>OY997270.1:106763146-116763146 GCA_963921465.1 Triticum timopheevii
GTGGCGGAGGAACACAGGCGGTGGGGGCCGGTGGTCCGGCCAGCGGCCCGTGCGATGTTCTGTATGGGAAGAATCACAGACGAGGAAGAAGAAGGGTTAGGAGATGTAGGATCTTCATCCAACCGCCTGAAATGGTCGAGAGACAGCTGGGAGTTGCATTCTTAATGCGCTCTGGTTCATCATGTGTGCGCACAGCGCAACCAACATTTTTTTATCCAAAATCCGCTTGCTCTTCTTTACCATGTTCGATAGTGGTGGCCTGTACGCGATCGATAGGCTTTCAATTACTAGCGGCAATACAACACCGTATTTTCAAGCCAGTTCCACTTTCCCGATTTATATATCGTGGTTATGGTGTACCCCTGTTATGTACACTATGATCTGCCTAGTTGTTGTGTGCTCCTGTTATCATGGTTTGGCAATAAACTATCTATACAGTATATTATGAACCTATCATCTGCCAGCTATCCTTACTTCTGGAGCCTATTTTTTTGTGTACTTGTGCCAGATTATATAAATGCACGCACGATATTACAACACACATGAGCTCTCTCATGAGAATCCAGTGATAGCACATAAGTGTTTACAAGGGCGCCCCTATATTAGAATATCATCTGCATTACAAAGATAATCTCACAACTATTTATGTTTTCATGGTTCTCAGATATTATACGCAATTATAGTGAATATCAGAATCCGCGCATCAGAAGAATATTGTGGAACACTGCAATGACTTACAAAATTGGCACCAAGGCATTGAGTGCCATTTTGGAAGCAATGAAACTTGTACGCTCCCCACCTGTTGATTCTTGTTCAGAATATCATTCTAATGACTATTCTAACCTCGAGGAGTCAAAGGCAGATGGCCTGTCCTATTCACCCATCAAGGTGCCTATTCTAATTTGGCAAGGTTTTATTGATTGCGCGTATCTTGCATATGTTGTCTTGCATTTCTTCTACTTTGTTGCACCACCATCTGCTTAGTTTACTCATCATATAACTCGAGATGCTATGCCCATCCATTATCAATACATATTCCATCTGTCGTCATACCATGTTTTTCCACTCAAATGCTGTTCTTTTGCATCAGACATCAAAAAGGAAGAGGGTGATTGCCGAACCTGAAGGAGCACCAGTAAAGTCCTTGAAAAACGTGGTGGTGCCGGAGAAATCAGACAGCACCCCACTTATATTGGCTGTACAACCAGTGACACAAAACATAGGACCGACTCCAACAGACTGTACCCATACTTCACTGGCCACACCACTAGCCCCACCACACAGGACCTGCACTCCAGCAAATGGTATACCGATTTCATTTGCCATAGCACCAGCCATACCACAGAAAAATCCCACTCCAGCAAAAAGTACAGCAAGTCCACCGGCCGAAGACCTATCCCAACTGCAGAGACGGCCAATTC
Organism: Triticum timopheevii; assembly: GCA_963921465.1. Lineage (NCBI taxonomy): Eukaryota > Viridiplantae > Streptophyta > Magnoliopsida > Poales > Poaceae > Triticum > Triticum timopheevii. The sequence goes on from OY997270.1 coordinate 106,764,568, forward strand.
CCGCAGATTGGAACCCCATTCCATTTATTCCCAGTTTAAAAGACAATGCTTTCAATGTTGTTAGGGACTACGTGCATATATTCCCATCATGGATAGATTATGGTGAAGACAAACACCATTTTCACATCTTCCTGTCCAACTTACGTGTAAGTGCTATTATTCATGGTTACTATTTTCCTGTTTTCTACTGATCGAACACATCAATGATTTATATTACATTGTTGTAACTAGGTGAGGGTCAATCTGGATAGTCATGACGAGCAAAGCTTGCTTCTGCTTTTCAAGGAAGCATTGCAGCAGTATCGGTGTTACCTGAGGAAATCACACTTTGATGGCAAGTCTATAAACGAATTTCCGGTGAAGTCTCCTGTGCTAAATTTAGAAGACATTGAATGGAAAAACCTTGTTATGCACTGGTCTCGTACCCAAGATGAGGTACCGTCTATGAAATCACATGACAATTTGAACTTCTACTTTTCCGCATGTGCCTTACGGTTCTTTTTTGCAGGAAATCAGCTCGAAGGAGAATTCCGGTTTGAAAAGAACGACAGGATATCGCAAATATGCTGCGCGCTGCTTTGCTCTTGTTAGTTCTTGTTGTCCTGTATCACTGTACTTGCATACATACCTGGTTCATTATGTGACAGTAGTATGCATGATAGCTTGCTTATCAATTGTTCACTCCAAATTATCTGATCTGTATGAATGGTTACATTAGTGTAAAATATATCCAATGCCAATGAATTTTTTTAGCTCTCAATTGTTCTTGTATGTACATGCCGTCCTTTATCAGTGTACTTATATTAACAGGTAGTTGTTCATGCACCATCACTCTGCAACTTATTTTCCTTTGCCCTCCATTTTCTACACATCAGATCTATATTTACTCTTACCATAAGGTTGGTAAGAAGTTTAGCTGTGCATTGCTCTTGGCTGTGCCTTTTGCCTGTATCGATGCACATACATTTATAGCTACTTGGTTATGTAGCATCACTCTTCATCTTATCTTAAATATTCTCCATTTTTTCGTATATTATCACATCTATATTTACTCTTAACAAAATGTAGAATAAAGGAAATGCTTATGAAGAACATTCTGTGCTAAACTTCTTGAATTGCCCCCCTCCCCCCCATCAGCATGGACAAGGGCTTTATAGAGCCTGTCTTCACCAGTAATGTAAGTTTATCCTTCTCAAGCCTTCAAACTTTGTTGTGTATATTTGGTTAGGCATGACTGCAACAACTGTTTATTTTTGGTGTTTGCATCAAATTGCATGTTTGAAGTTTATTATGTAGTTCATAAACAAAAGTTTGTCCTTCTCAATTTAAGTTTTCAGTTGTACAACCAAGTTCCTTCTTCATACCATGTAAATTAAACTATACAGAGCAAGTGATCTTCTTTTGCACTGCATGTATGCTTTTGTTCTTCATCCGTAATCCAGTGGTGTGGTGAACCTACCCACTACAGCACAATGTCATACTCTGCAATGTCTTAACTATGAACAATGTCATATCATTCTACTATTATTTAAACCGCCTCTTTATTTGCCAATCTGAAATGGGATAAATTGACAGCACACTAACCATTGATACTTATGAGTTCTTGATCTGTAATACAGTGGTGTCGTGAAGCTACCAACTCCTTCACAATGTCAATTACTGCCATGTCTTGACCTGAACAATACCATATTGTGTTAATGCAATTTTAAACTGTGTCACTTTATTCGTCAGTAAGAAATGTGATGAATTGTCAGCACTGATACTTTTATGTGCAGAACCTGTCATCTGTCTGCTTGTTTATCTTTCAGAGTGAGGAAGATATAAGTGTTGAACAAGCGCAATCTCATCATCTTGCTCAGCTGCTTGCGCTGCAGCTCCCCAGCAGGGCTAACCTTTCTTGAACTCTATTGAAGTGCTGTCGGTTTTGTATATTATTTTGTCGGCGTGTTTATTTGCACTGGTGGCAATCTTTGATGCCCAGTGTATGTAATCTGCTGTCTTCTTGTGCTTTATTATCATAGTGGCGAACTTTGATGCCCAGTGGATGTAATATGCCGTAATTTCTTTATTGTATAGTCTAGGTTTTTTCTTATTCACGATGCTGCAGTTATTTTACTGTATATATATCCCATCTTCGCAGTAAACTAGCCAAACCATAAAATTACGGTACATAATCGGGCCGTCATGAAATCACGATGTATGATCCGCATCATGGGCCCCGTCAAACTGGCCCACTAGTAGATTCGGGCCTTTAATAGGCCGAGTAACCCCCGGCCCTCTTTTCGCAAGAAAACTCAATGGGCTTTTAGGAGGCTGAGAAGTAGGCTGGGCCTGAAACGTGCCGAATAGCTCACGGGCCGGTGGCAGCCTAAAATGGACCCCGGCCCATGATTGTGCGAATCAATTCATGGGCTTTTAAACAGGCCAAAGTTGTCTCGGTCCTTGTTTGGCCCAATCAGATATCAGCTGCGGGCAGGCCGGATGCAAACCGGGCCGTAGTTAGGCCCAACTATATGACGGGCTTTTAACAGACCGAAATTAATATAGGCCCGAAATGTTAAATGGGCCCTTAATAGGCTGAAACTAATATCAGGCCAAATTACTAAATGGGCCTTTAGCAAGTGGGCCCAAAAGCATAGCGTTCAGTCAACGGGCCGAATATGATATGGGCCATAATTGATCCCAAAGCCTCTTAAAGGGCCGGACCTGATCTGGGCCGTGATTTGGCCCAAAAAGTGGGAGGCTTTTAACGGGTCGGATCTTATATGGGCCATTACTAGGCCCGGAACGTGGCAGGCCATTAATGGACCGGATCAATTATGGGCCGGCATTTGGCCCAAAACATGGCAGCCAGTTAATGGGCCGGCCTACTAGGGTTCTCAAAATCTTGTGGGCCTACAGCTTGGCCGGCCCATTAATGTCGGCGAAATCTCGTGGGCCTTTAGCTAGGCCAGCCCATTATGATCCGCAAGAATTTTATGGGCCTTTACCTGGGCCGGCCCATTATGGCACACAAAAATCTTGTGGGCCTTTACCTGGGCCGGCCTATTATGGCCCGCGAAATCTTGTGGGCCTTTAGCTGGGCCAGCCCATTATAGTCCGCAAAATCTCGTGGGCCTTTAACTAGGCCGGCCCATTATGGGCCGCCAAATCTTGCGGGCCTTTAGTTGGGCCGGCCCATTTAAACTTGATTGGTCGTGCCACGTGTCGACGTATCATAGGCGCCTTCTGTCCAATGAGTGGATGACATCTGTCCCAACGATGAGCCGACACGTGTTTCCTCCAGCCAATGATGATTTTACATGTGGAAAATCCCCATTGGTCGGGGCTGTTAACGGGTTATCGGATCCAAAACCCGACCCGATAGCTTAACGGCGTTCCGTTACGGTGGATGCCACGTGTCGGTCACCCTTGACGAAAGCACTTCCGTGACGCGTGATTTATCGTCATGGAAGTGGACACTTCCGTGATGATAATTTTGGTAATGTCATCGGACACTTCTACGACAGCACAGGTATGACTATCTTGATTCTGTCATAAATTTGTCATGGATGTACATGCATGAAAAAAAAACGCGACCTACTATGACAAACACGTATCATCACGGAAGTGTATTTTTTTGTAGTGTGATGTCCTACCTCACCACCATGATCCTTACCACCAGGACAACGAGAGCCAATTTGGGTATCATTATGACCACTGCAATCACCTACTGGATTCAATAAAAACCAGAAACAGAAATTACAAAACATCATCACATGACAAATAATGCAAAGGAACGCTGACAACAAACACAACATAAACAAATATGCAGGATAAATTAGGAAACTAGATAAAAATCAAACAAAATAAACAAAGACAAAATAAGGAGTGCACATACCCTGAACTCCTCCTCCCACTCTGCTCGGTGAAGACATGGCGTTTGCCTGCGGCACAAGGACAAAGTGACAAATATAAGCAACAAAATCGGCGAAATCTGACGAAACCCTAGATGAACCTTGCTCTGCCTACACGACACACACGAGTACTGAATTCAAATCGAGATAAAATCACCTGCTTACGGAAAAAATACATAAGCAAAAAACACAGCAGCAACTAGGAGAATCACAAAACTAGACGAGGAGACCATCAAGACCGAGGTGAAGGGGAATGTACCACAAAAAAGGGGATGAACGGTGGTGGGGAGCGGGGGCGGGAACGGACAGGAAAGGACTGCGGAAGCGCAACACGAAGGGCTGGCGAAGCAGACGGCGACACGGAATGCAGGATTAAGGACCTCTTGCGGACAACGGTTCCACGAGCAACGGTGGTTGTTGCGCACAACGACGGTTTTGCTCGAGGGAGAGATGCTTCGGAAGCCACTTCAAGAGAGGGAGAGAGGTTTCTTCTCGGTCTCTCCCTGTGAGAGGAGCAATGGGATAGCCTATGAGGGCCACGTACGAGGCCCGCGTGGTAAAGGGTTACATAAAATGGGCTGGCCCAAAATAGCCCGGCCAAATAAGATGGACTACATCGAAACGAAGAAGTTAATACACGATGCAGCTCACTCTGAATAACAATGAAGTTCAGTTAGTAGAACAAATAAAAAATGGAGTTCATAAAAAAGTGAAATTCAAAAACAACGCGTGTGTTAAGATAACGCGTCCGAAAAAAGTCTACCTTCAAACAAGTGTCACAACAAATAAAAAAATGTGGGGGACACCCCTCCCTCCCATGCCAAGGACTGCAGCAACTACACGCAAAAACATATGCAGTACGCAACTATGACAAATGCAGTGCATTTGGTTAGAGGAAGCAGTGCGGTATCATAAGCAATACAGTTTCGGAAAACATACATGAATAAATAAGCAATGCAGTTATTTTCTTTAGACGATGTAGTCCTGTATTATAAGCAATGCAGTTCGAGGAACACAGACGATTACATATAAACGTGTTAACAGCCCGTTCGCACAGAAAGTGGTGGTTAAAAGATTTTACTGATGAAAAATAAAATAAAACCACATCAAAAAACCTACACTGTAGCGACCCGACCTCAGATGGTCAAGTCTCTGTGCTCCGGTGTCATCCCTGGATCAGTAATGCTGACACCACATAGTACTTCTAAGGATTTATAACAGAGTAGCAATCACACACTTATTACATCGAATGTCTCAAAAGAGAACTTATTACAATAATATGGCTTAAGGCCATCTAATGCGATAACAGCGGAAGGCTTGGAAGATAAAGTGAGTCCATCAACTCCAACAGCATAGCTGAGCTACACGGCAACGACCTACGAACCTTACTCCTCGTCTGAAAAGTCTGCAACATAATACGTTGCAGCCCGAGAATGGGTCAGCACATGGAATATGCTGGCAATGTAACACAAAAGAGCAATAACAGAATAATGCTACCACTACATGCATATTTGGCTGGTGGAAAGCTCTATGGTTATAGTTTTTGCGAAAAGCCAATTTTTCCCTACTACAAAGAATCAGTTTTAATTTAACTATCATGGTGATTGAAACATCATTTGAGAAGGTAACCCCAACTCAATGATCCCAATTAAAAGTACTTAACAACCCAGCAAGATTAATTAAGAGAGTGTTAAGATACATGCGAATACTCAAGTACTAGATACTCAGAATTGTCCATAACCGGGGACACGGCTAACCATGATTAGATTGTACACTCTGCAGAGGTTTGCGCACTTTTCCCCGCAAGACTCGATCGCCTCCGTTGATTCTCACACTACAGGGTGTTTGAGAGACGGATGACCGAGACACAGTCTTTCAGAAGCATTAACTCTCTACTCCGGGCAGACCATACCAAACCTACAAACCCACTACCTGCTGATCCACCTCTTCAAGAGCTTCACGCAACTTACTCAACTATGCTAGAGCCCATAATAGCTTGCGGCTGCACACGGAAGTTTCTAGCATGAATAGACTCAGTTCCCTTTGAGCCTGGGTGGCGGTCCATAGGAGAATCACACGGTAACCCCGGGATTTCCAAAAATAAAACAGGCAATCACTGGATACCCCAGGTGCCTCAATCCACCCAGATGTGTATTAAAGTTGCCACCTTAAGTAAACCGTTAATTAACAATCTCACATCTGTCATGGATATCACTCAAACCCAATCCACGTCTACGAGCATAGCATGGCAATATAAGCATTACGTAGAAGTAACTCCCAAGGGTTTGATATGAAACAGGTCAATAGGTTCTACCTCAGCAACTACTTCCCAATACCCACATGTTAAAGGCATCCTAGTCATGCAATGTTTGAGGATTGAAACTAATGCATAAAAACTGGGTATGAAAAGAGTATGATCAACGTGTTACTTGCCTTGCTGACGACCTGGGAATCCTAGAGACTCGTAGTAACACGCTTCGCACTCCGGGAATTCTATCGCAAGCAAACAATAACATACATAAGCAACAATCAAAGATGCACAAGTAGAACTCCAAATAAAAGAGTTTTACCAGAGAGTTCAACTTAAGAACTCCGGTTTGCAAAAAGAATCAAATCAAACGGAGCAACGAAACTCAAATGGTGAAAGAATCAACTTCGTTTTACTAATCTGGATCTAAGTCAAATTTTATAGAAGAAAAATCTTGTTTGAGTTGATTATTCGGAAAGAGGGTTTCAAGATGAAACTCCAGGCGCTTGAATCGCCTGATTCCGATAAACGAGCGAAAAGATAAACATGTTTGAATATCGGATCAGAAATCGCGATCAGAATAATCGCGGAATAAATCCGATAAAAAGAAAAACGACAAACGGCTAAACGAACGAGCGTTCGTTAGCAGAAACTAAACGGTGAACACATTCGTTAGAACGAACAGACGAACGGACGTTCGCTAAGTAAATAAACCGATCTAGAAAAAAACGAACTAGGGTTTTTTTAAAAAAACCGAAGGGTTTTCTGAAAAAAACCGGCGGCGGGGTCGGGTACCTCCGGCGAGGTCGTCCGGCGGGGCGGGCGGCTCCGGCGGGGCTCGGGGAGGGCTGCGGGGTGGCGGCGGGAGGCGGCAGCGGCGCTAGGGCGACGGTGGCGTCTCGGCGGCGGCGGATCGGGGCTCGGGACGGGCTCCGACAGCGGCGGCGAGTGGCGGGTGGTGGCGGGGTGGTGGTGAGGCGGCGGGGGCGGCGGCATATATAGGGGGCGGGGCGGGGCGGCTTGGGGAAGGGGGTGCCCGTGGTGGAGTCCGGCTCGGACTCCCCTCGACGTCCGTGCGGCGCACGGCGGCGCGCGCGGGGAGGCGGCGGCGGTGGCGGCTGGGCCGGCCTGCTCGGCTGGGCCTTCGGCCCAGTCGGGCGCGAGGGTTTTTTTTAAAACATTCCGACAAAGAAAAATTCCTAGAAAAATAAATAAAAATCTAAAAATTCCAAAACAAGTTTTCTCCGTCTAAATAAAATATTTAGAACAAGATGAACTTTTCTTGGCCCCTAAAATGCAATTTTAAATTATGCAACATTTTTCTAGGGTAAATAAAAACCCCGAATAAACTCAAATAAAATCCCAAAAAATGATTTTAACATTTTTCCTTCGATATTTCAATTATTTTGGAGAAGTCATATTATCTCCCCTCATTTATTATTTTAAAAATGAAATATTTTCTGGAGTGAAAATAATTAAAATCAGATCCTCGTCTTCACTATTTGATAAAAATTTCAAATATGAAAATTATAAAATCCCCAACTCTCTCCGAAGGTCCTTGAGTTGCTTAGGATCTCGAGGATTGCAAACGAAAAGCAATAAAATATGATATGCATGGATGATCTATGTATAACATGCCAAATTGGAAATTTGGGATGTTACATACACATTCGCATACAACCACCCAATCCTAGCGGTTCCATCGCCACAAACCCGCGATCACAGACGCAACACCAACCCAAGCTCTGCACAACCGCATCATTAGCAAGATCGTGCAGTTCATCCGATGCGGCCATCCCACCCCCTCCCCCCCTTAAATTCAAACCCCTGCCAAAGGCCTCCTCATCCATTGCGCTGCCACCAGATTGCTCCATCACATCGATCTCGATGGAAAACACCAAGCCCTACCACTGGTGATGGCGTTCTCCGACGAGTATAGGGAGGTGGAGGCCCACGACAACACCAAGTTGCACGTCATCCGACACCAACGACAAGAAGCAGATGGCAACCTCCATCGTGCAGTACGAGTGCCACCTCAGGCTCCAGCGCCACAAGATCGTCAGGATTGATCTCGAGTACAAAAACGAGCCTAAAGCCACGCAGAAACCCGCCCTCGTCCAACTCTCTGTCGGCAAGACTCAGCCGGTGGTCCTCTTCCAACTGAGCGCCGCTGAAAGGTGCATCGTCTTTGACAACTTCCTCACTGACTCCAGGTACACCTTTGGTGGCTTCTCCATCGACGGCGACAAAACCAGGCTAGAGCGCGTCAATCTGGAGGTCGCCAACTTCGTCGACATCCAGAAGGAGTGGAGGGTGCTCGAGGCCACCAAGGAGGTTGACTCCCTTGGACGTCTCCGACATGCTCATCGACAACTACTACAACAATATGAAGAAGAAGATCATGGACGAAGAACACATGCACTGGGCCGACCTACCTCTATCCATGTGGCACACTGAGTACGCCGCAAAGGACGCCTATGCAGCGTTCGAGATATGGAACCGCATCACCCTCACCCAGGACGGGCTTCACCATGCAAAGCTGGAGAAGGAGGAGCCCCCCAAGAAGCACGCCAGGAGCAGTTGGGGAGACTATGCCTGGTGAAGAAGCGGACGGTGCCAACCAAGAGACAACAATGCTGGAGTCGTTTTAGATTTATCAACAAATCTGCTTTCTGTTGTTTGCTTATGTATGGTTAGTTTGCTTGTGATCATTTGCTTTCGCTGAACTTAGTTTGCTTGTCATCCAGAATGGCCTGTAATGATGAACTTTGCTTACATTATGAAGAACTTTATTTCAATTACAAAACTAGAGTTCAAAAAAATATTAGAACATACTGTAGTGCATAAAGTATGTGATTCGAGTAGTGCACAACACACATGAAGATGCAGTGCACAAACAGGATGCATGTAGTGCAAAATGTGGGCACATGTAGTATGGCACTCTGATGAATGCAGTACACACAAAACTAACACAGCAGTGCACCGTCTATTAGAAAATAAATATGTAAGAGGGAAAAAACAAGAAAAATTAGATAAGTATGCAGTGCACAAATAGAATGCATGCAGTGCAAAGAATGCACCTGCATGTATATATGCAAAAATGTGATCACATGCAGTACACATAACATGATAAACTCAGAGCAAAAATGCTCCTGCATATGTACTGCAAAAATGTGGGCACATGAGTACACTAATCTGATGAATGCAGTACACACAGAACTAAGAAAACACTGCATCCCTTATATTAGAAAAGAATAGGTAAGAGGAAAAACATAGGCCCAACACGCAAAAAGAGAGGCCGCTCAAAATTTAAAAAATGTGGGCCCCCCAACCCCCCACCCCTCCCGTGCCAAGGACTGCAGCAAGTACACACAAAAACAGATGCAGTAGGCAGCTCTGACAAATGCAGTGCATTTGTTTAGAGGAAGCAGTGCAGTATCATTAGAAAATGTAGTTTTAGAATAAATACATGAATAAATAAGCAATGCAGTGCAAGATCAATGCAGTACAAGATGATTTACTAAGCAGTGCATGCCCCTGTATTTGAAAAAAATTCGTAAGAGGGAAAAAAAAGTTGACCAGCCAAGTGCAACCGGCCCCAGCCAGTCTCATAGTAGGTCTGCACCCACAATAGGCGAGTCCTTCTGAGCCACGATGCATGGGGCCGGGCACACATGGGCCCATAGGTCAGAGAGGATAGAGTAGCGAGTGCCGTGTATAAGCGCCCAAATAAGTAACCAGAGGAGTTCGAGATGGCTGCCTTGCAAACGCTTATAAACAGTTCGAGCGCGCTCTCTGCGGGCGAGGTGGGACTAAACTATACCACCCACACACGGCGCACCGGGAGCCAGCCGTGCTGGCAGGCTTAATTGGGTTGAATGCGTTTTCGCTACCAAAACAAAGGCCCAACACGCAAAAGAGAGGCCGCTGAAAATTAAAAAAAAATTCCCACATACCACAGGAAACCACGGCCCAATAAAAATATAAACAATAACTAGAAAAATAAAAAACAAACACAATCCACACATTCTGCAGTTTGTTGTAATACGACAATGCAGTTTGCTAGATTCAAATAAGCAGTGTTGTTGCTTCTCAAACACATTCACGTAGACTGAATCAGAATCAGTCCACCACCTAATACCAACCACACCATTTATTATTTCCATTGTTCGATTGGCTGCATAAAAACCTATCCATTCGTGCTCCACACTGACACAACTCCTCCCCCCGTTCCTCTTTTTCTTCAAATCGTAGATCTAGGGTTCCTCCCATCCCTAGCTTTTCTCTGAAATTCCACTGAACCCGCCATGGACTGTTCGTGCGGGTGTTTGGCAAGGTTTGCGCTGGCAGCGGACACATGCGTGTACGCAGAGGGTCTAGAGCTCACCAACACTGAGTGGCGCAGCATGCTCGGGTGCCTGATGATACCCAACAGGGGGTTTCGGGGACCATTTCTTCATCGCCTCACACCTGTAGACCTGCAGGAAAGTTGGGTATGTTTTCCCCCACACAATTTTTGACACAATCTACCCTACAAACTCACATCTGAATGTATATTTCCATCAATTTGTTCAGTAGTATCAACAAATACAAACATAATTTGTATTGTTGTTCAGATTTGTTAGCTATTAATACTAGATAGTTCCACCTATTTTTCTTCAGTACCACAACAGGTATCGAAACTAGTTAGATCAGAACACCAACATACAAACAAAAAATAGGGTCAATAGATCAGTGTTGTAGTTACATGCTAGCAAAGTACACTGTAAATGACCTTGTTGTACAAACATGTTACAGTATAATTATATCCTACTAAAACTACAGGTCAATTCCGTATATAAGTTTGTTCATACATTGCAACTACTTTAAAAAAATAGTAGTCATATATATGTACATATTTAAATCAACATAAATAGATCATCCTAAGTATAAAGAAAAACATTTGTTGTTTACTTATAAAAATTCCTTTTCCGCCCATTCCAAAATGCAGAAGCTCCCATCCACAATAAAATGTCCAGCTCTGAGTTCAGGGAAGGTTACTTTGGAAACAGAACACAAGAATGGGTATGCAGACATGCAAGCCGACTACCACATCGACTCTGAAGACTGCATCAACATAACTACTGGTTGGAAAGATTCTGTCTCCCAGAATGCCTTTGAGGTCGGAGAAGTGGCCATGGTGTTTTTCTACAAAGAAGAAGACTCCCTAAAGTTTACAATATTTGCACTGCAGGGCTGTCTAAGATGAAGCAAGCCAACAGTGGCATATTTCTAATGATTTGCTTATGTTGTATGCTTTAAATATTGTGTCCATCAAACACTTTGAACGGTGTCTATTTAAAGTATGCAACCTCATCTGCATCAATTTATCACCCTTTTTAGACAGGTTGCTGCTAGCAGAAATGCAGTTCTCTCATACACATAGTGTGGTACTAAATATAAAAAAATGTACTCCTCTGAACAGTAACAATGTAATGCGAATGGTCAAAACTTTGCAGTTAACATAGGATGTTCAAAAGAATTATAATACTATGCATTTCAAACAAAATTGTCATAATAACTATCTAATAAATTATATAATGGACCATCTATTCTAATAGCAGAATAGAAGATTAACCATACTACCAAAGTAGTTCAAAAGTGCTTACTATGCAGTCCTCAAAAACACATAATGTAGTTTAAGAATAATAGAAATCTCATAAGCTGCCATGACCACTGTAATGCAGCTACAACGAAGTACACGGCTAACGAAAATGTAGTGCACTACAACATATGCCAGAACTACAACAATCAAATTAAAGCAGTAGAAATCCAGACATGTGAGAGACTAACAGAGGTGCAAATTCATTCGCACTTCCATAACTCGCCTAAAATTGTCCAACCACTAAACTATCGAAAAACACCCCGCAAACACAAGGTCACTGGACGAACCGCATCAGCTTTTCTTTAAAAATTGCAATTCAAAAAATGAAGATAATAGCTGCAATACAATGAATTAAAACCAACAGCGACAGTAATTACAAGATCAAGAAATGCATCGACGCAACAAAATCCAAAAAATCAACAAGAACAGAGGAGCGGACGAAACTCACCGGGAATTGAAAACTAACTCCCAAAAATTACACAAATTCTAGAGTAAAGGGAGCCATTAAACAAACGATATCAAAGAATTAATAATAACAAACAACATCTAATGGCCAAAAAATTACATCCGACACGAATGCAAAAAATCACAAAGAGCAAACCTCGTCCGCAAAATCCCTCGATTTACCCAGATTTTAGTCGTTTTTGCAGCAAATTACAATGAAAACAAGTCAAATGGCGTCCAGAAACAAATTAAATAATCCCGCAACACCCGATTCCACACAGAATACGCGGGCAGACCACCAGAAAATGAAGCAGTTCTACCGTGTTGCATTGCAGTGCTCATTGTAAAGCAGATGCAGTGCACTTGCGTTAAGCATGCAGTGTGGAAGTGTTATCGGAATAACTATTCTGCTAATATGATGCACTCTTATAGGTTTTGTGTTATGGTAGGCGCCTTGAACTACATCGGTATTTCCCCAAAGATGAAGGGATGATGCAGCACAGCTTTGGTAGGTATTTCCCTAAGTGATGAGATCAAGGTTATCGAAATAGTAGGAGAACCACGCAACACCACGTAAACAGCTCCTGCACACAAAGAGCAAATACTTGCAACCCGACGTAAGAGAGGGGTTGTCAATCCCTCACGGGTAAAAAGATAGGTAAAATTATAGTAGATTGGATAAATATATCTAGCGGGAACGCGAGATAAAGTAAATAAATAAAAATTGCAGCAAGGTATTTTTGTATTTTTGGATTGATAGATCTGAAAATAAAAGCAAATAAAAATATATCACAAAGGCAAATATAATAAAGAAGAGAGACAGGGGCTGTAGATTTCACTAGTGGCTTCTCTCGAGAAAAATAGCATACGATGGGTAAACAAATTACTGTTGGGCAATTGATAGAACTTCAAATAATCATGACGATATCTAGGAAATGGTCATTATATAGGCGTCACATCAAGATTAGTAGACCGACCCCTGCCTGCATCTACTACTATTACTCCACACATCGACCGCTATCCAGCATGAATCTAGTGTATTAAGTTCATGGAGAAAAGAGTAATGCAATAAGAACGATGACATGATGTAGACAAGATCTATTTATGTAGAAATAGACCCCATCTTGTTATCCTTAATGGCAACGATACATACGTGTCGGTTCCCCTTCTGTCACTGGGATCAAGCACAGTAAGATCGAACCCATCACAAAGCACCTCTTCCCATGGCAAGAAAAATCGATCTAGCTGGCCTAACTAAACCAAAGATTCAAAGAAGAAAAATGAGGCTATAAGTAATCATGCATATAAGAGATCAAAAGACTAAAATAGCTTTCATGGATAAAAACATAGATCTGATCATAAGCTAGAAGTTCACGGATCCCAACAAACACACCGCAAAAAGAGTTACATCAAATAGATCTCCAAGAGACCATTGTATTGAGAATCAAAAGAGAGATAGGAAGCCATCCAGCTACTAACTGTGGACCCATAGGTCTACAGTGAACTACTCGCGCATCATTGGAGAGGCACCAATGAGGATGATGAACCCCTCCGTGATGGTGTCTAGATTGGATCTGATGGTTCTAGAACTTGCGGCGGCTGGAATTGATTTTTGTCGACTCCCCTAGGGTTTCTAGAATATTGGGGTATTTATAGAGCAAAGAGGCGGTGCGGGAGGCCACCGAGGTGGGCACAACCCACCAGGGCGCGCCTGGGCCTCCAGGCGCGCCCTGGTGTCTTGTGCTCAACTCAGGATTCCTCTTTGATACTTCTTTGGCCCACTGGATGTCTTCTGGTCCAAAAAATCCACAAAAAGTTTTGCTGCATTTGGACTCCGTTTGATATTGATTTCCTGCAATGTAAAAAACAAGCAGAAAACAACAATTGGCATTGGGAACTATGTCAATAGGTTAGTCCCAAAAATGATATAAAATGATTGTAAAACATCCAAGAATGGTAATATAACAGCATGGAACAGTTAAAAATTATAGATACGTTGGAGACATATCAATATGGTGAGATTTCAGACCTAGCTATTTAGGGGCATGCATTTGTAGCTAGAATTCCCTTACCGCCGACACAAAGTGGGGTTCATAGGGGGTGGCTGACTAGCAATACTGTGCTTTTGTGTGACAGGTGCCACATCAAAGTTGTGCATTGGGTATTCGAACATCAAACCACCCTTTCATACATATATTTGGTCCACATGCAAGTGTGTTCGTGTTCTAACCCTTTGCCGCGTTATTCTTTTTGCCAAATTTGTAAGGAGCACACGAGTTGGATGTAGAAACCGTCTGCGATTGAGTACACAATAGACACGGTCTGTCAGACTAACCGTGTGCCACGCCCATGCCCTGTAGTCCCTCACATCAGTACGGTACATTGGGCTCCATGAGGCTTGCCTCCCGGTCTCGAAAATATCTACCGCCTAGAAGGTTTTAATGTTTGACACCTGCCTCTGCATCCCTCGCAATCTCAAAAATATCTGCTCGCCCTTGATCCAAATTTTCAGTAGGCCCGCCTTGTTACTCCCGCCTAGTAAAAATTTTAGTTGTCGCGGTATTTCCTCAAACACCACCTTGCCCTCCTCCACACACACACCACACACTCCCCAAAACCTCCGCTCACACAGACACACACCACCGCCGAAACCATTGGTAGGTCGCTGACATCACCGCCGCCTCCATCCTCAACCTTTGCCTGTGTGCCGGGGAGCTCGAGGATCCAATGGCCAAAAAGAGGTTTATCGCGGCCTCTTTGCCCGACGCCGGTGATATTTGCCTAAACTACGTCGGTATTTCCCCAAAGAGGAAGGGATGATGCAGCACAACAACGGTAGGTATTTCCCTCAGTGATGAGACCAAGGTTATCGAACCAGTAGGAGAACCATGCAACACTATGTAAATGGCACATGCACACAAATAACAAATACTCGCAACCCAACGTATTAAAGGGGTTATCAATCCCTTTCGGGCAACGGCGCCAGAAATTGGCAAGTAGACGGGATAAAAATATGATAGATTGAATAAATAGATCTCACGGAAATGCGAGATAAAATAAATAAGAATAAATTGCAGCAAGGTATTTTTGTATTTTTAGTTTAATAGATCTGAAAATAAAAGCAAATAAAAATAGATCGTGAAGGCAAATATAATAAAGAAGAGACCCGGGGGCCGTAGATTTCACTAGTGGCTTCTCTCGAGAAAAATAGCAAACGATGGGTAAACGAATTACTGTCGGGCAATTGATTGAACTTCAAATAATCATGACGATATCCATGCAATGATCATTATATAGGCATCACGTCCAAGATTAGTAGACCGACTCCTGCGTGCATCTACTACTATTACTCCACACATCGACCGCTATCCAGCATGCATCTAGTGTATTAAGTTCATGGAGAAACGGAGTAATGCAATAAGAACGATGACATGATGTAGACAAGATCTATTTATGTAGAAATAGACTCCATCTTGTTATCCTTAATAGCAACGATACATACGTGTTGGTTCCCCTTCTGTCACTGGGATCAAGCACCGTAAGATCGAACCCATCACAAAGCACCTCTTCCCATTGCAAGATAAATAGAACAAGTTGGCCAAACAAAACCCAAATATTGGAGAAGAAATATGAGGCTATAAGCAATCATGCATATAAGAGATCAAAAATGACTCAAATAACTTTCATGGATAAAAGATAAATCTGGTCATAAACTCAAAGTTCATCGGATCCAACAAACACACCGCAAAAAGAGTTACATCATATGGATCTCCAAGAGAACATTGTATTGAGAATCAAAAGAGAGAGAGAGGAAGCCGACCCATAGGTCTACAATGAATTACTCATGCATCATTGGAGAGGCACCAATTAATGGACATGATGAACCCCTCCGTGATGGTGTCTAGATTGGATCTGGTAGTTCTAGAACTTGCGGCAGCTGGAATTGATTTTCGTCGACTCCCCTAGGGTTTCTGGAATATTGGGGTATTTATAGAGCAAAGAGGCGGTGCGGGAGGCCACCGAGGTGGGCACAACCCACCAGCGCGCACCTGGGCCTCCAGGCGTGCCCTGGTGTCTAATGCTCACCTCGGGCTCCCTCTTTGGTACTTCTTTGGCCCACTGGATGTCTTCTGGTCCAAAAAAATCCACAAAAAGTTTTGCTGTGTTTGGACTCCATTTGGTATTGATTTCCTGTGATGTAAAAAACATGCAGAAAACAGCAACTGGCACTGGGCACTATGTCAATAAGTTAGTACCAAAAAATGGTATTAAATTATTATAAAATGATTGTAAAACATCCAAGAATGATAATATAATAGCATGGAACAATAAAAAATTATAGATATGTTGGAGATGTATCAGCCGGTGAGGTGGCCGCCATGGTGTCCCCGTCGGACGAGCTCTTTATCGATCCGCCGTCATCGGTCCCCCAATCTACCCGCCACCTCGCCCCTATGCCGGTTCGAGGTCTTCCCCATCCTCCCTCAGACCCAGCAGTCAACGAGGTCCTACCTCGGGGTCCGGCAGCGGCGATGGGGGATGTGGTTGCCGATATTAAAGATCGGGAGACCCACACCCACCGGTGGCTCGGTAGCTTCCACACGGTCAAGCTCGTGGCCATGGAGTATGACCGCTGGCAGGTCCGCTACCATGGCGTGGCGGCTAGGATCAATTTCCCCTTCAGCACACGTCCGGTCGATCTTGTTCCACTGGAGCCAGGGGTGGTGAGCTCGGCTATGGCACGGGAGGACCACGAGGCATGGGAGAGCCTCGAGGCCGAGGCCGCGGACAAGGCCTACATGCAAGAGCTCCGCCGGCAGCACCTGAAGCTCATGGAGGCGGAGTGGGCGATCGTTGTGGGCGCGGAGGGCAGCGAGGTTATCCTGCTCTCCTCCGATGACAAGGTTGAAGGCGGCGAGGACTGCAGCACGGAAGGCGTCGAGGTGGGCGGCAAGGACGAGAAGATCAATGTCGACGAGTGGAGGAGTGTCTTCCCCAACGACCCCGATGATGGCACCGGCCCGGACCCGGCTCGTGGCACACCGTACCTGATGAGGAAGGACTGGCTTGAGCTCTACTTCGATCGAAAGTAGTTTAGCTTAGTTTAAATTTATGTTTTATGTTCGGTTATGCAAAACTATCTATGTTTATGTTTGAATGCATGCTACTTCTGTGTAACTATTTGCCGTGTAGTTCAATTTCATCAATAACAGTTTCAATAATACCACTATGAATTACGATATTTGGTTGTTGTTGAAGATATTGCAGTTAACATGCCTTTTCGTTTTTTAACAATAACTAGTGTACTTTAGACCTGCACAATACTAGTTTGAATGACTATTTGCTTGTTTTCAAATGTTATGCCTGATGCAGTTAACACACCTTTCCATTTTTTTGTAGTCACATAGAAATCTCCATGCCGCGGCCAGGCACTTGTATCTGATCTACAAACTCCTCCCAAAATGCCGCCCCCCTCTGCTCACCGCCCACTGGCACTGGGTCATCGACGCCCTCGCCGGTGACGAGGCCCTCGACTTCTCCCTCATCCAAGGTAACACCAGACCCTAAGAGGATCCATTGTGTACCCCGTTCGTCCCAATGCTTCCAGTCATCTCACCTAGGGTTAGTTATCTGTCTATGCTCCGCATCACTGGTGGGCGCCTTGCCGGAGCCCCCTCGCGGGCGCGCCGGAGGCACCGCGGGAGAGGTTAGCGCTCTGATGCCTACAGGAGGTCGCCTCCGTTGCCGCCCAGGGAGAGGCCCCGGCTGCGGCGGCGGCAGCGGGTGGGGGGGGGCAAGATGATGCTTAGGGTTGATGCCACCCTCCTGCACACTAAAGCTAGGATATATTTGGTTGATGTTTAGCCTGTTGTGCTTAACATGCCTTTATATGTACTCATATAGGACAATATTGAGAACAATGTTGTTTTCCATCGATGTTAGTTTCATCGCACTGCTTATATGTACTCACTGTTTAGGATATCGGTAGCTGGTACCATATAGCCTGGGGCTGATAAGGTATTAATCATCGAATTGGACATTTCACTGAATATATCTGTAACCTTATCAGTAGGTTAACTAGGGCCATATTTAATATATTTGAGGCCACATAGCAACATGCATTGTGCTAAATGACTAAATATGCAATCCCAGGCTACATAGCAACAAGGAAGGGTGTTACCTTAATGTTCTGATGATGTCTAGATATACATGTAATAAAATCTTATATAATGGGATGGAGGGAGTGTTGTACTACATCATTTTGCAATTGTTGTTTACCTTCTAATATTAACTTGGTGCTTTTAGGTACATATGTCATTGCCAAAGATCCACACTTCGACCCTTTCTGCGTATGGGGCAATGAGATATTCTTGAACCAACATCAAGTGAGGAAACTGATAAAAAATTGTTATTAAAATGGGTCAAAAGATGTCAATCGAACTATTTGTTCACACTTTATGCAAGACAACAGTGAACTGCAGGATGGTAAGTAAGAACCCTATAGCCTTCTTTTTACTGCCCGTAATGAGTTGTGTTAGATGACAATGTCTAAATCTTTTTCCTTTGCAGTGGATCCTGAAGCAGTTTACTCAAGATTACCTCTCAAACTACATGATTGGCAGCCAACCATCACAAGGGGTTGGACTAGAGTCGCGCATGCCTTCTGCATCCAGGAGAGCACAATAGGGCCATTCCACTTCACCTTATTCAGCAACCAGAATGTCTGTCGCATCTCTCTTTACCATTTGTAATAGTACAAGTATAGAACCCTGGTTCATCATTCTTTATTTGGTGCTTATGTAATTCTTAAACATATGTACCTGTGAATCGAATAATGCATTGGTTGTTTGAATCTAATGGATATGAATAAAGCTATAGCCTACTTTCAAGTTTAAATTAGGTACAATTTCAAATAGCAGCAACTAAATTAGGGCAAAATTACGGTGTGCAGGCCATTACGGCGCACACAATTAATAAAGCACATCGTGTGCGATATCCATCATGATCCGACATGGTTCACGAAGAGGAAATGTGTGTAACAATGCGCATAGTTGCCATTTGCAAAGCGTGTGTGATGTCAGACACTATCACATATGGTGCGGGAAAACTAAATGTGTGTCATTGTCTATCTATCGTACATGGTTTATAATCATGAACTGTTTGTGATGTGCCAGGCATCGTAAATGTAGAGCCAATTTGGTACGTGCCTGGAAACTCCCGTGCCTAGAATCTGCCTGGTTTTAGTAAAACCACAAAACTCCTAATGCAATGGCAATGCGAGCACAAACGAGTAGCAAGCATGAAGCGTTTGGGATATTCGAGATATCGGAAACGGCTATATCAAAAACGGTTATACCACAAAACTCCAACTGCAATAACAATGCGAGCACAAACTATATGCATCAAAGCTCCCTATCGCCGATGGTTTCTGGGTCGTGTGGGAAGGACCCCCCTATCGCCCACACTCACTTAGCGACGGTTCCAAATGCCGCTGCAGAAAGGGGATGAAAACCGTTTGTATAGCACCGACGTGTACCAGTGATACCTCAAGTGGTCAAAGACTCCTATCACCTTTGACCAGTCAAATCACCCAGCTCACGTTGCTACCCCCGGGCGGCAAGCTTTGGTGGTCAACCCAGTTGTTGGAGGCACTCGACTACATAAAGTTCTCATGGATGGTGGTAGTGGATTGAACATTCTGTATGCAGAAACCCTCCAGGGGATGGGCATTTTGATGTCCCGACTCATTGAGAGAAACATGCAGTTTCACGGAGTCATCCCAGGAAAGAAGGCGAAATCACTCAGGCAGATTGCTTTGGATGTGGTTTTTGGTGATTCCAAGAATTTTCGCAAGGAAAAGTTAACGTTTGAAGTGGTAGATTTCCACAATGCCTATCATGCTATTCTAGGCAGGCCGGCATATGCTCGTTTCATGGCCCGTCCATGCTACGTGTATCTCAAACTAAAGATGCCCGGGCCCAAAGGTGTGATCACAGTCACTGGTAATAGATAGAGAGCAGAGGAATGCCTCCAGAAGGGTTCCAAGATCGCTGACAAGCAAATGGCGGTGGTGGAACAGGAAGAGTACAAGAAGAATGCCGATCCGAGTGATTTGCTCCGTTCCAAGAAACCTGCTTTCGAGTCCGCGTTTCAGCCGGCTGGCGAGACAAAACCAGTTCAGATCCACTCGGAAGATCCCATAGCTGCTCCGACCCACATCTCAACAACACTCGACAGCAAATAGGAAGTCGCGCTCATCCAGTTCCTCCATGAGAACTGGGACATCTTCGCATGGAAACCATCAGACATGCCAAGTGTGCCCAGGGGGCTGGCTGAGCACCGTTTGCATGTCGACTCCAAGGCTAAACCCGTCAAGGAGCATCTTCGTCGGTCTGCCGCGGAGAATAGGAAGGCCATTGGCGAGGAAGTGGCTCGGCTCCTGGTAGCTGAGTTCATCCGCGAGAGATACCACTCCGAGTGGCTCGCCAACATCGTCATGGTCCCCAAGAAGGATAATCCACACTGTATGTATATTGACTTCAAGCATATCAATCGGGCCTGCCCGAAAGATCATTTTCCGCTCCCTTGCATCGATCAGATAGTCGAGTCGGCTGCGGGGTGTGAGTGTTTGTCTTTTCTTGATGCGTATTCCGGATACCATCAGATCTGACTGTATGGGCCAGATGAAATAAAAACGGCCTTCATCACCCCATTCGGGTGTTTTTGTTATGTCACCATGCCATTCGGTCTCAAAAACGCTGGTGCCACATTCATGCACATGATTCAGAAGTGCCTGCTCACTCAGATCAGTCAGAATGTGGAGGCGTATAAGGATTGTTGGGGAACGTTGCAGAAAATTAAAATTGTTCCTACGGCTTCACCAAGATCCATCTATGAGTTCATCTAAGCAACGATTCACGGGAGAGAGATTTCATCTACATACCACTTGTAGATCGCGTGCGGAAGCTTGCAAGGTGATGATGTAGTCGTACTCGAACGTGATTCAGATCACCGATGCCAAGTGCTGAACGGACAGCACCTCCGTGTTCAACACACGTACGGGACGAGCGACGTCTCCTCCTTCTTGATCCAGCAAGGGGGAAGGAGAGGTTGAGGAAGACAGCTCCACCGGCAGCACGACGGCGTGGTGATGGTGGAGAAGCAGTACTCCGACAGGGCTTCGCCGAGCACACAACGGAGGAGGAGAGGTGTTGGGGAGGGAGAAGGAGGCAACCAAAGGCCAAGGACTCAAGGTATGAAGTCCCTCCTCTCCCCCACTATATATAGGAGGGCCAAGGGGGGGTGGCCGGCCCTAGGAGATCCAATCTCCTAGGGGGGCGGCGGCCAAGGGGGGTTTCCCTCCCCCCCAAGGCACCTAGGAGGTGCCTTCCCCTCCTAGGACTCTTCCCCTTTGAACCCTAGGCGCATGGGCCTATGTGGGGCTGGTGCCCTTGGCCCATGCAGGCCAAGGCGCACCCCCTACAGCCCATGTGGCCCCCCGGGGCAGGTGGCCCCACCCGGTGGGCCCCCGGGACCCCTCCGGTGGTCCCGGTACAATACCGATAACCCCGAAACTTGTCCCGATGCCCGAAATAGGACTTCCCATATATAAATCTTTACCTCCGGACCATTCCGGAACTCCTCGTGACGTCCGGGATCTCATCCGGGACTCCGAACAACATTCGGTAGTCACATACTTGACTTCCTACTAACCCTAGCGTCACCGAACCTTAAGTGTGTAGACCCTACGGGTTCGGGAGACACGCAGACATGACCGAGACAACTCTCGGGCAATAACCAACAGCGGGGTCTGGATATCCATGTTGGCTCCCACATGCTCCTCGATGATTTCATCGGTTGAACCACGATGTCGAGGATTCGATCAAACCCTGTATACAATTCCCTTTGTCAATCGGTACGTTACTTGCCCGAGACTCGATCGTCGGTATCCCAATACCTTGTTCAGTCTCGTTACCCGGCAAGTCACTTTACTCGTACCGTAATGCATGATCCCGTGGCCAACACCTTGGTCACATTGAGCTCATTATGATGATGCATTACCGAGTGGGCCCAGAGATACCTCTCCGTCATACGGAGTGACAAATCCCAGTCTCGATCCGTGTCAACCCAACAGATACTTTCGGAGATACCTGTAATGCACCTTTATAGTCACCCAGTTACGTTGTGACGTTTGATACACCCAAGGCACTCCTACGGTAACCGGGAGTTACACGATCTCATGGTCGAAGGAATAGATACTTGACATTGGCAAAGCTTCTAGCAAACGAACTATACGATCTTTTATGCTATGCTTATGATTGGGTCTTGTCCATCACATCATTCTCCTAATGATGTGATCCCGTTATCAACGACATCCAATGTCCATAGTCAGGAAACCATGACTATCTATTGATCATAACGAGCTAGTCAACTAGAGGCTCACTAGGGACTCATTGGGTCTAAGTGTTCACACGTGTATTACGATTTCCGGATAATACAGTTATAGCATGAACAAAAGACAATTATCATGAACATTGAAATATAATAATCCTTTTATTATTGCCTCTAGGGCATATTTCCAACAGTCTCCCACTTGCACTAGAGTCACCAATCTAGTTACATTGTGATGAATCGAACACCCATAGAGTTCTGGTGTTGATCATGTTTTGCACGCGAGAGAGGTTTAGTCAACGGATCTGCGACATTCAGATCCGTGTGCACTTTGCAAATCTCTATGTCTCCATCTTGAACATTTTCACGGATGGAGTTGAAACGACGCTTGATGTGCCTGGTCTTCTTGTGAAACCTGGGCTCCTTGGCAAGGGCAATAGCTCCAGTGTTGTCACAGAAGAGTTTGATCGGCCCCGACGCATTGGGTATGACTCCTAGGTCGGTAATGAACTCCTTCATCCAAATCGCTTCATGCGCTGCCTCCGAGGCTGCCATGTACTCCGCTTCACACGTAGATCCCGCCACGACGCTCTGCTTGCAGCTGCACCAGCTTACTGCTCCACCATTCAACATATACACGTATCCGGTTTGTGACTTAGAGTCATCCAGATCTGAGTCGAAGCTAGCGTCGACGTAACCCTTTACGACGAGCTCTTCGTCTCCTCCATAAACGAGAAACATGTCCTTTGTCCTTTTCAGGTACTTCAGGATATTCTTGACCGCTGTCCAGTGTTCCTTGCCGGGGTTACTTTGGTATCTTGCAACCAAACTTACGGCAAGGTTTACATCGGGTCTGGTACACAGCATGGCATACATAATAGATCCTATGGCTGAAGCATAGGGGATGACACTCATCTCTTCTTTATCTTTTGCCGTGGTCGGTGACTGAGCCGAGCTCAATCTCACACCTTGTAACATAGGCAAGAACCCCTTCTTGGACTGATCCATTTTGAACCTCTTCAAAATCTTATCAAGGTATGTGCTTTGTGAAAGACCTATGAGGCGTCTCGATCTATCTCTATAGATCTTGATGCCTAATATATAAGCAGCTTCTCCAAGGTCCTTTATTGAAAAACACTTGTTCAAGTAGGCCTTAATGCTGTCCAGGAGTTTCGTATCATTTCCCATCAAGAGTATGTCATCTACATATAATAGGAGAAATGCTACAGAGCTCCCACTCACTTTCTTGTAAACGCAGGCTTCTCCATAAGTCTGCGTAAACCCAAACGCTTTGATCATTTCATCAAAGCGAATGTTCCAACTCCGAGATGCTTGCACCAGTCCATAAATGGATCGCTGGAGCTTGCATACTTTGTTAGCGTTCTGAGGAACGACAAAACCTTCCGGCTGCATCATATACAGCTCTTCCTTAAGATGTCCATTAAGGAATGCCGTTTTGACGTCCATCTGCCATATCTCATAATCATAGTACGCGGCAATTGCTAACATGATTCGGATGGACTTAAGCTTCGCTACGGGAGAGAATGTCTCGTCGTAGTCAATCCCTTGAACTTGTCGATAACCCTTAGCGACAAGTCGAGCTTTATAGATGGTAACATTACCATCCGCGTCCGTCTTCTTCTTAAAAATCCATTTATTTTCTATCGCTCGCCGATCATCGGGCAAGTCTGTCAAAGTCCATACTTTGTTTTCATACATGGATTCTATCTCGGATTTCATGGCCTCAAGCCATTTGTTGGAATCCGGGCCCGCCATTGCTTCTTCATAGTTCGAAGGTTCATTGTTGTCTAGCAACATGATTTCCATGACAGGGTTGCCGTACCACTCTGGTGCGGAACGTGTCCTTGTGGACCTTCGAAGTTCAGTAGCAACCAGATCTGAAGTACCTTGATCATCATCAACGTTTTCCTCTTCAGTTGGTGTGGGCATCACAGGAACGGTTTCCTGCGCTGCACCACTTTCCCGTTCGAGAGGCAGTACTTCATCGAGTTCTACTTTCCTCCCACTTACTTCTTTCGAGAGAAACTCTTTCTCCAGAAAGCATCCGTTCTTGGCAACAAAGATCTTGCCTTCGGATCTTAAGTAGAAGGTATACCCGACAGTTTCCTTAGGGTATCCTATGAAGATGCATTTTTCCGACTTGGGTTCGAGCTTTTCAGGTTGAAGTTTCTTGACATAAGCATCGCATCCCCAAACTTTTAGAAACGACAGCTTAGGTTTCTTCCCAAACCATAATTCATACGGTGTCGTCTCAACGGATCTAGACGGTGCCCTATTTAAAGTGAATGTAGCTGTCTCTAGAGCGTATCCCCAAAATGATAGCGGTAAATCGGTAAGAGACATCATAGACCGCACCATATCCAATAGAGTGCGATTACGACGTTCGGACACACCGTTTCGCTGAGGTGTTCCAGGCGGCGTGAGTTGTGAAACGATTCCACATTTCCTTAAGTGTGTGCCAAATTCGTGACTTAAATATTCTCCTCCACGATCTGATCGTAGGAACTTTATCTTTCGGTCACGTTGATTCTCCACCTCACTCTGAAATTCCTTGAACTTTTCAAAGGTCTCAGACTTGTGTTTCATTAAGTAGACATACCCATATCTAGTTAAGTCATCAGTGAGAGTGAGAACATAACGATATCCTCCGCGAGCCTCAACGCTCATTGGACCGCACACATCAGTATGTATGATTTCCAACAAGTTGGTTGCTCGCTCCATTGTTCTGGAGAACGGAGTCTTGGTCATTTTGCCTAAGAGGCAAGGTTCGCATGTGTCAAATGATTCATAATCAAGAGACTCTAAAAGTCCATCAGCATGGAGCTTCTTCATGCGCTTGACACCAATGTGACCAAGGCGGCAGTGCCACAAGTATGTGGGACTATCGTTATCAACTTTACATCTTTTGGCATCCACACTATGAACATGTGTAATATTACGCTCGAGATTCATCAAGAATAAACCATTGACCATCGGAGCATGACCATAAAACATATCTCTCATATAAATCGAACAACCATTATTCTCAGACTTAAATGAGTAGCCATCTCGTATTAAACGAGATCCAGATACAATGTTCATGCTCAAACTTGGCACTAAATAACAATTATTGAGGTTTAAAACTAATCCCGTAGGTAAATGTAGAGGCAGCGTGCCGACGGCGATCACATCGACCCTGGAACCATTCCCGACGCGCATCGTCACCTCGTCCTTCGCCAGTCTCCGTTTATTCCGCAGCTCCTGCTGTGAGTTACATATGTGAGCAACGGCACCGGTATCAAATACCCAGGAGTTACTTCGAGTACTGGTAAGGTACACATCAATTACATGTATATCAAATATACCTTTGGTGTTGCCGGCCTTCTTATCCGCTAAGTATTTGGGGCAGTTCCGCTTCCAGTGCCCCTTCCCCTTGCAATAAAAGCACTCAGTCTCAGGCTTGGGTCCATTCTTTGACTTCTTCCCGACAACAGGCTTACCGGGCGCGGCAACATCTTTGCCGTCCTTCTTGAAGTTCTTCTTACCCTTGCCCTTCTTGAACTTAGTGGTCTTATTGACCATCAACACTTGATGTTCTTTCTTGATTTCAGCCTCTGCTGACTTCAGCATCGAGAACACTTCAGGAATGGTCTTTACCATCCCCTGCATGTTGTAGTTCATCACAAAGCTCTTGTAGCTTGGTGGGAGCGACTGGAGGATTCTGTCAATGACCGCCTCATCTGGGAGGTTAATGTTCAATTGGGTCATACGTGCGTGCAACCCAGACATCTTCAGGATGTGTTCACTGACAGAACTGTTCTCCTCCATCTTACAACTGTAGAACTTGTCGGAGACATCATATCTCTCGACCCGGGCATGAGCTTGGAAAACTAGTTTCAGCTCTTCGAACATCTCATATGCTCCGTGATGCTCAAAACGCTTTTGGAGCCCCGGTTCTAAGCTGTAAAGCATGCCGCACTGAACGAGGGAGTAATCATCAGCACGAGTTTGCCAAGCGTTCATAACGTCTTGGTTCTCTGGGACGGGAGCGGCACCTAGCGGTCCTTCTAGGACATATTGCTTCCTGGCAGCTATGAGGATGATCCTCAGGTTCCGGACCCAGTCCGTATAGTTGCTGCCATCATCTTTCAGCTTGGTTTTCTCTAGGAACGCGTTGAAATTCATGTTGACATTAGCGTTGGCCATTGATCTACAAGACATATTTGCAAAGGTTTTAGACTAAGTTCATGATAATAAAGTTCTTAATCAAAATTATGAACTCCCACTTAGATTAGACATCCCTCTAGTCATCTAAGTGTTACACGATCCGAGTCGACTAGCCCGTGTCCGATCATCACGTGAGACGGACTAGTCATCGTCGGTGAACATCTTCATGTTGATCGTATCTTCCATACGACTCGTGTTCGACCTTTCGGTC
Source organism: Triticum timopheevii (assembly GCA_963921465.1). Classification (NCBI taxonomy): domain Eukaryota; kingdom Viridiplantae; phylum Streptophyta; class Magnoliopsida; order Poales; family Poaceae; genus Triticum; species Triticum timopheevii. Next base: position 106,791,630 of record OY997270.1, read on the forward strand.
TCCGTGTTCCGAGGCCATGTCTGCACATGCTAGGCTCGTCAAGTTAACCCTAAGTGTTTTCGCTGTGTAAAACTGTCTTACACCCGTTGTATGTGAACGTAAGGATCCATCACACCCGATCATCACGTGGTGCTTAGAAACGACGAACTGTAGCAACGGTGCACAGTTAGGGGAGAACACTTCTTGAAATTTTGTAAGGGATCATCTTATTTACTACCGTCGTCCTAAGTAAACAAGATGCATAAACATAATAAACATCACATGCAATTATATGGTTGTGACATGATATGGCCAATATCATCAAGCTCCATTGATCTCCATCTTCGGGGCTCCATGATCATCTTGTCACCGGCTTGACACCATGATCTCCATCATCATGATCTCCATCATCGTGTCTTCATGAAGTTGTCACGCCAACGACTACTTCTACTTCTATGACTAACGCGTTTAGTAATGAAGTAAAGTAGTTTACATGGCGTTCTTCAATGACACGCAGGTCATACAAAAAATAAAGACAACTCCTATGGCTCCTGCCGGTTGTCATACTCATCGACATGCAAGTCGTGAATCCTATTACAAGAACATGATCTCATACATCACAATTCAACATTCATCACAACTTCTGGCCATATCACATCACATGATCAATCGCTGCAAAAACAAGTTAGACGTCCTCTAGTTGTTGTTGCATCTTTTACGTGGCTGCGATTGGGTTCTAGCAAGAACGTTTTCTTACCTACGAATCACCACAACGTGATTTTGTCAACTTCTATTTACCCTTCATAAGGGCCATGTTCATCGATTCCGCTCCAACTAAAGTGGGAGAGACAGACACCCGCCAGCCACCTTATGCAACTAGTGCATGTCAGTCGGTGGAACCGGTCTCACGTAAGCGTACGTGTAAGGTTGGTCCGGGCCGCTTCATCCCACAATACCGTTGAGCAAGAAAAGACTAGTAGAGGAAAGTAAGATGACAAGATCAACGCCCACAACAGATTGTGTTCTACTCGTGCATTAGAGAACTACGCATAGACCTAGCTCATGATGCCACTGTTGGGGAACGTTGCAGAAAATTAAAATTTTTCCTACGGCTTCACCAAGATCCATCTATGAGTTCATCTAAGCAACGAGTCACAGGAGAGAGATTTCATCTACATACCACTTGTAGATCGCGTGCGGAAGCTTGCAAGGTGATGATGTAGTCGTACTCGAACGTGATTCAGATCACCGATGCCAAGTGCTGAACGGACAGCACCTCCGTGTTCAACACACGTACGGGACGAGCGACGTCTCCTCCTTCTTGATCCAGCAAGGGGGAAGGAGAGGTTGAGGAAGACAGCTCCACCGGCAGCACGACGGCGTGGTGATGGTGGAGAAGCAGTACTCCGACAGGGCTTCGCCGAGCACACAACGGAGGAGGAGAGGTGTTGGGGAGGGAGAAGGAGGCAACCAAAGGCCAAGGACTCAAGGTATGAAGTCCCTCCTCTCCCCCACTATATATAGGAGGGCCAAGGGGGGGTGGCCGGCCCTAGGAGATCCAATCTCCTAGGGGGGCGGCGGCCAAGGGGGGTTTCCCTCCCCCCCAAGGCACCTAGGAGGTGCCTTCCCCTCCTAGGACTCTTCCCCTTTGAACCCTAGGCACATGGGCCTATGTGGGGCTGGTGCCCTTGGCCCATGCAGGCCAAGGCGCACCCCCTACAGCCCATGTGGCCCCCCGGGGCAGGTGGCCCCACCCGGTGGGCCCCCGGGACCCCTCCGGTGGTCCCGGTACAATACCGATAACCCCGAAACTTGTCCCGATGCCCGAAATAGGACTTCCCATATATAAATCTTTACCTCCGGACCATTCCGGAACTCCTCGTGACGTCCGGGATCTCATCCGGGACTCCGAACAACATTCGGTAGTCACATACTTGACTTCCTACTAACCCTAGCGTCACCGAACCTTAAGTGTGTAGACCCTACGGGTTCGGGAGACACGCAGACATGACCGAGACAACTCTCAGGCAATAACCAACAGCGGGGTCTGGATATCCATGTTGGCTCCCACATGCTCCTCGATGATTTCATCGGTTGAACCACGATGTCGAGGATTCGATCAAACCCTGTATACAATTCCCTTTGTCAATCGGTACGTTACTTGCCCGAGACTCGATCGTCGGTATCCCAATACCTTGTTCAGTCTCGTTATCCGGCAAGTCACTTTACTCATACCATAATGCATGATCCCGTGGCCAACACCTTGGTCACATTGAGCTCATTATGATGATGCATTACCGAGTGGGCCCAGAGATACCTCTCCGTCATACGGAGTGACAAATCCCAGTCTCGATCCGTGTCAACCCAACAGATACTTTCGGAGATACCTGTAATGCACCTTTATAGTCACCCAGTTACGTTGTGACGTTTGATACACCCAAGGCACTCCTACGGTAACCGGGAGTTACACGATCTCATGGTCGAAGGAATAGATACTTGACATTGGCAAAGCTTCTAGCAAACGAACTGTACGATCTTTTATGCTATGCTTATGATTGGGTCTTGTCCATCACATCATTCTCCTAATGATGTGATCCCTTTATCAACGACATCCAATGTCCATAGTCAGGAAACCATGACTATCTATTGATCATAACGAGCTAGTCAACTAGAGGCTCACTAGGGACTCATTGGGTCTAAGTGTTCACATGTGTATTACGATTTCCGGATAATACAGTTATAGCATGAACAAAAGACAATTATCATGAACATTGAAATATAATAATCCTTTTATTATTGCCTCTAGGGCATATTTCCAACAAGGATGATATCATGGTTAAGTCACGCAAAGGTTCCGACCTACTAACTGACCTCGCTGAAACCTTTGCCAATCTAAGAAGATATGACATCAAGCTGAATCCATCCAAGTGCACATTCGGAGTTCCCGGAGGAAAGCTACTTGGTTTTCTCCTTTCCGAGCAAGGGATAGATGCCAATCCCGAGAAGATCGGCGCAATTCTCCAAGTGAAACACCCTGTGCGTGTGCATGATGTTCGGAAGCTCACATGTTGTCTTGCTGCATTGAGTCGGTTCATTTCATGTCTCGGTGAAAAGTCACTGCTGATGACCCACAAGTGTAGAGGATCTATCGTAGTCCTTTCGATAAGTAAGAGTGTCGAACCCAACAAGGAGCAAAAGGAAATGATAAGCGGTTTTTGGTAAGGTTTTCTCTGCAAGCACTAAAATTGTAGGTAATAGATAGTTTTGTAATAAGATAAATAGTAGCGAGTAACAAGTAAATAAAGTGAATAAAGTGCAGCAAGGTGGCCCAATCCTTTATGTGGCAAAGGATAAGCCTGGACAATTTCTAATAATGAGAAAGGAGCTCCCGAGGACACATGGGAATTATCGTCAAGCTAGTTTTCATCACGTTCATTTGATTCGCGTTCGGTACTTTGATAATTTGATATTTGGGTGGACCAGTGCTTGGGTACTGCCCTTACTTGGACAAGCATCCCACTTATGATTAACCCCTATTGCAAGCATCCACAACTACAAAAGAAGTATTAAGGTAAACCTAACCACAACATTAAACATATGGATCCAAATAAGCCCCTAACGAAGCAACGCATAAATTAGGGTTTAAGCTTCTGTCACTCTAGCAACCCATCATCTACTTATTACTTCCTAATGCCTTCCTCTAGGCCCAAATAATGGTGAAGTGTCATGTAGTCGACGTTCATATAACACCACTAGAGGAAAAGACAACATACATCTCATCAAAATATCGAACGAATACCAAATTCACATGACTACTAATAGCAAGACTTCACCCATGTCCTCACGAACAAACGTAACTACTCACAAATCATATTCATGTTCATAATCAGAGGGGTAATAATATGCATTAAGGATCTGAACATATGATCTTCCACCAAGTAAACCAATTAGCATCAACTACAAGGAGTAATCAACACTACTAGCAACCCACAGGTACCAATTTGTGGTTTGGATACAAGATTGGATACAAGAGATGAACTAGAGTTTTGAGAGGAGATGGTGCTGGTGAAGATGTTGATGGAGATTGACCCCCTCCCTGTCGGGTGGTAGGTGCGACATATGCCAACGGGTGGCTTATCATTGTGGGAGCCAATAAGACATCGCCGGTGCCTGGAAACGGGATAAGGCGAAGACATGCGCGCCGACGAATCTTACCCAGGTTCGGGGCTCTCCGAGGAGATAACACCCCTAATCCTGCTCTGCGGGGTCTCCGCATGATCACTAGATCAACAAGTAGCTACAAGAGGCTCCTTGAGCTGTTTGGCGAGAGGAGGATGAAGGGGCAAGGCTAGCTCTCTTCTCCTCTCGAAGTAGTGTCTAAAACTATTGGAGTCCAACCCTTTGCATGGGTGCCCCGGGGGGTTTATATAGACCTACCCCCCAGGGGTACAATGGTAATCTGGCTAGGCCTGGGCCTAGTCATTAGTGTCTACGCCGGCCGGCTTCTTCGCCGACCGTTGGGGCCTGCCGACTGGTGGGTCCCGCCGGCTACCGGCCTCCTGCTAGACAGGTAGGCCCCACCGCTTGGGGGTCTTGTCGGGGGCTGGTTGCTGTTGCTTCACCCTTGATGACGAGGGCTTGGTCGAGGTAAGCGTGGCTACAGTACCGCTGTCTTGCGGGCGCTCACTGTAGCCTCTCCTCGTCTTGTCTCCTTAATGAGGCTCGTTCTTCGAGGAAGGGAACGAGCTGGCTGGGGAGAGCCGGCTTCATCCCTGGCCGACTAGGGGGCGTGTGGCTGCCCTTGGATGTCTCTCTGGCGAAAGGGGCCCGCCGCCTACGGGCCGTACTGTCGGTCCATCGTGGGTGATGTCATGGTCAGCACGGCAACAGTGCCACGCCAGACGGGTCATGGCAGCCCCATACGGCGAACTGTAGCCATGCGAACCCCGGGATTCGGGGGCGGCGCGCTTCACTATAGCCACGCCCCGTCTTATTGCCATTACATTGGTACAAACTTCAAGGGCACGATTTGGGACGCCTATTGGGGCCCGGCTTCTGGGAGTCGGCCATGTGGTGGCCGGCTTTCTGGAGTCGGCCATGTGGTGGCCGGCTTTCTGTAGTCGGCCATGTGGTGGCCGGCTTTCTGGAGTCGGCCCTCTCTCGGCTTTCTTCAGGAGGATTCTTGGTCGGGCCACTTCCTGGTAGTCGGCCGATGGGGTAGCCGGCTGGGGGAAGGCGGCCCCGCGTCTTGGATGCTCGATGGCTTGATCAGCCTTACTATTTTTTCAAGAGCTAGGGGGAGCCGGCTAGGCTAGCCGTGGTCATTTACTCCGACAGTAGTCCCCGAAGCTGGTTGTGCTTCGTGGATGTGAATGGGAACTAGAAGCTCAATCAGCTTCCTACCCTGAAGAGCCGGCAGCTAGGAGCCGACATCAATTTATGCTTGCCTTCTTGGTGAAGTCTCCTCCGAAATCCGAAGGCGGGAACCAATTGGCGCGCCAACCAGGCGGCGGGCTGACCGCCCGCCGCTCGCGCGCCATGTGGCGCCCTCTGGCTAGAAGGGCCTGCCAGCCCACGCGCGTGACGGGACGCCACTGCAGACCGAGGCCTGCCACTACCGTGCCTCGGCCCAAGCGAGGATCCTTTGCGGCCTGAACTGGCTGCCTGCCTTCCGGCGGCGGTTTCCGCGCGCCGTTATGGCGCGGTAGTCGTGGGACGTGGGGGAGTGGGCGCAGTTAATCCCACATCCCCCCACGCCTCGCCTCCTCGGCTTCGCCGTGCGAGGCTATAATTAGGGGGAGGGGGAGAGCAGCTGACGCATGCACGCTCGCCCCCGTTCCACCTTTCTCTCCTTTTTCTTCCTCTTTGCCACCGCAGCAGCTACTCCTCGCCGCGCCACCGCTCCGCCATTCTCCTTGGTGCGTCGCGGCCTTGCCGCCGCTGACCTTGGCGTCCTCCGCCACCGTGCGTTGCCAGGCGCCTTCTCGTCCTCATGGCTCCAACATCGAGCAACTAGGACGGCTCCAACGTTCACGAAGACCACATCAATTTCCTCCGCAAGACGCGGCGGCTGCCGGGAAAGGACCGTGTGTAGGTCCAGCTCGTGCCCGAGGAGGGCGAGCGGGTGATCTTCCGCTCACACTGCCTATGCGGCATCGGTTTTCCCGCGAGCGGCTTTTTCCGCTTGTTCCTTGAGTTCTACCATCTCCAGCCGCACCACCTTACTCCAAACACGATGGTGCTGCTGTCGGCCTTCGTCACCCTGTGCGAAGGCTTCCTCGGCGTCCTCCCCACCCTTGAGCTGTGGGGGGAGTTCTTCCAGTCCAAGCTCGGCACCGTCACCGCGGGCGTGCCGGCTCCATGTGGCGCCTTCATCGCCATGCGGCGGACGACGATCGACAACCCGTTCCCGGCCATTGCGCTGATCCAATCGGTGAAGCTTTGGTAGAAGTCCTATTTTTATGTGAAGAACGTAGCCCCGCAGGGCGACTACGTCAACCTGCCGGCTTACATAGCCGGCCCACCGGCTGGGAGGCAGCCTTCATGGTCCTATCGGGCCAGGTCGCTGACGCCGGCTGGGGTAGGCGCCGTTGCCCGGCTTCGGGTGCTGATCCAGTCGGAGGGCCTGGCCGGATCCGATCTGATTGCCGCCTTCGTAGAGCGCCGGGTGCTCCCACTCCAAGGCCGCCCTCATCTGATAAGCCAGATGAGCGGCCGCTTTGACCCATGCCGGCTCAGCACCAGGGAGATGCCTCACGACGAGGTATCTTACATCATGAACTACATCGCCAACTGCAAGCTCACTGAAGACTGGCAGTATGGCAAGACGCCGTATTCTCGCGCCGATCCACCACCCATGGTAAACCTTCTTTCTTTCTTTTCTTTGTTGTCGAGTTTTCTTTTCTGGCCGACTTCTGACTAGTCGGCTTTCTCTTCTTTTAATCAAAATCTCCTCCTTCATCAGCCGGCCGGGACCGCGGGGGCGGAACGCGAGTTCGCTCCCGACCGCGCGGCGGACGACTTTGAGGACCCCGACTTGGGGGCGGCCGCCTTGGACGACGACACCGTGGGAGGAGGAGGCGAGGCAGTCGGCTCTGGGCTCTCCGCCACCTTCGAGGACTGGCCGGACGACGAAGAGGCCAAGCCGAATCCGCGCCGCCAGCCGGCGTCCGACCATCAAGGCGCAGGCTCATCCGCCGGGCCGGCTGCCCGAGGCAGCATACGGAAACGCCGGGCGGCGCCGTCTCTCTTCAGAAGTCGGCTGTAGAAGCCCAAGGGTACCGCAGCGGCGACCAAGCGAGACAAGGCGGCCGCAAAGGCAGCCCGCAAGGTGGTGAAGCAGTCGCAAGCGGTTTTGGCGTAAGTTTAACTCTCGTATGTCTTTCTTCTTTCTTCTTCTTCGGCCCGCATCATTCTGAGCCTTTGTTAATTTGCTGAACAGGGCCCGCTCACTCTTGAGCCGACTTCGGCCGCCTCCATAGTCGGAGGGGCGGGGGGATCCTCAAGCTCTCGCCGCGTGGACCCCCGTGTCGAGCTCCAGGCAAAGACGGAGCGGAACACGCGGGAGGCGCGGGAGGAGCGGGAGGCGGAGGAGTAGAGGGCGGCTGTCGCCAGGGCAGCCCAAGAGACGACGGCGGAGTCGGCGGCGATGCAGGCCGACGCCACAGCCAGGGCCCAAGCGGAGGCCGCGGCTGCGGAGAGGGTGGCGGAGGCACTGCGTAGCCAGCCTGCGCAACTCATCATCCCCCTCCGCACCATAGCTCCCGAAGTCCCGGTGCCCTCGCCAGAGGAAGCTGGCTGCGACCAGCCGGCAATGGAGAGGGAGGGGGGCGAAGTAGTCGTCCCGAAGGGTGAAGCGGTGCCGCCGCCGTTGGCCGGGACGGGCCAAGGCGGCCGGCCGGAAGTGCCGCCCGCACAGCTGGCTGGAGGCGACCCGGCCATGGGGGCAGATCTCGTAGTCCTTTCGCCGACTCGCCGGCACGCAGGCAAGGCGACTTCTGAGCCGGAGCCGCAAAGGGCCGCAGGCTCTAGCTCGTTGTCCCATGACCTGGAGACGGCCAGTGTCAGCTCGCCGGGATGGACGCCGGGCGGCGGGACGGCCGTGCTGAACGTAGCTGCGCAAGATATCCGGAGCCGGCTTCAGGCCCAGGCCGCCTCGCTGAAGCAGTGCACCCAAGAGTTCCTTGCGATGCGGTCGGCCATCTGGGTAAGTTTTCTTGATTTCTTCCGTGGGGGCGCGTCAGCGCACCCACTGGGTGTAGTCCCCGAGTTCCAAGCCGGCTGCCGAGCAGGCGGCTTGGAACTTTTCAGAAGGCTTTGGTTTTAATGGCTTGTTCTTGTTTGCGCCTTCGTCTTATTCACAGGACTACCACAACCTCCAGGCTACTGCCTTCAACTCCCAGGCCCGGGAGATGGGCCAGAAGGCCGCCGATCTGACGGAGAGCCGAAGTAGGTGTTTTCATTTTTCTATCTCATGTGGGGGCGCGTCAGCGCACCCTCTGGGTGTCGTCCCCGAGATGCGGGCCGGCTGCCGAGAAGTCGGGTGGGATCTTTCTTGATGACTTCTTCCTCATCTTCTTCTTCTTTATGTCTGTAGGGGCCAATGCCGACTTGAGGGAGCAGCTCGGCATAGCTCAGACCGCCCTTCGTGTCGAGGAGACTGAGTGCAGTGCCTTGGCCCAGGAGCGTGATCGCCTGGCCAAGAAGCTGGCCGACCAGGAGGAGAACCACAAGGCGGCCTTGAAGACGGCACAGGACAGCGAGGCCGCCCTCAAAGCCAAGTATGAGACAGAAGCGACAAGCTGGGCCGAGACGAGGCAGGCGCTGAGCGAGGGCTATAGCCGGGTTGAGGATTTCATTGATGGTAGGCCACCTCCCTCTTCGTCCCTTTGCTCGTCCCCGTCATCTGATCGGTCCTCTGACTTGCTTTATTTCTTTCTTCTTTGCGCAGAATACTTTCCCGGCTAGTCTATTGCCGCCAACCAGGCCATCGAAGCTCATCGCGAGGCCCGACGCCAGGCTGGGGCCGAGATCCCACCGGGTGCCAACCGGACGCTTGAAGAGCAGCTTCTGGCGATTCAAGCCCGGCTCCAGCCGGCCTACCGCATGCTCCGCTGCCTTCAGCGTGCCGGAGTGCAAGTGCTGACCGCCCTCTGGCCCGGCGAGGTGATTCCCCGCACCCCCAATCGGACTGCCGACTGGTTGGAGGTAGCAGTCGGCCGCTTCAAGGCCTGGAAGGCTTCTGCAGCTCGGTGCGGGGCTCGGCGAGCGCTGGAGTTCGTCCGGGCCTGGTATCCTAGGCAGGAGGCTGACGAGGAGCTGGAGGCGGTGCAGCCGGCTATCATTCAGCGCGCCTTGGTGATCGCCGACTTCACCGACACCAGTGCCTTTGCTCCTGAGGTGAACGAAGACGGTGTCGCTCAGCCGGAGGAGTGGTTCGGGCTGAACCCGGCAGAGGGAGAGGAATCGGCGGAGGAGATTGACTCCAGCGACGAGGGCGAAGAGGAGGAGGAGGAGGATGGTGAGGATGCCGTGCCGGACGGTGGAGCGACCGACCAGCCTCAGCCTGACTGTGCCTCGAGCAACGAGGCGCGCGGGGGAACACCGCCTACCGCAGGCGGCGACCAAGCCGAGACTCGCCAGCCGGCCACTCCCCCGGCCAACACTGCCGTCTCCACCATCCTGCCCGACACGCCTGTTGCTCCCTTGGCCTGACTTGCCACCTTTACCTTCCTGCTAGTTACTTTTGAACAACTTTTTATTAAATTTTCGCAGTTCCACCCACTGGGGGTGTATTCAAACTATATTGAATGCCGGCCTTTCGAAGGCCTTTTTGTGTAAATATAATTGTGCATGTGCTTGGCTTCCATTCCTAGTTGCTTTTCATCTTTGGCTGCTTTCCTTTGCCGCCCTCCCTTGGCCGCCGCCTTTCCAGTCGGACAGCTGCTCTACAGTCTGTGGCCGGGTAAGGACCTAGCCGTCTGGGAGGGCAAGTACTCGAGCTTTTTAGATTGTAGCGAAGTAGGAAAGGAAGCCGGCCAGCCGGCTGCTCGGACAGCCGGTTGGCTGGGGCGAAGCCGGCCTGAGTTATGTAAGTTCGTTTAGTCCTTAGCCGTTTTTCGTGTGGGCATCCCTTCCTGCCTTTGGCTCTTGTTAGTCGGACAGTCAGTTCTTTGAGCTGCGACTTTCAACAAGGGAGGGCTTAGGTGCCGGCACACTACTTGTCTGACTTCAGGTAAAACTTAAACATAAACCAAGACGGCAAGTCCCCGGGCCGACTGATCGGACCTGGTGCCGGACGAGATAATGATTGTGATGACGTAGACGTGGGTGTGATACCCGTCATTCATAGATAAAAAGAGGGTAGTACCTGAGTTCTCCTCGGGGAGCCCGTTGTTTCATACTTAGTACAAAAGGTAATGAAGTACATACTGCATTTTAACTGTAAAATCTTTGGAGGAGATTGGTGTTCCATGGTCGTTCTGACTCCTTTCCGGAGTCGTCCCTCTTGCGTGCCTTCGGCTTCTGTGTGTCGATCAAGTAGTAGGAATCGTTGCCTAGGGCTCGACTGATGACGAATGGGCCTTCCCAAGGGGCCGAGAGCTTGTGCTGGCCGGCTGTTCGCTGGATCAGCCGGAGCACAAGGTCGCCCTCTTGAAAGGACCTCGGCTTGACCTTCCGAATGTGGTAACGGCGTAGACCTTGCTGGTAGATGGCGGACCGGCTGAGGGCTAATTGCCGGCTCTCTTCCAGCAGATCGACGCCGTCTTCTCGTGCTTCCTTCGCCTCCGCTTCCGTGTACATGGTGACCCGAGGTGAGTCGAACTCAATGTCAGTCGGGATGACAGCCTCGGCACCATATACAAGGAAGAAAGGTGTGAAGCCGGTTGACTTGTTTGGAGTAGTGCGCAAGCTCCAGAGGAAGGCCGGCAGCTCGTCGAGCCAACAGCCAGCCGAACGCTCCAGTGGCACGACCAGTCGAGGCTTGATGCCGGAGAGGATGAGGCCGTTTGCTCGCTCGACTTGGCCGTTTGACTGCGGGTGGGCAACGGACGCTAAGTCCAGTCGGATGCCGTGAGTTGCGCAGAAACGTGCCAGTGCTTCTTTGGCGAAGTTTGTGCCGTTGTCGGTGATGATGCTATGCGGTACGCCGTACCGGGTTGTGATATCTGCAATCAATGTTATGGCAGTCGGCCCATTCAGCTACTTGATCGGCTTTGCTTCAATCCACTTGGTAAATTTGTCCACGGTGACAAGCAGATGTGTCATGCCACCGCGTGCCGTCTTGAATGGGCCCACCATATCCAACCCCCGAACAGCAAAGGGCCAAGTGAGGGGGATGGTCCTGAGTGCAGAAGCCGGTAGGTGTTGCTTGGAGCTGAAGACTTGACACCCTTTGCAGTGTTTGACTAGTTCCTTGGCGTCGTCCAAAGCAGTCGGCCAAAAGAAACCATGGCAGAAAGCTTTGGCGACGAGTGATCTTGAGGCTGCGTGGTGGCCACATTCGCCTTGGTGTATATCTTCAAGGATTGCTTTGCCCTTCTTTGGCTTGACGGAGCGCTGGAAGACTCCAGTGACACTACGTCTAACAAGATCTCGGTTCACTATTGTGTAAGCTCCGGCTCGGTGTTGGACTTGTCTTGCTGAGATCTCGTCAGTCGGCAGCTCCCTGTTAATCAGGAAATTGAGGATGGGCTGGGCCCATGATGGAGCTGTGACTTCTTCTATTGTCAAGGTGGCTACCACAACCAGGGCGGGCGGGCTGGGTGGTGAAGAGTTGGAGTCGGCCACCATATGTTGTGTTGATGCAGTCCCCGGGCCGACTACAGTAGTCCCCGAGCCGTGTTCTGAAGTCCTTGGGCTGGGTGCGACTACAGCAGTCCTCGAGCCGCCTGTCGAAGTCCCCGAGCCGCCTGCTTGGTTCCCTAAGCCAGCTCCGACTGCATCGGGGTCAGGCGGCACGAAGATGGAATCCGACTCTGGAGACGGCTTGACAGACAGCTTAACGAGGCGTTGGAGGGAGACGCCGGTTGGTATAGCTTGCCGGGTGGAGCCTATTCGTGCCAGGGCATCTGCTTGCTCGTTGTCGGCTCGTGGCACATGGAGGAACTCGCACCCCTCAAAGTATCCGCTGAGTTGCTGAACGAGGAAGCGGTAGCTCGCCATGTTTGCGTCCTTGGTGTCCCAGTCGCCGGATGATTGTTGGACTACCAAGTCCTAGTCGCCATAACACAGGATCCGGCGGATGCCGAGTTCTTTGGCTAGCCGGAGTCTATGTATGAGCGCCTCGTACTCGGCCACATTGTTGGAGGAGGCCAAATGAATTTGCAATGTGTATCTGAGTTTGTCGCCTTTGGGAGAGGTGAGGACGATGCCGGCTCCCAAGCCGGTGCGCATCTTGGATCCATCGAAGTGCATCCACCAATGGGTGGAGTCTGGCGCAGGCGGCAGGTACTGGGTCTCGGCCCAATCGACGAGGAAGTCGGCCAATGCCTGGGACTTGATGGTGGTGCAGGGCTGATAGAAGATCGTATAAGGGGCCAGCGCAATGGCCCATTTGGCCACCCGGCCGGATGCATCTCGGCTGCCTATGATCTCGGCCAGCGGGGCAGTGCATATGACCGTGATGGGGTGCTCTTGGAAATAGGGCTTGAGCTTCTTGGCGGCGAAGTACACGCCATAGCACATCTTTTGATAGTGTGGATAGTTCTGCTTCGATGTGGACAGTACTTCACTCAGGTAATAGACCGGCCTCTGGACCGGCTGAACTCGGCCCTCTTCCGGGCGTTCAACCACGATGACAGTGCTGACCACTCTGCTAGTGGAGGCAATGTAAAGGAGCATGGGCTCTTTCTCAGTCGGTGCCGCCAGGACAGGCGGCGTGGACAGCATCTTCATTAACTCGTGGAAAGCTTGATCTGCTTGGTCGTTCCACTTGAAGTGAGTGGACTTCTTCATGAGTCGGTAGAGAGGGAGGGCCTTCTCCCCGAGCCGGCTGATGAAGCGGTTGAGGGAGGCCAAGCATCCGGTCAATTTCTGGACATCTCTTAGCTTGGTAGGAATCTCCATTCTCTCTATAGCCTTGATCTTCACCGGGTTGCATTCGATGCCGCGTTCGAAGATCAGGAAGCCTAGGAGCTGGCCGGCTGGCACTCCGAACACGCATTTTTCTGGATTGAGCTTGATCTGAAACTGGCGCAAGTTCTCGAACGTCTCTTTGAGATCTTCTAGTAAGGTGCCGCGCTTCTCCGTCTTCACCACAATTTCGTCCACATAGACGTGGGCATTTCTGCCGAGTTGCTTGAGGAGGCATTTCTGCATGCAACGCTGAAAAGTGGCACCGGCATTTCTCAAGCCGAATGTCATAGTCAGGTAGCAGAAAGCTCCGAATGGTGTGATGAAGGCGGTCTTCAGACGGTCAGCTGGGTCCAACTTTATCTGGTGGTAGCCTGAGTAAGCATCCAAAAAACTCAAGAGCTCGCATCCGGCTGTGGAGTCTATCACTTGATGAATCCTTGGCAGGGCAAAAGGATCCTTGGAGCAGGCTTTGTTGAGGCTGGTGTAGTCAATACACATGCGCCATTGTTTGTTCTTCTTCAGCACCAGGACCGGGTTGGCGAGCCACTCAGGGAAGAAAACCTCCAGGATGAAGCCGGCTGCCAGAAGCCAGGCTATTTCTTCTCCGACTACTCTCCTCTTTTCTTGTGACAGGTGGCGCAAGGGCTGCTTGACTGGCTTGGCACCCGACCGGACGTGTAGCTTGTGCTCGGCAAAATCCGTCAGAACACCCGGCATGTCTTTGGGAGACAATGCAAAGATGTCCCGATTCTCATGGAGGAAATCGACGAGCTCGCTTTCCTATTTGCTGTCAAGGCCGGTTCCCATGACCGCGTACCTCTCCGGGTGCTCCGGGTCCAGAGGTATCTTCTTGGTTTCTTTGGCTGGCTGGAAAGAACGCTGAGCCTCATATTCCTTTGGATTGGGGGACAAGGCCGGCTGTTCGTCGGCCATGGCCACGACCCGGTCCAGCATCTTCTTCTCTTCAGCAATCACGAGGGACTCGGCCAGCCGGCTGCTAGCAGCCGCACACTCGGCGGATTTCTTGTAGTCTCCTGATATGGTGATGACGCCCTTGGAACTCGGCATCTTCATCTTGAGGTAGGCATAGTGGGGCACAGCCATGAACTTGGCCAATGTAGGTCGGCCGAGCAGCGCGTGGTAAGGGCTTTCCAGATCCACTACCTCAAACCATGTTGCTTCTCGGCGGAAATGACCTTTGTCTCCAAAGAGAACATCTATCTTGATCTTGCCGATCGGAGCGTAGGACAGGCCGGGTACGATGCCATGAAACACAGTCCGACTCGGCATAAGCTGCTTTGCCTTGATATTCAACTTCTCCATGGTATCACGGTACAGTATGTTGATGTTGCTTCCGCCATCTATCAGCACGCGGGAGAATCGGGCAGCCCGCCGATCGGTCGCGAGGGTGGCATCCAATACCAATGCATAAAAGCCGGGAGACGGCATCACCTCTGGGTGATCGGCCCGGCTCCAACTGATAGGTTTCTCCGACCAGTGCATGAAATCGGGGTTGTTGGATGCGACCGCGTTGACTTCTTGGTGTTGTCGGCGCCGACTTTGCCGATCTTCTGGCTGGCTTGTAAAGACGATGTAGGTGGCATGCTCATCAGGGAACTTGTCGTGGACGGCTCCGACTGCTAGCCGGGCGGCCGGCTGCTGAGGAACCGAAGGCGGCTGACCAGCAGGCGGAGGCGGCACTAGTCCCTCGCCTTTGGAGATTCGCGTGAGCCAATGGCACTTCCGAGTGGTGTGGTTGGAGGCCTTCGCGCCGCTGTGAAACTTGCAAGGGGCATCAAGTGCTTGCTCGTAGGAGAAAGCCGGCTGCCAAGCCGGCCTACCGCCCTTCTGCTTCTTGGGCGCAGGCCGCCCCTCAGGTTGTTCGTCTTCGACTATGGCTACTTGCCGACTGGAGGAAGTCGGCATCGGAGCCTTGCGCTTATTGTCGCTTTGGTACGGGCGCTGAGTGGACTCTCCAGCCGGCGTCTTGGGAGCCGGCGCAAGCACCTTCTCGGAAGCATCTACTCGGAGCTCGGTCTTCATGGAGGAGTCGGCCGTGGCGTATTTGTCCGTGATGACTAGCAGCTCGTCGCAGAGGAGTTGGTGCTTGAGGAGGGTGCCTTCTCGGCACCCGGCCGTGAAGTACTCTATGGCCTAAACCTCGTGCACCCCTTCAAAGGAGTTTCGGAGCTTGGCCCAACGCGTAAGATAGTCGCGAGTCAACTCGTTGGGTCCTTGCACGCACAAGGAGAGCTGCCGGGGCTTGGGAGCCCGCTTGTAGGTGCTGGTGAAGTTGCGGATGAAGGCTTCCGTGAAGTCGAGCCAGCTGTTGATGATGTAGGGCTTGAGGCTATTGAGCCAGGTGCGCGCCGTGCCCTGGAGCATCAGGGGGACGTATTTTACGGCAACACGCTTGTTGCCATTCGCTATGCGGACTGCGGTGGAGTAGTCAATCAGCCAATCTTCCGGCTTCACGGAGCCGTTGTACTAGGGTGTGTCTCTTGGGAGCGAGAACCCTTTGGGGAAGGGCTCGTCGCGGATGTGGGGGCCGAAGCAAGGCGGGCCGACATCATCTTCTTCTTCTAACGCCAGGGAGCGTGCAAGACGGTCGATTCGATGGTGGGCATCATTTTCGCCGACTCCCTCGCGGCGACCTATTCGGCCGCTGAGAGTCGGATGCGTGACAGGCGGTGGGGTGGGATATCTCTCCCCACGAGGCGGAGGAGGAGGCAGATCGCCTCGTTGCTCCACAGCTCGAGGGCGGCCTTCTGCGTCGCGCTCAATAGTGACTCGAGTCCGGGTGCGACTGGCAGTCGGCTCCTTTTCCTGCCTTGTGCGGGCTCCGCCTGCAGTCGGCGTACGTGACGTTGCACCATGTTCACGGCGTGGGGGAGGGCTTTCGGCGCGGACGCCGGCTTCGTGCCGCTTTGCGGCCGCGTCGATCAGCTGCTGGATTCGCCTGGTCATGTAGGGGAGCTCATCGGCCCCTACTCCGTTCAGCTCATCTACGACCGACTCGGCGGCGCGTAGGTTCTCAAGAGGCATGGTGTAAACTGTGCACTCCGTCCCAAGCATGTCGGAGATGGCCGCGCCGCGTTTCTGGACAACGCCGGCCCGGCTCGGTCCGTCGGGAGGTGGCATGCCGAAGGCGGCGCAGTCGACTTCGCGCTGGTGGGCCTCAGTGAGGCGTCTCATGGTGGCTAGCTTCTGGTCCTCTGCGACGAGGGCAAGGCGGCGTGCCTCCAGCGCCTCGGCGTCGGCCGGGATGGGGATGGACAAGTCCTGCAGTGCCGCTTGTAGGGCGTCGTGGGTGTTCTCGCTGGAGGCGACTCCGTGGCTGATGACCAGAACCTCGGTGACGGTGCTGCCGCCACTGTCGGCTCGCGGGAGAGGATCGTCAAAGACCACCACGTCGGTGGGGAAAGCGTCGAGTGATGCGGTGTCAGAGTCGACAAGCATCGGATGGGTGGAGCCGACCGACTCCAGATCCACAGCAGGCTCGCTGGAGACGTGGAGTTGGTCGAGGAGGCTGACAAGGCGGCTTTCGAGGCAGCCGGTGCCCGCGTCAGACGCGGGCTCGTCGGAGATGTGAGCCTCGCCAAGGAGATCAGCGAGGCAGCTCACCACGTAGGCGTCGTCGACGCCTTGCAGCGCGTCGGGGCAAGTGCCATCGGGCGTGTCGGGCTGGCTATGCTCGCGGGGGAGGAAGAGGGTTCCCGTCCAGAACAGGTCTCCGGACAACGGTGCACCTGGCCCCACGGTGGGCGCCAAATGTCGGGTGGTAGGTGGGACATATGCCAACGGGTGGCTTATCATTGTGGGAGCCAATAAGACGTCGCCGGTGCCTGGAAACGGGATAAGGCAAAGACATGCACGCCGGCGAATCTTACCCAGGTTCGGGGCTCTCCGAGGAGATAACACCCCTAATCCTGCTCTGCGGGGTCTCCGCATGATCACTAGATCAACAAGTAGCTACAAGAGGCTCCTTGAGTTGTTTGGCAAGAGGAGGAAGAAGGGGCAAGTCTAGCTCTCTTCTCCTCTCGAAGTAGTGTCTAAAACTATTGGAGTCCAACCCTTTGCATGGGTGCCCCGGGGGGTTTATATAGACCTACCCCCCGGGGGTACAATGGTAATCCGGCTGGGCCTGGGCCCAGTCATCAGTGTCTATGCTGGCCGGCTTCTCCGCCGATGTTGGGGCCGCCGACTGGTGGGTCCCGCCGGCTGCCGGCCTCCTGGTAGACATGTAGGCCCCACCGCTTGGGGGTCTTGTCGGGGGCTGGTTACAGTTGCTTCACCCTTGATGACGAGGGCTTGGTCGAGGTAAGCGTGGCTACAATATCGCTGTCTTGCGGGTGCTCACTGTAGCCTCACCTCGTCTTGTCTCCTTAATGAGGCTCATTCTTTGAGGAAGGGAACGAGCCGGCTGGGGAGAGCCGGCTTCATCCCTGGCCGACTAGGGGGCGTGTGGCCACCCTCGGATGTCTCTCTGGCAAAAGGGGCCCGCCGCCTGCGGGCCGTATTGTCGGGCCATCGTGGGTGACGTCATGGTCAGCACGGCAACAGTGCCACGCCGGACGGATCATGGCAGCCCCGTACGATGAACTGTAGCCATGCGAACCCCGGGATTCGGGGGCGGCGCGCTTCACTGTAGCCATGCCCCGTCTTATCGCCATTATGTTGGTACAAACTTCAAGGGTCCGATCTGGGCCGCCTATTGGGGAAAGGCTTCTGGGAGTCGGCCATGTGGTGGCCGGCTTTCTGGAGTCGGCCCTCTCACAGCTTTCTTCAGGAGGATTCTTGGTCGGGCCACCTCCTGGTAGTCGGCCGATGGGGTAGCCGGCCGGGGGAAGGCGGCCCTGCGTCTTGGATGCTCGATGGCTTGATCAGCCTTACTATTTTTTCAAGAGCCAGGGGAGCCGGCTAGGCTACCCGTGGTCATTTACTCCGACACTCCCGATGAGAGGATCGTTGGTGATGACGTTGGTGATGATTTCCCCCTCCCGGAGGGAAGTGTCCCCGGCAAAATAGCTCCGCCAGAGCCCTATATTGATTCCGCCAAGGTTCCGCCTCGTGGCGGCGGAGTTTTGTCCCGTAATCTTGCCCATGATTTTTTCCAGGGTAAAAGCCCTCACATAGCAGAAGATGGACACCGGGGGCTCACCAGGGGCCCAAGAGACAGGGGGCGCGCCCCCCACCCTCCTGGGCAGGGTGTGGGCCCCCTGGTGTATTTCTTTCGCCCAATAATTCTTATTAATTCCAAAAACATGTTTCGTGGAGTTTCAGGATTTTTGGAGGAGTGCAGAATAGGTTTCCAATGTTTGCTCCTTTTCCAACCAGAATTCCAGCTACCAGCATTCCCCCTCTTGATGGTAAACCTTATAAAATAAGAGAGAATAGCCATAATTATTGAGATATAATGTGTAATAACAGCCCATAATGCAATAAATATTGATACAAAAGCATGATGCAAAATAGACGTATCAACTCCCCCAAGCTTAGACCTCGCTTGTCCT
Source organism: Triticum timopheevii (assembly GCA_963921465.1). Taxonomy (NCBI): domain Eukaryota; kingdom Viridiplantae; phylum Streptophyta; class Magnoliopsida; order Poales; family Poaceae; genus Triticum; species Triticum timopheevii. The sequence continues at coordinate 106,810,199 of OY997270.1, forward strand.
CAAGCGGAAGCCGATATCGAAAAATATGTCCACATGTTTAGAGGTAGAGGTGTCGATAAAAATAAAATACGGACATGAGGGCATCATGATCATTCTTATAACAGCAACATATATAGATTTTATCATATGATTTCTTATGGTCAAGTAACAATCAATCCACAATGTCAAGTATGGTTCAAAAACTTCATTGAGAACTAACAAACTATAATCTCAGTCACTGAAGCAATTTGAATTTATCATAACATCAGAAAGAGTCAACAATAGAGCTTTTCAGCAAGTCCACACACTCAACTATCATGTAGTCTTCTATAATTGCTAACACTCACGCAATACTTGTGGTTATGGAGTTTCAGTCGGACACTGAGAAAGATAGGAGCTTATTGTGTTGCCTCCCAACATATTCACCTTTGGGTGATGTCAACAGTAATATCCCATGCTAACTTACATCCAGTTGGATATATATATCATGATCTTTCAAACACGAGGATCTTGCCAAAGGATAAAATGAAAAGGGAAAGGTGAGGATCACCTTGACTCAAGCATAAAGTAAAAAAATAAAGTAAAATATAGGCCCTTCGTAGAGGGAAGCAGAGGTTGTCATGTGCTTTTAGGGTTGGATGCACAAAATCTTAATGCAAAAGAACGTCACTTTATATTGCCCCTTGTATATGGACCTTTATTATGCAGTCTGTCGCTTTTATTACTTCCACAACAAGATTGTACAAAGCTTATTTTCTCTGCACTAATAAGTCATACATATTTAATAGCAATTTTTATTGCCTGCAACATGACAACTTACTTGAAGGATCTTACTCAATCCATAGGTAGGTATGCTGGACTCTCATGGCAAAACTGGGTTTAAGGATATTTGGAAGCACATGTAGTATCTCTACTTGGTGCAAGGAATTTGGCTAGCATGAGGGGGAAAGGCAAGCTCAACATGTTTGGAAGGTCAATGACAATAATACTTTAACTAAGCTGTGAGGAAACATAAACCATTACATTGTCTTCCTTGTCCAACGTCAACCCTTTTAGCATGTCATACTTAATGAGTGCTCCCAATCATAAAAGGTGTCCAAGATAATATATTTATATGTGAGCCCCTCTTACCTTATCACTTCCTATTAATTGCAACGATGACCAAAACTACGTTTATCAACTCTCAACAACTTTTATGCCTCATACTTGCTATATGTGAAGTCATCACTAACCATAAGATCAGTATGAACTCTTTTATTCTTTCTACTTTCTCAAGATCATAGCAACATAGCAAAGCCCTTGACTCAACACTAATCTTTATTATAGATAGCTCACGGACTCAATTACAAAAAGATATCAAAGATCACAAAGCAAAACTCAAAACTACTTGATATCAAAACTTCAATCTACTAGATCAAGATACTACTAAAAGGATCGAACTAAATAAACGGTAAAGATAGGAGTGTGATGGTGATACGATACCGGGGCACCTCCCCCAAGCTTCGCAGTTGCCAAGGGGAGTGCCCATACCCATGTGATTATTTCTCCTTCTTCACGGTTGGTGTTATGATCTTCTTGGCGATGATGCCCTTCAGGATACGGTTCTCCTCCTCGAGCTTATTGACTTGTTGTTTGAGGTCCATAATTTCTTTACGAAGCTTGCCCGTGACGGCCAAAGCTCCTTTTACCCAAGGATGCTGCATAGCTTCTGGAGAACAAGTGAAGCTCTTTTTCATATTTTCATAAGAAAGGAATCTAAAGTTGGAAGGGATGACCAAAGTTGGGATAGCCAAGCTAGGTAGTTCCCCCATCATGAATTCTACTTGGAGACGAGAGGTAACTTCTTGATCTTCCTCCATGGCATCTATCCTTTTCAAATTAGCCTCCATCTCATCCTCCGTTGATGGTCCAAAGTGATAAGCATCGCTATTTGCTCCTGGACCTGGTGTTGGGTGAGAAACCTGACTCTCCCCAACTGACTCCTGAGAAGACATCTTTTAATCTGCAACAGAAACAGCTCGAAACGAAAACAGAGAATATTTTGCGTGATACGGTGGTCAAAACCTTTGGGAGTATATATAATGAATTTTTACCGACCAAAATACGTAACATGCAAGAAAACAGAGTCCAGGAGGCACACGAGGTGCCCACGAGACAGGGGGGCGCGCCCAGTAAAGGTGTGCGCGCCCTCCACTCTCGTGGGGGCCTCGTGTCCCTTTCGGACTACTTCTTTCTTCCTAAAATTCTTAAATATTCCAAAACTGATAAAAATTGCCATTGGAGTTGTTTTGGAGTCGGTTTACTTACCGTACCACATACCTATTCCTTTTTGGAGTTTGGAATGTTCTGGAAAGTGTCCCTTATGTATTCCTCCGGGGTTACGGTTTCAATAATATTAGTTTCAACATTGATAGGATTACCTGAAATATAATGTTTAATTCTTTGACCGTTCACCACCCTCGGATTTGTGCCTTCGAAGTTGTTGATCTTTATGGCACCAGAATGATATACCTCCTCGATAACATAAGGACCTTCCCATTTAGAGAGAAGTTTTCCTGCAAAAAATCTTAAACGAGAGTTGAATAATAACACATAATCTCCTACGTTAAACTCATGCTTTTGTATCCTTTTTTCATGCCAGCGTTTGACTTTTTCTTTGAATAGCTTGGCATTCTCATAGGCTTGGGTTCTCCATTCATCAAGTGAGCTAATATCAAACAACCTCTTCTCACCGGCAAGTTTGAAGTCATAGTTGAGCTCTTTAATAGCCCAATATGCTTTATGTTCAAGTTCAAGAGGTAAATGACACGCTTTTCCATAAACCATCTTATAAGGAGACATACCCATAGGATTTTTGTATGCAGTTCTATAGGCCCATAATGCATCATCAAGTTTTTTGGACCAATTCTTTCTAGATCTATTCACAGTCTTTTGCAAAATTAATTTGAGCTCTCTATTGCTCAACTCTACTTGACCACTAGACTGCGGATGATAAGGAGATGTGATTCTATGATTGACATCATACTTAGCAAGCATCTTACGGAAAGCACCATGAATAAAATGTGAACCACCATCAGTCATAAGATATCTAGGGACTCCAAACCTTGGAAAAATAACTTCTTTAAGCATTTTAATAGAAGTGTTATGATCAACACTACTAGTTGGAATAGCTTCTACCCACTTAGTAACATAATCAACAGCAACTAGAATATGTGTATAACCATTAGAGGCAGGAAAAGGTCCCATATAATCAAAGCCCCAAACATCAAACGGTTCAATAACAAGAGAATAATTCATAGGCATTTCTTGACGTCTACTAATGTTACCTATTCTTTGACATTCATCACAAGATAATACAAACTTACGAGCATCTTTGAAGAGAGTAGGCCAATAAAAACCAGATTGTAGTACCTTGTGTTCAGTTCTATCTCCAGCGTGGTGTCCTCCATAAGATTCAGAGTGACACTTGCATAGGATCTGTTCCTGTTCATGCTCAGGCACACAACGTCTAATAATACCATCTACTCCTTATTTATAAAGGTGTGGGTCATCCCAGAAGTAATGTATTAAATCATAAAAGAACTTTTTCTTTTGCTGGTATGTGAAACTAGGTGGTATAAATTTAGCAACGATATAATTTGCATAATCAGCATACCAGGGAGCAGTACGAGAAGCATTGACGACCACTAATTGTTCATCAGGAAAGCAATCATCAATAGGCAGTGGGTCATCAAGAACATTCTCTAACCTAGACAAGTTGTCTGCAATGGGGTTCTCAGCTCCCTTTCTATCAATAATATGCAAATCAAATTCTTGGAGCAAGAGAACCCATCTAATGAGCCTAGGCTTAGCATCTTTCTTTTCCATAAGATATTTAATAGCAGCATGATCAATGTGAATAGTAACTTTGGAATCAACAATATAAGGTCTAAACTTATCACATGCAAACACAACTGCTAAGAACTCTTTTCCAGTAGTAGCATAATTTCTCTGAGCAGTATCAATAGTCTTACTAGCATACTGGATAACATTCAATTTCTTATCAACTCTTTGCCCTATAACAGCACCTACAGCATAATCACTAGCATCACACATAATTTCAAAAGGTAAATTCCAATCAGGTGGCTGAACAATAGGTGCAGTGATCAAAGCTTTCTTAAGTATTTCAAATGCTTCTACACAATCATCATCAGAGACAAACGGAATACTTTTTGCATAAATTAGTCAGAGGCCTAGAGATTTTAGAAAAGTCCTTACTGAACCTTCTATAAAAACCGGCATGACCAAGGAAACTTCTTATACCTTTTATGTCCTTGGGACATGGCATCTTTTCAATAGCATCAACCTTAGCTTTGTCAACTTCAATACCTCTCTCGGAAATCTTGTGCCCCAAGACAATGCCTTCATTAACCATAAAGTGACACTTTTCCCATTTCAGGACAAGACTAGTGTCTTCGCATCTCTGCAAAACTCGATCAAGGTTGCTCAAACAATCATCAAAGGAGGATCCATAGACGGAGAATTCATCAATGAATACCTCACAAATCTTTTCACAAAAATCAGAGAATATAGCCATCATGCATCTTTGAAAGGTAGAAGGTGCATTACATAAACGAAAAGGCATACGTCTATAGGCAAAAGTACCGAAAGGGCAAGTAAAAGTAGTTTTTGATTGATCCCCAGCTGACATGGGTATTTGAGAGAAACCAGAATAACCATCTAGAAAGCAAAAATGAGTGTGTTTGGATAGTCTTTCTAGCATTTGATCAATAAAAGGTAAAGGGTAATGATCTTTCTTAGTGGCTTTATTTAATTTACGGAAATCAATTACCATCCTATAACCTGTAATAATTCTTTGCGGGGTCAATTCATCTTTATCATTAGGAACAACGGTAATACCTCCCTTTTTAGGAACACAATGGACATGGCTTACCCAATCACTATCAGCAACGGGATAAACTATACCTTCCTCAAGGAGCATTAGTATCTCCTTTCTTACCACTTCTTTCATTTTTGGGTTCAGTCGTCGTTGAGGATCTCTAACTAGTTTGGCATCTTTCTCCACTGTAATTTTGTGTTGGCATAATGTGGGACTAATGCCCTTAAGATCATCCAGAGTATATCCAATAGCTGCTTTGTGCTTCTTCAGAGTTTTCAGTAATCTTTCTTCCTCTTGCTCTGAAAGGTTAGCACTAATAATAACAGGATATATTTTCTTTTCATCAAGATATGCATACTTAAGATTATCAGGTAATGGTTGGAGTTCAAACACGGGATCACCCTTGGGTGGAGCGGGATCCCCAAGAATTTCAACGGGAAGATTATGTTTCAGCACAGGTTCCTGTTTAAGGAACACTTCATCTATTTCCCTTCTTTCTTTCAAAAACATATCGTTTTCATGGTCTAGCAAATATTGTTCTAACGGATCAGTAGGAGGCACGGCAATGGAAGCAAGACCAATAATCTCATACTTACTAGGTGGTTCCCTATCACGAGGATGTCTACGAAACTTAGCAAGATTAAACTCATGAGACATACCATCTAAGCCAACGGTGACAGTATCCTTTTCACAATCAATCCTAGCACTAGCTGTATTTAAGAACGGTCTACCAAAAATAATGGGACAAAAATCATCTTGTGGGGAGCCAAGAACAAGAAAATCAGCAGGGTATTTAACCTTCCCACACAAAACTTTGACATATCTAACAATCCCAACTAGTTAAATGGTATCCCTATTAGCAAGCTTAATAGTAACATCAATGTCTTCTAATTCAACGAGTGCAATGTCATGCATAATTTCTTGATATAAGGTATACGGTATCGTACTAGCACTAGCACCCATATCACATAAGCCATGATAATAATGATCTCCTATTTTAACAGAAATAACAAGCATGCCTACGACAGCTCTATGTATCTTAGTATCTGGTCTAGCAATATTAGCAGTTTCATCACAGAAATAAATAACATGCCCATCTAAATCATCATCCAAGAGATCTTTAACCATAGCAATACTAGGTTCAACATTGATTTTCTCAGGAGATCTATCGTAGTCCTTTCGATAAGTAAGAGTGTCGAACCCAACGAGGAGCAGAAGGAAATGATAAGCGGTTTTCGGTAAGGTTTTCTCTGCAAGCACCGAAATTGTAGGTAATAGTTAGTTTTGTAATAAGATAAATAGTAACGAGTAACAAGTAAATAAAATAAATAAAGTGAAGCAAGGTGGCCCAATCCTTTATGTGGCAAAGGATAAGCCTGGACAATTTCTAATAATGATAAAGGAGCTCCCGAGGACACATGGGAATTATCGTCAAGCTAGTTTTCATCATGTTCATATGATTCGCGTTCGGTACTTCGATAATTCGATATATGGGTGGACCGGTGCTTGGGTACTGCCCTTACTTGGAAAAGCATCCCACTTATGATTAACCCCTATTGCAAGCATCCGCAACTACAAAGGAAGTATTAAGGTAAACCTAACCACATCATTAAACATATGGATGCAAATCAGCCCCTAACGAAGCAACGCATAAACTAGGGTTTAAGCTTCTGTCACTCTAGCACCCCATCATCTACTTATTACTTCCCAATTCCTTCCTATAGGCCCAAATAATGGTGAAGTGTCATGTAGTTGACGTTCACATAACACCACTAGAGGAAAAGACAACATACATCTCATCAAAATATCGAACGAATACCTTCACATGACTACTAATAGCAAGACTTCACCCATGTCCTCAGGAACAAACGTAACTACTGACAAAGCATATTCATGTTCATAATCAGAGGGATAATAATATGCATTAATGATCTGAACATATGATCTTCCACCAAGTAAACCAATTAGCATCAACTACAAGGAGTAATCAACACTACTAGCAACCCACAGATACCAATTTGTGGTTTGGATACAAGATTGGATACAAGAGATGAACTAGGGTTTTGAGAGGAGATGGTGCTGGTGAAGATGTTGATGGAGATTGACCCCCTCCCGATGAGAGGATCGTTGGTGATGACGGGTGATGATTTCCCCCTCCTGTAGGGAAGTGTCCCCGACAGAACAGCTCCGCCGGAGCCCTAGATAGATTTCGCCAAGGTTCCGCCTCGTGGCGGCAGAGTTTCGTCCCGTAAGCTTGCCCACGATTTTTTCCAGGGTAAAAGCCCTCATATAGCAGAAGATAGACACCGGGGGCTCATCAGGGGGCCCAGGAGACAGGGGGCGCGCCCAGTAGGGATGGGCGCGCCCCCCACCCTCCTAGGCAGGGTGTGGGCCCCTTGGTGTATTTCTTTCACCCAATAATTCTTATTAATTCCAAAAACAAGTTTCGTGGAGTTTCAGGATTTTTGGAGCAGTGCAGAATAGGTTTCCAATGTTTGCTCCTTTTCCAGCCAGAATTCCAGCTGCCGGCATTCCCCCTCTTCATGGTAAACCTTGTAAAATAGGAGATAATAGCCATAAGTATTGAGATATAATGTGTAATAACAGCCCATAATGCAATAAATATTGATATAAAAGCATGATGCAAAATGGACGTATCAACTGCCCCTTTACCGACTGATGAAAAAATCCGGTACGTTCGAGTGGACTCCTGAAGCCGAGGTAGCATTTGTGGAGCTCAAAGCCTTGCTTTCCACCCAGCGAGTGCTTGCTGCTCCGAACAGCAAAGAGCCTCTACTCTTATACATTTTAGCCACTGGTCAAGTTGTTAGCATAGTGCTCGCGGTGGAGCAACAAGAAGAAGGCAAGGCATATAAAGTTCAACGCCCAGTGTACTATATCCCTGAAGTCTTGACTCCATCCAAGCAGAGGTATCCACATTACCAGAAGCTTGTTTATGGAATGTATTTGACTGCGAAGGAAGTTGCACATTATTTCCAAGACCACTCGGTTTCAGTCATCAGCGATGCTCCATTGTCTGAAATCATGAACAGTCAAGATGCAACTGGTCGAGTGTCTAAGTGGGCAATTAAACTTCTCCCTCTGGATATCAAGTTTGAAGCAAAAAAGGCGACCAAATCTCAAGCACTCGCAGATTTCTTGGCCGAGTGGATTGAACAACAACAACCGACTCAAGTTTACTCGAAACACTAGACTATGTTCTTTGATGGATCTAAGATGCTAAATGGTTCGAGTGCCGGAGTGGTCCTGGTGTCCCCAAGAGGTGATAAACTCAGTTATGTCCTCTAGATTCACTTTGATTCCTCCAATAACGAAGCTGAGTATGAAGCACTCCTCTACATTTTGCGTATGGCCATCTCACTTGGTGTCCGTTGCCTGATGGTCTAGGACGACTCGATCTGGTGGTCAACTCAGGTGATGAAGGAGTGGGATGTCAGAAACCCTGCCATGACTGGATACTGCAACGCAGTGAGGAAGTTGGAGAAAAAGTTCGAGGGTTTGGAGATTCACATTCCTCGAATCAAGAATCAAGCAGCCGACGATCTGGCGAAAATAGGTTCCACTCGGAAACCTATCCCCAGCAATGTGTTTCTTGAGCATCTCCATTCCCCGTCAGTGCAAGAAGATCCTTTCACTGAAGAATCTCCCCAAGCAATAAGTCCTACCAATCCGATTGAAATCGAAGTACCAACAGTTATTGATCTGGTTATGGAAATCCTTGCAATCACCCTCGAATGGACTGTGCCATACATCGCTTATCTGCTCAGATAGGAGCTTCCAGAAGATGAAGTTGAAGCGCGTCAGATTGTCCACAAATCCAAGGCTTTCACAGTGATTAATGGGAAGCTCTATAGAGAGAGTGTTACTGGCGTAGCTCAATGATGTATTTCTCCAGAAGTGGGTCAACTGATCTTGGACGAAATCCACTCGGGGACCTGTGGTCACCATGCGTCCTCTCGGACCATCGTGGCCAAAGCATACCGAGAGGGATTCTACTAGCCGCGGGCCAATGAAGCTGCAAAAGAATTTGTTGAGAAGTGTGAAGGTTGCCAGTTCTATGCAAACATGTCCCACAAGCCTGCATTTGCCTTGAAAACCATTCCACTCATCTGGCCATTTGTTGTGTGGGGATTGGACATGATTGGGCCGCTAAGGACCGGTAGAATTGGTTTCACTCATCTACTTGTAGCAGTCGACAAGTTCACCAAGTGGATTGAGGACAAGCCTATCAAGAACTTAGACTCAAGCACAACCATCAGTTTCATAAGAGAGCTGATATTCCGATATGGAGTTCCGCACAGCATTATCACAAACAATGGCTCAAATTTCGATTCATAAGAATTCAGCGTGTTCTGTGCTTCCCAGGGCACTCGGGTGGATTACGCATCCGTTGTGTACCCGCAGTCGAAGGGCCAAGATGAAAGAGCAAATGGTCTCATCCTCCAAGGTTTGAAACCTCGACTCATGCGTGACCTTGAGCATGCAGCTGGAGCTTAGGTAATTGACCTGTCGTCTATTCTGTGTGGATGGAGGATAACTCCCAACCGATCCACTAACCGAACCCCTTTTTTCATGGTGTACGGGGCTGAAGCCGTGCTTCCTAGTGACCTGTTTCACCATGCACCCCGAGTGGAACTTTATTCAGAAGCTGAAGTGGAGAAAGCACGTCATGATGTAGTAGACCTTATAGAAGAAGAACGAGAGATGGCTTTGATCCAGTCAACTATTTATCAGCAAGATCTTCGTCGATTCCATGCTAGAAATGTCAAAGGTCGAGCATTTCAAGAAGGAGACCTTGTACTCCGAGTGGATCAGCAACGACCACATAAGCTCGCCCATGTGTGGGAACGCCCTTTCATCATCACCAAGGGGCTTCACAATGGGGCATATCACCTTTACAACCTAGCTTAGAAGAAAGATAAGCCGCGCTCCGCGCTCCTCGAACGCAGATCTTCTTCGTCGTTTTTATACTTGACAGTCAGATTGTCAGGATGTAATAAGAGTACTTGTTAGATCGTTTATCAAGGCATGATTCCTGCAGTCTCTTAATGATTGTTCTCGCATAAACATGTGTTCAAATCCCCAAGTGGGTGACTTAGCTGCGGAACCCATTTTCACCTAAGTTAAAAAAACCTACTCCGAGTGGAGAGCAATCCTCCCACTCGGGGGCTTAGCCGCGAGCCTGTTCTCGCCTAAGTTAAAAACTTACTCCGAGATGAGAGCAATCCTGCCACTCAGGTGCTTAGCCACGAGCCCGTCCTCGCCTAAGTTAAAAACCTACTCCAAGTGGAGAGCAACCCTTCCACTCGGGGGCTTAGCCGCGATCCCATCCTGGCCTAAGTTAAAAACCTACTCCTTGAGTGGAGAGCAATCCTCCCACTCGGAGGCTTAGCCGCGAGCCCGTCCTTGCCTAAGTTAAAAACCTACTCCTAGTGGAGAGCAATCCTCCCAATCGGGGGCTTAGCCGTGAGCCCGTCCTCGCCTAAGTTAAAAACCTACTCCGGTAGAGAATAGTCCTCCCACTCGGGGGCTTAGCCGCGAGCCCATCCTCGCCTAAGTTAAAAACCTACTCCGAGTGGAGCGCAATCCTCCAACTCGGGGGCTTAGCCGCGACCCCTTCTCGCCTAAGTTAAAAATCTACTCCGAGTGGAGAGCAATCCTCCCACTCGGGGGCTTAGCCGTGAGCCCGTCCTCGCCTAAGTTAAAAACTACTCCGGGTGAGAGCATCCCTCTCACTCGGAGGCTTAGTCGCGGACCAGTTTTGCCTAAGTTTAAAAAACATTCGCACGAAGCATTCTGAAAATCAAAAAGTAATATTCGGATAAATTCACCAAGTCCGGATAAATCCATCAAGTTCCGAATCGCAAGCAAAAGTACTCGAGCGCCAGGCCCGAAAGAGTTTAACAGTTACAGGATCACTCAGCACTCCGAGGCAAATAAATTCGAATCATGAAAGTTTTTCTTCACTCGACAGGAGGAGGACTCGCAGGCTCGACGAAGGTGTCTAAGTCGATGCCGTCAGCTATGCGAGTGGCCGCTTCAATGAAGGTGTCCATGAAGGATTCAAGCTGGAGCTTCTTCATGTTCGCCACTTGGAGAGCCTTTAGCTTTTCTTCTTTAGCATCCTTGCTATGGACTCTGACGAGTGAGAGAGCTACGTCGGCTCCGCAGCGAGCAGCTGATTTCTTCCATGCCTGCACTCGACTAGGAACTTCATTGAGCCGAGCCATCAGTGACTCGAGGTCATTCTGAAGTTTATCCTCCGGCCACAGCTCTTGGTCTATCCTTGTAAGCGCAACCTTCAGTTGAGCAATGTACCCCAAGACGCTGTCGAGACAAGCTTCAAGTCGCAATACATTCAACGCAGCTTCATCCTTGACGAGTAACTTTGTGGGGTCCAGGCCTGGTTCAATCCGGTCAGTTTCCTGCTCAAAATTCTGATAGAATTCTGCACAAGGAGGGAAATACGAGTCAGCATCAATATTATGTGGAAGTTTCACAGATCCACTCGGACGAAGGAAGGTACCTTCGAGCATGATGTACATCTTCTTTGCAAGGCCCCCCAAGTAAGCCTCCAGCTCATCCCTCTTTCGGGTGAGTTGGTCCACCCTGTCAGTCAATACAACTTTCTCCGCCCTCAGCTGAGCAGCCACCTTATTTACCTCCTCAATGATAGTTTTCAGGGCCTCATTCTCCTCTTCAAGTTTGCCAACTGAAGCTAGCTTTCTCTCAGCTGCTTCAGTCTTCTCTTGCACCACCTACTGCGCTCCCTCGAGTTCATTGTCCTTCCTCTCCAACGCCTGTTTCATAGTGTCTAAAAAAATAACATTCTTCAGTCGTGCTTGGAGTTGACAGTTTTCACTATGCACATCTGTTCGAGTGGAATCACTCGGTTCAAAGGATGAAAAATATGAAACGACAAAGCATACAGTCGGCAAAGTATTACCACCCATGGTCTTCACTTCGGCCTGAGTGTCCTTTAGATTCTTCTTGGCAAGTTCCAGATATAGTTGGAGTTGGATCTTATCCTTCCCCAGGGCAGGGTACTAAGTCCCAACTTCACAAGATTTCTGAGATCAACAAAAAGACAACTCAGTCGACAAAGAGAAAGAGTCAAAAGTATTTTCTCTACTTCCGAGTGGAGAGGAGCAAGTTCAGACTGCTATTATCAAAAGTGTCCTTAGACCCCCGCCGACTGCCCACAGTCGATGGCGGTCTCGGGGACTACACCCAATGGGTGCACTCAGGATGCCCCCACTGGATCAGTTACTGAAGGAAATATGCCCTAGAGGCAATAATAAAGTTGTTATTTATATTTCCTTATATCATGATAAATGTTTATTATTCATGCTAGAATTGTATTAACCGGAAACTTAGTACATGTGTGAATACATAGACAAAACAAAGTGTCCCTAGTATGCCTCTACTTGACTAGCTCGTTATTCAAAGATGGTTATGTTTCCTGACCATAGACATGTGTTGTCATTTGATGAACGGGGTCACATTATTAGAGAATGATGTGATGGACAAGACCCATCCATTAGCTTAGCATAATGATCGTTAAGTTTCATTGCTATTGCTTTCTTCATGACTTATACATGTTCCTCTGACTATGAGATTATGCAACTCCCGAATACCGGAGGAACACCTTGTGTGCTATCAAACGTCACAACGTAACTGGGTGATTATAAAGATGCTCTACAGGTGTCTCTGAAGGTGTTTGTTGGGTTGGCATAGATCAAGATTAGGATTTGTCACTCCGTGTATCGGAGAGGTATATCTGGGCCCTCTCCGTAATGCTCATCACTATAAGTCTTGCAAGCAATATGACTAATGAGTTAGTTATGGGATGATGCATTACGGAAAGAGTAAATAGACTTGTCTGTAACGAGATTGAACTAGGTATGAGGATACCAACGATCGAATCTCAGGCAAGTAACATACCGATGACAAAGGGAATAACGTATGTTGTTATTGCGGATTGACCGATAAAGATCTTCGTAGAATATGTAGGAACCAATATGAGCATCCAGGTTCCGCTATTGGTTATTGATCGGAGATGTGTATCGATCAAGTCTACATAGTTCTTGAACCCGTAGGGTCCGCACGCTTAACGTTCGATGACGATTTGTATTATAAGTTATGTGTTTTGGTGACCGAAGTTTTTTCAGAGTCCCGGATGAGATCACGGACATGACGAGGAGTCTCGAAATGGTCGAGAGGTAAAGATTCATATATTGTAAGGTAGTATTCGGACATCGGAATGGTTTCGAGTGGTTCGGGTATTTTACCGGATTACCGAGGGGTTACCGGAACCCCCCCCCCCCCCCCCGGGGAAGTATTGGGCCTACATGGGCCTTAGTGGAGAGAGAGGAGGGTCGCAAGGGGTGGCCGCATGCCCCCCCCCATGGGAGTCCGATTTGGACTAGGGGAGGGGAAAGCGCCCCCTTTCCCTCTCCCTCTCCCTCTCCTTCCTTTTCCCCTCCGGTAAGAAAGGAAAAGGGGGGGTGAATCCTACTAGGAGTGGAGTTCTAGTAGGACTCCCCCCATGGCATTCCCCTCCTAGCCAGCCACCTTTATATATACGGGGGTGGGGGGCACCCCAAAGAGACATCAATTGTTTTCTTAGCCGTGTGCGGTGCCCCCCTCCATAGTTTACACCTCCGGTCATAGTGTCGTACTGCTTAGGCGAAGCCCTGCGTGGATCACATCACCATCACCGTCACCACGCCATCATGCTGAAGAAACTCTCCCTCGACCCTCTGCCAGATCAAGAGTTCGAGGGACGTCATCGAGCTGAACGTGTGCTGAACTCTAAGGTGTCGTACGTTCGGTACTAGATCGGTTGGATCGTGAAGACATTCGACTACATCAACCGTGTTAACCTAACGCTTCCACTTTCGGTCTATGAGGGTACGTGGACAAACTCTCCCCCTCTCGTTGTTGTGCATCTCCTAGATAGATCTTGCGTGATCATAGGAATTTTTTTGAAGTTGCATGATATGTTCCGCAACAGTGGCATCTGAGCCAGGTCTATGCGTAGATGATATGCACTAGTAGAACACAAAGAGTTGTGGGAGATAATAGTCATACTGCTTACCACCAACGTCTTACTTTGATTCAGCGGTATTGTTGGATGAATGTGACACCCCAAAAGTTTAACCCTGTTTTATAAATTAAAATTTTGCCAGGAAACTTAAACTTCTATTTTCTGGATTTCCTCTTGATTTCAGAACAATTCTTTTCTTTATTATTATGGAGTTTTTACCCCAAGTGAAAACTTCTCAATCATCATTGGACTTATTTACCCTCTCAAATAAAACAATTCTTTTACCAGTGGGATTATTTATATAATTATTTTTTTCCTGAGTTTTATTTCCCTAAAATGGTTTTTCATAAGTTTTAGGGTTCCATTTGCACTACAACCATTTGATAAATTTATTTAAAATTCCAACCAAAATTTGGGGAGGTCATGTGATGTTTTTAAATCACTTTTATGCAAAAATATATTTCATTCATTGGATATTTTGAGTTCTACACCAAGTTTTCAAATCTAGTCCAGTGGGCAATTTTGCACTACAACCTAATTAAATATTTCTTTAAAACTTCCACCAAAATTATGGGATGTTAATAGGAGTATATTATTCAACTTTATGCAAAAACCCAGTGATGTCCTCTAAAAAAATGAGTGAATCAACCTGTTTTTCATTCTGGTCCAGCATGGTGATTTGTACAGCAACCATATTTTTACTTGCCCTTTGAGCTATGATTCTTTTTCCTACTTATAGACCACCCTGCCAAACCCTTAATTCCAGAAGAGTGGAGCCATTGGAGGAATTTAAGTGCATCCAATCATGCCTTTTCTTTCTGTCCAAAACTGAAGTTTTGCAAAACTTGCACTAGCAAGTTTCTGGTTTTGCCCAAATGACCTTGCCACCATCACCTACAGCTAGAGAGACTAGGATCTGGAGATTTTGGCCACCCCAAGAGTTGCCTAAATGCACTTAGCATTCTGTCGAACACCTTGAGTGCATGAACAGATTTGGCATGACCTTTAGTTTGCATTGTGAACTTGGCCTTCTGGACAAACCATCATGTCCACTAATCCCCTAGCTAGTGATAACCTAACCCTGTGAATTTGTGTTTGCATCCAAGCCTCCTAGCTCACTAGGGAATTTCGTCGAGCGGTCACCGTGCGTGCACCGGGCGCAGCCAGAGCGCGCGTTTTGCACGTGCGTGCGCTCGAGCTGCCGCGTCCCAGGTTGACCCCTTCCCCGAGCTCGATCTGATCCGCTGGTGTAGCCGTGTCTCGCCCCTCTCGTCCGTCCCCTTGCTCCCTGCAGCGTCGCCACATCAAGCTTCTTGGTGGCACGCCTGCGGCCGCGTCCGCTCCTGCCATGGACGGCGCCGCCCAAGCCTCCTCCGTTCGCCAGCTGCCCTCGTGAGCAGGCCATCCTCATCCGCTCGCCCTCCCAAACCCCGCTAGCCTCCACCACGTCGCCCTGCCAGCAACAGAACAGCGGTTCGCCGACGAACTTATCCGTAGCCATGGGACCAACGTCGCCGCCTATATATAGGCCCTTCTCCGGCACCCCTCAGCCTCGAGCAGTGCCCCAATCCTCTCTTAGAGCCTCCCCAAGCCACTGATTGACCGAAAGATGCCATCTCCTTCGCCTCCGGCCGAGATGCCCACCGCCACCCCTCTGTTTATTCCGACGCCACCAGAGCCCCTCCCTCTACTCTATCACCACCATTAGCTCCATCATGACCCCGAGGACCCTTTCCAGCATTCAACTTTGCCCGGGAGTCGAGGTGTGCAAAGCTCCATTCCCTCCCGAAGCTCCCCTCCACCATGGAGGAAGGGCTACTCGCCCTCGAGCTCAGCCACTCCCCTAACCTCCTCCAATGGATGCGACATCCCCTCCCGAGCACGTGCATACCTGGAGCGTATCGTTTGGTGCCCCTTGTCGCCGGCAATCATCATCGGGACCCGCCCCTGCTCTCTGCCCAGGCGCGCGAGAGGAGGAAGAGAAACCCGACAAGCGGGCCCCGCACGTCAGCGACTAGGCCGGACCCCAACAGTTCTAAGTGAAGGCGCCCTCCACTGAGTACGTCTTCGAGTCTGAACCATTTTCTTTTTTTTCCAGATTTTATTAAAAACAGATTTGACCAAAACTTTGACTGGCTATATCTTTTAAAATAAAACTCCAAATGAGTTGATTCTTTTTCCTACCTCTCTCAAATTTAGTCTAGTATATTTTAGGATTTCTTTGAAAATTTTCCAAACAACTTTTATGTACTGTTTTGGAATTGTGTGGTAATTAAAATATTTTTGAAAATAGGAAATGGAGGGGAGATATAACTTTCAAAAGTTTTGGAGAGCACCTCACCTCTCCACACCTTGGAGGCAAGCATTCTGAACCCTGGCATAATATTTTTGTGTGTTGGTCGACACGATTATAACACCACCTTAATACGGAGAACTCGTTATTTTATGTGGTGACGCGATCATTTGCATGAATGCATATTGGAGACTTCCTTGCTGTTGGAAGTGGATATACTTGTGATGGTAATCGTCCTTGTATGCCTTGTATGCGGCATGCCGGAAAGAAATCCGGGAAAGCCTTTGCCTTGGTTAGGCGTGAGCTTGTCTCCGGTCTTCGTCGGGACGGTTATGTCCGGTATGGCATAGTAAGGTATAATGAGTGGTGATTCTGTTGGTTGTAATATTTTTGTTATACATATCATGCAGGGAATTTATAAACCTCCTGAGTCGACCATAGATCGAGTCTTGTTCCAGTAACCCCCATACTTGTTTTCGTCCTACCACTTGTCCCTGCCGCAGGTAGGGTACGGTTCACTAAGTTGTCAACCCCTTTCTTGGCACACACCATACAGAGAGGCCATGGTGGAAGATACCGGCGGCATCTGGTAGGCAGGCCACCTGGTCCGGGGGCATGGGTGTTTCCGGTTGGAGCCGAGAGGGGGGCACCCCTTAGAGCGCGTGATATAAATTTGATCCCATGCTACGCGAGGTTGTAGCCTCCCCACTTAGAGTTTTGCTTGACAGGTGTCGTGGGTGATTCCAGACACCGGTAAGTTAAGCTGGTGTGTGCAAGTTAGGTGTGTTTTCAATTAAAAGACCGTAGACGAAATTAGTCCCGATGGACTAAAGGAATACGTTACTCGTGGGTAAAGAGTACACCCTCTGCAGAGATTATATCTATTCGAATAGCCGTGTCCATGGTTAAGGACTACAGTCTGGGTTGGGTCAAGTGTCGGTCTTAGTGTCGGTCTTCGGAGGAGAAACTACTAAACCAGAACATGGATCATGACCTGTGACTTATGATGATTGCGATTATTATTGTTATGGACTAACACTTTATATTATCGGATTTATTGAGTATCCCTAGGGAGGTTCTACCTCCTGGATATTCATTGTGATTATTTTTCTTATAAGCCCTTTATATGGTGTCGCTCAGACGCCCGACTGTGGCATGCTTGCTATTTACTTTATAAGCCCTTTATGTGGTGTCGCTCGGACGCCCGACTGTGGCATGCTTGTTATTTACTTTATAAGCCCTTTATGTGGTGTCGCTCAGACGCCCGACTGTGGCATGCTTGTTATTTACTTTATAAGCCCTTTATGTGGTGTCGCTCAGACGGCCGACTGTGGCATGCTTGCTATTTACTTTATAAGCCATTTATGTGGTGCCGCTCAGACGCCCGACTGAGGGATGCTCGTTATTTACTATCCTTTCGAGACGTCGCTTCAGACATCCAATCGGTGCATCTTATTACTACGCTGTTATTTCATATTCATGTTGCATATAAATAACCTGCTTGCATGCATCAGGGATTTTATTTTATGACTTACATTGTGATCATAGAATAATTCAGAGCATGATTATCGTTTGTTATATTATACCCGTGTTCTAATGTTTGCGAGTACATTCAAAGTCTCACTGGCTTGTCCCTGGCTATTGTCTTGGCCAGATTTCTTGGCTGGAGAGGAGCGTTGCGATGACAGCCCCGGAACCTAAGCAATGGTGATAGCAGCCTCGCAAAGATAGGAGTTAACCTGGTCAGCTGTTCCTCTGGGAAATGGAGTCCCATAGACGCTGATGATCCACAAACCGCTTCCGCCATCAACCACTAGAAACCATTTGTTGTACTCATAGGCCAGAATGGTCTTGTACTACATATTATGTATTTTTTCTTGGAATTTCTGTATCAAGTTGGTGCCTCATCAGCTAACAGTAATCCTGGGGCTGATGAGCACAAGGGCCATTTTCTGGAAATTAATATCCCGAAAATCCGGTCCTGACAATGAAGCGGCCCAGACCAACATTACATGATCACATTGATGAGACCAGTTCTACCAATGTGCTTTGCACACAAGTGGCTGGCGGGTGTCTATTTCTCCAACTTTAGTTGAATCGAGTTTGACTATGGACGGTCCTTGTTGAAGGTTAAAACAACATACTTGACGAAAAATCATTGTGGTTTTGATGCGTAGGTAAGAACGGTTCTTGCTAAAAGCCCGTAGTAGCCACGTAAAACTTGCAACAACAAAGTAGAGGACGTCTAACTTGTTTTTGCAGGGCATGTTGTGATGTGATATGGTCAAGACATGATGTGATATAAGTTATTGTATGAGATGATCATGTTTTGTAAAAGTTATCGGCAACTGGCAGGAGCCTTATGGTTGTCGCTTTATTGTATGAAATGCAATCGCCGGGTAATTGCTTTACTTTATCACTAAGTGGTAGCGATAGTCGCAGAAGCAATAGTTAGCGAGACGACAACGATGCTATGATGGAGATCAAGGTGTCAAGCCGGTGACAATGGAGATCATGATGGTGCTTTGGAGATGGAGATCAAAGGCACAAGATGATGATGGCCATATCATGTCACATATTTTGATTGCATGTGATGTTTATCTTTTATGCATCTTATTTTGCTTAGTTTGGCGGTAGCATTATAAGATGACCCCTCACTAAATTTCAAGGTATAAGTGTTCTCCCTGAGTATGCACCATTTGTATAGTTTGTTGTACAAAGACACCATGAGATGATCGGGTGTGATAAGCTCTATGTTCACATACAACGGGTGCAAGCCAGTTTTGCACGTGTAGAATACTCGGTTAAACTTGACGAGCCTAGCATATGCAGATATGGCCTCGGAACATTGAGACCAAAAGGTCGAACGTGAATCATATAGTAGATATGATCAACATAGAGATGTTCACCATTGAAAACTACTCCATCTCATGTGACGATTGGACATGGTTTAGTTGATATGGATCACGTGATCATTTAGATGACTAGAGGGATGTCTATCTAAGTGGGAGTTCTTTAGTAATATGATTAATTGAACTTTAATTTATCATGAACTTAGTCATGATAGTTTTTTGCATATCTATGATGTTGTAGATCTATGGCCCGTGCTACCGTTCACTTGAATTTTAATGCGTTCCTAGAGAAAGCTAAGTTGAAACATGATGGTAGCAATTACACGGACTGGGTTTGTAATTTGAGGATTATCCTCATTGCTGCACAGAAGAATTAAAGCTGATGACTACTAGGTGCAAGGCCCGCTGCAGGAGCAACTTCGGACGTTATGAACGTCTGGCAGACTAAAGCTGATGACTACTTGATACTTCAGTGTGGCATGCTTTACGGCTTATAATCAGGACTTCAAATACATTTTGAATGTCATGGAGCACATGAGATGTCCCAGGAGTTGAACTTAATATTTCAAGCAAATGCCCGAGTTGAGAGATACGAAGTCTCCAACAAGTTCTATAGCTGCAAGATGGAGGAGAATAGTTATGTCAGTGAACACATACTCAGAATGTCTGGGTACCATAACCACTTGACTCAACTGGGAGTTAATCTTCCTGATGATAGTGCCATTGACAGAGTTCTTCAATCACTGCCACCAAGCTATAAAGGCTTCATGATGAACTATAACATGCAAGGGATGGAAAAGAAAATTCCCGAGATCTTCACAATGCTTAAGGCTACAGAGGTAGAAATCAAGAAGGAGCATCAAGTGTTGATGTTTAACAAAACCGCTAGTTTCAAGAAAAAGGGCAAAGGGAAGAAGGGGAACTTCAAGAAGAATAGCAAACAAGTTGCTGCTCCCGGGAAGAAGCCCAAGTCTGGACCTAAGCCTGAAACTGAGTGCTTCTACTGCAAAGGGACTGGTCAATGGAAGTGGAACTGCCCCAAGTATTTGGCGGATAAGAAGGATGGCAAAGTGAAAGGTATATTTGATATACATATTATTGATGTGTACCTTACTTATGCTCGCAGTAGCGCCTGGGTATTTGATACTGGTTCTGTTGCTCATATTTGCAACTCAAAACAGGGGCTACGGATTAACCAAAGATTGGCTAAGGACGAGGTGACGATACGCGTCGGAAATGGTTCCAAGGTCGATGTGATCGTCGTCGGCACGCTACCTCTACATCTACCTTCCAGATTAGTTTTAGACCTGAATAGTTGTTATTTGGTGCTAGCTGTTGGCGTTCTGGATACGGGGGTACCCAGACTTGCCTGCTTGTGGCCCACAGTGTGGCTCCATCAATGGCCTGGTACGACCAAGCTTCAGCATCAACAACTCAAGACCCTAATGAGGGGCCAAGCCTCGCGTGGTGGACGACACCAAGACCTCCAAGGGGATCGGCCTCCTCAGGGTGGCTCCCGAAGAGTGGAGATTTCTATGCAAGGAGCACCTCATGAGGCCCAACTGACATGAGCCATGACGACCAAGGCCAGACGGGCGCCAGCGAGTGCAGCGTGCCAGTTTCCTCTTGGTGCAAGGGAGGCAAGCAGCAGGCGCGGAGTCCCGAGGAATCAACCAAAGGCTTCCATTTTGGTGCAACAAGACCAAGACCGCCAGGACGGCCTGACGGAGGTCATCAATGAGCACACCGCAGCGTCACGACCAGAGGCTTTTGCAGGGGAAGACCACTTTAGTCAGGATAGGATGTACTTGTTGTCTCCCTTCAAATTAGGCTGTTGTGGGATCCCTTCCTGATAACCCACAAGTATAGGGGATCGCAACAGTTTTCGAGGGTAGAGTATTCAACCCAAATTTATTGATTCGACACAAGGGGAGCCAAAGAATATTCTCAAGTATTAGCAGCTGAGTTGTCAATTCAACCACACCTGAAAGACTTAATTTCTGCAGAAAAGTATTTAGTAGCAAAGTAGTATGGAGGTAACGGTAACGGTGGCAAAAGTAACAGTAGCGGTTTTGTAGTAATCGTAATAGTGGCAACGGAAAAGTAAAGATCAATATGTGAAAAGCTCATAGGCAATGTATCAATGATGGATAATTATGTTGGATGCGATTCCTCATGTAACAGTTATAACATAGGGTGACACAGAACTAGCTCCAGTTCATCGATGTAATGTAGGCATGTATTCCGAATATAGTCATACATGCTTATGGAAAAGAACTTGCATGACATATTTTGTCCTACCCTCCCGTGGTAGCAGGGTCCTAATGGAAACTAAGGGATATTAGAGCCTCCTTTTAATATAGTACCGGACCAAAGCATTAGCACTTAGTGAATACATGAACTCCTCAAACTACGGTCATCACCGGGAGTGGTCCCGATTATTGTCACTTCAAGGTTGCCAGATCATAACACATAGTAGGTGACTATTGACTTGCAAGATAGGATCAAGAACTCACATATATTCATGAAAACATAATTGGTTCAGATATGAAATCATGGCACTCGGGCTCTAGTTGTCGGTGTCAAAACTGGCGGATCTCGGGTAGGGGGTCCCGATCTGTGCGTCTAAGGCTAATGGTAACAGGAGGCAAGGGACACAATGTTTTACCCAGGTTCGGGCCCTCTCGATGGAGGTAAAACCCTACTTCCTGCTTGATTGATCTTGATGATATGAGTATTAGAAGAGTTGATCTACCACGAGATCATAGAGGCTATACCCTAGAAGCTAGCCTATGATGATTATGATTATCCCTCTAAGGACTAAACCCTCCGGTTTATATAGACACCGGAGGGGGCTAGGGTTTACACAGAGTCGGTTACAAAGAAGGAAATCTATTATCCGGATTGCCAAGCTTGTCTTCCATGCAAAGGAGAGTCCCATCCGGACACGGTGCGAAGTCTTGAGTCTTGTATCTTCATGGCCCAACAGTCCAGCCAAGGTATATAGTCTGGCTGTCCGGATACCCCCTAATCCAGGACTCCCTCAGTAGCCCCTGAACCAGGCTTCAATGACGATAAGTCTGGCGTGCAGTTTGTCTTCGGCATTGCAAGGCGGGTTCCATCTCCGAATACTCCAACGTAGATTGAGGATTGTGTCCAACTTTGCGAGATAATTTCCGCACACCACCGTAGAGAGCATGGCACTTCGTAAATCTGATCTGCTGACAATTTTTTGTACGGTGTACCCTTACATCGTGGCCTGGCCCAACACGGAGTGGTTTTTCTTGGCCTTCCTCGATACGCGTTGCGAGGCTGTTTTATTGGCACACCTTGCCAAAGCAGAGATCGTGTCCCCCTTATCGTGGGATCTTCCATCAATACGGGCGCGTGCAACCCCACGACGCCTGTTGGTATGACTTCGTGTTTCTAGGCAAACCCCAAGCGGTTATGCTGAGGATGCTTGATATTCTCCCCCTTTATAGAGGGGCCGAGGCCTATCCCTCTTTTCCACCACGCTTGCGCGTTTTGGCATCTCGAGTTCCAACACCCGAAGCCCAAGCTCAAGCACTTCAGATCTTCAATCATGTCCGGATCCAACCTTCAAGGCCGGTGGATGGCCTCCTCTGTCACAGGGGAGGACATTGCAAAGCTGAGGGAGGTCAGTTATCTGACCGCCGACATCAAGCACAGGCTTCCTGCCCCAGGGCAGGTCATCCCTACTCTCGAGCCCAACGAGAGTGTCGTATTTGTTTCTCACTTCCTCCGCAGCTTAGGCTTCACCCTTGAACCCTTTGTGAGAGGGCTCATGTTCTATTACAGGCTAGATTTTCATGATCTAGCTCCGGATGCCATCTTTCACATCTCGTCGTTCATCGTTGTGTGCGAAGCTTTTCTCCACGTCACCCCGCACTTTGGCTTATGGCTCAAGACCTTCAATGTGAAGCCGAAGATGATTGAGGGGCAACACGCGGAGTGCGGAGGTGTTGTAATAAGCAGGAATGCCGACGCTCCCTGTCCAGAGGGCTCCTTCCCGGAGGTATCTGATCTATGGCAGCGAATGTGGTTTTACGTCACGGCTCCCAGAGGCACAAAGTGGGTGGCTACCCCCGACTTCTGTTCTGGCCCTCCGCCTCAACTAGCGTCATGGGCCAATGTAGGACGGGACTGGGGGCCTGCTAATGATGTACCAACATTGCAGAGCCGCATACTGATGTCTACTACACAACCTTCTTCTTGTAGACGTTGTTGGGCCTGCAAGTGCACAGGTTTGTAGGACAGTGGCAAATTTCCCTCAAGTGGATGACCTAAGGTTTATCAATCCGTATGAGGCGTAGGATGAAGATGGTCTCTCTCAAGCAACCCTGCAACCAAATAACAGAGAGTCTCTTGTGTCCCCAACACACCCAATACAATGGCAAATTGTATAGGTGCACTAGTTCGGCGAAGAGATGGTGATACAAGTGCAATATGGATGGTAGATAAAGGTATTTGTAATCTGAAATAATAAAAACAGCAAGGTAACTAATGATAAAAGTGAGCGTAAACGGTATTGCAATGATAGGAAACAAGGCCTAGGGTTCATACTTTCACTAGTGCAAGTTCTCTCAACAATAATAACATAGATAGATCATATAACAAGCCCTCAACATGCAACAAAGAGTCACTCCAAAGCCACTAATAGCGGAGAACAAACGTAGAGATTATGGTAGGGTGCGAAACCACCTCAAAGTTATTCTTTCGGATCAATCTATAAAAGAGTTTGTACTCTAATAACACCTTAAGACACAAATCAACCAAAACCCTAATGTCACCTAGATACTCCATTGTCACCTATCCGTGGGCATGATTATATGATATGCATCACACAATTTCAGATTCATCCAACCAACACAAAGTACTTCAAAGAGTGCCCCAAAGTTTGTATCGGAGAGTCAAGAACGTGTGCCAACCCCTATGCATAGGTTCCCAATGTCACGAAACCCACAAGTTGATCACCAAAACATACATCAAGTGGCACATGATATCCCATTGTCACCACAGATAATCACGGCAAGACATACATCAAGTGTTCATAAAAGACTCAATCCGATAAGATAACTTCAAATTGGAAACTCAATTCATCACAATAGAGTAGAGGGGGAGAAACATCATAAGATCCAACTACAATAGCAAAGCTCGGGATACATCAAGATCGTGCCATAGAGGAACACGAGAGAGAACACGAGAGAGAGAGAGATCAAACACATAGCTACTGGTACATACCCTCAGCCCCGAGGGTGAACTACTCCCTCCTCGTCATGGATAGCACCGGGATGATGAAGATGGCCACCGGTGATGGGATCCCCCTCCGCCAGGGTGCCGGAACAGGGTCCCGATTGGTTTTTGGTGGCTACAGAGGCTTGCGACGGCGGAACTCCCGATCTATCTTTTGTTCTGGAAGTTTTAGGATACGTAGGTATATATGGGTGCAAGGGGTACGTCGGTGGACCTCCGGGGTGCTCACAAGGCAGGGGGGCACCCGGGGGGGTGGGCGCGCCCCCCACCCTCGTGGGCAGCCCGGGACTCCCCTGACGTGCACTCCAAGTCTATCACGTTGCTTTCCTTCCAAAAATAACTTCTCCAGTTGATTTCGTTCCGTTTTGACTCCGTCTGATATTCCTTTTCCTCGAAACACTGAAATAGGCATAAAACAGCAAATCTGGGCTGGGCCTCCGGTTAATAGGTTTGTCCCAAAATAATATAGAAGTGGATAATAAAGCCCAATATTGCCTAAAACAGTAGATAAAGTAGCACGGAGCAATCAAAAATTATAGATACGTTGGAGACGTATCAAGCATCCCCAAGCTTAATTCATGCTCGTCCTCGAGTAGGTAAATGATAAAAAAGAATTTTTGATGCGGAGTGATACTTTGGCATAATTTCAGTGTAAATCTTCTTAATTGTGATATGAATATTCAGATCTGAATGATTCAAGACGAAAGTTCATATTGACACAAAAATAATAATACTTCAAGCATACTAATCAAAGCAATCATGTCTTCTAAAAATAGCATGGCAAAAGAAAGTTCATCCCTACAAAATCATATAGTTAGGCTATGCTTCATTTTCGTCACACAAAGATGTTCCCAACTTCTATAACCCCGATGACAAGCCAAGCAATTGTTTCATACTTAAATAATCTCAAACTTTTTCAACCTTCACGCAATACATGAGCGTGACCATTGATATAGCACTATGGGTGGAATAGAATATGATGATGGGGATTGTGTGGAGAAGACAAAAAAGGAGAAAGTCTCACATTTACGAGGCTAATCAACGGGCTATGGAGATGCCCATCAATTGATGTCAACATGAGGAGTAGGGATTGCCATGCAACGGATGCACTAGAGCTATGAATGCTCAACAAAAGAAAACTAGTGGGTGTGCATCCAATTCGCTTGCTCACGAAGACCTAGGGCATTTGAGGAAGCCCATCATAGGAATATACAAGCCAAGTTCTATAATGAAAAATTCCCACTTAGTATAAAAAGACAACTTATGAGACTCACTACATGAGGAACAAGGTGCTACTTTGAAGAACAATATATGAGACTCACTACATGAAGAACAAGGTGCTACTTTGAAGCATAAGTGTGGAAATAAGAGATAGTAGCATTGCCCTTTTTTATTTTATTTTATTTTATTTTTTTGGGCCTTTCTTTTTTTGGCCTTTTTTTTATTTGGGCAATGCTCTAATAATGATGATCATCACACTTCTATTGATTACAGCATAAGGATTACAACTCGAAACTTAGAACAAGATATGACTCTATATGAATGCCTCCGACGGTGTACCGGGATTGTGCAATGAATCAAGAGTGACATGTATGAAAATAATGCATGGTGGCTTTGCCACAAATACGATGTCAACTTCAAGATCATGCAATGGCAATATAACAAAAGTAATGTATGTCATGATGATGATGGTGGAAGTTGCATGGCAATATATCTCGGAATGGCTATGGAAATGCCATGATAGGTAGGTATGGTGGCTGTTTTGAGGAAGATATAAGGAGGTTTATGTGTGATAGAGCGTATCGTATCATGGGGTTTGGATGCACCGGCGAAGTTTGCACCAACTCTCAAGGTGAGAAAGGGCAATGCACGGTACCGAAGAGGCTAGCAAATGCGGAAAGGTGAGAGTGCGTACAATCCATGGACTCAACATTAGTCAAAAGAACTCATATACTTATTGCAAAAATTTAGAAGTCATCAAAAATCAAGTACTACGCGCATGCTCCTAGGGGGATAGATTGGAAGGAAAATACCATCGCTCGTCCCCGACCGCCACTCATAAGGATGCACAAGCCAGGTACACTTCATGTTTCAAATTTGTTACACAACTTTAACCATACGTGCATGCTACGGGACTTGCTAACTTCAACACAAGCATTCTTTGAACTCATAATCACCCAACTAGCATGACTTTGATATTATCACCTCCATATCTCAAAACAATTATCAAGCATCAAACTTATCTTAGTATTCAATTCACTCAAAAGAAAGTTTCACATATCTTGAATACCAAGTATATTAACATTAAGCAAATTACCATGCTATTAACGACTCTCAAAATAATCTAAGTGAAGTATGAGAGTTCATCTATTTCTTCAAAATAAAACTACCACCATGCTCTAAAAGGTATAAGTGAAGCACTAGAGCAAATGACAAACTACTCCGAAAGATATAAGTGAAGATCAATGAGTAGTTAAATAATTATGCAACTATGCGAAGACTCTCTCTCATTTAATAATTTCAGATCTTGATACTTTATTCAAACAGCAAGCAAAGCTAAAGAAAACACATTGCAAGGATAGCACAACTCATGTGAAGAAGCAAAAACTTAGGCTCAACCGATACTAACCGATAGTTGTTGAAGAAGAAAGGTGGGATGCCTACCGGGGCATCCCCAAGCTTAGATGCTTGAGACTTCTTGAAATATTATCTTGGGGTGCCTTGGGCATCCCCAAGCTTGAGCTTTTGTGTCTCCTTAATTCCTCTCATATCATGGTTTCTCTTTTTATCAAAAGCTTCATTCACAACAAACTCAACAAGAACTCGTGAGATAGGTTAGTATAAACCAATGCAAAACCTTATCATTTTCTACTGTAACAAATCACTTAAATAATTATCCAACATTGCATACTAAATGCCTCTGCATATTTAATACTCCTACAAATAGAATCATCAAACAAGCAAACATATGCCAACAATGCAACCATAACAGCAATCTGCCAAAACAGTACAGTCTGTAAAGAATGCAAGAGTATCAATACTTCCCTTACTCCAAAAATTATGAACTAAAGTTCCCACTGTAATAAATTTATCAGAGCTCAATATGCAAAAAGATTCAACATTATACCACTCTCTGACTTTTCTAGGGAATTTTTGCAACAGCGGTAAACTTTCTGTTTTTCAAACAGCAACATGTATACTAGCAAAATAAGCATGCAAAGGTTACCTTGACTTTTTTATTGAAACTAATGATGCAAAACATTATTCTAAATAACAGAAAGCAAATACTAACAAAACAAAATGACGCGCCAAGCAAAACACATATCATGTGGTGAATAAAAATATAGCTCCAAGTAAAGTTACCGATGAACGAAGACGAAAGAGGGGATGCCATCCGGGGCATCCCCAAGCTTAGGCTCTTGGTTGTCCTTTGAATATTACCTTGGGGTGCCTTGGGCATCCCCAAGCTTAGGCTCTTTCCACTCCTTATTCCATAGTCCATCGAGTCTTTACCCAAAACTTGAAAACTCCACAACACAAAACTCAACAGAAAACTCGTAAGCTCCGTTAGTGTAAGAAAATAAAACCACCACTTAGGTACTGTAATGAACTCATTCTAAATTCATATTGGTGTAATATCTACTGTATTCTAACTTATCTATGGTTCATACCCTCCGATACTAATCATAGATTCATCAAAACAAGCAAACAACACATAGAAAATAGAATCTGTCAAAAACAGAACAGTCTGTAGTAATCTGTATCAAAAGTATACTTATGGAACTCGAAAATTCCTACAAAATTAGGAAGTCCTAAGCAATTAGTGTACCAATCCAGAGAAAAATGAATCAGATCAGAAGCACGTTCATGTAAATTAACAAAACTAAATTACTGGGTGCAAAAGTTTCTGATTTTCAGCAGGATCAACACAACTATCACCATAAGCCATCCTAAAGGTCTTACTTGGCAATTTATTGAAAAGCTATAAAACATGATTACTACAGTAGCATAATCATGTGAACACACAAAAACAGTAAGGATAAGTATTGGGATGTCTCCAAACAAGCGCTTTTCTTTAATGCCTTTCTAGCTAGGCATGATGATGACAATGATGCTCACATAAAAGATAAGAATTGAAACATAACGGGAGCATCATGGAGCATATGATTAGCACTTTTAAGTATAACCCACTTCCTGTGCATAGGGATTTTGTGAGCAAACAACTTATGGGAACGATAATCAACTAGCATAGGAAGGTAAAACAAGCATAGCTTCAAAACTTGAAGCACATAGAGAGGAAACTTGGTATTATTACAATTCCTACAAGCATATGTTCCTCCCTCATAATAATTTTCAGTAGCATCATGAATGAATTCAACAATGTAACCAGCACCTAAAGTATTCTTTTCATGATCTACAAGCATAGAAATTTTATTACTCTCCACATAAGCAAAATTCTTCTCATCAATAGTAGTGGGAGCAAACTCGACAAAATAACTATCATATGATTGAAAATTAAGATCAACATGACAAGTTTCATGGTTATCATTATTCTTTAAAGCATACGTGTCATCACAATAATCATCACAGATAGGAGGCATGCTTTCATCATAGTAAATTTGCTCATCAAAGCTTGGGGGACAAAAATATCATCTTCATCAAACATAGCTTCCCCAAGATTGTGGCTTTGCATATCATTAGCATCATGGATATTCAAGGAATTCATACTAACAACATTGCAATCATGCTCATCATTCACATATTTTATGCCAAGCAATTTAGAGATTTCTTCTTCTAGCACTTGAGCACAATTATCCTTTCCATCATACTCACGAAAGATATTAAAAAGGTGAAGCGTATGAGACAAACTTAATTCCATTTTTTTTGTAATTTTCTTTTATAAACTAGACTAGTGCTAAAACAAGAAACAAAAAGATTCGATTACAAGATCTAAAGATATACTTTCACCTACCTAGCCTCCCGGCAATGGCACCAGAAAAGAGCTTAGTTGACGGGGTGTGAGTCAGTGCCCTTTACCTTTGCCTCCCCGGCAACGGCGCCAGAAAAGAGCTTGATGTCTACTACACAACCTTCTTCTTGTAGACGTTGTTGGGCCTGCAAGTGCACAGGTTTGTAGGACAGTAGCAAATTTCCCTCAAGTGGATGACCTAAGGTTTATCAATCCGTAGGAGGCGTAGGATGAAGATGGTCTCTCTCAAGCAACCCTGCAACCAAATAACAGAAAGTCTCTTGTGTCCCCAACACACCCAATACAATGGAAAATTGTATAGGTGCACTAGTTCGGCGAAGAGATGGTGATACAAGTGCAATATGGATGGTAGATAAAGGTATTTGTAATCTGAAATAATAAAAACAGCAAGGTAACTAATGATAAAAGTGAGCGTAAACGGTATTGCAATGATAGGAAACAAGGCCTAGGGTTCATACTTTCACTAGTGCAAGTTCTCTCAACAATAATAACATAGATAGATCATATAACAAGCCCTCAACATGCAACAAAGAGTCACTCCAAAGCCACTAATAGCGGAGAACAAACGTAGAGATTATGGTAGGGTACGAAACCACCTCAAAGTTATTCTTTCGGATCAATCTATAAAAGAGTTCGTACTAGAATAACACCTTAAGACACAAATCAA
This sequence comes from Triticum timopheevii, assembly GCA_963921465.1. NCBI lineage: Eukaryota > Viridiplantae > Streptophyta > Magnoliopsida > Poales > Poaceae > Triticum > Triticum timopheevii. The sequence goes on from OY997270.1 coordinate 106,840,203, forward strand.
CCAAAACCCTAATGTCACCTAGATACTCCATTGTCACCTCAAGTATCCGTGGGCATGATTATACGATATGCATCACACAATCTCAGATTCATCCAACCAACACAAAGTACTTCAAAGAGTGCCCCAAAGTTTCTATCGGAGAGTCAAGAACGTGTGCCAACCCCTATGCATATGTTCCCAATGTCACGAAACCCGCAAGTTGATCAGCAAAACATACATCAAGTGGCACATGATATCCCATTGTCACCACAGATAATCACGGCAAGACATACATCAAGTGTTCATAAAAGACTCAATCCGATAAGATAACTTCAAAGGGGAAACTCAATTCATCACAAGAGAGTAGAGGGGGAGAAACATCATAAGATCCAACTACAATAGCAAAGCTCGGGATACATCAAGATCGTGCCATAGAGGAACACGAGAGAGAACACGAGAGAGAGAGAGATCAAACACATAGCTACGGGTACATACCCTCAGCCCCGAGGGTGAACTACTCCCTCCTCGTCATGGATAGCGTCGGGATGATGAAGATGGCCACCGGTGATGGGATCCCCCTCTGGCAGGGTGCCGGAACAGGGTTCCGATTGGTTTTTGGTGGCTACAGAGGCTTGCGGCGGCGGAACTCCCGATCTATCTTCTGTTTTGGAAGTTTTAGGGTACGTAGGTATATATGGGTGCAAGGGGTACGTCGGTGGACCTCCGCGGGGGCCACCCTCGTGGGCAGCCCGGGACTCCCCTACGTGCACTCCAAGTCTATCAGGTTGCTTTCCTTCCAAAAATAACTTCTCCAGTTGATTTCGTTCCGTTTTGACTCCGTCTGATATTCCTTTTCCTCGAAACACTAAAATAGGCATAAAACAGCAAATCTGGGCTGGGCCTCCGGTTAATAGGTTAGTCCCAAAAATAATATAGAAGTGGATAATAAAGCCCAATATTGCCTAAAACAGTAGATAAAGTAGCATGGAGCAATCAAAAATTATAGATACGTTGGAGACGTATCACATACGGAAGCTTCTTGAGAGGGACATCAGCCTTGTAAGCGTAATTCAGGTAATGCTAGTCCGATGGATCTTGCCGTGCAAACGCCGGCATCTCCGGATGTGGGAGTTCAATCCGGAAGGTCCGCGGACTATTCTGCACTTCTTCGGCGTCACGCTCGAAGGGATGTGTAAGTTATTCTTCGGACCACAAGTAAAGTGTCCGGACACCACCGAGGATGCGGGCCTGAGCTGCAACCGCCCAGATACCCGAGTAAGTAACCCAGAAACCGAACACTTTGTTTATTTTTATCATAACATTATTCTGAGAATCCTCCATGGCCAGGAATGGCTCAGCAAGGAGGAGAGAATCAGGTGTCCGGCGCCACTTCCCGAAGGCTCGCCTAGTCCCACCATAGCCAAGATGCTTGGCCGTGTGCTAAGTAAAGTGCCCTCAGGGAAAGACGAAGGGAAGAACAGAGAAGCAGAACTTCACACATTGCACATCCAAACCAGGGGAATTGCTACCTCCCTAAAGGAGGATAGTCGGGGAGGGGAATCTAAGGTCTCCTCCCCTCGTGGGAAGAAGAGGGCCGCATCCGAAGACTTGGAGACGGAGGTGCCCAGACAAGGGAAGAAAACTACACCAGGGGGCCCTGCCCCAAGGGGCGTCCTCACCACGCCATGCCGGCCAACGGGCCAGCCCTCAGCCAAGCTGTAAGTTAATCATAGATATGAAGCTACTGCTTCCTCCTCGGAGAACAATAACCATGATCCGTTCTTTGCAGCCCAGCTAGCAGCTCTTCTCGACAGAGTTTGTCTTCGGGTGATCTCCTTCCGGAGATGATGGAGAGTGAAAGCCCACCAACCAAAGGAGGAGGAGTTCGGATCTGCCGGAGCCAGAAGCTAATACTTCGGCCGCCCTGAGCCCGGAGCGTGCGGCACCCACGGGGGGCGATAAGAAGGGTCCGGCACAGTTCGGCGACCGGCCGGACATGCTGACGGGCCTTCTGGAGCGAGCTGCTCTCTTGGAGGATCACCGTTCATTGATGAGCATGGTGCTTGGGAAGGTTTCAGCTGCCACAAGCGGGTTGCATGAAGCTTTTACGAGCCTGCTTAGAGGCTTTGAGGTATGTAACGAAATATGTAAATTTTTGATTGTGGCGCATGCGCCGGGTGTGCTCCATATGGATAGTAGCCCCTGAGACTCTGGTTGCCAGCCCTAGGCAACAAACGGAGGATCACCTTGTGGAGTAATGATCGCACTGTATTTATGCATAGGTGGCTAAGGATCCGGCAGTCGACCGGTCCCTTGAAGTCGCTGAACTGAGGAGGCAGATTGGAGTTGTGGATGCCGATATCACACTTGTGAACGAGCGGCTTAATGAGTCACAAGGTCTGTGCTCTGCTTTCCTTATTTATAGGAAAAACTGAGAGCAGCATAATGTTAATGTGATATGCTTGGACTGCAGACGGAGCTGCTGCCATGGAAGCCCTGAGGGCGGAACTTGCCCTGGCCAAGGAACAAGCCTGGGCTAGCAATGCGGCTGCCCTAAAGGCGGCCGAAGAGTTGAGAGCCGAACAGGCTGCTCATCGCCAAAGCGAAGACAAAATAGTCGAGATGGCTGTGGAGCTGAAAAATGCCACCGACCAGTATGAGCTCCTTAAGAAAGAGAATCAGGCTAACTCGGCTGACCTGAAGAAGGCACTTGATGCGGCCAAGGAGACGCGGACGGAAATTAGGGATGCGCGGGAGGATCTTCGACAGGCTGGAGAAATCGCGGCTGGAAACCCTTATTTACTGAGGATGAAGTTTTTATATCCAAAGTACGCGCCCCTGGATTGACACTGGAGCCCTGCAGATCCGTATGCGGATCTGGTGAAGAGTATGGCTGATGCGGCCAAGTTTTTCGATGATCAAAAAGATGATGAAGTGGAAAAGTTGTTCTGGTCGCAATTTAGTGCTCCCACGCGCCCATTGCCGTTGAGTGAGAGGATGGCTGCTGTGGCCGAGCTCCATAGGATGTCCGGTCTTGCAATGCGGTATGTAATAGTCCATCTATGGCCGAAAGAGCCTAAGCCGGACAGTTATTTTAATTTAGTGCAACAATTCCTTGGTGCCGTATCGCGGATCGATGCCATGAAGAGGTCGGCGTGCATAGAGGGTGCACGGATGGCTCTTGCCCGCGTTAAAGCATATTGGACAGATACGGAGGCCACCATCATTGTGACCCAGAATCCGGCGGGAGACCAGGATCCGGCCGAGCACTACTTGGAGTAGGTGGCAGAAGGTGCTCGCCTAATAGAGGCTCAGTGCTCGAAGAATGTCATGTTCGAGTGACTAATCGTTTCATTGTAAAAACGATGTTATTTTAATTATGGAGGCTATGTTTATACTTTGCACCCAAAAGTGTTATTGTGCCTCCTGTGTGGCCATTTTATGTATATATGCAATTTTGAAAGTTAGCAGTCGTTGGCTTCAGCCCCCACGCATATAATGCGGGGGTGTTCGCGAAAATATGTGTAATCACACTTTACCCAAAGTCTTGGTCCGTTAAGGAGGTGATCGCATGTCGAACTAGGCAACCGGACTATATAGCTTTAACACCTTCACTTAGCCATAGGAGTTTGACAGTGGGGCTACTATGTAGCCCCTAGTACCTTCGCGTGCGTCCGAATACGGGTGCATGTGTACATGACCGGGAAACGGTCCTTCGTTAATGCGGAGGAATCCTAAAGATTCCGATAAGTGTTCGAGTGGTTGAACAGTCTCTCGCTATATCATGACAGTCAGTTTTTGGCTTTCTCTACTGAGGTGCTCATCCGGAATAACTAGGGCACAATCGCAGTAGTTCTCCTTTGGCCGCCTTAGCCGATAAGAACGGAACATAAGGCGGCAAACCCATGAGCCGGGCAATCCCAACATTTGACCAAAGACAAGATTCGGAGGTGATGCATATAAGGCCAAACTCACGATGCCGAACACTCCCGAAGGTATTCGGACTTTATAACATATACTGGGCTAAGTAATGCCCTTTATTATGAACCCTGTATTTCCAGGTACGTGCATTAGTTTGTCGTGGCTAAATGCCAATAACGGCAGTATCCTCTGTGGGTGTAGTACCCATGGGATGTGTAAGCAACAAGAGACAATAAAGAAGGTTTACACATGGGCTTAATCTAAATAGAAACCTTTGAGCGGGGCCCTGCTGCACGTCTACGCCTTTGTCTCCGTTGTGCCGTGTCCTGGGAGGGTATCGCACGAATGATGTCTGTAAAAAGGAAAACTCATGTAGAAGAGTATGACGTAACCGTGCGAAGAGTTGACTATTATCAATGAATAGCAGAAGTGTAAGACATTGGCCTATGAATAAGGTCAAGCCAAAAGGTGGGCTTTATTATATATTTAAAGCCCATGATGTCCTCTATGGGATTACGTGTGTAGCGCCCAGCTCTGGTTTATCTGGGCTGCCGGACTCGTCTAACCGTGCCCGTGGTCTTAATGACCCATCGTGCGTTCATATATTAGAGGCCGCTTAGAGTCCGGCTGCTAGAGCTGTCGCATACTCTTCGGCGCGTAAGGAACACTCTGTACTTCAGTTAATGGTGATGACGCCACGTGGACCGGGCATCTTGAGTTTAAGGTAGGCGTAGTGCGGTACTGCGTTGAAGCGGGCGAAGGCCGTTCTCCCGAGCAATGCGTGATAACCACTTTGGAGGGGGTCGATGGTGAAGAGTAGTTCTTCGCTTCTGAAGTTGCCTGGGAAACCGAATGTCACCTCTAGTGCGAGGGAGCCCCTGCAGCGAGTTTCGACACCTGGTATCACCCCTTCAAAGGTGGTGTTACTTTGGCTTATTCTGGATGGGTCTATCCCCATTCTGCGGACAGTGTCCTGGTATATTAGATTAAGACTACTACCGCCATCCATGAGGACACGAGTGAGGTGGTATCCATTGATTATTGGGTCGAGCACCAAGGCAGCTGATCCTCCGTGCCGCATACTGGTCGGGTAGTCCCTGTGATCAAAAGTGATCGGGCAGGCCGACCAGTGGCTAAGTTTGGGGGCGACGGGCTCCATAGCGTATGCGTCTCTAAGCGTGCGTTCACGCCTTCTCTTGGGTATGTGAGTCGCGTGGATCATGTTTACTGTTTTTACCTCTGGTGGGAATTTTTTCTGTCCCCCAGTGTTCGGCTGGCGAGGCTCGTCCTTGTCTTCGCTTGGTGTTTCCCTTCCCTTGTGTTCGGCATTTAATTTGCCGGCGTGCTTGAAGACCCAGCATTCTCTGTGAGTGTGCTTCGCAGGTTTTTCGGGGGTGCCATGAATTTGGCATAGTCTGTCCAGGACTTTTTTCAGGCCGGATGGTCCTTCTTTGCTGCCTTTAAGTGGCTTGTTTTGTTGACCGGGTCGAGAGCCCCTGAATCCGGTGTTGACCGTTGTGTTGTCCGGACTTTCTTCCTTGTTTCGACGTTTGTTTTTATTGTGTCGTGGCTTCCTGTTGCCATCCCTGATTTTGGATGTACTTGGGTCGCTGGTACCTCTACGGGCCAACCAGCTATCTTCACCCGCGCAAAAACAGGTCATAAGGCTTGTTAAGGCTGCCATTGTCCTCGGCTTTTCTTGGCCGAGGTGTCTAGCGAGCCACTCATCCTGGATACTGTGCTTGAAGGCCGCTAAGGCTTCGGCATCCGGACAATCAACGATTTGATTCTTCTTAATGAGGAATCTATTCCAAAGCTTGCACGCAGACTCTCGGGGCTGTTGAATTATGTGACTTAAATCGTCCGCGTCCGTAGGTCGGGCATAGGTCCCTTGAAAATTGGCCCTGAAAGCATCCTCGAGTTCCTCCCAACTTCCGATTGAATTTTCGGGGAGGCTTTTCAACCAGTGTCGAGCTGGTCCCTTCAACTTGAGGGGAAGGTATTTGATGGCGTGGAGGTCATCTCCACGAGCCATGTGGATATGCAGGATAAAATCCTCAATCCAGACCCCAGGGTTTGTCGTTCTGTCGTATGCCTCTATGTTCATAGGTTTAAAACCCCGTGGAAATTCGTGGTCCAGTACCTCTTCGGTGAAGCAAAGAGGGTGAGCAGCCCCTCTGTATCTGGACGTGTTGTGGCATGTCGTCAGCTGTTGTTGTGTCCGGTGCTGATTTCGAACTGGTACTCAATCGGTCTGATCGTTTTGGTGACCATGTTCCTGCGCTGGGGGGTGTCCTCTAGATCTGTAGATGGACCTCGTCGCGCGCCTTTTTATCCAGGAGCTCACGTAAATCATGTGCGGCGTCAGTAGCTGCTTTATTGTGGTTGCGAAGTGGTTTGTCCGGCCTACTGGCCATATTGTTCTTTGGTGGAACGGCCTCATCGTCGAATTCTGGCAGCAACTTGCGCTTTGGATAGCTTTTTGTGTGGCGATCGTCGCCGTATTTTTCTTCAGTGTGTAGCACTTTATTCCATCTGCGATTGAGCATCTCCTGTGCGGCCTTAATCCTTTGCTTCTGCTTCTTTAGACTTCTCGCGATGGCCATAAGCCGTCTGTGGAGGTTATCTCGTTCCAAACATGTTTCCGGGATGGTGAATGCATCGTCGTCCGGACTGTGCTCCTGTCCTGGGGCAGTTTGATGAGTTCGTCCCTTGGGATTACTGTGATCGGGCGTCCGCTCCGGGCTGTGTTCGGCATGACTTGGCTCATCCTGCTCCATCGCTGGGTCCATATGGTCGTTGTTGCCTTCGGAGTTGAATGGGGTGTCGATCTTTCTAGCGCTGTTATTGCTATTTCTACTGTGGCTGGACTTAGAGTGGCGTCTGCACCGTCATTTTGGATTTCGTCCGGGGGTTTTATCCTCCGTTTTATCGCCATCGTCCTCCTTAGGCGTATCCACCATGTATATATATCATATGATGAGGTGGCAGTCCAGCGCCCCATGGGTGGTGGTTCTGAATCGTCTCCTGTGCCTACATCCATACCGTCGGTGCCATCAGAGTCGAAGTCAAGCATGTCTGTTACGTCGTCGACAGTGGCTATGAAGTGGGTGGTGGGTGGGCAACGAGTTTCTTCGTCGCCTTCTTACCCCTTGAGCTGGACATAGTTCGGCCAAGAGTCTCCTGACAGAGAGAGAGAGAGAGAGAGAGAGAGACTTTAGTGAGTTCAGCATGTCTCCAAAGGGCGAGTGCTGGAGGATATCCGCGGCGGCAAATTCCCTTACCGAAACCCAGCCAGAAACGGCGGGCTCGGGGGCGCGCGGTCTAGGACCTATGAGTGTGCGTCCTCAGGGGCGGGGTCCATCTGCCCCGGATTTAGGTCCGGGGCTCCTGCGGGCGCGATATCCCGAATATTGTCCGATAGCAGGTCTAAGCCATGCTCATCGTGACTGTTCGGCACTCCTGGCGTAGGCCAGAATCCATCAAAGATCAAGTCTCCGCGGATATCAGTCGTGTAGTTCAAGTTTCCGAATCTGACCTGATGGCCAGGGGCGTAGCTGTCGATCTGCTCCAGATGACCGAGTGATGGCCCACAGTGCAAAGCCGCCGAACACGAAGATCTGTCTGGGGAGAAAAGTCTCACCCTGGACCGTGTTGTTGATGGTTGAAGGAGCCATCGAGCCTTGCAGCGACGACATAGAGGAACTGTCAATGAAAGCACCAATGTCGGTGTCAAAACCGGCGGATCTCGGGTAGGGCGTCCCAATCTGTGCGTCTAAGGCTAATGGTAACAGGAGGCAAGGGACACGATGTTTTACCCAGGTTCGGGCCCTCTCGATGGAGGTCAAACCCTACTTCCTGCTTGATTGATCTTGATGATATGAGTATTACAAGAGTTAATCTACCACGAGATCGTAGAGGCTATACCCTAGAAGCTAGCCTATGATGATTATGATTGTCCCTCTAAGGACTAAACCCTCCGGTTAACATAGACACCGGAGGGGGCTAGGGTTTACACAGAGTAGGTTACAAAGAAGGAAATCTATTATCCGGATCGCCAAGCTTGTCTTCCATGCAAAGGAGAGTCCCATGTGGACACGGTGCGAAGTCTTGGATCTTGTATCTTCACGGCCCAACAGTCCGGCCAAGGTATATAGTCCGGCTGTCCGGATACCCCCTAATCCAGGACTCCCTCACTAGTGACAAGCACTAAGCATAGCAAAGTCATAGCAACATCAATCTTAGAACATAATGGATACTAGGGATCAAACCCTAACAAAACTAACTCGATTACATGGTAAATCTCATCCAACCCATCACCGTCCAGCAAGCCTACGATGGGATTACTCACGCATGGCGGTGAGCATCATGAAATTGGTGATGGAAGATGGTTGATGACGATGGTGGCGACGGATTCCTCTCTTTGGAGCCCCGAACGGACTCCAGATCAACCCTCCGGAGGAAGATTAGGGCTTGGCGGCGGCTCCGTATCGTAAAACGCAATGAATCCTTTTCTATGAATTTTTTCTCCCCGGAAGTGAATATGTGGAGTTGGAGCTGAGGTCGGTGGAGTCCCAGGGGGGCCACGAGGCAGGGGCGCGCCCCAGGGAGGGGGGCGCCCTGCACCCTCATGGACAGGGTGTGGGCCTCCTGATGCTTATTCTTTCATCAATATTTTTTATTAATTCCAAAACGTGTCTCCGTGGATTTTCAGGTCATTCCGAGAACTTTTATTTCTGCACAAAATAACACCATGACAGTTCTGCTAAAAACAGCGTTAGTCCGGGTTAGTTCCATTCAAATCATGCAAGTTAGAGTCCAAAACAAGGGCAAAAGTGTTTGGAAAAGTAGATACGTTGGAGATGTATCAACTCCCCTAAGCTTAAACCTTTGCTTGTCCTCAAGCAATTCAGTTGACAAACTGAAAGCAATAAAGAAAAACTTTTACAAACTCTATTTGATCTTGTTGTTGCAAATATGTAAAGCCAGCATTCAAGTTTTCAGCAAAGATTATGAACTAACCTATTCACAATAACATTTAGGTCTCATGTTTACTCATATCAGTGGCATAATCAACTAGCGAGCAATAATAATAAATCTCGGATGACAACACTTTCTCCAGACAATCACAATATGATATAACAATATGGTATCTCGCTATCCCTTTCTGAGACCGCAAAACATAAATGCAGAGCACCCCTGAAGATCAAGGACTGACTAGACATTGTAATTCATGGTAAAAGAGATACAACCACAGTCTACTCAATGTAAATTAATAGCAATGCATGCAAATGACAGCGGCGCTCTCCAACTGGTGATTTTTTAATAAGAGGATGATGACTCAACATAAAAGTAAATAGATAGGCCCTTCGTAGAGGGAAGCAGGGATTTGCAAAGGTGCTAAAGCTCGAGTTTTGAAACAGAGATAAATAATATTTTGAGCGGCATACTTTCATTGTCAACATAACAACCAAGAGACCTCGATATCTTCCATGCTACATACATTATAGGCGGTTCCCAAAGAGAATGGTAAAGTTTATACTCCCCCACCACCAACAAACATCAATCCATGGCTGGCCCAAAACAACGGGTGCCGTCCAACTAACAACAATCCTGGGGGAGTTTTGTTTGCATTTATTTTGATTTGATTTGAGCATGGGACTGGGCATCCCGGTTACCGGCCATTTTCTCGTGAATGATGAGCGGAGTCCACTCATCATGAGAATAACCCACCTAGCATGGAAGATATAGACAGCCCTAGTTGAATTTATGAGCTATTCGAGCATACAAAGGAGAATTTCATTTGAAGGTTTGGAGTTTGGCACATACAAATTTACTTGGAACGACAGGTAAATACCGCATATAGGAAGGTATGGTGGACTCATATGGCATAACTTTGGGGTTTATGGAAGTGGATGCACAAGTAGTATTCCTGCTTAGTACAAGTGAAGGCTAGAAAGAGACTGGGAAGCGACGAACTAGAGAGCGGCAACAGTCATGAACATGCATTAAGATTAATCAACAATGAGTGCAAGCATGAGTAGGGTATAAATCACCATGAACATAAATATCGTGGAGGCTATGTTGATTTTGTTTCAACTACATGCGTGAACATGTGCCAAGTCAAGCCACTCAAATCATTCAAAGGAGGATACCACCCTATCATACCACATCACAATCGTTTTAATAGCATGTTGGCACGCAAGGTAAACCATTATAAACTCCTAGCTAATTAAGCATGGCATGAGCAACAATAATCTCTAATTGTCATTGCAAACATGTTTCATTCATAATAGGCTGAATCGGGAACGATGAACTAATCATATTTACAAAAACAAGATAGGTTGAGTTCGTACTAGCTTCTCACATCTCAATCATTTCATCATATATCGTCATTATTGCCTTCCACTCGCATGACCGAACGGTGTGGATAATAATAATAGTGCACGTGCATTGGACTAAGCTGGAATCTGCAAGCATTCAATACAAACAAGAAGACAAGGTAATATGGGCTCTTGGTTAGATCAACAATAATGCATATGAGAGCCACTCAACATTTTCATCGTGGTCTTCTCCTCTCGACCCCCAAAGAAAAGAAAAGAAATAAAACTATTTACACAGGAAAGCTCCCAACAAGCAAAAGAAGAACGGGAAATCTCTTTGGGTTTTCTTTTAATATTACTGCTACAAGCATGGAAAGTAAACTAGCTAAAGGCTACAACTAAATTTTTTTGGTTTTTTCTTAAGGTTTTTCAAACACACAAGAAGAAAGCAAGAAAAAAGGAAAATAAACTAGCATGGATGGTACAATGAAAAAGTATGAGCACCGACAACTAGAATGAGTGTGTGAACATGAATGTAATGTCGGTGAGAAATACGTACTCCCCCAAGCTTAGGCTTTTGGCCTAAGTTGGTCTATGCCCATGGATCGAAGCTACTCTCTCCGGTGTACTGAGGAGGGTCCTGAGGGTGCCACTGGTTAGCGATCTCCTCCGGATCCCACTGATAAAAAATTGTCGATAGGGGTCAAGTGGTGGCTCAGGCTCAGGCTCTGGAACTTGTGTCAGATTCCAGTATGCATAAATGGCCTCGGGCAAGATGAGGTACGTGCCTGGAAGTATGTTAAACAAAGAGGGTGCGGGCAAGGTAATAGTCTCACAGTGAGTTTTATGAAATATCAAGTTATACTTAAGCATCTGCTTCTTATTTTTAACAATAAAGTCATGCGCTATCATACTCTTATAATATAGACAAATAGTGGGCAGCAACTTTTCCTATTTCTCATGATGCCTAATAGGCATCTCAAAGTGTTTAGCGAGGCATGAAGCAAAGATACCTCCAAAGATGGGGCCCTTTGTACGGTTCAGACTTAACCGTTTAGCAATAATAGCGCCTAAAATGAAGGTTGTATCACGAAACAAAGCATGGCCCAAAATAACAAGGTCAGGAGGACTAAGGTTTACACTATTCCCGTGACCAATTAAGCATCTAGTAGCAAATATCGCAAAGTAACATAGAACAGGAAAATGTATACTAGTAGTTCTTGCATCTGAAACTTTCCTTGTTTCCCCAACACCAATCCTATCAATAAATCCATCCACATCACTAGGATGTGGTTCCTCGATGCTACCCACAAAGGGCAGCTTGCACACCAAACCAAAATCATGGAGTGACATCTCATTAACCTCATCATATAAGTGAAACTCCACTGAAGGTGGTGATTTCTTAGCATGGAAGTAAAAAATTTGCACGAAAATATTAGTGAGTAGGAGATACTGTTCGCGCTGGTCGTGGAGGAAGTCGGTGAGGCCTGCACTCCCAGCCAAGTAATAAAAGTCATCATAAATTCCGGCGGCCTTCAAGAACGCATCACAAGGCTATTCACACGGCCGGAACTCCGTGGTGCGAGGAAGATTGTATTTGGGCTTTTTATTCTCTTCATTCTGCTTATCCTTCGAGCCTCGGCTCGAGGAGCCCCTCAACAATCTCTTCATCATTTTCTTTCTCTAAAAAAATTCTGAAATTTTTACTGACTCAAAATAAAAGTGAACCAAACTCAACAAGATTGATAGCAACTACTCCCACATGTGCCTAGAGGCTATATCATGCATTAAAACTACTTTGGACCATATAAATTTGACATGCAAGCTCAAGAACAGGGTCACCGCAGCAGCAAAAATTTGCAATAAATAAAGTGCTAGAATAAAAACTAATTGGACCATTGGAGGAGTCACATACCGAAGAACAATCCCCCAAAGCAGTTTTTTGAATGGAGCTTTGAGCAAGAAGATCGAAAATGGCAGCAAAACAAGCTAGAACACGAGTTTGAGCTATGGGAGGATTTTTCTGGAGGAAGACGGAGTGTGTGGGTGCTGAAATAAGTGGAGGGGGTCCACGTGGGGCCCATAGGGCAGGGGAGCGCGCCCCAGGGGGTGGGCGCGCCCTGTGCCCTCGTGGTCAAATGGTGGGTCCCCCTAGTGTGTTCTCAGTGCCAAAAATTCTTAAATATTCTACAAAAAATCATACTTCATTTTCAGGACATTTGGAGAACTTTTATTTTTGGGGTGTTTTTTATTGCATGGATAACTCAAAAAATAGACAGAAAAATACTATTTTTGCTTTATTTAATCTAAATAACAAAAAGTAAAAGGAGGGTACAGAGAGTTGTGCTTTCTAAATTCATCCATCTCATGCTCATCAAAAGGAATCCACTAACAAGGTGGATCAAGTATTGTTAACAAACTTCTTCCGAATAACAAGAAACTGGAGAATTTTCGAATAAAACTAGGTTACCTCAACGGGGATATGCATGTCCCTAACAATAAGAATACCATATCTCTTTTTGACAGTAGGAAGAGGAAATTCAAAACCTCCAATAATAATCATTGAAATTTTCCAATAGAATATATACTGTGAACTTGAGGTTGTTTCCTCGGAAAGTGTACCGTATGCTCATTACCATTAACATGAAAAGTGACATTGACTTTGTTGCAATCAATAACAGCCCCTGCAGTATTAAAAAAGGGTCTACCAAGGATGATCGACATACTGTCGTCCTTGGGAATATCAAGAATAACAAAGTCCATTAAAATAGTAATGTTTGCAACCACAACAGGCACATCCTCACAAATACCGATAGGTATAGCAGTTGATTTATCAGCCATTTGCAATATTTCAGTAGGTGTCAACTTATTCGAATCAAGTCTACGATATAAAGAGAGGGCATAACACTAACATCGGCTCCAAGATGACATAAAGTAGTTTTAACATAGTTTCTTTTAATGGAGCATGGTATAGTTAGTACTCCTGGGTCTCCAAGTTTCTTTGGTATTCCACCCTTAAAAGTATCATTAGCAAGCATGGTGAAAATTTCAGCTTCCGGTATCTTTCTTTTATTTGTAACAATATCTTTCATGTACTTGGCATAAGGATTCATTTTAAGCATATCAGTCAAACGCATACGCAAAAAGATGGGTCTAATCATTTTAGCAAAGCGCTCAAAATCCTCATCATCCTTTTTCTTGGATGGTTTAGGAGGAAAACGCATGGGTTTCTGAACCCATGGTTCTCTTTCTTTACCGTGCTTGCTAGCAACGAAGTCTCTCTTATCATAGTGTTGATTCTTTCATTGTGGGTTATCAAGATCAACAGCAGGTTCAATCTCTACATCATTATTATTACTAGGTTGAGCATCAACATGAACATCATCATTTACATTATCACTAGGATCATGCTCATTACCAGATTGTGTTTCAGCATTAGAAATAGAAATACAATTGGGATTCTTAGGTGTGTCTATAACAGGTTCACTAGAAGCATGCAAAGTCCTATCATTTTTCTTTTTCTTCTTCTTAGAAGGACTAGGTGCATCAACATTAGTACTCTGAGAATCTTGCTCAATTCTTAGGATGGCCCTCAGGATACAAAGGTTCCTGGGTCATTCTACCACCTCTAGTCATAACTCTAACATCATTATCATTTTTCTTATTATTTAATTCATTGAGCAAATCATCTTGTGCTTTCAGCACTTGTTCTACTTGAGTGGTAACCATGGATGCATGTTTACTAATAAGCTTAAGGTCACCTTTAACTCTAGACATATAATCGCTCAAGTGTTCAATCATATAAGCATTATGTTTCAATTGTCTACCAACATAAGCATTGAAGTTTTCTTGTTTAACAATAAAATTATCAAACTCATCCAAGCATTGGCTAGCAGACTTATAACGAGGGATATCACCTTCATCAAATCTATAGAGAGAATTTACCTTTACTACCTGTGTCGGGTTATCAAGACCATGTATTTCTTCAATAGGTGGTAAATTCTTAACATCTTCAACTTTAATACCTTTTTCTTTCATAGATTTCTTTGCCTCTTGCATATCTTCAGGACTGAGAAATAGAATACCCCTTTTCTTCGGAGTTGGCTTAGGAGTTGGTTCAGGAAATGTCCAATCATTATCATTACTCAAAATATTATTCAATATCAATTCAGCTTGCTCAACAGTTCTTTCCCTGAAAACACAACCAGCACAACTATCTAGGTGGTCTCTGGAAGCATCAGTTAGTCCATTATATAAGATATCAAGTATTTCATTTTTCTTGAGAGGATGATTAGGCAAAGCATTATGTAATTGGAGAAGCCTCCCCCAAGCTTGTGGGAGACTCTCTTCTTCAATTTGCACAAAATTATATATTTCCCTTAAGGCAGCTTGTTTCTTATGAGCGGGGAAATATTTAGCAGAGAAGTAATAAATCATATCCTCGGGACTACGCACACAACAAGGAGCAAGAGAATTAAACCATGTTTTAGCATCACCCTTTAGTGAGAATGGAGACAACTTAAGGATACAGTAATAACGAATTTTTTCCTCATGAGTAAATAGGGTGGCTATATCATTCAATTTAGTAAGATGTGCCACAACAGTTTCAGATTCATGGTCATAAAAAGGATCATATTCAACCAAATTAATTAACTCAGGATCCACGGAGAAATCATAATCCTTATCAGTAATACAGGTAGGTGAAGTAGCAAAAGCAGGGTCATATTTCATTCTAGCATTCAAAGTGTTTTCTTTCAGCGTAGCTAACAGTTTCTTAAGATCATATCTATCTTTGCAAGCAAAAAGGTCTCTAGCAGTTTCTTCATTCATAACATAGCCCTCAGGTACATCAGGCAATTCATATCTAGGGGGAGAATCTTCATCTTCACTTTCATCAATATTATAGTTTCAATAATTTCATTCTCTCTAACCCTAGCAAGTTGTTCATCAAGAAATTCACCTAATGACAAAGTATTATCAAGCATAGAAGTAGTTTCATCATAAGCATCATGCATAGAAGAAGTGGCATCATCAATATCATGCAACATACCAGAATCAATAGCAGGTGTAGGTGTAGGTGTCGCAAATTTACTCATAATAGAAGGTGAATCAAGTGCAGAGCTAGATGGCAGTTCCTTACCTCCCCTCGTAGTTGAGGGAAAAATCTTGGTTCTTTCATCTTTCAAGTTCCTCATAGTGATCAGCAGATATAAATCCTAAGTGACTCAAATAATAGAGCTATGCTCCCCGGCAACAACACCAGAAAATAGTCTTGATAACCCACAAGTATAGGGGATCGCAACAGTTTTTGAGGGTAGAGTATTCAACCGAAATTTATTGATTCGACACAAGGGGAGCCAAAGAATATTCTCAAGTTTTAGCAGCTGAGTTGTCAATTCAACCACACCTGAAAGACTTAATATCTGAAGCAAAGTATTTAGTAGCAAAGTAGTATGGAAGTAACGGTAACGGTGGCAAAAGTAACAGTAGCGGTTTTGTAGTAATCATAACAGTGGCAACAGAAAAGTAACTAAGCAAAGATCAATATGTGAAAAGCTCGTAGGCAATGTATCAATGATGGATAATTATGTCAGATGTGATTCCTCATGCAATAGTTATAACATAGGGTGACACAGAACTAGCTCCAGTTCATTGATGTAATGTAGGCATGTATTCCGAATATAGTCATACGTGCTTATGGAAAGAACTTGCATGATGATACGTCCATTTTGCATCATGCTTTTTCATCAATATTTATTGCATTATGGGCTGTTATTACACATTATATCTCAATACTTATGGCTATTCTCTCTTATTTTATAAGGTTTACCATGAAGAGGGGGAATGCCGACAGCTGAAATTCTGGCTGGAAAAGGAGCAAATATTGGAAACCTATTCCGCACAGCTCCAAAAATCCACAAACTCCACGGAACTTATTTTTGGAATTTATAAGAATTATTGACCGAAAGAAACACCTGAGGGGGCCCACACCCTGGCCAGGAGGGTGGGGGCGTGCCCACCCTTACTGGGCGCGCCCCCTGTCTCCTGGGCCCCCTGGTGGCCCTCCAGTGTCCATCTTCTGCTATATTAAGGCTTTTACCCTGGAAAAAATCGCAAGCAAGCTTACGGGACGGAACTCCGCCACCACGAGGCGGAACCTTGGCGGAACCAATTTAGAGCTCCGGTAGAGCTGTTCTGCCGGGGACACTTCCCTCCGGGAGGGGGAAATCATCACCATCGTCATCGCCAACGATCCTCTCATCGGGAGGGGGTCAATCTCCATCAACATCTTCACCAGCACCATCTCCTCTCAAAACCCTAGTTCATCTCTTGTATCCAATCTTGTATCAAAACCACAAATTGGTACATGTGGGTTGCTAGTAGTGTTGATTACTCCTTGTAGTTGATGCTAATTGGTTTACTTGGTGGAAGATCATATGTTCAGATCCTTAATGCATATTGTTACTCCTCTGATTATGAACATGAATATGCTTTGTGAGTAGTTACGTTTGTTCCTGAGGACATGGGTGAAGTCTTGCTATTAGTAGTCATGTGAATTTGGTATTCATTCGATATTTTGATGAGATGTATGTTGTATTTCCTCTAGTGGTGTTATGTGAACATCAACTACATGACACTTCACTATTATTTGGGCCTAGAGGAAGGCATTGGGAAGTAATAAGTAGATGATGGGTTGCTAGAGTGACAGAAGCTTAAACCCTAGTTTATGCGTTGTTTCGTAAGGGGCTGATTTGGATCCATATGTCTAATGTTGTGGTTAGGTTTACCTTAATACTTCTTTTGTAGTTGCGGATGCTTGCAATAGGGGTTAATCATAAGTGGGATGCTTGTCCAAGTAAGGGCAGTACCCAAGCACCGGTCCACCCACATATCAAATTATCAAAGTACCGAACGCGAATCATATGAGCGTGATGAAAACTAGCTTGATGATAATTCCCATGTGTCCTCGGGAGCTCTTTTCTCATCATAAGAAATTGTCCAAGCTTATCCTTTGCTACAAAAAGGATTGGGCCACCTTGCTGCACTTTATTTACTTTATTTACTTGTTACTCGTTACAATTTATCTTATCACAAAACTATCTGTTATCTACAATTTAAGTGCTTGCAGAGAAAACCTTACTGAAAACCGCTTATCATTTCCTTTGGGTCCTCGCTGGGTTCGACACTCTTACTTATCGAAAGGACTACGATAGATCCCCTACACTTGTGGGTTATCAAGACTCTTTTCTAGAAATCCTTCTTGCTACGTCTTGAGCTTGCGTTGGTTTTCCTTGAAGAGGAAAGGGTGATGCAGCAATAGTAGCGTAAGTATTTCCCTCAGTTTTTGAGAACCAAGGTATCAATCCAGTAGGAGGCTCCTCAAAAGTCCCACGCACCTACACAAACAAACAAAGAACTCGCAACCAACGCAATAAAGGGGTTGGTAATCCCTTCACGGCCACTTGCGAAAGTGAGATCTGATAGAGATAGTATGATAAGATAAATATA
Source organism: Triticum timopheevii (assembly GCA_963921465.1). Lineage (NCBI taxonomy): Eukaryota > Viridiplantae > Streptophyta > Magnoliopsida > Poales > Poaceae > Triticum > Triticum timopheevii. Next base: position 106,857,935 of record OY997270.1, read on the forward strand.
TTTTTTGTATTTTATAATATAGATGCAAAAAGTAAAGATGCAAATAAAAGTAGATTGAAAGCTTGTATGATAAAAGATAGACCCGGGGGCCATAGGTTTTACTAGAGGCTTCTCTCAAGATAGCATAAGTATTACGGTGGGTGGACAAATTACTGTCGAGCAATTGATAGAAAAGCGAATAATTATGAGATTATCTAGGCATGATCATGTATATAGGCATCACGTCCGCGACAAGTAGACCGACTCCTGCCTGCATCTACTACTATTACTCCACACATCGACCGCTATCCAGCATGCATCTAGAGTATTAAGTTCATAAGAATAGAGTAACGCATTAAGAAAGATGACATGATGTAGAGGGATAAACTCATGCAATATGATATAAACCCCATCTTTTTATCCTCGATGGCAACAATACAATACGTGCCTTTCAACCCTTTCTGTCACTGGGTAAGGACACCGCAAGATTGAACCCAAAGCTAAGCACTTCTCCATGGCAAGAAAGATCAATCTAGTAGGCCAAACCAAACTGATAATTCGAAGAGACTTGCAAAGATAACTCAATCATACATAAAAGAATTCATAGAAGATTCAAATATTTCTCATAGATAAACTTGATCATAAACCCACAATTCATCGGATCTCGACAAACACACCGCAAGAAGAGTTTACATCGAATAGATCTCCACAAGAGAGGGGGAGAACATGGTATTGAGATCCAAAAAGAGAGAAGTCATCTAGCTAATAACTATGGACCCAAAGGTCTGCGGTAAACTACTCACAACTCATCGGAGGGGCTATGGTGTTGATGTAGAAGCCCTCCATGATCGATTCCCCCTCCGGTGGAGCACCGGCGAAGGCTCCAAGATGGGATCTCGCGGATACTGAAGGTTACGGCGGTGGAAATTGTTTTTCGTTGGCTCCCTGGATGTTTTCGGGGTACATAGGTATATATAGGAGGAAGAAGTACGTCGATGGCCGCTCGAGGGGCCCAGGAGACAGGGGGCGCGCCGAGGAGGGGTGGGCGCGCCCTCCTATCTCCTGGCCACCTCGATTTCTTCTTGACTTGCACTCCAAGTCCTTTGGATCACGTTCGTTCCAAAAATCACACTCCCGAAGGTTTCATTTCGTTTGGACTCCATTTGATATTCCTTTTCTTCGAAACACTGAAATAGGCAAAAAAACAGCAATACGGGCTGGGCCTCCGGTTAGTAGGTTAGTCCCAAAAATGATACAAATGTGTAAAATAAAGCCCATAAACATCCAAAAGGGGTAATATAATAGAATGGAACAATCAAAAATTATAGATACGTTGGAGACGTATCAAGCATCCCCAAGCTTAATTCCTGCTCGTCCTCGAGTAGGTAAATGATAAAAACAGAATTTTTGATGTGGAATGCTACCTAGCATAATTCTCAATGTAATTTTCTTTATTGTGGCATGAATGTTCAAATCCAAATGATTCAAAATAAAAGTTCATATTGACATAAGAACTAGTAATACTTCAAGCATACTAATCAAAGCAATCATGTCTTCTCAAAATAACATGGCTAAAGAGAGTTATCCCTACAAAATCATATAGTCTGGTTGTTGCTCTATCTTCATCACACAAAGTATTTAATCATGCACAACCCCGATGACAAGCCAAGCAATTGTTTCATACTTTAGTGATCTCAAACTTTTTCAACTTTCACGCAATACATGAGCGTGAGCCATGGACATAGCACTATATGTGGAATAGAATGGTGGTTGTCGAGAAGACAAAAAAGGATAAGATAGTCTCACATCAACTAGGCGTATCAACGGGCTATGGAGATGCCCATTAATAGATATCAATGTGAGTGAGTAGGTATTGCCATACAAGGGATGCACTAGAGCTATAAATGCATGAAAGCTCAACAAAAGAAACTAAGTGGGTGTGCATCCAACTCGCTTGCTCACGAAGACCTAGGGCATTTTGAGGAAGCCCATCAATGGAATATACAAGCCAAGTTCTATAATGAAAAATTCCCACTAGTATATGAAAGTGACAACATAGGAGACTCTCTATCATGAAGATCATGGTGCTACTTTGAAGCACAAGTGTGGTAAAAGGATAGTAGCATTGTCCCTTCTCTCTTTTTCTTTCATATCTTTTTTTCCTTTTTTTTCTTTCTTTTTTCCCTTCTTTGGCCTTTCTTTTTTTTCTTTTTGGCCTGCCTTTTTTTTCTTTTTTTTTCTTTTTAAAAGTCTGAAGTCTCATTCCGACTTGTGGGGGAATCATAGTCTCCATCATCCTTTCCTCACTGGGACAATGCTCTAATAATGAAGATCATCACACTTTTATTAATTTACACTCAAGAATTACAACTCAAAACTAGAACAATATATGACTCTATATGAATGCCTCTAGCGGTGTACCGGGATATGCAATGAATCAAGAGTGACATGTATGAAAATTATGAAGGTGGCCTTGCCACAAATACGATGTCAACTACATGATCATGCAAAGAGCAATATGACAATAGTAATCTGTGTCATATAAACGGAACGGTGGAAAGTTGCATGGCAATATATCTCGGAATGGCTATGGAAATGCCATAATAGGTAGGTATGGTGGATGTTTTGAGGAAGGTATATGGTGGGTGTATGGTACCGGCGAAAGTTGCACGGCACAAGAGAGGTTAGCAATGGTGGAAGGGTGAGAGTGCGTATAATCCATGGACTCAACATTAGTCAAAAGAACTCATATACTTATTGCAAAAATCTATAAGTCATCAAAAAAGTATTACGCGCATGCTCCTAGGGGGGTAGATTGGTAGGAAAAGACCATCGCTCGTCCCCGACCGCCACTCATAAGGAAGACAATCAATAAATAAAATTGTGCTCCAACTTCATCACAAAGCGGTTCACCATACGTGCATGCTACGAGAATCACAAAATTCAACACAAGCATTCTTTAAATTCATAATCACCCAACTAGCATGACTTTAATATCACTACCTCCATATCTCAAAACAATTATCAAGTATCAAATTGATCATAGCATCCAATTCATTTCCTATGATAGTTTTTATTATACGCAACTTGGATGCCTACCATTCTAGGACCAATTTTATAACCATAGCAAATACCATGCTGTTCTAAAAGACTCTCAAAATAATATAAGTGAAGCATGAGAGACTAGCAATTTCTACAAAATTAAGCCACCACCATGCTCTAAAAGATATAAGTGAAGCACTAGAGCAAAAACTATCTAGCTCAAAAGATATAAGTGAAGCACATAGAGTATTCTAATAAATTTCAATCAAGTAGGCTTCTCCCAAAAGGTGTGTACAGCAAGTATGATTGTGGAAAACTAAAAAGCAAATATTAATAAAATACACGACGCTCCAAGCAAAACACATATCATGTGGCGAATAAAAATATAGCTCCAAGTAAAGTTACCAATGAACGAAGACGAAATAGGGGATGCCTTCCCGGGGCATCCCCAAGCTTAGGCTTTTGGCTATTCTTGGATATCTTCGGGTGCCTTGGGCATACCCAAGCTTAGGCTCTTGCCACTCCTTATTCCATAGTCCATCAAACCTTTACCCAAAACTTGAAAACTTCACAACACAAAACTCAACAGGAAATCTCATAAGCTCCGTTAGTGAAAGAAAACAAAACCATCACATAAGGTACTGTAATGAACTCATTCTTTATTTATTTTGGTGTTAAACCTACTGTATTCCAAGTTCTCTATGGTTCATACCACTTAATACTAGCCATAGATGCATCAAAATAAGCAAACAACACACGAGAAACAGAATCTGTCAAAAACAGAATAGTCTGTAGCAATATGTAACTAACGCAAACTTCTGGAACTTTTAAAAATCCTACCAAAATAGGAAGTAATGGACAATTTGTATATTGATCAGCAGCAAAAAGAATCAACGCAAAAGCACGTTTCTGTGATTTAACAAAACTAATTTCGTGCGCGCAAATTTTCTGTTTTTCAGCAGAATCAAATTTATGTAACACCCCAAAAATTTAACCATGATTTGTTTATTAAAATTTTGCCAGGAAATTAAATTTTTATTTTCTGGATTTATCTTTTTATTTCAGAACCTCTCTTTTCTTTGATATTGTGGAGTTTTTACCCCAAGTGAAAACTTTCCAAAAATATTGTTGGACTTGTATACCCTCTCAAGAAAACATTTCTTTTATCAGTGGATTTATTTGCATAATTGTTTTTCCTGAGCTTTATTCTTTTAAAAATGATTTTTCATAAGTTTTGGAGCCTCTTTTGCACTGCAACCATTTCAAATTCTTCTTTAAAATCCCCACCAAAATTTGGGGAGGTCATGTGATGTTCCCACATCACTTTTGTGCAAAAACCTCTTTTAGCCATTGGAAATTGTGAGCTCTACTCCTAGTTTTCAAATCAGGTCCAGTTTGTAAAATTGCACTACAACCTATTTAAATATTTCTTCAAAGTTTCCACCAAAATTAGGGGATGTTAGTATGAGTATATTATTCAACTTTATGCGAAAATCCACTGGTGTTCTTTGAAAAATTTGAGCAAATCATCCTCTTTTGCTCTCTGGCCCAGTTGGGTGTTTTCTACTGCAACTCTATTTTATTTTAATCTAGTGCCCATGATATTTCTCCTGCTTATAAACCACCCTACAAAACCCCTGAGTCTAGGAGATTGGACCCATTGGAACATTTTTAGTCCATGCAATAATAGCCTTTAGTTTCTGCCTAGATTTGGTTTTCTCAAAAACTTGCACTAACAAGTTTCTGGTTTTGCCCAACTAACCTTGCCACCCTCTTTATCATCCAAAGAGACTATGATCTGGAGTTTTTGGCCACCCCAAGAGTTGCCTAGATGCCCTTAGCATTCTGTCGAACACCTTGAGTGCATGAACAGAATTGGCATAAACCTTAGTTTGCATTCTGAACCTGCTTGATTTGCCAAACCAGCATGTCCACTAAGCCCCTAGATAACTCTAACCTAGACCTGTTAATCCCCAGCCCCACCCAAGCCTCCTGGCAGGCCTTGGCATTTTGCCGAACGCCTGGCGTGTATGCTCTGGGCGCGCCCAGAGCGCACGTTTCACACGCCCGCGCGCACCGAGCCGCCGCGTCTCGCTGCCGCCCTCCCCGCGCCTGTGCTGACCCTTGGCTACTCGCAGCCATCGCGCCCGACCCCTCCCTCGCCGCAGAGCCGCCCCGGCCACCTCCTGGCACCCCACAGAGCCACCGTCAGGTCGGCCATGGTGGCTAGCTGACGGCCGCAGCAGGCCCCGACCGCAGCAGGCCCCGGCCGTGGCAGCATCGCCCGAGCCACTCCAGCGTGCCAGCTGCCCTCTGGAACAGCTTGAGCTCATCCGCGAGCTCGTTTGCTAGCACACGTCGCTGCCGCGTCGCCCTGCCAGCAACAGAACGGCGGAAGATGAGCCCGACACCGAAAACCCAGTCGTGCTATTTGGACAACCGATCGAGTCCTTGAGGTCACCCCCAGCCATCGACCAAAATGCATTGGTGTCCCCAGAAGTGCTTCATCGCCTTTTTGGAACACGCTCCAACGGGATTGTGGCCAACAATCCCCAGGATGGTCATCATTGCTACCCCGACCCTGCAGCCCCTCAACCCCCTCCAGCTAATCCTGACGGTGAAACCCGTGGAGAAGCCTCGACGTCCACAAGGCACGCCCGCTTAGATATAAACGAGGTAGACTAAGTCACTCGAGTAGTATCGAGTCTCAATATGTCCACGCCCTATAATAGTGTGACCTTGTAAATAAATGCATCCTGCTTGTGTGCCTCTGTTTTGAAATGTAGCCTTGCATAAATATGTTAGCGTGCGGTTGCATTTTTTTCGGGCACAGCTACCAAAACCACCCCGACGACACCCACAGTAATACGTCACTTTTGTGAGATATGTGTATCTGTAGCATTGACCCCGACCCCCATATAGCAGATTCGACAAACTAGTTACCCTTCACCACGGTAAATAACCCAGCCCCAATGCTATATAAAAGGCCACCTCGTGACCTTGCCAAGTATCCCTCACCTTGTGCACAACTCTCACAGCCATTTCCTTGCCATGCCGAGCCCTAGTATTTATCTGAGAACTCCAGATGCAACTCCAGGTAGCTTTGTTAAAATATTGTGGGACTTTACCTGCAGTACCATGAGTGCTATCCACCCACCCCAGTACGAGTTGCTCAAATCGAGGATCACTCCATCCACCTCGAAATATTGGGCGGTGGTGCACATCCCTCCCGCAAACCCAAACCAAGACCCAACGGAAGTCTCCTTCGTGGGAAAATCTATGTTGACTCCGCAAATGGCCATAGAAGCTGCTGCGTGCGAAGCACTTGCTCGCCTTTGAATCGCGGTACCCTATGCCAGCGAACGAGGGTATTATTACTTCCCGAGTCGCGCAGCACCCAGAGAAGTAGCATCTTTTCCCGGTGGACGAATCGAGAGAGACCCAGTACTGGCCAACCTTGCCTAGTATGTCATCGCTCAAGAGCGTTTGACCCAACGAGTGATGGGTTATCTCCAGAGCCTCGCTGATTTAAACCCTCAGTTCGCCATCGGCAGACCACTGAGGCCCGACCAGGAGAGATGCGTTCATCGACTCGTCAATCCGCTTCCCTCGATAGAAGAAGAGTGTGCCCCAATCCCAGAGACGTTTTCTCTGGACCCTGTCCATTTACCATTATCGTTGTAGACGTCACTACTATGTTTATTGTCTCAGCATTTATTTATGTGTTGCGACTTATGCGTGGTATCCTAAATTTGTATGATGGATTAAATTTTTAGTTTCAATTAATGTGAGTGGTTTTTACTGCGGTTAATTTTTATTAACTGTTTTCACTCTCGGTAAATTCTGAAGTGAGATTTTTCCCTGAGTTGTTGCAGCGTATATCTCTTCACGACATAGACTTTTATTTATGCAGCACCACGACAGCAGACACACCACCACAACCACTCGACCTCATGCACTAATTGCAAAGGCCCCTACACATTTTGCACCTAACTGGTCACCTCCCTAGCACACACAGCCTTTGAAGGAGAGATTAGTGGGCGTTTGTTCGGATGCAAGTTGCCTCCAGTACACTGGCAACAGTTAGCACCTGACACCGCACTTAATCCACATGATCACCGCCACTGCGGAGAGCTAACACTCGAGTGGCAGCATCGCGACGATCATCGAGGATCATCACGCACAAGAGCACGGAGAACCCCAGCAATGCCGCCAACCCTCCGCACATCAGGATCACGTACCAGTCCGGCATCACCTCCGCCATTAGAGCTCATTTCGAGCTCCTGCAAACAGAAATGGAAGAGAAGGAAGGAGAAGGAGAAGCGAGGCCAGGTGTGAGGAAGAAGAAAGGAGCACCTCGATCATTTTATAGCTCGAGATCGGTGTACGGTGGGCGAAGTCCACCAGCGCTGCTCGTCGCTCGATCGCCGGTATTCGGAGGCGAATCCACGAGCAGTGCCGATAGCGCACTGGCCCGCTAGGTGAGTGCACGCTGCACCAGCAGCTAGCACGCCGCGCACTACCGCAGTACGGCCTAGATGCTCTACGCGCTAGACGTCGCCGGTGGAGAAAGCGCGGGAAAGCGCGCGAGAGAGAGGAAGAAGAGAGAGCCAGAGGTAGAAGAAGAGACTGACAGTGGACCCCGGGTCCACGTGTCAGCTAGAGAGAGCACTGTGCTCTCGGGTACGACCAGCGTATTTTAGTAATTTAGAAGTTTATTCTAAATTTACTGTAACCAAAAGTAGAAATTTCCCGTAAATTTTTCCACGCAACGCCAGTATGCCACACTGTAGCTTTACACCACATAATTGCCCACTCACTATAGCCACGTTTTAATTACATGAGTAGGATGGTTATTTTTGTATTACCTTGTGATGGTAGGAGTAATATTTTTCAAAACAGCCCTTAGCAAATCTCGAGGACGAGATTTTTCTTAAGGGGGTAGTGTTGTAACACCCCAAAAATTTAACCATGATTTGTTTATTAAAATTTTGCCAGGAAATTAAATTTTTATTTTCTGGATTTATCTTTTGATTTTAGAACCTCTCTTTTCTTTGATATTGTGGAGTTTTTACCCCAAGTGAAAACTTTCCAAAAATATTGTTGGACTTGTATACCCTCTCAAGAAAACATTTCTTTTATCAGTGGATTTATTTGCATAATTGTTTTTCCTGAGCTTTATTCTTTTAAAAATGGTTTTTCATAAGTTTTGGAGCCTCTTTTGCACTGCAACCATTTCAAATTCTTCTTTAAAATCCCCACCAAAATTTGGGGAGGTCATGTGATGTTCCCACATCACTTTTGTGCAAAAACCTCTTTTAGCCATTGGAAATTGTGAGCTCTACTCCTAGTTTTCAAATCAGGTCCAGTTTGTAAAATTGCACTACAACCTATTTAAATATTTCTTCAAAGTTTCCACCAAAATTAGGGGATGTTAGTAGGAGTATATTATTCAACTTTATGCGAAAATCCACTGGTGTTCTTTGAAAAATTTGAGCAAATCATCCTCTTTTGCTCTCTGGCCTAGTTGGGTGTTTTCTACTGCAACTCTATTTTATTTTAATCTAGTGCCCATGATCTTTCTCCTGGTTATAAACCACCCTACAAAACCCTTAAGTCTAGGAGATTGGACCCATTGGAACATTTTTAGTCCATGCAATAATAGCCTTTAGTTTCTGCCCAGATTTGGTTTTCTCAAAAACTTGCACTAACAAGTTTCTGGTTTTGCCCAACTAACCTTGCCACCCTCTTTATCATCCAAAGAGACTATGATCTGGAGTTTTTGGCCACCCCAAGAGTTGCCTAGATGCCCTTAGCATTCTGTCGAACACCTTGAGTGCATGAACAGAATTGGCATAAACCTTAGTTTGCATTTTGAACCTGCTTGATTTGCCAAACCAGCATGTCCACTAAGCCCCTAGATAACTCTAACCTAGACCTGTTAATCCCCAGCCCCACCCAAGCCTCCTGGCAGGCCTTGGCATTTTGCCGAACGCCTGGCGTGCATGCTCTAGGTGCGCCAGAGCGCACGTTTTGCACGCCCACGCACCGAGACGCCGCGTCTCGCTGCCGCCCTCCCCGCGCCCGTGCTGACCCTTGGCCACTCGCAGCCATCGCGCCCGACCCCTCCCTCTCCGCAGAGCCGCCCCGGCCACCTCCTGGCACCCCACAGAGCCACCGTCAGGTCGGCCATGGCGGCTAGCTGACGGCCACAGCAGGCCTCGGCCGTGGCAGCACCGCCCGAGCCACTCCAGCGCACCAGCTGCCCTCTGGAATAGCTCGAGCTCATCCGGGAGCTCGTTTGCTAGCGCACATCGCCGCCACGTCGCCCTGCCAGCAACAAAACGGCGGTTCATCGTCGATCTTATCCCCGGCCGCCGCGGAACCGACCTCGGCCGCCTATAAAAGGAGCCCCCGAGCCCGTCCAGACCTCAGGCAACCTCAAGCCATTCCTCCAAAGCCCCCACGGCCAGCAATCGATGGCGGGAAGCCTTCTTCCTCGTCTCCGATCAGTTCGGCCGCCGCCACGCTCCGGTGCCGTGCGTCGCAAGAAGAGCCTCCCCCATCCATCCAGTGCTTCCATCCTCCTCCCCTCGACCGTGCGGAGCCGCCCAACCTCTCAGCTTCGAACGGGAGCCATCATAGCCCAAGACCCCAATCCACCAGAAGTTGTCGTCCGCCGCAAAGCTCGCCGCCAGCGACTCCCTTCATCCCCGCCACCCTCTCGACCACTGGGAGGACCGCCCTGGACTGGCGGATCCATCCCTGCCCTCGGAACCCAGTGGGGAGCCGCCGTTCGCCGGCGTTGATCACCGGATCCCCGCCTCTGCTCGGACAGAAGAGAAAGGAGGCGGGCGACTGGTCAAACCTGACCAGTGGGCCCAAGGGACCCACTGTCAGTGACCCACGAGTCGGTCCACGCTCGATTAAGTGAAAGCGTAAACCCAGAAGTACGCCTCCTCCGTATTTTTATTCAAAGCATTTTTCTTTTTCAGTTTATTTTAAAAACAAGATTTTGACTAAACTTTGACTGGCTATAACTTTTTAAATATAAGTCCAAATGATTTGATTCTTTTTCTATTGTTTCTCAAATTTTTTCTAGTTTATTTTCATATTTATTTGAAAAAAATTCAGACAACTTTTTTGTACTATTTTGAAATTATGTGTTAATTTGATTTTTTCTCAAAATAGGGATTGTTGGAGAGAGAAGAAAGCTTTAGAAAGTTTTGGAATGCACCCTACCTCTCCACAACTTGAAGGCAAGCATTCTGGACCCTGGCATAATATTGTTGTGTGTTGTTCGATACAGTTACAACACCACCTTAACACGAAGTGTCCGTTATTTTATGTGATGATATGATCATACTCATGAGTGCATAATGAATGTTCCTTGCTGTTGGAATTTGATATGCTTGTGATAATAATCACCCTCGTATGCCTTTCATGCCTATCGGAAGGAATCCTAGAAAGCCTCTATCTTGGGTAGACACGAGCTTGTCTCCAGTCTTCGTCGAGACGGTTGTGTCTGGTATGGCATAGTGAGGTATGATGAGTGGTGATTCTGTATGTTGGTTGAAACATATTTGTTGTGATAATCATGCAGGGAATACTTAAACCTCCTGAGTCGGCCGTAGATCAAGTCTTGTTCCAGTAATCCCCCATACTTGTTTCGTACTACCACTTGTCCCTACCACAGGTAGGGTACGGTTCAGTAAGTTGTCAACCCCTTCCTAGCACACACCATACAGAGAGGCCATGATGGAAGATACCGGCTGCATCCGGTAGGCATGCCACTTGGTCCGGGGGCATGGGTGTTTCCGGTTGTAGCCGAGGGGGTAGCTCCCCTAGTTTGCACGCGTTATAAATTTTGTGATCCCATGCTAGTCGAGGTTGTAGCCTCCCCACATAGAGTTTTGCTTAACGAGTGTCGTGGGTGATTCCAGACACCAGAAAGTCAGGCTGGTGTGTGCGGTCAGGTGTGTTTTCAATTAAAAGACCGTAGACGGAATTAGCCCCGATGGACTAACGGAAATCCGTTACTCGTGGGTAAAGAGTACACCCTCTGCAGAGATTATATCTATTCGAATAGCTGTGTCCATGGTTAAGGACTACAGTCTGGGATGGGTCAAGTGTCGGTCTTAGTGTCGGTCTTTGGAGGAAAAATTGCTAAACCCGAACATGGATCATGACTTGTGACTCTTGATGATTATGATTACTATTATTATGGACTAATAATTTACATTATTTGAATTATTGAGTATCCCTGGGACGGTTCTACCCCCTGGATATTCACTGTGATTATTCTCTTATAAGCCCTTTATGTGGTGTCGCTTAGATGCCCGACTGTGGCACGCTTGTCATTTAAATTACTTATAAGCCCTTTATGTGGTGTCGCTCAGACGCCCGACTGTGGCATGCTTGTTATTTAAACTACTTATAAGCCCTTTATGTGGTGTCACTCTGACGCCCGACTGTGGCATGCTTGTTATTTAAAATACTCATAAGCCCTTTATGTGGTGTCGCTCAGACGCCCGACTGAGGCATGCTTTAAATTATTATCCTTTCGAGGCGTTGCTTCAGACACCCGATCAGTGCATTCTATTTCTACTCCAGTATTGCCTATTCATGTTGTATATGAATAACTTGCTCACATCACGGATTTTATTTTGTGACTGACGTTGTGATCATAGAGTATTTCAGAGTTTGATTATTATTTGTTATATTATACCTGTGTTCATAATGTTTGCGAGTACATTCAAAAGTACTCACTGGCTTGTCCCTGGCTATTGTCTTGGCCAGATTTCTTGCATGGAGAGGAGCATTGCGATGACAGCACCGGAACCTATGCAATGATGATAGCAGTCTTGCAAAGATAGGAGTTATCCAGGTCAGCTATTCCTGTGGGAAATGGAGTCCCATAGACGATGATGAACCACAAACCGCTTCCGCCATCAACCACTACAAACCTTGTGTTGTACTCATAGGCCAGAATGGTCTTGTACTACATATTATGTATTTTTCTTGGTGTTTCTGTATCAAGTTGGTGTCTTGCCAGCTAACAGTAATCCTGGGACTGGTGAGCACAAGGGCCATTTTCTGGGAAATTAATATCCCGGAAAACCGGTCGTGACAATTAACTATCACCATAGGTTATCCTAAAGGTTCTACTTGGCACAAACACTAATTAAAACATAAAACACATCTAAACAGAAAGTAGGTGCAAAATTTATTACTAAATAGAAGAAAAAACAAAAAACACAAATAAAACTGGGTTGCCTCCCAACTAGCGCTATCGTTTAACGCCCCTAGATAGGCATAAAAGCGAAGATAGATCTAAGTAGTGCCATCTTTGACACTAAATTCATAAGTAGCTCGCATGATAGATTCATAAGGTAATTTGACTTTCTTTCTTGGAAAGTGCTCCATGCCTTTCCTTAATGGAAATTGGAATCTAATATTCCCTTCCTTCATATCAATAATCGCGCCAATCGTTCTAAGGAAAGGTCTACCAAGAATAATAGGGCAAGAAAGATTGCAATCTATATCAAGAACGATAAAATCTACGAGCACCAAATTTCTATTTGCAACAATGAGAACATCATTGATCCTTCCCATTGGCTTTTTAATTGTGGAATCCGCAAGGTGCAAATTTAAAGAGAAATCATCAAGATCATGGAAACCTAGAATATCACATGAAGTTTTCGGAATCGCGGAAACACTAGCACCCAAATCACACAAAGCAAAACACTCATGATCTTTAGTTTTAATCTTTATAGTAGGTTCCCACTCATCATTAAGTTTTCTACATATAGAAACTTCCAAATTAAGTTTTTCATCATAAGATTGCATCAAGGCATTAATGATATGTTTGGTAAAAGCTTTATTTTGACTATAAGCATGAGGAGAATTAACAACGGATTGCAACAAGGAAATACAACTATCTAAAGAACAATTATCATAATCAAATTCCTTGAAATCCGAGATAGTGGGTTCAATACTATTTAAAGTGATGACCTCTCCCATCCCACTTTTACCAAATTTAGCATCAAGATCTAAAAACTCCAAATTATTGGAACGCCTTCTAACTAATGTTGACTCATATCCAGTCCCATTATTATCAAGATTCATATTGCAAAACAAAGATCTAATAGGGGACACATCAATAACTTTAAGATCTTCATCATTATTTTCATGGAAACTAGAAGAACACGCCTTTACAAAGCAATCTTTCTTAGCACGCAATCTAGCGGTTCTTTCCTTGCACTCATTAATGGAAATTCTCATGGCTTTGATAGACTCATTGATATCATGCTTAGGAGGAGTAGATCTAAGTTTAAGAGAATCAACATCAAGCGAAAGTCTATCAACGTTCCTAGCCAAATCATCAACTTTGAGCAATTTTTCTTCAAGCAAAGCATTAAAATTCTTTTGGGAAATCATAAATTCTTTCACACTATTCTCAAAATAAGAGGGCATCTTATTAAAATTACCATAAGAATTATTGTAGGAATTTCCATAATTATTAGAGGAATTACTAGGGAACGGTCTAGGATTAAAGTTTCCTCTATAAGCATTGTTTCCAAAACTATTCCTACCAACAAAATTCACGTCCATAGATTCATTATTATTCTCAATCAAAGTAGACAAAGGCATATCATTGGGATCAAGAGGAGGATTTTTAGTAGCAAACAACTTCATAAGTTCATCCATCTTTCCACTCAAAACATTAGTTTCTTCTATAGCATGCACTTTTCTACTAGAAGATCTTTCGGTGTGCCATTGAGAATAATTAGCCATAATATTATCAAGAAGTTTTGTAGCATCTCCTAACATGATTTCCATAAATGTGCCTCGCACGGCCGAATCTAAGAGATTTCTAGAAGCAAAGTTCAAACCGGCATAAAATTTTTGTATGATCATTCATAAATTCAAACCATGAGTAGGGCAAATGCGAATCATCAATTTCATTCTTTCCCAAGATTGGGCAACATGCTCATGATCAAGTTGTTTAAAATTCATAATATCGTTCCTAAGAGTGACAAACTTAGCGGGAGTAAAATACTTAGAGATAAAAGCATCTTTGCACTTGTTCCAAGAATCAATACTATTTTTAGGCAAAGATGAAAACCAAACTTTAGCGCGGTCTCTAAGTGAAAACGGAAATAACTTCAATTTAACAATATCATTATCCATATCTTTCTTCTTTTGCATATCACACAAATCAACAAAGTTGTTTAGATGGGTAGCGGCATCTTCACTAGGAAGGCCGGCGAATTGATCTTTCATAACAAGATTCAGCAAAGCAGTATTGATTTCACAAGACTCAACATCATTAAGAGGAGCAATCAGAGTACTAAGGAAATCATTATTATTGGTATGGGAGAAATCACACAATTTGGTATTATCTTGCACCATGGCGACAAGTAATCCAACACACAAGCAAACAGAAAAAGGCAAGCGAAAGAGAAAAGAAGATTGGGAAAGAGAGGGCGACTAAAACGGCAAGGGTGAAGTGGGGGAGAGGAAAACAAGAGGAAAATGGCAAATAATGTAAATGCGAGGCAGATGAGTTTGTGATGGGTACTTGGTAATGCTTTACTTGAGCGAAGACCTCCCCGGCAACGGCGCTAGAAATCCTTCTTGCTACGTCTTGAGCTTGCGTTGGTTTTCCTTGAAGAGGAAAGGGTGATGCAGCAATAGTAGCGTAAGTATTTCCCTAAGTTTTTGAGAACCAAGGTATCAATCCAGTAGGAGGCTCCTCAAAAGTCCCACGCACCTACACAAACAAAGTACTCGCAACTAACACAATAAAGGGGTTGTCAAACCTTCACGGCCACTTGCGAAAGTGAGATCTGATAGAGATAGTATGATAAGATAAATATATTTTTGGTATTTTATAATATAGATGCAAAAAGTAAAGATGAAAATAAAAGTAGATTGAAAGCTTATATGATAAAAGATAGACCCGAGGGCCATAGGTTTCACTAGAGGCTTCTCTCAAGATAGCATAAGTATTACGGTGGGTGAACAAATTACTGTCGAGCAATTGATAGAAAAGCGAATAATTATGAGATTATCTAGGCATGATCATGTATATAGGCATCACGTCCGCGACAAGTAGACCGACTCCTGCCTGCATCTACTACTATTACTCCACACATCGACCGCTATCCAGCATGCATCTAGAGTATTAAGTTCATAAGAACAGAGTAACGCATTAAGAAAGATGACATGATGTAAAGGGATAAACTCATGCAATATGATATAAACCCCATCTTTTTATCCTCGATGTCAACAATACAATACGTGCCTTGGAACCCTTTCTGTCACTAGGTAAGGACAGCGCAAGATTGAACCCAAAGCTAAGCACTTCTCCCATGGCAAGAAAGATCAATCTAGTAGGCCAAACCAAACTGATAATTCGAAGAGACTTGCAAAGATAACTCAATCATACATAAAAGAATTGAGAGAAGATTCAAATATTTCTCGTAGATAAACTTGATCATAAACCCACAATTCATCGGATCTCGACAAAACACCGCAAAAAGAGTTTACATCGAATAGATCTCCACAAGAGAGGGGGAGAACATGGTATTGAGATCCAAAAAGAGAGAAGAAGCCATCTAGCTACTAACTATGGACCCGAAGGTCTGTGGTAAACTACTCACAACTCATCGGAGGGGCTATGGTGTTGATGTAGAAGCCCTCCATGGTCGATTCCCCTTCCGGTGGAGTGTCGACGAAGGCTCCAAGATGGGATCTCGCGGATATAGAAGGTTACGGCGGTGGAAATTATTTTTCATTGGCTCCCAGGATGTTTTCGGGGTACGTAGGTATATATAGGAGGAAGAAGTACGTTGGTGGCCGCTCGAGGGGCCCGGGAGATAGGGGGCGCCTCCTATCTCCTTGCTGCCTCGATTCCTTCTTGACTTGCACTCCAAGTCCTCTGGATCCCGCTCGTTTGATATTACTTTTCTTCGAAACACTAAAATAGGGAAAAAAAATAGCAATACGGGCTGGGCCTCTGGTTAGTAGGTTAGTCCCTGTTCGCACACGAACACGTCACCGTGTACCTCCAACGCCAAGGGTGATGCACCGCAGCTCACGTCGAAGGAGACCCGCCGGAAGCACGGTACGCAAGACAATCCGGCAGGCGCTTTTGAAAACCCGAAACCCCGCGCACCCGGGAGGGACCCCATCAGGGCGCGCGGCGGCTATGGGCTGCCCTAGGTCAACCTGATCGCCCCTAGGGCCTCGAGGTTCGCCGCCCTGCAATGAAGAAGAACGAACGAAGAACGAGGAAGAAGAATAACAAGGGAGAAGGTAAAAGTAAAGGTAAAAGATGTAGATAGATTTGTTCGATTGTGTGTTGTTGTTCAATCGGCCGTCACCTCTTATCTATATAAGAGGTGGGTGGACTTCCCGTACAAGAAAAGGACTTGCCTAGCTGTCCAAATCATCAAAACCTAATAAAACACGGACTATTCACGACCCCCGGCCCGGATGTCCGGCTCAAGGCCCGGATGATCCGGCCTAGCCCAGTTTTTTGACAGCAGCTCACTGTTTTGGCCCTAAAATCCTCATACGACCACAGATTTGGACGTTTTCTATATCCAAATCAACCTTCTCGACGAGACGCACAACTTTCATGTTGAACACTTTTTCATCTGAGGCCATCTTGAGGGTGTTTCGGGCCGTTTTCTAAAGTCTACAGCAGAAAAAACGTGTCCGGACATCCGGACGATTGCCCGGATTGTCCGGCCTTTACCCGGATCATCCGGGAGTTGATCCAGATCATTTGGCTTCAACTTTTAGCTTCTGTTGTTTTGTTCAATTTTTCGGCCCTCGGCCGGATGATCTGGACCCCGGTCCGGATGATCCGGCCATACAGTGCTGCAACGCACAGTTTTGGCAATAACTTTTGCATACGAACTCGGATGCGGACGATTCTTATATCAAAATCGTCCGTTTCGACGAGACGAAGAACTTTGCAGTTGTAACTTTTTCCATCAGAGGCCATCTTGAGGGCGTAATCAGCCAAATACTGTTCTGAACACAAAATCTCAATACTTCGAATACAACTTCGGCCTTAGAGATGAGATCGGATGGCTATGGCCCAAATATCAAAATTTCTCCTTTTGACGATATGGAACTTTCTCGCTATGATAATTTTTCCATTTGAGACCTTCTTAATTACGTTTTTGACCATGCCAAAATCTGGTGTCAACACATGCCCCCCTGTTTTTCGGTAAAACTTGTGTGCCGAAAAATAACTTGCACGAAGTTTGTTCTAAGCACGATGTCAACACTCCATCGGCCATTTTGTACGTGCTTTGGACTATAAGTATATATCTGCCATTTAGATTAGCAACAAAAATGAAGCTAATCGAACATATAATGATTTGGTAATACCCTTTCATGATGTAAGAAATTATATTGCATCCATGGGTCAAAATAAGTCCACGGAGGGTAACCAGTCATACTTGAGGATGAATTCCATGGCATATGCATTAATGACATAGTTGAAGAATATGGACGTTGTTTGAACCGAAGATTCTGATGTGCAAACCCTCGACTTGGTTGTTCGAAGCTTGCACTCTTCTCTTTCTTCACCTTTGTCGCACTTATTGCAACGGAATCTTGCATATTATTCTTGTTTTTAGTACTTCCTTTAGGAACCCATGCCATGTTCATCTTCTCAAGTTCTTGTGCACTAAGCTTTTGTACTTTCTTCTTTTGCTAATACGGTAAGCCGAGTGGGCACCCCGGCTGTGATTTTCTTTGAAGTAATGGCAATTCTTGTTTTATCTTGGGCACTCTCAACTTCCTCCCTTCAGATTTGGCACTTGATTGACTCTCAACAATTGATTGCTTCATCTCATTGCCTTTAGTAGCCAATGTCAACATTTTAGTTGGCTCTTTTTCTTTTGAGATCAAATCTGAAGTAGCACTCTTACGACCATCTCTTTTAACGCGGTAAACTTGCTTGACCATCTCTTTCTTCTTCCTTGAGCTCTGGACCGATTCTTTATGATTGAAATGGTCTTTAACATGTGATTGTTCAGATGTTGATCTTCTTGGAGCTGCATAATATTGGTGAGATGGTCTAAAATAAGATGGAGAATGTTCCCTTGTATCATACATGTCCCATGATGAATATGTATCTATATGAGCATAGGGAGGCATCCACGGCATTGGCATTGGCGGCCCAAAATAAGGATATGAATATGTTGCATTAAAATTCGCACTTTGCCAATACCGATCCTCATATTTGCGCCTTGGGGGTGATCTTCGTTTCTTTGCATGATTTGGCCAATAAGCATTCTTCTCTTCACTCTTCTTTTGATATTTATCCAATAGTTCAGCGAAGGTGACTTTTGATCTCTTACACTTGCGCTTATTTCGGTCTTTGTTTTCTTTTGGTTTGCTTCCATCGATCATTGGATTTGTTTGCTGCCCCCCAGTCCTTGGTGTCTCCATTGTAGCTTCGATGGAATTTTTGCCCTCAAGGTTATGTTCATTATGTTCTTCAACAAATACTTTACTTGAAAGCTTGATCCCATCACCTGCTGTTTTTACCTTCTCTTTAAATGGATCGGCTTGAAGCAGCCGATGCAAAAACTTTCTGCCATCGGGACCAATCAGAATAGACTGGTCATCTCTTGGTGTCTCAACAAATTTCAATCGTCCTTTATCAATGGCCGATTTAACTATTTGACGAAACATATTGCAATCCTCAAAATTATGTTTGAACGAATGATGCAACCTACAATACATTCTTCCTTGAATTGATGGCTTGACATGGTGATCAAGAATTCTAATGTAATTATTTTTCAACAACAAATCAAAGATTTGATCACACATGTTTGAATCAAAGGTATACCTTTTGTTTTCTAGCTGATCTTGTTGTGAGAACGGCTTTGGAGTTAAGCAAACGAATGGTTCAGATTTGGCATCTTCCCATTCGGCTATGAATTCTCTTTCGCATTCTTTTTCCGATGTCCTTAAATAAGAAACTATACTAGCATCGGTTTTCCCAAAAGATTTTAACATTGGCTTTGAATTTCTGAAATCAAAGTAGTTAGAACATACACGTCTCAATTGAGACCATGCGTAAGCCAAGTATGAAGCAAGCAAAGCTACCCAATTAGATATGAACTTTAAATAAAGCAATGGGAAAAGCTTTGGTTGCAGTAATAAGTCACTATCGGTCTCTTTGAATGGTACAATATATTGACCGATATGCTTAGTAACAATTTTATTGCTAACAAGTATATTGCCCTTCTTCATTGGTCTTTGAAAATTACTTATTAGAATTTTTCTAATAGATGCATCAACAATAAAGTTGTGACCAAATCTGAAAATAGGTAAATTACTTGCTAGACATACCTCTTCAAATATGTTGGGAGAGCATGATGATTGCATATGATGAATAATATTGTGCTTTGCTTCTGGATGACTTCCCAACACCATGTCACAATTTTCTTCTTGATTTCCTGCATCATAAATTTGAAGATCTTTGTCAACCGAACTTTGTTCGGCTACTTGTTCTTGTCCTTGAAGCTCATGAATTTCTATGGCACGAAACTCATAGGGCAGGAAGTAGGTTCCCTTAATTTCAGAAAAATCAAGTATGGTCATTTTGCCATCCTTTCCATGCCCTTTCTCAATACCGCTTGCCTCTTTGGATTTGATGGACTCAGAATATATACTACTTGATTCGGCTTTTTCAACCGAAGCACTTTCATGTTTAGAATTATCCATCTTTTCATTGATACTATCAATTGGCAATGCTTCTTTTATTTGAGCCAATTCTCCTTCAATTTGTTTTCGGCGGCGAGCGGCAAGATTGGCTTTAAGCTTTTTCTCAACGTCAGCCCACTCGGGATATGATCGCCCTCCAATGCTTTTAGATTCTTTCGGCAATGACACATGGGTGTTGCCGAAACTTTGCAATTGTGTAGAGGGCGCATAATATGATGTAGTACTAGGTGAAGGCATATGCATTGTTGTAAAACCATATTTTTGCTCGCCAATTTTATCAATTGGCAAAGATTCATCTTCTTGCAAAACTCTAGCTTTTATTGCGACATAATCAGGAAATAGCCCCTTTTCATGTTGTTCAAGGCAAAGAGCACTAATCCTCTTATTTTGGGCTAAACTCTTCAATGCAGCCACCACTACCTCATCTTCTACAATATTGGGCACAATCGCTCCTGTAAAATTTACATTCATTGGGCTATAACCAGGAAGGTGTGAAGCCGAATTATGAGCATCTACAGTTGTGTATGGTGCCGAAGAATTAGTAACATGAGGTGTAGCATATGACGGTTGAGAGTAACTGGCTGAATAGCCACTAGTAGCATGGCCAATTCTTTCATTCATCGGCATGGTTGGATTGCTATATTGCACATTAGCTGCCGATGAATAAAAGGGTGAAACACTTTCTTGTGTGGCATTGGAAATTCTAACTTGGGGTGTTTCAAATTGATTGATTGAACTCATCATGTTGCTCATCGGCATATGAATTTGCTGGGTTGCCGATGCATGTGAGTTGGGATACATATGGTGCATGTTACTAATATCATAAGAAGTTGAAGTATATAAATTACTTTGAATCGGCCCTTGCACGTAGTTAGTTGCATGATTGAAAAAACTAGGGTTGGCCAATAGAGTATACTCATTGAACGATCTAGTAAAACCATATGAATTATTTGCATCTACATAAAGGGATTGGGTATTCATATTACCTTTGTAGACTGCAAACCCTAGATGACGATCTCTTCGTAGCAAGAACGGGCCGGAGACCGTTCGAAGCTTCGTCCCCAGCAGAGTCGCCAAAAAGTGTGTTCGCACACGAACACGTCACCGTGTACCTCCAACACCGAGGGTGATGCACCGCAGCTCACGTCGAAGGAGACCCGCCGGAAGCGCGGTACGCAAGACAATCCGGCAGGCGCTTTTGAAGACCCGAAACCCCGCACACCCGGGAGGGACCCCGTCAGGGCGCGCGACGGCTATGGGCTGCCCTAGGTCGACCTGATTGCCCCTAGGGCCTTGAGGTTCGCCGCCCTGCAATGAAGAAGAACGAACGAAGAACGAGGAAGAAGAATAACAAGGGAGAAGGTAAAAGTAAAGGTAAAAGATGTAGATAGATTTGTTCGATTGTGTGTTGTTGTTCAATCGGCCGTCACCTCTTATCTATATAAGAGGCGGGTGGACTTCCCGTACAAGAAAAGGACTTGCCTAGCCGTCCAAATCATCAAAACCTAATAAAACACGGACTATTCACGACCCCCAGCCCGGATGTCCGGCTCAAGGCCCGGATGATCCGGCCTAGCCCATTTTTTTGATAGCAGCTCACTGTTTTGGCCCTAGAATTCTCATACGACCATGGATTTGGACGTTTCTTATATCCAAATCAACCGCCTCGACGAGACACACAACTTTCATGTTGAACACTTTTTCATCCGAGGCCATCTTGGGAGTGTTTCGGGCCATTTTCTAAAGTCTCCAGCAGAAAAACGTGTCCGGACATCCGGACGATTGCCCGGATTGTCCGGCCTTTACCCGGATCATCCGGGAGTTGATCCAGATCATCCGGCTTCAACTTTTAGCTTCTGTTGTTTTGGTCAATTTTTCGGCCATCGGCTGGATGATCTGGACCCCGGTCCGGATGATCCGGCCATACAGTGCTGCAGCGCACAGTTTTGGCTATAACTTTTGCATACGAACTCGGATGGAGACGATTCTTATATCAGAATCATCCGTTTCGACGAGACGAAGAACTTTGCAGTTGTAACTTTTTCCATCAGAGGTAATGTTGGGGGCGTAATCATCCGAATACTGTTCTGAACACAAAATCTCAATACTTCGAATACAACTTCGGCCTTAGAGATGAGATCGGATGGCTATGGCCCAAATATCAAAATTTCTCCTTTTGACGATATGGAACTTTCTCGCTATGATCATTTTTCCATTTGAGACCTTCTTAATTACATTTTTGACCATGCCAAAATCTGGTGTCAACAGTCCCAAAAATGATATAAGTGTGTAAAATAAAGCCCATAAACATCCAAAAGGGGTAATATAGTAGCATGGAACAATCAAAAATTATAGATACGTTGGAGACGTATCACATGACATCTTTTGTCCTACCTTCCCGTGGCAGCGGGGTCCTAATGGAAACAAAGGGATATTAAGGCCTCCTTTTAATAGAGTACCAGACCAAAGCATTAGCACTTAGTGAATACATGAACTCCTCAAACTACGGTCATCACCGGGAGTGCTCCCGATTATTGTCACTTCGGGGTTGCCGGATCATAACACATAGTAGGTGACTATTGACTTGCAAGATAGGATCAAGAACTCACATATATTCATGAAAACATAATAGGTTCAGATCTGAAATCATGGCACTCGGGCCCTAGTGACAAGCATTAAGCATAGCAAAGTCATAGCAACATCAATCTTAGGAAATAATGGATACTAGGGATCAAACCCTAACAAAACTAACTCGATTACATAGTAAATCTCATCCAACCCATCACCGTCCAGCAAGCCTACGATGGGATTACTCACGCACGGCAGTGAGCATATTGAAATTGGTGATGGAAGATGGTTGATGATGACGATGGCAACGGATTCCCCTCTCCGGAGCCCCGAACGGACTCCAGATCAGCCCTCCCGTGGAAGATTAGGGCTTCGCGGCGGCTCTGTATCATAAAACGCGATGAATCCTTCTCTCTGATTTTTTTCTCCCTGGAAGTGAATATATGGAGTTGGAGTTGAGGTCGGTGGAGTCCCAGGGGGCCCACGAGGCAGGGGGGCGCGCCCCGGGGGGCACCCTGCACCCTCGTGGACAGGGTGTGGGCCCCCTGATGCTGATTATTTCGCCGATATTTATTATTAATTCCAAAACGTGTCTCCGTGGATTTTCAGGTCATTCCGAGAACTTTTATTTCTGCACAAAAATAACACCATGGCACTTCTGCTGAAAACAACGTCAATCCGGGTTAGTTCCATTCAAATCATGCAAGTTGGAGTCCAAAACAAGGCCAAAAGTGTTTGTAAAAGTAGATACGTTGGAGACGTATCACTTCCCGCCAACATTTGGGAAGAGGACCAAGGCCATTATAAATAGGACCTAGCCACCACCATAGGGGGAGAGACGATGGAGAGACAATCGTGATCGGGATCCATCGAATCCATTCCACCCTCACCATCTCACCAGCTCACTTGAGCCCAAGAACACATCACCTCCTGAGGTTGTTCAATCACTCTACTAGTTCATCCTCAGCCCCTCGAGGCAATCCACCACAAGGCTGGAGTAGGGTATTACACCGCAAGGTGGCCCAAACCAGGATAAACTGCCGTGTCTCTCTTTCCCTTTGAGTTCACTGCGCTAGGCTTTGAGGATCGCGAGTTGGCAGGCTGGGTAGGTTGAGATCTCCACACGCACCCTAGAGTTCAAACCTGGGGTTTGCGGAACCCGAAATTTGACATTTGGCACACCAGGTAGGGGTGCATCGGATTTTCTCTTCCGTCGATCGATCCACCGATACTTTGACGCTTCCATGGCTGATGCACGTCGGGCTCGCGCTGCGCGTCGAGCTGCAGCCGCAGCCCACGTCGCTCAGACGGCACCGGCGGGCGTCGGTTGTCCTCATCTTCCCCCATCGTCGGTGCCCAACGCCGCCACATGCCCTACT
The DNA here is from genome assembly GCA_963921465.1 of Triticum timopheevii. NCBI lineage: Eukaryota > Viridiplantae > Streptophyta > Magnoliopsida > Poales > Poaceae > Triticum > Triticum timopheevii. Next base: position 106,881,667 of record OY997270.1, read on the forward strand.
GGCCACGAGCAGCAAGCTTCATCGTTGCACCCCTCCGTGCGCCACGAGGGCGCACCACCACTCCATCACTGACCCCGGCCACGTCGTCCTCCCACGTGCGTCGCGGCCCGGCGAACATTCAAGATGCACTGCTCATGGTGCGGGAGCTCCTATGCTACCGCCCAGTCGATGACTTCTACGAGGAGTGGCTCGAACGCATCGCCGAGCTCGCTAGCACCGCCGGAGACTCTACTGCGCCGGCCCGCTTACTGCCTCAGCAGCCGCCTGCTGCGGGTGACATGGCTCACAGGGTGCCTCCACCACCTCCAGTCCAGGGCGCCATCATCGAGCCGAGGCGGGTAGCGCGACCCGCAGCATCAGGCGCCGCGCGTGAAGAAGAGAGCTGTCAAGTGGTGCAGCGGCCCCAAGAAGACGCACGTGCGCTTCCAGCACCTCCACGTCAAGACCATGTGCCGCCTGTGGTGGTGGCGCGTGAGCAGCAAGACCAGGCTCCACCACCCCGACGGGCTCCCGTGACCACAACAGGGTGTCGTGCGTTCACCCCAGAGCTGCGCAACATTGTTTGGCCGGGCAAGTTCAAGCCTGACCTGACCCCACGCTATAACGGCACTGCCAACCCCACCGAGTTCCTGCAGCTCTACGAGCTAAGCATCGAGGTGGCCAGCGGCGATGAGAAGATCACGGCGAACTGGTTCCCCATGGCCCTCAAGGATGGCGCACGCTCCTGGCTCCTGAACCTCCCTGTGGGGTCTGTCTCCTCCTAGGATGAGATGCGCGACCGCTTCATCGCCAACTTCCAGGGCACTCGCGACCGCCCGCCGGCCGCGGGTGACCTACGACGCATCAAGCAGGAGCCAGGAGAGACCCTGCAGAAGTACATCCATCGCTTCAACAACGTTCGCCTCAAGATCACCAAGGTGTCTGACGAGGCCATCATCTCAGCGTTCACTAAAGGCGTCCGTGACATCAAGATGAAGGAGGAGCTTGCCATACATGAAGACCTCTGCACAACCCTAGAGATGTTTAACATGGCGAACAAGTGCGCGAGGGCCGAGGAGGGATGCCTCTCCCTCCTCGAGCTCCCCGATGCTGATCCAGAAGACAAGAAGGCCAAGGCCAAGGATGTGAAGCGCAAGGGTCCGGCTGTACTTGCAGCCGAGCCAGAGATGAAGTGCGGCTGCGATCACCCTAAGTCATCCAAGGGCAGTCGTCCGTTCTGCGTCTTCCACAACGTGCACAACCACAACACCAATGACTGCCAGGAGCTCAGGGCCCTCCACGACAGGCGCCTTGGTCGACGCCTCGAGCGCAACGATCGAGGCTACGGTCATGGAGGTGGCCGAGGTGGAGGCCGCTGGGACGGCCGTGACCATCGCCAAGAGTGGCACGACCAGCCTCGGGAGGACCACTGGCAGGGCCAGCCCTGCGAGGGCACCTGGAGGGACCAGCCTGGCGAGGATCGGCCTCCGCTGCCTCCACCGCCAAGAAGGAACGAAGATCACCACCAGGACGAGGGTGCTGGGGGCTTCCAGGAGCCTCGTGCCATCGCCTGCATCTTGGGCGGCTCCCAGGCCCCAGCCTCTCACCGCGTCTTCAAGTAGTTTGCGCGCAAGGTGAACGCAGCACTCCCCAAGCTCGAGGCGACACGCCCGCTCAGGTGGTCCAAGTACGCCATTTGTCGGGGGTTGGATGCGACATATGCCAACGGGTGGCTTATCATGGTGGGGGCGAGTAGAACGTCGCCGGTGCCTGGAAACGAGATGAGGCGCAGACATGCACGCCGGCGAATCTTACCCAGCTCCGGGGCTCTCCGGGGAGATAACACCCCTACTGCTGCTCTGCGGGGTCTCCGCATGATCACTATGGTGAGATGGTTACAAAGGCGCTCCCGGAGCTGTATCGGGGGGCAGGAGGGAGCAAGGCTGGCTCTCTCCCCTGCTTGCTATGTGTCTAAATATATCCAAGGCCGAACCCTTTGCATGGGTGCCCCGGGGGGTTTATATAGGCCTACCCCCCGGGGGTACAATAGTAATCTGACTGGGCGTGGCCCCCAGCCGTCTGTCTCTCACGCCGCTGTCCTTCATGCCGGCTTCTGGGGCCCGCCGACTGGTGGGTCCCGCGGACATGCAGAACACTGTGCAGCACTCTTGATGACGCAGGCTTGGTCATGGGGTCGTGGGAACAGTGCCGCCGTCTGTCAGGCGATCACTGTCGCCACTCCCCATCCAATCTGGTTTATGGCTTGTGGGGCCCTGGCGGGGAGGCGGCCGACTCCGATGAGGCTGACTCCCACAGGGCCGTCTTCAGGCGCTCTGGCCGTCTTCGACTCTCCCACTGATAGGTGGCCCGGCGATCTTCGGGCCATACAGGCCGCCGTCGTGGGCACAGTGCATCACGCACTGTGGCTGAGGTCAGGGGAGGCATGGCAACAGTGCCGCGCCTCACCGGAGATCTCCCGGTGATACGGCCTACTGTAGCCATGCCCACCCCTCGAGGGTCGGAGGGGACGGCCACGTCGGGGCCGTGCCCTACATCGGTCTTCGTGGAAGGTCGCCGGCCAACTCCCATAGTCGGCCCCCCTGAAGGTCGCAAGCCCGGAGTCGGCTTGCGTCAGAGTCGCCGTCCTGGACTCGGCTTCTCCGAAGGTCGCCAGCTGGGACTCGGCCTCCCCGAAGGTCGCCAGCGGGGACGCGGCAAGAGGGGCGCGGCCTGCCCCGATGTCTTGAAAGATCCTGGGTCCCGGGTTGGCCTACCCGTGGCCCATTACTCCGACACCATCACCTTCAACTCCTCTGACCAGCTCAAGTGCGCGGCCACAGCTGGCGTGCTCCCAATGCTCTGCTCACCCATATCAGCAACGTGCTCATCACCAAGACCCTCATCGATGGCGGAGCAAGGCTCAATGTTCTATCTGTCTAGATGTTCAACAGGCTCCAAGTGCCATACCACCAGCTCTAGCCTACCAAGCCCTTCTCAAGACTGACCGACGGCTCCACACATCCGATAGGGCAAGTCCGCCTCCCTGTCACTTTCATCAAGCACGACAACTACCACACCGAGCTCATCAACTTCAACGTCGTTGACATTCGCCTGATGTACGGGTACCCAGCACTGGCCAAGTTCATGGCGGCAACGCACCACGGCTACAACGTCCTCAAGATGCCAGGGAGCGGCGATATCATCACAGACGACTGCGAGGAAAAGGACGCGGTGTGCTCTCTTGAGCGTGCCTACCAAGTCGCAGGGGTCGAGAACCCTGAAGATGAGGGTGATGTCATCCCTCCTGAGGTAGCCCCCAAGACAAAGAAGCAGCTGTTGGGCCAGAGATCTCACGAGGAGGCATCACCCGAAAGTGCCTCTTTGAGCCTCGCATCTGTGGATGGGGCGCCTTCACCTATCGCATAGGAAGGCGTGCCCGGCACCCCTCTCAGGTTGGGCTCGGGGGCTCTCCTCTGGAGGGCCTCAAACCTAGACAACATCACGAGGGAGGCGCTCGGGCACCATGTGGAGGCATGCTTTAGCGCATGCTTCCGAGGAGAGAGCACAGGGCACGAGGCACCAGGTGCTCAGGAATTCATCAGCAAGGCAATCAAGGAGATTCAGGAGGCGAGGGCTCTGCAGGGCGATCGCCGCCTCCCACCAGGCGCAGCTCCCTGCCCTAGCGAGGGCGAGGAGTTTCGTGTCTGCATCGACATCCCAGGGCTCAACAGGGCCGCGTCTCAGGAGCTCTTCTGTCTATCCCGTGTCGGCCGGTGCAAGGTTCCCCCTCACAGCTACATTCGCATGCCCTTCGGCTCGCCGAGCGCGGTTGTTGCATTTCAGCACCACATGCGGGACGTCCTAGCGGCTCGAGAGGATAGGCACCAGTGTCGGATTTCGGGTTCCGGCAGACCCTTGAGGTTCGAACACTGGGGTGCGCGCGGAGATTCAACCCTCTACCGGCTTGCTCCTCGCCGACTCGCTAAGATCTAAACCACTAAACTGAACAGCACAAGAGACACAAGATTTATACTGGTTCAGGCCACCATTGTGGTGTAATACCCTACTCCAGTGTGTGGTGTGGTGGATTGCCTCTTGGGCTTGATGATGAACAATACAAAGGGAGAACAGCCTCGCGAGGGTCTGTTCTTGGCTGGCGCGATGAACTGCTAGGGGGAGTTCAGTCGCCTCTCTCTCTCTTTCTGTGTCTTTCTATCCTTGTTCTCTCGATGCCCTACCTTGCGGGTGGCTAGTCCTATTTATAGGCAAAGGCCCTGGGCCTCTTCCCAAATATTGAGCGGGAAGGGCGCCAACAATTGGCCATTTTGAAGGGGAACAGCGGGTACACTTATCCTGACTAAAGTTGGTCCTCGCCTGTCAAAGGCTCTGGTGATGACGCCGGCTTGGGCTCCACAATGACTTCCTTCCGGCCGTTGGGCTGGTCTTGGTCTTGTTGCACCGAAATGGACGCCTTTGCTTGATGCTCTCGCCTGCGCTTGCTCCCTTTGCACCAAAGAGGAAAGGAGGACACTGCGCGGGCTGGCGCCCGACTGGCGCCCCTGGTCGTCATGGCTTGCGTCATGGGCGCCTCGCGAGGTACCCCGCCTTGAACTCTCCGCCTCCTCATGAGCCAGCCTGACGAGGCCGTGCCTGAGGAAGCTCCTTGTCGTCCGCCCCGTGAGGCTTGGCCCCTCGCGAGGGTCTTGAGCTTGCATTGATGAAGATGGGCTGTGCTGGGCCTCCTTTGAGCCACGCCGCAGGCCGCAGGCAGGCAAGTCTGGGGACCCCCATTCCCAGAACGCCGATAGTAGCCCCCGGGCCCACGGCGCGCCCGAACTTGGCTGAGCAGAGAGGCGAAAGGGCAAGTGCGAAGCGTCGCGGGCCCTAATAGCCTGCGGCCTTGGGCGCCGCGTGGCGGTTGATTGGACGTGGGTGCCTCTGCAACCGCGTGAGTTGATAAAAGAGCGGCATCTCCCTTGCCTCCTTTATTTCCTCCAGTTGCTGCTCAGATCCCCTTTCTTGCGCCTCTCCTCCCTGCTTCCAAAATCTTTAGATCTACTCCGCCTGCATGCCCTAGCCAGCCATGGCGCATCGCCAAGCCCCGGCCGAAGCTTGGTACTCGCCTGCCTTGGACCGGCCAAATGTGTCAGGGGCGAGCCTTTCCCTGGTGCGCCAGATGGCGGAGGCGCAGGGCATCGATGGGACGAAGGCATTCAAGGCCGGCTCTGCCATCCCTAAAGGTCGAGGGAGCACCTTCTATCCGCTCTTCATGAGCGCCATCGTTGCTGGTCTGGTGCCTCCCTTTTCCGAGTTCTTCTTCTCTGTCCTCCGCCACTACAATATTCAAGCTCTGCACCTCCATCCCAACTCCGTCCTTCTTCTGGCGATCTTCGCCTACTATTGTGAGGCTCATGTAGGGGTGAAGCCCACGGTGGCCTTACTATGCCACTACTTCTCCCTCCGAACCTCCCATGGTTCCACCTCTGCGTGCGCGAGCTTCATCGCGTACGGCGGCTCCATCGCCATTTCAAACCCTGGAAAGAGGATTGAGGGCTTCAGGAGCAAGTGGGTCTTGGTGGATGCTGGGCGCATCCATCCTCGGCTGATCCTGCCCACGGAGCACCCCGCGAGCTCCGACGACTGGTCCCGAGTGGAGCTTCTGGATCCCTGCGCAAAGCTGGTGTTGGCGAAGATGGACGCAGATCTGAGGCCGGCCAGCGTGGCGGCGGCGAAGCTGACCGGTGCATCGCTGCTGAGGGAGTTCCTGGAGCATCAACTGGCTCCGCTCCGTCAGTACTCGCTTCCGATGTGGAGGCCTCACTCGAGCCCCGTGGTCTTGGCCGACGAGGATTTGGCTGCGGTCCTCCAGTCCTTGGTTGGGGGCGATGTGGCGAGGCTGGAGGGCGCTCCTATGCCCCTGTTCCTTCGCGAGGATTGGGAGCAGGTAGTGGGGGCCATGCCTGTCTTCAACGAGGACGGGCCCATGCCCGTGGAGGCTCCAGAGGACCTGGTGGACGTGTCCTCCGATGACTCCAGCGAAGAGAAGGAAGAAGGGGAGCAGGAAGAGGGGGTTGACTCAGAGGCGGAGCCAAGAGCTCCTCCCCTTCGGCGCAGGTCCCGCACTCTCCGCCTCCCCCAGAGTGACGACGACGAGGATGAGGGTGAGCAGGGCGGCGGGAGCCTGCCTCCGATCCCGAAGAAGGACCGGACTGGCTGGTCCCCCGCGGGTCTGCCCCGGCCCCGGGGCGATCCGCAGGCGCGCCTCCTGCCCCTGAGCCCCTTGAAGCCGACCCTTGCAGCCGGCTCTCGGGCTTTAAGTACGGCCGGAGGCTGCTCGAGTCCACCAGCGACGACCTGTAAGTGCCTGCTTCCCATCTTGATTATTGTTCTATCGCCGAACTTGATGCCCATATCCTTCGGCCAGGCTGGCACCCATGGAAAAGAAGCCGAAGGGAGCTCCTGAGGTCCCATCCATGGCAGTGCCTCTGCCCGAGAAAGAAGGTGACTGTGACGCGCAGGCCTCTCCTGCCCGGGCGTCCTCGCAAGGCCAGGCTGAGCCTGCTGGGGCGAGCTCAGCCCCATTGACCCAGGCGACTTCTGAGGTGCCCTTGCTTGACGCTGCCTCTACTACCGTCGTGGCGCAGCTGGTTCTGCCCCAAGGTACCATGGTCACGCTGTCGTCTTATCCTCCTACTCCACCGACTGCTGCTTCCCCGAATACTGTTCTGGATCGCGCCATTGCCGGACTGGACCGTCTGCGGTAGGATCTTCTGGGCGCCGACCCTCGTCTGGTGGTCGGGCGCTTGGAGCTGGCTTCTGGCTGGATTCGCTCCGGTGCTTCGATACGGGCGGCGCTGGTCCAGGCCTCGATGGCTTGCGACGAGGAGAAACAGGCCGTCCATGAGGCGAAGGTTGCCCGTGATGCTGCCCTGGGGGAGGCAGCTAGCGTCCAAGGTCGCTGTGAGACGCTGGAGAGTGAGCTGAAGGGCCTGCAGAACCAGCTTGCCGAGGGGGCCCGCCTTCGCCAAGAGCAGGAGGAAAGCATGAAGGTTCACGAGGCGGCCGTCAAGGACCTGGAGGCCAAGCTCAAGAGGCGCAGTGGCCGCCTAGGCGTGCTAGAGCAAGAGCTAGAGGCGAGGAAGGTTGAGCTGGACGGCAAAGCCCGGGTTCTCGCCGAGGATCGCGTGGCCTTCGCGGATATGGAAGAGAAGGCTTGCACTTCGCTGAACACGCTTTACGACAGCGGCCTTGAGAGCCCGCTGGCCGGCGAGGAGGATGGCCCCGCCAAGCTGCTTCCATTCCTGGTTCGCGCCCTTCAAGACGTCACCCTTGGCCTTGGCCCTACGGCTGAGACCGAGGCACGTGTCTTGTCTTCTGCAGCGCTGACGCGGGTCTTCACCCACATCTATCTTCGTGACCCCAACATCGACCTTGACAGCCTTCTGGAGCCAGTGAGCGGCGAGCGTGCCGCTGCCGCTGCTGAGGCCGTGAAGGGTCGTGCGGAGGCTCTGCTGGGGAAGTTCCGGGCCTTCAGTACCAGGCCGAAGCGGAGCGCTGCTAGCCCTGCTGCTCCACAAGGCGAACCTGCTCCACGCGGCTCCCCCGCCGGCAAGTGACTCTGTCGTGGCTCATGTCCCGCTTTTAATTCCTGCGCATGTACCATGCCTCGTGGAGCCGTTAAAACTTATGTTTGATGCTGTGATAACAGTATGGACTGTAATATTTGCTTTTGAATTCTGTGAAATTTGCATTATTCCTTCCTACTTGCTTGTGTTCTATGCTGGCAGAGCCCGGCCCCACGCATACCTCAGCCGCCATTGGCCCCGACCGGAAACCAGGACGGGACCAAGGAGTGAGGGGCTAGGTGGCAAGTTAGGCTCCTAAGTTGCGATGCTCAGGAGTCCCCCTTGGTGCTCGAACAGCAAGTAGGGAGGTGAGATGTGGGTGGACCTGCTGTTCTACGTCTGCAGAGCCCGGCCTCGCGCATACCTCAACCGCCGTTAGCCTTTCAGAACTAAGGAGTGAGGGGCTACGTGACTAGTTAGGCTCCTGAGTCGCGATGCTCAGGAGTCCCCCTTGACGCTCAAACGGCCTTCGTACCTTGGCTCCGCTTGGGGAGGGATGTGCGATGAACCAGGCCCGGGGGGGCCTGGCCAGGTGGATTGCGTCTGGGCGTGACCCAGGTGCAGCCCCTGTGCCCAGCCCCTTCGCGCGGCACTCCCGAGGGGAGGCGTTACGACAAGGCCAGACACTAAGCACCGGGCTCCCTGAGGTTAATGCAGCCCGGAGGCCACCCTCAGTTGTTTATCACCAGCGCGGAGCATAGCGCTTCCGTATGCGTATGGGCATAGCCGCTCCTCGGCAGTGTCGTCAGCCAGCACGGAGCATGGTGCTTCCACTAGTACGTGGGAGGGGGCTCCCCTCCGAGCTGAGCCCCCGGGGCATATACAGCCCCACCCTGACACGTGGCTGGCACGTAGGGCTTGACGAGGAGTATCTGGGCATCTGTGAGCCAGCGCGGGACTCACGGGGCCCTACCTCAAGGCGGGTTGCGCCTGGCTCTGGGCCTTATCTTCGAGTGTGTTCCTGCAAATTTGGCCAGATGCCGGTGCTCTACGTCTTCGGGTCCCGGCTCTCGGGCTGGTCTCAGCCGTCGCTGGCATGCCAGGTCGCGATGCCATGGACAAGACCAGAGGGTGAGGGCCGGAGAGCCGGTAGGAGCCCTGAGTCGCGATGCTCAGGCACCCCCCTTTAACGCGCAAGCATGGTTAGATGACGAAACTTTACGTCCTCGGGTCCCGGCTCTCGGGCTGGTCTCAGCCGTCGCTGGCATGCCAGGTCGTGATGCCATGGACAAGGCCAGAGGGTGAGGGCCGGAGAGCCGGTAGGAGCCCTGAGTCGCGATACTCAGGCACCCCCCCTTTAACGAGTAAGCTGGGTTAGATGACGAAACTCTACGTCCTTGGGTCCCGGCTCTCGGGCTGGTCTCAGCCGTCGCTGGCATGCCAGGTCACGATGCCATGGACAAGACCAGAGGGTGAGGGCCGGAGAGCCGGTAGGAGCCCTGAGTCGCGATGCTCAGGCACCCCCCCCCCCCCTTTAACGTGCAAGATTCCGACACCCAGGAGAAAAAGGCACCAAATAACAAGCATGGTGGACCGAAAGCATAGCCCTAAGATAAACGCAAGAAGGATACACGCCACTGGGACAGGCCTGAGCGGCTTGGGGATGATGCAGCCCGTGAGGCGCCCCCAATATGGTAAGCTAAGGACAAGAAGTAAGAGGGATACATGCCGCAGGGACGGACCCACGCGGTCTAGGAATAATGCGGCCCTGAGGGCGCTCCCAGCCAGAAACGAAACTTAAAATATGTCACCTGATGATGTTGGGGACGAAGGGGTGTTGGTGTACCAGACTCGGTGGGCTGCGGGAGCCGATCCTCACGAGCCCCCAGGCCCAGGGGCCTCTGGAGCCTCCGGAGGCGCTGGCGGCTCCTCGCGGGCCATCTCCATCTCTGCCAGGGCTGCGGCACACCTGACCTCTTGAGCCTCCAAGATGGCCCTCATGAGACGCCGGTGCGCAGCAGCCACGTTTGGCAGGCCGTAAGGCATGCGCACGTAGCTGTGGGGCGGACCCTCGCAACGTTCCACTCGCGAGGGCCAGAGGCGCTCTTGAGACGCGGCTCGGTTGAGCCCTGGTATGTCGATGCAGACGCGTAGCCCACCATCCTCGCCTGGATGGGGGGCCACAGTGGGTAGATGGCGGCTGCCTCTCATGACCCTTGACTCCTGTAGCTCCTGAATGGCCTTGCTGACGAACTCCTGAAGGTTTGGCCCTCCTTGCCTTGCTCCTTCTTGAGGGAAACGTGCTTCGAAGCATGCCTCCACGTGGTGCCCAAGCGCCTCCCTCGTGACCCTGGCGAGGTCGGCGGCCCTCCAGGGGAGAGCCCCCGAGCCCTGCCTGAGGAGGGCGCCGGGCGCGCTTCCCTATGCGATGGAAGGAGGCTCCTCCTGGCCAGGCACGGGCCCTGAAGGGCCTGCCTCCTGAGGGGCCGGGCCGGTTGACGTCTTCTTCTTCTTGGGGGCGGCCTCGGGAAGCCTCCTGCCTCCGCGGTCTGGGTCTTCCAGTGATGCGGCCTGAAAGGCTCGCTCCAGGGAGCACACTGCGTCCCTCTCTTCGCAGGGCACCGTGATGACCCCGCCGCTTCCTGGCATCTTGAGGACGTTGTAGCCGTGGTGGGTTACGGCCATGAACTTGGCCAGCGCCGGGTACCCGAGGATGGCGTTGTACGGCAGGCAAATGCGGGCGACGTCGAAGTCGATGAGCTCGGTGCGGTAGTTGTCGCGAGCCCCGAAGGTGACAGGAAGGTGGACCTTCCCTATCAGGACCGTGGAGCTGTCGGTGACTCCGGAGAAGGGCTTGGTTGGTTGAAGCTGACTGTAAGGCACTTGAAGATTGTTGAATGTTTCCACAGACAGGACGTTGAGCCCTGCCCCGCCGTCGATGAGAGTCCTGGTGACTAGCACGTTGCTGATGATTGGGGAACAAAGCATCGGGAGGACTCCGGCTGTGGCCGCGCACTTGAGCTGATCCGTTGAGCTGAACATGATGGCGCATGCCGACCACCTGAGAGGGCGCGTGGCCTCGAGCTTGGGGAGGATTGCATTCACTTCGCGGGCGAACTGCTTGAAGATGCGCTGAGAGGCTGGGGCTTGAGCTCCACCCAGGATGCAGGCGATTGCACGTGGTTCCTGGAAGCCCCCAGCCCCCTCGTCCTAATGACGGTCTTCATTTCTCCTTGGCTACGGCGGCAGCAGAGGGAGGCCTGCATTCCCTTGTGGGCGATCCTCGCGAGGCTGATCCCTCCAGCCTCCCTCGTGAGGCGAGTCCTGCCAGCGATCCTCGCGAGGTTGGTCGCGCCACCCTTGGCGTGGGCCGTGGTCTTCCCAGCATCCTGCATTCCTTCCTCCTCCTCGGCCGTAGCCCCGGTCGCTGCGGTCGGGAGCTCTTGGCATTCATTGGTGTTGTGAGTGTGGAGGTCGTGGTACAAGCAGTACCGACTGCCCTTGGAGGATTCGGGCTGATCTCTGCCCCGCTTGGTGTCTGGCTCGGCCGCGAGCATGGCAGCCCCCTTGCGCTTCACGTCCTTGGCCTTGGGCTTCTTCTCTTCGGGGTCCGCGGCAGGCAGCTCGAGGAGGGAGAGGCGCCCCTCCTCAGCCCTGGCGCACTTGGTTGCCAAGTTGAACAGCTCCAAGGAGGTGCACAGGTCTTCATGCATCGCCAGCTCCTCCTTCATCTTGACGTCGCGCACACCGTCGGAGAAGGCAGAGATGATGGCCTCCTCCGTTACCCTGGGGATCTTGAGGCGCGCGTTGTTGAAGCGCTGGATGTACTTCTGCAGGGTTTCCCCCGGCTGCTGCTTGATACGGCGCATATCGCTCACGACGGGTGGCCGGTCGCGAGTACCCTGGAAGTTGGCGATGAAGCGGGTGCGCATCTCGTCCCAGGAAGAGATCGTGCCTGGGGCCAGATTCAGGAGCCAGGTGCGGGCTCCGTCCTTGAGCGCCATGGGAAACCAGTTCGCCATGACCTTTTCGTCTCCGTTGGCAGCCTCGATGCCCAACTCGTAGAGTTGGAGGAACTCCGTAGGGTCAGCCATGCCGTCGTAGCGAGGAGGCAGGTCTGGCTTGAACTTGCCGGGCCACGCGACGCTGCGCAGCTCAGAGGTGAAGGCGCGGCAGCCCGCCGTGGCCGCAGGGGGCCTTGGGCGATGGAGGGCTTGGTCCTGCGGGTCCCCATGCGCTGCAGCTGGGGGCAGCGCAGGGTCTTGACGTGCTGGAGCAGGGAGCGCTCGGGCAGCTTCTCGTGGGCGAGGGACTTCTTGGCAGCTCTTCTCTTGCCGCGCTGGCGCCTAGCGGAGCGGGTTCCGCCCAGGGGCCGCGCGCCTTGGGGCCAGGGCGCCTTCTTGAGGAGGAGGCGGCTGAGGCGCCCCAGGAGCTTCATCACCCGCGCGGGGCGGGGTGTGGTGCAGCGAGAAGGACGGTGCGGGGGCGCCTCCGGCGGCGCGGACGAGCTCAGCGACTCGATCGAGCCATTCTTCATAGACGTCGTCGATGGGGCGGTAGCACAGGAGCTCGTTTGCCGCGATGAGCGCAGCTCGGGCCTCCATGGCCGCGCGGGGCGCACGTGACGAAGAACCAGCGGGGGTGAGCGAGGGCGTAGTGGTGCGGCCGTCCCGCCTCATGGACGGATGCTGGGACGATGCTTGCTGCTCGTTCCCCGCCGGGCCGGTGGCGGCGTTGACAGCAGGTGATGGGGAACGACGAGGGCGCCCGCCGACGGGAGCCGTCTGGGCGACATGGGAGGCGAGGGCGGCTCGGCGCTCGGCGCGAGCCCGACGAGCGTCAGACATGGTTGCGGTGCTCGGGGAAGAACGAGACGACGGAAGGCAGATTCCGGCGCACCCCTACCTGGCGCGCCAAATGTCGGATTTCGGGTTCCGGCAGACCCTTGAGGTTCGAACACTGGGGTGCGCACGGAGATTCAACCCTCTACCAGCTCGCTCCTGCCGACTCGCTAAGATCTAAACCACTAAACTGAACAGCACAAGAGACACAAGATTTATACTGGTTCAGGCCACCATTGTGGTGTAATACCCTACTCCAGTGTGTGGTGTGGTGGATTGCCTCTTGTGCTTGATGATGAACAATACAAAGGGAGAACAGCCTCGCGAGGGTCTGTTCTTGGCTGGCGCAATGAACTGCTAGGGGGAGTTCAGTCACCTCTCTCTCTCTTTCCGTGTCTTTCTATCCTTGTTCTCTCGATGCCCTACCTTGCGGGTGGCTAGTCCTATTTATAGGCAAAGGCCCTGGGCCTCTTCCCAAATATTGAGCGGGAAGGGCGCCAACAATTGGCCATTTTGAAGGGGAACAGCGGGTACACTTATCCTGACTAAAGTTGGACCTCGCCTGTCAAAGGCTCTAGTGATGACACCGGCTTGGGCTCCACAATGACTTCCTTCCGGCCGTTGGGCTGGTCTTGGTCTTGTTGCACCGAAATGGACGCCTTTGCTTGATTCTCTCGCCTGCGCTTGCTCCCTTTGCACCAAAGAGGAAAGGAGGACACTGCGTGGGCTGGCGCCCGACTGGCGCCCCTGGTCGTCATGGCTTGCGTCATGGACGCCTCGCGAAGTACCCCGCCTTGAACTCTCCGCCTCCTCATGAGCCAGCCTGACGAGGCCGTGCCTGAGGAAGCTCCTTGTCGTCCGCCCCGCGAGGCTTGGCCCCTCGCGAGGGTCTTGAGCTTGCGTTGATGAAGATGGGCTGTGCTGGGCCTCCTTTGAGCCACGCCGCAGGCCACAGGCAGGCAAGTCTGGGGACCCCCGTTCCCAGAACGCCGACAACTAGGTGATCCTGACAGAGATGGAGATGGATCCTCGGGAGTCCACCAGGCCCCCAGAGCCTCCCGAGGCTCAGGGCCAAGGCGGCTCATGAGGAACGAATTTAGCAACGCGTGCCTCCTGCTACCCCGACATCTCTTCAGCAACGGTGCCAGGTGACATCCTTTAATTCTTTCAGTTTTGGGGTGCCCCTTGGGCTGCACTATCCCCAAGTCGCGTGGGTTCGTCCCTGCGACATGTATCCTTCTTGCATCAGTTAGAGCTGCCTAACCATTTCCCATGAGCTGATTTATGATCATCACCTTCTTGCTTCGAGTCCTATCCGCCTTGCGGTCTCCCTACGCTGTCGACTCATCCTTTGCTCATCCTGCAATGGGGGCTACACACGCTGGCACGGCGCTTGAGCTCCAGTCAGTCCCAGCAACGCTGATAAACCCGAGGACTGAGCTCTGCTCGCGGCCCGCCTCGCGCACGCCACCTCACCAGGTCCTCGGTGCCTTCGTTTTCCCGCAAAGGGATCAAGGGTACGCAGGCGGCACCATAGGGGGTTGTATTCTCTTTCACAGGCTAACACGCAGGAGCACCTGAGGCCTAGCTACGGGCGGGCCCAGGCAATCACCACCTTGTCCCGCAAGTCGCTTGCACATAAAAGAGGGGCACCTGAGCATCGCGCCGCAGGAGCTCCTACTGGCTCTCCAGCCCTCACCCCCTGGCCTTGACCACGGCATCGTGACCTGGCATACCAGCGGCGGCTGAGCCTGCTCGAGGGCCGGGACCCGAGGATATAGAGCACCTAGACAAGCGTGGAAAGGGAATGAGTGTCACGGGTCGTACCTAGCGATGCTACCACGAAGGCATGAATGGGCATCACCCAGAGGAATCACTACGTGTTCGCTAAAAGATAAGTCTCTTACATGACGGCATAAGTCTCACGGCCCGATCATTCGACTCTCGCAGTCCCACCCCGGCAGTTTCACTTCCCTTTCCGTTCCTTGGGTAGCTGCTTGCACGCCAAGGGGGGCCTCGTGAGCATCGTGCCTCATGAGCTCTCACCGACCTCGAGCCGCTCACCTCCTGGCCTTGACCACGGCATCGCGACCTGGCATACCAGCGACGGCTAAAGCCTGCCTCAGGACTGGGTCCTGTCGGTGTAGAGCGCTACGCTACCTAAGGGGAGCAAAGGGGGAACCATGCCAGAGTGGTATACGCGATTTCAACACAGTAGCAAAAGGAGTAAAACACTGGAATTAAAACATTCCGATTCTTACATGCCCCCATGGGGCCGGTCATAAATCCGCACATGAAAGCAAAAGAAGAAAAGCTTCCAAGATCCAGGCCGGCGCACATCACCAGCGACGCCGAGCAGCCGCCGCCGCGCTCCGGTCACGACAGGAGCTTGGCGGCACGTAGCTGTCATCACTGGACTCCGGAGATTCACTCGGCTCAGGAGAGTCGCTAGATTCCCAGGAATCGTCACTGCTGTTGGAGGAAACGCCGGTGGGGCCGGAGACGGGGCAGCACTCCAGCCACCCATGGATGCGTCCCGCGAGCTGCTTCCTCCGGGGCAGCACTCCAGCCGCCGGCCTTCCTTGTCGAAGACTTTCAAGAACAGGGTGGAGGCGCCATCGTACTCAAAGTGCATCGAGAGGGCTCCCTCCACGCGGCAGGCTCGAGCGACCTCACCCCACCCGCGGGTCATGGACACGTCGCCGGGAGGCACCACCTCGACCTCAGCCCTGGTGGCCAGGCTGCAGCACCCAGCGTGTTGCAGCCACAGCTCGAGTGGCCCCCTCGGCGACAGCTCGTCGGCGAAAAACCTCGGGAGCCGGATCCACAAGGTGGATGGTATCGCTTCCCACACCACAAACTTGCGCGAGCTACCCTCGGCGTGGGTCCACAGTTCAGCCGGTAGAACGGCAGCGGCTCGTCCGCTGCCACCTGGGACTGCTCAATGACATGCATCGTCGTCCCGCGCACAGGCGTACAGGGGAAGGGGGAAGCCGGGCAGAGGCCTTGCTTGCCAAGGCCTGGTCACCTCCTTCCTCACGCCGGCATCGCAAGGATAGTAGAACCATTTCTTCGGCGGAAGAGGGTCAGGCCCCTCCTGAGGGGCTTTTCCCTTTTTTGCCACGGAGAACCTCCTGATCGGCGCCATGGATGCCACGACGAAGTGGAGAAGAAGAAGGGACGAGCAGCGAGAAGGCGGAGGAAGAGATGAGCGAGGGGGCTCTGCCCCTCCCCTCATTTATAGCCATAGGAAGGCCAACCACCTGCCTCCACGACCTCGTGGAATGATGATCCTCTACATGCAGCATAGACTCATCAAGTTGGATTGGTTTCAAGGCAGCATGGGGAAGTGGAGACGCCCACGTCCCATCAATCGCCACGCATCGTCCAAGGCCACAGGCGGTTAGGGCCTGCGGCGCTCCGAACTTGCCCTTTGGCTTTGCCTAGAAGCCAAGTCCGAGCACGCCTTGGGCCCGGGGGCTACTATCAGCGTTCTGGATATGGGGATGCCCAGACTTGCCTGCCTGCGGCCCACGGCATGGCTCCATCGACGGCCTGGTACGGCCCAGCTTCAGCATCAACCACTCAAGACCCTCGCGAGGGGCCAAGCCTCGTGAGGCGGATGACACCAAGACCTCCAAGGGGATCGGCCTCCTCCGGCTGGCTCCCGAGGAGCAGAGATTTCTATGCAAGGAGCACCTCATGAAGCCCAGCTGACGTGAGCCATGACAACCAAGGCCAGGCGAGCGCAGGCGGGGCGCAGCGTGCCAGTTTCCTCTTTCGTGCAAGGGAGGCAAGCAGCAGGCGTGGAGTCCCGAGGAATCAACCAAAGGTTTCCATTTTGGTGCAACAAGACCAAGACTGCTAGGACGGCAGGACAAAGGTCATCGCCGAGCCCACCGCAGCGTCACGACCAGAGGCTTTGCAGGCGAGGACCACTTTAGTCAGGATAGGATGTACTTGTTGTCTCCCTTCAAATTTGGCCATTGTGGGATCCCTTCCCGCCAACATTTGGGAAGAGGACCAAGGCCATTATAAATAGGACCTAGCCACCACCATAGGGGGAGAAGACGACGGAGAGACAATCGAGATCGGGATCCATCGAATCCATTCCACCCTCACCATCTCACCAGCTCACTTGAGCCCTAGAACACCTCACCTCCTGAGGTTGTTTAACCACTGTACTAGTTCATCCTCAGCCCCTCGAGGCAATCCACCACAAGGCGGGAGTAGGGTATTACACCGCAAGGTGGCCCGAACCAGGATAAACTGTCATGTCTCTCTTTCCCTTTGAGTTTGTCACACTAGGCTGTGAGGATTGCGAGTTGGCAGGCTGGGTAGGTTGAGATCTCCGCACGCACCCTAGAGTTCGAATCTCTCAAGGGTTTGCGGAACCCGAAATCCAACACCAGCGTTAAGCATGAACATTATATCTAGATCTTGTTTGATGCGAGATGGGTATTCGTTTAAGTCCGAGAATAATGGTTGTTCTATTTATGGTCATGCACCCTTGATGAGTGGTCTGTTTTTTTGGATCTCGATTGTAGTGATACACATATTCATAATATTGAAACCAAAAGATGCAAAGTTAACAATGATAGTGCAACTTATTTGTGGCACTATCGTTTAGGTCATATTGGTGTAAAGCGCATGAAGAAAATCCATGCTGATGGGCTTTTGGAATCACTTGATGCTTGCGAACCATGCCTCATGGGCAAGATGACTAAGAATCCGCTCTCCGGAACAATGGAGCAAGCCACTGACTTATTGGAAACAATACATACTGATGTATGCGGTCCGATGAGTGTTGAGGCTCATGGCGGGTGAGGGAGTCCTGGACTAGGGGGTGTCCGGACAGCCGGACAGTCATCGTCTGCCGGACTCCAAGACTACGAAGATACAAGATTGAAGACTCCGTCCCGTGTCCGGATGGGACTTTCCTTGGCGTGGAAGGCAAGCTTGGCGATACGGATATGTAGATCTCCTACCATTGTAACCGACTCTGTGTAACCCTAGCCGTCTCCGGTGTCTATATAAACCGGAGGGCTTTAGTCCGTAGGACAAAACATACATTACAACAATCATACCATAGGCTAGCTTTAGGGTTTAGCCTCCTTGATCTCGTGGTAGATCCACTCTTGTACTACCCATATCATCAATATTAATCAAGCAGGACGTAGGGTTTTACCTCCATCGAGAGGGCCCGAACCTGGGTAAAACATCGTGTCCCTCGTCTCCTGTTACCATCCACCTAGACGCACAGTTCGGGACCCCCTACCCGAGATCCGCCGGTTTTGACACCGACATTGGTGCTTTCATTGAGATTTCCTTTGTGTCGTCGCAGATAGGCTTGATGGCATCTTCAACCCTCAACGCTGTCCAGGGTGAGACTTTTCTCCCCGGACAGATCTTCATATTCGGCGGCTTCGCACTGCGGGCTAATTCGCTTGGCCACCTGGAGCATATCGAAAGCTACGCCCCTGGCCGTCAGGTCAGATTCGGAAGTCTAAACTTCACGGCCGACGCCCGCGGAGACTTGATCTTCGACGGGCTCGAGCCACAGCCAAGCGCGCCGCACTGTTACGATGGGCATGAACTAGCTCTGCCGCCGAACAGTGCCTTGGTGGCCGCGCACGAATCCGCTTTGGCCCTTAGTCCGGAGCCGATCGCCCAGATCGAGGACCGGTGGATGGACGCCACCTCGGGGGCTTCAACTTCCACGGCGATGGAGCCGAACACTAATCTTTTCCCTCGCGAAACTCGTGATTCCGAGGTGTCGGACCCCTTGCCGGACTCCGGACCTCCCACGCCCCTACCAATCGAATCGGATTGGGCGCCGGTTATGGAATTCACCGACATGGACATCTTCCAACACTCGCCCTTCGGCGACATCCTAAATTCGCTAAAGCATCTCTCGCTATCAGGAGAGTCCTGGCCGGACTATGGCCAGGATGGTTGGGATACGGACGACGAAGAAATTCAGAGCCCACCCACCACCCACTTTGTAGCCACTGTCGATGATCTTACCGACATGCTAGACTACGACTCTGAAGACATCGATGCTATGGACGACGATGCCGGAGACGGACAGGAACCAGCGCCTACAGGGCACTAGAAGACCACCTCATCATACGACATATACATGGTGGACACCCCAAAAGATGGGGACGGCGAAGAACCAGCGGAGGCAGATTCTTTAAAGAAGCAGCCCAAGCGCCGGTGTCAGCGGCGCCGCTCTAAATCCCGCCACAGCAAGAATGGAGATTCCGGCACAGGAGATAATAATACCCCAGAGAGTGCCGAAGATAATCCCCTCCAGCAAGACTCAGCGCAGGAGGATGCAAAAGCAAGCCCTCACGAGAGGGCAGCAGACGAAGAGGTCGAGGACTATAACTATACACCTCCCTCCGAAGACGAGGCAAGCCTCAACGACGACGAATTCGTCGTGCCCGAGGATCCCGTCGAACAAGAGCGTTTCAAACGCAGGCTTATCGCCACGGCAAATAGCCTAAAGAAAAAGCAGCAGCAGCTTCAAGCTGATCAGGATCTGCTGGCCGATCGATGGACCGAGGTCCTCGCGGCCGAAGAGTATAAACTCGAACGCCCCTCCAAAAGTTACCCAAGACGCAAGCTGCTCCCCCGATTAGAGGAGGAAGCATACATACCTCCATCACCAGCGCACGATACGGCTGACCGACCACCCCGTGGTTGTGACAGACAGGCATCCAGGCCCCCAACCAAGACCGTACCCCGGCATCGCTCCAAAAGTACGAAGCCAAGAGGGAACGCGCCGGACTTGCGAGATATATTGGAAGACAAAGCAAGGCAATCCAGATCCATCTACGGATCACGTGGGCGCCCCACGACCCATGACGAATACCGTCGCGCCGGATATAATAACCCCGGCCGGGCCGAACAAAGCAGACAACGCTCTCTCGAGCTGCGTCGTGATATTGCTCAATATAGAGGTGCCGCACACCCGCTATGCTTCACTGACGAAGTAATGGATCATCAAATCCCTGAAGGGTTTAAACCCGTAAACATCGAATCCTATGATGGCACAACAGACCCCGCGGTTTGGATCGAAGATTATCTTCTCCACATCCATATGGCCCGCGGCGACGATCTCCATGCCATCAAGTATCTCCCACTCAAGCTTAAAGGACCAGCTCGACATTGGCTCAACAGCTTGCCTGCAGAGTCAATTGGGTGTTGGGAAGACCTGGAAGCCGCATTCCTCGACAACTTCCAGGGCACGTATGTGCGACCACCAGACGCCGATGACCTAAGCCACATCATTCAGTAGCCAGACGAATTGGCCAGACAATTCTGGACACGGTTCTTGACAAATAAAAACCAAATCGTCGACTGTCCGGATGCAGAGGCCCTCGCAGCCTTCAAACATAACATCCGCGATGAGTGGCTAGCCCGGCACCTGGGACAGGAAAAGCCGAAATCCATGGCAGCCCTCACATCATTAATGACCCGCTTTTGCGCGGGAGAGGATAGCTGGCTAGCTCGCAGCAACAATCTCCGTAAAAATTCTGGCAGTCCGGATACCAAGGACAACAACGGCAGGTCACGTCGAAACAAAAACAAACGCCGCATTAACGGCGACGATAAGGAGGATACGGCAGTCAACGCCGGATTCCGTGGCTCTACACCGGTCAGCGGAAGAAGCCATTCAAAAGAACCACTCCGGGTCCGTCCAACTTGGACCGAATACTCGACCGCTTATGCCAGATACATGGCACCCCCGAAAAGCCAGCCAATCACACCAACAGAGATTGCTGGGTGTTCAAGCAGGCAGGCAAGTTAATTGCCGAAAACAATGACAAGGGGCTAAACAGCGACAACGAGGAGGAGACCCGACCGCCGAACAATAGAGGACAGAAGGGCTTCCCCCCACAAGTGCGGACGGTGAACATGATTTATGCAACCCATATACCCAAGAGGGAGAGGAAGCGCGCACTAAGGGACGTCTATGCGATGGAGCCAGTCGCCCCGAAGTTCAATCCATGGTCCTCTTGTCCGATCACTTTCGATCGAAGAGACCATCCGACCAGCATACGCCATGGCAGATTCGCCGCATTGGTTCTAGACCCAATCGTTGATGGATTTCACCTCACGAGAGTCCTGATGGAC
This sequence comes from Triticum timopheevii, assembly GCA_963921465.1. Taxonomy (NCBI): domain Eukaryota; kingdom Viridiplantae; phylum Streptophyta; class Magnoliopsida; order Poales; family Poaceae; genus Triticum; species Triticum timopheevii. Next base: position 106,902,197 of record OY997270.1, read on the forward strand.
GGCGGTAGTAGCCTGAACCTGCTTTATCAGGATACAGTGCGCAAGATGGGCATAGACCCCTCAAGGATTAAACCTACAAAGACAACCTTTAAAGGTGTCATACCAGGTGTGGAAGCCAATTCTACGGGCTCAGTCACATTGGAAGTGGTCTTCGGATCCCCGGATAATTTCCGGAGCGAAGAGTTAATCTTCGACATAGTCCCATTTCGCAGCGGCTATCACGCTCTGCTTGGACGAACCGTGTTTGCAAAGTTCAACGCGGTGCCGCATTACGCATACCTAAAGCTCAAGATGCCAGGCCCTCATGGAGTCATCACGGTCAATGGAAATACGGAACGCTCCCTCCGAACGGAGGAACATACAGCGGCTCTCGCAGCAGAAGTACAGAGCAGCCTTCTAAGGCAATTTTTGAGTTCGGCTGTTAAACGGCCGGATACAGCAAAACGCGCCCGAAGCAATACCAACGAAGACTACCTGGCACGATCAGAGCACGCGTAGCAATGCGGCCCTAACCCCCGCCCTCGCATGATTGCAAGAACAACCCTCCGCGTACATCATTACGCTTTGGAGATACCATGGGCGCAGGGGAAGGGGCACGATCACAATGGACCCAGAGTGCGGCTCGACCACACCAGGGGCTCGCAAGTGTGCCTCCTCTTTTTATTATTATTTTCCTTCTTTGTGTACACAGGACTCTATTAACCAGAGGCCCTGCCTGGCGGCGAACCTGCCGAACTCATGATGCAACAGCCACGGAAGAAAGAAGGCTGCGTCGAACACTCAGGTGGTCTCAATTACGAGCATTAAATTCAATTACATACACCAAGCCCGCAGCTCATCCCTGGAGGGGGACCTGTTTAACTAGTCCAAATCCCTTGCTTACCGCACTATTTGTATCAGTCCGCACTCATAGCAGACCTTCTTTAAATAAATAATGCAGCACTTTTCGACGGCAATTGCATTACTTTATATATATATATATATATATATATATATATATATATATATATATATATATATATTCATTACATGACATCTTGCACCCGTATATTTTGGTACGGTCTAATACACCAGGGGCTTATGTTCCCCACATTATGGTGTGATAAGTCCGAACACTTTCATAAGTGCGGCACCCCGAACTTATAGCATTATATGAATCGGCTCCGAATCATGTCTTGGGTCAATAGTTGGGTTTGCCCGGCTCCCATGTTTTGGTGCCTTACGTTTCGTTCTGTCGGCTAAAGTGGCACTAGGAGAACCACTGCGATTGCGCCCCGGTTGAGCCGGGCGAGCGCCTCAGTGGAGAAAGCTAAAACTGACCGGCATGATAAGGCGAGAGACTGGTCGTTGTTCGAGAGGTCCTTTCGAGTCCTTAAAGACTCACGCCGCTTCGAGCGAAGTTCCGGATAAATGTCCGACGAAGGCGTGGATAGCGCCCCGGATTCGGTCTTCCGAATACCAGGGGCTTTGCCGAAATTTAAAATTATAGAATTCTATGGCTAAGTGAGAGTGTTCAAGCATTATAAGTCCGGTTGCCTTGTTCGTTGTGTTGAGCGCCTCCCTAGATGGACCCAAAAATGGGAACAAGAGTGCTCAAGTTTATCCCGAACACCCCAGCACTCGTGGCTCGGGGGCTGAAGCCAACGACTTGCCATCTCTCAAATTTTATAAACAGCCGCACAGAAGGTAATATTTTAAATTAAACAAGCCTTGCTTAATGCGCACATGAACAAAGTTTTCAGCGCACAGGATAATACATATCAAGTTTACTCAAAGATTACATTTCTGGGGCATTCATCCGCAATATCGCGGGCTCCCTTCAGGACAGTTTTATAATACATCTCGGGCGTACGATACTCCTTGCCCGGTGGCAGCGGGTCAGTGAGAAGCTTCTCCGCATCCAGCCTGCCCCAGTGCACCTTTGTGCGGGCAAGGGCCCGACGAGCACCTTCAATACAGGCGGAGCGCTTGATGACCTCCACCCAGGGGCACGCATCCACCAGCCGCCGCACGAGGCCGAAGTAGCTCCCTGGCATGGCCTGTCCAGGCCACAGTCGGACTATAAGGCCCTTCATGGCCTCCTCAGCTACCTTGTGGAGTTCGACCAGCTGCTTCAGCTGGTCGCTTGGGGGCACCGGATGGCCAGCCTCAGCGTACTGAGACCAGAAGACCTTCTTCGTCGAGCTCCCCTCCTCACCATGATAGAATGCGGCGGCATCAGACACACTACGTGGCAGATCTGCAAATGCCCCTGGAGAGCTCCGAATGCGGGTAAGTGTAAGGTAGTTTACATTAACATGCTTGCTTTGCATGAAAAATGCCTTACCCGCCGCTATCTTCTTTACATCTTCAACCTCCTGAAGGGCCTTACGGGCCTCGGCCTTGGCGGACTTGGCACTTTCGAGAGCCGAGGCAAGCTCGGACTCTCGAGTCTTGGAGTCACGCTCCAACCTCTCATGCTTCTCCATGAGAGCCTGGAGCTCCTGCCATACTTCCGCCACCTGTGCCTCCTGCTTTTCTCGCTCGGCCCGTTCCGCGGCTGCACTGCGTTCGGCCGCGGACACAGCCTCCTTCAAGGCTGCCACCTCATTTGTGGCCCCTGCAATACCCATATTATCCTTGTTAATTTTATTGCAACCAAAATCCTTTTCTGTAAGGTAACTATTCAAAGTGGTGTTACTCACCTTCTTTGTCCTCGAGCTGCTTCTTGGCATGGCCGAGCTCTTGCTCGGACCGCTCGAGATCCTGCTTCAACGCACCGACCTCCGCAGTCAGTGCGGCAGAGGTCAGCAGCGCAGCCTGCAAACCCGTATTGACATATTTTAAGCAACCCTGCGTATATCTTATTAGATCCTCAGTCCGGCTTTTCTTTCCGAACACCGAACTAAGCATCAGGGGCTACTGTCTATGCGGTATTACATTACATAACTTTAACTTCTTACCTCAAAGCCTGTTAGAAGGCTGCTGCAGGCTTCGGTCAGCCCGCTCTTGGCGAGCTGAACCTTCTGAATCACCGCACTCATGATAGTGCGGTGTTCTTCCTCGATGGAAGCGCCTTTAAGCGCCTCCAACAAGTTGTCCGGCGCCTCCGGTTGGACGGAAGCCGCCGGTGTCACGGTCTTGCCCTTCTTTCGAAGGGGCCGCCCGCCGGACTCTGGAACCACTGCAGGTTCCGACGTAGAGTCCGGCGCAAAGTCCGGAAGGCTGCCTTGCGGCGCCTCCAGAGCCTCCTCCTAATGGGTCCCTCTCTGGGATCCCACCTCGGCGTTCTCGTCTGCACGGGGAGTGGAGGCAGTCGGAAGTGAATCAACATCCGACGGGGCCAACGACCCGCTCGATGAAGCGGGGAGATCATCATCGGCCGGACTGCGGACAGTATATGGCATTAGAAGGACACTACATGACACGAAAGAAATTGCATATCAGGGATCCGGATACTTACGATCTTGCCGGACGCCTAGCCCTTAAAGGCCACTCCTCCTCGCCAACGATGGTGTTGGCGAAACTGTCCGGGGGGATAGTTCTCCCCCTCTTGGACCCTTCGGCCTCCCCCGTAGGGGAGGCCTTCCTCTTCCTCTCTCCCTCCTCCGGGAGAGAGTCTTCTTCCTCCTCCTCGTCTTCGGGGGAGGAGTCCGCCTCGTCGTCGGACACCTGATTACGGGAACTCTTTCAAGTTCCCGCGGCCACCTTCTTGGCCTTCTTCTCCGGCACCACGTGCGGTGCCGGAACCAGCAGCCCTGCTAGACGGGCGTTCACTGGGTCTTCTGGCATGGGAGCCGGGCTGATGAGCTGCTCGGCCTTCTCCATCCATTCCTGTCAAAGGAAAAGAGAGATTGAAACCCTCTTAGAATCAATTTGATTACCACAAGTGTCCCGTAAAGGGGTTGAATCACTTACCTCGTCAGCTGGATGCTGCGAGCAAAATCCACGATTTTCCGTCGCGGATGCGGGGGCTTCGGCGCCCTTAAACAGCACCCTCCAGGCGCCTTCATATGTCGTGTCAAAGAGCCCGCTTAGAGCCTGGTGCTATTCTGGATTGAACTCCCACAGATTGAATGCCCGTTCTTGGCATGGGAAAATCCGGCGGATGAGCATGACCTGGACCACGTCGACGAGCCTGAGCTTATTGCTCACCAGCTTCTGGATGCAGGCTCGGAGTCCCATCAGCTCCTTCGGATTGCCCCACAGCAAGCCCTTCTCTTTCCAGGAGGTGAGCTGCGTGGGGATGCCAGATCTAAACTCAGGGGCCGCCGCCCATGTGGGCTCGCGCGGCTCGGTGATGTAGAACCACCCCGATTTCCACCCCTTGACGGAGTCCACGAAGGCCCCTTCGAGCCAAAGGATGTTGGGCAGCTTACCCAACATGGTGCCTCCGCATTCCGCTTGCGTGCCCTTCACAACCTTCGGCTTGACGTAGAAGGTCTTGAGCCACAGGCCGAAGTGGGGCCGGATGCAGAGGAAGGCCTCGCACACGACGATAAACGCCGAGATGTTGAGGATGAAGTTTGGCGCCAGATCGTGGAAATCCAGGCCGTAGTAAAACATGAGCCCCCGGACGAATGGGTGGAGTGGAAAGCCCAGTCCGCGGAGGAAGTGGGGAAGAAAGACGACCCTCTCATGGGGCCCGGGGGTAGGGATGAGCTGCCCCTCGTCGGGCAGCCGATGCGCGATATCGCCGGAAAGGTATCCGGCGCTGCGCAGCTTGGCAATGTGCTCCTCCTTAACGGTGGAGGCCAACCATTTGCCTCCCGCTCCGGACATATTCGGAGAAGGTCGGGGCGAGATGCGCGAGCTTGGGCGTTGGAGCTTGAGTGCACGGAGATGGATAAGCAAAGGAGGAAGAAGGCGTAGGTGAGAAGGTAAATCCTTATCCCTTATATATAGGTGGACGAAGACTATGCGTCCCCTGCCGGCCTGGTAAAACTCGCTTATCCCCCAAGCGCCACCATCAATGCCGCGGTTGGGTTACCCACGTCTGTATTGATGGGAATCCTGGAATAAGGGGAACACGATCTCTGCTTCGACAAGACGTGCCAAGGAAACCGCTTCGCTAAACGTGCTGAGGTGGTATAATAAAAAACGATTCAAGTAAAAGCCTGGTAGCGGTGTGATGTCATGCCGCATAATACGTCAACAGATTGGACTTGTGTACATTTTATTCTCTCTAAGGTGGAATGTGGAATTTATTTTGCAGAGTCGGACACTATCCTGGTGTTCATGATCTTCCCTGGATTATTCAAGGGAGGAACCCGCCTTGCAATGCCGAACATTATGCGCGCCGGACTTATCGTCATTGAAGCCTGGTTCAGGGGCTACTGAGGGAGTCCTGGACTAGGGGGTGTCTGGACAGCCGGACTATCATCGTCCGCTGGACTCCAAGACTACGAAGATACAAGATTGAAGACTCCGTCCCGTGTCCGGATGGGACTTTCCTTGGCGTGGAAGGCAAGCTTGGCGATACGGATATGTAGATCCCCTACCATTGTAACCGACTCTGTGTAACCCTAGCCGTCTCCGGTGTCTATATAAACCGGAGGGCTTTAGTCCGTAGGACACAACATACATTACAACAATCATACCATAGGCTAGCTTTAGGGTTTAGCCTCCTTGATCTCGTGGTAGATCCACTCTTGTACTACCCATATCATCAATATTAATCAAGCAGGACATAGGGTTTTACCTCCATCGAGAGGGCCCGAACCTGGGTAAAACACCGACAGCGGGTATCGTTATTTTCTGACCTTCACAGATGATTTGAGAAGATATGGGTCTATCTACTTAATGAAACATAAGTCTGAAACATTTTAAAAGTTCAAATAATTTCGTAGTGAAGTGGAAAATCATCGTAACAAGAAAATAAAGTTTCTACGATATGATCATGGAGGCGAATATTTGAGTTAAGATTTTGGCCTTCATTTGAAACAATGTGGAATAGTTTCATAACTCACGCCACCTGGAACACCACAAAGTAATGTTGTGTCAGAACGTCGTAACTGTACTTTATTAGATATGGTGCGATCTATGATGTCTCTTACTGATTTACTGCTATCGTTTTGGGGTTATGCTTTAGAGACGGCTGCATTCACGTTAAATAGGGCACCATCTAAATCCGTTGAGACGACACCATATGAACTGTGGTTTGGCAAGAAACCTAAGCTATCATTTTTTAAAGTTTGGGGCTGCGATGATTATGTGAAAAAGCTTCAACCTGATAAGCTTGAACCCAAATTGGAGAAATGCATCTTCATAGGATACCCAAAAGAAACTGTTGGGTACACCTTCTATCACATATCCGAAGGCAAGATATTCGTTGCTAAGAATGGATCCTTTCTAGAGAAGGAGTATCTCTCGAAAGAAGTGAGTGGGAGGAAAGTAGAACTTGATGAGGTAATTGTACCTTCTCCCAAATTGGAAAGTAGTTCATAACAGAAATCAGTTCCAGTGATTCCTACATCAATTAGTGAAGAAGCTAATGATGATGATCATGAAACTTCAGATCAAGTTACTACCGAACCTCGTAGGTCAACCAGAATAAGGTCCGCACCAGAGTGGTACGGTAATCCTGTTCTGGAAATCATGTTACTAGACCATGATGAACCTACGAACTATAAGGAAGCGATGATGAGCCCAGATTCCACGAAATGGCTTGAGTCCATGAAATCTGAGATGGGATTCATGTATGAGAACAAAGTGTAGACTTTGGTGGACTTGCCCGATGATCGGTAAGCCATAGAAAATAAATGGATCTTCAAGAAGAAGACTGACGCCGGCGGTACTGTTACTGTCTACAAAGCTCGACTTGTTGTGAAAGGTTTTCAACAAGTTCAAGGAGTTGACTATGATGAGACCTTCTTACCCATAGCAATGCTTAAGTCTGTTCGAATCATGTGAGCAATCGCCGCATTTTATGATTTTGAAATTTGGCAAATTGATGTCAAAACTGCATTCCTTAATGGATTTCTTAAAGAAGAATTGTATATGATACAACCAGAAGGTTTTGTCGATCCAAAAGGTGCTAACAAAGTGTGTAAGCTCCAGCGGTCCATTTATGGACTGGTGCAAGCCTCTCGGAGTTGGAATATACGCTTTGATAGTGTGATCAAAGCATATGGTTTTATACAGACTTTTGGAGAAGCCTGTATTTACAAGAAAGTGAGTGGGAGCTCTGTAGCATTTCTAATATTATATGTGGATGACATATTGTTGATTGGAAATAATACAGAATTTCTGGATAGCATAAAAGGATACTTGAATAAGAATTTTTCAATGAAAGACCTCGGTGAAGCTGCTTATATATTGGGCATCAAGATCTATAGAGATAGATCAAGACGCTTAATTGGACTTTCACACAGCACATACCTTGATAAAGTTTTGAAGAAGTTCAAAATGGATCAGTCAAAGAAAGGGTTCTTGCATGTGTTACAAGGTGTGAAGTTGAGTCAGACTCAATGCCTGACCACTGCAGAAGATAGAGAGAAACTAAAAGTCATTCCCTATGCCTCAGCCATAGGTTCTATCATGTATGCAATGATGTGTACTAGACCTGATGTGTGCCTTACTATAAGTTTAGCAGGGAGGTACCAAAGTAATCTAGGAGTAGATCACTGGACAATGATCAAGAACATCCTGAAATACCTAAAGTGGACTAAGGATATGTTTCTCGTTATGGAGGTGACAAAGAGCTTGTCATAAATGGTTACGTCGATGCAAGCTTTGACACTGATCCGGATGACTCTAAGTCACAAACTAGATACGTATTTATATTGAATGGTGGAGCTATCAGTTGGTGTAGTTCCAAGCAGAGCGTCGTGGCGGTATCTACGTGCGAAGCAGAGTACATAGCTGCTTCGGAAGAAGCAAATGAATGAGTCTAGATGAAGTAGTTCATATCCGATCTAGGTGTAATACCTAGTGCATCAGGTCTAATGAATTTTTTTTGTGACAACACTGGAGCAATTGCCTTGGCGAAGGAATCCATATTTCACAAGAGAACCAAACACATCAAGAGACGCTTCAACTCCATCCGCGGTCAAGTCATGGAGGGAGACATAGAGATTTGCAAGATTCATCGGATCTAAATGTTGCAGACCCATTGACTAAGCCTCTTCCACGAGCAAAACATGGTCAGCACCAACACTCCATGGGTGTTAGAATCATTACTATGTAATCTAGATTATTGACTCTAGTGCAAGTGGGAGACTGAAGGAAATATGCCCTAGAGGCAATAATAAATTTGTTATTTATATTTCCTTATATCATGATAAATGTTTATTACATGCTAGAATTGTATTAACCGGAAACTTAGTACATGTGTGAATACATAGACAAAACAGAGTGTCCCTAGTATGCCTCTACTTGACTAGCTCGTTAATCAAAGATGGTTATGTTTCCTGACCATAGACATGTGTTGTCATTTGATGAACGGGATCACATTATTAGAGATGGACAAGACCCATCCATTAACTTAGCATAATGATCGTTAAGGTTTATTGCTATTGCTTCCTTCATGACTTATACATGTTCCTCTGACTATGAGATTATGCAACTCCCAAATACCGGAGGAACACCTTGTGTGCTATCAAACATCACAACGTAACTGGGTGATTATAAAGATGCTCTACAGGTGTCTCCTAAGGTGTTTGTTGGGTTGGCATAGATCAAGATTAGGATTTGTCACTCCGTGTATCGAAGAGGTATCTCTGGGCCCTCTCGGTAATGCTCATCACTATAGGCCTTGCAAGCAATAAGACTAATGAGTTAGTTACGGGATGATGCATTACGGAACGAGTAAAGAGACTTGCCGGTAACGAAATTGAACTAGGTATGAGGATACCGACGATCGAATCTGGGGCAAGTAACATACCGATGACAAAGGGAATAACGTATGTTGTTATTGCGGTTTGACCGATAAAGATCTCCATAGAATATGTAGGAACCAATATGAGCATCCAGGTTCCGCTATTGGTTATTGATCGGAGATGTGTCTCGATCATGTCTACATAGTTCTCGAACCCGTAGGGTCCGCACGCTTAACGTTCGATGACGATTTGTTTTATGAGTTATGTGTTTTGGTGACCGAAGTTTGTTCGGAGTCCCAGATAGGATCACGGACATGACGAGGAGCCCGAAATGGTCGAGAGGTAAATATTCATATATTTGAAGGTAGTATTCGGACATCGGAATGGTTTCGAGTGGTTTGGGTATTTTACCCAAGTACTAAGGGGTTACCGGAACCCCCCGGGGAAGTATTGGGCCTACATGGGCCTTAGCGGAGAGATAAGAGGGCCGCAAGAGGTGGCCGCACGCCCCTCCCCCCCATGGCAGTCCGAACTGGACTAGGGGAGGGGGCGGCGCCCCCTTTCCCTCTCCCTCTCCCTCTCCTTCCTTTTCCCCTCCGGTAAGAAAGGAAAAAGGGGGGCAAATCCTACTAGGAGTGGAGTCCTAGTAGGACTCCCCCCCATGGCGCGCCCCTCCTGGTGGGACGCCTCGTCCTCCCCTCCTTTATATACGGGGGCGGGGGGCACCCCAAAGAGACATCAATTGTTCTCTTAGCCATGTGCGGTTCCCCCCTCCACAGTTTACACCTCCGATCATAGTGTCGTAGTGCTTAGGCAAAGCCCTGTGCAGATCACATCACCATCACCGTCACCATGCCGTCGTGTTAACGAAACTCTCCCTTGACCCTCTGCTGGATCAAGAGTTCGAGGGATGTCATCGAGCTGAAAGTGTTCTGAACTCGGAGGTGTCGTACGTTCGGTACTAGATCGGTTGGATCGTGAAGACGTTCGACTACATCAACCGCGTTAACCTAACGCTTCCGCTTTCAGTCTACGAGGGTACATGGACACACTCTCCCCCTCTTGTTGCTAGGAATCTCCTAGATAGATCTTGCGTGATCGTAGGAATTTTTTGAAATTGCATGCTACGTTCCCCAACAGTTACCCACCCGGCACGGCCCGACCGGCCCGAGTGAAGAGCTACAAATAGGCATATTCTAAAGACCCCCGCCGAATCAAACATTCGACAAGGGTCTCGGGGACTACACCCAGTGGGTGCACTTAGTGTGCCCCCAGTCGAAGAACTACACATTAAAATAAAACACCCAGTGGGTGTATAGATTCAAGATGAAGAAAATCCAATCGGAAATCAACTTACAATCGTACTTACTCGGACATTGGTCTGAAGGGCAGAATTGGCATCGTAAGTAGCCTTTTTGGATTCGTACACCTCCTTCAGCCACTGCATCATCAAGCCAACTTGGTTCATAGCCTCCTTGGCATCTCCTGTTTGGTCCTCCGGGACATGATGCAGAGTGAATTCAATCGACGCAGGAGTTGGTGACACAGCTGGAGGGATCGGCGTTTGAGGTTGCCCAGTCGGACCGGTAGCTTGAGCAATCGACATCGAAGGCTGGGCAGTCGACATCGGAGGCTGGGCAGTCAACAAAGGGTCAGCAAAAGAGACACCAACTCAAGACAAACTTCCGGGTTCTTGAACAACAGGTTCGGATGGCGGATGAGACATCCGGCTTGAAGGCGCTCTCTTGCTCAGGCTCCGCGAGGTGGTCGAAGCCCTGCCTCTTCCTCCTATGCTCCTCAGAGGCTCCTCCTCGGTGTCGTCTGGAAGCTGAATAATGTCTGTTGGCACTATAGTCACTCGACAATGAGATTTCAGTCGGTCATCAAGGCAATTGAAAGAGCGTGATCTAATCATACCTGCTCCTGAAGTGGCCTCGTCCATAGTGTCCACGTCAGCCTGCTCATCATCGATCTCCATGTGGGAAGTCCCCGAGGTAGCGGCCCTGGAGGCCCAAGATCCCATTTGGTCAAATAAACGGGAAGGTCCGCAACAGCAATGAAAAATAAGAAGAAACACTTACGCCGAAGCGATGGGCACAACAACTTTGATCCAGGGCAAAGCCTTCCGAGGTTTAGGAGGAATGACCTTGGTTTGATTGGCGGTTTCCTCCAACGGCTCGGGAGTTGACGTCCGAGTGTGCTTTTGGGTCCTTGCACTTGACGTTGTGGCCTTGCCTTGGTCAGCAGCAGGATCTTGTGATTGCTTGGTGCGTCGCTCGGTGCGTGGTGGAGACTCGACCTCCTTGCTGTCATCAGAGTCGTCGCTCTCATCATCAATGTCATCAGCATACTCGATGTCGGCACTCCCGCCCTCACTCTTTGCTCCCCCAAGGTGTTGTTCTCTGTTCGCCACGGGTGAGTACATTTTTGTGAATACCTGCAAGGCACAAATTACAAAAGTCAGTCGAATTCTAGTACAACTGCATATTGAAAAGTAAAAGGTGAAACACTCAACAAGTCATGTCAGGCCTCTCCTGGAGGGTGCTCAGTGTCGAATGGAAAGATCCGTTTTGCTCTGTGTGGGTTGTCCTTGTTCTTGTCAGTTGGATTAGCTTTCTTCACCGACTGAGATCGACAAGTAAAAATATGTTTGAATAACCCCGAGTGCGGGCGGCATCCCAAGAAGTTCTCACACATTGAAACGAATGCGGCAAGGTATGAGATGGTGTTGGGGGGGGGGAAGTGATGGATCTGAGCGCCAAAGAAATTCAAGAAACCTCGGAAGAATGGATGTGGTGGCAGTAAGAAACCTCTTTCGACGTGTGTCGTCAGGAGAACTCGCTTGCCGTCGCACGGCGCGGGCTCGGAATCCCCTTTCGGCAGCCTCCAAGACCCCTCTGCTATCAGCCCGTCAGTGACGAGCCCCTCTAGGTCATCCACTGAGACCGAAAAGGGGATCCAATCTCCTTGGATCCATCCCGGCGGTAGAGCGGACCGTGAGGTCGACCCCTTGGCCGGCTGCTTGCCCTTCATTTGTCTTCTTCGCACGCTCCAGAGCCCTCGTCTTGTCCTTCGCCATTGCTGCGGTGGTCGACGGGTTTGAGCAAGACGGCGCTGCGCTGGAGGAAGTGAGGCAGAGAGGCAGAGGAGAAGGGGGAGAATGGCAGGCACTGTTCCACGCATCGACAGTGTCGCCTTATATGACCACACATCCAAGTGACTGACTTGTGGACCCGTGCAATCTTAGCACATCCCACAACTGGCGCTCGCTTGGTACATGGCGAAAAAGGTGGCGCGTGGATCGAGGAATCCCTCTCCACTTGCCCCGCTTACTGCGCCACGCCCCACCCCGCGCACTTCTCCAAATTTTGAATCCCGTGAAATCCGGGTCCAGCAATCAATCAGTCGCGCCAAAGATAGCCAAATCCAATCTGCTAAATACCATGCTGCATATTTCACTCGGAAATTCCAGAAGCCAGAATCGATCAAGGCGACTGACGAAGGGTTAAACTACCAACATACTGTCGAACCTCCAAGAAGGTGTTCCAGGGACAGTGAGTCGGGTCGAAGGCAACTTCAATCCTTCTTCACTCGGTCCTCGATCCATTCGGGGGCTAATGATGATGACATGTATCTAGGGTAGGGTCATAGGCCTGACCTATATGCCCTACCCAAGGACACTGCATAAGAGGCCAAGACCCACAAAGTTAAACAGAAGATACCGACTGGAATCCTCATGAAGTGCGATTCACTCGACAGAAGATCCACTCGCATGTCACAATTCCACTCGACCGTCATTATTCACTCGGTAGACAAGGATGCACTCGAAGGACATAAGACTTAGAGCCACCTCTGGATGGCAATGGTTAGGCATTCACTCTGTCGCCTTAAAGGTCATTAAACACAGGCGTTACCAGTAATGTACGTGCCTTTATTCTCTCATTGAACCCCTGTGTAACCGAGCGCTGCGAGGGGTCGGCACACTCTATATAAGTTACCCATACCCTCTTGCACAAGGGTTCGCACCCCCTGTAACTCAACACTCCAATCTACAAAGTCTCCGCGGCACGGAGACGTAGGGTTGTTACCTCCTCTGAGAGGGGCCTGAACTCGTAAAACCGAGTGTACAACCTCGTCGTAGCTAGGCACTGCCTCCTCCTACTTACCCCCTATCTCTACTGTCAGATCTGTTCCCACGACAGGCGCCCCCATATCCGCCCCATATTTAGGCTGGATATGGGGGGGTGTAGGTCAGTCCGTGCATTTGAGGGCCGTTTGAGAGGCCCGTCTGAGTCAAAAAATCGTGACCTGATAGTGACCGGGCGGCCCGCCCAGGCGTATGAGGTGGGTTAGAGAGGTCTGGTTATAGATGCTCTTAGCTCTTGTATCACCTTTGCAATAGTTAGGCTCACTTTCATATTCCGCATTATAGTCTAAAATTGCTAAGTAAGAAGTAAATTTTGTAATCGTACCTATTCACCCCCTATGGCGCGCCTCCCGAGCTTGTCGCTCCCTTGTGACCTTCAGGTCTTCTCCCGAACCTTCTAGGGCCTCTTCTGGTCCAGAAAAAATTAATCCAAAGTATTTTCTTCGTCTGGACTCTGTTTAATATTAATCTCCTAAAAAGCCAAAAAACATGCAAAAACAGCAACTGACACTGGTCACTAGGTTAATAGTTAGTCCCACAAAATGATATATAATTACATATAAAACATCCAAGATTGATACTATAATAGTATGAAAAAATCAAAAATTATAGACCCATTGAAGATGTATCACACGGATGTGCGACGCGAGTACCGGATAGGCGAAGCCCGGTTGGGTAATGGCACTCCGCCACGCTCGGGTGTGCAATGCACGCACGGGAGGCTGTGTCTACGCGACACCCATGAAAACAACCGAGGTATTGGACTGATCAAACAACCATCCATTCTAAGGCAGCTCGAGTCGGCCGAGTGAAATAACCCTGCACAAAACTAACGATTATGAGGATCGTCTTTTCCCCTCTAGGATCGTCTTTTCCCCTCTCGCTATAGTAGATCGAAGAGGAGACTCGTTTGGCGACCTCAGCGCCTGGGCTCCCGCCGTCGATCTCGTCGGGCCCCCTCGCTTCCGGCGCCCTCGTCGGCGTCGTGAGGTGAGGGGGGCCCAGATCCACGCGTGGGCTGTATATATAGCTTAGTTTGGTGGCTGTAGCTAGGCTTTTGCTGTCGCAGCAGGCTCCTCGACGTCGCACTTGGCTTCGGCCAGGCGGCGAGGGCGGAGACGCCCGCGACTTGGTGTGCTTCGGGTGCTGCGTGGTCTCGTCCATGGCGGCGGCTCCAGGTCTGCTGCTTGTGTGTGCTTCGATTCGTGCGCTCGATCTGGTTGGGCGCCCGCCGGCGTCGTCCTTGGCTCTGGCTCGGGAGGCGAGGGAGGAGTTGCACGCGAGTATGTCTTCATCCTGGTACTGCTCTGGCCCACGGGCTTCATCGTCGGTGGCGGCCGCAGCTCGGGTGCGTTTTCGCGGGGACGACGCTTGGTTGGAGGCTGCGTCTCGTCGGCTTTTTGTTCTTCCGGGGCTCGTTCCACCTCGAGCTCGTCTTCTCGGACGGGATCGATGGGCCATCGGCGTAGATTCCTACCACTCGTCCTGGGCGGTGAGGTTAGGTTTGGCCTAGCCGGCGTGCGCGGCGGCGGGCTTGGTGTGCTCGGGTTTGGTCGAGGAGGCAGTGTCATCGACCAGATCGGGAGTGTTGCTTCCTCGACTTCATCCCTGCCACGTCGACACGTCCTCCGGTGTCGATGGGAAGCCGGTGGAGTCCTGTACAGGAGTGCTCAGGCCGGCGTTGGTCACCTGTGCGGTGGCAGCGGCGGCTGGCGAGAGATTTGTGAAGGAAATATGCCCTAGAGGCAATAATAAAGTTATTATTTATTTCCTCATATCATGATAAATGTTTATTATGAAGGAAATATGCCCTAGAGGCAATAATAAAGTTATTATTATTTCCTTATATCATGATAAATGTTTATTATTCATGCTAGAATTGTATTAACCGGAAACATAATACATGTGTGAATATATAGACAAACAGAGTGTCACTAGTATGCCTCTACTTGACTAGCTTGTTAATCAAAGATGGTTATGTTTCCTAACCATGGACAAAGAGTTGTTATTTGATTAACGGGATCACATCATTAGTTGAATGATCTGATTGACATGACCCATTCCGTTAGCTTAGCACCCGATCGTTTAGTATGTTGCTATTGCTTTCTTCATGACTTATACATGTTCCTATGACTATGAGATTATGCAACTCCCGTTTGCCGGAGGAACACTTTGTGTGCTACCAAACGTCACAACGTAACTGGGTGATTATAAAGGAGCTCTACAGGTGTCTCCAAAGGTACATGTTGGGTTGGCGTATTTCGAGATTAGGATTTGTCACTCCGATTGTCGGAGAGGTATCTTTGGGCCCTCTCGGTAATACACATCACATAAGCCTTGCAAGCATTGCAGCTAATGAGTTAGTTGCGAGATGATGTATTACAGAACGAGTAAAGAGACTTGCCGGTAACGAGATTGAACTAGGTATTGGATACCGACGATCGAATCTCGGGCAAGTAACATACCGATGACAAAGGGAACAACGTATGTTGTTATGCGGTCTGACCGATAAAGATCTTCGTAGAATATGTAGGAACCAATATGGGCATCCAGGTCCCGCTATTGGTTATTGACCGGAGACGTGTCTCGGTCATGTCTACATTGTTCCCGAACCGTAGGGTCCGCACGCTTAAAGTTTCGATGACAGTTTTATTATGAGTTTATGAGTTTTGATGTACCGAAGGAGTTCGGAGTCCCGGATGAGATCGGGGACATGACGAGGAGTCTCTAAATGGTCGAGACATAAAGATCGATATATTGGACGACTATATTCGGAGTTCGGAAAGGTTCCGAGTGATTCGGGTATTTTTCGGAGTACCGGAGAGTTACGGGAATTCATATTGGGCCTCATTGGGCCATACGGGAAAGGAGAGAAAGGGCCAAAAGGGTGGCCGCACCCCTCCCCTTGGACTAGTCTGAATTGGACTAGGGAGGGGGGCGCCCCCTTCCTTCCTTCTCCTTCTCTCTTCCCTTTCCTTCTCTCCTACTCCTACTACATGGAAGGGTTCCTAGTTGGACTAGGAAAGGGGGAATCCTACTCCCGGTGGGAGTAGGACTCCCCTAGGGCGCGCCATAGAGAGGGCCGGCCCTCCCCTCCTCCACTCCTTTATATACGGGGGCAGGGGGCACCCCATGGATACACAAGTTGATCATCGTGATCGTTTCTTAGCCGTGTGCGGTGCCCCCCTCCACGATATTACACCTCGGTTATATTGTAGCGGTGCTTAGGCGAAGCCCTGCGACAGTTGAACATCAAGATCGTCACCACGCCGTCGTGCTGACAAAACTCCTCCCCGTACCTCTGCTGGATCGGAGCCCGGGGTGCGTCATCGAGTTGTACGTGTGTCAAGAACTCAGAGGTGCCGGAGTAACGGTGCTTGGATCGGTTGGACCGGGAAGACGTACGACTACTTCCTCTACGTTGCGTCAACGCTTCCGCTTCGGTCTTCGAGGGTACGTAGACAACACTCTCCCCTCTCGTTGCTATGCATCACCATGATCTTGCGTGTGCGTAGGAAATTTTTTGAAATTACTACGTTCCCCAACAGTGGGATCCGAGCCTAGGTTTTATGGTTTGATGTTATATGCACGAGTAGAACACAAGTGAGTTGTGGGCGATATAAGTCATACTGCTTACCAGCATGTCATACTTTGGTTCGGCGGTATTGTTGGATGAAGCGGCCCGGACCGACATTACGCGTACGCTTACGCGAGACTGGTTCTACCGCAGTGCTTTGCACACAGGTGGCTAGCGGGTGTCAGTTTCTCCAACTTTAGTTGAACCGAGTGTGGCTACGCCCGGTCCTTGCGAAGGTTAAAACAGCACCAACTTGACAAACTATCGTTGTGGTTTTGATGCATAGGTGAGATTGGTTCTTGCTTAAGCCCGTAGCAGCCACGTAAAACTTGCAACAACAAAGTAGAGGACGTCTAACTTGTTTTTGCAGGGCATGTTGTGATGTGATATGGTCAAGACGTGATAAGATATAAGTTGTTGTATGAGATGATCATGTTTTGTTGAAGTTATCGGCAACTAGCAGAAGCCCTATGGATGTCTCTTTGTTGCATAAGATGCAAGTGCCAAATGATTGCTTTACTTTATTGCTATACGATAGCAATAGTTGCAAGAGCAATAGTTGGTGAGACAACCATGTGATGACACATTGATATAGATCAAGATGATGAAGATCATGGTGTCATGCCGGTGACGATAGAGATCATGACAGTACTTTGGAGATGGAGATCAAAGGCGCAAGATGATCATGGCCATATCATGTCACATATTTTGATTGCATATGATGTTTATATATTATACATCTTATTCTTGCTTTGATTGACGGTAGCATTTTAAGATGATCTCTCACTAATTATCAAGAAGTGTTCTCCCTGAGTATGCACCGTTGCCAAAGTTCGTCGTGCCCAGACACCACGTGATGATCGGGTGTGATAAGCTCTACGTCCATCTACAACGGGTGCAAGCCAGTTTTGCACACGCGGAATACTCAGGTTAAACTTGACGAGCCTAGCATATGCAGATATGGCCTCGGAGCACGGAGACCGAAAGGTCGAGCGTCAATCATATAGTAGATATGATCAACATAGTGATGTTCACCATTGAAAATTACTCCATCTCACGTGATGATCGGTTATGGTTTAGTTGATTTGGATCACGTGATCACTTAGATGACTAGAGAGATGTCCGTCTAAGTGGGAGTTCTTAAGTAATATGATTAATTGAACTTAAATTTATCATGAACTTAGTCCTGGTAGTATTTTGCAAATTATGTTGTAAGATCAATAGCTTGCGTTATTGCTTTCATATGTTTATTTTGATATGTTCCTAGAGAAAATTGTGTTGAAAAATGTTAGTAGCAATGATGCGGATTGGATCCGTGATCTGAGGTTTATCCTCATGGCTGCACAGAAGAATTATGTCCTGGATGCACCGCTAGGTGACAGACCTATTGCAGGAGCAAGATGCAGACGTTATGAACGTTTGGCTAGCTCAATATGATGACTACTTGATAGTTTAAGTGCACCATGCTTAACGGCTTAGAATCGGGACTTCAAAGACGTGTTGAACGTCATGGACCATATGAGATGTTCCAGGAGTTGAAGTTAATATTTCAAGCAAATACCCGAGTTGAGAGATATGAAGTCTCCAACAAGTTCTATAGCTAAAAGATGGAGGAGAATCGCTCAACTAGTGAGCATGTGCTCAGATTGTCTGGGTACTACAATCGATTGAATCAAGTGGGAGTTAATCTTCCAGATAAGATAGTGATTGACAGAATTCTCTAGTCACCATCACCAAGTTAGTAGAACTTCGTGATGAACTATAGTATGCAAGGGATGATGAAAATGATTCCCGAGTTTTTCATGATGATGAAATCGATGAAGGTAGAAATCAAGAAAGAACATCAAGTGTTGATGTTTAACAAGACCACTAGTTTCAAGAAAAGGGCAAAGGGATAGAAGGGAACTTCAAGAAGAACGGCAAGCAAGTTGTTGCTCAAGTAAAGAAGCCCAAGTCTGGACCTAAGCCTGAGACTAAGTGCTTCTACTACAAAGGGACTGGTCACTAGAAGCAGAACTACCCCAAGTATTTGGCGGATAAGAAGGATGGCAAAGTGAACAAAGGTATATTTGATATACATGTTATTGATGTGTACTTTACTAGTGTTTATAGCAATCCCTCGGTATTTGGTACTAGTTCAGTTGCTAAGAGTAGTAACTCGAAACGGGAGTTGCGGAATAAACAGAAACTAGTTAAGGGTGAAGTGACGATGTGTGTTGAAAGTAGTTTCAAGACTGATATGATCAACATCGCACACTCCCTATACTTTCGGGATTAGTGTTGAACCTAAATAAATGTTATTTGGTGTTTGCGTTGAGCATGAATATGATTTGATCGTGTTTATTGCAATACGGTTATTCATTTAAGTAAGAGAATAAACTGTTGTTTTGTTTACATGAATAAAACCTTATATGGTTACACACCCAATGAAAATGGTTCATTGGATCTCGAACGTAGTGACACATATTCATAATATTGAAACCAAAAGATGCAAAGTTAATAATGATAGTGCAATTTATTTGTGGCATTGCCGTTTAGGTCATATTGGTGTAAAGCGCATGAAGAAACTCCATGCTGATGGGATTTTGGAATCACTTGATTATGAATCACTTGATGCTTGCGAACCATGCCTCATGGGCAAGATGACTAAAACTCCGTCCTCCGGAACAGTGGAGCGAGCAACTGACTTATTGGAAATAATACATATTGATGTATGCGATCCGATGAGTGTTAAGGCTCGCGGCGGGTATCGTTATTTTCTGACCTTCACAGATGATTTGAGCAGATATGGGTATATCTACTTGATGAAACATAAGTCTGAAACATTTGAAAAGTTCAAAGAATTTCAGAGTGAAGTGGAAAATCATCATGACAAGAAAATAAGGTTTCTACGATCTGATCGCAGAGACAAACATTTGAGTTACAAGTTTGGTCTTCAACTAAAACAATGTGGAATAGTTTCACAAATTCATGCCACCTGGAACACCACATCATAATGGTGTGTCTGAACGTCATAACCGTACTTTATTGGATATAGTACAATCTATGATGTTTCTTACCGATTTACCAATATCGTTTTGGGATCATGCATTAGAGACAGCTGCATTCACGTTAAATAGGGCACCATCTAAATTTGTTGAGACGACACTATATGAACTGTGGTTTAGCAAGAAACCAAAGTTGTCGTTTCTTAAAGTTTGGGGTTGTGATGCTTATGTGAAAAAGTTTCATCCTGATAAGCTGAAACCCAAATCGAAGAAATGCGTCCTCATAGGATACCCAAAGGAGACTGTTGGGTACACCTTCTATCACAGATCCAAAGACAAGACATTTGTTGCTGAGAATGGATCCTTTCCAGAGAAGGAGTTTCTCTCGAAAGAAGTGAGTGGGAGGAAAGTAGAACTTGATAAGGTAATTGTACCTTCTCCCTTATTGGAAAGTAGTTCATCACAGAAATCTGTTCCTGTGACTACTATACCAATTAGTGAGGAAGCTAATGATGATGATCATGTAACTTCAGATCAAGTTACTACCGAACCTCGTAGGTCAACCAGAGTGAGATCCGCACCAGAGTGGTATGGTAATACCATTCTGGAAGTCATGTTACTTGACCATGATGAACCTACGAACTATGAGGAAGCGATGATGAGCCCAGATTCCGCAAAATGGATTGAGGCCATGAAATCTGAGATATGATCCATGTATGAGAACAAAGTATGGACTTTGATAGATTTGCCCGATGATCGGCAAACCATAGAAAATAAATGGATCTTCAAGAGGAAGACGGACGTTGATAGTAGTGTTACTATCTACAAAGCTAGACTTGTCGAAAAAGGTTTTTGACAAAGTTCAAGGTGTTGACTACGATGAAATTTTCTCACTCGTAGCGATGCTTAAGTCTGTCCAAATCATGTTAGCAATTGCCGCATTTTTATGAAATCTGGCAAATGGATAAACAAAACTACATTCCTTAATGGATTTAAAGAAGAGTTGTATATGATGCAACCAGAAGGTTTTGTCAATCCTAAAGGTGCTGACAAAATACGCAAGCTCCAGCGATCCATCTATGGACTGGTGCAAGCATCTCGGAGTTGGAATATACGCTTTGATAAGTTGATCAAAGCATATAGTTTTATACAGACTTGCGGTGAAGCCTGTATTTACTAGAAAGTGAGTGGGAGCACTACAGCATTTCTGATAAGTATATGTGAATGACATATTGTAGATCGTAAATAATGTAGAATTATTCTGCAAAGCATAAAGGAGTGTTTGAAAGGAGTTTTTCAAATAAAGACCTCGGTGAAGCTGCTTACATATTGAGCATCAAGATCTATTAAGATAGATCAAGACACTTGATAAGATTTTCAATGAGTACATACCTTGACAAGATTTTGAAGTAGTTCAAAATGGAATTGTCAAAGAAAGAGTTCTTGTCTGTGTTGCAAAGGTATGAAATTGAGTAAGACTCAAATCCTGACCACAGCAGAAAATAGAAAGAGAATGAAAGTCATTCCCTATGCATCAGTCATAGGTTCTATAAAAGTATGCCATGCTATGGACCAGACCTATTGTATACTCTGCCCTGGTTTGGCAAGGGAGTACAATAGTGATCTAGGAGTAGATCACTGGACATTGGTCAAAATTATCCTTAGTGGAATAAGGATATGTTTCTCGATTATGGAAGTGACAAAAGGTTCGTCGTAAAGGGTTACGTCGATGAAACTTTTGCCACTGATCCAGATGACTCTAAGTCTCAATCTGGATACATATTGAAAGTGGGAGCAATTAGCTAGAGTAGCTCCGTGCAGAGTATTGTAGACATAGAATATTTGCAAAATACATACGGCTCTGAATGTGATAGACCCGTTGACTAAGATTCTCTCACAAGCAAAACATGATCACACCTTAGTACTCTTTGGGTGTTAATCACATAGCGATGTGAACTAGATTACTTAATCTAGTAAACCCTTTGGGTATTGGTCACATGGCGATGTGAAATATGGGTGTTAATCACATGATGATGTGAACTATCGATGTTAATCACATGGTGATGTGATCTATATTATTGACTCTAGTGCAAGTGGGAGACTGAAGGAAATATGCCCTAGAGGCAATAATAAAGTTATTATTATTTCCTTATATCATGATAAATGTTTATTATTCATGCTATGATTGTATTAACCGGAAACATAATACATGTGTGAATATATAGACAAACAGAGTGTCACTAGTATGCCTCTACTTGACTAGCTTGTTAATCAAAGATGGTTATGTTTCCTAACCATGGACAAAGAGTTGTTATTTGATTAACGGGATCACATCATTAGTTGAATGATCTGATTGACATGACCCATTCCGTTAGCTTAGCACCCGATCGTTTAGTATGTTGCTATTGCTTTCTTCATGACTTATACATGTTCCTATGACTATGAGATTATGCAACTCCCGTTTGCCGGAGGAACACTTTGTGTGCTACCAAACGTCACAACGTAACTGGGTGATTATAAAGGAGCTCTACAGGTGTCTCCAAAGGTACATGTTGGGTTGGCGTATTTCGAGATTAGGATTTGTCACTCCGATTGTCGAAGAGGTATCTCTGGGCCCTCTCGGTAATACACATCACATAAGCCTTGCAAGCATTGCAGCTAATGAGTTAGTTGCGAGATGATGTATTACAGAACGAGTAAAGAGACTTGCCGGTAACGAGATTGAACTAGGTATTGGATACCGAGGATCGAATCTCGGGCAAGTAACATACCGATGACAAAGGGAACAACGTATGTTGTTATGCGGTCTGACCGATAAAGATCTTCGTAGAATATGTAGGAACCAATATAGGCATCCAGGTCCCGCTATTGGTTATTGACCGGAGACGTGTCTCGGTCATGTCTACATTGTTCTCGAACCGTAGGATCCGCACGCTTAAGGTTTCGATGACAGTTTTATTATGAGTTTATGAGTTTTGATGTACCGAAGGAGTTCGGAGTCCCGGATGAGATCGGGGACATGACAAGGAGTCTCGAAATGGTCGAGACGTAAAGATCGATATATTGGACGACTATATTCGGAGTTCGGAAAGGTTCCGAGTGATTCGGGTATTTTTCGGAGTACTGGAGAGTTACGGGAATTCGTATTGGGCCTCATTGGGCCATACGGGAAAGGAGAGAAAGGGCCAAAAGGGTGGCCGCACCCCTCCCCTTGGACTAGTCCGAATTGGACTAGGGAGGGGGGGCGCCTCCTTCCTTCCTTCTCCTTCTCTCTTCCCTTTCCTTCTCTCCTACTCCTACTACATGGAAGGGTTCCTAGTTGGACTAGGAAAGGGGGAATCCTACTCCTGTTGGGAATAGGACTCCCCTAGGGCACACCATAGAGAGGGCTGGCCCTCCCCTCCTCCACTCCTTTATATACGGAGGCAGGGGGCACCCCATGGATACACAAGTTGATCATCGTGATCGTTCCTTAGCCGTGTGCGGTGCCCCCATCCACAATATTACACCTCGGTTATATTGTAGCGGTGCTTAAGCGAAGCCCTGCGATAGTTGAACATCAAGATCGTCACCACGCCGTCGTGCTGACAAAACTCCTCCCCGTACCTCTGCTGGATCGGAGCCCGGGGTGCGTCATCGAGCGGTACGTGTGTCAAGAACTCGGAGGTGCCGGAGTAACGGTGCTTGGATCGGTTGGACCGGGAAGACGTATGACTACTTCCTCTACGTTGCGTCAACGCTTCCGCTTCGGTCTACGAGGGTACGTAGACAACACTCTCCCCTCTCGTTGCTATGCATCACCATGATCTTGCGTGTGCGTAGGAAATTTTTTGAAATTACTACGTCCCCAACATATTATTCATGCTAGAATTGTATTAACCGGAAACAGGATACATGTGTGAATACATAGACAAACATATAGTCACTAGTATGCCTCTACTTGACTAGCTCATTAATCAATGATGGTTATGTTTCCTAACCATAGACATGTGTTGTCATCTGATTAATGGGATCACATCATTAGGAGAATGATGTGATTGACATGACCCATCCTGTTAGCTTAGCACATGATCGTTTAGTATTCTGCTATTGCTTTCTTCATGACTTATACATGTTCCTATGAGAATTATGCAACTCCCGTTTACCGGAGGAACACTTTGGGTACTACCAAACATCACAACGTAACTGGGTGATTATAAAGGAGTACTACAGGTGTCTCCGAAGGTACATGTTGAGTTGGCGTATTTCGAGATTAGGTTTTGTCACTCCGATTGTCGGAGAGGTATCTCTGGGCCCTCTCGGTAATACTCATCACTTAAGCCTTGCAAGCATTATAACTAATGAGTTAGTTGTGAGATGACGTATTACAGAACGAGTAAAGAGACTTGCCGATAACGAGATTGAACTAGGTATTGGATACCGACGATCGAATCTCGGGCAAGTAACATACCGATGACAAAGGGAACAACGTATGTTGTTATGCGGTTTGACCGATAAAGATCTTCGTAGAATATGTAGGAACCAATATGGGCATCCAGGTCCCGCTATTGGTTATTGACCGAGAATGGTTCTAGGTCATGTCTACATAGTTCTCGAACCCGTAGGGTCCGCACGCTTAACGTTTCGATGACAGTTTTATTATGAGTTTATAAGTTTTGATGTACTGAAGTTTGTTCGGAGTCCCGGATGTGATCACAGACATGACGAGGAGTCTCGGAATGGTCGAGACATAAAGATTGATATATTGGAAGCCTATGTTTGGACATCGGAATGGTTCCGGGTGAAATCAGCATTTTACCGGAGTACCGGGAGGTTAACGGAACCCCCCGGGGGGTTAATGGGCCTACATGGGCCAAGAGGGAGAAGAGGAAGGAGCCAGGAGGGGGCCGCGCGCCCCTCCCCCTCCTAGTCCGAATAGGACAAGGGAAGGGGGCGGCGCCCCTCCTTTCCTTCTCCTCTTTCCCCTTTCTCTCCTACTCCTAATTGGAAAAGGGGAGTCCTACTCCCGGTGGGAGTAGGACTCCACCCTTGGCGCGCCCCCTAGGCCGACGGCCTCCTCCCCCTTGGATCCTTTATATACGGGGGCGGGGGGCACCCCATAGACACACAAGTTGATCTACGGATCATTCCTTAGCCATGTGCGGTGCCCCCTTCCACCATATTCCACCTCGGTCATATTGTCGCGGAGCTTAGGCGAAGCCCTGCGCCGGTAGAACATCATCATCGTCACCACGCCGTCGTGCTGACGGAACTCATCTCCGAAGCCTTTGCTGGATCGGAGGGCAGGAGATCGTCATCGAGCTGAACGTGTGCTGAACTCGGAGGCTCCGTACGTTCGGTGCTTGGATCGGTCGGATCGTGAAGACATACGACTACATCAACCGCGTTGTGCTAACGCTTCCGCTTACGGTCTACGAGGGTACGTGGACGAACACTCTCCCCTCTCGTTGCTATATCATCACCATGATCTTGCGTGTGCATAGGAAAATTTTTGAAATTACTACGTTCCCCAACAGTGGCATCCGAGCCTAGGTTTTATGCGTTGATGTTATATGCACGAGTAGAACACAAGTGAGTTGTGGGCGATACAAGTCATACTGCTTACCAGCATGTCATACTTTGGTTCGGCGGTATTGTGAGATGAAGCGGCCCGGACCGACATTACGCGTACGCTTACGCGAGACTGGTTTCACCGTTACGAGCTCTCGTGCTTAAAGGTGGCTGGCGGGTGTCTATCTCTCTCACTTTAGCTGAATCGAGTGTGGCTATGCCTGGTCCTTGCGAAGGTTAAAACAGCACCAACTTGACGAACTATCGTTGTGGTTTTTTGATGCGTAGGTAAAAACGGTTCTTGCTAAACCCGTAGCAGCCACGTAAAATTTGCAACAAAAAAGTAGTGGACGTCTAACTTGTTTTTGCAGGGCATGTTGTGATGTGATATGGTCAAGACGTGATGCTATATTTTATTGTATGAGATGATCATGTTTTGTAACCGAAGTTATCGGCAACTGGCAGGAGCCATATGGTTGTCGCTTTATTGTATGAAATGCAAACGCCCTGTAATTGCTTTACTTTATCACTAAGCGGTAGCGATAGTCGTAGAAGCAATAGATGGTGTAACGACAACGATGCTACGATGGAGATCAAGGTGTCGCGCCGGTGATGATGGTGATCATGACGGTGCTTCGAAGATGGAGATCACAAGCACAAGATGATGATGGCCATATCATATCACTTATATTCATTGCATGTGATGTTTATCCTTTATGCATCTTATCCTGCTTTGATTGACGGTAGCATTTTAAGATGATCTCTCACTAATTATCAAGAAGTGTTCTCCCTGAGTATGCACCGTTGCGAAAGTTCTTCGTGCTGAGACACCACGTGATGATCGGGTGTGATAGGCTCTACGTTCAAATACAACGGGTGCAAAACAGTTGCACACGCGGAATACTCGGGTTATACTTGACGAGCCTAGCATATACAGATATGGCCTCGGAACACGGAGACCGAAAGGTCGAGCGTGAATCATATAGTAGATATGATCAACATAGCAATGTTCACCATTGAAACTACTCCATCTCACGTGATGATCGGACATGGTTTGGTTGATTTGGATCACGTGATCACTTAGATGACTAGAGAGATGTCTGTCTAAGTGGGAGTTCTTAAGTAATATGATTAATTGAACTTAAAATTTATCATGAACTTAGTACCTGATAGTATCTTGCTTGTCTATGTTTGTTTGTAGATAGATGGCTCGTGCTGTTGTTCCGTTGAATTTTAATGCGTTCCTTGAGAAAGCAAAGTTGAAAGATGATGGTAGCAATTACACGGACTGGGTCCGTAACCTGAGGATTATCCTCATTGCTGCACAGAAAAGTTACGTCCTGGAAGCACCGCTGGGTGCCAGGCCTGTTGCTGATGCAACTAACGACGTTAAGAACGTCTAGCAGAGCAAAGCTGATGACTACTCTATAGTTCAGTGTGCCATGCTTTACGGCTTAGAACCGGGCCTTCAACGACGTTTTGAACGTCATGGAGCATATGAGATGTTCCAGGAGTTGAAGTTAATATTTCAAGCAAATGCCCGGATTGAGAGATATGAAGTCTCCAATAAGTTCTATAGCTGCAATATGGAGGAGAATAGTTCTGTCAGTGAACACATACTCAAAATGTCTGGGTATAATAATCACTTGATTCAACTAGGAGTTAATCTTCCTGATGATAGTGTCATTGACAGAATTCTCCAATCACTGCCACCAAGCTACAAGAGCTTAGTGATGAACTATAATATGCAAGGGATGAACAGACTATTCCCGAGCTCTTCGCGATGCTGAAAGCCACGGAGGTAGAAATCAAGAAGGAGCATCAAGTGTTGATGGTCAACAAGACCACTAGTTTCAAGAAGAAGGGCAAAGGGAAGAAGAAGGGGAACTTCAAAAAGAACGGCAAGCAAGTTGCTGCTCAAGAGAAGAAACCCAAAGTCAGGACCTAAGCCTGAAACTGAGTGCTTCTACTGCAAGCAGACTGGACACTGGAAGCGGAACTGCCCCAAGTATTTGGCGGATAAGAAGGATGGCAAAGTGAACAAAGGTATATGTGATATACATGTTATTGATGTGTACCTTACTAATGCTCGCAGTAGCACCTGGGTATTTGATACCGGTTCTGTTGCTAATGTTTGCAACTCGAAACAGGGACTACGGATTAAGCGAATATTAGCTAAGGACGAGGTGATGATGCGCGTGGGAAATGGTTCCAAAGTCGATGTGATCGCGGTCGGCACGCTACCTCTACATCTACCATCGGGATTAGTATTAGACCTAAATAATTGTTATTTGGTGCCAGCGTTAAGCATGAACATTATATCTGGATCTTGTTTGATGTGAGACGGTTATTCATTTAAATCAGAGAATAATGGTTGTTCTATTTATATGAGTAATATCTTTTATGGTCATGCACCCTTGAAGAGTGGTCTATTTTTATTGAATCTCGATAGTAGTGATACACATATTCACAGTGTTGAAACCAAAAGATGCGGAATTGATAATGATAGTGCAACTTATTTGTGGCACTGCCGTTTAGGTCATATCGGTGTAAAGCGCATGAAGAAACTCCATATTGATGGGCTTTTGGAATCACTTGATTATGAATCACTTGGTACTTGCGAACCGTGCCTCATGGGCAAGATGACTAAAACACCGTTCTCCGGTACTATGGAGAGAGCAACAGATTTGTTGGAAATCATACATACAGATGTATGCGGTCCAATGAATGTTGAGGCTCGTGGCGGATATCGTTATTTTCTCACCTTCACAGATGATCTAAGCAGATATGGGTATGTCTACTTAATGAAACACAAGTCTGAAACATTTGAAAAGTTCAAGGAATTTCAGAGTGAAGTGGAAAATCATCGTAACAAGAAGATAAAGTTTCTACGATCTGATCGTGGAGGAGAATATTTGAGTTACGAGTTTGGTCTACACTTGAAACAATGCGGGATAGTCTCGCAACTCACGCCACCTAGAACACCACAACGAAATGGTGTGTTCGAACGTCGTAATCGTACTTTACTTGATATGGTGCGATCTATGATGTCTCTTACTGATCTACCACTATCGTTTTGGGGTTATGCTTTAGAGACGGCCGCATTCACGTTAAATAAGGCACCATCAAAATCCGTTGAGACGACGCCTTATGAACTATGGTTTGGCAAGAAACCAAAGTTGTCGTTTCTTAAAGTTTGGGGTTGCGATGCTTATGTGAAGAAACTTCAACCAGATAAGCTCGAACCCAAATCGGAGAAATGTGTCTTCATAGGATACCCAAAGGAGACTATTGGGTACACCTTCTATCACAGATCTAAGGGCAAGATTTTCGTTGCTAAATTCGGATCCTTTCTAGAGAAGGAGTTTCTCTCGAAAGAAGTGAGTGGGAGGAAAGTAGAACTTGATGAGATAACTGTATCTACTCCCTTATTGGAAAGTAGTTCATCACAAGAACCGGTTCCTGTGACAACTACACCAATTAGTGAGGAAGCTAATGATGTTGATCATGAAACTTCAGATCAAGTTTCTACAGAACCCCGTAGGTCTACCAGAGTAAGATCCACACCAGAGTGGTACGGTAATCCTATTCTGGAAGTCATGTTACTTGACCATGATGAACCTACGAACTATGAGGAAGCGATGATGAGCCCAGATTCCGCAAAATGGCTTGAAGCCATGAAATCTGAGATGGGATCCATGTATGAAAACAAAGTATGGACTTTGGTTGACTTGCCCGATGATCGGCAAGCCATTGAGAATAAATGGATTTTTAAGAAGAAGACTGACGCTGATGGTAATGTAACTGTCTATAAAGCTCGACTTGTTGCAAAAGGTTTTCGACAAGTTCAAGGGGTTGACTACGATGAGACTTTCTCACCCGTAGCGATGCTTAAGTCTGTCCGAATCATGTTAGCCATTGCTGCATTTCATGATTATGAAATGTGGCAAATGGGTGTCAAGACTGCATTCTTGAACGGATTTCTAGAAGAAGAGTTGTATATGATGCAGCCGGAAGGTTTTGTTGATCCAAAAGGTGCTAATAAAGTGTGCAAGCTCCAACGTTCCATTTATGGACTGGTGCAAGCATCTCGAAGTTGGAATAAACGCTTTGATAGTGTGATCAAAGCATATGGTTTTATACAGACTTTTGGAGAAGCCTGTATTTACAAGAAAGTGAGTGGGAGCTCTGTAGCATTTCTAGTTTTATATGTAGATGACATATTGTTAATTGGAAATGATATAGAATTTCTGGATAGCATAAAGGGATACTTGAATAAAAGTTTTTCAATGAAAGACCTTGGTGAAGCTGCTTATATATTGGGCATCAAGATCTATAGAGATAGATCAAGACGCTTAATAGGACTTTCACAAAGCACATACCTTGACAAAATTTTGAAAAAGTTCAAAATGGATCAGGCAAAGAAAGGGTTCTTGCCTGTGCTACAAGGTGTGAAGTTGAGTCAAACTCAATGCCCGACCACAACAGAAGATAGAGAGAAAATGAAAGATGTTCCCTATGCTTCAGCCATAGGCTCTATCATGTATGCAATGTTGTGTACCAGACCTGACGTATGCTTAGCAATAAGCTTAGCAGGAAGGTACCAAAGTAATCCAGGAGTGGATCACTGGACAGCGGTCAAGAACATCCTGAAATACCTGAAAAGGACTAAGGATATGTTTCTCGTATATGGAGGTGACAAAGAGCTAGTCGTAAGAGGTTACGTCGATGCAAGCTTTGACACTGATCTGGACGATTCTAAATCGCAAACCGGATACGTGTTTATATTAAACGGTGGAGCTGTAAGTTGGTGCAGTTCTAAACAAAGCGTCGTGGCGGGATCTACATGTGAAGCGGAGTACATAGCTGCTTCTGAAGCCGCAAATGAAGGAGTCTGGATGAAGGAGTTCATTTCCGATCTAGGTGTCATACCTAGTGCATCGGGACCAATGAAGATCTTCTGTGACAATACTGGTGCAATTGCCTTGGCAAAGGAATCCAGATTTCACAAGAGGACCAAGCACATCAAGAGACGCTTCAATTCCATTCGGGACCAAGTCCAAGTGGGAGACATAGAGATTTGCAAGATACATACGGATCTGAATGTTGCAGACCCGTTGACTAAGCCTCTCTCACGAGCAAAACATGATCAGCACCAAGACTCCATGGGTGTTAGAATCATTACTATGTAATCTAGATTATTGACTCTAGTGCAAGTGGGAGACTGAAGGAAATATGCCCTAGAGGCAATAATAAATTTATTATTTATTTCCTCATATCATGATAAATGTTTATTATTCATGCTAGAATTGTATTAACCGGAAACATGATACATGTGTGAATACATAGACAAACATATAGTCACTAGTATGCCTCTACTTGACTAGCTCATTAATCAAAGATGGTTATGTTTCCTAACCATAGACATGTGTTGTCATCTGATTAATGGGATCACATCATTAGGAGAATGATGTGATTGACATGACCCATCCCGTTAGCTTAGCACATGATCGTTTAGTATTCTGCTATTGCTTTCTTCATGACTTATACATGTTCCTGTAACTATGAGAATTATGCAACTCCCGTTTACCGGAGGAACACTTTGGGTACTACAAAACGTCACAACGTAACTGGGTGATTATAAAGGAGTACTACAGGTGTCTCCGAAGGTACATGTTGAGTTGGCGTATTTCGAGATTAGGTTTTGTCACTCCGATTGTCGGAGAGGTATCTCTGGGCCCTCTCGATAATACTCATCACTTAAGCCTTGCAAGCATTATAACTAATGAGTTAGTTGTGAGATGACGTATTACAGAACGAGTAAAGAGACTTGCCGGTAACGAGATTGAACTAGGTATTGGATACCGACGATCAAATCTCGGGCAAGTAACATACCGATGACAAAGGGAACAACGTATGTTGTTATGCGGTTTGACCGATAAAGATCTTCGTAGAATATGTAGGAACCAATATGGGCATCTAGGTCCCGCTATTGGTTATTGACCGAGAATGGTTCTAGGTCATGTCTACATAGTTCTCGAACCCGTAGGGTCCGCACGCTTAACGTTTCGATGACAGTTTTATTATGAGTTTATAAGTTTTGATGTACCGAAGTTTGTTCAGAGTCCCGGATGTGATCACGGACATGCCGCGGAGTCTCGGAATGGTCAAGACATAAAGATTGATATATTGGAAGCCTATGTTTGGACATCGGAATGGTTCCGAGTGAAATCGGCATTTTACCGGAGTACCGGGAGGTTACCGGAACCCCCCGGGGGGTTAATGGGCCTACATAGGCCAAGAGGGAGAAGAGGAAGGAGCCAGGAGGGGGCCGCGCGCGCCTCCCCCTCCTAGTCCGAATAGGACAAGGGAAGGGGGGTGGCGCCCCCCCCCCCTTTCCTTCTCCTCTTCCTCCTCTTTCCCCTTTCTCTCCTACTCCTACTTGGAAAAGGGGAGTCCTACTCCCGGTGGGAGTAGGACTCCCCCCTTGGCGCGCCCCCTAGGCCGGCGGCCTCCTCCCCCTTGGCTCCTTTATATACGGGGGCGGGGGGCACCCCATAGACACACAAGTTGATCTACGGATCATTCCTTAGCCGTGTGCGGTGCCCCCTTCCACCATATTCCACCTCGGTCATATTGTCGCGGAGCTTAGGCGAAGCCCTGCCGGTAGAACATCATCATCGTCACCACGCCGTCGTGCTGACGGAACTCATCTCCGGAGCCTTTGCTGGATCGGAGGGCAGGAGATCGTCATCGAGCTTAACGTGTGCTGAACTCGGAGGCTCCGTACGTTCGGTGCTTGGATCGGTCGGATCTTGAAGACGTACGACTACATCAACCGCGTTGTGCTAACGCTTCCGCTTACGGTCTACGAGGGTACGTGGACGAACACTCTCCCCTCTCGTTGCTATATCATCACCATGATCTTGCGTGTGCGTAGGAAATTTTTTGAAATTACTACGTTCCCCAACAATTTGGCGGCCCAGCACTCGGGTGGTGGTTTGTGGCGGCAGAACTGGTGATTCTCCTTCGACTTCGTCAAACGGAGGTGCCGGAGCTGGAACCGAGGATTTGCACGGGGATGTTCCCTGGTTGACGTGCCACAGCAGCTACGCCTCGCCGTTCGCGGTGGGGCTCATCTTCGACTCAAAAATCCATTTCCGGCGATGGTGTGCCCTCGGTTCAGGGCTTGGTGGTTTCTGGCATCTTCCTTTGCTGTTCGTCTCGGCGGCGGCAGTCGGCGGCTGGTGTCGGCTCTTTTTGCGTCAAGGCCCCCTCGAGACCGGATTGTACTTTCTCTTTCTTTGGGGTTCTTTTCGCATTTGTATTGGGACACCTGGGGTCTCTCGTGGTCTCTCGGCGATGCTGTGTATGTGCTATGTTTGTAACCTTTGCTGGTTAATGAGATATGCAGTTATCCTCAAAAAAAATAACGATTATGTTTGCCCGGCCAAAGGGAACTAACCCGTCAGGGCCGAGCGCACGTATGATGGATTTTTTTTCCATTGTAGCTCTCTGATTGGATGGAACCAGTCTAGACGACTGACTCTCAGACCGACTGACACACGTGCAGTGCATTGCACCAATTGGCGCAGAGATCAAACCACAACCCAGAAGTTAAACAAACTATGTGACCCATCTAATAGTCCACCGTAAAGAGCTCCACAATGGTTTTGTGAAGCTTTTTGTTGTTTTACCTTTTCCTTTTTCCTCTCTTTTGTCATTTTTCATTTTCATGATTTCTACTCCAAATTCATGAATTTCAAAAATCATGAATAATTTTTAAAGTCACGAATTTGTTTCAATTATGCGAATACTCCCTCCGTCCCATAATGTAAGATGTTTTTTGATAATAGTGTAGTGTTAGGTGGACAGAGTTCTACCTCTTGGGTTGCTCGTGCAACTCCAGAGGCCCCCCGCCGCCGCCACCAAACCAACCCCCCCCCCCCCCCACCGCTTCCTTCCCTGGCCATCGCCGGAGGATGTCGCCGGGCTAAGCCTTGTGTGATGGACGGCGGCGGGGGGCCTTGCTTGGCCTGTTCTCACGCCCGCAGGCTTCCTCTCACTCCCCAAGATCCAAAAGCTTCATCACAGTGCACCACCTCGATCTGCTCGGCTCCTGCCGGCGCTCGTCGCCACTCGGCGCGATGGGCTCCGCCGGTCTCCCTCGTCCTTCCTCGACCTCCATCTGACTGAGACGTGGATCTTTTGGGAGCGCAGCTTCAATTTGCTCTGCCGCAGCCAGTCCTCGCTGCCGCTCGCCATGCTGGCATCCTCCGGGCTCCCTCGACCTCCCTCCACCTCACCTACCCCGCTCCGCCTTCACGGCAGCTCTCCCGCGCCTTGCCTCCAAGCGTCTGCTCCACGCCCCTGTGCACTGAGCTGTTCACCTCGACTCTCGATCCACATCCGTTACTCCGGGCTTCAACCTTCCCCTCTCGCGCATGGCCTGCACCAGTGTGGCTTGGCTTCATGCCGGGTCTTGAACCTCCATGCCGCGACCGGCTCCTGCGTCGCTCCGTCTTGCGCCGTCGCACGGCGTCCACTTCCATCGCGCCCGACGACGTCCTCCACCGTTCAGATCCGGCCAGTGCTCGCCGCTCTCGACCCGCGCCGCCATCATCCGCGTCTACCCTCTGCTACGGGCCGGCGTGCCACGGCTGTGGGGTGCATCGCCCGGCCATGTGCGGGTCTTGGTTTGCCTGCTCGTCCAGCCTGGGTGGTACGGGGTGGCAGCCCCACCTCCTATGCTCTGCTTCATCCCTAGTGCTAGCGTTGGTTCTGATGCTTGGGCGAGGCTGGAGTATATACGCCGGCTGGCAGTGCCTTTGAGGTCAGGTGCTTACTCCCGGAGATATCCTGCTCTGTAGGAGCGACCACGGCAGCGCCCTTTCCTTCGTAATCCTCACTGGAGGCGTGGTTTGGGAGATGCATCTCCTCTCGTGGGGTTCCGGGTGAAAGCTCCGACGACGATGTACACCTTCCTGAAGGCGTCGCTTGGGAACCCCTGCCATTGTCATTGCCAAGCCTCATGCTAGGTTGCTGGCGACTTTGGGTCTGCCAATGACTCCGTGACATCCCCCCTCCGACCCATCACCCGCTGCCTCCCATCCGCCCCTGCCCTTCGGTGATGCTCGTCATCTTGTTTTGCCTGCTCAAGACCCTCCCTGACTGAAGTTGCCTTGCTTCCTCGTCGTGCCCTTCGCCACCATCCTTCCGCCTTTGCTCATCATTTCGTGTGTAATCCATGTTGGTGTGTTGTTCTTCATGTGTTTTCTCTTCGGCTGTCCTTGGCATGGTCTCCATCCTGTTGCTGTCATGCTCAAGACACTCCCATGGTTGTCGTTGTGCTGCGGCGAGCTTCAGGCTCTTGGTGTTGTCTCGGTTCACTTTTGCTCAATGACGACGCAATGATGCATTCCCAACCTGCTAATTGTCTCGACCGCCCGTGGCGGATCTCCCAGTCAAGGTTCGTGTTAAGGTTTGGCACTCGTTGATTATGGATGATCCTTTGTTGTGCCGTGGGGCTCGGTACACACGCCGATATGGTGCGTTAGATTGTTTGCTGAGTCTTGCTATTGTGATTCCTCGACAGCACCCCACATCTACATGTGTCTCTCGTGGTGTTGGTCTTTCTGCCTGCTAGCTAGGTCGTGCCTTCTCTTGGGCGCCAGTTTTTTTTCTCTTCTTTTGTAACCTTGTTACATGTACGATTTTCGGCCCGATTTCCCTCATAAACGGAGTCAACTTGTTTAGGTTTTCGATCTGGTTTTCCTTATAAACTGGATCAGCCAAAGCTTAAGGGGAGACTCTTGGTTTTGGCAGTTTTTTGAGCAATATATTCAGGTGGGGATCCTCTCCCCCCCCCCCCCCCCCCCCGGGTGACTGTTCAAAAAAAATAGTGCAGTGTCAAAAAACGTCTTACATTATGGGGCGGTGGGAGTATTTTTAAAATCCATGATTTTTTCCAAATACGCTCTTTTTCTCAAATTCATCGATTTTTTTTTTCAAATCCGTGAACCTTTATCGAAATCGTGTACTTTTTCACATCCGTGAACTTTTATGAAATTTTGAACTTTTGTAGATTCATGAATAGTTTTAGAATTTAAGATATTTTAAAATTTGTGAAATTTCTTCAAATCTACCAAGAAAACTGAGAGCTGGTTTTTTAGCAACAGCCAGAAGCTAGTGGGAGAAAAACGAAGCCAGGCTTAGTTTTTTTTAGATAAATCGAAACCAGGCTTAGTGGAACAGCGAGCTGCCGATAGTGGGCCGCGGCCGCGGCCCACGAAACTAGCAGGTGGGGAGTAGATCTCTCTCGCCGAACCCGTAGCCCATTTACCGAAATTTTAAGCGCGAACAGAACGGACCGGCGGCGCGGCGGCAGGGAAAGCGGAGGTTGCGGCGGGATCGGCAGCGGCGATCGCCGGAAAATTAACAGAAGCTATCCAATTTCTCCGCGTCTCTCATCCCACCCCGCCCCACCGCGCCCCCGCGCGTAAGTTTTCTGGGCAGAAACATTTCGAACCATCGTCCTGCTCGATACGGTTCGTACCTCGCGCCCCCCTCCACAGTTAGGAAGCTTACGACTGAGATCGGCGGTGTGGGATACGTCGGAGATAGAATCTTTCTCCGTGTGCGGCGCGGGTGGGGGTGGGGGTGGGGGTGGGGGGCGGCAGAGACGAGGGGAAATCTTTCTTGGCTGTTGATAATTTTTGGATAATCTCAAAGGTAATTGGGTGTAATGGGTCGTTTGGATGAACTGTTGCTTTTTTTTTTTTTTTGCTGAGAAACTGTTGCTGTGCAAACTAGTCAAAATAACTCAGATTGCCTCAGAGATTAGTATTATGTGCAGTTTTTCATGTTATTCTCTGGATAGCTCTTAGATTCGACAGTAGAATGCAAAATTCAGGGAGCAAGACATTGGCAGGTTTTAAAATTTATTAAACTGGAGTTAGCATATGCTTGATCAGCCTTGACAAGATCTGTTATTGTTTTTTATGGAAATTACATGATAGAGTTTTTTTTGCTAAGGTAATAGTGTCCAAACCAGGTTACTTAGATTTACTATTGACTTAAAATCTTCTCACCGAACTGTTAGTGCATCTGTCATTGTTGAGTGACAAGTTACAAATTTGAGATGAATAACAAAGATTAAAATCATTTTCTTACCAGCACCTGTGAACAATCATCTTACTGTTCTTTGGATATTTGATTATTTCAGGCTTTAATCTGAAAAGATGGCGTCAAACGCAATCATTAGAAGATTAAGGAATCTCTCTTATTTTAGTCCTGTCATGCCAGTTCCGTCGTTTTGTCGCTTCAGGCATGGTACATTGGGTTCAGATGTTAGCCGGAGCAATAACCAGCAACTTTTTCATCCAAAGAAAAGGTACTTAGACTTTGTAATGGAAGAACTAATTAGCTTTCTCCATTTTTTGAGAAAACCCTGTAATGGCTTCCTACTTGTAACTAAGAAAAGGTAGGAGAAAACCCTGCAATGGCATTTGACGTCTACTAAGCTTCCATGTCCATCATAAGTACTGTTACTTTCTCTTAATGAGAAGCCAACAGTAATGCTTACTTGCAATGGAGGTACGCCTGCAATGGATTCTTCGGTGTTGTACTTTTGGTACATGGAAGCTTAGCTTAGTAGATGTCAGAAGTTATGTTGATCTATTCACTTAATGACAAGCACCCAAGTATATTTACTTGACAAAAGTAACTTTTTAGCTTATTAGATTTACTCATGAGTCTGTGCTGAATTTATCCACTTTATTTTGAAATTATTTAATAAAATTGTGGTGCAAAGTAACCCCTCCTTCTCATGGTAATTCTACTTATCTATGCAACAGTAGGACTGTTCGTCAGATGAGTCAAGCTGAAAATGAACCTCGTTTTGAAAAAGAGCTCCAGCAAGCCTGCCCTGAACGCGCCCACTTAGACATGCTGGCGAAACAAGATATGGAAGACAAGATTATGGTATGACGCACATAATTTAATTGCTCATGGTCTTTGATGATTCTTCTGGTTAATTGTTCCTTAGTTGTTACTCCCTGTGTTAATATTATAAGTCATTCTACACCCATTCCATAAAACTGTATGCTAACAAACTGTTTGCATTATGCATTCAATATGCTTCGTGAATTTTAGCAACATATAACTTATGATTTCTGATGTCAATACATTTGTAATACACTGAACTACTTTTTAATCAGAAATACACATAACTCTTGTCATCTAAATGCGTGCCTTAATTCTTGCGTGAAAAGCTGCATTGACTTGTGATATAGAGACGTGAGATAGGACTTGTCATTTACTACATTCTAACATATATTAGATCTGTAAATAATATTTCTATCGTAGTATTATTTTTTGTCCTTAAAGTAGTATGTGTTTGTTTCTTAGTTCTTGCTACTGTAAGTACCGTTTTTTATATTCAGTGCCCATTTCTAATTCTCCAACTTTCCCTCAAAACCCAGCAGACACAAGACTCCAAGGACACATATATCTCTCACTTCCCTCGAATCCTCAGGAAACCAACAGGATACTTCATCAACTCCAAAATGCGTAGAGGTACCTTCAAATTCACACCCCTGAACAAATCTGTTTGGAGTTGGGATTATTTTGATTGGTGACTTAATTGATAATTGAGATGTGAATCTATCCAGATAATATCACTGTGTCACCAAACAAACGAGTGCCAAATGGTTCAGTTAGAAGTATGACAGAAAGCTTCAAGGCTACTGAATATTTAGTTTGCATGGATAAAAGCAGTCAAGGACGTTATGGCAATGGGAATTGAAATCCAGTCTTGCTCAATTGTTTTGGGAATTGGTTACTAGATTTGTAACTGAGATGAAAGGTTCTACCAAAATCATACCAGTTAGCATCAAGGTCTTTGCTGATAAAAATTGGACCAGTAATTCCTGTCCAATTTCTTTAGGAAAACATTTCATTGGTTAGGTGACATGGAATTATGAGGAAGCTCTATGTAATGGTGAAGATGATTTCATAACTATTGTGGGGGTTTAGGGAAAGACCGAATAATAGATCCTTGTGCACTTCGATTAGCAAGGTCCGACTACAAAACAAAGGTTCAAAGCTACTACATATTTAAGTAGCACAAGGAACAGAGTCTAGGTCGATATTGCAAGGGGAATTTCAAATAGGTCTGCAGTCTTGATCATTCTTTTATTCCAATTGGTTAAGGTTTGAAACTGAGATCAACTGTCCTATTAAAATTGCTCAAATAAAGCAGCAAGGGTGTCAAGATTAAGATGGCATAAACAAAGGATCAATTGGTTATGTGAGTTTGTGACAAGATAGGAAATTACTGTGAAGTCTCTCCAGAAATTTTTCACTGCAATTGGTTATGGGACTTGGAACTTTTATAACGTACTACCTACTGGAAGGATGATTGGATAGCTGGTGATTTATGGAAAGATGATTGGATAGCTGGTGATTTATGGAAAGATGATTGGATAGCTGGTGATTTATGGAAATATGAAAGAATAAAGTCATGTGCTCTTTGCGGAAAAGGCCAGTTAAACAGTCCTGACTATCAAATTTTGGTCATAATTGTTCATGAGACTGTAATTGAGAAGTGCCTCTTCTTAATTAACAATGCTATTGCTTGAAAAAAATGTCAAAAAGGCTGAGAAGTCCTATTTATGACATACAGCAAGATATGTGTGTCGGGACTGCCCAAAGCTTAAGCTGCAGTTCAGTAAGATCTCTTCAGGTGAAGAAGTTGAGCATCATAATAGAAAATTTATGTATGAAGATTTTGTCCCACCACCTTCAGTTGACTGGAGAAAGCTTGGGGTCGTAACTCCTGTTCAACAGCAGATAATTGATGGTATACATATATATACTTCTATCTATTCTTACAGCAGAACATCTTATTCATATGTTGTATATGGTTCTTACGGTATGAACATACTTCTAAATATGTAGGGCCATGCTGGGCCTTCTCATCCATTGGTTCTGTAGAAGGCATTAATGCAATAGTGACTGGGCAGCTGATTAAATTATCAGAACAACAATTAATTGACTGCATTAATATAACCCATGGAGCGTTTGAAGAAGGTGGCTTGCCTGCAAACGCCTTTTGGTATATAAAGCAAAATAGGGGAGTTGTGCCTGCCGAGTCTTACCCATATGTTGCAAGGAAGTGCACTTGCAAAATCTTTGAGGTACACTAGACTACTAGAGTATATCATCTCTGCACCAGATACACATAGTTAGAATTGTGGTTGATGATGTATTCTTTCCTTGAATTTGTTTGTGTGCAGGATTATATGGTTACAATTGATGGTTATCAATTTGTTCCTCAAGATGAAAATTCACTGGAGAAAGCGGTTGCGAATCAACCCGTCGTAGTTGATGTCGCCAGTGGTGGCGCTCACGGATGGATGAGGAACTATAAAGGAGTAAGCTATCACTTGAAACATTGATATGTAGTATTCCAAAAATGGCATTATATCTTTTGAATTTGAATGAAAATTTCTATTTCAGGGCATTGCAGATTGTCATCATGAGACTCCCTACAGCAAGTTGGATCACTCGATGCTTGCAGTAGCATATGGCACTGAAAAAAGTGGTAGGAAATATTGGGTCTGCAAAAATAGCCTTGGCCCAACGTGGGGTAAGAAGGGCTATTGCCACATTGCACGGGGCGTGGGCTACAAGGGAGGAGCTTTCGGCATCGCAAAGGCTGCTTGTTTCCCCGTTAAAACCTCTACCAACAGACGTGGTTCTATAAAGGATGAAGCAATGCTTATTGACCAAGATTCGGACAAGTAGTGGTGTCTATTTCAAGGTGAGGATTAAAACTCAATGAATGATCCATCACTTACCCAAAAATCTCAATGTGCAAACTCAGTTCTCTTATAACAGAATTATGTGACCAGAGACAATCTGAAGAAAAGAAATATGAACAAACCAGTTGATTGTGTCTTTTGTGCCGAACCTGAAAGTGTCCAGCACGTCTTCTTTGACTGCGTAGTTGCTAAACTTGTATGGCAAGAAGTTAGTTCTTTTCTTTCCAGACAAGTAGTAGGTACTTCGCCTATCTGTTTTAGCTTTCTTTTGCCCCTTTAGGGCTTCTGAACATGCCAATAGCATATGGTTGAATATTGTCACTGTTTGCTCTGGTCTCGTTTTCAATGAAAATGGAACCGGGGAGGCCTTTGGTGCCTTCCTGTTACTCTAAAAAAAACAAGTAGGTACTTCTCTTGAATCAGTTACTTCTATTTGGATCGCTGGAAAGAAACTGGATTCTCTTCTTAATACAATAGTTGCTTCTGTTCTCTGGGCTTTGTGGAAGCACAGAAATAGTATACTATATTTAATGGTGTCATTTGGATGTCTTTGAATCAGATTCAGTCACTGGTTTTAAGGACCATCAGGAAATTGCGCTTAATCTTCAAGGAGCATATGCTGGTTCAGATATACCAATTCTACCTGCATCTTCAACACCTGCTGGGAAGACCAGCACAACTGGAGTGGGGTAACAGTCTAACAGAGTGTGCTGCTGCTGGAGAAGCCCATCCACACTTGTACAGGCATGGTGACAGGCATCTTGAGCCCAACTTCTCTCTGACGCCGCAGCCGCTGGCTTAAAAGCTTGTATACTGTTGTTTTCCTCCAGTTGTCTGTTCAAGCAGCTCCTGTTCCCTAGCTGTCACAAATTTCTTAAAAAGGTTGGCAGACCTTGCGGCATGTAGCTTAGGTTATATGAGTAGTTTGATCTAGCTAGTGGGCTCTGCCCAGGAGTTTATCTTTAGGTTGAGTAGTCCCGTTGGTTTTTGCGGGCTTCATTTTATATGGAGCCGGGGAGTGATCTCTCCCTGTTGATCTACAAAAGAGGCTGAAGAATGTTTCAGTTGTATAGAATTTGTGGTGCCACTGTCACATGACACATTTCCTCTTTTATCGCAATGAGTCTCGTATAAATCACTTCCTTTTCTTCTTATTTATTTTTCTTCTTCTTGTGATGATTGCTCTTGGGCAGAACGAAGCATACTATTATGCTGATAACTTATTAAAGATTCAGGTGTAATGATTAAACTTCACTGGTGGTTGTTCTGCTATTGAGCAAGGGAGACCATGAAGAATAGGTGCTGCTCGCTTCTGGAGATGGGCATATGGCAACTGCCATCGGTTGCTAATTTTTGGACACAGAATACTTAATAGTTTGTCACAAGTACGTGAAAACAAGTTGCTAGACACAGCTCGGTGCTTTGATGCAACTAAAGCATACCGATTGGGTCTCGCCGAGACGAATCAATATTCCCTTGTCGGGCAGATGGGCAAACATCGACCCTGTGCGACTAGGCGGAAGCGTCTTACCTTGATGTGAGGGACGCGTTACGTGTTATATGGAGCAGGGGCGCACCTCCCTGACAGGCGCATACATGCGGTAGTTTAGATCTTCTAGGAAGATTACATCTTGGGGAGGAAGAGATAAGAGAGAGGTTACAATATGAGATATAAGATAAACATTCAAACAACCTACTCTATCTATCTCTATCATGCGCCGGTGTGTGGCTCAATGACCGTGACATGTTTACATGTTTGACACCCTCCCTTAATCACAACTTCATCAAGTTGAGATTATGCTTGAAGTCCTCAAAGCTTTTGACAGGTAGGGCCTTTGTGAATCCATCTGCTATCTGATCTCTGGAATGCACAAACCGAATGTCAAGTTGCTTTTGAGCCACTCTTTCCCTGACAAAATGAAAGTCAATCTCTATATGCTTTGTTCTGGCATGAAACACAGGGTTAGCAGACAAATATGTGGCGCCCAACTTATCACACCACAAACAGGGAGCCTTGGCACTTTTCACACCGAGCTCCTTTAGCATGGACTACACCCATATGATCTCAGCTGTAGCATTAGCTAATGCTTTGTATTCTGCCTCTGTACTTGATCTGGAGACTGTGGCCTGTTTTCTTGCACACCATGAAATCAAGTTAGGGCCAAAGAAAACTGCAAAACCACCAGTGGAGTGCCTGTCATCTAGGCATCCTGCCCAATCAAAATCTGAGAAGGCACTCACAAGTGTAGATGAAGATTCGCTGAGATTGAGACCAATATTAAGAGTGTTTTTGACATATCTGACTATGCGCTTTGCAGCAGTCCAATGAACTGTAGTGGGTGCATGGAGGAATTGACAAACTTTATTGACAGCAAATGAGATATCAGGCCTTGTAAGTGTTAAATATTGAAGTGCACCTACTAGACTTCTGTATTTTGTGCTGTCATCTTGGCTCAAGGGCTGCCCTTCTGTAAGAGATAGCTTTTCAGAACTAGACAATGGAGTGGGTGAGGGTTTACAACCTTGTAAGCCAGCTTTCTTCACCAAGTCTATTGCATACTTTTCTTGGGAGAGATGAATACCATTCTCATGCTTCTTTACTTCTATTCCCAGAAAATAATGCAACTCTCCAAGATCCTTGAGAGCAAACTCTGCACTAAGATCCTTCAACAGTCCCGTGACAGCCTCATCAGATGAACTTGTAACAATAATATCATCAACATATATGAGAACAAATATGTGTGTGTTGCATTTATTGTAGATGAACAATGAGGTGTCAGACTTAGAGGGGACAAAGCCAAGTGTTTGCATTTTTGCACTGAGTCGTGAATACCATGCCCTAGGAGCCTGCTTCAACCCATATAGTGCCTTATCAAGTTTGCACACGTGAGAAGGTGCATTCTTGTTTTCAAACCCAGGAGGTTGTTTCATGTACACTTCCTCTTCCAGAACACCATGAAGAAACGCGTTCTGTACATCAAGT
The DNA here is from genome assembly GCA_963921465.1 of Triticum timopheevii. NCBI lineage: Eukaryota > Viridiplantae > Streptophyta > Magnoliopsida > Poales > Poaceae > Triticum > Triticum timopheevii. The sequence goes on from OY997270.1 coordinate 106,945,064, forward strand.
TATCTGAGACTCTAGCCTCTGGAAACTGCAATAGACAACACAAGACGAATGGTGGCAGCTTTTACAACAGGACTAAAGGTGTCCTCATAGTCTATGCCATACCGTTGTTTAAAACCCTTTGCCACAAGTCTTGCTTTGTAGCGATCTATGGTTCCATCAGATTTGATCCTAAAAACCCACTTACAATCAATAAGATTTTTACCTTTCTATGGGGGAACCAAGTGCCAGGTTTTATTTCTTTTCAGAGCCATGTATTCTTCATTCATGACTTTTCTCCAATGTTCATCACCAAGTGCCTCTTCAAGTGTATAAGGTTCACCTGGCTCACCTGTTGAACAAATCATACCATATTTTGTTACATGTTTGTAATCAACAGGTAGAATGACCCCTTTTTGCAGCCGTGTACGCTGTGGTGACTGCACAGAGGATCCCGTGCTGCGTACAGGAGCTTCTGCATGCGCCGATCCCAAGGAGGATTCGGGGACGGCAGCTGTGTCCAGCGGCGGCAGATCTTCTGTGGCAGGTGACGAAGCAGCAACGTGCACGGGCGAAGCAGCAGCCGCAGAAGATCCGGGCTCATCATTGCCCGTGTCCCCCCTGACGCCAGCCGCAGATTCCGCGCCAGCAGTGGTTGGGCCCGCGCCGGTCGGGCGACGCAGGTCGCGCCGCTTGTAGCAAACCGGTTGGACCGGAAAGCGAGCGAGCGTAGGGCCAGTCGGAGGCGGCCACGCGGGCGAGCGGGTTTGGTGCGGGGCATGGGGCGCAGCGTCAGGCGCGGCCGTGACACGGGCGGGCGCTGACTCCGAGGCAGATCCGCACAGCCTGTCGTCTGCGGATCCCGGGGCGGATTCTGTCGGCCCTGCACGCACCGATCCCGAGGGAGATTTGCTCCCTGAGCTGGGGCACATGAGATATGGTGTTGTAGCACCGTTTTCTTCAGGATTTTCACCAATTTCTTCAGAGTTTCCATGCCCGGCTGCATCTGCACTATCTCCTGTATCATCACACAACTCATGCAACGTGGTGAGCGGGTTAGTCATCATAGAGTCAACACAGTTATCATCCCTGGAATCAAGGCCCGTGAGAGTGGATGGGAGAAGAAGAATTTCTTTTCGAAGTAAGGCACCGGCGTTTGGGTGGAGGTCAGAAAACGGAAACTTGGTCTCATCAAAGACTACATCGCGAGAAATGTAGACACGACCGGAGGAGACATCAAGACACTTGACCCCCTTGTGTTGCGCACTATACCCAAGGAACACACACTGTTTGGAGCGAAACATGAGTTTTCTGGTGTTGTAAGGACGGAGATTTGGCCAGCATGCACAGCCGAAGACACGTAGAGAAGTGTAGTCGGGTTTGACATGAAGGAGGCGCTCGATGGGAGTTTCATTATTTATAACACGGCTAGGAAGCATATTAATGATATGAACAGCCGTGAGAAAAGCTTCATCCCAAAATTTAAGGGGCATGGAAGCACCAGCTAGGAGGGCTAGACCAACCTCAACGATGTGTCTATGCTTGCGTTCGGCTGACCCATTTTGCTGGTGACCATGGGGGCATGACACATGATGTGATATGCCAAGTGTTTGGAAAAAAGAATTGAGTTTCTCATATTCACCCCCCCCCCCAGTCGGATTGGACTGCAATAATCTTGCGGTCAAACTTGCGTTCAACAAGTGCTTGGAAGTTTTGAAAAACTTGAAAGACTTCGGACCTCTTCTTGAGAAGATAAATCCACGAGAATTTGCTATAGTCATCAATAAAGCTAACGTAATATGTGTGTCTACCAACCGAGCTAGGAGCAGGGCCCCAAACATCAGAAAATATTAATTGCAAAGGTTGAGTAGAAACACTAGTTGATATGGGATATGGTAACTGATGACATTTTGCTCTTTGGCAAGAATCACAAATAGTCTCAATGTTGCGCTCACCAACAAACGGGAGCTTATTTTTTTTAAGCAAACTTTCAACTAAGGAAAAAGAAGCATGTCCTAAACGATCATGCCATCGTGTGGACGAGAGCTTGATAGCACCACAAGCTTGTTTATTTGATCTTCGAAACTCCGGAATCAACGGGTAAAGCCCTCGAACGCATCTACCTCGATAGAGAATTCTCCTCGTGGCCTGATCCTTAATCAAGAAGAAAGAGGGATGAAACTCAATGAAAACATGATTATCAATGGTGATGCGATGAACGGAGAGAAGATTCTTATTGGCCCTAGGAACATGCAAGATTTTTCGAAGATGAATTTTGCGGGAAGGGTTATGAATAACTGAGTGACCTATGTGACGTATGCTCATACCTGCACCGCTGGCTGTATGAATCTGATCCTTCCCATGATATTTCTCACGGAGAGTTACCTTCTCCAGCTCGCCGTGAGGTGGTTGGTGGCACCACTATCGAGATACCAGTTGGTATCCACACCATAGGAGCCATCAGCAGCCGCCGCCACCTTGTCATCTTCTTCAGACGTCGCCTCGTCCTCATCAAACCGGTACCAACAGTCTTTAGCTGTGTGGCCAGGTTTCCCACAGATTTGACAGCGCACGGCGTCGGGACGAGACCGGCCAGATCCGCTTCGCCGCCCCCTGTTGCTGGTGGAGTTGGGACGGCCAGAGCGTGAACCGGGGCCGGTGGAGTTGCTGGGGCCGCCTTGCTTGCCCTCGGGACGAGGAGGACCGCGGTGGCGAGCTGAGTATCCACCACGCCCGCGGGTGGCCGCGTTCGCAGATGACTTGAAGCCGCCGCCGGAGTTCTGGAAGTGAGCCACGCGCTGATCGAAGTTACTGAGCATGGCGAAGAGCTCGTCGAGGGTGACGGGCGTGACGCGGGCGTCGAGAGCTGAGGCCAGGGGCTGGTAGTCCATGTCCAGCCCGTGCAGGATATAGGAGATGAGCTCGTCGTCCTGGATGGGTTTGCCCACCGCGGCGAGTTCATCGGCAAGCCCACGCATGAAGGCGAAGTAGGCAGCGACGGACTGGTTGCCCTTTTGAGCGTCGATGAGGGCGGTGCGAATGTTGTTGACGCGGCTCAAGGATTGCGACGAGAACATGCCCGCCAGCGCCGACCAGAGGCCGTGCGCGGTGGTGATCGCGGTCACCGTGATCAGCACCTCCTTGGAGAGGTTGCTGAGGAGATAGCCGAGCACCTGCTGGTCCTCCCTGACCCAGATGGGGTGGAGAGGGTTGGGCTCGGAGGTTTCCTTCCCATCCTTGTCCTTGGTGACAAGACGAGGCGCTGGTTCGGGCATGGTGCCATCGGCATAGCCGAAGAGACCTGCCCCTCTCAGCTGGGGCGTGATCTGAGTACGCCAGAGCACATAGTTCGTGCGAGAGAGTTTCTCCGGAACCTGGCCATTGAGGTTTGCGTGGAAGGTGGCGGAGGAAGACATGGAGGCTAGCGCTACTGGATTTCTGGAACACTAGATGAGATTGGAAGAGGAGGCTCTGATTACCATGTGCGACTAGGCGGAAGCGTCTTACCTCGATGTGAGGGACGCGTTACGTGTTATATGGAGCAGGGGCGCACCTCCCTGACAGGCGCATACATGCGGTAGTTTAGATCTTCTAGGAAGATTACATCTTGGGGAGGATGAGATATAAGATAAACATTCAAACAACCTACTCTATCTATCTCTATCATGGGCCGGTGTGTGGCTCAATGACCGTGACATGTTTACATGTTTGACAGACCCTGCATGGAAATTGCCAGGCTTCGTATCGACACGTCACAATCTGTTTGTACCACACACCACCCTTCGGAACCCGCCAAAAAAATCACCCAGCTTCTTCTATCCTGATAGTACAGTAAAACTGGGTGAGGATGAATCATGTTGGAAATTGGAACAGTTTTCCCTCCAGAAATGGACAGGGCAATAAAACCGCGTCAATAAACTCTCCATGTGCAGCACTGCGAAGCGTCAGTCTCGGCCGGGGTTCTTCTTACTTCTATCTTGCCAAGGTAACATGGTTAATTCGCTGCCCTAATCAGGAGGACCCAGGATGAAGGGAAATGCTTTCTGCTGTCCAAAATCCAAATCCTAGACATGCCAACTGGCGACAAGCAAGACAAGTTATCTATCCACCAATTAAAATGGATGGCAATACAGTCATTAGAGCCACAAATCGCTCATGTTTAGATACAGAGTTTAACAGCTGACATCAGTGCCCAGCTAGCCCCTCAAACAGAGACATGTTTGATGCTACAAAAGATTGGCCTGCGTTATGTGTGTGTGTCTTATCCTTCTTGTCAGAAAGCCATTAGCCAAGCAGCGATCTGCCCAATGGCGGCGACGATTGCTACTACACTTGTCCTGTGACCAAGTCTTGTTTGTAACGGCCGACCGAGCAAAACAAGAAGAAGCTATGACCGAGTCTTGGGGCTGTGCCTCGTCGGCCTGGTGTGGAACCTTGGCTCCCTGGGAACTGTCTGGGGCTTCACTGACCTGCATTTCCATCCAAGAACAAAACGTTCATTTAGCTGATGACAATAGGTTGAAATGATCAACCAACCAGCCACAGTTCATGTCTCATCACACAAATAGAGCATGATCATCAGATGGCAAAATGTTTTTGCTACCTTTTGGGCATGAATGGCCTCGAGAAATCCGGCATTGGGTGCGCCCTCGGCACCTGCTCTTTCCTCAGCAGTTTGATCTCAATCTCTTCATCCAGCTGCAAAACACAAAAGAAATGCATGCCACATGCCACATGTCGGTTAATTCTTGCATCTGGATCAATGCCATGGGACAACAACTCTTGATTCAATTGTAGCTACCTTCTGCTGCCTCTCCTTCTCCAGCTCCAGCCTCTCCAGGAAGATGTTGCGCTCCGCGATCTGCAGGAGCGAAGAACAGCCATTACGTTTGCATAGACTCTTTTTTGACTTTGTGAGCCAAAACTCTGTTACCATGCAATGTAGTGTGCTACTGCTTACCTGATGATCAAACTTGGAGCGACCGACAGCACGAACTGCGCTATGAAGCACGACATCGAACGGTTCAGTGGGCTCTTTCGTCGGCGGTTTCGCCAGATTCTACACCCAAAAATGAGGAATTATTTCAAGTAAGGTTGCACTTGAACATGTTTTGCGGGTTTCAGTGACAAGAAAAACATGGTCTTATACTGAACTATACTGAAGAACTAATTTTTTCAGTTAACCTTCACGTGAGATATCATGCTCATTGCTCTAGCAAAATACAGTAAAGAGTAAAGAATTAACCAAGAACCTCAGTGTGATCGTGGTTCGTTGGCGTACCTCCGGTTCTTCGGTGGTCCATGGGAGAGCTTGCGCGAGCGGGTTGCGCAGCCTCTCCTCCTCCAGCAGCATCTCCCTCATCATCTGAACAAAGTTGCCTTCCTTCACCCTTCCCCTTTGCTGAAAAACAACAACAGAAATGCAGTTTCTTCAGTCACCAATCATGTGCAATTTTTGAACCAACTGTCCAAGAACAAAAATGTGTAGATACCTCGGTCCTAAGATTGAACGGATGAGGCCTCGTCGCTTTCCTACACGAGCTCCTCCCCGACGAGCCAGCGCTCTGCGATCCGGGGACGAAGAACGTAAACACAAAATTCACCGAAGATTCATCTTAAAACTCAGCCAAATTGGACAATTCTGAATACCAAACTCACGTTGCATCTCCTGACCTGATGCTCGTCTCGCGCACCGCTGCTGCTCCTGCTGGATTTATCGCGAGAAGATTTACATCAGTACGTTATGTGGGCAGAGAGAATCAGGAACGGCAATGGATGGATCAGAGCATTGATCGATTGATGAACCTGTTGCGGCGGGGGAGGCCGATGATGCAGTAGGAGAGGTCGGACGACGACGCGACGGAGGGGTACGACGCCATGTCGATCTCCTCGGCCTTCCGCGGCGACGACGGCACCGAGGCCGACTCCTTCTTCCTCCTCCTCGTCCCCGCGCCGCCTCCGCTCTGCGCCTCGCGGTCGCCGCGGGACAGGGACAGGAGCCTCTCGAACGTGTCCACCAGGTACCTGACGCGGCCCTCGCCGTGCTCCGGGATGCCGGCCATGGCCTCCTCGAGGGTCGCGCTCCACGCCGCGCTCCTCCGCGAGGCCGCCTCCCCGCGCCGCCGTCCTTGCCCCTGCTCCTCCTCCGCCGCGACGTCGCAGGGAGACGAGAGCCTCGCCCTGACCTTCTTCTGGCAGAGCTCGTCGGAGAAGTCCCACAGCGGCGCGCGCGGCGCCTCGTACGGCGCCGCCGCCGGCGCCGGCGCGGGAGTCGAGCTATTCCTAGAAGACGACGGTTCCAGCTTCTTCCTTCTCGGCGTCCTCGATGACGACGGCCTCTTGGAACCAGGCGTCGAGCAGGACCGCCTGTTCTTGATCACCGCCTTGGTGCCGACGACGAAGGCGGGCTTCACCGCCGCCGCCGCCGCCGCCGCCTCGCCGGAGAACTTGTTGAACCGGCGGAGGCACTCCTTGAACGACATCCCGTCGAGGGGCTCGACGTTCTCCGAGCCCTCCGTCCTCGGCAGCACCCGCCTCCTGGCCGCCGACAGCGACGCGACCGCCGCGAACGGCCGCCGCGCCCTGGGCCTCCTCCCCGCCGCCGGCGTGGCCATCGCACGTCTCCGACCCCAAGCAGCAACAACCACGACGATCGACGCGGACGGCGGTTGATGGCGGAGCAGCAATGAATTCGATTCGCGATTGCGGGGCACGGAACGGAACGAGGCGGAGATTTATAGGGGAGGAGGCGATTCGAAGAGGAACAGGTGTCATCGTAACGTTGGTGGCGTGCGCCAGCCTAGGGGGCAACGGCTAGTGGCGGTTTGCGATCGCCCGCGGATTCGCTGGGCCGTTGGATGGGAGGGGAGACGGCACTACAGCCGTCGATGAGCTAGTAATTAGTAGTATTATTTTGGCCGTAATTAATTTCTGCTATATACTATACTACTACTAGTACATTCATTCAAAATTGTATTTGTGTTCTGGCAGGGCCTGTTTATGAGATTTTTGTTTGGCTTTGGGTGAGAAGAACGGTAAAAAAGAAATCGGTTTGAGTGAATGGATCCTTGGTAATTATCGCCCGGTGTGTTTTTTATGGGGTGTAATATCGCTGATGATTTTGATTTGCTCGTGATTTTGGTTCCTTGCTATTTGCTGGCTATTACAGCGGGATTTGCACGGTGAATTTGTTTGAGTGCGTGCGTGCATGCATGCTTCACTTCGTATGTATCGCCTCATGCTTGTTTTCATGGTTGAGCCAATTCTCTATGTTGTTGTTTTTTGGAAAAAGTCCAAAATAAACCATGAAATTATATACGAAAGCTAAATAAAACCCTGAACTTTGAATCCCGGAAATTGGCACTCTGAACTTCCAATCTCGGTCTATTTTGGACCCTAGACCTGTTTGGCACACCGGGAATATTACAATCCCGTTCGGGATAACCAGCTACTCTCACTGACCAAATTTGGGCCGGCCCACTATAACACAACAAGAATTCGTTAAGTTTAAAAAATGTTCGTACATTTCTAAAATTGTTCAAAAGTTAAAAAAATGTTCCTGTTGTATATTTTTGGCACGAATTCAATTCATTTATGTTTTTAAAAATATATTTAGAGTTCTGAAATTCTATTCACTTTTTAAAAACTGTTCGCAATTTCAATAAAAAAACAAAAAAGTTCAGAATTCCAACAGTTTTTCACATGCTATAAAAATGTCTCAGATTTTCATAATTGTGTCACATTTTTTGAATAATGTTTTTGGAATTTCATAAATTGCAAAATTCCTTGTCAGGTAAGTTCCGACCCGCACGAAAGGCGTAACGATCTGGGCACTGTCTCAGAGAGAGGCTCGTTATTTTGTATACAATATTTTTTAAAAATGTATTGGATTGTTGGCTGCGGACTCGACTGGCCGGCCCACCAGATATAAAGCAAGTATTTCTTTCTTATCACGCGCCGTAAAAATTCTTTCTTTCTTTTCTTAATGCGCGACATAATAATTCCAGAAGAGAAAAACATGCCATGGAGTCAAACTTGGGACCTGGCAGGGTTGACCTGATTTTGCTAGCCACCACACCAGACGACTATGACTTACATAATAAGAGGCTGAATTTTTTTAATCAGAAACCAAAGCGTTGAACTTTGAATTTTTTTAAGGGCTAACAAGTATTAAAAACGTATTTATTTCTGAAATATTCGAACATTTTATTTGAATACTTTAAAAAACCATCAACTTTCAAAAAGAGAACACCTTTTGAAACATAAACATTTTTTAAAGCTGAACAAAATTTTAAAGTGCAAACACTTTTTGAAACATAACTTTTTTCTGAAACCTGAACAAAATTTTAAAGTGCAGACACTTTTTGTACAACATGAAAAAATGTTTGCGTGTTGTAAAAAAATGTGTCATAACCTTAACAGAATATATGTGACATGTGTTTGAAAAAAGTGTATGCAAATTTTAAAATGGTAAACCATGTAAAAGAGTGTTCATATAGTTTTATAAAATGTTTATTGTCATTAAGAAAATGTAAAACATGTATTTGGACAAATATTACCATGTATTCAAAAAAGTTTTGAAAACATTTAATTTAAAAATGCCCATAATGTATTTTTAAAAAACTAAGAAAAAACAAATTAGTGCGCGCGCAACGCGCATGAGCGACTGTGCTACTTGGCCGGCTCAATTCTACAAATACCGGCGAAGTCCTCTCAAGGTTTAAAATAGAACGGGATTAAAGAGTTTGGTGTGCTGATTTCAGGGATTGAGAGTTCGAGGTTTGGTTTAGCTTTCACCTACTAATTCAAGGTTTGTTTTGAACTTTTTCCGTGTTTTTTTGGCAGTTAGAACCTTGTGCTTGGTGATTTCAAAACAAAAAAACTTGCGTTCTGTAGAATCAATTGGCAATTCACATCTCTCCTTTCCATCCATTCATTTATTATTTTATTTCAAAATAATAAAGGGTCATATATTTCAAACTAAATATACAATTTGGGATCCCTTTCCATCATCATATTTATCATGACAAGGTCATTCAAGCAAGGCAAAGGTTGACTCTGATTTTGAAATTTGAGAAATGCGTTATAAAACTCCGATGAAAACATTGATGAAACTTTTATGAGCCAAATATTTTTATGGATGCATGTTTTATGTGGCCTTACGCGACTTTCGGTATGATTTCATTGTTTCATATGGTAGGATCATTTGAATCTATAGGGGTGCAGAGACTACAACAAAATTAAATATAGTCGGTTTTCATTAATGCCAATTTTAGGATTAAGCTAGAAATTTAAAGATCGGAAGCAAACTTGCATGAAAGTAGAGGGCGTAAGAAAAAAGATCATGAACACAATTTTTTTTTCCTGAAATTTGAATTGTTGGTGCAATCATACTCCTTGTTTGTGAAGGTTCAAACAAAAATTCTTAAGGTGCACAAGGACCTCAACAGCCTGCAAAGCGCAGACCAACCTATCTCATCATGACTTGATACCACATAGGACAAAGCCTCACTCGGGTGGATCTTCACACAATGTAGGAGATCTTTGTCTTCACAAACTTCTTGGTTCCCTCACAACCTAAAGGATCCCAAGCATACTTAGCCGATCTAGGAGGGTCCGAACGAGACTTGGGAAATTGGATATAACATTGTTCTAGCTCAGAGATCACACAACATTCGATAGGTCCAACCTATGCTAGAACACATGGATTTTGTTACTTGGTGTATCTCAAAGTGTCCGAGCTAAACTCACTCGAAGTGATCGAACAACACTTTGAATTAAAGCTTAACAACTTCGAGGTACCACACAAAAGACACTCGTAGGTACCAAACAAGAGTCAGAAGTTGTCGGCGTTCTCGGAACCAGGGTACCCAGACTTGCCTGCCTATGGCCCACGGCGTAGCTCCATCAACGGCCTCGTATGATCCATCTTTAGCCACGACAAGACAAGACCCTCGCGAGGCGGACAACATCAAGACCTCCTAAAGGAGCGGCCTCCCCAATCGGCCTCCTGAGTGTTGGGGAACCCGGTAATTTCAAAAAAAAAATCCTACGATAACGCAAGATCTATCTAGGTAATGCATAGCAACGAGAGGGGAGAGTGTTGTCTACGTACCCTTGTAGACCAAAAGCGGAAGCGTTATGACAACGTGGTTGATGTAGTCGTACGTCTTCACGACCCGACCGATCCTAGCACCGAAGATACGGCACCTCCGTGATCTGCACACGTTCAGCTCGGTGGCGTCCCACGAACTCTAGATCCACCTGAGGTCGAGGGAGAGTTTCATCAACACGACGGCGTGGTGATGGTGATGATGAAGTTACCGGCGCATGACTTCGCCTAAGCACTACGGCGATATGACCGAGGTGGAAATCTGTGGAGAGGGGCACCGCACACGGCTAAACAATCAACTTGTGTGTTCTAAAATGCCCCCCTGCCCCCATATATAAAGGAGGGAGGGAGGAGGAGGCCAGCCAGGGGAGGAGGCGCGCCAAGGGGGGGCAATCCTACTCCAAATAGGTTTGCCCCCCCCTTTCCTATTCCAACAAGGAGAAGGGGGAAGGAGGAGGTGGAGAGAAGGAAGGAGAGGGTGGCGCCGCCCCTTCCCCTTGTCCAATTCGGACTAGGGCAAGGGGGGCCGCGCGCCACCTCCTCACCGTCCTCTCTCTTCTCCACTAAGGCCCATGAGGCTCAATAGCTTCCCGGGGGGGGGGGGGTCTGGTAACTCCCGGTACTCCAGTTTTATCCAAACTTATCTAGAACACTTCCGGTGTCCGAATATAGTCGTCCAATATATCAATCTTTATGTCTCAACCATTTCGAGACTCCTCGTCATGTCCTTGATCACATCCAGAACTCCGAACAATCTTCGGTACACCATATCACATAAACTCATAATACCAATCGTCATCGAACGTTAAGCGTGCGGACCCTACGGGTTCGAGAACTATGTAGACATGACTGAGACACGTCTCTGGTCAATAACCAATAGCGGAACCTGGATGCTCATATTGGTTCCTACATATTCTATGAAGATCTTTATCAGTCAAACTGCATAACAACATACGTTGTTCCCTTTGTCATCAGTATGTTACTTGCCTGAGATTTGATCGTTGGTATCATCATACCTAGTTCAATCTCGTTACCGGCAAGTCTCTTTACTCGTTCCATAATACTTCATCCCGCAACTAACTCACTAGACACAATGCTTGCAAGGCTTATAGTGATGAGTATTACCGAGAGGGCCTAGAGATACCTCTCCGAAACACGGAGTGACAAATCCTAATCTCGATCTATGCCAACTCAAAAAACACCTTCGGAGACACCTGTAGAGCACCTTTATAATCACCCTTTTACGTTGTGACATTTGGTAGCACACAAAGTGTTCCTCCGGTATTCGGGAGTTGCATAATCTCATAGTCTGAGGAACTTGTATAAGTCATGAAGAAAGCAGTAGCAATGAAACTGACACAATCATAATGCTAAGCTAACGGATGGGTCATGTCCATCACATCATTCTCCTAATTATGTGATCCCGTTCATCAAATGACAACACATATCTATCGTTAGGAAACACAACCATCTTTGATTAACGAGCTAGTCAAGTAGAGGCATACTAGGGACTATAAGTTTTGTCTATGTATTCACACATGTACTAAGTTTCTGGTTAATACAATTCTAGCATGAATAATGAACATTTATCATGAATTAAGGAAATAAATAATAACTTTATTATTGCCTCTAGGGCATATTTCCTTCAATCTCCCACTTGCACTAGAGTCAATAATCTAGATTACATAGTAATGATTCTAACACCCATGAAGCTTTGGTGATGATCATGTTTTGCTCGTGGAAGAGGCTTAGTCAACGGGTCTGCAACATTCAGATCCGTGTATGAAAGTGCAACTATCCCTAGGTGGTTTTGGTAATTCATAACAACATATAGCTCATTGAGCTAATGCTATTCCAAGACTATTATTCAGGAAAGCTCAATGAATGGCATGGCATGGATGATGAAAGTGGATCCCTCAAAATACTAAGGACAAAGGATTGGCTCAAGCTCAAAAGCTCAAGACTCTTCATTTTATATTTTAGTGATCCAAGATCACATTGAGTCTATAGGAAAAGCCAATACTATCAAGGAGGGATGAGGTGTTGCTTAATGAGCCTCTTGCTTCATGTGCTTAGTGATATGCTCCAAAACCCTCAGCTACTTTCTCACATCCACAAATGACCTAAACCTAAAGCCAAAATCGGTCACACCGATTCTTCCTATCCGGTGCCACCGATTTCAAAAGTTATAGCCACTGCCACAAACCCTAAGCAAATCGGTTCTACCGATAGGGATATCGGTCTCAACAAGATGGGATTGTAATCTCTCTGTTTCCCTTCATAACATTTCGGTCTAACCGAAGTGAGCGATCGGTCCCACCGAGATTGCAATGTAAACTCTCTGTTTCCCTTTTGTAACATTTCGGTCTCACCGAAAAGAGCAAATCGGTCCCACCGAGTTTACCTGACCAACTCTCTGGAAAGCTTATTACCAAAATCGGTCTCACCGAGTTTGTGTAATCGGTCTTACCGAGATTACGTTATACCCTAACCCTAACCGAATCGGTCTTACCGAGTTGCATGTCGGTCCCACCGAAAATCACTAACGGTCACTAGGTTTACTAAATCGGTCCAACCGAGTCTGTTGAATCGGTCCCACCGAGTTTGGTAAATTGTGTGTAACGGTTAGATTTTGTGTGGAGGCTATATATACCCCTCCACCTCCTCTTCATTCGTGGAGAGAGCCATCAGACTAAACCTACACTTCCAACTTACCATTTCTGAGAGAGAACCACCTACTCATGTGTTGAGGCCAAGATATTCCATTCCTACCATATGAATCTTGATCTCTAGCCTTCCCCAAGTTGCTTTCGACTCAAATCTTCCTTCCACCAGATCCAAATCCTATGAGAGAGAGTTGAGTGTTGGGGAGACTATCATTTGAAGCACAAGAGCAAGGAGTTCATCATCAACGCACCATTTGTTACTTCTTGGAGAGTGGTGTCTCCTACATTGGCTAGGTGTCACTTGGGAGCCTCCGACAAGATTGTGGAGTTGAACCAAGGAGTTTGTAAGGGCAAGGAGATCGCCTACTTCATGAAGATCTACCGCTAGTGAGGCAAGTCCTTCGTGGGCGACGGCCATGGTGGGATAGACAAGGTTGCTTCTTCGTGGACCCTTAGTGGGTGGAGCCCTCCGTGGACTCGCGCAATCGTTACCCTTCGTGGGTTGAAGTCTCCATCAACATGGATGTACGATAGCACCACCTATCGGAACCACACCAAAAACATCCGTGTCTCCAATTGCGTTTGAATCCTCCAAACCCTTCTCTTTACTTTCTTGCAAGTTGCATGCTTTAATTTCCGCTGCCTATATACTCTTTGCATGCTTGCTTGAATTGTGTGATGATTGCTTGACTTGTTCTAAAATAGCTAAAATCTGCCAAACTCTAAAATTGGGAAAAGGTTAAGTTTTTAATTGGTCAAGAAGTCTAATCACCCCCCTCTAGACATACTTCAAGGTCCTACAAGTGGTATCAGAGCTTTGATCTCCATTTGCTTTGATTTCCATAGCTTTTGGTGGTCATAGCCTTGGTTTCACAACCTAGGAAAGTATGGCGTCTAGCGAGGGAAATTATAACCGTAGAGGTCCTTACTTTGATGGTACTAATTTTGCTAGTTGGAAGCATAAGATGAAAATGCATATTCTTGGACATAACCCTGCCATTTGAGGTATTGTGTGTATTGGCTTGCAAGGTGAATTCTTTGATGGGAGAGAACCAAACCGTGAAGCTAGCGTGGAAGAGTTGAAGATGCTGCAATACAACGCTCAAGCTTGTGATATCCTCTTCAACGGATTGTGCCCCGAAGAATTCAAAAAAATCAGCCGTCTTGAGAATGCAAAGGAAATTTGGGATACTTTGATTGATATGCATGAAGGTTCCGAATCCGTCAAGGAATCCAAGTTGGATGTGCTCCAAAGTCAGCTTGACAAGTTCAAAATGAAGGATGGTGAAGGTGTCGCTGAAATGTACTCTAGGCTTGCTCTTATCACAAATGAGATTGCCGGCTTAGGGAGTGAAGAGATGACCAACAAATTCATCATCAAGAAGATCCTAAGAGCATTGGATGGAAAGTATGATACCGTGTGCACATTGATCCAAATGATGCCAAACTACAAAGATCTCAAGCCAACGGAAGTCATTGGAAGAATTGTTGCTCATGAGATGTCACTCAAGGATAAGGAGGAACTTCACAACAAGTCAAGTGGTGCTTACAAAGCCTCAAGTGAAGCTCCCACATCATCAAGTGAGAAACAAACCTTAAATGAAGAATTGAGCTTAATGGTGAAGAACTTCAACAAATTCTACAAGAGTAGAAGCAAAGAAAGAAGCTCCAAGTCAAGGTCTTACCATGACAAAAGATCTTCTAGTCGAGAGCAAAATTGCTACAATTGTGGGAGACCCGAACACTATTCCAATGAGTGTACGGCACCCTACAAAAGAAGAGAAGATTCTCCAAGAAGAAGAAGCAAAAGAGAAGAATCACCACCGAGAGAGAGGAGGAGTAGAGATGATCGTTATGAACAAAGACCCTCACGGAGAAGCAAGGATTCGGAAAGGAAGGACAAGTCATCAAGGAGCTACACAAAACGAAGACATCAAGCTCATGTTGGTGAATGGGTATCCGGCTCTGACTCCGACAATCACTCCGAGAGAAGCTATCACTCCGACTCCAAATATACTCAAGATGAAGGTGTTGCCGGTCTAGCACTTGTGTCAACCAACTCGTACGACATATTTGATTCACCAAATGAAGGAATTGGAAGATGCTTCATGGCCAAAGGTCCAAAGGTAACACATCCTGAGTATGTTGATTTCAATAGTGATGAAGATGACTTGCTTGTGGATGATGATTTACTTGTTGACAACTCTAGTGATGAATACTATGATGAAACGTTAATTAATCATGCTAATCAAGATAAAACGAATGACAATGATAAGGAGAAGATTGAGCTTCTAACTAAAGAACTAAACACTCTTAAGTTGGCTCATGAAACTATCTTCGAAGATCATCGAGAACTTTTAAGGGCTCATGAGAAGTTACGCTTTGAAAAGCTCAATCTTGAGCAAGAGCATGAGTTCTTAAAAGCAATCAATGATGATCTCCGTAAGAAAAGTTCTTCTTACATTGTCAAGCGTTTACTCTTATCTACTTACATGCCTCAAGTCAAGTCTAGTAACAAGTACAAGAAAGATACTTCCTCTAGTAGTAACAATAATAATGTCAAATCCAATATTGTTGCTTCTAGTAGTTCTCTTGATTCCACTAATAATTCTCTTAGCCAAGTCACACTTGAGCAAGAAAATAGCTTATTGAAGGGAATTATAGAGAAAGGTGTTTACAAGAGCCTTGTCAGGAGTAAGCAATTCAAGGAAATTGTACGCAAGCAAGGAAGGCACCGGAAGAATCAAGGTGTTGGTTTTGAACGAAAGTTCAATGCCAATGCAGTTGAGTGGGAAGAAGATCAATACCCCAAGACGAAGTTTGTTCCTCAACAAGAGAAGTATGATCCTACTTCCTTCGAGGGAACACAAGCACAAGATGATCTTCCACCACAAGACCACAAGAACAAAGGCAAGGACAAGCTTCAAGAAGAGATAGATGCATTTGAAGAAGCACCTAAGGCCTCGTTCAAGTGGGTTACCAAGATTACGTCAAGTTCTACTTCATCAAGTACAACTACAACTCCAAGGATTCCCATCAAGATGATGTGGATCCCGAAGAAGAAGAACTAGAGAGTTCTTGAGGGTGACTCCACCAACATTCTTCACTCATATCATCATGGCAAGAACAAGTGCAATCAACTTCCACATCTTGCACTAGTTCAAGGAGTCACAAACCCTCATGTTGGTAAGGCAAGGGACAAGGTAACCTAATGATTTCATGGACATCATTTTGTGTGTGCTTCACTCTATGTCTATGGATATTCTTGTTTGTTCCTTGTGGGACTAACCCATGTAGGTAGGTTGAAAGTGCAACTCACTCCAAAGGATTGCTCCAAATGATCTACATCAACATTGAGCATCCACATCTTCAACACCTACATGAAGTCATCATCGACAAAACCCAAGGTTAGTTCATCCCTCTAAAAGGGGATCTCACATCTAGGGGGAGCTTAACTCTAAGAATTGAGTCAAAGCAACTCTAATGGTGTGAACACATCAATGCATTGTGTAAAAGTGGTAACCCCACTTGAGCTTAAATGATGAGTATGACCTATGATCAAATGTTTTCATTTGACTCCTAAGTCAATATACTCATATATAGATGACCTAGTCATCGCCAATTGTTTGATAGATGCTAGAATTGGTTGTGCATGCTTTGCCACATATTTCATTTGCCATCTTATTGTGTGAGCATGTTGGTGCATATTTTACTCATTCAATGGCATCCACTTGTTGTTTTGATTGATTGGCTTCTTTTCTTTTTGCCAAGTGGATGGACAAGAATGCCTAAGAACCTTCTCTAGCTATCTATGCTTTTCTCGTCTCAAACTCTATTCATGCTACATCACAAAATTTGATCAAGTCAGATTCGAACCACTCTGTGTGAGGAGCACTCGGAGTCCCCGATTCGTCATAGACTTAAACTTCCAAAACTTCTTTGTGATTCTCGGTCTGACCGATTCCTCCATTTCGGTCCTACCGAGATCATTAAGTTGATCTAAGTTTTCAATCTCGGTGCAACCGATTTGAACTTTTCGGTCACACCGAGTTGCTGTAACTATACACAGTTATGCATCTCGGTGCCACCGAGTTGTTCCACTCGGTCACACCGACAGGGTCGGGCTATATATAATCACGGGCAAAAATTTGGATATTCCTCCGAACCCCTTCGCCCGCGCAATAGCTCGCTTTGCCATCCCAGGTCTCCGGATCATCTCCTCGTTGCCAGCCGCCTCCTGTCGCTGGTCTCCGCCGCCGTCAACGGATTTCAACCCCGCTGTTGCCGCCGTAGCGAGTTCATCACCAAGCTAGGGTATGGACTCGATCACTGTGCTACCCTCGTCTGATTCCTAGCACATTGTGTTCTTATAGATTCTTGCCACGATTGAAACACTCCTATCCAGTCAATGCAATCCGTAGAGTAGATGAGATTCGAAATTTTAGGGTTAGGTTTCCGCCGAAACCATCTCGGACCCACCGAGTTGAAAAACTTGGTCCCACCGATTCGGCTTATGCCATTGCACAAGTAACTCTCGGTCTGACCGAGAATTGCTAATCGGTGAGACCGATTTTAGGACTTTGTGAAACCCTAGCAGTCTCAGTGCCACCGAACTGTGACTCGGTCCAACCGAGTTCATCAGTTTAGGTTCCAAAACTGCTTCGGTATCACCGAGTTTGAAAATCGGTTGATCCGAAATGCTTTCTGTGGAAAACTAAAACTGAATTTTTGAATCATTCTTTTGCAAAGATCTCTGCATTTTGTGATGCTCATCCATTCTACCTCATCTATAACTCTTCACAGCGTCAGCAGTCAGTGTTTGAAGCATGTCAGACCAGAGTGACAGCCAGAACAGGTCAGAAGAGCAGATTGACATGAGTAAGGGCACTAGTCCCTCAAGCACTTCAGATGAAGGAAGCAGAAGCACTCCTAGCAACCTGCCTAAGGCTGCTACCAGGCAAAGGAGGAAGAGAACCTCAGACTCAGAGGATGAGGACTATGTGGCAGCTGAAGATGAGGCTACTTCCAAGAAAGTAGTGCTCAAAAAGGAATATGGCTCAGCAAAGCATACAAAGCCTGGCCTCAATAAGAAAGTTCCTGCCAAGAGGACACCTATGCCCAAGGTCAGAAGGTCCACTCAAGTGCCAGAACAGACTGAACCCAAAGAGGCACCTGAAAAGAAAGTCACATCTTCCAAATCCAAGAAAGTTACCACTGGAGAAACAATGAAGTTTACCATTGAATCAGAGGATGAAGCTGCTCAGGACAAGAAGAAGAAGAGAGCAAGAACCACAACTGCCCAGGTTCTTGGAAAGCCCTCAATGAGAAGAGACTCTGAAGAGGAAGAAGAGGTTGATGCACCAGCACCCAAGGCACCAAAGCTTATGGGTGATGCTATTAGATCAGGGGCTGCAACATCTAAGCCCAAGGAAGCACCCAAAGCTGCCCCCAAGGCCAAGCTTGCACCAAAGAGGAATACCAGGAGTATTCCAGCTGCTGAGAAGAACAAGGCCCCAGTGCCTAATGTTGCTGATGAGGAAGATGAAGAAGGACAGGTCCTAAGGAAGCTCAAGCCCAAGATACCAGAATGATGCCCATCATGTGGCTGAGGACATGAGGATCAGGAAGGACTCAGGGTTGAGGATATGGAGGATGGAAGATCCATATGCCTCAAGGAGAAGAACTGCTGTTGATTACAGGTTCCATACAAAGGAACAGCAGGACTTCTATGAGACAATCTTGTTGGATAAGAAGCCCATAGTGTGTGATATGAGGTGGGTCGACTGGACCTACATAAAGGACAATGAAGAGCACTATCCTGGAGTGCAAGAAAGTTTTGTTGCTTGTGGAGTTGCTGATTTTGTTGGGCAAAAGCTCACCAACTGGAATGATGAACTTATCATGCAATTCTACTCCACAGCACACTTCTATCCAGATGGAAGGATAGTTTGGATGTCTGAAGGTACAAGGTACCAGTCCACTGTTGAGGAATGGGCAAGTCTGATCAATGCTCCAAAGGAAAGTGAAGATGACCTGGATATTTATGCCAAGAAGAAGATGGACCACAATTCCATGGCACACATGTACAAGGAGATCCTAGACAAAGCTGTTGAGACACATAAGTTTGGATCAGTCCACTTCCTTCTGTCAGGGCTGCCAACTATCAATTGGATCCTAAGGCACACTCTGTTGCCTAAGTCTGGTGACCACAACATGATCAGAGGGCATGCCATCAACATGTTGCATTTGTTTGATGTGCCACAGAAGTTTAAGGTCATGAGCCTTATGATTGAAACCGTTAAAGAGGACTACAGCAGATCAGAAGAGGAGCTGTGGATATGCCCCTCAGATTTAGGAGTTGATTAACTCAAAGATGGGCACAGGGAAATATCTATTGGATAAGGAACATTTTCCACTTTATCCAGACTTTGAGGACAATCAGGTTGTCATGAATGAGAATGATCCATCATCTGTACATGCTCAAGAGAAGAAGGAGAAGGCAAGGAAGGAGAAGGCTGCCAAGATGCCAACTCAAGAGGAGGCATCTGAGTATTTCTTGAAGAACAAGCAGGAGCAACTTGGTTACTTAATAGCATAAACACTGAGGATTGAGAAAGGCTTGGCCACCCTCACTCAGAATCAGGAGAGCTTGGAAAGAATCATGGAACTCAAATTTCATGATCTTGATGTCAAAGTAACTGAGATTCAGTCAGTTGTAGAGCAGCTATAGGATGACATGCAGGAGAGGCAGGGAAAGACTACCACTAATGTGTTTGCCAGAGTGCGTAGAGCCCATAGGTCAGTTGCAGTGCCTGTGACAGACACCAGAGCAACATCTTCTGCACCAGCTACAGCCCCTACTACTCCAATGCAACCAGCTCCAACATCAACTCCAGCACCCTCTACTTCAACTGAAGCCTTCGTTCTTGGAGTTATCCGCACACCACCACCTGAAGATCAAACCTGAGAGTCGATCTAGCACTATGCATTTTCTATGAACTTTTTGGTAACTTGTTGCCAAAGGGGGAGAAAAATGTATAGATCATAGGCTTCGAGAGAGAGAGTGTTGATTTTATTCTCTCTTGATTTGGTGGTTAAAACTTGTTTGCTTTTGATTGCTTGAGATACTATGCTTGTGAGACATTGATGATCATGTGTTTGATCATAAGCTACACTTATGCATGTTTGATGATATTATCTTATCTATCCTATGTGATCATTCACTTTGCTTGGTGATGAGTGCATGTATTCAATCTTTATTATTTTGAGCGCTCCACCAAGATGTATGTGACATGGAAGAGTAACCCATGAGCCTAATTCATTGTGCATTTGCAGTCCAAAGCAAATCTTAAACCATGCACAAATTTAGGGGGAGCTCTTGCTTATCACATACTTCTCAAAGCGACGATGTTTTAATCTTATTATCATTTGTCGAAGCTTTGATCTATATGTTGTCATCAATTACCAAAAAGGGGGAGATTGAAAGTGCAACTATCCCTAGGTGGTTTTGGTAATTCATAACAACATATAGCTCATTGAGCTAATGCTATTCCAAGACTATTATTTCAGAAAAGCTCAATGAATGGCATGGCATGGATGATGAAAGTGGATCCCTCAAAATACTAAGGACAAAGTATTGGCTCAAGCTCAAAAGCTCAAGACTCTTCATTTTATATTTTAGTGATCCAAGATCACATTGAGTCTATAGGAAAAGCCAATACTATCAAGGAGGGATGAGGTGTTGCTTAATGAGCCTCTTGCTTCATGTGCTTAGTGATATGCTCCAAAACCCTCAGCTACTTTCTCACATCCACAAATAACCTAAACCTAAAGCCAAAATCGGTCACACCGATTCTTCCTATCCGGCGCCACCGATTTCAAAAGTCATAGCCACTGCCACAAACCCTAAGCAAATCGGTTCTACCGATAGGGATCTCAGTCTCAACGAGATGGGATTGTAATCTCTCTGTTTCCCTTCGTAACATTTCGGTCTAATCGAAGCGAGCGATCGGTCCCACCGAGATTGCAATGTAAACTCTCTGTTTCCCTTTTGTAACATTTTGGTCTCACCGAAAAGAGCAAATCGGTCCCACCGAGTTTACCTGACCAACTCTCTGGAAAGCTTATTACCAAAATCGGTCTCACCGAGTTTGTGTAATCGGTCTTGCCGAGATTACGTTATGCCCTAACCCTAACCGAATCGGTCTTACCGAGTTGCATGTCAGTCCCACCGAAAATCACTAACGGTCACTAGGTTTACTAAATCGGTCCGACCGAGTCTATTGAATCGGTTCCACCGAGTTTGGTAAATTGTGTGTAACAGTTAGATTTTGTGTGGAGGCTATATATATACCCCTCCACCTCCTCTTCATTCGTGGAGAGAGCCATCAGACTAAACCTACACTTCCAACTTACCATTTCTGAGAGAGAACCACCTACTCATGTGTTGAGGCCAAGATATTCCATTCCTACCATATGAATCTTGATCTCTAGCCTTCCCCAAGTTGCTTTCGACTCAAATCTTCCTTCCACCAGATCCAAATCCTATGAGAGAGAGTTGAGTGTTGGGGAGACTATCATTTGAAGCACAAGAGCAAGGAGTTCATCATCAACGCACCATTTGTTACTTCTTGGAGAGTGGTGTCTCCTAGATTGGCTAGGTGTCACTTGGGAGCCTCCGACAAGATTGTGGAGTTGAACCAAGGAGTTTGTAAGGGCAAGGAGATCGCCTACTTCATGAAGATCTACCGCTAGTGAGGCAGGTCCTTCGTGGGCGACGGCCATGGTGGGATAGACAAGGTTGCTTCTTCGTGGACCCTTAGTGGGTGGAGCCCTCCGTGGACTCATGCAACCGTTACCCTTCGTGGGTTGAAGTCTCCATCAACATGGATGTACGATAGCACCACCTATCGGAACCACACCAAAAACATCCGTGTCTCCAATTGCGTTTGAATCCTCCAAACCCTTCTCTTTACTTTCTTGCAAGTTGCATGCTTTAATTTCCGCTGCCTATATACTCTTTGCATGCTTGCTTGAATTGTGTGATGATTGCTTGACTTGTTCTAAAATAGCTAAAATCTGCCAAACTCTAAAATTGGGAAAAGGTTAAGTTTTTAATTGGTCAAGTAGTCTAATCACCCCCCCCCCTCTAGACATACTTCAAGGTCCTACAGTGTGTATCTTGCAAATCTCTATGTCCCCCTCCGACACTTGATGACGGATGGAATTGAAGCGTCTCTTGATGTGCTTGGTTCTCTTGTGAAATCTGGATTCCTTTGCCAAGGCAGTTGCACCAGTATTGTCACAAAAGATTTTCATTGGACCTGATGCACTAGGTATGACACCTAGATCAGATATGAACTCCTTCATCCAAACTCCTTCATTTGCTGCCTCCGAAGCAGCAATGTACTCCGCTTCACATGTAGATCCCGCCACGACACTCTGCTTGGAACTGCACCAACTGAAAGCTCCTCCATTCAATAAAAATATGTATCCAGTTTGAGACTTAGAGTCATCCGGATCAGTGTCAAAGCATGCATCAACGTAACCGTTTACGACAAGCTCTTTTTCACCTCCATAAACGAGAAACATATCCTTAGTCATTTTCAGGTATTTCAGGGTGCTCTTGACTGCTATCCAGTGCTCCACTCCGGGATTACTTTGGTACCTCCCTGCTATGCTTATAGCAAGACATACATCAGGTCTAGTACACAACATTGCATACATGATAGAACCTATGGCTGAAGCATAGGGAATGACTTTCATTTTCTCTCTATCTTCTGCAGTGGTCGGGCATTGAGTCTGACTCAACTTCACACCTTGTAACACAGGCAAGAACCCTTTCTTTGACTGATCCATTTTGAACTTCTTCAAAAGTTTATCAAGGTATGTGCTTTGTGAAAGTCCAATTAAGCATCTTGATCTATCTCCATAGATCTTGATGCCCAATATGTAAGTAGCTTCTTCGAGGTCTTTTATAGAAAAACTCTTATTCAGGTATCCCTTTATGCTATCCAGAAATTCTATATCATTTCCAATCAACAATATGTCATCTACATATAAGATTAGAAATGCTACAGATCCCCCATTCACTTTCTTGTAAGTACAGGCTTCTCCAAAAGTCTGTATAAAACCATATGCTTTGATCACACTATCAAAGCGTTTATTCCAACTCCGAGAGGCTTGCACTAGTCCATAAATGGATCGCTGGAGCTTGCACACTTTGCTAGCACCCTTTGGATCGACAAAACCTTCCGGTTGCATCATATACAACTCTTCTTCCAGAAATCCATTCAGGAATGCAGTTTTTTACATCTATTTGCCAAATTTCATAATCATAAAATGCAGCAATTGCTAACATGATTCGGACAGACTTAAGCATCGCTACGGGTGAGAAAGTATCATCATAGTCAACTCCTTGAACTTGTCGAGAACCTTTCGCAACAAGTCGAGCTTTGTAAACAGTAACATTACCGTCTGCGTCGGTCTTCTTCTTAAAGATCCATTTATTTTCTATGGCTTCCCGATCATCGCGCAAGTCCACCAAAGTCCATATTTTGTTCTCATACATGGATCCCATCTCAGATTTCATGGCTTCAAGCCATTTTGCAAAATCTGGGGTCATCATCGCTTCCTCATAGTTCGTAGGTTCATCATGGTCTAGTAACATGACTTCCAGAACAGGATTACCGTACCACTCTAGTGCGGATCTTACTCTAGAAGACCTACGAAGTTCAGCAGTAACTTGATCTGAAGCTTCATGATCATCATCATTAACTTCCTCACTAACTGGTGTAGGAATCACGGGAACTGATTTTTGTGATGAACTACTTTCCAATAAGGGAGAACGTACAATTACCTCACCAAGTTCTACTTTCCCCCCACTCACTTCTTTCGAGAGAAACTCCTTCTCTAGAAAGGATCCATTCTTCGCAAGAAATATTTTGCCTTCGGATCTGCGATAGAAGGTGTACCCAACAATTTCCTTTGGGTATCCTATGAAGTCGCACTTCTTCGATTTGGGTTCGAGCTTATCAGGTTGAAGCTTTTTCACATAAGCATCGCAGCCCCAAACTCTGAGAAACGACAACTTTGGTTTCTTGCCAAACCACAGTAAATAAGGCGTCGTCTCAACAGATTTTGATGGTGCCCTATTTAAAGTGAATGCAGTCGTCTCTCAAGCATAACCCCAAAATGATAGCAGTAAATCAGTAAGAGACATCATAGATCGCACCATTTCCAATAAAGTACGGTTACGACATTCCAACACACCATTTCGCTGTGGTGTTTGATGACCCACAAGTATAGGGGATCTATCGTAGTCCTTTCGATAAGTAAGAGTGTCGAACCCAACGAGGAGCAGAAGGAAATGATAAGCAGTTTTCAGTAAGGTTTTTCCTGCAAGCACTGAAATTGTAGGTAAAAGATAGTTTTGTGATAAGATAAATTGTAACGAGTAACAAGCAATGAAAGTAAATAAAGTGTAGCAAGGTGGCCCAATCCTTTTTTTAGCAAAGGACAAGCCTGGACAATTTCTTATAATGAGAAAAGAGCTCCCGAGGACACATGGGAATTATCGTCAAGCTAGTTTTCATCACGCTCATATGATTCGCGTTCGGTACTTTGATAATTTGATATGTGGGTAGACCAGTGCTTGGGTACTGCCCTTACTTGGACAAGCATCCCACTTATGATTAACCCCTATTGCAAGCATCCGCAACTACAAAATAAGTATTAAGATAAACCTAACCACAACATTAAACATATGGATCCAAATCAGCCCCTAAGAAAGCAACGCATAAACTAGGGTTTAAGCTTCTGTCACTCTAGCAACCCATCATCTACTTATTACTTCCCAATGCCTTCCTCTAGGCCCAAATAATGGTGAAGTGTCATGTAGTCGACGTTCACATAACACCACTAGAGGAAAGACAACATACATCTCATCAAAATATCGAACGAATACCAAATTCACATGACTACTAATAGCAAGACTTCACCCATGTCCTCAGGAACAAACGTAACTACTCACAAAGCATATTCATGTTCATAATCAGAGGAGTAATAATATGCATTAAGGATCTGAACATATGGTCTTCCACCAAGTAAACCAATTAGCATCAACTACAAGGAGTAATCAACAATACTAGCAACCCACAGGTACCAATTTGTGGTTTTGATACAAGATTGGATACAAGAGATGAACTAGGGTTTTGAGAGGAGATGGTGCTGGTGAAGACGTTGATAGAGATTGACCCCCTCCCGATGCGAGGATTGTTGGTGATGACGATGGTGATGAGTTCCCCCTCCCGGAGGGAAGTTTCCCCGGCAGAACAGCTGTGCTGGAGCCCTAGATTGGTTCCGCCAAGGTTCCGCCTTGTGGCGGCGGAGTTTCGTCCCATAAGCTTGCGCACGATTTTTTCCAGGGTAAAAGCCTTCATATAGTAGAAGATGGGCACCGGAGGGCCACCAGGGGGCCCAGGAGACAGGGGGCGCGCCCAGTAGGGGTGGGCGCACCCCCACCCTCCTGTCCTGGGTGTGGGCCCCTCTGGTAGTTTCTTCGCTCAATAATTCTTATTAATTCCAAAAAAAGTTCCGTGGAGTTTCAGGATTTTTGGAGCTGTGCAGAATAGGTTTCCAATGTTTGCTCCTTTTCCCGCCAGAATTCCAGCTGCCGGCATTCCCCCTCTTCATGGTAAACCTTGTAAAATAAGAGAGAATAGCCATAAGTATTGAGATATAATGTGTAATAACAGCCCATAATGCAATAAATATTGATATAAAAGCATGATGCAAAATGGACAACTCCCGCAAGCTTATACCTCGCTTGTCCTCAAGCGGAAGGCGATATCGAAAAATATGTCCACATGTTTAAAGGTAAAGGTGTCGATAAAAATAAAATACGGACATGAGGGCATCATGATCATTCTTATAACAGCAACATATAGAGATTTTGTCATATGATTTCTTATGCTCAAGTAACAATCAATTCACAATGTCAAGTATGGTTCAGAAACTTCATTGGGAACTAACAAACTATAATCTCAGTCATTGAAGCAATTGCAATTTATCATAACATCAGAAAGAGTCAAGAATAGAGCTTTTCAGCAAGTCCACATACTCAAGTATCATGTAGTCTTCTACAATTGCTAACACTCACGCGGTACTTGTGGTTATGAGTTTCAACCGGACACTGAGAAAGATAGGGGCTTATTGTGTTGCCTCCCAACGTATTCACCTTTAGGTGATGTTAACAATAATAGTTCATGCTAACTTACATCCAATTGGATATATATATCAAGATCTTTCAAACACGAGGAGCTTGCCAAAGGATAAAATGAAAAAGGGAAAGGTGAAGATCACCTTGACTCAAGCATAAAGTAAAAACATAAAGTAAAAGATAGGCCCTTCGCAGAGGGAAGCAGAGGTTGTCATGTGCTTTTTGGGTTGGATGCATAAAATCTTAATGCAAAAGAACATCACTTTATATTGCCACTTGTATGTGGACCTTTATTATGCAGTCCGTCGCTTTCATTGCTTCCACAACAAGATCGTATAAAGCTTATTTTCTCTGCACTAATAAGTCATACATATTTAGATAGCAATTTTTATTGCCTGCAACATGACAACTTACTTGAAGGATCTTACTCAATCCATAGGTAGGTATGGTGGACTCTCATGGCAAAACTGGGTTTAAGGATATTTGGAAGCACAAGTAGTATCTCTACTTGGTGCAAGGAATTTGGCTAGCATGAGGGGGAAAGGCAAGCTCAACATGTTGGGAAGATCAATGACAATATACTTTAACTGAGATGTGAGAAAACATAAACCATTACATTGTCTTCCTTGTCCAACATCAACTCTTTTAGCATGTCATACTTAATGAGTGCTTCACAATCATAAAAGATGTCCAAGATAATATATTTGTATGTGAAACCTCTCTTTCCTTATTACTTCCTATTAATTGCAACGATGACCAAAACTATGTTTGTCAACTCTCAACAACTTTTATGCCTCATACTTTCTATGTGTGAAGTCAATACTATCCGTAAGATCAATATGAACTCTTTTATTCTTTTTATTCTTTCTACTTCCTTAAGATCATAGCAAGATAACAAAGCCCTTGACTCAACACTAATCTTTATTATAGATAGCTCACGGACTCGATTACATAAAGAGATCACAAAGCAAAACTAAACAACTACTTGATACTAAAACTTCAATCTACTAGATCAAGATACTACTAAAAGGATCGAACTAAATAAAACGGTAAAGATAGGAGTGTGATGGTGATACGATACTGGGGCACCTCCCCCAAGCTTGGCAGTCGCCAAGGGGAGTGCCCATACTCATGTGATTATGTCCTCGGAGGTGATGGAGGTGGTGATGATGATGGTGGATAGTCGCACATCGAGCGTAAAAGCTCCTCCAGCTTGCGGATCATGCCCTTGAGTCCGGCGATATGATCCTTCAACAAAATATTCTCCTGTGTGAGATACTTATTTTGTATGCAAGATAACTCAATCATCTTGAAAGCTTCAATCTCAGTTGGAGTAAAGAGGTTAGGTAGAGGTTGAGGGATGTCTTCTTCTTCCACCGCCGGAACTTGAACCTCCATGGCCTTCTTGATCCCTTCATCCTTGTTGATCTCTTCTAGTTCTTCTCTTTTCAGCTCTATCTTCAATAGCCAAGCATCCTTGTCTTCATTGTTGAAGGCGGGCGACGTCATGGTGCTCTAGATCTGTCAGAAAAACAGCTCGAAACAAAAAACAGAGGATATTTGCGTGATACGGTGGTCAAAGCCTTCGGGAGATTATATAATGAATTTTTACCGATCAAAATATGTAACGTGCAAGAAAATGGAGTCCGGGAGGCACACGAGGTGGCCACGAGACAGGGGGGCGCGCCCAGGAAGGGTGGGCGCGCCCTCCACCCTCGTGGAGGCCTTGTGTCCTTCCCGGATTACTTCTTTCTTCCTAAAATTCTTAAATATTCCAAAACTGATAAAAATTGCCATTATAATTGTTTTGGAGTTAGTTTACTTACCGTACCACATATCTATTCCTTTTCAGAGTCTGGAACGTTCTAGAATGTGTCCCTTATGTATTCCTCCGGGGTTACGGTGTCAATAATATTAGTTTCAACATTGATAGGATTACTTGAGATATAATGTTTAATTCTTTGACCGTTCACAACCCTCGGACTTGTGCCTTCGAAGTTGTTGATTTTTATGGCACCGGAATGATAGACCTCCTCGATAACATAAGGACCTTCCCATTTAGAGAGAAGTTTTCTAGCAAAAAATCTTAAACGAGAGTTGAATAATAACACATAATCACCAACGTTAAACTCACGCTTTTGTATCCTTTTGTCATGCCAGCGCTTGACTTTTTCTTTGAATAGCTTGGCATTCTCATAGGCTTGGGTTCTCCATTCGTCAAGTGAGCTAATATCAAATAACCTCCTCTCACCGGCAAGTTTGAAGTCATAGTTGAGCTCTTTAATAGCCCAATATGCTTTATGTTCAAGTTCAAGAGGTAAGTGACACACTTTTCCATAAACCATTTTATACGGAGACATAACCATAGGATTTTTGTATGCAGTTATATAGGCCCATAATGCATCATCAAGTTTTTTGGACCAATTCTTTCTAGATCTATTAATAGTCTTTTGCAAAATTAATTTGAGCTCTCTATTGCTCAACTCTACTTGACCACAGACTGCGGGTGATAAGGAGATGCGATTCTATGATTAACATCATACTTAGCAAGCATCTTACGGAAAGCACCATGAATAAAATGTGAACCACCGTCAGTCATAAGATATCTAGGGACTCCAAACCTCGGAAAAATAACTTCTTTAAGCATTTTAATAGAAGTGTTATGATCAGCACTACTAGTTGGAATAGCTTCTACCCACTTACTAACGTAATCAACAGCAACTAAAATATGTGTGTAACCATTAGAGGCAGGAAAAGGTCCCATATAATCAAAGTCCCAAACATCAAACGGTTCAATAACAAGAGAATAATTAATAGGCATTTCTTAACGTCTACTAATATTACCAATTCTTTGGCATTCATCACAAGATAAGACAAACTTACGAGCATCTTTGAAGAGAGTAGGCCAATAAAAACCAGATTGCAATACCTTATGTGCAGTTCTATCTTCAACGTGGTGTCCTCCATATGATTCAGAGTGACACTTGCGTAGGATCTGTTCTTGTTCATGCTCAGGTACACAACGTCTAATAACACCATCTACTCCTTCTTTATAAAGGTGTGGGTCATCCCAGAAGTAATGTCTTAAATCATAAAAGAACTTTTTCTTTTGCTGGTATGTGAAACTAGGGGGTATAAATTTAGCAAACAATGTAATTGGCATAATCAGCATACCAAGGAGCAGTACGAGAAGCATTAATGACCGCTATTTGTTCATCAGGGAAGCTATCATCAATAGGCAGTGGGTAATCAAGAACATTCTCTAACCTAGACAAGTTGTCTGCAACTGGGTTCTTAACTCCCTTTCTATCAATAATATGCAAATCAAATTCTTGGAGGAGGAGAACCCATCTAATGAGTCTAGGCTTAGCATCTTTCTTTTCCATAAGATATTTAATAGCAGCATGATCAGTGTGAATAGTAACTTTGGAATCAACAATATAAGGTCTAAACTTATCACATGCAAACACAACTGCTAAGAATTCTTTTTCAGTAGTAGCATAATTTCTCTGGGTAGTATCAAGAGTCTTACTAGCATATTGGATAACATTCAATTTCTTATCAACTCTTTGCCCTAGAACAGCACCTACAGCATAATCACTAGCATCACACATAATTTCAAAGGGTAAATTCCAATCAGGTGGCTGGACAATAGGTGCAGTGATCAAAGCTTTCTTAAGTATTTCAAATGCTTCTACACAATCATCATCAAAGACAAAAGGAATATCTTTTTGCAATAAATTAGTCAGAGGCCTAGAGATTTTAGAAAAGTCCTTAATGAACCTCCTATAAAAACTGGCATGACCAAGGAAACTTCTTATACCTTTTATGTCCTTGGGACATGGCATCTTTTCAATAGCATCAACTTTGGCTTTATCAACTTCAAAACCTCTCTCAGAAATCTTATGCCCCAAGACAATGCCTTCGTTAACCATAAAGTGGCACTTTTCCCAATTCAAGACGAGACTAGTGTCTTCACATCTCTGCAAAACTCGATCAAGGTTGCTCAAGCAATCATCGAGGATCCATAAATGGAGAAATCATCCTTGAACACCTCACAAATCTTTTCAAAAAAGTCAGAGAATATAGCCATCATGCATCTTTGAAAGGTAGCAGGTGCATTACATAAACCAAAACGCATACGTCTATAAGCAAAAGTACCGAAAGGGCAAGTAAAAGTAGTTTTTGATTGATCCTTCGCTGAGACAGGTATCTGAGAGAAACCAGAATAACCATCTAGAAAGCAGAAATGTGTGTGTTTTGATAGTCTTTCTAGCATTTGATCGATAAAAGGTAAAGGGTAATGATCTTTCTTAGTAGCTTTATTTAATTTACGGAAATCAATTACCATCCTATAACTTGTAATAATTCTTTGCGGGATCAATTCATCTTTATCATTAGGAACGACAGTAATACCTCCCTTTTTAGGAACACGATGGACAGGGCTTACCCAATCACTGTCAGCAACGGGATAAATTATACCTGCCTCAAGGAGCTTTAGTATCTCCTTTCTTACCACTTCTTTCATTTTAGGATTCAATCATCATTGAGGATCTCTAACTGGTTTGACATCGTCCTCCAAATTGATTTTGTGTTGGCGTAACATGGGACTAATGCCCTTGAGATCATCCAGACTATATCCAATAGCAGCATGGTGCTTCTTCAGAGTTTTCTATAATCTTTCTTCTTCTTGCTCTGAATGGTTAGCACTAATAATAACAGGATATATTTTCTTTTCATCAAGATAAGCACTTAAGATTATCAAGTAATGGTTTGAGTTCAAACACAGGATCACCCTTGGGTGTAGGGGGATCCCCTAGAATTTCAACAGGTAGGTTGTGTTTCAGCATAGGTTCCTGTTGAAGGAACACTTCATCTATTTCCCTTCTTTCCTTCATAAACATATCATTTTCATGGTCTAGCAAATATTGTTCTAACGGATCATTAGGAGGCACGGCAATGGAAGCAAGACCAATAATCTCATC
This sequence comes from Triticum timopheevii, assembly GCA_963921465.1. Lineage (NCBI taxonomy): Eukaryota > Viridiplantae > Streptophyta > Magnoliopsida > Poales > Poaceae > Triticum > Triticum timopheevii. The sequence continues at coordinate 106,976,021 of OY997270.1, forward strand.
CTTACTAGGTGATTCTCTATCACGAGGTTGTCTATGAAACTTAGCAAAATTAAACTCACGAGACATACCCTCTAAGCCAATTGTAACAGTATCCTTTTCACAATCAATCTTAGCATTAACGGTATTCAAGAAGGGTCTACCAGAAATAATGGGACAAAAGTCATCTTGTGGGGAACTAAGAACAAGAAAATCAACAGGATATTTAACCTTCCCACACAAGACTTCAACGTCTCTAACGATCCCAATTGGTGAAATAGTATCTCTATTGGCAAGCTTGATAGTAACATCAATACCTTCCAATTCAATGGGTGCAATATCATGCATAATTTCTTTATATAAATCATAGGGTATTGCACTAGCGCTAGCACCCATATCACATAAGCCATGATAACAATGATCTCCTATCTTAACAGAAATGTCAGGCATGCCTACAACAGGTCTTTGTATCTTAGTATCTGGTCTAACAATATTAGCAGCCTCACCACAGAAATAAATAACATGCCCATCTAAATCATCATCCGAGAGATCTTTAACCATAGCAATACTAGGTTCAACTTTGATTTGCTCAGGAGGTGTATAAGTCCTAGTATTACTCTTACAAACAATAGTCGATGTTTTAGCATGATCCTTTATCCTAATAGGAAAAGGAGGTTTCTCAACATAAGAAGTAGGAACAATAGGATCACTATAAGTGACAGTCTTTTCTTCAACTGTAATAGGTGCAACTACTTTTACTTCAATGGAAGGATTATATTTAAACCATTTCTCCTTAGGGAGATCAACGTGAGTAGCAAAAGATTCACAGAAAGAAGCTACTATCTCAGAGTCAAGTCCATATTTAGCGCTAAATCCACAAAAAGCATCGGTATCCATAAAAGATTTAACACAATCAAACTTAGGTGTCATACCTGACTCCTTACCATCGTCGGAACCCCAATCTTCAGAGTTGCGTTTAATTCTTTCCAATAAGTCCCATTTGAATTCAATAGTCTTCAGCATATAAGAACCAGCACAGGAAGTATCGAGCAGGTTGCGATCATTGAGAGAAAGCCGATCATAAAATTTTTGAATAATCATTTCTCTGGAGAGCTCATGATTGGGGCATGAATATAACATTGACTTAAGCCTCCCCCAAGCTTGAGCGATGCTTTCTCCTTCGCGAGGCCAGAAATTATATATGTAATTACGATCACGATGAACAAGATGCATAGGATAGAACTTCTGGTGAAATTCCAACTTCAATCATTTATAATTCCAAGATCTCGTATCATCACATAGCCTATACCATGTCAATGCATCTCCCTTCAAAGATAAAGGGAAGACCTTCCTTTTGATAACATCATCGGGAATACGTGCAAGCTTAAATAATCCATAAACTTCATCCACAAAGATAAGGTGTAAATCGGGATGCAATGTTCCATCTCCTGCAAATGGATTAGCTAGCAGTTTCTCTATCATACCTGAAGGAATCTCAAAGTAAATATTTTCCATAGGTAAAGTAGGTTGAGGAGAAACTCTTTGCTCTTCTGGTCGGGGTGAAGATACCCCGAACAAGCCCATCAAAGGATTAGTTTCCATAGTAACAAGTGACAAAAAATTTCAGCACACTATATAAATGTTTCCTTACCAAGTTCCACTCACCAAAAGCGCTACGCTCCCCGGCAACGGCGCCAGAAAAGAGTCTTTATGATCCACAAGTATAGGGGATCTATCATAGTCCTTTTGATAAGTAAGAGTGTTGAACCCAACGAGGAGAAGAAGGAAATGATAAGCGGTTTTCAGTAAGGTTTTTCCTGCAAGCACTGAAATTGTAGGTAATAGATAGTTTTGTGATAAGATAAATTGTAATGAGTAACAAGCAATGAAAGTAAATAAAGTGCAGCAAGGTGGACCAATCCTTTTTGTAGCAAAGGACAAGCCTGGACAATTTCTTATAATGAGAAAAGAGCTCCCGAGGACACATGGGAATTATCGTCAAGCTAGTTTTCATCACGCTCATATGATTCGCGTTCGGTACTTTGATAATTTTATATGTGGGTGGACCAGTGCTTGGGTACTGCCCTTACTTGGACAAGCATCCCACTTATGATTAACCCCTATTGCAAGCATCCACAACTACAAAAGAAGTATTAAGGTAAACCTAACCACAACATTAAACATATGGATCCAAATCAGCCCCTAACGAAGCAACGCATAAACTAGGGTTTAAGCTTCTGTCACTCTAGCAACCCATCATCTACTTATTACTTCCCAATGCCTTCCTCTAGGCCCAAATAATGGTGAAGTGTCATGCAGTCGACGTTCACATAACACCACTAGAGGAAAGACAACATACATCTCATCAAAATATCGAACGAATACCAAATTCACATGACTACTAATAGCAAGACTTCACCCATGTCCTCAGGAACTAACATAACTACTCACAAAGCATATTCATGTTCATTTCAGAGGAGTAATAATATGCATTAAGGATCTGAACATATGATCTTCCACCAAGTAAATCAATTAGCATCAACTACAAGGAGTAATCAACACTACTAGCAACCCACAGGTACCAATTTGTGGTTTTGATACAAGATTGGATACAAGATATGAACTAGGGCTTTGAGAGGAGATGGTGCTGGTGAAGATGTTGATGGAGATTGACCCCCTCCCAATGAGAGGATCGTTGGTGATGACGATGGTGATGATTTCCCCCTCCTGGAGGGAAGTTTCCCCGGCAGAACAGCTCCGCTGGAGCCCTAGATTGGTTCCACCAAGGTTCCGCCTCGTGGTGGCGGAGTTTCGTCCCGTAAGCTTGCCCACGATCTTTTCCAGGGTAAAAGCCTTCATATAGCAGAAGATGGGCACCGAAGGGCCACCACGGGGCCCAGGAGACAGGGGGCGCGCCCAGTAGGGGTGGGCACGCCCCCCACCCTCCTGGCCTGGGTGTGGGCCCCCTCTAGTAGTTTCTTCGCTCAATAATTCTTATTAATTCCAAAAATAAGTTCCGTGGAGTTTCAGGATTTTTGGAGCTGTGCAGAATAGGTTTCCAATGTTTGCTCCTTTTCCAGCCAGAATTCCAGCTGCCGACATTCCCCCTCTTCTTGGTAAACCTTATAAAATAAGAGAGAATAGCCATACGTATTGAGATATAATGTGTAATAACAACCCATAATGCAATAAATATTGATATAAAAGCTATTTCAAGTGGCGTTAATTGTGAAACTATCCCATGTTGTTTCAAATGAAGGCCAAACTCGTAGCTCAAATATTCTCCTCCACGATCAGATCATAAAAACTTTATTTTCTTGTTAGAATGATTTTCCACTTCTCTCTGAAATTCTTTGAACTTTTCAAATGTTTCAACTTATGCTTCATTAAGTAGATATAACCATATCTTCTTAAATCATCTATGAAGGTAAGACAATAACGATACCCACCACGAGCCTCAATACTCATTGGACCACATACATGTTGGGGAACGTAGTAATTTCAAAAAAATTCCTACGCACACGCAAGATCATGGTGATGGCATAGCAACGAGAGGGGAGAGTGTTCGTCCACGTACCCTCATAGACCATAAGCGGAAGCGTTAGCACAACGCGGTTGATGTAGTCGTACATCTTCACGATCTGACCGATCCAAGCACCGAACATACGGGGCCTCCGAGTTCAGCACACGTTCAGCTCGATGACGATCTTCGGTCTCCGATCCGGCCGAGCTCTGGAGATGAGTTCCGTCAGCACGACGGCCTGGTGACGATGATGATGTTTCTACCGGCGCAGGGCTTCGCCTAAACTCCGCGACGATATGACCGAGGTGGAATATGGTGGAGGAGGGCACCGCACACGGCTAAGGAACGATCCGTAGATCAACTTGTGTGTTCTGGGGTGCCCCCCTGCCCCCGTATATAAAGGAGCAAGGGGAGGAGGGCCGGCCAAGGAGGAGGAGGCGCGCCCTAGGGGGGCAATCCTACTCCAAGTAGGATTCCCCCCTCTTTCCAAGTCATACTAGGAGAAGGGAAGGAAGGGGAGGAGAAGGAGAAGGAAGGAGAGGCAGGAGAAGAAGGAAAGGGGGGCCGGCCCCCTAGTCCAATTCGGTTTGGGCTAGGGGGGCCGGGCGCCCTACCTCCTCTCTTCCACCACTTGGCCCATGAGGCCCATTGCTTCTTCCTCGTATTCCCGTAACTCCCCTGTACCCCCGAAAATACCCGAATCACTCGGAACCTTTCCAAACTCCGAATATAGTCGTTCAATATATCGATCTTTACGTCTCGACCATTTCGAGACTCCTCGTCATGTCCCCGATCTCATCCGGGACTCCGAACTCCTTCGGTACATCAAAACTCATAAACTCATAATATAACTGTCATCGTAACTTTAAGCGTGCGGACCCTACGGGTTCGAGAACTATGTAGACATGACCTAGAACTATTCTCGGACAATAACCAATAGCAGAACCTGGATGTTCATATTGGCTCCTACATATTCTACGAAGATCTTTATCGTTCAAACCGCATAACAACATACGTTGTTCCCTTTGTCATCGGTATGTTACTTGCCCGAGATTCGATCGTCGGTATCCAATACCTAGTTCAATCTCGTTACCGGCAAGTCTATTTACTCGTTCCGTAATGCATCATTCCATAACCAAATCATTGGTCACATTGCTTGCAAGGCTTATAGTGATGTGCATTACCGAGAGGGCCCAGAGATACCTCTCCGACAATCAGAGTGACAAAACCTAATCTCGAATTACGCCAACTCAACATGTACCTTTGGAGACACCTGTAGAGCACCTTTATAATCACCCAGTTATGTTGTGACGTTTGGTAGCACACAAAGTGTTCCTCCGGTAAACGGGAGTTGCATAATCTCATAGTTGTAGGAACATTGTATAAGTCATGAAGAAAGCAATAGCAACATACTAAACGATCAAGTGCTAGGCTAACGGAATGGGTCAAGTCAATCACATCATTCTTCTAATGATGTGATCCCGTTAATCAAATGACAACTCATGTCTATGGTTAGGAAACTTAACCATCTTTGATTAACGAGCTAGTCAAGTAGAGGCATACTAGTGACACTATGTTTGTCTATGTATTCACACATGTATTATGTTTCCGGTTAATACAATTCTAGCATGAATAATAAAAATTTATCATGATATAAGGAAATAAATAATAACTTTATTATTGCCTCTAGGGCATATTTCCTTCAGTCTCCCACTTGCACTAGAGTCAATAATCTAGTTCACATCATCATGTGATTTAACACCAATATTCACATCTGTATGTGATTAATACCAATAGTTCACATTGTCATGTGATCAACACCCAAAGGGTTATACTAGAGTCAATAATCTAGTTCACATCGCTATGTGATTAACACCCAGAGAGTACTAAGGTATGATCATGTTTTGCTTGTGAGAGAAGTTTAGTCAACGGGTCTGTCACATTCGGAGCCGTATGTATTTTGCAAATATTCTATGTCTACAATGCTTTGCACGGAGCTACTCTAGCTAATTTCTCCCACTTTCAATATGTATCCAGATTGAGACTTAGAGTCATCTGGATCGGTGTAAAAGCTTGCATCATTGTAACTTTTTACGACGGGCTCTTTTATCACCTCCATAATCAAGAAACATCTCCTTAGTCCTTACTAAGGATATTCTTGACCGCTTTCCAGTGATCTACTCTTAGATCAAAATTGTATTCCTTTGTCAAACTCAGAGCAATATATACAATAGGTCTGGTTCACAGTATAGCATACTTTATAGAACCTATGACTGAGGCATAGGGAATGATTTTTCATTCTCTTTCTATTTTCTGCCATGGTCGGGTCTTGAGTCTTACTCAACTTCACACCTTTGCATCACAGGCAAGAACTCCTTCTTTGACTGTTCCATTTTGAACTATTTCAAAAATTTCTCAAGGTATGTACTCATTTGAAAAATCTTATCAAGCGTCTTGATCTATCTATATAGATCTTGATGCTCAATGTGTAAGCAGCTTCACCGAGGTCTTGCTTTGAAAAACTCCTTTCAAAACACTCCTTTATGCTTTGCAGAATAATTCTACATTATTTCTGATCAACAATATGTCATTTACATATACTTATCAGAAATGCTGTAGTGCTCCCACTCACTTTCTTGTAAATACAGGCTTCACCGCAAGTCTGTATAAAACTATATGCTTTGATCAACTTATCAAAGCGTATATTCCAACTCTGAGATGCTTGCACCAGTCCATAGATGGATCGCTGGAGGTTGCACATTTTGTTAGGACCTTTAGGATTGACAAAACCTTCTGGTTGTATCATATACAACTCTTCTTTAATAAATCCATTAAGGAATGTAGTTTTGATATCCATTTGCCAAATTTCATAAAATGTGGCAATTGCTAACATGATTCGGACAGACTTAAGCATAGATACGAGTGAGAAACTCTCATCATAGTCAACACTTTGAACTTGTCGAAAACCTTTTTGCAACAATTCTAGCTTTGTAGATAATAACAATACTATCAGCGTTCGTCTTCCTCTTAAAATCCATTTAATTAACATGGCTTGCTGATCATCGAGCAAGTCAATCAAATTCCATACTTTGTTCTCATACATGGATCATATCTCAGATTTTATGGCCTCAAGTCATTTCGCGGAATCTGGGCTCATTATCGCTTCCTCATAGTTCGTAGGTTCATCATGGTCTAGTAACATGACTTCCAGAATAGGATTACCGTACCACTCTGGTGCGGATCTTACTCGGGTTGATCTACGAAGTTTAGTAACAACTTGATCTGAAGTTTCATGATCATCATCATTAACTTCCTCACTAATTGGTGTAGGTGTCATAGGAACCGATTTCTGTGATGAACTACTTTCCAATAAGGGAGCTGGTACTGTTACCTCATCAAGTTCTACTTTCCTCCCACTCACTTCTTTCGAGAGAAACTCCTTCTCTAGAAAGGATCCATTCTTAGCAACGAATGTTTTTGCCTTCGGATCTGTGATAGAAGGAGTACCCAACAGTTTCCTTTGGGTATTCTATGAAGACGCACTTCTCCGATTTGGGTTTGAGCTTATCAGGTTGAAAACCTTTTTTCATATAAGCATCGCAACTCCAAACTTTAAGAAACGACAGCTTAGGTTTACTGCTAAACCATAGTTCATACGGTGTCATCTCAACGGATTTAGATGGTGCCCTATTAAACGTGAATGCAGTTGTCTCTAATGCATAACCCCAAAACGATAGTGGTAAACTGATAAGAGATATCATAGATCGCACCATATCTTAGTAAAGTATGATTACGATGTTCGGACACACCATAACGTTGTGGTGTTCCAGGTGGCGTGAGCTGTGAAACTATTCCACATTTGTTTCAATTGAAGACCAAACTCGTAACTCAAATATTCGTCTCCGCGATCAGATTGCAGAAACTTTTATTTTCTTGTTACGATGATTTTTCCACTTCACTCTGAAATTCTTTGAACCTTTCAACTATTTCAGACTTATGTTTCATCAAGTAGATATACCCATATCTTCTCAAATCATCTTGTGAAGGTCAGAAAATAACGATACTTGCCACGAGCCTTCATACTCATTGGTCTTCATACATCAGTATGTATTATTTCCAATAAGTCAATAGCTCATTCCATTGAAGAACGGAGTTTCAGTCATCTTGCCCAAAAGGCACGGTTCGCAAGCATCAAATGATTCATAACCAAGTGATTCCGAAAATCCATCTTTATGGAGTTTCTTCATGCGCTTTACACCGATATGACCCAAACGGCAGTGCCACAAATAAGTTGCACTATCATTATTAACTTTGCATCTTTTGGCCTCAATATTATGAATATGTGTATCACTATGATTGAGATCCAATAAACTATTTTCATTGGGTGTATGACCATCGAAGGTTTTATTCATGTAAACAGAATAACAATTTATTCTCTAACTTTAAATGAATAACCGTATCACAATAAACATGATCAAATCATATTCATGCTCAACGCAAACGCCAAATAACATTTATTTAGGTTTAACACTAATCCCGAAAGTATAGGGAGTGTGCGATGATGATCATATCAATCTTGGAACTACTTCCAACACTCATCGTCACTTCACCCTCAACTAGTCTCTGTTTATTCTGTAACTCCTGTTTCGAGTTACTAATCTTAGCAACCGAACAAGTATCAAATACTTAGGGGCTACTATAAACACTAGTAAGGCACACATCAATAATCTGTATATCAAATATACCCTTATTCACTTTGCCATCCTTCTTATCCACCAAATATTCAGGGTATTTCCGCTTCCAGTGACCATTTCCTTTGCAGTGTAAACACTCAGTTTCAGGCTATGGTCCAGCTTTGGGCTTCTTCGCAGGAGTGACAACTTGCTTGTCTTTCCACTTGAAGTTCCCTTCCTTTCCCTTTGCCCTTTTCTTGAAACTTAGTGATCCTTGTCAATCATCAACACTTGATGCTCTTTCTTGATTTCTACCTTCGTCGATTTCAACATCACGAAGAGCTCGGGAATCGTTTACGTCATCCCTTGCATACTATAGTTCATCACGAAGTTCTAGTAACTTAGTGATGGTGACTAGAGAATTCTGTCAATCACTATCTTATCTGGAAGATTAACTCCCACTTGATTCAAGTGATTGAAGTATCCAGACAATCTGAGCACATGCTCACTAGTTGAGCGATTCTCCTCCATCTTTTAGCTATAGAACTTGTTGGAGACTTCATATCTCTCAACTCGGGTATTTGCTTGAAATATTAACTTCAATTCCAGGAACATCTCATATGGTCCATGATGTTCAAAACATCTTTGAAGTCCCGATTCTAAGCCATAAAGCATGGTGCACAAAACTATCAAGTAGTCATCATATTGAGCTAGCCAAACGTTCATAACGTCTGCATCTGCTCCTGCAATAGGTCTATCACCTAGCGGTGCATTAAGGACATAATTCTTCTGTGCAGCAATGAGGATAAACCTCAGATCGCGGATCCAATCCGCATCATTGCTACTAACATTTTTCAACACAATTTTCTCTAGGAACATATCAAAATAAACATATGAAAGCAACAACGCAAGCTATTGATTTTACAACATAATTTGCAAAATACTACTAGGACTAAGTTCATGATAAATTTAAGTTCAATTAATCATATTACTTAAGAACTCCCACTCAGACAGACATCTCTCTAGTCATCTAAGTGATTACGTGATCCAAATCAACTAAACCATGACCGATCATCACGTGAGATGGAGTAGTTTTCAATGGTGAACATCACTATGTTGATCATATCTACTATATGATTCACGCTCGACCTTTCGGTCTCCGTGTTCCGAGGCCATATCTGCATATGCTAGGCTCGTCAAGTATAACCTGAGTATTCCGCGTGTGCAAAACTGGCTTGCACCCGTTGTAGATGGACGTAGAGCTTATCACACCCGATCATCACATGGTGTCTGGGCACGATGAACTTTGGCAACGGTGCATACTCAGGGAGAACACTTCTTGATAATTTTAGTGAGAGATCATCTTAAAATGCTACCATCAATCAAAGCAAGATAAGATGCATAAAGGATAAACATCATATGCAATCAATATAAGTGATATGATATGGCCATCATCATCTTGTGCTTGTGATCTCCATCTCCGAAGCACCGTCGTGATCACCATCGTCACCGGCGCGACACCTTGATCTCCATCGTAGCATCGTTGTCGTTTACGCCATCTATTGCTTCTACGACTATCGCTACCGCTTAGTGATAAAGTAAAGCAATTACAGGGCGTTTGCATTTCATACAATAAAGCGACAACCATATGGCTCCTGCCAGTTGCCGATAACTTCGGTTACAAAACATGATCATCTCATACAATAAAATATAGCATCACGTCTTGGCCATATCACATCACAACATGCCCTGCAAAAGCAAGTTAGACGTCCTCTACTTTGTTGTTGCAAGTTTTACGTGGCTGCTACGGGCTGAGCAAGAACCGTTCTTACCTATGCATCAAAACCACAACGATAGTTCGTCAAGTTGGTGCTGTTTTAACCTTCGCAAGGACTGGGCGTATCCACACTCGATTCAACTAAAGTGAGAGAGACAGACACCCGCCAGCCACCTTTAAGCACGAGTGCTTGTAACGCTGAAACCAGTCTCGCGTAAGCGTACGCGTAATGTCGGTCCGGGCCGCTTCATCTCACAATACCGCCGAACCAAAGTATGACATGCTGGTAAGCAGTATGACTTGTATCACCCACAACTCACTTGTGTTCTACTCGTGCATATAACATCAACGCATAAAACCTAGGCTCGGATGCCACTGTTGGGGAACGTAGTAATTTCAAAAAAATTCCTACGCACACGCAAGATCATGGTGATGGCATAGCAACGAGAGGGGAGAGTGTCCGTCCATGTACCCTCGTAGACCGTAAGCGGAAGCGTTAGCACAACGCGGTTGATGTAGTCGTACGTCTTCACGATCCGACCGATCCAAGCACCGAACGTACGGGGCCTCCGAGTTCAGCACACGTTCAGCTCGATGACGATCTCCGGTCTCCGATTCAGCCGAGCTCCGGAGATGAGTTCCATCAGCACGACGGCGTGGTGACGATGATGATGTTTCTACCGGCGCAGGGCTTCGCCTAAACTCCGCGACGATATGACCGATGTGGAATATGGTGGAGGAGGGCACCGCACACGGCTAAGGAACGATCCGTAGATCAACTTGTGTGTTCTGGGGTGCCCCCCTGCCCCCGTATATAAAGGAGCAAGGGGAGGAGGGCCGGCCAAGGAGGAGGAGGCGCGCCCTAGGGGGGCAATCCTACTCCAAGTAGGATTCCCCCCTCTTTCCAAGTCATACTAGGAGAAGGGAAGGAAGGGGAGGAGAAGGAGAAGGAAGGAGAGGGAGGAGAAGAAGGAAAGGGGGGCCGGCCCCCTAGTCCAATTCGGTTTGGGCTAGGGGGGCCGCGCGCCCTACCACCTCTCTTGCACCACTTGGCCCATGAGGCCCATTGCTTCTTCCTCGTATTCCCGTAACTCCCCGGTACCCCCGAAAATACCCGAATCACTCGGAACCTTTCCGAACTCCGAATATAGTCGTTCAATATATCGATCTTTACGTCTCAACCATTTCGAGACTCCTCGTCATGTCCCCGATCTCATCCGGGACTCCGAACTCCTTCGGTACATCAAAACTCATAAACTCATAATATAACTGTCATCGTAACTTTAAGCGTGCGGACCCTACGGGTTCGAGAACTATGTAGACATGACCTAGAACTATTCTCGGTCAATAACCAATAGTGGAACCTGGATGTTCATATTGGCTCCTACATATTCTACGAAGATCTTTATCGGTCAAACCGCATAACAACATACGTTGTTCCCTTTGTCATCGGTATGTTACTTGCCCGAGATTCGATCGTCGGTATCCAATACCTAGTTCAATCTCGTTACCGGCAAGTCTCTTTACTCGTTCCGTAATGCATCATTCCGTAACCAACTCATTGGTCACATTGCTTGCAAGGCTTATAGTGATGTGCATTACCGAGAGGGCCCAGAGATACCTCTCCGACAATCAGAGTGACAAAACCTAATCTCGAATTACGCCAACTCAACATGTACCTTTGGAGACACCTGTAGAGCACCTTTATAATCACCCAGTTACGTTGTGACGTTTGGTAGCACACAAAGTGTTCCTCCGGTAAACGGGAGTTACATAATCTCATAGTTGTAGGAACATTGTATAAGTCATGAAGAAAGCAATGGCAACATACTAAACGATCAAGTGCTAGGCTAACGGAATGGGTCAAGTCAATCACATCATTCTTCTAATGATGTGATCCCGTTAATCAAATGACAACTCATGTCTATGGTTAGGAAACTTAACCATCTTTGATTAACGAGCTAGTCAAGTAGAGGCATACTAGTGACACTATGTTTGTCTATGTATTCACACATGTATTATGTTTCCGGTTAATACAATTCTAGCATGAATAATAAACATTTATCATGATATAAGGAAATAAATAATAACTTTATTATTGCCTCTAGGGCATATTTCCTTCAAAACATTGGTACGTATTATTTCCAATAAGTCAGTGGCTTGTTCCATTGTTCCGAAGAACGGAGTTTTAGTCATCTTGCCCATAAGGCACGGTTCGCAAGCACCAATTGATTATAATCAATTGATTCCAAAAGTCCATCAGCATGGAGTTTCTTCATGCGCTTTACACTTATATGACCCAAACGGCAGTGCCACAAATAAGTTGCACTATCATTATTAAACTTATATCTTTTGGCTTCAACACTATGAATATGTGTATCACTACTATCGAGATTCAACAAAAATAGACCACTCAGTAGGGGTGCATGACCATAAAAGATATTACTCATATAAATAGACCAACCATTATTCTCTGATTTAAATGAATAACCGTCTCGCATTAAACAAGATCCAGATATAATGTTCATGCTCAACGCTGGCACCAAATAACAATTATTCAGGTCTAAAACTAATCTCGATGGTAGATGTAGAGGTAGCGTGTCGACCGCGATCACATCGACTTTCGAACCATTTCCCACGCGCATCGTCACCTTGTCCTTAGCCAATCTTCGCTTAATCTGTAGCCCCTGTTTCGAGTTGCAAGTATGAGCAACAGAACCAGTATCAAATACCCAGGCGCCACTGCAAGCATTAGTTAAGTACACATCAATAACATGTATATCAAATATACCTTTCACTTTGCCATCCTTCTTATCCGCCAAATACTTGGGGTAGTTCCGCTTCCAGTGACCAGTCCCTTTGTAGTAGAAGCACTCAGTTTCAGGCTTAGGTCCAGACTTGGGTTTCTTCTCTTGAGCAGCAACCTTTTTGTCGTTCTTCCTGAAGTTCCCCTTCTTCCCTTTGCCATTTTTCTTGAAACTAGTGGTCTTATTGACCATCAACACTTGATGCTCCTTTTTGATTTCTACCTCCGCGGCCTTTAGCATCGCGAAGAGCCCGGGAATAGTCTTCTTCATCCCTTGCATATTATAGTTCATCATGAAGCCTTTATAGCTCGGTGGCAGTGATTGAAGAACTTTGTCAATGACACAATCAACTGGAAGATCAACTCCGAGTTGAGTCAAGTGATTATGGTACCCCAGACATTCTGAGTATGTGTTCACTGATAGAACTATTCTCCTCCATTTTGCAGCTGTATAACTTGTTGGAAACTTCATATCTCTCAACTCGGGAATTTGCTTGAAATATTAACTTCAACTCCTGGAACATCTCATATGCTCCATGACGTTCAAAACGTCTTTGAAGTTCCGATTCTAAGCCATAGAGCATGGCACACTGAACTATCGAGTAGTCATCAACACGCGTCTACCAGGCATTCACAATGTTTGCAGTTGCGGGCGCGAGTGGTACACCTAATAGTGCTTCCAGGACGTAATTCTTTTGTGCAGCATTGAGGGTAATCCTCAAGTTACGGACCCAGTTCGTGTAGTTGTTGCCATCACCTTTCAACTTAGCTTTCTCTAGGAACGCATTAAAATTCAAAGGAACGGTAGCACGGGCCATTGATCTACAACAACATAGACATGCAAAATACTATCACGTACTAATTTCATGATAAATTAAAGTTCAATTAATCATATTACTTAAGAACTCCCACTTAGATAGACATCCCTCTAATCATCTAAGTGATCACGTGATCCAAATCAACTAAACCATGTCCGATCATCATGTGAGATGGAGTAGTTTTCAATGGTGAACATCACTATGTTGATCATATCTACTATATGATTCGCGCCCGACCTTTCGGTCTCAGTGTTCCAAGGCCATATCTGCATATGCTAGGCTCGTCAAGTTTAACGCGAGTATTCTGCGTGTGCAAAACTGGCTTGCACCCGTTGTATGTGAACGTAGAGCTTATCACACCCGATCATCACGTGGTGTCTCGGCACGACAAAATGTAGCAACGGTGCATACTCAGGGAGAACACTTGTACCTTGAAATTTAGTAAGGGATCATCTTATAATGCTACCTATGTTCTAAGAAAAATAAGATGCATAAAGGATAAGCATCACATGCAATCAAAATATGTGACATGATATGGCCATCATCATCTTGTGCTCATGATCACCATCACCGAAGCATTGTCATGATCTCCATTGTCACCGGCGCAACACCTTGATCTCCATCGTAGCATCGTTGTCGTCTCGCCAACTATTGTTACTACGACTATCACTACCGCTTAGTGATAAAGTAAAACAATTACATGGTGATTGCATTGCATATAATAAAGCGATAACCATATGGCTCCTGCCAGTTGCCGATAACTTTGTTACAAAACGTGATCATCTCATACAACAATTTATATCACATCATGGCTTGACCATATCACATCACGGCAAGCCCTCCAAAAACAAGTTAGACGTCCTCTACTTTGTTGTTGCAAGTTTTACGTGGCTGCTACGGGCTTCTAGCAAGAACCGTTCTTACCTACGCATCAAAACCAGAACGATTTTTTGTCAAGTGTGTTGTTTTAACCTTCAACAAGGGCCGGGCATAGCCACACTCGATTCAACTAAAGTTGGAGAAGTAGACACTCACCGGCCACCTATGTGCAAAGCACGTCGGTAGAACCAGTCTCGCGTAAGAGTACGCGTAATGTCGGTATGAGCCGCTTCATCCAACAATACCGCCGAATCAAAGTATGACATGCTGGTAAGCAGTATGACTTGTATCGCCCACAACTCACTTGTGTTCTACTCGTGCATATAACATCTACGCATAAACCTGGCTCGGATACCACGGTTGGGGAACATAGTAATTTCAAAAAAATTCCTACGATCATGCAAGATCTATCTAGGTGATGCATAGCAACGAGAGGGGTTGTCTACGTACCCTCATAGACCAAAAGCGGAAGCGTTATGACAACGCGGTTGATGTCACAATCCGACCGATCCTAGCACCGAAGATACGACACCTCCGTGATCTGCACACGTTCAGCTCGATGACGTCCCACGAACTCTAGATCTAGCTGAGGTCGAGGGAGAGTTTTGTCAGCACGACAGCGTGGTGACGATGATGATGAAGTTACCGGCGTAGGGCTTCGCCTAAGCACTACGACGATATGACCGAGGTGGAAATCTATGGAGGGGCACCGCACACGGCTAAACAATCAACTTGTGTGTTCTAGGGTGCCCCATGCCCCCATATATGATGGAGGGAGGGAGGAGGAGGCCGGCCAGGGGAGGAGGCACGCCAAGGGAGGGAAATCCTACTCCAAGTAGGTTTGGCCCCCCTTTCCTATTCCAACAAGGAGAAGGGGAAGGAGGAGGTGGAGAGAAGTAAGGAGAGGGGGGCGGCGCCCCTTCCCCTAATCCAATTCGGACTAGGGCAAAGGGAAGCCGCGCACCACCTCCTGGCCGCCCTCTCTCTTCTCCACTAAGGCCCATGAGACCCAATAGCTTCCGGGGGGGTTCCAATAACCCACGGTACTCCGGTATCCGGAACGTATCCGGAACACTTCTGGTGTCCGAATATAGTTGTCCAATATATCAATCTTTATGTCTCGACCATTTCGAGACTCCTCATCATGTCCGTGATCACATCCGGAACTCCAAACAATGTTTGGTACATCATATCACATAAACTCATAATACCAATCGTCATCGAGCATTATGCGTGCGGACCCTACGGGTTCGAGAACTATGTAGACATGACCGAGACACGTCTCCGGTCAATAACCAATAGCGGAACCTGGATGCTCATATTGGTTCCTACATATTCTATGAAGATCTTTATCGGCCAAACCGCATAACAACATATGTTGTTCCCTTTGTCATCGGTATGTTACTTGCCTGAGATTCGATCATCGGTATCATCATACCTAGTTCATTCTCGTTACCGGCAAGTCTCTTTACTCGTTTTGTAATACTTCATCCTGCAACTAACTCATTAGTCACGATGCTTGCAAGGCTTATAGTGATGAGTATTACCGAGAGGGCCCAGAGATACCTCTCCGAAACACGGAGTGACAAATCCTAATCTCGATCTATGCCAACCCAACAAACACCTTCGGAGACACCTATAGAGCACCTTTATAATCACCCTTTTACGTTGTGACGTTTGGTAGCACACAAAGTGTTCCTCCGGTATTTGAGATTTGCATAATCTCATAGTCTGAGCAACTTGTATAAGTCATGAAGAAAGCAGTAGCAAAGAAACTGACACGATCATAATGCTAAGCTAACGGATGGGTCATGTTCATCACATCATTCTCCTAATGATGTGATTCCTTTCATCAAATGACAACACATGTCTATGGTTAGGAAACACAACCATCTTTGATTAACGAGCTAGTCAAGTAGAGTAATACTAGGAACTATAAGTTTTGTCTATGTATTCACACATGTACTAAGTTTCCGATTAATACAATTCTACCATGAATAATAAACATTTATCATGAATTAAGGAAATAAATAATAACTTTATTATTGCATCTAGGGCATATTTCCTTCACTGAGGAGCAGAGATTTCTATGCAAACACTCACCTCATGAGGCTGAGGTGACGCCAGCCATGACGATCAAGGCCAGGCATGCGCCAGCGGGCGCAGAGCAGCATGTTTCCTGTTTGGTGCTAAGGAGGCAAGCGAAGGCGTAGAGTCCCAAGGAATCAACCAAAGGTTGCCTTTTGCATGCAACAAGACCAGGCCCGCCATAACGGCAGGATGGATGTCATCGTCGAGCCCACCACGACGTCAGGATCAGAAGCTTTGCAAGCGAAGACCACCTTTCATCAGGATAAGATGTACTACTTGTCCCCTTTCAAAATTGGCCACTATGGGATCCCTTCCCGCCTAAATTTTCGGAGAAGAGGACTGAGGCCACTATAAGTATAGCCTAGCCAACACCATAGCAAAGGGTCGAGTCCCAGAGAGATAGCTCCTCGAAGCTACCACCGTCACAAGAACAAGCCTACGGAGGTTGTTCTTCCCCTTTTACTAGTTCATCCACAGCCCCCGCGAGGCTAATCCACCACAAAGCAGGAGTAGGGTTTTACACCGCAAGGTGGCCCGAACCTGGGTAAACTGTCGTGTCCATTTCCTTGCCATTCATCGAGCTAGGCCGTGAGAGCAGCGAGTCGATCGGCTAGAGAGGTTGAGTTCTTCGCACACGCCCTAGAGTTCGAACCTTTCTTGGGTGTGCAGAGCCCGGAATCCGACATTTAGCGCACCAGGTAGGGGCGTGTTGAAGCCTCTTTTTCATCGGTTGCTTCGCCATCGCTCTGCTGTTCTCATGGCGGACTGATGACCCACAAGTATAGGCGATCTATCGTAGTCCTTTCAATAAGTAAGAGTGTCGAACCCCCAACGAGGAGCAGAAGGAAATGACAAGCGGTTTTTAGTAAGGTATTCTCTGCAAGCACTGAAATTATCGGTAACAGATAGTTTTGTGATAAGATAGTTCGTAACGGATAACAAGTAACAAAGTAACTAAGGTGCAGCAAGGTGGCCCAATCCTTTTTGTAGCAAAGGACAAGCCTGTACAAACTCTTATATAAAGCAAAGTGCTCCCAAGGACACATGGGAATTTCTGTCAAGCTAGTTTTCATCATGCTCATATGATTCGCGTTCGTTACTTTGATAATTTGATATGTGGGTGGACCGGTACTTGGGTATTGCCCTTCCTTGGACAAGCATCCCACTTATGATTAATCCCTCCCGCAAGCATCTGCAACTACGAAAGAAGAATTAAGGTAAACCTAACCATAGCATGAAACCTATGGATCCAAATCAGCCCCTTACGAAGCAACGCATAAACTAGGGTTTAAGCTTCTGTCACTCTAGCAACCCATCATCTACTTATTACTTCCCAATGCCTTCCCCTAGGCCCAAATCATGGTGAAGTGTCATGTAGTCTACGTTCACATAACACCACTAGAGGAGAGACAACATACATCTCATCAAAATATCGAACGAATACCAAATTCACATGACTACATATAACAAGACTTCTCCCATGTCCTCAGGAACAAACGTAACTACTCACAAATCATATTCATGTTCATAATCAGAGGGGTATTAATATGCATTAAGGATCTGAACATATGATATTCCACCGAATAAACCAACTAGCATCAACTGCAAGGAGTAATCAACACTACTAGCAACCCATACGTACCAATCTGAGGTTTTGAGACAAAGATCGGATACAAGAGATGAACTAGGTTTGAGAGGAGATGGTGCTCGTGAAGATATTTATGGAGATTGACCCCCTCTCGATGAGAGGATCAATGGTGATGATGATGGCAACGATTTCCCCCGCCTGAAGGGATATTTCCTCGGCAGAACAGCTCCGCCGGAGCCCTAGTTTGGTTCCGCCTAGGTTCCACCTCGAGACGGCGGCGCTTCGCTCCAAAAGCTTCCTTATGATTTTTTAGGGAAAAAGACACCATATAGAAGAAGATGGGCATCGGGGGCCTGCCAGGTGGCCCACGAGGCAGGGGGGCGCCCAGGGGGGTAGGGCGCGCCCTCCACCCTCGTGGCTGGTGGGTGGCCCCCCTTTGGTGCTTTCTTCGCCCAATATTTTTAATATATTCCAAAACTAACTTTCATGGAGTTTCAGGACTTTTGGAGTTGTGCAGAATAGGCCTCTAATATTTGCTCCTTTTCTAGCCCAGAATTCCACCTGCCGGCATTCTCCCTCTTCATGTAAACCTTGTAAAATAAGAGAGAAAAGGCATAAGTATTGTGACATAATGTGTAGTAACATCCCATAATGCAATAAATATCGATATAAAAGCATGATGCAAAATGGATGTATCAACTAAAGGAAATATGCCCTAGAGGCAATAATAAAGTTATTATTTATTTCCTCATATCATGATAAATGTTTATTATTCATGCTAGAATTGTATTAACTGGAAACATAATACATGTGTGAATACATAGACAAACATAGGGTCACTAGTATGCCTCTACTTGACTAGCTCGTTGATCAAAGATGGTTGAGTTTCCTAGCCATAGACATGAGTTGTCATTTGATTAACGGGATCACATCATTAGTAGAATGATGTGATTGACTTGACCCATTCCGTTAGCTTAGCACTTGATCGTTTAGTATGTTGCTATTGCTTTCTTCATGACTTATACATGTTCCTATGACTATGAGATTATGCAACTCCCGTTTACCAGAGGAACACTTTGTGTGCTACCAAACATCACAACGTAATTGGGTGATTATAAAGGAGCTCTACATGTGTCTCCGAAGGTACATGTTGAGTTGGCGTATTTCGAGATTATGATTTGTCACTCTGATTGTTGGAGAGGTATCTCTGGGCCCTCTCGGTAATGCACATCACTATAAGCCTTGCAAGCAATGTAGCTAATGAATTAGTTACGGGATGGTGAATTAAAGAGACTTGCCAGTAACGAGATTGAACTAGGTATTGAGATACCGACGATCGAATCTCGGGCAAGTAACATACCGATGACAAAGGGAACAACGTATGTTGTTATGCGGTTTGACCGATAAAGATCTTTATAGAATATGTAGGAGCCAATATGAGCATCCAGGTTCCGCTATTAGTTATTGACCGGAGACATGTCTCGGTCATGTCTACATAGTTCTCGAACCCGCAGGGTCCGCACGCTTAAAGTTCGATGACGATCGGTATTATGAGTTTTTGTGTTTTGATGTACCAAAGGTAGTTCGGAGTCCCGGATATGATCACGGACATGGCGAGGAGTCTCGAAATGGTCGAGACGTAAAGATCGATATATTGGATGACTATGTTTGGACACCGGAAGTGTTTCAGGAGGTTTCGGACATATACCGGACTACCGGCGGGTTACTGGAACCCCCCGGGGGGTTTAGTGGGCCTAATGGGCCCTAGTGGAGAAGAGGAGGGGCGGCCAGGGCAGGCTGCGCGGCCCCTCCCCCTCTAGTCCAAATAGGACAAGGAGGGGGGCAGCGCCCCCCCTTTCCTTCCTCTCCTCTCTCCCTTACTTCCCCCCTCCTACTCCAACTAGGAAAAGAGGGAGTCCTACTCCCGGTGGGAGTAGGACTCCTCCCTGGCGCGCCTCCTCCTGGCTGGCCGCCCCTCCCCCTTGATCCTTTATATACGGGGGCAGGGGGGCACCTCTAGACACAACAATTGATCTCTTGATCTCTTAGCCGTGTGCGGTGCCCCCCTCCACCATATTCCACCTTGAAAATATCATAGCGGTGCTTAGGCGAAGCCCTGCATCGGTAGCATCATCAACACCATCATCACGCGGTCGTGCTGACGGAACTCTCCCAAAAAAGTTGTGCTGGATCGAAGCTCGTGGGACGTCATCAAGCTGAACGTGTGCTGAACTCGGAGGTGTCATACGTTTGGTACTTGATCGGTCGGATCGTGAGGACGTACGACTACATCAACCGCGTTGTGCTAATGCTTCCGCTTTCGGTCTACGAGGGTACGTGGACAACACTCTCCCCTCTCGTTGCTATGCATCACCATGATCTTGCGTGTGCGTAGGAAATTTTTTGAAATTACTACGTTCCCCAACAGTGGCATCCGAGCCAGGTTTATGAGTAGATGTTATATGCACGAGTAGAACACAAGTGAGTTATGGGCGATACAAGTCATACTTCTTACCAGCATGTCATACGTTGGTTCAGCGGTATTGTTGGATGAAGCGGCCGTGACAGACATTATGCGTACGCTTACATGAGACTGGTTCTACCGACGTGCTTTGCACATAGGTGGCTGGCAGGTGTCAGTTTCTCTAACTTTAGTTGAACCGAGTGTGGCTACGCCCGGTCCTTGAGAAGGTTAAAACATCACTAACTTGACAAACTATCGCTGTGGTTTTGATGCGTAGGTAAGAACGGTTCTTGCTTAGCCGTAGCAGCCACGTAAAACTTGCAACAACAAAGTAGAGGACGTCTAACTTGTTTTTGCAGGGCATATTGTGATGTGATATGGTCAAGACATGATGCTATATTTTATTGTATGAGATGATCATGTTTTGTAACCGAGTTATCGACAACTGGCAGGAGCCATATGGTTGTCGCTTTATTGTATGCAATGCAATCGCCCTGTAATTGCTTTGCTTTGTCACTAAGCGGTAGCGATAGTCGTAGAAGCAATAGGTGGCGAAACGAGAACGATGCTACAATGGAGATCAAGGTGTCGCGCCGGTGACGATGGTGATCATGATGGCGCTTCGGAGATGGAGATCACAAGGACAAGATGATGATGGCCATATCATATCACTTATATTGATTGCATGTGATGTTTATCCTTTATGCATCTTATTTTGCTTTGATTGACGGTAGCATTATAAGATGATCTCTCACTAAATTTCAAGGTATAAGTGTTCTCCCTGAGTATGCACCGTTGCGAAAGTTCTTCGTGCTGAGACACCACGTGATGATCGGGTGTGATAGGCTCTACGTTCAAATACAACAGGTGCAAAACAGTTGCACACGCGGAATACTCGGGTTAAACTTGACGAGCCTAGCATATACAGATATGGCCTCGGAACACTGAGACCGAAAGGTCGAGCGTGAATCATATAGTAGATATGATCAACATAGTGATGTTCACCATTGAAAACTACTCCATCTTGATGACCCACAAGTGTAGGGGGTAAATTGTAGTCCTTTCGATAAGTAAGAGTGTCGAACCCAACGAGGAGCAGAAGGAAATGATAAGCGGGTTTCGGTAAGGTTTTCTCTGCAAGCACTAAAATAGTAGGTGATAGATAGTTTTGTGATAAGATAAATAGTAACGAGCAACAAGTAAATAAAGTAAATAAAGTGCAGCAAGGTGGCCCAATCCTTTATGTAGCAAAGGATAGGCCTGGACAATTTATAATAATGATAAAAGAGCTCCCGAGGACACATTGGGAATTATCGTCAAGCTAGTTTTCATCACGTTCATGTGATTCGCATTCGGTACTTTGATAATTTGATATGTGGGTGGACCGGTACTTGGGTACTGCCCTAACTTGGACAAGCATCCCACTTATGATTAACCCCTATTGCAAGCATCCGCAACTACAAAAAGAAGTATTAAGGTAAACCTAACCACAACATTAAGCGTATGGATCCATATCAGCCCCTAACGAAGCAACACATAAACTAGGGTTTAAGCTTCTGTCACTCTAGCAACCCATCATCTACTTATTACTTCCCCATGCCTTCCTCTAGGCCCAAATAATGGTGAAGTGTCATGTGGTCGACGTTCACATAACACCACTAGAGGAAAAGACAACATACATCTCATCAAAATATCGAACGAATACCAAATTCACATGACTACTAATAGCAAGACTTCACCCATGTCCTCAGGAACAAATGTAACTACTCACAAAGCATATTCATGTTCATAATCAGAGGAGTAATAATATGCATAAAGGATCTGAACATATGATCTTCCACCAAGTAAACCAATTAGCATCAACTACAAGGAGTAATCAACACTACTAGCAACCCACAGGTACCAATTTGTGGTTTTGATACAAGATTGGATACAAGAGATGAACTAGGGTTTTGAGAGGAGATGGTGCTGGTGAATATGATGATGGAGATTGACCCCCTCCCGATGAGAGGATCGTTGGTGATGACGTTGGTGATGATTTCCCCCTCCCGGAGGGAAGTGTCCCCGGCAGAACAGCTCCGCCAGAGCCCTAGATTGATTCTGCCAAGGTTCCGTCTCGTGGCGGCGGAGTTTCGTCCCGTAAGCTTGCCCATGATTTTTTCCAGGGAAAAGTGATGATATAGCAGAAGATGGACGCCGGAGGCCCACTAGGGGGCCCAGGAGATAGGGGCGCACCCTATAGGGGGTGCGCGCCCCCTGTCTCCTGGATAGGGTGTGGGCCCCTGGCCTCTTTCTTTTGCTCAAAAATTCTTATTAAATCCAAAAAGTTGTTTCGTGGAGTCTCAGGACTTTTGGAGCTGTGCAGAATAGGTTTCCAAAGTTTGCTCCTTTTCCAGCCAGAATTCCAGCTGCCGGCATTCCCCCTCTTCACGGTAAACCTTGTAAAATAAGAGAGAATAGCCATAAGTATTGAGATATAATGTGTAATAACAGCCCATAATGCAACAAATATTGATATAAAAGCATGATGCAAAATGGACGTATCAACTCCCCCAAGCTTAGACCTCGCTTGTCCTCAAGCTGAAGCCGAAATCGAAAAATATGTCCACATGTTTAGAGATAGAGGTGTCGATAAAAATAAAATATGGACATGAGGGCATCATGATCATTCTAATAATAGCAATATATATATAGATTTTGTCATATGATTTCTTATGCTCAAGTAATAAGCAATTCACAATGTCAAGTATGGTTCAAAAACTTCATTGGGAACTAACAAACTATAATCTCAGTCATTGAAGCAATTGCAATTTATCGCAACATCAGAAAGAGTCAATAATAGAGCTTTTCAGCAAGCTCACATACTCAACTATCTCGTAGTCTCCTACAATTGTTAACACTCACGCAATACTTGTGGTTATAGAGTTTCAGCCTGACACTGAGAAAGATAGGGGCTTATTGTGTTGCCTCCCAACGTATTCACCTTTAGGTGATGTCAACAATAATAGCCTATGCTAACTTACATCCAATTGGATATATATATCATGATCTTTCAAACACGAGGAGCTTGCCAAAGGATAAAATGAAAAAGGGAAAGGTGAAGATCACCTTGACTCAAGCATAAAGTAAAAAACATAGAGTAAAAGATAGGCCATTCGCAGAGGGTAGCAGAGGTTGTCATGTGCGTTTAGGGTTGATGCACAAAATCTTAATGCAAAAGAACATCACTTTATATTGCCCCTTGTATGTGGACCTTTATTATGCAGTCTATCGCTTTTATTACTTCCACAACAAGTGCGTACAAAGCTTATTTTCTCTGCACTAATAAGTCATGCATATTTAGAGAGCAATTTTTATTTCTTGCACCGATGACAACTTACTTGAAGGATCTTACTCAATCCATAGGTAGGTATGGTGGACTCTCATGGAAAAACTGGGTTTAAGGATATTTGGAAGCACAAGTAGTATCTCTACTTGGTGCAAGGAATTTGGCTAGCATGAGGGGGAAAGGCAAGCTCAACATGTTTGGAAGGTCAATGACAATATACTTTAACTGAGATGTCGGAAAACATAAACCATTACGTTGTCTTCCTTGTCCAACGTCAACTCTTTTAGCATGTCATACTTAATGAGTGCTTCACAATCATAAAAGATGTCCAAGATAATATATTTATATGTGAACCCCTCTTTCCTTATCACTTCCTATTAATTGCAACGATGACCAAGGCTACGTTCATCAACTCTCAACAACTTTTATGCCTCATACTTTCTATGTGTGAAGTTATCACTATCCATAAGATCAATATGAACTCTTTTATTCTTTCTACTTTCTCAAGATCATAGCAACATAGCAAAGCCCTTGACTCAACACTAATATTTATTATAGATAGCACACGGACTCAATTACAAAAAAGAGATCACAATGCAAAACTCAAAACTACTTGATATCAAAACTTCAAACTACTAGATCAAGATACTACTAAAAGGATCGAACTAAATAAAGCGGTAAAGATAGGAGTTTGATGGTGATACGATACTGGGGCACCTCCCCCAAGCTTGGCAGTTGCCAAGGGGAGTGCCCATACCCATGTGATTATTTCTCCTTCTTCACGGTTGGTGTTATGATCTTCTTGGCGATGATGCCCTTCAGAATACGGTTCTCCTCCTCGAGCTTATTGACTTGCTGTTTGAGGTCCA
Source organism: Triticum timopheevii (assembly GCA_963921465.1). Taxonomy (NCBI): domain Eukaryota; kingdom Viridiplantae; phylum Streptophyta; class Magnoliopsida; order Poales; family Poaceae; genus Triticum; species Triticum timopheevii. The sequence continues at coordinate 107,000,813 of OY997270.1, forward strand.
TATTTTCTTTATGGAGCTTGCCCATAACGGCCAAAGCTCATTTTACCCAAGGATGTTGCATAGCTTCTGGAGAACAAGTAAAACTCTTTTTCATATTTTCATAAGAAAGAAATCTAGAGTTGGAAGGGATGACCGAAGTTGGAATAGCCACGCTCGGTAGTTCCCCCATCATGAATTCTGCTCGGAGACGAGAGGTGACTTCTTGATCTTCCTCCATGTCATCTATCCTCTTCAAATCAGCCTCCATCTCATCCTCCGTTGATGGTCCAAAGTGATAAGCATCGTTATTTGCTCCTGGACCTGGCGTGGGGTGAGACACCCGGCTCTCCCCAACTGACTCCTAAGAAGACATGTTGCTTTATTCTGCAACAGGAACAGCTCGAAACGAAAACAGAGGATATTTGCGTGATACGGTGGTCAAAAACTTCGGGAGTATATATAGTGAATTTTTACCGACCAAAATACGTAATGTGCAAGAAAACGGAGTCCGGGAGGCACACGAGGTTCCAAGACAGGGGCGCACCCTACAGGGGGGGGCGCTCTCCACTCTCGTGGGGGCCTCGTGTCCCTTTCGGACTACTTCTTTCTTCCTAAAATTCTTAAATAATCCAAAACTGATGAAAATTTCCATTAGAGTTGTTTTGGAGTCGGTTTACTTACCGTACCACATACCTATGCCTTTTCAGAGTCTGGAACGTTCTGGAAAGTGTCCCTTCTGTATTCCTTAGGAGTTACGGTTTCAATAATATTAGTTTCAACATTGATAGGTTTACCTGAAATATAATGTTTAATTCTTTGACCGTTTACCACCCTCGGATTTTTGCCTTTGAGTTATTGATTTTTATAGCACTAGAACGATAGACCTCCTCAATAACGTAGGGGCCTTCCCATTTTGAGAGAAGTTTTCCTGCAAAAAATCTTAAATGAGAGTTGAATAATAACACATAATCTCCTACGTTAAACTCACACTTTTGTATCCTTTTATCATGCCAGCGTTTGACTTTTTCTTTGAAAAGCTTGGCATTCTCATAGGCTTGGGTTCTCCATTCATCAAGTGAGCTAATATCAAACAACCTCTTCTCACCAGCAAGTTTAAAGTCATAATTGAGCTCTTTAATAGCCCAATATGCCTTATGTTCAAGTTCAAGAGGTAAATGACATGCTTTTCCATAAACCATCTTATAAGGAGACATACCCATAGGATTTTTGTATGCAGTTCTATAGGCCCATAATGCATCATCAAGTTTTTTGGACCAATTCTTTCTAGATCTATTCACATTCTTTTGCAAAATTAATTTGAGCTCTCTATTGCTCAACTCTACTTGACCACTAGACTGCGGATGATAAGGAGATGCTATTCTATGATTGACATCATACTTAGCAAGCATCTTACGGAAAGCACCATGAATAAAATGTGAACCACCATGAGTCATAAGATATCTAGGGACTCCAAACCTCGGAAAAATAACTTCTTTAAGCATTTTAATAGAAGTGTTATGATCAGCACTACTAGTTGGAATAGCTTCTACCCACTTAGTAACGTAATCAACAACAACTAATATATGTGTATAACCATTAGAGGCGGGAAAAGGTCCCATATAATCAAAGCCCCAAACATCAAACGGTTCAATAACAAGAGAATAATTCATAGGCATTTCTTGACGTCTACTAATGTTACCTATTCTTTGACATTCATCACAAGATAAGACAAACTTACGAGCATCTTTGAAGAGAGTAGGCCAATAAAAACCAGATTGTAGTACCTTGTGTGCAGTTCTATCTCCAGCGTGGTGTCCTCCATAAGATTCAGAGTGACACTTACGTAGAATCTGTTCCTGTTCATGCTCAGGCACACAACGTCTAATAACACCATCTACTCCTTCTTTATAAAGGTGTGTGGATCATCCCAGAAGTAATGTCTTAAATCATAAAAGAACTTTTTCTTTTGCTGGTATGTGAAACTAGGCGGTATATATTTAGCAACAATGTAATTAGCATAATCAGCATACCAAGGAGCAGTACGAGAAGCATTGACAACCGCTAATTGTTCATCAGGAAAGCTATCATTAATAGGCAGTGGGTCATCAAGAACATTCTCTAACCTAGACAAGTTATCTGCAACAGGGTTCTCAGCTCCCTTTCTATCAATAATATGCAAGTCAAATTCTTGGAGCAAGAGAACCCATCTAATGAGTCTAGGCTTAGCATCTTTATTTTCCACAAGATATTTAATAGCAGCATGATCAGTGTGAATAGTAACTTTGGAATCAACAATATAAGGCCTAAACTTATCACATGCAAACACAACTGCTAAGAACTCTTTTTCAGTAGTGGCATGATTTCTCTGGGCAGTATCAAGAGTCTTACTAGCATACTGGATAACATTCAATTTCTTATCGACTCTTTGCCCTAAAACAGCACCTACAGCATAATCACTAGCATCGCACACAATTTCAAAAGGTAAATTCCAATCAGGTGGCTGAACAATAGGTGCAGTGATCAAAGCTTTCTTAAGTGTTTCAAATGCTTCTACACAATCATCATCAAAGACAAAAGGAATATCTTTTTGCAATAAATTAGTCAGAGGCCTAGAGATTTTAGAAAGTCCTTAATGAACCTCCTATAAAAAACGGCATGACCAAGGAAACTTCTTATACCTTTTATGTCCTTGGGACATGGCATCTTTTCAATAGCATCAACTTTGGCTTTATCAACTTCAATACCTCTCTCGGAGATCTTGTGCCCCAAGACAATGCCTTCATTAACCATAAACTGACACTTTTCCCAATTCAGGACGAGACTAGTGTCTTCGCATCTCTGCAAAACTCGATCAAGGTTACTCAAACAATCATCAAAAGAGGATCCATAGACGGAGAAGTCATCCATGAATACCTCACAAATCTTTTCACAAAAATTAGAGAATATAGCCATCATGCATCTTTGAAATGTAGCAGGTGCATTACATAAACCAAAAGGCATACATCTATAAGCAAAAGTACCAAAAGGGCAAGTAAAAGTAGTTTTAGATTGATCCTTCACTGACACAGGTATCTGAGAGAAACCAGAATAACCATCTAGAAAGCAAAAATGTGTGTGTTTGGATAGCCTTTCTAGCATTTGATCAATAAAAGGTAAAGGGTAATGATCTTTCTTAGTAGCTTTATTTAACTTACGGAAATCAATTACCATCCTATAACCTGTAATAATTCTTTGCGGGATCAATTCATCTTTATCATTAGGAACAACGGTAATACCTCCCTTTTTAGGGACACAATGGACAGGGCTTACCCATTCACTATCAGCAACTGGATAAATAATACCTACCTCAAGGAGCTTTAGTATCTCCTTTCTTACCACTTCCTTCATCTTGGGATTTAGTCGTCTTTGAGGATCTCTAACTGGTTTGGCATCTTTCTCCACTGAAATGTTTTGACATAATGTGGGACTAATGCCCTTAAGACCATCCAGAGTATATCCAATAGCAGCTCGGTGCTTCTTCAGAGTTTTCAATAATCTTTCGTCTTCTTTCTCTGAAAGGTTAGCACTAATAATAACAGGATATATTTCTTTTTCATCAAGATAAGCATACTTAAGATTATCAGTTAATGGTTTGAGTTCAAAAACGGGATCACCCTTGGGTGGAGGAGGATCCCCAAGAATTTCAATGGGAAGGTTATGTTTCAGCATAGGTTCCTGTTTAAGGAACACTTCATCTATTTCCTCCCTTTCCTTCATAAACATATCGTTTTCATGGTCTAGCAAATATTGTTCTAACGGATCAGTTGGAGGAACAACAATGGAAGCAAGACCAATAATCTCATCCTTACTAGGTGGTTCCCTTTCACGAGGTTGTCTACTAAACTTAGCGGAATTAAACTCATGAGACATACCATCTATGCCAACAATAACAATATTCTTTTCACAATTAATCCTAGCACTAGCAGTATTCAAGAAGGGTCTACCAAAAACAATGGGACAAAAATCATCTTGTGGGGAACCAAGAACAAGAAAATCAGCAGGGTATTTAACCTTCCCACACAAAACTTCAACATCTCTAACAATCCCAATAGGTTTAATGGTATCCCTATTAGCAAGCTTAATAGTAACATCAATGTCTTCTAATTCAACGGGTGCAATGTCGTGCATAATTTCTTTATAAAGATCATAAGGTATCGCACTAGCACTATCACCCATATCACATAAGCCATGATAACAATGATCTCCTATTTTAACAGAAATAACAGGCTTGCCTACAACAGGTCTACGTGTCTTAGTATCAGGTCTAGCAATATTAGCAGTCTCACCCAAGAAAGAAATAACATGCCCATCTAAGTCCTCATCCAAGAGATCTTTAATCATAGCAATACCAGGTTCAACATTAATTTGCTCAGGAGGTGTATAAGTCCTAGTATCACTCTTACGAACAACAGTAAGCTTTAACATGATCTTTTATCCTAACAAGAAAAGGAGGTTTTTCAACATAAGCAATAGGAACAATAGGATCACTATAGGTAATAGTCTTTTCTTCGACTGTAATAGGTGCAACTACTTTCACTTCAACAGGAGGATTATATTTAAACCACTTATCTTTAGGGAGATCAACGTGAGTAGCAAAAGTTTCACAAAAAGTAGCTACTATCTCAGAGTCAAGTCCATACTTAGCGCTAAATCCACAGAAAGCATTGGTATCCATAAAAGATTTAACACAATCGAACTTAGGTGTCATACCTGACTCCTTACCATCGTCGGAACCCCAATCTTAAAAGTTGCGTTTAATTCTTTCCAATAAATCCCATTTGAAATCAATAGTCTTCACCATATAAGAGCCAACACAGGAAGTATCGAGCAGGTTGCGATTATCAAGAGAAAGCCGAGCATACAAATTCTGAATAATCATTTCCCGAGAGAGCTCACGATTGGGGCATGAATATAACATTGACTTAAGCCTCCCCCAAGATTGAGCGATGCTTTCTCCTTCGCGAGGCCAAAAATTATATATGTAATTACGATCACAATGAACAAGATGCATAGGATAGAACTTCTGGTGAAATTCCAACTTCAATCGCTTATAATTCCAAGATCTCGTATCATCACATAGCCTATACCATGTCAATGTGTCTCCCTTCAAATATAAAGGGAAGACCTTCCTTTTGACAACATCATCGGGAATACCTGCAAGCTTAAATAATCCACAAACTTCATCCACAAAGATAAGGTGTAAATCGGGATGCAATGTTCCGTCTCCTGCAAATGGACTAGCTAGCAGTTTTTCTATCATACCCGAAGGAATCTCAAAGTGAATATTTTCATAAAGTTCAGTAGGTTGAGGAGCAACTCTTTGCTCTTCTGGTTGGGGTGAAGATACCCCGAACAAGGCCCTCAAAGGATTAGTTTCCATGGTGACAAGTAACAGAAAATTTCAGCACACTATATAAATGTTTCCTTACCAAGTTCCACTCACCAAAAGCGCTACGCTCCCCGGCAATGGCGACAGAAAAGAGTCTTAATGAACCACAAGTATAGGGGATCTATCATAGTCCTTTCGATAAGTAAGAGTGTCGAACCCAACGAGGAGCAGAAGGAAATGATAAGCGGTTTTCGGTAAAGTTTTCTTTGCAAGCACTGAAATAGTAGGTGATAGATAGTTTTGTGATAAGATAAATAGTAACGAGCAACAAGTAAATAAAGTAAATAAAGTGCAGCAAGGTGGCCCAAACCTTTATGTAGCAAAGGATAGGCCTGGACAATTTCTAATAATGATAAAAGAGCTCCCGAGGACACATTGAGAATTATCGTCAAGCTAGTTTTCATCGCGTTCATATAATTCACGTTCGGTACTTTGATAATTTGATATGTGGGTGGACCGGTACTTGGGTACTGCCCTAACTTGGACAAGCATCCCACTTATGATTAACCCCTATTGCAAGCATCCGCAACTACAAAAAGAAGTATTAAGGTAAACCTAACCACAACATTAAGCGTATGGATCCATATCAGCCCCTAACGAAGCAACACATAAACTAGGGTTTAAGCTTCTGTCACTCTAGCAACCCATCATCTACTTATTACTTCTCCATGCCTTCCTCTAGGCCCAAATAATGGTGAAGTGTCATGTGGTCGACGTTCACATAATACCACTAGAGGAAAAGACAACATACATCTCATCAAAATATCGAACAAATACCAAATTCACATGACTACTAATAGCAAGACATCACCCATGTCCTCAGGAACAAATGTAACTACTCACAAAGCATATTCATGTTCATAATCAGAGGAGTAATAATATGCATAAAGGATCTGAACATATGATCTTCCACCAAGTAAACCAATTAGCATCAACTACAAGGAGTAATCAACACTACTAGCAACCCACAGGTACCAATTTGTGGTTTTGATACAAGATTGGATACAAGAGATGAACTAGGGTTTTGAGAGGAGATGGTGCTGGTGAAGATGATGATGGAGATTCACCCCCTCCCGATGAGAGGATCGTTGGTGATGACGTTGGTGATGATTTCCCCCTCCCGGAGGGAAGTGTCCCGGGCAGAACAGCTCCGCCAGAGCCCTAGATTGATTCCGCCAAGGTACCATCTCGTGGCGGCGGAGTTTCGTCCCGTAAGCTTGCCCACGATTTTTTCCAGGGTAAAAGTGATGATATAGCAGAAGATGGACGCCGGAGGCCCACTAGGGGGCCCAGGAGATAAGGGGGCACGCCTTATAGGGGGGGGGGGCGCCCCCTGTCTCCTGGACAGGGTGTGGGCCCCCTGGCCTCTTTCTTTTGCTCAAAAATTCTTATTAAATCCAAAAAGTTGTTTCGTGGAGTCTCAGGACTTTTGGAGCTGTGCAGAATAGGTTTCCAACGTTTGCTCCTTTTCCAGCCAGAATTCCAGCTGCCAGCATTCCCCCTCTTCACGGTAAACCTTGTAAAATAAGAGAGAATAGCCATAAGTATTGAGATATAATGTGTAATAACAGGCCATAATGCAATAAATATTGATAGAAAAGCATGATGCAAAATGGACGTATCACATCTCACGTGATGATCGGACATGGTTTCGTTGATTTGGATCACGTGATCACTTAGATGATTAGAGGGATGTCTATCTAAGTGGGAGTTCTTAAGTAATATGATTAATTGAACTTTAATTTATCATGAACTTAGTAACTGATAGTATTTTTGCTTGTCTATGTTATTGTAGATAGATGGCTCGTGCTGTTGTTCCGTTGAATTTTAATGCGTTCCTTGAGAAAGCTAAGTTGAAAGATGATGGTAGCAATTACACGGACTGGGTCCGTAACTTGAGGATTATCCTCATTGCTGCACAGAAGAATTATGTCCTGGAAGCACCGCTGGGTGCCAGGCCTGCTGCAGATGCAACTGACGACGTTAAGAACGTTTGGCAGAGCAAAGCTGATGACTACTCGATAGTTCAGTGTGCCATGCTTTACGACTTAGAACCGGGACTTCAACGACGTTTTGAACGTCATGTAACATATGAGATGTTCCAGGAGTTGAAGTTAATATTTCAAGCAAATGCCCGGATTGAGAGATAAGTCTCCAATAAGTTCTATAGCTGCAAGATGGAGGAGAATAGTTCTGTCAGTGAACATATACTCAAAATGTCTGGGTATAATAATCACTTGATTCAGCTGGGAGTTAATCTTCCTGATGATATTGTCATTGACAGAATTCTTCAATCACTGCCACCAAGCTATAAGAGCTTCGTGATGAACTATAATATGCAAGGGATGAACAAGACTATTCCCGAGCTCTTCGCAATGCTAAAAGCTGCGGAGGTAGAAATCAAAAAGGAGCCTCAAGTGTTGATGGTCAACAAGACCACCAGTTTCAAGAAAAAGGGTAAAGGGAAGAAGAAGGGGAACTTCAAGAAGAACGGAAAACAAGTTGCCGCTCAAGAGAAGAAACCTAAGTCTGGACCTAAACCTGAGACTGAGTGCTTCTACTGCAAAGGGACTGGTCACTGGAAGCGGAACTGCCCCAAGTATTTTGCGGATAAGAAGGATGGCAAGGTGAACAAAGGTATATGTGATATACATGTTATTGATGTGTACCTTACTAATGCTCGCAGTAGCACCTAAGTATTTGATACTGGTTCTGTTGCTAATATTTGCAACTTGAAATAGGGATTATGGATTAAGCGAAGATTGGCTAAGGACAAGGTGACGATGCGCGTGGGAAATGGTTCCAAAGTCGATGTGATCGCGGTCGGCACGCTACCTCTACATCTACCTTTGGGATTAGTTTTAGACCTGAATAATTGTTATTTGGTGCCAGTAAGCATGAACATTATATCTGGATCTTGTTTTGATGCGAGACGGTTATTCATTTAAATCAGAGAATAATGGTTGTTCCATTTATATGATTAATATCTTTTATGGTCATGCACCCATGAAGAGTGGTCTATTTGTATTGAATCTGATAGTAGTGATACACATATTCATAATGTTGAAGCCAAAAGATGCAGAGTTGATAATGATAGTGCAACTTATTTGTGGCACTACCGTTTGGGTCATATTGGTGCCAAGAGCATGAAGAAACTCCATACTGATTGACTTTTGGAATCACTTGATTATGAATCACTTGGTACTTGCGAACCATGACTCATGGGCAAAATGACTAAAACGCCGTTCTCCGGAACTATGGAGCGAGCAACAGATTTATTGGAAATCATACATACTGATGTATGTGGACCAATGAACGTTGAGGCTCGCGGCGGGTATCGTTATTTTCTCACCTTCACTGACGATTTGAGCAGATATGGGTATATCTACTTAATGAAACATAAGTCTGAAACATTTGAAAAGTTCAGAGAATTTCAGAGTGAAGTAGAAAATCATCGTAACAAGAAAATAAAATTTCTATGATCTTATCGTGGAGGAGAATATTTGAGTTACGAGTTTGGTCTACATTTGAAACAATGCGGAATAGTTTCGCAACTCATGCCACCCGGAACACCACAACATAATGGTGTGTCCGAACGTCGTAATCGTACTTTACTAGATATGGTGCGATCTATGATGTCTCTTACTGATTTACCGCTATCGTTTTGGGGTTATGCTTTAGAGACAGCTGCATTCATGTTAAATAGGGCACCATCAAAATCCGTTGAGACGCCACCTGATGAACTGTGGTTTGGCAAGAAACCAAAGTTGTCGTTTCTTAAAGTTTGGGGCTGTGATGCTTATGTACAGAAACTTCAACCTGATAAGCTCGAACCCAAATCGGAGAAATGTGTCTTCATAGGATACCCAAAGGAGACTATCGGGTACACCTTCTATCACAGATCCGAAGGCAAGACTTTTGTTGCTAAATTTGGATCCTTTCTAGAGAAGGAGTTTCTCTCGAAAGAAGTGAGTGGGAGGAAAGTAGAACTTGATGAGGTAACTGTACATGCTCCCTTATTGGAAAGTAGTTCATCACAGAAACCGGTTCATGTGACGCCTACACCAATTAGTGAGGAAGCTAATGATATTGATCATGAAACTTCAGATCGAGTTACTACCAAACCTCATAGGTCAACTAGAGTAAGATCCGCACTAGAGTGGTACGGTAATCCTATTCTCGAAGTCATGTTACTTGACCATGGCGAACCTACGAACTATGAGGAAGCGATGATGAGCCCAGATTCCGCAAAATGGCTTGAGGCCATGAAATCTGAGATGGGATCCATGTATGAGAACAAAGTATGGACTTTGGTTGACTTGCCCGATGATCGGCAAGCCATCGAGAATAAATGGATCTTCAAGAAGAAGACTGGCGCTGATGTTAATGTTACTGTCTACAAAGCTCGACTTGTTGCGAAAGGTTTTCAACAAGTTTAAGGGGTTGACTATGATGAGACTTTCTCACCCGTAGCAATGCTTAAGTCTGTCCGAATCATGTTAGCAATTGCCGCATTTTATGATTATGAAATATGGCAAATGGATGTCAAACTGCATTCCTGAATGGATTTCTAGAAGAAGAGTTGTATACGATGCAACCAGAAGTTTTTGTCGATCCAAAAGGTGCTAACAAAGTGTGCAAGCTCCAGCGATCCATTTATGGACTAGTGCAAGCCTCTCGGAGTTGGAATAAATGCTTTGATAGTGTGATCAAAGAATATGGTTTTATACAGACTTTTGGAGAAGCATGTATTTACAAGAAAGTGAGTGGGAGCTCTGTAGCATTTCTGATATTATATGTAGACGACATATTGTTGATTGGAAATGATATAGAATTTCTGGATAGCATAAAAGGATACTTGATTTCAATGAAAGACCTTGGTGAAGCTGCTTATATATTGGGCATCAAGATCTATAGAGATAGATCAAGACGCTTAATTGGACTTTCACAAAGCACATACCTTGATAAAGTTTTGAAAGTTCAAAATGGATCAAGCAAAGAAAGGGTTCTTGCCTGTATTACAAGGTGTGAAGTTGAGTCAGACTCAATGCCCGACCACTGCAGAAGATAGAGAGAAAATGATAGATGTTCCCTATGCTTCAGCCATAGGCTCTATCATGTATGCAATGCTGTGTACCAGACCTGATGTGTGCCTAGCTATTAGCTTAGCAGGGAGGTACCAAAGTAATCCAGGAGTGGATCACTGGACAGCGGTCAAGAATATCCTGAAATACCTGATAAGGACTAAGAATATGTTTCTCGTTTATGGAGGTGACAAAGAGCTAGTCGTAAATGGTTACATCGATGCAAGCTTTGACACTGATTCGGAAGATTCTAAATCGCAAACCGGATACGTGTTTATATTGAATGGTGGAGCTGTCGGTTGGTGCAGTTCTAAACAAAGCATCATGGCGGGATCTACATGTGAAGCGGAGTACATAGCTGCTTCGGAAGCAGCAAATGAAGGAGTATGGATGAAGGAGTTCATATCCGATCTAGGTGTCATACCTAGTGCATCGGGTCCAATGAAAATCTTTTGTGACAATACTGGTGCAATTGCCTTGGCAAAGGAATCCAGATTTCACAAGAGAACCAAGCACATCAAGAGACGCTTCAATTCCATCCGGGACCAAGTCCAGGTGAGACATAGAGATTTGCAAGATACATACGGATCTGAATGTTGCAGACCCGTTGACTAAGCCTCTTCCACGAGCAAAACATGATCAGCACCAAGGCTCCATGGGTGTTAGAATCATTATTGTGTAATCTAGATTATTGACTCTAGTGCAAGTGGGAGACTGAAGGAAATATTCCCTAGAGGCAATAATAAAGTTATTATTTATTTCCTCATATCATGATAAATGTTTATTATTCATGATAGAATTGTATTAACCGGAAACATAATACATGTGTGAATACATAGACAAACATAGTGTCACTAGTATGCCTCTACTTGACTAGCTCGTTGATCAAAGATGGTTGAGTTTCCTAGCCATAGACATGAGTTGTCATTTGATTAACGGGATCACATCATTAGGAGAATGATGTGATTAACTTGTCCCATTCCGTTAGCTTAGCACTTGATCGTTTTGTATGTTGCTATTGCTTTCTTCATGACTTATACATGTTCCTATGACTATGAGATTATGCAACTCCCGTTTACCGGAGGAACACTTTGTGTGCTACCAAACGTCACAACGTAACTGGGTGATTATAAAGGAGCTCTACAGGTGTCTCCGAAGGTACATGTTGAGTTGGCGTATTTCGAGATTAGGATTTGTCACTCCGATTGTCGGAGAGGTATCTCTGGGCCCTCTCGGTAATGCACATCACTATAAGCCTTGCAAGCAATGTAGCTAATGAGTTAGTTACGGGATGATGCATTACATAATAAGTAAAGAGACTTGCCGGTAACGAGATTGAACTAGGTATTGAGATACCGACGATCAAATCTCGGGCAAGTAACATATCGATGACAAAGGGAACAACGTATGTTGTTATGCGTTTGACCGATAAAGATCTTTATAGAATATGTAGGAGCCAGTATGAGCATCCAGGTTCTGCTATTGGTTATTGACCGGAGACATGTCTCGGTCATGTCTACATAGTTCTCGAACCCGTAGGGTCCGCACGCTTAAAGTTCGGTGACGATCGCTATTTGGAGTTTTTGTGTTTTGATGTACCGAAGGTAGTTCGAAGTCCCGGATATGATCACGGACATGACGAGGAGTCTCGAAATGGTCGATACGTAAAGATCGATATATTGGATGACTATGTTTGGACACCGGAAGTGTTTCAGGAGGTTTCGGACATATGCCGGAGTACCGGCAGGTTACCGGAACCCCCCGGGGGTTTAGTGGGCCTAATGGGCCCTAGTGGAGAAGAGGAGGGGCGGCCAGGGCAGGCTGCGCGCCCCCTCCCCCTCTTGTCCAAATAGGACAAGGAGGGGGGCGGCGCCCCCCCCCCCTTTCCTTCCTCTCCTCTCTCCCTTCCTTCCCCCCTCCTACTCCAACTAGGAAAAGAGGGAGTCCTACTCCCGGTGGGAGTAGGACTCCTCCCTGGCGCGCCTCCTCCTGGCCGGTCGCCCCCTCCCCCTTGATCCTTTATATACGGGGGCAAGGGGGCACCTCTAGACACAACAATTGATCTCTTGATCTCTTAGCCGTGTGCAGTGCCCCCCTCCACCATATTCCACCTCGGTAATATCGTAGCGGTGCTTAGGTGAAGCCCTGCGTCGGTAGCATCATCAACACCGTCATCACGCCGTCGTGCTGACGGAACTCTCCCGCAAAGCTCTGCTGGATTGGAGTTCATGGGACGTCATCGAGCTGAACGTGTGCTGAACTCGGAGGTGTCGTACGTTCAGTACTTGATCAGTCGGATCGTGAAGACGTACGACTACATCAACCGCGTTGTGCTAACGCTTCCGCTTTCGGTCTATGAGGGTACGTGGATAACACTCTCCCCTCTCGTTGCTATGCATCACCATGATCTGGCGTGTGCGTAGGAATTTTTTTGAAATTACTACGTTCCCCAACATCAACTCCCCCAAGCTTAGACCTCGCTTCTCCTCAAGCGAAAACCGATATCGAAAAATATGTCCACATGTTTAGAGACAGAGGTGTCGATAAAATAAAATACGAACATGAGGGCATCATGATAATTCTTAGAACAACAACATGTATATTGTGAGATGATTTCTTATGCTAAAGTAACAATCTATTCACAATGTAAAGTATGAATCAGAAACTACATTGAAAACTAGCAAACTATAATCTCAGTCATTGAAGCAATTGCAATTTATCATAACATCGGAAAGAGTCAATATAAGAGCTTTTCAGCAAGTCCACATACTCAACAATCATTTAGTCTTTCACAATTGCTAACACTCACGCGATACTTATGGGTTTGAAGTTTCAAATGGACATAGAGAAAGATAGGGGCTTATAGTTTAGCCTCCCAACCTTTTACCTCAAGGGTAATGTCAACAATAATAATTTATGAAAACCTACATCCAAGTGGATATATATATCAGGATCTTTCCAACACATAGTGCTTGCCAAAGGATAAAGTGTCAAAAGGAAAGGTGAAGATCACAATGACTCTTGTATAAGGGTAGAAGGTAAAAGTAAAAATAGGCCCTTCGCAGAGGGAAGCAAAGATTGTCATGCGCTTTTATGGTTGGATGTGATACGTATCCAACGTATCTATAATTTTTGATTGTTCCATGCTATTATATTACCTGTTTTGGATGTTTAATGGGCTTTACTATGCACTTTTATATTATTTTTGGGACTAACCTACTAACCGAAGGCCCAGCCCAAATTGCTGTTTTTTTGCCTATTTCAGTGTTTCGCAGAAAAGGAATATCCAACGGAATGAAACCTTCGGGGGAGTTATATTTGGAACAAACGCAATCCAGGAGACTTGGAGTGGACGTCAAGGAACTAACGAGGCGGCCACGAGGTAGGAGGGCGCGCCCAGGGGGGTAGGCCCGCCCCCACCCTCGTGGGCCCCTCGTGGCTCCCCTGACCGACTTCCTTCGCCTATATATACTCATATACCCTGAAAACATCCAGAAGCACCACGAAACCCTATTTCCACTGCTGCAACCTTCTGTACCCATGAGATCCCATCTTGGGGCCTTTTCCGGTGCTCCGCCGAAGGGGGAATCAATCACGGAGGGCTTCTACATCAACACCATAGCCTCTCCGATGAAGTGTGAGTAGTTTACCACAGACCTTCGGGTCTATAGTTATTAGCTAGATGGCTTCTTCTCTCTCTTTGGATCTCAATACAAAGTTCTCCTCGATCTTCTTGGAGATCTATTCGATGTAATTCTTTTTGCGGTGTGTTTGTCGACATCCGATGAATTGTGGGTTTATGATCAAGATTATCTATGAACAATATTTGAATCTCCTTTGAATTCTTTTATGTATGATTGGTTATCTTTGCAACTCTCTTCGAATTATCAGTTTGGTTTGGCCTACTAGATTGATCTGTCTTGCAATGGGAGAAGTGCTTAGCTTTGGGTTCAATCTTGCGGTGTCCTTTCCCAGTGACAGCAGGGGCAGCAAGGCACGTATTGTATTGTTGCCATCGAGGATAAAAAGATGGGGTTTATATCATATTGCCTGAGTATATCCCTCTACATCATGTCATCTTGCCTAATGTGTTACTCCGTTCTTATGAACTTAATACTCTAGATGCATGCTGGATAGCGGTCGATGTGTGGAGTAATAGTAGTAGATGTAGAATCGTTTCGATCTACTTGTCGCGGACGTGATGCCTATATACATGATCATGACTAGATATTCTCATAACTATGCACTTTTCTATCAATTGCTCGACAGTAATTTGTTCACCCACCGTAATACTTATGCTATCTTGAGAGAAGCCACTAGTGAAACCTATGGCCCCGGGTCTATTTTCCATCATATGAGTTTCTGATCTATTTTATTTTGCAATCTTTACTTTTCAATCTATATCATAAAAATACCAAAAATATTTTATCTTATTATTATCTCTATCAGATTTCATTTTCGCAAGTGGCCGTGAAGGGATTGACAACCCCTTTATCGCGTTGGTTGCAAGGTTCTTATTTGTTTGTGTAGGTACGAGGAATTTGCTTGTAGCCTCCTACTGGATTGATACCTTGGTTCTCAAAAACTGAGGGAAATACTTACGCTACTTTGCTGCATCACCCTTTCCTCTTCATGGGAAAACCAACGCAGTGCTCAAGAGGTAGCAAGAAGGATTTCTGGCGCCGTTGCCGGGGAGGTCTACGCACAAGTCAAGACATACCAAGTACCCATCACAAACTCTTATCCCTTGCATTACATTATTTGCCATTTGCCTCTCGTTTTCCTCTCCCCCACTTCACCCTTGCCGTTTTATTCGCCCCTTCTTTCGTTCGATCTTATGTTTGCTTGTGTCTCCATGTGTATATGTGCTTGCATCTTTGCTTGCTAAAAATCTATTGTTATGGATCCACTTAAAGTATTCTACTTGGATCATCTTCGATCTATATGCGCTCGTGCTGAAACCCCAACTAGCCTAGTTGATGGGAAATCTTTAGATGATCATGCTTATTTTGTGCGTCATCGTTTGTCTGAAAAGGGGAAGCCCTTATGGTATCGAATAAATAGTTTGCTATGCTATGCTTGGAATCTTTGTGAAATTTATGATTTTACATGTTGCTCTAAGAACCCTAAAAAACACCTTCCCTACCTATGTGAGTTTAATGATAATGAAATCTTATATTCTTATGGAAAAGGTGTTTATAGTTACTATGACATCGAACAAATTGAAGAATTTGTTGCTTTTAAGGGTGCTTATGAAGTTGCTTCTTTGATTGAAAAGTATGATATTACTCTCTACGAATCTGAAAATTTTGACAGACTTAAATATTGCTATGAAAACTATGCTCATAATGTCTATGTCAAAGAATTAATTGAGAGAATGACTGTTGCTTTGGAAGAAAATAATGATATGCATGAATCTATAGATACTGATTCTGATGATTTGATTGAAATATCCCTTGATGAACATGATGCTTGCTATTCTTGTGGCCATGATGCCAATATTTATGAAGATGAATTTGCTATAGTTCCTTATGTTAAACATGAGATCGTTGCTATTGCACCCATACTTGATAGCTCCTTGAATAAAAAGCATGATTGCAATGATTTTATTTTAAATTCTCTTGATGTCAATTGTGCTAATAATATCCAAAACCCTAAGCTTGGGGATGCTAGTTTTGCTATGTCTACTACTTGTTGCAATGATCATGATTGGGGTGACTCTTCTTATGATCTTGAAAATTTATTTAAGCCCCATGATGAATATGAGATTGATAATAGTGTTTGCAATAATATTAAAAGTGGGTTTGGAAGAGTGTCAACTTTAGATCCCACATATTTGGAGAATGTTCAATCTTATGGTATTTTTGATAAAAGTGGGTTTGGAGAGGTCATGACTTTAGTTAATGATAATCCCACTATTTTGGAAGAGTGTCAACTTCACATGCATGTGGATCGTGTTGAGAATATGTTATGTGATAGATATTTTTTTGAATTTTCCTATGATCCTACATGTAATTATTATGAGAGAGGAAAATATGGTCGTAGAAATTTTTATCTTACTAAATTACCTCTCGTCATGTTGAGATTGTTATGGTCTTTTTTTTCTTCCTTGCATATGCTAGTTTTTGCTTGCCTTGCAAATTTGTTTGCTTATAATATGCCTATGCATAGGAAGTATATTAGACTTAGATGTGTTTGTCACGTGTTTTATGATGCTCTCTTTGCACTTCAATTCTTGTCTTTCATGTGAGCATCATTAAAATTATCAATGCCTAGCTAAAAGGCTTTAAAGAAAAGCGCTTGTTGGGAGACAACCCAATATTTTTCCTTTCTGTTATTCAATAAATAATTCATGTAGCCTCTGTTTAGATGTGGTTTTATGTTTTAATTAGTGTTTGTGCCAAGTAGAACCTATAGGGATCATCTTGGGTGATAGTTAATTTGATCTTGCTGAAAAACAGAAACTTTTGCACGCACGAGAATAATTTTAATAAATCACAAAAACGTGCTTTTCAGTTGATTCTTTTTCCAGAAGATTAAAAGACAAATTGACTTCCTATTTTGGTAGGATTTTTAGGGTTCCATAAGTATTCGAAAGTTACAGACTACTACAGACTGTTCTGTTTTTGACAGATTCTGTTTTTCGTGTGTTGTTTGCTTATTTTGATGAATCTATGGCTAGTATCGGGGGGTATGAACCATAGAGAAGTTGGAACACAGTAGGTTTAACACCAATATAAATAAAGAATGAGTTCATTACAGTACCTCAAAGTGGTGCTTTGCTTTCTTGCACTGACGGAGCTCATGAGATTTTCTGTTGAGTTTTGTGTTGTGAAGTTTTCAAGTTTTGGGTAAAGATTTGAAGGATTATGGAATAAGGAGTGGAAAGAGCCTAAGCTTGGGGATGCCCAAGGCACCCCAAGGTAAAATTCAAGGACAACCAAAAGCCTAAGCTTGGGGATGCCCCGGAAGGCATCCCCTCTTTCGTCTTTGTCCATCGCTAACTTTACTTGAGGCTATATTTTTATTCACCACATGATATGTGTTTTGCTTGGAGCGTCTTGTATGATTTGAGTCTTTGCTTTTTAGTTTACCACAATCATCGTTGCTGTACACACCTTTTGGAGAGACACACATGAATCGGAATTTATTAGAATACTCTATGTGCTTCACTTATATCTTTTGAGCTAGACAATTTTGCTCTAGTGCTTCACTTATATCTTTTTAGAGCACCGCAATGGTTTTATTTTGTAGAAATTATTGATCTCTCATGCTTCACTTATATTATTTTGAGAGTCTTTTAGAACAACATGGTATTTGCTTTGGTTATAAAATTAGTCCTAATATGATGGGCATCCGAGACGGGAAAATTTTGGTTTTGCCACTCTAGGTTTTGCCAATTTTGCTTATGCCACTCTAAAATTTGACATCTCACTTTTACCGCTCTTAGTTTTTGACAATATATCACAAATGCCATTCTGTTACACTTCCATGAGTTGACCGTTTCTTCTACCCAGTTGACCAGGAAAAAACCTGCCAGTTTTTGCAAAAATGACATAAGTTGCCCCTACTGACTTGTGGGTCCACTTTGCTAGTGACCCGGGCCCTAATCTATACACATACTCATCCTAAGCTAACCTACCCGCAGCACACACCCGCACCCAATCACCGGCGCCGCCACCAAAATCTGGCCACCACATCGTCATCTCAAGTCTTCTTCCCCGCGCACCATAGCAGCCAGCTGCCTCTAGCCGGACGCGCGGCGCTCCGCCCCTGCCGGTCGGCGTGGCTCCTGCCGCAACTGCCGCCTGGTCGAGCGCGATTCCTAGCCGCCAGTTGTGCTCCTTGTGGAGGAGCCCCGCCGTCGGGGCCTGCCTCCTCGCACTGCGCCGCTCTCCTCGTGCCCAAGCGACGGCAACAACCCACCTCCCCTACCTCCTCTCATCCGGGATGGAGACGCAGCCCCTGCTCACCCGGGATCTGGGAGCCCATGGGCCTGCGCGCCTCTATCTCGTCTCCAACGCCGGCTGTGCACTTCTGGAGCTCCGCCTCGTCATCAGCACCGACTGCGTGGGCACGCCTCGTCGTCCATCTCCTGCTGCTCTTCTCCATGGCTGCGACGTACTCCCGTGCGTCCATGGCACTGCCTCCAATCAGCGCTCCCGTATGTCCTAGATGCGGTAGCTCCACTCCCCATCTAGGTTGCTTCCTACTTGATCTACACATGGTGAATCGGAGATGCATGCTATGTGTTGGGCTTAGTGCGTGCTTGACGTTGATTTGTGTTCAAGTCTGCTGAATTGGAGAGAGGGAGATGCGTATTAGCATACGTATGTGGTGTACCTTGCACTCCTGATGATGTGTGTGAAAGTGTAATGAATCAGAGATGTATGAATATATGGATGCGTGGCTGCTTAATTAGTTTATAATTTTCTTTTCTTATTAGCAGATGAACTCAGCTGAACCAATGGATCTGTTGTTCTTGTCGGATATTAGCAAAATGTCAGAATTACGAAAACTGCTGTGGCAAAAGCGAAACAGAAAACCAGGGGCAAAATGGTCTTTTACCTACTCTGTTTGGTCAAAACGTGGTTTGACCTAACAGAGTGGCATTTGCGATACATTGTCAAAAATAAGAGTGGCGAAAGCAAGATGTCAAATTTTAGAGTGGCATAAGCAAAATTGGTGAAATCTAGAGTGGCAAAAACAAAATTTCCCCATCCAAGATAGGTATAATAAAAATTATCATATAGAGTGCATTGAATACTATGATAAAATTGATACTTGATAATTGTTTTGAGATATAAAGGTGGTAATGTTAGAGCCATGCTAGTTGGGTAATTACGAAATTGAGAAATACTTGTGTTAAAGTTGGCAAGTCCCGTAGCATGCTCGTATGGTGAACGTTGAGTGACAAATTTGAAGCATGGGGTGTTCTTTGATTGCCTTCCTTATGAGTGGAGGTCGGGATCGCGCGATGGTTAACTCCTACCAACCATTCCCTAGGAGCATGTGTAGTAGTACTTTGCTTCGAGGGCTAACAAACTTTTGCAATAAGTATATGAGTTCTTTATGACTAATGTGAGTCCATGGATTATACGCACTCTTACCCTTCCACAATTTGCTAGCCTCTACGGTACCGTGCATTGCCCTTTCTCACCTTAAGAGTTGGTGCAAACTTCGCCGGTGCATCCAAACCCCATGATACGATACGCTCTATCACACATAAACATCCTTATATCTTCCTCAAAACAGCCACCATACCTACCTATTATGGCATTTCTATAGCCATTCCGAGATATATTGCCATGCAACTTTCCACCGTTCCGTTTATTATGGCACGCTCCATCAATGTCATATTGCTTTTGCATGATCATGTAGTTGACATTGTATTTGTGACAAAGCCACCTTTATAATTCTTTCATACATGTCGCTCTTGATTCATTGCATATCCCGGTACACCGCCGGAGGCATTCACATAGAGTCATATTTTGTTCTAAGCATTGAGTTGTAATTCTTGAGTTGTAAATAAATAGAAGTGTGATGATCTCCATTATTAGAGCATTGTCCCAAGTGAGGAAAGGATGATGGAGACTATGATTCCCCCACAAGTCCGGATGAGACTCCGGACTTTATGAAAAATAAAAGAGGACAAAAAAGCCCAAATAAAAAAGAAGGCCAAAGAAGCCCACCAAAATAAAAAAAAAAGAGAAAAAAATGAGAGAAAAAGAAAGAAGGGACAATGTTACTATCCTTTTTCCACACTTGTGCTTCAAAGTAGCACCATGATCTTCATGATAGAGAGTCTCTTATGTTGTCACTTTCATATACTAGTGGGAATTTTTCATTATAGAACTTGGCTTGTATATTCCAATGACAGGCTTCCTCAAAATGCCCTAGGTCTTCGTGAGCAAGCAAGTTGGATGCACACCCACTTAATTTTTTTTTATGAGCTTTCATACATTTATAGCTCTAGTGCATCCGGTGCATGGCAATCCCTACTCCTATTGACATCAATTGATGGGCATCTCCATAGCCCGTTGATTAGCCGCGTCAATTGATGGACATCAATAGATCATTGTATTGAAGATCGAGAGAGAAAGAGAGAGAGAGAGAGAGAGAGAGAGAGAGAGAGAGAGAGCTACTACTATGGACCCGTAGGTCCTGAAAGAACTACACACACATCATCATGGAGGCAGCAAGGTTGATGATGATGACCTCCCCAATGACCCCCCCCCCCCCCCTCCGACAGTGCCAGAACAGGGCTTCGCATGGGATCGCTTTAGAACAAAGGCTTGCAACGGCGATAAAAATTGTTTCGGGTCTCGCTCCGAGGGTTTTGGAATAGATGTGTATTTATAGGCCAGGAATTAAGGCAAACGAAGCAGCAGGGGGCCCACAAGCCTGGGTGGCGCACCCTACCCCCAGGGCGCACCCCCTGGCTTGTGGCCCCCTCTTCTGGCCACCTCCCAAAACTTCCAGGGTCATTTATGTTCTAGAAAAAACCGTCAAAAAATTTCTTTGTGTTTGGACCTTCGCATGTATGGATTTTCTGTGAAATAAATAATATACAGAAGATAGGAACTGACACTGGCACTAAATTAATAGGTTAGTCGAGAAAAATAATATAAAATGATATAGAAAGCATACAAAAGTGATAATGTAATAACATTTAAAAAATTATAGGTACATTAGAGACATATCAACATTCTCAATCTTAATTCTTACTCGTCGTGGAGGAGGTCGTCACTGTCAAGGCCTTCGAGGGAGGCTGGTAATGCTGATGCTGGGCGTGTGGGTTGTAGCCGTGTAGCGAGGTCCTCTGCCAGATTCATGACGGTGGCGAACTTGTTGAACACCCTAGCGATAGCCTGCTCGAACCAGGGGACGAAGTTGGCGTCCAAGGCACATCTGGTCGTGCCAGCCGCCAGTACCATTCGTAGGCATTCCTCGGTGTCGAGCGGAGCGCGGCATCGTGGACCATCTTACACAGGCGCTCGACATTTGCAATTGCCTCCTCCATGTCTCTATCTCTTGATTGATTAGTTTCCAGGCTCAACTGATTACTCTTGCTAATAGCTTATCTCGTGAGGCCCGGAAGAGCGCGTAGCTTGATTAGGGCATACTAGTGGGGGTGGTATATATAGATGGATCGGGGGACCATGGCTTACTTGTGCCGAAATAACAGAGAAACGACTGAACAACGATGACACCAGACGCCAACGTGTCTCACAAACACATGCCAACCAATAGAGAGTCGTGGAACGACTACAAGCCGAGTCGGCTAGATCCCACGATGTACAAAATAGAACACACCTACCGGGCCGGCTAAGCGGCGTCGAAAAGTAGGACATGCGTTCGTAGATATGCTAGAAACGCTAGGCGGAAATATCAATCTGAATGAGGTCAGGGTGAGCATCGAGCTTACACCTGATAATGACTCCCGTGGATACTCGACCGTGTTGAAAGGTCGGGCAGACATACCAACACACAACATCCGGCTAGAGTCGGGTGACGTGCACTTAACTTCTGGGTCGGATGTGTTGAAACGTCGGGCAGACATCGCAGCACACACCATCCGGCTAAAGTCGAGTGACGTGCACTCAACTTCTGGGTCAGCCGTGTTGAAACGCCGGGCAGGCATCGTAGTACACACTATCTGGCTAGAGTCGAGTGACGTGGGGTTGTGCTCGACCCTAAATTCTCTAATAGTTTCACAAGAGCAACTTACTTTCCTGTATTTGCCTTGACAATGATCGTTGCCCATAGGTTTTTTTGATTATCGTTAGTTAGTTGGTATCTTCAAATAGCTCACTTAACTTCTATTTTATATTTCAAATAGTTTACTTAATTTCTGGCTTTCAGTCGGTCTCTCGGCGCCAATTCACTTACCTTCCAACATTCTGTTAGATATGTTGCGGATGACGTTGCTTATCCTTCTTGGTTAAAGTTTCAAAGTTCGCTTAAGGGCTATTGTCCCATGTCATCAAAGTGAAACCTATGAGCAATAATCACTGCGAAGGAAAATAGAGATGCATTATGAATGTAATCACTTCCAACGCTTCAAATAGTTAGTTTCACTTCAATTTTATTATGTTCAAATAGTTCACTTGACCTTCACGTTGCAGTTGGTCTCTGCGTCAAATGGCGCAACGGATCATTATAAGCCTCCTGAAAGAGGGAAGTACCACAACAATCGCACTATTTTCTTTATATAAACAAACCATGCTCTTAAACTGTTTTTTTTCTGGACTAGAAAGTACAAACTGTGGGCCCGCTGGCCAGTGACCCCAACACTGCGCCCACCGACATCGCGCCTGGGGTGCGCGTAGCACGCACCAACAGCAGCGAAAGCCTTCGCTTACTCACGAAGCTTCTCGGCCAGGGCGCACCGCCCGCTGCAGGTGGGCCCAACAGACCGCCCATACCACACCGCTAAACTAATAATCAGCCAATGAATCACACTCCCGAGGGAAAGCTCGCCCCGAGATCACCCGATCCCCCCCGTCCGTCGCCCCGCCAACGGCGCAGATCGCGCGGGCGGACGTGGCCCGCGGCACCCGAACTCCACAAAGTGTCGTGATCAACTCACTAATACGCATTAAATATCCCTGTTAACCTTTTTCTGACCCGTATTATGACAGGCTCCGCGGCTTTTGGTCCCTTTCTGCAGCATCAAACCGGAGGGGAAAGGCAGGAGGAGCGGGAGGAGCAGCAGGCGGAGGAGATGTCGGAATCGGAATCGCGGGGGCGCGCCGACGCAATGTGAGCGAGGAGGAGGTGCTGGGGAAGAAGAAGAAGAGGAGGAGGAGGAGGACGAAGCCGCGATCCCGGTCTCGCGCTCCCTTCCCCCGACGAGCCGCCCGTCCGCGGCCCCGCGAGGTATCTCTCCCTCCCTGTACGGGTTTTCCCCAATTAGCACGAGAAGGAAACATTTCGGGGGTTCATGGCGACGGGACGGTCGGGGGGCTTAGGGTTCCGGCGAGGGCTGCCTGAGGTGAGGTGGCGTCACTTGTTTCTAGGCCCGTCAGGGTTTGGTTGGTTGTTTCGTGTCTTGTTTCTAGGGCCGTCAGGGAGGGAGGATGAACTTCTAGGGTGTGGTGTGGGGTGCTGGTTCGTGCGTGGGGGATTGGGCGAGTTATCAGCAGTGGGCGGGCGGGATCCTAGGCCTACCTGTGTGCTGTGTGTCGTTTTGATCAAGGGTTCCTGGAACAGATTCTTCCGCGGAAATAGAACGCATTGTCAAGTACCAAATGTCACCATGGGTTTTATTTCAAAACATAGGCAATAGTTTTTGGCATTTCCACTTGGCTAGGAACACCAGGCGGTACTAAATATCGTGGTCCATACTCTCATTGTATCTCTTGCAGTATAGAGGAATGACACTGGCAGTAACAATAACAAGTAGTCATGGCCCACACATGATAATTGAGTGGTATATTTATTTGCTACTCCCTCTGTCCATAATATAAGACGATTTTTGACTACACACGGTGTTTGTGTCAAAAAAACGTCTTATATTATGGGACAGAGGGAGTAGATACCAACTTTTGCATAGGTATGGACTAGTTATCTTTGCACATCGCTAGAGGCCAGCCAGAAAACTTGTTGATAGCACCATACATACATCAGTTTCCATCGAAAATGTATTTATCCAATTAACTGCCATGCTACCACATTGCAGAAATGCACAGGATGGCGCTTCCTAGCTGGAGTGACATTTCGGCCTACCTGTCAGAGTATTGGTCTGTCGTAGCTGCCACTGTCATCTTTGCATTGGTAGGTGGCGTGACAATTTATTATACCATCAATCAGTTGAACAAAAATATCAGCTTGAGCTTGATGAAAGCTATCAGAGCAAGGGCAAAGAAGTACAAGAAACTGAAAGACAAGGTCCCTGCCGCTTCCCACATCTGGAGGAAAGAACCTGGCTCTCGCAGTAAAGGTCTGAAATGCTGTGTATGCTTGAAGTCTGTTTCACCGCCACAGTATTTTGGGGGGACTATCCATCAGTGTGATATTTGTGGTGCCACTGCACATCCTAGTTGCTCAGGGAATGCACACAAAGATTGCAAATGCGTTTCTATGGTTGGCCTTGACCATGTCATTCACCAGTGGGCTGTCCAGTGGATTGACACAGCTGATCGCTCTGAAGAAGACTCATTCTGTTGCTACTGTGATGAATCTTGCAGTGGAGCTTTTCTCGGAGGGTCTCCAATTTGGTACTGTATGTGGTGTCAACGGATAGTGCATGTTGATTGCCACAACAACTTAGCCAAGGAAACTGGTGATGTCTGTGACTTAGGCCCATTGAAACGGCTGATACTATCACCTCTGTGTGTCAAGGAGCTTCATAGGACAGGTGCAACAGGACTTTTCAGTTCTATCACAAGTGGGGCTAATGAATTGGCTTCCACTGTGCGGGAGACGATTAGGATTCGTAGCAAAAGGTACAAAAAGAACATTGGTTCTTCTCAGCCAGAGAGCCCTGGGACTGCTGAGCCACAATCTGATACTGACGGAGACTCAGAAGGATCAAACAACACTGCTAAGAGAGATGATCATGTCAATGGTAAACTTCATGAAGTGCATCAAAGCACTGAATCAGAAAAAGACAAACAGTTCATAGCGGATACTGCTACTAGCAGGCCAAATGGCCAACATGAGATGTCCCATGCCCAGAATAATCAAAAATATGAAATTGTGGACGTGCCTTCTGATTCTAGGCCATTGCTAGTTTTCATTAACAAGAGAAGTGGTGCCCAGAGTGGCGATTCACTGAGACAGCGCCTGCAGATCCTTCTTAATCCTTTACAGGTTGGTGTAGCAATTAGTTGTTGCCTTTAAGCTTTTACCAGCTTTAAATAATGTGTTCATCTTTCTTCATTTGCTCACATCAATGCTGCTTATTTGATTTATTTCTAGCATACTGTATATAAACTTTCATTCACATAACTTGTGTATAGTATCTCTGAAGGGCGTATGCTCTGTGCCATAGCATGGATAATCCTGTCCCAGCTTATTTTGTTCAAAACTTAATGCTATGTGTCACTTGCTATACTGTTATGATTTCTAGTGCATGATTGCAAATTCCTTACGTAGAATTCAATTAATGCTCCGTCTGGGAATTCTTAATCATTTCAATCTTATGGATTTGGCCCATTTATTTATACTCCCTCCGATCCATATTAAATGTCGCTGATTTAGTACAAGCGACAATTAATATGGATTGGTGGGAGTAATAAAACTAGAGTTCACATTTGGGGTGCTAAGTGCTAACTCTTTCGTAGGTATTTGAGTTGGGCAAGCATCAAGGACCAGAAGTTGGTTTATCTTTGTTTCGGAAGGTACCTCACTTCAAAATTCTTGTTTGTGGTGGTGATGGCACGGCTGGTTGGGTTTTGGATGCCATTGAGAAACAAAAGTTTGAAGCGCCACCTCCCGTAGCCATCCTTCCAGCTGGTACTGGCAACGATCTTGCGAGGGTTTTGTCTTGGGGTGGTGGTCTTGGTGTTGTTGAAAAACGGGGAGGTTTATTCTCGGTTTTGAAAGATGTCGAGCATGCGGCAGTTACTGTTCTGGACAGATGGAAGATCACTGTAAAGGACAATCAAGGGAAGCTCATGTCTTCACCAAAATTTATGAACAACTACTTTGGTATGTTCATCCATCTTCTTCTCAAAATGCATCCCTGTATGGTTCTTGCATTATAGATACCTTAGTACTTAATATTGATACTTTTTCAGGGGTTGGTTGTGATGCAAAGGTTGCTCTAGATATCCACAACCTGAGGGAGGAAAACCCTGAACGGTTTTATAGCCAGGTAACCCTTGCTTGCTCCCCGCCCGCTTATGTGCACAACGGAAGGCATTTTCCCTTTAATTATAAGTAAACTTGTTGGTGTTCTTGCTTGGTTGCACAGTTGCGCAGAATCAGACATGTGGAAACGTTACACCATGATACATTTTCATTTTCCCCTTCCAAAAGTAACCGAATGGCTAGTTGTGGGGCAATGAAAGGAACATGTAATTTTTTCAGGTTCCCATTGTAAGGGTACTTATGGTATAGAAAACTACATCGATCGTCCATGGCGAACTTGCATGTTTTAGAGTGTTGAATTTCTTTGATCCTATAGGTTTTTATGCTTCTCTATAAATCACAAGAGTGCAAGACAAGCGATATTTGTCTATTTATCAAAACGTTTTCGATTTGTAAAAAATTAGTGTGTCCAGCTGCTAATGATAGCATACAAACTGTTAGTGTAATGTTCTAGCCTGAAAAGAAATAATTAATTTTGAAATGGCACTGATGATTTTGTTGAGCCAATGTGGCTTTGCTACTCACTTGGGGATCTTTAGGCGATGTATTGGCATTGGGCATGCGGCATCTGGTCCTATTAGAAGTGTTAGGACAAGTGTTCAACCTGGCAGATTTGTTAATTATCGATGCACTGACCATGCCATGTGGCAGCTAGATCTTTAAAGAAATGCTTAATGTAGTGATTTAGTTTAAATTTGTTGAATGAAAATAGTTGATGGATGAGTCATGTAAGTTAGAATTTTCCTTTTCTAATTTCTTGGGTACTTTGTGGAAATTTGCACATTCTGGATAGTTTGTTCTCCTTTTCTTTTTCTCAATTGCTCACTCTTAAGGTTTCTTGCATTGATCCATAAATAATAATTTTATTTGCAGATTCCATGCTTGCAACTTGCTATCTCCCTGTTCTGCATTGTTCTGTATATACAGCTGCATATCTGTTTTTGTCACAGCAATATGATTTAGTTTCTCTGCAGTTCATGAATAAAGTGCTTTATGCAAAAGAAGGCGCAAAGAATATCATGGATAACATGTTCTATTATTTTCCTTGGGAAGTCAAGCTTGAGATAGATGGATCCAACATTGAAATTCCTCAGGTAAAAGTGGATCGCATTTTCTTACCTTTTCTCTTGTATGTGTCTTAGTGAGCACACAACATTACATTGGCATATCTGCAAGACCAAGTTTATGCAACAGTGATGAACCTGATCTGTTAAGATGGTTGCTGCTATTTGATTGTTCATGTTCTAAAAATTACTAACTCCGTATGAAAATGCAAGACGCTTTTTGACACTGATAGTGTCAGAGAACATCTTATATTTCGATACAGAGGGAGTAATTTGGCATATCTGGTATCCCTTTTGGATGGAGTTATGTAGAAGCGTATCCCGTTTAGACAATGCCCACTACGTGGCAAGTGTGGTTAGCTGTCCCAAAATTGGAAGAAAAAGATTTATCCTACATCCTGTTCCTTGTCACATTTCTCCTATTGCAGGATGCCGAAGGTATCCTTGTGGCCAACATCCGGAGCTACATGGGAGGGGTTGACCTGTGGAAGAATGAGGATAGTGTCTCCGACACTTTCCAACCTCAATCCATGCATGACAAGACGCTGGAAGTAGTTAGCTTCACAGGAATGCTGCATCTTGGAAGGCTGCAGGTTCTTATAGACTCCAGTTTTTTTTTGTAATATATATATATTCAGTGTGGACTGTGTATTGATATGATAATCTTGCTCTAGGTAGGGCTTTCTCGCGCGCAAAGGTTGGCTCAAGGGCATCATATAAAGATTGAGATCACTACTCCGATGCCCATCCAAGTCGATGGAGAGCCATGGTCTCAGGAGCCATGCACCATAGAAGTTTCTCATCACGCCCAGGTTTCGTCTCTCCCCTGTTTGCACACGTTTAACCGTGCTTTCTTTCTTCCTCCCCTGCTTACACATGTGTTTCTTTGCTGAAGGCCTTCATGCTGAAGAGAGTCTCCGAAGAGCCTATAAGCCACGCCGCGTCCATAATGGCTGACATCCTGGAGAACGCCGAGAACAGCGGTACCATCTCAGCCTCGCAGAAGAGTGCTCTGCTTCAGGAGATAGCGTCTAGGCTTTTGTAGCGCAACACGGTCTTGTAGCTCTGTAGTCCCCTATAGCATTTGACCATGTCTGGCCCCTTTTGTACATACAGTCATGGCTTGCTTCCTTCTTGGATCGAGCTTGTGTATAATTTCTGTAAAATTTTGTAGGGCTTTGAGTTTGAGATGAGCACTACCAGAGACTATTATGGTTACTGGTTAGCCTAATTCTTGGTGACTTTGGGGAATGTCTTCTCACTCGCTTGTTTGGCTTGTTAGGTAAAGACGATGATTCAGTGTGATGTGGTATGTTTTGAGCTCAGTTCTTGCACAGTATTTTGGTTCTTTTCCTAGCTTATTTTTCCTAGCGTTGGTCGGACACGAGGACGATGTGATCGCAAAAAGGAAAAATGAAAATAAAAAGACAAGCATCGTGAATGAAAGAACGAAAAAAGAAACTGTAAGTTGGACATGGACATGGAGAAGGGTGTTTTATGATTCGAGATGGTGGGTCGATGCCTAGGAGTCGGAGGTGTTCGTACTTCGCAGCGGAGTCACCAAAACATGGTAGATACAAAAGAAGTTGAACTTACTCAAAAATCAAAAGCGCCCGTCTAGCTCAGTTGGTAGAGCGCAAGGCTCTTAACCTTGTGGTCGTGGGTTCGAGCCCCACGGTGGGCGATTTGATAATTTTTTTTCCTCGACCACCACCTGTTCGACCAAAGGTCCGAGGCCAGCCACCATCCTGAATGAAGACGATCTCATTGCAAAACCAATTTTCAGAGTTCAAGAACGATGATCTATAATGGGCCTGCAAGGGAAACGCGAAGCTTCAATTGATCAACCAGAGGGAAGATAAGATTTCTCATCAATCTGCATTATTTCCAGGAGACCCCTTCCAGGCAAGTGTATACTGCAATTTCTCAACTTCTGTGCATAATAAGTTAATTGCAATTCGATTGCAATAATCTGAAAAACACATTTTTCATATTCCCAAGAGTAAAACAAATCACTTCTGTAACATCCCAAGTAGATTGCTGTCCCATACAAGGTGGCATTTGCGAACCCGAAGGCGCCTGTCTATCCACGTTCAGCACAAGGTAAGTGCTGGGATGAAACAAGCTTTGAGATGACTTTGAAAAATGTGTGATGTGTTTTTTGATAAGAATATGTATTTTATTATTATTCTCGATCTATTTCAAGCTAGAAAGGTAACAATCACTTGCTGTACATGACAGATGTCTTCAGTAATCTAAGGTGACTGGAGTAGTAGTAATTGTACTGGATGACAAGCGGATACATAAGACATTGATAAAAGAAGCGGTTCCTTTTGTCAAATGTAGGTTTCTTTCCCAACCGGAACATTAACATTTAACAGAAATACCATGATCGGGTAGCTTGCTTATTCTTCTTGGAGATGTGCTGAAGATGAAGTACCTGTAGTTCAAAATTTTCAAACTTCGACACATAACTGAGAAAATGCTCATATGGCACTACCACAAGCATCACCGAAATGATTTTTCTTCACTCGAGTCGTGTAGTATTCTTTCTCTGAACATTTAGTTGATCTATAGGAAAACATATACTTATGGCAACTACATTTAGGAATTCCATAAAAAAACGTCCTTTATGTTTGGCACATCAAACTCACATTATTACAAGGGTGAATACTTAAGTGGGCCACTCAGCTAGTTTTATTCTCAGATAATTACCCGAGCCGTACAGTTTCATTGCGAACTTGATTTTTCAGCGTTTCCTTGCATTCAGAAGCTTATATTGCAAGCAACACCATGGAAGAAATACGTCGTTATAGCATATCCAGATCAAGCATGCTTTCCAATAGTAGATGGGATCATTGATGCCCACTTCTGAACAATTTCATACCATGTTTTTCATGTAGCACAAGAGTGCAATTAGCCATGTTTTTCACATGACACAACAACACTTTATTCAGATAGTTAAGAAGACGCCTAGCAAAAAAATATTGAAGAGATATCTTACAGTTGTACCCTACGAAAATACTGTGGACCATCTTTTTTCTAGGACTCTGTCGAGTGGTCGAGCGTCAAACATTTTAAGTGCGCGTCCAGTGTTATTTTTTCAATGATATGCGTGGGCTGATGGGTTTTTTCTCCGTGATTTCTAACGCAATTGTGATAGTTTTATGCTAATTTCTCCCTTTCGCTTTTTTGGAATCGTTCTGCCTTTCACTTGAGTAATTTTTTGGTTGGTGTCATACATTAATATTAGTTACTGCAAGGATCTCAGCTTGTGCTTGTTTAACCGTTGCTCGGTAGTTCCGTAGCCGGTTTTTTCGGACGTTTTCTAGGATCTGAAGGAACCGCTATAATGACCACCACGGTTTTGAATTGTACAATTATGAACGTAAGTGCATGTCACATATCCGGTCTATCACCGCCGGCAGATCCAAGTGCAGTATGTAGAAGGCAAAGTAGCTTCAAGCCTTTTTTTTAGCAACATATGATACTTATTCTTTCTTGGCCGCGCTTGGAACGTCATTTTCAGGCGATTTACACCTGTAACCCCCCCCCCCCCCCCCCCCCCCTCTTACAACATTGAGATAGCTGTGAATATGCTCATAGTGCTGTATCACATGCATTGAGGATATAACTTTCCTTCACTTAAGTGCAGTAATTCTTTCTCTGGATAAGTGAAACGAGAACTTATTAAAATCATACATATGCATTTTTGGCGCCTATGTTTAGCGATTCTATTAAAAAATACGTATATTTCCTATGCTCAGAGCACACCTAGATCAAACAAGATTTCCAATGGTAGATGGAACCATGCGCGGTCGACTTCTGAACAAATATTTTGGCACTTGTTTTTTCTTGTAGCACAAGTGTGTGTATTATAAGCCATGTTTTTCACCTGATACATAGGATGGTGGTGGGCTGATAGAGGAGGCAGTTTGGACAGTGTGAGATAGTGGGGTTGCACGTCAGCAATGCTGGCCGAAAGACAGCAGTTCCACCGGTGGCGGCCGGCAGGACGACTAGAAAGATGACATCGAATACTCCTCGTTCCATTTGTTACTCAACACTCAACAGAAATAACATGTTCATTACAAGAAAGAGTTAAGAGCGGAAAAGGCGCTGAGCCGGGCATTGCCAACAAACCAATTTTGGGCGCCCGTAATCAGACGCATATTTTCGATTGAAAGTATGACAACACGAAAGTAGTACTCCCTCCGTCCCAAAATTCTTGTCTTAGATTTGTCTAGATGCGGATGTATCTAATATTAAAACGTGACTTGATTCATTCGTATTTAGACAAATTTAAGACAATAATTTTGGGACGGAGGGAGTATGAAACCTCAAGATACGCAACATGCAACACAAAACAATAGGAAAACCACACAAAAAACAAAGCAAGCATAGCAGAATAACACACAGAAATTCAATTCGGCTCCCGGGCCCATAAATAATTTTTGAAATGTCAAGGAAAAAACTAGACAAATTTTTTATGTGTTTTTAGTCACGTCCAAATGCTACCTGCAAATTTTGAGGCAAAAAGGTTAAGCATTTTGGCCTGTGCAAAGAAAATATTGAACCCCAAAATGTCACCAATTTTTTTATTTCACCGACGAAACACCAATGCTCCGATTCACATGAAAATTGTTGAGCATGCTTGCGCGACACTAATACGAACATCCACAAAAAAAATTCAGAATTTTTTGAAAACATTTATTATTATATTATTCGCGTTACCGTTCGCCCGCCCAGGAGCCAAAACGCCCCTCCACGACCCAAAAGAACGACTACTGTTTAGAATCCGACGTCGTCCTGACACTTACTCCCTCGGTCCCATAATGTAAGACGTTTTTTGACATTAGTGTAGTGTCAAAAAACGTCTTACATTATGGGACGGAGGGAGTACATCACAAGCGTGCCTCATTGACCATGGGGTTGATTGACTTTGGTTAATTTAGCTTGACCTTGATGATTGATTTCCCAAGTATGCATTTCCCCGGGTTAAGTAGAATATCAATTAGGATTAATTATTCTGATAACAAAATGAATTAGCTCCTGTAACATCTTCAAGTTTTTTAATACTAATCATCTTTTAAAAAAAAATTGAATGCCTTTCCAGGACAAGAGATATGCACAAGCAGCCAATCTGCAAGGCAATTTTGGTACTCTTTGCAAGGCAAATTTGGTACTCTATCGTTTGTCAAGTTGTGTTACAGCACCACGCACTTTGGACACTTTGGTGATGAGCGGCGTCTTTGGGAGATTGCAGGTGCACGGGGCCTCACTACGTTGACTGCTCCGGCCTTAGTTGTTTAGCCGTGGTCCTGTGCCTTCATTTTTTTCCCTTTGATTTTCAGGCGAGAATGTAAACTAACAACTTTAGTGAGGCGTGTGTTGAGTGGGCATTGTATGGGTTCTTGTCCCATTTCTTCCTCATATAACGATACGTCAGAGAAAAACAAGCAGCCAATTTGACATCAGAAAGAGCTTTTATCAGCACTTTTCTCAAAGGCGGCTTTGTTAGGGACATTCCAGGTCGCCCAGCACACAGGCCACAGGACATACTCCCTCCGTTCGGAATTACTCGTTCAGGAAATGAATGTATCTAGATGCATTTTAGTTGTAGATACATCCATTTTTATGACAAGTAATTCCGAACAACGGAGGGAGTAGAAGAAAAGATTAAGTGGAATGAATTTTAGCTTCCCACACCCACTTGTAGTGAGATCCAGGAACATCACATTCAAGCCATTGATACATAGAATTAGATTAAAACTTTCCTTTACCTAATAGTACTAGCCTCTGCACCTTATCAGGCTCAGGACAAAGATGACTCCTCTTGGGAGCTTTGCCTGTACGTATCAACTCCTTGTTTATATATATTGCACTCCTACTGCTATTGCAAGTCACAACTCCTGCCTAGAAAATCATCCTACCAATCTTGGAGGAGGTTTCTCACTGAGATAAATCATCACTAACCAACTGATCACCGGTACATGAACCAATGGAGTATGTACACCAAATACTGCAGTAGTTAACACAAAAGAAACAAAAAAGAAAAACTGCAACCAACAAACGGCGGATGCCCTACAAAATTGCTGGCTGCGCAAGCGCAGCCGTACGAGGCATCTAACACCCGTCGGCACAATAACTCAATAAGCCCTAGAGCAATCGTCTACTCATCAGACTCCAGCAGTCTCCTCAGGTTGCAAAGGGCCTCAGCAGACAGGCTCTTGCAAGATCTTATCCTCCTCGATGACGCCTCCTCCGAAGACCGCAGGCACCCGCCAAGCTCCGAGGCAAAGCAAATGACGATCACCGTTAGGTTGTCAAAGGTCTGGAGCCTCTTCGCCTCCATGGCGAGCTCCCTCGCGCACCTCTCGGGGTCATCGTGCCGTCGGAGCCCCTTCCTGACCAGGGTCACCGCCTGCTGGCTGGTCATGACGTCCCATATCCCGTCGCAGCCTATGATGAGGAACTCATCATCCTCCGTGAGGACGGTCTGCTGGAACTCTGGCTCGGCGATCAGAGGTGACTGCGAGCCTTGAGGCATTTTCATGTCCCAATCCCCTAAAGCACGAGTAACCGACAATACTCCGTTGAGGTAGCCATCTTCAATGTATCCCCCACACTCAGTGACCCTTTGACGCTCTGCTTCATATGTTGGCCTGTGATCACGGGACATCTCCATAGCCATGCCTTTCCTGCATAGAACTGCTCGGCAATCCCCAGCATTTGCAACCAACAACTGCCTGCGAGATAGGAAGAAAAGCAAAAGTTATTAGCATGCATATGCCAATACAATCATATATTATCACAGTGTGTATATCTGCAGAGGAGGCTTTGCGTGCATGCTCATCTTACCTTCCAAAGATCAAAGCTGTAAGAGCTGTGGTTCCCGACGATCGGCTGATGACTGAATCATCTGCAAGAGCAAGGTCTCACTCAAGAACGCTTTGCGGATCGAGTTCGCAACAGATTCAGAAAAAAAATCATCTTCTTGTAATCCTTCTGGGAACTCTGAATCCTCAAAGAACAACCTCATGGCATGCCTTTTCATGTAGGCTGCTGCATCTGAACCTCCATGGCCATCAAAAACCTACTGACAAATAACACAATTAGTTCAGATGGTGCAGAGAATCATAGTAGGATAACAAGAATGATAGAAGGCCATACATACCCCATAGAAGGCATTAGGGGACGGGCACAGCAACAGCGAGCCAAGATGACCAGAAAGATTATCAATTCTGATATGCTCATCTTCCATGTACCGCCTAGGTCCAATATCAGCGAAGCTCCCAGATCTAATCTTGGGGACAAACTGTAGCGTCTCCAAAGGCGCCTTGACCTGCATTGAGCAGAGACCAATTAATATGCTGTCATGAACATATATCCTCCACCAAAACCATATGTGGGGAGATGGTCACTTGTACTGTTTAATCAAAGACAAATTGGGTTGCTAACCATCACATGGAAAATCATTCAAAGTATTCAGTGTCTAAATCAACCCTGTTATATGGTTATGGAGATAACTAAACAAACATTAGAATGATGAATTAACAAAAAAAAAACTACTTATGTGTGTGATATGCAGATAACTAAACAAACATTTCAATGCTGAATTGATAAAACTACTACTTAGGCGTACAAACTGTACTTCCAAGTAAAAGCCCTTAGCAAATTCCCAAAGCAGACGATTCAATGCACTCAAAACAAGTTAGCATAATTCTAATATGCCCAGCAGAGAAACAAGAAACATGAATCATACTCCCTCCGTTCCTAAATAATTGTCTTTTTAGAGATTTCAAATGGATACCACATACGGATGTATATAGACATATTTTAGAGTGTAGATTCACTCATTTTGCTTTGAATGTAGTCATTTGTTGAAATCTCTAGAAAGACAAATATTTAGGAACGGAGTGAGTAGTATCTTGCGTAGGAAAACAATCAATATGCGCCGCCAAACCATATACTAGTGCATAATTTGTGATAAAATTACCGCACACTAAACAGATCAACCCAATAATGATTTCACCATCCATTTTACATAACCCCAATTCTCAAACCACCATCTAACAGTTAATACATCGATACTAGAAAACAGCAACAAGAAAGGCTTGCCTTTTAAATTTTCATCACAAGGAAGTACTCTAGACTAGAACCAATTCTAAAGGGGAGGTCATTTAAACATCTGAACCAATTCTAAAGGGGAGGTCATGTAAACATCTGTGGGCATCGAAATTTCGCTACGCAATCAGACAAGAGAGGCGCTCCTGATTGATAATCTAAAAGAAACCTATAACGCCACAAAGAAGACACGAGCGATCCCGACCGATAAGCATCTAGATTTACCATACCCATCTCGCCGGGTCACAAGAACTCCTACGGCGTACCTAAAGATGAAAACGAACGGGGGAGGGGGGAAAAGCCGGCCGGGAACATCGCCAGGCAGGGTCAAGAACTCACCAGATCGGGCACCTCGAGGTCGACCTGCGCTTGCGAATCGACCGGCGGCGGCGGCGACGATACCCCGACCCCGACCCCGACGACGACCTCCTCCACCCCTCTGACGGGGCACCGGCGGAACGACGCCTCGAGCATCGGAACGACCTGATGCATGACCTCCGGGCCGGCAACCATATCTCCGCCTCACTGGTCAGATCAGATCCCTCTCCTCCCCAAACAACCTCCCTGATCCCTCGCGCGCGCGCCCTTCACTCGCCAGAGAAGTCCCCCGATCCGCACTGGCACCACAGAACAAGAATCCAACGACGATCGCCCGATTTTTCCTCGTGGGGTGTCACGATCCGAGAGACGCGATCTCGAACCTTTCCTGGACACACACGCGCTGGCTGGCTGGCTCACGCGCAGGCGCAGACTTTCCTGATCCGAAACGAGGGAGAGGGGGAGAAGAGAAGAGACGAAACGGCGGAAATTAGGCGGACACGTTGCTATTTACGCGCGCGTGGTGGGATTGCAAGAGAATAAGGCTGGTCGTGCATGCAACTAGGAATTTTGATGAGGTATCATAGCATTAAATAAAGAAAGAGAGGGTGTAGATCATATCATGATACCGTATCATATTAAATGCTATGCTACTTTGTGTCATGCATGACAATAAATAGAGTACTACATGATACTAATATATGATACTATGCATTAGGAAGATAGTATCATACACTAGTATCATATACATGATACTAATATATAATACTCCCCATTACAACCAGCCTAAATCAACGGACGGCGGCGGCTGCACACGTGCGTGGCGCACCCGCACCAGGCCGGCCTCGTTCTCGTTTTGGTTCACACCTTTCACCCGTCAACAAAACAAATGATGCGTCTGCAATGATCTCACACGGTCACATCTTGACATTTTTTTTCTCTAAGGGCATGTACAACGGTGGCATATGGATACATATGCCCATGACAAAAAGTAATTTGAGGCACCTACATTTATTTTTTCTCCCAATGCAAGCTACCACTAGTGGGTCTCATTAAGAAATAGAAAATAAAGACCCTTATACACATGCATCTCTACTTTTCACTCCAACCTTTTCAGCTTTTGTCACTGGACCACACTTTTTCTCTTCAAGCATCCGCCTCCTGAAGAGGATCTCGCTTTCCTATCCGAACCTACTTTACGTCATATCCGATCCTACATGGACTGCGAAGCATCACCTTGAGGCTATGCATTGTACATGCCCTGAGAAAACACACCTTGCTAGCTTGTGAGGTTGGGAAATCCCCCTTGCGGCTATTTAAACGTCTGCAATCTATGTATGCGGCCATTTGATTGTGCGGATGTAAGGGCATATTTGTCCCCAAGGTGTTTTGGTGATTGATGACAATGCTTTTGCGGACTAATCGTGTGCGTTGAGATTTTCAGAGATTCATCCTTTGGCACGAGACGATTCCCTCCCCTCGGTGTTTTTATTCAAGACGGTGTAGCTCCTTCATTTCTCTGTTGGTGGACTAGTTTCGTAGGAGTCACCGTACTATCAAGAAGGGATCCGCTTTAGTAAGGCTAGGCTGGAATCAACACGTACACATCCGTATCACACCCGTTGTTCCTTTCCGCGTCATTGGAGCTCTCTTTCCTCTCCTTGCCTGCCCTATCCTATCCCAGCGGTAGTACCGCGGTCCTCAGCGATGGTACTGCCGAAGCACGTCAAGCGATAGTACCGCTCCCCAAGCGGTGGTACCGCTTGCTGTCTTTGGCCGTAGTACCGCAGAGGTTCCGGGCTACTACCGTCTCGACTCGAGACCTCCATTTTTCGTGTCGGGTTGTGTGGTACTAGTAGCGGCAGTAGTGGCGGTAGTACCGCTCCAAGCGGTAGTACTGTCCTTACTTCCGCGGTAGTACCGCTCTGGGCCCAGGTCCTTGCTATCTTCGTATGCGCGGCAGTACCGCTGGCTTAGCGGTAGTACCGCCCTGCCCAAGCGGTAGTACCGCTCTGTGCGTGGCTGCTTGGGGGGGGGGGGGGGGGGTAACGGTTGGATTGTTCCCCCCACTATATAAAAGGGTCTTCTTCCCCAAAGTTGACTCACCTCTTCCCCCAAAAAGCTCCATTTTCGCCCGATCTCTCTCCCTAGCCAATCAAACTTGTTGATTTGCTCGGAATAGGTTGAGAAGGCCTCGATCTACACTTCCACCAAGAGAAATTTGAGTCCCCCACTAATCCCTAGCGGATCTTGTTACTCTTGGGTGTTTGAGCACCCTAGACGGTTGAGGTCACCTCGGAGCCATAGTCCATTGTGGTGAAGCTTCGTGGTGTCGTTGGGAGCCTCCAATTAAGTTGTGGAGATAGCCCCAACATTGTTTGTAAAGGTTCGGTCGCCGCCTTCAAGAGAACCAATAGTGGAATCACGGCATCTCGCATTGTGTGAGGGCGTGAGGAGAATACGATGGCCCTAGTGGCTTCTTGGGGAGCATTGTGCCTCCACACCGCTCTAACGGAGACGTACTTCCCTTTAAAAGGAAGGAACTTCGGTAACACATCCTCGTCTCCATCGGCTCCACTCTTGGTTATCTCGCGCCTTTACTTGTGCAAGCTTTTTGTGTTGTATCCCTTGCTTCCTTGTGCACTTATTGTTGTTGCATCATATAGGTTGTTCACCTAGTTGCATATTTAGACAACCTACTTTGATACAAAGTTTAATTTGGTAAAGAAAAGCTAAAAAATTGTTAGTTGCCTATTCATCCCCCCCTCTAGTCAACTATATCGATCCTTTCAATTGGTATCAGAGCCTCGTCTCTTTATTAAGGACTTTGCCGTCCGAAGAGTATGGTTGACACCGTAGACGGTGGGGAGGAGGAGCACTCTGGTGTTAATCCGATCTCGTCTACGGGTAATGGGGAAACCGCGGTGTCCCGTGAGGAATTCAATGTGGCCTTGGACACATTGAAAACCTCCATGACAACCACGGTTGAAAGCATGTTTAATAAATTCTTAGAAGGACTTAAACTACCTACCTCGCCGTTGAAAGTGGGTGATCCCACTAACAAGGTAATGGATGTTAACTCCGACAAGGGGGAAGCTAATAGTGAGAAGGGTCCTTCTACTAGTGGTAGAAATGGCACCGGCATCTTTGCCCATGTGGAACCTCCAACTTATGGAGGACCGATTCCCTCTACTCATTTAAATCATGCCGGTCCTCCTCCTAAGATTGTGAAAAATGAGGATTTTGATTCTTGGGTGTATCGCTTCAAGCGTCATTTAAATCATGTGAATACTAATCTTTGAAGAATCATTGAAGAAGGTTTCTATCCACATGACCGAAGCAACTTCACCCCGAGAGAAGTGGTGGATAATCAATTCAACTAGATCATGATGGCGCGCGTTGTGGCGCCCATCAATTTTGGCACTAAAGGATATGATTTTTATAAAATATATGGAATATTTGGATTTTTATCATGTACGGAGGCACATGAGGTGAAGATGAAAGTTATTTTTTCACTATTATTTTTGTTAGTAGTGAAATTATGAATATTTGCTAGGACTGAGGAAACCCCAACCGGTTTTTGTAATCATGTCCGTATGAGTTGCATTGAGAAAAAACAAATTTTCACTGTAAAAATGCATCGCCCAAAAGAGTCGACACAATGAAATTACACAAAATCAGTCATAAAAAATAGTGCATAGAACTGATGGGTAGCTTGAATGTAAGACATACCAAGAAATTTATGAGCAAGGAAGAAGTTTTGCTAACTACCGGACTAGAGAATACTCTCCTCTAATGTAAGTTCTGAAGCTTATATCCGCATGCATGGGGTGGCTTCTCACCGAAGAAGACTATGTCCGAAGCATATCGACAAAGACTTCACCACATGTTACGGGAGATGGATATCACAACATAGCAATAGAATTAGGAAATCATCTCACAATATAGCAATAAAATCAAGAAATCTTCAATTGCGGCACAACGCCATTGAGGGGACCGACTCCATGTTTATTTTGCGGTAGCATATCTGGTTGTTGTTCTCTACCAACCGATCAATGATGTGACTTCCTATTAAACCAAATGAACCCAATTACCAACCCTTGGAAAGGGGATCAAGAAAAAAAATCAGATCCTCACAAATGAAACCTTATAGAAGGAGAAGTAGGCGTAGCGGCGGTGCCGATGTTGAAAACCTATGGACTTTGCCCATAGGGAGCGAGGTGGACGTTTTTCCTCTCCTGGTCTGACAGATTGGATCGGAACAAAGTTTAACAACTTGATGACGACCAACCTCCATGATTTTTTGAACTCAATCGACCAAAACTATGGTGAACACAACCTGTCTAAACATGAGATTGGAGTGACATTAGCACCTCAAATCTCATCTCCAACAAAGCAACTTTTTGCTCCGAGTAAGATGTAGAGCGGTAGTGTTTGTAGAGTGGTAGTGCTGGTAGGATGAATGAGAGAGGCCAAGGAGCAGAGGGGATGGGAGATTATGGCAGCAACCCAACGGAGAACGGAAGTGGATCCTCTAACATTCTGAAGGAATGTCACGAAGCTACAGTGACATGTGTATGTAAAACAAAGAAGAGATGTCACGAGCTACAGTGAAATACTGTAGCAATCACTATGCGGATTTACTGTAGCATGTACAAAAAAATCAAAAAATAATTTTATTGCACCATAATTTTGTTTGTATGTAATTTTGTAAATGTATACAATAGATTTGTAATTTGCAAATTAATTATAATTATTTTAGGCTTAACCATATGGATGTGAAGAAGGGATGTCACGGTTACTGTAGCTTACGTGACATCCCTTCAGAATGTTAGAGGATCCGCTTTGACGGAGAACCATAGCCGATGGGAAGCTTTTACAGAAGGAAGAAAGGGCAAAGAACAGGGGCTAGGACATAGATTATATGTAAGATGCTAACCAGTAACTGAACTCCACTATTTGCCCCCGTTTTCAATTTCACTAATGGCCTGTAGAAACGGCGATGAACTCCTCAAGCAGATGAGGCATCAATTTTCATCGCCCGCATCCCCCGTTCTCCTAGATTGAGAGGCCCCCGAATCACCCGCATGGCACGCGTCGGCTCGATTCCCTCGCGGACCAATAGCCTGCTCGCCTGCCTCGCCTCGGCGGCTCGGCTGGATTCACGCAAACCGCCCGCGTCTCGCTCATCCACTGTTCGGCTGGATCTGGATCCCCTCGAGCGAACACTTTTTTTAACGAGCGCAGCAACAGATCGCTCTAGATCGCTCGGTTAGATATATGGGCTGGGAAAATCGGCCCAGTTTACCAGAGGCCTCCGTTTTTTCTCCTGGAGCAGCAGCCCCTTAGGACAGTTGGGCCAGGAATCAAAAGATGGGCTGGAGGTCGCTAGATAGTACGGATCTGACAGCTATAAACATGTAAATCAGCAAAACGGACGGCCGAAAACCCAAATCGCTGTGAGGGCTCATTTTAGATGCGGTTATACTGTCCTTAATGAGAGTGCTCTCTTCATCATCCAAGATGTAATCCTTTCCGAAGATCTCCCTCATCTTTGACCCCATGCCATGGCCAAAGACGCATGGCAATGCGTTGTGTCTCTCTATCGAGGAAGTGCTAGCATTCAACGCTCCAACTATGAAGTGGTGCAAGATGAAGCCGATGAGTTTGCAGTGAAATAAGATGAAGAACCTCGTGAGCTCTTTCGAAGAGTGACCAAACTCGCGGTCTCACTCCGAGATCATGGGAGCAAGGACACAGATGACAATTGGATCAAGCGCAAGTTCCTCAAGGCCATGATGCCCTACAACAAGGCAATGTCCTCCGTCATTCGTCAAAGACCGGACTTCCACTCCATGACCTCAAGTGAAGTGTTGGATGAGTTTGTTGCAATGAGCATCTTGGACAAGAGCGCCGACAATGCGGTGCTCCGTTCTCAAAGGGCAAAGAAGCCCAACCTTGCCTTGAAGGCCAAGGTTATTGTGGAAGAAGAGGAAGAAGAGGAGGATGAGGAGAGCAACCCCGAAGATACGAAATATGATTATCATGAGCACATGGCTCTTGCTTCAAGACAATTTTGGAGCAAGAAGAATTCAAGACCCAACTTCAACAAGAACAACTCAAGTGGCTTCAAGGGCAAGCAACGAGATAGAACTTGTTTCAATTGTGGCAATGTGAGCCATTTCGTTGCGGATTGTCCTTACGAGAAGCGGGAAGACAATGGTGGCAAGTTCATCCGAAAAGACAAAGCCAAGTCCTTCCCCAACAAGAACAACTTCACCAAGAAGACTTCTACTCGTGGGTTGGTGGTTCAAGAAGAATACCGTGAGGATGACGATGATGATGAAGATAGAGAAGCAATGGCCATGGCATCCGTTGCCATTGCCACATCTCCCGGGATGTCTCTCTTCGATTCACCCAACGAGAACATCACCGCCAAGTGCCTCATGGCTAAAGCCACCAACAAGGTAACCCCCAACATCAAAACCACCATCATTACTAATCCCTCTTTGATGGATGGCATTGATGAAAGTGAGGGGTCTAATGAGGAAGTAAATGAATTTGAGTATTTTATGAGTAAGCTCAAGGGCAAATCCAAGAAGCACTTTGTTGCTCTCTTGGAACAACTTGGTGAAGCCAATGACATGATCGAGGCTCACGAAGAAACCATCTCTAAGATGGAAGGTCATAGTCGTGACTATGCCGATGAGATATCGGATCTCTCCAATGCTCTTGAGGAAGAGCGTGGGCATCGTTTGGCTCTTGAGGAGTCACACAACGATGACCATGCCAAGTTAAAGAAAGATCTTGATCATGCTCTTGTTGTGTCTCGTGTGCTAACTTCCAGTTTGATGTACTTGAGAAGGCCCACAAGGTCTTGAAGGGTGCACATGCAAACCTCAAGGAGTCTCATGCTCAACTCCAAGTTGAGCTAACCAAGGAAAAGGCCACCTTTCCTCATATGGTATTAATTGGTAATGCATATGCCACTAACCCGTGTTGTGAGCATGTGCATCTTGTGGAGGAGAATGCCAAATTGAAGGATCAA
Source organism: Triticum timopheevii (assembly GCA_963921465.1). Taxonomy (NCBI): domain Eukaryota; kingdom Viridiplantae; phylum Streptophyta; class Magnoliopsida; order Poales; family Poaceae; genus Triticum; species Triticum timopheevii. The sequence goes on from OY997270.1 coordinate 107,043,680, forward strand.
CTTGAGAAAGGCCTTGTGACATGCATTCAAGGTGAGAAGAACCTTAGCGACCTTCTGAGCAATCAAAAGGAAGTTGTGGCCAAGGAAGGAATTGGGTTCGCACCCAAGTCCAAGAACAAGAAGAAGAACGACAAGACCAAACGACCTCCTCCTCTCAAGCAAACCTTTGTGAAAGAGGGGGAGGGTGCTCCTAAGGAGAAGAAGAAGAATGTGAAGGGTGTTGATGTCAAAAAGGGCAAAACCACCTCCTCCTCCTCCTTCAACAAAGCCGGCGACTTTAACCCTTCTTATGTGTTGTGCCGTGCTAGTGATGGACATGTTTATGCTAAATTTGTTGGTTCTCCTTATGAGTACATTGAGTGGTCTATTTGGGTTCCTAAGACCCTTGTTACTAACATCAGAGGACCCATTACTAAGTGGGTACCTAAAACCAAGCATTGATCTCTTGTAGGTGTTTGCTTCCGGTGGGGTATCATGGTTGCTCGATAGTGGAGCAACAAATCATATGACCGGGAGCAAGGACTTGGTGGTGGACGTGCAAAAGATTCCATCTATGCCCACCAATGTCGAGTGGGGTGATTGAAGGAAATATGACCTAGAGGCAATAATAAAGTTATTATTTATTTCCTTATTTCATGATAAATGTTTATTATTCATGCTAGAATTGTATTAACCGGAAACATAATACATGTGTGAATATATAGACAAACAGAGTGTCACTAGTATGCCTCTACTTGACTAGCTTGTTAATCAAAGATGGTTATGTTTCCTAACCATGGACAAAGAGTTGTTATTTGATTAACGGGATCACATCATTAGTTGAATGATCTGATTGACATGACCCATTCCGTTAGCTTAGCACCCGATCGTTTAGTATGTTGCTATTGCTTTCTTCATGACTTATACATTTCCTATGACTATGAGATTATGCAACTCCCGTTTACCGGAGGAACACTTTGTGTGCTACCAAACGTCACAACGTAACTGGGTGATTATAAAGGTGCTCTACAGGTGTCTCCAAAGGTACTTGTTGGGTTGGCGTATTTTGACATTAGGATTTGTCACTCCGAATGTCGGAGAGGTATCTCTGGGCCCTCTCGGTAATGCACATCACTTAAGCCTTGCAAGCATTGCAACTAATGAGTTAGTTGCAAGATGATGTATTACGGAACGAGTAAAGAGACTTGCCGGTAACGAGATTGAACTAGGTATTGGATACCGACGATTGAATCTCGAGCAAGTAACATACCGATGACAAAGGGAACAACGTATGTTGTTATGCGGTTTGACCGATAAAGATCTTCATAGAATATGTAGGGACCAATATGGGCATCCAGGTCCCGCTATTGGTTATTGACCGAGAATGGTTCTAGGTCATGTCTACATAGTTCTCGAACCCGTAGGGTCCGCACGCTTAACGTTACGATGACAGTTTTATTATGAGTTTATAAGTTTTGATGTACCGAAGTTTGTTCGGAGTCCCGAATGTGATCACGAACATGACGAGGAGTCTCGAAATGGTCGAGACATAAAGATTGATATATTGGACGACTATATTCGGACACCGGAAGTGTTCCGGGTGATTTCGGAGAAAAACCGGAGTGCCGGAGGGGTTACCGGAACCCCCCGGGGAAGTATTGGGCCTTAGTGGGTCTGAGGGGAGAGAGAGGGCAGCAGCCCAGGAGGTGGCGCGCCCCCCTCCCAAGGGGAGTTCGAATTGGACTAGGGGAAGGGGGCGCGGCCCCTCTTTCCCTCTTCCTCTCCCTCTCTTTCCTTCCCCCTTCCTCCTTCCTAGTTGGACTAGGAAAGGGGAGTACTACTCCCACTAGGAGGAGGACTCCCCCCTCCTTGGCGCGCCCCAAGGGCCGACCGGCCTCCCCCCTTGCTCCTTTATATACGGGGGCAGGGGGGCACCCCATAGACACACAAGTTGATCTACGGATCGTTCCTTAGCCGTGTGCGGTGCCCCCCTCCACCATATTCCACCTCGGTCATATCGTCGTGGAGTTTAGGCGAAGCCCTGCACCGGTAGAACATCATCATCGTCACCACGCCGTCGTGCTGACGGAACTCATCTCCGGAGCTTTGCTGGATCGGAGGCCGGAGATCGTCATTGAGCTGAACGTGTGCTGAACTCGGAGGCCCCGTACGTTCGGTGCTTGGATCGGTCGGATCGTGAAGACGTACGACTACATCAACCGCGTTGTGCTAATGCTTCCGCTTACGGTCTACGATGGTACGTGGACGAATACTCTCCCCTCTCTTTGCTATGCCATCACCATGATCTTGCGTGTGCGTAGGAATTTTTTTGAAATTACTACGTTACCCAACAGTGGCATCCGAGCCTAGGTTTTATGCGTTGATGTTATATGCACGAGTAGAACACAAGTGAGTTGTGGGCGATATAAGTCATACTGCTTACCAGCATGTCATACTTTGGTTCGGCGATATTGTTGGATGAAGCGGCCCGGACCGACATTACGCATACGCTTACGCGAGACTGGTTCTACCGCCGTGCTTTGCACACAGGTGGCTGGCGGGTGTCAGTTTCTCCAACTTTAGTTGAACCGAGTGTGGCTAGGCCTGGTCCTTGTGAAGGTTAAAACAGCACTAACTTGGCGAACTATCGTTGTGGTTTTGATGCGTAGGTAAGAACGGTTCTTGCTCAGCCCGTAGCAGCCACGTAAAATTTGCAACAACAAAGTAGAGGACGTCTAACTTGTTTTTGCAGGGCATGTTGTGATGTGATATGGTCAAGACGTGATAAGATATAAGTTGTTGTATGAGATGATCATGTTTTGTTGAAGTTATCGGCAACAGGCAGAAGCCCTATGGATGTCTCTTTGTTGCATAAGATGCAAGTGCCAAATAATTGCTTTACTTTATCGCTATACTATAGCAATAGTTGCAAGAGCAATAGTTGGTGAGACAACCATGTGATGACACATTGATATAGATCAAGATGATGAAGATCATGGTGTCGTGCCGGTGACGATAGAAATCATGACAGTACTTTGGAGATGGAGATCAAAGGCGCAAGATGATCATGGCCATATCATGTCACATATTTTGATTGCATATGATGTTTATCTATTATACATCTTATTCTTGCTTTGATTGATGGTAGCATTTTAAGATGATCTCTCACTAATTATCAAGAAGTGTTCTCCCTGAGTATGCACCGTTGCCAAAGTTCGTCGTGCCCAGACACCACGTGATGATCGGGTGTGATAAGCTCTACGTCCATCTACAACGGGTGCAAGCCAGTTTTGCACATGCGGAATACTCAGGATAAACTTGACGAGCCTAGCATATGCAGATATGGCCTCGGAGCACGGAGACCGAAAGGTCGAGCGTGAATCATATAGTAGATATGATCAACATAGTGATGTTCACCATTAAAAACTACTCCATCTCACGTGATGATCGGTTATGGTTTAGTTGATTTGGATCACATGATCACTTAGATGACTAGAGAGATGTCTGTCTAAGTGGGAGTTCTTAAGTAATATGATTAATTGAACTTAAATTTATCATGAACTTAGTCCTGATAGTATTTTGCAAATTATGTTGTAAGATCAATAGCTTGCGTTGTTGCTTTCATATGTTTATTTTGATATGTTCCTAGAGAAAATTGTTTTGAAAAATGTTAGTAGCAATGATGCGGATTGGATCCGCGATCTGAGGTTTATCCTCATTGCTGCACAGAAGAATTATGTCCTTAATGCACCGCTAGGTGACAGACCTATTGCAGGAGCAGATGTAGACGTTATGAACGTTTGGCTAGCTCAATATGATGACTACTTGATAGTTCTGTGCACCATGCTTTATGGCTTAGAATCAGGACTTCAAAGATGTTTTGAACATCATGGACCATATGAGATGTTCCAAGAATTGAAGTTAATATTTCAAGCAAATACCCGAGTTGAGAGATATGAAGTCTCCAACAAGTTCTATAGCTAAAAGATGGAGGAGAATCGCTCAACTAGTGAGCATGTGCTCAGATTGTCTGTATACTTCAATCGCTTGAATCAAGTGGGAGTTAATCTTCCAGATAAGATAGTGATTGACAGAATTCTCTAGTCACCATCACTAAGTTACTAGAACTTTGAGATGAACTATAGAATGCAAGGGATGATGAAAACGATTCCCGAGCTCTTCGTGATGTTGAAATCAACGAAGGTAGAAATCAAGAAAGAGCATCAAGTGTTGATGATTGACGAGACCACTAGTTTCAAGAAAAGGGAAAGAAAGGGAAACTTCAAGTAGAATGGCAAACAAGTTCTCACTCCCGTGAAGAAGACCAAAGCTGGACCAAAGCCTAAAACTGAGTGCTTACACTGCAAAGGAAATGGTCACTGGAAGCGGAAATGCCCTGAATATTTGGTGGATAAGAAGGATGGCAAAGTGAACAAGGGTATATTTGATATACAGGTTATTGATGTGTGCTTTACTAGTGTTTATAGTAGCCCCTGAGTATTTGATACTTGTTCGGTTGCTAAGATTAGTAACTCGAAACAGGAGTTACAGAATAAACAAAGACTAGTTGAAGGGGAAGTGACGATGAGTGTTGGAAGTAGTTCCAAGATTGATATGATCATCATCGCACACTCCCTATACTTTCGGGATTAGTGTTAAACCTAAATAAATGTTATTTGGCGTTTGCGTTGAGCATGAATATGATTTGATCATGTTTATTGCAATACGGTTATTCATTTAAAATCAGAGAATAATTGTTGTTCTATTTAAATGAATAAAACCTTCAATGGTCATACACCCAACGAAAATAGTTTGTTGGCTCTCGATCATAGTGATGCACATATTCATAATATTGATGCCAAAAGATGCAAAGTTAATAATGTTAGTGCAACTTATTTGTGGCACTGCCGTTTTGGTCATATCGGTGTAAAGCGCATGAAGAAACTCCATAAATATGGATTTTCGGAATCACTTGGTTATGAATCATTTGATGCTTGCGAACCGTGCTTTTTGTGCAAGATGACTAAAACTCCGTTCTCCGGAACAATGGAACAAGCTACTGACTTATTGGAAATAATACATACCGATGTATGCGATCCAATGAGTGTTGATGCTCGTGGCAAGTATCATTGTTTTCTGACCTTCACAAGATGATTTGAGCAGGTATGGGTATATCTACTTGATGAAACATAAGTCTGAAATAGTTGAAAGGTTCAAAGAATTTCAGAGTGAAGTGGAAAAATCATCGTAACAAGAAAATAAAGTTTCTGCGATCTGATCGCGGAGACGAATATTTGAGTTACGAGTTTGGTCTTCAATTAAAACAATGTGGAATAGTTTCACAGCTCACGCCACCTGGAACACCACAACGTTATGGTGTGTCCAAACATCGTAACCGCACTTTATTGGATATAGTGTGATCTATGATGTCTCTTACTGATTTACCACTATTGTTTTTGGGTTATGCATTAGAGACAGCTGCATTCACGTTAAAAGGGCACCATCTAAATCCGTTGAGACGACACCATATGAACTGTGGTTTAGCAAGAAACCCAAGTTGTCGTTTCTTAAAGTTTGGGGCAGCGATGCTTATGTGAAAAAGTTTCATCCTGATAAGCTCGAACCCAAATCGGAGAAGTGCGTCTTCATAGAATACCCAAAGGAAATTGTTGGGTACACCTTCTATCACAGATCCGAAGGCAAGATATTCGTTGCTAAAAATGGATCCTTTCTAGAGAAGGAGTTTCTCTCGAAAGAAGTGAGTGGGAGAAAAGTAGAACTTGATGAGGTAACTGTACCTTCTCCCGAATTGGAAAATTGTTCATCACTGAAATCAGTTCCAGTGATTTCTACACCAATTAGTGAGGAAGCTAATGATGATGATCATGAAACTTCAGATCAAGTTACTACAAGGTCTTCCAGAGTACGGTCCGCACCAGAGTGGTACGGTAATCCTGTTCTGGAAGTCATGTTACTTGACCATGATGAACCTACGAACTATGAGGAAGCGATGATGAGCCCAGATTCCGCAAAATGGCTTAAGGCCATGAAATCTGAGATGGGATCCATGTATGAGAACAAAGTGTGGACTTTGGTGGAGTTGCCCGATGATCGGCAAGCCATATTGTATAAATGGATCTTCAAGAAGAAGACGGACGTTGATAGTAGTGTTACTATCTACAAAGCTCGACTTGTCGCAAAAAGGTTTTTGACAAGTTCAAGGTGTTGACTACAATGATATTTTCTCAACTGTAGCGATGCTTAAGTCTGTCCGAATCATGTTAGCAATTGCCACAATTTATGAAATCTGGCAAATGGATGTCAAAACTGCATTCCTTAATGGTTTTCTCAAAGAAGAGTTGTATATGATGCAACCAGAAGGTTTTGTCAATCCTAAAGGTACTAACAAAATGTGCATGCTCCAGCGATCCATCTATGGACTGGTGCAAGCATCTCGGAGTTGGAATATACGCTTTGATGAGTTGATCAAAGCATATAGTTTTGTACAAACTTACAGTGAAGCCTGTATTTACAAGAAAGTGAGTGGGAGCACTACAACATTTCTGATAAGTATATGTGAATGACATATTGTTGATCAGAAATAATGTAGAATTATTCTGCAAAGCATAAAGGGGTGTTTGAAAGGAGTTTTTTCAAAGAAAGACCTCGACAAAGCTACTTACATATTGAGCATCAAGATCTATTGAGATGAATCAAGACGCTTGATAAGATTTTCAATGAGTACATACCTTGACAAGATTTTGAATTAGTTCAAAATGGAACAGTCAAAGAAGGAGTTCTTGCCTGTGTTGCAAGGTGTGAAGTTGAGACTCAAGACCCGACCATAGCAGAAAATAGAAAGAGAATGAAAAGTCATTCCCTATGCCTCAGTCATAAGTTCTATAAAGTATGCTATGCTATGAACCAGACCTATTGTATACTCTGCCCTGGTTTGGCAAGGGAGTACAATAGTGATCTAGGAGTAGATCACTGGACATTGGTCAAAATTATCCTTAGTGGAATAAGGATATGTTTCTCAATTATGGAGGTGACAAAAGGTTCGTCGTAAAAGGTTACGTCGATACAAGTTTTGGCACTGATCCAGATGACTCTAAGTCTTAATCTGGATACATATTGAAAGTGGGAGCAATTAGCTAGAGTAGCTCCGTGCAGAGTATTGTAGACATAGAATATTTGCAAAATACATACGGCTCTGAATGTGACAGACCCCGTTGACTAAACTTCTCTCACGAGCAAAACATGATCATACCTTTGTACTCTTTGGGTGTTAATCACATAGCGATGTGAACTAGATTATTGACTCTAGTAAACCCTTTGGGTGTTGGTCACATGACGATGTGAACTATGGGTGTTAATCATATACAGATATGATTATTGGTGTTAAATCACATGGCGATGTGAACTAGATTATTGACTCTAGTGCAAGTGGGAGACTGAAGGAAATATGCCCTAGAGGCAATAATAAAGTTATTATTTATTTCCTTATTTCATGATAAATGTTTATTATTCATGCTAGAATTGTAATAACAGGAAACATAATACATGTGTGAATATATAGACAAACAGAGTGTCACTAGTATGCCTCTACTTCACTAGCTTGTTAATCAAAGATGGTTATGTTTCCTAACCATGGACAAAGAGTTGTTATTTGATTAACGGGGTCACATCATTACTTGAATGATCTGATTGACATGACCCATTCTGTTAGCTTAGCACCCGATCGTTTAGTATGTTGCTATTGCTTTCTTCATGACTTATACATGTTCCTATGACTATGAGATTATGCAACTCCCGTTTACCGGAGGAACACTTTGTGTGCTACCAAACGTCACAACGTAACTGGGTGATTATAAAGGTGCTCTACAGGTGTCTCCAAAGGTACTTGTTGGGTTGGCGTATTTCGAGATTAGGATTTGTCACTCCGAATGTCGGAGAGGTATCTCTGGGCCCTCTCGGTAATGCACATCACTTAAGCCTTGCAAGCATTGCAACTAATGAGTTAGTTGCGAGATGATGTATTACGGAACGAGTAAAGAGACTTGCCGGTAACGAGATTGAACTAGGTATTGGATACCGACGATCGAATCTCGAGCAAGTAACATAGCGATGACAAAGGGAACAACGTATGTTGTTATGCAGTTTGACCGATAAAGATCTTCGTAAAATATGTAGGAACCAATATGGGCATCCAGGTCCCGCTATTGGTTATTGACCGAGAATGGTTCTAGGTCATGTCTACATAGTTTTCGAACCCGTAGGGTCCGCACGCTTAACGGTACGATGACATTTTTATTATGAGTTTATAAGTTTTGATGTACCGAAGTTTGTTCGGAGTCCCGGATGTGATCACAGACATGACGAGGAGTCTCGGAATGGTCGAGACATAAAGATTGATATATTGGACGACTATATTCGGACACCGGAAGTGTTCCGGGTGATTTCGGAGAAAAACCGGAGTGCCGGAGGGGTTACCGGAACCCCCCGGGGAAGTATTGGGCCTTAGTGGGCCTGAGGGGAGAGAGAGGGCAGCAGCCCAGGAGGTGGCGCGCCCCCCTCCCAAGGGGAGTCCGAATTGGACTAGGGGAAGGGGGCGCGGCCCCTCTTTCCCTCTTCCTCTCCCTCTGTTTCCTTCCCCCTTCCTCCTTCCTAGTTGGACTAGGAAAGGGGAGTCCTACTCCCACTAGGAGGAGGACTCCCCCCTCCTTGGCGCGCCCCAAGGGCCGACCGGCCTCCCCCCTTGCTCCTTTATATACGGGGGCAGAGGGGCACCCCATAGACACACAAGTTGATCTACGGATCGTTCCTTAGCCGTGTGCGGTGCCCCCCTCCACCATATTCCACCTCGGTCATATCGTCGCGGAGTTTAGGCGAAGCCCTGCGCCGGTAGAACATCATCATCGTCACCACACCGTCGTGCTGACGGAACTTATCTCCGGAGCTTTGCTGGATCGGAGGCCGAAGATCGTCATCGAGCTGAACGTGTGCTGAACTCGGAGGCCCCGTACGTTCGGTGCTTGGATAGGTCGGATCGTGAAGACGTACGACTACATCAACCGCGTTGTGCTAACGCTGCCGCTTACGGTCTACGAGGGTACGTGGACGAATACTCTCCCCTCTCATTGCTATGCCATCACCATGATCTTGCGTGTGTGTAGGATTTTTTTTGAAATTACTACGTTACCCAACAGTGATGCCTCACATTCTAAGGTATTGGGTCTTGGCAAGGTTGTCATTTCTCATGATCTAACGATCGAGAAAGTCATGCTTGTTGAGTCCCTTGCATACAATTTACTTTCCGTTCGTCAACTTGCACTCATGGGTTTTGCCACTTTCTTTGACATTGATACCGTGGCCCTCTTGTGGAGCAAGACTCTAAAGTAGCCTTTGTTGGGCATGTCGAGAGCGGTCTCTATGTGATTAACTTTTTGGAGCGACCCACTAAGACCGCGACATGCCTAATGGCTAAAGTTGACGTGGGATGGCTTTGGCATCGCCCTTTAGCCCACGTCAATATGAGATCTTTGCAAAGTCTTCTCAAGGGGGACCATGTCCGTGGACTAACAAATGTTAGTTTTGCCAAAGATCGTGCTTGCAGTGCTTGTATCGAAGGAAAGCTTCATGAGAAGGCTCACCCTCCCTCGACCATCATCTACTCGAAGAGACCCTTGGAGTTCCTTCACATGGATCTCTTTGGGCCTCCTTCTTTTGATAGTCTTGGAGGTAGAAAGTATTGCTTGGTGATTGTGGATGATTATTCAAGATACACTTGGGTATATTTCTTCAAGAGGAAGAGTGAGACTCAACAAACCATCATCGACTTTGCAAATGAAGCTCAACGTCAACATGATGCAAAGATCTTGACAATAAGAAGTGACAACGGCACCGAGTTCAAGAACTACACCTTGGATGAGTTTCTTAGTGATGAGGGGATCAAGCATCAGTATGCTGCACCATATACCCCTCAACAAAATGGTGTCATGGAGAGGAAGAACCGGACATTGATGGATGCGGCAAGGACCATGATGGCGGAGTTCAAGTCTCCATACAACTTTTGGGCCGAAGCCATCAACACAGCATGTCATGCATCCAATCGGCTCTATCTCCGCAAAGGCTTGAACAAGACTCCTTATGAAATTCTCACCGGCAACAAGCCCAATCTCAAGTACTTCCGGGTGTTCGGGTGTAAGTGTTTCATTCTCAAGAAAGGTGTTCGTTTGTCTAAATTTGAGGCTAGAGCTTATGAGGGCATATTTGTTGGTTATGCTACAAACTCTCAAGCTTACCGTGTCCTCAACAAGTCCACCGGACTCATTGAGGAGACGTGTAACATGGAGTTTGAAGAAAATAACGGCTCCCAAGTGGAGCAAAGTGGTACTTGTGATGTAGGTGATGAAATTCCTCCCCAAGCCATAATAAGAATGGGTATTGGTCATATTCTACCCATTGAGGAACCCCTTGTGGCCGAAGGAGAAGGACAATGCTCCACTCAAGTGGAGCCATCACCTCCCCAAGACCCACACGCTTCCGAAGAACAAAGTGAAGGCCCTCAACCTCGGGAACAAGACCAAGGACAAGATCAACCTCAAGATGGTGGTAAACCACCAAATGATGCCCAAGGTCAAGTTCTTCCCCTCGAGCAAGGTCAAGATCAAGAGCAAACTCAAGATCTTGAACAAGCTCAAGACGGCGCTCAAGATAATCAAGTTAACCCTCCCCCTTCCACATCCGAGGAGGAATTAGAGCATCGTGCCGCAAAGATTGCTTCCAAACTCACCACCAAAGGTCATCCATGGAGAATGTGGTTGGAAGCCTAAGAAAGGGGGTAAGCACTCGTAGACAATTAGCAAACTATTGTGAGCATCACGCGTTTGTCTCTTGTGTTGAACCCCAATAGGTCTATGAGGTGCTCGAAGATTCGGATTGGCTCAATGCGATGCATGAAGAACTCAACAACTTCGAGTACAACAAGGTGTGGAGATTGGTGCCAAGGCCGTCAGGGAACCACAACGTCATTGGAACCAAGTGGATATTCAAGAACAAGCAAGATGCTCATGGGAACATCATTCGTAACAAGGCAAGATTGGTAGCACAAGGCTACTCCCAAGTCGAGGGTATCGACTACGGTGAAACCTTTGCTCCCGTTGCTCTCCTTGAATCCATTCATTTGTTGATTGCTTATGCTTCCCATCACAACTTTAAGTTGCAACAAATGGATGTGAAAAGTGCTTTTCTTAATGGTCCTATTAATGAGTTGGTCTATGTCAAGCAACCCCCCGGGTTCGAGGATACCTACCTCCCGGATCATGTGTATCAACTCGATAAGGCACTCTATGGCCTTAAACAAGCCCCACGTGCGTGGTATGACCACCTTACTGAGTTGTTACAAGATCATGGTTTTGAGGTGGGGCAAATCGATCACACTCTTTTTACTAAGAAGGTCAAAGGGGAGTTGTTTGTATGCCAACTATATGTTGATGATATTATCTTTGGTTCCCCTAACAAAGCTTTCAATGAGGAATTTTCCGCTCTCATGACCTCTAAGTTCAAGATGTCGTCGATGGGAGAGTTGAAGTTCTTCCTCTGTTTCGACATCAAGCAAAGAAGAGAAGGTACTTTCATACATCAAGCCAAATACACTCAAGACATGCTGAAAAGATTCAAGATAAGCGATGTAAAGCCGGCTTCCACTCCAATGCCTACCAAGTGCCAACTTGACATTTATCCCAATGGTGGTGGATCAAAAGGTATATCGCTCCATGATTGGCTCCTTGCTTTACCTTTGTGCATCTAGACCGGATATCATGTTGAGTGTGGGAATGTGTGCACGGTTTCAAGCCGCACCAAAGGAAAGCCACTATGTGGAGGTCAAGCGAATCTTTCGATATTTGGCTCATACCCCAAACTTTGGCTTATGGTACCCAAGAGGAGCAAACTTCAAGCTTGAAGGATATATGGATTCTGATTGGGCGGGAGACAATGTGGATAGAAGTCCACTTCCGGAGGATGCCAATTTCTTGGTTGCTCTTTGGTGAGTTGGTCTTCTAAGAAGCAAAGTTGTGTGTCTCTCTCGTCCATCGAAGCGGAATATGTGGCGGCCGGTAGTTGTTATGCACAACTCTTATGGATGAGGCAAACTTTAAAGGAGTACGGTGTCATTTGTGACAAAGTGCCTCTTTGGTGTTATAATGAAAGTGCCATCAAGATTTCTCTCAATCCGGTGCAACACTTCAAGACGAAGCATATTGAGATTCGGTATCATTTCATTCGAAATCACATTAGGCGAGGGGAGATCGAGCTCAAGTATGTCAACATCATGATAACCTTGCAGATATATTCATGAAGCCCTTGGATGAAGCAAGATTTCGCGAGTTAAGGCATGAGCTAAATATCATTGATTTGAGCAATGTGACCTGAACCTTTGCACACCCCTCCTCATTCAACACGTTGTCTAGTTTAGGTGTAGGCATGGACATAGGGGGAGTGTTGTTCTCTCAATGAACTATTCCTCCCCCCATTATGCATAAATTGATTATGTCCTTCTTTTAACCATCTTTGATGGTGTTTGTGCTTCACGGACAAGTTTTGGTCATGGGCCCAAGGTTAAAATCTTCGCGGCGCCATACCTCTTGACTCAAACATAGGTGGCCTCGGCCACCGCCCTCTCTTGAAGAGGTGTGTCTTGGCCCCTTGCTAGTGTGTTCGTTGCCGAGTTGGGTTTTCCTCCATTTCTTGCCTTTGGTTTTCCATTTATTTTTTAGCGTAGCCGTGCTATCTAGTGGCCTTTAGTTGCTGGGCGGTACTACCGCTGGTGGTGCGCGGTACTACCGCTTTAAGCGGTACTACCGCCCATCAGCGCGTTACTACCGCTGCGGGGCGGGGTCAGGGGGTTATATCGGGGCAAGGGGAGGTTTCTTCTCCCCCATACCCATTCGCTCCGCTCCCTCTCTCCCTCTCCTCTCTCCAGCAACTGTTCGCCGCGGGAGGGCTCCGATAGATCTCCTTCTCCGGGGGGTCCCCCTCCATTCCTTTCGGTGGAGTCGATCCCCACCTCGTCCTCTTGCCATGGATGCCGGTATTGCCCCCGTTCCCTCTCTCTTCTTGTCTAGATTTCAAATCTAGCGTCTTAGGGGCAATAGTGGTTGCATCTCTAGATTTTTGGCTAAATCTAGGCTTGAGTAGAATGGAGAAGGCAACTAGATGGTTTGGGTCAGTGTTTTCTAGGATTATTTTTGAATTTGGTAGGATGGTAGTGCCGGATCTGACCGCGGTAGTAGGAAACCGTTGTTTCCCCGCCTCAGGCGGTACTACCGCTCTCTCTTGAGCGGTACTACCGCTTGGAGCGGTACTGCCGCCTCCATGTCGCGGTACTACCGCTGCCTACCAATTTCCATCATGCTCCTGCCATTCAGTGATCTTTTTGTTGAGTTTGGTGGCTTATGCTCGTTCCTTTTTGGTTGTTTTGTGTGTTCTTGTGTTTGGTTCCAGGTGATGAACATCCTGAACATCAAGCTCGCCGTGTCAACCCCGGTCGTGCCACGTCAAAGCGTTACCGCACCACTGAGTCAGCAGGAGGTTCCTCTAGTGCACCACCTCCACCTCAACTCAAGAAGAAGTCTGCTGTCAAGCCGAAGCAAACTGGCAAGACCGTGCCACAGATGAATGCCAAGGAGTTCTGGGCAAGGTGTCGCCGCAACCCTTATGAGGCTGACCAAGATCCCACTTTGGTCAACCGTCCGTTCTGGAACAGGTTTCAGTTTGCCATATTCTTTGATGTGCTCAAAGCCAAGAAGAATCTCTATGTTGATGTGCGCTCCATCGACACGGACTATATGGAGAAGGATCCTGAGTACTTTGGTGAAGCTCTTCAGATGTGCACTCATCTCAACATTCTCAGAATCATGCAATTCAACAAGGACTATGATGCAGATATTGTGGCTCAATTCTATGCCACTGTCCATCTAGGGACTGACGAGGACAGGACTCTGACTTGGATGGCCAATGGCAAGTTGCTTTCTGTCAAGTGGAAGGCATTCATGGAGTTACTTGGGGTGGAAGATCATGGGCTTACGTCTCCTGTCGGCTTTCGCCCACACCGCAACACCACCTCCACTCACAAGCAAGCTCTCTGGCCCTACTGCACTCTGAAGATCAACCCTGAGACTAAGAAGGAAACGTATGAGCTGCCTGCCTTTCTGGGCATTCTTCACCATGTATTCCGTGAGACTCTTTTCCCTCGCATCGGAAATCTGGATATGGTTCATTCTTATCTCGTGGACATGCTTCTCTTCTGCCAGCATGAGAAGGAAGAAAACACCGGTGAGTCCCTGGATATCTCTCATGTTATGTGGTCTGAGCTCTTATCTGCTATCTCCGAGCGCAAGTGCCCGATTTATGGTCCGATCATCATGCTGCTTATTGAGAAGGCCTGGGATCATGCCTATCCCAAGGTGATGCTAGAGACTGGAGAGTTGGTCTCTCATGAGATCAAACGTCTGAGGAAGAAGGACAACTGGGGCACTCCGGTCCCTAAATCTGAAGGTCCTTCGTCTGCTGCTGCCATGGAGACCGAGGAGGAAGCTGAGGCTGAGGATGATGATGACTATGAGCCTTCTGGGGCAGAGCCCTCTTGGGCAAAGAAGCTCAAGCTCAAGATGAAGAAGTTGTTCTGCTTGGAGTCTCACGGTCAGTACATGACTCATGTGGCTAAGAAGAAGGCCCGGGGACGTCACAAGGAGCTCATGCGTCAGTTGGGTGCCACCGTTAACAGTGGATCTGAGGACCAGCTTACTGAGGAGGAGGAGTGGATTCAGCAGCACTGCCCATGGACAGATTCTGATGCCGAGCAGTTCCCGACGGACGACGTTGGCAAAGACGATCCCGCTGAGATCTGATTTTTGAGACCCTCGCTTGCTATCACCTGGAGCCGTAGCAACACTCCCTCTCCCTTTTTGGTGTCTCGATGCCAAAGGGGGGGAGAGTTTAGGGATTTGTGTTTTGTGTCTTTCGTCTTCTATGTGGTGTGTTTGTGTTTTCTCGCCGTTTGCTTTGTCTGGTTTTGTGTCAGTGAGAACTAAGTTCCAGACATATGGTGTGAGACATATGCTACCTTATCTTTAGATTATCTTTATCTATGTCTATCTAGCTTATGAGTTGCATGCTTATCATGTTATTTATTTTTGCTCTCATATACCCTGCTTAGGTTGTTGGTCTCTAAAATGTAGGGGGAGCGTTGATCCTAGTATGTGTGCCGTGCAGTCCAAAGCACTCATCTAGATAGCACACATCTAGGGGGAGCCCATCTACATTTTAGGACGGTGGGGTTTTGCGCATGTCCTATGTCTTTCCCGTTTGTGCAAATCCCATATTGTCATCAATCCACCAAAAAGGGGGAGATTCTAAGGGCATATTTATCACCAAGGTGTTTTGGTGATTGATGACAATGCTTTTGCGGACTAATCGTGTGCGTTGAGATTTTCAGAGATTCATCCTTTGTCATGAGACGATTCCCTCCCCTTGGTGTTTTTATTCAAGACGGTGTACCTCCTTCGTTTCTCTGTTGGTGGACTAGTTTCGTAGGAGTTACCATACTATCAAGAGGGGATCCGCTTTGGTAAGGCTAGGGTGGAATCAACACGTACACATCCGTATCACACCCGCTCTTCCTTTCCGCGCCATTGGAGCTCTCTTTCCTCTCCTTGTCTGCCTTGTCCTATCCCAGCGGTAGTACCGCGGTCCTCAGTGGTAGTACCGCCGACGCACGTCAAGCGGTAGTACCGCTCCCCAAGCGGTAGTACCGCTTGCTGTCTTTGGCCGTAGTACCGCAGAAGTGAGTGGGAGCTCTGTAGCATTTCTAATATTATATGTAGATGACATATTATTAATTGGAAATGATATAGAATTTCTGGATAGCATAAAGGGATACTTGAATAAAAGTTTTTTCAATGAAAAACCTCGGTGAAGCTGCCTACATATTGGGCATCAAGATTTATAGAGATAGATCAAGACGCTTAATTGGACTTTCACAAAGCACATACCTTGATAAAGTTTTGAAAAAGTTCAAAATGGATCAGGCAAAAAAAGGGTTCTTGCCCGTACTACAAGGTGTGAAATTGAGTCAGACTCAATGCCCGACCACAACAGAAGATAGAGAGAAGATGAAAGATGTTCCCTATGCTTCAGCCATAGGCTCTATCATGTATGCAATGTTGTGTACCAGACCTGACGTATGCTTAGCAATAAGTTTGGCAGGAAGGTACCAAAGTAATCCAGGAGTGGATCACTGGACAGCGGTCAAGAACATCCTGAAATACCTGAAAAGGACTAAGGATATATTTCTCGTATATGGAGGTGACAAAGAGCTAGTCGTAAATGGTTACGTCGATGCAAGCTTTGACATTGATCCGGACGATTCTAAATCGCAAACCGGATACATGTTTTTATTAAACGGTGGAGCTGTAAGTTGGTACAGTTCTAAACAAAGCGTCGTGGCGGGATCTACATATGAAGCGGAGTACATAGCTGCTTCGGAAGCAGCAAATGAAGGAGTCTGGATGAAGGAGTTCATTTCCGATCTAGGTGTCATACCTAGTGCATCGGGACCAATGAAGATCTTCTGTGACAATACTGGTGCAATTGCCTTGGCAAAGGAATCCAGATTTCACAAGAGGACGAAGCACATCAAGAGACGCTTCAATTCCATCCGGGACCAAGTCCAGGTGGGAGACATAGAGATTTGCAAGATACATACAGATCTGAATGTTGCAGACCCATTGACTAAGCCTCTTCCACGAGCAAAACATGATCAGCACCAAGACTCCATGGGTGTTAGAATCTTTACTGTGTAATCTAGATTATTGACTCTAGTGCAAGTGGGAGACTGAAGGAAATATGCCCTAGAGGCAATAATAAAGTTATTATTTATTTCCTCATATCATGATAAATGTTTATTATTCATGCTAGAATTGTATTAACCGGAAACATGATACATGTGTGAATACATAGACAAAGATAACGTCACTAGTATGCCTCTACTTGACTAGCTCATTAATCAAAGATGGTTATGTTTCCTAACCATAGGCATGTATTGTTATTTGATTAACGGGATCACATCATTAGGAGAATGATGTGATTGACATGACCCATTCCGTTAGCCTAGCACTTGATCGTTTAGTATATTGTTATTGCTTTCTTCATGACTTATACATGTTCCTGTAACTATGAGATTATGCAACTCCCGTTTACCGGAGGAACACTTTGGGTGCTACCAAACGTCACAACGTAACTGGGTGATTATAAAGGAGTACTACAGGTGTCTCCGAAGGTACATGTTGGGTTGGCGTATTTCGAGATTAGGTTTTGTCACTCCGATCATCAGAGAGGTATCTCTGGGCCCTCTCGTTAATGCACATCACTATAAGCATTGCAAGCAATGTAGCTAATGAGTTAGTTACGGAATGATGCATTACGTAACGAGTAAAGAGACTTGCCGGTAACGAGATTGAACTAGGTATTGGATACCAACGATCGAATCTCGGGCAAGTAACATACCGATGACAAATGGAACAACATATGTTGTTATGCGGTTTGACCGATAAAGATCTTCGTAGAATATGTAGGAGCCAATATGGGCATCCAGGCTCCGCTATTGGTTATTGACCGAGAATAGTTCTAGGTCATGTCTACATAGTTCTCGAACCCGTAGGGTCCGCACGCTTAACGTTACGATGACAGTTTTGTTATGAGTTTATAAGTTTTGATGTACCGAAGTTTGTTCGGAGTCCCGGATGCACGGACATGACGACGAGTCTCGAAATTGTCGAGACATAAAGATTGATATATTGGACGACTATATTCGGACACCGGAAGTGTTCCGGGCGTTTTCGGAGAAAACCGGAGTGCCGAAGGGTTACCGGAACCCCCCGGGAGAAGTAATGGGCCTTATGGGCCTTAGAGAGGGGCAGCCAGCATGGGCCGCGCGCCCCCTTCCCCTCTGGTCCGAATTGGACTAGGAGGGGGGGGGGGGGGCCTCTTTCCCTCTCCCTCCCCCCTTCCTTTCCCCCTCCTAGTAGGAGTAGGAAAGAGGGAGTCCTACTCCTACTAGGAGGAGGACTCCTCCTCCTTGGCGCACCCACAAGGGCCGGCCCGCCTCCCCCTTGCTCCTTTATATACGGGGGCAGAGGGGCACCCTAGGACACACAAGTTGATCTACGTGATCGTTCCTTAGCCATGTGCGGTGCCCCCCTTCACCATATTCCACCTCGGTCATATCGTCGCGGAGTTTAGGCGAAGCCCTGCGCCGGTAGAACATCATCATCGTCACCACGCCGTCGTGCTGACGGAACTCATCCCCGACACTTTGCTGGATCGGAGTCCCGGGATCGTCATCGAGCTGAACGTGTGCTGAACTCGGAGGTGCCGTACGTTCGGTACTTGGATCGGTCGGATCGTGAAGACGTACGACTACATCAACCGCGTTGTCATAATGCTTCCGCTTACGGTCTACAAGGGTACGTGGACAATACTCTCCCCTCGCGTTGCTATGCATCACCATGATCTTGCGTGTGCGTAGGAAATTTTTTAAAAATTACTATGTTCCCCAACATATTCACCCCCCCTCTAGTCAACTATATCGATCCTTTCAGCGGGCTTAAAAGAAAGTGAGACCAGATGTATGCCGCTATAGTTGGATGGCGGCCTTTCGCATCCGTGTCCACGGACTGGTCTCTCCTATCCGCGGACAGATGCAAGAGGAAATTTACGGTTCGCCATTGGAGATGACCTAAGCCTCCAAACAAACACTCATGTTCAATGAAACAGTGCTAATGAGCGATTCTCGTTGTTACACTGTATTCAAAATGGCCCTAGCCAAAGCCAACCCGGCCAGATTTGGAGGGACGCGAGGTTCCTGCGGGAGCTTCCGTGGTTTCCCGCGTTATTTTACTTTGTCCCGGGCGAGGCGAGGTCGTCGACGACCGCGGTTGGATTCGGTACTCCTGGCCTGGCCGTGTTGGCATTCGCCTCTACGATCAGCGAAAAGTAGTGGCTGAGCGAGCTTGGGCGGCTATGCCGTCTTCTTCCACTATTTTTTTTCCCATTTTTGTCGTACGGTTTTGACTCTTGTCGAGCCAAAGTCCATGGGTGGGTGAGGAACCAATTGACGCGCAAGAGAGATCAATTCTTCCATTCCAATAGCTGGTTGGTACGTCATCATCTCGTCACTTTGGACGCAAACAGAATAACAGAACCAAATCATTCTCGGTTTTCTATTGTGCGAAAATATCACAGATATTTACTTTCTGCCCTATCCTTTGCCCGCCGTCATCAAAGGAAAAGAAAACCAGAAACATGACTTCAAACTCGAAAAGAGCACTTTAACAAAGAATAAAGTCGTGAACTGAGCATAGCTCGGATGGTTAAATCAACCCATCAGAATTCAAGTCCTAAATTTGACACTAGTGCTCGCACTTTTCTGTATTTGTTTTGGCCTTTCCAATGATATTCGTGTAGTCGGTGGGGACAATGTTCATTTAATAAGAGCAGACGTCCCCGTTGACTACAAAGCGTTTGTGATGACTTCGTCCATCTCAAGATATTGTGTCAGTTTAGTATTTTGAAGGTACTTATAGGGGTAAGTTGTGCATGTGTGTGTCCATAGGATGCGTGTATGTGCATGCATGTACTACAAACACTTGTTAAAGGATAAAGGGTGAATTAGAATGAAACAACTTTTGCGGTTTCTTTCGAAAGGACGATGCTACACAACGCGCGCGCGCGATGCAGCCGGATCTCGCGGCCGGACAGTTTAGGAAAGTGTCCACGTGATGTGCCAAAATGAGAAAGGTCCACCACCCCTGCGTTGCCACGTCCAGCCAAAAGCAACGAAACAGAAAAAAAAAAAAAAGAGAAAGGCAGCGATCCTCCCCCTCACGCACGTGATCTCACACAACCAACACCACAAAACTGTACGCCCCCCAACAGATCCCCCGGTATCTTCTTCCTCCCTCTACAAGGGGGAGCTCCTTCGGCAGCAAAAAAAAACCACACAAGAAAAAAGAAAGTGAAAAAAATCAGGCAAAAAGTTTCAGAAGAACGCAATTTTGTCTGCAACTCTTTGTTGCGGATTAGGCAATACTATGGAGAAACTTCAGCAAAGAATTTTTCAGAACTGGGCAAATATCTTCACGTGAACACACCAAGGTAAAAAGGCCCTCCCTAATTTTTGGGCATGATTCTGTTAGTTCTAGAGCTAGTGGAACTCCACCTCTGTACATCCCTGTGTGATATACAAGCTGCAAAAATGCCTCCTGTACCATGTGTTGCGAAACTTGATCTTGCACAAAATCTCCCCCTCATGTTCTTGCCTCCCCTCTTCCCTGTAGAACTGGATGATAGAGAAGATGCTGGCTCTTGAAATTTTATGTTGCCTATTGTCTTGCACTTGACTTCTGCAACAAAACAAAAAGAGTAAGCATAGTGATTTAGTTGTATAAAAACTGTTAATAATCTGTGTATAATAAACTGGACAAACTTGCCGACCGTTATGTTGCGGCATCTTCGCCGTGGATGGCGGCATCTTCGCCGCGTGGTTTGCTGAGGCGGGGCGTTGGTTTCTGTTTGGCAACGATGATGACGTCGAGTGGAGCTCGGGTCGCGGCGTGGACTTCGGTAGTCGGTTCTTCCCGGCGTGTCCGAGGTGCTCTCCCGTGGGTTGCTTGGTTGCTTTGAAGTCGGAGCTGCGGTGGAGCGGGTCCAGGTGATGACGATGACAGGCGCCCGGTGGTCGTTTGCGGTGTGCACGGTCGGCGCAAGTCCAGCATATTTTCCTTGTGAGGCTCGTTGTCAAAGTCGGAGCTGACGGTTGCTTGTGCGTGTGGTCATCCGGTGGCATGTGCCGTCGTGGTTTGTCCCATGTCGGTGGCCAGGTTGGCCGGTGGTGCCCATGTCATGTGGGTTGAGTTGTATCGGTTTTAGTCCGGTTTTCCGTCAATTAACCGGGCAATTCTCTTCTTCTTAATCAATGAAAATGGCAAATCTTTTGCCTCGCTTCAAATTTTTTTTGCCTATAAGCACTGCAAGTTGTAAAAAAAGATAACTTGCCTAAAATCTAGTGTTGTATAAACTTTGCCTTCTATGGTCACATGTTTACATTACAGTTTTACAGTGTTGTTGCCTACTATGAAAAAAAAATGCTGGTAAAAGCCAACAGATTTCTGAACACAAAAATGTTGAAGTTCAGAAGAAAAAATGTAGTATTTTGGCTGCTTTACTTGCCACAAGCCCACAACCCCCTTAATAAGATGCCTACAAGAACAAAAAAAATGGTAAAAGTGTTTGACTCATGTACTTTCAGTTGTAGCAAATTGAGTACTCAGAGATTCGTCGCCACTATTCCAGTATAAGCTTACAAGTCTAGTAAATATGCTACTGACATTACATATAGCAGGTTCAGTACTGCATATGCTTGTTAACTGTATTCAGGTTGAGTTCAGCTACATATATGTCTGCTACCGCAACAATTATGAAGCAAACCAGTAGTAACAATTAAGTCGAGTTTGGTTTTGCGCTTAGGTTATTTCCAAGGGTGCTGGGTTTTAGGAGACTTGGTCGACGAGTGGGGCGACCTACCACACTGGGGGAGGCGAGTTGGTAGGGCGGCTTAAGACGATTTGGAAGGGTGCAAGTGTTTTTAGGCAACTTGGTCGATGGGTGAGGCGACCTAGTACACCGAGGATGGGCGAGTTTAGTTTCGCGCTTAGGCGATTTGGAAGGGTGCGGGTGATTTTAGGTGACTTGATCGACGGGTGAGGCGACCTAGCACACCAAGGATGGGCGAGTTTGGTTTCGCGCTTAGGCGATTTGGAAGGGTGCGGGTGTTTTTAGGCGACTTGGTCGCCGGGTGAGGTGATCTAGCACACCGAGGATGGGCGAGTTTGGTTTCGCGTTTAGGCGATTTAGAAGGGTGCGGGTGTTTTTAGGCTACTTGGTCGACGAATGAGGCGACCTAGCTCACCGAGGGTGGGGAAGTTTGGTTTCGCGCTTAGGTGATTCGGAAGGGTGCGGGTGTTTTTAGGCGACTTGGTCGACGAGTGAGGCGAGCTAGCAGACCGAGGATGGGCGAGTTTGGTTTCGCGCTTAGGTGATTTGGAAGGGTGCGGGGTATTACGCGGCTTGGTTGACGGGTGGCGCGAACACCGGGAGAGACGAGTTGGTTGGGCTGCTTAGGCGATTTGGAAGGGTGCGGGTGTTTTTAGGCGACTTGGTCGACGGGTGAGGTGAGCTAGCACACCGAGGATGGGCGAGTTTGGTTTCGCGCTTAGGCGATTTGAAAGGGTGCGGGTGTTTTTAGGCGACTTGGTCGACGGGTCAGGTGACCTAGCACACCGAGGATGGTCGAGTTTGTTTTCGCGCTTAGGCAATTTGGGGAAGGGTGCGGGTGTTTTTAGGCTACTTGGTCGACGAGTGAGACGACCTAGCTCACCGAGGATGGGCAAGTTTGGTTTCGCGCTTAGGCGATTTGGAAGGGTGCGGGTGTTTTTAGGCGAGTTGGTCGACGGGTGAGGTGACATAGCAGATAGCACACCGAGGATGGGCGAGTTTCGTTTCGCCTTAGGCGATTTGGAAGGGTGCAGGGTTTTACGCGACTTGGTCGACGGGTGGCGCGACCTAGCACACCGGGAGAGGCGAGTTGGTTGGGTGGCTTAGGCGATTTGGAAGGGTGTGGGTGTTTTTAGGCGACTTGGTCGACGGGTGAGGCGACCTAGCACACCGAGGATGGGCAAATTTAGCTTCGTGCTTAGGCGATTTGGAAGGGTGCGGGTTTTTACGCGACTTGGTCAACGATTGGGGCGACCTAGCACACGAAAGAGGCGACTTGGTTGGGCGGCTTAGGCAATTTGCAAGGGTGCGGGGTTTTACACGACTTGGTCGACGAGTGGGGTGACCTGGCACCCCGGGAGAGGCGAGTTGGTTGGGCGTCTTAGGCGATTTGGAAGGGTGCGGGGTTTTACGCGACTTGGTTGACGGGTGGCGCGACCTAGCACACCGGGAGAGGCGCGTTGGTTGGGTGGCTTAGAAGAGTTGGAAGGGTGCGGGTGTTTTTAGGCGACTTGGTCGATGGGTGAGGCGACCTAGCACATCAAGGATGGGCGAGTTTGGCTTCGTGCTTAGGCGATTTGGAAGGGTGCGGGTTTTTACGCGACTTGGTCGACGGGTGGGGCGATCTAGCACACCGGAAAAGGCGAGTTGGTTGGGCGGCTCAGGCAATTTGGAAGGGTGCGGGGTTTTACACGACTTGGTCGATAGGTGGGGCGACCTAGCACACCGGGAGAGGCGAGTTGGTTGGGCGTCTTAGGCGATTTGGAAGGGTGCGGGTGTTTTCAAGTGACTTGGTCGACGGGTGAGGCGAGCTAGCACACCGAGGATGGGCGAGTTTGGCTTCGTGCTTAGGCGATTTGGAAGGGTGTGCGGTTTTACGCGACTTCGTCGACGGATGAGGCGACCTTGCACACCGGGAGAAGCGAGTTGGTTGGGCGTCTTAGGCGATTTGGAAGGGTGCGGGTGTTTTCAAGTGACTTGGTCGACGAGTGAGGCGAGCTAGCACACCGAGGATGGGCGAGTTTGGCTTCGTGCTTAGGCGATTTGGAAGGGTGTGCGGTTTTACGCGACTTCGTCGACGGATGGGGCGACCTTGCACACCGGGAGAGACGAGTTTGTTTGGCGGCTTACTATACTAGTTACAAGGTCATATACAGGAACTAGATAGTCACACAAAAAAACTCAATTATTCAGCTAAAGTCTTGTACTCCCTCCGTTCCTAAATATGTCTTTTTAGAGATTGTAATAAGTACTACATACGGATGTATATAGTCATATTTTAGAGTGTAGATTCACTCATTTTGCTTCGTATGTAGGCCATATTAGAATCACTAAAAAGGCTTATAATTAGGAACGAAGGGAGTAGTAACTAGTATAGTAACCCAATAAAACAGGATTCAACATTGAAGTTCTTAGACAAACCGTGTTGTAGAAAACTAGTTTTCCTATGATCCAAAAATGCCTACAATGGTGTTTGGAGCTACAATGAAAATACGTCCATAATATCCAACATAAATACCTACAAAAAATAAATGTCTGAACGTACAATTGAATATGCCTGCATTTTGTCCAAAATGCCTACAATGGTGTCTGAAAACTACAATTAAGATGCTTGCATGTTATTCCAGAAAAAAATGCATGTATATCAAAAGTGCTCATGATGGACCTACCGCCTGTTTTGACTTCAAGATGCCTATAATAATCTCTGAAACTACAATTAAGATGCCTAAGTATTAGCCAAAGATGCCTACAAACAAAAATATCAGAAATTCTACAGTTGAAAAGATGCCTACAATAATGTCTGAAACTACAATTAAGATGCCTACGTATCACCCAAAAATGCCTACAAACAAAATGTCTGAAAATCTGCAGTTGAAAAGATGCCTGCATATATCCAAAAATGCCTTCAATAATGTCTGGAACTACAATAGTTACTTGGAGATAAACTGAGGCTGCTAGGTATGAAAAGGCCAGCCCTACACTTACACATGCTCATTTTCTCTCAGAGAGAAGTGGCTATGCTCAAGTACTGCGCTTTGTTAAATCTGCACATCTACTGAATTCAAAAATAGAAAAAACAGAGCAACCATACTATTGTATGGTTTCATCTAAGAAACCTTCGCTAAATCTGTACGACAACAGATATCTCAAGCAAAAAGGTACGAACAAATCCCAGCAGAGATAATAGAGCAAACTTTTCACTGAACTTAACTGACTTTTTAGTAGAAAACCAAGAATAGCATGAGGGAATTTGCAGACTTGTGCTACCACATATTCTAGAGATATCATTTGTAACTCCCGCTTATATTAACAGATCAAAAAAGTTAGAAAAACGCATTGTATTGCCTGGAAAACATATTCTATTGCATAGAAGATTGCAGGTGCTCTCTGTGATTTTTCTTCAGTTGATATAAAATGTAGGCAAGCACAGAGGACATAATTAGGAATAATAGAAAAACATGCACCCCACGCTTGACCTAATTTCATACACAGCCTGATTGGTATCTGCTATTGTTGTTTGCCAGCATGAAACACACTCGAAAAACAGCCTATAAATCCACTATTATTGCCTAGTTTTAAATCTTCTATTGCTTAAAAAGTAAAAAACACTGCATATTATTGCCTACATCCCTGGGATCTGATGGGATGGTGACATGAATTGTTGCCTACCACCCAAAAATCCAAGCAGCTATGAGCTGCTGCACTTCCCCCCTCTCCATGACTGTGTGCTGCTGCACCTCTAATCCGTCCCTAATCTAAAACGATGGGGTGTGGATTTGTGCGTGGGAGACATATCTATGACCTCTAGCTGTTGATTGTCTGTCGGAATTTGAGTCTTTCTCTGGAAATTTCTCGATTTCAGCAACACTCGCCCCTCTGTATTTCCAGAGATCTGAGAATTGGGCCTAAATGAGTGCGCATTCGACAATATTGCCTGCTAAATGCATATATTACACAGAATTTGCCTACTGAACACACATATGATGAAAATATAATGCAGTATTTTTGCCTCTTATCTCTCTCTGTGTTGCCTATACAAAAAAACTCCTCTGTAAATTGTTGCCTACAACCTGAAACATTATAGTGTGTATTCCCGAAGCTCATGCATCCATCAAACCAATCGTGAAACCACACGGATAAGACGCGAGACAGTTTCTGAGGGATAGATGTCCTCTAATCCCTTTCTCCCTTGACTAGCAAATCTCAAACCCATGCTCCAGTAGAGATTTTGCCCACGTGGATGCTAAATAGCTTGCCCTCCCCACGCGGCCCCAACCGGGAAGCAAAAATTGGTGCGCGCAAGACAGCAACTGGATGGCCAAAGCGCTAAATAACTCACCTCTGTTCGTGCACGTAGCAGAGAGCCTCGTCCCCCGTCGGCCGCCGCCACGCCCAACTCCCTCTTCTCCCTGGTCGCGCGCGCGAGCAACTCACCACACCCACCCCCCGCCCCGTGGACTTGCTGGTGGACTTGCTGGTGACCACCTTCCCCTGACGTGACGCTCGCTTCGCCGGTCCGCCGCTTGTCGTCGGTCGCCGGCGACGCTCGCATACGAATCGATTTATCTCGCCCTGTCGCCGTGCGGGAGGAGAGGGAGGGAGGGGAACGGGGAAGCGACAAAAAGGCACCGTCTCTGTCTATCCCACCTGGTCGGTCAACCCACCACGTGTCGCTATCTCGTGCCAGATGAACGGTTGTCCTGCGGCCGCTCCAGCGCGCTGGATAGCGCGCGCGCGTCACCCAGCATTTAGATTTAGGCTTTCGAAATATATGTATCCTTTGGAGTCATACCATCATTTAGCACTAACTAGGTTGATAAAAAGCACAACTATATAAGTTCAACACCGACCAACCAAGTCATTACCTAATGTAGTGATTAGCTCTGTTTGATCAGGATCGAGACTCTGTTCCTTTAGTGAAAAGGCAGGAGCCTACCTCCCGAAGTTTCTCAAAAAAGGGGAATCCAACTCGCTCAGGAGTGGCTTATGGCGCGGTGCAGCAAAAATTGTACAGCCGATAACAATTAAACGGTAACAGTAGAAGAGTAAATACATGGACGGATATGAATTCAAATATTAGGTCATTGCGCGGTAAACATCTTGTACATGAACAACGCTAATTCATTTTTTACCCCGAAACCGTCGAACAATAGTTCTATGATATTTTCATTAAACAGAAGTGCATGTACAAAGAAAAAAAAGAAACTAAAAACATACCTGATGCCAGCTCAAGGAATGATGGATCAAAGTTTATTAGATGCCAAAGAGTAACTTCAGTCCAGTGCTTGATCTTGACTGCTTATGCTGCTTTTGCTCCAATCTAAGCGATTTTAAGTCCCTTCTTGAGATAGTGAATCCATCTTTGAAAGTGAGGATTAGTGTCGCGATTTAATAAAAATACTCCATGCAAACACCGACTTTCAGAATAACTTATCTTGTAATCAGTTACTTTGCACACTTATTTTGTAAGTTGCCTGTTACTAACCTTTTAACTCATCCATTATGCAGTTGATTTTATCAACTGTGCATACTGCTTGGTTAGGTTTCCTGCATATCATAAGGCTCATCAGTGGGAGGTGGAACTTCAAATCTACCGGCAGCAAAGTGATATCTCATAGTTATCACAATTATGATAACACTTCTGCTTAGGTACAACCCCCGTAATAAATACATAAAGAGAGAAGATTTCTCTATACCTCTTCATAATAAAGGGCTGAATGGTCTATTCTCAAAAATACATCGTATCGCCCGACGTACCTTTTTTTAGGAAAGGGGCGCCTGCCAATTAAGCCGACCCATAGGCTGCACTGCCCGAGCATGCCTTGGTGCGAATAAAAGGTCGGAAAAAGGAGGTGGCTGAGAATCAAACCCCAGACCTCACGCACGTTAAATAATTTCTGAATTGTTTTTGAAATTTAAACACTTTTTCAATTTTTTGAAAACACGAACATTTTTTGGGAATCTCGTAACATTTTTGGAAAAACTGGCACAAAATTGTAAACGGAGATATTTTTCAAGCAATTTTGTGAAAAACGAGAACATTATTTAAAAAACAGGAACAAAACTAAATAAAACACAAAGATTTCGAAATTATGTTCTTTTTTTTTGCAAACTTGAACATTTTGTCAAATTCCCTGATCATTTTTGAATTTGTGAACAAATTTTGAAAATGGGAACATATTTTGAAATTCCTAAATATTTTTGAATTTGTGAACAAATTTTCTTCATGTTTTTAATATTTTTGGCAATTTCAAAATATGTTCGGAATTTCATAATTTGTTTGTGTTTTCAAAAAAGTTTAGAATATCAAAATTTGCTCGTGTGAACAATTTTCAAAAAAGTTTCGGAATTTCAATTTTTGTTCTCATTTTTTAAATGCCTTCCAATTTTTCAAAGATTATTTTGTGTTTCAAGAAAAGTGTTCTCTTCTCAAAATATTGTTCATAGATTAAAAAATTCATGTACTTAAAAAATATTCGTGTTTCCAAATATTGTTTTAGAATTTAGAAAATGTTTATGTTCTCGAAAATTGTTCATGAAATCTAAAATATGTTCAATATTTAAAAAATATTCACAAGTTTCAGTGAACGTTCAAATTTTGCAAATGCCGTTTCAAATGTGCCGCTTCTGTGTGTTCACAAAAGACACGCTATGATTAATCAAACGTAGCTGGAAGTGGAGTGGCTAGCAGCACTTGATCCTGGCTCCAAGGTGGTGAGTTCGAATTCTGGTAGCAGGTTGTTCTTTTTTGTGTGTGATTTTTTACGCCCCGCTTTGTGATTTTTACGCCCCGCTTTGTGCCGGCCCAGTAGCAGGTCCTCTCCCGTACAGCATACATACAAAAGTGGGTGCCACTAAAAAAACATACAAAAATGGGTTTGTCAAATGTCCATATTACTCTTCATACTTTTAGGGAGGGAGATTGTACTGAAGCGGACATAGAGGATGCTTGCGGTAGATCAAGAAGCAAAGGCAAAGAAGCAAAGAAGAAATATAAAACACAAATTATACGGGACTTTTTAGAAAAAATAGAAAGAAAGAAGAACCAAAAGGGGAGGATTACATGGAAGAAAGTAGCAGATCACCCATTGCATTGACTTCGGACCGCAGTACCGCTGATTGTTGTTGCTAGAGCAGATCTAGAAGAGAAGGCGAGACATATGCAAGAGGATCTCTAGTATTAATCGTTCACTACCGCCTCCCATCGATCGTCTGAGACACATTGTAGATCAAAAGTGATACGCACTGCAAAACAACTGGCAAGGAAGGAGAAGCAAAAAGGCCCACATTAATGAATGTGTTTGGGGTACTTGGTGACTGCATGTTGTTTTGTACTAACCGGCAATAGCAATGTTGTGCCACACACCACCAAGTTCACCATGCTTGGGGTTATTCATAGCCCCCCCCCCCCCCCCCCCCCCCCACCTGAAATTAGCGTAGCTTCGCCGTGGAGCTCCCTCCAGCAGCTAGATGTCCCCCGTGGGCATTGATCATGACTGAGACAGACCGTGCGTCATGGTAGGGTTATTAACATCAGGATACATGGACATGTCAAAATGTTGGGCTCTCTATGATGAAATCTGGTTTGTGCGGGAAAAATTTGAAGATTCGGTACTACGGAAGATTCCAAGAGATGGACATGACTGGATGGCACGCGAGCGCCCTTCCAATCTTTCGGTGCACACGCTTAAAAGGTAAAAGACCCATGCAAGCCAAAAGCACGTCAAAAATGGAAAGCTAGCTACAAACCCGTTGTGCATGTGCATGTCCTTGCCTCGCCGCGTCCCTCGTCTGACACCCAACGTGAAAAGGACCCCCCCCCCCCCCCCCCCTCTTCGTCTAGCTAGGGTTTTAGCACAAGTAGAAAGAAAAATAAAAAAATTAGGGAGAGCGGCATACATGGTGTTCTAAAGCATAAAAGAGAAAAAAGGCACAGGAAAAAAAATCGTTCGGCAGAAAATACAGAAGTACGCAGAAAAGCAAGATATCTCTCTATGTGATACTACCTCCCTTCCGTTTACAGGGCTTATCTCAAAAAAAAAATTCCATTTAATAAGTCACAATTTTATTGTTTCCCATCACATGTTTAAATTTGATGAGGTGCATTAAATAGATTAACAGAAAATTCATCAATACATGTAAAAGTTCTTCATCATTTATTGGTCACGCATGCATGCATTGCAATTAATGCATTTGTAAACACATTTTTTTTAGAAAAACAAGTGCATTAATTGAATACTTTCGCAAACTAGCATCTGTAGGCAAACCTAGTTGTGCAGTGTGTCTATTTCGTAGCAACCCCTGATCTGTAGCAAAGAAAAACTCGCGAAAAGAATCCCTTTGATCTCTCAGCAGAACACACATGAGGGGAATCCTGCAACAAAAAAGAACCTCCTGCCACTCCTTTTGATCTGATTCTTCCAAGATATCTTGGGACAAGAATGTCTTGGGAAGCTCTGAAGGCAAATTTTTTGATTCCTTTTTGCTTGTGCATGATCCTTGTGCTGACCTGCATGTATACATAGGAGTTAGTTTTGTACTTTTGATTAATTGAATTGTAGTGATTTACTTTACAGAAAGTTGGTTTGTACGCAAAAAATGTGTTAATGCTTGCCTTTTGAGGAGGAACTTTGTATCCCCCTGATAGTGCTATCCTATATTTATCTCTGTGAGAAGCTTTTAGAAATGCACAAAATCTTGGAGGAGCAACTTTCACTACAGGATCAGGGGTTTGTTGGATGGACATCTTTGCATGGAGCACAAAAACTTAACATACTTGTCACTAACCATTTTTTTAAAACCCTACTAACTAGCCATTTTTTTATTAGAATTCTACAAGATATACTCTCCTGTGTTAATTTTGAACAAAAAAAATGAAAACAAATGGCGGGGTTTGCACGGTTCCTCCCCTGTGGATGAGTAAAAAATAGAAACGAACATGAGATTACTTGCCGATAAAACATGTGTAAAAGCAACTGACGCACATATGATATGTCTTTTTTGAAACGGAGGCAACAGATTTGTCTCATCTCATTAATAAAGGAGAAGAGAGTTGCCCGGTTAATAACCGAAAAACCGGGCGAAAACCGTCACAAACCGCTGAGCGGCACACTCATAATCACACACGCACCTCACATAGAGGGTCTCGTCAACATCACACACATCGTCATCACTTCTCCCCACAGGCGTCATCGCCCTCCCTAATCTTCAAACAAGCGACTCCGACTTCTCTGAAGACAAATGTTGACCCAACCCACATCGTAGAGGCTATGTGAAACAAAAGAAGCCCCGCGCCAAGGACATCACAACTCCGACTCTGAAAGATAGCTCCGAAGGAGAACTATGCAAGGTTGGCGCCGCGGAAGACCACCGAACAGACCACCTGTTGCATGTCAGCGTCGCCACAGGGGCCCCACCGCCGCAGCTCCGGCTTCACGCAACAAAACAACCCGAGGTAATCCGCCCACGAACACGCCGGAGAAGGCTGACTATCGCAACCATTGCCGCGTCTCCGACATTGCACACACCCATCATCGTTGTCACAGAAGCCTAGACGCCAACTCCACCAACTTCCATCGTCCTGCTTGATGATGCCTAGCTCCAAAGACGAAGCCCTCGAGAGGGAATACGATGCTAGAGCACCGTCATCGTCCGATCCCATGGATCTAAGGTTTTCCCCGAAGCTGCGAATATTGAAGCTGAGAGTACCTCGACGATGCCAACAAGAAGGAAACGACGCTTGAAAGCGTCGCCATAACCGGCTCCGGACTCCTGAGACAAGCTTTCGCGCGGGTCAACCTCTCAAGCCCCGCACATCATGCACCAGCAAGCCCTCCATCAAGCCACCAATGCCATATCCGACCGGATCTGGCCACCCTCACCCTTCGCGACCTCCGAGCAGCAGATCCGTGTCTATTGCAGCGTGATGGTCAGGCCGATCCTCATCGCCACTTTGTTGATGGGCGTTGCTTTCTCGCTACTGTGTCGTGCGTCCGTATTTATACGTATCGGATTCTACCTGGCCCTTCTCCCCTTCAAGAATGTTACACTTCTTTTGCATCACGCGTTGTTGCAAGGGTGCGCCTTGTTTAAACATGAGGGAAAATCCAGGTCAACAATATGAAAGAAAAACTCATGTATTGTATTTGTACTAGAGTTGTGTCAATTAATTTAGATCGGAGGGAGCAATAAATTAAAAAGGCAACGCAGTGCAGTCAGCGCGTGCCAGCCAAAATAATCTGTGGGGTCAATGTTATTTTCTTTGATTTTTTCCCCACAATGAACAGTGATTATAGGCTGTTTTTCAAAAAAGCTGTGGGGTCGGCTGACCCCACGGCTTACACATAGATTCGCCCCTGAGTGCAGTCCATTTTCCCCTCTTTTGAGATTTTTTTTGCAAAAGTAAACCCAAAATCAGATGCAGCGAGTATGCATTTCGCTCTCTCTCTCTCAATAAAAAAAAGGAATAGCAATTAAACCAAAACGTTGAATATGCAGTTCTCTGAGAATTTTTCAGAACCTCCAGAACCTCTACCGTGTTGTTTGCTAGTCGCTCTCTGACAACTCATATAGAAGAGCTCTCTGAAAACACATTTTTAGTGTGCTCATTTTTAGTAACCCTGAATGTATATAGTACTCTCTCCATTCCCTTATACAAGGCCATTATAAAAAAACAATTTGCATCTATACAAGCCACTAATGACAATGATATTTCTTTGTACTACCAACTATTTTAATACTTACATGCATTGCTACTTCCTTCTAATTCCTTCCCTGCATGCATGTGGGCGTATTAATAATCCCACTTAACGAAAAGAAAAGTGGACTTGCAAAGCCATCATTAAAATTTATCTTGGTACCTGTCATTTGAGTTTGTGGCCTTGTATAAGGCTGGTCATAGTGGAGAGTAACTTAAACTAGTAACATGCATAGTATGTTACTAGTCTATGTTACTACCTCTATCTCTACTCCTAATGTCTCAGTTGGTAGGTCGCGTTCCGGGTTTTATTTTCGTCCCACCTCACCCGGTCTTTTTTGGTACTTCTTTGGTACTTGCTCCCACCTCCCATTCATCATGATTTTTTTGGTGCCTGCTCCCACCTCCCGGTGAGCCGCGAGGAACCAAGAAAAACCCTCAGGGCCGAGTCCCCCACCCGCCCCCATGCGCCTAACCTCCCGTCGCACCCATCTGATACGAACAAACCGGCGACAATTAACCAGCGAAAAAAAAATGGCGAAAATTAACCAGCGAAAAAATCCGAGAACGAATCGAACGAGCGAGGCCTTCTGCCCTCGAGCGAGCAGTCGCACGCACCAGTCGCACACCAGATCCCTTCGCCGCCGCCCTCCATCCTTCGCCATCGCAGATCCATCCCGCCGCCGCCGCCGCCGCTCCATCCCTCTCTTCCCTCCAAGCTTGTCGCCGGCGGCGAAGCGTACGACGCTCCATCCCTTCGCCTCCAGGAACCTATCACGCGCGCCGAGGCGAGGGCCTCGTGGACTCCGTACGTCGCCGCTTGGCCGACGACCCCGCCGCCGGGCAGGAGGAGTATTCCGCGCCGTGAGGAACCCGCCACGCGCGTCAAAGCGAGGCGCCTCCTGGGCTCCGTCCGTTTCCAGAGCGAGCGCCTGCGAATACCTAGCTAGCCGCCGCCGTCGTGACTGTTCCAGCCACCGCCAAGGTAAGGTGCTTTCTCCATCTCAATTTCCTTCCTTCCCCATCAAGGTTAATTTGGATGCGTACTTAAGTGATTTTGGTGTTGCTCATCGGATTTGTATATGTACGTACATGTGTCTTCGATCTGCTTCGTTTGGATACGTTGTTAAGTAATTCACATCTTCCCCGTTACAATACGTGCATTATCTTGTCTTGTGCTCTCGGGTTTATATATTTGCTTGCTTAACATCTATCCTACTGCCTGAAATCAGCAGTCAATTTGTTCAGGAAAAGAAATCCACTTATTAGGAAGTAAAGTGAAGCAACCATATCGATCCATCAATTTGTTCATTGTATTTTGTTTGATGTGTGATGTGCTTGTGTGGTGAGAGGCGAGGAGTGGCTTCAGGTCCCTCTCCTTTTTGCCTGACTGAGCAAGAAGAGAAGAGAAACAGTAGGAGGAATTCAGAACTGTATTTCCTCAATTCAGATTTACCTATGTTCAGTGACAAGTTCAGACCAAGTACATTACCCAGCCGGCACACAGGCCCCACTCACACATGATTAACTCACACTCACACCTGTACCCTGCGCCACCGAACACCACATATGGAGGAGGTGGCGCCAGTGTACAGCTAAGGCACGGCGTCATGCATGACATGGTTCTGTATTCTGTATACAGTGTGATACAAATAGTTCAAACATGCTCTGAGTGTTGAAAAATTCAAATTTGGTACCGCAATTTCTCTTGAACGATTTACTTTTGTGTTTTTATTTGTCCTGTATTTATTTTTCGATGCTGATATTGCAGGGTTTAACGACTGCTTCAATATTGTAGGAAGAAGTGTGGAACTAGAAGCATCGGTAGAAATAGTAATGAAGGCAAGACCGACTTAGAAAAGCTTTTGTTTTTTGTTTACTGTGGTCTTCTTACACAATTTAAGTTTTAGATCTAATGCATGAGCAGAAAATGCTAGGTTCTTAATACCTGTGAGACGATATGCAGGACAGTATATTTATTTATTTACTTAGGGAAGGAGAGAATATAAATTAGGTATAATGTACATGCTCATTTTACTTTTACTTTGACATATGCTTATGTTCCTTCTTTTGTAGCCAGATCAAACTCGGCACAGATGCACATGCACCGCGCGCCTCACTGATGTGAGGATCCATTTCCTCAATCCCCTCTTAATCTCCAACATCTCCCCCTTCCAATGTTGGCGTACTTGACCGGAAGTGAGTGCGCGGCGGAGCAAAGCTCAGCCTGGGTCTTCATCAACACAAAACGGGGCAGGAGGGAGCAGGAAGTTTTTCAGCCGCATGAATGTGGAAGGCGCTTGACAAATCAGAGATGTATGAAGCTTCTGCCGAGGTAATTGATGAGAGAAGCTCTCATGTTTTGTTCTTGATCCTCAAACAAAGCGACTGGTTAGCGTGTTTCTGTACTATGCCCAAATGCCCTTACATGTTTCATCTTTCGTTTTTGTAGTCTTAATATATGGGTCTCATCTATTTTTGGTTGCAGATGTTTGAGAGAGGCAGCATAGACATAAGAGGGGTTCAATATTGTTAACTCACATCATCCAGACAAGGTTAGCACTTAGCACACATGCCATGCAGATTCTACTACTTGATGTAGCCTTTCTCTTAGATGTAAGTAGTATTTTTACTGTGCTACTCTTTGATCTCGAGTAGTTTGTTCATGTAATGTTTAAGATGCCAAATAGAATTAAATGGAATATAAGTTTCAAAGTTTCATTATGACAAATGAAAAGTACACGAAGGTAAACTAATATGTCTCCTGCCACTCGTATAGTCGTGGTTGTCCTTGACTATAGTGTACTTAGGAGGAGGAGATAAGCATGAAGAATGAGTTCGTAATGTGGTTGTTGATTAATGGCACCCCCAGCAGCGGTGATAACGACCATGGGGAGGAGAGCACGAACATCAACAACCTCTTGGCCTTGTTGGCTTCTCCGACATCAATAACCACGACCAGCTCGCCATACAGTTGCTAGAGTGCTAAAGAATGGTCGAGAAGAACAATAGATTGTTGATGGAGCCAATCAACAAGGACGATAAGGACGGTCACAACAGTGAGAATAAGAAGGCAGAGCTCTTCGCCGTCGGCCGCCAGCTCTGCAGGGAGAAGAAGAACGACAATGCATTAATTATAAAGAAGTCAACAATGCCACTTGGTTTATATTGGGATTATTTGACCATTGGACAATATTGCCATGCTGACCATTTCTCTTGTCTTTGCAATATCTATAGGATCTAATGTAAAAGTATAATGTGCTTCACAGATTTTTTATTTATTTTGATTTTGCCTTGCTTGTTATTTATGCTTATAGCTTTATATGCGAGATTCTATTTAGCGACACCTTTTTCAATTGTTAGTTGAGGTGCTTCTGAGTTTATCAATCAGGTGAGGCATGTGGTGCCCTTTCGGAATGTCGTTTTCTTCTTCCTTGCATCTCAAATGCAAGCAACCATGCTTCTACCGAGGCTTAGATGTATGTTCCAGAACCTCTTTTATATTATTTCATCACAAAAATTTACTGCAATATTTGCTCTTTTTCGTAAATACACATGATAGACTTGAACGATCTTTTGTTATATTGCATGATGCCCAATTGATATGGTACGAGAAAAAAAATTCTGATTGTAAGGTTTATCTTCATATAGCAACTTCCATGAAATATGTTGCAACTTCAGAAATCTAAAATGATGGTTTTAATATTAATCTCCGGGATGAGGCCATAGGTTTTTTTGATCCGTATCTAATTTTCCAAAGGTTGAAGATGTCTTTACTATCAAGTTTATAGTCATCAAATGGTCCTTCATTACCTGATTGCAGGCTGTTGTCAAGAATTTCACCCCACCCATTGCATTGGATGTCACCTCTGGCTGCAGCAATAGTGTGTCAATCTAGCTCACGTGAATTGAGCTACGCAATGTCCTATTATTACTCTGTTACTCAAAGAGTTGGTATCCCTAAATAGTAAGAACAGAGAAGATTCTTAGTGAGTTATTACACGTATTTTATTCTGATCTCCTATAAAAATCTTTTGTGGTTTAAGCACAACCCATGTTATGGTTCTTTTATACCAATTAAGTTCACTATTCAACGAAATTCCTTTTCACTGAAATAAGAACCACGTAATGCTTACAATTGATCTGGTCAGCTAGATAACTAAATGAGTTAAAATTTTGCGTACTATCTTTTGACATATGTAATGTGGGGTAGAAGACCAGTGTCTCTCGCTAGGGATTTCTGGAGGCAACATCCCTCTGATTGTATGCACTTAACTATTTTGCTTCTGGCTTCCTGCTATTGTATTTTACATTGTCTGCAGATGCAAATTCTTTTACAACTAATCAGCCTCAGATAATACTTCAACCCAGACATCAACGGAGCAAAGAACTTGATTAAAAGGTACATTCCTGATTACCAATGCCTAGCTATTTTTCGATCTTGACTAACACAAAGGGTGCAATATGTAGGTTCAAGGAGCTCCGACGCTTCCTATGACCAAAGAATTCATTCAAGCCAGATTTTCTTTCAAGATAACAATAATGCCTAGGAGCATCCATATCCATTGAACAATACCGGAGAGATAGAGCGCTACTGCCTTACACTTTTCAATATCCCTAGCTTTATTTTCATTATTGTGATAATTGTGGTATTTAAAAATTTAGAATGCCTTGTGCGATTATCTGTGGATTTTGCAACCCATGTAATCTCCTATTAGACTGGATATGATCAAAATAATTCAGCTTTTCATCATTGGTTGTCATCAAGTAGAGCTTATTTTGTGGATGGATGCATTGGTTTATGTTTCCAGGCTTTTAGTTTTTCCCTTATAATATTCAGTTGATTCCCGTGAGGGGCGGCGACCCATGCTGGACGTGTGATGAGGGGAGTATTGTTGATGCGGTATGGGAGATGTCTCGTGGAGAGAGGGGAAGGTGAAAAAGTGGTGGATCGCAAATGTTTGGATGTGCTCGATCTAATGATTGGTATGCATGCTTCAACAATAGTACTTACTTATGTTATGTGAGGAGTAATGTAAGATGCAGTGAAACATGGTGGGCATGGCTTCATGACAGACCTGGCGGACAGATATCAAGGGTGATGTTGAGGCCGGCGGCGAAAGAAATGGCCAAATGGGGCTCCTCAATGCAAGTGAGAAGGCTGATCGATTCCCGTGGAGCAATGCAATGTTGCATTAGAATGTATTGGGTTCCATTTTCGGGCGGAGAAGAAGTGATTAAGGCATGTGTACGATTCATTTGTTCATTCATTTAATCCTTCCTTATTTCACTCAACTTAGATTCATTAACTTTTGCACTTGCTCATGATCGATGGATTGAGAAATTTAGTGACATTAATTGCAATGAGGACTATCATATATCCATAAAACTCAGATTTTTTTTAAATAGAACATGATCATGATGAGCTAGTAAGATTTTTGATTTTTTTAAAATGCCCGTGGCAACGCGGTGGGGATAAGGGATGTGTGATGTGCTTGTGTGGTGAGAGGCGAGGAGTGGCTTTTCCTTTTTGTGGGAGGCTGTTCATATTTGTCTATTCTATTTTTAAATTCAAGATACATACAATTATTTATCATCATTATAATCGAGATAATAAGTATTTATTTATTCCATTATGTGTTGAGTTATTTTGTTTTTGATTTTAATATGCTCTCATGGAATGGTAAAAAATTGGTTCATCCAGTTTACAAGTGGAGTACTCTATGTTTGCACGTTCTTACATTTTTCATGTGAAATCTTCATGCTAACTGTATGAAGTACTCATGCAGGATGGTTACAAGTCAATGAAGATTTTTTTTACTATAATTGCTCAAGTACTGTGCGAAGGAAGCTGAAGACAATATTC
Organism: Triticum timopheevii; assembly: GCA_963921465.1. Taxonomy (NCBI): domain Eukaryota; kingdom Viridiplantae; phylum Streptophyta; class Magnoliopsida; order Poales; family Poaceae; genus Triticum; species Triticum timopheevii. The sequence goes on from OY997270.1 coordinate 107,081,836, forward strand.
CTGATATTTTAGGAGATGCAAATGAAGTGGAATAAAATACATTGCACCAAATACATTTTTCGATTGTTACTGTAAATTTTTTCTATACATGTGAAATTGGAAGTGCATTATGCTTATGTATGCAATCAGAAAAAAATTAAAAGGCCCGTGGCAACGCACGGGCATTGTACTAGTAGTGCATAGTATCATATATTAGTATTATAGATGGTCTCATTTATTGCCATGCATGACACATAGTAGCATCACATTTATTATGTTACGGTATCTACCTATGTTACTATAATCATCTCTCTCTTCTTTAATTACCTGCCATATAAGCATATTTGCGAGTCCCAAGTGCATGTTACTACTTATGTTACCCCACCATGGCCAGCCTAAGGCTGGTCATAGTGGGGAGTAACTTAGTGGGTAGTGTCATAGGTGTGGTAACATAGTTGCCTTCATTTATTACTTTGTAGACTCATTATGCATTGGAAACCGCTATGTGATGGTAACATATTATGTTACTCTATTTGCCTCTCTCCTCATTAACTACTTGCCACATCACCATTTTTGCTTATGTGACATCTATGTTACTACCTATGTTACTCCCACTATGACCAACCTAAGGGAATGGAGGCAGTAGCACTATTCTGGTCGGCCCTATATGCCCGCGGAGATCTTTTTGAACTAAAAAAACCTAACCCGTCCCTACAGCTCCCCCGACGGCCCGACCCACCTCCTCCCCACAACCTTCCCACGGTCCACCCCACGACCTCCCCCCCGATCCTGCCGCGGCCTCCTCCCGGCGCGCCGCCATGGCCCGTGACCTTCTCCTGCCGTCGCGACCGCCCGCCAAACTCTCGGCCACGACGCGCCACCCGGCGCCGCCTCGACGCACCTCCGCCGTCGTCCCCCGGCTTCGACGCGCCTCCTGTCGCTGTCTCCCCGGTCCCCAACGTGCCTCCCGCCACCAGGATCCGACCGTCGCTCCGCCTTCGCCCGCCGGATACGGCCGCCGCGCCACCCCCTCTGACGGATCCACCCAGGGATCGACGATCTCCTGGACTCCTCTGCTTCAACTGGACTGCCCCGCCTACTTCTGGTGCGCCGGCGCACCCCCTCTACGCATCATTGCCGAGGTGGCAAAGAGGATCATAGGACGTGGGGTCGTGGGCGCCTGAAACTAAAGGTGTGCAGTTCGGGCAGTAAAACTTGGCAGGTCAAGAGATTCCTCTGCCTGCGATGATGCTGGCCAGTCCGTCGGGGAGCGATGGCCTCCCCGGCCTGCAACTTTCACCCACCATCGTGTGCCCGCGCTGCAGCCGCTGTTGTACAGTGGTTTAGGAGGATCCCCGCCAAAGCTGGCTCAGCTCATCCCCAAGCTCATCGCGTCTGCGGTCCGCCTCACCTTCCAATGATGCACAAGGAATGTGCCCAAAACGGGGGAGCTGCTGCAGCCGTACTACTACTACTACTACTACTACTACTACTACTACTACTACTACTACTACTACTACTACTAATGCAATCCAGTGAAGAAGGAATATTAGGGCGTGTTTGGTTCAAGTTTTGAATAGTAGTTGCATTGCATACACTTCTCAAACCAGCCTGGTTGAGCAAAAACAACAAAAAATGCGTCATCTGCAAGTTGTTTGGTTGCCTGCATCGAGGGTCACTGCATTAGGTAATACGCAAGTGCACTTTGTTTGGTTGCCTGCATTAGCCCAAGCGGCACATGAACACGGTGTTTGGTTACCCGCATGGGGTATGATTAAGAGCTAGCACTTGCACTTAGCACACAGGGTTAAGAGCTAGCAGAGGGAGGGGGAGAAGAAATGCAGTGTGCGCCGGACCATGGCGACTGCGGTGGATAGTGGCTGCGGCACCGTGCCCAACATGACGAGCATGGAGTCATCGACGAGCGACCCCGTCGGCGGCATGGCGAGCGACACCGTCGACAAACTAGTCGGTGCTCGCGTAAAGACATTCGACAGAGGAGGAGAATGCAGTGCTCGCGCCATGGTATCATCAGTGTAGTGGACGAGAGAGTGATGACCCACAAGTATAGGGGATCTATCGTAGTCCTTTCGATAAGTAAGAGTGTCGAGCCTAACGAGGAGCAGAAGGAGATGACATGTGGTTTTCAGTAAGGTATTCTCTGCAAGCACTGAAATTGTAGGTAACAGATAATTTTGTGATAAGATAATTTGTAATGGGTAACAAGCAATGAAAGTAAATAAGGTGCAGCAAGGTAGCCCAATCCTTTTTTAAGCAAAGGACAAGCCTGGACAATTTCTTATAATGAGAAAAGCGCTCCCAAGGACACATGGGAGTTATTGTCAAGCTAGTTTTCATCACGCTCATATGATTCGCCTTCAGTACTTTGATAATTTGATATGTGGGTGGACCGGTGCTTGGGTACTGCCCTTTCTTGGACAAGCATCTCACTTATGATTAACCCCTATCGCAAGCATCCGCAACTACAAAAGAAGTATTAAGGTAAACCTAACCATAGCATGAAACTAGTGGATCCAAATCAGCCCCTTACGAAGCAACGCATAAACTAGGGTTTAAGCTTCTGTCACTCTAGTAACCCATCATCTACTTATTACTTCCCAAAGCCTTCCTCTAGGCCCAAACAATGGTAAAGTGTCATGTAGCTGACGTTCACATAACACCACTAGAGGAGAGACAACATACATCTCGTCAAAATATCGAACTAATACTGAATTCACATGACTACTAATAGCAAGACTTCACCCATGTCTTTAGGAACAAACGTAACTACTCACAAAGCATATTCATGTTCATAATCAGAGGGGTATTACTATGCATTAAGGATCTGAACATATGATCTTCCACCAAATAAACCAACTAGCATCAGCTACAAGGAGTAATCAACACTACTAGCAACCCACATGTACCAATTTGTGGTTTTGATACAAGATTGGATACAAGAGATGAACTAGGGTTTGAGAGGAGATGGTGCTGGTGAATATGTTGATGGAGATTGACCCCCTCCCGATGAGAGGATCGTTGGTGATGACGATGGTGATGATTTCCCCCTCTCGGAGGGAAGTTTCCCCGACAGAACAGCTCCGCCGGAGCCTTAGATTGGTTCCGCCAAGGTTCCGCCTCGTGGCGGTGGAGTTTCGTCCCGTAAGCTTGCTTATGATTTTTTTCAGTGTAAGAGACTTCATATAGCAGAAGATGGGCACCGGAGGGCCACCAGGGGGCCCACGAGGCAGGGGGCGCGCCCAGTAGGGGTGGGCGTGCCCCCACCCTCGTGGCCAGGGTGTGGGCCCCCTCTAGTACTATCTTTGCTCAATAATTCTTATTAATTCCAAAAATGACTTTCGTGGAGTTTCAGGACTTTTGGAGCTGTGCAGAATAGGTTTCCAATATTTGCTCCTTTTCCAGCCCAGAATTCCAACCGCCGGCATTCTCCCTCTTCATGTTAAACCTTGTAAAATAAGAGAGAATATCCATAAGTATTGTGACATAACGTGTAATAACAGCCCATAATGCAATAAATATCGATATAAAAGCATGATGCAAAATGGACGTATCAACTCCCGCAAGCTTAGACCTCGCTTGTCCTCAAGCGGAAGCCGATATCGAAAAATATGTCCACATGTTTAGAGATAGAGGTGTCGATAAAAATAAAATACGGACATGAGGGCATCATGATCATTCTTATAACAGCAACATATATATATTTTGTCATATGATTTCTTTTGCTCAAGTAACAATCTATTCACAATGTCAAGTATGGTTCAGAAACTTCATTGAGAACTAACAAACTATAATCTCAGTCATTGAAGCAATTGCAATTTATCATAACATTGTAAAGAGTCAAGAATAGAGCTTTTCAGCAAGTCCACATACTCAACTATCATATAGTCTTGTACAATTACTAACACTCACGCAATACTTATGTTTCTGGAGTTTTAATCGGACACAGAGAAAGATAGGGGCTTATAATTTTGCCTCCCAACGTATTCACCTTTGGGTGATGTCAACAATAATAGTTCATGATAACTTACATCTAATTGGATATATATATCAGGATGTTTCCAACACGAGGTGCTTGGCAAAGGATAAAATGAAAAAGGGAAAGGTGAAGATCACCTTGACTCTTGCATAATGTAAAGATATAAAGTAAAAGATAGGCCCTTCGCAGAGGGAAGCAGAGGTTGTCATGTGCTTTTAGGGTTGGATGCACACAATCTTAATGCAAAAGAACGTCACTTTATATTGTCACTTGTGATATGAACCTTTATTATGCAGTCCGTAGCTTTGATTACTTCCATATCACACGATTGTATAAAGCTTATTTTCTCCGCACTAATAAGTAATACATATTTAGAAAGCAATTTTATTGCTTGCAACATGACAACTTACTTGAAGGATCTTACTCAGTCCATAGGTAGGTATGGTGGACTCTCATGGCAAAAACTGGATTTAAGAATATTTGGAAGCACAAGTAGTATCTCTACTTGGTGCAAGGAATTTGTCTAGCATGAGGGGGAAAGGCAAGCTCAACATGTTGGACGATCCATGAAAATATACTTTAACTAAGATGTGAGAAAACATAACCCATTACATTGTCTTCCTTGTCCAACATCAACTCTTTAGCATGTCATACTTAATGAGTGCTCACAATCATAAAAGATGTCCATGATAGTATATTTATATGTGAAAACCTCTCTTTCTTTATTACTTCCTATTAATTGCAACAATGACCAAAACTATGTTTGCCAACTCTCAACAACTTTTATGCCTCATACTTTCTATATGTTAAGTCATTACTATCCATAAGATCAATATGAACTCTTTTATTCTTTTTATTCTTTCTATTTTCTCAAGATCATAGCAAGATAGCAAAGCCCTTGAATCAACACTAATATTTATTATATATAGCTCACGGACTCGATTACGTAAAGGGATCACAAAGCAAAACTCAAAACTAATTCATACCAAAACTTTATTCTACTAGATCAAGATATTACTAAAAGAATCGAACTAAGTAAAACGGTAAAGATAGGGGTGTGATGGTGATACGATACCAAGGCACCTCCCCCAAACTTGGCAGTTGCCAAGGGGAGTGCCCATACCCATGTGATTATGTCCTCGGAGATGGTGAAGAAGGAGTTGTTGATGATGTAGGTTTCTTTCTTAATTTGCGCTTGAGAATGGCATTTTGCTCCCTTAGATCATCGATCTCCCGCTCAAGGCTTAATATCTTTTTGCATAGTTCCTATTTATTTTCCTGCGAGAGACGAAAAGGGATAAACTCGATCTTGGGTTTCTTTGCCTTATCGGGGAGGCTTGACTTTTTAAACTCCACATGCATGTCCCCTGGTTGAGGTAACGGGACTTCATCTTCATCTGAGCTCGTCTCCTCCCTTCTCTTAGGCTCATAGTCTTCTTCTTCCTCCGTGGTCTAGCCACAATGCTCCAAGTCCCCGTAGACCTTAGGGTCTGCAAGGTAATCAGCCACATAGCTTTCTCCTTCCAAATCCTGAGACGACATATTGCTCTAGATCTATAACAGAAACACAGCTCGAAACGGAAACAAAAGATTTTTGCGTCATACGGTGGTCAAAACCTTCGGGAGATTATATAATGAATTTTTACTGCCCAAAAGAAGTAACGTGCAAGAAAACGGAGTCCGGAAGGCACACGAGGTGCCCATGAGGCAGGGGGCGCGCCCAGTAAGGGTGGGCGTGCCCTCCACCCTCGTGGAGGCCTCGTGTCCTTCCCAGACTACTTCTTATTTTCCTAAATTCTTAAATATTCCAAAACGGAGAAAAATTGCTATTAGAACTGTTTTGGAGTCGGTTTACTTACCGTACCACATACCTATTCCTTTTCGGAGTCTGAAACGTTCTGGAAAGTGTCCCTTATGTATTCCTCCGGGGTTACGGTCTCAATAATACTAGTTTCAACATTTATAGGGTTACCTGAGATATAATGTTTGATTCTTTGACCGTTCACCACCTTCGGATTTGTTCCTTTGAAGTTGTTGATTTTTATGGCACCTGAACGATAGACCTCCTCGATAACGTAAGGACCTTCCCATTTAGAGAGAAGTTTTCCTGCAAAAAATCTTAAACGAGAGTTGAATAGCAACACATAATTACCTACGTTGAACTCACGCTTCTGTATCCTTTTGTCATGCCATCTTTTAACTTTTCTTTAAACAACTTGGCATTCTCATAGGCTTGGGTTCTCCATTCATCAAGTGAGCTAATGTCAAATAACCTCTTCTCACCGGCAAGTTTGAAATCATAATTGAGCTCTTTAATGGCCCAATATGCCTTATGTTCAAGTTCGAGAGGTAAGTGACATGCTTTTCCATAAACCATCTTATACGGAGACATACCCATAGGATTTTTATATGCAGTTCTATAGGCCCATAATGCATCATCAAGTTTCTTGGACCAATTCTTCCTAGATCTATTAACAATCTTTTGCAAAATTAATTTGAGCTCTCTATTGCTCAATTCTACTTGACCACTAGACTGTGGGTGATAAGGAGATGCAATTCTATGATTAACATCATACTTGGCAAGCATTTTACGGAAAGCACCATGAATAAAATGTGAACCACCATCAGTCATGAGATATCTAGGGACTCCAAACTCAGAAAAATAACTTCTTTAAGCATCTTAATAGAGGTGTTATGATCAACACTACTAGTTGGAATAGCTTCTACCCACTTAGTAACGTAATCAACAACAACTAAAATATGTGTATACCCATTAGAGGCAGGAAAAGGTCCCATATAATCAAAGCCCCAAACATCAAATGGTTCAATAACAAGACAATAGTTCATAGGCATTTCTTGACATCTACTAATATTACCAATCCTTTGACATTCATCACAAGACAAGACAAACTTACGGGCATCTTTGAAGAGAGTAGGCCAATAAAAACCAGATTGCAATACCTTATGTGCAGTTCTATCTCCAGTGTGGTGTCCTCCATATGGTTCGGAGTGACACTTGCGTAGGATTTGTTCCTGTTCATGCTCAGGTACACAACGTCTAATAACACCATCTACTCCTTCTTTATAAAGGTGTGGGTCATCCCAGAAGTAATGTCTTAAATCATAAAAGAACTTTTTATTTTGCTGGTATGTGAAACTAGGTGTTATAAATTTGGCAACAATGTAATTAGCATAATCAGCATACCATGGAGCAGTATGAGAAGCATTAATGATTGCTAATTGTTCATCAGGAAAGCTATCATCTATAGGCAGTGGGTCGTCAAGAACATTCTCTTACCTAGACAAGTTGTCTGCAACGGGGTTCTCAGCTCCCTTTTTATCAATAATATGTAAATCAAATTCTTGGAGCAAGAAGACCCATCTAATAAGTCTAGGTTTAGCATCTTTCTTTTCCATAAGATATTTAATAGCAGCATGATCAGTGTGAATAGTTACTTTAGAATCAACAATATAAGGTCTGAACTTATCACAAGCAAATACAACAGCTAAGAACTCTTTTTCAGTGGTAGCATAATTTCTCTGTGTAGTGTCTAAAGTTTTACTAGCATATTGAATAACATTCAATTTCTTATCAACTCTCTGCCCTAGAACAACACCTACAGCATAATCACTAGCATCACACATAATTTCAAAGGGTAAATTCCAATCAGGTGGCTGAACAATAGGCGTAGTGATTAAAGCTTTCTTAAGTATTTCAAATGCTTCTACACAGTCATCATCAAAGACAAAAGGAATATCTTTTTTGCAATAAATTAGTCATAGGCCTAGAGATTTTAGAAAAGTCATTAATGAACCTCCTATAAAAACCGGCATGACCAAGGAAACTTCTTATACCTTTAATGTCCTTGGGACACAACATATTTTCAATAGCATCAACTTTAGCTTTATCAACTTCAATACCTCTTTTAGAAAATTTATGCCCCAAGGCAATGCCTTCATTAACCATAAAGTGACACTTCTCCTAATTCAAGATGAGACTAGTGTCTTCGATCTCTCCAAAACTCGATCAAGGTTGCTCAAGCAATCATCAATAGAGGATCCATAAACGGAGAAATCATCCATGAATACCTCACAAATCTTTTCACAAAAGTCAGAGAATATAGCCACCATGCATCTTTGAAAGGTAGCAGGTGCATTACATAAACCAAAAGGCATACGTCTATAAGCAAAAGTACCGAAAGGGCAAGTAAAAGTAGTTTTTGATTGATCGTCCGCTGACACAGGTATTTGAGAGAAACCAGAATATCCATCTAGAAAGCAGAAATGTGTATGTTTGGATAGTCTTTCTAGCATTTTATCAATAAAAGGTAAAGGGTAATGATCTTTCTCAGTAGCTTTATTTAATTTACAGAAATCAATTACCATCCTATAACCTGTAACAATTCTTTGCGGAATCAATTCATCTTTATCATTAGGAACAACAGTAATACCTCCCTTCTTAGGGTCGCAATGGACATGACTTACCCAATCACTATCAGCAACGGGATAAATTATACTGGCCTCAAGGAGCTTTAGTATCTCCTTTCTTACCACTTCTTTCATCTTAGGGTTTAACCGTCATTGATGATCTCTAACTGGTTTGGCGTCTTCGTCCAATTTAATTTTGTGTTGGCATAGAGTGGGACTAATGCCCTTAAGATCATCAAGAGTATATCCAATAGCAGAATGGTGCTTCTTCAGAGTTTTCAATAATCTTTCCTCTTCCTGCTCTGAAAGGTTAGCACTAATAATAATAGGATATATCTTCTTTTCATCAAGATAAGCATATTTAAGATTATCAGGTAAAGGTTTAAACTCAAACACGGGATCACCCTTGGGTGGAGGGGGATCCCCTAGGATTTCAACAGGCAAGTTGTGTTTCAGGATGGGACCCTGTTGAAAGAATACTTCATCTATTTCCCTTCTTTCATTCATAAACATATCATTTTCATGGTCTAGCAAATATTTTTCTAAAGGATCAGTAGGAGGCACAACAATAGAAGCAAGGCCAATTATTTCATCTTTACTAGGCAATTCTTTATCATGGGGTTGCCTACGATATTTGGCAAAATTAAACTCATGAGACATATCTCCTAAGCCAATCGTAACAACATCCTTTTTGCAATCAATCCTAGCATTAAACAATATTCAAGAAGGGTCTACCAAATATAATGGGACAAAAGCTATCTTGTGGGGAACCAAGAACAAGAAAATCAGCAGGGTATTTAACTTTCCCACACAAGACTTCAACATCTCTAACAATCCCAACTCGTGAAATAGTATCTCTATTGGCAAGCTTAATTGTAACATCAATATCTTCTAACTCAGCGGGTGCGATATCATGCATAATTTCATTGTATAAGGAAATAGGTATTGCACTGGCACTAGCACCCATATCACATAAGCCATGATAACAATGATCTCCTATTTTAACAGAAATAACAGGCATGCCTACAACAGGTCTATGTATCTTAGTATCGGGTTTAGCAATATTGGCAGCTTCCTCACAGAAGTAAATAACATGCCCATCTATATTATCAGCCAAAAGATCTTTAACCATAGCAATACTAGGTTCAACTTTAATTTGCTCAGGGGGTGTATATGTTCTAGTATTACTCTTACGAACAACAGTTGAAGCTTTAGCATGATCCTTTATCCTAACAGGGAAAGGTGGTTTCTCAACATAAGTAGTAGGAACAATAGGATCATTATAAGTGATAGTCTTTTCTTCAACTGTAACAGGTGCAACTACTTTTACTTCAATGTGAGGATTATATTTAAACCACTTCTCCTTAGGGATATTGACGTGAGTAGCAAAAGATTAACAGAAAGAAGCTACTATCTCAGAGTCAAGTCCATATTTAGCGCTAAATCCACGAAAAGCATCGGTATCCATAAAAGATTTAACACAATCAAACTTAGGTGTCATACCTGACTCCTTCCATCGTCGGAACCCCAATCTTCAGAGTTGCGTTTAATTCTTTCCAATAAATCCCACTTGAATTCAATAGTCTTCAGCATATAAGACCCAACACAGGAAGTATCGAGCATGGTGCGATCATTGAGAGAAAGCCGGGCATAAATTTTTTGAATAATCATTTCTCTTGAGACCTCATGATCGGGGCATGAATATAACATTGACTTAAGCCCCCCCCCCAAGCTTGAGCGATGCTTTCTCCTTCGCGAGGCCAGAAATTATATATGTAATTACGATCACGATGAACAAGATTCATAGGATAGAACTTCTAGTGAAATTCCAATTTCAATCGTTTATAGTTCCAAGATCCCGTATCATCACATAGCCTATACCATGTCAATGCATCTCCCTTCAAAGATAAAGGGAAGACATTCCTCTTGACAACATCATCGGGTATACCTGCAAGCTTAAATAATCCACAAACTTCATCCACATAGATAAGGTGTAAATCGGGATGCAATGTTCCATCTCCTGCAAAGGGATTAGCTAGCAGTTTCTCTATCATACCCGAAGGAATTTCAAAGTAAACATTTTCAATAGGTTCAGTAGGTTGAGGAGCAACTCTTTGATCTACTGGTCGGGGCGAAGATGCCCCGAACAAGCCCATCAAAGGATTAGTTTCCATAGTAACAAGTGACAGAAAATTTCAGCACACTATATAAATGTTTCCTTACCAAGTTCCACTCACCAAAGGCGCTTCACTCCCCGGCAACGGCGCCAGAAAAGAGTCTTGATGACCCGCAAGTATAGGGGATCTATCGTAGTCCTTTCGATAAGTAAGAGTGCCGAACCCAACGAGGAGCAGAAGGAAATGACAAGCGGTTTTCAGTAAGGTATTCTCTGCAAGCACTGAAATTGTAGGTAACAGATAATTTTGTGATAAGATAATTTGTAACGGGTAACAAGCAATGAAAGTAAATAAGGTGCAGCAAGGTAGCCCAATCCTTTTTGTAGCAAAGGACAAGCCTGGACAATTTCTTATAATGAGAAAAGCGCTCCCGAGGACATATGGGAATTATCGTCAAGCTAGTTTTCATCACGCTCATATGATTCGCGTTCGGCACTTTGATAATTTGATATGTGGGTGGACTGGTGCTTGGGTACTGCCCTTTCTTGGACAAGCATCCCACTTATGATTAACCCCTATTGCAAGCATCCACAACTACAAAAGAAGTATTAAGGTAAACCTAACCATAGCATGAAACTAGTGGATCCAAATCAGCCCCTTACGAAGCAACGCATAAACTAGGGTTTAAGCTTCTGTCACTCTAGCAACCCATCATATACTTATTACTTCCCAATGCCTTCCTCTAGGCTGAAACAATGGTGAAGTGTCATGTAGTCGACGTTCACATAACACCACTAGAGGAGAGACAACATACATCTCATCAAAATATCGAACGAATACCAAATTGACACGACTACTAATAGCAAGACTTCACCCATGTCCTCAGGAACAAACATAACTACTCACAAAGCATATTCATGTTCATAATTAGAGGGGTATTAATATGCATTAAGGATCTGAACATATGATCTTCCACCAAATAAACCAACTAGCATCAACTACAAGGAGTAATCAACACTACTAGCAACCCACAGGTACCAATTTGTGGTTTGGATACAAGATTGGATACAAGAGATGAACTAGGGTTTGAGAGGAGATGGTGTTGGTGAAGATGTTGATGGAGATTGACCCCCTCCCAATGAGAGGATCGTTAGTGATGACGATGGTGATGATTTCCCCCTCCCGGAGGGAAGTTTCCCCGGCAAAACAGCTCCGCCAGAGCCCTAGATTGGTTCCGCCAAGGTTCCGCCTCGTGGTGGCGGAGTTTCGTCCCGTAAGCTTGCTTATGATTTTTTCAGGGTAAGAGACTTCATATAGCAGAAGATAGGCACCGGAGGGCCATCAGGGGGCCCACAAAGCAGGGGGCGCGCCCAGTAGGGGTGGGCGCGCCCCCCACCCTCGTGGCCAGGGTGTGGGCCCCCTCTGGTACTTTCTTTGCTCAATAATTCTTATTAATTCCAAAAGTGACTTTTGTGGAGTTTCAGGACTTTTAGAGCTGTGCAGAATAGGTTTCCAATATTTGCTCCTTTTCCAGCCCAGAATTCCAGCTGCCGGCATTCTCCCTCTTCATGTTAAACCTTGTAAAATAAGAGAGAATAGCCATAAGTATTGTGACATAACGTGTAATAACAGCCCATAATGCAATAAATATCGATATAAAAGCATGATGCAAAATGGACGTATCAGAGAGGAGGCGGAGATGATCGATGCCGGAAACGACTCCAGTGTAGGAGGGCGAGAGAGAGGAGGTGAAGATGATCGACCCTGTTAGCGACGCGGCGAACTGCAGTGTGCGCGGAGGCAGAGGAGACAAAAAAGCAGTGTGCGCGCCATTGCTGCGTCAGTGCAGTTGGAGGACGACAAAGAGTAGGCCGAGATGAGCGACGCCGGAAATGACTCTAGTGTAGTAGCACACGAGCAAGGAGATCAAGTGGAAGGGGTTCGGCGTCGAGAGGGACGAGTAGGAGGGCTCTAAGCAGAGGACAGAGGAGCTTGACATGGCGGCGTCAGTGCAGTAGACTGCTTCCAAAAAGAGATGAAGCTACGATCCTCGAAACAAAAAACTTACAACACGAATGTTGTGAGGAACTGCGAGATTAGGCTGCTGGTCAAAGGAAATTTCAAATGATCGATCGTGCGCGACGAATCTGACAAAATTCGTCCAGAATAGCTCCAAACGGGAACACAAGATTAAGAACTTACAACCGATGAAACTACGAACCGATCGCCTGAATGGAACCGTAGCATTGAGGTGCATCTTTTTCATGTAGAGCTTACCTCGAACCGAAGCACCGGTGTGTAGATCAGAGGGGCATGGAAGAGAGGAGATTAGGGAGGAGCTTACTGGAGATTGAAGAAGACACCACGTAAATAGCTCGCATCCCTCCTGTTTCTCCTTGTGCAGGGGCCCGCTCGCTGCACTTCCGTCTGCCTGGCTCGAGTGAAATTGCCGATCTGAGCGTTCCCAGCGAGCCAGGCCCAGAGGTGCTTTAAGTTTCATGCTATGCAGGCCCAATAGTAAAACTAGGCAACCAAACAGCCCGTTCCCTTCCCGCGCGGGCCTGGTTGGGCCTGATGCAGGCAACCAAACACGCCCTTAAGCACTGAGTTCAGAGATCCCTGTGATGAAAAGTTCAAATAAAATGGAGAGAGAAATTTTAGAGATCCCTCTGCTGAATATGAGCATGCGATACAAATTTCTATCAGATAACCAAAAATATGTCGGCCCCGTCTAAGTTTTAGTGGCTCCTTTGCTCACGTAATATGGTGCCCTTCCTATTATGTCGAGCAATTCACTTGTTGTCAAAATTCTGTATCCGATATTTTGGGGCCTCATGACGCCCAGTAGTTTACATTATTCACGGATGCACCGCTTTTCTCTAGAGCAGAAAGACAGAAGTGAAGGAAATATGCCCTAGAGGCAATAATATAGTTACTATTTATTTCCTTATATCATGATAAATTTTTATTATTCATGCTAGAATTGTATTAACCGGGAACTTAGTACATGTGTGAATACATGGACAAAACATAGTGTCCCTAGTATGCCTCTACTTGACTAGCTAGTTAATCAAAGATGGTTATGCTTCCTAACCATAGACCTGTGTTTTCATTTGATGAACGGGATCACATCATTAGGAGAATGATGTGATGGACAAGACCCATCCGTTAGCTTAGCACTATGATCGTTACAGTTTCATTGCTACTGCTTTCTTCATGACTTATACATGTTCCTCAGACTATGAGATTGTGCAACTCCCGAATACCGGAGGAACACCTTTGAAAGAACATGCGGTGCCCCCATGTTTGGTTTTGGTAATTGATGACAATCTCTATGGACTAATGGTTGTCTTGAGTTATATTTGAAGGATTTGTCCATAGGCTTTTCTTGAAGTCCATGTGTTGGTTTCAAGGAGTTTATGAGTTGACCAAGGTGCTATTAAGGAATTATCCAAAGATTGGTCATGCGAGTGTTGAGCTTATTGCAAGCATGTCTTGAAGAAGAAGGTTGTGTGATCATTCATGTCTACCTTCAATACATCATCCAAATGAAGTGAGTTGCAAAGATTCAAGGTTGATCAAGACTAAGTCAATAGTGAATCAAGTTGATTAACTCACAAAGCGTAGAAGATGTACCGAGAGGGATCAAATGATCCCATGGTATGGTAAGCATTGTCCATTGCACTTTGTGTACTAACCCATGGTCTATGTGAGAGTTCTATGTGGGGTTAGGTACGTATCCATGGGCTTCCATCAAGAGGAAGATATCATACAACCCATGGAAAGGATGACATCAAGTGGTGATCGTCATCAAGATTGCCGTGTGCAAGTTCAAGTGGAGCATCACGAAGAGATCAAGTGCTTGAATCTTTCCATCCATTGTGGTGGCAATGGACTTGTGAAGATGAGCCGAAGAGTGGCTCACCCATAGTGGACTATGGGAGAGCAATCATCTAGTCTTCATCGAGCCAACGCAATCAAGAAAGGTGGTCCAACTTGAGGGAGTGAAGATCGTCATCATCTAGCTCAAGTGGACCATGTGCAAGGCAAAGGTTTGCCCTTGATAGGTTTTCTATTTTACCGGTCTCATGGTAGTTGTGGCAGACCGGGTTATAGGATCGATTGCCGTACTATCAAGGGGGGCTCTCGATGAGTTGCTTGATCGTATCATTCGTAGAGAGCTCAAACCATTGCATCCTTGCATCATGTTTCTTGGTTCTTGTTTGATTCTCTTTGTGAGTCTTAGAGCTTATGGTCATCTTGATGACAAGCTTGAGTTCATCGAAAATGGAGTTTGCATGCGACTTCTATGATGTTTTCGATGTTGGAGGTTTTACCAGTCTTCTCCGAGGAAGGGTTCTCACCATTTTATTTTGGGCCTTTTCTATTTTGCTTCTTATTGATATTTCTTTCAAGATTGTGTTAGCCCTTGTCGCTAGCTTTCCAACAAACTTGGTTTTATCAAATTCGGAGTCCGTTTGCAAAAGTTGTGGCAGTTTTGGTGTTCTGAAAAGGCTGCAGCGGTACTACCGTGAATTGGAGCGGATGTAATTTTTTACTATCGCTCCAGAGCGGTACTACCGCGGCTCCTACAGCGGTAGTACCACTCCGGACCAAAAAACTCGTCCCAAGTCCTGCGGAGGTAGGTACGGAAGTATTTTTTTTGTACTGCAAGCAGTAGTACCGCGATCCCTAGCAGTAGTACCGTGAGGACGAGCGGTAGTACCGCTCTGTGCGGGTTGTGAGCATAACGGTTGGATTTTTCCCCACCTATAAAAGGGGGTCTTCTTCCCCATTGAACCTTATACTTTGAGCTCGTATTCTTCCCCCATTGTTGACCTTCTTCGAGCTTGCTAACTCTCAATCCCTCCATGGATTCTTGCTAGTTTTTGAGGGAAAAGAGAGAGGAGATCTAGATCCACATTTCCACCAATCACTTTCTCCTCTATGTGAGGGGAACCCCTTGGATCTTGATCTTGGAGTTCTTGGTGTTCTCCTTCTTGTTCTTCCTCTCATTTTCCTCCCTAGCATTAGTTGCTTCGGTGGGATTTGAGAGAGAAGGACTTGGGCACTCCGTGTGCCCTTGCCATTGCATTTGGTGCATCGGTTTGAGTTCATCACGTAATACGTGGAAGTTACAAGTTGAGAAGCTTATTACTCTTGGGTGCTTGGTACCCTTGAGCTTGTTCCTCTTGGGTGCTTGGGCGCCCTAGACGGTTGGTGGTGTTCGGAGCTCAATCATTGTGGTGTAAAGCTCCGGGCAAGCATCGGGGTCTCCAATTAGGTTGTGGAGATCGCCCCGAGCAATTTGACGGGTTCCGGTGACCGCCCCCAAGGGTTGCCAAAGTGTACGGGTTCGGTGACCGCCCCCAAGGGTTGCCATTTGTACGGGTTCGTGACCGCCCTCGAGGGTCCCTTAGTGGAATCACGGCATCTTGCATTGTGCGAGGGCGTGAGGAGATTACGGTGGCCATAGTGGCTTCTTGGGGAGCATTGTGCCTCCACACCGCTCCAAACGGAGATTAGCATCCGCAAGGGTGTGAACTTCGGGATACATCATCGTCTCCGCGTGCCTCGGTTATCTCTTACCCGAGCCCTTTACTTATGCACTTTACTTTGTGATAGCCATATTGTTTCTTGTCATATATCTTGCTATCACCTAAGCAATCTTTCTTGCTTAGCATAAGTTGTTGGTGCACATAGGTGAGCCTAGTTGTTGTAGGTTTTGTGCTTGACAAATTAACCGCTAGGTTTATTCCGCATTTGTTCAAGCCTCAACCGTAATTATTTTAAAGTGCCTATTCACCCCCTCTCTAGGCGACATCCACGATCTTTCAACCTTGTGTGCTATCAAACGCCACAACATAACTGGGTGATTATAAAGATGCTCTACAGGTGTCTCCGAAGGTATTTGTTGGGTTGGCATAGATCGAGATTAGGATTTGTCACTCCGTGTTTCGGAGAGGTATCTCTGGGCCCTCTCGGTAATGCTCATCACTATAAGCCTTGCAAGCAATGTGACTATTGAGTTACTTGTGGGATGAAGCATTACGGAACAAGTAAAGATACTTTCCGGTAACGAGATTAAACTAGGTATGATGATACCGACGATCGAATCTCGGGCAAGTAACATACTGATGACAAAGGGAACAACGTATATTGTTATGCGGTTTGACCGATAAAGATCTTTGTAGAATATGTAGGAGCCAATATGAGTATCCAGGTTCCGCTATTGGTTATTGATAGGAGATGTGTCTCGGTCATGTCTACATAGTTCTCGAACCCATAGGGTCCGCACGCTTAACGTTCAATGACGATTTGTATTATGAGTTATGTGTTTTGAAGACCGGAGTTTGTTCAGAGTCCCGGATGAGATCACGAACGTGACGAGGAGTCTCGAAATGGTCGAGACATAAAGATTGATATATTGGAAGGCTATATTCGGACATCGGAATGGTTCCGGAGAAGTTCGGGTATTTTCCGGAGTACCGGGAGGTTACCAGAACCCCCCGGGAGTTGATGGGCCTTGGTGGGAAAGGAGAGGCAGCGCCAGGAGGTGGCGTCCCCCAAGCCCAGTCCGAATTGGACAAGGGGTTGGGGGCGGGCCCCTCTCCCTTCTTTCCCCCTTCTCCTTTAGGTGGATACCTACTAGGACTTGGAGTCCTAGTAGGATTCCCCTTCTCCTGGCGCGCCTGGCTTGGCTGGCCGGCCTCCCCCTCCCTCCTTTATATATGGGGGCAAGGGGGCACCCTATAACACACCAAATTTTGCCTTAGCCATGTGCGGTGCCCCCCTCCACAGTTACACACCTCGATCATATCACCGTAGTGCTTAGGCGAAGCCCTGCGCCTGTAACATCATCATCACTGTCGCCATGCCGTCGTGCTGATGGAACTCACCCTCGTCCTCAACTGGATCAAGAGCACGAGGGACGTCATCAAGCTGAACATGTGTTGAACGCAGAGGTGCCATACATTCA
The DNA here is from genome assembly GCA_963921465.1 of Triticum timopheevii. Classification (NCBI taxonomy): domain Eukaryota; kingdom Viridiplantae; phylum Streptophyta; class Magnoliopsida; order Poales; family Poaceae; genus Triticum; species Triticum timopheevii. Next base: position 107,099,336 of record OY997270.1, read on the forward strand.
GTACTTGGATCGGTTGGATCGTGAAGAAGTTCGACTAAATCAACCGTGTTATTAAACGCTTCCGCTTTCAGTCTATGAGGGTACGTGGACACACTCTCCCCTCTCGTTGCTATGCATCTCCTAGATAGATCTTGCGTGATCATAGGATTTTTTTTTGAAATTACCGCGTTCCCCAACAGTGGCATCCGAGCCAGGTCTATGCGTAGATGTTTTATGCACGAGTAGAACACAGAGTTGTGGGCGATAATAGTCATACTTCTTACGACCAACGTCTTACTTTGATTTGACGGTATTGTTGGATGAAGCGGCCCAGACCGACATTACATGACTGCGTTCATGAGACTGGTTCTACCGACGTGCTTTTGCACATAGGTGGCTGGCGGGTGTCTGTTTCTCCAGTTTTAGTTGAATCGAGTTTGACTACGGCCGGTCCTTGTTGAAGGTTAAAACAACACACTTGATGAAAAATCGTTGTGGTTTTGATGCGTAGGTAAGAACGGTTCTTGCTAGAAGCCCGTAGCAGCCACATAAAACTTGCAACAACAAAGTAGAGGACGTCTAACTTGTTTTTGTAGGGCTTTTTGTGATGTGCTATGGTCAAGACATGACGTGATATAAATTGTTGTATGAGATGATCATGTTTTGTAACAAAGTTATCGGCAACTGGCAGGAGCCATATGGTTGTCGCTTTATTGTATGAAATGCAATCGCCACGTAATTGCTTTACTTTATCACTAAGCGGTAGCGATAGTCGTTGTCGCTGTACAAAAGTAGGGACTCCGCTTTTGACCCCTTTACTTGTGCACGGGCAGTCAGAGCCTCCCGCCACGGCCACGCACAGACACAGCAAGAAAGGGAAACTGGAGAGGAGATGAAGCCACAAAACAAACAAAGCAATAACAAGGACCAAGGCCACGAAGATCAGATGGGCGAAGCAGGTTTTCCCGACAAGGACCCTTGCCGGGGCAGCCTCAGCAACCCCGGCAAGGCCCTTGCCGGGGCAGCTCACCCACGCCAACCGAGCGAGCCACACTTGAGCCCACCAACACTAAACAGATGCGTTGGGACAAGGCTCGGGAGGCACCTCTATGGTGGCATGCAGATCTTTGTGAAGACATAGAATGCTCAAGATCAAGTGAGGATAGGAAGGCAACCATCCTCATCGAAGAAACCCACGAGACCCCCGCCAAGATCCTTGCCGGGGAGGCCAGCGCGCCATGGTAAGACCCTTGCCGGGCCACCCGACAAGGCTCTCGCCAAGCGCACCGGCAGGGCCGCTACCAGGCCCACGCCAGCTAAGTCTTCACCGCCGTTCGCATATAGCTGCCGACCCAACCAGCTGGGCATGCACCTGCGTGGCAGCATGCGATCCTTCGTGGAGGCTCCACCACCGCGCCACCTCAGCTGCCTGCCTACCTACATGGCACCGCATGCATCGCTGGCCAGGGCGTGTGTCGAAGCAAGGGGAAGCGGCGACGGACGGGACGGGCCCCGCCCCCATCCCCGATAAAGTGGAGGGACACCTAAGCCTCACATTTAATGCACCTTGTCCTGTAATACGGGCGATAAGCTCGTGCTACTATATCACTTTCCACCTCCTGTGTGCCACTGTGGCAGCCCCTTTCGCCTATAAAAGGAGGCCCATGGCACACAGAGAAAGGATTCGGCTCTTTCGAACCCCACAGCTCCCAGAGCTAGTTCCAGAGCTCAAGAACACTAATACATCCACCAAAGCAGGATCGTACGGGTTTTATGCATCATTGCGGCCCGAACCTTGGTAAATCCCCCTTTGTGTTGTCTGTTAGTCCCGCTCTTCTCACAATCCCTGCGCGCTGCAACTGTAGAAGGGATTCTAGTGATCCCATAGGTGTCGTTTCCCACCGACATCTTTGGCGCGCCAGGTAGGGGGGCGCTGTTGTGAGAATCTGGCCTAGCAGTTGACCCAACTGTTCTTCATCGCCATGGCTCCGAAGAAGAAGACGACCACGACGATCGGTTTGTCCGGGACCGGCTTGGTACCGGCACGGACCGGCAGTGGGCCAGTCACGGAGAGGACCCGTGGCGCGGCCCGCGAACATCTACATCACCCCGCTGGTCCCGGCCTGGCGAGTGGCGTCGTTCACATGACAGGCGACGATCCACCAGTCGCGGGCTCCGGAGGTGGAGTCGGCCCCCCCGCAGGCGGAGCGGGGCCCTTCAGGGGTGCCGCTGTCCTGCCAGGCGGCGGTACGGCGACCTCCAAAATGCCAACACCGGCGCCCATGGCGCGCTCCTCCCAGGTTGTGCATGACGAGCAGCGTCACCCTGCCGGTGACCCTGCACGCCACCCGAGGAAGAGTCCCATGCGTCCATCACATGAAGAAGAGGGCCAGCGTGCATGCCGAGGTGCTGACGGAGGTGGCGAACGACTGCGGAGCCGTGGCGCGGCTCCTTCTAACGTGGTTAGGAGTTGAGGCGCGTCGCGGTCCACCCAGCTTTCGCCGCCACCCACACCAGCGGAAGCCCTAGCGCGCGCACAACTGCTCCTCGATTTTCCTCCCGCCGCGGAGAAGCTTGACGAATGGAGGGCCACCGTCCGGAGCCTCGTCGGCATTGCCAACAACGATGAGTTGCGGCCGACGAGGCCCGGAGGTCGTTGCTCCACCGGGCCACCGCATGCCAGCGGAGACCACGTTGGAGGCGATGCAGCCACGGTGCACTCCCCTCCTCCGTCCCGACCGCCCCGAGCGTCGGTCTGTCGTGACAATGCTCGTGATGATATTTCCATCGCGTCGTCCGACCCGCGAACCAACCGCGATCAGCGCCAAGTTCTTCGGGAGCGGGCTCATGAGGACGCTCGAACCACGATCGAGCGCCGACGTGACGCGTGCCACCAGTCGGACAGGCGGGCAGGGTCCGCTACGGACCACCCAACGTCGGGAGGCTACAGTGGCCTACCTTACGAGGTGGGTTGTCCGGCTTTCACCGTGAGCTGTGGCAGTTCCAGTGGCCCTCCCATCACACCTTCAAACCCGACGTCGGTGAGAAGTACAATGGCAAGACCCACCCGTCGGAGTTCCTCAGCATCTACACCATCGCGATGCAATCTGCTGGGGCCCGCGACGATAAGGTGCTCGCCAACTACTTCCCGTTGGCACTCAAGCCTAATGTTATGTCGTGGTTGATGCACTTTCCGGTGGATCCCATCTCTTCTTGGGCGGATCTGTGCCATGAGTTTGTTGGCGCCTTTACTGGAGGTCACCAAGCTCATGGTCAGGCGAGTGATTTACACATCATCCCCTAGAAGGAAGGAGAAAACCTGCGCAAGTACATCCAAAGGTTCAGCCGGGTGCAGTACAACATCCCTGATGTTCATCCCACCGCCGTGATCAGTGCGTTCCACCAGAACATGCGCAATCGCAAGATGCATGAAGAACTGGCGATGAACAAGGTTAAGGATGTGGCCGAGCTCTATGTTCTGGCCGATCGGTGCGCTCGTGCTGAGGAGGGAAGGAAGTACCCCAGCGGAAACTGACTCCACTGGCGATACTGCCACCCCAGCAAAGAAAGGCCAATTCCATAATAGGAAGCGCAAGGGCAAGGCCGTGCTTGCCGTTGAGGGATCCGACGACACCGGTACCACCAAGAAGACCAAGGCGAGCGACCCCGACAAGGAGGTTGCCGGGTGTGACGCTTGCTGGGCCTTGGCGGCTATGGGCAAGCCAGGGGGCTCCGACAAGCAGTACTGCAAGATCCACCGCACCAAGGGCCACGATCTCCAAAACTACCGAAAGGTAGAACTGCTCGCCGAGAAGCAGAAAGCCGAGTATGAGCGGCGGGACAAGGAGAAAGGCCCAGATGCTGCTGAGGGATCCGGCAAGAAACATGGCGGCCAAGGAGGCCGCCGCGGCAAGGATAATCAACAAGACAGGCCCGCCCGGGGACGTGACAAGAAGCAGGAAGACGATGATCATGACGAGGACGACGAGTCCGGCGACCACGAGTTTCAGAAAGCCACAGAGGCCATGTGCGTCAATGGTGGCACCTCGCTGCATACATCCCACCGCCAACTCAAGCAGTGGGCGCTGAGATCTCAGTGGTGGAAAAAATCGTTTGACGCACGGAAGCCGCTGAAATGGTCCAGCACGCCCATCATTTTCGACACCGAGGACCACCCTGACCGCACCACTGCGGTCGGGTGCTTGCCATTGTTGGTTTCACCAATGATCCGCAACCTCAAGGTGACAAAGATGTTGGTTGATGGCGGGGCCGTCCTGAACTTGATCTCGCCTGTTATGGTCAGAAGGCTGTAGATCCCTGATGGAGACCTCGAGGAGACGGGTACGTTCCAAGGGGCCAACCCGGGGAGGAGCCAGCCAAAGGGAAAGATCACGCTGTGTGGGGACCCCGACTCATAAGTCGAGATCACCGAATGCACGTGTACAGTGATCCCAGAGATCAATGCTCATTGAACACACAGAAGCTGAATAACAAGAGTCTTACATCCATACATACCGTCTTACACAAATTATGACCATTATGGTCAAGTATTACATTGATAAAGCCTTAAGGGCTGAACATCAAATGAAACACAAGCAGCGGAAATCTTCGCCGATAAGTAGAACCCATGCCATCTGCCTTAACCCTACAGGCATTCTGACTGGGAAACGTCCTAGTTCGCATGTTCGTCTCCAAAGAACTCTTCTTTGAACTCCGGTTCTTCCATGCCTGGTCAATTAAATAACCAGTGGCAAGCCAATGAGTACTTTGAATGTACTCGCAAGCAACCCATGTTTTTGGTTCAAGATACAACAATGCATGATATAGATAAATTTTTGCAGAAAGCTAGTTTTGAGTGCAATGACATGTTCAACAACTTGTAAGACATGCATCAAGAGAATTCAAGTAACTATGAGGACAGGTTACAGATATCAACATAAATAGAGTGGGCACCAACCCATCTCAATCATGTCAAGTCCCTTGACTTGACCCAAGTCATTTTATCAACACACACACACACACGGTTTGTAAACAAGTGGACGTAGCCCAATAGCGGTTACCCAACTTTCCTTGACCATGGACACGGCTATTCGAATAGTTTTACACTCTGCAGAGGTTGCACACTATACCACAAGATCCGGGGAACTTCCGTGTCGTCCACGACCCGCGATACCTCAAGTACCCGGGGTAAGCACCCGATCACTACCTTTCCCTAGACAACACTAACATGGAGCCCGCTCGATTGGTAGTAAACCCCGTGCCCAACATTTCACATCATAAAGTTGTGGAGCCTCGCTCCCATATTCATCACATACCACAAGCACGGGGTACCAACGGTGTGTCCGGTGCCCTGTGAAAACAGTCATGGCCGCCCTACCTGGCACGACCCCGTCCCGAGAGAGCGCACCAACAACTCTCCCGTAACTAGTAATGCAGGCTCCAACCTAGTATCGGTCTAGGTAATCAATAATGCCCTTTCCCATATAAGGGTAGAGTGGTTGCGCATGTAAGGTTGGAATAACGGTCGCAACTTAAACCAATCCATTTTGAAAACAACACACACTTGCCTCGGTACACCACTTTGTTATCAAGTGGCTACCCAACTCATCATCTTCCCCGGGCATAAGTGGCACCCGGCAAGGTTTTCGAAAAGTCTTTTGAAAATACTTTGCCTCCTTCACCATGCATATTCTCGTCTTTTGCGTAGCACTACTTTAGCATCCTATCTACTCCCACCGTCATAACCCTCATAAGAAGGTAGGGTTATGCACAATGCAAGTATCAATGAGGAAGTACGGTGGTAAACCATTAGAGTGGATACCACCTCGTCATGATTCCTTTGCAACAACAATATGGTGCTATATGACATGCATAAAAAGGGTTTCATAGGCATGGTCAAAGGGCTGCTTGCCTGGCTCAACAAAGTCTTCTGGGTCTTCAAAGTCTTCTGGTCCAACTCCTTCGTCAGCAACGCAATCTATCGTCGCAAAAATAATAACGAGAAAATAAGGCAATAAACAGAAAAACCAAAGTGCTCAGAAAAATGTCAACTTATTTTTGTTAAATACTAGGGTGAAAACTAAGAAGTGGAAAATTTCTAGTTTTGGATTTGGAGTAGCAGAATAGGAGAAATGGATTTACAAAGGTATATTTAAATGTTTAAAATCACATTTAAATATTTACAATGAAGAAAAGGTTGTTGGATTTGCATGAAAGTTGCACCATTAAATAGGTTGCAATATTTTAGGAATTTAGGAATTGGAATTATTTCATTTGGATAAATATTTTATCCTGTGGGATTTTTGGAAGGGTGACAGAAAAAGAAAAAGAAAAGGGCCATGTGCATGCTGGGCCAGAACAGCCGCAGGGCAGCAGGCCCAGCCAGAGAGGCGGCCCAGCGCACTGGTGCACGCGCACGTGCCAGGTTCAAACCTGACGGGCGGGGCCCAGGCGTCAGTGAGAGAGAGGGGAGATGGAGGGGAGAGGCCGACAGGAGGGGCCCGCCTGTCATCCCTAACCCCGAGTCCAGAAGGCCGGTGTGCTCACCGGCGACGATGCAGGGCACGGCGAGGTCGGGGCGAGGGCACGGCTGGGCTCAGCGTCGTGTCGCCGTTCAGGTGGTGGTGGTCGCGGTCGCCGGGGTGGCCTGGTTCGCCGGCGACGAGGTCTCGCGGCGGAGAAGCTTCGGGCGGTGGTCGTTCCGGTCGACTCCTGCTGCAAACGAGGTGGGGGAGAGAGGGGAAATGATCAGTGGGATGAGGCGGTTCCAGATCGGGGCAGAGGAGGAGCGGGGGAGGCCTGTACATCGCGAACTCCGGCGAGCCAAAGCGGCGGAGCTCGAGCTCGATCTCGAGCTCGTGCGGCTCTGGAGACGAACTGGGGGTGCAGGGGGATGACTTGGTGGTGTAGAGAGCGAGTGGTGAGGAGAGGAGGGCTCGGGGGGGCCTTTAAATAGGTGAACGGCGAGGTCCCGTAGACCCTTGCGCCGGCGAGCTCACGCTCGTCGCTGCAGGGCTCGGGGGAAGCAGGCGTGGTGTCTGGGGTGTTCCTGGATGTCGACTATGTCGGGTGAGTTAGAGAGAGGGAGTGGGGAGAGGTCAGAGGCGCGCGCGTGTGAGCCGCACCATTGGCGCGCTCGGGCGGCCGGTGTTTGCTAGCGCAGAGGCGCGGGGAGGAGGAGAGAGGAGGGGGCCGACCGCGTAGCATGTTGCGGACACCGAGGCGCATCGGCAGGCGCGCGGGGGAGGCCCGAGGTGGCCGGAGGCGGTTGGAATGGGGCGGCTACAGTACGGGAGCGCACTGTAGCGTGCTCCAGAACGCCCAAATGGCCGGCATGGCATTTTCTATGCCTTGTGGGCGCGGCCAACCGTGTCCAGTAGCTCAAGGGTGGAGAAAGAAGTAGGGGGAGGCATTGGATGCTCTGGATGGCCGCTGGGGTGAGGAGAGAGGTGGGGAAGAGGGAGAAATGGGCTGTCCAGAGAGAGAAAGTGGGGTTTTACCCATCCAATAATTGAGTTGTGGACTTGCCATTGTTACTGGAGGTGAAAGGGGTCTAGGAGGAGCTATGGTAAAAAGTTGAGCTCAAGGAGAATAGTTTTAGTGGTCAAAAATGGGATTTTGGTAAAGTGGCAGAAGGTGTTTGATAAAGGTTTTTGCAAGCAAATGATTTCCAATAGCCATGTGACTCCACAGGGTGAAATGGCACATATAAATAGGGCCTTCCACCAATTTGGAGCTTATTTGGGCAAAGTTGCCAATGCAACTTTTGTAAACCCTAGAAATGAGCAGAAATAGACTTGTGTAGATCTAGTTGAGCAAATCACTCCTCCTTGATGCACTACTTGCTGTAGTGGCCTCATTTGTTCATGTGAACATGCTCACCAAAGTTGGGGTCAAGGAGAGAAAGTTGGTAGTACAAAGTTGATCAAATATGATTCTGGTCAGAGAGGGTTTTGGGGCATTTTGGTGAACCAAAATGACTTTAATTGACATGAGGCTTTGCAAGGTGATCACAATATGCATTTGTGACTTGCTAGATTTTTCTTGGATTTTTGTGAAAATATTTCCTGTAGAAATATTTCAAATCCTTGAAATGGGCAGAATTGGTTTTGGGAGGTTTTGTCCAATATTTTGAACATGACCATGTGTTGAAACTCTTATATATGGAAAATATATGTCCACTGAGTTTCCCTGATTTTTGTCAAATATTTTTGAAACAATAAAATAATTTTTCCCTATTAAAGACCATTTCTGGCCTTAAGAAAAAGCTTTTAAATAAAATAAGAAAAATAACTTTTAAAATTATATTTTTGTGGTTTATGGGAGTCCTACATCTAATAGGATTCAAATATACTTTTTGAAATATTTTTCATACCCCAAATCAAGTACTTGCAGTGTAATCCTCAATTCAGGGGGTTTTGGAAAACTAATTTTAGAAAATACTTTTTGGCCAAATTATTTTTGTAAGAAAATACTATATTGCTCTATACACATGGCATGATCATTGGGCAGAAGTTTTGGGCAAGGAGATGAAGTACAGAAGGTGGAGTAGTTGACTTTAAAGAGCACTTGAAAAAATCACAGAGAGAAAGCCAACTCCAAAAATTAAAAGCCAAATAATGCAAAAGTTTTTGTTGGTCCAAATTTTCATGCTCTTATAATGCAAATGAAATGTTACAAAAAGTAGGGTGTGACACGCTGCCCGTAACATTCGGAGGCGAGCTGAACCATAGGACGGAGAGGATCATTTTCGATGTAGCCGAGATCCCCTTGCCCTATAATGGGATCCTCGGCCGCCCTACGCTAGCCAAGTTCATGGCGGCTTCGCACTACGCCTACAACATGATGAAGATGCCCGGGCCGATGAACATCATCACCGTCCCATCCGACAAGAAAGATGCGCTAATTTGCGTCGACCAGCTCTACCAGGAAGCAGTAGCGGCAGCCGCCGCTAAGGCGCCTGCTCCTGCCGATGGAGCCCCGGGAGAGAAGAAGACCGGCGAGACCCCTCGCACCCACTCCGACAAGTGCGCCTCCTTGGGGTGTTGTGCTTCCATTGAGAACGTGCCATAGAGCTCCACCGGCAAGAGCAAGAAGTCCAGGGCTACACCACCAGAGACCAAGAAGGTGCCTGTCAAGGAGGACGGCACGGGAGGAGCTTTCACCATAAGCTCCACCCTCGATGGCAAATAGGAAAGCGAGCTTGTCACCTTCCTCCGGGTGAATGTCGATGTGTTTGCATGGCAAGCCTCTGACATCCTCGGGGTTCCCAGGAAGGTGATTGAGCACCACCTTGCTATCTGTCCTCACGCGCGACCCGTCAAGCAGAAGGTCAGGAGGCAGGATCTGGAGAGGCAGGAGTTCATCACGGAGGAAATCAGAAAGCTAGAGGCGGCAGGCTTGGTGAGGGGAGTACTCCATCCGATGTGGTTGGCCAATCCGGTAGTGGTGCGCAAGACAAATGGGAAATGGAGGCTGTGTATTGACTACACAGACATCAATAAGGCCTGTCCAAAGGACCCTTTCCCGTTGCCGCGCATCGACCAGATTGTTAACTCCATGGCTGGGTGTGACCTCTTATCGTTCCTCGACGCCTACTCGGGATACCACCAGATCTTCATGGCAAAGGAAGACGAGGAAAAGACAACATTCATCACCCCATGTGGTACGTATTGCTTTTTACGGATGCCTTTCGGGTTGAAGAGTGCTGGCTCAACCTTTGCAAGAGCAGTCCAGATTGGTTTTGAGCCCCAGCTACATAGAAATATGGAAGCTTATATGGATGACATAGTGGTCAAAACCAAGGACAAAGCAACGCTTGTCCAAGATCTGGAGGAAACATTTGGGAACCTGCGCAAGATCAACCTTAAGTTGAACCCTGAGAAGTGTGTCTTCGGCGTCCTGTCCGGCAAGCTTCTCGGGTTCTTTGTGTCTCAGCGCAGGATTGAAGCACCCAGATAAGATCAAGGCCATCGAGCAGATTGAGGCACCCAAGCGGATCAAGGACGTGCGTCGTCTCACTGGTTGCGTTGCCGCCATGAGCCGGTTCATCTCCAAGTCCGCGGAGCGTGCCCCTCCTTTTTTCAAGATCTTGAAGAAAGCTGGGCCAGTGGAATGGACCCCGGAGGCCGAGGCAGCGCTGCAGGATTTGAAGAAGTACCTCTCCTCTACCCCAGTGCTGGTTGCGCCCAAACCACAAGAACCGTTGCTGCTATACCTAGCGGCAACAAATCGAGTGGTTAGCGCCACGCTAGTGGCGCAGAGAGAGGTTGACGAGAAGGCAGCAGCAGCGGTAGAGCCAACAGATGGTAAGCTGAAACCCTCTCCGGCAGGACTCGATCCCGGCAAGATTGAGTCCTCGGCGGGGGTTGAGGCCAGCTCAACAGACCCACACGACCGGGGGAAGAGGCACAGAAGAAGAAGATGGTGCAGCACCCAGTGTACTTTGTCAGCTCCCTCTTGCAGGGGTCTAGGTCGAGGTACTCAGGTGTGCAAAAGCTGCTCTTCAGCCTCCTTATGGCTTCGAGGAAGCTGTGCCATTACTTCCAAGCGCACGAGATCACAGTGGTCACCCGCCTCCCCTTGCAATGGATACTGCACAACCCGGATGCAACGGGGAGGATCGTGGAATGGGCCCTGGAGCCGTCGAGTTTCGTTTTGAAATTTGAAAGTACCTCGATGATTCAGAGCAGAGTCTTGGCGGAGTTTGTTGCGGAATGGACCTCGACGCCTGACGAAGAGGTACAGGAGACCGCTCTCCCCGGCAAGGAAACGAGCTGCAACTGGATCATGTACTTTGATGGTGCCTTCTCGTTGCAAGGCGCCGGTGCTAGTGTGCTGCTTGTCGCACCCACCGGAGAGCACCTCAAGTATGTCATCCAGATGCACTTTCCCCGGGAGATGTCAACCAACAACACCGCTGAGTACGAGGGTTTGCTTGCCGGTCTCAGGATCGCGGTAGACCTCGGAGTTAAGAAGCTCATCGTCAGGGGCGACTCACAGCTCGTCGTCAGGCAGGCCAACAAAGATTACCAAAGCCCGTTGATGGAAGCTTACGTAGACGAGGTAAGGAAACTGGAGGAGCGCTTTGATGGTATACAAGTAGAGCATGTCCCTCGGGTGGAGAACGACATCGCCTACTACCTGTCAAAGCGCGCTGCCCTCAAGCTACCTGTGGAACCAGGTAACTTCGTGCTTTAGTTAACCCAACCATCCATTGAGTCGTTGACTGGGCAGAACAAGCGGAGCAAGCTAGGCCCCGGCAAGTACTTCCCCACCGAGCTCCCCGGAGCCGCCGGCGAAGATGTTACCGTGGATGCCGATCCTGCTGCGGGGAAACCAACTCCGGCAGGACCTCACGTCATGGCCATGGAGGCGGACACTCCCGCGGCAGGACAGATGCCTTTGGTCCTTGCCGTCGAGCCCCAGGCTCCGGCATGGGCACAACACACCGTCTGTTTCCTTCAAAAAGGAGAGCTTCTTGAAGAGCAGGAAGAGGCAGAAAGAGTAGCCTGCCGGTCTGCTCTGTACCAATTTGTTGATAAAGTATTGTATAGAAGAAGACCAAATGGGGTGAAATTGATGTGCATCTCCCGGGAGGAAGGACTAAAGCTGTTGGCAGAGATACATGGAGGCACATGTGGCTCCCACATAGGGTCGAGGGCCCTTGCCGGCAAGGTTTCTTCTGGCCCACCGCCCTCCAGGATGCGACGGCACTAGTGACCAAGTGTCAGGCGTGCCAGTTCCATTGGAAGAAGCTTCATCAGCCAGCTCAAGCCCTTCAAACTATTCCTCTCTCCTGGCCCTTCTCGGTCTGGGGGCTCGACATACTGGGCCCTTCCCCCGTGCCATCGGGGGCTTTGAGTACTTGTATGTTGCAATCGACAAGTTCACGAAGTGGCCAGAGGTGGAAGCGGTGAGGAAGGTAATAGCGCGGTCAGCCATCAAGTTCTTCAAGGGGCTAGTGTGCCGTTTTGGGGTGCCTAATAGGATCATCACCGACAACAGCACACAGTTCACGAGCCATGCCTTCATGCAGTACATTGAGGATCTCGGCAGCAGGGTCTGTTTTGCTTCCGTGGCACACCCACGGAGCAACGGCCAAGCGAAGAGAGCAAACGCTGAAGTCCTGCGAGGCTTGAGGAAGAAGACTTTTGACAGGCTGTGCAAGAGTGGAAGGCGCTGGATTGATGAGTTGCCGGCAGTTCTTTGGTCAATCAGAACGACGCCAAATCGAGCCACCGGCCAGACACCCTTTGCCCTGGTTTACGGGGCAGAAGCAGTTCTCCCCATAGAACTCATATACGGGTCACCTTGAGTGCTCGCTTATGATGAGCTTGAGCAAGAGCAGTTGCAGCAAGATGACGTGACGTTCCTTGAGGAAGATCGTCTCCGGGCAGCTGTGAGAGCAGCACGCTACTAGCAAGCCTTGCGCTGCTACCATAGCCGCAAGGTTCATGCTCAGAGCTTTGAGGAAGGTGACCTTGTTCTTCGGCACATTCAGTCGGCAAAGAATTCCAACAAGTTGACGCCAAAGTGGGAAAGCCCTTATCGGGTAACGCGAGCCACCAGGCCCGGCGCAGTCCGGCTGGAGACCGAAGATGCCATTCCAGTGAGCAATTCCTGGAACATCAAGCATCTTTGCAAGTTATACCCATAAGGCGCGGCTGCCGGGTCTCCCGGCAAGCCCCCCTTTTGTACAAGCCTTGCTGGCAAGGCATGTCATCCTTCGTACAAAGCCAGGCATAGACCTTGAGCATAAATAAACAAAGCGCTGGCGCCCTAAGTTATAGCATGCATGCTAGGTTGAGTCTCTTCCTGGGTTGGGGTTGATGGTGCTTAGTTGCGGCTAACCCCTAGCCCGGAGGTCGAGTACGCGTCTCTCTGTTCCTTTTTGTCTTTCTTTGGTTCGCAGGGCACGTAAGTATTCTTGCCGAGCTGTTTTGAAATAAAAGGAACGGACCGGTGCCCGGGTCCCGGCAAGCCAGAGTTGCCGGGGGTTGCAAGGACGAGGATCCTTCTGCGGCAAGCCAGAATCGCAAGGGGCTGCAAATCCAGATAAGTTCTTTATCCCCTGTCATGCATTTCATTATGAACAGGGATGCGTGAAACCCCGTTCTATCCCTAAGCTACCGTGCTCCCTCTCTTCAGCACCCAAGGGTTATCTCCTGGGTCTGGACCTGGTCGTAGCCGCGGCAGCAAAGAAGGGGAACGAGGGGCCTAAACCCACCTCATCCCTGCCTCCGCCAAGAGCGTGAGAAAGGTTGAGAAAGGTGGGGAGACGGCAAGGCCTGTTGCCGGGAAAAAACGTTTGTCTTAAGGATGACAAGGGTTCACCCCTTGCCGTGGGTTCCTCCCGCGAACGAAAATCCCGGCAAACATCCCTTTTTTCATTAAAAAACATCCCGTATAGGTACCGTTCATATGAAATGAAAAACATGAACAAGGGGATTACAAGTTCTAAAGATAACAAAGGCCCGAAGGCTTACAAGACTAAAAAAATATAAGGTGCCCATAATCCCTTTCTTGTCCCTCTCCTCAGGAAAAAGAACAAGAAAGCAGAAGGGCAAAAGGGGCGCCTAGGCGAGCTAAGAGTGGCAGAAGACACCAAGAGAACATTTTGGTGGCCGTCCAAGGGCTGGATGGTGATGGCGACGCCGGAGGCAGAGCTCGAAGATGGGGCGGCAGGACGCCAACACGCGACGAAGGCGTCGGTGCCCGCGTACTCCGACTTGACGGCTTTGCCGCTTGTCCTCTTCCTCTTCCACAGCCTCCCTACGCCAGCCGCCCAAGGAGACGACCCCGAGAAGTTCAAGGAGCCGGCGATGCAGATGATGGGGTTGCCGGTGCCGCTCGGAGCAGCGCCTGACACCTAGTCGGACCCGTCATCCTGCCGCCCGCTACCCTCGTCATCGTTGTCGTTGTCTTCCTCGCCACTTTCGCTTGAGGAGGAGTCTTCATCGTCGGAGGAGCTCTCTACACAGCACCTCACACGTGTCCCAAAGTGCCCAAAGATCTTGATGGAGAGGAGGCCTCCATCCATTACTTTGAAATGGAGAGCGAGCCCATCCGTCAAGCTGTGAAGGTGAGCGAAGGTCTTCCACCCTCGGTGAAGATACATGACGTGAGGGGCGGGGAACTCGACGTCGACCCACGTGCCACTGTTCCCACAACCCCTCATGTGCAGCCGCAGCGCCTGTGGCGGATCCAGCTCCATTTCCCGCGCAAACGGGGTCGGGAGGCGAAGGCGACGACGCAGCGGATGGTGCATCCTGACAAAAAATTCGCAGGGGTTGTCCCTGGCGTGGCCCTCCATCGGAGGGAGGGCTACTGGAGGGGGCGATGCAGATCTGCCGCCCCGTCCTCCTCTCCCTCGAGCACCACGGCGACCTCGACCTCGCCCCCTCCCCCTTCCTCTAGCAGCTGGCTCCGTCACTACAAGCTCTTGGGGAGGAGTGATGCGCTGTCTGGCCGAGACCCTCGCCGCCACTGACGAAGCGTCGCCGCGCCCCCTCGCCATGGTGGAAGAAGAAGGGAAACCGGGATGGGAAGAGGAAGATAGCGAAAGGTTGAGAGGCACCGTCCCTCCCGCTCCCCTCTTTATAAAGGGGCGGGGGCGAGGCTCGGCCGCCCCCACTCGGCCAATCCGGCCTCTTGAAATGACAGCAAGCGGTGCCGCCGACCGCCCTCCCTGCTCAATTGAAGGCGTGTGGGAATCGACCCGCACGCGCGTGACTACCCACGACCCCTGCGCCTGCCATTCGCTCTGCATGCAGCGAACATGGCGCAAGGGGCGGGCGAAATGGGGCGCGTGGAACGACGGTTCCCGAGCGATGGCAGTAAATGGGAGGCGGCCCTGCGGTCTCAAGGAGACACGCAAGCCGCCTCTTTACTGTCCGTTACCAGGTGACGCCAGCATACCCACATCATGCGCGTGCACGACCCCCACGTCGCGCGTTCAACGCGGGTCGTGGGAAGCGCAGCGGACGGAACAGTGGCCGCGGCGAAAATCCGCCCCAACTGCCCGCGCACTGTTCTGGGCCTGGCCCAACAACGTGCTCCACTTATGTGTGGCCCAGGCCCGGGGGCTCCTGTCGGTGTACAAAAGTAGGGGCTCTGCTTTTGACCCCTTTACTTGTGCACGGGCAGTCAGAGCCTCCCGCCACGGCCACGCACAGACATGGCAAGAAAG
Source organism: Triticum timopheevii (assembly GCA_963921465.1). Taxonomy (NCBI): domain Eukaryota; kingdom Viridiplantae; phylum Streptophyta; class Magnoliopsida; order Poales; family Poaceae; genus Triticum; species Triticum timopheevii. The sequence continues at coordinate 107,114,505 of OY997270.1, forward strand.
GGAAACCGGAGAGGAGCCGAAGCCACAAAACGAACGAAGCAACAACAAGGACCAAGGCCACGAAGATCAGATGGGCGAAGCAGGTTTTCCCGGCAAGGACCCTTGCCGGGGCAGCCTCAGCAACCCCGGCAAGGCCCTTGCCGGGGCAGCTCGCCCACACCAACTGAGCGAGCCACCCTTGAGCCCACCAACGCTAAACAGATGCATTGGGACAAGGCTCGGGAGGCACCTCTGTGGTGGCATGCATATATTTCTAAAGACATAGAATGCTCAAGATCAAATGAGGATAGGGAGGCAACCATCCTCATCAAAGAAACCCACGAGACCCCCGGCAAGATCCTTGCCGGGGAGGCCAGCGCGCCATGGCAAGACCCTTGCCGGGCCACCTGGCAAGACCCTTGCCGGGCCACCCGACAAGGCTCTCTCCAAGCGCACCGGCAGGGCCGCTGCCAGGCCCACGCCAGCTAAGTCTTCACCGCCCTTCCCATATAGCTGCCGACCCAACTAGCTGGGCAGGCACCTGTGTGGCAGCATGTGATCCTTCGTGGAGGCTCCACCACCGCGCCACCTCAGCTGCCTGCCTACCTACATGGCACCGCATGCATCGCTGGCCAGGGCGCGTGTCGAAGCAAGGGGAAGCGGCGACGGACGGGACGAGCCGCGCCCCCATCCCCGATAAAGTGGAGGGACACCTAAGCCTCGCATTTAATGCACCTTATCCTGTAATACGGGCAATAAGCTCATGCTACTGTATCACTTTCCACCTCCTGTGTGCCACTGTGGCAGCCCCTTTCGCCTATAAAAGGAGGCCCATGGCACACAGAGAAAGGATTCGGCTCTTTCGAAGCCCACAGCACCCAGAGCTAGTTCGAGAGCTCAAGAACACTAATACATCCACCAAAGCAGGATCGTAGGGTTTTACGCATCATTGCGGCCCGAACCTGGGTAAATCCCCCTTTGTGTTGTCTTTTAGTCCCGCTCTTCTCACGATCCCCGCGCCCTGCAACCGTAGAAGGGATTCCAGTGATCCCATAGGTGTCGTTTCCCATCGACAGTCGTAGTAGCAATAGTTGGTGAGACGACAATGATGCCACGCTGGAGATCAAGGTGTGAAGTCGGTGACGATGGAGATCATGACGATGCTTCGGTGATGGAGATCATGAGCATAAGATGATGATGGCCATACCATGTCACATATTTTGATTGCATGTGATTTAATCTTTTATGCATCTTATTTTGCTTAGTACGACGGTAGCATTGTAAGATGATCCCTTACTAAAATTTCAAGGTGTCGTGGGAACGAACACCTATGGGGCAGGGCCCCTTTTCGGTCCGGCGGGGGGCGGAGATCGCACGAAGAGCGGATCAAGGCGAAGCACGCGAGCGGTTTACCCAGCTTCGGAGCTCTCCGGAGAGATAATACTCCTACTGCTGCTTTGTGGTGGTATTGTGTTCTTGCGCGAGAGTGCTAGTTGCTACAGTGCACGCTCCCTGCTAACAAGAGAGAGCGTGAGTGCTTTCTCGTTTCCAACCCCCCCCTATGTTGTGCATGTTGGAAATATGCCCTAGAGGCAATAATAAAAGTATTATTATATTTCATTGTTCATGATAATTGTCTTTTATTCATGCTATAACTGTATTATCCGGAAATCGTAATACACGTGTGAATACATAGACCACAATATGTCCCTAGTGAGCCTCTAGTTGACTAGCTCGTTGTGATCAACAGATAGTCATGGTTTCCTGAATATGGACATTGGATGTCATTGATAACGGGATCACATCATTAGGAGAATGATCTGATGGACAAGACCCAATCCTAAGCATAGCACAAAGATCGTGTAGTTCGATTGCTAGAGCTTTACCAATGTCAAGTATCTCTTCCTTCGACCATGAGATCGTGTAACTCCCGGATACCGTAGGAGTGCCTTGGGTGTATCAAACGTCACAACGTAACTGGGTGACTATAAAGGTGCATTACAGGTATCTCCGAAAGTATCTGTTGGGTTGACACGGATCGAGACTGGGATTTATCACTCCGTATGACGGAGAGGTATCTCTGGGCCCACTCGGTAATGCATCATCATAATGAGCTCAAGGTGACCAAGGTGTTGGCCACGGGATCATGCATTACGGTACGAGTAAAGTGACTTGCCGGTAACGAGACTGAACAAGGTATTGGGATACCGACGATCGAGTCTCGGGCAAGTAACGTACCGATTGACAAAGGGAATTGTATACAGGGTTTTTGATCGAATCCTCGACATCGTGGTTCAATCGATGAAATCATCGAGGAGCATGTGGGATCCAACATGGGTATCCAGATCCCGTTGTTGGTTATTGCCCGAGAGTCGTCTCGGTCATGTCTGCGTGTCTCCCGAACCCGTAGGGTCTACACACTTAAGGTTCGGTGACGCTAGGGTTGTATGAATATGAGTATGCAGCATACCGAATGTTGTTCAGAGTCCCGGATGAGATCCCGGACGTCACGAGGAGTTTTGGAATGGTCCGGAGGTAAAGAATAATATATAGGAAGTGGTATTTCGGCCATCGGGAAAGTTTCGGGGTCTCCCGGTAATGTACCGGGACCACCGGAAGGGTCCCGGGGGTCCACCGGGTGGGGCCACCCATCCCGGAGGGCCCCATGGGCTGAAGTGGGAGGGGAACCAGCCCATAGTGGGCTGGTGCACCCCCCTAGGCCCACCCCCTGCGCCTAGGGTTGAAACCCTAGGGGTGGGGGGGGGGCGCCCCACTTGGCTTGGGGGGCACTCCACCCCCTTGGCCGCCGCCCCCCCTTGGAGATTGGATCTCCAGGGGCCGGCGCCCCCCTGGAGGCCTATATAAAGGGGGGGGGAGGGGGGCTGCTGTACCTTTGTGCTTGGCGCCTCCCTCCCCCTGCTACACCTCGTCCTCCTCCCGTAGTCGCTTGGCGAAGCCCTGCCGGAGTTCTGCTGCATCCACCACCACGTCGTCGTGCTGCTGGATCATCATCAAACTCTCCTTCCCCCTTGCTGGATCAAGAAGGAGGAGACGTCTCCCGTCCCGTACGTGTGTTGAACGCGGAGGTGTTGTCCGTTCAGCACTTGGACATCGGTGATCTGAATCACGTCGAGTACGACTCCATCATCACCTTGCAAGCTTCTGCACGCGATCTACAAGTGGTATGTAGATGCAAACTCTCTCCCGTTACTCGTTTCTTAGATGAACTCATAGATGGATCTTGGTGAAACCGTAGGAAAAATTTTAATTTTCTGCAACGTTCCCCAACAGTGGCATCATGAGCTAGGTCTATGCGTAGTTCTCTAATGCACGAGTAGAACACAATTTTGTTGTGGGCGTGGATCTTGTCAACTTACTTGCCTCTACTAGTCTTTTCTTGCTTCAACGGTATTGTGGGATGAAGCGGCCCGGACCAACCTTACACGTACGCTTACGTGAGACCGGTTCCACCGATTGACATGCACTAGTTGCATAAGGTGGCTGGCGGGTGTCTGTCTCTCCCACTTTAGTTGGAGCGGATTCGATGAACAGGGCCCTTATGAAGGGTAAATAGAAGTTGACAAAATCACGTTGTGGTTATTCGTAGGTAAGAAAACGTTCTTGCTAGAACCCAATTGCAGCCACGTAAAAGACGCAACAACAATTAGAGGACGTCTAACTTGTTTTTGCAGCGATTGATCATGTGATGTGATATGGCCAGAAGTTGTGATGAATGATGAATTGTGATGTATGAGATCATGTTCTTGTAATAGGATTCACGACTTGCATGTCGATGAGTATGACAACCGGCAGGAGCCATAGGAGTTGTCTTTATTTTTTGTATGACCTGCGTGTCATTGAAGAACGCCATGTAAACTACTTTACTTTATTGCTAAATGCATTAGCCTTAGAAGTAGAAGTAGTCGTTGGCGTGACAACTTCATGAAGACACGATGATGGAGATCATGATGATGGAGATCATGGTGTCAAGCCGGTGACAAGATGATCATGGAGCCCCGAAGATGGAGATCGATGGAGCTATATGATATTGGCCATATCATGTCACAACTATATAATTGCATGTGATGTTTATTATGTTTATGCATCTTGTTTACTTAGGACGACGGTAGTAAATAAGATGATCCCTTACAAAAATTTCAAGAAGTGTTCTCCCCTAACTGTGCACCATTGCTACAGTTCATCGCTTCTAAGCACCACGTGATGATCGGGTGTGATGGATTCTTACGTTCACATACAACGGGTGTAAGACAGTTTTACACAGCGAAAACACTTAGGGTTAACTTGATGAGCCTAGCATGTGCAGACATGGCCTCGGAACACGGAGACCGAAAGGTCGAACACGAGTCGTATGGAAGATACGATCAACATGAAGATGTTCACCGACGATGACTAGTCCGTCTCACGTGATGATCGGACACGGGCTAGTCGACTCGGATCGTGTAACACTTAGATGATTGGAGGGATGTCTAATCTGAGTGGGAGTTCATAATTTGATTAGAACTTTATTATCATGAACTTAGTCTAAAAACTTTGCAAATATGTCTTGTAGATCAAATGGCCAACGCTAATGTCAACATGAACTTCAACGCGTTCCTAGAGAAAACCAAGCTGAAAGATGATGGCAGCAACTATACGGACTGGGTCCGGAACCTGAGGATCATCCTCATAGCTGCTAGGAAGCAATATGTCCTAGAAGGACCGCTAGGTGACGCTCCCGTCCCAGAGAACCAAGACGTTATGAACGCTTGGCAAGCTCGTGCTGATGATTACTCCCTCGTTCAGTGCGGCATGCTTTACAGCTTAGAACCGGGGCTCCAAAAGCGTTTTGAGCATCACGGAGCATATGAGATGTTCGAAGAGCTGAAACTAGTTTTCCAAGCTCATGCCCGGGTCGACAGATATGATGTCTCCGACAAGTTCTACAGTTGTAAAATGGAGGAAAACAGTTCTGTCAGTGAGCACATCCTGAAGATGTCTAGGTTGCACAATCGTATGACCCAGCTGAACATTAACCTCCCAGATGAGGCGGTCATTGACAGAATCCTCCAGTCGCTCCCACCAAGCTACAAGAGCTTTGTGATGAACTACAACATGCAGGGGATGGTGAAGACCATTCCTGAAGTGTTCTCGATGCTGAAATCAGTAGAGGCTGAAATCAAGAAAGAACATCAAGTGTTGATGGTCAATAAGACCACTAAGTTCAAGAAGGGCAAGGGGAAGAAGAACTTCAAGAAGGACGGCAAAGATGTTGCCGCGCCCGGTAAGCCAGTTGCCGGGAAGAAGTCAAAGAATGGACCCAAGCCTGAGACTGAGTGTTTTTATTGCAAGGGGAAGGGTCACTGGAAGCGGAACTGCCCCAAATACTTAGCGGATAAGAAGGCCGGCAACACCAAAGGTATATTTGATATACATGTAATTGATGTGTACCTTACCAGTACTCGTAGTAACTCCTGGGTATTTGATACCGGTGCCGTTGCTCATATTTGTAACTCACAGCAGGAGCTGCGGAATAAACGGAGACTGGCGAAGGACGAGGTGACGATGCGCGTCGGGAATGGTTCCAGAGTCGATGTGATCGCCGTCGGCACGCTGCCTCTACATTTACCTATGGGATTAGTTTTGAACCTTAATAATTGTTATTCAGTGCCAAGTTTGAGCATGAACATTGTATCTGGATCTCGTTTAATACGAGATGGCTACTCATTTAAGTCTGAGAATAATGGTTGTTCGATTTATATGAGAGATATGTTTTATGGTCATGCTCTGATGGTCAATGGTTTATTCTTAATGAATCTCGAGCGTAATATTACACATGTTCATAGTGTGGATGCCAAAAGATGTAAAGTTGATAACGATAGTCCCACATACTTGTGGCACTGCCGCCTTGGTCACATTGGTGTCAAGCGCATGAAGAAGCTCCATGCTGATGGACTTTTAGAGTCTCTTGATTATGAATCGTTTGACACATGCGAACCATGCCTCATGGGCAAAATGACCAAGACTTCGTTCTCCGGAACAATGGAGCGAGCAACCAACTTGTTGGAAATCATACATACCGATGTGTGCGGTCCAATGAGCGTTGAGGCTCTCGGAGGATATCGTTATGTTCTCACTCTCACTGATGACTTAAGTAGATATGGGTATGTCTACTTAATGAAACACAAGTCTGAGACCTTTGAAAGGTTCAAGGAATTTCAGAATGAGGTGGAGAATCAACGTGACCGAAAGATAAATTTCCTACGATCAGATCGTGGAGGAGAATACTTAAGTCACGAATTTGGTACACACTTAAGGAAATGTGGAATCGTTTCACAACTCACGCCGCCTGGAACACCTCAGCGAAACGGTGTGTCCGAACGTCGTAATCGCACTCTATTGGATATGGTGCGGTCTATGATGTCTCTTAACGATTTACCGCTATCATTTTGGGGATACACTCTAGAGACAGCTACATTCACTTTAAATAGGGCACCGTCTAAATCCGTTGAGACGACACCGTATGAATTATGGTTTGGGAAGAAACCTAAGCTGTCGTTTCTAAAAGTTTGGGGATGCGATGCTTATGTCAAGAAACTTCAACCTGAAAAGCTTGAACCCAAGTCGGAAAAATGCGTATTCATAGGATACCCTAAGGAAACTGTCGGGTATACCTTCTACTTAAGATCCGAAGGCAAAATCTTTGTTGCCAAGAACGGATGCTTTCTGGAAAAAGAGTTTCTCTCGAAAGAGGTAAGTGGGAGGAAAGTAGAACTCGATGAAGTACTACCTCTCGAACGGGAAAGTGGTGCAGCTCAGGAAAAAGTTCCTGTGATGCCCACACCAACTGAAGAGGAAACCAATGATGATGATCAAGGTACTTCGGATCAAGTTGCTACTGAACTTCGTAGGTCCACAAGGACACGTTCTGCACCAGAGTGGTACGGCAACCCTGTCCTGGAAATCATGTTGTTAGACAACGGTGAACCTTCGAACTATGAAGAAGCGATGGCGGGCCCAGATTCCAACAAATGGCTTGAAGCCATGAAATCCGAGATAGAATCCATGTATGAAAACAAAGTATGGACTTTGACAGACTTGCCCGATGATCGGCGAGCGATAGAAAACAAATGGATTTTTAAGAATAAGACGGACGCGGATGGTAATGTTACCATTTATAAGGCTCGACTTGTCGCTAAGGGTTATCGACAAGTTCAAGGGATTGACTATAATGAGACATTCTCTCCCGTAGCGAAGCTGAAGTCCGTCCGAATCATGTTAGCAATTGCCGCATACTATGATTATGAGATATGGTAGATGGACGTCAAAACGGCATTCCTTAACGGACATCTTAAGGAAGAGCTGTATATGATGCAGCCGGAAGGTTTTGCCGATCCTAAGAACGCTAACAAAGTATGCAAGCTCCAGCGATCCATTTATGGGCTGGTGCAAGCATCTCGGAGTTGGAACATTCGCTTTGATGAGACGATCAAAGCGTTTGGGTTTATGCAGACTTATGGAGAAGCCTGCGTTTACAAGAAAGTGAGTGGGAGCTCTGTAGCATTTCTCCTATTATATGTAGATGACATACTCTTGATGGGAAATGATACAAAACTTCTGGACAGCATTAAGGCCTACTTGAATAAGTGTTTTTCAATGAAGGACCTTGGAGAAGCTGCTTATATATTAGGCATCAAGATCTATAGAGATAGATCGAGATGCCTCATAGGTCTTTCACAAAGCACATACCTTGATAAGATTTTGAAGAGGTTCAAAATGGATCAGTCCAAGAAAGGGTTCTTGCCTATGTTACAAGGTGTGAGATTGAGCTCAGCTCAGTCACCGACCACGGCAAAAGATAAAGAAGAGATGAGTGTCATCCCCTATGCTTCAGCCATAGGATCTATTATGTATGCCATGCTGTGTACCAGACCCGATAAACCTTGCCGTAAGTTTGGTAGCAAGATACCAAAGTAATCCCGGCAAGGAACACTGGACAGCGGTCAAGAATATCCTGAAGTACCTGAAAAGGACAAAGGACATGTTTCTCGTTTATGGAGGAGACGAAGAGCTCGTCGTAAAGGGTTACATCGACGCTAGCTTCGACTCAGATCTGGATGACTCTAAGTCACAAACCGGATACGTGTATATGTTGAATGGTGGAGCAGTAAGCTGGTGCAGCTGCAAGCAGAGCGTCATGGTGGGATCTACGTGTGAAGCGGAGTACATGGCAGCCTCGGAGGCAGCGCATGAAGCAATTTGGGTGAAGGAGTTCATCACCGACCTAGGAGTCATACCCAATGCGTCGGGGCCAATCAAACTCTTCTGTGACAACACTGGAGCTATTACCCTTGCCAAGGAGCCCAGGTTTCACAAGAAGACCAGGCACATCAAGCGTCGTTTCAACTCCATCCGTGAAAATGTTCAAGATGGAGACATAGAGATTTGCAAAGTGCACACGAATCTGAATGTCGCAGATCCGTTGACTAAACCTCTCTCGCGAGCAAAACATGATCAACACCAGAACTCTATGGGTGTTCGATTCATCACAATGTAACTAGATTGGTGACTCTAGTGCAAGTGGGAGACTGTTGGAAATATGCCCTAGAGGCAATAATAAAAGTATTATTATATTTCATTGTTCATGATAATTGTCTTTTATTCATGCTATAACTGTATTATCCGGAAATCGTAATACACGTGTGAATACATAGACCACAATATGTCCCTAGTGAGCCTCTAGTTGACTAGCTCGTTGTGATCAACAGATAGTCATGGTTTCCTGACTATGGACATTGTATGTCATTGATAACGGGATACAATCATTAGGAGAATGATGTGATGGACAAGACCCAATCCTAAGCATAGCACAAAGATCGTGTAGTTCGTTTGCTAGAGCTTTACCAATGTCAAGTATCTCTTCCTTCGACCATGAGATCGTGTAACTCCCGGATACCGTAGGAGTGCCTTGGGTATATCAAACGTCACAACGTAACTGGGTGACTATAAAGGTGCATTACAGGTATCTCCGAAAGTATCTGTTGGGTTGACACGGATCGAGACTGGGATTTGTCACTCCGTATGACGGAGAGGTATCTCTGGGCCCACTCGGTAATGCATCATCATAATGAGCTCAAGGTGACCAAGGTGTTGGCCACAGGATCATGCATTACGGTACGAGTAAAGTGACTTTCCAATAACGAGACTGAACAAGGTATTGGGATACCGACGATCGAGTCTCGGGCAAGTAACGTACCGATTGACAAAGGGAATTGTATACAGGGTTTTTGATCGAATCCTCGACATCGTGGTTCAACCGATGAAATCATCGAGGAGCATGTGGGAGCCAACATGGGTATCCAGATCCCGCTGTTGGTTATTGCCCGAGAGTCGTCTCGGTCATGTCTACGTGTCTCCTGAACCCGTAGGGTCTACACACTTAAGGTTCGGTGACGCTAGGGTTGTATGAATATGAGTATGCAGCATACCGAATGTTGTTCGGAGTCCCAGATGAGATCCCGGACGTCACGAGGAGTTTTGGAATGGTTCGGAGGTAAAGAATAATATATAGGAAGTGGTATTTCGGCCATCGGGAAAGTTTCGGGGTCTCCCGGTAATGTACCGGGACCACCGGAAGGGTCCCGGGGGTCCACCGGGTGGGGCCACCCATCCCGGAGGGCCCCATGGGCTGAAGTGGGAGGTGAACCAGCCCATAGTGGGCTGGTGCGCCCCCTAGGCCCACCCCCTGCGCCTAGGGTTGAAACCCTAGGGGTGGGGGGGCGCCCCACTTGGCTTGGGGGGCACTCCACCCCCTTGGCCGCCACCCCCCCTTGGAGATTGGATCTCCAGGGGCCGGCGCCCCCCCTGGAGGCCTATATAAAGGGGGGGAGGGAGGGGGGCTGCTGTACCTTTGTGCTTGGCGCCTCCCTCCCCCTGCTACACCTCGTCCTCCTCCCGTAGTCGCTTGGCGAAGCCCTGCCGGAGTTCTGCTGCATCCACCACCACGCCGTCGTGCTGCTGGATCATCATCAACCTCTCCTTCCCCCTTGCTGGATCAAGAAGGAGGAGACGTCTCCCATCCCGTACGTGTGTTGAACGCGGAGGTGCTGTCCGTTCAGCACTTGGACATCGGTGATCTGAATCACGTCGAGTACGACTCCATCATCACCTTGCAAGCTTCCGCACGCGATCTACAAGTGGTATGTAGATGCAAACTCTCTCCCGTTACTCGTTGCTTAGATGAACTCATAGATGGATCTTGGTGAAACCGTAGGAAAATTTTTAATTTTCTGCAATGTTCCCCAACAGTGCATGGGCCTCCTTTTATATGCTCAAGGGGTCTCCGACAGGTGGCAACGCATGCAAGGGAAAAATGGAAAAGAGGTGCGGTTGGTGCACCTACTCGTACAGTGCGTCCTACCTAACCCTGACAGCAGGGGACAAAGGCATTAAATGCCCGTCTGCGTCGCCCAAACAGTGCAGAAAAGCGACCGTTAGGGGCGCCACCGCTTGCCATGATGGCCATCTTGTCATCTCTGCTTGCCACCTCGCACCGCTGGCTGCACAGCTTCTCGCCACGCGCGCCTAGAACGGTCCCAGGGCGACATGTTGGTGGATGCGCTGGAGCGTGGGTACAGAGTGGTAGCCTGCCGCGGCAAGCGCCTTGCCGCGGTCGCTGTCTTGTCACGTCCGGAAGCTTGTCGCTTGCCGGGCCTTGCGATGCCTTGGTTAGCCTTCCCGGCAAGCTCCTCTTGCCGGGCGTCCAGAAGCTTGTCGCTCACCGGGCCTTGCCGGGACGCGCGGCGCGTCGCGGCAAGTTCCTTGAGATGCCTCGGTTGGCCTTCCCGGCAAGCTCCTCTTGCCGGGGCCTTGTTCTCCTTGACTTAAACACTTTGTTCTTGAATGGCTCCAAAGGAACCACGGAGGACCTTGGCGGTCACCCGGCAAGCCTTGCCGCGGAGTGCTGCGACTGCCCGTGCACAAGTTCGGGATACTAGGGTACCCCTACTCTAGTACACCGACAGGAGCCCCCGGGCCTGGGCCACACACGGTGCCGAGCGCTGTTGGGCCGGGCCCAAAACAGGGCACGGGCACGCGCGGCCTAGGTTACGCCGTATCCCATTCCGTATCCACCGCGCCCTCCCCTAACGGCACGCGTCGAATGCGGCGTCGTGGGAGAGATCGTGGGTGGTTCTTTATTCGGAAAAAGCGTAACGTTCGCCTCCTCCTCTTTATAAGAAGGGGAAACAGGGGCAGTTCCTGCATCTCGCCAGTTGCTGCTTCCATCTCAGAAATCTCCGCCGCTCCCCTCCGCTTCCAAAGCCGAAAGAGAGCAGCGCTCCGCCCCCCATCGCCACCGTCGCCACCAACGCCGTCGATCTTCCCCACCACCTCCGCCATGGCTCCGAAAACCGGGAAGGCTGCGAAGTCGGCCGAGGCGCTGCGGCTTGAGGCGCTACGAAAGGAGCGGGCCACTCCCCCCCCCCCCGAGCTCGCCGCGGCGGAGCTGAGGGAGTGGTACTACCTCTTCTGGTCGACGGAGACGCGAACGCACCCGCGCACGAAGGTACTCTCCGCCGCCGCTTCAAAACGGGCTCCAAACGGATACCCCTTCTTCGTATTGTTCTTCTACTGCGGGCTCTGCCCGCCCTTCTCTGAATTCTTCTGCGACATCATGAACACCTACGGGTTTCACCTCCTTGACTTCACCCCCAACGTCGTTCTGACCATGGCAGTTTTCTCACATCTCTGCGAAAACTTTGTCGGAGTCCATCCAAACGTAGCCCTTTTCCGCCACTTCTTCATGCCCCGAGTCGAGAGAGGAGAGCCTCTATCCGGCGAGATCGCCTGGATCTCGAGGGCCGGCAAGAAGGAAGCCTATCTGGAGGGGGAGCTCCGCAGCAAATGGGAGGAGTGGAGGGCCGATTGGTGTTGGATCGTCGAGGAGAACCCGCAGCCGTTCACCGCCCAGCGCCAGGCCCCAGTAGTGCGCGGCGGCGATTGGAGCAGCTTGGCCACGGAAGACGACAAGGTGAAGATCGCCATCACCCGGATCTTGCGCCTCAGGCTTGCCGGGCTCACTGTAGGCTCCGTTGGTGCGGATTTTCTCCGCCGCCGCATCGCCCTCCTGCAAGAGAGGAGGAGACCCGCCTGGGAGTTCGGGGGTCCGGCGGATATCATGAGGCTGCGCCTGGGCCTCAACTTCAATTTCACTGTGCTGGAACTGGATGCGATGCTCAAGGAGTTGTTCAAGCACGATCCTCAACATCCAGAGTGGTTCAGGTTGCCGGCGGGGGTCGTTCCGCTATGCAACAATTCCTCGCTCGACCGCATCCGTGCAATGATGCCGCTGTGCGACTCGCATGGTCTTGTCCCAACTTGGCAAGAGCCTGTGGACGACGTTGTGCAACAGTTCTTTGATGGCTTGGTGGAGGTGGCGGTCCGCTCCGACGAGCAGAAGAGCCTCACCCGCGACACCACTGACGAGGAGATGCAGTGCATCGCCACTAGGGCGGAAGAGGTGGCGGCAGCCGCTGCCGTGGGCGAATTTGGGTTCACCGTGGAGGAGGCAGAGGCAGCAGAGGCGGCAAGCCTTGCCGAGCGAGAGTGGCTTGACGGCGAGGAAGAGCTTGCTGCGCCTGACGCCGAGTCGAGCGAACCCGCCGAGGGTGCGAGCGGCCCGCCATCTCCAGGCCGCTTGCCGCAGGTGGAGCCCCTAGCGCAGCCCCCAGCTCCACCAAGAAGGCGTCTCCGCAAGGCCGGGGATGTAGCAGGGCGGCAGACGAGTCAGCAGCCGTCGCGCCGCGCGACACGCTCCACCGCGACAAGCAATGTTGCCGCGGGAGCGCCTCGCACCGCTGTGGCAACTAGAGCGGGGTCTTCCCGGACCACTGCCACTGCCCCCGCCAAGCGGCCAAGGGATCCTACTCCTCCGCCTCGTCGCGCTGAAGGTGGGCTGGACTTCGACCTTTCCGCGCTCAGCTCCGACGAGGAAGAAGACGAGTAAGATTCCTTGTTGTATTCGTAGTCTTTCAATTTTTGCTGTTTCTGTCTTGTATCTGATCTGCTTTACTCTGAACCCTATTCCTTTTCAGGACTCTGGCCCAGAGAGCGGCGAAGAGAGCCAAGGCTCCGGTGATTGTCATCGAGGACGAGCCCACCGCGACAACAGGGGGCGCGTCCGAGACCACCTTGTCGGACCCGGCAACTACTCCCCGGAGCAGCCCCCAGCGCAGCCCCCAGCGTAAGCATATGATATACTTCCCGCTGTTAGGCGCACATGGGTGTTCTTTCTTTGCTGATATCTGACTCTTGGTTTGTTTGTGTAGGAGCAGAACAGCTTCACCAGGAGCGCTCGGAAACCGCCTCTGACGTGCCATCTGCTTCAACTACACCGCCAAGGGAGGATTCCCCGACAAGGGAGCGTTCTCCGGCAAGGGAGAAGTCCCCGGCAAGGGAGGAGTCTCCGGCAAGGGAAGAGTCTCCGGCGAGGGGCAGCACCAGCGACCCCCCGTTGGTGGAGCCCAAGACTGTAGATCCCAGTACAGGTAATCCCCTTGCTTGAAACTTCCCTTGGGTTCTTCATCTGATTTTCTTTTTGGATATTTGCTTGACTTTTCTTCCTTCTCCGGTCGTCAGATCCACCTTCCACGGAGCCGATGGAGACCGAGGCAGGCGGCGAGGAGAACGCGCGCGGCAATACCGACGACGCCGCCGCTACCGAAGAAGAAGTCGGCGCTGATGATCCCGCCGGCGAAGAGGCCGCCAAGGCTGCTGGCGCAGGAGCTGGCGAGGGGTCCGGCGATCGCACTGACGACCCTGAGGCCGCAGGAGCGCAAGGCGCTACGCCGACTGCCGATCCCTCCGCCGCTGACGCAGCGCCAGGCTCCGAAGAGCCCCAGCCCGGCGCCTACTTGAAGGCCGGCGACGGTGTCTTCATCAAGTTCCCCAGGGCTTCAAGTTCCAGGGCGCCGGTCGAAGGAGAAACTTTCAATGGGGAGGTGCTCGCCTCCGCTGGGCTGACGCTGGTTGACGCGCCGAGCAGCAGCAGCGGCGAGTCTAAGGAGGAGCAGCTGCTCCGGAAGCTGGTGTCGCTCTACCGCGCCCGACAAGCCAAGGTGGAATCCCGGGAAGCGCTTGTCAGCAGGCGGGAGAGGACATCGAGAAGCGTGCAGAGGAGCTCCGGGAACGCAATCAGGAAGCTCTCCGGTCCCTGGCAGAGGAGCGGAATCAACTCGCCGAGGAGCGGAAAGCCTTCCTCCTCGAGAAGGCTGAAGCCGAAGAGCAACAGCGGCTTGCCGCCGAGGAGCTGTTTGCGCGGGAGGGTGAGCTGATGCAGCGGAAGGTCAACCTCGATAGCCACGAGGAGGAGCTTGCCACGCGCGAGCGAACATTTGGCGGGGCTCTCAAGGAGGCAAAGAAAGCTGCCGCAGCTGCCGAGGCCGCCAAGAAGGAGCTGGAGACGAAGGTGGCGCAGCTGGAGGCCGATCTCAAGGCGAGCGGCGAGGAGCTTGCCGTGCTCAAGCGTGAGCGCGAGAAGGATGCCCACGCTCACGGCGAGCTGCAGGGTCAACTCGTCGAGAAGGGCAAGGAGCTGAGCGCCGACAAGGACTCCAACGCTGATCTTGAGTTGAAGCTGGCCACCTTGACCCAGACGCTGGACAACGCCAAGGAGCGGGAGGTGGCCTTGAAGGAGGAGATCAAGGGCAACGAAGCGCTGCTGACGAGGGCCGCCGAAACCCAGAACACTTTTAGGGAGACGGTGGAGCTCTGGACAGAGGGCCTCATGAACATTGCTGGAGTCATTGACGAGGAGCTGGTGCAGTTGGGGGTGGAGGATCTCGGGTACTCCTCCGACGAGAACCTCTAGCCCAGCGCCAAGCTCACTTTGTTCTTCAAGGGCGTGGCGACGGCTCTCCAGCGACTCCGGGAAAAGATCCCAAAGCAGCTGGCCGACGAGTCACGCACGATCTGCGCAAGAGTTCTGGAAAAGGTGCTGGTGAAGGTGGCCTTCCGCAACCCAGGCCTCAACCTCACCAACGTCCTCAAGAAGCTGCCGGCGGATGCTGATCTGGAAGCGC
Organism: Triticum timopheevii; assembly: GCA_963921465.1. Taxonomy (NCBI): domain Eukaryota; kingdom Viridiplantae; phylum Streptophyta; class Magnoliopsida; order Poales; family Poaceae; genus Triticum; species Triticum timopheevii. Next base: position 107,129,561 of record OY997270.1, read on the forward strand.
TCAAGGCCCTTGTCGCACCCATTGTGGACAAGGTGAATGAGGTCAAGAGGGTTGATGGCGGTCGCGTAGATTAGGCCACCCGTTTCCTCCTTTCCTTGTCGCTGCTAGTCATGTTACGAGAACAATCCATTAGAGCTGCGACAAGTTTATCTTGTAATATAACTTTATTTTGGGTATCGACTGCTATGTTATTTCCTTTACTTGATCCCTTCCTTTGTACGTTTTTGCCCTACGCTTTTAGGGAACTTGCCGGTGTAGGCACCTTTGCCGCGAGCGCTGAGTGCGGAACATCAGCAGCCTGCTGGCAGTGCCGCTACCGACAAGAAACCTTGTCGCAACTAGTCGCAGCACACCTAAGTTGTTGAGCGGACTCGAAACAAAATAAGGGCGCAACTAGCTGCGAGTTGGTTCCTCCGCGCACAGGTTTTCCATACAAAGCACGGTCGTTCAAGGAAGATAACTTTTAAAAATTTTGAAACTGATTGCTCAAACTTTGGCAACTTAGCTTTTCTGTTGTTTGCTTCCCGATAAGGCTAGACTTTCTTGAACGACGCCTGGTCCACACCATTATCTTCTCCTTCCCCCCGGCAAACTTGTGGGCGAGGGAACCTTCCTTTTCTTTGAGAAAAAGAAAGAAGAGAAAATAAAGATATGGAGCCTTATGGCTCGTTATTGCTTACCAGGGGTAGGTGCTGCACAAAGTGTCAGACAGTACATGCAAAAAATAGAAAGCATGAAATTGACAGGATGTGCGGAGCACATGAACTTTATTTACGCACGGGATCTGCGCCCGGCTTTGTACAAAGGGTTACATGCAACAGCGGCAAGGCTTGTACAAAAGGTGGTTGCCGGAACAGGTTTCGGCAACCGCGCCTTACGGGTAAAACTTACGAAGATGCTCAATGTTCCAGGAGTTGCTCACCGGAAAGCCATCTTCGGTCTCAAGGCGGACAGCGCCAGGCCTAGTGACTCGTTTCACCCGGTAAGGGCCTTCCCACTTCGGCGTCAACTTGTTGGAATTCTTGGCGGATTGAACGCGCCGAAGAACAAGGTCGCCTTCCTCGAGGCTTCTGGAACTTTGCGGCTATGGTAGCGGCGCAAAGCTTGCTGGTATCGAGCAACTCATACAGCAGCCTGAAGACAATCTTCCTCAAGGAGCAGCGTGTCATCTTGTCGCAGCTGCTCTTGCTCAAGCTTATCATAAGTGAGCACTCAAGGCGACCCGTATACGAGTTCCGTGGGGAGAACTGCCTCTGCTCCATAGACTAGAGAGAAAGGTGTCTGGCCAGTGGCTCGATTTGGCGTCGTCCTGATCGACCAAAGAACCACCGGCAGCTCCTCGATCCAGTTCTTTCCGCACTTGTGCAGCCTGTCGAAAGTCCTGGTCTTGAGCCCGCGCAGCACTTCAGCATTTGCCCTCTCCGCTTGACCGTTGCTTCTCGGGTGAGCAACAGAAGCGAAGCAGACCTTGGCGCCAAGATCTTGGACGTACTGCATGAAGGTGCGGCTCGTGAACTGCGTGCCATTGTCGGTGATGATCCTGTTAGGGATCCTGAAACGGCAAACAATCGACCTGAAGAACTTGACTGCTGACTGTGCTGTCACCTTCCTCACTGCTTCCACTTCCGGCCACTTTGTGAACTTGTCGATTGCAACGTACAAGTACTCAAAGCCCCCGACAGCTCGGGGAAAGGGGCCGAGGATGTCGAGCCCCCAGGCCGAAAATGGCCAGGATAAAGGGATCGTCTGGAGAGCTTGAGCTGGCTGGTGTATCTGCTTGGAACTGGCACGCTTCACACTTGGTTACTTGTGCAGTTGCATCCTGGAGGGCTGTCGGCCAAAAGAAACCTTGCCGGAATGCTTTGCCGGCAAGTGCTCTTGCGCCAATGTGGTGACCACATATGCCTCCATGTATCTCCGCCAACAGTTCTTGTCCGTCTTCCCGGGGAATACACTTCAATTTCACACCGTTGAGTCTTCTTTTGTACAGTGTGTCATCGACAAACTGGTACATACTTGACTGCCGGGCTACTCTTTCGGCTTCTTCTTGCTCTTCGGGAAGTTCTCCTGTCTGAAGGAAACGGATAATCTGCTGTGCCCATGCTGGAGCTTGCGGCTCGACAACAAGGACCAAAGGCACATATGCTGCTGCGGGAACATCAGCTTCTACGGCAAGAACCTGCGGCTCAGCCGGAGCTTGACGTTCCCCGGCAAGCTTGCCGGAGCAAAACTTGTCGGGAGCGTCTGCTTCAACGGAACAAACCCTAGGGCTCGCCGGAGCAGGCTACTCCTCAGCACTCTTGGTGTTGATCTTGGGGACCTTCTTGGTGGCGGCTTCGGGGAGCTCTGCCGGAAAATAGTCACCAGAAATCAACTTCCTCTTCTTGCTCTGTCCAGTTGATGGTGTTACGAATGGTTGAGTCAGCTTGAGCACAAAGATCCCTGGTTCCATAGGTAACTTAAGTGCAGCGCACTTTGACAGGCCATCGGCAATGTCGTTCTGAGCTCTTGGGACATGTTCCATCTGTAGGCCGTCAAAGTGCTCTTCTAACTTTCTCACTTCATCGACGTAAGCTTCCATCAACGGACTCTGATAATTCTCGTTCACTTGGCGGACGACAAGCTGCGAGTCACCCCTGACAATGAGCTTCTTGATCCCAAGGTCTGTTGCGATCCTGAGACCGGCAAGCAAACCTTCATACTCTACAGTATTGTTCGTTGCTTGCTCCTTGGGAAAGTGCATATGGACCACGTACTTGAGGTGCTCTCCGGTGGGCGCGACAAGCAGCACGCCCGCACCGGCGCCTTGCAGTGAGAAGGCACCATCAAAGTACACGAGCCACTCTTTGCTTGCCTGCTTGACGGGGATGCTCGTTTCTGGAATTTCTTCATCTGGTGTTGGCGTCCACTCTGCTATAAATTCTGCCAATGCTCGGCTCTGGATAGTTGAAGTGCTTTCAAACTTGAGGCCAAAGCTTGACAATTCCAGTGCCCACTCGACAATCCTGCCTGTTGCTTCTGGATTCTGCAGTATCCTCTTCAGCGGAAAGCGAGTGACAACTGTGATCTCATGTGCTTGGAAGTAATGGCGCAGCTTTCTCGAGGCCATGAGAAGGCCAAAAAGCAATTTCTGCACACCAGAGTACCTTGACCTAGCCCCCTGCAGAAGGGAACTGACAAAGTAAACTGGGCACTGCACCATTTTCTTCTGCACCTCCTCATGCGCCTGCGCAGATCCACCCTTGTCGGGACTAGAGCTTGTCGGCGAAGCCCCCTGCTTGTCGCTGGATGAATCTGCCATGGTTGCCAGCTCATCATCCGCCTCCCTCTCTGCTACTAACGCAGCACTAACCACTTGATTGGTTGCCGCTATATACAGCAGCAACTTCTCTTGTGGCTTAGGTGCGACAAGTATTGGAGTGGAGGACAGGTATTTCTTCAAGTCGTGCAGCGCAGCCTCCGCTTCCGGAGTCCATTTCATTGGACCTGCCTTTTTCAATATTTTGAAAAATGGCAGGGCGCGCTCAGCAGACTTAGAGATAAACCTGCTGAGAGCAGCCACGCAACCGGCAAGCCTTCGTACATCCTTGACGCGCTTTGGTGCTTCGATTTGCTCAATGGCCTTGATCTTGTCGGGATTGGCTTCAATTCCCCGCTGAGACACAAAGAACCCGAGAAGCTTGCCGGAAGGGACTCCGAACACACACTTCTCGGGGTTAAGCTTGAGGTTGATCTTGCGCAGATTTGCAAAGGTTTCATCTAAATCTTGAATCAGAGTTGCTTTGTCCTTGCTCTTGACCACTATGTCATCCATGTAGGCTTCCACATTTCTGTGTATTTGTGGTTCAAAGGCGTCATGGACTACCCTTGCAAATGTTGAACCAGCATTCTTCAATCCGAAAGGCATCCGTATAAAACAGTATGTGCCACATGGAGTGATGAATGCGGTCTTCTCCTCATCCTCTTCTGCCATGAAGATCTGATGGTATCCTGAATATGCATCAAGAAATGAAAGCAAGTCACATCCGGCCGTGGAGTCAACAATCTGGTCAATGCGCGGCAAGGGAAATGGGTCTTTGGGACAGGCTCTATTAACATCAGTAAAGTCAATACAAAGCCTCCATTTCCCGTTTGCCTTGCGCACGACTATAGGATTGGCCAACCACGTAGATGGAGCACTCCTCTGACAAGGCCTGCTGCTTCCAATTTCTTGATTTCTTCTGCGATGAACTCTTGGCGCTCCACTGCTTGCTTCTGACTTTCTGCTTGACGGGCCGTGCATGAGGACAGACGGCAAGATGGTGCTCGATTACTTTCCTGGGAACAACGGGGATGTCAGACGGTTGCCATGCAAACACGTCGACGTTCGCCCGCAGGAAAGCAACGAGCGCGCTTTCCTATTTAGGGTCGAGCGTGGCACTGATGGTGAAGGTACCACCAGTGTCGTCCTCCTTGGCGGACACCTTCTTGGTCTCTGGTGAAGCTGTCATCGTCTTCTTACACTTGCCGGTGGAGCTCGATGGTGCGTCCTCGACGGTAGTGCAGCACTCCGAAGAGGTGCGCTTGCCGGAGTGGGCATCAGAGCTCTTGCCAGACTTGGTCTTCTTCTTGCCCCCGGGAGCTTCAGCGGCAAGTGGTTTGCGATCAACTGCGGCTGCTGCATCCCGGTAAATCTTGTCGGCGCAAATAAGAGCATCCTTCTTATCGCCGGGGACAGAGATGACACTTATCGGGCCGGGCATCTTCAGCATGTTGTATGTGTAGTGAGAGGCCGCCATGAATTTGGCGAGCGCTGGACGGCCGAGTATCCCATTGTAAGGCAATGGGAAGTCAGCAACGTCGAAAGTGACCCTCTCAGTCCTGAAGTTCAACTCGCTGCCAAATGTTACCGGCAACGTGATCTTTCCCTTCGGCTTGCTCCTTCCCGGGTTGATTCCTTGGAATGTGCCGGTCTCTTCGAGCTCGCTGTCAGGGATCTGGAGTTTCTGGAGCACCGCGGAGGAGATCAGGTTCAAGCCGGCCCCGCCGTCAACTAGCATCTTAGTGACCTTGAGGTTGCGGATAGTTGGTGAAACCAACATCGGCAAGCACCCGACCGCAGTTATGCGATCAGGGTGGTCCTCAATATCAAAGATGATAGGCGTACTGGACCACTTCAGAGGCTTGCATGACTCGACGGGCGGTTCTGCCGCATTGACTTCCCGCACCCACTGCTTGAGCTGGCGGTGTGAAGTATGCAGAGAAGCACCGCCGTCAACGCAGAGGACCTCTGTGGCTTTCTGGAACTCCTTCTCATCGGCCTCGTCATCATCCATATCTTCATCTTCATCCTTGTCGCGGCCGCGGGGAGGTCTGTCTCCTTGCCGCTGCTTGGCCTTGCCGCCGCGTCCTCCCCGGCCGGGATGTTTCTTGCCGGACCCACTAGTACCTTCTTGGGCCTTCTCCTTGTCGCGTCGCTCGTACTCAGCCTTTTGCTGCTCGACAAGCTGCTCGACCTTCTTGCAGCTCTGGAGATCATGGCCCTTGGTACGGTGGATCTTGCAGTACTGCTTGCCGGAGCTGTCCTGCTTGTCGGCGGCCGCCACAGCTTCAGCTTCCTTGGCGCCACCTCCTTTGCTGGACTGCTCAACGACTAGCACATCTTTGCCTTTCTTCTTCCTGTTGTTCCGCCGCCGGTTTTTCCTTGCCGGGGCGGCATCCTCACTGTCAGATCCTCCTGCTCCTGCATTCTCTCCAGGGAGTTTCCTCCCTTCCTCAGCATGTGCACACTTGTCGGCCAGGGCATATAGCTCACTGACGTCCCTGATCTTGCACATCGCCATCTCCTCCCGCATCCTGTGGTTTCGCACGTTCTGATGGAACGCACTGATGACCGCGGCAGGGTGGACATCTGGGATGTTGCGCTGTACTTGGCTGAATCTCTGAATGAACTTGCGCAGGGGCTCTCCTTCCTTCTGGGCGAGCAGATGAAGATCGCTCTCTTGGCCATGAGGCTTGTAACCGCCTGTAAAGGCGCCGACAAACTGATGGCACAGATCTGCCCAAGAGGATATGGAGTTGTCCGGCAAGTGCATGAGCCAGGACCTGACATTGGGCTTGAGCACCAGCGGGAAGTAGTTGGCAAGGATCTTGTCGTCGCGCCCCCCGGCAGCTTGCACCGGATGGTGTAGATGCTGAGGAACTCCGACGGATGCAACTTGGCGTCGTACTTCTCTGGTACATCTGGCTTGAAATTCTTCGTACTGGGCCACTAGACTTGCCGCAGCTCACGAGTAAACGCAGGGCAACCTACCGCGTACGGCAAGTCGCCTGGTTCCCCTGGCGCATGCATGTCGACAGCAGTCCCAGCGCGCTGGTCAGATTGACGCCGCGCTTCTCTTCGACGCTCGATGCGAGTACGAGCGTCTTCTTGCTGTCGTTCGTGAAGAACTTGGCGCTGATCGCGACGGGCTCGTGGATCTGATGACGCAGTGGAGTCGTCGTCGAGGTTGACCCGGCGAGTCGGCGATCTTGGCCTTCGGGGCGGAGAGTGCACGGTGGTTGCACCCCCACCGGTCTTGTCGCCATCGACTCGCGCCTGGCAACCTTGCCGCGGCTGTGATGCATCCGGCTACCGTGGAGTGTCGCCGTTGGCGAAGCCGATGAGACTCTGAATGGTGGCCCTCCAATCGTCGATCTTGTCTGCTGTTGGAGGGTAATCCAAGAGCAGTTGGGCTCGGGCCAACGCTTCTTCTGGAGTTTTTGGTGGCAGCGGTGAACGGTGCGAGGAGCGGGATATGCTCGGACTTCCAACTAGGTTGGATGGAGCAGTACCCCATCCAGGCGACCGTATCTCGCTCGTGCCAGCATGCTGGCGTGCATGCTGGTCTTGAACGCCCCGAGATCCACCAGCTTGGCCTTGTTCAACCGCGCGTATGGTACTGCGAGCACCATGACGTTGTCGGTCCTGCGCCTCCTGAGATGGGCACGGTGAATGTACGGACGCCGAGGTTTGCGGGGCCTTGTCCTTGTACCTGGCAGCAGCGTGAGCTCCCTCGTCGGCGCCCGTTCCTCCGCCGGTGTCTACCCCACCACCTGTCTGCTCCGGTGGTGGTGGGATCGACGTGGACGGAGCAGCCACCTCCGAAGCCTTCTTCTTCGGTGGCATGTCGATGAAGAAGATGAAGATCTAGCGCGCGTGAACGCCGGATCAGGTTCACACAACCTCGACGCCCCCTACCTGGCGCGCCAAAGATGTCATGGGAACGAACACCTATGGGGCAGGGGCCCTTTTCGGTCCGGCGGGGGAGGGGGGGGGGGGCGGAGATCGCACAAAGAGTGGATCGAGGCGAAGCACGCAAGCGGTTTACCCAGCTTCGGAGCTCTCTGGAGAGATAATAGTCCTGCTGCTGCTTTGTGGTTGTATTGTGTTCTTGCGCGAGAGCGCTAGTTGCTACAGTGCACGCTCCCTGATAACGAGAGAGAGCGTGAGTGCTTTCTCATTTCCAACCCCCCCTACGTTGCGCATGGGCCTCCTTTTATATGCTCAAGGGGTCACCCACAGGTGGCAACGCATGCAAGGGTAAAAATGGAAAAGAGGTGCGATTGGTGCACCTACTCGTACAGTGCGTCCTACCTAACCCTGACGGCAGGGGACAAAGGCATTAAATGCCCGTCTGCGTTGCCCAAACAGTGCAGAAAAGCGACCGTTAGGGGCGCCACCGCTTGCCACGATGGCCATCTTGTCATCTCCGCTTGCCACCTCGCACCGCTGGCTGCACAACTTCTCGCCACGCGCGCCTGGAATGGTCCCAGGGCGACACGTTGGTGGATGCGCTCGAGCGTGGGTACAGAGTGGTAGCCTACCGCAGCAAGCGCCTTGCCGCGGTCGCTGTCTTGTCGCGTCCGGAAGCTTGTCGCTTGCCGGGCCTTGCGATGCCTTGGTTAGCCTTCCCGGCAAGCTCCTCTTGCCGGGCGTCCGGAAGCTTGTCGCTCACCGGGCCTTGCCGGGACGCGCGGCGCGTCGCGGCAATTTCCTTGAGATGCCTCGGTTGGCCTTCCCGGGAAGCTCCTCTTGCCGGGGCCTTGTTCTCCTTGACTTAAACACTTTGTTCTTGAATGGCTCCAAAGGAACCACGGAGGACCTTGGCGGTCACCCGGCAAGCCTTGCCGCGGAGTGCTGTGACTGCCCGTGCACAAGTTCGGGATACTAGGGTACCCCTACTCTAGTACACCGACACAAGGTATGATTGTTCTCCCTGAGTATGCACCGTTGTGACAGTTCTTTGTGCTGAGACAACACGTGATGATCGGGTGTGATAAGCTCTATGTTCACATACAATGGGTGCAAGCCAGTTTTGCACATGTAGAATACTCGGGTTAAACTTGACGAGCCTAGCATATGCAGATATGGCCTCGGAACACTGGAGACCGAAAGGTCGAGCGTGAATCATATAGTAGATATGATCAACATAGAGATGTTCACCATTGAAAACTACTCCATCTCACATGATGATCGGACATGGTTTAGTTGATATGGATCACGCGATCATTTTGATGACTAGAGGGATGTCTATCTAAGTGGGAGTTCTTAAGTAATATGATTAATTGAACTTTAATTTATCATGAACTTAGTCCTGATAGTATTTTGCAAATTATGTTGTAGATCAATAGCTCGCGTTGTAGCTTCCCTATGTTTTTTGATATGTTCCTAGAGAAAACTAAGTTGAAAGATGAAAGTAGAAATGATGTGGACTGGGTCCATGATTTGAGGTTTATCCTCATTGCTGCACAAAAGAATTATGTCCTTGATGCACCGCTAGGTAACAAACCTATTGCAGGAGCAGATGCAGACGTTATGAATGTTTGGTTAGCTCAATATGATGACTACTTGATAGTTTAGTGCACCATGCTTTACGGCTTAGAACCGGGACTTCAAAAGCGTTTTGAAATGCCATGGAGCATATGAGATGTTCCAAGAGCTGGAATTGGTATTTCAGACTCATGGCTATGTCGAGAGGTATGAGATCTCTGACAAATACTTAACCTAAAAGATGGAGGAGAATTGCTCAGCTAGTGAGATGTGCTCAGAATGTCTGGGTACTACAATCGCTTGAATCAAGTGGGAGTTAATCTTCCAGATAAGATAAGTGATTGACAGAGTTCTCTAGTCACCATCGCCAAGTTACTGGAGCTTCGTGATGAACTATAGTATGCAAGGGATGACGAAAACAATTCCCGAGCTCTTCGTGATGCTGAAGTCGACGAAGGTAGAAATCAAGAAAGAGCATCAAGTGTTGATGATTGACAAGACCGCTAGTTTCAAGAAAAGGGCAAAGGGAAAGAAAGGGAACTTCAAGTAGAATGGCAAGCAAGTTGTTACTCCCGTGAAGAATCCCAGAGCTGGACCTAAGCCGGAAAGTAAGTGCTTCTACTGCAAAGGAAATGGCCACTAGAAGCGGAACTGCCCCGAACATTTTGGCGGATAAGAAGGATGGCAAAGTGAACAAAGGTATATTTGATATACATGTTATTGATGTGTACCTTACTAGTGCTCGTAGTAACCCCTGGGTATTTGATGCTTATTCGGTTGCTAAGATTAGTAACTCGAAATAGGAGTTGCAGAATAAATAGAGACTAGTTGAGGATGAAGTGACGATGAGTGTTGGAAGTGGTTCCAAGATTGACATGATCATCATTGTACACTCCCTATACTTTTGGGATTAGTGTTGAACCTAAATAAATGTTATTTGGTGTTTGTGTGGAGCATGAATATGATTAGATCATGTTTATTGCAAACAGTTACTCATTTAAGATAGAGAATAATTCTTATTCTGTTTACATGAATAAAACCTTCTATGGCCATACACCCAATGTTGATGGTTTATTGAATCTCGATCGTGGTAATACACAAATTCATAATATTGATACCAAAAGATGCAAAGTTGATAATGATAGTGCAACTTATTTGTGGCACTGCCGTTTGGGTCATATCGGTGTAAAGCGCATAAAGAAACTCCATAAATATGGACTTTTGGAATCACTTGATAATGAATCATTTGATAGTTGCGAACCGTGCCTTATGGGCAAGATGACTAAAACTCTGTTCTCTGGAACAATGGAACGAGCTAGTGACTTACTGGAAATAATACATACCGATGTATGTGGTCCAATGAGTGTTGATGCTCGTGGCGGGTATCGTTATTTTCTGACCTTCACAGATGATTTGAGCAGATATGGGTATATCTACTTAATGAAACACAAGTCTGAAACATTTGAAAAGTTCAAAAGAATTTCAGAGTGAAGTGGAAATCATCGTAACAAGAAAATAAAATTTCTACAATCTGATCGTGGAGGAGAATATTTGAGTTACGAGTTTGGCCTTCATTTAAAACAATGTGGAATAGTTTCACAGCTCACGCCACCTGGAACACCATAGCGTAATGGTGTGTCCGAACGTCGTAACCGCACTTTATTAGATATGGTGCGATCTATGATGTCTCTTACCGATTTACCGCTACATTTTGGGATTATGCATTAGAGACAGCTGCATTCATGTTAAAAAGGGGCACCATCAAAATCCGTTGAGACGACGCCTTATGAACTATGTTTTGGCAAGAAACCAAAGTTGTCGTTTCTTAAAGTTTGGGGCTGCGATGCTTATGTGAAAAAGTTTCAACCTGATAAGCTCGAACCCAAATCGGAGAAATGCGTCTTCATAGGATACCCAAAGGAAACTGTTGGGTACACCTTCTAGCACAGATTCGAAGGCAAGATGTTCATTGCTAAGAATGGATCCCTTCTAGAGAAGGAGTTTCTCTCAAAAGAAGTGAATGAGAGGAAAGTAGAACTTGATGAGGTAATTGTACCTTCTCCCGAATTGGAAAGTAGTTTATCACAGAAATCAGTTCCAGTGATTCCTACACCAATTAGTGAGGAAGCTAATGATGATGATCATGAAACTTCCGATCAAGTTACTACTAAACCTCGTAGGTCAACCAGAGTACGATCCGCACCAGAGTGGCATGGTAATCCTATTCTGGAAATCATGTTACTAGACCATCATGAACTTACGAACTATGAGGAAGCGATGATGAGCCCAGATTCTGCGAAATGGCATGATGCCATGAAATCTGAGATGGGATCCATGTATGAGAAGAATTGTGGACTTTGGTGGACTTGCCCGATGATCGGCAAGCCATAGAAAATAAATGGATCTTCAAGAGGAAGACGGACGCTGATAGTAGTGTTACTATCTGCAAAGCTCGACTTGCCGCAAAAGGTTTTCGACAAGTTCAAGGTGTTAACTACAATAAGATTTTCTCAACTGTAGTGATGCTTAAATCCGTCTGAATCATGTTAGCAATTGCCATATTTTATGAAATCTGGCAAATGGATGTCAAAATTGCATTCCTTAAATGGATATTTCTTAAAGAAGAGTTGTATATGATGCAACCAGAAGGTTTTGTCGATCCTAAAGGTACTAACAAGGTGTGCAAGCTCCAACGATCCATCTATGGACTGGTGCATGCATCTCGGAGTTGGAATATGCGCTTTGATGAGTTGATCAAAGCATATCGTTTTATACATACTTGCGGTGAAGCCTGTATTTACAAGAAAGTGAATGCGAGCACTACAACCTTTCCGATGAGTATATGTGAATGACATATTATTGATCAGAAATGATGTAGAATTTTTTGGAAAGCATAAAGGAGAGTTTGAAAGAAGATTTTCAAAGAAAGACCTCGGTGAAGCTACTTACATATTGGGCACCAAGATCTATAGAGATAGATCACGACGCTTGATAAGATTTTTCAATGAGTACATAGCTTGATAAGATTTTGAAAGAGTTCAAAATGGACTAGTCAAAGTAGGAGTTCTTTCCTGTATTACAAGGTGTAAAGTCGAGTAAGACTCAAAGCCCGACCATGGCAGAAGATAGAAAGAGAATGGAAGTCATTCCCTATGCCTCAATCATAGGTTCTATAAAGTATGCCATGCTATGTACCAAACCAGTTGTGTGCCTTGCTATGAGTTTGGCAAGGGGGTACGTTAGTGATCCAGGAGTGGATCACTGTATAGCGGTCAAAGTTATCCTTGGTTACCTAAGAAGACTAAGGAAATATTTCTCGGTTATGGAGGTGATAAAAATAGTTTGCCGTAAAGGGTTATGTTGATGCAAGCTTTTACATTGATCCAGATGACTCTGAGTCTCAAATCTGGATGCATATTGAAAGTGGGAGCAATTATTTAGAGTAGCTCCATGCAGAGCATTGTAGACATAGAATATTTGCAAAATACATACGACTCTGAATTTGAAAGACACATTGACTAAACTTCTCTCACGAGCAAAGCATGATCACACCTTAGTACTCTTTGGGTGTTGATCACATAGCGATGTGAACTAGATTATTGACTCTAGTAAACCCTTTGGGTGTTGCTCACATGGCGATGTGAACTATGGGTGTTAATCACATACAGATATGAACTATTGGCGTTAAATCACATGGCAATGTGAACTAGATTATTGACTCTAGTGCAAGTGGGAGACTAAAGGAAATATGCCCTAGAGGCAATAATAAAGTTATTATTTATTTCCTTATATCATGATAAATGTTTATTATTCATGCTAGAATTGTATTAACCGGAAACTTAGTACATGTGTGAATACATAGACAAAACATAGTGGTCCCTAGTATGCCTCTACTTGACTAGCTCGTTAATAAAAGATGGTTATGTTTCCTAACCATAGACATCTGTTGTCATTTGATGAACGAGATCACATCATTACGAGAATGATGTGATGGACAAGACCCATCCGTTATCTTAGCATTATGATTGTTACAGTTTCATTGCTACTGTTTTCTTCATGACTTATACATGTTCCTCAGACTATGAGATTGTGCAACTCCCGAATACCGGAGGAACACCTTGTGTGCTATCAAACGTCACAACGTAACTGGGTGATTATAAATATGCTCTACAGGTGTCTCCGAAGGTATTTGTTGGGTTGGCGTAGATCGAGATTAGGATTTGTCACTCCGTGTTTCGGGGAGGTATCTCTGGGCCCTCTCGGTAATGCTCATCACTATAAGCCTTGCAAGCAATGTGACTAATGAGTTAGTTGCAGGATGAAGCATTACAGAACGAGTAAAGAGACTTTCCGGTAATGAGATTGAACTAGGTATGATGATACTGATGATCGAACCTCGCGCAAGTAACATACCGTTGATAAAGGGAACAACGCATATTGTTATGCAGTTCGACCGATAAATATCTTCGTAGAATATGTAGGATCCAATATGAGCATACAGGTTCCGCTATTGGTTATTGATCAGAGATGTGTCTCGGTCATGTCTACATAGTTCTCGAACCCGTAGGGTCCCCACACTTACCGTTCGATGACGATTTGTATTATGAGTTATCTGTTTTGATGACCGAAGTTTGTTCGGAGTCCCGGATGAGATCATGGACATGACGATGAGTCTCGAAATGGTCGAGACATAAAGATTGATATATTGGAAGGCTATATTCGGATATCGGAGTGGTTCCGGAGAAGTTCGGGTATTTTACGGAGTACCGGGAGGTTACCGAACCCCCCCCCCCCCCCGGGAGTTGATGGGCCTTAGTGGGCCTTAGTGGGAAAGGAGAGGCAGCGCCAGGAGGAGGCGCGCCCACCCCCCCCAAGCCCATTCCGAATTGGACAAGGGGTTGGGGGCGCGGCCCCCCTATCCCTTCCTTCCCCCTTCTCCTTTAGGTGGAAACCTACTAGGACTTGGAGTCCTAGTAGGATTCCCCTTCTCCCGGCGCGCCTAGCTTGGCTGGCCGGCCTCCCCCTCCCTCCTTTATATACGGGGGTGAGGGGGCACCCTAGAACACCCCAAGTTTTGCCTTAGCCATGTGTGGTGCCCCCCTCCACAGTTACACACCTCGATCATATTGCCGTAGTGCTTAGGCGAAGCCCTGCGCCGGTACCATCATCATCACTGTCGCCACACCGTCGTGCTGTCGGAACTCACCCTCGTCTTCAGCTGGATAAAGAGCACGAGGGACATCATCAAGCTGAACGTGTGCTGAACGCGGAGGTGCCGTACGTTCGGTACTTGGATCGGTTGGATTGCAAAGAAGTTTGACTACATCAACCGCATTACTAAACGCTTCCGCTTTTGCTCTACGAGGGTACGTGGACACACTCTCCCCTCTTGTTGCTATGCATCTTCTAGATAGATCTTGCGTGATCGTAGGAATTTTTTAAAAATTACCACGTTCCCCAACAAGAAGTTCATCCTGGCAGCCTATATGGTTCAATGTGTATATTAAATGAAGGAAAAATAAATAGTAGGTGTCTAGCACCATCAGTGTGTGGCTGATTATAATTCTTCTGTGTGCGTACGCACGATGTGCGCACGAGCATTAGTACGAGGAAAATGGAGACAGGCCGGAGCAAGAAGTTCAAAAAAATTGAGCAAGAAGTTTAAATAAAAAAAAGTACTTCAACGATCTTTATAAAAATGGATTTTTAACGTTTGTAAAAAATCAAAGAAGTCCAAATTAAAAAGAGGAACATTTCAAAAGAATTTAGAAAAAAATCCCCATTATAAAAAACTAGAAGTTCAAATTAGAATAAAAGGAACAACTAAAAATGTTTTAAAAAAATCATGTTTCTTAAGAAACTAGAAGTTCAAATTTAAATAACGGAGTGGTTCGATGTTTATTACAATTTCAAGAAGTCCAAATTACAAAAATAGAGCAATTCAATTTTTTTAAAAATTGAAATTTCCCTTGTTAGTAAAGAAACAAAATCAAGAAGTTCAAATTGAAGTAACAAGAGTAGGTCAATGTATACAGAAAACTCAAATTCTTTCCTTTCCTAGAAAATAAAATAAAATTCTGAAGTTCATTTTTTTAAAATGATGCTTATTTAAACCCATATTTTTTCCTGAAGAAGAAAACTAAGAAGTTCAAATTGAAAAAATAGAGAAGTTCAAAGATTATAAAAGCATAGGATTTACATGCTCAATTTTGATGAGTGCTTTAGGAGTAAGGGCAAAAAATAGCAGAGTTGTTCAAATAGATAACAGCCAAAAGTTCATGTACTACATGGTGTGTGTTATCATATGAGAAAGAGTTGAAATACAAAGTCCAAAAATTTTGTTGCTAGAAGTTCAAGTCCTCGGCTGAAGAAAGTTCAAAGATTCTCGTGAGAGAGGTTGAACAAAAATACATGATAGAAGTTCAAGGTGAAAATAGCGGGAAGTTCAACTACTACACGGAATGCGTTTCAGATCAGAATATAAGAATAGAAAACAAAAAGCTTAAAATGTTTGTTGCAAGAAGTTCAAGTGCTCTGTCCGGGGAAGTACAAAAATTCTTGTGAGAGAGGTTCACCTTGTGTTTCCATGTTCGGAAAACACAATTTTTTTTGCGTTTTAAAATAATTCTCTCAATCCACAAAGAAGTTCAGTTATTATTTGGGGGCAATTTGATTTCAAAAAGGAAATAAAAAAATTCAAATTATAAAAATGGAAAAAGTTCATGTACTACATGGTGTGTGTTTAATATGAGAAAAATGAATTAAAAGGCAAGGTCCAACTTTTTTGTTGTTATAAGTTCAAGTCCTCGATCGGAGAAAGTTAAAAAAAATATTGTGAGAGAGGTTTGTACAAAAGGAATATTATTTGTGTAACACTGACGAATGGATGAGAAAATTGCAAACAAAAATACGTCACAAAAGTTCAACGTGAAAACAACAGGAAGTTCAACTACTACACTGAATGAATTTCGGATTAAAAACTTTTAAAACCGTCACAAGTATGAAAAATGATCAACACGGGAAAGTTGCGTGTTTACAGCAGCTTTCCATCGGTATATCACTTGCTCAATTCCCGTGAGTGGATGGAGAGCTACGAGCAAAAAAAGCACGTAAAAAATAGAGTGGAGTTCAAGTAGACATGCCGAGAAGTTGAAGTTCTTCACGCGGTGCATTTTCGAAGAATCTGTTTCGCGATAAAGGCAGAACGAATGATTTCGCCGTTTTTGAAATTACTTGAAAACAGCTAGGATTCATAGAAAATCATCAACATGAAAAAGTTTTGCATTTTCCGTAGCTTTTCAATGGTATATTATTTGCCCCATTTCGATAAGGTTTGTGGAAAATACGGCAAACATACATTTTTATCCATTTTCAAATATTACTTAAAACCATAAGGAACTGGGAGAAACAATATATACCAAAAAGTTTTGCATTTTCTCAAGCTTTCCAATGCCATATCATTTGCTGCATTCGGACGTACGGTTAAAAAATTAGCTCGAAAATATGAACTCGATGGAACTTGTACCATTTTCTAAATTACTCTTAAACCGTTCAAAATTAGAAAAATATTTCAACATGGAAAAGTAGCGCAATTTCATAAGATTTCCAATGCCATATCATTTGCCTCTATTGGATTAGCCATTTAGAAATGACATCGAAAATACGAACTCGGCTGTTCGATTTGCGAAAATTTATGATTTTCCAAATTACTCTTTAACCATGGGGAATTAGAGAAAACTATCAACATGTGGAAGGAGGGTTTTGCAGCAGTTTTT
This sequence comes from Triticum timopheevii, assembly GCA_963921465.1. NCBI lineage: Eukaryota > Viridiplantae > Streptophyta > Magnoliopsida > Poales > Poaceae > Triticum > Triticum timopheevii. The sequence goes on from OY997270.1 coordinate 107,146,127, forward strand.
CAACGCTATATTATTTGCCTCAATCCGATAAACGGTTTAGAACTGCAATCGAAAATACGATTCACGTTTTTTGTATGAAGAAAAAACGGTTTTCAAAACTGCTCTTAAACCACTTACATTTTGTCAAAAAATTAACTTTGGGTCATGATATTCATGTCCATAGCTTTCCAACGGTATATCACAAGCCCCATTTGGGCAATGTTGTCAGAAGTTCAACTTAGCATCGAGGGAAGTTCAGGTCGAACGACTCAGACAGTAAAATTGCAAAAGACGCAAGTTCATCACGACCCGAGAGCAAAATCCGCCAATGAGCAAGATTCCTATTTAAAACGGGTATTTAGTTGCTAAAAACCGTTTCTAGATTACACTTACATCATATAGAACACGACTGACTAGAATAGTTCGTGCAGGGAGATACGGTTGCAAAGATAGCCTGGAGGTCAGGTTCATACAAAGAGAAGTTCGGGCTATGTAACTTGTGATCAGAATAATATTCTAATCCCGTGATCAGAATATATACTCAACCCAATACACATACAAAAGCACTATCTGAAACCACATTTTAGTTAGGTCCATCTATATCTCTGAACATACAAGCACTCCGCAGTTTAGTACCCTAGAACATACTCCCTCCGTTCCAAAATAGATGAGTCAACTTTATACTAAAATTAGTACAAAGTTGAGTCATCTATTTTGGAACGGAGGGAGTATAAGCAACAGTGTCTTATTTCAAATACAGTCCTGTAAAAAAAGCATGACACGTAAACACAACGGTATATTCACTTTGTAATTCATTCATTGTTGATTGTTTCAGTTGCCTTTTGGTACAGTATCCACTGGACTGTATTCGCGTTGTAGTTCATTCATTGTTGATTGTTTCAGTTGCCTTTTGGTATCCACAGGACTTCCAAATACAGTCCTGTAAAAAAAACGCTGAAGGAAAATAGCACTTCCATCATGAACGACGTGACTCATTAGGACAGCTAAAAATCCAAGTTGGCAAGGATGCTGCTGTACTTCCACCCTTTCATGTCTCGCAATGCTTACTTTTTATTTAGAGCCTGAGCACTTTCATCAAGAATATTTCTAGCAGAATATGAATCAAGATGCAAGAAACTTCAGACCGGTAGCAGGCAATGCAATCCTGCAGGATCATCAAGTAAGCGTTCTATTTCTCAAACTCTGATCCATGTGCATGTAAGTACTCCCTCCGTTCGGAATTACTTGTCGTGAATCAAGATGCAAGAAACTTCAGACCGGTAGCAGGCAATGCAATCCTGCAGGATCATCAAGTAAGCGTTCTATTTCTCAAACTCTGATCCATGTGCATGTAAGTACTCCCTCCGTTCGGAATTACTTGTCGTAGAAATGAATGTATCTAGACATTTTAGTTCTGGATACATCCATTTCCGCGACAAGTAATTCGGAACAGAGGGAGTAGAACTTAACAAGTTGCCCAAGGTTTGGGCGCCTTCTATGTAGACGGTTCTTCTTGTGACATGTTGATATGCAGGTCCTTGTGAGATGCAACTGTATTTTGATCCAGAATATCAACACTGCAACCACAAACAAAAATAATTGAGGGAAACATGCCTCCTCTACATATCCTTTTCATGCACATCATGATGTGGTTCACGTGTCAGAATAATCATAAAGAATAATACATAACAACAATACATGTTTACTCTTCAGTTATTTACACATACTCCCTCCGTCCCACAATAAGTGTCTCAACCTTAGTACAACTTTGTACTAAAGTTAATACAAAGACACTTATTTTGAGATGGAGGGAGTATAACACTAGAAAAGTAATACTCCCTCTGTTTCTAAATATAAGTCTTTTTAGAGATTTCAATACAGACTACATACAGATGTATATGGACGTATTTTAGAGTGTTGATTCACTCATTTTGCTCCATATGTAGTCCGTATTGGAATCTCTAAAAAGTCTTAATATTTAGGAACGGAGGGAGTAATTGGTATCCTATAAATACATTAATTTGCACCCACCCACTGATTGCAATGATTTAACATGGATGCTCAAATATCAGGTCATGGTGTGGTAAACAACTTCTATATGAACAAATGAACTGCTAGTCAGCTCATGCCTTGCAGCTAATTACTGCAATGGCAAATAAAGTTGAGCCTCGCTGCCCAGGTAAAGGTCCCAAAACTGGATGATGTGGAACTCAACGGCAGCAAAAAGCAAAGATCAATGATCTGACCAGACTAGTTGTGGAGAGAGCTCTGTGTCATGGATGTAAGTGATGGATGGATCCTAGCCGTCTTCAGTGATCGTGAAACACTTCTTCCTTCTGAATATTCCTCGCCAAGTGGCCATCTTGGACGCAAGTCATACTGTAGTAGACAAAAACTGATCAGAGAGGATGCTAGCAAAACAGCCAGAACAAAACCCATAAGTTCTGCATCAGATCTTAAATACTCAGTGAAAGATACTTATCAGCACAAGACAATGGCCTGATTCAGAAGTGCCTACATTCCAATGAAAGAAACTAGAAAGCCGGGTGCTCATAGTCCCTAAATTAAATGACCGAGCTTCAACAATCGCGCCAAATTCAATTGTGTGTTTTTCTAACAGCTGGTTGTCAACACTATTCAAAGTTCCAAACCAAGTTCAAGAATTCGACATATTTTATTTAGGCCCTGTTCGGAACTTCCCCGCTCTGTGGAGTTGGGGAGTTGGATTTTGGCAGCTCCGCCTAATTAAGCTAAAGGATGGTCCGCTCCGGGAGTGGAGTTAACGGAGCAGAGAGAAACCGAACACAGCCTTAACTCTTCAACCTTTGATGATGATGGAATTAGTGAATTACTATTGATTTTACATTTATATTCTTCACTGACATACCAAATCCTTTTATGCAAGTAACTATTTAGCTTTGAAAAATAGCTGATCATACATCTGAATTAACAAAACAACAAAATAATAAGATCTTAAAACTCAGAGCTTACAATGAAAAACAAAATGATGCAACTATGAATAAATACAAAATGGAGCTTCCTATAGTGCAATTTAACCAGTTACTTTGGGCACTTATTTTTATAAGTGACCTGTTATTATTATTTTTAACTCATACATTACGCAGTTGATTTTATCAACTGTGCATACTGCTTGGTTAGGTTACCTGCATATCATCAGGCTCATCAGCGGGAGGTGGATCTTCAAATCTACCTGCAACAAAGTGCTCGATTCCAGTCCAAGCAATCATGACACCTATATGCAAATAAAGGAACATAGCATATGTTACTAGTTCTAAAAGAATACTACTCCCTCCGTCCCATAATATAAGAGCATTTTTTACACTAAACTAGTGTACAAAACGCTCTTATATTATGGGACGGAGGGAGTATATCTGATAGTTATCACAGATGCAGGAATAACTGAGAGCGAAATTGGCAGAAATGGTCAGGATATAACTCATTCACATGCTTCAAAATAAAAAGAGAGTACAACCTAGGGCCTAGACTGAAAATAGAGAACTGTGCTGAGTTGCATCAAAGTTGATTTTGAATATTAGATGGTTTTACTGTTAGACCTTTCAGCCTGAGCATTGATAGTTGTGGATGACACTAGGAGAGTTGGGACAATTTTCGTTGGTTTATTTCTCACACAATGCCATTTCTAAGATGCTAGTCTAAGATGCTAACTGACAGTCCTTGATGGTCAAGAACAGAACTCTATCCTAACAGCCAGTCCTTGATGGTCCAGGACTTTATCCTCCTAACTGCCACAAGGACCATGTGCTGCAGCCCCACAAAGACCCTAGTACACAGACTTATCCATCATTCTCCCCCTAAGTCTTGTACGTCGTCTTGTGGGAGAGTTGAATCATCCCAATCCTGGAGCAAAGTTCGAGGAACTTGACCCTCCCAAGGGGCTTGGTGAGCAGGTCTGCGAGCTGATCCTTGGTGTTGATGTAGCTCGCCTCGATGCTCCCTTCTTCCACACAGCTGCTGATGAAGTGATACCTCAGTCGGATGTGCTTGCTCCGTTCGTGGAACACGGGGTTCTTTGCCAGGGCCAGGGCGGACTTGCTGTCCACCAGGAGCTGCACCGTTCTGGTGTCTTGAACGAGAAGATCACCAAGCAGTCGAGCAAGCCAGAGCGCCTGAGTGCAGGCGGTGGAGGCCGCTATGTACTCAGCCTCACAGCTGGACAGAGCCACCACCTGCTGCTTGACTGATTGCCAGCTCACGAGACACTTGCCGAGGAAGAGGAGGATCCCGCTCATGCTCTTGCTGGTGTCGATGTCGCCGGCGTGGTCGCTGTCGCTGTACCCGACGAAGTGTGCCGCCCCAGGACACCTAGGGTAGTGGAGGCCATGGTCGAGGGTCCCTGCTATGTAGCGGACGATCCTCTTCACTGCCTGCTGGTGTTCCGACGTTGGTCGCTCCATGAACCGACTGACATAGCCGACGGAGAATGCCAAGTACGGCCGTGTGTGAGTGAGGTAGCGAAGGCTCCCCACAAGGCGTCGGTACTGCGTAGCATCCACTTCCTCCGTCGTGCTGTCGCGGCTCAGTTTCAGCCTCTCCTCCATCGGAGTGAGAGCTGGATGGCAGTCGGTGAGCCCAGCTAGCTCAACGATGCGCTTGGCGTAGGCGGACTGTCGAAGCGCGATCCCGGAGTGGTCCTGGTGCACCTCAATCCCTAGATAGAAGGAGAGGAGCCCCAGGTCACTCATCTGGAACGTGGCCTTCATGTCTTCCTTGAACGCCGCCACCTCTGCATCTTTGGTGCCGGTGATCACCAGGTCGTCAACGTAGACGCCCACCAGCAGGGCATTTCCTCCACTCCCCCGTCGGTAGACGGCAGCCTCATGCGGGCTCTGCTTGAAACCCATCTTCTTCAGCGTGGAGTCCAGCTTGGCGTTCCACGCCCTAGGTGCCTGCCGCAGGCCATAGAGAGCCTTGCGCAGGCGGAGTACCTTGCCCTCCTGGCCGGGTATCGTAAAACCCGGTGGCTGATGCACGTAGACTTCCTCCTTCAAGTCGCCGTTGAGGAATGCCGACTTGACGTCCATGTGGTGGACATGCCAGCCCTCCTGGGCAGCCAGCGCAAGGAGAAGTCGCACGGACTCCATCCGTACCACGGGAGCGAAAGCGTCGTCGAAGTCGACTCCTTCCTGCTGCAAGAAGCCTCGGGCCACCAAGCGAGCCTTGTGCTTGATGATGGCGCCGGCTCCATCCCTCTTCAGCTTGAACACCCACTTAAGGGTGATTGCGCGGTGACCTCGAGGGAGATCAGCGAGCTCCCAGGTGCGGTTTTGCTCGACCGCATCCATCTCCAACTGCATCGCGGCGCGCCATGCCGCCGCCGTCCTTGGCGCCCCCGCGGGCGTCACCTTCGGCACGTCCTTGTGCCCTGCCCGGGGGGGCCTCTTCGCGCCTTACGCTGCTTGCCACGCTTGCGGCCGCCCGTCGAGGAGGAAGGCTCCCCCTTCTTCCTGTCACCAGGGCTGGGATCCCACTGCTCTCGAGTTAGGAGCAGCTTCCCGCCGGTGGTGATGGGCCCCGAGGGGGGCCGTGGCTCGTCGGTGTCGACGACCTTGAGACGGCCTATCGCCTCCTCGATCGTCATCGTGGAGAGGTCCAGCAACGACTCGATCGAGCGAGCCATCTGCTTGTACTTCTCGGGAATGCACCGAAAGAGCTTCTCGACAGCTCTCTCCTCGGTGTAGGTGTCATCGCCAAACTTCACCAACTTCTGCAGCAGAGTGTTGAGACAGAGAGCAAAGTCATCAACGTCCTCACCTGGCTTGAAACCCAGGCTCTCCCACTCCTTACGGAGTGCCTGCAAGGTGGACTTGCGAGCACGATCACTGCCGATGCGTGCCGCGGCGATGGCGTCCCAAGCCTCCTTGGCAGTCCGCTTGTTGGAAAGCGAGAACTGCATCTCGGGCGGGACTGCGGCGATGAGGGCGTCCAGCGCCCGTCGATCCTCTAGGTGGTCGACGTTGCTGTCCTGGACTGCCTCCCACATGCGCCGCACCTGGAGCCTGACCTTCATGATCCCGGCCCACTCGACGTAGTTGGTTTTAGTGAGGGTAGGCCACCCAACACTGGAACCAACATCCCTGACCACAGTCCGGACCTCGTAGAGGCCGTGGTCCTGGTCGTTGCAGCCGCCGTCGCGGTGCGCGCCTCCACCTGGAGCGCGGGCGTGCTCGGCTGCCCACTGCGCCGTCCGCTCCTGTGCCACTTTGGTGCGATCTGCGTCGGCGCCGTCGTCCGCAGGCGCGGAGCTGCTGGGGCTGCCGCGGAGTGCCTTGGCATCCGCCGTAGCCTCACAGGCTGCTTCTGCTGCTGCTGCTTCTACCTCCGCCCTGGCTGCTTCTACCTCCGCTCTGGCTGCTGCCAGCTCCGCTGCAGCCAGCCTCGACACCCTTGCCGCCGCAGCAGCTGCTGCTACAGCCGCTCGCTCACGCTCCTCTGCCACGGCGCGCTCGGCCTCCTGCCGGCGCCGCATGCTCGAGGTAGCCGTGTGCTGAGAGCGACCTGCAGACATGGCTCGCTGCAGGGGGGGCTGTTGCGTGAAGAGGAGGCTGATGAAGACGAGCTGCTGCTCGACAGTCCGGAGGGAGGAAGGTAACCAGAGGCAGACGGAGCAGCTGCTGCTACCGAGTTGGGCTGCTCACAGGAAATGCTTAGGGTACAGGTTAACGAGGCTCTGATACCACTTGTTAGACCTTTCAGCCTGAGCATTGATAGTTGTGGATGACACTAGGAGAGTTAGGACAATTTTCGTTGGTTTATTTCTCACACAATGCCATTTCTAAGATGCTAGTCTAAGATGCTAGTCTAAGATGCTAATTGACAGTCCTTGATGGTCAAGAACAGAACTCTATCCTAACAGCCAGTCCTTGATGGTCCAGGACTTTATCCTCCTAACTGCCACAAGGACCATGTGCTGCAGCCCCACAAAGACCCTAGTACACAGACTTATCCATCATTTACTGGCAGTATGATTGAATATTTACTAATTACAGCTCATAACGACAAACTCATTACCATTGTCAGTACATAGACTTGGGGGAGGGGATACGAGCTGTAGGCCATTCTTCTCAGCAATATGATTCAAGCGGGTCTTAACATACTGGTTAGAAGCAACACCACCTGAAACAACCTTTAATAATTGAATCGATTAGCCACTGGATGAATTAAGAAAAGTGACTGAATTTAACAGCAACAAGATATCTGCATTACAAAGTTTTTAATTGAAGGTTTCATCTTCAATGCCCATTCAACTGCTCGCTGGCATCTATCCTCCAAATGTAGAACAGCAATCCGCTGCACAAGTTAAAATTATCAGAAACTTATCAGAGTCCTCCTGGACAAAGTAAAATATCCATGATACTAAACCTGAAAAGAGGCAGCAATGTTCGCCCTTAGTTGTCTGTCTTCTTCTGTTGCAGAAGAAATGGGGATATCATCTGTGCACCTACAATGGTGTAAAAATGGCAAAACAGTTAATTAATAATCACAGCATAGCGACTCACCGACCCTGATTGCAAATTTTTCCTTCACGGCTTCACCGATAAATAGTTAAATACAGTAAGGCATCTTGTACCCTCACTCATTTCAAACAAACTGATATATTTGATTACTTAGCCTACTTAGTCTGTAGTCCCGTTGGAAATGTTCAGTTTATCAGGGCATAATTTATTCAACAAATTAAGGTGTCAAACTGTCACTGCTTGAAAGATCTAAGATGATTCCCATGAAAAAACATTCTACGATGTTTTAAGCATCAGTTGCATCACTCTTCCCACCAGTTCCGTTCTTGTGATTTGGTTCACAAGAATGCTACCACATCTGTATGACATTATTCATACGAAAGGATTTCCAAATTCCAATAATATGTAAACCTTGCTTAGCAAACATTTCCACCGCAGATCATTGTACATTATGTAATTTGTATGAATGTTCTCTAAAAAATGAACTTTGCGTCTTTGACATTGGGTTACTAAATGGGTAGGCTCTCCGGTACAAGTTTCAAGTTACAACCCCTTCCCCGCAAAAAAAAGAGTTACAACCCCTACTACATGAAACAAACCAAAAAGGGAGTAAATAAGAATACATGTATACTTTTTTTTTGCAGGGGAATACATGTATACTATTGAGAGTTCCAAATGAAGTTGCGTTTGAAAACTTTGGTGTAGCATAAAAAAGAATGAATTTCAAGGACAAATAAACAAGGAACAAACAGCATGCCAAATGGCAAAATGCAAGGTTGTATGGAAGAAAGCCACAGGTGTGTTCATCTTATCATGAAGATGATGAAACAAACAGTGCAACTAAAGGGAATGACAAAGTCATACAGATTTCTGGATTCAATAGCCAATCGAACTTGAGTCTTCAGACCAGCATAAGAGAAATTGCAATCTTTGTGTTGTCGCATTGGAACCTAGAGGTATACAAAAAAGGGCAAGTAACATGTCAAATTGAACTATGCTTAAGGGCAAGCAAACACAATTACTGTGAAATTACACCTGCAAACTTACTGTGAAATTAATAGAATTTGGATCACCTTCTAGGGCAAGCTCTTCAAGAGCAGGACCACCACCTTTCCGTATATCAAGACCCAGCCATCTTGCTGACTTGTCATATGCCTCACCAATTGCATCATCTATTGTAGTTCCCAGTTGAACATACTCACCAAGGTTCTGAGCGAGAACAAGAAGATTGTGTCCTCCTGTACATACTAACTACTTAGCACAACGTCATAAAAAAAAGCAAACACAATTATTCCAGTTTCAGTATCAAAACTAGCATGTCTGCTAGATTAAGACATCTCTTCATGAACTTAGGCTGATGTGGCTTTGCATTAAATTATTTTGAATAAAAAATATAAAAATTTAGTGGATGGAGACTTCAATTTGTATGAGTGAAAATATTAGTCACAGTTCAGTCATTGCAACAAGGCATAACATAATAGCTGGCTTTGGACTCTGACAGGCAGGAAAAGAATGAATGCGTATCTTCTATGGCATTATTGCTATCGTAATTTACAACTGCAAGCTTCTCTGGAATAAGAGAATTAAGCTAGATCATGGTATAGAATACTGAGACATGGTACTGTAATTAGCATATACCTGAAATTAGAAGAGCTAAAAATGGGTAATCAAGGTCCTTGTTCACTAGCCTGACAAGGATCAAACCACATTAATCTATAATTCAGTAATGCAAAATATTAGAAGTATGGCAGAGGCACGTGTGCTGCTCTTTTTTTATGTTTACAGAGTGAGGCCTTTGTCACAAATATGAAACATGTTTACCGTATTTGAAGTAATTAAACTACGAATTTTCACATCATAAGTTCACAACAAGGCATGCTGGAAACAGATATGATACTGAGAAAGAGCTTGTAGACAGTAGACGTAAATACTTTCCTACTCAAAGTCAAATTGTAGCTACAGAGTAGAATTTAGTTCAATCTTTGAAGGTTGTATCATTATAAAATAGTTCAATTTTCAGTTTTCGCAGCTTGTGCTATTTTAAGGGGAAAACATAACGTAGGATCTACAAGGAGTTTGTAAGCATAGCTCAGATGACTAGGTTCCTTGTGGTGGAACCTTCCCACCCAGGTTCAAGTCCTAGACTTGACACGGGTGGTTGCATTTTCCTGGATTTATTCCAGGCTTTCCGGCAACAGTGTCTGTGGCGATTTCATCAATCTCAAGATTTGCCTGCTCGGTTTCTTGGAGGTGCTCATAGGGGTAGGCCGGTAGGGTGTGCGGGCGTGCGTTCATAGGGGTGACTGCGTGCATGTATGTGAGCGTCTGCATCTGTACTGTGCTTCTAAAAAAAGTAGCTGTAAAAGAAAATCCACACAAATAAACACTTTGGGAATCTGGTTTTTCAAGTTACATGAAAACACCTTATGTCCTCGAACCAAAAGAAAATCCTATATAGCTTATTCTATGTGATGTTTGAACTCATCAAAAATTGTGCGTCACTTATGTCAGAAGTTAAATGTTTACCTGGAAACTAAAGCATGTGCCTCCATATGGTGAACTCCAACAATAGGCAAGCCAAATATTTTTGCTATTTTCCGAGCTTTGTGAACACCAACTGCAATTTAGAGAGGTAATTACACTCTCATACAAAAAAACAGAAAAAAGATGAACTTACAAGCTTTAACTGAAGTCTTGCACTCACATAAACAATAGAACAAATAGAAAATGGTTTCTCTCCAGGTTCAAGAGTGTCCCAAATAAAACAAAAGATACAGTGATCTACTTGGCATGGTTCTAGACAACAACAACAAAGCGTTTAGTCCCAAACAAGTTGGGGTAGGCTGCATATGTTATAATGAAGAAGTCCATTTTTCATCCGTCAACTCTATATAGGCTAAGTTTGGTCCCTCGAGTATTGAAAATCGTCCCGAATCCGACCCGCTTGCCCCACTGAATGCTGTTTTGATGATGTTGTGGCGCTGTTTCACAAAAGTGGTACCACAAAGGATCGTGTGTGTGTGGGTGGAGGGGGGGGGGGGGGGGGGGGGGGGGGGAGTAGGACGGGAGGGGGAAAATCAAATATTGAAGTTCTTTTCGAAAGGTCAGCCAACAAAAATAAAAAACAGGAAAAATAGATTAGCTATTTTAATATTATTTCAGAAGTCGGGAAAAACGGATTGTTCAGTTACCAAAAAATCTGAGAATTTTAAGGATGGCAACAAATATAGAAAAAGAAATGCTTAAAAAAAACTAAACCTAGCGGCTTTCCAGAATATATGGACGTTAAACATTTTTTCAATTTCTAAAATATTTAATTTACTTAACTTTAAGGAACATTTCCCTTTATATTTTATTTATTTTGCTAGCTGCGCTGTCACGTGTGTGAAACCACAGCCAAGTCACTGTCAAAACCACTTTCAGTGTCGCAAGGGATCGAATCTAGACGGTTTTGACATATTTGAGGGACAAACTTATCAAGTACAGACTACAGAGTTGATGAACCAAATTTAGAATTTACAAAGTTGACGGACTAAAAATGTATACCTTCTTCCTATCTAATATGCCAGTTCAATACACAAGAATGCAAAACAGTTCTAATATGACTGTGTCTGCATGTAAGAAGGAATTACTAAAAAAGCTAAAGGGCCGGCAGGCTAGTGATAAAAATGCACTACACCTAAAATGGTTTTGGTTAAGTACCACAAAGAAAGAAAATGAAGATCACATGTGACAGATTAAACTTAAGTCAGCCATTGAACTGATAGTGTGATACATATAAAATATGGAAGCAGCAAAAATTGGCTTTTGAATCGTGATACTCGCACACACACCACCATCATCCATCCTAGAAATCTCATCCCAGGTCATATGACAACATTTGACACAACATGGACACTTCAAGAAAGTCAACACTAAATTATCCAAAACGGTTCTTTAAGTGAATAGCAAGATTCTTTATTCTGATTAACTTTAACTCGCTTGGACCACTATCACCATGCCTAAAGACTAACTGATAAAAGTATCCGATGTACAAACTTACAAGTTAAGTTTCTTTTTTTGCGAGGATAAAAGTTGAATTTGGTAACTGACGAACAGACATGTCCTTATTTTAGTAGCATGGGATGGAAAACATCAGTAGTTCATATTTATTTTAAGCAAGATCAGAATAGCAAAAACAGGAACCTCTAAGGCATAGACTAAGTCTTGGTCCAATGGTCACGGCCACAGCAGAAAGATCACTCTCTGACACATTTGCGTCATCGAGCGCTTTCTGAACAACCTGCAAGACAAGGACATAGAAGATAGTTAACACAAACATATTAGACTTTAAGGCATCCATCTTATTAAAGGAAGATAAACCTGATCAATTGCAAGCGCATGAGCTTCTTCGGCCACCTTAGGAGCGACACCGCCCCATTTCACAAGCAAATCTGACTTCCAAACACACAACAGTACGATCAGCAACATGTAAAGGATACAGCATTTGCCAAAAAAATCCTGATCTCAACAGAATTAGACATGAAACATCTGGATAGAATGTGAACTGAAATGCAAATCCTTACTTGGGAAGCAATCGCTTGGCTAAGGATCTCCCCGTCGCCTCTAACCTGCAACCAACCAAGCACCATAGAGACAGGCCGTAAGCATAAAATCTAGAAGGTTCGACCACAAATAGAAGCGGCTGGACAGAAATGGGGCAGCAAATGAGCCATGCATACCACGGCAGCAGCGGTGTCATCACAGCTGGTCTCAATGCCAAGCATGAGGAGGTCCCAGCGCGCAGGGATATCCGCAGAGGCCATGGTAACGATGGCGCGTGGAGTGGGAGGGGTTGATGGGGAAGAAGCTGAGGCGAGGAGGCTGCAGAAAAGCGGATGTTGAGAGTGGAAGGGTTTTGGTGGGGTTCGGAGGAGGAAGGCGGTGGCACGCGAAACTGGCGGCCATAAGGCCGGGAGAAGGGTGGACACCATTTTCCAGGCGCCGTTCCGGCGGGTCTCAGCTGGGAACACAAACACAATCAAATGGATGAACCATGCTCACTGTCCATACACATAGCAAATATTCCTCACAATCCAAACACGTACAGAATAGAAGAATATATCATGCTCACTGTCCAACAACCAAAGAATAGAATCAAACAACAGCAATGGGGTTCCTGTGTGCTTGTTATACCTCTGATTTTTTAGGAGAGAAACGGGGCTGCTGTGCTTGTTATCTTCGCCGGCTTGGTGCTACCAGGAGATCGCTCGGTGCTAGCTGCAGAGAGGAAGAGAGGGTGGGGGTCAGATCCCGGCAAAGAGAAGTACAGAGGAGAGCCCTACTCCAAACCCAGTGTCTAAAACTGAAATTCCGATCCAATGGCAACTCCCGGCCATAGCATAAGCCACCTCACCCCCGCGCTGGAGTTCGCCGCCGTCTGCCTCATTCACGGCCTGCCCGTCGCCGTCCCGGACCCAACCCTCACCGCACCGCATCTGCCAGTTGGCCTCCCGGCTCCCGCACACCACCCATCTCTTACCGTCCACTGTCTCACTCCCCTCCCGCCCACCACCATCCCCTCGACGCCCGCCACCGTCGCTCACCTATCGCGACCCGCCGGCCGCCGCCGTACCATAGAGATAGAAAACATTACAGAGGGAGGGGGAGACAGAGAGAGAGAGAGAGAGAGAGAGAGAGAGAGACGGGAGAGGGGCTGCACCTCGACGCGCGCCGCCGCTGCCTTCTCTGCCGGGGGCGAGGATTAGGTAGCTTTCCGTTCCTGTGGGTAGGGTGAGAAAAGAAAAGAAAAACGTTTCGCGCCTCGGGAGGTGACTGGCCCGGGCGAGCAGCCGGCCGCTCGATGCCACCATCCTATCCTCCAGGCCGGCGTGTTCGCGTGCTCCGTCGGCGCCGCGCTCGCAGGTCAGGCCGAACAGCGCGGTGCTGATCGGGCTCTACATCGGCGTCGGGCCTGGAACATGAGCGGCGCGCGGGTGTACGCGCGAACGATGACCGTGGTGACTGATCCCCTCCCTCCTCCGTCGCCCACCACCTGTTCGACCAAGGTTCATGCTATGCTATGGATGGTTCTTGGCACATGTTCATGCGCTCCATGGCTGCAAACAACCGCTGTCCAAGACCGTGAGAGAGCCACGGTTCTCACTCTCAAGGTTTGCCTGATAATTTGATCAAAAAAACATTTATCCTCACTGATACAATTAATCTTCACCGACTGATCCTTTCTCTACGTCTCTCCAACTAATCTTTGCCAGTACCATACTGACGTTGACAGCCCTCGCAAAGGAAGGAAGAAAGAAATGCTGACACCGACAGAGTCGGTCAACTATTATGGTCTTTCTTGACGCCATTTTTCAATCTCACTTTGTCTTCTTGGGAGCAATGAATGGTATCCTATGCCTACACGCCTACCTCAATGATTGGCTATATATTTGTGCATTCTTCCTCGGTTCTTCCAATCCTGCACACTCGGTCACTCAACTAAGTTGCACTACCCACGCATATGCTCGCATCATAATAAAGCTGCTGTCTCTTGTTGCTATACCTTCTCCTTCTCCTTCTCCTTCTCCCGGCGATTGCCAGAAATGGTTCGAAATTACAGGTAGGTGTTGCAGTCTATATGCTTGCTCTTTTTTTCTTCTTCTTCTTGGATTGTTGTCTTAGTTGGGAATGTTCAGGCTGCTCGACGAAATGAGGCTGTGGGTGGTCGTCATATGGCTGTTCGTTTGTGCGGCGGCTCTTCCGGGTGGCGAGCAGCCGCTGTCGAGGATCGCAGTTGAGAAAACAACCCTCGCCATCGATGACTCGGTGCATGTAAAGGCGTCCCCATTGGTTCTTGGGCTCAAGGTTAGCATGCCCCACTTCTCACCACTCTTGTTCAACAGTTGCACAGTGATGTGATGCCATCCTGCAGGGCGAGAACAGCGAGTGGGTAGAGGTGGAGTTCTTCCATCCAAATCCCTCCGATGAAGACTGGATTGGTGTGTTTTCTCCTGCCAATTTCAGGTAATAATATCAGTATATCTGCGTGGAGGCAAATCTATTGTAACATGATCTCAATCCACCTAGGCTTTCAGAGATGCACCTGAGATCTTACGCATTATTTGATTTGTTGTTTCTTTTTTGAAAAAAAAAATAGTGATGCGATATGCGAGCCTGAAAATGAGAGGCAGCAACCTCCAGTGCTATGCACAGCACCTATCAAGGTTGGCATTATTTTTCCTGTTCCATTTGGCTAATTGAGCTTCAGATATAGTTCTATGCCAGGATTCAGACTCTGGGATACTTCTGTTTCAAACATTAACCTTTTCCTTTCCTATCTTCATTGCAGTACCAATTTGCAAAGTTCAAGAATGATGGCTATAACAGGTCTGGGAAGGGAAACTTGAAGCTTCAGTTGATCAACCAGAGGGAAGACTTCTCTTTTGCACTATTTTCCGGTGGTCTGATGAAGGCAAGGCTATACTGTGTTACCTCAACTTCTCTAAATAATAACAACTCTGCTCTAACAAAAAAATATACTTGTCATATTCCTGAGACTGAAAAATGTCCACTCCTGTAACAGCCCAAGCTGATTGCTGTCTCAAACATGGTCACCTTTGCAAACCCAAAGTCACCTGTCTACCCACGTTTGGCACAAGGGAAGTCTTGGGATGAAGTAAGCTTAACGATAAATTCACCATTGAGAGGACTGTTTTAAATTGTGTGTCTTTTTCACGAGAATATGCATCGTATTATTCTTCTCAATTCAGCATTGAAACTAGCTATACAATAGTACTGTCTTCAGTTATCTAAGGTAACTGTACTAGTACTATTGTAGATGACAATCAACTGGACAAGTGGATACGATATAAAAGAAGCAGTTCCTTTTGTTGAATGGGGTGCGAAAGGCGGGCCTCAGTTTCTTTCCCCAGCCGGAACATTATCATTCAACAGAAATAGCATGTGCGGTATGTCACTATTTGCCTATTCTTCTTAAGAGATGAGATGATCGTAGTTCAGAATTTACACTGTCAACATAACTGAGAATCTGTTCATAGGTTTTCTTAGATCATTTGTTTTTGTTTTGAATCAGACACCTTACTTCTAATCTGCACATGTAGGAGCACCTGCTCGAACTGTTGGTTGGCGCCATCCGGGTTACATTCATACTAGTTTCTTGAAGGATCTGTGGCCAGACTCCAAGTGTGTTGTCTATCTGCTCTCTTTAACCTGTTTTGAAATTGTGATCATCCAGCTACTAAGAAATGGCTACTTGAAAATTTCCAGGTATACCTACAGGCTTGGGCATAGGTTACCAAATGGTACCCACGTCTGGAGCAAGTTATATAGCTTTAAAGCACCACCTTATCCTGGGCAAGATTCCTTGCAACAAATTGTCATATTTGGAGATATGGGAAAGGTATATTATGTTTCCTTCCCATCTTGGTTTTATTTCATATTTTTCTTGTAACAACTAGACATTTTCCAGTTACGGTGATTCTCTTTCTGAATCAGGATTACAGTGATTTTTTGTGCTCGCATTTTTTTCTTCAGGCAGAGGCAGATGGTTCTAATGAGTTCAATGACTTCCAACCTGGCTCACTGAACACTACTAACCAGATCATTAGAGACCTAGAAAACGTTGACATGGTGCTTCACATTGGGGACATTTGCTATGCCAATGGCTACTTGTCTCAGTGGGATCAGTTCACCTCACAGATTGAACCAATTGCATCAACTGTACCATACATGATTGGCAGGTTAGTTTAGTATATCATTTCAGAACTTCCTCTGTTCTCAAAATGTATTGCTGTTTCATAAATACAAGAATGGGCATTTCTGCAGTGGTAACCATGAAAGAGACTGGCCCGGGACTGGATCTTTCTATGGAAATCTTGACTCAGGTGGAGAATGTGGTGTTCCTGCGCAAACTGTATTCTATACTCCTGCTGAGAACCGTGCAAAATTCTGGTAAATGCTGTGACTCAGTGAGGCCATAACTCTTCCTTTTAAGATGTACAGTACAATCCTTGAAATTTACTGACAGACAGCTATCCTTCTTCAGGTATGCGACAGATTATGGCATGTTCAGGTTCTGCATTGCTAACACAGAAGAAGATTGGAGGCCAGGGACCGAGCAGTACAAGTTCATTGAGCAATGCCTGTCATCCGTCGACAGGCAGAAGCAGCCCTGGCTCATCTTTCTGGCACACCGTGTTCTTGGGTACTCATCCTGCACTTACTATGAGACAGAGGGCACATTCGAGGAACCGATGGGACGAGAAGCGCTGCAGGAGCTCTGGCAGAAGTACAAGGTTGATCTCGCCTTCTACGGTCATGTCCATAACTATGAAAGGACATGTCCAGTCTATCAGGTATGTACCTGGTTAGCATTTGCACCAGACTGAAGTTTTCTGTAGAATATTGCATTTGCATTTGCTTCAGATGACAAGTCCCAGTAAGTACTATTGCTAGTATTGCTACTGTAAATATTATGGTTTACAGGCATAAAGCTTACATATCCTGGTACAATATATTTTTAAGAGTTAGTCTGTTACAATCTTATATGTCCTGTTACAATCTTTAATTGGTTGCAGAGCCAATGCGTCGTTGATGCATCGGATCATTACAGTGGCCCGTTCAAGGCAACAACACATGTGGTTGTTGGTGGTGCTGGCGCTAGCATTGCAGATTCGGCATTCACCACATCAAATATCCAGTGGAGTCACTTCAGGGATTTCGACTTCGGGTTCGTCAAGCTCACGGCCTTCAACCATTCATCCTTGCTGTTCGAGTACAAGAAAAGCCGTGATGGCAATGTGTATGATCATTTCACAATCTCGCGGGATTACCGAGATGTCCTGGCTTGCTCCATCGACAACTGCCCAAGGACTACGCTGGCTTCCTGAAGCCCCAACACTTCCAAACGGGGAATCAGTTGATCTGCTAATGGTTGCTGGTTTGTGTGTGGCCCAATACAAGTGTCTAAGATATTTACGTATCTTAGAAACTTGTATTGGCTACCTGAAGCTCCAGTACATTCAGACGGGGGAATCAGTCAATGTGCTACTAGTTACTGGTGTGTATGTGGCCCAATACAAGTCTGTAAGATATTTAAATATTCCAGTTCTGTATACGAAATAAAATAAACTACACGGTTCTTAAGTTTCAGTTCTGGATTTCCAACCTTCAAAATTCTAATTCGATACTTTGAGTTTTTAAGTTTGAAACCGGGATGCTGGATTCAAAATTTTAAATTTGTATAACTTACATTTTTCAAGTTTACATAATATAATACCATAATTTAAAAAATAAAGATTGAGTCAACAATTTTTAAAATATATATAATTTGGCACAAAATGGTAAGG
The DNA here is from genome assembly GCA_963921465.1 of Triticum timopheevii. Classification (NCBI taxonomy): domain Eukaryota; kingdom Viridiplantae; phylum Streptophyta; class Magnoliopsida; order Poales; family Poaceae; genus Triticum; species Triticum timopheevii. The sequence continues at coordinate 107,163,951 of OY997270.1, forward strand.
GGACCAATAAACCAGGACGGAGGTAGTAATCTATACCTACTATTAAAGGGAATAGGTATTCTTGGTTTGATTTAGTCCTTTTTGTTTGGTTTACACACGTGAAGCGATCTTGGCCAGCTACTTGTATGTTGATGGGCCTTTTATGGGCTTTCATAGAGACCGCAAAAAATAATTGGATCAAAATAAATCAACATTGTGGGAATTAAACACATGACCTCATGTCTAGCTCTTCGATGTAACAACCAACGACCTATGCGCCTTTCACATTTACTAATCCCAACTCGCTCTAAACATATGAGTGGCAGTCACCATGTTTAGGGCGAGCTAATTAAGCGAATGAGCTAATAAAGGAAGGATTGTGGACATAAATAGAATATTTAAACGGATGTGGCTAATTAGAGAAAGGATTGCAGGTAAACCGGTGGAATAACTAAAAGAGATATTGTGATCTAATAAATTCTACATGAAGAATTTGAGGTAAAAAGATAGGATAATTAAAAGGAAGGATCTATAGGCTTCAATGTGTTGGAGCTACTAAATTACAAAAGGAATGATTTGATTCCTGACTAAAACGGATGAGGACATCATGGTATTTAATGATAGGATTATACTTAAATGCCACTAAAAGGATTATACTTAAATGGAATCAGTGGGAGATTATGCCCGACAAAGAAAATATGAACACGGCTAAATTGCAACGTTATGTTCATTTTGTAGAAGGATGTTGCGTTGCAGCATGTTCTTCATAGTGAACCGGTGTTCTGGGACATTATGCTTGTACGAAATATTAATTTTTTCCGTTGCAACGCACGGGCATATGTGCTAGTAAAGAAAATAAGTATTCTTAGTTCGTCATGTTATTTTTCAGACAACCACATGATGTTCCTGGTAATCAACCGCAGGTTAGTTTTAAGTCAGATTTCCTCTTTTGCTGGAAACCCCTGATAATAATTGGGTTAATCAACACATAGTAAATACCAAATGCTTTTTAAAAATTTCCACAATTTTTAAACGTAACTCTAAGTTTAACATGTCATATATGAATTTTGATTAGAACAATGCATAGATTTCTATTTAGGGTGCAACCTTAATCAATAGCGCATGATCCGTCTTTATTCCAATCTGAATTGAAAATGAGCACCTTAGCAAAACCAAAATTGGAGATGAAAGAAACAATCTATAACCACGCAGGAAAAAAAGTTGATTTCTTACCTTATGCCGAGAGAGAGACGTCTTAGGATTGAGAACATCCAAATATGTTGCGATTATGTGAGCACCGAGGCCACCGTTGGCGAGGGCGGGAAGGAGGATACGTGCTAACACAGATGGGATGTCATGTATTGAAAGGAAAGACCTAGGCCTATTGGGGTCTTGACTCATGGTTATTGGGTTAGAGGAGTCTGGTATTTGTTTCCAATGTACGGGCTTTTTTGCTAGTATATATAGAATATATATATATATATATATATATATATATATATATATATATATATATATAAAATAATAAAGCACGGATTGGGTCTCCGGGTTCACCGTCACAATGCGCTTTCTTCCCACGTCATAATACGCTTCTTTCTGTTCGTTTTTTCTTGATTTATTTTGATATTTTTCTTAATATCCGAGGTGGTACTATCGTCCGCCACGTTAATTTATTTTGTCCGCGTCAAAAAAAATTATTTATCTTAGGCAGGACTTGAACCTGGGTATAACACTGAAAGTACACATGCACGCAAACCAACTGAACTAGGCAATGCTGTTCTGCTTGATGAAAGAAAGAATCCCTATTATTGTGTATTGGCTTTCTCCGGCCCAAGGCCCAGACTAAATCAGTTTCAGCTGCTTCCTTTGGCCCAAAGCCCATGCGAGGCAATATATCAAATTAACCCTTTTATGTTCGTCTATACATTAAAAATAGTCCCACATTGCTCTCTTACAACGAATTTATCAATTTATATACTTTAGCAATGCCTGACGAATCAACAAGTTGGGCAATAAGCAAGCACTGTTGAGATTATAAGCCAATGAAAGAAAGACAGACCCGATTAAATTAGTTGTGCATTGGTGATGGGCTCTTTAAAATGGATTAGACGGAGGGATTTGTGAGCTGCTAAACTGATGCGACAGCGTGCGCCTGACGGACATGATTGGACAACCTGGCCGTGGCACACACGTACGTATATATATATATATATATATATATATATATATATATATATATATATATATATATATATATATATATATATATATATATACTTTCTGCGTGTCACCTCACGGTCAGATCAAATCTCCGCCGTCCACCACAAAGACAATGGTAATGACGATGACCAAGCCTCGCATTCCAACTTTTACTTTTTCCTGTCAACATATTCGTTGCTTGCTGCGTGCACGATTCCTGTTGAGATATACAGTTTGTATTCATATTCCTGGGACAGTGGGACCTTTCTCTCAATTTTCTATGACTATCGGCTTGTCAAAAAAAATTATTTATCTTAGGCAGGACTCGAACCTGGGTATAGCACTGAAAGTACACATGCACGCAAACCAACTGAACTAGGCAATGCTGTTCTGCTTGATGAAAGAAAGAATCCCTATTATTGTGTATTGGCTTTCTCCGGCCCAAGGCCCAGACTAAATCAGTTTCAGCTGCTTCCTTTGGCCCAAAGCCCATGCGAGGCAATATATCAAATTAACCCTTTTATGTTCGTCTATACATTAAAAATAGTCCCACATTGCTCTCTTACAACGAATTTTATCAATTTATATACTTTAGCAATGCCTGACGAATCAACAAGTTGGGCAATAAGCAAGCACTGTTGAGATTATAAGCCAGTGAAAGAAAGACAGACCCGATTAAATTAGTTGTGCATTGGTGATGGGCTCTCTAAAATGGATTAGACGGAGGGGTTTGTGAGCTGCAAAACTGATGCGACAGCGTGCGCCTGACGGACATGATTGGACAACCTGGCCGTGGCACACACGTACGTATATATATATATACTTTCTGCGTGTCACCTCACGGTCAGATCAAATCTCCGTCGTCCACCACAAAGACAATGGTAATGACGATGACCAAGCCTCGCATTCCAACTTTTACCTTTTCCTGTCAACATATTCGTTGCTTGCTGCGTGCACGATTCCTGTTGAGATATACAGTTTGTATTCATATTCCTGAGACAGTGGGACCTTTCTCTCAATTTTCTATGACTATCGGCTTTTTTGCTTTGATTTGACTAAGAAAAAGAGCCTGCAAATTTTAACCAGTAAAGAAGACGGTGTCGTGGCATGTTCGCTAATGCAAATGCGACAACTAGAAAGAAATGTGTTTCTGCTGATAAGTATATTCACCTCCTGTCTCCTTAGAACAGGAGACGAAGCCGTTGCTATATTAGTCAAAGGAGGTCATCGCAAAGACGCAATTACTTAAGTGGCAAGGCAAGCGTCTAAATGCTAATATTTTACGTTATGATGTTGCGTGTTCGATTTTGATCAGAAGACCGAGGGAAGACTGACACATGGATACATGATGTCTCCTGGATGCATAGGGTAAGTCCCATTAAGTTCCCTCCTTCAGTCTGTTATGTGCATGATCGCTCTCAATCGATATATCTCAAAAGAAGAGATATATCAGTTTTATCATCAGCACCCTGTTATTTTTATCCCGGTGCAACGCACGGGCATACACATTTTCTGAGTGCATGCAAACATGAAAGAGTGGCATGCTGGCTCTACCCATTTGACTATCTGGAATACTGTTTGCAAACTTCAAATTCCACGTAAGGTATAGATTTTTGGATTGAGATTTTTGCGAGAAACTATTCATCTCTGAGCCATCTTAACCAATAGGCATATCGGGTCAAATGGATCTTGCCCTATTTGTCATCAATGGGCGGAGAACATCCGACATCTACTACTCAGGTGCACAAATGCGCGAGTCATGTGGACCCACCTTGGGGATGATACAACACACTGAGCACACTTTGCCAGTGGATACATCGGGTTCTGTTATATTCGAACACATCTTATCTCTTCCATAGGAACACCTAGCTATACATCCAACTTTGGATTTCAAACAAGAGATAGCAGCCGGAGGTTGGTACTTGTGGCGGATCCGCAGACAAATTATGCACAACAAAGCTGTTCAGCCAGCATGGAGATTGTCACTTTTGGTCTTTTCAATTGCAAGCAATCATCAGAATTCATCACCCCATTCACCAAGTATACCTGAAGCCAGGTGGTGTATGCCAAACCCGAGTTTCACTAAACTAAATGTTGATGCAATATTTTTCCTAGATGAAGGAGTTTGAGCTACGACGGCCGTACTCAAGGATGATAGAGGTAATTTTCTGGCGGCTCAGTGTAAATTCATTTCATTTGCAGCAGATGAGATCACCATAGAAGCGATGACTATGAGGAAGGATCTTGCTAATTCCCTACGTTCAAGGAAAGAGGAAGGAAAGGAAATGAGAGACAATAATAAAGGGAAGGAAAGGAATGGAGACAAATAAGGAAGAGGTGTAAGGAATAATTTATGGAGCACACGGACTGAGATGAGGAGACGATGACGAGGATGAGGACAAGGAGTGCAGACTAAGACGATGAGACTGACTGAGGCATGAGACGCGTAAAAATGTCTCCCGTTGCAACGCACGGGTATTTGTGCTAGTATATATAGAAAACTGTGTCCGATTTCTTTTCTCTTCTTACATGGCGATAATTTATTTTTAGAAGATTATAGGGGGCTTCGGGCTTCCCAGAAGAAAGAAGGGTGGTCTGAGTTCTGCGGAGGCACGTAGTCGATGGTAAAAGAACACCCGCAAAAAAAAAAAAAAAACCGTCAAAGCCCAGCCCAAATTGAGGGAGAGGGAGAGACCGACTACGTATCATGTTGGGCCTTATGGGTTACAACAAGTGCCCTCACGCGGGAGAGACTCCACCCTAGGCGGCCACGCCACTCTTTCTCGTAGGCCCACCCTACCCCAACCCCGACCTCGCGATGGCCGGCGACGGCGATGCCGACACATACCTGAAGCGCATCCAGGCGGAGACCCTCCGTAACGAGCACAAGCGCGTGTGTATTGACCAAGAGGTCCACAGTCCCGCCGGCTCTCCAGCGTCCTCTTCGCCTGAAACTGGGTAAGATCACCCCCACCTCCCTGCCATTGCTTATTGCCGTTGAAGAAACAACCTTTTTTTAGGCGCAAAGACACCAATTTCGTCTAGAACTGCAAACGCAACCGCTGTTTCCTTTTAGTTTGTGAACTACTGTAGTTCAATTAACAGCGTAACAGCAGGCCCAAGCCTGAAGCTTAAGTGTGTCCATGGAAGGTACAGTCCCAGTCCCAGGGACGTGCCTATAATCAAAACAAGTATACTTGTTGGTGAGGTGAGCAGCAGTAATATTGGGGCTACTAGTATGGATCTGTCTAAGTTTGACGCTGAATGACACTCCTCATACGCTTGAATCAGCCGACATGTATCTTCAGTTTGCCCTTCCTTTATAAATTAACACTGTATTTCGTATGCTGAAATGATGGGCACTTGTTATAACCCATATGGCCGAAGTAACCACAATAGTCACTGACACAGTATCATTTTGTCTAGGGTTGAGGAGCATGCCGGCAAGGCGAGCAGCAGTGAGCCTGGGTGTACAAGCACGGATCTGGCTAATTTTGAGACCCTGACGCTGAACGACACACCTCACACACTTGAATCAGCCGACAGGTGTTTCCATCTTTATTTTGTCCTTACTTTTATTAGTTTGGTTTGTTCAAATGTTGGGAAATTGTTATGACACATATCGTTGAACTAATGGGTACTTATTATGACCGATACGGTTGAACCAATGTGGTAGAAACAGCTAGGGTTCTACCAGGCCTAGGGCGTAGGTTGTAGGGGCAAGGAGGGCGAGGGCGAGGGGAGGAGCGGTTGCGCCGGCGGCAGGGCGCCGTCGCAGCTAGTGTTGAAGGCGGCGGCGGCGGCTAGGGTTTCCGGCTCCTCTGGGAGCCGGGCAACAAAAGATAATAATAGTCTTTATTGCTTCCTCAAATCGATGTCTTACATGAGTATATATAACTATAGCCTAAGATAACTTTCCTAAGATAATTTCCCTAAGATAACTTGTGGGCCAAGCCCCTAATACTAATGCCCTGTGGGCTTCTTCCTAGTATAGACCAAGCCGGTCATAACATCTCTCCCCGCCTGCGCAAACAGCTCGTCCTCGAGCTGAAATTTTGGATAGTGTTGAAGGAAATCTTCACGCTGTTCCCATGTAGCCTCCTCCTCCGGAAGGCCTGCCCACTGAATGAGAATGAACCAGACACCACGACGGAGCTGGGCCTGCAACACCTTCGCTGGCTCTGGAAGAATGCGACCTTCGGCGGTTGGAGGAAGCGCCGGAGGAGCAGCTGGTGGCTCGCCCCGGAAAGGCTTGAGCAGCCCCACATGGAATACGTCGTGGATGCGGGCGCGGGCTGGAAGCTGAAGACGATAGGCCACCTTCCCGATGCGCTCCATGACAGGGAAGGGCCCGGCATATCGAGGGCCAAGCTTGCGCTTCGCGCGCGGGTCCAGTGACTGCGTAGAGCGGTGGAGAAGACGCAGCCACACCCAGTCGCCGACGGCGAACTCCGCCTCGCGATGATGATCGTCGTAGTAGTGCTTGGCCGTCTGTTGGGCCTGAAGTAGGCGCTGACGGACCTCCGCTAGTATCTCATCACGGGTGCGGATAAGGTCACCTGCAGCCACTGTCCGAGCTATCTCCGGGTCGACCGGAAGTATAGGCGGAGGAGGTCGACCATAGACCACCTCAAATGGCGTTGCGCGCAGGGCGGAGTGATAAGAAGTGTTGTAGCAGTACTCCGCCCAAGAGAGCCAGTCCACCCATGCGCGAGGCCGATCACCTGTCACACAACGTAAATACATAGCAATGACCTTGTTAACCACCTCGGACTGACCGTCCGTTTGAGGATGGAACGCCGTACTGAGGCGGAGCTGGACACCCGCCATCCTGAATAGGTCGCGCCAGACATGGCCTGTGAAGACTGGGTCCCGATCACTGACGATCGAAGTCGGGAACCCATGGAGACGGACAATGCCGTCGAAGAAGGCCCGGGCCACGGACGCCGCCGTGTACGGATGGCCGAGTGCGATGAAGTGGGCGTACTTAGAGAATCGATCGACCACCGTGAGGATGACCGACTTGCCCCCAACCTTGGGAAGGCCCTCGATGAAGTCCATGGAAATATCCGCCCAAACCTGAGATGGCACCTCCAAGGGCTGAAGGAGTCCTGCCGGCCTTAGGGTCTCCGTCTTATTGCGCTGACAAGTCTGACAAGACCGAACCCAGACACGGACCAGGGCACGATCGCCAGGGATGTAGAAGTCGGCGCGAAGACGATGGAGGGTCTTCTGCACACCCTCATGGCCGGCCGAGTGGGCGAGCTGTAACACCTGGTGACGGAGGTCATCATGCGCCGGAACAAAGACCCGGCGCCCATGGAGGAATAGTCCGTCAGAGAAGCGCCAAGGCTCCTCCAAGGTGCCAGCCGCTAGCTGCTGCTGTGGTAGGGCTGCATCATCTGCCGCCTCAGTGGCGCGTCGAATGTCGGCGAAGAGACGGAATGAAGGTCCGGAGCGGATGCACAGGACCGTCCCGGCGGTCGAGTCGGCGGTCGGCGCGAGGTCGGAATCGCGACGGGACAGCGCGTCGGCCACAGTGTTAAGACGGCCGGGCCGATACTCGACGGAGAAGTCGAAGCCGAAGAGCTTGCTGATCCACTGGTGCTGCGGCACGGTTGACAAGCGTTGATCCAGCAAGAACTTCAGACTGTAGTGGTTCGTGCGAATGTGGAAGGTCCGTCCCCATAAGTATGGCCGCCAATGACGCACGGCCTGGACGAGGCCAATGAGCTCCCGCTCGTAAGCGACCAACTTAAGATGGCGCGGAGCGAAGGGTCAGCTGAAGAAAGCGAGGGGCCCCTCGCCTTGATGAAGTACGGCGCCGAACCCTGCGCCCGAGGCGTCACAATCCACCATGAACGGGCGGTCGAAGTCGGGCATCTGGAGGACGGGCCCTGTCGTGAGGGCCCCCTTGAGGGCCTCGAACGCCGCGGTCGCCTCGTCGTCCCAAGCAAAGGCGTCGCGGCGAAGCAACCGCGTGAGGGGCGCCACGATGAGTCCGAACTCCCGGATAAATTTCCGGTAGTAGCCGGCGAGTCCGAGGAACCCGCAGAGAGCCCGCGGCGAGTGCGGCGTAGGCCAGGCGGAGACGGCCGCCACCTTATCGGCGTCCATAGCCACCCCGTCAGCTGAGATGACATGGCCGAGGTAGGCGACAGTAGGCGTCCCGAACGAGCACTTCGAGCGTTTAAGGTGGAGGTTGTGTGCTCGAAGCTCGTTGAAGATGATGGCGACGTGCTGGAGATGTTCGGCCCAGGTGGTGCTGTAGATAAGAATGTCATCAAAGAAAACAAGCACAAACCGCCGTAAGTAGGGCCGAAGGACGTCGTTCATTAGGGCCTGGAATGTTGCCGGGGCGTTGGCGAGACCGAAAGGCATCACCAAGAACTCGAAGTGGCCATGGTGGGTGCGAAACGCCGTCTTGGTGATGTCGTCCGGATGCATGCGCACCTGATGATAGCCCGACCGGAGATCGAGCTTGGTGAAGAAGCGTGCCCCATGGAGCTCATCCAAGAGCTCGTCGACCACCGGTATAGGGAACTTGTCCTTGAGCGTGAGCGCGTTGAGGGCGCGGTAGTCGATGCAGAAGCGCCATGTGCCGTCGGACTTACGGACGAGAAGCACCGGCGCCGAGAAGGGTGACGTGGAGATGCGGATGATGCCTGCGGCGAGCATCAGGGCACACTGGCGCTCCAACTCATCCTTCTGCAGCTGTGGGTAGCGATAGGGCCGCACCGCTACCGGAGTGGAGCCCGGTACGAGGTGAATACGATGGTCGTACACCCGGGCAGGCGGAAGACCCCGCGGCTCATCGAAGATGTCGTTGTGCTGCTGCAGAAGAGGCTCCAGTAGGGGGTGCTCGGCCTCTGAGGACGCGGCGGCCAACTGGAGGTGTGGCACGGCCGGCGCGGCGCCCCCAAGGCCTTCCCACCGGATGCGGCAGCCCTGCCGCCAGAATGTCATCGTGAGCGCGTCGAAATCCCATAGTATGGGCCCTAGTGTCCGGAGAAAGTCCACCCCGAGAATGAAGTCGAAACAGCCCAGATCGATCCCTGCACAGGTAATGGAAAAATTTTCGTCGCCGATGGAGATGGGAACGTCGCGGGCTAGCCCATGGCACCGGAGGTGATCGCCGTTTGCCACTGTAATCCTCAAGCGCTTCCCGCCTGTTGTTGGGAGTGCTAACCGACGCATGGTCGACTCGGGCAGGAAGTTGTGTGTGGAGCCCGTATCCAGCAGTGCCACCAGTCGCTCGCCATGGATCGTTACGGGCAGCAGCATGGTCCGCTCGCCCCTGATGCCTGCCAGGGCGTGAAGGGAGACGACACACGCCGTTGCCGCGGAATCCACAGCCGCGTCCTCCGTAGCCGCAGGCGGTGGTAGTGCGTCGGCCGAGGCGTCCTCCTCGGTGTAGTCCACCGTCTCTAAATAGAAGAGGCGGGGGCAGACATGGGTCGGCGTGTAGGGCTCATCGTAGTTGAAGCAAAGACCCTGACGGCGACGCTCCTGCTGCTCGGCCGGCGACAGACGGCGAAAAGGCCGGGTGGTCGCCGGGGGTGGGGCCGTCGTAGGGGAGGGCCGACCCGATGCTGAAGAAGTCAGAGCGGCCCGACTGGGCTGACGGCCGCTCCGTCCGAGTGGCTGCTGCAGTGCCTGGGCCCGCTGCTCAAAGGCCCGGGCGTAGTACATGGCCGTCTGGAGGTCGTGGGGGTCCCGGAGCTCGACGTCCACGCGGATATGATCCGGCAACCCGCCGACAAAGAGCTCAGCGAGCTGGGTCGCGGAGACGCCCGGCGCGTGGCATGCCAGGGCCTGGAAGCGGTCAGCGTAGTCATGCACCGTCGATGTGAACGGCAAACGGCCGAGGGCCGCCAGTCTGCTCCCGCGGATAGGAGGTCCAAAGCGGAGGAGATAGAGCTCCCGGAAACGCTCCCAAGGTGGCATGCCGCCCTCGTCCTGCTCGAGGGCGTAATACCAGGTCTGAGCTGCACCTCGAAGATGATAGGACGCAAGCCAGGTGCGATCCGAAGCGAGCGTCCGCTGCCCTCGAAAGAACTGCTCGCACTGGTTGAGCCAGTTGAGGGGGTCCTCCGTGCCCTCGTAGGTTGCGAAGTCCAGTTTGGCGAAGCGAGGGGGTGTTGGGTAGCCGTGCCCTGGGGCGGCCGCATGCGCCGGCGGTGCGTATGCTGGGTCGGGCAGCGCCGGGGCGTAGTTCGCCGAGCTGGAGGGGTGATCAAACCGCAGGGAAGGCCTCTGGTGTTCCGGCGGCGTGGAGTAGGCTGTGCCCGAAGACGGGCCGGTCGCCCAAGCGGGGATCGGCGATGGCGACGGTGGAAACTGCACCTGGTGCAGGGGCCGACCCGTAGCCCTAGGTGCGGGCGGCGTTGCTGTTGATGGCGGCGGCTCCTAGGGGGCCGTCTGCTCCGGCGCCTGCATCGTCGTAGCCGGCAGTGGCGCTGGAAGGAGCTGCTGGGGCGGGCTCCCCAGCGGCACGGTGGAGGCCGGCCAAGCGGGCCACGGCTGCACCGCCGCCTGGTAGGGCAGCAGCAGCGGCGGCTGAGGCGCCCCGCCGTAGGGCGCGTGGAAGGCCGAGGCTGGCCACTGCAGCGGCGGCGGCCCGTAGGAGGCGGTGACGGCGCTCGGTGGCGGGGGCTGGGTCCCGGCGAGGTATAGGGAAATACCCCGGACCGCCTGGACCAACTCCCGAAGGGTGCCGGACACTTCCTCGGGCGAGAGCAGCGGAGGCGATTCGATCGTGGGGGGAACCGCTGCTGGCGCCGTAGTGGTGGTGGTGACGGCCGCTGGCGCGGTGGCGGTGGTGTTGACGGCTGCTGGCGCGGTGGTGTCGGTGGTGGTGCCGGATGCGGTCGTCATCGTAGACGGAGCGGGCGGCAGCGAGAGCTGGGCGGTGGCGGATGGTAGCGGCGGCGGTGATGGAGGCTGGGACATGATCGGCCTGGTGTCTCTAGATACCAAATTGGTAGAAACAGCTAGGGTTCTACCAGGCCTAGGGCGTAGGTTGTAGGGGCAAGGAGGGCGAGGACGAGGGGAGGAGCGGTTGCGCCGGCGGCAGGGCGCCATCACAGCTAGGGTTGAAGGCGGCGGCGGCGGCTAGGGTTTCCGGCTGCTCTGGGGGCCGGGCAACAAAAGATAATAATAGTCTTTATTGCTTCCTCAAATCGATGTCTTACATGAGTATATATAACTTTATCCTAAGATAACTTTCCTAAGATAATTTCCCTAAGATAACTTGTGGGCCAAGCCCCTAATACTAATGCCCTGTGGGCTTCTTCCTAGTATAGACCAAGCCGGTCATAACACAATGGTACTTGTTATGACCTATATGGTGGATGTGGGGTAAATTCTGTTTAATGATGAGGCCTACTCATTTTTTTTCTGTTCAAGCCAACCTGCAGGACCTTTAGCTTTCCCTGTTTTTGATTAATCAATATAATTAATTGGTCATTTACAGTAGGTGGCACAGGTGGCACAGGTGGAAAACTGTCGCAAGTGATATAGCCATTGGTCATTTTGCGAAAAGTTAGGAGTGGATTCTGACTGCCTTCGTGTGTGTGTGTGTGTGTGTGTGTGTGTGTGTGTGTGTGTGTTTTCTAAACATGCTCCATTAAATGTATATCTCATGGTTAAGATTGATTATAGATTTATTTGTTTCCATAAGACTTCCGAGCCTCCACAGCCATAGTAGAAGTTGACTAAAGCATGGATGTAAATTGTTTGACCTAGGGTGGTAATGCATGCTGACGCAGTCGATGGTGCCGTTCTTGATTCCACAATTGCAGAGCCACCAGCATATGAGAAACAAAAACCAAGGTAAGCACTCCCCAAACATGTTTAAATGATGTATACTGATTTTCAGAAAGCACTCGTGTTGTTACGTTTCTTTAGGTTAACACAATAGCGTTATGTATTGGGGCTATGGATTGTCTTTCATAGGTCATAATGGAAAGTAGCATAGTTGCTATGCCTAGTGAACCCCACGTCATCTATATTTCTAGAACCAGGTTTTAGTATCACACCCATACCCAGGTACTGTAATCAATGGTGCATAGTGAATAAAGCAAGGTTCATTACAGCTTAAAACAAGTTCAATTAAGCTGAGAATCCGTTTATCACAACTTGTCCCTTGTTGTATCATTACATGAACTTCGTCCTACATCTATGTATCGGACCCTGGGATCAAGATTATATAAATCTAGTTGTAGACAATCATATGAAAAGCCTCACTCGATGCAACTGAGTTGGAGTCTCATTGCTTGGCATAGCATGATAAATCCCGAGCTCTTATCGCATGAGTCGCTCGATGGAGCTGAGCTTGAGCGTTATTGCTTTGCCTTAAACGGGATCAGAGAAACGTCTAAATAATTACCCGTAGCAAAGAGTGGGTCTTACACTAGTTATTAACCATTTTTGTTGACTGTACTCTGATGTTTCTATCTAGGCGGGAGATACCACGAAAATATTGGCCACCCAAATATGAAGGTGATATAAAATTTGCAGAAGAACAAGCTCGAAAACAAGCTGAATCAATTCAAGAACGAGGACATTATACTTCTTCTAAGGAAGAACTTGCTCAAAATGCGAATAGATGGATGACCGAGGAGGCGATGGTGGCTTTCAGAAAATACATCGAGAGTGAAGATGATCTTAAGGTTCCCATGTCTGTTCTAAATCTTTAATTGTTTGGACTGTAGAGACCTATCACTAACACTTCTTTCATCTTAGGGAGTTGAGTATGAATTTGATGAACTTCTCCATCAATGTTTTAATGTGGAGCATTATTTAAAGACATGTCATCACTTCACCTTTACTGTCAAGATAAAGAAGCATGGCTCAGCCGATTGGACATCAGTGATGTACTTCGCTGAGGTCCGCGGAATATTTATGATAAAGGATTATTTCTGTTATCCTTTAGACCCGGATGAAAATGGTATGAGAAATTTCACCTTGTGAATTCTAGTGATCTAAAAAAATTCTAATCTTGTGGCTTATTTTGTTAGGTCAATGTTATGCATGTCAGAACCAAGGAATGCATGAGTTAAGGCACCCATCAGTAGGGATATTTGACTGCGGCAAGGAAGATGCATCATTTCCCTACTATTGTGAGGAAAGTGACTCTGATGAATATCATCCAAAAATGGAATGGAGTGAATCTGATGATGACATGAGTTGATGGCATTGTCCATCATTCTTGTAGGAGTGTAAGTTAACTTTAGCCCTTCTATTCTCATATCCTCTTGATCTGTTGACTCAAGTCAAGTTGCTAGTTGATTTGACAATCGCAGTGTATAATCGACTACAGGCATCCGAAAAATGGTCACTTGCCGCACAGCAATGGTTTATCAGGGTTCACCCCTAGCTCCAGCAGTATCATCCATGGCTGGATGGGACCTTTTTTATTTTGGGGTTCTATTTAGAGAGACTGGCTGGACATGGGATGTAATATTATGTATTGTTGGTTATAATGCCACACTGGTGTTTGCTCTGATGCAACCGGTTTGTTTAAGTTCTTGGTTTCGCACCTGGTGAACTGTAAGTTTGCATGTACTTTTTTTTGAGTTGGTGTTTTCATGCACTTGGAACTGATGAAGTACATCATCTGACTCAGACACCTGAACTGTGTTGTCCTTTTGTGATGATTTCTCTTTATCTGAAGTTGCTGATGCACTTGAACTGAAAGATATGTTGCTAGTAACGGTATTGCTGTGGTGCTACCTGAAATATTTCCTTATTTTCAAGGCCTGGCTAGCTCAATCTGTGCTAGTGCCCACACATGACCTTCCAGGGCGTGAAGCAGAGAGACAATATAAGAGGGGAAACGCTTTAATCCCACCAACTGATTTTAGCGTAGCAACAACCGACTCATGTTTGATTATCACGGAGCACCTCCTTTCGCTTCCTATATTAAACCAAATCTAGGCAGAAAACAAGTGCTTATGGTTGGTTGCTGGTACCTTTGGTGGATTAGGCGTCAGATTACTCATGATGAACCCTCTCACCCACCAATGCGATGCCGATGTCAATACTCGCTATTGCAATCAACTACTAGTTGACCAAGTCTCGCAGTACTATCATCAGAAAGCATAGATGGACCAAGCTTGACTCAGAATATATCAAGCTTAATGTTGATGCAGCATACTTCGATGACCAAGGAGATGGCGCAATTGCAGCGATTATGAGGGATGAGAAGGTACGTTTCTCGTAGCACGGTGTAGCTGCAAATGTTACAACAACGGACGCAAAAGGCATTGTGTGACGACATAAGTTTTCGAAACCAGCTAGGATTTTCTGGAGTTGAATATGAATCCGACTCCCTTAATGTGATCGAGTTTTGCACCGGGCAATCGAGATAACAGGATGCTGCATATGCTATTTTCGTCGAGCGAGGGTCGACGTAGCTAGCGACATTAATCGGGAATGTCACCTTTAGACATTGTTTTTGTTATGATAATCAAGCGGCGTGTGTGCTAGCTAACTACAATTATTGTAATAAGGTTTCACTTAGCTGGACAGACGAGCCTCCGGACTGTTTGATTGCTAACCTCGTGGATGATGTAATGCTCTTTTGATTTCAATAAAGTTAGCCATGATGGCCTTAACTGGCTCATGCCATCACCAAGTGCCCTATGGGCCCATGCACCCTCCACCTTATAATCTTGAAACATCACCCTCTATAGGCCATCTTCCCAGATCCTCTCATTCCTCTCTTGTCGTCCAGATTGAGACAGATCACTCTAGCTAGCTGGTCGTCGCTACTGCTGCAGGCTTGCTCCCGTCCCCCTTCCCCCGCCGAATGATTCTACTAGCCCTGTGCGCCCACCAACGATGGTGCATTGTAGTGCCACGACCACGACCATTCGACCCGTTGCTGCAAGGAGTGTTGTGGCGACCATCAATGTTGTAACAGGGTGCTGCCACCAATGTCGTTGATGCAAATCCATGTTTGCAGCACCAGCTTTGCTGCAATCCGAAGGGTGGTGCCGACAATCGCCACCACACCCCGTTGCAACATTCGCCATGCTGCAATCGTCAGTGCTATGAGTGCACCGATGCTGAGAGAGCGGCGATGCTCCAAAGTAACATTGATGGGGCTTCGCAACATTCGATGTACTTCAAGACAAAGCGGCACCATAGCTGCAATCCCCTCTCCGCAATATTTGCCATGCTGCGATCGTAGGTGATGCGGGAAGAACGACGAGGCACTGATTGCCTCAATCAAGTTTTTAGATGTAATAGTAGCCTTCTTTCCCAGTGACCTAAGATTTATCGAATCCGGGAAGTGTTTAAGCTAGGCAAAGTCATTTCTCTGTTATCGTGTGAAAGCACAAGTGCTCCCTTGGTGGTTTTGGTAATTAATGTCAACATATCTTTTGTTGGACTAATAGTTCTATCTATTATATTTCCGATGAGTTCAACAGTGGCATGCCAAGGACAAGAGGATGTGGACCCCCTTCAAAATGCTAAGGACATGGATTGGCAAAAGCTCAAGATTCTACATTTTTGATTAAGTGATCCAAGATCCCATTGAGTCCATAGGAAAGCCAATACTATTAAAAGGGGATGAGGTATTGTTTAATGATCTATTTGCTCAAGTGCTTAGTGATATTGCTCCAAAATCCTCAGCCACTTTCTCTATCCAAATCTGTCCAAAACCCTACATTCCAACTTGGCCCCACTGAAACTTCCCTATCCGTACCCACCGAGTTCATCTGGACACTGCCACAGCCAAACCCTAACAAGTCGGAGTCACCGATATGGTTCTCGGTCCCACCGGGATGGCTTGCCCAACTCTCTGTAACTTGTTGCAATTATTTCTGTCGCACCAGTTTTTGAAATCGGTCCCATGAGATGGCCTGCCAAACCTTCTGTAACCATTTGCAATTATTTTGGTCCCATTGAGTTTTGCGATCAGTCACACCGAGATGGCATGCCAACCTTTCTGTTGCCTTATTTCACTTTGGCTCGTCACCAGGACACTCATCGATGGCGGTGCGGTCGATCTCACCAAGACCCTTGAGAGGTTCGAACTCTGGGGTGTGTGCGAAGAACTCGACCTCCCCAGTCTGCCCACTCGCCAAACTCACGGTCTAGCTCTATGAACTAGAAGGAAATGGGACACAACAGTTTACCCAGGTTCGGGCCACCTTGCGGTGTAAAACCCTACTCCTGCTTTGTGGTGGATTGGCCTCGAGGGGCTGTGGATGAACTAGTACAGTGGGAGAACAACCTTAGGAGGAGACATGTTCTTGTGCTCGAGTGATCTGGTGGGTGTGACGATGGAAATGGGTCTGACCCCGTCTACGGTGGTGGCTAAGTCCTATTTATAGTGGTCTTGGTTCCACTTCCCAAATGAAAGCGGGAAGGGATCCCACAACAACCAAATTCGAAGGGAGACAACTAGTACATGCTATCCTGACAAAAGTAGTCTTCGCCTGTGAAAGCCTCTGGTCGTGACACTGCGGTGGGCTCGGCGATGACCTCCGCCTGCCGTCCTAGCGGTCTTGGTCTTGTTGCACCGGAATGGAAACCTTTGGCTGATTCCTTGGGACTCCGCGCCTGCGCTTGCCTCTTTAGCACCAAAGAGGAAACTGCTTCACTGCACCCGCTGACGCCTGCCTGGCCTTGGTCGTCAAGGCTCACGTCAGCCGAACCTCGTGAGGCGAGGCTTGCATAGAAGTCTCCGCTCCTCAGGACCAGCCTAAGGAGGCCGCTCCTCGTGGAGGTCTTGGTGTCGTTCTCCTTGCGAGGCTTGGCCCCTCGCAAGGGTCTTGAGTTGTTGATGCTGAAGCTGGGCCGTACCAGGCCTTTGATGGAGCCACGCCGTGGGCCGCAGGCAGGCAAGTCTGGGTACCCCCGTTCCCAGAACACCGATAGTAGACCCTGGGCCCAAGGTGTGCTCGGACTTGGCTTCGAGGTGAAGCCCAAGGGCAAGTGCGGAGCACCACGGGCCCTAACCACCTGCGGCTTTGGTCGACGCGTGGCGATTGATGGGACGTGGGCGTCTCCTCTTTCCCACACGGCCTCGGCAACTGTCCTCGGCTGGAAAAAAGGCTCGCGCCTGCTACTGAGCCTTCATTGCCCTTCCTTCGTCTTGCTCCAGATCCCCTTCTCTCCCTGCTCCGTGCGCCCCCAGATCTGCCAAATCATTTCCCTTAGGTCGCCGCCGATGGCCACCGACAAGGCGAAGTTATCGGCCCCTGCCGCGTGCTCGGCCTCCTGGTGCGAGCCTGCCCTGAGCGCGTCCACCATCGCCAAGGAGAAGCACCTCACCGTTGTGTTCCCACTAACGGCGAGTAGTGGCAATGAGGGGGGAGAAACGATGCTCCGGGCTGGCTTCGCCAAGCCGGAGACCTTGGGGGAGACCTTTTACCCCTTCTTCCTGCACATCGTCTTTGCTGGGCTGATCCCCCCTTCTCTAGTTTCTTCTTCGCAATTCTTGACCATTACAAGATCCATGCCCTTCATCTTTATCCCAACTCTGTCCTCCTTCTGTTGATCTTTGCCTTCTACTGTGAGGCATTTGTGGGGGTGATGCCCTCCGTCGCGCTCTTCCGCCACTTCTTCTATCTCCGAATGGGCGCCCCCCTGTGCTCCGGATGCGCCAGCTTCATCGCGGCCAACGGCAGCAATGCGATCTCATGGACCGGGACGAAGGTGGAGGGCTTTCGGCATAAGTGGATCTTCATGGACGCTTGGCGCTCCCATGCCCAGCTGGAGCTGCCGACGCCGCTGGATCAATGGGCTCACGAGAAGCTCACCGACCCCCGGGCGGAGCATTTGCTAGAGAAGATAACGGCCAACCTGAAGGCAAAGGACCCGAAGGCAGAGAAGCTGACAGGGGCTATGATCGTCAAGGAGTTCCTGACACAGAGCCTGGCTCCGTTCCAGGCGCGCTCGCACCCTCTGTGGAGCTTCAAGGGCGCGAAAGACGACCTCCTGCTGTGCCCGAAGGACCTGTCTGACGAGGAGCTGAGCAAGGCCATGAATACCTTTCTTGAGATGGACCAGGGCGCCCCCGCCCCCCCAGAAACCTATCTCCTGTTGTACCACCGCGTCGACGGGGAGAAGGTAGCCGCCGCCATGCCTCTCTTCAACGAGTTGGGGCTCATGCCGCTAAAACCTTCCCAGCCCCCTGGCTCCCCAGTGCCGGTGTCCTCCGGCGACCCCGAGAAAGAGGAGAGGGCGGACTCGGAGGTGACCCTAGAGGAGGTGGGGGAGACCTCTCCCCCGCGGCAAAGCAAACTCCTATGTTTCCTTTCTGATGATGACGACGCCGGCGAGCACCCAGTCAGGGAATCGCCGTGCTCCGCCGGGGTCTCCACGAGGTCCGGGGGCACCCCCTGAGGAAGCCGAAGCAGGAGACCCCAAGGAAGGACAGGTCAGCATTGCTTCTTCGGCGCAACGCCTCCACTACGTCGTTGTCTGCCACCGTCAAAGAAGCCGGCCACACATCGCCCGCCCAGAGAGCACGGCGACGCCCGTGCCCAGGAAGCTTGTGGGCGTCGCACTCCTGGGAAGGAAGAGGGACTACATCGCCGAGGACTAGTAAGTGTACCTCTTTACCTTTACCCTTTGCTCTTGACGCAGTGCTCAATATCTTTATCTTGATGGCCAGGCTGATGTAGGTGACGAAGAGGAAGAAGGAGGACACCGTAGCCTTAGAGGCCAAGCGGTCTGTCGTGGCTGCGGCGACCCCGGCACGGGAGGGAGAGACCACCTCATGTCCGCTTGCGGCAGGGTCGCCTTCCCGAGGCGGAAGAGTCGTGGCTACTGCTGCTAATACTCAAGAATATTCTTTGGCTCCCCTTGTGTCGAATCAATAAATTTGGGTTGAATACTCTACCCTCGAAAGCTGTTGCGATCCCCTATATTTGTGGGTTATTAAGACTAATTTCTGGCGCCGTTGCCGGGGAGCATAGCTCTATTCTCTGAGTCACTTGGTATTTATATCTGTTGATCACTATGAAGAACTTGAAAGACGATCGAACTACTATTTTGCCCTCAACTACGAGGGGAGGTAATGAACTGCCATCTAGCTCTGCACTAGATTCTCCTTCCGTTATTAGTAGGCTTGCGACACCTAAACCTGCTACTGCTATGAATTCTGATATGTCGCATGTTATTGATGATGCCACTTTAGCTATGCATGATGAAACTACTTCTGTGCATGATACTACTTTGCCATTAGTTGAATTTCTAGATGAACAACTTGCTAGAGTTAGGGGGAATGAAAATATTGAAGAACCTATTACTGATGATAGTGATGATGAAGGTCCCCCCAATGGTTATGTATTACCTGTTGTTCCTAAGGGTTATGTTATGAATGAAAAAGATGCTATGGAAATCCTTGCTTGCAATGATAGAAATGATCTTAAGAAATTATTAGCTAAATGGAAGCAGCAGTCTCTTAATGCTAGAATGAAACCCGATCCTGCTTTTGCTACTTCACCTATCTGTATTAATGATAAGGATTATGAATTTTCTGTTGATCCTGATATTATTACTGTAGTTGAATCTGATCCTTTTTATGGCCTTGAATCTAAAACTATTGTGGCACATCTTACCAAGTTGAATGATATAGCCACCCTGTTTACTAATGATGAGAAGTCTCGCTATTTATATATCCTTAAGATATTTCCGTTCTCATTAAAGGGTGATGCTAAGACTTGGTATAATTCTCTTGCTCCTGGTTGTGTGCGTAGTCCCCAGGATATGATTTATTACTTCTCTGCTAAATATTTCCCTGCTCATAAGAAACAAGCTGCCTTGCGGGAAATATATAATTTTGTGCAAATCAAAGAAGAGAGTCTCCCACAAGCTTGGGGGAGGCTTCTCCGGTTACTTAATGATTTGCCTGATCATCCTCTTAAGAAAAATGAAATACTTGATATCTTTTATAATGGACTAACCGATGCTTCCAAGGACTACTTGGATAGTTGTGCTGGTTGTGTTTTCAGGGAAAGAACAGTCGACGGAGCTAAAATATTATTGAATAATATGTTGACTAATGAAAATAATTGGACTCTTCCCGAGCCAGTTCCTGAAGTAATTCCTGAACCAATTGAGCCAACTCCTGAGCCTATTCCTAAACCCACTCCGAAGAAGAGAGGTGTTTTATTTCTCAGTCCTGAAGATATGCAAGAGGCAAAGAAATCAATGAAAGAAAAAGGTATTAAGGCTGAAGATGTTAAGAATTTACCTCCTATTGAAGAAATACATGGTCTTAATTTACCGCCTGAAGAACCACATTGTCTTGATAACCCGACACAGGTAGTAAAGGTAAATTCTCTCTATAGATATGATAAAGTTGAAATACCCTCTACTAAATTTCATAGCCCATGATTAGATGAATTTGATGACTTTATGGCTAGACAAGAAAGTTTTAATGCTTATGTTGGTAGAGAGTTAAAGAATAATTCTTTCGAGATAGGACGCGTAGGTGATAATCTGGCTAGAGTTAGATGAACTTCACCGCGTTAGCAAATATGCTTCTATGGTTGCTACTCAAGCTGAGCAAGTACTTAAAGCTCAAAATGATTTGCTTGATGAATTAAATAATAAAAAGGACTTTGCCGTTAGAGTGGCTACTAGAACTGGTAGAATGACTCAGGAACCTTTGTATCCTGAAAGCCACCCTAAGAGAATCGAGCAAGATTCTCAGAGAAATAATTTAGAGGCACCTAGTTCTTCTAAAAAGAAGAAGAAGAAAAACAATAGAACTTTGCATGCTTCTAGTGAACCTACTGTAGACATACCTGAGAATCCCAATGATATTTCTATTTCTAATGCTGAAACACAATCAGGTGATGAACATGAACCTAGTGATAATGTTAATGATAATGTTTATGTTGATGCTCATCCTAACAAAGACAATGATGTAGAAATTGAACCTGCTGTTGATCTTGATAACCCACCATCAAAGAATCAACGTTATGATAAGAGAGATTTTGTTGCTAGGAAGCATGGTAAAGAAAGAGAACCATGGGTTCAGAAACCCATGCCCTTTCCTCCTAAACCATCCAAGTCAAAGGATGATGAGGATTTTGAGCGCTTTGCTGAAATGATTAGACCTATCTTCTTACGTATGCGCTTAACTGATATGCTGAAAGTAAATCCTTATGCTAAGTATATGAAGGATATCATCACAAATAAAAGAAAGATACCGGAAGCTGAAATTTCCACCATGCTTGCTAATTACACTTTTAAGGGTGGAATACCAAAGAAACTTGGAGATCCGAGTGTTCCAACTATACCATGCTCCATTAAAAGAAATTATGTTAGAACTGCTTTATGTGATCTTGGAGCCGGTGTTAGTGTTATGCCTCTCTCTTTATATCGTAGACTTGAATTGAATAAGTTGACACCTACTGAAATATCTTTGCAAATGGCTGATAAATCAACTGCTATACCTATCGGTATTTGTGAGGATGTGCCTGTTGTGGTTGCAAATGTCACTATCTTAACGGACTTTGTTGTTCTTGATATTCCCGAGGACGATAGTATGTCTATCATCTTTGGTAGACCTTTTCTTAATACTGTAGGGGCTGTTATTAATTGCAACAAAGGCAATGTCACTTTTCATGTTAATGGTAATGAGCATACGGTACACTTTCCGAGGAAACAATCTCAAGTTCATAGCATCAATTCTATTGAAAAAGTTCCAACTATCATTTTTGGAGGTTTTGAATTTCCTCTCCCTACTGTCAAGAAAAAGTATGATATTCTTATTGTTGGGGATTTTCATATCCCCGTTGAGGTAACTTAGTGTTATTCGAAATTTCTCTGGTTCCGTGCTATTAGGAATGAGTTTGTTAACAAGACTTGATCAACCTTGTTAGTGGGTTCATTTTGATGATCACGAGATGGATGAAACTAGAAGGCACAACCTTTTGTACCCTCTTTTTACTTTCTGTTATTTAGAATAAATAAAGAAAAAACAGTATTATCCGTCTGTTTTCTGAATTATCCGTGCATTAAAAAATAGTTCGAAAATAAAAGTGCTCCAAATGCCCTGCAAATTTAGTATGATTTTTTCTGGAATATTTGAGGATTTTAGGCACTGAATACACTGCAGGAGGGGCAAGCACCAGGCCACGAGAGAGGAGGGCGCCCCCCTATAGGGCGCGCCCCCTGTCTCGTGGGCCCCTGGTGGCTCCCCTCCACTTATGCAGCACCCACACACTTCATCTTCTACAAAAAAATCCCCATCCAGCTCAAGCACGAGTTCTAGCTCGTTTTGCTGCGATTTCTGATCTCTTAGCTCAAAGCTCCATTCACAAAACTGCTTTGGGAGATTGTTGCTTGGTATGTGACTCCTCCATTGTTCAAATTAGTTTTTGCTCTAGTGCTTTATTCCTTGAAAATTTTTGCTGCATAGGTGACCATGTTCTTGAGCTTGCATGTTAAATTTTTGAGGTCCCAAGCAATTCCAATGCATGATATAGGCTCTAGGCACTTGTAGGAGTAGTTGCTATCAATCTTGTTTAGTTTTATTCACTTTTATTTTGAAGTTACTAAAATTTCAGAAATTTTCAGAAAAAGAAATATGCTTAGAAGAATGTACCAAGGTGGCTCCTCGGCAAAGAAAGGGCCAAGGATTGCTATACGTGAACAAGATGTTAATTTGCCAAGGGACGCAGATGTATGGGCTTGTGAGTGGCCATCCGTTGATTTTATGGTCGAAGGAGGCTTCAAGGAGGAATTTGACGCGTATGTACGTAATGCCGAGCTGGAGGACTTCTTACAAGATAAGTGTCCTCAATATTATCAATTGACTGATTCCTTTGTGTGGAGGTTCGAATATATTTCTGCGCGTAATTCTCCTAGTGTCATGTTTGATATTTATGATACATCTTATACCATGGATTTAGAGGATTTCGCAACTGCTTGCAAACTCCCGCAGTGGGGTAATATTAATGATCCTCCCAAATTTGAATTTAGAGATTTTCTTGCTAGTATTACTGTGGGAGAATCTAGGGACGTAACACAAGCTACCATAGGGAGCATTCATTTTCCTGCTATACATTGCTTTGCTCTCTTTATTGGTAGATGCATTAACGGTAAGGACGAGGTATGTCACATGTGTGCCCCTGATCTTAGTGTCCTCAAGAGTGCTGTGTCAGGTTATAAAGGTTATAACTTGGGGGCAATAGTTGCACGTAGGTTGCAAAATAATAGTAGAAGGGGAGATTTCTTTGGAGGAATTTATGCAACCCGTGTGGCTAATTTTCTTAAATAGCTCCACGAGAGGGGGATATGATTGTACCTCCTGTTTATTTGGATAAAGAAGCTATGTTTGATCATCATTTTCTTGAGAAGAATGAACAATTCCTCCAATATCGACTAACCTATGACAAACGCAACGTCGTCCCTGTTACTCTTCCTGCCCCCTACCTTTTTGATTATCAGGCAAAAGGAAGATATGTTGTCACCAGGGAAGAAGCAACTGAATATGAGAGGGGAATGGAGGCAGCTCGCCAACACGCTGCTGCTCAGGAGGCGGTCGCCTCTGCATCTCAGTACTACCCCAGTTTCACTTATGGATATCAGCCAGGCGGTCATTGGTATTAAACCAACTTAGGCCAAAAGTCTAAGCTTGGGGGAGTACGTATTTCTCACCGACTTTACATTCATGTTCACACACTAGTCGTCGGTGCTCATACTCTTTCATTGTATTATTCATGCTAGTTTAAATTTCTTTTTCTAGTTTTCTTCTTGTGTGTTTGATAAACCTTAAGAAAAACCAAAAAACTACTTAGTTTAATTTCCATGCTTGTAGTAGAAATTAAAATGAAAACCCAAAAAGATTTCTCGTTCTTATTTTACTTGTTGGGAGCTTCCCCGTGTAAATAGTTTTATTTTCTTTTCTTTTTTGGGGGGGTCGAGAAGACCATATTGAAGATGCTTAGTGGCTCTTACATGCATGATTGTTTATTTAATTTAGAGCCCATATAACTTGTCTTCTCTCTTGAGTTGAATGCTTGCAGATTCCAGCTTAGTCCAATGCACGTGCACTCTTATTATTATACACATCGTTCGGTCGTGCAAGTGAAAGGCAATAATGATGATATATGATGGACTTATTGGGATGAGAAAAGCTAGTATGAACTCGACTCTTTTGTTTTGTAAATATGATGAGTTCATCGTTCCTGAGTCAGCTATTATGAAGTAAACATATTTGCAATGACATTTAGAGATTATAGTTACTTGTGCCATGCTTGATTAGCTATGAGTTATAATGGTTTACCTTGCGTGCCAACATGCTATTAGAATGATTATGATGTGGTATGATGGGATGGTATCCTCCTTTGAATGAATTGAGTGACTCGACTTGGCACATGTTCACGCATGTAGTTGAATCAAATCAACATAGCCTTCATGATATTTATGTTCATGGTGGATTATATCCTACTCATGCTCGTATTCAGTGTGAATTAATTTTAATGCATGCTTACAACTGTTGTCGCTCTCTCAGTTGGTCGCTTCCCAGTCTTTTGCTAGCCTTCACCTGTACTAAGCGGGAATACTGCTTGTGCATCCAAACTCCTTAAACCCCAAAGTTGTTCCATATGAGTCCAATATACCTTCCTATATGCGGTATTTACCTGCCGTTCCAAGTAAATTTGTATGTGCCAAACTCCAAACCTTCAAATGAAATTCTGCTTTGTATGCTTGAGCAGCTCATGTTTCAACTAGGGCTACCTATATCTTCCATGCTAGGTGGGTTATTCTCAAGAGGAGTGGACTCCGCTCCTCATTCACGAGAAAGGGCCGGTACCGGGATGCCCAGTCCCATGATCCAAAAAGATCAAAGCAAATCAAAATAATTAAACAAAACTCCCCCAGGGCTGTTGTATGTTGGAGGCACTCGTTGATTCGAGCAAGCCATGGATTGATGCTTGTTGGTGGTTGGGAGAGTATAAACCTTTACCATTCTGTTTGGGAACTGCCTATAATGCATGTAGTATGGAAGATACAGCCATCTCATAGTTGTTGCGTTGACAGCGAAAGTATGCCGCTCAAAATGTTATTCAATCTCTATTTTAAAATCGAGCTCTGGCACCTCTACAAATCCCTGCTTCCCTCTGCGAAGGGCCTATCTATTTACTTTTATGTTGAGTCATCACTCTTCTTATTAAAAAGCACCCACTGGAGAGCACACTGTCATTTGCATTCATTACTATTGGTTTATATTGGGTATGACTTGACTGGATCTCTTTTACCATGAATTACAATGTTTAGTCAGTCCTTGATCTTTAAAGGTGCTCTGCGTTTATGTTTTGTGGTCTCAGAAAGGGCTAGCGAGATACCATTTTGTTATATCATGTTATGATTATTTTGAGAAAGTGTTGTCATCCGAGTTTTATTATTATGACTCGCTAGCTGATTATGTTATTGATATGAGTAATTGTGAGACCTATGTGTTATTGTTAGTATGGTTAGTTCATAATATTTGCTGAAACTTGAATGCTGGCTTTTCATGTTACAACAACAAGAGCAAACAGAGTTTGTAAAAGTTTTTCTTTATCACTTTCAGTTTATCAACTGAATTGCTTGAGGACAAGCAAAGATTTAAGCTTGGGGGAGTTGATACGTCTCCAACGTTTCTCCTTTTCCAAACACTTTTGCCCTTGTTTTGGACTCTAACTTGCATGATTTGAATGAAACTAACCCGGACTGACGCTATTTTCAGCAGAACTGCCATGATGTTGTTTTATGTGTAGAAAAGAAAAGTTCTCGGAATGTCCTGGAAATCCACGGAGGCACTTTTTGGAATTAATGCCAGGGGGGCCACAGCCTGTCCACGAGACAGGGGGGCACGCCCCCCCTAGGGCGCGGCCCCCTATCTCATGGGCCCCCTGGACCTCCTCCAACCTCAACTCCAACTCCATATATTCCGTCTCGGGGAGAAAAAAATCAAAGAGAAAGTTTCATCGCGTTTTATGACACGGAGCCGCCGCCAAGCCCTAATCTCTCTCGGGAGGGCTGATCTGGAGTCTGTTCGGGGCTCCGAAGAGGGGATTCGTCGTCGTTGTCATCATCAACCATCCTCCATCACCAATTTCATGATGCTCACCGCCGTGCGTGAGTAATTCCATCGTAGGCTTGCTGGACGGTGATGGGTTGGATGAGATTTACCATGTAATCAAGTTAGTTTTGTTAGGGTTTGATCCCTAGTATCCACTATGTTCTGAGATTGATGTTGCTATGACTTTGCTATGCTTAATGCTTGTCACTAGGGCCCGAGTGCCATGATTTCAGATCTGAATCTATTATGTTTTCATGAATATATGCGTGTTCTTGATCCTATCTTGCCAGTCTATAGTCACCTATTATGTGTTATGATCCGACAACCCCGAAGTGACAATAATCGGGATACTTCTCGGTGATGACCGTAGTTTGAGGAGTTCATGTATTCACTATGTGTTAATGCTTTGGTCTAGTTCTCTATTAAAAGGAGGCCTTAATATCCCTTAGTTTCCGTAAGGACCCCGCTTCAACGGGAGGGTAGGACAAAAGACGTCATATAAGTTCTTTTCCATAAGCACGTATGACTATTTACGGAATACATGCCTACATTACATTGATGAATTGGAGCTAGTTCTATATCACCCTATGTTATAACTATTGCATGAGGAATCGCATCCGGCATAATTATCCATCACTGATCCATTGCCTACGAGCTTTTCATATATTGTTCTTCGCTTATTTACTTTTCCGTTGCTACTGTTACAACTACTACAAAAAACCCCAAAACATTTATATTTACTTTTGCTACCGCTACCTTTATTATCATACCACTTTTGCTACTAAACACTTTGCTGTAGATACTAAGTTTTCCAGGTGTGGTTGAATTGACAACTCAGCTGCTAATACTCAAGAATATTCTTTGGCTCCCCTTGTGTCGAATCAATAAATTTGGGTTGAATACTCTACCCTCGAAATGTTGCGACCCCCTATACTTGTGGGTTATCAAGACCCCGCTGCCACAGGAGGGTAGGACAAAAGATGTCATGCAAGTTCTTTTCCATAAGCACGTATGACTATATTCGGAATACATGCCTACATTACATTGATGAACTGGAGCTAGTTCTGTGTCAACCTATGTTATAACTATTACATGAGGAATCGCATCCGACATAATTATCCATCACTGATCCAATGCCTACGAGCTTTAAACATATTGTGCTTTGCTTATTTACTTTATCGTTGCTACTGTTACAATCACTACAAAACTGCTACCGTTACTTTTGCCACTCTTACCGTTACTATCATACTACTTTGCTACTAAATGCTTTGCTGCAGATACTAAGTTATCTAGGTGTGGTTGAATTGACAACTCAACTGTTAATACTTGAGAATATTCTTTGGCTCCCCTTGTGTCGAATCAATAAATTTAGGTTGAATACTCTACACTCGAAAACTGTTGCGATCCCCTATATTTGTGGGTTATCATCACCACAGATAAGCACGGCAAGACATACATCAAGTGTTCTCAAATCCTTAAAGACTCAATCCGATAAGATAACTTTGAGAGGAAAACTCAATTCATCACAAGAGAGTAGAGGGGGAGAAACATCATAAGATCCAACTATAATAGCAAAGCTCGCGATACATCAAGATCGTATCACCTCAAGAACATGAGAGAGAGAGAGATCAAACACATAGCTACTGGTACATACCCTCAGCCCCGAGGGTGAACTACTCCCTCCCTGTCATGGAGAGCACCGGGATGATGAAGAAGGCCACCGGTGAGGGATCCCCCCTCCGACATGGTGCCGGAACAGGGTCCCGATTGGTTTTCGGTGGCTACAGAGGCTTGGGGCAGCGGAACTCCCGATCTAGGTTATTTTCTGGAGGTTTCAGTATTTATAGGATTTTTTGGCATAGGTCTCACGTCAGGGGGGTTTTCGGGCTGTCCACGAGGCAGGGGGCACGCCCAGGTGAAGTGGGCGTGTGCCCCATCCTCGTGGGCAACCCGAGACTCTCCTGGCCCAACTCTTTCACTCCAGGGGCTTCTTTTGGTCCACAAAAAATCATCAAAAATTGGCACGTCAATTGGACTCCGTTTGGTATTCCTTTTCTGTAAAACTCAAAAACAAGGAAAAACAGAAACTGGCACTGGGCTCTAGGTTAATAGGTTAGTCCAAAAAATGATATAAAAGTGTATAGTAAAGCCCATAAACATCCAAAACAGGTAATATAATAGCATGGAACAATCAAAAATTATACGTATCAAGCATCCCCAAGCTTAATTCCTGCTCGTCCTCGAGTAGGTAAATAATAAAAACAGAATTTTTGATGTGGTATGCTACCTAGCATAATTCTCAATGTAACTTTATTTATTGTGGCATGAATGTTCAGATCCAAATGATTCAAAATAAAAGTTCATATTGATATAAGAAATAGTAATACTTCAAGCATACTAACTAAGCAATCATGTCTTCTCAAAATAACATGGCTAAAGAAAGTTCATCCCTACAAAATCATATAGTTTGGTCATGCTTCCATTTTCGTCACACAAGAATGCTCTCATCTTGCACACCCCCGATGACAAGCCAAGCAATCGTTTCATACTTTAGTAATCTCAAACTTTTTTCAACTTTCACGCAATACATGAGCGTGAGCCATGGATATAGCACTATGGGTGGAATATAATATGATGATGGAGGTTGTGTGGAGAAGACAAAAAGGAAGAAAGTCTCACATTGCAAGCATAATCAACGGGCTATGGAGATGCCCATCAATTGACGTTAATATGAGGAGTAGGGATTGCCATGCAACGGATTCACTAGAGCTATAAATGTATGAAAGCTCAACAAAAGAAACTAAGTGGGTGTGCATCCAACTTGCTTGCTCACGAAGACCTAGGGCATTTTGAGGAAGCCCATCATAGGAATATACAAGCCAAGTTCTATAGTGAAAAATTCCCACTCGTATATGAAAGTGATAACATAAAAGACTTTCTATATGAAGAACATGGTGCTACTTTGAAGCACAAGTGTGGAAAAGGATAGTAACATTGCCCCCTTTTTTATTTTCCTTTTCCCTTTTTT
Source organism: Triticum timopheevii (assembly GCA_963921465.1). Classification (NCBI taxonomy): domain Eukaryota; kingdom Viridiplantae; phylum Streptophyta; class Magnoliopsida; order Poales; family Poaceae; genus Triticum; species Triticum timopheevii. The sequence goes on from OY997270.1 coordinate 107,193,206, forward strand.
GGGCCTTTCTTTTTTTTTCTTTGGCCTTTCTTTTTTTGGCCTTTCTTTTTTTATTTGGGGACAATGCTCCAATAATGATGATCATCACACTTCTATTTATTTACAACTCATGAATTACAACTCAAAACTAGAACAAGATATGACTCTATATGAATGCCTCTGGCGGTGTACCGGGATGGGCAATGAATCAAGAGTGACATGTATGAAAAATTATGCATGGTGGCTTTGCCACAAATACGATGTCAACTACATGATCATGCAAGGCAATATGGCAATGATGATGTGTGTCATGATGATGAACGGAACGGTGGAAAGTTGCATGGCAATATATCTCGGAGGCTATGGAAATGCCATAATAGGTAGGTATGGTGGCTGTTTTGAGGAAGATATAAGGAGGTTTATGTGTGATAGAGCGTATCGTATCCCGGGGTTTGGATGCACCGGCAAAGTTTGCACCAACTCTCAAGGTGAGAAAGGGCAATGCACGGTACCGAAGAGGCTAGCAATGATGGAAGGGTAAGAGTGCGTATAATCCATGGACTCAACATTAGTCATAAAGAACTCATATACTTGTTGCAAAAATCTACAAGTCATCAAAAACCAAGCACTACGCGCATGCTCCTAGGGGGATAGATTGGTAGGAAAAGACCATCGCTCGTCCCCGACCGCCACTCATAAGGATGACAATCTAAGAACACCTCATATTTCAAATTTGTTACACAACAGTTACCATACGCGCATGCTATGGGACTTGCCAACTTCAACACAAGCATTCTTTAAATTCACAATTACCCAACTAGCATGACTCTAATATCACCGCCTCCATATCTCAAAACAATTATCAAGTATCAAATTGATCATAGCATCCAATTCACTTCCTATGATAGTTTTTATTATTCCCAACTTGGATGCCCATCATTCTAGGACCAATTTTATAACCATAGCAAATACCATGTTGTTCTAAGAGACTCTCAAAATGATATAATTGAAACATCCATGAGAGATCAACAATTTCTACAAAATTAAGCCACCGCCTTGCTCTAAAAGATTTAAGTGAAGTGCTAAAGCAAAAACTATCTAGCTCAAAAGATACAAGTGAAGCACATAGAGTATTCTAATAAATTCCAATCAAGTGGGTTTCTCCCAAAAGGTGTGTACAGCAAGGATGATTGTGGTAAACTAAAAAGCAAAGACTAATATCATACAAGACGCTCCAAGCAAAACACATAGCATGTGGCGAATAAAAATATAGCTCCAAGTAAAGTTACCGATGAACGAAGACGAAAGAGGGGATGCCTTCCGAGGCATCCCCAAGCTTAGGCTCTTGCCACTCCTTATTCCATAGTCCATCGAATCTTTACCCAAAACTTGAAAACTTCACAACACAAAACTCAACAGAAAGCTCCGTTAGTATAAGAAAATAAATCACCACTTAGGTACTGTTGTGAACTCATTCTAAATTCATATTGGTGTAATATCTACTGTATCCCAACTTCTCTATGGTACATACCCTACGATACTACTCATAGATACATCAAAATAAGCAAACAACACATAGAAAACAGAATCTGTCAAAAACAGAACAGTCTGTAGTATTCTGTATCAAACTTATACTTATGGAACTCCAAAAATCCTACCAAATTAGGAAGTCCTAATAAATTTTTGTACCAATCCATAGCAAAAAGAATCATAACAAAATCACGTTTCTGTGAATTACCAAAACTAATTTACTGGGTGCAAAAGTTTCTAATTTTCAGCAGGATCAACACAACTATCACCGTAAGCTATCCTAAAGGTCTTACTTGGCACTTTATTGAAACAAAAGCTATAAAACATGATTACTACAGTAGCATAATCATGTGGACACACAAAACAGTAAGGGTAAATATTGGTTTGTCTCCGAACAAGCGCTTTTCTTCAATGCCTTTCTAGTTAGGCATGATGATGACAATGATGCTCACATAAAAGATAAGAATTGAAACATAACGGGAGCATCATGAAGCATATGGCTAGCACATTTAAGCCTAACCCACTTCCTATGCATAGGGATTTTGTGAGCAAACAACTTATGGGAACAACAATCAACTAGCATAGGAAGGCAAAACAAGCATAACTTCAAGGTTTTAAGCACATAGAGAGGAAACTTGATATTATTGCAATTCCTACAAGCATATGTTCCTCCCTCAGAATAATTTTCAGTAGCATAATGAATGAATTCAACAATATAACCAGCACCTAAAACATTCTTTTCATGATCCCCAAGCATATAAATTTTATTACTCTCCACATAAGCAAATTTCTTCTCATTCGGAATAGTGGGAGTATCATAAGAGAATTGAATACTATAAATTGTTTCCACATTAAAAGAGTAATGTTCAGAAAAAGGGTAATCATAATCATAACAAGTTTTATAAATATAATCATCACTACTTTTTATAGCATAAGTTTCATCACAATAATCATCATAAGTAGCAACTTTGTTCTCATCATAATCAATTGAAACCTCTTCCAAAATAGTGAACTCATCACTAAATAAAGTCATGACCTCTCCAAATCCACTTTCATCAATATAATCATCATAGGTAGAAGGCATGCTATCATCATAACAACTTTGCATATCAAAACTTGGGAGGCTAATATCATCTTCATTAAACGTAGCATCCCCAAGCTTGGGACAAACATTAATTTTAGCAAATATATTCTCAAATATGTCATCCTCATCAAACATAGCATCCCCAAGCTTGGGCCTTTCATATCATAAGCATAATCACTCTCATCATTAATAGTATGGATAGCACCAATAGTATAGAAATTATCATTATCACAATGAGTAGTAGGAGCAACATCATTTGGGAGGGATACCTTTTTACCTTTGCTTCTCCGTTTTTTCTTTTTCTTCTTCACATTATGTGTGGGTTCAACCTTCTTCTCTGAGCTCCTTATTGATGAGATTGGTTGAATAGAAAGCTCCTCCTCGTTACCTGATTCATCATAAGAAACAATAGGAGGATATTGGGAAGTCTCTTCCCTTTCATTAGTATTCTCTTAATCTTCCATTTGCTTTCTTTTCTTTAGGTAATTGGCAATATAAGGATTCTCAATGCAATTCACCACACAATACAAATAAATATTCTCTAGATCAATATCAAGGAATTTCTAATGGGCAAATTCTGGAATAATATTAATTAAAGGTTTCAATTCTTCATAACCCAAAAGCAAACTAAGTTCATTAGGGAAATGAAATCATCACAATTTTTGGACACGATTCGATCATGAAACAATTTGCATTGGAGATGTAAATGACCACGTTCATTGCAAAGTTCACAAGTACGGCAAAGGAAATTTAAATTTTCAGCACTCACATTTAGCCTTTCTTGCAACCATTTAGTTTCTAAATGCTTATGCCTCTTGCAATATCTATTTTCCCTATTTGGTGTGTACTTGCAAACCCAATGCACTCCACAAAAATCGACATGCTTATAGGAGACATTTTCATCATAACTAGTGCAATTATCATTAGTATTATGGATATTCAAAGAGTTCATACTAACAACATTGCAATCATGCTCATCATTCAAAGATTCAGTACCAAACATTTTTATAGACTTCTTCTTCTAGCACTTGAGCACAATTTTCCTTTTCATCATACTTACGAAAGGTATTAAAAAGATGAAACGTATGAGACAAACTCAATTCCATTTTTTTGAAAATTTCTTTTATAAACTAAACTAGTGATAAAACAAAAAACAAAAAGATTCGGTTGAAAGATCTAAAGATATATGCTACGTCTTGAGCTTGCGTTGGTTTTCCTTGAAGAGGAAAGGGTGATGCAGCAATAGTAGCGTAAGTATTTCCCTCAGTTTTTGAGAACCAAGGTATCAATCTAGTAGGAGGCTCCTCAAAAGTCCCATGCACCTACACAAACAAACAAAGAACTCGCAACCAATGCAATAAAGGGGTTGTCAATCCCTTCACGGCCACTCGCGAAAGTGAAATCTGATAGAGATAGTTAATAAGATAAATATATTTTTGGTATTTTATAATATAGATGCAAAAAGTAAAGATGCAAATAAAAGTAGATTGGAAGCAAATATGATAAGAGATAGACCCGGGGGCCATAGGTTTCACTAGTGGCTTCTCTCAAGATAGCATAAGTATTACGGTGGGTGAACAAATTACTGTCGAGCAATTGATAGAAAAGCGAATAATTATGAGATTATCTAGGCATGATCATGTATATAGGCATCACGTCCGTGACAAGTAGACCGACTCCTGCCTGCATCTTCTACTATTACTCCACACATCGACCGACTCCTGCCTGCATCTAGAGTATTAAGTTCATAAGATGACATGATGTAGAGGGATAAACTCAAGCAATATGATATAAAACCCATCTTTTTATCCTCGATGGCAACAATACAATACGTGCCTTGCTGCCCCTGCTGTCACAGGGAAAGGACACCGCAAGATTGAACCCAAAGCTAAGCACTTCTCCCATGGCAAGAAAGATCAATCTAGTAGGCCAAACCAAACTGATAATTCGAAGAGACTTGCAAAGATAAATCAATCATACATAAAAGAATTCAGAGAAGATTCAAATATTATTCATAGATAAACTTGATCATAAACCCACAATTCATCAGATCTCAACAAACACACCGCAAAAAGAGTTTACATCGAATAGATCTCCACAAGAGAGGGGGAGAACATTGTATTGAGATCCAAAAAGAGAGAAGAAGCCATCTAGCTAATAACTATGGACCCGAGGTCTGTGGTAAACTACTCACAACTCATCGGAGGGGCAAGGATCTTGATGTAGAAGCCCTCCATGGTCGATTCCCCCTCCGGCGGAGCGCCGGCGAAGGCTCCAAGATGGGATCTCACGGATACAGAAGGTTACGACGGTGGAAATTGTGTTTCGTTGGCTCCCTGGATGTTTTCGGGGTACGTAAGCTTATATAGGAGGAAGAAGTACGTCGGTGGCCGCCCGAGGGGCCCATGAGACAGGGGGCGCGCCCTATAGGGGGGGCACCCTCCTATCTCGTGGAGGCCTCGGCTGCTTCTTGACTTGCACTCCAAGTCCTGTGGATCACGTTCGTTCCAAAAATCACGCTCCCGAAGGTTTCATTCCATTTGGACTTCGTTTGATATTCCTTTTCTTCGAAATACTAAAATAGGCAAAAAAAACAGCAATACGGGCTGGGCCTCCGGTTAGTAGGTTAGTCCCAAAAATGATATAAATGTGTAAAATAAAGCCCATAAACATCCAAAAGGGGTAATATAATAGCATGGAACAATAAAAAATTATAGATACGTTGGAGACGTATCAAGCATCCCCAAGCTTAATTCCTGCTCGTCCTCGAGTAGGTAAATGATAAAAAAGAAATTTTTGATGTGGAATGCTACCTAGCATAATTCTCAATGTAATTTTCTTTATTGTGGCATGAATGTTCAGATCCAAATGATTCAAAATAAAAGTTCATATTGATAAAAGAAATAGTAACACTTCATGCATACTAATCAAAGTAATCATGTCTTCTCAAAATAACATGGCAAAAGAAAGTTCAACCCTACAAAATCATATAGTTAGGCTATGCTTCATTTTCGTCACACAAAGATGTTCCCAACTTCTATACTTCCGATGACAAGCCAAGCAATTGTTTCATACTTAAATAATCTCAAACTTTTTCAACCTTCACGCAATACATGAGCGTGGGCCATGGATATAGCACTATGGGTGGAATAGAATATGATGATGGGGATTGTGTGGAGAAGACAAAAAAGGAGAAAGTCTCGCATTGACGAGGATAATGAACGGGCTATGGAGATGCCCATCAATTGATGTCAACATGAGGAGTAGGGATTGCCATGCAACGGATGCACTAGAGCTATAAATGAATGCTCAACAAAAGAAATCTAGTGGGTGTGCATCCAACTTGCTTGCTCACGAAGACCTAGGGCATTTGAGGAAGCCCATCATAGGAATATATAAGCCAAGTTCTATAATGAAAAATTCCCACTAGTATGAAAAAGACAACTTATGAGACTCACTATATGAAAACATGGTGCTACTTTGAAGCACAATATATGAGACTCACTACATGAAGAACAAGGTGCTACTTTGAAGCACAAGTGTGGAAAAAGAGATAGTAACATTGCCCTTTTTTTATTTTTTTTCTTTTTTTTCTTTGGCATTTCTTTTTTTTCTTTTGGCCTTTCCCTTTTTTTCTTTTTGGGCAATGCTCTAATAATGATGATCATCACACTTTATTGATTACAACATATGAATTACAACTCGAAACTAGAACAAGATATGACTCTATATGAATGCCTCCGGCGGTGTACCGGGATGGTGCAATGAATCAAGAGTGACATGTATGAAAAATAATGCATGGTGGCTTTGCCATAAATACGATGTCAACTACATGATCATGCAAAGGCAATATGACAAAAGTAAAGTATGTCATGATGATGAGGAACGGAACGGTGGAAAGTCGCATGGCAATATATCTCAGAATGGCTATGGAAATGCCATAATAGGTAGGTATGGTGGCTGTTTTGAGGAAGATATAAGGAGGTTTGTGTGTGATAGAGCGTATCGTATCACGGGGTTTGGATGCACCGGCGAAGTTTGCATCAACTCTCAAGGTGAGATAGGGCAATGCACGGTACCGAAGAGGCTAGCAATGGTGGAAAGGTAAAAGTGCGTATAATCCATGGACTCAACATTAGTCAAAAGAACTCATATACTTATTGCAAAAATTTAGAAGTCATCAAAAATCAAGCACTACGCGCATGCTCCTAGGGGGATAGATTGGTAGGAAAAGACCATCGCTCGTCCCCGACCGCCACTCATAAGGATGCACAAGCCAGGTACACTTCATGTTTCAAATTTGTTACACAACATTAACCATACGTGCATGCTACGGGACTTGCTAACTTCAACACAAGCATTCTTTAAATTTATAATCACCCAACTAGCATGACTTTAATATCACTACCTCCCTATCTCAAAACAATTATCAAGTATCAAATTGATCATAGCATCCAATTCACTTTCTATGATAGTTTTTATTATACCCAACTTGGATGTCTACCATTCTAGGACCAATTTTATAACCATAGTAAATACCATGCTGTTCTAAAAGACTCTCAAAAAGATATAAGTGAAGCATGAGAGACTAGAAATTTCTACAGAAATAAGTCATCGCCGTGCTCTAAAAGATATAAGTGAAGCACTAGAGCAAAAACTATCAAGCTCAAAAGATATAACTGAAGCACATAGAGTATTCTAGCAAATTCTAATCAAATAGGCTTCTCCCAAAAGGTGTGTACAGCAAGGATGATTGTGGTAAACTAAAAAGCAAAGACTAATATAATACCCGATGCTCCAAGCAAAACACATATCATGTGGCGAATAAAAATATAGTTCCAAGTAAAGTTACCAATGAACGAAGACGAAAGAGGGGATGCCTTCCCGGGGCATCCCCAAGCTTAGGCTTTTGGCTATCCTTGAATATCTTGGGGTGCCTTGGGCATCCCCAAGCTTAGTCTCTTTCCACTCCTTATTCCATAGTACATAAAAGCTTTACCCAAAACTTGAAAACTTAACAACACAAAACTCAACAGGAAATCTTATAAGCTCCGTTAGTGAAAGAAAACAAAACCACCACATAAGGTACTGTAATGAACTCATTCTTGATTTATTTTGGTGTTAAACCTACTGTAATCCAACTTCTCTATGGTTTATAAACTAATTTACTAGCCATAGATGCATCAAAATAAGCAAACAACACACGAAAAACAGAATCTGTCAAAAAAGAACAGTCTGTAGCAATCTATAACTAAAGCAAACTTCTGGAACTCTAAATATCCTACCAAAATAGGAAGTCCTGGAAAATTTGTCTATTGATCAGCAGGAAAAAGAATCAATGCAAAAGCACGTTTCTGTGATTTAACAAAACTAAATTCGTGCGCGCTAAGTTTCTGTTTCAGCAGAATCAAATCAACTATCATCATAGGTTATCCTATAGGTTCTACTTAGCAGAAACACTAATTAAAAGATAAAAACACATCTAAACAGAAGGTAGATTCAAGATTTATTACTAAACAGGAACAAAAACAAAAAACACAAAGAAAATTGGGTTGCCTCCCAACTAGCGCTATCGTTTAACGCCCCTAGCTAGGCATAAAAACGAAGATAGATCTAACGAGTGCCATCTTTGGCACTAAATTCATCAATAGAGCACTTGTGATCTCTAGGGTTTCTCCCTTTTTAGCAATGGCTAAAACTTTAGGCAAAAATTCAAGAAATTCGTTGGTAGCAAAAGGTTCCTTAACGATAGAGAGACAATTGGGATGAACACTTATGGATTTGAGATCCGCGTCTCCCTTACTAGAAGATTCACCCTTATTTTTAGGAACATAAATAAACTTGGCAGTTTTAGTAGGGGGTTTTGGAGTGTTTTTCATGGAGGAAAACGTGGAACCTAAGTTTGTAATGATATCCTCAAGTTTACCGATTCTAGCAGAGTCTAGATCTATTTTTTCATTGACTATAGGTTCTTTTTTTAAAGATTTTTCAAAGTAACTCCAAACCTAGATCCATATTGGGTAATGTGATTATGAATCTTTTTATCCAAATTTTCAATCAACTCAACAGTGGCAATTTTATTTTTAATAATCTCAAGCCGTTGCATAACGTGTTCTAAAGTTAAAACAGTTCCATTGACCAAAAGAGTTGGTGGGCCAAACAAATCTAACATAGCATGATAAGCATCAAACGTATGGCTACTCATGAAATCGCGTCTGGCAACAGTATCAAGAACACATCTATTCCAAGGAGTGATGTCTACATAAAAAGTGCGAAGAAGAATGGAAGTAGAAAGCTTCCTAGTATATTTATATTGAGCATTGCAAATTCTATGCCAAGCATCTTCTAAATTTTCTCCCTCCCTTTGCTTAAAATTGAGAATTTCATGTTCGGGAGTAATAATAGGGATAGGAGGACTAGCCATGACGACAAGGTAAACGAACTAACACACGGCCAAACGGAAAAAGGCAAGCGAAAGAGAGAGAGAGAGAGATTGGGAAAGAGAGGGCAAATAAAACGCAAGGGTGAAGTGGGGGAGAGGAACACGAGAGGCAAATGACAAATAATGTAAATGCGAGGGAGATGGGTTTGTGATGGGTACTTGGTATGTCTTGACTTGAGCGAAGACCTCCCCGGCAACGGCGCCAGAAATCCTTCTTGCTACATCTTGAGCTTGCGTTGGTTTTCCTTGAAGAGGAAAGGGTGATGCAGCAATAGTAGCGTAAGTATTTCCCTCAGTTTTTGAGAACCAAGGTATCAATCCAGTAGGAGGCTCCTCAAAAGTCTCACGCACTACACAAACAAACAAAGAACTCGCAACCAACGCAATAAAGGGGTTTTCAATCCCTTCATGGCCACTTGCAAAAGTGAGATCTGATAGAGATAGTTTAATAAGATAAATATGTTTTTGGTATTTTATAATATAGATGCAAAAAGTAAAGATGCAAATGAAAGTAGATTGGAAGCAAATTTGATAAGAGATAGACCAGGGGGCTATAGGTTTCACTAGTGGCTTCTCTCAATATAGCATAAGTATTACGGTGGGTGAACAAATTACTGTCGAGCAATTGATAGAAAAGCGAATAATTATGAGATTATCTAGGCATGATCATGTATATAGGCATCACGTCCGTGATAAGTAGACCGACTCCTGCCTGCATCTACTACTATTACTCCACACATTGACCGACTCCTGCCTGCATCTAGAGTATTAAGTTCATAAGAACAGAGTAACGCCTTAACCAAGATGACGTGATGTAGAGGGATAAACTCAAGCAATATGATATAAACCCCATCTTTTTATCCTCGATGGCAACAATACAATACGTGCCTTGCTGCCCCTGCTGTCACTGGGAAAGGACACCGCAAGATTGAACCCAAAGCTAAGCACTTCTCCCATGGCAAGAAAGATCAATCTAGTAGGCCAAACCAAACTGATAATTCGAAGAGACTTGCAAAGATAACTCAATCATACATAAAAGAATTCAGAGAAGATTCAAATATTATTCATAGATAAACTTGATCATAAACCCACAATTCATCGGATCTCTACAAACACACTGCAAAAAGAGTTTACATCGAATAGATCTCCACAAGAGAGGGGGAGAACACTGTATTGAGATCCAAAAAGAAAGAAGAAGCCATCTAGCTAATAACTATGGACCCATAGGTCTATGGTAAACTACTCACAACTCATTGGAGGGGCAAGGATGTTGATGTAGAAGCCCTCCGTGGTCGATTCCCCCTCCGGTGGAGCACCAGCGAAGGCTCCAAGATGGGATCTCGCGGATACAGAAGGTTACTGCGGTGGAAATTGTGTTTCGTTGGCTCCCTGGATGTTTTCGGGGTACGTAGGCTTATATAGGAGGAAGAAGTACATCGGTGGCCGCCCGAGGGGCCCACAAGACTGGGAGGCGCCCTATAGGGGGGCTCCCTCCTATCTCGTGGAGGCCTCGGCTGCTTCTTGACTTGCACTCCAAGTCCTCTGGATCACGTTCGTTCCAAAAATCACGCTCCCGAAGGTTTCATTCCGTTTGGACTCCGTTTGATATTCCTTTTCTTCGAAATACTGAAATAGGCAAAAAAACAGCAATATGGGCTGGGCCTCCAGTTAGTAGGTTAGTCCCAAAAATGATATAAATGTGTAAAATAAAGCCCATAATCATCCAAAAGGGGTAATATAATAGCATGGAACAATCAAAAATTATAGATACGTTGGAGACGTATCAATATACCTTCAAGCACTCCCCTCCCCGGCAACGGCGCCAGAAAAGAGCGTGATGTCTACTACACAACCTTCTTCTTGTAGACGTTGTTGGGCCTCCAAGTGTAGAGGTTTGTAGGACAGTAGCAAATTTCCCTCAAGTGGATGACCTAAGGTTTATCAATCCGTGGGAGGCGTAGGATGAAGATGGTCTCTCTCAAACAACCCCGCAACCAAATAACAAAGAGTCTCTTGTGTCCCCAACACACCCAATACAATGGTAAATTGTATAGGTGCACTAGTTCGGCGAAGAGATGGTGATACAAGTGCAATATGGATTGTAGATATAGGTTTTTGTAATCTGAAAATATAAAAACAGCAAGGTAACTAATGACAAAAGTGAGCATAAACGGTATTGCAATGCTAGGAAACAAGGCCTAGGGTTCATACTTTCACTAGTGCAAGTTCTCTCAATAATAATAACATAATCGGATCATATAACTATCCCTCAACATGCAACAAAGAGTTACTCCAAAGTCACTAATAGCGGAGAACAAACGAAGAGAATATTGTAGGGTACGAAACGACCTCAAAGTTATTCTTTCTGATCGATCTATTCAAGAGTCCGTAGTAAAATAACACGAAGCTATTCTTTCCATTCGATCTATCCTAGAGTTCGTACTAGAATAACACATTAAGACACAAATCAACCAAAACCCTAATGTCACCTAGATACTCCAATGTCACCTCAAGTATCCGTGGGCATGATTATACGATATGCATCACACAATCTCAGATTCATCTATTCAACCAACACAAAGTACTTCAAAGAGTGCCCCAAAGTTTCTACCGGAGAGTCAAGACGAAAACATGTGCCAGCCCCTATGCATAAGTTCATTGAACTCGCAATTTGATCACCAAAACAAACATCAAGTAGATCACATGAATATCCCATTGTCACCACAAATAAGCATGGCAAGACATACATCAAGTGTTATCAAATCCTTAAAGACTCAATCCGATAAGATAACTTCAAGAGGAAAACTCAATTCATCACAAGAGAGTAGAGGGGGAGAAACATCATAAGATCCAACTATAACAGCAAAGCTCTCAATACATCAAGATCGTATCACCTCAAGAACACGAGAGAGAGAGAGAGAGAGATCAAACACATAGCTACTGGTACATACCCTCAGCCCTGAGGGTGAACTACTCCCTCCTCGTCATGGAGAGCTCCAGGATGATGAAGATGGCCACCGGTGAGGGATCCGCCCTTCGGCAGGGTGTCGGAACAGGGTCTCGATTGGTTTTTGGTGGCTACAGAGGCTTGCGGCGGCGGAACTCCTGATCTAGGTTATTTTCTGGAGGTTTCAGTATTTATAGGATTTTTTGGCATAGGTATCATGTCAGGGGGTTTCCGGGCTGTCCACGAGGCAGGGGGCGCGCCCAGGTGAAGTGGGTGTGTGCCCCACCCTCATGGGCAGCCCGGGACTCTCTTGGCCCAACTCTTTCACTCCCGGCGCTTCTTTTGGTCCACAAAAAGTCATCAAAAATTGGCACGTCAATTGGACTCCGTTTGGTATTCCTTTTCTGTAAAACTCAAAAACAAGGAAAAAACATAAACTGGCACCGGGCTCTAGGTTAATAGGTTAGTCCCAAAAATGATATAAAAGTGTATAGTAAAGCCCATAAACATCCAGAACAGGTATTATAATAGCATGGAACAATCAAAAATTATAGATACGTTGGAGACGTATTAGACACACATGTGATTTTTCAACCAACTTTGGTGCATTGGAGAATGTGCTTGTAGTTCAAACTTGAATCATGCACATAAAATGCCTAGAAAACCTAGTTAATGTATAAAAAAGGCCAAATGAACCCCCAAAAAATTCATTCCCATTTCTTCCATGGGACCTAAGCATGCACTGAAGGACACAGATTTGATTTTTCAACCAATTTGTATGCATCAGAGCATGTGCATGTAGTTTAATTTTTAATTGTGCACGTGAAATGGCTAGAAAACCAGTTTATTGTATAAAATGTCCAAACAAACCCTGAATAATTCCAATTCTTTTACGACACACATATAGTTGCATGTTCACTACGGATAAAAGGTATAGCAATTCAAACAGTGTCCATTGCCGCTGTGACCCCATTTTGTAATCCCACACAGTTTATTATCACCAACCGTATGAGATGTAGTACAAAATAACTTGGAGCACCGTGGTGTACAGTATGCCTATGGCTTACGCGAGAAGCTGCGTCGGCTACAGTCCACAGCCGGCGTGTCAAGCACACTAGCTCACTCCCCAAAAACTCCTGCCTCTGCATCCCTCGCAATCTCGAAAATATCTACCGCCTGGAAGGTTTTAATGTTTGATTGCACACGATTAGTATGTGCGGACTGTGTGCGATGTCTCTTACTCCCACTCTGCTTCAGTCCCTTGATTCAAATTTTCAGTAGCCCCGGCATTTTACCCCCGCCTCTGCATCCCTCGCAATCTCAAAAATTTCTACTCGCCCTTGATCCAAATTTTCACTAGTCCCGCCTTGTTACTCCTGTCTAGTAAAATTTTCAGTTGCCTTAGTATTTCCTCAAACACAACCTTGCTCCCCCCTCCCTCCACACACACACCCCAAAACCTCCGCTCAGAAAGACACACACAACCCTCAAAACCATTGGTAGGTCGCCGCCATCGTCGACACTTCCATCCTCAACCTTTGCCCATGTGCCGGGGAGCTCGAGGAGCCAATGGCCAAAAAGGGGTTTATCGCGGCCTTTTCGCCCGACGCCGCCGAGGTGGCCACCGAGGTGTCCCCGTCGTCCTCCGCGGGCCCGATCCACCGTCGCCGGTCCCCTGATCCGCCCGCCGCCACGCCCCTACGCCGTTTTGAGGACTTCCCCATCCTCCCTCGGACCCGGCAGCTGACGAAGTCCTACCTCGGGGTCCGGCAGCAGTGATGGGCGACGTGGGTCGCCAAGATTACAGATCGAGAGACCACACCCGTCGGTGGCTCGATAGCTTCCACACGGCCGAGCTCGCAGCCATGGAGTACGACCGCTGGCAGGTCTGCTACCACGGCGCGGCGGCTAGGCTCAAATTTCCCTTCAGCACACGTCTGGTCCACCTTGTTCCGCTGGATCCAGGGGTGGTGAGCTCGGCTATGGCGCGGGAGGACCGCGAGGCGTGGGAGCACCTCGAGGCTGAGGCTGCCAACGAGGCCTACATCCAAGAGCTCCGCCGGCAGCACCTAGAGCTTGTGGAGGCGGAGCGGGCGATCTTTGCTGGGCCGGAGGGCGATGAGGTTATCACGCTCTCCTCCGATGACAAGGTCTAAGGCGGCAAGGACGGTGGCGCCGAGGGTGGCGAGGTTATCGCGCTCTCCTTTGATGACGAGGTCGAAGGCGGCAGCGACGATGGCATGGAGGGCGTCGAGGTGGGCCCCGAGGATGAGGAGATCGACATCTACGAGTGGAGGAGTGCCTTCCCCAACAACCCCGACGACGGTACTGGCCCGGACCCGGCTCGCGGCACACCGTACATGACGAGGAAGGATTGGCTCGACCTCTACTTCGACCGAAAGTAGTTTAGCTTAGTTTAAATTTATGTTTTGTGTTCGGTTATGCAAAACTATTTATGTTTGAATGCATGCTGCTTTTGGTTGAACCTGCTTTGAACTTGATCAAATTGAAGTTTACAACCTTAAGTTTAGGGGATCGACTAGAAAAGGCCAAAAATTGCTGGAGTATATATAACGGAACTAGTTAAGGCTTGCTAAACATTTAACGGTTTAAAAGTAAGTAAAAAATATAAAATAAATAGGGGATCCTCACTCTAATATAATAAGATGATCCAACGGTGTGATTGTGAAAATATGCATTTATGTGTCCTCAGTGAAAAAACAATCATTTCAGCTCACTACAGGATCAATATATATTGAAAATTTTGTTCTTTTTGTCCAGGACATGTGCAGTCATATTTTTTCAATCCCTCTGTTGGATCAAGTTATATTATAGGTGTGTTGGTTTAGCATTTTTTTCAGGATTTTTGAGAACTTTTACACCGTCGAAAACCTTAACTAGTTCTGTGGCAAGCTATTGTAGAAAATCCTAGTCCTATATATAGGTAAAACTGTGTCTATCATAGCTTGCCACAGAGTAGGATTTTCTACAATAGCTTGCCAAAGAACTAGTTAAGGCTTGCTAAACATTTAACAGTTTAAAATTAAGTAAAAAATATGAAATAAATAGGGGATCCTCACTCTAATATAATAAGATGATCCAACGGTGTGATTGTGAAAATATGCATTTATGTGTCCTCAGTGAAAAAACAATCATTTCAGCTCACTACAGGATCAATATATATTGAAAATTTTGTTCTTTTTGTCTAGGACACGTGCAGTCATATTTTTTCAATCCCTCCATTGGATCAAGTTATATTATAGGTGTGTTGGTTTAGTATTTTTTTCAGGATTTTTGAGAACTTTTACACCGTCGAAAACCTTAACTAGTTCTGTGGCAAGCTATTGTAGAAAATCCTACTCCTATATATATATATATATATATATATATATATATATATATATATATATATATATATATATATATATATATATATATATCTCCACCAAGGGTTTTAGTCATTTAACTTTTTAAGGATCACCTAGAGATGTCCTTATGACTTGTTTATTTCAGTTCTTCACAAGGTGATGCTCTATATGTGCAACTATTTGTTGTGCAGTTCAATTTCATCAATAAAAGTTTCAACAATACAACTATGAATTACGATATTTGGTTATTGTTAAGGATATTGCAGTTAACATGCCTTTTCATTATTCAATTGTTGTTTAGCAACATGCATTATACTTAATGACTAAATATGCAATCCCATGCTACATAGCAACAAGGAAGAGTGTTACCTTAATGTTCTAATGATGTCTAGATATACATGTAATAAAATCTTATATAATGGGATGGATGGAGTGTTGTACTACATCATTTTTCAATTGTTGTTTAGCTTCTAATATTAACTTGGTGCTTTTAGGTACATATATCATTGCCAAAGATCCACACTTCGACCCTTTCTGCATATGGGGCAATGAGATATTCATGAACCAGCATCAAGTGAGGAAACTGATAAAGATTGTTACTAAAATGGGTCAAAAGATGTCAATCAAACTATTTGTTTACACTTTATGCAAGAAAATAGTGAACTGCAGGATGGTAAGTAAGAACCCTGTAGCCTTCTTTTTACTGCCTGTAATGAGTTGTGTTAGATGACAATATCTGAATCTTTTTTCTTTTACAGTGGATCCTGAAGCAGTTTACTCATGATTACCTCTCAAACTACATGATTGGCGGCCGGCCATCATAAGGGGTTGGACTAGAGTCCTGCATGCCTTCTACATCTAGGAGAGCACAATAGGGTCATTCTGCTTCACCTTGTTCAACAACTAGAATGTTTGTCGCCTCTTTCTTTACCATCTGTAATCGTACAAGTATAGAACCCTGGTACATCATTCTTTATTTGGTGCTTCTGTAATTCTTAAACATATGACCTGTGAATCAAATAATGGATGGGTTGTTTGAACCTGATGGATATGAATAAAGCTATAGCCTACTTCAAGTTTAAATTAGGTACAATTTTAAATTAGGGCGAAATTATGTTTTGCGGGTCATTACGGCACACACGGTTGGTAAAACACAAACATTTGCGATATACACCATAATCCGAGACAGTTCACAGAGAGGAAACGTGTGCAAACATGCACACAATTGCCGTTCACAAAGCGTGTGTGATGTCAGACACTATCACATACAATGCGGGAAAACTAAATGTGTGTGATTGTCTACCTATCGTACACGGTTTATAATCATGAACTGTTTGTGATGTGCTAGGCATCATAAATCTCCCGTGCCTGGAATCTTCCTGGAATCTACCTGGAAAGCTCCCATGCCTAGAATGTGCCTAGTTTTAGGCAGAACCACAAAACTCCGACTATGATGGCAATGTGAGCACAAACGAGTAGCAAGGATGAAGCATTTGGGATATTCGAGATATCGGAAATGGTTATATAGGGACAACTGTATGCATCAAGGCTCCCTATCCCCGATGGTTTTTGGGTTGTGTGGGAAGGACCCCCTCCCCCTATCGCCCACACTCACTTGGCGACTGTTCCAAATGCCGTCGCAGAAAGGAATTTTAAACCGTTTGTTTAGGACCGACGCGCACCAGTGATACATGATCATTGCCTTGGATATCGTCATGATTATTCGCTTTTCTATCAATTGGCCAACATTAATTTGTTTACCCACTGTATGCTATTTTCAAGAGAGAAGGATCTAGTGAAAAGTATGGCCCCTGGGTCTACTTTTATCATATATTAAAATCCAAAAATACCTTGCTGCATTTTTTTACTTTATTTTATCTTGTCTTTTATTTATCCACCTATCACTACGAGATTTGATCCTTGCAATTAACCGCCGAGGGATTGACAACCCCTTGTTCGCATTGGGTGCAAGTATTTGTTATTTTGTGTGCAGGTGCTGCTAACAAGGTGTTGCGTGGTTCTCCTACTGGATTGATAACCTTGGTTCTTAACTAAGGGAAATACTTATCTCTACTGTCCTTCATCACCCTCTCCTCTTCGATGAAATTCCAATGCATCTCACAAGTAGCAATTGAAATTTCTAAATATATTATTCAATAGTTCTTCAGCCTATCCAATAGCTCTATCCCTGAAAACACAACTAGCACAATTATCTAGGTAGTCCCTAGAAGCATCGGTTAGTCCATTATAAAAGATATCAAGTATTTCATTTTTCTTAAGAGGATGATCAAGCAAAGCATTAAGTAATTGGAGAAGCATCTGATGACCCACAAGTATAGGGGATCAATTGTAGCTCTTTTCGATAAGAAAGAGTGTCAAACCCAACGAGGAGCAGAAGGAAATGACAAGTAGTTTTCAGTAAGGTAATGTCTGCAAGTGCAGAAATTGTAAGTAGCGGAGTAGTTTGATAGCAAGATAATTTGTAACGAGCAAGTAACAATTATAGTAATAAAGTGTAGCAAGGTAGCCCAATCCTTTTGAGGCAAAGGACAGGCCAAAACAGTCTCTTATGATAAGCAAAGCGTTCTTGAGGGTACACGGGAATTTCATCTAGTCACTTTCATCACATTGGTTTAATTCGTGTTTGCTACTTTGATAATTTGATATGTGGGTGGACCGGTGCTTAGGTGCTATTCATACTTGAAAAAACCTCCTACTTATTATTAGCCCTCCCGCAAGCATCCACAACTACGAGAAAAGTATTAAGAATAAATTCTAACCATAGCATTAAACATTTGGATCCAATCGGTCCCTTACGGAATAGCGCATAAACTGGGGTTTAAGCTTTTATCACTCTCGCAACCCATCATCTAATTGCTACTCCACAATGCATTCCCTTAGGCCCAAATATGGTGAAGTGTCATGTAGTCGATGTTCACATGACACCACTAAGGGAATCACAACATACATACTATCAAAATATCGAACACATATCAAATTCACATGATTACTTGCAACATGATTTCTCCCATGACCAGAAGAACAAAAGTAACTACTCAAAAATAATAATCATGCTCGTGATTATAGGAGTATTAAATAGCATAATGGATCTGAACATATAATCTTCCACCAAATAAACCATATAGTAATCAACTACAAGATGTAATCAACACTACTAGTCACCCACAAGCACCAATATATAGTTCCGGTAACAAGATTGAACACAAAAGATGAACTAGGGTTTGAGATGATATGGTGCTGTTGAAGATGTTGATAGAGATTTCCCTCCCCAAGATGGTTGAGTTGTTGGTGATGATGATGACGATGATTTCCGCCTCTGGGAGGGAAGTTCCCCCGGCGAAATCGCTCCGCTAGAGGGCAAAAGTGCTCTTGACCAAGTTCCGCCTCAAGACGGCAGCGCTCCATCCCAAAAGTCCTCTCCTTATTTTTTCTAGGTCAAAATGACCTATATACCAGAAGATGGGCACCGGAGGTGGGCCTGGGTGAGCACAACCCACCAGGGCGCGCCTGGGCTCCCTGGCGCGCCCAGGTGGGTTGTGACCACCTAGTGGGGCCCCTTTGGTAGGTATTTGCTCCAATATCCCTTAAATATTCCATAAAAAATCTCTGTGAAGTTTCAACTTGTTTGGAGTTGAGCAGAATAGGTAGCCTGGCGTAGCTTTTCCATGTCCAGATTTCCAGCTGGCCGAATTCTCCCTCTTGGTGTGTACCTTGCAAATTATGAGAGAAAAGGCATTAGAATTACTCCAAAAAGCATTATTATGGATAAAAACGTCATAAATAACAGTAAGAAAACATGATGCAAAATGGACGTATCAACTCCCCCAATAGGGTGCACTGCAATAGGCAATGTCAGCACACGTCTTTTAATTAGAATGGGTGTGCCCGTCTAGCGCACACACGTTGATCTATCTAACTGTTTCAGTTTGATGTGGCTAATCGCAAACAGTTCATCCATGTGAAGTGTATGCCATCAATCGCTGACACTTTGATCTGGCTTACCCGTTTCTGTTCTGTTGTCTAATCGCAAACAGTTAATCCTTCTGAAGCGTATGCCCTCAATCACACACACCTTGATCTGGCTAACCGTTTCTTTTGTGTTGCCTAATCACAAACAATTCATCCGAGTGAACAGTATGCTGTATATCGCACACACCTTCATCTGGATGCCCATTTCTTTTGTGTTGCCTGATCACAAACAGTTCATCCGAGTGAACCGTATGCTCTATATCGCACACGCCATCATCAGGCTGCCCATTTCTTTTGTTCTGCCTCATTGCAAAGAGTTCATTGGACTGAACCGTATGCCCTGGATCGCACACGCAACTAAAATCTGAACTGTGTTTGATGCATCCTCCATCGCAAACTTTTTCACCTTTTTGACGGTTTTCATACAGCACTGTTTGCGATTATGGCATCGCACACAGTTTCTCGAAGGGTCTCTGATCGTAGTGTCGTGTTAGCAGCATCCTGCAGTAGTGAATCATGAAAAGACTTCCCATAAACAAAGAAATCGTCCATGAAAACCTCAACGATCTTTTCACAAAAGTCAGAGAATATAGCAGTCATACATCTTTGAAAAGTAGTAGGTGCATTACATAAACCAAAAGGCATATGTCTATAAGCATAGGTTCCAAAAGGACAAGTAAAAGTGGTCTTTTCTTGATCAGGTTGAGAAACAGGTATTTGAGAAAAACCAGAATATCCATCAAGGAAGCAAATGTCTGTGTGCTTAGATAATCTTTCAAGCATTTGATCAATAAAAGGCAAAGGGTAATGATCTTTTCTAGTTGCTTTATTTAATTTTCTAAAATCAATTACCATCCTATAGCACATAACAATTCTTTGTGGAATAAGTTCATTCTTATCATTAGGAACAACAGTTATACCTCCTTTCTTAGGGACACAATGAACAGGACTTACCCATCCACTATAAGCTATGGGATAGATTATACTTGCTTCCAGAAGTTTTAATATTTCCGTTCTTACCACTTCTTTCATCTTTGGATTTAATCGACGTTGGTGATCAACAACGGGTTTAGCATCAGGTTCCATATTAATTTTGTGCTGACATAGAGTGGGACTAATGCCCTTTAAATCATCAAGAGTATATCCAATAGCAGCTTGGTGCTTCCTTAGAACTTCCAATAATCTTTCTTCTTCATGTTCTGAAAGGTTAGCACTAATAATAACAGGATATATCTTCTTTTCATCGAGATAAGCATATTTCAAAGTGTCTGATAATTGTTTTAATTCAAACACAGGATCACCTTTAGGTGGAGGAGGACCTCCTAGAGTTTCAATAGGCAAATTGTGTTTAAGCAGAGGACGTTGTTGAAAGAAAATCGTATCTATTTCATTCCTTTCATGCATATGTAAATCATTTTCATGGTCTAGCAAATATTGTTCTAAAGGATAAGTAGGTGGTACAACAATAGAAGCAAAACCAATTAATTCATCCTTACTAAGCAATTCTTTTTCATGAAGTTTTCTACTAAACTTGGAAAAATTAAACTAATGAGACTCATCACCAAAACTAACACCGACAGTTTGTTTCTTACAGTCTATTCTAGCATTAACGGTGTTCAAGAAAGGTCTACCAAAAATAATGGGACAAAAGTCGTATTGTGGGCAACCAAGAACAAGAAAATCAGTAGGGTATTTTATTTTCCTACACAAGACTTCAACATCTCTAACAATCCCAATTGGTGATATAGTGTCTCTATTAGCAAGCTTAATAGTAATATCTATGTCTTCTATCTCTGTGGGTGCTATGTCATTCATAATTTCTTGATATAAGGAATAATAAATAGCACTCACACTAGCACCTATGTCACATAAACCATGATAACAGTGATCTCCTATTTTAACTGAGATGATAGGCATGCCAATAACAGGTCTATGTTTATCCTTTTTATCAGGTTTGGCAATTGTAGCAGCTTCTTCACAGAAGTAAATAACATGCCCATCCATATCTTCTTCGAAGAGATCTTTAACCATAGCAATGCTAGGTTCTACTTTAATTTGTTCATCATGTTTAGGTGTTCTAATATAGATTTTGTTAACCACAGTTGAAACTTTAGCATGTTATTTAATCCTAACAGGAAAAGGTGGTTTCTCAATATAAGCAGAAGGAACAACTAGATAAACATTGTAAAGTATAGTTTCTTCTTTAACTGGTACCGGTTCTTTAATTTCTTCTTTAATAGGTGGGTGATACTTAAACCACTTCTCTTTAGGGAGTCCAACACGAGTGGCAAATGATTCGCAAAAGGAGGCTACTATCTCAGAGTCAAGTCCATATTTAGTGCTAAACTTTAGAAAAGCATCAGTATCCATAAAAGATTTAACACAATCATACTTAAGTTTAATACCTGACTCTTTACCTTAGTCGAGTTCCCAATCTTCAGAGTTGCGTTTAATTCTTTCCAAAAGATCCCACTGGAATTCGATAGTCTTCTTCATAAAAGAACCAACACAAGAAGTATCAAGCATGGTTTGATCATTACGAGAAAGCCGAGCATAAAAGTTTTGAATAATAATTTCTCTTGAGAGCTCATGATTGGGGCATGAGTATAACATTGACTTAAGCCTCCCCCAAGCTAGAGCGATACTTTCTCCTTCACGAGGCCAAAAATTATAAATATAATTCCGATCACGGTGAACTAGATGCATAGGATAAATTTTTTGGTGGAACTCCAATTTCAAATGATTCCAATTCCATGATCCAATATCATCGCATAGCCTATACCATGACAATGATTTTTCCCTTCAAAGATAAAGGGAAAACCTTTTTTATAACTTCATCTCGGGGTAAACCTGCAAGCTTAAACAATCCATAAATTTGTTCCACATATATCAAGTGCATATTAGGATGTTCGGTTCCATCTCCTGCATAAGGATTAGCTAGCAGTTGTTCTATCATAGCCGAAGGAATTTCATATTCAATATTTTCAGTGGGTGTAGTAGGTTGAGGGGTAGCTAATTGTTGTTCCGGACAAGGTGAAGATACCCCGACAAACCCCTCAAAGGATTGTTTTCCATAAGAACAAGTGACAATAAATTTCAGAAAACTATATAAATGTTTCCTTACTAAAGGCGCTTCACTCCCCAGCAACGGCGCCAGAAAATAGCCTTGATGACCCACAAGTATAGGGCGATCAATTGTAGCTCTTTTCGACAAGTAAGAGTGTCGAACCCAACGAGGAGCAGAAGGAAATGACAAGTAGTTTTCAGTAAGGTAATGTATGCAAGTGCTGAAATTGCAAGTAGCAGAGTAGTTTGATAGCAAGCTAATTTGTAACGAGCAAGTAACGATTATAGTAACAAAAGTGCAGCAAGTTAGCCCAATACTTTTGAGGCAAAGGACAGGCCAAAACGGTATCTTATGATAATCAAAGCGTTCTTGAGGGTACACGGAAATTTCATCTAGTCACTTTCATCATGTTGGTTTAATTCGTGTTCGCTAATTTGATAATTTGATATGTGGGTGGACCGGTGCTTAGGTGATGTTCTTACTTGAACAAACCTCCTACTTATGATAAACCCCCACGCAAGCATCCGCAACTACGAGAAAAGTGTTAAGAATAAATTCTAACCATAGCATTAAACTTTTGGATCCAATCGGTCCCTTACGGAATAGCCATAAACCGGGGTTTAAGCTTCTGTCACTCTCGCAACCCATCATCTAATTGCTACTCCAAAATGCATTCCCTTAGGCCCAAATATGGTTAGGTGTCATGTAGTTGACGTTCACATGACACCACTAAGGGAATCACAACATACATACTATCAAAATATCAAACACATATCAAATTCACATGATTACTTGCAACATGATTTCTCCCGTGACCTCAAGAACAAAAGTAACTACTCATAAATAATAATCATGCTCGTGATTATAGGAGTATTAAATAGCATAATGGATCTGAACAAATAATCTTCCACCAAATAAACCATATAGCAATCAACTACAAGATGTAATCAACACTACTAGTCACCCACAAGCACCAATTTATAGTTCCGTTAACAAGATTGAACACAAGAGATGAACTAGGGTTTGAGATGAGATGGTGATGTTGAAGATGTTGATGGAGATTGCCCTCCCCAACATGGGAGAGTTGTTGGTGATGGTGATGGCGATGGTTTCCCCCTCCGGGAGTGAAGTTCCCCCGGCAGAATCGCTCCGCTAGAGGGAAAAAGTGCTCCTGCCCAAGTTCCGCCTCGAGACGGCGGCGCTCCCTCCCGAAAGTCCTCTCCTTATTTTTTTCTAGGTCAAAATGACCTATATACCAGAAGATGGGCACCGGAGGTGGGCCTGGGTGAGCACAACCCACCAGGGCGCGCCTGGGCTCCCTGGCGCGCCCAGGTGGGTTGTACCCACCTGGTGGGCCCCCTCCAGTAGTTATTTGCTCCAATATTCCATAAAAAATCTCTGTGAAGTTTCAGCTTGTTTGGAGTTGTGTAGGATAGGTAGCCTGACGTAGCTTTTCCAGGTCCAGATTTCCAGCTGCCGGAATTCTCCCTCTGGGTGTGTACCTTGCAAATTATGAGAGAAAGGGCATTAGAATTACTCCGAAAAGCATTATTATGGATAAAAACATCATAAATAACAGTAAGAAAACATGATGCAAAATGGACGTATCAGCATCCCCCAAGATTGAGGGAGATTCTCTTCTTAAATTTGCACAATGTTAAATATTTCCCGTAAGGCAGTTTGTTTCTTATAAGCAAGAAAATATTTTTCTGAGAAGTAATATGCCATATCATGGGGACTACACACACAACCAGGAACAAGAGTATTAAACCATTTCTTAGCATCACCCTTTAAGGATAAATGAATTAATATAGGGATATAGTAAAAGTGAATTTTGTCCGCATGAGCTAATAGGGTGGCTATATCATTCAATTTAGTAAGGTGTGCCACAAGAATTTCAGTTTCATAACCATGAAAAGGATCATATTCAACCAAAGTAATTAACTCAGGATCGACATAGAATTCATAATCCTTATCAGTAAAAAAGATAGGAGAAGTAGCAAACTTAGGATCATATTTCATTCTCTCTATCTTAGACTTTTCTTTCAGCTTACTCAGTAATTTCTAAACATCATCTCTATCGTTACAAGCAAGAATTTCTCTAGCTTTCTCCCCATCTATAACATAACCTTTAGGTATCTTAGGTATTTCAACTCTTGGAGAGCCAGACATAATAGGTGAATCATAATTTTCATTAGTTTTAGTATTCTCAAATTCTTTGTCTTTAGCAATTTATTCATCAAGAAATTCACCTAGTGGCACAGTATCATCAAGCAAAGTACTAGCATCATCACAAGTTTCATTTATAACAGAAGTAGTATCATCAATTACTTGGGACATATCAGAATGAATAGCAGGTGGTGGTGTCGCAAGCCTACATAAAATAGAAGGTGAATCAAGTGCGAAGCTAGATGGCAGTTCCTTACCTCCCCTCATCTTAGTGGGTACGATCTTAGTCTTGGCGTCTTTTAGATTCTTCATAGTGTTAAATCCCAAGTGAACTCAATAAATAGAGCTATGCTCCCTGGCAACGGCGCCAAAAAAGGTCTCGATAACCCACAAGTATAGGGGATCGCGACAGTCTTTGAGGGTAGTATTTCACCCAAATTTATTGATTCGACGCAAGGGGAGACAAAGAATATTTATGAGCCTTAGCAGTTGAGTTGTCAATTCAACCACACCTAGGAAATTATATTTTTTATATCAAAGTGTTTAGTAGAACAGTAATATGATAGTTTGATAGCAGTAGTAAGAGTAGCAATAGTAATAGGAACACTAACAGAAACAATTTTGTAGTGATTGTAACAACAACAACAACGAAGGTAGCTTAGCAAAGACCAATATGAGAAAAGCGTAGGCATTGGATCAACAATGGATAATTGTGTTGGATGATATTCATCATGTTACATTCACAACCTAGAGCGATACACTAGCTCCAATTCATCAATGTAATGTAGACATGTATTCCATATATAGTCATACATGCTTATAATAAGAACTTGCATGACATATTTTGTCCTACCCTCCCATGGTAGCGGGGTCCATAATGAAATGAAGGGATATTAAGGCCTCCTTTTAATTGAGAACCAAAACAAAGCATTAATACATGGTGAATACATGAACTCCTCGAATTACAGTCATCCCCGGAGAATATCCCAACTATTGTCACTTTGGGACCTACAGATTAGAACAATAACAAGTGCATATAACTAGCAAATAGGATCAAGAACTCAAATATATTCATGAGAACATAGAGGGGTCAGATCTGAAATCATGGCACTCGGGCCCTAGTGACAAGCATTAAGGATAGCAAAACATAGCAATATCAATCTCAGAACATACTGGATACGATTGCACCGGCGAGGGTGGCGCGGAGGAGGAGGAGGGTGGCACGGACGATGAGGGTGGAGTCGGCTCGTCGTCGGTCGTGTCCTCCATTGGTACGTCGTCGTCCTCTGGTTGCCTGTCGGTCAGCCAGACGGCAGTAATGGCGGCCATCTCCTTCTTCTGGTCCGTCGTCAGCCTGCCCCAGAGAGCTTTGGTGCGGGAGGAATCCATGGTGGGAGTGGTGCAGAGAGGGATCATGGGTTGATGACTGCGGCTATGGCCGGGCAGCAGTTTATATAGCAATGGTGGGTAGCAGAGGGACGAACGGGTGGCACCGGAGTAGCCGCTTTGGCAACGGTGTGTCATTAATGTGGACGGCACATGGACGGACAGGCGGTCGTCGTGTCATTTGAACGCGGAGCAGCGCGCCGCTTCAATGCCGGCGCCAGTGAGCAGTCACGTCTGCTCTGGCCGGGCATGAATGCTGGCACTGACGCTCTCGAGTGGTGCTGACCGTTTCGGGCGGGAAGCACGCGCGGACGAGGGTTTTGGTGGGCCAGGGAGGTCAGAATCAGGTGTGGGTGCTGTCCGGATGCCCATAAAGCCCCCACTTTTGTCTCCTATTTGCGGGACAAAGTACGTCCGGACCACCCTCAGACCGATATAAACCCTCGTTGGATGATTTCTATGGTCCGGACAGCGCGGTTCGGACGGATGCGGATGGTTTGAGAGTTGAGATGCCCTTAGGGCAATTCCAACGCACGACCAACATACATCTGTTTTGTCCGGGTTTCGTTCTTTCGGGGATGGCAACGGGGTGACATACGGCCATTTTCATGGATGTGCGCTGGCAATGCGCCCAACGCGTGGCCTCATCTTGGCCGCATACATTTTTTGGTGTCGCATTTCTTATATTATTTCATCTACGAATGTTTTGATACATTGGAGTACATTCAGCAATTCTTGAGTAAAATAGTAAGACCAAAAAAACAAGAACTACAAGTAGACATTTTAAAAGATATACAACTTCCGTAATTGCTCCGACAAGTTGTATTAGTATCTTCTCGATGCCCTTATTGTTGATCTACGGATTCTCGATCTTGCATACTTCTTTTTTCTTCGTTTCTAAAGAACTAGACGGTGCTTCGCATCTAGTCTCATCTCTAGCCTCTATTCTAGCAACGAATGCACAAACATCTATCAAATTTCATTTTATTAACAGATCGATGTATTCTTTTTCCCAATACCAAAACTTGCATCCATCCTACACAAAAGAATTGAGTATAAGTAAAGGGCTATTGAAAATGTGCCGAATCCGGAAGCACAACCAAAGCAAAACAAGCACATACCTCATCCGGGATGTTCCGGTGTTATAGACACGCGGCGCACGACCTTTCGTGGGCAGTCGTCGCACTTTATGAGCGGCAACGGTGCACCGACGAGCCTTTGGGCCAGCACCGTGCCCGGACGACGGTCGGGCGTGTCTTTGCCGGCGAACCGCTGACGGGATAGATCTGGGCGGCTAGAGGCAGAGGCAATACCTGATGCAGCCTGGGGGCGTTGCCAGGGCTGTGCGGTCCGGTACCGGCCAATCCATGGCAAGGCGCAGTCTTCTGTGACTGGGTGCGCTCATATCTGGCCAGATCTACTCCAAATCCCGCAGTCGGATGCGCTGAAATCAGGCAGCCGGGGTTGGACAGCTCGGGGGCTGAGAAAATGGGGGTTGTGGCAAGGGTAAGGGGCGGGGTGCGGCCGTGCTCGACAGCGATGCGACCGAGAAAAATGGCGGTGGCGGCGGCTAGGGTTTCGGGGGGGAGGGGGGCGGCTAAAGTGGGGGATAGAAAAAGGGACGTATGTGTCCCCGACGGGCGGGCCAGGGAGAACAAGGGCACGCGTCCCACCCATCCACGTGTGTCCATTCCGACGCAAACACGGCCCAAAATTGAGCCGAGAATGATGGCAAGCAGACGAAAAACAAACGTTTGTCCGTAGGACCGCATTTTGTGTCCGTTTAATCCAAACAGATGCGAACGGCCATTTGAAGTCATGCGTCGTTGAAGTCGTGCGTTGGAGTTGGCATTGTACGACGGCGTGATGACGGTGATGATGAAGTTACCGACGCAGGGCTTCGCCTAAGCACTACACGATATGACCGAGGTGGAAAGCTGTGGAGGGGGGCACCGCACACGGCTAAGACAACTGTCAACTTGTGTGTCCTAGGATGCCCCCTTGCCCCCGTATACAAAGGAGCAAGGGGGAGGCTGGCCGGCCCTCATAGGCGTGCCAAGGTGGGAGGAATCCTCCTCCTAGTAGGAGTAGGACTCCCCCCTTTCTTAGTCCTACTAGGAGAAGAAGGAAGGAGGGGGAAAGAGAAGGAAGGAGGGGGCGTCGCCCCTCTCCCTAGTCCAATTAGGACTAGGCCCATGGGAGGGCTGCCCCTGGTAGCCCCTCTCTCTCCCCCTAGGCCCAATAAGACCCATTACTTCTCCGGTGGTTCCGATAACCCTTCCGGCACTCCGATATTTATCCGGTGACCCCCGGAACTCATCCAGTGTTCGAATAACATCGTCCAATATATCATTATTTATGTCTCGGCCATTTCGAGACTCCTTGTCATGTCCGTGATCACATCCGGGACTCCGAACTACCTTCGGTACATCAAAACGCATAAACTCATAATACCGATCGTCATCGAACGTTAAGCGTGCGGACCCTACGAGTTTGAGAACTATGTAGACATGACTGAGACTCATCTCCGGTCAATAACCAATAGCTGAACCTGGATGCTCATATTGGCTCCTACATATTCTACGAAGATCTTTATCGGTCAAACCGCATAACAACATACGTTGTTCCCTTTGTCATCGGTATGTTACTTGCCCGAGATTCGATCATCGGTATCTCAATACCTAGTTCAATCTCGTTACCGTTAAGTCTCTTTACTCATTCCGTAAATGCATGATAACCCACAAGTATAGGGGATCGCAACTATTTTCGAGGGTAGAGTATTCAACCCAAATTTATTGATTCGACACAAGGGGAGCCAAAGAATATTCTCAAGTATTTGCAGTTGAGTTGTCAATTCAACCACACTTGGATAACTTAATATCTGTAGCAAAGTATTTAGTAGCAAAGTAGTATGATAGTAGTGGTAACGGTGATAAAAGTAACAGTAGCAATTCTGTAGTAATTGTAATAGTGGCAATGGAAAAGTAACTAAGCAAAGAGCAATATGTGAAAAGCTCATAGGCATTGGATCGGTGATGGAGAATTATGCCGGATGCGATTCCTCATGCAATAGTTATAACATAGGGTGACATAGAACTAGCTCCAATTCATCAATGTAATGTAGGCATGTATTCCGAATATAGTCATATGTGCGTATGGAAAAGAACTTGCATGACATCTTTTGTCCTACCCTCCCGTGGCAGCGGTGTCCTATTGGAAACTAAGGGATATTAAGGCCTCCTTCTAATAGAGTGCCGGACCAAAGCTGTGACGCCCGGATAATTAGGCTACAATAATCCCACGTTAACGATGCCACGTCACCTCGGTTATTGTTGCTAATCTCGTGTTAGTTCAAAATGATTCGAATTCAAATTTGGATTATTAACAAGCATCAAAACTTTTCAGACATCAAAACTAAAATGTTCGGTATGTGGCATATTTACATATACTAAATTAAGTACCACCTTGGTATTTTACTAAAACTAAAGTATATTGAAAATTAGGGAAAAGGTAAAGAAAGAAATAAAATTAAAAAAAAAGAAAGAAAAGGAAACCCCCGACACTTTGACTTCTTCCGAGATGTCAACTGTGTTCATGATGAGAAATACCCTCCTTGCCCTCGATGATTTTTTATTATCATCGACAACACCCTTGACTTCCTTTCATCGCGAACTTGTCCACATTATGAATACAACTTGCTCTCCTGCTAGTGTTGTGCTCTGCCTTGAAGTATTGTTGCCTTTTATGTCGAGTATGTTGTAGGGATTGCTCCACCTCTTAGAAATTCTCGGTATGATGATACTTCTCACCATCACCATTCTTTCTTGGTTCCCGTGTTGATTCCAACCGGGGTATCAACAAGCGAATGGTGCTGTTTGGATTCAGTACTTATAGTAACCATATTGCTTTGAAGTTAATGATCAATAGTTCATTTTAGCCTATCAGTTATTAAATCACCATTCTAACAATTGATCAGGCTACCTATGCCCATATTTCGGGCGCACCTTTTAACCAATGTTTAATTGTGTATGTTTTCATCGAACATACATCATTATATCATTTGATCTGACAAATGTTATCTCCTTGTTCACATAATTGTGAAAATACATCTTTTTGGGACTCTTGATGGATTGTCGCTGAGTTCATCAGCCACTTCCTCATCCTCTCCTTGATTCAATGATGAACTCTTGTTTAGGAACTCGCTTCCATAGTCCAATTCCTGAGAATCTTACAATGTCATCTCGGCAATTTATGTTGCACCTTTCTTCTCAGGCATCCTGAATCTGAGTTATCCTAACACCAATCAGATCTGAATCTCGGTCAAATATGATGGTTGGAACATATTTCTGAGAGTTATAACATTGGCCTTTATGTGACCCGGTAAGGTGATGTCTGCCTAGCACACCTGACCGGAGGCCCTATTGTTATAGATTCCTTCTCAGCAAGGTTATCCATTCTTCCATGAGGAAATTGTAAGACTTATTCTATAAGTTGTTCCAGATGGATCCTTTGTGTATCCATAGCCTGATCTTTACCTGATGACCATGTCAATGCTATCTCGAAGCATGACTGTGCTACTCCGATCATCAATAAGAGCACTTGAAGGACAATGCTAAATTCTCTTTATCAATTATCCAAACACTGTTGTATGGGTAATGTCATGAAATTTCTTCCCCCTTTCCTAAAGGGTTTTCTACGTTATATCCTGTCATGGATTCATGCTCTGCTTGTCCTTTGGAAGGATATACCCCTGAAATATGTGTTTAAACACATTTTCCTCTCCATTGTTCTGTTTAATATGATGATCACCTTTTCCTTTCCATTGTCTTGTTTAACCTTTCTCGTGGTTTATATGATCTCAGTAGTAATGATTCGCTGCTTATGTAAACACCCTGTTGTATAACCTTGTCAGTAAGGCCGTGTTACTATTGTTGATGACATTCGGTAACCACCTATGGACGAGAACTTTGCCTATTGGTCTGCCTCGTTCAACGAGCAGGAGAATGGTTCTCTTCGTCCCTCGCCCTTGGTACCAATGTTGTTGCCGACATAACTGACAGGCTATCCTCTTGCATGCCTTGCTTACATGATTGTGCAAATCGTCACCGCCTTCCTACTTTTAAAACCACATGGGGGGCCCATAACCCACAGTTCCACAGGATCGAAACCTAACTCTCCTATACACCCCCGGTTTCCAAAGTTAATTCCTCGCACTTGGCCTCGTATGTGATTCACGAGCCACTTTCCGAGAGATCATCAATTCTGGTATCAGACAAAATACTTATTCCCATTGCTTTGAACCCCTTTTCACGCCCTGTTTCAGGCATCGAATGATTGCCTGCCCGCTCGAAACTTCCCATGATACCTCCTTACTTTTCTCTTGATATTTTAGTAAGTTTTAATTCGAGAGTTACTTCCGCCACCTTCCTCGATGTTATCGACTAGATAGTCGACCTTGCAGAGGTTAGTTCTCCCGGAATGCCCACCCTTTATTCTTTCGTAAGTACGTTGGAGTTCTTGAAGAAAAGAACGCCGACTTCATCATGATTGCCTGAAGTAGAGAAATGAAGACATCAATGTAATGGATCGACCTCTTTGAGAAGAGCAATCGAGACCGAGAAGACTCGTTAGAATTTCGTAACCAGAACTTTCCCCCCTACACAACCTCTTAAATCTCGGGACGAGATTTCTTGTAGTTGAGGAGAATTGTGACGCCCGGATAATTAGGCTACAATAATCCCATGTTAACGATGCCACGTCACCTCGGTTATTGCTGCTAATCTCGCGTTAGTTCAAAATGATTCGAATTCAAATTTGGATTATTAACAAGCATCAAAACTTTTCAAACATCAAAACTAAAATGTTCGGTATGTGGCATATTTACATATACTAAATTAGGTACCACCTTGGTATTTTACTAAAACTAAAGTATATTGATAATTAGGGAAAACAGTAAAGAAAGAAATAAAATTAAAAAAAAGAAAGAAAAGGAAACCCCCTTTCCCCCCCTGTTGGGCCACAGCCCAGCAGGCCATCGGGCCGCCAGGCCGGCCCAGCCGCGCCCCACACCCTCCCCCATATCCACCCCACTGGGGGAAAGCCCTAACCACCCACCCCACTTTCCCCACTCCTCCCTCTGCTTCCCTCGATCCAGATCGGATCGGGCGTAGACACCCCTTGCTGCTCTCCCGACACCACGCCTCGACGGACCGCCGTCGCCGGAGCCGCCCACCGGGCCGCCCCGTCCTCATCTCCTCTCCGTCATCCCCTCGTCACCGGACCGCACCCGCTCGTCATCGCCGTGCACCTCCTACCTCCGGCCGGCGTCGCCTCTCCTCCCAGCCGACGCGGTCGCCGGATCATCGTCGCCCCGTCCTCATCCCCCTCCCCGGTCCAGAACTGGTTCGGGGCACGACCTCGATGCTGCACCGAACTGCGATGCCCGCTGCTCGACCCCGGACCGCTCCCTCGCCGGACCTCCTCCTCTACGTCGCCGTCGTCCCTGTCCTCCTCCCCAAAGGCTCCATCGAGCCTCGCCGACCCTCGTCTCTGCAACGCCGGTGAGGCCACAGCCTCCCTCTCCTTGCACTCTCCTTCCCCGTTTCGACGTCGCCGTGCCCGCCGTCCCACACCTGCGCGCCCCCGTGCTCGCCCGCGGCCTCGCTGGCCCGCGTGCTTACGCCCCCTGACCACCAGTCGCGCCACCCCTTGGTCGCGCGCGCCATGCCACTCACGTGCACACCCCGCGCACTCTGGCGCTCCGCTCGCTCCCTGCACCTTGGTCGGGGCCGAGCCCCGCCGCTGCCACCGTGCGCCCACGCCCCCGCTCCCTTGGCCTCGTTCGCAGCCTCCCGGTGCGTTGCCCAGCATTGCCGCCATTCGCCGACCCGCCGCCGTCCTCCGGTGCCGTCCGTGGTTGGGCTCCGGCGAGCCACCCGCATGCGCCATGGATTTGCCCGTTCGGGCGCCCACTGCCTGCCGGTGCCCGTCGCCTGCTCAGGTATTACCCGATGCCGGCACCCATTAAGGCCCCTCTAGGCCAGACACATGGGGCCCACGGCCTAGAGCGGATTTAAAAAAATATATGAAAATAAAATCTAATTAACTTAATTAATCCCGCTTAGTTAAACTAATTAAACTTAATTAACCTAAAAATCTAAATAAACTAACTAATCTATTAGTTAGGGCAATGTGTCAATGACAGATGGGACCCACATGTCAGCTTGACCCAGTCAACACCTCTGTTGACTTATGACGTCATGCTGATGCAGTAATGCTATTTTTGGATTAAATTAATAATATTAATTTATAAATTGATTGAAATCTTTAAAAATGAATATAAAATAAACCGTAACTCGGATGAAAATGTTTTGTACATGAAAGTTGCTTAGAATGACGAGACGAATCCGGATATGCAGCCCGTTTGTCCGCCACACATCCCTAGTATAGCAAACACGCAACTTTCCCCCCTCCGGTTCATTTGTCCGAAAACGCGAAACACCGGGGATACTTTCCCGGATGTTTCCCCCCTTCGTCGGTATCACCTCCTACCGCGTTAGGGCACACCTAGCACCGCGCATTGTCTTGTCATGCACCGTCATGCTTATGTTTGCATTATATTTATTGTTTCTTCCCCCTCTTCTCTCGTTAGACACCGAGACTGACGCCGCTGCTACGCCGTACGACTATGGTGTTGACGATCCCTCCTTCTCGACTGAGCTTCCAAGCAAGCCCCCCCTTGATCACCAGATATCGCCTATTCTTCTCTATACTGCTTGCATTAGAGTAGTGTAGCATGTTACTGCCTTCCATTAATCCTATCCTGATGCATAGCCTGTCCTTGCTACTACTGTTGTTACCCTTACCTGCTATCCTAATGCTTAGTATAGGATGCTAGTGTTCCATCAGTGGCCCTACACTCTTGTTCGTCTGCCATGCTATACTACTGGGCCGTGTGTCGGGAGGTGATCACGGGCATATGCTATATACTTTATACTGTTACATTACTTATGATACTGTTCGGAGATGGGGGCTGG
Source organism: Triticum timopheevii (assembly GCA_963921465.1). Taxonomy (NCBI): domain Eukaryota; kingdom Viridiplantae; phylum Streptophyta; class Magnoliopsida; order Poales; family Poaceae; genus Triticum; species Triticum timopheevii. The sequence continues at coordinate 107,227,204 of OY997270.1, forward strand.
AAGGACAGGTGGCTCCATCCCGGTAGAGGTGGGCCTGGGTTCCCGATGGCCCCCGACTGTTACTTTGTGGCGGAGCGACAGGGCAGGTTGAGACCACCTAGGAGAGAGGTGGGCCTGGCCCTGGTTGGCATTCGCGGTTGCTTCATAATAACACACTTAACGAGATCTTGGTATTTAATCTGAGTCTGGCCACTGGCCTATACGCACTAACCAACTACGCGGGAAAGATATGGGCACTCGACGTCGTGCTATGAGCCGAAGCCTTCTAGACGTCAGCGACTGAGCGGTGCGCGCCGGATTGGAACGTAAGCCTGCTCTTGTATTAAGGGGGCTAGTTCTGCTTCCGGCCGCCCACACAACATGCAGGTGTGCAAAGGGCGATGGGCACAGACCCCTGCGCCATAGGATTTAGACCGGCGTGCTGACCTCTCTATTGTGCCTAGGTGGGGCTGCGACGTGTTGATCTTCCGAGGCCGGGCATGACCCAGGAAAGTGTGTCCGGCCAAATGGGATCGAGCATGTTGGGTTGTGTGGTGCACCCCTGCAGGGAACATTATCTATTCGAATAGCTGTGTCCCTCGGTAAAAGGACGACCCGGAGTTGTACCTTGACCTTATGACAACTAGAACCGGATACTTAATAAAACACCCCCAGACAAGTTCCACAAACAACCCGGTGATCGCTTTTCCACAGGGCGACGAGGGGAGGATCGATGGGTAGGATTATGCTATGCGATGCTACTTGGAGGACTTCAATCTACTCTCTTCTACATGCTGCAAGACGGAGGCTGCCAGAAGCGTAGTCTTCGATAGGACTAGCTATCCCCCTCTTATTTTGGCATTCTGCAGTTCAGCCCACCGATATTGCCTTTGTACACATATACCCATGCATATGTAGTGTAGATCCTTGCTTGCGAGTACTTTGGATGAGTACTCACGGTTGCTTTGCTCCCTCTTTTCCTCCATTTTCCGCTTCTTCTCGGATGCCACAACCAGACGTTGGAGCCCAGGAGCCAGACGCCACCGTCGACGACGACTACTACACTGGAGTTTCCTACTACTACGTGCAGGCTGCTGACGACGACCAGGAGTAGTTAGTGAAGGAAATATGCCCTAGAGGCAATAATAAAGTTATTATTTATTTCCTTATTTCATGATAAATGTTTATTATTCATGCTAGAATTGTATTAACCGGAAACATATTACATGTGTGAATACATAGATAAACATAGTGTCACTAGTATGCCTGTACTTGACTAGCTCGTGAGTCAAAGATGGTTAAGTTTCCTAGCCATAGACATGAGTTGTCATTTGATTAACGGGATCACATCATTAGGAGAATGATGTGATTGACTTGACCCATTCCGTTAGCTTAGCACTTGATCGTTTAGTATGTTGCTATTGCTTTCTTCATGACTTATACATGTTCCTACAACTATGAGATTATGCAACTCCCGTTTATCGGAGGAACACTTTGTGTTCTACCAAACGTCACAACATAACTGGGTGATTATAAAGGAGCTCTACAGGTGTCTCCAAAGGTACATGTTGAGTTGGCATATTTCGAGATTAGGCTTTGTCACTCCGATTGTCGAACAGGTATCTCTGGGCCCTCTCGGTAATGCACATCACTATAAGCCTTGCAAGCAATGTAGCTAATGAGTTAGTTACAGAATGATGCATTACATAACGAGTAAAGAGACTTGCCAGTAATGAGATTGAACTAGGTATTGAGATACCGACGATTGAATCTCGGGCAAGTAACATACCGATGACAAAGGGAACAACGTATGTTGTTATGCGGTTTGACCGATAAAGATCTTCGTAGAATGTGTAGGAGCCAATATGAGCATCCAAGTTACGCTATTGGTTATTGACCGGAAACGTGTTTCGTTCATGTCTACATAGTTCTCGAACCCGTAGGGTCCACACGCTTAAGGTTTCGATTACAGTTATATTATGAATTTATGAGTTTTGATGTACCGAAGGAGTTCGGAGTCCTGGATGAGATCGGGGACATGACGAGGAGTCTCTAAATGGTCGAGATGTAAAGATCGATATATTGGACGACTATATTCGGACTTCAGAAAGGTTACGAGTGATTCGGGTATTTATCGGAGTACCGAAGAGTTACGGGAATTCGCCGGGGAGAAGTATTGGGCCTTATTGGGCCATACGGGAAAGAGAGAGGGGCTGCCTAGGGCAGGCCGCACGCTCCCCCCCGAAGGCCTAGTCCGAATTGGACTAGGGGAAGGGGTTGCGCCCCCTCCTTCCTTCCCTTCTCTCTTCCCCTTCCTTCTCTCCTACTCCTACTAGGAAAGGAGGAGTCCCACTCCCGGTAGGAGTAGGACTCCCCCCTTGGGCGCGCCTCCTCCTCCTTGGCCGGCCCTCCTCCCCTTGCTCCTTTATATACGGGGGCAGGGGGGCACCCCATAACATACAAGTTGATCTTCGTGATCGTTCCTTAGCCGTGTGCGGTGCCCCCCTCCACCATATTCCACCTCGGTCATATCGTTGCGGTGCTTAGGTGAAGCCCTGCGTCGGTAGAACATCATCATCATCACCACGCCGTCGTGCTGACGGAACTCATCCTTGACACCCTGCTGGATCGGAGTCTGGGGATCGTCATCGAGCTGAACGTGTGCTGAACTCGGCGGTGCCGTACATTCGGTACTTGGATCGGTCGAATCGTGAAGACGTACGACTACATCAACTGCGTTATTCTAACGCTTCCGCTTTCGGTCTACGAGGGTACATGGACAACACTCTCCCCTTTCGCTGCTATGCATCACCATGATCCTTGCGTGTGCGTAGGAAAATTTTGAAATTACTACGTTCCCCAACAGTGGCATCCGAGCCAGGTTTTATGCGTAGATGTCATATGCACGAGTAGAACACAAGTGAGTTGTGGGCGATACAAGTCATACTGCTTACCATCATGTCATACTTTGGTTCAGCGGTATTGTTGGATGAAGCGGCCCAGACCGACATTACGCGTACGCTTACGCGAGACTGGTTCTACCGACGTGCTTTGCACACATGTGGCTGGCCGGTGTCAGTTTCTCCAACTTTAGTTGAACCGAGTGTGGCTACGCCCGATCCTTGAGAAGGTTAAAACATCACTAACTTGACGAACTATCATTGTGGTTTTGATGCGTAGGTAAGAACGGTTCTTGCTCAGCCCGTAGCAGCCACGAAAAACTTGCAACAACAAAGTAGAGGACGTCTAACTTGTTTTTGAAGGGCATGTTGTGATGTGATATGGTCAAGGCATGATGAGATATAAGTTGTTGTATGAGATGATCATGTTTTGTTGAAGTTATCGGTAACTGGCAGAAGCCTTATGGTTGTCTCTTTATTGCATAAGAGGCAAGCGCCAAATAATTGCTTTACTTTATCGCTATGCGATAGCAATAGTTTTAAGAGCAATAATTGGCGAGACGACCATGTGACGACACATTGATATAGATCAAGATGATGGAGATCATGGTGTCGTGCCGGTGACGATAGAGATCATGACAGTACTTTGGAGATGGACATCAAAGGCGCAAGATGATCATGGCCATACCATGTCACATATTTTGATTGCATATGATGTTTATCTTTTATACATCTTATTTTTGCTTAGTTCGACGGTAGCTTTATAAGATGATCTCTCACTAAATTTCAAGGTATAAGTGTTCTCCCTGAGTATGCACTGTTGCGAAAGTTCTTCGTGCTGAGACACCACGTGATGATCGGGTGTGATAGGCTCTACGTTCAAATACAACGGGTGCAAAACAGTTGCACACGCGGAATACTCAGGTTAAACTTGACGAGCCTAGCATATACAGATATGGCCTCGGAACACTGGAGACTGAAAGGTTGAGTGTGAATCATATAGTAGATATGATCAACATAGTGATGTTCACCATTGAAAACTACTCCATCTCACGCGATGATCGGACATGGTTTAGTTGATTTAGATCACGTGATCACTTAGATGATTAGAGGGATGTCTATCTAAGTGGGAGTTCTTAAGTAATATGATTAATTGAACTTAAATTTATCATGAACTTAGTCCTGGTAGTATTTTGCAAATTATGTTGTAGATCAATAGCTCGCGTTGTTGCTTTCATATGTTTATTTTGATATGTTCCTAGAGAAAACTGTGTTGAAAGATGTTAGTAGCAATGATGCGGATTGCTGCACAGAAGAATTATGTCCTTAATGCACCGCTAGGTGACAGACCTATTGCAGGAGCAGATGTAGACATTATGAACGTTTGGCTAGCTCAATATGATGACTACTTGATAGTTTAGTGAACCATGCTTAACGGCTTAGAATCGGGACTTCAAAGACGTTTTGAACGTCATGGACCATATGAGATGTGCCAGGGATTGAAGTTAATATTTAAAGCAAATACTCGAGTTGAGATATATGAAGTCTCCAACAAGTTCTATAGCTAAAAGATGGAGGAGAATCGCTCAACTAGTGAGCATGTGCTCAGATTGTCTGGGTACTACAATCGCTTGAATCAAGTGGGAGTTAATCTTCCAGATAAGATAGTGATTGACAGAGTTCTCTAGTCACCATCACCAAGTTACTAGAACTTTGTGATGAACTATAGTATGCAAGGGATGGCGAAAACAATTCCCGAGCTCTTCGTGATGTTGAAATCGACGAAGGTAGAAATCAAGAAAGAGCATCAAGTGTTGATGATTGACAAGACCACTAGTTTCAAGAAAAGGGCAAAGGGAAAGAAAGGGAAACTTCAAGTAGAATGGCAAACAAGTTGTCACTCCCGTGAAGAAGACCAAAGCTGGACCAAAGCCTGAAACCGAGTGCTTACACTGCAAAGGAAATGGTCACTGGAAGCGGAAATGCCCTGAATATTCGGTGGATAAGAAGGATGGCAAAGTGAACAAGGGTATATTTGATATATATGTTATTGATGTGTATCTTACTAGTGTTTATAGTAGCCCCTGAGTATTTGATACTTGTTCAGTTGCTAAGATTAGTAACTCGAAACAGGATTTACAAAATAAACAGAGACTAGTTGAAGGGGAAGTGATGATGAGTGTTGGAAGTGGTTCCAAGATTGATATAATCATCATCGCACACTCCCTATACTTTCGGGATTAGTGTTAAACCTAAATAAATGTTATTTGGCATTTGCGTTGAGCATGAATATGATTTGATCATGTTTATTGCAATACAGTTATTCATTTAAAGTCAGAGAATAATTGTTGTTCTGTTTACATGAATAAAATCTTCAAATGGTCATACACCCAATGAAAATAGTTTGTTGGATCTCGATTGTAGTGATACACATATTCATAATATTGATGCCAAAAGATGCAAAGTTAATAATGATAGTGCAACTTATTTGTGGCACTGCCATTTGGGTCATATCGGTGTAAAGCGCATGAAGAAACTCCATAAAGATGGATTTTCGGAATCACTTGGTTATGAATCATTTGATGCTTGCGAACCGTGCCTTTTGGGCAAGATGACTAAAACTCCGTTCTCCGGAACAATGGAACGAGCTACTGTCTTATTGGATATAATACCTACCGATGTATGCGATCCAATGAGTGTTGATGCTCGTGGCAAGTATCATTATTTTCTGACCTTCACAAGATGATTTGAGCAGATATAGGTATATCTACTTGATGAAACATAAGCCTGAAATAGTTGAAAGGTTCAAAGAATTTCAGAGTGAAGTAGAGAATCCTCGTAACAAGAAAATAAAGTTTCTAAGATCTGATCGTGGAAGAGAATATTTGAGTTACGAGTTTGGCCTTCATATAAAACAATGTGAAATAGTTTCGCAACTCACGCTACCTGGAACACCACAATGTAATGGTGTGTCCGAACATCGTAATCGTACTTTACTAGATATGGTGCGATCTATGATGTCTCTTATCGGTTTACTACTATCGTTTTGGGATTATGCATTAGAGACAACTACATTCACGTTTAATAGAGCACCATCTAAATCCGTTGAGACGACACCGTATGAACTATGGTTTAGCAGTAAACCTAAGCTGTCGTTTCTGAAAGTTTGGAGTTGCGATGCTTATATGAAAAAGGTTTTCAACCTGATAAGCTCGAACCCAAATCGGAGAAGTGCGTCTTCATAGAATACCCAAAGGAAACTATTGGGTACACCTTCTATCACAGATCTGAAGGCAAAACATTCATTGCGAAGAATGGATCCTTTCTAGAGAAGGAGTTTCTCTCGAAAGAAGTGAGTGGGAGGAAAGTAGAGCTTGATAAGGTAATTTGTACCTTCTCCCGAATTGGAAAGTAGTTCATCACAGAAATCAGTTCCAGTGATTCCTACACCAATTAGTGAGGAAGCTAATGATGATGATCATGAAACTTCAGATCAAGTTACTACAAAACCTCGTAGGTCTTCCAAAGTACAGTCCACACCAGAGTGGTATGGTAATCCTGTTTTGGAAGTCATGTTACTAGACCATGATGAACCTATGAACTATGAGGAAGCGATGATGAGCCCAGATTCCGCGAAATGGCTTGAGGACATGAAATCTGAGATGGGATCCATGTATGAGAACAAAGTGTGGACTTTGATGGAGTTGCCCGATGATCGGCAAGCCATATTGTATAAATGGATCTTCAAGAGGAAGACAGATGTTGATAGTAGTGTTACTATCTACAAAGCTCGACTTGTCGCAAAAAGGGTTTTCGACAAGTTCAAGGTGTTGACTACGACGAGATTTTCTCAACTGTAGCGATGCTTAAGTCCGTCCGAATCATATTAGCAATTGCCACAGTTTATGAAATCTGGCAAATGGATGTCAAAACTGCATTCCTTAATGGTTTTCTTAAAGAAAAACTGTATATGATGCAACTAGAAGGTTTTGTCAATCCTAAAGGTGCTAATAAAATGTGCAAGCTCCAGCGATCCATCCATGGACTGGTGCAAGCATCTCGGAGTTGGAATATACGCTTTCATAAGTTGATCAAAGCATATAGTTTTATACGGACTTATGGTGAAGCCTGTATTTACAATAAAGTGAGTGCGAGCACTACAGCCTTTCTGATTAGTATATGTGAGTGACATATTGTCGATCAGAAATGATGTAGAATTCTTCTGGAAAGCATAAAGGAGTGTTTCAAAGGAGTTCTTTAAAAGAAAGACCTCGGTAAAGCTACTTACATATTGAGCATCAAGATCTATTGAGATAGATCAAGATGCTTGATAAAGATTTTCAATGAGTACATACCTTGCCAAGATTTTCAAATAGTTCAAAATGGAACAGTCAAAGAAAGAGTTCTTGCCTGTGTTGCGAAGGTGTGAAATTGAGTAAGACTCAAATCCCGACCGCGGCAGAAAATAAAAAAGAGAATGAAAGTCATTCCCTATGCCTCAGTCGTAGGTTCTATAAAGTATGCTATGCTATGTACCAGACCTGTTGTATACCTTGCTCTGAATTTGGCAAGGGAGTACAATAGTGATCTAGGAGTAGATCACTGGACATTGGTCAAGAATATCTTTAGTGAGGACTAAGGAAATATTTCTCGATTATGGAGGTGATAAAAGAGCCCGTTGTAAAGAGTTACATCGGTGCAAGCTTTCACACCGATCCAGATGACTCTAAGTCCCAATCTAGATACATATTGAAAGTGGGAGCAATTAGCTAGAGTAGCTCTGTGCAGAGCATTGTAGACATAGAATATTTGCAAAATACATACGGCTCTGAATGTGACAGACCCGTTGACTAAGCTTCTCTCACGAGCAAAACATGATCACACCTTAGTACTCTTTGGGTGTTAATCACATAGCGATGTGAACTAGATTATTGACTCTAGTAAACCCTTTGGGTGTTGGTCACATGACGATGTGAACTATGGGTGTTAATCATATACAGATATGAATATTGGTGTTAAATCACATGGCAATGTGAACTAGATTATTGACTGTAGTGGAAGTGGGAGACTGGAGGAAATATGCCCTAGAGGCAATAATAAAGTTATTATTTATTTCCTTATTTCATGATAAATGGTTATTATTCATGCTAGACTTGTATTAACCGGAAACATATTACATGTGTGAATACATAGACAAACATAGTGTCACTAGTATGCCTCTACTTGACTAGCTCGTGAATCAAAGATGGTTAAGTTTCCTAGCCATAGACATGAGTTGTCATTTGATTAATGGGATCACATCATTAGGAGAATGATGTGATTGACTTGACCCATTCCGTTAGCTTAGCACTTGATCGTTTAGTATGTTGCTATTGCTTTCTTCATGACTTATACATGTTCCTACAACTATGAGATTATGCAACTCCCGTTTACCGGAGGAACACTTTGTGTTCTACCAAATGTCACAACGTAACTGGGTGATTATAAAGGAGCTCTACATGTGTCTCCAAAGGTACATGTTGAGTTGGCGTATTTCGAGATTAGGTTTTGTCACTCCGATTGTCGAACAGGTATCTCTGGGCCCTCTTGGTAATGCACATCACTATAAGCCTTGCAAGCAATGTAGCTAATGAGTTAGTTACAGAATGATGCATTACATAAAGAGTAAAGAGACTTGCCGGTAATGAGATTGAACTAGGTATTGAGATACCGACGATCGAATCTCGGGCAAGTAACATACCGATGACAAAGGGAACAACGTATGTTGTTACGCGGTTTGACCGATAAAGATCTTCATAGAATATGTAGGAGCCAATATGAGAATCCAGGTTCCACTATTGGTTATTGACCAGAAACGTGTTTCGGTCATGTCTACATAGTTCTCGAACCCGTAGGGTCCGCACGCTTAAGGTTTCGATGACAGTTATATTATGAATTTATGAGTTTTGATGTACCGAAGGAGTTCGGAGTCCCGGATGAGATCGGGGACATGACGAGGAGTCTCGAAATGGTCGATACGTAAAGACGATATATTGGACGAATATATTCGGACTTCGGAAAGGTTTCGAGTGATTCGGGTATTTATCGGAGTCCCGGAGAGTTACGGGAATTCGCCGGGGAGAAGTATTGGGCCTTATTGGGCCATACGGGAAAGAGAGAGGGGCTGCCTAGGGCAGGCCACACGCCCCCCAAGGCCTAGTCCGAATTGGACTAGGGGGAGGGGCTGCGCCCCCTCCTTCCTTCCCTTCTCTCTTCCCCTTCCTTCGCTCCTACTCCTACTAGGAAAGGAGGAGTCCTACTCCCGGTAGGAGTAGGACTCCCCCCTTGGGCGCGCCTCCTCCTCCTTGGCCGGCCCTCCTCCCCTTGCTCCTTTATATACGGGGGCAGGGGGGCACCCCATAACATACAAGTTGATCTTCGTGACCGTTCCTTAGCCGTGTGCGGTGCCCCCCTCCACCATATTCCACCTCGGTCATATCGTTGCGGTGCTTAGGCGAAGCCCTGCGTTGGTAGAACATCATCATCGTCACCACGCCGTCGTGCTGACGGAACTCATCCCCGACACCCTGCTGGATCGGAGTCCGGGGATCGTCATCGAGCTGAACGTGTGCTGAACTCGGAGGTGCCGTACGTTCAGTACTTGGATCGGTCGAATCGTGAAGACGTACGACTACATCAACCGCATTGTTCTAACACTTCCGCTTTCGGTCTACGAGGGTACATGGACAACACTCTCCCCTCTCGTTGCTATGCATCACCATGATCCTTGCGTGTGCGTAGGAAAATTTTGAAATTACTACGTTCCCCAACAGTTAGGAGGATCCCAGGCAGGAGGCCTGCACCTCTTTCGATCTGTATCCCAATTTGTGCTAGCCATCTTATGGCAATCTTGTTTAACTTATGTCTGTACTTAGATATTGTTGCTTCCTCTGACTCGTCTATGATCGAGCACTTGTATTCGAGCCCTCGAGGCCCCTGGCTTGTATTATGATGCTTGTATGACTTATTTTATTTTAGAGGTGTGTTGTGATATCTTCCCGTGAGTCCCTGATCTTGATCGTACGCGTTTGCATGTATGATTAGTGTACGATTGAATCGGGGGCGTCACAAAAGCATTAACACTTAGTGAATACATGAACTCCTCAAACTACGGTCATCACCGGGAGTGGTCCCGATTATTGTCACTTCGGGGTTACCGGATCATAACACATAGTAGGTGGCTATAGACTTGCAAGATAGATCAAGAACTCACATATATTCATGAAAACATAATAGGTTCAGATCTGAAATGATGGCACTCGGGAACTAGTGACAAGCATTAAGGCAAAGTCATAGCAACATCAATCTCAGAACATAGTGGATACTAGGGATCAAACTCTAACAAAACTAACTCGATACATGGTAAATCTCATCCAACCCATCACCCTCCAGCAAGCATGGAGGTGAGCATCATGAAATTGGTGATCGAGGAAGGTTGATGATGACGACGGCGACGGATTCCCCTCTTCAGAGCCCTGAATGGACTCCAGATCAGCCCTCCAGAGAGAGATTAGGGCTTGGCGGTGGCTCCGTATCGTAAAACGCAATGAATTCTTCTCTCTGAATTTTTTCTCCCCGAACGTGAATATATAGAGTTGGATTTGAGGTCGATGGAGCACCAGGGGGCCCACGAGGCAGGGGGCGCGCCCAGGAGGGGTAGGCGCGCCCCCACCCTCATGGACAGGGTGTGGGCCCCCTGGCCTTGATTCTTTCGCCAGTATTTTTTATTAATTCCAAAAATACTCTTCGTGAAGTTTCAGGTCATTCCGAGAAATTTTATTTCTGCACAAAAATAACACCATGGCAATTCTGCTAAAAACAGTGTCAGTCCGGGTTAGTTCCATTCAAATCATGCAAGTTAGAGTCCAAAACAAGGGCAAAAGTGTTTGGAAAAGTGGATATGATGGAGACGTATCAACTCCCCCAAGCTTAAACCTTTGCTTGTCATCAAGCAATTCAGTTGACAAACTGAAAGTGATAAAGAAAAACTTTTACAAACTCTGTTCACTCTTGTTGCTGTAAATATGTAAAGCCAGCATTCAAGTTTTCAGCAAAGATTATGAACTAACCATATTCACCATAACATTTAGGTCTCATGTTTACTCATATCAATGGCATAATCAACTAGCGAGCAATAATAGTAAATCTCGGATGACAACACTTTCTCAAAATAATCATAATATGATATAACAAGATGGTATCTCGCTAGCCCTTTCTGAGACCGCAAAACATAAATGCAGAGCACCTTTGAAGATCAAGGATTGACTAAACATTGTAATTCATGGTAAAAGAGATCCAGTCATAGTCATACTCAATATAAACTAATAATAATGCATGCAAATGACAGCGGTGCTCTCCAACTCATGCTTTTTAATAAGAGGGTGATGACTCAACATAAAAGTAAATAGATAGACCCTTCGCAGAGGGAAGAAGGGATTTGTAGAGGTGCCAGAGCTCAATTTTGAAATAGAGATGAATAATATTTTGAGCGGCATACTTTCATTGTCAACATAACAACCGAGAGATCTCGATATCTTCCATGCTACACACATTATAGGCGGTTCCCAAGCATAATGGTAAAGTTTATACTCCCCCACCACCAACAAGCACCAATCCATGGCTTGCTCAAAACAACGAGTGCCTCCAACTAGCAACAGCCCTGGGGGAGTTTTGTTGCAATTATTTCGATTTGATTTGCTTAGAGCATGGGACTGGGCATCCCGGTGACCAGCCATTTTCTCGTGAGTGAGGAGCGGAGTCCACTCCTCATGAGAATAACCCGCCTAGCATGGAGGATACAGACAGTCCTAGTTGATACATGAGCTATTCGAGCATGCAAAACAAAATTTCATTTGAAGGTTTAGAGTTTGGCACGTACAAATTTACTTGGATTGGCAGGTAGATTCCGCATATAGGAAGGTATAGTGGACTCATATGGGATAACTTTGGGGTTATGGAAATGGATGCACAAGGAGTATTCCCGCTTAGTACAAGTGAAGGCTAGAAAGAGACTAGGAAGCGACCAGCTAGAGAGCGACAACAGTCATGAACATGCATTAAAATTAATAAACATTGAGTGCAAGCATGAGTAGGATATAATCCACCATGAACATAAATATCATGGAGGCTTTGTTGATTTTGTTTCAACTACATGCATGAACATGTGCCAAGTCAAGGCACTTGAATCGTTCAAAGGAGGATACCACCCTATCATACCACATCACAATCATTTTAATAGCATGTTGGCACACAAGGTAAACCATTATAAACTCCTAGCTAATTAAGCATGGCATAAGCAACTATAATCTCTAATTGTCATTACAAACATGTTTCATTCATAATAGGCTGAATCAGGAACGATGAACTAATCATATTTACAAAAACAAGAGAGGTCGAGTTCATACTCTCTAATCTCAATCAGTCCATCATATATCATCATTATTGCCTTTCGCTTGCACGACTGAATGGTGTGAATAATAATAATAATATTGCACGTGCAATTGGACTAAGCTGGAATCTGCAAGCATTTAATACAAGGGAGAAGACATGGTAATATGGGCTCTTGGTTAAATCAACAATAATGCATATAAGAGCCTCTTCAACATTTTAATTATGGTCTTCTCCTCTCGACCCCCAAAGAAAAGAAAAGAAATAAAACTATTTACACGGAAAGCTCCCAACAAGCAAAAGAAGAACGAGAAATCTTTTTGGGTTTTCTTTTAATTATTACTACTACAAGCATGGAAAGTAAACTAGCTAAAAGCTACAACTAATTTTTTTTTGTTTTTCTTAAGGTTTTTCAAACACACAAGAAGAAGGCTAGAAAAGAAAATAAACTAGCATGGATATTACAATGAGAAAGTATGAGCACCGACAACTAGCATGAGTGTGTGAACATAAATGTAATGTCGGTGAGAAATACGTACTCCCCCAAGCTTAGGCTTTCGGCCTAAGTTGGTTTATGCCCATGGATCAAAGTTGTAGTTGGGGTCGTACTGAGAAGGATCCTCGGGGTGCCACTGGTTGGCGATCTCCTCCGGATCCCACTGGTAAATAGACTGATGGTGAGGATCAAGTTGTGGCTCCGGCTCTGGCTCTGGAGCTGGTGCGAGGTTCCGGTAGGCATGAATGGCCTCCGGCAGAACGAGATACTTGCATGAAGATAAGTTGAACAAAGAAGGAGCAGGCAAAGCAATAGTCTCAAAGTAATTTTTATCAAATATCAGTCTGTAGTTAAGCATATTTTTCTTATTCTTAACAATAAAATCATGTGCTACCATACTCTTATAGTCTAGAAAAACATGAGGCAAAAATTATTCTTCTTTCTCATAATGCCTAATAGGTATGTTAAACTGTGCAGCGAGGCACGAGGCGAAGATACCTCCCAAGATGGGACCCTTCGTACGGTTCAGATTTAACCGCTTGGCAACAATAGCGCCTAGACTAAAAGTGTTATCACGAAAAAAGCATGGCACAAAATAACAATATCAGGGGCACTAAGGTTTTCACAGTTTCCATGACCAATTAAACATCTACTAGCAAATATTGCAAAGTAACGTAGAACAGGAAAGTGTATGCTAGTAATTCTTGCATCGGAAACTTTTCTCGTTTCCCCTACAACAATCATATCAATAAACCCTTCCACATCATTATGATGCGGTTCCTCTATGCTGCCCGCAAAGGGTAACTTGCAAACATCACAAAAATCAAATAGGGACATCTCCTTATAGTCATCATATAAATAAAGATCCACCGAAGGTGGTGATCTCCTAGCATGGAAATGAAAATTTTGCATGAAAATATTAGTGAGTAGGAGATACTGTTCGCCCTGGTCGCGGACGAAGTCGGTGAGGCCCGCATTCTCAGCCAAATAATAAAAATCATCATGAATCCCGGCTGACCTCAAGAAATCATCGAAAGGCCATTCGCACGGCCGAACCTCCGCGGTGCGAGGGAGACTATATTTGGGCCTTTTATCCTCTTCACTTTGCTTATCCTTCGAGTTTCGGCTCGAAGAGCCCCTCAAAAATCTCTTCATCAATTTATGAAATTTTTAGTAACTTAAAATAAAAGTGAACCAAACTCAACAATATTGATAGCAACTACTCCCACAAGTGCCTAGAGACTATATCATGCATTAGAACTACTTGGGACCAAATAAATTTGACATGCAAGCTCAAGAACAGGGTCACCTAAGCAGCAAAAATTTGCAATGAATAAAGCACTAGAACAGAAACTAATTGGACCATTGGAGGAGTCACGTACCGAAGAACAATCCCCCAAAACAGTTTTGTGAGTGGAGCTTTGAGCAAGGAGATCGAAAATCGCAACAAGATGACCTAGAACTTGTGCTTGAGCTGGTTGGTGATTTTTTTGGAGGAAGAAGAAGTGTGTGGGTGCTGGAATAAGTAGAGGAGGGTCACCAGGGGCCCACGAGGCAAGGGGGCGTGCCCTAGGGGGGTGGGCGCGCCCTGTACCCTCGTGGCCAGGTGCTTGCTCCCCCTGATGTGTTCTCAGTGCCAGATATTCTCAAATTTCTAGAAAAAATCATATTTCATTTTCGGGGCATTTGGAGAACTTTTATTTTTGGGGTATTTTTTATTGCACGGAACAGAGAAAAAAAATACTATTTTTGCTTTATTTAATCTAAATAACATAAAGTAAAAGGAGGTTACAGAAGGTTGTGCTTTCTAACTTCATCCATCTCATGCTCATCAAAAGGAATCCACAAACCAGGTTGATCAAGTCTTTTAACAAACTCTTTTTGAATAACATGGAACCGGAGAAATCTAGAATAACATTAAGTTACCTCAACGGGGATATGCACATCCCTAGCAATAAGAATATTGATGTCTACTACACAACCTTCTTCTTGTAGACGTTGTTGGGCCTCCAAGTGAAGAGGTTTGTAGGACAGTAGCAAATTTCCCTCAAGTGGATGACCTAAGGTTTATCCATCCTTGGGAGGCATAGGATGAAGATGGTCTCTCTCAAACAACCCTGCAACCAAATAATAAAGAGTCTCTTGTGTCCCCAACACACCCAATACAATGGTAAATTGTATAGGTGCACTAGTTCGGTGAAGAGATGGTGATACAAGTGCAATATGGATGGTAGATATAGGTTTTTGTAATCTGAAAATATAAAAACAGCAAGGTAACAAGTGGTAAAAGTGAGCGTAAACGGTATTGCAATGCTAGGAAACAAGGCCTAGGGTTCATACTTTCACTAGTGCAAGTTCTCTCAACAATAATAACATAATTGGATCATATAACTATCCCTCAACATGCAACAAAGAGTCACTCCAAAGTTACTAATAGCGGAGAACAAACGAAGAGATTATGGTAGGGTACGAAACCACCTCAAAGTTAACCTTTCTATTCTATCTATTCAAGAGTCCGTAGTAAAATAACATGAAGCTATTCTATCCGTTCAATCTATCATAGAGTTCGTACTAGAATAAAACCTTAAGACACAAATCAACCAAACCCCTAATGTCACCTAGATACTCCATTGTCACCTCAAGTATCCGTCGGCATGATTATACGATATGCATCACACAACCTCAGACTCATCTATTCAACCAACACAAAGTACTTAAAAGAGTGCCCCAAAGTTTCTACCGGAGAGTGAAGACGAAAACGTGTGCCAACCCCTATGCATAGGTTCATGGGCGGAACTCGCACGTTGATCACGAAAACATACATCAAGTGGATCACGTGATATCCCATTGTCACCACAGATAAGCACGGCAAGACATAAATCAAGTGTTCTCAACTCCTTAAAGACTCAATACGATAAGATAACTTCAAAGGGAAAACTCAATCCATTACAAGAGAGTAGATGGGGAGAAACATCATAAGATCCAACTATAATAGCAAAGCTCGCGATACATCAAGATCGTATCACCTCAAGAACACGAGAGAGAGAGAGAGAGAGATAAAACACATAGCTACTGGTACATACCCTCAGCCCCGAGGGTGAACTACTCCCTCCTCGTCATGGAGAGCGCTTGGATGATGAAGATGTCCACCGGTGATGGGTTCCCCCTCCAGCAGGGTGCCGGAACGGGCTTCCAAGAGGTTTTTGGTGGCTACAGAGGCTTGCGGCGGCGGAACTCCCAATCTATTGTTTGCTTCGATGGTTTTAGGGTATATGGGAATATAGAGGCGAAAGAAGTCGGTCGGGGGAGCCTCGAGGGGCCCACGAGATAGGGTGGCGCGCCCAGTAGGGGGGGCGCCCCCCACCCTCGTGGCCACCTCGAAGCTTCCTTGACTTGAACTCCAAGTCTCCTGGATCGCTTCCGTTCCAAAAATAACGCTCCCGAAGGTTTCATTCCGTTTGGACTCCGTTTGATATTCCTTTTCTTCGAAACACTGAAATAGGCAATAAAACAACAATATGGGCTGGGCCTCCGGTTAATAGGTTAGTCCCAAAAGTAATATAAAAGTGTATAATAAAGCCCGTAAACATTGAAAACAGATAATAAAATAGCATGAATGCTTCATAAATTATAGATACGTTGGAGTCGTATCAGCATCCCCAAGCTTAATTCCTGCTCGTCCTCGAGTAGATAAATGATAAAAGAAAGAATATGAAGTGTGAATGCTAGTAGGTGCACAAGTTTGATAAATGATAATTTCAATAACCTTTTCTAGCATGATTATATGTCATAACAGTAGTTCATCTTGTAAAACTTCTCAAGATCAAGTAACAAGTTATTCACATGTTAAAGCATAGACCATAAACTTTCTTGAAAACTAGCAAACTTCATCCTCAGTCATCAAACAATTACAATTCATCTTATTTTCTAGATGGGTCTATGTCAGAGCTTTGATTTAGCAAGCTCCACATACTCAACTATCATATAGTCTTCTGCAATTGCTAACACTCACGCAATACTTATGGTTATGGAGTTTTAATTGGACACTGAGAAAGATAGGGGCTTATAATTTCGCCTCCCAACGTATTCACCTTTGGGTGATGTCAACAATAATAGTTCATGCGAACTTACATCCAATTGGATATATATATCAGGATCTTCCTAACACGAGGTGCTTGCCAAAGGATAAAATAAAAAGGGAAAGGTGAAGACCACTTTGACTCTTGCATAATGTAAAGACATAAAGTAAAAGATAGGCCCTTCGCAGAGGGAAGCAGAGGTTGTCATGTGCTTTTAGGGTTGGATGAACAAAATCTTAATGCAAAAGAACGTCACTTTATATTGCCACTTGTGATATGAACCTTTATTATGCAGTCCATCGCTTTTATTACTTCCATATCACACGATCATATAAAGCTTATTTTCTCCGCACTAATAAGTCATACATATTTAGAGAGCAATTTTTATTGCTTGCAACATGACAACTTACTTGAAGGATCTTACTCAATCCATAGGTAGGTATGGTGGACACTCATGGCAAAAACTAGGTTTAAGGATATTTGGAAGCACAAGTAGTATATCTACTTGGTGCAAGGGATTTTGGCTAGCATGAGGGGGAAAGGCAAGCTCAACATGTTTGAATGATCCATGACAATATACTTTAACTGAGATGTGAGAAAACATAACCCATTACGTTGTCTTCCTTGTCCAACATCAACTCTTTAGCATGTCATACTTAATGAGTGCTCACAATTATAAAATATGTCTAGGATAGTTTATTTATATGTGAAATCTCTCTTCCTTCAATATTCTTTCATGAATTGTTCAAATGACCAATACAATGCTTGCTAACCTTCAATAAATTTGCAACCTCTACTTCTTAGATGTGAAGTCATTACTCCCCATGGGATAAGCAAATGAAACATATATAATTTCAGATTTATGACATTCAACTCATTCAACCATTTACTCATAGGATATAAGTGAAGCGCACGAGTAAATGACAAACTACTCCAAAAAGATATAAGTGAAGATCAATGAGTAGCTAAATAATTAGGTAACTATGTGAAGACTCTCTCTCATTTAAGAATTTTAGATCTTGGTATTGTATTCAAATATCAAGCAAAACAAAATAAAATAACATTGCAAGGATAGCACAACTCATGTGAAGAAGCAAAAACTTAGGCTCAACCGATACTAACCGATAGTTGTTGAAGAAGAAAGGTGGGATGCCTACGGGCTTCCCCAAGCTTAGATGCTTGAGACTTCCTAAAATATTATCATGGGGTGCCTTGGGCATCCCCAAGCTTGAAATTTTGTGTCTCCTTAATTCCTCTCATATTATGGTTTCTCTATTTCTCAAAAAGTTCATCCACATAAAACTCAACAAGAACTCGTGAGGTAAGTTAGTATAAACCAAAGCAAAACCTTACCATTTTCTACTGTAACAAATCACTAAAATTATTATTCCACATTTCATACTAAATGTCTCTGCATATTTAATACTCCTATCCTCAAATAGAATCATTAAACAAGCAAACATATGCAAACAATGCAAACATAACAGCAATCTGCCAAAACAGTACAGTCTGTAAAGAATGCAAGAGTATCAATACTTCCCTAAATCCACAAATTATGAGAAAAATATTAAGCTTTAGTAAATTTATCAGAGCTCAATATGTAAAAAGTTTCAACATTATATCATTCTCTGACTTTTCTAGGGAATTTTTGCAACAACGGTAAACTTTCTGTTTTCAAACAGCAACATGTATACTTGCAAAATAAGCATGGTAAAGGCTATCCTTGACATTTTTATTGAAACTAAAGATGCAAAACTTTATTCTAAATAACAGAAAGCAAATACTAACAAAAGAAAATGACGCTCCAAGCAAAACACATATCATGTGGTGAATAAAAATATCACTACTAGGGAAAAGCCTATACACAGAATCTTATCAGCAGCGCGCTTCAAAATAACTCGCTGCTGCTAACTAGCAGTAGCGCACACAGACGAAACTCGCTGCTGAGACAAATATAGCAGTAACGCGTCCTCTCAAAGACGCGCTGCTGCTATAATTCCTACGAGGCCGTTGCGAGGCTAGTTATAGCAGCAACGCGTTATAGAGACGCGCGCTACTGCTACGTAGCATAGTAGCAGCGCATTTCTCAGATAAGCGCTACTGTTAAGTTTCCTACAAAAATTTAGTCCCACCTCGCTCCGTGAAGAGAGTTTCTACCACCTTAAATATGTTACTTCTCAAACTTTGACAAGCACTTGATCTTCATTGAACTCTATGTGTAGAATTTGTGGCTGCAATATGAGTCTTCACCTGTTCCTAAACTGGTGAGGACTCATATTGACAAATAAGATTGTACACAAAAAGATCATTGATGATCAATGTATTTTTGATATATTGAACAAAGTCTATTTTTACAAGCTGACACGTAGCAGTAGCGCTTTATTGTGAAAGGCGCTGCTGCTAGATAGCTTAGCAGTAGCGTCTTTTCCTAAAGCGCGCTACTGCTAAGCCATTCATCTCCCCATCTCCTCCATTCCGATCCACTCACACACACAACCACTCAATCCTCTCCGTCTGCGCCGCGCGCCGGTCCACCCCCATCGCCCCTCCTCCGTCTGCGCCGCGCGCCGTCACCTCCTCCTCCTTGCTGGACTCGGTACCGGCCTCCTCCTCCGTCGTCCCTCTCCACTCGCCGCTGGCCGGCCCCTCCTTGCTCCGCCTTCCTCCTCCGTCCTCCCTCAACTGGCCGCGCCGGCCGGCCCCTCCTCGCTCCGCCTTCCTCCTCCGTCCTCCCTCAACTGGCCGCGCCGGCCGGCCCCTCCTCGCTCCGCCTTCCTCCTCCATCCTACTCTCTTCTCCCTCCTCGAGTCGCCCCTCCTTCTCCCTCCTGCTCATATGCAAAATTTTGATTTAGTTGATATAATTTAGTTGATTTAGTAGGCTAGTTGATTTAGTTGACTTAGAACATTTTGATTTAGTTGATTTAGTAGGCTAGTTCATGTGCAACATTTTGATTTAGTTGATATGATTTAGTTGATTTAGTAGGCTAGTTGATTTAGTTGACTTAGAACATTTTGATTTAGTTGATTTAGTAGGCTAGTTGATTTAGTTAACTTAGAACATTTTGATTTAGTTGATTTAGTAGGCTAGTTCATATGCAACATTTTGATTTAGTTGATATGATTTAGTTGATTTAGTAGGCTAGTTGATTTAGTTCACTTAGAACATTTTGATTTAGTTGTTTGTTAATCCTTTGCTCATATTGCTTTAGGAAGAATGGCGCCACCACCACCACCACTATGTCGACTGTGCAAGTCAAGATGCGCCAGCAGCCTTGCAGCTGGCAAGCTGTTCGGCATCTACTTCTAGCCGAGTTTTCGTCATGCGGCGGTAAGAAATTAGATGAAATGTAATAATTATTTTATTTTTAGTGTTGGCATTACTGCATTGTGTCTTGCTTATTTTACACAGATCGTCCCATGCAATGTGAGGTTGAAATTCAACAAGCTGACAGGAGACACTGTGACATTTGAGGCTCCTGGGGGGCCGTACACTATGGAGGTCGAGAAAGGACGCAATATGTCGCAGATTGGAGGAGATGGATGGGCCCGTTTCGTCGCTCGCATGCATCTTACTGGTGGTGAGTTGATCAGCTTCAACTTCCAAGCAGAAAGACCCAAGCTAGCTCTCATTTATCTCAACCTGGTGGAAGATGATGAAGATGACGAAGATGATGAAGATGATGAAGATAATGAGGACCCACTCGATGAAGATGATGAGGACCCACTTCATGAAGCCATCGTAGCTCAAAGAACAAGGCTGAGTGAGGAGGAGGTGTCCAACCTGTGGGACATAATTCCGCCACGTGCTGACTTTGTCGGGGTGCCATTTGTGACCCGCTTGACAAATACCATGGTTGATCGACATGATATGGTATGTTATACTTACAAATGCAAATTAATAGTGTGAATTACTTAGTGTACAGTCCAATGATATGGTATGTTGTGTGGAATCTAGTCGATGATATGTTTTAGTGTAGAGTTCAATCACATGCCTATTAGTGTAGAATATAAGGAAACTATTAATAGTGTAGATAATCCATATGTACTTATTTGCGAGGCTATTTATTAATTGATATGTTTTTCTTATTCAGAAATTGCAAAGAGCATATCTGTGAGTTATGGTATCGAGCCTGATGAAGAAGGCTCAGCTGGACTACGCCTTACTGCAAGGGGCTCCGTCACAACCTGTACTTACCGCGTGGACACGGACGGTCGCACACACTTAAACTCGGTTGGGTGGAAGAAATTCCTCGATGGCAAGAATCTTCGTGTTGGACAGGCCATCCTAATTACTATCAGGAACACCAACCGCCCAGGCTTGAGGATGATGATTGTCTTCGATATCATCTAGAACTACATATGTGTGTGTGGCTATATCATCTAGAACTACATATGTGTGTGTGGCTATATCATCTAGAACTACATATGATGATCGTCGTCGATATCATCTAGAACTACATATGATGATGGCCGTTGATATGACCTTGTATTGCGTGAGGATGCTTGTTGACTATGCATGAAATTGTTATCTAGTACTCCCTTCGTTCCAAATTACTCGTCGTGGTTTGAACTAAAACCACGACGAGTAATTTGGAACGAAGGGACTACTACCTAGCAATGGTTTATGAATTTGATATCTACTAGCAGTACCTAGTATCTAGTATCTGAAAGGAGAACTGAAAGGGAACGGGGTAATGGGAAAATGATGAAAGATATAGCAGTAGCGAGGGATGGCGAAATTGCTACAGCTAGTTAATAGTAGCGCGTTCACAAAAAGCGCTGCTGATATCGTCAACAGTAGTAGCGCGGGTTAGGGCCGCGCTACTACTATGAGTTAGCTGTAGCGCCTTATTAGTAGCGCGGCCACCCGCGCTACTACTAGGGTTTTCCCTAGTAGTATAGCTCCAAGTAAAGTTACCGATGGACGAAGACGAAAGAGGGGATGCCATCCGGGGCATCCCCAAGCTTAGGCTCTTGGTGGTCCTTGAATATTACCTTGGGGTGCCTTGGGCATCCCCAAGCTTAGGCTCTTGCCACTCCTTATTCCATAGTCCATCGAATTTTTACCCAAAACTTGAAAACTTCACAACACAAAACTCAACAGAAAACTCATAAGCTCCGTTAGTATAAGAAAATAAAACAACCACTTAGGTACTGTAATGAACTTATTCTAAATTCATATTTGTGTAATATCTACTGTATTCCAACTTATCTATAGTTCACACCCTCCGATACTACTCATAGATTCATTCAAATAAGCAAACAACACATAGAAAACAGAATCTGTCAAAAACAGAACAGTCTGTAGTAATCTGTATCAAACGTATACTTCTGGAACTCCAAAAATTCTACCAGATTAGGAAGTCCTAAGACATTTGTGTACCAATCCAGAGCAAAAATAATAAGATCATAAGCACGTTTCTGTGAATTATCAAAACTAATTTACTAGGTGCAAAAGTTTCTGATTTTCAGCAGGATCAACACAACTATCACCTAAAGCTATCCTAAAGGTCTTACTTGGCACTTTATTGAAACAAAAGCTATAAAATATGATTAGTACAGTAGCATAATCATGTGGACACACAAAAATAGTAAAGGTAAATATCGGGTTGTCTCCCAACAAGCATTTTTCTTTAATGCCTTTCTAGCTAGGCATGATGATGACAATGATGCTCACATAAGGTAAGAATTGAAACATAGCGGGAGCATCATGAAGCATATGACTATCACATTTAAGTCTAACCCTCTTCCTATGCATAGGGATTTTCTGAGCAAACAACTTATGGGGACAATAATCAACTAGCATAGGAAGGTAAAACAAGCATAGCTTCAAAACTTTAAGCACATAGAGAGGAAACTTGATATTATTGCAATATGTAAGAGCACATGTTCCTCTCTCATAATAATTTTCAGTAGCATCATGAATGAATTCAACAATATAACCAGCACCTAAAGCATTCTTTTCATGATCTACAAGAATAGAAAATTTACTACTCTCCACATAAGCAAAATTCTTCTCATTCAGAGTAGTGGGAGTATCATAAAAGACTTGAATGCTATAAATTGTTTCCACATTAAAAGAGTGATGTTCATAAAAAGGGTAATCATAATCATGACAGGTTTTATAAATATAATCATCACTACCATTTATAGCATAAGTTTCATCACAATAATCATCATAAGTAGCAACTTCGTTCTCATCATAATTGATTGAAACCTCTTCCAAGATAGTGGAATCATCACTAAATAAGGTTGACAATCTTCCAAATCCACTTTCATAAATATTATAAGATTCAACATCCTCCAAAATAGTGGGATCACTACTTCCTAAAGTTGACACTCTTCCCAACCCACTTTCATCAATATAATCATCATAGGTAAGAGGCATGGTATCATCATAACAACTTTGCATATAGAAACTTGGGAGGCTAAAAATATCATATTCATTAAACATAGCATCCCCAAGCTTGGGACAAACATTAATTGCAGCAAATATATTCTCAAATATGTCATCCTCACCAAACATAGCTTCCCCAAGCTTGGGCCCTTTCATATCATAAGCATAATCACTCTCATCATTAATAGTATGGATAGCACCAATAGTATAGCAATTATCATCATCACAATGAGTAGTAGGAGCAAATTCATTTGGGAGGGATACCTTTTTACCTTTGTTGCTCCTTCTTTTCTTTTTCTTCTTCACATTATGTGTGGGTTCAACCTTCTTCTTTGAGCTCCTTATTGATGAGATTGGTTGAATAGAAAGCTCCTCCTCATTACCTGATTCATCATAAGAAATAATAGGAGGATATTGGGAAGTCTCTTCCCTTTCATTAGTATTCTCTTCATCTTCTATTTGCTTCCTTTTCTTTAGGTAATTGGCAATATAAGGATTTTCAATGCAATTCACCGCACAAAACATATAAATATCCTCTAGATCAAACTCAAGAAGGTTATAACGGGCAAATTCTGGAAGAAATTTAGTTAAACGTTTCATTTCTTCGTAACCCATAAGCAAACTAAGTTCATTATAATGTGCAAGGGAAATAAAATCATCACAATTTTTGGACACGATTCAGTCATGAAACAATTTGCATCGGATATGTAAATGACCACTTTCATTGCAAAGTTCACAAGTACGACGAAGGAAATATAATTCTTCAGCACACACCCTTAGCCTTTCTTGCAACAATTTAGTTTCTACATGCTTATGCCTCTTGCAATATCTATCTTCTCTATTTGGTGTGTCCATGCAAACCCACTGCTCTCCACAAAAATCGACATGCCTATAGGAGACATTTTCATCATAACTAGTGCAATCATCATTAGTACTATGGATATTCAAAGAGTTCATACTAACAACATTGAAATCATGCTCATCATTCAAATATTTAGTATCAAGCATTTTATAGACTTCTTCTTCTAGCACTTGAGCACAATTTTCCTTTCCATCATTCTCACGAAAGATATTAAAAAGATGAAGCATATGAGGCAAACTCAATTCCATTTTTGTAGTTTTCTTTTATAAACTAAGCTAGTGATAAAACAAGAAACAAAAAGATTCGATTACAAGATCTAAAGATATACCTTCAAGCACTCACCTCCTCGGCAACGGCGCCAAAAAAGAGCTTGATGTCTACTACACAACCTTCTTCTTGTAGACATTGTTGGGCCTCCAAGTGCAGAGGTTTGTAGGACAGTAGCAAATTTCCCTCAGGTGGATAACCTAAGGTTTATCAATCCGTGGGAGGCGTAGGATGAAGATGGTCTCTCTCAAACAACCCTGCAACCAAATAACAAAGAGTCTCTTGTGTACCCAACACACCCAATACAATGGTAAATTGTATAGGTGCACTAGTTCGGCGAAGAGATGGTGATACAAGTGCAATATGGATGGTAGATATAGGTTTTTGTAATCTGAAAATATAAAAACAGCAAGGTAACAAGTGGTAAAAGTGAGCGTAAATGGTATTGCAATGCTAGGAAACAAGGCCTAGGGTTCATACTTTCACTAGCGCAAGTTCTCTCAACAATAATAACATAATTGGATCATATAACTATCCCTCAACATGCAACAAAGAGTCACTCCAAAGTTACTAATAGAGAGAACAAACAAAGAGATTATGGTAGGGTACGAAACCACCTCAAAGTTATCCTTTCTGTTCTATCTATTCAAGAGGCCGTAGTAAAACAACATGAAGCTATTCTTTCCGTTCAATCTATCATAGAGTTCGTACTAGAATAACACCTTCACACACAAATCAACGAAAACCCTAATGTCACATAGATAGTCCATTGTCACCTCAAGTATCCGTGGGCATGATTATACGATATGCATCACACAATCTCAGACTCATCTATTAAACCAACACAAAGTACTTAAAAGAGTGCCCCAAAGTTTCTACCGGAGAGTCAAGATGAAAACGCGTGCCAACCACTATGCATAGGTTCATGGGCGGAACCCGCAAGTTGATCACCAAAACATACATCAAGTGGATCACGTGATATCCCATTGTCACCACAGATAAGCACGGCAAGACATACATCAAGTGTTCTCAAATCCTTAAAGACTCAACTCCAATAAGATAATTTCAAAGGGAAAACTCAATCCATTACAAGAGAGTGGAGGGGGAGAAACATCATAAGATCCAACTATAATAGCAAAGCTCGCGATACCTCAAGATCGTATCACCTCAAGAACACGAGAGAGAGAGAGAGAGATCAAACACATAGCTACTGGTACATACCCTCAGCCCCGAGGGTGAACTACTCCCTCCTCGTCATGGAGAGCGCCGGGATGATGAAGATGGCCACCGGTGATGGGTTCCCCCTCCGATAGGGTGCTGGAACGGGCTTCCGAGAGGTTTTTGGTGGCTACAGAGGCTTCTATTGTTCGCTTTGATGGTTTTAGGGTATATGGGAATATATAGGCGAAAGAAGTCGGTCGGGGGAGCCTCGAGGGGCCCATGAGACAGGGGGCGCGCCCAGTAGGGGGGCGCGTCCCCCACCCTCGTGGCCACCTCGAAGCTTCCTTGACTTGAACTCCAAGTCTCCTGGATCGCTTCCGTTTCGAAAATAACGCTCCCGAAGGTTTCATTCCGTTTGGAATTCGTTTGATATTCCTTTTCTTCGAAACACTGAAATAGGTAATAAAACAGCAATATGGGCTGGGCCTCCGGTTAATAGGTTAGTCCCAAAAGTAATATAAAAGTGTGTAACAAAGCCCGTAAACATTCCAAATAGATAGTAAAATAGCATGAATGCTTCATAAATTATAGATACGTTGGAGACGTATCAAATATCATATTTCTTCTTGATAGTAGGAAGAGGAAATTCAAAACCTCCAATAGTAATAGTTGGAATTTTTCCAATAGAATTGATACCGTGGACTTGAGGTTGTTTCCTTAGAAAGTGTACCATATGCTCATTACCATTAACACGAAAAGTGACATTGCCTTTGTTGCAATAAATAACAGCCCATGCAGTATTCAAAAAGGGTCTACCAAGGATAATCGACATACTATCGTCCTCGAGAATATCAAGAATAACAAAGTCCGTTAAAACAGTAACATTTGCAACCACAAGAGGCACATCCTCAGAAATACCGACAAGTATAGCGGTTGATTTATCATCCATTTGCAAATATATTTCAGTAGGTGTCAACTTATTCAAATCAAGTCTACGATATAAAGAGAGAGGCATAACACTAACATTGGCTCCAAGATCACATAAAGTAGTTTTAACATAGTTTCTTTTAATGGAGCATGGTATAGTTGGTACTCCTGGATCTCCAAGTTTCTTAGGTATTCCACCCTTAAAGGTATAATTAGCAAGCATGGTGGAAATTTCAGCTTCCGATATCTTTCTTTTATTTGTGACAATATCTTTCATGTACTTAGCATAAGGATTCATTTTAAGCATCAGTCAAATGCATACGCAAAAAGATAGGTCTAATCATTTCAGCAAAGCACTCAAAATCTTCATCATCCTTTTTCTTGGATGGTTTGGTAGGAAAAGGCATGGGTTTCTAAACCCATGGTCCTCTTTCTTTACTGTGCTTCCTAGCAGCGAAGTCTCTCTTATCATAACGTCGATTCTTTGATTGTGGGTTATCAAGATCAACATCAGGTTCAATCCCTACATCATTGTTATTGCTAGGTTGAGCATCAACATGAACATTATCATTAACATTATCACTAGGTTCATATTCATCACCAGATTGTGTTTCAGCATCAGAAATAGAAATATCATTGGGATTCTCAGGTGTGTCAACAATAGGTTCACTAGAAGCTTGAAAAGTCCTATCATTTTTCTTTTTCTTCCTTCTAGAAAGACTAGGTGCATCACCATTAGTTCTCTGAGAATCTTGCTCAATTCTCTTAGGGTGGCCCTCAGGATACAAAGGTTCCTGAGTCATTTTACCCCCTCTAGTCATAACTCTAATAGCATTATCATTCTTCTTCTTATTTAATTCATTGACCAAATCATTTTGAGCTTTAAGCACTTGTTCTACTTGAGTGGTAACCATAGAAGCATGTTTACTAATGAGTTTAAGTTCACCTTTAACTCTAGACATATAATCACTCAAGTGTTCAATCATATAAGCATGTCGTTTCAATTGTCTATCGACATAAGCATTGAAGTTTTCTTGTTTAACAATAAAATTATCAAACTCATCTAAGCATTGGCTAGAAGACTTGTAATGAGGAATATCACCTTCATCAAATCTATAGAGAGAATTTACCTTTACTACCTATGTCGTGTTATCAAGACCATGTATTTCTTCAACAGGCAGCAAATTAAGACCATGTATTTCTTTAATAGGAGGTAAATTCTTAACATCTTCAGCTTTAATACCATTTTCTTTCATAGATTTCTTTGCCTCTTGCATATCTGCAGGACTGAGAAATAGAATACCCCTTTTCTTTGGAGTTATCTTAGGAGTTGGTTCAGGAAGTGTCCAGTTATTTTCATTAGTCAACATATTATTCAAAAGCAATTCAGCTTGATCAACTGTTCTTTCCCTGAAAAAACAACCATCACAACAATCCAGGTGGTCTCTGGAAGCATCGGTTAGTCCATTATAAAAGATATCAAGTATTTTATTTTTTCTTTAGAGGATGATCAGGCAAAGCATTAAGTAATTGGAGAAGCCTCCCCCAAGGTTGTGGGAGACTCTCTTCTTCAATTTTCACAAAATTATATATTTCCCTTAAGGCAGCTTGTTTCTTATGAGAGGGGAAATATTTAGCAGAGAAGTAATAAATCATATCCTGGGGACTATGCACACAACCAGGATCAAGAGAATTAAACCATGTTTTAGCATCACCCTTTAATGAGAACGGAAATAACTTAAGGATATAGTAGTAGCGAGTTTTCTCATCATTAGTGAATAGGGTGGCTATATCATTTAATTTAGTAAGATGTGCCACAACAGTTTCAGATTCATAGCCATAAAAAGGATCAGATTCAACCAAAGTAATTATCTCAGGGTCGACAGAGAAATCATAATCCTTATCAGAAATACAGATAGGTGAAGTAGAAAAAGCAGGGTCATATTTCATTCTAGCATTCAAAGATTTTTCTTTCAGCTTAGCTAATAATTTCTTAAGATCATATCTATCATTGCAAGCAAGAAAGTCTCTAGCAGTTTCTTCATCCATAACATAACCCTCAGGCACAACAGGCAATTCATATCTAGGGGGAGAATCTTCATCATCAATATTATCAGGTTCAATAATTTCATTCTCTCTAGCCCTAGCAAGTTGTTCATCAAGAAATTCACCCAATGGCACAGTAGTATCAAGCATAGAAGTAGTTTCATCATAAGCATCATGCATAGCAGAAGTGGCATCATCAATAACATGCGACATATCAGAATTAATAGCAGAAGCAGGTTTAGGTGTCGCAAGCTTACTCAAAATAGAAGGTGAATCAAGTGCAGAGCTAGATGGAAGTTCCTTACCTCCCCTCGTAGTTGAGGGGAAAATCTTAGTTCTTTCGTCTTTCAAGTTCCTCATAGTGATCAGCAGATATAAATCCCAAGTGACTCAAAGAATAGAGCTATGCTCCCCGACAACAGCGCCAGAAAATAGTCTTGATAACCCACAAGTATAGGGGATCGCAACAGTTTTCGAGGGTAGAGTATTCAACCCAAATTCATTGATTCGACACAAGGGGAGCCAAAGAATATTCTCAAGTATTAGAGTTGAGTTGTCAATTCAACCTCACCTGGATAACTTAATATCTGCAGCAAAGTATTTAGTAGCAAAGTAGTATGATAGTAGCGGTAACGGTGATAAAAGTAACAGTAGCAGTTTTGTAGTAATTGTAATAGTGGCAACGGAAAAGTAACTAAGCAAAGAGCAATATGTGAAAAGCTCGTAGGCATTGGATCAGTGATGGAGAATTATGCAAGATGTGATTCCTCATGCAACAGTTATAACATAGGGTGACACAGAACTAGCTCCAATTCATCAATGTAATGTAGGCATGTATTCCGAATATAGTCATATGTGCTTATGGAAAAGAACTTGCATGACATCTTTTGTCCTACCCTCCCGTGACAGCGGGGTCCTATTTGAAACTAAGGGATATTAAGGCCTCCTTTCAATAGAGTACCTGACCAAAGCATTAACACTTAGTGAATACATGAACTCCTCAAGCTACGGTCATCACCGGGAGTGGTCCCGATTATTGTCACTTTGGGGTTACCGGATCATAACACATAGTAGGTGACTATAGACTTGCAAGATAGGATCAAGAACTCACATATATATATGAAAACATAATAGGTTCAGATCTGAAATCATGGCACTCGGGCCCTAGTGACAAGCATTAAGCATAGCAAAGTCATAGCAACATCAATCTCAGAACATAGTGGATACTAGGGATCAAACCCTAACAAAACTAACTCGATTACATGGTAAATCTCATCCAACCCATCACCGTCCAGCAAGCCTACAATGGAATTACTCAGGCACGACGGTGAGCATCATGAAATTGGTGATGGAGGAAGGTTGATGATGACGATGACGATGGATTCCCCGCTCCGCAGCCCCGAACGGACTCCAGATCAGCCCTCCCGAGAGAGATTAGGGCTTGGCGGTGGCTCCGTATCGTAAAACGCGATGAATTTTTCTCTCTGGTTTTTTTCTCCCCGAACGTGAATATATAGAGTTGGAGTTGAGGTCGGTGGAGCACCAGGGGGCCCATGAGGCAGGGGCGCGCCCAGGGGGTAGGCGTGCCCCCCACCCTCGTGGACAGGGTGTGAGCCCCCTGACCTTGATTCTTTCGCCAGTATTTTTTATTAATTCCAAAAATATTCTCCTTGAAGTTTCATGTCATTCCAAGAACTTTTACTTCTGCACAAAAATAACACCATGGCAATTCTGCTGAAAACATCGTCAGTCCGGGTTAGTTCCATTGAAACCATGCAAGTTAGAGTCCAAAACAAGGGCAAAAGTGTTTGGAAAAGTGGATACGATCGTATCAATGCATCATCCCGTAACTAACTCATTAGTCACATTGTTTGCAAGGCTCATAGTGAGGTGCATTACCGAGAGGGCCCAGAGATACCTCTCCGACAATCGGAGTGACAAATCCTAATCTTGATCTATGCCAACTCAACAAACACCATCGGAGACACCTGTAGAGCATCTTTATAATCACCTAGTTACGTTGTGACGTTTGATAGCATACTAAGTTTTCCTCCGATATTCGGGAGTTGCATAATCTCATAGTCATAGGAACATGTATAAGTCTAGAAGAAAGCAATAGTAACAAACTAAATGATCATTGTGCTAAGCTAAAGGATGGGTCTTGTCAATCACATCATTCTCTAATGATGTGATCCCGTTAATCAAATGACAACTCATGTCTATGGTTAGGAAACTTAACCATCCTTGACTAACGAGCTAGTCAAGTAGAGGCATATTAGTGACACTCTGTTTGTCTATGTATTCACACATGTACTAAGTTTCTAGTTAATACAATTCTAGCATGAATAATAAACATTTATCATGATATAAGGAAATATAACAACTTTATTATTGCCTCTAGGCCATATTTCCTTTAGTCTCCCACTTGCACTAGTCTAGATTACACAGTAATGATTTTAACACCCATGGAGTATTGGTGCTGATCATGTTTTGCTCGTGAGAGAGGCTTAGTCAATGGGTCTGCAACATTCAGATCCGTATGTATCTTGCAAATCTCTGTGTCTCCCTCCTTGACTTGATCGCGGATGGAATTGAAGCGTCTCTTGATGTGTTTGGTTCTCTTGTGAAATCTAGATTCCTTTGCCAAGGCAATTGCACCAGTATTGCCACAAAAGATTTTCATTGGACCCGATGCACTAGGTATGACACCTAGATCGGATATGAACTCCTTCATCCAGACTCCTTCATTTGCTGCTTCCGAAGCAACTATGTACTCCGCTTCACACGTAGATCCCGCCACGACGCTTTGCTTAGAACTGCACCAACTGACAGCTCCACCGTCCAATATAAATACGTATCAGAGTCATCCGGATCAGTGTCAACTTGCATCGACGTAACCATTTACGACGAGCTCTTTGTCACCTCCATAAACAAGAAACATATCCTTAGTCCTTTTCAAGTATTTCAGGATGTTCTTGACCGCGCTGTCCAGTGATCCACTCCTGGATTACCTTGGTACCTCCCTGCTAAACTGATAGCAAGGCACACAACAGGTCTGGTACACAGCATTGCATACATGATAGAACCTATGGCTGAAGCATAGGGAATGACTTTCATTTTCTCTCTATCTTCTACAGTGGTCGGGCATTGAGTCTGACTCAACTTCACACCTTGTAACATAGGCAAGAACCCTTTCTTTGCTTGATCCATTTTGAACTTCTTCAAAACTTTATCAAGGTATGTGCTTTGTGAAAGTCCAATTAATCGTCTTGATCTATCTGTATAGATCTTGATGCCCAATATATAAGCAGCTTCACCGAGGTCTTTCATTAAAAAAACTCTTGTTCAAGTATCCTTTTATGCTATCCAGAAATTCTATATCATTTCCAATCAACAATATGTCATCCACATATAATATTAGAAATGCTACAGAGCTCCCACTCACTTTCTTGTAAATACAGGCTTCTCCAAAAGTCTGTATAACCATATGCTTTGATCACACTATCAAAATGTTTATTCCAACTCCGAGATGCTTGCACCAGTCCATAAATGGATCACTGGAGCTTGCACACTTTGTTAGCATCCTTTGGATTGATAAAACCTTCTGGTTGCATCATATACAACCCTTCTTCCAGAAATCCATTCAGGAATGCAGTTTTTACATCCATTTGCCAAATTTCATAATCATAAAATGTGGCAATTGCTAACATGATTCAGACGGACTTAAGCTATGCTACGGGTGAGAAGGTCTCATCGTAGTCAACTCCTTGAACTTGTCGAAAACCTTTCGCAACAAGTCGAGCTTTGTAGACAGTTACATTACCGTCAGCATCAGTCTTCTTCTTGAAGATCCATTTATTCTCTATGGCTTGCCGATCATTGGGCAAGTCAACCAAAGTCCACACTTTGTTCTCATACATGGATCCCATCTCAGATTTCATGGCCTCAAGCCATTTCGTGGAATCTGGGCTCATCATCGCTTCCTCATAGTTTGTAGGTTTGTCATGGTCAAGTAACATGACCTCTAGAACAGGATTGCCGTACCACTCTGGTGCTACTCTGGTTGACCTACGAGGTTCAGTAGTAACTTGATCTAAAGTTACATGATCATCATCATTAGATTCCTCACTAATTGTTGTAGGAGTCACAGGAACTGATTTCTGTGATGAACTACTTTCCAATAAGGGAGCAGGTATAGTTACCTCATCAAGTTCTACTTTCCTCCCACTCACTTCTTTCGAGAGAAACTCCTTCTCTAGAAAGGATCCATTCTTAGCAACAAATATCTTGCCTTCGGATCTGTGATAGAAGGTGTACCCAACAGTTTCCTTTGGGTATCCTATGAAGACACATTTCTCCGATTTTGGTTCGAGCTTATCAGGTTGAAGTTTTTTGACATAAGCATCGCAGCCCCAAACTTTAAGAAACGACAACCTAGGTCTTGCCAAACCACGGTTCATAAGGTGTCGTCTCAACGGATTTAGATGGTGCCCTATTTAACGTGAATGCAGCTGTCTCTAAAGCATAACCCCAAAACGAAAGCGGTAAATCGGTAAGAGACATCATAGATCGCACTATATCTAATAAAGTGCGGATACGACGTTCGGATACACCATTACGCTGTGGTGTTCCGAGTGGCGTGAGTTACGAAACTATTCTGCATTGTTTCAAATGAAGACCAAACTCGTAACTAATATTCTCCTCCACGATCAGATCACAGAGACTTTATTTTCTTGTTATGATGATTTTCCACTTCACTCTGATATTCTTTGAACTTTTCAAATGTTTCAGACTTATGTTTCATTAAGTAGATATACCCATATCTGCTTAAATCATCTGTGAAGGTCATAAAATAACGATACCCGCCGCAAGCCTCAATATTCATCGGACTGCATACATCAGTATGTATTATTTCTAACAAATCTGTAGCTCGCTCCATTGTTCCGGAGAACGGAGTTTTAGTCATCTTGCCCATGAGGCATGGTTCGCAAGTACCAAGTGATTCATAATCAAGTGATTCCAAAAGTCCATCAGTATGGAGTTTCTTCATGCGCTTTGAACCAATATGACCCAAACGGCAGTGCCTAAATAAGTTGCGCTATCAACTCTGCATCTTTTGGCTTCAATATTATGAATATGTGCTACTTCTTGAGCACTGCGTTGGTTTTCCCTTGAAGAGGAAAGGGTGATGCTGCAAAGTAGCGTAAGTATTTCCCTCAGCTTTTGAGAACCAAGGTATCAATCCAGTAGGAGGCTCCTCACAAGTGCCTCATACCTACACAAACAAACAAGAACCTCACAACCAACGCGATAAAGGGGTTGTCAATCCCTTCACGGTAACTTGCAAAAGTGAGATCTGATAGAGATAATAAGATAAGATAAATATTTTTGGTATTTTTATGATATAGATTGGAAAAGTAAAGATGCAAATAAAAGTAGATGGGAAACTTATATGATAAAAGATAGACCTGGATGCCATAGGTTTAACTAGTGGCTTCTCTCAAGATAGCATAAGTATTACGGTGGGTGAACAAATTAGTGTCGAGCAATTGATAGAAAAGTGCATAGTTATGAGAATATCTAGGCATGATCATGTATATAGGCATCACGTTCGTGACAAGTAGACCGACTCCTGCCTGCATCTACTACTATTACTCCACACATCCACCGACTCCTGCCTGCATCTAGAGCATTAAGTTCATGAAGAACAGAGTAACGCATTAAGAAAGATGACATGATGTAGAGGGATACACTCAAGCAATATGATATAAACCCCATCTTTTTATCCTCGATGGCAACAATACAATACGTGCCTTGCTGCCCCTGCTGTCACTGGGAAAGTACACCGCAAGATTGAACCCAAAGCTAAGAACTTCTCCTATTGCAAGAAAGATCAATCTAGTAGGCCAAACCAAACTGATAATTCGAAGAGACTTGCAAAGATAACCAATCATACATAAAAGAATACAGAGGAGATTCAAATATTTCTCATAGATAAACTTGATCATAAACCCACAATTCATCGGATCTCGACAAACACACCGCAAAAAGAGTTACATCGAATAGATCTCCAAGAAGCTCGAGGAGAACTTTGTATTGATATTCAAAGAGAGAGAAGAAGCCATCTAGCTAATAACTATGGACCCGAAGGTCTGTGGTAAACTACTCACAACTCATCGGAGAGGCCTTGCAGATGATGTATAGGCCCTCCGTGGTCGATTCCCCCTCCGGTGGAGCGCCGACAAAGGCTCCAAGATGGGATCTCGCGGATACAGAAGGTTGCGGTGGTGGAAATAGTTTTTTGTGGTGCTCCTGGATGTTTTCAGGGTATGGAGGTATATATAGGCGCAGGAGGTAGGTCAAGGGAGCCACGAGGGGTCCACGAGGGTGGGGGGGCGCGCCCTCCTACCTCGTGGCCGCCTCGGCTACTTCTTGACATCCACTCCAAGTCTCCCGGATTTCATTTGTTCCAAAAAGATCGCTCCCGAAGGTTTCATTCCGTTTGGACTCCGTTTGATATTCCTTTTCTGCGAAACACTGAAATAGGCAAAAAAACAGCAATTCGGGCTCGGCCTCGGGTTAGTAGGTTAGTCCCAAAAATGATATAAAAGTGTAAAGTAAAGCCCATAAACATCCAAAACGGGTAATATAATAGCATGGAACAATCAAAAATTATAGATACGTTGGAGACGTATCAATATGTGTATCACTACTATCGAGATTCAACAAAAATAGACCACTCTTCAAGGGTGCATGACCATAAAAGATATTACTCATATAAATAGAACAACCATTATTCTCAGATTTAAATGAATAACCGTCTCGCATCAAACAAGATCCAGATATAATGTTCATGCTCAACGCTGGCACCAAATAACAATTATTTAGGTATAAAACTAATCTCGAAGGTAGATGTAGAGGTAGCATGCCGACGGCGATCACATCGACTTTGGAACCATGTCCAACGCGCATCATCACCTCGTCCTTAGCCAATCTTCTATTAATCCGTAGCCCCTGTTTCGAGTTGCAAATATGAGCAACAGAACCAATATCAAATACCCAGGTGCTACTGCGAGCATTAGTTAAGTACACATCAATAACATGTATATCAAATATACCTTTAAATTTGCCATCCTTCTTATCCGCCAAATACTTGGGGCAGTTCCGCTTCCAGTGACTAGTCCCTTTGTAGTAGAAGCACTCAGTCTCAGGCTTAGGTCCAGACTTGGGCTTATTCACTTGAGCAGCAACTTGCTTGCCATTCTTCTTGAAGTTCCCCTTCTTCCCTTTACCCTTCTTATTGAAACTGATGGTCTTGTTGACCATCAACACTTGATGCTCCTTCTTGATTTCTACCTCCGCAGCCTTTAGCATCATAAAGAGCTCGGGAATTGTCTTATCCATCCCTTGCATATTATAGTTCATCATGAAGCTTTTGTAGCTTGGTGGCAGTGATTGAAGAACTCTGTCAATGACACTATAATCAGGAAGATTAACTCCCAGTTGAGTCAAGTGGTTGTGGTACGCAGACATTCTGAGTATATGTTCACTGACAGAACTATTCTCCTCCATTTTGCAGTTGTAGAACTTATTGGAGACTTCATATCTCTCAATCCGGGCATTTGTTTGAAATATTAACTTTAACTCCTGGAACATCTCATATGCTCCATGACGTTCAGAACGTCGTTGAAGTCCCGATTCTAAGCCGTAAAGCATGGCACACTGAACTATCGAGTAGTCATCAACTTTACTCTGCAAAACGTTCTTAACGTCATCAACAACATTTGCAGCAGGCCTGGCACCTAGCGGTGCTTCCAGGACGTAATTCTTTTGTGCAGCAATGAGGATAATCCTCAAGTTACGGACCCAGTCCGTGTAGTTGCTACCATCATCTTTCAACTTAGCTTTCCCTAGGAATGCATTAAAATTCAAAGGAACAGTAGCACGGGCCATTGATCTACAACAACATAGACATGCAAAATACTATCAGGTACTAAGTTCATGATAAATTAAAGTTCAATTAATCATATTACTTAAGAACTCCCACTTAGATAGACATCCCTCTAATCATCTAAATGATCACGTGATCTATATCAACTAAACCATGTCCAATCATCACGTGAGATGGAGTAGTTTTCAATGGTGAACATCACTATGTTGATCATATCTACTATATGATTCACGCTCGACCTTTCGGTCTCAGTGTTCCGAGGCCATATCTGCATATGGTAGGCTCGTCAAGTTTAACCCGAGTATTCTGCGTGTGCAAAACTGGCTTGCACCCGTTGTATGTGAATGTAGAGCTTATCACACCCGATCATCACTGGTGTCTCAGCACGACGAACTGTCGCAACGGTGCATACTCAGGGAGAACACTTTATACCTTGAAATTTAGTGAGACATCATCTTATAATGCTACCGCCGAACTAAGCAAAATAAGATGCATAAAGGATAAACATCACATGCAATCAATATAAGTGATATGATATGGCCATCATCATCTTGTGCCTTTGATCTCCATCTCCAAAGCACCGTCATGATCACCATTGTCACCGGCTTGACACCTTGATCTCCATCCAAGCATCGTTGTCGTCTCACCAACTATTGCTTCTACGACTATCGCTACTGCTTAGTGATAAAGTAAAGCAATTACATGGTGATTGCATTTCATACAATAAAGCGACAACCATATGGCTCCTGCCAGTTGCCGATAACTGTGTTACAAAACATGATCATCTCATACAACAATTTATATAATCACATCTTGACCATATCACATCACAACATGCTCTGCAAAAACAAGTTAGACGTCCTCTACTTTGTTGTTGCAAGTTTTACGTGGCTGCTATGGGCTTAGCAAGAACCGTTCTTACCTACGCATCAAAACCACAACAATTTTTCGTCAAGTGTGATGTTTTAACCTTCAACAAGGACCGGGCGTAGTCACACTCGATTCAACTAAAGTTGGAGAAACAGACACCCACTAGTCACATGTGTGCGAAGCATGTCGGTAGAACCAGTCTCGCGTAAGCGTACGCGTAATGTCGGTCTGAGATGCTTCATCCAACAATACTGCCAAATAAAAGTATGACATGCTGGTAAGCAGTATGACTACTATCGCCCACAACTCTTTGTGTTCTACTCGTGCATATAACATCTACGCATAGACCTGGCTTGGATGTCACTATCGGGGAATGCAGTAATTTCAAAAAAATTCCTACGCACATGCAAGATCCATCTAGGTGATGCATATCAACGAGCGGGAGAGTGTGTCCACGTACCCTCGTAGACCGAAAGCGGAAGCGTTAAGTAACGCAGTTGATGTAGTCGAACGTCTTCGCGATCCAACTGATCAAGTACCGAACACACGGCACCTCCGCGATCTGCACATGTTTAGCTCGGTGACATCCCTCGTACTCTTGATCCAGCTGAGGCCGAGGGAGAGTTCCGTCATCACGACGGCGTGATGACGGTGATGATGAAGTTACCGACGCAGGGCTTCGCCTAAGCACTACACGATATGACCGAGGTGGAAAGCTGTGGAGGGGGGCACCGCACACGGCTAAGACAACTGTCAACTTGTGTGTCCTAGGATGCCCCCTTGCCCCCGTATACAAAGGAGCAAGGGGGAGGCCAGCCGGCCCTCATAGGCATGCCAAGGGGGAGGAATCCTCCTCCTAGTAGGAGTAGGACTCCCCCCTTTCCTAGTCCTACTAGGAGAAGAAGGAAGGAGGGGGCGCCTCCCCTCCCCCTAGTCCAATTCAGACTAGGCCCATGGGGGGGCGTGTGGCGCCCAATAAGGCCCATTACTTCTTCGGTGGTTCCGATAACCCTTCCAGCACTCTGATATTTATCCGGTGACCCCCGAAACTCATCCGGTGTCCGAATAACATCGTCCAATATATCATTCTTTATTTCTCGGCCATTTCGAGACTCCTCGTCATGTCCGTGACCACATCCGGGACTCCGAACTACCTTCGGTACATCAAAACACATAAACTCATACTACCGATCGTCATCGAACGTTAAGCGTGCGGACCCTATGGGTTCGAGAACTATGTAGACATGACCGAGACTCATCTCCGGTCAATAACCAATAGAGGAACCTAGATGCTCATATTGGCTCCTACATATTCTACGAAGATCTTTATTGGTCAAACCGCATAACAACATACGTTGTTCCCTTTGTCATCGGTATGTTACTTGCCCTAGATTCAGTCGTCGGTATCTCAATACCTAGTTCAATCTCATTAACTTCAAGTCTCTTTAGTCGTTCCGTAATGCATCATCCTGTAACTAACTCATTAGTCACATTTCTTGCAAAGCTTATAGTGATGTGCATTACCGAGAGGGCCCAAAGATACCTCTCCGACAATCGGAGTGACAAATCCTAATCTCGATCTATGCAAACTCAACAAACACCATCAGAGACACCTGTAGAG
This sequence comes from Triticum timopheevii, assembly GCA_963921465.1. Classification (NCBI taxonomy): domain Eukaryota; kingdom Viridiplantae; phylum Streptophyta; class Magnoliopsida; order Poales; family Poaceae; genus Triticum; species Triticum timopheevii. The sequence continues at coordinate 107,266,188 of OY997270.1, forward strand.
CATCTTTATAATCACCCAGTTATGTTGTGACGTTTGATAGCATACTAAGTGTTCCTCCGGTATTCGGGAGTTGCATAATCTCATAGTCATAGGAACATGTATAAGACATGAAGAAAGCAATAGCAACAAACTAAACGGTCATCGTGCTAAGCTAACGGATGGGTCTTGTCAATCACATGATTCTCTAATGATGTGATCTCGTTAATCAAATGACAACTCATGTCTATGGTTAGGAAACTTAACCATCTTTGACTAATGAACTAGTCAAGTAGAGGCAGTACTAGTGACACTCTATTTGTCTATGTATTCACACATGTACTAAGTTTCTGGTTAATACAATTCTAGCATGAATAATAAACATTTATCATGATATAAGGAAATATAAATAACAACTTTATTATTGCCTCTAGGGCATATTTCCTTCATTCCAATGATACAATCATCTAGAAACCATACCAAGCTCATGAATGAACTTTCTATTCATCACCCTTCATTTTTGCTTCTAAAGAAATAATATACTTGGCCTTCTATTATATAATTCACCACAATAACTTTTTGGACCAATTCCAACTTACTGTGCCACCATAAATCACTTTTAATTTGAAATCAAAAAAATACTTGGAGCATAGATGAATATTTTATCGATGTACTACTTACAACGAGCCTTCATTGATGTAACTCCTTACAACAATCTTCATTTTCTCCGTGTGTGGGAAACATGTCATTAATCCTTAATGACATTTTTCATTGTTGTCCTATGATCAACAATTTGAACATATCGCTAACTTTTACTTACAACTAACTTGGAGTATTGCAAATATCTGATTGTTTACATACGATGGAATACAAGTGTGGTTGAAATCATATTTTGCTCATCATTATTTCAGGATACCGACTCCCTCCATGTGACATTGACGAGAAAACTCTTCTTGACATTCTACATACTAAACTGCTTTAGTATTCTGTCAATATGTATTTTTGGCTAAGTCCGATTAGACACTATTATCTCCATAGATAATTATGTGCAATACTAAGACTATTCATTTCCCAAGTATTTTACTGAAAAACTAGTTCCAATAAAGTCTTAATCCGTGTCAAGAAATTTACATAATTTCCAATCAACAATATGTCATGTACATATAGTGTTTAGAAATGTTATCATGCTCCCACTTACTTTCTTGTAAATGCAAGCATCTTCACTTTACTCGATTAAATCAATTTATTTGACCATTTCATTAGTACGAAGATTCCAACTCCCCTATGCTTGCTTCAGATCATTATAGGATCTCTTGAAGTTTGCATACTTACTAGCATCCTTTGGATCGACAAAATTATCTTGGATCATATCAAACATACAATCTTGGTTCTATTTCCATCTCATGGGAATCATTTTGACATCCATCTATTTTATCTCATAATTGAAATATTTAATAATTGCTAGTTTAACCCGAACTGACTTTAACTATTACTATGATGAGACAACTCGTCATAGTTAATTCTTTGATCTTGTCATAAACTATTTGTATCAAGTCAAGCATTATAAAACAGTTTTATCTTTGTCAGTTTATAGATCCATTACTATTCTTAAGACTTTAAGTCTTTCGAAGGGTTCATCAACTTCTAAGCTTGAATTATGTGAATGGATACTATCTCGGATTATATTGGCATATAGCCAATTTCTGGAGTCAGGGCCCATCAACGCTTCTCTATGAATTATAGGTTCATTGTTTGCCCAACAATATTTCGTCTGCATACCACAATGGTTTGCACAAATTTTCGCAACCTATATAGTTCAGTTGCAAGTTTGACCGTAGTCTCTATCTCATGTAGAGGCTTTTGTATCAGACGTAGTAAGAAATTCTAGAATTACTTCTAGTGTTTCTTTTCTTTGAGCTGATTACGAAGATTTCGCAATCTTGTTGAGTTGCACTGTCCTCCCACTCACTCTTTTGTAGAAACCATTTTTTTAAAACTTCCAAACTCTATGGCAACACTTTGCCTCGGCGTAGTGATAGAGGAAACCCAACTATTGGGGATAACCTACAAAGTAGCACTTATTTCAATAAATTTGATGGCACTCCTTTTTAAGTGTGAAAGCCACAATCTCTAAAGCATCACTTTGAAAGTATATTCACCATGTCATACATAGTTTGATTGCATCTACTTAAAACAATCTACTCTCAGTAGTGTTTCTAGGAGGTGCAAGCTATAAAATTCTTTTATAGCTCATCAAACATTCGCTAAATTTGTAATACAAATATTCTTTTCTGCAATCTAATTGTAGAAACATAATTTTCTTGTTACAAAAATTTCTACTTCATTCTGAAAACCTTTTGAAACACTTCAAAAGATCCAGATTTATGTCTCAATTAGTAAATATAAATATCTACTTGAGTCATCCTTGAAGATAGATAAATCAACTACTTGCAACAACACTTATTGGACTACACACATTTATATGCATATTGCCAATTATTTTTGTTGCTCGTTCGCTATGGCCCGTGAATGGTACTTTAGTTTACTTCACTAGTTGGACAAAACTTGCAAGTGTCAGACGATTCTCAATCATATGACTTCAAAATTCATCACTATGAAATTTCTCCATGTCAGTTTCTCCAATGTGACTAAATGCACTGCCACACACATGTGGTATTCTTTTAGTCTTGTGACATTTAGAGTCAGTGTTATGGATGTTCGATTTAATTATCAATAGTCATAACATACATCTTATTCACAATAAGAGTATGCCCTTTTGTTTATAACATCGAACAACTATTGTTCTGTCATTGACAACCTCCTTCATAACATCAAACAACTATTGTTCTGTCATGAAGAACCTCCTTGCAATTTCTATGCAATGGGCTAGAGTGTATAAAATCTCTAAAATGAATTATGATAATAAATACAGAGGAAATACACTTATTGAAATAATGTAACCATTTACAATCCATCAAAATATTTTAACCTCATTATTTGTTGGTCATTTAGGCTGTTCAAAGTTTCTTGCAATGATTTGTAATAATATGCAATTGAGTCGACATCCTTGTGATTAACCTTTTAACCACAATATCGAAGAATCAGTGGTCAACAAATTAATCAATTTTTTCCAAGAACTACATTGTACTTGACCAACCACCTCTGCATCTCATAACTTGTATGACATTCGTACCTGAGCTGGACATTCCAGTCTTCTTTTCTTTCTGCCTTTTACTTCTTATAATTTTACTTCAATATTTCTCTTAATCTTAGAAGAAACAATAATTTTAAGAGTGGCATCAGCCCCGAACTTCCATAGGCGTGTAAGTTTCGTTATATCCATTGGTTTTGTTCTTTCTCTACAAGTTTTCACCGTCAACACATGACTGGCTTTCTTCCGGATCTTACGCATTTCGGTCTTAAACATAGTTGAACACTTCACTAGAATTTGCAAACAAAACACTTCTTTAAATATCGCATATCTTTTAGCCTTTATTTGTTTCTGAAAACAATTTTCAGTTCCAAGAATATCACATAACTATCCCAAACATTTTGAAACTTGGGTTTCTTGGAAGCAAGCAGACTGTAATGCAATTCTAGCTATTGGATCGAAGGACGTGAGTCTCGTCATCCATAGCATCAGCAAGAGAGTATTGTAAACATGCAGTATGAAAAAAAATCCTTCTTGGCACTTTTAGAGGACAATCCTACCAAACATAAAGTTTCAACCATATCAATAACAGTCAATCAATTTCAACAACAAAGGTGGAACTGTGAGCCATAATTCTACAACTATAATGCAAACTACACATAGACATTGTTCATAATTAATTTGCACTAGTTATTAAACTTAATTAATACATAATTGTGTCCCACTCAAATCAATATCTCTCATAATTGATAGTGAGCGACTCAAGGTCCAAGCCTAGTTCTCAGCCATTGATGTGGACATCACTGATGGCGAGAATTTTGACTGGTGGGCAAACTTTTGCCGATCATATCTCCATATGCCTCTTGTTCATCCTTTGACGCTTTGTGCTCCATGCTCAGAACAATTTTGCTAGAACTTCAAACAACCGAGTGCTATCTGCAAGCATGGTCTGACCATCCCCGTCTTACACCTCGTGCCCCGTTTGTGCTCATGTGGACATGACCCACTCCGGAACGCTACGTGTTATAGACGGTTGCAACACTGGGAAGAGCACCTTTTAACTTGATATTTACTGTGAGAGATCACCCTGATAATTGACTACTACGCAATCAAAGGGTGCAAACAAAAAAGGGATAAACATCTCATGCAATTCATAATAGCATGATATGGTATAGCTCTGGGCGCCGGGAGTTCTCCATGATCGTCTTCAATCTCCAGTTGAAGCAGCGTGACGACCAATATTTCGTTGCCGTGGCAACCGTTTCAAAAACGTTGCCATGGCGGCAATATTAGAAAATGTTGCCGTGGCAACCGTTCCAGGAAACATTGTTGTGGCACCAACATCTGAAATTCCACCGTGGAACAGAATTATAGCTCCTCGCCCCGCGCCTTGTACACCTTCTCCTCATCGGGGTTCTCCGTGTACATTTTGCCACCATGACCTATAAACCTATCTCTACAATATTTACATTAAGGTGGCAATCTCGTGGCTGCAGCCATCACGCCGTGACGCGCAGACCACTTAATATTACAACATATAACCATCTCATACATGAACTCATTATCATGATGAAGGCTATACCACATCATATGCAAACCCTGCAAAACCAAGTTAGACGTCCTCTAATCGGTTTTAGCAAAATTTTAGTTACGTGGTTAACCAGTTTTATCAATTAAGACTAGCTACCTACCTAAGCACAACAAGGCAATGTTCTTGATGCTAGATTAAGTTTCGGGCTTTGTGAAAGAGAGACTTAATTAAAAGTATCATCCCCCACACTAAACTTCGTCAATACGTGTGACCCCCTAGAAGATCATCCATTTTCGGCACCCTCTTGTATACGCGACGGTTCACTATTCCTGACTATGATGTAGCCCAAGGAACTGTTAGCAGATCATCCACGGCCGGAGCCGATCGATTGTCAGAACCTTGTGGCAAAACTACATCATTCTGCCAATGAACTGAACTGAAGCAACACTCGTGGGAAGCATAGCAAGAACATCAACCCTCACATATCAGATGTGATGTAGATAGCAACCTGCATCTACTCATAAACCAACTCTGATGCCACTGCTGGGAAACATAGTAGAAAACAAAAAAATCGCACCTACGATCACCCAGGAACAATATGAATATGCAATGGGTTGTGATCAACGATCGTTACCGATCTGGAGTGCAGTGGAAGTAGATGAGTCGGTGTAGATCGTACTTGGAGTCCCACAAACATTGATGACGACCCCACGAACAAACCTCAAACGGTCCCTCGAACGAAAGACTGAAAGCACAGCCTCTCTACTTGGTTGCAAGCGTATGGTTTTCACGATCCGACAGTGCTTTGCCGTCCAGAGCTAATCGTCACTAGAGAATTAGAGGGCGAAGATTAGAACCACACCGGGCTTCTAATTATGAGGATTAGAGGTGGCTAGGGCTAGATCTAGTTAGTCAAATAGGACCAATTAGAACTAGAACTAGATCAACTAGAGGAGGCTCCAAAACTTGTGTTGTATAATTGGGCACCAAACCTCCACTATATATAGGTTAGAGGGGAGACGGAGGGCTGCCACTAAGGAGGGAAACCCTACTTTGGGCATCCAAACTCCTCCCCTTGTCCAATTCGCCCATCCCCAAAAACATTTTCCACCTATATATATATATATATATATATATATATATATATATATATATATATTAATTGGTAATACCTGGTATTACCCGATATTCACTGAAACCCTTCCGGTGACCCCGGAACGCTTTCGGAACCTCTCGAAACTATTCTAGATAGTAATGAAACAATTCCACAAATATATTATCATCACTCCCACCCCATTAACACTCAACAGATCGTAATTACCTTAAGCTTGTGACCCCGTAGATTCGGTAAATCATAGACATGAACGAAACCCCTTCGTTAAATGACCGATAGCGGAACCGTGGACATCCATATCGGTCCCTATGATTACACGAATGATATTCGAGTGAACCTTTGGTTATCATGTGATGTTCCCTTTGCTTCATGATACTTTCCAAAATCCGGTGTGCATTGGTATCCTCCAGAGTCATCACCATGCTCACTATACCGTTGCTCCCGTTACCAGGTTTTTTCTTCTTTCTCGTTGACGTGTTCCGGCATCCCTGTGACGTAGTCACCTGTGTCTGGCCAGAAGATGATGGATGTCGTCACATTGAGAGGGCCCTAAGAATATCTCTCCCTCGTCGGAGGAGCAAATCCCACTCTCGAGCTGTCCGGTCACTTGTCAAATTTTTCGGTGTGCCTGGAAGTTGTTGTTATGATCACCTTGTTACAGCTGATGTTTGAGCAACCCCAAAGCCCACCGTCCGGTAGGAAGTTACCGAGACACTCTCATGGTCTGAGGAACTAAAACACATGCTAACACTCCGTGTTATAACAAATGATTTCAGACGATATAATCACATAGTATAATAGACAAGTATTGGGTCGATTCAATATGATCATTCTTCTAACGTCATACCCTCAATGCCGTCCAGAGCTAATCGTCACTAGAGAATTAGAGGGCGGAGATTAGAACCACACCGGGCTTCTAATTATGAGGATTAGAGGTGGCTACGGCTAGCTCTAGTTAGTCAAATAGGACCAATTAGAACTAGAACTAGATCAACTAGAGGAGGCTCCAAAACTTGTGTTGTATAATTGGGCACCAAACCTCCACTATATATAGGTTAGAGGGGAGAGGGAGGGCTGCCACCAAGGAGGGAAACCCTACTTTGGGCATCCAAACTCCTCCCCTTGTCCAATTCGCCCATCCCCAAAAACATTTTCCACCTATATATATATATATATATATATATATATATATATATATATATATATATATTAATTGGTAATACCTGGTATTACCCGATATTCACTGAAACCCTTCCGGTGACCCCGGAACGCTTTCGGAACCTCTCGAAACTATTCTAGATAGTAATGAAACAATTCCACAAATATATTATCATCACTCCCACCCCATTAACAATCAACATATCGTAATTACCTTAAGCTTGTGACCCCGTAGATTCGGTAAATCATAGACATGAACGAAACCCCTTCGTTAAATGACCGATAGCGGAACCGTGGACATCCATATCGGTCCCTATGATTACATGAATGATATTCGAGTGAACCTTTGGTTATCATGTGATGTTCCCTTTGCTTCACGATACTTTCCAAAATCCGGTGTGCATTGGTATCCTCCAGATTCATCACCATGCTCACTATACCGTTGCTCCCGTTACCAGGTTTTTTCTTCTTTCTCGTTGACGTGTTCCGGCATCCCTGTGACATAGTCACCTGTGTCTGGCCAGAAGATGATGGATGTCGTCACATCGAGAGGGCCCTAAGAATATCTCTCCATCGTCAGAGGAGCAAATCCCACTCTCGAGCTGTCCGGTCACTTGTCAAATTTTTCGGTGTGCCTGGAAGTTGTTGTTATGATCACCTTGTTACAGCTGATGTTTGAGCAACCCCAAAGCCCACCGTCCGGTAGGAAGTTACCGAGACACTCTCATGGTCTGAGGAACTAAAACACATGCTAACACTCCGTGTTATAACAAATGATTTCAGACGATATAATCACATAGTATAATAGACAAGTATTGGGTCGATTCAATATGATCATTCTTCTAACGTCATACCCTCAATGTTGTTTTAGGACTGTCATTACACTTAACGATATCCTAAGATCCGGAAAACGTGATCACCAACAACACTTGAGTAGTCTTAGAGGCGAGACCAGGAACTATTTTATTCCGCTTATTATTCCACATGTGCATATGAGTTTTCCACTAAATCGCATATTCCAGGATCATAGCAGTTATGGTATGGAATATAAACTTTTAACTATGAATATATGGAAGTATAATAATACTATATTATTGCCTCTAGGGCATATTTCCAACAGTTATATGCCGCACAAATACTATTACTGAAAACCTATTTCAAATATAAATCCAACACTACAAGTTTTATGATATACTTCCTCTTTTTCATAATATAGTGCATATAGATTTTTTTTGAAAAGCCAAGCATCACAAACTTTGAGAAAATTCATGAAGAAAAATATTTACATCTAGAATTCCAAACTTTTATCATTAGATTCATTATAAGATGAACTTTTATACTTTATATATTTAGTATTGTAGATATAAATAATTATCTCTAAAAACTTGGTCAAAGTTTTCAAAGTTCGACTTCTCAAATAATCTATACGCACTATATTATAGGAAGGAGGGAATACAACTAATATTTTTTAGTCAAATCTATGGTCTAAATTTGGTATAAAATATAAAGAAGATAGTACTACTTAAAATCTTAAAATTTAACTCCTCAAATGCCTCTCAAACCTTAACTCCTTCAATGTTAGGAGGTGTTAAGAAAATGTGGAGCTAACCGAACTAGTAACACTTTAAAAAAAAGGCAGTCTGGTGAATGTAGCTTTCACTTGTGCATGACCCGAGGAAGTGTCAGGCCATTCTGAGTCTCTTGCATGTGGTTTTTCCTACATTTCTGCAAGAGTCCGTTTCTAGACATGAACCTATGACCTCATGGTCACAAGACAACAACTTTACCATTGCGCCATGGCTCCTCTTCACGAGTAAAACTTAAATCCCTTAAAAAAAAACTTTGCCAATTCTTCAATCTTTTGGGTTACATTATATACCATACTCCATTTGAACTAGATATTTGAGCTTAAATTAAGTTCCAACTTAATAATTTATCTTCACACAATTCAACAACATTATACATTTAATTATTCAAAATTCAACACACTAATGGTCCCGAACGAAATAATGATCCAAATAAAGCATGATAAATCACAAACATCAAGTGCTATGAAGTGTTGGGAGGTGCTCAACAAGATCATATTGCAGCCGAGTATGGACCTCTCAGCACTTGGTCCTTCGACGTGTTGAGAGAAATCTTTGGATCCTATGCATTGTGTTTCGGCACCACAAGATCCCCACTCGAGATGTATCAAAATTTCTCTGGCTTTCCTTTCTCATCCTCGATGATCATACCGTGCAAGATGATGCAACATATCATGATCTGCCAAAGGACCCGTGACTTCCAATACTCAGTAGGGCTACAAACAATCACAAAGCACTTTGAAGCACACTTAGAGCTCTCTCGACATCCTTACTTGCTGGCCCTTGACGTGTTGCAAAGTGAGATCTCTTGTTGCCTTGAGGACGCTGGATTATCTTCACAATGTGGTCCATGGAGAATGGATGCCATCGGCAATGTAGCTAGCCTATTGTGTAGACAACATAGTTGCAAGGTGGAGCATCTCCGACTACAAGCCTTCTGAACTACTATGGTCTCGAAAGCACATTGAGGTCATTATGAGAGCCAGACAACCCCGAGTACAAACAACAAATCTGTAGATCCTTTGATGCAACTGCCTCGAGGACGATAGTTGGATCTTTGCAATGCCCGTTGTATCGACATTTCCATCCCGCGGGATAACTCTTACATGTCCAATGCATACAATCAATTGATTCAAGCCTCTCTGGCCATCCCCGTTTTTCACTTAGCCCCATGAGCCTCCCGGTGTCTCCATCGTTGGGTGCCCCAAATACTTCGGTCTATAGATCTCGATCACGGCTTGTGTGAATCTTCAAAAAGCCTTGCATATTTCCCAATGCGAACATAGTCATCAATGGCATTGGACAAACACCCATAAGCAAGCACTCGAACAACCGCGACACACTTCATTACTAGACTTGCATTACCCCCGCGCACTCCTCCTCGGTTCAATCCAAGTATCCTAGGCGGCCCCTTTTTAACTTTAGAATGAAATATAATACTTCCTCTGTTCCAAATTATAAAATGTTTTGGTAGGCTAAAATAGCCTAAAAATGCATTATAATTTGTGATGGAGGTTGTATTTGACTGTATATAAATAACATACAAGACTTTCAAAAGAACTCATAATAAATGAAAAATTTACTGTAAAAACTTGTGCAAATAAATTCAAATGTTTTTTTATGAATTGTAATTCTAGACTGTAGTCCACACCAAAACATTCCAAATAACGATTCTTATTTCAAGATTCTTCGAATCAAACAGGCCCATGGCTGGTCTCGTGCTTTCCGCACACAGACTGCTTGTCCACATTTCACTCGAAGTCTCCACCCTCAGACTCTGGCACCACCAACTTGAGACGGAAGAAAGAACAGCAGAGGAGCGAGCGAGCGAGAGAGAGAGAGAGAGAGAGAGAGAGAGAGAGAGCGAGCGAGCGATTGAAGCTGTCTGCCCGCTGTGGTGCTCAAGCGGGATGGCGGGGCCTGATGGGGAGAGCAGCGCCAGCGGACGCAGCTGCGTCGAGACCGGCAGTTCTATGGTCGCGGGAGGCAGCTCTGGGAGGGCAAGCGCCGCCCTTAGTACCTCGGTCGTCAATCTGGTACTTATCGCCATGGTTTATACTGTACAATGCTGTTGTTAAATTGTTCGAGATGGGGAAAAAATGGTAGCTTTTTTAACGCCTCGAGTCTTGTGGTTGTCGACGACGGTGGCGCTCTCATCGCTTCCTCTTGGGGGTACGGCCGCGGAGCTCTGGTCCCTCTCGGCCTCAGCTCGTCTGGGTCATCAGGTGGAGGGGTTCGATTTTGCGGCTTGCCAGCAGGGGCGGCGCTCCTCGATGCGAGAGGCGCCCCCCTCGCCGGCGGCAATCTTGGGCAGAGGGAGACGGTTTGGCGGGTGGTCGATGACGCGGGGATGCTTTTGGTTTCTCTGCTGGTTCAAGCTCCCGCCTGTGCTCCTTGCGCTCTCTTTAGTGTAAAGCTGGTTTCTTGGAGCTACACATTGCTTCCTCTCGAGCAAAGCTGGTACTTTCCTGCAGTTTGCCATTAGCGATCATGGCCTGGGGATGCTCCCAGGGGTGGACACCCCGGTTGGGCTCATTACTGGTGTGTAGAGTCTGCTCGGTGCTGTTGTCGTCGTGGGCTTTGGGCTGCGGGGGATTTTGTGCATGTTTAGTGTCGTTTTCTTGCGCTTTTCTTCTATCATCCAGGATTATGCGATGGATGTTTCAATTGTTCTTTGCGGGGGTTCTGTCAATATTTATGTTGTTGGCAACTTGGTACCATAGAAATTCAATTATGTTGAGTACACAGCAGACCTAGTGGCAAACAACCAGACTTGTTATTTACAGTAGGTTTTATTTATTTTTGCACAAACTGGCCACGTCCTATGCAGAGCTTTCTTCGCCTTTTATCAAACTTCTCATCTTCAGATCATTTGTATACTACACATGTAAACTATCATCCATATGCTATCAGAATTATTAATACTATCATTATTGTAAACATCAGGTTGAACCCTACCTTGACAAGCCTGATGTGTCTTTGTCATTTCAGAGAGGCAATCTCCCTGACAAATCTAGAGTTCTGGACAGAGTAAAATGGTATCATTTGATTTTATACTTTCTATAGCATTTTTCTGTATTTATGTATCCAGGAAGTAAATTATATTTTTCCCTGCACATTGTTTTTGCTGTTCCTTGCACAGGATACTGCACAGGTTCACACCACAAACGTTTCATCATCTTATGGGTCTGTTGCTTGGAGCAGGAATCACCACTCCAAGCATTTCAAAGGTTCGGTTTGTTAGTTGTTGACAGTACTATGACTAGAATCAACCATTGCTCTATTTTACCTTTTGACAGTTTCCGATTTACCTGTCTCTATTTCATTCAGGATGTTATCTCTCTCATATTTGAAAGTGCTGTTAGTGAACCAGCTCTATGCCCAATATATGCTCAACTTTGCTCTGGTCTCGCTGAAAAGCTTCCTGCATTCTGTCCTGAAGAGCCTGGTGGTAACGATATTACATTCAAACATGTACTTTTCAACTATTGCCAAGAGGCATTTGAATGTGTGAATAATCCAAGTGTCGAGGTAGATAAATTGACCGGTACACACCAAGAGATGCTCAGACAGGATGAACAAAATTTAGTGAAACATCAAAAATTTGGAAACATTCAGCTCATTGGTGAGCTGCTCATGCTGAAGTTGGTCGCAGAGGACATAGTTCATAATATTACTCAGGTACAGATGCAATCTTTCTGACACTTTCAGTTGGTAATACAATGAGATTGCAAAATATTTGGTGTTAAAGGTTATTGGCTAGATAAAAAGTGTGTGTATTTGACTCTTAAAAATATTTCTGTTGATCCATCGTTTGTGTAAACTTCATTAGACTGCATTTCTGGAAACCTATTGAGTTATTGGCCAGTTAATGACTGTCTACTCGCTATAAACAGGTGCTATTAGGTTCTGATAGCAACACCTGCCCTTCTGAAGAAAATGTTGAGGCCATGTGTCAGTTCTTCTGCAAAGTCGGTAAACTACTGGATGAACAGTCAAAGTCTCTTTCATCTGGTGATATATATTTCGATCGGCTGAAGGAGGTAAAGAGACATACTCAGTTGGCGCCACATTTGAAGGTTAGGATATGTGATGTCCTTGATATTCGCTCGAACAACTGGGTGCCTCGACATGAAGAGGTAATGACCTCCCAAGTTTCATTTTCAAACATTTTGGCTTTTCCGTTCAGAAAGTCAATCTCTCTCGCTCGCTACTGTAGGTGGATGATCTACCTGAACATCAAAGTTATGGTGACCATCTTCTTGATGTTGTGCTGTCTTGGACAGTGTCAGAAGCCACCACTGAGGACCTTTATAAATCCAAGGTTATTAGAATACTGTAAAGGCTGCTCTTTTATTTTTCTATCGCACAGTAGCTGATAGTTAGGAACATGATCTGTGTGATTTCTTTTGGTTATTTTGTGATTATCTATTCTATCTGTCCCATTTGTGATGGCTCTTCCAGTTGAAACACCCATTTACAATTAATGGTTTTTGTGTCATATGTAAATATGCATGTGTGCATGCATGTGTGTGTTTGTGTGCTGCTTTAGCATGCCAATAATTTATAATGGGGTCTTTTATTACGAACTGATTATGTTTGTTCTTGTTTTAAAGGCATTAGCTGCAAGGTGTTCATTAAGATTAAAAAAAGTTAGTACTAGGCTTTAGCTGCAAGATCTACAAAAATAATGCATATTTTTGGAAGAGAGTATTCTAGGAGGCAGCACTTTCTCAATATGAGAATCATGCTATCTCTTCTTGCTTCTTTGTGCTTATGTTGGTCCTTTATTTGCATGTCTCCCATAACATTCCAAGTGTGTGAAACAGATCAAGATAATGCCTGCACAGTTCAAATCAATTAGTCAATATATAGAATAGCAATCAGATTTTTTGATTGAAGAAGTACGTGCAAGAGTGCACTCGGCTATCAATCAGATACAAAGATCAGAGTTTTATCATGTGCTGTCAGTATTGGAGATTGATTCATCAGAACTTCTGTATTTTGATATTGATGTTGCGAGGCTGTCTAAAGATGGATTTAATCACGCAGTTAAAGACGGCGATGTCTTCTTGTTGACTAAGAACCCACCAACTGATTTTAAGCTTCATGACTCATGTTTGCTTGGTATTGCCATGGAGGTTGGAGCAGATAATTCTTTTCAGAAGAGTTTCAAAATGTTAGTGACAAGGAAGCACGAGAAACATCTGGTGATGACAGTGAAGTTTGTCAGCTTCTTAACTAACATTGCAGAGGATTTGAGCATATCAAAAGCAATATCAGTTGGCAATTTTAGTGCTATCAAACTGGTTTTAGAAAAGGTGTGGTTATGTTTTTCTTTTGATGGAGTTTAAAACACATAACTTGAAATCATGTATTAATATTCCTTTTTGTTTATGTATTTGCAGAATGAATCCTTTAGTACATGTTCTGCTGAAATTTCTGCGCTTGAACAGCTTACAAATGAAGAAAGATACAATGAGGATCAGCTTAATGTTATTAGAAGTATCTTGTCAAAATTGAGATGTGAGAATGAACAATCAGTTCACTTGATTTGGGGTTCCCCAGGTACTGGCAAGACTTTGCTTGCATGTACTATCCTAAACTGTTTCATGAATTCAAGAAAACAAATTCTTTTGTGCGTTCCAACAGAAAAGCTGATCTTCAAATTACTAAGCCTGCTGAAAAATGAGTTTCCATCATTCAAATTTAGTGATTTGATTGTGCTGAATGCTATGGATAATAATTTTTCGGCAATGAGTCTGTCTATCAGGTGTGATGATCTTAACTGTGCTGTGTTTTTATGGAGTTGTTTTACAAAAGAAATGACCTCGATCTTAGAACTGGGCATATATATGCCCGAAGCAAAGCCTGTAATTCAGTTCTCTCTTGGCACATTTAAAACCAAGTTTCTAATTATCCTAAGACAAGTGAAATATTGTTCCGAGAGACTTATCCGTTCGCTCTTGGACATATACTTAAATGTTCATGACGTCGATAAGGTAAACGACATGCTTTGTACACTGGATAAATTTGAAAAGCTTTTGAAGAATGATGCTCTGAAGTCTTCTGATTTGGAAAGAGCGTTTGGACTTCCAGAATTATCTCCAAATCCCTCAAATAAGACTGTTTGCAGCATTGCAACTGCCCTAAATGAAACAAGGATGCAATGCATTGTCCTGATAAAAGATATTCTTGAAGTCATTCAACTTCCTAAACTGAAAGACTGGAATGATCTTGAATCATTCTGTATAAAACATTCTCGGATCATCATATGCACCCCAGGTTACTTCTCTTGGCTGCATGATTATGGAATGAAACCAGATATACTGATAGTTGACGATGCTGCACGTATAACAGAGAAGGATCTATTAATCCCATTGTTGACTGCTCCTATAAGACATATCGTGTTGTTTGGCGACCACCTGCATGTCCAACCAATGATGGAAAGTAAGGTGCGCATTTAATCCTGCACAATAGGTGCATGAAATATCATGGAAACTTACACTTGTCTTTATTTGAGGTTATCTTGATATCTTGTTCGCAAAAGATTGTTATGAGAATATGTGAATTTTTTTAAGCAAATAAATATTAAGTTTATATATCTAACTATTCAAAAAAAAGTTTACTTATCTACTCCAGATAACTAGTTGTTTGATTAAATTTACTATATTCTTTATGCATTGTCATTTTTGTAGCACCTAACCTTTGATTTTCGTTATGGCCAATCATGATTAGTACTGAACCATTTTTAATAATTTTTTAGGTCTGTAAAATGACTGGGTATGGCATGAGCCTATTTGAACGATTGATAAATTTGTCTTTTGACAAGAAACTCCTCAGAGAACAATATAAGATGTCTCCAGTGCTTAGCAAAATGCATGGCAGGCTTTTCTACAAAGACAAAATTTTGGATGGGCAGAGTGTCAGGCTTGATGACTTTACTGCCTTACAATTTGCTCCATATAAGTTTATCGACATATCTGATGTCGAAGAACTGATTTCTGAGGAAGAAAACTTCAAAGAACCTTCAGTTATAATGTACTTGCTACAGGACCTGTGCAACGGTATGCAGATTTTTGTTCACCTAATGGTTTTGTAGACAATAAATGCTACTTCCTCCGATCCAAAATAAGTGTCGTGGTTTTAGTTCAAATAAAACTTTTGAACTAAAACCACGACACTTATTTTGGATCGGACGGAGTATTTTTTGTTGAATATATGACAATTCACACAGTTGCAATTTAATGTTAATCTGATACAATGGTCATTTATTTTCACACCATTAATTTTGTACGCAGCAATATGTGTACATATCTGCACTGTGGCTTTCCTGACTAGATTATGTTATTTTAGGTCTAACAAATTTCAATGGAAAGATCAGTGTTGGCATAGTCTGCCTCGGCAGCAGGCGAGCAAATTCAATTGATGAGCAGTTGGGTATGCAATATGAAGATAGCAGTAAGGTTTCTGTAGAAATAATCTCCATTGACAACTTGGATGATTGGTATTATGTTGTCATTTTATCATCACTTTGTAATGATCCATATGAACTCCTAGAAGGCAACAGATTGAACATGGCTCTTACATGTGCAAGGTATGATCTGTAGTTCTGCTCAGCAATCTATTGTTGTGCTAAGAACACACAATTGCTTTTTATTGTCAAGTTCTGCTATTGCTACTAACGACAACTTTGCATTATCTACTTACATTTTTCAGGCACTGCTTATGGATCATAGGCGAAGCTAATGTTTTCCTTTCAAGTCCCGAGGCCTTGAAAAAACTTGTGACATACAATTTCGAGCAAAAATCTGTTGTGAAAATGCACAACAAGACATTGTCTAAGGTGATTCAACAGCTAAAAATGAACAACACAACATGTCAAATGACATTATTACAGAAGGTATGTAAATCAAATACAAGATATTACTTTAATTAGTTGTAACAATGCAAAGTTTTATCATAAGTGGGTCCTAAATTTTCAGATAAGTTGTGAAGGAAATTACTATAGGATCCTGTATTTTCATGAAGAATAAGGAAACAGTTCATATTCTTTTTATAGTTTTGCTACAAAAGTTGTAACTAAGCAACTCTAGTTTGTGACAGATACAAAGCTGTTTGCATATGAGTCATGGAGGGAAATTTATTGCTTTGTAATCTTATAGATGATCTCAATCGAATTTCTTAATCGTTTTCTAACGATACAATCCAACAATAACAATAAGCTGGTGTAATTTTGATTTAGAAGCTCCTTCTCTTCCAAGAAAACATAGTTTTTTATCTAAATCAGTAAAAACGTCAAGTTTATGCCCAGTTAGGTGCATGACACATAGGCTCGGATGCCAAGTTAGGTGCATGACACACCACAGTAGCCTAAGTACCCTGCCAGCACCAGCATTAGACCAAGGAGCTTATTTGGCTCTGTTTTTTTCTATCAGATGAGGCATTCAAAGTTAAGAAGTCTCTGGTTTTATCTGATTTTGTCTGATTTTATCCTCTCCAAGCACTCTCAGGTTTTGTGTTTGTTTCTGGTCAACTGTGTGCCTGTGTTCATGTAGAGTACATATTTAAACTTCTTCGATGAAGAAGTTTAAACGAAGAAGTTTAAATATGTCTCTTACAAGAATAATAACAAGAAATATAAATGTGTTCTTTTTCATTCTTCATAATATTTTGATAAATGATCTTCGAGATTCCAAAATTTTGCAGACTGGCCAAGAATATACTTGGAATGGAAGGCCACACAATACTAAATATATATTATCTTCTGTTCGAGATCAAAAGGGTGATCCTGGTAAGTTATACTTTTATTGGAATTGTATTTCCATTTGTTTATGCCCATCAGCTATGTAACTCCTTCTATGTTTATTTACATGCAGATACTTGTTCATTCCAGACACTTCTAGGAGTGTTTGGATCACTAAAAAATTTGCAACATGCTTGCTTTAATCCCCCAGAAGATTTTAATTGGACCCTGTCTTTGGCTGATTTGAAAGAGAAATATGAACTTTCAGTGGAGACCGGATTTTTAAAAACAGAAAAAGGTGAAAGGGGCAAGCAAAGAATTGTAAGACAAATGGATATTTTACAAAAAGATGGCATCAAAGGATCTCACAATACTCTGCCCAAGGTGAGATGTGGATTTAGTTCTTAGTATGCCATACTGCCTCATATTGTAAATACAATGTTTATTTTATTCCTTAGATACATGCCTATTATGTTTACCTGTTTATCCATCCAATCGAGGCTATTACCAAACTCTCTTCAGTATCTGGATCTTACAACTGCATAATGATAAGTATTAGTGAATCCACTTGCACACTTTAGCCTAGGGCAGGATTCATTTTGATTTGAATATTGGTTTTGGCTTCATGCCAAGCCAAAGCTGATCACCACTAACACCAAATATTTACACAGAAATCCCTCTAGAAGTTCAAAATATCTGACCACATTTCTCTTCTAGCAAAACATGACAATATTGCAATGTTCTCTTTTTACTTGTGTTTTATCTTGAAATAATGGCCACTTCTACTTTAATGTGTTATTTTTTGTTCTTGTATTGTTACACTCTACCAGTATTGCCAAATGTTTTTCAGTCTAAAGACGAGAAAGCTATGTGAAAATGGTTATTGTTCAGTGGTAGTGACTAGTGAGACTCGGTTTTGTAGTTACCTTTTGTTTTCATGTTTCTATGTTTTGTGGTCATACATAATATTAGATGTGCCTAACCTGTTCTGGCTTTTGTAGGTGGAGAACTTCAAAATATCTGGTTACGAAAGGCTGGGGGATAAAAATGGCATCCATTTTTCTCATATT
This sequence comes from Triticum timopheevii, assembly GCA_963921465.1. Taxonomy (NCBI): domain Eukaryota; kingdom Viridiplantae; phylum Streptophyta; class Magnoliopsida; order Poales; family Poaceae; genus Triticum; species Triticum timopheevii. The sequence continues at coordinate 107,284,520 of OY997270.1, forward strand.
AAGGAGAACCTGCGCGCTGGAAAGATGATGGCATGTCACTTTCGTTTATCTGAGAATTATTTTTATTTAAAGCCAGGAGAACTCTACAAGTACGACGAAAAAAAACCTTACATTCATCCGAAGTCTGAGTTGCCAGTTTCTCATGCTGTGATGGGGATTGGTTTTCGGCGGCTGCCATCACCCATCCCTAAGGGCCCAAATCTTACTTCAGTCATATTTCAGAATAGTGAGGGTCCTAGATTTGGGATTGGTGGCATTGGTAAGGTTACGAGGCAGTCATTACGTGGAGCTTACGTAATGAAGATAGGAGATGTGAGCATTGGCACAAATAAGGAATCCACCTAATCAGTAAGTTATGCTGCTCTGCAGATACACATCCATGATTTCAACCTTTTCCTGTCATTTTATATAAGGTGCTCTCTGTTCAGTTATAATTTGAACATTGCAAATTCATGTCAGCCTGCTGTCATGTAAGATGAGAAATCATGACTGCATAATGTTTGTCACCATCTCAACACGTGCGTGAAGTTAGCAGTTCAGCAATTTATGATCTGTTTAGCCTTCTATAAGAATGCATCCTTAACGATTAGCTCTGCAGCTACTAAAGCTAATGTTGGTGTCCTTCCACCTATCGCATACATGTGTGTCTGTTTAACTTTGGTTAGAGATGATTATCCCTTGTGTGTCTGTTTGAACCTCCTGTTCATTGAAAAAAAAGAGATTATCTCTATATGTGTATTTTTGAGAACTAACGCCACTTTGGTTGAAGTGGTAGGTACACTTGGAGGTGGAGTTATGGTGCGACTGGCTCAGCTGCGCCGCCCCCCCCCCCCCCCCCCCCCCCCTGAAGGTTGTCATAAATACTTGCAGCTCCTTTTCGCCATATGCTGGAACTGGATGGCAAAGTTTCTTTTTCAGTTTTGGTTTTAATTGATCTAGTTCTAGGACTGAGATATTGCAAAAGTGTTGAGTTGTGCCCCTGCAAGCAGGCCAAGTAGAATGATTCATTGAGGCGCAACAAATGATGATCCAGGTTCCAGAATGTTAATGCTATTTTGCAATTCCCAACAAGTGAATATTCTTGCTAAAAAGTGTTGTCTTGCTTCAATTATTTTTTCTTGACTGATATTCATGTCAACATGTATATTTAGTATAGCTATCCATCTATGTAGAGCGCGTTTGATTGCCTGTATCAAGCCCAACCGTGCCTGCCAGATGCAGGATTTGGGTGTTTGGTTGCCAAACCTACACACTGCTTAAAGCACCGCAGTCCCAGACTTGAGAAGTATGCAAACCCTCATGATGTGGTGTGGTGGTGGCGGTTGGATGACACCTCAGTAGCTAAGAGTAAACTATGATCTGATGAACTCTCATGATGCTTATGGTATTCTTGTCCTGTGTTTTCATTATGAATTGCTTGTTGCTGCCCTTTAGAATCGTTGCTGATTTTAGATAACCTGATATGATGTGTTGTTGGACTGTTGATCGTCTGGTCCAATTAATTCTTATGGTGGATTTGGTAAGAATCATTTTTTGCTCTCTTGCTAAATAATCGAGAAAATAAATATATTTTTTATATATCCTGCTTGCTTCATTATAACAAGTCCTACATGGAAATGGCCGCTAAAGAGAGAATCTTTGTGGCTTGATTATCCTGGAATGCATGGTTTTCATATGGGAATTTAACATTCCGATGGGTGCTGTCACAGCCCTAGCTAATCCTTGCTTTTCGTTGCATCAGAATCATCATACATCATGTTAAACTCAAATGAAATTGAATTGAGGGAAATTTCAAAAGCCTAATCATTTAAAAAAGGGTCAAACTTCAAATTTCTTCAATGAACCCAAGAAAATATTAATTTTAAACTCTAAGGATTTTGGCAACATAAAAACTCAAGCCAACATTTTTGGAGGTTTATAAGCATTTATTTTTGGGCTTTGAATGAAATCAATATATATTTGAATTGGAATTATATTGCTAAATAAATAGATATAATTCCAAAAATTCTGAAACTCGGTAATTTTGGAAAAATCCATTTAGTACACATGTCAAATTTCAGGAGTTATAAAATGGTTTGATTTTTGAATCAAATCAAAACAGAGAGAAAATAAAACAAAACAGAAAAGAAAAGGGAAAAACTAACCTGAGCTTACCTAAGGCCCAGGTAAAGTGCAGCCCAACTGGTCCAGGAGCCAGTCATCTCCTTCCTTCCCGAAAGAGCTCGTCGCCGTCGCTCGTCGCAGTTGTAGCCACCGCCGTTGCCTCGACTCCCCAGCGTGTACAACGCCACCGCCACCTCGCGCCGCTACTCTACACGCAAGATCGACCGCGGGAGCACTCCATTGACGGATTCACCCGCGTCTTCGTCGCTGGTGCCCGAAGCTCCTCGTCGTCGATTCGCAGCAACCAGCGCTTCCCGGGCCTCACCGAGCACCGCATCATCATCATCATGGTGAGCTCCGCTTAGTTTCCCCTCTCCTCTGGGCCTCGTTCCCGTGCTTTAGCCGCCCCGCGAGTTCCGAGCTCCGGCCGCCGCCATGGCCGACGAGCTCATGCTCCCGAGCTCGCCCGCTTGCTCCAGTCGCACCAGAGTGCTCGATGCGCTCCCAGTAAGTCGCTGCGCCGCGCCTTTTAGCCTGGTTCGTGCTAAAACCCCACGCCCGCGGTAACCCAAGCTCCGGCAGCTCGCTGCTACCGTCGCTGCAGGCTCCCCAGCTCCAACTGCTGATGCCACTCGATGCGCCGCACCGCCAGCCCTCCACGCACCCACGCGCACAACCAGAAGCCGCCGGAATCGGTCGGCCGGCGATCGCCGCCACACCTGGAATAGCGCCGGCGATTCGCCGCCGACTAATCCCGCGTTTAGCCACTAATCCACCCCTATGGTTAATGACAGGCGGGCCCAGCTCTTAATTAACCACAGGGTTAATTCCCTGTTTAATTTACTAGAGTTTCAGACGTACAAAACAATATTTAACATAGGGAAACACTGCTCGTTTTTTTTTCGAGAGTACGCCAATGGCGTACCATTCTTTATAGAAGAAGAAGAAAGTATAATTACAAGACGTGTGGCTCGAATGCGAATAAACGCCCCACACAACAACCCAACACCAACACCAACCAACTAAAACCTAGGCTAACTCCTCACAAAGCGTTGTAACCCACCAACACCGCCTGCCGCTTGCCTCCACTCGGCTATCTCAGTAAGCGTAGAGGTGACTAGCTCGAGCTGGTTTTTTTGTTGCTTCACCCTATTGAACACTCTCGCATTCCTTTGCTTCCACAAAGCCCAGAGGACCGCCGTGATCGTGGTGTCAAAGCCTCTCCTGTCCGGCCCCTGGAAACTCTTCCGTGCGCGAAGCCACCACTCCAATGTAGTCTCTGTTGGGGTCGAAGGAGGCGTGTTGATCTGTAGAGTGTCCCATATGTTGTACCACACCTCCCGTGTGTACGGGCACCTGATCCACGTTGTCCTCGTCCTGCAAGCAAGTATAGCAAGCTACACTCGCATCCTGAAGGCCATGCCTCGCCCTCCTGTCCGACGTCCAAATCCTGTACTGCATCGCCAACCAGACAAAGAGCTTGCATTTCAAAGGTGCCCAACTCCTCCAAACACACTTCGCCAGGGGCGACTTGGGCCACCCATTGCAAAGGCTCTGATAGATGGATTTGGCAGAGTATTGTCCAGAGCTAGAACACGTCCAGGTGAATGTATCTTGCTCGACCTCATTCCTTTGTACCGTCGCCAACGCATGACTCAAGTGCATGCATTGCATTAGAGCCATGAAGGAGTTCTCAGGTTGGCAATCTCCCCTCCAACTGTCATTGAGGAGCGCCTGTTGCACCGTTCTGTTATTGATCACCCTCCTATGTACCGTTTCAAGTAATAACGGTGCTATGTCCGCCACTGCAAATCCGTGAATCCACCGGTCTCGCCAAAAAAGCACCTTGTCACCCACGCCAACTGAGATGTGAACCAAACTGTCGAACACATCCCTAGCCATCATGTCCTCAATCATCGGCAGTCCCTGCCACGACCTGTCAGGCTCCGTACGCTTTAACCATTCCCATCTTACCCTGAGCGCTAGCGATTGATGTTGCAAGTTTTTGATCCCAAGCCCACCACGATCCTTCGGCCGGCAAATCTTGTCCCACGCGACCAGGCATTGCCCTCCGTTCACCTTGTCCTTGCCTGCCCAAAAAAACGACTGTCGGTGTCAAAACCGGCGGATCTCGGGTGGGGGTCCTGAACTGTGCGTCTAGGTGGATGGTAACAGGAGACAAGGGACACGATGTTTTTACCCAGGTTCGGGCCCTCTCGATGGAGGTAAAACCCTACTCCTGCTTGATTGATATTGATGATATGGGTAGTACAAGAGTAGATCTACCACGAGATCAAGGAGGCTAAACCCTAGAAGCTAGCCTATGGTATGATTGTTGTTCGTCCTACGGACTAAAACCCTCCGGTTTATATAGACACCGGAGAGGGCTAGTGTCACGCCCAAGATGCGACCCTATCCTAAAGGAACTCGAAGGTCCCACCAAGGATAGAAGCGCATCTTGAAGACGCTTTTGCAAGATGGATATCATTACATCAACATGACATAATAGATGGGGATACATACAAAAGGCATACAATGCCACATGAATACAACATCATCACATACAAGAACAACATCCGACTACGGATGAAACACAAAACTGAAACTTAACGACATCCACCCTGCTAGCCCAGGCTGCCGACCTGGAACCTATCCCCTGATCGAAGAAGCAGAAGAAGAACTCAACGCACGCAAGCATCGCTCTCGCGTCAGGATCATCGCAAAACTTGTACCTGCAACTGTTGTTGTAGTAATCTGTGAGCCACGAGGACTCAGCAATCCCATTACCATGGGTATCAAGACTAGCAAAGCTTAATGGGAAAGGAAGGGATAAAGTGGTGAGGTTGCAGCAGCGACTAAGCATGATATGGTGGCTAACATACGCAAAAGAGAGCGAGAAGAGAAACAAAGGAACGGTCGTGAAGCTAGCAATGATCAAGAGGTGATCCTGAACACCTACTTACGTCAAACATAACACAGAAACCGTGTTCACTTCCCGGACTCCGCCGAGAAGAGACCATCACGGCTACACACGCGGTTGATGTCTTTTAATTCGGATCTGGTGTCAAGTTATCTACAACCGGACATTAACAAATTCCCATCTGCCACATAACCGCGGGCACGGCTCTCGAAAGTTTATACCCTGCAGGGGTGTCCCAACTTAGCCCATGACAAGCTCTCGCGATCAACGAAGGAATAGACCTTCTCCCAGGAAGACCCGATCAGTCTCGGAATCCCGGTTTACAAGACATTTCGACAATGGTAAAACAAGACCAGCAAGACCGCCCGATGCGCCGACATCCCGATAGGAGCTGCACATATCTCGTTCTCAGGGCAACACCGGATAAGCTAAGCGTACAGGTACCGACGTAACCCAAGTTGCCAAGGGATGGTCCCGCACGGTGCTCTAGTTTGGACCAACACTTAGACAAGCATTGGCCCGGGGGGGCTATAATAAAGATGACCCTTGGGTTAATTACTCCCAAGGGAAAAGTAGGTGGTGGTGAGGCAAATGGTAAAACCAAGGTTGGGCCTTGCTGGAGGAGTTTTATTCAAAGCGAACTGTTAGGGGGGTCCCATAAATCACCCGACCGCGTAAGGAACGCAAAATCCGGGAACATAATACCGGTATGACGGAAACTAGGGCGGCAAGAGTGGAACAAAACACCAGGCATAAGGCCGAGCCTTCCACCCTTTACCAAATATATAGATGCATTAATAATATAAGAGATACTGTGATATCCCAACATAACCCTGTTCACCATGGAGAAATCTTCAACTTCACCTGCAGCTAGCAACGCTATAAGAGGGGCTGAGCAAAGCGGTAACATAGCCAAACAATGGTTTGCTAGGAATGGTGTCAAAGGTTAGAGGTTCATGGCAATTTGGGAGGCTTGAAGAGCAAATGATAGGTAATGCAGCATAGCGATAGATCGAAGCAACTAGCATAGCAATGATAGTAGTGAGATCCAGGGTAGCGGTCATCTTGCCTGAAATCCCGCAAGGAAGAAGAACGAGTCCATGAAGAAGATGAAGCCACGAAGACGAACCAAGCGGAGACGAACGAATCCTCACGATCGCAACGAAATGGGAACTATCGAGAAGAAGCACATAACATAGTAAACACACCACACATAGACAAGACATGATGCACAACAAGCATGATGCATGACAAAGCTACATGAAGCTACTCATGGCAAGAGATGATGCAAACAAGAACAACATATCAAGGCAAGTTTAAATGAGGCCGGAAACAACATATAACAATTCCGGTAAGTCCTCATATGCAAATTTCGAAATTGGTCCAGATCTAAACAAACCTTATGTTCAAGTTGTTAAACAGCAAGTTAAAGAGCATCAAGAGGATCTACACGAAAATCTAGTCAAGTTACATATAAAGTTCATTAGATTTGGAGCTACGGCCTAGAAGATATGAGCAAAACAAGTTAAGCATGGCATTGATGCAAAATGCATACAAACATCAAGCAAACACCTCAAAACAAGGATGCAACATGATAATATGGAACTACATGAAAAAACAAGCAAGTTTCATATGGAGCACACTCAAAACGGAGCAACGGTTCAACACATACACTCCATACAAGTCATAGCAACAATCTGTCCATAACAACAACTAGGCATCTTGCAAGCATCAAAATAATATGCTACAGCACCCCAACATAATAACAAAAGGCATGGGCATGAAGTACACGTAAAGCATAACAAAACATGAACACTGAGCTATCTCCAGAAACAACTAGAACATGCTCAAAATGACATGGTAAGATTGCAAATAATAACAGTTTCAGACTTATGCAGAAATAACGTCAGGAAGCAATGTTTAGAGCTATCAAACAACATGTTACAGGAATATATCATGGCAAACAAAGGCATGGCATGAATCTACTAATAGCATAGATCAAAAGTCCCTTACTGACCATGAGCCAAAAAAGGATCAGAAGATAAGATGGCACCCATATAAACATGGCAAGTTATATTACAGATTCAAACATGGCAGGAACAACAATAAGTAGGCATGTTGGTGAGCTTGAACCACTCACTACAGAGCAATACATGGCATGGAAAGGCAACCAACAGTAAGAAGGCATGTTTATGAAGCTAAGCATGGCAAGATCAAGTTCATAGGGTGCATGGATCACTAGGAAACAATCATGGAAACATTGAACTTCATGTTAACAGGTTGACAGCAACATTTTCAAGCAAATTTGGAGCAAGATAACAACATGTTCCAGCAGGCTATAATTGCAACCAAGGGCATGAATGGATAGAGCATGACATGTAGATCAAAACATGTTTATAGGACATCTCCAGATTATGCATAGAATGATTAGTAGAAGCATGTTTACATAGCAACAAAATATAACAGAATCTGTCTAGCAAAATAGTAACAGCAAGTACCCTCCTTAGCAAGCTTGATACACTCAGCACACAACTCACAAAAATACATGGTTGGTACCCCTGGAAAGATGGCATGACATAGATCAAAACACATGTAGAGCTCAACCTCATAGGATGCACACATCAAACATGGCAAAAATGATAAATGAGCAAGTTATAACAGTTTCAGCAGATTAACATCAACATGCACTCTTCCAACAGCATTTCGGGCATCAAGATGAGCTCAAATGAAAATGATGCAATGAAATGAAATGAAGTAATCGTCGAGGCGAACAATTTGACATATCACACGCACGAAACGGAGCTACGGACGCAGAGATACAGCAGGTCAAACATGGCATGACAATGTCAGAAATCTGGGACTTACAGAAATATACCCTCCGGATCTGGGCGTTGACCCCGCACGCAAAACGAGGCGGTGGCGGATCTCGCCGGATTCCTCGCCGGAGACGGAGAGGAGGGCGGATCCGGGGCTCCTCCGGCCGGATCTCGCCGGATCCGGTCCGGGTCGAGGCGGAGGAGGCGGTGGGGAGGCGCGGAGCTGCGCCGGAGTAGGACGGCGGGGCGGCGACCGGCGGGGCTGGACGGGCGGTGGCCGGCGACCGGGGTAGCGGCGGCGAGGTCGGCAGCGACCGGCGGGCGAAGGCGGCCGGCGGAGGCGGGCTGCGGACGGGCGGCGCTAGGGCAAGGGAGGCGCTAGGGCGCGGGAGGCGCTAGGCGGCGGAGCGCGGGGCGGGCCGCGGGGGCCAGCCACGGGCCCGGGCGGGCCGGCGGCGCGGAGAGATGGCGGCGCCCACGTGGCGCGCGGGGATTGGCCGCGGGGCGCCGGGCGGACGTGTCCGGCGCGCGGAGGAAGAAGGGAGCTAGGGTTTTGGGGGATTTGACCGCGAATTTGGAAGGGGAAGGCATATTTATAGGTAGAGGGAGCTAGGAGAGTCCAAATGAGGTGCGGTTTTCGGCCACGCGATCGTGATCGAACGACTGAGAGCATGGAGGAGAGTTAGATGGGTTTTGGGCCACTTTGAAAGGGGTGTTGGGCTGCAACTCAAAGAGGGCTTTACGGTTACCCGGTTAACCGTTGGAGTATCAAACGACCTCCAAATGGCACGAAACTTGACAGGCGGTCTACCGGTGCTATACCAAGGCCGCATGGCAAGACTCGGTCCATTCCGAGAATGTTTAACACCCGCACAAGAGAAGAGGCAAAAGGGGGACGCCGGGGAACATAGGAGCGCCGGATTGCAAAACGGACAACGGGAAAAAAGCTCGGATGCATGAGACGAACATGTGTGCAAAATGAAATGCACATGATGACATGATATGAAATGCAGATGATGACATGGCAAAGTGCAACACGCAAGCAAATGACATGGCAACGACGGCGAATAACTGGCAAACACCTGGCGCAATGAATCCGGGGCGTTACAACACTCCTCCACTAACAAGAGATCTCGTCCCGAGATCTTAGGACCGAGACGGAAGGGAAAAAGGGATGAGGTGAAACAAGAACTCAAGAGAAGAAGAAAAGAATCGAGAGCACTCGAGAATAAGAAAGGAACGGCGAGAATGACGAGAATCGAAAGCTCACGAAAACAGATAGACTACGAAATCACTCGTTCTAACCGGAGTGGTTAGAATGAGAAAAGAAACGGATAAGACTGAAAGGATTTAGGCAACACGCTGGCTGAACATGGAAAGAATAGAACATGAACTAGAGAGGATGGAATGATACTTGATGAACTCTTGAAGAATGAATTAAATCATGAAGAACCACCATGAAGAACTCCGGTAACAAAAGGATGATGAGATAGAAATGAAGGAAAAGAATAAGATGAACCTTGCGGTGATTTAGATGAAGGTTTCGACGAGATGGCCGAGGAAATTGAACTCCGGAAAAGAAAAGATGAGAACACTTGGAACTAGAATTTATTCATCAAGAACAAACTCCGAAGGAAGGGATTAATCACTTGGATGAAATAAGAATAAGATTTATTGTATGCTTATCCTTCATCAAATTAAATTGATGACAAACAATGGATTAGGCATATTACTTATTCTTCTTGCAAAAGAATTAAGGGGGTATAGCACAAAACTTGAGAAAGTCTTCATGAACCACCGGTATAATTGGAAGAATGAATGGATTTAAAAAGATAATCAAGGAAAAAGAATCATGAACGAACCACCGTGAGAATTCGAAAATGACTGATGAAAGAGACTTAATCACCAGGAAGAATTAGAAGAACAAATATGCTTGAGGGGATTTAGGGAGATGGGAGTAATTAACCCAAGGGTCATCTTTATTATAGCCCCCCCAGGCCAATGCTTGTCTAAGTGTTGGTCCAAACTAGAGCACCGTGCGGGACCATCCCTTGGCAACTTGGGTTACGTCGGTACCTGTACGCTTAGCTTATCCGGTGTTGCCCTGAGAACGAGATATGTGCAGCTCCTATCGGGATGTCGATGCATCGGGCGGTCTTGCTGGTCTTGTTTTACCATTGTCGAAATGTCTTGTAAACCGGGATTCCGAGACTGATCGGGTTTTCCTGGGAGAAGGTCTATTCCTTCATTGATCGCGAGAGCTTGTCATGGGCTAAGTTGGGACACCCCTGCAGGGTATAAACTTTCGAGAGCCGTGCCCGCGGTTATGTGGCAGATGGGAATTTGTTAATGTCCGGTTGTAGATAACTTGACACCAGATCCGAATTAAAAGACATCAACCGCGTGTGTAGCCGTGATGGTCTCTTCTCGGCGGAGTCCGGAAAGTGAACACGGTTTCTGTGTTATGTTTGACGTAAGTAGGTGTTCAGGATCACCTCTTGATCATTGCTAGCTTCACGACCGTTCCTTTGTTTCTCTTCTCGCTCTCTTTTGCATATGTTAGCCACCATATCATGCTTAGTCCTTGCTGCAACCTCACCACTTTACCCCTTCCTTTCCCATTAAGCTTTGCTAGTCTTGATACCCATGGTAATGGGATTGCTGAATCCTCGTGGCTCACAGATTACTACAACAACAGTTGCAGGTACAGGTTTTGCGATGATCCTGACGCGAGAGCGATGCTTGCGTGCGTTGAGTTCTTCTTCTGCTTCTTCGATCAGGGGATAGGTTCCAGGTCGGCAGCCTGGGCTAGCAGGGTGGATGTCATTATGTTTCTGTTTTGTGTTTCATCCGTAGTCGGATGTTGTTCTTGTATGTGATGATGTTGTATTCATGTGGCATTGTATGCCTTTTGTATGTATCCCCATCTATTATGTCATGTTGATGTAATGATATCCACCTTGCAAAAGCGTCTTCAAGATGCGCTTCTATCCTTGGTGGGACCTTCGAGTTCCTTTAGGATAGGGTCGCATCTTGGGCGTGACAGCTAGGGTTACACAGAGTCGGTTACAATGGTAGGAGATCTACATATCCGTATGGCCAAGCTTGCCTTTCACGCCAAGGAAAGTCCCATCCGGACACGGGACGAAGTCTTCAATCTTGTATCTTCATAATCTTGGAGTCCGGCCAATGATGATAGTTCGGCTATCCGGACACCCCCTAGTCCAGGACTCCCTCAGTAGCCCCTGAATCAGGCTTCAATGACGATGAGTCCGGCACGCATATTGTCTTCGGCATTGCAAGGCGGGTTCCTCCTCCGAATAATTCATAGAAGATTGTGAACGCCAGGATGGTGTCCGGCTCTGCAAAATGAATTCGACATACCACCGTAGAGAGAATAATATTTACACACGTTCAATCTGCTGACGTATTTTGTGGCGTAATCGTTTTTATTATTCCACCTCAGCGCGTTTAGCGAAGCGGTTTCCTTGGCACGTCTTGTCGAAGCAGAGACCGTGTCCCCTTATTCCGGGATTCTCATCAATACGGACGTGGGTAACCCAACCGTGCCCGTTGCCACGCCCCCTCCATCGAAGGCGAGTTCCAAACGGTCACGGGGACGGCTCTTGGTATTCTCTTTATAATGAGACCAAGGCCTGTTCCTTTTCTTTGATCCTTAATCGAACCCGCCCCTCGCCCCGAGTTCCAACACCCAAGGCTCCAGATTCAGGCGCTTCGGACCTTCGGCAATGTCCGGCTCCGACCTACAGGGCCGGTGGATGCCTTCTTCCGTCATGGAAGAAGACGTGCTAAAGCTGAGAGACGCCAGGTACCTGACCTACGAGATTTCGCATAGGTTGCCCGCCCAAGGGCAAGTCATTCCCACTCCCGAGCCTGGTGAGAGCGTCGTGTTCGTGTCTCACTTCCGTCGGGGTTTAGGCTTCCCGATGGACCCCTTCGTGAGGGGCCTCATGTTTTATTATGGGCTGGAATTCCATGACTTGGCTCCGGAGTCCATCCTCCACATCTCATCGTTCATCGTCATCTGCGAAGCCTTCCTCCGCACTACCCCTCACTTCGGTTTGTGGCTCAAGACCTTCAACATGGAGCCGAAGATGATCGAGGGGCGACAGGCAGAGTGCGGAGGGGCAGTTATAAGTAAGAGGGCCGATGCTCCATGGCCCGAGGGCTCTTTTCAAGAGGAGCTTGGCTTGTGGCAACAATAGTGGTTCTATATCACCGCTCCCAGGGGCAGCAGGTAGGCGCCGCCACCCGCCTTTCGCTCGGGCCCTCCACAACGGCTGGCATCATGGGTCAACAAAGGGCTTGACTGGGGGCCGTCCAAGGACGTGCCACTTTTGCAGGGCCGCATTCGAGACCTCCAAGAAAGGGAGATCAATCTGATCGTAGTGGCGCAGGTTATGCTGATTCGGCGCCATCTGCCCTGCAAACGTCGCCCCCTCCGCCTGTGGGAATTCAATCCGGAGGGACCGCGAGCTCTTCAACACTTCATGGGTACGACACCCATGGAGATGTATAAATTGTTCTTCGGATCACAAGAGATGTGTCCGGACTTGACCGAGGACGCTGGCCTAAGCTGCAATCGCCCGGATACTCAAATAAGTAGTCCTGTGTCCGGTCATACCGTCCGTTTATTTATCATAGATTTGCCTTTTAACCAGCTATCCCTTGAACAGGAGTGGATAGCGAAAGCAAAGCTGATACGGTGTCCGGCCCCCCTCCCTGAGACCACGCCGGATCCCGTGTTAGTCAAGATGCTGGAGGTTGTGCCTTCAGAAGAGGGCGAAGGGGAAAACAGGAAAACTACCGCCTCTGCTAAGGATGCTCTCAAGAAAGGGGGGATCAAGAATCCCTCCCTCCAGGGGGAGAAGAGGACCGCTTCCGAAGATCCGGAGGCCAAGGCCTCAAAGCGGGGGAAGAAATCTTCACCGGAGGGTCCTGCGCCAGGAGAAGCCCCGGCCGCACTATTTCCCCAAGGGAATCAGCCCTCCAGCGAGCCGTAAGTAGAAAAAGGGGAGTTTTGTAGTAAGGGACATCCCTGTTTTTATTTCTGAGGATAACCGAAGTTCTTACCTTGTAGTTCGGATCTCAGCCCTTCTCAGCTGAGCTCATCTTCGGGGGATCTTCGTCCGGAGATGATGGAGAGCGAGACGCCCCCATCTGCCGCACCGTCAGGCGGGGCGGACGACCCTGAGGTGTTGTTGCTGAGAGTCTCCCCGAGTCAGGCAGGGCCGGAGAGTTCGGCACCAAGTGGTGTACGGTCGGAGGAGCTGAAGGATCTGCTCGAGAGGGCGTCTATCTCGGAAGATCACCGTACATTAATGGGTATGGTGATTGAAAGGATTTCATCCGCTGAGAGCGGGTTGCATGAGGCCGTCAGAAGTTTACTGACGGGGTTTGAGGTACGTAAACATGATATACCTTATGTCAGTTTTGCACATAGAGTGCGCCCTGTATAGATAGTAGCCCCTGAGACTCGGTATGTTGTCGAAAGCGACAACGTGCCGAGGATCGTAATCTCAGTTATAAGATGTCGCCCTTCCTATTCAGGTGGCGGAACATTCGGTGGCCAGCCGGACTGATAGAGTTGCCGAACTGAAGCGGCAACTCGACGTTGCAGATGCGGACATCGCGCTGGTCAATAAACGACTTGACGAGTCACAAGGTAGGTGGTTTCTCTGTGGTCACCTGGTAAGGGAGCTGATGCCCACGTTGAGGGAGTCCTGGACTAGGGGGTGTCCGGACAGCCGGACTATCATCGTCCGCCGGACTCCAAGACTACGAAGATACAAGATTGAAGACTCCGTCCCGTGTCCGGATGGGACTTTCCTTGGCGTGGAAGGCAAGCTTGGCGATACGGATATGTAGATCTCCTACCATTGTAACCGACTCTGTGTAACCCTAGCCTTCTCCGGTGTCTATATAAACCGGAGGGCTTTAGTCCGTAGGACACAACATACATTACAACAATCATACCATAGGCTAGCTTTAGGGTTTAGCCTCCTTGATCTCGTGGTAGATCCACTCTTGTACTACCCATATCATCAATGTTAATCAAGCAAGATGTAGGGTTTTACCTCCATCAAGAGGGCCTGAACCTGGGTAAAACATCGTGTCCCTTGCCTCCTGTTACCATCCGCCTAGATGCACAGTTCGGGACCCCCTACCCGAGATCCGCCGGTTTTGACACCGACATTGGTGCTTTCATTGAGAGTTCCTCTGTGTCATCACCGATAGGAAGGATGCCTCCACCCGTCTTCAAGGATGGTATTTTCGCCAAAGGGGCCTTGGCCGCCGGCCAAACTATCCGGCTAGGTGGTTTTCTCATGACCGCCTGTCCGGCCACCGCTTCGACAATGACTTCTCAAGTCGTCAAAAGCAATCTCCATGTCAGCTCGGAATTCGCCGAGCGGCTGGATCCGATAGAGCTCTCGTCTGTCAACGAACTCTTGGATCGCATCGCCGCCCTGGGAGTCGCTACGGACTACAATCAGATTGGGCTTAAAACCGATCTGAGAGAGATTAACTCTCCCCAGGTCACCCACCACGTCGCAGTGGTAGAGGAACAATGCGGCGACTCTCCTCCTGTATTAAAAACTAAACATGTCCAGGCTCCCGAACCCTCTACGCCGGATTTCCGCGGAGGAGCGGACTTCGATCGAGCACTGAACTCAAAGTCAGGCATCGGACCGGACTCGCTGGACAACGTCCAGCAATCCAAGCTTCCAAAATTGGAAACTTCATGGCCTTTAAGCCCCAAGATGGGTAGGGATCCGGATTTTATTCCACCCACCCGCCCAGACATATGCGATCTATCTCTAATACGGCAAGAGCCCGCTGAAACAGTACATCACTATTGGGCCAGATTCCTCCTGGTTATGGATAGGATAAAGGACTGCCGAGAGGAAAACGCAATCTCAATCTTTTGCAATAATTGCACGGACAATGGAATATTGAACGCCATCGGCCGTCGTAAAATCATACGCTTCACCGATCTGGCGTCCATAGTACGAAAGTACTGTGCGATGGAGATTTTCCGAAAAACCGAAAACCAGTTTTGGGACAATCCGGCCCCGAATACAGCCCTAGTCCACAACAAAAGGGTGCATCATAATCAGGCCCCAGATACAAAAACCAAAAAGCAAAAACCCCATGAAGGGCACGGAACCGTACTGGAGGGATGGCTCAATGGACCCTGTAAGCTTCATAGTACAGAGGGAGTCGTCCCAACACATAGCCTTCGAGCATGTTGGATATTACGGCAGGTGGCCAAAAGTGGCGAGGAGCTTCTAGCCCCGGAAAACCACTCCAACAATACCGGCACGGTATCAACAGTCTTCGAGACCTTCGCATCAAATAATATGCGAAAACGAACAATCCGCGGCCTCGCCGAAGTCTACCAAGTAGCAACAGCAAATCCATGGAGCGACATAGCCATCACCTTCAACGCCGGCGACGAACCTAAATTCCGAACAGCCCGAGCACCAGCCGCACTGGTGCTTAGTCCCATAGTGGACGGCTTTCGACTTACAAAGGTCCTCAGGGATGGCGGCAGCGGACTAAACCTCATCTACGAGGAAACTCTTCAAAAAATGGAAATAGACTGGAGCCGTATTGAGCGAAGCAGCACAACCTTCAGAGGAATAATCCCTAGCCGGGAAGCGCGCTGCACCGGAAAAATCACACTCGATGTGGTGTTCGGCTCGCCGGACAATTACAGATCCGAAGAAGTCACGTTCCAAGTGGCCCCGTTCAATAGCGGATATCACGCTATATTAGGACGAGAGGCATTCACAATTTTTCAAGCCGTACCCCGTTACGGGTATATGAAGCTCAAAATGCCTGGGCCCGGTGGAATAATTACTCTCGCTAGTGATCCGGACATAGCACTCCGTGCCAAAAACAAGACAGCCACACTAGCCCTGGAGGCACTATCCGAAGCCCTAGCGGCAGAAGAACTCACCGCGCTGCGCTCTACGGTGAACCGGGACGATGTGATACTTGATAAAAGATCCAAGTCCACCTCCTTCAAACCAGCAGATGAAATAGTGAAATTCCAGGTCCATCCAACGGACCCAAAAAAGACGGCCTCCATTGGGGCACAATTGAACCCCGAGGTAGACGCCGCACTGCGCGAATTCCTTCGGGAAAATTGGGACATTTTTGCCTGGCATCCTTCGGATATGCCCGGAATCCCACGCAGATTGGCAGAACACAGCCTCAACATCCTAAAAGGATTCAAGCTAGTCAAACAGGCTCTTCGACGATTTTACAAACCCAAAAGACAGGCAATGGGAGAAGAGCTAGCCAAACTATTGGAAGCCGGATTCATCAGAGATATCAAACATCCGGATTGGCTAGCAAATCTGGTAAGGTACCAAAGAAGGACAAATCCTGGCGCCTATGTGTCGATTTTAAAGACCTCAATAAGGCTTGCCCAAAGGATCCTTTTCCCCTCCCCCGAATCGACCAAATTATCGATGCTACCGCAGGGCACGATTCGTTGTGCTTCCTCGACGCATACTCTGGCTACCATCAAATCAAGATGGCGGAAGCAGACCAAGCCGCAACGGCATTCATCACTCCATATGGACCATTCTGCTTCAACACGATGCCCTTCATACTTAAAAACGCCGGCGCAACATATCAGCGCATGATTCAAACATGTCTGGCCACCCAGATCGGCAAAACAGTAGAGGCATACGTAGACGACGTAATCGTCAAAACCAAACACATCGAAACTTTAGTAGACGACTTGAGGCTCACATTCGACAACCTCAGAGCATATGACATCAAGCTGAATCCGGAAAAATGCGTTTTCGGTGTACCAGCCGGAAAGCTACCGGGCTTCATTATATCCGGTAGAGGAATTGAAGCAAACCCAGCCAAGATCCGAGCTCTGTCACAGCTAGATATCCCAAAAGACCTCAAGCAAATACAAAAATTGACTGGATGCGTGGCGGCTCTAAGCCGCTTTATCTCCCGTCTAGGAGAAAAGGCATTGCCCCTCTATCGCCTCCTCAGGCGCACCGAACACTTCGAGTGGACGGATGCTGCCACTGCCGGACTCGAAGAAATAAAGGCCATATTGGCAACAAATCTGGTCCTGACTGCGCCCAATCTAGGCGAACCAATGTTGTTATACATCGCAGCAACGCATCAAGTTGTAAGCGCGGTACTCGTCGTCGAACGAGAAACAGAAGGGCATAAATTCCCTCTTCAAAAACCAGTGTATTATGTATCCACTGTGTTAACCCCCTGCAAATCCCGTTACCCACACTATCAGAAGATAGCGTATGCGGTGTTCATGGCATCCCGGAAGCTCCGACACTACTTTCAAGAGTGTTCGATAACAGTGGCCTCCGAAGTACCACTCAATGACATCATAAATAACCGCGACGCAACGGGCAGGATGGCAAAATGAGCCATTGAGCTCTTACCATTCGATATAACTTACAAACCTCGGCGAGCTATAAAGTCACAAGTTTTGGCTGACTTTGTCGCTGAATGGACCGAAGCCGAACTCCCTAAAGAGTACGGCGCATACTCCAATTGGATTATGCACTTCGACGGCTCTAAAATGTTGGCCGGACTGGGGGCTGGCGTCGTACTGACGTCCCCGACCGGGGACACAGTCCAATACGTACTTCAAATAATGTACACGGACTCCAACAACGCAGCCGAATACAAGGCCCTTTTACACGGTCTCCGGATGGCAATCTCCATGGGCATTCAACGCCTAGAGGTGCGCGGGGATTCAAACCTTGCAATATCCCAAATAAATGGAGATTTTGACGCCAAGGATCCAAAAATGGCAGCATATCGCAATGCTGTCTTAAAAATGTCAGCTCGGTTCGAAGGACTCGAATTCCATCACGTAGCCCGAGATAATAACCAAGCAGCCGACGTACTGGCACGCATCGGCGCAAAACGTGATGCTGTCCCTCCAAATATCTTCCTGGAACGGCTCTTCAAGCCGTCCGTACTATGGGAAGGGGAGTCCGGAAATGACAAACCGGAAACAACCGCGCCAACCGGCGATTCAGCCGATGACATAACACCTTCAGCCCACGACATAATGGCGGTAATCGCCCCGTGGGCAGAACCTTTCCTAGCCTATTTGCTTAGACAGGAACTTCCCGAAGACCAAAATGAGGCCCGCTGCATAGTCCGGCGATCGAAAGCCTACAAGGTCCATGAGGGAGAACTTTATAAGAAAAGTACAACCGGAGTCCTTCAAAGGTGTATCTCCGAAGAGGAAGGGCAAAACCTCCTGGCTGAAATTCATGCCGGACTAGGCGGACACCACGCAGCAGCCCGGGCCCTTATAGGAAACGCATTCCGTACAGGATTTTATTGGCCGACGGCCCGGGCAGATGCCCAGGACTTAGTCCAGAGATGCGTCGGTTGTTAGCTCTTTGCTAATCAGAGCCATATGCCACCCACCGCCCTCAAAACTATACCCATTACCTGGCCGTTCGTGGTCTGGGGGCTTGATATGGTTGGACCCCTTAAAGGGGGAACCCACAAGCAAAGGTACCTATTGGTCATGGTGGATAAATTCACCAAATGGATAGAGGCCAAACCGGTCAAAACGGCAGAGTCCGGACCAGTGATAGACATTATATCTGGGGTAGTACACCGTTACGGTGTCCCCCACAGCATCATCACCGACAACGGCACGAACTTCACGGCCGACGAGGTTAAGTCATGGTGCAAAAATATGGGCATTAAGCTCGACTCGCTTCAGTCTATCACCCTCAAACCAACGGTCAAGTGGAACGAGCAAATGGTCTAATAATGAGCGGCATTAAACCCAGACTAGTGCGGTCACTTACAAAATCCGACACGCACTGGGTAGAGGAGCTCGACTCCGTACTCTGGGGGCTGTGGACAACGCCTAACCGTACTACCGGATTCACACCATTTTTTATGGTATACGGCGTAGAGGCGGTCTTGCCTTGCGACATTATTCATGACTCACCTCGAGTGCGCATGTACGAAGAAAGAGAGGCCGAGCTGGATCGGCAGGACAGCTTGGACACATTGGAGGAAGAACGCGACGTCGCCAAGGCTCGTTCCGCATTCTATCAGCAGCAGGCTCGAAGATATCAAAGCAGAGAAGTATGGGCCAAGACTTATAACGTTGGCGAACTAGTTCTACGCCTGCCGGACAAGAAAAAGGACAAGCTCAAGCCCAAGTGGGAGGGCCCCTTCATCATCGACCAAGTCCTGACCGGCGGGGCATACCGTCTGCGAAATGCATCGGACAACCGACTCGAGCCAAACCCATGGAACGCAGCCCGCCTCCGAAGATTCTACGCCTAGCGCCGGACTAAGAGTTCGTCCCCTTCCCCAGTCCAAATTTTTTACACTACAGCTGCACTTTGTTTCTCTGTCTTCTCTTAACCTTTTTTCATACAAAGCCCTTAAGGGCCTAACTGCGCATTGTTCGCACACGCTTGATGTGCCATCCGCACTCATTATACCTGGGGGCTTCTTTTCAAGAAGCTCAATTGCAAGGGCTTCATGCCTACCACATGTGTTAAGCTTCCACATGTACCTTTCACTCACCATTATATGCATCGATATGACTTAAGTTTTGGCCAAGCTGGGTTGCCTGGCTCCTGTGCTTACCCCTACGTTCCCGATTGTTCGCTAGGAGGTAAAGGGAGCACCTCTGCGATTGTTACTGCCGGGTCAGCCGGATGTGTACCTCAGACTGGGTGAAGCCGAAAGCTAGCATTCTTAAGGGAATATTCGGTCAGTGACTTGAAAGATAATTTTTTACCTATCTATCTATCTGCCCCCAGATGTTTTTCTGCTTCTTTTTGCAGTCCGGACATGCACTTTAGGGCATGCCTCCCAGGGAAAGGAACCCTTAACGGAACTATTCTCCCTGGAAGATGTTTCTTACTAACCATGTAATATAACATACCTAGTTGGGCACTTGTCTGATAAAGCACTAATGACCCCTACGCCTGGTCTCCATGCATACCCCGATTGTTTCTTAACCAAAAAGGTATTCGGACACACTCTGGACCCTAGGGTCCAGAGGTTGAAGCGAAAAGGTCGGCAAAGACAAACGATCTACAATCCGGCTAGAAGGCATTTCACATGTCATTTTAGAATACATTGTCAAATTTACTGATTGTATTCCTCCTCAATCCCGTCTAACAGGCTGTCTAACTTACAGTCCCGTTGGGAAAATTTAGCAGCCAACTCTACTTGGCTGTATACTAAACTCACAGGGATCTCCTTCCCATCGGGCCCCACCGGTCCAACTTAGGCCATGTGGTTGGGATCCGCCTTCTTGTAACGCGTCTTCACCATGGCCCAAGCCTCCCTGGCACCTTGGCGGCAAGCCGAAATCTTCCACAAACGGAAGCGCTGCCGCACTCCCTGAAGCTTCTCCGCAAGCTCCCCAAGGCCCTCGGGTAGGGAGAGGGCTGGCCATAAAGCCTGGACGACGCCGCTCGTCGCCTGCCGAACTCGTTCGAGCAGTTGCAACAGCTCGGGAAGTTGATCACCCGTTGATATGGGCATCTCCCCCGCAGGGCGACCTGTGAGTATACCTACAAGACATATTATGTCAATTTACTTCCTCGCCGAACTCTTCTTTTCAAAGGAGTCCGCTCAAGCACTTACTATAGATGCCGCGACGAAGCCGCTGATTCTCCTTAACGGAGCCGGACAGCTCGACCCGAGCGCCTTTCAGCTCCTCTCCAAGCTGGGCGTGGGCATCTTGAAGCTTGTTCCTTTCCTGCTGTACCCTATTCAGCACCCTCTCACCGGCCTTCAGCTGGCGCAGTAATTCTTGCCTGTCCGGATCTTGTCCGGCGGCACCTGCAATGTCATTATTAGACTTGCGCGCACGCCGCACAACGCTTATATTTATTAATAAAAATGTGTTACCAGGAGGGGTCTCTGCATTTCCTCCTGCGACAGCAAGTGCGGCCTCAAGTTGGGCCTTGCATTCTTGCAGCTCCTGAGACAGCTAGGCATTCTTCTCGGTAAGAGCCTGCATTTCAAATGATCCTTAAATCAGTTAACATAACTACTTTAAGTCTCGGGGGCTACTGGCATATATAACCATTAAATTCCCTTACCCGTATGTCTTTTACATACTGCTCCGTGGCTCTGGTAAAACCATCTTGAGCAGCACGGAGGTGCGCGTCCCCCGCGTGAAAGGCGTTCAACACCTCAAGGGAGAAGCACGCTTCACGAAATACTGTCTGGCGGCGCCTGTGGTTCATGTCGCTCTCCACCTCAGACTTGGTGGCGGACAGTCTGTCGGCATCCTCCGTTGGAGGAGTATCCGGCCCGCGCCTTGCGCTTGCCTCCCCCTTCAGGCCGGGCGCTGGAGCCTGGCTGGTATAGGTCGGATCGGCAACCTCTACGCCCGCAGTTCGGTGGGCGCTTTTTCTCCTACAAAGATCATGAGCACTCAGACGCTTCCTAGGAACGTTGCTCTGAAAATTTAAATACGAGCTATACCTTTGCGGCGACATTTCAGTCCGTGCCGCGCTCCTTTTCCGCCTGCTGGTCCGGACTGACCTTTGTTGGCCAGCCGCCGCAGGCTCGGCTTCCCGCCTTGAAGGCGCTTCCTATAAAACACCATCGTTCGCGAAGGTCAGAAATGGGCAAGGAAGAGATAATGGTGTCCGGACCTCGGTCACAGTCACCTGGAAAGCCGGACATAGTCCGGGGTAGTCCGCCGTAATGGCGACTAAAGCGTTATCCATGCTGAGTTGGTGGAACACCCCGTCGATCAGCTCCACCTTGATATCCGGATCCTCTTCGGAGGCCGGATCCTGGGATCTTTCTGGATCCTCGGGTTGCGGAGCTGGACTTATCATGTCCTCCACAATCCGGCGTAGTTCCTGCGCCGAAGACATAATGTAAGAAGCTTAAACTTCGAAAGCATGGGTTGAGCCCTTAAAAGTGTTCGCTTACCCAGCCTCTAGGGTTGTTCATAGAAAACCCATTCAAGGGGTTCGTTCGAAGGAAGTCCTCCTTTTCCCCCTTGTACAGGCCGGACATGATCTGCACCAGATCCTCGGTCGAATCCAGCCCTTCGCGGCCATGACGGGTGGCATCGTCTTCCCCGTTGAAATCCCACATAGGGTGGCCTCTGTATTGCAATGGCTGTACCCCCCGCATGATGCATGTTGCCATGACTCCAATCATGGTCAACCCAGAATGGGCCAGTAATCTTATTCGGCCCATCAGGTAATGGACGCTCTTGTCTTCCTCCAATCGGGGGCTCCACGGGTGCCAGCTGAGGCGTTTCTTCAGAGGAGCAGCACTGAACTCCGGGTGGCCGATCCGGACTGGGTCCGGCAGCGGAGCGTCTTCTATGTAAAACCACTCCGAAGGCCAGTCTTCGGACGCCTTCTTAGGGGTACCGGATGGATATCCGGTCCCGGCAATGCGCCATACTTCGGCACCGCCCACTTGATATATAGATCCCTCGTGAGAACGGGGTACGAGGCAGAACAACCTCTTCCACAGTGCAAAATGGGGCTCGATGCCCAGGAATAGCTCGCAAAGAGCTACGTAGCCCGCGATATGCAGGACAGAGGCGGGTGTAAGGTGATGGAGCTGGAGTCCGTAAAACTCCAGGAGCCCGCGGTGAAACGGATGTATCGAAAATCCGAGTCCCCTTATCAGATAGGGGACGAAGCATACCCGCTCCCCTTTGTTGGGACTTGGGGTAGCCTCCGCTTGCTTCCCACCTTGGTAGGTGGCCAGCCCGGCTCGAACCGGGACCATGAAGGCCGGAGGGAGATATCCCCCCGCTTGGAGCTTCACTAGATCGTTGTGTGGAACAGAGCACCTCCTCCAATCTCCTGGCAGTGGGCTGGGAGCGCGAGAAGAGGAGCCGCGTCGACGGTCCATGATGGAATGGATTTTTGGGTCAAAGGCGCTCCGATGAGTATTCGCGGAAGGAAGATGGTGTGGTTTGGATCTGGATTTTTGCCTCTTTTGTAGGCGGATGACTTGCACGACTAGGGGGTGAAACATAAAAGACACCCTGGCTTTTCACATTCGTGCGACGCGTGGAAGAAGGCCATTATTTGGCGTAGAAGCCAAGAAGCACAGCATTTATGATGAAGCCGGACACTGTTCGGCAGGTACATGGAACTTAAAGGGAGAACCCGCCTTGCAACGCCGAAGACTATATACGCGCTGGACTTATCGTCGTTGAAGCCTGGTTCGGGGGCTACTGAGGGAGTCCTGGACTAGGGGGTGTCCGGACAGCCGGACTATCATTGTCCGCCGGACTCCAAGACTACGAAGATACAAGATTGAAGACTCCGTCCCGTGTCCGGATGGGACTTTCCTTGGCGTGGAAGGCAAGCTTGGCGATACAGATATGTAGATCTCCTACCATTGTAACCGACTCTGTGTAACCCTAGCCTTCTCCGGTGTCTATATAAACCGGAGGGCTTTAGTCCGTAGGACACAACATACATTACACCAATCATACCATAGGCTAGCTTTAGGGTTTAGCCTCCTTGATCTCGTGGTAGATCCACTCTTGTACTACCCATATCATCAATGTTAATCAAGCAGGACGTAGGGTTTTATCTCCATCAAGAGGGCCCGAACCTGGGTAAAACATCGTGTCCCTTGCCTCCTGTTACCATCCGCCTAGGCGCACAGTTCGGGACCCCCTACCCGAGATCCGCCGGTTTTGACACCGACACACGCCTTACAACATGTATGCTTGATGCAGATGGCGCCGCTGCTATGGAGGACCTTCGGGCAGAGCTTGCTCGAGCCAAGGAGCAAGCCAGAAAGAGTGATGCGGCTGCCTCGAAGGCAGCCGAAGAGCTAAAAGCCGAAAAGGCTGCTCACTGCCGAAGCAGGGAGGAGATGGCCGGAATGGCCAAGAAGCTGAAGGATGCTACCGACCGCTATGAGGTTCTTGAAAGAGAATGCCGAGCGGGGCAAGAGGACCTGAAGAAGGCCACCGCCAAAGCCAAGGATGCCCGCTCTGCGATGAGGGCTATAAAGGAGGAGCTGCGTCAAGCCGGAGACATTGCGGCTGGAAAGCCCTTTCTGCTGCGTAGGAAGTTCACGGATCTGAAGTATGCTCAGTTGGGACAGTTGTGGGGTGCGGAGGATGCTTATCTGAATTTGGCGGCGAGTGCGGCGGACGTAGTCGTGCACTTCCAAAGCCAAAAGGATCATGAGATGGAAGAGCTTTTTTGGTCTCAATTCAATAGTCCGGAGCGTCCCCTTCCGTTAACCGATCGGTTGGCTGAGTGGGCTTAGCTGAATAGGCTGTCCGGACTTGCCATGAAGGATGTCGTGGCTCAACTGTGGCCGGAAAGGCCCAAGCCGAAGAGTTATTTTGGCTTAGTGCAGCAATTCCTTGATGCGGTGCCGCATATCAAGGCGATGAAGCGGTCGGCATGCATAGAGGGTGCACGGATGGCTCTCGCCCGTGTCAAAACATACTAGGCAGAGATGGATGCCACCGACGTTGCATCCCGGGATTTGGACAGAAGCCGATTACCCGCCGAGCACTATTTTGAGGAAGTCCCGCGGGGCGCTCGTTTAGTAGAGTCGCAGTGCTCGAAAAATGTTATGTTCAAATGACATGTATGATTTGTAAAACCATATTTATAATATAAGGGCTTTTTATACTTGTGCGTTCATGTATTGAAATATCTCCTATGCGGCCGTTAATGTATATGTATATATAACCTAAAAGATGGTAGTCTTCGGCTTCAGCCCCCACGCACATGGTGCGGGGGTGTTTGCAAAAAAGCGCATTTTCACACTTAATCCAATGTCTTGGTCCTGTGAAGGAGGTGGTAGCGTAGCAAACTAGGCAACCGGACTATAATGCTTTATCACTTTCACTTAGCCATAGGAGTTTGAAGGTGGGGCTACGATATAGCCCCTAGGGGCACCGCGCTCTCCGAATTCGGGGCGCGTGTGTGCCTGACCGGGAAACGGTCCTTCGTCAAAGCGGAGGAATTCTAGACATTCCGGTAGTCGATCGAGTGGTTGACCAGTCTCTCGCTATATCATGACAGTTAGTTTTCGGCTTTCTCTACACCTCGCCAGGCCGAACCGGGGCACAATCGCAGTAGTTCTCCTGGTGCCGCGTTAGCCAATAAAACAGAACGTAAGGCAGCAAAACACAGGAGCCGGGCAAACCCAACATTTGACCAAAGACATGATTCGGAGCTGATGCATATAAGGCCTAACTCGAGACGCCGAACACTCCCTAAGGTATTCGGTCTTTATGGAAACGGGTAGAACGATGCCCTAAGCCCCCAGTGCCCAGGTACGCGCGAAATCTTCTGACGCGGCCAATGCCAAAACGTCAGCCTCCTCCTCGGTTATGGTAAGAAACCGGGGTATGTGTATCAACAAGAGACAGTAAAAAAGGTTTACGCGGGGTCTTAATCTGAAAAGAATCCTTGCAATGGGTCCCTGCTGCACGTCTGCGCCTGTGTCTCCGCTGTGCTGTATCCTGGACGGGTGTAGCACGTTGTTCATCTGTAAAAGAGAACTTAGTTTGAAAAAAGATCGTGCAAAAATTTTATTTAAAACAGAGTATGATTTAAGAAATGAATAAAATTGAGCTTTATTGGCTCTCATTCTTCGTTCGTGCAGCCCCTTGTAAAGGGGTACGCGGCTAGGAAGCCCCTTGTTTATTTATACCGAACTCGCCTAACCGTGTCCGGGGTCTGAATGACCTGTTTTAGGGGCTTTGATCAGCAAGGCCGGATTAGTGTGTGGCTGTCAAGGCAGTCTCACGTTCTTCCGCGGTCGAGGAACACTCGAAGTTTCCCTTCAATGAGATGATACCGCGTGGACCGGGCATTTTAAGTGTGAGAGACGCGTAATGCGGTATTGCGTTAAAGCGGGTGAAAGCTTCGCGTCCCAATAGTTCTTGATGGCTACTTTTGAATGGGGCGATATGGAAGATTAGCTTTTCGCGACGGAAGTTGTCGGATGAACCGAACATGACTTCTAGTAGTAAGTAGCCCGTACAATTGGCATAAGGGCCTGGCGTTACTCCTTTAAAGGAAGTGTTGCTATGGCAATTTTTGGTAGGGTCTATCCCCATTCTGTGGATTGTGTCCTGATATAGCAGGTTTATATCGCTGCCGCCATCCATTAGGACTTGTGTAAATTGTAGTCCGCCAATTATAGGATCCAGTATCAAAGCAGTCCGTCCTGCGTTTCGAATAAGTCTGGAGTAATCCTGATGGTCGAAAGTAATTGGTTTTGACATCCAGTTTCGGGACTCCGCTGGGGTGGACCGTGTGGCGCGTACTTTAGTAGGTGCCGCCCTGTTTTTCCTTGTTATCACTTGAAGTGAATTCACTGTTTTGACTTCTTGTGGGAAGTTCTTTTGGTTGCCGGCGCTCTGCTTGTGGGGTTCGTCATCGTCCTCGCTTGGTGTGTCGAGCCCCTTGTGTTCGGCGTTAAGTCGGCCGGACTGCTTGAAGACCCAACAATCTCTGTGGGTATGGTTTGCAGGCTTCCCGGGGGTACTGTGGATTTGACATATCCTGTCCAAGATTTTGTTTAGGTTGGATAGCTCGTCACTATTGTCCTTAAGAGGCAGTGTTTTGTTGTTCGGCCGAGAGCTTTTGAACCCGGCGTTGACCGCCGTGTTCTTTGGGCCATTTTCCATAGTCCGGCGCTGGTCTTTTCTGCGTCTTGGCTTCCCATTTCCATCCCTTACCTCGGATGTACCCGGGTCGCTGGTGCTGCATCTTGCCTGCCAGCTATCTTCTCCCGCGCAGAAGCGGGTCATGAGGCTTGTTAGTGCGCCATTGTCCTTGGCTTTTCCTGGCCGAGGTGTCTGGCGAGCCATTCGTCTCGGACGTTATGTTTGAAGGCTGCTAAGGCTTCGGCATCCGGACAGTCGACTATTTGGTTCTTTTTGGTGAGGAACCTGTTCCAGAATTTGCGGGCTGACTCTCCGGGCTGTTGAGTTATGCGACTTAAATCGTCTGCATCCGGAGGGCGGACATAAGTCCCCTAAAAATTTGCTCGAAACGCATCCTCGAGCTCTTCCCAACTTCCAATGGTATTTTCTGGGAGGCTTTTGAGCCAATGCCGAGCTGGCCCTTTGAGCTTGAGGGGTAGGTATTTTATGGCATGGAGATCATCTCCTCTAGCCATATGTATATATAGGATATAATCCTCAATCCAGACTCCGGGGTCTGTTGTTCCGTCGTATGCCTCTATGTTTACGGGCTTGAATCCCGCTGGAAATTCATGATCCAGTACCTCATCGGTGAAACATAGGGGGTGTGCGGCGCCCCTGTATTTAGGTGTACCGTTATTTTCGAACACTCGACGTGTTGTGTTGCTCCCTGGAGCCTTCTTTCTTGGCCCATAGATGGACCTGACCGGGCCATCCTTTTTGCGAGGATCCTTATGTGGATCGTGTGCAGGCTTGTGTGTGGTGCCGCTTGCCGCTCTTTGCTTGTCATGTGGTCGTCTATCCGACCAGGCGACCTCTTTGTTCTTTGACTGTGGGGGCTCTACGGCCTCCTCGTCAAATTCGGGCAATAGCTTGCGCTTCGGGTAGCTCTTTGCTTGGTGACTATCACCGTATTTATCTGCGGTCTTGAGTACTTTGCTCCATCTCATTCTGAGTACGTCTTCCGCTGTTTTGAGCTTCTGCTTCTGCTTCTTCAAACTTCTTGCAGTGGCGACGAGCCTTTTGTGGAGGTTCTTATGTTCCAGTGATGTGTCCGGCGTAAGATCATCTGGAGTGTTGTTTTCGCCGGGGATGAGTTGCTCGTCCAATTCATCCTGTTCGGACGGTTGCTTGGTGGCATGTTCGTCGTCCACTGGTTCGCCCTGCTCTACGGCTGGGTCTGTATGAGTGCTGTTGTTATCGAGGCGGGACTTCGGGCGGCGCTTGCATCGCCGTTTTGGCTGTTTTTTGGGGGAATAATCCTTCGCCACGTCCCGTTGTTCCTCGTTATCGCTTCCTCTTGGTGTATCCACCATGTATACATCGTGAGTTGAGGTGGCTTTCCAGTGCCCTGTGGGCGCTGGTTCTTGGTCGTCTCCGGCATCGTCGTCCATACCGTCGATGTCTTCGGAGTCGAAATCTAGCATGTCGGTTAGGTCATCGACAGTGGCTACAAAGTGGGTGGTGGGTGGGCTTTGAATTTCTTCGTTGTCCGCATCCCAACCGTCCTGGCCGTAGTCCGGCCAGGGCTCTCCTAATAACGAGAGATACTTTAGCGAATTCAGGATGTTGCCAAAAGGCGAGTGCTGAAAGATGTCCGTAGCGGTGAACTCCATGATCAGCGCCCAATCGGATTCGATTGGTAGGGGCGCGGGAGGTTCGGAGTCCGGCGAGGAGTCCAGCACCTCGGAGTCACGAGCTTCACAAGGGACAGGGTCGGTATTCGGCTCCATCGCCGTAGAGGTAGCAGCCCCCGAGGCGGTGTCTAGCCACCCACCCTCGATCGGCGTAGTCGGCTCGGAGTTAAGGGTCGGAGCGGACTCTTGTGCGGCCTCCAGGGCACCGTCCGGCAGCAGAGCTAGATCATGCCCATCGAGACAGTGCAGCGCGCTCGGCTGTGGCTCGAATCCGTCGAAGATCAAGTCTCCGCGGATGTCGGCCGTGAAGTTCAAACTTCCAAATCTGACCTGATGGCCAGGGGCGTAGCTTTCAATCCGCTCCAGATGGCCAAGCGAATTGGCCCGCAGTGCAAAGCCGCCGAATACAAAGATCTGTCTGGGGAGAAAAGTCTCACCCTGGACCGCGTTGTTGTTGATGATCGAAGGAGCCATCGGGCCTATAGGTGACGACAAAGAGGAACTCTCAATGAAAGCACCAATGTCGGTGTCAAAACCGGCGGATCTCGGGTAGGGGGTCCCGAACTATGTGTCTAGACGGATGGTAACAGGAGACAAGGGACACGATGTTTTTACCCAGGTTTGGGCCCTCTCGATGGAGGTAAAACCCCACTCCTGCTTGATTGATATTGATGATATGGGTGGTACAAGAGTAGATCTACCACGAGATCAAGGAGGCTAAACCCTAGAAGCTAGCCTATGGTATGATTGTTGTTCGTCCTACGGACTAAAACCCTCCGGTTTATATAGACACCGGAGAGGGCTAGGGTTACACAGAGTCGGTTACAATGGTAGGAGATCTACATATCCATATTGCCAAGCTTGCCTTCCACGCCAAGGAAAGTCCCATCCGGACACGGGACGAAGTCTTCAATCTTGTATCTTCATAATCTTGGAGTCCGGCCAATGATGATAGTTCGGCTATCCGGACACCCCCTAGTCCAGGACTCCCTCAACGACCGCATCCACTTATTTATCTCCTCAAGCGCCCAGGCCGGTGTCTCCGCAATCATCAGATGATGTACAGGTCTGGCGGAGACAATGGATTGCACCAGGATGAGCTGGCCAGGTCGTTGGATCAGCCCTCTTTGCCATGCTGGGACAAAGTACCTCACTTTGTCTAACATGGGCTGCCACTCTGCACGAGTCAAGCTCTTGACCGCCAGCTGTAAACGCAGGTACATACACGGGAACTCTGCCAAATCACACTGCAGTAACGTTGCCACCCTCTGCCTGTCCTCCAAGTCTCCCCTTATCACGATCGCCGAAGATTTCCGGTAGTTCACCCGTAGCCCTGAAGCTTTCCCAAACGTATCCAAAGCCTCCTTCACAAAGCTCAAATCCATGGCCGAGGGTTTAATGAACAGAGCCACATCATCAGCGTATATGGAGATTCTCTGCATGGCCGTGATGCCGTTGAAGGAGCTAAGCACACCCACCTCCATAGCTTTCTGCATTAGCTTCGTGAGAGCATCCATAGCGACGATGAAGAGTAGCGGGAGATAGGATCTCCCTAACGTAGCCCACACGCGTGGCCAAAACTCTTCCCGGTCACCCCGTTTACTATCACCTTGGTTGATGCGGGCTGCAGTAGGATTGCCACCCAAGTCTTCCAGCGCGAGCCAAAACCTTTAGCAGTCAAGATCTCAAAGAGGAATGGCCATGAAAGGGAGTCAAAGGCCCGCGAGATAAGGGGAAACGTCAGACCAATCGTGGGCCGTTCATTCGTCTTCCATCCCGCGGTCATTACCTCTCAGAGAAATCTCGTTCAAACTTCAAAGCACAGCCCCGTACATCTCTCCAAAATCTGTCGGCCCTAATTAATCGCCCTGCTTCCAACCCACGTTGAGCTCCCGATTCCACCGCGTCGCCCCTGATCTATGCGCCATCCCCACCCAGATCGGATCCACTCACCCCACTCCTCGATGCGGCCTCCATTACTACTCACCAGCACGTCTCTCCTCAACAGGCTGCCGGTAGGAACGCCCGGCGGCTGGAGTACCAGCAGCTGCGCGCAGTAGGGCATGTATAATGGTTGATAAGATAGTCTTATCTTAAGTCTTGCATGTAATTTAGAGATGATAAAAAAGCATGTCTACAATGGATCATATCTTAGCCTTATCTTAAATAACTAGTTATTCCTAAAAACCTGATGAGACATATTGTGCTAAGAGATCATCTCTTGTCTTCTCTTAAATAAGAGAAGACAAGCCTTTTCTTATGATTTCTCTCTCCTCCACCTTATCATTTATCCTACGTGGCATTGCTAAGATAGAACCATTGTACATGCCCGTAGGCATCGAGTTGGACACGGTTGCAGCAGCTCGGCCGCATGGTGCGCGAGCACAGTTTGGCACCGGCGGCACTATGTGCGGCAGACTCCACTATTTGCATGCGTCCTCAATCTACATGCTCTAGGTTGAATTTTTTTGCATTATGTACGTACAATCCTGGAAACATAGCGTGCTACTAGAGCGTACTGTTTTTTTACTCAAATCAATGTCTGACAATAACATGGTTTATCCCAGATCAAGTTGATGCAGTGACACAAAATTCTCTTTTCATGCTGGATGATAGTTATCACAAATTTCAGCACCTACATGCACCTTTGCGGCAAGGATGTTAATTTTTGTGTTTAGATTTCTATGCTTCCATTAGGTCTCACATGTGTGGTGATTTCACCGAGATTCTGTGCTTCATATATATAATACGTGCTTCTTATGTGTAGATGGATTGGCACTACAATAATGCTTCTCAAGTTGTGCTTATGTGCCATCGCCATCGAGGTGACCATGGTGGCATTGTGGCGAGACTAAAGAAACCCCTTCACCATTCTTTGTATAAAGAAGCAAATGCTGATATCACAGGAAGCAAATACTATTTCTGTTGGAAGCATTGTTTCGTTAGAACAAACAATCAACAATGTTTCTTTGATATGAATATGAACTTAGAAAGCATTGTATTATCGGCGACTTGAAGGAAGCAAGTTGTGGCGCGTCTGAAACATGGTGTATGAACGGATGAAGTACAAAAACTAACTTATATATGTTTGGTTATAAGCAAATCAGTATTATGATGGAAACACTTCTGTAATGGAGAGCCGGCCAAGAGCATGGGTTCATTCACAGAAAACTTTGAATTTCTTCTTCAGGACCAACCAACATCCTATCTCTTCGAGTAACATCAGATCCCCGCTCTGCTCCTAGCCCGCTCCTCGCAGCACCCGCCGGCCGCCACTCCGGCCTCGGCGGCCACCTCACCGCTCCGGCGCCGTCGCCCACCCCCAGTCCATGGCCTCGCCGCCTCCCTCCCGATCAGGCAAGACCCGCGAGTTCCGCTGGATGGAATCCAGCCCGTCTTCTACTGGCTCCGACGCCCTGTCCTACCGCGAGATCCTCTGCTCCGCTCCTCCCTCCCCCGCCCGCCGCTCGCCGCCGGCGCCCTCCCCGCCCTCTTCGCCTCGCCCGCGCCGATACCCTCTCTCTGAGGTGTTCTGGGTGTCGCACGAGGTGGAGGACGCGCAAGACAACGGCTGGGAGGTCGCCCGCGGTCGCCGACTGCCTCGCCCGCTGTGCCGCCCGCGTCGCCCCCCCCCCCCCCCCCCCCCCCCCCCCCCACGCGCTGGTGACGCCGCCCCGCGCCGGATTGCGCCTCCGCCGGGGGACGAATGCCCTTGGTGTTTTGGCCATCACCCGCGGTCGGAGTGCCGTCGCGACGTGCGCTGCCATCACTGCCGGTTCTTCGGCCATATCGCCCGCAACTGCACCACCCCGCGCTCGGACTCCCCAGCGCCGCCCCCACGGCCAAGCACCCATGCCTCCCCCCGCAGTCCTCCTCGGGTGCCTCGGCGTCTAGCGTCGTGGGGCCTAGCCAGCCTGCGTTTTCCAGGCCTGGGTCCCCCGCCTCCGCCTCCTCGCCGGCGCACACCCCGTCCCCCTCCTCAACCCCACCTGCGCTGAGATCCACCGCCCTGACCTCGCGCAAAATCTCCACGATGTCGGGCCATCCTTCGCTCCGCCCCGCCCCGCAGACGCGGTCTGCTTCATGCCACGCACTCCTCGCATGGTGGCCGCCGAGCGCGACCTCGAGCTTGCCCTTGTGGCCACGGTGGCTGGGAACCGCTCTGGTGTCTCCCCTACGGATGTCGCCGACGCCTTGCTCTTTCGTCTCCCCTTGTCGCCGGACGACTTGTCAGTCTACCCGACGCGCAACGGCGAATTCCTCATCCGCTTTGCCTCTGCTACCTCGCGGGCGCTCGCCGCCGCATCTTGCGTGCGTGGCCCACACTTTCGTCTCCTCCTATAGCCCTGGAGTCGCCTCGCCGGTGGCTTCTCGGTCAACCTGCGCATTCATGTGGACATCGAGATCCTTGGCATCCCTGAGCACAGCCGGGACATCTCCTCTGCAATCCAGCTCCTCTCCCCGTTCTGCATGGTGGAGCGCCTTGCACCCGGGACTGCGGATGGGAGTGACATGTCCATCTTCAAGCTCACTACTTGGACCACCAATCCCGATGACATCCCCAGATCCTTGGAGCTCCTTCTCAAGGAACCCTACGAGTTTGCCGGCGCGGACCCAGACTGTGTCGACCAGTTTGCGTTCGCCACACTGCGTTTCCCAGTGTCGATCCATGTCCGGTGCTCCGCTGACTTCTACCTCCCCCCGCCGCCGCCCCCGCCCGCGGGCGACTCCGATGACGGCCATGGCGACAGTCCTCCGCCGCTTGAGGCCTGGCCTTGCCACCGCAGCTTCACGCGATCGCCTAGCCGGCGCGGCCCCGCCCGTTCCTCCGGCAGTGGACATGGTGGCCGGCAGCGCCGCGCCGTCCCGCCTTGCAGTTCTTGGCACGTCATCCTCGGCCCCTGCCCAGCCGTCGGCGGCACGCCACGCCGCCCACCCGCCCGCGAGTGGCTTTCCAGCTCACGCGTGGACCCCGACGTTGTTCCACAGCTTTCTGAACAGCCGGCATCACCACCTGCAGCTACGCTCCAAACTGAGCCGAGGACTGTCCCCATCGCTGTTCAAACTGAAGGAAATATGCCCTAGAGGCAATAATAAAGTTATTATTTATTTCCTTATATCATGATAAATGTTTATTATTCATGCTAGAATTGTATTAACCAGAAACATAATACATGTGTGAATACATAGACAAACAGAGTGTCACTAGTATGCCTCTACTTGACTAGCTCGTGAATCAAAGATGGTTAAGTTTCCTAACCATAGACATGAGTTGTCATTTTATTAATGGGATCACATTATTAGAGAATGATGTGATTGACTTGACCCATTCTGTTAGCTTAGCACTTGATCGTTTAGTATGTTGCTATTGCTTTCTCCATAACTTATACATATTCCTATTACTATGAGATTATGCAACTCCCGTTTACCGGAGGAACACTTTGTGTGCTACCAAACGTCACAACGTAACTGAGTGATTATAAATGAGCTCTACAGGTGTCTCCGAAGGTACATGTTGAGTTGGCGTATTTCGAGATTAGGATTTGTCACTCCGATTGTCGGAGAGGTATCTCTGGGCCCTCTCGGTAATGCACATCACTATAAGCCTTGCAAGCAATGTAGCTAATGAGTTAGTTACGGGATGATGCATTACGTAACGAGTAAAGAGACTTGCCGGTAACGAGATTGAACTAGGTATTGAGATACCGACGATCGAATCTTGGGCAAGTAAACATACCGATGACAAAGAGGACAACGTATGTTGCTATGCGGTTTGACCGATAAAAATCTTCGTAGAATATGTAGGAGCCAATATGAGCATCTAGGTTCCGCTATTGATTCTCGAGCCCGTAGGGTCCGCACGCTTAAGGTTTCGATGACAGCTATATTATGAGTTCATGAGTTTTGATGTACAGAAGGAGTTCGGAGTCCCGGATGAGATCGGAGACACGACGAGGAGTCTCGAAATGGTCGAGACGTAAAGATCGATATATTGGACGACTATATTCGGACATCGGAAAGGTTCCGAGTGATTCGGGTATTTTCGGGGATACCGGAGAGTTACGGGAATACGAGGAAGAAACAATGGGCATCATGGGACAAGTGGTGGAAGAGAGGAGACAAGGGCGCGCGCCCCTCCTATCCCAAACCGAATTGGACTAGGGGGCCGGCCCCCCTTTCCTCCTTTTCCTCCCTCTCATTCCTTCTCCTTCTCCTTCCCTTCCTTCCCCTCTCATACTTGGACTAGGAAAGAGGGGGGAATCCTACTTGGAGTAGGATTGCCCCCCTTGGGCGCGCCTCCTCCCCTTGGCCGGCCCTCTCCTCCTTCCCCCCTTTATATACGGAGGAGGGGGCACCCCATAGAGACAACAATTGATCTCTTGACCTCTTAGCCGTGTGCGGTGCCCCCTCCACCATAGTCCTCCTCGATAATATTGTAGCGGTGCTTAGGCGAAGCCCTGCGACGGTAGAACATCAAGATCGTCACCACGCCGTCGTGCTAACGGAACTCTCCCTCGACACTCGGCTGGATCAGAGTTTGAGGGACGTCATCGAGCTGAACATGTGCATGAACTCGGAGGTGCCGTAGTTTCGGTGCTTGATCGGTCGGGGCGTGAAGACGTACGACTACATCAACCGCGTTGTGCTAACGCTTCCGCTTTCGGTCTAAGAGGATACATGGACAACACTCTTCCCTCTCGTTGCTACGCATCATCATGATCTTGCGTGTGCGTAGGATTTTTTTTGAAATTACTACGTTCCCCAACAGTGACATCAGAGCCTGATTTTATGCGTATATGTTATATGCACGAGTAGAACACAAGTGAGTTGTGGGCGATACAAGTCATACTGCTTACCAGCATGTCATACTTTGGTTCAGCGGTATTGTTGGATAAGCGGCCCGGACCTACATTACGCGTACACTCACACGAGGCTGGTTTTACAGCCGTGCTTTGCACACAGGTGACTAGCGGGTGTCTGTTTCTCCAACTTTAGTAGAACCGAGTGTGGCTATGCCCGGTCCTTGCGAAGGTTAAAACAACACTAACTTGACGAACTATCGTTGTGGTTTTGATGCGTAGGTAAGAACGGTTCTTGCTCAGCCTGTAGCAGCCACGTAAAATTTGCAACAACAAAGTAGAGGATGTCTAACTTGTTTTTGCAGGGCATGTTGTGATGTGATATGGTCAAGACATGATGCTATATTTTATTGTATGAGATGATCATGTTTTGTAACCGAGTTATCGGCAACTGGCAGGAGCCATATGGTTGTCGCTGTATTGTATGAAATGCAAACACCATGTAATTGCTTTACTTTATCACTAAGCGGTAGCGATAGTCGTAGAAGCAATAGATGGCGTAACGACAACGATGCTACGATGGAGATCAAGGTGTCGCGCCGGTGATGATGGTGATCACGACGGTGCTTCGGAGATGGAGATCACAAGCACAAGATGATGATGGCCATATCATATCACTTATATTGATTGCATGTGATGTTTATCCTTTATGCATCTTATCTTGCTTTGATTGATGGTAGCATTTTAAGATGATCTCTCACTAATTATCAAGAAGTGTTCTCCCTGAGTATGCACCGTTGCGAAAGTTCTTCGTGCTGAGACACCACGTGATGATCGGGTGTGATAGGCTCTACGTTCAAATACAATGGGTGCAAAACAGTTGCACACACGGAATACTCAGGTTAAACTTGATGAGCCTAGCATATACAGATATGGCCTCGGAACAGGGAGACCAAAAGGTCGAGCGTGAATCATGTAGTAGATATGATCAACATAGTGATGTTCACCATTGAAAACTACTCCATCTCACGTGATGATCGGACATGGTTTAGTTGATTTGGATCACGTGATCACTTAGATGACTAGAGAGATGTCTGTCTAAGTGGGAGTTCTTAAGTAATATGATTAATTGAACTTAAATTTATCATGAACTTAGTCCTGGTAGTATTTTGCAAATTATGTTGTAGATCAATAACTCGCATCGTAGCCTTCATATGTTTATTTTGATATGTTCCTAGAGAAAATTGTGTTGAAAGATGTTAGTAGATGCAGATTGGATCCGTGATCTGAGGTTTATCCTCATTGCTGCATAAAAGAATTATGTCCTTAATGCACTGCTAGGTGACAGACCTATTGCAGGAGCAGATGCAGACGTTATGAACGTTTGGCTAGCTCAATATGATAACTACTTGATAGTTTAGTGCATCATGCTTAACGGCTTAGAACCGGGACTTCAAAGATGTTTTGAACGTCATGGACCATATGAGATGTTCCAGGAATTGAAGTTAATATTTCAAGAAAATACCCGAGTTGAGAGATATGAAGTCTCCAACAAGTTCTATAGGTAAAAGATGGAGGAGAATCGCTCAACTAGTGAGCATGTGCTCCGATTGTCTGGGTACTACAATCACTTGAATCAAGTGGGAGTTAATCTTCCAGATAAGATAGTGATTGACAGAGTTCTCTAGTCACCATCACCAAGTTACTAGAACTTCGCGATGAACTATAGTATGCAAGGGATGACGAAAATGATTCCCGAGCTCTCGTGATGTTGAAATCGACGAAGGTAGAAATCAAGAAAGAGCATCCAATGTTTATGATTGACAAGACCACTAGTTTCAAGAGAAGGGCAAAGGGAAAGAAAGGGAACTTCAAGTAAAATGACAAGCAAGTTGTCACTCCTGCGAAGAAGCCCAAAGCTGGACCAAAACTTGAAACTGAGTGCTTACACTGCAAAGGAAATGGTCACTGGAAGCGGAAATGCCCTGAATATTTGGTGGATAAGAAGGAGGGCAAATTGAACAAGGGTATATTTGATATACAGGTTATTGATGTGTGCCTTACTAGTGTTTATAGTAGCCCCTAAGTATTTGATACTTGTACAGCTGCTAAGATTAGTAACTCGAAACAGGAGTTACAGAATAAACATAGACTAGTTGAAGGGGAAGTGACGATGAGTGTTGGAAGTAATTCCAAGATTGATATAATCATCATCACACACTCCTTATATTTTCGAGATTAGTGTTAAACCTAAATAAATGTTATTTGGTGTTTGCATTGAGCATAAATATGATAAGATCATGTTTATTGTGATACGATTATTCATCTAAGATAGAGAATAAATTGTTATTCTGTTTACATGAATAAAACCTTCTATGGTCATACACCCAATGGTGATGGTTTATTGAATCTTGATCATAGTGATACACATATTCATAATGTTGATGCCAAAAGAGGCAAAGTTAATAATGATAGTGCAACTTATTTGTGGCACTGCCGTTTGGGTCATATCGGTGTAAAGCGAATGAAGAAACTCCATAAAGATGGATTTTTGGAATCACTTGGTTATGAATCATTTGATGCTTGCGAACCGTGCCTTTTGGGCAAGATGACTAAAACTCCGTTCTCCAGAACAATGGAACGAGCTACTAACTTGTTGGAAATAATACATACTGATGTATGCAGACCAATGAGTATTAAGGCTCGTGGCGGGTATCGTTATTTTTTGACCTTCACAGATGATTTGAGCAGATATGGGTATATCTACTTGATGAAACATAAGTCTTAAATAATTGAAAGGTTCAAAGAATTTCAGAGTGAAGTGGAAAATCATCGTAACAAGAAAATAAAGTTTCTGCTATCTGATCGTGGAGATGAATATTTGAGTTACAAGTTTGGCCTTCATATAAAACACTATGAAATAGTTTCACAACTCACGCCACCTGGAACACCATAGTGTTATGGTGTCTCCGAACTTCATAACCACACTTTATTAGATCTGGTGCGATCAATGATGTCTCTTACCGATTTACCAATATTGTTTTGGGGTTATGCATTAGAGATAGCTGCATTCACATTAAAATAGGGCACCATCTAAATCTGTTGGGACGACACCGTATGAACTATGTTTTAGCAATAAACCTAAGCTGTCGTTTCTTAAAGTTTGGAGTTGCGATGCTTATGTGAAAAAGTTTCAACCTGATAAGCTCGAACCCAAATTGGAGAAATTCATCTTCATAGGATACCCAAAGGAGACTGTTGGGTACACCTTCTAATCACAGATCCAAAGGCAAAATATTCATTGCTAAGATGGATCCTTTCTAGAGAAGGAGTTTCTCTCGAAAGAAGTGAGTGGGAGGAAAGTAGAGCTTGATAAGGTAATTTGTACCTTCTCCCGAATTGGAAAGTAGTTTATCACAGAAATCAGTTCCAGTGATTCCTACACCAATTAGTGAGGAAGCTAATGATGATGATCATGAAACTTCAGATTAAGCTACTACAAAACCTCGTAGGTCTTCCAAAATACAAGTCCGCACCAGAGTGGTATGGTAATCCTATTCTGGAAGTCATGTTACTAGAACATGATGAACCTACGAACTATGAGGAAGCGACGATGAGCCCAGATTCCGCGGAATGGCTGGAAGCCATGAAATCTGAGATAGGATCCATGTATAAGAACAAAGTATGGACTTTGATGGACTTGCCCGATGATCGGCAAGCCATAGAAAATAAATGGATCTTCAAGAGGAAGACGGACGTTGATAGTAGTGTTACTATCTACAAAGCTCGACTTGTCGCAAAAAAGGGTTTTCGACAAAGTTCAAGGTGTTGACTACAATGAGATTTTCTCAACTGTAGCGATGCTTACGTCTGTCCGAATCATTTTAGCAATTGCCACATTTTATGAAATCTGGCAAATGGATGTCAAAACTGCATTCCTTAATGGTTTTCTTAAAGAAGAGTTGTATATGATGCAACCAGAAGGTTTTGTCAATCCTAAAGGTGGTAACAAAATGTGCAAGCTCCAGCGATCCATCTATGGACTGGTGCAAGCATCTCAGAGTTGGAATATATGCTTTGATAAGTTGATCAAAGCATATAGTTTTATACAAACTTGCGGTGAAGCCTGTATTTACAATAAAGTCAGTGGGAGCACTACCGCCTTTCTGATAAATATATGTGAGTAACATATTGTTGATCAGAAATGATGTAGAATTTTTCTGGAAAGCATAACGGAGTATTTGAAAGGAGTTCTTTAAAAGAAAGACCTCAGTAAAGCTACTTACATATTGAGCATCAAGATCTATTGAGATAGATCAAGACGCTTGATAAGTTTTTCAATAAGTACATACCTTGTCAAGATTTTGAAGTAGTTCAAAATGGAACAGTCAAAGAAAGAGTTCTTGCCTGTGTTGCAAAGGTGTGAAATTGAGTAAGACTCAAATCCCGACCATGGAAGAAAATAGAAAAGAGAATGAAAGTCATTCCCTATGCCTCAGTCATAGGTTCTATAAAGTATGCTCTGCTATGTACCAAACCTATTGTATACCTTGCTCTGAATTTGGCAAGGGAGTACAATAGTGATCTAGGAGTAGATCACTTGACATTGGTCAAGAATATCCTTAGTGAGGACTAAGGAAATATTTCTCGATTATGGAGGTGATAAAAGAGCCCGTCGTAAAGAGTTACATCGGTGCAAGCTTTTACACCGATCCAGATGACTCCAAGTCTCAATCTGGATACATATTGAAAGTGGGAGCAATTAGCTAGAGTAGCTCCGTGCAAAGCATTGTAGACATAGAATATTTGCAAAATACATACGACTCTTAATTTGACAGACCCGTTAACTAAGCTTCTCTCACGAGCAAAACATGATCACACCTTAGTACTCTTTGGGTGTTAATCACATAGCGGTGTGAACTAGATTATTGACTCTAGTAAACCCTTTGGGTGTTGGTCACATGACGATGTGAACTATGGGTGTTAATCATATACAGATATGAATATTGGTGTTAAATCACATGGCGATGTGAACTAGATTATTGACTCTAGTGCAAGTGGGAGACTGAAGGAAATATGGCCTAGAGACAATAATAAAGTTATTATTTATTTCTTTATATCATGATAAATGTTTATTATTCACGCTAGAATTGTATTAACCGGAAACATAATACATGTGTGAATACATAGACAAACAGAGTGTCACTAGTATGCCTCTACTTGACTAGCTCGTGAATCAAAGATGGTTAAGTTTCCTAACCATAGACATGAGTTGTCATTAGATTAATGGGATCACATCATTAGAGAATGATGTGATTGACTTGACCCATTCCGTTAGCTTAGCACTTGATCGTTTAGTATGTTGCTATTGCTTTCTTCATGACTTATACATGTTCCTATGACTATGAGATTATGCAACTCCCGTTTACTGGAGGAACACTTTGTGTGCTACGAAACGTCACAACGTAACTGGGTGATTATAAAGGAGCTCTACAGGTGTCTCCGAAGGTACATGTTGAGTTGGCGTATTTCGAGATTAGGATTTGTCACTCCGATTGTCGAAGAGGTATCTCTGGACCCTCTCGGTAATGCACATCACTATAAGCCTTGCAAGAAATGTAGCTAATGAGTTAGTTACGGGATGATGCATTACATAACGAGTAAAGAGACTTGCCAGTAACGAGATTGAACTAGGTATTGAGATACCGACAATAGAATCTCCGGCAAGTAAACATACCGATGACAAAGGGAACAACGTATGTTGTTATGCGGTTTGACCGATAAAGATCTTCGTAGAATATGTAGGAGCCAATATGAGCATCTAGGTTCCGCTATTGGTTATTGACCGGAAACGTGTCTCGGTCATGTCTACATAGTTCTCGAACCCGTAGGGTCCACACGCTTAAGGTTTCGATGACAGTTATATTATGAGTTTATGAGTTTTGATGTACCGAAGGAGTTCGGAGTCCCGGATGAGATCGGGGACATGACAAGGAGTCTT
Source organism: Triticum timopheevii (assembly GCA_963921465.1). Classification (NCBI taxonomy): domain Eukaryota; kingdom Viridiplantae; phylum Streptophyta; class Magnoliopsida; order Poales; family Poaceae; genus Triticum; species Triticum timopheevii. The sequence continues at coordinate 107,325,506 of OY997270.1, forward strand.
GAAATGGTCGATACGTAAAGATCGATATACTGGACGACTATATTCGGACATCAGAAAGGTTCCGAGTGATTCGGGTATTTTCGGGGGTACCAGGGAGTTACGGGAATACGAGGAAAAAGCAATGGGCCTCATGGGCCAAGTGGTGGAAGAGAGGAGACAAGGGCGCGCGCCCCCCCTAGCCCAAACCGAATTGGACTAGGGGGCCTTCCCCCCTTTCCTCCTTTTCCTCCCTCTCCTTCCTTCTCCTTCTCCTTCCCTTCCTTCCCCTCTCCTACTTGGACTAGGAAAGAGGGGGGAATCCTACTTGGAGTAGGATTGCCCCCCTTGGGCACGCCTCCTCCCCTTGGCCGGCCCTCTCCTCCTTCCCCCCTTTATATAGGGAGGAGGGGGCACCCCATAGAGACAACAATTGATCTCTTGATCTCTTAGCCGTGTGCGGTGCCCCCCTCCACCATAGTCCTCCTCGATAATATTGTAGCGGTGCTTAGGCGAAGCCCAGCAACGGTAGAACATCAAGATCGTCACCATGCCGTCGTGCTGACGGAACTCTCCCTCGACACTCGGCTGGATCGGAGTTCGAGGGACGTCATCGAGTTGAACGTGTGCAAGAACTCGGAGGTGCCGTAGTTTTGGTGCTTGATCGGTCGGGCCGTGAAGACGTATGACTACATCAACCGCGTTGTGCTAACGCTTCCGCTTTCGGTCTACGAGGGTATGTGGACAACACTCTTCCCTCTCGTTGCTATTCATCATCATGATCTTGCGTGTGTGTAGGATTTTTTTTGAAATTACTACGTTCCCCAACACAAACCGCTGTTCAAATGCAGCCCGCGCCCGCTCCTCCGTCGTGACGTGTCGCCCCCTCCCAGGCCAGCCCCCCTTCCTGGCCCGCAACGGTGCAGTTGTGGCTGACGTGGGTGGCCTCGGATTCCCCCGCTGGCCAACCCGAGGCGGCTTCTCCTGATCCCATCGCTTCCGTTCCAGAAGCGGCGACTGAGTCCTCTCCTACTTTTGGGGATCCCGAGGCACCCCCCCCAATCCAGAATCTGATACGTCTCCAACGTATCTATAATTTTTGATTGTTCCATGCTATTATATTACCCGTTTTGGATGTTTATGGGCTTTACTTTACACTTATATATCATTTTTGGGACTAACCTACTAACCGGAGGCCCAGCCCGTATTGCTATTTTTTTTGCCTATTTCAGTGTTTCGAAGAAAAGAAATATCAAATAGAGTCCAAACGGAATGAAACCTTCAGGAGCGATCTTTTTGGAACAAACGTGATCCAGAGGACTTGGAGTGCAAGGCAAGAAGCAATCGAGGAAGCCACAAGGGTGGAGGCCCCCCCCCCCTACTGGGCGCGCCCCTATCTCGTGGGCCCCTCGGGCGTCCACCGACCTACTTCTTCCTCCTATATATACCCACGTACCCCGAGAACATCAGAGGCGACCACGAAAAACTATTTCCACCATCGTAACATTCTGTATTCGCGAGATCCCATCTTGGAGCCTTTGCCGGCGCTCCGTCGGAGGGGGAATCAACCATGGAGGGCATCTACATCATCTCCAAGGCCTCTCCGATGAGTTGTGAGTAGTTTACCATAGACCTTCGCACTACAAAAAAAAGACACATCCGTGACATTTTGGGCCGAACGAAAAAAATTTCTGTCATACATATGACACTTCTATGATGATAATTGTGACAAAACCCGGTATCATCATAGATGTGGTGGGCTCCTATTTCTATGACAAAAAATCATGACAGAAAGTGGGCTTTTCGTCCTGGGCGGGCTGGAGATGCAGCTGCATGACATTCTTTGGGCCATCCATGACGGAAAAAACCGTGGTAGAAGCGAGGGCTAGGAAAATTTCGAGGAGTTCCCGGTTACGGTGGGAGGTCGGGGGCCGAGCGATGCGCGTTTCTCTTGTACACGTACGCACGTGTGTGCGAGGCGTTGGCTCACTGAACCCGAGCGAGGCGTTGGGATCTAACTGAACCCGAGCGATTGCACTACAGGCTACGCGTTACTGAACCTGAGCGATCGATCGATGGCTGTTAACTGAACCCGATCGAGCGATTCCTTCGCTACTGCTACTAACTGAAGCCGGTCAATGCTGCCTCTCTGGATGAACAGTGAGCATTGCGGGTGGTGGGGGGGGGGGGGTTGGATGAACAGTGAGCGGTGGCGTTGCCTCTGGATGAACAGGACGACCCCGTGGAGGGCTGGATGAACAGTGGACGGTGGAGGGGTGCCTGTGGAGGGGTGGTTGAACAGTAGTCGGTGGAGTAGTGCGCGGTGGAGGCTGGATGAACAGGAGCCCGTGGAGGCCGGAGGAGGTCGACAGTGGAGATGAACAATATCCCGTGGAGTCCTGTTTTGCGGTACGCCACACCCCTCCCGATGAACAGGACCCCCGTTTCGACTGTAGCGCTCCAACACAAGTCCGTTTCGTCCGTTTTGCGGTACGCCACACCCCTCACTACTAGGGAAAACCCTAGTAGTAGCGCGGGTTTTGAGGCTATCAGCAGCGCGTGCACCTGCACTACGAATAAGGCGCTACAGCTAACCGTTAGTAGTAGCGCTGCCTGTACCCGCACTACTACTATTGACTATATCAGCAGCGCATTTCCCGAACGCGCTACTATTAGTTAGCTGTAGCGATTTCCTGCTCCCGCGCTACTGTTATATCTTCCACCATTTCCCCATTCTGACTTCAGTAAACTGCAATTTTCAGATACTAGTTCTAGTAGATATCAATTTCATAAAGCATTATAGGTACTAGGTAGTACTCCCTCAGTTCCAAATTACCCGTCGTGGTTTTAGTTCAAATTTGAACTAAAACCACGATGAGTAATTTGGAACCGAGGAAGTACTAGATTACAATTTCATATATACTCAACATGCATCCTCAAGCAGTACAAGGGGACATCGACTATGATCATCATATTTAGTTCTAGATGATATCGACGACGATCATCATATGTAGTTCTACATGATATCGACGACGATCATCATATGTAGTTCTAGATGATATAGCCACACATATGTAGTTCTAGATGATATCGACGACGATCATCATCCTCAAGCCTGGGCGGTGGGTGTTCCTGATAGTAATTAGGATGGCCTGTCCAACACGAAGATTCTTGCCAACGAGGAATCTCTTCCACCCAACCGAGTTTAAGTGTGTGCGACCGTCTGTATCCATGTGGTAAGTACAGGTCGTGACGGAGCCCCTTGCGGTAAGGCGTAGTCTAGCCGAGCCTTCTTCATCAGGCTCGATACCACAACTCACAGATAGGTTCTTTGGCAATTTTTGAATAAGAAAAACATATCAATTAATAAATAGCCTCACACATACTCTTGCAAATATATTTCTATTAAGTCTAGATTTCTACACTATCAAAAGACACAGTACTACGCATTTGTACTAATTAATCATGAATTCTACTAAGCATATCATTGGACTCTACACTAAGCATTTCATCTGATTCACTAAGCATATCATCGGATAATTTGCATTTGTAAGTATAACAATAAAGCATATATATATATCATCAAATTACTACAGTGAGTACGTATAACATACCATTTCATGCCGATTGACCATGGTACTTGTCAGGCGGATCAAGAATGGCACCCCGACAAAGTCATCACGTGGCGGACTTATGTCCCATAGGTTGCACACCTCGTCCTCGCTCAGCCTCATTCTTTGAGCTACGATGGCTTCATGAAGTGGGTCCTCATTATCTTCATCATCTTCGTCATCTGCATCATCTTCGTCATCTTCATCATCTTCGTCATCTTCATCATCTTTGTCATCTTCATCATCTTTGTCATCTTCATCATCTTCCACTAGGTTGAGATAAATGACAGCCAGCTTGGGTCTTTCTGCTCTGAAGGAGAAGCTGATCAACTCACCACCAGTAAGACGCATGCGGGCGAGGAAACGGGCCCATCCATCTCCTCCAATCTATGACATATTGCGTCCTTTCTCGACCTCCATAGTGTACGGCCCCCCAGAAGCCTCAAATGTGACAGTGTCTCCTGTTAGCTTGTTGAATTTCAACCTCACATTGCATGGGACGATATGTGTAAGAAAAGCAAAATGACACAATGCAGTAATGCCAACACTAAAAATAGAATAGTTGTTACATTTCATCTAATTTCTTACCGCCGCATGACGAAAACTCGGCTGGAAGTAGATGCCGAACAACTTGCCAGCTGGATGGCTGCTGGCGCACCTTGACTTGCACAGTCGACATAATGGTGGTGGTGTTGGCGCCATTTTCCTAAAGCAATATGAGCAAAGGATTAACGATTAGATGACAAGGTACCACCTACCAAAGCATTTCGATGGCACCTATTGCCTAAGATAATTAATTAAAAAAACAAGTGGCAAATTTATCTAAATTGGCACCTACATTTTGCCAAAAAAATAACTTATTACAAAAAAAAAAACAAAAGCATCTACCTATCCATGTACAGAAAAAATAACAATAAAATGGTGCATATTAAATCAACTAGCATACTAAATCCACTAGCATACTAAATCAACTAGATGACACAATGTTCTAAATCAACAAAATCAAGTAGCCTACTAAATCAACTAAATCAACTAAATGAAAATGTTCTAAATCAACTAGCCTACTAAATCAACTGAATCATATCAACTAAATCAAAATGTTGCATATAAACTAGCCTACTAAATCAAAATGTAGCAGGGAGGAGGGAGAAGGAGGGGCGACTCGAGGAGGGAGTAGAGAGTATGACAGAGGAGGAAGGCGGAACAAGGAGGGGCCGGCTGGCGGCAAGTGGAGGGAGGACGGAGGAGGAAGGTGGAGCAAGGAGGGGCCGACCAGCGGAGAGTGGAGGGAGGACGGAGGAGGAGGCCGGTACCGAGTCCAGCGAGGAGGATGAGGTGACGGCAGCGCAAATCGGAGGAGGGGCGACGGGGGAGGACCGGCGGTGCGGGGGGTTGAGGGGGAGATTGAGTGAGTGTGTGGATCTGTGGGTTATTGCGACTAGTTAACTTAGCAGCAGCGGTTATTGCATAAATGCGCTGCTGCTACGACCTGTAGTAGTAGCGCTCTTTGTATTAACGCACTGCCGCTATAACTGGCCTCGCGGCGGCGTCGTGGGAATTTTAGCAGTAGCGCGTCTTTGAGTGTACGTGCTACTGATAAACTTGTTTCAGCAGCGAGTTTTGTCCGCGCGCGCTACTGCTACTTAGCAGCAGCGCCTGATTTTAAAGCGCACTGCTGGTAAGATTCTGTGCATAGGCTTTTCCCTAGTAGTGCCTCCCGATCAACAGGACCCCCGTTTCGACCGTAGGAGGTCCGTTTCCTCCGTTTTGCGGTACGCCAGACCCCTCCCGATGAACAGGATCCCGTTTCGAACGTGGCCGGTCAAACACAAGGTCGTTTCCTCCGTTCTGCGGTACGCCAGGCCTCATTTCCATCGCCTGTTCCGTCGAAGCCCTCACGATGAACATGACGACGCATTCCGTTCCGACCTAGCCGGTTGGCTCCCACGCGTTCCGTTGCCTCCCGATGAACACGACGCATTCCGTTGCCTCCCCATGAACATGATGCATTCCGTTGCCTCCCCTTGAACACAACGACGATGCTGTTTCTCCGTTCCGACCCAGGCATGTACACGAGCCCTGGCCGTACGTATGCGCGAGTAGGCATTCGAGACCCCGCCCGTATGTACGTACGTGGCTGTATTTTCTTTCTTGCACCCTGGCCGTTGTACGTACGTGTACATACTACGTGCGCGCCTCTACTATGACACGTGCGCGCTTCTACTACGACATGTGTGTGCCTCTACATCCACCAGTATGTACGTACACATTCGCGACCAGAATGACAATGCTACGTACGCTTCGACCAGGTGGGTCCCGACTGTCAGGTACTTCCTTGCATGCGAAGATGTAGCTGGTGGGTCCCAGCAGTCAGGGGAGAATCGGTTTTTTTCTTCTTTTGCCCGGACGCACTTCCTTGCGTGCGAAGGTGTAGCTGGTGGGTCCCAGAAGTTAGGGGAAAACGTTTTTCTCGCGAAATACGGTGGCCCGTCCGGTGGGTCCCTGCTGTCAGGTGGAGGAATCATTATTTTCTGCGTAATAAGGAGGCACTTCCTTGCTGCGGCCGTGGACCCAGCTGTCAGCCTCTCGACATACAGTCCACGTCCGATGGAAGTCGTTCCTTGACCACGTTGACCACGCCGCGCCGAGAGCACCAGGGCGGTGGACGACGGTGAGGCTAGGAAGGGGACGACGCGGAGCCAGGGAAGACGCGGCAGTGGATGCCCATGCGTAGAGGAGTATGAGGGTTCACTCGTTCGGCTGCGGTGTGAGGCTGCCGTCGCCGCAGAATAACAGGGGGTGTGGGTGCGTAGAGGGATGGCCTGGCCAGCGGTGGGAGTAGTAGGGGGCGGTGAGGCCTCTGCGGCATCACAGCCGGCCACAGCTGGAAGGAGCAGGCGGCACGACCGGCGCTACTTTGGGCCGCTGGAGCAAGAAGACCAGAGGTTGAAGAAGCACTACGGCCGTTGGATGGACATCGAACGGTCACTGGAGCTAGAATCGTTCATATATTGACTAAAGTTGACAAAGGCCTCCGTCCCAGTCAACTTAGTAGGCCCACAAGTCAGCCTCCCACCAAGGTGGGTCCCAGCTAGCAGGGGGCATTCATTTTTTTGTGCGTAATAAGGAGGCACTTCCGGTGGGTCCGAGCTGACAGCGGGGGGAACGTTTTTTTCACGAAATATGGTGGCCCGTCCGGTGGATCCCAGCAGTCAAGGGGAAACGTTTTTTTCACGAATTACTGGTGGCCCATCCGGTGGGTCCCTGCTATCAGGTGGAGGAATACTTATTTTCTGCGTAATAAGGAGGCACTTCCTTGCGGCTGCCATGGACCCAGCTGTCAGCCTCTCCACGTACAGTACTCTTCCGATGGAAGTCGGTCGTTGACCACATTGACCATGCCGCGCCGAGAGCACCACGGCGGTGGACGACAGCAAGGCCTAGGAAGGGGACGACGCGGACCGGGGAAGACGCGACAGTGGAAGCCCGCGCGGAGAGGAGTACGAGGGTTCACTGGTTCGGCCACGGTGTGAGGCTGTCGTCACCGCAGAATAACAGGGTGTGTGGGTGAGTAGAGGGATGCCTTGGCCAGTGGTGGGAGTAGTAGGGGGCGCTGAGGCCTGCGCGGAAGCACAGCCGGCCACGGGAGGCGGGAGTAGGCGGTCCCGCCGGCGCTGCTTTGGCGGCTGGAGCAAGAAGATCAGAGATTGAAGAAACACGACGGCCGTTGGATTGACATCCAACGGTTACGTCTGCTAGAATCGTTTGCTGATGTATATAATAACTAAAAAAATCTTGCATACGCGTCAACTAAATAGGCCCACAAGTCAGACCACTCCCTCTTTTTTTAATAATTTATATATAGCTCATGGCAGCTTCTTATGCAATTTATTGCAGTCATTTTTTTGGTTGGCCGGGGCCAATTTCGCATATTTCTGTGGGTTCCAAACTATTTTTAATACTGAAATGTCGAGCCAGATTTAAAATACTTTGAAGATATATTTAAATTAGGTCAATGCCCTATGAAATAGGAATCTGAAAATGTGAAAAAATTCAGAAATTATAAAGTAATTGCCAATTTGTTTTTATATTTACAATCGATTTCATATTACTTTCAAGATTTGCACGCGTCTTGAAAGAGTTGTAGCCCATCAGGGCGTAGAAAAATAAGTAGGCCTGGATTGGGTATTCTTCAGAAAAAATAAACTGGGCTCATTTTCACAAAGAAAAAATAGTTGGGCTGGTCACATGGTGAACATAAAATATAAGCTGGGCTAGACGGGCCACAGCCCAATTCAAACCCTGCTCCGTCTCAACAATAACAAAAAAAATCCAGCTCGAGTAGCTGCGTCCCAGGTGTCAGCCGATCTTGTGCTGTTCTCTTGTCTATTGACTATATACGCTCACAATGTCGTGGGTCCCAGATGTCAGGAAAACACTAGGAGGAAGCATTTTATTTTTCCATACACTGACGTGGTGGGCCCCTACTGTCATCCTCTCCACGTACTTCTGTCGATTCCTGTTGTTTGTTGACCATGTTGACAACGTGAGAGGGCTGTGCCACGGCAAGCGCACCAAAGCACGCGGAGGACGTCGGCATTAACGATTTAGGAGACGGTGGGGCGGTGATGCGTGTGCTGAGACGCAGCCAGCCGTGGGAGGCGGAAGCAGGCGGCCCCGCCGGCGCTGGTTTGGTTTTGGTGGCTGGAGGAAGACAGGACTGAAGAAACACGACAGACTGTAAAAGCAGGAGCAGTACTTAACAACCTTAACTGAAACCAGCAGGGGCACTTAACAACCAAAGCTGAAAGCAGTATGAGTACTTATACAGGTTCAACCGTACAAAGCACGCCTCGAACAGTGCTACTTTGCCTACAGTTAACCAAGGGTGAGGCCGCCATGCCCCAGGACAAGGCCCAGGCGCCACCCCGCGCATCCACAACCTTCTGAAAGAGGCTTCATCTCACAATGTGGTCAATAAACAGGATATTCGCTTTAGAGCCATGGAAAAGCATGAACATAATCTTCTGCCCTATTCTCCAAGATGGACAGGCCTTCATTATTTGAGACCATCCATGAATAAGTATCTTTTAACCTCCAAGGGGAATTTAGTAGGTCGACATAAACATCATGTTGTGACCAAGCGCAAGTCTGACCCGACCATGGTCAGGCATCTGTATAGGAACAATAGAACTGGGCAGTTCCTGTTTCAAGAAGATCTCAGCTGTAAAACTGTGTATAAGCAATAGTTTATGAACAACATATATAACAGAAAACAGCTCGTACCATAAGTTTCTCGACATAGTTGGACCTGTTCAACGAGTACAGCAGTGGCACACATATGCCACGTGGCCTTCCACCATTGAAACGCCCCACGAGGACCTCAAGACGATCAATAAAGTGTAGGAACTTGTGGATGTCGATCCAGTCAACTTCAGTGCCATCAGTAACAGCCGAGTTATTACAGAGTAACAAATGAGCAGACTGCTTAACTCTGGAAAAACCTACACGTGCCACCAATTATAAGAAAATATTAGTTAGAACTAGCATCTTCGTGAGAGATTCGTTGCTACTTCTAAAGTTAAATTGTGGTTAGTTAGACAGAATAGGTGGATTAAGAAGTAATCGAGGCAACAAGCAAGAACCAGATACAAAACTAACATGGACGAACAATTGGAACAACGTCGGGGTGGAAGATCGTAGTGAAGATGAGACCAGGTTCTGCTATTTCCATCAACATTCGTGCGCCAACTTTCAGTCCGTAACACTTGAGAAAGTTTATCCAAGTTTGGCCATAAAAAAGCAGCGATATTCTTGGTTCATGAACCAAACTCGGAACTTATATCCATGGCTTGTCTTCACTGTGACCATTAAACTAGTGTATTCAGTTATGGCAAGGCCGAGCATCTTGAGTACGTGTGTTCTAGCAGAGCAAATAATACACTGCAGGAAAAATAATATGAGAACACAGCATGTTCAAAAAACCCCCACCCTCCCGGATAGAAAAGAGGATTCTAGGAACATACTGTGCGCGTTTCAAAATGGTGTGTTAGGATGAGAAGGAACATGTGTGGCGTCTCGCCGAGGGCGCAGAAACCTGTAGGGTACTCGCACTTTGGGCACTGCAAATGAAAAACACTAGATTCAGTAGGAAGAAAAATGCATCAACGGCGGCGGCTGCCATCCTAGGATTACCTGCGACCAAGGGACTTGGATTTATCGGGGATGGATGAAGAATTCGTACCTGGTTCTCCATGAGAAAACCCTATGCAATCGCCGAGAGGGGGTTTTCTCTGAACAAGCAGACGAGGGAGAAGGGGATTCAGGCCCAGTGAAATATTGTCGTTTCGTCCGTCTAGCTTACTGCTAAAGCTGGAAAGTGGGGTTGTGATTTGACGGCTCATTGGGCATTATTACGGCGCTACGACCGGGGTGTGTCTACCGTGAAGTTGTTCACTCTAATTTGTGCATATGGCACGTGGACCCCGTTGCTGGTTGCCCCACATATCAGCGAAAGGAAGTAGAAAGACAGGAGTAACTAGTTACACATAAATATATTTTTTGACAGAGAGATATACTCCCTCTGTAAAGAAATATACACATCTTTTATATCACAGACAGGCTCACCTTGCCGAGAAATATACTCCCTCTGCAACGCACATGCATTATGGGGGTTCAGCTTTTTTTATGGGGGTTCAACTGAGAATATAATACTCAGATAGGCTCACGGTTCTGGACTTTGGGCCGCAGGCCGACCCTGCATGTTTGGGGGCCCATGTGTTCTACGTCAGCGCTTTTCATATTGCAAGCGATCAGTACGGCACTGGTTTTAGATGCTGTCGGCGAGTACACAAAATTGAATAAAGCACGACAGCTGTTGGAATGAAATCGAACGGCAGTTCCTAACCAGCAATCATAGTTGCAATTCTATCAACGATATACCATGTGATAAATAATACTGTCGTACTACCTATACACACAGGACACTTGTTTCACCATGCCAGATTATTACATCAAAATCTCTCAGAGGATAGATCAGTTCGGCAGTTGCGTGCTGCTACTGAAGAATTTGAAAGTTGATTTGGACTAGCTCTCCTTGCCGAGAAAGTTCGATTTTGACATCATCCCCTACCGCAAGATATGATTTAGATTTGAACCTTGACCATCCTTTAGCATCAATCATCATGCGACCATCCTTTGTACTTACGGTATATTGAGCAGGTTCATTCACACCAAGGTTGCGCATGGTAAGAGAAACTTGGCCGCGGTCGCCCGGATTGTTGAACGACTCCCTCGTTGCTCTAGGAATTCTTTGTTTGCAAATAAGAAGACATACCCAAATAGTTAGATCAACACAGTGAATCATGTGAAACAACATGGAAAGAAAAAAGAACGAAGCACTTGGGCGGCCAATGCTTACCAAGAAGGTGGACATGTCGGTTTTTGTAAGGACTTTGGTATATGAAGTGCGAACTGCAGCCTAGTCTGTTGCCGGTGCAACTGCACGGGCTAGAGCAGATGCAAGTGCAAGTGTTGGTGCAGGTGCCGAAGCCGCCGCTGCTGCCGGAGATGGTGCTCCTTGTAGAGCTGGTGCTGGTGTCGAAGTAGGTGCCTGTGTCGATGCCCGATCCTCCGGTAGATCAGACTGATCCGCTGACGCGGTCGGTGCCCAATCCTCAGCTGGATCGGACTGAGCTGCTGCCGCTGTCAGTGCTAGAGCAACTGCCGGTGCTCGATCCGTTGCTGAAGGTGATACCGATGTGCGAGACAGCGGCGATCGTGTCTGGTCTGCTATGATCAGCTTTCTAACTTGACTAGGATCCGTGACCGTGATCCAGTTTTTTTCTTCATTTCTTTTTAACGCGAGAAGGACTAATTGTGGTGTTTTTGTTAAACCAAACTTTAGTTCATCATAGGGATTCAGCTTGTACTCAGACAACAGACTAATCCAATTTTTTCCAGTAATATAAGTGATGGACAGTGCCTTCGTTACTGACACGACATAAGAAGTGAAACCTACAAAAATAGCCATCGTAAAGCAGACCAAACGGTTTATTCTGTGATGAATGTCACATGGCAAAACCTGCATCGTAAAATTGCAGGAAAAGAAAGAAAACATGACATAAAATCAATAAGATTTAGACAATAAATCAATAAGATTTACTTGATGTGACACGAGTGAATCCTTACCAGGATATCACTATGTTGAAGTACTAAACAGAAGATTGATCGTCCAACTACGGGTGGCATGCAGGGGCCCCCCCTACTCCCACAAGAAGGACAGTCCAAAGGTCATGACAAATCGTATGGACCGAACATCCATGGGACTGGAAATCCTGGTGGATGCTATAAACCCTGCAATGCATACAGATATTAGAGTGTAACCATAATTGATAAACCGTCCTCACAAAAAATATGATCTGGATACTTCAAAATATACAGACTGGATTGAGTGGACAGACATTAACATAGACCGTTCTCAGTACTGACCACACACCAAAAGAGGCAGTACTAATAAACAATACAGGGTTCACAAACACAAATCAAGTACTGAACAATAGTACTTACTACAGACAAGCAAAGTTGCACTAACTAAACTCTGCAGACTATTTCTTGCCACCGACCTACGGGATGAACCCCGCATAACTGACTAGGCCATGGACTTCATGTGAGATGTCTACATGCACCATCACCATCTTGTCAACCTTGGAGAACCTAACAGAGTGGTCTTTCCACTCATAAACATGATGATGAAGACATGACGCATCAGATTTGTTGGGAAGCTTTACAAGAACCACACCCTTCGTAATCGAAGGCACAACGAGGAAATTGTTGTGGTCAAGTACAGCCTCGAGAACACACCTGACAGCAAAGCTACAGGAAAACACTAGATCAGGACACGTGGCGACAAGGACAAAACCACTACTAGGGAAAAGCCTATACACAGAGGTATAGCAGTAGCGCTGGTTAAAATAGGGCGCTACTGCTAATTTGTAGTAGTGCATTCATGCAAAGCGCGCTATAGCTCAAACTTTAGTAGTAGCGCATGTTCAGAAATAGGCGCTACCACTATATTTCCCACGGCTTAGCCGATAGGCTACACATAGTAGTAGCGATCCATATAGAACTGCGCTACCGCTACTTCCTTTGTAGCAGCGCGTTTTCTTCTAAACTCGCTACTACTAAAGGATATAAAATTAAATGGAAAGCAAATAGAAAGGTAATTGAAAATGAAATAAATAGAATAAGGTGAAAGGAAAAAAATAAAATGTGAAGAAAAATAAATAAAAAAGGGGAAAAAGAGAAAGGAGTAGCAGTAGCGTGTATACCAGAACGCGCTGTAGCTAACGTAGTAGTGGTGCGCTTTCTGGAACGCGCTACTACTACTTCTGAATTAACCACCCGCCGGCTAAAAATTTGCCTAAGTCCTCCATTCCCCCCTTTCCCCTACTCCTCTGTCGCCGCCGCCCGAGCCTGCCCTCACCACCCCCGCCCGCCCTCAACCTCAGCGCTACCGCCCGCCGCCACTCTCGACCTCACCGTCGCCGCCCTTGACCTCACCGCTGCCGCCGTCGACCTCACCGCCGCCGCCCGAGCCTGCCCAGCACCGCCTCCTCCCGATCCCGAGCCCGCCCTCGTCGCCCCTACCTCTCCGTCGCCGAGCACCTCCCCGCCACCGTCTCTCCCCTCTCTATAAGCCCCCCACCCCTCCCCACCCCCTTTCTCTCTGCTTAATTAGTTAGTACTAGATGTTTTTTAGTAGTAGTAGATGTTAATTTAGGGTTCATAGGTAATGATTTTTAGTAGTTGAACTAGTTTAGTTTTAGTTGAACTAGTTTAGTTTTAGTTGAACTAGTTTAGTTTTAGTTGAACTAGTTTAGTAAGTAAATTAATAAACTAGTTGAGCTAGTTGAATTAATAGAACTAATGTATTTTTAGTAAGTAAATTAATAAACTAGTTGAACTAGTTTAGTTTTAGTTGAACTAGTTTAGTAAGTAATTTAATATAACTAGTTGAACTACTTTATTTTTAGAAAGAACTAGTTTTTTTTGATTTATAGTAAGTTTATATTTAGTATGAAAAAGTTGAATTAATAGAACTAGTTGAACATGTCATGTTTGTTGTTATTTTTTTAGTTTAAGCAATTATTCGGAATGTATTAGTGATAACTTATAGGGTTTTTGCTTTTGCAGAAATCAAGGAGCCCCTCCATCATCCCCGCTGTCGTCCCGGTCACCGACCCCCTCCGACCTCGAGGTGAGACCTGCCAAATCTCCATGTATATCTTGTGTTGCTCATATAGGATATGTGGTTGCCCAAGTGGCCGGTCATGTTCAGGTTACACCTCCGAGTGGCCTATGTTTTGCCAGAGTGTTGATTAATTTCCGTTCCGGCAAATTTCAGGCACTCGATATGTCCTTTTTTAGCAAAGGTCATGCCGAATTTTTCCGTGAATTCTGGCATGACTTGTGCTAGAATATGTACAAGTTTAATCTTTGAATTATGAACGTAGGAAATGTCATACTCGGACGACGACAGTCTCCCGGGGGAGTGCAGCTGGTGCCACGACGATCGAGGTATGTGCGACAGGTTCGTTGAGCTGGACGAAGATCGGCGCTTCAGCATTAAGCTCGAGGAGACATTCGATGTTGAAACGGTACGCAACAACGACGAGTGTTTTTTTCATAATTAAGCATGACTTCAACTATTTCAACGTCTAATTTTCATCTTTTACAATTCGACTAGCTTATCCCATGCCATGCAAGACGCTATGTCTTGGAGAGGATGGGTTTTGAAGACCATGAAAATTTTGAAACAAAAAAATACACCTAAGGACCCATCATGATATGGATTTTGAAGTAAATCTGTGCAATGCTCAGAGCATAACCCATTTTGGTTGCCAAAATTGGGAAGCACTTTGCAAAATGTATGGTTTTTATGAGGGTATGATTGTCACCATGGATCTTGGTGATCCTGACATGGAGCAAGACAATATGGACATTTGGGTCCTTGTTGATACGCTTCTGATTCTACCGCAATGTGAGTTTCTCAAACATAGTAACTAATTTATATTGTTTATTTCAAAATAGTTGATAGCTTATTTCCATTTACAACTTATTTTGATTCTTCAAAGAATGTGCGGAAGATGGTAGACAAAACCCACTACACTGATGGCTCCGAATTAACTTATAAGGAGAAAAGTCATCTGATCACTTATTGTACTTATCTTGAGAATTACAATATCTACTATCGAACTCCTCCAAATTATGGTGAATACGTGCCACTAGTGCACATGTTGAACCACAGTAACTTCTATGGAGATACCCTGGTAAGATTTTTTACTATTACGACATCCGTGCATCTTTTGCATACTTCTAAAACTAGTACATCATTGCTAAATACGAAGTTATTACTATGTTTTTCAACAGAAAATCCCGATGGATTGTGTGCCTCATCTGATATATCTGAATGGTCGCCTTAGAGTTCTGAACATACTACGAGGTCAATCTAGGGAGCTCACCTATGCATATCGGATTTCTAAAACCGGTGATCACATGCTCATCAAAGAATGGAAAAAAATTTGGACATTCGCAAGGAGGTTCTTGGAAGTAACATTAAGCGAAAGGCAAGAATTGGAGACAGGATAATCTCCATTCTCCATAATGGAGAGTCAGGGGCTATCTTGTTTTTTGCTATTTTACCTTAGACAATGTAGTAGGTCCTAAGAGAATGTAGTAGGTCCTATGAGATACAATATGTTTATTATGTGGTACAATGTGTTAGAATTGATGATGAGGAGTACTTGTGATTACGACTAGTGACCAATTTGCTATGTGATGTCATTGATGAAAACGGTGATCTTGAGGAGGTGTTATATGACAATGATGTATTATGATGATAAGTTGTTAATGATATGATATGATGATGATATTTATTATATCATTGGGTGAAAAAACCGCGGATTAGTTTCAAGTGGATGGACATCCACTTGAAACTAGTCCACGGTTCTTTCACCCCGTGATGTAATAACTCATTATGATGTAAAAACAATCTCTAAATTCCTGTTGTATGAAAACTTGTGTAAAGGTGTAAGAATACAACATGAAATAAAAAAGAAATAAAATACGAAATGATAGTAGTAGCGCGGGAAGGGAGAAGCGCTACTACTAATTACCAGTAGCGCTCCTCTGGGAAATCGCTACTACTAAGTCGATTTAGTAGTAGCGTGCCTGGGTTGAGGCACGCTACTGCTAAGCTTTAGCTATAGCGCCGTACCAGTAGCGTTCCAGCCCGCGCTACTGATAGGCCTAAAACCCTCGCTGCTGCTAGGCTTTTCCCTAGTAGTGAGCAGCTGGATAGTTCAGTAGTAGAACTCATCATCAGGTCTTCCAGTTCACACGACATGACTTTGAGAACTTCATCTCCACCGCGGACCTGGTTCTAATTCAAACAGAAACCATATTTTATTACTACCTCCGTTCAGAAATATAAGATGATTTTCAATATTATACTCCATATATGACTACATATACGCACAGAAATGAGTGAACAAAGAAACTGGAACATGTCTTCAAAGGCATGAGAGCAGAGGGATTACTTGCAATATCCATAACACAAGTTAGTGAGGCAAATATACCCTCTTCAAAGGTAGCATTGATGTTCATAAAGTACTCCCTCCGTCCCAAAATTCTTGTCTTAGATTTGTCTAGATACGGATGTATCAAGTCACATTTTAGTATTAGATACATCCATATCTAGACAAATCTAAGACAAGAAATTTGGGACAGAGGGAGTAGTTGAAAGTAATCTATAAGAAATCAGTGTCAACCTCTCGCATGTTTTGGTCAAAAGAGGAATTTAGAACCGTCATTTGGCACACTAAAATCACATGCAAGATCACCCAGAAAGTTGAACTACCAGTACTAGTACTGTGTGTTAGATGAAAAAACACGATCAAGATCGAGAAAAAGATCGTCAACATGAGACATTACCTGGACTTTCTTAATGAGGGATCCCGGAGAGGGGGGCTTGGATAGGGCGATGGCTTTGAGCTTGTCTGCGGTAGTCTCGGCGGGGTGCTTGCGCTTCTTCGTACCATGAGCCTCGACGGTTTTGGCCAGAGCCATAGACATCACGTCGGCCGGTGCTCCAGCGTCCATCCAAGAGAGGAAGCTGGGAGAGAAGAGTGAAAGGAGGAACGAGATGAGGGAGAAGCGAAGCGAGTGGGGGGTTTTCTTCAAGAGAGGAAGCTGGGAGAGAAGAGTGAAATGATGGTTGCTTCGTCCGTCCAACTTACTGCTGGAAAGGAGGGGGTTTTGTGATTTGACGGCTCATTGGGCATTACTGCGGCGCTTCGGTCGGGGTAGTCTACCGTCACTGTCGGGGATATACCCCGCGGTGTAACCCGGCTGGAAGTATAACCCGGACGGACTTGGCGACTCACTAAGTAACCCGCCCAATTCTGGTGACTAATGGGTGACCTGGCAAGCGGATCAGAGGAGCGACAAGGCCCAGGGGCCCAGGAGGCTCAAGGCCCAGAAGGTCGGCTTACGTTATGGTAGCCCGGCTTAAGCGGAAAGGCGTGAGGAATATCTTCCTTACAAGGAATCAACACCCGGACTTGTATCCGGCTTGTAGTAGAAGATAGGCTAGTCCTAATCCTATTTGGACTCCACATGTAACCCGCCCCTCTAACTTATATAAGAAGGGGCAGGGCACCGCAAAGAGGGACAAGACAACAAGAAACAATATCTAAGGCTAGACACAAAGGGGAGCCGGCTTATGCGGCGACTCTCGATGAGCATAATGAGACCTAGCCTCAAACAGCATGTAGGGCTATTCCGGATGATGTTTCCCGGGGCCCGAAGCTGTCTAAATCCTCGTATTGTGTGATGATCCACCTAGCGTCTCTCGATTCCGCCCAACCCCTCTCAAGCTTCTACATATACGCGTTGGCCTCGCGATTAAGTCCTTGCAAGAGGACATCTGCCGTGACAATTCCACGACAGTTGGCGCCCACCGTGGGGCTCGCGCGCGGTGGTGTTGAGTTCTTGAAGGGCGCTATCCCAGGAATCGAGAAGCTCCGCCCAGCTAATTGAAGAAGTTCCGGTCGACTTGTCGGAGAGTTCCAGCTGGCTCACCGAAAAAGTTCCGACCGCCTTGACGAAAGGTTCCGTATAAATCGCCGAAAAAAGTTCCGACCGCCTCGACGAAAGGTTCCGTCTAAATCACCGAAAAAGTTCCGACCGCCTCGATGAAAGGTTCCGTCTGAATCAGCGAAAAGTTCCGACCGCCTCGACGAAAGGTTCCATTTGAATCGGCGAAATGTTCCGACCGACGAAAGGTTCCGTCTGAATCACCAAAGAGTTCCGATCGCCTCGACGAAAAGTTCGGTCTGAATCGCCGAAAGGTTCTGTCCGATTCGTCAAAGAGTTCCAATTTAGGCTACAGAAAAGTTCCGGCCGGATTATCATGAGGTTCCGGTTCAAAAGTTCAAGATTATGAAAAGTTCCGGTCGGATTATCAAGAGGTTCCGGTTCAAAAGTTCCGGATTATCAAAAGTTCCGGCTGGATTATCAAGAGGTTCCGGTAAAAAAGTTCTGGATTATCAAAGGTTCCGGCCGAATTATCAAGAAGTTCTGGTTCCAAAAATTCCGGCTCAAAAAGTGCCGGCCGGGTTATGTGGAGAGCTCAGGCACTAGAAGACACAGAACCAATTAACTCTTTTGTCAAAAAACAAAAGCAGCACTATACATTATCCAACGCCAGCATCCGGCAAAAAATACCACCATCGCCCCTGCTGACCGGTTTACATCAACGCGCTGGCCGGCTCGCCCGTCAGCACCACCTTACAACGCCATAGACGACTCGCCCGTCCGCCTTCGCGGCCGGTTCGCGCGTCCTCACCGGCTTACAACAAGGAGGACAACTTGCCCGTCCGCACCGGTTTACAATGCCATGGCCGGTTCATCTGTCTATGCCGCCTCTAATGTTACGGTCGTCTTTACCGTCTGTCTCTCGCGGCCTAGTCTACATCGACATACCGGGCCGCACTTGTCTGGATGAGCTGTTTATTGAGTATGAGCAAGTCACTACTTGGGAAGCCCGGTTTTTCTTCCAACAAATTGGAGGCAAATTATCATATATTATCAGCCGCCGTCTACACTGGATGGTTCAACGGGCAGGTGCACAAGTCGCCGCCACTACAGTTTGGTTAACTTCAAACAGCCAGTTGGAAGGAACCATTGGCCGAGTTGCTGACATGGCTCATACGGGATCATTTATAACCCGCCGCAGTCACGTCAACCTTTTGTGGATTCACATCGCGCTATCAACGCCAATAATATACACCTTCTGCTATGGTCAAATATGGAGAATCTCAAGCCAACTCCTCGAGTCATCTTGAGACTCGGGGGCTACAATGGTATGACTCGGCAAAATTAGCTGGTTTCAATGAATTTAAGAACTTCGGGTCATTGAGGGGAAGATAACCCGGCCTTGGAGGCTACTGCTTTGTTGGCGAATATTTAAAGGCCGTCAGAAAAATTTCCGGCTCAAAATGAAGATTCCGGTTTAAAATACAGCTCAAGAGACATCTCTCTCCGGCAAAGCTTTGAAGCTCTCAAAACCGGTTCAACATCCGGCTCAAGGTAAATTTGTCCCTTACAAAGCTTTGAGGATCTCAATATCCGGTTTAAGAATTTCCAGTTCAAAAAGAATTAATCTCTCGCAAGTTCGAGATCTCAGACAAATTAATGGTTACCAAAGAGAACTTGCTGTCATGATGCACGGTTCAAAACATGGGTGTCCTGCCTTACGGCTTATCTTATATGATCATTTGGGGGCTTCCTGTTCAAATATAGGTCGTATTCGAACCAAAGAGAACATAGCTGTCGATACCCTTTTGATTAGCAAACTGCTAAACCTACTTGGGGGCTTCTTGATCGTATCCGAATCATAGCTTAACCCCTTTGGGAATCAACGTGGACCGTATTCGAATCAACGTCGCTAAACAACTCTTAAGGTCACTTGGGGGCTTCCTGTTCAAACATGTCTCATATTCGAACCAAAGAGAACATAGCTGTCGATACCCAGTTTGATCGGCATCGCCAACGCCACTGGGGGTTATATGATCGTATTCGAATCTTAGCTTAACCCCTTTGGAACGGTTTACTGATCGTATTCGAATCAGAAGCCTCAAAAATTTTATCTATTTTTATACAATCGCAAGTATTTGAGTTGTCACAAATATCATATGTGCCGGCTCTTACAGACTTGAGTTATCAACTTCACTGTCCGGGTCACATAAACCGGCGGTATCATTCAAAGGATCATAGGGATCTTGTGATCTACTTGTGTGCAGGATAAGACTATATTTGGGTGGTTACCCGCCCTAGCTTTTGACATTAAGTCGCCAGGGCATATGTTGTTTAAACTCTGTGCAGGATTTACAGAGCTATGGCTTACATAAATGATCAAGTTCAAGCCCATCATCAAAGATTTAAATTGATGTCTCAAAAAGGGTTATTAATTCTTGATTTTCTCAAAGGCTATACGCCACCGGATTACAATGAATGCGCATTAAGTCGTCATCGGCGAAGAGCCGCCAGGTATTTAAATCTCCGGATTTACTTGTCAACCGATGAGGTATTCAAATCTTTAATAGCCAAAACTGGCTGGATTTTCATGATGATATTGAATGATTGAGGTTTTCATACCGGATTATATTGTTCAAATCTTAAATAGCCAACATGGATGGATTTCTATTGTGATTATCAGTAACCAGTGTTATGATTGAGGTTTTCAAAGTCGCCTTAGCGCAACGGCTATTATTTTTATCAATGGGCATGATTTATTTTACAATGGAGGAAATATTCCCGAGTCGCTGCAGGCTTACGACCCGGCACTTGGGGGCTGGATTGTTCAAATCAAGATTGCATCGAATATACAAGTCCCATGTCACTGCCAGCATGGACCATGGAACTTGGGGGCTAATGCAATGTCATTTTGCTCAACTTGTTGAAGACCCGACTCATCACATTTTTGAGCCGGCCCTTGGGGGCTACCAATTGCTCCTGTCAAAAATTCAAGGTACACAAGCATTAATCCATTATATTGAACGGTTCACTATTCAGCTGGAAGAGTACAAAGCTCTTAAACTTGTGGACGTGGGTTCAAGCCCTATGGTGGAGATTATATTATATGATGTTATTATCAATTATATACAAAGTCCCAGCTAAGTATTATATTACTAAGCCAGCCCTTGGGGGCTACACATTGTTGTTCAAGTTTACATGGTTATATCTACAAAATCCCTGCTCGATATTGCATAATGACCCGACCCTTGGGGGCTACACTGGTTGAAGTTTTTTATGAGTATAAGGCAATTTCAAGTCCCAGGTTGCTGCAAGCATGACAACCCGGCAATTGGGGGCTACAGGTAATATGGATATAAGGGAGAAATATCTTCCAATTTTCAATTTTGAGCAAACCAGATTGACCCGGCATCACCAATCATTATGACCCGGTGTCTGCAACAATCATAACCCCGCGTCATCAATAATCATGAACCGGCATTGGCAACAATCATGAACCGGCGTTGGAAACAATCATGACCAGGAATTATCAGTTTTTATAACCCGGTGATTTTGGAAATCAGAGATCGACAAGTTCTATATTTTCAAACCGGCTGAATATCGTATGAGTATTTCAAAACCAATATTTCTTAAGCCGGCACTTTGGAAGCCGACTCAAGTGGATTATTCTTCACAATATTTCTCTATGAGACACCAACGTCAGCAATTTGAGTATGAAGATGGTTTATTGACCCGGATTTTCTAGAAGAAGGAAATGACAAGGACTTAAGGATGTTCAGGTGCCGGTTTACAAGAATTATTAACCCGGAGCTCAACCTATCAAATTTGTTCTTGTGTTTATTTTGCAGCATAAGTTTACCATGGATAAATCCAAGCTAATCTTGGGGGCTAATGTCGGGGATATACCCCGCGGTGTAACCCGGCCGGAAGTATAATCCGGATGGACTTGGAGACTCACTAATGACCCGCCCTAGCTGGACGACACACTAAGTGACCTGCCCGATTCTGGCGACTTATGGGTGACCTAGCAAGCGGATCAGAGGAGCGACAAGACCCAGGGGCCCAGGAGGCTCAAGGCCCAGAAGGCCGGCTTACGTTATGGTTGCCCGGCTTAAGCGGAAAGGCGTGAGGAATATCTTCCTTACAAGGAATCAAGACCCGGACTTGTATCCGGCTTTTAGTAGAAGATAGGCTAGTCCTAATCCTATTTGGACTCCACATGTAACCCGCCCCTCTAACTTATATAAGGAGGGGCAGGGCACCCAAAAGAGGGACAGGACAACAAGAAACAATATCTAAGGCTAGACACAAAGGGGGAGCCGGCTTATGCGGCGACTCTCGATGAGCATAATGAGACCTAGCCTCAAACAGCATGTAGGGCTATTCCGGATGATATTTCCCGGGGCCCGAAGCTGTCTAAATCCTCGTATTGTGTGATGATCTGCCTAGCGTCTCTCGATTCCGCCCAACCCCTCTCAAGCTTCCACATAGATGCGTTGGCCTCGTGATTAAGTCCTTGCAAGAGGACATCTGCCGTGACAATTCCACGATAATCACTCTACTACGGAGTAATTCAGTGCATGGCTGGTGGACCCAGGTGCTAGCTGTCCCACACGTCGGCGAAAGTGAGTAATTTAGTGCATGGCTGAAGGAGGATCCGCACGGTAGAGCGTGTCCACTGTTTTTCTAAAGAAAAAAATGATTACAACAAGCGTTTCCACTCTTACGGCGGAGGAGTGCGAAACACGGCAGCCACTTGAACATACACAGTGCTCCTACTACTAGGCATGTGCAGTGGTTCATACGTCAGTACTACACAATCTTGTTGCTAGTGTAGTAAGATATGACGATAACAAATGATGTTGTGCGCATGTCAACTACTCCTATATGTAACATAGTACCTCTTTTTTGACTGTCTGGTCGAGAATGAACAGTGAGATCAATGTTAACAAAACTAGGTCCACAGCGCACGGAGAGTACGGTGCTACAGTACTCCACGAAACATGAACCATATGAAGCACGAATAGTGTTAGGCAGGGTGTATGAAGGGTGCACGGGATGGGAGAAAAAAGTTCTCTTCTAGACCCACTTTTGGGTGTTTGGCAGAGTGCATGAAGGGTGCATGAGTCCACACTAGTAGGTTGACAAAAATACACGAAGAGGAAACAACTAGTATATTGAGATGAGAATGCAACCAAACATACCCACACGCTTTGTGCTACAGTGACTGATCTACACCGTCTGAGTTTGATCCAACGGTCATGTTGCGCCAAGACATGGACATGCCCATGCAGAGGGCGCCTAAACACCACCGAAGTCCCTCTGCTTCTCGAGGCACACGATGTTGGTGATGCAGGGTGCAACCGCCCGCAGAGCCCGCTCCTGGTCGACGGGAGCCAGCTCGTCAAAGGCAGCGTCCAATGGCACGAATGGATTCCGGTGATGGAGCCCTGAAAGGATTCGCCAGGCAACGGCGACGGCAGCCCGCAACCCCTCCTTGTCCAGCTCAGCCCCCACCATCGCGCGGAGACGGCTCAACTCCTCGGAGATATAGGTGAAGAAGGAGACCAGGTTAAGAAGCCGCAGCTCGTTGAAGTCGACCAGGTGGTCGAACGGGTTTAGCCCGACGGCCGGCATCGTCGCGCTGGCACGACGGTAGGCATCGCGCAGCCGCAACATGTGCGTGGCAACTTGGTTCACCAAGTGGCTGAGGCGATCCTGGACCTTGATAACCCACAAGTATAGGGAAACGCAACAGCTTTCGAGGGTAGAGTATTCAACCCAAATTTATTGACTCGACACAAGGGGAGCCAAAGAATATTCTTAAGTATTAGCAGTTGAGCTGTCAATTCAACCACACCTGGATAACTTAGTATCTGCAGCAAAGTATTTAGTAGAAAAATAGTATGATAGTAATGGTAACAGTGGCAAAAGTAAAGATAATAGTTTTGTAGTAGTTGTAACAGTAGCAATGGAAAAGTAAATAAGCGAAACACAAGATGTGAAAAGCTCGTAGGCATTGGATCAGTGATGGATAATTATGTCTGATGCGATTCCTCATGTAATAGCTATAACATAGGGTGACACAGAACTAGCTCCAATTCGTTAATGTAATGTAGGCATGTATTCCGAATATAGTCATACGTGCTTATGGAAAAGAACTTGCATGACATCTTTTGTCCTATCCTCCCGTGGCAGCGGGTCCTAGTGGAAACTAAGGGATATTAAGGCCTCCTTTTAATAGAGAACCGGAACAAAGCATTAGCACATAGTGAGTACATGAACTCCTCAAACTACGGTCATCACCGAGAAGTATCCCAATTATTGTCACTTCGGGGTTGTCGGATCATAACACATAATAGGTGACTATAGACTTGCAAGATAGGATCAAGAACACACATATATTCATGAAAACATAATAGGTTCAGATCTGAAATCACGGCACTCGGGCCCTAGTGACAAGCATTGAGCATAGCAAAGTCATAGCAACATCAATCTCAGAACATAGTGGATACTAGGGATCAAACCCTAACAAAACTAACTTGATTACATGGTAAATCTCATCCAACCCATCACCGTCCAGCAAGCCTACGATGGAATTACTCACGCACGGCGGTGAGCATCATGAAATTGGTGATGGAGGATGGTTGATGATGACGATGGCGATGAATCCCCCTCTCCAGAGCCCCGAATGGACTCTAGATCAGCCCTCCCGAGAGAGATTAGGGCTTGGCGGTGGCTCCGTATCCTAAAACGCGATGAAACTTTCTCTCTGATTTTTTTCTTCGCGAAACGGAATATATGGAGTTGGAGTTGAGGTCGGTGGAGCGTCCGGGGGCCCACGAGACAAGGGGGCGCGCCCGGGGGGGTGGGCGCGCCCCCACCCTCGTGGACAGGGTGTGGGCCCCCTAGTCTTGATTCTTTCGCCATTATTTTTTATATTTTCCAAAACTTATCTCCGTGGATTTTTTGGTCATTCCGAGAACTTTTGTTTTCTGCACAATAAACAACATCATGGCAGTTCTGCTAAAAAGGCGTCAGTCTGGGTTAGTTTCATTCAAATCATGCAAGTTAGAGTCCAAAACAAGGGCAAAAGTGTTTGTAAAAGTAGATACGTTGGAGACGTATCAAATCCCCCAAGCTTAAACCTTTGCTTGTCATCAAGCACTTTCAGTTGATAAACTGAAAGTGGTAAAGAAAAACTTTTACAAACTCTGTTTGCTCTTGTTGTTGTAAACATGTAAAGCCATCATTCAGGTTCTCAGCAAGTATTATGAACTAACCATACTCACAATAACACTTAGGTCTCACAATTACTCATATCAATGGCATGCTCAAGTAGCGAGCGATAATAATAAAACTCGAATGACAACACTTTCTCAAAACAATCATAATATGATATAACAAAATGGTGTCTTGCTAGCCCTTTCTGAGACCGCAAAACATAAATGCAGAGCACCTTTAAAGATCAAGGACTGACTAAACATTATAATTCATGGTAAAAGAGATCCAATCAAGTCATACCCAATATAAACCAATAGTAATTAATGCAAATGACAGTGTGCTCTCCAGCGGGTGCTTTTAATAAGAGGGATGATGACTCAACATAAAAGTAAATAGATAGGCCCTTCGCAGAGGGAAGCAGGGATTTGTAGAGGCGCCAGAGTTCGATTTTTTAAAATAGAGAGGAATAACATTATGAGCGGCATACTTTCACTGTCAACGCAACAACTATGAGATGACAATATCTTCCATACTACATGCATTATAGGCAGTTCCCAAACAGAATGGTAAAAGTTTATACTCCCCCACCACCAACAAGCATCAATCCATGGCTTGCTCGAAACAACCAGTGCTGATACGTCCATTTTGCATCATGCTTTTATATCAATATTTATTGCATTATGGGTTGTTTCACGTTATGTTACAATACTTATGGCTATTCTCTCTTATTTTACAAGGTTTACATGAAGAGGGAGAATGCCGGCAGCTGGAATTCTGGGCTGGAAAAGGAGCAAATATTGAAGGACTATTCTGCGCAACTCCAAAAGTCCTGAAACCCCACGGAATACCTTAAAATAAATAAAGAAAAATCGTCGCCAAAGATGAAGGCCAGGGGGCCCACACCCTGCTCACGAGGGTGGGGGGTGCGCCCCCCTGGGCGCGCCCCCTACCTCGTGGGCCCCCTGGTGGCTCTCCGACGTCCATCTTCTCCTATATGAAGTCTTTCGATGAGAAAAAACAGAAGGCAACCTTTCGGGACGAGACTCCGCCGCCACGAGGCGGAACCTTGGCGGAACCAATCTAGGGCTCCGGTAGAGCTATTCTGCTGGGGACACTTCCCTCCGGGAGGGGGAAATCATCACCATCGTCATCACCAACGCTCCTCTCATCGGGAGAGGGCAATCTCCATCAACATCTTCACCAGCACCATCTCATCTCCAAACCCTAGTTCATCTCTTGTATCCAATTCTTGTCTCCAAGTCCGGGATTGGTGCTAGTAGTGTTGATTACTCCTTGTAGTTGATGCTAGTTGGTTTATTTGGTGGAAGATCATATGTTCAGATCCTTTATGCACATTATATCCCCTTTGATTATGAACATGAATATGCTTTGTGAGTAGTTACGTTTGTTCTTGAGGACAAGGGAGAAGTCTTGCTATTAGTAGTCATGTGAATTTGGTATTCGTTCGATATTTTGATAAGATGTATGTTGTCTAACCTCTAGTGGTGTTATGTGAACGTCGACTATATAACACTTCACCATTATTTGGGCCTAGAGGAAGGCATTGGGAAGTAGTAAGTAGATGATGGGTTGCTAGAGTGACAGAAGCTTAAACCCTAGTTTATGCGTTGCTTCGTAAGGGGCTGATTTGGATCCATATGTTTCATGCTATGGTTAGGTTTACCTTAATACTTTTGTTGTAGTTGCAGATGCTTGCAATAGAGGTTAATAATAAGTGGGATGCTTGTCCAAGTAAGGGCAGTACCCAAGCACCGGTCCACCCACATATCAAATTATCAAAGTACCGAACGCGAATCATATGAGCGTGATGAAAACTAGCTTGACGATATTCCCATGTGTCCTCGGGAGCGCTTTCCCTATTATAAGAGTTTGTCCAGGCTTGTCCTTTGCTACAAAAAGGATTGGACCACCTTGCTGCACTTTATTTACTTTTTTTACTTGTTGCTCGTTACAATATATCCCATCACAAAACTATCTGTTACCACTTATTTCAGTACTTGTAGAGAATACCTTGTTGAAAACCGCTTATCATTTCCTTCTGCTCCTCGTTGGGTTCGACACTCTTACTTATCGAAAGCACTACGATAGACCCCCTATACTTGTGGGTGATCAAGACTCTTTTCTGGCGTCGTTGCCGGGGAGTGAAGTGCCTTTGGTAGGTGGAATTTGGTAAGGAAAAGTTTATTTAGTGTGCTGAAATTTTCTGTCACTTGTTACTATGGAAAGTAATTGTCTGAGGGGCTTGTTTGGGGTATCTTCACCCCGTCCAGTTGAGCCAAGAGTTGCTCCTCAACCTACTGAACCTACTGAACCTATTGAAAATGAAACTCCTTTTCAGATTCCTTCGGGTATGATGGAAAAACTGCTAGCTAACACTTTTACAGGAGATGGAACAAAGCATCCTGATGAACATCTACGCTATGTGGATGATATTTGTGGACTATTTAAGCTTGCAGGTATACCCGATGATGTTGTTAAGAGGAAGGCTTTCCCTTTATCTTTGGAGGGAGACGCATTGACATGGTATAGGCTATGTGATGATACGAGATCATGGAACTATAAAAGATTGAAATTGGAATTTCATCAAAAGTATTACCCTATGCATCTTGTTCATCGTGATCGCAACTATATATATAATTTTTGGCCTCGCAAAGGAGAAAGCATTGCTCAAGCTTGGGGGAGGCTTAAATCAATGTTATATTCATGCCCCAATCATGAGCTTGCAAAAGGAGTGATTATGCAAAGTTTTTATGCTCGACTTTCTGACAACAATCGCACCATGCTCGACACTTCTTGTGCTGGCTCTTTTATGATGAAGCCTATTGAATTTAAATGGAATTTATTGGATAGAATTAAACGCGACTCTGAAGATTGGGACCTCGACGAAGGTAAGGAGTCAGGTATGACACCTAAGTTTGATTGTGTTAAATCTTTTATAGATACCGATATTTTCCGTAAGTTTAGCACTAAATATGGACTTGACTCTGAGATAGTAGCTTCTTTCTGTGAATCTTTTACTAATTATGTTGATCTCCCCAAGGAGAAGTGGTTTAAATATCATCCTCCCATAGAAGTAAAAGTAGCTGCACCTATTAAAGTTGAAGAAAAGATTGTCACTTATAATGATCCTATTGTTCCTACTTCTTATGTTGAGAAACCACCTTTCCCTGTTAGAATGAAGGATCATGCTAAAGCTTCAACTGTTGTTCGTAAAAGCAATACTAGGACTTATACACCTCCTGAGCAAGTCAAAGTAGAACCCAATATTGCTATTGTTAAAGATCTCTTGTCTGATAATATTGATGGGCATGGTATTCAATTCTCTGGTGAAACTGCTAGAATTTCTAAACCCTGTGATAGAGATAAACATAGACCTGTGGTAGGCGTGCCTGTTATTTCTATTAAAATAGGAGATCATTGTTATCATGGCTTATGTGATATGGGTGCTAGTGCTAGTGTTATACCCATTGACTTATACAAAGAAATTATGCATGAGATTGCACCGGCTGAGTTAGAAGAAATTGATGTTACAATTAAACTTGCCAATAGAGATACTATATCTCCAATGGGAATTGTTAGAGATGTTGAAGTCTTGTGTGGGAAAACCAAATATCCCGCTGATTTTCTTGTTCTTGGTTCTCCACAAGATAGCTTTTGTCCCATTATATTTGGTAGACCCTTCTTGAATACTGTTAATGCTACTATAGACTGCAAAAAGAATGTTGTTACTGTTGGCTTGGATGATATGGTTCATGAGTTTAATTTCTCTAAATTTAGTAAACAACATCGTGAGGAAGAATTGCCTAGTAAGGATGAAATTATTGGTCTTGCTTCTATTGCTGTACCTCCTAGTGATCCTTTAGAACACTATTTGCTAGACCATGAAAATGATATGTTCATGAATGAAAGAAGGGAAATAGATGAAGTATTCTTTAAACAGGAACCTATTCTGCAACACAATTTGCCTGTTGAAATCCTAGGGGATCCTCCTCCACCCAAGGGTGATCCCGTGTTTGTGCTTAAACCGTTGCCTGATAATCTTAAATATGCTTATCTTGATGAAAAGAAAATATATCCTGTCATTATTAGTGCTAACCTTTCAGAGCATGAAGAAGAAAGATTATTGAAAACTCTGAAAAAGCACCGTGCTGCTATTGGATATACTCTAGATGATCTTAAGGGCATCAGTCCCACTCTATGTCAACATAAAATAAATTTGGAAGCTGATGCCAAACCAGTTTGTGATCCTCAACGATGTTTGAATCCTAAAATGAAAGAAGTGGTAAGAAAAGAAATACTTAAGCTTCTGGAGGCAGGTATAATTTATCCCATTACTGATAGTCAGTGGGTAAGTCATGTCCATTGTGTCCGTAAGAAGGGAGGTATTACTGTTGTCCCTAATGATAAAGATGAATTGATTCTGCAAAGAATTATTACAGGTTATAGGATGGTAATTGATTTCCGCAAATTAAATAAGGCTACTAATAAAGATCATTACCCCTTACCTTTTATTGATCAAATGCTAGAAAGATTATGCAAACATACACACTATTGCTTTCTAGATGGTTATTCTGGATTTTCTCAAATTCCCGTGTCAGCTAAAGATCAATCAAAGACTACTTTTACATGCCCTTTTGGTACTTTTTCTTATAGATGTATGCCTTTCGGTTTATGTAATGCACCTGCTACCTTTCAAAGATGCATGATGGCTATATTCTCTGACTTTTGCGAGAAAACTTGTGAGGTTTTCATGAATGACTTTTCCGTCTATGGTTCCTCTTTTGATGATTGCTTGAGCAATCTTGCTCGAGTTTTGCAGAGATGCGAAGAAACTAATCTTGTCTTGAATTGGGAAAAGTGCCACTTTATGGTGAATGAAGGTATTGTTTTGGGGCACAAAGTTTCTGAAAGAGGTATTGAAGTTGATAAAGCCAAGGTTGACGCTATTGAAAAGATGCCATGTCCCAAGGACATCAAAGGTATAAGAAGTTTCCTTGGTCACGCCGGATTTTATAGGAGGTTCATTAAGGACTTCTCAAAAATCTCTCGGCCTCTGACTAATTTATTACAAAAAGATGTACCATTTGTCTTTGATGATGATTGTGTAGAAGCATTTGAAATACTTAAGAAAGCATTAGTCTCTGCACCTGTTGTTCAGCCACCTGATTGGAATTTACCCTTTGAAATTATGTGTGATGCTAGTGATTATGTTGTAGGTGCTGTTCTAGGGCAAAGAGTTGATAAGAAATTGAATGTTATCCATTATGCTAGTAAGACTCTAGACAATACTCAAAGAAATTATGCTACTACCGAAAAGGAAATTTTAGCAGTTGTATTTGCTTGTGATAAATTCAGACCCTATATTGTTGATTCTAAAGTAACTATTCACACAGATCATGCTGCTATTAAATATCTTATGGAAAAGAAAGATGCCAAACCTAGGCTTATTAGATGGGTTCTTGTGCTCCAAGAATTTGATTTGCATATTGTTGATAGAAAAGGAGCCGAGAACCCCGTTGCAGACAACTTATCTAGGTTAGAGAATGTTCTTGATGACCCACTACCTATTGATGATAGCTTTCCTGATGAACAATTAAATGTCATAAGTACTTCTCGTAGCACTCCATGGTATGCTGATTATGCTAATTATATTCTTGCTAAATTTATACCACCTAGCTTCACATACCAACAAAAGAAAAAGTTTTTCTATGACTTGCGACATTACTTTTGGGATGACCCACATCTTTATAAAGAAGGAGTAGATGGTGTTATTAGACGTTGTGTACCTGAGCATGAACAGGAACAAATCCTACGCAAGTGTCACTCCGAGGCTTATGGAGGACACCACGCTGGAGATAGAACTGCACATAAGGTATTGCAATCCGGTTTTTATTGGCCTACTCTCTTCAAGGATGCCCGTAAGTTTGTTTTGTCTTGCGATGAATGTCAAAGAATTGGTAATATTAGTAGACGTCAAGAAATGCCTATGAACTATTCACTTGTTATTGAACCATTTGATGTTTGGGGCTTTGATTATATGGGACCTTTCCCTGCTTCTAATGGATGCACTCATATTTTAGTTGCTGTTGATTATGTTACTAAGTGGGTACAAGCTATCCCAACTAGTAGTGCTGATCATAACACTTCTATTAAAATGCTTAAGGAAGTTATTTTTCCGAGGTTTGGAGTCCCTAGATATTTAATGACTGATGGTGGTTCACACTTTATTCGTGGTGCTTTCCGTAAGATGCTTGCTAAATACGATGTTAATCATAGAATTGCATCTCCATATCACCCGCAGTCTAGTGGTCAGGTAGAATTGAGCAATAGAGAGCTCAAATTAATTTTGCAAAAGACTGTCAATAGGTCTAGAAAGAATTGGTCCAAGAAACTTGATGATGCATTATGGGCCTATAGAACTGCATATAAAAATCCTATGGGTATGTCTCCGTATAAAATGGTTTATGGAAAAGCTTGTCACTTACCTCTCAAACTAGAACATAAGGCATATTGGGCTATTAAAGAGCTCAACTATGATTTCAAACTTGCCGGTGAGAAGAGGTTATTTGATATTAGCTCACTTGATGAATGGAGAACCCAAGCTTATGAAAATGCCAAGTTGTTTAAAGAAAAAGTTAAAAGATGGCATGAAAAAAGGATACAAAAGCGTGAGTTTAATGTAGGTGATTATGTATTGCTATAAAACTCTCATTTAAGATTTTTTGCAGGAAAACTTCTCTCCAAATGGGAAGGTCCCTACGTTATCGAGGAGGTCTATCATTCTGGTGCCATAAAAATCAACAACTTCGCAGGCACAAATCCGAAGGTGGTAAATGGTCAAAGGATCAAACACTATATTTCAGGTAATCCCATAAATGTTGAAACTAATATTATTGAAACCGTAACCCCAGAGGAATACATAAAGGACACCTTCCAGACCGTTCCAGACTCCGAAAAGGAATAGGTATGTGGTACAGTAAGTAAACCGACTCCAAAACAATTTTTAAGGCAATATTTCTCCTTTTTGGAATATTTAGAAAAATAGAAAAATAAGTAGCACTCCAGGGAGGACATGAGACCTCCACGAGGGTGGAGGGCATGCCCTACGCCCCTGGGCGCGCCCCCTACCTCGTGAGCACCTCGTGTGCCCTCCGGACTCCATTTCCTTGCACGATACGTATTTTGGTCGGTAAAAATTCATTATATATACTCCCGAAGGTTTTGACTCTCGTATCACGCAAATATCCCCTGTTTTTGTTTCGAGTTGTTGTTGCTGCAGATTAGAGCAAGATGTCTTCTCAAGAGTCAGTCGGGGAGAGCCGGGTATCTAACCCGGCACCGGAACCTAGGGCAAGCAGCGACGCTGACCACTTTGGGCCAGCAAGGGAGGAAGAGATGGAGGCTGACCTAATGAGAGTAGATGCCATGGAAGATCAAGAAGTCACCTCTCGCCTCCGAGATGGGTTCACGATGGGGGAACTACAGAGCTCGGCTATTCCAAACTCGGTTATCCCTTCTAATGTTAGATTTATTTCCTATGAAAATATGAGGAGGAGTGTCTCTGGTTCTCCTATAGCTATGCAACACCCTTGGGTACAAGGAGCTTTAGCCGTTACAGGAAAACTTCACAAGGAAATAATGGACCTCAAGCAGCAAGCCAATAAGCTTGAGGAGGAGAACCGTATCTTGAGGGGAATCATCGCCAAGAATATTACGCCAACAACAAAGAAGGAGACATAATCATCTGGGTATGGGCACTCCCCTTGGCAACTGCCAAGCATGGGGGAGGTGCCCTAGTATCGTATCACCATCACAACTCCTATCTTTATCGTTTTTCTTAGTTCGATCCTATTACTAGTATCTTGATTTAGTAGAATAAAGTCATGGCATGATCTAATTTTGAGTTTTGCTTTATGATCTCTCTTTGTAATCGAGTCCGTGAGCTATATAATAAAGATTAGTGTTGAGTCAAGGGCTTGAGTATTTTGCCATGATCTTGGGTGATTAGAAGAAAAAGAATAAAAAGAATCAAAGAGTTCATATTGATCTTATTGAAAGTAATGACTTCACATAGAAAGACTATGATGATTTAAAATTGTTGGGATTTGGCAAATATAGCTTTGGTCATTGTTGCAATTAATAGGAAGTAATAAGGAAAGAGAGGTTTCACATATAGATATATTATCATTGACATCTTTTATGATTGGGAGCACTCATTAAAATATGACATGCTAAAGAGTTGAGGTTGGACAAGGAAGACAACATAATGAGTTATGTTTTCTTACATCTGAGATAAAGTATGTTGTCATGGTTCCTCTACCGTGTTGAGTTTGCCTTTCCCCCTCATGCTAGCCAAATTCTCAGCACTAAGTAGAAATACTACTTGTGCTTCCAAATACCCTTAAACCAGTTTTGCCATGAGAGTCCACCATATCTACCTATGGATTGAGTAAGATCCATCAAGTAAGTTGTCATCGGTGCAAGCAATAAAAATTGCTCTCTAAATATGCATGACTTATTAGTGCAGAGAAATAAACTTTGTACAAACTTGTTGTGGACGCAATAAAAGCGATGGACTGCATAATAAAGGTTCACATACAAGGGGCAATATAAAGTGACGTTCTTTTGCATTAAGATTTTGTGCATCAACCCTAAACGCGCATGACAACCTCTGCTTCCCTCTGCGAAGGGCCTATCTTTTATTATTATCCTCTACCTTATGCAAGAGTCACGGTGATCTTCACCTTTCCTTTTTCATTTTATCCTTTGGCAAGCTTAGCATGTTGGAAAGAACATGATATATATATCTAATTGGATGTGGGGGAGCATGAATTATTATTGTTGACATTACCCTTGAGGTAAAAGGTTGTGGGGCAAAACTATAAGCCCCTATCTTTCTCTGTGTCCGATTAAAACTCCATAACCACAAGTATTGCGTGAGTGTTAGCAATTATGAAGGACAAAGTGATAGTTGAGTATGTGGACTTGCTTTTAAGCTCTGACATAGACTCTTTCCGATGTTATGATAAATTGCAATTGCTTCAATGACTGAGATTATAATTTGTTGGTGCTCAATAAGGTTTCTGATTCATACTTTGGCTTTGTGAAAAGATCATCACTTGAACATGAGTAATCATATGACAAAATCTTTATATGTTGCTATTATGAAATAATCTTGATGCCTTCATGTCCGTATTTTATTTTTATCGATGCCTCTACCTCTAAACATGAGGACATATTTATTTTTATCGGCTTTTTGCTTGAGGACAAGCGAGGTCTAAGCTTGGGGGATTTGATACGTCCATTTTGCATCATGCTTTTATATAAATATTTATTGCATTATGGGCTGTTATTTCACGTTATGTTACAATACTTATGGCTATTCTCTCTTATTTTACAAGGTTTACATGAAGAGGGAGAATGCCGGCAACTGGAATTCTAGGCTGGAAAAGGAGCAAATATTGAAGGACTATTCTGCGCAACTCCAAAAGTCCTGAAACCCCACGGAATACCTTAAAATAAAAAAAGAAAAATCGTCACCAAAGATGAAGGCCAGGGGGCCCACACCCTGCCCACGAGGGTGGGGGCACCCCCATGGGCGCCCCCTACCTCGTGGGCCCCCTGGTGGCTCTCCGGCGTCCATCTTCTCCTATATGAAGTCTTTCGATGAGAAAAAAATAGAAGGCAACCTTTCGGGACGAGACTCCGCCGCCATGAGGCGGAACCTTGGCGGAACCAATGTAGGGCTCCGGCAGAACTGTTCTGCTTGGGACACTTCCCTCCGGGAGGGGGAAATCATCACCATCGTCATCACCAACGCTCCTCTCATCGGGAGAGGGCAATCTCCATCAACATCTTCACCAGCACCATCTCATCTCCAAACCCTAGTTCATCTCTTGTATCCAATTCTTGTCTCCAAGTCCGGGATTGGTGCTAGTAGGTTGCTAGTTGTGTTGATTACTCCTTGTAGTTGATGCTAGTTGGTTTATTTGGTGGAAGATCATATGTTCAGATCCTTTATGCACATTATATCCCCTCTGATTATGAACATGAATATGCTTTGTGAGTAGTTACGTTTGTTCCTGAGGACAAGGGAGAAGTCTTGCTATTAGTAGTCATGTGAATTTGGTATTCGTTCGATATTTTGATAAGATGTATGTTGTCTAACCTCTAGTGGTGTTATGTGAACGTCGACTACATACAACTTCATCATTATTTGGGCCTAGAGGAAGGCATTGGGAAGTAATAAGTAGATGATGGGTTGCTAGAGTGACAGAAGCTTAAACCCTAGTTTATGCGTTGCTTCGTAAGGGGCTGATTTGGATCCATATGTTTCATTCTATGGTTAGGTTTACCTTACTACTTTTGTTGTAGTTGCGGATGCTTGCAATAGAGGTTAATCATAAGTGGGATGCTTGTCCAAGTAAGGGCAGTACCCAAGCACCGGTCCACCCACATATCAAATTATCAAAGTACCGAACGTGAATCATATGAGCGTGATGAAAACTAGCTTGACGATATTCCCATGTGTCCTCGGGAGCGCTTTTCCTATTATAAGAGTTTGTACATGCTTGTCCTTTGCTACAAAAAGTATTGGGCCACCTTGCTGCACTTTATTTACTTTTTTTACTTGTTGCTCATTACAATTTATCCCATCACAAAACTATCTGTTACCACTTATTTCAGTACTTGCAGAGAATACCTTGCTGAAAACCGCTTATCATTTCCTTCTGCTCCTCGTTGGGTTCGACACTCTTACTTATCGAAAGGACTACGATAAATCCCCTATACTTGTGGGTCATCAAGTGCCTCCAACTAACAACAGCCCTGGGGGAGTTTTGTTTAATTATATTGATTTGCTTTGATCTTTTTGGATCATGGGACTGGGCATCCCGGTTACCGGCCCTTTCTCGTGAATGAGGAGCGGAGTCCACTCCTCTTGAGAATAACCCACCTAGCATGTAAGATACAGGCAGCCCTAATTGAAACATGAGCTACTCGAGCATACAAAACAAAATTTCATTTGAAGGTTTAGAGTTTGGCACATACAAATTTACTTGGAACAGCAGGTAGATACCGCATATAGGAAGGTATGGTGGACTCATATGGAACAACTTTGGGGTTTTAAGGAGTTTGGATGCACAAGCAGTATTCCCGCTTAGTACAGGTGAAGGCTAGCAAAAGACTGGGAAGCGACCAACTGAGAGAGCGACAACAGTCATGAACATGCATTAAACTTAATTCACACCGAATACAAGCATGAGTAGGATATAATCTACCATGAACATAAATATCATGAAGGCTATGTTGATTTGTTTCAACTACATGCGTGAACATGTGCCAAGTCGAGTCACTCAATTCATTCAAAGGAGGATACCATCCCATCATACCACATCATAATCATTTTAATAGCATGTTGGCATGCAAGGTAAACCATTATAACTCATAGCTAATCAAGCATGGCAAAAGCAACTATAATCTCTAAATGTCATTGCAAATATGTCCACTTCATAATAAGCTGAATCAGGAATGATGAACTCATCATATTTACAAAAACAAGGGAGGTCGAGTTCATACCAGCTTTTCTCATCTCAATCAGTCCATCATATATCGTCATTATTGCCTTTCACTTGCACGACCGAACGATGTGTATAATAATAATAGTGCACGTACATTGGACTAAGCTGGAATCTGCAAGCATTCAACTCAAGAGAGAAGACAAAGTAATATGGGCTCTAAGTTAAATAAACAATCATGCATATGAGAGCCACTAAACATTTTCAATATGGTCTTCTACTCTCGACCCCCAAAGGAAAGAAAATAAAATAAAACTATTTACACGGGAAAGCTCCCAACAAGTAAAAAGAAGAACAAGAAATCTTTTTGGGTTTTTCATTTTAGTTACTACTACAAGCATGGAAATTAAACTAACTAATTTTTTTGTTTTTTCTCAAAGTTTATCAAGCACACAAGAAGAGAGCGAGAAAAAGAAAATTAAACTAGCATGGATAATACAATGAAAGAGTATGAGCACCGACAACTAGAATAGTGTGTGAACATGAATATAAAGTCGGTGAGAAATACGTACTCCCCCAAGCTTAGGCTTTTGGCCTAAGTTGGTCTATGGCCAAGGGTAGCCTGGCTGATATCCATAGTTGTAACTGGGGTCGTACTAAGATGCAGCAGCAAATGCCTCCTGAGCTGCGGCATGTTGGCGAGCTGCCTCGGCTCTCCCCTCGTGTTCAGATGCTTCCTCCCTGGTAAAAACATATCTTCCTTTTGCCTGGTAATCAAAAAGGAAAGGAGCAGGAAGAGTAACATGGATAACGCTATGTCTGTCAAAGATTAGTCAATACTGGAGGAATTGTTCATTCCTCTTAAGAAA
The DNA here is from genome assembly GCA_963921465.1 of Triticum timopheevii. Lineage (NCBI taxonomy): Eukaryota > Viridiplantae > Streptophyta > Magnoliopsida > Poales > Poaceae > Triticum > Triticum timopheevii. Next base: position 107,362,820 of record OY997270.1, read on the forward strand.
ATGATGTGTGACCATAGCGTCATAATCTAAATAAGCAGGAGGCCACCATATCCCCCTCCCGTGGGGCTATACCAAGATAATTAGCCACACGGGTCGCATAAATTCCTCCAAATAAATCTCCAGCCCTACCATTGTTATGCAACCTACGTGTAACTATTGCCCCCAAGTTGTAATCTTTATTACCTAACACGACACTCTTTAGGACAATAAGATCAGGGACACACATATGACATGCTTCGTCTTTACCGTTAATGCATCTACCAATGAAGAGAGCAAAATAATGTATAACAGGAAAATGAATGCTCCCTATGGTAGCTTGTGCTATATCCCTAGATTCTCCCACAGTAATACTAGCAAGAAAGTCTCTAAATTCAGATTTGTGTGGATCATTAATATTGCCCCACTGCGGATGTTTGCAAGCAGTTGTAAAATCCTCTAAGTCCATGGTATAAGATGTGTCATAGATATCAAATAGGACACTCGGAGAATTACGTGAACATTTATACTTACATCTTTGCACAAATGAATCAGTCAGTTGATAGAACTGAGGACACTTATCTTGTAAGAAGTCCTCCAGATCGGAATTACGCACATATGCGTCAAATTCATCCTTAAAGCCTGCATTGACCATAAAATCATCTGATGGCCACTCGCAAGCTCGCACTTCTGCGTCCCTCGGTAGTTCATCGTCTTGCTCACGCATAGCAATCCTGGGTCCCTTCTTTATTGAGGAACCACCTTGGTACATTCTCCTAGACATATTTCTTTTTCTGAAAAAGTTCTGAAATTTTAGTAACTTCAAAATAGAAGTGAATAAAACTAAACAAGATTGGTAGCAACTACTCCTACAAGTACCTAGAGCCTATATCATGCATTAGAACTACTTGGGACCTCATAAATTTGACATGCAAGCTCAAGAACAAGGTCACCTATGCAGCAAAAATTTGCAATGAATAAAGCACTAGAACAAAAACTAATTGGGCCAATGGAGGAGTCACATACCAAGCAACAATCTCCCAAAGTAGTTTTATGAATGGAGCTTTGAGCAAGGAGATCGATAATCGCAACAAAATGAGCTAGAACTCGTGCTTGAGCTGGATGGGGATTTTTTTGGGAAGAAGATGGAGTGTGTGGGAGCTGACATAAGTGGAGGGGGGCCACCGTGGGCCCACGAGACAGGGGGCGCGCCCAGGGGGTGTGGGCGCGCCCTCCACCCTCGTGGCCAGGTGCTAGCCCCCGTGCAGTGTTTTCAGTGCCTAAAATCCTCAAATATTCCATAAAAAACATAATAAATTTGCAGGGCATTTGGAGCACTTTTATTTTTGGGATATTTTTTATTGCACGGATAATTTAGAAAATAGACAGATAATACTATTTTTGCTTTATTTATTCTAAATAACAGAAAGTAAAAAGAGGGTACAGAAGGTTGTGCCTTCTAGTTTCATCCATCTCATGATCAACAAAATGAATCCACTAACAAGGTTGATCAAGTCTTGTTAACAAACTCATTCCGAATAACACGGAATCGGAGAAATTTCAAATAACACTAAGTTACCTCACGGGGGTATGAACATCCCCAATAATAAGAATATCATACTTTTTCTTGACAGTAGGAAGACGAAATTCAAAACCTCCAATAATGATAGTTGGAACATTTCCAATAGAATTGATGCTATGAACTTGAGATTGTTTCCTCGAAAACTGTACCGTATGCTCATTACCATTAACATGAAAAGTGACATTGCCTTTGTTGCAATCAATAACAGCCCCTGCAGTATTCAAAAAGGGTCTACCAAGGATAATCGACATACTATCGTCCTCGGGAATATCAAGAATAACAAAGTCCGTTAAGATAGTGACATTTGCAACCAGAATAGGCACATCCTCACAAATACCGACAGGTATAGCAGTTGATTTATCAGACATTTGCAAAGATATTTCAGTAGGTGTCAACTTATTCAATTCAAGTCTACATATAAAGAGAGAGGCATAACGCTAACACCGGCTCCAAGATCACATAAAGCAGTTCTAACATAATTTGTTTTAATGGAGCATGGTATGGTTGGTACCCCTGGATCTCCAAGTTTCTTTGGTATTCCACCCTTAAAAGTATAATTAGCAAGCATGGTGGAAATTTCAGATTCCGGTATCTTTCTTTTATTTGTGATGATATCCTTCATATATTTAGCATAAGGATTTACTTTAAGCATATCAGTTAAGCGCATACGTAAGAAGATAGGTCTAATCATTTCAGCAAAGTGCTCAAAATCCTCACCATCCTTTGTCTTGGATGGTTTAGGAGGAAAGGGCATGGGTTTCTGAACCCATGGTTCTCTTTCTCTACCGTGCTTCCTAGCAACAAAATCTCTTTTGTCATAACGTTGATTCTTTGATTGTGGGTTATCAAGATCAACAGCAGGTTCAATCTCTACATCATTATTTTTGCTAGGTGGAGCATCAACATGAACATTATCATTAACATTATCACCAGGTTCATGTTCATCACCTGATTGTGTTTCAGCATCAGAAATAGAAATATCATTGGGATTCTTAGGTGTGTTTGTAACAGGTTCACTAGAAGCATGCAAAGTCCTATCGTTTTTCTTTTTCTTCTTTTTGGAAGAACTAGGTGCCTCTAAATTATTTCTCTGAGAATCCTGCTAGATTCTCTTAGGGTGGCCTTTAGGATACAAAGGTTCCTGAGTCATTCTACCAGTTCTAGTAGCCACTCTAACAGCAAAGTCATTTTTATTATTTAATTCATCAAGCAAATCATTTTGAGCTTTAAGTACTTGCTCAGCTTGAGTGGCAACCATAGAAGCATACTTGCTAATGAGTTTAAGTTCATCTTTAACTCTAGCCATATAATCACTCAAGCGTCCTATCTCGAAAGCATTATTCTTTAATTCTCTACCAACATAAGCATTAAAAATTTCTTGCCTAGCCATAAAGTCATCAAATTCATCTAAACATGGGCTATGGAATTTAGTAGAGGGAATTTCAACTTTATCATATCTATAGAGAGAATTTACCTTTACTACCTATGTCGGGTTATCAAGACAATGTGTTTCTTCAACAGGCGGTATATTAAGACCATGTATTTCTTCAATAGGTGGTAAATTCTTAACATCTTCAGCTTTAATACCTTTTTCTTTCATTGATTTCTTTACCTCTTGCATATCTTCAGGACTGAGAAATAGAACACCTCTCTTCTTCGGAGTTGGTTTAGGAATAGGCTCAGGAGTTGGCTCAATTGGTTCAGGAATTGCCTCAGGAATTGGCTCAGGAAGAGTCCAATTATTTTCATTAGTCAACATATTATTCAATAGTAATTCAGCTTCGTCGGTCGTTCTTTCCCTGAAAACACAACCAGCATAACTATCCAAGTAGTCCTTGGAAGCATCGGTTAATCCATTATAAAGGTTATCAAGTATTTCATTTTTCTTAAGAGGATGATCAGGCAAAGCATTAGGTAATCGGAGAAGCCTCCCCCAAGCTTGTGGGAGACTCTCTTCTTTGATTTGCACAAAATTATATATTTCCCGCAAGGCAGCTTGTTTCTTATGAGCAGGGAAATATTTAGTAGAGAAGTAATAAATCATATCCTGGGGACTACGCACACAACCAGGATCAAGAGAATTAAACCAAGTCTTAGCATCACCCTTTAATGAGAACAGAAATATCTTAAGGATATAATAATAGCGAGACTTCTCATCATTAGTAAACAGGGTGGCTATATCATTCAACTTGGTAAGATGTGCGACAACAGTTTCAGATTCAAAGGCATAAAAAGGATCAGATTCAACCAAAGTAATTATTTCAGGATCAACAGAGAATTCATAATCCTTATCAGTAACACAGGTAGGTGAAGTAGCAAAAGCAGGGTCGGGTTTCATTCTAGCATTAAGAGATTGCTGCTTCCATTTAGCTAATAACTTCTTAAGATCATATCTATCTTTGCAAGCAAAGATAGCTCTAGCAGCTTCCTCATCCATAACATAACCCTCGGGAACAACAGGTAATTCATAATCAGGGGGAGAACTTTCATCATCACTATCATCAATAATAGCATCTTCAATAATTTCATTCTCGCTAACCCTAGCAAGTTGTTCATCAAGAAATTCACCTAATGGCAAAGTAGTATCATGCATAGAAGTAGTTTCATCATAAGTATCATGCATAGCAGAAGTGGCATCATCAATAACATGCGACATATCAGAATTCATCGCAGTAGTCAGTATAGGTGTCGCAAGCTTACTAATAACAAAAGGAGAATATAATGCAGAGCTAGATGGCAGTTCCTTACCTCCCCTCGTAGTTGAGGGCAAAATCTTGGTTCTTTCGTCTTTCAAGTTCCTCATAGTGATCAATAGATATAAATCCCAAGTGACTCAAAGAATAGAGCTATGCTCCCCGGCAACGGCACCAGAAATTAGTCTTGATAACCCACAAGTATAGGGGATCGCAACAGCTTTCGAGGGTAGAGTATTCAACCCAAATTTATTGATTCGACACAAGGGGAGCCAAAGAATATTCTTAAGTATTAGCAGTTGAGTTGTCAATTCAACCACACCTGGATAACTTAGTATCTGCCGCAAAGTATTTAGTACCAAAATAGTATGATAGTAATGGTAACAGTGGCAAAAGTAAAGATAATAGTTTTGTAGTAGTTGTAACAGTAGCAACGGAAAAGTAAATATGCAAAACAGAAGATGTGAAAAGCTCATAGGCATTAGATCAGTGATGGATAATTATGTCGGATGCGATTCCTCATGTAATAGCTATAACATAGGGTGACATAGAGCTAGCTCCAATTCATCAATGTAATGTAGGCATGTATTCCGAATATAGTCATACGTGCTTATGGAAAAGAACTTGCATGACATCTTTTGTCCTATCCTCCCATGGCAGCGGGTCCTAGTGGAAACTAAGGGATATTAAGGCCTCATTTTAATAGAGAACCGGAACAAAGCATTAGCACATAGTGAATACATGAACTCCTCAAACTACGGTCATCACCGAGAAGTATCCCGATTATTGTCACTTCGGGTTTGTCGGATCATAACACATAATAGGTGACTATAGACTTGCAAGATAGAATCAGGACTAGGGGGCCCACACCCTGTCCACAGGGGGCTGGGCGCGCCCCCCACCCTCATGGACAGGGTGTGGGCCCCTGGTCTTGATTCTTTCACCAGTATTTTTTATATTTTCCAAAACTTATCTCCGTGGATTTTCAGGTCATTCCAAGAACTTTTGTTTTCTACACAATAATCAACATCATGGCAGTTCTGCTGAAAACAGCGTTAGTCCGGGTTAGTTTCATTCAAATCATGCAAGTTAGAGTCCAAAACAAGGGCAAAAGTGTTTGGAAAAGTAGATACGTTGGAGACGTATCAGACCTCATCACGATCGGCCTGCTCGCGCTCTAGCCGGCTCCCCTGACGGCCTATCGTATCTCCCGCTTTCTGCAGCAATGCTGCCGACGCCTCGAGCATCTTTGTGGTGGACGCCTGCCGCTTTTCAAGCTCCGTGAACTCCCGCACATAACGGAGGAGCATGACACTCCTCTCCTCCTTGAGCTCACGGAGCTCCACGTCCTTGGCCCTAAGCTCCGCATCCTTGGCATGGAGCTCCTGTGTCAGGCGCCTCACCTCGGACTCCATGATCTGCTGCGCCGCCATGGCACCGGGTAGAAGCAATGGGAAGAGGAAGCAAAGGGGGCGAAATGGCTGAAACGCAATGCAATCTATGGGAAGGCGGAGGGAGCCATCTGAGGAGCGGGGAATCTTTTGGTTTTCACCACGGTAAAACACCAGTCGACGATTTCTCACATCAGGGAGCAGTGGGTTTTATAGGCGGAGTCATCGTGACTAATTGCTGCCGCGCCTGCTCCCGTCAATCAAAAAATTAAAAATCCTGCCACGCCTGCTCCCGTCAATCAAAAAATTAAAAATCCTGTCGCACCCAAACACCAGACCAACGCCGCGGTGGATATTTAAATTTACCCGCCGACAAGTAGATAAAAAAGGGGTGAAAAAACAAATGTGGTGGCAGCCTAGCTAATCGGTCTAACTAGCCCAACTAGCTAGCCACCGTGCTTCATGATGTACTCGGTGGGAAAGGTGGTCTTTCATGATTTGATGACTCATTTACTTGCTTCTGCGCTACAACCGCGGAGGACCCAGAAAATGCGCGGTAGGGCATCCCATGTTAGGAAGAATATATGCGTGCGCCACCCGGGAGGAAAAATGTGCGTGTAAAAATATACTGTATCAGACGTAGTACCTATGGTTCGACCTCGGGACCCAGCCAGTCGGTCGAAAACACCCCACTAGCCAGACAGCTTCATCATGCAAACATGGCACAGAGGATAGATGTGGTTAGCTCCGTCTCGACCAGCCACAACGTCTCTTATTCTAGGCGATTCTTCTATTTTCCAAGCTGTTTTAGTTGTAATAACACCACGGCAAGCTAGCGCCTCTCTTCGTGTGTGCCCGTGAAAAGGTTAGACGATGGAGAGAAGAGAAATTGAGATCATAGACCTGGGACCCACCAGTAAGTGAGACAACGGTCATGCACGTGTTGACGAGGCACTCCCTCTACTCTACTCAACGCAAGTACTGTATAAAATCAAGTTATGGGACAAAGGCAACAACCGTTGTTGTTTCAGGCTATCGACTTACGCTTTGTAATCCAGGTTGCCAGTTCGAATCTCTTCTTTCAGATTTGTTAGTTTTGGGTCCAAATTTGATTAATGACAAGTGGGACCCTCGTGTGTTGTTCCAATATTTTAGTGTAGGATGGTTTTTTTTGAACAACCACTTTGCGCGGTTAGACAAGTAACGGCACGAGTTACACATATTTTGCAAGTTTACGAACAAAAATGACAGCGGCATAAAATATCACATCCACCCCGCAGCTTAGATACTATGGTGATACGAGTTTTTACACCGTTGGAAGTGAGATCCAATGGCTTGGGAGTAGTCTTTGTAATTATGCACAATTTCCAAACTCTCCAAAGGTTTTTTTGCAAATAAAACATTCAGGCCTCGTGTGCGCTATTGCATCTTCAATCCAATGGCTCCCCGTTGCTCATATTAGGTGCTCCCCGTAGCTTAATAACCCGCTACAGTGATATGAGCATCTAGGTCGTATGATCAGTGATCAGATGGCACATGCGTAGTACTTGTACTTTCTGCGCATTTCCCAAACTCTATTAGCTGTATATTGCAAAAACATTCAAACCTCCTACTGTGGGCCGTTAGATCTCAGTGAACTCGTATCACCATAGAATCTATGGTGTGGGAGCACCTCATATTCTCCCGTGCAAGAAAACATAAGGTGCTATCATAGCTTGGATGCTACGGTGATACGAGCTTGGAGGTTGTTTGATCTGAGATCCAATGGCATCTGAGCAGTCATTGTGCTTGTAAGCAGTGGCCGAACTCTTTTGGGGCTTTTCTGCAAAAAAACATTCGAACCACCGAGGAGGTGTTGGGTCACAAATCCAACGGCTCCGAAGAGCTTGTATCACCAAAGCATCTAAGGTGTGGTAGCACATGATATTCTTACATACAGGAGAATATGATGTCCTCCTTCATCTTAGATGCTACGGTGATACGAGCTTCGAGGTCGTTGGATATGCGATCCAAGGGCATCTGAGTAGTTTTTGTACAAATTGTGTGCAATTCTCAAACACATCAAGGTTTCTTGCAAAAATATTAACACACATCATGTGAGCTGCTATATCTCAGATCTACAAGCTCCAAGCAACTCGTATTGGCATATAGCATCTAAGGTATGGGGGCACATGATATTATCCCAGGGAGGAGGGGTGGGGGGTGCACAACCAATCGGTGGTTGGGAGGGTGGGGATGAATATGATCTAAACAACCCTAAACAGAGCTCCACAATTTTATCTAAGGTCGAGGGGTTGACCCCCAACAATCATAGCTCCGCCTAAACACAACATTTGCATGTACTGTAGTACTAGACTTAATATTCATGTTTCAGTTTCATGTTCATTTTAAATATTGAACTGAGGACCATGGATGTCTTACATTATACTCCCTTCGTTCCTAAATATTAGTCTTTTTAGAGGTTTCAAATGGACTGGCACATACAGATGTATATAGACATATTTTAGAGTCTAGATTCACTCATTTTGCTCCGTATGTAGTCACTTGTTGAACTCTCTAAAAGCCTAATATTTAGGAATAGAAGGAGTATTTTTGAATTCGTGTCATACATGCATGGTTTGGAAAAATAGTTGCACTATACTTATTGGATTATTGTTGTGTTCGTGCGTGTGTCTCTCTGTGTGTGTGTGTGTGTGGTCATATGCTTGATACATACAAAGTTTTCTCACCTCCATATTGTTCATCTTTTAAATTTGAATTTGCATTGGAAAACTTACTAGGGATACCATGAAATGTGAAATCTACGTTGAGATCACTATATCACAAACTCACTCTAATTCAACAACTCGTCATAAATCAATTACCATGTTGAGATTAGTATTTGCAAGGAAAATACGGGTATTGTAATACACATAGATTCTTTCGGAAATTTAAAAGGTTCCTTTCGTATTCTCGAATGGTAGGACCCAACGGCGTACCAGCTAGACCTTGGCTCATGTTGATCCTAAAAAAACTGGGCTCGTGTCCTTCGGTGGCATGCATGGTACGCACATTAGGCAACCCCAACCAGTCGAGCCTCAGCGTTTCAAGTCGAAATATCTGGGAGCCAGAATTCCAGCCATAGGAAATTCCCCTCATGTCCTCGGTCCATAATGACTACCGATGAACAACGGGGGGATGCTTTAGTAACTAGACAACATTACCTACCGTGCCGAGCACGGTTCAATTCCCTTGGTCGCCGCTCGTCAAGGTCACCCATCAACTGCATTGCCTAGTACTACAACTACTACACAAGGATGAGCACAAAATTGAGCCCGTTTGTTCGTGCCTAGTACTTGAGTTAATATATCAGGCAATGCACTGGTACGGAGGGATTATCCTTTTACTCTGCATATATAACTTGTCTGAAGTCTAACTAAGCAAAATGTTTGACCAAATCCTTTCTTAAGAAATACAACAGGACAGATGTATGGCTTGAAAATTTATTGCATGATGCAGGTTATGATATTGTTTCGAATCCTGGATCTTAAATTTCAAAAATCCAAAAGTGAGCATAAATTCTTGAAACTAAGCATAGTCACGTGATATGGCACAAATATTACTTCATAAGTTTTTTCTTCAATTTGATACAAGCTGCTTATGACAAGTTGCACAAATGAAGAGCCAAGGTATTTTGGAACAAAGACCTGTCACGTTAAGGCGAACGCTTTCACTATTGAAACCGTGGGCGTTTATGTGCCACCACGAGTCCCCGCTTCTCATCGGCAGGTGCTGTCCGAGCAAGTGTGTGAGTCGACGGGAGGCATGCGAGCAGACCGCTGCATCGGGTGTCAGGGAGGCGTGCGAGCAGACTGCTGTGCAGGCTCACCGGGAGGCAAGCCCTTTGACCAGGTGATATGTCTCCAATGTATCTATAATTTTTGATTGTTCCATGCTATTATATTACCCCTTTTGGATGTTTATGGGCTTTATTTTACATATTTATATCATTTTTGGGACTAACATACTAACCGAAGGCCCAGCCCATATTGCTGTTTTTTTTGCCTATTTCAGTATTTCGAAGAAAAGGAATATCAAACGGAGTCCAAACGGAATGAAACTTTCGGGAGCGTGATTTTTGGAAAGAACGTGATCCAGAGGACTTGGAGTGAAAGTCAAGAAGCGATCGAGGTGGCCAGGAGATAGGAAGGCGCGCCCACCCCCTCTAGGCACGCCCCCCTATCTCGTGGGCCCCTCGAGCGGCCACCGACCTACTTCTTCCTCCTATATATACACATGTACCCCGAAAACATCCAGGGAGCCAACGAAAAACAATTTTCACCGTCATAACCTTCTGTATCTGCGAGATCCCATCTTGGAGCCTTCACCGGCGCTCCGCTGGAGGGGGAATCGACCATGGAGGGCTTCTACATCAACACCATAGTCCCTCTGATGAGTTGTGAGTAGTTTACCACAGACCTTCGGGTCCATAGTTATTAGCTAGATGGCTTCTTCTCTCTTTTTGGATCTCAATACCATGTTCTCCCCCTCTCTTGTGGAGATCTATTCGATGTAACTCTTTTTGCGGTGTGTTTGTCGAGATCCGATGAATTGTGGGTTTATGATCAAGTTTATCTATGAGAAATATTTGAATCTTCTCTGAATTCTTTTATGTATGATTGAGTTATCTTTGCAAGTCTCTTCGAATTATCAGTTTGGTTTGGCCTACTAGATTGATCTTTCTTGCCATGGGAGAAGTGCTTAGCTTTGGGTTCAATCTTGCGGTGTCCTTTCCCAGTGACAGCAGGGGCAACAAGGCACGTATTGTATTGTTGCCATCGAGGATGAAAAGATGGGGTTTATATCATATTGCATGAATTTATCCCTATACATCATGTCATCTTTCTTAATGCGTTACTCTGTTCTTATGAACTTAATACTCTAGATGCATGCTGGATAGCGATCGATGTGTGGAGTAATAGTAGTAGATGCAGGCAGGAGTCGGTCGACTTGTTGCGGACGTGATGCCTATATACATGATCATTCTTAGATAATCTCATAATTATTCGCTTTTCTATCAATTGCTCGACAGTAATTTGTTCACCCACCGTAATACTTATGCTATCATGAGAGAAGCCACTAGTGAAAGCTATGTCCCCCGGGTCTATCTTTTATCATATAAGCTTTCAATCTACTTTTATTTGCATCTTACTTTTCGCATCTATATTATAAAATACCAAAAATATATTTATCTTATCATACTATCTCTATCAGATCTCACTTTCGCAAGGCCGTGAACGGATTGACAACCCCTTTATTGCGTTGGTTGCGAGTTCTTTGTTTGTTTGTGTAGGTGTGTGGGACTTTTGAGGAGCTTCCTACTGGATTGATACCTTGGTTCTCAAAAACTGAGGGAAATACTTACGCTACTATTGCTGCATCACCCTTTCCTCTTCAAGGAAAACCAACGCAAGCTCAAGACGTAGCAAGAAGGATTTCTGGTGCCGTTGCCAGGGAGGTCTTCGCTCATGTCAAGACATACCAAGTACCCATCACAAACTCATCTCCCTCGCATTTACATTATTTGCCATTTGCCTCTCGTTTTCCTCTCCCCCACTTCACCCTTGCCATTTTATTCGCCCTCTCTTTCCCAATCTTGTCCTCTCTTTTTTCGCTTGCCTTTTTCTGTTTGCTTGTGTGTTGGATTACTTGTTGCCATGGCGCAAGACAATACCAAATTATGTGATTTCTCCAATACCAATAATAATGATTTCCTTAGTACTCCGATTGCTCCTCTTACTGATGTTGAGTCTTGTGAAATCAATACTGCTTTGTTGAATCTTGTTATGAAAGATCAATTCGCCAGCCTTCCTAGTAAAGATGCTGCTACTCATCTAAACAACTTTGTTGATTTGTGTGATATGCAAAAGAAGAAAGATACGGATAATGATATTGTTAAATTGAAGTTATTTCCGTTTTCACTTAGAGATCGTGCTAAAGTTTGGTTTTCGTCTTTGCCTAAAAATAGTATTGATTCTTGGAACAAGTGCAAAGATGCTTTTATCTCTAAGTATTTCCCTCTCGCTAAGATTATCACTCTTAGGAACGATATTATGAATTTTAAACAACTTGATCATGAGCATGTTGCCCAATCTTGGGAAAGAATGAAATTGATGATTCGCAATTGCCCTACTCATGGTTTGAATTTATGGATGTTCATACAAAATTTTTATGCCGGTTTGAACTTTGCTTCTAGAAATCTTTTAGATTCGGCTGTGGGAGGCACGTTTATGGAAATCACGTTAGGAGATGCTACAAAACTTCATGATAATATTATGGCTAATTATTCTCAATGGCACACCGAAATATATTCTAGTAAAAAAGTGCATGCTATAGAAGAAATCAATGTTTTGAGTGGAAAGATGGATGAACTTATTAAATTATTTGCTACTAAGAGTGCTCCTTTTGATCCCAATGATATGCCTTTGTCTACTTTGATTGAGAATAATAATGAATCTATGGATGTGAATTTTGTTGGTAGGAATAGTTTCGGTAACAATGCTTATAGAGGAAACATTAATCCTAGACCGTTCCCTAGTAATTCCTCTAATAATTATGGAAATTCCTACAATAATTCTTATGGTAATTTTAATAAGATGCCCTCTGATTTTGAGAATAGTGTGAAAGAATTTATGATCTCTCAAAAGAATTTTAATGCTTTGCTTGAAGAAAAGTTGCTCAAAGTTGATGATTTGGCTAGGAACGTTGATATACTTTCGCTTGATGTTGATTCTCTGAAACTTAGATCTGCTCCTCCTAAGCATGATCAATGAGTCTCTCAAAGCCATGAGAATTTCCATTGATGAGTGCAAGGAAAGAACCGCTAGATTGCATGCTAAGAAAGATTGCTTTGTAAAGGCGTGTTCTTCTAGTTTCAATGAAAATAATGATGAAGATCTTAAAGTTATTGATGTGTCTCCTATTAGATCTTTGTTTTGCAATATGAATCTTAATAATAATGGGACTGGAGATGAGTCAACTTTAGTTAGAAGGCATCCCAATAATTGAGAGTTTTTAGATCTTGATGCTAAATTTGGTAAAAGTGGGATTGGAGAGGTCATGACTTTAAATAGCATTGAACCCACTATCTCGGATTTCGAGGAATTTGATTATGATAATTGTTCTTTAGAAAGTTGTATTTCCTTGTTGCAATCTGTTGTTAATTCTCCTCATGCTTATAGTCAAAATAAAGCTTTTACCAAACATATCGTTGATGCATTGATGCAATCTTATGATGAAAAACTTGAAATTTGGAAGTTTCTATACCTAGAAAACTTAATGATGAGTGGTAACCTACTATAAAGATTAAAATTAAAGATCATGAGTGTTTTTCTTTGTGTGATTTGGGTGCTAGTGTTTCCACGATTCCGAAAACTTTATGTGATATTCTAGGTTTCCATGATCTTAATGATTGCTCTTTAAATTTGCACGTTGCGGATTCCACCATTAAAAATCCAATGGGAAGGATCAATGATGTTCTGATTGTTGCAAATAGAAATTTGGTACCCGTAGATTTTATCGTTCTTGATATAGATTGCAATCTTTCTTGCCCTATTATTCTTGTTAGACCTTTCCTTAGAACTATTGGTGCGATTATTGAAATGAAGGAAGGGAATATTAGATTCCAATTTCCATTAAAGAAAGGCATGGATCACTTTCCAAGAAATAAAGTCAAATTACCTTATGAATCTATCATGCGAGCTACTTATGAATTGAGTGCCAAAGATGGCACTACTTAGATCTATCTTCGCTTTTATGCCTAGCTAGGGGCGTTAAACGATAGCGCTTGTTGGGAGGCAACCCAATTTTATTTGTGTTTTTTGTTTTTGTTTCTGTTTAGTAATAAATTTTTGCTTCTACCTTCTGTTTAGATGTGTCTTTATGTTTTATTTAGTGTTTGTGCCAAGTAGAACCTATAGGATAACCTACGGTGATAGTTAATTTGATTCTGCTGAAAAACAGAAACTTTGCGCGCACAAAAATAGTTGTGTTAAATCAAAGAAACATGATTTTGCGTTGATTCTTTTTGATGTAGATCAATAGACAAAGTTTCCAGGACTTCCTATTTTGGTAGTATTTTTAGAGTTCCAGAATTTTGCGTTAGTTACAGATTGCTACAGACTGTTCTGTTTTTGACAGAATCTGTTTTCCGTGTGTTGTTTGCTTATTTTGATGCATCTATGGCTAGTAAAATAATTTATAAACCATAGAGAAGTTGGAATACAGTAGGTTTAACACCAATATAAATAAATAATGAGTTCATTACAGTACCTTATGTGGTGGTTTTGTTTTCTTTCACTAACGGAGCTTATGAGATTTCCTGTTGAGTTTTGTGTTGTGAAGTTTTCAAGTTTTGGGTAAAGATTTGATGGAATATGGAATAGGGAGTGGCAAGAGCCTAAGATTGGGGATGCCCATGGCACCCCAAGGTATTCAAGAATAGCCAAAAGCCTAAGCTTGGGGATGCCCCGGGAAGGCATCCCTTCTTTCGTCTTTGTTCATTGGTAACTTTACGTGGAGCTATATTTTTATTCACCACATGATATGTGTTTTGCTGGGACCGTCGTGTATGATATTAGTCTTTGCTTTTTAGTTTTGCACAATCATCCTTGCTGTACACGCCTTTTGGGAGAATCCTACTTGATTGAAATTTATTAGAATACTCTATGTGCTTCACTTATATCTTTTGAGCTAGATAGTTTTTGCTCTAGTGCTTCACTTATATCTTTTAGAGCACGGCGGTGGTTTAATTTTGTAGAAATTGCTAGTCTCTCATGCTTCACTTATAATATTTTGAGAGTCTCTTAGAACAGCATGGTATTTTCTATGGTTATAAAATTGGTGCTAGATTGGTAGGAATCCAAGTTGGGTATAATAAAAACTATCATAGGAAGTGAATTGGATGCTATGATCAATTTGATACTTGATAATTGTTTTGAGATATGGAGGTAGTGATATTAAAGTCATGCTAGTTGGGTGACTATGAATTTAAAGAATACTTGTGTTGAACTTAGCAAGTCCCGTAGCATGCACGTATGGTTAAAGTTGTGTGCCAAATTTGAAACATGAAGTGTACATGGATTGTGCATCCTTATGAGTGGCGGTCGGGGACGAGCGATGGTCTTTTCCTACCAATCTATCCCTCTAGGAGCATGCGCGTAGTGCTTGGTTTTTGATGACTTCTAAATTTTTGCAATAACTATATGAGTTCTTTTGACTAATGTTGAGTCCATGGATTATACACACTTTTACCTTTCCACCATTGCTAGCCTCTTCGGTACCATGCATTGCCCTTTCTCACCTTGAGAGTTGGTGCAAACTTCACCGGTGCATCCAAACCCCGTGATATGATACGCTCTATCACACATAAACCTCCTTATATCTTCCTCAAAACAGCCACCATACCTACCTACTATGGCATTTCCATAGCCATTCCGAGATATATTGCCATGCAACTTTCCACCGTTCCGTTCATATTCATGACATACATTACTTTTGTTATATTGCCATTGCATGATCAAGTAGTTGACATCGTATTTGTGGCAAAGCCACCATGCATAATTTTTCATACATGTCACTCTTGATTCATTGCACCATCCCGGTACACCGCCGGAGGCATTCATATAGAGTCATATCTTGTTCTAGTATGTTGTCACTTCCATATACTAGTGGGAATTTTTCATTATAGAACTTGGCTTGTATATTCCTACGATGGGCTTCCTCAAAATGCCCTAGGTCTTCGTGAGCAAGCAAGTTGGATGCACACCCACTAGTTTCTTTTGTTGAGCTTGCATTCATTTATAGCTCTAGTGCATCCGTTGCATGGCAATCCCTACTCCTCATGTTGACATCAATTGATGGGCATCTCCATAGCCCGTTGATTATCCTCGTCAATGTGAGACTTTCTCTTTTTTTGTCTTCTCCACACAATCCCCATCATCATATTCTATTACACCCATAGTGTTATATCCATGGCTCACACTCATGTATTGCATGAAAGTTGAAAAAGTTTGAGATTATTTAAGTACGAAATAATTGCTTGGCTTGTCATCAGGGGTGTAGAATTTGGGAACATTTTTGTGTGACGAAAATGAAGCATAGCCTAACTATATGATTTTGTAGGGATGTACTTTCTTTAGCCATGTTATTTCGAGAAGACATGATTGCTTTGATTAGTATGCTTGAAGTATTACAATTTCTTTTGTCAATATGAACTTTTATTTTGAATCATTTGGATCTGAACATTCATTCCACAATAAAGAAAATTACA
Source organism: Triticum timopheevii (assembly GCA_963921465.1). Taxonomy (NCBI): domain Eukaryota; kingdom Viridiplantae; phylum Streptophyta; class Magnoliopsida; order Poales; family Poaceae; genus Triticum; species Triticum timopheevii. Next base: position 107,378,771 of record OY997270.1, read on the forward strand.
TTGAGAATTATGCTAGGTAGCATTCCACATCAAAAATTCTGTCTTTTTATCATTTACCTACTCGAGGACGAGCAGGAATTAAGCTTGGGGATGCTTGATACGTCTCCAATGTATCTATAATTTTTGATTGTTCCATGCTATTATATTACCCCTTTTGGATGTTTATGGGCTTTATTTTACATATTTATATCATTTTTGGGACTAACCTACTAACCGGAGGCCCAGCCCATATTGCTGTTTTTTTGCCTATTTCAGTATTTCGAAGAAAAGGAATATCAAACGGAGTCCAAACGGAATGAAACCTTCGGGAGCGTGATTTTTGGAACGAACGTGATCCAGAGGACTTGGAGTGCAAGTCAAGAAGCGATCAAGGCGGCCAGGAGATAGGATGGCGCGCCCACCCCCTCTAGGCATGCCCCCTGTCTCGTGGGCCCCTCGAGCGGCCAACGACCTACTTCTTCCTCCTATATATACCCACGTACCCCGAAAACATCCAGGGAGCCAACGAAAAACAATTTCCACCGCCGTAACCTTCTGTATCCGCGAGATCCCATCTTGGAGCCTGTTGGGGAATGTAGTAATTTCAAAAAATTTCCTACGCACACGCAAGATCATGGTGATGCATAGCAATGAGAGGGGAGAGTGTTGTCCACGTACCCTCATAGACCGAAAGCGGAAGCGTTAGAACAACGCGGTTGATGTAGTCGTACGTCTTCACGGCCTGACCGATCAAGCACCGAAACTACGGCACCTCCGAGTTCTAGCACACGTTCAGCTCGATGATGATCCCCGTACTCAGATCCAGCAGAATGTCGGGGATGGGTTCCGTCAGCACGACGGCGTGGTGACGATCTTGATGTTCTACCGTCGCAGGGCTTCGCCTAAGCACCGCTACAATATTATTGAGGACTATGGTGGAGGGAGGCACCGCACACGGCAAAGAGATCAAGGGATCAATTGTTGTGTCTATGGGGTGCCCCACTCCCCCCGTATATAAAGGAATGGAGGAGGGAGCCGGCTAAGGGGGTGGCGCGCCCTAGGGGGGGAGTCCAACCCCAACCGGGAGTAGGACTCCCCCCTTTCCTATTAGGAGTAGGAGAAGGAAGGAAGAGGGGGGAGGAAGAAGGAAAGGGAGGGCCGACCCCCTTCCCAATTCGGATCGGGCTTGGGGGGAGCGCCCCCTCCTTTGCTTCTTCTCCCTCCTTTCCACTAAGGCTCAATAAGGCCCATATACCTCCCGGGGGGTTCCGATAACCTCCCGGAGATCCGGTATTGTCCCAATCTCACCCGGAACCTTTCCGATGTCCAAATATAGTCGTCCAATATATCGATATTTATGTATCGACCATTTCGAGACTCCTCGTCATGTCCGTGATCACATCCGGGACTTCGAACAACCTTCAGTACATCAAAACTCATAAACTCATAATAAAACTATCAATGAAACCTTAAGCGTGCGGACCCTACGGGCTCGAGAACTATGTAGACATGACCTAGAACTGTTTCCGGTCAATAACCAATAGCGGAACCTGGATGCTCATATTGGCTCCTACATATTCTACGAAGATCTTTATTGGTCAAACCGCATAACAACATACATTGTTCCCTTTGTCATCGGTATCTTTCTTGCCCGAGAGTCGATCGTCGGTATCTCAATACCTAGCTCAATCTCATTACCGACAAGTCTCTTTACTCGTTACGTAATGCATCATTCCGTAACTAACTCATTAGCTACATTGCTTGCAAGGCTTATGGTGATGTGCATTACCAAGAGGGCCCAGAGATACCTCTCCGACAATCGGAGTGACAAAACCTAATCTCGACATACGCCAACTCAACATGTACCTTTGGAGACACTTGTAGAGCTCCTTTATAATCGCCCAATTACGTTGTGACATTTGGTAGCACACAAAGTGTTCCTCCGGTAAACGGGAGTTGCATAATCTCATAGTTGTAGTAACTTGTATAAGTCATGAAGAAAGCAATAGGAACATACTAAACGATCAAGTGCTAAGCTAACGGAATGGGTCAAGTCAATCACATCTTTCTCATAATGATGTGATCTCGTTAATCAAATGACAACACATGTCTATGGTTAGGAAACATAACCATCTTTGATTAATGAGCTAGTCAAGTAGAGGCATACTATTGACATTAAGTTTGTCTATGTATTCACACATGTATCATGTTTCCGGTTAATACAATTCTAGCATGAATAATAAACATTTATCATGATATGTGGAAATAAATAATAACTTTATTATTGCCTCTAGGGCATATTTCCTTGAGTCTCCCACTTGCACTAGAGTCAATAATCTAGATTACACATTAATGATTCTAACACCCATGGAGTCTTGGTGCTGATCATGTTTTGCTCGTGGAAGAGGCTTAGTCAACGGGTCTGCAACATTTAGATTCGTATGTATCTTGCAAATCTCTATGTCTCCCACCTGGACTTGGCCCCAGATGGAAATGAAGCGTCTCTTGATGTGCTTGGTCCTCTTGTGAAATCTGGATTCCTTTGCCTAGGCAATTGCACCAGTATTGTCACAGAAGATCTTCATTGGTCCCAATGTACTAGTTATGACACCTAGATCGGAAATGAACTCCTTCATCCAGACTCCTTCATTTGCTGCTTCCGAAGCAGCTATGTAGTCGACTTCGCATGTAGATCCCGCCACGACGCTTTGTTTAGAACTGCACCAATTGACAGCTCCACTGTTCAATATAAACACGTACCCGGTTTGCGATTTAGAATCGTCTGGATCAGTGTCAAAGCTTGCATCGACGTAACCATTTACGACTAGCTCTTTGTCACCTCCATAAACGAGAAAAATATCCTTAGTCCTTTTCAGGTATTTCAGGATATTCTTGACCGCTGTCCAGTGATCCACTCCTGGATTACTTTGGTACCTCCCTGCCAAACTTATTGCTAAGCATACATCAGGTCTGGTACACAGCATCACATACATGATAGAGCCTATGGCTGAAGCATAGGGAACATCTTTGATTTTCTCTCTATCTTCTGCTGTGGTCAGACATTGAGTCCGATTCAACTTCACACCTTGTAATACAGGCAAGAACCCTTTATTTGCTTGATCCATTTTGAACTTTTTCAAAACTTTATCAAGGTATGTGCTTTGTGAAAGTCCAATTAAGCGTTGATCTATCTCTATAGATCTTGATGCCCAATATGTAAGCAGCTTCACCGAGGTCTTTCATTGAAAAACTTTTATTCTAGTATCCTTTTGTGTTATCCAGAAATTCTATATCATTTCCAATTAACAATATGTCATCTACATAATATCAGAAATGCTACAGAGCTCCCACTCACTTTCTTGTAAATACAGGCTTCTCCAAAAGTCTGTATAAAACCATATGCTTTGATCACACTATCAAAGCATTTATTCCAACTCCGAGATGCTTGCACCAGTCCATAAATGGATCGCTGGAGCTTGCACACTTTGTTAGCATCTTTTGGATCGACAAAACCTTCCGGCTGCATCATATACAACTCTTCTTCCAGAAATCCATTCAGGAATGCAGTTTTGACATCCATTTGCCAAATTTCATAATCATAAAATGCGGCAATTGCTAACATGATTCGGACAGACTTAAGCATCGCTACGGGTGAGAAAGTCTCATCGTAGTCAAGCCCTTGAACTTGTCGAAAACCTTTCGCAACTAGTCGAGCTTTGTAGACAGTTACATTACCACCAGCGTCAGTCTTCTTCTTGAAGATCCGTTTATTCTCGATGGCTTGCCGATCATCGGGAAAGTCAACCAAAGTCCATACTTTGTTCTCATAAATGGATCCCATCTCAGATTTCATGGCTTCAAGCCATTTTGCGGAATTTGGGCTCATCATCGCTTCCTCATAGTTTGTAGGTTCGCCATGGTCAAGTAACATGACTTCCAGAATAGGATTACCGTACCACTCTGGTGCGGATCTTACTCTGGTAGACCTACGAGGTTCGGTAGTAACTTGATCTAAAGTTTCATGATCATTATCATTAGCTTCCTCACTGATTGGTGTAGTTGTCACAGGAACCGGTTCTTGTGATGAACTACTTTCCAATAAGGGAGCAGGTACAGTTACCTCATCAAGTTCTACTTTCCTCCCACTCACTTCTTTCAAGAGAAACTCCTTCTCTAGAAAGGATCCGAATTTAGCGACAAAATTCTTGCCCTCAGATCTATGATAGAAGGTGTACCCAATAGTCTCTTTTGGGTATCCTATGAAGACACATTTCTCCGATTTGGGTTCAAGCTTATCTGGTTGAAGTTTCTTCACATCACAGCCCCAAACTTTAAGAAACGACAACTTTGGTTTCTTGCCAAACCATAGTTCATAAGGTGTCGTCTCAACGGATTTTGATGGTGCCCTATTTAACGTGAATGCGGCCGTCTCTAAAGCATAACCCAAAAACGATAGCGGTAAATCAGTAAGAGACATCATAGATCACACCATATCTAGTAAAGTATGATTACGACGTTCGGACACACCATTTCTTTGAGGTGTTCCGGGTGGCGTGAGTTGCGAAACTATTCCGCATTGCTTCAAATGTAAACCAAACTCGTAACTCAAATATTCTCCTCCACGATCAGATTGTAGAAATTTTATTTTCTTGTTACGATGATTTTCCACTTCACTCTGAAATTCTTTGAACTTTTCAAATGTTTCAGACTTGTGTTTCATCAAGTAGATATACCCATATCTGCTTAAATCATCTATGAAGGTGAGAAAATAATGATACCCGCCGCGAGCCTCAATATTCATTGGACCACATACATCAGTATGTATGATTTCCAACAAATCAGTTGCTCGCTCCATAGTTCTGGAGAACGGCATTTTAGTCATCTTGCCCATGAGGCACGGTTCGCAAGTACCAAGTGATTCATAATCAAGTGATTCCAGAAGTCCATCAATATGGAGTTTCTTCATGCGCTTTACACCAATATGACCCAAATGACAGTGCCACAAATAAGTTGCACTATCATTATCAACTCTACATCTTTTGGCTTCAACATTATGAATATGTGTATCACTACTATTGAGATTTAATAAAAATAGACCACTCTTCAAGGGTGCATGACCATAAAAGATATTACTCATATAAATAGAACAACCATTATTCTCTAATTTAAATGAATAACCGTCTCGCATCAAACAAGATCCAGATATAATGTTCATGCTTAACGCTGGCACCAAACAACAATTATTCAGGTCTAAAACTAATCCCGATGGTACATGTAGAGGTAGCATGCCGACCGCGATCACATCGACTTTGGAACCATTTCCCACGCGCATCGTCACCTCGTCCTTAGCCAATCTTCGCTTAATCCGTAGTCCCTGTTTCGAGTTGCAAATATTAGCAACAGAACCAGTATCAAATACCCAGGTGCTACTGCGAACATTAGTAAGGTACACATCAATAACATGTATATCACATATACCTTTGCTCACTTTGCCATCCTTCTTATCCGCCAAATACTTGGGGCAGTTCTGCTTCCAGTGTCCAGTCTGCTTGCAGTAGAAGCACTCAGTCTCAGGCTTAGGTCCAGACTTGGGTTTATTCTCTTGAGCAGCAACTTGTTTGCTGTTCTTCTTGAAGTTCCCCTTCTTCTTCCCTTTGCCCTTTTTCTTGAAACTGGTGGTCTTATTGACCATCAACACTTGTGCTCCTTCTTGATTTCTACCTCCACATCTTTTAGCATTGCGAAGAGCTCGGGAATAGTCTTGTCTATCCCTTGCATATTATAGTTCATCACAAAGCTCTTGTAGCTTGGTGGCAGTGATTGAAGAATTCTGTCAATGACACTATCATCAGGAAGATTAACTCCCAGTTGAATCAAGTGATTATTATACCCAGACATTTTGAGTATGTGTTCACTGACAGAACTATTCTCCTCCATCTTACAACTATAGAACTTATTGGAGACTTCATATCTCTCAATCCGGGCATTTGCTTGAAATATTAACTTCAACTCCTGGTACATCTCATATTCTCCATGACGTTCAAAATATCGTTGAAGCCCCGGTTCTAAGCCGTAAAGCATGGCACACTGAACTATTGAGTAGTCATCAGCTTTGCTCTGCCAGACATTCTTAACGTTCTCAGTTGCATCTGCAGCAGGCCTGGCACCCAGCGGTGCTTCCAGGACGTAATTCTTCTGTGCAGCAATGAGGATAATCCTCAAGTTACGGACCCAGTCTGTGTAATTGCTACCATCATCTTTCAACTTAGCTTTCTCAAGGAACACATTAAAATTCAACGGAACAACATCACAAGCCATCTATCTACAACAAACACAGACAAGCAAAATACTATCAGGTACTAAGTTCATGATAAATTTAAGTTCAATTAATCATATTACTTAAGAACTCCCACTTAGACAGACATCTCTCTAGTCATCTAAGTGATCACGTGATCCAAATCAACTAAACCATGTCCGATCATCACGTGAGATGGAGTAGTTTCAATGGTGAACATCACTATGTTGATCATATCTACTATATGATTCACGTTTGACCTTTCGGTCTCCGTGTTCCGAGGCCATATCTGTATATGCTAGGCTCGTCAAGTTTAACCTAAGTATTCCGCGTGTGCAACTGTTTTGCACCCGTTGTATTTGAACGTAGAGCCTATCACACCCGATCATCACGTGGTGTCTCAGCACGAAGAACTGTCGCAACGATGCATACTCAGGGAGAACACTTCTTGATAATTAGTGAGAGATCATCTTAAAATGCTACCGTCAATCAAAGCAAGATAAGATGCCTAAAGGATAAACATCACATGCAATCAATATAAGTGATATGATATGGCCATCATCATCTTGTGCTTGTGATCTCCATCTCTGAAGCACCGTCATGATCACCATCGTCACCGGCGCGACACCTACATCTCCATCGTAGCATCGTTGTCGTTTACGCCATCTATTGCTTCTACAACTATCGCTACCGCTTAGTGATAAAGTAAAGCAATTACAGGGCGTTTGCATTTCATACAATAAAGCGACAACCATATGGCTCCTGCCAGTTGCCGATAACTTCGGTTACAAAACATGATCATCTCATATAATAAAGTATAGCATCACGTCTTGACCATATCACATCACAACATGCCCTGCAAAAACAAGTTAGACGTCCTCTACTTTGTTGTTGCAAATTTTACGTGGCTGCTACGGGCTGAGCAAGAACCGTTCTTACTTACGCATCAAAACCACAACGATAGTTCGTCAAGTTAGTGCTGTTTTAACCTTCACAAGGACCGGGCGTAGCCACACTCGGTTCAACTAAAGTTGGAGAAACAGACACCCGCTAGTCACCTGTGTGCAAAGCACGGCGGTAAAACCAGTCTCGCGTAAGCGTACGCGTAATGTCGGTCTGGGCCGCTTCATCCAACAATACCGCTGAACCAAAGTATGACATGCTGGTAAGCAGTATGACTTGTATCGCCCACAACTCACTTGTGTTCTACTCGTGCATATAACATCAACGCATAAAACCTAGGCTCGGATGCCACTATTGTGGAACGTAGTAATTTAAAAAAAATTCCTACGCACACGCAAGATCATGGTGATGCATAGCAATGAGAGGGGAGAGTGTTGTACATGTACCCTCATAGACCAAAAGTGGAAGCGTTAGAACAACGCGGTTGATGTAGTCGTACGTCTTCACGGCCCGACCGATCAAGCACCGAAACTACGGCACCTCCGAGTTCTAGCACACGTTCAGCTCGATGATGATCTCCGTACTCCGATCCAGCGGAATGTCGGGGATGAGTTTCGTCAGCACGACGGCATGGTGACGCTCTTGATGTTCTACCATCGCAGGGCTTCGCCTAAGCACTGCTACAATATTACCGAGGACTATGGTGGAGGGGGGCACCGCACACGGCTAAGAGATCAAGGGATCAATTGTTGTGTCTATGGGGTGCCCCCTCCCCCGTATATAAAGGAGTGGAGTTGGGGGCCGGCCAAGGGGGTGGCGTGCCCTAGGGGGGGAGTCCAACCCCAACCGGGAGTAGGACTCCCCCCTTTCCTATTAGGAGTAGGAGAAGGAAGGAAGAGTGGGGAGGGAAGAAGGAAAGGGGGGTCGGCCCCCTTCCCAATTCGGATTGGGCTTGGGGGGGGGCGCCCCCTTCTTTGCTTCTTCTCCCTCCTTTCCACTAAGGACCAATAAGGCCCATATACCTCCCGGGGGGTTCCGATAACCTCCCGGAGATCCGGTATTGTCCCAATCTCACCCGGAACCTTTCCGGTGTCCAAATATAGTCGTCCAATATATCGATCTTTATGTCTCGACCATTTCGAGACTCCTCGTCATGTCCGTGATCACATCCGGGACTCCGAATAACTTTCAGTACATAAAAAAGTTATAAACTCATAATAGAACTGTCAACGAAACCTTAAGTGTGCGGACCCTACGGGATCGAGAACTATGTAGACATGACCTAGAACTGTTTCCGGTCAATAACCAATAGCGGAACCTGGATGCTCATATTGGCTCCTACATATTCTACGAAGATCTTTATCGGTCAAACCGCATAACAACATACATTGTTCCCTTTGTCATCGGTATGTTACTTGCCCGAGATTTGATCGTCCGTATCTCAATACCTAGCTCAATCTCGTTACCGGCAAGTCTCTTTACTCGTTACGTAATGCATCATTCTGTAACTAACTCATTAGCTACATTGCTTGCAAGGCTTATAGTGATGTGCATTACTGAGAGGGCCCAGAGATACCTCTCCGACAATCGGAGTGACAAAACCTAATCTCGAGATACGCCAACTCAACATGTACCTTTGGAGACACCTGTAGAGCTCCTTTATAATCACCCTGTTACATTGTGACGTTTGGTAGCACACAAAGTGTTCCTCCGGTAAACGGGAGTTGCATAATCTCATAGTTGTAGGAACTTGTATAAGTCATGAAGAAAGCAATAGCAACATACTAAACGATCAAGTGCTAAGCTAACGGAATGGGTCAAGTCAATCACATCATTCTCCTAATGATGTGATCTCGTTAATCAAATGACAACACATGTCTATGGTTAGGAAACATAACCATCGTTGATTAATGAGCTAGTCAAGTAGAGGCATACTAGTGACATTAAGTTTGTCTATGTATTCACACATGTATCATGTTTCCGGTTAATACAATTCTAGCATGAATAATAAACATTTATCATGATATGAGGAAATAAATATTAACTTTATTATTGCCTCTAGGGCATATTTCCTTCAGAGCCTTCGCCGGCGCTCCGCCAGAGGGGGAATTGACCATGGAGGGCTTCTACATCAACACCATAGCCCCTCCGATGAGTTGTGAACAGTTTACCACAGACCTTCGGGTCCATAGTTATTAGATAGATGGCTTCTTATGTCTTTTTGGTTCTCAATACCATGTTCTCCCCCTCTCTTGTGGAGATCTATTCGATGTAACTCTTTTTGCGGTGTGTTTGTCAAGATCCGATGAATTGTGGGTTTATGATCAAGTTTATCTATGAGAAATATTTGAATCTTCTCTGAATTCTTTTATGTATGATTGAGTTATCTTTGCAAGTCTCTTTGAATTATCAGTTTGGTTTGGCCTACTAGATTGATCTTTCTTGCCATGGGAGAAGTGCTTAGCTTTGGGTTCAATCTTGCGGTGTCCTTTCCCAGTGACAGCAGGGGCAGCAAGGCACGTATTGTATTGTTGCCATCGAGGATAAAAAGATGGGGTTTATATCATATTGCATGAATTTATCCCTCTACCACTACAAAAAAATACACTTCCGTGATGATACGTGTTTGTCACAGTAGGTCGCGTTTTTTGTCATGCATGTACATCCATGGCAAATTTATGACAGAATCAAGATTGTCATACCTGTGCTGTCGTAGAAGTGTTCCATGACATTACCAAAATTATCATCATGGAAGTGTCCACTTCCATGACGATAAATCGCGCGTCACAGAAGTGCTTTCGTCAAGGGTGACCGACACATGGCATCCACCGTAACGGAACGTCGTTAAGCTATCGAGTCGGATTTTGGATCCGATAACCCGTTAACAGCCACGACCAATGCCAATTTTCCACGTGTAAAATTCTCATTGGCTGATGGATCCACATGTCAGCTCCGCGTTGGCATAGGTGTCACTCATCCAACGGTCGAGATGGGCCTATGATATGTTGACACGTGGACCGGCCCAAAAGTGGCCCACAAAGTTTAAATGGGCCGGCCCAACCGAAGGCCCATAAGATTTAGCGGACCATAAAGGGCCAGCCCAGCTAAAGGCCCACAAAATTTAGCAGACCATAATGGGCCAGCCCAGCTAAAGGCCCACAAGATTTTGTGGACCACAATGGGCCGGCCCAGTTAAAGGCCCACAAGATTCTGCAGACCATAATGGGCCGGCCCAGCTAAAGGCCCAACATTCTCTGTCAAATTGGCCCGTCAACGGCCTGGTCTAAACTTGTCATCAATGCGGCCCATGGTCACTTCTGGCCCATTAACAGTCCGCTAAGTAATTGGGCCGAATTACGGCCCGGTGTATTTCTGGCCTGTTAAAGGTCCAGCTTCATTTGGGCCCACTTATAGGCCATCAAAACTTTCGGCCCATAAACGACCGTGAAGGATTTGGGTCATATTCGGCCATGTCTGTCATTCGGCCTTTTAGAGGCCCACTATAGATTTGCGCCACTTTCGGCCTGTTGTCATTTTCGGCCTGTTAACGCCGGACGTAAACCATGGGCCATATGTGGCCCAACGTCATATCGGGCCCATTAACAGCCCATATAAAAATGACGATAATCTAGCCCGAGCGAAGTTCCGGCCTGTTAAAGGCCCGTGTATTAGGTCAGCGCATTTACGGCCCATCTGAATTTCGTCCTGTCAAATATCCGCATCGTAAATGGGCCACCATTTCGGCCTGCTAAGTCCAGTGGGCTATTTGGCACAATCAGGGCCCGATCTCACTTTCGGTCTATTAAAGGCCCATGTTTTTTATGGGCTCGAGATATTTACACCTGTAAACGGCCTATTTTTACTGAGGGCCCAAATTATGTTTAGGCCTGTTAAAGGCCCACTATGGGCACAGGCCTACCAGAAAAATTTGAAAGCTTATGCTAATTTAAGCCCAGATATTTTTAGTGGGCTACATGCCAATTTCGGCCTGTAATAGTTTTTAGACCAATTGGAATGGGCCTGAGGAATGTTGGCATGTTGGGCTCCTACGAAGCTTTCGTCCGAATACATTACTAAGATAAACCTACACTATACAAAAATAGCGTCATAATTACTGCAGCCTGTGGCAACATCATAAATGTTGTATCCCAACAAAATAAATTCCAATCATACAACAAAAGGCCTGTTGGCATAAAGTTTACAGTCCTTCCAGATAAAAGCACCATCAGACGTATAGAAGCATAGATCATTTGACCTGAGTGCTAATGTTTCGGGCTGTAGAATCTGATGGAGCAGCACGATCTCCACCTTTTTTCCGCCATTGCTCTTCAACAACGAAGCGAATGTCTGATAGTCTGGTTTCAAAACCATTCATATCTCGATGACATTTCTCAACCACTATTCTTGTTTCCGAAACAACGTCCATTAGGGATTGGACTTGTGTCTGGAGCACAGATATATCACTCTGTCTAGTAGGAAGATTTTGTTTAGTAGGCGATTTGGACGAGGTTGCCTTGACAACCAATCCAGAATTACGCAGGAAGGTGTTTTTTGCACTGTTAGTGGAGAGATACTGACGCAGTGCAGCAAGAGGTGACATTGTGCTTGTAGTAGCCTCGTCACCTTCAGGTGGTTGTGGCTGTTCAATCATTTGTTCCATAGCTTCCTGAAAGTTTGAACTTGTAGATTAGTGTACCAGTGAGTTACTAATGAGATAAAAACAAAAAAAAAGTAGGTTAAACATCTATACATAACTTATTTTGGTGAACTACTGTAATACATTAGCATGTATTGTAGTGCCAACTACATAATAAAATCACTTTCGGAACATATGTCCATGTAGCATGCCTACTGTATTGTCTATTTCCTCACATTCATTGACATCTAAGGATAAAGAGACATGGTTTAAAGTACGATGAACATAGTATGACATCATTCATATCATGGGCAAACAGATATAAAACAAACAGACTATTTTATCATTGTGTGCGCACGTGAACATAACAACTAGATTACAGATCAAGACCAAAAGAATATCCTTCATCTCTTTTAAACCATGTAAGGTGAAATGATACGTTAAGAAAACTGTGTATAAAAGTGAACAGAGTAACTGACATTGGCTGCAAACCAAGTAGTTAAATGAACACATCACAGTACCAATCAGTTCAAGGCAGGAGGAGTAAGGACTTACAACAGTGGCTTGAACTGGTGTGCTCATGCCCTTCATCTTGCTGGTGTGGCAATCCTTGAAGATTTGCACTGCATTCGGTTTAGGTTCTTTTTGGTCCGCAAGGGCTTTCCTCTGTATTTGGAACAAGTCAATATAGATATGATAATATGGCACAAAAAAAGAAGGAAGTAGCAGCTATTTACAAGAGCCTCGCAGTGTGCAATATAGCTACGAGATCCTGTTGTCTATTGGAATTTCACTTTAGAATGTTTGGTTTTGTTCTTCAAACAGTTAGCCTAGAAGAAGATACACTTGTAAGGCACATACATAAATACAAGTTCAATATGTGGTCTGATCAAATACATATAGCCTACCTAATACTTTGGATCAGACCAGTGTTTAACGAGGGCTGTCCAGTCTTCATCTGTAATATATTCCACTGGAGATGTTTGGGCGATTTCATTGTTAACCTTGCCTTCAAAGTGAGATTTTCTAAGGTGGTACCGATACTGTCGCAGAGGAGACTGAAAAACATGAGTGCATGCTTGTTTAGTTGCATTATCTTTCGGATCCAACTTGAACCTCATCTGTTGAAAAAAGAATGTGAGTCTTATTAGGAGGAAGCTAGAAAGTATGGGACAGAGCAAGACAATATTACTAATTGTGATGAATAACATTACTTACAGATAAATGGTCAAGGAAGGTGTTAAACTGGGTATTGTCTTTCTCATTCCTGTACTGGATCCACGTCTGGAGGATACGCGCATGACACCTAACGTCAACGGCTGCCTCTGATACTAACTTGGCTGACTCTGTAGCATCATGTGGCCTTTTTAAACCTGCCTCAAAATGGATCTCCATTCTTCCTCCTTTAGATTTTGTTAATCTATCAAGAATTATCCCTGATGTCTGTTTCCGCTTGTGCCATGGTGCTAGTTCAACAACGAATATGGAAAGTGTTAGTGTACATAAAACTGTGAGAGTACATATAGAGGAGCATGCAACTGCAACTTGACTCGGTCAGGTACCGTCTTGGTGTTGATGCTCATGAGGTTCATCTGATCTTGCCAAGTCTTGTTGTGTCAGCAGTGCTTTGGAAGTAGTGTTAGGTGTGAAGGCATCTTGGGAACTGGCCAGTTCCGGAGCAAACTAACGAGTAACTGGTTGAGATGCTGGTACAGTTGAAGCGGATGCTGCAGCTGGTGGAGCAAGTGATACTGTGTTTGTAGATTTAGCCGGTGGACTTGGACCTTCTACTGCAGTATAAGTACCAGCAGAATCTCGACGGCAGATCCTTTTCCGTTTCACCCGACGAGTAACAACATTCCCTACTATATTATTTTCCTTGCTCTTTTTTGACTTTGCCATGTCAAGCTGTACCCACAACACAAAAGAATAAAATCACTCTTAAGAACTCATTGATGCATGATACATACAAGCAATACTTTGATGTAAGACAACCGTATGAGGATGGAATATGTAAGAAAAACAGGACGGCATGAAATATGCACAACTACGATGTGCAAACTAAGCAGAAGGATTTTCAAGAAAATAGAAGTAATGCAAGCTAGACACCATATGAAAGATGCAACCAATATTACTCTGCCAAGTTAAAAGTGTCTTGTCATAAGTGGCAATTCGAAAAATTAGAAGCAGTACAACGTAGAAATCAATGCAAGATGCAACCACTATCAAACTGCCATGTTAAAAGCGTCCAATCATGAGTTACTGATGCGGGATACACAATAGCAGTACTTTGATGTAAGAACATGGTATGATAGATAGATGCAGTGTATTCTAGACACAGAAAGCCATGTCATATGCACATGTATAACGTATAAACTCAGCAGGTGCAATTTAATCAAAATCGAAGAAATACTGGCTAGAAAACATATGCAACATGAAACCAATTATCACACCGTCAACTTAGAGCAAGCACCTACGATGGTGGAGTGCAGGAGATGAACTCATCATGTAGACTTGGGACTTCAACTTCATTAGCAGTAGCAGTGGCAAATCTAGAGAGTCTCTGTTTGCGTCGGTGCGGAGTACCACCAACATCCCCTAACTTACTCTTTTCCTTCCTATTTTCTAATATTGCCTTATGAAGTCAAAACCACAAGAAGATGAATAAAATTAGCTCTGCATAACTGGTTGATGCATGATACAGACGAACACTACTTTGATGTAAGGCAAGCGCATGATAGGAGGATGGAATATATACAAAAAAAGACAGCGTTTCATATTCACATGTACGATAGGAGGATGGAATATGTATGAAAAAACAATAAGTGGAAGGCATTTCAAAAAAAATTAGAAGAAATGAAAGCTAGGCACCATATGAACATGCAACCAATATCACTCTATCAGGTAAAAAGTGTCTTGTCGTAAGTGCCATTTCAAGAAATTAGAAGCAGTACAAGCTAGAAGACAATGCAAGATGCAACCTACATCACAGTCCCAAGTTAAATGTGTCTTATGGGTAAGTGATCGTTGCAGGTATAAGTTGTAAGCTACGCAGATGCAATTCTACATAATCAGAAGCAATACAAACTAGACATCATACAGAAAACGCATCCATGTATAATAGTTCCAAGTAAGAGCAAGCACCTGTGATGGTGGAGTAGGGGAGATGTGCTCATCATGTACATGTATGTTCTAGAAACAGGAACACATGTCATATTCACAGGCATTATGTGTAAACTAAGCAGATGCAATTCAAGTTAGAAGCAATACAAGCTAGACATCATACGCAACATGCAACCACATATAATAGTGTCAAGTTAGAGCAAGCACCTGTGATGGTGGAGTAGGGGAGATGTGCTCATCATCTACACAGCTACGTTGACTGTCCAACCTTGTGTTGCCTTGCGAATCTTGTTGGGAGGATGGCGGAGTAGAATCTGTAGAGACCCCCTGTTTGAGTTGCTCCGAAGGACCACCATCATCCACTACCGGACTAATTTCCTTCAGCTGTAATGATTTTGCATTGTGAAGTCAAACCGATAAGAAAAAGGAATAAAATTCGCTCTTCAGAACTCATTCATGCATGATACTGATGAACACTACTCGGATGAAAGGCAAACACATGATGTGAGGATGGAATATGTATGAAAAACAGGATGGTGTGACATATTCACACCTGATGTGGTAACTAAGCAGAAGGCATTTCAACAAATTAGAAGCACTGCAAGCTAGACACCATATGAAAGATGCAACCAATATCACTCTGCCAAGTTCAAACTGTATGGTGTTTCAACAAATTAGAAGCAGTATATGCTAGAAATCATATGCAAGACACAACCAATATCACAGTGGCGACTTAAAGGTGCCTTATCATAAGTGACTGATGCGGGATATGCAAGAATGGTAGTCTGATGTAGAAACAGGAACACATGTCATATTCACAGGCATTATGTGTAAAGTAAGCAGATGCAATTCAACAAAGTTAGAAGCAATACAAGCTAGACATCATACGCAACATGCAACCACATATAATAGTGCCAAGTTAGAGCAAGCACCTGTGATGGTGGAGTAGGGGAGATGTGCTCATCATCTACACAGCTACGTTGACTGTCTAGCCTTGCGTTGTCTTGCGAATCTTGTTGGGAGGATGGCGGAGTAGAATCTGTAGAGAACCTCCGTTTTAGTTGCTCGGAAGGACCACCATCATCCAATGCCTTGCTAATTTCCTTCAGCTTTATTGATTTTGCATTGTGAGGTCATACCAACAAGAAAAAGGAATATCATTCACTCTTCAGAACTCATTCATGCATGATACTGACGAACACTACTCTGATGAAAGGCAAAGTCATGATACAAGGATGGAATATGTACGAAAAAATGGATGGCTTGACATATTCACACCTATGATGTGGTAACTAAGCAGAAGGCACTTCAACAAATTAGAAACACTGCAAGACACCATATGGAAGGTGCAATCAGTATCACTCTGCCAAGTTAAAACTGTCTCGTCATAGGTGGCGTTCATCAAACTAGAAGCAATACATGCTAGAAATCATATTCAAGACGCAAACCAATATCACACTGCCAACTTAAAGGTGTCCCATCATAAGTGACTGATGCAGGATACACAAGAAGAGTTGTTACATGTAAGAACATGGTGTGATAGACAGATATAGTATGTACCAAAAATAGGAAAGCGTGTCATATTCACATGTATCATGTGTAAGCTAAGCAGATGCAGTTTACACTAATTAGGAGCAATACGAGCTAGACACCATATGAAACATGCAACCAGATATCACACTGCCAAGTTAGAGCAAGCACCTTGGATGGTGGAGTAGGGGAGCGGAGACTTGGACCATGTAATGCACTATCAGTACAAGGAGAATCGGTACAGATGCTCCGTTTACGTTGCTGCAGAGGACCACCATCATCGCCTTCCTTACTCTTTTCCTTCCTCTTTCTTGATTTTGCCTTGTCAAGTCAAACCCACAAGAAAAAGGAATAAAATTTGATCTTCAGAACTTATTGATGCATGATACTGACGAACACTACTTTCATGTAAGGCAGCCGCATGATAGGAGGATGGAATATGTATGAAAAATAGGACGGCGTGACATATTGACATGTATGATGTATAAAGTGTAAACTAAGCACAAGGTGCTTGAACTTGTTAGAATCGATGCAAGCTAGAAACCATATGAAAGATGAAACCAATATCACTCTGCCAAATTAAAAGGGTGCCCTAACAAATGTATTTGACCAAATTAGAAGCAATACATGGCAACAGGCTAGAAATAATATGCAATATGCAACGAATAAATTAAGGTGACTCATCGTAAGTGATTGATGCAGGATACAGAAGAGAGGTAGTTTCATGTAAGAAAAAGGTTAACACATAGATGTAGTGTGTACCAAAAATAGGAAGGCATGTCATATTCACAGGTATAGTGTGTAAACTAAGCAAATGCAATTTACCCGAATTAGAAGCATTACAAGCTAGACACTATATGCAACATGCAACCACATATCACACTGCAAAGTTGGAGCAAGCACCTGTGATGGTGGTGTAGGGGAAGTGTTGTCTTTAGGTACAGAGCAACGTTCAATATCTTCATTTAGGCTTGTTGTTTCTTGAGAATCATGTGGAGAGAATGAAATTGCATTCTTTATAAGAGTATTGCGTATCATATTAACCCACATGCGTGACTGTCTCATCATAAGCGATAGACGCAGGATACACAAGAACGGTAGTTTGATGTAAGAACATGGTGTGATAGGCAGATGTAGTATGTACCAAAAACAGGAAGGCGTCTCATATTCACATGTATAATGTGTAAGCTAAGGAGATGCAATTTAACAAATTAGGAGCATTGATGAGGGATACACAAGAGAAGTAGTTTGATGTAAGAACATGGTTAATAGAAAGACGTAGTATGTACCAAAAACAGGAAGGCATGTCATATTCACAGGTATAATGTGTTAACTAAGCAGATGCAATTTACCCTAATTAGAAGCATTACAAGGTAGACACCATATGCAACATGCAACCACATATCACACTGCCAAGTAAGAGCAAGCACCTGCGATGGTGGTGTGGGGGGATTGCAATGATCAACTAGAGAGCTACGTTGACTATCTTCATTTAGCCTTGCTATTTCTTGAGAATCATGTGGGGAGGATGACACTGCGCTCTTTAAACGAGTAGGGCGTGTCACAGTTACCCACCCGGGTGACTGTCTCATCATAAGTGATTGACGAGGGATACAAAAGAGCATTAGTTTGATGTATGAACATGGTTAATAGACATATGTAGTATGTATCAAAAACAGGAAGGCATGTCATTATCAAAGGTATAATGTGTAAAGTAAGCAGATGCAATTTAACCAAATTGGAAGCAATACAAGCTAGACACCCTATGCAACATGCAACCATATTTGACAGTGCGAAGTTAAAGCAAGCACCTGGGATGGTTGTGTGTGGCAATTGAGATCATCAACTGCAGAGCTATGTTTACTGTCTCCAACTGCTGACACTTCACCCATTAGAGCGCTGAAACGCTTACTGCTTACCTTCGAATTACACTGGAGCGACTTCTGTCTTTTCTTTTCTGCATTCATCAACACTGCGTCAGAGTCTGAAATACCCATGCATAAAAAAACAATAGTGTGAGTATGGGTGAAGTGTGTGCACAATTAGTACAGTGTAAAGGTAGCAGATAGCAGGTCGGTGAGAAATAAATGACGGGAGACATATGATAGCTCTACAACATGCATGGCACACTCAATTACTACAGGATTCTATGAAAATAACAGTCGACTGAAAGCAAATAGGTCAGTCCATTTTTTCTGCACCGTCCGATGTACAAAGAATGGGCAGATCGCCTTCATCTACCTCCAGCCAGTCAGTGTTGACGATCTTACTCAAAATGCCAGCGATCACCGGCCCAGTATTCCTCCCCTGCCTACGCCCTCCCCTCGACCTCACCGCACCGCCATGCTTGGCACCGCCCCCCGGGCCATCCATTCAAGCCCCGCCGACCACCAGATCGGGCGCAAGCAGCTCCTGCGCCCCACACCCCTATGATAGACACCGATGCGCCGCTTCCTCGGGGAACAGGTGGACTAGGTGCTCCGCGCGCCTAAGCGGGTGCTACTTCTTTTAATTGCGGTTCGAATGACCCTGAATTGAAATCCAGGCGGGCTACTGACCTCTAGCAAAGGTGAAATAGTAAAAGGGAGGAAACCTTGTGCATTTAGTATCACGAAGAAGATGCAGTAAGAAGCGCTCAACTAGTTTCTTTCATGGGATGAATACGGTGTGAGCGGAGGCGTAAGATTTGCACGAATAAGGGAAGAGGAGTACCTCTTTCTGCTGGCAGTGCTGTGTCCTCCTTCTGTTTTTCCGACGATCTTGTTGTTCGCCGGAAACCAGAAGTTGTGGAGGACGATGCAGCCTTGGATGAACCCATGGCCAAGTTGTTGAGTGTGGTGCGGTGGCCGTCTGTCGGCGGCGGGGAAGCAGATCAAAGGCGGCGAACGACGGCGTAGTGGGAATATCTCCGGTGCGGTGGACGGTTGCGATAGTGGAGCCGCAGCAGTGAGGCGCAGGACAGCGTGGTCGGAGTGGTTCTGGTACTGCGAACGTCGGCGTCGGCGTCGTGGAGGCAGCTCTGCCTCGGCTTCAGCTGCTAAGTCCTTGAGGGCGTTGCGGTTGCGGTTGCGTTGGACGACGACGTCGGGGTACCGGCTCCGGCGTGATGGAGGAGGGCGGCGGTGGATTGGCCGCTATGGGGTGGAGGATGGAGGAGGCTGGGGTTTCGCAGCTGGTGGAGAGGGTGTTTTCACGCCCATGGAGTATCAATGGGGAAACGGAGGGAGGCGGGGAACTAAGGGGGAACAATGTTTCGGTTTGAGACGCGCTTGTTTGAAATTTGGGGAAAGTTACAAACTTTGCCCCCATCTAAAATTTCGGACATATTGCGGGTCGGGGGTAGGACAGTCATGTCAAGTGTCCCAAATGTGGGCGGGATAGATTTCGGCCGAGCGCATGGGTGTTTAGGCGCCCATGGCGTATGAATGCTTCTTGGAGGCGGTTGAGACTGACGTCTTGGTGAAGTTACAAACCTACCCCGGTTTAGACCTTTGGACATCGGGCCGATAGGCTACACGGGCCAGAGTTAGGATAGTAATTTCCTACCACCAAAACATTAGTCTCACGCGGTTTCGGGTGACCAGAGGCCTATTTGGCGCTTCGTTCAATATTTGGGAGCAGAAGCATTAACGTTTTCGGTTCTCTTGAATTGAACTTTCAGGATTTGTCAAACTTCACAAATCTTTACTCTTGAAAATCCTAAAGCTACGATTATTTTGGAATGGAGGGGGTACATTTTAATATACATTGTACACGATTAAATATTAAAAAATATGAAACTTACATCAGTTCATGCATGGTTCCAGGTATAATCTCCTTGGTTGCAAAAAAAAGTTAGATATGCGTATGAATATATATAACATGTTCAAACTCACAACAAATATTGATGCCCCCTTTTACATCTGATTTACAAATGCCATTATCTCGGGTTCAAATAGATGAATGCACTTCCTATGAATTCGAATCTTCGAAACCCCCTTTATGTTGAATTCGACTTGTATTTTATTTCGTAGCTAGCAATTTGGAATGTATCCATGCAAGTGACAAATGTATAAAGTGCTTCACACTAACAACATGGAGTGCACTAATTAATGTTTATATATGAATTGCAAAAGCATCCATTGCCTGTATTTCAAACCGCTCTCACTCTATGGATCAATAATATGAAATAAACACATGCACATGCTAGAATTCAATAGAGTATGGGTGTCTGATAGACCAATTTTCGTCCATACGCAATTTTGGAAAATTCACGATCTCATCCAAAAATAATAATGCCATTTATATTTTAATTTAATGCATAGAACCGCCTTTTACACGTAGATGCACTATGCCTCGCCCCATTCTCACAAACGCGTTATATATCTCTCTATCTAACGCATAAGTGCACACACTTTATATGCATCGGCATTCCTCTTTCACACATGCTCACAATCTCTCTCGGGGTGTCGAGGTGTCTCACGCACATGCTCTCTCTGTTTCTCTCTCTCTCTCTTTCTGACTACTATGTACCACTCTTTTCACTAATCTCAGTTGGAAAACACTATTTCTCTCACATGCATATATACACATGCACGGTCTCTACCAGCCCTCTATACGCACATATATGTGCCTACGTGTGTCCCGCACGCACATTATCTTTAGGCCTCTCTCGCACACATTGCCCCCCCCCCCGACACACCTCTCTAATAGTAGTTGGCAGATATGATTTCATCATATCATTTTGTAGGATATCCCTGGCTGTTAGGCTGGATGGTAATATGAGGCAAAGTTTTACCCTAGTTTGGATCGGACCCTTGCAGTTGAAGAAAGAGCCTACTCCTGGTATTGTATATTAGTGATAGGGGTGTGTACAAAGTACACGTGAATACCAGGCATTGTGCGTGTGTGTATACTATCGACGAACTAGCCCCCAAGCTTGTATAACATACTAAGGGCCTAGGGTTACAAATCATATATAGTCGGCTTATCACCAGTGGGGATAGAGTCGTCGGCGACTCTGGTAGCTTCGTGTTGTACGCCGAGTCCTCCACATGGGTCTCCGTATAACACATCTCAGTCCAACCTATATGTGGTGCAGGATGGAACCGACCCATGAGTCTTCATGTTGACCCACCACAACTAGAAATGATGTGCCCACCACATCACACACGCAATCGGCCACTAAGAAAATAAGCATATACAATAGTACAACGGTATCTAGTTCACGATACGTCTCCATATTTTGTTGATGACACTGACGGACTTTGCATTTGATGCATGCTCCGTATTTTGTTGACGACACTTACAGTCATTGTATTTGAAGCGAAAGCACGATATGGTCACTGGACTTCAGAATAAGCTCATCATGGTTACCACATACATTTTCTCGTGCTAACCAACATGTGGTTGGATGGTTAGAGGATAGTGGTTTCACGAGCCCACCAAGGTTAAAGTCCCGGTGCTCGCATTTATCTTGTATTAATTTGAGTATTTTCCGGCAATGTACGTTCAGTGGGAGGAGACGTTCCACTCGACTACGAGGCACCTATGGTGACTTCATAAAATCTCAAGATCATATATGTTGGCCCACTCTCTCGAAGGTGCTCATAGGGGTAGGGTTCGTGTGTGTGCGCTTATAGCGGTGAGTGCTTGCGCGTATATATGAGCCCTTGCGTCTGTACCGTGTTAAACAAATACATGTCATGATTATACTGTCACTGGCTCACCCGTACAACTCCGTATTTTGTTGATGACACAATCAATTGACCAGTCAAACGGCACAACTAGTGTTGCACCATCGGGGGGCGTAACCGTGTGGCCCACCTGTCAGCCCATATACGAAAGAAAGAAATGGTAGTTTGAGTCTGTACTGTGTTAATAAAATAGGAGTACATTTTAGGGTGATCATACAGTCACTGGCTCACCATACAGCTCCGTAAGTTGTTGATAACACGATCAATTGACCAGTCAAACGGTCCACATTCAGCAGCGCACATTACCATAGGGCCCACCCGTCAGCGCATATATGAAGAACAGAAATGGTAATAAACTAGTGGTCGGTGGGTATTTGAAGTCGTGAGACCTCTGGTTGGCAGTCACTGGCGGTTGGGGGGGCGTTCATTGGGCGGTGGGGTGGGGATCTCCGGAGAAAAAGCTCGGCGCGAGGGGGGGGAGGGGGCTAGAGGGATGGCCGGTGCGGTGGCGGACCAGCAGTGGGGAGTGGTTTCGGGGAGGGCGGGCCGGCCGCAGGCGACGGGGGCGGGCGGTTCGGCCGGTGGTGGCTGGCGGCTCGGGGGGTGGAGTTTGATGATAAACTGGAGGCCCTTGATTTCGTATCCAATGGCTAGAAAATCTAATGATCAGAGATGAAAAAGTCAGTCGACTGACGTGTAGCCTCACCCCGCATGTACACATGCATGCACGCAAGACACGCACGCATGTAGGCGTGCAACACTGACAGGTACACATAACGTACACACGCACGCATGCTGGCGTGCAACACTGACACGTACACATGCACTCACAAACACACGCATGTACGCACCCATGCATGCAACACTGAAACGCACCCTTGCACGCACGCAACACTCGCATGCCTGCATGCACACAACACACGACGCAAGACACACGCTCAACATATACGTGCATGCACCCTTTGTTAAGGACATGGATTGTTACGGGTATTAATCAATCTTATGTGTGATAAGCAGAACATTGATGTTTGCATCGGTCTTTATGAATCACAACGTATCGAACGGCCTATCAACATAGTAGGCTTAACTACATGAAAAATATGACGTCAAACTCAATGAACAATCATCGGTTTATGAAATGCCCGCTTCTGACCGCCCTAGCCCACCAAAGGTTCCTCTGCTATGCGCTGTCTGCGTTGGGTCACTGACATGCAGGCCATGCACCCAAAGAGCCCACACGTCAGTGGAAGAACGACGTGGTGTCCTAGGTCAGAGTCGAGGGCGCCACTCGCGGCATGCCCGGCTGAACACGCCTCCGTGCCGCATTCAAACGCCTCCATGAAACCCGCCCGTGTGGAAGCCAAGAAACCCACTCTGGACACACGCCCGTTCATGACCGGGCCGGCGTTAAACGCAACGCCGGCCGAGCTCCTCCCGTCCGCCGTCTATTTAATCTCCTATTTAAACGAGGCCAAACGCCGGCCAAGAATCGCACACCTCCGCCGCTCCCCTATCTCCTCCACCATTTTGTCCACTCTTACAATGGCTTGTGAAGAGTAGTTATTCCGCATCCAAGCCGGCTGGGTTGCCCGCCGGATACGAGCTATGCAGCTCACTGATCCACCTCCCTCCCCTCGCCCGACGGAGCCAGTTGCCGCCCTAAGCCGGCGCGTGGTTCAGCAACTCGCCGCTCCAGGCTAGCTCGACGAGGAGCAGCGCACGGGCGTCATTGCTGCTGTCCATGCTGCCGCCTCGTACTGCGTCTCCCATTTCTGTGGCCGAGACTCCCATGCCGGCGGCCACGCCATGCAAGCAAAGACAAAAGCCAGGTGCGCGGATAGCAACGAGTTGGTGGCCAGCGCCTCCGCGTCCGCCGCCATCATCGAGGAGAAGTAGAACACGGGAGGCCGTCGCCGCTTGGGTCCCATGAAGGCCATCGCGGAGGCGACGCCGGCGTACACAGCAGGTGTCTTGCCGGATCCTTTTGTTGCGAGGACCTTCGTCGACCCCGCATGGGCTCCATGTAAGAGGGGAATGTTAGGATGAACTCGAGCCGGTGCCGGCCATGGCGAAGTAGTGGCCGGTGATGAACTCGAACCGGTGCCGGCCACCATCATCTTCGGCACCAGCCAATGATATCAGTTGGGCAGTGGGGAAGCGAGCCGTCCTTTGCGCTAAAGCATATACCTCCGGGGCTCCGGGCAGTCCGATGATCGTGCTGCCGGACATGAGGAACACAAATCGATCGGCGGGCGACCATTCAGGCCAGGTATTATATACATGTGTTGTCCAGAACTAGCACCGCGTAGTTCATTTGAATGTAATGAAAGACGCCATGTTTGTGTGAAAATCCGGTATTTTATATGATTTCCATCGTTGTTTATATGAAATATCAGTTTGTCTACGTGTTTTCGTGAATTTCGTCTGGTTGGTTGAGTTGCTGTCATAATGTGTGCGACTACGGTTGGATGGCGTAATTTGCGGGTCGCCGGTCGATCTGCGGGTGGCTCGGGCGGCGTTGTGGGACAAAAAAACACAACTCGTGTGAGCTCCTCTCCAACGTGCGCGCTGGAGGATGCATGACAGCATGAGCATCCGAGCCGTTCCTCGTTCATTGGTGGCAAAGGCACGGGTGGACAAAAGGGTCGCCAATATTTTGGCTACCCCGGGCAAGATCCAAATAGCCCCTCCCAGTAGATTCAAATCCCTCGTTCGCCGTGGAATTTTGCCATGTGTTGTTTTCATGGACTAGCAAGATGCCCGTGCATTGCACGGAACATCAAGATGCATTTTTTACAAACTCCCGCATGCATGCAAGGGATAATTAATGTCCTCCTTTGCTACTACCTCCGTCCTGGTTTGTAGGTCCCTTTTATAGTTTGTGCCAAATTTTGACTAAAGATTTAACTAACAAAATGTTAATGCATTTCAAGAAAAATTATCTCATTGGATTCGTATTTGAACATAGTTTTGAAAAATATAATGTTTGGTGACATGCGTGAACATTTTCTTAGTTTAATCTATGGTCAAAATTTGGCACGAAATACAATGGGGACCAATAAACCTGGACAGAGGTAGTAGTACCACGAGGCAAACACCATTAATATTGCATCGATTAGTGTTAGTGGCCTTGTATATCTGCAAATTGTAATTTTGATAGTGGCCCCTTGTATATAAAAATGGAGGGAGAAATATGAGAGATAAGGTGAGGAGGAGTGGGGCGTGGTGCCGTGGTGGTGACTGGTGGTCGGACTGGGCGGAGGCATGGGGATGGACGGCGCATTATGTCTAGGTTTGTATCTCTCTCACACACACCCACGTAGGTGGGGGACGTGCACGAAGAGAAGAGGTGCACGCACGGCGCACGTACTCCCGTCTCTTTCCCAACCACACCCGTGCGTGTACACGGTGGAGCTCATTTCTGTACAAAAAATGCAGCCCACGTGGTAATTTGGCACGTGTATTGGTTGTTCACTTGGTGGAAGGAGGATCGTCTACCACGGGTGAACAAACAAATTGCGACTTGACGCGTTATGTTAAATTAAAAAAAGAAGCAAACCATGTGGGGCCTACCTTAGAGGCAAGGCTCTATACACTGGAGTACTTTTGATGTGTCCCGTCAACTCGCAGAACGAGGAGAAACTTTCTTAGTACGCCGTCTCCCCCGCCCACGGGCGCGGTGGCTCGCAGGATGAGGTGAAGCTTACTAGGAGTACTACTGTACGCCTTTACGCCCGCTCCCTCGCCCACGCACGCGGTGGCTCGCAGCACGAGGAGAAAATTTTACTACTCCCTCCGTTTACTCCTCGTCCCTACTACGTACTTTGGTTAGTACTCCCTCTATTTACTTATACAAGGCCATTATAAAAAAAATACATTTTGCATCTATACAAGGCCACAAATAGTAATCGAGACAAAAGTTACTACTCCCTCCTTTCCAGTTTATGGCTCAATTTCAAAATCTCTCCAACCAAGGTAGACGGTGAGTGGTCGAATTAATTTCGTAGTTTGCACAGTACGCTCATTTTTCTCAAGAAGTTATGTTTACCGAGGCATTAATTAGAACGAATACATGAATGACCACTAAATTTCCATGAACTTGTACATGCATTGGTTAGTTTCCTCTTGACACTGCTTGCGTCGGCTGATCTAACGCATCTCGAAATCCAACATGTAATGGTACTACTACTAGTATAGTAGAATTGAGACTTATCAAAAAAAACGAATGTTTTTTAGATGAGCCCTATAAAGCCTAGTGGGTACGTACTCCATAAAAACAGATTTTTTCCAAAACTAAGTCGCTCCCTTTCATGAATTTTGTAGTATACTCCTCTGTCGATGCTCCCTTTCATGAATTCTGTACTTCCTGTCACCGACATGTGGGACATATAGCAACCGGGTCGACGTGTCAAGCACCAAATAACAGTGCAGAACAGCAAGGGGGACACACCCCACTCGTACCGGCCCAGTAGTAGTAATGAGCAATGAGATGTCAAATCACAATGCCGCACCTTCCCAGACGGACGAAGCAACCATTATTTCACACTTCAGTTCGACATCATCTCAAACCACGTAGGAGTACTAGTATTGCTTCTGCCTCAAGAGGGACACGCGCATCGCCTTGGTACATCATGACACGTGGGACCGCATGACAGACCATGCTCCCTCGCCGATCGCTCGGTAAAATCACCTCATTTTTACTATACTTCCTCCGTATCGGTTTACTACATGGCATGCACGTCGTTCTAGGTTGAGAATTTAACTGGCTATATATATATGTGATGAATAGTACGCTGGCCTTTTAAAAATGTATACTTTTGTACAGTAGTACTCCACTATCGATGGATTGCGCCATGGAGCAAAAATTGAAATTTTAAAAAAAGGTGGTACATATAGAGAGCGCTCGTCGCCAAATTATGCATATAATACTATTAAAAAAGCTAGTACGTGCTTAATTGGGGTCCTAAATTCTATTAAAGAAATACTAGTACTAGTATGTACATACTGAAGAGTTAAAGTAACAAGAAGAAACATAACATAGTTCTGCTGGGGGCTCAGCACAACACACCCCTCAAATTAAACTAGGCACACTTGAAATTAAACTATGCAACTAATCCGGTAGACACTGCATTAGAAGTTTAGAACCACCATGAGCAATGACACTACCACCTTTACTCGGAGTCCTCGTCCATGTCCTCGACTTCGTCCTTGTCCCTCTTCCTCTTGGCCGAGACTTCTTTGCTTGAACCGCCAACTTGGCTGTTGCTCTTCATCCAACCCTTGTAGATATTGAAACAAAGGTAGCCATCCATTGCAGCATACTGGATGTGGTCTATATCTAGTACATTCCGCTGCCATGCATGAAGATGAAACGTGTAATGAGGTTTCTCCAGTTTACCGTACGAAGGATGAACCATGGCTCCTGCCAGGGTCAGCATTGAAGGCTGACGAGAGGGCACCAACCGATTCTTTTGGAGGTTGAAGGGGTTGCCTACAACGAGGCCTATTCGACGTAGGACTTCTTTGTCGTTCTTAAAGTCTACAGTATCGAATTTGACTGTTTTGTCCTCGAGGAAGTTCTTAAAATCCTGGCACTCAACATCGGCATGGCATATGTGGTAGACCAAGCAAACGTTATGTACGCAAACCTGGATCACTGCAGGCTTCTTCCTCTCTTCGTCCTTTAGATCCTTCTCTCGTCCCACGACTGTGGTGTACTCAACATCTAGCCCAGCGACCCACTCATCATGTGAGTTTTCGAACATGCGTCTGAAGCGAGAAAGGCATCCTTTCACCGTCGCGGAAGTACGGGTGTAGATGACGTCGAACTCATCGCCGGTGATGGTTCTAACCTTGTACTCACCGCCGATCGGGGAGATGTGGGACGCCATGGATTTGGGAGGAGGGTTAGGTTTAGTGGAGCTGCCATAATGTGAATGGACGGGACGACTAGGAGCGAACCGCCGTAGTATTAAAGGACGTGCGGGGACAAGTAGGAGCGAACTGCCAGCGTGCAAACGGCAAGGTAGTGGCTTTCCATTCTCCCATCATACGGGCTTCCGAGAGCCCTTGGATCTGAGATCAAACGGTTGCATGGCGTGATTCTGAACCTATGGGTGAATATCCTATCCTAGAGGGTTATTCTTAAAATTTTCAGCAACTTAGCATGCGACCGTTTGATCTCAGATCCAAGGGCTGCCAGCAGCCCGTATCATGGTCGCGCCTACCACGACCGTCGCGTCGCTCGCGCGGTCGCGCCCTTGGAGATTTAACACGGTCCGTTAGGCTATCTGATGTTGGCATGTCATACATAGTCATCACTTAGTCACTCATACTACAACAAGGTTGGCTATAAGTGTATTTTTTACTCCTCTCTATCTCTTTCTTCGTACTCCCTCCGTCCCATAATATAAGAACGTTTTTGACACTAGCTAGTGTAGTGTCAAAAACATTCTTATATAATGGGACACAAGGAGTACTAGTATTTATTGCATTTGCCAAGGAGTGACCTCTTCCAATGAAATGGTGTTGCTAAGTTTGCTTCATTTGATTAGCTATAGACTCAAAATTGTCTTTTCACCTAGGTACACGCGCTTAGCACCGTTTCTTCCTTGGGTCACCAAACTAGTCTCTCTCTTCTTGATTAACTTGCCACATCAGACTTTATGCCTATGTGGCAAGCTTAAGCACCTGTAGGAGCAAGTAAGTACAATAGTGCACTTTACATGGCATTTTTGCATATGTGGAGGAAAGAGAGGCAAGGAAAAAGTGGAGAAGTGGGCTCTCATGCAAGAGCCAGCCTCTACTAGTACATGGTGGAGCATTGGGAGAGGCACCTGTATGGAGGTGGTCAGGACTCGGGAGACTCACGCCGGTTGTAGCACCGCAGTTAAAATGATAATGGCAAGTCAAATCACAGGGCCCCACCTGTCCAGCAGTAACTCGCTGTCAAATCACACAGCCCTACGTTTGCAGCAGCCTACTCCCTCGTCTTCTCGCGTCTCTGTCGAACCGACTAGGCGGAACTGCCCCGCCTACCGCGCAGGAAAAGCCCTGCCCTCGACTTTTAAATACAACTAGTCCCTCCGTCTAGGTGAGTAAGTCATCTTACGAAAACCAAATAATCCCAAAATATTAAGGCGCGGTGCATTAACTACTACCACGTTTCTTGTTTCTTCACATATCAACCAATAAGAATCCCATGATATACTTTTTGTGACATAGTAACTCATATTTAGTTAGCCAAATGGATGACCTAGAACTACGTGCAGGCCCTATAAACTGAGACGCCTACAAATAAAAAACCGAGACAGAGAGGGTAGTTCAGCATGTATCTTTTTAGATCAATATAGTCGGGATTCACCAAGGTGCAAAACCAAGTGGTAGGCTGCTCCTGTCGTGTTGGCGTAGCAACTCAAGCAGGGTCAGTCCACACACGAAATGGCGACACACTTAACATGACCCCTTTGGCAGACATGTGGCTCATCCACCGTCTTGTTCCACGTGCGATGCACCAAATTATAGTTCGGAGCAGCAGTTGGAATTGGAGGCACCCCGGTCATAGCGCCGCAGTAGTAGAAAATGAGCGATGAGGGGTCAAATCGCAAAGCCCCACCTTTCCCGCATTAAGCTGGACGGACGAAGCAACCATCATTTCACTCTAGCGCGCAAGAGCATAAAGAAAAGAGAAAACAATGATGCACGCGGCAGCTACCTAGGGCACCCTAGGGTAGGGGTCTCCACTACAGATCCTTTTTTTGGAAAGTGCCTCCACTACAAATCGGCTTCTCCCTCGTCCTGTTGAAGAAAACCGATGATGAGTGCGGCGGTAGGGTTTATAGGAGTACTACGGCGTGCGGGGCCACGTCGTAGTAAATGGGTTTGAGTCGACGCCTTAAATATGTGTGGGCCGCTTGGTTTTATAGGAACGAGGCAGCATTTTGGGTTCGGGGACCAGTGGAGATATAGCACGTACAAAAAATTGTGGACGTAGGTTCTACCGAAAGGCAATGATGCATGGGCCCTGCATTTTGATATACCCGGGGCCGCGTGAAATTTGCTACTCTACTCAAAACTAGTAAGGTACACATGTATTGAACGCATGAGATTTCGAAACCAAATTATGAATAAATACACACTATAGCATGTAAAGCTTTGAGTCATATATGCATGATGTAGATGTTCATTTAGTTCTTATAGCTCATCTCATTCAAAATCAATTAGTTTTATAAAAATGTTAAGATTCATGGGGTTGTGCATTGTAAATCATAAAGTAAAAAACAAATAATGGCAATTCATTTAGAAAAAAATATCAATTATGATACAGAAGATTCTAGAACAAAGGAGAAGTGCTTGTGTTTTGAGGTTTGTGCATTATGCTTAAGTTCAACCATGGAGTCTTCTAAATTGTACATGTGGCAGATCTGATGGAATGTTGATGATATCCAACGGCCAGTAGTGCTCGGATTTGCCCATCTCTGCACTGTCGGGTTAGCTTCATCCAGCGACCATCTTTCAAAGTTATTGGCACACTATATAGTTCTTGTGCCATAGTTACATGTTTTGGAAAAAAGCTACTAGTGGGTTGTACTATCTATTTAGGAATAGAAGATGTATACATGGAAGTTGTAGGGAAAGAGATGACATGGAGGATCTCAATTCCTATGAGTAGGGATTGGAAAAGAGATGTCATTTGGTTCACATCATAGGAACTTTTCTATTGAATCTAGAGATGACATGTATCTCAATTCCTATGAGGAGGGATTAGTAAAGAGATGTAATTTGGTTCATATCATAGGAACTTTTCTATTGAATATACGCTAATGTTTATTTTCCTTTGAAATTAAGGGAGTATAGGAATCCATTCATATGAACCAAGTGGCTCTAAAGCTATAGAAATGATATCATGTTTATTTCCTTTGAAATGTAGAGTATATGAATCTATTCCTATGAACCAATTGGCTCTAAAGGAAAAAATCCTATAAAAATCATATCATATAGAGTTCCTATGATATTCCTCGACACTAAAGGATGGTTGAAATTGCTGCGGGTGATACGATGGTCTTTCTTTGTAGACTCCTCACCCATCTTTATAGTTACCTCTCGAAGATGAATGAAATGATATATACAGGGTATTCTACATGTGCAATTTGGTACATGAAAACTCGGTAAAAGTTTGCGAGGTTCTAATTTTCAATAAAGCTATATGCACTGCATTTCGGAATAGAGGGAGCATACGACAGTTGCTAACACTCACATGGAAGATTTGTGTGTAGGAGGAGTGGCTGTTCTGTTAAATGACATGGCAAAACTGACACTATCGGATGCCGATCTAACGGTTCTTACGGCGTTCGTCAGGAAAAGGCTTGTGGCGAACATTTGTCGGATAATGATTTACGAACACATGCATTGCATTGATACGTGCCCCCCTATCTCTCACGCACACGCACCCTCACGAGTCACAACTCTCCCGAGTCCTCTCGCAGACTCGCATGTGGCACCCATCGTCTATCTGCAGGTAGACGTCACGCACATATGTGCTATTCACACCCTACCCTCAGAACTTCTAAAAAACAAAAGACGGCACGCACATTTTATTTTAGCTCACACGTCACACACTTATATTATTACTCTTGCGGCGAACGTTCTTTGGGCATAGTATATATTGTACTCTCACAAAGAGAAGCGGTGCACGCACACACTAGTTCTCTCACACCTACTCGCGGGTACATGTAGGAGCGCATTTTTTTGAAGCCGGTACAACAAAATCACTCCACTATATATAAAAGCAGGAGCCTTAGTGCTTGCTTTACTAGGGTTCCTCTCGTTCACTCTCTCATGCTCTCCAGATCTAAGCAAGACATAGGTGACCACACTCTCTTTCTCAGCTCACGGCTGGTCACAAATACAGCCGGACAACCTCGACTGGGGTAGGGGGTGTAGGTGCATCGTTCACGCTATCGTCGGCAGCGAGGGAGGAGACCAACGGCTGCCCGTGCGTCCCGATCGGCGGCCGTGCCGTTCTCTCCGAGAGAGCGCCGGCTCGGGAGGGCCTCCGACCCCTTCTTCCTCCCTGCAGTATTGTGGCCAAGATGCGGCCTCCCGACGCCATCTTTGCCACATGCCGACGACCCTCAGGTATATATTCCTTCGAAACCTGCCTTGCTCTACTGCCCCAGCTCTTCCCCCTTAGTGTGGATCCTTTTCTACTTCCGTCCACTGTTCCAAAGCCACCTAGACTTCTACTATTATTAGAAGTAAAGCTAGTTCATACAGTCAACTCAAAGCGTTGGTTCAAACAGGGAAGGAAGTGGGAAAGCTGTAGCATGAATCTAGGACTTGGTTCTAAGAGGAAACGGGGGAAAGTAGTAATATATGTCACTGTTTAAATAATCGTATTTCGTATTTGCGCAAATAGGGATGTCTGTCTCCATATCGTTTCGGGATGTCTGTCTCCGTATCGTTTCTATCCGCGCAATCAAAAGCACACACCTCAGTTTTACTACAACTGCGCAAAATGAGATGGCTATCCCTCGTTTCCGTCGTCTAACCTCCTGTCTTCAAGGTATCCCTACATTGGTAGTAACTAAGGTAGAGTGACCAACGCAATCTAAAAGAAGCTGATTCGTATGTTTTACTTCCTGATTGTAGTGCAGGGACGAGCGAAAACAACTGCATCCTAGTCTGGAATGCACTTTCTACCAGTTCATCCATGGACCGAGGACTAGCTGGCATAGCTGCCCGGCGGTTGTTTGGATAGGTGCGCGGACAAGAGGCATTGTGGTCTGCTTATTTCTGCAAATAGCGGTGCTTAAATTTAGTGGAATGCACAAGAATTTCACCTGGTCAGTACACTGCATGGTTCAGTTCAGCATTCCAGCTGAGACCACAATTATAATTGGTTATTCTAGAATGAGAGAACCTAACCCTAGATGGTGGCAACAAGAAAAAACCAGAGTGAACTCCAGGAAATTTAAGCCTGCCGGGAGGCCCTTTGCTCAGAGAAGCCTTGCATGTTTTTTCCTGATTTGTAAACCTTCTCACAACTTTGTCTTTTTGCTGTGAACTAGTATATGTCTGTTATGTTCTATGAATCATTGAGATGTATAAAACTGCTTAACTTATGCTTTTCAAGATTTTTATGAAGACGAGTTTAATGTGAGTGTTCCACATGAGCGCTGGACTAGTGTTGAACGTTTGGAATTTATTACATTGTGGCCTCAATTAACTGCATGAACCACTGTAACAAGATACATAGTTGCTTATATGTCAGACAGCAGATTGTTGATTGTTAGCTGGTCGATAGCCTAGTGTTGAAGCGAGCTGAGCCAATGTGCCGTGTTTTGCACAACTTCTTACAATTGGGGTAGCACCAACAATGTTTACAAGTACTTATGTATACGTTAGCGCACGATTCTCGAATGAGTGCTCTATTTCATCAAAACACACATTGCTCGTATGATAAACCGTGACAACCTATGTCTTACCATGCCATATTCATGAAAAAACTAGTGAGGACGCATCTGTTTCGGTAACAATTATGATGGTTCTCACATGATTCACGGGCACACAAAAGTAGCATCAGTTCCCATAGATGGATTCAAACAGAGTACTAGCCCCAGAGGGGTCGATAACAGGCAAGGTTCGGATAATTAGACACAATCCAAACTACTATTAAACACTAGCTGGGGCAACTATTTCACGCCTCAATCTAATTTGGGCTGGACACAAGACGGACCTTGCCATGAACATCATCGAGGACGTCCCGCAGCAGCTCAATCATGTGAACCTTCATGAAGACAACCTTGTGGCCTTGCCACTGATAAACTTGTTTATGGAGGCATTCCACGTCATCTTCAAGCGTAAGCTTGACAAGAACAATATGCCTCACAAATGAAGGAGTAGCTTTGAACTTCTGGTGCTTCAGTACACCCTGGACAACACGCCTGACAACAGTGAGGCTGGAATACACCTCTTCATTGGTATAACCGCAAATGGCTTCCAGGATCGAACAAGCTAAGAACTTTGTTTTCCCAGTGCATATATTCAGGTCGTCCGCCTCATAGCGAGTGACATGCACAACCACACAATCCTTGTCTGCATCAGGGCTCTAATTGAAATAGAAACAAATTCTGAATTACTTTCCAGTATAAGAAATACAAGTTATTTAAACCACTATGTATAGCATGGCATCAAAGCTAATAAAATTTTGCATTATTAATCACCACATACTTCCTTTAATAAAAAAATCACCACATACTTAGATGAAAAATCACAATCGAGATCGGCAAAGAAGGAAATCACCTTGGGCGGCTCAGCGGGGGGGGGGGGGGGGGGGGGCACATCCTCGAAGGGGGAAAACTGCTCCTGCAGTGCCACGGGGGCTGTAACCTAAAACGGGGCGTTGATCATCTCAGTAGTGGCCGTGAGCGTATCCGGGGTCAGCTCGGTGGTTGCCTCCATCTTCTTGGAGCTCTCTGTCTCGTGGTGATCAGCCTCCCGCGTCTGCTCCAACATCGGCAGATCTTTGCCTGGTTCTCCTTGGTCCATCATGAAACTGACGAATACTAGGAGACCACTGAAAGGAAAACACAATCGCAATGACAATGAAACAAAAAAGAGAGTGAGGATCGGTTACTGGCTTGCAAAAGTTCTGTTTTTTCTCTGAACGAAAGTATACCAACATCACGGATCCGCTTACCTTCCTTTCGTTGGGAGAGAAGAACAATGGCAGATGCTAGTGTTGCCTTTCTTGAAGATGGTGAGGGAGAAGGGGATTCAGCAAAGAGTGAAATGATGATTGCTTCGTCCGTCAAACTTAGACTACGGGGAGGTGGGGTTTTGTGATACGATGGCTCGTTACTGCCGCACTACGACCGGGGTGACTCTCCGCCTGCATACTGCCTTCTAATTTGGTGGATGGCATTTGGGCCCGTGTGCTGCATGGCCGCATGTTGGTGAACAAAAGTATAACGGCATTCAGTAGAGGGAGACGTTTCAGTGACCTAGGAGGAGCCAGAAGCGGTAGAGTGTCTCCACTATACTAGTAGTAATTGTTTTTCTGGGTAGCTGTAGAGTGTCTCCACTATACTAGTAGTAATTGTTTCTCTGGGCCCAAGACAACACTAGTAAATAGTAAAATCAATTCAAAAGGCGCTACCCACACCCCGCACGCCGCCCCCCCCCCCACAAAAAAAACCTGGGTGCTCTTCTTCCTCCTCGCTCCAACCCACCTCACGTCAGCTCGCTCCACTCGTACCGCCAAATTCCTCACCTCACTCCTACAAAAAAACCAGCTCCCCTTCTTCCTCACTCCTACAGAAAACCCCCAGCTCCCCTTCTTCTTCGCTCGCACTACAACTAGGCTCGTCATTCGTTACTCTGCTCAAATCTGTGAGCGCGACATGACGCCCTCGAGGAAAATGGAGTCGGCTGGCCCCAGCGCCAAGAAGATGAGGCTCCCGCCAGCGGCGACGCCTGTTGTAGATCCCGCACCCGGCAGCGCGGGAAGAAGCGGTGACCCCGCCCCCACCGGATCCCAGGAACCCGTAGAATCTCGGGTGGACCGCATCAGCGATCTCCCGGACGCCGTCCTTGGGGAGATCATCTCGCTTCTCCCCACCAAGGATTGTTGCTGCTCCCAAGTCTTCTCAATTCGGTGGCGCCCTCTATGGCACGTCGTGCCCCTTAATCTCGACTGTCGTCAGCTATCTCTCTTCAATGATTTTGAAATCCCCAGAGCCATCATCTCCTCCCACCAGGGCTCCGTTCAAAGCCTCTGCATCCCGTCATTCTACCTGAGCAAGCATACCATGCCCTGCATGGTGGATGCCTGGCTGAAATCCCCTGAATTCACAAAACTACAGCTGCTTGAGTTCTACTATTCCCCTAGAAATCACATACCACGTACCGAACGCCATGAACTTGTGCCCTCAGCACCGATGTCCATCTCACGGTTTTCCTCCCCTCTCCACACTGCCACCTTTGCGCTGAGCTACCTACCAGACAATCTGGTACTAAACCTTTGACTCCCATTTCTCAAGAAACTTTCACTTGTGCGGGTTCATATATCAGAGGCCTCATTGCACAGTATCATCCACTCCAGTTGCCCTGCGCTGGAGTGCTTGGTGCTTGTTTTCACAGTTAGAATCGGTTGTCTCCAAATAAAGTCGCCTAACCTTGTAAGAATTGGAATTTCTTTTGACGGAAGGCAGCTCATCATCCAAGATGCCCCTTCACTTCAAAGGTTGATCCTTGATTCTAGTTATTCACCGTTGCAAATAACCATCCTCTTTGCGCCTAAATTGGAGACCTTGGGTGTAATACATGATCTCTATGCTCATTTCAATATTGTGTTTGGCTCCACAGTTCTTCAGGTACTTTATATTATCATCTACACTTGTAACCATAAGCTGCATTTTAAATTTCTGCGCGTAATTTATATATCATCTTGGACTATACATTTTGTACTAATATTATGTTCTATGCTCAATGAAGAGTTTCTCCATGGATGGCCTATCAATGGTGCTGGATTCTGTCAAGATCTTATATATCCAAATGAATAGTTTTGATCTGAACAAGATTATTGGCTTGCTGCAATGCTTTCCATGTCTGGAGAAGTTGTATATAAAGGTGATAAATTCACACACATTGGAAGCCCGCATATAGTGTACTAGAATTAACCGTTCAGCTATTGTTCTTTCGACACTCTTCTTTTAGACCTTAACTGTTTTCAATCTTCATGTCTATTTAGGCAACAGAACGGGGTAAGAAAGTTATAACCAATCGGTGGATTCGTAAGCATCGGGATTTTCTCACTTCTCATGAGATTCGTTTGAAGACAATAACGCTAGAACGATATGTAGCCAACCGTGCAAACACAAGATTTGTCACATTCTTCCTGCTGAATGCAACGTTACTATTGTCCATCAGGCTTAAGTTTATCAGCAGCATGGTTTTGACGGATGGGTATGTCGAAGAGCAAAAAAGGGAGTTTCGGGTGGGCAAAAGAGCTTCTGAACGTGTCGTACTTCTATTTACAACATATTGTGGTCATAATCCGGTAAATTTTACGACCCAGGATGTTCATTCTATGGACCTGACCGATCCATTTGACTGTGACTGCCGAAAACACTGCTGGAGTTAGATGTTGTTGCCCTTTTCAATCTGGTTTCTTTTGTAAACCTGATGAACAATCAACCCTCGTGCTTTTGTACAGTTTGTAAGCTGGAGATGTTCCTGCCCTTTTCAACTCTGCTGTGACTGTCATATTTTCTTTGAAACAAGGCAAATGGCTTGCCATTCATTTAATTTAGAGTGAAATATTGTAAAAAATCACAACCAAGGGAAATAACATCACTCACGCCGGCTGCTTGAGCTCACTATGCATTACAGAAGCCAAGTGATTAGCCCCCACCAGCACCCACAAACTTATTTCGAACTAGCACATCAAATGGGCTGTAAATTTTCATAGGAAAGGCTGCATGACCGTGACAGATTTGGATTCTGACATCTGTCGTGTATCTTCTATCTCTTGTCTTCTTCTTCCTCCAGCCGCCCAAACCAAACCACCCCGTCGGCTCCGCCTGCTCCCGCCTCCCATGGCTGGCTGCGCCTCCGCCGCCCTACCGTATGTACCCTCCAACGTTGGCCAGTCCCTCCCTCTATTCCCCCACATGTCCTGTTATTCTCCGGCGACGTCAGCCCCAACACGCACCCGTGCCCGAACCAGTCAACCCTCGTACTCCCCTCCGCCTGCGACTGGACCGGTGCATCTTCAACGGCTCCTGTTCATTCCGTCCGAGGCCTCGTCGTCGTCCTCCGCCTTGCGGCCTTGGTTCGCTCGCCGTGCGCGGTGCGCCGCCCTCTTGCGTTGTCAACGTCGTCAACAACCGAGAGGAACAAGGAGATGACTGTACGTGGAGAGGATGACAGTAGGGACCCACCAGCGTCATGGCAGTACGCAAGCAAGTGCCTCTATAGTACAAGCCCAAAAACATGGTTCCTCCTAATGGTTGGACATCTGGGGCTCACAGCATTGTCAACGTAGTCAATAAACGAGAGAATTACACTACGAGTGGCTGACACCAGGGACCCAGCAAGTCGCACAGTTTTTTTTGAGGAACAAGCAGTTGTTATTTATACTAGTTTTAGCGACGGATCAGGGTAACAACGGGGCTGTGCGGGGGCTGTGGCCCGTCTAGCCAGGGTTTTATTTATGTTTACCACATCATGAGCCCAGTTGTGTTTTTTTCTTGCTGAAAATGGCTAGCCCTGTTCTATTTTTTTTAAGAAATACCCAAACAAGGCCTACTTGCTTTATCGGCCCTGCTGGGCTGCAAATCTTTCAAGACGATGAGAGTTTCATTCAGTTTGCCCAGAAATGGCCTGTACATTTTTTAAAACACATCAAACCGGGAATTAGTTTCAACTTTTTTTAATTACAAGATCTTAAATTCCATTAATTTTTATGCGTGGACAATTATTTGGATTTTATATTTATATAAATTATTTTTCAAAATAGTTTGAATGTGAATCGATATTTCTGGATTAAAAACAGTTGACCGCACCGAAATATGCAAAATTTCGTATACTTTTTAACCGTGGCCACAATATGGGGTGTAATGCTAACAAAAAGAAGATGGGCTCCAAAAAATCTTAAGAATTAGCAAATGGGTTGTACATTATTCGAAATAATGGCAGATGGGCTGTATGCTGTTTTCCACAGATTTGAGGCTCACTTGTGCGCCTAGTACAGGTTGACGCATATGCTTTCACAAAAAAAAGGTTGATGCACACGCAACGCCCTGTCAACTTAGTCAACACACGAGAGCGGTGACTATTGGATGTCCATCCAACGGCTGTCGTGCTTCTTCAATCTCTGCTCTTCATGCTCCAGCCGCTCAAACAAGCGCCGGCGGGACTGCCTGCTCCCTCCTCCCGCGGCCGGCTATGCTGCCGCGCAGGCCTCATGGCCCCACGGTACTCCCATCGCTAGCCTAGCCATCCCTCTACTCACCCACACGTGTTGTTATTCTCCGGCGACGGCACACGAACCAGTAAACCCTCGTACCCTAGCCATAGTAATGATAGTACCACCTACTTGTGGCACTGCCATGTAAGTCATATTGGTATAAAATGCATGAAGAAGCTCCATGTTGATGGATCTTTGGACTCACTCGTTTTTGAAAAGATTGAGATATGTGAACCATGTCTATTGGTATATACGCATGAAGAAACTCCATGCAGATGGACCGTTTGGACTCACTTGATTTTGAAATCACTTGAGACATGCAAATCATATCATATGGGCAAGATGACTGAAAGCCTCGGTTTCAGTGAAATGGAACAAGAAAGCAACTTGTTGGAAGTAATACATTTTGATGTGTGCAGTCCAATGAGTGCTGAGGCACGCAGTGGATATCGTTATGTTCTTACTTCATAGATGATTTGAGTAGGTACTGAGAATATTTACTTGATGAAACACAAGTCTGAATTATTGAATGGTTCAAGCAATTTCAGAGTGAAGTTGAAGATCTTCGTGATAAGGGGATAAAATGTCTATGATATGATTATAGAGATGAATATCTGAGTTATGAGTTTTGGCACGAAATTAAGACATTGTGGAAATTGTTTCACAATTAATACCGCCTGGAACACCGTAGTGTGATGGTGTGTCCGAACATCATAGTTGCACCCTATTGGATATGGTGCGTACCATGATGTCTCTTATCGAATTACCACTATTGTTCATGGGTTAGGCATTAGAGACAACCACATTCACTTTAAATAGGGCACGACGTAACTCCGATGAGACGACACCGTTTGAACTATGGTTTGGAGAAACCCAAGTTGTCGTTTCTTAAAAGTTTGGGGCTGCGATGCTTATGTGAAAAAGTTTCAGGTTGATAAGCTCGAACCCAAAGCAGATAAAATGCATCTTCATAAGACACCCAAAACAGTTGGGTATACCTCCTAATTCAGATCCAAAAGCAACAGGGATTGTTTCTTGAATCGGGTCCTTTCTCGAGGAAAAGTTTATCTCGGAAAGTTGAGTGGGAGGATGGTGGAGACTTGATATGGTTATTGAACCGTCACTACAACTAGTGTGTAGCAGGGCACGGGAAGTTGTTCCTGTGGCACCTACACCAATTGAAGTAGAAGCTTATGATAGTGATCATGAAGTTTCAGATAAAGTCACTACCGTACCTCGTAGCGTGACAAGGATGCGTACTACTTCAGAGTGGTACAGTAATCCTATCTTAAAGGTCAAGTTGCTAGTCAACAATGAACCTACGAGCTATGGAGAAGTGATGGTGGGCCCATATTCTGACAAATGGTTAGAAGCCATGAAATCCGAGATAGGATCCATGTATCAGAACAAAGCATGGACTTTGGTGGACTTGCCCGATGATCGGCAAGCCATTGAGATAAATGGATCTTTAAGAAGAAGACGGACGTGGACGGTACTGTCACCTTCTATGAAGCTCGACTTGTGGCGAAGAGTTTTTCACAAGTTCAAGGAGTTGACTACGATGAGATTTTCTCATACGTAGTGATGCTTATGTCCGTCGGAATCATGTTAGCATTAGTTGCATTTATGAAATCTGGCAGATGGATGTCAAAACGAGTTTCCTTACCAGTTTTCGCAAGGAAAGGTTGTATGTGATACAATCAGAAAGGCTTTGTCAATCCTAAGGATGCTAAAAGGTATGCTGGCTCCAGCGATCCTTCCATGGACTGGAGTAAGCATCTCGGAGTTGGAATATACACTTTGATAAGATGATCAAGGATTTTGGGTTTATACAAAGTTTATGAGAAACTTGTATTTCCAAAGAAGTGAGTGGGATAACTATAGAATTTCTGATGAGTATATGTTGCTAACATATTGTTGATCAGAAATGTTGTAGAGTTTCTAGAAAGCATAAAGGGTTGATTGAAAGGAGTTTTTCAAGGGAAAACCTGGATTAAGTTACTTGAACATTGAGCATCAAGATCTATGAGGATAGATCAAAAACGCTTAATGGTACTTTCAAATGAGCACATACCTTGACATGATCTTGAAGGTGTTCAAGATGGATCAGTCAAAGAAGGAGTTCTTGCCTGAGTTCTAAGGTATGAAGTTAAGACTTAAAGCTCGACCACGGCAGAATAGAGAGAAAGGACGAAGGTCGTCCCCTATGCTTAGACGTAGGCTCCATAGTATGCTATGCTCACCTGATGTGTGCCTTGCCACATGTCTGGCAAGAGGGTACAAAGGTGATCAAGGAGTGGATCACCAGATAGCGGTCAAAATTGTCCTTGGAGTAATAAGGACATGTTTCTCGATTATGGAAGTGATAAAGAGTTCGGCATAAGGGTTACGTCGATGCAAGCTTTAACACCTATCCGAATGACTCTGAGTAGCAAACCGGATACTTATAGTGGAGGAACCATTTGGAATAGCTCCAAGTGGAGCATGGAAGCAGCATTTACAATATGACCTAGAGATTTGCAAAGTACATACGGATCTGAATGTTGCAGACCCGTTGACTAAAACCTCTCTCCAAGCAAAACATGATCAAACCCCAGAACTCATTGAGTCTTAATCACATGATGATGTGAACTAGTTTAGTGACACTAGTAAACTCTTTGGATGTTGGTCACATGGCGATGTGACCTGTGAGTGTTAATCACATGGTGATGTGAACTAGATTATTGACTCTAGTGCAAGTGGGAGACTGTTGGAAATATGCCCTAGAGGCAATAATAAATTAGTTATTATTATTATATTTCCTTGTTCATGATAATCGTTTATTATCCATGCTATAATTGTATTGATAGGAAACTCAGATACATGTGTGGATACATAGACAACACCATGTCCCAAGTAAGCCTCTAGTAGACTAGCTCGTTGATCAATAGATGGTTACGGTTTCCTGACCATGGACATTGGATGTCGTTGATAACGGGATCACATCATTAGCAGAATGATGTGATGGACAAGACCCAGTCCTAAGCCTAGCACAAAGATCATCTAGTTCATATGCTAAAGCTTTTCTAATGTCAAGTATCATTTCCTTAGACCATGAGATTTTGCAACTCCCACATACCGTAGGAATGCTTTGGGTGTACCAAACATCACAACGTAAATGGGTGGCTATAAAGGTGCACTGCCGGTATCTCCGAAAGTGTCTGTTGGGTTGGCGCGAATCGAGACTGGGATTTATCACTCCGTGTGACGGAGAGGTATCTCTGGGCCCACTCGGTAGGACATCATCATAATGTGCACAATGTGACC
The DNA here is from genome assembly GCA_963921465.1 of Triticum timopheevii. Classification (NCBI taxonomy): domain Eukaryota; kingdom Viridiplantae; phylum Streptophyta; class Magnoliopsida; order Poales; family Poaceae; genus Triticum; species Triticum timopheevii. The sequence goes on from OY997270.1 coordinate 107,421,190, forward strand.
AAGGGGTTGATCACGGGATGATGTGTTACGGAACGAGTAAAGAGACTTGCTGGTAACGAGATTGAACAAGGTATCGGGATACCGAAGATCGAATCTCGGGCAAGTACTATACCGCTAGACAAAGGGAATTGAATACGGGATTGATTGAATCCTCGACATCGTGGTTCATCCGATGATATCGTCGTGGAACATGTGGGAGCCAACATGGTTATCCAGATCCCGCTGTTGGTTATTGACCGGAGAGTTGTCTCGGGCATGTCTACATGTCTCCCGAACCCGTAGGGTCTACACACTTAAGGTTCGATGATGTTAGGGTTATAGGGTAAGTATGTACACGGTTACCGAATGTTGTCCGGAGTCCCGGGTAAGATCCCGGATGTCGCGAGGAGTTTCGGAATGGTCCGGAGGTAAAGATTGATATATAGGAAGTATGGTTTTGGCCACCGGAAGTGTTCCGGGCATCACCGGTAGTGTACTGGGACCACCGGAGGGGTCCGGATTTCCACCGGGAGGGGCCACGGGCCCCGGAGGCATACATGGGCCAAGTGTGAGAAGGGACCAGCCCCTAGGTGGGCTGGGGCGCCTCCCCACCAAGGCCCATGCGCCTAGAGAGAAGAGGGGGGCAAACCCTAGGGCAGATGGGCCCTAAAGGCCCATGCCTGGTGCACCTCCCTCTCCCCCCCACTTGGCCGCCACCCTAGATGGGGATTGGGGCTGCCGCCACCCCTAGGGAGGGAACCCTAGGTGGGGGCGCAGCCCTTCCTCTCCCCCTATATATAGTGGAGGCAAAGGGGCATCCCAACACAGGAAGTTCTTCTCCTGTTGGCGCAACCCTACCCCTCTCCCTCCTCGTCTCTCATAGTGCTTGGCAAAGCCCTGCTGGAGTTCCGCGCTCCTCCACCACCACCATGCCGTCGTGCTGCTGCTGGATGGAGTCTTCCCCAACCTCTCCCTCTCTCCTTGCTGGATCAAGGCATGGGAGACGTCACCGGGCTGCATGTGTGTAGAACGCGGAGGTGCCGTCCGGTCGGCACTCGGATCATCGGTGATTTGGATCACGTCGAGTACGACTCCATCAACCACGTTCACTTGAACGCTTCCGCTTAGCGATCTACAAGGGTATGTAGATGCACCCCCCTTCCCTTCATCGCTAGATTACTCCATAGATTGATCTTGGTGATGCGTAGAAAATTTTGAATTTCTGCTACGTTCCCCGACAGTGGCATCATGAGCTAGGTCTATGCGTAGTTTCTATGCACGAATAGAACACAAGTTGTTGTGGGCGTTGATCTTTGTTCAATATGCTTACCATTACTAGTCCAATCTTGTTTCGACGGTATTGTGGGATGAAGTGGCCTGGACCGACCTTACACGTACACTTACGTGAGACAGGTTCCACCGACTGACATGCACTTGTTGCATAAGGTGGCTAGCGGGTGCCAGTCTCTCCCACTTTAGTCGGATCGGATTTGATGAAAAGGGTCCTTATGAAGGGTAAATAGCAATTGGCATATCACGTTGTGGTCTTTGCGTAGGTAAGAAACGTTCTTGCTAGAAACCCATAATAGCCACGTAAAACATGCAAACAACAATTAGAGGACATCTAACTTGTTTTGGCAGGGTATGCTATGTGATGTGATATGGCCAAAAAGAATGTGATGAATGATATGTGATGTATGAGATTGATCATGTTCTTGTAATAGGAATCACGACTTGCATGTCGATGAGTATGACAACCGGCAGGAGCCATAGGAGTTGTCTTAATTTATTGTATGACATGCTTGTCAATGAACAACGCCATGTAATTACTTTACTTTATTGCTAAACCGTTAGCCATAGTAGTAGAAGTAATAGTTGGCGAGACAACTTCATGGAGACACGATGATGGAGATCATGATGATGGAGATCATGGTGTCATGCCGGTGACGATGATGATCATGGAGCCCCGAAGATGGAGATCAAAAGGAGCAAAATGATATTGTCCATATCATGTCACTTTTTGATTGCATGTGATGTTTATCATGTTTATGCATCTTATTTGCTTAGAACAATGGTAGTAAATAAGATGATCCCTCACAATAATTTCAAGAAAAGTGTTCTCCCTAACTGTGCACCGTTGCGAAGATTCGTTGTTTCGAAGCACCACGTGATGATCGGGTGTGATAGATTCTAACGTTTGAATACAACGGGTGTAAGCCAGATTTACACACGCAATACACTTAGGATGACAGACATGGCCTCAGAACACGGAAGACCGAAAGGTCGAGCATGAGTCGTATAGAAGATACGATCAACATGAAGATGTTCACCAACGTTGACTAGTCTGTCTCACGTGATGATCGGATACGGCCTAGTTGACTCGGATCATGTAATCACTTAGATAACTAGAGGGATGTCTATCTGAGTGGGAGTTCATAAGATGAACTTAATTATCCTGAACATAGTCAAAAGGTCTTTGCAAATTATGTCGTAAGCTCCCACTTTAGTTCTACTATTTTAGATATGTTCCTAGAGAAAAATTTAGTTGAAAGTTGATAGTAGCGATTATGCGGACTAGGTCCATAAACTGAGGATTGTCCTCATTGCTTCGTAGAAAGCTTATGTCCTTAATGCACCGCTCAATGTGCTGAACCTCGAACGTCGTTTGTGGATGTTGCGAACATCTGACATACACCTTTTGATAACTACGTGATAGTTCAGTTAAACGGTTTAGAGTTGAGGCACCAAAGACGATTTTGAAACATCACGGAACATATGAGATGTTTCGAGGCTGAAATTGGGATTTCAGGCTCGTGCCCACGTCAAGAGGTTTAAGACCTCCGACAAATTTCTTAGCCTGCAAACTAAGGGAGAAAAGCTCAATCGTTGAGCTTGTGCCCAGATTGTCTGAGTACCACGATCACTTGAATCGAGTGGGAGTTAACCTTCCAGATAAGATAGTGATGTTTCTCCAAAGTTATTGCCACCAAGCTGCTAGAGCTTTGTGATGAACTATAACATATCAGGGATAGATATGATGATCCTTGAGATATTCGCGATGTTTGACACCGCAAAAGTAGAAATCAAGAAGGAGCATCAATCGTTGATGGTTGGTAAAACCACTAGTTTCAAGAAGGGCAAGGGCAAGAAGGGATACTTCATGAAACAGCAAATCAGCTGCTGCTCTAGTGAAGAAACCCAAGGTTGAACCCAAACCCGAGACTAAGTGCTTCTGTAATAAGGGGAACAGCCACTGGAGCAGAATTACCCTAGATACTTGGTAGATGAGAAGGCTGGCAAGGTCGATAGAAGTATATTGGATATACATTATGTTAATGTGTACTTTACTAGTACTCCTAGTAGCACCAGAGTATTAGATACCGGTTTGGTTTCTAAGTGTTGGTAACTCGAAATAAAAGGCTGCAGAGTAGACGGAGACTAGCTAAAGGTGAGCTGGCGATATGTGCTGGAAGTTTTCCAAGCTTGATGTGATCAAGCATCGCACGCTCCCTCTACCATCGAGATTGGTGTTAAACCTAAATAATTGTTATTTGGTGCTTGCATTGAGCATAGACATGATTGGATTATGTCTATCGCAATATGGTTATTCATTTAAGGAGAATAATGGTTACTCTGTTTATTGTAATAATACCTTCAATGGTCTTGCACCCAAAATGAATGGTTTATTGAATCTCGATCGTAGTGATACACATGTTCATGCCAAAAGATATAAGATAGTAATGATAGTACCACCTACTTGTGGCACTGCCATGTAAGTCATATTGGTATAAAACGCATGAAGAAGCTCCATGTTGATGGATCTTTGGACTCACTCGTTTTTGAAAAGATTGAGACATGTGAACCATGTCTATTGGTATATACGCATGAAGAAACTCCATGCAGATAGACCGTTTGGACTCACTTGATTTTGAAATCACTTGAGACATGCAAATCATACCATATGGGCAAGATGACTGAAAGCCTCGGTTTCAGTGAAATGGAACAAGAAAGCAACTTGTTGGAAGTAATACATTTTGATGTGTGCAGTCCAATGAGTGCTGAGGCACGCAGTGGATATCGTTATGTTCTTACTTCACAGATGATTTGAGTAGGCACTGAGAATATTTACTTGATGAAACACAAGTCTGAATTATTGAATGGTTCAAGCAATTTCAGAGTGAAGTTGAAGATCTTCGTGATAAGGGGATAAAATGTCTATGATATGATGATAGAGATGAATATCTGAGTTATGAGTTTTGGCACGCAATTAAGACATTGTGGAAATTGTTTCACAATTAATACCGCCTGGAACACCGTAGTGTGATGGTGTGTCCGAACATCATAGTTGCACCCTATTGGATATGGTGCGTACCATGATGTCTCTTATCGAATTACCACTATCGTTCATGGGTTAGGCATTAGAGACAACCACATTCACTTTAAATAGGGCACGATGTAACTCCGATGAGACGACACCGTTTGAACTATGGTTTGGAGAAACCCAAGTTGTCGTTTCTTAAAAGTTTGGGGCTGCGATGCTTATGTGAAAAAGTTTCAGGTTGATAAGCTCGAACCCAAAGCAGATAAAATGCATCTTCATAAGACACCCAAAACAGTTGGGTATACCTCCTAATTCAGATCCGAAAGCAACAGGGATTGTTTCTTGAATCGGGTCCTTTCTCGAGGAAAAGTTTGTCTCGGAAAGTTGAGTGGGAGGATGGTGGAGACTTGATATGGTTATTGAACCGTCACTACAACTAGTGTGTAGCAGGGCATGGGAAGTTGTTCCTGTGGCACCTACACCAATTGAAGTAGAAGCTTATGATAGTGATCATGAAGTTTTGGATCAAGTCACTACCGTACCTCGTAGGGTGACAAGGATGCGTACTACTTCAGAGTGGTACAGTAATCTTGTCTTGAAGGTCGTGTTGCTAGTCAACAATGAACCTATGAGCTATGGAGAAGCGATGGTGGGCACATATTCCGACAAATGGTTAGAAGCCATGAAATCCGAGATAGGATCCATGTATCAGAACAAAGCATGGACTTTGGTGGACTTGCCCGATGATCAGCAAGGCATTGAGATAAATGGATCTTTAAGAAGAAGATGGACGTGGACGGTAATGTCACCGTCTATGAAGCTCGACTTGTGGCGAAGAGTTTTTCACAAGTTCAAGGAGTTGCCTACGATGAGATTTTCTCATACGTAGCGATGCTTATGTCCGTCGGAATCATGTTAGCATTAGCTACATTTATGAAATCTGGTAGATGGATGTCAAAACGAGTTTCCTTACCAGATTTCGGAAGGAAAGGTTGTATGTGATACAATCAGAAAGGCTTTGTCGATCCTAAGGATGCTAAAAGGTATGCTGGCTCCAACGATCCTTCCATGGACTGGAGTAAGCATCTCGGAGTTGGAATATACACTTTGATAAGATGATCAAGGATTTTGGGTTTATAAAAAGTTTACGAGAAACTTGTATTTCCAAAGAAGTGAGTGGGAGAACTATAGAATTTCTGATGAGTATATGTTTCTAACATATTGTTTCTAACATACTTAAGGTCCGATGACGCTAGGGTTATAGGGAAAGTATGTACGCGGTTACCGAATGTTGTTCGGAGTCCCGGATAAGATTTCGGACGTCACGAGGAGTTCCGAAATGGTCCGGAGGTAAAGATTGATATATAGGAAGTATGGTTTTGGCCACCGGAAATGTTCCGGGCATCACCGATAGTGTACCGGGACCACCGGATGGGTCCGGGGGTCCACCAGGACGGGCCACGGCCCCCGGAGGCATACATGGGCCAAGTGTGAGAAGGGACCAGCCCCTAGGTGGGCTGGGGCGCCTCCCCACCAAGGCCTATGCCCCTAGAGAGAAGAGGGGGGCAAACCCTAGGGGAGATGGGCCCTAAAGGCCCATGCCTGGTGCACCTCCCTCTCCCCCCACTTGGCCGCCACCCCAGATGGGGATTTGGGCTGCCGCCACCCCTAGGGAGGGAACCCTAGGTGGGGGTGCATCCCTCCCTCTCCCCCTATATATAGTGGAGGCAAAGGGGCAGCCCAACACACGAAGTTCTTCTCCTGTTGGCGCAGCCCTACCCCTCTCCCTCCTCGTCTCTCATAGTGCTTGGCGAAGCCCTGCTGGAGTTCCGTGCTCCTCCACCACCACCATGCCGTCGTGCTGCTGCTGGACGGAGTCTTCCCCAACCTCTCCCTCTCTCCTTGCTAGATCAAGGCATGGGAGACGTCACCGGGCTGCATGTGTGTTGAACGCGGAGGTGCCATCCGTTCGGCACTCGGATCATCGGTGATTTGGATCACATCGAGTACGACTCCATCAACCCCGTTCACTTGAACGCTTCCGCTTAGCGATCTACAAGGGTATGTAGATGCACTCCCCTTCCCTTCATTGCTAGATTACTCCATAGATTGATCTTGGTGATGCGTAGAAAATTTTGAATTTCTGCTACGTTCCCCAACACGTAGTGCTTCTTAAACCTCTTGTCTTCTTGCTCCAGCCGCCCAAAGCAGCGCCGGTCGTGCCGCATGCTCCTGCCTCCCATGGCCGGATGTGCTGCCGCGGAGGCCTCACCGCCCCCTACTATTCCCACCGCTGGCCAGGCCCTGCGGCGACGGCAGCCTCACACCGCAGCCGAACCAGTGAACCCTCGTACTCCTCTCCGCGCGGGATTCCACTGCCGCGTCTTCCCCGGCTCCGCGTCATCCCCTTCCTAGGCCTAGCCGTCATCCACCGCCGTGGTGCTCTACGCGCGGCATGGTCAACGTGGTCAAGGAAAGACTTCCATTGGAAGAGTACTGTACGTGGAGAGGCTGATAGCTGGGTCCACGGCCACAGCCCAGTTTTTTTGTGATTTGCCAAGTAAGTCGCTTTGTCAGGCCTGTTGGGCTGCAAATCTTTCAGGATGAGGAGAGCTTTCATTCGGCTAGCCGAGAAAATGGCCCATCAGTAATGAGAAATGGGTTGTACATTTTTAAAACACATCAAACCGACAATTAGATTCAAATATATTTTTTTCATTTCAAGATTTTAAATTACATTAATTTTTATGCGTGGATAATTTGTTGGATTTTATATTGATATACATTTATTTTTAAAATCAGTTTGAATGTGAGTCAAAATTTCGGGATTAAAAACAGTTCGGACCGCACCGAAATATGCAAAATTTCGTATAATTTTTTAACCGTGGCCACAATATGGGCTGTAATGCTAACAAAAAGAATATGGGCTCCAAAAAAAACCTTAAGAATTAGCAAATGGGCTGTAAATTATTAGAAATAATGGCAGATGGGTTGTATGCTGTTTTCCACAGATTTGAGGATTTCCTAAAAAAAGGTTGACGCACAAGCAGTGACGGTTGGATGTCCATCCAACGGCCGTCGTGCTTCTTCAATCTCTGCTCTTCCTGCTCCAGCCGCTCAAACAAGCGCCGGCGGGACTGTCTGCTCCCTCCTCCCCGTGGCCGGCTGTGCTGCCATGCAGGCCTCACCGCCCCACCGTACTTTCATCGCTGGCCTAGCCATCCCTCTACTCACCCACACCTGCTGTTATTCTCCGGCGACGGTAGATGAACCAGTAAACCCTCGTACAGTCGTACTCCCCTCCGCGTGGGCATCCACTGCCGCGTCTTCCCCGGCTCCGCGTCGTCCCCTTCCTAGGCCTTGTCGTATGGGCGGGGTCTCCACCTGATAGCGGGGACCCACCGGATGGGCCATCGTATTTCGTGAAAAAAACGTTTCCCCCCTGACTGCTGGGACCCACCAGCTACACCTTTGCACGCAAGGAAGTGCGTCCGGGCAAAAAACGGTTCGTCCCCCTGGCTGCTGGGACCCACCAGCTACATCTTCGCATGCAAGGAAGTGCGTCCAGGCAAAAAAACAAAACGATTCGCCTCCTGACTGCTAGGACCCACCAGCTACATCTTCGCAGGCAAGGAAGTGCCTAACAGTCGGGACCCACCTGGTCGAAGCGTACGTAGCATTGTCATTCTGGTCGCGAACGTGTACGTACATACTGGTCATTGTATAGACGCGCACGTGTCGTAGTAGAGGCGCGCACGTAGCATGTACACGTACGTACAGCGGCCAGGGTGCAAGAAAGAAAATACGGCCACGTATGTGTACATATGGGTGGGGTCTCGAACGCCTACTCGCGCATATGTACGGCGAGGGCTCGTGTACATGGCTGGGTCGGAACGGAGAAACAACGTCGTCGTCGTGTTCATGGGGAGCCAAACCGGCTGGGTCGGAACGGAATGTGTGGTCGTGTTCATCGGGAGGGCTTGGACGGAACAGGCGATGGAAACGAGGCCTGGCATACCGCACAACGGAGGAAATGGCCTTGTGTTCGACCGGCCACGTTCGAAACGGGATCTTGTTCATCAGGAGGGGTCTGGCGTACCGCAAAACGGAGGAAACGGACCTCCTACGGTCCAAACGGGGGTCCTGTTGATCGGGAGGGGTGTGGCGTACCGCAAAACGGACGAAACGAACCTCCTACAGTCGAAACGGGGGTCCTGTTGATCGGGAGGGGTGTGGCGTACCGCAAAACTGGCAAACGGACCTCCTACGGTCGAAACGGGGGTCCTGTTCCTCGGGAGGGGTGTGGCGTACCGCAAAACGGACGAAATGGACTTGTGTTGGAGCGCTACGGTCGAAACGGGGGTCCTGTTCATCGGGAGGGGTGTGGCGTACCGCAAAACGGGACTCCACGGGATACTGTTCATCTCCACCGTCGATCTCCTCCAGCCCCCACGGGCTACCGTCGACCTCCTCCAGCCTCCACGGGCTCATGTTCATCCATCCTCCACCGCGCGCTACTCCACCGGCTACTGTTCAACCACCCCTCCACGGGCACCCCTCCACCGTCTACTGTTCATCCAGCCCTCCACACCACGGGGTCCTGTTCAACCACCCCTCCACGGCCACCCCTCCATCGTCTACTGTTCATCCAGCCCTCCACACCACGGGTTCCTGTTCATCCAGAGGCAACGCCACCGCTCACTGTTCATCCAAACCCCCCCCCCCCCCCCGTCGCAACGCTCATTGTTCATCAAATCGATCGGCTTCAGTTAGCAGAAGTAGCGAAGGAATCGCTCCATCGGGTTCAGTTAACAACCATCGATCTTTCGCTTGGGTTCAGTAACGCGTAGCCCGCAGTGCAATCACTCGGGTTCAGTTAGAGCCCAACGCCTCGCTCGGGTTCAGTTAGAGCCAACGCCTCGCACACGCGCGCGTACCTGTACGAGAGAAACGAGCATCGCTCTCCCACCGTAACCGGCAACTCCCCGAAATTTTCCTCCTCCTCGCTTCTACCACGGTTTTTTCCGTCATGGACGGCCCAAAGAATGTCATGCAGCTGCGTCTCCGGCCCGCCCAGGACGAAAAGCCCATTTTCTGTCATGATTTTTGTCATAGAAGTAGGAGCCCACCACATCTATGATGATGTCGGGTTTTGTCACAATTATCGTCATAGAAGTGTCATATGTATGACAGAAAAAAAAATTGTTTCGCCCAAAAATTCACGGATGTGTCTTTTTTTTGTAGTGTACATCATGTCATCTTTCTTAATGTGTTACTCTGTTCTTATGAACTTAATACTCTAGATTTATGCTGGATAGCGGTCGATGTGTGGAGTAATAGTAGTAGATGCAGGCAGGAGTCGGTCTACTTGTTGCGGACGTGATGCCTATATACATGATCATGCCTAGATAATCTCATAATTATTTTCTTTTCTATTAATTGCTCGACAGTAATTTGTTCACCCACCGTAATACTTATGCTATCTTAAGAGAAGCCACTAGTGAAACCTATGGCCCCCGGGTCTATCTTTTATCATATAAGCTTTCAATCTACTTTTATTTGCATCTTTACTTTTCGCATCTATATTATAAAATACCAAAAATATATTTATCTTATCATACTATCTCTATCAGATCTCACTTTCGCAAGTGGCCGTGAAGGGATTGACAACCCCTTTATTGCGTTGGTTGCGAGTTCTTTGTTTGTTTGTGTAGGTGCGTGGGACTTTTGAGGAGCCTCCTACTGGATTGATATCTTGATTCTCAAAAACTGAGAGAAATACTTACGCTACTATTGCTGCATCACCCTTTCCTCTTCAAGGAAAACCAACGCAAGCTCAAGACCAAGCTCCGCCGCCCACCGTCGTCCCAACTGCTCCCACTTTTAATGTCGCCGGCGCCGTAGTTTAAAATCAACCCCGCACTACCCGGTATCGCTACAATTTTCTCTCTTCCTCTCCGATTCTCCTGTCGTCTACCTCCAACTAGCCTGACCTAAACATACGCCATGCCGCATCACGATGGTCTGCCCTTAGTGTTCCAGTTTCGTGAGGAAGACACCCAGCCGGAGTCTCAAGAACATTAGGTGCTTTGGGACGAGCTTGAACTGGCCTTGCGGGAAGACGCCGCGCCTGTCCCCGCTCCCGTTCCGGCTCCCGTCGCCCCGACTGCGCCAGCGCCCATCCCCTTGGCATTGATGGGCTGGGAGCCGCACATTGTCGCCGAGCTTGATCTCATGGGGTTCCACGAGGTCCCCGCCGACTTTCACGCGCCAGTGCACCTGCCAGCGCATGCGCCTGCGCGTGCACTGACGCGCACGCCCGTGCCTGTGCCCGTGAACCTGCCAGTGCATGCGCCTACGCGTGCACTGACGTGCGCGCCCGTGCCCGTGCACATGAATGTCTCCGCCGCGCCGTTGACAGCGCCTGTCCCCGCGCGGGTGGCAGTGCCCCCCTCAGCGGCATGGATGACCGCCGTCGACCGCTTCCTTGCACCAACGCTAGTCGCCTCCTCCCGCCAGTTGACTCGCTCCGAAGTTCAGAACATTTTGCCTTCCTTGAAGCTAGGCCAACGTCCAGGAGTACGCCAACAACGGCGCAAGACGCCGCCATCACCGTCGGTCAGTGGCCCAACGACACGCAGAGCACGGCAGAGGAGCCGCTTCCCACCACGAGACGCCGCCGCCGCCGCATAATCTAAATTTGCCATGAAAAACGTTCGGATTGCCATGCTTAAAATCCGAACGTTTATCATTTGCGTTTATTTTATATCGATCATCGTATAATTTAAAGTCGGAGTCAGACTGAACGAAATCTATGGTTTGATCGATTGAATGTTCTGCTAGAGCCTTATCAAATTAAATATAAAACGTCATCAAGCCACATGTATTCCTTGTCATCCAACGACCTAGACCGCTTCAATGTCGAGCGCTCAACACGTTTAGCGTGCAGTTAATTCCATGCCAAAAATAGTGCTAATCACATAATAACACGCAAATAATATCTTAGTACTTAATATCTGCATGCACTTAATATACTTCCAAATTAACGTGCATTGCACGTTCACACTGACTAGTGCTGCTAGTATGTGAAACTGGTGCCGTGACTTGTGAACGCGTTCAGATATGGTCAACGGCAACATTGCCCGCGAGTTCTTCGTGTTTGCCCGTGCGTCTAAACACAGAAGGGGAGGAGAGAGAGAGCACACATGGAACCCACCAGTAAGTGAAGGCGAATAGTACTAAAAATAATATTACATGTTATCCATTAATTGGGCTGTGGTAATATAAAAACATTATCTGAACAAGGGGGGTACAACAAACATTGTTATTCTACATATGTTGCCTATTGACGTGCGGCTTGAAGGCCCGGTCGCATGTTCGATCCTCATCCTTTATTTTTTAACTAGTAAATGTGCATGTGTGTTGCTATGGGTGACAATGCAATTAAACGAATCAAACAAATGATTAAGTTACACATATGACTTCTTGAGGATGAAAAGCGTAGATATTTTATTCAACGACTGATAGGGTACGCACATCAATCAGTCTTGTTTCAGATCGATATGTTTATGTCCAAGAATAGAATTTTAGTCCAAGGTTTGCTCGGATCTCCTTCAACTCCGTCCTTCACCAACTACGTGGATCGGAGGCCTCTCATAACATAATTTGGTGAAGTTGCCGAAGCTTAGCTTCGTGAAGTAGAATGACATAGCTTAATATATTTATGACGACAATGCCATCACCAAGTGGCATAACTTAGTTATTAATTCCCCTTCTGACGAAGCCAGTCGAAGCGCTATCCATGACGTCGCCATTGTTCCGTTCTCACAACCCCGCCATCGCCGAACCGACAACCCTCCACCTCACTCTATTTAGCTCGCCACCACGCCATTGCTTCCCTCTCCTACCATCGTCCTCCTTCCTCCATCACCCTCTTCGATATCATTGGCCTCCTCTCTGACGTCGCCCTCTTCCCCGACATTGACCACCTCCCCGCCGTCGGACTATGCTATGTTCATGGCCAACCCCTCAATGAACAAAAGCTGACCAACACGTCCAAAACGGTGCAGCTCCTCCACAGAAGCTGGAGCGCGGTGTTGAGGCTTCAATATTTCCAGACATTTCGGAATAGGCTTATATGTATGTTTCTTGCCCTCGAGTTGCCACCCAGTGAAATATTTTAGCAATGTTAACTTCAGCTAGAAATATAGTTTATTCTGCTATGGTAATACCTCATCTAAACAAATGATGTTTTTCACTGGTATACTCTGCATGCAATCTTTCATCAACCTCCCACACATAGATATAAAATCACTGCCATTTCGCATTCAATCGCCAATTGTAATATTTCTCTAGTGAACCTTTTTATTCTATTTTTTGTTGGCTCTACATGGAATATCAAGGTCACGGCTACCATACTTTTAGATAACATAATGTGTCAGTATATAATCACTGCTAAAATAAAGACATTTAAGAATATGTTATAAACTTCAGTGTCACTACATTTACAATCCATATGATAAACAACAGTGGCTCATAGCTTGTACATGTACAATATCTATGTTAGAAGGTCTAGTACACTTTCCTGCTTCATCCTTACTACAGTTAAGAGAATAGGCATACAATGTGTTATCCTTGCAATATGAGAATTGAGAGGCAAAGTACAGACGCACAACAGTATTTCAAGTACACATAATAGAGAGAATATATTTCATTTCTTCTATAAGGCTACTCCCAGTGCTCCGTCCTGGATGGGTGCTAAGCCTACCATGTAAGAAGAAAACTAATGTGGCGTAATTAAGGAGAAGAGAGAATCGTTTGGTAACCCCATGAAGAAATGATACCAGGCGCAGGTACCTAGGATAAAACAGAGTTAATCTGATCCCGTCCGCTGAACCGAGCCGTCACCCCAACTCCCCCATGCGTAGCCCCATCCGCTGCTTCTTCCTCGCCCCGGTGCAACCACTTTGTCCTCGGTCTGTAGCGTTACCTCGCCTCTGATTGTCACTTGGAGCCGCCATCCCATCCCCGGTTTTAGCTTGCATCATGGACCATCGCCCGGAGAAGGTCGCAGGGGCACCACCGGCTCCTTCGGCATGTCACCACCTGGTAAATGGTAAGGGCAAGCCTGCATTACGGAAGTCCATTGATTCTGTGTTTGATATAAACTGTAGTCGTCCATTGATTTCATTTTTTCAAAAGTCCGGCCATCTAATTTGATAGAAACTACAGCTTAAGTCCATCGATTCCAAGTTTCTTAATATATTCTCTTACAGAAACTACAGTCCGTTGATTTCTTTTGCATATCATGCCCATCTAATTTGAGTGTTGGCAAAAGACTACTGCATATATATAAGACTGTCGCAATCTTTTTTACAGAATCAAACTGAGTTTAGTCCAGTTAAGAATTAAGAAGAAAAATTCAAAGAAACTACAGTCCATCGAATTATTTTGCCCACCGGCCGTTCAGTTCAGTTCAGTTTTTATAGAATGCAACCCTGTATTTTGTAGAACCAAACTGAGTTTAGTTCAGCCCAAACTGAGTTCAGTTCAGTTCAGCCCAAACCGAGTTCAGCTCAGTTTAAAACCAAAAGCAATTTTAAGGTATAGCTATCTGGGCATACAGATTGTCAAGCAGCAAGTTTTTGACACAATCGAGTTGAGTTTATTGATCTTATGGGAATGCACAAGGATGTATTGATCTGAAACCAATAATTCGATCAGATGAGGTGATGTTGTATTGTAGATTTATGAGAAATTGGTTTAGACTGATAGAGTTATATTAGGATTTACAGGATTACTATGTTTTAAGAAGCTGAAGCAAAATTTGAGGTACTGCTATTTAGTCATAAAAAATATCAGGCAATAACTATTTTGAAGGAATCAAACTGACTACTTCTATAAGAAACTTACTTCCTATAGTGTGTAGACACTAATGTTTCCTGTAATCTAGACACTTGTAGGCAAGCACCTAAAATAAACTGAATATGAAGCTCTGCAATTCCCTCATTGGTCCTGACATATTGGATCCTTCGCCGGGTTCAGGGGCTCATTCTTTCCAAGAAATTACAAAAATCTTCTTGCTTCAGTTGCTTGTTACCTGACATACCATGCGTCATCTCATTCCAACAAACACCGGAGGACTAATAAACATAGTCCTGGTCTAGTTGAATTGGTTTCTGAAAAGGAAAATCATAATATTACAAATTACAAGCTGTCCAAATAGAAAGATCATTTTATTTGACGATTTGACAGAGAATTGCAATTCTGGAGAAACTGGTATTTCCAAATCCAACTCGTACCAAACAATAAAGCAAAATCAGGTTATACATCCACTTCTTTCTATTCTGGAAAATCTATGCATTCTGCGAAAAGTAAAATAACTACAGACTTTGCACAATTAGAAACAACAAGCTTGTGATACACTAATCAGATTATCCCTATGGAGCTCAAACTCGTAGTTAGAAATACTGGACTGGTGTGGACTGCAGTAACCATCTACTTTCGTCGGCCATTACTCCAAGATCAAAATGTGATAATCATAATATAAGTTTGCTTCATGGAAAAATTGAAACATATTTGCTTGTACTATGGTGATAGCTATACTCATTCCTAAGATAACAAACATATATTTTGACAAACTAATGAGTATTTTTATCCACTTTTTTGTGATCGAATCTTCCGTTGAGCAGGAAGGCAGAGGAATACATGGCTTTGTAGCGCTGGCCTGATGTAATGTAAAGCTAGAGGTGCCAACTGTTAATCACCTACAAAAGAAGATGTGTTCATCGGAGCCTGGATTCCTCTTTTCCGAACCTTTGTAGCCAATTCAGGTTGGAAAAATCATGAAAAATTCTCCAGTCATCATCTGCATGAGTTTCTCCATTGCTTGCATCTGTATGTATACATACTGACATGGAGTAACTCCTCTCTCAGTGCATAAGTGAACGAATTTCAGAAAAGGGCCATTTGGAGATGTCTCATGTGAGCTGTGTTCAAGCCAGTTGACCAATGCTATAGGTAAAGAATGTCTGGAGAAAGTAACCATGCAGAGATATAGGTTATATAGAAACAAAATTCAAGCCAAAATTTTAAGATAAAACATGGTAAGCAGGATGGGACTTTTTTCACTTTTCTTCTCTTAGGGGGCTTACCAGTTTTTTGCCGCAGCAGCCTACTACCATGACTCATGATAACAGGAAAACTTCAGTCCCCCTGGCGTGCAAACAAAGTATTCGCACAACTGGAGCAAAGAAGATCACAAGATGGAAAAAGTGATCACCATTATAGATAAAAAATAGGATGGGTGAATAAAATAATTCTTCCTCCTCAATCCGACACAGCAGAGCCTGAATACACCCAAATAGGTAAGTAATTTGCCTTTTTTCGAAAGGGGGGATTCCCCGGCCTCTGCATCAGAAAGATGCATACGGCCACATTTATAAATAAATAAATAAGTCGTTCAAAAATGTCGTATAAAGTGGTGCAACAAAAGGAAACTAGCTCACACAGCAAGCAAAAGAAAATAAGGCCCAAAAGCCACAACCGGCTGGCAAAATATAGAGAGATAGGTAAACTAGGCGCCTATCCTATTACATGACCGCCATCCAAACCGGTTGAAGATATCCCGCGCTACCATCTCTCACCGGACAGATCTAGTAACCAAACGCGCCCTGGCCTCCGTCGGAGTGAGTAATGACCAAGTACGGATTAGCGCCGTAGCCCGGAATAGAACCTGCAAAAAATGAATAGTTGTTGTTCTGTTAAAAGCCAAGTCATTTCTGCAGTTCCAAATTGCCCATAACAACGCACATGCTCCTACGCGAATTTGTCTGGCTGTTTCGGTCTCTATACCAACCAGCCACGTTCCAAACAACGACCTGACCGAATTCGGAGGAGTAATGTTAAAGGCAATCTGAACCGAGCGCCACAACACCCTTGCCATCGGGCACTCAAAGAAAAGATGCTTAATGGTTTCGTCCTGATCACAGAAACTACACCTAGTAGATCCTGTCCAGTTACGCTTAATCAAGTTATCCTTCGTTAAAACGACTTGTTTATGCAAAAACCACATAAACACTTTGATTTTCAGAGGAACCTTAACTTTCCAAACGTGTTTGGAACTAGGAATTACACTAGAGTTGATGACATCAATGTACATCGACTTGAGTGTGAACTCACCAGATTTAGTAAGCTTCCAGCACAACTGATCAGGCTGATGAGTAAGCTGAACCTCCATCAGTCTACTCACCAGATGAATCCAATCCTCCCACCGGTCACCCGCAAGCACCCGCCTAAATCGGATGTTAAGAGGAGCCGATTGCAGACTCGTTGCAACCAGAGCATCACGTCGCTGCACAATTCGATAAAGCGCCGGGTACTGGAGTGCCAGTGGTGCATCACCTAGCCAGGTATCTTCCCAGAAACGAGTGTTATTGCCATCCCCGACGACAAACTTTGTTCTGTTAAAGAAAGTAGCTTTGACCCTCATTAACCCCTTCCAGAAGGGTGAATCAGTGGGTCGAACCGTCACCTGCGACAATGTTTTAGAGTACAGATACTTGTTACGAAGAATCTGCGCCCAAGTTGCCTCAGTCTTGGCCGATAACTTATATAGCCACTTACTTAGAAGGCATCTGTTCTTAACTTCAAGATTCTCAACCCCAAGACCCCCTTGGTCTTTTGGTCAGCAGATGACATCCCATTTGGCTAGGCGGTACATTCTCTTCGTTTCATCGCTCTGCCAGAAGAAACGAGACCGATAGAAGTCCAGCCTTTTCCTAACTCCAACTGGAACCTCAAAAAAGGATAAGCGAAACATAGGCAAACTCGTGAGCACCGAATTAATAAGTATCAATCAGCCTCCATACGACATAAGTTTGCCCTTCCAGCAGCTCAGTTTCTTCTCAAAACGATCTTCGATGCACTTCCAATCGCTATTAGTTAACTTACGATGGTGAATGGGAATACCAAGGTAAGTAAACGGAAGAGTCCCCAGATCACAACCAAACAGTTGCTTGTAAGCATCTTGTTCATCTTTGGCTCGACCAAAACAGAACAACTCGCTTTTATTAAAATTTATCTTCAAACTGGACAATTGCTCAAAAAGGCACAAAACCAGCTTCATATTTCTCGCTTTTACCAAGTCGTGCTCCATAAAAATTATAGTATCATCGGCGTACTGCAGAATGGACACACCACCATCGACAAGATGAGGCACCAAGCCACCTACTTGTCCTGCCTCCTTTGCCCTTCCGATCAAGATTGCCAACATATCAACAACGATGTTGAAAAGGGTAGGAGACATTGGATCACCTTGCCTCAGGCCCTTGTGTGTCTGGAAATAATGCCCGATATCGTCATTCACCTTAATGCCAACACTCCCTTTTTGCGTGAAGGATTCAACTTGGCGCCTCCAAGCTTCGTCAAACCCCTTCATGCGTAAGGCTTGTTGCAAGAAGGGCCACTTGACTTTATCGTACGCTTTCTCGAAATACACCTTAAAAACCACTCCATCCAGTTTTTTCGTGTGAATTTCATGGAGCGTTTCATGCAGAACCACCACCCCTTCAAGAATGTTCCTGTCCGGCATGAAAGCAGAATGAGTAGGCTGCACCACAGTATGCGCAATCTGTGTGAGCCTATTCATCCCGACCTTGGTAAAAATTTTGAAACTCACATTAAGCAGACAGATTAGCCTAAATTGCTCAATCCGCACTGCCTCTGACTTCTTGGGAAGAAGAGTTATCGTCCCAAAATTCAGCTTGAAAAGGTGAAGCTGACCAGCGAAGAGATCATTGAACATAGGCATTAGATCTCCTTTAATAATGTGCCAACATCTCTTGTAAAACTCTGCGGGGAAACCATCCGGGCCAGGAGCCTTATTATTCTTCATCTAGGAGATGGCCTCAAATACCTCTTTCTCAGAGAAAGGAACAGTTAAGATATCATTCTCAACAGCTGTCAGTTGAGGCACATCCTCAATTCTAGACTCATCCAGCGACACCCAGTTCTCCTCTGGAGGCCCAAACAACTGCTTGTAATACTCAGTGATATACAACTTTAAATTTTCCTGACCCAGAATCGTTCCCTCATCTTGCTCAAGCTGAAAGATACTCTTCTTTCTATGCTTGCCATTAGCAATCAAGTGAAAAAATTGTGTGTTCGCGTCCCCCTGGACAACCCGACGAACCTTGGCCCGAAGCGCCCACTTTAATTCTTCCTCACGAAGAAGCTCTTTGAGCCGCATTTCCGCGTCGAGCTTCACCTGAAGCTCCGCAGCTGGCAGGATCATGTTTTCAGCTTTAACATCGAGGGACTGAATAAGCAAAAGAAGTTGTTCCTTCTCAATCTTATAAACTCCACTAAGATGTTTAGCCCACCCTCGTAGGAAACTTCTCAAGTGCCTAATTTTTTTCTGCCAGCGCTCAAGAGCATTTCTTCCTCCTGCATCCTTAGCCCATTCTTTGGCAACAATGTCAAAGAACCCTTGTCGCTCGAACCACGCAAGCTCAAATGAGAAAGTATTCTTATTTCCCACATGGGTGGCATTCCCAGAGTCAATGAATAAAGGTGTATGATCCGAAATGCCCCATGTAAGTGCCTGCACCGTAACACAAGGGAATTTCTGCTCCCAATCGACGCTAGCCAAAACCCTATCCAGCTTCTCAAACGTCGGATTAGGTAAAGCATTAGCCCAAGTGAACTTCCTACCCGAAAGCTCAATCTCTCGCAAATCCAGACTTTCAATGATGGTGTTAAACATGAACGACCATCTACCGTCGAAATTATCATTATTCTTCTCATCACGCCTTGTGATAATATTAAAATCGCCCCCTACTAGGATAGGCAGTTGCTCTGAACCACAAATCCTAACCAAGTCAGCCAAAAAATCTGGTTTAAGCTCGGGCTGTGCAGCTCCATAAACCGCCACCAAAGCCCAGTTAAACCCATCGTCCTTCGACCTGACCCTAAACTTCACTGCGAAATCCCCCATGACCACGCTTCGGACTTCTAACGAGTCTCATCGAACCCCGAGTAAAATCCCCCCGGATCTACCTCAAGGCGGTAAGCAATGCCAATCAAACTCAATACCTCCCGACAACGTATTGAGAAATTGAGGCGAGAAGTCGGCTCTACCAGTTTCCGACAAAGCGATAAAGTCCAACTTATGCTCAATAGAAGCCTCAGCAAGAAACCTTCTTTTAGCCAAGTCTTTCAGACCTCTGCTATTCCAAAAGATTCCTCTCATATCTCGTCATGGAATTTTTTAGCTGTCCTAATCCGCGCGCTCCTACGCACTGCAGAGGCCGGGTAGATCTTGTGCTTCCATTTGCGTTTAGGCAAATTAAAACTCTCCAGCTGGTCCTCACAACCAGTTTCAGAGGCGCGCACTTCAACAAACTCTACTCGCTCATCTTCCTCCTCAGGAACGAGATTCGCACACAAATTATCAAGAACCCTAACCCCTAAAGCATCGATCTCAGAGTTATTCATGGGTTTAACCGCCGCTAAGTTATGAATCATCTCAAGCGCCCGCTCAGCCTCTAAATCCAATAAGTCATTAACCGAGTTCGAAACTTCACTATCATTGCTACCAAGTGAAATTCCTAGCTTGTTTGCATTATTAACAATCTCATCATTGGAAAAATGCACAATAGAATTAGACTTATTGACAGACATACCCGTAGTGATCTCCACATCATGAAGCTTGGCCGCCCTCATAGCGCACCGTTGCTGAATGTCGTCCACCTCCGGCTGGTCCAGGAGACGACTACTCAACCGTCGCCCCTCAGACACCGGATCCGGGATGCCACCGAATGCAATCACCTCCTCCCGAGATGCTCCACCGCGGTGCACCAAGCCGGAGGGCGGAGAAGCCATGGCCACCTGCCCGGGCTCCCCCACAACCCCGGCCAAAGGGCAAGCTGAGGTCACCGGCGCCGCCGTCCCACAGGGCCCTCGAGGCGCCCCAGGAGATGAGGCCCCCGAAGCCACTGATGCCACCTGCCCCAAGCCCCGTCGGGACAACGAGTCCAGCGCAAGCATCTCCGGCCCGGACTCGAACACCCTCGGCCGTCCAACCGAAGGCTCAAGGTGAACCGCCTGAAGCTCCCCCACCGCCGGCCCTGTTGAGGGCAGCGAGGCCACTTGCCCCATGCCCCCACCAGCAGTAGGCGTCCTGGGCTGCGCCTGCATAGTCACAACCGCAGAAGAGAAATCCAACACCCCCATCCTCAGACCCTCTCCAGCGCGATCAATCTCCTCCGCCTCCAACCTAGCTAGGATCGGCGACTCCCCCACCGGAGGCGCCACTGGCTCCTCGAACTCTAGTGGCGGAAGAGAGTGCTCAAACACATCAGCCGACTCCACCCGATCACTCCACAGTCTCGGGGGTGCGGATGCCGGCTCAAAAGAACCGAACCTGAGAGAAGTCATCGGCACCGTAGAAGTAGTGACCGACCCACCAGCAGAAGTCTGAGCAGCAGCCCCCTGCGTACTGGTCCTCTCACTCCCAGCAACAGCATCCGTGGCCTCCTTAAGTGCCGACCCATCATCATCCTCGTGCAAATCAGAATCAGACCCGTTGGCCATCTCGGCAAAGATACTCACATCCTCGAACTCAATAACAAGGTCATATATGTGGCCTCGATACGCCCACTTAACCACCTCCGGCACAAACTCGATGTTCAGCACACTAACCAGAACACGAGCAATCCCGTGGGCTCTAGTGAAGTCCATATCCACCTGCTCCGGCCTGCCTACCAAAGTGCCCAAACTGGCAACGACTCGGGCATCCTGCAGCGGCCTGGATGGAGCCCCAGAGAATCGCAACCAAACCTGTGTCAAAGGTTTGCCCGTAGGCTCCACCCTCTTCCACTCCTGAAACTCAAGCACACCATCTGTACCTGGCACCTTGCACATCCTGAAACTCAGTAACCTCTGAAGGTCCTCAACTGTTGGAAACTCAACTCGAAACAGCTTGTCCTCCACAGTCGCAAGCTCCCACCGGAACTCCCCAGGGGCTAACTCCTTAAGCCTCTGAATAATCTGCGACTCCGAAACCTCTCCTCTAGCAATCTTAACTAACCCTGTAGTCAGACTCAGCGACTCATCAGGAACCTCTGTCTCCATAGGAGATTCAAAAAATGTAAGCTCGGCACAGTAGACCCCAAACATCTTCAGCGACGGTGTCTGCTCTCTCAGAAGCGGACAGTCCCCCGCATCGTGTGCTGGTTTGCCACACGTGCCACACAACTCGGCCACACACTCCGCAATAAAATGGCCCTTACCACCACAACGATAACATATCATGTGCTCCTTCTTGCGCGCATACTTAGCAGCTCTGTCAGCCTCAGCCCTGGAAGTATCCTCAAGAGACCCAGACACCCCTGAACCATTCCCTGGTTACTCCGCACTGGCCAGAACCGAGACCACCTCCAAAGCCTGGCCCGTCAAGACCTGCTGCTCAACAACCCCATCAACCGCCATCGGATCAGACACAGGCGGAGTAGGCGGTCGCGGACGATACCGTCCCCCTCGACCACCACGCCCACCATGGTGACCGCGGAAACCGCCCCGCGGTCGGAACCCCGGGCCAACAGCCCCCTCAACAAAACCTCCAGTGGGCCCCATGAACGGGCACTCCGCCGATCCATCGCTCTACCAGGCATGACCGCGACCGCCGCCAGTCGATGAAGATCCACGGTGCTTACCAACTCCATAAGCGTTAACCCCATCATCACCCCACTGACCCTGAGGTGCATCCCTAGCTTGAGTCTGTGGGCGTGCCTGATTCTGACCAGGATCAACTCGACTTTGCGGAGGTAGAGTGACAAGATTAGGAGGTGGAGCTGGCCTCGGCTGGCCGACCTACGTCCCCTGAGCATTAGGCCGCGGCACAACACCCCTGCCCGCAGTGCTTCCCGTCGTAGGCCGCTGCCCCACCGGCACCGGCGCCGGCGGCCGCAAACCCGCCATAGTAGGCGCCATAGGCCGAGGTCCGGGCATCACGCCCCGGCCCGACGCCCCACCAACAGGAGCCGCTCCCCGAGCAAAAGGAGTCGGGGCTGCGCCCCCGCGACCACCCCCCGATGGTGGCAGCAAGCCACCACGGCCATTGCCCGAGGCCGCGGGAGCCAGCCCAGCGCCGGCAGCTGTCCCAGCACCATGGCCACCACCGCTGCCCTGCTGCGGCGCGGTCCCGAGGCGGCCGGCCTCCTGGTTCGCCGCCGTTCTCTTCCCCGGTGGCAGAGGGCCTCCACGACCCACCATGGCGCAGAGAGGAGCGATCCGTTTCGCCCTGGCCGCTCCAACCGATCGATGGCTACGGCTCAGCGTCCGTGGAACCCTAACTCGCGGCACGGGAACAGACGCTCGATCGCAAGGATCCTCTTGGTCCTCGAGAACGATCGGTACTGGCCTGCTCTGGGCCTCATACCCAAAGCCCACCGGCCCAGATACCGACGTCAATTCCGCGATCGGCTCCCTAACAGTGTCTCGACGAGACCCGGACAGACCCAGGGACGAACGGGCCACATACCCATCGATCCCCGTCCCATCACGCAGCCCATCTGCAATCGACGACAACCCCTCTCGGTCCAACAAGCAATTCAAACGGGAATGATGCAAATTAGCGATCCCAAGATCATGAAAACTAGGCGTTGCCATCTCTGTCGCCGCCGGCCGCGATCCAGCCAACGCCCGGCGAAGAACCTTCTTCCGTTTAACCACAATCCATGAATCCGGTTTGATAAGATCGAAAATAGTAAGATTAGGGCGATTTACCTTAGGAAGCGGTCCTTTCCATGGCTTGATCGCCGCCGATGAGGTCCTCCGGTGAACTATCCGGCGCACCATCTCTCTCTTCTCCCCCGCCTCTAGCCCCATCCTGGCCGGATCATGGACTGATAGAATATCATCAATTGCCGACGCCACCTCCTCCTCCGAGTAGCCGGCATTAAACCAGTCATTAACGTGGTCTGATGGCGTTGGTAACGGCGGCGATTGCGGTTCGTCCGCCTCACCATCCTCGTCGTCCTCCTCCGACCCCGCAAGCGCCCAGAACCGACCACCGCAGCGACGAACGCCGGTGAGGGTAGGCAAGCCGCGCGCAATGGCGACCCCAGTCGCCCCTCCCATCGCCCTCATCCCCCTCCCTGCCGCTTGTGAACTGGTCGCCTACGATCAGCTAAGTAATTTTCCTGCTTTCCATACTACCTAGATAATTAGATTTGCTTGAAGGAATATGTAGAAATTAGAAACACAACATAAAGCAAACTGATATTGTTCTAACCTTGCAAATTGAGGTGCATAAGTTAGAAAACTAAAACTTGTTACCTTGTTGCTTGCACAAGTAGCAGGCTTCCTGGGTTTGAATCACTCCAAGAAATCAATGGGTAAATTGTAGCCGCTGCTCTGTTCTGCTCATTGCGCGGGAGGACAAAGTGGTTAAGACACTGACATAGGGATGGATTGCATCGCAAATTCGCCAGCCAGCAATGACGCGGGGGGGGGGGGGGGGAGGGCATCTCTGAAGAAAAACACATCCACGATGTGTTCTCTACTCTCTTATAGCTACTGGAGAAAGTAGATGGAGAGCGTCATCACCACCATAGATGCAGGGTTCATCCCCAGCACCGATGGAGCTCTGTCCAAGTTGCAGAGGCAACGACGCGGGGTTCATCTCTGTCGCACACAATCGGGCACCTACCGGTGGGCGGCATGCCCTGTCTAGCCGGCCCCGGTGCTCCATCAAGGTTACTATTAGTGCAGTAGCAGGTCGCTGTGCACACCTGCTTGCTTGCTTCATGCCCCTGTATCGCTTGTCGATGCACACACGCACGCACGCACCTGTAAACTCCAATTCCTGTACGAGGTTGTCCATAAAAAAACCTGGGGCTTTTTTAGAGTTGAAAGTTGCATCTGTGTAAATAATAGGGACTTTGAGAAGCATAACAGAATCGATAGTTTTACCTTGGGGGGGGGGGTAAATTGTGAACAACCTGACTAGTGTTGAGATTGTTAGAATTACTGAAGTTTAACAAGGATTCAGTTTGCAAGGAGTGATCCAGAGCAGCCGCTAAAATATGAACTTGATAAGGTTGGTGATTCTTACGGTCAAACAAGAAGTCATTTCTAATTTTCCACATGCACCAAAGAAAATTAAGAATATTTTTCAAATTGGCATGAGGGTGATTAGCAGATAGGAGACGAGCAATGATCGAATGAATAGAATTGAGATCTTGAACTAAAGCATGAGATCTAATAAACCAAGGTTTAGCGAATCAGGCTGCTCTAGCAAAGTCACAAAGGAAAAAAAGATGCAACTCATCCTCTTGCATTTCACATCTACAGCAAAACTGAGAGATATGTACAGAGAATCGACCTGCTCTCATACCTGTCGGCAAAGCTCTTCTCAGAAGTCTCCATGCGAAAGTTTGAATCTTTGGCAACAAATGTTTCTCACGCCAAACAAGTTTGAGTAGATTTTTGAGATCTGAAGAAATCTGCATTGGAGCCGCAGTAGGATTGTTGTGTATCTCCTGCAGGCATAGCTTATATGCAGATTTAGGAGAACAAATGACATTAGTGGCCAAAGGCCAACATAAAAGATCATCTGTATTATCATCAATAAAGTCTATAGTAACCACTTGAGAGGCAAAAGTTTGTTCAAACAGATTAAAGATTAAGTGGTGGTTCCAAACTTTCTGCCCTGGGATCCAAAGATCAGAAACAAAAGAAGGATAAACAAAACTAGTGTTTTGAGGGATCAGGAAATCATGAATATTCTTCCACAAAGGACACCATGGCGTACTCCATAAAGAAATGTTGCCAGTAGTAAGTTGATAGAAAGCGTGCTGAGTAAGTTTGGGGAGCATTTTTAAGATAGAAGCCCAGAAACCCGACTTAGGGGGAGAAGAAGTAGCTCTTCAAATGGAAGTATTAGGAAAGTATTTAGCACGAAGAATACGAGATAAGTGGGAAGAGGGATTGCTTGCCAACCTCCAGGCTGCTGCTATGATGAGACTTTCATTAATAGCTTTAAGATTTCTAATCCCAAGACCTCCTTCTTCTTTAGAATTAGCTATGTCCTTCCAAGCCCGAAGACAAATTCCTTTCCGTGAACCATCCTCTCTAATCCCTGTCCACCAAAAAGTTCTGATGATAGCTGTGAGTTTAGCAATGAGTTTTTTGGAGAATAAAATGTTTGCCATGTAGTAGACTGGAATAGCAGAAAAAACTGAGCGAATAAGTTCCAGACGAGCTGCATGGGAAAGCATATTAGCTTTGTAAGCTGGCAGTTTATTAGAGAATTTATCCACCACAAAATTGTAAGCAGAAGCTCTATTCTTAGGAGGTAAAATTAAGGGATGCCCAAGGTGAGTGAATCTATCATCAAGATTAGCAACTTGAAAAATGAGCTTAATATTTGCAATAATGTTATGAGGGACATGGGCACTAAATAGAATAGTAGATTTGTCCCAATTAGGCGTTTGGCCAGAGAGGGAGCAAAAATGCTGAATCATAGAAGACATAGTCTGTGCCTCCTGCGCAGAAGCCTGCCCGCAGACCAAAAGATCATCTGCAAAGAGCAGAGAATGAATAGGGTGGCAGTTTGGTCCAAGAGTGATGCCTTGCAAATGATTGGCCTGCGCTGCTTCATTAAGCATAATAGAAAGCTCATTGATGGCAAGAACAAAAAGATAAGGTGACATGGGACAACCCTGCCTGATACCTCTGTGAGACTTAAATTTAGGAGAGGGCTGACCATTAATAAGGACAGAGAAAGTAGGAGAAGAAATGCAGGCATGCACAAGATTGATAAAATGACCATGCATGCCTTTACGTGCAAGAGCAGAGACAATGAAGTTCCATTCTAGACGGTCAAAAGCTTTAGCTAGGTCTATTTGAGCATGAAAGCATTGTGATTCCAAGACCTAAGAGAGAAAGAGTGAGCAATCTCCTGAGCAATAATAATGTTATCAGTAATCCTTCTACCCTCAATAAAAGCTTGCTGAGCTGGATCAACATAGTCAGGAAGATGAGACTTAAGCCTATTCGCCAAAGATTTAGCAATAATTTTATAAATAACATTGCACAGGCTGATAGGTCTATAATCCATAGGAACAAGAGGGACTAACTTTTTAGGAATAAGGGCAATGTTAGTGTCATTAATGTGGGCAGGCAGAAGACCTGTGGCATAAAAAGAAGACACCAACTGAGCAACCTCGTCGCCAATCCAGTCCCAGGTTGCAAGATAGAACTCAACATTGAAGCCATCCGGACCTGGTGAAGCATTTAGTTTCATATCCTTAAGAATCTGCAAAATCTCAGATTTGTCAGGGACAGAATAAGTGAAGTCATCATTATCGTCCAAGGGATTAATCTGGGGAAAAGGCCTGCATACTGCATCATTTGGCGAAGAAAAAATGAACCTGAAATAGTTAACAAAAGTTTGCATGATTGCTGAAGGTTTGTAATGGATTAGATCATTTTCATCCTTAATAGAACAGATAGTATTTCTTTTCCTGCGCTTTAGAACCGTCTGATGGAAAAACTTAGTATTGCGATCACCCCTGGACACCCAATTTTTTTTGCTACGTTGTTTGTAGTATTGATTCAATTGAGTAAGAGTAAATTCATACCTCTGAATAAGAGATTGTTCCAAGTCATGGTTATGTTGCTGAAAAGGAAGCTTCTGCAAATCATTGATTTTGGTTTCCAAAACATTTAGAGTCTCCTGAAGAGGCATCTTCTTCTTGCACCAGGTCTTAAGGGTGCGCGCCAGAGAGGTAGATTTGGCTGTAAAAGTGTTAAGAGTGCAAGGCTCCCAAGTATTTTTAGCAAAAGAATTAAAGTCATCTTCAGTTAGCCACCAGTTTTCAAATTTAAAAGATTGCTTGGGCTTAACAAAATGACTATCAGTAGAAATTAAAATAGGAGCATGGTTACTTAGAATAATTGGAAGATTTAGGACCTTAGTATTAGGGAAACAAGCACACCAATCAGAGTTAACTAGACAGCGATCTAGACGGCGGTGAATAGGCTTGGAAGTATTTTGTCTACCTCGCCAAGTATAAGCGGGACCACTATAACCAATATCAAAGAGGCCACAATTTTTGACAAGAGAGCGGAAAGCATGCATACGATAGTAGTTGATATTGCCATTACAACCATCAACCTCATACAGGATATCATTCAAGTCTCCCATACAAACCATGGGCTTACCTAGATTATCATAAACAAACGAAGCAACTTGATCCCAGATGAGATTAGTATGCTTATGATAAGGGTCACCATATATACAAATGAGACAAAAGCTGACCCCAGACGCGATATGATCTACATTAGCTAAGATATAATTAAAAGCAGCAAAAGAGAAACAGAATTAACCTTAGAAGATTTAATCTCAGAAACAAAAGTTACCTGAGCTTTTGTGGACCGCATCAGATTCGCAAGGGATAACATCCTTTCACTGCCGAGGCCCCTGCCAATACCTCGGCAGTTCCAAGAAATTGCCTTCATGGTGGAAGAGGCGCGTTAGGGCCTTGTGCCGCTGCCCACGAAACACTAAAGTCCATCCCTTCACTTTGCTGAACAGAATTGGAAATGTGAGTTTCTTGCTGATTTCTGTTAAGAAAATCTGCATTCCTTTGGCCAGTGGAGCTAATGTTATCTTGATCTTCCATTGTGGCTTCACCTCTGGTGCCATATGTGCGAGGACCAACATCCAGATCCATGTGGTGGAGGCGATCGAATCCAGGAGGAGAAACAGGCCCTTGATAGGAGCTATCCGCATCTGCACTAAGAGAATTTGCAGGCGTTCCGATTGGCCAAGGGTCATAGCTAGCTCCTGCTTCATTGCCAAGCTCCTGAGCATTTCTACCTTGGTCAGCATGAGCTGCGAAATCCAAATTCACCACAAACTTGCCTTGGCCTCTGCACATGTTACTACTGGTAACCATCAGACCGGTGCCACTGTCACGGTGCCAAGTGGTAGCACCATAGGTACGGCGAGGAAACTGGCTGAGAGAGGGACACATATCTCCAGCTCGCCCGGCTGGGGGAACATCCCACTTGCTAGCAGCATATTGGCACGGCCCCGCGACTGAAATGTAGCAGCACCTTGTGAGGCTCCAGATTTGATTCCTGAGGGGGAATAACCGGCAGAGGCAGCCCGAGGAGCTCCGGTAGAGAGGCGCGAGGGGGATCCCAGGGGGCCACATCTAGTCGGCGGTCCACCGGCCGAGGCACCGATGACCGCGGGGGAGGAGGCAGCACCGGACGGCGACACTCCGAGGAGGCCCTGACCAGCAAAGGTCGTGCCAGATGTCGCAGGGGAGGCTCGGATATGAGACGAAGGAGTTCGGCCGACTTGTCGCGAGTTGGTCTACATCTGTTAAATAGAACTGAACAACAAGACTAAACTATGTATGTTGTGTCTTCCTAAGCATATATGCAGCAAAAAAATGAAATGAACATATTTGGTTCATAACTGTAGGTTTATAAGACAGAAGGTATACACTTCCTATATTCCAAGCAGACCAGGCAGAAAGTTCCTTAGATGGCTTATCTTATCTCACAATTGATACAGTGACAAGCATTCAGTTATCTCATCCCCATGCAAACAAATATTCTTTTGGTATGTACATGATGATTGTCTCATGTGAAATTACGTTAAGCTTACCTTGAGACCATAATAACCAGTGAACTGTAAATGACCCATAAACAAATACATGCATGTAGTGGTAGAATTGTATGATAAACACACACATCCTTGTATAATTGTTCTCTGCATGCATGCATATATATTGTTCTGAGTGTTGATGGTCCGGTAGAAATCCGTACCTGAACATGTATTCTGATGGTCATGAGGAAATCCCATGTTGCTGCAGAAATTGTCATGCAAAATTCAGAATGGGGCAGCTCCTCACCAACACGCGGACATTCAAAAAGGGACTACTCTTCAACAGCGGCCGTGCGTCAAGACATTGCCGCGGCCGGCGGAACCAGCTCCTCTTCGATGGCGGTCATATACAATTATTATCACTGCATGAGCGCGTATTTACTGTGCATACATATACATGAGTTTGCTAGCTGTGTATGAAATCCACGTATGATATGTAGTGTTCATACTCTGCCGTCTTCCTCTCCTCTTCTCCCTCTCACGTCTCTCTCTCTCTTTCTCTATACAGAGAGCTTGAACCTGTCGGCGCCGCTGGCCCCCGCAAGCTCATCGTCGTCCTCCTACATCGACTTAAGCCGCCATGGACGACGCTGCGTCGGCGTTGACCACGGGCGGCGCTGCCGCCGGCGAAGACCATCTCCTCCACGCCTCCTTCCTGCCCATCCTCTGGCCCGGACAGCATGCCCCCCCCACGCCCATCATGTTACCCGACGCCTCGCCGAACCACTGTGCCCGACCGGCGCCTGCATGCCCCTGTAGCCGGCTGCCTCACATGCAACCGCGCGCCGCCGTGCGCATCCACCAGCGAGCCTCCCGTCTCCCGCTCACCTGCCTGCAGCCGGTGGACCATGGTGCCTCTGTCATCCGCTCACTCTCTGCCCTGCCTCCAACTCCTACGCCTCCATTGCCTCTTTTCCTCCACTCCCCGAACGAAGGCCGGCCTCAGCCCGGTGTGGCCCAACCGGTGCACGCAGCAGGCAGCCACGGAGGAGCCCGAGCTCCTTGTTGAGATATGTATTTAGCACATATATTCTTGTACTCCAAGTCTCCTCCTTGTGTATAGTTGAGGATATGACTTGCCCTATGTACTATATATACTTGTGCATATGCACCTATCAATACATTGAGAGTAGCATCCTATTCCTCTACATGGTATAAGCCTAGCCATCGATCCCCAGCCCTAGCCGCGCCGCCGTCGCCTCCCCAGGCCGCCGCCATAACTGCTGTCCCGCGCCGCCGCCTCCCCGGCCGCCGCGCCGCCTCCCTCCCTCCCTCACAACCCTACTCCGCCGCGCCTCCACCCTACCCGCCGCACCCCTACACCCTCCCTGCCTCCCCACGCCGCTCCCCCCGAGCCGCCTCCCTCCCGCAAACCCTAACCCCTCCCCGATCCCATCTCGCACCGCCACCCCCTCCCTCTGCCATGTCGGCCCTCGGCACCTCCTCCTCCTCCAGCGCCCCTCCTAGCAACCCGTTCGCCTCCTCTTACGGGTCCGAGCCCGATGAGCCCCAAGCCGCCGACATCCGCAACATCCACCTCTCTGATCACGTTCCCATCATCCTCTCCCACGCCTCCGCAAACTACTATGCCCGGAAAACCTACTTCAACCTCCTCTTCCGTGAGTACAACCTTCGTGATCATGTGGACGGTCTCGCCAATTTCTTTGCCGGCGCCCACGACGCCAACTGGCTCGCCATCGACGCCAGCCTTATCCGGTGGTTCTTCCTCATCGTTTCTCCGGACATCTTCCACACCGTCGTTCGCGATGGGGACGATGCCTACACGGTGTGGACCAAGATCAATGGCCTCTTCACCGACAACAAGCTTCAACGGATTGTTTTCTTGCAGCAGGAATTTTTTGGGTGTCACCAGGACGACTCCACCATCGACGCCTTCTGTCTCCGGCTCAAGACCCTCTCCGACGAGCTCAATGACATCGGGTTCAAGGTGGGCGACGAGCTTCTCCTCTCGACGCTCATCGCCGGCCTCAATGAGGACTTCGGCAACGCCGCCTCCAACCTCACCCTCATGGCCAACCCTACGAGCGGGCGGTGGCCTATCTTCGTCTTGAGGAGCGGCGGATGAAGCACCTCCGCACCCGCTCCGTCCACACCGCGCTCGCCGTTGGCCTCCCCACCGATGCCTCTACACCATCCTCGGCGCCTCGTCCTCTGGCTGTCCCGCACCCTCCGCCGGTGCCGCAGCCGCCCCAACCACCTCGCAACGGTGGCAACGGCGGCAACCGCCGCCGCGGTCGCGGCGGTAACCGCCAAGGCGGAGGCAAAGGTGGCGGCGGCGGTGGTCAGGCTCCTCAGCAGCAGCCCCCGCCACCCTGGGCCGGTGGTTACAACCCCTGGACGGGGGTCGTACATGCATACAGCATGCCCGTGCCGCGGCCCCCCGCCCCGGGCATCCTCGGCCCCCGCCCGAGCGCCCACCAGGCGCTCCTGGCCGCGCCTTTCGGCGCCAACGGCGCCCACGGCGCCCCTCCTGCCGCGCCCTCCTACGGCGCGTACGGCGCCCCGGCGCGTACGGCGCCCCCTACTATGACCCGGCTCTTCTAGCGGCACTGCAGCAGCCGCCACCCTACTCCGGTGGTGGTGGCGATTGGATCATGGACTCCGGTGCCACCGCTCATATGTCCGCTCATCCGGGTAACCTCTCCTCCGTTCATCCCACTTCCACTCCCTCCCGCATCATCATCGGCAATGGTGTTGGTCTTCCTATCTCCCATGTCAGTTCTGCACCTTTTCCTTCTAACTCTCGACCTCTCTCTCTTAATAATGTCATTGTTTCTCCCCATCTCATTCAGAACTTAGTTTCTGTTCGCAATCTTTCTCGTGATAATTTCGTAACTGTGGAATTTGACGAAGTTGGCTTTTATGTTAAGGACGCTCGCACCAGGATGATTCTTCACCGCTGTGACAGTCCCGGCGACCTCTACCCAGTTCAGTCACCGTCCTCTCCGGGTGGTCCTCGAGCTTTTTCCGCCGGCGTCGATCTTTGGCATGCTCATCTCGGGCATCCTAGCACTTCTTCACTTCGTCAAATAATGAGAGGATTTTCTTTTTCATGTAATAAAACGGCCGCTCACTCATGTGAAGCCTGCCGGTTAGGCAAACATGTTCGTCTTCCTTTTAGTTCCTCTTCCACAGTTGCATCTTTTCCGTTTGAGTTAATTCATAGCGATGTATGGACATCTCCAGTACCCAGTAATTCTGGTTATCTTTATTATCTCGTCATACTGGATGATTACTCTCACTTTGTGTGGACATTTCCTCTTCGTAGGAAATCCGATGTTGCCGCTACTCTCATTGCATTCTATGCTTATGTCTCCACACAATTCGGGCGACCCATACTCGCACTTCAGACCGACAACGGGAAAGAATTCGACAATCTCACCCTCCGCCATCTTCTTTCCACCCACGGCACCGTGTTTCGTCTCACGTGTCCATACACCTCCCAGCAGAATGGCCGTGCCGAGTGCATCCTACGCACCCTCAATGAGTGTGTGCGCACCCTTATTTTCCATGCCTACATGGCTTCTCGGTTTTGGCCCGATGCCCTCGCCACCGCCACCCTCCTCCTCAATCTCCGGCCATGCCGTCCACGCTGGAACTATGAGCCTCACCATCTCTTATATGGCACTCCTCCCTCCTACGATGGTCTCCGTATTTTCGGTTGCCGTTGCTACCCCAACACCACCGCCACCACCGCTCATAAACTCGCTCCTCGTTCCGTTCCATGTGTCTTCCTTGGTTACCCGACCAACACTAAGGGTTATCGCTGCTACGACCATGTGTCTCACCGTGTCATCACATCACGACACGTGTACTTTGATGAGCTTGTGTTTTCCTGTGCTCAGGAACAGGTGGTGCCGTCTTCCCCTCCCGTGGCGGGCTCTCCTTCGCGCCGCCACCAGCTGCCGGCCTTGGGTGCTCCGGCACCCCCTCCCGTGGCTTCCTCCTCCGGATCGGGGCCATCCGCGGCTCCCTCCTCCGGCTCGACGCCCTCGTCGCCTGGAGCCCCGTCGATGCCGCCTACGTCGCCCCGATCCCCCGCCATGCATGCTGGGCCACATGCTGGGCCGCCGGCTGGGTCGGCCTCTCCTGGCGCCGCCTCCCCTGGTGCGGCCTCTACGGGCGAGGCTTTGACCCCGCCTCGGTCACCCGCCTCGCCCGCCCCGTCGGTTGGCTCCCCCGACGCCGCGGCCTCGACTCCCGTTCGGTCCGCCTCCCCCGTCGACGACGTGGAGGCCACTGCCTCTCCCGTGGGCACCGTGGATGCCATGGCTTCACCGCCACCCGCGGCTGCTCCGACGGCCGGGCCCGTCACCCGCTCGCGCACCGGGGTTTTTCGCCCGAGTTCCCGCTATGCGGATGACTACGTCTGCACCGCCTCGACGTCCGCTCCTTCCCCGCTGCCGTCCTCGGTTCGGGCCGCTCTCTGCGACCCTCTCTGGATGGCCACCATGCAGGAGGAGTTCGACGCCTTGTAGCGGAACCGGACTTGGCAGCTTGTTCCCCGTCCCCGGCACGCTAACGTGATCACCGGGAAGTGGGTCGTCAAACACAAGCTTCGTCCCGACGGCACTTTGGATTGCTACAAGGCGTGTTGGGTTGTTCGTGGTTTCCGGCAACGCGCCTGTGTGGATTTCACCGACACTTTCGCCCCGGTTGTTAAGCCCGGGACGATCCGCACAGTTTTACAGTTAACGGTCTCTCGTGCCTGGCCAGTTCATCAGATGGATGTCTCCAACGCTTTTCTGCATGGTCATCTTGAGGAGCAGGTCTTTTGTCAGCAGCCCACGGGGTTTGTTGACCCGGCATGTCCTGATCATGTGTGTCTGCTCTCACGTTCATTGTATGAGCTCAAGCAGGCTTCTCGTGCCTGGTACCAACGCATCACTGCGTTTCTTCACCAACTCGGCTTACGCTCTACACGCTCTGATGCTTCGCTATTTGTTTATCACCAGGGCACCGACACGGCGTACTTGCTGCTCTATGTTGACGACATCATCCTGACGGCATGCACTTCTGAGCTCCTTCGCCGACTTACTGATCGTCTCCGTGCTGAGTTTGCCATCAAGGACTTGGGTCCGTTGCACTACTTCCTCGGTGTTGAGGTGGCGCGTCGTCCTGATGGTTTCTTCCTTCATCAACGGAAGTACGCTCATGAGCTCCTTGACCGTGCTGGTATGCTTAACTGCAAACCGGCCGCCACTCCTGTCGACACGAAGGCCAAGCTCTCTGCTACTGATGGTACTCCTGCTCCAGATGCTGGCTTCTACCGGTTCATTGTTGGTGCTCTCCAGTACCTCACTCTCACTCGACCGGAGCTTCAGTACGCGGTTCAGCAGGTCTGCCTGCATATGCATGCTCCTCGAGATGTTCACTGGACTGCCGTTAAGCGGATTCTCTGCTACATCCGCGGTGCTATGGATCTTGGTCTTACTCTGCGCGCCTCCACTGCCACTGATCTGGTCGCCTACTCCGACGCCGACTGGGTTGGTTGCTCGGACACCCGTCGTTCTACTTCGGGTTACTGCATCTTCCTTGGACCATCCCTGGTATCGTGGTCGTCCAAGCGGCAGCCCACCGTCTCGCGGTCTAGCGCCGAGGCTGAGTACCGCGCTGTGGCCAACGTTGTTGCTGAGTGCTCCTGGCTTCGTCAGCTTCTTCACGAGCTCTCGTGTCCTGTTGAGAAGGCCACGGTCGTCTACTACGACAACGTCTCTGCCGTCTACCTCTCCGCCAACCCAGTTCATCATTGTCGCACCAAGCACATTGAGCTTGATATCCATTTTGTTCAGGATCAGGTGGCTCTTGGCCATGTCCGTGTTCTGCACGTTCCCACCTCCCAACAATTTGCCGACATCATGACCAAAGGCTTGCCCACGACGTCCTTCGAGGAATTCCGGTCCAGTCTCTGCGTCGGCAACGGTGTCGCTTCGACTGCGGGAGGGGGGGGTGTTGAGATATGTATTTAGCACATGTATTCTTGTACTCCAAGTCTCCTCCTTGTGTATAGCTGAGGATATGACTTGCCCTATGTACTATATATACTTGTGCATATGCACCTATCAATACATTGAGAGTTGCATCCTATTCCTCTACACTCCTCGCATGGACCCCAGTCGCAGTTCGTCGGATTAAGCAGATGCGTACTGACCCTTCTCTGTTTTTCCTCCTCCCCTCTCTGCTCATCTCCGTCCCCCTCGTTTCTTCTCTACAGGAACCCCAACGCCATGGATGCCCGAGCTCTGAACCACCTCGCCGACCACTGCCGCGTTCTTCTACAGGAGTCGCCAAGCTCCGTCGGGAGCCTCCTCACTCGCGAGTTCTCGCGCCATCCCCGAAGCCCGAGTTTTGTTGCTCCTTGCTCGCGTGGAAGAGAAAAAGGACAAAAGGCGTGAGAGGAGGTTTCTAAAGGCCCATTACCCATTAGCATCGACGCTGCCCAGGCCCAAACGTGTGACGCGTGTAACAGCCGAATCCTTTATCTCGAAACAAATTTAGTACCACCTCGAATATGTTTTAAATTCAAACTAAAAGCGTAAAATTGCGGGACCCACGGAGTCAATCCGTGCTTTATTATTAGGGAAAGACTAGGAAAATTGCCCGTGCGTTGCAACGGGAGAAAAAAAACCATATACCCCATGACCTGCGTTTTGATATTGACTACCGGGATCAATATCACCTGGCAATTTATTTTATTGTACTTACATCAGATTCTCTCTTTGTACATGTTTTATAAGATATAAGACCTTATGTACGTATATTTTCTTTGCAAAATTCACACATGTACATACCATCGAACTACACTTTTTCTAGCAGCGTGGTGTCTCAAGCCTATCGCTTCCACCGGTTCGAACCCCAGGTAATACCGATTTTTTGCCTCCTTTTTCTCGGGCAACTCACCCCCCCCCCCCCAACGCCTTCATGGGCAGGCCCGCTGGGCGTCACGTCCCTGTTTTTTTTCTTCTGTCTTTTCTTTTCTTTTCTCATTTCTGTTTCAGTTTTTTTCTTCTTAAAAT
The DNA here is from genome assembly GCA_963921465.1 of Triticum timopheevii. Classification (NCBI taxonomy): domain Eukaryota; kingdom Viridiplantae; phylum Streptophyta; class Magnoliopsida; order Poales; family Poaceae; genus Triticum; species Triticum timopheevii. The sequence goes on from OY997270.1 coordinate 107,457,215, forward strand.
TAAAAGAATTCGAAGTCTCTCCCTAATAATAAAATGTTAGAGAAATTATAAAATGTTTTTAAAAATGTTAGAGAAATTATAAAATGTGAATGAATTCAAAAAATGTTTGAGAAATCATAAAAAACTTGCTGTTTCAAAAAACGTTGGTGATTTTACAAAATTATTCGCCGATTGAGAAGTATTTCATGTCTAGGATTTGATTAGTGGGATTGAGGCCTAAATGCATTTGAAATAAAAATAGGGAAAAGAAGGTAAATATGAATGTTTTCATAAAATCATTTGAACCTAGCTTTTATTTAAGTGCATTTTCAAAATTGTTCCAAACCTTTCTAAAATCCCACGCTTTTTACATTTTAATATAGACCACCAAACCATTCTCTTAATTATTTATGCATTTATCAGCTCCACAAAAAATATGAACATTTTTGGAAATTCAAATGAGTCTGATTTTCAACTTTTCCAAAGTGGGTGTAACTTTTTATTTGGGCTAAGTATAAATCTTAGACTCCATGTATAACTTTTTCAACATTTTTTTTAATAAAGAAGACAACAGTAGGCACGGCCTAAGGGCCCAAAGGTTGGCCTCCTCTATAACCCTAGCCCCGATCTTCTCCTCCCTCGCTTGCTCGCTCCCCCTTGTTCGTCGCCACCCATCCAGAGTCGCTCGCACGCGCACGCGCCCAACCCCCACGCGATCCCTTCACCCACTCATTTTCGCTGGTGCTCCGATCCCCTTCCACCGGCGAGCGCCGCCTTTAGCCCGAGCGCCTCTCGCTCCTCTGCCGCTCTCATCTATAACTCGTCACGCCGGTATCCTCCCAGCGCCCACTGCTGCCGTGGCTCTTCTCCGGTAGTGCTCCTCGCCCCCCCCAACTCATGCCCGTCTCCGCTAGACCGCCGAATCCGCCATGGTGTGCGCGCAGTGGCGGCTCGTCAGATTTGGCGGCGGTGTTTGGGGACGCTGGTTCGCGTTCGTCTTCCCATTGCGGATGTGGCGGCCGGCCTGTGCGCGCCATGGCAGCCTGCGAGGCCGGCCTCTGGCGGAGGCGGTCTGGCACAGCGGCGGCCACCCGCTTTGTCTCGAGGCTTTCTCTTAGGCTGGTCACCTCATTCATAATGTTTTTTGTTGGATTCATCATGCATCTCTCCTCTCTGATTGATCGTATCTCATCCTCTTCTTGTTGGCTTGTTGGTTCTTGCAATTTGGAAGTATATAAGTTTCTAGGATTTGATGCAAACTGCCGGGGTGGTACTATTAATTCAAATTGGATTGGAAATCACAAACTCTGATTGCCGCAGCCGGAGGGAAGAGTAGGTTGTGAGATCGAATATTTTTAGCGGCCCATAATAAAAATTCTGGCCCGTTGACTTATGCAGCTCCGAACGACGTCCTGAACCAGCGAACACGGAAGACCATAAGCAGTCGCCCTGCGGACCCCAAATTAGTACCACCTCGAATTTTGTCTATACAAATCGTAAAAGCGTATTATGACATGAAAGAAAGCGTATTGTGACGGTGAATCCGGAGACCCAATCTGTGCTTTATTATTAGGGAGAGATAGCAAAAGGACCCGTGTGTTGCGACGGGAGAAGGTAACATGTTAGCCAGTGCCCTGGAAATTATCAATGAGATTGTAAAACCCAAAATAAGAGCATCGCCAATAATCGCGCCACCGCCACTAATCATCGCCACCACGCCACCTGCCCGCTGCCGTCTGTTGTCAGGCACCGCCGAAGTTCACTGCCGATGTTTTGCCACCACCAAAAACCAATTTTAGAGTAACTTTTTACGAAAACTAAGAAAACTAACTCCCCCTAAAATTTACAGACACCCGTAAAACCACTTTCATGAGAAACTTTTCACAGGAATTGTTGGAGATGCTCTAAAACTGGTGTGAGATATTCCTGTCAGACTACAAAGATATTGTGATGACTTTGTCAAGATGATGTGTCGGCTTAGTCTCGCAGAGGTGCTCATATGGATAGGTGTGAGTGAGTTCATGTTGGTGAGTGCATCCTCGAAAATATGAGCGTCCAATAACGCATGCATGACATAAGAGGGCCCATGCTTTTTCGAACCTTTTGACACAAAGATGCATAATAAAGGAGAGCAATGTTTCAAAAATAAATAAATAAAGGAGAGCAATGGAGATGCAGTGAGGGAGTTCGTACGTGTGGAAGTGCCATAAAACAGCTAGCTGGATCCCCAAGCCGAGCACTCACAGGACTGAATCACGGCGGAGGACATCTGATGCTTAATCAACACCTGAAAGTGAGCTTGAATTATTTGAGCAACTGGGTTTTGCACTGCAACATTGTTTACATTCTCTGCTCATAATACCATCCCCTCTTCACAAACTTAACAACCTTGCTATCAGCAATATTATTGAGGGTGCACTCCTTTCTATCCACGCCAGCAGCCATGAAGCTTGGACAGAGACGCAGAGTCATGCGCATCACCGCTGTGATCAAGCATCAAAGCTGAGTCGACCATTGCCCGGTGCCGTATCCGCCGCAGTCGTGCTACTTGCTCCCATCGCTGCTGCGCCTCATGTAAAGACGTACAATCCCTCGTCGATCTCGTCCGGCAACGATGGTGCGCTCTGCCCGCCTCTCGGTCACATGTCGTCATCGGGTTGTCGCCCAACGCAGCAGCCCAAGTGCACGCAACGTAACGACCATGGCATGCTCTGGTGCAGCTGCTGCCGAGTTTAACCGCGCCGAACTCCTCAGTCCCCACAGCATCTGCTCGCCCACCCAGTCGTCGACTCCGCTGCTGCTTTTTAGTCGCTTTGCGGACAAGGTCGAGCCCCGCGGCCTCGCCGCCTCCCCTGGAAATCTCCCTTCGCTGCTCTACCTGAAAATTCCCGGCTCGTGAAAAGAGCAGGCTCCTGCTCATTCAGGAGGCTAGCGTACATCCACTTTTCTCCACGCCGCTCAATAAGCCGTCCAAGGCAGATCCCAAGTTGTTCAATTCCTTTCGATTTGATTCAAACTGCCCATGGGATCGGCCTCAGCTTTCGCCTCCTCATCCGGCGGTGGCTCCTCTGGGCGGGTATTTGTAGAGAGGCTAGAGAAGGCAGAGAGGATCTCTAGTTGGACTCCGGATGAGAGACCGCCGGGTTTGCCATGGACAACGGACCAAGCGGACTAAACAAGAGGAACCGTATATATTATGACACATCAATAATACCACCTCGGATGTAGAAAATAATATAGGTGAAAAAACTGAAAGCGTAAATTCACAGGAAGAAGCGTATTGTGACGATGAACCCACGGAGTCAATCCGTGCTTTATTATTAGTGAAAGACTAGTACATATGCCCGTGCGTTGCAACGGGCGAAAAATTTGACTTCGCCGACCGCCTCGTCGATTTTTTTGAAGACGACTTCTAGCTCCGCCTGACGTTGGCGGTACCGCCAGCGGTCACGGCGGATTTGGCTGGCAATGCAATAGGAGTTGACCAGCGTCTCCTGCTCGACATAGTCCACATCCGACGCGATTGTCGTGCCAGTGGCGAGGTGCTCCACGGCACTTCGACGCTCGTCGAGGAGATGGAGGTTGCACTCATGGTCGGTCCGCACCTGCCAGAACAAGGCCTCCTGCTCGGCCAACACCATTTCGGTGTAGTAAGCACGAGCATCACCCATGGTGATGCCGACATGGACTAGTGAGGAGGGTGGCGCTGGCTCATCGCCGATCGCGTTCTCCATTGGGACGTCCGCAACGCCAACCTCCCACTACAAGAAATATGTCAACTTATGACCACCACTATTGGTCACTGAAAGGTCACAAATTTCCATTTATGACCTTTTTGTGACCAAAAACAGAAGGTCAAAAGCTGGCCTCGTAAACTGACTATAGCGACCTTTCTTCTGGAATGGTCAAAAACGTTTACGACCAAAATATTCCTACTGTGACGTTTTGGTCACTAGCAACCTCCCCAGGCCACGTAGGCATCCAGCGTGGCGATCTGACGTGGCACAAGATTCAGCCCGGTCCGATTCGGTTTTTACATGGGCCGAGCCCATTAATTCAGCCTATTTGTGTTTTTTTCATGGTCAACTAAATGGGCCAAGCCAAATTTTACGACCTTTTTCTTTTCATGGCCCTTTCCTTTTTCTAGTAAATTTCTATTTTTGTTAGCCTTTCCATTTTGTTTTTGCTGGCCTTTTCATTTTGTTTTTTTAACTTTTGGCAGAATTATTATTATTTTCGCTATTTAAAATAAAATAAACAATTCCACAACAACATCATAGTACAACTTTAAGCATAGAAAATTGGAAAACAGATATTTAACCAATATATATTGTTGAGAAATTTTCATAATTTTGCTGTCAAAGCAGGATGTACACAGGAATACAAGTTTGTTGTCAAAGCAGCATTTCAAACGTACATCTTCACATGATCCCAGCAACGAAAAAACATCATACATAAATTTTTTACAATATGCCATATGGCTCAGATCACATAACGCATGACATCCAGGTTCAAATGATCCCAGCAACGAAAAAACATCACCAGCACAGTATACTACCTGCACATTCAAAGAGAACAAACCATAGAGATATAATATATGTGGCAGTAGGATCCTTTCCTACTGTCTTTGACCCCTCAAAAAAAACATGAGGGCTTCCTTGTCCACCTGCAGCAGCAGCAGCTTGTACAGATCAACGCAACCTGCACCAAAGAAAACACACGAGGAATCAGAGGGTGGCAGGGGAGATGAAGATAAGATGCAACAACTAAATCAGACAAGGACCAAACTAATAAGTTGTGTCAGTGTAACATGGCATTCCCAATAAGTGCACTTAACAGTAACATCCCCTGTATAGTAGTAACCAGGGAATTAATAAATTTGAATAGATATTCTAAAACTAAGAATTTCAGATAGAAATAATTTTCTAGAATAAGATTGCAAAGATGAAAAAGCAAGGACATCAGAGAATATTTTATTGCAACATTCCACAGGGTTGGAAAGCAGCTCAACATGTTTCTCAGACAAGAAAAACATTACAACTAATTAATTGCTGCTCCGCAACAAGCAAACATGCTACTGATGCATGACAATATTTGTGTCAAAGAGTTTCTGCAAGAAGTTACTCCTAATGCTACTGATGCAAAACTACTTGGACTGCTACAGCTATACTGCAAGAAGTTACAGCTATACTCCATGTACTGCTGTCCAGGAGTATTCCAATTCATCTTTTATAAAAATGTTCAAGCATTGACTGAAAAAGGAATGCAAAAAGAGATGCAGTACCCCAGTCGTACTCCAGTGTAGAGCATCCGCCCAAAAGAAAACAAAGATAATGGCTGAAAAAATTACTCCAGTTTATACTCCTCTTTTAGCAGTACAGATTATAGCTAATGCAACATCATGGGAGCTGATGTCCAGGAGTATTTGCAAATGATACAACATCATGGAGTATAGAGTACGCAAGCAAGCAATCAATCAATCAAGCAATCATGGGAGCAATCAAGCAATAAAGCAAACATGGATAACATGTTTTAGCAGTACAGGTTATAGAGTAAGCAAGCAAGCAATCATGGGAGCTGATGCTGCCAGTTAATATCAGCACATGACAAGACAAAAAGGATGGCATCAACACAAGCATCAACAGCATACTAACACCTAAACTGATACTAAGTTGATGGAGTCCCATCCATCCATGAGAGAATAAAGTGCCTTTGGTTCATAAAGAGAAGAGAACACTTCCTCTTTCTGGGATCAAACCAGAGGATACCAACCCATTCACCAATTTGCAGGTTGTGTAGCTCGAGGTCATGGTGCCAGACACTGCGTCCATGGCAAAAAGCAATGCCCTTGCAAAGCTGGTACACCATGATAAACGTCCGCGTTCGTGAGGTGCGCCTTGGCGCTCCCGGTCTCCACGTACCTGCCAAAAGACCCATTCAGAATTCAGATCACACCTACACACGGCCAACCATTCAAATTCGAACCAACTCAAAGCAGAGCAAGCCACATTGGGTACACTACAATATAGTTGAGATGCAAATACCAAGTCCTAGTTCAGTCCTAGTTCAGTATTTCTGGATGAACAGAACAGGTTCAGTTGGTAGGATAAAAATAGCAGAGTGTAACAATACCATGACAGTGCATGACTAGAAATAGTGATGATCAACTACTAACAACCCCCTGTGCAATCCTACATTGCAGTAAAAATTCCTCGCCCTCCATTTACTCGCTTTATAGTACTCCTAATGCTTGGAGTAGTTCAAGCAGTACTGCAGTAAAACTACTCCTAATGCTACAGCAGTTAACATCAAGGGAAAGTGATGTTCAAAATTTATAGTAAACACTCCACTCCACTGAATATTACTAAAACTTAATAGAATTTAACTAAGCTTTTTTAGTTTCAGAATATGAAAGTCAGAAAACCAATCAACACAAGCCAGCCACGCTACACATCCCAGCTAATTGCAACTTGTCGTTGCAACTTCAGATCCCAGTGGCTGGCTACTTTAACAGTATTTATTACAAGTAAAAAACACAGCAGAAAATCCTAGACAGTGAAGAACATATTCAGCACGCATGATTGCAAGTAAGTAGTGGTGTGGGGATTAGGTAGTGGTGTGGGGATTAGGAGAGGGGCTGCTGCCTTACACAAGGATGTTGAGGGGGAGGCCGGTGGCGTCGAAGTCGCCGGCGAACTTGCGGACGGAGGCGAGGGAGGAGAGGTCCAGCTCCATGAGGTCGAGGCTGGCGGCGGGGGACTCGGCGAGGACGGCCTAGCGCACGTCCTCTGCGGCGGCGAGGTTGCGGACGGCCATGACGATGTGGGCCCCGCGTGCCGCCAGCACCCGTGCCGTCTCCGTGCCGATCCCGCTCGACGCACCCGTGACTATTGCGGTGAGGCCGGACGCGGAGATGCCGGGGTCGACGGTGGAGGCCCAGGAGAAGCTTGAGGTGCCCTTCCGGCTGAAGATCCAAGGCAGAGAGAGAAATCGAGATGTGTGAGAGAGAGAAAGGAGGAAGAAAGAGAGCTCGGGAAGAAGAGAACAGAGAAGAAGGGTGGCACTCGTCTGCTGGCTCCGGCAAGCTGTGGCTGGTGGTCGCCGGCGGCGGCATGCAAAAACACAAGAGGAGCTCCTCTCTTGGGGCTCGGGTGCGGGGAATCCTGGGAGGAGGCTGCGAGGACGGGCGCACTCGGGCGCTCGCTCGATCTCCTCGGACGTAGAGGTGGCTAGGAGATGCGGAGAGGGGAGGGAGGCACGAGGTCGGCGGTGGTGGGTAAGGAGGACGGCGAGGTAGGCGGTGGGTGGGAGAGTACTGGATCGGGAGGGGGCGGGTACGGGGAGGAGGGGGCGGCGGCGACGGGGACATTGGGAGCAGGGAGGAGGGGTGCGATGGGTGATCTAATCTAGGGTTTTGGCTGCGGGGGGAGGGGGTATCTCCTTTTTTTCTGTAGATAGATGGATGGACGGATGTGGAGATATGTATGGATGGATGGCTGGATGGGCGCCATGTCATCGATCCGTGGGAAGAGTTTTGATTGGTTCAGAAAATCAGTGATCTAAAATAGTTTTCAAGTACTAAAAATAGAGTGATTTTGTGAAGTAGCTATCAAAACTATTTTGCAAAAAGGCATCACACAAAATTTCACTCAAGTTAGACCACATTTTATGGATGAGCACCATTTTCTATGTATTTCTGATTTTCTATCTATTTTTAATCATTTTTTGAGTGCCCGAAATGAGGTTTTTTCGTGAAGGACCTACCATATATTTGTTGCAAAATTGTACCAAATCAATTTTCTAAAATACTAGGACATATTTAATTCACAATTGACCAAATGGTTGGGTGTAAAAAGTTTTGATCCACCTCTCGTGAAAAAGACAAATTCCCACCGATTCAGCTGGAAGCGTGTCAAATTTGAACTGTAGCTACCTCGTAGTTTGCTCTTTATTTTTTCCAAAAATCATTTTTGGGTTCATAAGTATCTATTTAATCAGAGAAATACCAAAAAAATTCCAAGATTCAAGCACTAGCTAGGAACGGTCAAGTCCGCCGTTTTGACCGCATTTCGAAACGGGCATAAAAAATTCAAAAAAATTCAAAAAATTGGAAAACCTTCGCATTGTGTCATCATATGTGACCAAGTTTCCAGGAAAAATAAACAACTTGTAATACGGCAATTATTTTAAAAAAGTGTTCTCAGAAACGAGCTATCAAGCGTGAAGATGCATGGCTTTCAAGCCAAATGATCAATCTTATGGCCACATTCATGGCATAGTTTGTTCAAATGATCTCATATTGTGCACAAGGGTGCATATTGGAATGGCAAACAATGTTGCCTAAGGAAGTTTTCATTTTCTTTGGACGAAAAAACCATTTTTCATTTTCCGAGTGCCCGAAAGGAGGTTTTTCTGTGAAGGAACTACCAAATAATTGTTGCAAAATTGGACCAAATCATTTTTCTAAAATACTAGGACATATTTAATTCACAATTGACCAAATGGTTGGGTGTAAAAAGTTTTGATCCACCTCTCGTGAAAAAGACAAATTTCCGCCGATTTAGTTGGAAGCGGGTCAAATTTGAACTGCAGCTGCCTCATAGTTTGCTATTTATTTTTTCCAAAAATCATTTCTAGGTACATAACTACCTATTTAATGAGATAAACACCAAAAAAATTCCAAGATTCAACAACTAGCTAAGAACGGTCATTCCCGCCGTTTTGACCGCATTTTGAAACGGGTATAAAAAATTCAAAAAAATCCAAAAAATTGGGAAACCTTCGCATTGTGTCATCATATGTGGCCAAGTTCCCAGGAAAAATAACAAAATTGTAATACGACAATTATTTTAAAAAAGTGTTCTCAGAAACGAGCTATCAAGCGTGAAGATCAATGGCTTTCAAGCCAAATGATCAATCTTATGGCCACATTCATGGCATAGTTTGTTCAAATGATCTCATATTGTGCACAAGGGTGCATATTGGAATGGCAAACAATGTTGCCTAAGGAAGTTTTCATTTTCTTTGGACGAAAAAACCATTTTTCATTTTCCGAGTGCCCGAAAGGAGGTTTTTTTGTGAAGGAACTACCAAATAATTGTTGCAAAATTGGACCAAATCATTTTTCTAAAATACTAGGACATATTTAATGCACAATTGACCAAATGGTTGGGTGTAAAAAGTTTTGATCCACCTCTCGTGAAAAAGACAAATTTCTGCTGATTCAGTTGGAAGCGGGTCAAATTTGAACTGCAGCTGCCTCATAGTTTGCTATTTATTTTTTCCAAAAATCATTTCTAGGTACATAAGTACCTATTTAATCAGAGAAACACCAAAAAAATTCCAAGATTCAACAACTAGCTAGGAACAGTCATTCCCGCCGTTTTGACCGCATTTTGAAACGGGTATAAAAAATTCAAAAAAAATCAAAAAATTGGGAAACCTTCGCATTGTGTCATTATATGTGGCCAAGTTCCCAGGAAAAATAACAAATTTGTAATACGGCAATTATTTTAAAAAGTGTTCTCAGAAACGAGCTATCATGTGTGGAGATTAATGGCTTTCAAGCCAAATGATCAATCTTATGGCCACATTCATGGCATAGTTTGTTCAAATGATCTCATATTGTGCACAAGGGTGCCTATTGGAATGGCAAACAATGTTGCCTAAGGAAGTTTTCATTTTCGTTGGACGAAAAAATCATTTTCCATTTTTTGAGTGCCCGAAAGGAGGTTTTTTGTGAAGGAACTACCAAATAATTGTTGCAAAATTGGACCGAATCATTTTTATAAAATACTAGGCCATATTTAATGCACAATTGACAAAATGGTTGGGTGTAAAAAATTTTGATCCACCTCTCGTGAAAAAGACAAATTTCCGCCGATTCAGCTGGAAGCGGGTCAAATTTGAACTGCAGCTGCCTCATAGTTTGCTATTTATTTTTTCCAAAAATCATTTCTAGGTACATAAGGACCTATTTAATCATAAATACATGGTTTGGTGGTGATACGTCGAGATTTGGGCGGTGGCCGATGGCCTCAACTCTAGAGCACGTAAACTCGCATGCCCGTCGCGTGGTCACCGCGTGACCATAATGTTTCCATGTGTTCTGGGCGGCTTAGGCATGTCTAGTAGGTTGGTCACTCCCCAGGTTGGTGCTAGGAAGAAAATTACAACATAAGATTCTCACGAGAAGACCGATCGATGCTCAAACATGAATTAGCAGCTAAGTGTTTGATTAGCGGTACGGGAAATGCACATGGCCAATGGGCGTGAGTTTTGGCTGAGGATGATCATCTACTAAGGAGAATGTGTTCACAAATTTTTAGCTCAAAAGGAGGATCCTAGGTGGTACTTGCTTTGCAAAGTACCACGCTGGACAAAAATATGAATGTTGAAGCTGGGCTCAAAATAATGAATGGATTGAGATGAAATTTTGTGGAGGATGGTTATTTGGGCATAGGAAAGCATTGTAGAAAATTGATACCATTTGGACATGCCAAAGTAGTACTTCCTTCACAATGCTCTTCTATGGACAGAAACTTGGGAAAACTAGTGAGAGAGATTGAATGAATGAAATGAGGTCAAAATTGGTGTAGGTAAGTTACTTAGGTATGGTCATGCGCTGGTCAATTTTCAGATCATTTGGGTAATCCTAGCTAGTACTTACTTCACAAAGCTTCTCTCGAGGTAGAAACTTTGGAAATTTCCCGAGAAAGATTTACTACGAAAATTGAGCTGAATATTATCATGTGGCAATGATTTGGGTATGGAAGAGTGCCCGAAAAGTTTGAGGGTAATAGGAGGGGTCTATATAACACTTGCTTTGCAACGTGCCAATTTGGCCATAAAATATAAATTGAACCTGGGCTCACATAGATGATTTGACTGAGCTGCAATTTGGAGGAGGGTGATAATTTGGGCATATGAAGAATCTGTATAAATTTCATGTCATTTAGAGATATAAAAAAGGTACTTCCTTCACAATGCTTCTAGGTGGACAAAAACTTTGGAAATTTGCCGAGGAAGATTTGCTAGGCGAATGGAGCTGAATTTTGTCATGCGGTAATGATTTGGATAGGAAAGAGTGCCCAAAATTTCGTAGGGCAATCAAGAATATATAAATAGCACTTCCTTCATAAAGTGTTGTTGTGAACATAATAGGATAATGAATATTGTTGAATTAGTTTTGAACTAGGCAAGGAAGGATTTTTACATATTTGATGAATATATGACCCAAAGAATTTATGAGATTTTTTTGGGAATTTTGGGAATGATAGAAATATAGGTTGCTTCACAACCTAGGGCAAAAACTGCCACATAGACATGACACATAGGCAAAACTGATGAGATGGCGCCTAGTCATCACAACCCACCACAATCTACAAGGATATGACCATCTATATTGGTCGTTAACAACTAGAAATAAGGCAGCGGACTAGCGCTGTTAGCTTTATGACCATTTCATGTAAGGAAATTATGACCTTTCTGACCAAAATGGTCGCAATGGTTTAGGGTTTGGAGCCCCTCGAACAGCTTTTGAGCCATTGGTCTCAAATGGTCATAAATCTATGACCAATTCTTCCAGGGTCACTGACAGAAGGTCATAAGTTGACGTATTTCTTGTAGTGTCCGTCTACCCGCCGACAACAATGGTGGCAATCACCGTCTTCTACTCGGGTGAGAGACTGTTCGAAATGGCTTTGGACCTTGAGGAGGCCATAGCGGGCATGGTGTGGAGAGGAGAAAGGGAGCGGAGAAGGATGGATGAGGCTATGGTGGGGCTGGAGTTCAAATAGGTGGAGGTTGACATGGCAAGCGGCAGGCTGGTTAATGATGGGCGGCGGACAAACATAACGGTGGGGCCCGAGTAGGTTCCTCGGCAACGGTTCATGTTTAATGTAGGGACGCGGAATGATGGCCTGTCCTTTGAATGCCAAGGAGTCAGGTGCACCATGAAGTGGCACGGGCGGCGCTCTTGGCCTAGCCACCACTTTAATGTTAGAACGCCAATGAGAGGTTACGTCGCTCTAACCTAGCATGAATGTCGCACCGGTGTTGGAGCGGGGCTAGCCACTTCGGGCGAGAAGGGACATGGGAAGCGAGGGGTTTTTGGATGGGCCGGAGCAGCCAGAATCGAGTTCAGCAGCGGACCAGACGCCCACAAAGTCCCCTAGTTTGTTTTTCATTTATGAAAAAAAGTAGGTCCATACAGTTGCATGTCCGTGTTGAAGATGCATATTCGAATTCTAATAATTTTTTATTATGTAATTTTTTTTATCGAAGATTGTTTGATTTGAAATTCATTCCTAATGTTTTTTCTGTTGCACTATTAAGGGCCAAACACGCAAGAAAATATCTCCATACTCTCCGTGTCCAGCCTTATGGTCGAGCGGCCGGCACGTAGACCCCCGTTAGGCCATCACGTGTACCTCCACCACTTTTATCCATTCGTCTCTAGCGAGATGCATCGGTGTCCTTCATCTCCTTCTCTTGCTCCATCTCTCTTTCTCATCCCCATCCATATACGCTTCCACTGACATGCGCAGCCGTTGCTTCAACGTTGCGGAGCCAGCGGGATTTACTGCGCTGGGAGTCGGCTGCCGCGGCGAGCGTCGTTCTCAGGCTGCCGGCGTGTGTCAATCTTTTCATCGGTGTCTCTTTCCCATAGAAGCCATCGCAGCCAGATCCCGCCCCTCCCCCTCCCCCTCCGTCTCTCTCTCTCTCTCTCTCTCTCTCTCTCTCTCTCTCTCTCTCTATCTAATTCTGTCAAGCACCACCATCGGAACCCTCCTCTTCTGATTCTCCTAGTCAAGATTTGACCTATCGTTCACTTCGATGGTTTCAATTCTTTGCCTCGACCAAGGATCCTCTTCTTCCTTCGTTGTTCGTTCCCTTCTCTTCCATGCATATATAAATGTAAATGTATATAAATTGATGAGAATCGTTTTAAGGCAGCGAGGTGAGCAAACTGAATTTGTGTGCGTGCGTGACGGTTGGATGTACGGACAGAAACTATGTTATTTCTCATGTTGGACATGACTGCGGGTTGAATACTGAAAAACATAGGGTCCTTTCTATAAGAATGAAACGTTTTCTTAGAGTCACTATGTTATTTCTCACGTTGGACGTGACTGCGGGTTGAATACTGAAAAACACAGGGTCCTTTCTATAATAATGAAATGTTTTCTTCGAGTCACTTAAAAAAGGATTGCGGGTTGAATTCTGAGAAACAGAGGGGCGTTTCTGCAAAAGTGCCTAGCGACGACGGACGACCGAAACCCAATTTTCTTTATTATTAGGTAAAGATTTGTATATGGGTCCAAATTTGTTTCATGACATGTGGGCCCCTCGGAGTGTAGTTTTGTAGCTTATTTATAATAATTAAAGAGAACAACATAGTTTTTTCAATAATACCATGGTGCGACGTTGAAGGCGAGAAAGGACGTTCGAGAGAGCGATGACCGAGCCAGAGGGAAATCAACAAGGGGAGTTGCGTGGGTTGCAACGGTGTTTGGAGTAGTTGTGGGCCGAATGCTACGAAAATATAATCTAAACCGACCGGAATAAATGCCTACACAAATTAATCCAAGGTTGGAGTGCCTCTCGCAATGTAAATAGCTCCGGCTTTGCGAGGGATGGAGAGGTAGTAGCTTCAACGCGTGGAAGATGCAGTGTGAGAAAGCGAGGTCAATCGAGAGACATATAGATAGAGAGACAAAGTGAGTGTGGTCCGACATTCATTGAACAAATATATATGCTCTGGAGAGATATTGTCCGATTGAGCTTTTGGCAAGGGTGAGGGCTGTAAGAGAGAGCTTGAGAGATGATCCAGTCACAGACGTGTAGATATATTTTGTGTGTGGGAGGAAGTAAGGTCAACCGATCACATAGGGTCGTCGTGCGATAAAAAAAGTGAGACGGGTTGGAGAGAGTGACCTAGATAGACAATGTGCGTGAGACAGTATACAATGTGAATATGTCGAATTGGGCTCAAACATGGTGATATATCATTTTTGTCCGAGAAAGAGCGAGGTCAATCGAGACATACAAAGCGAGAGAGAGAGAGAGAGATTGAGTGAGCGTGGCCCACCATGAGGTCGAAAGAGTGGCGGCGGCTTGGATGGACTGGCCTAGATAGACAATCTGCGTGAGAGAGTATAGAGTGTGTCGATCGAGGCCTGAACAGGGAGATATATTATTTGTGTGTGAAAGAGAATGAGGTTAAACGGGACTCAGATAAAGAGAGCGAGATTGAGCGAGTGTGGCCCGTCGTGCGGAAGAAAGAGTGAGACAGTCTCGAGGGAGTAACCTAGATATACAATGTGCGCGCGTGCGCATGAGAGGTTGGGGGCTAGATAGGCAATGCATGTATTTAGCGCGAGAGGGTGAGAGGGAGAGAGAGAGAGAGAGAGAGAGAGAGAGAGAGAGAGCTCGGCATGGGGTGCAATGGCGGGTGTGTGAGGTAAATACATTTGGTAACAGAGTGGAAAAAGGGGTTGTGTAGTTGAGAGACTTAGAGATCGAAACATGGAGAGAAAGAATGAACGTGTGTTGGAAACCGATAGCTTCCTAAGGTGGTTAGTAGAGGAAGATTGACCGATACAGGAAGTATGTGGCGTTTGTGCGGGGGGGGGGGGGGGGAGGGGGGCTAAAAACAACATTGGAATGTACATAGTACGAGACTTAATATCGGTGTTTCAATTCGGTGTACATTGTAAGATTTGAACCGAGGACCATGCATACGGGTAATTATTTCGAATTCGTGCCATACTAAGTTTCGAAAAGTTGACATTGACTCAATTTGTTGTGCTTTTTTTAGGTCATATATTTGAATCCATCCAAAAGTTTTCTCACTACCATGGTGTTCATCATATACATATGAATTTGTATTAAAAAAGTAGCATGGATATAGTGAAATGCGAAATCCACGTTAGAATTGGAGATCGCTACGTGACACACACTCTAATTCAAATAACTAATTATGTGACACACACTCTAATCCACGTTAGCGTGGATACCGTTTCAAATTTTTTTTGAAATAACTCCTCATTAATTAATTTATAGTACTATCTCGTTTTGAATGACTAATTATTGCAAGGAAAACACGGGCATGGTAATACATACAGATTTGTTTGCAAATGAAAGAAGATTCATTTGCATTCTCAAATGTAGGCGCACCAGGCAGACCAGGGTTGTGTCGGGGTGGACGCTGCTTTGGTGCCTTAAAGGCAACTGCCTTTGGGTCACTGACATGTGGGCCAGCCACCTGTTGGGCCCACATGTTATGGACACAAAGGCAGGTGCCTTAAGGCACCAAGCATAGTCCTGTTGGGGTGGTCGCGTGTGTCGGACGGACGCGTAGCACCCAGCCACCCACCCGCCTCCCTCCCTCCCCAACTCCCCCCCCAAAAGGACGACGACAAAATAAGTTCGCGCTTCCACGTTTTAGATTGAAATATCTGGCGGCCCCAATTCCAGCCCTTCAAAATCTCTCTTCTCCACCGTCCCCTTCCGCGCCCAGATTGCTCAAATCCCTAATTCGCCGCCAACCCAAGAAAAGTTCGAATCGCCCCTCGTCTCGTCTCTTTCCCCACTGTTCCCCACCTCTGTGTCGGACGACGACGGCGAAGACAACAGTCGCGCTTCACCACCGCACCGGAGCTACCTCATCTACGCCCTCGTCCACTGCACCGGGTGGTCCACCGACAACGTCGGCCGCCGCAACCGACGTGCCTCACAGACACCGAGTTCCACCGCATCAGGTGCGCTTCACCGACGCCGTCTCCCAGCTCAACCGGGCTACTTCACCGTGCACATCATCGCACCTCCGCCCCCTGAGGTCGTTGGGGCTTCACCAATGGTCTCGTCCACCGCATCATAGCGCTCCGCTGCCACTCAAGATCTGCATCCATGCGCAGCCAGCCAACTCCTGCACATCACCCTCAACGGCTCTGAAGTGACCCGCACTCTAGCTAGGCGAGCATGCCCAAACGGCGGCCCGAACTAGCTATCCACACATCACTCCCTTGTGCACTGTTCCGACGATGTTTGGATATCCTTTCACTGCTCTCTTAGCTTACACGCCTATGCAACTCTGACTTTAACTCTTATTTCTTCTGGAGATATCATCTGAAACAAGCAAATCCATTTTTAGCGAAGCATGATGGCGCTACGGGATCTGGTACACATCCTGCACACCCGTATAACCTTGTAAGTATCTGTCCTCCGGTACAACATCAAGGTCGATTCCTCTTATTTGATCAACCATTTGCTGTGTCAAAAATGCAGAGGGGGATGCAAGGAGCACAAGGCCTGCACATCCAAGCAAGTGGTAACATGGACTTGTACATGGAACATCTCAAGCGCAAGCAGAGCTGTAGTGAGCCTGTACAACGAGCTAGCGTAAGTCCCTGCATTTCATTTAATTCGTACTGGCATTCGTGTATGATTTGTGTGTAGTGGCGGATCCACGAATTCAAGTTACCAGGGGCGAACATTTAACTTAAAAAATACGAAGGCACTTGCACTCCGGAAATCAACATAACTTGAGAAATGTGAAGCTACATGCACTTTGAAAACCAGCTAATAATCCAAAGTAGTTCAGATTATAAACACTAAATGATGCAAGCACCAAAAACACAAAATGCAACATGGTGTACAAGGACTACAAACATGGTCTGTACCTGCTTGAATTATTCGTTCTCTGGCTGAAAATATCGAAGTGTAATTGCACGTATAACCAGTGCGCAAACTGCATATCAATATATCTATCTTGCACAAGTATGCCAATAGTTTCAAACAACAGATTAGAAAAGTATTTATGCTATGTTGTCATGATACAGGGACTTTCTGGTAGATGGACTACAGTCATCTATGGCTTTTGCTTACTGGTCGTGTCCTACAGTCGGCGTGTGCTCTGATACCATCTTGTAGCGACCAGACCTCAAACAGTCTGATCTCTGTGCTTCAGTGTCATCCCTGGATCAGTAATGCTGACACGCACAGTACTTGAAGGATTTATAACAGAGTAGCAATCACACACTTATTACATCGGATGTCTCCAAAGAGAACTTATTACAATAAATATGGCTTAAGGCTATCTAATAACGATAACAGCGGAAGGCTTGGAAGATAAGTAAGTCCATCAACTCCAACGACATCACTGAGTATAGAACCACAATCCTAAGGCATCTTACTCATCGTCTGAAAAGTCTGCAACATGAACGTTGCAACCCGAAAACGGGTCAGCACATGGAATATGCTGGCAAAGTAACACATAGAGAGTAATGAAAGAATAAAGCTATACTACATGCATATATGGCTAGTGGAAAGCTCTATGGTTACAGTTTTGTGTAAAGCCAGTTTTTCCCTACTGCAAAGGAGTAAATTTATTTAACTATCATGGTGGTTGTTAAACATTGAGAATGGTTGACAGCATCCTCAATCCCAATTAAGTAACATCATCAAACAAACCCAACAATATTAATTAAAGTAACATGTCGAGATTCACATGATAATCCAAGTACTAGATACTCAAAATTGTCATAACCGAGGACACAGCTAATCATGATTAGTTTATACACTCTGCATAGGTTTGCGCACTTTTCCCCACACGACTCGATCTCCTCCGTTGGTTTTCTCGCACTACATCGTGTTTGAGAAACGGATGACCGAGACATAGTCTTTCATTACGATGGGTAGATCTGTACACCTACTTTCCCCTACATCTGCTAGTCTACCACTGTAAGAGTTCGCACAACTTAATCAACTATGCTAGAGCCCATAATAGCATGTGGCTGCACACGGAAGTTTCTAGCATGAATAATCTTATGATCCCTTTGAGCCTGGGTGGCGGTCCAAAAACAAACAGGCCATCCTGGAATATCCAAGTGCCTCAATCCACCCAGATGTGCATTAAAGTTGCCACCTTAAATAAACCATTAATTAACAATCTCACATCTGTCATGGATACACTCACCCAATCCACGTCTACTAGCATAGCATGGCATAATAAGCAAACGTAGAAGTAACTCCCAAGGGTTTGATAATAAAACAGGTAATAGGTACTACCTCAATCTACTTCCCAAAACCCACATATTAATTCAGATCCTAATCATGCAATTGTTTGGAGGATTGAACTAATGCAATAAAACTGGGTAATAAGGAGGTATGATCAAAGTGTTACTTGCCTTGCTGATGATCCGCGAAACCTAGGGATTCGAAGTAGCAAGCGGCGCAATCCGGGTACTCTATCGCAAGCAAACAAACATACAAGCATACAATAAGTACTCATCTAATGCACAGGTAAAACTCAAATAAGAGGTCTAACCAGAAAGTTCAACTTAAGAACTCCGGTTTGCAAAAAGACTCAAATCGAACAAAGAAACAAAACTCAAACGGCGAAAGAAACAAGCTTCATTTACTAATCTGGACCTAAGTCGAATTTTACAGAAGCAAAAACTGGTTTGAGTAGACTATTCGGAAAGAGGGTTTCGAGACGAAACTCTAGGCGCTTGAATCGCCTGATTTCGATAAACGAGCGAAAAGATAAACTAAAACGAAAATCGGATCAGAAATCGCGATCAGAAAAATCGCGGAATAAATCCAAGAAAAAGAAAAACGACGAACAGATTAACGAACGAACGTTCGTTATCTGGATCTAAATGACGGATACGTCCGTTAAAATGAACGAACGAGCGAATGCTCGTTAAATAAATAAAGCGATAAAACTGATATAATAAAATAAAAAAACTAGGGTTTTCCTTTTAAAAAAACCAAAGTGGTTTTCTCAAAAAAAAAAAACGGTGTCGGCGGCGGTTCGGGCGGTACCTCCGGCGAGGTCCTCCGGCGGGTCTGGCAAGGGGTGGCGGGGCTCCAGCGGCGGGGTGGGGCGGCGGTGGCTGCGGCGGCGGCGGCTGCAGGCGACGGCGGCGGCAGCACGAGGCGGCGGGGCGGGTCGACTCCGGCAGCGGGGAGTGCGGCGGCGGCGGCTTTGGCTCGGGGCTCAGGGGGGCCCCGGGGTGGGTATTTAAGGGGGGAGGCGGCGGCTCCGACTTGGGGAGGGGGTCGGGCGGCGGCGGTGGCTTGCACTCTCCCGAGTCCGGCGGCGGCACGGCGGGGAAGGCGGTGGCGCGAGCGGGCCGGCCTGGCTCGGCTGGGCTTCGGCCCAGTCGGGGGCAGGGATTTTTTTAAATAATTTCGCTGAACTGAAAATAAAAATCTTGAAAATTAAATAAAAATCTAAAAATACCAAAATAAATTTTCGTCGTCCAAATAAAATATTTAGAACAAGATGAACATTTTTTGGTCCTAAAATGCACTTTTGAAAATCGTGCAATTTTTCCTAAATTCAAATAAAATAGCAAAAACACCAAAATGAATCTTATTTGTTTTTTTTATTAAACCCTCATTATTTTTTTATTTTGGGAAAGTCATTTTATTCCGGCTCTCTTATTTTTGTGATTGAAATAATTGAAGATAAAATAAATAAAATCAAATGATCCTATTTCCAAAATTCGAGAAAACTCAAATATGAAAATAACAAATTCCCCAACTCTCTCCGTGGGTCCTTGAGTTGCGTAGAATTTCTAGGATCAAGGCAAAAATGCAATAAAATTATGATATGCAATGATGATCTATGTATAACATTCCAAATTGAAAATTTGGGATGTTACACGACGTTTCCTCAAGCTATGAAAATGCACTATAATTTGCTTGTCATCAATGCCTGCAAATCTCTGTCTCTCTCAACATAGTAGATCATCATTAAACACTAAATCCTTCAATGAGCTTGTAAAATGCTTGCATTAGATCCCTCATTAGACACTATATGTTCATCACCTGGAGCATGTAAAATGTTTGCATCAAATCCTTCATTTGCAGTCTGTTCATTAGACACTTCAGGCTCAAGAACAACATGAGCTTGTATGTTTGCACCGGAAACTTGATTAGATACATCAGATTCAGTCAGTTCAGTATTGATTGGGGGAGTTATAAAATAAGTAGAAATTAGTTTCATTTTCTCATAGATTCCCTACATACAAGCAGTTTTACAACACCGTCAGGTTTAATATTGGCCAGAAATTGAAGAGTTGAATTAGATATAATCAGGGATGTGATGTACTTGCTCGTTGCGTATACTACTCTTGCAAGCTGCGACTGTCCGTTTGCGCAAGCTCGATGCCGTGCCCGTGCTGCCGCCACTGCCTCCCACGCAGGCTACACCCAGGGTTGGATCTTCATCTTCTTGTCCTTCCGTTCGCTTGAAGCCTGGCGACCGCCCTCCAACGAGGGCGCGAGGAAGTGTTGTGTCGGTCTGTCCAGCGGCGGCTAGGTTAGGAGCAAACCAGACTGGAGGCTGGAGCGAATGAATTGAGATTTTTCATGCTGTCGATCGATATGGGAGGCGCTCGTTTGGGCCGCGAGCCTGCTATAGGGCCAGCCTTGCACTTATGTTATTGGCCCATCCAAATTGAAATATTTTTCTTCATGTTTTACATTGCCTGCTCGTGCGTTGGGACGAACAAAACTAGTGTGGGCCAACCTGGACGACTCAAACTAGGTGCACACTTTCCAGCCACCCGAGGCGGCCGCCCATACCAGGTCCTATGGTGGCATCACCCCTTTTTGTGTGTATGAGTGGATAGTGAAAAATATTCCAGTGGCGCTTTTGATTTACCCACAGAATGGTTGAATTGCTTGTTTCTATGAACTGAGTTGCCAATAATGTGAAGGATGCCAGTCTTTTCATCCTATTGTAGATTGCTTAGATCTCGATATGCCAAAAGTAATCGCATGAAATATACAGTAAAAGCCAGTGTGATGTGTGTGGCTACAACTAGTCTGACTACACGTCCTCATATAACATATCAAGGACGCACCATCTTACCAGATTAACCATTCGACTTACCAATGCAGCGTGGGAAGAAAGAAGTATTGGGACTGCGTATCCAAGCAATTGATGCCATGGACTCCTTCGTACAACCTTGTAAGCGAAAAAGAAGTTGCAGTGTGCCTGTACAAAGAACTAGCGTAAGTTCAGTTACCTGCTTCTCAGAATTTTAGTTAGCCACTTATTGCAAAATTGTTCTATTATGTTGCTTGGCTTAATTTAGTTTGCTACTAATTACATAATGCCACAGCCTGTTAATCATATTGTAGACTGCGCCTATCTATGTGTTTGATACTTACTGTTAAGAATTACCTGTTTGCCTTAACTTAAATATCTACTTGTTTGTTTAACTGCTTTGCTGCTGCAACAGCACATTACAATGATGTTAATAACTACTTTTCAGCATCCAATAAAAACTCTTTAATTCCTTGTTTGTTTAACCGGTTTGCTGTTATAACTCCCAGTTGAGATGTTTTGCTAACTTCAACTTTTCTGAATCCAATTGGAACTTTAATGGCAAAACAGGTTAGCCCAAGATCAAAGAGCGAGGTCCCCATGGACGTTGCATCATCCCACAGCAGTGGCATCGGCCCAATCGTGCATTATGAATTGACAACTGCTGATGCTCTAGAGGCTAAACTAGTGGTAGAAAGAGATTCTGCTTCTGCACTTAGAGATGAAGTTGACATGTTGAGGAAGCAAACAACACAATCACAAGCAGTACTCAAGACAACCATTAAATATTTGGTGGATTTCAAAACAAAGCAAGCTGAGACTGACCAGAAGGTGAAGGAAAAAAGGAAATTAAATTCCTACTTGGTAAATCATAGGTGAAATGTTCTTTCCATCGTTGAATAACCTTTGTGTTGTCTGTTCATGTAATCAATCAAACCATTTGTTTTAGAGATCATGTAATAATTGTTTTTTTGTTTTTTGGTTTGTAATTTTATTTGAGCACAAGTTTGTATTAATTGATAAGACTCAGAGACATTTCATTTGGATTGCTGTGCCAGACCTACAAATATGCCAATCGGGCTGAATGTGCATTCAACAATAGTAGTAGTATAGATGGACCATAAGTGGCACGCATCGGAAAGGGCCAAGATGCTGGCTAAAAAAGGATGCTGTTGTAGCCAAAAAAAGTGCAGCGGCCTGACTTATGTATGTTAGTTGATATTATTGATCCATATAGTCTATAAGTGTTTATATGTCTGTTAGTTCTATACATTCTTGGTTGATTGACTCGGTATTTGAATCTTGATACATCGCTTGTGTACATATCTGAATGGGAGTACACATTATGCTGCGTGTGACATTTGAGTTGGACATGAAGTGTTCCAAATATTCGAATTCTCCTTAAATTGGATTCTAGCTTCTGAATTTGAGTATCGGCATTTGTAAACCATATTCATATATGACAGTGGAATGCATCTTTGTCGTCCTTTTAAAGATATATAAAAACACATAGAATGATTTATAAAGATTCATATAGGAATACAAAATGGATTCGAATTTAGTTGTCAGGGTAAACGTGGATGCTTATTGTCCCAAAATTCGAAAGAAGCGGCAAAATGTCCACTCCCACGTCGGCTGCCCGTAGCCAAGTGTTTGGGAGATGGAAATTACTGTTTACCCATTACACGGACAATCCATCAGCCCGATTTCCACTGCTCTAAATAGGGGTAGGTTAGTAACTTCAATTAGACGTGACACGACCGCCTTTGAGCCCATTCCGACATGGTGGGCGTCAAACATGGGCGACAAAACACATTTGATTCAAGCTCATCCGAAAGACCTTTGTTTCTCCCTCCATTCCCCATTCAGACATAGTGGGTGAGGGAGTCCTGGATTAAGGGGTCCTCGGACAACCGGACTATATACTTTGGCCGGACTGTTGGACTATGAAGATACAAGATTGAAGACTTCGTCCCATGTCCGGATGGGACTCTCCTTTGCGTGGAAGGCAAGCTTGGATATTCGGATATGTAGATCTCCTTCTCTATAAACGACTTTGTGTAACCCTAGCCCCCTCCGGTGTCTATATAAACCGGAGAGTTTAGTCCGTAGGACAAAAACAATCATAATCATAGGCTAGATTCTAGGGTTCAGCCTCTATGATCTCATGGTAGATCAACGCTTGTAATACTCATATCATCAAGATCAATCAAGCAGGAAGTAGGGTATTACCTCCATCGAGAGGAACCAAACCTGGGTAAAACATCGTGTCCCCTACCTCCTGTTACCATTAGCCTTAGATGCACAGTTCGGGACCCCCTACCCGAGATCCGCCGGTTTTGACACCGACATTGGTGCTTTCATTGAGAGTTCCACTGTGTCGTCGCTGTAAGGCGTGATGGCCCCTTCGATCATCTTCAACGATGCGGTCCAGGGGGAGGTTTTCCTTCCCGGATAGATCTTCACATTCGGCGGCTTCGTACTGTGGGCCAACTCGCTTGGCCATCTGGAGCAGATCGATAGCTACGCCCCTGGCCATCAGGTCAGGTTTGGAAGCTTAAACTACACTGCCGACATCCGCGGAGACTTGATCTTCGATGGATTCGAGCTCAGGATAGGTGCGCTGAACAGTCACGACGGACATGACTTTGAACTGCCACTGGATAATATTCAGGAAATCGCACCCGCGTTGGCGCCGGGAATCAACCCGGAGCAGATCATGCCTTCCGAGGACGGGTGGATGGACCCCGCCACGGAGGCCGCACACTCATCGGCGTTGGAGCCGAACGTTGATCCCACCTCCTGTGAGAGTGGTGTCGTCGGACCCCCGGACTCTTCCCCGGTTGCAGGATCCGAACCGCGTGCGTCTGCGCCTATCGAATCAGATTGGACACCCGTGATGGAGTTCACCGCCGCGGATATTTTTCACCACTCACCCTTAGGAGATGTCCTAAACTCATTAAGGTCCTTGTCCTTGTCAGGAGACTCTTGGCCGAACTATGTCCGGCTCAAGTGGGAAGCGGACGATGAAGAAATTCGTTACCCACCCACTTCATAGCCACTGTCGACGACTTAACCGACACGCTCGATTTCGACTCTGAAGACGTCGACGGTATTTACGACAACGCAGGAGAAGAATAGGAACCACCGCCCATTGGGCGCTGGACTGCCACCTCATCATACGATATTTACATGGTGGACACACCAAAAGAAGGCGATGGTGACGGTACAACGAAGGATAATCCCCTCGATAAGCCACCAAAGCGGCACCGTAGACGCTGCTCTAAATCCCGCCACGGTAAAACAGCGACAACAGTGCAAGAAATAATACCCCGGTTGATTCCAAAGGAACTACAACCCCATGGACCCAACGATGGAGCAGGATGAGCCAGGGGACGGTGAAAACAGTCTGGAGCCGACGTTAGATAACGCCGATCCCGAGGGTAAAATTCAACAACCTGTCTCCGGAGAGGAGGACATCCCGGACGATGATGCACTTATTGTCCCAGAAAAACTCTTGGAACAAGAGAACCTCCACAGAAGACTTATCGCCACTGCGAGGAGCCTAAAGGAGCAGAAGCAAAAGCCTAAGGCCGCGCAGGATACACTCAACCATAGGCAAAGAGCTATCCAAAGCGCAAACTGCTGCCCGAATTGGACGATGAGGCCGTAGAGCCCACTTAGCCGAAAACTACCGATCAGCTAGACCGACCGCCCCGTGGCCGTGACAAGATGACTAAGGATGCCGCGCACAAGTCAGCACACGATCTACGTGAGCTCCTGGACAGAAAGTCCGGTATGGCCAGATCCATCTACGGATCTAGGAAGCGCGCTCCAGCGCAGGATCAGAACTACCAAAATGATCACATCGATCGAATACCAGCTTGGAATCAGAACCAAGCACAACAACCGTCGACAGCATGCCACGATACAGCCAAATACAGGGGTGCCGCACATCCCCTGTGCTTCACCGATGAGGTGCTGGATCATGAATTTCTGGAAGGATTCAAACCCGTGAATATAGAGGCATACGATGGAACTACAGACCCTGGGGTCTGGATTGAGGATTTTATCCTTCATATCCATATGGCTCGCGGAGGTGATCTCCATGCCATCAAATATCTACCCCTCAAATTAAAGGGACCAGCTCGGCACTAGCTGAAAAGCCTTCCTGGAAACTCAATTGGAAGTTAGGAAGAGCTTGAGGATGCTTTCAGGGCCAATTTTCAAGGGACCTATGTCCGGCCTTTGGACGCTGACGACCTAAGTCATATAATTCAACAGCCCAGAGAGTTAGCCCAAAAACTCTGGAACAAGTTTCTTACTAAGAAAAACCAAATAGTCGATTGCCCGGACGCCAAGGCTTTAGCGGCCTTCAAACACAGTATCCGGGACGAATGGCTTGCCAGACACCTCGGCCAAGAAAAGGCGAGGATGATGGCAGTCTTAACAAGCCTTATGACCCACTTTTGCGCAGGCAAGGATAGCTGGCTGGCCCGTAGTGGCACCAGCGACCCAAGTACATCCGAAGTCAGGGATGGCAACGGGAAGCCGCGACGCAACAAAAACAAGCGTCAAAACAATAATGATAACCTAGAGAATATGACAGTCAATGCCGGATTTAGGGGCTCTCGACCCGGTCAATGGAAGAAGCCATTTAAAGGCAGCAGAGACGGATCGTCCAGCCTAAACAAGATTCTAGACAAATTATGTCAGATTCACGGGACCCCCGAAAAGCCTGCAAACCACACCCACAGAGAGTGTTGGGTTTTCAAACAGACCGGCAAGCTGAATGCCGAACAAAAGGGGAGGGAGACGCCAAGTGAGGCCGAGGAGGAGCCTCGTCAGCTGAACACTAGAGGACAGAAAAAATTCCCACCAGAAGTCAAAACAGTGAATATGATTTACGTAACGGACATCCCAAAGAGAATGCGCAAACGCGCACTCAGAGACGTATACGTTGTTGAGCCCGTTGCCCCCAAATTAAATCCCTGGTTGGCCTACCCGATCACCTTTGATCGCAGGGACCACCCGACTAGTGTCCGACATGGAGGATCGGCTGCCTTGGTGCTCGACCCAATAATTGACGGATACCATCTCACACGAGTCCTCATGGACGGGGACAGTAGTCTAAACCTGATATATCAGGACACTGTCCACAAAATGGGGATAGACCCTTCAAGGATCGGCCTAAGTAACACTACCTTTAAAGGAGTAATACCAGGTGTTGAGGCCCACTGTACGGGCTCCCTAGTACTAGAAGTTGTATTCGGTTCCCCCAACAACTTCAGAAGCGAGGAATTAACCTTCGACATCGCTCCATTCTGGAGTGGCTATCACGCACTACTCGGACGAACGGCCTTCGCTCGTTTTAATGCAGTACCGCATTACGCCTACCTCGAACTTAAGATGCCCGGTCCACGCGGCGTCATCACAGTTAGCGGAAACACAGAGTGTTCCTTACGCGCGGAAGAATATGCGGCGGCTCTAGAAGCCAAAAACTGAGCGTTCCCTCCAATCAGGACTAATGGCCGGTCGTCAAGACCACGAACATGGTTAGACGAGTCCGGCGATCCACCTAATGTAACAGCCCAATTGGCATTTCCCCATAAAAGATGCCAGGAGCTGCTCGCAAAAAGAGCCCATAGTTTGGCTCGACCTTATCAATACAATAGCATATTGCATTTTCATTAACGAACACCTCGCACGAAGTCTTTCACCTGGGTTTTTTCTTTTACAGGCGACCATCATGCTACACCCTTCCAGGATATGGCACAACGGAGATAAAGGCGCAGACGTGCAGCAGGGCCCCGCACAAAGGTTTCTCTTTAGATTAAGACACTTGAAAGCACAAGTGCTCCCTAGGTGGTTTTGGTAATTAATGTCAACATATCTCTTGTTGGACTAACACTTTTATCTAGTATGTTTCAGATAAGTTCAACAATGGAGTGGCATGGACTAAAGGATGTGGGAACTCCTTCAAGATGCTAAGGACAAAGGATTGGCTCAAGCTTCAAGCTCAAGACTCTTCATTTTACATTTTAGTGATCCAAGACCACATTGAGTCTATAGGAAAAGCCAATACTATCAAGGAGGGATGAGGTGTTGCTTAATGAGCCTCTTGCTTCATGTGCTTAGTGATATGCTCCAAAACCTCAACTACTTTCCCACTTCCACAAATGACCTAAACCCAAAGCCAATATCGGTCACACCGAAACTTCCTATCCGGCACCACCGATTTCAAAAGTCATAGCCACTGCCACAAACCCTAAGCAAATCGGTCTTACTGATAGGGATCTCGGTCCTACCGAGATGGGATTGTAATCTCTCTGTGTATGTCCATTATCAAATCGGTCTCACCGAGTTTGAGAAATCGGTGCTACCGAGATTACAATGCAAACTCTCTGGAAACTTATTACCAAAATCGGTTCCACCGAGTTTCAGTAATCAGTCCCACCGAGTTTACCTGACTAACTCTCTGGAAAGCTTATTACCAAATCGATCTCACCGAGTTTGTGTAATCGGTCTTACCAAGATTACGTTATGCCCTAACCCTAACTGAATCGGTCTCACCAAGTTGCATTTCGGTCCCACCGAAAACCCTAACGGTCACATTATTTGCTAAATCGGTCTGATCAAAACAATTCGGTCCCACCGAGTTTGGTAGATTGTGTGTAACGGTTAGATTTTGTGTGGAGGCTATATATACCCCTCCACCTCCTCTTCATTCGAGAAGAGAGCCATCAGACTGAACCTACACTTCCAGCATACATTTTCTGAGAGAGAACTACCTACTCATGTGTTGAGGCCAAGATATTCCATTCCTACCATATGAATCTTGATCTCTAGCCTTCCCCAAGTTGCTTTCCACTCAAACCTTCTTTCCACCAGATCCAAATCCATTGAGAGAGAGTTGAGTGTTGGGGAGACTATCATTTGAAGCACAAGAGCAAGGAGTTCATCATCAACGCACCATTTGTTACTTCTTGGAGAGTGGTGTCTCCTAGATTGGCTAGGTGTCACTTGGGAGCCTCCGACAAGATTGTGGAGTTGAACCAAGGAGTTTGTAAGGGCAAGGAGATCGCCTACTTCGTGAAGATCTACTGCTAGTGAGGCAAGTCCTTCGTGGGCGACGACCATGGTGGGATAGACAAGGTTGCTTCTTCGTGGACCCTTCTTGGGTGGAGCCGTCCGTGGACTCGCGCAGCCGTTACCCTTCGTGGGATGAAGTCTCCATCAACGTGGATGTACGATAGCACCACCTATCGGAACCACGCCAAAAACATCCATGTCTCCAATTGCGTTTGAATCCTCCAAACCCTTCCCTTTACTTTCTTGCAAATTGCATGCTTTACTTTCCGCTGCTCATAAACTCTTTGCATGCTTGCTTGATATGTATTGTGAATGTTGAAATTGTGCCTAAACTCCACTTAAACTTTGAAGAATCTTAAAAACTGCAACTTTGGTACGAAGTGTCTAATCACCCCCCCTCTAGACACCTCTTCTCAAGGTCCTACAAGTGGTATCGGAGCATTGGTCTCCATTGCTTTGGTTTAATCACCATTGGAGGAAGATGGATGAGTCTACTATTGGGAGTATTAGACATAGAGTGCCTATACTTGATGGGGAGTATTTTTATGAGTGGAAAAATGAGATGCTTGTTATCTTCAATCAATATCACTTTAACAAGTACATTGCTAGTCCTTGTGAACCTTATGTTGATCCTATGCATCCTACCCATGATGAGTCAGTTGACATGATTAGGAATCTTAGAACTACCGATCTTATCATTAGAGGATTGCCTAGAAACTTGCTTGGATGCTTGCCTACCTTCAAGTGTGCCTACACCATATCGAAATTTCTTGAGGAAAAATTTCCTGATTATTCCTTGAAAAATCTTGATGAAATTCTCCATAAGTCTATTGCCTTGAGTAAAATGAATACTAGTGATCCTATGTTTGGTGATCGTCTATTTGAGCTTACAAACCTTATGCGTGCCAAAGGAAATGTTGGTATCATTAGTGACATTATTTCCGAAGCTATAAAAATTCATAAGCAAGATTATCAAACTCATTCTAATGAATCACCCTCTCTAGGACTTGATCCACCACATGACGATGTTGAACATGGATACTATGATGAGGATGATGAGAGTGACTTCGATCTTGATGATGCAATGAGACACTTTGGTCTTGTGGCAAATCTTCGGGGATATATGTCAGGAGGAAAGGAATGGGTTCTTGATAGTGGATGTACCGATCACATGACCGGAGATAAAGACATGTTCCATGAGCTTGCTGACAATGATAGTCCTCGAAAGTATGTTACCTTCGGTGACAACTCAAAGGGTAAGGTGGTTGGCCTTGGTAAGGTGACCATATCACATGATAGCTCCATACAAAATGTCATGCTCGTTGAATCTCTTGGTTACAACTTAGTTTCAGTATCTAGACTTGCTGATTTCGGTTTCAATGTTCTATTTACTGAAGTATATTGCCAAGTATTTCATCGAGATAATCATAAAACGGTCTTTACCGGTGTGCGTAGAGGTGATCTATACATTGTTGATTTCACTAAAAAGGCTAAACCTAAAACTTGCTTCATTGCTAAATCCTCAAAAGGTTGGTTATGGCATAGACGACTTGGTCATGTTGGTATGCGAAACCTTGACAAGCTTATTAAAGGAAATCATATCCTTGGAGTTAATGATGTCATATTTGATAAGGATAGACTTTGCAGCGCTTGTCAGGCAGGTAAACAGGTTGGAGGAGGGCATCCCGTGAAGAACATCATGACTACAAGGAGGCCACTCGAGCTACTTCACATGGATCTTTTTGGTCCTAACTCTTACAAGAGTCTCGGTGGAAATTCTTTTGGTCTAGTTATAGTTGATGATTTCTCAAGATTTACGTGGGTGTTCTTTCGCGATGATAAATCACTTGTCCAAAAGATCTTCAAAAACTTCGCTAGGAAGACCCAAAATCAATTTGAAGTGAAGATCATGAAGGTTCGCAGCGACAACGGAACGGAGTTCAAGAACGCAAATGTGGACACCTTTCTTGATGAAGAAGGGATTTCACACGAGTTCTCGGCTACGTACACACCTCAACAAAACGGAGTTGTTTAGAGGAAGAACCGGACGCTCATTGAAATGGCGAGAATGATGCTTGATGAGTACAAGACGCCGAAGCACTTCTGGGTGGAAGCGGTTGAGACAGCTTGTCATGCAACAAATCGCTTGTATCTTCACAAGCTACTAGGCAAGACGGCATACGAGCTCCTCACCGGTAACAAACCCCAAGTTGGATACTTTTGAGTATTCGGCTCAAAATGCTACATTCTTGATAAACATCGTCGCTCTAAATTTCCTCCTAAGTCTCATGAAGGTTTCCTACTAGGTTATGGCTCAAACTCTCACACTTACCGTGTCTAAAAAAATTTCACCCGAAAGGTTGAAGAGACGGTAGATGTGAAGTTTGATGAATCTAACGGCTCGCAAGTAGAGCAATTGCCAATTGATGTAGGAGACAAAGATCCTTCAGAAGCAATTCAAGACTTGGCAATTGGTAAGGTTCGTCCAACGGAGGTGAAGGAGAGGACCTCGTCCGTCCAAGTGGAAGCTTCAACTTCACAACAAGGTGAACCAAGAGTTGATACGGAAGCATCCACAAGCGGGACACACCAAGATGAAGAAAACGAGGAAGTGCATCAAGATGAACGTCAACAACCTCCTTCTCCACCACGACAAGAGAACGACAATGCCAACAATGAAGAAGGCCAAGAAGAAGAAGAACAAGATGAAGAAAATGTTCAACAAAGACCCAAGCAAAAGCTTTCACGAGTTCGAGCAAGAGTTGCTAAAGATCATCCCGTCGAGCAAATCTACAATGACATTCAAACCGGGAGAATCACTCGCTCTAAAATCGTTTAGCTAACTTTTGTGAAAACTATTATTTCATCTCTAGCATTGAACCTATGAAGGTTGAAGAAGCATTGGAAGATCCGGATTGGATAAATGCTATGCATGAAGAGCTACATAACTTTGAGAGGAATCAAGTTTGGACATTGGTTGAGAAGCCCGACAACAACCACAACGTCATCGGTACCAAATGGGTGTTTCGCAACAAGCAAGATGAAGATGGACAAGTAGTTCGCAACAAAGCACGTCTCGTCGCGCAAGGCTACACACAAGTCGAAGGTATGGACTATGGTGAGACTTACGCCCCCGTTGCTAGACTTGAGTCCATTCGCATCTTACTTGCCTATGATAATCATCATGATATCACCTTGTACCAAATGGACATTAAAAGTGCCTTTCTAAATGGTGAAATAGAGGAGGAAGTTTATGTTAAGCAACCTCCCGGCTTTGTCAATCCTAAGAAACCCAATCATGTTTACAAACTTCACAAAGCTCTTTATGGTCTTAAACAAGCTCCTAGAGCG
The DNA here is from genome assembly GCA_963921465.1 of Triticum timopheevii. NCBI lineage: Eukaryota > Viridiplantae > Streptophyta > Magnoliopsida > Poales > Poaceae > Triticum > Triticum timopheevii. The sequence continues at coordinate 107,488,485 of OY997270.1, forward strand.
TGGTATAAATGCTTGACCAAGTTCCTTATTGAAAAAGGCTTTGAAATTGGGAAAATTGATTCTACTCCTTTTACTAAAAGGGTTAATGGAGAATTATTTGTGTGCCAAATTTATGTTGATGATATCATATTTGATTCAACTAACCCTCATTTTAGTGAAAAGTTTGGGAAGCTAATGTCGCAGAAGTTTGAGATGTCCATGATGAGTGAACTAAAATTCTTCCTTGGGTTGCAAATCAAGCAAACTAAGGAAGGTACCTTTGTTTCTCAAATGAAGTACACAAAGGACTTGTTCAAGAAGTTCAATATGCAAGAATGCAAAGGTATGTCTACACCCATGCCTACTAGTAGACACAATGACTTAACCAAAGATGGTGAACCGGTTGATCAAAAGGTTTATCGCTCTATGATCGGTTCATTGTTATATCTATGTGCTTCACGTCCCGATATCATGTTAAGTGTGTGCATGTGTGCACGATATCAAGTTGCTCCTAAGGAATGTCATCTTAAGTCTGTGAAAAGGATAGTGAGATACTTAATCCATACACCAAAATTTGGCATTTGGTATCCTAAGAGGGCCTCTTTTGATCTTGTTGGCTATTCCGACTCAGACTATGCCGGAGACAAGGTTGACAGAAAGTCCACTTCGGGTACTTGTCAATTTCTTGGTAGATCTCTTGTGTCTTGGTCCTCCAAGAAACAAAACTCGGTATCCTTGTCCACTGCCAAAGCTGAATATATTGCCGCTGGTTCATGTTGTGCTCAATTACTTTGGATGACCCAAACTCTTAAAGATTATGGGATATATGTGAGACATGTTCCATTGCTTTGTGACAATGAAAGTGCTATTAAAATTGGTCATAATCATGTGCAACATTCTCGAACTAAGCATATTGAAGTTCGTCATCATTTCATTCGAGATCATGTTGCTAAGGGTGACATTGATCTTAAGCATGTTCGCACCAAAAAGCAATTAGCGGATATATTTACCAAACCTCTTGATGAGAAAGTGTTTTTCAGGTTAAGAGGAGAATTAAACATCATTGATGCTTCGAACTTGGAGTAGAAACTTCATTGGATACATGCAAGACATGAGCTTATGACTAATCCTTGATGTTTTTCTCTTATGATGAATATCTTACGTCTTGGATATATTTGTATCTTGCATGTTATCTAACTCTTATAGGTACTTGGTGGAATCAAATTCCATGAGATTGTAATCCACTAATATCTTGAGCAATCTCTACATCACCAAGTCTCTACACTATGGTGGTTGAAGACAAGGAAGCAAGAAACCTCTTAAATATATCCTTTGACAAATTCTATGTTGAGCTTCATGATTGTCATTTTTGGATACACAAGTGCTCTTCCTTGCAAGAACTAACCCATGTAGGTAGATGGACTAAACCTCCAAGTGGTGCTCCAAATTCTTGATGAGCTACATCAACCTTGAGCAACCAACATCAGTTCAACTACATGGACTACATCACCAACCAAGGTATGTCATTCCATCTTAGAGAAGCTTTACTCCAAGTCATGAGATAAAGCAACTCGACAAGATGTGAATACATCAAAATGCTTAAACGAAAAATGGCAACCCCATTTTGAGCTTAAACGATGAGTATGACCTATGATCAAGTGATCTCACTTGACTCCTAAGTCAATATACTCTAACATAGGTGACTTTGTCGCTGACCATCTCTAGATGAAGTTCTCTTGTGTTCTTTTCTGTGTTTTTGCATTTGTCTCATGCATATTTGTTTCCCCTTTCAAAAAAAACTTCATCTAGATTTCTTTCTGTTTGCTCTGTATTATCTGCATTCCAATTCATTGCACATCTTTCAATAAATTCCTTGCAAATCTTTGTGAGATCTTACTAGTCTAAGTGAGCTGGGTGACAAGTGTTTTCTCTGCGATGAACTCGGTTTCACCGGTTTGTTATTTTCGGCCCCAATGAATCCTCTCGGAACGACCGAAATATACCACTCGGTGCCACTGATTTCATAACAGTAAAAACTCTTTGCCACATATTATGTGTTTCTTCTGATCCAGCTCCACTCAATGAATCTTGTCCTCTACAAGCATCACATTTTTTTTCATTGCTTTGTTCTGTGTCTCAAGGATCAAACCCATTCGACAGATTCCAGAAGGTCCTTCTTGGAAATTGATGTCAAAGGGGAGAGGGAGAACATCAAAGCTTATCATCTAATGAGATAGAGAGAGAGCATGAAAGCTTATCACCTTCCTTCTTAAGGGGGAGAGAGACCCTCAAAACGAGAGAGAGATCTCCAGGGGGAGAGGATACTTAAGTACAAAGTATTTCTCAAGGATCCCAGATGCTTGGTGTTCAAGAGGAGAGATGTCCACATGTCTTCTTGAGGGGAGAGACATGTTCATATGTTCTGTTGTGCCTATTTGCATTAACATGCATCAGCTCTGATCATCATTCATATCTTTCAGCTCTGTTTTCTTTCAAGCTCTGATTTTCTGTTCCCTATCTTCTCCCAGTATCCCATGTTAGATTCAGGGTGAGCAAGACATCTAAGGGAAAGAGATCATTTAAAATTCATTGCATATCTTTACTCTTGGGGACATGTCTAATTCAATGTGGTACCTAGTACTCACTCTCTACATGTCATCCCAGTTTTGGTATTCATGTGGTTTCTTCTGTTTGCTCTGGCTGGTAGATGTATCTGTGTTATCTAACCTTGTTTACACAGGTTCATTTCATCCTAAGACAACTCAGGACTACAAGGTAAGTATATGCATCACAATCATGTGTATGAGGAATTCTTGCTAATGTACATATTGTTTGCAAGAAAAACTCATGAGCATGAAGGTATTTTCTTCAACATTCTTTGCTCTGATGCATATGACCAAGATACATGTAACACATTGCCTGCTCTATCATGTTTATGCTCTCACATGCTTCTAGATTCTATATTCACATGATTGCATACATGTAGGGGGAGCCTATGCTTGTTACATGTCTTTCCAAAGCTTTTCTTACTATTCCTTATATCTTTGTCTAAAGCTTTGATGTATGTTGCCATCAATTACAAAAAATGGGGAGATTGAAAGCACGAGTGCTCCCTAGGTGGTTTTGGTAATTAATGTCAACATATCTCTTGTTGGACTAACACTTTTATCTAGTATGTTTTAGATAAGTTCAACAATGGAGTGGCATGGACTAAAGGATGTGGGAACTCCTTCAAGATGCTAAGGACAAAGGATTGGCTCAAGCTTCAAGATCAAGACTCTTCATTTTACATTTTAGTGATCCAAGATCACATTGAGTCTATAGGAAAAGCCAATACTATCAAGGAGGGATGAGGTGTTGCTTAATGAGCCTCTTGCTTCATGTGCTTAGTGATATGCTCCAAAACCCTCAACTACTTTCCCACTTCCACAAATGACCTAAACCCAAAGCCAATATTGGTCACACTGAAACTTCCTATCCAGCGCCACCGATTCCAAAAGTCATAGCCACTGCCACAAACCCTAAGCAAATCGGTCTTACCGATAGGGATCTCGATCTCACCGAGATGGGATTGTAATCTCTCTGTGTATGTCCATTATCAAATCGGTCTCACCGAGTTTGAGAAATCGGTCCTACCGAGATTACATTGCAAACTCTCTGGAAACTTATTACCAAAATCAGTTCCATCGAGTTTGAGTAATCGGTCCCACCGAGTTTACCTGACTAACTCTCTGGAAAGCTTATTACCAAATCGGTCTCACTGAGTTTGTGTAATCGGTCTTACTGAGATTACGTTATGCCCTAACCCTAACTAAATCGGTCTCACCGAGTTGCATTTCGGTTCCACCGAAAACCCTAACGGTCACATTATTTGCTAAATCGGTCTGACCGAGTTTAACGATTCGGTCCCACCGAGTTTGGTAGACTGTGTGTAACTGTTAGATTTTGTGTGGAGGCTATATATACCCCTCCACCTCCTCTTCCTTCGAGAAGAGAGCCATCAGACTAAACCTACACTTCCAGCATACATTTTCTGAGAGAGAACTACCTACTCATGTGTTGAGGCCAAGATATTCCATTCCTACCATATGAATCTTGATCTCTAGCCTTCCCCAAGTTGCTTTCCACTCAAACCTTCTTTCCACCAGATCCAAATCCATTGAGAGAGAGTTGAGTGTTGGGGAGACTATCATTTGAATCTCAAGAGCAAGGAGTTCATCATCAACGCACCATTTGTTACTTCTTGGAGAGTGGTGTCTCCTAGATTGGCTAGGTGTCACTTGGGAGCCTCCGACAAGATTGTGGAGTTGAACCAAGGAGTTTGTAAGGGCAAGGAGATCGCCTACTTCGTGAAGATCTACCGCTAGTGAGGCACGTCCTTCGTGGGCGACGGCCATGGTGGGATAGACAAGGTTGCTTCTTCGTGGACCCTTCTTGGGTGGAGCCCTCCGTGGACTCGCACAGCCATTACCCTTCGTGGGATGAAGTCTCCATCAACGTGGATGTACGATAGCACCACCTATCGGAACCACGCCAAAAACATCCGTGTCTCCAATTGCGTTTGAATCCTCCAAACCCTTCCCTTTACTTTCTTGCAAATTGCATGCTTTACTTTCCGTTGCTCATAAACTCTTTGCATGCTTGCTTGATATGTATTGTGAATGTTGAAATTGTGCCTAAACTCCACTTAAACTTTGAAGAATCTTAAAAACTGCAAATTTGGTACGAAGTGTCTAATCATCCCCCTCTAGACACCTCTTCTCAAGGTCCTACAACCCTGCATAAACCTTTTTAACATCTCTTGTTGCTTCTTCCCCTCCGGAAACTTTATACAACCGGGGGGATACTGGCGTCTTCGGCATTTTTGTCACACCAGAACACTTCTCATGCCTGGAAACTCAGGGCTCATTGTTAAGGGCGTTACTCAGTCCAGTACACATTACAAAGTCCGAATACCTTAGGGAGTGTTCGGCGTCGCGAGTTTGGCCTTATATGCATTAGCTCCGAATCATGTCTTTGGTCAAATGTTGGGTTTGCCCGGCTCCCGTGTTTTGCTACCTTACGTTCCGTTCTATCGGCTAAGGCGGCACCGGGAGAACTACTGTGATTGTGCCCCTGTTCACCTGGACGAGCACCTCAGTAGAGAAAGCCGAAAACTGACTGTCATGATACAGCGCGAGACTGGTCAACCACTCGATGACCCTGCGGAATCCTCGCGATTCCTTCGCATTAACGAAGGGCCGGTTTCCCGGTCACGTACATACGCACACCGTATCCGGCTGAACGCGAAAGTACCAGGGGCTATATAGTAGCCCCACCATCAAACTCTGGCTAAGTGAAAGCGTTAAAGCTATATAGTCCGATTGCCTGGTTCGCTGCACTATCACCTCCTTAATGGACCAAGACGTTGGATTAAGTGTGACTACGTGCTTTCCCGAACACCCCCGCATTATATGCGTGGGGGCTGAAGCCGACGCCTGCAAACTTTTAGGATACATATATATACATAAACAGCCGCACAGGAGGCATTATAATACTTTCAGGCAAAAGTATAAAAACAACCTTTATAATCGAAATAGCATTGTCTTTACAATCGTGATACATGTCATTCGAACATGGCACTCTTCGAGCACTGAGCCTCTATTAAACGAGTGCCTTCTAAGACTTCTTCGAAATAGTGCTCGGCCGGGTCCTGGCCGTCCGCTGCACTCCGGGTCGCAATAGCGGTGGCGTCCATCCTAGCCCGGTATGTTTTAACATGGGCAAGAGCCATCCGCGCACCCTCTATGCACGCCGACCTCTTCGCAATGTTGATATGCGACACAACACCAAGGAATTGTTGCACTAATCCAAAATAACTGTCCGGCCTTGGCCCTTGTGGCCAAAGATGATCCACGACAGACCTCACAGCAAGCCCGGACAACCTGTGGAGTTCGGCCCACGCGGCCATCTTTTCATTTAATGGCAGCGGACGCGTCGGGGCACTGAAATGCGACTAGAATAACCTCTGAGCCTTATGGTCCTTCTGATCTTTGTAAAACTCGGATGCATCAATAGCACTCTTTGCCAGGTCCACATATGCGTCCGCCGCACTCCACAACTGATCCAAAGGGGCATACTTCGGATCTCTGAATTTCATCCGCAACAGATAGGGCTTTCCAGCCACGATATCTCCGTCTTCACGAAGCTCCTCCTTCATCCCCCTCATTTTTGAGCGGGTTTCCTTGGCTGCCTCTAGGGCCTTCTTCAGGTCAGCTGCTTTTTCTTGATTTTCCTTTTCAAGGAGCTCACGGCGGTTGGCGGCATCTTCCAGCTCGGTAGCCATCTGAGCCATATTTTCTTCGCTCCGGCGACGAGCAGCCTGTTCGGCTTTTAACTCCTAGACCGCCTTTAGAGCGGCCGCATCACTTATCCAGGCTTACTCCTTGGCTCGGGCAAGCTCCGCCCGAAGGGTCTCCACGGCAACAGCTCCATCTGCAGTAATAGCATATTATAGATACTAGCATCATGCTCCTCTTAAAGGTTTTGCTGATAAGCCGACTATACATACCCTGGGCCTCGTCAAGCCGCTTGTTAACAAGCGTGATGTTGGCATCGGCCACGTCTAGCTGCCGCTTTAGTTCGGCAAAATCAGCAGATCGATCGGCCGCCGATCCCTTAGCCACCTGCACATAAAGCAGCGCGATTATTAACAGAAATTATGATCCTCTGTCCGCCACATTGATGGCAACCAGAGTCTCAGGGGCTACTATCTATATTGAGCACACTTAGAATGTGCGGAACCACCAAAAATACATTTTTTGCATACCTCGAAGCCTCTTAGCAGACTCGTAAAAGCTTCGTTCAAACCGCCTTTCGCGGATGAAATCCTCTCAACTACTGTGCCCATTAAGGCACGATGTGTCTCGGAGATGGAAGCTCACTCCAGAAGGCCCATTAGGGTGTCCAGCTGTGTGCCGAACAACCCCAGACTCCCCCTAAAGCTCTCCTTGGGAGCCGGATATCCCAGACTTCGGGCGGCCGAAGTATTAACTTCTGGCCTGGACGGATCAGGAGAAATCCTCCGTGACGACACTTCGGGGTCATCTGCCCTATGTGACGGGGAGGCAAGGGGAGGCGACTTGCTCTCCATCCTCTCCGGGGGAAGATCCCCCGAGTACGAACTCTGTGGAGAAGGGATACGAGCCGGACTGCAACAAATATGTTTTGGTCATTATCCTCAAGAAAATAAACGGGGTATGTCTACCAAAGTACTCTCTCACTTACGGCTCGGTGGAGGGCCGGTCCCCTTGTGAGGTCTTCTTCCCTCATTTAGAAGCCTCCGTTTCCAAATCTTTGGAGGCGGCCCTTTTCTTACCTTGGGGAGAGGGGATTTTAGATTCCCCTCCCCGATCATCCTCCTTCGCGGAGGCATCTACTCCTCCAATCTGGATGTGTAAAAAATGAGGCCCATCTGTGGCTTCTCTATTCCTCCCCTCGTCTTCGCCTGATGGCACCTGATACGGAGCACGGTCAAGCATCCTGGTCAACAAAGGATTCGGCAAACCTTCGGGAAGAGGGGTCGGACACCTAATCCTCTCCGCCTTCTTCAGCCAGTCCTGGCAGGGAATGTTTTTTAGAATTATGTTATAATAAATATAAAGGATGGTCTGTTCGGCAACAGAAGTATTTACCGGGGTATCCGGACGGTTGCAATTGAGACCCACGTCCTCGGTGGTGTCCAGACACTTTATTCGTGATCCGAAGAATAACTCGTACATCTCTTTGAGCGTCAAGGCAAAGAATTGTTGAACGGTTCGCGGTCCTTCCGTGTTGAACTCCCACATACGGAGAGGAAGATGTTGGCAGGGAAGGACTTGACGGACCAGCATCACTTGCATTATCTTGGCAAGACTGATATCCCTCTTGAGAAGGTCTCGGATGCGGCTCTGCAATGTCGGCACGTCCTTTGCCGGCCCCCAGTCCAGCCCTTTGTTGACCCATGACGCCAGTTGTGGTGGAGGGCCCGGGCGGAACGCTGGAGCAGCCACCCGCTTTGTACCTCGGGTAGCAGTGATGTAAAACCACTCCCGCTGCCATAAATCAGAGGTCTCCACGAAAGAACCCTTTGCCCATGGGGCGTTGGCGCCTTTGCTTATTATAGCGCCTCTGCACTCCGCGTGACGCCCGTCAATCACCCTCGGCATCACATTGAAGGTCTTGAGCCATAGGCCGAAGTGGGGGGTGATGCGGAGGAAGGCTTCACACACGACGATAAACGACGAGATGTGAAGAACGGAATCCGGAGCTAGACCGTGGAAATCTAGTCCGTAATAGAACACGAGCCCTCTTACGAAGGGGTCAATGCTAAAACGTAGCCCTCGGAGAAAGTGGGAGATAAAGACAATGCTCTCGTTGGGCTCGGGAGTGGGGACGACCTGCCCTGGAGCAGGTAGCCTGTGCGGAATCTCGGCGGTGAGATACCTGGCCTCCCTAAGCTTCTGGATGTCCTCCTCTGTGACGGAGGAGGCCATCCACCGGCCTTGATTGGATCCGAACATGGTTGAGAGACCGAGGTGCATTAGCTTGAGCCTTGGGTGTTGGAACTCGAGGTGGGGGAGGGGAAGGATCGAGCGTGGGAAGAAAAAGATAGGCCTTGGCCCCTTTATAAAGAGAACGAATATCAAGCGTCCCCCGCGTGACCGTTTGGGACTTGCCTAAAATCGAAGAGTCATATTAAACAAGCACGGTTGGGTTACCCATGCAATCCCGTGACAAGGGGGGCACAATCTCTGCTTCGACAAGACGTGCCAGTAAAACCGCCTCGCAGCGCGTGTAGTGGCTAGTTATGAAAACGGTTCGAATAAAGGCCGAACCGTGGCGTGATGTCATGCTATAAAAAGCTGTCAGCAGATTAGATTTGTGGAATATTATACTCTCTACGGTGGTATGTGGAATTTGTTTTGCAGAGCCGGACACGACCCTTGTGTCCTGAATCTTCTATGGAGTATTCGGAGAAGGAACCCGCCTTGCAATGCCGAAGACAATATGCGCGCCGGACTCATCATCATTGAAGCCTGGTTCAGGGGCTACTGAGGGAGTCCTGGATTAAGGGGTCCTCGGACAGCCGGACTGTTGGACTACGAAGATACAAGATTGAAGACTTCGTCCCGTGTCCGGATGGGACTCTCCTTTGTGTGGAAGGCAAGCTTGGATATTCAGATATGTAGATTTCCTTCTCTGTAACCGACTCTGTGTAACCCTAGCCCCCTCCGATGTCTATATAAACCGAAGGGTTTAGTCTCCAGGACAAAAACAATCATAATCATAGGCTAGCTTCTAGGGTTTAGATTCTACGATCTCGTGGTAGATCAACTCTTGTAATACTCGTATCATCAAGATCAATCAAGCAGGAAGAGGGTATTACCTCCATAGAGAGGGCCCAAACCTGGGTAAAACATCGTGTCCCCTGCCTCCTGTTACCATTAGCCTTAGACACACAGTTCGGGACCCCCTACCCGAGATCCACCGGTTTTGACATCGACAGTGGGCGGCAAAACAAACTCGACTCGGCCAAAATCGATGTAGGCAAATATTTTCAATAGGGGCAGGTTTGTAACTTCACTCAGACGTGACACAACCGCCCTACCTGTCAGCCCTGTTCATACACCGTGGGTGCCAAGTAGGGCGCCAACCACCCTCTCCTTGCCCGAAATTGCTCTGGGCAAATATTGGCGAGATGCGAGATTACCGTCCTATCCTCAACCGACGAGACGTCCAAATTTTAAACGGGGGCTAAGTTCATAACTTTCCCATATTTCAGATAGGCGCGTCCCAAAAACATGGTTCCTCGTACCTCTCCCTCCATTTTCCCATTCATACACCGTCTGCGCTAGAACACCCCATCCCCACACCAGCCTCCGTCCGCCACCCCATCCATCGCCGCCGTCCTCCACCATATCCATCGCCACCGTCGTCCACCATGCCGGAGCGCCTACCAAGACCGCGTCGTCCACTTCTAGAGATGGACGTTTCTCATCCACGGCGATTGACCAATAGCCTTGCATCGCGTCCTCTCGCTTCATCGGCGCCGTCGTCCTCTTTGCCAGGTCCGCTCACACGACCTTCTCTTCCACCGCAACGGGACTTATCCCCCGATGCACCCGTCTACCGTCGCAGATCTGCTTCAATGCCACCGACAGCCATCGCACCCCCGATGCCTACACGGCGCCGCAAGAGAGGTGGTACTTCATATCTCCTCAACTTTTTGATCTCAACCAGAAAATAGATCTTAACTTGGTTACTATACTTTCTTTTCAGCTCTTAGAATTTAGTTCTTAGTTCGAAGCAAACAATGGATGCTAAATATCATTTCTCTGGTTTGCAGCGTCAAATCTGCCATGGCACAGCCATAATACGGTTTAATTGATCATGCTTAGGGTTTAATTGATCATGTTGGTTCCGTGGTGGTTTCTTTAATAGAAATCGGAGGGGAAACCCTCTTTTGCTAAAAAAATATGCTTAGAGTTTCCCCCTTTTATGATCACTATACAATCAGAATACGTGCTTCGTGTCATAATAACACTGCTCCACCCATCAAGCTAAACAAGCTTAGTTGTTCAAATACGAATCTGACATTATTAAAAAAGAGTTGTTTAATTGGTCAGCTAAATGTTCCTAAATTAGTTTTGAAAATGCATGTTCGCCGCTCGGGTGTGTATCTCTACAGGGTGCCCACGGTGGCCCGGCCCACCCTGGGATTTTGGGTCGTCCCAGGCCCCGATTCCCCTCTGTTCTGTTGCGCGCTTCTGATCTCTACTTGCCCCCAGCCGCCTGCCTCGCCGGCGACTTGCCGTCCCCGGACGGCATGACTCTAGGAGGAGACGCCAGACTAACAGGAGGCCAGGAGCCGATCGCCCAACAGCGTCACCGCTGCCCGGGCGCGCTGCCGTGCCTACCTTCCCAGTCCGTTCAGGGCTCAGGTGTGCAGCACCCACCAAGCCAACCCGATTTATCCTGAGATACGTCCTCAACACTCTGCAGCCACTCCTCATCACCTATTTTCTAATTGATTCATTACTCATTAGGCAGGACTGTCATTAGGGTTTGTTGTGTGCTCAGTGCTACCTACACTTAATGGTTCAGATGTATTTCGGTAATCTTTAGTACCTCTAAAGTTCACAGGGTTTTCAAAATTCCGGCCCTCGGAATAGACACTAGTCATTTTGGATTGTTGGTCGTAGTGACATTGACCCAGATTACTACAACAAGCCAGGTTTGTTGACAATTTTACTTGTCTTTCTTACTCATTCGATATAATATCCAATTATTCACATCAATTAGTTGCAAACAATAAGTGCTAGACAAACTTCTTCATTCAGATTTTGGATGGCCTCTTACTGCAGTTACAATTCTACATACTTGTCCTAGTAAGCTCACAAGTAAATGATTGATTCACTACATCTATGCTTGCCTTGTCATATTTATTGTCAATATTCGTTTAGGGTGGACCACCCTGTTTCTAAATACTGGAACCGTAGACATGAGTGAATAGTATTTCTCTATGTGATCTCTTCCATCATGTGTGGGCAACGAACACTGCATTGTATAGAAAGAAAGACTCATTTCCAGCTTTTACATAGGTTTTGATCTTTTACATGGAATACAATCTGTCTACTTGCTTTGTGTTGCACCACCAACACTCCACCCTTGAAGCTAAACATTATGCACTCATAATTGCTTAGTTTATTTGTTCAAATACGAATTTCATATGATTCTAATGTTCCTACTTGAGTTTTGAAATGTGTGCCTGCCTGTTATAGAGACATAAGGGGTTTCTATTTCTGTGTGTGGTCTAGTCAGCACGGTTGGGGAGGTGAACTTTGCATATGCAAGGGTTTATAGGGAGACACTCTTCGAGTTGAATCCGCAATGCATTCCATAGATAATCTGACTACTTTTTATGTTTTCATGAATCTCGAATTCTGAACAGCATCATAATGATTATGAGCTTGCGCGCATGAAAAGAATAAAGCAGAACAATGCCATGGCTGTCAACCTTGGCATTAAGGGACTGAAATCAAGTTTGGATGCAATGCAATGCAAACGCTCTCCACCTACACACTCATGCTCAGAATATGATCCTAACAGTGATTCTGAGCTAGAGGGAGACCTAAGTCAATGTAGCTCCCTAGTGGAGGAGTTAGAGGAAGATGCCCTATCTTATTCACCCATCAAGGTACTTGCTCTAACTTTCCAAGGTTACATCGCTCGCACATATCTTACAACGGATGCTTTGCATTGCTTCTACTTTGTTGAACTTCCATTAGCTTAGTTTACACATCGTGTATGCGAATATGCCCTGCCTATCCATTTTCAGTACATATTCCATCTGTCATCATACCATATTTATCCATTCAAATGTTGTTCTTGTGTATCAGACGTTCAAAAGGAAGAGGGTGATTGCTGATTGTGGAGGAGCACAAGCAAAGTATTTGGAAAAGGTAGTGGCACCTGATAAATCAAATAGCCCATTAGGTGTAGTTGCAATATCACCTGACCCACAAAACACCCCAACTCTAGCAGACTCTAGCCCTACTACACTGGTCATTTCTGATGCCCCAACTCAGCAGACCCCAACTGCAGCAAACAGTATGATTATGCCAGTTGACATAGCACCAGCTGTACGATGCAAAACCCCCATTACAGTAAAGAGTACACCAAATCCAGTTGCCAAATCCCTTTTCGAACCAGAGAGAGCCCCAATTGCAGCAAATAGGACCCCTGTTCCATTTCTTCCCAGTTTAGATGACGAAGCTTATGTTGTTGTTAGGAACTTTGTGCGCATCTTTCCTTCATGGAAAGATTATACCACAGACACAGAACAATTTCCAGTCTTCCTCCGCAACTTACGCGTAAGTAATGTACTAATGTTATTCATGGTCATTACTGCATATGTTTCTGCTGACAGAAGACACAAGATTTCATTCTTTTAAATAGGCGAGGAGCAAACTAGATTGTGATGACGAGCAAGGGTTGGTTGCGCTTTTCAAGCACTCGTTGATGAAGTATCGTTCCTACCTGAGGCAAGCGCACTTCGATGGCAAGCCTCTGGACGAAATTTCTGTGAAGTCTCCGGTGCTACATTTATCCGACGATGACTGGAATAATCTTGTTACACATTGGTCTCGGCTGCAGTGTAAGGTATTGTCTATGATATCACATCAGAATTTGAACTACATTTCTGCATTTGCCTTAATGTCTCACTTGTACGAAAACTGTTAGCAGAAGAACATTCGTTCTCAAGGGACCACAGAATCTCGCAACTATACTGCACACTGCATTGCTCTTGTGAGTACCTCTTGCCATGTATGACCATACTTACTTTCATAGCTGTTTGATTATGTAGCATCATTGCACATGTTAGCCTCGTAATCGTCCATTTGGTGGACATTATAACATCCGTATGGACTCTTACATAAATTTAGAATCAACCCAATGCTTTTGAAGAGGTTTAGCTCTGCAGTCCTCTTGTAAGGACTGAACGTGGTCTATCGCTATACTTACATTAACAACTACTCCCTGTGTCCCACAATATAAGAATGTTTTGTACAGCACACCAGTGTCCAAAAAACTCTTGTATTATGGGAAGAGGGATTGGTTCATTTTGTAGCATTCTGCATCTTATCTCCCTCGCCCACCATTTACTAAAAAAGATCAGATCTATATTTAATCTTACCAACAAGTAGAATACACAGACAATGCCAGTGCAGAAGTGTAGCACATTGCTCTTGTCAGTACATTTTGTCCTGTAACGCTTGTACTTCCAAGGATTGGTAGCTGATTATGTAGCATCAATCTGCATCTTATCTTCATTATCCTCTATCCCTTCCAGTATTATCATATCTATAATTACTCTCTACAAAATGTAGAGTACAGGCAATGCTTATGAAGAAGATTCTGTGCTGAAATTCTTGAGTTATCCTTCCCTTGACATGGAGAAGGGCATTATAAAGCCGGTGTTAACTGTTAATGTAAGTTAGTCCTTCTAAAGCCTTTATCCTCAACTGCTGTTTAATTTGCTCATACACCCTATCGTTTACTGCTGTTTAGTTTGCTGTTTTTACCAAAATGCATGTTCGCAAGAACCGTAAGTTCTAAGTTTTACTTGTAAAACCAAATTCCTTATTCATACCATGCACATTACTTAATACTCCCTATATATATGCTTGTTTTTGTGGATCTATAATCCAGTGTGTGGTGAAGCAGCCCACGTTTGCACCTTGTCATCTCCTATTTTATCTTACTGATGTGGCTGATGATATGAACAACATGCCATGCACATTATCCAAAATGGATACAATGATTTTCTTTTCCCTTCATCTATGCTTGTTGATACGTCTCCGTCGTATCTATAATTGTTGATTGTTCCATGCCAATATTATTCAACTTTTATATACTTTTGGCAACTTTTTATACTATTTTTTGGGACTAACATATTGATCCAGTGCCCAGTGCCAATTCCTGTCTGTTGCATGTTTTTTGTTTCGCAGAAACCCAATATCAAATGGAGTCCAAACGGGATAAAAACGGACGAACAATTATTTTGGAATATTTGTGATTTTTGGGAAGTAAAATCAACGCGAGACGGTGCCCGAGGGGGCCAGGAGATAGGGGGGCGCGCCCCAGGGAGGCAGGCGCGCCCTGGACTCTCCTGGGCCCCCCGTAAGGCGGTTGACGCTCTTCTTTTGCCGCAATAAAGCTAATTTTATGAGAAAGATCTGGGCGAAAGATTCACCCCAATCGGAGTTACAGATCTCCGGATATAAAAGAAACGATGAAGGGGCAGAATCTGAGAACGTAGAAACAGAGAGATAGATCCAATCTCGGAGGGGCTCTCGCCCCTCCCACGCCATGGGAGCCAAGGACCAGAGGGGAAATCCTTCTCCCATCTAGGGAGGAGGTCAAGGAATAAGAAGAAGAAGGGGGCCTCTCTCCCCCTTGCTTCCAGTGGTGCCGGAGCGCTGCCGGGGGCCATCATCATCACTGCGATCTCCACCAACACCTCCATCATCTTCACCAACATCTCCATGACCTTCCCCCATCTATATTCAACGGTCCACTCTCCCGCAACCCGTTGTACCATCTACTTGAACATGGTGCTTTATGCTTCATATTATTTTCCAATGATGTGTTGCCATCGTGTGATGTCTGAGTAGATTTTCGTTGTCCTATCGGTGATTGATGAACTGCTATGATTGGTTTGAGTTGCATGTTTTATTATTGGTGCTGTCCTATTGTGCCCTCCGTGTCACGCAAGCGTGAGGGATTCCCGCTGTAGGGTTTGCAATATGTTTATGATTTGCTTATGGTGGGTGGCGTGAGTGACAGAAGCACAGACCCGAGTAAGTAGGTTGTTTGCGTATGGGATAAAGGTGACTTGATACTTTAATGCTATGGTTGGGTTTTACCTTAATGAATCTTTAGTATTTGTGGATGCTTGCTAGAGTTCAAATCATAAGTGCATATGATCCAAGTAGAGAAAGTATGTTAGCTTATGCCTCTTCCTCAAATAGAATTGCAATAGTGATTACCGGTCTAGTAACATAGTCAATTGCCTAGGGACAATTCCACAACTCCTACCACCACTTTTCCACACTCGTTATATTTACTTTATTGCATCTTCATCTAAACAGCCCCTAGTTTATGTGTATGTGCTCTTTATTATTTTGCAAACCTTTCCTATCACACCTACAAAGTACTTCTAGTTTCATACTTGTTCTTGGTAAAGCGAACGTCAAGCATGCGTAGAGTTGTATTGGTGGTCGATAGAACTTGAGGGAATATTTATTCTACCTTTAGCTCCTCGTTGGGTTCGACACTCTTACTTATCGAAAACTGTTGCGATCCCCTACACTTGTGGGTTATCAAGACCTTTTTCTGGCGCCGTTGCAGGGGAGTCATAGTGTGGGGTGAATATTCTCGTGTGTGCTTGTTTGCTTTATCACTAAGTAATTTTTATTTGCTGTTCTTAGTTTTTTTCTATCTTTAGCTATGGGTAGGAAATGCAAAATACCAAAAAAATTAGTTGTACCTACTGAACCAGTGGTTGAAGAACCACTCAAAATCTATCACACTTCTGAAGCTTTTTACTTGGATCATCTTCGATCCCTTTGTGCTCGTGCTGAAACCCCCACTAGTTTAGTTGAGGGCAAATCTTTAGATGAGCATGCTTGTCTTGTGCGACACTATATATCTGGAAAAGGGAAACTTTTATGGGATCAAATTCAATGTTTGCAATGCTATGCTTGGAATTTATGTGAAATATATGAGTTTACTTGTTGTTCTGAAGACCCTAAGAAACACCTACCCTATCAATGCTTGTTTAGTGATAATGGAATTCTATCTTCGTATGCTAAGGGTGTTTACAATTACTATGATGTTCAACAAATTGAAGAATTTATTGCTTTTAAAGGTGCTTATGAGATTGCCTCTTTGATTGAAAAGTATGATGCTACTCTTTACAAATCTGAAAATTTTGCCATATTTCAATATTGTTATGATAATTATGCTTCTAATGCCTATGTTAAACCATACATTGAGAAATTCTCCGCCGTCCAAGAAGAGACTAATATTTTGCACGAAGCTATGGAAGAAGAAATTGATGAAACAGTGAGCTCATTGGATGAAAAAGATGATGAGGAGAGCGAAGAACGAAAGGAGGAAGAGCGGATTAGCTACCCGTGCCCACCTTCTAATGAGAGTAACCCTCCAACTCATACATTATTTAATTCCCCTTCGTGCTTACCAAACGATGATTGCTATGATCCCTTGAATTTGTTTGAAATATCCCTTTTTGATGATGCTTGCTATGCTTGTGGCCAAGATGCCAATATGAATTATGCTTATGGAGATGAACTTGCTATAGTTCCTTATGTTAAACATGAAATTGTTGCTATTGCACCCATGCATGATAGTCCTATTATCTTTTTGAATTCTCCAAACTACACTATATCGGAGAAGTTTGTGCTTATTAAGGATTATATTTATGGGTTGCCTTTTACCATTGCACATATGATTTTGATGAATGTAATATGCATGTGCTTTCTGCTCCTACTTGCAATTATTATGAGAGAGGAACTATCTCTCCACCTCTCTATGTTTCCCATACTATGAAATTGCAAGAAACTGCTTATACTATGCATTGGCCTTTACTATGTGTGCATGAATTGTTCTTTTATGACATGCCGATGCATAGGAAGAGAGTTAGACTTCGTTGTTGCTTGATATATGTTACTTTGTGCTCACTACTAAATTACAAATCATTGTTAATTAAAATTGGCTTTGATATACCTTGGGATCCGGGTGGATTCATTACTTGAGCACTAAATGCCTAGCTTAATGGATTTAAAGAAAGCGCTGCCAGGGAGACAACCCGGAAGTTTTAGAGAGTCATTTATTTCTGTTGAGTGCTTTCATATAGTTTAAAAACAAAATAAAAATAAAGAGGGGAACCTAAAAACTTTTCAAAAAGGAAAGTGAAAGTGAGAAAGACAAACATTGTTCAAGTGGGAGCTAGCCTTGAACTTTGTTCATGCTCACGGAAACTTTGTGAATTTTGATTACAGAAACTTTTCAAAAAAATAATTATCCCCTTGTATAATTCCATTGTATTATAAAAATAATGTGCCAAGGCTTGCCTTTAGGATGTTTACAATGCTTGTTGGTTTGTACGGTGTAGGACAGAAACATTGGCTGTAGTGCGCGATTTTACATTTTTAACTGGAACTTCAATTGGTTCTGATTTCTTTTGCACTGCCTTTCTATACAACTTGTTTATTTTGCCTAAGTTTGGTAGAATTTTTGGGGTACCAGAAGTATGGTGGATGTTCAGATTGCTATAGACTGTTCTGTTTTTGACAGATTCTGTTTTTGATGCATAGTTTGCTTGTTTTGATGAAACTATCAATTTATATTAGTGGATTAAGTCATGGAAAAGATATATTACAGTAGACACAATGCAAAAAACAAAATATGAATTGGTTTGCAACAGTACTTAGAGTGGTGATTTTCTTTATTATACTAACGGATCTTACCGAGTTTTCTGTTGAAGTTTTGTGTGGATGAAGTGTCTAAACGAGGAGGTCTCGATATGAGGAAAAGGAAGAGAGGCAAGAGCTCAAGCTTGGGGATGCCCGAGGCACCCCAAGTAAATATTCAAGGAGACTCAAGCGTCTAAGCTTGGGGATGCCCCAAAAGGCATCCCCTCTTTCTTCAACAAGTATCGGTATGTTTTCGTATTCGTTTCGTTCGTGCATTATGTGCAAGTCTTGGAGCATCTTTTGCATTTAGTTTTCATTTTTATTTTATGCACCATGCTGGTATGAGATAGTCCTTGGTTGATTTATAGAATGCTCATTGCACTTCACTTATATCTTTTGAGTGTGGCTTTATAGAATGCTTCATGTGCTTCACTTATATCATTTGAAGTTTGGATTGCCTGTTTCCCTTTACATGGAAAACCGCCATTTGTAGAATGATTTTTGCTTCACTTATAATTGTTAGAGCGTGGGCATATCTTTTGTAGAAAGAATTAAACTCTCTTGCTTCACTTATATCTATTTAGAGAGATGACATGAATTGGTCATTCACATGGTTAGTCATAAAATCCTACATAAACTTGTAGATCGCTGAATATGATATGTTTGATTCCTTGCAATAGTTTTGCGATATAAAGGTGGTGATATTAGAGTCATACTAGTGGGTGGTTGTGGATTGTAGAGACACTTGTGTTGAGGTTTGCAAGTCCCGTAGCATGCACGTATGGTAACCGTTGAGTGGCAAATTTGAAGCATGGGGTGTTTCTTTGATTGTCTTCCTTATGAGTGGCGGTCGGGGACGAGCGATGGTCTTTTCCTACCAATATATACCCCTAGGGGCATGCGTAGTAGTACTTTGCTTCGAGGGCTAATAGACTTTTGCAATAAGTATATGAGTTCTTTATGACTAATGTGAGTCCATGGATTATACGCACTTTTACCTTTCCATCATTGCTAGCCTCTTCGGTACCGTGCATTGCCCTTTCTCACCTTGAGAGTTGGTGCAAACTTCACCGGTGCATCCAAACCCAGTTGAGGGAGTCCTGGACTAGGGGGTGTCCGGATAGCCGGACTATCATCATCGGCCGGACTCCGAGACTATGAAGATACAAGATTGAAGACTTCATCCCGTGTCCGGATGGGACTTTCCTTGGCGTGGAAGGCAAGCTTGGCGATACGGATATGTAGATCTCCTACCATTGTAACCGACTCTGTGTAACCCTAGCCCTCTACGGTGTCTATATAAACCGGAGGGTTTTAGTCCGTAGGACGAACAACCATTACAACAATCATACCATAGGCTAGCTTCTAGGGTTTAGCCTCCTTGATCTCGTGGTAGATCCACTCTTGTATTACCCATATCATCAATATCAATCAAGCAGGAGTAGGGTTTTACCTCCATCGAGAGGGCCCGAACCTGGGTAAAAACATCGTGTCCCTTGTCTCCTGTTACCATCCGCCTAGACACACAGTTCGGGACCCCCTACCCGAGATCCGCCGGTTTTGACACCGACATTGGTGCTTTCATTGAGAGTTCCTCTGTGCCGTCGCGATTCGGAAGGATGCCTCTTCCCGTCTTCAAAGACAGAACCATCACCGAAGGATCTTTGGCCGCCGGCCAAACTATCCGGCTAGGTGGTTTTCTCATGACCGCCTGTTCGGCCACCGCGTCGACGATGACCTCTCGGGTCATCGAAAGCAATCTTCACGTTAGCTCGGAATTCGCCGAGCAGCTGGACCCAATGGAGCTCTCTTCCGTAAGCGTTAATATTGATGATCACGTTAGGCGGATGGTAACAAGAGACGAGGGATACGATGTTTTTACCCAGGTTCGGGCCCTCTCGATGGAGGTAAAACCCTACGTCCTGCTTGATTAATATTGATGATATGGGGAGTACAAGAGTGGATCTACCACGAGATCAAGGAGGCTAAACCCTAGAAGCTAGCCTATGGTATGATTGTTGTAATGTATGTTGTCCTACGGACTAAAGCCCTCCGGTTTATATAGACACCGGAGGAGGCTAGGGTTACACAGAGTCGGTTACAATGGTAGGAGATCTACACATCCTTATTGCCAAGCTTGCCTTCCATGCCAAGGAAAGTACCATCCGGACATGAACCGGAGTCTTCAATCTTGTATCTTCGTAGTCTTGGAGTCCGGCGGATATTGATAGTTCGGCTGTCCGGACACCCCCTAGTCCAGGACTCCCTCAGTAGCCCCTGAACCAGGCTTCAATGACGATTAGTCCGGCGCGCATAATGTTCGGCATTGCAAGGCGGGTTCCTCCCTTGAATAATTCAGAGAAGATTATGAACACTAGGATAGTGTCCGGCTCTGCAAAATAAATTCCACATTCTACCGTAGAGAGAATAAAAATGTACACTTAGTTCAATCTGCTGACGTATTATGCGGCGTGACATCACACCGCTACCAAGCCTTTGTTTGAATCGTTTTTTACTATACCACCTCAGCACGTTTAGCGAAGCGGTTTCCTTGGCACGTCTTGTCGAAGCAGAGATCGTGTTCCCCTTATTCCGGGATTCTCATCAATACGTGCGTGGGTAACCCAACCGCGCCATTGATGGTGGCGCTTGGGAGATAAGAGAGTTTTACCAGGCCGGTGGGGGACGCATAGTTTTGTCCGCCTATATATAAGGGATAAGGATTCACCTTCTCACCTACGCCTTCTTCCTCCTTTGCTTATCCATCCCCGCGAACTCAAGCTCCAACGCCCGAGCTCTCACATCTCGCCTCGACCTTCTCTGAATATGTCCGGAGCGGGAGGCAAATGGTTCGCCTCCACCGTTAAGGAGGAGGACATCACCAAGCTGCGCAGCGCCGGATACCTTTCCGGCGATATCGCGCATCGGCTGCCCGACGAGGGGCAGCTCATCCCTACCCCTGGGCCTCATGAGAGGGTCGTCTTTCTCCCCCACTTCCTCCGCGGACTGGGCTTTCCGCTCCATCCATTTGTCCGGGGGCTCATGTTTTACTACGGCCTGGGTTTCCATGATCTGGCGCCGAACTTCATCCTCAACATCTCGGCGTTTATCGTCGTGTGCGAGGCCTTCCTCTGCATCCGGCCCCACTTCGGCCTGTGGCTCAAGACCTTCAACGTCAAGCCGAAGGTTGTGAAGGGCACGCAAGCGGAATGCGGAGGCGCCATGTTGGGCAAATTGCCCAACGTCCCTTGGCTGGAAGGGACCTTCGTGGACTTCGTCAAGGGGTGGCAATCGGGGTGGTTTTACATCACCAAGCCGCGCAAACCTACATGGGCGGCGGCCCTCGAGTTTAGATCTGGCATCCCCACGCAGCTCACCTCCTGGAAAGAGAAGGGCTTGCAGTGGGGGAATCCGGTGGAGGTGACAGGACTCCGAGCATGTATCAAGAAGATGGTGAGCAATAGGCTCAGGCTCGTCGACGTGGTCCAAGTCATGCTCATCCGGCGGATCCTCCCATGCCAAGAACGGGCATTTAATTTGTGGGAGTTCAATCCGGAACAGCACCAGGCGCTAAGCGGGCTCTTCGATACAACATACGAAGGCGCCTGGAGGGTGCTGTTCAAGGGCGCCGAAGCCCCCGCGTCCGCGACCAAAGACCGCGGATTTAGCTCGCAGTATCCAACCGACGAGGTAAGTGATTCAACCCCATTACGGGACACTTGTGATAATTAGATTGACTCTAGTGAGGTTTCATTCTGCCTCTTCCTTTGACAGGAATGGATGGAGAAGGCCGAGCTGCTTGTCAGCCCGGCTCCCATGCCAGAAGATCCAGTGGATGCCCGCTTAGCAGGGCTGCTGGTTCCGGCACCGCACGTGGTGCCGGAGAAGAAGCCCAAGAAGGTGGCCGCGGGGACTCGAAAGAGTTCCCACAATCAGGCGTCTGACGACGACGAAGACTCCTCCCCTGAAGACGAGGAGGAGGAGTATTCTCTCCCGGAGGAGGGTGAGAGGGACAGTTTCGCCAACACCAGCGTTGGCGAGGATGAGTGGCCTCCAAGGGCCAGGCGTCCGGCAAGATCGTAAGTATCTGGATCCTTGATGTGTAATTTCTTTTACGTCGCATAGTGTCCTTCTAACGCCGCATTCTGTCCGTAGTCCGGCCGATGACGATCTCCCCGACTCATCGAGTGGGTCGTTGGCCTCGTCGGATGTGAATTCACTTCCGATCGCCTCCACCCCACGCGCCGACGAGGACGCCGAGGTGGGATCCCAGAGAGGGACCCATCAGGAGGAGGCTCCGGAGGCGCCGTCAGGCGACCTCCCGGACTTTGCGCCGGACTCTACATCGGAACCCGCAGTGGTTCCGGAGTCCGGCAAGCGGCCCCTTCGAAAGAAGGGCAAGACCGTGACACCGGCGGCCTCCGTCCAACCGGAGGCGCCGGATAACTTGCTGGAGGCGCTTAAAGGCGCTTCCATTGAGGAAGAACACCGCACTATCATGAGTGCGGTGATTGAGAAGGTTCAGCTCGCTAAGAGCGGGCTGACCAAAGCCTGCAGCAGCCTTCTAACAGGCTTTGAGGTAAGAAGTTAAAATTATGTAATGTAATACCGCATAGACAGTAGCCCCTGATGCTTAGTTCGGTGTTCGGAAAGAAAAGCCGGACTAAGGATCTTTAACAAGATATACGCATGGTTGCCTAAAATATGTCAATATGGGTTTGCAGGCTGTGCTGCTGACTTCTGCCGCATTAACGGCGGAGGTCGAGGTGCTGAAGAAGGATCTCGAGCGGTCCGAGCAAGAGCTCGGCCATGCCAAGAGGCAGCTCGAGGAAAAAGAAGGTGAATAGCACCACTTTGAATAAGTACCTTATAGAAAAGGATTTTGGTTGCAAATAAAATTAACAAGGATAATATGTGTATTGCAGGGGCCACTAACGAGGTGGCAGCCCTGAAGGATGTTGTGTCCGCGGCCGAACGCAATGCGGCCGCGGAACGGGCTGAGCGAGAAAAGCAAGAGGCACGGGTGGCGGAAGTTCGGCAAGAGCTCTAGGCTCTCATGGAAAAACATGAGAGTTTGGAGCATGACTCCAAGACTCGAGAGTCCGAGCTTGCCTCGGCTCTCGAAAGTGCCAAGTACGCCAAGGCCGAGGCCCGTAAGGCCCTTCAGGAGGTTGAGGACGTAAAGAAGATAGCGGCGGGTAAGGCGTTTTTCATGCAAAGCAGGCATGTTAATGTGAACTACCTGACACTTACCCGCATTCGGAGCTCTCCAGGGGCGTTTGCAGATCTGCCGCGTAGTGCGTCTGATGCTGCCGTATTCTATCGCGGCGAGGAGGGGAGCTTGACGGAGAAGGTCTTCTGGTCTCAGTATACTGAGGCCGGCCATCCGGTGCCCCCAAGCGACCAGCTAAAGCAGCTGGTCGAACTCCACAAGGTAGCTGAGGAGGCCATGAAGGGCCTCATAGTCCGGCTGTGGCCTGGACAGGCCATGCCTGGTAGCTACTTTGGCCTCGTGCGGTGGCTGGTGGATGCATGCCCCAGGCTGGATGTAGTCAAGCGCTCCGCCTGTATCGAAGGCGCTCGTCGGGCCCTTGCCCGCATAAAGGTGCAATGGGGCAAATGGGATGCGGAGAAGCTTCTCACGGACCCACCGCCGCCGGGCAAGGAGTATCGCACGCCGGAGAAGTATTATAAAATTGTCCTGAAGGGAGCCTGCGATATTGCAGATGAGTGCTCCCGAAATGTAATCTTTGAGTGAACTCGCTGTTTATTTATCCTGTGCGCTGAAAACTTCGTTCATATGCGCCATGAGCAACGCTTGTTTAATTTAAAATATTACCTTCTGTGCGGCCGTTTGTAAAATCTGAGAAATGGCAAGTCGTTGGCTTCAGCCCCCAAGCCACAAGTGCTGGGGTGTTCGGGATAAACTTGAGCACTCTTGTTCCCATTTTTGGGTCCATCTAGGGAGGCGCTCAACACGACGAACAAGGCAACCGGACTTATAATGCTTGAACACTCTCACTTAGCCATAGAATTCTATAATTTTAAATTTTGGCGAAGCCCCTGGTATTCGGAAGACCGAATCCGGGGCGCTATCCACGCCTTCATCGGACATTATCCGGAACTTCGCTCGAAGCGGCATGAGTCTTTAAGGACCCAAAAAAACCTCTCGAACAGCGACCAGTCTCTCGCCTTATCATGCCAGTCAGTTTTAGCTTGCTCCACTGAGGCGTTAACCCGGCTCAACCGGGGCGCAATCGCAGTGGTTCTCCCAGTGCCACCTTAGCCGACAAAACGGAACGTAAGGCACCAAAACGTGGGAGCCGGGCAAACCCAACTATTGACCCAAGACATGATTCGGAGCCGATTCATATAATGCTATAAGTTCGGGGTGCCGCACTTGTGAAAGTGTTCGGACTTTGTCACACCATAGAGTGGGGAACATAAGCCCCCGGTGTAGTATGCCGTACCAAAATATACGGGTGCCAGATGTCATATAATGAGCTTATATATATAAAATGTAATGCAATTGCGATCATAAGGGTGCTGCATTATTAATGAAATAAAAGTCTGCTAGTAGAGCGGACTGATACAAATAGTGTGGTAAGCAAGGGATTTGGACTAAATAGATATGTCCCCCTCCAGGGATGAGCTGCGGATTTGGTGTATGTAATCGAATTTAATGCTCGTAATTGAGACCACCTGAGTGTTCATCGCGGCCTTCTTTAGTCCCTGACTGTTGCATCATGAGTTCGGCAGGTTGACCGCCGGATAGGGCCTCTGGTTAACGGAGTCCTGTGTACATAAAAGAAGAAAAATAATAAAAAAAAGAGGGGCACATTTGCGAGCCCCCGGTGTGGTCGAACCGCACTCTGGGTCCGTTGCGATCGTGCCCCCTCCCCTGTGCCCATGGTATCTCCAAAGCGTAATGATGTACGCGGAGTGTTATTCTTGCGATCATACGCGGGCGAGGGTTGGGGCCGCATTGCTACGCGTGCTCTGATCGCGCCAGGTGGTCTTGGTTGGCATTGCTCCATGCGCGCTTTGCTGTATCCGGCCATTTAACGGCCGTACTCGAGAATTGCCTTAGAAGGCTGCTCTGTACTTCTGCCGCGAGAGCCGCTGTATGTTCCTCCGTTCGGAGGGAGCGTTCCGTATTCCCATTGACCGTGATGACTCCACGAGGGCCTGGCATCTTGAGCTTTAGGTATGCATAGTGCGGCACCGCTTTGAATTTGGCAAACGCGGTTCGTCCGAGCAGAGCGTGATAGCCGCTGCGAAACGGGACTATGTCGAAGATTAACTCTTCGCTCCGGAAATTATCTAGGGATCCGAAGACCACTTCCAGTGTGACTGAGCCTGTGCAGTTGGCTTCCACTCCTGGTATGACACCTTTAAAGGTTGTCTTTGTAAGTTTAATCCTTGATGGGTCTATGCCCATTTTGCGCACTGTATCCTGATAAAGTAGGTTCAGGCTGCTACCGCCGTCCATCAGGACTCTCGTGAGGTGGAACCCATCGACGATTGGGTCTAAGACCAATGCGGCGAATCCGCGATGGCGTATGCTGGTCGGATGGTCTCTTCGATCGAAAGTGATCGGACAAGAGGACCATGGGTTGAACTTTGGGGCGACTGGCTCCATCGCATAGACGTCCCTTAGTGCGCGTTTCCTCTCCCTCTTGGGTATGTGGGTTGCGTATATCATATTCACCGTCCGTACTTGTGGGGGAAAACCCTTCTGTCCTCTGTTGTTTGGCGGCCGAGTCTCTTCCTCGTCGTCGCTGTTTAGCCCCTTGTCATTGTTTTCGGCAATTAACTTGCCGGCCTGCTTGAACACCCAGCAATCTCTATTGGTGTGGTTAGCTGGCTTTTCAGAGGTGCCATGTATTTGGCATAAGCGGTCGAGTATTCGGTCCAGATTGGATGGACCCGGAGTGGTTCTTTTAAATGGCTTCTTCCGCTGACCGGGTTTAGAGCCTCGGAATCCGGCATTGACTGCCGTATCCTCCTTATCGTCGCTGTTAATGCGGCGCTTGTTTTTGTTTCGACGTGACCTGTCGTTGTTGTCCTTAGTATCCGAACTGCCAGAATTTTTACGGATATTGTTGCTGCGGGCTAGCCAACTGTCCTCTCCCGCACAAAAGCGGGTCATTAACGATGTGAGGGCTGCCATGGATTTCGGCTTTTCCTGCCACAGGTGCCGGGCTAGCCATTCGTCCCGGATGTTATGTTTGAAGGCTGCAAGGGCCTCTGCGTCCGGACAATCGACGATTTGATTTTTCTTCGTCAAGAACCGTGTCCAGAATTGTCTGGCTGTCGGTGTACTAAAGTAGGGGGGTACCTTAGTACCCCGAACTTGTGCACGGGCAGTCGCAGCGACCCGCGGCAGGGCTTGCCGGGCGTCCGCCAAGATCCTCCACGGCTACTTTGATGCCATTCAAGAACAGAGTACTCAAGCTAAAGCCCCGGCAAGAGGAGCTTGCCGGGAAGGCCAACCAAGGCCCCGGCAAGAAGAGCTTACCGGGAAGAAAACAAAGGCCCCGGCAAGAGGAGCTTGCCGGGAAGGCCGACCGAGGCACCTCCAGAGGACTTGCCGCGGCGCCCCGCGCGTCCCGGCAAGGCCCAACGGCCGGCAAGCTTGCCGGCACGACAAGAGGAGGACCGCGGCAAGGCACTTGCCGCGGCAAGATTGCCAACCAAACTCCAGCACATCCGGCGACGTGTCATCACAAGGCCATCCCAGAGGCACGTGGCGAGGCACTACGCAGCCATGCGGGGCGAGGTGGCAAGCGGAGCTGACAGAGACGCCATCGTGGCAACCGGAGGCTCACTTGACGGTCGCTTCTCTGCACTATTGGGGCGACCGGACGGGCATTAAATGCCCTTGTCCCCTGCCGCCAGAGTTAGGTAGGGGACACTGTTGGTCACTGTTACACCAACCTGCGTTTTTACCTTTCTACCCCCTCTTCTTACGCTGCCACCTGTTGGTGCCCCCTTTAGACTATAAAAGGGAGGCCCATGCGCACGTAGAAGGGGTTCGGTTCATCTGGGGACACAGGACTAGGGTTCATTCGGATAGGGTTCGGTTCAACACACACACACCACACCACCGGGCGCTCGCATTCGAGCAAGATCAAATAAAAACACAAAGCAGCAGTAGGAGTTTTATCTCTCCGGAGAGCTCCGAAGCTGGGTAAAAATCGCCCGTCTCCCCAGCGCGCGCCCGGACCTCGATCTGCTCTGCGCGCGGCCTCCGCCCCCCTCGCCGGACTAGAAGGGGCCCCCCGTGCCCCATAGGTGCTCGTGGCCACAGAGAGACCAAAGGCCCCGACATCTTTGGCGCGCCAGGTAGGGGGTGCGTCGAGGTCGTGAGCATCCGATCCGGTCTCCGCGCGCGCTGCATCAACGCCTTCATCAACATGCCACCGAAGAAGAAGCCTTCGGAGGTAGCCGCTCCGTCTACATCGATTCTGCCGCCACCGCCGGAGCGAACGGGCGGTGGAGTGGACGCCGGCGGAGGAGTGGACGCCGGCGGAGGAGCGGGCGCCGACGGTGGGACTCACGTCGTCACCAGATCCAAAAACAAGGCCCCGCAAGCGTCGGCGACCATGCAGACACCGCACCCTTCCCAGGAGGTGCAAGGTCGACAACGCCCCGGTGCTCCTAGCACCGTGCTCGCGTTGGAACAAGGCCAAGCTGGTGGGTCGCGAGACGCTCGAGGTCAGCATGCTCGCCCGCATGCTGGCGCGAGCGAGGTACGGTCGCCAGGGCGGGGTGTTGCACCTCCCAATCCAGTTGGGAGTCCGAGCACATCCCGCTCCTCGCGCCGCTCGTCACCACCACCACCCAAGACAGCAGAGGAAGCGTTGGCCCGAGCCCAGCTGCTCCTAGACTACCCTCCGGCGCCGCACAAGATCGACGACTGGAGGATGACCATATACAGTCTCATCGCCTTCGCCAACGGCGACAAGCCCCGGCAAGGCGTCCAAGCGCAAGCCGACGCTGACAAGACCGCTGGGGGGGCCACCTCCGTGCACTCCCAGCCCCGAAGGCCAAGATCGCCAGCTCGTCGGATCAACCCCGACGGCGACTCCACCGCGTCGTCGGACCCGCGAACCCGACGCGATCAGCGCCACGTTCTCCAAGAACGGCAGAACGAAGACGCTCGCACTCGCATCGAGCGCAGAAGGGAAACGCGACGTCAATCTGACCAGCGTGCCGGGCCCACTGGCGACATGCATGCACTAGGGGAGCCAGGCGACTTGCCGTACGCGGCAGGTTGCCCTGCGTTCACCCGCGAGCTGCGGCAAGTCCGGTGGCCCAAAACCAAGAACTTCAAGCCAGACGTGCCCGAGAAGTACGATGGCAGGATACATCCATCGGAGTTCCTCAGCATCTACACCATCGCGGTGCAGGCTGCCGGAGGGCGCAATGAGAAGATCCTCGCCAACTACTTCCCGCTGGTGCTCAAGCCCAATGTCAGGTCTTGGCTCATGCACTTGCCGGACGGTTCCATCTCTTCATGGGCGGACCTGTGTCATCAGTTTGTCGGCGCCTTCACGGGTGGCCACAAGCCTCATGGCCAGGAGAGTGACCTCCACTTGCTCATCCAGAAGGAGGGGGAGCCCCTGCGCAAGTACATACAGAGATTCAGCCAAGTGCAACCCAACATCCCAGACGTCCACCCTGCCGCGGTTATCAGCGCCTTTCATCAGAACGTGCGTAACCGCAGGATGAGGGAGGAGATGGCGATGTGCAAGATCAGAGATGTCAGCGAGCTCTATGCTCTGGCCGACAAGTGTGCACGGGCTGAGGAGGGGAGGAAAATCCCCGGAGAGGTTGCAGGAGCAGAAGGATCTGACAGTGAGGATACCGCCCCGGCAAGGAAGAACCGGAGACGGAACAACAGGAAGAGAAAGACTAAGGATGTGCTAGCTGTTGAGCATTCCGGCAACGGAGGCGGCTCCGACAAGGCCAAGGCCGATGACTCTGGCGAGGCTGTGGTGGCCGCCGACAAGCAGGATGGCTCCGGCAAGCGGTATTGCAAGATCCACCGCACCAAGGGCCACGATCTCCAAACCTGCAAGAAGGTCGAAGAGATGGCGGAGCTGCAGAAAGCCGAGTACGAGCGCCGCGATAAGGAGAGAGCCCAGGGAGGGGGCGGAGGATCCGGCAAGAAGCTTCCCGCCCGGGGAGGACACCGCGGCAAGGCCAAGCCGCGGCAAGGAGATAGGCCTCCCCACGGCCGCGACAAGGACGAAGATGAGGATGAGATGGAGGAAGATGAGACCGATGACCAAGAGTTTCAGAAGGCGACAGAGGTGCTGTGCATCGACAGCGGCGCCTCTCTGCACGCCTCGCACCGCCAACTCAAGTAGTGGGTGCGAGAGGTGAACGCAGCGGAGCCGTCCGTCGAGGCGCGCAAGCCTCTGAAATGGTCCGGCACGCACATCATTTTCGATGTTGAGGACCACCCTGATCACATCACTGCGGTCGGGTGCTTGCCGATGTTGGTCTCACCAACAATCCGCAACCTCAAGGTCACGAAGATGTTGGTTGACGGCGGGGCCGGCCTGAACCTGATTTCCTCCACAGTACTCAAGAAGCTCCAGATCCCCGACGGCGAGCTCGAAGAAACTGGTACCTTTCAAGGGATAAATCTGGGAAGGAGCAAGCCCAAGGGGAAGATCATGCTGCCAGTGATGTTTGGCAGTGAGCTGAATTTCAGGACAGAGAGGGTCACCTTCGATGTTGCTGATATCCCATTACCTTACAATGGGATACTCGGCCGACCAGCGCTTGCCAAGTTCATGGCAGCCTCTCACTACGCATACAACGTGCTCAAGATGCCTGGCCCGATGAGTGTCATTTCTGTCCAAGGCGACAAGAGGGATGCACTCATCTGCGCCGACAAGATCTACCGGGAAGCAGCAGCCGCAGCAGAGCGCGAGCCACTTGCCGCTGAAGCTCCCCGGGGGAAGGAGAAACTCAAGTCCGGCAAGTGCAGCCCTGATGCCCACTCCGGCAAGCGCACCTTCCCGGAGTGCTGCGCTGCCGTCGAGAGCGCACCATCGAGCTCCACCGGCAAGTGCAAGAAAGCAAAGGCAGATCCGCCAAAGACCAAGCCCGGCAAGAACAGCTCTGGTACCTGCTCCGGCAAGCACGCCTCCCCGGAGTGCCGCGCTACCGTCGAGGATGCACCATCGAGCTCCACCAGCCAGTAGGGCGAAGAAAGCGTCCAGTTTCAAGCTTTTGGATTGTATTCCCTGAGAATCCGTACCTTGTACGAAGAATCTGTGTGCAGAAAGATCGAATCGTGGCTAAGTTGCGCCCTTGATCCGTTTCGAGTCCGCTCAACGACGAAAGCGCACCGCAACTAGCCCGACGAGTTCTTCCTGCCGGAAGCAACACCGCCAGCGGGCTGCTGATGTCCCGCACTCAACAAGTGTGTTTGCGCCGGCAGGTTCCCTGAAAGCGCGGGGGGGTGAAAACGTACAAGGGAGGAAGTCAAGGGAGGAGCGCGGCTTCGCCGGACCGCGGAAGACAGAAAAGCTAAGTCACCCGAGCTTGAGTGCATAGCTCTCTTTTTTCTAGTTTTAAGCGCTTATGTTATGTTCCTCGAACGTTCGTCCCTTGTATGAAAAACCCGTGCGCTGAGGAGCCAACTCGTGGTTAAGTTGCGCCCTTGCTTTGTTTTCGAGTCCGCTCAACAATACAAGCGTGCTGCAACTGGCCCGAGAAGGTTTCTTGCCGGGTACAACACCGCCAGCGGGCTGCTGACGTTCCGCACTCAGCAAGTGTGTTAGCACCGGCAAGTTCCCTAGAAGCGTAGGGCAAAAACGTACAAGGGATATAATGAAGTCGAGGATGTAACGTAGCGAGCCTTGCCATGGGACGTCCTTTGTATGAGAAACTTGTGCGCAGAGGAGCTAACTCGTGGTTAAGTTGCGCCCTTGCTTTGTTTTCAAGTCCGCTCGACAATGCAAGTGTGCTGCAACTGGCCCGAGGAGGTTTCTTGCCGGGTACAACACCGCCAGCAGGCTGCTGACGTTCCGCACTCAGCAAGTGTGTTAGCACCGGCAAGTTGCCTAGAAGCGTAGAGTGTAAACATACAAAGGGCGAAACATGGCGTCGCATTGCCCAACTTGAAGTTACATTGCAAAGAGTAACTTATTACAGCGCTGTCTTAGTTATTTTTGTGACTATAATAACAGCGACAAGGAGAAACCAGAAGGGCGCACTGGCGAAGAGGCCCCGGCAAGCCGATTTCACTGGGGGCTGCGATTGCCAAGATCCCTATGCGGCAAGTCAGGGTCCCCGGGGGCTACAACGCTGGCGGCAAGGACAGAGCAAGGCGCACCGGCACCTAGGTCCCGGCGGAGCCAAAGTTGCCGGGGGCTGCAAATATCAAGATTCACCCCCGGCAAGCCAGAGTCGCCGGGGGCTGTAATACCAGATAAGTTTTTCATCCCTCGTCATGCATCCTCTTATGGGCTGGGGAAAGCGAGGCCGCGTCTCTGAACGATCATGCCTTGTACAAAAAAAACCTGTGCACGGAGGAACCAGTTCGTAGCTAGTCGCGCACCGACCATTGTTTCGAGTCCGCTCGACAATATTGGGTGAACTGCGGCTAGCTCAACGACAAGGTTTCTTGTCGGTCGCGGCACCGCCGGCAGAGAACCAACTCATAGCTAGTTGCCTTACTGTCGTTTCGAGTCCGCTCAACGACTTAAGTAAGCCGCGACTAGCTCCGCGACAAGGTTTCCTGTCGGTTGCAGTTCCGTTGCCGACGTTCCGCACTCGGCGCTCACGGCAAGGTGCCCGCGCCGGCAAGTTCCCTAAAAGCGTAGGGTGGAAACGTACAAGGCACACAATCAAGTAAAGGACTTAATCCGGCAAGCTTTCCCCTCTTTTCATTAAAAAACATCCCAATTTAGTGCAAGTCCATGGAGGATGAAAAACATGATAGAGAGGATTACAAACTTTAAATACAGCTAAGGCCCGAAGGATTACAAATCAAAAGATAAGATGCCCGTAATCCCTCTCCTGTTTTTCTCTTCAGGAGGTAGGTCAAGGAGGCCCCGGCAAGAGAAGCTTGTCGGGGAGGGCAAAAGAAGCGCCTAGGCGAGCTACGGGTGCCAGAAGACACCAAGAGAACTTCCCGGGGACCGGCCAGGAGCTTGGCGGAGACGGAGGCGCCGGAGGCAGAGCTCCAAGACGGGGCGGCAGGACGTCAGCACGCTGTCGAGGGCACCTCGCCCTCGTGCTCCGACTTGACGGCCTTGCCACCACCCTTCTTCCTCTTCCGCCGCCTCCCTACGCCAGCCGCCCAAGGAGACGGCCCCGGGGAGTTCAGAAGGCCGGCGACCCGGATGATGGGGTCGCCGGTGGCACGCGCGAGGCAGCGTCCGACGCCTAGTCGGACCCGCCGTCCTCGTCGTCGCTGTCGCTCCCCTCCTCGTCACTCTCGCTCGAGGAGGGACCTTCGCTATCGGAGGAGCTGTCCACGCAGCATCTCGCCCGGATGCCGGAGTCCCCGAAGACCTTGACGGCGAGAAGGTTGCCCTCCATTAACTTAAAATGGAGGGTAAACCCCGCCGTCAAGCTATGGATGCGGGCGAACGTCTTCCACCCTCGATCGAAGTACATCACGCCGGGGGCTAGGGATACGACACTAACTCGAGTGCCGCTGATCCCGCAGCCCCTCATGCGTAACTCCAGCATCTCGGGCGGGTCCGGTTCCATCGCACTCGCAATCGGAGCCGGAAGCCGGAGGCGTCGACGAGGTGCCCGGCGCAGCTTGACGAAGAACTCCCAGGGGTCGTCCCCAATATGGACCGCCTCGAGGAGAGGAGCCGCCGGCGGAGACGGGGGTGGCGCACCACCCCGGCCGCCTCTCCCCCGAGCGCCTCGGCCACGCCCTCGACCTCGTCCTCGGCCTCGCCCCTCCCTCTTCCCCTCGCGGCCGGCTCCACCACCGCAGGGGCGAGAGAGGGAAGGATGCGCTGTCTGGCGGCAACCCTCGCCGCCACCAATGAAGGGCCAAGGTTCCCTTTCTCCATGGCGAGTGGGAGAAAGGGGAGCAGAAGTTAAAAAGAAAAGAAGGAGATGAAGGAGTGTGGGTTTCTGTGCCCCCCTCCCTGCCCTTTATAAAGGAGCAGGGTGGGAGCCTGGCCGCCCCGCTCGGCGAATCAAGGCACGGGAGAGCGGGGAATCGGGGCCGACCCGCTGCCTCTGCTCACGTCGGCCCTGGATTCCCCAATCTCACCGTCCGTGACCCCAAGCGCATGGGAGCCGCGTGGCAGGGATGCAGCGCCGAGTGGACGGGTGAGGCGGCCTCGCCCCACCCCGTGAGCATGGGAGCGGACGCCTCAAAAGCCGTGCACTAGCCCCGTCCAGTAAATGCACCACGCCCCCACGCCTACCTCCGTTTAGGTAGGAGGGCGTGGGCCATCCCCTTCATCATGGCTTGATGCATGCTCGCGAGGCTCAGCCCCGCACGCGCCGCCCACGTCGCCCACGATGCCGCGTTTGACGCGTGCCACTCCGAGCGTGCGCGGTGGAAGCGGAGTCCGATTCTGTGTGGACCCAGGCCACGCGTGCCCGTGCACTGTTTTGGGCCTGGCCCAACAACACTCGACACCGTGTATGGCCCAGGCCCGGGGGCTACTGTCGGTGTACTAAAGTAGGGGGGTACCTTAGTACCCCGAACTTGTGCACGGGCAGTCGCAGCGACCCGCGGCAGGGCTTGCCGGGCGTCCGCCAAGATCCTCCACGGCTACTTTGATGCCATTCAAGAACAGAGTACTCAAGCTAAAGCCCCGGCAAGAGGAGCTTGCCGGGAAGGCCAACCAAGGCCCCGGCAAGAAGAGCTTACCGGGAAGAAAACAAAGGCCCCGGCAAGAGGAGCTTGCCGGGAAGGCCGACCGAGGCACCTCCAGA
Source organism: Triticum timopheevii (assembly GCA_963921465.1). Taxonomy (NCBI): domain Eukaryota; kingdom Viridiplantae; phylum Streptophyta; class Magnoliopsida; order Poales; family Poaceae; genus Triticum; species Triticum timopheevii. Next base: position 107,522,426 of record OY997270.1, read on the forward strand.
GGACTTGCCGCGGCGCCCCGCGCGTCCCGGCAAGGCCCAACGGCCGGCAAGCTTGCCGGCACGACAAGAGGAGGACCGCGGCAAGGCACTTGCCGCGGCAAGATTGCCAACCAAACTCCAGCACATCCGGCGACGTGTCATCACAAGGCCATCCCAGAGGCACGTGGCGAGGCACTACGCAGCCATGCGGGGCGAGGTGGCAAGCGGAGCTGACAGAGACGCCATCGTGGCAACCGGAGGCTCACTTGACGGTCGCTTCTCTGCACTATTGGGGCGACCGGACGGGCATTAAATGCCCTTGTCCCCTGCCGCCAGAGTTAGGTAGGGGACACTGTTGGTCACTGTTACACCAACCTGCGTTTTTACCTTTCTAACCCCTCTTATTACGCTGCCACCTGTTGGTGCCCCCTTTAGACTATAAAAGGGAGGCCCATGCGCACGTAGAAGGGGTTCGGTTCATCTGGGGACACAGGACTAGGGTTCATTCGGATAGGGTTCGGTTCAACACACACACACCACACCACCGGGCGCTCGCATTCGAGCAAGATCAAATAAAAACACAAAGCAGCAGTAGGAGTTTTATCTCTCCGGAGAGCTCCGAAGCTGGGTAAAAATCGCTCGTCTCCCCAGCGCGCGCTCGGACCTCGATCTGCTCTGCGCGCGGCCTCCGCCCCCCTCGCCGGACTAGAAGGGGCCCCCCGTGCCCCATAGGTGCTCGTGGCCACAGTGAGACCAAAGGCCCCGACACTGGCCGATTCATCTGGCTCCTGAATGATGTGGCTTAGGTCATCGGCGTCTGGCGGTCGCACATATGTGCCTTGGAAGTTATCAAGGAATGTGGCCTCCAGGTCTTCCCAACACCCAATTGACTCTGCGGGCAAGCTGTTAAGCCAATGCCGAGCTGGTCCTTTAAGCTTGAGTGGGAGGTACTTGATGGCGTGGAGATCGTCGCCGCGGGCCATATGGATGTGGAGAAGATAGTCTTCGATCCACACCGCGGGGTCTGTTGTGCCATCGTAGGATTCGATGTTTACGGGTTTAAACCCTTCAGGGATCTGATGATCCATTACTTCGTCAGTGAAGCATAACGGGTGTGCGGCGCCCCTGTATTGAGCGATATCGCGACGCAGCTCGAGAGAGCGATGTCTGCTGTGTTCGGCCCGGCCGGGGTTATTGTATCCGGCACGACGGTATTCATCGTGGGTCGTAGGGCGCCCACGTGATCCATAGATGGATCTGGATTGCTTTGCTTTGTCCTCCAATATGTCTCGCAAGTCCAGCGCGTTCCCTCTTGGCTTCGTACTTTTGGAGCGATGCCGGGGTATGGTCTTGGCTGGGGGCCTGGATGCCTCTCTGTCACGACCACGGGGCGGTCGGTCAGCCATATCGTGCGTTGGTGATGGAGGTACGTATGCTTCCTCCTCTAATTGGGGGAGCAGCTTGCGTCTTGGGTAACTTTTGGAGGGACGTTCGAGTTTATACTCTTTGGCCGCGAGGACCTCGGTCCATCGATCGGCTAGCAGGTCCTGATCAGCTTGAAGCTGTTGCTGCTTTTTCTTTAGGCTGTTTGCTGTGGCGATAAGCCTGCGCTTGAAGCGCTCTTGTTCGACGGGATCCTCGGGTACGACGAATTCGTCATCGTTGAGGCTTGCTTCGTCTTCGGAGGGAGGCATATAGTTATGATCCTCAACCTCTTCGTCTGCCGCCCCCTCATGAGGGCTTGCTTCTGCATCCTCCTGCGCTGAGTCTTGCTGGAGGGGATTGTCTTCGGCGCTATCTGGAGTGTTATTATCTCCTGTGCCGGATTCTCCATTCTTGCTGTGGCGGGATTTAGAGCGGCGCCGCTGATGCCGGCGTTTGGGCTGCTTCTTTAAAGAGTCTGCCTCCGCTGCTTCTTCGCCATCCCCTTCTTTTGGGGTATCCACCATGTATACGTCATATGACGAGGTGGCCTTCCAGTGCCATGTAGGCGCAGGTTCCAGTTCGTCTCCGGCATCGTCGTCCATAGCGTCGATGTCTTCGGAGTCGTAGTCTAGCATGTTGGTTAGATCATCGACAGTGGCTACAAAGTGGGTGGTGGGCGGGCTCTGAATTTCTTCGTCGTCCGTATCCCAACCATCCTGGCCATAATCCGGCCAGGACTCTCCTGATAACGAGAGATGCTTTAGTGAATTCAAGATATCGCCGAAACGCGAGCATTGGAAGATGTCCGCGGCGGTGAATTCCATAACCGGCACCCAATCCAAATCGATTGGTAGGGGCGCGGGAGGTTCGAAGTCTGGCAAGGAGTCCGGCGCCTCGGAATCACGAGTTTCGCGGGGGACAAGATTGGTGTTCGGCTCCATCGTCGTGGATGTTGAAGCCCCCAGGGCGGCGTCTATCCACCGGCCCTCGATCTGGGCGATCGGCTCCGGTCTAATGGCCGAAGCAGATCCGTGTGCGGCCACCAAGGCACTATTCGGCGGTAGAGCTAGATCATGCCCATCGTCGAAGTGCGGCGCGCTCGGCTGTGGCTCGGGTCCGTCGAAGATCAAGTCTCCGCGGACATCGGCCGTGAAGTTTAAGCTTCCAAATCTGACCTGACGGCCAGGGGCGTAGCTTTCGATCTGCTCCAGGTGGCCGAGCGAATTGGCCCGCAGGGCGAAGCCGCCGAATACGAAGATCTGTCCGGGGAGAAAAGTCTCACCCTGGACAGCGTTGCTGGTTGAAGATGCCATCAAGCCTATCGGTGACGACACAGAGGAACTCTCAATGAAAGCACCAATGTCGGTGTCAAAACCGGCGGATCTCGGGTAGGGGGTCCCGAACTGTGCGTCTAGGCGGATGGTAACAAGAGACGAGGGACACGATGTTTTTACCCAGGTTCGGGCCCTCTCGATGGAGGTAAAACCCTACGTCCTGCTTGATTAATATTGATGATATGGGTAGTACAAGAGTGGATCTACCACGAGATCAAGGAGGCTAAACCCTAGAAGCTAGCCTATGGTATGATTGTTGTAATGTATGTTGTCCTACGGACTAAAGCCCTCCGGTTTATATAGACACCGGAGGAGGCTAGGAATACAGAGTCGGTTACAATGGTAGGAGATCTACACATCCGTATTGCCAAGCTTGCCTTCCACGCCAAGGAAAGTACCATCCGGACACGAGCCGGAGTCTTCAATCTTGTATCTTCGTAGTCTTGGAGTCCGGCGGATATTGATAGTCCGGCTGTCCGGACACCCCCTAGTCCAGGACTCCCTCAAAGGTACTTAACTTTGAAAGCACGGGTCGGATAAATAAACGTCCGCTTACCCAGCTCCGAGGGTTATTCATGGAGAACCCATTCAATGGGCATGTCTGGAGGAAGTCCTCCTTCTCCCCCTTGTACAGGCCGGCCAGAATCTTCACCAGATCTGCGGCCGATCCCGGCCCTTTGCGGCCATGACAGGTGGCATCATTCTCCCCATTGAAATCCCACATGGGGTGGCCCCTGTATTGCAGCGGCTGCACCCCCCGCATGATGCACGTGGCCATGACTCCAATCATGGTCAATCCGGAATGGGCCAGCAACCTTATCCGGCCCATCAAATAATGGACGCTCCTGTCTTCCTCCAGTTGAGGGCTCCGCGGGCGCCAACTTAGGCATTTCTTCAGAGGAGCCTTGCTGAACTCCGGGAGGCCGATCCGAACTGGGTCCGGCAGTGGAGCATCTTCTACATAAAACCATTCTGAAGGCCACTCTTCGGACGCCTTCTTTGGGGTTCCGGATGGATATCCGGTCCCGGCGATGCGCCATATTTCGGCACCGCCCACTTGATATATTGACCCCTCGTGAGAACGGGGTACGAGGCAAAATAGCCTCTTCCACAGCGCAAATTGGGGCTTGATGCCTAGGAACAGCTCGCAAAGAGCTACGAAACCCACGATGTGCAGAATAGAGGCGGGCGTGAGGTGATGAAGCTGGAGTCCGTAGAACTCCAGAAGCCCGCGGAGGAACGGATGTACGGGAAATCCAAGCCCCCTTATTATATAGGGGACGAAGCACACCCGCTCTCATTTGGAGGGACTAGGGGTGGCCTCCGCTTGCTTCCCACCTTTGTAGGTGGCCAGCCCGACTCGAACTGGGACCATAAAGGCCGGAGGAAGATATCCCTCCGCTTGGAGCGTCACCAGCTCGTTGTGCGGAACTGAACATCTCCTCCAATCTCCTGGCGGAGGGCTGGGAGCGCGAGAGGAGGAGCCGCGTCGATGGTCCATGATGGAATGGGTTTTTGGTCAGAAGCGCTCCGATGAGTACTCGCGGAAGGAGGATGGTGTGATTTGGATCTGGATTCTTGCCTCTCTTATAGGCAGATTATTTGCGCAGCTAGGGGTAAAATATAAAAGATACCCTGGCTTTTCGCATTCGTGCGACGCGTGGAAGAGGGCCATTACTGGGCGTGGAAGCCAAGGAGCGCAACATTTGTAAGGGAGCCGGACACTATTCGGCGAACACATGGAATTTGAAGGAGAACCCGCCTTACAACGCCGAAGACGATATATGCGCTGGACTCGTCGTCATTGAAGCCTGGTTCGGGGGCTACTGAGGGAGTCCTGGACTAGGGGGTGTCCGGATAGCCGGACTATCGTCATCGGTCGGACTCCAAGACTATGAAGATACAAGATTGAAGACTTCGTCCCGTGTCCGGATGGGACTTTCCTTGGCGTGGAAGGCAAGCTTGGCGATACGGATATGTAGATCTCCTACCATTGTAACCGACTCTGTGTAACCCTAGCCCTCTCCGGTGTCTATATAAACCGGAGGGTTTTAGTCCGTAGGACGAACAACCATTACAACAATCATACCATAGGCTAGCTTCTAGGGTTTAGCCTCCTTGATCTCGTGGTAGATCCACTCTTGTATTACCTATATCATCAATATCAATCAAGCAGGAGTAGGGTTTTACCTCCATCGAGAGGGCCCGAACCTGGGTAAAAACATCGTGTCCCTTGTGTCCTGTTACCATCCGCCTAGACGCACAGTTCGGGACCCCCTACCCGAGATCCGCCGGTTTTGACACCGACACCCGTGATATGATACGCTCTATCACACATAAACCTCCTTATATCTTCCTCAAAACAACCACCATACCTACCTATTATGGCATTTCCATAGCCATTCCGAGATATATTGCCATGCAACTTTCCACCGTTCCGTTCATCATCATCATGACATACATTACTTTTGTCATATTGCCATTGCATGATCATGTAGTTGACATCGTATTTGTGGCAAAGCCACCATGCATAATTTTTCATACATGTCACTCTTGATTCATCGCATCATCCCGGTACACCACCGGAGGCATTCATATAGAGTCATATCTTGTTCTAGTTTTGAGTTGTAATTCATATGTTGTAATCAATAAAAGTGTGATGATCATCATTATTAGAGCATTGTCCCCCCCCCCAAAGGCCAAAAAAAGGCCAAAGAAAAAAAAGAAAAAAGAGAAAAAAAGAAAATAAATAAAAAGGGGCAATGTTACTATCTCTTTTTCCACACTTGTGCTTCAAAGTAGCACCATGTTCTTCATGTAGTGAGTCTAGTAGCACCATGTTTTTTTTCATATAGTGAGTCTCATAGGTTGTCATTTTCATATACTAGTGGGAATTCTTCATTATAGAACTTGGCTTGTATATTCCTACGATGGGCTTCCTCAGATGCCCTAGGTCTTCGTGAGCAAGCAAGTTGGATGCACACCCACTAGTTTTCTTTTGTTGAGCATTCATTTATAGCTCTAGTGCATCCGTTGCATGGCAATTCCTACTCCTCATGTTGACACCAATTGATGGGCATCTCCATAGCCCGTTGATTAGTCGCGTCGATGTGAGACTTTCTCCCTTTTTGTCTTCTCCACATAAACCCCACCATCATATTCTATTCCACCTATAGTGCTATATCCATGGCTTGCGCTCATGTATTGCGTGAGGGTTGAAAAAGCTGAAGCGCATTAAAAAGTATGAACCAATTGCTCGGCTTGTCATCGGGGTTGTGCATGATGGGGGCATTTTGTGTGACGAAAATGAAGCATGGCCAAACTATATGATTTTGTAGGGATAAACTTACTTTGGCCTTGTTGTTTTGAAAAGACATGATTGCTTTATTGGTTATGCTCGAAGTATTATTGTTTTTATGTCAAATGATAGACTAATGCTTTGAATCACTCATGTCTTAATATTCATGCCATGATTAGATATATGATCAAGATTATGCTAGGTAGCATTCCACATCAAAAATTATCTTTTTTATCATTTACCTACTCGAGGACGAGCAGGAATTAAGCTTGGGGATTCTGATACGTCTCCGTCGTATCTATAATTTTTGATTGTTCCATGCCAATATTATTCAACTTTTATATACTTCTGGCAACTTTTTATACTATTTTTTGGGACTAACATATTGATCCAGTGCCCAGTGCCAGTTCCTGTCTGTTGCATGTTTTTTGTTTCGCAGAAACCCAATATCAAACGGAGTCCAAACAGGATAAAAACGGACGGAGAATTATTTTGGAATATTTGTGATTTTTGGGAAGTAAAATCAACGCGAGACGGTGCCTGAGGGGGCCAGGAGATAGGGGGGCGCGCCCCAGGGAGGTAGGCGCGCCCTGGACTCTCCTGGGCCCCCTATAAGGCAGTTGACGCTCTTCTTTTTCCGCAAAAAAGCTAATTTTATGAGAAATATCTGGGCGAAAGATTCACCCCAATCGGAGTTACAGATCTCCGGATATAAAAGAAACGATGAAGGGGCAGAATCTGAGAACGCAGAAACGGAGAGATAGATCCAATCTCGGAGGGGCTCTCGCCCCTCCCACGCCATGGGAGCCAAGGACAGAGGGGAAACCCTTCTCCCATATAGGGAGGAAGTCAAGGAATAAGAAGAAGAAGAAGAAGAAGGGGGCCTCTCTCCCCCTTGCTTACGGTGGCGCCGGAGCGCTGCCGGGGGCCATCATCATCACCGCAATCTTCACCAACACCTCCATCATCTTCACCAACACCTCCATCATCTTCACCAACATCTCCATCACCTTCCCCCATCTATATTCAGCGGTCCACTCTACCGCAACCCATTGTACCCTCTACTTGAACATGGCGCTTTATGCTTCATATTATTTTCCAATGATGTGTTGCCATCCTATGATGTCCGAGTAGATTTTCTTTGTCCTATCGGTGATTGATGAATTGCTATGATTGGTTTGAGTTGCATGTTTTATTATTGGTGCTGTCCTATTGTGCCCTCCGTGTCGCGCAAGCATGAGGGATTCCCGCTGTAGGGTTTGCAATATGTTTATGATTTGCTTATGGTGGGTGGCGTGAGTGACAGAAGCACAAACCCGAGTAAGTAGGTTGTTTGCGTATGGGATAAAGGGGACTTGATACTTCAATGCTATTGAAGGAAATATGCCCTAGAGGCAATAATAAAGTTATTATTTATTTCCTTATTTCAAGATAAATGTTTATTATTCATGCTAGAATTGTATTAACCGGAAACATAATACATGTGTGAATACATGGACAAACTTAAGGTCACTAGTATGCCTCTACTTGACTAGCTCATTAATCAAAGATGGTTATGTTTCCTAACCATAGACATGAGTTGTCATTTGATTGACGGGATCACATCATTACTAGAATGATGTGATTGACTTGACCCATTCCGTTAGCTTAGCACTTGATCATTTAGTATGTTGTTATTGCTTTCTTCATGACTTATACATGTTCCTATGACTATGAGATTATGCAACTCCAGTTTACCAGAGGAACACTTTGTGTGCTACCAAACGTCACAACGTAACTGGGTGATTATAAAGGAGCTCTACAGGTGTCTCCGAATGTACATGTTGGGTTGGCGTATTTCGAGATTAGGATTTGTCACTCCAATTGTCGGAGAGGTATCTCTGGGCCCACTCGGTAATGCACATCACTATAAGCCTTGCAAGCAATGTGACTAATGAGTTAGTTGCGGAATGATGCATTACATAACGAGTAAAGAGACTTGCCGGTAACGAGATTGAACTAGGTATTGAGATACCGACGATCGAATCTCGGGCAAGTAACATGCCGATGACAAAGGGAACAACGTATGTTGTTATGCGGTTTGACCGATAAAGATCTTCGTAGAATATGTGGGAGCCAATATGAGCATCCAGGTTCCGCTATTGGTCATTGACTGGAGACGTGTCTCGGTCATGTCTACATAGTTCTCGAACCCGTAGGGTCCGCACGCTTAAGGTTTCGATGGCAGTTTTATTATGAGTTTATGAGTTTTGATGTACCGAAGGAGTTCGGAGTCCCGGATAAGATCGGGGACATGACGAGGAGTCTCGAAATGGTCGAGACGTAAAGATCGATATATTGGACGACTATATTCGGACATCGGAAAGGTTCCGAGTGATTCGGGTATTTTTGGGAGTACCAGGAAGTTATGGGAATACGAGGAAGAGTATTGGGCCTTAATGGGCCTTAGTGGGAAGGAGCCAGGAGGTGGCGCGCGCCCCTCCCAAGCCCAGTCCGAATTGGACAAGGGGTTTGGGGTGCGGCCCCCCTCTCCCTTCCTTCTCCACTTCCCTCCTTTCCCCCCTTCTCCTAGTTGGACTAGGAAAGAAGGAGTCCTACTCACGGTGGGAGTAGGACTCCCCTTGGCGCGCCCTCCTCCTAGGGCCGGCCTCCTCCTTCCTTGCTCCTTTATATACGGGGGCAGGGGGAACCCCATGACACACAAGTTGATCTTCGTGATCGTTCCTTAGCCATGTGTGGTGCCCCCCTCCACCATATTCCACCTCGGTCATATCGTTGCGGTTCTTAGGCGAAGCCCTGCGTCGGTAGAACATCATCATCGTCACCACGCCGTCGTGCTGACGGAACTCATCCCCGACACCCTGCTGATTTGGAGTCCGGGGATCATCATTGAGCTGAACGTGTGCTGAACTCGGAGGTGCCGTACGTTCGGTGCTTGGATCGGTCGGATCGTAAAGACATACGACTACATCAACCGCGTTGTCATAACGCTTCCGCTTACGGTCTATGAGGGTACGTGGACAACACTCTCCCCAACAGTGGCATCAGAGCTAGGTTTTATGCGTTGATGTTATATGCACGAGTAGAACACAAGTGAGTTGTGGGCGATACAAGTCATACTGCTTACCAGCATGTCATACTTTGGTTCAGCGGTATTATTGGATGAAGCGGCCCGGACCAACATTACGCGTACGCTTACGCGAGACAGGTTTTACCACCGTGCTTTGCACACAGGTGACTAGCGGGTGTCTGTTTCTCCAACTTTAGTTGAACCGAGTGTGGCTATGCCTGGTCCTTGCGAAGGTTAAAACAGCACTAACTTGACAAACTATCGTTGTGGTTTTAATGCATAGGTAAGAACGGTTCTTGCTTAGCCCGTAGCAGCCACATAAAATTTGTAACAACAAAGTAGAGGACGTCTAACTTGTTTTTGCAGGGCATGTTGTGATGTGATATGGTCAAGACGTGATGCTATATTTTATTGTATGAGATGATCATGTTTTGTAACCGAAGTTATCGGCAACTGGCAGGAGCCATATGGTTGTTGCTTTATTGTATGAAATGCAAACACCCTGTAATTGCTTTACTTTATCAGTAAGCGGTAGCGATAGTCGTAGAAGCAATAGATGGCGTAACGACAACGATGCTACGATGGAGATCAAGGTGTCGCGCCGGTGACGATGGTGATCACGACGGTGCTTCGGAGATGGAGATCACAAGCACAAGATGATGATGGCCATATCATATCACTTATATTGATTGCATGTGATGTTTATCCTTTATGCATCTTATCTTGCTTTGATTGACGGTAGCATTTTAAGATGATCTCTCACTAAATTATCAAGAAGTGTTCTCCCTGAGTATGCACCGTTGCAAAAGTTCTTCGTGCTGAGACACCACGTGATGATCGGGTGTGATAGGCTCTATGTTCAAATACAACGGGTGCAAAACAGTTGCACACGCGGAATACTCAGGTTAAACTTGACGAGCCTAGCATATACAGATATGGCCTCGGAACACGGAGACCGAAAGTTCGAGCGTGAATCATATAGTAGATATGATCAACATAGTGATGTTCACCATTGAAACTACTCCATCTCACGTGATGATCGGACATGGTTTAGTTGATTTGGATCATGTGATCACTTAGATGACTAGAGAGATGTCTGTCTAAGTGGGAGTTCTTAAGTAATATGATTAATTGAACTTAAATTTATCATGAACTTAGTCCTGGTAGTATTTTGCAAATTATGTTGTAGATCAATAGCTTGCGTTGTTGCTTTCATATGTTTATTTTGATATGTTCCTAGAGAAAATTGTGTTGAAAGATGTAATAGCAATTATGCGGATTGGATCCGTGATCTGTGGTTTATCCTCATTGCTGCACAGAAGAATTATGTTCTTAATGCACCGCTAGGTGACAAACCTATTGCGGGAGCAGATGCAGACGTTATGAACGTTTGGCTAGCTCAATATGATGACTACCTGATAGTTTAGTGCACCATGCTTAACGGCTTAGAATTGGGACTTCAAAGACGTTTTGAACGTCATGGACCATATGAGATGTTCCAGGAGTTGAAGTTAATATTTCAAGAAAATACCCGAGTTGAGAGATATGAAGTCTCCAGCAAGTTCTATGGCTAAAAGATGGAGGAGAATCGCTCAACTAGTGAGCATGTGCTCAGATTGTCTGGGTACTACAATCGCTTGAATCAAGTGGGAGTTAATCTTCCAGATAAGATAGTGATTGATAGAATTCTCTAGTCACCATCACCAAGTTAGTAGAACTTTGTGATGAACTATAGTATGCAAGGGATGACAAAAGCGATTCCCGTGCTCTTTATGATGTTGAAATCGACGAAGGTAGAAATCAAGAAAGAGCATCAAGTGTTGATGGTTGACAAGATCACTAGTTTCAAGAAAAGGGCAAAGGAAAAGAAAGGGGAACTTCAAGTAGAATGACAAGCAAGTTGTCACTCCCATGAAGAAGCCCAAAGTTGAACCAAAGCCTGAAACTGAGTGCTTACACTGCAAAGGAAATGGTCACTGGAAACGGAAATACCCTGAATATTTGGTGGATAAGAAGGATGGCAGAGTGAACAAGGGTATATTTGATATACAGATTATTGATGTGTGCATTACTAGTGTTTATAGTAGCCCCTGAGTATTTGATACTTGTTCGGTTGCTAAGATTAGTAACTCGAAACAGGAGTTACAGAATAAACTGAGACTAGTTGAAGGGGAAGTGACGATGAGTGTTGGAAGTAGTTCCAAGTTTGATATTATCATCATCACACACTCCCTATACTTTTGGGATTAGTGTTAAACCTAAATAAATGTTATTTGGCGTTTGCGTTGAGCATGAATATGATTTGATCATGTTTATTGCAATAAGACTATTCATTTAAAATCAGAGAATAATTGTTGTTCTGTTTACAAGAATAAAACCTTCGATGGTTATACACCCAATGAAAATAGTTTGTTGGATCTCGATCGTAGTGATACACATATTCATAATATTGATGCCAAAAGATGCAAAGTTAATAATGATACTGCAACTTATTTGTGGCACTGCCGTTTGGGTCATATCAATGTAAAATGCATGAAGAAACTCCATAAAGATGGATTTTCGGAATCACTTGGTTATGAATCATTTGATGCTTGCGAACCGTGCCTTTTGGGCAAGATGACTAAAACTCCGTTCTCCGGAACAATGGAACAAGCTACTGACTTATTGGAAATAATACATACCGATGTATGCGATCCAATGGGTGTTGATGCTTGTGGCAAGTATCATTATTTTCTGACCTTCACAAGAAGATTTGAGCAGATATGGGTATATCTACTTAATGAAGTCTGAAACATTTGAAAAGTTCAAAGAATTTCAGAGTGAAGCGGAAAAATCATCGTAACAAGAAAATAACGTTTCTACGATCTGATCACGGACGAATATTTGAGTTACGAGTTTGGTCTTCAATTAAAACAATGTGGAATAGTTTCACAGCTCACGCCACCTGGAACACCACAACGTTATGGTCTGTCCGAATGTCGTAACCGCACTTTATTGGATATGGTGCGATCTATGATGTCTCTTACTGATTTACCACTATTGTTTTGGGGTTATGCATTAGAGACAGTTGCATTCACGTTAAAAGGGCACCATCTAAATCTGTTGAGACGACACCATATGAACTGTGGTTTAGCAAGAAACCCAAGTTGTCGTTTCTTAAAGTTTGGGGCTGTGATGCTTATGTGAAAAAGTTTCATCCTGATAAGCTCAAATCCAAATTGGAGAAGTGCGTCTTCATAGAATACCCAAACGAAACTGTTGGGTACACCTTCTATCACAGATCCGAAGGCAAGATATTCGTTGCTAAAAATGGATCCTTTCTAGAGAAGGAGTTTCTCTCGAAAGAAGTGAGTGGGAGGAAAGTAGAGCTTGATAAGGTAATTTGTACCTTCTCCCGAATTGGAAAGTAGTTCATCATAGAAATCAGTTCCAGTGATTCCTACACCAATTAGTGAGGATGCTAATGATGATGATCATGAAACTTCAAATCAAGTTACTACAGAACCTCGTAGGTCTTTCAGAGTACAGTCCGCACTAGAGTGGTACGGTAATCCTGTTCTGGAAGTCATGTTACTAGACCATGATGAACCTACGAACTATGAGGAAGCGATGATGAGCCCAGATTCCGCGAAATGGCTGGAGGCCATGAAATCTGAGATAGGATCCATGTATGAGAACAAAGTATGGACTTTGGTGGACTTGCCTGATGATTGGCAATCTATAGAAAATAAATGGATCTTCAAGAAGAAGACGGACGTTGATAGTAGTGTTACTATCTACAAAGCTCAAATTGTCGCAAAAAGTTTTTTGACAAGTTCAAGGTGTTGAATACAATGAGATTTTTCTCACTCATATCGATGCTTAAAAGTCTGTCCGAATCATGTTAGCAATTGCCGCATTTTATGATTATGAAATATGGCAGATGGATGTCAAAACTGCATTCCAGAACGGGTTTCTGGAAGAAGAGTTGTATATGATGCAGCCAGAAGGTTTTGTCGATCCAAAGGGAGCTAACAAAGTGTGCAAGCTCCAGCGATCCATTTATGGACTGGTGCAAGCCTCTCGGAGTTGGAATAAACGCTTTGATAGTGTGATCAAAGCATTTGGTTTTGTACAGACTTTTGGAGAAGTCTGTATTTACAAGAAAGTGAGTGGGAGCACTACAGTATTTCTGATAAGTATATGTGAATGACATATTGTTGATCGGATATAATATAGAATTGTTCTGCAAAGCATAAAGGAGTGTTTGAAAGGAGTTTTTCAAAGAAAGACCTCGGTGAAGCTGCTTACATATTGAGCATCAAGATCTATAGAGATAGATCAAGACGCTTGATAAGTTTTTCAATGAATACATACCTTGACAAGATTTTGAAGTAGTTCAAAATGGAAAAGTCAAAGAAAAGGTTCGTGCCTGTGTTACAAGGTGTGAAATTGAGTAAGACTCAAAGCCCGACCACGGCAGAAGATAGAAAGAGAATGAAAGTCATTAGGTTCTATAATGTATGCCATGTTGTGTACCAGATCTATTGCATACCCTACCACTGAGTTTGGCAAGGGAGTACAATAGTGATCTAGGAGTAGATCACTAGACAGCGGTCAAAAATTATCCTTAGTAGAATAAGGATATGTTTCTCGATTATGGAGGTGACAAAAGGTTCGTCATAAAGGGTTACGTCGATACAAGTTTTGGCACTGATCCAGATGACTCTAAGTCTTAATCTGGATACATATTGAAAGTGGGAGCAATTAGCTAGAGTAGCTCCGTGCAGAGCATTGTAGACATAGAATATTTGCAAAATACATACGGCTCTGAATGTGACAGACCCGTTGACTAAAGCTTCTCTCACGAGCAAAACATGATCACACCTCAGTACTCTTTGGGTGTTAATCACATAGCTATGTGAACTAGATTATTGACTCTAGTAAAACCTTTGGGTGTTGGTCACATGACGATGTGAACTCTGGGTGTTAATCATATACAGATATGAATACTAGTGTTAAATCACATGGCGATGTGAACTAGATTATTGACTCTAGTGCAAGTGGCAGACTGAAGGAAATATGCCCTAGAGGCAATAATAAAGTTATTATTTATTTCCTTATTTCATGATAAATGTTTATTATTCATGCTAGAATTGTATTAACCGGAAACATAATACATGTATGAATACATAGACAAACTTAAGGTCACTAGTATGCCTCTACTTGACTAGCTCATTAATCAAAGATGGTTATGTTTCCTAACCATAGACATGAGTTGTCATTTGATTAACGGGATCACATCATTAGTAGAATGATGTGATTGACTTGACCCATTCTGTTAGCTTAGCACTTGATCGTTTAGTATGTTGCTATTGCTTTCTTCATGACTTATACATGTTCCTATGACTATGAGATTATGCAACTCCAGTTTACCAGAGGAACACTTTGTGTGCTACCAAACGTCACAACGTAACTGGGTGATTATAAAGGAGCTCTACTGGTGTCTCCGAAGGTACATGTTGGGTTGGCGTATTTCGAGATTAGGATTTGTCACTCCAATTGTCGGAGAGGTATCTCTGGGCCCACTCGGTAATGCACATCACTATAAGCCTTGCAAGCAATGTGACTAATGAGTTAGTTGCGAAATGATGCATTACATAACGAGTAAAGAGACTTGCCGGTAACGAGATTGAACTAGGTATTGAGATACCGACGATCGAATCTCGGGCAAGTAACATGCCGATGACAAAGGGAACAACATATGTTGTTATGCGGTTTGACCGATAAAGATCTTCGTAGAATATGTGGGAGCCAATATGAGCATCCAGGTTCCGCTATTGGTTATTGACTGGAGACGTGTCTCGGTCATGTCTACATAGTTCTCGAACCCGTAGGGTCCACACGCTTAAGGTTTCGATGGCAGTTTTATTATGAGTTTATGAGTTTTGATGTACCGAAGGAGTTCGGAGTCCCGGATAAGATCGGGGACATGACGAGGAGTCTCGAAATGGTCGAGACATAAAGATCGATATATTGGACGACTATATTCGGATATCGTAAAAGTTCCGAGTGATTCGGATATTTTTGGGAGTACCGAGGAGTTAGGGAATACGGGGAAGAGTATTGGGCCTTATTGGGCCTTAGTGGGAAGGAGCCAGGAGGTGGCGCGCGCCCCTCCTAAGCCCAGTCCAAATTGGACAAGGGGTTTGGGGCGCGGCCCCCCTCTCCCTTCCTTCTCCACTTCCCTCCTTTCCCCCCTTATCCTAGTTGGACTAGGAAAGAAGGAGTCCTACTCCCGGTGGGAGTAGGACTCCCCTTGGCGCGCCCTCCTCCTAGGGCCGGCCTCCTCCTCCCTTGATCCTTTATATACGGGGGCAGGGGGCACCCCATGACACACAAGTTGATCTTCGTGATCATTCCTTAGCCATGTGCGGTGCCCCCCTCCACCATATTCCACCTCGGTCATATCGTTGCGGTGCTTAGGCGAAGCCCTGCGTCGGTAGAACATCATCATCATCACCACGCCATCGTGCTGACGGAACTCATCCCCGACACCCTGCTGGATCGGAATCCGGGGATCGTCATCGATCTGAACGTGTGCTGAACTTAGAGGTGCCGTACGTTCGGTGCTTGGATCGGTGGGATCGTGAAGACGTACGACTACATCAACCGCGTTGTCATAACGCTTCCGCTTACGGTGTACGAGGGTACGTGGACAACACTCTCCCCTCTCATTGCTATGCATCACCATGATCTTGCGTGTGCGTAGGAAATTTTTTGAAATTACTACGTTCCCCAGCAGCTATGGTTGGGTTTTACCTTAACGAATCTTTAATATTTGCGGATGCTTGCTAGAGTTCCAATCATAAGTGCATATGATCCAAGTAGAGAAAGTATGTTAGCTTATGCCTCTCCCTCAAATATAATTGCAATAGTGATTACCGATCTAGTAACATAGTCAATTGCCTAGGGACAATTCCACAACTCCTACCACCACTTTTCCACACTCGTTATATTTACTTTATTGCATCTTCATCTAAACAGCCCCTAGTTTATGTTTACGTGCTCTTTATTATTTTGCAAACCTTTCCTATCACACCTACAAAGTACTTCTAGTTTCATACTTGTTCTAGGTAAAGCGAACGTCAAGCATGCATAGAGTTGTATCAGTGGTCGATAGAACTTGAGGGAATATTTATTCTACCTTTAGCTCCTTGTTGGGTTCAACACTCTTACTTATCGAAAACTGTTGCTATCCCCTACACTTGTGGGTTATCACTTGTTATGTTGACATGGTAATCCAGTAGTGCGGTGAAGCTCCCCGCATTATGAACAATGCCAAATTATGCTATTGATATTTTGAACTTACTCTTTATTTTCTAATTTGAAATTGGATGGAATTGATAGCACAGTTATCATCTTTGTTTATACACGTGCAAAACCTGTCATCTCTCTGCTTTGTTTCAGGGTGATATGCCTGATGGCATGCACAAGTCTGCTGAAGGCTGTGAGACAAACCCAACATATATTGCAGCAAAGAAGGCAAAACATCTTGAAGATAGCGAGACAACCACAAAGTCTTGTCTTGATGCAGCGTTCAAGTTACTTGAGACTAACAGTCAGAAAAGCTCACAGAATTCATTGTCTGAATCACTTCGACTTCTTCAGTCCCAAGTTCTAGTAGAAAGGCATTCTGCAACTCAACTTTGACTTGAAGTTCTCTAAGAAAGATTGCAGAGAACACCAATGAGAACCTCATCACTAAACAGCTACACCTGGAAGCTATGACCGACATGCTAGGCCGGTCTCACAGCCTTGCTTAGCAGCTTGCGCAGCTGTTCCCCGCAAGGCTAACCTTTCTTGAACTGTCTTGGAAGTGGTCTCGGTTCAGTATTATTTTGTTACGCTGCAATGGTGCCCAGTTTTTGTAATCTGCTTCTTCGTTGCGCTTTATGATCACTGGTGGCGAACTTCGAAGCCCAGTGGATGTAATATACCTTAAATCCTTTATTGTATAGTGTAGGTTTATTCTTAGTTACTATGCCGTAATTTCTTTATTGTATAGAGTAGGTTTGTTCTTAATTCCTACTAGTTACTACCATCATTCGCTATCTGAAAAAAATCAGATGTAGACGACCGGGCCAAAACATTTGACTCTAGCGGGCCTGGTTTTTAGCGGGCCACAACTGGCCCGGCCTGCGTATTTCTTGGGCCCGAATGATTAGGGCCTTCACACATTGCGCCAGGCCCAAATTTACACCGGACTATATTTTAGTTGAGCCTTTTGTCGACCCAGCGCTTAGTTTGGCCCAGGTAGCATTGGGCCATTAACAGCCTGAATATTGTACTGGCCTGTTATGTTCGAGATGAAACCACGGGCCTTTAGCAGGCCAAAATGCATGTTGGGACTCAATTTTCACTAGTCGTCGACGGGCCTTCAGCAGGCCAAAATGTAGACCGGGCCTTTTTGGGCCTAGTTAGCTCACGGGCCATTACCAGGCCGAGACATATCTCGGGCGTTAGTTGGCCCACTGATATCATGGGCCTTTAAGAGGCCGAAAGCTCACTACAGGCATCAACGGGCCGAATTACGCGACAGACCTTTAACAGGCCCAAAGTCATGTTGGGCTTAACTGTTGCCACCTTTAGCACGGGCCGTTAGTGGGCTCGATGTCCCGTCGGACCATATATGGCCCATGGGCAGCACGTGCCATTCCCAGGCCGAAAGTCACAGCGGGCTGAAATGGGCCCATGTCTACATCAGGCCTCTAACAGGCCCAAAGTCACTGGGCTGTAGTTGGGTCCAAATATTTGGCGAACAATTAATGGGCCAGATCTAGCTTCGGGCTGCAAATGGGCCCAAACATCAGGCGAACAATTAACGGGCCAGATCTGGCTTCGGTCCGTAAATGGGCCCAAATATTGGGCGAATAATTAACGGGCCAGATCTGGCTTCGGGCCATAAATGGGCCTTTATTAAGCAGGCCGTTATTGGGCTGGCCCACTAGTACCTGATTAAGTACTACGGGCCTTTGACTGGGCCAGCCTTTTTAACCTATATGGGCCTCTGTTGGGCCCAGCCACGTGTCGACGTATCATAGGCATGTCTCCTCCAATGGACGGGTGACATCTGGCCCACTAACGAGCTGATAGGTGTTCCCTTCGGCCAATCAGAATTTTACACGTGGAAATTCCCGTTGGTCAGGGCTGTTAACGGGTTATCGGATCCAAAATCTTGCCCGATAGCTTAACGGCGTTCCGTTACGGTGGATGCCACGTGTTGGTCACCCTTGACGAAAGCACTTCTGTGACGCGCGATTTATCATCATGGAAGTGGACACTTCCGTGATGATAATTTTGGTAATGTCATGGAACACTTCTACGACACCACAGGTATGACTATCTTGATTGTCATAAAATCATCATGGATGTACATGCATGACAAAAAACGCGACCTACTGTGACAAACACATATCATCACGGAAGTGTATTTTTTTTGTAGTGTCGGGTCCATAGTTATTAGCTAGATGGCTTCTTCTCTCCCTTTGGATCTCAATACCATGTTCTCCTTGATCTTCTTGGAGATCTATTCGATGTAACTCTTTTTGCGGTGTGTTTGTCGAGATCCGATGAATTGTGGGTTTATGATAAAGTTTATCTATGAGAAATATTTAAATCCCCTCTGAATTCTTTTATGCGTGATTAAGTTATCTTTGTAAGTCTCTTCGAATTAGCAGTTTGGTTTGGCCTACTAGATTGATCTGTCTTGCAATGGGAGAAGTGCTTAGCTTTGGGTTCAATCTTGCGGTGTCCTTTCCCAGTGACAGCAGGGGCAGCAAGGCACATATTGTATTGTTGCCATCGAGGATAAAAAGATGGGGTTTATATCATATTGCATGAGTTTATCCCTCTACATCATGTCATCTTTCTTAATGCGTTACTCCGTTCTTTATGAACTTAATACTCTAGATGCATGCTCGATAGCGGTCGATGTGTGGAGTAATAGTAGTAGATGCAGGCAGGAGTCGGTCTACTTGTCACGGACGTGATGCCTATATACATGATCATGCCTAGATAATCTCATAATTATTGACTTTTCTATCAATTGCTCGACAGTAATTTTTTCACCCACCGTAATACTTATGTTATCTTGAGAGAAGCCACTAGTGAAACCTATGGCCCTCGGGTCTATCTTTTATCATATGAGCTTTCAATCTACTTTTATTTGCATCTTTACTTTTCCTATCTATATTATAAAATACCAAAAATATATTTATCTTATCATATTATCTCTATCAGATCTCACTTTTGCAAGTGGCCTTGAAGGGATTGACAACCCCTTTATTGTGTTGGTTGCGAGTTCTAGTTTGTTTGTGTAGGTGCGTGGGACTTCTGAGGAGCCTCCTACTGGATTGATGCATTGGTTCTCAAAAACTGAGGGAAATACTTACGCTACTATTGCTGCATCACCCTTTCCTCTTCAAGGAAAACCAACGCAAGCTCAAGACGTAGCAAGAAGGATTTCTGGCGCCGTTACTGGGGAGGTCTTCGCTCAAGTCAAGACATACCAAGTACCCATCACAAACTCATCTCCCTCACATTTACATTATTTGCCATTTGCCTCTCGTTTTCCTCTCCCCCACTTCACCCTTGCCGTTTTATTTGCCCTCTCTTTCCCAATCTCCTCTTTCTCTTTCGCTTGCCTTTTGTGTGCTCGTCGTTATGGCTAGCTCGGTCTTTATCCCTTAGTCTCCCGACTTTGGAGTTCTTCACTTCAAACAAAGACAAGGAGAAAATTTAAGAGATGCTTCGTTTAGGATGTTAGAATCTTAGTTGCACTATAGAAGGAGATTTCAAGATTTTGCTTCGCAATTTTTATGTTGGGTTAACCTTGCCCCATAGACAACTCCTTGATTTTGCCGCAAAAGGGGTTTTTATTAAAGTTAATCCTAGTTTTGCATATGAAATTATAGAGGGGATAGTAGGAGTACTTCCCCTACAAAAAGGATCACCCGTTTCTCATGAAGGAACCCAAATTCTAGAGAAATTATGTGAATTGCAAAAATTTGTTGAACCACTTAAGAATATTGGTGGGAATATCAATCGCATGAGTAATTTGATTACACTTTGCAATAAGCGGTTGGATGCCTTAGATCAAAAGATCTCCGAGCATGAAGGGAAACGCAAGGAGCCTCCCGGACTTGAGCATAACTCCATTAAAAAGATAAATGCTAAATATGGCACTACTTAGATCTATCCTCGCTTTTATGCCTAGCTAGGGGTGTTAAACGATAGCGCTAGTTCGGAGGCAACCCAATTTTTTTTATGTTTTTGGTTTTTGTTTCTGTTTAGTAATAAATTTTGCATCTACCTTCTGTTTAGATGTGTTTTTGTGTTTTATTTAGTGTTTGTGCCAAGTAGAACCTATAGGATAACTGTCGGTGTCAAAACCGGCGGATCTCGGGTAGGGGGTCCCGAGCTGTGTGTCTAGGCGGATGGTAACAGGAGATGAGGGACACAATGTTTTACCTAGGTTCGGGCCCTCTCGATGGAGGCAAAACCCTACGTCCTGCTTGATTAATATTGATGATATGGGTAGTACAAGAGTGGATCTACCACGAGATCAAGGAGGCTAAACCCTAAAGCTAGCCTATGGTATGATTGTTGTAATGTATGTTGTCCTACGGACTAAAGCCCTCCGGTTTATATAGGCACCGGAGGAGGCTAGGGTTACACAGAGTCGGTTACAATGGTAGGAGATCTACATATCCGTATCGCCAAGCTTGCCTTCCACGCCAAGGAAAGCTCCATCCGGACACGGGACAGAGTCTTCAATCTTGTATCTTCGTAGTCTTGGAGTCCGGCGGACAATGATAGTCCGGCTGTCCGGACAACCCCTAGTCCAGGATGAAGGAAATATGCCCTAGAGGCAATAATAAAGTTATTAATTATTTCCTTATTTCATGATAAATGTTTATTATTCATGCTAGAATTGTATTAACCGGAAACATAATACATGTGTGAATACATAGACAAACATAGTGTCACTAGTATGCCTCTACTTGACTAGCTCGTTTATCAGAGATGGTTATGTTTCCTAGCCAGGGACAAAAGAGTTGTCATTTGATTAAACGGGATCACATCATTAGGAGAATGATATGATTGACTTGACCCATTCCGTTAGCTTAGCACTTGATCGTTTAGTATGTTGCTATTGCTTTCTTCATGACTTATACATGTTCCTGTAACTATGAGATTATGCAACTCCCGTTTACCGGAGGAACACTTTGGGTACTACCAAACATCACAATGTAACTGGGTGATTATAAAGGTGTACTACAGGTGTCTCCGAAGGTACATGTTGAGTTGGCGTATTTCGAGATTAGGTTTTGTCACTCCGATTGTCGGAGAGGTATCTCTGGGCCCTCTCGGTAATGCACATCATTATAAGCCTTGCAAGCAATGTGACCAATGAGTTGGTTACGGCATGATGCATTACAGAACGAGTAAAGAGACTTGCCGGTGACGAGATTGAACTAGGTATTGGATACCGACGATCGAATCTCGGGCAAGTAACATACCGATGACAAAGGGAACAACGTATGTTGTTATGCGGTTTGACCGATAAAGATCTTCGTAGAATATGTAGGAGCCAATATGGGCATCCAGGTCCCGCTATTGGTTATTGACCGAGAATAGTTCTAGGTCATGTCTACATAGTTTTCGAGCCCGTAGGGTCCGCACGCTTAAGGTTTCGATGACAGTTATATTATGAGTTTATGAGTTTTGATGTACCGAAGGAGTTCGGAGTCCCGGATGAGATCGGGGACGTGATGAGAAGTCTCGAAATGGTCGAGACGTAAAGATCGATATATTGGACGACTATATTCGGAGTTCGGAAAGGTTCCGAGTGATTCGGGTATTTTTCGGAGTACCGGAGTGTTACGGGAATTCGCCGGGGAGAAGTATTGGGCCTTATTGGGCCCTGCGGGAAAGAAAGAGGGGCTGCCTAGGGCAGGCCGCGCGCCCCCCCATGGCCTAGTCCGAATTGGACTAGGGGGAGGGGCCGCACCCCCTCCTTCTTCCCTTCTCTCTTCCCCTTCCTTGTCTCCTACTCCTAATACATGGAAGGACTCCTAGTTGGACTAGGAAAGGGGGAATCCTACTCCCGGTGGGAGTAGGACTCCCCTAGGGTGCGCCATAGAAGAGGGCCGGCCCTCCCCTCCTCCACTCCTTTATATACGGGGGTAGGGGGCACCCCATGGACACACAAGTTGATCTACGGATCGTTCCTTAGCCGTGTGCGGTGCCCCCTTCCACCATATTCTACCTCGGTCATATCGTCGCGGAGTTTAGGCGAAGCCCTGCGCCGGTAGAACATCATCATCGTCACCACGCCGTCGTGCTGACGGAACTCATCTCCGGAGCTCAGCTGGATCGGAGGCCGGAGATCGTCATCGAGCTGAACGTGTGCAGAACTCGGAGGTGTCGTACGTTCGGTGCTTGGATCGGTCGGATCGTGAAGACGTACGACTACATCAACCGCGTTGTCATAACGCTTCCGCTTACGGTCTACGAGGGTACATGGACAACACTCTCCCCTCTCGTTGCTATATCATCACCATGATCTTGCGTGTGCGTAGGAAATTTTTTGAAATTACTACGTTCCCCAACAGTGGCATCAGAGCCAGGTTTTATGCGTTGATGTTATATGCACGAGTAGAACACAAGTGAGTTGTGGACGATATAAGTCATACTGCCTACCAGCATGTCATACTTTGGTTCAGCGGTATTGTTGGATGAAGCGGCCCGGACCGACATTACGCGTACGCTTACACGAGACTGGTTCTACCGACGTGCTTTGCACACAGGTGGCTGGCGGGTGTCAGTTTCTCCAACTTTAGTTGAACCGAGTGTGGCTACGCCCGGTCCTTGTGAAGGTTAAAACGGAGTCTATTTGACAAACTATCATTGTGGTTTTGATGCGTAGGTGAGATTGGTTCTTGCTTAAGCCTGTAGCAGCCACGTAAAACTTGCAACAACAAAGTAGAGGACGTCTAACTTGTTTTTGCAGGGCATGTTGTGATGTGATATGGTCAAAACGTGATGAGATATAAGTTATTGTATGAGATGATCACGTTTTGTTGAAGTTATTGGCGACTGGCGGAAGCTCTATGGTTGTCTCTTTGTTGCATAAGATGCAAGTGCCAAATAATTGCTTTACTTTATCGCTATGCGATAGCAATAGTTGCAAGAGCAATAGTTGGTGAGACGACCATGTGATGACACATTGATATAGATCAAGATGATGAAGATCATGGTGTCGTGCCGGTGACGATAGAGATCATGACAGTACTTTGGAGATGGAGCTCAAAGGCGCAAGATGATCATGGCCATATCATGTCATATATTTTGATTGCATATGATGTTTATCTGTTATACATCTTATTATGTTTTGTTTGACGGTAGCATTTTAAGATGATCTCTCACTAATTATCAAGAAGTGTTCTCCCTGAGTATGCACCGTTGCGAAAGTTCTTCGTGCTGAGACACCACGTGATGATCGGGTGTGATAGGCTCTACGTTCAAATACAACGGGTGCAAAACAGTTGCACACGCGGAATATTCAGGTTAAACTTGACGAGCCTAGCATATACAGATATGGCCTCGGAACACGGAGACCGAAAGGTCGAGCGTGAATCATATAGTAGATATGATCAACATAGTGATGTTCACCATTGAAAACTACTCCATCTCACGTGATGATCGGACATGGTTTAGTTGATTTGGATCACGTGATCACTTAGAAGATTAGAGGGATGTCTATCTAAGTGGGAGTTCTTAAGTAATATGATTAATTGAACTTTAATTTATCATGAACTTAGTCCTGGTAGTATTTTGCAAATTATGTTGTAGATCAATAGCTTGCGTTGTTGCTTTCATATGTTTATTTTGATATGTTCCTAGAGAAAACTGTGTTGAAAGATGTTAGTAGCAATGATGCGGATTGGATCCGTGATCTGAGGTTTATCCTCATTGCTGCACAGAAGAATTATGTCCTTGATGCACCGCTAGGTGACAAACCTATTGCAGGAGCAGATGTAGACGTTATGAACGTTTGACTAGCTCAATATGATGACTACTTGATAGTTTTGTGCACCATGCTTTATGGCTTAGAATCGGGACTTGAAAGATGTTTTCAACATCATGGACCATATGAGATGTTCCAGGAATTGAAGTTAATATTTCAAGCAAATACCCGAGTTGAGAGATATGAAGTCTCCAACAAGTTCTATAGCTAAAAGATGGAGGAGAATCGCTCAACTAGTGAGCATGTGCTCAGATTGTCTGGATACTTCAATTGCTTGAATCAAGTGGGAGTTAATCTTCCAGATAAGATAGTGATTGACAGAATTCTCTAGTCACCATCACCAAGTTAGTAGAACTTCGTGATGAACTATAGTATGCAAGGGATGACGAAAACGATTCCCGAGCTCTTCGTGATGTTGAAATCGACGAAGGTAGAAATCAAGAAAGAGCATCAAGTGTTGATGATTGACAAGACCACTAGTTTCAAGAAAAGGGCAAAGGGAAAGAAAG
This sequence comes from Triticum timopheevii, assembly GCA_963921465.1. Lineage (NCBI taxonomy): Eukaryota > Viridiplantae > Streptophyta > Magnoliopsida > Poales > Poaceae > Triticum > Triticum timopheevii. The sequence continues at coordinate 107,547,114 of OY997270.1, forward strand.
GGAACTTCAAGTGGAAAGACAAGCAAGTTGTCACTCCCGTGAAGAAGACCAAAGCTGGACCAAAACCTGAAACTGAGTGCTTACACTGCAAAGGAAATGGTCACTGGAAGCGGAAATGCCCTGAATATTTGGTGGATAAGAAGGATGACAAAGTGAACAAGGGTATATTTGATATACAGGTTATTGATGTGTGCCTTACTAGTGTTTATAGTAGCCCTTGAGTATTTGATACTTGTTCAGTTGCTAAGATTAGTAACTCGAAACAGGAGTTACAGAATAAACAGAGACTAGTTGAAAGGGAAGTGAGGATGAGTGTTGGAAGTAGTTCCAAGATTGATATGATCATCATCACACACTCCCTATACTTTCAAGATTAGTGTTAAACCTAAATAAATGTTATTTGGCATTTGCGTTGAGCATAAATATGATTTGATCATGTTTATTGCAATACGGTTATTCATTTAAAGTCAGAGAATAATTGTTGTTCTGTTTACATGAATAAAACCTTCAATGGTCATACACCCAATGAAAATAGTTTGTTGGATCTCGATCGTAGTGATACACATATTCATAATATTGATGCCAAAAGATGCAAAGTTAATAATGATAGTGCAACTTATTTGTGGCACTGCCGTTTAGGTCATATTGGTGTAAAGCGCATGAAGAAACTCCATGCTGATGGGATTTTGGAATCACTTGATTATGAATCACTTGATGCTTGCGAACCATGCCTCATGGGCAAGATGACTAAGACTCCGTTCTCCGGAACAGTAGAGCGAGCAACTGACTTATTGGAAATAATACATACTGATGTATGCGATCCGATGAGTGTTAAGGCTCGCGGTGGGTATCATTATTTTCTGACCTTCACAGATGATTTGAGTAGATATGGGTATATCTACTTGATGAATCATAAGTCTGAAATAGTTGAAAGGTTCAAAAAATTTCAGAGTGAAGTGGAAAAATCATCGTAACAAGAAAAATAAAGTTTCTACGATCTGATCGCGGAGACAAATATTTGAGTTACGAGTTTGTTCTTCAATTAAAACAATGTGGAATAGTTTCATAAATTCATGCCACCTGGAACACCACATCATAATGGTGTGCCCGAACGTCATAACCGTACTTTATTGGATATAGTACAATCTATGATGTTTCTTACCGATTTACCAATATCGTTTTGGGATCATGCATTAGAGACAACTACATTCACGTTAAATAGGGCACCATCTAAATCCGTTGAGACGACACTATATGAACTGTGGTTTAGCAAGAAACCAAAGTTGTCGTTTCTTAAAGTTTGGGCTGCGATGCTTATGTGAAAAAGTTTCATCCTGATAAGCTCGAACCCAAATCGGAGAAGTGCGTCTTCATAGAATACCCAAAGGAGACTGTTGGGTACACCTTCTATCACAGATCCGAAGGCAAGACATTTGTTGCTAAAAATGGATCCTTTCTAGAGGAGTTTCTCTCGAAAGAAGTGAGTGGGAGGAAAGTAGAACTTGATGAGGTAACTGTACCTACTCCCTTATTGGAAAGTAGTTCATCACAGAAATCAGTTCCTGTGACAAATACACCAATTAGTGAGGAAGCTAATGATATTGATCATGAAACTTCAGATCAAGTTACTACAGAACCTCGTAGGTCTTCCAGAGTAAGATCAGCACCAGAGTGGTGTAGTAATCATGTTCTGGAAGTCATGTTACTAGACCATGATGAACCTACGAACTATGAGGAAGCGATGATGAGCCCAGATTCCGCAAAATGGCTCGAGGCCATAAAATCTGAGATATGATCCATGTATGAGAACAAAGTATGGACTTTGATTAACTTGCTCGATGATCAGCAAGCCATGTTAAATGAATGGATCTTCAAGAGGAAGACGGACACTGATAGTAGTATTACTATCTACCAAGCTCGACTTGTTGCAAAAGGTTTTCAACAAGTTCAAGGTGTTGAATACGATGAGATTTTCTCACTCGTATCGATGCTTAAGTCTGTCTGAATCATGTTACCAATTGCCACATTTGATGAAATCTGGCAAATGGATGTCAAAACTGCATTCCTTAATGGATTTATTAAAGAAGAGTTGTATATGATGCAACCAGAAGGTTTTGTCAATCCTAAAGGTGCTAACAAAATGTGCAAGCTCCAGCGATCCATCTATGGACTGGTGCAAGCATCTCGGAGTTGGAATATACGCTTTGATAAGTTGATCAAAGCATATAGTTTTATATGGACTTACGATGAAGCCTGTATTTACAAGAAAGTGAGTGGGAGCACTACAACATTTCTGATAAGTATATGTGAATGACATATTGTTGATCGGAAGTAATGTAGAATTATTCTGCAAAGCATAAAGGAGTATTTGAGAGGAGTTTTAAAAAGAAAAGACCTCAGTAAAGCTACTTACATATTGAGCATCAAGATCTATAGAGATAGATCAAGACGCTTGATAAGTTTTTCAATGAGTACATACCTTGACAAGATTTTGAAGTAGTTCAAAATGGAACAGTCAAAGAAAGAGTTCTTGCCTGTGTTGCAAAGGTATGAAATTGAGTAAGACTCAAATCCCGACCACAGCAGAAAATAGAAAGAGAATGAAAAGCCATTCCCTATGCCTCAGTCATAGGTTCTATAAAGTATGCTATGCTATGTACCAGACCTATTGTATACCTTGCTCTGAATTTGGCAAGGGAGTACAATAGTGATCTAGGAGTAGATCACTGGACATTGGTCAAGAATATCCTTAGTAAGGACTAAGGAGATGTTTCTCGATTATGGAGGTGATAAAAGAGTTTGTTGTAAAAGTTACATCAGTGCAAACTTTTACACTGATTCAGATGACTCTAAGTCTCAACCTGGATACATATTGAAAGTGGGAGCAATTAGCTAGAGTAGCTCCGTGCAGAGCATTGTGGACATAAAATAATAGCAAAATACACACGGTTCTGAATGTGACAGACCCGTTGACTAAGCTTCTCTCACGAGCAAAACATGATCACGCCATAGTACTCTTTGGGTGTTAATCACATAGCGATGTGAACTAGATTATTGACTCTAGTAAACCCTTTGAATGTTGGTCACATGATGATGTGAACTATGGGTGTTAATCATATACAGATATGAATATTGGTGTTAAATCACATGGCGATGTGAACTAGATTATTGACTCTAGTGCAAGTGGGAGACTGAAGGAAATATGCCCTAGAGGCAATAATAAAGTTATTAATTATTTCCTTATTTCATGATAAATGTTTATTATTCATGCTAGAATTGTATTAACCGGAAACATAATACATGTGTGAATACATAGACAAACATAGTGTCACTAGTATGCCTCTACTTGACTAGCTCGTTTATCAGAGATGGTTATGTTTCCTAGCCATGGACAAAAGAGTTGTCATTTGATTAAACGGGATCACATCATTAGGAGAATGATGTGATTGACTTGACCCATTCCGTTAGCTTAGCACTTGATCGTTTAGTATGTTGCTATTGCTTTCTTCATGACTTATACATGTTCCTGTAACTATGAGATTATGCAACTCCCGTTTACCGGAGAAACACTTTGGGTACTACCAAACGTCACAACGTAACTGGGTGATTATAAAGGAGTACTACAGGTGTCTCCGAAGGTACATGTTGAGTTGGCGTATTTCGAGATTAGGTTTTGTCACTCCGATTGTCGGAGAGGTATCTCTGGGCCCTCTCGGTAATGCACATCATTATAAGCCTTGCAAGCAATGTGACCAATGAGTTGGTTACGGGATGATGCATTACAGAACGAGTAAAGAGACTTGCCGGTGACAAGATTGAACTAGGTATTGGATATCGACGATCGAATCTCGGGCAAGTAACATACCGATGACAAAGGGAACAACGTATGTTGTTATGCGGTTTGACCGATAAAGATCTTCGTAGAATATGTAGGAGCCAATATGGGCATCCAGGTCCCGCTATTGGTTATTGACCGAGAATAGTTCTAGGTCATGTCTACATAGTTCTCGAACCCGTAGGGTCCGCACGCTTAAGGTTTCGATGACAGTTATATTATGAGTTTATGAGTTTTGATGTACCGAAGGAGTTCGGAGTCCCGGATGAGATCGGGGACGTGACGAGGAGTCTCGAAATGGTCGAGACGTAAAGATCGATATATTGGACGACTATATTCGGAGTTCGGAAAGGTTCCGAGTGATTCGGGTATTTTTCGGAGTACCGGAGTGTTACGGGAATTCGCCGGGGAGAAGTATTGGGCCTTATTGGGCCCTGCGGGAAAGAAAGAGGGGCTGCCTAGGGCAGGCCGCGCGCCCCCCCATGGCCTAGTCCGAATTGGACTAGGGGGAGGGGCCGCACCCCCTCCTTCTTCCCTTCTCTCTCCCCCTTCCTTGTCTCCTACTCCTAATACATGGAAGGACTCCTAGTTGGACTAGGAAAGGGGGAATCCTACTCCCGGTGGGAGTAGGACTCCCCTAGGGTGCGCCATAGAAGAGGGCCGGCCCTCCCCTCCTCCACTCCTTTATATACGGGGGTAGGGGGCACCCCATGGACACACAAGTTGATCTACGGATCGTTCCTTAGCCGTGTGCGGTGCCCCCTTCCACCATATTCCACCTCGGTCATATCGTCGCGGAGTTTAGGCGAAGCCCTGCGCCGGTAGAACATCATCATCGTCACCATGCCGTCGTGCTGACGGAACTCATCTCCGGAGCTCAGCTGGATCGGAGGCCGGAGATCGTCATCGAGCTGAACATGTGCAGAACTCGGAGGTGCCGTACGTTCGGTGCTTGGATCGGTCGGATCGTGAAGACGTACGACTACATCAACCGCGTTGTCATAACGCTTCCGCTTACGGTCTACGAGGGTACGTGGACAACACTCTCCCCTCTCGTTGCTATATCATCACCATGATCTTGCGTGTGCGTAGGAAATTTTTTGAAATTACTACGTTCCCCAACACAGGACTCCCTCAATAGCCCCCGAACCAGGCTTCAATGACGATAAGTCCAGGGCGTATATAGTCTTCGGCGTTGCAAGGCGGGTTCTCCCTTCAAGTTCCATGTACCTGCCGAACAGTGTCCGGCTTCATCATAAATACTGTGTTCCTCGGCTTCTACGCCCAATAATAGCCTTTTTCCACGCCAGGGTGTCTTTTACGTTTCACCCCCTAGTCGTGCGAGTCGTCCGCCTACAAAAGAGGCAAAAATCGAGATCCAAACCACACCATCTTCCTCCCGCGAATACTTCATCGGAGCGCCTTTGACCTAAAAATCCATTCCATCATGGACCGTCGATGCGGCTCCTCTTCTCGCGCTCCCAGCCCACCGCCAGGGGATTGGAGGAGGTGCTCTGTTCCGCACAACAAGCTAGTGAAGCTCCAAGCGGGGGGATATCTCCCTCCGGCCTTCATGGTCCCGGTTCGAGCCGGGCTGGTTATTTATCAAGGTGGGAGGCAAGCGGAGGCTACCCCAAGCCCCAATAAGGGGGAGCGAGTATGCTTCGTCCCTTATCTGATAAGGGGACTCGGATTCCCAATACATCCGTTCCTTCGCGGGCTCCTGGAGTTCTACGGACTCCAGCTCCACCACCTCACACCCGCCTCTCTCCTGCATATCGCGGGATACGTAGCTCTTTGCGAGCTATTCCTGGGCATTGATCCCCATTTTGCATTGTGGAAGAGGCTGTTCTGCCTCGTACCCCGCTCTTACGAGGGGTCCATATATCAAGTGGGCGGCGCCGAAATATGGCGCATCGTCGGGACCGGATACCCATCCGGTACTCCCAAGAAGGCGTCCGAAGACTGGCCTTCCGAGTGGTTTTACATAGGAGACGCTCCGCTGCCGGACCCAGTCCGGATTGGCCTCCCGGAGTTTAGTGCTGCTCCTCTGAAGAAACGCCTCAGCTGGCGCCCATGGAGCCCCCGATTGGAGGAAGACAAGAGCGTCCATTACTTGATGGGCCGAATAAGATTACTGGCCCATTCCGGGTTGACCATGATTGGAGTCATGGCGACATGCATCATGCGGGGGGTACAGCCATTGCAATACAGAGGCCACCCTATGTGGGATTTCAACGGGGAAGACGATGCCACCCGCCATGGCCGCGAAGGGCCGGATTCGACCGAGGATCTGGTGGAGATCCTGTCCAGTCTGTACAAGGGGGAGAAGGAGGACTTCCTTCGAACGAACCCTTTGAATGGGTTTTCCATGAACAACCCTAGAGGATGGGTAAGCGAACACCTTTAAGGGCTCAACCCATGCTTTCAAAGTTTAGGCTTCTTACATTATGTCTTCGACGCAGGATCTACGCTGGACTGTGAAGGACATGGTAAGTCCTGCTCCGCAACCCGAGGATCCATAAAGATCCCTGGATCCGGCCTCCGAAGAGGATCCGGACATCAAGGTGGAGCTGATCGACGGGGTATTTCACCAGCTCGGCATGGATAATGCTTTGGTCGCCATTACGACGGACTACCCCGGACTGTATCCGGCTTCCCAGGTGATTGTGACCGAGGTCCGGACACCATTATCTCTTCCTTGCCCATTTCTAACCTTCGCGAACGATGGCATTTTACAGGAAGCGCCTTCACGGCGGGAAGCCGAGCCCGCGGCGGCTGACCAACAAAGGTCAGTCCGGACCAGCAGGCGGAAAAGGAGCGCGGTGCGGACTGAAACGTCGCCGCAAAGGTATAACTCGTATTTGAATTTTCAGAGCAACATTCCTAGGAAGCGTCTGAGTGCTCATGATCTTTATAGGAGAAAAAGCGCTTGCCGGACTGCGGCCGCGGAAGTTGCCGATCCAACCTACACCGGCCAGGCTCCAGCACCCGGCCTGGAGGGGGAGGCAAGCGCAAGACGCGGGCCGGATCCTTCTCCAACAGAGGACACCGACAGACTGTCCGCCACCAAGTCTGAGGTGGAGAGCGCCATGAACCATAGGCGCCGCCGGACAGTATTTCATGAAGCGTGCTTCTCCCCTGAGGCATTGGACGCTTTTAACGCAGGGGACGCGCACCTCCGTGCCGCTCAAGATGGTTTTACCAGAGCCACGGAGCAGTATGTGAAAGACATACGGGTAAGGGAATTTTAATGGTTATATATACCAGTAGCCCCCGAGACTTAAAGTAGTTATGTTAACTGATTTCAGGATCATTTGAAACGTAGGCTCTTACCGAGAAGAATGCCCAGCTGTCTCAGGAGCTGCAAGAATGCAAGGCCCAACTTGAGGCCGCACTTGCTGCCGCAGGAGGAGACGTAGAGACCCCTCCTGGTAACACATTTTTATTAATAAATATAAGCGCTGTGCGGCGTGCGCGCAAGTCTAATAGTGACATTGCAGGTGCCACCGGACAAGATCCGGACAGGCAAGAATTACTGCGCCAGCTAAAGGCCGGCGAGAGAGTGCTGAATAGGGTGCAGCAAGAAAGGAACCAGCTCCAAGATGCCAACGCCAAGCTCGGAGAAGAGCTGAAGGGCGCTCAAGTCGGGCTGTCCAGCTCCGTTAAGGAGAATCAGCGGCTTCGTCGAGGCATTTAGAGTAAGTGCTTGAGCGGACTCTTTTGAAAAGAAGAGTTCGGCGAGGAAGTAAATTGACATAATATGTCTTGTAGGTATACTCACAGGCCGCCCTGCGGAGGAGATGCCCATATCAATGGGTGATCAACTTCCTGAGCTGTTGCAACTGCTCGAACGAGTTTGGCAGGCAATGAGCAGCGTCTTCCAGGCTTTATGGCCAGCCCTCTCCCTACCCAAGGGCCTTGGGGAGCTTGCGGAGAAGCTTCAGGGAGTGCGGCAGGGCTTCCGTTTGTGGAAGATTTCGGCTTGCCGTCAAGGTGCCAGGGAGGCTTGGGCCATGGTGAAGACGCGTTACAAGAAGGCGGATCCCAACCACATGGCCGAAGTCGGACCGGTGGGGCCCGATGGGAAGGAGATCCCTGTGAGTTTAGTGTACAGCCAAGTAGAGTTGGCTGCTAAATTTTCCCAACGGGACTGTAAGTTAGACAGCCTGTTAGACGGGATTGAGGAGGAATACAATCAGTAAATTTGACAATGTATGTTTTCCTTTAAAGTGACATGTGAAATGCCTTCTAGCCGGATTGTAGATCGTTTGTCTTTGCCGACCTTTTCGCTTCAACCTCGGGACCCTAGAGTCCGGAGTGTGTCCGAATACCTTTTTGGTTAAGAAACAACCGTGGTATGCATGGAGACCAGGCGTAGGGGTCATTAGTGCTTTATCAGACAAGTGCCCAACTAGTTATGTTATATTACATGGTTAGTAAGAAACATCTTCCAGGGAGAATAGTTCCGTTAAGGGTTCCTTTCCCTGGGAGGCATGCCCTAAAGTGCATGTCCGGACTGCAAAGAAAGCAGAAAAACATCTGGGGGCAGATAAATAAATAGGTAAAAAGTCATCTTTTAAGTCACCGACCGAATATTCCCTTAAGAACGCTAGCTTTCGGCTTCACCTAGTCTGAGGTACACATCCGGCTAACCCGGTAGTAACAATCGCAGAGGTGCTCCCTTTACCTCCTACCCGAACAATCGGGAACGTAGGGGTAAGCACAGGAGCCAGGCAACCCAGCTTGGCCAAAACTTAAGTCATATCGATGCATATAATGGTGAGTAAAAGGTACATGTGGAAGCTTGACACATGTGCTGGGTATGAAACCCTTATAATTGAGCTTCTGTAAAAGAGCCCCCAGGAATAGCGAGTGCGGATGGCACATCACGTGTATGCGAAAAATGCGAAAGTAGGCCCTTAGGGACTTTTTAGTAAAAAGGTTATGAAAAGAGAAACAAAAGACAGCCGAAGTGTAAAAATTTGGACGGAGGAAGGGGACGAACTCTTAGTCCGGCGCTAGGCATAGAATCTTCGGAGGCGGGCTGCGTTCCATGGGTTCGGCTCGAGTCGGTTATCCGACGCATTTCGTAGACGGTATGCTCCGCTGGTCAGGACTTGATCAATAATGAAGGGGCCCTCCCGTTTGGGCTTGAGCTTGTCCTTTTTCTTGTCTGGCAGGCGTAGAACTAGTGCACCAACGTTGTAAGTCTTGGCCCGTACTTCTCTGCTTTGATATCTTCGGGCCTGCTGTTGATAGAATGCGGAACGAGCCTTGGCGACGTCGCGTTCTTCCTCCAATGTGTCCAAGCTGTCCTGCCGATCAAGCTCGGCCTCTCTTTCCTCGTACATGCGCACTCGAGGTGAGTCATGAATAATGTCGCAGGGCAAGACTGCCTCTGCGCCATAGACCATAAAAATGGTGTGAATCCGGTAGTACGGTTAGGTGTTGTCCGCAGCCCCCAGAGTATGGAGTCGAGCTCCTCGACCCAGTGCGTGTTAGATTTAGTAAGTGACCGCACTAGTCTGGGTTTAATGCCGCTCATTATTAGACCATTTGCTCGTTCCACTTGACCGTTGGTTTGAGGGTGATAGACTGAAGCGTAGTCGAGCTTGATGCCCATATTTTTGCACCATGACTTAACCTCGTCGGCTGTGAAGTTCGTGCCGTTGTCGGTGATGATGCTGTGGGGGACTCCGTAGCAGTGTACTACCCCGGATATAAAGTCTATCACTGGTCCGGACTCTGCCGTTTTGACCGGTTTGGCCTCTATCGATTTGGTGAATTTATCCACCATGACCAATAGGTACCTTTGCTTGTGGGTTCCCCCTTTAAGGGGTCCAACCATATCAAGCCCCCAGACCGCGAACGGCCAGGTAATGGGTATAGTTTTTAGGGCGGTGGGCGGCATGTGGCTCTGATTAGCAAAGAGCTGACAACCAACGCATCTTTGGACTAGGTCCTGGGCATCTGCCTGGGCCGTCGGCCAATAAAATCCTGTACGGAATGCCTTTCCTACAAGGGCCCGGGCTGTTGCGTGGTGTCCGCCTAGTCCGGCATGAATTTCAGCCAGGAGGTTTCGCCCTTCGTCTTCGGAGATACACCTTTGAAGGACTCCGGTTGTACTTTTCTTATAAAGTTCTCCCTCATGGACCTTGTAGGCTTTCGATCGCCGGACTATGCAGCGGGCCTCGTTTTGGTCTTCGGGAAGTTCCTGCCTAAGCAAGTAGGCTAGGAATGGTTCTGTCCACGGGGCGATTACTGCCATTATGACGTGGGCTGAAGGTGTTATGTCATCGGCTGAATCACCGATTGGCGCGGTTTTTTCCGGTTTGTCACTTCCGGGCTCCTCTTCCCATAGTACGGATGGCTTGAAGAGCCGTTCCAGGAAGATATTTGGAGGGACAGCATCATGTTTCGCACCGATGCGTGCCAGTACGTCAGCCGCTTGGTTATTATCTCGGGCTATGTGATGGAATTCGAGTCCTTCAAACCGAGCTGACATTTTTAGGACAGCGTTGCGATATGCTGCCATTTTTGGATCCTTGGCGTCAAAGTCTCCGTTTATTTGGGATATTGCAAGGTTTGAATCCCCGCACACCTCTAGGCGTTGAATGACCATGGAGACTGCCATCCGTAGACCATGTAACAGGGCCTCGTATTCGGCTGCGTTGTTGGAGTCCGTGTACATTATTTGAAGTACATATTGGACTGTGTCTCCGGTTGGGGACGTCAGTACGATGCCAGCCCCCAGTCCGGCCAACATTTTAGAGCCGTCGAAATGCATAGTCCAATTGGAGTATGCGCCGTACTCTTTAGGGAGTTCGGCTTCGGTCCATTCGGCGACAAAGTCAGCCAAAACTTGTGACTTTATAGCTTGCCGAGGTTTGTAAGTTATATCGAATGGTAAGAGCTCAATGGCCCATTTTGCAATCTTGCCCGTTGCGTCGCGGTTTTTATAATGTCATTGAGTGGTACTTCAGAGGCCACTGTTATCGAACACTCTTGAAAGTAGTGTCGGAGTTTCCGGGACGCCATGAACACCGCATATGCTATCTTCTGATAGTGCGGGTAACGGGACTTGCAGGGGGTTAACACAGTGGATACATAATACACTAGTTTTTGAAGAGGGAATTTGTGCCCTTCTGTCTCTCGTTCGACGACGAGTACCGCGCTTACAACTTGATGCGTTGCTGCGATGTATAACAACATTGGTTCGCCCAGATTGGGCGCAGCCAGGACCGGATTTGTTGCCAATATGGCCTTTATTTCTTCGAGTCCGGCAATGGCAGCATCCGTCCACTCGAAGTGTTCGGTGCGCCTGAGGAGGCGATAGAGGGGCAACGCCTTTTCTCCTAGACGGGAGATAAAGCGGCTTAGAGCTGCCACGCATCCTGTTAAATTTTGTATTTGTTTGAGGTCTTTTGGAATGTCCAACTGTGACAGAGCTCGGATTTTAGCCGGGTTTGCTTCGATTCCTCTACCGGACACGATGAAGCCCAGCAGCTTTCCGGCTGGTACGCTGAAAACACATTTTTCCAGATTCAGCTTGATGTCATATGCTCTGAGGTTGTCGAACGTGAGCCTCAAATTGTCTACTAGAGTTTTGACGTGTTTTGTTTTGACGACTACATCGTCTACGTATGCTTCGACTGTTTTGCCGATCTGGGTAGCCAGACATGTTTGAATCATGCGCTGATATGTTGTGCCGGCGTTTTTAAGTCCGAAGGGCATCGTGTTGAAGCAGAATGGTCCATAAGGAGTGATGAATGCCGTGGCGGCTTGGTCTGCTTCCGCCATGTTAATTTGATGGTAGCCAGGGTATGCGTCGAGGAAGCACAATGAATCGTGCCCTGCAGTAGCATCGATAATTTGATCGATGCGGGGGAGAGGGAAGGGATCCTTTGGGCAAGCCTTACTGAGGTCTTTAAAATCGACATAGAGGCGCCAGGATTTGTCCTTCTTTGGTACCATTACCAGATTTGCTAGCTAATCCGGATGTTTGATATCTCTGATGAATCCGGCTTCCAATAGTTTGGCTAGCTCTTCTCTCATTGCCTATCTTTTGGGTTCGGAAAATCGTCGAAGAGCCTGTTTGACTGGCTTAAATCCTTTTAGGATGTTTAGGCTGTGTTCTGCCAACCTGCGTGGGATTCCGGGCATATCCGAAGGATGCCAGGCGAAAATGTCCCAATTTTCCCGAAGGAATTCGCGCAGTGCGGCGTCTACTTCGGGGTTCAGTTGTGCCCCAATGGAGGCCGTCTTTGTTGGGTCCGTTGGATGGACCTGGAATTTTATTATTTCATCTGCTGGTTTGAAGGAGGTGGACTTGGATCTTTTATCGAGTATCACATCGTCCCTGTTCACCGTAGAGCGCAGCGCGGTGAGTTCTTCTGCTGCTAAGGCTTCGGATAGTGCCTCCAGGGCTAGTGCGGCTGTCTTGTTCTCGGCGCGGAGTGCTATGTCCGGATCACTAGCGAGAGTGATTATTCTACCGGGCCCAGGCATTTTGAGCTTCATGTACCCGTAATGAGGTACTGCTTGAAAAATTGTGAATGCCTCTCGTCCTAATATAGCGTGATATCCGCTGTTGAACGGGGCCACTTGGAACGTGACTTCTTCGGATCTGTAATTGTTCGGCGAGCCGAACACCACATCAAGTGTGATTTTTCCGGTGCAGCGCGCTTCCCGGCTAGGGATTATTCCTCTGAAGGTTGTGCTACTTCGCTCAATACGGCTCCAATCGATTTCCATTTTTCGCAGAGTTTCCTCGTAAATGAGGTTTAATCCGCTGCCGCCATCCATGAGGATTTTTGTCAGTCGAAAGCCGTCCACTATGGGACTAAGCACCAGTGCGGCTAGTGCTCTGGCTGTTCGGAACTTAGGCTCGTCGCTGGCGTTGAAGGTAATAGCTGTGTCGCTCCATGGATTTGCTGTTGCTACTTGGTAGACTTCGGCGAGTTCGCGGATTGTATGTTTTCGCATATTGTTTGATGCGAAGGTCTCGAAGACTGTTGATACCGTACCGGTATTGTTGGAGTGGTTTCCCGGGGCTAGAAGCTCCTCGCAACTTTTGGCCACCTGCCGTAATATCCAACATGCTCGAAGGCTATGTGTTGGGACGGCTCCCTCTGTACTATGAAGCTTACAGGGTCCATTGAGCCATCCCTCCAGTACGGTTCCGTGCCCCTTATTGGGTTTTTTCTTTTTCTTTTTTGCATCTGGGGCCTGAGTGTGTTGCACCCTTTTTGTTGCGGACTGGGGTTGGGGCCGGATTATCCCAAAATTGGTTTTCGGTTTTCCGGAAACTCTCCATCGCACAGTACTTTAGTACTATGGACGCCAGATCGGCGAAACATGTAATTTTGCGACGATCGATGGCATTCAGTATTCCCTTGTCCGTGCAATTATAGCAGAAGATTGAGATTGCGTTTTCCTCTCGGCAGTCCTTTATCCTGTCCATAACCAGGAGGAATCTGGCCCAGTAGTGATGTACTGTTTCAGCGGGCTCTTGCCGTATTAGAGATACATCGCATATGTCTGGGCGGGTGGGTGGACTAAAGTCCGGATCCCTGCCCATCTTGGGGCTTAAAGGCCGAGGAGTTTCCGAATTCGGAAGCTTGGGTTGCTGGACACGATCCAGCGAGTCCGGAGCGATGCATGGTTTTAAGTTCAATGCTCGATCGAAGTCCGTCCCTCCGCGGAAATCCGTCATGGAGGGTTCGGGAATCCGGACGTGAATAGTTTTCAATACAGGCGAAGAGTTGTCGTATTGCTCCTCTACCACTGCGACGTGGTGGGTGGCCTGGGGAGAGTTAATCTCTCTTAGATCGGTTTTAAGCCCAATCTGGTTGTAGTCTGTAGCGACTCCCAGGGCGGCGATGCGATCCAAGAGCTCGTTAACAGACGAGAGCTCTATTGGATCCAACTGTTCGGCAGCTTTCGAGCTGACGCGAAAATTGCTTCTGACGACTTGAGAAGTCATTGTCGAAGCGGCGGCCGGACAGGCGGTCATAAGAAAACCACCTAGCCGGATAGTTTGGCCGGCGGCCAAGGCCCCTTCGGCAAAAACACCGTCTTTGAAGACGGGTGGAGGCATCCTTCCTATCGGTGACGACACAGAGGAACTCTCAATGAAAGCACCAATGTCGATGTCAAAACCGGCGGATCTCGGGTAGGGGGTCCCGAGCTGTGCGTCTAGGCGGATGGTAACAGGAGACGAGGGACACAATGTTTTACCCAGGTTCGGGCCCTCTCGATGGAGGTAAAACCCTACGTCCTGCTCGATTAATATTGATGATATGGGTAGTACAAGAGTGGATCTACCACGAGATCAAGGAGGCTAAACCCTAAAGCTAGCCTATGGTATGATTGTTGTAATGTATGTTGTCCTACGGACTAAAGCCCTCCGGTTTATATAGGCACCGGAGGAGGCTAGGGTTACACAGAGTCGGTTACAATGGTAGGAGATCTACATATCCGTATCGCCAAGCTTGCCTTCCACGCCAAGGAAAGCTCCATCCGGACACGGGACGGAGTCTTCAATCTTGTATCTTCGTAGTCTTGGAGTCCGGCGGACGATGATAGTCTGGCTGTCCGGACACCCCCTAGTCCAGGACTCCCTCAATAACCTACGGTGATAGTTAAGTTAATTTGATTCTGCTGAAAAACAGAAACTTTGCGCGCACAAAAATAATTTTAGTAATTCACAGAAACGTGATTTTGCGTTGATTCTTTATGATGTAGATCAATAGACAAATTTCCCAGGACTTCCTATTTTGGTAGGATTTTTAGAGTTCCATAAGTATTCGAGAGTTACAGATTGCTACAGACTGTTCTGTTTTTGACAGATTTTGCCTTTCGTGTGTTGTTTGCTTATTTTGATGCATCTATGGTTATTATTAAGTGGTATGAACCATAGATAACTTGAAATAAAGTAGGTTTAACACCAATATAAATAAAGAATGAGTTCATTACAGTAACTTATGTGGTGGTTTTTGTTTCTTTCACTAACGGAGCTTATGAGATTTCCTGTTGAGTTTTGTGTTGTGAAGTTTTCAAGTTTTGGGTAAAGATTTGATGGACTATGGAATAAGGAGTGGCAAGAGCCTAAGCTTGGGGATTCCCAAGGCACCCCAAGATATTCAAGAATAGCCAAAAGCCTAAGCTTGGCGATGCCCCCGGAAGGCATCCCTTCTTTCGTCTTCGTTTATCGGTAACTTTACTTGGAGCTATATTTTTATTCGCCACATGATATGTGTTTTGCTTGGAGCGTCTTGTATGATATTAGTCTTTGATTTTTAGTTTTCCAAAATCATCCTTGCTGTACACACCTTTTGGGATAAGCCCACTTGATTAGAATTTATTAGAATATGCTATGTGCTTCACTTATATCTTTTGAGCTAGATAGTTTTTGCTCTAGTTCTTCACTTATATCTTTTAGAGCACGGCGGTGGCTTAATTTTGAAGAAATTGTTTATCTCTCATGCTTCACTTATATTATTTTGAGAGTCTTTTAGAACATAATGGTATTTGCTATGGTTATAAATTTGGTCCTAGAATGATGAGCATCCAACATGGGTATAATAAAAACTATCATAGAAAGTGCATAAAACACTAGGATCAATTTGATGCTTGATAATTGTTTTGAGATATAGAGGTGGTAATATTAGAGTCATGCTAGTGGGTAATTATGAAAATGAGAAATACTTGTGTTGAAGTTGGCAAGTCCCGTAACATGCACATATGGTAAAAGTTGTGTGACAAATTTGTTGCATGAGATGCTCTTTTGATTGTCTTCCTTATGAGTGGCAGTCGGGGACGAGCGATGGTCTTTTCCTACCAATCTATCCCTCTAGGGGAATGCATAGTAGTACTTTTCTTGGAGGGCTAAGTAGACTTTTGCAATAAGTATATGAGTTCTTTATGACTAATGTGAGTCCATGGATATACGCACACTCACCCTTCCACTTTGCTAGCCTCTATTGTGCTGCGCAACTTCCGTCGGTATATGCACCCATTATTTACCTTCCTCAAAACCGCCACCATACCTACCTATTATGGCATTTCCATAGCCATTCCGAGATATATTACCATGCAACTTTCCATCATTCTGTTATTATGACACGCTTCATCATTGTCCTATTGCTTTTCGCATGATCATGTAGTTGACATTGTATTCGTGGCAAGGCCACCCTCATAATTTTCATACATGTCACTCTTGATTCATTGCATATCCCGGTACACCGGCGGAGGCATTCATATAGAGTCATGTTTTGTTCTAAGTGTTGAGTTGTAATTCTCGAGTTGTAAATTAATAAAAGTGTGATGATCTTCATTATTAGAACATTGTCCCAAGTGAGGAAAGGATGATGAAGACTATGATTCCCCCACAAGTCGGGATGAGACTTCGGACTTTAAAATAAAAAAATAAAAAAGAGGCCAAAGAGCCCACCAAAAAAAGGCCAAATAAAAAAAAGAGAAAGACCAAAATAAAAAAATGAGAGAAAAAGAGAGAAGGGACAATGCTACTATCTCTTTTCCACACTTGTGCTTCACAATAGCACCATGATCTTCATGATAGAGAGTCTCTTGTGTTGTCACTTTCATACACTGAGTGGGAATTTTTCATTATAGAACTTGGCTTGTATATTCCAATGATAGGCTTCCTCAAAA
Source organism: Triticum timopheevii (assembly GCA_963921465.1). Lineage (NCBI taxonomy): Eukaryota > Viridiplantae > Streptophyta > Magnoliopsida > Poales > Poaceae > Triticum > Triticum timopheevii. Next base: position 107,563,627 of record OY997270.1, read on the forward strand.
TTCCCTAGGTCTTCGTGAGCAAACAAGTTGGATGCACACCCACTTAGTTTCTTTTGTTGAGCTTTCATACATTTATAGCTCTAGTGCATCCGTTGTATGGCAATCCCTACTCTCTCACATTGATATCTATTGATGGGCATCTCCATAGCCCGTTGATACGCCTAGTTGATGTGAGAATATCTTCTCCCTTTTTTGTCCTCACAACCACCACCATATACCACCATAGTGCTATGTCCATGGCTTGCGCTCATGTATTGCATAAGTGTTGAAAAAAGCTGAAGCGCGTTAAAAAGTATGAACCAAGTGCTCGGCTCGTCATCGGGGTTGTGCATGATTGGAGTATTTTGTGTAATGAAAATGAAGCATGGCCTAACTATATGATTTTGTAGGGATAAGCTTTCTTTGGCTATGCTATTTGATAGGACATGATTATTTGTTAGTATACTTCAAAGTATTACTATTCTTTATGTTTTATAAGCTTTTATCTTGAATCATTTGGATCTGAACAATCATGCCACAATAAAGAAAAATACATTGAGAATTATGCTAGGTAGCATTCCACATCAAAAATTCTGTTTTCATCATTTACCTACTCGAGGACGAGCAGGAATTAAGCTTGGGGATGCTTGATACGTCTCCAACGTATCTATAATTTTTTATTGTTCCATGCTATTATATTACCCGTTTTGGATGTTTATGGGCTTTACTTTACACTTTTATATCATTTTTGGGACTAACCTACTAACCGGAGGCCCACCCGTATTGCTGTTTTTTTGCCTATTTCAGTGTTTCGAAGAAAAAGAATATCAAAGGGAGTCCAAACGGAATGAAACCTTCGGGAGCGATCTTTTTGGAACAAACGTGATCCAGAGGACTTGGAGTGCAAGTCAACAAGAAATCGAGGAAGCCATGAGGGTGGAGGGCGCCCCCCTACTGGGTGTGCCCCCTATCTCGTGGGCCCCTCGAGCGTCCACCGACCTACTTCTTCCTCCTATATATACCCACGTACCCCGAGAACATCAGAGGCAACCACGAAAAACTATTTCCACCACCGTAACCTTCTGTATCCGCGAGATCCCATCTTGGAGCCTTCGTTGGCGCTCCGTCGGAGGGGGAATCAACAACGGAGGGCCTCTACATCATCTCCAAGGCCTCTTCGATGAGTTGTGAGTAGTTTACTAGAGACCTTCGGGTCCATAGTTATTAGCTAGATGGCTTCTTCTCTCTCTTTGGATCTCAATACCATGTTCTCCTTGATCTTCTTGGAGATCTATTCGATGTAACACTTTTTGCGGTGTGTTTGTCGAGATCCGATGAATTGTGGGTTTATGATCAAGTTTATCTATGAGAAATATTTGAATCTCCTCTGAATTCTTTTATGTGTGACTAAGTTATCTTTGCAAGTCTCTTCGAATTATCAGTTTGGTTTGGCCTACTAGATTGATCTTTCTTGCAATGGGAGAAGTGCTTAGCTTTGGGTTCAATCTTGCGGTGTCCTTTCCCAGTGACAGCAGGGGCAGCAAGGCACGTATTGTATTATTGCCATCAAGGATAAAAAGATGGGGTTTATATCATATTGCATGAGTTTATCCCTCTACATCATGTCATCTTTCTTAATATGTTACTCTGTTCTTTATGAACTTAATACTCTAGATGCATGCTGGATAGCGGTCGATGTGTGGAGTAATAGTAGTAGATGCAGGAAGGAATCAGTCTACTTGTCACGGACGTGATGCCTATATACATGATCATGCCTAGATAATCTCATAATTATTCGCTTTTCTATCAATTGCTCGACAGTAATTTGTTCACCCACCGTAATACTTATGCTATCTTGAGAGAATCCACTAGTGAAACATGTGGCCCCGGGTCTATCTTTTATCATATAAGCTTTCGATCTACTTTTATTTGCATCTTTACTTTTCCTATCTATATTATAAATACCAAAAATATATTTATCTTATCATATTATCTCTATCAGATCTCACTTTTGCAAGTGGCCTTGAAGGGATTGACAACCCCTTTATTGCGCTGGTTGCGAGTTCTTGTTTGTTTGTGTAGGTGCGTGGGACTTCTGAGGAGCCTCCTACTAGATTGATACCTTGGTTCTCAAAAACTAAGGGAAATACTTACGCTACTATTGTTGCATCACCCTTTCCTCTTCAAGGAAAACCAACGCAAGCTCAAGACATAGCAGAATCCCACCTGCCATAATGCGCTTTTGGAAGGCCAATCCCGTGCTGGCAGCGATTCGGCTGTCGGCCCTGTGCCTGACCCTGCCACGGATCCCGAGCTGATCTTGTCTTGCCCCTGCATCCTAGGGCCCCTGCCCCTATTCCCGATGACGCCACGCCCATTGGGCCGCCTCCAAGTGTGCCTGAGGTGGGCGTGCCATCCGCCGGCATGCATGTCCATCCAACGGTGGGGGTCATGCCTGTTGGCACCCAATTGCAGCCCTTGCATCCCATGCAGATCCCATGCATGTCCAACAGAACCGCTGCATGTGCTATCCCTTCCCACGCACTCCAGCTCATCGCTTTGCTCAAACAGGAAACTGAGCCCGTCCTGGAGACCCCTGCACCCCATCGAAAGCGCGGCGCAATTCCCCCGAACTTCACCCCCCGCCGCAGCGGACGAATCGCCATGAACGACCGCGGCCTCGACTCTGAGACCAAGGCAAAGCGCGTCCTCTTGCGCCGGTTGGGACTTCTTGGTGAAGAGGAACACCTATCCACTGATACGCTAACTCGCTACGCCAAGCTTTTCAAGCAACCTCTCGCCATTTATGTCATACTTGCCTTTGCGGATTTCTTCGGATGGCAGCTGCCGCGTGACCTGCTGCCTAGCCCTGCTCCTAGCAGGGTCCTGGCTGTATCGGCTTGACCGCGTCTAGCTCCAGTCCAATGCCCCCCACCTTCTTTATGGATTTGTACAACAAAATTATATTCTGGAATGTGCGTGGGCTCAACAGTAGGGCTAAGCGCACCGCTATCCGCACTATAATTACCTCAGCTTCCCCTTACACCGTCTGCCTCCAGGAGACCAAACTCGCTGCGATCACCCTGCCCCTTGTCCTGGAGATGCTTGGGCCTATGTTTTGTGACTTCTTCTGGCTGGCAGCGGATGGCACGCGCGGTGGCATCCTGCTTGCTTGGCGCAGCGACGTCATCTCCCTTGCCAATCCTATGATCGGGCTCTTCCACATCTCGGCCACTGTCACCCTAGTCTCGGGCGGCCAACACTAGTGGATCACATGCGTTTACGGCCCCTAGAGCGAGCAGGACAAGCTCTCCATTGCTCGACCATGGCTCGTTGGTGGAGACTTCAACATGATCACCTCCACGGCGGACAAGAACAATAGCAGCATCTGCCATCGCTCAATGAACCATTTCCAGCGCTTCATTTTTGACCACGGCCTGCGCGACATCTACATGCACAAACGCCGCTACACATGGTCTAACGAGCAAGATTCTCCAACCCTTGTCCGCATCGATCGTGTGCATTGCACCCCCGACTGTGCGACCATCAACCCACATCATATACTGCATTGTCTCTCCACAGCGGCATTGGGCCATTGCCCCCTTGTGATCGATTGCTCCCCTCGTGAGTGTGGCAAACCTCGTTTCCATTTCGAGCGCTTTTGGATTAAGCTTGATGGATTCCAGCAGACTGTGCTCGAGGCCTGGGGCTCGACCGCCCCAGATCCGGACCCGTTCCGGCGCATTTACTTTCGCCTCATCGCCACAGCCCATGCCCCGCACCGTTGGAGCTCCCGCACCACCGGCAACATTTCCACCCAGCTGCAGGTCGCGCGCGAACTCATCCTCCATCTGGATATTGCCCAAGACCTGCACCCACTCTCTGACTACGAGTCCTGGCTAAGACGGGAGCTGAAGCACAAATACCTAGGGCTCGCCTCCCTAGAGCGTACGATCGTGCGAGAGCGTGTCCGCTTCTCTTGGCTTAAAGAGGGCGACACCAATGCCGCCTTCTTCAAGATTCATGCTACGCACCGCAATCAGAAAAGCAGAATCCTCAGCCTCAACCACCACGGCACGCTTGTTACCGACGAGGTTGGGCTGGCCACGGCCGCCTTCGAGCACTTCTCCACTCTCTTGGGCACGGCCACTGCGCGCCCCTTCGCCATGCGGCTCCCGGAAACTGATCCAAGGTTTTTCGACCTCCACGAGCTCGAGCTCCCCTTCTCCGAGGAGGAAATATGGACCGCCATCACCAAGAGGCCCTCGGGCAAAGCCCCGGGCCCCGACGGCTTCACTTTGGAGTTTCTTCGCATGTGCTGGCCCATCATCAAGGAGGACATTTGCGCGGCCTTTGACAAGCTCCACTCCATGAACGACATGAGTTTCGGCAAGCTCAATGAGGCACTCCTCACCCTCATCCCCAAGACGCCCGGCGCCTCCGCGCTAACGGATTTCCGGCCGATCAGCCTCATCCACCTCATCACCAAGCTATTTGCAAAGTCCTCTCCTTACGGCTTGCCCCCCGCCTCAGCGAAATGATCACCTCCAACCAGAGCGCATTCATTGTCGGTCGGAGCGTCCACGACAACTTCCTCGTCCAGCAAACAGCGCGGCTGCTTCATAACCTCAAGCTCCCCCGCCTTCTCCTGAAGCTTGACATCACAAAGGCGTTCGACACCGTGTCATGGCCATTCTTACTCCAGGTCCTGCAGCACCTTGGTTTTGGGCGACGCTGGTGTGAGTGGATCTCCATCATGCTCTCGACCGCCTCCACTCGGGTCCTCATCAATGGCAACCCGGGCCTCCAATTGCCCACGCCCAAGGCCTGCGCCAAGGAGACCCCGTCTCCCCAATGCTGTTTGTCCTCGTCATCGACCAACTGAACAACCTCTTGCAGCACGCCGTGCATAGAGGGATCATCAAGAGATTGACTGTGAGAAACGCCCCCGCCAGCATCTTGCTCTTTGCAGACGATGTCATCGTGTTTTGCCATGCCGAGGCCCATGAGCTGGCCACCATCCGGGCCCTTCTTGACTTCTTCGTCCAAGCCTCCGGCCTCCGCACTAACTTCTGAAAGTGCTCTGCCTCCCTGATCAACTGCTCCGACGGCAAGCTAGGCACCGTCATGGCCTCCCTCTCCTACCCCTGGTGAGCTTTCCTATTAAGTATCTTGGGTTGACTCTGTCTATTCGGAAGACATCGGTATCTGCCCTGCTCCCCTTGGTCGACAAGATCGTCAAGAAGTTAGCCACCTGGAAGGCCTCCTTGCTCTCCCGTGACGAGAGGTTGGCCCTTGTTCGCCACGTTCTTACAGCCATGCCGGTCCACATTCTCCTTGCAATGGTGATCGCCCCTCCCATCCTCAAGCGGATCACCAAGCTCATCCGAGACTTCCTCTGGTTTGGACGGCAGGATGTCAACGGTGGTTGCTGCCCGGTCTCCTTGGCCCGTGTCTGTCACCCTCTTGCCTATGGCGGGCTTGCCATACACGACATCCAGCGCACCGGTGTGGCACTGCGGACACGGTGGCTTTGGCTCCAGGCCACTGACCAGGAGCGCCTGTGGAAACACCTACACCTCCCGCACGACCGCGAGACCTTGGAATTCTTCCGCGCTTCCACCATCTGGACCCTTGGCGATGGAAACACTTGTCGTTTTTGGTCTGATCATTGGCTCAATGGCCATTCTATCATGGAGCTGGCCCCTACACTGATCTCTCTCATTCCACGCTGCCGGCGTAAAAGACGCCTCGTCACTGAAGCACTGACAAACAACACCTGGATCTCCGATATCCATGGCACGCTCTGCCCTATGGCCATCGTCGAGTATGTCGAGCTATGGCAATAGCTTCAGGACGTCTCCTTATCAGCCAACCCCGACAAGCTCTCCTAGAAATGGACTCCTAATGGAATCTACACGGCGAGTTCCTGCTACCGTGCACTATTCCACGGCTCCACCACGGCACCATTCTGGAGGCTCATCTGGAGGACCTGGTGCCCTCAAATGCCAAAATCTTCTTATGGCTTGCTGCCCTCAATCGCTGCTGGACAGCAGAACGACGCGCGCGACACGGGCTACCCCACGACCCCAACTGCAAGCTCTGTAACCAAGCGGACGAGACCATTGATCATTTGCTTGTTGGATGCGTGCTAGCACGCATATCCTGGCATGAGGTGCTTGCCTGGTGCCGGCTGCCCATGGCACCATCGGACGGAACCACCAGCTTCTTCAGCTGGTGGGAGACCACAGCTACAACCACCCCGACATGTCTGCGGAAAGGTGTGAACTCTCTGATCATCCTCATAACATGGAGTACTTGGAAGCATCGGAATGTCGTCCTCTTCGACAGAGCAATTCCATCCCATACCCACCTCATGGCGACCATTCAGCAGGAGGCTGTGCGCTGGGCCAAGGACGGCGCAAAAGGACTAGACCGAATTTTGCATGTAACCTAAACTTTCATCTCGAGGCTGAGCAACCTCTCCTTCTGCTCACTTGCTCTCTTGATTCCGCCAGCTAGTTTTGTACGGCCGCAAGAGTAGCACACACTTGTATGTAAACTCTTTCTACCTATCAATGGAATGATACGTAATCTTTGCATATTCGCGAAAAACTTCTGTAATGGATGGAAGCAAACTTTTCTTGAGTTGGAAACATAATAAAAAAATGGGACTCAATTTATTTTTTCCATGTGAAAAAACAAATGTCAGAAGCAAATTTTTGTTACATGGAATCAAGGTTCCTTGACACATTTTTTTGCTAGATTGCATTAGAAGAAATTGTGTCGTTAGTGGAAGCAAAATTTTGGTGTGTTGGAGAAAAAAAATAGTCACACTGGATACAAGTTTTCGTTACATCAGAGCAATTACAAAAAATACTAGCATCCAAAATCATAGAATATTTCTTTTGAAAATACGAAAGTATGATTTTTTTCGACATGAGAAAGTATGAAATTTTACTAGTATCTGATTGAATGGTGGAAGCAGAAGCAGCAGCATAGGCAACTTGATTTTTAGAAGCAAGTCTCGTACAAATTAACTGGCTACTGGTACGGGAGCGGTTATAGGAAGCATCGTAATAAAAGGAGGACGTTACCAAATCTATCTTCCTTCTAATCCAACATCCACCGACTAGTCTGATGGAACGCTAGGGATCAGTAGTCTGATCCCTAGCGGTTCCCAATAAAATTAGGTGGAAGAGAAGTGTAAAAGGCAGAGCTCGGTTTGGTTCAGTTACCTTCATCTAAATGACATGCTTGGATGGCATGTTGCAGTTGCACTCGCCGTCCTCAACTGCCATCCGCGACTCCCCGACCTCCTCCTCGACCCCTCTGCCCCTCTCTCCACAAGGAGGAGGCAGTGCTGCTCCCGCCCATGGACGCTGCTGGGGTGTAGGCTTCATCGTCATCATCGGACTCGGGGCCGACGGCGAAGACCAGGAGCAGATCGGCTGGGGAGAGGCTGAGGGCGGCAGGGAACTGCCACCACTGCTCGCGGATAGAGGGAAGGCATTCGACAGGAATCCATGGAGTGCAGAGAAGTTGTGGCAACGTGAATCAGTGGAGGCCGATGCTTGGCAGCGGCATGAGTGAGAGAGGACGAGCGAACGGGAGTTGCATTTGTGGGTCTTCTGGCAGGATGAATCTGATTCCGTCCGCACGTGACGGTTCGTGTAGTTTCCATCAACTTCATGTGTTTTCCCACAGCAAACTCTGTCGGCAGCCATTGCCTCCCCCAATCCACTTTTCAATCCTCCCCCTTTCCAATCTCCTGCAAATCCATTCCAATCCATCCCAATCCGCTCCACCTTTTCTCCAATTTCCTGTAAATCTGTTTATCTGTTTCCAAACCCAACAGAAGCTGCCTGACCAACCACACCCCTCATTGTTTGAGAGCTCCAATCCTAGGTCCGGCGGCGATTTGAGTTAGTCAGATTTGTCTGAGCCGGGTTCTAGTGCGTGTAATCTTCAAATTCGGAGAGAGCCCAACACCAATTTAATCCTAGCGACTTTGTGTGGAGGCGACTGGGCTGGTAGTCCCTGGTGGTGGGTGGTGCAGCTCAGAGTCCTACCAGGTGCGATGGCCATGGGGGACAGGAAGGTCCCAGCTTTGGAGGGAGTGGAATGTAAGCTAGAAAAGTTGAAGCTCTCGGATGCTGAGAAGAAAGGAATTAAGATTGGAAAGAAGCGGGCTTGTTCTCCTACCATGGGCAAGCTACAAGCAATGGGTAAGCTCTTCTTAGAAAGACCGGCAAAATCTGAATATTTGGGGAGAACTTTAGCAGGGGTTTCGTGTCCTTTCTCAAGGGTAGAATGCAAGGATATGGGGAGGAATCGGTTTCTTTTCACATTCCATGAAGAAGCAAGCAAGAAGAAGGCACTAGAAAATGGCCCATGGATGTTCAACAAAAACTTGCTAGTGATGGAAGATTTTGTACCCAGTAATACTATTGATTAGTATGATTTTAAGATGATCCCCATCTGGGTTAGAGCTTATGGTATCCCTATGGGAATGATGAGCATGGAAACAGGAGATCTGCTGGGAGAACAAATAGGAAAAGTGTTGGATGTTGATCTTGATGATGACGGAAACGCAATGGATGAATTCATGCAATTTAAAGTTAGAATGGATATAACAAGTCCAATAATGAGGTTCGTCACACTCGAACTGGAAGAGGATGAAGAGGATCAGAGACATGTTCATGAAGAGATGATGGGAGATGATGAAGAGTATAAGGAGGGAAAGAAAAGGAAAAAAAAGAGAAAATTGTCTCCTTTAAATATGAACACCTACCAGATTTCTGCTACAGTTGTGGCATAATTGGCCACATTGAGAAGGCATGTCCAACTAAACCAGAAGATAGGGTGCTAGGCAATTTGGACCCTGGTTACATGCAACAATTTGAAGAGCAAGCTCAAGCGAAGAGAGGAGCAGAAGCTCATGTGACCGAGGTGAATTCTGGGTAACAAACAGCGCAGGCAGCAAAGGAAGTAAGCAAGGGAGTGATGGTCCATCTTGGAGGAAAAATGAGCCAATAGGCAGGGATGGAGAGAGAACAACAAGAGGGGAGGAGAAAGAAGTTATGAGCCCACTGAAGGCAATCCAAAATGTTCAGTCCGGACCCCTTGAGGGCAGGAAACTGTTCTCTGATGATAAAACACATTCTGTGGACAAACCAAATAAAGGCTTAGAAGATGGCTTATGTACTAACAACGCAACTGGGGTGGTCTCCCAAAGGATGCAAAATGAAATTATTGATATAGATTTTAATCTAGCACCAAGGGAGAATGCAGCGGTAGGAAAGAATAAGTCTCGGCCAAAGGAGGGTGTACAAAATAAGTATGAAAATAATGAGGTGAAAAGGGCAGTACAGAGCACTTTCAAGCGTATTGAAAGAGCAAAGAACAAGCAGCTGCAGAAGCAAGGGGTTGAGACCGAACCAAAGAAGAGAAATGCTGATCTGATGGACATAGACCTAGAAAGTAAGATGCTAAAGAAGATCCGAAGGGAGCATGTTTGTGAAGCTGGGGGAGGGGGGGGAAGGAAGAAAATACAAACACTGAATTTGTGAATGCTAGGCTGCAGGGACAGCCCGGAGAATCAAAATGAGGATCACAGTTTGGAACTGCCGGGGTTTGGGGAATAGCCCGGCAGTTCGGGGGCTTCTGGACCTCCAGAAGCGGGTGGACCCCGATATTCTTTTCTTATCCGAGACAAAATTGGATGGGAGAAGGATGCAACGGATAAAATACCTGTTGGGAATGCCAAATATGGTGGTAAGGGATTGTGAAGGAAAGAGCGGTGGGCTTGCTTTAATGTGGAAGAGACATGTGAAAGTTGAATTGCAACTCGAGATATCATATTGATGTGAAGATAGTGGAACAAGATGGGTTTAAATGGAGATTCACGGGCATATATGGTGAGCCTGCGATGGAAAAAAGGGATAAAACATGGAAGCTTTTGAGGACTCTAGACCAACAAATAATACTTCCATGGCTTTGTGCCGGTGATTTCAATGAAGTCTTATATAGCCATGAAAAGAAAGGTGGCCCATCTCGGGCTACTAAACAAATGGAGCAGTTTAGGATGGCTTTGGCTGATTGTGGTCTGTGTGATCTGGGATACATGGGAGACAAGTACACTTGGAGAAATCATAGCCATTAAGCAAGTAAATACATAAAAGAGAGACTTGATAGAGCTGTGGGGTCTCAGAATTGGTGTACTAGATTTCCATCATACAAGGTAAGAATAGGGGATCCGAGGCACTCAGACCACCGACCAGTGATTGTCTATGTACAAGGAATGGACAGAGCCATGCGACACCAAGGAAATGGTCAGTCTGGTTTCAGATTCGAGGCAAAGTGGCTACAGGAAGAAGGTTGCGAGGAGGTCATAAGCAATGCATGGTATACTGCAGACTTGAGGGGCGAAAATAGCCTATCACAAAAACTTAGGAGAGTGGTAGGAGACCTAAAGAGCTGGGATACTAACGTCCTAGGTGATTTGGAGAAGAGGATAAAGGCGATTAAAGTCGAGTTGGAGCAGGCGAGAAGGGCACCAATAAACCAGGGCACAATAGACCGAGAACACATTCTGCGGGAAAAACTAGAGAGATTAGAACAACAACCAGACATGTTTTGGAGGTAGAGAGCACATGCTAAATGGCTCCAAGATGGTGACAAAAACACTGCTTTTTTCATGCTTGTGCCTCGGAGAGAAAAAAGAAAAGTACAATCAGGAGGTTAAGGAGAGATGATGGAGTGTGGGTAGAGGGTGCAGAGCAGTTAAAAGAGCAAGTTGCTAGCTATTTCTGTAACCTATTCACCTCAGTGGCAGGACCAGACAACAATCAAATCCTGAGGACAGCTTCACCTAGGGTAAATGCACAAATGAACAAAAGGCTTACTGCTGTATACACGAAGGAAGAAGTTAAAGAGGCTTTGTTCAATATCGGAGATATCAAGGCACCTGGGCCTGATGGCATGTCCGCTGTTTTCTACAAAAGATTCTGGCATCTAGTGGGCGATAAAGTTACTGAATAGGTTCTAAATGTCCTTGAAGGTGTCCAAATGCCTGAAGGATGGAATGACACCATGGTCGTGTTAATTCGAAAAGTGCAAATCCAGAAAGCCTAAAGGATAAGACCCATCAGCCTCTGCAACGTCATCTACAAGGTGATCTCCAAAGTAATTGCTAATAGGCTGAAATGTATTTTGCCTCATATCATTTCACCAAAGTGCATTTGTACTAGGTCGTATTATTTCAGATAATATTCTCCTGGCCTATGAACTGACACATTTTTTACAGAGGAAGAGAAGCGGTAGGACAGGGTATGCAGCAATAAAACCTGACATGAGTAAAGCAAATGACCTGGCTGAATGGAATTTTCTAAAGGAGATGATTCTAAAGTTGGGATTTAAAGGAGAATGGGTCAACTTGGTGATGAAGTGCGTGACGACGATTAAATATCAAGTGAAGGTAAACAGAGATGCAACTGAGATAATCATTCCCCGGCGAGGCCTATGCCAAGGCGACCCACTTTCACCGTGTTTATTTCTACTATGTGCGGAGGGTTTCTCCGCCCTCTTATATGATGCTGAAAGAAAATGGAATATGAAAGGGATCAAACTATGCAGAGAAGCACCAAGTGTAAGTCACCTACTCTTTGCAGATGACTCACTGTTGCTCGTAGAGGCAAATGAAGAAAATGCCCGGACTATTAATGATTTTCTAGAGAAGTATGAGGTTTGCTCCGGACAAGTAATAAACAAGGACAAGTCAGCCATCCTTTTCAGCAAGAACACTAATCAAATGCACAAAAGAGAGATGATGGGGGCCTTGGGCATTACAACTGAAGGCTTGAAAGGGAGGTACCTTGGACTACCAGCTTACATTGGGAAGGCGAAATCTAAAGCTTTCCAGTATATAAAGGAAAAAGTGTGGAATAAGATGCAAGGCTGGAAGGAGAGGTTACTATCCAAAGTAGCAAAAGAAATTCTAATCAAGGCAGCAGCTCAAGCGATCCCAGTATACACGGCCTGCTTTGACCTAACAAAAAGTTTGTGTGATGAACTTAGTTCCATGATAAGTAAGTTCTAGTGGAGCCAGGTGGATAAAGTAAACAAAATCCACTGGACTAGCTGGGAGAAGCTCTCAAAACCAAAGAGAGTGGGTGGATTAGGAATCAGGGACCTCCATGCTTTCAACATGGCCATGGCTGCTAAACAAGCATGGCGACTGCTTCAGAATCCGTCCTCATGATGTGCCAAAGTACTACATGCCAAATATCATCCAGGGAACAGCATAATCGAAGCGACTCCAAAAAAGGGAATTTCTATTCATGGCGTAGTATTTTGAAAGGCGTGCAACTTCTGAAATCTGGACGGATCCCTGGCTCCCAAGAGGAACTACAAGAAGGGTCACCTCATTTTGTGGGAGACAAGTGATTTCGAAGGTTGCGGATTATATAGACCCACTAATAAATAGTTGGGATGCTAACCTTGTGCACCAAACTTTCAATGCAGAGGATTCAAAGATAATCATGCAGATCCCCATTCATGATCATTTTGATGACTCCATTGCAAGCACTTTGACAAGAAGGGGATCTTCTCGGTGAAATCAGCCTATAAGGTTGCAGTGGACAATGCAGAACGGGAATCAAGCCATGGGAAAATGTCAACTTCAAGAAGTAATGGAGAGGGGACTGATTTTGAACGGAAGATAATATGGGCTTTACCTCTCCCAAATAAGGTCCTCCACTTCATTTGGCGTATGGCAACATATAGTCTACCACTGAGAATGAAGTTGAAAAACAGGGGAATGGATATTGACACTAGGTGCCCAGTGTGCTTCAGATATGATGAGGATGGTTGTCATTGTTTCCTCAAATGCAAAAAGGTGAAACAATTGTGGCGCGCAACACAGATGGAAGATATTAGAAACAAGTTAGTTCTATGCAATGATCCTCTCAGCTTGTTTGAGGAGGTATTTCATATGTTAGAGGAAGAGAGCATAAAGGTGTGTGTCCTGTTCTGGCTATGGTGGCATGAAAGAAATAAAGCTAACGTGGGCGACATGATGAAAACCATTGATGAAATTGTTTCCTCTATTTACTATCATGTGAATATTTTCAGGAATCTCAAGATACGAAGGAGTGCCCAGAAACAGACCGCCATGCCAAAATGGTCTCCTTCGCCAAGTACATTCCTTAAAATAAATTCTGATGGTGCGTTTCATGAAGCATCAAACTCTGGAGGTTGGGGTTTTACTCTGAGAAATGGTGAAGGCACACTTTTGGCTGCAGGAGCAGGAAACCTGGAACTTATATCCAGTCCACTCCATGCTGAAGCATTAGCCATGCTATATGCAACCCATGCCACGGCAAGGATGGGAGGTAACCAAGTCATCTTTGAAACTGATTCCATGGTGCTGAAACAGGCGACAACAAGCGAAGAGTATGATAAATCTACCTTAGGATCATTGTTTCAGGAGATAAAATTTCAATTGAATGTTGCTTTTGATGTTTCTAAACTAAATGTATGTCCTAGAATTTGTAACAATGCAACACACTCTTTAGCTGCGTATGGTCATGGTCTAGGGAGTGGCAGATGTGAGACCTGGTTGGGCCACTTCCCTGAGTTTGTACAAAACTCTGTTAACTGGCGACTTAGCCAGATTGTCTTTGTAATGGAAACAAGGGTGTTCTGTTTCAAAAAAAAGAATTTTCTTGATGGTTGCTGTGTATATGCATTGTAAGGAAAGAAATGACGTGAAGATTATGGATTGATGGTTGATTATTTTTGTTCTGCATGTAAGGAAGTGGATCTTGTGCGGGCCCATGTGAGGCCATCGTAATAAAAGGAATCTGGAAAATAATAATGGGAATTAGCGATCGATCGAGGTAGAAGCGAACGAAATGAAACGACTACGAACTACTCCTTTAGAGTGGAGATTAGGAAAGGTAACAATCGATGTGTTAGGAAAGTTAGGATTTTGAATTGATTTTCATGAAAATAAGGTTTTGTTGTTCAATTACGTGATATCAGTATCTACCTATTTGTGACATGCCTGGTTAGGAAAGTTTGCAAATGTTAAGAAAGTTTTTATTGGGAGGGTAAAAAAATCAACATGGGGATATGAAGATGGAAGGTGAGACGAAACTAAACCAGATGAAAATAAACCAGACGAAAAAAACCGTGAAGGCTATTCTACCAACTGATACATTAGGAATAGAGAAGATTATCCTTGGTAAACAATTCATAAACATCACGACAATTCCATTTCCTATCTGAATTTGCCATGTCAATGTAGTATGTTCTATCTGAATTTGCTATCAATTAAAGAACAAAATCCCCAATTTTGCCGTGGCATAATTTTTCTACTTTTGTCATGAATTAGAGTTTTTTTCATAGCCATGGCAATTTTTAGAGATCGTTTCCATGAATTAGTTTGCCATGTTCATATACTATGGTCATAGCAAAAAAAAAAAAATTTGCCATGTCAATGTAGTATGTTCTTTTAGTAAATAGTTGCCATGGCATCATGTAATGTAACATTCTAGAGAATTGCTATGAATTTCGATGTATAACATCGCAATTTCTTTTCGTCAATACTCCCTAATAAATGTCATGGTTTTAGTTCAAACTAAAACCACGATACTTATTTTTGGACGGAGGTAGTAGTTGCCGTGATAGCTTTTGTTTTAGTAAATAGTTGCCATGGCAAATTGCTATTCATTCTTTTACAGATCTTTACTCCCATATCTCTAAAATTCCATGACAGGTGGTCTTTAATTTGTACCATCTTTTTCTACATTTCTCATGAATTATACGTCGTTTAAGTTCATATACCGTGGCAAATCATTATGAATTAGAGATCATTTGCTATGGTAACTTATCATCAATTGACATGGCAAATTTACGATCTTTAATACCTATCATCTTTCTCTTTAGTAAATAGTTGCCATGGCAAATTTTGATTTTAATATGCTATGATTTTTCATAAACCGTGGCAAATGGTTATTCATTTTTAGAGACCGTTTTGCCATGTCAATGCAACATGCTCCTTAATTTTTCTTGGATTTTTTTGTATGCCACGTTTACTCTGTAGCATGGTAAATTTACTCTTATAGCCATGGCAATTTTTCTAGTTTTTTGCCATGGCAAATTTACCTTTTAATTGTCATGGAAATTTTATTTTATTGCCATGGCAATTTTTTTTCTTATTTTTGCCTCGACAATTTTAGTTTTATTGCCATGTTCAGAAGACTTGATCTCTGGGCTGGAATACAGGGTGTTCCGATTTCTCTGAGTTGGGGTGCCACAAAGAAGAAATTTCTTATCAATATGAGTAGTCTATCATTTCCAATAAGCCAGGCTATCACATTTGTGGTATGTTATGTCTTCAATGTAAGGGGAAGTTCTCGATATAGCAGTATAATTTTTCACATATTTTGTATCATAAGGCTACAACGTGAAATAAATTGTCATGATAACTTAACTTTTGTAGACGTGTTTTTAATTTAGTGACATGCCATACTTTAATAAGCTGGTTGATTTTTTCACACTTTCGCATTCTATGTTTCAGTGGTCATTTTGGCAGGTCCACACATCGATACAACTATGTATGTTTGGAGCCTCTTATGATAGGTCACCTGAAATAATATATTTCTTCAATTCCACCATTTTCATAGCTAGGGGAAGCAACATTTGCCTGAGCAATGTGTATATTTCTTTTTTTGGTTTTGACCCTTGAATTACCCGTCAACCAGTTTCCAGTGTTTTACTTTTCTTTGCGGGGTAGTTTCCATTGTTTTACAATGGTGGGAAGAGAACAAAATTTGTATCCGAAGCTTTTCTCAGCTATATATAGGTCACTTTTCCATGAGAGAATTTGCTGAATTTTTTGTATCTTGTTTTGGCCGAGCTTATGTGTTTACTCATCCTATGTTGTTTGAAATCCTCTCATATTACTTTATCATCTCGTCGATAAATTGCATAGATATTTGTTCGGCACTGAGATTGCACCTTCCTATTTTATTTTTTATATTGAGGTGCACGAGACCTGCAATTATGCACTAGGTGAACAATTTGTTTCCATCCATGTGTGAGTATAAATCTAATACATGAGTGAGGCCTTTTGGCTCCCTGGCTCACATGAGCTCGGGAGTGAACAAAAATTTTATTTAAAATACTAAATAAATTTTAAAAAATTATGTTTTTTTTTGTGGAGAAAGATGCCTGAGTGTGTGATGTATGTGTCAAATTTTAGAACATTTGGATATCTGGGTGGCTCTCGGCAAAATAGGCAAATTTTGGGTCTATGAAAAAGTTTACTGTTTGTGCACTGTTCCAACGCGATTTTTTTTGCTAAGAGGCACTTAGATGTCATCCATGCAAAAGAAAAAATCAGATTTTTTTTAAAAAAAATTCTAGTATTTTATTTTTGAATTTACTGTTCGCCGGGTGCAGATGAGCTCGGACTCAGAATTGGATATTCGTAATATTATATCTTTCACTATTTTTCATACTGAAAGGAAGTGATGTTTTATTAGCATGGTAAAGGAAGTGACTTTTATTAGCATAATAATTATCCATCTTTCCATGTACTATGTTACTTGGTTTGGCGTTCATTTCGAATCATGTGATCTTCAACAGTATAATTCATCTATATCGTCTATAACTTGATATTTTGAACTGTTTAGCTCTCACTCCCCATGCAAATTTAAGTTATTTGTTTCATGTCTCCATATATGTACAGAAGTTCATATCACTCTATCATATAAAAATGACTACACGAAAAAGGCCCACGACCAGTTCAACACAATAAAAAGTCCAATAACTAGTGATCAAGTATAATTCACACCTTACAGTTAAAATCACTAAAAAAAATATAATACTGCTACTACATTAATTTAACTAAAACGTCTCCACATGTTTTCATCAAGATCTAACATTCAATATTACAAATGCTCGGGCGCGGGCAACACACACCATCGATGATCTAGTAAACAAGGAGGGATCTTTGTGGCTGAATCTTTTCTGAATCCCAAAGCAACATTGTGCTAGTGTGTGGTAGAGGTAGCTCATGTATCCTCTTTGCATATCCATATCCGTTTTCCTACATTTTAGAAATTCTGAAATATGCATAAAAAGTGGAACAGAAATACAAAAGCATAAAAAATGCGATTAATACACAATGTACCTTTTGGGAACACACAATGAACGCTTTTTGAAAACACAATGAATAGTTTCTAAGTAAATGTCGAATATTTTCTTGAATACACAACGATATTTAAAAAAAACAGAAAACCATTTTTTGAAATACATGGTGAATCTTATTTTAAAAACACGAGGAATATACGCAATGGACATTTTTAAATGCACAGTAAGCCTTTAAAAAACACGATGAACATCTTTTATACGATGGTGTTCTCAAATATGTGATGGGTATTTTAAAATGCACGTTGAACTTTCTTATAAGCATGTCAACAATTTTTAAAATGCATGACAAATACTTTTTGAAATGCAATATTAATATCTTTGAAAACACACCAAATATTTTGGAAAAACCGTATGAACAATTTTTATAAACACAATGAACAAAAACATAACGTAATAGAATAGAAAATGAACTGAATAAGGAAAATATGAAATATGAAACATAAAAGAAAAAAAAAAGAAGTTTGTTTATTTAAAACGAAACAGGAAAATAAAAATAAAAATATTTGTAATAAAAAGTGTTGCCAACATATTTTTAAAAATCTTCATGATTTTTTTTAAATACCAAGAAAAACGCAAAACAATGATGGTTAGGAGGATAGTGATATCTCCAGCCCACCAAGGTTCAATTACTGGTTGTCGCATTTTTATGGATTCATTTTAGAATTTCTGACGATCCGTGTTCAGCGTGAGGAGACATTTTCATCGACTACGAGGCATCAACGGTGACTTCGTAAAATCTCAAGATGATACGTCGGTTCAGTCTCTCGAAGATGCTCATAAGGGTAGGGTGTCCGAAAGTGTGTTTATAGGGGTGAATGTCTGCGCATATATGAGCGCTTGCGTACTGTGTTTTTTCTTAAAGAGGAAGGAAGATCAGGAAAAAAGATAAGTACACCGGTAAAAGGAAAAACCTCCCTCAAAAAAAAGGAAAAAGGAAAAACCCTTTCGTCTCGCTACTGGGCTAGCCCAAGTTGCGTCGCCTTGTAGGCGACCGCTTTACTGCCAGTCGTGTTGGGCGATAAATGGCCTCTGCGGAAATTTGGGCACTCATCGCACTCTTCTCCTCCTAGCCACGGGTTTGCCCTCCCCCTTCTCGCTATGGCAGGCGGCGGCGATGCTGACCCAGACCTCGAGCTCATACAGGAGGATACCCGCATTATCGAGGACGAGGGCACGTCGACCGGTCAAGAGATCGGCAGCATCTCGGGTCAGCAAGAGCATGCCACCCTCCAACAGGTACGGCAACGGCGCCGTCTTGCTGAAGACCGGCGCCGGCTTGCTGAATACCGGAGCCGTCTTGCTGAAGACCGGAGCCGATCAAGAGAAGCATTGCTCCGCCAGCGTGAGAGCGCCCGCCTCAGCCATCGCCGCCGTCATCCCGCCGGCTCTCCAGCGTCCTCTTCGCGTGAAACTGGGTGAGATTCCCCCTCCATCGTTTATTACCGCTGAAAAAGAACCCTTTTTTGGCGCAAAGAAACATTTTTTTTTGCAACCACGGTTTTCTTTTAGTCTGTGAACTAGCTCAGCCTCAGTGAACTGCGAGATAGTGCGCGCGTCGCCACCTGCCCACCCAGGCTGCCACTCGCATTCTATGGTTGGGCTACGGAAGATTTGTGCCTGGAGTTTTCTTCTGAATCAAAATGCCACAGGGGCTAGTCCCTGTTGATCGATTTTTGTTGCTGTCGTAGTTTGATCATGGATTGGTGAGTTAGGCTCTTAGGCTGCTGTGAACAGGAGTACACACTGCATGCAGTACAAAATTACCTATACCGCGTTCTCATAAGTAAAAGGTGCCCATGCTACACGAGGACATTTGCACTAAACAATTGATCTCCAACCTTTTGTAGGTCAGCTGAATCTGCACCTCGTGTTCATGTTCGGCAGAGCCTTTTGTATTCAGGTCCAAGGGGTTCTCGAGGCAGGCCAAGACGAGTGTGAGTGTCATTATTGTTTTCACTTCTCATTTTGGTTATCATGTGTGTGCCAATATCGATTAGAAATCACAATGCACTAACTATTTGTTGCACTGCCTTTCTCATGGAACAGAAAACTACAAAATCCTAGCTATATTTCCACTAACTTTTTCAATAGTTATTGACACATTGTCATACTTTTTTTTATTAGGGTTGAGGATCATGCTGAGGAGGTGAGCAGCAGTGAGCTTGGGGGTACAAGTATGGATCTGTCTAAGATTGAGGCCCTGGAACTGAATGATACACCTCACACAGTTGAATCAGCCGACAGGTATGACATTCTTTATTTTGTCCTTCCTTTTATAAGTTAATACTTGGGTTGTTGAAATAATGGGTACTTGTTATGACCCATATTGTTGAATTAATGGGTACTTGTTATGCTTGTATGATTTATGCTTATTGTACTTGTGGGGCAAATTCTGTTTTAAAGATGAGATTTACTCATTGTTTCTGTTCAAGCCGACCTGCAGGACCTTTAGCTTTCCTTCTTTTTTATGAATCAATGTTATGAATCAATGTTATTAATTGGAAAAATATTTTTGGTAATTCACAGTAGGCAGCACAAGTGTAAAATTGTCGCAAGCGATCTAAGCACCAGTCATTATTTTGCAAAAAGCTTGGAATTGTGAGTTTATTTTTTGTGTGATCTAGTGGTATTGGGGCCAGGCAATTGTCTTTTGTAGGTCATAATGCAGGTTAGCTCAGTTGCTGCTACACATAATGAACCCCATTTCATATATATTTTGGGAACATAGTTTTAGTAGTATACCCATACTTGAATAATATAATCAAGGGTTCATAGTGAATAAAGCAAGGTTATTACAGGAACTTTCTCCTATATCTAAGGAAAGATTGCATAGTTCATTGATGCAAGTTTATCGCATCTTGTCCCATGTTGTATCATTACATGAACTTTCACCTATATCTATGTATAGAGTAAGCTAGGAGATAGAAACCCCAGCTTTAATGGGTATTTGTTACATGTGCAGATTACATTATTAACCATGTTTTGCCGACTGTATGCTGATATTTCTATCTAGGCGGGAGATACCACAAAAATATTGGCCACCCAAATATGAAGGTAGTATAGAATTTGCAGAAAAACAAGCTCAATCAGTCGATGCAGCACAGTATCGTCGCGCTTCTAAGAAAGAACTTGTTCTAAATGCATATAAATGGATGACTGAGGAGGTGATGCTTGCTTTCAGAAGATACATTGAGATCGAAGAGGATCTTAAGGTTCTCCATATCTGCTCTAAATCTTTCATTGTTATTACTGTAGAGAATTATCACTAACACTTCTTTCATCTCAGGGAGTTGAGTATGAATTTGGTGAACTTCTCTATCAATGTTTTAATGTGGAGCATTATTTAAAAACATTTCATCACTTCAACTTTACTGTCAAGATGAAGAAGCATGGCTCAGCTGATTGGACATCGGTGATGTACTTTGCCGAGGTCAAAGCGATATGCAGGATAAAAGATTATGTCTGCTATCCTTTGGAACCAGATGAAAATGGTATGGAAAATTTCCACCTTGTGATTTCTAGTGATATAAAAATTTCACCTTGTGAATTCTAGTGATCTAAAAAGATTCTAATCTTGTGGCTTATTTTGATAGGTCAATGTTATGCATGTCAGAACCAAAAGATGCACGAGTTAAGGCACCCATCAGTAGGGATATTTGAATGTGGCAATGAAGATACAAAATTTCCCTACTATTGTGAGGAAAGTGACTCTGATGAATTTCATCCAGTAACGGGAGGGAGTGAATCTGATGATGATATGAGTTGATGGGCCTTCTCCTTTATTGTACTGCCAGTATAAGTTAACTTAGCTCTTCTATGCTATCTCCCCTTAATCTGTTGACTAAGTCAAATTGTTACTCCCCGTCCCATAATATACTTAACGGGAGGAAGTAGTTGATTGGACAATGACAATCTGTATTTATACTACAGACATCTGAAAAATGGCAAGTAGCTCCAGCAGTATCATGCATGGCTGGCTGGTACCTTTTTTCTGTTCTGTTTAGAGAGACTGGCCCATCTGAAGTTGATTCTAATGTCATACTCGTATGTGTTTTGATGCAACTGATTTGTTCTGCTTTAATTCTTGCTTTCGTACTTGGAACTGATGAAGTACAACATTTGACTCAAACACCTTTATCTGAAGTTGCTGATGCACTTGAACTGAAAGACATGTGCGACCTGAAATATTTTCTTACTTTCTAGATCTGGCTAGTAAACTAGCTCAATCTGTGATAGTGTTTTATCTTGTCGATAGTTTGTGCAAATCGCCTTCCAAGGCATTTTTTCGCGAATGCACAAAGATTATGTATATTTTCATTGATACATACTACCTCCATTCCAAGAGAACAACAACATAGAGGAGAGAGCAGGAGTAGGGGGGATTAGGGGCACCACACTAAATGGCCTATCAAAACATCTTATATTTTGAAATGGAGGTATTAGAACAGAACAACAACAACATAGAGGAGAGAGAGCCGGAGTAGGGGGGAGGGTATGCATTGCAGCTCTCAAGTGCCACACACCCCTTTATGAATATAGCATTGAAAAAAATCAGAAAATTTCAAAAAATTCTAAATTTTTGAGATATCAAACCTGGGTGCTCGTTGTACACTTGTATTTAGTTTCATGGGGAATGGGTGTCCATGATATCCGTGGCGGAGAAAATACGGTCCAACATACGATCCATCCATTTTTTCCTATACATAGGATTTTTTTAACCTTTTTTCCCCGCGAAACTGAACACAAGTGTATAATGGGCACCAAGGTTTGATATTCCAAAATTTCAGATTTTTTTGAAATTTCCTGATATACTTTTAATGATATATTCATATAGGGGTGCGTGGCACCCGAGAGCCACAAATCATCCTTCGGGAGGGGGGCACCACACTAATGTGGGTAATGGCAAAACAAGGGATACAACACAACGCAAAACTCAAGGAGACAAACACATGGCACCTTCACCGCATCACAACGGCCACGGCTCTAGACCTGACGAATCAACATAGCCCACACCTTAAGCGCCTACAGTACAACAAGTGGGTTGCAGGACTCAGCCGAGCCGAAGAAGTCATGGAGGGACCATCAGTGGGTCATACACTGCGTCCCAGTCTCCCAGATACCAACACCGACCTCGGTGTAGAAAGGATATCCGCTGAGCCGTCACCCTCGGGCGCATGCCAGATCTGGGGAGGGGAGGCCTAGATCCGCCGCCACCAACATTACCACAACCAGCTCGAGAAATAGAGAGCGAGGCACCGAATCCAAGGCGAGTCTTGGCCATGGCACGTGTCGGAGGTCAGGGCCAACTGGTTTCAAGAAGCAGTCGGAGTTGGGACCATGCCTCCAACTTCGCGACTCATACAGTAAAGGGATCACATGGAGTGTACGCACGCTAGCGACAACCACCATGGAGGTCAGACAGTGGCTGCAGCAACCATGGCCATGCAACATGACAAGTCGGTGGTGTGAGCCAAGCTAGAGACAATGCCGCGGGAAGGAGGCCGGGACCAGCTGGTGGTGGTGCATGCCAGATAGGGGCTACGGGGAGGGTCCAAAAATGCAACTAATACTCTTGATGGATTTTGGTAATTAATATCAACATATCTCAAGGGAATAATGATTTCACAACCTTATCGTAGGAAAGTTCCCTTATTGCAACAAAGAAAATGAAAGGTGGCCCCACAAATTATCTTTAGCAAAACTGTAAGCCAAGCCAAGGATTCTCATTTTTCATTTTAGTCATCCAAGACCATATTGAGTCCACAAGCATGTTGTTACTATCAAAAGAGGATGATACTGATGTGACGAGCATCATTCCCTTAGTGCTTAAGGATCAAACTCCAAATATCCTCAAAAGCCTTCATTTTTCTCCACCACATCTATCCAACTTTCACACCTCGAAGCAGCCAAGCTCTTCCAGCCAGAACCGTCAAGCAATTCCTCTAGATATAGCCGTTGCAAACCCAAGCACTTCGGAGCCGTTACGACATCTTGGTAAGTGGAGCCCAGGACCGCAGCTTCTGCAGGGGCTTGTTCAAGAAGGCAGGCAAGTCGTCTCCGAGTCCGCGCATGTAGAACCAAGACTTATGCGACTCCCAAATACTCCCTCCGTTTCAAAATAGATGACTCAATTTTGTACTAACTTTAATATAAAATTGGTATGAAGTTGGGTCATCTATTTTGGAACGGAGTGAGTAGATTTCAGGAGGTCTGTGGCAAAAAATTTAGAGTTGAGAAGAGTTGCAAGATGGCTCTCCCAAGGTCGCGGACGATGTCCCCGTTGGTTTAGACACAGTCCCGAAAAAAATACCAGGACAACTCGAGGTGAGGAGCTATTCCGAGGAAGCACTCGCAGAAAGTGATGAAGTTGGGGATGTGGAGAACCCGTTGGGCGGAATGTGATGCAACTAGCAGCCATAGAAACGGAGCATCCCACATACGAAGCCATGGAGGGGAAATCCGAGCCCCCTCCCAAAGTACTCTAGGAAAATGACATGCTCACCGGCAGGAGGGGTCGGTGGGGCCTTGCCCTCCGAGAGGCAATGCTCCAGATCCACCAGCACCAGCTTCTCCTCCATGAAGACATAAAGCTCTTCAGACAAGGCCACGGAGGGGAACCAATTTCCCATGGTCTTGTTGGAGTCCCATGACTGCTTCTCGCCGCCATTTGAGGTGGTCCTATTCCGCTTCCTGTTTGCCCCAGCGGCGGGCGGTAATACGTCTCCGACGTATCTATAAGTTTTGATTGTTAAATGCTATTATATTATCACGTTTGTATGCTTTATATGTCATTTTATATTAGTTTTCTGGATTAACCTATTAATTTAGTGCCCAGTGTCGGTTCCTGTTTTCTTTGCTTGTTTTTGGTTTTCCAGAAAATCCATACCTACAGAAGTCCAAACACGACGAAACTTATTGACGATTTTTTCAGGACAATAGAGACTCTAGAAGCTTTGGGAAAGGAGGGATCCACAAGCCAGGGGCGCGCGCTGGGGGGTAGGGCGCGTCTGAAAGTGCAATCATGCCCTTAATCGTATTTTGATGTTTGTCAAGTTTATCTCAGAATTAGTTCCCACAAGACCGTGTGTGAATCATGACTACAAACATACATATATTCTCAAGAACGAAGAAACAAGACAACTAGCATATGCCTTTTATGTTTTATTCTTGAGTATAGGGATCCCACACTATTAAGAGGGGAACATGGGATCTCGTAAAAGACTTGCTCAAAAACAACGTTTTTTCTCTTCCCTCCTTCACTCACTTATTTCGGTCTCTGTTGTCGGACGACCGGTATTTACTGGACGTTCGGTACTGTCCCACAGAGTCAAATCATTGGATTTCCATTCCTCACCAAAAATCCGGTGTGTTCCTACCAGAGCCAAAACGTCGGACGTCTGGTCCCTGTCGGACGACTGGTGGAGCAGACGGCCAGTGTATACTGGAATTTCGGTACCCTCTAGTCAGAGCCAAATCGTCGGACGACCGGTCGTTTTCGAGCGTCCGATAGCTCCTAGCCTTCTTTGGATCACAGGATTTGCAAAACAGAGGAATAGGAAAAATGGAGGATTTGGTTGTCATGACATAGCCAATCCTATTGAACTCAAAACCAGAGGAATGGGTAACAAAGAGCTTTGGCTACACCATAGGAAATGTACATGAATCCCATACAATAAAATATTATTATTTCAAGTCTGATGTTTCAAACGGCTAGTGCAGTCCTGAAGTAGCCGTTAGCAGCAGCCAACAAGTGCATAAATAACCAGCTGCTTGCTTCTTTGTTCTGTGCAATGCATAGCTCCTTTCCTTGCCCACATTGCTTATATCATTTGTTGTCTGGACTCTATTCTTTCATCTTTCCCATACTGAAGAAATCAACAAGGTTAGTGTTCATCTCCTATTAGCAGAATGATACTTTCATGCTATTCAATAAACCATGATATTTATTGTTTCATTCGGTTCATTTTCAGCATATTTGGGCTTGTTTGTGCACACCATGAATCCAAGCTACCGCCGTAGATCAGAAAGTGACTATGAGTTCATTCATTTTGTACTTCCTACTTTAGAAGATACATCACAAACTTCTTCCAGTAAGAAACCAATGCACACATCAAAACTTTCGGGGGCTTGGCGTGTTCAGGAAATCTTAACAGGGCATGAAAGCTTATGCAAAAGGACTTTCCGCATGGAGGTTGACATTTTCCGAGCACTTGTTGACAAGCTGCGTGAGAAAAAACTCCTTGCTGATTCAAAAGTACTAGCAGTAGAAGAGCAAGTGGCAATATTTTTGTATGCAATATCCAAAAATGCAACGAATGAAACACTGCAGGATTGGTTTCAGCATAGTGCAGAAACAATAAGCCGTCGTTTTGGATTAGTGCTTGATGCAATTACACGACTCACACATATCTATATACGTCCACCTTCCCTCAACCCACATCCAATCTTGAGCAAACCACAGTTTTACCCTTTCTTCCAGGTATGAGTATGAACAATTCAAATCAGGTAATTTAATTAATTCAATGCAAGTTAATAACATAGAGATATTTCATATCTTGTTTGTGCAGAACTGCATTGGTGCTATAGACGGAACCCATATTCCTATGTTCTTACCACCAGGCCAACAAGAACCATACCGGAACAGGAAGCAAACACTCTCACAAAATGTCATGGTTGCTTGTGACTTCGACATAAAATTTGTGCATGTACATGCTGGCTGGGAAGGATCAGCTTCTGATGCAAGAGTTCTACAAGATGCACTAAATCATGGTTTCCATGTACCTTATGGTAAATTTTACCTTGTTGACGCTGGTTATGCAAACACACCCCAATTTCTTGCTCCGTACCGTGGCACTAGGTATCATCTAAAAGAACAAGGAGAAGTACGTCAAAGGCCACAAAATTACAAGGAACTGTTCAACCTTCGTCATGCTCAACTCCGCAATCATATTGAGAGGATTATCGGCATTCTAAAAATGAGATTTCCTATACTGAAAGTTGCTGCACATTATTCAGTAGATAAACAAATTGACATATCCATGGCATGTTGTGTTCTGCACAATTTCATACGCCTGCACAAAGGAGATATGGAGTGGCCTACTGATGCTTCCATGGAGATTGACCCAAACCAGATTGTTGATGTGCCAAATGGAGACCACGACTATCATGGTGATATACATGCATTTAATTATTCCAGACAAGCCGGAAATCAAATGCGAGATCATATTGCACAAGGAATGTGGAATCAGTATGTATCACGCAGATCTTGACATGTATATGTACCATGAAAATATGATATGCAAGTTGTATTACCATTCAAGTACTTCTTATATTAATATTCTACTTCATTAAGTTAATATCCTCATGTCCTGTTTCAGCAAACATGATTTGAGTCTGAAACAAAAGAACTCCTATACTAGGCCTCTCCTACCAAAATACAGAGGTCTAGTAAACAAAAGCATACTACTGCATGACAAACTTATCATCTCAATCTACCAAAATATGGAGGTCTAGTAAACAAAAGTATACTGCTCTTCGTTAAGTTCATTGCTAGAGAATGGTAGGAAAAACCTCCCTGTTTTCCTTAGTTTTCATTGGTACGAGCAATCTCCCTTTTAATCCAAGCCAACCGTCGTTCATCGCTAGAGAATGACAGGAAAATCTCCCTATTTTCCCTGGTTTTGAAGATGTCTGATGCCAACAACATATCACCCA
Organism: Triticum timopheevii; assembly: GCA_963921465.1. NCBI lineage: Eukaryota > Viridiplantae > Streptophyta > Magnoliopsida > Poales > Poaceae > Triticum > Triticum timopheevii. The sequence continues at coordinate 107,590,543 of OY997270.1, forward strand.
ATTGTAGACCATCCAATCCTTCAATCGTTGTGATGCACTTGTGAATGCTAAATGGATCCTCTAGTTTCTTCTCCTCAATAGCTGCAAATCGATTTATTTCTTCCATCTTTAGCCTAAGGTATCTTTCGTGGAATCCATCTGCAGAGTCTGTAGGATTTTGCTTTTGTTTTTTTCTACGTCTACTCTCAGGCTTCTCGGTAGGTGCTTTGGGGGGTATTGATTGGGTATGCATTTGTTCATCGGGTGTTGATGTATGCTGGACAGAATCAAGATTTGCTCGCTCAACCTCTTCTTCCAAAGGAAACTGCAAACCTGGCTCATCTAGAGCTATTGTAGGAGGTGAAGATGATTCATATGTATCATTCGAATGTGTTGGGTGCGATGATGGAACTGATGCATGTTTTGCCTTGTTGGCATAATAATCCATACCATGACGAGTTCTTCCTTCGGCATAACGGCCTATACATCCAACAAAAAACATATACTTATCTCAGAAAAACATGACCTAAAACTTGATATCAAACAGAAGAAAGCATCATGTAATGTTAAACTAACCATCATAGAGAGAAGCCAAATCATTGAAGTATGGAAACGACTTGTCTCGCCATTGGAGGGCCTCCTTACTATTCTTGCGAGCAACAAAACTAGCCCAAACACTTGCTGGTGCTTCTACCATCATTCTATCCTTATCCCATCCAAACCCACTTTCTGCCAACAATTCTTTCACACTTCGATATTCCTTCTTTATATCTTGCTCCTTTTGTTTGACTTGAATAACACTCAATGATACACAAAATGCTTGATTTAGTCGATTAACAATGTTTGTCCAGGCCTCTTTGCTCCATGCATTTTGTGTCCGAAAACCAGGAACATCATGCTCTTTCAGCAAGTCGATAAGAAACAACTTCATTTGATGAGTCCATCTAGCCCTCTTCGTCATACCTAAAATTAATGACTCAAATTTAACTACAGTAGACTGCACATTCTTGTATATTATGCAAGTAAATTGACACTAGGAGTAATACCTATATCCCGAGGATACTCAACAGCCCCGTGATCGTCATCGATATCACCAAGTCCTTGTGATTGCCCATGACTGCGAGCACGATCAGCATCAACAGCAACAAGTCCTTGTGACTGCACACGGCCGCGAGCACGATTAACATCCATGTCAAGAAATCCTTGTGATTGCACACGGCTGCCTGGCAGCTCAAACGAGTTAAGCTGATGGACCATCTGCACTGCAAAAATACTTAATATATTACAAGATTGCACTCAGAAACCCAAAGTGATACGCACAAGCGTATATGAGCAGTAAACACAAACGCATAGCAATACAACACTTCCATCTCTCAATTCCTCACAGTTTCTCTCTTCACGGACATCACACACACCAGATCCATCTCTCAGTTTATCAATTCTCTATTTGCACATAAGACATTACATCAGGCACGCACACACTCAGGCATGGGAAGCACACACCCACGGTCACCCAGCTAGCACGCAGAACAATCAGGAACGACAAGCACAAACATCAGCGGGAAGCCGGAGAAGCATTCACTCGGCATTGCCGTGGAACGTGATCCTCTGGCTGGCAGCGGGAGGAAGCCAGCGACGGCCGCTTCGTCCCTGCCATCAACTGTCCTCGCCGGCCAGGCGACCACCAACGCCACACCCGGTGCCTAGTTCCGGCAGGATCTGCCGCCCCCGCGCCATATCAGGCACCCCCTCCCTCGATCTAGAAATAATTGCAAGGTAAGGAGATAGAGGGACTATGTGATGCGGGCTAACCTGGATGGGGCCGGCGCTGATCCCGTCGAACTCGAGGTGGTCGGCGTGTCCGACGGTCGCCCGGGTCGCCGCCACTTCCGTCGGGGGATCTGACCTTGTCGCCTCTTCCGGGGGGAGTCGCGACCTCGCCGCCGCTTTCGGTGCCTTTTCTTTATTTCCTTCCAGAGCGGTGCGAGGTGTTTTTTCTTTTTTTTTAGAGCAATGCGTGGTACTTTCGCGCGAAGACGCGCGGCTGTTTTGGCGCGAGCACGCCGCTCAAGCGCTCTCTTTTCGCGCCAGGAATCTTTCCAAGAGGTCGGACCTCAGGCGTAAAATTCTCTGGAAAACGAGTCTTGGGAACCCAATCCTGAGGAATTTTGAGAACGCAATCCTGTGATCCAAACGCATTCCGTAGGGAATAATCCTGAGGTTTACAATCCTATAAAAATCCTATAAAAATCCTTCAATCCAAAGAAGGCCTATGTCTCTTCGTGCCGTCGAACGACCGGTCAAGTGTCTGATGTCTGACGTCTCAGTTGACACCGGTCGTCCGTTACACGTCGGATGTCCGACACGTGAAGAGCGTAAGTAGCTCCGACGGCCACTTACTGACGGATACTATAAATACTATAAATACTAGAAGAACACCCGTGCGTTGCAACGGGGCCACATTAACTTTAAGAGTTCAATATCAATTATGTTAATATTACATTTAATATTCTCATACATATCAAGTGACATTGGCGACCTTTTTACCATCAAATTCTCACACACACTCTTTCCCTCCCTCCTCCTCACTCTCTCTCCCCCTCTCTCCCTCTCTCTCTCTCTCTTTAACACACACACATATCCATCTTATTGGGTACGGGACCATAATCCATCTATTTCACACGCACACGCGCTAGTGCATAACAATATGGATTATAAAACAGGTTCAAAGTAGTAACAAGGATTCTTCTCATGCATTAATAGACAAATGTTCTGCACTGAAGACAAGATAAACAATTCCCAAAGTGCATCAGAGCATCACAAAACATTACTGGCAAGATAAATGCACGACGATACACCCGACTCATTTAATTAATATAATTAAATTATCAGTAAATTAGTCACCAAACTGCTCGGATGAACCGGAACAGAGCCAACATATATCATCCTAGACAAACGCAACATCAACCATTTACCTTGGTACTTTAGGGACCGACAGGAGGATGCATGTAGAAGCGCTTCTTGCCTGCAAATCCACAGTCAGAGAGAGAAATTGGAACCCATTCGGGCCAACTTGGATCTTCGGTGATTGTCCGCCGGTATGGAGAATTTAGGAGGGTGGGTGCAGGGAGTGGCCTTGTGGATGTTGGATGGAGGCGCGGAGGGATGTGGTCAACGGAAGGTCGAAAGCGGAGAGGGTTGGGCACGTTAGGTGGAGCCGGTGGTGCGCGACAACCGGAGGCGGCCCAATCGTGGGCGGCGAACTGACGATAGCCTCGGCCCATCTCTCGACGCAGCGAAGATAGAGAGGGCGGCACTGCCGGTGCTCGAGGACGCCGCTCGGCACCATCTACATCGAGGGGAAAGAGAGGCGAGAAAGCGATAGGGCGATGCGGGGCTAGGGATTGCGGAGGAGGCTGGGGTGTGGGGTTTGAATGGATGGTTCTGCCCACCGTTTTCTTGTACGTGGCGGTGGAGACGGCAGCGTCCAGCCATGCAGGCGAGGCATGGGTCGAGCCGGGCACAGGGCGAGGCGCAGTAGCAGAGGCGGGGGCGATTTTTTGCTACTGAGATGCAGGGTGTGGGATTGATCGTTCATGTTCTCTTTTCCTTTTTAACGGGAGATGGATGCGATTTTTTCACGAGGGGAGAGATGTGACCACGTACAGATTCCATAATAAATTAATTAGGTCCATAACGGGATTTCTTTACAATGCGTTAAGATTTACGTGTTAGTTTTCTTAATAAAGAAATGCACTGATGTAGGGATCGATTGATTCGAGTAAGGAAAGATAGATTCGTGATCTTTTGTATGTTAGGAAATTAGTGGTTTGCAAGGAAAGAGTGGAGAGAAAAAGAACCAATGCGACCACGTATAGATTCCATAATAAATTAGTTAGGTCCATAACAGGATTTGTTTGCAATGCGTTAAGATTTACGTGTTAGTTTTCTTAATAAAGAAATGCACTGATGTAGGGTGCGATTGGTTCGGGTAAGGAAAGATAGATTCGTGATCTTTTGTATGTTAGGAAATTATTGGTTTGCAAGGAAAGAGTGGAGAGAAAAAGAACCAGTACGAGGGGGTGGTGGGAGGTGGGACGAATAAAAACCGGACGAAATTGGGAGGTGGGAGGGGGCGAGTAAAAACCGACGAAAAAACCAACGAAATTGGGAGGTGGGAGGGAGGATGAAAAAAAACCAAGGGAGGTGGGAGGAGGACAAAAATAAACCGTACGAGGCTACCAACTGCTCCATTAGGAGTAGAGATTATTTGTGAAAATAACGTGCGACGACGACTTAGCGAGCGGATCCCCTTAAAAAAGACATAGCGAGCAGATTCCCTTAAAACTGGTAGAAATGGATACGATTGATGACGTTGATAAATAGTGGTGAATGTTGGCATAATTTACTATCATCGTGCATGGAAACGAATCATCAAGAAAAAGAATACTTCCTATTACCACACTCATAGGAAGCTTCCTAATCTCTGCTACCAAACAGTTTCTACCCAAACAAGGAACGAAAGTTATGGACGTGATTCGAAAGGAAACAAACGTTATGAAGATTAATTAATTTAGATTTGATCTTTAGAGATTGATTGTGATTGATTCTTTTACATAAAGACATTACTAAATAATTTGCGTCAGTATGGAAAGGTCTGATCCGTTCAGTTTTTTTCGTTGTGTGAGAGGGTGAAGTGAAAATAAACCGATGAAGTGGGGGAGGCGACGAAAAAAATCTACGACGGTTAACCTACGAAAAAAAACGGACGAAAGTGGTGGGACGAAAATTGACCGGCGGAGCCTACCAACTGCTCCATTAGGAGTAGAGATTGGTTGGTTCGATTTTTTTTGTGTGGAGGGAACTACCTGGGAGGTGGAAGGGAGTACAAAAATAAACTGTCTCGGCTGAGTGGGAGGTGGGAGCAAGTACCAAAAAAGACCGGGTGAGGTGGGACGAAAATAAAACACGGAACGCGACCTACCAATTGAGACATTAGGAGTAGAGATCTCTCACCCATCCCGTGAGAGCGTAAGTAGCTCCGACGGACACACCCCGACCCCGACCCCCGACATGACACCCAACACCCTGACACCACACTCCGACCCACACCCCGACCCCGACCCCCGACATGACACCCCAGCATGACACCTCGACCCCGACACCCCGACATGACACCCAACACCCTGACACCACACTCCGACCCACACCCCGACCCCGACCCCTGACACGACACCCCAGCATGACACCCCGACCCCGACACCCCGACCTCGACACCCCGACACCCGGACACCACACCCCGACCCCGACCACCGACCATCGACACCCCCACACCTGACACCCCGACCACCGACACCCCGACCCCGACCACCGACACCCCGACCCCGACCCCGACACCTCGACACCCTGAGACCCCGACAATCGACACCCCGACCCCGACACCCTGATACCACACCCCGACACCCTGACAGCACACCCCGACCCCGACAACCCGACACCCTGACACCCCAATCGACCCGGACATGATGATGGTACAAAAACATCATATATATTTGTGTTGTTCGGGTGTATTTTTATTATGTTCATGATGATGATACACTTAAATTATATACATATTATTATCATGTCAGGTATCCAATTTTTTATGTTGTACTAATTTCATTTACTTTTTGTCATTGCAGGTGTTGACAGGATGGTGGGCAAGGGTCCAGAGCGCCCCGAGCCTCCTGTGAGCGCTACTGTCAGGGGTGGTTCCATTATTGCACCCCAGCCCCTCCGGAGAGCGTTGCTAGATAGTATGCAGACAACTGCGGCGGGCGCTTCTACTTCGGTTGGGAGAGGTCGGGGAGGACGAAGAAGGCTGGTAGAGGTGGACGTGGCAGCGAGAGAGGTAGGAAGGCTGCTATGCCTTCCTCGCCGCCACCCTCAGCTGATTCATCCGACCATACGACTACTCCGTCTGACGTGGACCCATCTCGGACTCCGGTCCATGAGCCTACGGTCGCTGATCCTTCGCCCCACCAGACTCGGGTCGCCGATCCTTCGGCCCAAGTGAGTCCAGTCCTAGAGTATTCGTCCCAGAAGACTCCGGTCACGGGGTCTTTGTCCCAGGAGACTTCGGTCACGGGGTCTTCGTCCCAGAAGACTCCGGTCCCGCCGTCTTCTTCCCACGAGACTTCGGTCCCGCCGTCTTCTTCCCACGAGACTCTGGTCCCGCCGTCTTCTTCCCGCGGGACTCCGGAGGCTAGTGGCCCGGATGATGGTAGCGAGGACACCTTTTCAGATGATAGCTACAGTGAGGACGAGATGGTTGAGAAGGGCAAGAAGGTCTACAAGCGTGGCGGTACAAAGCTCCCGCCCGTGCCAATGACCCCCGACCAGAGGTGGTTGATTGCGCCTAAAGGGTTGAACTAAGTGCATTTACTATTTTTTTTAACCTTTTGCCTTCATGTTCCTTCAAATTAATATCTAATGTGTTTGCCTTGTCATACTGCAGGGGCTGGGTATACCCCCGTGACCGTGGTGTCCGCAGGCCCAACCGAGTCCTTGGCATGCTTTGCCGGAAGCACTTCCCTGGGTGGGTCACGATGCCCGGTGAGGGTCAGGTTCCACAACTAGCACTGAGCTGGGAGTTGTACTCTGTTACCCCGGCCCCTCCAGGGGAGATGGTCGCCGGTGTCATGTGCGTGTTGGGGAACGTAGTAATTTCAAAAAAATTCCTACGCACACGCAAGATCATGGTGATGGCATAGCAACGAGAGGGGAGAGTATTGTCCACGTACCCTCGTAGACCGTAAGCGGAAGCGTTATGACAACGCGGTTGATGTAGTCATACGACTTCACGATCCGACCGATCCAAGTACCGAACGTACGGCACCTCCGAGTTCAGCACACGTTCAGCTCGATGACGATCCCCGGGCTCCGATCCAGCAAAGCGTCGGGGATGAGTTCCGTCAACACGACGGCGTGGTGACGATGATGATGTTCTACCGGCGCAGGGCTTCGCCTAAACTCCGCGATGATATGACCGAGGTGGAATATGGTGGAGGGGGGCACCGCACACGGCTAAGGAACGATCCGTAGATCAACTTGTGTGTCATGGGGTGCCCCCCTGAAGGAAATATGCCCTAGAGGCAATAATAAAGTTATTATTTATTTCCTTATATCATGATAAATGTTTATTATTCATGCTAGAAGTGTATTAACCGGAAACATGATACATGAGTGAATACATAGACAAACATATAGTCACTAGTATGCCTCTACTTGACTAGCTCATTAATCAAAGATGGTTATGTTTCCTGACCATAGACATGTGTTGTCATTTGATTAATGGGATCACATCATTAGGAGAATGATGTGATTGACATGACCCATCCTGTTAGCTTAGCATTTGATTGTTTAGTATTCTGCTATTGCTTTCTTCATGACTTATACATGTTCCTGTAACTATGAGAATTATGCAACTCCCGTTTACCGGAGGAACACTTTGGGTACTACCAAACGTCACAACATAACTGGGTGATTATAAAGGAGTACTACAGGTGTCTCCGAAGGTACATGTTGAGTTGGCGTATTTCGAGATTAGGTTTTGTCACTCCGATTGTCGGAGAGGTATCTCTGGGCCCTCTCGGTAATACTCATCACTTAATCCTTGCAAGCATTATAACTAATGAGTTAGTTATGAGATGACGTATTACAGAACGAGTAAAGAGACTTGTCGATAACGATATTGAACTAGGTATTGGATACCGACGATCAAATCTCGGGCAAGTAACATACCGATGACAAAGGGAACAACGTATGTTGTTATGCGGTTTGACCGATAAAGATCTTCGTAGAATATGTAGGAACCAATATGGGCATCCAGGTCCCTCTATTGGTTATTGACCGAGAATGGTTTTAGGTCATGTCTACATAGTTCTCGAACCTGTAGGGTCCGCACGCTTAACGTTTTGATGACAGTTTTATTATGAGTTTATAAGTTTGATGTACCGAAGTTTGTTCGGAGTCCCGGATGTGATCACGGACATGACGAGGAGTCTCGGAATGGTCGAGACATACAGATTGATATATTGGAAGCCTATGTTTGGACATCGGAATGGTTCCGGGTGAAATCGGCATTTTACCGGAGTACCGGGAGGTTACCGGAACCCCCCGGGGGGTTAATGGGCCTACATGAGCCAAGAGGGAGAAGAGGGAAGGAGCCAGGAGGGGGCCGCGCGCCCCTCCCCCTCCTAGTCCGAATAGGACAAGGGAAGGGGGGCAGCGCCCCCCCCTTTCCTTCCCCTCTTCCTCCTCTTTCCCCCCTTCTCCTAATCCTACTAGGAAAGAGGGAGTCCTACTCCCGGTGGGAGTAGGACTCCCCCCTTGGCGCGCCCCCTAGGCCGGCCACCTCCTCCCCCCTGGCTCCTTTATATACGGGGGCGGGGGGCACCCCAAAGACACACAAGTTGATCTACGGATCGTTCCTTAGCCGTGTGCGGTGCCCCCTTCCACCATATTCCACCTCGGTCATATCGTCGCGGAGTTTAGGCGAAGCCCTGCGCCGGTAGAACATCATCATCGTCACCACGCCGTCGTGCTGACGGAACTCATCTCCGGAGCCTTTGCTGGATCGGAGGGCCGGAGATCGTCATCGAGCTGAACGTGTGCTGAACTCGGAGGCCCCGTACGTTCGGTGCTTGGATCGGTCGGATCGTGAAGACGTACGACTACATCAACCGCGTTGTGCTAACGCTTCCGCTTACGGTCTACGAGGGTATGTGGACGAACACTCTCCCCTCTCGTTGCTATATCATCACCATGATCTTGCGTGTGCGTAGGAATTTTTTTGAAATTACTACGTTCCCCAACAGTGGCATCCGAGCCTAGGTTTTATGCGTTGATGTTATATGCACGAGTAGAACACAAGTGAGTTGTGGGCGATACAAGTCATACTGCTTACCAGCATGTCATACTTTGGTTCAGCGGTATTGTGAGATGAAGCGGCCCGGACCGACATTACGCGTACGCTTACGCGAGACTGGTTTCACCGTTACGAGCACTCGTGCTTAAAGGTGACTGGCGGTTGTCTGTCTCTCTCACTTTAGTTGAATCGAGTGTGGCTACGCCCGGTCCTTGCGAAGGTTAAAACAGCACCAACTTGACGAACTATCGTTGTGGTTTTTGATGCGTAGGTAAGAACGGTTCTTGCTAAGCCCGTAGCAGCCATGTAAAATTTGCAACAACAAAGTAGAGGACGTCTAACTTGTTTTTGCGGGGCATGTTGTGATGTGATATGGTCAAGACATGATGCTATATTTTATTGTATGAGATGATCATGTTTTGTAACCGAAGTTATCGGCAACTGGCAGGAGCCATATGGTTGTCGCTTTATTGTATGAAATGCAAACACCCTGTAATTGCTTTACTTTATCACTAAGCGGTAGCGATAGTCGTAGAAGCAATAGATGGCGTAACGACAACGATGCTATGATGGAGATCAAGGTGTCGCGCCGGTGACGATGGTGATCATGACGGTGCTTCGAAGATGGAGATCACAAGCACAAGATGATGATGGCCATATCATATCACTTATATTGATTGCATGTGATGTTTATCCTTTATGCATCTTATCTTGCTTTGATTGACGGTAGCATTTTAAGATGATCTCTCACTAATTATCAAGAAGTGTTCTCCCTGAGTATGCACCGTTGCGAAAGTTCTTCGTGCTGAGACACCACGTGATGATCGGGTGTGATAGGCTCTACGTTCAAATACAACGGGTGCAAAACAGTTGCACACGCGGAATACTCAGGTTATACTTGACGAGCCTACCATATACAGATATGGCCTCGGAACACGGAGACCGAAAGGTCGAGCGTGAATCATATAGTAGATATGATCAACATAGCGATGTTCACCATTGAAACTACTCCATCTCACGTGATGATCGGACATGGTTTGGTTGATTTGGATCACGTGATCACTTAGATGACTAGAGAGATGTCTGTCTAAGTGGGAGTTCTTAAGTAATATGATTAATTGAACTTAAATTTATCATGAACTTAGTACCTGATAGTATCTTGCTTCTCTATGTTTGTTTGTAGATAGATGGCTCGTGCTGTTGTTCCGTTGAATTTTAATGCGTTCCTTGAGAAAGCAAAGTTGAAAGATGATGGTAGCAATTACACGGACTGGGTCCGTAACCTGAGGATTATCCTCATTGCTGCACAGAAAAGTTACGTCCTGGAAGCACCGCTGGGTGCCAGGCCTGCTGCTGATGCAACTGACGACGTTAAGAACGTCTGGCAGAGCAAAGCTGATGACTACTCTATAGTTCAGTGTGCCATGCTTTACGGCTTAGAACCGGGCCTTCAACGACGTTTTGAACGTCATGGAGCATATGAGATGTTCCAGGAGTTGAAGTTAATATTTCAAGCAAATGCCCGGATTGAGAGATATGAAGTCTCCAATAAGTTCTATAGCTGCAAGATGGAGGAGAATAGTTTTGTCAGTGAACACATACTCAAAATGTCTGGGTATAATAATCACTTGATTCAACTGGGAGTTAATCTTCCTGATGATAGTGTCATTGACAGAATTCTCCAATCACTGCCACCAAGCTACAAGAGCTTCGTGATGAACTATAATATGCAAGGGATGAACAAGACTATTCCTGAGCTCTTCGCGATGCTAAAAGCCGCGGAGGTAGAAATCAAGAAGGAGCATCGAGTATTTATGGTTAACAAGACCACTAGTTTCAAGAAGAAGGGCAAAGGGAAGAAGAAGGGGAACTTCAAAAAGAATGGCAAGCGAGTTGCTGCTCAAGAGAAGAAACCCAAGTCTGGACCTAAGCCTGAAACTGAGTGCTTCTACTGCAAGCAGACTGGACACTGGAAGCGGAACTGCCCCAAGTATTTGGCGGATAAGAAGGATGGCAAAGTGAACAAAGGTACATGTGATATACATGTTATTGATGTGTACCTTACTAATGCTCGAAGTAGCACCTGGGTATTTGATACTGGTTCTGTTGCTAATATTTGCAACTCGAAACAGGGACTACGGATTAAGCTAAGATTAGCTATGGACGAGGTGACGATGCGCGTGGGAAATGGTTCCAAAGTCGATGTGATCGCGGTCGGCACGCTACCTCTACATCTACCATCGGGATTAGTATTAGACCTAAATAATTGTTATTTGGTGCCAGCGTTGAGCATGAACATTATATCTGGATCTTGTTTGATGCGAGACGGTTATTCATTTAAATCAGAGAATAATGGTTGTTCTATTTATATGAGTAATATATTTTATGGTCATGCACCCTTGAAGAGTGGTCTATTTTTATTGAATCTCGATAGTAGTGATACACATATTCACAGTGTTGAAACCAAAAGATGCAGAGTTGATAATGATAGTGCAACTTATTTGTGGCACTGCCGTTTAGGTCATATCGGTGTAAAGCGCATGAAGAAACTCCATACTGATGGGCTTTTGGAATCACTTGATTATGAATCACTTGGTACTTGCGAACCGTGCCTTATGGGCAAGATGACTAAAACGCCATTCTCCGGTACTATGAAGAGAGCAACAGATTTGTTGGAAATCATACATATAGATGTATGTGGTCCAATGAATGTTGAGGCTCGTGGCGGATATCGTTATTTTCTCACCTTCACAGATGATTTGAGCAGATATGGGTATATCTACTTAATGAAACACAAGTCTGAAACATTTGAAAAGTTCAAAAAAATTCAGAGTGAAGTGGAAAATCATCGTAACAAGAAAATAAAGTTTCTACGATCTGATCGTGGAGGAGAATATTTGAGTTACGAGTTTGGTCTGCACTTGAAACAATGCGGGATAGTCTCGCAACTCACGCCACCTGGAACACCACAACGAAATGGTGTGTCCGAATGTCGTAATCATACTTTACTTGATATGGTGCGATCTATGATGTCTCTTACTGATTTACCGCTATCGTTTTGTGGTTATGCTTTAGAGACGACCGCATTCACGTTAAATAGGGCACCATCAAAATCCGTTGAGACGACGCCTTATGAACTGTGGTTTGGCAAGAAACCAAAGTTGTCGTTTCTTAAAGTTTGGGGCTGCGATGCTTATGTGAAGAAACTTCAACCAGATAAGCTCGAACCCAAATCGGAGAAATGTGTCTTCATAGGATACCCAAAGGAGACTATTGGGTACACCTTCTATCACAGATCTGAGGGCAAGATTTTCGTTGCTAAATTCGGATCCTTTCTAGAGAAGGAGTTTCTCTCGAAAGAAGTGAGTGGGAGGAAAGTAGAACTTGACGAGATAACTGTATCTACTCCCTTATTGGAAAGTAGTTCATCACAAGAACCGGTTCCTGTGACAACTACACCAATCAGTGAGGAAGCTAATGATATTGATCATGAAACTTCAGATCAAGTTTCTACAGAACCTCGTAGGTCTACCAGAGTAAGATCCGCACCAGAGTGGTACGGTAATCCTATTCTGGAAGTCATGTTACTTGACCATGATGAACCTACGAACTATGAGGAAGCGATGATGAGCCCAGATTCCGCAAAATGGCTAGAGGCCATGAAATCTGAGATGGGATCCATGTATGAAAACAAAGTATGGACTTTGGTTGACTTGCCCGATGATCGGCAAGCTATTGAGAATAAATGGATCTTTAAGAAGAAGACTGACGCTGATGGTAATATAACTGTCTATAAAGCTCGACTTGTTGCGAAAGGTTTTCGACAAGTTCAAGGGGTTGACTACGATGAGACCTTCTCACCCGTAGCGATGCTTAAGTCTGTCCGAATGATGTTAGCTATTGCTGCATTTCATGATTATGAAATTTGGCAAATGGATGTCAAGACTGCATTCTTGAATGGATTTCTAGAAGAAGAGTTGTATATGATGCAGCCGGAAGGTTTTGTTGATCCGAAAGGTGCTAACAAAGTGTGCAAGCTCCAGCGTTCCATTTATGGACTGGTGCAAGCATCTCGGAGTTGGAATAAACGCTTTGATAGTGTGATCAAAGCATGTCGTTTTATACAGACTTTTGGAGAAGCCTGTATTTACAAGAAAGTGAGTGGGAGCTCTGTAGCATTTCTAGTTTTATATGTAGATGACATATTGTTAATTGGAAATGATATAGAATTTCTGGATAGCATAAAGGGATACTTGAATAAAAGTTTTTCAATGAAAGACCTTGGTGAAGCTGCTTATATATTGGGCATCAAGATCTATAGAGATAGATCAAGACGCTTAATAGGACTTTCACAAAGCACATACCTTGACAAAATTTTGAAAAAGTTCAAAATGGATCAGGCAAAGAAAGGATTCTTGCCTGTGCTACAAGGTGTGAAGTTGAGTCAAACTCAATGCCCGACCACAGCAGAAGATAGAGAGAAAATGAAAGATGTTCCCTATGCTTCAGCCATAGGCTCTATCATGTATGCAATGCTGTGTACCAGACCTGACGTATGCTTAGCAATAAGCTTAGCAGGAAGGTACCAAAGTAATCCAGGAGTGGATCACTGGACAGCGGTCAAGAACATCCTGAAATACCTGAAAAGGACTAAGGATATGTTTCTCGTATATGGAGGTGACAAAGAGCTAGTCGTAAGAGGTTACGTCGATGCAAGCTTTGACACTGATCCGGACGATTCTAAATCGCAAACCGGATACGTGTTTATATTAAACGGTGGAGCTGTAAGTTGGTGCAGTTCTAAACAAAGTGTCATGGCGGGATCTACATGTGAAGTGGAGTACATAGCTGCTTCTGAAGCAGCGAATGAAGGAGTCTGGATGAAGGAGTTCATTTCCGATCTAGGTGTCATACCTAGTGCATCGGGACCAATGAAGATCTTCTGTGACAATACTGGTGCAATTGCCTTGGCAAAGGAATCCAGATTTCACAAGAGGACCAAGCACATCAAGAGACGCTTCAATTCCATTCGGGACCAAGTCCAAGTGGGAGACATAGAGATTTGCAAGATACATACGGATCTAAATGTTGCAGATCCGTTGACTAAGCCTCTCTCACGAGCAAAGCATGATCAGCACCAAGACTCCATGGGTGTTAGAATCATTACTATGTAATCTAGATTATTGACTCTAGTACAAGTGGGAGACTGAAGGAAATATGCCCTAGAGGCAATAATAAAGTTATTATTTATTTCCTTATATCATGATAAATGTTTACTATTCATGCTAGAATTGTATTAACCGGAAACATGATACATGTGTGAATACATAGACAAACATATAGTCACTAGTATGCCTCTACTTGACTAGCTCATTAATCAAAGATGGTTATGTTTCCTGACCATAGACATGTGTTGTCATTTGATTAATGGGATCACATCATTAGGAGAATGATGTGATTGACATGACCCATCCCGTTAGCTTAGCATTTGATCGTTTAGTATTTTGCTATTGCTTTCTTCATGACTTATACATGTTCCTGTAACTATGAGAATTATGCAACTTCCGTTTACCGGAGGAACACTTTGGGTGCTACCAAACGTCACAACATAACTGGGTGATTATAAAGGAGTACTACAGGTGTCTCCGAAGGTACATGTTGAGTTGGCGTATTTCGAGATTAGGTTTTGTCACTCCGATTGTCGGAGAGGTATCTCTGGGCCCTCTCAGTAATACTCATCACTTAAGCCTTGCAAGCATTATAACTAATGAGTTAGTTATGAGATAACGTATTACAGAACGAGTAAAGAGACTTGCCGATAACGAGATTGAACTAGGTATTGGATATCGACGATCAAATCTCGGGCAAGTAACATACCGATGACAAAGGGAACAACGTATGTTGTTATGAAGTTTGACCGATAAAGATCTTCGTAGAATATGTAGGAACCAATATGGGCATCCAGGTCCCGCTATTGGTTATTGACCGAGAATGGTTTTAGGTCATGTCTACATAGTTCTCGAACCCGTAGAGTCCGCACGCTTAACGTTTCGATGACAGTTTTATTATGAGTTTATAAGTTTGATGTACCGAAGTTTGTTCGGAGTCCCGGATGTGATCACGGACATGACGAGGAGTCTCGGAATGGTCGAGACATAAAGATTGATATATTGGAAGCCTATGTTTGGACATCGGAATGGTTCCGGGTGAAATCGGCATTTTACCGGAGTACCGGGAGGTTACCGGAACCCCCCGGGGGGTTAATGGGCCTACATGGGCCAAGAGGGAGAAGAGGGAAGGAGCCAGGAGGGGGTCGCGCGCCCCTCCCCCTCCTAGTCCGAATAGGACAAGGGAAGGGGGGCGGCGCCCCCCCTTTCCTTCCCCTCTTCCTCCTCTTTCCCCCCTTCTCCTAATCCTACTAGGAAAGAGGGAGTCCTACTCCCGGTGGGAGTAGGACTCCCCCCTTGGCGCGCCCCCTAGGCCGGCCGCCTCCTCCCCCCTGGCTCCTTTATATACGAGGGCGGGGGGCACCCCAAAGACACACAAGTTGAACTACGGATCGTTCCTTAGCCGTGTGAGGTGCCCCCTTCCACCATATTCCACCTCGGTCATATCGTCGCGGAGTTTAGGCGAAGCCCTGCGCCAGTAGAACATCATCATCGTCACCACGCCGTCGTGCTGACAGAACTCATCTCCGGAGCCTTTGCTGGATCGGAGGGCCGGAGATCGTCATCGAGCTGAACGTGTGCTGAACTCGGAGGCCCCGTACATTCGGTGCTTGGATCGGTCGGATCGTGAAGACGTACGACTACATCAACCGTGTTGTGCTAACGCTTCCGCTTACGGTCTACGAGGGTACGTGGACGGACACTCTCCCCTCTCGTTGCTATATCATCACCATGATCTTGCGTGTGCGTAGGAAATTTTTTGAAATTACTACGTTCCCCAACACCCCCTGCCCCCGTATATAAAGGAGCAAGGGGGAGGGGCGGCCGGCCTAGGAGGAGGCGCGCCAAGGGGAGTCCTACTCCCACCGGGAGTAGGACTCCCTCCTTCCTTGTTGGAGTAGGAGAAGGGGGAAAGAGGGGGAGAGGAGGAAGGAAAAGGGGGCCGCACCCCTTGTCCAATTCGGACCAGAGGGGGGCTGCGCGCCTCCTTCCTTTCGGCCTCTTTCCTCTACTCCCGTATGGCCCAATAAGGCCCATATACTCCCCGGCGAATTCCTGTAACTCTTCGGTACTCCGAAAAATACCCGAATCACTCGGAACCTTTCCGAACTCCGAATATAGTCGTCCAATATATCGATCTTTACGTCTCGACCATTTCGAGACTCCTCGTCATGTCCCCGATCTCATCCGGGACTCCAAACTCCTTCGGTACATCAAAACTCATAAACTCATAATATAACTGTCATCAAAACCTTAAGCGTGTGGACCCTACGGGTTCGAGAACAATGTAGACATGACCTAGAATTATTCTCGGTCAATAACCAATAGCGGAACCTGGATGCCCATATTGGCTCCTACATATTCTACGAAGATCTTTATCGGTCAAACCGGATAACAACATACGTTGTTCCCTTTGTCATCGGTATGTTACTTGCCCGAGATTCGATCGTCAGTATCCAATACCTAGTTCAATCTCGTTACCGGCAAATCTCTTTACTCGTTACGTAATGCATCATTATGTAACTAACTCATTAGCTACATTGCATGCAAGGCTTATAGTGATGTGCATTACCGAGAGGGCCCAGAGATACCTCTCCGACAATCGGAGTGACAAAACCTAATCTCGAAATACGCCAACCCAACATGTACCTTTGGAAACACCTGTAGTACTCCTTTATAATCACCCAGTTACGTTGTGACGTTTGGTAGCACCCAAAGTGTTCCTCCGGTAAACGGGAGTTGCATAATCGCATAGTTACAGGAACATGTATAAGTCATGAAGAAAGCAATAGCAACATACTAAACGATCGTGTGCTAAGCTAACGGAATGGGTCATGGCAATCACATCATTCTCCTAATGATGTGATCCCGTTAATCAAATGACAACACATGTCTATGGTTAGAAAACATAACCATCTTTGATCAACAAGCTAGTCAAGTAGAGGCATACTAGTGACACTATGTTTGTCTATGTATTCACACATGTATCATGTTTCTGGTTAATACAATTCTAGCATGAATAATAAACATTTATCATGAAATAAGGAAATAAATAATAACTTTATTATTGCCTCTAGGGCATATTTCTTTCAGTCTCCCACTTGCACTAGAGTCAATAATCTAGTTCACATCGCCATGTGATTTAACACCAATATTCATATCTATATATGATTAACACCCATAGTTCACATCGTCATGTGACCAACACCCAAAGGGTTTACTAGAGTCAATAATCTAGTTCACATTGCTATGTGATTAACACCCAAAGAGTACTAAGGTGTGATCATGTTTTGCTTGTGAGAGAAGCTTAGTCAACGGGTCTGTCACATTCAGAGCCGTATGTATTTTGCAAATATTCTATGTCCACAATGCTCTGCACGGAGCTACTCTAGCTAATTGCTCCCACTTTCAATATGTATCCAGATTGAGACTTAGAGTCATCTGGATTGGTGTAAAAGCTCGCATCGTTGTAACTTTTTACGACGGGCTCTTTTATCACCTCCATAATCGAGAAACATCTCCTTAGTCCTCACTAAGGATATTCTTGACTGCTGTCCAGTGATCTACTCTTAGATCAAAATTGTATTCCTTTGTCAAACTCAGAGAAAGGTATACAATAGGTCTGGTTCACAGCATATCATACTTTATAGAACCTATGACTGAGGCATAGGGAATGACTTTTCATTCTTTTTCTATTTTATGCCATGGTCGGGTCTTGAGTCTTACTCAACTTCACACCTTTGGATCACAGGCAAGAACTCCTTCTTTGATTGTACCATTTTGAACTATTTAAAAAATTTATCAAGGTATGTACTCATTAAAAATCTTATCAAGCGTCTTGATCTATCTCAATAGATCCTGATGCTCAATATGTAAGTAGCTTTACTGAGGTCTTTCTTTTAAAGAACTCCTTTCAAACACTCCTTTATGCTTTGCAGAATAATTCTACATTATTTCCGATCAACAATATGTCATTCACATATACTTATCAGAAATGCTGTAGTGCTCCCACTCACTTTCTTGTAAATACAGGCTTCACCATAAGTCTGTACAAAACTATATGCTTTGATCAACTTATCAAAGCTTATATTCCAACTCTGAGAGGCTTGCACCAGTCCATAGATGGATCGCTGGAGCTTGCACAATTTGTTAGCACCTTTTGGATTGACAAAACCTTCTGGTTGCATCATATACAACTCTTCTTTAATGAATCCATTAAGGAATGCAATTTTGACATCCTTTTGCCAGATTTCATAAAATGTGGCAATTGCTAACATGATTCGGACAGACTTAAGCATCACTACGGTTGAGAAAATCTCATTGTAGTCAACACCTTGAACTTGTCAAAAACCTTTTTGCGACAAGTCGAGCTTTGTAGATAGTAACACTACTATCAATGTCCGTCTTCCTCTTGAAGATCCATTTATTTTCTATGGCTTGCCGATCATCGGGCAAGTCCACCAAAGTCCACACTTTGTTCTCATACATGGATCCCATCTCAGATTTCATGGCCTCCAGCCATTTCGCGGAATCTGGGCTCATCATCGCTTCCTCATAGTTCGTAGGTTTATCATGGTCTAGTAACATGACTTTCAGAACAGGATTACCGTACCACTCTGGTGCGGACCGTACTCTGGAAGACCTACGAGGTTCTGTAGTAACTTGATCTGAAGTTTCATGATCATCATCATTAGCTTCCTCACTCATTGGTGTAGGAATCACTAGAACTGATTTCAGTGATGAACTATTTTCCAATTCGGGAGAAGGTACAGTTACCTTATCAAGTTCTACTTTCCTCCTACTCACTTCTTTCGAGAGAAACTCCTTCTCTAGAAAGGATCCATTTTGAGCAACGAATATCTTGCCTTCGGATCTGTGATAGAAGGTGTACCCAACAACTTCCTTTGGGTATTCTATGAAGACGCACTTCTCCGATTTGGGTTCGAGCTTATCAAGTTGAAAACCTTTTTCATATAAGCATCACAACTCCAAACTTTAAGAAACGGCAGCTTTAGGTTTACTGCTAAACCATAGTTCATACGGTGTCGTCTCAACGGATTTAGATGGTGCCCTATTAAACGTGAATGCAGCTGTCTCTAATGCATAACCCCAAAACGATAGTGGTAAACTGATAAGAGATATCATAGATCGCACCATATCTAGTAAAGTACGATTACGACGTTCGGACACACCATTACATTGTGGTGTTCCAGGTGGCGTGAGTTTGTGAAACTATTCCACATTGTTTTAATTGAAGACCAAACTCGTAACTCAAATATTCGTCTCCGCGATCAGATCGCAGAAATTTTATTTTCTTGTTACAATGATTTTTCCACTTCACTCTGAAATTCTTTGAACCTTTCAACTATTTCAGACTTATGTTTCATCAAGTAGATATACCCATATCTGCTCAAATCATCTTGTGAAGGTCAGAAAATAACGATACTTGCCACGAGCATCAACACTCATTGGATCGCATACATCGGTATGTATTAGTTCCAATAAGTCAGTAGCTCGTTCCATTGTTCCGGAGAATGGAATTTTAGTCATCTTGCCCAAAAGGCACGGTTCGCAAGCATCAAAATGATTCATAACCAAGTGATTCCGAAAATCCATCTTTATGGAGTTTCTTCATGCGCTTTACACCGATATGACCCAAACGGCAGTGCCACAATAAGTTGCACTATCATTATCAACTTTGCATCTTTTGGCATCAATATTATGTATATGTGTATCACTACGATCGAGATCCAACAAACTATTTTCATTGGGTGTATGACCATCAAAGGTTTTATTCATTTAAATAGAACAACAATTATTCTCTGATTTTAAATGAATAAATGTATTGCAATAAACATGATCAAATCATATTCATGCTCAACGCAAATGCCAAATAACATTTATTTAGGTTTCACACTAATCCCGATAAGTATAGGGAGTGTGCGATGATGATCATATCAATCTTGGAACTACTTCCAACACTCATCGTCACTTCCCCTTCAACTAGTCTCTGTTTATTCTGTAACTCCTGTTTCGAGTTACTAATCTTAGCAACTGAACAAGTATCAAATACTCATGGGCTACTATAAACACTAGTAAGGCACATATCAATAACCTGTATATCAAATATACCCTTATTCAATTTGCCATCCTTCTTATCCACCAAATATTCAGGGCTTCTCCGCTTCCAATGACTATTTCCTTTGCAGTGTAAGCACTCAGTTTCAGGCTATGGTCCAGCTTTGGGCTTCTTCGCAGGAGTGACAACTTGCTTGTCTTTCCACTTGAAGTTCCCTTTCTTTCCCTTTGCCCTTCTCTTGATACTAGCGGTCTTGTCAATCATCAACACTTGATGCTCATTCTTGATTTCTACCTTCGTCGATTTCAACATCACGAAGAGCTCGGGAATCATTTTTTGTCATCCCTTGCATACTATAGTTCATCACGAAGTTCTAGTAACTTAGTGATGGTGACTAGAGAATTCTGTCAATCACTATCTTATCTAGAAGATTAACTCCCACTTGATTCAAGCGATTGAAGTACCCAGACAATCTGAGCACATGCTCACTAGTTGAGAGATTCTCCTCCATCTTTTAGCTATAGAACTTGTTGGAGACTTCATATCTCTCAACTCGGGTATTTGCTTGAAATATTAACTTCAATACCTGGAACATCTTATATGGTCCATGACGTTTCAAAACGTCTTTGAAGTCCCGATTCTAAGCCGTTAAGCATGGTGCACTAAACTATCAAGTAGTCATCATATTGAGCTAGCCAGACGTTCATAACGTCTGCATCTGCTCCTGCAATAGGTCTGTCACCTAGCGGTGCATTAAGGACATAATTCTTCTGTGCAGCAATGAGGATAAACCTCAGATCACGGATCCAATCCGCATCATTGCTACTAATATCTTTCAACACAATTTTCTCTAGGAACATATCAAAATAAACATATGAAAGCAACAACGCGAGCTATTGATCTACAACATAATTTGCAAAATACTACTAGGACTAAGTTCATGATAAATTTAAGTTCAGTTAATCATATTACTTAAGAACTCCCACTTAGACAGACATCCCTCTAATCCTCTAAGTGATCACGTGATCCAAATCAACTAAACCATGTCCGATCATCACGTGAGATGGAGTAGTTTTCAATGGTGAACATCACTATGTTGATCATATCTACTATATGATTCATGCTCGACCTTTCGGTCTCCGTGTTCCGAGGCCATATCTGTATATGCTAGGCTCGTCAAGTTTAACCTGAGTATTCCGCGTGTGCAACTGTTTTGCACCCGTTGTATTTGAACGTAGAGCCTATCACACCCGATCATCACGTGGTGTCTCAGCACAAAGAACTTTCGCAACGGTGCATACTCAGGGAGAACACTTCTTGATAATTAGTGAGAGATCATCTTAAAATGCTACCGTCAAACAAAACAGAATAAGATGTATAACAGATAAACATCATATGCAATCAAAATATGTGACATGATTTGGCCATGATCATCTTGCGCCTTTGATCTCTATCTCCAAACTACTGTCATGATCTCTATCGTCACTGGCACGACACCATGATCTTCATCATCTTGATCTATATCAATGTGTCGTCACATGGTCGTCTCGCCAACTATTGCTCTTGCAACTATTGCTATCGCATAGCGATAAAGTAAAGCAATTATTTGGCACTTGCATCTTATGCAACAAAGAGACAACCATAGGGCTTCTGCCAGTTGCCGATAACTTCAACAAAACATGATCATCTCATACAACAACTTATATCTCATCACATCTAGACCATATCACATCACAACATGCCCTGCAAAAACAAGTTAGATGTCCTCTACTTTGTTGTTGCAAGTTTTACGTGGCTGCTACGGGCTGAGCAAGAACTGTTCTTACCTACGCATCAAAACCACAACGATAGTTCGTCAAGTTGGTGCTGTTTTAACCTTCGCAAGGACCGGGCGTAGCCACACTCGGTTCAACTAAAGTTGGAGAAACAGACACCCGCTAGTCACCTGTGTGCAAAGCACGGCGGTAAAACCAGTCTCGCGTAAGCGTAAGCGTAATGTCGGTCCGGGCCGCTTCATCCAATAATACCGCCGAACCAAAGTATGACATGCTGGTAAGCAGTATGACTTGTATCGCCCATAACTCACTTGTGTTCTACTCGTGCATATAACATCAACGCATAAAACCTAGGCTCGGATGCCACTGTTGGGGAACGTAGTAATTTCAAAAAATTTCCTACGCACACGCAAGATCATGGTGATGGCATAGCAACGAGAGGGGAGAGTATTGTCCACGTACACCGTAAGCGGAAGCGTTATGACAACGCGGTTGATGTAGTCGTACGTCTTCACGATCCGACCGATCCAAGTACCGAACGTACGGCACCTCCGAGTTCAGCACACGTTCAGCTCGATGACGATCCCCGGGCTCCGATCCAACAAAGCGTCGGCGGTGAGTTCCGTCAGCACGACGGCATGGTGACGATGATGATGTTCTACCGGCGCAGGGCTTCGCCTAAACTCCGCGACGATATGACCGAGGTGGAATATGGTGGAGGGGGGCACCGCACATGGCTAAGGAACAATCCGTAGATCAACTTGTGTGTCATGGGGTGCCCCCCTGCCCCCGTATATAAAGGAGCAAGGGGGAGGGGGCGGCCGGCCTAGGAGGAGGCGCGCCAAGGGGAGTCCTACTCCCACCGGGAGTAGGACTCCCTCCTTCCTTGTTGGAGTAGGAGAAGGGGGAAAGAGGGGGAGAGGAGGAAGGAAAAGGGGGCCGCACCCCTTGTCCAATTCGGACCAGAGGGGGGCTGCGCGCCTCCTTCCTTTCGGCCTCTTTCCTCTATTCCCGTATGGCCCAATAAGGCCCATATACTCCCCGGCGAATTCCCGTAACTCTCCGGTACTCCGAAAAATACCCGAATCACTCGGAACCTTTCCGAACTCCGAATATAGTCGTCCAATATATCGATCTTTACGTCTCGACCATTTTGAGACTCCTCGTAATGTCCCCGATCTCATCCGGGACTTCAAACTCCTTCGGTACATCAAAACTCATAAACTCATAATATAACTGTCATCGAAACCTTAAGCGTGCGGACCCTACGGGTTCGAGAACAATGTAGACATGACCTAGAACTATTCTCGGTCAATAACCAATAGTGGAACCTGGATTCCCATATTGGCTCCTACATATTCTACGAAGATCTTTATCGGTCAAACCGCATAACAACATACGTTGTTCCCTTTGTCATCGGTATGTTACTTGCCCGAGATTCGATCGTCGGTATCCAATACCTAGTTCAATCTCGTTAACGGCAAGTCTCTTTACTTGTTACGTAATGCATCATTCCGTAACTAACTCATTAGCTACATTGCTTGCAAGGCTTATAGTGATGTGCATTACCGAGAGGGCCCAGAGATACCTCTCCGACAATCGGAGTGACAAAACCTAATCTCGAAATACGCCAACCCAACATGTACCTTTGGAAACACCTGTAGTACTCCTTTATAATCACCCAGTTACGTTGTGACGTTTGGTAGCACCCAAAGTGTTCCTCCGGTAAACAGGAGTTGCATAATCTCATAGTTATAGGAACATGTATAAGTCATGAAGAAAGCAATAGCAACATACTAAACGATCGTGTGCTAAGCTAACGGAATGGGTCATGTCAATCACATCATTCTCCTAATGATGTGATCCCGTTAATCAAATGACAACACATGTCTATGGTTAGGAAACATAACCATCTTTGATCAACAAGCTAGTCAAGTAGAGGCATACTAGTGACACTATGTTTGTCTATGTATTCACACATGTATTATGTTTCCGGTTAATACAATTCTAGCATGAATAATAAACATTTATCATGAAATAAGGAAATAAATAATAACTTTATTATTGCCTCTAGGGCATATTTCCTTTAGTGCGAGACGGTGGCCGACATTGTGTTCCATCGATTTTAGGTAATTTCTCCTTTAGAGAATTAAAAATGAACACTACCTACCTAGTGATTGTACTAATCATTGTTGTGTTCTTTGATTGCAGACCTTCTACAGGGTTTTAGTGGGAGAACAGGAGGCCATGGCTATGGTTGTCGAAGCCGAGTGCAAGCGCCTACTTCAGAACTTACGGCACGAGGCTCGGGTGCAGGCCGTTCGAGACTACTACGCCTCGCAAGGTATTAGGAGGGCCAAGAAGAAGTCTCGCAGCAAGTTTCTGAGTAGGGAGAAGTACTTGTCGGTAATTATACCTATTCTTAAGGCCTTGAACTTAGTTTTCTTGATTTGATTCGTAGCGCTGAAATTTCTCTTGACTCACTTAGGTGCCCCCGAGATGGTGTGTCGATAAGATGGACTGTTGGGAGGCGTTGGTGGATGCGTGGTGCTATCCTGAATGGCGGCTCGAACACCAAAGGGCCAAGGATAAGCGCCACCAAATGGAAGGTGTGCCACACCATTAAGGGAGCTCCAACCTGTTTGAGTACAGGGATAACTGGGTATGTGGTTTGCCACATGATTCATGCAATTTCATTCTTCATGGTAGCATTTATTCTTTCCAAAATGACTTAATATGCTTAGTTAGTTAAAATGACATAATAACTACCTTGGATACTTCAATAATGACATCATTAGCTCAATAATGACTTAATATGCTTTAGTTAGTTAAAAAATGGCATAACTACCTTCGATAGCTCAATAATGACTTAATATGCTTTAGTTAGCTAAAAAATAGCATAACTACCTTGGATAGCTCAATAATGACATAATTAGCATACTTTGGTCAAAAATGGCATAATAATCTTTCTTAGCTCCAAAATGACCTAAACTTAGCTTATTTTCCTCGAAAATGACATAATAACCTTTCTTAGCTCCAAAATGACCTATTTACATAGTAATATCATTCTTAATGCTAGCTTGAGCCCTTAACTAATATTTTGTTCCTCTCTCTCAGGCGCATTACAACAAGAAGCCTGTGCCAAGTCTGTTCGACCTCTATGGCATGGCCCATATGGCCCCGTACAAGAACGCCAAGGCATTCACGAAGTCTGACCTAGATCATCCAGAGAGCTTCACCAACATCTCCTCCCACCACAAGCTTGTGAAGTACAGAGACGAGGGGAAGACGAGGAAAGGGGAGGACTTTAACTCGAGCCAAGATCCTTTTGATACAGAGCTGGTGATGATATCTAGTGGCGGGAGATCCCGTGGCTCTCAAGCCATTGGTGATGGACTGATATATTGTCCTAAGACTCTCCCGCAGATCAAGAAGCGCCTGAGTAGCTCTGATCCTGAGATAGCGCCTCGTGCACGGCCCGCGGAACTCGCCGTGGCGGTTACTTATATGGACTCTCTAACCTTTCCTCCATTACATTGTGTGTGCGTCCATCGATGATTACAATGCTAACGAGGAGTGTTGTGTTGCAGGCAGCGGTTCAGAAAGAGAGATTGAAGACCCAGGCGCTTTTGAAGGAGGCAAAAAGGGGGGCGGCGGAGAGGGAGAGGGAGAGGGAGGAGAGGACGGCTAAGCTGTTGGAGGAGGAGAGGAACCGGAACGATGCGTCTCACCTGGCCCTATACGAGCTCATCGTGGTACGTTTCTTGTGTATATTAGCCCAATCATGCACGTAATGTTCGCATTACTAACTAATATGACTGACTCGTGAGAACCAAATGTGTAGACCATGTGCGAGAAAAGAGGTTAGGCCACTCCGCCGATGCCCCAGATTGCTCCGGCGGGCACGGTGAGTTTGATTTGAATGGTCCTTAGTTACTACTATTCACATTTCAGTTTGCATCATGCTAACGAGACATTATTGGAAATGATCTTTGGTTCAGCATGGCTCCCGACAAGCATCGACCAATCCTTCCGCGTCTGCCAATGCC
The DNA here is from genome assembly GCA_963921465.1 of Triticum timopheevii. Lineage (NCBI taxonomy): Eukaryota > Viridiplantae > Streptophyta > Magnoliopsida > Poales > Poaceae > Triticum > Triticum timopheevii. The sequence continues at coordinate 107,616,501 of OY997270.1, forward strand.
GGAACCCCGACCGGTCCTTCACCTTTGTCTGCCAACAATGGCGCAGCCCCGACCATTCCTACACCTCTGTGATAACGGTATTTTTCTTCTTATTTAGCCTATTTAGTCCATTTCAGAAATAATTTAGCTTATTTAGTCCAAAAATGACATAATAAGATGAAGAAAATCAAGGAAGAGGAAGGAAAGAAGGAATAGAAAGAAAAGAAGAAGAAGAAGATCTTCTTCTTCTTCTTCTTTTCCTCCTCTTACTTGTTTTTATTCGTAAATGGCATCATAACCTTGCTAACCTCATAAATGTCATATACTTAGCTTGTTGTCCTCTAAAATGACACAATAAGCTTAGTTAGGTCAAAAATGGCATAATTTGCTACGTTAGCTCAAAAATGGCATTTTTCTTCTTATTTAGCCTATTTAGTCCATTTATGACATAATTTAGCCTATTTAGTCCACAAATGACATAATAAGATTGAGAAAATCAAGGAAGAGGAAGGAAAGAAGGAATAGGAAGAAAAGAAGAGGAAGAAAAGAAGAAGAAGAAGAAGAAGAAGTTCTTCTTCTTCTTCTTTTCATTCTTCTTCTTCTTCTTCTTCTTCTTCTTCATCTTTTTCTTCTTCTTATTCTTATTCTTATTCTTCTTATTATTATTATTATTATTATTTTCTTATTCTTCTTTTCCTCCTCTTACTTGTTTATTCGTAAATGGCATCGTAACCTTGCTAACCTCATAAATGTCATATACTTAGCTTGTTGTCCTCTAAAATGAAACAATAAGCTTAGTTAGGTCAAAAATGGCATAATTTGCTACGTTAGCTCAAAAATGGCATTTTTCTTCTTATTTAGCCTATTTAGTCCATTTATGACATAATTTAGCCTATTTAGTCCACAAATGACATAATAAGATGAAGAAAATCAAGGAAGAGGAAGAAAAGAAGAAATAGGAAGAAAAGAAGAAGAGGAAGAAGAAGTTCTACTTCTTCTTCTTCTTCTAGTATTCTTCTCCTTCTTCTAGTCCTCTTCTCCTTCTTCTCCTTCTTCTTCTTCTTCTTCTTCTTCTTCTTCTTCTTCTTCTTCTAGTTTTCTTCCTCTTCTTCTTCTAATTTTCTTGTTTCCCATTTTGCAGATTTAATTCACTATATGGAAGATTGCATGGATGGAGTGCTTGTTTCTCTGTTCTTCTTTTTGTTTTTATCGAAGAATAATGTGGAACTTGTTATATGGATGCATGGAACAATGTGTTGGATGAATATTGTGATAGTAGTGTAAGATGTATGGATGATACAATGTTTCTTATGTATGTATATATGTTGTCATGGATGGAGCTATATATGTGTTGCATAGATCATATGTCTGTTGTGCCTGTGAAAAAAATGTATATCTGTGTGTGAATTCTAGTGAAATTAAATGGATATAAATGCAAACAAGGGATATATAGCCTCTGTGTCGTCTACTAGCAGACAGCAAAGAGTACACGTGGCAGCTTCCTGTAGACAGTAGGAACACTGGCTGCCTATTTGGTCAGCTATGCCGTCTGCTGGCGGATGACAGAGACCTTTGAATCTTTGCCATCGGCTGGCGGACGGCATAGCTGTCCACGTGGCAGCTTCCCAGTGCTGGCCTAACTGAGCTCTTTGTCGTCCGCTAGCGGATGACAAAGACATTTGAATCGTTGTCGTCTGCTGGCGGACGGCAAAGAGCGCCGTTAACACCCTAACTGCTCTGACGCCACCCCATTGCCATCCGTAGTCTTTGCCGTCTGCTAGCCTCAGACGGTGGACGGCACAATCATTTGCCGTCAGTTTCTCAAAAGCGGACGGCAAAGAAGGCCTTTGCTGGCACCTGTTCAGATGGACAGTTTGCCGTCTGCTGGCGGACGGCAAAGATGTTTGCTGTCCGGGATCTATGCCTTTGCCGTCTGCCGTGGCGGACGGCAAAGAAGCTGTTTCCAGTAGTGGTAGTCATGGGTCAGTGAGCCGTCTCATGTAGCTTTCCTTTGATACAAGCACAACAAGCATGATCTTTGGCAAAAAAAACATTTGCTAGTCCACGGACATAGTCCCCTTTGAGGATACTTTGCAAAGATCTCATATTGGTGTGGGCTAAACAGCGATGCCAAAGACACCCCACATCAACTTTAGCCATTAGGAAAGTCGCGGTCTTAGTGGGTCGCTCCGAGAAGTTAACCACATAGACCATTCTCGACATGCCCAACAAAAACTACTTTAAGAGTCTTTCTTCACAAAAGGGCCACGGTATCAAGATCAAAGAAAGTGGAAAAGACCATAAGTGCAAGTTAATGAACGGAAAGTAAATTGAATGCAAGGGTCTCAACAAGCATGACCTTCTGAATAGATAAATCATGAGAAATGACAACCTTGTTGAGACCCAATACCTTAGATGTTGAAGCATCGCTGAATTGGACATGGGTGGGTGTAGATGGGCTTTGTTGCACGTCCACTACCAAGTCCTTGCTCCCGGTCATATGATTTGTCGCTCCACTATCGAGCAACCATGACACTCCACTGTAAGCAAACTCATACATAAGATCAATGCTTGGATTTAGGTACCATTTTTAATGGGTCCTTTGATGTTAGTAACAAGGGTCTTAGGCACCCAAATAGAACATTCAATGTATTTATAAGAAGAACCAACAAATTTGGCATAAACATCCCCATCACTAGCACGACACAAAGCATAAGAAGGGTTAAAGCCGTGGGCTTTGTTGGGATCGGTGGTTTTGCCCTTCTTGGCATCACCACCCACCATCTTGTTCTTCGTATCCTTAGGAGCACCCTCTCCCTCCTTGAAAAATATCTCCTTGAGAGGGAGAGGCTTCTTGGTCTTATTTTTTCTTCTTCTCTTCTTTGACTTGGGTCGAAACCCAAGCCCTTCCTTTGCCACAACTTCCTTTTGATTGGTCAAAAGGTCGTTGAGGTTCTTCTCACCTTGTATGTAAGTCACAAGACCCATCTCAAGTTGTTCTTTCAACTTGGCATTTTCCTCCACAAGATGTGCATGCTCACAACAAGGGTTAGTAGCATGAGCATTATCAATTAATACAAAAGGAGGACACGTGGCTATCTCTGAGCTTCACTTGGAGTTGATCATGAGACTCGTTGAGTGTAGCATGAGCACTTTTCAAGGCCTTGTCGGCCTTGTCAAGTAGCTCAAACGCCTCTTTGAGTCTATCATGGCCAACCCCAAGCTCAACCTTTTTGGATTTGAGCACACAAGCAAGACGAAAAGCATGACCATGATATTTCTTTAATTTAGCAACATTAACATTTTGTGACTCCTCGAGAGCCAAATAAATATCTCGCTCTTCCTTAAGAGTAATAGAAAGATCCGCTATCTTATCGGCATAATCAAGACAATGGCCTTCCAAGTTAGTCACAGAGTCTTTGTGAGACTCAATGGTATCATTGGCATCACCAAGTTGTTCCAAGAGAGCAAAAAAGTGCTTCTTGGTCTCTCCTTTGAGCTTACCCAAGAACTTGTCAAACTCATTCTCATCCACCTTTACCTCCACATGTTCATCAAGAAAATCCAACAAACAGGGATTAGTAGTGATGGAAGTTTTGATGTTGGAGGTTACCTTGTTGATGCCTTCTACCATGAGGCACTTGGGGATGAGGTTCTCGTTGGGGGTGTGGAAGAGAGACACCAAGGTTGCGGAAGAGGTGGCAATGGCCACAGAGGCTGTTGCAAACCCTCTACCACTTGCATCATCATCATCATCGGAGATGCACTTGTGCCACCAACCCCTTTTGTGGCACCTTCTTTGAGAGGTTGTTCTTGTTGGGGAAGGACTTGGCTTTGTCTTTGCGTAGAGGAAATCCACCACAAAGTGACTCACATTGCCACAATTGTAGCAAGTTCTCACATGTTGCTTGCTCCTGGAGCCACTTGAGTGTTGGGAACGTAGTAATTTCAAAAAAAATTCTATGCACACGCATGATCATGATGATGCATAGCAACAAGAGGGGAGAGTTTTGTCCACGTACCCTCGTAGACCAAAAGCGGAAGCGTTAAGACAACGTGGTTGATGTACTCGTACGTCTTCACGATCGACCGATCCTAGTACCGAACGTACGGCACCTCCGCGATATGCACATGTTTAGCTTGGTGACGTCCCACGAACTCCGATCCAGTAGAGTGTCGAAGGAGAGTTTTGTTAGCACGACGGTGTGATGACAGTGATGATGAAGCTACTGGCATAGGGCTTCGCCTAAGCGCTGCAACAATATGACCGAGGTGGATTATGGTGGAGGGGGGCACCGCACACAGCTAAGAGATCAATGATCAAATTGTGTGTCTATGGGGTGTCCCCCTCCCCCGTATATAAAGGAGTGGAGGAGGGGGAGAGGGCGGGCCTCCTAGGCGGGGAGTCCTACTCCCGGTGGGAGTAGGATTCCCCCTTCCCTAGTTGGAGTAGGAGAGGGAAGGAAGGGGGAGAAGGAGAGAAGGAAAGGGGGGCGACCCCCCTCTCCATTCGGATTGGGCTTGGGGGGGCACACCCCCACCTTGGCCGCCTCCTCCTCCTTTCCACTAAGGCCCAATAAGGCCCATTGACTCCTGGGGGGTTCCGGTAACCTCCCGGTACTCCGATAAATGCCGGAACTCACCCGGAACCATTCCGATGTCCAAACATAGCCATCCAATATATTGATCTGTATGTCTCGACCATTTCGAGACTCCTCGTCATGTCCATGATCATATCCGGGACTCCTAACTACCTTCGGTATATTAAAACACATAAACTCATAATACCGATCGTCACCGAACTTTAAGCGTGCGGACCCTACGGGTTTGAGAACTATGTAGACATGACCGAGACATGTCTCCGGCCAATAATCAATAGCGGAACCTGGATGCTCATATTGGCTCCCACATATTCTACGAAGATCTTTATCGGTCAAACCGCATAACAACATACATTGTTCCCTTTGTCATCGGTATGTTACTTGCCCGAGATTCGATCGTTGGTATCTCAATACCTAGTTCAATCTCGTTACTGGTAAGTCTCTTTACTCGTTCCGTAATGCATCATCCCGTAACTAACTTATTAGTCACATTGCTTGCAAGGCTTGTAGTTATGTGCATTACCGAGAGGGCCCATAGATACCTCTACAACAATCATAGTGACAAATCCTAATCTTGATCTATGCCAACTCAACAAACACCATCGGACACACCTGTAGAGCACCTTTATAATCACCCAGTTACGTTGTGACGTTTGGTAGCACACAAAGTGTTCCTCTGGTATTTGGGAGTTGCATAATCTCATAGTCATAGGAACATGTATAAGTCATGAAGAAAGCAATAGCAACATACTAAATGATCAAGTGCTAAGCTAAAGGAATGGGTCAAGTCAATCCCATCATTCTCTAATCATGTGATCCCGTTCATCAAATGACAACTCATGTCTATGACTAGGAAACTTAACCATCTTTGGTTAACGAGCTAGTCAAGTAGAGGCATACTAGTGACACTCTGTTTGTCTATGTATTCACACATGTACTAAGTTTCCGGTTAATACAATTCTAGCATGAATAATAAACATTTATCATGATATAAGGAAATATATAAATAACAACTTTATTATTGCCTCTAGGGCATATTTCCTTCAGTATCCCACTTGCACTAGAGTCAATAATCTAGATTACATTGTGATGATTCTAACGCCCATGGAGTCTTGGTGCTGATCATGTTTTGCCGTGAGAGAGGCTTAGTCAACGGGTCTGCAACATTCAGATCCGTGTGTATCTTGCAAATCTCTATGTCCCCTTCCGATACTTGATGACAGATGGAATTGAAGCTTCTCTTGATGTGCTTGGTTCTCTTGTGAAATCTGGATTCCTTCGCCAAGGCAACGGGTCTAGTATTGTCACAAAAGATTTTCATTGGACCCGATGCACTAGGTATGACACCTAGATAGGATATGAACTCCTTCATCCAGACTCCTTCATTTGCTGCTTCCGAAGTAGCTATGTACTCCGCTTCACACGTAGATCCCGCCACGACGCTTTGCTTAGAACTGCACCAACTTACAGCTCCACCGTTCAATAAAAATACCTATCCGGTTTGCGACTTAGAGTCATCCGGATCAGTGTCAAAGCTTGCATCGACGTAACCATTTACGATGAGCTCTTTGTCACCTCCATAAACGAGAAACATATCCTTAGTCCTTTTCAGGTATTTCAGGATGTTCTTGACCGTTGTCCAGTGATCCACTCTTGGATTACTTTGGTACCTCCCTACTAAACTAATAGCAAGGCACACATCAGGTCTGGTACACAGCATTGCATACATGATAGAGCCTATGGCTGAAGCATAGGGGACATCTTTCATTTTCTCTCTATCTTCTGCAGTGGTCGGGCATTGAGTCTCACTCAACTTCACACCTTGTAACACAGGCAAGAACCCTTTCTTTGCTTGATCCATTTTGAACTTCTTCAAAACTTTATCAAGGTATGTACTTTGTGAAAGTCCAATTAGGCGTCTTGATCTATCTCTATAGATCTTAATGCCCAATATATAAGCAGCTTCACCGAGGTCTTTCATTGAAAAACTCTTGTTCAAGTATCCTTCTATGCTATCCAGAAATTCTATATCATTTCCAATCAGTAATATGTCATCCACATATAATATTAGAAATGCTACAGAGCTCCCACTCACTTTCTTATAAATACAGGCTTCTCCAAAAGTTTGTATAAAACCATATGCTTTGATCACACTACCAAAACGTTTATTCCAACTCCAAGAGGCTTGCACCAGTCCATAAATGGATCGCTAGAGCTTGCACACTTTGTTAGCATCCTTTGGATTAATAAAACCTTCGGGTTGCATCATATACAACTCTTCTTTCAGAAATCCATTCAGGAATGCAGTCTTTACATCCATTTGCCAGATTTCATAATCATAAAATGCAGCAATTGCTAACATGATTCGGACAGACTTAAGCATCGCTACTGGTGAGAAGGTCTCATCGTAGTCAACTCCTTGAACTTGTCAAAAACCTTTCGCAACAAGTCGAGCTTTGTAGACAGTGACATTACCGTCGGCGTCAGTCTTCTTCTTGAAGATACATTTATTCTTGATGGCTTGCCGATCATCGGGCAAGTCAACAAAAGTCCACACTTTGTTCTCATACATGGATCCCATCTCAGATTTCATGGCCTCGCCATTTTGCGGAATCTGGGCTCATCATCGCTTCCTCATAGTTCGTAGGTTCATCATGGTCAAGTAACATGACCTCCAAAATAGGATTACCGTACCACTCTAGTGCGGATCTTATTATGGTTGACCTACGAGGTTCGGTAGTAACTTGATCTGAAGTTTCATGATCATTATCATCAGCTTCCTCACTAATTGGTGTAGGGATCACAGGAACTGATTTATGTGATGAACTACTTTCCAATAAGGGAGCAGGTACAGTTACCTCATCAAGTTCTACTTTCCTCCCACTCACTTCTTTCAAGAGAAACTCCTTCTCTAGAAAGGATCCATTCTTAGCAACAAATATCTTGCCTTCGGATCTGTGATAGAAGGTGTACCCAACAGTTTCCTTTGGGTATCCTATGAAGACACATTCTCCGATTTGGGTTCGAGCTTATCAGGTTGAAGCTTTTCACATAAGCATCGCAGCCCCAAACTTTCAGAAACGACAACTTTGGTTTCTTGCCAAACCACAGTTCATACGGCGTCGTCTCAACGGATTTAGATGGTGCCCTATTTAACGTGAATGCAGCTGTCTCTAAAGCATAACCCCAAAATGATATCAGTAAGAGACATCATAGATCGCATCATATCTAATAAAGTGTGGTTACGACGTTCAGACACACCATTACGCTGTGGTGTTCCGGGTGGCGTGAGTTGCGAAACTATTCCGCATTCTTTTAAATGGAGACCAAACTCGTAACTCAAATATCCTCCTCCACGATCAGATCGTAGAAACTTTATTTTCTTATTACGATGATTTTCCACTTCACTCTGAAATTCTTTGAACTTTTCAAATGTTTCAGACTTATGTTTCATTAAGTAGATATACCCATATCTGCTCAAATCATCTATGAAGGTGAGAAAATAATGATACCCGCCGCGAGCCTCAATATTCATCGGACCACATACATCAGTATGTATGATTTCCAACAAATTTGTTGCTCTCTCCATTGTTCCAGAGAACGGAGTTTTAGTCATCTTGCCCATGAGGCATGGTTCGCAAGTACCAAGTGATTCATAATCAAGTGATTCCAAAAGTCCATCAGAATGGAGTTTCTTCATGCGCTTTACACCAATATGACCGAAAGGGCAGTGCCACAAATAAGTTGCACTATCATTATCAACTCTGCATCTTTTGGCTTCAATATTATGAATATGTGTGTCACTACTATCGAGATTCAATAAAAATAGACCACTCTTCAAGGGTGCATGACCATAAAAGATATTACTCATATAAATAGAACAACCATTATTCTTAGATTTAAATGAATAACCGTCTCGCATCAAACAAGATCCAGATATAATGTTCATGCTCAACGCTGACACCAAATAACAATTATTCAGGTCTAAAACTAATCCCGAAGGTAGATGTAGAGGTAGCATGCCGACCGCGATCACATCGACTTTGGAACCATTTCCCACGCGCATCGTCACCTCGTCCTTAGCCAATCTTCGCTAAATCCGTAGTCCCCGTTTTGAGTTGCAAATATTAGCAACAGAACCAGTATCAAATACCTAGGCACTACTACGAGCATTAGTAAGGTACACATTAATAACATGTATATCACATATACCTTTGTTCACCTTGCCATCCTTCTTATCTGCCAAATACTTGGGGCAGTTCCGCTTCCAGTGACCAGTCCCTTTGTAGTAGAAGCACTCAGTCTCAGGCTTAGGTCCAGACTTGGGTTTGTTCACTTGAGCAACAACTTGCTTGCCGTTCTTCTTGAAGTTTCCCTTCTTCCCTTTACCCTTTTTCTTGAAAATGGTGGTCTTGTTGACCATCAACACTTGATCCTTCTTGATTTCTACCTTCGCAGCCTTTAGCATTGCGGAGAGCTCGGGAATTGTCTTGTTCATCCCTTGCATATTATAGTTCATCATGAAGCTCTTGTAGCTTGGTGGCAGTGATTGAAGAATTCTATCAATGACACTATCATCAGGAAGATTAACTCCCAGTTGAATCAAGTGATTGTTATACCCAGACATTTTGAGTATATGTTCACTGACAGAACTATTCTCCTCCATCTTGCAGCTATAGAACTTATTGGAGACTTCATATCTCTCAATCTGGGCATTTGCTCGAAATATTAACTTCAACTCCTGGAACATCTCATATGCTCCATGACGTTCAAAACGTCGTTGAAGTCCCGGTTCTAATCCATAAAGCATGGCACACTGAACTATCAAGTAGTCATCAGCTTTGCTCTGCCAGACATTCACAACGTCCGGCGTTGCTCCTGCAGCGGGTCTTGCACCTAGCGGTGCTTCCAGGACATAATTCTTCTGTGCAGCAATGAGGATAATCCTCAAGTTACGGACCCAGTCCGTGTAATTGCTACCATCATCTTTTAACTTAGCTTTCTCTAGGAATGCATTAAAATTCAATGGAACAACAGCACGGGCCATCTATCTACAACAACATATACATGAAGAAAAACTATCAGGTACTAAGTTCATGATAAATTAAAGTTCAATTAATCATATTACTTAAGAACTCCCACTTAGATAGATATCCCTCTAATCATCTAAGTGATCACGTGATCCAAATCAACTAAACCATGTCCGATCATCACATGAGATGGAGTAGTTTTCAATGGTGAACATCACTATGTTGATCATATCTACTATATGATTCACGCTCGACCTTTCGGTCTCAGTTTTCCGAGGCCATATCTGCATATACTAGGCTCGTCAAGTTTAACCCGAGTATTCTGCGTGTGCAAAACTGGCTTGCACCCGTTGTATGTGAACGTAGAGCTTATCACACCTGATCATCATGTGGTGTCTCGGCATGACGAACTTTCGCAACGGTGCATACTTAGGGAGAACACTTGTACCTTGAAATTTAGTGAGAGATCATCCTATAATGCTACCGTCTAACTAAGCAAAATAAGATGCATAAAAGATAAACATCACATGCAATCAATATAAATGATATGATATGGCCATCACCACCTTGTGCCTTTGATCTCCATCTCCAAAGCACCATCATGATCACCATCGTCACCGGCGCGACACCTTGATCTCCATCGTAGCATCGTTGTTGTCTCGCCAACTACCGTTTCTACGGCTATCACTACTGCTTAGTGATAAAGTAAAAAACAATTACAGGGTGATTGCATTGCATACAATAAAGTGACAACCATATGGCTCCTGCCAGCTCCCGATAACTCTGTTACAAAACATGATCATCTCATACAATAAAATTTAGCATCATGTCTTGACCATATCACATCACAACATGCCTTGCAAAAACAAGTTAGACGTCCTCTACTTTGTTGTTTGCAAGTTTTATGTGGCTGCTATGGGCTGAGCAAGAACTGTTCTTACCTACGCATCAAAACCACAACGATATTTCGTCAAGTATGTGTTGTTTTAACCTTCAACAATGACCGGGCGTGGCCACACTCGATTCAACTAAAGTTAGAGAAACTGACACCCGCCAGCCACCTGTGTGCGAAGCACGTCGGTAGAACCAGTCTCGCGTAAGCGTACGAGTAATGTCGGCCCAGGCCACTTCATCCAACAATACCGCCGAATCAAAGTATGACATGCTAGTAAGTAATATGACTATCATCGCCCACAACTCACTTGTTTTCTACTCGTGCATAGAACATCTACGCATAAACCTGGCTCGGATACCACTGTCGGGGAACGTAGTAATTTCAAAGAATTTCTACGCACACGGAAGATCATGGTGATGCATAGCAACAAGAGGGGAGAGTGTTGTCCACGTACCCTCGTAGACCGAAAGCAGAAGCGTTATGACAACGCGGTTGATGTAGTCGTATGTCTTCACAATCGACCGATCCTAGTACTGAACGTACGGCACCTCCGCGATCTGCACACGTTCAGCTCGGTGACGTCCCATGAACTCCGATCCAGCAGAATGTCAAAGGAGAGTTTTGTCAGCACGACGGCATGATGACGGTGATGATGAAGCTACCGGCACAGGGCTTCGCCTAAGCGCTGCAATGATATGACCGAGGTGGATTATGGTGGAGGGGGGCACCACACACAGCTAAGAGATCAATGATCAACTTGTCTGTCTATGGGGTGCCCCCTCCCCCGTATATAAAGGAGTGGAGGAGGGTGAGAGGGTCGGCCTCCTAGGCACGCCCAAGGGGGGAGTCCTACTCCTGGTGGGAGTAGGATTCCCCCTTCCCTAGTTGGAGTAGGAGAGGGAAGGAAGGGGGAGAAGGAGAGAAGGAAAGGGGGGCCGGCCCCCCTCCCAATTCGGTTTGGGCTTGGGGGGAGGTGCCCCCACCTTGACCGCCTCCTCCTCCTTTCCACTAAGGCCCAATAAGGCCCATTGACTCCCCGGGGGGTTCCGGTAACCTCCCGGTACTCCAGTAAATGCCCGAACTCACCCGGAACCATTCCAATGTCCAAACATAGCCATCCAATATATCGATCTTTATGTCTCGACCATTTCGAGACTCCTCATCATGTCCACAATCATATTCGGGACTCCGAACTACCTTCAGTCTATCAAAACATATAAACTCATAATACCGATCGTCACCGAACGTTAAGCGTGCGGACCCTACGGGTTCGAGAACTATGTAGACATGACCGAGACATGTCTCCGGCCAATAACCAATAGCGGAACCTGGATGCTCATATTGGCTCCCACATACTCTACGAAGATCTTTATCGGTCAAACCGCATAACAACATACGTTGTTCCCTTTGTCATCGGTATGTTATTGCCCGAGATTCGATCGTCGGTATCTCAATACCTAGTTCAATCTCATTACCGGCAAGTCTCTTTACTCATTCCGTAATGCATCATCCCATAACTAACTCATTAGTCACATTGCTTGCAAGGCTTATAGTGATGTGCATTACCGAGAGGGCCCAGAGATACCTCTGCGACAATCGTAGTGACAAATCCTAATCTTGATCTATGCCAACTCAACAAACACCATCGGAGACACCTATAGAACACCTTTACAATCACCCAGTTATGTTGTGACATTTGGTAGCACACAAAGTGTTCCTCCGGTATTCGGGAGTTGCATAATCTCATAGTCATAGGAACATGTATAAGTCATGAAGAAAGCAATAGCAACATACTAAACAATCAAGTGCTAAGATAACGGAATGGGTCAAGTCAATCACATCATTCTCTAATGATGTGATCCCGTTCATCAAATGACAACTCATGTCTATGGCTAGGAAACTTAACCATCTTTGATTAACGAGCTAGTCAAGTAGAGGCATACTAGTGACACTCTGTTTGTCTATGTATTCACACATGTACTAAGTTTCCGGTTAATACAATTCTAGCATGAATAATAAACGTTTATCATGATATAAGGAAATATATAAATAACAACTTTATTATTGCCTCTAGGGCATATTTCCTTCATTGAGTTGTTCTTGGAGAAGTTGAGCCTTGAGTTTCTCTTGTTGCCCCAAAATTTCCTTGACGGAGAGCCATGTGCTCGTGGTAAGCATATTTCGTGTCTTCGTGGCATCTCTCTTCTTCCTCCTCTTCTTCTTATTCCAGAATAGCTTGGCCTTAAAAGCTAGGTTGGGTGAGAATTTCTTTGACTGTTGGACACGAGCTAGAGTGTTGTCGGCGGTCTTGTTCAAGATGTTCATAGGAATGAACTCATCCAACACGTTGCTTGAGGATAAGGTGTGGAAGTCCGGTCTTTCGCGGATCACGGAGGACATGGCCTTGTTGTAAGGCATGATGGCCTTGAGGAACTTGTGCTTGATCCAACTATGATCCGTATCCTTGCTCCCCTGATCTCGGAGCGAGACCGCGCATGTAGTCAATCTCTGGTAGAGCTCACGAGGATCCTCATCTTCATTCGTCACGAATTCATCAACCTCATCGAGGATCACCTCAAAGTTAGAGCATTGAATACTCGAGCTTCCCTTGTACAAAGAGACAATGTGTTCCCACACATCTTTTGCAAGACTGAATGTGCACAAATGTGCAAGCTCTTCGAGAGGCATTGCGGCTTGGAGAATGAACAAAGCGGAGTGGTTGAATTGATTGTCCACTTCTTCTCTTGGAGTGAGGTTGTTTGGATCATGCGGATAGAAGCCTTGATACGAAAAATGAGACTTGATATGAAAAATCGAATTAGGAAAATCATTTAGCGCAAGCTTAGGAGGAGGACCAAGGTTATTTACATGAGGTGAGGGGATCAGTCCTCCATAGAACTGGGAAGGGGCAACCGCGGAATGGATGCCCGTCCCATTCTTAACTTCAGGCACAATAGCCTTATCACTACTAGCCCCCTCCTTATCGGGTTGGCATCCAACTCCGAGATAATGGAGTTAACCACTTGCAATGGGTTGCTAGAAATTTTAATACCATCAAGGAATTATTTAAACAAGGATTTGACCTCGATCGTAACGAAAGATTTAAGTGAGGCAATTGCCTCATTTAAATCCTCATGGGTGACTGTGGCCACCGCCTCGGCCATGGGTAAGTACTCCGCCCTTGGCCCGTCGTCAACCATACTCTTTAGGCAGTAAAGCCCTCAAAAAGAGACAAGGCTTTGATACCAATGGAAAGGATCGATATGGTTGACTAGGGACAACAATGGAGATTGGGGAAAAAGAGGTAGCTCAACTTGGGGAAGAAGACCTCCTTTTATAGTGGGGGGACAAAACCAACCATTATCTACCCGCACACGCGCTCAAGCCGTACTACCGCTTGGAGCGGTGGTACCGGCCAGTGTGTGCAAGTGGGCGAGCCACATGCATGGTAGTTCCGCCGGACGGGTACTACCGACCCTACGAGCGGTACTACCGCTGTGTACTGCACAACACGGTGGTACCTGCGGTAGTGGAGACGTGTAGGACGGTAGTATCGCTTGGAGCGGTACAACGGCGATCTACAACCGCCCTACTACCATGGATGCGAACACGAGTTTCGAGGGTCATTGAATGCGCAACGGTAGACCAGCAGTGGAAGGAGCTGTATTACCGCCCTAAGTGGTACTACCGCCCTTCACCCGCCATACTACCGCTTAAGGCGATACAACCGACCTACCACCGCGAAAACAGGGAAGGCAATAGAAGCCCAAAATTAGGCGGTGGTAGCCACGATACTAGACCGCGATAGTACCACTTTAGGCGGTACTACCGCTGCCAGGAGCGGTACTACCGCTTATGTGCCACCAAGAAACCCAAGCAGAGAAGTGCATGGACTCCACGTTGCCGGGAAAGAAAGGAGGATGAAAATGAAATGTGTACATGTCGATTCCACCCAAACATTTCCACTGCGGCCCCCCTCTTGATAGTATGGATGCCTTACGAGTCAAATCCACCAAAAAGAAATCGTCAGAAAACAACCGTCGTCACTCTTAATCCTCAAGGGGAAATAAACCGTCTTGTGCCATCTCATATAATCTTTGAAATACTCAATGCACACGGTTAGTTCGCAAAACACATTGTCATCAATCACCAAAACTACTAAGGGTAAAATATGCCCAAGCAGTTGGTTAGCACTATATTTGCGATTTGCATTTGAACTTCGTATGCAGATTTGAAGTTGAATTTCATAATTTGTTGCTTTTTATGCATGTAGTGATTTTGAACAATTATGGTGCAAAAAATTGTATTCGTGTAATTGTGGTTGAAATACATATGCAAAATGTGGTGTGACTACCAACGGGCTGCCCTATTTTAGGGCAGCTGATGGAGTAGTCGCACCCTATTATAGGGCTGCTGTTGAAGACGGCGTTTGCTCATGCCCAAAAATTTTCTACTCCACCAACTTTTCGTGCAAAAAATAGGGTTGCTATTGAAGACGCTATTAAATATTTTTAGTGATACTCCCTATAGCCTGGTTTATAGGTCCAACGCCAAAGTTTAAAATAGCAGGTTACGTTGAATAGCGACAGTCTTCAAATCATCTATAGTGGGGTTATATCTGCTTATTTCGTAACTTTATTGGACAATTGTACATCTGTACCTTTTAGCGGCATGCCTGCTCAAATAGTTATAGGGGGGCTATTTGAACTTTGCCTAAACATGTGTTATATACAAAAGCATACAATTGGAATTATATTTGAATAAAGTTTTTAAGACATGTATTTTTAATCAGCATAGATATAACACATACTCCTATGTTAGTAGTAGTTAAATTGTGGACTAGAAAGACGCGCATACCTATGCACCTGATCAGAGGGAGTAACTGATTTCTTTTCTTGTTTTTTTAAGAATTTATTTTCTTGTTTATATACATTTCCCTAATAATAAAGCATGTATTGCTTCTGCTGGTACGTCATTAGAATTGCCCTCAAAGTTGTCAAATATTACCCATCAATGCCATCTATAAGTGAGGAAAAATGATTCGTTTTTTCTTCACAAATCGCGGCAGTGGTCTTTGATTTATTTATTAGCGATCTCCGAATGTTGCACAAGCGTTCATGTATTGCATTGCCTAGAGCGTCAGTATTTTATCTTGGAGCTCGAGGGTTCGAGCCTAGATTATCTCATCCTTTCTTCCCTTTTCTTGGCAAATTAAAATGCTTTCCTGTTTATTAATCTATCTTTTTTCTGACAGATTAAAATGCTCTTCAAAATATTTATCTTTCAAACTCTAAATCAAAATATAACATGTTATATATGAAAAAATGAGGACGCCGCTGACCCACTCCAGCACCTCACCACATCGACGAATCGACCTTCGCCGCGAAAGGCAGGCAACCAACGGCTCCCACGTCCCCCGCAGCCATGCCTGACGTGAACGCGGTCGTGCCTGCCGAGCGGTACTATCGCCTCAACTCATGCGGCAATGTAGTCTCCTGTTTCCGGTCACGTACGTTAGTACTACTATATTGATCGCATGAGCCACTGTTTCCATCAATCGATCATCAATGAATAAAGGACCTTGGATGATCACATTGTATGCACATATTAGCATAGGGGAGTTGGTCATCTGGTGATTGATTATACTGTTGATACCTATGCGTACTCCATGGAGAGCCCGGGAGAAGAAGTACTTCTACCGCAGCTTTTGATCGTTCTAAACAAACATGTGGTTTGGCATTGATTAGTCTACAAGTTTACAACGAGATGGGGAGCTCACAGGTGCTAGGAACCAGGCTGGCTCCGCATGCCTGGCTTTCCTCGAGTGGGAGCTCACAGGAGAAGCAGCTCTCTCGTTGAGAGACCGGCACGGTCATTCCTGTTGAATCGGTCCCTCGACATATCTTCTCTGACTCAGAGCTCAAGTTGATGTACATGCCTTTGCCTGCTGACCAACTGAACGTCAACCGCAACAGCACCTGCAGTAATGGATGTCGTGAAAGCTAGGTAGCTGCTTTCTACCGGATCATACAGTATTTGACATGTACTTCCTTTGTAAAGAATTTAAACGCTCTTATATTTCTTTATAGAGGGAGTACTATTTTTCAAGTCGAATATAATTTTAGCTAACTTATATCTTTCTTACCCTTCACCGTCGATGGTATCAAAATTTTCCATGTGCATGATCCCACCCAAATATACTCGATGCAACATCAACGTCTTCTATTGCAGCTATAATGATTACCACCAAGGGATGTAGACACTAGCTCCACGAGGAGCATTTGGTTATATAACCCAGATACAAGCAAATCAATATCATTAATTTTTCTGACAAGAAAAGTAAAACAGTTTGAGGCTCTAGTTATTAAGACGGAATGCAAAGTAGGCCTTGACCTCCGCCTCTCCTTTCTAACTGGCATTTGCTCCATATGATGATGGAAACCACAAGGGTGTGTATACATAATAAAACTTTCAGAAGGGCGGAAGGAAACTTGCAAAAGAACTGAAGGATGAATGAGTTGTTGAAAATGACGAGACGGAGCAATTGTTATATAAGAAGCAAAACATAATTCTGTTACCCCGTGCGTTGCACGGGCTTCATTTTCTCTTCTTACATGTTCGAGAAGAAAGAAGGGTGAAGAACACCCGTCCAAGCCCAGCCCAAATTGACGGAGAGGGAGAGAGACCGACTACGTATCATATTCGGCCTTATTGGTTATAAAAGTGCCCTTACGCGTGACAGACCCACCCCACGCGGCCACGCCACTCTTTCTCATAGGCCCACCCCCACCCCACCACGCCCCACCCCGACCTCGCGATGGCCGGCGACGGCGATTCCGACACATACCTGAAGCGCACCCAGCCGGAGATCCTCCGTATCGAGCACAGTCCCGCCGGCCCTCCAGCATCCTCTTCGCCTGAAACTGGGTAAGAACCCCCCCCCCCCCCCCCCCCCCCCCTCCCCACCCACCCACCCAACCTCCCTGCAATTGATTATTGCTGTTGAAGAAATAACCTTTTTTAGGCGCAAAAACACCAATTTCGCCGAGAACTGCAAACGCAACCGCTGTTTCCTTTTACTTTGTATAAACTAGTTCAATTAACAGCGAGATAGCACGCTCAAGCCTGAAGTTTAAGTGTGCCTGAAGCTTAAGTGTGTCCATGGGAAAACAAGTACTACTCCCTATGTAAACTAATATAAGATCTTTACTCCCTCTGTAAACTAATATAAGATCTTTTAGATCCCTCTGTAAACTAATGTAAGATATTTTAGATTACTACTTTAGTGATCTACTCCAGATATTGTATTGTACAGTATTAATTTACAGAGGGGGTACTTATTGGGGCTACTAGTATGGATCTGTCTAAGTTTGAGCTGAATGACACACCTCATACGCTTGAATCAGCCGACATGTATGCCCATCTTCAGTTTGCCCTTCCTTCATAAATTAACACTGTATTTCGTATGCTGAAATGATGGGCACTTGTTATAACCCATATGGCCGAAGTAACCACAATAGTCACTGGCACAGTATCATTTTGTCTAGGGTTGAGGAGCATGCCGGCAAGGCGAGCAGCAGTGAGCCTGGGTGTACAAGCACGGATCTGGCTAATTTTGAGACCCTGACGCTGAACGACACACCTCACACACTTGAATCAGCCGACAGGTGTTTCCATCTTTATTTTGTCCTTACTTTTATTAGTTTGGTTTGTTCAAATGTTGGGAAATTGTTATGACACATATCGTTGAACTAATGGGTACTTATTATGACCGATACGGTTGAACCAATTGTGGTACTCCCTCTGTAAACTAATATAAGAGCGTTTAGATCACTAAAGTAGTAATCTAAACACTCTTATATTAGTTTACGGAGGGAGTACTTGTTATGACCTATATGGTAGATGCGGGGTAAATTCTGTTTAATGATGAGACCTACTCATTTTTTTTCTGTTCAAGCCAACCTGCAGGACCTTTAGCTTTCCCTGTTTTTGATCAATCAATATAATTAATTGGAAAAAAATCTTGTTGGTAATTTACAGTAGGCGGCACTGGTGGAAAACTGTCGCAAGTGATCTAACCATTGGTCATTTTGCAAAAAGTTAGGAGTGGATTCTGACTGCCTTCGTGTGTGTGTGTGTGTGTGTGTGTGTGTGTGTGTGTGTGTGTGTGTGTGTGTGTGTTTTCTAAACATGCTCCATTAAATGTATATCTCATGGTTAAGATTGATTATAGATTTATTTGTTTCCATAAGACTTCCGAGCCTCCACAGCCATAGTAGAAGTTGACTAAAGCATGGATGTAAATTGTTTGACCTAGGGTGGTAATGCATGCTGACGCAGTCGATGTTGCCGTTCTTGATTCCACACTTGCGGAGCCACCAGCGCACGAGAAACAAAAACCAAGGTAAGCACTCCCCAAACATGTTTTAAATGATGTATACTGATTTTCAGAAAGCACTCGTGTTGTTACGTTTCTTTAGGTTAACACAATAGCTTTATGTATTGGGGCTATGAATTGTCTTTCATAGGTCATAATGGAAAGTAGCATAGTTGCTATGCCTAGTGAACCCCGCGTCATCTATATTTCTAGAACCAGGTTTTAGTATCACACCCATACCCAGGTACTGTAATCAATGGTGCATAGTGAATAAAGCAAGGTTCATTACAGCTTAAAACAAGTTCAATTAAGCTGAGAATCCGTTTATCACAACTTGTCCCTTGTTGTATCATTACATGAACTTTGTCCTACATCTATGTATCGGACCCTGGGATCAAGATTATATAAATCTAGTTGTAGACAATCATATGAAAAGCCTCACTCGATGCAACTGAGTTGGAGTGTCATCGCTTGGCATAGCATGATAAATCCCGAGCTCTTACCGCATGAGTCGCTCGATGGAGCTGAGCTTGAGCGTTATTGCTTTGCCTTAAACGGGATCAGAGAAACGTCTAAATAATTACCCGTAGCAAAGAGTGGGTCTTACACTAGTTATTAACCATTTTTGTTGACTGTACTCTGATGTTTCTATCTAGGCGGGAGATACCACGAAAATATTGGCCACCCAAATATGAAGGTGATATAAAATTTGCAGAAGAACAAGCTCGAAAACAAGCTGAATCAATTCAAGAACGAGGACATTATACTTCTTCTAAGGCAGAACTTGCTCAAAATGCGAATAGATGGATGACCGAGGAGGCGATGGTGGCTTTCAGAAAATACATCGAGAGTGAAGATGATCTTAAGGTTCCCATGTCTGTTCTAAATCTTTAATTGTTTGGACTGTAGAGACCTATCACTAACACTTCTTTCATCTTAGGGAGTTGAGTATGAATTTGATGAACTTCTCCATCAATGTTTTAATGTGGAGCATTATTTAAAGACATGTCATCACTTCACCTTTACTGTCAAGATAAAGAAGCATGGCTCAGCCGATTGGACATCAGTGATGTACTTCGCTGAGGTCCGCGGAATATTTATGATAAAGGATTATTTCTGTTATCCTTTAGACCCGGATGAAAATGGTATGAGAAATTTCACCTTGTGAATTCTAGTGATCTAAAAAAATTCTAATCTTGTGGCTTATTTTGTTAGGTCAATGTTATGCATGTCAGAACCAAGGAATGCATGAGTTAAGGCACCCATCAGTAGGGATATTTGACTGCGGCAAGGAAGATGCATCATTTCCCTACTATTGTGAGGAAAGTGACTCTGATGAATATCATCCAAAAATGGAATGGAGTGAATCTGATGATGACATGAGTTGATGGCATTGTCCATCATTCTTGTAGGAGTGTAAGTTAACTTTAGCCCTTCTATTCTCATATCCTCTTGATCTGTTGACTCAAGTCAAGTTGCTAGTTGATTTGACAATCGCAGTGTATAATCGACTACAGGCATCCGAAAAATGGTCACTTGCCGCACAGCAATGGTTTATCAGGGTTCACCCCTAGCTCCAGCAGTATCATCCATGGCTGGCTGGGACCTTTTTTATTTTGGGGTTCTATTTAGAGAGACTGGCTGGACATGGGATGTAATATTATGTATTGTTGGTTATAATGCCACACTGGTGTTTGCTCTGATGCAACCGGTTTGTTTAAGTTCTTGGTTTCGCACCTGGTGAACTGTAAGTTTGCATGTACTTTTTTTTGAGTTGGTGTTTTCATGCACTTGGAACTGATGAAGTACATCATCTGACTCAGACACCTGAATTGTGCTGTCCTTTTGTGATGATTTCTCTTTATCTGAAGCTGCTGATGCACTTGAACTGAAAGATGTGTTGCTAGTAACGGTATTCCAGGGCGTGAAGCAGAGAGACAGTATAAGAGGGGAAACGCTTTAATCACACCGACTGATTTTTAGGGTAGCAATTTTTTTTTTGACGGAAAAGCTTACTTTATTAATCAAAGGACGGATATATCGTCTGCCAACAGACTCACAATGAAATCAGGAGGGGCATCAATCCAACGAGATGGATTATTACCACGTCCCCATCTAGCCAGCTCATGAGCTACATAATTTGACTCTCTAATACAATGCTCAATAGTAAACCTCCCCAAATCTACTAGATAACTACGACATTCATCAAGAACCGGCGCTGTCACCATAGAATAACCTTCATTGAATCTAAGTGCATTCACCACCGTGATATTATCCGATCTCACCACCAAGTTATTGCATCCCGTATCTCTTGCTAGCTTCAGTCCTTCAAGCAGAGCTGCCGCTTCTGCCGTGAACACATCAGCTACATGTTCTAATCTCGCCGTGGACGCCGACATGAAAGATCCTCGGTGATCACGGATGACAGCACCACAAGACCCAGCATAATCGCCCTCTGTAAATGAAGCATCGACATTATGGACAAGCTGTCCTGCTAGGAATGTCGGCCACCTGTTGATCTTGGGTGTAGATTTAGCTTGTGCTCCGCGTACATAATTAATCGCTAGGGCAACCACCGCCGGCGCTGTTCGTTCTGGAGTCAATATTTCTTCCCCTCGCACGAACTGTCTTCTTTGCCACCATAAGAACCAACAAACTGTTGATATGAGCTCTGGTAGCTCGACCAATCCAGAATATTGCCGTCGATAAGAATCATCACATTAAATGAACTGCAAGACTGCTGAACCTGCTCGATCAGCCAATGAAGCAAAATTAATATCTACTGCGATTCCCAAAGCTTCCCAAACTGTTTGCACCCTTGCACACTTAAACAACATATGGCCTAAGTCCTCTGCACCATCTGTACAGTATGGGCATTGGGACAAGTTTCCAACATGGCGATTCATAAGAGTACTCCGGCATGGGATGGCATTGTGCAAGCATCTCCAGATATAAATTTTAACTTTCGCTGGCACTCTCAAACTCCACAACTTCTTCCAAACTGGATGGGGTGCCATGGAGAAGCGGGCCAGACCGCTGTCATCTATATCATAATTCGCTTCCCACTGCTTATAATAGGCAGAACGTACTGAAAAAACGCCGCTCCTCGTCAGATGCCATGCAACATAGTCCTCTGTCTCCACATGGAATAATGGGATTTGTAGTATGCGCTCAGCATCAATGTGCCAGAAATTCTCCCGGATTAACATCTCATCCCATTCTCCCGTGATTGGGTCAATTAACTCATTCACTTTAGTAAGTACTTGGTTCCCCCTTACTGTTAAAACCTTTTTGGAGGCACTGGTCGGAATCCAACAGTCATCCCATATATTAATCTTCTCTCCATTGCCTACTCTCCAAATGTAACCCTTCTTGAACGTTTGAATTCCAGACCAAATGCTTTGCCACACATAGGAGGACCCCTTCTTCAGTTGACAATTCAAAATATCTCCTGTAGGGTAGTACTTGGCTCTCAGAACCCGTGCACATAATGAACCAAAGTTCTCAATTAGTCTCCAACACTGCTTTGCCAACATTGCCAAGTTAAAGCTATGAATATCCCGGAATCCCATACCTCCTCTCTCCTTCGGAATACACATCTTCCACCATGCAAACCAATGCATCCTTCGTTGGTCCTCCTCATCACCCCACCAGTATTGCGACATTGCATCAGTGATTCCCTTGCAAATTTTCTTCGGAAATTTAAATACACCCATCGCATAAGTTGGGATGGCTTGGGCCACCGCTTTCAGCAAAGCCTCTTTGCCTCCGAATGAGAGAGTTCTCTCTTTCCATCCACTCACCATTGCTTGAATTCTTTCTATTATGTGTTTAAAACAATCAACACGGTCCACCCCTATCATGGATGGTAGACCCAAATATTTGTCTGAAATAGACTCCGTCATAATATTCAGAATTTGACATACTTCTGCCTTCACCTCCACATTTGTGTTAGGACTGAAAAATATTGAGCATTTTGATTCACTCACCAATTGACCTGAGGTTGCACAGTAGTCATCTAAAATCCCATGCAGGGTGTTTGCATTGTGGGCATCTGCTCTCATGAGAATAAGAGAATCATCAGCAAAGAGTAAATGAGAAATCCTTGGCGAATCTCTACACACCTGCACACCATTCAAGTTACCAGCCTCCTCCTCATGAGCAATAAGGGCCGACAGTCCTTCAGCACATAAGAGAAACAGATATGGGGAGAGGGGATCCCCCTGTCTCAAACCTCTTGTTGGTGAAAAAGGCAACATTTCATTTGAGTTGAACCGAACCTTATACTCAACCGACCTTACGCAAGTCATCACCATTTGAATCCACTGAGCATGAAATCCCAATTTGGTGAGCATGGCCTCCAAGAATACCCACTCAACTCTGTCATATGCCTTGTGCATATCTAACTTGATTGCACATGTTCCAAACTTCCCCTTCTTTCTCTTCTTCATCGTATGTAAACACTCATATGCCACTATGACGTTATCAGTAATGATGCGCCCTGGCACAAATGCACTTTGTGTCTCACTGATTATATCTGGAAGAAAAACCTTCAGGCATGCTGCGAGCATTTTTGAGATCACCTTATAAACCACATTACATAAACTGATAGGCCTAAATTGGGTGATCTTCTCTGGGTTGTCCACTTTGGGAATCAACACGATAGTAGTAGAGTTCCAACCTTCTCGGATCGTACCTGTATTGACAGCTGCAAGAACCTCCTTCGTTAGATCTCCTCCGAGCAGGTGCCAAAACTTTTTATAAAAGATAGCATGTAATCCGTCCGGTCCCGGTGCTTTCAAATCACCAATACTGAATAAAGCTTTCCTGACCTCCTCCTCTGTGTACGGAGCCATAAGTGACTCATTCATATAATCCGTAACACGCCTCTTAACTTTAGTTATAACATTCATCGCTGGTACATTAACTTCAGCAGAGAAGAGATGCTGAAAGTACTCAGTAATCAAACTTCACATAGCTTCATTATTCTCTCTCCATACACCTGAGGCGTCAAGCAAGTGTTTAATGTAATTTCTTTTCTTCCTAGCCGATGCAAAATTATGAAAGAAACTAGTGTTCCGATCACCGAATTTTAGCCAGTTTGTGCGTCTACGTTGTACCCAATAGATCTCTTCCTTCTCCAAATTTTCTTCTATCTCCATTAGCAATATTCTTTGCCTGTCTCCCGCCTCGTCAGTGAGAGGGCCTAACCGCAACAATTCCAACTCCGCCTTCAGCTCCTTCAAACGCCGATGGGGAGCCTTCAAGATCGAACGATCCCATTCATGCATGGTGGCGTGTACACTTGCTGTGCGCTCTGCAATGGGTGCCAACGGATTGGTTTGATCCCAAACTTCAGACACAATTTGCATAACATTCTCCTCTTGCAACCACCTAGATTCAAAGCACCTCTGATGGGTTCGCTATGGTCCCCTGTAAGTTAACACAGATGCTGCCTACTTGCAAGAGTCAGGCGACAGTTGGGGTGGCGTAGTAGCGCGTGACCACCGGGGCCTCATTTTCATCTCTGTTGGCCGACGCCTGCCCCGTTGCGCATCGGTAGAGGAATCTGAGGCAGCCGCGATACTGATGGGACGACAAATTTGACAATTTTGACCTCGGGACGAAATCAAATTAGAATGAACTGCCCGCGAAACTATTTCACGCCGTTGACCTTTTTGTGTGGTGCCCGACACACAGGCGCCACACCCTACGGTGTAGCGCCTAGCTCGGGGCGTTGCACCTCTGTCCATCGTGGCAGCCCATGGGCCCGCACCCATCAGTGCAGCGCCTCCGAGCTAGGCGCCACTGATGGGTGCGGGCCCATGTAATGTGCAGCGCTTAGCGCTTGGGCGCTGCACTGTGACTTATCCAGCCGCGGCGGCCCTCTCCTCCCCCACCCACCCCATTGCACCACCAGTTACAGAAACACGCGGCAGCGGCCCTCTTCTCTCCCCCTCTCAATCCCCTCTCCCAAATCCTTCAGATCTGGTGATTTGGTCTGTGGATTCCTTCACCAATCCATCCTAGAAGGTACTCTCCTCCGATCCCCTTCTTTCTATCCATATAATGTATGCTATTTTGAAGATTTTGGGGAACCCTTATTTGATTTGATTAGATTATAATGTTGCATGTATTAGATACCTAATTTTGCAACCCTAGTTTAGTTGATTTTATTGAAAAGATATGGTTTGGATACATAGGTTGACATGTTATTTCTATGGAAAAGATATTTGTATTGAATCTTGCATGAAGTAGGCCTAGTTTAGTTTATTTGTGTTGAAATTATATTCGTATTGACAAGAATGCTTTGGATAAATATGCTTTGAATTTTGCATATAGTAGGCATACTTTAGTTTATTTGTATTCAAAAGGTAACCGTGTTGACAAGAAAGCTTTGTTTCAAATTGTTAGGATGGTTTGGCTTCTCGATGATCACTGGGACAAACAACACCGGTCATACGCTATGTCAGTGGAGCAACGGGTAATAATGAAAGTGGCCGGTGTTATGAATTTCGTGTTTATTTCAAACACAAATGCCTCATATGTAATTTTATGATTTGTTTGTTTCTAGGAGCTTGCACCTCTGAGGCTTCGGTCTCACGGGGTCAACCTTGGGGGGATGCGCTATGATGAGTGATACACGCCGTATGTAAGGGAGACATGACTTCTCCCTTTCATTCAGTTGGTCAGCCGGTCGACGCCACCCAACAATGTTGTAGCAATCACCGCGCTTATTGATCGTTGGAGGCCGGAGACACACAGTTTCCATCTTCGGACCGGGGAGATGACCATGACGCTCCAGGATATTGATATGATCACCGGTCTTCCTATCGAGGGGAATCCTCTATGTATGAACACCGATTCTGATGAGTGGCGCGCGCAGATGCATGCCCTTGTCGGTATGGTTCCTCCGGAGCCTCGGGAACCAGAAGGAGAAGACAAGAAGAAGGAAAGAGTCGCAGCCGGTGCTCCTTTCACGTGGATTACATGGCACTTTGGTACTTGCCCTGAGAAAGCTAATGAGGATGAGGTCAAAGACATATGCTCGTGTCTACATGTGGTACGTGATATCCAGGACTATGTTTGCTGATGGCATAGGCAAGAATGCTCCATGGATGTGGCTGAAGGCGTTGACCGTCTTTGATAGCAAATGGAGTTGGGGTTCGGCGACACTGGCTTACTTGTATAGACAGGTATGAAGTTGTTTCTTTTTCACTTCATTTCTACATTATCAATGCGATCTTGTTGTTAATTCAACCATGTTCTCTTTTATGTGCAGTTGGATGAAGCCTGTTGTAGGCCATCTGGAGGTATTGGTGGTTGTATGCTCGCACTTTCCATATGGAGCTGGGAGCGTTTGCCGGTTGGACGACCGAAGACCATGAAGTACGAGGATTGGGACGACAAAGATGACCCACTACGGTTACCCACTTGGGCTTACAAGTGGGATGTGTTAAACGAGACGACAGATGATCCCTCGGTCATGTACAAGTTGTACAAGAGCGAGCTGGACACGGTCACGGCTGAGCAGGTGACTCGACATTGAATAAGTGATTATCATGCTTCTGTCGTAACTTGATATCAATTTTGCATTCTATGCTATTTTGCAGGTGGAATGGGAGCCGTATGGAAGAGGGGAGAGTTTTGGTAACCCTATAGAGTTCAGGTTGAATCCGATGTGCACTAGGGATAGGGATCTCTGGCATATGCGGTGCCTGCTACGTCTTGAGCTTGCGTTGGTTTTCCTTGAAGAGGAAAGGGTGATGCAGCAATAGTAGCATAAGTATTTCCCTTAGTTTTTGAGAACCAAGGTATCAATCCAGTAGGAGGCTCCTCAAAAGTCCCACGCACCTACACAAACAAACAAAGAACTCGCAACCAATGCAATAAAGGGGTTGTCAATCCCTTCACGGCCACTTGCGAAAGTGAGATCTGATAGAGATAATATAATAAGATAAATATATTTTTGGTATTTTATAATATAGATGCAAAAAGTATCGATGCAAGTAGATTGGGAGCAAATATGATAAGAGATAGACCCGGGGGCCATAGTTTTCACTAGTGGCTTCTCTCAAGATAGCATAAGTATTACGGTGGGTGAACAAATTACTGTCGAGCAATTGATAGAAAGCGAATAATTATGAGATTATATAGGCATGATCATGTATATAGGCATCACGTCCGTGACAAGTAGACCGACTCCTGCCTGCATCTACTACTATTACTCCACACATCGACCGACTCCTGCCTGCATCTAGAGTATTAAGTTCATAAGAACAGAGTAACGCTTTAAGCAAGATGACATGATGTAGAGGGATAAACTCAAGCAATATGATATAAACCCCATCTTATTATCCTCGAGGGCAACAATACAATACGTGCCTTGCTGCCCCTGCTGTCACTGGGAAAGGACACCGCAAGATTGAACCCAAAGCTAAGCACTTCTCCCATGGCAAGAAAGATCAATCTAGTAGGCCAAACCAAACTGATAATTCGAAGAGACTTGCAAAGATAACTCAATCATACATAAAAGAATTCAGAGAAGATTCAAATATTATTCATAGATAAACTTGATCATAAACCCACAATTCATCGGATCTCGACAAGCACACCGCAAAAAGAGTTTACATCGAATACATCTCCACAAGAGAGGGGGAGAACATTGTATTGAGATTCAAAAAGAGAGAAGAAGCCATCTAGCTAATAACTATGGACCCGTAGGTCTATGGTAAACTACTTACAACTCATCGGAGGGGCAAGGGTGTTGATGTAGAAGCCCTCCATGGTCGATTCCCCCTCCGACAAAGTGCCGGCGAAGGCTCCAAGATGAGATCTCGCGGATACAGAAGGTTACGGCGGTGGAAATTGTGTTTCGTTGGCTCCCTGGATGTTTTCGGGGTACGTAGGATTATATAGGAGGAAGAAGTACGTCGGTGGACGCCCGAGGGGCCCACGAGACAGGGGGGCGCGCCCTATGGGGGGCGCCCTCCTATCTCGTGGAGGCCTCAGCTGCTTCTTGACTTGCACTCCAAGTCCTCTGGATCACGTTCGTTCCAAAAATCACGCTCCCGAAGGTTTCATTTTGTTTGGACTCTGTTTGATATTCCTTTTCTTCGAAATACTGAAATAGGCAAAAAAACAGCAATACGGGCTGGGCCTCCGGTTAGTAGGTTAGTCCCAAAAATGATATAAATGTGTAAAATAAAGCCCATAAACATCCAAAAGGGGTAATATAATAGCATGGAACAATCAAAAATTATAGATACGTTGGAGACGTATCAGTGCCCACTCATATGCAACTGGGCGGTTGAGCTTCACTTGCCACATCGGGTGTACCGCCAGTTTGGTTTGTTCCAGCCACACCCGCCGGAGTGGGAGGACACGGACAAGTTGCTACACGTGTAAGATATAATTAAACTTGAGCACTTAGCAGCTTCTCGGCGGTTTCGATGGTGCTAATATTCTGTTTCTAACTTGCAGGTTGGATAGGAAAAGGCAGCGGAAGATACAGGATTGGGCCAAGCATCACAGGAAGCATGTCGTACAGTTCGCGCTTAGTGTGGAGCAAGCTAAGGCTGGAAAACGAGCCCAGCTTCGTGAGCACTGCCCGATGGCATTCAACAACTATCTCACATGGTTTCTTGGAAGTACCCGTGTGGAGGTATGCAAGCCGGCGTATGCTGAGGAGATTTTGGAAGATCCCACCATTTTCGATCAGCTAACCCAACACGAGTACAACGCATTAGTCAGGAAAGGCAACTCAGTCCCTTCAGCTCCAATGATGAACTTTGTGGTATTTGCCCTTTTTGCTTTTCCATTCGCACTATTCACATCTTCGCTTCCCTAACACGTTAATTTCATTTATGTTCATAGCGTGCCCAGATCAAGAAAGCAGCTGATGAGACCGAGACTATTCTAGAGACAACCCCGGTTGGGAAAAGCGATGGGGAAGGTGCACTTTGACTTGGCTAATTTTTTGGCATATGCACACATAGGCGTATCCGCGTATGATGTGAAGTAGGATTGACACATAGCAAGCAAACAACTGTGAAGACAACATATGCACAAAGTACTTGACGACACATAGTAGTTCATAACACATACTACTTCAACTTGAAGAGTAGCTCATACAACCAAATCGAGGAGGGAATACATAGTACTTCACGACACATAGTACTTCATAATACATAGTAGTTCACGACACATAGTACTTCACAACCAAATCGAAGAGGAGTCCAAAAGACATAGTAGTTCATGACACATAGTAGTTCATACTCCACAATCCTTATGGAGATGACATAGCTCTATTGCATAGAGCAAGGCCCATTCCCTTCTTCTTCTTCCTCTCTTCTTCCTCTTCCTCCTCCCTTTTCCTTATGAGGTGAGCCTCCTTAACCACCCTCTCCATGAATATCTTGTTCTTCCTCTCCTCTTTTTCAGCTGCGAATGCCCAAAGTTTCATGGTTCTTTCTTCAAAATCCGCGAGACGCTTCTTTTGTGCATCCTCACATGTCGAGATCCGATGAATTGCGGGTTTATGATCAAGTTTATCTATGAGAAATATTTGAATCTCCTCTGAATTTTTTTATGTATGAGTGAGTTATCTTTGCAAGTCTCTTTGAATTATCAGTTTGGTTTGGCCTACTAGATTGATCTTTCTTGCCATGGGAGAAATACTTAGCTTTGGGTTCAATCTTGCGGTGTTCTTTCCCAGTGACAGCAGGGGCAGCAAGGCACGTATTGTATTGTTTCCATCGAGGATAAAAAGATGGGGTTTCTATCATATTGCTTGAGTTTATCCCTCTACATCATGTCATCTTGCTTAAAGAGTTACTCTGTTCTTTATGAACTTAATACTCTAGATGCAGGCAGGAGTCGGTCGATGTGTGGAGTAATAGTAGTAGATGCAGGCAGGAGTCGGTCTACTTGTTACGGACGTGATGCCTATATACATGATCATGCCTAGATAATCTCATAATTATTCGCTTTTCTATCAATTGCTCGACAGTAATTTGTCCACCCACCATAATACTTATGCTATCTTGAGAGAAGCCTCTAGTGAAACCTATGGCCCCGGGGTCTATCTTTTATAATAAAAGCTTTCAATCTACTTTTACTTGCATCTTTACTTTTTGCATCTATATTATAAAATACCAAAATATATTTATCTTATCATATTATCTCTATCAGATCTCACTTTCGCAAGTGGCCGTGAAGGGATTGACAACCCCTTTATTGTGTTGGTTGCGAGTTCTTTGTTTGTTTGTGTAGGTGCGTGGGACTTTTGAGGAGCCTCCTACTGGATTGATACCTTGGTTCTCAAAAACCGAGGGAAATACTTATGCTACTCTACTGCATCACCCTTTCCTCTTCAAGGAAAACCAACGCAAGCTCAGGACGTAGCAAGAAGGATTTCTGGCGCCGTTGCCGGGGAGGTCTTCGCTCAAGTCAAGACATGCCAAGTACCCATCACAAACTCATCTCCCTCGCATTACATTATCTGCCATTTGCCTCTCATTTTCCTCTCCCCCACTTCACCCTTGCCGTTTTATTGGCCCTTCTTCTATTCGTCTTTTCATTTGCTTTGATGTCTTACTTGGCTCGTTTGGTCATTTAGTTGGAATAGTTGTTTATTTATTGCTAAACAGAGAAGCTAAGATCTATGGATCCTCATCCGCTTGCTAATCTTTTTAAGAAATCCAATTTTGATGAAAAAATTGCTAGTGAGTTTTGTGCAATAGATTATATTTATGAAGCTTTGCTTGAAATTCGTGAATCTGAAAATTATGATGAAGAAATTTATGAAGAGATTCACGTTAACTCTTTGGATAAAAAGCATGATTGCAATGATTTTGCTATAAATTCGCTTGATGTCAATTGTGCTAATAATATGCAAAACCCTAAGCTTGGGGATGCTAGTTTTGCTATGCCTATTACTTGTTGCAATGATCATGATTGGGGTGATTCTTCTTATCTTGAAAATTTATTTAAGCCCCATGATGAATATGAGATTGATAATAGTGTCTGCAATAATACTGAAAGTGGGTTCGAAGAGGTCATGACTTTAGTTAATGTTAATCCCACTATCTTGGAAGAGTGTCAACTTTGCATGCATGTGGATCGTGTTAAGAATATGTTATGTGATAGCTATTTTGTTGAATTTTCCTATGATCTTACATGTAATTATTATGAGAGAGGAAAATATGGTCGTAGAAATTTTTATCTTACTAAATTACCTCTAGTCATGTTGAGATTGCTATCGTCTCTTTCTTATTCCTTGCATATGCTAGTTTTTGTTTGCGTTGCAAATTTGTTTGCTTATAATATGCCTATGCATAGGAAGTATGTTAGACTTAGATGTGTTTGTCATGTGTTTCATGATGCTCTCTTTGCGCTTCAATTCTCGTCTTTCAAGTGAGCATCATTAAAATTATCAAAGCCTAGCTAAAAGGCTTTAAAGAAAAGCGCTTGTTGGGAGACAACCCAATATTTTTCCTTTCTGTTATTCAATAAATTTTGCATCTACCTTCTGTTTAGATGTGTTTTTATCTTTTAATTAGTGTTTGTGCCAAGTAGAACCTATAGGATAACCTATGATAATAGTTAATTTGATTCTGCTGAAAAACAGAAACTTTGCACGCACTAATTTAGTTTATTTAAATCACAGAAACGTGCTTTTGCGTTGATTCTTTTTTATGCTGATCAATAAACAAATTTTCCAGGACTTCCTATTTTGGTAGGATTTTTAGAGTTCCAGAACTTTGCGTTAGTTACAGATTGCTACAAATTGTTCTGTTTTTGACAGATTCTATTTTTCGTGTGTTGTTTGCTTATTTCGATGCATCTATGGCTAGTAAATTAGTTTATAAACCATAGAGAAGTTGGATTACCGTAGGTTTAACACCAAAATAAATAAATAATGAGTTCATTACAGTACCTTATGTGGTGGTTTTGTTTTCTTTCACTAACGGAGCTTATAAGATTTCCTGTTGAGTTTTGTGTTGTGAAGTTTTCAAGTTTTGGGTAAAGCTTTGATGGACTATGGAATAAGGAGTGGTAAGAGCCTAAGCTTGGGGATGCCCTTGGCACCCCAAGATATTCAAGAATATCCAAAATCCTAAGCTTGGGGATGCCCCGGGAAGGCATCCCCTCTTTTGTCTTCGTTGATTGGTAACTTTACTTGGAGCTATATTTTTATTCGCCACATGATATGTGTTTTGCTTGAAGCGTCGTGTATTATATTAGTCTTTGCTTTTACCACAATCATCCTTGTTGTACACACCTTTTGGGAGAAGCCCACTTGATTAGAATTTGCTAGAATACTCTATGTGCTTCACTTATATCTTTTGAGCTTGATAGTTTTTGCTCTAGTGCTTCACTTATATCTTTTAGAGCACGGCGGTGGCTTAATTTTGAAGAAATTGCTAGTCTCTCATGCTTCACTTATATTATTTTGAGAGTCTTTTAGAACAGCATGGTATTTTCTATGGTTACAAATTTGGTCCTAGAATGATGAGCATCCAAGTTGGGTATAATAAAAACTATCATAGGAAGTGAATTGGATGCTATGATCAATTTGATGCTTGATAATTGTTTTGAGATATAAAGGTAGTAATGTTAGAGTCATGCTAGTGGATAATTATGAAATTGAGAAATACTTGTGTTGAAGTTGGCAAGTCCCGTAGCATGCACGTATGGTAAAAGTTGTGTGACAAATTTGTTGCATGAGGTGCTCTTTTGATTGTCTTCCTTATGAGTCGAGGTCAGGATCGCGCGATGGTTAACTCCTACCAACCCTTCCCTTAGGATCATGCGTAGTAGTACTTTGCTTCGAGGGCAAGTAGACTTTTGCAATAAGTATATGAGTTCTTTATGACTAATGTGAGTCCATGGATATACGCACACTCATCCTTCCAGTTTGCTAGCCTCTATTATACCGCGCAACTTTCGCCGGTATTGCACCCACTATTTACCTTCCTCAAAACAGCCATCATACCTACCTATTATGGCATTTCCATAGCCATTCCGAGATATATTGCCATGCAACTTTCCACCATTTCGCTTATTATGACACGTTCCATCATTGTCATATTGCTCTTTGCATGATCATGAAGTTGACATCGTATTTGTGGCAAGGCCACCTTCATAATTTTCATACATGTCGCTCTTGATTCATTGCATATCCCGGTACACCGCTAGAGGCATTCATATAGAGTCATATCTTGTTCTAGCTTTGAATTGTAATTCTTGAGTTGTAAATCAATAAAAGTGTGATGATCTTCATTATTAGAGCATTGTCTCCGTGAGGAAAGTATGATGAAGACTATGATTCCCCCACAAGTCGGGATGAGACTTCGGACTTTAAAAAAAGGGGAAAAAAGAGAAAGGCCAAAAAGAAAAAAAAGAGGCCAAAGAAAAAAAAAGAAAAAAAAAGAAAAGAAAAAATGAGAGAAAAAGAGAGAAGGGACAATGCTACTATCTCTTTTTCCACACTTGTGCTTCAAAGTAGCACCATGATCTTCATGATAGAGAGTCTCCTATGTTGTCACTTTCATATACTAGTGGGAATTTTTCATTATAGAACTTGGATTGTATATTCCAATGATGGGCTACTCAAAATGCCCTAGGTCTTCGTGAGCAAGCAAGTTGGATGCACACCCACTTAGTTTCTTTTGTTGAGCTTTCATATATTTATAGCTCTAGTGCATCCGTTGCATGGGAATTCCTACTCACTCACATTGATATCTATTGATGGGCATCTCCATAGCCCGTTGATACGCCTAGTTGATGTGAGACTATCTTCTCCCTCTTTTTGTCCTCACAACCACCACCTTATACCACCATAGTGTTATGTCCATGGCTTGCGCTCATGTATTGCGTAAGAGTTGATAAAGCTGAAGCGCGTTAAAAAGTATGAACCAATTGCTTGGCTGAAACTGGGGTTGTGCATGATGGGAGTATTTTGTGTAATGAAAATGAAGCATGGCCTAACTATATGATTTTGTAGGGATAAGCTTTCTTTGGCTATGCTATTTTGATAGGACATGATTATTTGTTAGTATGCTTCGAAGTATTATTATTATTATGTTTTATAAGCTTTTATCTTGAATCATTTGGATCTGAACATTCATGCCACAATAAAAAATCACATTGAGAATTATGCTAGGTAGCATTCCACATCAAAAATTCTGTTTTTATCATTTACCTACTCAAGGACGAGCAGGAATTAAGCTTGGGGATGCTTGATACGTCTCCAATGTATCTGTAATTTTTGATTGTTCCATGCTATTATATTACCCCTTTTGGGTGTTTATGGGCTTTATTTTACACATTTATATCATTTTTGGGACTAACCTACTAACCGGAGGCCCAACCCGTATTGCTGTTTTTTTGCCTATTTCAGTATTTTGAAGAAAAGGAATATCAAATGGAGTCCAAACGGAATGAAACCTGCGGGAGCGTGATTTTTGGAATGAACGTGATCCGGAGAACTTGAAGTGCAAGTCAAGAAGCTTGCAAGGCGGCCAGGAGACAGGAGGGCGCGCCCCTATCTCCTGGGCCCCACAGGCGGCCACCGACGTACTCCTTCCTCCTATATATACCTACGTACCCCGAAAACATCCAGGGAGCCAACGAAACACAATTTCCACCACCGTAACCTTCTATATCTGCGAGATCCCATCTTGGAGCCTTCGCCGGCGATCCGCCGGAGGGGGAATCGACCATGGAGGGCTTCTACATCAACACCATAGCCCCTCCGATGAGTTGTGAGTAGTTTACCACAGACCTTCAGGTCCATAGTTATTAGCTAGATGGCTTCTTCTCTCTTTTTGGATCTCAATACAGTGTTCTCCCCCTCTCTTGTGGAGATCTATTCGATGTAAACTCTTTTTGCGGTGTGTTTGTCGAGATCCGATGAATTGTAGGTTTATGATCAAGTTTATCTATGAATAATATTTGAATCTCCTCTGAATTCTTTTATGTATGAGTGAGTTATCTTTGCAAGTCTCTTCGAATTATCAGTTTGGTTTGCCTACTAGATTGATCTTTCTTGCCATGGGAGAAGTGCTTAGCTTTGGGTTCAATCTTGCGGTGTCCTTTCCTAGTGACAGCAGGGGCAGCAAGGCACGTATTGTATTGTTGCCATCGAGGATAAAAAGATGGGGTTTATATCATATTGCTTGAGTTTATCCCTCTACATCATGTCATCTTGCTTAATGTGTTACTCTGTTCTTTATGAACTTAATACTCTAGATGCAGACAGGAGTCGGTCGATGTGTGGAGTAATAATAGTAGATGCAGGCAGGAGTCGGTCTACTTGTTACGGACGTGATGCTTATATACATGATCATGCCTAGATAATCTCATAATTATTCGCTTTTCTATCAATTGCTCGACAGTAATTTGTTCACCCATAGTAATACTTATTCTATCTTGAGAGAAGCCTCTAGTGAAACCTATGGCCCCCGGGTCTATCTTTTATCATAAATGCTTTCAATCTACTTTTACTTGCATCTTTACTTTTTTGCATCTATATCACAAAATACCAAAAAATATATTTATCTTATCATATTATCTCTATCAGATCTCAATTTCGCAAGTGGCCGTGAAGGGATTGACAACCCCTTTATTGCGTTGGTTGCGAGTTCTTTGTTTGTTTGTGTAGGTGCGTGTGACTTTTGAGGAGCCTCCTACTGGATTGATACCTTGGTTCTCAAAAACTGAGGGAAATACTTACGCTACTCTGCTGCATCACCCTTTCCTCTTCAAGGAAAACCAACGCAAGCTCAAGACGTAGCACATACTACAAACACCAGAAACTATTTGCAACTCCTGGACAGAGGACAAGAG
The DNA here is from genome assembly GCA_963921465.1 of Triticum timopheevii. Lineage (NCBI taxonomy): Eukaryota > Viridiplantae > Streptophyta > Magnoliopsida > Poales > Poaceae > Triticum > Triticum timopheevii. Next base: position 107,652,237 of record OY997270.1, read on the forward strand.
TGGTTAAGAAGCCGAGAGGGTCAATTAAGGATCCCAATGAGTGGTAGTAGCTGTTCATGGATCACAAACACAGAACTCGGTTCCTAAGGACGGCTTCAATGAGACAACCCACCATGTACTCCTACATGGCCTCTCATCGCTACCTTTACCAAATCATGTTCACACACTTAGCTCACACACAGTAGGACATGTTCATCACTGTTCTAATTCATTCCCGATGAATCAGACTAGACTCAACTCTACGCAGTAGTAGGCATGACAACAAGCATGAATGAGTAGGCACATCAGGGCTCAAACAACTCCTACTCATGCTAGAGGGTTTCATCTATTTACTATGGCAATGACAGGTCATGCAGAGGAAAAGGGGTTCAACTACTGCAGCAAGTAACAGATGAATCGTTGTTGTCCTAATGCAGTAAATGAGAGAAGGAGCGAGAGAGTGGGATTGTATCGGAATGAACAAGGGGGTTTTGCTTGCCTGGCACGTCTGAAGATAGTATAGCTCTTCATCGGTGTCATCAAACTCATCGTCGAAACCACATCTATCGAGAGGGAACAAATACCGGCAACAGAGAGGGAAACACAATCAATGCAATCCACAATATGATGCATGATAATGACATGGCAAAATGAGTGTGTTGGGCTAATGCAACTACAAACATATGGGTTTGGGTCATTTTGAACCAAAGGTTCAATCCCAAACTCAACTTATGAATTCAAATAGTGCCTTATCATGTTTTGCACTAAACAGCAAGGTTAAGTTGCTTAAACATGCATGAAACTAGTACAGATGGATAGATTGGATTTTTCTGATCATTTTTCATATATAAATCTTTGCATTTGGAGTTACAAATTAATTTCTATGATTTTTTGAAGTTTATAACAATTTCTGGAATTTTCTGAATAAGTTTAAATCCAGAAAATTCTTTACTGCGTTAGCACTATGTCACTGTGACATCAGCAGGTCAACGGGGCGGTCCAGGTCAAGCTGACCAGTGGGCCCCCTGTGTCAGTAACTAAACTAAACTAACTAGGTTTAGTTAACACTAATCTAGGTTAGCTAGCAGGGCGTCCCCACCTGTCAGACTCGGGAGGGGGAGTCAAACTGGGTCAACCGAGGCTGACCCGCCGGCGGCCCGACGCCGGCGTGCACAGACGTGGCAGAGGGGCTCGGGATCACTTCCCCGGCTCCCAAACGAGTGGCGGAGAGCGCCCCCGGGGAGCTGGAGCTCACCCGCGCCCAACGCAGCCAGCGACAGCAGCTGGGGCGGCCATGAGCTGGGCAGTGGCGGCCTGGGTCCGAGCATGTGCGGGAACACGGCTGCGGTGGCCTAGGTGATGCGTGCGCGACACCTATGTCGTCTACATGATGTGGCGAGCAGGATGGACGTGCGCCCAGGACCAAATGGTCACCGGAGCATCATCGGCGGCAAGCACGGGGCGGCGGCGGGTTTCGGTCGTCTACGAAGCGGCAGCTACGACGTGCAAATGAGACAACGGAGAGGGTGTTTCGAGGGAGAGGCTCACGGCGGTTGCAGTGGTGCAGACGACGAGCTCGGAGGAGGACCGGAGCGAACAGGGCGGCGGAGGCGATCTCGGCAGCCACAGGTTGAAGACGACATCGGTGAAGACGAAGCGGGGCTTCCCGAGGCGCGTGACTCGTTGTAGAGGTCGTGGTCGTCACGGCGGAGCTTCTGGACCGCTTGAGAGGACGAGGGAGAGGCGATGGCCATGGTGGTGCTCGTCGGCACGCTGCGCTGTGCTCGGGTGCGAGGTGGAGAGGGACCAGAGGAGGGGGGAGAGGCACTAGGAGAGTGAGTGAGGGTCGAGGAGGTGGTGTGGCTGCACCAGGGAGGGCCAGGGCGAAGCTACAAGAAGGAGGTGGCCGTCGGTGGCCGTGCGCGTGCTGGCGCACCGCAGGCACACGCCCTCGTGCCTTCTGGCACGAGGTTGAAGGAGGCGGTGCTGGGCTGGGCCACTACAGCAGTGGGTTGGGCCAACAGTGTTGGACTGGTTAGCTGGGCTACTAGGTAACCCAGGTAGGTTCTGTCTCTCTCTTTTATTTCTATTTTCTAATTGTTTTGCTCTGGTTGAATTAGTAAAAATACTAATCCATTTACAAAACTCCTGAAAATATTTGTGGGCACCTTTAGATTTATTTTCAACAGCCCTCAAATGCTTTCAAGAGTATTTGGACATTTAAAATATTTTATAGAATTTAAATGTCCAAATTCAAATACTTATGGTTTAATTTAAAAATCCAGAGTGTCCTAGAGAAGTGTGCACCATTTTTGGCAGAGGTTCTAGACCAATTCAAAAATGATGAACATTTATGAAGGGCATTTTCGGTTCATTGAAAATGATTTTATGTTGAACCTATTTGATTTGATCTGGTGCTAGGGTTTGATCAATCCCCATTTCAAATTCAAAAGAATTTAAACATGATGCAACATATGGCTAGCTAGCTCAGAGCATACCAGAAGTAGGGATGTGACATGTCATCAAGTAAAGGAGGTTTGCCTTGAGGGTTATACTTAGGTTTCTCTATTTGAGGTCTTGCATAAAGCCAAGGAACACTGGAGTGTTCATTACTAGGAGGTTGTTGGCCAAGTGGTGGAGTAGCCACAACTGGCCTCGAGGCCGCACCACCAGAAAGTGGTGCAAGCATCATGGTTAGTGTGGCTATCCTCATTTGGACCAAGGCCTCAAGAGAGGCATCATGCTCCTCCTTTTGATTAGCAAGAGCTCGTTCCAGATCCTCTGAAGTGAAGGACTCGGCTTCCGTGGAAGCCGTGCCCGTACTCTTCGGATCTGCAACAAGGGGAGTCCCATCGGGGTTCATCTCGCTCTAGGGCGGTTAAGCCACAAGAATAGAGCACGAGGCACTAATACCAATTGAAAGGATCAATATGGACCTAGAGGGGGGTGAAAAGGTACAATTACAAATTTTAATTGTTACTTAGCAATTTTAGGCAATAATGCGGAATATGAAGTTTGGCCTAACAATTGCAAGTGTGTAGCTATGAGCTAAGCAAGGTAAACAAGTAACGCAAGTAGGAGAGTAAGCAAGCACAATATGATATAAGTAAAGACTAAGAGACAAGTAACCACAAGTAGGAAGTTAGGGTTAGAGATAACCGCAACTCTGAGAGACGGGGATGTATGCCGATGTTCACTTCCTTGGAGGGAAGCTACGTCACCGTTAGAGAGGTGGATGTTACCACGAAGGCACACCAATGCCACAAAGGCTCACCCTATTCTCCCTTTGAGACAACACCACGGAGGTGTTTCTCAACCACTAGTGGTAGACCTTGGGGTGGTCTCCAAGCCCTCACAAACTTTCCAGGGTTAATCACAATGATCGATTCCTCACCGAAAGACTCCTACCGCCTAGGAGTCTCCAACCTCCGACAGTAATAAGATCCAATGGAAAAACTCAAGACTTTCTCAAATCACGATTTGCTTTGGTCACAAGAAGGAGGGGAAGAAGATCTTTCTTTTGATTGGAATAACTCTTTCAAACTCTCAAGAATCAAACTAGGATCTAAGATTTCGTGGGTGAGCGAGAGAGAGAGAGAGAGAGAGAGAGAGAGAGAGAGAGAGAGAGAGAGAGAGAGAGAGAGAGAGCACGGGTGTTCTTGGGGCGTGTTGAAGTGGAGTGTTCAACCTTATCTCGAAGAGTTAAGGCGCTATTTATACCCATAACGAATTAGAGCCATTTTGAGCAGACATTGACTTGCCCGGATGATCTGGAGGACCATCCGGATGATCTGGACAGCATCCGGATGAACTGGCTATAGCTCTGGATCAAAGTGGTAGTAGTAGTGCTGCGTGGAGGCCGGACAGTCCGGAGGACAGCCTAGATGATCTGGAAGTAAGCCCAGATGATCCGGAAGGAAGGCCGGATGATCCGGCTTCGCCCACCAAGGTTCTGTGACGTGGGAGCGCTATTATTCGGATGATCCAAGACAGGATTCAGACGATCCGACCAAAGTCCGGATGATCCGGGCACATGTCCGGATGATCCGGGGCCAAGCCCAGATGATTCGGGGGCAAGCCCAGATGATGCGTCTATGGTGTCAGCTTGTGGATAAAATGAAGGGAAGGAGTCGTGGTTTTTCTTTGGCTAAGGAGTTTTGGTAGGGATTTTGGTCTTTGTGAAAATCTTCTTGTGAGGTAAATTGTGAGAAAGCCTTGGTCATACACCTCGGATCCCCTCTTAATAGTGCGGGATCCCTATTACTCAAGAAATGTATAAAAGAGGAAAATACTTCGTCTTTGTTTGCTCCTATAGGGGGGCGCTCTCCTATCTCGTGGAGGCCTTGGCTGCTTCTTGACTTGCACTCCAAGTCCTCTAGATCACGTTCGTTCCAAAAATCACGCTCCCGAAGGTTTCATTCCATTTGGACTCCTTCTGATATTCCTTTTCTTCGAAATACTGAAATAGGCAAAAAAACAGCAATACGGGCTAGGCCTCCAGCTAGTAGGTTAGTCCGAAAAATGATATAAATGTGTAAAATAAAGCCCATAAACATCCAAAAGGGGTAATATAATAGCATGGAACAATCAAAAATTATAGATACGTTGGAGACGTATCAAGCATCCCCAAGCTTAATTCCTGCTCGTCCTTGAGTAGGTAAATGATAAAAAGAGAATTTTTGATGTGGAATGCTACCTAGCATAATTCTTAATGTAATTTTCTTTATTGTGGCATGAATGTTCAGATCCAAATGATTCAAAATAAAAGTTCATATTGATAAAAGAAATAGTAACACTTCAAGCATACTAATCAAAGTAATCATGTCTTCTCAAAATAACATGGCAAAAGAAAGTTCATCCCTACAAAATCATATAGTTAGGCTATGCTTCATTTTCGTCACACAAAGATGTTCCCAACTTCTATACCCCCGATGACAAGCCAAGAAATTGTTTCATACTTAAATAATTTCAAACTTTTTCAACCTTCACGCAATACATGAGTGTGAGCCATGGATATAACACTATGGGTGGAATAGAATATGATATGGGGATTGTGTGGAGAAGATAAAAAGGAGAAAGTCTCACATTGACGAGGATAATCAATGGGCTATGGAGATGCCCATCAATTGATGTCAACATGAGGAGTAGGGATTGCCATGCAACGGATGCACTTGAGCTATAAATGAATGCTCAACAAAAGAAAACTAGTGGGTGTGCATCCAACTTGCTTGCTCATGAAGACCTAGGGCATTTGAGGAAGCCCATCGTAGGAATATACAAGCCAAGTTCTATAATGAAAAATTCCCACTAGTATGAAAAGGACAACTTATGAGACTCACTATATGAAAAACATGGTGCTACTTTGAAGCACAAGTGTGGAAAAAGAGATAGTAACATTGCCCTTTTTTCTTTCTTTTTTTTCTTCTTTTTTTGTTTTTCTTTTCTTTTTTTTTGGGCCTTTCTTTTTTTCTTTGGCCTTTCTTCTTTTTTTTTCTTTTTTTTCTTTGGGCAATGCTCTAATAATGATGATCATCACACTTCTATTGATTACAACATATGAATTACAACTCGAAACTAGAACAAGATATGACTCTATATGAATGTCTCCGACGGTGTACCAGGATGGTGTAATGAATCAAGAGTGACATGTATAAAAAAATAATGCATGGTGGCTTTGCCACAAATACGATGTCAACTACATGATCATGCAATGGCAATATGACAAAAGTAAAGTATGTCATGATGATGATAAACGGAACGGTGGAAAGTTGCATGGCAATATATCTCGGAATGGCTATGGAAATGCCATAATAGGTAGGTATGGTGGATGTTTTGAGGAAGATAGAAGGAGGTTTATGTGTGATAGAGCGTATCGTATCACGGGGTTTGGATGCATCGGCGAAGTTTGCACCAACTCTCAAGGTGAGAAAGGGCAATGCACGGTACCGAAGAGGCTAGCAATGGTGGAAAGGTAAAAGTGCGTATAATCCATGGACTCAACATTAGTCAAAAGAACTCATATACTTATTGCAAAAATTTAGAAGTCATCAAAAATCAAGTACTACGCGCATGCTCCTAGGGGGATAGATTGGTAGGAAAAGACCATCGCTCGTCCCCGACCGCCACTCATAAGGATGCACAAGCCAGGTACACTTCATGTTTCAAATTTGTTACACAACTTTAACCATACGTACATGCTACGGGACTTGCTAACTTCAACACAAGCATTCTTTAAATTCATAATCACCCAACTAGCATGACTTTAATATCACTACCTCCCTATCTCAAAACAGTTATCAAGTATCAAATTGATCATAGCATCCAATTCACTTCCCATGATAGTTTTTATTATACCCAACTTGGATGCCTACCATTCTAGGACCAATTTTATAACCATAGCAAATACCATGTTGTTCTAAAAGACTCTCAAAGATGCAAGTGAAGCATGAGAGACTAGAAAATTCTACAAAAATAAGTCACCGCCGTGCTCTAAAAGATATAAGTGAAGCACTAGAGCAAAAACTATCAAGCTCAAAAGATATAAGTGAAGCACATAGAGTATTCTAGCAAATTCTAATCAAATAGGCTTCTCCCAAAAGGTGTGTACAGCAAGGATGATTGTGGTAAACTAAAAAGCAAAGACTAATATAATACACGACGCTCCAAGCAAAACACATATCATGTGGCGAATAAAAATATAGCTCCAAGTAAAGTTACCAATGAACGAAGACGAAAGAGGGGATGCCTTCCCGGGGCATCCCCAAGCTTAGACTTTTGGCTATCCTTGAATATTTTGGGGTGCCTTGGGCATCCCCAAGCTTAGGCTCTTACCACTCCTTATTCCATAGTCCATAAAAGCTTTACCCAAAACTTGAAAACTTCACAACACAAAACTCAATAGGAAATCTTATAAGCTCCGTTAGTGAAAGAAAACAAAACCACCACATAAGGTACTGTAATGAACTCATTATTTATTTATTTTGGTGTTAAACCTACTTTAATCCAACTTCTCTATGGTTTATAAACTAATTTACTAGCCATAGATGCATCGAAATAAGCAAACAACACACAAAAAACAGAATCTGTCAAAAACAGAACAATCTATAGCAATCTGTAACTAACGCAAAGTTCTGGAACTCTAAAAATCCTACCAAAATAGGAAGTCCTGGAAAATTTGTTTATTGATCAGCAGAAAAAAGAATCAACGCAAAAGCACGTTTCTGTGATTTAAAAAAACTAAATTAGTGCGTGCAAAGTTTCTGTTTTTCAGCAGAATCAAATCAACTATCATCATAGGTTATCCTATAGGTTCTACTTGGCACAAACACTAATTAAAAGGTAAAAACACATCTAAACAGAAGGTAGATGCAATATTTATTACTAAACAGGAACAAAAACAAAAAACACAAAGAAAATTGGGTTGCCTCCCAACTAGCGCTATCGTTTAACGCCCCTAGCTAGGCATAAAAGCGAAGATAGATGTAACGAGTGCCATCTTTGGCAATAAATTCATCAATAGAGAACTTGTGATCTCTAGGGGTTTCTCCCTTTTTAGCAATGACTAAACCTTTAGGCAAAAATTCAAGAAATTCATTGGTAGCAAAAGGTTCCTTAACGATAGAGAGACAATTGGGATTAACACTTATGGATTTGAGATCCGCATCTCCCTTACTAGAAGATTCACCCTTATTTTTAGGAACATAAATAAACTTGGCAGTTTTAGTAGGGGGTTTTGGAGTGTTTTTCATGGAGGAAAACACGGAACCTAAGTTTGTGATGATATCCTCAAGTTTACCGATTCTAGATCTATTTTTTAATTGACTATAGGTTCGTTTTCTTTAAGATTTTTCAAAGTAACTCCAACCCTAGATCCATATTGGGTAATGTGATTATGAATCTTTTTATCCAAATTTTCAATCAACTCAACAGTAGCAATTTTATTTTCAATAATCTCAAGCCGTTGCATAACATGTTCTAAAGTTAAAACAGTTCCATTGACCAAAAGAGGTGGTGGGCCAAACAAATCTAACATAGCATTATAAACATCAAACGTATGGCTACTCATGAAATCACCTCCGGTAGCAATATCAAGAACACATCTATTCCAAGGAGTGATGCCTACATAAAAATTGCGGAGAAGAACGGAAGTAGAAAGCTTCCTAGTAGATTTATATTAAGCATTGCAAATTCTATGCCAAGCATCTTTTAAATTTTCTCCCTCCCTTTGCTTAAAATTGAGAATTTCCTATTCGGGAGTAATAATAAGGATAGGAGGACTAGCCATGACGACAAGATAAATGAACTAACACACGGGCAAACGGAAAAAGGCAAGCAAAAAAGAGAGGAGGAGATTGGGAAAGAGAGGGCGAATAAAACGGCAAGGGTGAAGTGGGGGAGAGGAAAACGAGAGGCAAATGGCAAATAATGTAAATGCGAGGGAGATGAGTTTGTGATGGGTACTTGGTATGTCTTGACTTGAGCGAAGACCTCCCCAGCAACAGCGCCAGAAATCCTTCTTGCTATGTCTTGAGCTTGCGTTGGTTTTCCTTGAAGAGGAAAGGGTCATGCAGCAATAGTAGCGTAAGTATTTCCCTCAGTTTTTGAGAACCAAGGTATCAATCCAGTAGGAGGCTCCTCAAAAGTCCCACGCACCTACACAAACAAACAAAGAACTCGCAACCAACGCAATAAAGGGGTTGTCAATCCCTTCACAGCCACTTGCGAAAGTGAGATCTGATAGAGATAATATAATAAGATAAATATATTTTTGGCATTTTATAATATAGATGCAAAAAGTAAAGATTCAAATAAAAGTAGATTCGGAGCAAATATGATAAGAGATAGACCCGGGGGCCATAGGTTTCACTAGTGGCTTCTCTCAAGATAGCATAAGTATTACGGTGGGTGAACAAATTACTGTCGAGCAATTGATAGAAAAGCGAATAATTATGAGATTATCTAGGCATGATCATGTATATAGGCATCACGTCTGTGACAAGTAGACCGACTCCTGCCTGCATCTACTACTATTACTCCACACATCGACCGACTCCTGCCTGCATCTAGAGTATTAAGTTCATAAGAACAGAGTAACTCTTTAAGCAAGATGACATGATGTAGAGGGATAAACTCAAGCAATATGATATAAACCCCATCTTGTTATCCTCGATGGCAACAATACAATACGTGCCTTGCTGCCCCTGCTGTCACTGGGAAAGGACACCGCAAGATTGAACTCAAAGCTAAGCACTTCTCCCATGGCAAGAAAGATCAATCTAGTAGGCCAAATCAAACTGATAATTCGAAGAGACTTGCAAAGATAACTCAATCATACATAAAAGAATTCAGAGAAGATTCAAATATTATTCATAGATAAACTTGATCATAAACCCACAATTCATCGGATCTCGACAAACACACCGCAAAAAGAGTTTACATCGAATAGATCTCCACAAGAGAGGGGGAGAACATTGTATTGAGATCCAAAAAGAGAGAAGAAGCCATCTAGCTAATAACTATGGACCCGTAGGTCTGTGGTAAACTACTCACAACTCATCGGAGGGGCAAGGGTGTTGATGTAGAAGCCCTCCGTGGTCGATTCCCCCTTCGGCAGATTGTCGGCGAAGGCTCCAAGATGAGAACTCGCGGATACAGAAGGTTACGGCGGTGGAAATTGTGTTTCGTTGGCTCCCTGGATGTTTTCGGGGTACGTAGGCTTATATAGGAGGAAGAAGTACGTCGGTGGACGCCCAAGGGGCCCACGAGACAGGGGGCGCGTCCTATGGGGGGCGCCCTCCTATCTCGTGGAGGCCTCGGCTGCTTCTTGACTTGCACTCCAAGTCCTCTGGATCACGTTCGTTCCAAAAATCACGCTCCTGAAGGTTTCATTCCGTTTGGACTCCGTTTGATGTTCCTTTTCTTCGAAATACTGAAATAGGAAAAAAAAACAGCAATACGGGTTGGGCCTCCGGTTAGTAGGTTAGTCCCAAAAATGATATAAATGTGTAAAATAAAGCCCATAAACATCCAAAAGGGGTAATATAATAGCATGGAACAATCAAAAATTATAGATACGTTAGAGACGTATCAGTGCCCACTCATATGCAACTGGGCGGTTGAGCTTCACCTGCCACATCGGGTGTACCTCCAGTTTGGTTTGTTCCAGCCACACCCGCCGGAGTGGGAGGACACGGACAAGTTGCTACACGTGTAAGATATAATTAAACTTGAGCACTTAGCAGCTTCTCGGCGGTTTCGATGGTGCTAATATTCTGTTTCTAACTTGCAGGTTGGATAGGAAAAGGCAGCGGAAGATACAGGATTGGGCCAAGCATCACAGGAAGCATGTCGTACAGTTCACGCTTAGTGTGGAGCAAGCTAAGGCTGGAAAACGAGCCCAGCTTCGTGAGCACTGCCTAATGGCATTCAACAACTATCTCACATGGTTTCTTGGAAGTACCCGTGTGGAGGTATGCAAGCCGGCGGATGCTGAGGAGATTTTGGAAGATCCCACCATTTTCGATCAGCTAACCTAGCACGAGTACAACGCATTAGTCAGGAAAGGCAACTCAGTCCCTTCAACTCCAATGATGAATTAGTGGTATTTGCCCTTTTTTGCCTTTCCATTCGCACTATTCACATCTTCGCTTCCCTAACACGTTAATGACATTTCTGTTCATAGCATGCCTAGATCAAGAAAGCAGCTGATGAGACCGAGACTATTCTAGAGACAACCCTGGTTGGGAAAAGCGATGGGGAAGGTGCACTTTGACTTGGCTAATTTTTTGGCATATGCACACATAGGCGTATCCGCGTATGATGTGAAGTAGGATTGACACATAGCAAGCAAACAACTGTGAAGACAACATATGCACAAAGTACTTGACGACACATAGTAGTTCATAACACATACTACTTCAACTTGAAGAGTAGCTCATACAACCAAATCGAGGAGGGAATACATAGTACTTCACGACACATAGTACTTCATAATACATAGTAGTTCACGACACATAGTACTTCACAACCAGATCGAAGAGGAGTCCAAAAGACATAGTAGTTCATGACACATAGTAGTTCATACTCCATAATCCTTATGGAGATGACATAGCTCTATTTGAAGGAAATATACCCTAGAGGCAATAATAAAGTTATTATTTATTTCCTCATATCATGATAAATGTTTATTATTCATGCTAGAATTGTATTAACCGGAAACATGATACATGTGTGAATACATAGACAAACATAGTGTCACTAGTATGCCTCTACTTGACTAGCTCATTGATCAAAGATGGTTATGTTTCCTAACCATAGACATGTGTTGTCATTTGATTAATGGGATCACATCATTAGGAGAATGATGTGATTGACTTGACCCATTCCGTTAGCTTAGCACTTGATCATTTAGTATGTTGCTATTGCTTTCTTCATGACTTATACAAAGTTCCTACAACTATGAGATTGTGCAACTACCGTTTACCGGAGGAACACTTTGTGTGCTACCAAACGTCACAACGTAACTGGGTGATTATAAAGGTGCTCTACAGGTGTCTCCAAAGGTACATGTTGAGTTGGCATAATTCGAGATTAGGTTTTGTCACTCCGATTGTCGGAGAGGTATCTCTGGGCCCTCTCGGTAATACTCATCACTTAAGCCTTGCAAGCATTGTAACTAATGATTTAGTTACGAAATGATGTATTACGGAACGAGTAAAGAGACTTGCCGGTAACGATATTGAACTAGGTATTGGATACCGACGATCGAATCTCGGGCAAGTAACATACCGATGACAAAGGGAACAACGTATGTTGTTATGCGGTTTGACCGATAAAGATCTTCATAGAATATGTAGGAACCAATATGAACATCCAGGTTCCACTATTGGTTATTGACCGAGAATAGTTCTAGGTCATGTCTACATAGTTCTCGAACCCGTAGGGTCCGCACGCTTAACGTTACGTTGATAGTTTTATTATGAGTTTATAAGTTTTGATGTACCGAAGTTTGTTCAGAGTCCCGGATGTGATCACGGACATGACGAGGAGTCTCGAAATGGTCGAGACATAAAGATTGATATATTGGACGACTATATTCGGACACCGGAAGTGTTCCGGGTGATTTCGGAGAAAACCGGAGTGCCGGAGGGTTACCGGAACCCCCCCGGGAGAGTTAATGGGCCACATGGGCCTTAGTGGAAAGAGAGAGGGGCGGCCAGGGTGGGCCGCGCGCCCCTCTCCCTCTGGTCCGAATTGGACTAGGAGGGGGGTGGCGCCTCCCTCTTTCCTTCCCCTCTCCCCCTTCCTTTCCCCCTTCTAGAGAAGGAGTTTCTCTCGAAAGAAGTGAGTGGGAGGAAAGTAGAACTTGATGAGGTAACTGTACCTACTCCCTTATTGGAAAGTAGTTCATCACAGAAATCAGTTCCTGTGACACTTACACCAATTAGTGAGGAAGCTAATGATATTGATCATGAAACTTTAGATCAAGTTTCTACTGAACCTCGTAGGTCTACCAGAGTAAGATCCGCACCAGAGTGGTACGGTAATCCTATTCTGGAAGTCATGTTACTTGACCATGATGAACCTACGAACTATGGGGAAGCAATGATGAGCCCAGATTCCGCAAAATGGCTAGAGGCCATGAAATCTGAGATGGGATCCATGTATGAGAACAAAGTATGGACTTTGGTTGACTTGCCCAATGATCGGCAAGCCATTGAGAATAAATGGATCTTTAAGAAGAAGACTGACGCTGATGGTAATATTACTGTCTATAAAGCTCGACTTGTTGCAAAAGGTTTTCGACAAGTTCAAGGGGTTGATTACGATGAGACTTTCTCACCCATAGCGATGCTTAAGTCTGTCCGAATCATGTTAGCGATTGCCGCATTTTATGATTATGAAATTTGGCAGATGGATGTCAAAACTGCATTCCTGAATGGATTTCTGCAAGAAGAGTTGTATATGATGCAACCGGAAGGTTTTATCGATCCTAAGGGAGCTAACAAAGTGTGCAAGCTCCAGCGATCAATCTATGGTCTGGTGCAAGCCTCTCGGAGTTGGAATAAACGCTTTGATAGTGTGATCAAAGCATATGGTTTTCTACAGACTTTTGGAGAAGCCTGTATTTACAAGAAAGTGAGTGGGAGCTCTGTAGCATTTCTAATATTATAAGTGGATGACATATTGTTGATTGGAAATGATATAGAATTTCTGAATAGCATAAAAGGATACTTGAATAAAAGTTTTTCAATGAAAGACCTCGGTGAAGCTGCTTACATATTGGGCATTAAGATCTATAGAGATAGATCAAGACGCTTGATTGGACTTTCACAATGCACGTACCTTGATAAAGTGTTGAAAAGGTTCAATATGGATCAGGCAAAGAAAGGGGTCTTGCCTGTATTACAAGGTATAAAGTTGAGTCAGACTCAATGCCCGACCACTACAGAAGATAGAGAGAAAATGAAAGGAGTTCCCTATGCTTCAGCCATAGGCTCTATCATGTATGCAATGCTGTGTACCTGACCTGATGTGTGCCTTGCTATTAGTTTGGTAGGGAGGTACCAAAGTAATCCAGGAGTGGGTCACTGGACAGCGGTCAAGAACATCCTAAAATACCTGAAAAGGACTAAGGATATGTTTCTCGTATATGGAGGTGACAAAGAGCTAGTCGTAAAGGGTTACGTCGATGCAAGCTTTGACACTGATCCGGAGGATTCTAAATCGCAAACCGGATACGTATTTTTATTAAATGGTGGAGCTGTAAGTTGGTGCAGTTCTAAACAAAGCGTCGTGGCGGGATCTACATGTGAAGCGGAGTACATAGCTACTTCGGAAGCAGCAAATGAAGGAGTCTGGATGAAGGAGTTCATTTCCGATCTAGGTGTTATACCTAGTGCATCGGGACCAATGAAGATCTTCTGTGACAATACTGGTGCAATTGCCTTGGCAAAGGAATCCAGATTTCACAAGAGGACCAAGCACATCAAGAGACGCTTTAATTCCATTCGGGACCAAGTCCAAGTGGGAGACATAGAGATTTGCAAGATACATACGGATCTGAATGTTGCAGACCCATTGACTAAGCCTCTCTCACGAGCAAAACATGATCAGCACCAAGACTCCATGGGTGTTAGAATCATTACTATGTAATCTAGATTATTGACTCTAGTGCAAGTGGGAGACTGAAGGAAATATGCCCTTGAGGCAATAATAAAGTTATTATTTATTTCCTCATATCATGATAAATATTTATTATTCATGCTAGAATTGTATTAACCGGAAACATGATACATGTGTGAATACATAGACAAACATAGTGTCACTAGTATGCCTCTACATGACTAGCTCATTGATCAAAGATGGTTATGTTTCCTAACCATAGACATGTGTTGTCATTTGATTAATGGGATCACATCATTAGGATAATGATGTGATTGACTTGACCCATTCCGTTAGCTTAGCACTTGATCATTTAGTATGTTGCTATTGCTTTCTTCATGACTTATACAAAGTTCCTACAACTATGAGATTGTGCAACTCCCGTTTACCGGAGGAACACTTTGTGTGCTACCAAACGTCACAACGTAATTGGGTGATTATAAAGGTGCTCTACAGGTGTCTCCAAAGGTACATGTTGAGTTGGCATAATTCGAGATTAGGTTTTGTCACTCCGATTGTCGGAGAGGTATCTCTGGGCCCTCTCGGTAATACTCATCACTTAAGCCTTGCAAGCATTGTAACTAATGAATTAGTTACGAAATGATGTATTACGGAACGAGTAAAGAGACTTGCCGGTAACGAGATTGAACTAGGTATTGGATACCGACGATCGAATCTCGGGCAAGTAACATACCGATGACAAAGGGAACAACGTATGTTGTTATGCGGTTTGACCGATAAAGATCTTCGTAGAATATGTAGGAACCAATATGAACATCCAGGTTCCACTATTGGTTATTGACCGAGAATAGTTCTAGGTCATGTCTACATAGTTCTCGAACCCGTAGGGTCCGCACGCTTAACGTTACGATGACAGTTTTATTATGAGTTTATAAGTTTTGATGTACCGAAGTTTGTTCGGAGTCCCGGATGTGATCACGGACATGACGAGGAGTCTCGAAATGGTCGAGACATAAAGATTGATATATTGGACGACTATATTCGGACACCGGAAGTGTTCCGGGTGATTTCGGAGAAAACCGGAGTGCCGGAGGGTTACCGGAACCCCCCTGGGAGAGTTAATGGGCCACATGGGCCTTAGTATAAAGAGAGAGGGGCGGCCAGGGTGGGCCGCGTGCCCCCTCTCCCTCTGATCCGAATTGGACTAGGAGGGGGGTGGCGCCTCCCTCTTTCCTTCCCCTCTCCCCCTTCCTTTCCCCCTCCTAGTAGGAGTAGGAAAGGGGGAGTCCTACTCCTACTAGGAGGAGGACTCCTCCTCCAGCGCGCCCCCCTTGGGCCGGCCGGCCTCCCTCCCTTGCTCTTTTATATACGGGGACAGGCGGGCACCTCAGAGACACACAAATTGATCTACGGATCGTTCCTTAGCTGTGTGCGGTGCCCCCCTCCGCCATATTCCATCTCGGTCATATCGTCACGGAGTTTAGGCGAAGCCCTGCGCCGGTAGAACATCATCATCGTCACCACGCCATCGTGCTGATGGAACTCATCCCTGACGCTTTGCTGGATTGGAGCCCGGGGAACGTCATCGATCTGAACGTGTGCTGAACACGGAGGTGCCGTACGTTCGGTGCTTGGATCGGTCGGATCGTGAAGACGTACGACTACATCAACCGCGTTGTCATAACGCTTCCGCTTAACGGTCTACGAGGGTACATAGATAACACTCTCCCCTCTTGTTGCTATGCATCACCATGATCTTGCGTGTGCGTAGGAATTTTTTTGAAATTACTACGTTCCCCAACAGTTGCATCCGAGCCTAGGTTTTATGCGTTGATGTTATATGCACGAGTAGAACACAAGTGAGTTGTGGGCGATACAAGTCATACTGCTTACCAGCATGTCATACTTTGGTTCATCCATATTGTTGGATGAAGCGGCCCGGACCGACATTACGCGTACGCTTACATGAGACTGGTTCTACTGACGTGCTTTGCACACAGGTGGCTGGCGGGTGTCAGTTTCTCCAACTTTAGTTGAACCGAGTGTGGCTACGCCCGGTCCTTGCGAAGGTTAAAACAGCACTAACTTGACGAACAATCATTGTGGTTTTGATGCGTAGGTAAGAACGGTTCTTGCTCAGCCCGTAGCAGCCACGTAAAACTTGCAACAACAAAGTAGAGGACGTCTAACTTGTTTTTGTAGGGCATGTTGTGATGTGATATGGTCAAGACGTGATGATATATTTATTGTATGAGATGATCATGTTTTGTAACCGAAGTTATCGGCAACTGGTAGGAGCCATATGGTTGTTGCTTTATTGTATGAAATGCAAACGCCCTGCAATTGCTTTACTTTACCACTAAGCGGTAGCGATAGTCGTAGAAGCAATAGATGGCGTAACGACAACGATGCTACAATGGAGATCAAGGTGTCGCGCCGGTGACGATGGTGATCACGATGGTGCTTCGAAGATGGAGATCACAAGCACAAGATGATGATGACCATATCATATCACTTATATTGATTGCATGTGATGTTTATCCTTTATGCATCTTATCTTGCTTTGTTTAACGGTAGCATTTTAAGATGATCTCTCACTTAAAATTATCAAGAAGTGTTCTCCCTGAGTATGCACCGTTGCCAAAGTTCGTCGTGCCCAGACACCACGTGATGATCGGGTGTGATAAGCTCTACGTCCATCTACAACGGGTGCAAGCCAGTTTTGCACACGCAGAATACTCAGGTTAAACTTGACGAGCCTAGCATATGCAGATATGGCCTCGGAACACGGAGACCGAAAGGTCGAGCGTGAATCATATAGTAGATATGATCAACATAGTGATGTTCACCATTGAAAACTACTCCATCTCACGTGATGATCGGTTATGGTTTAGTTGATTTGGATCACGTGATCACTTAGATGACTAGAGAGATGTCTGTCTAAGTGGGAGTTCTTAAGTAATATGATTAATTGAACTTAAATTTATCATGAACTTAGTACCTGATAGTATTTTTGCTTGTCTATGTTTGTTGTAGATAGATGGCCCGTGATGTTGTTCCGTTGAATTTTAATGCGTTCCTTGAGAAAGCAAAGTTGAAAGATGATGGTAGCAATTACACGGACTGGGTCCGTAACTTGAGGATTATCCTCATTGTTGCACAGAAGAATTACGTCCTAGAAGCACCGCTGGGTGCCAGGCCTGCTGCAGGAGCAACGCCAGATGTTGTGAACGTCTGGCAGAGCAAAGCTGATGACTACTCAATAGTTCAGTGTGCCATGCTTTACGGCTTAGAACCGGGTCTTCAATGACGTTTTGAACGTCATGGAGCATATGAGATGTTCCAGGAGTTGAAGTTAATATTTCAAGCAAATGCCCGGATTGAGAGATACGAAATCTCCAATAAGTTCTACAGCTGCAAGATGGAGGAGAATAGTTCTGTCAGTGAGCATATACTCAAAATGTCTGGGTATAATAATCACTTGATTCAACTGGGAGTTAATCTTCCGGATGATAGCATCATTGACAGAATTCTCCAATCACTGCCACCAAGCTACAAGAGCTTCATGATGAACTACAATATGCAAGGGGTGAACAAGACAATTCCCGAGATCTTCGCAATGCTAAAGGTTGCGGAGGTAGAAATCAAGAAGGAGCATCATGTGTTGATGGTCAACAAGACCACTAGTTTCAAGAAAAAGGGCAAAGGGAAGAAGAAGGCGAACTTCAAGAAGAACAGCAAGCAAGTTGCTGCTTAAGAGAAGAAACCCAAGTCTGGACCTAAGCCTGAAACTGAGTGCTTCTACTGCAAGCAAACTGGTCACTAGAAGCGGAACTGCCCCAAGTATTTGGCGGATAAGAAGGATGGCAAAGTGAACAAAGGTATATGAGATATACATGTTATTGATGTGTACATAACTAGAGCTCGTAGTAGCACCTGGGTATTTGATACTGGTTCTGTTGCTAATATTTGCAACTCGAAACAGGGACTATGGAATAAGCGAGCACTGGCCAAGGACGAGGTAATGATGCGCGTGGGAAACGGTTCCAAAGTCGATGTGATCGCGGTCGGCACGCTACCTCTACATCTACCTTCGGGATTAGTTTTAGACCTGAATAATTGTTATTTGGTGCCAGCGTTGAGCATGAACATTATATCTGGATCTTGTTTGATGCGAGACGGTTATTCATTTAAATCAGAGAATAATGGTTGTTCTATTTATATGAGTAATATCTTTTATGGTCATACACCCTTGAAGAGTGGTCTATTTTTATTGAATCTCGAAAGTAGTGATACTCATATTCATAATGTCGAAACCAAAAGATGCAGAGTTGATAATGAGAGTGCAACTTATTTGTGGCACTGCCGTTTAGGTCATATCGGTGTAAAGCGCATGAAGAAACTCCATACTGATGGCCTTTTGGAATCACTTGATTATGAATCACTTGGTACTTGCGAACCATGCCTCATGGGCAAGATGACTAAAACACCGTTCTCCGGTACTATGGAGAGAGCAACAGATTTGTTGGAAATCATACATACAGATGTATGTGGTCCGATGAATGTTGAAGCTCGTGGCGGATATCGTTATTTTCTCACCTTCACAGATGATTTGAGCAGATATGGTTATATCTACTTAATGGAACACAAGTCTGAAACATTTGAAAAGTTCAAAGAATTTCAGAGTGAAGTGGAAAATCATCGTAACAAGAAAATAAAGTTTCTACGATCTGATCATGGAGGAGAATATTTGAGTTACGAGTTTGGTTTACATTTGAAACAATGTGGAATAGTTTCGCAACTCACGCCACCAGGAACACCACAAAGAAATGGTGTGTCCGAACGTCGTAATCGTACTTTACTAGATATGGTGCGATCTATGATGTCTCTTACTGATTTACTGTTATCGTTCTGGGGTTATGCTTTAGAGACAGCCGCATTCACGTTAAATAGGGCACCATCAAAATCCGTTGAGATGACGCCTTATGAACTGTGGTTTGGCAAGAAACCAAAGTTGTCGTTTCTTAAAGTTTGGGGCTGCGATGCTTATGTGAAGAAACTTCAGCCAGATAAGCTCGAACCAAAATCGGAGAAATGTGTCTTCATAGGATACCCAAAAGAGACTTTTGGGTACACCTTCTATCACAGATCCGAAGGCAAAACATTCGTTGCTAAGAATGGATCCTTTCTAGAGAAGGAGTTTCTCTCGAAAGAAGTGAGTGGGAGGAAAGTAGAACTTGATGAGGTAACTGTACCTACTCCCTTATTGGAAAGTAGTTCATCATAGAAATCAGTTCCTGTGACACTTACACCAATTAGTGAGGAAGCTAATGATATTGATCATGAAACTTCAGATCAAGTTTCTACTGAACCTCGTAGGTCTACCAGAGTAAGATCCGCACCAGAGTGGTACGGTAATCCTATTCTGGAAGTCATGTTACTTGACCATGATGAACCTACGAACTATGAGGAAGCGATGATGAGCCCAGATTCCGCAAAATGGCTAGAGGCCATGAAATCTGAGATGGGATCCATGTATGAGAACAAAGTATGGACTTTGGTTGACTTGCCCGATGATCGGCAAGCCATTGAGAATAAATGGATCTTTAAGAAGAAGACTGACGCTGACGGTAATATTACTGTCTATAAAGCTCGACTTGTTGCAAAAGGTTTTCGACAAGTTCAAGGGGTTGATTACGATGAGACTTTCTCACCCGTAGCGATGCTTAAGTCTGTCCGAATCATGTTAGCGATTGCCGCATTTTATGATTATGAAATTTGGCAGATGGATGTCAAAACTGCATTCCTGAATGGATTTCTGCAAGAAGAGTTGTATATGATGCAACCGGAAGGTTTTATCGATCCTAAGGGAGCTAACAAAGTGTGCAAGCTCCAGCGATCAATCTATGGTCTGGTGCAAGCCTCTCGGAGTTGGAATAAACGCTTTGATAGTGTGATCAAAGCATATGGTTTTCTACAGACTTTTGGAGAAGCCTGTATTTACAAGAAAGTGAGTGGGAGCTCTGTAGCATTTCTAATATTATAAGTGGATGACATATTGTTGATTGGAAATGATATAGAATTTCTGAATAGCATAAAAGGATACTTGAATAAAAGTTTTTCAATGAAAGACCTCGGTGAAGCTACTTACATATTGGGCATTAAGATCTATAGAGATAGATCAAGACGCTTGATTGGACTTTCACAATGCACGTACCTTGATAAAGTGTTGAAAAGGTTCAATATGGATCAGGCAAAGAAAGGGGTCTTGCCTGTATTACAAGGTATAAAGTTGAGTCAGACTCAATGCCCGACCACTGCAGAAGATAGAGAGAAAATGAAAGGAGTTCCCTATGCTTCAGCCATAGGCTCTATCATGTATACAATGCTGTGTACCAGACCTGATGTGTGCCTTCCTATTAGTTTGGCAGGGAGGTACCAAAGTAATCCAGGAGTGGGTCACTAGACAGCGGTCAAGAACATCCTAAAATACCTGAAAAGGACTAAGGATATGTTTCTCGTATATGGAGGTGACAAAGAGCTAGTCGTAAAGGGTTACGTCGATGCAAGCTTTGACACTGATCCGGATGATTCTAAATCGCAAACCGGATACGTATTTTTATTAAATGGTGGAGCTGTAAGTTGGTGCAGTTCTAAACAAAGCGTCGTGGCGGGATCTACATGTGAAGCGGAGTACATAGCTACTTCCGAAGCAGCAAATGAAGGAGTCTGGGTGAAGGAGTTCATTTCCGATCTAGGTGTTATACCTAGTGCATCGGGACCAATGAAGATCTTCTGTGACAATACTGGTGCAATTGCCTTGGCAAAGGAATCCAGATTTCACAAGAGGACCAAGCACATCAAGAGACGCTTCAATTCCATTCGGGACCAAGTCCAAGTGGGAGACATAGAGATTTGCAAGATACATACGGATCTGAATGTTGCAGACCCGTTGACTAAGCCTCTCTCACGAGCAAAACATGATCAGCACCAAGACTCCATGGGTGTTAGAATCATTACTATGTAATCTAGATTATTGACTCTAGTGCAAGTGGGAGACTGAAGGAAATATGCCCTAGAGGCAATAATAAAGTTATTATTTATTTCCTCATATCATGATAAATGTTTATTATTCATGCTAGAATTGTCTTAACCGGAAACATGATACATGTGTGAATACATAGACAAACATAGTGTCACTAGTATGCCTCTACTTGACTAGCTCATTGATCAAAGATGGTTATGTTTCCTAACCATAAACATGTGTTGTCATTTGATTAATGGGATCACATCATTAGGAGAATGATGTGATTGACTTGACCCATTCTGTTAGCTTAGCACTTGATCATTTAGTATGTTGCTATTGCTTTCTTCATGACTTATACAAAGTTCCTACAACTATGAGATTGTGCAACTCCCGTTTACCGGAGGAACACTTTGTGTGCTACCAAACGTCACAACGTAACTGGGTGATTATAAAGGTGCTCTACAGGTGTCTCCAAAGGTACATGTTGAGTTGGCATAATTCAAGATTAGGTTTTGTCACTCCGATTGTCGGAGAGGTATCTCTGGGCCCTCTCGGTAATACTCATCACTTAAGCCTTCCAAGCATTGTAACTAATGATTTAGTTACGAAATGATGTATTACGGAACGAGTAAAGAGACTTGCCGGTAACGAGATTGAACTAGGTATTGGATACCGACGATCAAATCTCGGGCAAGTAACATACCGATGACAAAGGGAACAACGTATGTTGTTATGCGGTTTGACTGATAAAGATCTTCGTAGAATATGTAGGAACCAATATGAACATCCAGGTTCCACTATTGGTTATTGACCGAGAATAGTTCTAGGTCATGTCTACATAGTTCTCGAACCCGTAGGGTCCGCACGCTTAACGTTACGATGACAGTTTTATTATGAGTTTATAAGTTTTGATGTACTGAAGTTTGTTCGGAGTCCCGGATGTGATCACGGACATGACGAGGAGTCTCGAAATGGTCGAGACATAAAGAATGATATATTGGACGACTATATTCGGACACCGGAAGTGTTCCGGGTGATTTCGGAGAAAACCGGAGTGCCGGAGGGTTACCGGAACCCCCCCGGGAGAGTTAATGGGCCACATGGGCCTTAGTGGAAAGAGAGAGGGGCGGCCAGGCTGGGTCGCGCGCCCCCTCTCCCTCTGGTCCGAGTTGGACTAGGAGGGGGGCGGCGCCTCCCTCTTTCCTTCCCCTCTCCCCCTTCCTTTCCCCCCTCCTAGTAGGAGTAGGAAAGGGGGAGTCCTACTCCTACTAGGAGGAGGACTCCTCCTCCAGGCGCGCCCCCCTTGGGCCGGCCGGCCTCCCCTCTTGCTCCTTTATATACGGGGACAGAGGGGCACCCCAGAGACACACAAGTTGATCTACGGATCATTCCTTAGCCGTGTGTGGTGCCCCCTCCACCATATTCCACCTCGGTCATATCGTCGCGGAGTTTAGGCGAAGCCCTGCGCCGATAGAACATCATCATCGTCACCACGCCGTCGTGCTGACGGAACTCATCCCCGACGCTTTGCTGGATTGGAGCCCAGGGAACGTCATCGAGCTGAACGTGTGCTGAACACGGAGGTGCCGTACGTTCGGTGCTTGGATCGGTCGGATCGTGAAGACGTACGACTACGTCAACCGCGTTGTCATAATGCTTCCGCTTAACGGTCTACGAGGGTACGTAGATAAAACTCTCCCCTCTCGTTGCTATGCCATCACCATGATCTTGCGTGTGCGTAGGATTTTTTTGAAATTACTACATTCCCCAACACTATTGCATAGAGCAAGGCCCATTTCCCTTCTTATTCTTCCTCTCGTCTTCCTCTTCCTCCTCCCTTTTCCTTATGAGGTGAGCCTCCTTAGCCACCCTCTCCATGAATATCTTGTTCTTCCTCTCCTCTTTTTCAGCTGCGAATGCCCAAAGTTTCATGGTTCTTTCTTCAAAATCCGCGAGACGCTTCTTTTGTGCGTCCTCACATTTCTTGTGCAACGCTAGTTCCCTAGCACGACACTCAAAACTTGCTCTAATTCTTTCCTCCCTCTTCTTTTCGAGCTCCTCTTCCTTCTTATTCTTTAGTGCGGCTTCGTCCTCCTCTCTCAGCTTCTTCGCAGCCTTCTCCCACCACCCCGCCATCTCATCCTCACCATCCTCCTTCATTGTTGGCTTGTTGGATTGAGAAGCCGCCATACCTACAAGGAGGGGAACAAAATAGTTAGTAATGAAAAAAATGGAAGAACATTTACATTGCAACATGAAGACATGAAAAACAAGAACATATGAAACATTATAATTAGTAAGCAACATATGGAAATGGTCCATCGAGGTATCCAAACATTCCTCTATAACGACCTTGCCCTTGACCACCACGAAGGCCAAGCCCATCACCACGACCAAAACCATCACCACAGCCAAGTCCACCACCAAGGCCAAGACCATCACCACGACCAAGTCCACCACCCCGAGCTCTACCACCACCACGGCCTAGACCACCACCACGAGCTCTACCATCACCACGGCCTCTTGTAAGTCCTAGTTGCCTCCCTCTTTGTTGCCTATATCCTCTTTGGCTACCATTTGGTTGCCTTGGCACTTGTTGGCTACCACTTGGTTGGCTTGGCACTTGTTGGCTACCACTTGGTTGGCTACCTTGTGTAGCTCCTTGTTGGCTTGTGCTTGCATCATTTTTCTTGGACATTTTTCGTGGTTTTGTACATTTTCTTTTGTTGTGGCCATGACCTTTGAATTCCCCATAGCGGGAGCTCTCACGAGGCTCTTGGAATTGGTCGTTTCCCGCTTCACGGCGGCCACCATGACCCCATCCGTCCATGTCGCATCGAAGACGCTTTGTCTTACGTCTATCCCGTTTAACAACCTTCAACTCCGAATCCAGCCATAGTTGAACTCCATGGTACTCCAACCATTGTGATTGGTCAAAGTATGGGTGAAAGCGGGGAGCCCATGTTTTCTTAACCGTCTGGATTGAGAACTCCGACTCCCTCATGGTGAGGGGATGATTGACATCCACATTCCTAACATGACCGACGGGATACAAGTGTGAGCATGGGAGATGAAGCAACAACGGCCTCCCACAAGAGCAATCACACCGTGTTAAGGAGACCTTGAAAGCCCGGCCTCCATGTTGGCGGCCATCATTTGTGGTTCCTCCTGGCTCTTTCACTTCGTACTTCCACTCTTCGTTGTCATATAGTATAGCTTCTTCTGAGTCTGCCTTCCGCGATTAAAATTCCAACCATTCATCAACCTTGGGTGGAAACTTGTACTTGTACTTGCGCTTGTTCTCACCCGCTATCTGTGCATCTGTTTCCATTGAGTACTTTAGAAAGTACGCATTCATCTTGGCAAATGTGTATTGAACTATTGCCGTCACGGGTAATCCACGTGCACCTTTGAGCACCTTATTGAAGCATTCGGCCATATTGCTTGTCATCTGACCGTATCTCTGGCCATCTTCATCAAAAGCACGTGCCCACTTGTTCCGATGTTCAATGTGCCTATTGAGAAAGTCTTGACCTCCGGGATCAAGTTTTTTGTGTGCCAGCAATTTGTTGTACAAAGTGGCGAACCGTTTGTCAGAGAAAGCAAGACAACAATCTTGAAGATCATCGGCCAACTCCTTAAGGCCACATGCCCTATAGAAGTTCGAACAAAAGTGCCTCATGCACCACCTATGGTGCAATGGAGCATGCCAGGAATGTCAATCTCCACCGCATTAAGAATTCCTGGATGCCGATCCGATATGACACAACTTTCCCTCTCAGCGGGTAACACCTTCGTCCTCAAAAGACACAAAAACCACTCCTAGTTGTCATTGTTCTCCACCTCAACCAAAGCAAATGCCAATGGCAACACCCGGTTATTGGCATCACTTGCTATCGCAACCAACAAGGTCCCCTTGTATTGTCCAGTCAAGAACGTGCCATCAATGGCGATGACCGGCCTACAGTGTTCAAAAGCCCTCACGCATTGCTCGAAAGCCCAAAATGCACGGCCAAATACTCGGACTTTCCTTCCGTCATGATCCGTTGTTTTTCCCCATGAGGCTCGACCACATGAACCATGCCCGGGTTTGTGGCGGCCATGTCTAACAACAATCTAGGGATTCGGTTGTATGCTTCCTCCCAACTACCATACAACATCTTAAATGCAGCTTGCTTCGCCTTCCATGCCTTCCTGTACTTCACCTTGTAATGAAACATGGCTTTCACAAGGTCAATGATATGTTGGATGCTCATTATTGGAAGTGTGGAAATTGAGTTGGAGAGCCTATAAGCGATGAACTCGGATGTGAGTTGTCTGTGGTCTTGGGACACAACCTTGCCATCCACCCTTTTGCCTCGGCACATGTGAGTTGCCACACAACTCACTACGAGCCAAGTGGGACCTCCTTTCCATGGTCTTGCACGCACAATCCACAGACATTTTTCATCATCTTCACATGCACATGCAACGGTGTAGCGCACTTTGACGTCTGAGTGCACCACCTTTGTGTGGACGATAATGCGTAACCGAGTAGTTGTCGAGCCACATCTTCAACTCCAACAAGGTTTGGAACTTAGACCCTTTAGCAATCCCGTTCTTGCCATCATTCAAATCACGGTGAGAGCTTGGCCTAACCCCAAGAGATATACCTTGGCCACCATCTACAACGGCTTCATCCGCAAGACTAACATCCTTGAACAATGTAGTCCGATGATCCCGACCGAAAACCTTCGGCCTCCTTCGCCGTGAACCCCTCCTCATCAACTTGTTCATCGGGACCTTCGTCATCCGAATCTGATGCATAGCCACGGGAATAAGGGATGGAATGGTCCATTGTCTCTTGCAAATGATATTTGTCGAGATCACCCACATTGTTTTCATGGAGATCAACTTCATTGTCATCGTCCGCATACTCATCATTCTCCTCTTGCAAAGCTTCATTTTGATTGTTTGGAAAAGGGCTCAATGTTGGCCTCACTTCTTGGGTCATATGAGGTTCAACAGTTTCATCTCGGTTCAAGGGTGTGGGGCTACTAGCAACCAAAGGGGAGGAGTTTCGGTTCAAGTCCAAATGCAAACTTGAATCAACCTTCTTCGTTGCAAATAACTCAAAAGACTTGTCTAGTGATTCGGTCACCGTCTCCTTGTATGCAACCCAACGTTGCTCCGAGTTGACATGCATTGTCTTCCAACGGATGTGCATTCCAAAACCTACATTATGCCTTCCTTCCAACTCAACAATATCACTAGGGTCCATCCAATTCAAATCTTTCCTCACTTGTTGCAAAAGCTCCGCATAGCTAGGACTATTATCAAACAACATGTCAACCTCATCCGGGTCCGGTTCAATATTGCCTTTCAAGAAGGTGTCTTTGTCCCCATGATGAACAAACACACATGTTCTTCCCATCCCTATAAGCATTCAAACAATACAGCGTAACATTTCTTCCATGAGTACTAATCCAAAGATTAACACGGAATTGAAACCCTAAAATATATATGAAACAACAACCGTAAGCCTAACCCTAACCCTAGCACCAACATATATATGAAACAACAACCATAACCCTAACCATAACCATAACCCTAACTCTAACCATAACCCTAACATACTAACAAGCCTAATCATAGGAAATTGGCAAACAAGCATCTCACATATCAATGCAAATCTCTAGATCCATACAAAACTAGGGTTTCCCCAAACTAGCAACAAATGACCAATTTGTTAACATTACTTGGATCAAAAGAAGGGGATCAGAGAATATTACCTTGAGGGAGGGAAGGAGTTCGAAATCCACGGACAAAAACTTCAGATTTGTAAGATTTGGGGAATGATTTGAGAGGGGGAGAGGGGGCAAATCTCGGGTGGGCTGTGTGTGGGGTGGGTGTGTGTGGGGGGAGCGAGGGAGGGGGCCCGGCCAACTAGTAACAGACAGTGCAGCGCGTAAGGGCTAGGTGCTGCACATTACATGTGTGGCGTCTAGCTCGGAGGCGCTGCACTGCTTGAGTGCGGGCCCAGGGCTACCACGTTGGACAGGTGTGCAACGCCCCAGAGGTGGGCGCTGCACCATAGAGTGTGGCGCATGCGTGTCGAGCGCTACACAAAAAGGTCAGGCGCGTGAAATAGTTTTAGGACCCGTTCATTTCGTGAATTCATTGCGTCCACGGGTCAAAATTGACACAATTTTGCCCTGATGGGACTATCTGAAGTGGCTAAGCTGTACAATGGGGATCTGATCCTAGAAACAGACTGCATGGCTATTGGACGAGAGCTGAGGGCGGACTGGACCTACAGGTCTGCATGCTTCTGTCTGGTCTCTGACATTAAGGATCAGTTGAAGACATTCTCCACTGTCAGCATGAACGTGTCAGCAGAACGAGGAATAAGCTCGCCCATGAGATTGCAGCCAAGGCTAGGAGCGATGGTGATTTCCACCTGATCTTTGACGTCCCTAGGAGTGTCAGGAATGTAATGCTCGACGAGTGTACCCAAACCAGCTGATCCACCTGATCTACGAATCAAGGTTTCTCAAAGAAAAAAAACAACTGACTCGTGTTTGATTATCATGGAGCACCTCCTCCGTCCTCCTATTAAACCAAAATCTAGACAGGAAACAAGTGCTTATGGTTGGTTGCTGTTACCTTTGATGTAGATGCAAAAATAACTAACTTTTACATCTCCGAGGCTCAAAAACCCCTCTTCAATGGATGATGTAGATGCAAAAAAAAATCATCTCCGTCTTCTGGAGATGTAAAATACAACATCTGACAGTGCAAATTTGCATCTCCATATGTACAGGAGATGTATAAGCGGTGGTCGCGCGCCAACTGCCCAACTGTCTTCATTTGGCATCCGCGCGACCGCCGGCCGCCACCGATGGCCCCACCCGCCCACCGCTGGTCTGACCCACCTCGCTGCAGCGGCCGTCGACGCAACCACGGTCCCCAATTTGGCCTCCGCCTCCATGCCGCCACCCCGGATTTGCCCCACTCCGGCCGGTCGCCGTCACGCTGGAGCTTCCTGCAAAGAAGCAGCGGGTCGTCAAGCCACGCTATGGAGGCATGAAGTGGCAGATGGCGCGGGAGCGCAACCCGACGGCAAACCAACCTTGGCTGGCCAAAATTTCGAAGCCGGACGCGGCTGCTGCAGGCGATAGGCTGCCATCGGCGGCCGTGGCTTCTTCCTCTAGCCAAAGAGGCCCTTCTCCACCTCCGCCGCCGCCCCTACGTCGTTCCTCGTCCTCTTTCCACCTCGAATCGCCGCTGCTCCATCGCCCTGATTTGCGCCGCCCCGATTCGCGTTGCCGCCGCACCGATTCGCCACCCCGCCGCCTCGATGCCGCCGCCCCGAATCACGCCATGCCGCCACCGTCCCCACTGCCGCCGCCCCGATTCGGCTGTCGCCCACTAGTTTTTACATCTCCATTTTGCATCACCTATAGGAGTTGCACTTTTACATATTCATTTTACATCATCCATTGGAGTTGAGCCTTTTTTGAGATGCAAAAAACACTTTTTGGCGATGTAAATTTTTACATTTCGTGTTTTACATCTCTAAATTGCATTTTCTATTGGAGATGCTCCAATGATACTTCCACTCCCGAAGGTCCAGCAGTTAGAGCATCTACAGTCAGACTTGGCAAATCCGACCCCCTATACGTGCGCGGACGCGCCTGGGCATGCCTGTGGGCGCATCTCGATAGGCCCTTATATTTTCGTCCTGGCATCCACATATCTCAAATCCGGACTCTCAAATCTATGCATGTCGATCATACAAGCCAATGTCGCACGTAAATAGCAAATGTTGGTACAAAGCATAGATAGTGTTTACATAAAATTTATTTTAAGTTCCAAACTAAAGCATTGGCTCGTTGGTTGGCATTGTGGGTCTACATGTGCTCCACAAGATCATTGAGTAGTTGCGTGTGCACCTGCTAATCTCAAAGATGCTGATGCATCTGCAGAAAGTTCATCGGCTGAGTAGCATCTTGATCTTCCGGGATTTCAAGTTGTTCACCAGGTGCTTTGAAATCATGGGTTTGGGCTACACCATAACCCTCATCCTCGACAATCATATTGTGCAAAATAATACAACATGTCATCAGCTGCCATTGTAAGTGCATCTAGTGCCCTTTAGTGATTTTGCTATATTGAAGACTTATAGGTTAAGGGACTAATGTGTTTATGAGTGTACACAGGTCTATAAGTCTATGAGGAGTTTGATATTTACAGAGAAAGTCGACCCCTAAAAATGAATATCTTCGACTGAAGATTTTGGTATTCCTGAAGACTTTCATGAAGACTTTGAAAGTGAAGAAATTGGTGTGTCCATGAAGATTTGATATTCATGCGAGGAATATGAAGCTTGAAGACTTTCGTTTTCATAGTTTTGTTTTTCTCTTTCTTGAGTCATAGGAAACACCGTATTGTTAAAGGGGGTCGAGGAAATACTAAGGAAAAATTTCCATGTGATGCTCAACTCAAAATCCTACACCTACCAATCCCTTCAAGTGAAGCCATTGGAAATCTCATACAGCTCAGTTAATTTCTTCAGTGACAGAGACGAAGTTCTTCTGGTCGCTGAGGAATTTGTTCTGACTGAGGAGTTAGGAATTCGCCAGTGCGGATTGCCTACACAGTGAGGAACATGATAGCCCTGAGGAATTTGAGACTCAAATTTCCGAGCGTTGCTGTCCCAAATATCTTATCCACCTAACAGTCATATCATTGAAGGGCATTTATGTCTTATCATGTCGGGCTGCTCCCTAGGCAATAAATAGCCGCCCCCTACAACCACTAGCTGGTTGGCTGCTCCGAGAGAAACTGACACTTGTCATTTGAGAGCAACCCATCCTCCGAGGACTTTGAGCGAAAATCATCGAGTGAGGAAAATCCAAACCCAAACACCCACAAACTCAAAGTGATTGAGAATCACTGAAGAGATTGATCCTGCGTGGATCCGACGCCTGTTACCTTTGAAGACTGTGCTTCTTCCAAACGGTTAGGCGTCATGGTCTAGAGCATCCAAGAGGAATTGTGGATCGCCGAGTGACCAAAGTCTGTGAAGGTTTGGAAGTCGCCTGAAGACTTACCACCAGTGATTGGATGAGGTCTGTGTGACCTTAGTTCAAGGAGAATACAGTGAGGACTTGGTGTCCTAAGCTGCGTGCTCAGCGACTGGGTGTCCGGGACTGTGTGTCCTCGAGTTTAAATACTCAGCTGCTCCAACCAGACGTACAACTGAGACAGCAGTTGGAACTGGTCTACCAAATCATTGTCTTCACCAACCCTACTGGTTCTATTTCCTCAACTCTTTCATTTCCTCATTACTGTGTTGAGTGTTTGTTCATATCTGTGTTTGAATACTTTAACTGAAGACTTTCTCAATTTCCTCAGTTCAATTTCTTCAGTCTGTTTGTCTTCATCTTGTGTTATCCTGTGTTTACGCTTTCTGTACTCTATGATTGTCTTCATTTCATCATGATGACTATGTGTGTATTCTGCTATGCTTACTTCGGAGTGCTTATTCCGCTGCAAGTAGTTCTTCGCTAAGGAATTTCCTCACGGGCAAATTCCTCAGTGAAGAATTCATAAAAATCGCCTATTCACCCCCCTCTAGTCGATATAACGCACTTTCAGCCATAAAGTTTTTGATTTCCACATCATGGCAGCGCTCGCCACAATTCCCCAATGAGCCTGAAGCACACCGAATGCCCTCTCCACATCCTTCCTAGCCGCTTCCTGCATTGTTGCAAAGTGGCTCTGTTTATTATCATGCGGTTCGGATATGGTTTTCACAAACACCGCCCACTGATAATAGATACCATCGGCAAGATAGTATCCCATGTTGTACTCTCGACTGTTGACGGTGTAGTTGCACGGCGGTGATTCCCCATTGCAAAGCCTCCTGAACACCAGAGATCATTGAAGCACGTTGATGTTGTTGTGAGAACCCGACATTCCAAAGATATTATGCCAAATTCATAAGTCATGTGATGTCACTGCTTCTAGTATGATGGTGGCCTCTCTGGTGTGACCATGATACATTCCCTGCAAACCTTTGGGGCCATTCTTTCATAGCCAATGCATGCAATCAATTGATCCGAGCATTCCTGAAAACCCCCTTGCCTCACCAATAGGCAACAACTTCTCCGTGTCCTACGCATTTGGTTCTCTGAGAGTCCAAACACCTCCACCATGGCGCGGGCAAACTTGACAGTAGTCTTCAAGCACGTGTTCTTCCCCATCCTGACCATCTCACTAACGGCATCTGTAGCCGTACCAAGTGTAAGCATCCTCAGAGTAGCTGTGCGCTTCTACTTGGCCGAGAAACAGAGTTGGCCGCAACAATCCCATGTGAGCTTGAAGTAGTCGTCGTGTGCATTGAAAGGATCGAGATGGACCTAGAGGGGGGGTGAATAGGTACAATTACAAATTTTAATTGTTACTTAGCAATTTTAGGCAATAATGCAGAATATGATGTTTGTCCTAACAATTGCAAGTGTGTAGATATGAGCTAAGCAAGGTAAACAAGTAACTCAAGTAGGAGAGTAAGCAAGCACAATATGATATAAGTAAAGTCTAAGAGACAAGTAACCACAAGTAGGAAGTTAGGGTTAGAGATAACCGCAACTCCGAGAGACGAGGATGTATGCCGATGTTCACTTCCTTGGAGGGAAGCTACGTCACCGTTAGAGAGCTGGATGTTACCACGAAGGCACACCAATGCCACAAAGGCTCACCCTATTCTCCCTTTGAGATAACACCACGGAGGTGTTTCTCAACCACTAGTGGTAGACCTTGGGGTGGTCTCCAAACCCTCACAAACTTTCCAGGGTTAATCACAATGATCGATTCCTCACCGAAAGACTCCTACCGCCTAGGAGTCTCCAACCTCCGACAGTAATAAGATCCAATGGAAAAACTCAAGACTTTCTCAAATCACGATTTGCTTTGGTCACAAGAAGGAGGGGAAGAAGATCTTTCTTTTGATTGGAACAACTCTTTCAAACTCTCAAGAATCAAACTGGGATCTAAGGTTTCGTGGGTGAGTAAGAGAGAGAGAGCACTGGTGTTCTTGGGGCGTGTTGAAGTGGAGTGTTCAACCTTATCTCGAAGAGGTAAGGAGCTATTTATACCCACAACGAAGTAGAGTCGTTTTGAGCAGACATTGACTTGCCCGGATGATCTGGAAGACCATCCAGATGATCTGGACAACATCCGGATGATCTGGACAGCATCCGAATGAACTGGCTATAGCTCCGGATCAAAGTGGTAGCAGTAGTGCTGCGTGGAGGCCGGACAGTCTGGAGGACAGCTCGGATTATCCGGAAGTAAGCCCGGATGATCCGGAAGGAAGCCCGGATGATCCAAATTCACCCACCAAGGTTCTATGATGTGGGAGCGTTATTATCCGGATGATCCAGGACAGGATCTGGACGATCCGGCCAAAGCCTGGATGATCCGGGCACATGTCCGAATGATCCGGGGACAAGCCCAGATGATCCGGGGCCAAGCCCAGATGATCCGGCTATGGTGTCAGCTTGTGGATAAAATGAAGGGAAGGAGTCATGGTTTTTCTTTGGCTAAGGAGTTTTGATAGGGATTTTGGTCTTTGATAAAAACTTCTTGTGAGGTAAATTGTGAGCAAGAGTTGGTCGTACACCTCGGATCCCCTCTTAATAGTGCGGGATCCCTTTTACTCAAGAAATGTATAAAAGAGCAAGATACTTCGTCTTTGTTTGCTCCTTTTCCTCATTGATTATTTGCTTGAGTAATATCTCATATGATGTGTCCATGATGCACATTAAAACCATAGGACTAATGACCTGTGTATATACTCAACAAACATGGTTAGTCCCCTATATGTATTTTGTCATCAACATCAAAAATATACTTAAGGGCAAGATTGCACTTTCAGTGTGCCTCCACTCCCTTCATAATGAGCAAAACAATGGTTTCCGCATGCGAAAACGGTGATCAAACCATGGATCATCCAGGAAAGTAGGTTTGGGAGCAAAGTAGTCCTTGAACAGTAGCTTTGCTTCGGACACCCTGTCCCAGTTAATTACTCTTCTCCCTTTGATTGAGCCCTTAAAGCTGAGAATATGCTCCACTTACCGGTCCATTTCCTCTTGCATGCTCATGAGCATAATCATGTGCACTTCTTCATTTGAATCTGACGAATCGAAGAACTCATCTTGAATCTGATCACGCTCCATCGGTCCATACTCATAGTCCGAGGAAGCATTGGAACCCATTGTTTTCCCTAACAAAATCACAAAAAATCCGGTCGGACAATGTGTTAAACACATCAAGTGCAAGGCGGAGTGAGGGAGTCCCGGATTAGGGGGTCCTCAGATGGCCGAACTATATACTTCGGCCGGACTGTTGGACTATGAAGATACAAAATTGAAGACTTCGTCCCGTGTCCGGGTGGGACTCTCCTTTGCGTGGAAGGCAAGCTTGACAATTCGGATATGTAGATCTCCTTCTCTGTAACCGACTCTGTGTAACCCTAACCCCCTCCGGTGTCTATATAAACGGGAGGGTTTAGTCTGTAGGACAACAATAATCATAATCATAGGCTAGCTTCTAGGGTTAAGCCTCTACGATCTCGTGGTAGATCAACTCTTGTAATACTCCTATCATCAACATCAATCAAGCAAGAAGTAGGGTATTACCTCCATCGAGAGGGCCCGAACCTGGGTAAACATTGTGTCCCCTGCCTCCTGTTACCATTAGCCTTAGACGCACAGTTCGGGACCCCCTACCCAAGATCCGCCGGTTTCGACACTGACATTGGTGCTTTCATTGAGAGTTCCACTGTGCCGTCGTGATAAGGCTTAATGGCTCCTTCAACCATCTACAACGTTGCGATCCAGGGTGAGGTTTTCTCCCTGGACAGATCTTCGTATTTGGCGGCTTCGTACTGCGGGTCAACTCGCTTGGCCATCTGGAGCAGATCGATAGCTACACCCCTGGCCATCAGGTCAGGTTTGGAAGCCTGAACTACACCGCCTATAGCCGCGGAGCTTTGATCTTCGACGGATTCGAGCCCATGGCAGGTGCGCCGAACAGTCACGATGTGCATGACTTAGATTTGCCATCGTACGGTGTTCAGGAGATCACACCTGCGGCTGCCCCCGCTTTTAATCCGAAGCAGATTGTGCCATCCGAGGACGGGTGGATGGACCCCGCCACGGAAGCCGCACACTCATCGGCGCTAGAGCCGAACACAAACTTCACCTCTAATGAGGATTGTGTCATCGGACCCTCGGACTCGTCTCCAGCCATAGGCTCCGAACCGCTCGCATCCGTGCCTATCGAATCTGATCGGGCACCGATCATGGAGTTTACCTCCGTGGATATCTTTCAGCACTCGCCTTTGGGCGACGTACTAAATTCATTGAAGTATCTCTCCCTGACAGGAGACTCTTGGCCGAACTATGTCCGGCTTGAGTGGGAAGCAGACGATGAAGAGATTCGTTCCCCACCCACCACCCACTTAATAGCCACTGTCGATGACTTAACCGACATGCTTGATTTCGGCTCCGAAGACATCGACGGTATGAACGACGATGCAGGAGAAGAACAGGAACCACCGCCTAAAGGGCGCTGGACAGCCACCTCATCATATGATATATACATGGTGGACACACCCAAATAAAACAACGGC
Source organism: Triticum timopheevii (assembly GCA_963921465.1). Taxonomy (NCBI): domain Eukaryota; kingdom Viridiplantae; phylum Streptophyta; class Magnoliopsida; order Poales; family Poaceae; genus Triticum; species Triticum timopheevii. The sequence continues at coordinate 107,687,048 of OY997270.1, forward strand.
GAGGAACTAGAGGATGCAACGGAGGGTAACCCTCTTGAGAAGCAACCAAAGTGACGACGTCGGCGCCGCTCAAACCCCGCCTCAGCAAAAACAGCGATAACAGCGCAAGAAAGAATAAAACCCCGGTTGACTCCAAAGGAAATGACGACCCCATGGACCCAGCGATGGAGCAGGATGAGCTAGGGGACGGCAAACATAGCACGGAGCCGCTGTCTGATCACGGAGATGCCGAGGGTAAAACTCATCAACCTGTCTCCAGAGAGGAGAACAGTCCAGACGATGATGCACACATCATCCCGGAAAGGCACTTGGAACAAGAGAACCTCCATAGAAGGCTTATTGCCACCGCGAGGAGCTTGAAGAAGAAGAAGCAAAGGCTTAAGGCCACGCAGGATACGCTAAACCATAGATGGAACAAAGTGCTCGACACTGAAGAAAAATACGATGGCGATCGCCACACGAAGAGCTACCCAAGCGCAAGCTGCTGCCTGAATTTGACGACGAGGCTATAGAGCCCATTCAGCCAAAAATTAAAATGGCCGATCAGCCGGACCGGCCACCCCGTGGCTGCGACAGGGCGGCTAATGACGTCGCACATAAGTGAGCGCATGATTTACATGAGCACCTGGACAAAAAAGCCAGTGTGGCCAGGTCCATCTATGGATCTAGGAAACGTGCTCCCTCACAGGATCATGTCCGCCCAAACGGCTATGCTGACCGAATAATAGCTCGGAATCAACACCGAACACTACAACCGTCAGAAGAATGCCATGACACATCCAAATACAGGGGTGACGCACACCCCCTGTGCTTCACTGATGAGGTGCTGGATCATGAATTTCCAGAGGGATTCAAACCCGTGAACATAGAGGCATACGATGGAACGACAGACCCTGGGGTCTGGATCGAAGACTTTATCCTTCACATCCACATGGCTCGCGAAGATGATCTCCACGCCATCAAATACCTGCCCCTCAAGTTGAAGGGACCAGCTCGGCACTGGTTGAAAAGCCTCCCCGAAAACTCAATTGGAAGTTGGGAAGAACTTGAGGATGCTTTTAGGGCTAATTTTCAAGGGACCTATGTCCGACCTCCGGATGCAGACGACTTAAGTCACATAATTCAACAACCCCGAGAGTCAGCCCGAAAGCTTTGGAATAGATTTCTCACTAAGAAGAATCAAATCGTCGACTGCCCGGATGACGAAGCCTTAGCAGCTTTCAAGCATAGTGTCCAGGACGAATGGCTCGCTAGACACCTCTGCCAGGAAAAGCCGAGGACAATGGCAGCCCTAACAAGCCTCATGACCCGCTTTTGCGTGGGCGAGGACAGTTGGTTGGCCCGTAGCGGCAACAGCGACCCAGGCACTTCCGAAACCAGAGACGGCAATGGGAAGCTGCGACGCAATAAAAACAAGCGTCAAAACAATGAAGACAGCCCAGACAACACGGCGGTCAACGCCGCATTCAGGGGCTCTCGACCCGGTCAACGGAAAAAGCCATTTAAAGGCAGCAGAGATGGACCGTCCAGCCTAAATAAGATTCTAGACAAATTATTTCAGATTCATGGCACTCCCGAAAAACCTGCAAATCACACCAACAGAGAATGTTGGGTCTTCAAGCAAGCCGGCAAACTAAACGCCAAACACAAGGGGAGGGAGACACCAAGTGAAGACGAGGATGATCCTCGCCAGCCGAACACTAGGGGACAGAAAAAAATTCCACCAGAGGTCAAAACAGTGAACATGATTTACGCAACTCACATACCAAAGAGGAGACGCAAACGCGCACTCCGAGACGTATATGCTGTAGAGCCCTTCGCCCCCAAGTTCAACCCTTGGCCGGCCTGCCCGATCACTTTTGATCGCAGGGATCATCCGACCAGTATATGGCATGGAGGATCCGCTGCCTTGGTGCTCGACCCAATAATTGACGGATACCATCTCACCTGAGTCCTTATGGACGGTGACAGTAGTCTTAATCTGATATATCAGGACATTGTCCGCAAAATGGGGATAGACCCATCAAGAATCAGCCAAAGCAATACTACCTTTAAAGGAGTAATACCAGGCGTAGAGGCCCGCTGCACGGGCTCTCTAGTACTAGAGGTTGCATTCGGTTCTCCCGACAACTTCCGAAGCAAATAATTAATCTTAGACATCGCTCCATTCCGAAGCGGCTATCACGCACTACTCGGAAGAACGGCCTTCGCTCGTTTCAATGCAGTACCGCATTACGTTTATCTTAAACTTAAGATGCCCGCTCGACGAGGCGTCATCACAGTTAGCGGAAATACAGAGTGTTCCTTACGTGCGGAAGAATATGTGGCGGCTCTAGCAGCCGAAGACTGAACAGCCTCTCCAACCAGAATAAACGATCGGTCGTCAAGACCACGGACACAGTTAGATGAGTCCGGAGCACCACTAGTTGTAGCAGCCCAGATAAACCTGAGCTTGGGTCGATGGATATACCCCCATAGGTGGTGCTAGGGGCTGCCCGCATGTAAAAAGGCCCATAGTTTGGCTTGACCCTATTAATACAATAATAGATGGCATTTTCATGGTTCATTAAGAATAACCAACTTTTCGCACGAAGTCTTTCACCATGGTTTTTCTTTTTTACAGATGATCATCGTGCTACACCCTTCCAGGATACGGCACAACGGAGACAAAGGCGCAGACGTGCAGCATGGCCCTGCTCAAAGGTTTCTTTTTAGATTAAGACCCTGTGTAAACCTTTTTTAATGTCTCTTGTTGCTTCACACCCTCCGGGCACTCAACACAACCGAGAGGGATGCTGGCGTTATTGGCATTTCATCACGCCAGACTAATGCACATACCTGGAAATTCAGGGCTCATTATCGAGGGTGTTACTCAGCCCAGTATATGTTGTAAAGTCCGAATACCTTAGGGAGTGTTCGGCATCGCAAGTTTGGCCTTATATGCATCAGCTCCGAATCATGTCTTTGGTCAATAGTTGGGTTTGCCAGGCTCCCGTGTTTTGCTACCTTATGTTCCGCTCTATCGGCTAAGGTGGCACCGGGAGAACTACTGCGATTGTGCCCTGGTTCATCTGGATCAGCACCTCAGTAGAGAAAGCCGAAAACTAACTGTCATGATAAAGCGCGAGACTGGTCAACCACTCGATGACTCAGTGGAATCTTCGCCATTCCTCCGCATTAACGAAGGACCGGTTTCCCGGTCATGTACGTACGCGCATCGTATTCGGATGAACGCGGAAGTACCAGGGGCTATATAGTAGCCCCACTATCAAACTCCTATGGCTAAGTGAAAGTGTTAAAGCTATATAGTCCGATTGCCTTGTTCGCTGTGCTATCACCTCCTTAATGGACCAAGACGTTGGATCAAGTGTGATTATGCGCTTTTCCGAACACCCCCGCATTACATGCGTGGGGGCTGAAGCCGACGACTGCAAACTTTCAGGCTATATACATACATAAACGGCCGCACAGGAGACACTATAATACTTTCGGGCAAAAGTATAAACACAGCCTTTATAATCAAAATAGCATTGTTTTTACAATTCAGATACATGTCACTCGAACATGGTACTCTTCGAGCACTGAGCCTCTATTAAACGGGCGCCTTCTAGGACCTCTTCAAAATAGTGCTCGGGCGAGTCCTGGCCTCCAGCCGGACCCTGGGTTGCAATAGCGGTGGCCTCCATCCCTGCCCAATATGTCTTAACACGGGCAAGAGCCATCCGCGCACCCTCTATGTACATTGACCTCTTTACATCGTCGATATGCGGCACAACATGAAGGAACTGTTGCACTAAACCAAAATAACTATCCGGCCTAGGTCCCTTCGGCCAAAGATGATCCACGACAAACCTCATGGCAAGCCCGGACAACCTATGGAGCTCGGCCCACTTGGCCATTTGTTCATTTAACAGCAGCGGACGCTTTGGAGCACTGAACTGCGACCAGAACAACCTTTCCACCTCATGATCTTTCTGATCTTTGAAATACTCAGTCGCATCAGCAGCACTCTTTGCCAAATCCAAGTATGCGTCTGCAGCACTCCATAATTGATCCAGAGGGGCATACTTCGGATCTCTGAACTTCGTCCGCAACAAAAAGGGCTTCCCAGTCGTGATATCTCCGGCTTGACGAAGCTCCTCCCTTGCCGCTCTAATTTCAGAGCGAGTTTCCTTGGCTGCTTCCAAGGCCTTCTTTAGGCCAGCCGCTTTTGCTTGGCTTTCCTTTTCGAGGAGCTCATATCGGCCGGTGGCATCTTTTAGCTCAACAGCCATCTTGGCTATTTTATCTTCGCTCTGGCGATGAGCAGCCTGTTCGGCTCTTAACTCTTCGGCCACCTTTAGGGCGGCCGCATCACTTCTCCTGGCTTGTTCCTTGGCTCGGGCAAGTTCTGCCCGAAGGGTCTCCACAGCGGCAGCTCCATCTGCAGTCACAACATATTATAGATACTAGCATCATGCCCCTCATAATATTTGCTGACAACCCGAAAATACATACCCTGTGCCTCGTCAAGCCACTTGTTCACAAGCGCGATGTCGGCATCTACCACGTCAAGCTGCCACCTCAGTTCGGCAAAATCAGCAGTCCGGCCAGCTGCTGGACCCTCAGCCGCCTGCACATGAAAGCAGCGCGATCATTTCCTGGGACTATGATCCTCTGTTTGCCGCCTCTGGACGGCAACCAGAGTCTCAGGGGCTACTATCTATACAGAGCACACCTAGCGTGTGCGGTACCATCAAAAATACATATATATTACTTTGCGTACCTTAAAGCCTCTTAACAGGCTCGTAAAAGCTTCATTCAACCCGCTTTTGGCGGATGAAATCCTCTCAACCACCGTACCCATTAAGGTATGATGCGCCTCTTAAATAGCCGCTTGCTCTAGAAGACTCATTAGTGAGTTCGGTTGTGCATCGGACAATCCCGAACTCTTTCTGTTGCTCTCCTTAGGAGCCAAATACTCCGAACTTCGGACGGCCGAAGAGTTACCTTCTGGCCTTTGCGGATCAGGAGAAATCCTCCGTGATGACACCTCGGGGTCGTCCGCCCCATGAGGCGGAGAGGCAGGAGGAGGCGTTTCGCTCTCCATCATCTCCGGAAGAAGATCCCCCGAAGAGAATCTGTCGAGAAGGGCTACGAGCCGAACTGCAAGATATATGTCTCGGTTATTGTTCTTAGAGATAAAGTAGGATGTATTTACCAAAGTACTTTTGTTCACTTATAGCTCGGTTGAGGGTTGGCCCCCTTGCGGGTGCTGTGCGGTAAGGACACCCTCCGGGGTAGGGCCCCCTGGCGAAAGTTTCTTCCCTCGTTCAGAAACCTCCGTTTCCAAGTCTTCAGAGGCGGCCCTTTTCTTCCCGTGGGGAGAGGGGATTCTAGATTCACCTCCCTGATTATCCTCCTTTGCGGAGACACTAATTCCCCCGGTTTGGATGTGTAATGTATGAATTCCGCTTTCGGCTTCTCTATTCCTCCCTTCATCTTCTCCTGATGGCATTTGATAAGGTGCGCACTCAAGCATCCTGGTTAGTACAGGATCTGGCGAGCCTTCGGGAAGGGGGGCCAAACACCTGATCCTCTCCGCCTTTCTTATCTAGTCCTGGCCGAGAGCAATTTTTCAGAATGATGTTGTGACAAATATAAAGACGGCATGTTCGGTCGCGGAATCACTTACTTGGGTATCTGGACGGTTGCAGTTCAGACCCGCATCCTTGGTGGTGTCCGGACACTTTATTCGTGATCCGAAGAACAATCCATACATCCCTTCGAGCGTCACGCTGAAGAATTGTTGAATAGTTCGCGGTCCGTCCGGGTTGAACTCCCACATATGGAGAGATCGACGTTGGCATGGCAGGACTTGACAAACTAGCATTACTTGCATTACCTTGACAAGACTGACATCCCTCTTGAGGAGATCTCGGATGCGGCTTTGCAATGTCAGCACATCATTAACTGGCCCCCAGTCCAGCTCCTTGTTGACCCATGACACCAGTTGGGGCGGAGGGCCCGAGCGAAAGGCGGGGGCGGCCGCCCGCTTTGTACCTCGGGGAGCTGTGGTGTAAAACCACTCCCGTTGCCATAAGTCAGACACCTCCGGGAAGGAACCCTTTGGCCATAGAGCGTCGGTGCCTTTGCTTATTATAGCGCCTCCGCACTCCGCGTGCCGCCCGTCGATCATCTTCGGCTTTACATTGAAGGTCTTGAGCCATAAGCCGAAGTGTGGGGTGATGCAGAGGAAGGCCTCACACACGATGATAAACGACGAGATGTGAAGGATGGAATCTGGAGCTAGATCATGGAAATCTAGCCCGTAATAGAACATGAGCCCTCTAACAAAGGGATCAAGACTAAAGCCTAGCCCTCGGAGGAAGTGGGAAATAAATACGACACTCTCGTTGGGTTCGGGAGTGGGGATGACCTGCCCTTGAGCAGGCAGCCTGTGCGGGATTTCGGCGGTCAGATACCTGGCCTCCCTAAGCTTCTTAATGTCCTCCTCTGTGACAGAGGAGGCCATCCACCGGCCTTGAAGGTTTGATTCGGACATGGTTGAAGGTCCGAAGCACTTAGCCTGAGCCTTGGGTGCTGGCACTCGAGGTGGGGGGAGGGGAGGATCGAGCGTGGGAAGAAAAGGATAGGCCTTGGCCCCTTTATAAAGAGGGTGAATATCAAGGGTCCTCCACGTGGCCGTTTGGAACCTGCCTAAATTCAAGGAGTCATACTAACAGGCACGGTTGGGTTACCCACACCCGTTGAGGGAGTCCTGGACTAGGGGGTGTCCGGATAGCCGGACTATCAATATCCGCCGGACTCCAAGACTACGAAGATACAAGATTGAAGACTCCGGCTCGTGTCCGGATGGTACTTTCCTTGGCGTGGAAGGCAAGCTTGGCAATACGGATATGTAGATCTCCTACCATTGTAACCGACTCTGTGTAACCCTAGCCTCCTCCGGTGTCTATATAAACCGGAGGGCATTAGTCCGTAGGACACAACATACATGACAACAATCATACCATAGGCTAGCTTCTAGGGTTTAGCCTCCTTGATCTCGTGGTACATCTACTCTTGTACTACCCATATCATCAATATTAATCAAGCAGGATGTAGGGTTTTACCTCCATCAAGAGGGCCCGAACCTGGGTAAAAACATCGTGTCCCTCGTCTCTTGTTACCATCCGCCTAGACGCACAGTTTGGGACCCCCTACCCGAGATCCGCCGGTTTTGACACCGACATTGGTGCTTTCATTGAGAGTTCCTCTGTGTCGTCGCCGATAGGCTTGATGGCATCTTCAACCAGCAACGCTGTCCAGGGTGAGACTTTTCTCCCCGGACAGATCTTCGTATTCGGCGGCTTCGCCCTACGGGCCAATTCACTTGGCCATCTGGAGCAGATCGAAAGCTACGCCCCTGGCCGTCAGGTCAGATTTGGAAGCTTAAACTTCACGGCCGACGTCCGCGGAGACTTGATCTTCGACGGACTCGAGCCACAGCCAAGCGCGCCGCACTGTGACGACGGGCATGATTTAGCTCTGCCACCGAACAATGCCTTGTTGGCCGCACACGGGTCCGCTCCGGCCATTAGCTCGGAGCCGATCGCCCAGATCGAGGGCCGGTGGATAGACGCCGCCATGGGGGCTTCAACATCCACGGCGATGGAGCCGAACACCAATCTTGTCCCCTGCGAAACTCGTGATTCTGAGGCGCCGGACTCCTTGCCGGACTCCGAACCTCCCGCGCCCCTACCAATCGATCCGGATTGGGCGCCGGTTATGGAATTCACCGCCGCGGACATCTTCCAATGCTCGCCTTTCGGCGATATCTTGAATTCACTAAGGCATCTCTCGTTATCAGGAGAGTCATGGCCGGATTATGGCCAGGATGGTTGGGATACGGACGACGAAGAAATTTAGAGCCCACCCACCACCCACTTTGTAGCCACTGTCGACGATCTAACCGACATGCTAGACTACGACTCCGAAGACATCGACGCTATGGACGATGATGCCGGAGACGAACAGGAACCAGCGCCCACAGGGCACTGGAAGGCCACCTCGTCATATGACGTATACATGGTGGATACCCCAAAAGATGGGGACGGCGAAGAAACAGCGGAGGCAGATCCCTTAAAGAAACAGCCCAAGCGCCAGCGTCAGCGGCGCCGCTCTAAATCCCGCCACAGTAAGAATGGAGATTCCGGCACAGGAGATAATAATACTCCAGAGAGTGCCGAAGACAATCCCCTCCAGCAAGACTCAGCGCAGGAGGATGCAAAAGCAAGCCCTCATAAGGGGGCGGCAGACGAAGAGGTTGAGGATCATAACTATATGCCTCCCTCCGAAGACGAAGCAAGCCTCAACGATGACGAATTCGTCATACCCGAGGATCCCGTCGAACAAGAGCGCTTCAAGCGCAGGCTTATCGCCACAGCAAAGAGCCTAAAGAAAAAGCAGCAGCAGCTTCAAGCTGATCAGGACCTGCTGGCCGATCGATGGACCGAGGTCCTCGCGGCCGAAGAGTATAAACTCGAACGTGCCTCCAAAAGTTACCCAAGACGCAAGCTGCTCCTCCGATTAGAGGAGGAAGCATACGTACCTCCATCACCAGCGCATGATATGGCTGACCGACCACCCCGTGGTCGTGACAGAGAGGCATCCAGGCCCCCAGCCAAGACCACACCCTGGCATCGCTCTAAAAGTATGAAGCCAAGAGGGAACGCGCCGGACTTGCGAGACATATTGGAGGACAAAGCAAGGCAATCCAGATCCATCTATGGATCACGTGGGCGCCCTACGACCCACGACGAATACCATCATGCCGGATACAATAACCCCGGCCGGGCCAAACACAGCAGACAGCGCTCTCTCGAGCTGCGTCGCGATATCACTCAATACAGGGGCACCGCACACCCGCTATGCTTCACTGACGAAGTAATGGATCATCAGATCCCCGAAGGGTTTAAACCCGTAAACATTGAATCTTACGATGGCACAACAGACCCCGCGGTTTGGATCGAAGACTATCTTCTCCACATCCATATGGCCCGCGGCGACGATCTCCACGCCATCAAATACCTCCCGCTCAAGCTTAAAGGACCAGCTCGGCATTGGCTTAACAGCTTGCCCGCAGAGTCAATTGGGTGTTGGGAAGACCTGGAGGCCGCATTCCTTGATAACTTCCAAGTCACATATGTGCGACCACCAGACGCTGATGACCTAAGCCACATCATTCAGCAGCCAGATGAATCGTCCAGACAATTCTGGACACGGTTCTTGACGAAGAAAAATCAAATCGTTGATTGTCCGGACGCAGAGGCCCTTGCGGCCTTCAAACATAACATCCGGGACGAATGGCTAGCCCGGCACCTGGGGCAGGAAAAGCCGAAATCAATGGCAGCCCTCACATCGTTAATGACCCGCTTTTGTGCGGGAGAGGACAGCTGGCTAGCCCGAAGCAACAATCTCCGTAAAAATTCTGGCAGTCCGGATACTAAGGACAACAACGGCAGGTCACGTCAAAACAAAAACAAGCGCCGCATTAACGGCGATGATAAGGAGGATACGGCAGTCAATGCCGGAATCAGAGGCTCTAAACCTGGTCAGCGGAAGAAGCCATTCAAAAGAACCACTCCGGGTCCGTCCAATCTGGACCGAATACTCGACCGCTTATGCGAGATACATGGCACCTCTGAAAAGCTAGCTAACCACACCAATAGAGATTGTTGGGTGTTCAAGCAGGCCGGCAAGTTAATTGCCGAAAACAACGACAAGGGGCTAAATAGCGACGACGAGGAAGAGACCTGGCCGCCGAACAACAGAGGACAGAAGGGCTTTCCCCCACAAGTACGGACGGTGAATATGATATACGCAACCCACATACCCAAGAGGGAGAGGAAACGCGCACTAAGGGACGTCTATGTGATGGAGCCAGTCGCCCCAAAGTTCAACCCATGGTCCTCTTGTCCGATCACTTTCGATCGAAGAGACCATCCGACTAGCATACGCCATGGCGGATTCGCCGCATTGGTCTTAGACCCAATCATTGATGGGTTCCACCTCACGAGAGTCCTGATGGACGGCGGCAGCAGCCTGAACCTGCTTTATCAGGATACAGTGCACAAAATGGGCATAGACCCATCAAGGATTAAACCTACAAAGACAACCTTTAAAGGTGTCATACCAGGAGTGGAAGCCAACTGCACATGCTCAGTCACACTGGAAGTGGTCTTCGGATCCCCGGATAATTTCCAGAGCGAAGAGTTAATCTTCGACATAGTCCCGTTTCGCAGCGGCTATCACACTCTGCTCGGACGAACCGCGTTTGCCAAATTCAACGCGGTGCCGCACTATGCATACCTAAAGCTCAAGATGCCAGGCCCTCGTGGAGTCATCACGGTCAATGGGAATACGGAACGCTCCCTCCGAACAGAGGAACATACAGCGGCTCTCGCGGCAGAAGTACAGAGAAGCCTTCTAAGGCAATTCTCGAGTCCGGCCGTTAAACGGCCGGATACAGCAAAGCGCGCCCGGAGCAATGCCAACCAAGACCACCTGGCGCAATCAGAGCACGCGTAGCAATGCGGCCCCAACCCTCACCCGCGTATGATCGCAAGAATAACACTCCGCGTACATCATTACGCTTTGGAGATACCATGGGCACAGGGGAGGGGGCACGATCGCAACGGACCCAGAGTGCGGTTCGACCACACCGGGGGCTCGCAAATGTGCCCCTATTTTTTTATATTATTTTTCTTCTTTGTACACAGGACTCTGTTAACCAGAAGCCCTGTCCGACGGTGAACCTGCCGAACTCATGATACAACAGTCAGGGACAAAAGAAGGCCGCGCCGAACACTCAGGTGGTCTCAATTACGAGCATTAAATTCGATTATATACACCAAATCCGCAGCTCATCCCTGGAGGGGGACATGTTTATTTAGTCCAAATCCCTTGCTTACCGCACTATTTGTATTAGTCCGCTCTACTAGCAGACTTTTATTTCATTAATAATGCAGCACCTTTATGATCGCAATTGCATTACATTTTTTATATATATATATATATATATATATATATATATATATATATATATGCTCATTATATGACATATGGCACCCGTATATTTTGGTACGGCATAATACACCGGGCGCTTATGTTCCCCACTCTATGGTGTGATAAAGTCCGAACACTTTCACAAGTGCGGCACCCCGAACTTATAGCATTATATGAATCGGCTCCGAATCATGTCTTGGGTCAATAGTTGGGTTTGCCCGGCTCCCACGTTTTGGTGCCTTACGTTCCGTTCTGTCGGCTAAGGTGGCACTGGGAGAACCACTGCGATTGCGCCCCGGTTGAGCCGGGCTAACGCCTCAGCGGAGAAAGCTAAAACTGACTGGCATGATAAGGCGAGAGACTGGTCGCTGTTCGAGAGGTTTTTTCGGGTCCATAAAGACTCACGCCGCTTCGAGCGAAGTTCCAGATAATGTCCGATGAAGGCGTGGATAGCGCCCCGGGTTCGGTCTTCCGAATACCAGGGGCTTCGCCGAAATTTAAAATTATAGAATTCTATGGCTAAGTGAGAGTTTTCAAGCATTATAAGTCCGGTTGCCTTGTTCGTCGTGTTGAGCGCCTCCCTAGATGGACCCAAAAATGGGAACAAGAGTGCTCAAGTTTATCCCGAACACCCCAGCACTTGTGGCTTGGGGGCTGAAGCCAACGACTTGCCATCTCTCAGATTTTACAAACGGCCGCACAGAAGGTAATATTTTAAATTAAACAAGCGTTGCTCATGGCGCATATGAACGAAGTCTTCAGCGCACAGGATAAATAAACAGCGAGTTCACTCAAAAATTACATTTCGGGAGCACTCATCTGCAATATCGCAGGCTCCCTTCAGGACAATTTTATAATACTTCTCCGGCGTGCGATACTCCTTGCCCGGCGGCGGTGGGTCCGTGAGAAGCTTCTCCGCATCCAATTTGCCCCATTGCGCCTTTATGCGGGCAAGGGCCCGACGAGCGCCTTCAATACAGGCGGAGCGCTTGACTACATCCAGCCTGGGGCATGCATCCACCAGCCGCCGCACAAGGCCAAAGTAGCTACCGGGCATGGCCTGTCCAGGCCACAGCCGGACTATGAGGCCCTTCATGGCCTCCTCAGCTACCTTGTGGAGTTCGACCAGCTGCTTCAGCTGGTCGCTTGGGGGCACCGGATGGCCGGCCTCAGTATACTGAGACCAGAAGACCTTCTCCGTCGAGCTCCCCTCCTCGCCACGCTAGAATGCGGCGGCATCAGACGCACTACGCGGCAAATCTGCAAACGCCCCTGGAGAGCTCCGAATGCGGGTAAGTGTCAGGTAGTTCACATTAACATGCCTGCTTTGCATGAAAAACGCCTTACCCGCTGCTATCTTCTTTATGTCCTCAACCTCATGAAGGGCCTTATGGGCCTCGGCCTTGGCGGATTTGGCACTTTCGAGAGCCGAGGCAAGCTCGGACTCTCGAGTCTTGGAGTCACGCTCCAAACTCTCATGTTTTTCCATGAGAGCCTGGAGCTCTTGCCGAACTTCCGCCACCCGTGCCTCTTGCTTTTCTCTCTCAGCCCGTTCCGCGGCCGCTCTACGTTCGGCCGCGGACACAGCATCCTTCAGGGCTGCCACCTCGTTAGTGGCCCCTGCGATGCACAGATCATCCTTGTTAATTTTATTGCAACCAAAATCCTTTTCTGTAAGGTACTTATTCAAGGTGGTGTTATTCACCTTCTTTTTCCTCGAGCTGCCTCTTGGCATGGCCAAGCTCTTGCTCGGACCGCTCGAGATCCTGCTTTAACTTATCAACCTCCGCCGTTAATGCGGCAGAGGCCAGTAGCGCAGCCTGCAAACCCATATTGACATATTTTTAGCAACCCTGCGAATATCTTGTTAGATCCTCAGTCCGGCTTTTCTTTCCGAACACCGAACTAAGCATCAGGGGCTACTGTCTATGCGGTATTACATTACATAATTTTAACTTCTTACCTCAAAGCCTGTTAAAAGGCTGCTGCAGGCGTCGGTCAGCCCGCTTTTGGTGAGCTGAACCTTTTGAATCACCGCACTCATGATAGTGCGGTGTTCTTCCTCAATGGAAGCGCCTTTAAGCGCCTCCAGCAAGTTATCCGGTGCCTCCGGTTGGACGGAGGCCGCCGGCGTCACGGTCTTGCCCTTCTTTCGAAGGGGCCGCTTGCCGGACTCTGGAACCATTGCAGGTTCCGAGGTAGAGTCCGGCGCAAAGTCCCGGAGGTCACCTGACGGCGCCTCCGGAGCCTCCTCCTGATGGGTCCCTCTCTGGGATCCCACCTCGGCGTCCTCGTCGGCGCGTGGGGTGGAGGCGGTCGGAAGTGAATTCACATCCGACGAGGCCAACGACCCGCTCGATGAGTCGGGGAGATCGTCATCGGCCGGACTATGGACGGAATGCGGCGTTAGAAGGACACTATGTGACATAAAAATGTGCATATAAAGGATCCGGGTAATTACGATATGGCCGGACGCCTGGCCCTTGGAGGCCACTCATCCTCGCCAACGCTGGTGTTGGCGAAACTATCCGGGGGGATAGTTCTCCCCCTCTTGGACCCTTCGGCCTCCCCAATTGGGGAAGCCTTCCTCTTCTTCTCTCCCTCCTCTGGGAGGGAATACTCCTCCTCCTCGTCTTTAGGGGAGGAGTCCTCGTCGTCGTCAGACGCCTGATTGCGGGAACTCTTTCGAGTCCCCGCGGCCACCTTCTTGGCCTTCTTCTCCGGCACCACGTGCGGTGCCGGAACCAGCAGCCCTGCTAGGCGGGCATCCACTGGATCTTCTGGCATGGGAGTTGGGCTGATAAGCAGCTCGGCCTTCTCCATCCATTCCTGTCAAAGGAAGAAGCAGAATGAAACCTCACTATAGTCAATCTAATTATCACAAGTGTCCCGTAATGGGGTTGAATCACTTACCTCGTCAGTTGGATACTGCGAGCTGAATCCGCGGTCTTCGGTCGCGGACGCGGGGGCTTCGGCTCCCTTGAACAGCACCGTCCAGGCGCCTTCGTATGTTGCATCGAAGAGCCCGCTTAGCGCCTGGTGCTATTCCGGATTGAACTCCCCCAAATTAAATGCCCGTTCTTGGCATGGGAGGATCCGCCGGATGAGCATGACTTGGACCACGTCGACGAGCCTGAGCCTATTGCTCACCATCTTCTTGATACATGCTCGGGGTCCCGTCACCTCCACCAGATTGCCCCACTGCAAGCCCTTCTCTTTCCAGGAGGTGAGCTGCGTGGGGATGCCAGATCTAAACTCGGGGGCCGCCGCCCATGTGGGTTTGCGCGGCTCGGTGATGTAGAACCACCCCGATTGCCACCCCTTGACGGAGTCCACGAAGATCCCTTCGAGCCAAGGTACGTTGGGCAATTTGCCCAACATGGCGCCTCCGCATTCCGCTTGCGTGCCCTTCACAACCTTCGGCTTGACGTTGAAGGTCTTGAGCCATAGGCCGAAGTGGGGCCGGATGCAGAGGAAGGCCTCGCACATGACGATAAACGCCGCGATGTTGAGGATGAAGTTCGGCGCCAGATCGTGGAAATCCAGGCCGTAGTAAAACATGAGCCCCCGGACAAATGAATGGAGCGGAAAGCCCAGTCCGCGGAGGAAGTGGGGGAGAAAGACGACCCTCTCATGAGGCCCAGGGGTAGGGATGAGCTGCCCCTCGTCGGGCAGCCGATGCGCGATATCGCCGGAAAGGTATCCGGCGCTGCGCAGCTTGGTGATGTCCTCCTCCTTAACGGTGGAGGCTAACCATTTGCCTCCCGCTCCGGACATATTCGGAGAAGGTCGAGGCGAGATGCGCGAGCTCGGGCGTTGGAGCTTGAGTTCGCGGGGATGGATAAGCAAAGGAGGAAGAAGGCGTAGGTGAGAAGGTGAATCCTTATCCCTTATATATAGGCGGACAAAACTATGCGTCCCCCACCAGCCTGGTAAAACTCGCTTATCTCCCAAGCACCACCATCAATGGCGCGGTTGGGTTACCCATGCACGTATTGATGAGAATCCCGGAATAAGGGGAACACGATCTCTGCTTCGACAAGACGTGCCAAGGGAACCGCTTCGCTAAACGTGCTGAGGTGGTATAGTAAAAAACGATTCAAACAAAGGCTTGGTAGCGGTGTGATGTCATGCCGCATAATACGTCAGCAGATTGAACTAAGTGTACATTTTATTCTCTCTACGGTGGAATGTGGAATTTATTTTGCAGAGCCGGACACTATCCTGGTGTTCATGATCTTCTCTGGATTATTCAAAGGAGGAACCCGCCTTGCAATGCCGAACATTATGCGCGCCGGACTTATCGTCATTGAAGCCGGGTTCAGGGGCTACTGAGGGAGTCCTGGACTAGGGGGTGTCCGGATAGCCGGACTATCAATATCCGCCGGACTCCAAGACTACGAAGATACAAGATTGAAGACTCTGGCTCGTGTCCGGATGGTACTTTCCTTGGCGTGGAAGGCAAGCTTGGCAATACAGATATGTAGATCTCCTACCATTGTAACCGACTCTGTGTAACCCTAGCCTCCTCCGGTGTCTATATAAACCAGAGGGCATTAGTCCGTAGGACACAACATACATGACAACAATCATACCATAGGCTAGCTTCTAGGGTTTAGCCTCCTTGATCTCGTGGTAGATCTACTCTTGTACTACCCATATCATCAATATTAATCAAGCAGGACGTAGGGTTTTACCTCCATCAAGAGGGCCCAAACCTGGGTAAAAACATCGTGTCCCTCGTCTCTTGTTACCATCCGCCTATACGCACAGTTCGGGACCCCCTACCCGAGATCCGCCGGTTTTGACACCGACACCCGTATTGATGAGAATCCCGTGATAAGGGGAACACGATCTCTGCTTCGATAAGACGTGCCAATAAAACCGCCTCGCAACACGCGCAGTGGCAGGCTGGGAAAAACGATTCGTAATGACCGGGCCGCGGCATGATTGAGGGAGTCCTGGATTAGGGGGTATCCGGACAGCCGGACTGTGTACAACGTCCGGATTATTGAAGCGTGAAGATACAAGACTCAAGACTTCGGCTCGTGTCCGGATGGGACTCTCCTTGGCGTGGAAGGCAAGCTTGGCGATCCGGATATTGTGTTTCCTTCCTTGTAACCGACTCCATGTAAACCCTAGCCCTCTCCGGTGTCTATATAAACCGGAGAGGTTGGTCCTTAGAAGGCCGATCACAATTACAATCATACCATCATAGGCTAGCTCTTAGGGTTTAGCCTCTACGATCTCGTGGTAGATCAACTCTTGTATTACCCATATCTTCAATATTAATCAAGCAGGAAGTAGGGTTTTACCTCCATCAAGAGGGCCTGAACTTGGGTAAACATCTATGTCCCTTGCTTCCTGTTACCATTAGCCTTGACGCATAGATCGGGACCCCCTACCCGAGTTCTGCCGGTTTTTACACCAACATTGGTGCTTTCATTGAGAGTTCCTCTGTGTCGCCGCTGTCGTGCTCGATGGCTCCTTCAATCATCATCAATGACGCGGTTCAGGGCGAGACTTTCCTTCCCGGACAGATCTTCGTGTTCGGCGGCTTCGCACTGCAGGCCAATTTGCTTGGCCATCTGGAGCAGATCGACAGCTACGCCCCTGGCCATCAAATCAGGTTCGGAAACCTGAACTACACGACGGATATTCGCGGAGACTTGATCCTCGACAGATTCGGGCCAGCGCCGGGAGCACCGGACAGTCACGACGAGCATGGCCTGAACCTGCTGTCGGACAACACTCGGGATATCACCCCTACAATAGCCCTAGACTCAAATCCGGAACAGACTGCGTTGCCTGGGGACGGAGGGATGGACCCCGCCCCGCAGGCCATACCCTCATCGGCGGTAGAGCGAACACAGGCCTCACTTCTGAGGAAGCCTGTGATTCCGGACCCTCGGATTCGTATCCGGATGTAGGTTCCAGTCCGCGCGTTCCCGAGCCCGCCAAGCCAGGTCGGGCTCCGGTAATGGAGTTCACCGCGGCGGACATCTTCCAGCACTCGCCCTTTGGTGACATGCTGAACTTATTGAAGTCTCTCTCTTTGTCAGGAGGCTCTGAGCCGAACTATGTCTGGCTTGAGTGGGAAGCAGACGACGATGGAAGTCGTTGCCCACCCACCACCCACTTCATTGCCACGGTCGATGACTTAACCGACGTGCTTGACTTCGAATCCGAAGACATCGACGGTATGGACGACAATGCAGGAGAATTATAGGAGCCACCGCTCACAGGGCGGTGGACGGCCACCTCCTCATACGATATATATATGGTGGACACACCGAAGGAAACCAATGGTGACGAGGCAACGGAGGATAACCCCTCGGGAAGAAAAGCCAAGCATGGGCGTCGTTGGCGCCGCTCCAAGCCCCGCCACAGCAATACCGGCCCCGGAGACGAAAGCAATCCGGATGGCGCCGAAGAGGAATATAACCCTGACCAGCCCGCCTTCAAGCAGGCCAAATAGGAAGATGAGCAGGTCAGCCCAGAAGAACAGGCGACGGACGGATACCCGGAGGAGGACAACTACATGCCCCCCTCCGAAGACGAGATTAGCCTCGGCGATGACGAGTTCGGCGTGCCTGAGGATCCTGTGGAGCAGGAGCGCTTCAAGCGTCGGCTTATAGCCACTGCAAGGAGCGTGAAGAAGAAGCAACAGCAACTCCAAGCTGATCAAGACCTGCTCACAGACAGATGGACTGAAGTCCTGCAGCCGAGGAATATGGACTCGAGCGCCAAACGGCTGACTGGCCACCCCGTGGCCGGGATAAAACGGGATATCAGCCCGAATACCAGCCCGCACCCCCACGCCGATACACTACGGCCCAGGGAAATAGGCAAGACCTGCAAGATATTCTGGAAAACAAAGCAGGATAGCCAAGATCGATCTACGGATCGCGGGGGCGCGCCCCAGCGCGCGATGATGACCGTCACGCCGGATACATTATCAACAAGTCCGACCGGTCCGAACACAGCAACCCAGACCAATTCGAACTGCGTAGCCATATAGCCCGGCACAGAGGCGCTGCACACCCCCTCTGCTGCACTAACGAAGTGATGGATCATGAATTCCCAGAGGGGTTCAAACCCGTAAACATCGAATCATACGATGGCACAACAGACCCCGCAGTATGGATCGAAGATTTCCTTCTCCACATTCACATGGCCCGTGGAGATGATCTACACGCCATCAAGTATCTTCCCCTTAAGCTCAAAGGACCAGCCCGGCACTGGCTAAACAGCCTGACAGCAAATTCCATTGGCAGTTGGGAAAACCTGGAAGACGCAATCCTTGACAACTTCCAGGGTACATATGTGCGACCACCGGATGTTGATAACCTGAGCCACATTACCCAACACCCCGGAGAGTCAGCCAGGAAATTTTGGACTCGATTCCTAACTAAAAAGAACCAAATAGTCGATTGTTCGGACGCCGAAGCACTAGCGGCTTTTAACCATAATATCCGTGACGAGTGGCTTGCTCGACACCTGGGCCAGGAAAAACCCAAGTCCATGGCAGCTCTCACAACACTAATGACCCGCTTTTGCGTGGGTGAGGACAGCTGGTTGGCCCGCAGCGGCACCACGCCACAGTCCGGCACCTCGGACGGCCGCGATACTAACGGCAAGCCACGGTGTAACAGACATAAGAGACGGAACAACGGTGACAGCACGGAAGACACGGCAGTAAACGCCGGATTCAGTGGATCTAAGTCCGGTCAGCGGAAAATTCCGTTCAAAAGAAATAATCAGGGACCGTCCAGTCTGGATCGCATACTGGAGCGCTCGTGCCAAATTCATGGCACCCCGGACAAGCCAGCCAACCACACCAATAGAGACTGCTGGGTGTTCAAATAGGCCGGCAAAATAAACGCCAAAAACAAGGACAAGGGGCTGCACAGCGACGATGACGAAGAGCCCCGGCATCCGAATACGGGGGGACAAAAGAAATCCCCCCCCCCCGGGTGAAAACGGTCAACATGATCTACACCACTCACATCCCCAAGTGGGAACAGAAGCGGGCACTACGGGACGTCTATGCGATGGAGGCAGTCGCCCCCAAATTCAACCCATGGTCAGCTTGTCCGATCACCTTTGATCATAGGGATCATCCTACTAGCATCCGTCACGGCGGCTCAGCCGCATTGGTCTTAGACCCAATCATCGACGGATTCCACCTCACGCGAGTTCTTATGGACGGCGGCAGTAGCCTGAACTTGCTTTATCAGGACACAGTGCGCAAATGGGCATTGACCTTTCAAGGATCAAGCCCACCAAAACCACCTTCAAAGGTGTAATTCCTGGAGTAGAGGCCCGCTGTACGGGATCTATAACATTGGAAGTGGTCTTCGGATCCCCGGACAACTTCCGGAGCGAAGAGTTAATCTTCGACATTGTCCCTTTCCGTAGTGGTTACCATGCACTGTTCGAACGAACCACATTTGCTAGATTCAATGCGGTTCCACATTATGCATACCTCAAGCTCAAGATGCCAGGTCCGCGCGGGGTCATAACAGTCAATGGAAACATGGACCGCTCTCTCCGTACAGAAGATCATACTGCAGCCCTCGCGGCAGAAGTACAATGCGGCCTCCTCCGACAAACCACCAATCCGGCGACGACAACCTCAAGCACCATCAAGCGAGTCCGGAGCACCCTGCAACAGGACCATCAGGAATGCCAAGAGCGTGATTAGCAGTCCGGCCTCCGCTCAAGCCCCATCAAAGCAGCATTCGTGCCACGCGTACACAGTTACGCACTCAAGATACCATGGGCATAGGCGGAGGCGCAACAACGACTCAGTCAATAGTGCGGGTAACCGCCAAAAATCTTCATAATCTTTCCCTTTTACCTTTCAGGACATCGCTTTAGTGCAGCATCCTCAGAAGAGCCGGATTACCGGACTTAATGGGAGAGAACAACCAAGGAGGCAACAGGCGTTGTGCACAGAAGGAAATACCCAGGTGGAATCTATTTACGATCATTATACCTGCTTTATCTATCTGTACACAGCCCGCCCCCTGATAGGACATGTCAAATAGTCCCATTTATCTCCGCTTAATGCATCCATTGTAAACATACGCTTAAACGTATTATTCATCAATGGGAGATCATATATAGCGTCAGCTTACTATTCTTATTTGAGCATTTTTTTCTCATAAATGTTTATTTGATATTGCATCCGTACACCTTGGTACGGCCAGTTTGCCAGGGGCTTCTTATGGCACCCCATAATACGGCAAAGCAAGTCCAAACACTTTCAATAGTGTGGCACCCCGAACTTATAGCACTATATGCATCAGCTCCGAATCATGTCTTGGGTCTACAGTTGGGTTAGCCCGGCTCCCTTGTTTTGGTACCTTACGTTCCATTATATCGGCTAAGGTAGCGCAGGGAGAACTACTGCGATTGTGTCCCGGTTTTTCTGGCCGAGCACCTCAGTAGAGAAAGCTGAAAACTGACCGGCATGATGTGGCGAGAGCTGGTCGCTATTCGAGAGGTCCTAAAATCCTTAAAGATTTTCCGCTTTAGGCGATAAATTGGCTTCGTCCGATCTAGGCGTATATAGCACCCCAATTCGGCCTTCCGGATTCTAGGGGCTTCACCGAAATTTAAAATTGTAGACTTCTATGGCTAAGTGAAAGTTATAAAGCCGCATAGTCCGATTGCCTTGTTCGCTGCGCTGGACACCTCCTTAAGGGACCAAACATTTTGATAAAGAGTGTCCGGGTTTTCCATGAACACCCCAGTACTAGTTACATGGGGGCGGAAGCCGACGACTGGCCTACTTTCAGAATTTTATAAACAGCCGCACAGAAGGTAATATTTTAAATAACAAAAGCGCTACATAGCGCAAGTAACTTCGTCCTTAAATTACAAATATGACAGAAGTGAATTCATTCAAAAATGGTGTCATTGGTACATTCATCAGCCACGAGACAAGCACCCTTCATAATGCCATCATAGTACATCTCGGGATGGCGATGCGCCTTGCCCTCCGGCGGCCCGTCCTTGACCAGCTTCTCCGCATCCAGCTTGCCCCAATGCACCTTGACGCGGGCAAAGGCCCAGCGGGCACCCTCAATGCAAACGGATCGATTGATCACTTCAAGCCGCGGACAGGTATCCACCATCCGCTTGATCAGGCCAAAGTAGCTAGTGGGCAGAAGCCCACCAGGCCACATCCGGTTAGGAAACCTTTCATAGCCAGTTCGGCCGCCCTGTGGAGTTCGACCAACTGCTTCAGTTGGTCACTCAGAGGCATTGGGTGTTCGGCCCCAGTATACTGGGACCAGAACAGCTTCTCCGTTGAGCTCCCCTCCTGGGCACGGTAGAACTCCGCAGTGTCTAATACGCTATGTGGCAGATCTGCGAATGCCCTTGGAGAGCTCTGAATTCGAGTAAGTAAAAGAAACGCCTCCTCCACATGTTTGCTTTGCATAAAGAACTTCTTACCCGCTGCTATCTTTTTGGCCTCCTAGATTTCCTGTTGTGCCTTCTCGGCTTCAGCCTTGGTGTCTTTTACACTCACAAGGGCCTTCGCAAGCTCGGCCTCTTTCATCTTCAGATCATGCTCCATGGACTCGCACTTCTTGCCAAGGTCCCGGAGCTCTTGTTGTACCTCGCCCACTCTAGCACTTTGCTTTTCGTGCTCCTGGCATTACAAGGCCGCCTTGACTTCGGCCTCGGACAGCACTTTCTTCAGGGACGCCACTTCGGCGGTGGCCCCTATCACACAGTCACGACGCTTCGGCGTTAGACTAACCAATTTTGTCTATCCATAAATACATAAGAGAGGGGAATCACTTACCCTTGTTCTCTTCGAGCTGCCTCTTCATGAGGCCGAGCTCTCCTTGCGCATGCTCCAGGTCCCGCTTCAGTTCGGCAACCTCGGCAGTGCGGGCAGCAGCAGCAAGCAGCACAGCCTGATTATGCACATGAATATTTATTATTAGACTCCTGCGGATTGTTATTGACCCTCCATTTGGTTTTTCTTTCCAAACAACAAACAGAGTATCAGGGGCTACTACCTATCGGGTGGTAATTTCTCAAACTTTTATTACGTACCTCAAAACATGTTAGGAGGCTGGTGCAAGCTTCAGTGAGTCCGCTCTTGGCGGACGAAACCTTCTGAATCACCGCACTCATAAGAGTACGGTTGAGGGAGTCCTGGACTAGGGGGTGTCCGGATAGCCGAACTATCATCATCGGCCGGACTCCAAGACTATGAAGATACAAGATTGAAGACTTCATCCCGTGTCCGGATGGGACTTTCCTTGGCGTGGAAGGCAAGCTTGGCGATACAGATATGTAGATCTCCTACCATTGCAACCGACTCTGTGTAACTCTAGCCCTCTCCAGTGTTTATATAAACCAGAGGGTTTTAGTACATAGAGCAACAACAACAACAACAATCATACCATAGGCTAGCTTCTAGGGTTTAGCCTCCTTGATCTCGTGGCAGATCCACTCTTGTACTACCCATATCATCAATATCAATCAAGCAGGAGTAGGGTTTTACCTCCATCGAGAGGGCCCGAACCTGGGTAAAAACATCGTGTCCCTTGTCTCCTGTTACCATCCGCCTAGATGCACAGTTCGGGACCCCCTACCCGAGATCCGCCGGTTTTTGACACCGACATTGGTGCTTTCATTGAGAGTTCCTCTGTGTCGTCACCGATAGGCTGGATGGCTCCTTCGATCATCAACGACGACGACATAGTCCAGGGTGAGACTTTTCTCCCCGGACAGATCTTCGTATTCGGTGGCTTTGCACTGCGGGCCAATTCGCTTGGCCATCTGGAGCAGATCGAAAGCTATGCCCCTGGCCATCAGGTCAGATTCAGAAGTCTGAACTTCACGGCCAACGTCCGTGGAGACTTGATCTTCGATGGATTCGAGCCACAGCCAAGCGCGCCGCACTGTCACAATGGGCATGATTTAGCTCTGCTGCCGGACAGTGCCCTGGAGGCTACACATGAGTCCGCTCCGACCCCTAATTCGGAGCCGACTGCGTAGATCGAGGATGGGTGGCTAGACACCGCCTCAGGGGCTGCTACCTCTACGGCGTGGAGCCGATACTGACCTTGTCCCTTGTGAAGCTCGTGACTCCGAGGTGCCGGACTCCTCGCCGGACTCCGAACCCCTCGCGCCCCTACCAATCGAATCCGGTTGGGCGCCGATCATGGAGTTCACCGCTGCGGACATCTTCCAACACTCACCTTTTGGTGACATCTTGAATTCGCTAAAGTATCTCTCGCTATCAGGAGAGCCCTGGCCGAACTACGGTCAGGATGGTTGGGATGCGGACGACAAAGAAATTCAAAGCCCACCCACCACCCACTTAGTAGCCACTGTCGACGATCTAACCGACATGCTAGACTTCGACTCCAAAGACATCAACGGTATGGACGACGATGCCGGAGACGACCAAGAACCAGCGCCTACCGGGCACTGGAAAGCCACCTCATCATATGACATATACATGGTGGATATCCCAAAGAATGGGAACGGCGAGGGAACAGCGGAGGAAGACCCCTCCAAGAAATAGCCCAAGCGCCGGCGTCAGCGGCGCTGCTCTAAATCCCGCCACAGCAAGAATGGAGATTCCGGCACCGGAGATAATAACACCCCAGACAGTGCCGAAGACAACCCCCTCTAGCAAGATTCAGCACAGGAGGACGGAGAAGCCAGCCCTCAAGAGAGAGCGGCAGACGAAGAGGTAGAGGATGATAACTACATGCCTCCCTCTGGAGACGAGGCAAGCCTCGACGGACGATGAATTCGTCGTGCCTGAGGATCCCATCGAACAAGAGCGTTTTAAACGCAGGCTTATGGCCACGGCAAGCAGCCTCAAGAAAAAGCAGCAACAGCTTAAAGCTGATCAAGATCTGCTAGTCGACAGATGGACTGAAGTCCTTGCGGCCGAAGAGCATGAACTCGAACGCCCCTCCAAAAGCTACCCCAAAAGCAAGCTGCTCCCCCGATTAGAGGAGGAGGCATATAAACCTGCATCACCAGCGCACAATACGGCTGACCGACCACCTCGTGGCCGCGACAGAGAGGCCTCTAGGCCCTCCACTAGAACCGTACCCCGGCACCGCTCGAAAAGTACGAAGCCACGGGGGAATGCGCCAGACTTGCGAGACATATTGGAGGATAAGGCAAGACAATCAAGATCGATCTACGGATCGCGTGGGCGCCCCAAGATGCGCGACGACGACCGTCGCGCCGGATACAGCAACTCCGGCCGGGCCGAACACAGTAGACAAAGCTCGCTTGAGCTACGTCGTGATATAGCCCAATATAGAGGCGCCGCACACCCACTATGCTTCACAGATGAAGTAATGGATCGTCAAATCCCCGAAGGGTTCAAACCCGTGAACATTGAATCCTACAATGGCACAACAGACCCTGCGGTTTGGATCGAAGACTATCTCCTTCATATCCACATGGCCCGCGGTGACGATCTTCACGCCATCAAATATCTCCCACTCAAGCTTAAAGGACCAGCTCGGCATTGGCTTAACAGCTTGCCAGCAGAATCAATTGGGTGTTGGGAGGACCTGGAAGCCGCATTCCTTGACAACTTCTAGGGCACATATGTGCGACCACCAAACGCTGATGACCTAAGCCACATAATTCAACAGCCAGACGAATCGGCCAGACAATTCTGGACACGGTTCTTAACAAAGAAAAATCAAATCGTCGACTGTCCGGATGCAGAGGCCCTCGCAGCCTTCAAACATAACATCCGCGACGAGTGGCTTGCCCGGCACCTAGGACAGGAAAAGCCGAAATCCATGGCAGCCCTCACATCACTCATGACCCGCTTCTGCGCAGGAGAGGACAGCTGGCTAGCCCGCAGTAACAACCTCAGCAAAAATTCTGGCAGTCCGGATACCAAGGACCGCAATGGCAGGTCGCGTCACAACAAGAACAAACGCCGCATTAACGGTGATAACACTGAGGATACGGCAGTCAACGCCGGATTCAGAGGCTCCAAACCCGGTCAGCAGAAAAAGCCATTCAAAAGAACTACTCCGGGTCAGTCCAATTTGGACCGAATACTCGACCGCTCGTGCCAGATACACGGCACACCCGAAAAGCCAGCTAATCACACCAACAGGGATTGTCGGGTATTCAAGCAGGCAGGCAAGCTAATTGCCGAAAACAATGACAAGGGGCTGCACGGCGATGACGAGGAAGAGACCCGACCGCCGAACAATAGAGGACAGAAGGGTTTCCCCCCACAAGTGCGGATGGTGAACATGATATATGCAACCCACATACCCAAGAGGGAGCGGAAGCGTGCACTCAGGGATGTATACGCGATGGAGCCAGTCGCCCCGAAGTTCAACCCATGGTCCTCCTGCCCGATCACTTTTGATCGAAGGGACCACCCCACCAGTATCCGCCACGGCGGATTCACCGCATTGGTTTTATACCCAATCGTCGATGGATTTCACCTCACCAGAGTCCTGATGGACGGCGGCAGCAGCCTGAACCTGCTTTATCAGGATACAGTGCGCAAGATGGGCATAGACCCCTCAAGGATTAAACCCACAAAGACGACCTTCAAAGGCATCATACCAGGTGTAGAGGCCAATTGTACAGGCTCAGTCACACTTGAAGTGGTCTTCGGATCCCCGGATAACTTCCGAAGCGAGGAGTTAATCTTCGACATAGTTCCGTTCCACAGCGGCTATCATGCTCTGCTCGGACGGACAGCGTTTACAAAGTTCAACGCGGTGCCGCACTATGCATACCTCAAGCTCAAGATGACAGGCCCTCGAGGAGTCATCACGGTCAATGGAAACACTGAACGCTCCCTCCGAACAGAGGAACACACAGCGGCTCTCGCGGCAGAAGTACAGAGCAGCCTCTTAAGGCAATTCTCGAGTCCAGCCGTTAAGCGACCGGACACGGCTAAACGCGCCGGAGTAACCTACAACAAGACCACCTAGCACGTTCCGAGCATGCGTAGCAATGCGGCCCCAACCCCAGCCCTTGCAAAAATTGCAAGACTGGTCCTTCGCGTACATCATTACGCTCTGGAGATACCATGGGCATAGGGGGAGGGGCACGACCACGACATGCCCAGAATGCGGCTTAACCACACCAGGGGCTCCCAAGTGTGTCATTCTTTTTCCTTTTTCTTTTTTCTTACCCACAGGACTCCGTTCACCAGAGGCCCTGTCCGGCAGTAGACCTGCCGAACTCATGATGCAACAGCCAGGGAAGAAGAAAGGCTATGACGAGTATCCAGGTGGTCTCTGAGGGAGTCCTGGACTAGGGGGTGTCCGGACAGCCGAACTATCATTATCCGCCGGACTCCAAGACTACGAAGATACAAGATTGAAGACTCCGGCTCGTGTCCGGATGGTACTTTCCTTGGCGTGGAAGGCAAGCTTGGCAATACGGATGTGTAGATCTCCTACCATTGTAACCGACTCTGTGTAACCCTAGCCTCCTCCGGTGTCTATATAAACCGGAGGGCTTTAGTCCGTAGGACAACATACATTACAACAATCATACCATAGGCTAGCTTCTAGGGTTTAGCCTCCTTGATCTCGTGGTAGATCCACTCTTGTACTACCCATATCATCAATATTAATCAAGCAGGACGTAGGGTTTTACCTCCATCGAGAGGGCCCGAACCTGGGTAAAAACATCATGTCCCTCGTCTCTTGTTACCATCCGCCTAGACGCACAGTTCGGGACCCCCTACCCGAGATCCGCCGGTTTTGACACCGACATTGGTGCTTTCATTGAGAGTTCCTCTGTGTCGTCACCGATAGAGCGGATGCCTCCACCCGTCTTCAAAGACGGTGTTTTCGCCGGAGGGGCCTTGGCCGCCGGCCAAACTATCCGGCTTGGTGGTTTTCTCATGACCGCCTGTCCGGCCGCCGCTTCGGCAATGACTTCTAAAGTCGTCGAAAGCAATCTTCGCGTTAGCCCTAAAGCTGCCGAACAGTTAGATCCAATAGATCTCTCGTCTGTTAACGAGCTCTTGGATCGCATCGCCGCCCTGGGAGTCGCTACGGACTACAACCAGATTGGGCTTAAAACCGATCTGAGAGAGATTAACTCTCCCCAGGCCACCCACCACGTCGCGGTGGTAGAGGAGCAATACGGCAACTCTTTGCCAGTGTTGAAAACAATTCATGTCCGGATTCCCAAACCCTCCATGCCAGATTCCCGCGGGGGGACAGACTTTGATCGAGCATTGAACTTAAAATCATGCATCGCCCCGGACTCGCTGGATTGTCCCCAGCAAACCACACTTCCGAATTCGGAAACCCCTTGGCCTTTGAGCCTCAAGATGGGCAGGGATCCGGATTTTATTCCACCCACCCGCCCAGACATATGCGATCTATCTCTAATACGGTAAGAGCCTACAGAAACAGTACATCACTACTGGGCCAGATTCCTCCTGGTTATGGACAGGATAAAGGACTGCCGAGAGGAAAACGCAATATCAATCTTCCGCAATAACTGCACGGACAAGGGAATACTAAACGCCATTGATCGTCGCAAAATTACGCGCTTCACCGATCTGGCATCCATTGTACGAAAATACTGTGCGATGGAGAGTTTCCGGAAAACCGAAAATCAATTTTGGGATAATCCGGCCCCAAACCCAGTCCGCAGCAAAAGGGCGCCTTACACTCAGGCCCCAGATGCAAAAACGAAAAAACAAAAACCCAATAAGGGAAACGGAACCGTACTGGAGGGATGGCTCAATGGACCCTGTAAGCTTCATAGTACAGAGGGAGCCGTCCCAACACATAGCCTTCGAGCATGTTGGATATTGCGGCAGGTGGCCAAAAGTGGCGAAGAGCTTCTAGCTCCGGGAAACCACTCCAACAATACCAGCACGGTATCAACAGTCTTCGAGACTTTCGCATCAAATAATATGCGAAAACGATCAACCCGCGAACTCGCCGAAGTCTACCAAGTAGCAACAGCAAATCCATGGAGCGACACAGCTATTACCTTCAACGGCAGCGACGAGCCCACATTCCGAAGAACCAGAGCCCCAGCCGCACTGGTACTTAGTCCCATAGTGGACGGCTTTCGACTGACAAAAGTCCTCATGGACGGCGGCAGCGGACTAAACCTCATTTATGAGGAAACTCTGCGAAAAATGGAAATCGATTGGAGCCGTATTGAGCGAAGCAGCACAACCTTTAGAGGAATAATCCCTAGCCGGGAAGCGCGCTACACCGGAAAAATCACACTCGATGTGGTGTTCGGCTCTCTGGACAATTACATATCCGAAGAAGTCACGTTCCAGGTGGCCTCGTTCAGCAGTGGGTATCACGCCATATTAGGACGAGAGGCATTCACAATTTTTCAAGCAATACCTCATTACGGGTACATGAAGCTCAAAATGCCTGGGCCCAGCGGAATAATCACTCTCGCTAGTGATCCGGACATAGCACTCCGCGCCAAAAACAAGACAGCCACACTAGCCCTCGAGGCACTATCCGAAGCCTTAGCGGCAGAGGAACTCACCGCGCTGCGCTCTACGATGAACAGGGACGATGTGATACTCGAGAAAAGATCCAAGTCCACCTCCTTCAAACCAGCAGACGAGATAATAAAATTCCAGGTCCATCCAACGGACCCAACAAAGACGGCCTCCATTGGGGCATAGTTGAACCCCGAAGTAGACGCCGCACTGCGCGAATTCCTTCGGGAAAATTGGGATATCTTCGCCTGGCATCCTTCGGACATGCCCGGAATCCCTCGCAGGTTGGCAGAACACAGCCTAAACATCCTAAAAGGGTTCAAGCTAGTCAAACAGGCTCTTCGATGATTTTCCGAGCCCAAAATACAGGCAATGGGAGAAGAGCTAGCCAAACTATTGGAAGCCGGATTCATTAGAGATACCAAACATTCGGACTGGCTAGCAAATTTGGTGATGGTACCAAAGAAGGATAAATCCTGGCGCCTCTGTGTCGATTTTAAAGACCTCAATAAAGCTTGCCCAAAGGATCCCTTCCCTCTCCCCTGCATCAATCAAATTATCGATGCCACAGCAGGGCACGATTCGTTGTGCTTCCTGGACGCATACTCTGGCTATCATCAAATCAAGATGGCAGAAGCAGACCAAGCCGCAACGGCATTTATCACTCCATATGGACCATTCTGCTTCAACACGATGCCCTTCGGACTCAAAAATGCCGGCGCAACATATCAGCGCATGATTCAAACATGTCTGGCCACCCAGATCGGCAAAACAGTCGAGGCATACGTAGACGACGTAGTCGTCAAAACAAAACACGTCGAAACTTTAGTAGACGATTTGAGGCTCACATTCGACAACCTCAGAGCATATGACATCAAGCTGAAACCGGAAAAATGCATTTTCGGCGTACCAGCCGGAAAGCTGCTGGGCTTCATCGTATCCGGTAGAGGAATTGAAGCAAATCCGAGCTCTGTCACAGTTGGATATTCCAAAAGACCTCAAACAAATACAAAAATTAACAGGATGCGTGGCAGCCTTAAGCCGCTTTATCTCCCGTTTAGGAGAAAAGGCGTTGCCCCTCTATCGCCTCCTCAGGCGCACCGAACACTTCGAGTGGACGGATGCTGCCACTGCCGGACTCGAAGAAATAAAGGCCATACTGGCAACAAATCCTGTCCTGGCTGCGCCCACTCTGGGCGAACCAATGTTGTTATACATCGCAGCAACACATCAAGTTGTAAGCGCAGTCCTCGTCGTCGAAGGAGCGACAGAAGGGCATAAATTCCCTCTTCAAAAACCAGTGTATTATGTATCCACTGTGTTAACCCCCTGCAAATCCCGTTACCCGCACTATCAGAAGATAGCATATGCGGTGTTCATGGCGTCTCGAAAGCTCCGGCACTACTTTCAAGAGTGCTCGATAACAGTGGCCTCTGAAGTACCACTCAATGACATTATAAATAACCGCGACGCAACGGGTAGGATAGCAAAATGGGCCATTGAGCTCTTACCATTCGACATCACTTACAAACCTCGACGAGCTATAAAGTCACAAGTTTTGGCTGACTTCGTCGCCGAATGGACTGAAGCCGAACTCCCTAAAGAGTACGGCGCATACTCCAATTGGACTATGCATTTCGACGGCTCCAAAATGTTGGCCGGACTGGGGGCTGGCGTCGTACTGATGTCCCCCACCGGAGATACAGTCCAGTATGTACTTCAAATAATGTACACGGACTCCAACAATGCAGCCGAATACGAGGCCCTTTTACATGGTCTCCGGATGGCAGTCTCCATGGGCATTCAATGCCTAGAGGTGCGCGGGGATTCAAACCTTGCAATATCCCAAATAAATGGAGACTTTGACGCCAAGGATCCGAAAATGGCAGCATATTGCAACGCCGTCCTAAAAATGTCAGCTCGGTTTGAAGGACTGGAATTCCATCACATAGCTCGAGATAACAACCAGGCGACCGACGTACTGGCACGCATCGGTGCGAAGCGTGATGCCGTCCCTCCTAATATCTTCCTGGAACGGCTCTTCAAGCCATCCGTATTATGGGAAGAGGAGCCCGGTAGTGACAAACCGGAGAAAACCGCACCAACTGGTGATTCGGCAGATGACATAACACCCTCAGCCCACGTCATAATGGCAGTAATCGCCGCGTGGACAGAACCTTTCCTAGCCTACTTACTTAGGCAGGAACTTCCCGAAGACCAAAATGAGGCCCACTGCATAGTCCGGCGATCGAAGGCCTACAAGGTCCATGAGGGAGAACTTTATAAGAAAAGTACCACCGGAGTCCTTCAAAGGTGTATCTCCGAAGAAGAAGGGCGAAACCTCCTAGCTGAAATTCATGGCGGACTAGGCGGACACCACGCAACAGCTCGGGCCCTTGTAGGAAAGGCATTCCGTACAGGATTTTATTGGCCGACGGCTCGGGCAGACGCCCAGGACTTGGTCCAACGATGCGTTGGTTGTCAGCTCTTTGCTAATAAGAGCCATATGCCACCCACCACCCTCAAAACCATACCCATTACTTGGCCGTTCGCGGTCTAGGGGCTTGACATGGTTGGACCCCTTAAAGGGGGAACCCACAAGAAAAAGTACCTATTGGTCATGGTGGATAAGTTCACCAAATGGATAGAGGCCAAACCGGTCAAAACGGCAGAGTCTGGACCAGTGATAGACTTTATATCAGGGGTGGTACACCGTTATGGAGTCCCCCACAGCATCATCACCGACAACGGCACGAACTTCGCAGCCGACGAGGTTAAGTCATGGTGCAAAAATATGGGCATCAAGCTCGACTATGCTTCAGTTTATCACCCTCAAACCAACAGTCAAGTGGAAAGAGCAAATGGTCTAATCATGAGCGGCATTAAACCCAGATTAGTGAGGTCACTTACTAAATCCGACACACAATGGGTCGAGGAGCTCGACTCCGTACTCTGGGGGCTGCGGACAACGCCTAACCGTACTACCGGATTCACACCATTTTTTATGGTATACGGCGCAGAGGCAGTCTTGCCCTGTGACATTATTCATGACTCACCTCGAGTGCGCATGTATGAGGAAAGAGAGGCCGAGCTTGATCGGCAGGACAGCTTGGACACATTGGAGGAAGAACGTGACGTCGCGAAGGCTCGTTCCGCATTCTATCAGCAGCAGGCCCGAAGATATCAAAGCAGAGAAGTACGGGCCAAGACTTACAATGTTGGCGAACTAGTTCTACGCCTGCCGGACAAGAAAAAGGACAAGCTCAAGCCCAAATGGGAGGGTCCCTTCATTATCGATCAAGTACTGACCGGCGGAGCATACCGTCTACGAAATGCGTCGGATAACCGACTCGAGCCGAACCCATGGAACGCAGCCCGCCTCCGACGATTCTATGCCTAGCGCCGGACTAAGAGTTCGTCCCCTTCCCCCGTCTAAACTTTTACACTTCGGCTGTCTTTTGTTTCTCTTTTTCTCCTTTTTACTTAAAAGCCCTTCTGGGCCTATTTTCGCATTCTTTGCATATGTATGATGTGCCATCCGCACTCATTATTCCTGGGGGCTTCTTTTACAGAAGCTCAATTATAAGGGTTTCATACCCAGCACATGTGTCAAGCTTCCACATGTACCTTTTACTCGCCATTATATGCATCGATATGACTTAAGTTTTGGCCAAGCTGGGTTGCCTGGCTCCTGTGCTTACCCCTACGTTCCCGATTGTTCGGCTAGGAGGTAAAGGGAGCACCTCTGCGATTGTTACTGCCGGGTCAGCCGGATGTGTACCTCCGACTGGGTGAAGCCGAAAGCTAGCGTTCTTAAGGGAATATTCGGTCGGTGATTTAAAAGATGACTTTTTATCTATTTATCTATTTGCCCCCAGATGTTTTACTGCTTTCTTTGCAGTCCGGACATGCACTTTAGGGCATGCCTCCCAGGGAAAGGAACCCTTAACGGAACTATTCTCCCTGGAAGATGTTTCTTACTAACCATGTAATATAACATAACTAGTTGGGCACTTGTCTGATAAAGCACTAATGACCCCTACGCCTGGTCTCCATGCATACCACGGTTGTTTCTTAACCAAAAAGGTATTCGGACACACTCCGGACTCTAGGGTCCCGAGGTCGAAGCGAAAAGGTCAGCAAAGACAAACGATCTACAATCCGGCTAGAAGGCATTTCACATGTCACTTTAAAGGATAACATACATTGTCAAATTTATTGATTGTATTCCTCCTCAATCCCGTCTAACAGGCTGTCTAGTTTACAGTCCCGTTGGGAAAATTTGGCAGCCAACTCTACTTGGCTGTATACTAAACTCACAGGGATCTCCTTCCCGTCGGGCCCCACCGGTCCAACTTCGGCCATGTGGTTGGGATCCGCCTTCTTGTACCGCGTCTTCACCATGGCCCAAGCCTCCCTGGCACCTTGACGGCACGCCGAAATCTTCCATAAACGGAAGTGCTGCCGCACTCCCTGCAGCTTCTCCGCAAGCTCCCCGAGGCCCTCAGGTAGGGTGAGGGATGGCCATAAAGCCTGAACGACGCCGCTCATTGCCTGCCGAACTCGTTCGAGTAGCTGCAACAGTTCGGGAAGTTGATCACCCATTGATATGGGCATCTCCTCTGCAGGACGACCCATGAGTGTACCTACAAGACATATCATGTCAAAATACTTCCTCGCCGAACTCTTCTTTTCAAAAGAGTTCGCTCAAGCACTTACTATAAATGCCGCGACGAAGCCGCTGATTCTCCTTAACGGAGCCGGACAGCTCGGCCTGAACGCCTTTCAGCTCTTCTCCGAGCTTGGCGTTGGCATCCTGGAGCTTGTTCCTTTCCTGCTGAACCCTATTCAGCACACTCTCGCCGGCTTTTAGCTGGCGTAGCAATGCTTGCCTGTCCGGATCTTGTCCGGCGGTACCTGCAATGTCATTATTAGACTCGCGCGCACGCCGCACAGTGCTTATATTTATTAATAAAAATGTGTTACCAGGAGGGGTCTTTCCGTCTCCTCCTGCGGCAGCAAGTGCGGCCTCAAGTTGGGCCTTGCAATCTTGCAGCTCCCGAGATAGCTGGGCGTTCTTCTCGTTAAGTGCCTGAAATTTCCAATGATCCTTAAATCAGTTAGCATAACTACTTTAAGTCTCGGGGGCTACTGGTATATACAACCATTAAAATTCCCTTACACGTATGTATTTCACATACTGCTCCGTGGCTCTGGTGAAACCATTTTGAGCAGCACGGAGATGCGCGTCCCCTGCGTTAAAAGCATCCAATGCCTCAAGGGAAAAGCACGCTTCTTGAAATACTGTCCGGCGGCGCCTATGGTTCATGGCGCTCTCCACCTCAGACTTGGTGGCGGACAGTCTGTCGGTATCCTCCGTTGGAGAAGGATCCGGCTCGCGTCTTGCGCTTGCCTCCCCCTCCAGGCCGGGCGCTGGAGCCTGGCCGGTGTTGGTTGGATTGGCAATTCCTGCGCTCGCAGTCCGGCGAGCGCTTTTTCTCCTACAAAGATCATGAGCACTCAGACGTTTCCTCGGAACGTTGCTCTAAAAATTCAAATACGAGCTATACCTTTGCGGCGACGTTTCCGTCCGCACTGCGCTCCTTTTCCACCTGCTGGTTCGGACTGGCCTCTGTTGGTCGGCCGCCGCGGGCTCGGCTTCCTGCCGTAAAGGCGCTTCCTGCAAAATACCATCGTTCGCGAAGGTCAGAAATGGGCAGGGATGAGATGATGGTGTCCGTACTTCGGTCGCGGTCACCTGGGAAGCCGGACTTAGCCCGGGGTAGTCCGCCATAATGGCGACCAAAGCATTGTCTATGCTGAGCTGGTGATACACCCCGTCGATCAGCTCCACCTCGATATCCGGGTCCTCTTCGGAGGCCGGATCCAGGGATCCTTCTGGATCCTCGGGTTGCGGAGCAGGACTCACCATGTCCTCCACAGTCCGGTGTAGATCCTGCGCCGAAGACATAATATAAGAAGCTTAAACTTCGAAAGCATGGGTTGAGCCCTTCAAAGTGTTCACTTACCCATCCTCTGGGGTTGATCATGGAAAACCCATTCAAAGGGTTTGTTCGAAGGAAGTCCTCCTTCTCCCCCTTGTACAGGCTGGACAGGATCTTCACCAGATCCTCGGTCGAATCCGGCCCTTTGCGGCCGTGCCGGGTAGCATCGTCTTCCCCGTTGAAATCCCACATGGGGTGGCCTCTATATTGCAGTGGTTGTACCCCTCGCTTGATGCATGTCGCCATGACTCCGATCATGGTCAAGCCGGAATGAGCCGTTAATCTTATCCGGCCCATCAAGTAATGGACGCTCTTGTCTTCCTCCAATCGGGGGCTCCGCGGGCGCCAGCTGAGGCGTTTCTTCAAGGGAGCAGCACTAAACTCCGGGAGGCCGATCCGGACTGGGTCTGGCAGCGGAGCGTCTCCTATATAAAACCATTCCGAGGGCCAGTCTTCGGACGCCTTCTTGGGAGTACCGGATAGGTATCCGGTCCCGGCGATGCGCCATATTTCGGCTCCGCCCACTTGATATATGGACCCCTGGTGAGAACGGGGTACGAGGCAAAACAGCCTCTTCCACAATGCGAAATGGGGCTCGATGCCCAGGAATAGCTCGCAAAGAGCTACGCAGCCCGTGATATGCAGGACAGAGGCGGGCGTGAGGTGGTGGAGCTGGAGTCCGTAGAACTTCAAGAGCCCGCGGAGGAACGGATGTATTGGAAATCCGAGTCCCCTTATCAGATAGGGAACAAAGCATACTCGCTCCCCCTTATTGGGGTTTGGAGTGTCCTCCGCCTGCCTCCCACCTTGATAAGTAACCAGTCCGGCCCGGACTGGTACCATGAAGGCCGGAGGGAGAAATCCCCCCGTTTGGAGCTTCACTAGCTCGTTGTGCGAAATAGAGCACCTCCTCCAATTCCCCGGCGGTGGGCTGGGAGCACGTGAAGAAGAGCCGCATTGACGATCCATGGTGGAATGGATTGCTAGGTCAAAGGCGCTTCGATGGAGTATTCGCGGGAGGAAGACGGTGTGGTTTGGATCTGGATTCTTGCCTCTTTTATAGGCGGGCGACTCGCACAATTAGGGGGTGAAATGCAAAAGACACCCTGGCTTTTCGCATTCGTGCGACGCGTGGAAGAGGGCCATTATTTGGCGTAGAAGTCGAGGAACACAGTATTCAAGATGAAGCCGGACACAGTTCGGCAGGTACATGGAATTTGAAGGGAGAACCCGCCTTGCAACGCCGAAGACTATAAACGCGCTGGACTTATCGTCATTGAAGCCTGGTTCGGGGGCTACTGAGGGAGTCCTGGACTAGGGGGTGTCCGGACAGCCGGACTATCATTATCCGCCGGACTCCAAGACTATGAAGATACAAGATTGAAGACTCCGGCTCATGTCCGGATGGTACTTTCCTTGGCGTGGAAGGCAAGCTTGGCAATACGGATGTGTAGATCTCCTACCATTGTAACTGACTCTGTGTAACCCTAGCCTCCTCCGGTGTCTATATAAACCGGAGGGCTTTAGTCCGTAGGACAACATACATTACAACAATCATACCATAGGCTAGCTTCTAGGGTTTAGCCTCCTTGATCTCGTGGTAGATCCACTCTTGTACTACCCATATCATCAATATTAATCAAGCAGGACGTAGGGTTTTACCTCCATCGAGAGGGCCCGAACCTGGGTAAAAACATCGTGTCCCTCGTCTCTTGTTACCATCCGCCTAGACGCACAGTTCGGGACCCCCTACCCGAGATCCGCCGGTTTTGACACCGACAGTCTCCATTACAAGCATTAAATCTGTTTTATACACCATTCCGCAGCCTACCCTTGGAGGGGGACATGTTTAATAGTCCCATCCCTTGCTTACCGCACTATTTGTATCGTTCTGCATTCATGGCAGTATTTCTTGAATAAACAATGCATCACTTTTTGCTTATAATTGCATTTCTTTCTTATACATATGTTCATTTATGACATGTTGCATCCGTACACTTTGGTACGGCTAAATACACCAGGGGCTTAAGTTCCCCACATTATGGTGTGATAAGTCCGAACACTTTCACAAGTGCGGCACCCCAAACTTATAGCATTATATGCATCAGCTCCGAATCATGTCTTGGGTCAATAGTTGGGTTTGCCCGGCTCCCATGTTTTGGTACCTTACGTTCCGTTATAGCGGCTAAGGTAGCACTGGGAGAACCACTACGATTGCGCCCCAGTTGAGCTGGGCGAGCGCCTCAGTGGAGAAAGCTAAAACTGACCGTCATGATAAGGCGAGAGCTAGTCGCTGTTCGAGAGGTTTTTTCGAGTCCCTAAAGACTTATGCCGCTTAGAGCGAGGAACCGGCTTTGTCCGGCCCAGGCGTGGATAGCGCCCCGAACTCGGTCTTCCGAACACTAGGGGCTTCGCCAAAATTTAAAATTATAGAATTCTATGGCTAAGTGAGAGTGTTCAAGCATTATAAGTCCGGTTGCCTCGTTCGTTGTGTTGAGCGCCTCCCTAGATGGACCCAAAAATGGGAACAAGAGCGCTCAAGTTTATCCCGAACACCCCAGCACTCGTGGCATGGGGGCTGAAGCCGATGACTTGCCATCTCTCAGATTTGATAAACGGCTGCACAGAAGGTAATATTTTAAATTAACAAGCGTTGCTTAGCGCATATGAACAAAGTTTTCAGCGCACAGGATAACAAAATGCGAGTCTACTCAAATATTACATCTTTGGAGCACTCACCCGCAATCATGCGGGCACCCTTCGGGACACTCTTATAATACATCTCGGGCGTGCGATACTCCTTGCTCGTCGGTGGTGCGTCCGTCACAAGCTTCTCAGCGTCCATCCTGCCCCAGTGCACCTTTGCACGGGCAAGGGCCCGACGGGCACCTTCAATGCAGGCGGAGTGCTTGACGACTTCAACCCAGGGACACGCATCCACTAGCCGCCGCACCAGGCTGAAGTAGCTCCCAGGCATGGCCTTCTTGGGCCACAGCCGAACTATGAGGCCCTTCATGGCCTGTTTGGCCACCTTGTGGAGCTCGACCAGCTGCTTCAGCTGGTCGCTAAGGGGCACCGGATGTCCGGCCTCAGCATACTGAGACTAGAAGACCTTCTCCGTCGAGCTCCCCTCCTCGGCCCGGTAGAAAGCGGCAGCATCGGACACGCCGCGGGGCAGATCTGCGAACGCTCCTAGAGAGCTCTGAATTCGGGTAAGTAATAGGTAATTCACATTCACATGCTTGCTTTGCATGAAAAATGCCTTACCCGCCGCTATTTTCTTCAACGCCTCGATTTCCTGGAGGGCCTTGTGGGCTTCGGCCTTAGCGGCTTTGGCACTCTCAAGAGCCGACGCAAGCTCGGACTCTCGAGTCTTCGAGTCACGCTCCAAACTCTCGTGCTTTTCCACAAGAGCCCGGAGCTCTTGCTGTACCTCCGCCACCCGCGCCTCCTGCTTCTCTCGCTCGGCTCGTTCTGCAGCCGCATTGCATTCGGCCGCGGACACGGCCTCCTTCAGGGTTGCCACCTCGTTCGTAGCCCCTGGAGTACCCACGTTATCCTCGTTATTTCTCTTGCAACCAAATCCTTTTCTATAAGGTACAACTTTAATACGGTGTTACTCACCTTCCTTGTCCTCGAGCTGCTTCTTGGCACGGCCGAGCTCGCTCTCGGACCGCTCGAGGCTCTGCTTCAAGGTATTGACCTCCGCAGTCAGTGCGGCAGAGGTCAGCAGCGCAGCCTACAATCCCATATTGACATATTTTTTCAGACTCCTGCGTATATCTTTTTAGATCCTCAGTCCGGCTTTTGTTTCCGAACACCGAACCGAGCATCAGGGGCTACTGTCTATGCGGTATTATATTACATATCTTAAAATTCTTACCTCAAAGCCTGTTAGAAGGCTGCTGCAGGCTTCGGTCAGCCCGCTCTTGGCGAGCTGAACCTTCTGAATCACCGCACTCATGACAGTGCGGTGTTCTTCTTCGATGGAAGCACCGTTGAGCGCCTCCAGCAAGTTATCCGGCGCCTCCGGTTAGACAGAGGCCGCCGGTGTCACAGTCTTGCCCTTCTTACGAAGGGGCCGCCCGCCGGACTCCGGAACCACTGCAGGTTCCGGTGCGGAGTCCGGTGCAAAGTTTGGGAGGTTGCCCTGCGGCACCTCCGGGGCCTCCTCCTCCTGGTGGGTCCCTTCCCGGGATCCCACCTCGGCGTCGTCAGCATCACGGGGGGTGGAGGCGGTCGGAAGAGAATCCATATCCGACGTGCCCAAGGACCCGCTCGACGAAGCGAGAAGATCGTCCTTGGGCGGACTACAGGGTTGTATGCGGCATTAGAAAGACACCATGCGACAAAAAGAAAAAATATAAATCATCTAGGAGTCCGGATACTTACGATCTTGCCAGGGGCTTGGCCCTTGAGGGCCACTCCTCATCACCGTCGCCGACGTTGGCGGAACAGTCCGAGGGAAGGGTCCTTCCCTTCTTGGACCCTTCGGCCTCCCTCGTTGGGGAGGCATTCCTCTTCTTCTCTCCCCCCGCTGGGGGAGAGGCCTCTTTCTTCTCCTCCTCGTCCTCGTGGGAGGAGTCCGCCTCGGAGTCATCGGATGATGAGTCCGATACCACCTGACGTCGGGAACTCCTTCGGGTTCCCGTGGCCTTCTTCTTGGCCTTCTTCTCCGGCACCACGTAAAGTGCCGGGACCAGCAGCCCTGTCAAACGGGCATCCGCTAGGTCCTCTGGAAGGGGAGCCGGACAGTTAACCTGTCCGGATGTCGCCTGCCAGGCTTGTTAAAGGTAATGGGAGTTTAGATCCCACATAAAGTCAAAACATGAAAAGCAAGTGTCCCATAAATGATAACATGGCTTACCTCGCCAGCCGGACGCTGCGAGCTGAATTCGTGATCTTCGATAGCGCATGCGGGAGCTTCGGCGCCCTTGAACAGCACCCTCCAGGCAGCTTCGTACGTAGTGTCGAAGAGCCCGCTCAAGGTCCGGTACTGTGCCGGATCAAACTCCCACAAATTGAAGTCACGCTGCTGGTAGGGGAGAATCCGGCGGACGAGCATGACCTGGATCACGTTGACAAGCTTGAGCTTCTTGTTCACCAGGGTCTGGAGACAGGACTGGAGTCCGGTCAGCTCTTCCGAACTACCCCATAGAAAGCCCTTCTCTTTCCAGGAGGTGAGCTGCATGGGGATGCCAGATCTGAATTCGGGGGCCGCTGCCCATTTAGGGTCACGCGGCTCGGTGATGTAGAACCACCCCGATTGCCACCCTTTGATGGATTCCACGAAGGCCCCCTCGAGCCAAGTGACGTTGGGCATTTTGCCCACCATGGCGCCTCCGCACTCCGCTTGGCTGCCCTTCACAACCTTCGGCTTGACATTGAAAGTCTTTAGCCACAAGCCGAAGTGGGGCTGGATGCAGAGGAAGGCCTCGCACACGACGATAAATGCCAAGATATTGAGGATGAAATTTGGGGCCAGATCGTGGAAATCCAGGCCGTAGTAGAACATGATCCCCCGGACAAAGGGGTGGAGTGGGAAGCCCAGTCCGCGGAGGAAATGGGGAAGGAATACCACCCTCTCATGGGGCCTAGGGGTGGGGATGAGCTGCCCCTCATCGGGGAGCCAATGCGTGATGTCGCTGGACAGATATCCGGCGCTGTGCAGCTTCTCGATGTGCCCCTCCGTAACGGAGGAGGCCATCCACTTGCCTCCCGCTCCGGACATGGCTGGAGAAGGTCGAGGTGAGATGTGCGGACTTGGGCGCTAGAGCTCGAGTGCGCGGAGATGGATAAGCAAAGGAGGAAGAAGGCGTAGGTAAAAAAGGTGGACCCTTATCCCCTTTTATATGGGCGGATGAAACTATGCGTCCCCACCGGCCTGGTAAAACTCGCTTATCTCCCAAGCGCCGCAATCAATGGCGCGGTTGGGCTACCCACGTCCGTATTGATGGGAATCTCGGAATAAGGGGAACACGATCTCTGCTTCGACAAGATGTGCCAAGGAAACCGCTTCGCTAAACGCGCTGCGATGGTATAATAAAGACGATTCGAGTAAAAGCTTGGTTGTGGTGTGACGTCATGCCACGAAATACGTCAGCAGATTGAACTTGTGTAAATATTATTCTCTCTATGGTGGTACGTGGAATTTATTTTACAGAGCCGGACACTATCCTGGTGTTTGCAATCTTCTATGAATTATTCGGAGGAGGAACCCGCCTTGCAATGCCGAAGACAATATGCGCGCCGGACTCGTCATCATTGAAGCCTAGTTCAGGGGCTACTGAGGGAGTCCTGGACTAGGGGGTGTCCGGATAGCCGAACTATCATCATCGGCCGGACTCCAAGACTATGAAGATACAAGATTGAAGACTTCGTCCCGTGTCCGGATGGGACTTTCCTTGGCGTGGAAGGCAAGCTTGGAGATACGGATATGTAGATCTCCTACCATTGTAACCGACTCTGTGTAACCCTAGCCCTCTCCAGTGTCTATATAAACCGGAGGGTTTTAGTCCATAGGATAACAACAACAACAACAACAACAACAATCATACCATAGGCTAGCTTCTAGGGTTTAGCCTCCTTGATCTCGTGGTAGGTCCACTCTTGTACTACCCATATCATCAATATCAATCAAGCAAGAGTAGGGTTTTACCTCCATCAAGAGGGCCCGAACCTGGGTAAAAACATCATGTCCCTTGTCTCCTGTTACCATCCGCCTAGACGCACAGTTCGGGACCCCTACCCGAGATCCGCCGGTTTTGACACCGACAACGGTGTTCTTCATCCATGGAAGCGCCGCGAAGCGCTTCTAGCAACAATCCGGCGCCTCGGGTGCAACGGAAGTCTTCGATGCAGACGGCTCGCCCTCCCTAACAAGGGGTTATCCGCCTGAGTTCGGAACCATTGAAGGTTTCGGGATAGTGTTCGGCCGAGAGCCCGGCCTACTGTGGCTCTCGTCGACATGATCCGCAGGGATCTTGAACCCCGCGTGTCCGACATCTGGAATCCCGCCTTGGGGCGTCTCCAGAGTCACCTCCCCCCGCTCTGGGAGCCTTCGGGACAACACCTCCGTGTCATCCGCGGGTTGAGGAGTAGTGGCCGTCGGAAGCGAATTTATCTTTGAATCGCTCAGGGATCCGGAGGAAGATACCTCGAGATGGACCCTGGCCGGACTACATATATGTTCGGCATTGTAATTACAAAAACTATGAAGTGAAATCATGATAGAGTGCGGACACTTACGATCGCACTGGGGGCTTCCCCCTGGGCAGCCACCCCTCCTCGCTGTGAGTGGCCGTGGCAGAATAGTCCGGAAGGGACACTTTTCCCTTCTTGGACGCCCCAGCCTCCCCCTCCGGGGCGGCTTTTCTCTTTTTCTCCTCCCTAGAGCAGGGAGGTAGAGTTTCTTCTTGCTTCGCCCCGCCTCCGCGGAAGGAATCTGTCTCGTCGTCATCAGACGACAGGGGTATGATGGCCTTACGTCGAGGGACTTTTCTGGCCCCCTGGTCTGCCTCCCCGGGCCCCTCATCCTTTCCGAATGGGGCGTCTTCTTCTTCTTCTTCTTCCTCCTCCCCTTCGTGGGAGGAGTGTGCCTCGTCATCTTCGGACGAGGCTTCTGGCATAACCTTACGTCGGAGACCCTTTCGGGTCCCCGGGGCCTTCTTTTCGGCCTTCTTCTCCGGCACCTTGTACGGTGCCGGGACCAGCATCTCCGTCAGGAGAGCATCAGCTGGGCCTTCTGGCAGCGGAGCCAGACAGTAAACCTGCTCCACTGTCTCCACATAATCCTGAACAAAAATGCATAACTACTTAAGGCTCTTCCATGAGTATATTGAGAAGAGCCGAATCCGGTGGTAGTTTGAGAACTCACTTGACTAGGAGGCCGCGTGGCGTGAAGCCCGCGGTCCTCGGATGTGGGAGGGGGTACTTCGGAGGCCTTGAACAACACCGTCCATGCGCATTTGTGCGTCATGTCATAGAGCTTCCTAAGCGTCTGGTGTTCGGCCGGGACAAACTCCCACAGATTGAATGCCCGCCTTTGGCATGGCAGAATCCGGCGCACGAGCATGACCTGGATCACGTTGACAAGCTTGATGTTCTTGTCCCCCATGCTTTTGATGCAGGTCTGGAGTCCGGTCACCTCCGTAGATTCGCCCCAGGACAGGCCCTTCTTTTCCCAGGAAGTAAGACGCATGGGGGCTCCGGATCGGAACTCGAGGGCCGCCGCCCAGTTGGTGTCGCGCGGCTCGGTGATGTAGAACCACCCCGATTACCACCCTTTTACGGTCTCCGCAAAGGAACCGTCCAGCCAGGCGACGTTAGGCATCCTACCCACCATGGCCCCTCCGCACTCCGCTTGCTAGCCGCTTATAATCTTCGGCTTCACGCAGAAGGTTTGCAGCCACAGGCCAAAGTGAGGACGGATGCGGAGGAAGGCCTCGCATACGACGATGAACGCCGAGATGTTGAGGACGAAATTTGGGGCCAGATCATGGAAATCTAGCCCGTAGTAAAACATGAGCCCGCGGACGAAGGGATGAAGTGGAAATCCCAGTCCACGGACGAAGTGGGCAATGAACACGACCCTCTCATGGGGTCATGGGGTCGGAATGACCTACCCGGCGTCCGGTAGCCGGTGCGCTATGTCTGCGGCCAAGTAGCCGGCCGCCCGAAGATTTGTGATGTGCTTCTCCTTGACGGTGGAAGTCACCCACTTGCCTCCTGTTCCGGACATGTTTAGGTGTGCGGAGAAGACTTGGGCTTGGGCGCTGGAGCTCGAGGGGGCAAGAGTGGGCAAGGGAGAAAGAAGGCGTGGGTAAAAATAAGGAAATCTTATCCCTTTATAGAGGCGACGAAAGCGATGCGCCTCCCCACTTGCCCGTTGGGAATCGCTTGCTTCCCAAGCGCCACGATTGATGGCGTGGTGGGATTATCCATACCCGTATTGATGAGAATCCCGTGATAAGGGGACAAGATCTCTGCTTTGACAAGACGTGTCACAGAAACCGCCTCATAATATGCATTGTAGCTAGTTGTGGGAAAACGGTTCGAATAATGATCCGACCGTAATAACGTGTCACGTCATCAGAAAAAGTTGTCAGCAGATTGCATTTGTGAAATATCATTCTCTCTACAACGGTGTGTGAGGATCATTTTGTAGATCCGGACACGATTCAAGTGTTCAATAATTATTTTGGAGTATTCGGAGAAGGAACTCGCCTTGCAATGCCGAAGACAATACTGCGCGCCGGACTCATCGTCATTGAAGCCTGGTTCAGGGGCTACTGAGGGAGTCCTGGATTAGGGGTTATCCGGACAGCCGGACTGTGTACAACGTCCGGACTATTGAAGCGTGAAGATACAAGACTCAAAACTTCGGCTCGTGTCCGGATGGGACTCTCCTTGGCGTGAAAGGCAACCTTGGCGATCCGGATATTGTGTTTCCTTCCTTGTAACCGACTCCATGTAAACCCTAGCCCTCTCCGGTGTCTATATAAACTGGAGAGGTTGGTCCTTAGAAGGCCGATCACAATTACAGTCATACCATCATAGGCTAGCTCTTAGGGTTTAGCCTCTACGATCTCGTGATAGATCAACTCTTGTATTACCCATATCTTCAATATTAATCAAGCAGGAAGTAGGGTTTTACCTCCATCGAGAGGACCCGAACCTGGGTAAACATCTGTGTCTCTTGCTTCCTGTTACCATCAGCCTTGACGCACAGATCGGGACCCTCTACCCGAGATCCGCCGGTTTTGACACCAACAGTGATGTCACGCTATGAAAAGTTGTCAGCATATTAGATTTGTGGAATATTGTGCTCTCTACGGTGGTATGTGGAGATTATTTTGCAGAGCCGGACATGATCCTCATATTCAAGATCTTCTATGGTGTATTCGGAGAAGGAACCCGCCTTGCAATGCCGAAGACAATCTGCGCACCGGACTCATCGTCATCGAAGCCTGGTTCAGGGGCTACTGAGGGAGTCCCGGATTAGGGGGTCCTCGGATGGCCGGACTATATACTTCGGCCGGGCTGTTGGACTTTGAAGATACAAGATTGAAGACTTCGTCCCGTGTCCGGGTGGGACTCTCCTTTGCGTGGAAGG
Source organism: Triticum timopheevii (assembly GCA_963921465.1). Taxonomy (NCBI): domain Eukaryota; kingdom Viridiplantae; phylum Streptophyta; class Magnoliopsida; order Poales; family Poaceae; genus Triticum; species Triticum timopheevii. Next base: position 107,731,704 of record OY997270.1, read on the forward strand.
CAAGCTTGGCAATTCGGATATGTAGATCTCCTTCTCTGTAACCGACTCTGTGTAACCCTAGCCCCTCCGGTGTCTATATAAACCGGAGGGTTTAGTCCGTAGGACAACAACAATCATAATCATAGGCTAGCTTCTAGGGTTTAGCCTCTACGATCTCGTGGTAGATCAACTCTTGTAATACTTCTATCATCAAGATCAATCAAGCAGGAAGTATGGTATTACCTCCATCGAGAGGGCCCGAACCTGGATAAACATTGTGTCCCCCGCCTCCTGTTACCATTAGCCCTAGACGCACAGTTCGGGACCCCCTACCCGAGATCCGCCGGTTTCAACACCGACACGGAGCCAGAGAGTTACCGGACATACCACGGTGGCGTCCGGGCTGGCAACGACGTCGCCCGCGGCAAGGACGGGAGGGCTCCTCCGGAGCTGGTAGCGAAGAGCCTGGGAATGGCTGCGGAACGGGCTCGGCGGCGGAGCGCGAGACGGACGGCGCGGAGGAGGAAGAAGAGAGGAGATAGCAAATGGATCCGGCTGGTCTAGTTTTGCTTTTTTTTTTTTTTTTTGCATTGGGTGCTATAGTTTCCGAATTTGATGTAAAAGACATGGTAGTTCTGAAAAAAGAGCCCTGTAGATGCTCTTACGCTAACAGGTCAAACGGCACTGATACAAGTGTGCGACCCCTTCGACTGTGCGTTTCCGGTGCCACATTTCCCTCGCGAATCCGGTTTCTTGGGAATATTCTGCCGTATCTACCCGCAGTCTCCAGTGTCAGCACACCTCAATGATTTATTTGCTGGAGATATAAATCCACATCCCTTTCTTTCTTGGTTCACTCGATCGCACACTCCGAGAAGACCCTGAAGCCGCCGCCTTTTCCCGGAACCATTCCTCCCGTTCTTGTTTCTGTTTCCTCGGTTCGGATTTTCTTGAACTTCTGAAGGTGGGAAGAGCATGAGGCCGTGGGCGTGGGTGGTGGCCGTCACATGGATGGCTGCCTGCACCGCCGCGGCGGCCCACGGCGAGCAGCCGCTGTCGATGATCGCCGTCGAGAGGACCACCCTCGCCGTCGACGACGCGGCGCACGTCAAGGCGTCCCCTCCGGTTCTTGGACTGGAGGGCCAGGACAGTGGATGGGTAGAGGTGGACTTCTTCCATCCCGACCCCTCCGGTGATGACTGGATCGGAGTCTTCTCCCCTGCCAATTTCAGGTAACAACAGTCCAGTAGTATTGGCTATTCTGCTAGTGCTAGTACTTATCATCCGCATTTACACGTTATGCAATTGCAGCACAAACACAACAGTTTTTTCAGACATATTCAGCATGAACTCAATGCATTCAGACATATTTTGGATAGATTTCTTCTGTCCCAAGTTCAGAAAAAATTCAGTTCAGATGTACGTACTTCAAATGGCAAAGCATAGGTTTGATGCTGTTCTATGTCTCTTATTGTTTGCAAATTTCCAGTGCCGCGATTTGTGAGCCTGAGAATAAGAGGCAATATCCTCCAGTGCTATGCACAGCACCTATCAAGGTTGGCCGACTCTTTTCCCGTTCCGTTCAACTGAGATTTGGGTTCTATGTCGAATGTCTGTTGGAAGACGTTCGTTCTGAACCTTGAGGTTTCCATGCTCTTTTATCGCAGTACCAATTTGCAAAGTTCAAGAATGACGGGTATAGTAAGTCTGGAAAGGGCTATCTGAAGCTTCAGCTGATCAACCAGAGAGAAGATTTCTCATTTGCACTTTTTTCTGGGGGTCTCTTGAAGGTAACTGTACTAGTGTCTGAACTTGTCTGTGTGAACAGCAACTCCGTTGTTATTCTGAAGAAACATATCTTGATATTTCTCAACTCTGAAAACATTTACCAACTTGGTCACAGCCGAAGCTGATTGCTGTCTCAAACAAGGTGACATTTGCGAACCCAAAGGCGCCCGTCTACCCACGTTTGGCGCAAGGGAAATCTTGGAACGAAGTAAGCTTTGCCTACCAATCTGCAACTGAGACTGTATTAGGATGTGCTATTTCTCAAACCAAATGTGAAACATCTTTTTGACAAGAACCTACATTTTATAAAAAGAACATGTGTTACATTATTACCTCATAAATGTACTCACAAATCTAAGAATGTCTCACAAATCTAAGAATGTGACCGAATTAGTACCATTGTAGATGACAGTCACTTGGACAAGTGGATACGACATCAAAGATGCAGTTCCTTTTGTTGAATGGGGTGAAAAAGGGGGACGCCGGTTCCTTTCTCCAGCCGGGACATTGACATTTGACAGAAACAGCATGTGTGGTATGCAGTATGCCTCTGTTTCCCTGTTTTCCTTTGAGATGAACATAAGCTAGTTAAACTTGAGATTTTAACGATGTAAATAGAGATGAGGATTTGCTATATTCTACCACATGCAGCATTTACCAAGCATATACAATTCAAATGCAGGTGCACCAGCACGAACTGTTGGTTGGCGCCATCCTGGTTACATTCATACTAGTTACTTGAAGGATTTGTGGCCAGACTCGATGTATGTGATCTTTTTTTTCATGTTTAGCCCCTTCTGAAATTAGGATCCATCCAGATACTCAGCGAACATGGTTGCTGCAACATTGCAGGTACACCTACAGGCTTGGCCATAGATTACCAAATGGTACCCGCGTCTGGAGTAAGTCATATAGCTTTAAGGCATCACCTTATCCTGGACAAGATTCTTTGCAACGGGTTGTCATATTTGGGGACATGGGGAAGGTAGATATATGTTCTTCCATCTCTATCCTAGTTTGATTCATAAATCAATTTGGGCGTTTTGCCAGTGCAATGGTTCTTCTTTCCTGACAAGTTTCTTCAGGCAGAGGCAGATGGTTCCAATGAGTACAATAACTTCCAGCCAGGCTCGCTAAACACTACTAACCAGATCATTAGAGACCTGGAAAACATCGACATGGTGGTCCACATCGGGGACATTTGCTACGCGAATGGTTATTTGTCGCAGTGGGATCAGTTTACTGCACAGATCGAACCGATTGCTTCAACTGTGCCATACATGATTGGCAGGTCTGTTCAGTATGAAGTTTAAGAACTTTGATATGTTGTTGCCATGCATTGCTTAATTTCTAAAAGAACTGGCATTTATGCAGCGGTAATCATGAGAGGGACTGGCCTGGAACTGGTTCCTTCTATGGAAATCTAGACTCTGGTGGAGAATGCGGTGTTCCTGCACAAACTGTGTTCTACACTCCTGCCGAGAACCGTGCAAAATTTTGGTAATCGTAGTTCTGAAGTTTACTTGTCTTAGGAAAAACAATTTCTGACACAACATATATCCTTCTGTAGGTACGCAACCGACTATGGCATGTTCAGATTTTGTATTGCTCACACAGAAGAAGATTGGAGGCCAGGGACCGAGCAGTACAAGTTCATCGAGCACTGCCTGTCGTCTGTTGACAGGCAGAAGCAGCCATGGCTCATCTTCCTTGCACACCGTGTTCTCGGGTACTCATCCAACTCTTACTACGGATTTGAAGGCACGTTTGAGGAACCAATGGGGCGAGAAGCGCTGCAAGAGCTCTGGCAGAAGTACAAGGTCGATCTTGCCTTCTACGGTCACGTCCACAATTATGAAAGGACATGTCCAGTGTACCAGGTGTGTCTCTAACTAGCATTTGCATGAGATCAAAACGTTTAATTTTGTCGATCAAAAAGTAAAGTTCCTTTATATACTACTATGGCGGCATCTGATAATGTACAATTGCCGGTAATGCTACAGTACAAAATTTGCAGCTTTGCAGGCTCAGGCTTACATTCCTATTACAATCTTACAAGCCTGATTGCAATCTGTGATTTGTTGCAGAGCCAGTGTGTTGTTAACGCATCGAATCACTACAGTGGCCCATTCCAGGCAACGACGCATGTGGTTGTCGGTGGCGCTGGTGCCAGCCTTTCAGACTTCACCAGTTCAAAGATCCAATGGAGTCACTTCAGAGACTTCGACCACGGTTTCGGCAAGCTCACGGCTTTCAATCATTCATCCTTGTTGTTCGAGTACAAGAAGAGCCGTGACGGGAATGTGTACGATCACTTCACGATCTCGCGTGACTACCGAGATGTCCTTGCCTGCTCCGTCGACAACTGCCCCAGGACTTCACTGGCTTCCTGAAGGTCCAATACTTTCAGAGGTGGGGAATCGATCGATGGGTCGAAACCAAGAGGAACAAGCTAGTTACTGTACATAATTTTGTAGTCGCATCAATAAATGGTTTTGTTTCAACAAAAATAGCACAAGGGTTATACTAAATTCTGAATGCATTCTTTTGGAAACAGAAATTCGGAATTCATTTTGTTCTTGCTTGCTGCTGGATAGGTGTAGCATGTTGTATAATACGATTGCAAGGCTCCCACTGTTCTGAGAAAATCCAAAGGAGGACACCAATCATGAATTTCTGCCAGGTCAAAAGTACACTGAGATGTTTCTGTATGAAAAGAATCAAATGCAATGTATGCATGCAATTCCTTCAGAAACCTGCTGTTGTTGTCTATTTTTACAGCTGTGTGGTGCAAACAGTACATCCTGTGTGGACCAGAGAGAACCCAATCTTGTTGTGTGAGGACAAGGAGAAGTCCAGCTAGAAACAAAAAGGCCCAACAATGCCAAAACCTAGCAGAAAAAGGGCATTTCAGCTGGCATTTTCAAAGGATTCTCTTCCTAGCAGCAAAATGCCATGGATCCATCGTCAATCAACATCTGATGTGCCTCTCTTTTCCCATGAGACCTCCGCCGTAGTTCGTTTCTTGAATCCTCTGCCATATCTGGGTTATCTTCTTCGTTTTGGCAAACGCAGTTTACAAAATTCTTCTTCCTCAAGGTCTGTAAAACTTTATCGTTAAAATCGACAGCATGGCCCTGATACAGATGCTCACTGAATTGTTGAAAAATCTGGCACCATGCTGTCCACACATCCTGTCAATTTGCTAGCACAGGTGTTCACCGGAGTATTGAAAACTTACTGGGTATGTGTGACCAGGTGGTCCTAAGGAGTAATAAAATTTGGTCCCTGCATACTAAAGCTGGGTATTTCCATGCCATGATATAGGATCATATTTATTAATAGCCATCAAGGTGCAGGTGCAGATGCCCAAACCCTAATTGAGCTTCAGCAAATGTGGGCCTATTTCTGTGATGGGATCAAGGAGTTTAGATCACAGATCAAGACTGTTAGACGGCTGAGATTCAGGAAGACTTGGAGACTATCTTCTTTTCTGGGAATGGTGTAAAGGCCAAGCATCCCTTTCGCATGTACCCCAGATAGCAAGTCCAATTCTTGGAGATTGTAGGGACAATATTTTTCAAAGGGATGTGTCAGAAGAAGGAAAAAACTTTGTTTTTCTTATGAAAAGTAAAAAAATAAACACAAAACCATTATTAAGGGAAAGGGATGCACCAAGAAATGGGCAGAACCTCTCTGTATTTTCTTTGTGGTGTAGATCAACTCTAGGATGAAATGAACCTTGATCTTTTCATGTACTCATATGGAAAAATTCAGGTAATACTTAATAGAGTTGAATAATATTCTACCCTAATTGAAGAAGTTATTTGAAGGTCACTCAACATCTACAGTAGCATGAGCTAAAAAAAACCATCTAGAATAACATTTCATAGCATTACACTTCTTGTACCTACATAAAATTTCACAATGCCAAACCTTGCTAAATATAAAAAAGTGTAGTTTCGTAACATTTTACTCTTATTTTTTGAGGTACAAATATTGCGAAATGACAGTCACACTAAACAACAAACAACGCGAAATAGAGCAAGCATAACAACATGGTATGTTAATATTCCTACAGGACATTAGTGTAGAACAAATCTCTACGTCCATCACTAGAAAGTTCAATGCTCACGTGTAATAAATTATCAAGTAGTTATCAACATTAATTTAGAAGATTCTGACCCTTTAACGTTGACACAATAAACATAAATAAAAATTGATATATTGTTGCCCGTAAGTCTTGATTTTGTACCGAAGTCATATAAGTTAAGATATGTATAAATATATATATAAAGTAAATATATGCATTTAATTAGAATAAAAGCAAATATAAGCCACCAAGAATTCGCTACTGGATCAACTCCATCGACACATGAACCCTGACGATGATCAATGGAGCTACAAATTGACAGTTTGACATGGAGCTACAAATTCAAGAACACGAACCAATGGACGGAGTAGTAAATCCTTTTATTAAGGACGCCGATATACATCCGATAAGGAGTAACCCGAGCGAATGATCGTTCCCATATGCAAGGATGAACGAACAAACGTTTCCGTTCGCTCAAAAAACCCACTCCCAGTGAACGCTTCAGAATTATCATGCAAAAACTAGATAATATTGTTGTGTTGCTCTAAAGGATTGGCCATGTTCTAAAGTGGAAATTGCTATACTAAAAAAATGTTATGCTGGCTGAATGGAATTACCGTGGTACATCAACCGAAAAAGCTGAAAAATATTATGCTCTAAAAATTGAAATTGCTATCCCAAATGTGTTCGCTCAGATTATCATCATAAGCGAATCATTTGTCGCCAACTTCATAGTTCGCTCAAAAGGGTACGTGAGATCCCACGTGGCTGAGGGCGTTCGCTCGGATTTCTTTTTTACGGGGTTATTAATAATACTATTTTAATATGGTGAAATCATCTCCAACGGAATTTAATAGAGAAATTATTATATTCATCATGGCAATTGAATCCTTGGCCCTCTGTCATGAGCTGTGAGCTGAGCTGGAAAAGTAAAAAACCAGTGGAATTCGAGGAAATAGATGAATAGATTTCCATTTTTAAAACCAAATCGCCATACAGAATAGAGTAATTTATTCCTCCTGTCTCGTCTCTCGTGTGGTTTGGCTCCTTGGGATGTTCTTCTTGCCTCTTTCGGACCAACCCCAGCCCCAACCCAAACCCCAAATTCCCCCATCCCAAATCCCAAATGCCTCCTGTCCAGTGGTGTGGTGCTCTCTCCCCTCCCTCCCGCTAGCTCGCGCCTGACCGGCCGCCTCCGCATTGCCACTCCGCTGCCGGCGCCTTATCCTCCCTCCCCCTTTCTTGGCGAGAAAAGGCTCCCGCCCTCGCCGATTCTTGGCCGTCTCTTCCGGAGATCTTTTGCCCCGCTGTTTCTGGGTTTTCTTTAGAGGAAAGGAGGGGAGGCCGGGTCGCGTGGCGAATCCCAGGTAATCCTGTGGTGTACTCGTGGGACAGGAAAAATTCGGGCCAAGATTTGGTTGGGTCTTGGTCTTGTGCGCGTGTGACCTGGGATTTGATTCGGTGGGTGGGCGTTTGTTTATGGAGGGAATTTTGCCTTTGTTTAAAATTGCGGCGGGCGAATTGGGGATTGCATCGCTCCACTCGTCGTTTGTTTCGAATAGATATTGCATCAGCCTTGTGCTCATGTTCTTGCGCTAATTTCGTTGCCCGTCATTCATGTATGATTGCGCAGGTTGGAGATCCTATTGAGCTCTGGAGATGAGGAGGCGCCTGTGCTTTTGCCTTGTGCTGAGGAACTAGTACCAGGTTGGAGGCAGGACTTCCAATGGATAAGCAAAAGAATCACAAGAATGCAGAAATGGGGAACGATGTGTTCCGCAGAATAATTCTTAATCAGGTTGGCAGGGACATCGGTTTGGAGGAGGAAAACGTGCCTTGCAATACTCCGAGGAACTCTGTTCATTCGCGGTTTGGTGGCTCATCTGCCAAATTTGCTGCTTCCACCAGTGGAAGTACCGGTGCTGAGTCGGTCAGCCCAGGCGAGTATGTCAGAGATCCTGGATCCATATTGAGCTTGCAGCCTTGGATTTTTAAGAGGAGCAGCACAAAGAACAATGAGGAAATGGTGGTTCCAAGTGGTAGCAGGGCAGTTGGTAGAGGCAAGAATCTGGTGGATGGCTTTCGAGATGGTTCGACTACTGAGGTTTCCACAAGAAGCCCTGGTCTTGGTTCTGGGCCTGGAAGAGGTCGAGGTGCTCTTAGGAGCAGACGACCCCAGAGGCATTTTATTAATCCACTCGTCGCAACAGAGAACTCATACATTCCACAACTTTACAATGAGAACTTCGAGTTTGAAGAATGCACATTTGCTCCAGTTCCATCCCCAGCTTCTGCTAGGCCATTCATTGTAACAGATGGGAGAAGAATCATTAGTAAATCACGCTATGAACCAGTGCCTGTACCCTTTGATATTGGGTTCGACAAGGAAGAATCTCGAAATGGCTCAAAAGTGCCAGAAAGTGTTGTTGGGATTGCTCCGCTACCTGAGCTGAATAAATCCAAAAGGGGATCCCAAACAGAAAGATATAGTAAACCATCAAAACCAGCAGGTAATTTGGCGTCACACCACAATTCCTGCAATATAATTGAAGCAGTTTCAACATGTTTTTTTCTATCACTTGATGCAATCCGCTGAAACAAAGCAAGTCATGAATAGTGTATTAGTAGACATGCCTCCTGAATTCATCATTTGTAATTTTCAAGTGAAACTTTTTTCAAATGAAGAGTGTGATTACGTTTTGCAGTTAATACTAGTAGAAATTTCGCCGTCATGTGTGGAACCTCTGTTCCTTGCCCTGATGACACTAGTTGAACTATCACATATTTTTCTTAAGTCAGTCTTAGTATTGTTAAAAAAACAATTGCCCTTCCTGAAATATCGAGTGACTATCCTAATCTCCCAGAATTTGCTCAATCTGCGCGACTGCTTTTTGCTTGCTTGGGTCATTAGAGCTGTTAAACGATGAAGAATTTTTGTAAGATCTATCCGTACTATTTCAACAGGGCTAGACCGATTTATCATTTCAGGACAAATTGTGCTTGAACAACATTCATGTTTCCTGGTTGCTTCTTTCTCTTATCTCTTGCTAATGGTTGTAAAAAAAAGTTATAATACCTATTAAGTAGGCTATTTTGGATGCTGATGTTTTGCTACAAATGTTATGCTTCATACTGAGTTGTCGTTTTGGGGTTTCCCCCCACTTGAAGCATTCAAATCCTAAATACATACATTTGATCTGCAGGTTTACTTGAACGAATGCTCATGTTCTCCAGTGGGGTTGGCATTGGTATTTTATCTTCCTCTCTATCAAGCAAAAAAGATCTTGATTCGTTGAACGGCACACTGAAGCGAATGGAGAACTTGGTTCAGGATTTGCAAGATGAGCTGGAGATGAAAGAGGGGTTAACTGTGAAGGAATTGCCTAATGAAACGTCTGGTGAACTAGATGGTAAATCAACAACTGTCGAACAAAATCATCTTTACATACTTGTACTAAAAAGTTTGTGATCCTTTTTATTTTCCACTCCTGATAACAGATGGCAATATCAAAGCTCACACCCCTGATTCAATATCAATGAGCAAAATTGAAGCAGAACTTGAAGCCGAGCTTGCGAGGCTGGAGTTAAATATCACTTCAAACCACTTGGAAGAAGAACCGTTTGACTTGATTGAGGTAACAATCTCGTATCAAAATGTTATACATGACATCTTAATTAGGCTACAGCCTACAAGCACACTAAATAGAATTCCATATTTCTAGATCGATCAGGAGTTCATTGGAGATATTGTTCAGGGGGAACTGAAGAGCGACATGATTCGTTGTGACATTGCTGATTACAGCAGTGATAGTGACCATGGCAGGGACAGCAGACAAAGCTCCCCAGATTACACACATGAGACAAACTATCCTGTCTCACCTAGAGATCTCAGTCTCCGTCTCCACAAGGTGATCCAGCATAGGCTGGAAGAGCGAATCAAGGAGCTTGAGACAGCACTAGCTCAGAGCCAGAAGCAGGCGCAACTGCACATGATGGCGAGAGAGCGAGTCTTCTCCGAACAGACGTGCTTAAACAGTGATTCAGGTTCTTCTTCCAACCAGGATAGTCCATTGTTTATACAAGAAACTAGCTCCTCCGCCGAACCTTTCTGTCTAAATCTATCTGGAGACGCACTAGAAGCCTACGATGAAGCCTATGAAGAATTCATGAGAATTGCTGACTCCCCTTGCACCACAAGTACAAACGGGAGGCCTCAGGTAAATGAAGATTACTCAGTGGACCGCAGCTTGATCTGGGGCTTGGAAGATGAGAGCGCTACGGAGCTGAAAGAGGACAGCACTTGGTTGCAGGCTGTGAAGAGCGGGGACCCTAACAGAGCTCAAGAGAGCGATGGAGACGAGTCGGGCGACGAGGATGACCACGATAGTGAAATGCTCATCCAACAGATTGTAGAGAGAACTAAGCAAGGCTCACCTGTACTCATACATGCTCAAAGAATGTTGTTTTCTGTGGATGATTAGGTTGCAGGACTATATTGTATACCATTGAAATTTTGATATAGCATGTAGTGTTGACTGATTACTCAGGGAAAAAGAAGAAGCAAAATATTAGTTTGGTGAAATTTTCTGGTTATATAATTCTTTTTTACGTGTGACCAGTCACAAACTATCTTGTTTATGCCCAGTGTGGTGGTCAGGCATTGGGGGACTAGTGGCAACATTACTATTACACTACAAGAGTGAAACTGGAAAGGTAACAGGGATCACACTGGGTTGGGAACTATTTGTGCACACTCCAAATGTGGAATTATCACACTGGGTTGGGAACTATCACACTGGGTTTGCGCCACCTTTGATACTTTTTGAAGTTCATTTTCGACATATTCCAGGAGAAAGTTTAATTTCCGCTGATGTGTGACACTAGGATTTTTGTTAGTTCTGGACAGCAGATATTTCACTGTGAAAGGAAAAACCTCTCCTTCGTTACTGGATTCATACAGAATGAATAGTGAGATCTTCTAAAAAAATAGCTTGTAGCATCGATTCATAAAAGGCAAGTAAGGGTCCGTATACAGTAGCTAGATACTCCCTCCGTTTCTTTTTAGTCTGCATATAAAATTTGATCAAAGTCAAACTTTGTAAAGTTTGACCAACTTTATAGAAAAAAATATTAACATCTACAGTACTAAAGCTATACGATATGAAAATTGATTTCATGATGCATTTAACAATATTGATTTCATATTGTGAATCTTGATATTTTTTTCTATAAACTTAGTCAAAGTTAACAAAGTTTGACTTTGACCAAATCTTATATGCAGACTAAAAAGAAACGGAGGGAGTATCTTCCTCTCTCTCTTTTGATTCTCAATACAATCGTCTCTTGAAGATCTACTTGATGCAACTCTTTATAGCTATTTATCCAATCTACCACAAATTATCTATCTTTTTACCGTGGAGGAATTGGCAACCCCTATTACGCGTCGGGTTGCAAGTATTTGTTTTTTGTGTGCAATTACTGTTTGCATAGTGTTGCTTGGTTCTCCAACTGGATTGATACCTTTTTTTTCATAACTGAGGAAAATACCTACCGTAGCTGTACTTCATCATTCCTTTTTCTTTGGAAAAATACGGACACAGTTTCAAGCGACATCAAAAAGAATTTCTGGAGCCATTGCCGGGGAGACATCATCAACATCTATCAGGTTCCTAATCACAAATCTCATTTCCTTGCAATTTGCATTATTTTACATTTGCCTCTCGTTTTCATCTCCCCCTCTTCACAAAATTTGCCGTTTTATTCGCCTTCTTTTTCGTTCGCTTTTTTCTCGTCAGATTTTTTTTGCAATTTTGTTTGCATAGTCATGATGCCTCAAGAAAATACCAAGTTGTGCGACTTTCCAATACCAATAATAATAATTTTATCAGCACTCCAATTGCTCCTCCCGCCACTAGTGCGTAATGTTATGATATTAATGCCGCTTTGTTGAATCTTGTTATGAAAGATCAATTTTCCGGTGCTCCTAATGAGGATGCCGCATCCCATCTAAACACATTCGTAGAATTGTGTGATATGCAAAATAAAAAAGACGTGGAGAATGATACCATGAAGTTGAAATTATTTCCTTTCTCTTTGAGGGATCGTGCAAAAAATTTGGTTTTCTTCTTTGCCTCGCAATAGTATCGATTCTTGGGATAAGATGCTATTATTAATAAGTATTTTCCACCCGCAAAAATTATTTCAATTCCTAGAAAATTACATGATGAATGGGAACCTACCATCAAAGTCAAGATTAAAAATTATGAGTGCTTTGCTTTATGTGATTTGAGTGTTAGTGTTTCCACAAATCTGAAATCTTTATGTGATGTGCTTGGTCTTACTGATATTGAAGAATGTTCTCTTAATTTGCACTTGGCGGATTCCACTATTAAAAAGCCTTTAGGAAGAATTAATGATGTTCTCATTCTCTATGTGCCCATAGATTTTATTGTTCTTGATATTGATTGCAATCCGTCTTGTCCAATTATACTTGGTAGACCGTTTTTACGTACTATAGGTGTCGTGATTGATATGAAAGAAGACAATATTAAATTTCAATTTCCACTAAGAAAGGGTATGGAACACTTCCCTAGAACAAGAATTAAGCCACCATATGAATCAATCATGAGGGCATCCTATGGATCAAAAACTAAAGATGACAATACTTGAATCTATGCATTATGTCTAGCTAGGGGCATAAAACGATAGCGCTTGTTGGGAGACAACCCAATGAATAAAATTTAATTTTGCCTTTTTCTTTCTGTTCTTGAGTGTTTGCACAATTATTCTACTATTATGATTTTTTTAATGTTTTAATTAGTTTTTGTGCCAAGTAAAGTCTTTGGGATCATGTTGGGTGATAGTTGATTTGATCTTGTTGAAAAAACAGAAACTTTTGCATCCAGTAGCAGAGTTTTGTCAAATCATAGAAGTGACGAAAATTTCTGATTTTTTTTACAAAAGATTGATATACAAATTTCCTACGCCGTCCTAATTTTTTAGAATTTTTGGAGTTACAGAAGTATGAACAAAGTCCAGATTACTACAGACTGTTCTGTTTTTGACTGATGATTTTGTTTTCGTTGCATTGTGTGCTTATTTTGATGAATCTATGGATTGTATCGAGGGTATAAGCGATGGTAAAGTTGGAATACATTAGGTATAATACAATAATAAAATATGAATGGGTTTGCAACAGTACTTAAAGTGGGATTTGCTTTCTTATACTAATGGATCTCATGAAGGTTTTGTTAAGTTTTGTGTGATTGAAGTTTTTCAAGTTTTGGGTGAGACCACGATGGATGAAGGAATAAGGAGTGAAAAGAGCCTAAGCTTGGGGATGCCCCATGGCACCCCAAGATAATATTCAAGGAGAACCAAACAACTAAGCTTGGGGATGCCCCAGAAGGCATCCCGAGGCATCCCCTCTTTCTTCTACGACCATCGGTATTTTACTTGGAGCTATATTTTTATTCGTCACATATCATGAGTTTTGCTTGGAGCGTCTTGTATTATACGAGTCTTTGCTTATTTTTCTTTTTAGTTTGTCACAAGTATTCTTGCTGGACACACCTATTTGAGAGAACCAAAATTATGCTATGATTTGTTAGAATTTCTCATTATGCTTCGCTTAAAAAAATTTGAGCTATGAAAATTGCTCTAGTGCTTCACTTATATATTTTTTACCGCGGTGTGCTTTAATATTTTTGAACAAATGATCTCATGCTTCACTTAGATTTTTTTGAGAGTTAGTAAATTTTTGAAGAAATTCTCTCATGCTTCACTTATATTATTTTGAGAGACGGAAAATTATATGCTCATGTTCTTCACTTAAATTTGTTTGAGCTATTCAAAAGCAATTGCAATATGTGAAATTAGTCCCAAAGTGATAGATATTCAGGAGGGATATAATAAAAAATTTCATGAAGATCATTGGACAAAATAAACTTGATTCTTTGTAATAGTTTTGAGATATGATGATAGTGATATGTGAGTCATGTTGGTGAGTAATTATGCTTTAGTAAGAATATTGGTGTTAAGGTTTGTGATTCCCTATGCAAGCACGAAAGTCAATAGTTATGCAATGAAATTACATCCTACTTACGGTGCATTATTTGTTGTTAGTTATACTTAATGCTCGCTTATGTGATTTTTCGTTTCTTGGTTGGTTGCTTCTCAATCTTTTTGCTAGCCTCCACTTGTACTAAGTAGAAATACTACTTGTGCATCCAAAATCTTTAAACCCAATTTTGCCATATGAGCCCACCATACCTACCTATATGCGGTATTTCCGTGCCGTTTTAAGCAAATTTGTATGTGCCATCTCCAATTTTTAAAATGAATTTCCTTTTTGTGTGCCCGTACTAAAGGAAATATGCCCTAGAGGCACTAATAAAGTTGTTATTTTATATTTCCTTATTCATGATAAAGGTTTATTATTCATGCTAGAATTGTATTGATTGGAAACTTAAATACATGTGTGAATACATAAACAAATACCGTGTCCCTAGTAAGCCTCTACTAGACTAGCTCGTTAATCAAAGATGGTTATGGTTTCCTAACCATAGAGATGTGTTGTCATTTGATAACGGGATCACATCATTAGGAGAATGATGTGATGGACTAGACCCACCCGTTAGCTTACCATATTGATTGTTCATTTTTATTGCTATAGCTTTCTTCATGTGAAATACATATTCCTTCGACTATGAGATTATGCAACTCCCGAATACCGGAGGAATACCTTGTGTGCTATCAAATGTCACAACATATCTGGGTGATCATAAATATGCTCTATAGGTATCTCCGAAGGTGTTTGCTGAGTTGACATAGATTGAGATTAGGGTTTGTCAATCCGAGTATCGGAGAGGTATCTCTGGGCTCTCGGTAATACACATCATAAGCTTGCATGCAAACGATTAAGGAGTTAGTCACGAGGTGATGTATTACAGAACGAGTAAAGAGACTTGCCGGTAACGAGATTGAACTAGGTATGAAGATACTGACGATCGATTCTCGGGCAAGTAACATACCGATGGACAAAGGGAATTGCGTATGTTGTCATAACGGTTTAACCGATAAAGATCTTCGTAGAATATATAGGAGACAATATGGGCATCCAGGTTCCGCTATTGGTTATTGACCGGAGAGGTATCTCGCTCATGTCTACATAGTTCTCGAACCCGTAGGGTCCGCACGCTTAACATTCGTTGACGATATAGTGTTATATGAGTTATGTGATTTGGTAACCGAACGTGTTCGGAGTCCCGGATGAGATCATGGACATGACGAGGAGTCTTGAAATGGTCGAGGGGTAAAGATAGATATATAGGACGATGGTATTCGGACACCAGAAGTGTTTCGCGGGGGGGGGGGGGGGGTACCGAGTACTTATCAAGTCACCGGAAGGGGTTCCGGGCACCCCTGGCAAAAATTATGGGCCTTATGGGCCAAGAGAGGGATCACACGAGCCACAAGGGGCCGGTGCGCCCCCATAGCAGGCTGATCTAGGATAAGGAAAGAGGGGAAGGGAAAGGAAAGTGTGGAGTAGGACTCCCCCTTCCTTCCCTCCCCCCTCTTTCCTTCCTCCTTGTCCAAACATGGCAGGGGGCGCGGCCAGGGCATGAGCCCTAGGGCCGGCCGGCCACCTACATGGTGTGCAGGCTGCCTCCCCTCCCCTCCCACCTATATATATGTGGGAGGGGGGCACCTAGCACACAACAGATCAATTGTTAGCCATGTGCGGTGCCCCCCTCCACCGTTTACACCCCCGGTCATATTTTTGTAGTGCTTAGGTGAAGCCCTGCAGAGATCACTTCACCATCACTATCACCATGCCGTCGTGCTGACGGAACTCATCTACTACCTCTCCGTCTTGCTGGATCAAGAAGGAGGAGGACGTCACCGAGCTGAACGTGTGCTGAACGCAGAGGTGTCGTACGTTCGGTACTAGATCGGTTGGATCGCTAAGAAAGTTCGACTACATCAACCGCGTTGTGAAACGCTTCCACTTACGGTCTATGAGGGTACGTAGATACACTCTCCCCTCTCGTTGCTATGCATCTCCTTGATAGATCTTGAGTGTGCGTAGAATTTTTTTTGTTTTCCATGCAACATTTCCCAACAATGGCATCCGAGCTAGGTCTATGCATAGATGATATGCACGAGTAGAACACAAAGAGTTGTGGGCGATGATAGTCATACTGCTTACCGCCAACATCTTATTTTGATTCGGCGGTATTGTGGGATGAAGTGGCCTGGACCAACCTTACATGTCCACGCACATAAGACCGGTTCCACCGACTGACATGCAACTAGTTTTGCATAAAGGTGGCTGGCGGGTGTCTGGTTCTCCTACTTTAGTAGAATCGAATTTGACTGCGGCCGGTCCTTGAAGAAGGTTTAAACAACAAACTTGATGAATCACCGTTGTGGTTATATGCGTAGGTAAGAATGGTTCTTGCTAGAAGCCCGTAGCAGCCACATAAAACTTGCAACAACAAAGTAGTGGACGTCTAACTTGTTTTTGCAGGGCATGTTGTGATGTGATATGGTCAAGATATGATGTGATATATGTTGATGTATGATATGATCATGTTTTGTAATATCGACACCCAGCAGGAGCCTTAGGGTTGTCTCTTTATTGTATGAAGTGCAAGCGCCATGTAATTGCTTTACTTTATCACTATGCGTTAGCCATAGTTGTAGAAGCAATAGTTGGAGTGACGACCTTGATGCAACAACGCTACGATGGAGATCAAGGTGTCGAGCCGGTAATGATGGAGATCATGACAATGCTTTGGAGATGGAGATCAAAAGCACAAGATAATGATGGCCATATCATGTCACATATTTTGATTGCATGTGATGTTTATCCTTTATGCATCTTATTTTGCTTAGAACGGCGGTAGCATTATAAGATGATCCCTTCAATTAATTTCAAGATAAAAGTGTTCTCCCTAAGTATGCACCGTTGATATAGTTTGTCGTTTTGAGACACCACGTGATGATCAGGGCCGGCCCTGAGGGGGGGGGGGGCGCGGCCGCCCCGGGCCCTCGACATCGAGGGCCCCCCTCCTGAACAAGTACGCAGGCCAACCCATGAGCTTCGTACAGGCGAGGCCGCGAGGGCACATCCGATTGATCGATCGATCGATTGTCCCGAGAGTTAGACGCACGAGCGCACGGCAAGAACGTATCTGTATCTCCGCGTATACTGCGCTCATAGTTGTAAGTAGGGAATGTAAAGATTGTCTAATCTCCTCGGTCCCTATTTTCGAAAAGCCCTAATCCAAGGTTCCTATAGCACGCCGCCAACAATCTCACATGGTGCCCGCGCACAATGAAGGTCATCGATCGATCTGCTGTAATCACACGAGTACATGCCCCCGTCTGGCTTCCCTCAGTCTGCGATCCACTGCTATGATCGACAGTCAGCTGCTCCTCTCGTCTGCAGCCTACACATGCTTCCGTCGATCATGCCATCATCTACCCAGAAGAGGCTTGTTGTTTTCTAATTTTCCTACCCTGGGATGAATACGCATGTACCAAGATGACTAGTATTCTAATGATTCAGTCATTATCTTGGACGATAGTTATGCCAAAGCGTCCCCTGGTTGCATTAAGGGAGTCATCTTTACAAAGAATGAAGAGAACATCATTTTTCCGTGCTTCACGGTTACAATGATTGCATAATAAAATCACCTAAAACCATTGAGAGGACTTAACGAGATCCGGGTATACTATTTATTTATGAATTTGCCTTCATACCTTAAACCTTGGCTATTTTTGGTTCTCTAGTGGACTATATAATAAGCATGTTAGTGCCAAATATATAATTTATATTATAACATTATTGTTGCAATTAGAGAACTTTTCGCATGCTATAAGTCAGTCATGTCTTGTTTCTAGCTTTACCACTAACTATGATGCAATCACGGAGATAAGTTATTTACAAAATTTTCAAGAGTAATACAGGTAGTTCAGAAAGAAATTAATGTATGAAACTGACATCAACCCTGTCATAAGAGACTTAGCTTTGAGAATTAGAAGAAAATTTTAAGATAATACGGGTAACGTTATATGATAGAAAACTTCATTGGTAACACTGATTATTGTTGTTATATTAGAGGCCCCGAGTTTTTGTTTCGCCCCGGGCCCCGAAAATCTCAGGACCGGCCCTGGTGATGATCGGGTGTGATAGACTCTACATTCACATACAACGGGTGTAAAATAGTTTTTCACATGCATAATACTTGGGTTAAACTTGACGAGCCTAGCATGTACAAACATGGTCTCAAAACACTGGAGACCGAAAGGTCGAACATGAGTCATGTAGTAGATATGATCAACATAGAGATGTTCACCATTGATGACTACCCCATCTCACGTGATGATCAGACATGGGTTAGTTGATTTGGATCATGTATCACTTAGATAAACTTGAGGGATGTTTATTTAAGTGTGAGTTTATTAGTATTTTGATTAATTGAACTTAATTTATCATGAACTTAGTCTTGATAGTTTTGCATATCTATGTTGTAGATCAATAGCTTGCAATATAGCTCATATATATTTTTGATATGTTCCTAGAGATAACTAAGTTGAAAGATGATAGTAGCAACGATGCGGACTGGGTCCGTGATCTGAGGATTATCCTCATTGCTGCATAGAAGAATTATGTCCTTGATGCACCGCTAGGTGACAAACCTGTTGCAGGAGCAGATGCAGACATTATGAACGTTTTGCGAGCTCGATATGATGACTACTTGATAGTTTAGTGCGCCATGCTTTACGGATTAGAACCGGGACTTGAAAAACATTTTGAACGCCACGGAGCATATGAGATGTTCCAAGAACTGAAAATTGGTATTTCTGATTCATGCCCGTGTCGAGAGGTATGAGACCTCTAACAAGTACTTTGCCTGCAAGATGGAGGAGAATAGCTCAGCCAGTGAGTATTTACTCAGAATGTCTGGGTACTACAATCGCTTGAATCAAGTGGGAATTAATCTTCCAGATAAGATAGTGATTGACAGAGTTCTCTAGTCACTATCACCAAGCTACTAGAACTTCGTGATGAACTATAATATGCAAGGGATGAACAAAACAATCCCCGAGCTCTTCGCAATGCTTAAGGCCATAGAGGTAGAAATCAAGAAGGAGCATCAAGTGTTGATGGATAACAAGACCAATAATTTCAAGAAAAAGGGCAAGGGAAAGAAGGGGAACTTCAAGAAGAATGGCAAGCAAGTTGCCACTCCCGGGAAGAAGCCCAAAGCTGGACACAAGCCTGAGACTGAGTGCTTCTACTGTAAAGGGACTGGTCACTGGAAGCGGAACTGCCCCCAAATACTTGGTGGATAAGAAGGATGGCAAAGTGAACAAAGGTATATTTGATATACATGTTATTGATGTGTACCTTACTCACTACAAAAAAAATACACTTCCGTGATGATATGTGTTTGTCACAGTAGGTCATGTTTTCTGTCATGCAGGTACATCCATGATGATTTTATGACAGAAGTAGTCATACCTTGCTGTCGTAGAAGTGTTCCATGACATTACCAAAATTATCATCACGGAAGTGTCCACTTCCATGACGATAAATGGCGCGTCATGGAAGTGCTTTCGTCAAGGGTAACCGACACGTGGCATCCACCGCAACTGGTCGCCGTTAAGCTATCGGGTCCAGTTTTGGATCCGATAACCCTTGGGGATTTTCCATGTGTAAAATTCTCAATGGCCAGAGGAACCATGTGTCGGCTCACCGTTGGGACAGATGTCATCCACTCATTGGACAGGAGGCGCCTATGATACCTCGACACATGGCACGACCCAACAGAGGCCCATTCCGATGAAAAGGCCAGCTCGCTTGACTTGGTCAAAAGGTAGCGGGCTAGCCCACGGAAAGCCTGTTAATAGCTTGTTCGTATATAGCCCATTTACGACCGCTAACTCATGGATCGTTACGGCCTATCCGAATTAAGTCCAGTAGCTTCATCTAGGCCATCCAATATGATTCCAGCCCGTTGTAACTTCCGGCCCGTGTATGGCCCATGATGTCTTTCGGCCCATATGAGGCCCTTTGTAACTCTTGGCCCATTAATGGCCCGTGGTGAAACTGGCCCGTAATGAATAGTGTACTGCTTTATAGCCATTAACGGACCATTATTCCATTGGGCCGTTTCCAACCCGTGTTATCTTTCGGCCTTCTCAAGGCCCATTTATTCTTGGGCTCATTTCCAGCATTTGGTTACTTACGGCCCGTTACTGGCCTTTTCTGCTTGTCGGCCAAATTCAGCCCGTGGTTACAATCGGCCCGTTTGTGGCCCGTTAATCCGTTGGGCCATTTTCATAGCGTCATCAAATACGACTGATCAATGACAGCCCGTTATGGTCGGCCCATGAACGGACGATTCTAACTCTAGCCCGTTTACGGCCCATAATGCGGTCTATTATTGGCCCATGTTTGGCCAATCGATCATACGACCCGTAGAAGGCCCATTAATGCTACGACACGTAGAAGGCCCATTGATGCTACGACACGTAGAAGGCCCATTGTTTCTATGACCCGTAGAAGGCCCATTGTTTCCACAGCCCGTAGAAGGCCCATTTTTTATACGGCCCGTAGGAGGCCCATGGTCACTACAGTAAATATGTAGCCCATGGTTATTGTGGCCTAGTTTTAAAAAATAGGTTATTGCGGCCACTAGCAAACCACGGAAAACGAACTGCACTGACTACAAGCAAACAAATAAACAACACAACAAGGAAATAAATAAGCAAGCAACTTACGCCAGGCTATCACGGCTATTACACATATTACATCCACTGGGCATCAAAGTTCACCACCAGTGCAAATATAGGGAACAAAGCAGCATATCACATACACTGGTTATTAAAGTTGGTGACCAGTGCAAATAAACGCTGCAGCAAAACAAGTCCATAACTGAAACCACTTTAGAAGAGCTCAAGAAACAATACCCTGGGTACCCATAATGGTGGCAAGATGGTTAGCAAGCTTATTAACTTTCTCTTGTTTGGCGCTTAAATCCTCCAGCGCTTGCTATTGCACCAGAAAGTATGAATTCTGCAGGGACTTCCTCAGTCCTTCGGCTTCGTGTCGCAGCACATCTGATCGATGTCTTTCAACTTGAAGTTGAGACTCAAGAAGAAGAACTGATTCATGCAGCGAGTTCGAAGAGCTTGTGCCAGCAGTAGTGGACAGTAACTCGAACACTACATTAAGACATGACTTTTGGGTTCTCTCACTGTTGTCAAGATAGTTTTTATCAACTTTCTTGGAGACTATCAAGGATGTCTCACTATCTTGAACCTTATCTGCATTACTTCCTTTACCATTGCATAATGGTGGCACTCTTCTACAATATTTTGTCCGCATTCAAAAAGAGAAACAAGCAGACACATCACAACTTTACCATGTTGTATATGAAACTCATTTTGGTAA
This sequence comes from Triticum timopheevii, assembly GCA_963921465.1. Classification (NCBI taxonomy): domain Eukaryota; kingdom Viridiplantae; phylum Streptophyta; class Magnoliopsida; order Poales; family Poaceae; genus Triticum; species Triticum timopheevii. Next base: position 107,753,033 of record OY997270.1, read on the forward strand.
ATCAGTTTAGTAGTAAAGTGGACATGATAACAGCATGAAACAAACATATATCTATGTACCATGGTCACTGTATGGTCTATATCACTCTAGTTTTTGTTGCCAAATCAAGATAGAGACACAGTTCAAATAATATCTGTTTAAGACAAAGCAGAATAGACAGAATATAAGTGTGGGAAAATACAGAGCAATAACACCACTTGTAATGTGCATTAGATGAGAACATAAATGTTTATTCAATTGAAACTAAAATCAACATAGAGCAAGTTACAACAGCAAACCAGTTAAAGAAACAGGTTTAAAACATACCTGTTATGCCATTGGAGTTTCAATTCCATCCTTCAAATATGAAAATAGTTGGTATGAGTAAATACAATGATGCAAGAGCAAAGGAGTATGAACCATAGCTACAGAACCTAACCTGAGAACAATTCTTCTTCTGCTTTAAGCATTGAGTTGGGATTAAGAGTGGTGGTCCTCGTGCTTTGGGCACTGCAGTTCCCTTACTAACTGCTCGTGTTTGGGTGCTCTATGGTGGAGACAGTGTTGTGTCAACTGGAACTGGGTTACTATCTGTTGGGGTTGGGGTTAGAAGGCGTGTAGCTGGTTCTTTGTCCAACTGGGTAGGGGTACAATCTGTGAGAGTCTGGGTTATGTGTGGTGGGGCTGGTTCTTGGGCAAGTACAACCGTGGTTCTATCCGCATCGGCTGGTAGCACTATCTTTTCTAAAGACCGTGTTGTTACTCCCTTAGATACTGCCATCACCCTCTCCAATTCATATGACTGGTAAACAAGAAAAGTAATTGAATGTACATACATTGTATGAAAGACAGGTGAAATGGATAGTGGGGAATAAAAGAGGGCATGGAATAATTCACATTTATGTTGTCTAACCAAACATGATAGCATGACACAATTTCACATATATGATGGCTAACTAAACAGGATAGCATGACACAATTTCACATATATGATGGCTAACTAAAAAGGATGGAAATACATAGTTCAAAATATGATGACTATGTAAACAAGATGACATGATAGCGTGATATAATTCAGGGATAGAATGACATAATTCAAAATATGATGACTGTAAACACTAAACAGGATGAGATGATATAACTATATGATGTCTTTATTAAATGGGTTGGCATGCCATAATTCAGATAGATGATGTCTATATAAACATGATGGCATGATATAATTCAAATATATGATTTATATACTAAGCAAGTAAGCAGATGGAAATCACATATATGATGTAAAAACTAAGTAATGCAAGACAACATGCATGACATGAGTAACATAACCCTGCCAAGTTTGAGCATAGACCTCAGGGAGGAAATAGGACTGGTCATCTGTCTCTGATTCCTCCTCTAAGGAGCTATCTGTAACCAGCAAGATGTCTCCTTCAGCAAGTAGCATTGTCTGCTCTGAATACCTTGTTTTCACTCCAGATAGTTCCATCACCGCTTCAAATGGCTGATGCACAGGAAGAGTAGTTGAATATACGAACGTTCTCGACAAATCGAACACATAATACAAAAAAAGGATAGTATGATATACTTCACATATATGATGATTGGCTAAACAACATGGCATTGCATAATTCACATATATAATGCCTTGCAACAAGATAGCATTGCATAATTCACATATATAATGTCTTGCAACAGGATGGCACTGCATAATTCACATATATGGTAATTAGACACTAAACATGTGGCATTCACACAAAGCATGTCTAAACTAAGCAAATGACATAGCAACACAAGACATCATACACATGATATGAGCAACATAACCCTGCCAAGTTAGAGCATACACCTCGGGGGGGGGGGGGTGGGGGGGGGGGGGGTAGGACTGGTCATCTGTCTCTGAATCCTCCTCTGAGGAGCTATCCGTAACAAGTGAGATATGCACTTCGTCAGATAACATAGTCTGCTCTGAAGACCTTGTTTTCACTCAAGAATTTTCCATCACCATGTCAAATGGCTGATGCACACGAAGAGTAGTTGAATGTACTAACATTGTTGAAAAATGTAATACGTAATAAAAAAAGGACGGCATGATATAATTCACATATAAGATGACTGGCTAAGCAGGATGGCTTTGCAAAATTCACATATATGATGCCTGGCTAAACAATATGGCGTTGCATAATTCACATATACGATAAAGAAATTAAACAGATGGCATTCACACAAAGCATGTCTAAACTAAGCAGATGACATATTTGATGTATAAAGTAAGCAATGCAAGGCACCATATGCATGATATTACCAACATCAGCATGCCAAGTTAGAGCGAAGACCTTAGGGGGTAAATAGGAGTGGTCTTCTCCTTCTAAATCCCCCTCAGAACAGTTATCTTCCTCTTGATTATAATCTGAAATGGGTGGAGGGGGGCTGCCTTTGCGCCCACCATGGAGTGACGTCTGCATGAAATTTTATTGCCACACAAGGCTCGTGTCTTTTGCTCTACATGTTCAGTTCCATTGTGTACAATAACTGACATGCATAGGAATAAAACATAGTGAGATTATGTAAGGAGTGCATGCAGAAATCCAGAGTGATGGTAGCAACCTGTGGATAGACCCAAAACCAATGATAGTAGGCAGATAATGGTTTCTGTTAAAAAATACAGATAATGGCTTCTTTACTGCTTGTTTCCCACCCAACATGAAACTCATAGTAGACACTAGAGATTAACAAGATAGTAGATAGATACTATTGATTGCGGCCCCGATATGTACCCCACAACCATTTAAAAACTCAAGTTTGAGCATTAGTTTGGAGCTAACTTGGAGTCTAATTGGTGAATAGGACGACAACGTAGCATGTAATATTAAGCGATGCATAACATAAGCGGAACCGAAAGAGTGCGACCTCTCTTGCGGACCCGTGTAGTCCTCGAGGTCATCTGCTCGGTTGATGATGGTAATGTAGTTGTCATGGCTGCCGGCGGTGGGGAAGAAGATCTGAGGCGGAGAAATACAGTCTGGAGACCGGATCCCTGCTGTGGTGGACCCTTCTGTCGTTGGAGCAGCTTAGCTGGGATGGACAACGGTGCAACAGGAGTGGGACAAACCACACAAGGTTTTCTTTGAAAACTAGCTGTAAGAGAAGTAATTCTATAAGGGCTCGTTTGAATTGGAGGATTCTAATAACGCAGGGATAGGAAATACACAGGAATAGGATAGGAATGCACGTGCAAAACAGTGAATTTAAAAACACAAGATTTGTGCCAATCTGGGTGTTTGGTTCACAAGAATTGGAAGATCATAGGATGGAAAGAAGCATGGTGAGATTAAGTCAAACCACAAGAAAACATACGATTATAATGATATTATGCTACTATCTCTTAGTCTTGTGCTTCATGAACAGGAATTTGAAAAGGAGGACAAGTGGATATTAAAATTCCTACGGTTTTTCTTTCAAGGAGACACTAAAGGAACAAATCCTACAGTTTTCCTTTGCTCAATTCCTTTGAACCAAATGCATGAATAGTAGTACCATAGGAAACTTTACAATTCCTATGTTTTTCCTTCACTTTTCCTTTCAAGCAGTGGCGATTCTAGTAGGGAAAAGCCTACACTCAAAAAATGTTTTGTGCTACTTCTACTACCTTGGACCCAGGCCACTACCCTACTAGCTCAACTCCCAGGCCCATTGTAATGCCCACGATGCGGCTATATCTCCCACGTGTCGAAGCACGACTTAGAGGCATAATCGCATTGTGGTTTTGTCGCAAGAAGGGTCATCTTCACACAATCCCATGTAATGAACAAGAAAGGGATAAAGAGTTGGCTTACAATCGCTACTTCACACAAATACTTAAATAAAGCATACATCAATCAGAGTACACACATAGTCCGACTACGGACGAAGCCAAAAGAAAAGAAGATAACCCAACTGCTAGATCCCCGATCGTCCCAGCTGGGCTCCACCACTGATCAACATGAAATGAAACGTAGCAACAACCAAGATCTTCGTCGAGCTCCCATCTGAGATCGGTTGCAGCACCTGCACTGGTATCATCGGCACCTGCAACTGTTGTGATAGTATCTGGTGAGTCACGAGGACTCAGCAATCTCAAAACCCACGAGATCAAGACTATTTAAGCTTATGGGTAGGAAGTGGTAATGAGGTGGGGTTGCAGCAAGCACTAAGAAAATATGGTGGCTAACATATGCAAATAAGAGTGAGAAGAGAAGCAACTAAACGGCCGAGAAGCTAGAAATGATCAAGAAGTGATCCTGAAACTGCTTATGCACAATCATAACACAAACACCGTGTTCACTTCCCGGACTCTGCCGAAAAGAGACCATCACGGCTACACACGCGGTTGATGCATTTTAATTAAGTCAAGTGTCAAGTTCTCTACAACTGGATATTAACAAATTCCCATCTACCACATAACCGCGGGCACGGCTCTCGAAAGTTTATACCTTGCAGGGGTGTCCCAACTTATCCCATCACAAGCTCTCACGGTCAACGAAGGATATTCCTTCTCCCAGGAAGACCCGATCAGTCTCGGAATCCCGGTTTACAAGACATTTCGACAATGGTAAAACAAGACCAGCAAGACCACCTGACTGTGCCGACAAATCCTGATATGAGCTGCACATATCTCGTTCTCAGGGCACAATGGATGAGCAATCCGTACAACTAAAACTAGACCTCAAGTTTCCTTGAGAGGGCGCTACAAAGGGCTCTAGTTTGGACCAACACTCGGAGGAGCACTGGCCCAAGGGGGTTAAAATAAAGATGACCCTTGAGTCTGCAGAACCCAAGGGAAAAAGGCTTAGTGGCAAATGTTAAAACTAATGTTGGGCCTTGCTGGAGGAGTTTTATTCAAAGTGAACTGTCAAGGGGGTCCCATAAATCACCCAACCGCGTAAGGAACGCAAAATCAAGGAACATAACACCGGTATGACGGAAACTAGGTCGGCAAGAGTGGAACAAAACACCAGGCATAAGGCCGAGCCTTCCACCCTTTACCAAATATATAGATGCATTAATTAAATAAGAGATATTGTGATATCCCAACATAATCATGTCCATCATGGAGCAATCTTCGACTTCACTTGCAACTAACAACGCTATAAGAGGGGCTGAGCAAAGCGGTAACATAGCCAAGCAACGTTTGCTAGGAAGGGTAAAAAGGTTAGAGGCTGACATGGCAATATGGGAGGCATGGTAAACAAGTGATAGGTAGCGCGGCATAGCGATAGAACGAAACAACTAGCAAGAAAAGATAGAAGTGATATCGAGGGTAATGGTCATCTTGCCTGAAATCCCACAAGGAAGAAGAACAAGTCCAAGAAGAAGACAAACGGACGTAGTCGAACGAATCCTCACAACTCCGGAACGAAACCGAAGCTAAGAGAAGCAAACCGGAAAGAAGCAAACAACATGGTAAACACACAAGCATAAACATGTCATGATGCACAAACAAATATGATGCTTGTCCGATTTAATGAGGCATGGCATGGCAATATGCACAAACAACACTACAAGTTAAGTGGAGCTCAATATGCAACGAGTTGCATATTGACGAAACACCACATCAATTATTTAGTTCTCTCTCGTTTAGGAACACAACAATATTACATGTAGTTATAAACATGGCAAGAGGTGAAACATAATTAAACTACCTATCTAGGCAAGTTTAAGTGAGGCCGGAAACACAAACAACAATTCTAGAAAATCCCCATGTTATTTAGCAATTTAATGCAACAACAATTTTAAACATTTTAAATGTTGTTATCATGATGCGGATGACATATACAGGTTATATGCAATTTTTATGAAAACGTTGACATGAGCATGTTATGAAGCATTTTGTCACCATGGTGGAAAGAAGAGATGCCACGCGATGAATCCGAAAATGATGCCACGGCAACATATCGGTACCGGTAGCTCATGGAGATATTGGTGCAAAAGGAAGTGTGCGGATGTGCAGAACATGCAAAAGATGGTGGGGTGATCCCGGTTACCGGGTTCCCACGGGTCGACGACATGGCAAACAAGGAGGAACGTGCATGAAGCAAACGGGCATGGTGCAAACATACGGTTCATCTCAGACAACATGCATTCGTCCACGGGTCATCGTCTCGACGGTTGTACCTTTGAAGCATACATTTTTGAAGCGGATCGGGTTTGAAGCGGTGTAGGGGAAGTAGTTGTAGACGGCGGCGACAGTAGTTGTTCAGGGTCTTGGTGGGTCGTCGTGTCGCCGTACATGTTCATCGTGGTACACGGTTCGAAGTCGTACATATCCCGTAGATGTTTAGGGTCGCCGTGAGGAACTTGTCGAAACCAGGGTCTCGGTCGTTGGTAGAGGTATAGAGGAACTTGTCGTATCCACGTAGTCGAACTTGGCATCTCCGTAGGGTACTTGTGAACTTGAGGGTCGACGGGGATGGCTGCGGGGTGGAGGAGGCGCTCGGGGACGGCTCGGGCACGGTGGTCGGGTGCAGGACGAGGAAGGGAGACACGAGGATGAGGCGGGTCGACGAGGCGGCACGATCCACGAGATGGACGGCGCAGGGCTACAAGATCCGGCTGAAGGCATGGCCGATGGCACGACTTGGAGCAGATCGGGCGCAGGCGCTTGGGGGGCGGCGCAGCTGGATGGCATGGGCGACAGAGGAGGAGGCCGCATGTGGTCGGGTGCGGAGGCGGTGGTGCTGGCCATGGCGCCAATGCACAGGGACGGGCGCGGCTCCGAACGGCGACGGGGTGGAGGAGGCCGAGGGGGTCGAGCGAGGGAGATGGTGGCACGAGGGGGGAGATCAAGGGGAGATGGGGATCGGGCGCTGGGTTCGGGTGATGCGTGTGCGTGTGGCGGCGTCACGGGAATGAGAGGGGGGGATCGATGGAGAGGGTCGGGCTAGGGTTATAGGGATTAGATGGGCTGTGGATTAGGTGGGCCGAATCGGCCAGTTGGGCTGCAAAGGTGGCTGGGCCAGTCCGGTGGGGAGGAAAATGGCCAGGGGCCTGGTCAGCTTTAAAAGGAAAAGAAACAGGTTATTTCCTTTTATACAAAAAGGGAAGTGTAGATATATTTATTTGGTAAGGCAAATAAATACAAGTTGAGCTCAAAACTGACATGGATCTACTTTGACATATTTCAAAGCATGACAACTTGAACCAGAGCAAATTGGAGAAAGATCAAGGTTAGAATATTCGGAAACGAGAGTGGTTTTAAATGCCAGTTTGTTTGAGGATTCCATACGAATGGAATATTTATTGTAGCTCCCTAAAATATTGGGAGGATATGTTATAAAGAGAAATCACCATGTGAATATCCCTCAATTTAGTGGACCACGGATCCACGCAATTTATTTGGTTGAGTTTTTTAAAAAAAGGTTGCATGATGACATGATGCAATGCAAGAGATGCAACAGACAAAACAAATCACATGACAAAACTCAGAGTAGCTGGACGTCTTCTGGAGCGTCGGTCTCGGGGCGTTACAACACTCCACCAGTACAAGAGGATCTCGTCCCGAGATCTAGGATGGCACCAGAGAGAAACGGAAGAGGAAGAGAAGAGGTAAAACTAAGTTGCTTCTTCGACAAAAGAGTGAAACCAAAGAACCTTGAGAGGTTGTAAAGTTGAAAGAAAGAACACAACAGAGTTGAACACAATTGAGAGCACTGTAGTAGAAAATAGAAACAAGGAACACCATGTGAACCTTGGAGGTTACAAAGCTATGAATGACGAGTACAATGGACAAGAAGGAATTGGAACCACTCTGGTTGAAACGAGATAAACAAGGAACAAGGCAAGATCAAATTCGGACAGCACTCCGGTTGAAAGAGACTCATGACTTGATAAGATGAAAGAACTTGAATGAGAACACAACACTCCGATTAAATGGATGAGCAAGAAAATAACGTGATCTTGACAAAACGAGGTGATGGGTGAAGAGAGCAACATCACAATGCCTCTGGAACGAAAGTAGAAGCTAGATTGATGGAAAGAAAAGAACGGAGAAGAAAATGACATCTTCTGCCACAAATGAACTTGGAAAGCATCCTTGCAAAGAAGAATTGAACGAAGTTGTTGGAAAATCAACAATGAAAAGCACAAGCTTGTTGTGGTCTTATGGCAAACATCTCAAAATGATGAGGTGACAACCGGCCACTGATGGAAATAGTTAATTGGATTGAGATCAACAAGGAGATGAAAACTCCTTTTAATGAGAGAATAGGAGGAAACTTGGATTATCGATAGGCACCACAATTAGCAACATTCCTTAGGGAAGGCTTTAGGTGAAATATGACACAAGATAACTCCAGCGAAGATATTAATGGGTTTAAAATACCTCATTCTTGACAACATGTGAATCGTGAAACATGAATGGAAATTGTCAAGAATGATATAACACCACCTCAAAAGATAAGGTAGAAAGAATTGCACTTCAAAATGCAAGATGAAGATGTTGGGGAACATAGTAATTTCAAAAATTTCCTACGCACACGCAAGATCATGGTGATTCATAGCAATGAAAGGGGAGAGTGTTGTCCATGTACCCTCGTAGACCGAAAGCGGAAGCGTTAGAACAACGCGATTGATGTAGTCGTACGTCTTCACGGCCTGACCGATCAAGCACCGAAACTACAGCACCTCCGAGTTCTAGCACACGTTCAGCTCGATGACGTCCCTCGTACTCTGATCCAGCCGAGTGTCGAGGGAGAGTTCCGTCAGCACGACGGCGTGGTGACGATCTTGATGTTCTACTGTCGCAGGGCTTCGCCTAAGCACCGCTACAATATTATCGAGGAGGACTATGGTGGAGGGGGGCACCGCAGACGGCTAAGAGATCAAGAGATCAATTGTTGTTGTGTCTAGAGGTGCCCCCCTACCCCCATATATAAAGGAGCAAGGGGGGAGGGGGCGGCCGGTCAGGAGGGGCGCGCCAGGAGGAGTCCTACTCCCACCGGGAGTAGGACTCCCTCCTTTCCTTGTCCAACTAGGAGAGGGGAAGGAAGGGAAGGAGAAGGAGAAGGAAGGAGAGGGAGGAAAAGGAGGAAAGGGGGCCCAGCCCCCTAGTCCAATTCGGTTTGGGCTAGGGGGGGCGCGCGCCCTGCCTCCTCTCTTCCACCACTTGGCCCATGAGGCCCATTGCTTCTTCCTCGTATTCCCGTAACTCCCCGGTACCCCCAAAAATACCCGAATCACTCGGAACCTTTCCGTTGTCCGAATATAGTCGTCCAATATATTGATCTTTATGTCTCGACCATCTCGAGACTCCTCATCATGTCCCCAATCTTATCCGGGACTCCGAACTCCTTCGGTACATCAAAACTCATAAACTCATAATATAACTATCATCAAAACCTTAAGCGTGCGGACCCTACGGGTTTGAGAACTATGTAGACATGACCGAGACACGTCTCCGGTCAATAACCAATAGCGGAACCTGGATGTTCATATTGGCTCCCACATATTCTATGAAGATCTTTATCGGTCAAACCGCATAACAACATACGTTGTTCCTTTTGTCATCGGTATGTTACTTGCCCGAGATTCGATCGTCGGTATCTCAATACCTAGTTCAATCTCGTTACCGGCAAGTCTCTTTACTCGTTATGTAATGCATCATCCCGCAACTAACTCATTAGTCACATTGCTTGCAAGGCTTATAGTGATGTGCATTACCGAGAGGGCCCAGAGATACCTCCCCGACAATCGGAGTGACAAATCCTAATCTCGAAATACGCCAACCCAACATGTACCTTCGGAGACACCTGTAGAGCTCCTTTATAATCACCCAGTTACGTTGTGACGTTTGGTAGCACACAAAGTGTTCCTCCGGTAAACATGAGTTGCATAATCTCATAGTCATAGGAACATGTATAAGTCATGAAGAAAGCAATAGCAACATACTAAACGATCAAGTGCTAAGCTAACGGAATGGGTCAAGTCAATCACATCATTCTCCTAATGATGTGATCCCGTTAATCAAATGACAACTCATGTCTATGGCTAGGAAACTTAACCATCTTTGATTTACGAGCTAGTCAAGTAGAGGCATACTGGTGACACTATGTTTGTCTATGTATTCACACATGTATTATGTTTCCGGTTAATACAATTCTAGCATGAATGATAAACATTTATCATGAAATAAGGAAATAAATAATAACTTTATTATTGCCTCTAGGGCATATTTCCTTCAGAAGAATGCTTGAATGCCTCAAAACAAAACATGTGTTGAGCACCATGTTTAATTTTGAGTATAGCTTGGCGGATCATAACTTCGAGAGAAAACTTGAAGAACAATTGAGGAATGAAAAGAATCCTTGACGAACCACCATGTTGAGCCTCCATGAAGAACTCCGGTAATAAAAGGATGATCAAACGAAACGAAAGTTGAAAACACAAGGTGAAGCCTGGCGATGATTTAGATGGAGCTTCGTGACGAGATAATGCGGAAAACTTGGAACTCCGGAAAAGAAAAGATGAAGCATCTCGAACCGAGAAAAATGACATGATGAACAACTCTGGAAAGAATAAAACTAGATCACTTGGATGAAACAATAATAAGAATTATGTTATGCGTATCCTTCACCAATTTAAATTGGTGACAAGCAACGGATTTGGCATACTACTTATTCTCATAGAAAGGATTAAGAGAGATATAGCGCAAACTTGAGAAAAGACTTCAACGAACCACCAGTAGGATTGGAAAGAACGAATGAATCTGTATGATAACAAAGGAAGAGAACTCTTGAACGAACCACCATAAGAATCTGAAAATCAACAAAGTTAAAGAATGATCGCCGGGAAGAATTGGAAAACGAATGAAGATACTTGAGGGGATTTAGATACATGAGAACGAAGAGATCGTGAACTGATTAGAGGGTATTTGAACGATGCACCGGTAAGATTTGGAGAGCGATAGCTACACGCTGAGAATGAAAAATTATGACATGATGGCCTTCGGAGGAAAGAAACGTAAACAACTCATGAAATGCTCCGGATGGTAAGAAAAGAATTGTCACAATCAAAAACAATTATGAGGATGGCATGAAGCTAGAACCATGAATCTCTGGAAGAACGGGTAAGGATTTAAGAGGAACTCTTCTTCGGTCTTCAAAATCCGAGAATGACGACGAGAAACAACACCATGAATTGTTGAGGCACTTCGGAACAAACAAGAATAGAAATGATGAACCAACGATGAAAATATTTTGAAAGCGATCTTGGAGGAAACATTTGATTGATGAGGAATCATTCTTATGTCAAACTTCAAAAGGAATTTGGGAATATCTCCGGGAAAATTAGAAGAGTCAGGTAAGATCCTGGGAAAAGACTTGTGGGTTAGGGCCCACTCAAAAGGAAACACCGTTGAACGATTGATTGAAATAGAGATTACACCGATAGAATTAAATAACTTGAAAGATAGAAAAAACCTCGAAGTAACTTGAACGGATTAAGAATGGAAACATGATTCTTCTGAGATATCTTTAGCACTTCAGATACGAATAGAGAGAGGTGAACGATTATGAGATGCATAGGCATGGGATAGCATTTGAAACGAGGAAAGGGGTATGATCAACACCGAAAGCTCGAATTGAATCCACCAGAGAGAATATGAGGATGAAGAATGATAAACTCGAAGCTCCGTTAGTATCTTCCTGAGAATCACCGGATAAGAACATTGATGGGAAAAGAATGGAGAAGCTCCAGATCCATAAGATGGATACTTGATTAAGATATCTGAGTCCTTGAAGAAAAGGGTGGGAGCGCGGGAAAACAAAGGCAACTTGGGATAGATGGAATGGATACCATTGAGAAAACTTAGAAATGATCTTGCGGATGTTGAAATGATCGTATCCACTTGAAGAGAAGCATGCCTGTTGGAAGGAATTAACATGACAACCTCAACGATCAAGAAGGATTAGCACTCCCATAGAAATATGAGAACACCATTTAGGGAAGGTATGGATCAACACTTGTCATCGAAGCAACTTGAATACCACAACTCAAAACAAAACAAAGGATTTGGCTTGCAGAATAAGCCGGAACAAACATATGATAGAGATTTCGTGCGAAGTTTTCATGGTGGGGCCCACACGGGCTCGATTGTACAGCACCATCATGTACAAGGCAGTGCACATGACATACGAAGTGTCCCCGAACCAGCATAGCCAAGGGTTCTTTAAGACATAACGAGACCACTGTAAAAAACGACCGTGGATAGGCGGACCACTAGACGTCGAACCCCAATCTCATATCATGCATCTGTCGGAAAGAAAAACTAGAGCTACTTGAATTCCCACCTATAAAACTCCCAAAACTTTCTAGTTATGCAATCTGGTGTTGGGGATACAGGGGAAGCAATATATATCTCACCCAAAACTAACAATCCCTACATCCAAGCTGTATCCATCCGTCAACACATAACCAAGAAACCTTTGGAAATCATGTACCTCAACCTTCGAAAAGCATCCGTTATACGAGCTATGGCAATACTCTCGAACTCCCCAGTACTGGGTGGCATCAAGGTTATCTCACCAACAACTGCATAAAAGAGATTTTCGATGTTGGCAAAACTTAGGTATTCCAGAACTGCAACGATAAAATTATGACGACAACACCTCGGAGCTCAACTCCCCGGGACACTGCCACAACCCCTAAATGTCAGGAGGCACCAAGAACAATGTTCTCGTCATAAGAATATCGGAACGATCCCAAGATACCTGCGTGATCCTAAAAATTTTTAGTGAAATTTGAGGAGAGGAAAGTCAAAACATCTACGTCAGGAGGCCTCACCAGAGCGACGAAGAGACTGAGGAGTAAAAAGAATCCTACTCTCCGATATATACACTACTAGGGAAAAGCCTATACACAGAATCTTATCAGCAGCGCGCTTTAAAATAAGGCGTTGCTGCTAATTAGCAGTAGCGTGCTCAGCAGTAACTCGCTGCTGAAACAAATATAGCAGTAGCGCGCCCGCTCAAAGAGGCGCTACTGCTACAATTCCCACGAGGCTGCCGCGAGGCTAGTTATAGCAGCAACGCGTTATAACGATGGGCGCTACTGCTACGTAGCATAGTAGCAGCGCATTTCTCGAATAAGCGCTACTGCTAAGTTTACTACAAAAAAGTAGTCCCACCTCGCTCCATGAAGAGAGTTTCTACCACCTTAAATATGTTACTTCTCAAACTTTGACAAGCACTTGGTCTTCATTGAACTCTATGTGTAGAATTTGTGGCTTCAATATGAGTCTTCACCTGTTCCTAAACCGGTGAGGACTCATATTGACAAATCAGATTGTACACAAAAAGATCGTTGATGATCAATGTATTTTTGATATATTGAACAAAGTCTATTTTTACATGCTGACACATAGCAGTAGCGCTTTATTGTGAAAGGCACTGCTGCTAGATAGCTTAGCAGTAGCGTCTTTTCCTACAACGCGCTACTGCTAAGCCATTCATCTCCCACCCCCATCTCCTCTATCCGATCCACTCACACAGTCACACACTCACTGGATCCCCTCTCAATCCCCCGCGCCGGTCCACCCCCGTCGCCCCTCCTCCGTCTGCGCTGCCGTCACCTCCTCCTCCTTGCTGGACTCGGTACCGGCCTCCTCCTCTGTCCTCCCTCTCCACTCGCCGCTGGCCGGCCCCTCCTCGCTCCGCCTTCCTCCTCCGTCCTCCCTCCACTGGCCGCGCCGGCCGGCCCCTCCTCGCTCCGCCTTCCTCCTCCATCCTACTCTCTTCTCCCTCCTCGAGTCACCCCTCCTTCTCCCTCCTACCCGCTACATTTTGATTTAGTAGGCTAGTTCATATGCAACATGATTTAGTTGATTTAGTAGGCTAGTTGATTTAGTTGACTTAAAACATTTTGATTTAGTTGATTTAGTAGGGTAGTTCATTTAGTTGATTTAGTTGACTTAGAACATTTTGATTTAGTTGATTTAGTAGGCTAGTTCATTTAGTTGATTTAGAACATTTTGATTTAGTTGATTTAGTAGGCTAGTTGACTTAGTTGATTTAGAACATTTTGATTTAGTTGATTTAGTAGGCTAGTTGATTTAGTTGACTTAGAACATTTTGATTTAGTTGATTTAGTAGGCTAGTTCATATGCAACACTTTGATTTAGTTGATATGATTTAGTTGATTTAGTAGGCTAGTTGATTTAGTTGACTTAGAACATTTTGATTTAGTTGATTTAGTAGGCTAGTTGATTTAGTTGATTTAGAACATTTTGATTTAGTTGATTTAGTAGGCTAGTTGATTTAGTTGACTTAGAACATTTTGATTTAGTTGATCATAAATCCTTTGCTCATATTGCTTTAGGAAAAATGGCGCCACCACCACCACCACTATGTCGACTGTGCAAGTCAAGATGCGCCAGCAGCCTTGCAACTGGCAAGCTGTTCGGCATCTACTTCCAGCTGAGTTTTTGTCATGCGGCGGTAAGAAATTAGATGAAATGTAATAACTATTTTATTTTTAGTGTTGGCATTACTGCATTGTGTCATTTTTCTTATTTTACACAGATCGTCCCATGCAATGTGAGGTTGAAATTCAACAAGCTGACAGGAGACACTGTGACATTTGAGGCTCCTAGGGGGCCGTACACTATGGAGATCGAGAAATGACGCAATATGTCGCAGATTGGAGGAGATGGATGGGCCCGTTTTGTCGCTCGCATGCGTCTTACTGGTGGTGAGTTGATCAGCTTCTCCTTCCGAGCAGAAAGACCCAAGCTAGCTATAATTTATCTCAACCTGGTGGAAGATGATGAAGATGACGAAGATGATGAAGATGATGAAGATAATGAGGACCCACTTGATGAAGATGATGAGGACCCACTTCATGAAGCCATCGTAGCTCAAAGAACAAGGCTGAGTGAGGAGGAGGTGTCCAACCTGTGGTACATAATTCCGCCATGTGCTGACTTTGTCGGGGTGCCATTCGTGACCCGCTTGACAAATACCATGGTTGATCGACATGATATGGTATGTTATACTTACAAATGCAAATTATCCGATGAATTACTTAGTGTACAGTCCAATGATATGGTATGTTGTGTGGAATCTAGTCGATGATCTGTTTTAGTGTAGAGTTCGGTCACATGCTTATTAGTGTAGAATCTAAGGAAACTATTAATAGTGTAGATAATCCATATGTACTTATTTGCGAGGCTATTTATTAATTGATATGTTTTTCTTATTCATAAATTGGCAAAGAGCATATCTGTGAGTTATGGTATCGAGCCTGATGAAGAAGGCTCAGCTGGACTATGCCTTACTACAAGGGGCTCCGTCACAAACTGTACTTACCGCGTGGACACGGACGGTCGCACACACTTAAACTCGGTTGGGTGGAAGAAATTCCTCGATGGCAAGAATCTTCGTGTTGGACAGGCCATCCTAATTACTATCAAGAACACCAACCGCCCAGGCTTGAGGATGATGATTGTCTTCGATATCATCTAGAACTACATATGTGTGTGTGGCTATATCATCTAGAACTACATATGTGTGTGTGTGGCTATATCATCTAGAACTACATATGATGATTGTCGTCGATATCATCTAGAACTACATATGATGATGGCCGTTGATATGACCTTGTACTGCTTGAGGATGCATGTTGACTATGCATGAAATTGTTATCCAGTACTCCCTTCGTTCCAAATTACTCGTGTACTACCTAGTAATGGTTTATGAATTTGATATCTACTAGCAGTACCTAGTATCTAGTATCTGAAAGGGAAACTGAAAGGGAAAGGGGAAACTGAAAGGGAAAGGGGTAATGGGAAAATGATGAAAGATATAGCAGTAGCGAGGGATGGCGAAATCGCTACAGCTAGGTAATAGTAGCACGTTCTTAAAAAGCGCTGCTGATATCGTCAACAGTAGTAGCGCGGGTAGGGGCCGCACTACTACTATGAGTTAGCTGTAGCGCCTTATTAGTAGCGCGGCCACCCGCACTGCTGCTAGCCTCAAAACCTGCGCTACTACTAGGGTTTTCCCTAGTAGTGATATAATCCTAAGACTCAAAACATTTTTGTTCTAGATTCAACAACGTCAGCGAATCGATCAAGCAGGGGGGCTCCTAAGTCGGGGATGGCTCTGATTACCAACTTGTAACGCCCACGATGCGGCTATATCTCCCATGTGTCGAAGCACGACTTAGAGGCATAACCGCATTGTGGTTTTGTCGCAAGAAGGGTCATCTTCACACAATCCCATGTAATGAACAAGAAAGGGATAAAGAGTTGGCTTACAATCGCCACTTCACACAAATACTTAAATAAAGCATACATCAATCAGAGTACACACATAGTCCGACTACGGACGAAGCCAAAAGAAAAGAAGATAACCCAACTGCTAGATCCCCGATCATCCCAACTGGGCTCCACTACTGATCGACATGAAAGGAAACGTAGCAACGACCAAGATCTTTGTTGAGCTCCCATCTGAGCTCGGTTGCAGCACCTGCACTGGTATCATCGGCACCTGCAACTGTTGTGATAGTATCTGGTGAGTCACGAGGACTCAGCAATCTCAAAACCCGCGAGATCAATACTATTTAAGCTTATGGGTAGGTAGTGGTAATGAGGTGGGGTTGCAGCAAGCACTAAGAAAATATGGTGGCTAACATACGCAAATAAGAGTGAGAAGAGAAGCAACGAAACGACCGACAAGCTAGAAATGATCAAGAAGTGATCCTGAAACTGCTTACGCACAATCATAACACAAAGACCGTGTTCACTTCCCGGACTCTGCCAAAAAGAGACCATCACGGCTACACACGCGGTTGATGCATTTTAATTAAGTCAAGTGTCAAGTTCTCTACAACCGGATATTAACAAATTCCCATCTGCCACATAACCGCGTGCACGGCTCTCGAAAGTTTATGCCCTGCAGGGGTGTCCCAACTTAGCCCATCACAAGCTCTCACGGTCAACGAAGGATATTCCTTCTCCCAGGAAGACCCGATCAGTCTTGGAATCCCAGTTTACAAGACATTTCAACAATGGTAAAACAAGACCAGCAAGACCACCCGACTATGCCAACAAATCCCGATAGGAGCTGCACATATCTCGTTCTCAGGGCACAACGGATGAGCAATCCGTACAACTAAAACTAGGCCTCAAGTTTCCTTGAGAGGGCACTGCAAAGGGCTTTAGTTTGGACCAACACTCGGAGGAGCACTGGCCCGGGGGGGGGGGGGGGGGTTAAAATAAAGATGACCCTTGAGTCTGCAGAACCCAAGGGAAAAAGGCTTAGTGGCAAATGTTAAAACCAATGTTGGGCCTTGCTGGAGGAGTTTTATTCAAAGCAAACTGTCAAGGGGGTCCCATAAATCACCCAACCGCGTAAGGAACGCAAAATCAAGGAACATAACACCGGTATGACGGAAACTAGGTCGGCAAGAGTGGAACAAAACACCAGGCATAAGGCCGAGCCTTTCATCCTTTACCAAATATATAGATGCATTAATTAAATAGGAGATAATGTGATATCCCAACATAATCCTGTCCATCATGGAGCAATCTTCGACTTCACCTGCAACTAACAACGCTATTAGAGGGGCTGAGCAAAGCGGTAACATAGCCAAGCAACGGTTTGCTAGGAAGGGTAAAAAGGTTAGAGGCTGACATGGCAATATGGGAGGCATGGTAAACAAGTGATAGGTAGCATGACATAGCGATAGAACGAAGCAACTAGCAAGCAAAGATAGAAGTGATATCAAGGGTAATGGTCATCTTGCCTGAAATCCCGCAAGGAAGAAGAACGAGTCCAAGAAGAAGACAAACGGACGTAGTCGAACGAATCCTCACAACTCCGGAACAAAACCGAAGCTAAGAGAAGCAAACCGGAAAGAAGCAAACAACATGGTAAACACACAAGCATAAACATGTCATGATGCACAAACAAATATGATGCTTGTCCGATTTAATGAGGCATGGCATGGCAATATGCACAAACAACACTACAAGTTAAGTGGAGCTCAATATGTAACGAGTTGCATATTGGCGAAACACCACATCAATTATTTAGTTCTCTCTCGTTTAGGAACACAACAATATTACATGTTGTTATAAACATGGCAAGAGGTGAAACATAATTAAACTACCTATCTAGGCAAGTTTAAGTGAGGCCGGAAACACAAACAACAATTCCGAAAAATCCCCATGTTATTTAGCAATTTAATGCAATAACAATTTTAAACATTTTAAATGTTGTTATCATGATGCGGATGACATATACAGGTTATATGCAATTTTTATGAAAACGTTGACATGAGCATGTTATGAAGCATTTTGTCACCATGGTGGAAAGAAGAGATGCCACGCGATGAATCCGAAAATGATGCCACGGCAACATATCGGTACCGGTAGCTCATGGAGATATTGGTGCAAAAGGAAGTGTGCGGATGTGCAGAACATGCAAAAGATGGTGGGGTGATCCCGGTTACCGGGTTCCCACGGGTCAACGGCATGGCAAACGAGGAGGAACCTGCATGAAGCAAATGGGCACGGTGCAAACATACGGTTCATCTCAGACAACATGCATTCATCCACGGGTCATCGTTTCGGCGGTTATACCTTCGAAGCGTGCATTTTCGAAGCAGATCGGGTTCAAAGTGGTGTAGGGGAAGTAGTTGTACAGGGCGACGGTGGTAGTTATTCAGGATCTTCGTGGGTCATCGTGTCGCCGTACATGTTCATCATGGTACACGGTTCGAATTCGTACATATCCCGTTGATGTTCAGGGTCGCCGTGAGGAACTTGTCGAAACCAGGGTCTCGGTCGTCGGTAGAGGTACACACATTTCGGAGAGGAACTTGTCATATCCACATAGTCGAACTTGGCGTATCCGTAGGGTACTTGTGAACTTGAGGGTCGACGGGGATGGCTGCGGGGTGGAGGAGGCGCTCGGGGATGGCTCGGGCACGATGGTCGGGTGCAGGATGAGGAAGGGAGACGCGAGGATGAGGCGGGTCGACAAGGCGGCATGATCCACGAGATGGACGACGCGGGGCTGCAGGATCCGGCCGAAGGCATGGGCGACGACGCGGCTTGGAGCAGATTGGGCGCACGCGCTTGAGGCGCGGCGCAGCTGGATGGCGTGGGCGACAGAGGAGGAGACCGCATGTGGTCAGGTGCAGAGGCGGTGGTGCTGGCCATGGCGCCAGTGCACAGGGACGGGCGCGGCTTCGAACGGCGACGGGGTGGAGGAGGCAGAGGGGGTCGAGCAAGGGAGATGGCGGCGCGAGGGAGGAGATCGAGGGGAGATGGGGATTAGGTGCTAGGTTCGGGCGATGCGTGTGCGTGTGGCGGCGGCACAGGAATGAGAGGGGGAGATCGATGGAGAGGGTCGGGCTAGGGTTATAGGGATTAGATGGGCTATGGATTAGGTGGGCCGAATCGGCCAGTTGGGTTGCAAAGCTGGCTGGGCCAGTTTGGTGGGGAGGAAAATGGCCAGGGACCTGATCGACTTTAAAACGAAAAGAAACAGGTTATTTCCTTTTATACAAAAACGGAAGTGTAGATATATTTATTTGGTAAGGCAAATAAATACAAGTTGAGCTCAAAACTGACATGGATCTACTTTGACATATTTCAAAGCATGACAACTTGAACCGGAGCAAATTGGAGAAAGATCAAGGTTAGAATATTCAGAAACGAGAGTGGTTTTAAATGCCATTTTGTTTGGGATGATTCCATATGAATGGAATATTTATTGTAGCTCCCTAAAATATTAGGAGGATATGTTATAAAGAGAAATCACCATGTGAATATCCCTCAATTTAGTGGACCACAGATCCATGTAATTTATTTGGTTGAGTTTTTTTTAAAAGGTTGCATGATGACATGATGCAAATGCAAGATTTGCAAAAAACAAAACAAATCACACGACGAATCTCAGAGTAGCTGGAAGTATTTTGGAGCATCGGTCTCGGGGCGTTACACCCATCTACAAATGAACAGCTCAAACGCACAGAGATAAATAATGATGGCGTTCAAGAGACCATCATGGATAGCTAAGTTGCCTGGCACCTCACTGCTTGTCATATAGTAGGAGAAACTAATCATATTTCACGTTACCTCGTGTGCTCAGACAATATATATAACATGTAGAGTAAAAAAGTGATTTAACAAGTGTACAACCTCTTTGGCGAAGCCATGTCGATCTCAGCGTGATTGGATTAGTCGGTGAGGATGCTCCGGCTGATTTGGCTGTCGGAGGAGGGGAAGATCTTAGGCGTCTAGAGATGGAGCCCGGAGTACTACTCCGTTGTGATGGAGGGTTTTGACGTTGGAGCAGCTCCGCTGAGTTGTACGACGGCGAGGCTGAAGCAGGACAAGAGAGACAACGTTAACCTGAGTGGAATTCTAATACATCTCCAATAGATGCCGTAAAATACATAACCACAAAGTGCTAGATGTAAAATACATCAGCCGCTCACCTCTGAACTTGACTGGTGAAACTGAACTTAACTTTTGAAACTGAATTTTGCTGTCGAAACTGAATTTTACTGTCGAAACCGAACATGCTAGTAGCAGAAAAGCCGTAGCAGCAGTAGCAGCGCGTGTGAGAGCCGGGGCAGCTGGTCGTGTAGCAGCATCTCGGGTAGCAGCTGCAGTGACAAGATCCTAAGCTTCGGGATGCCCAAGGCACCCCAAGGTAATATTCAAGGAAGATCCAAGCAACTAAGCTTGGGGATGCCCCGGAAGGCATCCCCTCTTTTGTCTCCAACATTATCGGTAACCTCACTTGGAGCTATGTTTTCATTCATCACATGATATGTGTTTTGCTTGGAGAATCAATTTATTTTGTTGGGATTTGCTTGCTGTTATTTAGAATAATGTTTTGCATCTTTTATTTAAATAAAAGTGGCAATTATAGCCTTTGCCATGCTTATTTTGCAAGTATTCATGTTGCTGTTTCAAACAGAAAGTTTATCGCTGTTGCAAAAATTCCCTAGAAAATTAAGAATGTGATAAAATGCTGAAATTTTTTGCAAAATAAGATCTGATACATTTTCTAAAGTTTGGTATTTTTTTCAGAATTTTTGGGTTTAGGGAAGTATCATGAATCTTGCATTCTTTACAGACTGTATTGTTTTGGCAGATTGCTGTTACGGTTTTATTGTTTGCATATGTTTGCTTGTTTAATGATTCTATTTGAGGATAGGACTATTAAATATGCAGAGGCATTTAGTATTCAATGTTGAATAATAATTTTAGTAATTTTCTACAGTAGAGAATGATAAGGTTTTGCACTAATTTATACTACTTATCTCACTAGTTCTTGTTGAGTTTTGTGTGGATGAAGTTTTTGAGATTTAGGGAGACCGTGATATGAGAGGAATTAAGGAGACACAAAAGCTCAAGCTTGGGGATGCCCAAGGCATCCCAAGTTAATATTCAAATAAGTCTCAGGTATCTAAACTTGGGGATGCCCCGGTAGGCATCCCACCTTTCTTCTTCCACAATTATCGGTTAGTATCGATTGAGACTAAGTTTTTGCTTCTTCACTTGAGTTTTGATATTCTTAGAATGTCATTTTATTTTTATTTTGCTTGCTGTTTTAATAAAATGCTTAGACCTGAAAGTTTTTAAATAAAATAGAGTCCTCAATTAGTTTCCAGGGAGGCTAGGTAAGCGACATTCACATCCCATCAACGAAGCTCTTTTCTATGGAATTGCTCTAGTGCTTCACTTATATCCTATGAGTGAATTGTTGACTAAATTGAATGTCATGAAGTTGAAATCATATCATGCCTAGTGGTAGCTTCACATTGGGTTTAGAAAGTGAAATCTTTTGAGGCTTGACAATCACAATATTGGTCATACAAGCAATTCACGAATAATTAGTATAACGAAGAGAACTTTGACATACAAATACACAATATTGGAAATATTTTGTGATTGTGAGCCCCCATAAAAATATTATATGCCAAAATTGTTGACGTTGGACAAGGAAGACAATGTAATGATTTATGTTTGTTGATATTCACATAGAAGTTATATTGTCATAGATCCTTCAATGTGGTGCTTTCCCCTATCTTTGCTAGCCAAAAATTCCGCACCAAGTAGAGCTACTACTTGTGCATCCAAAAACCATTAAACCCAAATCTTGTTTTGAGAGTCAACCATACCTACCTATGGATTGAGCAAGATCCTTCAAGTAAGTTGTCATCGGTGCAATAAGGCAATAAATATTGCTTCTAAAAGTGTTAGATCATTTAGTGTAAGAGAAAATTGAGTGTTGTACGAACTTGTGATGGCAAAGAATAAAAGCGACAAACTGCATAATAAAGGTTGCTATCATAAGGGGCAATATAAGATGACGTTCTTTTGCACTAAGAGGTTGAGCATACAAACAAATAAGCGCATGGCAACCTATGCTTCTCTCTGCGAAGGGCCTATCTTTTACTTTATATATTTACTTTTATGCAAGAGTCAAAGTTTTTCTTTCTATTCCTTTTTATTTTTCTCCTTTGGCAAGCATCATGTGGTGAGGAAAGATCTAGGCACATATGTCTAGCTGAATATGGGTAGCATGAGTTATTATTGTTGACATCACCCAAAGGTGAATATGTTGGGAGGCGAAATTATAAGCCCCTATCTTTCTATGTGTCCGGTTGAAATGCTTTGCTCATGTGTATGCGGTGAGTGTCAGCAATCATAGAAGACTATATGATGGTTGAGTATGTGGAGCTCTTACTTAGACTCTGTTGAATAACTTGAATTGCAATTGTTTGGTGACTAAGAACATAGGTTGTTGAGTTTCAAGAGAATTCATTATTTGAACCATAACATGTGAATTGGTTGCTACTATAACATGAGAAGTTTTATAAGAAAAAATTGCTGTTATGATGCTCGGAAAAGTGATTGAAATTATCATTGATCAAACTTATGCACTTTGCTAGCATTCACACTTCATAAATTATTTATTTTATCATTTACCTACTCGAGGACGACTAGGAATTAAGCTTGGGGATGCTGATATGTCTCCAACGTATCTATAATTTATGAAGTATTCATGCTAATATACTATCATTCTTGGATGTTTTACAATCATTTTATAGCAACTTTCTATCATTTTTTGGGACTAACCTATTGACCCAGTGCCCAGTGACAGTTGCTGTTTTTTGCTTGTTTTTTACATCACAAGAAATCAATATCAAACGTAGTCCAAACACCGCGTAACTCCTTGGAGATTTTTTATGGACCAGAACACCTAGGTGGGCTAGAGCAGCACGTGGGGGGTGCCCCGAGGGGGGTACAATCCACCAGGGCGCGCCTGGGCCCCCAGGCGCGCCTAGGTGGGTTGTGCCCACTTTGGTGGCCTCCCGCTGAAAGGATCGAGATGGACCTAGAGGGGGGGGGGTGAATATGTACAATTACAAATTTTAATTATTACTAAGCAATTTTAGGCAATAATGCGGAATATGAGAGTGAGCCTAACAATTGCAAGAGTAGTACTAAGTGCTAAGCAAGTAACACGTGTATGAAAGGAAACAAGCACAATATGAGATAAGTAAGAGCTAAGAGAAAAGTAACCACAAGTAGAGAGTTAGGGTCAGGAATAACCGCAACTCTGGGAGACGAGGATGTATGCCGATGTTCACTTCCTTGGAGGGAAGCTACATCACCGTTAGAGAGGTGGATGTTACCACGAAGGCACACCAACGCCACGAAGGCTCACCCTATTCTCCCTTTGAGACAACACCACGAAGGCGTTTCTCAACCACTAGTGGTAGACCTTGGGGTGGTCTCCAAACCCTCACAAACTTTTCCAGGGGTAATCACAAAGGTCGATTCCTCTCCGAAAGACCCCTACCGCCTAGGAGTCTCCAACCTCCAAGAGTAACAAGAACGATGGGGAAAATCTCAAGACTTGCTCAAATCACGTATTCCTTTTGTGCAAAGAAAGAGAGGGAGTGGATCTATCACTTGATCGGACAACTTCTCTCAAATGCAATCAAATCCCTTGGGGATCTAAGATTTGGTGTGGAGGAGTGAGAGAGAGAATAAAATGTGTTCTAGGGTTTGTTCAAAGTGAGTGGCCAGTCCTCTCCCGTGGGGAAGAAGGGCTATATATAGTGTGAGCACAAATGTAGCCATTATAGCATAAGTGAATGGGCAGGCCGGACATCCGGGCAGGGTGGCCGGACATCGGGGCTGGCGAGGCAGTAGAAGAACGGAGGAGAAGCCAGGAGAAAAACAGAGGGGCCGGACATCCGGAGCAAGGCCCGGACATCCGGGCGAAGCCCGGACATCTGGCAGCAACATGCAAACCTACTGGAGTTGGGATGACAGGAAGCCGGACATCCGAGGAAAATACCGGACATCCGGCATGGCTGGGAGACCCGAACATCCGAGGTGCTGCCCGGACATCCGGCGTGAGCGTGCAGACTTACTGGTGTCTAAACATCAGTGACCCGGACATCCGGCTGGCAGCCCGGACATCCGGCATGGGAGCAAACGGAACATGTGCACATAGTATTTTTTGTGACCCTAAGTTTTTTATTGAAGCAAGGAATTATTGTAACTTGAGCAAGTCTTTAACTAACCCTACCGATCCCCTCTTAATAGCGCGGGGCCCTATACTCAAGTAACCAAATATCAAATCAATTTTTATGCTTTATCCTTGAGTAAAATCACTTGTATGCCCTTGATCCACACACTTCGATGAGCCGGGGACTAACACCTGAGATTTACTTAACAACCATTGTTAGTCCCCTACATGTATATTGTCATCAACATCAAAACATGATGTAAGGGCATGATTGCACTTTCAATCTCCCCCTTTTTGTTTGTTGATGACAATCACACATGTAGTATCACAGTTGTAATAAATAGTCTTAGCATTGACAAATATGAGAGCAAGAGTACAAAGTAAGTTGATGTTTCTATTTGTATTTGGCTCCCCCTCATTGTGAGCATGACATGAATATGTTAACACATGGACAAAACAAAATCCATACCCACAAGGTAAACAACATAGACTCACATGATCAAGATAATAAGATAACAACATAGTCTCACTTAGTCTCACTTGATCAAGACAATAGCATAGGTAGCAACATAACAAGTTCATAAAAAGTTCGAATAATAGTAGGGCTAACACAAATAGCTAATACATCAAGTATGACCACATTAAGATACTACTTCTCCCCCTTTGACAACAACAAGTAAAAAGGGGCGAAGAGCTAAACGCACTCGGTCACTCCTGGCGGATGTCATCATGATCATCAAAGAACTCAGGATACTCGTCACGAGATGGGAAACCGAAGGTAGAGGTGGACGGAGCCGCCGAAATACGATCATCATCACTCACGGGACTCCCGCGGTTACGGAGACGCTGCTTGAGCTGATTCTTGGAGATGATGAGGCGCTTCTGAACATCATGATTTTGTTGACAGCTGAAAGTGATTGACCTCATGATAGAAGATTGAGCCTTGCTGAGGAACATGGCAAGGTGTCCACGAGGAGTTGACGACGAAGATGGAACAGAGGAATCAGTGCGCTGAGTCCCACCAGCAGGCCTCTTAGACTGAGAACGAGCAGCAGTCTGAGCAGCAGGCATCACATGCATGTGAGAAGCAGGCTTCCAACTAGAATGAACAGCAGTCTTAACCACCTCAAAGGGAGCAGTGTGATCAATCAGAGCCTGAATGAAAGGAGCATGAGGAAACTGGCGCGTATGAATGAAACTGCAAAGACGGATCTCATGCCAAATGAAATGGGCTGTGTCCAGAAGCTCAGTGGGTTTGTCATGCATACGAACCAGCAAGTCAATGCAATAGTTGTAAGCCCTTGAGCGATCTCCCTTCTTAGGATAGAGAGTGCGGAGCACACACTGATAGAGGATGTAGTAAGGAGCATGGAAGATAGATACCTCGTTGAGTAGATATGCAAGTTCTTCTTTAGAGAGCTAAGAGGTAGGTTTGACAAGTGGCAAGCAAGCATCAATCGCTTTGGGCTTGTGCTCAGGATCCATAATGTGGATGCGATGGCCAACACTGGAGAGACCCAAAATTTGAACAAACCTATCATAGGTGATGCTCATAGTAGTGTTATCAGTCATCTAGGTGAGAGTGTTGTCCGGACCAAAGAAACAGGTGGCATAGAATTGTAGAATGGCAGCTTCATTCCAATCACACCTGAAGGTCATTGCGGGACCAAGGGTCATATCATCAATGATCTTGACCGGATTGTTAGGGAACATGTCAGGATTCTCACGCAGGAAGTTGAGATCCAAGTATGAGTGAGAAGCAAGTCCAATGAAACTGGAATAGAGATCATGCTGCATTCGAGTCCGGAACCGAGGATCCTCCGCATCAGCCACCATCTCATATTGATTGACATCCCGATGAAACGTAAGATAATGAGCTGCCCCCATAGTTTTGAAGTCGTGAGGACAACGATCCCCGCTGTCAGGAAGCTCCATAGAGATGCGACGACCACGGACAACGGGCATTGCAGAACCATGACCTTGAGGCACTGGCGCCCTCCTAGTACTAGGCTTGGACTGACCAACGGAGTGTCTTGGTGCACGGACCTCCTCTTCCTCCCCAACATAGTCCGCATCATTAGAATCTGAGTTCGACGGACTAGTGGATGGTGCCCGCTTCTTCTTCTTGGTGGTGGTGGTCTTCTTCTTCTTAGGCCGAGCATGCTCATCGGAGTCGGTTGAACCTTGCCGGCGAACAACTGGAATGGATAATGAGAGATCCCGATGAGATGGAGCCAACAAGTATGAACAAGGATAAGACAAATTAAACAATGGGATGACCATTTTTGAGAATGACCATAGAATAAGTCCAGTGGTAGATAAAAAATGTGACATGACCATGATTTAAATTGATTAGCCGAGTTCATTGACAAATTTGTAGGCATAAGCAAGAGACACCAACACTCAAGAGAGACATAGACGCCAAGATATGCATGAGAGAGTGAAACCCTAATATTTTTGCGGTCTCCATGGAAGTAGAAGGGAGTAGAGATAGCATCCATACCCCTGGAAAAAGGCTCGGGGCGATCGGGGCCGCAGTTCTTCGCCCACGCCATGAGAAACTCCGGCGGTCACTCCCACACTACACCGGTCCCTCCCGAGGGATTCACAACACAACCCCAGAAATGGGTTGGATAGAATCGTAGATCAGGAGGAGGAGAAGCCGAGAGCAGGATATCGGGGCCGGAGCTTGGAGGAGAGGGCCGGGGCAGCACCGGAGTGACAGCCCGGCGGCGGCGGTTGTGAGGCGCGATGGGGAAGAGGAACGGGAGTGAATGGGGAAAACTGCCCCCAACTCCCGAGTCCCTCCCCCTGTTATGTGTGGCTGCGGTTGACGGATCGGACATCCGGGGCCTGGCCCGGATATCTGGCGAGCGGAGGTCAGAGAGCAGAGAAACAGGGGGCAGCGGGCCGGACATCCACTGAGAAGCCCGGATATCCGGTGTGTGAGGGGTAGCCAGTTATAGGATCAGGGCCCGGATGTCCGGTTAAAGGGGCCGGATGTCCGGCAATCCCAGTTTGGGCAACAGAAAGATCTGCTCCAGGGCCCGGATGTCCGACAGAGGGGCCAGATGTCCGGCCACTGGACAACAAATTGAGACAAGAGAGAGTTTTGGAGGGGCCAACTAATGTGATTTGATATGGACTCCGCCAAGGAGTTTTGAGAGGATTATAAAGGTGACAACCTGAGTAATTCTAAGGCCATACTAAGATGTAATAACAACCCTACTAAAATAAGGATGAAAGGTTCACGCAAGCAATGTACAAGCGGTGACCAAGGTCACCATGTTTGAGCATATGTAACATAGTGCCGCAAAGATGTAGACTTTGGGCACATAGTCATGACTCCATCATGTTAAAGCACCACAGTTTGAGAACCATGATAACTTTGAGAGTGTTTGTTCTATTTATGCATTATG
Organism: Triticum timopheevii; assembly: GCA_963921465.1. Taxonomy (NCBI): domain Eukaryota; kingdom Viridiplantae; phylum Streptophyta; class Magnoliopsida; order Poales; family Poaceae; genus Triticum; species Triticum timopheevii. The sequence continues at coordinate 107,780,970 of OY997270.1, forward strand.
TAGGGTGAGAATATTCATGAATTGAATGTCTCCCCCTAAATATATGCCTACATCAAGACAAAAAACATTATGAAAATGCATGCATGGCTACTAGATTTCACATAATGTTGTCAAGCTCCAAGATACCAAGTTCACGCCTAAGTCGACAAAACCTTGCTTCATCCAATGGTTTGGTGAAAATATCTGCAAGTTGCAAATCTGTACCAACATGATCGATGTGAATATCACCCTTTTCCACATGATCTCTCTAGAAGTGATACCTAATTTCAATGTGCTTGGTGCGGAGATGATCCTTGGGGTTCTCAACAATATTGATGGCACTTTCATTATCACATAGGAGAGGCACATGTCTATAAGTGATACCATAATCCTTCAAGGTTTGTGTCATCCATAGTAATTGAGTTGCACAACTGCCGGCTGCAATGTATTCAGCTTCTGCGGTAGAGAGGGCAGTACAATTTTGTTTCTTCGAGGACCAACTTACCAAGGAGCGACCAAGAAATTGATGCACCGTAGGTGGACTTACGATCCACTTTGTCTCCAGCCCAATCCGCATCCGTGTACCCAATGAGATCAAACTTAGCATCCTTGGGGTACCATAGACCCAACTTTGGGGTGTGAACAAGGTATCTAAGAATATGCTTAACCGCCTTATGATGACTTTCCCTAGGGGAAGCTTGAAATCTAGCACACATGCATACACTAAACATGATGTCTGGTCTAGATGCACAAAGATGAAGCAATGAACCAATCATAGAGCAGTATTTAGATGGGTCGAAAGGAATACCGTTGGTGTCTTTAGTGAGTACAATTTTGGTTGGCATGGGTGTCTTACATGGACTAGCATCAGTCATACCGAACTTCTCTAGGATATCCTTGAGGTATTTTGCTTGAGACAGGAAAATTCCTTCATGAAACTGTTGAATTTGAAATCCAAGAAAGAACTTCAAATCCGTATTGAGTGACATTTCAAAATTCTTGGTCATGGGGTCCGCAAACTTCTTGCACAAATGAATGTTAGGAGAACCAAAAATTATATCATCTACATAGATTTGGCATAAGATCAAATCACCCTTGTCCCTCTTAGTAAAAAGAGTGGGATCGATCACCCCTCTCACAAAGCCATCATCGAGTAAAAACTTCTTAAGATGATCATACCAAGCACGAGATGCTTGTTTGAGGCCATACAGAGCCTTATGAAGTTTATACACATAGTCTTTGTGATCGGGATCAACGAACCCAGGTGGTTGTGACACATATACTTCTTCTTGTAGAGGACCATTAAGGAAAGCACTCTATACATCCATTTGATGCAATGTAAATCCATTGAAAGCAGCATAAGCAAGTAAGATGCGAATGGATTCAAGACGAGCAACGGGGGTGAAGGTCTCACCAAAGTCCAAACCTTCAACTTTTGAGTACCCTTGAGCCACTAACCTTGCCTTGTTGCAGATGATTATACCATTCTCATCTTGCTTGTTCTTGAAAATCCATTTTGTTCCAATGACATTGTGTTCCGTAGTTGGCCTCTTGACTAATGACCACACTTGGTTGTGTTCAAAATTGTTCAACTCTTCTAGCATAGCAACGAGCCAATCGTTGTCCATCAATGCATCTTGTACCTTGAGAGGTTCACCACTAGACACAAACGAGAAGTGAGCACAAAAGTTAGTCAACTGTTTACGAGTGACTTTACCTTCTGATATGCCGGTGAGAATTTTGTCAACATCAACACGACCGACCACTCGAGGCATGATGGAGGTTAGAGTTTCTCGAGGTTCAACTTCATGTCCATCATCCACGTCCTCAACATATTGATCATTAATGTGTGGAGGAAGATCTTCGTGTTCATATTGCATTTGTTGAGGTTCATCATCAATGATTGGACTTTCTTGTTCTTGCCCTTGATGATGATCCTGTTCTTGAGGATTATCATGAAGAGGAACTTGATCATCTTCTTCTACTTGAGCTAAGGGCATCGGCTGAGCAGTAGGAACTTGTGATGGTATGGGTGTCACTACAAAAAAAATACACTTCCGTGATGATACATGTTTGTCACAGTAGGTCGCATTTTTTGTCATGCATGTACATCCATGACGATTTTATGACAGAATCAAGATAGTCATACCTGTGCTATCGTAGAAGTGTTCCATGACATTACCAAAATTATCATCACAGAAGTGTCCACTTCCATGACGATAAATCGCGCTTCACAGAAGTGCTTTCATGAAGGGTGACCGACACGTGGCATCCACCGTAACGGAACGCCGTTAAGCTATCGAGTCCAGTTTTGGATCCGATAACCCGTTAACAACCCGGACCAATGGGGATTTTCCACGTGTAAAATCATCATTGGCCGAAGGAAACACATGTTGCCTCACCGTTGGGACAGATGTCATCCACTCATTGGACACGAGGCGCCTATGATATGTCGACATGTGGCACGGCCGAACAATGGCCCATTCCGATGAAAATGGCCGGCCCAATAAAAATTAGCAGGCCTGCCCATATAAGGCCTACTTGTGTCAGGTCCATTTAAGCCCACAGCCCATACGAGATGTGCCATTTCGGCCCGTCAATGGCCCGTTAAAGATTTGACACCATTGCAGCCCATCGTCAGTTCGGGCCCGTTAACAGCCCGCTATATATTTGGGCTCAATTTCGGCCCGATGAGATTTTGCCCTGTTAACGGCCCATTCAATGGATGGGCCAATTTTCAGGATGTACATCTTTTGGCCTTTTAGTGACCCATTTAAATGTTGGGCTAATTTCCGGCCCGGTGTGTCTTTTAGCCTGTTGATGGCCCATAAATCTGATGGGCCATTTGTGGTCAGACCTGAGTTTCGGCCTTTTAGCGGCCCATTTAAGTGTTGGGCCAATTCCTGGCCCTGTGTGCCTTTCGGCCTGTTAACGGACCATAAATGAGTTTGGCCATTTATAGTCGGACCTTAGTTTTGGCCTTTTAGCGACCCATTTAAGTGTTGGGCCAATTCCCGGCCCTGTGTGCCTTTCGGCCTGTTAACGGACCACAAATGAGTTTGGCCATTTATAGTCGGACCTTAGTTTTGGCCTTTTAACGGCCCATGCCCTTCATGGTCCAATACCAACCCGATTTCTCTTTCGGCCTGCTAAAGGCCCACAACACAGTTGGGCCATTTACAATACGACCTGACTTTCGGCCTCTTAGCGGCCCATGCTCTTCATGGTCCAGTACAAGCCCGCTGTCTCTTTCGGCCTGCTAAAGGCCTACAGTATAGTTGGGCCATATGTATCCCAAACTTAGTAACGGCCTGTTAACGGCCCATGAAATAAATTGGGCCCACCTGTTGCCCGCTTCGATGTCGGCCTGTTATCGACCCGGGAGGTAAGAGGGCCGACCATTAACTTCCGGCCTAGTAACGGCCCATTTACTTAATGGGCCCACTAAAGTTCGTACATGTCTTTAGGCCAAATTAGATAATTTGAGCCCATTACGATGAGCAATTATGCACAGGACCAAAACCGATCAAGCAAAGGTACAACATACAGGGAATAACGTTGCACATCCAGCATATATTACAGGAAATTACATCCACTGGGAAATCAAAGATTGATGCCAGTGCAAATAAATGAGCAGAACCTAACCATCTACAACGTCACAATCTGCAACCTCAGCACAGATGACGCCCATAAGCATGTGGGCAAGTTCTTGCTGCTTTGCTACACTGTCTTAGAAAACATTGACCAGTTGTTGTGTCGCACGACTCTGCACCTCTGATTCATTCACCATTTCCATCATTGCTTCAACCATTAATTGGTTCACAAATTTATTCCATTGCATTCGAGACATAGGATACTGAACAGATTCAGATGGCGATTTTGGCAGGCTTGTATTATTGATAGTGGAGAGTGTCTCGACCATTGCATCATAACATAAAGTTAGGACGGGAACCAAACAGATTAATCATGAGTTATTGCCATATTACCTGGCCTAGATTTACTGGAAATAAACAATGGGATTGCCTTGCTGTTTTCAGAGCTTGTCTTCTTATCTTCAGCAGCCTGCACAAAATTAACACACTAGCATTGCTATCATTGGCCAAGTCAGATAATAGGAAAGCAACATTGACACAACGAATGTTTGGGCAACTAGCCTACACCAAATTAACACAATATGGCACAGCTATCATCATCCAGGTATGGTAATACGAAAGCAACATTGACACAATGAATGAATGGGCAACCAGAGAAGCACTACAATTTAGTAATTGTCAGGACCGGCTTTTCGGGATATTATTTTCCTAGAAAAATGGCCCTTATGCTCACCAGCCCCAGGATTACTGTTAGCTAGCAAGACACAAACTTGATACAGAAACTCCAAGCAAAATACATGATATGTAGTACGAGACCATTCTGGCCTATGAGTACAACACAAGGTTTCTAGTGGTTGGTGGTGGAAGCGGATTGTGGTCATCAGCGTCTGTGGAACTCCATTTCCCACAGGAACAGCTGACCAGGCTATCTCCTATCTTCGTGATGCTGCTATCACCATTGATTAGGTCTCGGGGCTGTCATCTCGTTGCTCCTCTCCACGCAAGAAATCTGGCCAAGACAATAGCCATGGACAAGCCAGTGAGTACTTTGAATGTACTCGCAAACATTTTGAACACAGGTATAATATAGCAAATGATAATCATGTTTTGAAAAATTCTACGATCGCAACGTCAGTCACAGAAATAAAATCCATGATGCACGCAAACAAGTTATTCACGTAACACATGAAGAATGCAATTAGAAAGTGGAAATAGAATGCCTCAGTCGGGCGTCTGAGCGACACCACAGAAAGGGCTCATAAGTGAAATAAATAACAAACGTGCCGCAGTCGGGCGTCTGTGCGACGCCACATAAAGGGCTTATAGAGTAAATGCATAACAAGCATGCCACAGTCAGGTGTCTCAGCGACACCACATAAAGGGCTTATATGGTAAACAAATAGCAAAACATGCCACAGTTGGGCGTTTGTGCGACACCACATAAAGGGCTTATAGGGTAAATAAATAACAAACATGCCACAGTCGGGCGTCTATGCGACACCACATAAAGGGCTTTATGGTAACTAAATAACAAACATGCCACAGTCTGGCGTCTATGCGACACCACATAAAGGGCTTATATGGTAAATAAATAACAAACATGCCACAGTCGGGCGTCTATGCGACACCACATAAAGGGCTTATAACAAAATAATCACAGTGAATATCCCGGAGGTAGAACCGTCCCAGAGATACTCAATAAATCAAATAATGAACATTGCTAGTCCATAATAATAATAATCATAATCATCATATGTCACTGGTCAAAACCAAAGTTCTGACTTAGTTGTTTTTCCTCCGAAGACCGACACTAAGACCGACACTTGACCCAACCCAGACTGTAGTCCTTAACCATGGACACGGCTATTCGAATAGATATAATCTCTGCAGAGGGTGTACTCTTTACCCATGAGTAACGGATTCCGTTAGTCCATCCAGACTAATTCCGCTTACGGTCTTTCAGTTGAAAACACACCCAACCGCACACACCAGCTTGACTCATCGGTGTCTGGAATCACCCATGACTCTCGTTAAGCAAAACTCTAATTGGGGAGGCTACAACCTCGATTAGCATGGGATCACAAAATTTATACCGCGCGCAAACTGGGGAAGCTACCCCCTCGGCTACAACCGAAACACCCATGCCCCCTGATCGGATGACTGGCTTTAATCCATGGCCATGGTACCCTCATCCCGGCCCCTATGTACGGTGTGTGCTAGAAAAGGGGTTGACAAATTACTGAACCGTACCCTACCAATGGCAGGGACAAGTGGTACTACGAAACATGTGTTGGAGTTACCGGAACAAGACTCGATCTATGGTCGACTCAGTAGGTTTAAGTATTCCTTGCATGGTTAACGTAACAATTATGTTTTCAACCAACAGACATAACCACCACTCATCATTTCTCACTATGCCGTACCGGACACAATCGTCTCAACGACCAGAGACAAGCTCGTGTCTACCCAAGACAGAGGCCTTCCTGGGTTCCTTCCGGTATGCATGAGAGGCATGAGTTGGTGGCTACTTTCCCAACATATCAAATTCCAACAACATGAATCATCAATATGCACTCGTGAGTTTGAACATATCATCACAAAAAAATAACGAACACTCCAAGATGAGAGGTGTTGTAACCGTATCAAACAACGCACGACAATATTATGCCAGGGTTCAGAATGTTTGCCTTCAAGTTGTGGGTAGGCAGGGGCATTCCAAAACTTTGAAAGTTTTCTTCTCTCTCCAAATATCCTATTAAAAATATATTTGAATCAATATATAGTTTCAAAAACAGTACCAAAAAGTTGTCTGATTTTTTTTGAAATAAATCCTAAAATAAAGGAAAAAGAATCAACTCTTTTGGAGTTATATTTAAAAAGTTATAGACAGTCAAAGTTTTGGTCGAAATTTGTTTTTAAAATAAAACAGAAAAAAGGAAAAACATTTCGAAAACTGACCACGTCGAAGGCGTATTTTGGTTTTACACCTCCACTTATCCAGCATGGACCGCGCGTGGGTCACTGACAGTGGGTCCAGCGGGCCCACTGGTCAGGTTTGATTGGTCTTCTCTCCCTCCTCTTTCTCTGCCCGAGCGGAGGCGGGACTCCGGCGACACTCACCGGCGAACGGCGGCACCGTTCGAGACACCGAGGGTGGGGATGGATCCGTGGGTCCAGGGCGGTCCTCCCGGTGGTCGCTAGGCAGGTGGGGATGGAGGGAGTCGCCGGTGGCGAGCTTCGCGGCGGCGATAGCTTCGGGATGAAAAGGGGGTTTGAGCTATGGTGGCCTCCGATCGTGTTTGAGCAGCTGGGCGGCTCTGCAAGACGAAGGGGAGTCGGGTGGTGGCGTTGGCTGGACGGGGGAGGGCCTGGTTGCGACGGAATGGACCGAAGGGCGGCGGTGGCCGAGCTGGCCGGAGACGGGGAGGACGGCCTCCTCTGGTCGATTGCGGGTTAGGGGAGTGCTAGGGAAGTGGCTTGAGGCTGCCTGAGGTCTAGGAGGAGCTCGGGGTCACCATTTATAGGGTAGCTGGTCGGTTCCACCATCGCCGAGGATAAGGTTGCCGGCCAATCGTTTCTGCTGCGGCAGGGCGTCATCGTGTCGACGAGCGCTTGCACATGAGCGAGAGGATAAGCTTGAACTGTCCAGGGGGCAGCTGGCGCGCGGCTGCGGCTCGGGCGGCGCCGACCGTGGAAGGAGCTCACTGCGGACGCTAGCGTGCCGCCAAGGGGCTCTGAGGGCGGCGCTATAGGGCACCAGGGGCAGCTTGGCGCGTCCGAGCGAGTGGTCGAGGGTGGGGCGCGTCTCTGCAGGGCGAGCAAAAGTCAGGGGCGCGACATGGCGGCTCGGTGCATGCGCATGCAAAACATGCGCTCTGGGCGCGCCCAGAGCACGCACACGACATGCTCGGCAGAATGCCAAGGTGGTCTAGAGCGCTCGGGTGAGGCTGGCAATTAACAGGACTAGGCTAGGGTTTGCAAGAAAGCTAATGGACAAGGGGGTTAGGCCAGGAGACCAAGCTTGCAATGTTAACTAAAAACCATGCCAAAACTGGCCATGCCTACAAGGTGTTTGACAAAATGCCAAGGGCACCTAGGCATTTCTTGGAGTGGTCAAAATCTCCAGATTGGGGTCTCTTTAGGTGTAGGTGATGGTGGCCAGGTTAGTTTGCCAAGGGAAGAAACTTGTCAGTGCAAATATTTGAGAAAATCAGTTTTGGGCAGAAACTAAAGGCTGTCATTACATGGACCAAAAATATTCCAATGGGTTCATGCTCCTGGACTTAAGGGTTTTGTAGGAAGGACTACAAGTAGGAAGAAGAACCATGGGTAAAAGAGCAAGTAAAAATATGGTTGCAGTACAAATCCTCAGGTTGGACCAGAATGAAAATGAGGTTGATTCACTCAAAATTTTCAAAGGACAAAGCTGGGTTTTTGCATAAATATGGATAATATACTCCTACTGACCTCCCCTAATTTTGGTGGAAGTTTTAAAGAAATATTTAAATAGGTTGTAGTGAAAAATTGCCTACTGGACCAGATTTGAAAATTAGGTGTAGAGCTCTAAATCTCCAATGAAAGAGAAGATGTTTTTGCACAAAAGTGATTTAGGGACATCATATGTCATCCCCTAATTTTGGTGAAAATTTAGGATGCATTTATCAAATGTTTGTAGTGCAAAGGAGGCTCCAAAACTTATGAAAAAATATTTTAAAAGAATAAAGCTCAGGAAAAACAATTATGCAAATAAAACCACCGATTAGGAATTGTTTTGTTGAGAGAGTATAGAAGTCCAATAACATTTTGGGAGGTTTCCACTTGGGGTGAAAACTCCACAGTATTAAAGAAAAGTGGTTCTGAAATCAACAGAAAATCCAGAGAGCAAAAATTTTAAATTCCTGGCAAAATTTTAATAATTAAAACATGGTTAATTTTTTGGGGTGTCACAACACTACCCCCCTTAAAAAGAAATCTCGTCCTCGAGATTTAATAAGGGTTGTTTGACAATAAATTTTACTCCTACTATCACAAAAACAACCATCCTACTACTGTAATTAAAACGTAGCTACAATGAGTGGCAATAAGTGCTGCAAAACTACAGTGTGGCACACTGGCGATGCGTGGAAAAGTTTATGGTCAGCTTCTACTATTGGTTACAGTAGATTTAGAATAAACTTCTAAATTACTGAAAACATACGCTGGCCATACCCGAGAGCACAGTGCTCTCTGCGGCTGGCAGGTGGACCCGGGGTCCACTGTCGGTCTCTTCCTCTACCTTCGGCTCTCTCTTCTTCCTCTCTCCCACGCGCTTTCCCGCACTTTCTCCATCGGCAACGTCTAGCTCGTAGGGCATCTAGGCCGTACTGCGGTAGTGCGCAGCGTGCTAGCTGCCGGCACAGCGTGCACTCACCTTGCGGGCCAGTGCACTGTCAACACTGCTCGCGGATTCGCCACCGAACACCGGCAATCGAGCGATGAGCGGCGCTGGTGGACTTCGCCCACCGTACACCGATCTCGAGCTATAAAGCGACCGCGGTGCTCCTTCTTCTTCCTCCATCTGACCTTGCTTCTCCTTCTCCTCCCTTCTCCTCCATTACTGTCTGCAGGAGCTCGGGACGAGGCTCTAATGGTGGAGGTGATGTCGGACTGGTACGTTATCTTGTTGTGCAGAGGGTTGGCGACATTGCTGGGGCTCTCCATGCTCCTGTGCGTGATGATCCTTGATGATCGTTGTGATGTGGCTACTCGAGTGTTAGCTCTCCGCGGCGGCGGTGATCATGATGATTAGGTGCGGTGTTAGGTGCTAACTGCTGTTAGAGTGTCGGAGGAAATCTATACCCGAGTAATTACTCACGAATCTCTCCCTCTAAGACTGTGGGGTGTTAGGGAGGCGATTAGTTTGGTGCAAAAACAATGTGCACGAGAATTTGCACTAGGTCGCGTGGTTGGGGTCGCGAGTCTGCATTATGGTGTTGCGTGAAATAAAAGTCTATGTCGTGAAGAAATGTATGCTGCAACAACTCCGAGAAAAAAAATCTCACTTCAGGATTTACCGAGAGTGAAGACAGTTAATAAAATTTTTACCGCAGTAAAATCACTCATATTGACTGAAATTAACAGTTTAATTCATCGCACAAATTTAGGATACTACACACAAGTTGCAACGCATATATGAATGTAGGGACCATAAACACAGCAATGACATCTACAACGACAATGGTAATTGGACAGGGTCCTGAGAAAAAGTCTCTGGAATCGGGGCACACTCTTCTTCCATCAGGGGAATTGGATTGACCAGTCGATGAATGTGCCTCTCCTGGTTGGGCCTCAGTGGTCTGCCGATGGCGATCTGAGGATTCAAATCAGTGAGGCTCTGGAGATAGCCCATTACTCGCTGAGTTAAATGCTCTTGAGCGATGACATACTGGGCAAGATTGGCCTGTACTGGGTCTCTCTCGATTCGTCCACTGGGAAAAGATGTTACTTATCCGGGTGCTGCACGACTTGGGGAATAATAATACCCCTGTTCACTGGCATAGGGTACCGTGAATCGAAGACGAGTAAGCGCCTCATACGCAGCAGCTTCTATGGCCATATGCGGAGTCGGCATAGATTTTCCCACGAAGGAAGCTTCCATGGGGTCTTGGTATGGGTTTGCGGGAGGGACGTGCACCACTGCCCAATATTTTGAGGTGGATGGAGTGATCCTCGATTTGAGCAACTCGTATTGGGGTGGATGGGTAGCACTCATGGTACTGCAGGTAAAGTCCCACAAAACTTTAACAAAGCTACCTGGAGTTGCATCTGGAGTCCTCAGATAAATACTAGGGCTCGACATGGCAATGGAAATGGTTGTGCGAGTGGTGCTCAGGGTGAGGGGTACTTGGCAAGATCACGGGGTGGCCTTTATATAGCATTGGGGCTAGGTTATTTACCGCGATGAATGATAACAAGTCGGTCGAGTCTGCTCCATGGGGTCGGGATCAATGCTACAGCTACACATATCTCGTAAAAGTGACGTATTACTGTGGGAGTCGTCGGTGTGATGTTGGTAGCTGTGCTAAAAAAAATGCAACCGCATGCTCACATATTTAATGCAAGGCTACTATTAAAAAAACATAGGCACACAAGCAAGCTACGATTATTCAAGTCGATACATAATTACGGGGCGTGGGCATACTAAGACTCGGTACTACTCGAGTGGCTCAGTCTACGTCGTTTATATCTAAACGAGCCTGCCTTGCGGACGTCGACGCTTCTCCACGGGTTTCGCCGTCGGGATTAGCTGGAGGCGGTTGAGGGGCTGCCAGGTCGGGGTAGCGATGATGACCATCCCGGGGATTGTTGGCCACAATCCCGCTGGAGCGTGTTCCCAAAAGGCGGCGAAGCACTTCGGGGGACACCAAAGTATTGTGGTCGATGGCTGGGGCAGTCCTCAAGGACTCGATCGGGTGTCCGAACAGCATGACAGGGTTGTCAGCGTCGGGCTCATCTTCTCCTCTCGCCGGGGCTCGGCGGACCAGCTCTCCACGAGCTGCGATCAGATCAAGGGTGATTTGATCGAACAGTTCCTCTAGTGCACCTACATAGCGCACCAGATGCAATAATGCAGGATCCGTCTCGTGATCTCCGTTGACAACCTGGGGTGGCCTACCATACCCGTCACGGCTGGGGTAGTAGTAGAACGAGCGACCGTCAACTCTGGGCGACAAGTGCCGGAGTTGAACTATAGCCTCTCGAGCAGCTAGTTGAATGGCTTGTGGCTCAAAGGAAGTTGTCCTTCTGGTGAACCTGTAGGGGCGTTCTGGCGACAGACCCCTACCACAGATGTGTACAGTGGCCCAGAATTGACGGCTCTCACCGCTCATGGGCCCTTGGTACACAACATATTCTGGGGGCTCCTCTAATGCAAAGGCACGGCGGGTGAGGTTTGCTAGCACGGTCACAAATCCACCAAGGTTGTTTGCCGTGGTTTCACTGTGCATGACGGGGCCAGGCATTATGGTGCGGTTTGGGAAGGAGGCTGTGTTGTGCTGTGTTGAGGTTAGCACGCCCTTTTTATAGAAAAAGAGGGCGGAGTCTTCCTTCGCATGCTTGAGAATGAGACAATTTAGGTGTCGGTCACTGGCGCGTGATCGACAGGCTAGGCTGATAGGTTGGGCACCGACTGCCAAAAGGTGTCGGGTCACTGTGGGGCTATCTTACGCGAGAAGCTTGGCCGGGGTTAGGTTAATGTCTGGTGGTTTGGTTAACCTAGGTTTATTGACCTGGCTAAGATAGGATTAGCCAATGGTCAGCCTGGCTCTGATACCAAGTCTGTCAGGACCGGCTTTTCAGGATATTATTTTCCCAGAAAAATGGCCCTTATGCTCACCAGCCCCAGGATTACTGTTAGCTGGCAAGACACAAACTTGATACAAAAACTCCAAGCAACATACATGATATGTAGTACGAGACCATTCTGGCCTATGAGTACAACACAAGGTTTCTAGTGGTTGGTGGCGGAAGCGATTTGTGGTCATCAGCGTCTCTGGAACTCCATTTCCCACAGGAATAGTTGACCAGGCTATCTCCTATCTTCGCGATGCTGCTATCACCATTGATTAGGTCCCGGGGCTGTCGTCTCGTAGCTCCTCTCCGTGCAAGAAATCTGGCCAAGACAATAGCCAGGGACAAGCCAGTGAGTACTTTGAATGTACTCGCAAACATTTTGAACACAGGTATAATATAGCAAATGATAATCATGCTTTGAAAAATTCTACGATCGCAACGTCAGTCACAGAAATAAAATCCATGATGCACGCAAACAAGTTATTCACGCAACACATGAATACTGCAATTAGAAAGTGGAAATAGAATGCCTCAGTCGGGCGTCCAAGCGACACCACAGAAAGGGCTCATAAGTGAAATAAATAACAAACGTGCCGCAGTTGGGCGTCTGTGCGACGCCACATAAAGGGCTTATAGAGTAAATGCATAACAAGCATGCCACAGTCGGGTGTCTCAGCGACACCACATAAAGGGCTTATATGGTAAATAAATAGCAAAACATGCCACAGTCGGGCGTCTGTGCGACACCACATAAAGGGCTTATAGGGTAAATAAATAACAAACATGCCACAGTCGGGCGTCTATGCGACACCACATAAAGGGCTTATATGGTAAATAAATAACAAACATGCCACAGTCGGGCGTCTATGCGACACCACATAAAGGGCTTATATGGTAAATAAATAACAAACATGCCACAATCGGGCGTCTATGCGACACCACATAAAGGGCTTATAACAGAATAATCACAGTGAATATCCCGGAGGTAGAACCGTCCCAAAGATACTCAGTAAATCAAATAATGAACATCGCTAGTCCATAATAATAATAATCATAATCATCATATGTCACTGGTCAAAACCAAAGTTCTGACTTAGTTGTTTTTCCTCCGAAGACCGACACTAAGACCGACACTTGACCCAACCCAAACTGTAGTCCTTAACCATGGACACGGCTATTCGAATAGATATAATCTCTGCAGAGGGTGTACTCTTTACCCACGAGTAACGGATTCCGTTAGTCCATCTGGACTAATTCTGCTTACGGTCTTTCAGTTGAAAACACACCCAACCGCACACACCAGCTTGACTCATCGGTGTCTGGAATCACCCATGACACTCGTTAAGCAAAACTCTAAGTGGGGAGGCTAAAACCTCGATTAGCATGGGATCACAAAATTTATGCCGCGCGCAAACTGGGGAAGCTACCCCCTCGGCTACAACCGAAACACCCATGCCCCCTGACCGGATGACTGGCTTTAATCCATGGCCATGGTACCCTCATCCCGGCCCCTCTGTACGGTGTGTGCTAGAAAAGGGGTTGACAAATTACTGAACCGTACCCTACCAATGGCAGGGACAAGTGGTAGTACGAAACAAGTGTGGGAGTTACCGGAACAAGACTCGATCTATGGTCGACTCAGGAGGTTTAAGTATTCCCTGCATGGTTAACGTAACAATTATGTTTTCAACCAACAGACATAACCACCACTCATCATGTCTCACTATGCCGTACCGGACACAATCGTCTCAACGACCAGAGACAAGCTCGTGTCTACCCAAGACAGAGGCCTTCCCGGGTTCCTTCCGGTATGCATGAGAGGCATGAGATGGTGGCTACTATCCCAACATATCAAACTCCAACAGCATGAATCATCAATATGCACTCGTGAGTTTGAACATATCATCACAAAAAAATAACGAACACTCCGAGACGAGAGGTGTTGTAACCGTATCAAACAACACATGACAATATTATCCAGGGTTCAGAATGCTTGCCTTCAAGTTGTGGGTAGGCAGGGTGCATTCCAAAACTTTGAAAGTTTTCTTCTCTCTCCAAATATCCTATTAAAAATATTTTTGAATCAATATATAGTTTCAAAAACAGTACCAAAAAGTTGTCTGAATTTTTTTGAAATAAATCCTAAAATAAACTAGACAATATTAGAGAGGGGTAGGAAAAAGAATCAACTCTTTTGGAGTTATATTGAAAAAGTTATAGACAATCAAAGTTTTGGTCAAAATCTGTTTTTAAAATAAAACAGAAAGAAGGAAAAACGTTTCAAAAACTGACCACGTCGAAGGCGTATTTTGGTTTTACGCCTCCACTTATCCAGCGTGGACCGCGCATGGGTCACTGACAGTGGGTCCAGCGGGCCCACTGGTCAGGTTCGACTAGTCTTCTTTCCCTCCTCTTTCTCTGCCCGAGGGGAGGCGGGACTCCGACGACGCTCGCCGGCGAACGGCGGCACCGTTCGAGACACCGAGGGTGGGGATGGATCCGCGGGTCCAGGGCGGTCCTCCCGGTGGTTGCTAGGCAGGTGGGGATGGAGGGAGTCACCGGCGGCGAGCTTCGTGGTGGCGATAGCTTCGGGATGAAAAGGAGGTTTAAGCTATGGTGGCCTCCAATCGTGTTTGAGCAGCTGGGCGGCTCCGCAAGACGAAGGGGAGTCGGGTGGTGGCGTTGGCTGGACGGGGGAGGGCCTGGTTGCGACGGAACGGACCAGAGGGCGGCGGTGGCCGAGCTGGCCCGAGACGGGGAGGACGGCCTCCTCTGGTCGATTGCGGGTTAGGGGAGCACTAGGGGAGTGGCTTGAGGCTGCCTGAGGTCTAGGAGGAGCTCGGGGTCACCATTTATAGGGTAGCTAGGTCGGTTCCGCCATTGCCGAGGATAAGGTTGCCGGCCGATCGTTTCTGCTGCGGCAGGGCGTCATCGTGTCGACGAGCGCTTGCACATGAGCGAGAGGATAAGCTTGAACTGTCCAGGGGGCAGCTGGCGCGTGGCTGCGGCTTGGATGGCGTCGACCATGGAAGGAGCTCACTGCGGACGCCGGTGTGCCTCCAAGGGGCTCTGACGGCGGCGCTGTAGGGCACCAGGGGTAGCTTGGCGCGTCCGGGCGAGTGGTCGAGGGTGGGGCGCGTCTCTGCAGGGCGAGCAAAAGTCAGGGGCGCGACGTGGCGGCTCGGTGCATGCGCGTGCAAAACGTGCGCTCTGGGTGCGCCCAGAGCACGCACGCGACATGCTCGGCAGTATGCCAAGGTGGTCTAGAGTGCCCGGGTGAGGCTGGCAATTAACAGGACTAGGCTAGGGTTTGCAAGAAAGCTAATGGACAAGGGGGTTAGGCCAGGAGACCAAGCTTGAAATGTTAACTAAAAACCATGCCAAAACTGGCCATGCCTACAAGGTGTTTGACAAAATGCCAAGGGTACCTAGGCATTTCTTGGAGTGGTCAAAATCTCCAGATTGGGGTCTCTTTAGGTGTAGGTGATGGTGGCCAGGTTAGTTTGCCAAGGGAAGAAACTTGTCAGTGCAAATATTTGAGAAAATCAGTTTTGGGCAGAAACTAAAGGCTGTCATTACATGGACCAAAAATATTCCAATGGGTTCATGCTCCTGGACTTAAGGGTTTTGTAGGAAGGACTACAAGTTGGAAGAAGAACCATGGGTAAAAGAGCAAGTAAAAATATGGTTGTAGTACAAATCCTCAAGTTGGACCAGAATGAAAATGAGGTTGATTCACTCAAAATTTTCAAAGGACAAAGCTGGGTTTTTGCATAAATATGGATAATATACTCCTACTGACCTCCCCTAATTTTGGTGGAAGTTTTAAAGAAATATTTAAATAGGTTGTAGTGAAAAATTGCCCACTAGACCAGATTTGAAAATTAGGTGTAGAGCTCAAAATCTCCAATGAACAGAAGATGTTTTTGCACAAACGTGATTTAGGGACATCATATGTCATCCCCAAATTTTGGTGAAAATTTAGGATGCATTTATCAAATGTTTGTAGTGCAAAGGAGGCTCCAAAACTTATGAAAAATCATTTTAAAAGAATAAAGCTCAGGAAAAACAATTATGCAAATAAAACCACTGATTAGGAATTGTTTTGTTGAGAGAGTATAGAAGTCCAATAACATTTTGGGAGGTTTCCACTTGGGGTGAAAACTCCACAGTATCAAAGAAAAGTAGTTCTGAAATCAACAGAAAATCCAGAGAGCAAATTTTTTAAATTCCTGGCAAAATTTTAATAATTAAAACATGGTTAATTTTTTGGGGTGTCACAGTAATGTGCGTGATATGAGATAGTACATTCATGCAACTCGGTATGCAAAACTACCAGGTAGTTTTCCTTACAAAAATCAACATTGGCGGCTTTAACATTTTTCTACAACTAATTTTAGATCAGATAAAGGTTAGATTCACGCCGATTAACAAAATACATGCTGATATAAAAATATAGTGATATACAACAGGTACTTACATCAGCATTGGAGCAAAGAGAATTCCCGCAAGATATTTTCCTCGAATACGATCCCAATGGAGGAAGTCTTCTATCGTTTAACCTTATTTTCTAAAAGAGAGATGGGTAAGAAACATGTAGAAAATATTATCAGAATGCTATAAAATTTCATGATGCGATGATACTCACACGCTTCTTAGAATGGAGTTGACATTCTTTTGCTGGACTGGAGCGGTCTTGTTCTTTGGCCACTGGAATCTGCTTATTATCAGTGGGAGTTGGGTTTCTCTGTGCTAGAGCAGTATCTATGAAAAATGGAGTTGGTTTATTATCTCCTGGTGTTTGGATCTTTTGCGAAGACCTGGTTTGTAACCCTTCAGATTCTAAGATAGCCGTCTTGCCCTTGAATGCCTTTTATAGAAGAATGGTGATTCAGTTATAAAACATGCTACAGCAGAGATGGAATAGGTACTGAATAATAGAAAGGCATGACATATTGACATGTATTCCCTCCATCCGAAAATAAATGGATGGGTCTAGGCGTATTTCAGTTCTAGATACATCCAGTTTTATCCATTTCTGCGACATGTAATCCGAACGGAGGGAGTATGATGTAAGAGCTAGGGATACGACAGGACAACATAGTAAAAAACGTTGAAAAACCCACTGCAGAACCAAAGTATTCAAACCCACTGATATGAGATAGTACACTCATCCAGCTCAGGATGCAAAACTACCAGGCAGTTTTCCTTACAAAAAATCAACATTGTGGCCTTTAATCATACATTTTCCTACAACTAAATTTAGATCAGATAAAGGTTGGTTCAGGCCGATTAACAAAATAAATGCTGATGTAAAAATATAGTGATATACAACAAGTACTTACATCTACATTGGAGCAAGAGAATTCCTGCAAGAATCTTTCCTCATAAACGATACCATTGCAGAAATTCTTCTATCTGTTAAGCTTATTTTCTAAAAGAGAGATGGGTAAGAAATATGTAGAAAATATGATCATCATGCTATAAAATTTCATGATGCAAGGATACACACACACTTCTTAGAATGGAGTTGACATATTTTTGCTGGATTGGAGCGGACTAGTTCTTTGGCCACTAGAATCTGCTTATTATCAGTAGGAGTTGAGTTTCTCTGTGCTGGAGCAGTATCTATAAAAACTGGAGTTGGTTTATTATCTCCTGGCGTTTGGATCTTTTGCAAAGGTCTTGTTTGTAACCCTTCAGATTCTAACATAGTCGTCTTCCCCTTGCATGCCTTGTATAGAAGAATGGTGCTTTAATTATAAAACATGCAACAACAGAGAGATGGAATAGGTACTGAAGAATAGAAATGCATGACATATTGACATGTATTCCCTCCATCCAGAAAAAAATGGATGGGTCTAGTCGTATTTCAGTTCTAGATACATCCTTTTTTATCCATTTTGGCAACATGTAATCCGGACGGAGGGAGTATGGTGTAAGAGCTAGGGATACGACAGGACAACACAGCAAAAAAACACTAGCTAAATGTAAAACTGTATGCTAGCGGAATACGTACAGAAATAACTAAGGCAACATACACATGTATGATTGGGAAACTAAGATGGCATTGCAACAAAGCACTAGAACAACACTTCAATGTAAAAAAACATGGTATGGTAGACAGATGAAGTACATACTGATGAATAACAATGCATAAGATATTCAGAAGCATGATGTCCAAATTAAGCAGATGGCATTGCGATAGAGTAGAATGACAGTACTTGAATTTGAAAACATGTTATCATGAATGGAATAGGTACAGAAAAATAGGAAGGCATGACATATTTACATGCATGTTCAGCATGCTAAGCACATGGCATTGCAACAGAGTAGATACACTCCAGGACATTATATGCATGTTGTACCCATGTCACTGGCCAAGTTAGAGCAAGGACCTTGTGGGGTGAAGAGGATTCATCATCTTTCTGCAAGTCTTCTGAAGAACTGCCTTTACATGTTCCATCATATTGGGTATCATTAACATCAAGTTTATTGGCCTTTACATTGCTCTGTGAGGTTCTTGTGGATATATCAGTGTGTGCAATTATATCTGACATGCATGGAAGACAACTAGTAGTCAGATTTATGTAATGAGTGCCTGTAGGAGACGACATAAATAGTAGGACTGGGGTTAACTAGCAGCAACATGTCTCATAAACTAAAGGGAGAACACAGATGAAAGCTACAGAATATGTATCGTTTGTACTTGAGATTAACTAGATGGCACACAAAAGTATTAAAGAACAACATAGGTAATACTAGAAGTGGTATAATACTATAATCACCAGCCTGTGGGATAGCATTGGCTGATGCATGATAACTATGGAACAGCGTTACCTAAAGAACAAGTATGTTAGCTGAACTATGGAACAACGTTAACTCCTGAACAAGACCCGTAAGAGATCAGCATGAATATAAAGTGAAATGTGATGATCTATTTTCCATGCTTAGATGAATAACAAAGCCATAAATGTTGCACACAAGTAAGATGAGGGTACAACCTATCTGGCTGCCATCCATAGGAGTGAGCATCATGTGCTGACTTGTCGATGGCCCTGCAGTTGTTGTGGCTGTCCATGTCGGGCAGGCGCATTCGATGCAGGGAACTGTTGAGTGGGGACTATAGCTCCCTTCTGGTGTATGCTTCCCTTGTTGGAGCAGCTGCGGTGAGTCAGAAGACGGTGTGTCTGAAGATGCAGATAACGCATAATGTTAAGAACGACATATCTCTTTGATCTAAAGAAATACACTAAGAGATCAACAACAAGGTACGAGAGTGGTCACACATTTGTTGACTGAAGACTAAATTGGGGTCACACGATTTTATTTTATTTTGGTACTGTCTGATCTACGGCGGATGGCTTGATGGCCGTCTTGTGCCTCCCGGCTGACACTGTTCGGAATCTTTCCCGAAGAGCCAGCGACCAACGGCAGAGCAGCCTGCCTCCGCCGTCCGTGGCCCCGGCCAAAACCCCGCTCCCCCGCCCCACCGCACTGCCGTGGTTGCGCCACCCCCGAGCCAATCCACAAAGACTCCCCGTCATCCAGATCCGGCGGCGGCAGTACCTTCAACCCACGCAACTCTAAAAGATAGCCATCTAAGCGCTGCTTCTGCGGTGAACTTGCGGCCCCGCACCCTTACGCTAGACACCAGCCAACTGGCAGCCTAGGAGCTCCGCCGCCTCGAGTGGTGCTGCTTCCCATTGGGAATCGATTGGACCAAAATAAAGTTTCAGACAACTGACGCCTAAATAAAGTGATTTGAGATGAGGGTGCGACCTATCTGGCGGCATGGTGAAGTAGGCAGGTCCAGCTGCTGAGTCGGTGAGGCCGGCGTGGTTGTGGTGGCGACCGGTAGTAGGGAAAGAGCGATGTCGCGACGGTCGACGGCTACGGGGAAGCAGCGCCAGGAATCTAGACGGATCCGAAGTTGGAGCCGCTCCGGCGCCGTGAACAATGGCGGGGGTGAATTGGCTCCGGTACGGTTCACGCGGCCGTCGTCGAGGCAGCACCAGCAGCATGGAGTAAGAGGCACACGACCCAGTGCACGACGGCAAATGGGCAGTGTCTCCGACATTAGGGAGGAGGGTGGCCGTGAAATTGGTGCGGTGGGGGGCGCCATGGTGGTGGGGCTGAGGTTTTGCGGCTCGGGAGAAGGGAGCTTCCCGGGGAGAAGGTGGCGCCCACGAGGTATGAATGGGGGCGGGCGGGGGGGGGGGGGGGGAGTGGGAGGGGAGTGGAACCATGTCTTACAGACGCATTTGTCTGAAATGTGAGTGGGAGTTAAAGTTCTACCCTTGCCTATAGGCTTCTCGGCTTGGGTCTGTGTACTGAGGGTCGGGGATAGTAGAGTAACTTTGCTTCTCCCCAAATAGTGGGCGGGAGCGATTTCGGGCGAGGAGGGCGTGTTTTGAACTATAGTGGGCGCGAGCGATTTCGGGCAAGGAGAGCGTGTTTTGAAATAGTGGGCGCGAGCTATTTCGGGTGAGGAGAGCGTGTTTTGCCGACCATGGTTTATGAATTATTCAGCACATGTCATTTCGGCCGAGGAGAAGGCGCGCTTGGATGAAGTTACGAACCTACCCTCGATGTACAACGGGCCAATTGATGCGTGTCCCACATAGGACGGTAATTTCGCGTTTCCCATTTATTTGCTCGGGCGAATTCCACCGAGCAGAGAGGATCTTTAACGGTTTGTTCAAATTTTGGGAGAACGAGCATCCACGTCTACCTTACCAAGTCGATTTGAATCAAATTTTGAAATATTAGCTTGCCACTTCTTTTTTAGATGGAGAGATGATGCTCGGGAGTAATGTGTTTTTACATGCTCGTTGCTAGCGATTTATTATATGACAAATAGTTGACCCACTCAAAAACGCGAATCAAACCCAAAATGAAATATCTCGATTCAATGAAATAGCTCATTCAGTAGGTCAAAATAGTGATCTAAATCCAAAATTGAACACCTCAATCGAGTAGCATGTTGTACAGTATTATAGTACTCCATGAACATGTTGAAAGTCAAATTAATGAACTTGTTTGATATACGCATATATCCGTTCATGTGTGGATTGTAGACAACATGTTCTCCAATTTAAATATTTGAATGCAAGTTTATATCGAAACATGGTTTATATCAGTCTTTGATGCATAAAACGCGACCTCCCCCTCTCCCGGACTCCTATTCTCTCTCTCTCTCTCTCTCTCTCTCTCTCTCTATCTCTCTCTCTCTCTCTCCGACAATCTTCAATTCTGTCGCACGCATCCGACACAAAAACCTTGTTGGTACCTCTCCCTTTCTCTCCATCTCTCTCTCTCTCTCTGTGTGTGTGTGTGGGGGGGGGGGGGTCTTTCTAGTTTGCATGCATATAAACACCATCTACAGGTCTCTCTCGCACACTATGTATGATACTCTAGCTATTCCAAGCTAGATATCTTGGGTGCACTCATCGTATGCACACAAATTCCTTGGCTCTTTGCTCGTAACTCTCTCACGCACCACTCTGTCATCTCGGAGCTCTTCCCCCCCTCTCAAACTCTCCATCCACCTGGGTCATACATACACATGCATATCTCACTCGCACTCGATAGGCCCATCTAAAACTCTTTCTCTCTCCCTCGTTCTCTCTCCATCTCACATGCACACACACAATCTCATGCCTAGCTAGCCAAGTACGATGGTCTCTCACTCAATTGTAGGCACACATAGTCCCCCCTATATGTATATGACTAGCTAATCTTAGTCTCCATCACAAACATGTGTATAGAGTCTATCTCGATTTCTCTCGGGGCATCTTTCTATCGCGCACGCACTCCCTTGATCTCCCACCCATATAGTCCCCTCACGATCTAGAGGGGATCTCTCTATCACAAACACACCCTCTCTCCCTCCCCATGCGTCCATGCCATCCATGTGTCCCTCTCAACCTTTGTTCCTTGTTGGCCAGACCTCTATTGGACATGTGCTACAGGGGTGTCTCACTCCGTTGCAAACAATCACACACTAGCTATCTTCGTGTATCTCCTCGCCTCGCTTTTCCATCTCGGAGATGCATGCGTGATATGTTTGCATAAGAAATGAAAAAACACAAACACTCTCTAATTTATCGTTTGTTGTCACTTTCTCTTTCACACACGTACTCTTTTTGCACACTTACTCATTCTCCTTCACACGCACTTGATCTGTCTCGACTTAGGCACTCTCCTCGGTCCATAGAATATAGATTTATTGAAAAGTCAAACATCACAAAGTCTGACCATGTACGTGGTGAAAAACAATTACATCTAGTACGACAAACATATACCATTAGATTCACCATGAGATGTAGTTTTGTATGATGTATCTTTTGTATTGTAGATATAAATAACATTTGCGTAAACCTGATCAAAGTTTCCAAAGTTTGACTTCTAAAATATTTACATGCACTGCATTATCGAGCAGATGGAATATCTCTTTCCCCCTCTCAGCTATCTGACACACCAGTCAGCCTTATCGGGGCTCCTCAATCTCTCTCAAACTTTATTGGTCAGTTTGGTTCGTGACCTGACCCTCACGCCTTGATGGCCAGTACTGCCTGGTGTGGATGTGAGATGTAAAATATTTCTTCCTAGCCAGGCTTGTGTGGTGCTGAAGCGTTTGGTTCATGCCTGGGCCAGGCAAAGCATCAACGTCCCATCAATCAATCCATGCAGCAATTATTTAATGCTAATATCCATCCATGTTGTTGTTAGCCTCATGGCCGCATGACCAGGCACGACCAGGTGTTCGAAATCGGTCGCCTGGGCCAGGCTACTTGCAGTGTCTGGAGTCTAGCCAGGCTAATTAAAGTGCAAGGGAACCCAGGCCAGGCGGGCTTTCTTTTTCACAGGGTAGCAACCAAATAAGCGTGCATGAAATCCAGCCACAACCCCAAGCCAGGCAAAAGATGCTCAGGATGCAAGCCAAACTGACCTTATATCTCTCTGGTTCACACATACACATGTTTTTCTTGCGCTATACATATAGACCAATCCAACACTCTCCGCCCTTGTTCTCTCTCCATGTGACACGCACCCCCCTAAGTACCATAATCCCTCACTCCATCATAGGCGCAAGCACTCCCCCCTCCTAAGTATGATTATCTCTTACTAGCCATCAGGAACACACGTATTGTCTCCTTCCATCCATACGTCTATCTCGATATCTCTCGGGGCATCTTCTATCGCGCACACACCTTGTCACTCGATCTCCCACCCATGTAGTCCCATCACGATCTCCAGGGGATCTCTCTATGACAAACATACACTCTCTCCTCCCCATGTCTGCATTTTCTCCGTACGTCTCTCTCGACCTCTCACCCTTGTTTGTCAGACCCCTCTTGGCCACGTGCTAGGGGTCTTGCTCTCTCGGTTCCAAACAACCACACACTATCTCCTCACCTTGCCTCCGTTGTCGAAGATGCATGTGTGATATGTTTTCATAAGACACGCACGCTTTTTCTCTACTTTTATTGTGTGTTGTCCATGTCTCTTTCACACACGCACACACACTTTTTTCACTCGCTCTCTCTCTCTCTCTCTCTCTCTTGTTAGGGAGTCTGTCACGTCCATAAGCATATGGATGTTTTGAAAAGTCAAACCTCAGAAAAGTTTGACCAGGTATATGTGGAGAAAAACATTTACATCTGGAGTGATCATTAGATTCATCACAACATGTACTTACTTCATACTATCATTTATCTTTGGTATTGTAGGTATAAGTAATTTCTTTATAAACTTGGTCAAAGTTTCAAAAGTTTGACTAAAAAAATGTTGGAACTACATTATCGAACAGAGGGAGTAGCTCTTTCTCTCTCTCTCTTTGCTATCTCTCACGGGCCTCCCCTCTCACTCGAACTCTCTACACCGACGAATTATACGCTCACTGTGTCAGCGTATAGCTCCATATATTGTTTAGTTGACCAATCAACCAATCCACATGCTGCCTTGTCAGCTCGTGTTCTGTATCTTCATGTGCTAGCCCATGTGGCAGTGGGTGAAAATAAGTAAACTAGAGGCCCATCTGACATGCGGTGAAGTAAACAAAGTTGAAACCACTCGGGATAGTACCCCGCATGCTACTAAATTGAGGGCGCATTGAGGACACACTTCTTGCGCGCGAAGGACGCACTCGCGCACAATTCACCACTGCGCGGCGGCATGCACAGAAGGACGCACTCGTGCACACCCAGCACACAACACACACCAGCACACATATACACCGGCATCGCCGCTGGTTGAGATGGACGGCAAGGCAGCCAACAAGCGGAGGCAGCTCGAGCAAAAACCGCATTCGGCTAGCCTGGACTTCATCAGCAACCTCCCCGATGACATGCTGCTCGTCATCATCGGCCTCCTCCCCACCAAATCTGCCGTGCGGACCGCCCTGCTCTCCTGGCGGTGGCGCCCCCTCTGGTGCTGCGTCCCCCTCAACCTCACCATCGAAAGCTGCCTCTGCGACGGGGATTGCAAACGCATGGCCGCAGTCTCCAAGATCCTTTCATCGCACCTTGGGCCAGCCAGACGCCTTGACATCCGCATGTTCAGTACCAACTGCAAGGTCCAACCCAAGTTTGACGAGTGGTTCTTATCCCCCGCCCTAGATTAGCTCGAGGAGCTCAGCTTTGAAGCTGGACGATGTCGCTCTCTGCCACCGTCCGCGCTCCGCCTCACGCCAATGCTGCGCCGCACCAACTTCAGCTCCTGCTATCTTCCCCAGATTAATGCCGCGCCCGCCCTTCTTCTCCCTCAAATCAAGCAGCTCGACCTCTTCGACGTTGTCATCTCGAAGAAGGCTATGGAGCACCTGCTCTGCAGCTATACTGCGCTCGAGTACCTTCGTCTTGAGCAGATCCACGGGTTCATTAGCCTCCACATCGCCTCGACGAATCTCCGATGGATTTATGTGTCTTGCTGGCCCCGCAACAAGAAATCAATTGGGAAGAGATCACTCCAGCTGTTCAACATTATGGTCATTGAGAATGCGCCTTTCCTTGAGAGATTGCTTGTATTGGATCTAGAAGGTCAAACAAAAATCAGGGTCATTGACGCGCCGAAATTGACAACGTTGGTGTACTCGTCTGCCAAATTCTCCGAACTCTTTATTGGATCTGTAATCGTTCAGGTACAACACTCATCTTCTTCTCCGTCTTCTTGAAATTTACATTTTTAAATTTCTTCTTGATGTATTTACGACCGTCTTACAGAAAATGATTCCCACAAGCTTGACCCAGTCCATGCGCACAGTGAAGATCTTAGCACTAAAATCTATCGGCCCCAATCTGGATCAAGTTGTTGGATTCCTTACATGCTTTCCGTGCACGGAGAAGCTACTCATCGAGGTGAAACTTCTTTCCTATAAGTAAATGGTAATCACAACGTAGCTCAACTTTTTCGTAATTTTCCCAAATTACGATGACAAGTGTAGTGTTCAAAACTGCATCTACGCACTGCACCAAAAGAAATGTTTTTAGTATTTTTTCTCACGTGATCACCTGCATCGTTTTTATACTGTACTACTATAGTAGCCTAGGCTAGTCATAGTGGAAAGTAACTTAGACTACTCCAGTAATTCTATGGTTACCCTAAGAGCAAGTACTACCTCCGTCCTGGTTTACTCTTCCAATTTTGTAGTATCAACATTTGACCATAGATTTTACTGACAAAATGTTAATGCATGTCATTAAGAACTATATCGTTGGATTCGTATTTGAACATAATTTTAAATGGTGTAATTTTTGTGACATGCATTGACATTTTCTTAGGTAAATCTATGGTCAAAATTTTATACTAAATACGAGGTAGTATTCCCTCTGTCCCAAAATTCTTGTCTTACATTTGTTTAGATACGGATGTTCTAACACTAAAATGTAACTAGATACATCCATATTTATACAAATTTAAGACAAGAATTTCGGGATGGAGGGAGTACAAAAGTGGGCTATGTAGGTTAAAACATGTGCCAAATTCACTTGTGATACATTTGGCATCGATGCCCCTCCATTGCTCACCTGGTGCCCCAATCTGGATCACCTACTTTGCTCCGGTGCCAAATTAACTCACGCAATGAAAAAACACTGTGTGGGAGAGAGAGGACCAAGGAAATAAAAAACACTTGTTTGGGAGAGTGAGAGGCTGGTGTAGTTTGTTTGATTGATTTGTTTATACATGTGGGTCTGTGTGCGCAGCGGTGCCAACTCTCTCACATCCCGAGAGCGGTGCCAAAATCTTTTGATTTGACATCGATGTGTATTATGTGGCATAATTTTGTGAAATATGGCATCGGCCACATAGTGGAAGGCAACAAATGCCCAAGCTCTTCACGTGCTCCTAGTTAAATGACAGGAAACAGAAAGAGAGGGAGAGAGAGAGAGAGAGAGAGAGAGTAAAAAATATCACTAGCCAGCCAACCCTATCGTACGAGCGAATAATATTGGTACCTCCTGATGACACGACAGTCTTATACAGCCAGCTGCTCTAATATGTTCTCTTCTTTTGCACATAAAAAAAGACCCAAAAGTGAAAAATGTGCTGCACTATAACAATCTCATCGAATGCCTTGATCTCCATCTTACAGGAATTGATTTGATCGACTACCGGGGCAGCACATCTGAGATTAAATTGGCCAGGTTCTTTGTTCTGGAGGCAAGTGTGCTCAAGGTAATGAGGTTTGGCATTCTCTGGCGCAACAATGAATGGCGTGCTGATCACCGCAAGCATCTAAGCCTAAATGACAAAGTCTCCGCAGAAGCTGAATTTGTTTTTGAAACATCAAGTGGCCAGAGACTCGAAAACATATTTGCCCATTAGTGACTTGTCAGGGCGGTGGATTTTAGTTTGTACGATAATGCTGCATCCACCTAAAGTAACGAAAGTTCTTACATAAACTTCCTAGTAATTCCCTCTTCGTAGGTGCAGCATTACTCCTAACATTTGTAATATCAGTTTGAAACTTGTAATATTGCCGTTTCCTATTCCTGCGTTTTCAAAATCCTGCGAATCAAACAGGTCCTGAGTTGGTGATGATGTTGTGCCTCCCATCTTTCACCAATAGCCGTCGGATCTAGATCTGACGCATACAAACCAAGCTTCTCCATTTTTGCAAAAAGATGCCCGCACTTGTTCCCTATTTACAAACAACTCCTTGTCTCTCACAATCAGCCTTATCTCCTCCCCACCATATCTAGAAGGCCGTGGAAAAATCTAGCGCGATGGCCGCTGCCAGCGCCGTCCACCCCCAATCTTAGTGTTCCGTGCAATGCACGGGCATCTACGCACGGGAAATTATGTCAAACAGGGCTAGTTGTAAGCAAGCTAACTCTACAGCCATGATGATAGTGACTGCAGACGGTGAGGCTGACTATGGTATGCCGAACACGGCGCCTATACTTAGGTGTCATCTCCGGCGCAGGGTCTTGTCACTTCACTGTGAGGAGCAGCACATAATAATTTTTCCAATGGGTAGTACAGTGCTAGTACTCCTACTACTACATTGGTAGTACTACTACTAGTACTAGTAGCACCACCATCTGGATTTAGGAGTACTACCACGTCCATCTGGATTTTAGTATTTGACTAGCAATATCTAGTAATGCATGTCACAATAAATGTACTACTCCCTCTGTAAATAAATACATGGTGTTTTATTCCTACCGGCGAGAGAACTTAATGTCTTTTTGTTAACTAGAGTACTAATAGGATTACATGCAATGAACTAAACACTGCATGTCATGTTTGGTAGTTATGTCACGAAATAAGAAACAAGGAGGGAGTTAATGCACCATGCCTAAGTGTTTTGGGATTATTTGGTTTTCGTAAGGTGACTTACACAACATTTTTGTTTACATGCATTAACATTTTATTAGTTAAATCAAAGGTCAAAACTTGGCACAAAATGCAAAGGGGACCAATAAACCAGTAAACATCAAACTTCTCTCGTTTGGCCCCAACTAGAGGTCCGGTGAGATGACTATACTGCACCGGCACGGAGGGGGACACAGCTTCATTGACTTACGGCAACTGCCTTTGGGTGAATGACACGTGGGCCCAAGGGGTGGCTGGCCCACCTATCATACAGCCAAATGCAGGTGCAGTAGATGGCCGAGGAGTAGTATGAAATCCTACACACCTACGCACGCTAACCAAGGGCAAGAGTGATCACTCGAATCGCAAGATCAGTTGACTAGAAGCTAAGCTAGACCCATGGAGGCGATGTGCACGAGCATCATCCGGCTGTGCCAGATGGTCCATGGCGCTGGCCTGTGGCCCGGCACCGAGGAACGTCTCCAGGTAGTATTGCTTGAGGCCGCTAGGGCGAGGGGCCGCTTGGACGATAGCTTCGTCTCCTTGTTCGATGAGGTCCTCGTCGGTTTCCTCGACAAGTTCACCATCGTCAAGAAGCTCGTGGACGACTTTGACGTACGCCTCCAGCCGACGCACCCAGGCTCTGTGATGCCCGCCACCCTCAACATCCACTATGGTGACAACCTCTTCGACGCACTGGTGGCCCTGCGACTGCCCGCCGTCGCGCCGGAGAATGTCCACCTCGAGGTCGCGCTCGCCGCGCTGCGCCTGGCGTAGCAAGACACCATCGACATAATCACCCACGTCTACACGCAAATCGTCCAAAAGGACTACTACATGCAAGAGGAGGATGATAGGACGCTGGCCTTCTTGGACCGCAGGGAAACCTTGGACGGCATTGTTCAGAAGCACGTTGAGCTCGCCGCCAACACCGCTGCTCCTCACACGTCGGTTGGTGACCCGGTGCACTAGGGCGTGAGGATGTCGTTGATGAATCCGTATGTATTTTTATCTTTCCGTCAAATCCATGTAGTAATATATGATACTACTAGTAATTATCTTACCTTTCGCATCAACTTCATAATTTTCGTACGTACTCCATGCATGAACGACGCCAGAACCAAACTTCTTATTACTCTAGGCAAAATCGTTATTTTCTATCTATCGGTCGTGCCATGGAGCAGAACCGAATTTTACAAGTTACGAGTTCAGAAGGAAAAGCCTGCCGTGTTTGCGTCGCACCCCCACAAGGTTGGTCCGGCACGCCGCTCAAGCGAGAATGTGTGCGGTGTTGCATTTTCACTTCCAAGTGGGACCGCAGTTGAGCAAACCGACTATCAGCAAATCCCCACCCCGCCCACCGCGCGATGGCTGAGAAAATAGGAGGGATAAGAGATGGCTATAGCACGGACTCCAAGAAAATTGGTGTCGGATGGGACTCGTGTGGGTGGCGTGTGCCGTACTGCTAGACGTGAATGCTAGTTATGGCCCATGCCACCCCACTATATCGAGCCTATATCGAGGTACGTAGAACAAATTTCCTACAGTCCGTGCTCAGCCCTCCTCTATCTCTCTTCTCAGCCAGCCAGCGGACGCGCGGAGCCCATCGTCTGTTTGCTCACATGCGGTCCCACATGTCAGTGAAAACGCAAGAGGACCCACTGAACCTGCACATCTTTCACCTCGACGTGCTGGTGATGAAAAATAAATCCAATAAAGATCTTCGGTGGCCGCTTTTGGAGTTACTAAAGAGTAGTAAGATTCTATTACAGTTTAACCCAATATGCACATCTCGTGGCTTCAACTACCACTCTATTTTCTTTCATGACACGACCTGGATGCTGGATGTCCCACGTGTCGGCAAAAGGAGGAAGAACCCGACCAAATCTTCGATTGTGCTCTCGGATTAGACTAGTTGTGCTAACTTAAAATTTTTATTGTGTACTACCTCCATTCCAAAGTACTTGACTTCCATTTGTCCAAAAATGGATCTACCTATATACTAAAACATGTCTAGATACATATATATTTTGACAAATAGAAGGCATGTATTGTGCAACGGAGGGAGTAGAATCGATGCAAGTCTTGGTATTGGGAAGAAGAGTACATCCATATATTGATATAGCGCAATTTAGTATATGTTCTAGCACTTTTAGCTAGCATAGAGGCTAGAGATGAGACTGGTGCACTTGTTGATACTCCTACTAGAATAGAGGCTAGACATGAGACTAGATGCGAGGAAGCAACGTCTACTTCTTTACACTCAAAGAAGAAAGAAGCACGCAAGATCGAGCCTCCGCAGATCAACAATGAATGCATCAAGAAGGCACTAATCCAACTTACAGGAGTAGTAAAATGTATTCTTGTGGTTCTTGTTTTCTTTGGTCTTGCTTGTCTAGTCAAAATTATCGTTGGAGTTCGTGCAAAACGGAGGTCCGTTTGGGGTCGTGCGTTGGAGTTGGCCTTACAAGTGGGACCGCAGTTGAGGAAACCGACTATCGGCAAACCCCCACCTCACCCGCCGCGCGGTGGCTGAAGTTAGAGAAACGTCGAGGTTGAAGAGATTGCTCTAGCATGGACTCCAAGAAATAATATGGTGTCAGATGGATGTCGTGGTGGTGGCGTGTGCCATACTCCTGGACGTGAATGCTTGTTCTCGCCCATGCTACCCTACTACTCCTACTACTTACTATATACTACTAGTATCGAGGATTTGTGGTGCTGGTTACGTACAGTATGGCTACAGTAAAAACACCTGCCCGACGCGCGAAGCATGTGAAGCTAGTACAAATAGTGTACTAGTACTATTGTTGATTGGCCTCATCCGATAACCTGTTGCAATGCACGTACAATTATGTATTCAGAAAATATTTTTTTGCCTCGTCGCACCACTCACTCAGAGAAGCGACTTGAAAGCCATTCATAAATTTAGTAAGTTTATCATATGCATATCATTTTATTACATACAATAGGTCATCAACCCACATCGACAACGAGGATACATTATAAATACTAAAGTTTTCATCACACAACAAATAACAAGCAATGAAATGAACTTCAACTCAACCATTCCTCAGTGTTGGATACGCTTGCTTTGAACCACAAGTGATTCTCTGGGACGAGCCATCCATTGTCGATCTGGAGACCAACGCAAGACTGATCAGCCAGGCTGAAGCGGCCTACTATATCAGTACCAGGGTAGGGAACCACCCAAATGTCTGAGGTATAGACACAGTTGCTTCTCATAAATGGTAGTAACGTTGTGTCAACAGCAGTTGGATCGCCTTTCACCATCATTGGATAGTTTTGTCCAAGGAAGAGCGAGTTTTCTCCAAGACTATCAATTCTGTACTAGGGATAAGGAGTTGGCGCTAGCACACTAGTATCCATCCTGAATACCATGCAACGGGTGTTGAAATAGGTCCGGAGAGTGCGACCATGGGAGACTACACCTGCTTCCTTAGTAGTAACATCATCAGTGGGTTGTATACACACAAGAAGAGGTGATCCATGGGAATTAGTTGCTAGGCACCACAGAGTATATGGGCACTGCTCGTCCTCATGCTCGTGATCATCACCGTCGTCATCTCCCCCTTGGTTATACAAATTTTCAAGTATAGGTGGTGGAATGTTCGCAGGACCTTGGAAACGCAAGAAGAAGGTTAATTAGTAAAGGGAAACTTGCTAACCCGCATGCATGTGGATGAAACAATTATAATTACGGTGGAAGACAAACATATCGAAATCATAAGGATTCCATGCAAAAACAGTGCCACGAGTGGTGGCAGCAAACACAAGGCCCTCGTATTGAATTGCACCACAGTACTCATCCGTGTACAGAAACTGATTTTTGAGCAATATCCATCCAGTCAAACGATGAAGGACGGCATCAAGCTTGTCGAAGATAGCAACAACTTCATAGTTGTTGTAATTCCAAGAGCGGTTGGGAACTTGACAAATTGCTATCTTCCGTAGAAGACAGTCACCATCATCGTATTTGAATGTGCGTACAATACCAGTGTGCTCAACCTCTGGGCAATATGCTGAGATTTTTAGAAGTGGAACCCGGTCACGAGTGTACACATTCACAAGTTCCCACTCGCAGTTGGACCCAATGTAAACAACCCAATCTCCATTTGCGCCTGCCTAAGCCTTACCCTCAAGCGATGGCATATTAACATCATACGTATCATTATCAAGCGGCATCAACTTGCATAGGGCGAGGCCTCCGTTGTCGCGGCACCAGTCATCAGGGTCACGGCGAAGAAGATAGG
Source organism: Triticum timopheevii (assembly GCA_963921465.1). Taxonomy (NCBI): domain Eukaryota; kingdom Viridiplantae; phylum Streptophyta; class Magnoliopsida; order Poales; family Poaceae; genus Triticum; species Triticum timopheevii. The sequence continues at coordinate 107,812,969 of OY997270.1, forward strand.
GGAGATCAAACCGCTCCTTGACTCTTGGGTTCCTTGTAATGATGTTATTAATTGAGTCGAGAATGGGCTTGAACGAACCTGCCATGCTATCCGAGGTGATGACGTCACACCGATTAATGAGTTCCTCCACCACGTCATCTTTCAGATCGGGGCAAGAATAACGGGGTCGTTTTCGGCCTGTTCCCTGCATGGAGAAGACGATCGAACAATGGCAGAAGAAAGGGTGAAGGGCTTAAGGAAAATGGAGGAGGGAGAGGAAGAGCGTGCGACAGCAGTTCCAAATTGAGAGGGAAAGGCGAAGAGTCGGTGGATGGTTGCCAGTTTGCCACGGTTCACGAAGAGGTGCCCTGGCCTACACGTCCGTTCGGAAATACTACTACTCGCCGTCGTCTCACTGATATGTTGGAACAGGACCACATGTCAACGAAACATGGTGTGTAATTTCTCGTGCAAAATGCGATCTGGCCGCATTGGCCCGAGGTGCCACATTAGTTATCGACCTTTATTTTTTTAAGCATGACTAACTGGTACTGTACGCAGAGAAAATATAAACTACTCTACCACTACTCCACCTCCAGTACTAGTAGTATAAAAAAGATATATAGGCTGGAGCTTCAGCGCTTTCTTGCTAAGGGCTGCCCACTTGCTTCTCACACTACCACCTTCTCTCTAGATCTAAAAAAGAAGGCCTCTCTCTCCCTCCTCACCGGTGGTCACAGATCCACCGGGGAAGAAAAGGACGTGCAACGTTGACGCACTCGTCGTTGGCAAGCGAGGTCACGCACTGACGACAAGGCCGTCCTCTCAGACCTAGCGCCCATGCGGGATGGCCTCCGTCCCCAAGCTCGCTGCCGTAGTGTGTGCGGAGGACGACGACCACGAGCGAAGCCACTTCCCGTCGACCCTCAGGTATGCTAGCTCTTTTCGAACCATACCCTTGTTCTATTGCCCCATCTGCCACGTCATTGCATGTGGATCTTTTTCCACTCCACCATCTTCCCAATTTGCTATCCTCTGCTCTGCTGGCCACGCAGACGAAAACCATAATTTGCACTATTAAAGGAAACCCTACTTCATGCAGACTAATCTCTGTCTGGGTTGAATAAGGAAAGGAAGGGAGACTGTACTGTCCAAGAGAGTAGGCATCGAACCTGCATCTAGGTTGAAAAGGGGAAAATCAGTAGCTAAGGAACGAGTCTCGTGTCTCCTTGTTGAAGAAGGGTAGAAAGGCATGACAACGCAATAGAGAATGACCAGGTCGATCGGTTTGTTGTCCTCACATAGGAAAAAGGTGGCTAAAGAGAGCAAAAATGGGATGTAATCCACATATGCTGCCTGGATATTTGTTGCTCTGGGCAACCATACCTCCCTCACCACTCTGCGTTCGTGGAGGTACATCATACTGGTGCGCCCACTGTCCGAATGGGCCTCCCATGCTCTTATTGCCACTTTTTTTGCTGTTAGTATAACGCCAACAGTCAAGTCAAGCAATGCTACTGCTAAAGTGATGCCACATTTAACTAATGCCGCTCTCAGTCTAATGCCACCGATAAATTTAAGCAATGCCATTTAATGTCACTGGATTATTTCAGGGTTAGCTGTTGATTATGGATGTATTAAAGATTTTTCAGCTAAGGCATTCTATGCTGTTGCACAACTAGTATACCAACGATGAAACTTGTTACTACCTTCAGATTTTTGCATTGTTAATGCTTATAGATTACATACCTCACTTTCATGAGATAAGTTATTTTTTTGTACAGTGTCACCAAAATGCCAAGGCGCTGATGTCATTTTATTTTGGTTAAACTGCACAAACAATTATGAAGACAAGAGGAAAGGTCAAGAGTGGGCACTTCCTCCTCCGGCTGTTCTCTTGGTTCGTTCGATCAAGTTTTTATGTTTGATCGATTATCAAGATCGGGATAGCAATTTTTAAGGTCCCCTCGAGTTTGAAATGATATTTACCTTGGAGGTACATGGTTTGCAAATTTTTTATACTGTCATTAGTTAATAATGCTAGTTACCTTCAGACTTTTGTATTTGGTTTAATGCTCATGCACAGCTAGCATACCAATGCTGAAACTTGTTACCTTTACATTTTGTATTGTTAATTCTTATAGAAACCTTTCAATTCTAGAGTTTAATGAAATCTGTTCAGTAAAACCATTGTACTGTACCCTGTAATAAACTAACTACTCTACTGTTGCACTAGCCACTGGATTAGTGTATATTTGTAGTATTCGAATGGTGTTGCATTAGCGTATGGACACAAATAAAGTGTGGCAAGCTTTCCCAGATATGTGCTCAAGAAAACTACTACCTATTTTTCTAAATACTAGACGTTTGGGTACTTTAAATTGAACCGCGAAAACGTCTAATATTAAGGAACAAAGGGTGTAGAGTTCACTCAAATTATCCCGGTAAAGCTTGTCACACCTTTGTTAAAATTAATGTTCATTATGTTATCGGAGGAGGTCTGTATGTTTGTCTCTAATGCCTGTCGACTACATACCTGACATCATGATGTAATGTTAAATCATTTCCTTTCGTACAGTGTCACTGAATTGTCAAGGCGGTGATGGCATTTTATTTTAGTAGAATAGCACAAAATTTTCTTAAAAGAAGAGGAAAGGTCAGGAATGGCTTAGTTTTTCAGAAAAAACTATGTATGCCTTCCTGACATTAGCCGTTGTTGCTTTATTTATTCCTTCAAACAGGTGGTTAGAAACAGTCTTGCTACCTTTTCCCATTAAGAAATTGGAATGCTTATATTTGTGAGTCTATGCTTCAACTAGTGCCACTTTTATAGTAATCACACTTTCAATATCTATGCAAACAGGGATGCTCGATTTTAGTGGAACTGCACAAAAAGTCCAACTGGTTCAAAATTAGGAGCATGTTTTTTTCCAAACCTTTATATCCAATTGGTGGCACTATGAGTTGTTCATTACGAAGGTACATGGTTTGCTACTATCTTGCTACTCTTTTTGTACTGTCATTAGATAGTAATACTAGTGGTTTGCATGTGAATTTATTGGCAGGGTGGACCTACATTGGAGGTGCAGGACAGGATTCAATGATTGGATGCTCAATTTTGGTTGTATCAATTTTACCTCTTCCATCACTGTGAACATGGATATCCTTGGTCTGATGAAGAATAGGCGCTATATTTCTGCTCTGAACCAGCAAATCAATTCAGTATGAAATTGTCCAGGGCAAAACATAACTGCATCAGATTGTCCCGTGCAGAACATGACAGATGCTAAGTGGAAGAGACATGTTTAAACCGAAAATACATGGTGTGGTATATGTCTACTAGCTGCTTGATATTTGTGCAGATAGAGATGTCTGCCCGTTGCTATTTGGCAAACAAACAAAGTGACCGCAATTTTGGTTGAACTGCACAAGAGAATAGTATAGTCACTGCATGCAGTGCCATTTGAAAATAGACACAGAAAGATTGGATAGTCACTTCATGGACAGAAAAGTAGTACTGTACTATTTATTGCCAACACTAGGTGCTTCATTGCTTTGGTCTGATTATACAATGGGCATCATTTTGCCTAAGTTAAAGTTTGTATTCCGAAAATAGTCTCGCGGTGTGATCAAGAGAAGACCAAATCATATTGCAGTGGATGTTCCTCCATCATGTGTGGTTCATTCTCATGGTTCCAGCTGTTGGTGAAACCACTTACGTTTGCAAGAGGAATTGTAGACTTCACAAACAAATTTGTCTTTCAGTCTGTACTGAATGTTGGCCAAGAGAAGCATCCATGTTAGTAGGAAGAACAGATGTTTTGTCTAGATCTTTGCTTTTGGAGCTACATATTTGTATATGATCTATGAATCATTGAGACGCATTAACATGTTGATCTTATGTATGGGAATCGTACTAGTTAGTTTTAGTTGCGACGCAAGATCCGAAGTGGCTGATCTTTGCATTTGGAGCTACATATTTGTATATGATCTGTGAATCATTGAGATGCATTAACAGTTACTTATTTCTGTTCGCTCAGTGTTTACAAGTTACTGATCGATCACTAGCTAGCCTATAAATGCACTCCTGGCAGTTTTATTTGCGACGCAAGATGCGAAGTGACAGTTTTTTGAATAAAAATGCCTACCTCTGAAGAAACTGACAAGCTACACTATCGATCCTACACGGATAAATAGCGGATCACGGACGTACTACCTCCTTTCCGGTTTGCATGGCTCAATTCAAGAAATGACCTACTCGATCCTACATGAATAAATAGCGGATCACGCAAGTACTAGTACCACCTTTCCGGTTTGCAGGGCATAATTCAAACCTCTCACCAACCAAGGTACTCCCTCCGTTCGGGTTTATTAGTCCCGTGAGCAAAGCAGCAAGACCAAGGCATGGCAATAATTAACGGCATGCAGAAGTTTAAGCCTAATTAATTCCAACGATTTAAGTGGCTGCGTGCGTGCCCTCGGCTGCGACTCGTTGCATGCTGCTCTGCGTACTGGCTGCGAGCGATTCTGAGTGCCTGCATGCAGCCGGCCGTAATTAAGGAAGCTTACTGATGCAAAAAAAGATGTGCTTTAATTGTTGCAGGCTTTTTAAATCCGTGGAATCATTATTGACAAGGAGGGAGATGATTCGAGTGCACTCGTTTGACCGCCATGCCAGCGTGCGACCCAGACGGGACGGGATGACACAGTAATAATTTCAGTTTCTCTAGTTTTCCACGGCAAGCTGGCGCGCTAAGCCATTATGCATTGAATTCTGATGACCGTCACGCTACCTTCCGCCTATAAGTACTATTTCCCGGCCTTCTCCGGTGGCACCGTGACCCAACTCGCCATATCCTCATAAGGCCCCACCGGCCCGACGTTGCTCGCCACGTCCACCATGCCCCTGCCCGTCCGTGGTAGGCGACGCCGGAGGCGGTCACCACCGGAACTAGTGTTCGGTTTTTCACCGGAAGGCAGACGGAGGGAGGAGGCATTCTATCTATCTTTAGATGGCAATGCGGAGATCGAGGAGTTGTTGGAGCGCGACCGCCTGGCGTAGGAGCAGGAGTTGTTGGAGCGCGACCGCCTGGCGGAGGAGCAGCATATCGCCGATTTGCACTGCCAGCGGGACATGGAGCAGCAGCGCACCGACGCTCTGAGTCGCGAGCAGAGCGCACGTTGCTGGTGTCCAAACCGGCGGATCTCGGGTAGGGGGTCCCGATCTGTGCGTCAAGGTTGATGGTAACAGGAAGCAAAGGACATAGATGTTTACCCAGGTTCGGGCCCTCTCGATGGAGGTAAAACCCTACTTCCTGTTTGATTAATATTGAAGATATGGGTAGTACAAGAGTAGATCTACCACGAAACCGTAGAGGCCAAACCCTAAGAGCTAGCCTATGATGGTATGATTGTAATTGTGATCGGCCTTCTAAGGACCAACCTCTCCGGCTTATATAGACATCGGAGAGGGCTAGGGTTCACATGAAGTCGGTTACAAGGAAGGAAACACAATATCCGGATCGCCAAGCCTGTCTTCCACGCAAAGGAGAGTCCCATCCGGACACGGGCCGAAGTCTTGAGTCTTGTATCTTCACGCTTCAATAGTCCGGACGATGTATACAGTCCGGCTGTCCGGATACCCCCTTATCCAGGACTCCCTGAGTAGCCCCTGAACCAGGCTTCAATGATGATGAGTCCGGCGCGCAGTCTTGTTTTCGGCATTGCAGGGCGGGTTCCTTCTCCGAATACTCCAAAGTGGTTATCGAACACTTGAGTCGTGTCCGGATCCACAAAATAATCCTCACATGCCACCATAGAGAGAATGATATTTCACAAATGCAGTCTACTGGCAACATTTTAGACAATGTGACGTGTCATTACGGTCCGGTCATTATTCGAACCGTTTTCCCACAACCAACCATAGCGCATATTGCGAGGTGGTTTCCTTGACACGTCTTGTCAAAGAAGAGATTGTGTCCCCTTATTACGGGATTCTCATCAATATGGGCAGGGGTAATCCAACCGCTCCGCTAATCGCGGCGAGTGGGGGACGAGCGGGTTCCACCAGGCAAGTGGGGAGGTGCCAAAAAGCTTTCTCCGTCTCTATAAAGAGATAAGGTCTCTTCCTCTTTACCCACGCCTCCTCCCTTTGATAGTCCATTGCCCATTGTTCGAGCCCTAACGCCCAAGCACTCTTCTTCTCCATCAAAGAGAGGTTCTCCAAAAGATGTCCGGATCCGGAGCAGGAGGCAGATGGATGGCCTCGACAGTCCAGGAGAAAGACATCAATAAGCTCTGGGGAGCTATCTGGCCCAGAAGATCGGCCACCGTCTCCCACCGGCGGGACAGGTCGTCCCCACTCCGAAACCCCACGAGAGAGTCGTGTTCCTTCCCCATTTCGTCCGCGGGCTCGGGTTTCCCCTTCACCCATTTGTTCGTGGAGTCATGTATTACTACGGGATCGATTTTCATGATCTTCCCCCAACTCCTTCCTCAATATCTCGATGTTCATCGTCGTATGCGAGGCTTTCCTCCGGATCCCACCTCACTTCGGCCTGTGGCTGAAGATTTTTAATGTGAAACCCAAGGTGGTGAGTGGCGAACACGCCGAGTGCGGCAGCGCCATGGTAAGCAAGATGCCCAAGGCCGCTTGGCTGAAGGGCGCTTTCAATGACTCCATCAAGGAGTGGCAGCAGCAGTGGTTCTATATCACCAAACCACGCGGCAAAAAGTGGGCGGCAGCTCCAGAGTTCAGATCCGGAGCTCCACTGCGGCTCACGTCCTGGCCCAAGAAGGGCCCGAACTGGTCCTCGTCCGATGAGCTATCACTGCTCCAGACGCGCGTTCAGAGTGTGGTTGACAGGGATGTCAAACTCGTCGACATAGTCTAGGTGATGCTAGTTCGCCTGGTTCTCTCCTGTCAGCGCCGAGCTTGCACTCTGTGGGAGTTCGACCCAACCGAGCACCAAACCCTTCAGGAACTCTACGATTCCTCCCACAAGGATATCTGGAAGGTGCTCTTCAAGTCCGGCAAATCATGGCTCCCAAGGACCATGGGTATCAATTACCCCATTCTTCAAGCTCGGTAAGTTACAGCCACGCTCTGTCCATTCATGCTTCAGCTGGCATGTCATGAGGGAAACATCTTAATCGTGTTTCGACGCGACCTCAGGGGTGGATAAAGAAGGTGGAGCAGATACATTGTCCAGCCCCCCTGCCGGAGGAACCGGCCGGACCTCTTCTGACGAAGATGCTGGTCCCCGCGCCTTACGAGGCGCCAAAGAAAGAGGCCTCCAAGAGGGTCAAAAAGACCCGGAGTGTCGGTGTACTAAAATAGGGGTACCTTAGTACCCCGAACTTGGGCACGGGCAGTCGCAGCGTCCCGCGGCAAGGCTTGTCGGGCGTCCGCCAAGATCCTCCGCTATTTCCATTTACTTCCATTCAAGAACAAAGTGTTAACTAAGAAGACAAGGCCCCGGCAAGAGGAGCTTGCCGGGAAGGACAAGGCCCCGGCAAGAGGAGCTTGCCGGGAAGGACAAAGACCCCGGCAAGAGGAGCTTGCCGGGAAGGCCAACCAAGGCACTTCAGAGAAACTTGCCGCGACGCCCCGCACGTCCCGGCAAGGCACGGCGAGCGGCAAGCTTGCGGGTACGACAAGACAACGGCCGCGGCAAGGCGCTTGCCGCGGCAAGGCTGCCACTCTGTGCCCACGCTCCAGCACATCCGACGATGTGTCGCCACAAGATCGCTCCTGGTGCACGTGGCGGGTAGCTGTGCAGCATGGCGGTGCAAGGTGGCAAGCGAAGCTGACAAGGAGGCCATCGTGGCGATCGGTGGCGCCCCTAACGGTCGTTTCCTTGCACTGTTGGGGCGACCGGACGGGCATTAAATGCCCTTGTCCCCTGCCGTCAGAGTTAGGTAGGGGACACTGTTGGTAGCAGTTGTACCAACCCGCGTTTTTACCTTTCTACCCCTCTTTCTACGCTGCCACCTGTCGGTGACCCCTTTAGCCTATAAAAAGGAGGCCCATGCGCACGTAGAAGGGGTTCGGTTCGGAGTTTTGGGTTCCGCAGCTTTGGGGTTCGGCTCATTCAACACCTCAACCCACATACGCTCTCGAGCAAGAACAGAATACAAACACAAAGCAGTAGTAGGAGTTTTATCTCTTCGGAGAGCTCCGAAGCTGGGTAAAATCCCCCGCGCCAGAGATGTCGTGGCGATGGGAGCACGAGCACCTATGGGGCAGGGGGCCCCTTCTTATCCGGCAAGGGAGCGGAGGGCGCACGCAGAGCGGATCGAGGCGAGAGCACGCGGGGGATTTTACCCAGCTTCGGAGCTCTCCGGAGAGATAAAACTCCTACTGCTGCTTTGTGTTTGTATTCTGTTCTTGCTCTAGAGCGTATGTGGGTTGAGGTGTTGAATGAGCCGAACCCCAAAGCTGCGGAACCCAAAACTCCGAACCGAACCACCCAACCGCCGAACCAAAACTCCGAACCGAACCCCCTTCTACGTGCGCATGGGCCTCCTTTTTATAGGCTAAAGGGGTCACCGACAGGTGGCAGCGTAGAAAGAGGGGTTGAAAGGTAAAAACGCGGGTTGGTACAACTGCTACCAACAGTGTCCCCTACCTAACTCTGACGGCAGGGGACAAGGGCATTTAATGCCCGTCCGGTCGCCCCAACAGTGCAAGGAAACGACCGTTAGGGGCGCCATCGATCGCCACGATGGCCTCCTTGTCAGCTTCGCTTGCCACCTCGCACCGCCATGCTGCACAGCTACCCGCCACGTGCACCAGGAGCGATCTTGTGGCAACACGTCGTCGGATGTGCTGGAGCGTGGACGCAGAGTGGCAGCCTTGCCGCGGCAAGCGCCTTGCCGCGGCCGTCGTCTTGTCGCACCTGCAAGCTTGCCGCTCGCCGTGCCTTGCCGGGACGCGCGGGGCATCGCGGCAAGTTTTCTGAGGTGCCTTGGTTGGCCTTCCCGGCAAGCTCCTCTTGCCGGGGTCTTTGTCCTTCCCGGCAAGCTCCTCTTGCCGGGGTCTTGCCCTTCCCGGCAAGCTCCTCTTGCCGGGGCCTTGTCCTCTTAGTTAACACTTTGTTCTTGAATGGCAGTAAATAGGAATAGCGGAGGATCTTGGCGGACGCCCGACAAGCCTTGCCGCGGGACGCTGCGACTGCCCGTGCACAAGTTCGGGGTACTAAGGTACCCCTATTTTAGTACACCGACAGGAGCCCCTGGGCCTGGGCCATACACGGTGCCGAGCGCTGTTGGGCCAGGCCCAAAACAGGGCACGGGCACTCGCGGCCTGGGTCCACATTAAATCCACTCCGTATCCATCGCGCTCGCAAACGGGGCTGGAAGCCGGAGGCGACGACGAGGCGCCCGGCGCAGCCTGACGAAGAACTCGCAAGGGTCGTCCCCCGTATGGACCGCCGCGAGGGGAGGAACCGCCGGCGGAGGCGGGGACGCTGCGCCGCCCCGTCCGCCTCTTCCCCGAGCGCTTCGACCTCGTCCTCGACCTCGTCCACGACCTCGCCCCCCCCCCCCCTCTTCCCCTTGTGGCTGGCTCTGCCACCACGGGCGCGGGATAGGGAGGGATGCGCTGTCTGGCGGCGACCCTCGCCGCCACCGATGAAGGACCAGGGTTCCCTTTCTCCATGGCATAGTCAGTCATGCTTTTGAGCCACAGCTGCACAGAAATGTAGAAGCTTACATGGATGACATAGTGGTCAAGAGCAGGGACAAAGAGACTTTGGTCCAAGATTTGGACGAGACCTTCACAAATCTGCACAAGATCAATCTCAAGTTAAATCCCGAGAAGTGTGTGTTTGGAGTTCCTTCCAGCAAGCTTCTCGGATTCTTTGTGTCCCAGAGGGGTATTGAAGCCAATCCCGACAAGATCAAGGCCATCGAGCAAATCAAAGCACCGAAGCGAGTCAAGGACGTACGAAGGCTTGCCGGCTGCGTTGCTGCTCTCAGCAGGTTCATTTCCAAGTCTGCTGAACGCGCCCTGCCGTTTTTCAAAATTTTGAAAAAGGCGGGTCCAATGAAATTGACTCCGGAAGTGGAGGCTGCGCTGCAGGGCTTGAAGAGATACCTATCCTCTACTCCAACACTTGTCACACCTAAGCCACAAGAGAAGTTGATGCTATATCTGGCGGCAACCAATCAAGTGGTTAGTGCTGCGTTAGTAGCGGAGAGGGAGGCAGATGATGAGCCAGCGGCCGCGGCAAGCGAGTCCTGCGACAAGCAGGGGGCTTCCCCGACAAGCTCTGGCCCGACAAGCCCTGATCCGACAAGTTTTGGTTCCAGCAAGGATGGATCTGCGCGGCCACAAGAAGAGAAACAGAAGAAGATGGTGCAGCACCCAGTTTACTTTGTCAGTTCCCTTCTACAGGGGGCTAGATCAAGGTACTCTGGTGTGCAGAAGTTGCTTTTCAGCCTTCTCGTGGCCTCGAGGAAGCTGCGTCATTACTTTCAAGCACATGAGATCACAGTGGTCACTCGCTTTCCGTTGAAGAGGATATTGCAGAATCCAGAGGCAACAGGCAGGATTGTCGAGTGGGCACTGGAATTGTCAAGCTTTGGCCTCAAGTTTGAAAGTACTTCAACTATTCAAAGCCGAGCATTGGCAGAATTCATAGCAGAATGGACACCAACGCCCGATGAAGAAACTCCGGAGAGGAGCATCCCCGTCGAGGAGGCAAGCAAAGAATGGATCATGTACTTTGACGGTGCCTTCTCGCTGCAAGGCGCCGGTGCGGGCGTACTACTTGTCGCACCCACCGGAGAGCACCTCAAGTACGTGATCCAGATGCACTTTTCCAAGGAGCAAGCTACAAATAATACTGCAGAGTATGAAGGCTTGCTTCCCGGACTCAAGATCGCGGCAGAACTTGGGATCAAGAAGCTTATTGTCAGGGGTGACTCACAGCTTGTCGTCCTCCAAGTTAACAAAGATTATCAGAGTCCGTTGATGGAAGCCTACATTGATGAAGTGAGGAAGCTAGAAGAGCATTTTGACGGCCTGCAAATGGAACATGTTCCCAGAGCTCAGAATGACATTGCAGATGGACTGTCAAAGTGCGCCGCACTCAAGTTGCCTGTGGAACCAGGGATTTTTGTGCTCAAGCTGACTCAGCCATCTGTGACACCATCAACTAGACAGAGCAAGAAAAGAAAGTTGATTACTGGCAACTACTTTTCGGCAGAGCTCCCCGAAGCCACCGCCAAGAAGGTCCCCAGGATCAACACAGAAAGTGCTGAGGAGCGGTCTGCTCCGACAAGCCCTAGGGTTTGTTTCGTTGAAGCAGATGCTCCCGACAAGCTGTGTCCTGACACGCTTGCCGGGGAGCATCACGCTCCGGCAGGATCCCAGATTCTTGCCGTAGAAGCGGATGTTCCCGCAGCAGCATTTGTGCCTTTAGTCCTTGTCATCGAGCCACAAGCTCCGACATGGGCACAGCAGATCGTCCATTTCCTTCAGACAGGAGAACTTCCCGAGGAACAGGAAGAAGCGGAGAAAGTAGCCTGGCAATCAAGTATGTACCAGTTTGTCGATGACATACTGTACAGAAGAAGATTCAACGGAGTGAAATTGAAGTGCATTTCCCGGGAAGATGGACAAGAGCTGTTGGCGGAGATACATGGAGGCATATGTGGTCATCACATTGGCGCAAGAGCACTTGCCGGCAAAGCCTTCCGGCAAGGTTTCTTCTGGCCGACAGCCCTCCAGGATGCAACTGCACAAGTAACCAAGTGTGAAGCGTGCCAGTTCCACTCCAAGCAGATACATCAACCAGCCCAAGCTCTCCAAACAACCCCTTTATCCTGGCCATTTTCGGTCTGGAGGCTCGACATTCTTGACCCCTTTCCCCTCGTATACGGATCGCCTCGAGTGCTCACTTACGATGAGCTAGAGCGAGAGCAGCTGCGGAAAGATGACGCGCTGCTCCTCGAGGAAGATCGTCTTCAGGCTGCGGTACGAGCTGCTCGCTACCGGCAAGCTTTGCGCCGCTACCATAGCCGCAAAGTTAACGCCAGAAGCTTCGAGGAGGAGAGGATAGAGGTGTGGGCCGGGCATCGTTCAAAGGAGTATGGCCTTGCCGGAACACAGGCGACAGAAAAGCTAAGTTGCCAAAGTTTGAGCATGATCAAGTTTTAAATTTTTTAGTTATATTCCTTGAATGTCCGTGCCTTGTATGGAAAACCTGTGCGCGGAGGAATCGACTCGTGGCTAAGTTGCGCCCTTGATTTGTTTTGAGTCCGCTCAACAATACAAGTGCGCTGCAACTAGCCCCGACAAGGTTTCTTGCTGAATGCAACACCGCCAGCGGGCTGCTGATGTTCCGCACTCAGCAAGTGTGCTTGCGCCGGCAAGTCTCCCTCAAAGCGTAGGGTAAAAACATACAAGGGATGTAATAGAGTAAAGGATATAACATAGTAAGCGTTGCCCAGGACAAAGTTATATTACGAAAATAACTTGTTACGGCACTGACTAAGTTGTTCTCATAGCTGAAATAACAGCGACAAGGAAGAAGAAGGAGGGCGCACCGGCACTTGGACCCCTGCAAGCCAGTGTTGCCGGGGGCCGCGAATACCAATATTCATCCGCGGCAAGCCAGAGTTGCCGGGGGCTGCGATATCAGATAAGTTTTTCGTCCCTCATCATGCATCCTCTTATGGACTGGGGAACACGAAGCCGCGTCCTTGAACGATCGTACCTTGTATAGAAAACCTGTGCGCGGAGGAATCGACTCGTGGCTAAGTTGCGCCCTTGATTTGTTTCGAGCCCGCTCAACAATACAAGCGCGCTGCAACTAGCCCCGACAAGATTTCTTGCCGGAGGCAACACCGCCAGTGAGCTGTTGATGTTCCGCACTCAGCAAGTGTGCTTGCGCCGGCAGGTTCCCTCAAAGCGTAGGGTAAAAACATACAAGGCATAGAATCAAGTAAAGGATATGGCATAGCAAGCTTCCCCTTTTCATTAAAAAACATCCTACTCAGGTACAGTCCATAGAGGATGAAAAACATGAAAGAGAGGATTACAAGTTTTAAATGCAGCTAAGGCCCGAAGGCTTACAAATTAAAAAGATAAGATGCCCATAATCCTTTTCCTGTCCCCCTTTTCAGGAGGTAGGTCAAGGAGGCGAAAAGGGCAAAAGAGGTGCCTAGGCGAACTACGGGTGCCAGAAGACACCAAGAGAACATCCCGGGGACCGTCCGAAGGCTGGATGGTGGTGGCGGCGCCGGATGCAGGGCTCGAAGACGGGGCGGCAGGACGTCAGCACGCTGTCGAGGGCACTACGCCCTCGTACTCCGACTTGACGGCCTTGCCGCCAGCCCTCTGTCCCTTCCGCAGCCTCCCTACGCCAGCCGCCCAAGGAGACGACCCCGGGGAGTTCAAGGTGCCGGCGACGCGGATGATGGGGTCGCCGGTGACGCGCGAAGCAGCGCCCAACACCTAGTCGGACCCGCCACTCCGCCGCCCGCTACCCTCGTCGTCGCTGTCGCTCTCCTCCTCGTCACTCTCGCTCGAGGGGGAGTCCTCGCTATCGGAGGAGCTGTCCACGCAGCACCTCGCCCGGATGCCGGAGTCCCCGAAGACCTTGACGGAGAGGAGGTCGCCCTCCATTAACTTAAAATGGAGGGTAAACCCCGCCGTCAAGCTATGGATGCGGGCGAACATCTTCCACCCTCGATCAAGATACATCACATTAGGGGCTGGGGATACAACGTGGACTCGCGTGCCGTTGATCCCACAGCCCCTCATGTGCAATCTCAATGTCTCGGGCGGTTCCGGCTCCATCACGCTCGCAAACGGAGCTGGAAGCCGGAGGCGACGACGAGGCGCCCGGCGCAGCCTGACGAAGAACTCGCAAGGGTCGTCCCCCGTATGGACCGCCGCGAGGGGAGGAACCGCCGGCGGAGGCGGAGATGCAGCACCGCCCCGTCCGCCTCTTCCCCGAGCGCCTCGACCTCGTCCTCGACCTCGTCCACGATATCGCCCCCTCCCTCTTCCCCTTGTGGCTGGCTCTGCCACCACGGGTGCGGGATAGGGAGGGATGCGCTGCCTAGCGGCGACCCTCGCCGCCACCGATGAAGGGCCAGGGTTCCCTTCCTCCATGGCGGATGAGAGAAGGGGGAGCAGAAGTTGAAGAAAGGAGAAGATGAGAGAGTGCGGGTTTCTGCGCTCCCCTCTCGCCCTTCTTAAAGGAGCGAGGTGGGGGCTCGGCCGCCCCGCTCGGTGAATCTGAGCACGGGAAGAGCAGGGAGTCGGGGCCGACCCGTTGCCTCCGCCCGTGACGGCTCAGTTTCCCACTTCCACCGCCCACGACCCCGAGTGCATGGGAGCCGCGTGGCGGGAATGCAGAACCAAGGCGACAGATGAGGTGACCTCGCCCCTCCCCGTGGTCACGGGTGGGGGGTGGACGCCTCGAAAATCGCGCACGCCACCCACGTCTCCCACGACGCCGCGATTGACGTGTGCCGTTACAAGGGAGCGCGGCGGGTGCGGAGTCAGATTTAATGTGGACCCAGGCCGCGTGTGCCCGTGCCCTATTTTGGGCCTGGCCCAACAACGCTCGGCACCGTGTATGGCCCAGGCCCGGGGGCTCCTGTCGGTGTACTAAAATAGGGGTACCTTAGTACCCCGAACTTGGGCACGGGCAGTCGCAGCGTCCCGCGGCATGGCTTGTCAGGCGTCCGCCAAGATCCTCCGCTATTTCCATTTACTGCCATTCAAGAACAAAGTGTTAACTAAGAAGACAAGGCCCCGGCAAGAGGAGCTTTCCGGGAAGGACAAGGCCCTGGCAAGAGGAGCTTGCCGGGAAGGCCAACCAAGGCACTTCAGAGAAACTTGCTGCGACGCCCCGCACGTCCCGGCAAGGCATGGCGAGCGGCAAGCTTGCGGGTGCGACAAGACAACGGCCGCGGCAAGGCGCTTGCCGCGGCAAGGCTGCCACTCTACGCCCACGCTCCAGCACATCCGACGACGTGTCGCCACAAGATCACTCATGGTGCACGTGGCGGGTAGCTGTGCAGCATGGCGGTGCGAGGTGGCAAGCGAAGCTGACAGGGAGGCCATCGTGGCGATCGGTGGCGCCCCTAACGGTCGTTTCCTTGCACTGTTGGGGCGACCGGACGAGCATTAAATGCCCTTGTCCCCTGCCGTCAGAGTTAGGTAGGGGACACTGTTGGTAGCAGTTGTACCAACCCGCGTTTTTACCTTTCTACCCCTCTTTCTATGCTGCCACCTGTCGGTGACCCCTTTAGCCTATAAAAAGGAGGCCCATGCGCACGTAGAAGGGGTTCGGTTCAGAGTTTTGGGTTCCGCAGCTTTGGGGTTCGGCTCATTCAACACCTCAACCCACATACGCTCTCGAGCAAGAACAGAATACAAACACAAAGCAGCAGTAGGAGTTTTATCTCTCCGGAGAGCTCCGAAGCTGGGTAAAATCCCCCGCGTGCTCTCGTCTCGATCCGCTCTGCGTGCGCCCTCCGCTCCCTTGCCGGACAAGAAGGGCCCCCCTGCCCCATAGGTGCTCGTTCTCCCATTGCCACGACACGGAGTGGCCTCCGCCATCGCGAGGCTACGGATGCCAAATCCGATGACTCCAGCGACGATCCTTCTTCTGAAGACAAAGAGGAGGAAGCAGAGGAGGATGAGCCTCACTCTGATGGCGGAAGGAAAAGGACGGCCTCCACATCTCTGGAGGCCGGATCGCCCAAGAGGGGGAAAGGTTCCCTCCCAGAGGTATCCACCACAGCTGCCGATAGCAGCCCAGAGTGGGATCTCAGGGCCCAGCCCCTGGAGAAGTCGTAAGTATCCGAACACGTATATGTGTCCGGGAATGTTTTTGGGTATAGTAGTTTTAACTGTTGCCACATTTTGCATAGTCCGGCAAGGTCTCGCGCCGGCCGGTCCTCATCGGAGGATTCGCTGGGCTCGGGCGCCTTGGCGAGCGAGATGCCTCCGTAGGCCCCTTCCCAAAAGTCCGGGCGCGACACCGAGGTGTCATCTCGATAGGACCCGGACCAGGAAGGACATATCCCTAGAGCCGGACACGCGGGGACGGATGCGGCCCCCGGGAACTCTAAGGTTCTAGAATCGAGCGAACAGCCACCTTCGATGGTGGGAGTCCTGCCTACCCCGCCGGCGTCCTCTGTTCAAGAAGAGCTGCCCGGCGGTCTATCGACAGCGTTGAAGAACGCGTCTATCGTCGATGAGCATCGGACCCTCATGGGCTTGGTGGTTGAGAAGATTCAGTCCACCGAGAGCGGGCTGAATGAGTCCTGCTTTGGCCTTATAAAGGCCTTTGAGGTATGTTTCCTAAGAAACCTTTGAGGAATTGTCAAAGTATGAGTAGTAGCCCCTGATACAGTGTCCGAAGGAGGAGACAGAGCCGGGCAGGGGATCAAACCCTCTGCTTCCGCATGAGCTTATGTGGATGACGTATACCTCTTTATGTGAAAACAGGCATCTGCAAAGAGGCACCCGCTTATATTGCGGAAGTGTCCGAACTGAAGCATAGCCTTGCACGGGTAACTCGGCCGTGTGAAGAAGCAACTGGAAGACAAGCAAGGTATGTTGAAAACATTTGTCTTGAGGTTGGCACGAATGAATAGTTGTGCCTAGCGAAAAGTATTTGTATTGTGTGCTCTAGGAGCGAGTGCCGAATACGAGGCACTAAAGAAGGCTATGGCCAATGCCAATAGGAAGGCTGCCGTCGAACAGGCACTTCATGAAAAACACGAGGCCATGGTCATCGCAGCTGAGCAAGAGCTCCAGGAAGCTGTGAAGAAAAGCGAGGGCTTGGAGCAGAGTCTAGTAGGGAAAGAATCCGAGCTCGCCCAAGCTCTCGAGGCTGCGGAAGGTGCTCGTGAAGAAGCCCGAGGTGCTGTGCGGGACATTCATGAGGCCCGGAAAGTTGCGGCTGGTAAGGCCTTCTGTATTCTTAGCCCTTTGTATATGATAATGGGAGGAATCCTAAGCGGCAAGCTGAATTCTTATTTTTCCAGGGGCTTTTGCGGATCTTCCTCGCAGCATATCAGATGCCGCCCAATTCTACCGAACCAAGGAGAATAAGTCCGCGGAGAGGGATTTCTGGTCGCAGTATATGGCGCCGAACTATCCAGTGCCTTTTATCGATCAGCTGAAGCAGCTGGTCGAACTGCACCAGGCGCCCGAACTATCCATGAAGGATTTAGTTGTCCGGCTATGGCCTGCGGAGCCGATTCCAAGCAGTTACTTCGGGCTCGTGAAGCGGATTGTGGGCGCCTGTCCTCGGCTGGATGCTATCAAGCGATCGGTCTGTATAGAAGGTGCACGCATGGTGTTTGCCCGTGCAAAGGTGCACTGGGGGAAGCTAGACATGGAGAAGCTCATGACTGAGGGGCCGCCGGAGGGTAAGGAGCACCGCAAGCCCGAACTGTACTATGAAGGTGTACTGAAAGGGGCCCGCCTTGCGGCGGATAAGTGTGCCAAAGACATTATATTTCCCTAAGGGCATTCGTGCCGCCTTTTGTAATATGGGATAATGGCATTTTTATTATATATTGCCTGTTTTGTTTGAACATATGTTCTTCTTGTGCGGCTGTTTATTGTATGCAAATCCTGAGAGTTGGCCAGTCGTCGGCTTCTGCCCCCACGTAAAAAGAATACGGGGGTGTTCGGGATATATCTGAACGCTCTTTATCCCATAGTTGGGTCCTTCTAAGGAGGTGTTTCTCTCCACGAACTAGGCAATCAGACTATAAGGCTTTATTACTCTCACTTAGCCACAGGAATTCGAGTATGGTCGGCGCAGCCCCTAGTGTTCGGAAGGCCGAACTAGGGGCTCTATTGGCGCCTGATCAGAAGACAGACCCGTCGCACTTTGCATTTATAATGGCGTTGTGCGGAATAAATCTTTAAGGATTTTACAACCTCTCGAACAGCTGACCAGCTCTCGCTGCATCATGACAGTCGGTTTTCGGCTTTCTCTACTGAGGTGTTCGTCCGACTGAATCGGGACACAATCGCAGTAGTTCTCCCAGCGCTACCTTAGCCGATAGAACGGAACATAAGGTACGAAAACATGGGAGCTGGGCAAACCCAACCAATGACCCAAGACATGATTCAGAGCTGATGCATATAGTGCTATAAGTTCAGGGTGCCGAGCGACCGAAAAGGTGGTCGGACTTTATTGCCGTACTGTGCAGCCCCTGGCATATCCGGGCGTAACACGAAGCGTGGCTGCCATTTTTGGCAAAGAGGCATCGGCGATAAACACTGGCCGATAAGTGTTATTTAAATCTACTCATTGTAGTAAGATGATATGTCTATGCATATGAGTATGATGTATGAAAAGAATTGTTTTTGGCGGAACCTGTGATGGCCGGACTGGAGGGGGTTGTGAGTGGATCAAGAGTGAATCCGAACTGCCTTCTACCTGCATGTTCCTGCCATTGTGTGTCCGGGCTGATTCCACGCCGCCAATCCTGTTCTGCGTCAAAGTTAGTTTGTGAAGGCAAATGCTATAAGGCAGCTGACCGTCCTCTTGTGGTTGGTCTAAGGGTTCCTGATCGGACCCTGGCGAACCCAACCGTTATACCGCGAAATAGCTATAAGGCTATAAGGCAGCTGACTGTCCTCTTGTGGTTGGTCTAAGGGTTGGTCTAAGGCTATAAGGCTATAAGGCAGCTGACCGTCCTCTTGTGGTTGGTCTAAGGGTTCCTGATCGGACCCTGGAGAACCCAACCGTTATACCGCGAAATAGCGCGGACTCCTCATTTGGTGTCCGGATAGTTGGCTGTCATATCAAAATTTTGATAGGCATGCGCGACTCGCTACTCCAGTAGTTGTGTGGTTTCCTGCTCTAAGGGCGGAGTCCGGCCTTGCCCATGGGTGTGATTGTATCACACGGTGTTGGCCTGATGGTTTATCACGTAGAATCTAGTCAACGTGGTTTATCCCGTTGCCGTACGGTAAACTACCGCATGGTGGGAAGGTGCCGAAGATTTATTCTTTGGTGTAGCATTTTTTTTGGGTGATCCAAAGACAACCGTTAGAGTGTGAGCCCATGAAACTTGGCCTTTGCGCCTTGCATCTTTTAGAAGATGTTATTCGTGGCTTCATACCCGTGTGGGCTTTGGGTGTTATGGAGCCCCCGGACTACTAGGTCTAGGGGTACTGCAATTGACTTGTTGTGGTTGATGTGATCATGGGCGATCGGACTACGTGGAGGCCGGCGCCCGGCAAATAGCCCTGGAGGCTGTCGGGCATGCACGCGTTCGCGACACTGATTTTTACTACCAGCTCGTCAAGTCGGTTTCCCGATTGGAAGCTGAAGATTCGGTGGACCACGCCGGCATGGAAAGGGCCAACGCACGCGAGCAACACACCCTATCGCACCTCTAGGAAGTCCGAGGCGAGGCGTAGGACGTCGGTGCCGGCGTTTAGCGTGTACCACAGATGGTGGCCGGCATCGTCTAGTTAGCTAAGAGTAAGTTAGTACTTGTACGCTACTAGAGTATTAGTGGGAGTAGATAGTTAACTTGGCTATGATGGTTGTCAACATGGAAGTTCAGTACTCTATATGTGGATCAGACCTGTTACTTTGCTCTGAATGTTGAACTTTCCGTTTGAACGTATGGAATGGGATGTTATTTTTTTAAATGGTTGTATTTGTCCTCCACGGGTTTAGAGGCTGACTTGTGGGCCTACTAAGTTGACGCGTACACAATCAGGAGATGATTTTATGTGGAGAGGATGACAGTAGGGACCCGCCAAGGCCATGGCAGTACGGAAGCAAGTGTCTCCTTATTTCAAGCCAATAAAAAAATGGCTCCTCCTAGTGGATTTCTGACATCTGGGTCCCATGCCATTGTCAACATAGTTAATAAACGAGAGAATTACACAACGAGCGGCTGACACCAGGGACCCAACCGCTCGCCCAGTTATTTTTGTTTTGGATTAATTTGATAAATGCCACTCCAAATCTGGTGTATCCGAGAAATGCCACCGCAATTTCCAAACTTTGAAAAATGCCATTTCATGCCATTTCTAGTGGCATTTTTCGAAGTCTGGAGTGGTGTTTTTCAAACTTTGCAAACTGCAGTGGTGTTTTTCAAAGTTTGCAAATTGCAGTGGCATTTTTATGAATCGCCATAATTGGAGTGGCATTTATCTAATTTATTTTTGAGACGGAAGCAGGTGTCAACTGGGCTGTGCGGGACACTCTGGCCTGTCTAGACAGCCTTTTCTTTTATGTTTACCACAGACCAGCCCAGTAGTTTCTTTTCTTTCTAAAAATGGCTAGCCCAGTTTTTTTGTGATTTGTCAAGTAAGTCGCTTTATGAGGCCTGTTGGGCTACAAATCTTTCAAGACAAGGAGAGCTTCATTCGGCTGGCCGAGAAAATGGCCTATCAGTAATGAGAAATGGGTTGTACATTTTTAAAACACATCAAACCGACAATTAGTTTCAAATATCTTTTTTTCATTTTGAGATTTTAAATTGCATTGATTTTTATGCGTGGACAATTTATTGGATTTTATATTGATATACATTTATTTTTAAAATCAGTCTGAATGTGACTCGAAATTTCGGGATTAAAAACAGTTCAAACCGCACCGACATATGCAAAATTTCGTATAATTTTTTTAACAGTGGCCACAATATGGGTTGTAATGCTAACAAAAAGAATATGGGCTCCAAAAAAACACGTAAGAATTAGCAAATGGGCTGTAAATTATTTGAAATAATGGCAGATGGCTTGTATGCTGTTTTCCACAGATTTGAGGCTTTCCATAGATGGCTTGTATACTGTTGGATGTCCATCCAATGGCCGTCGTGCTTCTTCAATCTCTGCTCTTCCTCCTCCAGCCGCTCAAACAAGCATCGGCGGGACTGCCTGCTCCCTCCTCCCTACGGCCGGCTATGCTGCCGCGCAGGCCTCACCGCCCCACCGTACTCCCATCGCTGGCCTAGCCATCCCTCTACTCACCCACAGTCCCACACCTGCTGTTATTCTCCGGTGACGGCAGACGAACTAGTAAACTCTCGTACAGTCGTACTCCCCTCCACGTGGGAAACAACTGCCGAGTCTTCCCTGCCTCCGTGTTGTTCCCTTCCTAGGCCTCGCCGTCGTCCATCGCCCTGGTGCTCTCGGCGTGGCGTGGTCAACGTGGTCAACGACCGACATGCATCTGAAGTGGACTGTACGTGGAGAGGCTAACAGCTGGGTCCACGGTCACACGCAAGGAAATGCCTCCTTATTACGTGCAAAATAATGATTCCTCCACCTGACACTACAAAAAAGACACATCCGTGACATTTTGGGTTGAACGAATTTTTTTCTGTCATACATATGACACTTCTATGACGATAATTGTGACAAAACCCGGTATCATCATAGATGTGGTGGGCTCCTACTTCTATGACAAAAAATCATGACAAAAAATGGGCTTTTCGTCCTAGGCGGGCCGGAGACGCAGCTGCATGACATTCTTTGGGCCGTCCATGACAGAAAAAACCGTGGTAGAAGCGAGGGGGAGGGAAATTTCGGGGAGTTGCCGGTTACGGTGGGAGGTCGGGGGCGGAGCGATGTGCGTTTCTCTCATACGTACGCGCGTGTGTGCGAGGAGTTGGCTCTAACTGAACCCGAGCGAGGCGTTGGGCTCTAACTGAACCCGAGCGATTGCACTGCAGGCTACGCATTACTGAACCCGAGCGATCGATCGATGGTTGTTAACTGAACCCGATCGAGCGATTTCTTCGCTACTGCTGCTAACTGAAGTCGATCGATTGGATGAACAGTGAGCATTGCGGTGGTGGGGGGGAGGGTTGGATGAACAGTGAGCGGTGGCGTTGCCTCTAGATGAGCAGGAACCCATGGTGTGGAGGGCTGGATGAACAGTAGACGGTGGAGGGGTGGCCTTGGAGGGGTGGTTGAACAGGACCCCGTGGTGTGGAGGGCTGGATGAACAGTAGACGGTGGAGGCGTGGCCGTGGAGGGGTGGTTGAACAGTAGCCGGTGGAGTAGCGCGCGGTGGAGGCTGGATGAACAGGAACCTGTGGAGGCTGGAGGAGGTCGACTGTAGCCCGTGGAGGCTAGAGGAGATCGACGGTGGAGATGAACAGTATCCCATGGAGTCCCGTTTTGCTGTACGCCACACCCCTCCCCCCCATTTCGACCGTAGCACTCCAACACAAGTCCGTTTCGTCCGTTTTGCGGTACACCACACCCCTCCCGATCAATAGGACTCCCGTTTCGACCGTAGGAGGTCCGTTTTGTCCGTTTTGCCGTACGCCACACCCCTCCCGATCAACAGGACCCCCGTTTCGACCGTACGAGGTCCGTTTTGTCCATTTTGCGGTACGCCACACCCCTCCCGATCAACAGGACCCCCGTTTCGACCGTAGAAGGTCCGTTTTGTCCGTTTTGCAGTACACCACACCCCTCCCGATCAACAGGACCCCCATTTCGACCGTAGGAGGTCCATTTCCTCCGTTCCGCGGTACGCCGGGCCTCGTTTCCATTACCTGTTCCATCCAAGCCGGTTGGCTCCCACGCGTTCCGTTGCCTCCTGATGAACACGACGCATTCCGTTGCCTCCCCATGAACACGACGCATTCCGTTGCCTCCCCATGAACACGACGCATTCCGTTGCCTCCCGATGAACACGACGCATTCCGTTGCCTCCCCATGAACACGACGCATTCCGTTGCCTCCCCATGAACACGACGCATTCCGTTGCCTCCCCATGAACACGACGCATTCAGTTGCCTCCCCATGAGCACGAGCCCTCCCCGTACGTATGCGCGACTAGGCGTTCGAGACCCCGCCCGTATGTACACATACATGGCTGTATTTTCTTTCTTGCACCCTTGCCGTTGTACGTACGTGTACATGCTACGTGCGCGCCTCTACTACGACACGTATGCGCCTCTACTACGACACGTGCGTGCCTCTACATCGACCAGTATATATGTACGTACAAGTTCGCGACCAGAATGACAACACTACGTACGCTTCGACCAGGTGGGTCCCGACTGTCAGGCAGTTCCTTGCGTGCGAAAATGTAGCTGGCGGGTCCCAGCAGTCAGAGGGGCGAATCATTTTTTTTGCCCGGACGCACTTCCTTTGCGTGCGAAGATGTAGCTGGTGGGTCCCAGCAGTCAGGGGGGCGAATCGTTTTTTTTTTGCCCGGACGCACTTCCTTGCGTGCGAAGATGTAGCTGGTGGGTCCCAGCAGTCAGGGGGGTGAATCGTTTTTTTTTTCGGACGCACTTCCTTGCGTGCGAAGGTGTAGCTGGTGGGTCCCAGCAGTCAGGGGGGAAACGTTTTTTCGTGAAATATGGTGGCCCGCCCGGTGGGTCCCCGCTGTCAGGTGGAGGAATAATTATTTTGCGCGTAAAAAGGAGGCACTTCCTTACTGCGGCCGTGGACCCAGCTATCAGCCTCTCCACGTACAGTCCACGTCCAATGGAAGCCGTTCCTTGACCACGTTGACCACGCCGCGCCGAGAGCACCAGGGCGGTGGACGACGGCGAGGCCTAGGAAGGGGACGACACGGAGCCAGGGAAGACGCGGCAGTGGATGCCCACGCGTAGAGGAGTATGAGGGTTCACTGGTTCGCTGCGGTGTGAGGCTGCCGTCGCCGCAGAATAACAGGGGGTGTGGGTGAGTAGAGGGATGGCCTGGCCAGTGGTGGGAGTAGTAGGGGGCGGTGGAGGCAGGAGCACGAGGCACGACCGGCGCTGGTTTGGGCGGCTGGAGCAAGAAGACCAGAGGTTGAAGAAGCACTACGGCCGTTGGATGGACATCGTACGGTCACTGGAGCTAGAATCATGCATATTGACTAAGTTGACAAAGCCCTCCGTCCCCGTCAACTTAGTAGGCCCACAAGTCAGCCTGCCACTATACTGGGTCCCAGCTAACAGGGGGAGTATTCATTTTTTTGTGCGTAATAAGGAGGCACTTCCTTGCGTGCGAAGATATAGCTGGTGGGTCCGAGCTGTCAGCGGCGATAACGTTTTTTTCGCGAAATATTGAGGCCCTTTCGGTGGGTCCCTGATGTCAGGTGGACGAATCATTATTTTGCGCGTAATAAGGAGGCATTGCCTTGCGTGCGGCTGTGGACCCAACCGTCGGCCTCTCCACGTACAGTCCACTTCAGATGCATGCCGATCGTTGACCACGTTGACCAGGCCGCGCCGAGAGCACCAGGGCGATGGACGATGGTGAGGCCTAGGAAGGGAACGACACGGAGGCAGGGAAGACTCAGCAGTTGGTTCCCACGCGGAGGGGAGTACGACTGAACGAGGGTTTATTGGTTCGTCTGCCGTCACCGGAGAATAACAACATGTGTGGGTGAGTAGAGGGATGGCTAGGCCAGCGATGGGAGTACGGTGGGGCGATGAGGCCTGTGCGGCAGCACAGCCGGCCGCGGGGAAGAGGGAGCAGGCAGTCCCACCGGCGCTTGTTTGAGCGGCTGGAGCAGGAAGAGCAGAGATTGAAGAAGCACGACGGCCGTTGGATGGACATCCAATCGTCACTGCTTGTGCGTCAACCTTTTTTTGTAGGAAAGCCTCAAATCTGTGGAAAACAGCATACAGCCCATCTGCCATTATTTCTAATAATTTACAGCCTATTTGCTAATTCTTAAGGTTTTTTTGGAGCCCATATTCTTTTTGTTAGCATTATAGCCCATATTGTGGCCACGGTTAAAAACTTATATGAAATTTTGCATAATTCGGTGCGGTCCGAACTGTTTTTAATCCCAAAATTTTGACTCACATTCAAACTGATTTTAAAAATAAATGTATATCAATATAAAGTCCAACAAATTCTCCACGCATAAAAATTAATGTAATTTAAAATCTTGAAATGAAAAAAAAATATTTGAAACTAATTGCCGGTTTGATGTGTTTTAAAAATGTACAGCCCATTTCTCATTACTGATGGGCCATTTTCTCGGCCAGCCGAATTAAAAGCTCTCCTCGTCTTGAAAGATTTGCAGCCCAACAGGCTTGACAAAGCGACTTAATTGGCAAATCACAAAAAACCTGGGGTGTGGCCGTGGACCCAGCTGTCAGCCTCTCCACGTAAAGTACTCTTCCGATGGAAGTCGTTCCTTGACCACGTTGACCACGCCGCACAGAGAGCACCATGGCGGTGGACGACGACGAGTCCTAGGAAGGGGACGACGCTGAGCCAGGGAAGACGCGGCATTGGAAGCCCGCACCGAGAGGAGTATGAGGGTTCACTGGTTCGGCTGCGGTATGAGGCTGCCGTCGCCGCAGGGCCTGGCCAGCGGTGGGAATAGTAGGGGGCGGTGAGGCCTCCGCGGCAGCACAGCCGGCCACGGCAGGCAGGAGCATGCGGCACGACCGGCGCTGCTTTGGGCGGTTGGAGCAAGTAGACCAGAGGTTGAAGAAGCACTACGGCCGTTGGATGGACATCGTACGGTCACTGGAGCTAGAATCGTTCATATTGACTAATTTGACAAAGCCCTTCGGCCCCGTCAACTTAGTAGGCCCAGAAGACAGCCTCCCACCAAGGTGGGTCCTAGCTAGCCGGGGGAGTATTCATTTTTTGTGCGTAATAAGGAGGCACTTCCGGTGGGTCTGAGCTGACAGCGGGGGGAACGTTTTTTTCGTGAAATACGGTGGCCCGTCTGGTGGGTCCCAACAGTCAGGGGGAAATGATTTATTTCGCAAAATACTGGTGGCCCATCCGGTGGGTCCCCGCTGTCAAGTGGAGGAATAATTATTTTCTGCGTAATAAGGAGGCACTTCCTTGCGGCTGCCATGGACCCAGCTGTCAGGCTCTCCACGTACAGTACTCTTCCGATGGAAGTCGGTTGGTGACCACATTGACCACACCGCGCCGAGAGCACCACGGCGGTGGACGAAGGCAAGGCTTAGGAAGGGGACAACGAGGAGCCGGGCCACGGGAGGCAGGAGCAGGCGGTAGAACAGCTGGCCACGGGAGGCAGGAGCAGGCGGCACGACCGACGCTGCTTTGGGCGGCTGGAGCAAGAAGACCAGAGGTTGAAGAAGCCGTATGGCCGTTGGATGGACATCATACGGTCACTGGAGTATTGACTAAGTTGACAAAGCCCTCCGTCCCCGTCAACTTAGTAGGCCCACAAGTCAGCCCAACAATATGGTGGGTCCCAGCTAGCAGGGGGTATTCATTTTTTTGGGCGTAATAAGGAGGCACTTCCTTGCGTGCGAAGATATAGCTGGTGGGTCCGACCTGTCAGCGGGGGGAACGTCTTTTTCGCGAAATACAGAGGCCCTTCCTATGGGTCCTAGCTGTCAGGTGGAGGAATCATTATTTTGCGCGTAATAAGGAGGCATTTCCTTGCATGCGGTCGTGGACCCAACTGTCAGCCTCTCCACGTACAGTTCACTTCCGATGGATGTCGTTCATTGACCACGTTGACCAGGTCGCGCCGAGAGCACCAGGGCGGTGGACGATGCCGAGGCCTAGGAAGGGAACGACACGGAGCCAGGGAATACTCGGTAGTTGTTTCCCACGTGCAGGAGTACGAGGGTTTACTGGTTCGTCTGCCGTCGCCGGAGAATAACAGCATGTGTGGGTGAGTAGAGGGATGGCTAGGCCAGCGATGGGAGTACGGTGGGGCCGTGAGGCCTGCGCGGCAGCATAACCGGCCGCGGGAGGAGGGAGCAGGCAGTCCCGCCGGCGCTTGTTTGAGCGGCTGGAGCATGAAGAGTAGAGATTGAAGAAGCACGACAGCCGTTGGATGGATATCCAACAGTCACTGCTCTCGTGTGTTGACTAAGTTGACAGGGCGTTGCGTGTGCTTCAACCTTTTTTTATGAAAGCATACGCGTCAACCTGTAGTAGGCGCACAAGTCAGCCTCAAATCTGTGGAAAACAGCATAGATCCCATCTGCCATTATTTCTAATAATCTACATCCCATTTGCTAATTCTTAAGATTTTTTTGGAGCCCATCTTCTTTTTGTTAGCATTACACCCCATATTGTGGCCACGGTTAAAAAGTATACAAAATTTTGCATATTTTCGTGCAGTCAACTGTTTTTAATCCAGAAATATCAATTCACATTCAAACTATTTTGAAAAATAATTTATATAAATATAAAATCAAAATAATTGTCCACGCATAAAAATCAATGGAATTTAAGATCTTGTAATGAAAAAAATGAAACTAATTCCCGGTTTGATGTATTTTAAAAATGTACAGGCCATTTCTGGGCAAACCGAATGAAACTCTCCTCGTCTTGAAACATTTGCAGCCCAGCAGGGCCGATAAAGAAAGTAGGCCTTATTTGGGTATTTCTTTAAAAAATAGAACTGGGCTAGCCATTTTCAGCAAGAAAAAAACACAACTGGGCTCATGATGTGGTAAACATAAATAAAACCCTGGCTAGACGGGATACAGCCCCCGCACAGCCCCGTTGTTACCCTGTTCCGTCGCTAAAACTAGTATAAATAACAACTGCTTGTTCCTGATTGTCTCAAAAAAAACTGCTTGTTCCTCAAAAAAAACTGCGCGACTTGCTGGGTCCCTGGTGTCAGCCGCTCGTAGTGTAATTCTCTCGTTTATTGACTACGTTGACGATGGCGTGAGCCCCAGATGTCCAACCATTAGAGGAACCATATTTTTGGGCTTGTACTATAGAGGCACTTGCTTGCGTACTGCCATGACGCTGGTGGGTCCCTACTGTCATCCTCTCCACGTACAGTCATCTCCTTATTCCTCTCGGTTGTTGACGACGTTGACAACGCAAGAGGGAGGTGCACCGTGCACGGCGAGCGAACCAAGGCCGCAAGGCGGAGGACGACGACGAGGCCTCGGACGGAACGAACAGGAGCCGTTGAAGATGCGCCGGTCCAGTCGCAGGCAGAGGGGAGTACAAGGGTTGACTGGTGGGGGTGGTGGGGGCTAGTCACTTGGCTTCTGTAATGCATAGTGAGCTCAAGAAGCCGGCATGAGTGATGTTATTTCCCTTGGTTGTGATTTGTTACAATATTTCACTCTAAATTAAACGAATGGCAAGCCATTTGCCTTGTTTCAAAGAAAATATGACAGTCACAGCCGAGTTGAAAAGGGCAGGAACATCTAACTCCAGCTTACAAACTGTACAAAAGCACGAGGGTTGATTGTTCATCAGGTTTACAAAAAAACCCAGATTGAAAAGGGCAACAACATCTAACTCCCGCATTGTTTTCGGCAGTCACAGTCAAATGGATCGGTCAGGTCCATAGAATGAACATCCTGGATCGTAAAATTTACTGGATTATGACCACAATATGTTGTAAATAGAAGCCCGACATGTTCAGAAGCTCTTTTGCCCACCTGAAACTCCTTTTTTTGCTCTTCGACATACCCATCCGTCAAAACCATGCTGCTGATAAATTTAAGCCTGATGGACAATAGTAACCTCGCATTCAGCAGGAAGAATGTGACAAATCTTGTGTTTGCACGGTTGGCTACATATCGTTCTAGCGTTATTGTCTTCAATCGAATCTCATGAGAAGTGAGAAAATCCCGATGCTTACGAATCCACTGATTGGTTATAACTTTCCTACCCCGTCCTGTTGCCTAAATAGACATGAAAATTGAAAACGGTTAAGGTCTAAAAGAAGAGTGTTGAAAGAGCAACAGTTGAACGGTTAATTCTAGTACACTATATGCAGGCTTCCAATGTGCGTGAAATTATCACCTTTATATACAACTTCTCCAGACATGGAAAGCATTGCAGCAAGCCAATAATCTTGTTCAGATCAAAACTATTCATTTGGATATATAAGATCTTGACAGAATCCAGCACCATTGATAGGCCATCCATGGAGAAACTCTTCATTGAGCATAGAACATAATATTAGTACAAAATGTGTACTCCAAGATGATATATAAATTATGCGTAGAAATTTAAAATGCAGCATATGGTTACAAGTGTAGATGATAATATAAAGTACCTGAAGAACTGTGGAGCCAAACACCATATTGAAATGAGCACAAAGATCATGTATTACACCCAAGGTCTCCAGTTTAGGCGTAGAGAGGACAGTTATTTGCAACGGTGAATAACTAGAATCAAGGATCAACCTTTGAAGTGAAGGGGCATCTTGGATGATGAGTTGCCTTCCGTCAAAAGAAATTCCAATTCTTACAAGGTTAGGCGACTTTATTTGGAGACAACCGATTCTAACTGTGAAAACAAGCACCAAGCACTCCAGCGCAGGGCAACTGGAGTGGATGATGCTGTGCAATGAGGCCTCCGATATATGAACCCGCACAAGTGAAAGTTTCTTGAGAAATGGGAGTCGAAGGTTTAGTACCAGATTGTCTGGAAGGTAGCACAACGCAAAGGTGACGGTGTGGAGAGAGGAGGAAAACCGCGAGATGGACATCGGTGCTGAGGGCACAAGTTCATGGTGTTCTGTATGTGGTATGTGATTTCCAGGGGAATAGT
Source organism: Triticum timopheevii (assembly GCA_963921465.1). Taxonomy (NCBI): domain Eukaryota; kingdom Viridiplantae; phylum Streptophyta; class Magnoliopsida; order Poales; family Poaceae; genus Triticum; species Triticum timopheevii. The sequence goes on from OY997270.1 coordinate 107,842,406, forward strand.
AGAACTCAAGCAGCTGTAGTTCTGTGAATTCAGGGGATTTCAGCCAGGCGTCCACCGTGCAGGGCATGGTATGTTTGCTCAGGTAGCATGACGGGATGTAGAGGCTTTGAACGGAGCCCTGGTGGGAGGAGATGATGGCTCTGGGGATTTCAAAATCATTGAAGAGAGATAGTTAACGACGGTCGAGATTAAGGCGCACGGCGCGCCATAGAGGGCGCCACCGAATTGAGAGGACTTGGGTGCAGCAGCAATCCTTGGTGGGGACAAGTGAGATGATCTCCCCAAGGACGGCGTCTGGGAGATCGCTGATGCGGTCCACCCGAGATTCTACGGGTTCCTGGGATCCGGTGGGGGAGGGGTCGCCGCTTCTCCCCGCGCTACCGGGTGCGGGATCTACAACAGGCGTCGCCGCTGGCGGGAGCCTCATCTTCTTGGCGCTAGGGTCAGCCGACTCCATTTTCCTCGAGGGTGTCGCGTCGCGCTCACGGATTTGAGCAGAGTAACAAATGATGAGCCTAGTTGTAGTGCGAGCAAAGAAGAAGGGGAGCTGGGGGTTTTCTGTAGGAGTGAGGAAGAAGGGGATCTGGGGATTTCTGTAGGAATGAGCTGACGTGAGGTGGCTGGGAGCGAGGAAGAAGAAGAGCACCCAGGTTTTTTTGTGGGGGAGGGGGGGCGCTGTGTTGGGCGTGGGTAGCGCCTTTTCAGTTGATTTTACTATTTACTAGTGTGGATTGGCTTTTTTGTCTTGGGCCTAGAGAAACAATTACTACTAGTACAGTGGAGACACTCTACAGCTACCCAGAAATACAATTACTACTAGTACAGTGGAGACACTCTACCGCTTCTGGCTCCTCCTAGGTCATTGAAACGTCTCCCTCTACTGAATGTCGTTATACTTTTGTTCACCGACATGCGGGCCATGCAGCGCGCGGGCCCAAATGCCATCCACCAAATTAGCAGGCAATATGCAGGCGGAGAGTCACCCCAGTCGTAGCACGGCAGTAACGAGCCGTCGTATCACAAAACCCCACCTCCCCGCAATCTAAGTTTGACGGACGAAGCAACCATCATTTCACTCCTCGCTGAATCCCCTTCTCACTCACCATCGTCAAGAAAGGCAACACTCGCATCTGCCACTGTTCTTCTCTCCCAACAAAGGGAAGGTAAGCGGATCCGTGATGTTGGTATATTTTCGTTCAGAGAAAAAAAAAGAACTTTTGCAAAGCAGTAACTGATCCTCACTCTCTTTTTTGTTTCATTGTCATTGCGATTGTGTTTTCCTTTCAGTGGTCTCCTAGTATTCGTCCGTTTCATGATGGACCAAGGAGAACCAGGCAAAGATTTGCCGATATTGGAACAGACGCGGGAGGCTGATCCCCACGAGACAGAGAGCTCCAAGAAGATGGAGGCAACCACCGAGCCGACCCCAGATTCTCTCATGGCCACACTGAGATGGTCAACGCCCCGTTTGAGGTTACAGCCCCCGTGGAACTACAGGAGCAGTTTTCCCCCTTCGAGGATGTGTCCCCCCCCCCCCCCCCCCCGCTGAGCTGCCCAAGGTGATTTCCTTCTTTGCCGATCTCGATTGTGGTTTTTCATCTAAGTATGTGGTGATTTTTTTAGAAAAGGAAATATGTGGTGATTAATAATGCAAAATTTTATTAGCTTCGATGCCATGCTATACATAGTGGTTTAAATAACTTGTGGTTCTTATACTGAAAAGTAATTCAGAATTTGTTTCTGTTTCAATTAGAGCCCTGATGCAGACAAGGATTGTGTGGTTGTGCATGTCACTTGCTATGAGGCGGACTGTCACATCCCTAATTCTGGGCTGACCTATGCTAGCTTCCATGTGAGCATCATGCTTAAATTTCATGAAAATTTGAATTGAGGAATTTTCAAAAGCCTCAGAAGACCTCTAAAAATAACCAACATTTAAATCTCATCAAATGAGTCCAAGAAAATGTTCCTGTGAATCTCTGGAAATATTGGCAAGGGATAAAATTCAAACCAATATTTTAGAATCTCAGAAACAATTATTTTGGGCCTTTGAATTAATCCAATAAATATTTGAATTGGATCTATATTTGTTATATAATAAATATATGTTCAATAATTCTGAAAATTGTTGTGTGGCTTTGGACAAGACCACTTAGCTTACACAATTATTTCCATGAAGTTTAAAATTGATTTGGTATTTAGATCAAATCAAAACAAACAGCAGAAATATAGAAAACAGAAGAAAAGTAAAATAGAGTAGAAACTTACCTGAGCTTACCTGGTAGCCCACCCGCAGCCCAACACTGTGCAGCCCAGCAGCGGCCCAGCCCACCAGGGGCAGCGCTGTCTTCTTCCTCCTGCCAGTAGGAGAAGCAGCTGCGTGCCCGACGCTCGCCGCGCCACCTCCAGGCTGCCTGCCTGCGCCTCGACCCCTCCTGGAGACGCCACACACCCCCTCCAGTCTCCCTCACTCTCCCTCGCTCCTCTCCTCCTCTGGCTTTCTCGCACGCTACCACCGACTACCGTCGCCGCCGCTCACTGCCGCTGCGCCCACCGCCGTTCCCCTTGCACCGTGGCCGTGACCCCGAGCTCCGCCTGGACCCCAAGCCCCTCTACGTCGACCCACTGAAGCCCGGATGCCCCAAGATGATGCCGCGGCGCTTCTTCCCCGACCACGGCCGCCGGATGCCGCCGTCCGATTCGCCCTCTTCACCGTCTCCCCGAGCACGCCGACCTGCTCTTCGAACTCACCGTGAGCCCCTGTCCATTTCCCCTCTCTCCCCGTGCCCGTCCACACCTTCTAACCACCTTGGCTGTCGGAGCCGCTAGCACCTCGCCGCCAGTCATGTCGCCACCGTGACTACGGCCGTGCAAGCACGCGCTCGACCTCACCGCTGCACTTGCCGCACTCCCGCGAGTCGAACACGTCCGTCCACGGCTCTTCCCGCGCCCCGCACCGCCCACGCCATTGTCACCCGAACTCCGCCGCCGCCACGAGCTCGACTCCGGCGAGCTCGTTCCACCCCAGCCCCTCTCCCTTGGCTCTCTGGATGCGCAAGAGCGCGGGCTTCCTCCTGGTGCCCTCAGCGCGACCAGCCGCAGCCTGTAGCGCCGCCCCGACAAACTCCGACAAGCCACCGCCGTCCTTCAAGGTCGCCGGCAACTTGATCTGGCGATGCTGACGTGGCGTGATTAGGTTAGATCTAATCCACCCACTAATTACCACCGCAGCTACTGACACCTGGGCCCCGCTGACTAACTAAACCTGGATTAGCTCCTGTTTAGATTAAACTAACCCTACGGGCCCCACAGGTCAGTTTGACCTGGCCACGTCACACGTTGACTGGCCCCACGCGTCAGCTTTGACCATACTGACGTGGCCGTTGACTTGGCCCACCTGCCAGCGACCTAAACCAGGCCCAGTCACTGACCAGTGGACCCCACTGGTCAGGTTTGACCTAGACAACCCCGCTGACTTGCTGACGTCACGATGACGTCATGCTGACGCAGTAAATCATTTACTGGATTTATTCTCCTACAGGAAATTCCAGAAATTAGTATAAACTTCTAAAAATCATAAATTAATCTGTAACTCCAAATGAAAAAATTATATATGAAAAATGATCAGAAAAATCCAATCTTTCCATCTGTACTAGTTTCATGCATGTCAGAACACTTCAACCTTGCTGTTTAGGTGAAAGAAGCTAATGCACTTATATCACTTATTATTTTGGGTGATCATTTGAATCCTTGGTTCAAATGGACTCAAACCTTTATGTCCCAAGTTGCATTAGACCTATCACACATCATATTGCCATGTCATAGCATGCATCATATTGTGCATTGCATTGATTGTGTTCTTTTCTGTGTTGCCGGTATTTGTCCCCTCTCGATAGACGTGGTTTCGACAACGAGTTCGATGACACCGATGAAGAACTATAATATCTTCAGAAGTGCCAGGCAAGCAAAACCCCCTTGTTCATTCTGATACAATCCCACTCTCTCGCTCCTGCTCTCTTTTACTGCATTAGGACAACAACGATTCATCTGTTACTTGCTGCGGTAGCTGAACCCCTTTATCCTTTGCATGACCTGTCATTCCACAGTAAATAGATGAAACTCACTAGCATGAGTAGGAGTTGTTTGAGCCCTGTTGTGCCTACTCATTCATGCTTGTTTGTCATGCCTGCTACTGCTTAGAGTTGAGTCAGGTCTGATTCATCGAGGATGAATCAGAGGTGTGTGAACATGTCCTACTGTGTGTGAGCTAAGTGTGTGAACACGATTTGGTAAAGGTAGCGGTGAGAGGCCATGTAGGAGTACATGGTGGGTTGTCTCATTGCAGCTGTCCTCAGGAACTGAGTTCTGTGTTTGTGATCCATGATTCAGCTACTACCATGCATTGGGCCCTGAAATATGACCCCACTCGACTTCTTATTCACCCCAGTCCTCTGTCCAGGAGTTGCAAGTAGTTTCTGGTGTTTGTAGTATGCTGGAGGCCGTGCACAGCGCTGACCGTAGGGGTGGGCTGTGATGCGGTAGGCACGTGGCATGGTGTACTGGGCGCCCGTTTGGTGTCTCGGGAACCCTGCTCACATCGTTTGGGGCTGTGAGCGAAACTTCGGCCGGATCTCCTCATGGATGGAACCCGAATAGGCGATAAACCTGGACTAGGGACTTTAGTGTTTAGGTAGGTCGTGGTCTACACCCACGTCGGCTTCGCTTGAAGTCTGCCGAGCACATGTCGTGTGCAGACGCTAAGTGGTGGAAACATGTATGAAGAAGTACACCCCTGCAGGGTTAACGTCATCTATTCGAATAGCCGTGTCCGCGGTAAAGGACTTCTGGATTGCCTATAACAGTTCATAGACAAGTGAAAGTGGATACTTTAAAATACGCAAGATAAGCGTGAGTGCTATGGATGGCGTTCTCGTAGGGAGACGGGAGCGGATCCATAGTGGTGTATTGATATGGTGAATATGTGGACTCGTGTGCGCCACCTCAAAAGAGTTACTTGCAGTCGTAGTTCAGGATAGCCACCGAGTCAAAGCTGGCTTGCTGTAGTTAAACCCCACCATCCCCTTTGTTGATAATGATGCATATGTAGTTAGTTCTGATGTAAGTCTTGCTGGGTACATTTCTACTCACGTTTTCCTATTTTATGTTTTTGTAGAGAGACTTCAGTCTCGCTAGTAGTTCCACGTGGACTTCGATGTTTAGCTTGTTACCTCAGCTACGATCTTGTGCCCTCGGCAGGATCTGGTAGATAGTCAGGCTTCTAAGCCTTTTTCATTTGTAGATGTCTGTACTCAGACATATTAGCTTCCGCTTGTGCTTTGATTTGTATGCTCTGAATGTTGGGTCATGAGACCCCTATTTGTAATATCTCGCTCCTCGGAGCCTAATGAATAAATACTTGAGTCGTAGAGTCATGTTGTGATGCCATGTTGTATTTGCACATATCGAGCATATTGTGTGTATGTTATTGAAATGCTTGGTATGTGTGGGATCTAACTATCTAGTTGTTTATCTTTAGTAGCCTCTCTTACCGGGAAATGTCTCTTAGTGTTTCCACTGAGCCATGGTAGCTTGCTACTGCTCCGGAACACTTAGGCAGGCCGGCATGTGTCCTTCTTCGTTCCTGTGTCTATCCCTTCGGGGAAATGTCACGCGTTGAGTCCCTGAGTCCTGTTAGCCCGCTACAGCCCGGTTTACCGGAGTCCTGCTAGCCCAGTGCTATAGCCCGGAACTTATTCGCTGATGAGCGACACGTTCGATGCTGGGTCATGGATGCCTGTCCCTGTAAGTCTGTGCCACTTTGGGTTTACGACTAGCCATGTCAGCCCGGGCTCCTTATCATATGGATGCTAGCGACACTATCATATACGTGTGCCAAAAGGCGCAAACGGTCCCGGGCAAAGGTAAGGCGACACCCGTGGGGATACCGTGCGTGAGGCCGCAAAGTGATATGAGGTGTTACATGCTAGATCGATGTGGCATTGAGTCGGGGTCCTGACAGCTTTGCTTTGGTATCAGAGCTTGACTGCCTATAGGATTACCAAGCCAAACCGGTCGAAGTTGTGTCTAGAAATGCTTTAGTTATGTAAGGGAATTGATTGGGGAAGGGAACGTAAGGCTATTTTTACTCCTTATACCTCATGGCCTTCTGATCTGAGTCAACCTCTTCTCTTCTACGGGGATTAAGAACTAGGCCTTCTCATCTATCTATCAGGATGACGTGTTACTAATCCATAGACTTATAGAATTGTTAGTTTCAAATCTCAGTTCAGTTTATACTACTTCCGCATGTTCATAACTGTTGATCTCGAAACCTTGATATTGTGATATTAAGTGGTTATGCCACCATTTTGTTGTATGTCTCCAAACTTTTTGAGCATTTACAGCCGTTATGCTGTCCGAGTCATCCCAGGTTTCTAAATAGTCTGATGCATTTGCAAATCCTTTCTTTCCATTCCCGATGTCCTTTATGGTCAGAATAAGCACACTAACCGGTGCGTTGAGGTAATTTATTGCCTTAACCTATATGTTGGAGCTATTATTATGACCCTAGGTGTTTTAGGGAGTCAGCTAGTAATCTAGCAATGTTTAGTGTTCCCAGTGTGAAGATTCTGGCCATTATTCTCGAAAGCATCCAGTGATGCCATTTAGTTAGTACGTATTCTACTCCTTGGGTTTTGAACCCGAGACTCACCCTACTTACCTCATGTTGATAGTCTTTGCTCGTTCCTTTAGGATATTAGTAACCTTTGCATTATTCCTCATGGTCCGTGGTATTTCCTTCTTCCAAATACTATGAACCGCTTATGGCAGAAATTTGTTGGATCAAAAGATCACAACAGGAGTGCTCGTGATGAGTTCTCCATTTTATATTGTGACTCTGCCATTTCTACCTTTCCGCATGGATTATCCGGAAGAAACCTGTTGAACCTGGTTCGACACATTAATTTATGCATCCTCAACTCAAAAAGTTATATGTTCCTTTGAGTTGTCCCTCTCTAGTTGTTTTCTGACCTCCATCTATCAATTGATAGTTAGGAGTAATTGTGCATTCGTGTTATCGATGCCTATTATTCTTGTGGTCCGTCAAGCCATTCTATTCAAGATGACTAGGAGAACCAAACTCCAGTACCTTGTCCATTTCTAGGATTGGGTCAAAGCAGATGTACTCCGCAGATCAAATTGCTAATCTAGCTTTTGCTCTGTTCTACCTTGGAGTATTACCATCTTTATATCAAGAATGTCATGGGAATTGCACACCATCCTATGAACTCTTGATACAGTGATACTTCTCGCCCTCATTATTCATTTCTCGGTCCCCGTGTTGTTGCAACCGGAATGCCGACAAGTGAACCATGATGTGTGAAATCAATACTGCTAGCAACTCTGTTGCTTGGTAGTTAAATGGACGATAACCTCATTCTTAGCATGTGGATTATTGAATCATCACCCTAAGGTTTACTATGCTACCTAGTCCTTATTTCTGGTGCACTCTTCGATCAATGAGTTAGGATTATTCAGTCCCTTGCTTATTTGATCATATCATCTTGCCCTGAAAAACAAGATTGTTCTCGAGCTTAGTAACATATCGATGGTTCGTGATTTTCCGTACATCTTCTCGGAAGTATTACCAGGTTGTCACTTGACCGCTATGTTGAGTTCGTGATCAAGATGGTTTCTTGTAAACCACCCCTTCTCCAAGAATCTGTGTGGGATACCCCTGAGCTAGTTGGTCAAGCTAAACAACAACTTGGAGAGTTGGAAGATAAAAGCTTGTCTAACTTAGTTCATGATAAGGGATATCTTGAGTGTATGTTGAAGAAAGATGATATCCTCATCAATTGATCCTCGAGACCAGTTGCTGGAGCTATTGTCTTGCCAAAACTTTGATTTGAGTGTGGGCTATTCTCAAATCAAATCAGAACCAACGATGTCGTAATGTTGTCTTACTCGTGGATTTTCCTCGAGCATACACCATTATGTCTTTTGGGCCTGACCAATACTATCACCTTGTTCACATAGTTATGGAATTCCATCTCCATGGGAATCTGGATGAATTGCTATTGAGCCCATCAACAACATCCTCGTCTTCCCCATAGTTTTGTTGAACATTAAGTTAGTGTTGGAAACTTTTGAAAGCATTTCTTCATGCTAGTTCATGAAACCTATGTTTGGATGAAAGAAGTGACTTCCTCTAATTCATGTGCAGTTGATGCAAGTTGCCGCCGTGAATTCGAGAAAGTCAATGTTGCTTCCTTTGGAGTCATCCCAAATCAGTCATGCATACGTGCGAAGTATTCTGTGGTTCGAAGACTTGCAACCTTCATTCTATATGTATTCCTAGCACACCAAGCCACTGATTGATTTGTTCAAGGAGAAGAAGTTCCTTCTTAAGAGCAAGACTTATGCAAGGACCTCGATATCCTTGTTGATGGTTCCCCACCGGAACTCGGTAGTGTTTTATTGCAAGACTACCATGGGATCATGTTTGTCTCGGACAACATGTTCACATGTTGTAGCAGAACCAGCTCATGTTTTGGAGCTTGCTACCCTAGTTCACTCCCCGAGAACCTCGTAACATCATCTCGTCGATTTGTGTTGCAAACTTTCATTTTTCTTTATAGACTCGATGAGTCTGAATTATTCTGACACCAACCAAATCTAAATCTCAGGCAGATGTGATGGTTGGAACATCTCCCAAGAACTATAATATTGGTCTCTTTGTAACCCGGTAAAGAGAATGTCGTGGCCAACACACCCAGCCGGAAGACCTGTTATTGTAATATCTTGATTAAAGAAGTTGGCCACCTCTCCATAAGGACTTCATAGGAATTATTCCCTATTTGTGTGCCTTATGATTGTTGTGCTCCCGAAGTCCGACCTTTTACTTGATGTTCTGGGAACCAAACCATTTTAGTTAATGGGTTGCACTAGAACATCAAGGAGAAACATTAGAAGCGGAGTGCTAAATGTCTCTCGGTCAATCATCCAGATTTAGTCCCCTTGGTTTCGCTAAGGTGAAATCTGAGAAAGTATTATCTTCCTTTGCATCCGCATCATCCATCACTATTCCTCATGGTAGTATGTTGTGTTGCTAGGATCCTTGACACGGATGTTGATAAAACCTTGATGATTATGGAAATGCTCAAGTTCTTGAGAGAACGCACAAGCATTAGGTGCTATCATAGTTACTAACCGGGATTGTTCTCTGTTTCCCTGGTTATACTATAACCATTCCTATAGTGGAACCACTCTCTACTGTTGAGCTTCTCCCTAGTTACTAAAATCATCCCTTGTGTTGTTTTTAACAAGGTAATCCACATCATCCATTCTAATCCGGGTATGCCATTCTACCGAACCCCTCTAAACGATCGCTCGAGAATTGCCTTAGGCTGGTATAAAGAGTTTCAATGATCTCTAAATCAAAGGTAATCCTTTTTGCCACTTAAGGGATGATCCTATGAGTTGCCTCCTCTAAGATGTCTCGTTATGGTATCATGGCAACTTAACTCCTCGCTGCGCTGACAACTATTCACCACCTTCTTAAGTGTGAAATTGTTGTCTACCCAATGAACCTCCGTCGTCTGTTCCACTCCATTCCTCTAGATGTGTGCTTCATGCCTCAGCTCGAGAGATGTTGCTATGCTTCATTCCGTGAGTTGATCCCGAGTTGTTCGATCTTTGAGAAGATCGATTCTGTAGAGTTTCCCTCTGTCATCGTCATGTTGGATGAAGATTTCAAAGGCAAGACATCAAGATGAATTTGAGTCGGCAAATCAACAACCTCGAGAAGGCAGTTGGATCATGAAGTTTGTGTTACTTAGTGTCCCCTTTGTCTTCTTACCTCACGTCTTGAATCTCAGGACGAGATTCTTGTTTAGTGGGGGTGAGTTGTCACATCCCTAATTCTGGGCTGACCTATGCTAGCTTCCATGTGAGCATCATACTTAAATTTCATGAAAATTTGAATTGAGGAATTTTCAAAAGCCTCAGAAGACCTCTAAAAATAACCAACATTTAAATTTCATCAAATGAGTCCAAGAAAATGTTCCTGTGAATCTCTGGAAATGTTGGCAAGGGATAAAATTCAAACCAATATTTTAGAATCTCAGAAACAATTATTTTGGGCCTTTGAATTAATCCAATAAATATTTGAATTGGATCTATATTTGTTATATAATAAATATATGTTCAATAATTCTGAAAATTGTTGTGTGGCTTTGGACAAGACCACTTAGCTTACACAATTATTTCCATGAAGTTTAAAATTGATTTGGTATTTAGATCAAATCAAAACAAACAGCAGAAATATAGAAAACAGAAGAAAAGTAAAATAGAGCAGAAACTTACCTGAGCTTACCTGGCAGCCCACCCGCAGCCCAACACTGTGTAGCCCAGCAGCGGCCCAGCCCACCAGGGGCAGCGCTGTCTTCTTCCTCCTGCCAGTAGGAGAAGCAGCTGCGTGCCCGACGCTCGCCGCGCCACCTCCAGGCTGTCTGCCTGCGCCTAGCCCCCTCCTGGAGATGCCATGCACCCCCTCCAGGCTCCCTCACTCTCCCTCTCTCCTCTCCTCCTCTGGCTTTCTCGCATGCTACCACCGACTACCGTCGCCGCCGCTCACTGCCGCTGCGCCCACCGCCGTTCCCCTTGCACCGTGGTCGTGACCCCGAGCTCCGCCCGGACCCCAAGCCCCTCTACGTCGACCCACTGAAGCCCGGATGCCCCAAGACGATGCCGCGGCGCTTCTTCCCCGACCACGGCCGCCGGATGCCGCCGTCCGATTCGCCCTCTTCACCGTCTCCCCGAGCACGCCGACCTGCTCTTCGAACTCACCGTGAGCCCCTGTCCATTTCCCCTCTCTCCCCGTGCCCGTCCACACCTTCTAACCACCGTGGCTGTCGGAGCCGCTAGCACCTCGCCGCCAGTCATGTCGCCACCGTGACTACGGCCGTGCAAGCACGCGCCCGAGCTCACCGCTGCACTTGCCGCACTCCCGCGAGTCGAACACGTCCGTCCACGGCTCTTCCCGCGCCCCGCACCGCCCACGCCGTTGTCACCCGAACTCCGGCGCCGCCACGAGCTCGACTCTGGCGAGCTCGTTCCACCCCAGCCCCTCTCCCTTGGCTCTCTGGATGCGCAAGAGCGCGGGCTTCCTCCTGGTGCCCTCAGCGCGACCAGCCGCAGCCTGTAGCGCCGCCCCGACAAACTCCGACAAGCCACCGCCGTCCTTCAAGGTCGCCGGCAACTTGATCCGGTGACGCCGACGTGGCATGATTAGGTTAGATCTAATCCACCCACTAATTACCACCGCAGCTACTGATACCTGGGCCCCGCTGACTAACTAAACCTGGATTAGCTCCTGTTTAGATTAAACTAACCCTACGGGCCCCACAGGTCAGTTTGACCTGGCCACGTCACACGTTGACTGGCCCCACGCGTCAGCTTTGACCATCCTGACGTGGCCGTTGACTTGGCCCACCTGCCAGCGACCTAAACCAGGCCCAGTCACTGACCAGTGGACCCCACTGGTCAGGTTTGACCTGGACGACCCCGCTGACCTGCTGACGTCACGATGACGTCATGCTGACGCAGTAAATCATTTACTAGATTTATTCTTCTACAGGAAATTCCAGAAATTAGTATAAACTTCTAAAAATCATAGAAATTAATCTGTAACTCCAAATGAAAAAAAATTATATATGAAAAATGATCAGAAAAATCCAATCTTTCCATCTGTACTAGTTTCATGCATGTGAGAACACTTCAACCTTGCTGTTTCGGTGAAAGAAGCTAATGCACTTATATCACTTATTATTTTGGGTGATCATTTGAATCCTTGGTTCAAATGGACTCAAACCTTTATGTCCCAACTTGCATTAGACCTATCACACATCATATTGCCATGTCATAGCATGCATCATATTGTGCATTGCATTGATTGTGTTCTTTTCTGTGTTGCCGGTATTTGTCCCCTCTCGATAGACGTGGTTTCGACAACGAGTTCGATGACACCGATGAAGAACTATAATATCTTCAGAAGTGCCAGGCAAGCAAAACCCCCTTGTTCATTCCGATACAATCCCACTCTCTCGCTCCTGCTCTCTTTTACTGCATTAGGACAACAACGATTCATCTATTACTTGCCGCGGTAGCTGAACCCCTTTATCCTTTGCATGACCTGTCATTCCACAGTAAATAGATGAAACCCACTAGCATGAGTAGGAGTTGTTTGAGACCTGTTGTGCCTACCCATTCATGCTTGTTTGTCATGCCTGCTACTGCTTAGAGTTGAGTCGGGTCTGATTCATCGAGGATGAATCAGAGGTGTGTGAACATGTCCTACTGTGTGTGAGCTAAGTGTGTGAACATGATTTGGTAAAGGTAGCGGTGAGAGGCCATGTAGGAGTACATGGTGGGTTGTCTCATTGTAGCCATCCTTAGGAACTGAGTTTGGTGTTAGTGATCCATGATTCAGCTACTATCATGCATTGGGCCCTGAAATATGACCCCGCTCGACTTCTTATTCACCCTAGTCCTCTGTCCAGGAGTTGCAAGTAGTTTCTGGTGTTTGTAGTATGCTAGAGGCCGTGGGCAGCGCTGACCGTAGGGGTGGGCTCTGATGCGGTAGGCACGTGGCACGGTGTACCGGGCGCCCGTTTGGTGTCTCGGGAACCCTGCTCACATCGTTTGGGGCTGTGAGCGAAACTTCGGCCGGATCTCCTCATGGATGGAACCCGAATAGGCGATAAACCTGGACTAGGGACTTGAGTGTTTAGGTAGGTCGTGGTCTACACCCACGTCGGCTTTCGCTTGAAGTCTGCCGAGCACATGTCGTGTGCAGACGCTAAGTGGTGGAAACATGTATGAAGAAGTACACCCCTGCAGGGTTAACGTCATCTATTCGAATAGCCGTGTCCGCGGTAAAGGACTTCTGGATTGCCTATAACAGTTCATAGACAAGTGAAAGTGGATACTTTAAAATACGCAAGATAAGCGTGAGTGCTATGGATGGCGTTCTCGTAGGGAGACGGGAGCGGATCCATAGTGGTGTATTGATATGGTGAATATGTGGACTCGTGTGCGCCACCTCAAAAGAGTTACTTGCAGTCATAGTTCAGGATAGCCACCGAGTCAAAGCTGGCTTGCTGCAGTTAAACCCCACCATCCCCTTTGTTGATAATGATGCATATGTAGTTAGTTCTGATGTAAGTCTTGCTGGGTACATTTGTACTCACGTTTGCCTATTTTATGTTTTTGCAGAGAGACTTCAGTCTCGCTAGTAGTTCCACGTGGACTTCGACGTTTAGCTTGTTACCTCAGCTACGATCTTGTGCCCTCGGCAAGATCTGGTAGATAGTCAGGCTTCTAAGCCTTTTTCATTTGTAGATGTCTGTACTTAGACATATTAGCTTCCGCTTGTGCTTTGATTTGTATGCTCTGAATGTTGGGTCATGAGACCCGTGTTTGTAATATCTCGCTCCTCGGAGCCTAATGAATAAATACTTGAGTCGTAGAGTCATGTTGTGATGCCATGTTGTATTTGCACATATCGAGCATATTGTGTGTATGTTATTGAAATGCTTGGTATGTGTGGGATCTGACTATCTAGTTGTTTATCTTTAGTAGCCTCTCTTACCGGGAAATGTCTCCTAGTGTTTCCACCGAGCCATGGTAGCTTGCTACTGCTCCGGAACACTTAGGCTGGTCGGCATGTGTCCTTCTTCGTTCCTGTGTCTGTCCCTTCGGGGAAATGTCACGCGTTGAGTACCGGAGTCCTGTTAGCCCGCTACAGCCCGGTTTAGCGGAGTCCTGCTAGCCCAGTGCTACAGCCCGGAACTTATTCGCTGATGACCGACACGTTCGATGCTGGGTCATGGATGCCTGTCCCTGTAAGTCTGTGCCACTTTGGGTTTACGACTAGCCATGTCAGCACGGGCTCCTTATCATATGGATGCTAGCGACACTATCATATACGTGTGCCAAAAGGCGCAAACGGTCCCGGGCAAAGGTAAGGCGACACCCGTGGGGATACCGTGCGTGAGGCCAAAGTGATATGAGGTGTTACATGCTAGATCGATGTGGCATTGAGTCGGGGTCCTGACACGGACGACCTGAATATATGCACTAGGAAAACAGAGTTCTTAGGCTGTTGGATCCTGGAAGCCATTTGTGGTTTTACCAATGAAGAGTTGTGTTCTAGCCTCATTGTTGTCAGGCGTGTTGTCCAGGGTGTACTGAAGCACAAGAAGTTCAAAGCTACTCCTTCGTTTGTGAGGCATACTGTTCTTGTCAAGCTTACGCATGAAGATGACGTGGCATGCCTCCACAAACAAGTTTATCAGTGGCAAGGCCACAAGGTTGTCTTCATGAAGGTTCACAGGTTTGAGCTGCTGCGGGACGTCCTTGATGATGTTCATGGAAAGGTCCGTCTTGTGTCCAGCCCAAATTAGATCGAGGCATGAAATAGTTGCCCCAGCTACTGTTTAATAGTAGTTCGGATTGTGTCTAATTATCCGAATCTTGACTGTTATCGATCCCTCTGGGGCTAGTGCTCTGTTTGAATCCGTCTATGGGAACTGCTGCTACTTTTGTGTGCCCGTGAATCATGTGAGAACCATCATAATTGTTGCCAAACAGATGCGTCCTCACTAGTTTTTTCATGAATATGGCATGGTAAGACATAAGTTGTCACGGTTTATCATACGAGCAGTGTGTGTTTTGATGAAATAGAGCACTCGTTCGAGAACCATGCGCCGATGTATACATAAGTACTTGTAAACACTGTTGGTGCTACCCCACTTGTAAGCAGTTTTGCAAAACACGACACATTGGCTCAGCTCGCTTCAACACTAGGCTATCGACCAACTAACAATCAACAATCTGCTGTCTGACATATAAGCAGCTACTATGTATCTTGTTACAGTGGTTCATGCAGTTAATTGAGGCCACAATGTAATAAATTCCAAACGTTCACACGCTAGTCCAGCGCTCATGTGGAACACTCACAATTAAACTCGTCTTCATAAAAATCTTGAAAAGCATAAGTTAAGCAATTTTATACATCTCAATGATTCATAGAACATAACAAACATATACTAGTTCACAACAAAAGACAAAGTTGTGAGAAGGTTTACAAATCAGGAAAAAACAAGCAAGGCTTCTCTGAGCAAAGGGCCTCCCGGCAGGCTTAAATTTCCTGGAGTTCACTCTGGTTTTTTCTTGTTGCCACCATCCAGGGTTAGGTTCTCTCATTCCAGAATAACCAATTATAATTGTGGTCTCAGCTGGAATGCTGAACTGAACCATGCAGTGTACTAACCAGCTGAAATGCTTGTGCATTCCACTAAATTTAAGCACCGCTATTAGTAGAAATAAGCAGACCACAATGCCTCTTGTCCGCGCACCTGTCCAAAAAACCGTCGTGCATCCGTGCCAGCTAGTCCTCGGTCCATGGATGAACTGGTAGAAAGTGCATTCCGGACTAGGATGCAGTTGTTTTCACTCGTCCCTGCACTGCAATCAGGAAGTAAAATGTATGAATCAGCTTCTTTTAGATTGCGTTGGTCATTCTTCCTTAGTTACTACCAATGTAGGGATACCTTGAAGACGGGAGGTTAGACGACGATAACGAGGGATAGCCATCTCATTTTGCGCAGTTGTACTAAAACTGAGGTGTGTGCTTTTGATTGCGCGGATAGAAACTATACAGAGTCAGACATCCCGAAACGATATGGAGACAGACATCCCTGTTTGCGCAAATATGAAATACGGTTATTTAAATAGTGACACATATTACTACTTTCCCCCGTTTCCTCTTAGAACCAAGTCCTAGATTCATTCTACAGCTTTCCCACTTTCTTCCCTGTTTGAACCAATCCTTTGAGTTCACTGTATGAACTAGCTTTACTTCTAATAATAGTAGAAGTCTAGGTGGCTTTGTAACAGCGGACGGAAGTAGAAAAGGATCCACACGAAGGGGGAAGAGCCGGGGCAGTAGAGCAAGGCAGGTTTCGAAGGAATATATACCTGAGGGTCATCGGCATGTGGCAAAGACGGCGTCGGGAGGCCGCATCTTGGCCACAATACCGCAGGGAGGAAGAAGGGGTCGGAGGCCCTCCCGAGCCGGCGCTCTCTCGGAGATAACGACACGGCCGCCGATCGGGACGCGCGGGCAGCCGTTGGTCTCCTCCCTCACCGCCGACGACAGCGTGAACGATGCACCTACACCCCTTGCCCCGGTCGAGGTTGTCCAGCCGGATTTGTGACCAGCCGTGAGCTGAGAGAGAGAGTGTGGCCACCTATGTCTTGCTTAGATCTGGAGAGCATGAGAGAGTGAACGAGAGGAACCCTAGTAAAGCAAGCGCTAAGGCTCCTGCTTTTATATATAGTGGAGTGATTTTGTTGTACCGGCTTAAAAAAAATGCGCTCCTACGTGTACCCGCGAGTGGTTGTGAGAGAACTAGTGCATGCGTGCACCGCTTCTCTTCGTGAGAGTACAATATATACTATGCCCAACGTTCGCCGCAAGAGTAATAGTATAAGTGTGTGACGTGTGAGCTAAAATAAAATGTGTGCGCCGTCTTTTGTTTTTTAGAAGTTTTGAGGGTAGGGTGTGAAGAGCACATATGTGCGTGACGTCTACCTGCAGATAGAGGATGGGTGCGACGTGCGAGTCTGCGAGAGGACTCGGGAGAGTCGTGACTCGTGAGGGTGCGTGTGCGTGAGAGAGGGGGGGGCACGTATCAATGCAATGCATGTGTCCATAAATCATTATCCGACAAACGTTCGCCACAAGCCTTTTCCCGACGAACATCGTAAGAACCGTTAGATCGGCATCCGACGGTGTCAGTTTTGCCATGTCATTTAACAGAACAGCCACTCCTCCTACACACAAATCTTCCACGTGAGTGTTAGCAACTGACGTATGCTCCCTCCGTTCTGAAATGCAGTGCATATAGCTTTATTGAAAATTAGAACCACGCAAACTTTTACCGAGTTTTCATGTACCAAATTGCACATGTAGAATACCCTGTATATATCATTTCATTCATCTTCGATAGGTAACTATAAAGATGGGTGAGGAGTCTACAAAGAAAGACCATCGTATCACCCGCAACAATTTCAACCATCCTTTAGTGTCGAGGAATATCATAGGAACTCTATATGATATGATTTTTATAGGATTTTTTTCCTTTAGAGCCAATTGGTTCATAGGAATAGATTCATATACTCTACATTTCAAAGGAAATAAACATGATATCATTTCTATAGCTTTAGAGCCACTTGGTTCATATGAATGGATTCCTATACTCCCTTAATTTCAAAGGAAAATAAACATTAGCGTATATTCAATAGAAAAGTTCCTATGATATGAATCAAATTACATCTCTTTACTAATCCCTCCTCATAGGAATTGAGATACATGTCATCTCTAGATTCAATAGAAAAGTTCCTTTGATGTGAACCAAATGACATCTCTTTTCCAATCCCTACTCATAGGAATTGAGATGCTCCATGTCATCTCTTTCCCTACAACTTCCACGTATGCATCTTCTATTCCTAAATAGATAGTACAACCCACTAGTAGCTTTTTTCCAAAACATGCAACTATGGCAAAAGAACTATATAGTGTGCCAATAACTTTGAAAGATGGTCACTGGATGAAGCTAACCCGACAGTGCAGAGATGGGCAAATCCGAGCACTACTGGCCGTTGGATATCATCAACATTCCACCAGATCTGCCACATGTACAATTTAGAAGACTCCATGGTTGAACTTAAGCATAATGCACAAACCTCAAAACACAAGCACTTCTCCTTTGTTCTAGAATCTTCTGTATCATAATTGATTATTTTTTTCTAAATGAATTGCCATTATTTGTTTTTTACTTTATGATTTACAATGCACAACCCCATGAATCTTAACATTTTTATAAAAATAATTGATTTTGAATGAGATGAACTATAAGAACTAAATGAACATCTACATCATGCATATATGACTCAAAGCTTTACATGCTATAGTGTGTATTTATTCATAATTTGGTTTCGAAATCTCATGCGTTCAATACATGTGTACCTTACTAGTTTTGAGTAGAGTAGAAAATTTCACGTGGCCCCGGGTATATCAAAATGCAGGGCCCATGCATCATTGCCTTTCGGTCAAACCTACGTCCACAATTTTTTGTACGTGCTATATCTCCACTGGTTCCCGAACCCAAAATGCTGCCTCGTTCCCATAAAACCAAGCGGCCCACACATATTCAAGGCGTCGACTTGATCACTCGAACCCGTTTACTACGACGCGGCCCCGCATGCCGTAGTACTCCTACAAACCCTACCGCCACACTCATCATCGGTTTTCTTCAAGAGGACGAGGGAGAAGCCGATTTGTAGTGGAGGAGCTTTCAAAAAAAGGATCTATAGTGGAGACCCCAATCCTAGGGTGCCCTAGGTAGCTGCCGCACGCATCATTGTTTTATCTTTTCTTTATGCTCTTGTGCGCTAGAGTGAAATGATGGTTGCTTCGTCCGTCCAGCTTAATGCGGGAAAGGTGGGGCTTTGTGATTTGACCCCTCATCGCTCATTTTCTACTACTGGGTGCTATGATCGGGGTGCCTCCAATTCCAACCGCTACTCCGAACTGTAATTTGGTGCATCGCACGTGGAACAAGACGGTGGATGAGCCACATGTCTGCCAAAGGGGTCCTGTTAAGTGTGTCTCCATTTCGTGTGTGGACTGACCCTGCTTGAGTTGCTACGCCAACACGACAGGAGCAGCCTACCACTTGGTTTTGCTCCTTGGTGAATCCCGACTATGGCCCTGTTTGGATCATGGGGTCAGAGCTAGTTTGGGTTAGTTGGGGGCTCAAATAACCCCAAAGTATCCAAACAGGGAGGGTTAGAGTGGGTTAGTTCCATCTAACCCAACTATCCCGGTGGAGAGGTGCTTATTTGGTTAGAGTGGGTTAGAAAATAACTCTAACTCTAGCTGTGTTAGAGTATCCAAACAGGGCCTATATTGATCTAAAAACATACGTGCTGAACTACCCTCTCCGTCTCGATTTTTTGTTTGTAGGCGTCTCGGTTTATAGGGCCTGCACGTAGTTCTAGGTCATCCATTTGACTAACTAAATATGAGTTACTATGTCACAAAAAGTATATCATTGGATTCTTACTGGTTGATATGTGAAGAAACAAGAAACGAGGTAGAAGTTAATGCACTGCGCCTTAGTATTGTGGGATTATTTGGTTTTCGTAAGATGACGTGCGTTTGGTTGCAAGGGTGGTCATGAATGGGTTGGGATCGTTCAGAAAATAGACATGTTTGGTTATAAAGCACATGAATGGTTCGAGTCAAAAAAAGAGAATATGCGTTGAAGATGTTGAACCATTCCACCCAACCAAATCAGTCGAATCAAATGGCCACCCTTTGCATGCATGACTATGTGAGCATGACTGGTGGTCCCGTCTTAAATAATTAGCTCATCTCTTATATTCAGCCAAACACATGAATTGAATGGTTCAATCCCAAAAAAATTGAATGGTCCCAATCCATTCATACGATACCTTCAACCAAACGCATCCGACGGAGGGAGTAGTTGTATTTAAAAGTCGAGGGTGGGGCTTTTCTTGCGCGGTAGGCGGGGAAGTTCCGCCTAGTTGGTTCGACAGAGACGCGAGAAGACGAGGGAGTAGGCTGCTGCAAACGTAGGGTTGTGTGATTTGACAGCGAGTTACTGCTGGACAGGTGGGGCCCTGTGATTTGACTTGCCATTATCATTTTAACTGCGGCGCTACGACCGGCATGAGTCTCCCGATTCCTGACCACCTCCATACAGGTGCCTCTCCCAATGCTCCACCATGTAGTAGTAGAGGCTGGCTCTTGCATGAGAGCCCACTTCTCCACTTTTTCCTTGCCTCTCTTTCCTCCACATATGCAAAAATGCCATGTAAAGCGCACTATTGTACTTACTTGCTCCTACAGGTGCTTAAGCTTGCCACATAGGCATAAAGTCTGATGTGGCAAGTTAATCAAGAAGAGAGAGACTAGTTTGGTGACCCAAGGAAGAAATGGTGGTAAGCGCGTGTACCTAGGTGAAAAGACAATTTTGAGTCTATAGCTAATTAAATGAAGCAAACTTAGCAACACCATTTCATTGGAAGAGGTCACTCCTTGGCAAATGCAATAAATACTAGTACTCCATGTGTCCCATTATATAAGAACGTTTTTGACACTACACTAGCTAGTGTCAAAAATGTTCTTATATTATGGGACGGAGGGAGTACGAAGAAAGAGATAGAGAGGAGTAAAAAAATACACTTATAGCCAACCTTATAGCCAACCTTGTTGTAGTATGAGTGACTAAGTGATGACTATGTATGACATGCCAACATCAGATAGCCTAACGCACCGTGTTAAATCTCCAAGGGCGCGACCACGCGAGCGACGCGACGGTCGTGGCAGGCGCGACCATGATACGAGCTGCTGGCAGCCCTTGGATCTGAGATCAAACGGTCGCATGCTAAGTTGCTGAAAATTTTAAGAATAACCCTCCAGGATAGGATATTCACCCATAGATCTAGAATCACGCCATGCAACCGTTTGATCTCAGATCCAAGGGCTCTCGGAAGCCCGTATCATGGGAGAATGGAAAGCCACTATCCTGCCGTTCGCACACTGGTAGTTCGCTCCTACTCTTTCCGGCACGTCCTTTAATACTACGGTGGTTCGCTCCTAGTCGTCCCGTCCATTCACATTAAGGCAGTTCCACTAATCCTAACCCTCCTAGCAAATCCATGGCGTCCCAAATCTCCCCGATCGGCGGTGAGTACAAGGTTAGAACCATCACTAGCGATGAGTTCGACATCATCTACACCCGTACTTCCGCGACGGTGAAAGGATGCATTTCTCGCTTCAGACGCATGTTCGAAAACTCACATGATGAGTGGGTCGCTGGGCTAGATGTTGAGTACACCACTGTCGTGGGATGAGAGAAGGATCTGAAGGACGAAGAGAGGAAGAAGCCCGCCATGATCCAGGTTTGCGTACATAACGTTTGCTTGGTCTACCACATATGCCATGCCGACGTTGAGTGCCAGGATTTTAAAAACTTTCTCGAGGACAAAACAGTCAAATTCGTTACTGTAGGCTTTAAGAACGACAAAGAAGTCCTGTGTCGGATAGGCCTCATTGTAGGAAACCCCTTCGACCTCCAGAATAATTGGCTGGTGCCCTCTCGTCAGCCCTCACTGCTGACCCTGGCAGGAGCCATGGTTCATCCTTCGTACCGCAAACTGGAGAAACCTCATTACACGTTTCATCGTCATGCATGGCAGCGGAATGTACTAGATATAGACCACATCTAGTACGCTGCAATGGATGGCTACCTTTGTTTCAATATCTACAAGGGTTGGATGAAGAGCAACAGCCAAGTTGGCGGTTCAAGCAAAGAAGTATCGGCCAAGAGGAAGAGGGACAAGGACGAAGTCGAGGACGTGGACGAGGACTCCGAGTAAGGTGGCAGTGTCGTTACTCATGGCGGTTCTAAACTTCTAATGCAGTGTCTACCGGATTAGTTGCATAGTTTAATTTCAGGTGTGCTTAGTTTAATTTGAGGGGTGTGTTGTGCTGAGCCCCCAGCAGAACTATGTTATGTTTCTTCTCATTACTTTAACTCTTCAGTATGTACATACTAGTACTAGTATTTCTTTAATAGAATTTAGCACCCCAATTAAGCACGTACTAGCTTTTTTAATAGTACTATATGCATAATTTGGCGACGAGCACTCTCTATATGTACCACCTTTTTTTAAAATTTCAATTTTTGCTCCATGGCGGAATCCATTGATAGTGGAGTACTACTGTACAAAAGTATACATTTTTTAAAAGGCTAGCATACTGTTCATCACATATACTCCTATATATATAGCCAGTTAAATTCTCAACCTAGAACGACGTGCATGCCATGTAGTAAACCGATCCGGAGGAAGTATAGTAAAAATGAGGTGATTTTACCCAGCGATCGGCGGGGGAGCATGGCCTGTCATGCGGTCCCACGTGTCATGATGTACCAAGGCGATGCGTGTGTCCCTCTTGAGGCAGAAGCAATACTAGTACGTGGTTTGAGATGATGTCGAACCGAAGTGTGAAATAATGGTTGCTTTGTCCGTCTGGGAAGGTGCGGCATTGTGATTTGACGTCTCATTACTCATAACTAACACTAGGCTGGTACGAGTGGGGTGCGTCCCCCCTGCTGTTCCGCACTGTTATTTCGTGCTTGACACGTCGACCCGGTTGCTATATGTCCCACATGTCGGTGATAGGAAGTACAGAATTCATGAAAGGGAGCGTCGACGGAGGAGTATACTACAGAATTCATGAAAGGGAGCGACTTAGTTTTGGAAAAATCTATTTTTACGGAGTACGTACCCACTAGGGTTTATAGGGCTCATCTAAAAAACATTCGTTTTTCCGTTTGATAAGTCTCAATTCTAGTACTATACTAGTAGTAGTACCATTACATGTTGGATTTTGAGGTGCATTAGATCACCCGACGCAAGCAGTGTCAAGAGGAAACTAACCAATGCATGTACAAGTTCATAGAAATTTAGTGGTCATTCATGCATTCGTTCTAATTAATGCCTCGGTAAACATAACTTCTTGAGAAAAACGAGCGTACTATGCAAACTACAAAATTAATTCGACCACTCACCGTCTACCTTGGTTGGAGAGATTTTGAAATTGAGCCATAAACTGGAAAGGAGGGAGTAGTAACTTTTGTCTCAATTACTATTTGTGGCCTTGTATAGATGCAAAATGTATTTTTTTATAGTGGTCTTTTATAAGTAAATAGAGGGAGTACTAACAAAAGTACGTAGTAGGGACGAGGAATAAACGGAGGGAGTAGTAAAATTTTCTCCTCGTGCTGCGAGCCACCGCGCGCGTGGGCGAGGGAGCGGGCGTAAAGGCGTACAGTAGTACTCCAGCTTCACCTCATCTTGCGAGCCACCGCGCCCGTGGGCGGGGGAGAGGGCGTACTAAGCAAGTTTCTCCTCGTTCTGCGAGTTGACGGGACACATCAAAAGTACTCCAGTGTATAGAGCCTTGCCTCTAAGGTAGGCCGCACATGGTTTGCCTCTTTTTTTAGTTTAACATAACGCGTCAAGTCGCAATTTGTTTGTTCACCCGTGGTAGACGATCCTCCCTCCATCAAGTGGACAACCAGTACACGTGCCAAATTACCACGTGGGCTGCCTTTTTCGTACAGAAATGAGCTCCACCATGTACCCGCGCGGGTGTGGTTGGGAAAGAGATGGGAGTACGTGCGCCATGCATGCACCTCTTCTCTTCGTGCATGTCCCTCACCTACGTGGGTGTGTGTGAGAGAGATACAAACCTAGACATAATGCACCATCCATCCCCATGCCTCTGCCCAGTCCGACCACCAGTCACCACCACGGCACCACGCCCCACTCTTCCTCACCTTATCTCTCATATTTCTCCCTCCATTTTTATATACAAGGGGCCACTATCAAAATTACAATTTGCAGATATATAAGGCCACTAACACTAATCGATGCAATATTAATGGTGTTTGCCTCGTGGTACTAGCAAAGGAGGACATTGCATGCATGCGGGAGTTTGTAAAAAAATGCATCTTGATGTTCCGTGCAATGCACGGGCATCTTGCTAGTCCATGAAAACAACACATGGCAAAATTCCACGGCGAACGAGGGATTTGAATCTGTTGGGAGGGGCTGCTTGGATCTTGCCCGGGGTAGCCAAAATATTGGTGACCCTTTTGTCCACTAGTGCCTTTGCCACCAATGAACAAGGAACGGCTCGGGTGCTCATGCTCTCATGCATCCTCCAGCACGCACGTTGGAGACGAGCTCGCACGAGCTGTGTTTTTTTGTCCCACAACGCCGCCCGAGCCGCCCGCAGACCGACCGGCGACCCGCAAATTACGCCATCCAACCGTAGCCGCACACATTATGACAGCAACTCAACCAACCGGATGAAATTCACGCAAACACGTAGACAAACTGATACTCATTCATGCAACCACCGGAGTATTTCATATAAATAACGACGGAAATCATATAAAATACCGGATTTTCACACAAACATGACAGATTTCATTACATTCAACTGAACTACGCGGACGGAAATCATATAAAATACCGGATTTTCACACAAACATGACGGATTTCATTACATTCAAATGAACTACGCGGTGCTAGTTCTGGACAACACATGTATATAATACATGGCCTAAATGGTCGCCTGCCAATCGATTTGTGTTCCTCATGTCCGGCAGCACGATCACCGGACTGTCGGGAGCCCCGGAGGTATATGCTTCAGCGCAAAGGACGGCTCTTCCTCACTGCCCAACTGATATCATTGGCTGGTGCCGAAGATGATGGTGGCCGGCACCGGTTCGAGTTCATCACCGGCCACTACTTCGCCATGGCCAGCACCGGCTCGAGTTCATCCTAACATTGACCTCTTCCGTGGAGCCCATGCAGGGTCGATGAAGGTCCTCGCAACAAAAGGATCCGGCAAGACACCTGCTGTGTACGCTGGCGTCGCCTTCGCGGTGGCCTTCATGGGACCCAAGCGGCGGCGGCCTCCCATGTTCTACTTCTCCTCGATGATGGCGGCGGACGCGGAGGCGCTGGCCACCGACTCGTCACTCTCCGCGCACCCGGCTTCTGTCGCTGCTTGCATGGCGTGGCCGCCGGCATGGGAGTCTCGACCACAGAAACGGGAGATGCGGTACGAGGCGGCGGTGTGGACGGCAGCAACGATGCTCATGCGCTGCTCCTCGTCAAGCTGGCCTGGAGCGGTGAGTTGCTGAACCGCGTGCCGGCTTGGGGCGGCAACTGGCTCCGTCGGGCGAGGGAAGGGAGGTGGATCAGTGACCTGCATAGCTCGTATCCGGTGGGCTACCCAGCCGGCTTGGATGCGGAATAACTACTCTTCGTAAGCCATTGTAAGAGTGGACAAAATGGTGGAGGAGATAGGGGAGCGGCGGAGGTGTGCGATTCTTGGTCAGCGTTTGGCCTCATTTAAATAGGAGATTAAATAGACGGCGGACGGGAGGAGCTTGGCCGGCATTGCATTTAACGCCGGCCCGGTCATGAATAGACGTGTGTCCAGAGTGGGTTTCTCGACTTCCACACGGGCGGGTTTCATGGAGGTGTTTGAATGCGGCACGGAGGCGTGTTCAGCAGGGCGTGCCGCGAGTGGCGCCCTCGACTCTGACCTCAGACACTGCACCGTTCTTCCACTGACATGTGGGCTCTTTGGGTGCATGGCCTGCATGTCAGTGACCCAACACAGGCAGTGCACAACAGAGGAACCTTTGGTGGGCCAGGGCGGTCAGAAGCGGTCATTTCATAAACCGATGATTGTTCATTGAGTGTGACATCATCTTTTTCGTGTAGTTAAGCGTGTGTCTTGCGTCGTGTGCTTTGTGCATGCAGGCGTGCGAGTGTTGCGTGCGTGCAAGGGTGTGTTTCGGTGTTGCATGCATGGGTGTGTACGTGCAAGGGTGCATTTTAGTGTTGCATGCATGGGTGCGTACGTGCGTGTGTTCGTGAGTGCATGTGTACGTGTCGGTGTTGCACGCCAGCATGCGTGCGTGTGTACGTTATGTGTACATGTTAGTGTTGCACGCCTACATGCGTGCGTGTCTTGCGTGCATGCATGTGTACGTGCGGGGTGAGGCTACATGTCAGTCGACTGACTTTTTCATCTCTGGTCATTAGATTTTCCAGCCGTTGGATACGAAATCAAGGGCCTCCAGTTTATCATCAAACTTCCCCCCCCCCCCCCCCGAGCTGCCAGCCACCACCGGCCGAACCGCCCGCCCCCGCCGCCCGCAGCCGGCCCGCCCTCCCCGAAACCACTCCCCACCGCCGGTCCGCCGCCGCACCTTCGAGAGAGTGGGCCAGCATATATGATCTTGTGATTTTACGAAGTCACCATAGGTGCCTCGTAGTCGAGTGGAACGTCTCCTCCCACTGAACGTACATCGCCGGAAAATACTGGAATTAACACAATATAAATGCGAGCACCGGGACTTTAACCTTGGTGGGCTCGAGAAACCACCGTCCTCTAACCATCCAACCACATGTTGGTTAGCACGACAAAATGTATGTGGTGACCGTGATGAGCTTATTCTGAAGTCCAGTGACCATATCGTCCTTTCTCTTCAAATATAATGACCATAAGTGTCGTCAACAAAATACGGAGCACGCATCAAATGCAAAGTCCGTCAGTGTCATCAACAAAATATGGAGATATCGTGAGCTAGATACCGTTGTACTATTGTATATGCTTATTTTCTTAGTGGCCGATTGCATGTGTGGTGTGGTGGGCACATCATTTCTAGTTGTGGTGGGTCAACATGAAGACTCATGGGTCGGTTCCATACTGCGCCACATATAGGTTGGACCGAGACGTGTTATACGGAGACCCATGTGGAGGACTCTCCGTACAACACGAAGCTACCAGAGTCGCGGAGGACTCTATCCCCACTGGTGATAAGCCGACTATATATGATTTGTAACCCTAGGTCCTTAGTATGTTATACAAGCTTGGGGGCTAGTTCATCGATAGTATACACACACGCACAATGCCTGGTATTCACGTGTACTTTGTAGACACCCCTAACACTAATATACAGTACCAGGAGTAGGCTCTTTCTTCAACTGCAAGGGTCCGATCCGAACTAGGGTAAAACTTTGCCTCGTATTACCATCCAACCTAACAGCCAGGGATATCCTACCGTATGATATGATGAAATCATATCTGCCAACTACTATTAGAGAGGTGTGTCGGGGGGGGGGGGCAATGTGTGCGAGAGAGGCCTAAAGATAATGTGCGTGCGGGAGACACGTAGGCACATATATGTGCGTATAGAGGGCTAGTAGAGACCGTGCATGTGTATATATGCATGTGAGAGAAATAGTGTTTTCCAACTGAGATTAGTGAAAAGAGTGGTACATAGTAGTCAGAAAGAGAGATAGAGAAACAGAGAGAGCATGTGCGTGAGACACCCCGACACCCTGAGAGAGATTGTGAGCATGTGTGAAAGAGAAATGCCGATGCATATAAAGTGTGTGCACTTATGCGTTAGATAGAGAGATATCTACGTGTAAAAGGCAGTTCTACGCATTAAATTAAAATATAAATGGCATTATTATTTTTGGATGAGATCATGAATTTTGCAAAATTGCGTATGGACGAAAATCGGTCTATCAGACACCCATACTCTATTGAATTCTAGCATGTGCATGTGTTTAGTTCATATTATCGATCCATAGAGTGAGAGCGGTTTGAAATACAGGCAATGGATGCTTTTGCAATTCATATATAAACATTAATTAGTGCACTCCATGTTGTTAGTGTGAAGCACTTTATACATTTGTCACTTGCATGGATACATTCCAAATTGCTAACTACGAAATAAAATACATGTCGAATTCAACATAAAGGGGGTTTCCAAGATTCGAATTCATAGGAAGTGCATTCATCTATTTGAACCCGAGATAATGGCATTTGTAAATCAGATGTAAAAGGGGGCATCAATCTTTGATGTGAGTTTGAACATGGTATATATATATTCATATGCATATCTAACTTTTTTTGCAACCAAGGAGATTATACTTGGAACTATGCATGAACTGGGGTAAGTTGCATATTTTTTAATATATACTCATGTACAATGTATATTAAAATGTACCCCCTCCATTCCAAAATAATCGTAGCTTTATGATTTTCAAGAGTAAAGATTTGTGAAGTTTGACAAATCCTGAAAGTTCAATTCAAGAGAACCGAAAATGTTAATGCTCCTGCTCCCAAATATTGAATGAAGCGCCAAATAGGCCTCTGGTCACTCGAAAACGCGCGAGACTAATGTTTTGGTGGTAGGAAATTACTGTCCTGACTCTGGCCCGTGTAGCCTATCGGCCCGATGTCCAAAGGTCTAAACCAGGGTAGGTTTGTAACTTCACCAAGACGCCAGTCTCAACCGCCTCCGAGAAGCATTCATACGCCGTGGGCGCCTAAACACCCATGCGCTCGGCCGAAATCTATCCCGCCCACATTTGGGACACCTGACATGACTATCCTACCCCCAACCCGCAATATGACCGAAATTTTAGGTGGGGGCAAAGTTTGTAACTTTCCCCAAATTTCAAACAAGCGCGTCTCAAACCGAAACATTGTTCCCCCTTAATTCCCCGCCTCCCTCCGTTTCCCCATTCATACTCCGTGGGCGCAAAAACGCCCTCTCCACCAGCCGCGAAACCCCAACCTCCTCCGTCCTCCACCCCATAGCGGCCAATCCACCGCCGCCCTACTCCATCACGCCGGAGCCGGTACTCCAATGTCGTCGTCCAACGCAACCGCAACAGCAACACCCTCAAGGACTTAGCAGCTGAAGCCGAGGCAGAGCTGCCTCCACGACACCGACGCTGACGTGCGCCGTACCAGAACCACTCCAGCCACGCCGTCCTGCGCCTCACTGCTGTGGCTCCAATGTCTGAAAGTGCGTTATATCAACTAGAGGGGGAGGGGGTGAATAGGCAATTTTTATGAATTCTTCACTGAGGAATTTGCCGGTGAGGAAATTCCTTAGCGAAGAACTACTTGCAGCGGAATAAGTACTCAGAAGTAAGCATGATAGAATACACACGTAGTCATCATGATGAAATGAAGACAAACATAGAGTACAGAAAGCGTAAACACAGGATAACACAAGATGAAGACAAATAGACTGAAGAAATTGAACTGAGGAAATTGAGAAAGTCTTCAGTCAAAGTCTTCAAACACAGATATGAACAATTACTCAACACAGTAATGAAGAAATGAAAGAGTTGAGGAAATGGAACCAGTAAGGTTGGTGAAGACAATGATTTGGTAGACCAGTTCCAACTGCTGTCTCAGTTGTACGTCTGGTTGGAGCGACTGAGTATTTAAACTCGAGGACACACAGTCCCGGACACCGAGTCGCTGAGCATGCAGCTCAGGACACCAAGTCCTCACCGTATTCTCCTTGAACTAAGGTCACACAGACCTCGTCCAATCACTTGTGGTAAGCCCTCAGGCGACTTCCAAACCTTCACAGACTTTGGTCACTCGGCGATCCACAATTCCTCTTGGATGCTCTAGACCATGACGCCTAACCGTCTGGAAGAAGCACAGTCTTCAAAGGTAACAAGCGTCGGATCCACGCAGGATCAATCTCTTCAGTGATGCTCAATCACTTTGGGTTTGTAGGTGTTTGGGTTTGGGTTTTTCCTCACTCAATGATTTTCGCTCAAAGTCCTCGGAGGATGGGTTGCTCTCAAATGACAAGTGTCAGTTTCTTTCGGAGCAGCCAACCAACTAGTGGTTGTAGGGGGCGGCTATTTATATCCTAGGGAGCAGCCCGACGTGAGAAGACATAAATGCCCTTCGATGATATGACCGTTAGGTGGATAAGATATTTTGGGATAGCTGGCGCGCAGCACAGCAACGGTCGGAATTTTGACTCTCAAATTCCTCAGGGCTATCATGTTCCTCACTATGTAGGCAATCCGCACTGGCGAATTCCTAACTCCTCAGTCAGAACAAATTCCTCAGCGACCAGAAGAACTTCGTCTCTGTCACTTAAGAAATTGACTGAAGTGTATGAGATTTCCAATGGCTTCACTCGAAGGGATTGGTAGGTGTAGGATTTTGAGTTGAGCATCACATGGAAATTCTTCCTTAGTATTTTCTCGACCCCCTTTAACAGTACGGTGTTTCCTATGACTCAAGAAGGAGAAAAACAAAACTATGAAAACGGAAGTCTTCAAGCTTCATATTCCTTGCATGAATATCAAGTCTTCACAGACACACCAATTTATTCACTTTCAAAGTCTTCATGAAAGTCTTCAGGAATACCAAAATCTTCAGTCGAAGATATTCATTTTTAGGGGTCGACTTTCTCTGTAAATATCAAACTCCTCATAGACTTATAGACCTGTGTACACTCATAAACACATTAGTCCCTTAACCTATAAGTCTTCAATACACCAAAATCACTAAGGGGCACTAGATGCACTTACAATATCCCCCTTTTTGGTGATTGATGACAATATAGGTTAAGTTTTCAACGGGGATAAATATATGAAGTGTAAGAACTGATATTGAGGAATTTGATTGCAAGATATAGAAGAACTCCCCCTGAAGATGTGCATAGTGAGGAATTTGCTTTTGAAGCAATGCACACTTGAAGAGTTGAATCATGGAGATCTCCCCCTATTTCTTGTAATTCATACATGCATTTGACATATAATATGAAGAATTTGAAATGCGTGATGAAATATGGTGCCTGAAGAAATTCAGCATGCGTGCAATAATATTAACAAGGAACAAGCATGCAGAATAACGCATCAAAAGTATCAGAGCACAGTGCATCAAAAGTATCAGAGCACCATCGGTTTTAAGATTACAACTCGATCCAATAAAAGTTCCAGAAGAGCGAGAGTTGTAACTTAGCAAAAAAATGCCCATATAATAGACCCACTTGAAGACTAACTCAGATTTCTCCCCCTTTGTCATCGAATGATCAAAAGGATCGAAACTAAGGACTAACGTCACTGAAGACTATCAAGCTGATGGAGGAGCGTCAGTGTTGTTTGGGTCAGTTGTCGTAGTAGGGCATGCCGCAGTGTCGTCCAAGTCTTCATTTTCATCAGTGTCGCACGATGAAGAATAGGAGCTGGCCACCAAGGAACCTTGACCTTCTTGAATTTCTTTGATGGAGGTGCAGACCAGTCAAATTCTTCCTTGAGACCCATTCTCTTTAGATCTTCTGCGCTGTAGACATGAGATAGAACATCCCAAGTACGGTTGAAGGTTTCATGGAGGTAGTAGTGGTTTTTCTTCACTGCATTGTGTGTGGAGGTCATGTTGTGAAGAATTGAACCAAACTGACGCTTGACCCATTTATGATTGTGATCAACTTTTTGATGAAGACTAAAGAGTAACTCATGATCAGTCATCACCCTGGGTGCTGTGATTTGAGGAATTTGCTTGGCAGAGGTGTTGGCGGCAGAGTCATGTGTGGCAGAGTCATCATTGGTGGAGTAGGATGCAGCCTTGCGAAATTGACCATCCAATGGACGAATGCCTTCATTTATCACAGCAGTTGCCTTGCCTTTGTCATCAACTGAGGAAAATGTCCGTTTGAGGACTTCAATTGGAGGCAAGTAGCTGCCGTGGTTCAGAGTATCAGCCTTGTAATTGAGTGAAGACCTTGTCCTGATGAACCTCATAATCCATGGTGCATAAGGCTTCAGCTCAAATGGTGACATAGCAATATCCACCAGAGTCCTCATGAAGAAATCATGGAAGTTGACGGGAACGCCATGAATGATATTGAAAAGCATATTCTTCATGATGCCAACGACTTCTTCATCATTTGAGTCGTGGCCTTTGATAGGACTCATTGTCTTTGTCAGAATGCGATAGACAGTCCGTGGCACATACAGTAATTCCTTGATGAGGAATTTGGTTCGAGGGGCTTGCCCTGGCTTCAAGGGCTTCATCAGTGCTTGCATGTAATGATTTGTAAGCTCAGGTTCGTTGTAGATGCAACGATCACTTTCAAGGGGAGGACTGAGTGGGAGGGCACGAAGCAATTCAGTTTCTAGTGCCTTGTAGTGAGTATTTTCTGACATCCAGTCCAGCACCCATGAGTCACATCTTCAGAATTTCCTGTGATGTGCAGCATTGCATAGAATTGAAGAATGAGTTCTTAATTCCAATCACAGATGTCAGTGCAGAAATTCAGCAATCCAGCATCGTGAAGAACACTGAGGACTGGCTCGAAGCCTGACAGAGATTCCATGTCCACGTGAGGAATGTGTTCATGATCGAAGACTTTGTCTTTGTCAAATAGCACTGAGGAATAAAAATTGGCTTGACTAGCAGTCCAGAAACGCCTCTTACTTATGCGAGCAGAATCATAGGGATTGTAGTCTGTGAAGAACACAAGCTCGTTGAAGAAATCTTCAGCCTTGAACTTTTGCTTCTTTGAGAATGGATCCTTTGGCTTGGGCAGAGGAGTGTCAGTGAGTTGCATCCCAACCTCAGGAATCGCAATCTCCGGTTCTTCAGGCTGAGGAATTTCTGGTTCCTCTTCAGTGATGAAATGGGTCAGCATGTGACTTTGGCCAGGAGTCGAGTGAAAATCAGGCATAGGAGTGTTTGCTTCCTTGTGCCAGAGATCAATGTAGTCGAGGATCGCTTTTGGATCCAAAAGCAGTGGCACATTTGTGCCTTTGGCTCTAGCGGCCCTTTCTTGCTTGTCTCTGATGATTTCTGCAAGTTCATCATCATCAGCTTCATCGTCAGATGGCACTTCGAAGGCAACCTGTTTCTTCTTCATATTTGGCCGAGGACCTCGACCAGCTGTTGCCTTTGTCTTCAGCAGAGTG
This sequence comes from Triticum timopheevii, assembly GCA_963921465.1. Lineage (NCBI taxonomy): Eukaryota > Viridiplantae > Streptophyta > Magnoliopsida > Poales > Poaceae > Triticum > Triticum timopheevii. The sequence continues at coordinate 107,874,905 of OY997270.1, forward strand.
GGGCCTGATGAAGAATTTGGTGCAGCTGAGGAACTCGCTGAGACACCAGAGGCAATAGAGATGCCTGCAGTCCTTTGGCACATGGCCAGATGTACAGGTGATGAGGACTTTGCCAGAGCAACTGAGGACTTTGGGGGAGGAGCTGAGGACTTTGGAGGAGCAGGAGCAGCATGAGGAACTGGCCGTGAGGGCTTTGAAGATTCTGGCTGTGAGGGCTTTGAAGATTCTGGCCGTGAGGGCATTGCTGAGGAACTTGACCGTGAGGGCACAATTGGTGAAGCACTTGGCTTGTGAGCGGGCTTCTTTGCCATTAATTTTCTAGGTCTGAGAGAGGCCTCAGTGGCAGCAGCAGTAGCAGAGTCTTCATTGAATTTCCTCACTGCTTCTTTGGCCTGTCTTGCCAACTTGGCTTGGCGTTTGGCCCATTCTTCAGGGAAATCCTCACCACGCTTGATGCTGGTGGGGTCAGCTTCTTGGCCAGGTGCCAATGGAGCTCTTGGGCATGGAGGATTTAGAGCGAATTTCTTCATATACTTTGGAGTTACATATCTGTACTCCCTCCATTCTCTTGCCCATTTCCTTTCAATCCTCTGTATGCGCACCTTGCGCTAATTTTTGTTCTCCTTTCCGAACTTGGCCTCATCAGGTGTGCAATAGTCAGCATAGATGTCCTCAGGTATTTCAAACGCAGTCATGACCTCATGCCTCTTTCCTCCTTTCTGTGGTTTCTTACCGTCTGCCGTATTCTTCAGTTGAGGGATTGAACAATCGAATTCTCTGAAGAAGTATGCAACTTTTCTTCGAGGAATGCTGCAAATGAGTTAAGTTGATGAGAACCTAGTGATTCAGCAGCGGACATGAGTACCTGTGAACAGAGTATAGTTGCGAGGAATTTTAAGAGGCCATATGCGTTCTCAGAAGGTTTTCAAAAAGAACAAGTTTGAGGAATTTGACCAGATGAGTCTTGAAGAATTTCACTAAGCGTTCTTTTCTTAGGTTCCAAAGTTGTATAGATTGAGGATCCACACAACTGAGGAATCTTGAAGATAAATGATGCTTAGAGAAACGAATCAAGAGCGTATGACTAGTGAGGTATTTTATGTGTGAGGATTTGAAGAATAAAACACCTTTGAAGATATTGTTGAGAAAATTTGAATCAAAGAGGGCAGTAAAAGTAACTTTTAATTACCCTGATGAAGAACACGACGAACTGAGAAGTGTAGCTTTGAAGCTCGTCAGTTCAGATCTTCCACACCCTAACTTGGCGGAGGAAGATAGGTACGACGGCGGAGGAGTGAAGATTTCCGCGGCCGGCGCGAGTACGACGGCGACGAGGTCGAGGCGGTGAAGCTATTCCTCACCGGCGACGATGGAGTAGCGGCGGCGCTAGGGTTTGAGAAGCTCGAGTGAGAGAGAGAGCGGTCGAGCGGAGTAAAGGAAGTGAGGAAGGGGTGAGGGGGGTATTTATAGTCGCAGTGAAAAACTGCCTGCCCGAAGATTTAGGACGAACGTGCCCCTGACCCTTCTCATTCGCTTGACATGTGTCACCCATGAACAGAAAAGTGGAGATCGTGGGTGAATGGATAATTCTATCGTGGGATACGGGACGGTTTGAGCGGCAAAACCGAAAATTTGGATAAAATAAGATTTTAAGTTTCATTCGCAATTTCTTCAGCTGTCAAGGACACGGTGAAGATTTTGAATGAGTTTCAAATAGAACGCACAGGAAGAACTTGTGAATAGATTGGGTTGAGTATAGCATAGAGGGGAAAGGGTCCAATCACATTCACTTAGCAAAAAAATGCAACTTGAAGAAATAGCCATAAGTGAATGTTGTATAGGACATAAACTCATATATATATATAGCCAATGAAGAAAAACGACGGAAACAGTGAAGATTTTGCAAAGTTGAAGAATTAAAAAAAACTGAAGAATTTCAAAACTGAGGAATTTCAAAAATAAAGATTTTCAACTTTGGTGGTGGCGTGACCCACTGTATAAGAATGATGATTTCAGACACCACGTACAATTGTCGTAGGGTTCTGAGAATCAAATTATTCATTAATTTCTTCACACTTAGAGTGTTATTCTTCATTGATTGAAGAAAAACGTTTCTTCATGTGTTGCACATCTAAGTCATCAATTTTGCATAATTGTTAGGATGAGTGTCCTTTTTCAAAGAACATTCGAAGACTCTAAGATATTTAGCTCACACCGCAACTTGCTAAATCTCTTCTCATCCAAGGGCTTTGTGAAGATATCGGCTAGCTGATCTTTAGTCTTCACATGATCAATAAAGATGTCGCCCTTCAACACATGATCGCGAAGAAAATGATGACGAATCTGAATGTGCTTTGTCTTCAAGTGCTGAACTGGGTTGTGAGCAATCTTGATGGCACTCTCATTGTCACAGTAGAGAGGCACATTCTTCACGTTGATGCCGTAGTCGTTGAGAGTTTGCTTCATCCATAGCAATTGAGCACAGCAAGAACCAGCAGCAATGTACTCAGCTTCCGCAGTAGACAGTGATACGCAGTTCTGTTTCTTCGAGGACCAACAAACCAAAGATCGTCCGAGGAAATGACAAGTACCAGATGTTGACTTGCGGTCCACACGATCACCAGCATAGTCAGAGTCAGAATATCCAATGAGATCAAAAGTAGAGCCCTTGGGGTACCATAGTCCTAGTGTTGGTGTGTGAGCTAGATATCGAAGAATATGCTTCACAGCCTTATGCTGTGATTCCTTTGGTGTAGCTTGAAATCGGGCACACATGCAAACACTAAGCATTATATCTGGCCTAGATGCACATAAGTACAATAAAGAACCAATCATGGAGCGGTATACCTTGTGATCGAAGTCAATACCATTTTCATCATTGCATAGGTGGCCATTTGTGGGCATAGGAATTTTGACTCCTTTGCAATCTTGCATGCCGAATTTCCTCAGAACATCCTTGAGGTATTTCTCCCGAGATATGAATATGCCATTGTGTTGTTGACAAATTTGTAGACCTGAGAAGAATTTCAACTCTCCCATCATAGACATTTGATATTCTTCACTCATCATATAGGCAAATTCATCACTATAACGTTGGTCAGTACAGCCAAAGATAATATCATCAACGTATATTTGGCACACAAACAGTTCACCATCATAAGATTTAGTAAAGAGAGTAGGGTCGAGTGAACCGGGTGTGAAGCCATTCTTCACGAAGAATTCCTTCAATCATACCACGCCCGAGGGGCCTGCTTGAGGCCATAGAGGGCCTTGTTGAGTCTGAAGACTTTGTCAGGATTCTTTGGATCTTCAAAACCTGGGGGTTGAGCAACATATACTTATTCCTCAAGCTTACCATTGAGGAATGCACTTTTCACATCCATTTGATATAAAGTGATATTATGATGGTTAGCATAAGCAAGTAATATGTGAATAGCCTCAAGTCTAGCAACAGGTGCAAAAGTTTCATCGAAATCAATTCCTTCAACCTGTGTGTAGCCTTGAGCTACAAGTCATGCCTTATTCCTCACCACAAGGCCATTTTCATCTTGCTTGTTGCGGTAGATCCACTGTGCCAATGATATTATGCTTGCGAGGATCTGGACGTTTGACCAGTTCCCAGACATTGTTGAGCTCGAACTGATGTAATTCTTCTTGCATGGCCTGAATCCACTCAGGCTCTAGAAATGCTTCATCTACCTTAGTGGGCTCTGTGATGGAGACAAAAGCACAGTGCCCACAAAAGTTAGATAAATGTGAAGCTTTTGAGCGGGTGAGAGGACCTGGTGCTTCAATGTCATCGATGATCTTTTCAACTTGCACTTCTTTTGCAACGCGAGGATGAGCTGGTTGTCGTCGAGGAACTTGATCAGCATTTTCTTCAGCACCATTTTCTTCAGCATTTTCCTCAGGTGCATTAGCTCGACGATCTTTGCGTTCTGGAATGAATTCTTCAGTAGATTCTTCGGTCGGAATGACATCCTCAGTAGCCTTGAACTTGATAGAATCCTCAGGTGCTGGTTCATCTATCACAGAAGGTAGGTGCTCTCTTTGCGACCCATTAGTTTCATCGAACCGCACATCTACAGTTTCGAAAACCTTGTGATGAGCGTCGTTGAAGACTCCGTAGGTGTGCAAGTCCTTTCTGTAACCAAGCATAAAACCTTCATGTGCTTTCGGTGCAAATTTAGCATTGTGATGAGGATCCCTAATCCAACATTTAGCACCGAAGACTTTGAAATAACTCATATTGGGTTTCTTGTCAGTGAGGAGTTCATAGGCAGTCTTCTTGAAGAATTTGTGAAGATATACTCTGTTGATGATGTGGCACGCGGTATCAATTGCATCAATCCAAAAACGACGAGGCGTTTTGTATTCATCAAGCATAGTGCGAGCCATCTCAACAAGAGTTCTATTCTTGCGCTCCATGACGCCATTTTGCTGAGGAGTATAAGGAGCAGATAACTCATGAGTAAGACCAAGTTCATCAAGATAGTCATTAAGACCAGAATTCTTGAACTCAGTTCCTTTGTCACTCCTGATGTGCTTGATCTTCACACCAAAGTTGGTTGAAGCTCTCGAGGAAAATTGTTTGAACACTTCCTGCACTTCATGTTTGTAAGTGACAATGTGTACCCATGTGTAACGAGAGTAATTATCAACAATAACAAAGCCATATAGAGATGCATCATTAGTGACTGCTGAGTAATGATTAGGACCAAAGAGGTCCATGTGAAGCAATTCGAATGGACGAGTAGTGGTCATGATAGTCTTCGTTGGATACTTGGCCTTGGTCATTTTTCCAGCTTCACAGGCACCACACAAGTGATCCTTGAGGAATTTGTCATTCTCAATGCCAATGACATGCTTCTTCTTCGCAAGCGTGTGCAAATTCCTCATGCCTGCGTGACCAAGTCGTCGATGCCATAGCTAGCCTTCTGAAGCTTTTGCCAGTAAGCACACGGCTGGTTGTGGTCCTGTAGAGAAATCAACAATATACAGATCTCCTCTCCTAAAGCCTTCAAAGACTTTGGAATGGTTAGCTTCCATGATCACAACACAACGATATCTTCCAAAGACAACAACCATATCGAGATCACAAAGCATTGAGACAGACATGAGGTTGTATCCTAAGGACTCAACAAGCATGACTTTGTCCATGTGTCGATCCTTTGAGATCGCAACCTTACCTAGACCCAATACCTGACTTTTGCCTTTGTCAGCGAATATGATATGCTTCAGATGTGACGGTGTTAAGGGAGCATCCATCAATAGGTTCTTGTCACCAGTGATGTGATTTGTACATCCACTATCGAGGACCCATTCGTTTGCTTTGGGCTGATCATCCTGCAGATGAATTAGTGCATCTTACGAACTCATATACTTCATCAGTGAAGAATATGACGTCAATTTCATCAGTTCAATTTCATCAAGAAATAGCACAGATAAGGAGTGTGAGGACGTGTGAAATGAAAGTTCATTTCATCATGATTCACCTGCGTCCTTTCAGGCAGTTTGTTAGGCCCCCAACAAATTCTTCAGACGTTAAAGCACGTCTGGAGACCTGACCCTGCGGAAGAAGTTAGTTCTTTTTCTTCACCACCCACATCTGAAGGGGTGGCAAAGAATTCATCACTCTGCGAGCACCATATGAGAAAGGTGGCATAGAAGCTAGTCCACTTCGCTTCACATAAGAGGGGTTAGGGTAAGCATATGAATAAGCAGAGAAATTCTTCGAGGACTTATGAACATAATGATTTGAAGAATAATGCGCATATTCATAGCCCTTAGCTCTACCCTGCGAAACAGAAGGGTTAGCACGATGATGTTCATATGAGGACTTTGATCCGTTTGTGGAATTTGATCTACGTGAGGAATTTTGTCCGTATGAGGACTTGGATCCATATGAAGAATTTGGTCCATATGAAGAGTTTGATCTGGGGTTCCTATTCTTCACTGGTGGTGTCATGAGGACATTCACCTGAAGACTTTCAACATAACTTTTGGGAACCCAGATTTTCTTCATAGGGGAACCGTTCCTGCAGTTAGTGCCAACATATCTAGCAAATACTTCACCATTCTGATTTTTGAACACTTTATAGTTGGAGTCAAATGACTCATCAGAAGAATGAGGAGATTCACATGTAAAGCCAGATAAGTTAGATGGATCAACTGGAGCTCCCTTTGCAGCAACCCATGAGGTTTTGGGGTACTGCTCAGGCTTCCAATATGTTCCATCAACATTGAGTTTCCTCTCAAAAGCAATACCCTCTTTCCTAGGGTGTCTGTTGAGGATCTGCTTTTTAAGCACATCACAAAGAGTCTGATGCCCTTTGAGGCTTTTGTACATGCCTGTCATATATAATTCCTTTAGCCCTGCATTGTCAGTGATACTAGCAATGTCTTCAGATGAGGAATTAGTGATAGCAGAGGCAGGTGAAGAATTTGTAACATTTGAAGCATTTGAGCATTCAGGTGAAGAATTAGCAGATTCACGTTCAATGCACTTTAAGCATGGAGGATCAAATTCTTCCTGAGTAGCGCTGATTTGTTGAGCAAGTAATGAATCGCGCTCCTTCTGAAGATCTTCATAACTCACTCTTAGCTTCTCAAGATCTTTCTTTCTTTGAAGAAATTCATAAGAAAGCTTCTCGTGATCAGATAAGAGAGTTTTATGATGACTTTGAAGGTTGTCAAACTTAGGCTGAAGTCTCTGAAGATTTTCAGTTAAGTCTTTAGTGCGGTCCATTTCATCACCCAACATATCATCACTTTTGTCTAGCATGTTTTGAAGTTTTTCAATAGCCTTTTGTTGTTTCACAACAATCTTAGCAAGTTTAGAGTAGCTAGGCTTAAGATTTTCATCAGATTCATCCTCACTTGATTCAGAGGAGGGGTATTTAGTTACCTTAGCAGCCTTTGCCATGAAGCAATAGGTGGGAGCGTAGTCGTCATTGCCTTCATCAATGTTGTTGGTGTTGCCATTTTCTTCAGAGTTGAAGATAGACTTGTTGACAAATGCGGTAGCAAGAGCTAGATTTGCCACACCTGACTCAGACTCCTCGGATGCCTCCTCTTCCTCATGATCCTCAGATTCAGCCTCAGAATCCATTCCCTTGCCAATGAATGCCCGAGCCTTCTTGGGGTTGCTCTTCTTGTGGGATGAAGACTTTGAGGATTTTGATGATGAAGACTTTGAAGATTTCTTCTTCTTCTTGGCGTCATCAGAACTATAATCCTTGTATTTCTTCTTCTTCTTTAATTCCTTGTCCCACTGAGGACAATCTTGAATGTAGTGACCAGGCTTCTTGCATTTGTGGCATAGCCTTCTCTTATAGTCACTTGATAAGGAATCACTGCTCCTTGAAGATTTTCTAAAGAGACCATGTCTTGAGAATTTCTGGAACTTCTTCACGAGCAGTGCTAGCTCCTGGCTCAATTCTTCAGGATCACCAAGGCTACTACCAGAATCTTCACATTCAGATTCAGACACTGCCTTGGCCTTCAGGGCACGTGTTTTGCCATAGCTTGAACCATAGAGATCTCTCTTTTCAGCAAGCTGGAACTCATGAGTATTTAGCCTCTCGAGGATATCAGCGGGATCTAGTGACTTGTAATCAGCATGCTCTTGAATCATCAGTGCCAGAGTGTCAAATGAGGAATCGAGTGATCTTAGCAATTTCTTCACCACCTCATGGTCGGTGATGTCAGTGGCATCGAGCGCTTGAAGCTCATTTGAGATATCAGTGAGGCGATCGAAGGTTTGCTGAACATTTTCATTGTCGAGTCTTTTGAAGCGGTTGAAGAGATTGCGAAGAACGTCAACACGAGAGTCACGTTGAGTTGAGACTCCTTTGTTTACTTTGGAGAGCCTATCCCAGATAAGCTTAGCAGTTTCCAAAGCACTCACTCTAACATACTACCCTTTACTCAGATGACCACATATGATATTCTTGAGAATCGAGTTGCTTGAATCTCTTCACATCAGCAGCATTCAGGGAAGTTGTGACTGAGGGAACACCATTTTCCACAACGTACCAGAGATCGTTGTCAATTGCTTCAAGATGCATTCACATCTTATTCTTCCAGTAGGGGTAGTCCGTGCCATCGAAGGTAGGACACCCAGCAGAGACCTTGATCATACCTGCGGTCGAAATAACTAGAACTCCAGGTGGTTAAACCAAAATCACACAGAACAAGGGAGTACCTAGCTCTAATACCAATTGAAAGTGCGTTATATCGACTAGAGGGGGGGTGAATAGGCGATTTTTATGAATTCTTCACTGAGGAATTTGCCGGTGAGGAAATTCCTTAGCGAAGAACTACTTGCAGCGGAATAAGTACTCAGAAGTAAGCATGACAGAATACACACGTAGTCATCATGATGAAATGAAGACAAACATAGAGTACAGAAAGCGTAAACACAGGATAACACAAGATGAAGACAAATAGACTAAAGAAATTGAACTTAGGAAATTGAGAAAGTCTTCAGTCAAAGTCTTCAAACACAGATATGAACAATCACTCAACATAGTAATGAAGAAATGAAAGAGTTGAGGAAATAGAACCAGTAAGGTTGGTGAAGAAAATGATTTGGTAGACTAGTTCCAACTGCTGTCTCAGTTGTACGTCTGGTTGGAGCGGCTGAGTATTTAAACTCGAGGACACACAGTCCTGGACACCCAGTCGCTGAGCACGCAGCTCAGGACACCAAGTCCTCACCGTATTCTCCTTGAACTAAGGTCACACAGACCTCGTCCAATCACTCGTGGTAAGTCCTCAGGCGACTTCCAAACCTTCACAGACTCTGATCACTCGGCGATCCACAATTCCTCTTGGATGCTCTAGACCATGATGCCTAACCATCTGGAAGAAGCACAGTCTTCAAAGGTAACAAGCGTCGGATCCACGCAGGATCAATCTCTTCAGTGATGCTCAATCACTTTGGGTTTGTAGGTGTTTGGGTTTGGGTTTTTCCTCACTCGATGATTTTCGCTCAAAGTCCTCGGAGGATGGATTGCTCTCAAATGACAAGTGTCAGTTTCTCTCGGAGCAGCCAACCAGCTAGTGGTTGTAGGGGGCGGTTATTTATAGCCTAGGGAGCAGCCCGACATGATAAGACATAAATGCCCTTCGATGATATGACCGTTAGGTGGATAAGATATTTTGGGACAGCTGGCGCGCAGCACAGCAACGGTCGGAATTTTGACTCTCAAATTCCTCAGGGCTATCATGTTCCTCACTGTGTAGGCAATCCGCACTGGCGAATTCCTAACTCCTCAGTCAGAACAAATTCCTCAGTGACCAGAAGAACTTCGTCTCTGTCACTGAATAAATTGATTGAACTGTATGAGATTTCCAATGGCTTCACTCGAAGGGATTGGTAGGTGTAGGATTTTGAGTTGAGCATCACATGGAAATTATTCCTTAGTATTTTCTCGACCCCCTTTAACAGTACGGTGTTTCCTATGACTCAAGAAGGAGAAAAACAAAACTATGAAAACGAAAGTCTTCAAGCTTCATATTCCTTGCATGAATATCAAGTCTTCACGGACACACCAATTTATTAACTTTCAAAGTCTTCATGAAAGTCTTCAGGAATACCAAAATCTTCAGTCGAAGATATTCATTTTTAGTGGTCGACTTTCTCTGTAAATATCAAACTCCTCATAGACTTATAGACCTGTATAAACTCATAAACACATTAGTCCCTTAACCTATAAGTCTTCAATACACCAAAATCACTAAGGGGCACTAGATGCACTTACACTGTCGCAACCGTCCACCGCACTGGAGCTGTTCCCGCTACGCCGTCGTTCGCCGCCTCGGATCTGCTTCCCCGCCGCCGACAGATGGCCACCGCACCACACTCACAACTTGGCCATGGGTTCGTCCAAGGCTGCACCGTCCTCCACAACTTCTGGTTTCCGGCAAACAACAAGATCGTCGGAAAAACAGAAGGAGGACATAGCGCTGCCAGCAGAAAGAGGTACTCCTCTTCCCTTATTCGTGCAAATCTTACGTCTCTGCTCACACCGTATTCATCCCACGAAAGAAACTAGTTGAGCGCTTCTTACTGCATCTTCTTCGTGATACTAAATGCACAAGGTTTCCTCCCTGTTACTATTTCACCTTTGCTAGAGGTCAGTAGCCCGCCTGGATTTCAATTCAGGGTCAGTCGAACCGCAATTAAAAGAAGCAGCACCCGCTTAGGCGCGCGGAGCACCTAGTCCGCCTGTTCCCCGGGGAAGCGGCGCATTGGTGTCTATCATAGGGGTGTGGGGCGCAGGAGCTACTTGCGCCCGATCTGGAGGTCGGCGGGGCTTGAAATGGATGACCGGGGGGGCGGTGCCAAGCACGGCGGTGCGGTGAGGTTGAGGGGAGGGCGCAGGCAGGGGAGGAATACTGGGCCGGTGGTCGCTAGCATTTCGAGGAAGATCGTCAACACTGACTGGCTGGAGGTAGATGAAGGCGATCTCCCCGTTCTTTGTACATTGGACGGTGCAAAAAAATGGACTGACCTATTTGCTTTCAGTCGACTGTTATTTTCATAGAATCCTGTAGTAATTGAGTGTGCCATGCATGTTGTAGAGCTATCATATGTAGCTCTGCAGTTGATGATCTCAATTGCCACACACAACAATCCCAGGTGCTTGCTTTAACTTCGCGCTGTCAAATGTGGTTGCATGTTGCATATGGTGTCTAGCTTGTATTGCTTCCAATTTGGTTAAATTGCATCTGCTTACTTTACACATTATACCTTTGATAATGACATGCCTTCCTGTTTTTGATACATACTACATATGTCTATTAACCATGTTCGTACATCAAACTAATGCTCTTTTGTATCCCTCGTCAATCACTTATGATGAGACAGTCACCCGGGTGGGTTACTGTAAGATGCCCTACTCGTTTAAAGAGTGCATTGTCATCCTCCCCACATGATTCTCAAGAAACAGCAAGGCTAAATGAAGATAGTCAACGTAGCTCTCTAGTTGATCACCGCAATTCTCCCACACCACCATCGCAGGTGCTTGCTCTTACTTGGCAGTGTGATATGTGGTTGCATGTTGCATATGCTTCTAATTAGGGTAAATTGCATCTGCTTAGTTAACACATTATACCTGTGAATATGACATGCCTTCCTGTTTTTGGTACATACTACGTCTTTCTATTAACCATGTTCTTACATCAAACTACTTCTCTTGTGTATCCCTCATCAATGCTCCTAATTTGTTAAATTGCATCTCCTTAGCTTACACATTATACATGTGAATATGACACACCTTCCTGTTTTTGGTACATACTACATCTGCCTATCACACCATGTTCTTACATCAAACTACTGTTCTTGTGTATCCTGCGTCTATCGCTTATGATAAGACAGTCACGCGCGTGGGTTAATATGAGACGCAATACTCTTATAAAGAATGCAATTTCATCCTCTCCACATGATTCTCAAGAAACAGCAAGCCTAAATGAAGATATTGAACGTTGCTCTGTACCTGAAGACAGCACTTCCCCTACACCACCATCACAGGTGCTTGCTCCAACTTCGCAGTGTGATATGTGGTTGCATGTTGCATACGGTGTCTAGCTTGTAATGCTTCTAATTAGGGTAAATTGCATCTGTTTAGTTTACACACTATACCTGTGAATATGACATGCCTTCCTATTTTTGGTACACACTACATCTATGTGTTAACCTTGTTCTTACATGAAACTACCTCTCTTCTGTATCCTTCATCAATTACTTACGATGAGTCACCTTTATTCGTTGCATATTGCATATTATTTCTAGCATGTTGCCATGTATTGCTTCTAATTTGGTAAAATACATTTGTTAGGGCACCCTTTTAATTTGGCAGAGTGATATTGGTTTCATCTTTCATATGGTTTCTAGCTTGCATCGATTCTAACAAGTTCAAGCACCTTGTGCTTAGTTTACACTTTAACATCATACATGTCAATATGTCACGCCGTCCTGTTTTTCATACATATTCCATCCTCCTATCATGCGGCTGCCTTACATGAAAGTAGTGTTCGTCAGTATCATGCATCAATAAGTTCTAAAGAGCAAATTGTATTCCTCTTTCTTGTGGGTTTGACTTGACAAGGCAAAATCAAGAAAGAGGAAGGAAAAGAGTAATGAAGGCGATGATGGTGGTCCTCTGCAGCAACGTAAACGGAGCATCTGTACCAATTCTCCTTGTACTGATAGTGAATTACATGGTCCAAGTCTCCGCTCCCCTACTCCACCATCCAAGGTGCTTGCTCTAACTTGGCAGTGTGATATCTGGTTGCATGTTGCATATGGTGTCTAGCTCGTATTGCTCCTAATTAGAGTAAACTGCATCTGCTTAGCTTACACATGATACATGTGAATATGACACGCTTTCTTGTTTTTGGTACATACTATATCTGTCTATCACACCATGTTCTTACATGAAACTACTCTTCTTGTGTATCCTACATCAGTCACTTATGATGGGACACCTTTAAGTTGGCAGTGTGATATTGGTTTGCGTCTTGAATATGATTTCTAGCATGTATTGCTTCTAGTTTGATGAACGCCACCTATGACGAGACAGTTTTAACTTGGCAGAGTGATATTGATTGCACCTTCCATATGGTGTCTTGCAGTGTTTCTAATTTGTTGAAGTGCCTTCTGCTTATTTACCACATCATAGGTGTGAATATGTCAAGCCGTCCATTTTTTCGTACATATTCCATCCTCGTATCATGACTTTGCCTTTCATCAGAGTAGTGTTTGTCAGTATCATGCATGAATGAGTTCTGAAGAGCAAATGATATTCCTTTTTCTTGTCGGTATGACCTCACAATGTAAAATCAATAAAGCTGAAGGAAATTGGCAAGGCATTGGATGATGGTGGTCCTTCCGAGCAACTGAAATGGAGGTTCTCTACAGATTCTACTCCGCCATCCTCCCAACAAGATTCGCAAGACAACGCAAGGCTAGACAGTCAACGTAGCTGTGTAGATGATGAGCACATCTCCCCTACTCCACCATCACAAGTGCTTGCTCTAACTTGGCACTATTACATGTGGTTCCATGTTGTGTATGATGTCTAGCTTGTATTGCTTATAACTTTGTTGAATTGCATCTACTTACTTTACACATAATGCCTGTGAATATGACATGTGTTCCTGTTTCTACATCAGACTACTATTCTTGCATATCCCGCATCAGTCACTTATGATAAGGCACCTTTAAGTCGCCACTGTGATATTGGTTGTGTCTTGCATATGATTTCTAGCATATACAGCTTCTAATTTGTTGAAACGCCATACAGTTTGAACTTGGCAGAGTGATATTGGTTGCATCTTTCATATGGTGTCTAGCTTGCAGTGCTTCTAATTTGTTGAAATGCCTTCTGCTTAGTTACCACATCATAGGTGTGAATATGTCACACCATCCTGTTTTTCATACATATTCCATCCTCGCATCATGTGTTTGCCTTTCATCCGAGTAGTGTTCGTCAGTATCATGCATGAATGAGTTCTGAAGAGAGAATTTTATTCCTTTTTCTTATCGGTTTGACTTCACAATGCAAAATCATTACAGCTGAAGGAAATTAGTCCGGCAGTGGATGATGGTGGTCCTTCAGAGCAACTCAAACAGGGGGTCTCTACAGATTCTACTCAGCCATCCTCCCAACAAGATTCGCAAGACAACACAAGGCTGGACAGTCAACGTAGCTGTGTAGATGATGAGCACATCTCCCCTACTCCACCATCACAGGTGCTTGCTCTAACTTGACACTATTATATGTGGTTGCATGTTGCATATGATGTCTAGCTTGTATTGCTTCTAACTTGAATTGCATCTGCTTACTTTACACATAATGCCTGTGAATATGACACGTGTTCCTGTTCTAGAACATACGTGTACACGATGAGCACATCTCCCCTACTCCACCATCACAGGTGCTTGCTCTTACTTGGAACTGTTATACGTGGTTGCGTTTTCCATATGATGTCTAGTTTGTATTGCTTCTGATTATGTTGAATTGCATCTGCGTAGCTTACAACTTATACCTGCAACGATCACTTACCCATAAGACACATTTAACTTGGGACTGTGATGTAGGTTGCATCTTGCATTGTCTTCTAGCTTGTAATGCTTCTAATTTCTTGAAATGGCACTTACGACGAGACACTTTTTACCTGATAGAGTGATATTGGTTGCATGTTCATATGGTGCCTAGCTTTCATTTCTTCTAATTTTGTTGAAATGCCTTCCGCTTACTGTTTTTTCATACATATTCCATCCTCCTATCGTACCTGTGAATATGAAACGTTGTCTTTTTTGTATATATTCCATCCTCCTGTGCTTGCCTTACATCAAAGTAGTGTTCGTCTGTATCATGCATCAACTAGTTATGCAGAGCTAATTTTATTCATCTTCTTGTGGTTTTGACTTCATAAGGCAATATTAGAAAATAGGAAGGAAAAGAGTAAGTTAGGGGATGTTGGTGGTACTCCGCACCGACGCAAACAGAGACTCTCTAGATTTGCCACTGCTACTGCTAATGAAGTTGAAGTCCCAAGTCTACATGATGAGTTCATCTCCAGCACTCCACCATCGCAGGTGCTTGCTCTAAGTTGACAGTGTGATAATTGGTTTCATGTTGCATATGTTGTCTAGCCTGTATTTCTTCTATTTTGATTAAATTGCACCTGCTAAGTTTATACGTTATACATGTGCATATGACATGGCTTTCTGTGTCTAGAATACACTGCATCTAACTATCATACCATGTTCTTACATCAAAGTACTGCTGTTGTGTATCCCACATCAGTAACTCATGATTGGACGCTTTTAACATGGCAGTTTGATAGTGGTTGCATCTTGCATTGATTTCTACGTTGTACTGCTTCTAATTTTTCGAATTGTCGCTTATGACAAGACACTTTTAACTTGGCAGAGTAATATTGGTTGCATCTTTCATATGGTGTCTAGCTTGCATTACTTCTATTTTCTTGAAAATCCCTCTGCTTAGTTTGCACATCGTAGCTGTGAATATGTCATGCCGTCCTATTTTTCTTACATATTCCATCCTCATATGGTTGTCTTACATCAAAGTATTGCTTGTCTGCATCATGCATCAATGAGTTCTGAAGAGTGATTTTATTCTTTTGTGTTGTGGGTACAGCTTGACATGGCAAAGTCAAAAAAGAGCAAGGAAAATAATATAGTAGGGAGTGCTGTTACTCGTCGGGTGAAACGGAAAAGGCTCTATCGTCAAGATTCTGCTGGTACTTATAGTGCAGTAGAAGGTCCAAGTCCGCCGGCTAAATATACAAACACAGTATCACCTGCTCCACCAGCTGCATCATCCGCTTCAACTGTACCAGCATCTCAACCAGTTACTCATTCGTTTGCTCCAGAACTGGCCAGTTCCCAAGCTGCCTTCACACCTATCACTACTTCCGAAGCACTGTTGACACAACAGGACTTGGCAAGATCAGATGAACCTCAGGAGCATCAACACCAAGACGGTACCTGACCGAGTCAAGTTGCAGTTGCATGCTCCTTTATATGTACTCTCACAGTTTGATGTACACTAACACTTTCCATATTCGTTGTTGAACTAGCACCACGGCACAAGCGGAAACAGACATCAGGGATAATGCTTGACGGATTAACAAAATCTAAAGGAGGAAGAATGGAGATCCATTTTGAGGCAGGTTTAAAAAGGCCACGTGATGCTACAGAGTCAGCCAAGTTAGTATCAGAGGCAGCCGTTGCCGTTAGGTGTCATGCGCGTATCCTCCCAACGTGGATCCAGTACAGGAATGAGAAAGACAATACCCAGTTTAACACCTTCCTTGACCATTTATCTGTAAGTAATGTTATTCATCGCAATTAGTAATATTGTCTTGCTCTGTCCCATACTTTCTAGCTTCCTCCTAATAAGACTCACATTCTTTTTTCAACAGATGAGGTTCAAGTTGGATCTGAAAGATGATGCAACTAAACAAGCATGCACTCATGTTTTTCAGTCTGCTCTATGATAGTATCGGTACCACCTTAGAAAATCTCACTTTGAAGGCAAGGCTAACAATGAAATCACCCAAACATCTCCAGTGGAATATATTACAGATGAAGACTGGACAGCCCTCGTTAAACACTGGTCTGATCCAAAGTATCAGGTAGGCTATATGTATTTGATCAAACCACATATTGAACTTGTATTTATGTATGTGCCTTACAAGTGTATCTTCTTCTAGGCTAACTGTTTGAAGAACAAAACCAACCATTCTAAAGTGAAATTCCAACAGACAACACGATCTCGTAGCTATATTGCACACTGCGAGGCTCTTGTAAATAGTTGCTACTTCCTTCTTTTTTTTGTGCCATATTATCGTATCTATATTGACTTGTTCCAAATACAGCGGAAAGCCCGTGCGGACCAAAAAGAACCTGAACCGAATGCAGTGCAAATCTTCAAGGATTGCCACACCAGCAAGATGAAGGGCATGAGCACACCAGTTCAAGCTGCTGTTGTAAGTCCTTACTCCTCCTGCCTTGAACTGATTGGTACTGCGATGTGTTCATTTAACTACTTGGTTTGCAGCCAATGTCAGTTACTCTGTTCACTTTTATACACAGTTGTCTTAACGTATCATTTCACCTTACATGGTTTAAAAGAGATGAAGGATATTCTTTTGGTCTTGATCTGTAATCTAGTTGTTATGTTCACATGCGCACACAATGATAAAATAGCCTGTTTGTTTTATATCTGTTTTCCCATGATATGAATGATGTCATACTATGTTCATCCTACTTTAAACCATATCTCTTTATCCTTAGATGTCAACGAATGTGAGGAAATAGACAATACAGTAGGCATGCTACATGGACATATGTTCCGAAAGTGATTTTATTATGTAGTTGGCACTACAATACATGCTAATGTATTACAGTAGTTCACCAAAATAAGCTATGTATAAACGTTTAACCTACTTTGTTTGTTTTTGTCTCATTAGTAACTCACTGGTACACTAATCTACAAGTTCAAACTTTCAGGAAGCTATGGAACAAATGATTGAACAGCCACAACCACCTGAAGGTGACGAGGCTACTACAGGCACAATGTCACCTCTTGCTGCAGTGCGTCAGTATCTCTCCACTAACAGTGCAAAAAGCACCTTCCTGCGTAATTCTAGGTTGGTTGCCAAGGTAACCTCGTCCAAATCGCCTACTAAACAAAATCCTCCTACTAGACAGAGTGATATATCTATGCTCTAGACACAAGTCCAATCCCTAATGGACGTTGTTTCGGAAACAAGAATAGTGGTTGAGAAATGCCATCAAGATATGAATGGTTTTGAAACCAGACTATCAGACATTCGCTTCGTTGTTGAAGAGCAATGGCGGAAAAAAGGTGGAGATCGTGCTGCTCCATCAGATTCTACAGCCTGAAACATTAGCACTCAGGTCAAATGATCTGTGCTTCTATACATCTGATGGTGCTTTTATCTGGAAGGATTGTAAACTTTATGCCAATAGGCCTTTTGTTGTATGATTGGAATTTATTTTGTTGTGATACAACATTTATGATGCTGCCACAGGCTGCAGTAATTATGACGCTATTTTTGTATAGTGTAGGTTTATCTTAGTAATGTATTCAGACGAAAGCTTCGTAGGAGACCAACATGGCAACATTCGTCGGGCCCATTCCAATTGGGCTAAAAACGATTATGGGCCAAAATTGGCATGTAGCCCACTAAAAATATCTGGGCTTAAATTAGCATAAGCTTTCAAATTTTTCTGGTAGGCCTATGCCCATAGTGGGCCTTTAACAGGCCTAAACATAATTTGGGCCCTCAGTAAAAGTAGGCTGTTTACAGGTGTAAATATGTCGAGCCCATAAAAAACATGGGCTTTTAATAGACCGAAACTGAGATTGGGCCCTGATTGTGCCAAATAACCCACTGGACTTAGCAGGCCGAAATGGTGGCCCATTTACGGTGCGGATATTTGACAGGCCGAAATCCGGACGGGCCGTAAATGTGCCGACCTAATACACGGGCCTTTAACAGGCCGGAACTTCGGTCGGGCTAGATTATCGTCATTTTTATATGGGCTGTTAATGGGCCCGATATGACGTTGGGCCACATATGGCCCATGGTTTACGTCCGGCGTTAACGGGCCGAAAATGACAACAGGCCGAAAGTGGGCCAAATCTATAGTGGGCCTCTAATAGGCCGAATGACAGACATGGCCGAATATGACCCAAATCCTTCACGGTCGTTTATGGGCCGAAAGTTTTGATGGCCTGTAAATGGGCCCAAATGAAGCCGGACCTTTAACAGGCCGGAAATACACCAGGTCGTAATTCGGCCCATTTACTTAGCGGACTGTTAACGGGCCAGAAGTGACCATGGGCCGCATTGATGACAAGTTTAGATCAGGCCGTTGACGGGCCGATTTGACAGAGAAGGTTGGGCCTTTAGCTGGGTCGGCCCATTATGGTCTGCAGAATCTTGTGGGCCTTTAGCTGAGCCAGCCCATTGTGGTCCGCAAAATCTTGTGGGCCTTTAGCTGGGCCGGCCCATTATGGTCCGCTAAATTTTGTGGGCCTTTAGCTAGGCCGGCCCATTATGGTCCGCTAAATCTTATGGGCCTTCGGTTGGGCCGGCCCATTTAAACTTTGTGGGCCACTTTTGGGCCGGTCCACGTGTCAACATATCATAGGCCCATCTCGACCGTTGGATGAGTGACACCTGTGCCAACGCGGAGCTGACACGTGGATCCGTCAGCCAATGATAAGTTTACACGTGGAAAATCGGCATTGGTCGTGGCTGTTAACGGGTTATCGGATCCAAAATCCGACCCAATAGCTTAACGGCGTTCCGTTACGGTGGATGCCACGTGTCAGTCACCCTTGACGAAAGCACTTCTGTGACGCGTGATTTATCGTCATGGAAGTGGACACTTCCGTGATGATAATTTTGGTAATGTCATGGAACACTTCTACGACAGCACAGGTATGACTATCTTTATTCTGTCATAAATTTGTCATGGATGTACATGCATGACAAAAAACGCGACCTACTGTGACAAACACATATGATCACGGAAGTGTATTTTTTTGTAGTGTGACATCTAGGACCCACCGAAAGGGCCTCTGTATTTCGCGAAAAAAACATTACCGCCGCTGACAGCTCGGACCCACCAGCTATATCTTCGCACACAAGGAAGTGCCTCCTTATTACGCACAAAAAAAATGAATACTCCCCCTACTAGCTGGGACCCAGTATAGTGGGCCTACTAAGTTGACGGGGATGAAGGGCTTTGTCAACTTACTCAATATGCACGATTCTAACTCGACTGACCATACGATGTCCATCCAACGGCCGTAGTGCTTCTTCAACCTCTGGTCTTCTTGCTCCAGCTGCCCAAAGCCGCGCCGGTCGTGCCGCCTGCTCCTGCCTCTAGTGGCCGGCTGTGCTGCCGCGGAGGCCTCACCACCCCCATACTACTCCCACCGCTGGCCAGGCCATCACTCCAGTCCACTCACCCACACCCCCTGTTATTCTGCGGGGATGGCAGCGCAGCCGAACCAGTGAACCCTCGTACTCCTCTCCGCATGGGCATCCACTACCGCGTCTTCCCCGGCTCCGTGTCGTCCCCTTCCTAGGCCTCGCCGTCGTCCACCGCCATGGTGCACTCGGTGTGGCGTGGTCAATGTGGTCAACGACCGAATTCCATCGGAAGAATACTTTATGTGGAGAGGCTGACAGCTGGGTCCACGGCAGCCGCAAGGAAGTGCCTCCTTATTACATGGAAAATAATTATTCCTCCACCTGACAGCAGGGACCCACCGGACGGGCCACCAGTATTTCGCGAAAAAACGTTTGCCCCTGACTGCTGGGACCCACTGGACAGGCCACCGTATTGCAACAAAAAAACGTTCCCCTGCTGTCAGCTCGGACCCACCGGAAGTGCCTCCTTATTACGCACAAAAAAATGAATACCCCCTTCTAGCTGGGACCCACCTGGGTGGGAGGCTGACTTGTGGGCCTACTAAGTTGACGGGGATGGAGGGCTTTGTCAACTTAGTCAATATAAACGATTCTAGCTCTAGTGACCGTACGATGTCCATCCAACGGCCGTAGTGCTTCTTCAACCTCTGGTCTTCTTGCTCCAGCCGCCCAAAGCAGCGCCGGTCGTGCCGCATGCTCCTACCTCCCGTGGCCTGCTGTGCTGCCGCGGAGGCCTCACCGCCCCTACTATTCCCACCGCTGGCCAGACCCTGTGATGATGGCAGCCTCACACCGCAGCCGAACCAGTGAACCCTCGTACTCCTCTCCACGCAGGCTTCCACTGCTGCGTCTTCCCTGGCTCCGCGTCGTCCCCTTCCTAGGCCTTGCCATCGTCCAGACCACTGCCCTGGTGCTCTCGGCGCGGCGTGGTCAACATGGTCAACGACCGACTTCCATCAGAAGAGTATTGTATGTGGAGAGGCTGACACTGGGTCCAGGCGGCCACAAGGAAGTGCCTCCTTATTACATGCAAAATAATTATTCCTCCACCTGACAGCAGGTACCCACCGTACGGGCCACCTTATTTCGCGAAAAAACGTTCCTCCCTGACTGTTGGGACCCACTGGATGGGCAACCGTATTTCGCGAAAAAACGTTCCCCCCGCTGTCAGCTCGGACCCACCGGAAGTGCCTCCTTATTACGCACAAAAAAAGAATACTCCCCCTGCTAGCTGGGATCCACCATGGTGGGAGGCTGACTTGTGGGCCTACTAAATTGACTGGGACGAGGGCCTTTGTCAACTTTAGTCAATTTGAACGATTCTAGCTCCAGTGACCGTACGATGTCCATCCAACGGCCGTAGTGCTTCTTCAACCTCTGGTCTTCTTGCTCCAGCCGCCCAAAGTAGCGCCGGTCGTGCCGCATGCTCTTGCCTCCCGTGGCCGGCTGTGCTGCCGCGGAGGCCTCACCACCCCCTACTATTCCCACCGCTGGCCAGGCCCTGCGGCGACGGCAGCCTCACACCGCAGCCGAACCAGTGAACCCTCGTACTCCTCTCAGCGCGGGCTTCCACTGCCGCGTCTTCCCCGGCTCCGAGTCGTCCCCTTCCTAGGCCTCGCCATCGTCCACCGCCGTGGTGCTCTTAGCACGGCGTGGTCAACGTGGTCAAGGAATGACTTCCATCGGATGTGGACTGTACGTGGAGAGGCTGACAGCTAGGTCCACGGCCGCAGCAAGGAAGTGCCTCCTTATTACATGGAAAATAATGATTCCTCCACCTGACAGCTAGGACCCACCGGACGGGCCACTGTATTTCACAAAAAAAACGTTTCCCCCTGACTGCTGGGACCCACCAGCTACATCTTCGCACGCAAGGAAATGCGTCCAGGCAAAAAAAAATGATTCGCCCCCTGACTGCTGGGACCCACCAGCTACATCTTCACAGGCAAGGAAGTGCCTGACAGTCGGAACCCACCTGGTCGAAGCGTACGTAGCATTGTCATTCTGGTCGCGAACATGTATGTACATACTGGTCATTGTAGAGGCGCGCACGTGTCGTAGTAGAGGCGCGCATGTAGCATGTACACGTACGTATAGCGGCCAGGGTGCAAGAAAGAAAATACGGCCACGTATGTGTACATACGGGCAGGGTCTCGAACGCCAACTCGCGCATACGTACGACCAGGGGTCGCGCACATGGCTGGGTCAGAACGGAGAAACAACATTGTCGTCGTGTTCCTGGGGAGGCAACAAAATGCGTCATGTTCATCGGGAGGCAACGGAACGCGTGGGAGCCAACCGGCTGGGTCCGAACGGAATGCGTCGTCGTGTTCATCGGGAGGGCTTGGACGGAACAGGCGATGGAAACGAGGCCTGGCGTACCGCAAAACGGAGGAAACGGCCTTGTGTTCGACCGGCCACGTTCGAAACGGGATCCTGTTCATCGAGAGGGGTCTGGTGTACCACAAAACAGAGGAAACAAACCTCCTACGGTCGAAACGGGGGTCCTGTTCATCGGGAGGGGTGTGGCGTACCGCAAAACAGGACTCCACGGGATATTGTTCATCTCCACCATCGACCTCCTCCAGCCTCCACGGGCTACCGTCGACCTCCTCCAGCCTCCACAGGCTCCTGTTCATCCAGCCTCCACCGCGCGCTACTCCACTGGCTACTGTTCAACCACCCCGCCATGGGCACCCCCCCACCGTCTACTGTTCATCCAGCCCTCCACACCACGGGGTCATGTTCATCCAGAGGCAATGCCACCGCTCATTGTTCATCCAAACCCCCCCGCAACACTCACTGTTCATCCAATCGATCGGCTTCAATTAGCAGCAGTAGTGAAGGAATCTCTCGATCGGGTTCAGTTAACAGCCATCGATCGATCGCTCGGGTTCAGTAACGCGTAGCCTGCAGTGCATCACTCGGGTTCAGTTAGAGCCCAACGCCTCGCTCGGGTTCAGTTAGAGCCAACGCCTCGCACACACGCGTGTACGTGTAGGAGAGAAACGGGCATCGCTCGGCCCCCGACCGCCCACCGTAAATGGGAACTCCCCGAAATTTTCCTCGCCCTTGCTTCTACCATGGTTTTTTCTGTCATGGACGGCCCAAAGAATGTCATGCAGCTGCATCTCCAGCCAGCCTAGGACGAAAAGCCCATTTTCTGTCATGATTTCTTGTCATAGAAGTAGGAGCCCACCACATCTATGATGATACCGGGTTTTGTCACAATTATCGTCATAGAAGTGTCATATGTATGACAGAATTTTTTTTCGTTCGGCCCAAAATGTCACTGATGTGTCTTTTTTTAGTGTGTTAAAGTAGTTTGATGATGTGTGAAGCTTCCATCTTCATCTTCATCATCATGAGGTTCTTGTTCCATAGGAAGAAGTGCACCAACACCCATGGTCAAAATATCTTGAGAAGAATCTTCTTCACCTGCATCACTTAGATCAACTTGCTCCCGACAGGAGCCATTAAATTCATCAAACACCACGTCACAAGTTTCTACAACACATCCATTGGATTTGTTGTAGACTCTATAGGCGTGAGAGTTTGATCCATAGCCAACAAATATGCCCTCAATTGTTTTGGATTGAAGTTTTCCTAACCATTCTCTTTTGTTGAGGATGAAACATTTGCACCCAAATACACGAAAGTACTTGACATTTGGCTTGTTCCCAGTTATGAGCTCATATGGAGTCTTTTCCAATATAGTACGGAGGAAGAGCCGGTTTGATCCATGACATGCAGTGTTAACAGCTTCGGCCCAAAAACTATGTGGTGACTTGTATTCATCCAACATGGACCTTGCCATCTCCACAAGTGTACGATTCTTCCTTTCGGCTACACCATTTTGCTGAGGAGTGTATGGAGCTGAATATTGATGCTCAATCCCTTCATAACTAAGGAATTCTTCCAAGGTATAGTTCTTGAACTCAGAGCCATTGTCACTTCTTATTGCCAAGATCTCCTTGTCAAACTTGCGTTGTGCTTGCTTGGCAAAATGAATGAAGGTGATCCTCATCTCGTCCTTGGACTTCAGGAAAAACACCCATGTATATCTTGAGTAATCATCGACAATGACAAGTCCATACTTTTCCCACCAAGACTATCCCATGAAGGAGGCCCAAAAAGATCCACATGAAGGAGCTCCAGGGGCCTTGAAGTAGACACAGTGTCCTTGGGTGGGTGCTTTGATTGATGTTGCTTCCCAGCTATGCATGCACTACACACACGATCTTTCTCAAAAGAGACATTGGTTAGTCCAAGGATGTGATTCCCCTTTAAGAGATCTTGAAGATTTCCCATGCCGACATGGGCTAGCCGGCGATGCCATAGCCACCCCTTGTCAGCCTTGGCCATTAGACAAGTTGCATGGAATGTGCTCTGTTTCAACAAATCAACCGTGTAAAGGTTGCCATCCAACTCTCCAACAAAGGCCACTTCGAGAGTATCTATCTTAAAGACTTTCACATCCGTTAGTCCAAAAAGTGTATCATAACCAACATAAGCCAATTGGCGAACAGAAAGCAAGTGGTACTTAAGGGATTGGACAAGCATGACATTTGCAAGAGACATGTCATTTGTGATAGCCACCTTGCCCAACCCAAGTACCTATCCTTTTGATCCTCCACCAAACATAATGCTCATAAAATGGTTGAATAGCTTCCATGAAATCGTAGAGCAGTTTGCTATCTCCGGTCATATGATTGGTGCATCCACTATCAATCACCCATTTTACTCCACCGGAGAAGGCAACCTACACACAATTATTACTTGGTTAGAGGCACCCATTTTGCAATGGGACCTCTCAAGTTAGTCACAAGGGTCTTAGGGACCCAAATAGCATAAAATCGGAAAGCATTTCGAGGATCAACAAATTTTGCATAAACTTCTCCATCATTAGTCTTACGAAGTACATAGGATGGAGGCATGAACTCTTTTGGCTTGTTGAGAGTGGGCATGCCCCTTGTGGCCTTCCCACCAACAACCTTACCTTTCTCCTTGTGCCCTTCTCGTACAAATGTTTCTTTTAGAGGGGTTGTGCACTTTTGAGAGGATGTCTTCTTCTTGCTTGTGCTTGTGTCAAACCCGAGTCCCTCTTTGGCAAACACTTCATTGTGTTGGCTCAACACCTCATTAAGGTTCTTTTGCCCTTGAGCACATGTCATGAGCCCTTTCTCGATTTGAGCCTTGAGAAAACGATTCTCCTCAAGAATAGATGCTACATCACTACTAGAGTTAGTAGAACAAGCATCAACATTGATAATAGGAGACGAGTAAGCCTTAGTTAGAGTTTCAAGATAAGTAAGTTTGAGGATCTCAAAACTCTCTGTAAGAAGGGTGAGCTCTTCTTCCTTAGTCTTGAGGGACACGGATAGAAGCTCACAATCCTTAAAGAGAGAACCACGAGACTTCACAAGATTACTTTTATCTTTCATCAACTCTTCACAAGAGTCAATAGCCTTTTTCAAGGAGGCAAGATCTTTAGTATGAACATCAATTTTTGCACCAATTGTTAAGCATAGTTCATCATTTCGTGCTTCCTCATATTGGACTTCCCGCTCAAGGATTTCACATTTTTCCTTTTCCTCGGTGATGAGGGTTTCGAGTTCCTTAATGGTGATGGTGTGCTTACTCACCATCTCCATAAGCATACGAAACATAGTGAGCTTCTTTCCTTTGAGGGAGCACATGAACTTATTAAGTTTAGCAAGCATAGGATGATCTAGATCATCATCCTCATAACTATCCTCCGCATCAAGATATTCATCACTAGGAGTAGACGGAGTAAAAAGAGGAGGATTTGCTCGTGGGGTTACCTTGACCTTGTCAGGAGTGCTTTTGGTACTCTCCATCTTCTACCACGGCCTTTGCCATTAGACACTTGTGAGCGTTGCCCTTGTAGTCTTTCATGTAGTTGTAGGTGACCACATCACCACTCTTGTTCACTAACCTCAAAGTGTTTTGAGAGTCTTGAGCAACTCCGGCAACACCACTAACATCATCCGGATCGGATTCTTCTTGAGCAACCATTACTTTCCCATCTCTCTTCTTGAGCTCGGAGTTCAAAGGATTTGGCAACTTCTTCTTCGGAAAAATCTTGGGAAACCTTGGTTTATTCTCTCTCTTCTCATAGGGGCACTCATTTGACAAGTGGTTGGTTTCTTCACAGTTGTAGCATTTTCTTACTTTCTTCTTTTGAAATCTTCCCTTGAATTTTCTCGCGCTAAACTTCTTGACAAAGAGAGCCATGTCTTCATATGAAGGACCCTCATCGGATTCAATCCCATCACCATCTTCATCATCATCATCTTCTTCCTCTTCTTCACTTTGCTCATCTTCACATACATGTTTGGCCTTCAATGCAAGATTGATCTTTGATGTTGGAGTACCATGCATGGCAAGATGTTTTGTGGCATTTGCCTTTGACTCTTCAAATAGTTGGAAGGTGGATATGATGTCATCTGTAGTCATTTCCTTGAAGGCATGGTGTTGTCTTATGTCCCATACCATTTGATGGTGATATGGGGCAAGGGCATGAAGCAACTTATCAACAAGGAATCGCTTAGTCATGTTGAATCCATCTTGTGTCTTGTCACACTCACACGACTCGATGTCAGCGGTGAGAGTCATGAGACGCTCAAGGAGTTGATTGGGAGTTTCACCTTTCTCCATACAAAAGTTTTGCAATTGCCCCTTGGCAATTTCATACTGAGCACTCCGGAGGGTGGAGGTACCGATCTTGGATCTTATAATGTTTTCCCATAGTTCCTTGGCACTTGTGATGTGTATGAATGGTCTCCTTTGCTTGTCATCCATACCTCTCCTTATACACATGATTGCAGTGTCATTGAGATTCTTGTCATAGATTTCTCTTGGTGTAGGGTTCTTTGGATCAACCACATGATAACCATACTCCATGATCTCCAGCATCTCATTGTTTCCATGTCGAAGATGATCCTGCATAGCAACTCTCCACAAGGAAAAATCGGAAGTGGCACTAAGTAAAGGAGGTTTGCCTTGAGGATTATATCTCGGTTTCTCAACCTGAGGTCTTGCGTAAAGCCAAGGAACACTAGAGTGTTCATTGCTAGGAGGTTGTTGACCAAGTGATGGATCAGGCACAGTTGGCCTCGAAGCCGCACCACCCGACAGTGGTGCAAGCACCATGGATAATGTGGCTAATCTCATTTGGACCAAGGCCTCAAGATAAGCATCATGCTCCTCCTTTTGCTTAGCAAGGGCCCGTTCAAGATCTTCAGCAGTAAAGGACATTACTTTAGAAGAAGCCTCGCCTTTATCCTTTGGATCTTCAACAAGGGGAGTCCCATCGGGGTTCATCTTGCTCTAGGGCGGTTAAGCCACAAGAATATAGCACGAGGCTCTGATACCAATTGAAAGGATCGAGATGGACCTAGAGGGGGGTGAATAGGTACAATTACAAATTTTAATTATTACTAAGCAATTTTAGGCAATACTGCGAATATGAGAGTGAGCCTAACAATTGCAAGAGTGGTACTAAGTGCTAAGCAAGTAACACGTGTATGAAAGGAAACAAGCACAATATGAGATAAGTAAGAGCTAAGAGACAAGTAACCACAAGTAGAGAGTTAGGGTTAGGAATAACCGCAACTCCGGGAGACGAGTTTGTATGCCGATGTTCACTTCCTTCGAGGGAAGCTACGTCACCGTTAGAGAGGTCGATGTTACCACGAAGGCACACCAACGCCACGAAGGCTCACCCTATTATCCCTTTGAGACAACACCACGAAGGCGTTTCTCAACCACTAGTGGTAGACCTTGGGGTGGTCTCCAAACCCTCACAAACTTTTCCGGGGGTAATCACAAAGGTCGATTCCTCTCCGAAAGACTCCTACCGCCTAGGAGTCTCCAACCTCCAAGAGTAACAAGAACGATGGGGAAAAGCTCAAGCTTGCTCAAATCACGAATTCCTTTTGTGCAAAGAAAGAGAGGGAGTGGATCTATCACTTGATCGGACAACTTCTCTCAAATGCTCTCAAATCCCTTGGAGATCTAAGATTTGGTGTGGAGGAGTGAGAGAGAGAATAAAATGTGTTCTAGGGTTCGTTCAAAGTGAGTGGTCAGTCCTCTACAGTGGGGAAGAAGGGCTATATATAGTGTGAGCACAAATGTGGCCATTATAGCATAAGTGAATGGGCAGGCCGGACATCCGAGCAGGGTGGCCGGACATCCGGGTTGGCGAGGCACTAGAAGAACAGAGGAGAAGCCAGGAGAAAAACAGAGGGGCCGGACATCCGGAGAAAGGCCCAGAAATCCGGTGACACGGGAAGGCCCGGACATCCGGGCGAAGCCCGGACATCTGGCAGCAACGTGCAAACCTACTGGAGTCGGGATGACAGGGAGCCGGGCATCCAGGGAAAATACCGGACATCCGGCGTGGCTGGGAGACCCGGACATCCAGGGTGCAGCCCGGACATCCGGCGTGAGCGTGCAGACTTACTGGTGTCTAAACATCAGTGACCCGGTCATCCGGCTGGCATCCCAGACATCCAGCATGGGAGCAAACAGAACATGTGCACAGAGTATTTTTCTGTGACCCTAAATTTTTTATTGAAGCAAGAAATTATTGTAACTTGAGCAAGTCTTTAACTAACCCTACCAATCCCCTCTTAATAGTGCAGGATCCTATACTCAAGAAACCAAATATCAAATCAATTTTTATGCTTCATCCTTGAGTAAAATCACTTGTATGCCCTTGATCCACACACTTCGATGAGCCGGGGACTAACACCTGAGATTTACTTAACAACCATTGTTAGTCCCCTACATGTATATTGTCATCAACATCAAAACATGATGTAAGGGCATGATTGCACTTTCACCCGCACCCCTTCTCCGCCCTATAAAATCCCAAATATTCCAAAATCCTTCGGGGTATCCCTAGATCAGAAGTTTCGCAGCCGCAAGGCCTCTGTATCCACGAGATCCAATCTAGACCCCGTTCTGGCTCCCCGCCGGAGGGGGGAATCATCACCGGTCGCCATCTTCATCATCCTGGCAGCCACCACGATGAGGAGGGAGTAGTCCAACCTCGGGGCTGAGGGTTTGTACCAGTAGCTATGTGTTTAATCTCTCTCTCTCTCTCTCATGTTCTTGAGATGTCACGATCTTGATGTATCGCGGGCTTTATTAATATAGTCGGATCATATGGTGTTTTCCCCTCTCTATCTTGTAGTGACGACTTAAGTTTTTCCCTTTGAGATTTCGTTCTTATTGGATTGAATACTTTTATGGATTTGAGAACACTTGATATATGTGTTGCAATTGAATACTCATGGTTACAATGGGGTATCGTATTGATTCACTTGATATATGTTTTGGCACTCAACTCGCGGATTCCTGAGGTGACATTGGGGTAATCTATGCATAGGGGTTGATGTACGTTCGTGTCTTTGTTTCTCTGGTAGAAATCTTGGGGCACTCTTTGAAGTTCTTTGTGTTGGATCGAATATTATAAATCTGAATTTGCTTTGGTGTTATTTTAGTAAGAACTCTAGGATAGATCGAACGGAAAGAATAGCTTTGTGTTATTTTAGTATGAACTCTTGAATAGATCGAACGGAAAGAATAGCTTTGAGGTGGTTTCGTACCCTACAAACAATTCCGTCTTATGTTCTCCACTAGATGGTAACTCGGGAGTGATTCTTTATTGCACTTTGAGGGATAATCATATGATCCAACTATGTTAGCATTGTTGAGAGATTGCACTAGTGAAAGTATGCACCCTAGGCCTCATTTTCAAGCATTGCAATACCATTTTTGTGCCCGTTTACTATTTGTTACCTTGCTGTTTTTATTTATTCAGATTATAAAAATATATTTCTACCATCCATATTACACTTTTATCACCATTTCTTCACCGAACTAGTGCACTTATACAATTTGCCATTGTATTGGGTGTCTGGGGACACAAGAGATTTCTTGTATTTGGTTGCAGGCTCGTTTGAGAGAGACCATCTTCATCCTACATCTCTCACGAATTGATAAACCTAAGGTCATTCACTTGAGAGAAAATTGGTGTTGTCCTACAAAACTCTGCGCTTGGAGGCCCAACACGTGTCTACAAGAATAAAGTTGCGTAGTAGACATCAAGCTCTTTTTTTGGCGCCGTTGCCGGGGAGGTGAGTGCATGAAGGTGTATCTTTAGATCTTGCAATTGAATATTTATTTTCTTGTTTTATCACTAGTTTGGTTTATAAAAAGAAAACTAAAAATGGAATTGAGGTTGCATCATATTGTTCATCTTTATAATTTCTTTGGTGAAAATGATGGAAAGGAAAATTGTGCTCAATTGATAGAGGAAGAATTTAATAGAATGTTTGGCATAAATGACGAGCATGATTGCAATGTTGTTAGTATGAATTCTTTGAATATCCAGTATGCTAATGATATGCAAAGCCATAAGCTTGGGGATGCTATGTATGATGAAGATGATATTCTTAGTCCCCCAAGATTTGATGTGCAAATTTGTTATAATGATTGCATGCCTCCTATTTATGATGATTATAATGATGAAAGTGGATTTGGAGAGGTCATGCCTTTATTTAGTGATGAATCTACCATTTTGGATGAGGCTTCAATTGACTATGATAACAAAGTTGCTATCTATGATGATTATGGTGATGATATGTATGCTATAAAGAATAATGATAACCATGAAACTTGTCATCATGATTTTAATTTTCACTCTCATGATAGTTATTTTGTTGAGTTTGCTCCCAGTACTATTGATGAGAAGAAATTTGCTTATGTGGAAAGTAATAAGTTTTATGTGCTTTTGTGTCATGAAAAGAATGCTTTATGTGATGGCTATATTGTTGAATTCATTCATGATGCTAATTAAAATTATTACGAAGGATAAACTTATGCTTGTAGGAATTGCAATAATATCAAGTTTCCTCTCTATGTGTTGAAAATCTTGAAGTTTTGCTTGTGTTGCCTTCCTATGCTAGTTGATTCTTGTTCCCATAAATTGTTTGCTCACAAAATCCCTATGAATATGAAGTGGGATAGACTTAAATGTGCTTGCCATGTGATTCATGATGCTCTTGTTATGTTTCAATCTTTATCTTTCATGCGAGCATCATTGAACTCATCATGCCTAGCTAAAAGGCATTAAAGAAAAGCGCTTGTTGGGAGACAACCCAACAATTTTACCTACTTTTTTTGTGTGTTCACATGATTAGTCTACTGTGGTAATCATGTTTTATTGCTTTTGTTTCAATAAAGTGCCAAGTAAAGCCTTTGGAGTCATGTTGGGTGATAGTTGATTTGATCTTGCTGAAAAACAGATGCTCACAAAAATAACTATCATTTTTAATAGAAGAGTGATTTTGAGTTGATGCTTTCTGAATAAGATTAATATACAAATTTCTCACATGTTCCTAATTTTTTCATAATTTTTTGAGTAGCAGAAGTATGGTTTGAGTATAGATTACTACAGACTATTCTGTTTTTGACAGATTCTGTTTTCAATGCATAGTTTGCTTGTTTCCTTGTTTCTATGGCTTACATTGCTCAATATAAATTGTGGAAATGATATGCTACAGTAGTAATTGTGTGGAAACAATTACGAATCTTGTCTTTGACAGTACCAAAAGTGAAATGGTTTGCTCTTTATCATACTAATCTATATCACAAGGTTCCGTTAAGTTTCGTGTGATTGAAGTTTTCAAGTTTTGGATGAGATGTCGATATGAGGAGAATAATGAGTGACAATATCATAAGATTGGGGATGCCCAAGGCACCCCAAGGTAATATTCAAGGAAGATCCAAGCAACTAAGCTTGGGGATGCCCCGGAAGGCATCCCCTCTTTTGTCTCCAACATTATGGGTAACCTCACTTGGAGCTATGTTTTCATTCGTCACATGATATGTGTTTTGCTTGGAGCGTCAATTTATTTTGTTGTGATTTGCTTGCTGTTATTTAGAATAAATGTTTTGCATCTTTTATTTCAATATAAGTGGCAATGTTAGCCTTTGCCATGCTTATTTTGCAAGTATACATGTTGGTGTTTCAAAACAGAAAGTTTATCGTTGTTGCAAAAATTCCCTAGAAAAGTCAAAATGTGATAAAATGCTGAAACTTTTTGCAAAATAAGATCTGATACATTTTCTAAAGTTTGGTATTTTTTTCAGAATTGTTGGGTTTAGGGAAGTATCATGAATCTTGCATTCTTTAGAAACTATATTGTTTTGGCAGATTGCTGTTACGGTTTTATTGTTTGCATATGTTTGTTTGTTTAATGATTCTATTTGAGGATAGGACTATTAAATATGCAGAGGAATTTAGTATTCAATGTTGAATAATAATTTTAGTAATTTTCTACAGTAGAGAATGATAAGGTTTTGCACTGATTTATACTAACTTATCTCACGAGTTCTTGTTGAGTTTTGTGTGGATGAAATTTTTGAGATTTAGGGAAACCATGATATGAGAGGAATTAATGAGACACAAAAGCTCAAGCTTGGGGATGCCCAAGGCATCCCAAGTTAATATTCAAATAAGTCTCAAGAATCTAAGCTTGGGGATGCCCCGGTAGGCATCCCACCTTTCTTCTTCAACAATTATCGGTTAGTATCGGTTGAGCCTAAGTTTTTTGCTTCTTCACTTTAGTTGTGCTATTCTTAGAATGTCATTGTATTTTCATTTTGCTTTCTATTTTAATAAAATACTTAGGCCTGAAAGTTTTTAAATAAAATAGAGTCCTCAATTAGTTTCCAGGGAGGCTAGGTAAGCGACATTCACATCCCGTCAACGAAGCTCTTTTCTATGGAATTGCTCTAGTGCTTCTTATATCCTATGAGTGAATTGTTGAATAAATTGAATGTCATGAAGTTGAAATCATATCATGCCTAGTGGTAGCTTCACATTGGGTTTATAAAGTGAAATCTTTTGAGGCTTGACAATCACAATATTGGTCATACAAGCAATTCACGAATAATTAGTATAAGGAAGAGAACTTTCACATGCAAATACACAATCTTGGAAATCTTTTGTGATTGTGAGCCCCCATAAAAATATTATATGCCAAAATTGTTGACGTTGGACAAGGAAGACAATGTAATGATTTATGTTTGTTGATATTCACATAAAAGTTATATTGTCATAGATCCTTCAAAATGTGGTGCTTGCCCCCTATCTTTGCTAGCCAAAAATTCCTCACCAAGTAGAGATACTACTTGTGCATCCAAAAACCATTAAACCCAAATCTTGTTTCGAGAGTCCACCATACCTACCTATGGATTGAGCAAGATCCTTCAAGTAAGTTGTCATCAGTGCAATAATGCAGTAAAATTGCTTCTAAAAGTGTTAGATCATTTAGTGTAAGAGAAAATTGAGTGTTGTACGAACTTGTGATGGCAATGAATAAAAGCGACAGACTACATAATAAAGGTTTCTATCATAAGGGGCAATATAACGCGACGTTCTTTTGCACTAAGGGGTTGAGCATACAAACAAATAAGTGCATGGCAACCTATGCTTCCCTCTGCTAAGGGCCTATCTTTTACTTTATGTATTTACTTTTATGCAAGAGTCTATGTTTTTCTTTCTATTCCTGGCGGCCACCATGATGAGGAGGGAGTAGTCCACCCTCGGGGCTGAGGGTTTGTACCAGTAGCTATGTGTTTAATCTCTCTCTCTCTCTCTCTCGTGTTCTTGAGATGTCACATTCTTGATGTATCGTGGGCTTTGTTAATATAGTCAGATCATATGGTGTTTTCCCCTCTCTATCTGGCAGTGATGACTTGAGTTTTTCCCTTTGAGATTTCATTGTTATCGGATTGAATACTTTTATGGATTTGAGAACACATGATATATGTCTTGCAATTGAATACTCGTGGTGACAATGGGGTATCGTATTGATTCACTTGATATATGTTTTGGCACTCAACTCGTGGATCCCTGAGATGACATTGGGGTAATCTATGCATAGCGGTCGATGTACGTTCTTGTCTTTGTTTCTCCGGTAGAAATCTTGGGGGACTCTTTGAAGTTCTTTGTGTTGGATTGAATATTATAAATCTGAATTTGCATTGGTGTTATTTTAGTATGAACTCTAGGATAGATCAAACGAAAGAATAGCTTTTTCTTATTTTAGTACGAACTCTTGAATAGATTGAACGGAAAGAATAGCTTTGAGGTGGTTTCATACCGTACAAACAATTCCGTCTTATGTTCTCCGCTAGACAGGAACACAGGAGTGGTTCTTTATTGCACTTTGAGTGATAATCATATGATCCAACTATGTTAGCATTGTTGAGAGATTGCACTAGTGAAAGTATGCACCCTAGGCCTCATTTTCAAGCATTGCAATACCGTTTTTGTGTCCATTTACTATTTGTTACCTTGCTGTTTTTATTTATTCAGATTATAAAAATATATTTCTACCATCCATATTACACTTTTATCACCATCTCTTCACCGAACTAGTGCACCTATACAATTTGCCTTTGTATTGCGTGTGTGGGACACAAGAGATTTCTTGTATTTGGTTGCAGGCTCGTTTGAGAGAGACCATCTTCATTCTACACCTCTCACGGATTAATAAACCTTAGGTTATCGACTTGAGGGAAAATTGCTGTTGTCCTACAAAACTCTACGCTTGGAGGCCCAACACGTGTCTACAAGAATAAAGTTGTGTAGTAGACATCAGTGGCGGACGGAGGAGGGTGTGGGGCTTTGCTAGTTTTCATGGCCTCGGTGTATGAATGGGTGGGTGGATGGGATGGGAGGGGGGAACCATGGCTTAGGGACACGCTTGTCCGAAATGTGGGGTAAGTTACGAAAGTACCCCCAGCTATTTGAGCTAGGTGGTTTTTGTTGGGTAACGTAGTAATTTCAAAAAAAATCCTACGCACATGCAAGATCATGGTGATGGCATAGCAACGAGAGGGGAGAGTGTTTGTCCACGTACCCTCGTAGACCGTAAGCGGAAGCGTTATCACAACGCGGTTGATGTAGTCGTACGTCTTCACGATCCGACCGATCCAGCACCGAACGTACGGAGCCTCCGAGTTCAGCACACGTTCAGCTCGATGACGATCTCCGGCCTCCGATCCAGCCGAGTTCCGGAGATGAGTTCCGTCATCACGACGGCGTGGTGACGATGATGATGTTCTACCGGCGCAGGGCTTCGCCTAAACTCCGCGACGATCTGACCGAGGTGGAATATGGTGGAAGGGGGCACCGCACATGGCTAAGGAACGATCCGTAGATCAACTTGTGTGTATATGGGGTGCCCCCTGCCCCCGTATATAAAGGAGGGAGGGAGGAGGAGGCCGGCCCTAGGAGGGGCGCGCCATGGGGAGTCCTACTCCCACCGGGAGTAGGATTCCCCCTTTCCTAGTCCAACTAGGAGTCCTTCCATGTATTAGGAGTAGGAGACTAGGAAGGGGAAGAGAGAAGGGAAGGAAGGAGGGGGTGCGGCCCCTCCCCCTAGTCCAATTCGGACTAGGCCATGGGGGGGCGCGCGGCCTGCCCTAGGCAGCCCCTCTCTCTTTCCCGCAGGGCCCAATAAGGCCCAATACTTCTCCCCGGCGAATTCCCGTAACTCTTCGGTACTCCGAAAAATACCCGAATTACTCGGAACCTTTTCGAACTCCGAATATAGTCGTCCAATATATCGATCTTTACGTCTCAACCATTTCGAGACTCCTCGTCATGTCCCCGATCTCATCCGGGACTCCGAACTCATTCGGTACATCAGAACTCATAAACTCATAATATAACTGTCATCGAAACCTTAAGCGTGCGGACCCTACGGGTTCGAGAACTATGTAGACATGACCTAGAACTATTCTCGGTCAATAACCAATAGCGGGACCTGGATGCCCATATTGGCTCCTACATATTCTACGAAGATCTTTCTCGGTCAAACCGCATAACAACATACGTTGTTCCCTTTGTCATCGGTATGTTACTTGCCCGAGATTCGATCGTCGGTATCCAATACCTAGTTCAATCTCGTCACCGGCAAGTCTCTTCACTCGTTCTGTAATGCATCATCC
Source organism: Triticum timopheevii (assembly GCA_963921465.1). Classification (NCBI taxonomy): domain Eukaryota; kingdom Viridiplantae; phylum Streptophyta; class Magnoliopsida; order Poales; family Poaceae; genus Triticum; species Triticum timopheevii. The sequence continues at coordinate 107,910,479 of OY997270.1, forward strand.
CGTAACCAAATCATTGGTGACATTGCTTGCAAGGCTTATAATGATGTGCATTACCGAGAGGGCCCATAGATACCTCTCCGACAATCGGAGTGACAAAACCTAATCTCGAAATACGCCAACTCAACATGTACCTTCGGAGACACCTGTAGTACTCCTTTATAATCACCCAGTTACGTTGTGACGTTTGGTAGTACCCAAAGTGTTCCTCCGGTAAACGGGAGTTGCATAATCTCATAGTTACAGGAACATGTATAAGTCATGAATAAAGCAATAGCAACATACTAAACGATCAAGTGCTAGGCTATCAGAATGGGTCATGTCAATCACATCATTCTCCTAATGATGTGATCCCGTTAATCAGATGACAACACATGTCTATGGTTATGAAACATAACCATCTTTGATCAACAAGCTAGTCAAGTAGAGGCATACTAGTGACACTATGTTTGTCTATGTATTCACACATGTATTATGTTTCCGGTTAATACAATTCTAGCATGAATAATAAACATTTATCATGATATAAGGAAATAAATAATAACTTTATTATTGCCTCTAGGGCATATTTCCTTCAGTCTCCCACTTGCACTAGAGTCAATAATCTAGTTCACATCGCCATGTGATTTAACACCAATATTCATATCTGTATATGATTAACACCCATAGTTCACATCATCATGTGACCAACACCCAAAGGGTTTACTAGAGTAAATAATCTAGTTCACATCGCTATGTGATTAACACCCAAAGAGTACTAAGGTGTGATCATGTTTTGCTCGTGAGAGAAGCTTAGTCAATGGGTCTGTCACATTCAGAGCCGTATGTATTTTGCAAATATTCTATGTCTACAATGCTCTGCACGGAGCTACTCTAGCTAATCGCTCCCGCTTTCAATATGTATCCAGATTGAGACTTAGAGTCATCTGGATTGGTGTAAAAGCTTGCATCATTGTAACTTTTTACGACGGGCTCTTTTATCACCTCCATAATCGAGAAACATGTCCTTAGTCCTCACTAAGGATATTCTGGACCGTTGTCCAGTGATCTACTCTTAGATCAAAATTGTATTCCTTTGTCAAACTCAGAGCAAGGTATACAATAGGTTTGGTTCACAACATAGCATACTTTATAGAACCTATGACTGAGGCATAGGGAATGACTTTCATTCTCTTTTTTTATTTTCTGCCGTGGTCGGGATTTGAGTCTTACTCAATTTCACACCTTTACAACATAGGCAAGAACTCTTTCTTTGACTGTTCCATCTTGAACTATTTCAAAATCTTGCCAAGGTATGTACTCATTGAAAATCTTATCAAGTGTCTTGATCTATCTCAATAGATCTTGATGCTCAATATGTAAGTAGCTTTTACTGAGGTCTTACTTTGAAAAACTCTTATTCAAGTATCCTTTCATGCTTTGCAGAATAATTCTACATTATTTCCGATCTACAATATGTCATTCACATATACTTATCAGAAATGTTGTAGTGCTCCCACTCACTTTCTTGTAAATACAGGCTTCACCGTAAGTCTGTACAAAACTATATGCTTTGATCAACATATCAAAGCGTATATTCCAATTCTGAGATGCTTGCACCAGTCCATAGATGGATCGCTGGAGCTTGCACATTTTGTTAACACCTTTAGGATTGACAAAACCTTCTGGTTGCATCATATACAACTCTTCTTTAAGAAAACCATTAAGGAATGCAGTTTTGACATCCATTTGCCAGATTTCATAAATTGTGGCAATTGCTAACATGATTCGGACAGACTTAAGCATCGCTACAGTTGAGAAAATCTCATTGTAGTCAACACCTTGAACTTGTCAAAAACCTTTTTGCGACAAGTCGAGCTTTGTAGATATTAACACTACTATCAGCATCTGTCTTCCTCTTGAAGATCCATTTATACAACATGGCTTGCCGATCATCGGGCAACTCCACCAAAGTCCACACTTTGTTCTCATACATGGATCCAATCTCAGATTTCATGGCCTCAAGCCATTTCGCGGAATCTGGGCTCATCATCGCTTCCTCATAGTTCGTAGGTTTATCATGGTCTAGTAACATGACTTCCAGAACAGGATTACCGTACCACTCTGGTGCGGATCTTACTCTGGTAGACCTACGAGGTTCAGTAGAAACTTGATCTGAAGTTTTATGATCATCATCATTAGCTTCCTCACTAATTGGTGTAGTAATCACTGGAACTGATTTCTGTGATGAACTACTTTCCAGTTCGGGAGAAGGTACACATTACCTTATCAAGCTCTACTTTCCTCCCACTCACTTCTTTCGAGAGAAGCTCCTTCTCCAGAAAGGATCCATTTTTAGCAACGAATGTTTTTGCCTTCGGATCTGTGATAGAAGGATTACCCAACAATTTCCTTTGGGTATTCTACGAAGACGCACTTCTCCGATTTGGGTTCGAGCTTATCAGGTTGAAAAACTTTTTCATATAAGCATCGCAACTCCAAACTTTAAGAAACGACAACTTAGGTTTACTGCTAAACCACGGTGTCGTCTCAACGGATTTAGATGGTGCCCTTTTAACGTGAATGTAGCTATCTCTAATGCATAACCCCAAAACAATATTGGTAAATCAGTAAGAGACATCATAGATCGCACCATATCCAATAAAGTGCGGTTACGACGTTCGGACACACCATAACGTTGTGGTGTTCCAGGTGGCGTGAGCTGTGAAACTATTTCACATTGTTTTAATTGAAGACCAAACTCGTAACTCAAATATTCGTCTCCGCAATCAGATCGTAGAAACTTTATTTTTCTTGTTACGATGATTTTTCCACTTCACTATAAAATTCTTTGAACCTTTCAACTATTTCAGACTTGTGTTTCATCAAGTAGATATACCCATATCTGCTCAAATCATCTTGTGAAGGTCAGAAAATAATGATACTTGCCACGAGCCTTCATACTCATTGGTCTGCATACATCAGTATGTATTATTTCCAATAAGTCGGTAGTTCGTTCCATTGTTCCGAAGAACGGAGTTTTAGTCATCTTGCCCAAAAGGCACGGTTCGCAAGCATCAAATGATTCATAACCAAGTGATTCCGAAAATCCATCTTTATGGAGTTTCTTCATGCACTTTACACCGATATGACCCAAACGGCAGTGCCACAAATAAGTTGCACTATCATTATTAACTTTGCATCTTTTGGCCTCAATATTATGAATATGTGTATCACTACGATCGAGATCCAACAAACTATTTTCATTGGGTGTATGACCATTGAAGGTTTTATTCATGTAAATAGAACAACAATTATTCTCTGATTTTAAATGAATAACCGTATTGCAATAAACACGATCAAATCATATTCATGCTTAACGCAAACGCCAAATAACATTTATTTAGGTTTAACACTAATCCCGAAAGTATAGGGAGTGTGCGATGATGATCATATCAATCTTGGAACTACTTCCAACACTCATCGTTACTTCCCCTTCAACTAGTCTCTGTTTATTCTGTAACTCCTATTTCGAGTTACTAATCTTAGCAACCGAACAAGTATCAAATACTCAGGGGCTACTATAAACACTAGTAAAGCACACATCAATAACCTGTATATCAAATATACCCTTGTTCACTTTGCCATCCTTCTTATCCACCAAATATTTAGGGCATTTCCGCTTCCAGTGACCATTTTCTTTGCAGTGTAAGCACTCAGTTTCAGGCTTTGGTCCAGCTTGGAGCTTCTTCGCGGGAGTGACAACTTGTTTGTCTTTCCACTTGAAGTTCCCTTTCTTTCCCTTTGCCCTTTTCTTGAAACTAGTGGTCTTGTCAATCATCAACACTTGATGCTCTTTCTTGATTTCTACCTTTGTCGATTTCAACATCACGAAGAGCTCGGGAATCGTTTTCGTCATCCCTTGCATACTATAGTTCATCATGAAGTTCTACTCACTTGGTGATGGTGACTAGAGAATTCTGTCAATCACTATCTTATCTGGAAGAATAACTCCCACTTGATTCAAGCGATTGTAGTACCCAGACAATATGAGCACATGCTCACTAGTTGAGCGATTCTCCTCCATCTTTTAGCTATAGAACTTGTTGGAGACTTCATATCTCTCAACTCGGGTATTTGCTTGAAATATTAACTTCAATTCCTGGAACATCTCATATGGTCCATGACGTTCAAAACATCTTTGAAGTCCCAATTCTAAGCCATAAATCATGGTGCACAAAACTATCAAGTAGTCATCATATTGAGCTAGCCAAACGTTCATAACGTCTGCATCTGCTCCTGCAATAGGTCTGTCACCTAGTGGTGCATTAAGGACATAATTCTTCTATGCAGCAATGAGGATAAACCTCAGATCACGGATCCAATCCGCATCATTGCTACTAACATGTTTCAACATAATTTTCTCTAGGAACATATCAAAATAAACATATGAAAGCAACAACGCAAGCTATTGATCTACAACATAATTTGCAAAATACTGCCAGGACTAAGTTCATGATAAATTTAAGTTCAATTAATCATATTACTTAAGAACTCCCACTTAGATAGACATCCCTCTAATCCTCTAAGTGATTACGTGATCCATATCAACTAAACCATGTCCGATCATCACGTGAGATGGAGTAGTTTCAATGGTGAACATCACTATGTTGATCATATCTACTATATGATTCACGCTCGACCTTTCGGTCTCCGTGTTCCGAGGCCATATCTGTATATGCTAGGCTCGTCAAGTTTAACCTGAGTATTCCGCATGTGCAACTGTTTTGCACCCGTTGTATTTGAACGTAGAGCCTATCACACCCGATCATCACGTGGTGTCTCAGCACGAAGAACTTTCGCAACGGTGCATACTCAGGGAGAACACTTCTTGATAATTAGTGAGAGATCATCTTAAAATGCTACCGTCAAACAAAACATAATAAGATGTATAACAGATAAACATCATATGCAATCAAAATATGTGACATGATATGGCCATGATCATCTTGCGCCTTTGATCTCCATCTCCAAAGTACTGTCATGATGTCTATCGACACCGGCACGACACCATGATCTTCATCATCTTGATCTATATCAATGTGTCATCACATGGTCATCTCACCAACTATTGCTCTTGCAACTATTGCTATCGTATAGCGATAAAGTAAAGCAATTATTTGGCACTTGCATCTTATGCAACAAAGAGACAACCATAGAGCTTCTGCCAGTCGCCGATAACTTCAACAAAACATGATCATCTCATACAACAACTTATATGTCATCATGTCTTGACCATATCACATCACAACATGCCCTGCAAAAATAAGTTAGACATCCTCTACTTTGTTGTTGCAAGTTTTACGTGGCTGCTACGGGCTTAAGCAAGAACCAATCTCACCTACGCATCAAAACCACAACGATAGTTTGTCAAATAGACTCCGTTTTAATCTTCGCAAGGACCGGGCGTAGCCACACTCGGTTCAACTAAAGTTGGAGAAACTGACACCCGCCAGCCACCTGTGTGCAAAGCACGTCGGTAGAACCAGTCTCGCGTAAGCGTACGCGTAATGTCGGTCCGGGCCGCTTCATCCAACAATACCGCCGAACCAAAGTATGACATGCTGGTAGGCAGTATGACTTATATCGTCCACAACTCACTTGTGTTCTACTCGTGCATATAACATCAACGCATAAAACCTGGCTCTGATACCACTGTTGGGTAACATAGTAATTTCAAAAAATTTCCTACGCACATGCAAGATCATGGTGATGGCATAGCAACGAGAGGGGAGAGTGTTCGTCCACGTACCCTCATAGACCGTAAGCGGAAGCGTTATCACAACGCGGTTGATGTAGTCGTACGTCTTCAAGATCCGACCGATCCAGCACCAAACGTACGGAGCCTCCGAGTTCAGCACACGTTCAGCTCGATGACGATCTCCGACCTCCGATCCAGCCGAGTTCCGGAGATGAGTTCCGTCAGCACGACGGCGTGGTGACGATGATGATGTTCTACCGGCGCAGGGCTTCGCCTAAACTCCGTGACAATATGACCGAGGTGGAATATGGTGGAAGGGGGCACCGCACACGGCTAAGGAACGATCCGTAGATCAACTTGTGTGTATATGGGGTGCCCCCTGCCCCCGTATATAAAGGAGGGAGGGAGGAGGAGGCCGGCCCTAGGAGGGGCGGGCCATGGGGAGTCCTACTCCCACCGGGAGTAGGATTCCCCCTTTCCTAGTCCAACTAGGAGTCCTTCCATGTATTAGGAGTAGGAGACTAGGAAGGGGAAGAGAGAAGGGAAGGAAGGAGGGGGTGCGGCCCCTCCCCCTAGTCCAATTCGGGCTAGGCCATGGGGGGGCGCGCGGCCTCCCCTAGGCAGCCCCTCTCTCTTTCCCGCAGGGCCCAATAAGGCCCAATACTTCTCCCCGGCGAATTCCCGTAACTCTCCGGTACTCTGAAAAATACCCGGATTACTCGGAACCTTTCCGAACTCCGAATATAGTCGTCCAATATATCGATCTTTACGTCTCGACCATTTCAAGACTCCTCGTCATGTCCCCGATCTCATCCGGGACTCCGAACTCATTCGGTACATCAGAACTCATAAACTCATAATATAACTGTCATCGAAACCTTAAGCGTGCGGACCCTACGGGTTCGAGAACTATGTAGACATGACCTAGAACTATTCTCGGTCAATAACCAATAGCGGGACCTGGATGCCCATATTGGCTCCTACATATTCTACGAAGATCTTTATCGGCCAAACCGCATAACAACATACGTTGTTTCCTTTGTCATCGGTATGTTACTTGCCCGAGATTCGATCGTCGGTATCCAATACCTAGTTCAATCTCGTCACCGACAAGTCTCTTTACTCATTCTGTAATGCATCATCCTGTAACCAACTCATTGGTCACATTTCTTGCAAGGCTTATAATGATGTGCATTACCGAGAGGGCCCGGAGATACCTCTCCGACGATCGGAGTGACAAAACCTAATCTCGAAATACGCCAACTCAACATGTACCTTCGAAGACACCTGTAGTACTCCTTTATAATCACCCAGTTACGTTGTAACGTTTGGTAGTACCCAAAGTGTTCCTCCGGTAAACGGGAGTTGCATAATCTCATAGTTACAGGAACATGTATAAGTCATGAAGAAAGCAATAGCAACATACTAAACGATCAAGTGCTAGGCTATCGGAATGGGTCATGTCAATCACATCATTCTCCTAATGATGTGATCCCGTTAATCAAATGACAACACATGTCTATGGTTAGGAAACATAACCATCTTTGATCAACAAGCTAGTCAAGTAGAGGCATACTAGTGACACTATGTTTGTCTATGTATTCACACATGTATTATGTTTCCAGTTAATACAATTCTAGCATGAATAATAAACATTTATCATGATATAAGGAAATAAATAATAACTTTATTATTGCCTCTAGGGCATATTTCCTTCAGTTCTTTCGGTTCAGGGGTATCACGGGAATTTCGTGTGTCGGGATTTCGCAGGAGGTGGGAGTTTTTGCGCGCATTGTAATTTTGGGATAGCAAGGCACGAGTTGAGATGGAGGCAGTTTTTGGAGCAAAACGAGACAAAAATATACCTTAAATATTTCGGGGTAATAAGGCACGGGTTGAAATTTCCGGACAAGCCTAACGTGTTCTGTACCAAATCAATTCGCACTTACCTCGATGAAAAAACAAAAGGAAATCAATTCGCACCACACAAGAGAGTATATTCCCGTTTACTATACCAAATCAATTCACTGTAGTACCATTATTGCTGGACTTCCCGAAGAGGCGAAGAGCCAAGCGCAAGGTTAATATTTTTGAGATGCCAAGCACAAGGTTTATAGGAGAATGAGTAGTAGTAGTACTAGTAGTACGTACCAGTGGTTCGTACAGTATGAGGAAGAAGGCAACAAGATGTATGTTTTGCGTGACAGTCTCTTCTTACAGGACGTGCTGACCTAGTGGACCTCATTGTTGCAATGGGACACGATTCCGAGTGGTGGGCAGCAGGAATAATTTGGAGCTGCTTAGTCTTAAACCACATGAAGAAGTCCCATCTAAAGGAAAAGCTATCCTCTACACGTGCTCCTATGTAAAATGAGTAAATGAGAGAAAAAGAGAAAGAGACAAAGTAAAAAAAATCATCAGCCTTAGAGCCGGCCCTATTGTATCAGTGAATGATATTTCTACGTCGTGATTGACATGCATGGCTATATTATTAACCATGCTACAGAGGTAGAAGCGATTTTTTATTTATTTGCGGAGGTAGCAGCGGATGGATATTCAACGAGGTGTGAAATGATGGTTACTTCCTCGGTCAAACATAGAGAAAGGTGGGCCTCGTGATTTGATGGCTTATTAATCACTATTACTACCTATACACTTTGCCCATATAATAACCGCGTGGTAGAGTAGTGGGCTATACTTTTAATAAGCATGCTCTAAGAGAAGAGGTGCACGCACCCACACACGTAGTACTAGTAGCACTCTTTGCGTCTTTTGCGTCTTCCCCAACCACACACGTGACACGGTGGAGTTGATGCAACCCATGTGATAATTTGACGCGTCTAGTAGTAGTTACTCACTTATAAATAATGGAGGGCCGGGAACCATGCATGAACTGTGCCGCTCATTTATAAATAAAGATTTTTCTTCAGTGGCACGTACGCAATATAAATAGGTTCATATGGAGAGAAAAATAAACCGCTCCACTATATACATAGCCAGGGCAAGCCTACACGGTTGCTTGCTGGGGTTGCTCTCTTCACACTCTCTCGCACAAAATGACTGTGGCCACATCTCTAAACATCCGGGCTGATCACATCTGCCGGGGGAAGGGGTGGCTGCTTTGTGTAGATGCGGTCGTCGTCGCCGACGGCAAAAACCCACTGTCAACACATCTCGATCAGGGGTCCCCGCCATTCTCTCTCACAAAGCCGACGTGGTTGCCTTTGTCCCTTGCGCACTGCGTTGACGTTGGCAGTTGCCACCTCCCGTCGCCCTCCTCTAGGTTGAGCTACGCCCTGACATCCCTCAGGTACAACTTCCTTTATAGCCGGCTTGCACCACTGCCCCAGCTGCCCATATCGCTCCGTGTGGATATTTCTCTACTTCTTTGCCCCGCACGTACCTCTACTGGCTTCTACTGTGTTTGTGATGAGTTTATGTCTCATCAACTAGTCCTATTAATGTTATTCTAATCACGCTTCTTCAATTTCTTTGCCACTGGGATGCTCATCTCGATTTTAGTGAAACTGCACAAAATGATCCGATGGTCAAAGGGTTGCAAACTTCATTTCTTCGGAAGGTTCAACATTGCCAGCAAATTAAAGCCCGGTTAGGGTTTAGGATTTAAGGGCTAGGGACTGCATGGATCGTTTTTTCTGTAGTTGTCTCTGTTCCAAAATAAGTGTTAACTTTAGTAGTAGTGCAACTTTTAACTAAAGTTTGCATAAAGTTGAGACACTTATTTTGGAACGGAGGGAGTACATATTGGCTATGATCTGTCAATCATTGAGATGCAATAGCATGCATGTTAGACTCCTTTGTATTTGATGAAATGTTGCAACGGGGAAACCTTGGACGCAAGATACATGAAACAGAAGCTGGAAGCTTCATAGCATTATACAAATTTATCTCGGTGAGAAATTACAGTATGTACTATACTACTACTACATAAAGAGTTAGGTGTCGCACGGTGTCTAGAAAACATGGTGATAGTGTGAGGTGGGCCATGTAATCACTGAGCTTGCGTGTTTTCACCTTGGTCTTCACTGCTTTCGCACTCCTCCACTGTAAGAATGGAGAAAATTGTAATCTACCACCTTTCGCCAAAACATGGGACATCCAACAGTCGTACCACCTCAGTAATAATGACAAATGAGCCATCAAATCAGATAGACCCAGCAGTAAGTTGGGCGGAGAAGCAACCATCACTCTTGAATCCGCTTCTCCCTTGAACGCAGGCGCCAGTGAGAGGTTGTGTCCGCTCTGCCCGGGCATGAATGCGGCACCGATTCTCTAGAGTGGCGCTGACATTTCAGGAGAGAAGCGCGCACGGGCGATGGAGGGGCTTTGGGTGGGGCAGGCTGGTCAGGAGCGGGTGTGGCAGCTATCCCGACCGGACGCCCGAAAATGAGAGGATGCACCAACTATCGCGGCTAAATCGTACACTACACACCATCTCTCTGTAGGAGTAAGTCGATGTGTCGCTCTCTCTAACACACACACGATGTTAAAACACACACACACACACACACACACACACACATGTTCATAGAATAGGAATGTCGTGCGAGTGGGAAGCCACATGAAGTGAGATAAATGGAGTACCACTACCGCAGGATGCTGCTAACGCGACACTACGATCAGAGACCCTTTCACGAAACTGTGTGTGATGCATTAATCACATACGGGGGTGTAAAATAACCGTCAAGAAAGGTGCAAAATGTTTGCGATGAATGATACATCAAACACGGTTCAGATTTTAGTTGTGTGTGCAATGAGGGGCATACAATTGATCCGTACGAACTATTTGTGATGAGACAGAACAATAGAAACGAGTAGCCATATCAAGGTGTGTGCGATACACGGCATACAGTTTGCTCCGATGAACCATTTGCGTTGATTGAGGTGAACACAAACGATTCGGCGTAACAAGATGTGTGAGATACCCAGCAAATAGGTCGATAATCGGAATTGTGTGTGATCATTATAGACAGCCCATACGGTCTTTTTTGTGAATTGTGTGCTTGTCAGGGCACACAGTTCAACAAACCAACCTTTGGGCGATAATGTAGAAGATCTCTATCGAATGCATATTACTAACCATCTGCGATGAGATTGACAGGATAAACAGAGATATATATATATATATACAGTCTGCTTAATTTAGTCCTCCTGCTTCTTCTTGTTGTTGTTGGATGGCCTCGCGACATCGTCTTGGCGAGGACGCTTCTTGCTGCTGACCATTGGCTTTTCATCGCTGCCACCATCGTCATCGTCGTTGCTGTCATCGTCGTCCTCCTTCTCGTTCGACCATTCCTACTCATCATCATTGTTGTCCTCTTCTTCGTCCTCCGATGGCTCCTCGTCCATCTGGTTGTCGTCTGACAACTCCAGAGGTGGCGTCCCTTGCATGAACCGGATATAATTAAGGTCTGGGCTCGACGCCGGACTCATGAAAGACAAGCAGGATGATTCTAACATTGACCTATCCTCAGGCGTTAGACTGCTAGCCGAACTGTCATCATCACCGTCACTTGACATGGCTGCAGAGTGTGTGCCAGTGTGTAGCGCGGCCTGCCGGGGATGATGAAGATGGTGGGCACTTAAGCGGGGTATGCAGAGAAGAGGAACTGCCAATCTAACACCGATATAATCAACCACAATTATTTGTACCCAGTGGCTCCAAATTCCTGGGGTTGAGTAGGACTCCTATTGGCTATTTAGCTGGTTTCCTTTTTCAGGACAAAACAAGGAACGAGTTTTGGGATTATGCCCCGGTAACGGTACGAATGGAGTAGGACAGTTGGCAAGCAATACATTGAGCTTTTCTTATTGATAAAGCCAGTAATAATCAAACTAGAAAGGAAAAGAAAAAAGACAAAGAAAAAATTCTGCACGAATCTTCGTGTAACATCAATGGCATATGACCTAGATGCATTACTTAGAGCACATCTAGATGTGCTTTAGCAATATTGTCAAAAAAAACCCTAATCATCATTGCAAACAATGCATAGAACATGGCTAATGCGACAACCACAACTACACATGTTAGTTCCTTCTTGTCTCTTGCTTTCATCTGTTGCCTGTGATTGATTCTTTCTTGCTCCATCGTACTGATTGTACATTCCAGATCAGCCAGTTTCTTCTTCAGCTTTAAGTTATCTTCTACGAGCTTGGTGATAACACTCTGAGACCTGCCATGCCATTCTTCATCCAGCCAGTTAACAAAGGCACAAGACTCATATCCCTGCCAATGTTAAGTAGTATTCAGGATGAGCAGTGGCATTAACTCAAGTAAAATGATGAACTTAGCACTAACCTCTAAGGGGCAACTGAGAAACCGCCTGCCAATGTCAAATCCCTCCGTGCATACACGTCGAGCGGGAGTGTGCACGTGCACACAACTCAGCTTTTGGTACTTCTCGGTGGCGCAAAACTCGGAGTCGAACTCGTGTTGCGGGAGTCTAGAGTCATGCTCCGGATCCGGCTGTAGATCGCTTTCCTGGGGCGGGGGGGGGGGGGGGGGGGTCCTTCAAGACGAATTCAGCAAGGAGCTACTTTGGACATGCTGAAAAAGATCGGGATAGATTGGAACCCGACAGGACAATCCGGATCCATAATACACCTGCCTTCTGATGACCTTAGGCAAGCGCTCGGCACCGACCGCCGTCGTGGCGGCGATACAAGCAGGATCAGCCGTACCAAAACCAATAGCACCACTCGTCCATATTCCCCCAATGTCAGCTTCACGCGAGGGAATTTGGAGGCTATGTAGGGATTTGGGGGAAATGGGGAAACTGTGGGGATAAGCTAACGGTCGGGAACTACTTATAGCACTATATGTTCGAGTATATGGCACACTATTTATACATGTCGTTTGTGTTAGGTATTACAACATCACACACAATTTCCGCACCAAATCGTGTGAGAAGACAATGTAGGTGAGACACGGTTGCTGTTACATAACCGTATGTGATGTACTACCCTGTACATACAATTGAGTTACAATGATACCGTGTAAACAACCGCTTTGCAGATATCCGAAAAAACAACCGGTCTGCATATGGAGATGGCAGTGGTGGCCTACGCAGTGGCTACCGGAGAAGAGGTCAATCTTCGGTAGGTGGGCGGCGGCGGCATCATAGGAGGTCAATCCTCGGTCTGCGGCGGGAGATAGGAGGAGCTCAACCGTCGAGGTTAGCGGTGGCATGATTCGAGCGCATCCATCGAGGTTGATGGCAGGATAGTGGAGGTCGAACTTCAGGTGGCAGCCGCACTAAGCTTTGCTCCTCAACACTGCTGTCTCGGCGTGCCGCTACATCGTGCTTCTCTGTCTGCTGGGTGGAGGTCGCCACGCGGCTAATTAATTATGGTATTATTTTTGTGAGTGGCTTAATTAAGGTATTCAATTCTTAAGGGAAGTGTTGTACTAGTACTTTGCGTGTAAATTGACTGGCCATTAATATTTGTCATTGCACGTCTGGATAACAATATGGAGCGCCCTCAGTAATCATGAAAATAAAGCCTTGTGATTTATGCATGCATCATTGGGCAGCAGTTAATCCGTGTATTAATGTTGGTGTTTTGTTTTTAGTTACCATTCATGTGGTGCAGATGGAACGATCTCAATGGATGAGCGATCGGAAAACCGCAGATTTTATCAGTGGTGTGACAGAGTTCATGAATTTGGCTGAAAGTACAAAGAGGAGAATTGGTGATGCGGATTACATCCTGTGTCCATGTACTGATTGTGCCAGTACAGAGTCGCATGATGTTGCAGATGTCCAGTGGCACTTAGGCTCTTGGGGATTCATGGATGGATATACATGTCAGACTAGACACGGTGAAGAGGAGGTCATGGATGAAGATACCCAGGGCTGCGAGATGCCAAACCCCGATCAGTATCACATGGATGTTGAATCTAACATCAGGGCAGAGGCAAAGCTACCAATGGAACACCGGAAAGCCGGAACGCCCACTGGAAAACCAAGATGTCGACGTAGATGACGACGATCTTGATATGCCAGATTTTGCTGCTATGATTGTAGATTTCGAGGGGCCCAAAAAGGATATGATTGGGTACAAGGATCTGCCAACCATTGATGTAGACTCCAAGAAAGAATTGTATCCAGGTTGCAAAAAGAAATATTCCAGGTTGAGTGCCACCCTGACGCTTCTCAGATTTAAAGCAGCAAACGGTCTATCAAACAAGGGCTTCACAGAGATGTTAGGTCTTTTCAAAGAAATTCTTTCGGAAGATAATGTGCTCCCTAGAAGCATGAATGAAGCAAAGAAAATTGTTTGCCCATTGGAACTTTAAGTACATAAGATACACACTTGTGTGAATGATTGTATATTGTACCATGGTGAGTACAAAGATTTGCGTGCATGTCTCGAATGCAAGCATGGACAATACAAGCACAGGAGGGCAAAGGAAAGTAAAAATTGGATGACGAGATCAAGACAGGAATCGTACTTGCATTTAATTCCAAGGTTGAGGCATTTGTTTGCAAACCCTAGAGAGGCAAAGAGGTTGCGATGGCATCATGATGAGCAAATTGCGGATAAGTATATGAGGCACCTGAAAGATGGGGCTCAGTGGGGAATAATAGACAACAAGTTTGAAGACTTTGCCAAGGATCCTGGAAGTATAAGTCTCGGGGAGTGTACTGACGGGATGAATCCTTTTGGCGATATGAGCACCAATCACAGCACATGGCCGGTGCTTCTGTGCATATATAACCTAGCTCCATGGTTGTGTATGAAGAAAAAATACATTATGATGTCAATGATTATCCAAGGCCCAAAGCAACCTGGAAATGACATTGACATTTACTTTCAGCTACTGGTAGAAGAACTGCTGACATTGTGAATAGATGCACCTGCAGTAAATGTTATGATGCTTACAGAAAGGATATTTTCTATCTACATGCGATACTAGTGCACACCATTCAAGATATGCCGACATTAGGCAACACATCGGGGCAGAAAACAAAGGGAGATGTAGGGTGTGTCACATGCATGGATATGATAGCTAGCAGAAGACTTCCCAAATCGCACTAAACCGTGTATTTACACCATCGTAGGTTCTTACCGAAAAATCACCCATACCAAAAGATGAAAGCTGAATTTAATTGTATGGAGGAGGTAGGTGTGGGCCCAAGACCCTATGATGGGGAGGTGGTCCACAACATGGCCAAAAAAAATTTAATGTTGTGATTGGCAAGAATCACACTTTAACGGTGAAACTAACACCCAAGGGTCAAGTGTTTAAGAAGAAATTGGTGTTCTAGAAATTACCTTACTGGGAGATTCTATGTGTATGTCACTACACCTATGTCATGCATGTAGAGAAGAACGTATGCGAAAGCATCCTTGGTACTCTACTCAAGATTAAAGGTAAAAGAAAGGATGGTGAGGGTTCACGGCTCAATATGCTTGCTGATCAATCAAAAGGCAAGAGTCAAGGAGAAGATGATGACAAATTCATCAAAGCTCGCTAGACTTACAATTTCAGTACAAAAGAAGCAACACAATTCTTCAACTATTTCTTGTTAGTTAAGACACCCTCTTACTACTCCGCAAACATCAGAAGTCTCGTGGATGTGAGCTCAGGTAAAATGAAGTTGGGACACATGAAGTCACATGATTGCCACGTAATGTTGACACAAATCCTCCTAGTGGCCATTAGGAATATGATGGACAAAGATATAAGGAACACACTCATTGAGCTCTATGATTTCTTCAACCAACTATGGCAGAAAGTTGTAGATCCTGAAGAGCTGGATCATATGCAAGATGATATTGCAAGAATATTGTCCAACCTAGAGATGTTTTTCTCCCACCGTCATTCTTTGATGTCATGGTCCATCTCACTGTGCACCTTGTCGACGAGATAAAGTATTGTGGTCCTGTGTTTCTTTGCAACATGTATCCCTTCGAGTGGTTCATGAGAATACTGAAGCACTTTTGTCGGAACCGAAACCATCCAGAGGCAAGCATCCTACAAGGTTATACCGCGGAGGAGGTGGTTGAGTTTTGCACCGAATACATGAAACAACGACCTATAGGTTTACCCCTCTCTCGCTACGAGGGAAGGCTGAAAGGTAAGATGGTCCTTGCTGGCACGCAAATGGCTACATGCAGAGAATTGGTAGAGAAAGCCCATTTGAAGGTACTGCTTAACAGCCCAGTTCTCAGCGCTTATGCCGAAGAACACTTGGCAGAGATACGCCAAAGCTTCTTACCAATGGTGCCTTCATCAGATGTGGAGATGAAGGAGCACACTAAGAACTATGCCGAATGGCTGAAGAAGCATTCGGCACAAGGATCCATCGATGAAATTGCTCCGTGGTTGGCACAAAAGCCATCACCTACGATGTTGACGTACCAAGCATATGACATAAATGGATACACGTTCTACACTGAGGAACGTGATGAGAAGACCTCATATTAGAACAGCTCTGTTCTAGAATGCATGACTGCAGATGAAGCTAATAAAAGGGTATACTATGGAACCATCAAAGAGATTTGGGAGCTTGACTATGTGAAATTTAAGGTGGCATTATTCAGGTGCTCATGGATCCCTCTTGGTCAAGTAAAGGTTGATTATTACAGGAAGACCTGTGTTAACAGGACAATGATGGCATATCACGCGGACCCATTCATTCTTGCCAGCGATGCTACCCAGTTTTTCTTTGCGTAAGAACTACCATGTAGTGATGCATGGGAAGAGGAGAGTACTGGGTGTGGACGATGTTGCCGATGAGGACGAGTACGATGAATATGATAAGTTGTTGATACATCTCCAACGTATCTATAATTTTTGATTGCTCCATGCTACTTTATCTATTGTTTTGGACTATAATGGGCTTTATTTTCCACTTTTATATTATTTTTGGGACTAACCTATTAACCGGAGGCCCAGCCCAGAATTGCTGTTTTTTGCCTTTTTCAGTATTTCGAAGAAACAGAATATCAAACGGAGTCCAAACGGAATGAAACCTTCGGGAACGTGATCCAGGAGACTTGGACCCTACTCCAAGAAGTGCCAGAGGCGGTCACGAGGGTGGAGGGCGCCCCCCTGGGCGTGCCCCCTGCCTCGTGGGCCCCCTGACGCTCCACCGACGTACTCCTTCCTCCTATATATACCTACGTACCCCCGTACGATCAAAACAGGAGCCAAAAACCTAATTCCACCGCCGCAACCTTCTGTATCCACGAGATCCCATCTTGGGGCCTATTCTGGAGCTCCGTCAGAGGGGGCATCTACCATGGAGGGCTTCTACATCAACACCATAGCCCCTCCGATGAAGTGTGAGTAGTTTACTTCAGACCTTTGGGTCCATAGCTAGTAGCTAGATGGCTTCTTCTCTCTTTTTGGATCTCAATACAATGTTCTCCCCCTCTCTCGTGGAGATCTATTCGATGTAATCTTATTTTTGCGGTGTGTTTGTTGAGACCGATTAATTATGGGTTTATGATCCAACTTCTCTATGGAAAATATTTGAATCTTTTCTGAATTCTTTTATGTATGATTGAGTTATCTTTGCAAGTCTCTTCGAATTATCTTTTTGGTTTGGCCAACTAGATTGGTAGTTCTTGCAATGGGAGAAGTGCTTAGCTTTGGGTTCAATCTTGCGGTGTCCTTACTCAGTGATAGAAAGAGTTGCAAGGCACGTATTGTATTGTTGCCATTGAGGATAACAAGATGGGGTTTTTATCATATTGCATGAATTTATCCCTCTACATCATGTCATCTTGCTTATGGCGTTACTCTGTTTTTACTTAATACTCTAGATGCATGCTGGATAGCGGTCGATGAGTGGAGTAATAGTAGTAGATGTAGAATCATTTCAGTCTACTTGTATCGGACGTGATGCCTATATACATGATCATACCTAGATAACCTCATAACTATGCTCAATTCTATCAATTGCTCAACAGTAATTTGTTCACCCACCGTAGAATACTTATGCTCTTGAGAGAAGCCACTAGTGAACCTATGGCCCCTAGGTCTATTCTCATCATATCAATCTCCATCACTTTATTTACTTGCTTTGCTTTTACTTTTTACTTTGCATCTTTATACCAAAAATACCAAAAATATTATCTCTATCAGATCTCACTCTCGTAAGTGACTGTGAAGGGATTGACAACCCCTAATCGCGTTGGTTGCGAGTAGCTATCATTTTGTGCAGGTACAAGGGACTTGCGCGTGACCTCCTACTGGATTGATACCTTGGTTCTCAAAAACTGAGGGAAATACTTACGCTGCTATGCTGCATCATCCTCTCCTCTTCGGGGAAAACCAACGCAAGCTCGAGACGTAGCAAGAAGGATTTCTAGCGCCGTTGTCGGGGAGGCTTACGCAAAAGTCAACACACCAAGTACCCATCACAATCCCTATCTCTCGCATTACATTTTGCCATTTGCCTCTCGTTTTCCTCTCCCCCACTTCACCCTTGCCGTTTTATTCGCCCTCTCTTTCCCAATCTCCTCCTCTCTTTCCTTTGCCTTTTTCCTCGCCCTTTTGTTTGCTCGTGTGTTAGTTTGCTTGCTTGTCATGATGGCTCAAGATGCTACCAAATTGTGTGATTTCACCAATACCAATAATAATGATTTCCTTAGCACTTCGATTGCTCCTCTTGCCAATACTGAATCTTGTGAAATCAATAATGCTTTGTTGAATCTTGTTATGAAAGATCAATTTGCCGGCCTTCCTAGTGAAGATGCCGCTACTCATCTGAATAGCTTCGTCGATTTATGTGATATGCAAAAGAAAAAAGATGTCGATAATGATGTCGTTAAATTGAAGCTATTTCCTTTTTCGCTTAGAGATCGTGCTAAAGCGTAGTTTTCATCTTTGCCTAAAAACAGTATTGATTCTTGGAACAAGTGCAAAGATGCTTTTATCTCTAAGTATTTTCCTCCCACTAAGATTATCTCCCTTAGAAACGATATTATGAATTTTAAGCAACTTGATCATGAACATGTTGCACAAGCTTGGGAGAGAATGAAATTAATGCTACGTAATTGTCCTACTCATGGTTTGAGCTTGTGGATGATTATACAAAAAAATTATGCTGGATTGAATTTTGCTTCTAGAAATCTTTTAGATTCGGCCGCGGGAGGAACTTTTATGGAAATCACTTTAGGAGATGCTACTAAACTCCTAGATAATATTATGGTTAATTATTCTCAATGGCATACTGAAAGATCTACTAATAAAAAGGTGCATGCTATAGAAGAAATCAATGTTTTGAGTGAAAAGATGGATGAACTTAAGAATTTATTTGCTAAGAGTGTTTCTTCTGATCCCAATAATATGCCTTTATCTACTTTGCTTGAGAATAATAATGAATCTATGGATGTGAATTTTATTGGTAGGAATAGTTTTGGTAACAACGCGTATAGAGGGAATTTTAATTCTAGGCCTTATCCTAGTAATCCTTCTAACAATTATGGAAATTCCTACAACAACTCTTATGGAAATTTTACTAAGATGCCCTCTGAATTTGAGAGTAGTGTTAAAGAGTTTATGAATTCACAAAAGAATTTTAATGCTTTGCTTGAAGAGAAATTGCTTAAAGTTAATGATTTGGCTAGGAACGTTGATAGAATTTCTCTCGACATTGATTCTTTAAAGCTTAGATCTATTCCTCCTAAGCATGATATCAATGAGTCTCTCAAAGCCATGAGAATTTCCATTGATGAGTGCAAGGAAAGAACCGCTAGGATGTGTGCTTCCAAAGATGCCTTTATTAAAGCGTGTTCTTCCAATTCCTATGAAAATGAAGATGAAGATCTAAAAGTTATTGATGTGTCCCCTATTAAATCTTTGTTTTCCAATATGAATCTTGATGAATCTGAATATGATCTTCCCTTACCTAGAAGGCGTTCTAAGAATTCTGAGTTTTTGGATCTTGATGATGAAATTGATAAAAGTAGGATTGAAAGAAATAAAAATCAAGATATTACTAAACCCACTATTTTGGATCTCAACGAATTTAATTATGAAAATTTCTCTTTGATTGATTGTATTTCCTTGTTGCAATCCGTGCTAAATTCTCGTCATGCTTATAGTCAAAATAAGGCTTTTACCGTACACATTGTTGATGCCTTAATGCAATCTTATGAAGAAAACTTGAGTTGAAAGTTTCTATCCCTAGAAAACTCTATGATGAGTGGGAACCTACTATAAAAATTAAAATTAAAGATTATGAGTTTCATGCTTTGTGTGATTTGGGTGCTAGTGTCTCTACTATTCCAAAAACTTTATGTGATTTGCTAGATTTCTGTGATTTTGATGATTGCTCTCTAAACTTGCATCTTGCGGATTCCACTATAAAAAAGCCTATGGGAAGAATTAATGATGTTCTATTGTTGCAAATAGGAATTATGTGCCCGTAGATTTTATCGTTCTTGATATAGATTACAATCCTTGATGTCCTATTATTCTTGGTAGACCTTTCCTTAGAACGATTGGTGCAATTATTGATATGAAGGAAGGGAATATTCGATTCCAATTTCCCTTAAAAATGGGTATGTAACACTTCCCTAGAAAGAAAATAAAATTACCATATGAATCTATCATGACATCCACTTATGGATTGCCTACCAAAGATGGCAATACCTAGATCTATCCTTGCTTTTATGCCTAGCTAGGGGCGTTAAACGATAGCGCTTGTTGGGTGGCAACCCAATTTTATTTTGTGTTTTTTGTTTTTGCTTCTGTTTAGGAATAAATAATCCATCTACCTTCTATTTGGATGTGGTTTTATGTTTTAATTAGTGTTTGTGCCAAGTAGAACCTATAGGATAACCTACGATGATAGTTGATTTGATTCTGCTGAAAAACAGAAACTTTGCATGCATGAATTTAGTTATGATAAATCACAGGAACGTGATTTTGCATTGATTCTTTTTGCTGATGATCAATAAAAAAAATTCCAGGACTTCCTATTTTGATAGAAATTTTAGAGTTCCAGAAATTTGCGTTAGTTACATATTACTACAGACTGTTCTGTTTTTGACAGATTCTGTTTTGCGTGTGTTGTTTGCTTATTTTGATGAATCTATGGCTAGTAAATTAGTTTATAAACCATAGAGAAGTTGTAATACAGTAGGTTTAACACCAATATAAATAAAGAATGAGTTCATTACAGTGCTTTAAAGTAGTCTTTTGTTTTCTTTCTCTAACGGAGCTCACGAGATTTCTATTGAGTTTTGTGTTGTGAAGTTTTCATGTTTTGGGTGAATTCTTTTGATGGATTATGGAACAAGGAGTGGCAAGAGCCTAAGCTTGGGGATTCCCATGGCACCCCCAAGATAATCCAAGTACACCAAAAAGTCAAAGCTTGGGGATGCCCCGGAAGGCATCCCCTCTTTCGTCTGCTTCCATCGGTAATTTACTTGGAGCTATATTTTTATTCACCAACATGATATGTGTTTTGCTTGGAGCGTCTTGTATTATTTGTGTCTTTGCTTGTTAGTTTACCACAATCATACTTGCTGTACACACCTTTTGAGATAGCCATACATGAATTGAAATTTGTTAGAATACTCTATGTGCTTCACTTATATCTTTTGAGCTTGATAGCTTTGCTCATAGTGCTTCACTTATATCCTTTTGAGCGTGATAATTTTTGCTGTAGTGCTTCACTTGGATCTTTTAGAGAACGGTGGTGGATTTGTTTAAAGAAACTTGATCTCTCATGCTTCACTTAGATTATTTTGAGAGTCGTTAATAGCATGGTAATTTGCTTAATGTTAATATAGTTGGTATTCAAGATATGTGAAACTTTCTTTTGAGTGCGTTGAATACTAAGTTAAGTTTGATGCTTGATAATTGTTTTGAGATGTGGAGGTGATAATATCAAAGTCGTGCTAGTTGGGTGATTATTAATTTGAGAAATACTTGTGTTGAAGCTTGCAAGTCCCGTAGCATGCACGTATGGTTAAAGTTGTGTAACAAATTTGAAACATGAAGTGTACCTGGCTTGTGCATCCTTATGAGTGGCGGTCGGGGACGAGCGATGGTCTTTTCCTACCAATCTATCCCCCTAGGAGCATGCGCGTAGTACTTGATTTTTGATGGCTTCTAAATTTTTGCAATAAGTATATGAGTTCTTTTGACTAATGTTGAGTCCTTGGATTACACGCACTCTCACCTTTCCGCCTTTGCTAGCCTCTTCAGTACAGTGCATTGGCCTTTATCACTTTGAGAGTTGGTGCAAACTTCGCCGGTGCATCCAAACCCCATGATATGATACGCTCTTTCACACATAAACCTCCCTATATCTTCCTCAAAACAGCCACCATACCTACCTATTATGGCATTTCCATAGCCATTCCGAGATATATTGCCATGCAACTTTCCACCATTCTGTTCATCATCATCATGACATACTTTACTTTTGTCATATTGCCATTGCATGATCATGTAGTTGACATCGTATTTGTGGCAAAGCCACCATGCACTATTTTTCATACATGTCACTCTTGATTCATTGCACCATCCCGGTACACCGCCGGAGGCATTTATATAGAGTCATATCTTGTTATAGTATCGAGTTGTAATCCTTATGTTGTAATCAATAGAAGTGTGATGATCATCATTATTAGAGCATTGCCCAAAAAAAGAGAGAAAGGCCAAAAAGAAAAAAAGAAAGGCCCAAAAAAATATATATAAAAAGGGCAATGCTACTATCTCTTTTTCCACACTTGTGCTTCGAAGTAGCACCTTGTTCTTCATGTGGCGAGTCTCATATATTGTGCTTCAAAGTAGCACCTTGTTCTTCATGTAGTGAGTCTCATATATTGTGCTTCAAAGTAGCACCATGTTTTTCATATAGTGAGTCTCCTAAGTTGTCTTGTTCATACTAGTGGGAATTTTTCATTATAGAACTTGGCTTGTATATTCCTACGATGGGCTTCCTCAAAATGCCCTAGGTCTTCATGAGCAAGCAAGTTGGATGCACACCCACTAGTTTTCTTTTGTTGAGCATTCATAGCTCTAGTGCATCCGTTGCATGGCAATCCCTACTCCTTGCATTAACATCAATCGATGGGCATCTCCATAGCTCATTGATTAGCCTCATTAATGTGAGACTTTCTCCTTTTTTGTCTTCTCCACACAATCCCCATCATCATATTCTATTCCACCCATAGTGCTATATCCATGGCTCACGCTCATATATTGCGTGAAGGTTGAAAAAGTTTGAGATTATTTAAGTATGAAACAATTGCTTGGCTTGTCATCGGGGGTATAGAAGTTGGGAACATGTTTGTGTGACAAAAATGAAGCATAGCCTAACTATATGATTTCGTAGGGATGAACTTTCTTTTGCCATGCTATTTTGAGAAGACATGATTACTTTGATTAGTATGCTTGAAGTATTATTATTTCTATGTCAATATGAACCTTTGTCTTGAATCTTTCGGATCTGAATATTCATACCATGATTAAGAAGATTTACATTGAAATTATGCCAAAGTATCACTCTGCATCAAAAATTCATTTTTTTTTCATTTACCTACTCGAGGACGAGCAGGAATTAAGCTTGGGGATGCCTGATATGTCTCCAATGTATCTATAATTTTTGATTGCTCCATGCTACTTTATCTATTGTTTTGCACTATAATGGGCTTTATTTTCCACTTTTATATTATTTTTGGGACTAACCTATTAACCGGAGGCCTAGCCCAAAATTGCTGTTTTTTTGCCCTTTTCAGTATTTCGAAGAAACATAATATCAAACGGAGTCCAAACGAATGAAACCTTCGGGAACGTGATCTTCTCACCGAACGTGATCCAGGAGACTTGGACCCTACTCCAAGAAGCGCCAGAGGCGGTCACGAGGGTGGAGGGCGCGCCCCCTGGGCGCGGCCCCCTGCCTCATGGGCCCCCTGACGCTCCACCGACATACTCCTTCCTCCTATATATATACTTACGTACCCCCGTACGATCAAAACAGGAGCCAAAAACCTAATTCCACCACCGCAACCTTCTGTATCCACGAGATCCCATCTTGGGGCCTGTTCTGGAGCTCCGCCGGAGGGGGCATCTACCACGGAGGGCTTCCACATCAACACCATAGCCCCTCCGATGAAGTGTGAGTAGTTTACTTCAGACCTTTGGGTCCATAGCTAGTAGCTAGATGGCTTCTTATCTCTTTTTGGATCTCAATACAATGTTCTCCCCCTCTCTCGTGGAGATCTATTCGATGTAATCTTCTTTTTGCGGTGTGTTTGTTCAGACCGATGAATTGTGGGTTTATGATCCAACTTATCTATGGAAAATATTGGAATCTTTTCTGAATTCTTTTATGTATGATTGAGTTATCTTTGCAAGTATCTTCGAATTATCTTTTTGGTTTGGCTAACTAGATTGGTAGTTCTTGCAATGGGAGAAGTGCTTAGCTTTGGGTTCAATCTTGCGGTGTCCTTACTCAGTGACAGAAAGAGTTGCAAGGCACGTATTGTATTGTTGCCATCGAGGATAACAAGATGGGGTTTTTATCATATTGCATGAATTTATCCCTCTACATCATGTCATCTTGCTTACGGCGTTACTCTGTTTTTACTTAATACTCTAGATGCATGCTGGATAGCGGTCGATGAGTGGAGTAATAGTAGTAGATGCAGAATCGTTTCGGTCTACTTGTCTCGGACGTGATTCCTATATACATGATCATACCTAGATAACCTCATAACTATGCTCAATTCTATCAATTGCTCAATAATAATTTGTTCACCCACCGTAGAATACTTATGCTCTTGAGAGAAGCCACTAGTGAAACCTATGGCCCCGGGGTCTATTCTCATCATATCAATCTCCATCATTTTATTTACTTGCTTTGCTTTTACTTTTTACTTTGCATCTTTATACCAAAAATACCAAAAATATTATCTCTATCAGATCTCACTCTCGTAAGTGACCGTGAAGGGATTGACAACCCCTAATCGCGTTGGTTGCGAGTAGCTATCATTTTGTGCAGGTACGAGGGACTTGTGCGTGACCTCCTACTGGATCGATACCTTGGTTTTCAAAAACTGAGGGAAATACTTACGCTAGTGTGCTGCATCATCCTCTCCTCTTCGGGTAAAACCAACGCAAGCTCGAGACGTAGCAGTTGCCAGCCAAGGGATCACGCACCCATGTAACAGAGCAGCGTAAAATCGTCAGAAAACCCAAGTTCATTCGGGGTCAACGTAATGATCCCAATTCCCCCATGTACATGGGAATTAAGCCGTAAGACTGGTCTTTATGCCTACCCAGCAACTTAATTTGTTCAATTTAGAACTGTCGCGTGTACTGAATTTGTGAGTTATGCCTGGTTTTCTGTTGATGTAAGAACCGTTAATATGTTGACCTTGATATGCTGTAAGCTAAGGCAACGAATATAAACTGTTATTATTATTATTATTATTATTATTATTATTATTATTATTATTATTATTATTATGTCATAGAGGTAGCACACTCAATTGATATCACTATAGTATGTGTGAACAAAAATATGCAATCCGGTTTGCGAATAGCACACAGTTAGTTGATGAAAGCCATGTGCCGACCAAACCCCGCCCACGATCTGAGTCGTGATTTCTGATTGGCCAGAACCCAAACCCACGGATCGTATATCTGCACCGTCGAATGCTCCCAGATCGAAGGGCGATCCTCATCCTTTTCAATAGCACATGCAGTTTCGGTTGTAATTTTATTTTTATGCACGAAATGCACGTTACTCAAAAAAATGTCTTAAATATAGCTAACGATACCAGAAATGCGCTAGAAAATAAAACCTGTGGTATAATGGTGATTGCATACCGTGGAAATTTATATGAGGCCAAACGATGAAGTCACCGGCCACAGGAGTTTGAATTGACAAGTCTCCTTTTGGAAACCATGATCCTTCATGTGAGATGCTCCGATTTGGAAGGAGCGGTCATCAAAACTTGTGCCAAACTTTACCAATTTTTTCCACGGGGTCGTGATAGCACGCCACGGGCACACATCGATTTTGATGATGTCTGGACTTCATCTGAATTTGCTATAATTAAAATACCAACTAGGCCTACGCCAGTGGCCGCACCTCGCGGCCGACATGTTTGAAACTTCTCCCCGTTTCTCGAGCATACGGATGAAAACTCGCAAAGAGACGCACAAATGATCTATATACCTTCTTTGCTATGTTGGTCGTAATGGGATATCATAGCTAGTATCATGCATGCCAACTAGGCAATTTTGATGAGCTGTCATAGAATTAAATGAAGAAAGAGAGGGTTAAGTATCATATCATGAAACTATATTGTAATAAATGCTATGCTACTATGTGTCATGCATGGAAATAAATAAAGTACTACATGATACTACTCTCTATGATACTATATATGCATTAGTGGGGTAGCTAGTATATCATAGACTAGCTAGTATCATATATATATGCATGATACTAGTATATATATGATCGATACTACCTTTGTAATGCGCGCATAGTATCATAAGTTAGTATCTTAGGTTGCCTTATTAATTGCCATGCATGACACAAAGTAGTACAACATTTAATATGATACGGTATCATGATATGATACCCATACCCTCTCTTTCCTCATTTAACTGTGTGCCACATCATCCAAAAAGTCTAGTTGGCATGCATGACACTGCTTGATACTCCCATTACGACCAGTCTTAGGGTGGCCATAATGGGGGTATCATAGCCAGCATATATCATGCACTCGGGAATAGCAAATATGATGATGTGGAAAAGAAGCAGTAACATAGATACCATAACATATATATATATTATAAATACTATACTACTTTGTGTCATGAATGGCCATAAATACGGTCATCTATGATATATATATATATATACTACTCTATGATACTATATATATGCACTATGAAGGTATGTACGTAGTATCATATAGTATCATATGCATGATACTATAGTATATGATAATTCCCCACTATACAAGGCTGGCTAAATGCTAATTTGTGCCATGCATGGCAATAAATATGATATATGATACTTTATATACTCTATGTATTATACTATCTGCTATAATTAAAGGTAGTATCATACACTATAGTATACTATATATATATATGCATGATACTAGCTAGTATATGACACTCTCCACTATGAGTATTCTAAGTATAGCCTAACTAAAACACCCACATGTAGTTGTAGTAGGGTTTTTGACTTTATATGCACTAAAATGCAAGGTAAGTGCAAAGAATGACTTAAACATAGCAGACGATCTGAAATGGGCCGGAAAATCAAACCAAGGGTATCCACGATTGTTTACCATGATTTTTTTTCGAGGCGGAACGATGTAGCTAGTAACTGACGATTTGTAGTTCGAAGTGCCGCGTCTCCTTTTGGAAACTATGATCCTTCTTGTGAGATGCTCCAGTATGGAAGGTGCGAGCACCAAAACTTGTGCCAAGCATTTCCAAAAAAATTCCATGCGATCGTGAGAGCACGCCACAATGGCACAATGATTTTTGTTATTTTCCAGACTCTATATGCATTTCCTGAAATTAAATACCAATAAGGCCTACGCCTCTTGCCGCACCATGTGGCCGAACTGTTTGAAGTTTTCCCGTTTCTCGCACAATGAATGAAAGCTCGCAAAGAAACACACAAATGATCTTGCTAAAACGCACGTGTAGTTGCAATTTTATATATATATATATATATATATATATATATATATATATATATATATATATATATATATATATAGCACTTAAGAGTCTTATTCAGCACATCAATTTCTTATTCTGCTAACACCACCACTTGCCCCCACACCCACGATTCCTTCCGACCAACCCCCACCTGTCTCCTCCGGTGCACCCCACCTCCATTTGCCACGATTCCCCTCCCCCGATCCACCTTCTGCCCCGCCGGTGTCGCCCTCCCCCGATCCACCTTCTTTCCCCGCCGGCGCTGCCCTCCCCCGATCCACCTTCTTCCCCCCGCCGACGCCGCCCTCCCAAAATCCACCTTCTTCACCCGCCAGCGCCGCCCTCCCACAATCCACTTTACTTCCACCGCCGGCGCCGCTCCACCCGTATCCGGCTTCTTCCCCCGCTGGCGCCGCAGTTGGCCGCACCCCCCGGAGTGAACTGCTCGTGCCGCCCCGCCGCCCCTAACTTCCCCTGCTCGATCTTGCATCTTCTTAAGAGTACAGTTGGGCCCCCGACGGGCTGATGTTGCCAGGCAGCACCGCCGGGCAGTACGCGCATCACAGCCATGCGGTTTGCTGGCGACTCTGGACGGGAGATGCTGCGTACATGCGAGGTTCAGAAGGCCCTAGCGTGCAGCTCGGATGGGCTGTGTGCGCGGTTCAGATGGGCCAGAAGCGTCGTGCCGCCGGTCGCCCCTACCTACCCCAGCGCGAGCCCGGTGCCTTCCTCCACCACTGGGTCGTCGGGTCTGGTGCGACCTACCCACCGTCGAGGAGCCCCCACCCCTTCCTCCCCGCGAGCCACATGATATCCGTAGCGCTGACAGGCGTCGGATCCCTGCACCAACCGCCTGGATCCACCCCACACCCGCCCTCCATGTCGCGCCGTCAAGACTTCCCAGGTACACCGCGACGCCTCACCCAGAAACCGATGAACTGCAGGCCACCACCCACGAAGCCGCCTCGGGAGCACTAGTGAGCTGCTCCACATTTAGTGATTGATAGAGGTTGGGGAATATGCTCCGCCGGGCATCCGCCGACAAGATCCCATCGGTGAGTCGCCCATTGACCCTCTTCTCCTGATGTGGGTGCAGCACCAGGTGAGCGCCATTGCAGATCGATACAGCACCAGGTGAGTGCCCTTGCAGATCGATACAGCACCAGGTGAGCGTCCTGAGCTCGTTCTTGAAGCCCGTGGAAGAGGTGCAGATTCTTGCTGACCGCTCGATTGGCCTCATCTTCTGTTACTATCCCTCTTACAAGCCAGGTACATTTCGTTTCTTGCTCAGCTAGCTCTCTTCTCACAGATTTTTTTTATGCTAGACATGCGCCAGAGTACATGGAGACCAAACGCTGATTTGGGACGTTCCAAGCGCACTATGTAGTTTACTGATCTCTTATTGCAATTCGATGTCTGAGTAATATATTTGTCCGTTCACCCTAAAAAATACAATATATTTATGCTAGACAGAGGAATAGTAGTGAACATTGCTGTATATGAAAACAAAGGTAGCAGGGGATAGAAACACAACTCCACTCGTATATGAAAACAAACAGGTGGAGCAGGGGCATTCCCTATTGCTCTTGCTCAAAATGAACTCTGTCCGGCACTACACTTCTACACACAAATCCAACCATTTGCATCGTCACCAATAAAAATCAAAATCAAGCTAGTTATACTTATATTTATTCATGACAGGTGGAAGAATATTTCAGTTATGTGTATGGCGCTGATGGCATGGGAATCAACAAATTTGCACCAGAGCCCGAAGATGATTTGGGAGGTAACATGTCGATTATGCTATCCTGTCTAGTATTTCCAGTTACACATGTGAGCAGATTCAGTTTTTGTGTACTCGCAAGCTCATCAAGCTAATGTACGCATATTTGGTGTGCGTGCGGATCAGGGAAGACGTCGGGCAGGTCAGAAACGGCGCGCGTGCAGGTCAGAAACGCCTCCGTGTGGTTCGCTTGTGGATGCCTCAGAACGTGCAGATTGGAGTTTTTTCCATGTTCTTCAGATTTTTGCTTTCATTGTGCCGGCCGGTTAGCTTGGTCCCCGTTACAGCTCAGATATTTTTGTGCGTTCTATAAGCATTGGTGAAGTTCAGAGTTTTGGGGTGTTCAGTGTACTCCCAAATCACCCTTGTAGTTATTTTTTGGCTGTTCTTACTTTGTTCTTCCTGTGTGATGCAGTTCTCTTCTGTCGGTGCTACAGTGTGATGCTGGGAAGGTGCAAAAGACAGTGCAGTTAGGTATGCGGTCTCGGGCGTGGACGTGCAGCTCGACAACCATGGACATGCAGCTCGGACGCACGCGTGCAGCGGTTCAGTGCTCGTGTACTTGCAGGCTTTGGTGTTTTTGCGTGTGGGTGCAGTTTGTCATTGCGGCATGCGGTGTGCAGCTGCAGTTCGTGCAGGTCCTCTACACCCTCGCGCTCGTGCAGGTCCGGCTTGTCAACGCTTACATCACTTCCCCTCATTTTTGAAGCCAAGGGATGCTCGGGCGCCATGGACAGAGTGGTAGTTGCCCCTCTTCTCCAACTCCAATGACTCCTCTGGGTCCTCTCCATCGTGCCCGTCACGTAGCAGTGCACTCTAGTGAGCCCAATTTCTCCCCTCTTCTG
This sequence comes from Triticum timopheevii, assembly GCA_963921465.1. Lineage (NCBI taxonomy): Eukaryota > Viridiplantae > Streptophyta > Magnoliopsida > Poales > Poaceae > Triticum > Triticum timopheevii. The sequence continues at coordinate 107,940,541 of OY997270.1, forward strand.
CAAATTAAGTGCAATGTTGTTTTCTCTTGAGGTTCAATGCACTGATTTGTGCAGGGAGGAAAACATGGCGTAGGAGGGCTGCAGGAGATGGTGGCTACACCAGAGGCCAGACACTACAATGGCCGCGCCGCGGTCCACATGCGCCTTGGCCGCTGGACATAAAATGCATATGTGTTCATTGCCTGCGTGTAGTTCCCAAGCGACGCATCTGTAGTTTACTCAAGAAACAAAAAAATGCAGAAGAAAAGAAAACAAAGAAGTTCATTTTGTTCTTTCTTTTGAGTTGGCTTTCATTTTCCGAGGCGAACGCTAAGATTCCAGTGCAGTGCACCTTGTGTGATTCCATTGGAGTGCACTTTCATGATTTTTTATTCCAAATGATCACATCTCGTTGTGTGTTCTTATCATTTTTTTAAGAAAATGTTGTGTGCTCTATCAGCAGCCTGCAGCTCACGACACAGAGATTTGCAATTCTCCACCCTGTTGCATGCGGTTTACATCTCGCCAGACAGTTGAATATGACAAAAAAAAAGTCATGCCGTTTACTTCTATTTGTGTCGCGGTTCACTTTCCTCCCAATGTGTTTCGAAGGCAGCTATTTGCATCAGAACCTAAAAGTGTGCTTGGTCTTCTGGACTCCTCTGTTGTACACTTGTTAAACACAAAACAAAAACATCTCAAAAAAGAAGCTTGCTTCTATACTAGATGTAGTTTGCTCGCGCAGTCCCTGTGGTCCACTCGCTTGGTCAACGCGTGTAAAAAATTAATAAGTATGAAAAAAGACAACAAGAACTCATGAGGTTCACTTTGGGTAGTGTTACGGTTCACTTCCGGATGTGTTGTGGTCCACTCTCATTTCAAAAAAAAGAAGTTGAAAAAAAGACAACAAAAACTTGTGCAAGAAAGTTTATGTCCGACAAAAAGAAATCGTGAAGTTCATTTGACTGCCTACTGTAGTGTGGTTTTTCGTTTGAAGTAGTGCATTCTTCTGTAAGATGAAAGGTCCACTCGCTTGGTCAACGCGCGTAAAAAATTAATAAGTATGAAAAAAAGACAAAAAAACTCATGTGGTTCACTTTGGGTAATGTTACGGTTCATTTTCGGAAGTGTTGTGATTCACTCTCGTTCGAAAAAAAGTTAAAAAAAAGACAACAGAAACTTGTGCGAGAAAGTTTATGTCCGACAAAAAGAAATCATGAAGTTCACTTCACTATCTGCTGCAGTGTGGTCTGCCGTTTGAAGCAGTGCATTCTTCTGTCTGATGAAATACACACAACGATTTTGGTCTCGCGAAAAACAGAGTGTCCGCTTTTCGGTAAAATCAAAACCCCTCTTAAACTGTAAGAAATTAGAGAGAGTGTTCTACATGAAAAAGTTGCGTCTCATCGATCTCTTTCCAACTGCGTATGGTTTGAATCATTTCGACCAGCGGTTCGTAAAAATTTACCGAAAAACCGTCGCTGTCACTCATCGTCTGCCACACGATTTCTAAAATTAACTTAAAACCGTAAGGAATCTCAAAAATATTTCAACATATGAAAGTTGCGCCTCGTTCGTAGCTTTCCAACGGCGTATCACACGCCTCATTTCGACAAACGGTTCAAAAACTGGAGTGAAAACAGTACCAAAAATTTGAAAACATTTGAAAAACAGAATTCCGCGATTTGCTAAATTTAAAACTGCTCTTAAACCGTAATGAATTAGAGAAACATTTATATATGAAAAAGATGTGCCTCGATGATATCTATCCAACGGCGTATCATTTGCTTCGTTCCGACATGCGGTTTAGAAAAAAATGCAAAAAAATGCTCGCTGCCACTCGTCATCCGCCGCACCATTTTCAAAACTGCTCTTAAACCGTGAGAAATCTCGAAAAGTGTTCAACATGGCGAAGTTGCGCCTAATCCATAGCTTCTCATTGGCATATTACACGCATCGTTCTGATAAACGGTTAAAAAACTAGAGCGAAAACAGTAACAAAAAACACAGTGTGCAGTTTTTTTCGACACGAAGTTCACTCGCCTGAGTACTGCAGCACACTTGGTTAAAACAATGACGTGCACTTGCGTTAAACGTGCAGTCCTGAAGTGGTGTGCAGAATAGTTATTCTGCTAATATTCTGCTAATATTAGCAGAATAGACCGGCTATATATATATATATATATATATATATATATATATATATATATATATATATATATATATATATATATATATATATATATATGGGCTATTCTTTTACGCGTAACAGAATATTATTCTGTTACCCTTTTTGAACTGACGGTTTCAGATGGTTGTACTGATGTTTTCGAAGAAGTTGAACTGATGCTTTCAGTTGTGTTTAACAGATCGTCTTCTTTAGTTAAAAAACTTTTTGTAATTTTTTTGTCAGAACGGGCGTGTAATATATCGTTGGAAAGCTCTTGACAACCATATTTCAAATATATTGAACGTTTTTGCAAAATCATTATGATTTAAGAGCAGTTTTGAAAAAACCGTTTTTCTCAAAACCGAAAACGTGAATCGTATTTTGGACTCAATTTTCAAACGGTTTGTCAGAATTGAGCAAATAAGATGGCGTTGGAAATCCGCATCTTCCATATACGTATTGTTTTTTCTAATTCTATATGATTTAAAAGTAATTTGAAAAATGGTGAAATTCTGAGCGAAACATATTTTCGTGATTTTTTGCAAACGGTTTGTCGGATTGACACAAATAATATGGCGTTGGAAAGTTACGGAAAATGCCCAACTTTTTTGTATTGAAATGTTTTTCTAATTACTTACGGTTTAAAAACAAATTCGAATACGGTCAAATTTGATTTTGAACGCGATTTTTTTAAAAGTTTGTCGAAATGGGGCAAATAATATACCGTTGGATAGCTATCGAAAATGCAAAACTTAGTCATGCTGAACGTTTTCTCATATTTGTAGCCATTGTAGAGTAATTTGTATTACGGTGACACCCATCATGGTGTGTTTCCTCAAAAAAACAGAGTACTCGTACTGATATATTTGTGTGTTTGTACTGAGATATTTTTCACAGTAGTTTTGAATGGTTCCAAAAAAAGTACTTGAACGGATGTCTATATGATTTTTTTACTGAGCGTGTTTCCACATACTAGACTTTACTTTGTATTTATTTAAAAAGTTTTCAATACGGCAAGACACATCCTGTTCTTGTCCCATCTGATAAATAAAGTACTCGTACTGACATATGTGCGTGTTTGTACTGAGCTATTTTTCACAACCCGGAATGTTCAGGGAGTTGATCACTTGAACTTGTAGAAATGTAACTTTTAGGTTTAGTTTAAAATGTGTTTCGACGTGTCATTATCATCGAACTTGCATGGTTTATATACTTGAATTGGCTGAATTTTCTTCTCCAAGAAATGTTTTTTTGTTTTGTGATAGTAACCATTGATGCAACAATCCATACCGAATTTGATATGCCCTTTGAACTGATTATAAAATACATACTGAACTGTTGGACATATGATAACGCATGAAAACAATTACATAATCATCCACAGGTTGTACATGTTGCAAACAATTATCAAATGCTAAGCTACAGTCTGTACACTTCTTCTTTTTTGAACTCAACATTCTTTTGACAACGATGTTCTGAACTTCCCTCATTTTATGACTTGTACTGACGTACTTACTAAGCAGGATTTTCATGGGGTTTCTTTTTTTGCTTGAATTTTTACAATTTGAATTTCGGCCATTTCTTTTATTCCGAGCGGACCACTGTTTTTAACTCATACTGTGGTATTTACTACGCCCGAACTGGGGTGGCTGTCGCGTGTCTCGGCGAGAAAGAAGACGAATCGCGGGAGCGCGGCTGGACTCGGCCGGCGGCTGGGACGATGCGGGGCGGGGATGGTGGTGCGCGACGGCGGAGGAAGGCTGGGACGGCGCGCGGCAGCCGCCGGAGGCGGGGACGGGCCACGGCAGCCGTCGACGGGGAGGTGCACATGGAGGGAGCGGCGCCCGTCGGAGGAAAGGCGCGCGGGGAGGGGCCGGCGAGCCCGTCGGCGGTGAGGCGTGCGGATGGCCAGCCGGCGGCAGCGCGTGTGTCGGAGGAGCTACCCGTAACAGCGCCGCGGGCTCCTTTGCTCCGGCTGCCGCCGTCGATCGCTCGCCCGCGATGGCTGCCTCCGGCGGTAGGAGGCGGGTTCAATTGGGGACGGGTCGGAGAGTTTCTCCTGTCGTCTGTGCATCGCGCCCTTATAGGGACCGAGGGTAACAGAATAATATTCTGTTACCGGTAACAAAATATTCTGTTACCGGTTTAATATATATATATATATATATATATATATATATATATATATATATATATATATATATATATTAAACGAGATCTCTTTTCTTTTTGCATATTCAAAGTTTGAGATTGGTAGAAGGCCTGCCGCCTGGTAAAATGTACCAGAAAATCGAACCATAGGGTACAATCGTGATTTCTTACTGTGGAAAAAAATTTGGAGGCGAAACGATGAACTCATGTTTTCATTCAAACAAAAATATGTCGTTATTAGTTAATGTCAATGTTTTCAAATAGCACACGGTTCACTCACGAAAGTCGTGTGTCCACTAAACCGTGGCCGATGCCCCTCCCCTCTGCCACGTGTGTGATCTGAGTCGTGCGTTATGATTGGCCAGAACCCAAACCCGACGGATCGTACGTCTGCACCGTTGGATTCTCCTTGATCGAGCGGTGATCCTCATCCCTTTCGACAACACATGCAGTTCCGGTTGTGATTTTATGTATATCCATGAATTTCATGTTAAATTCAAAAAATGTCTTAAATATAGAAAACGATACCTGAAATGCGTTAGAAAATCAAACCCGTGGTATAATGGTGAATGCGTACCGTGGAAATTTGTATGAGGCCAAACGATGAAGTCACTGACCACTGGAGTTTGAATTGACACGTCTCCTTTTGGAAACCATGGTCCTTCATGTGAGATGCTCCGGTTTGGAAGGAGCGATCATCAAAACATGTGCCAAACTTTACCAAAAAATTTCCCCGGGGTCGTGAGAGCACGCCACGGGCATGCATCGATTTTGATGAAGTATGGACTCCATTTGAATTCCCAGTAATAAAAATACCAACTAGGCCTACGCCGGTGGCCGCACGTCACAGCCGAAATGTTTGAAACTTCTCCCCGTTTCTCAGATAATGGATGAAAACTCGTAAAGCAACACACAAATGAGTTGTACACCTTCTTTGCTAACTAAAACCCAGATGTGTAGTTGGTAGAATGGTTTTGAATTTAATTATATGCACCAAATGGAAGGTAAGTGCAAAAAATGACTTGAATATAGCAACGAGACCTGAAATGGGCTAGAAAATCAAACCTAGGGTATATATGTGATTGTTTACCGTGAAAATAATTGAAAGCAGAACGATGTAGTCAGTGATGATTGGAGTCCAAAGTGCAACGTCTCCTTTTGGAAACTATGATCCTTCTTGTGAGATGCTCCGATTTGGAAGGTGTGAGCATCAAAAATCGTGCCATCTTTACCAAAAAAATTCCATGTGATCCTGAGAACACGGGACGGTGACACACCAATTTTCGTTATTTCCGGACTCTATATGCATTTCCTGTAATTAGAATACCAACATGGCATACGCCTCTGGCCGCACCCTGCGGCCGAACTGTTTGATTTTTTCCCGTTTCTCGAACAATGAATGAAAACTCCCAAAGAGACACAAATGGTCGTGCTAGCTAGCTAGCACCCACTTGTAGTTGCGACTATATAGCAAACGACTCAAATATAGCAAAACGGTACCTCAAATGCACGATAAAATCGAACCATAGGGTATAATGGTGATTTCTTACTATGGAAAACAATTTGGAGGTGAAACGGTGAACTCTTGTTTTCATTCAAACGAAAATATGATGTTAGTTCATGTAAATGTTTTCAAATAGCACACGGTTCACTCACGAAATCCGTGTGCCTACCAAACCGTGGCTGATGCCCCCCCTTTGCTGCGTGCGTGATCTGAGTCTTGCGTTCTGATTGGCAAGAACCCAAACCCCACAGATCATACGTCTGCACCATTGGATGCTCCTAGATCGAACGACAATCCTCATCCCTTTTGACAGGAAATGCAGTCCGGCTAGGAATTGATTTATGTGCCAAAATGCACGGTAAATGCCAAAAAATGTCTTACATATAGCACACAAGACCTAAAATGCGTGAGCAAATCAAACTCGTGGTATAATGGTGATTGCTTAACGTGGGAAAAATTTAGAGGTGAAACGATGAACTCACGTCTTCATTTCAAAATTAGTATGTCTTCATTTCAAACGAAATTATTCTCTTTGTTCACACGAGCACTTAGAGGCAACCGTTTGCATAGGCCTTTCCGCGCGGCAACCAGGGATATTTTCCACCCTTTTCACCTAGGCCACCAACACCCCCCCACGGCTCGCCTGCGTTTCACTCAACTAGTCCACCCAATCTCCACCCCTCCCCCAGATCCATAGCAGAACCCTCTCCCGGCACCGGCGTGCTCACCCCGGCCATGTGCCCGCTATTCGGCGTTAAGCCTACCTCCACTGCCATTCCCAACACGCGTCTGCCCATGCCTTGCCATCTTCCTTTGCTCGCCAACCACCCTCGAGCATATCAATGCTGTAACCCTCGCCTCTCATGAGTCTGGCCGGGTTTGCATTAAGAAGCCTGTTAGTTACTACTCTCCATTGCGGTGAGGCATATTTCCTCGCAATCCATCTTCCTATTTCATTCCATATGTTCCCAAATTGGCCATAAGATAAGGGATAGCATATATGCGTTCATCATCTACCTTCCTAACTAGTACATAAAAGTTGTATTTGTTCCAATAAGTTACTGGCGATTTACAAATCGCGGGCGCCTGATGTGGGAGTCCTAGATTAGGCGGTCCTCGGGCGTCTGGTATGCTGATGTGGGCCGCATTGATGGGCCGTCAAGATACAAGACCGAAGATCATGTCCCGTATCTGGTGGGGACTCTCGCATGTGTGGAGGGCAAGTATATGTGTCCGGATATTATTCCTTTCTGTAAAACCGACTTGGTACAAACACTAAGCCCCTCCGGTGTCTATATAAACCAGGGGGTAGGGCGGAGGTAGGATGACAACATTACTAGGCTAGCTCTAGGGTTAGCTGAATGGATCTTGTGGTAAATCAACTCTTGTAACCCCCTCGAATATAATCTAGCAGGAGTAGGGTTTTACCTCCATTAAGAGGGCCCGAACCTGGGTAAACATCGCGTCCCTTCTTCATTGTTACCATTGATATTCAGACGCACAGCTTGCCCCCCCTACCCAAGATCTGCCAGTTTTGACACCGACATTGGTGCTTTCATTGAGAGCTCTGTTGTATCATCGACAGAAGGATCAATGGCTCACCTCTTTGTCAACGATGATGCTGTGTCCTGGGAGACTTTTCTTCCCGGGCAGGTTTCTGTGTTCGGTGGGCTTGTGCTTTGAGCCAACTCGATCGGCCGCCTTGAGCAGGTCAACAGTTACGCCCCCGGCCATCAGATCAGGTTTGGAAACCTGAATTACGTCACTGACATCCAAGGAGATCTAGTTTTTGATGGGTTTGCGGCCTCGACCGCCACTCTGTGTCCCATCCAAGAAGAATTTTCGAATCCCCTGCCAGATCCCGTCCAGGGGTCAACTTCCACCTCTGCCTTAGATCCGGGGCAGGTCTCATCGTTCGAAGACGGGAGCGTAAACCCCGCCGGACTCCTCCCCCTTATCGAACTTCCTTCCGAAAACCCACATGTAGGCTTAAACCTAGCTCTGGGAAACTGCTCCGAACTACCGGGGTCTGCACTCAGCGAATCCGATCAGGCTCTCCAAGCCGAACACATCGTGGCAGACCCGCGGTTCCTGCTCCCGCTTTTAGATGAAGCTTTGGGTCTGATGCAGTCTCTCGCCATCACGGAGGCTTTACCTCCGAACCGCACCCGGCCTGGACTGGGGGCTGAGAGAGGGGAATTTTATGCCCCACCCACCACCCACTTGATAGCTACTGTTGAAGACTTAACCGACATGCTAGATTATGCGTCCAAAGACATCGACGACATGGACGACGATGCCGACACAGAACCAAGCCAAGTCCCACCCGTTATGGGGCGTTGGACGGCCACCTCAACATATGATGTGTACATGGTGGACACTCCGAAGAACGACAAGGACAACCCAAACCCAGATGAGGATAGAATCGTCGGTAAGCCACCAAAGCGCCGACATCAGCGGTGTCGCTCTCAATCGCGTCGGGCAAAGGATAATAATACCGGCACCGGAGACAACGAAACTCCGGACGGCGCCGAAGATACCAAGCACCTTATCGAGCCCACATCCGAACACAATGAGTGGGAAGAAGGTGAACAAAGCCCTGGGCACGCTGACAATGAAGACGCGGAGGACAGCAATTACATGCCAGAATCCGAAGAGGAGGCTAGCCTTGGTGACGAATTCTTCATCGTCCCAGAAGAAACCCTCGATCAAGAACGCTTCAAGCAACATCTCATTGCCACAACTCTAAGCCTGAAAAGGAAGCAACAGCAGCTCAAAGAAGAGACAGACGCGTTGAATGAGAGGTGGACTAAGGTCCTGGCCGCTGAGGAATACAGCCAAGAGCGGCCTGTAATAAGTTACCCTAGGCGTAAGCTGTTGCCTCAATTCGATGATGGAGTCCTCGAATGTAACGCCCCGAGCCCGATGCTCCAGAAGACTTCCAGATATTCCGAGTTTCGCCGTGCGATGTATTTGTTTGTTGCATTGCATCATGTCATCATGCCATCATGTCATTTAGTTTTGCATCTCACCTAAATAAATTGCATAGATCGTTGATCTATTTAAATCGAGGGATATTCACATGGTGATTTCTCTTTATAACACATCCTCCAATATTAGGGAGCTATAATAAAATCATTCCATTTTTTGGAATTAACCATAACCCCCTTGCAAAATATCCCATGCCGTTGTTATCTCAATCCTTGTTCTCCAACCTTGCCCGTAATTATTTCATCATTTTCCGGAGCTCCACCAAAAATCCGAACATTTTTGGACCTTCCTTTTATCAAGTCCTAGTTCAAACCCATTTGAATTAAATTCAAATGAGTTTGAATTTAAATCTTTCAATCATGCCTCTTTCTATTTTTCCTGGATCGAGCTCATTTTGCGAGTCCGAGAAAATTATCCCCATGCGCAAATCTTTCCCCTAACCTCTCTTTCTTTTCTTTCTTTTCTCTGTTCTGTTTTATTTTTCATTAGCGAGAGAAGAGAGCCCAGCAGCCTAATTTTGGCCCAATGACCAGGCCAGCCTTCCTAACCTCCGCAGCCCAGCCGCGCCCCAGCTCTAACCCTAGCCCGATCCCCTCGATCCATCTCTCTCCCTCTCGTTCCCTGCCCGCCGCCACACACCGCATCGCCAGGGAGAGCCATCTCTCGATCCGCTCCCTTCTCTCGATCCCCATCTCCCTCTCGCCTCTCACCTCGCGCACGCCCGCAACCAGCACGAGGAAGCCGCGCCCCTTCGCTCGACCGCTCCTCCCTCCTCGCGCGATCCCCTCTCCCTTTCCCCTCGCCGCCTCCTCCCTCCATTCGGCCTCAACCACAGGAGCCACACCGTCACGGCGCCCGCCTTCTCCTATCGTGCCCGTCGCCCGCCGCGGCGCCCTGCGTCACCCCCTGCCCCGCGCTGCACCTCCTCCTCTGCGCCACAACCTCGTTAGCCCCGGATCCGTCTCCCATGACCGCGTCGCCGGCCTCCCAACACCGCATCGAGCGTGCGACCCCGCGTCCCCGTCGGCTCCCGTCGCCCCTGCCTCGATGCCTGCTTCGCCTCCCCGTGCTCCAGTCGTGCTGTCGTCCGGAGTTCCAAGTCCACCCTCTCCGCTGTTCGTCCCAAGATCAGGCGAGGTCACGGCCGGACCTGACCCCGGTGGCCCGTCCCCGTCGGAGTTAACCTCCATCACAGGCCACCCGCCAAGCCGCAGGACCAGTGCCGCTGTTGCCTTGCTTCTGCATCATTCGCCAAGTCCCGCTGGAGGCCACGCGCAAGCCCGCGTTGACCCCATCGGCGTGGATCCCATTCGCCAGCAGCCGCATGCCACTCGTCGCTCGAGTCCCAGCGGCCTTGTTCGCCTCCTCGCTGCTGCCTTCGAGCGCCATCGATGCATCTCTGTGTGGAACCTGCCAAGTACCCCTTCGGATACGCCAAGTTCGACTACTTGGATACGACAAGTTCCTCTACGGACATGTACCACTACCGTCGCCAAGATCGCGAGTACCTCTACCATCGCCCGGAACGACTACTTCCACTACCGTCGCGAGAACGACTACTTCCACTACGAATCGTGTACCACGACGAACATGTACGGCTACACGACGACCCGCCAAGACCCTGAACAACTACCGTCGCCGCCGTGTACCACTACTTCCCACGACGACCCGTGAATGACTACTTCCTCTACATCGTACCGAACCCGAACCGCTTCGAAGGTATAATCCCGAGATGACGATATCCGTGGACCGAATGCATTTGTTGTATGAGATGCACCCTATGTTTGGACCGTGTCCGAATTGTTCCTTGCACGTTTGCCGTAAGCCATGCCACCATTATGTGGGACACCCAGAATCCGGGATCACCCCACCATCCGTGCACACATCCGTACGCCTCCTTTTGCACCGGTATCTCCGTGAGCTACCGGAACCGATATGTTGCCGTGGCATCATTTTCGGATATGTTGCCGTGGCATCATTTTCGGATATGTTGCCGTGGCACCATTTTTGTTTCGCCGCCGTGGCACCCTTTTCGTTCCGCCATGGTGACCAAATGCTCCTTATCATGCTCATGTCAACATTTTCATAAAAATTGCATAAAACTTGCATATGTCATCCGCATCATGATAATAACAATTAAAATTGTCACATCCCTAGTTCTGACAATGCCTAGTGCATGCATTAGAGTGTTGCATCATGTTTAAATTTCATTTAAACCTGAAATGGGGATTGACTAAGCCCTAGCACCAAATGAATTCAACTAGGGTCAAAATAAAACCTTTTTCATTGAACTCAAAATGTCCTCTAAAAATGCTCAACACTTCTGGTTTGAGGTGGAAGCATCTACCAAAAATGGTTTATATTTTTGCAGGACATATTTGGTCACTGAATTAAATCATATAGTATTTGCATTTGGGCATTTAAATGCTATTAAATATTTCAAATGCTCAAATAATCCCAAACTAAAATGTTCCATGTTGGATATATTCTATACAGTGGGCAGGTGCAGTTTGGTGATTTTTGAAAGTGCTTAGCTATTTTTAATAAAGCCCAGAACAAAATAACAGAATAGAAAAAGGAAATAGAAAGAGAGAGAGAGAGCTACCTGGCGCCTACCTGTGCGGCCTGCTGCTGAAGCCGGCCCAGCCCATCTCCACTCCCCCCCTGTCGTCTTCCTCGCGCCAGTAGGCAGCGCGCGTGGCCGACGCACGCTGGCACACGCTTGGCCACCTCCTGCCTCCCTGCTTGCCTCCGCTACTCCCTGGAGACGCCACGCAACCCCCTGGTCCCTCTCGCTCACTTCCTCGAGCTCATCCCCTTCCCTGGCTCTCTTCCTCGCACGCACCGAACGCAGCCGTCGCCGCCGCTTGCTGCTGCCGCGGCCACCGCCTCCCCCTCGCTTCTCTGACCAGCCCACGAGCTCCGCCTCGACGTCGTAGAGCCGCACGCCAAAGCACGCGACCCCGGGAGGCCAGCAACGTCGCCATCGCCGTCGTCTTCCACCTCGGGCTCCGGCCACCATCGTCGTCGATCCGCCGCACGCAGGACGTCCCCGAGCCCACTAGCCTGCTCTGCGAGTTCACCGTGAGCACCGGAATCTTTCCCCTCTCTCCCATGCCTCGTTTGCATCGCGTAGCTATCGAATCCGTCAGAGCCGAGAGCTCTCTGCCGCCGGTCATGTCGCCGCCGTGGCCACCGCCACCCAGAGCTGCAACGGAGCATGTCACCGTGCTCAGGGCACTCCCAGGGGCACGCAGCACCCACCAGTTCCTTCCGTAGTGCACCGTAGCGTCGAGTCGGTCGGCGCCCGAACTCCGGCCGCCGCGGAAGCGGACACCGCCGTCGTTTTAGGTCGTCTCCGGCGACCCCTCTAGCACCAGCCGATGCGGACGAGGCCCAGGGTTCCAACGGTGCCACCCGCGCCCCGAACCGTGGCCCGTGCTGCGTTTCCGGACCGCGCCGCCGTCTCGGGCCTCGCCGGCGTCATGTCGCCGGTGGGGTTGACCCATCTGACCATGTGGGCCCAGTTTGACCCCAGGGTCACTGACGCGTGGGCCATGCCCCTATTTAGTTAAGTGTGAGTTTACTTAGCACTAATTAACTTAGTTAATTAGTTGACTCACTGACAAGTGGGCCCAGGCCCTAATTAATCTAGGTTAGTGCTAACCTAACGCTAACTAACTCTGTTAGTTAGTTGTTACACTGACATGTGGGTCCTAGCCGTCAGGTTTGACCTGGGCTGGAGCTTTTGACTTGATGACGTCACCCTAACACAAAGCTGACGCAGTAATTGTTTTCTGGATTTAAAATAATTCAGGAAATTCCAGAAAATAACCAAAACTTCTAAAATTCATAGAAATTCAACCGTAACTCCAAATGAAATAAATTATATATGAAAAATGATCAGAAAAATCCAATCTATCCATCTGTACCATTTTCATGCATGATAGAACAACTTATAGCTGCTGTTTAGGACAAATCATATGAATGGCATTTAAATAATCATATATGGAGTTTGAATTTGGATCATGTATTCAAACCAACTTCATTTAACTTGCTGCTAGTTGCATTAGCTCAATCAACAGCATATTGCCATGACATTATCATGCATCATATTTGTTGCATTGCATTGATTGTGTCCCTCCTTATTTGCCGGTAACTATCCCCTCTCGATAGACGTGATTCCAACGATGAGATCGATGACACCGATGAAGAGCTATACTATCTTCAGAAGTGCCAGGCAAGCAAAACCCCCTTGTTCATTCCGATACAATCCCACTCTCTCGCTCCTGCTCTCTTTTACTGCATTAGGACAACAACGATTCAACTGTTACTTGCTGCGGTAGCTGAACCCCTTTATCCTTTGCATGACCCGTCATTCCACAGTAAATAGATGAAACCCACTAGCATGAGTAGGAGTTGTTTGAGCCCTGTTGTGCCTACTCATTAATGCTTGTCTGTCATGCCTGCTACTGCTTAGAGTTGAGTCAGGTCTGATTCATCGGGGGTGAATCAGGTGTGTGGGAACATGTCCTACTGTGTGTGAGCTAAGTGTGTGAACACGATTTGGTAAAGGTAGCGGTGAGAGGCCATGTAGGAGTACATGGTGGGTTGTCTCATTGCAGCCGTCCTCAGGAACTGAGTTCTATGTTTGTGATCCATGATTCAGCTACTACCACGCATTGGGCCTGAAACCAATGGACCCTCTCGGCTTCTTAATCACCCTTGTCCTCTGTCCAGGAGTTGCAAGTAGTTTCTGGTGTTGTAGTATGCTGGAGGCCGTGCGCAGCGCTGACCGTAGGGGTGGGCTGTGATGCGGTAGGTACGTGGCCGGGTAAACCGGGCGCCCGTTTGGTGTCACGGAACCCTGTTCACATCGTTTGGGGCTGTGAGCGAAACTTCGGCCGGATCTCCTCATGGATGGAACCCAAATAGGCGATAAACCTGGACTAGGGACTTGAGTGTTTAGGTAGGTCGTGGCCGACACCCACGTTGGGCTTCCGCTTGAAGGTTGCCGAGTACATGTCGTGTAAACGGCGGTAAGTGGTGAGAGCGTGTGTGAAGAAGTACACCCCTGCAGGGTTAACATCATCTATTCGAATAGCCGTGTCCACGGTAAAGGACTTCTGGGTTGCCTGTACAGTTCATAGACAAGTGAAAGTGGATACTTTAAAATGCGCAAGATAAGGGTGAGTGCTATGGATGGCATTCTCGTAGGGAGACGGGAGCAGATCCATAGTGGTGTATTGATATGGTGAATATGTGGACTCGTGTGCGCCACCTCAAAGAGTTACTTGCAGTCGTAGTTTAGGATAGCCACCGAGTCAAAGCTGGCTTGCTGCAGTTATACCCCACCATCCCCTTTATTGATAATGATGCATATGTAGTTAGTTCTGATGTAAGTCTTGCTGGGTACATTTGTACTCACGTTTGCCTATTTTATGTTTTTGCAGAGAGACTTCAGTCTCGCTAGTAGTTCCACGTGGACTTCGACATTTAGCTTGTTACCTCAGCTACGATCTTGTGCCCTCGGCAGGATCTGGTAGATAGTCAGGCTTCTAAGCCTTTTTCATTTGTAGATGTCTGTACTCGGACATGTTAGCTTCCGCATGTGTTTGATTTGTATGCTTTGAATGTTGGGTCATGTGACCCATGTTTGTAATATCTTGCTCCTCGGAGCCTAATGAATAATTACTTGAGTCGTAGAGTCATGTTGTGATGCCACGTTGTATTTGAACATATCGAGCATATTGTGTGTATGTTATTGAAATGCTTGGTATGTGTGGGATCTGACTATCTAGTTGTTTTTCCTTAGTAGCCTCTCTTACCGGGAAATGTCTCCTAGTGTTTCCACCGAGCCATGGTAGCTTGCTACTGCTCCGGAACACTTAGGCTGGCCGGCATGTGTCCTTCTTCGTTCCTGTGTCTGTCCCTTCGAGGAAATGTCACGCGATGAATACCGGAGTCCTGTTAGCCCGCTACAGCCCGGTTCACCGGAGTCCTGCTAGCCCAGTGCTACAGCCTGGATTCACTCGCTGATGACCGACACGTTCGATGCTGGGTCATGGATGCCTGTCCCTGTAAGTCTGTGCCACTTTGGGTTTACGACTAGCCATGTCAGCCCGGGCTCCTTATCATATGGATGCTAGCGACACTATCATATACGTGTGCCAAAAGGCGCAAACGGTCCCGGGCAAAGGTAAGGCGACACCCGTGGGAATACCGTGCGTGAGGCCGCAAAGTGATATGAGGTGTTACAGGCTAGATCGATGTGACACTGAGTCGGGGTCCTGACAGCTGTTGGTATCAGAGCCTGACTGCCTGTAGGATTACCAAGCCAAACTGGTCGAAGTTGTGTCTAGAAATGCTTTAGTTATGTAAGGGAATTGATTGTGGGTTGGAACGTAAGGCTCTTTTTACTCCTTATACCTCATGGCCTTCTGATCTGAGTCAACCTCTTCTCTTCTACGGGGATTAAGAACTAGGCCTTCTCATCTATCTATCAGGATGACATGTTACTAATCCATAGACTTATAGAATTGATAGTTTCAAATCACATTTCAATTTTTACCGCTTCCGTATGTTCATAACTGCTGATCTCGAAACCTTGATATTGTGCTTCGGAGTGGCTATGCCACCATTTTTGTAGCATGTCTCCAATCTTTTTGAGCATTTACAGCCGTTATGCTGTCCGAGTCATCCCAGGTTTCTAAACAATCTGATGCACTTGCAAATCCTTTCCCTCTGGTTTTGATGTTCCTCTGGGCCAGGTTAATCATACTAAATGCTGAGTTGAGGTATTCTATTGCCTCGACGTATATGTTGGAATTATTATTATGACCCTAGGTGTCTTAGGGGATCATCTAGTAATCTAGCCATGATTTGTATCCCAGTGTGATGATTCTGGCCATCATTCTCGAAAGCATCCCGTGATGTTATTAGTTAGTAGGTATTCCATTCCGGGGTTCTTGAACCCGAGATTCACCCCACTTACCTCATGTTGATAGTGTTTGCTAGTTCCTTTAGGAAATTAGTAACCTTTGCATTAGTTCTCAAGGTCCGTGGTATTTCCTTCCTCCAAATACTATGAGCCACTTATGGCAGAAGTTTGTTGAACCAAAAGATCACAACAAGAGTGCTCTCGAAGAGTTCTCCATGTTATATTGTGACTCTGCCAGTTCTACCTTTTTGCATGGGTTATCTGGAAGAAACATGTTGAACTTGGTTCGACATACTAATCTATGCATCCACAACTCAGAAAATCTTATGTTCCTTTGAGTTGTCCCCCTTTAGCTGTATTCCGACCTTCGTCTATCGATTGATAGTCAGGAGTATTCGTGCATTCGTTCATCGATGCCTATTATTCTTGTGGTCCGTCAAGCCATTCTATTCTGGAATGACTAGGAGAAACAAACTCTAGTACCTCATCCATTTCTAGGATTGGGTCAAAGCAGTTGTATTCCACAGATCAAAATGCCAATCCAGCTTTTGTTCTGTTCTACCCTGGAGTGTTACCATCTTTATGTCAGGACTGTCATGAGAATTGCACTACCTCTTATGAATTCTTGACGCAGTAATACTTCTTGCCATCATTGTTCATTCCTCGGTTCCCATGTTATTGTAACCAGAATGCCGACAATTGAATCGTGGTGTGTGAAATCAATACCGCTAGCAACTCCGTTGCTTGGTAGTTAAACGGACAACAAGTTCATTCTTAGCATGCTGATTATTGAATCATCATCCTAGGATTGATCGTGCTACCTAGTCCTTATTCTGGTGCACTCCTCGATCAATGAGTTAGGATTATTCAGTCCCTTGCTTATTTGATCATATCGTCTTGCCCTGAAAAGCAAGATTGCTCTCGAGCTTAGTAACATACCGGTGGTTCGTGATTTTCCGTGTATCTTCTCGGAAGTATTACCAGGTTGTCACCTGACCGCTATGTTGAGCTCGTGGTCAAGTTGGTTTATTCTTATAAACCATTCTCTTCTCCAGGAATCCGTGTTGGATACCCCTGAGCTGGTTGGACAAGCTAAACAACAACTTGGAGAGTTGGAAGATAAAAGCTTGTCCGACTTAGTTCATTTTTGGGGATATCTTGTACGTGTGCTGAAGAAAGATGGTATTTTCATCGACTGACCCTCGTGATCAGTTAATGGACCTACCATTTTATCCATCCTTTGATTTGAGTGTGGGCTATCGTGAAATCAAATCAGTACCAATGATGCTCGTAATGTTGTCTTACCCGTGGTTGATCCCTCGAGCATATACCATTACATCTTTTGGTCTGACCAATACTATCACCGTGTTCACATGATGGTGGAAGTCCAGTGATATGGAAATTCCGATGAGTTGTTGTTGAGCCCATCAGCAGCATTTTGTCTCCCCCATGAGTCATGTTGAACATTAAGCTAGTGTTGGAAACTTTTTAAAGCATTTGTTCATGTTAGCTCATGAAGCATATGTTCGGATGTAAGAAGTGACTTCCTCTAGTTCATGTGCATTTGATGCAAGTTGCCGCCGTGGATTCGAGAAAGTCAATGTTGCTTCCTTTGGAATCATCCCAAATCAGTCATGCATACGTGCGAAGTATTCTGTGGTTCGAAGACTTGCAACCTTCATTCTATATGTATTCCTAGCACACCAAGCCACTGATTGATTTGTTCAAGGAGAAGAAGTTCCTTCTTAAGAATCATGACTTATGTTAGGACTTCGCTATCCTCAATGATGATTCCCAACCAGAACTCGGTAGTGTTTTGTTGTAAGACTACTACGTGGTCATGCTTGTCTGGGACAACGTGTTCACATGCTTGTAGCAGAACCAGCTCATGTTTTGGAGCTTGCTATTGTAGTTCATTTCCTGAGAATCACGCAACGTCATCTCGTCGATTTGTGTTGCAAACTTTCATTTTTCTTTCTAGACTTGATGAGTCTGGAATATCCTGACACCAACCAGATCTGAATCTCAGGCAGTTATGAAGGCTGGAACGTTTCCCAAGAACTATAATATTGGTCTCGCGATAACCGGTAAGGTGGATGTCATGGCCAACACACCCCGCCGGAAGACCTATTATTGTAGTATCTTGTTTGAAGAAGTTGGCCACCTCCCCATAAGGATCTCGTAGAATTTATTCTAGTAGTTGTTCCTTATGTATTCTTGAGCTCCCGAAGTCCGACCTGTTACTTGATGTTCTAGGTACAAGACCATTTCAATGAATGGGATACACTAGCACATCAAGGAGAACATTAGAAGCGGAGTGCTAAATGTCTCTCGGTCGATCATCCAGATTTTGTTTCCTTGGCCCCGCTAAGGTGAAATCTGAGAAAGTGTTATCTTCCTTTGCATCTGCATCGTCCATCGCTATTCATCATGGTGGTATGTTGTGTTGTCAGCACCCTTGACACGGATGTTGGTAAAACCTTGATGAATATGGAAATGCTCAAGTTCTTGAGAGCACCCACAAGCGCTAGGTGTTATCATCGGCACTAACTGGGATTGCTCTCAGTTTCCTCGGTTATGCTATAACCATTCCAACAGTGGAATTATTCTACTGCTGAGCTTCTCCCCAGTTACTAGAATCATTCCCATCATTTGCATTTTGTTCCCAGCTTGCACTGCTATCGTGCCACCCTACTCTGGATTACCCTTCTCAGTAACTTTTGTTCAGGATCGTCCTCAAAAGTGGTCCTACCATGGGTCCCATCCATTTCCGATGATAAGCAAAATCATCCTTGTGTTGTCTTCAACAAGGTAATCCACATCATCCATTTTGGCCCGAGAATGTTATTCTTTCGGACTCCTTCAAATGATCGATGGTGAATTGCCTTAGGCTGGTATAAAGAATTTCAATGATCTCTGAATCAAAGGTAATTCTTTTTGCCACTTAAGGGGATATATCTACGAATTGCCTTCCTCTAAAATGTCTCGCTGTGGTATCATGGCAACTCAAACTCTCGCTACGTTGACAACCGTTCACCACCCTCTTAGGTGTGGAATTGTTGTCTACCTAGTGAACCCTCGTCATCTGTTCCACTCCATTCCTCTAGATGTGTGCTTTGTATCTCAGCTTGCGAGATGTTTTATGACTCACCCCGTGAGCTAATCCTAAGCTGTTTGATCTCTGAGAAGATCGATTCTTTTAGAGTTGTCCCATTCCTCTCATTGTCATGTTAGTTGGAGTTCTCAGAGCAAGACTTCAAGACAATGATGGTGATCGAATCAACGTTCATTTGAAGTGCAACTTGGATCGTGAAGATTATTTTAGTTTGCGTTTCCCTTTTATCTTACCCTACGCTTGAATCTCGGGTCGAGATTCTTGTTTAGTGGGGGTGAGTTGTCACATCCCTAGTTCTGACAATGCCTAGTGCATGCATTAGAGTGTTGCATCATGTTTAAATTTCATTTAAACCTGAAATGGGGATTGACTAAGCCCTAGCACCAAATGAATTCAACTAGGGTCAAAATAAAACCTTTTTCATTGAACTCAAAATGTCCTCTAAAAATGCTCAACACTTCTGGTTTGAGGTGGAAGCATCTACCAAAAATGGTTTATATTTTTGCAGGACATATTTGGTCACTGAATTAAATCATATAGTATTTGCATTTGGGCATTTAAATGCTATTAAATATTTCAAATGCTCAAATAATCCCAAACTAAAATGTTCCATGTTGGATATATTCTATACAGTGGGCAGGTGCAGTTTGGTGATTTTTGAAAGTGCTTAGCTATTTTTAATAAAGCCCAGAACAAAATAACAGAATAGAAAAAGGAAATAGAAAGAGAGAGAGAGAGCTACCTGGCACCTACCTGTGCGGCCTGTTGCTGAAGCCGGCCCAGCCCATCTCCACTCCCCCCCTGTCGTCTTCCTCGCGCCAGTAGGCAGCGCGCGTGGCCGACGCACGCTGGCACACGCTCGGCCACCTCCTGCCTCCCTGCTTGCCTCCGCTACTCCCTGGAGACGCCACGCAGCCCCCTGGTCCCTCTTGCTCACTTCCTCGAGCTCATCCCCTTCCCTGGCTCTCTTCCTCGCACGCACCGAACGTAGCCGTCGCCGCCGCTTGCTGCTGCCGCGGCCACCGCCTCCCCCTCGCTTCTCTGACCAGCCCACGAGCTCCGCCTCGACGTCGTAGAGCCGCACGCCAAAGCACGCGACCCCGGGAGGCCAGCAACGTCGCCATCGCCGTCGTCTTCCACCTCGGGCTCCGGCCACCATCGCCATCGATCCGCCGCACGCAGGACGTCCCCGAGCCCACTAGCCTGCTCTGCGAGTTCACCGTGAGCACCGGAATCTTTCCCCTCTCTCCCCTGCCTCGTTTGCATCGCGTAGCTATCGAATCCGTCAGAGCCGAGAGCTCTCCGCCGCCGGCCATGTCGCCGCTGTGGCCACCGCCACCCAGAGCTGCAACGGAGCATGTCACCGTGCTCAGGGCACTCCCAGGGGCACGCAGCACCCACCAGTTCCTTCCGTAGTGCACCGTAGCGTCGAGTCGGTCGGCGCCCGAACTCCGGCCGCCGCGGAAGCGGACACCGCCGTCGTTTTAGGTCGTCTCCGGTGACCCCTCTAGCACCAGCCGACGCGGACGAGGCCCAGGGTTCCAACGGTGCCACCCGCGCCCCGAACCGTGGCCCGTGCTGCGTTTCCGGACCGCGCCGCCGTCTCGGGCCTCGCCGGCGTCATGTCACCGGTGGGGTTGACCCATCTGACCATGTGGGCCCAGTTTGACCCCAGGGTCACTGACGCGTGGGCCATGCCCCTATTTAGTTAAGTGTGAGTTTACTTAGCACTAATTAACTTAGTTAATTAGTTGACTCACTGACAAGTGGGCCCAGGCCCTAATTAATCTAGGTTAGTGCTAACCTAACGCTAACTAACTCTGTTAGTTAGTTGTTACACTGACATGTGGGTCCCAGTCGTCAGGTTTGACCTGGGCTGGCGCTTTTGACTTGATGACGTCACCCTGACGCAAAGCTGACGCAGTAATTGTTTTCTGGATTTAAAATAATTCAGGAAATTCCAGAAAATAACCAAAACTTCTAAAATTCATAGAAATTCAACCGTAACTCCAAATGAAATAAATTATATATGAAAAATGATCAGAAAAATCCAATCTACCCATATGTACCATTTTAATGCATGATAGAACAACTTATAGCTGCTGTTTAGGACAAATCATATGAATGGCATTTAAATAATCATATATGGAGTTTGAATTTGGATCATGTATTCAAACCAACTTCATTTAACTTGCTGCTAGTTGCATTAGCTCAATCAACAGCATATTGCCATGACATTATCATGCATCATATTTGTTGCATTGCATTGATTGTGTCCCTCCTTATTTACCGGTAACTGTCCCCTCTCGATAGACGTGATTCCGACGATGAGATCGATGACACCGATGAAGGGCTATACTATCTTCAGAAGTGCCAGGCAAGCAAAACCCGCTTGTTCATTCCGATACAATCCCACTCTCTCGCTCCTCCTCTCTTTTACTGCATTAGGACAACAACGATTCAACTGTTACTTGCTGCGATAGCTGAACCCCTTTATCCTTTGCATGACCTGTCATTCCACAGTAAATAGATGAAACCCACTAGCATGAGTAGGAGTTGTTTGAGCCCTGTTGTGCCTACTCATTAATGCTTGTTTGTCATGCCTGCTACTGCTTAGAGTTGAGTCAGGTCTGATTCATCGGGGGTGAATCAGGTGTGTGGGAACATGTCCTACTGTGTGTGAGCTAAGTGTGTGAACACGATTTGGTAAAGGTAGCGGTGAGAGGCCATGTAGGAGTACATGGTGGGTTGTCTCATTGCAGCCGTCCTCAGGAACTGAGTTCTGTGTTTGTGATCCATGATTCAGCTACTACCACGCATTGGGCCCGAAACCAATGGACCCTCTCCGCTTCTTAATCACCCTTGTCCTCTGTCCAGGAGTTGCAAGTAGTTTCTGGTGTTGTAGTATGCTAGAGGCCGTGCGCAGCGCTGACCGTAGGGGTGGGCTGTGATGCGGTAGGCACGTGGCCGGGTAAACCGGGCGCCCGTTTGGTGTCACAGAACCCTGTTCACATCGTTTGGGGCTGTGAGCGAAACTTCGGCCGGATCTCCTCATGGATGGAACCGAAATAGGCGATAAACCTGGACTAGGGACTTGAGTGTTTAGGTAGGTCATGGCCGACACCCACGTTGGGCTTCCGCTTGAAGGTTGCCGAGTACATGTCGTGTAAACGGCGGTAAGTGGTGAGAGCGTGTGTGAAGAAGTACACCCCTGCAGGGTTAACATCATCTATTCGAATAGCCGTGTCCGCGGTAAAGGACTTCTGGGTTGCCTGTACAGTTCATAGACAAGTGAAAGTGGATACTTTAAAATGCGCAAGATAAGCGTGAGTGCTATGGATGGCGTTCTCATAGGGAGACGGGAGCGGATCCCTAGTGGTGTATTGATATGGTGAATATGTGGACTCGTGTGCGCCACCTCAAAGAGTTACTTGCAGTCGTAGTTTAGGATAGCCACCGAGTCAAAGCTGGCTTGCTGCAGTTAAACCCCACCATCCCCTTTATTGATAATGATGCATATGTAGTTAGTTCTGATGTAAGTCTTGCTGGGTACATTTGTACTCACGTTTGCCTATTTTATGTTTTTGCAGAGAGACTTCAGTCTCGCTAGTAGTTCCACGTGGACTTCGACATTTAGCTTGTTACCTCAGCTACGATCTTGTGCCCTCGGCAGGATCTGGTAGATAGTCAGGCTTCTAAGCCTTTTTCATTTGTAGATGTCTGTACTCAGACATGTTAGCTTCCGCATGTGTTTGATTTGTATGCTTTGAATGTTGGGTCATGTGACCCATGTTTGTAATATCTCGCTCCTCGGAGCCTAATGAATAATTACTTGAGTCGTAGAGTCATGTTGTGATGCCACGTTGTATTTGCACATATCGAGCATATTGTGTGTATGTTATTGAAATGCTTGGTATGTGTGGGATCTGACTATCTAGTTGTTTTTCCTTAGTAGCCTCTCTTACCGGGAAATGTCTCCTAGTGTTTCCACCGAGCCATGGTAGCTTGCTACTGCTCCGGAACACTTAGGCTGGCCGGCATGTGTCCTTCTTCGTTCCTGTGTCTGTCCCTTCGAGGAAATGTCACGCGATGAATACCGGAGTCCTGTTAGCCCGCTACAGCCCGGTTCACCGGAGTCCTGCTAGCCCAGTGCTACAGCTTGGATTCACTCGCTGATGACCGACACGTTCGATGCTGGGTCATGGATGCCTGTCCCTGTAAGTCTGTGCCACTTTGGGTTTACGACTAGCCATGTCAGCCCGGGCTCCTTATCATATGGATGCTAGCGACACTATCATATACGTGTGCCAAAAGGCGCAAACGGTCCCGGGCAAAGGTAAGGCGACACCCGTGGGAATACCGTGCGTGAGGCCGCAAAGTGATATGAGGTGTTACAGGCTAGATCGATGTGACACTGAGTCGGGGTCCTGACAAAAATGTTTAAAATTTTTGTTTGCTTTAATTGCTAAATGACATATGGGGATTTTCCGGAATTGTTGTTTGTTGTTCCGGCCTCGTTTAAACTGGCCTAGATAGATAGCTTAATTATGCTTCACCCTTTGCCATGTTTAACAACATTTAATATTGATGAGTAGCATAACCGAGAGAGAACTAAATAATTGATGTGGTGTTCCATCAATATGCAACTCGTTGCATATTGAGCTCCTCTTAAATTGTAGTGTTGTTTGTTTCACTTTGCCATGCCATGCCTCATTAAACCGGACATGCATCATACTTGATTGTGCTTCATGCCATGTTTATGTGATGGTTGTTTACTATGTTGTTTGTTTCTTTCCGGGTTGCTTCTCTCGTTAGCTTCAGTTTCGTTCCGGAGTTGTGAGGATCCATTCGACTTCGTCCGTTTGTCTTCTTCATGGACTCGTTCTTCTTCCTAGCGGGATCTCAGGCAAGATGACCATACCCTCGAAATCACTTCTATCTTTGCTTGCTAGATGCTCGCTCTTTTGCTATGCATATGCTATGATGCCTACCACTTGCTATATCATGCCTCCCATGTTTCCATGTCAAGCCTCTAACCATCCTTTCCTAGCAAACCGTTGTTTGGCTATGTTACCGCTTTGCTCAGCCCCTCTTATAGCGTTGTTAGTTGCAGGTGAAGATGAAGTTTGTTCCTTGTTGGAACATGGAGATGTTGTTCCTTGTTGGAACATGTTTACTTGTTGGGATATCACAATATCTCTTATTTAATTAATGCACCTATATACTTGGTAAAGGATGGAAGGCTCGGCCTTATGCCTGGTGTTTTGTTCCACTCTTGCTGCCCTAGTTTCCGTCATACCGGTGTTATGTTCCCGGATTTTGCGTTCCTTACGCGGTCGGGTGATTTATGGGACCCCCTTGACAGTTCGCTTTGAATAAAACTCCTCCAGCAAGGCCCAACCTTGGTTTTACCATTTGCCTACCTAAGCCTTTTTCCCTTGGGTTCTGCAGACTCAAGGGTCATCTTTATTTTACCCCCCCGGGCCAGTGCTCCTCCAGGTGCTGGTCCAAACTGAGCAATGTCCGGCGCCCCCTGGGCAATCAGGGTCTATGCCAACCCGACGTCTGGCTCATCCGGTGTGCCATGAGAACGAGATATGTGCAGCTCCTATCGGGATTGTCGGCACATCCGGGCGGCTTTGCTGGTCTTGTTTTACCATTGTCGAAATGTCTTGTAAACCGGGATTCCGAGACTGATCGGGTCTTCCTGGGAGAAGGTCTATTCCTTCGTTGATCGCGAGAGCTTGTCATGGGCTAAGTTGGGACACCCCTGCAGGGTATAAACTTTCGAGAGCCGTGCCCGCGGTTATGTGGAAGATGGGAATTTGTTAATGTCCGGTTGTAGATAACTTGACACCAGATCTGAATTAAAACGCATCAACCGCGCGTGTAACCGTGATGGTCTCTTCTCGGCGGAGTCCGGGAAGTGAACACAGTGTTGGAGTTATGTTTGACGTAAGTAGTTTCAGGATCACTTCTTGATCGCTACTAGCTTCACGACCGTGCCTTGCTTCTCTTCTCGCTCTCTTTTGCGATTGTAGCCACCATATATGCTAGTCGCTTGCTGCAGCTCCACCTCATTACTACATCCTTCCTATAAGCTTAAATAGTCTTGATCTCGCGGGTGTGAGATTGCTGAGTCCTCGTGACTCACAGATACTTCCAAAACCAGTTTGCAGGTGCCGATGAAACCGTGCAGGTGACGCATCCGAGCTCAAGGAGGAGCTCGATGAAGATCTTGTTCATTGTGTTGTTTCGTTTCAGTTGATCAGTAGTGGAGCCCAGTTGGGACGATCGGGGATCTGTGTAGCATTTTGGGTAGTCTTCTTTTATTTTGGTTCCGTAGTCGGACCTTGATTGTATCTGTATGATGTAATGCTTTACTCATGTATTGTGTGAAGTGGCGATTGTAAGCCAACTATGTATCTCTTTCCCTTATGTATTACATGGGTTGTGTGTAGATTACCTCACTTGCGACATTGCTTTCAATGAGGTTATGCCTCTAAGTCGTGCTTCGACACGTGGGAGATATAGCCGCATCGAGGGCGTTACATCAAACCAATACCGTCGAAATATAATCAGGCAGATCAATCAGACCGACCACCACGTGGACGGGATAAAGCGGCATATCTAGCCGAATACCAACCCGTGCCCCCTCGCCTAAGAAGCAGGGAGGCTGCAGCAGCGGGCTATACATACGACTTTCAACATGACCTAGCCTATAAAGCTGGTCAGACCCGATCCATATATGGATCAAGGGGGCATGATGATCGCTATTATGTTCGGGATCAGTACCAAGCCCAGATGCCAGCCGATCTCCGCCACAACATCGGTAGATACAAGGGGGCTGCACACCCTCTATGCTTCACTAATGAGGTTATGGAACATCCGTTTCTGGAAGGGTTTAAACCCGTAAACATCAAACCATATGATGGAACGACGGATCTGGGCGTCTGGATTGAAGACTTCCTTCTCCACATTCATATGGCTCAGGGAGATGACCTCCATGCTATTAAATATCTCCCTCTGAAGCTCAAGGGACCAGCACGGCACTGGCTAAATAGACTCCCAGAAAACTCCATCAGAACCTGGGAAGACTTGGAAGATGCCTTTAGGTCTAACTTCCAGGGCACTTACGTCCGGCCACCGGATGCGGACGACTTGAGCCACATAATTCAGCAGCTAGATGAATCAGCCCGCAAGCTTTGGAATTGGTTCTTAACTAAAAAGAACTAGATCATAAACTGTCCAGATCCCGAAGCCTTAGCAGCCTTTAAGCACAGCGTCCGCGATGAATGGCTCGCCCGACACCTTGGGCAAGAAAAGTGAAATACCATGGCAGCTTTAACAGCACTCATGACCCGCTTCTGTGTGGGCGAAGACAACTGGTTGGCTCACAGAAGCAACAGCTCAGGCGATCCCGGCACCTCTAAGGTATGAGACAGCAGTGGTAAACCTCACCGCAATAAAAACAAACGTCAGAACAATAGCACCAACAACGCAAATGATACGACAGTCAATGCCAGATTCCGCGGCCCTAAGTCCGGTCAGCGGAAGAAACCTTTTAAAGGCAGCAAGGATGGGCCATCCAGTTTAGAAAAAAAATCCTCGAGAGGCCCTGCTAGATTCATGGCACCCCCGATAAACCTGCAAATCGTACCAACAGGGACTGTTGGGTCTTCAAGCAGACCGGTAAGCTAAATACCGAAAACAGGGGTAAAGGGCCCCCAAGCGAAGACGAGGATGAGCCCCGTCAGTCAAACACCGGGGGTCAGAAACAATTTTCCCCCAAGGTAAGGATAGTGAACATGATATATGTCACTCACATCCCTAAAAGGGAGCGCAAACACGCATTAAGGGACGTATATGCCGTAGAGCCCGTCGCCCCCAAGTTTAACCCATGGTCAGCCTGTCCGATCACTTTTGACCGCAGGGACCACTGAACTAGTATCCATCACGGGGGTTCGGCCGCCTTGGTTATCGATCCAATCATCGATAGATACCACCTCACTAGAGTCCTTATGGATGGAGGAAGCAGTCTCAACTTGATTTATCAAGATACTGTCCGAAAGATGGGGATTGACCCATCATGAATCAAGCCCAGTACCACTACCTTTAAAGGTGTGATACCAGGAGTGGAGGCCCGTTGCACAGGCTCAATCACTCTGGAGGTAGTATTCGGCTCCCTAGACAACTTTCATAGCGAGGAGTTAATCTTCGACATCGGCCCTTTCCGTAGTGGCTACCACACACAGCTCAGACAAACTGCCTTTGCCCGCTTTAACGTAGTTCTGCACTAAGCTTACTTAAAGCTCAAAATGCCTGGACCTCGTGGCGTCATTATAGTCAATGGTAATATGGAGCGCTCAATCCGTACCGAAGAGCACACTGCGGCCCTCGCAGCCGAAGTGTACAGCAGCGTGATCAAGCCAAACAGCTCGCTGGCTAATAAAGCCAACGACGCACCCAAACGAGTCTGGTCTGCGTGTAACAGCGATAAATCAATGGATACGGACATTGATTAGTAGTTCGGCCTCCGCTGACCGCCCCATCAGGCCGCGGCTTACGTACCACGCGTACATAACTACGCACTAAAAATACCTTGGGCAGCGCTGGAGGCACACTGCAGAATAGGTCCATTACACGGCTTGACCATAATTGGACCGCATATATCTTTTTCCTTTTAACACAGGTTCATCAAGAACCCTACTTACAAGATGGTTGATATAGGAGATCCCTTTAAGGCCAGCATATCCCAACCATCCAACGATCCTCTCAAAGGACCCACTACTAAGGAGGAAAGGTGCAGACGTGCGGCAGGGCATCATTGGAGTTCCTTTCCTGAACTATGTTTTTTAGGCCCTGTGATAGACTTTCCCTTATGTAGAATCTTTTACTTTTTCCCAGGCATGTAACATGACTCTCATATTGAACGACATTGCCTGTAGTCGACATATCAATAAAGATACGAAGGGCACAGACGCTTATCACCTTGTTGGTTGGTTTCTTTTGATTTTTTCCTTATTATCCGCACTCCCCCTTATGGTCGACGGGCTTACGTGGCTTGACACGGTCTTCATACAAGGGGTTGTCTACGGCCCTCATTCTTAAGTCCGAACTCCCACAGGGAACTCTTCAGCATCTCAGATATTGCATTATATGCATCTGCTCCGAATCATGTCTTTGGTCTGTAGTTGGGTTGCCCGGCTCCTATGTTTGCCACCTTACGTTCCGCAAGTTCAGCTAAGGTAGTAAAGGGAGAACTACTGCGATTGTATTTCCGGTTCGTCCGGTTAAGTACCTCGGTAGAGAAAGCTGAAAGCTGACTATCATGATAAGCGAGAGCTGGTCAGCGATCCGATGACTTGGTGTTATACTATCAATCCTTCGCGATTTATGCCGTGTTATACGAGGGGCTGGGTTTTTTGAACAACCACGTTGTAAGGGCACCGTACTTTGGACTGCCGATCATACAATGAGGGCTTAAGTAATTAGCGCCACCAATGGACTCTTATGGCTAAAATGAAAGTACTAAAGCCATATAGTCTGATTGCCTGGTTCATTTCGCAAAACACCTCCTACATTGGACCAAGACATTGAATAAAGTGCGGTCATGCATTCCCAAACACCCCTGTAGCATCTACGTGGGGGCTGAAGCCAATGAATGGTAAACTTTAAGACATAACAACAGCTGAAAGGAGGATAAATCATAATCATATTTATCATACATTACGAGTTCATTATATCGCTCTTACAAGCCGGACACAACTACTCAAACATTATGTCCTTGGAGCACTGGCCCTCTACAATACGGGCTCCATCGAGGGCCTTGTCTAAGTACCTCTCTGGCCGACGGTGTTCCTTGCCCTCAGGTAGCCCTGCGGTTGCAACCTCGGTGGCTTTCATCTTTGCCCACTGAACCTTCACGCGGGCAAAGGCCATCCGAGCACCCTCAATACAGGATGACCGCTTAAGGGCATCAATCCGAGGGAGCGCCTCCACCAGTTTCTTCACGTGCCCGAAGTGGTTGCTGGGTATGGCTTCGGCCGGCCACAGACGGACTACCATGTCCTTCATGGCCAGACTAGCCATCCTATGCAGCTCAGACAACTGCTTCATCTGGCCGCTCAGGGACACTGGAAGCTCCAGTGCTAGGTACCGCGACCAGAACAGTTTCACCGTGGAGCTGCCCTCTTCAGCTCGGAAGAATGTGGCGGCGTCTGCAATGCTTCTGGGCAGATCGGCAAAGGCTCCTGGAGAACTCCAAACTTGGGTTAGTAAAATATATCTTCTATTGATATACTTACTCTGCATAATAAAGGCCTTACTAGCCGCAATATGCCTCACCTCCTGGGTTTCCTGGCGAGCATCCTGGGCATTAGCTCAGGCTTCCTTCAGGGTCTCACGGGCTTTGGCAACTTGGAGGCCTGTTTCGAGCTCGTCTGCTCCAAGGACTCACATCTAGCAATGGCGACCTTGAGTTCTTTTTCAACCTCACCCACCCGCACCTCATGTTGTTGACGGGTGGTCTTCTCCTCCTCTAAGCGTTGGGACGCCTTGTCTACGGCCGCCTTGCTCGCCTCTGCTTCCTTCTTGGCCTTGTCAAGGGCGCGTTTGAGGGACTCGACCTCATCGGCGCCAACTGCAGGCACAGTTAAAACATTTCTCAGTCCGTTGATCGAAATATTTACTCTTGGGGACTTACACTCAATGTACACATACCTTGCGTCTACTTAATACGTCTCCAACGTATCTATAATTTTTGATTGCTCCATGCTATATTATCTACTGTTTTGGGCAATATTGGGCTTTATTATCGACTTTTATATTATTTTTGGGACTAACCTATTAACCGGAGGCCCAGCCCAGATTTGCTGTTTTATGCCTATTTCAGTGTTTCGAGGAGAAGGAATATCAGACGGAGTCAAAACGGAACGAAATCAACTAGAGAAGTTATTTTTGCAAGGAAAGCAACCCAGGGAACTTGGAGTGCACGTCAGGGGAGATACGGGCTGCCCACGAGGGTGGGGGGCGCGCCCACCCTCCCCGGGCGTGCCCCCTACCTCGTGGGGGCCCCATAGCTCCACCGACGTACCCCCTGCACCCATATATACCTACGTACCCTAAAACTTTCAGAACAGAAGATAGATCGGGAGTTCCGCCACCACAAGCCTCTGTAGCCACCAAAAACCTCTCGGAAGCCTGTTCCGGCACCCTGCCGGAGGGGGATCCCATCATCGGTGGCCATCTTCATCATCCCGATGCTATCCATGACGAGGAGGGAGTAGTTCACCCTCGGGGCTGAGGGTATGCACCAGTAGCTATGTGTTTGATCTCTCTCTCATGTTCTCTCTCGTTTTCCTCTATGGCACGATCTTGATGTATCCCGAGCTTTGCTATTGTAGTTGGATCTTATGATGTTTCTCCCCCTCTACTGTCTTGTGATGGATTGAGTTTCCCCTTTGAAGTTATCTTATCGGATTGAGTCTTTTATGAGAACACTTGATGTATGTCTTTCCGTGATTATCTGTGGTGACAATGGGATATCATGTGCCACTTGATGTATGTTTTGGTGATCAACTTGCGGGTATCGTGACATTGGGAACCTATGCATAGGGGTTGGCACACGTTCTTGACTCTCCGGTAGAAACTTTGGGGCACTCTTTGAAGTACTTTTATGTTGGTTGGATGAATCTGAGATTGTGTGATGCATATCGTATAATCATGCCCACGGATACTTGAGGTGACAATGGAGTATCTAGGTGACATTAGGGTTTTGGTTGATTTGTGTCTTAAGGTGTTATTCTAGTACGAACTCTTTTATAGATTGATCCAAAAGAATAACTTTGAGGTGGTTTTGTACCCTACCATAATCTCTACGTGGTTCTCCGCTATTAGTGGCTTCAGAGTGACTCTTTGTTGCATGTTGAGGGCTTGTTATATGATCTATCTATGTTATTATTGTTGAGAGAACTTGCACTAGTGAAAGTATGAACCCTAGGCCTTGTTTCCTATCATTGCAATACCGTTTACGCTCACTTTTATCATTAGTTACCTTGCTGTTTTTATATTTTCAGATTACAAATACCTTTATCTACTATCTATTTTGCACTTGTATCACCATCTCTTCGCCGAACTAGTGCACCTATACAATTTACCATTGTATTGGGTGTGTTGGGGACACAAGAGAATCTTTGTTATTTGGTTGCAGGGTTGTTTGAGAGAGACCATCTTCACCCTACACCTCCTACGGATTGATAAACCTTAGGTCATCCACTTGAGGGAAATTTGCTACTGTCCTACAAACCTGTGCACTTGCAGGCCCAACAACGTCTATAAGGAGAAGGTTGCATAGTAGACATCAAGCTCTTTTCTGGCGCCGTTGCCGGGGAGGCTAGGTAAAGGGCACTCACTCACACCCCATCAACTAAGCTCTTTTCTGGCGCTGTTGCCGGGGAGGTGAGTGCTTGAAGGTATATCTTTAGATCTTGCAATCGAATCTTTTTGTTTCTTGTTTGAGCACTAGTTTAGTTTATAAAAGAAAACTAAAAATGGAATTAAGGATGCCTCATATGCTTCATCTTTTTAATGTCTTTCGTGAAAATGATGGGAAGGAAAATTGTGCTCACACTACTAGAAAAAGGTCTATAGATGGGATTGACACTAATGGCGCACCAGACAAGTGGTGCGCCATTAGTATATACTAATGGCGCACCACCTTCTGATACGCCATTAGTGTTGAAACTACTAATGGCGCACCTGGCCCATGGTGCGCCATTAGTATCAATATTTTTTTTGAACTAGTGCGCCTGTCCAAACATACTAATGGTGCATCCATAGGAAGTGCACCATTACTATTTGTAACTAGTAATGGCGCACCTGTCAGAAAGTGCGCCACTAATGTTGTTTTTTTTTATTCCTTTTTTTGCAAAACTACTAATGGCGCACTATCCCACGGCGCGCCATTACTAGTTTAAACTAGTAATGGCGCACCGTGGGAGAGTGCGCCATTAGTATGTTTTTTTTGCAAAACTACTAATGGCGCACCACCAGAGGGTGCGCCATTAGTAACCTGGATTACTAATGGCGCATTTATGGTTGGTGCGCCATTAGTAAGTGGGCAGCAACAAGATATTTTGGACAGCCTCTCCTCCCACACTCACTTTCTCCCCACTTCATTCTCTCCACCGCCTCCTCCTTGTCTCGGGTGCCTCCTCTTTTTCACCTCATTTCTACCATAGATTCATTCAAATTAAGTGGTTAAATTACCTTGTTTTGATAGGTAAGTAAGGGGGGAAGCTATATTTATGTTGTTCTCCCTACAACAATGTGCACATGCACTTTTTATGGCCTAGCTAGATCTATGTATGTTCGTGGTGTTGCATATGTTTGTGGTGTTGCATATGTGTTTGTGTTTGGAGGTGTACCGGTATTTGAAATGCGATACTTGCCAATATTTTGCCGGAATGTTGATTCATTTCCGTTTCGGCGAGAATTTTGGCATTAAGCATTCTTTTTGGTCCTATTTTTAGGGAAAGTCATGCCAATTCTTTTTCCTGGTTCTAAAATATCGTTTTGCTCTACCCCGCAGGCGACCATGGTCCGCACGATGACCGAAGGCATCGTGAATAGGTTTTTGAGGTCCGCGAAGTCCGAGATGCTTCAAAAGAACGAGACGGAGATAAGATGTCCGTGTCGAAGATGCAAGCTGAAGAGCCTTATTGCGGACCCGGATTCCGGGCAGGTGCGGGACCACCTGCTCTTGCATGGTTTCATGGATGGCTATCGGTGGCAAGGTGATGAAGATGACTACGAAGTCGTCCATGGGGGCCGGGCAAGAAATGAGGAAGGGCAGCAATACAACCACCGCGGCTCGGGCGGGCGAGAAGACGTAGAATCCCCAGGAGATGATCACGACGGTGATGCTCTACACAGTCATCATGTAGAAGATGCAGGACATGATGATGATGCCGGCGGAGCAGACGACGCTGGACCATCCATGGGCTGGGTGCAGGACCCTCATATTCAAGAGCTGCTTCTCAAGCAGACGGATAACGCAAGAGCTGCTGCCCGAGAGAAAGCCAAGATGGATCAACTTGAGTTAGACGCGGTTACTCCATTGTATGAAGGATGCAGGCCCGAGGATACCCGCCTGAAAGTAACGCTCATGGCTCTGGAGATGAAGGTAAAACACAAAATGACTGACGCATGCTTCGACGAGAACATGTCATTCTGGCACGAACGTCTTCCCAAGGGGAACAAGTGCCCGGCCAGTTTGGAGGAGGCGAAGAAAATCGTGTGTCCTCTGGATTTACCGCACGTGAAATACCATGTGTGCATGAACAATTGCATCATTTATCGGGATGAGCATGCGGAGTCTACCATATGTCAGGTGTGCGGCGTCACTCGATACAAGAAGAGGAAGAAAGCTCCTCGAAAAGTGGTGTGGTACTTTCCGATCACTCCTCGTCTGTAGCGGTATTTCGCGGACCCTAAGGTAGCAAAGCTCCTGCGTTGGCACGCGGATAGGGAGGAGAAGAAGCAAGAAGATGACGCAAATGATCCGGAGATAGATAAAAAAGACAAGATGCTGAGTCACCCTAAGGATGCGAGCCAGTGGCAAGCGTTGAACTTCGAATACCCAGAATTTGGGAACGATCCAAGGAACATCGTGCTGGGCGCGAGCACCGATGGAGTCAATCCGTTTGGCAGCCAGAGAAGCACACATAGCACTTGGCCTGTGTTTGTGTGGATGTACAACCTTCCCCCCTGGTTGTGCATGAAGAGGAAGTACATTCACATGAGTATGCTAATTGAAGGGCCGAAACAACCAGGGAACGACATCAATCTGTATCTGGAGCTGCTGAAAGAGGAGCTTGACACGCTGTGGAAAACGCCAGCCAATACGTGGGACGCCGCAGAGAAAGAATATTTCCCTATGAGAGCCGCACTGCTCACGACGGTGCATGACTATCTCGGTTACGGATATATCGCGGGGCAGGTAGTCCACGGATTTTCTGGATGCGTAAGGTGCATGGATGACACAACGTATCGCCAGCTAGATAGAGATCCCGGGTCTTCGAAAACCGTGTTCATGGGACATCGAAGGTGGCTTCGCGACGATGACCCGTGGAGGAAACGCAAGGATCTGTTCGATGGTGAAACCGAACCCCGAAAACGCCCGTGTACGAGGAGCGGCGAGGAAATAGACAAGCTGTTGAAAAATTGGAAAGACTGCCCACTGCCGGGAAAGAAGCAAAAGGCGCCAGAGCCGGGAAAGAAGCGAAAGGCGCCAGAGCCGCTGCTGAAGGTATGGAAAACGAGGTCCGTTTTCTGGGACTTGCCGTACTGGAAGATCCACCGTGTGCCTCACAGCCTTGATGTCATGCATATCACGAAGAACGTGTGCGAGAGTCTGCTTGGTACCCTGCTCAACATGCCAGAGAGGACCAAAGATGGGCCAAAAGCAAGGGCAGACTTGAAATCAATGGGCATCAGGCAGGAGCTTCACGCTAATGATGATGATGATGATGATGATGATGATGATGATGATGATGATGATGATGATGATGATGATGATGATGATGAGGCGAAGCAGGACACAGAAAGTCGTCGCAAAGGCAAAAAGTCCAAGAAGACCGGAAATGACTACCCTCCCGCGTGCTTCACTCTAAGTCAGGAGGAGATCGAGCAGTTTTTCACCTGCCTCCTAGGAGTAAAACTTCCTTACGGTTACGCGGGGAAGATAAGCAGATACCTAGACCCAGCGAAGCAGAAGTTCAGTGGGATGAAGTCTCACGACTATCATGTGCTGATGACGCAGATACTTCCAGTTGCAATCCGTGGGATCATGGACGCGCACGTCCGTGAAATGCTATTTGGCCTATGCAACTTTTTCGACGTCATCTCTCGGAAGTCGATTGGCGTGAGGCAACTCAGAAGGCTACAGGAAGAGATCGTGGTGATACTATGCGAGCTTGAGATGTACTTCCCGCCCGCATTCTTCGATGTTATGGTGCATCTGCTGGTCCATATAGTGGAGGATATCATCCAACTCGGGCCGACGTTCCTGCACAGCATGATGCCGTTCGAAAGGATGAATGGTGTCATCAAAGGATACGTTCGCAACATGTCACGTCCAGAGGGAAGTATAGCCAGGGGCTTTCTGACCGAAGAGTGCATCTCCTACTGCATGAATTATCTAGGCATCGAGAACCCCGTTGGTCTGCCCGTCAACAGGCACCTCGGCAGGCTCGCTAGATGGGGTCACCGTGAGGGTCGCCGCGAAATGCATGTCGACTTAGAGGGTCGACTCGCCGACTTTGAGAGAGCAAACCTAGTCGCGCTACAACACATAGACATGGTCGATCCTTGGGTGGCAGAGCACAAAACCTTTATTAAGAAGACATACAATGACCGAGGCCAACAGAGGACGGACGGAGATATAATCAAAGAGCACAACTCATGTTTACCGCGTTGGTTCAAGCAGAAGCTTCTGTCGTACCCTTTACATGAGGATTCTTCCGCGGAAGAACAACTCATATTCGCCTTGTCACAGGGCGCCGAGCACAACCTGATGACCTATGAGGCATACGATATCAACGACTACACATTCTACACCGAGGCCAAGGACATGAAGAGCGATGGTTATCAGAACTCCGGGGTAACGATGGAATCCTACACCGGTAATGACAAGGACAGATACTACGGAAGGATCGAGGAGATCTGGGAGCTGAGCTACGCTGGAGAGAAGGTCCCGATGTTCCGTGTCAGATGGGCGAAGAGCGTCCTAAAAGAAGACCGGTATTTCACCACCATGGTTATACCCGAAGCCAAATCCAAGACCGCGGGCGCAAACGTCACCGCGAAAAATGAGCCATGGGTACTGACTTCCCAAGTTGACCAATGCTTCTTCATTACCGACCCGTCAAAGCCCAGTCGTGTTGTCGTGAGGAGAGGCAAAAGGAAGATCATCGGAATGGATGGAGTAGCCAATGAGCAAGACTTCGACAAGTACGGCGACCCGAGGATCGAACATGACGACGATGATGAAGTAGCAGCATACACCACAAGAAGAAGCAGGACCACCCTACCTAAAGGACGTCCGTTCCAGAGAAGAACTCCATTTGCGAAAAAGAAGGGCAATAAGATTGTGAACAGATAGCTAGCTAAGATCGATTGTATTTAAATCGTAGCCTTCATTTCTCGATTGTATTTCATGGACACTTTTTGAACTATCATGAATATTTTCAAATTTCATGGACACTCGATCTCGATCCCCCTCCATCTCGATCGCTATCCCACCTCGCCAGATCCGGTCCCCCTCGCCGCCGAGCACCCCCCGGTCCACCGGCCGCCGCCGTCGACCCCCCGCACCCCTCCCCTACTCAACCGCCGCCGCCGCCCCCCCACACCCCTCCCCTACTCAACCGCCGCCGCCGACCCCCCGCACCCCTCCCCTACTCAACCGCCGCCGCCGACCCCCCGCACCCCTCCCCTACTCAAATACTCATATAAGGTATCCCCGCCTGCCGGCGAGCATGGCTCCGGTCTGGCTGGAGTTCGAGTAGAACACCCACAGAACCTTTTTTCCCAATTTATGAAAAACAGACGTCAAATTTTTTGCACGTTGACGTGAACTTCCTCTGCATCGTCCGTTCCCCTACACGAATCTCAAGGCAGAGGGGGAAGTCACGCGATTGTTGTATAATGGGCGTGGACGCTCTCCTCAGGGAACCCACGCACACCCATCACATTAGCTAGTGCATCTAGCTGCCACCCGGGAGTCAACAGGGGGTGAGGGATTATGCAAATACGAGTATTAGTTTTAGATACATGGCAAGTTTGCAATAAAAACCTTTTTTTCTTTTTTCACAGACGGCAGACTATGTAAAAAAATAGTTTTAGATACATGGCAATTTTTTAACCATTTGTATAACTTTTATTTTCTGTCGATAAATAAGTATTTTAAATGAAAAAAAATTTGTGGAGCCTGGGATTCGAACCCAGGACCTCCTGGTGTGAGAACTGGCTGCTGACCAGTCGAGCTAGTAGAGGGCGCTTGATGTGGATCAGGTCAGATGGAATATAACCTGTTGGCTCGAGCAGAAAAAAAAATACTAATGGCGCACCAGGGTGAGGTGCGCCATTAGTGTGGATGTACTTATGGCGCACCGAGGGGTGGTGCGCCATTAGTATTGTGCCGCCCCCATCCATAGTCCTCCACGGCGGCCCACCTCTCTCCCTCGCCCTCGATCCCCTCTCTCTCCCTCGCCCTCGCCCTCGATCCCCTTCCCCGACGCCGCTGCCCCGCCGCCTCAACGCCGCCCGACGCCGCCCCGACGCCGCTGCCCCGCCGCCTCGCCGCCCCGACGCCGCTGCCCCGCCGCCCCGCCGCCTCGATGCCGCCCCAACGCCCCGACGCCGCCTCGACGCCCCGACGCCGCCTCGACGCCTCACCCTGGTGAGTTCCGGCCCTTTCATCCAAGGAGCGCGGCACCGGTGAATCTAGCTGACCCTCGTGTCGTGTCTCTGCTCTGCAGGTAGAGCGCGCCGGCGAGCGACCAGGACGAGGACGACGCCGGGAGAGGAGGGCCACGCCGCCCCGTCAACACCACCATCGCCGGAGCACCACCACCACCCGGACCTCGTCGCCCCGTCCACACCACCGCCCCCTGTGAGCTCCCCCTCCTCCTCTCCCCCTCTCCCCCAGCATACGAATTTTGTAGTTATATATCTCCTGGCACTCCGATCCTTCTCCTGCACTGCTTATTTTGGATATGACAAGTTATCGGTTTCTGAATTAAAGGATATGACAAGTTTGCCTCGGGAGTCAGGAGTATGATAAATGCCTGCTTGATTGTATGTTTGCTGTTACTGCATGATGAAGTTTGACTAGGGTAGTAGATGACATGATGAGCAAATTAAATATTATCATTGAGTCACTGATAATCTGGTGTATTAGTTGGATGGATCCCTTGCAATGTAGTGTCTCTGTTTTTGGATTGATGTACGTAGGTGACAGATACATCAGTAGCAGCAATGTAGGGAGATGTAGGTGAGAAGTAAGTATCATGTGTAGTGCATCACATTGACATGGGCTAAGAACATTAATCAGGATATGTAGTAGCTCATGTGCTTAATAACCTCCATCGTTAGAGGGTTAGTAGGGGTATATCATGAACATTTACCTATCCCAAGTTGGTTGATCAAAGTTATGATCTGACGAAAGCCAAGTAGTGCACTTGCACACAACTTGGTTGTAGTTCCTATCGATGAGTTACTTGATTGTTTTGATATGGTCTAATTTTTCATGCTAGAGGATGTTCGCGTGCATGACAAGGCTATAGGCATGCCGCATGCACCAGCCGTTAATTAGCACAAGCTGATCACGTCGTTGTATAACTCCTTTGTTATAGCTCAATTTGGTTCAGCTAGCTATATCTAGGATTATCCATGCAACGAGTGGTCAAAACCAAGAAACTAAGAAAAACTGCACTTGCCAAACATCTCTGTAGTTTTGCTAAAACTGAGAAAAACTGCAGTTTTTAGAAACCAAAGTATTCATTGCCCACACATTGGAATACCGAGGTTTTCAATTACCATGGTTTTGGAAAAACCGTGTTGCCAAACTAGGCCTTAGCAGTTAAGTCTTAACGTGGTTTGCATTCATTTGCAATTACACTTGTTTTTTCCTCCACTTGATGGAGCCGACAGCTTCCGTTTACCTGAAACGAGTCTTCTTGTTTTGCGGTGCTCATTTTTTTCTAAGTGCACTGCAGTACTTGTTCCTTTGTGCACCATAAGTAAAAC
This sequence comes from Triticum timopheevii, assembly GCA_963921465.1. Lineage (NCBI taxonomy): Eukaryota > Viridiplantae > Streptophyta > Magnoliopsida > Poales > Poaceae > Triticum > Triticum timopheevii. Next base: position 107,979,203 of record OY997270.1, read on the forward strand.
TAGCTAATTTTATGAAAATGTATCATGTCACTGTCCGTGACTCTCTCTTTTTAAGTCCACATTCTGTTGGTGGCTCGGTTAGCTCCTAGGGTTTTAGCAGTTATGTATAAAAAACATTCTGATCCAGTATTGCTTGTAGTGGTTTGTCCAAAATGTTGAATGATACTGCTTGGAGATGCATATATTGTTTCACCTCTTCACATGCCAATGTATTTTCCATGTTGTGATGGAGCCTTTTTTGCCTTGTCCACCCGAGAGGCCCTTGAGTTTGCTGGAATGTCGATTAACTTCCGTTCCAGCAAATTCGGGTACTCCATATGTCCTATTTTCAGCAAAGGTCATGCTGAAATTTTCCGTGAATTTTAGCATGACTTTGCTAAAAATAGGACATATGGGGTACTTGTGACTAATGATGAAAGCTTAGGCTTTTAGGGTGCCTCGGCGTCGAAAAACCCTCAATGATAAAAGCTTAGCTTTTAGGATGCCTCGGTGTCGACAAACCCTAAACAACAACCAACTTTTTGACCAAACTTTGTTCCTATTTAGAGAGAAACATGGCCAACAACGATGAGGCCGGGGGTTCGGGCGGCAAGGCATTCTGGGAGCTGTCCCAGGAGATGGAGGACCAACCTCAGTTGTATGAGGACGCCGCCTTCCCCACCGATCCTGAGACCACTGATGGTACCGCCGAGGATGACCCCACTGATGCCACCACTGATGGTGCCGCCGAGGATGCCACCACTGATGATGGCGGCGCATGCACAGATGGCAGCCAACCGAAGAGGCAACGGAAGGACCGGCGCCCGATCGTGCTCCTCACCCTCAAGGAGGAAGTTACTGAAGTGGACTCCAACGGGAATCCAACGGCACCCGAACGAATAGTCAAGGGGTACTCGCTTCAGCTCGGGTGCATTCTCCGGAGCACCGTCTCGATCAACACTGAGAACCCGAGGCATCCTGACCGAGGGAATTTGCGCAACCTCCTCTTCACGAAGCTGCACGAATGATACAAGTTCCCCGCTGAATTTGCAAACACAAGCCTCAAAGGGAATAAAGTGAACAATGCTGCCCTCACGAAGATGAGCAAGGCCCTGTCTACTTGGAAAAGCAATGTGAAGAGAATGATCGAGAAAGGTGAGAGTTATCAGAAGATCAAGGAGAAAAATCCTTCGATCACCGAAGATGACTACAACGACTTCAAGATCAATTGCTCGAGCACTGCAAACTCCCAATCAAGTGAGTGGGGGAAACAAATGCGGGAGCTGAACATAGGGGAACACACACTCGGTCCCGGCGGTTACAGAGTGGCAGAGCCTATATGGGACAAGGAGGAGGCGGACCGTGCCGAGCAAGGCCTACCGCCCCTCTTCGATAAATACGGTGACAAGCAGACCAGGAACTTTGTCAGGGCCCGGTACAAGAAGGACCCGAAAACAAAGGAGCTTACCACGGATCCGAAGACCAGGAAGCTTGAGCTTGTTCTGGTAAGGAATACACCCCCGCGTAATTAGCTCCATATGGTTGCATTCTAATTAATGAAGCCAAATTTCTAAATGGTTCACATTCCTTCCGCAGGCGACTGAAAGCAGTAGCGCGGGGTCGACTAAGAGCAACCCTTGGGACACCACTCTAAATAGGGCGTTGAATGTAATGAAGAACAAGGATAAGCTCAGTAAGCCGACGTCAGCTGGTCGTGTGGCCGGCAAAGGCTTGTCGACAAAATGGGGGTCATACTATACCGCTGGTGTGCGGAAGGAGAAAAAGACCAGCTCGGAAAGCCAGGCGCGAGAGGTTCAAGAACTCAAGGCACAGGTGGCGCGGATTCCGGAGATTGTCTAAGAGCAAGTGGAACAACGACTCGGAGCGACGATCACCGCCATTGTGCCTACCTTGATCTCGGGGTTGAGTGCGTGGATTGCGGGCGGCCAACAGGGGCCGCCCCCGATTCCTAGCTTCACGGCTAGCAACTCGCATAATGCGATGGCGGGGCCATTGGTGCCTCCGGCGGAGGCGGCATAGGTGTCTCCGACGCCGGCACGGGAGCTCAATGCACCCGGGTGTACGCCGGCCGGCACCTATGCAACAAGCGGCCCCTCCGTCAACTGCACGCCCGCCGTTGGCGGTGCCTTGACATTAGCCGAGCTCGATGCCATCATCACGATAAATAATTAAGCCTCTCTCGGCCAAGGACTTCATCTCCTTGCCTTTGACTGGGCATCCCTGATGCCCTACATGTTTTCGCAGGGCGCCGCCGATGTTCCGTGCACTCTCCTCCGCTTCGTGAACAACGAGTTGGTCGATGTCGCCAAGGGCAAAATCATTCAACCGGGCAACCCCTTGTTCCACGGTACCCAGATGCCACCCAACTTGTTTAGGGTTCAACTGGTTCGGGTGCTGCCAGGCTGCGACGAGTTGTTACCTCCGATTCGACCCGTCGGGGCCGACGATGATGACGTGATGACCCTCAGCGCCTGCCTGAGCTGGCCCCTGCTTTGGCCGAAGAGCCAGATTTGTTTGGGGGCGGGGGGCACCACCACAAAGACAACACCGCCAGTCGTGCCGGCGCCAAGTCGGACCCATGGCAAGACCGCCGCAACGGTGCCGGACATCCCTATGCCACTGGATCCAAACATGCATATGGCACAGGATCAGAATGACGACGACGACAACGATACATTTGGCAACGTCGATCAGTACTTTGCCAATCATGGGTACGATGGCGACTTCATGGGGCCTCCTTCTCAAGAACCCAACCCAACAAAAGACGTGTGCGATCTAGCTGGTACCGCGGAGAAGCCAAGTTGCAACGGGCGCCGTCTGGCGTTCAGCTCTCAGGAGACGCCTCCAGCTGCCGACTTCACCGAGCCTCAGATAGGCGAGGTGCGAAATATTATCAGCCCCAACACACTCAAGAAGGCGGTCTGTGAGCAGAACTCGGTCCCATTACAGGAGAAGAAGAAGGCACGCAAAAGAAAGACTAAGAAGGGTGCGAGCCAGCCGGCACCGAGTATGATCCGTGCTCAGGATGGGCCACCTTCACCGCAGGATATCTCGAGGAGGGTGCATGACAGTGTTCTTTCTTTGGAGAAGCGGCGTCTCAGAGAGAAGGATGTGGCATACCCGGTTTTCGCGGCCAAGGTGCCAGAGGGCAAGGGCTTTGTGGATAACTCCATCGGGCGTACGATCGTCCTGCGTTTTGATGACATCCACGCTATGTTGAACCTTCATCCGCTGCACTACACCTTCGTTCGGCTATTTTCGCTGAGTATGGAGATGCGGATCATTCGCGACAGGACCCCGGACATCGTGATAGTTGACCCCTTCTACATGCGTGCCAAGATCTTGGGCAGCGCTGGGGACCGGCAAGTCGCGAGTTCTTACCTTGAAGGCGTCATTCTGGCAAACCAAGATAAGGATAACTTCCTCGTGCCTTACTTTCCCGAGTAAGTCCTCCCGTCAACCGGCCCGTAACATATGAATTCTTACATTTCGATTGTTTTTCTTTTAACATTCCGTGTTTTCTACAGTGACACACATTGCACGCTCATCCTCCTAAGCCCCAAATATTCCATGGCCACGTATTTCGACCCGGACCGTCAGTCGAACGTAGACTACACAAATGTCAAGAAGGTTCTTGATGATGTTCTCCCCGGCTACGCCAAATCTGGAGGCACCTTCACCAAGCCTATTCGTAAGTACGGCAAGCACGTGTTCTCCCACAATACGATGTTCTGCTGCGTCAAGCAGCCGCCTGGCGGTCAGAAGGGTGCCTACTACGCCATCCATCACATGCGGGCGATCGTACGGGACCATCATCAACTTCTGCTACCGAGTAAACTCAAAGATTGGGCAAAGAGCGTGTCGGCAATCCAGGACGCAGACCTCCGACAAGAATTCTTTCGCATCCAGTCGGAGTTTGTGGAAATCATCCATCAAGATGTCCTTCGTACCTCGGGGCAGTTCTACCTCAACAATCAACCGTCCAACAGTGACATCAACACAATGCTACAAATGCAGGCTGACAACGACCGTTATTTCATGACTCCCACGATAGACGGCGGCTTCATCCACGCTCCGGTCCCTTGAGTCGAGTCGAAAGCAGTGATGCTGTGTCTAGTTCTGAAACATCGATTGGCTCATGTTGTAATTAAACTTTAATGAACTTGTAGTATGTCTCTTTGGTTCCGAGAGTCGTTCAACTTAGATGTAATCGATGCTATTAATGTCTTGCTTTTCTCTTCCGATCGTTCTGTTGCATACTTATATATTGCTTATGTATTGTTTGTGAATTGGTACTAACGTTTCGTTTGGCTAGTGCATAGCGATGCCGACGTATGTCGTGTACAAGGGTAAGGTTCCCGGAGTCTACAATGACTGGGAGGAGTGTCGCAGACAGGTTCACCGATTTAGCGGTAACAGTTACAAAGGGTACACCACTAGGGCCGAGGTCGAATCTAGATACGCCTGCTATCTAGCGGGAGAGGGGAGGGAGCGTTGGAGGAACCGGATGAAGACGAGTTTCATCGTGATGATGCTCATCGTGATGACCGCAGCTCTCTTCTACGTGATGGTAGTTTAGATGATCGATATCGACTTGTAATGTGAAGACAAACTCGCTACTCATGGTCTCGAGACTTGTAATATAATGTTCTATCTTTGTTCGGTCTTTTCAATTCGGAGACTAATATGATGAATTGTATTCGGAGACTAATATGATGAATTGTATTCAAAGACTAATCTTCTATTGTATTCGATGAATCTGTTGTTGATGTGTGCTGTCTATATTTTGTCAAATTATACATTTTGTAACCTGTGCAAAAAACAGAAAATAAAAAATAAAAAAACCTAATATTCATACTAATGGCGCATCACATGACAGTGCGCCATTAGTATGACAAAGCATACTAATGGCGCATCGCTGAACAGTGCGCCATTAGTATGCCGAGGTTACTAATGGCGCATCTTATTGCTGTGCGCCATTAGTATGCCAGAGCACCTGGGTATACATGGCCCCTGGGAGGCATACTAATGGTGCACTTATGTATACACTAATGGCGCATCAGTGGTGCGCCATTAGTATATCAGATACTAATGGCACACCAGGGGGTGCGCCATTAGTAAAATATACTAATGGCGTGGCACTAATGGCGCACCACTAATGCGCCATTAATGGCCAAATTAGGTGCGCCATTAGTAGGCCTTTTCCTAGTAGTGTCAAGTACTAGAAGAAGAATTACATAAAATGCTTGGCATAAAATATGTGAATGATGAGCATGATTGCAATGTTGATAGTATGAATTCCTTGAATATCCATGATGCTAATGATATGCAAAGCCACAAGCTTGGGGAAGCTATGTTTGATGAAAATGATATTTTTTGTCCCCCAAGCTTTGATGAGCAAATTTACTATGATGAAAGCATGCCTCCTATCTATGATGATTATTGTGATGACACGTATGTTCTAAAGAATAATGATAACCATGAAACTTGTCATCTTGATCTTAATTTTCAATCACATGATAGTTATTTTGTTGAGTTTGCTCCCACTACTATTCATGAGAAGAATTTTGCTTATGTGGAGAGTAGTAAATTTTCTATGCTTGTAGATCATGAAAAGAATGCTTTAGGTGCTGGTTATATTGTTCAATTCATTCATGATGCCACTGAACATTATTATGAGGGAGGAATATATGCTTGTAGGAATTGCAACAATATCAAGTTTCCTCTCTATGTGCTTCAAATTTTGAAGCTATGCTTGTTTTACCTTCCTATGCTTGTTGATTATTGTTCCCATAAATTGTTTGCTCACAAAATCCCTATGCATAGGAAGAGGGTTAGACTTAAATGTGCTAGTCATATGCTTCATGATGCTCCCGTTATGTTTCAATTCTTATCTTTTATGTGAGCATCATTGTCATCATCATGCCTAGCTAGAAAGGCATTAAAGAAAAGCGCTTGTTGGGAGACAACCCAATATTTATCCTTACTGTTTTTGTGTGTCCACATGATTATGCTACTTTAGTAATCATGTTTTATAGCTTTTGTTTCAATAAAGTACCAAGTAAGACATTTAGGATAGCTTACAGTGATAGTTGTGTTGATCCTGCTGAAAATCAGAAACTTTTGCACCCAGTAAATTAGTTTTTTTAATTCACAGAAATGTGCTTCTGATCTGATTATTTTTGCTATGGATTGGTACACGAATTTCTCAGGTCTTCCTAATTTGGTAGAATTGTTGGAGTCCCAGAAGTATACGTTTGATACATATTACTACAGACTGTTCTGTTTTTGACAGATTCTGTTTTCTATGTGTTGTTTGCTTATTTTGATGAATCTATTAGTAGTATCGGAGGGTATGAACCATAGATAAGTTGGAATACAGTAGATATTACACTAATATGAATTTAGAATGAGTTCATTACGGTACCTAAGTGGTTGTTTTGCTTTCTTATACTAACGGAGCTTACGAGTTTTCTGTTGAGTTTTGTGTTGTGAAGTTTTCAAGTTTTGGGTAAAGATTCGATGGACTATGGAATAAGGAGTGTCAAGAGCCTAAGCTTGGGGATGCCCAAGGAACCCCAAGATATTCAAGGATAACCAAGAGCCTAAGCTTGGGGATGCCCTGGAAGGCATCCCCTCTTTCGTCTTCGCACCATCGGTAACTTTACTTGGAGCTATATTTTTATTCACCACATGATATGTGTTTTAATTGGAGCGTCATTTCCTTTTGTTAGTTTTTGCTTGATGTTATTTATATTAGTGTTTTGCATCTTTAGTTTCAATAAAGAAGTCAAGGATAGCCTTTGCCATGCTTATTTTGCTAGTATACATGTTGCTGTTTGAAAACAGAAAGTTTACCGCTGTTGCAAAAATTCCCTAGAAAAGTCAGGGCATGATATAATGTTGAATCTTTTTGCATATTGAGATATGATAAATTTATTACAGTGGGAATTTTAGTTTATAATTTTTGGAGTTAAGAAAGTATGGATACTCTTGCATTCTTTACAGACTGTACTGTTTTGGCAGATTGCTGTTATGGTTGCATTGTTTGCATATGTTTCCTTGTTTAATGATTCTATTTGAGGATAGGAGTATTAAATATGCAGAGGCATTTAGTATGCAATGTTGAATAATTATTTAAGTGATTTGTTACAGTAGAAAATGATAAGGTTTTGCATTGGTTTATACTAACCTATCTCACGAGTTCTTGTTGAGTTTGTTGTGAATGAAGATTTTGATAAAAAGAGAAACCATGATATGAGAGGAATTAAGGAGACACAAAAGCTCAAGCTTGGGGATGACCAAGGCACCCCAAGATAATATTTCAAGAAGTCTCAAGCATCTAAGCTTAGGGATGCCCCGGTAGGCATCCCACCTTTCTTCTTCAACAACTATCGGTTAGTATCGGTTGAGCCTAAGTTTTTGCTGCTTCACATGAGTTGTGCTATCCTTGCATTGTAGTTTTCTTTAGCTTTGCTTGCAGTTTGAATAAAGTATCAAGATCTGAAATTATTAAATGAGAGAGTCTTCACATAGTTGCATAATTATTCGACTACTCATTGATCTTCACTTATATCTTTCGGAGTAGTTTATTGTTTCTCTAGTGCTTCACTTATATCTTTTAGAGCATGTTGGTAGTTTTATTTTGGAGAAATAGTTGAACTCTCATTGAGGGAGTCCTGGACTAGGGGGTGTCCGGACAGTCGGACTATCATCGTCCGCCGGACTCCAAGACTACAAAGATACAAGATTGAAGACTCCGTCCCGTGTCCGGATGGGACTTTCCTTGGCGTGGAAGGCAAGCTTGGCGATACGGATATGCAGATCTCCTACCATTGTAACCGACTCTGTGTAACCCTAGCCCTCTCCGGTGTCTATATAAACCGGAGGGCTTTAGTCCGTAGGACACAACATACATTACAACAATCATACCATAGGCTAGCTTCTAGGGTTTAGCCTCCTTGATCTCGTGGTAGATCCACTCTTGTACTACCCATATCATGAATATTAATCAAGCAGGACGTAGGGTTTTACCTTCATCAAGAGGGCCCGAACCTGGGTAAAACATCGTGTCCCTTATCTCCTGTTACCATCCGCCTAGACGCACAGTTCGGGACCCCCTACCCGAGATCCGCCGGTTTTGACACCGACATTGGTGCTTTCATTGAGAGTTCCTCTGTGTCGTCTCCGATAGGCTCGATGGCTTCTTCAATCAACAACCACGCTGTCCAGGATGAGACTTTTCTCCCCGGACAGATCTTTGTATTCGGCGGCTTCGCACTGCGGGCTAATTCACTTGGCCATCTGGAGCAGATCGAAAGCAGCGCCCCTGGCCATCAGGTCAGGTTCGAAAGCCAAAACTTCACGGCCGACATCCGTGGGGACTTGATCTTCGACGGGCTCGAGCCACAGCCGAGCGTGCCGCACTGTCACGATGGGCATGATCTAGCTCTGCCGCCGGACAGTGCCTTGGTGGCCGCACACGAATCCGCTCCGGCCCTTAGTCCGGAGCCGATCGCCCAGATCGAGGATCGATGGCTGGACACCGCCTCGGGGGCTGCAACTTCCACGGCGATGGAGCCGAACACTAACTTAGTCCTTTGTAAAGCTCGTGACTCCGAGGTACCGGACTCCCTGCCGGACTCCGCACCTCCCTCGCCCCTGCCAATCAAAGCTGATTGGGCACCGGTCATGGAGTTCACCGCCGCGGACATCTTCTAACACTCGCCCTTCGGCGACATCCTAAATTCACTAAAGCATCTCTCGCTATCCGGAGAGACCTGGCCAGACTATGGCCAGGACGGTTGGGATACAGACGACGAAGAAATTCAAAGCCCACCCACCACCCACTTTGTAGCCACTGTCGACAATCTAACAGACATGCTAGACTACGACTCCGAGGATATCGACGTTATGGACGACGATGCCGGAGACGAACAAGAACCAGCGCCTACAGGGCACTGGAAGACCACCTCGTCAAATGACATATACATGGTGGACACCCCAAAAGAGGGGGACGGCGAAGAAGCAGCGGAGGCAGATTCCTCAAAGAAACAGCCCAAGCGCCGACGGCAGCGGCGCCACTCTAAATCCCGCCACAGCAAGAATGGAGATTCAGGCACAGGAGATAATAATTCCCTAGAGAGTGCCGAAGATAATCCCCTCCAGCAAGACTCAGCGCAGGAGGATGCAGAAGCAAGCCCTCACGAGAGGGCGGCAGACGAAGAGGTCGAGGATGATAATTATATACCTCACTCTGAAGACGAGGCAAGCCTCAACGACGATGAATTCGTCGTTCCCGAGGATCCCGTCAAACAAGAGCATTTTAAACGCAGGCTTATCGCCACGGCAAATAGCCTAAAGAAAAAGCAGCAGCAGCTTCAAGCTGATCAGGATCTGCTGGCCGATCGATGGACCGAGGTCCTCGCAGCCGAAGAGTATGAACTCGAATGCCCCTCCAAAAGCTACCCAAGATGCAAGTTGCTCCCCCGATTAGAGGAGGAAACATACATACCTTCATCGCCAGCGCACAATACGGCCGACCGACCACCCCGTGGCCGAGACAGAGAGGCATCTAGGCCCTCCACCAAGACCGTACCCCGACATCGCTCCAAAAGTACGAAGCCAAGAGGGAACGCGCCGGACTTGCGAGATATATTGGAGGACAAAGCAAGGCAATCCAGATCCATCTATGGATCACGTGGGCACCCCACGACCCACGACGAATACCGTCGCGCCAGATACAATAACTCCGGCCGGGCCGAACACAGCAGACAACACTCTCTCGAGCTACGTCGTGACATTGCTCAATATAGAGGCGCCGCACACCCGCTATGCTTCACTAACGAAGTAATGGATCATCAAATCCCTGAAGGGTTTAAACACGTAAACATTGAATCCTACGATGGCACAACAGACCCCGTGGTTTGGATCGAAGATTGTCTCCTTCACATCCATATGGCCCGCGGCGACGATCTCCATGCCATCAAGTATCTCCCACTCAAGCTTAAAGGACTAGCTTGGCATTGGCTTAACAGCTTGCCCGCAGAGTCAATTGGGTGTTGGGAAGACCTGGAAGCCGCATTCCTCGACAACTTCCAGGGCACATATGTGCGACCACCAGACGCCGATGACCTAAGCCACATAATTCAACAGCCAGACGAATCGGCCAGACAATTCTGGACACGGTTCCTCAAAAAGAAAAATCAAATCGTCGACTGTCCGGACGCAGAGGCCCTCGCAGCCTTCAAGCATAACATCCACGACGAATGGCTAGCCCGGCACCTAGGACAGGAAAAGCCGAAATCCATGGCAGCCCTCACATCATTAATGACCCGCTTCTGTGCGGGAGAGGATAGCTGGCTAGCTCGCAGCAACAACCTCAGTAAAAATTCTGGCAGTCCGGATACAAAGGACCACAATGGCAGGTCGCGTCAAAGCAAAAATAAATGCTGCATTAACGGCGACGACAAGGAGGATACGACAGTCAACGCCGGATTCCGAGGCTCTAAACCCGGTCAGCGGAAGAAGCCATTCAAAAGAACCACTCCGGGTCCGTCCAATTTGGACCGAATACTCGACCGCTTATGCCAGATACATGGCACCCCTAAAAAGCCAGCTAATCACACCAACAGGGATTGTTGGGTGTTCAAGCAGGCAGGCAAGTTAATTGCCGAAAACAATGACAAGGGGCTGCACAGCGAAGACGAGGAAGAGACCCGACCGCCGAACAATAGAGGACAGAAGGGTTTCCCCCCACAAGTGCGGACGGTGAACATGATATACGCAACCCATATACCCAAGAAGGAGCGAAAGCGTGCACTAAGGGACGTATATGCGATGGAGCCAGTCGCCCCTAAGTTCAATCCATGGTCCTCTTGCCCGATCACTTTCGATTGAAGAGATCATCCGACCAGTATCCGCCATGGCGGATTCGCCGCATTGGTTTTAGACCCAATCGTCGATGGATTTCACCTCACGAGAGTCCTGATGGATGGCGGCAGTAGCCTGGACCTGCTTTATCAGGATACAGTGCGCAAGATGGGCATAGACCCCTCAAGGATTAAACCTACAAAGATGACTTTCAAAGGCGTCATACCAGGTATTGAGGCCAATTGTACAGGCTCAGTCACACTGGAAGTGGTCTTTGGATCCCCGGACAATTTCCGGAGTGAGGAGTTAATCTTCGACATAGTCCCATTCCGCAGCGGCTATCACGCCCTGCTCGGACGAACCGCGTTTGCAAAGTTCAACGCGGTACCGCACTACGCATACCTCAAGCTCAAGATGCCAGGGCCTCGTGGAGTCATCACGGTCAATGGAAATACGGAACTCTCCCTCCGAACGGAGGAACACACAGCGGCTCTTGCGGCAGAAGTACAGAGCAGCCTTTTAAGGCAATATTCGAGTCCGGCTGTTAAACGGCCGGACACGGCCAAACGCGCCCGGAGCAACATCAACCAAGACCACCTGGCACGTTCCGAGCACGCGTAGAAATGCGGCCCCAACCCCAGCCCTTGCATAATTGCAAGACCAACCCTCCGCGTACATCATTACGCTCTCGAGATACCATGGGCCTAGGGGAAGGGGCACGACCACAACAGACCCAAAGTGCGGCTCGACCACACCAGGGGCTCACAAGTGTGTCACTCCTTTTTTTATTATTATTTTCTTTCTTTATGTACACAGGACTCCGTTCACCAGAGGCCTTGTCCGGCGGTGAACCCGCCGAATTCACGATGCAACAGCCAGGGAAGAAAGAAGACTGCGATAAACACTCAGGTGGTCTCCATTACGAGCATTAAATTTGATTATATCCACCAGTCCGCAGCCCATCCCTGGAGGGGGACATGTTTGATTAGTCCAATCCCTTGCTTACCGCACTATTTGTATCATTCCGCACTCATAGCAGAATTCTTTAAATAAACAATGCAGCATTTTTTGCCGGTTATTGCATTACTTTACACATATGTTCATTAATGACATCTCGCACCCGTATATTACTGGTACGGTCGAATACACCAGGGGCTTATGTTCCCCGCATTATGGTGTGATAAGTCCGAACACTTTCACAAGTGCGGCACCCCGAACTTATAGCATTATATGAATTGGCTCCGAATCATGTCTTGGGTCAATAGTTGGGTTTGCCCGGCTCCCACGTTTTGGTGCCTTACGTTCCATTCTATCGGCTAAGGTGGCACTGGGAGAACCACTGCGATTGCGCCCCGGTTGAGCCGGGCGAGCGCCTCAGTGGAGAAAGCTAAAACTGACTGGCATGATAAGGCGAGAGACTGGTCGCTGTTCGAGAGGTCTTTTCGGGTCCCTAAAGACTCATGCCGCTTCGAGCGAAGTTCCGGATAATGTCCGACGAAGGCGTAGATAGCGCCCCGAATTTGGTCTTCCGAATACTAGGGGCTTCGCCGAAATTTAAAATTATAGAATTCTATGGCTAAGTGAGAGTGTTCAAGCATTATAAGTCCGGTTGCCTTGTTCGTTGTGTTGAGCGCCTCCCTAGATGGACCCAAAAATGGGAACAAGAGTGCTCAAGTTATCCCGAACACCCCAGCACTTGCGGCTCGGGGGCTGAAGCCAATGACTTGCCATCTCTCAGATTTTATAAACGGCCGCACAGAAGGTAATATTTTAAATTAAACAAGCGTTGCTTAAAGCGCATATGAACAAAGTTTTCAGCGCACAGGATAATACATAGCGAGTTTTTACTCAATAATTACATCTCTGGGGCATTCATCCGCAATATTACGGGCACCCTTCAGGACAGTCTTATAGTACATTTCGGGCGTACGATACTCCTTGCCCGCTGGCGGCGGGTCAGCAAGAAGCCTCTCCGCATCCAGCCTGCCCCAGTGCACCTTTGCGCGGGCAAGGGCCCGACGAGCACCTTCAATACAGGCGGAGCGCCTGACGACCTCCACCCAGGGGCACGCATCCACCAGCCGTCGCACGAGGCCGAAATAGCTCCTAGGCATGGCCTGTCCAGGCCACAGCCGGACTATGAGGCCTTTCATGGCCTCCTCGGCCGCCTTGTGGAGATCGACCAGCTGCTTCAGCTGGTCACTAGGGGGCACCGGATGGCAGGCCTCAGCGTACTGAGACCAGAAGACCTTCTCCGTTGAGCTCCCCTCCTGGCCACGGTAGAATGCGGCGGCATCGGATACACTGCGCGGCAGATCTGCAAACGCCCCTGGAGAGCTCCGAATGCGGGTAAGTGTCAGGTAGTTTACATTAACATGCTTGCTTTGCATGAAAAATGCCTTACCCGCCGCTATCTTCTTCACATCTTCAACCTCCTGAAGGGCCTTACGGGCCTCGGCCTTGGCGGACTTGGCACTTTCGAGAGCCGAGGCGAGCTCGGACTCTCGATTCTTGGAATCGCGTTCCAAACTCTCATGCTTCTCCATGAGAGCCTGGAGCTCTTGCCACACTTCCGCCACCTGTGCCTCCTGCTTTTCTCGCTCTGCCCGTTCCGTGGCCGCACTGCATTCGGCCGCAGACACAGCCTCCTTCAGGGCTGCCACCTCGTTTGTGGCCCCTGCAGTACCCGTATTATCCTTGTTAATTTTATTGCAACCAAAATCCTTTTCTATAAGGTAAAAATTCAAAGTGGTGCTACTCACCTTCTTTGTCCTCGAGCTGCCTCTTGGCATGGCCGAGCTCCCGCTCGGACCGCTCGAGATCTTGCTTCAATGCCCGAACCTCCGCAGTCAGTGCGGCAGAGGTCAGCAGCATAGCCTGCAAACCCATATTGACATAATTTATTAGCAACCTGCGAATATCTTTTTAGATCCTCAGTCCGGCTTTTCTTTCCAAACACCGAACCGAGCATCAGGGGCTACTGTCTATGCGGTATTACATTGCATAATTTTAACTTCTTACCTCAAAGCCTGTTAGAAGGCTACTGCAGGCTTCGGTCAGCCCGCTCTTGGCGACCTGAACCTTCTGAATCACCGCGCTCATAACAGTGCAGTGTTCTTCCTCGATGGAAGCACCTTTGAGCGCCTCCAGCAAGTTGTCCGGCGCCTCCGGTTGGACGGAGGCCGCCGGCGTCACGGTCTTGCCCTTCTTGCGAAGGGGCCGCTTGCCAGACTTCGGAACCGTTGCTGGTTCCGGCATGGAGTCCGGCGCAAAGTCCGGGAGGCTGCCTTGCGGCGCCTCCGGAGCCTCCTCCTGATGGGTCCGTTTCTGGGATCCCACCTCGGCGTCCTCATTGGCGCGGGGGGTGGAGGCAGTCGGAAGGGAATCCACATCTGACGGGGCCAACAACCTGCTCGATGAAGCGGGGAGATCATCATCGGCCGGACTGCGGGTAATATGCGACATTAGTAGGACACTATGTGACACAAAAGAAATTGCATATCATTCAGGGATCCGGATACTTAGGATCTCGCCGGAGGCCTGGCCCTTGAAGGCCACTCCTCGTCGCCAACGTCGGTGTTGGCAGAGCTATCCGGGGGAATAGTTCTCCCCCTCTTGGACCCTTCAGCCTCCCCTGTTGGGGAAGCCTTCCTCTTCCTCTCTCCCCCCTCCGGGAGAGAATCTTCTTCCTCCTCCTCGTCTTCGGGGGAGGAGTCTGCCTCGTCGTCGGACGCCTGATAACGGGAACTCTTTCGAGTGCCCGTGGACACCTTCTTGGCCTTCTTCTCCAGCACCACATGCGGTGCCGGAACCAGCAGCCCCGCTAGACGGGCACCCACTGGGTCTTCTGGCATGGGAGCCGGGCAGATGAGCTGCCCGGCCTTCTTCATCCATTCCTGTCAAAGGAAAAGGGAAATTGAAACCCTCTTAGAATCAATCTATTTACAATAAGTGTCCCGTAAAGGGGTAGAATCACTTACCTCGTCAGCCGGATGCTGCGAGTGAAATCCGCGATCTTCTGTCACGGATGCGGGGGCTTCGGCGCCCTTAAACAGCACCCTCCTGGCGCCTTCGTACGTCGTGTCAAAGAGCCCGCTCAGCGCCTGGTGCTGTTCTGGATCGAACTCCCACAGATTGAATGCCCATTCTTGGCATGGGAGAATCCGGCGGACGAGCATGACTTGGACCACGTCGACGAGCCTGAGCTTCTTGTTCACCAGCTTCTGGATACAGGCTCGGAGTCCCGTCAGCTTCGTCGAATTACCCCATAGCAAGCCCTTCTCTTTCCAGGAGGTGAGCTGCGTAGGGATACCAGATCTAAACTCGGGGGCCGCCGCCCACGTAGGGTCGCGTGGCTCGGTGATGTAGAACCACCCCGATTGCCACCCCTTGACGGAGTCCACGAAGGCCCCTTCGAACCAGAGGACGTTGGGCATCTTGCCCAACATGGCGCCTCCGCACTCCGCCTGCGTGCCCTTCACTACCTTCGGCTTGACGTTGAAGGTCTTGAGCCACAAGCCGAAGTGGGGCCGGATGCAGAGGAGGGCCTCGCACACGACGATAAACGCCGAGATGTTGAGGATGAAGTTTGGCACCAGATCGTGGAAATCCAGGCCGTAGTAGAACATGAGCCCCCGGACAAAGGGGTGAAGTGGAAAGCCCAGTCCGCGGAGGAAGTGGGGGAGGAAAACGACCCTCTCATGGGGCCCGGGGGTAGGGATGAGCTGCCCCTCGTCGGGCAGCCGGTGCGCGATGTCGCCGGAAAGGTATCTGGCGCTGCGCAGCTTTGTGATATGCTCCTCCTTAACGGTGGAAGCCAACCATTTGCCTCCCCCTCCGGACATGGTCGGAGAAGGTTGAGACAAGATGCGCGAACTTGGGCGCTGGAGCTTGAGTGCGCGGAGGTGGATAAGCAAAGGAGGAAGAAGGCGTGGGTGAAAAGGTGAATCCTTATCCCTTATATATAGGCGGGCGAAGACTATGCGTCCCCCACCAGCCTGGTACAACTCGCTTATCTCCCAAGCGCCACCATCAATGGCGCGGTTGGGTTACCCACGTCCGTATTGATGAGAATCCCGGAATAAGGGGAACACAATCTCTGCTTCGACAAGACGTGCCAAGGAAACCGCTTCGCTAAACGTGCTGAGGTGGTATAATAAAAAACGATTCAAGTAAAGGCTTGGTAGTGGTGTGACGTCATGCCGCAAAATACGTCAGCAGATTGAGCTTGAGTACATTTTATTCTCTCTACGGTGGAATGTGGAATTTATTTTGCAGAGTCGGACACTATCCTAGTGTTCATGATCTTCTCTGGATTATTCAAAGGAGGAACCCGCCTTGCAATGCCGAACATTGTGCGCGCCGGACTTATCGTCATTGAAGCCTGGTTCAGGGGCTACTGAGGGAGTCCTGGACTAGGGGGTGTCCGGACAGCCGGACTATCATCATCCGCCGGACTCCAAGACTACGAAGATACAAGATTGAAGACTCCGTCCCGTGTCTGGATGGGACTTTCCTTGGCGTGGAAGGCAAGCTTGGCGATACGGATATGTAGATCTCCTACCATTGTAACCGACTCTGTGTAACCCTAGCCCTCTCCAGTGTCTATATAAACCGGAGGGCTTTAGTCCGTAGGACACAACATACATTACAACAATCATACTATAGGCTAGCTTCTAGGGTTTAGCCTCCTTGATCTCGTGGTAGATCCACTCTTGTACTACCCATATCATCAATATTAATCAAGCAGGACGTAGGGTTTTACCTCCATCAAGAGGGCCCGAACCTGGGTAAAACATCGTGTCCCTTGTCTCCTGTTACCATCCGCCTAGACGCACAGTTCGGGACCCCCTACCCGAGATCCGCCGGTTTTGACACCGACACTCATGCTTCACTTAGATTATTTTAAGAGTCTTTAATAGCATGGTAATTTGCTTAATGTTAATATACTTAGTGTTCAAGATATGTGAAACTTTATTTTGAGAGAATTGAATACTAAGATAAGTTTGATGCTTGATAATTGTTTTGAGATATGGAGGTGATAATTTCAAAGTCGTGCTAGTTGGGTAATTGTGAATTTGAGAAAGGCTTGTGTTGAAGTTTTCAAGTCCCGTAGCATGCACGTATGGTTAAAGTTGTGTAACAAATTTGAAACATGGAGTGTACCTGGCTTGTGCATCCTTATGAGTGGCGGTCGGGGACGAGCGATGGTCTTTTCCTACCAATCTATCCCCCTAGGAGCATGCGCGTAGTACTTGATTTTTGATGGCTTCTAAATTTTTGCAATAAGTATATGAGTTCTTTTGACTAATGTTGAGTCCATGGATTATACGCACTCTCACGTTTCCGCCTTTGCTAGCCTCTTCGGTACCGAGCATTGCCCTTTCTCACCTTGAGAGTTGGTGCAAACTTCGCCGGTGCATCCAAACCCCGTGATACGATACGCTCTATCACACATAAACCTCCTTATATCTTCCTCAAAACAGCCACCATACCTACCTATCATGGCATTTCCGTAGCCATTCCGAGATATATTTCCATGCAACTTCCATCATCATCATCATGACATACATTACTTTTGTCATATTGCCATCGCATGATCATGTAGTTGACAACGTATTTGTGGCAAAGCCACCATGCATTATTTTTCATACGTGTCACTCTTGATTCATTGCACCATCCCGGAACACTGCCGTAGGCATTCATATAGAGTCATACTTTGTTCTAAGTATCGAGTTGTAATTGTTGAGTTGTAAGAAAAATAAAAGTGTGATGATCATCATTATTAGAGCATTGTCCCAAGTGAGGAAAGGATGATGGAGACTATGATTCCCCCATAAGTCAGGATGAGACTCCGGACAAAAAAAAGGAGAAAAAAGAGGCTATAAAAAGGGGAAGGCCCAAATAAGAAAATGAGAGAAAAAGAGAGAAGGGACAATGCTACTATCCTTTTTCCACACTTGTGCTTCAAAGTAGCACCTTGTTCTTCATATAGTGAGTCTCATATATTGTGCTTCAAAGTAGCACCAAGATCTTCATGATAGTGAGTCTCATAAGTTGTCTTTTTATACTAGTGGGAATTTTTCCTTATAGAACTTGGCTTGTATATTCCTACGATGGGCTTCCTCAAATGCCCTAGGTCTTCATGAGCAAGCGAGTTGGATGCACACCCACTAGTTTTCTTTTGTTGAGCATTCATAGCTCTAGTGCATCCGTTGCATGGCAATCCCTACTCCTCATGTTGACATCAATTGATGGGCATCTCCATAGCCCGTTGATTAGCCTCGTCAATGTGAGACCTTCTCCCTTTTTGTCTTCTCCACACAATCCCCATCATCATATTCTATTCCACCCATAGTGCTATATCCATGGCTCACGCTCATGTATTGCGTGAAGGTTGAAAAAGTTTGAGATTATTTAAGTATGAAACAAGTGCTTGGCTTGTCATCGGGGGTATAGAAGTTGGGAACATCTTTGTGTGACGAAAATGAAGCATAGCCTAACTATATGATTTTGTAGGGATGAACTTTCTTTTGCCATGCTATTTTGAGAAGACATGATTGCTTTGATTAGTATGCTTGAACTTACTTTTGTCTTGAATCTTTCAGATCTGAATATTCATATCACAAGTAAGAAGAATTACATTGAAATTATGCCAAGTAGCACTTCGCATCAAAAATTCCATTTTATCATTTACCTACTCGAGGACGAGCAGGAATTAAGCTTGGGGATGCTTGATACGTCTCCAACGTATCTATAATTTTTGATTGCTCCATGCTATATTATCTACTGTTTTGGGCAATATTGGGCTTTATTATCCACTTTTATATTGTTTTTGGGACTAACCTATTAACCGGAGGCCCAACCCAGATTTGCTGTTTTATGCCTATTTCAGTGTTCCAAGGAAAAGGAATATCAGACAGAGTCAAAACGGAACGAAATCAACTGGAGAAGTTATTTTTGGAAGGAAAGCAACCCAGGGAACTTGGAGTGCACATCAGGGGAGATACGGGCTGCCCACGAGGGTGGGGGCGTGCCCACCCCACCCCCAGGCGCGCCCCCCTACCTCGTGGGGCCCCCGTAGCTCCACCGACGTACCCCCTGCACCCATATATACCTACGTACCCTAAAACTTCCAGAACAGAAGATAGATCGGGAGTTCCGCCGCCGCAAGCCTCTATAGCCACCAAAAACGTCGGGAGCCCGTTCCGGCACCCTGCCGGAGGGGGATCTCATCACCGGTGGCCATCTTCATCATCCCGGCGCTATCCATGACGAGGAGGGAGTAGTTCACCCTCAGGGCTGAGGGTATGTACCAATAGCTATGTGTCTGATCTCTCTCTCTCTCTCGTGTTCTCTCTCGTTTTCCTCTATGGCACGATCTTGATGTATCCCGAGCTTTGCTATTGTAGTTGGATCTTATGATGTTTCTCCCCCTCTACTCTCTTGTGATGAATTGAGTTTCCCCTTTGAAGTTATCTTATCGGATTGAGTCTTTTATGAGAACACTTGATGTATGTCTTGCCGTGATTATCTGTGGTGACAATGGGATATCATGTGCCACTTGATGTATGTTTTGGTGATCAACTTGCGGGTATCGTGACATTGGGAACCTATGCATAGGGGTTGGCACACGTTCTTGACTCTCCGGTAGAAACTTTGGGGCACTCTTTGAAGTACTTTTATGTTGGTTGGATGAATCTGAGATTGTGTGATGCATATCGTATAATCATGCCCACAGATACTTGAGGTGACAATGGAGTATCTAGGTGACATTAGGGTTTTGGTTGATTTGTGTCTTAAGGTATTATTCTAGTACAAACTCTTTTATAGATTGATCCGAAAGAATAACTTTGAGGTGGTTTCATACCCTACCATAATATATACGTGGTTCTCCGCTATTAGTGGCTTCAGAGTGACTCTTGGTTGCATGTTGAGGGCTTGTTATATGATCTATCTATGTTATTATTGTTGAGAGAATTTGCACTAGTGAAAGTATGAACCCTAGGCCTTTGTTTCCTATCATTGCAATACCGTTTACGCTCACTTTTATCATTAGTTACTTTGCTGTTTTTATATTTTCAGATTACAAATACCTTTATCTACTATCTATTTTGGACTTGTATCACCATCTCTTCGCCGAACTAGTGCACCTATACAATTTACCATTGTATTGGATGTGTTGGGGACACAAGAGACTCTTTGTTATTCAGTTGCAGGGTTGTTTGAGAGAGACCATCTTCATCCTACGCCTCCTACGGATTGATAAACCTTAGGTCATCCACTTGAGGGAAATTTTCTACTGTCCTACAAACCTGTGCACTTGCAGGCCCAACAACGTCTACAAGGAGAAGGTTGCATAGTAGACATCACTCCTCAAACCGCTTGTTGATGCGGACAACTTCTTCATCGTCCAGCCACAGCTTCCGAGTGAGTTCGGAAACTTCGGCGGACTGGGCGCTCGCCGCCAGCAGGGAAGCATGTTGTATAATAGAATGTTACCTCTACCGAATATTATGTGATCCTTTGTTCGGCTCCTTCGAAACCGGAGAGAGTCTCAGGGGCTACTATCTACACACAGGTATATCTCTTTATTGAAATCGGTTAGAAAATTACATCGCATACCTCAAAGCCCGTTAACAGGCTGGCAAATGCTTCCTTCAGCCCGCTTTTGGCGGACAGAATCTTCTTAGCCACCACACCCATAAAGGTGTGGTGCTCCTCCACGACAGAAGCACGACGAAGCACTTCCATCAAATTATCTGGCGCTTCCGGATTCATGGAGGTCGCCGGTGGAGTCGACGCTCCCCGTCCTTCAAAGGGGGTTGCTCGCTGGATTCCGGAACCGTCTGGGTTTCCGGAACAGTGTGCAGCTGGGGGCCAAACTGTTCATGTCCCCCGTCCTCAGTTTCCATGGGGGTTGGCCCCCCATGTCTTCGGTAGCTGAGGTGTTACCCTCTGGCGCCGTCCTCACGGTCTCTAGCACCTCTTCGTGGCCTGGAGAGGCTCTTCAAGACACAACTTTGGTGTCGTCCGGAGCGATAGGTGGGGAAGCCCGCGGAGGCGTCTTGCTCTCCACCGCCCCTGGCTCCAACGAATTTCTTGGAGACAATGTTTGAGGGAGATCACGGGCTGGGCTGAAACACACAATCCAATATGTTAAAAATGATGATTGTAAAAGCCGATGTATGTAAGGCATCTGGAGATACTCACGATTCGGCTAGGGGCTTCGGCCTGGGGCGGTGCTCGAGGATGTCTTCGGCATCCGAATCCGAGTCATCCGAGAGGGATACTCTCCCCCTTTTCGACGCCTCTGCTTCTAGGTCTGCGGAAGCCACACTTTTCTTTTTCTCCTCCCCTTAGGGGGAGAGTTGTTCTCTTCCTACTCCTCCTCCTTTTCGTCTTCGTCTCCCTCATGGGAGGAGAGGGCTTCAGACTCCCCGGACATAGTGTCCGAGGGACCTTTTTGGCTGGGCCCGTCTTTGGCCTCCTTGCCCTTCTTCTTAGTCTTATTTTCCGGTGCCTGGTACGGCACCGGAACCCGCATCCTCTTTAGCAGAGGATCAGTAGGACTTTAGGGCAGCGGAGCTAGACATTTAATCCGCTCTGCCTTCTTCGTCCAGCCCCGTTCCAAACATGAGAGTCTTAATACATCCCTGTGATGTCCGGATTGAGTTATGCTCGGAAACTAAAAACTTAACGGAGTGGGTGGGTGAGCGCAGTCGAGGCCTATGTCGTCGGTCGTCTGCGGCCACGATTTTTTCTTCTGGGCCTTGAAAAGCAGCCTCCAGATATCTTCGTGCATTGTGCCGAAGAATCGCTGCAGGGTCTGTGGCCCTTCCAGATTAAACTCCCACATGTGGAGAGGACGGTGCTGGCAGGGAAGGATCCGGCAAAATAGCATCACCTGAACCATGTTGGGAAGACCGGTGTCCATCTTTATGATGTTTTTGATGTGCTTTTGCAGCATCGTCACCTCGTCCGCTAACCTCAGTCCAAGCCCTTGTTGATCCACGATGCTAGCTGCATTGGGGGGCCGGATCTGAATTCAAGAGTGGCCGCCCAGTTGGCGCCGTGAGGTTCAGTGATGTAGAACCACTCTTGCTGTCATATTTTCATAGTCTCCACAAAAGCCCCTTTGGGCCAGGTGACGTTGGAAAGCTTGCTCACCATCGCGTCTCCGCAGTCTGCGTGCTCCCCGTCCACCACCTTTGGCTTCACGTTGAAAACTTTGAGCCAAAGGCCGAAGTGGGGGGAGGGATGCGGGGAAGTGCCTCGCACACTAAGATAAATGCTGAGATGTGGAGGAATGAGTTTGGGGCTAGATCATGGAAATCTAACCCGTAATGAAACATGAGGCCGCGGACGAAAGGGTGAAGCGGAAACCCTAGTCCACGGAGGAAGTGGGGGATAAATACCACCCTTTAGCCGGGCTCCGGGGTCGGGATGACTTGCTTCTTAGCAGGGATCCTGTACGCGATGTCCGCACTCAGGTACCCCGCATCCTAGAGTCCTTGATGTCCTTCTCCCTCACAGAGGAGGCTGCCCACTTGCCCTGAAGGCCGGATCCTGACATGACCGGGGAGGCTGGTGGCGGTGGGAAGTTTCGAGGCTCAGGCGCTGGAGCTCGGAGATGGGGAGGCAGAGAAAGGAAGAAGGCGTGGGATGGAAAAGATAAATCTTACCTCGTTTATATAAGCCGTGTACCAAGCGCCCACCTCCCTAGCCTTAAACCCTCATCTGTTCCCGACGTGGGTATGTGCCGTGGTTGGTTGGATTACCCAGATATCATTGATATGCAATCCCATATTAAGTGGGCACGATCTCTATTTCTGACTATACGTGCCAATGAGGTATGGCCTCGAAACACGAAACGCGGGGTGCGAAAATAGTTTGAAATGCCGAGAGGTCAAGTCTGACGCTTTGTCGGAAAAGTTGTCAGTAAAAGACATTGTTCCCCTTTGCGGCTACGATAAACGCTATGGGTTTATTGCGAAAAGCCGAATGCACTTCTTTTTACAGAGGAAAGCCGATGTGCACTCTTTGAGGAACCCGCCTTGCAATGTCAAAGACAATCTGAGCGCCGAACATATCAACATTGAAGACTAGTTCAGGGGCTACTGTGGGAGTCCTGGATTAGGGGGTCCTCGAGCGTCCGGTATGCTGATGTGGGTCGGACTGATGGGCCGTCAAGATACAAGACCTGAGATCATGTCCCGTATCCGGTGGGGACTCTCGCATGCGTGGATGGGAAGTATATGTGTCTGGATATATTATTCCTTTCTGTAAAACTAACTTTGTACAAACCCTAAGCCCCTCCAGTGTCTATATAAACCGAGGGGTAGAGCGGAGGCAGGATGACAACATTACTAGGCTAGCTATCTAGGGTTAGCCGAATCAATCTCGTGGTAGATCAACTCTTGTAACCCCTATACCATCGAATATAATCTAGCAGGAGTAGGGTTTTACCTCCATTAAGAGCACCCAAATCTGGGTAAACATCGTGTCCCTTCTCCATTGTTACCATTGATCTTCAGACGCACAGGTTGGCCCCCCCTACCCGAGATCTGCCGGTATTGACACCGACACCCGAGTCACACAAACTTAACAAATTAGCCGTACATTTTCTAAATTATTGCATGACATGTTTAGAAAGCTTGATACCAAGTTGTTAGTTTTATGCTTATCTTCCTTTCCTGAGTTTCACATGTGTTCTCTGTAGATGCCGAATAGCAGTGACATCACTCATGCTTCAGGCGATGTATCTTCATCTGATTCCGACAACCCTAGGTCTTCATCAGATGGTGAGGGATCAAGTAATCTTGAACGGGATAAAGCTGCAGCAATTACCCTTCTGGTCAGGACACAGAGGAATGCTCCAAGGAAGCCCACACACCAGCCTAAAGGTGTATATGAAGTAACCGAGATCGATTTAAAGTCTTGGGCTCCAACTGAACCAGATAGAGAACGCACGAGGTTCAGGAGTGTGTGTGGATTTGTTGGCAGGGCAAGGCTCAACATTAATCTGTCGGGGTTTCGGAAGGCTGACACATAAACACGGCGACGGATAGTCCAAGAGATCATGGATCACTTCAATGTTCCAGAGGAGTGGAGAATGCAGGTGGAACACACTGCATTGAAGAAGGCTAGGTGAGGGAGTCCTGGACTAGGGGGTGTCCGGATAGCCGAACTATCATCATCGGTCGGACTCCAAGACTATGAAGATACAAGATTGAAGACTTCGTCCCGTGTCCGGATGGGACTTTCCTTGGCGTGGAAGGCAAGCTTGGCGATACGGATATGTAGATCTCCTACCATTGTAACCGACTCTGTGTAACCCTAGCCCTCTCCGGTCTCTATATAAACCGGAGGGTTTTAGTCCATAGGACACAACAACAATCATACCATAGGCTAGCTTCTAGGGTTTAGCCTCCTTGATCTCGTGGTAGATCCACTCTTGTACTACCCATATCATCAATATCAATCAAGCAGGAGTAGGGTTTTACCTCCATCGAGAGGGCCCGAACCTGGGTAAAAACATCATGTCCCTTGTCTCCTGTTACCATCCGCCTAGACGCACAGTTCGGGACCCCCTACCCGAGATCCGCCGGTTTTGACACTGACATTGGTGCTTTCATTGAGAGTTCCTCTGTGCCGTCATGATCAGGAAGGATGCCTCTTCCCGTCTTTAAAGACGGTACCATTGCCAAAGGAGCTTTGGCCGCCGGCCAAACTATCCGGCTAGGTGGTTTTCTTATGACCGCCTGTTCGGCCGCCGCTTCGACGATGACCTCTCGGGTCATCAAAAGCGATCTTCACGTCAACTAGGAATTCATCGAGCAGCTGGATCTGATGGAGCTCTCTTCCATAAACGAGCTCTTGTATCGCATCGCCGCCCTGAGAGTCGCTACAGACTACGATCAGATTGGGCTTAAAACCGATCTGAGAGAGATTAACTCTCCCCAGGTTACCCACCATGTTGCGGTGGTAGAGGACCAACGCGGCGACTCTTCTTCTATATTAAAGACCAGTTATGTCCGGACCCCTGATCCCTCCATGCCGGATTCCCGCGGAGGTACGGACGTCAATCAAGTACTGAACCTAAAGTCAGGCAGCGGACCAGATTCGTGTCCAGCAATCCAAGCTTCCAAATTCGAAAACTTTTCGGCCCTTGAGCCTCAAGTTGGGCAGGGTTCCGGACTCAATTCCACCCGCCCACCCAAACATAAGCGATCTATCTCAAATCCGGCAAGAGCCCACGGAAATAGTACATCATTACTGGGCCAGATTCCTCCTGGTTATGGACAGGATAAAGGACTGCCGTGAGGAAAGCGCAATCTCAGTTTTCTGCAACAATTGCACGGACAAGGGAATCACGAACGCCATAAGTCGCTGCGAAATTACATGCTTCGCCGACCTGGCGTCCATAGTACAAAAGTATTGTGCGATGGAGAGTACCTGGAAAACCGAAATGAAGTTTTGGGACAATCCGGCTCCGAACACAACCCTGGTCCGAAACAAAAGGGTGCATCATACTCAGGCACCCGGGACAAAAACCAAAAAGCAAAAACCCCATAAAGGGCACGAAACCGTATTGGAGGGATGGCTCAGCGGACCCTGTAAAATCCACAGTACAGAGGGCGTCACTCCAACACATAGCCTTCGTGCATGTTGGATACTACGGCAGGTGGCCAAAAGTGGCGAAGAGCTTCTAGCCCCGGAGAACCAACCCAACAGTACTAGTACGGTATTAACAGTCTTCGAGACTTTCGCATCAAACAACATGCGGAAACGAACACTCCGCAGCCTTACTGAAGTCTACCAAGTAGCAACAATAAATCCATGGAGTGACACGGCTATCACCTTCAACGCCAGCGACGAACCTAAATTCCGAACAGCCCGAGCACTAGCCGCATTGGTCCTCAGCCCAATAGTGGACGGCTTTTGTCTTACCAAGGTACTCATGGATGGAAAGAGCGGATTAAACCTCATCTACGAGGAAACCCTCCAAAAAATGGAAATAGACTGGTGCCGCATTGAGAGAAGCAGCACAACCTTTAGAGGAATAATCCCTACTCGGGAAGCACGCTGCACAGGAAAAATTACACTTGATGTGGTGTTCGGCTCGCCGGACAATTACAGGTCCGAGGAGGTCACGTTCCAAGTGGCCCCATTCAGCAGCGGATATCACGCTTTACTAGGGCGAGAGGCATTCACAATTTTCCAAGCCATACCCCATTACGGGTACATGAAGCTTAAAATGCCCGGGCCCAATGAAATCATCACTCTTGTCAGTGATCCGGACATAGCACTCCGCGCTGAAAATAAGACAGCTGCACTAGCCCTAGAGGCACTATCCGAAGCCCTAGCGGCAGAGGAACTCACTGCGCTGCGCTCCACGGTGAACAGGGACGATGTGATACTCGATAAGAGATCCAAGTCCACCTCTTTTAAACCAGCGGACGAAATAGTCAAATTCCAGGTCCATCCAACGGACCCCACAAAGACGGCCTCCATTGGGGCACAATTAAACCCTGATGTAGACGCCGCACTACGAGAATTCCTTCGGGAAAATTGGGACATTTTTGCCTGGCACCCTTCAGATATGCCAGGAATCCCACGCAGACTGGCAGAACACAGCCTAAACATCCTAAAAGGATTCAAGCCAGTCAAATAGGCTCTTCGGCGATTTTCCGAACCCAAAAGACAGGCAGTGGGAGAGGAGCTAGCCAAACTATTAGAAGCCGGATTCATCAGAGATATAAAACATCTGGACTGGCTAGCGAACCTGGTAATGGTACCAAAAAAGGACAAAACCTGGCGCCTTTGTGTCGATTTTAAAGGACTTAATAAGGCCTGTCCAAAGGATCCTTTCCCCTTCCCCGCATCGACCAAATCATCGATGCTACCACAGGGCACAATTCATTGTGCTTCCTCGACGCATATTCCGGATACCATCAAATCAAGATGGCGGAAACAGACCAGGCCGCAACGGCATTCATTACTCCATACGGACCATTCTGCTTCAACACAATGCCCTTCGGACTCAAAAACACCGGCACAACATATCAGCGCATGATTCAGACATGTCTGGCTACCCAGATCGGCAAAATAGTGGAGGCATACGTAGACGATGTGGTCGTTAAGACCAAACACGTCGAAACTCTAGTAGACGATTTGAGGCTCACATTCGACAACCTCCGAGCATATGACATTAAGCTCAACCCGGAAAAATGCATTTTCGGCGTACCAGCCGGAAAGCTCTTAGGCTTCATTGTATCCGGTAGAGGAATTGAAGCAAACCCAGCCAAGATCCGAGCTCTGTCACAATTGGATATCCCAAAAGACCTCAAACAAATACAAAAACTGACGGGATGCGTGGTGGCTCTAAGCCGTTTCATCTCCCATTTGGGAGAAAAGGCATTGCCCCTCTATCGCCTCCTCGGGCGCACCGAACACTTCGAATGGACGGATGCTTCCACGGCCGGACTCGAAGAAATAAAGGCCATATTGGCAACAAATCCAGTCTTGGCCGCGCCCAACCTGGGCGAACCAATGTTATTATATATCGCGGCAACACATCAAGTTGTCAGCGCGGTACTCGTCGTCGAACGAGAAACAGAAGGACACAAATTCCCTCTTCAAAAACCAGTGTACTACGTATCCACTGTCTTAAATCCATGCAAGTCCCAGTATCCACATTATCAAAAGATAGCGTACGCGGTGTTCATGGCATCCCGGAAGCTGCGACACTACTTTCAAGAGTGTTCGATAACAGTGGCCTCCGAAGTACCTCTCAACGACATTATAAACAACCACGACGCGATGGGCAGGATTGCAAAATGGGCCATTGAGCTCTTACCATTCGACATAACCTACAAACCATGGCGAGCTATAAAGTCGTAAGTTTTGGCTGACTTCATCGCCGAATGGATCGAAGCCGAACTCCCTAAAGAGTACGGCGCATACTCCAATTGGATCATACATTTCGACGGCTCCAAAATGTTGGCCGGCTTGGGGGCTGGCGTCGTATTGAT
The DNA here is from genome assembly GCA_963921465.1 of Triticum timopheevii. Classification (NCBI taxonomy): domain Eukaryota; kingdom Viridiplantae; phylum Streptophyta; class Magnoliopsida; order Poales; family Poaceae; genus Triticum; species Triticum timopheevii. Next base: position 108,007,111 of record OY997270.1, read on the forward strand.
GTCCCCAACCGGAGACACAGTCCAATACGTACTTCAGATAATGTACACGGACTCCAACAATGCAGCCGAATATGAGGCCCTTCTACATGGTCTCCGGATGGCAATCTCCATGGGTATTCAACGCCTAGAAGTGCGCCGGGGATTCAAACCTTGCAATATCCCAAATAAATGGAGACTTTGATGCCAAGGATCCGAAAATGGTAGCCTACCGTAACACTGTCTTAAAAATGTCAGCTCGGTTCGAAGGACTCGAATTCCACCATGTAGCCCGGGATAACAACCAGGCAGCCGACGTGTTGGCACGCATCGGCGCAAAATGCGACGCCGTCCCTCCAAACATCTTCCTGGAGAGGCTCTTTAAGCCATCCGTATCATGGGAAGAGGAGTCCAGAAATAACAACCCGGAACCAACCGCACCACCCAACACGGAATATTCTGACACAATCGATGGCTCAGCCAATGAAATAACACCTTCAGCCCACGAAATAATGGCAGTAATTGCCCCATGGACGAAACCATTCCTAGCCTACTTAATTAGGCAGGAACTTCCCGAAGACCAAAATGAGGCCCGCTGCATAGTTCGGTGATCTAAAGCCTACAAGGTCCATGAGGGAGAACTTTATAAGAAAAGCACAACCGGAGTCCTTCAAAGGTGCATCTCCAAAGAGGAATGGCGAAATCTCCTGGCTGAAATTCACGCCGGACTCGGCGGGCACCACGCCGCAGCCCGGGCCCTTGTGAGCAAGGCCTTCCGTATAGGATTTTATTGGCCGACTGCCCGAGCTGATGCTCAGGACTTAGTCCAACGATGCGTCGGTTGCCAGCTCTTTGCTAATCAAAGCCACATGCCACCCACCGCCCTCAAAACTATACCCATCACCTGGCCGTTCGCAGTCTGGGGGCTTGACATGGTTGGACCCCTTAAAGGGGGAACCCACAAGCAAAAATACCTATTGGTCATGGTGGATAAATTCACCAAATGGATAGAGGCCAAGCCGGTTAAAACGGCTGAATCTGGACCTGTGATAGACTTCATATCTGGGGTAGTACACCGTTATGGCGTCCCCCACAGCATCATCACTGATAATGACACGAACTTCACAGCCGACGAGGTTAAACTTTGGTGCAAGAACATGGGCATCAAGCTCGACTACGCTTCAGTCTATCACCCTCAAACTAACGGTCAAGTCGAACAAGCAAATGGTCTAATCATGAGCGGCATTAAACCCAAGTTAGTGCGGACCCTGACGGAATCTAACACGCACTGGGTGGAGGAGCTCGACTCCGTACTCTGGGGGCTGCGGACCACGCCAAATCGTACTACCGGATTCACGCCATTCTTTATGGTATACGGCGCAGAGGCAGTTTTGCCCTGCGACATAATTCATGACTCACCTCGAGTGCGCATGTACGAAGAAAGAGAAGCCGAGTTGGATTGGCAGGACAGTTTGGACGCATTGGAGGAGGAGCGCGACGTGGCAAAGGCTCGTTCCGCATTCTATCAGCAGCAGGCTCGAAGATACCAAAGTAGAGAAGTACAGGACAAAACTTACAATGTTGGCGAACTAGTTCTACGCCTGCCGGACAAGAAAAAGGACAAACTCAAGCCCAAGTGGGAAGGTCCCTTCATCATCGATCAAGTCCTGACCGGCGGAGCATACCGTCTACGAAACGCATCGAACAATCGACTCGAGCCAAACCCATGGAACGCAGCCCGCCTCCGAAGATTCTACGCCTAGCGCCGGACTCAGAGTTCGTCTCCTTCCTCCGTCCACATTTTAAACATTTGCTGTCTTTTGTTTTTTCCCTTCCTTCCTCCCTTCTTTTTGTAAAGCCTCTGTGGGATAACCTGCGCATTGTTCGCACACACTTGACGTGCTGCTTGCACTCATTATACCTGGGGGCTTCTGTAACAGAAGCTTATTTATACGGGCTCCATGTCCAACACATGCATCACACTTTCGCATGCACCTTTTACTCACCATTATATGCATCGATATGACTTAAGTTTTGGCCAAGCTGGGTTACCTGGCTCCTGTGCTTACCCCTATGTTCCCAATTGTTCGGCTAGGAGGTAAAGGGAGCACCTCTGCGATTGTTACTGCCGGGTCAGCCAGATGTGTACCTCAAACTGGGTGAAGCCGAAAGCTAGCGTTCTTGAGGGAATATTCGGTCGGTGACTTGAAAGATGATTTCTTATTTATTTATTTATCTTCCCCCAGATGCTTTTCTGCTCTTTTCGCAGTCCATACATGCACTTTAGGGCATGCCTCCCAGGGAAAGGAACCCCTAACGGAACTATTCTCCCTGGAAGATGTTTCTTACTAACCATGTAATATAACATAACTAGTTGGGCACTTGTCTGATAAAGCACTAATGACCCCTACGCCTGGTCTCCATGCATGCCCCGGTTTTTTCATAACCGTGAGGGTATTCGGACACACTCCGGACTCTAGGGTCCCGAGGTTGAAGTGAAAAGGTCCGCAAAGACAAACGATCTACAATCCGGCTAGAAGGCATTTTACATGCCATTTTAGATTACATCGTCAAATTGACTGTTGTACTCCTCTTCAATCCCATTTAACAGGCTGTCTAGCTTACAGTCCCGTTGGGAATACTTAGCGGCCAACCCTACTTGGCCATACATTAAGCTCACAGGAATCTCCTTCCCATCGGGCCCCACAGGTCCGACCTCGGCCATGTGGTTCGGATCAGCCTTCGTGTACCACGTCTTCACCATGGCCCAGGCCTCCCGGGCGCCTTGACGGCAGGACGATATCTTCCATAGACGGAAGCACTGCCGTGCTCCCTGAAGCTTCTCCGCAAGCCCTCCAAGACCCTCGGGCAGGGAGACGGATGGCCATAAGGCCTGGACGACGCCGCTCATCGCCTGCCGAACACGTTCGTGCAGCTGCAGCAGCCCGGTAGCAGATCACCCGTTGAACCGGGCATTTCCTCCGCAGGACGACCTGTGAGCACACCTACAGACATATTTCTGTCAATCGACTCCCTTGCCGAACTCTTCTTTTCAAAAGAGTTTGCTCAAGCACTTACTATAAATGCCGCGACAAAGCCGCTGATTCTCCTTCACGGAGCCAGACAGCTGGGCCCGAACACCTTTTAGCTCTTCGCCCAGCTAGGTGTGGGCATCTTGGAGTTTGTTCCTCTCCTGCTACACCTTCATAAGCACCCTCTCGCCGGCCTTCAGCTGGCGTAGTAGCTGCTGCTTGTCCGGATCAAGTCCGGCAACATCTGCAATATTATTGTCAGACTTATACGCACGCCGCACTTCATAAACCGCTTATCTTTTTGAAATGTGTGTTACCAGAAGGGGTCTCTGTGGCTCCTCCTGCGGCGGCTAGTGCAGCCTCAAGTTGGGCCTTGCACTCTTCAAGCTCTTGGGACAGTTGGGTATTCTTCTCAGTAAGATCCTGCATATCAAATGATCCTTAAATCAGTCATTCTAACTACTTTAAGTCTCGGGGGCTACTGGCATATATAACTATTAAAATTCCTTACTCATATGTCTTTCACATACTGCTCCGTGGCTCTGGTTAAACCATCTTGAGCGGCACGGAGGTGCGCGTCTCCCGCATTAAAGGCATTCAACGCCTCTGGGGAGAAACACGCGTCATGAAGAACTGTTCGGCGGCGCCTGTGATTCATGGCGCTCTCCACCTCAGACCTGGTGGCGGATAGCCTGTCGGCATCCTCCATTGGAGGAGCATACGGCTCACGCCTAGCGCTAGCTTCCCCCTTCGGACCAGGTGTTGGAGCCTGGCTGGCGGAGGCTTGGTTGGCAACCTCTCCGGGCATAGTCCGACGAGCGCTCTTTCTCCTGGAAAAGTCATGAGCATTAATATACCTCCCAGGGATCTTTCCCATAAAAATGGTGGCGTGCCATACCATTGCGACGACGTCTCGATTCGCACCGCACCCCTCTTCCGCCTGCTGGGCCGAACTGACCCTCGTTGGTTAGCCGCCGCGGGCTCGGCTTCCTGCCTTGAAGGCACCTCCTGCGAGACACCGTTGGTATAAGGTGGTCAGAAATAAGCACGGACGAAGTAATGGTGTGAGGACTCCGGTTATAGTTACCTGGGAAGCCGGAGATAAACCGGGGTAGTCAGCCGTAATGGCGACTAGAGCATTGTCCATGCTAAGTTGGTGGAACACCCCGTCAATCAGCTCCACCTCTATGTTCGGATCCTCTCCGGAGGCCGGATCAAGGGACCTACCCGGATCCTCGGGTTGTGGAGTCGGACTGTGTATGCCCTCCACATCCCGGCGCAGTTCCTGCGTCGAAATCATAAAGTAAGACACTTAACTTTGAAAGCACGGATCGGATAGATAAACGTCCGCTTACCCAGCTCCAAGGGTTATTCATGGAGAACCCGTTCAATGGACTCGTGTGGAGGAAGTCCTCCTTCTCCCCCTTGTACAAGCCGGACAGGATCTTCACTATATCGGCGGCTGATCCCGGCCCCTTGCGGCCATGACGGGTGGCGTCATTCTCCCCGTTGAAATCCCACATGGGGTGGCCCCTATATTGGAGTGGCTGCACCCCTCGCATAATGCACGTGGCCATGACTCCAATCATGGTCAATCCGGAATGGGCTAGCAACTTTATCCGGCCCATCAGATATTGGAGGCTCCTATCATCTTCCCGTTGAGAGCCCTGCGGGTGCCAACTCAGGCGTTTCTTCAGAGGAGCGTTGCTGAACTCCGGGAGGCCGATCCGAACTGGGTCCGGCAGTGGAGCGTCTTCCATATAAAACCATTCCGAAGGCCAGTCTTTGGATGCCTTCTTCGGGGTTCCGAATAGATATCCGGTCCCGGCGATGCGCCATATTTTGGCTCCGCCCACTTGATATATCGACCCCTCATGAGAACGGGGTACGAGGCAAAACAATCTCTTCCACAACACAAAATGGGGCTCGATGCCCAAGAACAGCTCGCAAAGAGCTACAAAACCCGCAATGTGCAAAATGGAGGCAGGTGTATGGTGATGAAGCTGGAGTCCGTAGAACTCCAGGAGCCCCCGAAGAAATGGATGTATGGGAAATCCGAGCCCCCTTATTAGATATAAGGGACGAAGCACACCCGCTCTCCTTTGGAGGGATTGGGGGTGTTCTCCGCCTGCTTTCCACTTTTGTAGGTGGCCAGTCCGGCTCGAACCGGGACCATGAAGGCCGGAGGAAGGTATCCCTCCGGTTGGAGCGTCACCAGCTCGCTGTGCGGAACTGAACATCTCCTCCAATCTCCTGGTTGAGGGCTAGGAGCGCGAGAGGATGAGCCGCGTCGACTGTCCATGATGGAGTGGATTTTGTCAGAGGCGCTCCGATGAGTACTCGCGGAAGGAGGATGGTGTGATTTGGATCTAGATCCTTGCCTCTCTTATAGGCAGCTTATTCGTGCAGCTTGGGGGTAAAACGTAAAAATACCCTGGCTTTTGGCATTCATACGACACGTGGAAGAGGGCCATTATTGGGCGTGGAAGCCAAGGAGTGCAACATTTTTGAGGAAGCCGGACACTATTCGGCAAGCACATGGAATTTGGAGGAGAACCCGCCTTGCAACGCCGAAGACAATATACGCGCTGGACTCGTCGTCATTGAAGCCTGGTTCGGGGGCTACTGAGGGAGTCCTGGACTAGGGGGTGTCCGGATAGCCGAACTATCATCATCGGCCGGACTCCAAGACTATGAAGATACAAGATTGAAGACTTCGTCCCGTGTCTGGATGGGACTTTCCTTGGCGTGGAAGGCAAGCTTGGAGATACGGATATGTAGATCTCCTACCATTGTAACCGACTCTATGTAACCCTATCCCTCTCCGGTGTCTATATAAACCGGAGGGTTTTAGTCCATAGGACACAACAACAATCATACCATAGGCTAGCTTCTAGGGTTTAGCCTCCTTGATCTCGTGGTAGATCCACACTTGTACTACCCATATCATCAATATCAATCAAGCAGGAGTAGGGTTTTACCTCCATCGAGAGGGCCCAAACCTGGGTAAAAATATCGTTTCCCTTGTCTCCTGTTACCATCCGCCTAGACGCACAATTTGGGACCCCCTACCCGAGATCCGCCGGTTTTGACACCGACACTAGGGATGCTTGGAGAAACTGGAAGCGCGTGTTGTACAAGAAGTACTTGATTGAAGGAAAGGACCCAATCCCCGCATACCCCCAAATTACAAAGGCAGACTAGGCAGAATTCAAAAGGGTCAAGGCAACTAAAGAGTTTGCTGAGAAGAGTTTCAAGCAATCGGAACTTCAGAAGAAGAACACACAGCCCCACCGTATGAGTGTGGCAGGATACTATGGCATGAAACTGATATGGAACCAGGAGGACAAAGAAGCAGTAGCGGTGGGTGGGAAACCAGCCTTTAGTGAAATCAGGGGCGAACGCGCCAGAGACTACTTGCAGGAACATGCAAGGAGGCGTGATGACGGAACTTATTACTTTAAAAACTCACATGTCGAAGAACTATATCAAGTGATGTTAGAGGCTTCCAAGATCCCTGGAAGGTTCTACAGGAACTCAGGGCCATGTGACATTCTGTCCATTGGTCTAGAAACAAGAGAGCCCCCTGGCCATGCAAGGGATATAGTTGTTAATGTCCCGCACAAGAGGGCTTTCACACTCAGCAAAGAAGAGAGGCTCAGCATGAAAAAAGCGAGGATTGAAATGAAGAAGTATACATTGTTTGAAATGTTGAGGAAGGACATGTATCCGGCTGTTCGAAAGGAAATTGAGGAGTCAATGATGATTGGGAAGACTCTAACACTGACAGATAGCCAGTAGATGGGAGGGGAGGCGGGCATGGAGGATGCTGCTTACTGCACGACAACACTGCACAAGAGTAGCTGTGCAATCAGCTGACCCCAGCGACACTGAGACTGCAGCTGCTCATGATGATGATATATCTGATCTATCTGGAATGAAAGACAGACTAAAGGGTGTGCTTACACATTATGAAGGTACATTAAAATGTGCAACAACCTGGGTTTGCCCGCCCTTCTTGGAAGATGGCGTCCTGTTGGACAATGTGCCATTGAAGCCGGGCTGTGTGAAGTGCTACGTGACTGAAGTAAAGCAGAATTTGACGAGCAAAGGACCTTGGGAGAAGCACTGTTACATCACATCCAGTGGCCACGAAAGGATATAGTGTTCATCGATGAGATCCTTGAAGCCCCGCCAAGAGCAACCAATGTCGCCCCTCAACCGGTGACGCTCTCCTTGCCACAACAGCTCTCGCGTGCTTCCCCCAAAGAACCTAATACTCATAATCCGACGGCTGATGCATCAACTAGTGATCAACCGACCCGACTTTGTGGCGTATAGGCCATGTCATCCTGTGCCCAAAAGCAGCCAGTGGCATGGCCTACAACTACTGAAGACGCACCACCGATTTAAATGCCGGCCGCTGAAGCAGTGGGGGGAGACCCAACTGCAGCACATGCTCAGCAGACCAACCTGGTGGAACAGACTGCTAAGCAGTCTAATGCTTTGGAACCACCTGCTAAGCAGTCTATAGGTCCAGAACCGACTGCTCATTAGTCCGTCATTCCGCAGTCGCGTGATCAGCATACCAATGCGTCAGCACTTCCTGCTCAGCAAACCAACGCATTGGCACGGCCTCCTTAGCACACCGACAAGTTGGCACCACCTGCGCAGAAACCTGACATAGCTTCAACGCATGGTCAGTAGTCTGGTGCCTCTGCTCCTACAACCCAGCAGTCCATCACAGTAGCACTGCTAGCTCAGCGGTCCAGCATAGATAAACCGTCTGCTAAGCAGTCCGTCAAAGCTTCACCGTCTGCTCGGTAGTCTAACTTGCAACCAACCAGACGTTCTGCCAGAAATGCTTCAAGTACCAAGAAGGAAGTGGCCAAAAAGGTTACACCCACGAGGAAGCGCGCCGGCAGAGTGAAGAGGAAAGAGAATGATTTCTTCTTGCTTAAAGCAATCACCGCCCAGAACCAAATTAACAGTAGGTTGTTCGAATCAGGGAGTAATATTATTTCTGGCGGCATGGATGATGAAGAAGTAAATTTGTTGCTTGCTAAAAGTAAAGCAGACATACTTGAAGCACGCAATTATGTCCATGGCCAGCCATTTCTTATTGGTGGATACCTGAAGGAAATATGCCCTAGAGGCAATAATAAAGTTATTATTTATTTCCTTATATCATGATAAATGTTTATTATTCATGCTAGAATTGTATTAACCGGAAACATAATACATGTGTGAATATATAGACAAACAGAGTGTCACTAGTATGCCTCTACTTGACTAGCTTGTTAATCAAAGATGGTTATGTTTCCTAACCATGGACAAAGAGTTGTTATTTGATTAACGGGATCACATCATTAGTTGAATGACCTGATTGACATGACCCATTCCATTAGCTTAGCACCCGATTGTCGGTGTACTGAAGTAGGGGTACCTTAGTACCCCGAACTGGTGCACGGGCAGTCGCAGCGCCCCGCGGCAAGGCTTGCCGGGCATCCGCCAAGACCCTCCGCTATTCCTATTCACAGCCATTCAAGAACAAAGTGTTAAATGAGAAGACAGAACCCCGGCAAGAGGAGCTTGCCGGGAAGGACAAGACCCCGGCAAGAGGAGCTTGCCGGGAAGGCCAACCAAGGCACTTCGAGAGACTTGCCGTGACGCACCGTGTGTCCCGGCAAGACCCGGCGAGCAGCAAGCTCGCGGGCGCGACATGACAGCGGCCGCGGCAAGGCGCTTGCCGCGGCAAGGCTGCCACTCTGCACCCGAGCTCCAGCACATCCGACGACGTGTCACCCCAGGACCATCCCAGGGGCACGTGGCGAGGCGCTGTGAAGACAAGCGGTGCGAGGTGGCAAGAGGAGATGACGAGAAGGCCATCGTGGCAGGCGGTGGCGCTCCTAACGGTCGCTTCCTTGCACTGTTTGAGCGACCAGACGGGCATTAAATGCCCTTGCCCCTGCCGTCAGAGTTAGGTAGGGGGCACTATTGGTAGCAGTTGTACCAACCCGCGTTTTTACTCTTTTACCCCTCTTCCTACGCTGCCACCTGTCGGTGACCCCTTTAACCTATAAAAAGGAGGCCCATGCGCACGTAGAAGGGGTTCGGTTCGGTTCGGGTTCGGTTCCGTTCGGCTCAGTTCGACTCATTCGACACCACAACACACCCACGCTTTCAAGCAAGAACAGAATAGAAACACAAAGCAGCAGTAGGAGTTTTATCTCTCCGGAGAGCTCCGAAGCTGGGTAAAATCCCCCGTGTGCTCTTGCCTCGATCTGCTCTGCGTGCGCCCTCCGCTCCCTTGCCGGACTGAGAAGGGGCCCTGCCCCATAGGTGCTCGTTCCCCATGAAATCTCTGGCGCGCCAGGTAGGGGGGCGTCGAGGTCGTGCGTATCTGATCCGGCGTCTGCGCGCGCTACATCAACATCCTCATCGACATGCCACCGAAGAAGAAGGCTTCGGAGGTGGCCGCTCCGTCTGTGACTATCCTACCGCCACTAGAGCAAACGGGTGGTGGGGTGGACGCCGGCGGAGGAGCGGGCGCTGACGGTGGGACCCGCGTCGTCACCAGGTCCAAGGACAAGGCCCCGCAAGCTTCAATGTCTGTACATCCACCGCAACCCTCCCAGGGGGTGCAGGATCGACAACGCCACGGTGCTCCTAGCATCGTACTTCCGTTGGAACAAGGCCAAGCTGGTGGGTCGCGGGACGCTCAAGGCCAACGTGCGCGTCAACACGCCGGCACGAGCGCAGTGCGGTCGCCTGAACGAGGTGTCGCTCCTTCTAACACTGTTAGAAGTTTGAGCATATCTCGCACCTCGCGTCGCTCGCCACCGCCACCCAACACTCCAGAGGAAGCGCTAGCCCGAGCCCAGCTGCTTCTAGATTACCCTCCAGCGCCAGACAAGATCGACGACTGGAGGGCCACCATTCAGAGCCTTATCGGCTTCGCCAACGGCGACAAGCCCCGGCAACCGAGCACCTCGAAGCCCCGGCAAGATGCCCAGGCGCAAGCCGACGCCGACGAGACCGCTGGGGGTGCCACCACCGTGCACTCCCCGTCGCAAAGGCCAAGATCGCCGACTCGCCGGGCCAACCTCGACACCGACTCCACCGCATCGTCGGACCCGCGAGCTCGCCGCGATCAACGCCAAGTTCGCCAAGAACAACGACACAAAGACGCTCGCACTCGCATCGAGCGTCCAAGAGAAGCGCGGCATCAATCTGACCAAGGCGCTGAGCCCACTGTTGATATGCATGCCCCAAGGGAACCAGGCGACTTGCCGTACGCGGTAGGTTGCCCTGCGTTCACCCGTGAGCTGCGGCAGGTCCAGTGGCCCAGTACCAAGAACTTCAAGCCAGACGTGCCCGAGAAGTATGATGGCAGGATACATCCGTTAGAGTTCCTCAGCGTCTACACCATCGCGGTACAGGCTACCGGGGGGGGGGGGGGGCGCGACGAGAAGATCCTCGCCAACTACTTCCCACTGGTGCTCAAGCCCAACGTCAGATCTTGGCTCATGCACTTGCCGGACAACTCCATCTCTTCGTGGGCGGACCTGTGCCATCAGTTTGTCGGCGCCTTCACAGGCGGCCACAAACCCCATGGCCAGGAGAGCGATCTCCATCTGCTCGCCCAGAAGGAAGGAGAACCCCTGCGCAAGTACATACAGAGATTCAGCCAGGTGCAGCGCAACATACCAGACGTCCACCCTGCCGCGGTTATCAGCGCGTTCCATCAGAACGTGCGTAACCGCAGGATGAGGGAGGAGATGGCGATGTGCAAAATCAGAGATGTCAGCGAGCTATATGCTTTAGCCGACAAGTGTGCACGGGCTGAAGAGGGGAGGAGACTCCCCGGAGAGAACGCAGGAGCAGAAGGATCTGACAGTGAGGACGCCCCTCCGGCAAAGAGGAACCGGAGGCGGAATAACAGGAAAAGGAAAGCTAAGGATGTGCTAGTTGTTGAGCAGTCCGGCAACAGAGGCAGTTCCGAGAAGGCCAAAGCTAGTGACTCCGGCGAGGCTGTGGTAGCCGCCGACAAGTAGGATGGCTCCGGCAAGCAGTACTGCAAGATCCACCGCACCAAGGGCCACGACCTCCAAGCTTGCAAGAAGGTTGAGCAGATGGCAGAGCTACAGAAAGCTGAATACGAGCGCCGCGATAAGGAGAAGGCCCAGGAAGGTGGCGGAGGATCCGGCAAGAAGCGTCCCGCCCGGGGAGGGCGCCGCGGCAAGGTCAAGCAGCGCCAAGGAGATAGGCCTCCCCGTGGCCGCGACAAAGACGAAGATGAAGATGAAGATGATGAGATGGAGGAGGATGAGACTGACGAGCAGGAGTTCCAGAAGGAAACAGAGGTGTTGTGCGTCAACGGCGGTGCTTCTCTGCACACCTCGCACCGCCAACTCAAACAGTGGGTGCGGGAAGTGAACGCAACAGAACCGTCCGTTGAGTCGCGCAAGCCCCTGAAGTGGTCCAGCACGCCCATCATCTTCGACACTGGGGATAACCCTGATCGCATCACTGCGGTCGGGTGCTTGCCAATGTTGGTTTCACCAACAATCCGCAACCTCAAGGTCACGAAGATGGTGGTTGACGGCGGGGCCGGCCTGAATCTGATCTCTTCCGCAGTGCTCAAGAAGCTCTAGATCCCCGACAGCGAGCTCGAAGAGACTGGTACCTTCCAAGGAATCAACCCGGGAAGGAGCAAGCCAAAGGGGAAGATTACGCTGCCAGTGACGTTTGGCAGCGAGCTGAATTTCAGGACAGAGAGAGTCACATTTGACGTTGCCGATTTCCCATTGCCCTACAATGGGATACTTGGCCGTCCAGCGCTTGCCAAGTTCATGGCAGCCTCTCACTACGCCTACAATGTGCTCAAGATGCCTGGTCCGGTAAGTGTTATTTCTGTCCATGGTGACAAGAAAGATGCACTTATCTGTACCGACAAGATCTTCCAGGAAGCAGCAGCCGCAGCAGAACGCAAACCACTTGCCGCTGAAGCTCCCGGGGGGAAGAAGAAGACCAAGTCCGGCAAGAGTAGCTCTGATGTCAACTCCGGCAAGCGCACCTCTTCGGAGTGCTGCGCTACCGTCGAGGACGCACCATCGAGCTCCACCGGCAAGTGCAAGAAGGCAAAGACAGCTTCACCAGAGACCAAGAAAGTGGCTGCCAAGGAGGACGGCACTGGTGGTACCTTCACCATCAGTGCCACGCTTGACCCTAAATAGGAAAGCGCGCTCGTTGCTTTCCTGCGGGCGAATGTCGATGTGTTTGCATGGCAACCATCTGACATCCCCGGTGTTCCCAGGAAAGTAATTGAGCACCACCTTGCCTTCTGCCCTCACGCGCGGCCCGTCAAGCAGAGAGTCAAAATGCGCCGCGCTCAAGTTACCTGTGGAACCAGGGATTTTTGTGCTCAAGCTGACTCAGCCATCTGTAACACCGTCAACCGGACAGAGCAAGAAGAGGAAGTTGGTTACTGGCGATTACTTTCCGGCAGAGCTCCCTGAAGCCGCCGTCAAGAAGGTCCCCAAGATCAACTCAAAGAGTGCTGAGGAGCAGTCTGCTCCGACAAGCCCTAGGGTTTGTTTCGTTGAAGTAGACGCTCCCGACAAGCTGTGTCCCGACACGCTTGCCGGGGAGCATCATGCTCCGGCTGAATCACAGATTCTTGCCGTGGAAGCAGATGTTCTCGCGGCAGCATTTGCGCCTTTAGTCCTTGTCGTCGAGCCACAAGCTCCGGCATGGGCACAGCAGATCGTCCATTTCCTTCAGACAGGAGAACTTCCCGAAGAACAGGAAGAAGCGGAGAGGGAGGCGGATGATGAGCCAGCGGCCACGGCAAGCGAGTCCGACGACAAGCAGGGGGCTTCCCCGGCAAGTTCTGGTTCCGGCAAGGATGGATCTGCGCAGCCACAAGAGAAGAAGTAGAAGAAGATGGTGCAGCACCTAGTTTACTTTGTCAGTTCCCTTCTGCAGGGGGCTAGACCAGCACAAAGAGCGCTGAGGGGCAGCCTGCTCCGACAAGCCCCAGGGGTTTGTTTCGTTGAATCAGGCGCTCCCGACAAGCTGTGTCCCGACACGCTTGCTGGGGAGCATCATGCTCCGGCTGAATCACAGATTCTTGCCGTGGAAGCAGATGTTCCCGCAGCAGCATTTGCGCCTTTAGTCCTTGTCGTCGAGCCACAAGCTCCGGCATGGGCACAGCAGATTGTCCATTTCCTTCAGACAGGAGAACTTCCCGAAGAGCAAGAAGAAGCGGAGAACAGCCTTGCCGGGACACGGACGACAGAAAGCTAAGTTGCCAAAGTTTGAGCATGATTAAGTTTTAAATTTTTTTATGTTATACTCCTTGAACGACCGTGCCTTGTATGGAAAACCTGTGCGCGGAGGAATCCACTCGTGGCTAAGTTGCGCCCTTAATTTGTTTTGAGTCCGCTCAACGATGAAAGTGCGCTGCAACTAGCCCCGACAAGATTTCTTGCCGGAAGCAACACCGCCGACAGGCTGTTGATGTTCCGCACTCAGCGCTCGCGGCAAGTGTGTTCCCACCGGCAAGTTCCCTAAAAGCGTAGGGTAAAAACATACAAGGGATGGAATTGAGTAAAGGATATAACATAACCAGCATCCCTTTTTCATTAAAAAACATCCCACTCGGGTACAGTCCATAGGGGATGAAAAACATGAAATAGAGGATTACAAGCTTTCGATACGGCTAAGGCCCGGAGGCTTACAAATTAAAAAGATAAGATGCCCGTAATCCCTTTCCTGTCCCTCTTTTCAGGAGGTAGGTCAAGGAGGCGAAAAGGGCAAAAGGGGCGCCTAGGTGAGCTACGGGTGCCAGAAGACACCAAGAGATCATCCTGGGGGCCATCCGAAGGCTGGACGGTGATGGCGGCGCCGGAAGCGGGGCTCGAAGACGGGGCGGCAGGATGTCAGCACGCTGTCGAGGGCACTACGCCCTCGTACTCCGACTTGACGGCCTTGTCGCCAGCCCTCTTCCCCTTCCGCGGCCTTCGTACGCCAGCCGCCCGAGGAGACGACCCCGGGGAGTTCAAGGAGCCGGCGACACGGATGATGGGGTCGCCGGTGACGCACGAAGCGGCGCCCGACACCTAGCCAGGCCCGCCATCCCACCGCCTGCTACCCTCGTCGTCGCTGTCGCTCTCCTCCTCGTCACTCTCGCTCGAGGAGGAGCCTTTGCTATCAGAGGAGCTGTCCATGCAGCACTTCGCCCGAGTGCCGGAGTCCCCGAAGGCTTTGACGGAGAGGAGATCGCCCTCCATTAACTTAAAATGGAGGGTAAACCCCGCCATCAGGCTGTGGATGCGGGCGAACGTCTTCCACCCACGATCAAGATACATCACATTAGGTGCTGGGAATACAACGCGGACTCGCGTGCCGTTGATCCCACAACCCCTCATGTGCAATCTCAGCGTTTCGGGCGGATCCAACTCCATCGCGCTCGCAAACGGAGCTGGAAGCCGGAGGCGACGACGAGGCGCCCGGCGCAGCCTGATGAAGAACTCGCAAAGGTCGTCCCCTATATGGACCGCCACGGGGAGAGGAACTGCCGGCGGAGGCGGAGTTGGCGCGCCGCCCCGTCCGCCTCTTCCCCGAGCGCCTCGACCTCGTCCTCGACCTCGTCCACGACCTCGCCCCCTCCCTCTTCCCCTTGTGGCTGGCTCTGCCACCACGGGCGCGGGATAGGGAGGGATGCGCTGCCTGGCAGCGACCCTCGCCGCCACCGATGAAGGGCCAGGGTTCCCTTCCTCCATGGTGAATGAGAGAAAGGGGAGCGGAAGCTGAAGAAAGGAGAAGATGAGAGAGTGCGGGCTTCTGCGCTCCCCTCCCGCTCTTCTTAAAGGGGCGAGGTGGGGGCTCGGCCGCCCCGCTCAGCGAATCAGGGCACGGGAAGAGCAGGGAGTTGGGGACGACCCGCTGCCTCTGCTCGCAACGGCCCAGTTTCCCACTTCCACCGTCCACCACCGCAAGCGCATGGGAGCCGCGTGGCGGGGATGCAGAGCCAAGGCGAACGTTACGCATTTGCTGGATTTAAGAATTGCCCACGATCTCTCCCACGACGCCGCGATTGACGCGTGCCGTTACGGGGGAGCGCGGTGGATACGGAGTGGATTTGGTTTGGACCCAGGCCGCGCGTGCCCGTGCCCTGTTTTGGGCCTGGCCCAATAGCGCTCGGCACCGTGTATGGCCCAGGCCCGGGGGCTCCTGTCGGTGTACAAAAGTAGGGGTACCTTAGTACCCCGAACTGGTGCACGGGCAGTCGCAGCGCCCCGCGGCAAGGCTTGCCGGGCGTCCGCCAAGACCCTCCGCTATTCCTATTCACAACCATTCAAGAACAAAGTGTTAACTGAGAAGACAGAACCCCGGCAAGAGGAGCTTGCCGGGAAGGACAAGACCCCGGCAAGAGGAGCTTGCCAGGAAGGCCAACCAAGGCACTTCGAGAGACTTGCCGTGACGCACCGTGCGTCCCGGCAAGACCCGGCGAGCGGCAAGCTCGCGGGCGCAACAAGACAGCGGCCGCGGCAAGGTGCTTGCCGCGGCAAGGCTGCCACTCTGCACCCGAGCTCCAGCACATCCGACGACGTGTCACCCCAGGACCATCCCAGGGGCACGTGGCGAGGCGCTGTGCAGACAAGCGGTGCGAGGTGGCAAGAGGAGATGACGAGAAGGCCATCGTGGCAGGCGGTGGCGCTCCTAACGGTCGCTTCCTTGCACTGTTTGAGCGACCAGACGGGCATTAAATGCCCTTGCCCCCTGCCGTCAGAGTTAGGTAGGGGGCACTGTTGGTAGCAGTTGTACCAACCTGTGTTTTTACTCTTTTACCCCTCTTCCTACGCTGCCACCTGTCGGTGACCCCTTTAACCTATAAAAAGGAGGCCCATGCGCACGTAGAAGGGGTTCGGTTCGGTTCGGGTTCGGTTTCGTTCGGCTCAGTTCGACTCATTCGACACCACAACACACCCAGGCTTTCAAGCAAGAACAGAATAGAAACACAAAGCAGCAGTAGGAGTTTTATCTCTCCGGAGAGCTCCGAAGCTAGGTAAAATCCCCCGCGTGCTCTAGCCTCGATCTGCTCTGCGTGCACCCTCCGCTCCCTTGCCGGACTGAGAAGGGGCCCTGCCCCATAGGTGCTCGTTCCCCACGACACCAATCGTTTAGTATGTTGCTATTGCTTTCTTCATGACTTATACATGTTCCTATGACTATGAGATTATGCAACTCCTGTTTACCGGAGGAACACTTTGTGTGCTACCAAACGTCACAACGTAACTAGGTGATTATAAAGGTGCTCTACAGGTGTCTCCAAAGGTACTTGTTGGGTTGACGTATTTCGAGATTAGGATTTGTCACTCCGAATGTCGGAGAGGTATCTCTGGGCCCTCTCGGTAATGCACATCACTTAAGCCTTGCAAGCATTGCAACTAATGAGTTAGTTGCGAGATGATGTATTACGGAATGAGTAAAGAGACTTGCTGGTAACGAGATTGAACTAGGTATTGGATACCGATGATCGAATCTCGGGCAAGTAACATACCGATGACAAAGGGAACAACGTATGTTGTTATGCGGTCTGACCAATAAAGATCTTCGTAGTATATGTAGGAACCAATATGGGCATCCAGGTCCCGCTATTGGTTATTGACTGGAGACGTGTCTCGGTCATGTCTACATTGTTCTCGAACCGTAGGATCCGCACGCTTAAGGTTTCGATGACAGTTATATTATGAGTTTATGAGTTTTGATGTACCGAAGGAGTTCGGAGTCCCGGATGAGATCGGGGATATGACGAGGAGTCTCGAAATGGTCGAGACGTAAAGATCGATATATTGGACGACTATATTCGGAGTTCGGAAAGGTTCTGAGTGATTCTGGTATTTTTCGGAGTACCGGAGAGTTACGGGAATTCGTATTGGGCCTCATTGGGCCATACGGGAAAGGAGAGAAAGGGCCAAAAGGGTGGCCGCACCCCTCCCCTTGGACTAGTCCGAATTGTACTAGGGAGGGGGGGCGCCCCCTTCCTTCCTTCTCCTTCTCTCTTCCCTTTCCTTCTCTCCTACTCCTACTACATGGAAAGGTTCCTAGTTGGACTAGGAAAGGGGGAATCCTACTCCCGGTGGGAGTAGGACTCCCCTAGGGCGCGCCATAGAGAGGGCCGGCCCTCCCCCTCCTCCACTCCTTTATATACGGGGGCAGGGGGCACCCCATAGACACACAAGTTGATCATCGTGATCGTTCCTTAGCCGTGTGCGGTGCCCCCCTCCACGATATTACACCTCGGTCATATTGTAGCAGTGCTTAGACGAAGCCCTGCGACAGTTGAACATCAAGATCGTCACCACACCGTCATGCTGACGGAACTCCTCCCCGTACCTCTGCTAGATCGGAGTTCGGGGTGCGTCATCGAGCTGTACGTGTGTCAAGAACTCGGAGGTGCCGGAGTAACGGTGCTTGGATCGGTTGGACCAGGAAGACGTACGACTACTTCCTCTATGTTGCGTCAACGCTTCCGCTTCGGTCTACGAGGGTACGTAGACAACACTCCCCCTCTCGTTGCTATGCATCACCATGATCTTGCGTGTGCGTAGGAAATTTTTTGAAATTACTACGTTCCCCAACAATACTTTGATGAGTGCAGCTCCAGTTGCCGCGAGTTACATGAATATTGCATGGATCAAATGTCAGCAGGTCATCATGAGTTGCTAGTCCACTCCAACAGAGATCATTTCCGACACGATGATGGTTCCATCAATGTGGGTTTCGAGGACTGACACGTCTCCAACGTATCTATAATTTTTGATTGTTCCATGCTATTATATTACCCCTTTTGGATGTTTATGGGCTTTATTTTACACATTTATATCATTTTTGGGACTAACCTACTAACCGGAGGCTTAGCCGGTATTGCTATTTTTTTTGCCTATTTCAGTATTTCGAAGAAAAGGAATATCAAACGGAGTCCAAATGGAATGAAACCTTCGGGAGCGTGATTTTTGGAACGAACGTGATCCAGAGGACTTGGAGTGCAAGTCAAGAAGCAGCCGAGGCGGCCACGAGGGCCCCTACTGGGCACGCCCCCCTATCTCGTGGGCCCCTCGGGCAGCCACCGACCTACTTCTTCCTCGTATATATACCCACGTACCGCGAAAACATCTAGGGAGCCAACGAAAAACAATTTCCACCACTATAACCTTCTGTATCCGCGAGATCCCATCTTGGAGCCTTCGCCGGTGCTCCGCTGGAGGGGGAATCGACCACGGAGGGCTTCTACATCAACACCATAGCCCCTCCGATGAGTTGTTAGTAGTTTACCACAGACATTCGGGTCCATAGTTATTAGCTAGATGGCTTCTTCTCTCTTTTTGGATCTCAATACCATGTTCTCCCCCTCTCTTGTGCAGATCTATTCGATGTAACTCTTTTTGCGGTGCGTTTGTCGAGATCCGGTGAATTGTGGGTTTATGATCAAGTTTATCTATGAGAAATATTTGAATCTCCTCTAAATTCTTTTATGTATGATTGAGTTATCTTTGCAAGTCTCTTTGAATTATCGGTTTGGTTTGGCCTACTAGATCGATCTTTCTTGCCATGGGAGAAGTGCTTAGCTTTGGGTTTAATCTTGCGGTGTCCTTACCCAGTGACAGCAGGGGTTGCAAGGCACGTATTGTATTGTTGCCATCGAGGATAAACAGGTGGGGTTTATATCATATTGCTTGAGTTTATCCCTCTACATCATGTCATCTTTCTTAATGCATTACTCTGTTCTTATGAACTCAATACTCTAGATGCATGCTGGATAGTGGTCGATGTGTGGAGTAATAGTAGTAGATGCAGGCAGGAGTCGGTCTACTTGTCACGGACGTGATGCCTATATACATGATCATGCCTAGATTATCTCATAATTATTCGCTTTTCTATCAATTGCTCGACAGTAATTTGTTCACCCACCGTAATACTTACGCTATCTTGAGAGAAGCCACTAGTGAAACCTATGGCCCCGGGTCTATCTTTTATCATATAAGCTTTCAATCTACTTTTATTTGCATCTTTACTTTTCCAATCTATATTATAAAATACCAAAAATATATTTATCTTATCTTACTATCTCTATCAGATCCCACTTTCGCAAGTGGCCGTGAAGAGATTGACAACCCCTTTATTGCATTTGTTGCGAGTTCTTTGTTTGTTTGTGTAGGTGCATGGGAATTTTGAGGAGCCTCCTACTGGATTGATACCTTGGTTCTCAAAAACCGAGGGAAATACTTACGCTACTATTGCTGCATCACCCTTTCCTCTTCAAGGAAAACCAATGCAAGCTCAAGACGCAGCAAGAAGGATTTCTGGCGCCGTTGGCGGGGAGGTCTTCGCTCAAGTCAAGACATACCAAGTACCCATCACAAACTCATCTCCCTCGCATTTACATTATTTTCCATTTGCCTCTCGTTTTCCTCTCCCCCACGTCACCCTTGCCATTTTATTCGCCCTCTCTTTCCCAATCTCCTCTTCTCCCCTCCTTTTTGCTTGCCCTTTTCTGTTTGCTTGTGTGCCTGTTTGTCCTTATGGCTTTGCCTAACAGTACCGACCTCCTTCTTAGAAGGTTGGAAGAGACTGAATCAAATATTAGAAGCTTTATGACTTTGCAATTTGAGCATAATAATTTCTTCAGAAAAGAGCTTAAAGAACAAAAAGGTTTTTTGGGGTTTATGAATAAGGAGCTTGATGATATGTCTAAAGAATTTTATGGTTTGAACTCTCAAATTACCCGGCTTGAAAATTCTATAGCCAAAATTTCTGATAAGCAAGCTACCTTAGTCAATAAGATGGCTGCCAAACCAGAAGAATTAGGTGAAAATAATGATGAAGATCTTAAAGTTATTGATGTGTCCCCTATTAGATCTTTTTTTTGCAATATGAATCTTAATAAAAATGGGACTGGAGATGAGTCAACTTTAGTTAGAAGGTGTCCCAATAATTCGGAGTTCTTAGATCTTGATGCTAAATTTGGTAAAAGTGGGATTGGAGAGGTCATGACTTTAAATAGTATTGAACCCACTATCTCGGACTTCAAGGAATTTGATTATGATAATTGTTCTTTAGAAGGTTGTATTTCCTTGTTGCAATCCGTTGTTAATTCTCCTCATGCTTATAGTCAAAATAAAGGTTTTACCAAACATATCGTTGATGCTTTGATGCAATCTTATGATGAAAAACTTAATTTGGAAGTTTCTATACCTAGAAAACTTAATGATGAGTGGGAACCTACTATAAAGATTAAAATTAAAGATCATAAGTGTTTTGCTTTGTGTGATTTGGGTGCTAGTGTTTCCACGATTCCGAAACTTTATGTGATATTCTAGGTTTCCATGATCTTGATGATTGCTCTTTAATTTTTCACCTTGCGGATTCCACTATTAAAAAGCCAATGGGAAGGATCAATGATGTTCTCATAGTTGCAAATAGAAAATTGGTGCCCATAGATTTTATCGTTCTTGATATAGATTGCAATATTTCTTGCCCTATTATTCTTGGTAAACCTTTCCTTAGAATGATTGGCGCGATTATTGATATAAAGGAAGGGAATATTAGATTCCAATTTCCATTAAGGAAAGGCACAGAGCACTTTCCAAGAAACAAAAATTAAATTACCTTATGAATCTATCATGCGGGCTACTTATGAATTGAGTGCCAAAGATGGCACTACTTAGATCTATCTTCGCTTTTATGCCTAGCTAGGGGCGTTAAACGATAGCGCTAGTTGGGGGGCAACCCAATTTTATTTGTGTTTTTTGTTTTTGCTTTGTTTAGTAATAAATTTTGCATCTACCTTCTGTTTAGATGTGTTTTTATGTTTTAATTAGTGTTTGTGCCAAGTAGAACTTATAGGATAACCTATGGTGATAGTTAATTTGATTCTGCTGAAAAACAGAAACTTTGCGCGCACGAAATTAGTTTTGTTAAATCAGAGAAACGTGATTTTGCGTTGATTATTTTTGCTGCTGATCAATTTACAAATTTCCCAGGACTTCCTATTTTGGTAGGATTTTTAGAGTTCCATAAGTTTGCGTTAATTACAGATTGCTACATACTGTTCTGTTTTTTACAGATTCTGCCTTTCATGTGTTGTTTGCTTATTTTGATGCATCTATGGCTAGTATTAAGTGGTATGAACCATAGAGAACTTGAAATACAGTAGGTTTTACACCAAAATAAATAAAGAATGAGTTCATTACAGTACCTTATGTGGTGGTTTTGTTTTCTTTCACTAACGGAGCTTATGAGATTTCCTGTTGAGTTTTGTGTTGTGAAGTTTTCAAGTTTTGGGTAAAATTTGATGGACTATGGAACAAGGAGTGGCAAGATCCTAAGCTTGGGGATGCCCATGGCACCCCAAGATATTCAAGAGCAGCCAAAAGCCTAAGCTTGGGGATGCCCCCGGAAGGCATCCCCTCTTTCGTCTTCGTTCATTAGTGACTTTACTTGGAGCTATATTTTTATTCGCCACATGATATGTGTTTTGCTTGGAGCGTCGTGTATGATATTAGTCTTTGCTTTTTAGTTTACCACAATCATCCTTGTTGTAGACACCTTTTGGGAGAAGCCTACTTGATTGAAATTTATTAGAATACTCTATGTGCTTCACTTATATCTTTTGAGCTAGATAGTTTTTGCTCTAGTGCTTCACTTATATCTTTTTGAGCACGGCGGTGGCTTAATTTTTTGTAGAAATTTCTAGTCTCTCATGCTTCACTTATATTATTTTGAGAGTCTTTTAGAACAACATGGTATTTGTTATGTTTATAAAATTGGTCCTAGAATGGTAGGCATCCAAGTTGGGTATAATAAAAACTATCATAGGAAGTGAATTGGATGCTATGATCAACTTGATACTTGATAATTGTTTTGAGATATGGAGGTAGTGATATTAACGTCATGCTAGTTGGGTGATTATGAATTTGAAGAATTCTTGTGTTGAAGTTTGTGATTCCCGTAGCATGCACGTATGGTGAGCCGCTTTGTGATGAAGTTGGAGCACAATTTTATTTATTGATTGTCTTCCTTATGAGTGGCGGCCGGGGACGAGCGATGGTATTTTCCTACCAATTATCCCCCTAGGAGCATGCGCGTAATACTTTGTTTTTGATGACATGTAGATTTTTGCAATAAGTATATGAGTTCTTTTGACTAATGTTGAGTCCATGGATTATACGCATTCTCACCCTTCCACCATTGCTAGCCTCTCTTGTGTCGTGCAACTTTCGCCGGTACCATACACCTACCATATACCTTCCTCAAAACAGACACCATACCTACCTATTATGGCATTTCCATAGCCATTCCGAGATATATTGCCATGAAACTTTCCAATGTTCCGTTTATATGACACGCATTACCATTGTCATATTGCTCTTTGCATGATCATGTAGTTGACATCGTATTTGTGGCAAGGCCACCTTCATGATTTTCATACATGTCGCTCTTGATTCATTGCATATCCCGGTACACCGCCAGAGGCATTCATATAGAGTCATATCTTGTTCTAGTTTTGAGTTGTAATTCTTGAGTTGTAAATCAATAAAAGTGTGATGATTTTCATTAGAGCATTGTCCCAGTGAGGAAAGAATGATGGAGACTATGATTCCCCCATAAGTCGGGATGAGACTTCGGACTTTACAAAAAGAAAAAACAAGAAAAAAAAGGAGAAAGGCCAAAAAGAAAAGAAAGAAAGGCCAAAGAAAAAAATAAGAAAAGAAAAAGGAAAAAAAGAAGAAGAAAAATAAAATGAGAGAAAAAGAGAGAAGGGACAATGCTACTATCCTTTTACCACACTTGTGCTTCAAAGTAGTACCATGATCTGCATGATAGAGAGTCTCCTATGTTATCACTTTCATATACTAGTGGTAATTTTTCATTATAGAACTTGGCTTGTATATTCCAATGATGGGCTTCCTCAAAATGCCCTAGGTCTTCGTGACCAAGCGAGTTGGATGCACACCCACTTAGTTTCTTTTGTTTGCTTTCATATATTTATAGCTCTAGTGCATCCATTGCATGGCAATCCCTACTCACTCACATTGATATCTATTAATAGGCATCTCCATAGCCCGTTGATACGCCTAGTTGATGTGAGACTATCTTCTCCTTTTTGTCTTCTCCACAACCACCATTCTATTCCACATATAGTGCTATGTCCATGGCTCACGCTCATGTATTGCGTTAAAGTTGAAAAAGTTTGAGATTACTAAAGTATGAAACAATTTCTTGGCTTGTCATCGGGGTTGTGCATGATTAAATACTTTGTGTGATGAAGATAGAGCAACAACAAGACTATATGATTTTGTAGGGATAACTTTCTTTAGCCATGTTATTTTGAGAAGACATGATTGCTTGATTAGTATGCTTGAAGTATTACTATTTCTTATGTCAATATGAAATATTATTTTGAATCATTTGGATCTTAACATTCATGCCACAATAAAGAAAATTACATTGAGAATTATGCTAGGTAGCATTCCACATCAAAAATTCTGTTTTTATCATTTACCTACTCGAGGACGAGCAGAAATTAAGCTTGGGGATGCTTGATACGTCTCCAACGTATCTATAATTTTTTGTTGTTCCATGCTATTATATTACCCCTTTTGGATGTTTATGGGCTTTATTTTACACATTTATATCATTTTTGGGACTAACCTACTAACCGGAGGCCCAGCCCATATTGTTGTTTTTTTTGCCTATTTCAGTATTTCGAAGAAAAGGAATATCAAACGGAGTCCAAACGGAATGAAACCTTCGGGAGCGTGATTTTTGGAACGAACGTGATCCAGAGGACTTGGAGTGCAAGTCAAGAAGCAACCGAGGCGGCCACGAGGGTGGAGGGTGCGCCCACCCCTACAGGGCGCGCCGCTGTCTCGTGGGCCCCTCGGGCGGCCACCGACGTACTTCTTCCTCCTATATATACCCACGTACCTCGAAAACATCTAGGGAGCCAACGAAAAACAATTTCCACCGCTGTAACCTTCTGTATCCGCGAGATCCCATCTTGGAGCCTTCGCCGGTGCTCCGCCGGACGGGGAATCGACCATGGAGAGCTTCTACTTCAACACCATAGCCCCTTCGATGAGTTGTTAGTAGTTTACCACAGACCTTCTGGTACATAGTTATTAGCTAGATGACTTGTTCTCTCTTTTTGGATCTCAATACCATGTTCTCCCCCTCTCTTGTGGAGATCTATTCGATGTAACTCTTTTTGTGGTGTGTTTGTCGAGATCCCATGAATTGTGGGTTTATGATCAAGTTTATCTATGAGAAATATTTGAATCTCCTGTGAATTCTTTTATGTATGATTGAGTTATCTTTGCAAGTCTCTTCGAATTATCAGTTTGGTTTGGCCTACTAGATTGATCTTTCTTGCCATGGGAGAAGTGCTTAGCTTTGGGTTCAATCTTGCGGTGTCCTTACCCAGTGATAGCAGGGGTTGCAAGGCACGTATTGTATTGTTGTCATCGAGGATAAAAAGGTGGGGTCTATATCATATTGCTTGAGTTTATCCCTCTACATCATGTCATCTTTCTTAATGCGTTACTCTGTTCTAATGAACTTAATACTCTAGATGCATGCTGGATAGCGGTCGATGTGTGGAGTAATAGTAGTAGATGCAGGAAGGAGTCGGTCTACTTGTCACGTACGGGATTCCTATATACATGATCATGCCTAGATAATCTCATAGTTATTCACTTTTCTATCAATTGCTCGACAGTAATTTGGTCACCCACCGTAATACTTATGCTATCTTAAGAGAAGCCACTAGTGAAACCTACAGCCCCCGGGTCTATCTTTTATCATATAAGCTTTCAATCTACTTTTATTTGCATCTTTACTTTTCCAATCTATATTATAAAATACCAAAAATATATTTATCTTATCTTACTATCTCTATCAGATCTCACTTTCGCAAGTGGCCGTGAAGGGATTGACAACCCCTTTATTGCGTTGGTTGCAAGTTCTTTGTTTGTTTGTGTAGGTGCGTGGGTCTTTTGAGGAGCCTCCTACTGGATTGATACCTTGGTTCTCAAAAACTGAGGGAAATACTTACGCTACTATTGCTGCATCACCCTTTCCTCTTCAAAGAAAACCAACGCAAGCTCAAGACGTAGCAAGGACTTACATCTCTTTGTCAACTTCAACGAGCTCGATGCCACTCTTGTTAGATGCCTGATTTTGTAAGTACTTAACACACTCTGATCAACAGCTCCATACAAGGCTGTAAATGATAAACAACTAACTGCATTTTATTCCTCTCAGGGGATTGAACACGCAGAGAAGAAAAATGGAGAGTGTATATTTCATAGATCCTGAATTAGCGAATGGAACAACATTACATGGTAAGGACATACGGGACTGGGCCATTAACACGGTCATCCGTCTCTCCGAAAACACATCCCATGCAGAATCATTTCTCTGGCTATATCATGAACTGTAGGTCAAGTAAACAACCACGCATACACTGATTGTCTTTCAGGTTTTGACATAATTCGTAAGTTCATGGCTTTCTTAGTATGTAGCCATCACTGGATATTGGTATTATTGTTCCAAGCAACAACACAGTTTACTACATTGATTCTCTCAGAGAGTCAACAAATGCTCAGGATCTGACGCATCTTCAGCAAATCATGGATAGGTATTGAATTCCATGATTTTGAAATTAATTTGCATTCATGTTTGGTTCAATAATTGATGTTGCCAAAATTCATCCTCATTTGCAGTGTGCTCGCATTGTGGAAAACTAAACCAATGAACCTGTTCAAGAGGGAACTACCTCTGCATCACGATATCGTTTCTCCGGTAACACACTGAAATCCGTTATTTTCGGAAAATTTGTCCAACACTCTGCAAATACCTTTTCTTACGCTAGTCAAATGTTCAAGCTTCTAAATAAACCTCTTTCTATTTTGTCCAAGGAAAAAATAATACATCTAACACCAGTTAGGTTGTTCCTAACAGGACAAATACATGACTAATTCTGTACAAAAAATTTCAATGTCCTCAGCAAGAAGCAGGGACCAACCTTTGTGGGTACTATGTTTGCAGACACATGATCTCCATATGCAAATCTGCTGATAGTTGTGACGATCCTCGCGAATTAGTACCGGTAAGTCTATCTTAATTAATATCTTCTACACCACTCATATGGCACATTCTGATCTTAAAAATACTGCAGCTCATCTTAGAACCGAGGACCCCTAAACCACTCTCGACTGGTGAATTGTTGATGGCCTGGAGATTTATCAGCGACTTCTTCCTGAATCACTACATGAATCCCACTAGTGATAATGAAGATTTCAACATGCCTTCTCCTAAAACATTGACTAAGAGTTAGCCACTAAACATATATGCATGGATCCATTCTTTTCCATCTGATGAGGTCTTTGTATTTCGTACTCTATGATTAATTATGTAATGCATATATGTGTGGACAAACCATTGGAATTTAGCTACCATATGTTCAATTGCAATTGTTGGGAAATCTGATGAATGTTCTTCCTGTCGACACTATTTGTTCAATTGAATATTGTGGCAAATTTGCTTTTTGCGTGCCGATTCGAAATGGGATTTTTTTATTTGTTCAATTGAATATTGTGGCGAATTTTCTTTTTTGCGTGCCGATTCAAAATGGGATATCTTGGTTTATTTGTTCAATTGAATATTGTGGCGAATTTGCTTTTTGCATGCTGATTCAAAATGGGATATTTTTGTTTTAACCTGGCAATTGCTCTGCACACGGTTCAACTAAATGAGTGTGTGCGATCCACATCAGAAAGCATATGTCAATCATAGCGGAAGTATTGGTGGAGAACGACACCTATGGGATCACTGTAATCACTACTACGGTCGGCGGGCGCGAGGTTGTGGAAAAAGCGGGTCTTGGAGTCAGCACAAAGATCGTTTACCCAGGTTCGGGCTGCGAGGATGCGTAATACCCTAGTCCTTCTTTGGTGTATATTTGAGTGTTCTTGTGTTCTTGAACTAGCTACGACAGGTGGCTTGTTCAAAAGATCCGAATCCCTCCTCAGTATGCCTCGGGCCTCCTTTTATAGAAAAAAGGGTCGTCACAGTGGCACACAGGAGGTGGAAAGGTGTACAGTGGCTGAGTCTATCCTCTGGCACCGTCGGACAAACGCATTTAATGCACTGCCAACGTGCCTTTCTTGCTTTATTGGGGACGGCAATGAAGCTCGTCCCAGCTGTCGCTGCCTCACTTGGCTCCGACGCAAGTCTGAGCTGATGAGGCGTTGTAGTGCCACGTTGGATGACCACTGGGCTGGTGCGGTGGCAGAGTCTTCTCGAAGATCTGCATGCCACCACGCAGGTGCTTGCTGAGTTGGTCTAGAGGCCGCACGTCGCTATGCAGGTGCTCGCCTAGCTGGTTGAGCTGGTAGCTGCATGGGGACGGCGGTGGAGTCTTAGCAGATGTGGGCCTGGCCGCGGCCCCGCTGACGTCCTCGGCAAGGGTCTTGCCGGGGATCTCGTGGATTTCCTCGGTAAGGATCTTGCCGAGGATCGTCGTCTTCTGGTCCTCATCTAATCTTGCGTGTTTATGATCTTCAAGAAGATCTGCATGCAACCATGGAGGTGCCTCCCAAGCCTTCGTTCTAATGTGGTTGATGGCGTTGGAACCCTTGGGCTCAAGGGTGGCGCGCTGTGCTGGCGCTGGGCAAGTTGCCCCAGCAAGGCTCTTGCCGGGGCTGCGTAGGCCGCCCCGGCAAGGGCCTTGCCGGGGGAAGCCCATCTTGTCACTTTACCTTTTGCGCCCCTGGTTTGAGCGTCGCTTCGGTAGTCTTGTACTTTTGCTTCCTTCCTCTGCCCTGCTATGCATGGCCACAGGTGCGGCTCTGACTGCCCGTGCACAAGTAAAGGGGTACAAAGAGGGCCCCTACTTTTGTACACCGACAGGAGCCCCCGGGCCTGGGCCACACATAAGCATGATGCATTGTTGGGCTAGGCCCAGAACGGTGCACGGAAAAGCATGGCAGAGTTTTACCGCAGTAATTCCATCGCCAGTTGCGCTTCCCTACGGCCCGTGTCGAATGCGTGACGTGGGGGTCGTGCGTGGGGTGACCACACCATGCTTGTGTCACCCCACGGTTAATAGGAAAGAGGCGGTCCGCATCCTCCCCATAAAAGAAGAGGAAGCCACAGGGGCGGGACTCATTTACTAAGTGGACCCGGGTTGTGGCCATTATGGCACCCGCACCCCACGATCACGGGGCATGAAACGGCCGTTCCACTTGCCATCTGAATCCTAGCTTGCCCGCCACGTGTCCTCCATGCCTCGGGGAGGGTAGGCGGTGGACACAGAGGGTACGGGCTTTAATGCCGGGGCGGGGGGTCGGGCGCCACCGATTGGAGCAGCGGGTCGGTCCTGTCTCCTTGCGCTGCCGGCGGCTAGATTGGTTGATTGGGGTGGTCGCCTTCAGGCTCGCTCGGCCCCGTCTCCGTATAAAAGGGGGAGAGGGATAGTGTCTACCCGCATCCGTCTTCTCCCAGTATGGTCTCTTTCCTTTCCTTGTCATGGCGAGAGGGCGCGGTCGTGGCCGTCCCTCTGTGGAGGCTACTAGGTCTTCCTCTCGCCAGAGAGCCGTGGTGGTTAAGGAAGAGCCGGACGCCCAAGGTGAAGGCCATGCTCGAGGCGGAGGCGCCGGACGGGGCTGCGGTCGGCGAGGCAGTCGAGGCAAAGGTGGGCGCGGAAGGGGGACACCCGCGTCGCCACCGTCTTCGTCTCCATCTCCTCCACCATCTCCTCCTTCTTCATCAAACGGCCATGTCAGGGACACGGCGCTGGAGTTTATCCTGCAGTTGCGCAAGCCGCCGCGCAGCCGCCTTCGTCTTCCCGAGGCGTTTGCGAGGGTGCTGGAGATTGACCAGCCACCGAGGTCGAGGCTTCACATGAAGGGGTGTTGCAATGGTGGCATGTGGGCGAACACAAGGTTCCTCGTCCCTCACATGATGCTCCTCTGTTGGGGTTGGAAAACCTTCTCACGCGCCCACTGCTTGATGAAGGGGCACGTTCTCCACTTCAAATTAGTGAAGAACGATTTGCTCTCCGTCAAGGTCTTTGGGCGCTCGGGAATCAGGTTAGGGTGCTACGTGGAGAGCTCGACCGACAACGAAAGCTCCTCCTCGAGCGATAGTGACGAGGAGGACACCGGTGGCGAAGACGACGAGGAAGGGTCCGACTAGGCGTCGGACACACCATCCTCGGGCGACGCGGGCAGCACCATCATCTGCACCTGGTCTTTCCCCCGACAGAGCGATTTGTCGGGGGCGGGACCAGCTCCTTGAACTTCTCGGGGTCGCCTCCTTGGGCGGCTGGCGTGGGAAGGCCGGAGAAGACGAAGAAGGCGGGTGGCGGGCCGTCAAGTCGGAGTACGAAGGCACCGATGCCTTCGTCTCGTATTGCCGGCCCGCTGCCTCATCTTTCGGCTCTTCTCCCGGCACCATCATCACCAGCCCTCTTCTGGACGGCCACCGGGATGTTCTCTTGGTGTCTTTTGCTGCTCGTACCTCGCCTAGGCACTCCTTTTACCCACCTGCCATCTTGTTCCGTTTCCTGGGGAGAGGGACAAGAAAGGGATTACGGGCATCTTATCTCTTTTTAGTTTTTAAGCCTACAGGCACTTGTCAAATTTAAACCTTATAATCCCTTGCTCGTGTTTACATTCCATATGAATTGTACCTATATGGGATGTATTTATGAAAAAAATGGTGCTTGTCGGGTTCTTTGTGCGTGAGCGAAACCCATGCCAAGGAATGAATCCTTCTTATTTTCAAGATAAACATTGTCGCCCGCAATAGGCCTTGCCGTCCCCTTAATTCATCCGACCATACTCACGCTCTTGGCAGAGGCAGGGGCGAAGCAGGTTTAGGCCCTTCGTTTGCTTCCTTGTCACTACGACTACAACCAAGTTCTGACCCAGGGAATAGTTCTTGGGTATAGGAAAAGGGGAGCATGGTAGACTAGGAATAAAACGAGGTTTCATACGTCCCAATTTCATATAGAAATGCACAACAGGGGATAAAAGACTTATCTGAATCTGCAGCCCCCCGGCAACCTTGGCTTGCCGTGGTTGGACCCTTGTGTCTGCAGCTCCCGGCAACCTTGGCTTGCCGGACCGGAGTGCCGGCTTGTTCTCTTTCTTCCAAATAGCTCAGGAGAAATGTCCATGTACCCTGCGAACCAAAGAGGACGGAAAGGAACAGAGAGAAGCAAACTCGACCTCTATGCTAGGCAGTTGCCGCTAAACACTATCTACCCTAACCGAGGGAGAGACTCAACCTAGCATGCATGCTATAACTTAGGGCGCCAGTGCTTCATTTATTTATGCTCAGGGCCTGTGTCTGGCTTTGTACAGAGGGTTACAAGCCTTGCTGGTAAGGCTTGTACAAAAGGTGGTCTGCCAGGGGGCTCGGCAACCGCGCCTTATGGGTAAAACTTATGTTCGATGTTCCAGGAGTTTCTCACTGGAATAGCATCTTCAGTCTCCAGGCGGACTGCGACGGGCCTGGTGACTCGTATTACTCGATAAGGGCCTTCCAACTTCAGCGTCAACTTGTTGGAATTCTTGGCCGATTGAACGCGCCGAAGAACAAGGTCGCCTTCCTCAAAGCTTTGGGCATGAACCTTGTGGCTATGGTAGAGGCGCAAGGCTTGCTGGTAGCGCGCTGCTCTCACAGCCGCCCGAAGACGATCTTCCTCGAGGAGCATTGCGTCATCTTGCCGCAATCGCTCTTGCTCAAGCTCGTCATAAGCGAGCACTCGAGGTGACCCGTACATGAGTTCCGTGGGGAGAACTGCCTCTGCCCCGTATACTAGGGCAAAGGGTGTCTGGACGGTGGCTCGATTTGGCATTGTTCCGATCGACCAAAGAACTGCCGGCAACTCATCAATCCAACGCCTTCCACTCTGGTGCAGCTTGACAAAAGTCTTTGTTCTCAGGCCTCGCAGTACTTTAGCATTTGCCCTCTCTGCCTGGCCGTTGCTCTGTGGGTGCGCCACGGAAGCGAAATAGACCTTGCTGCTGAGGTCTTGGATGTATTGCATGAAGGTGCGGCTTGTGAACTGCGTGACAATGTCGGTGATGACTCTGTTTGGCACACCAAAATGGCAGACTAGCCCCTTGAAGAATTTGATGGCTGACTGTGTTGTCACCTTCCTCACTGCTTCCAGCTCCGGCCACTTTGTGAACTTGTCGATTGCAACACATAAGTACTGAAAGCCCCCGACAGCACGGGGGAGAGGGCCCAGTATGTCGAGCCCCCAGATCAAAAATGGCCAGGAGAGAGGGATTGTTTGAAGGGCTTGAGCTGGCTGATGAAGCTTCTTTGGATGGAACTGACACGCTTCACACTTGGTTAATAGTGTCGTTGCATCCTAGAGGGCAGTGGGCGAGAAGAAACCTTGCCAGAAGTCCTTGCCGGCAAGGGCCCTCGACACTATGTGGGAGCCACATATGCCTCCATGTATCTCTGCCAACAGCTCCAGTCCTTCCTCCCGGGGAATGCACTTCAATTTCACACGTTTGGTCTTTTTCTATACAGAACGTTGTCAACGAACTGATACATGGCAGACCGACGGGCTACTTTCTCCGCTTCTTCCTTCTCCTCAGGAAGCTCCCCTGTTTGGAGGAATCGAACGTAATGTTGTGCCCATGCCGGAGCCAGGGGCTCGACGGCAAGGACTAAAGGCATTTCCTCT
Source organism: Triticum timopheevii (assembly GCA_963921465.1). Lineage (NCBI taxonomy): Eukaryota > Viridiplantae > Streptophyta > Magnoliopsida > Poales > Poaceae > Triticum > Triticum timopheevii. The sequence goes on from OY997270.1 coordinate 108,038,905, forward strand.
GCCATGGGAGCGGCTGTCTCTATGGCCAGGGCTTGACGCCCTGCCGGAGTCGGCTGCCCCATGGCAGGCTCAGTGTCCACGGCAACATCTTTGCCAGCGGCTCCTGGGAGCTTGGTGGGAAAGTACTTGCCGGGGCCTGATTTCCTCCGCTTGTTTTGCTCTGTCGATGGCTCAACGGATGGTTGAGTTAAACGAAGCACAAAAGTACCTGGTTCCATAGGTAGTTTGAAGGCAGCGCACTTCGACAGGTAGTCGGCGATGTTGTTCTCCACTCGGGGAACATGCTCCGCCTGTATACAGTCAAAATGCTCCTCCAGCTTCCTCACCTCATCTACGTAGGCCTCCATCAACGGGCTTTGATAATCCTTGTTGACTTGCCTGATGACAAGCTGTGAATTACCGTTGATGATGAGCTTCTTGATCCTGAGGTCTATCACGATCCTGAGACCGGAAAGCAACCCCTCGTATTCAACAGTGTTGTTCGTCGACATCTCCCTGGGAAAGTGCATCTGGATTACATACTTGCAGTGCTCTCCGGTGGGTGCGACGAGCAGCACACCAGCACCGGCGCCTTGTAGTGAGAAAGCCCCGTCAAAGTACATAATCCAGTTATGAATTGTTTCCTTGCCGGGAATAGTGGTCTCCTAGATTTCTTCGTCAGGCGTCGAGGTCCACTCTGCAATGAACTCTGCCAAGACTTTGCTCTGGATCATCGAAGTACTTTCAAACTTCAAAACAAAGCTCGACAGCTCCAAGGGCCTTTCCACAATCCTCCCGGTTGCATCCGGGTTATGCAGTATCCGTTGCAACGGAGGCAGGTGACGACGGTGAGCTCGTGCACTTGGAAGTAATGACGCAGCTTCCTCGATGCCATAAGGAGGCCGAAGAGCAATTTCTGCACACCGGAGTACCTTGACCTAGCCCCCTGCAAGAGGGAGCTGACAAAGTAAACCGGGTGCTGCATCATCTTCTTCTTCTGCACCACTTCATTTGGTTGCGCGGGCCCTGTCCCGCCGGTGTCAGACCTTGCCAGGGGCCTCACCTTGCCGGTACCAAGGCCTGCCGGGGGGAGCTCTGGCTCGCCATCTGTCAGTCTTGCCATTGCCACTGCCCCTTCGTCGATCTCCCTCTGCGCCAGTAGCGGGGCACTGACCACTTGATTCGTTGCCGCTAGATACAGCAGCAGCAGCTCTTGTGGTTTAGGCGCAACCAGTATCAGTGTGGAGGAGAGGTATTTCTTCAACTCCTGCAGCGCTGCTTCGGCCTCTGGGGTCCATTCCATTGGACCCGCCTTTTTCAAGTTTTTGAAAAAGGGAAGGGCATGCCCAGCAGACTTGAAGATGAATCTGCTCATGGCGGCAACGCAGCCAGTGAGCCGATGCACATCCTTGATCCGCCTAGGCGCCTCAATCTGCTCAATGGCCTTGATCTTGTCTGGATTCGCCTCGATCCCATGATGTGACACAAAGAACCCGAGAAGATTGCCGGACGGAACGCCTAAGACACACTTCTCAGGGTTCACCTTGAAATTGATCTTGCGCAAATTTGCAAACGTCTCTTCCAAATCTTGTACAAGTGTTGCCTTGTCCTTGGTTTTGACCACTATGTCATCCATATAAGCTTCCATATTTCTATGTAGCTGGGGCTCAAAACCAATTTGGACTGCTCTTGCAAACGTTGAGCCAGCACTCTTCAACCGAAAGGCATCCGTAAAAAGCAATACATACCACACTGGGTGATGAATGCTGTCTTCTCTTCATCTTCTCTCATCATGAAAATCTGGTGGTATCCTTATTGATATCTGTGTAATCAATACAGAGCCTCCACTTCCCATTTGCCTTGTGCACCACCTCTGGATTGGCCAACCACGTCGGATCGAGTACTCCTCTCACCAAGCCTGCCGCTTCCAGCTTCCTTCTCTCTTCTGTGATGAACTACTGCCTTTCCAAAGCCTGCTTCCTGACCTTCTGCTTGATGGGTCACGCTTGAGGATGGATAGGAAGATGGTGCTCAATCACCTCCCTGGGAACGCCGGGGATGTCGGATGCTTGCCATGCAAACACATCGACATTCGCCCGTAGGAAAGTGACGAGCGTGCCTTCCTATTTGCTATCGAGGGTGGAGCTTATGGTGAAAGCCCCTCCCGTGCCATCCTCCTTAACGGACACCTTCTTGGTCTCTGGTGGTGCAGCTCTGGATTTCTTGCTCTTGCCGGTGGAGCTCTCTGGCACGTCCTCGACGGGAGCACAACACTCCGAAGAGGTGCACTTGTCGGAGTGGGTGCGAGAGGTCTTGCCAGTCCTCTTCCCTCCCGGGGCTTCGGCGGTAGGAGCAAGTGCCTTGGCGGCAGTCGACGCAACTGCATCTCGGTAGTGTTGGTCGGCGCAGATCAGCGTGTCCTTGTTGGAGGGGACGGTGATGATGGTCATCGGCCCAGGCATTTTCACGTGTTGTAGGCGTAATGTGCTGCCGCCATGAACTTGGCTAGTGCCGGGCAGCCAAGGATCCCATTGTAGGCAAGGGGATCTCGGCTACATCAAGACAATCCTCTCTGTCCTATAGTTCAACTCGCCTCCAAATGTCCTGGGCAGCGTGACCTTACCTTTCGGCTGACTCCTTCCCGGGTTGACCCCTTGAAACGTGCCCATCTCTTCGAGGTCTCCATCAGGAATCTGCAGCCTTTTGATCACAACAGGCGAGATGAAGTTCAGACTGGCCCCGCTGTCAACTAGCATCTTCGTCGCCTTGAGGTTGCGTATCATTGGTGAAACCAACAACGGTAGACACCCGACCGCAGTTGTGCAATCAGTGTGGTCCTCGGTGTCAAAAATGATAGGCATGCTGGACCACTTCAGTGGCTTCTGAGCGTCGAATGATGGCTCCGCCGCTGCGATCTCACGAGCCCACTGCTTGAGCTGGCGGTGAGAGGTGTGCAGCGAAGCGCCACCGTCAACGCACATGGCCTCCATAGCATTCTGAAACTTATGCGTGCCGGACTCATCATCCTCGTCATGATCATCGTCTTCCTGCTTCTTGTCGCGGCCCCGAGCGGGCGTCTCTTGCTGGTTATCCTTGCCGCGGCGGCCGCCTTGGCCGCCACAATTCTCGCCGGATCCTTCGGCACCGTCCTGACCCTTCTCCTTGTCCCGCCTCTCATACTCTGCTTTTGCTTCTCAGCAAGCAGCTCAACTTGTCGGCAGTTCTAGAGGTCGTGGCCCTTGGTGCGGTGGATCTTGCAGTACTGCTTGTCGGAGCTTCCTCGCTTGTCGACAGTTGCCAAGGCCCGGCAAGCGGCGCACCCGGCAATTTCCATGCCGGGGTCGTTTGCCTTGGCCTTCTTGGCAGCACCGGTGTCGTTGGATCCCTCAACGGCAATCACGGCCTTGCCCTTGCGCTTTCTGTTGTGGCGCCGGCCCTTCTTCGTCGGGGCGGCGGTGTCTTCATTTGTGGAGTCAGTTTCCGCACCAGCGTCCTCGCCGGGGTACTTCCTCCCCTCTTCAGGTCGAGTGCACCTACCGGCCAGAACATAAAGTTTGGCCACATCTTTGACCTTGTTCATCGCCATCTCTTCACGCATCTTGCGGTTGTGCACATTCTGATGGAATGCGCTGATCACGGCGGTGGGGTGAACGTCTGGGATGTTGTACTGCACCTGGCTGAACCTTTGTATGTACTTGCGCAGGTTTTCACCTTCCTTCTGGGAGATGATATGCAAATCGCTTGCTTGGCCATGAGCTTGATGGCCCCTAGTGAAGGCGCCAACGAACTCATGACACAAATCCGACCAAGAAGAAATGGAATCCGCCGGCAAGTGCATCAACCATGACATGACATTGGGCTTAAGTGCCAATGGGAAGTACTTCGTGAGCACCTTGTCGTCGCAGGCTCCAGCAGCTTGCATCGCGATGGTGTAGATGCTGAGGAACTCCGACGGGTGAGTCTTGTCATTGTACTTCTCACCAACGTTGGGCTTGAACGTGCGGTGGGAGGCCCACTAGAACTGCCGCCGCTCACGGGTAAAGGTTGGGCCACCCACCTCGTAGGGTAGGCCACCATAGCCTCCCGGTGCCGGGTGGTCCATAGTGGGGCCTGCCCGCCTATCTGACTGGTGGCGCGCTTTACACCGGTGTTCGATGGTGGTTCGAGTGTCTTCAAGGGCTCGCTCCCGAAGAACTTGGAGCTGATCGCGGTGGGTCCGTGGGTCTAATGAAACTATGGAAATGTTATCACAAACGTCATCACGACGGACCGACACCCGCGGTAACTAGCATGGGGGATGAGAGTGCATCGTGGCTGCATCACCTCCGTCCCTTCCACCACTGGCATGCGGTGACTCGACAGAGCGTCGGCCTAAGGGCCCCGCTGGTCGCGGCTCATCTTCGTTGGCGACGCTGACGAGGCTCCGGATGGTGGCTCTCCACTCGTCGAGCTTTTCCGCAGGAGGAGGAAAGTCGAGGAGCAGCTGCGCGCGTGGCAAAGCTTCTTCTGGCGTGGGCGGCAGCGAAAGCTACGTGGACCGTGACGCACTCTGACTTCTAACCATGTTAGAAGGAGCTCTATCACGGCCTTCTGGCGGTACGCCATTTTTACCAGCACTTCGGCGTGCATGCCGGCCTCCTTCGTCCCATGAATGATGTGCATGGCTCTTCCCACGGCGGCGCCTGGGGTCACCAGCATGGTGACGGTACTCATCGCGCACAACTTGGGAAGAGCGCGTCATGGGCGCCGGCGTAGGTGTCTTGGAGGTTACCACGCCGCCGGTAGGTGGCACGGCGCCACCCTTGGAGGGCCATGTGCCGCCTACAGGGGCCCCAGCTCCGTCTTTGGATTTGGCGGCGTGTGGCCCATCGTCTCGCGCACGAACGACGCCGCTCGCCAGGCTTTGACTGCCAGAGCGATGTGGGTGTTCGCGGGCCGCGCCTCGGGTTCCGTCCGTGATCGCCCCGCTACTTGCCCGCACTGGTACGGGCCATCCGGCTCCGGATGAACCGATCGCCATCGTCGTCTTCTTCTTGGGAGCCATGGCGATCAAGAACTGCTAAATTAACTGCTAAACTGGATTTTCACAGCTATGCCCCCTACCTGGCGCGCCAAAGATGTCGGTGGAGAATGACACCTATGGGATCACTGGAATCCCTACTACGGTCGGTGTCATGGAAATAACACATCAGATGTCCTTAGTGTGAGAACTTAGTCGCGAGGCCAACGCATCTATGTGGTAGCTTGAGAGGGGTTGAGCGGAATCGAGAGACGCAACACAAGACAAGGGTTTAGACAGCTTCGGGCCCCGAGAAACATCATCCGGTAAAAACCCTACATGCTGTTTGAGGCTAGATCTCATTATCATCATGAGGGAGTCGTCGTAAACCGGCTCTCCTCTAGTTGTGTCTAGCCCTAGAGATTGTTTCTTGCTTGCTTGTCCCTCTTTGGGGAGCCCTACCCCTCCTTATATATGTTGAAGGGGCGGGTTACATGACTAGTCCTAGTAGGATTAGGATTACTCTATTACAAGTGGAGTCCTAGTATTACTTCCTTTGTAGGAAAATATTCCTTGTGCTTTCCTCATAAACCAGCCCACCATAGCGTGATCCGGCCTTCCATAAACCGCCCGTTGGGCCACTGGGTCTTGTCGCTCCTCTGACCCGCCTTCTGGATTACCAATGAATCGTAAACCGCCAGGTCCAAGTGGGTCGCCAGTGAATAGCCAAACTCTAGCCGGGTCATACATCCGGCGGTTCATACCGCGGGGTATATCCCCGACATTAGCCCCCAGTTTAATTTGGATTCATCCATGTTAAACTGATCTGCAACATAAATACAAGAACAAATTTACTGGGTTGTGCTCCAATTTAAATATTCTTGTAAACCAGCACTTGATCATCCTTAAATCCTTGTCATTTCTTCCTTCTAAAAAATCCGAGTCAATAGACCAGTTTCATAATCAATTTGCTTGCAGAAGATATTTTGTAAATAAAAAATCCATTTGAATTGGCCTTCAATGCTCTGACTTGACAAAAATATTAGTCTATGAAATATTCAACTGATATCCAGCCGGCTTGAGGATGTAAAACTTGCTAGTTTATGATTACCACCATTGTCAGGTTATAAAAACTTATAATTCCGGGTCATGATTGTTGCCAACGCCGGTTCATGATTGTTGCCAACACCGGTTCATGATTACTAATGACACCGGGTTATGATTGTTGCAGACACCGGGTCAATCTGGTTTATTCAAAACTGAGAATTTGAAGATTTTTCTCCCTTATATTTATATTACCTGTAGCCCCCAAGTCTTGAGCAGGACAAAGTGATGGCTTAAGACTTGCTTCAATATAAATACTGCCACTTAGGAAGAAATCCATGTTGTTCATCCCAGTCACTTAGTAAAAACTGAATACTACATATTATGTAGCCCCCAAGTGTCGGGTTGTCGTGCTTGCCGCAACCTGGGACTTGTAATTGTCTGATGCTCAAAAAACTTCAACCAGTGTAGCCCCCAAGGGCCGGGTCATTTATGCAATAATGAGCAGGGACTTTGTAAATATAATCATGTAGATTTGAGCAATGATGTGTAGCCCCCAAGGGCCGGCTCAGTAAGATAACATTGAGTTGGGAGTTGATATATACTTCAATGAAAATAACATCATATGATGTAACCCCTATCATGGGGCTTGAATCCACGTCCACAAAATTAAGAGCCTTGTGCTTTACCAACTAAGCAGTGGACCCTCCAATATAATGAATAAAAAGCTTTGTACCTTGAATTGTTAACATGAGCAATTGGTAGCCCCCAAGGGCCGGCTCATTATGATGTGATGACTCGGGTCTTCAATAAGGTGAGCAAACAAATGACTTTGCATTAGCCCCCAAGTGTCATGGTGCATGCTTGCAGCGATATGAGACTTGTGTATTTGATGTAATTTCAACTGAAATAATGTAGCCCCCAAGTGTCGGGTCGTAAGCCTGCAGCAACTTGGGACTATTCCTTCAATTGTAGAATAAGTCATATCTATTGATAATATGATAGCCATTGCGCTAAAGCAACTTTGAAAACCTTAATCATAATGCTGGTTATTGATAACCGTAATAAAAATCCAGCCATGTTGGCTATTTGAATAATATACCCAATGATTTATAAGCGCATAATTCCAATGGCGCAATCCAAATATATACTGGCAACTTATAGTACAAAGCCAGGCTGGGTCAATAAACACCGGATTATAAGTGATTATGTGCTAACAGCTTGATAACTGGAAGCCACACCGGGTTAAGAAACACTGGGTTGATGTAATGACATATAGTCTGGCCGGGTCAGTAAACACAGGTGTAACTTAGAACTTGATCAAAAAAGAGATAAAAATTTGCAAAAAGCAAAAGCAAATAAAACATGTAGTCGAGGCTTTTTGAGGGCTGCCAGGCCCAAATTCGAGGCTTTTCGTGGGCTGCCAGGCCGCTGAGTTAAACCATTCGACAAAGCCTTTTAAGATGGGCCTCCAACTAACCAATCATTATTTTAACTTTGACAAGTTCAGGGTCTCAATGAGAGTAACTTGTCAAACATTCGGCGGGTCGTGCCAGGATTACCTGGATAGGAGTGGCTTACTTGATGAAGCCAGGTTAACCCGGGGTTTTAGGTGAATACACCAGGCTTCCAAGCCATGGGTCGATACCTGATTACAAGGGTCCTTTCAAACTCTTTGTTACTTTACACAAAGCGCCCCAAAGTAACTTTGTGAGCTGTGCTCAATGGGTGCCTATGTTTGAGTTGTGCGTAGCAACAAGACTCTCTTTGGCCCCTTGGGTGTGAAGCTGCCAAGCTTTGTTGTGGCATGATAGCCGGATTAATGGACAGGACTCCGCTTTGTCAGCTGAAGCCCCCATGTGCTATATTTTTTAGCTATGCTCGCCGGGTGCCTATGTTTGAGTTGTGCTGTGCAACAAACTCTCTTTGGCCCCTTATAATAATATTGGCTTGATAGCATGCATCAAGAGGGTAGTAATGCTATGTTCTCTTTGGTGAACACACCTATGTTTGAATAGAAACCCCCAAGTGATCATATGAAGATGAGCCCATAAGGTAGGACACCCATGTTTGAACCGCGCGTCAGGGCAGCAGGTCCTCTTCGGCAACTTTTAACTTTTTGCAAGAGATAAATTCTTCTTGAACAGGGATTTGGAACCGGACATTGAGAGCTTCAAAGCTTTATGGGAGACATCTTTCCCTTGAACCAGATTTTAAACCAGAATCTTCATTGTGAGCCGGAATATTTTTGACGGCCTTTAAATTTTTATCAACATGTCCTTAGCCTCCGGGACCTGGTTATCTTTCCCTTCAACATCCTGGGGCACTTGAAATGTTGAAACTGGCAAGACTTGCTGAGTCATATCATCATAGCCCCCGAGTCTTAAGATGACTCAAGGAGTTGTCTTGAGATTCTCCGTACTTGACCACAGCAGAAGGTATATATAATTGGTGTTGATAACGTGATGTAAATCCACAAAAGGTTGAGGTGACTGCGGCGGGCTATAAATGATCCCATATGAGCCGTGTCAGCAACTCGGCCAATGGTTCCTTCCAACTGACTGTTTGAAGTTTAACCAAACTGTAGTGGCAGCAATTTGTGCCTATGTCCATTGAACCATCCAGCACAGACAGTGGTTGATGATAATTTGCCTCCAATTTGTTGGAAGAAAACCGGGCTACCCAAGCAGTGACTGCTCATACTCAATAAATATCTCATGCAAATAGGTGCGGCCCGGTATGTTGATGTAGACCAGGCCACCAGACGGCGACTTGCGCATGTTCATTCATCGGGTGGTATGATACGGATGAAACACCGGTGCATAATGTTGCTAGCGCGTGCACCGTGCCCATAATATAATGCCTCATTTGTGATGAACAATTGTCTTGCGCCAAGAAATATCACATGCCAAAGTAATTGTTCACACAAAAATTAATGTGCTATGAAAACAAACCGGACGGATACCACCTGATGTTTTTTTTCGGATAACAGATGATCCGTTCATCGCGACAGAGGCAATTTATGTATACGTTGCCTCCGACGCCGGCGCACGAGGACCGGATCATACCTTGGCCATGAGTCAATTCACCTGATTGTTTTGTTCAGCGAGTCCATAGAGCTTTTTCTTATCTCTGGTCCGGGCACAAATGTCTCAACGTGCAATATTATATGCATATTTGCCCCGCTCACCAATTGGTATTAGCCTTGCTAGTACTTTGCATTGGCTGGGATTTTCTTGTTAGGAAGAGTGACTCAGCCTTAAGACCGTCGGTTCATGTGCAAACTCCTCAGCAGACCTCTCAAATCTGACAGCAAAAACAGCAACACCACTCAGATCGTCTGTTCCCAATCAGCAGCTGATCCAATCCTTACCTACTGAATCATATCTTCAAAATCAGTTTCTTCAATTGCCACGGCTGCATAATCGCAAAATGCTTGCTCTCTGAAGAAAATACACTGAAGCCCGACAGCGGAGGCGACTAGAGGCCGGGGCAGCCTGCTGGTGACTCTCAAACCGGTAAAGGCGCGCGGGGATGGCAGCAGCTCGGGGCTGTGGTGAACCGGCGCGCGGGGAGCAGCAGTAACGACTTAACAAGGCGGGTTAACAAGGTGGCGGTAGGTGTTGACTCGGACGGCTCGCGACGACAGGGCCGGTTCAACCCGGCGGGTCGACGAGATGTGTCTGCGGCAGCGGCGAGTTGGAGAGGCGCGGCCGTGGCCGGTTCAGGCGCGAGAGCTGAAACCGGAGCGGGTTTGGTCGGGGTCGGTCGACCTGGTGGAGCCGGCGCGCACGCGGCCGCGGGAGCTGGAGAGGCGCACGGCCTACTGTGGGTACAGAGGAGGGCAAGGCCGAGCCGGACGGCACGGCCACAGAGGGGCGCGAGGAGAAGCTCGGACACGGTCCGGCGGAGAGTGGAGTGAGCGCCGCAGGAGGGGCGCGACCAGGCACCCGCGCGAGATCTAGGAGTCAGCACAAAGATCGTTTACCCAGGTTCGGGCCGCAAGGATGCGTAATACCCTAGTCCTGCTTTGGTGTATATTTGAGTGTTCTTGAGTTCTTCAACTAGCTACGGCACATGACTTGTTCAAAAGATCTGAATCCCTCCTCAGTATGCCTCGGGCCTCCTTTTATAGAAAAAAGGGGTCGCCATAGTCGGACAAACGTCTATCCTCTGGCACCGTCGGACAAACGCATTTAATGCGCTGCCGACGTGCCCTTCTTGCTTTATCGGGGACGGCAAGGAAGCTCGTCCAAGCTGTCGCCGCCTCACCTGGCTCCAACGCAGACCAACTCAGCAAGCACCTGCGTGGTGGCATGCAGATCTTCGAGAAGACTCTGCCACCACACCAGCCCAGCGGCCAGCCAACATGGCACTACAACGCCTCACCTGGCTCTGATGCGCGTCCGAGCTGATGAGGCGTTGTAGTGCCATGTTGGCTGGCTGCTGGGCTGGTGTGGTGGCAGAGTCTTCTCGAAGATCTGCATGCCACCATGCAGGTGCTTGCTGAGTTGGTCTAGAGGCCGCACATCGCCACGTAGGTGCTCGCCTTGCTGGCTGAGCTGGCAGCTGCATGGGGACGGCGGTGGAGTCTTGGCAGATGTGGGCCTGGCCGTGGCCCCGCTGACGTCCTCGGCAAGGGTCTTCCCGGGGATCTCGTGCATTTCCTCGGTAATGATCTTGCCGAGGATCATCATCTTCTGGTCCTCATCTGATCTTGTGTGTTTATGATCTTCACGAAGATCTGCATGCCACCATGGAGGTGCCTCCCGAGCCTTGGTTCCAATGTGGTTGATGGCGTTGGAACCCTTGGCTCAAGGGTGGCGCGCTCTGCTGGCACTGGGTAAGTTGCCCCGGCAAGGCTCTTGCCGGGGCTACGTAGGCCGCCCCGGCAAGGCTCTTGCCGGGGCTACGTAGGCCGCCCTGGCAAGGGCCTTGCCGGGGGAAGCCCATCTTGTCTCTTTACCTTTTGCGCCCTTGGTTTGAGCGCCACTTCAGCAGTCTTGTACCTTTGCTTCCTTCCTCTGCCCTGCTAAGCATGGCCACAGGTGCGGCTCTGACTGCCCTTGCACAAGTAAAGGGGTACAAAGAGGGCCCATACCACTACAATAAAACTACACTTCCGTGATGATACGTGTTTGTCACAGTAGGTCGCGTTTTTTGTCATGCATGTACATTCATGATGATTTTATGACAGAATCAAGATAGTCATACCTGTGCTGTCATAGAAGTGTTCCATGACATTACCAAAATTATCATCACGGAAGTGTCCACTTCCATGACGATAAATCGCGCGTCACAGAAGTGCTTTCGTCAAGGGTGACCGACACGTGACATCCACCATAACGGAACGCCATTAAGCTATTAGGTCCGGTTTTGGATCCGATAACCCGTTAACAACCCCGACCAATGGGGATTTTCCACGTGTAAAATCATCATTGGCCGGAGGAAACACGTGTCGGCTCACTGTTGGGACAGATGTCATCCACTCATTGGACACAAGGCGCCAATGATACGTCAACATGTGGCACGGCCCATCAGAGGCCCATTCCTATGAAAAGGCTGGCCCGTTTGACCTGGTCAAAAGGTGGCGGGCCGGCCTAATGAAAGGGTGTTAACGTCATGTTCGCATATAGCCCATTTACAGACCACTAACTCACGGCCCGTTACGGCCTAATGGTATTAGGCCCAGTAGCGTCATCTGGGCCGTCCAATATGATTCCAGCCCATTGTAACTTCTGGCCCATGACGTATTTCGGCCCATACGAGTCCCTTTGTAACTCTTGGCCTATTAATGGCCCGTGGTGAAACCGTCCCATAATGAATAGTGTATCGCTTTATACCCATTAGCGGCCCATTATTCCATTGGGTCGTTTCCAGCCCGTGTAACCTTTCGGCCTGGCCCATTTATTCTTGGGCTCATTTCCAGCATTCAGTTACTTACGGCCCGTTACTGGCCTTTTCTACTTGTGGGCCAAATTCAGCCCGTGGATACAGTCAGCCCGTTTGTAGCCCGTTAATCTGTTGGGCCATTTTCATAGCATCATCAAATACGGCCTATTACCGGCCCGTTATGGTCAGCCCATAAAACGTATGATTTCCACTCTAGCCCGTTTATGGTCCATTAAAGGCCCGTACAAGGCCCATAGATGAGTCGACCCGTACAAGGCCCATGGATCCTACGGGGCATAGAAGGCCCATGGATCCGATGGCCCATTGAAGGCCCATGGATCCGACGGCCCATTGAAGGCCCATGGATCCAATAGCCCATAGAAGGCCATGGATCGTCCGTCTCGTAGATGGCCCATGGATCGTCCGTCCCATAGATGGCCCATGGATCGTACGGCCCGTGGAGGGCCATGGTCACTACAACGTTTGGGCGAGTTGGCCCCCATTTGAACGATATAGCATATTTAAACAATTATCCTACTCTATACTATCACCTCTAAAAAACATACACTATACAACAAAGAGACCAAGGCATAGAAACATAGAATAATCCTACACTATATAATAAAGAAATTATAGCCGATTATACCCACTGGGCATTATGGTTCGGCACCGGTGATAATAAAGCATACACAAACAACAAATTACATACACTGGGCAAATACAACTCATACATCATGGACACGCATCAACTTAACTCCATTTGAACTATAATCTCTTCAGAGAATAGGATTGACCGCATTCATATAGCACAAATTTCCGTCTACAAAATCTCCAATTCCTTCGTGGTTACCTTAGTGTCTTGTTTCATTTTTTGACTCCTGCATCTAATACCTGCATGTCCAGTCTCAACCTGTTGATTTTACATTGAGAATGGTGTACATGTTGTCTTGCCACCTCTACTTGATGCTAGAGAACATCAGCACATTCCAATTCCAATCCATAATCATTTGGTAACGACCATGCCACACTACTCGCAGATCTTTGTGTTGATGTCACTTCATCCTAAAATGTTTCTGTAAGTACATATGACTAGGGCAAAAATATAGTTACAACAGTGAAGCGAGCAAGACACGATTTTGCACTACATGGCAAAATAGGACTAACAATAATGTTACACGTCATGAAGCATAAGCAGGTGATATTTTAAAAATTATGAAAAAGATAGTCTGTGCAGCCTGCATATAGAAATCTCTCTTAGCTCACCAGAGGAGCATGATGTTGGGGCCCAATCCAAAACACAGACAAGTTACAAATTTAGATAGCACGTTGCATATAAGTAAGCAAGCAGTTGGCCATTCTGTAGCTCAATTAAAGTCTTAGGGAGCATAATGAAAAGCAGAGGGTTTCATACAAACATACTACAGCAAGCAAAACTATGCAATCATTAGCCTAGTATAAACTAGATTGTGAGCCTCATGTAATAATAGTTGGTTAACAGACTTCAAAGCTTCAGGCACACTTCGGCAGAGTAATTAAATGGTAAGGCCTTTAATTATGTCAACTAATAGTTATACAAGTACCCAACATCAGGCATCATTCTTTGGGCATCTCATTAACTGAGGACAAATAAAGCAATTGAAAAGAGTAAATTAACTATGCCTAAAACAAACAAGGAATTGAACTGTTGAGTTGGATACAGTGACTTACCTTAACAGGTTGAAGAGGCTCAGCACAACTCCTACTTATCTTGCAAGGCTCCTTCCTAACATCTTGTACTTGGAAATCCTCAATCTTATCTTCATTGCACCCCTCTGCAAGGTAACACAAACTAGTTACTCATCTCCTTGGAAGATAAATATGCATCCTTTCCAGTCTGTGAACACAAAAGGATGAGATTATAACAAAACAACACCACATAATGAAACATGCCGCATCTCTTGCACTTGTACGCAATGAAATGAGCATTTACTATGTCTGCACTATGTAAAAACTAGGCATACCTTCAAACTGGATCTCCAGGTACTCTTGGAGAGCCTACTTTAGTGTACTGCCAAACCTTTATGTCACCTATGAGTTAGACAAGGCCCCACTATAGCAGCCCTTAGTGTTTAAATCATTGACAAGCTCTGTTAGAGTGTTAGGTCAAGAACAACAAGTAATCAAAGCAAACAGTCCTAGTATGGCTGGCTGATGCAAACAAACAATTGAACAGATGTGTGCGCAAATCTTACATATCAAGAAAAGAAGCAAAGAAGGAGGCTTGAGGACCATCACTTGACTAACCAGATTTAAGAGGCATTTAAACATCATGTGCAACGTATGAACTAACATAAACATTGCATATTCCAGATTCTACAATGGAATGCACATGTATTAGGTTATGCCATGTATGATGATGCCTAAATGTACACTATAGCAGGCAGGAGTGATTCATCATTGCACGCACAATTGAATTGCAGGTTAAGGGCCAGTTCGATTCCGCCTTTTCAGGGCTTATTGTCAAAATAAGCCATAAAAGATGTAAAGAAGTCATTTTTTGAGTTATCGGCTTGAGCTTAACTATTTATCTTTGGAGGGGGGTGTTTCGGGTAGAACCTCACTAAAAATTGAAGGGAAGGGGAATAGTGAAATGACTCTGTTGTCTGCCTATACTACACTCAAAATGCAACTGCTGACGCCCGTGTCACACCTGACCCTCAAGTAAAAATAAACACGCAAGCATTCATTGCCCTACCCGCTTGCATCTCCTCTCCCCTTTCCCTCTACCTTGATCCCCTGCCTGCAGCACTAGGGTTCCTCCAGCGAGCCGTCGCCACTGGTCCCATCTGGCCTGGTCCTTGACGATGCTTTGTCCAGCTAGGCTACATGGCCGGCGGGTAGGGGCAAATCTCCCTGGCTGCTCCTCCCTCTGGCGCCGCCCCTCATTCTCATGGTCTTCAGCAGCTGGTCCACTGTGGTTCGTCCAACGCACTACTCCGGCAGGAGCTGGACAACTACGGCTGATGCCACACTGCGGCAGAAGGCACCTTATTCCCCCTCCCCTCCTCCCAGGCCATGGCCTTGAGGTGTTGTTGAAGGATGAGCTCATCCAACAAGGTGAGTATCTCCTCTGATTTTTTGCCAAATTTTCATTCTGATCCACTATACGATGAATTGCTATGAGCTGCTTCTGTTGCTGCTATATGATGCATTGCTATAAGCTGCTCCTGCTACTGCTATATAATGAATTGCTATGAGTTGCTGCTGCTATATGATGAATTGATATGAGTTGCTGCTGCGGCTGCTATATGATGAGTTTCTATAAGCTGCTCCTGCTGATGCTATATGATGAATTGCTATGAGCTGCTCCTGCTGCTGCTATATGATGAGTTACTATGAGCTGCTCCTACTGCTGCTATATGATGAATTGCTATGAGCTGCTCCTGCTGCTGCTATATGATGAATTGCACACTGCTGCTGCTGGTATATGATGAATTGCACACTGCTGCTATTGTATGATGAGTTGCTATGAGCAGCTGCTGCTGCTCTATGATGCTTTTAGGTGGTGCTGCTATATGATAATAACCAGCCACTTGGACCATCGAATTTCAATAAATAATTGTTCTTTGTTTAAATGTGGGTCATGCGTTCTTCGATTAAATTAGGCAATGGGATCTCTATGGAAAACATTGACCAAAGTAGATTGTGCCAAGTAGATGGTATCTTTGTATTTGCATTTTGAGGAAATAGTGATGGTCTGTTTGCCTATCATATTAATTACTGCCTGGGTTCAATTTGTGATGTTTGCAAGTCAAATTAATTTTCATATTGGCAGCAAAATGAAAAAATATAATGCAATCTAGATTTTCACTGATCATACCAAAGATAAGCTAAAAACGCAATTAAAAGAACTGGTTGGCTTATTACATGGAGCTTATATTCATAGGTGCTTATTTTCTTAGGATAACTCATAATAATTATCCCTAAGAAACTTGGCCAATAGAACTGACATACAAATAACATGTCACGATACTTGCAATGGAGGAGTGATGTACCATAGCACACTGTATAGGCTCACCGCTGCCTCTCCTTTTTTTGCGATGTTCCATGAAATTGCCACATACATCTTGTACTTTTTCATTGTGTAACCCTATCTGCAAGTTGACACGGCTAATTTCAGACATCTCTACATGATACTACATTGCATATCCCTTGCGCATACTTAAACCGCCAATTAACGATTATGTGTGTAGCATAAAATAGCCATGACTCTATGTGCTGGACTAGCAGGCACTCTAAGGGAGCCTAATGTAGTGCACTGGAATTCCTACATGCCACCTACGATTTTGTGTAATGTACTGCCTCTGTTCCTAAATATATGTCTTTGTAGAGATTCCAGTATGGACCACATACAGATGTATATAGATGCATTTTCGAGTGTAGATTCACTCATTTTGCTCCATATGTAGCCTATAGTGGAATCTATAGAAAGACTTATATTTAGGAATGGAGGTACGAGGTAGTATCATGTATGACATCTACATATCTAATTTAGCAGCCAGCAGTAGAAATCATTGTCTTTACAAAGGGATTACTGGTCGAAAATCCTAGCAAAGCACGCTGGCAGACACAGAACAATACAAGAGAGAGAGAGAGACGCACTTACAAGATCATAGCAATGCCTTAGTCCAGGATCTTGGTTGGCCAAGCTGTTAGATCCAGAAGAAACATCGTCCTTGTAGTTTTTGCCAGCTGCATAATAGGTAACAGCGACCTATTAGTATATTTGAAGTACATCGGGCAGATGATGCTGGACGGGTTTAAAGGTGACAAGTACCTAGGCCGTGGCGGGTGCTTGGCATTTCTCCAGACGGTGGGAATCAGGTTAGAAACGTCAAGGGTGATGACGCTGCGTTGGCTGTTGGGGTCCGGTAAGGAGATCTAGAACCGTTGAGTAGGGTGTTTGTGGAGCGGCTCCGGTAGGGTGGACAACGGTGTGGGCGAAGCGGATCTGTGGTCGTGGACGTGGGCGTAGGTGAAGCTGCTCCGGTGGTTGGGTTAAGGATGGTGTCGACGATGCGGATCTGCGGCCGTGGACGGGGCGTCAGAAGCTGCTCCGGTGGTTGGGTTAAGGATGGTATCGACGATGCGGATCTGTGGCCGTGGACGGGGCGTCAGAAGCTGCTCCGGTAGGTTGGATGAGGGTGCGAGGAAGCGGATCTGAGGCCGTGGACTTGTGAGTTGGCAAAGCAGCCCCGATAGGGTTGAGAATGGTATAGGCGAAGCTACTCCAGTAGGGTTGATGATGGTGTCGGCGAAGCGGCTCCGGTAGGGTTGAGGAAGGTGTCGGCGAAGAGGATCAGAAGCCGTCGACGGTGGCGTCGGTGGGGCAGCTCCGAGGGGTGTGGACGAAGCGTCTCTGGTGGGGAGTATGAATGAGCTGCTGCAGATGCGCGACGGTGGACGAGAGTACCAGAGAAGCAGATCTGGCACCGTGGACAAGGCCGACACTGAATGGGCTGTGGTACAGTGGTGGATGACCAGTCTACTTGTTTATAGGGGAGGTGGGATGGTAGATGCGGCCGCAGAAGCAGATCCGGCGAGGTGGACGCCACTGGCAGTGAATGGGCTATGGTACGCCGGTGGATGAGCAGTCTAGGGTTTCGAGAGGGGAGGGGAGAAAGGCCGATGAAGTACGGACGGCGTGATGTAAGATGCCCTGGTGCTGTGGAGTTAGTCGTTTTTGTGAGAGGGGGAGAGGAAATGGGGGTGTCATGTAGTGGGGGGAACCGGAAGTTACCAAAGCATCCCCGACCTATTATGTAGATGAGGGCGGTATTGTAACTGTTGGTCTCTGTGCACCAAGGACAGAAGGGGAATTTCGCATGCTAAAGACTAAGGTGGCGGAAATTTTAGAAGGAGGTGGGAGATTTTGCCGCCCACGAGATCATCCCTATCCAGTTTCAACTAATTTTGGACCGTGCTAGAGGGAAGGTCATGCTATACTGTGTACACGGGACACGCGTTAGCAGTTAATAACTGGTGTGAAGTCCACCCCAGAAAAAAAGACAATAACTCGGGATGATGCGCCGATAACTTGGACGTTCACACGGGTGCGGCCAATCGTACGGGTGTAGTGGCGCGTTCACAAAAAAGGGATCAAACGCCCAGCCTATGTATTTCTCGTGTTAATAGATAATTAAGTGCCATTGGTTATTTACTTTAAACATAATGCATTGACGTGTTAGTGTAGAGGCGCACAAAAAGAAATGGATATTGTAGTCCGCTACTTAAAAGTGTTACCTCATATGATTACATAGCCTCCATTTCATAAATTGCATACTCGTTGAATTCATATATGATTATTACATATATTACTTCAAAATAGAAACTTAAATCATCCAAGACTAATGAATTTGAATGCAGGAGTAACAATGGTGCATGTACATGATAGCTACATTGGTTGGTTGAAGAAACATCACTGTAACTTTGGCATGTACAACTGAAAAGGTTTATTTAAATAGAAAAAATGTGATATGTGAGTGTCCAATCTTTATAGTGTTGAATCGATATTGTACCTTTGGCCACAATATGAAGTAGATATTGATTTATGTTCAAGCGATGCACGTCCACGGTCGCTAGATAGTGATACGTGAATGAATTGTGCAATCTCTCTCACACGCATACATATCTCATTTCCCTGTGCGCATTGGGATCACACACGCACACTTCGTGTATTTATCTCCCTCCATCAAGGTTAAATTCGTCTTTCTACCCCGTCCTACATGTCTCTCACACAGAAACACACACTCTCTCTCTGTCTAACACTCCCACCCCTTTAATTCCGTCCACCCACAGCCTCTAATGTCTCAAAGTATAATAATGTCTCTCACACATATGCCTAAGGTTAGCTCGAGTTTCGGAACGATATGAATACATACAATGGGATTCCAACAGAGCACCTTTTGTTTTGAGATTTCTCTCTCTCTCTCTCCCTCTCTCCCTCTCTCCCTCTCTCCCTCTCTCTCCCTCTCTCCCTCTCTCTCTCTCTCTCTCTCTCACGCGCGCGCGCGCACATTGTTTCTCGCTTCATTTTTTCCGGCACTTGCATGCACACCGTTTGTTTATCTTCGTGATGCTTTAAGTATGCCTCGCACAAATGCTCTCTACCTATCCCTTAATATAGCTAGATATGTGTCACACAAACTCCTTATCCCTACTATCAAGATGCCCATGCGTTGCACGAAACATCAAGATGCATTTGTATGAGTAGTTTATCTTGTGGGAGAAAAGGATGAACGTGGGAATGCCTTATTTGCAAATGCCGAGAGGGGTGTGGGTATCTTTTTACAAAATTGCCATAGTTTCCTTCTTATCCGTCGGATATAAATCGGATGGCCTATATTGCAGGATGGCAGGAACACCATCATCACCAACTCTGTTTTATATAAGAGTAGAGATATGTGAGTGTCACTGCCCCCCCCCACACACCCACACACCCACACTTCCCAACACCGAAGGAGTAGGGTGACACCTCGTTTCTTGATACTAATCTATCGACTGGCTTCTCTCTCAAACATACACACACACTACCCGACACCGAAGGAGTAGGGTGGCACCTCGATCTTGATAGTAATCTATCTACTCCTCTTTCAAACACACACACATACACACACTCGCTAGTTGTGCCTCTGTGCCTACCGCGCACACTCTCGATACGTTTTTCTCTCCCTCCCCCTCCCCCCACCCCAACAATGATAGCAGAAGGGTGACAACTCGATCTGATCATAATCTGTCAATTGGTTTCTCTCTCAAACATTGTGTCTATGTGCCTCGCTCAGTAGCCCCCTCGATATGTAGACTTCTCGCGCACACACAGCTGTAGTGACGATGACGCTGAACCAGTGTGCCTTGTTTTTACAGGCCTCATGTGATAGTTTTCTCCCTGTTTTCTGTTAATTAACAAGGCAACCTTTTCTTTGTTACTACTAGTGAATCTGAAATCATTCAGGGCAGACATAAAATATATCACTTCAACCCTATTATCGCGCGCAGCAACCATTTTAAAAGAAACTAGCTAGCTACCCGTGCGTTGCACGGAACATGAAGATGCATTTGTATGAGTAGTTTATCTTGTGAGAGAAAAGGTTGAACGAGGGAAGGCCTTATTTGCAAACGTGGAGAGGCGTGTGGGTATATTTTTGCAAAATTGCCATAATTTCTTTCCTATCTATTAGATATAAATCCGACGGCCTATATTGCAGGATGGCACACACACCATCATCACCAACTCTATTTTCTACTCCCTCCGTCCGAAAATACTTGTCATCAAAATGGATAAAAAGAGATGTATCTAAAACTAAAATACGTCTAGATACATTTCCTTTTATACATTGTGATGACAAGTATTTCCGGACGGAGGGAATATTTATCTTTTTAGAGATTTCAACAAGTGACTATTACCGGACCTTACCAACATACTCAAAAAAGTAGTCCATAATTTTGATGTTACCCTCTTTTCTTGGCAGTGCAGTGCCATCTGGATACCTCATAAATAAATCAAGGAGAAATCTGACCCCTTCCTAAAAAGACATACGGAGCAAAATGAGTGAATCTACACTCTAAAATATGTCTACATACACATCTGTATGTGGTAGTCCATTTGAAATCTGAAAAAGACAAATATTTAGGAACGAATGGAAGAGTAGACATGGAGATATATCTCCAGCATGGTCTACAACCAAAATGTGCTGGACTGGTTAGCGTCGGATGCTCGCAACGCGATGATATGAGTTCGAATTATGTCTTTTAACTTTAGATTTTTATATTATATATTACTTATTTAATATATATACTTCTTTCGCTACTGTACTGACAGTGGAACCCACAGAGTACTTAGAATACAAGATTAAGGATGGACTTGTTTCTTTTTAACTTTCTGTATGAAGTTGTAGCCACCCTGCAAGTCACGTGTACACTATACATGCTATTAACTTTTTATAGAGGGACAATCATATAGGCAATTAACTCAAATGGATTGGATGTCACTCTATTATTTCCAGCATAAGAGCATCTCCAACGGCAGCTGGCAAATTTCCTCCCACTTCCTTCCACGGAGGATGACATCAAATGCCAGTGGCATACATTTTCACAACTCTAACCAACCAGATGAAATTCGTGCAAACACGGACTGATTTCATATAAGCATGAATGATTTCGTATAAAAAAGCCAGATCTTCATGTAAACATGATGGATTTGATTACATTTACATGAACTAAGCAGTGCCAATCCGGCTCTCTTAGTATAATTAATACTCCCTTCGTCCGGAAATACTTGTCTTAGAAATGGATGTATCTAGACTTATTTTATTTATAGATACATAAAATTTATCCATTCTTAGAACAAATATTTCCCGCCAGCTGGAGAGGGAGTACATAATCTAAATGGCCGCTTGCGGACCCTTTGTCTTCCTCATGTCCGTCAGACACTTGCGGGGTCGACGAAGGTCCTCAGAAGAGACAAAGCAGCAAAGAAACCACCTGAATGCGCAGTCGTCGCCTTGACGGTGGCCTTCATGGGTCCCAAGTGGCAGTGGCCTCCTGTGTTCTACTTCTACTCAATGATGGCGGCGGACACGGAGAAGCTGGCTACCGACTCATCACTCTCCATGCACCCGGCTTCTGTCTCTGCATGCATGGCGCTGCCGCAGGCACGGGAGGCGCGCCCACAGACACGGGAGGCGCGGCCACCGCAGACACTGGTGGCGTGGTATGACGCGGTAGCGACGACGCCCGTACCGGCGTGCTCGCCGCCGTGTTGGCATGGACCAACTTTCCACTCCTCATTGAGCTGAATTGGAGTGGTGAGTTGCTGAACCACGCACCTGCTTGGGGCGGCAACTGGCTCCGTCGGGCCAAGCAAGGTTGGTGAAGCACCGAGCGGCCTCGCCCGTACCCGGAGGGCTCAGCAGGCCACACAACCGGGTAATATGCCGGAGAACGGCTCCTCGGAAGCCATCGGAAGAGTGGAGAAAATGGTGAAGGAGGAGATGGGGGAGCGGCGGAGGGGTGTGATTCTTGCCCGCTGTCTGCCTGGCCTCGTGTAAATAGAGGGCGGACTGTAGGAGCTTGGCCGGTGTCTAGCCTCGTTTAAACTGAGGGCGGACGGGAGCAGCTCGGCCAGTGTTGCATTTAATTCCGACCAGCTCATGAACGGACGTGTGGCCGGAGTAGGATTCTTGGTTTGCATGCGGGTTTAACGAAGGGGTTTGATGGAGGCAAGGAGGCGTGTTCAGCGGGCGTGCAGCGGGCGGTGCAGTACTATTTGATTTGACAACAGTAATGAGCCGTCAAATCACAAAGGCCCTCGCCTCTCATGAAACCTACTAAGCTAGACTGCCCCGCCCTCTAGCCTTTTAAAAAATGTATATATTCCACTTTTGTACAGTACAGTAGTAGTTTCGATGGATTGCGCCATGGAGCAAAACTTGAAATTTAAAAAAAGGTGGTACATATAGAGAGTGCTCGTTGCCAAATTATGCATATAGTACTATTAAAAAAGCTAGTACGTGCTTAAATAAGGTGCTAAATTCTATTAAATAAATACTAGTAGTATGTACATACTAAATAATTAAAGTAACGAGAAGAAACATAACATAGTTCTGCTGGGGGCTCGGCACAACACACCCCTCAAATTAAACTAAGCACACCTGAAATTAAACTATGCAACTAATCCGGTAGACACTATATTAGAACCACCATGAGCAACGACACTAACACCTTACTCACTCGAAGTCCTCATCCATGTCCTTGACTTCGTCCTTGTCCCTCTTCCTCTTGGCCGATACTTCTTTGCTTGAACCGCACACTTGGCTCTTGCTCTTCATCCTACCCTTGTAGATACTGAAACAAAGGTAGCCATCCATTACAGCATAGTGGATGTGGTCTATTTCTAGTACATTCTGCTACCATGCATGACGATGAAACGTGTAATGAGGTTTCTCCAGTTTACCGTACGAAGGATGAACCATGGCTCCGGCCAGGGTCAGCATTGAAGGCTGGCCACTAGAGGGCAGCAGCCGATTCTTCTGGAGATCGAAGGGGTTGCCTACAACGAGGCCTTCCGACCCAGGACTTTTTTGTTGTTCGTAAAGTCTACAACCACGAATTTGACTAGGTTGCTCTTGAGGAAGTTCTTAAAATCCAGGAATTCAACATCGGCATGGCATATGTGGTAGACCAAGCATAAGTCATGCACGCAAACCTAGATCACGGCGGGCTTCTTCCTCTCTTCCTCCTTTAGATCCTTCTCTCGTCCCAGGACTATGGTGTATCCAATATCTAGCCCAGCGACCCACTCATCATCTGTGTTTTCGAACATGCGTCTAAAGCAAGAAAGGCATCCTTTTACCGTCGCGGAAGAACGGGTGTAGATGACGTCGAACTCATCGCCGGTGATGGTTCTAACCTTGTACTCACCGCCGATCATGGAGATTTGGGACGCCATGGATTTGGGAGGAGGGTTAGGATTAGTGGAACTGCCGTAATGTGAAAGGATGAGAAGACTAGGAGCGAACCGCCGTAATATTAAAGGATGTGCGGGGACGAGTAGGAGCGAACTGACAGCATGCGAACGGCAGGGTAGTGGCTTTCCATTCTCCCATGATATGGGCTTCCGAGAGCCCTTGGATCTGAGATCGAACGGTTGCATGGTGTGATTCTAGACCTATGGATGAATATCCTATCCTGGAGGGTTATTCTACAATTTTTTAGCAACTTAGCATGCGACCGTTTGATCTCAGATCCAAGGGCCGCCAGCAGCTTGTATCATGGTCGCGCCTACCACGACCGTCGCGTCGCTCGCGCGGTCGCGCCCTTGGAGATTTAACACGGTGCGTTAGGCTATCTGATGTTGGCATGTCATACATAGTCATCACTTAGTCACTCATACTACAACAAGGTTAGCTATAAGGTTGGCTATAAGTGTATTTATTTTTTTACTTCTCTCTATCTCTTTCTTCATACTCCCTCCGTCCCATAATATAAGAACGTTTTTGACACTAGTGTAGTGCCAAAAATGTTCTTATATTATGGGACAGAGGGAGTAGTATTTATTGCATTTGCCAAGGAGTGACCTCTTCCAATGAAATGGTGCTTAGATGAGGTGCTAAGGGCATTAAATGGTTTAGCAATCAAGTCCCCAATGCATAGGTGCTTATTAGTTTTTTGTTGCTAAGTTTGCTTCATTTAATTAGCTATAGACTAAAAATTGTCTTTTCACCTAGGTACACGCGCTTAGCACCGTTTCTTCCTTGGGTCACCAAACTTGCCACATCAGACTTTATGCCTATGTGGCAAGCTTAGCACCTGTAGGAGAAAGTAAGTACTACAATAGTGGGCTATAAGCCCGCTTTACATGGCATTTTTGCATATGTGGATGAAAGAGGGAAGGAAAAAGTGGAGAAGTGGGCTCTCATGCAAGAGCCAGCCTCTACTACATGGTGGAGCATTGGGAGAGGCACCTGTATGGAGCTGGTCAGGAATCGGGAGACTCATGCCGGTCGTAGGACCGCAGTTAAAATGATAATGGCAAGTCAAATCATGGGGCCCCACCTGTCCAGTAGTAACTCGCTGTCAAATCACACAACCCTACGTTTGCAGCAGCCTACTCCCTCATCTTCTCGTGTCTCTGTCGAACCGACTAGGCGGAACTGCCCCGCCTACCGCGCAGGAAAAGCCCCGCCCTCGACTTTTAAATAGCACAGTATACTCCCTCCGTATAGGTGACCAAGGTGGAGAGGAAAACGAGAGAACGTAATGTTTATTTGCTAATAGTATCATGCATTCCAACTAGGCAATTTTGATGAGGTGTCATAGAATTAAATGAAGAAAGAGAGAGTTGAGTATCATATCATGATACTGTATCATAATAAATGCTATGCTACTATGTGTCATACATGGCAATAAATAAAGTACTACTCCCTCCGTTCCTAAATACTATTTGTCTTTCTAGAGATTTCAACAAGTGACTACATACGGAGCAAAAAGAGTGAATCTACACTATAAAATATGTCTATATACATCCATTTGTAGTAGTTCATTTGAAATCACTAAAAAGACAATTATTTAGGAACGGAGGGAGTACATGATACTAATATATGATACTAAGCATTATTAATATCATTGTGTGCAACGAACTGACCACTGCATGTCATGTTTGATAGTCTCAAGTCATTAAAAGCATACAAGCCCCACATCTCTTATTGGTTGATTCCTCTATTTATGTCAAAAAATAAGAAACAACGTGAGAGTTAATGCACCACACCTATGTGTTTACTATTTGGTTTTCTTAAGATGACTTACTCACCTAGACAGACGGAGTATTCGATTTGACAGCGGGCGGTGCAGTTCCCGATACAGCTTTAATGCAGAAGAGGGAGGGAGTGGCGGTTCCCGAAATGTTGAACAACCAATGCATCCTCCTTCGATTAATGCATGAGGGAAGTAATGGGAGGAGGTCAGGGAAAAGAGGCTGCACGATGTGAATGCAATGCAGTTTGCCCTCATATAAAGGCGCCCCTCCATTCCAATGCATCTACCACATCGTACGCACCTAAGCATTTGTCGAAGCACCTACACTAAGCGCAAAGGAGCTCACTCCAGACCCATGGCAGCGATGCGCGCGAGCGGCCAGTGGCTGTGCCAGATGGTCAACGACGCCGGCCTGCGGCATGGCGCCGAGGATTGTCTCCAAACGGTGTTGGAGACCGGCTGATGGATCGCCACCGTCGACGCCAACTACGACTCTTAGTTGGACCAGATGATCATTGCCACTAAGTTCATCGTCCTCAAGAAGCTCGCGGACGACATTGCCGTACTCCTCCAGCCCATGCGCCCGGGCTCCTCATTGCCTGCCACCCTAATCGTCCTCCATGACCAGAACCTCTTTCAAGCACTGGTGGCCCTGCGACTGCCCACCGACGCCACGAAGAATGTCCACCTGGAGGTCGCGCTCGCCGCTTCGCCCTACAAGAATTCGTCGACCTACACATCCACGTGTACGAGCAAATCATGTACATAGGTATCTACAAGGCTAGTGAGGATGCTACGATGTTGGCCTTCCTCAACCGGCTGGAAGCCTTGGATGCCTTTGCTGAGAAGCACCTCGACCTCGCCACAAAAGCTGTCGCTCTTTAGCCGCCGGTTGGTGGCCCGGCGCACTAAGTTGAGGAGGTGGAGGTCGTACGTTGATGGATCCATCTTTCTTCTTGCCTTCTGTAACCACCACTGTGATTGCATCATCGTGGCCTTAATTCTTATTGTTCTGTTGCATTCTCATTCAAGTCAATACCGACATGTGCGATCCCTTTGCTTAATTATATGCATCACTTTAACTAGTACTCCATCCGTCAATTTATAAGTTGGGCTTACCTTTTCCATCAACTTCGTGCAACATGCGGGCATCTTGCTAGAAACACTAGAACATGTCGGACCGCGTGTGACCAAACCGGCAATGCGCCAACCTAGTACTATGTACCCTGCTTATCTGGCAGCAATGGCCCCTCCCTAGCGTTTCCAATCATTATTTCTATCTATCGATCATGCCAAGGAGTGGAACCAAATGTTACAATTTATCCATGTTTCTCTACTCCTACTCCTATAGAAGACTCAGTTGGTGATGGTGGTGTGTCTGCCATCCATCGTTTCTGACCATTAGATCTACATCTAATGGTTGTGAGGTAAGTTGTGGCATTTTTGCAACAATAGCCCACTTCTCTGCTCCTATTTGCAGAAAACCACTTATTATCTTGAAAGCAACCACATCCCTCCCTCACCTCATCAAAACAGCCTGAGAAATATATTTTGAGTGAAAAGTACTCCCTCCGTTCCTAAATATTTGTCTTTCTAGAGATTTCAATAAGTGACTACATACGGAGCAAAATGAGTGAATCTACACTTCAAAATATGTCTATATAATCCGTATGTGATGGTCCATTTGAAATCTCTAAAAAGACAAATATTTAGGAACGGGGGGAGTAATATATTAGGATTATATCAAAACAAGAGTGATTTCTTTCAAGTTTGTGAACAAGTACTACTATTCTACTAGTACTTTGGATCCGTCGCAACGCACAGGCACATTGCTAGTAAAAGGAAAAGGCCTGCCGCGTTCGCGTTGCACCCCCACACGCCCGAGAATCGGGAGTACTCCATGGCCCATCCGGCACGACACATAGCTTAGGGAAGGCGTGTTGCCTAGCATTATCACTTTCATGTGGGACTGCCATTGAGCAAACCACACCCCGCCCGTCGCCGGGTTGGAAAACAGAAACAAGGGGAAGATCTAGCTGTAGCACGGAAGCCAAGAAATTTGGTGTCAGATGGGGCTCGTTGATAGAGTAGGAGCATTCCGTACTAGTACTACTCCTACTAGTACCAAGTTTGTACTCCTAATATATTACTAGTACTACCACTATAAAACTAGTAGGTACATGCACGGCACAACATCGTAGGAACAAAAAACGGGAAGATCTTGTTTTGGGTGATTTATCTTTTTTTAGTCAATGCAGTATGAATAATATCATGTGGGGGGCACCCATGAAGCTTATGTGGCTTGGTTGCATGGCTACGAAAGGTAGAGAAAAATAAATAGATAATGTGTTTAGAGTGCACTCCACTAAATAGATATACTTTGGATCCATTGCAACGGACCAACACATCTATATGTATACCCCCTATATAGTGAGTGAAAAACCTTGAAAGTTGGTCGTTGGATGAAGCCAATCCGACGGTACAAAGATGGCAAATTCGAGCACTACCGGCCGTTGAATATCATCCACCAGATTCTGCCACATGTATAATCTAGAAGACTCCATGGTTGAACTTAATTCATGACTAACTTTGCCACAACTAAGCTTAGGCAAAATTATTACTTCTTCAAAATGAGAGCCACAAGTTGGCAAGCCTAAGGGAGTCTTGCCACATTTTTTGTGTGTATGTCATGTGGGGCCTTAGTGTGGCTTGCCTAAGGTGTGTCTTGAACCAAACACTCACCTAAGTTAGTCAAACTTGCCTAACCTTACGTGTGGCAATCTTTGGCAATCTTAGTGGCTGTTTGGTTCATAGCCAGACCTTGCCACACCTAACCTTAGGCAAGTTTGACCAAGTTAGGTAGGTGTTTGGTTCTAGCGACACCTAAGGCAAATATTTTTTTATGAGCAGTGAGCCCCACATGTCATAGACACAAAAAAGTGTGGCAAGATTCCCTTAGGCAAGCCAAAGTGTGGCTAACAAAGCAACTGAACTAAGGCAAGTGTGGCAAGTGTGGCAAAAATCATGTGGCAATATATGGCAAAGATAGTCACAATTCAGACAGCCCTACTAATCAAACATCCCCTAACCTTAGGCAAGTTTTGCAACATTGTATGATAAAGTGTGGCATTGCTAGGCCTAAAACCAAACAACCCCTGTGTCTGCCACAAAAAATGTGGCTAATAAAATTGGCACCATAAGTGTGGCAAGATTTGGCAAGAAGTTGAGTCTATGACATGTGGACCATGTAGCTAGAAAAGTGTGGCAAGACACAAGTGTAGAAATGAACCAAACACATGCCTAAGATATTGTGGCACGCCTAAGCTTAGGCATGGCAACCTTAGGCTGCAAACCAAACATCTATATCTATATCTATACCCCTATATAGTGTGTGAATAACTTTGAAAGTTGGTCGTTGGATCAAGCCAATCCGACGATACAAAGATGGCAAATCCGAGCACTACTTGTTGTTTGATATGATCTACATTCCACCAAATTTTGCCACATGTAGAATCTAGAAAACTCCACATGTAGAAGCATAATGCACAAACACCGGAATCTCATGCGTGCAATGCATGTGTACCGGTTTTGGGGAGCACCACAAGGCCTGCCGCAGGAGTTACATTTCCCTCTCGGGGCCCATGGGACCGAACTTCAGTGGCTTAGTGCCCGGCCTATGGGTCAATGACATGCGGACCTTAAATGCGGCTGGCCCACATGTCAGTCTCATGGTGGTGGCGTGGTTCGCGACTCACTCGTTCGACATGAACCGGCTGGCGGTGGCATGGCCGTGGCGAGGGTGCCACAGCTGGGCATCGGGGCCTCACGAGGCGTAGATGGCCACACCGGCGGGTATTACCTGTAGTATAGAAGTACTCCAGCTGAGGATTGATGCCCGGGACGAAATGTGTCACATCCGCTGGATGAAAATTCGATGGTGCGGGAGTACGGATCATAGCACAACAACGGAGCAGGCAAACCGCGTCCAATCGGGTGTATCTGTGGTAGAAAGTTGATGGTCACCGCAGTTCAGCTGGCCCACATGTCATGCACACAAAGGCAGAGGAACGGTGGGGCCGAGAGGGATGAGGCGCATGTTGGGGGGATGAGGATCCCCTGACGCGAACAATCCTACCATTCTATCACTGACATGTGGGACCCCCAAGCGTGGGTCCCACCTATCAGTGAAGGAAAGGCGGGGCAAGGCAGTGATAGCCACGTCAGAGGATCCATGTCCATGTCGGGGGACGTCGTGTCGTGGGTTGGAGCGGCGCCATGGGAATCGCGTGTGGGTGTGGCAGGGGTAAAAACAAGAAACGTGATGGTCGTCGTGGTTCAACTTCCATGGACAAGCTGTCATGTCTGCTGACACATGTATATCAAAACTAGAGTGTTTATATTTCAAGCACGTGAAAAAGTATTATTCTACTACTTTGGATCCATTGCAACGCACGGTCCAGCACATTGGTAGTAGTAGTGTCTGTCTCTATCTCTAGAGGCCTTCCCTCGTTCATCCTTTTCTCTCACAAGATAAATTACTCATACACATGCATCTTGATGTTCCGTGGAACGCACGAGGATGTTTCCTTGGGGGTCTCTCCAGCGCGGCATGGCCGTAGTTGCAAGTTGGCGCCCCTTGAGATGCCGACATTGAGGGGCACTCGGATTTCCTCCGATGAGTAGGTAAGATGAGTTTGATCACGTAGTAAATGCATTCTAAAGACTACTTTCGTGTCTATTTCCTAATTCTTCCCGAGCCCACTGTTTCACAGGTTAGGCTTGGTGCGAGTGGAGAATGGCTTGCATATGTACGGGAGGGTACCAACATCAATTTGCACAACATTCACTACAAAAAAATACACTTCCGTGATGATACGTGTTTGTCACAGTAGGTCGCGTTTTTTGTCATGCATGTACATCCATGATGATTTTATGACAGAATTAAGATAGTCATACCTGTGCTGTCGTAGAAGTGTTCGATGAATTACCAAAATTATCATCATGGAAGTGTCCACTTCCATGACGATAAATCGCCGTCACGGAAGTGCTTTTGTCAAGGGTGACCGACACGTGGCATCCACCGTAACGGAACACTGTTAAGCTATCGGGTCGGGTTTTGGATCCGATAACCCGTTAACAGCCCTGACCAATGGGGATTTTCCATGTATAAAATCATCATTGGCTGGAGGAAACATGTGTCGGCTCATCGTTGGGACAGATGTCATCCACTCATTGGACGGAAGGCGCCTATGATACGTTGACGCGTGGGACGGCCCAACAGAGGCCCATTCCTGTGAAAAGGCCGGCCCATTTGACTTGGTCAAAAGGTGGCGGGCCGGCCCGTGGAAAGCCTGTTAACAGCATGTTCGCATATAGCCCAGTTACAACCCGCTAACCCAAGGTCTGTTACGTCCTATCCGAATTAGGCCCAGTAGCGTCATCTGGGCCATCCAATATGATTCTAGCCCATTTTCACTTCTGGCCCATGTATGGCCCATGACGTATTTCGGCCCATATGAGGCCCTTTGTAACTCTTGGCCTATTAACTGTCCGTGGTGAAACTGGCCCATAATGAACAGTGTATCACTTTACACCCATTAATGGCCCGTGGTGAAACTGGCCCGTAATGAACAATGTATCACCTTAAACCCATTAACGGACCGTTATTCCGTTGGGCCGTTTCCAGCCCATGTTATCTTTCGGCCTTCTCAGAGCCCATTTATTCTTGGGCTCATTTCCAGCATTCGTTTACTTACGGCCCGTTACTGTCATTTTCTGCTTGTGGGCCAAATTCAGCCCGTGGTTACAGTCGGCCCGTTTATGGTCCGTTAATACGTTGGGCCATTTTCATAGCGTCATCAAATACGGCCTATTAATGATGGCCCATTTTGGTCGGCCCATGAACAGACGATTCCAACTCTAGCCCATTTACGGCCATAATGCGGTCTGTTTGGCCCATGTTTGGCCAATCGATCATACGGCCCGTATAACGCCCATTGATGATACGGCCCGCAGAAGGCCCATTGTTTCTACGGCCCGTAGAAGCCCCATTGTTTCAATGGCCCGTAGAAGTCCCACTGTTTCTATGGCCAGTAGGAGGCCCAGTGTCACTACAGTAAATATTAGCTCATGGTTATTGTGGCCTAGTTTTAAAAAATAGGTTATTCCAGCCACTAGCAAACCGCGGAAAAAGAACTACAATGACTACAAGCAAACAAATAAACAAGACAACAAGGAAATAAATAAGCAAGCAACTAACGCTAAGCTATCACGGCTATTGCACATATTACATCCACTGGGCATCAAAGTTCGCCACCAGTGCAAATATAGGGAAAAGCAGCATATCATATACACTGGTTGTCAAAGTTGGCGACCAGCGCAAATAAATACCGCAGCAAAACAAATCCAGAACTGAAACCACTTCAGAAGATCTCAAGAAACAATATCCTGGGTACCCATAATGCTGGCAAGATGCTTAGCAAGCTTATTAACTTTCTCTTGTTTGGCGCTTAAATCCTCCAGCACTTGCTATTGCACCAGGAAATATGCATCTGAATTCTGCGGGGACTTCCTCAGTCCTTCAGCTTCCTGTCGTAGCACATCTGATCAATGTCTTTCAACTTGAAGTTGAGACTCAAGAAGACGAACTAATTCAGGCAGCGAGTTTGAAGAGCTTGTGCCAGCAGTAGTGGACAGTAACTCGAACACTACATCAAGACAGGACTTTTGGGTTCTCTCATTGTCGTCAAGATAGTTTTTATCAGTTTTCTTGGAGACCAACAGGGATGTCTCACTATCTTGAACCATATCTGCGTTACTTCCTTTACCATTGGATAACGCGGTACTGTTCTCCAATATTTTGTCCGCATTCTAAAAGAGAAACAAGCAGACACATCACATGTTTACCATGTTGTATATGAAACTCATTTTGGTAAATGAGTTCAGTAGTAAAGTGGACAGGATAACAACATGAAACAAACATATATCTATCTACCATGGTCACTTTATGGTCTATATCATTCTAGTTTTTGTTGCCAAATCAAGATAGAGACAAAGTTCAAATAATATTTGTTCAAGACAAAGCAGAATAGACAGAATATAAGTGTGGGTAACTATAGAGCAATAACAACACTTGTAATGTGCATGACATGAGGACATAACTGTTTATTCAATTGAAACTGAAATCAACATAGAGCAAGTTACAACAGCAAACTAGTTAAAGAAACAGGTTTAAAACATACCTGTTGCGCCATTGGAGTTTCAATTCCATCCTTCAAATTTGAAAATAGTTGGTATGAGTAAATACAGTAATGCAAGAGCAAAGGATTATGAACCATAGCTACAGAACCTGACCTGAGAACAAATCTTCTTCTCCTTTAAGTGTTGAGTTGGGATTCGGAGTGGTGGTCCTCGTGCTTTGGGCACTGCAGTTCCCTTACTAACTGCTCGTGTTTGGGTGCTGTGTGGTGGAGACGGTGCTGTGTCAACTAGAACTGGGTTACTATCTGCCGGGGTTGGGGTTAGAAGGGGTGTAGCTGGTTCTCTGTCCAACTGGGTAGGGGTACAATCTGCAAGAGTCTGGGTTATGTGTGGTGGATCTGGTCCTTGGGCAAGTACAACCGTGGTTCTATCTGCATCAACTGGTAACACTATCTTTTCTAAAGACCATGTTGTTACTCCCTTAGATACTGCCATCACGCTCTCCAATTCAAATGGCTGATAAACAAGAAAAGTAATTGAAAGTATAGACATTGTATGATAGATAGGTGAAATGGATAGTGGGGAATAAAAGAGGGCATGAAATAATTCATATTTATGTTGTCTAACCAAACAGGATAGCATGACACAATTTCACATATATGATGGCTAACTAAACAGGATAGCATTCACATTATGATGGCTAACTAAAAAAGATGGAAAGACATAGTTCAAAATATGAGACTATGTAAACAGGATGACATGACATAACTATATAATGTGTTTATTAAACAGGTTGGCATGCCATAATTCACATATATTCACGGATAGAATGCCATAATTCAAAATATGATGACTGTAAACACTAAACAGGATGAGATGATATAACTATATGATGTCTTTATTAAATGGGTTGACATGCCATAATTCAGATAGATGATGTGTATGTACTATGTAAACATGATGGCATGATATAATTCAAATATATGATTTATATAGTAAGCAAGTAAGCAGATGGCAATCCATATATGATGTAAAAAGTAAGCAATGCAAGACAACATGCATGACACGGGTAATATAACCCTGCCAAGTTTGAGCATAGACCTCAGGGGGGAAATAGGACTGGTCATCAGTCTCTGAATCCTCCTCTGAGGAGCTCTCTGTAACCAGGAAGATGTCTGCTTCAGAAGGTACCATCGTCTACTCTGAATACCTTGTTTTCACTCCAGATACTTCCATCACCGCTTCAAATGGCTGATGCACAGGAAGAGTAGTTGAATATACAAACATTGTCGACAAATGGAACACGTAATACAAAAAAATGATAGCATGATATAATTCACATACATGATGATTGGCTAAACAACTTGGCATTGCATAATTCACATATATAATGCCTTTGCAACAAGATAGCATTGTATAATTCACATATATAATGTCTTGCAACAAGATGGCAATGCATAATTCACATATATGGTAATTAGACACTGAACGGGTGGCATTCACACAAAGCATGTCTAAACTAATCAAATGACATAGCAATGCGAGACACCATACGCACGATATGAGCAACATAACCCTGCCGAGTTAGAGCATACACCTTGGGGGGGGGGATAGGACTGGTCATCTGTCTCTGAATCCTCCTCTGAGGAGCTATCCGTAACCAGCAAGATATGCGCTTCGTCAGATAGCATAGTCTGCTCTGAAGACCTTGTTTTCACTCCAGAATTTGCCATCACCGTGTCAAATGGCTGATGTACACGAAGAGCAGTTGAATGTACTAACATTGTTGACAAATGTAATATGTAACGGAAAAAAATGATGGCCTGATATTATTTACATATAAGATGACTAGCTAAGAAGGATGGCATTGCAAAATTCACATATATGATGCCTAGCTAAACAAGATGGCGTTGCATAATTCACATAAATGATGAATAAACTAAACAGATGGCATTCGCACAAAGGATGTCTAAACTGAGCAGATGACATATTTGATGTATAAAGTAAGCAATTCAAGACACCATATGCATGATATAACCAACATCAGCATGCCAAGTTAGAGCGAAGACCTCAGGGGGTAAATAGGAGTTGTCTTCTCCTTCTGAATCCCCCTCAGAACAGATATCTTCCTCTCGATTACAATCCGAAATGCATGGAGGGGGGCTGCCTTTGCGCCTACCATGGAGCGACGTCTGCATGAAATTTCATTGCCATGCAAGGCTCGTCTCTTTGCTTACAATAACTGTCATGCATAGGAATAAAACATAGTGAGGTTATGTAAGGAGTGCATGCAGAAATCCAGAGTGATGGTAGCAACCTGTGGATAGACCCAAAACCAATAATAGCAGGCAGATAATGGCTTCAGTTAAAAAATACAGATAATGGCTTCTTTACTGTTTGTTTCCCACCCAACATGAAACTCATAGTAGACATCGGAGAATAACCAGATAGTAGATAGATACTATTGATAGTGGCCCCGATATGTACCCCACAACCATTTAAAAACTCAAGTTTGACCATTAGTTTGGAGCTGACTCAGAGTCTAATCGGTGAACATGACGATAAGGTAGCATGTAATATTAAGCGATGCATAACGTAAGCAGACACGAAAGAGTGCGACCTCTCTTGTGGACCCGTGTAGTCCTCGAGGTAATCTGCTCGGTTGATGATGGTAATGCAGTTTTCATGGCTGCCGGTGGCGGGGAAGAAGATTTGAGGCGGCAAAAGACAGTCTGGAGGCCGGATCCCTGCTGTGCTGGACCCTTCTGTCGTTGGAGCAGCTGAGCTGGGGTGGACGACGACGCAGCTGGAGCCAGACAAACCACGCAAGGTTTTCTTTGACAACAATCTGTAAGAGAAGTAATTTTGTAAGGGCTCGTTTGAATTGGAGGATTCCAACAATGCAGGGACAGGAAATAGACACGAATAGGATAGGAATGCACGTGCAAAACAGAGAATTTAAAACACAAGATTTCTGCCAATCTGGGTGTTTGATTCACAACAATTGGAAGATCACAGGATGCAAAGAAGCATGGTGAGATTAAGTCAAACCACAAGAAAATGTACGGTTATAATGCTATTATGCTACTATCTCTTAGTCATGTGCTTCATGAATAGGAATTTGAAAAGCAGGACAAGTGAAAATTAAAATTCCTACTTTTTTCTTTCAAGGAGACACTAAAGGAACAAATCCGTGTGCTTAGTGGACAATATATATAACATGTAGAGTAAAAAAGAGATGCAACAAGTGTACAACCTCTTTGGCGAAGCCATGTCTATCTCAGCGTGATTGGGTTGGCCGGTGAGGATGCTCCGGCTGACTTTGCTGTCAGAGGAGGGGAAGAAGATCTTAGGCGTCTGGAGATGGAGCCCGAGGTATTGCTCTGCTGTGATGGAGGGTTTCGTCGTTGGAGCAGCTCCGGTGAGTTGTACGACGCCGAGGCTGAAGCAGGATAAGAGAGACAACAAACAACGTTAACCTGAGTGGAATTCTAATAACATCTCCAATACATGACGTAAAATACATAACCACAAAGTGCTAGATGTAAAATACATCAGCCGCTCATCTCTGAACTTAACTGTCGAAACTGAATTTAACTGTCGAAACTGAATTTAACTGTCGAAACTGAACTTAACTGTCGAAACTCAATTTTGCTGTCGAAACTGAATTTTGCTGTCGAAACTGAACGCACTGGCAAGGTGAGGCTACACGTCGGTCGACTGACCTTTTCATCTCTGGTCAGTCGATTTTGCAGCCGTTGGATACAAAATCAAGGGCCTGCGATTCATCTTAAACCTCCACCCCCCTGAGCCGCCAGCCACCACCGGCCAAACAGCAGCCCCCCGCCGCCCGCGGCTGGCGGTGCGCCGCCCCGCCCGCCCCAAAAACAATCCCCACCGCCAGTCCGCCGCTGCCCCGGCCATCCCTCTAGGCCCCCCCTCGTGCCGAGCTTTTTCTCCAGCGATCCCCACGCCACCGCCCCGCCAACGCCCCGCCACCGCCGGCGAACACCGCCCCCATCCTGAACCCTAAGATAGATAGTGGGGTACCTCTCCGGTGAGCCCCCCGCCCTGCTGCGGCTGGTTCTTCCTTCACCCCGGCGAGCCCCCACCCCCACCCCCTAAAAATCGACTGACCCGAAAGTCGATTCGGTCGACTGAAGTGTAGCTAAATCAGATTAGCATCGCAAGCAAGAGCAAGAGCGAGAGCAGCAGCGCGAGCAAGAGCAATAGCAAGAGCAGACCAGGCAGGGGACCGAGAGCAAGAGCTGAGCAGCAGCGCGAGCGAGAGCTAAAGCAGAAGCAACTCCTACTGATGTGGACATCGCCGCCGAGGGAGCGACGCCATGGAGGAAGTGGCCGGAGACGCCGCCGTGGATGGAGTCGTGCCGTGTCGGCTCGGGACCGAGCTCCGGCAGCACAGTGAGATCGAATCAAGAAGAAAATGCAGCGATTAGTGTACAACCTCTTTGGTGGCGCCGATTAGGCCGCAGCTTCATCCGAGCAAACAATGATGATGATGCTCTTCCGATGGTGCAGGTGAAGACGGCGGTGTGGGAATGGAGGTGGCGCGAAAGACAAGGGGAACGTCGGGGCAGCTCCTTGGAGGTGGAACACGGGGTGGGTTAACCGGCAGGACGACGAGATCAACGACGGATCCTCATCCGGTATGGTGGATGAGGGACGTCGAGGTGTTGCTGTGGACAACATCGTCGGGGAAGAGGCTCCGGCTGGGTGGCGGACGGAGCAGGGTGTGGGGTTTCGTCGCGGGTTTTCGCGGCCTCGGTGTATGAATGGGTTGGCGGATGGGATGGCAGTGGGGGACCATGGCTTACGGCGCGCTTGTCCGAAATGTGGGGTAAGTTACGAAAGTACCCCCACCGATTTGAGGCGCTTCTTTTGGTTCAGGGGTACCACGGGCATTTAGCGTGTCGGGATTTCACTGGAGGTGGGAGTTTTCGCGCGCGTTGTAATTTCGGAATAGCAAGGCGCGGGTTGAGATGGAGGGAGTTGTCAGAGCACAACGAGACAAAGATATATCTTAAATATTTCGGGCTAACAACGCGTGGGTTGAAATTTCCGGACAAGCCTAACGTGTACTGTACCAAATCAATGTGCACTACAAATGTCATTCAAAACTTTGAATTCATGTTATGTTCAATTAAAATATTTCGCTACGTGTATACTGCATGCAACTTACTACTCAAATGAACGTTTTAGTGCATTCCAAACGTATATACTACCGCTTCAATATGAACTAAATTTGAATTCGTTTCTCTATTTGAATAATATCTACAGTAATGATTGTTGTGAATTCAAAGCATTTGAATTCGTTTCTCTGTTTTAGTAAGATCTACAATCATCATTATTGTCAAGTTAAACCATCGTTTGTGTATTATCTTCATAGCACACCACATGATTAGTCTCGAGTTACATATGAACTATGTGTACTATATGAACTCGAACTCGATTTTTTGAATCCACTTTATTTTGATTTCAAATCACATTACATTTCTAGCTCTAGCTAGATCTTCATAATCTAAACCATGTCTCATATGTATAATGTGTTTATCACATTATGTATGGTGCCCCGCCCCCTACGCCTACAAGTATTTCGATGTGAGTTGCAAACACCACACATTACCACAAATTCAAATAAAATGTGAGAATGTTCGATATATAGTATTGTTTAGATTGTTCGATATTTAGTTGTAAGCTGCAAACACCACACATTATCACAAATTCAAATAAAATGTGAGATTGTTTGATGTATAGTATGGTTTAGATTGTTCGGCATTTAGCTGTGAGTTGCAAACGCCATGCATATGTTTAAAACACTATGATCTCCTATTCAAATATATGAATCCGCTTTCATATCAAATTATGATCTTTGTTAGTCTCTTACACCCACACAATCCTCTAACCTTTGTAGCTACCACTAACTTTCTCTCGTGCATGCCCACGCCTTCCTCGCCCTCCCCCTCCCTCGGCATTCTATCCACCTGGCACATTCATTTTTTTCTTTAGGTCGTTCTCCTAGAGTCTCCACAACTCCTTTCCGACACACACCGATATATAAACCTCTCCAGCGATGCCTGCCTACAACATACACACACACCTTCAATCTCCTCCTTTATGTGTCCTTGCCTCGTGTCTCTCATACGGTCACACACACGTGTAAACTCTCTCCCCTCTTTTCATCGATCTCACAACCGCACACTCCTCCCCCTATCTAGCTAGTAGTTGGGCCTCTCGCACCACCTCCTAGCTCCATTCTCTCTGTCTATCCGTCTCACTGGGCCTTATTTGCCTCTAACAAATGGACGTACACCGACCGATCTCTCTCTATACATATAGCTAGCTAGGTCCTTATAACTCGTTTTTACCCACACGTCGATCGATCTACCTCATTTGTTGTGTCTCTCCCTTCCTTCGACAAACAACAATTGGTCTACCGATCTAGTTAGGTTTCCTTACCAAACACATGGTTCCCCTTCATCATCCATGGATGTGTCCCGACAGATCTATCACGCACATGCACACACAGAAACACATGCCCACTCTTATTGATAACATTGCAGTTCCACCCTCTGTTTGTCTAGTGGGCCTCTCCCACCATCTCCGAGAAGCAACTCCATCACCCATCCAGCACTCTACCCCTCTCCCTCCCTCTCCCTCCCCCTCTCTCTCTCCTCTCTCTCTCTCTGTCCCATCATATTTCCTGTCCTTCAGTTATGTATGGATGTCAACCGATCTCCCTCAAGACATAGCTGGGTATCTCCTTCTCAACACATATACGAGTCGTTCTACCTCTATAGTTAGGCCTCTTCCTACCCCTCCCCCCACCCCCTCCCCCCACACACACACCGATACATCGAACGCTCTAGTCATGTCTCCCTGCCACACACAAACTTGACATGTGCCCTCTAACATTCCGGTAGGCCAGTCGCCCTATATCTTTGACTTGCACACACACACACACACACACACACACACACACAATTTCGATGGCTCTCTTCATCGATCTCGCACCCACCCACTTGATCCTCTCTTCGACTCTATTGAGAGCTATGACCCCTCCCTCTCTTCTCGTGGATTGCCCGACCTTCCGTGTATGATATGGATAGGCCTCCATTTCACACACATTACATGCAAAATTTTGTTTGAGATGTCATCGACACATATTCCCACAAATAATTCACGAAATCAACCCCCACCCCACCCCCACCCCCACCCCAAAACAAAAAACACTCACGAACGCGGTTTGTATCTCTCACACACACCCACGTAGGTGGGGGACGTGCATGAAGAGAAGAGGTGCATGCACGGCGCACGTACTCTCATCTCTTTCCCAACCACACCCGCGCGGGTACATGGTCGAGCTCATTTCTGTAGGAAAAAGGCAGCCCACATGGTAATTTGGCATGTGTACTGGTTGTCCACTTGGTGGAGGGAGGATCGTCTACCACGGGCGAACAAACAAATTGCGACTTGACGCGTTATGTTAAATTAAAAATAGAGGCAAACCATGTGGGGCCTACCTTAGAGGCAAGGCTCTATACACTGGCCTACTTTTGATGTGTCCCGTCAACTCGCAGAACGAGGAGAAGCTTGCTTAGTATGCCGTCTCCCCCGCCCACGGGCGCGGTGGCTTGCAGGATGAGGTGAAGCTTGCTCCGCCTTACGCCCGCTCCCTCGCCCATGCGCGCGGTGGCTCGCAGGACGAGGAGAAAAATTTACTACTCCCTCCGTTTACTCCTTGTCCCTACTACCTTGGTTATAGAGATTATATCATATTGTTTGGAATATATATGTCCTTTAGTAGATTTCAATATGAACTACCAGTACATACTCCAAACACTGATGTATATAGACGTATTTTAGAGTGTAGATTCACTCATTTTGCTCCGTATGTAGCACTCTCCCTCGCCCCTCGACCCTTACCCACGTGGTGGACGTGCAGCAATTCATTCGGTCTCATATACCCAGAACGATATATACTTCGCACTACCATTATTGCTCGACTTCCCAAAGAGGCGAAGAGCCAATCTCAATGTTAATATTTTGGAGATGCCAAGCGCAAGGTTATAGGAGAACGAGTAGTAGGTGCCGCGTCATTTATAAATAAAGTTTTTTTTCAGTGGCACATACGCAATATGATAGGTTCATATGGAGAGAAAAGGAAACCGCTCCGCTATATACATAGTCAGGATGGGCCAGCCTACACGGTTGCTTGCTGGGGTTGCTCTCTTCACACTCTCTCGCACAAAACGACTGTGGCCACATCTCTAACATCCTGGCGGATCACGTCCGCTTGGGGAAGGGGTGGATGCTTAGTGTAGATACGGTGGCCGTCGCCGACGGCAAAAACCCACTGTCGGCATGTCCCGATC
Source organism: Triticum timopheevii (assembly GCA_963921465.1). Classification (NCBI taxonomy): domain Eukaryota; kingdom Viridiplantae; phylum Streptophyta; class Magnoliopsida; order Poales; family Poaceae; genus Triticum; species Triticum timopheevii. Next base: position 108,079,702 of record OY997270.1, read on the forward strand.
AGGGGTCCCCGCTGATCTCTCTCACAAAGCCGGTGAGGTTGCCTTCGTCCCTTGCTCACTGCCGCGACGTGGGCAGTTGCCGCCTCCCGCCGCCCTCCTCAAGGTTGAGCTACGTCCCTTAGGTACAACTCCCTTTACAGCCAGCTTGCACCACTGCTCCAGCTGCCCACATCACTCCCTGTGGATATTTCTCTACTTATTTGCCCCGCACATACCTCTACTGGCTTCTACGTACTATATTTCTGATGAGTTTATGTCTCATCAACTAGTCCCAGTAATCTTATTCTAATCACGCTTCTTCAATTTCTTTGCCACAGGGATGCTCATCTCGATTTTGGTGAAACTGCACAAAATGATCCAATGGTCAAAAGGTTGCAAACTTCATTTATTAGGAAGCTCGAACGTTGCCAGCAAATTGAAGCCTGGTCAGGGTTCATGGTTCAAGTTCTAGGGACTGCTGGGATCGTTTTTTTCTTTAGTTACCTCTATTCCAAAATAAGTGTCAACTTTAGTAGTAGTACAACTTTGTACTAAAGTTTGCACAAAGTTGAGACACTTATTTTGGAATGGAGGGAGTACATATTTGCTATGATCTGTCAATCATTGAGATGCAATAGCATGCATGTTAGTCTCCTTTGTATTGATGAAATGTTGCAACAGGCAACCTTGGATGCAAGATACATGTAACAGAAGCTGGAAGCTTCATTGCATTGTACAAATTTAACTCGCTGATAAATTACAGTACGTACTATACTAGTACTTCCTCCGTTCCTAAATATAAGTCTTTGTAGAGATTTCACCATGAACCACATGCGGATGTATATAGATGCATTTTAAGTGTAGATTCATTCATTTTGTTCTGTATGTAGTTCACCTAGTGGAATCTCTACAAAGACTTATCTACTAGTAATAGCTAGCCCCCACTACTAGGAATTCTCTATCCTCTCCTTGAGCCACATCATCAGAATTGATGTAGCCGTTAGATGAAGTAAATCAGTCCATAATAGCCATCTGATTTAGACGTTGAGAGGCTCCGCACTAAGCCACATGCAAGCATGCAGAAATACCGTGGCATGCATGTGAGTGGGTTTTAAATCAAATCAACATGTCTGCATGCAAGCATGCACCGGTAGCATGCATGTAAGTGAGCTTTTAAGTCCCATTAACATGTCAAAAAGAAAAATATAATCCCATTATGTAGTAGGAGTTGGCTGATCTTTTTTCCCTACGTGGGATGATCTAAATGATGATGGGAGTTTATTTAGTTTGGCTACCACATTTGTCATGCGGTTATAGAGTTTTTTTAGTTCTATGAAATCAATAATTTTGTGCAGAGAGATATACGGCTGTTCCGCGGCAATGCGCGGGGACTCATCTAGTAATATTTAGGAACGGAGGGAGTACTATGTAAAGAGTTAGGTGTCACACGGTGATAGTGTGAGGTGGCCATGTAATCACTGAGCCTGCGTGTTTTCACTGCTCTTGCACTCCTCCGCTGTAAGAATGGAGAAAATTGTGATCTAGTAGTAGTAGTACCTCCTTTCGCCAAAAGCGTCGGACATCCAGCAGTCCTACCACCTCAGTAATAAAGACCAATGAGCCGTCAAATCACATAGACCCAGCAGTAAGTTGGACGGACGAAGCAACCATCACTCTTGCGCCAGTGAGAGGTCGTGTCCGCTCTGCCCGGGCATGAATGCGGCATCGATTCTTTGGAGCAGCGCTGACCATTTCGGGCGGGAAGCACGCGTGGGAGATGGAGGGGCTTTGGGTGGGCTAGGCTGGTCAGGAGCGGGCGTGGAAGCTGTCCGCATGTCCCTACCGGACACGCCCGGAAACGAGGGGATGCACTGACTCTCGCGGCTAAAATCGTACACTACACACCATCTCTCTGTAGGAGCAGGTCAATCTGTCGCTCTCTCTAACACACACATGCTGTTAAACACACACACACACGCACGCACGCACTTTGGTCCAGTTGCACCTTCTAACGTGACTTATTACACCTAGACGGAGGGAATAGTCTCTACTCCTAATGGAGCAGTTGGTAGTCTCGCTTCCAAGTTTTTTTTCGTCCCACCACTTTCATCCGGGTTTTTTCGTAGGTTAACCGTCGTAGATTATTTTCGATGCTGGTTTCTTATTCACCGGTTTATTTACCCCTCAGCTCTTTCCTTGCAAATCAGCACTTTCCAAACGTGCACGCAATCACGGATCTAAATTTACTAACTTATCCAAATCAACCGATACCTTCCATTATTGCACAAAAATTTAGGAAACAAATAATAGATTATAAGGAAACAAATAAAAGATTTTAAAGAGGCATCATACTTTACTAACAATCACTAAAAATCAAATCTAAATTAATTAACCTTACCTTAAATCACTCAATCACTTTAATTAGAAAATATTTTCTTTCCTAACTGCACCCCGCTTAGTGTGCACATAACAATCCGAAGTAATTAGAGTCACATGATTGAATCCATTTATTTAGAGCGACATGATTGAATTCATTTATTAATAATAATCCTCACCAAAAGTGCGTTTAGCAATTTTAGAGGGCGGACCAAAACTCTGCCATCCGCTCGCCCGCGTTTGTTTAGGTACAGGAAAAAATGGCATAATATATGGAAACAACACGACCGGGGCGGTGGCACAATCTTCGGGGATAGGGGATCGGAGGAGAAGGATTGGCCTAGCAGCATGATCGGGGTGCTTCCCCGCGGCCGCGGCCGTCCTCGCGATGCCACCTACCCGAAATCAACGCTGCTCCCTGCCGTCAGCCGAGGTGACGCCACCTGCCCTCCTACCAACGGTTCGCTGCCGCGTGCGGCTACGGCGGGAGGAGTAGCGACGGGGCCGAGGTCCTTCATGCGTTTCGGGATGGAGGCCATGATTTCGTCGAGGTCGTGCCTCCTACACTCAGGGTGTGTCACCGAGATCGAGGCGAGCATGAGGAGCTGTGACCACTGCCATGGTCACCCCATCGTGGGGGATGGAGCACGCCATCGGCCTACAGCTTGTGGAGATCACTGTTGCTCTTCAGGTCGCGTGGTGACCGGATCTTGCTGATGTGTCCCTCCCCGATGACCTCCTCTTCGCCCGGTTGGCCGGCATGGATCTCGCCACTACTGCCCTCAACTTCTCTGCCTCAAGCTCGACGGTCAGCCACCATGGATCCCCCAGCTGGAGGGTCACGTGAACCAGCCGTCCTCCCATGCTGCAGCGGCTAGAAGGTGACATGGCTCTCCGTACACGAAGAGTGGAGTTCAGTCAAGTACTTATATACTTGGCCTCTACTGCTGATCCATGTACATGGAGAAGAACAGACAACCGCTCATTCATGCTTCGTTCCACTCCTTTGCGCTACATTACTGGAGGTGACATTTTCCTATCTCTCTATGTTGTAACAAGCCTGCCGCCTGCATAGTTAATGGATTTTTTATTTAAATTTATCGCTGCTTAGTGCTTTGTTGCAATTGTTCACCCAAGATTCTTATATATAATCTGAGCGTATGTAGGCATACTTAGCTTTGCTATTCCATTTTTTCTGGCGCATAGAAATAAGAGTATTGTCCAGGTTAGGTATTCAATTGAGTATGGTATTTGAATTGCTATCAGAATGTCTTTTCTATGCATGTGATTTCTCACATATGGTTATAATATTTGTGAAGACGTGCATTGCACGTGCACTTGGAAGCGGGCCCGTGGCTCGCGCTGGACGGCGCCGACGCCGACCCGAGCCACCTCGTCCGTGTATTCTTGGAGCTGTGGCTGGTCGATTTACATAAAATTAATTCCCTCAGTTCTGGTGGCAAATATAATACACATAATCCATATTGTTATGCACTAGCGTGTATGTGTGAAATAGATGGATTATGGTCCCGTACCCAATAAGATGGATATGTTTGTGTGTTAGAGAGAGAGGGAGAGGGGGATAGAGGGTGAGGAAGAGGGAGGGAGAGTGTGCGTCTGTGTGTGTGAGGATTTGATGGTAAAAAGGTCGCCAATTTCATAATATTGAACTCTTAAAGTTAATGTGGCCCCGTTGCAACGCACGGGCGTTCTTCTAGTAAGTATACAAGATATGGTGGCACACTGACTTAAGTCGAATACAAGTGCCCAAAATTTGTGTGCATGTTATAATAAGGATTCACTTAAAATAGTACATGAACGAATAGAGGGATCAATTGGACAGTGTTCCTGAGCAGTAGCGAGATGTGTGAGGTAAGATACACCGCTGGCGCTTTTAATTTTTCTTATTAATTTGTTTGTTTCACCCTCTGACTGGTGGGACCCAACGTACTACGTGGAGAGAGGTAAGGTGACTAAGGCTGCATTATTTCTGCACCACTTTGGATAGTCTTACCACCAAAGCCACATGACACGATTATGATTGAAATCGCAATGACTCCCACACACAAAAAAACATGGCATGCTTGTCACACGAATGCAGGAATGTATAAAAGGTTATTTTCCTCTTGTTGAACATAACGGGAGGGTTGTGTAGCTGGTTAGCCTATTCGCTCATCAAACTTGTGGTCTCGGGTAAGATAACTACACTTGAGCATAATTTATGCCAGGAGGATTCTTTGACTGGTCAAAATGCATGGATGCGGAGCTACACGATCTCGTAGTGACCGTATAATCACCTCATCACGTATAAGTTGCAGCCTCGGCACTTGTTTTCTAGGGTTTGCATGCTTCAGACTCTCTCTCCAGTATATATATACACGCTGGAGCCTCAGTGCTTGTGGTTGCTCTCTTCACACTCTCTCGCCCTCTCCATATCTAAACAAGACTTCGTTGGCCTCTCTCTTCCCTCACTGCTGCTCAAAGAGCCGGCAGGATCCGTCTGCCAGGAAGGGAAGGAGGCTTAACGCTGTCGCCGTCAGTGAGGGAGGGAATCCACTACCGGCGCAGCTGTTCACTTTCCACTCAGCGGGGGCGCGGGAGGGCCTCCGACCCCTTCTTCTTCGCCGTCGTCTCGTCGCCCACTGAACCACGCCCCAAGAACCTTAAGGTATAATTTACTTACTCCACATGCATTGCTCTAGCTGCATGTATACCATGAATCTAGGGCGTGGTTCAAAGAGGAAAGGAGTGGGGGAAAGTAGTGGGAAAAGTTGTATATAGCATGAATCTAGGACGTGGTTCAAAGAGGAAATGAAGGGGAAAAGTTGTATAGCACGAATCTAGGACGTGGTTCAAAGAGGAAAGGAATGGGGGAAAGTAGTGGGGAAAGTTGTATCGCATAAATCTAGGACGTGGTTCAAAGAGGAAAGGAAGGGGCGAAAGTACTAGTTCAAAAAGGAAAGGAAAGGGACATGGCTGTAGAGTTTGAGCAGGACTAGATTTGTTGCGCTCACATAGGGAAAGGTGTCTAAAGATAACATAACTGGGACCAACACAAATATGCTCCTTGCTTGTTTGTTCTTTGTTGCAACAGACTGTGCATGACCACAGTACATCGGTAGATGCACATGGTGTTGGTGCGTCCACTGTCCCGTGCAACTCATTAGCTGTTGTTAATCTAAGGCCCTGTTTGGTTAAAAACTTCCTAGTCCCTACCTGCTTGGTTCCAGGGACTAAACATGGACTAGAGGTTATTACATGACATGCTAAAAGACCATGTTACCCCTAGTAATGAACTAATAGAGACAAGGTGCAATGCTTGGTAGGGGCAACTGTTGGAAAAAGTCCCAAAAAGACTCCCTCGGGGTCTTCTTTCTTTAGTCCCAAATGCCCACTTTTAGTCCCTAAAAGTCCATCCTGTTTGGTTTAGATGGGACTGACACAGAGTTTTTTTAGTCCCTACACCAAAATGTCCCTGTAAACAAACACCCTCTAATAATGCCGCTGGAAAATTGATGCAATTCCATATTTAAAAGCAAATTACATGTTTAACGAATTTTATTGTTAATATAATCTCTATGTTAATATTAATCAATGCCACTGTTTGAGAAATGCTATTGTCTTGCTTTCATTCCCATTTAGATAAGGTAGATGCTTCTTTTTGTTGGCTTCTGTGTCATCCACCGTTATTGACCACTAATTGTTTCCTTTGCACCTCTGTGTAAACAGGGTTATCTACTTCACCTCGTTGCCATTGTGACCTTTTGTTGCACTGCACAAAACACTTTTGTTTTAAGAGTGTTTTGTGCAGTTCAACCAAAATGTCACACCGACAATGTTGCATGATTGCTTGATCTTAGTGGAACTGCACAAGAGGAGATCTTACTTCCTATCCGTTAAGGAGAATTTGGTTCAGATCTTGTTCTTGTGAGTTGTTTGAATTCCGCATCATGAGAGGTTAGTACTAGCCTTCTTTCACATGATTCTGCAGTGTGCTTTCATATGTTGTGCTACTTGTACGATAATGTTGCTTGATTTTAGTGAACTGCACAAATGGAGACAAGACTTCCAATGCATATGTGCACTGTAATATCCCATTGAGGTAAGATAAGGATATTTCACAACTATTGGCCTGTATTTTGCCACTTTCATCAGAAAATTAAGTTTAGTACTATACTTGTGCTCCCTAATTGACATGCCAAATCTTACATTGAAGGCGAAGCTTGTCTGTTATTGAACCAAGTGATGAAGGGGAAGAACAAGCGGAAGAAAAACAAAAATCAACTCCCAGTGCTATAATGAAGCACTGGAATTGTGATGACACAAGTAATGATATAGTTTTGCATCTTAAGTTATTGCTATGGCTGGAACGAGCAATTGTTTTGCCACTGATTTGATGCCACTCTTAATGTAATATGTAATTATCTCTACTTGTGCAAACAGGGATCTTCTTTGAAGATACCATATATTTTAGTGGAACTGCACAAGAAGATGTTGGAAACATTAAACTAATTGAGGAGTATATAGTAAGCATGGCCACCACCATAGATAGCAACAGATGGTTCCGGAGAAGTGCTTCATCTGTATGCTCTACACAATAAGCCTCCTGACAAAGGTTGTCATCTCTATTGGTGTTGTGCTACTGTTTACATACTTTCATAAAAGTGGTATTGTCCTTGAGAAGTGCTTCATCTGTGCTATTTTAAATATTTCCTTTCCTTTTTTCGAGCAAACAGGGATGCTAGCATTTAGTAGTCCTCTTGTCTTTGCACAACAGGATCATCTTCCTCTGAAGAAGAATATGGAGTACGTGAAGTGACTAATTCCGATTATGCCAGGATGAAGAAGCCCTGTCTATCTTCTCATCAAAAGGAGCAGTTGAAGGATGGTTACATTACTCCCCACAAGACCAAACTAACTTCAGCTCAGAAGGACTGACAAATCTCCATTTTTTTGTTGTGATGCGAGCACAATGTTGTTCTAGGATTCTTTCTGGTGAGTTCCATTTTTCTAAAAGTGTGCTCTACATGGACCATGTAGGTGCCTATTGAAACTCTCAATTCATAGTACATATTGCTTTATACTAATCACTTTTTTGTATTTGTGCAAACAAGGGTGCTCAGCTTTCAATGGGAACTCCATAAAATGTTCATGAATACATCGAATCATTCATTTCCACCACAAGAAAGGAGGTGCCGATAAGTTCAAGGCATTGCAACATATAAGGGCGAAATCATACAAGCTACGTGCGAATTTGGTTGATTTTGGTGGAACTGTACAAAAAGAATAGCTGGTTTATTTAGCACGAGGTGCCATGTCAATGTCCGAACTGATGGCAAACCCTGCCCATTCCACAATCGTAAGCATTTGATATTTTGGGATGGGACAACCTTGTCAAATTTTGCTCATTGATTTTAGCAAGACATGTGTTTGATATTTTTGAATGGGACGCCCTTTGCTGTCAGCAGCGTCGATCATTTTTTTATTTATTCTTTAGTTTTGAAGTAAATATTGCCTCTGATATGTGAGTCGCTGAGATGCATAATCATCGATTGTTTTGAATGTTCTCTATGAAATGCCAGGCCTGTGTGTTTGATTGCAATGTACAGAAACGCTAAAAAGCTGCTCAAACTCTTTGTACTCCTTCCATTCCTTTTTACTTCGCACATTTTGAAAGTGCATACTTTTTTGTATAAGATTGGTCAAAGTAGAGATACTTTGACTATAGACAAAAACTTGTATGCAAACTAGAAAGGACCGAAGGGAGTACATGTGAAAGTGCTGCAAACGAAGTGATCACCCTGGGAATAATGCTAGTACGTATTGTTTTGCATGTTCATCCAATGCCAATGATACAGGAATTCGAACTAATCGAAATAAATTCATTCATACACGATCGGATTTCATATAAACATGCCGGATTTCATTACATTTCATACATTCTTCAACTAAAAACGGGTGCGCTGGAGGTATAATTAATTAACTGAAGCTACCCACCTGTGTCCGGCTGAGCCGAACAGAAGCTTCAGTGACTTAACTGCAGGTGCAGTTGCATAACTGACATGTGGCCTGTTGGGCCAACGTGTTAGTTAGCCAACTGCACCAGCAGTTAAGTAGAAGCAGCGTTCTTCTCCAGCGCAGCTCTCTGACTCCATGTTGCCGCCAAGAAGCTAACCGGCCGTCAATGGTCAACCCGCCTAGCCTGGCTTCAACTAGAGGGTAGCAACGGTGGCCTTACTTGGACCCGAGCGGCAGCGACCTACCGTGTTATACTCTTCCTCATTTTCTGTGTGGCACGACCTCGTAGGCAGCGGGGCGGGGCCTCGGCGGAGCCGGTGATGTCCGGTGTCTCATTGCCGGCGGGCAGCGCCTCAGCGGAGCGGTGGAAATCCTCCCCCACGTTGCCGGCGGGGTGGGGCCTCGGCTGAGCCGGCGATGTCCTCTGCCTTGTTTTTGGCGGGGTGGGGCCTCGGCGGAGCCGGCGGTGTCCTCTGCCTCGTTGTTGGTGCCGCGGGGCCTCGACGGAGCAGGGCCTCATCGACGCCAGTGGAGCGGGGACTCGTCGGAGCCGACATTGTCCTCTGCCTCGTCCTCGATCTCGCCAAACAGCACCTCGCCCGCTTCATCGCCCTCTTTGCTAGCCTCTTTGTAGGCGGCCGCAGCCTCCGCCACCCGCATGCGGTACCGCCAGCGCTCGAGGCGGCCCTTGCGGGCGGAGTGGTACGAGTCGAGCAGCACCTCCTGCTCTGCCTGCTCCACGGTGATCTGCTCCTCTGCCTGCAGGTGCTCCTGAAGGATATGGTGGTTGTAGGTGGCGTCAGCCTGCGCCTCCCGGAACTGCTCCTCACGCATCTGCCTCACTGTGTCCATATATTGGGCACGGGCCTCGCCAATGGTCATGGTGCAATGCACCGGCGAGGATGGCGCGGAGGAGGGGGTTGGCGCTGGATCGTCGACTACCATGTTCTCCATTGGGACGTCGTCGTCCTCCGACTGCCTGCCGGCCAGCCGGTTGGCAGCAATGGCTGCCATCTCCTTGTGGTCCATCGTCCACCCGTCCCGAAGAGCGCTGGAGCGCGAGGAAGCCATGGTGGGTAGTAGTGGTGTGGACAGGAGAAAGGGAACGGATGCGGATGACTGCGGCTATGGCCGGCGCAGCAGTTTATATAGCAATGGTGGGCGGGCGGAGGGACGGACGTGTGGCGCCGGAGTGGCCGCCTCGGCAACCGCATATCATTAATGTAGGTGGCAGATGGACGGACGGACGTCACTTGTGTCGTTTGAAGGCAGAGCAATCGCCTGCACCGGGAAGCGGGGCGGGCGGCGCTGACTGTTTCGGCCGGAAAGCGCGCGCGGGCGAGGAGATGACTTTACTTGGAGAGGATGACAATGGGGACCCACCAGGGCCATAGCCTCACGTACGCAAGTGCCTCCTTATTATATATATATATATATATATATATATATATATATATATATATATATATATATATAATTTATTTTGCTTCCTCCTGGTTTCCTGACAATATGGTCCCACACCATTGTCAACCTATGTACTCCCTCCTTTCCGGTTTATAGGGCTTATCTCAAAATTTTAGTTTTTCCATTTTATAAGGCTCAATTTGGTAGTTTTCCATCACATGTTCAGATTCCAATGTGCATTAAATCATTACATGCAAGTATTAAGAGAAAGTTGACCAATGCATGCATGCATTGCAATTAATGCATTGATAACATAATTTTTTGAGGATAACAAGAGCATTAATTAGGTGCTTTTGCAAAACTACAAAAAGTATTCCACCACTCGCCATCTACCTTGAATTGAGCACTATAAACCAGAAAGCAGGGAGTAGTCAATAAACGAGAGAATTGCACAAGTAGCGGCCGACAGCTGGGACCAAGCAGCTCAAGCAGTATTTGTGTTTTTGAGGTGTGAGCACTGCAGAGTTTTTTTATGTTTAGCCCAGATATTAATTTTTCTCCTCTGAACAACAACGAAAACATCACTGCAGGTATTAACTGGGTGGGCTATGGCCCGTCTAAGCCAGGCCAGATATCCAGCCTAGATATTAATTTTTTCCAAGCTGAAAATGGCTAGCCCAGCTATACTTTTTTTAGGAATACCCAGGCAAGGTCAAGTTGTTATTCTCCGCCCCGCTGGGCTGCAAATCTTTCCTATGAGGGATGCATTAGGCTTAACAAGAAAATGGGCTTTAAGAAATAATAAATGGGATGTAATTATGAAAACTGGGCAGTAACTATAAAAAAATGCACCAAACACATAATTACTTTATAAAATATTATTTTTGGATATTGAAAATTTTAACTTCATTAATTGTTGCGAGCGCAATGTTTTGTTGGATTTTTACGTAATATAAATTTATATTGAAATTGTATTTAATCTGACTAGAAATTTTGGGATAAAAATATTTCGGATCCCATCAAAATGTGGGAAATTTTAATTGAATTCTATTTTGAACGGTTGGTTGAAATGGGCTGTACTTTTAACAAACTGTAAATGGGCTATAGTAAATTCCATTAGAATTCAAAAATGGGCTACACATTCTTACAAATCTCAAATGGGCTATAAGTTCTCTGCCACACACTTCTGGCCTTACTAAGTTGACGCGTCCCCTAAAAAACAGAGTTGACGCGTACGCAAGGCTTTGTCAACTTATAGTCAACACACGGTTCTAGCAGAAGTGGCCGTTGGATGTCCATCCAATGGATGCCGTGCTTCTTCTTCAATCTCGGATATTCTAGCTTCACCCGCCCAAAAAATGATTCCTCCCCCTGACATCTGGGGCGCACCATTTCGGAAGCTGACCTGTGGGCCTACTAAGTTGACGTACCAAGGGCTTTGTCAACTTAGTCAATATAAACGATTCTAGCTGCAGTGACCGTATGATGTCCATCCAACGGCCATCGTGCTTCTTCAAACTCTGGTCTTCTTGCTCCAGCCGCCCAAAGCAGTGCCGGTCGTGCCGCCTGCTCCTGCCTCCCGTGGCCGGTTGTGCTGCCGCGGAGGCCTCACTGCCCCCTACTACTCCCACCGCTGGCCAGGCCATCCCTCCACTCACCCACACCCCCTGTTATTCTGGGGCGGCGGCAGCGCAGCCGAACCAGTGAACCCTCGTACTCCTCTCCGCGTGTGCATCCACTGCCGCGTCTTCCCCGGCTCCACGTCGTCCCCTTCCTAGGCCTCGCTGTCGTCCACCGCCGTGGTGCTCTCGGCGCGGCATGGTCAACGTGGTCAAGGAACGACTTCCATCGGACATGGACTGTAAGTGGAGAGGCTGATAGCTGGGTCCACGGCAGCCGCAAGGAAGTGCCTCCTTATTACGCGAAAAATATTTATTCCTCCACCTGACAGCGGGACCCACCGGATGAGCCACCGTATTTTGCGAAAAAAATGATTCACCCCCTGACTGCTGGGACCCACCAGCTACATCTTCGCATGCAAGGAAGTGCGTCCGGGAAAAAAACGATTCGTCCCCTGACTGCTGGGACCCACCAGCTACATCTTCGCACGCAAGGAAGTGCGTCCGAAAAAAACGATTCTCCCCCCTGACTGCTGGGACCCACCAGCTACATCTTCGCACGCAAGGAAGTGCGTCCGGGCAAAAAAACGATTCGCCCCCCTGACTGCTGGGACCTAGCAGCTACACATTCGCACGCAAGGAAGTGTGTCCGGGCAAAAAAACACAAAACGATTCGCCCCCCCTGACTGATGAGACCCACCAGCTACATCTTCGCACGCAAGGAATTGCCTGACAGTCGGGACCCACCTGGTCGAAGCGTACGTATTGTCATTCTGGTCGCGAACGTATACGTACATATATACTGGTGGATGTAGAGGCATGCACGTGTCCTAGTAGAGGTGCGCACGTAGCATGTACATGTACGTACAGCGACCAGGGTGCAAGAAAGAAAATACGGCCATGTATGTGTACATACGGGCGGCGTCTCGAACGCCTACTCGCGCATACATACGGCCAGAGATCATGTACATGGCTGGGTCGGAACAGAGAAACAGCGTCATCGTCGTGTTCATGGGGAGCCAACCGGCTGGGTCGGAACGGAATGCATGGCCGTGTTCATTGGGAGGGCTTGCACGGAACAGGCGATGGAAACGAGGCTTGGCGTACCGCAAAACGGAGGAAACGACCTTGTGTTCGATCGGCCATGTTCGGAACGGGGTCCTGTTGATTGGGAGGGGTCTGGCGTACTGCAAAATGGAGGAAATGGACCTCCTACGGTCGAAATGGGGGTCCTGTTCATCGGGAGGGGTGTGGCGTACCACAAAACGGACCTCCTACGGTCGAAATGGGGGTCCTGTTGATCGGGAGGGGTGTGGCGTACCGCAAAACGGACGAAACGGACCTCCTACGGTCGAAACAGGGGTCTTGTTGATCGGGAGGGGTGTGGCGTACCGCAAAACGGACAAAACGGACTTGTGTTGGAGCGCTACGGTCGAAACGGAGGTCTTGTTCATCGGGAGGGGTGGGGCGTACCGCAAAACGGGACTCCACGGGATGTTGTTCATCTCCACCGTCGACCTCCTCCAACCTCCACGGGCTACCGTCGACCTCCTCCAGCCTCCATGGGCTCCAGTTCATCCAGCCTCCACCGTGCGCTACTCCACCGGCTACTGTTCAACCACCCCTCCACGGGCACCCCTCCACCATCTACTGTTCATCCTGCCCTCCACACCATGGGGTCCTGTTCATCCGGAGGCAACGCCACCGCTCACTGTTCATCCAACCCCACCCCCCTGCAACACTCACTGTTCATCCAATCGATCGGCTTCAGTTAGCAGCAGTAGCGAAGGAATCGCTCCATCGGGTTCAGTTAACTGCCATCGATCAATCGCTCGGGTTCAGTAACGCGTAGCCTGCAGTGCAATCGCTCGGGTGCAGTTAGAGCCCAACGTCTTGCTCGGGTTCAGTTAGATCCAACGCCTCGCACACACGCGCGTACGTGTGCAAGAGAAACGCGCATCGCTCGGCCCCCGACCTGCCGCCGTAACTGGGAACTCCCCGAAATTTTCCTCGCCCTCGCTTCTACCACGGTTTTTTCCGTCATGGACAGCCCAAAGAATGTCATGCAGCTGTGTCTCCGGCCCGCCCAGGACGAAAATCCCATTTTCTATCATGATTTTTTGTCATAGAAGTAGGAGCCCACCACATCTATGATGATACCGGGTTTTGTCACAATTATCGTCATAGAAGTGTCATATGTATGACAAAAAAAATTCGTTACCAAAATGTCACGGGTGTGTCTTTTTTTTGTAGTGATTTACAACGGTGACACCGTTCCCGTAGAACCTTTGTCCAACATTGGGATCAGCCATGCAACGGGTCACCGCATAAATAGGTACGGTGGAACCACGGTGAGATTGAATAAGATAGCACGAACCTTGCACATGGCGGTCAAAGGCAGACCATGTTGTCTGTGGCCGATTTGTTGTCGTACGAGTACGAAGACGTTGTGCTCCTTTATAACCGCATCTTCGCGGTGACAAACCAGGGGACTTATTTCGTATGGGACAGATCCTACAATATACTCCGTCTCTCCCAGTTTATTTGTTTTGAATCTTTTTGTTTTATAAGTTTCAGATTCAAATTTAGAGCTCCCCATCACATGTTGAGATTACAATGTCCATTAAATCGTTGCGTGCATGTATAGTAAAGAAACAAATCTCGAGTTTGGCATGAGTTCGTGCAGCGGTAGCACCACAAGGCCTGGCGCAGGAGTTACATTTCCCTCTCAGGGCCGTCGGGACTGAGCTTCAGCGCCTTGCTACACCTGCCTTTGAGTCAATAACATGTGGACCCGATAGGTGACTGGTCCAAATGTAATGCTCCCGAAGGCAGAGGGGCAGTGGGGACGAGAGGGGTGAGCCGCAGGTCGGGGGACATGTGGTGTCATGGGTTCGAGCGGCGTCATGGGAATCGCGTGTGGCTGTGGTAGAAACTTGATGCTCACCGCATTTTAGGTGGCCCACATGTCATGCACACAAAGGCAGAGGGGCGGTGCGGCCGTGAGGGGTGAGGCGCACGTCGGGGGATGTGGTGTCGTAGGTTGGAGCGGCGTCGTGGGAATCGCGAGTGGCAGTGGATGAAACGTGATGGTCGCCGTAGTTGAACTTTCATGGACAATCTGTCATGTCTACAGACACATGCATTGCATACCGATCACTGGAAGGAGTAGTAGAGAAAGCTATATATTTGGATAAATAGTTCCTTCTAGTCAAGCGGACCCAGCTACTACTTTGTTCCAAAGACATGCACACCATCGAAATATTCCATCTATATCAATATACACTGAGAGGGAATAATTTTTTTTACAAGAGAGGAAATAGTTCATCCATCCATAATGCCCTCCTGCTGGTGCAGACTTTTCTTCTTCTTCTTCTTATTCTTCTTCTTCTTCTTCTTCTTCTTCTTGTTGTTGTTGTTGTTGTTGTTCTCATTTTCTGTGGGAGACGGCTTTGCAACAAGCTCTTTGGACCTTGCAGCTATCTCAAAACTCACACGGGCATCGAGGGCAGCATATTTTATCTGCTCGTATGTCAAGGGATAATTCTCCCATCCAGACGACCTTAATGCCACCGTATCGTCACCCTTCTGAAGATTTGTACTGAGCACAAAATTTGCTACATCGAATAGGGATGGTGTCTGTTTATCACAATCTTCTACAGGAATTTTGATTCTAGTTTGTAGGTCAGTGATGCTTTTCAAATCAAGGTTGTACAGCTCCATCTTCTGTTTGTCCCCTTTGATGGCTGCCCCACAGAAGTATACGTCCTCCCGAGACAAGAAATCTTGAAGCTCACCTGGTATGGAGAGCGCGTGTATGATGTGGTACACCAAAACATCATCTACAGATGCGTCCTCACTAGTATTTTCATGAATATGGCATGGTAAGACAAAAGTTGTCACGGTTTATCATACGAGCAGTGTGTGTTTGATGAAATAGATTACTCGTTCGAGAACTGTGCGCTGACGTATACATAAGTACTTGTAAACACTGTTGGTGCTACCCCACTTGTAAGCAGTTGTGCAAAACACGACACATTCGCTCAGCTCTCTTCAACACTAGGCTATCGACTAGCAAACAATCAACAATCTGCTGTCTGACATATAAGCAACTATGTATCTTGTTACAGCGGTTCATGCAGTTAACTGAGGCCACAATGTAAATTCCAAAGGTTTACACGCTAGTCCAGCATTCATGTGGAACACTCACATTAAACTTGGCTTCATAAGAAACTTGAAAAGCATAAGTTAAGCAATTTAATACATCTCAATGATTCATAGAACATAACAAACATATACTAGTTCACAGCAAAAGACAAAGTTGTGAGAAGGTTTACAAATCAGGAAAAAAGAAGCAAGGCTTCTCTGAGCAAAGGGCCTCCCGGCAGGCTTAAATTTCCTGGAGTTCACTCTGGTTTTTTCTTGTTGCCACCATCCAGGGTTAGGTTCTCTCATTCCAGAATAACCAATTATAATTGTGTTCTCAGCTGGAATGCTGAACTGAACCATGCAGTGTACTGACCAGCTGAAATTCTTGTGCATTCCACTAAATTTAAGCACCTCTATTTGCATAAATAAGCAGACCACAATGCCTCTTGTCCGCGCACCTATCCAAAAACCGACGTGCAGTCGTGCCAGCTAGTCCTTGGTCCATGGATGAACTAGTAGAAAGTGCATTTTGTACTAGGATGTAGTTGTTTTCGCTCATCCCTGCACTGCAATCAAGAAGTAAAACGTACGAATCAGCTTCTTTTAGATTGTGTTGGTCATTCTACCTAGTTACTACCAATGTAGGAATACCTGGAACACTGGTGGTTAGGGGACGACAGCTAGGAATAGCCATCTCATTTTTGTGCAGTTGTACTAAAACTGAGGTGTGTACTTTTGATTGCACAGATAGAAACGATACGGAGACAGACATCCCTGTTTGCGAAAATACGAAATATGGTTATTTAAACAGTGACAGATATTTGCAGTGGCGTATGATTAACAACAGCATCTATTGTGTTATAATTGGCACTAGATGACAGTATGAAAGTGCCCTTAAGTAAGTAGCATCACATCACATCAACACGGCCACTAGATTGACATGCAGAACAATAGCATTAGTATTACTGTCATGAGAGTAGCACATGCCAAGTAAATGTGCAATCAAATTTGTTCAGTTCCACTCGGATGAAGCAATGTTAGTGGTGTGAGATTTAAGTGTAACTCCAAAAACACAATTCATGGGAAATAAAGCAAGACGGAAGCACTTCATAAAATGGTGGTGGCATTGCTTCAATTTATCGATGGCACTAGACCATTAAATAGTGACATTAGGTGGCATTGCTTAATGCTTCATGTGATTTTACATTAAGGGTCATAGGGACGGCAGGGGCATAAAGTGGTGAGGCAGATGTGGTTGCCGAGAGCGGCAAACACTCAGGCAGCATGTCTGCACTTGTCCAGTTTTTTATCTCCTCGGCGACATTTTCCTATGTGAGCACATGCAATCAAGACCTGCTCATTCTCATTTGCGTTGTCCCCCAACAGCCCTCACTTTCTTTTCTTTTTCAACCAAGAGACAGGTCCACTTCCCCCCACCCTTCGCCATCCACCATGCTTTCTTCGCCTTCTCAACCAAGAGACTGGTTGGGTAGACAGTATCTACTACTTTCCCCATTTCCTCTTAGAACCAAGTCCTAGATTCATGCTACAGCTTTCCCACTTTCTTCATTGTTTGAACCAACTCTTAGAGTCGACTGTATGAACTAGCTTTACCTCTAATAATAGTAAAAGTCCAGGTGGCTTTGGAATAGCGGACGGAAGTAGAAAAAGATCCACACTGTCAGGTCCCCGACTCAATGCCACACCGATCTAGCATGTAACACCTCATATCACTTTGCGGCCTCACGCACGGTATTCCCACGGGTGTCGCCTTACCAGGCCCGGGACCATTTGCACCTTTTGGCACACGTATATGATAGTGTCACTAGCATCCATATGACAAGGAGCCCGGGCTGACATGACTAGTCATGAACCCAAAGTGGCACTAACTTACAGGGACAGGCATACATGACCCAGCAACGAACGTGTCGGTCATCAGCGAGTGAATCCGGGCTGTAGCAACTGGGCTAGCAGGACTCCAGTAAACCGGGCTGTAGCAGGCTAACAAGACTCCGGTAAACACCGCATGACATTTCCTCGAAGGGACAGACACAGGAATGAAGAAGGACACATGCCGGCCAGCCTAAGTGTTCTGGAGCAGTAGCAAGCTACCAGGGCTCAGTGGAAGCACTAGGAGACATTTCCAGGTAAGAGAGGCTACCAAGGATAAACAACTACATAGTCAGATCCCACACATACCAAGCATTTCAATAACATACACACAGTATGCTCGATATGTGCAAATACAACATGGCATCACAACATGACTCTACAACTCAAGTATTTTATTCGATAGGCTCCAAGGAGCCAGATATTACAAACATGGGTCTCATGACCCAACATTCAGAGCATACAAGTCAAAGCACATGCGGAAGCTCAACATGTCTGAGTACAGACATTTATAAATGGAAAAGGCCGAGAAGCCTGACTATCTACCAGATCCTGCCGAGGGTACAAAATCATAGCTGAGGTAACAAGCTAAACGTCGAAGTCCACACGGAACTACTAGTGAGATAGAAGTCTCTGCAAAAACATAAAATATGCAAACATGAGTACAAATGTACCCAGCAAGACTTACATCAGAACTAACTACATATGCATCATTATCAACAAAGGGGATGGTGGGGTTTAACTGCAGCAAGCCAGCTTTGACTCGGTGGCTATCCTGAACTACGATTGCAAGTAACTCTTTTGAGGTGGCGCACACGAGTCCACATATTCACCAACCAATACACCACTATGGTCCGCTCCCGTCTTCCTACGAGAACGCCATCCATAGCACTCACGCTTATCTTGCGCATTTTAGAGTATCCACTTTCACTTGTCTATGAACTGTATAGGCAACCCAGAGGTCCTTTACCGTGGACGCGGCTATTTGAATAGATTATTTAAAACCCTACAGGGGTGTACTTCTTCACACATGTTTCCACCACTTAGCGTCTGTACATGACATGTCCTCGGCAGACTTCAAGCGAAAGCCGATGTGGGTGTAAACCACGACCTACCTAAACACTCAAGTCTCTAGTCCAGGTTAATCACCTATTCAGGTTCCATCCGCAGGGAGTCCGGCCAAAGTTTCCACATACGGCCCCGAATTATGTGTGCAGGGTTCCCGAGACCCCAAACGGGCGCCAGGTACACCGTGCCACGTGCCTACCGCATCACAGCCCACCCCTCGGGTCAGCGCTGTGCACGGCCTCTAGCATGCTACAAATACCAGAAACTACTTGCAACTCCTGGACAGAGGACGAGGGTGGTTAAGAAGTCGAACGAGGTCATATTTTAGGGCCCAATGCATGGTAGTAGTTGTTTCATGGATCACAAACACAGAACTCAGTTCCTGAGGACGGCTTCAATGAGACAACCCACCATGTACTCCTACATGGCCTCTCACCGTTACCTTTACCAAATCGTGTTCACACACTTAGCTCACACACAGTAGGACATGTTCACCACTTTCCAATTCATCCCCGATGAATCAGACCTGACTCAACTCTAAGCAGTAGCAGGCATGACAAACAAGCATGAACGAGTCGGCACATCAGGGCTCAAACAACTCCTACTCATGCTAGTGGGTTTCATCTATTTACTGTGGCAATGACAGGTCATGCAGAGGAGAAGGGGTTCAACTACCGCAGCATGTAACAGACATGTCGTTGTTGTCCTAATGCATTAAAAGAGAGTAGGAGCGAGAGAGTGGGATTGTATCGGAATGAACAAGGAGGTTTTGCTTGCCTGGCACTCCTGAAGATAGTATAGTTCTTCATCGGTGTCATCGAACTCATCGCCGGTACGTCGTCTGCTGAGAGGGGACAAACACCGGCAACACAGAAGGGAACACAATCAATGCAATGCACAATATGATGCATGATCATGACATGACAATATGAGTGTGTTGGCCTAATGCAACTACAACCTGATGGGTTTGGGTCATTTTGAACCAAAGGTTCAATCCCAAACTCAATTTACGAATTTAAATAGTGCCTTATCATGTTTTGCACTAAACAGCAAGGTTAAGTTGATTTATCATGCATGAAACAAGTACAGATGGATAGATTGGATTTTTCTGATCATTTTTCATATATAAATTATTTAATTTGGAGTTACGGTTGAATTTCTATGAATTTTTGAAGTTTTGGGCATTTTCTGGAATTTCCTGAATAATCATAAATCCAGAAAATGAGTTACTGCGTCAGCACTGCGTCACTGTGACATCAGCTGGTCAACAGCGCCTAACCAGAGTCAAACCTGACAGTGGGACCCATATGTCATCGACTCAGCTAATTAATATAGTTAATTAGCCTTAAGTTAAACCTAACTAAAATGTTAGTGGGGTCGGGGCCCACATGTCAATGACCCAGGGGGTCAAACCCCTGGTCAACTGGGTCTAACCCGCCGGCGTTGAGCCGCCGGTGAGTCTAGAGGTGGCGGCGAGCCTCGGGTTTGCGTCTCCGGCGACCAAACGGCCGGCGGAGGGCATCACGTAGATGCGAACGCACGTCCGTGTTGAGTGGTGGTGGCGGTTGGGCCTGGGGTGGCCGGAGTTGTCGCCGATGACGACCTCGGCGGTTGCCGGAGCTCGGGTGAACTCGGGGTCGAGGCTACAGCAGACGAGTCGGTGCGCGCGAGGCATCTACGTGCCCTACACGACTTGGCGAGGTCAGTGGACAGGACGACGGGGCTGTTGCGTGGCCGGAGCCACGTCGACGATGAGCTCGCGCGGCGGCGCGTGCGGGTCTGCTTGGTGCAGCGACTACGGTGAGTAGCAGAGAGAACGGAGAGGGGGGAAGGCTCAGTGGCTCACGGTGGTTGCAGCAGGCGTCGAAGCGGGCCCGGGGACGGCTGGATGGCGATGAGTCGACGGAGGAGATCCGCGGCGGCCGACATTGAAGAAGAGGTCGGGGACGGCATTTTGAGGCGTCCGACGTCGGGTGAGTCGACGGGGAGGACGAGGGCGTCGAGGCAGAGGCCATGGACACGTCGGTGAGGCGAGGGAGGGCCTCTGGGCGTGGCTACGGCTAGCGATGGCGCCGGCAGCACTCGGGCGTGTTCGGGAGAGAGCCTGGGAAGGGGATGGGGTCGAGGGAGTGAGCGAAGGGGGTTCCAAGGGGTGCGTGGCGCCACCCGAAGAAGCCAGGGCGAAGCGGCAAGCAAGAGGTGTCCGGGCGTGCGCCGGCATGCGTTGGCCACGCGCCTGTCCTCCTGGCAAGGAGGAAGACGACATGGGAGGGGCTAGGTGGGCTGGGCCGGCCACTTGGGCCACCAAATGGCTGCACAGGTGAGGTTCCTCTCTCTCTCCTTTCTAATATTTTCTGTTTTCTATTTTCTGCAATTGTTTTGGCTTTATTAAAAATGCCATAGCATTTTCAAAAATCCTGAAAATATTTGTGGGCATTGTTTGGATTATTTCCAGCAGCCCTCATTTACCTTCAAGATTATTTGGACATTTAAAATTATTTATAGCATTTAAATGTCCAAGAACAAATACTGTATGATTTAATTCAATAATCCAGAATGGCCTAGAAAAATGTGCACCATTTTTCGGAGAGGTTCTAGACCAATTCAAAATGATGAACTTTTATGAAGGGCATTTTGGGTTCATTGAAATGTTTTTCAGTTAAACCTGGTATTTTCAGGGGTCTGCTGAGGTTTGTTGATCCCCATTTCAAATTTAAGGAGAAATTTAAACATCATGGCATAATGGGCAAGCAAAGTCAAACAAGAGCTGATCTAGGGTTGTGACACACACGCAATCAAATGGGGAGCTGGGGCAGTAGAGCAAGGCAGGTTTCGAAGGAATATATACCTGAGGGTCGTTGGCATGTGGCAAAGACGGTGTCGGGAGGCTGGATCTTGGCCACAATACCGCAGGGAGGAAGAAGGGGTCAGAGGCCCTCCCGAGCCGGCGCTCTCTCAGAGAGAACGACACGGCCGCCGATCGGAACACGCGGGCAGCCGTTGGCCCCCTCCCTCGCCGTCGACGATAGCGTGAACGATGCACCTACACCCCTACCCCGGTCGAGGTGGTCCGGCCGGATTTGTGACCAGCCGTGAGCACAGAGAGAGTGTGGCCACCTATGTCTTACTTAGATCTAGAGAGCATAAGAGAGTGAAAGAGAGGAACCCTACTAAAGCAAGCGCTAAGGCTCCTGCTTATATATATAGTGGAGTGATTTTGTTGTACCAGCTTCAAAAAAAATGCACTCCTACGTGTACCCGCGAGTGGGTGTGAGAGAACTAGTGCGTGCGTGCACCGCTTCTCTTTGTGAGAGTACAATATACAATTCCCAAAGAACGTTCGCCACAAGAGTAATAGTACAAGTGTGTGACGTGTGAGCTAAAATAAAATGTGCGCAACGTCTTTTGTTTTTTAGAAGTTTTGAGGGTAGGGTGTGAAGAGCACATATGTGTGTGACTTCTACCTGCAGATAAACGGTGGGTGCGAGAGGACTCGGGAGAGTCATGACTCGTCAGGGTGCGTGTGTGCGTGAGAGAGAGGGGGCATGTATCAATGCAATGCATGTGTCCGTAAATCATTATCCAACAAACGTTCGCCACAAGCCTTTTCCTAACGAACACCGTAAGAACTGTTAGATCGGCATCCGACAGTATCAGTTTTGCCATGTCATTTAACAGAACAGCCACTCCTCCTACACACAAATCTTCCACGTGAGTGTTAGCAACTGTTGTATGCTCCCTTCGTTCCAAAATGCAGTGCATATAGCTTTATTGAAAACTCGAACCTCACAAACTTTTACCGAGTTTTCATGTACCAAAATGCACATATAGAATACCCAGTATATATCATTTCATTCATCTTCGAGATGTAACTATAAAGATGGTGGAGGAGTCTACAAAGAAAGACCATCGTATCACCTGTAGCAATTTCAACCATCCTTTGGTGTGGAGGAATATCATAGGAACTCTATATGATATGATTTTTATAGGGTCTTTTCCTTTAGAGCCAATTGGTTCATAGGAATAGATTCATATACTCCGCATTTCAAAGGAAATAAACATGATATCATTTTTATAGCTTTAGAGCCACTTGGTTCATATGAATGGATTCCTATACTCCCATAATTTCCAAGGAAAATAAACATTATCGTATATTCAATAGAAAAGTTCCAATGATATGAACCAAATGACATCTCTTTTCTAATCCCTCCTCATAGGAATTGAGATACATGTCATCTCTAGATTCAATAGAAAAGTTCTGAACCAAATGACATCTCTTTTCCAATCCCTACTCATAGGAATTGATATACTCCATGCCATCTCTTTCCCTACAACTTCCATGTATACATCTTCTATTCCTAAATAGCTAGTACAACCCACTAGTAGCTTCTTTCCAAGACATGCAACTATGGCACAAGAACTATATAGTGTGCGAATAACTTTGAAAGATGGTCGCTGGATGAAGCTAATCCGACAGTGCAGAGATGGAAAATCCAAGCACTACTGACTATTGGATATCATCAACATTCCACCAGATTCTGCCACATGTACAATTTAGAAGACTCCATGGTTGAACTTAAGCATAATGCACAAACCTCAAAACACAAGCACTTCTCCTTTGTTCTAGAATCTTCCGTATCATAATTGCCCAAACTTTTTTTTCTAAATGAATTGCCATTATTTGTTTTTACTTTATGCTTTACAATGCACAACCCCATGAATCTTAACATTTTTGTAAAACTAATTGATTTTGAATGAGATTCACTATAAGAACTAAACGAACATCTACATCATGCATATATGACTCAAAGCTTTACATGCTATAGTGTGTATTTATTCATAATTTGGTTTCCAAATCTCATGCGTTCAATGCATGTGTACCTTGATAGTTTTGAGTAGAGTAGCAAATTTCACGCGGTCGCGGGTATATCAAAATGCAAGGCCCATGCATCATTGCCTTTCGGTCAAACCTACGTCCACAATTTTTTGTATGTATATCTCCACTGGTCCCAGAACCCAAAATGCCACCTCGTTCCCGTAAAACCAAGCGGCCCACACATATTAAGGCGTCGACTCGAACTCAATCCCTGTCGACATGGCCCCGCACGCTGTAGTACTCCTACAAACCCTACCGCCGCACACATCATCGATTTTCTACAAGAGGACGAGGGAGAAGCGGATTTGTAGTGGAGGCGCTTTCAAAAAAAGGATTTGTAGTGGAGACCCCTACCCTAGGGTGCCCTAGATAGCTACCGCACGCATCATTGGTTTTATCTTTTATTTATGCTCTTGCGCCCTAGAGTGAAATGATGGTTGCATTGTCCGTCTAGCTTAATGCGGGAAAGGTGGGGCTTTGTGATTTGACCCCTCATCGCTCATTTTCTACTATTGCGGTGCTACGACCGGGGTGCCTCCAATTCCAACCACTGCTCCGAACTATAATTTGGTGCATCACACGTGGAACAAGGCGGTGGATGAGCCACATGTCGGCCAAAGGGGTCCTGTTAACTGTGTCGCCATTTCGTGTGCGGACTGACCCTGCTTGAGTTGCTACGCCAACACTACAGGAGCAGCCTACCACTTGGTTTTGCTCCTTGGGGAATCCCAACTATATTGATCTAAAAAGATATGTACTGTACTACCCTCTCCGTCTCGGTTTATAGGGCGTGCACGTAGTTCTAGGTCATCCATTTGACTAACTAAATATGAGTTACTATGTCACAAAAGTATATCATTGGATTCTTAAGCGGATGTAGTTTCTAAGCATATACTGTTCGTCACATATATAGCCAGTTAAATTCTCAACCTAGAATGATGTGCATTCCATGTAAACCAATACGAAGGAAGTAGTAAAAATGAGGTGATTTTACCGAGCGATGGGCAGGGGAGCATGGCCTGTCATGCGGTCCCACGTGTCATGATGTACCAAGGCGATGCGTGTGTCCCTCTTGAGGCAGAAGAAATACTACATGGTTTTCTTGAAGGAGATGATGGCGAACCAAAGTGTGAAATAATGGTTGCTTCGTCCATCTAGGAAGGTGCGGCATCGTGATTTGACGTCTCATTGCTCATTACTACTACTGGGGCTATATGACTGGGGTGCGTCCCCCTGCTGTTCTGCACTGTTATTTGGTGTTTGATACATCGACCTGGTTGCTATATGTCCCACATGTTGGTGAGAGGGAGTATATAATTCATGAAAGCGAGCGTCGACGGAGGAGTACAAGACACGGCTTGGTTTTTGTTGCTTCGCGCGGTCCATCGATACAAACCTGGACTAAAAAAGGCGAGGGCGGGTCTTTTCCCGCGTGGTAGGCAGGGGAGTCTGGCATAGTCTATTCGAGGCAAGGAGGCAGGAAGGGTAGCAAGCAAATAAAGGTTGAGCGACTTAGTTTTGGGAAAATCTTATTTTACAGAGTACGTACCCACTATGGAGGTAGTACTACTTACTACTCCCTCTTTTCCGGTTTTAGTGCTGCTATACACACGATGCCGTGCGGACAACTTGCGCATGACAGCACATATCAAGCCGTTCATGCATACTATCCAGCACATATCAGCGGCTGGACTGCACATCATCCCAGAGTCGTGCACACATCCATTGTCTATGTAGCACTTTCGTTCCAGTTTATAGGGCTCATCTAAAAAAATCATTTTTCCATTTTATAAGTCTCAATTCTATTACTAGTAGTAGTAGCATCACATGTTGGATTTTGAGGTGCGTTAACTCACCCGATGCAAGCAGTGTCAAGAGAAAACTCACCAATGCATGTAGAAGTTCATGGAAATTTAGTGGTCATGCATGCATTCGTTCTAATTAATGCGTCGATAAACATAACTTCTTGAGAAAAATGAGCGTACTAATTACTTGTGCAAACTATGAAATTAATTCCACCACTCACCGTCTACCTTGGTAGGAGAGATTTTGAATTTGAGCCATAAACTGGAAAGGAGGGAGTAGTAATTTTTTTCTCGATTACTATTTGTGGCCTTGTATAGATGCAAAATGTATTTTTTTTATAGTGGCCTTGTATAAGTAAATGGAGGGAGTAGTAAAATTTTCTCCTCCTCCTATGAGCCACCGTGCGCGTGGGCGAGGGAGCGTAGTAAGCAAGCTTCATCTCATCCTGCGAGCCACCGCACCCATGGGCGAGGGAGACGGCATACTAACCAAGCTTCTCCTCGTTCTGCGAGTTGACGGGACACATCAAAAGTACTCCAGTGTATAGAGCCTTACCTCTAAGGTAGGCCCCACATGGTTTGCCTCTTTTTTAACATAACGCATCAAGTCGCAATTTGTTTGTTCACCCGTGGTAGACGATCCTCCCTCCATCAAGTGGACAACCAGTACACGTGTCAAATTACCACGTGGGCTGCCTTTTCGTATAAAAATGAGCTCCACCGTGTACCCGCGCGGGTGTGGTTGGGAAAGAGACGAGAGTACGTGCGCCGTGCGTGCACCTCTTCTCTTCCTACACGTCCCCCACCTACGTGGGTGTGTGTGAGAGAGATACAAACCTAGACATAAGGCGTCGTCCATCCCCATGCCTCCGCCCAGTCCGACCATCAGTCACCACCTCGCCCCACTCCTCCTCACCTTATCTCTCATCTTTCTCCCTCCATTTTCATATACAAGGCCACTATCAAAATTACAATTTGCAGATATACAAGGTGAAAGTGCAACTATCCCTAGGTGGTTTTGGTAAATCCTAACAACATATAGCTCATTGACCTAACATCATTCCAAGATGAATATTTCAGGAAAAGCTCAATGAATGGCATGGCATGGATGAGAAAACTGGATCCCTCAAAATGCTAAGGATAAAAGGATTGTCTCAAGCTCAAAAGCTCAAGACTGTACACTTTATATTTTAGTGATCCAAGATCACATTGAGTCTATAGGAAAAGCCAATACTATCAAGGAGGGATGAGGTGTTGCCTAATGAGTTTCTTGCTCCACAGTGCTTAGTGATATGCTCCAAAACCCTCAACTACTTTCGCATATCCACATATGACCTATGCCGAAAGTCAAACTCGCCCCACCAATTCTTTCTACCCGGCGCCACCGAGTTCAGATGTCATAGCCACTTCCACAAACCCTAGGCAAATCGGTCTCACCGATAGGGATCTCGGTCTCATCGAGATGGGGTTGTAATCTCTCTGTTTCCATTCGTAACATTTTGGTACCACCAAGATGAGCGATCGGTCCCATCGAGATTGCAATGCAAACTCCCTGTTTCCTTTTAGTAACATTTCGGTCCCACCAAAATGAGAGAACCGGTCCCACCGAGTTTACCTGACTAACTATCTGGTTAGCTTATTACCAAAATCGGTCTCACCGAGTTTGTGTAATCGGTCTCACCGAGATTACGTTATGCCCTAACCCTAACCATATCGGTCCTACCGAGTTGCATGACTGTCCCACCGAAAATCCTAACGGTCACTAGATTTGCTAAATCGGTCTGACCGAGTTTCTCAATTCGGTCCCACCGAGTTTGGCAAGTTGTGTGTAACGGTTAGATTTTGTGTGGAGGCTATATATACCCCTCCACCTCCTCTTCATTCGTGGAGAGACCCATCAGAACAAATCTACACTTCCAACTTGCTGTTTCTGAGAAGGAACCACCTACTCATGTGCTGAGGCCAAGATATTCCATTCCTACCATATGAATCTTGATCTCTAGCCTTCCCCAAGTTGCTTTCCACTCAAATCTTCTTTCCACCAAATGCAAATCCTGTGAGAGAGAGTTGAGTGTTGGGGAGACTATCATTTGAAGCACAAGAGCAAGGAGTTCACCATCAACACACCATTTGTTACTTCTTGGAGAGTGGTGTCTCCTAGATTGGCTAGGTGTCACTTGGGAGCCTCCGACAAGATTGTGTAGTTGAACCAAGGAGTTTGTAAGGGCAAGGAGATCGCCTACTTCGTGAAGATCTACCGCTAGTGAAGCAAGTCCTTCGTGGGCGACGTCCATGGTGGGATAGACAAGGTTGCTTCTTCGTGGACCCTTCGTGGGTGGAGCCCTCCGTGGACTCGCGCAACCATTACCCTTCGTGGGTTGAAATCTCCATCAACATGGATGTACGATAGCACCACCTATCGGAACCACGGCTCAAAAATCACCGTGTCTCCAAATTGCGTTTGAATTCTCCAAACCCTTCCCTTTACATTCTTGCAAGTTGCATGCTTTACTTTCCGCTGCTCATATACTCTTGGCATGCTTGCTTGAATTGTGTTATGATTTCTTGACTTGTGCTAAGATAGCTAAAATCTGCCAAAGACTAAAATTGGGAAAAGGACAAGTTTTATTTGGTCAAGTAGTCTAATCACCCCCCCCCCCCTCTAGACATACTTTCGATCCTACAAGTGGAATCAGAGCTTTGGTCTCCATTTGCTTTGATTTCCATAGCTTTTGGTGGTCATAGCCTTGGTTTCACAACCTAGGAGAGTATGGCGTCTAGCGAGGGAAATTATCACCATAGAGGTCCTTACTTTGATGGTACTAATTTTGCTAGTTGGAAGCATAAGATGAAAATGCATATTCTTGGACATAACCCCGCTGTTTGGGCTATTGTGTGTATTGCCTTGCAAGGTCAATTCTTTGATGGGAGAGAACCAAACCGTGAAGCTAGTGCGGAAGAGTTGAAGATGCTGCAATACAACGCTCAACCTTGTGATATCCTCTTCAACAGATTGTGCCCCGAAGAATTCAACAAAATCAGCCGTCTTGAGAATGCAAAGGAAATTTGGGACACTTTGATTGATATGCATGAAGGTACCGACTCCGTCAAGGAATCCAAGTTGGATATGCTCCAAAGTCAACTTGACAAGTTCAAAATGAAGGATGGTGAAGGTGTCGCTGAAATGTACTATAGGCTTGCTCTTATCACAAATAAGATTGTGGGCTTAGGAAGTGAAGAGATGACTGACAAATTCATCATCATGAAGATCCTAAGAGCTTTGGACGGAAAATATGATACCGTGTGCACATTGATCCAAATGATGCCCAATTACAAAGATCTCAAGCCAACGGAAGTCATTGGAAGAATTGTTGCTCATGAGATGTCACTCAAGGATAAGGAGGAACTTCACAACAAGTCAAGTGGTGCATACAAAGCCTCATGTGAAGCCCCCACATCATCAAGTGAGAAACAAACCTTCAATGAAGAGTTGAGATTAATGGTGAAGAACTTCAACAAATTCTACAAGAGTAGAAGCAAAGAGAGAAGCTCCAAGTCAAGGTCCTACAATGAAAAAAGATCTTCTAGTCGGGAGCGCAATTGCTACAATTGTGGGAGACCCAGACACTATTCCAATGAGTGTACGGCACCCTACAAAAGAAGAGAAGACTCACCCAAGAGGAGAAGTAGAAGATAAGAATCACCACCAAGAGAGAGGAGTAGAGATGATCGTTATGAAAGAAGAACATCCCGGAGAAGCAAGGATTCGGAAAGGAAGGACAAGTCATCAAGGAGCTACACAAAAGGAAGACATCAAGCTCATGTTGGTGAATGGGTATCCGGCTCCGACTCCGACAATCACTCCGAGAGAAGCTATCACTCTAACTCCGAATATACTCAAGATGAAGGTGTTGCCGGTCTAGCACTTGTATCAACCAACTCCTATGATATATTTGATTCACCAAATGAAGGACTTGGAAGATGTTTCATGGCTAGAGGCCCAAGGTAACACACCCCAAGTATGTTGATTTCAATAGTGATGAAGATGACTTGCTAGGTGATGATGATTTACTTGTTGACAACTCTAGTGATGAATACTATGATGAAACGTCAATTAATCATGCTAATCAAGATAAAACAAATGACAATGATAAGGAGAAGATTGAGCTTCTAACTAAAGAACTAAACACTCTTAAGTTAGCTCATGAAACTGTCTTAGAAGATCATCGAGAACTTTTAAAGACTCATGAGAAGTTACGCTTTGAAAAGCTCAATCTTGAGCAAGAGCATGAGTTCTTAAAGGAAATCAATGATGATCTTCGTAAGAAAAGTTCTTCTTACATTGCCAAGCGTTTACTCTTATCTACTTACATGCCTAAAGTCAAGTCCATTAACAAGAACAAGAAGGATTCTTCCTCTAGTAGTAATAATAATCATGCTAAATCAAATGTTGTTGCTTCTAGTAGTTCTCTTGATTCCACTAATGATTCTCTTAGCCAAGTTACACTTGAGCAAGAAAATAGCTTATTGAAGGGAATTATAGAGAAAGGTGTTTACAAGAGCCTTGCCGGGACTAAGCAATTTGAGGAAATTGTACGCAAGCAAGGAAGACACCGGAAGAACCAAGGTGTTGGTTTTGAACGAAAGTTCAATGCCAATGGAGTTGAGTGGGAAGAAGATCAATATCCCAAGATGAAGTTTGTTCCTCAACAAGAGAAGTATGATCCTACTTCCTTCAAGGGGACACAAGCTCAAGATGATCTTCCACCACAAGACCACAAGCAAAAGGGCAAGGACAAGCTTCAAGAGGAGATTGATGCATTTGAAGAAGCACCTAAGTCCTTGGTCAAGTGGGTTCCCAAGACTACGACAAGTTCTACTTCCTCAAGTACGACTACAACCCCAAGGATTCCCATCAAGATGATGTGGATCCCGAAGAAGAAGAACTAGAGAGGTCTTGAGGGTGACTCCGCCAACATATTTCACTCATATCATTTTGGCAACAACAGGTGCAATCAACTTGCACATCTTGCACTAGTTCAAGGAGTCACAAACCCTCTTGTTGGTAAGACAAGGGACAAGGTAATCTAATGCTTTCATAGACATCATCTTGTGTGTGCATCACTCTATGTCTATGGATACCCTTGTTTGTTCCTTGTGGGACTAACCCGTGTAGGTATTGAAAGTGCAACTCACTCCAAGGGATTGCTCCAAATGTTCTACATCAACATTGAGCATCCACATCTTCAATACCTACATGAAGTCATCATCGACAAAACCCAAGGTTAGTTTATCCCTCTAAGGGGGGATCTCACATCTAGGGGGAGCTTAACTCTAAGAATTGAGTCAAAGCAACTCTAATGGTGTGAACACATCAATGCATTATGTAAAAGTGGTAACCCCACTTGAGCATAAACGATGAGTATGACCTATGATCAAATGTTCCCATTTGACTCCTAAGTCAATATACTCGTATATAGATGACCTAGTCATCGCCGATTGTTTGATAGATGCTAGAATTGGGTGTGCATGCTTTGCCACATATTTCATTTGCCATTTTATTGTGTGAGCATGTTGGTTGCATATTTTACTCATTCGAGGACATCCACTTGTTGTTTTGATTGATTGGTTTCATTTTTTTGCCAAGTGGATGGACAAGAATGCCTAAGAACCTTCTCTAGCTATCTATGCTTTTCTCGTTTCAAACTCTATTCATGCTAGATCACAAAATTTGATCAACTCAGATTCGAACCACTCTGTGTGACGAGCACTCGGAGTCCCTTATTCGTCATAGACTTAAACTTCCAAAACTTCTTTGTGCGTTTCAGTCTGACCGATTCCTCCATTTCGGTCATAACGAGATCACTAAGTAGATCTAGGTTTTCAATCTCGGTGCAACCGATTTGAACTTTTCGGTCACACCGAGTTACTGTAACTGTCAACAGTTATGCATCTCGGTGCCACCGAGTCGTTCCACTCAGTCACACCGACAGGGTCGGGCTATATATACTCACGGGCAAAAATTTGGAAACTTTCTCCAAACCCCTTCGCTCGCGCATAGCTCACTCTGCCTCCAGGGTCTCTGGATCGTCCTCCTCGTCGCCAGCCGCCTCCAGTCGCTGGTCTCCGCCGCCGTCAACGGAATTCACCCCCGCCATTGCCGCCGTAGCGAGTTCATCGCCAAGCTAGGGTATGGACTCGGTCACAGTGCTATCCCCGTCCGATTCCTAGCACATTGTGTTCATCATGATTCTTGCCACGATTGAAACAAGTCTATCCAGTCAAAACAATCCTTAGATTAGAAGTGAATTGAAAATTTAGGGTTAGGTTTCCGCCGAAACCATCTCGGACCCACTGAGTTGTAGAACTCGGTTCCACCGATTTGGCTAATGCCATTGCACAAGTGATTCTCGGTCTGACCGAGAATTGCAAATCGGTGTGACTGAGTTCAGGACTTTGTGAAACCCTAGCAGTCTCGGTGCCACCGAACTGTGACTCGGTCTGACCGAGTTCACTAGTTTAGGTTCCAAAAGCTGCTTCGGTATCACCAAGTTTGCAAATCGGTTGATCCGAAATGCTTTCTGTGGAAAACTAAAACTAAGTTTTTGAATCATTCTTTTGCAAAAACCTCTGTATTTTGTGATGCTCATCCACTCTATCTCATCTACATCTATTCACAGGGTCAGTAGTCAGTGTTTGCAATATGTCTGATCAAAGTGACAGCCAGAACAGAGAAGAGGAGCAGATTCAGATGAGTGAGGACACTAGTCCCTCTAGTACCTCTGATGAGGGCAGCAGGAGCACCGCAAGCAACTTGCCTAAAGCTGCCACCAGGGCCAGAAAGAAGAAAACCTCAGAATCTGAGGATGAAGACTATGTAGCAGTAGAGGATGAGGCCACTTCCAAGAAGTAAGTGCTCAAAAAGGAGTATGGCACAGCTGCATCCATTAAGCCTGGAATGAAGATCAAAGTGCCTGCAAAGAGAACTCCCATGTCTAAAGCCAGAGCCTCTACTCAAGTACCTTTGGAATCTCAGCCCAAAGAGGATGCTGTAGAAGGGAAGAAAAGGAAGGAAAGGGTCAAGAAAACCATGGCCAGAGTTGTTGGAAAGCCTTCCATGATGGAAGAGGAAGAGGAAGAAGAGGTTGCTGCACCAGCACCCAGGCTCAAAAGCTTATGGGTGATGCTATTAGGTCAGGGGCTGCATCATCAAAGCCCAAAGAAGCACCCAAAGCTGCCTCCAAACCAAAGACTGCACCAAAGAGGAATACCAGAAACATATCTGCTGCTGAGAAGAACAAGGCCCCAGTGCCCGAGACTGTTGCTGAAGAAGAAGAAGATGAAGAGCATGTTTTGAGAAAGTTGAAGCCAAAGATTCCAGACCACAATGATGCTCATCCTGTGGCTGAGAACATGAAACTGAGGAAGGATGCAGGACTCGGACAGTGGAGGTTGTCTGATCCCTATGCTATCAGGAGAAGGACTATTGTTGACTACATGTTCCATACTAAGGAACAGCAGGATTTCTATGAGATAGTGTTGTTGGACAAGAAGCCTATAGTGTGTGACATGAGATGGGTCGACTGGACCTACATGAAGGAGAATGAGGAACACTATCCTGGTGTGCAAGATAGTTTTAGTGCTTGTGGAGTTGCAGACTTTGTTGGGCAGAAGCTCACAAAGTGGAATGATGAGCTCATAATGCAATTCTACTCCACAGCACACTTTTATCCAGATGGCAGGATAGTGTGGATGTCTGAAGGTACAAGGTACCAATCAACTATTGAGGAATGGGCAAATCTGATCAATGCACCTAAGGAGAAGGAAGATGACTTGGATGTCTATGCCAAGAAGAAGATGGATCACAACTCCATGGCTCATATGTACAAGGAGATCCCAGATGCTGCAGTTGAGACACATAAGTTTGGATATGTACATTATCTTCTATCAGGACTCCCAATCAACTGGATCCTCAGGCATACTCTCTTGCCCAAGTCAGGTGACTACAACATGATCAGAGGTCATGCAATAAACTTGCTACACTTATTTGATGTGTCACAGAAGTTCAAGGTCATGAGCCTCATAGTTGAGACTATCAAGAGGATAGCAGCTGACCAGAAGAGAAGTTGTGGGTATGCCCCACAGATTCAGGAGTTGATTAACTCCAAGATGGGCACATGCACATACTTGCTGGACAAGGAACATTTTGCTATCTATCCAGAATTTGAGGACAACCAAGTGGTTATGGATGAAGATGAACCATCTTCTGTGCATGCTCAAGCTAAGAAGGAGAAGGCAAGGACAGAGAAGGCTACCAAGATGCCAACAATGGAAGAGGCATCTCAGTACTTTCTGAAGAGCAAACATGATCAACTAGGCTATTTGATTGCATCCACTCTGAGGATTGAGAAGGGGCTGGCCACCTTGACTCAAAACCAGGAAAGCCTGGAGAGGATCATGGAGCAGAAGTTTCATGACTTGGATGTGAAGGTAACTGAGATCCAGTCTGTTGTTGAGCAGCTTCAGGATGATATGTAGGAGAGGAAGGGCAAGAGAATCACAGATGCATTTGCCAGAGTGCCTACATCTTAGAGATCAGCTGCAGTGCCAGTGACAGACACCAGAGCCACTTCATCTGCACCAGCTACAGCTCCTACAGCTCCAGAGCAACCAACTTCAGCACCTACACCTCCAGCTCCATCCACATCCACTGAAGTCTTCGTTCAAGGAGCCATCTCTACACCACCACCTGAAGATCAAGCCTGAGAGTCGATCTAGTGCTATGCATTTTCTATGAACTTTTTGGTAACTTGTTGCCAAAGGGGGAGAAAAATGTATAGATCATAGGCTTCGAGAGAGAGAGTGTTGCCTTTTATTCTCTATTGCTTTGGTGGTTGAACTTTCTTTGCTTGTTTGAGATACTCTATGTTTGTGTGATACTTGGATGATCGTGTTTGATCATATGCTACATTTATGCATGTTGGATGACATTATCTCGTTTATCCCTATATGATCATTCACTTTGCTTGGTGATGAGTGCATGTATTCCATTATTATCATTTTGAGCGCTCCACCAAGATGTATGTGACATGGAAGAGTTACCCATGAGCCTAACTCCTTGTGCATTTGCAGTCCAAAGCAAATCTTAAACTATGCACAAATTTAGGGGGAGCTCTTGCTTATCACATACTTCTCAAAGCGACAATGTTTTTCACTCTTATTATCATTGGTCGAAGCTTTGATCTATATGTTGTCATCAATTACCAAAAATGGGGAGATTGAAAGTGCAACTATCCCTAGGTGGTTTTGGTAATTCCTAACAACATATAGCTCATTGAGCTAACATCATTCCAAGATGAATATTTCAGGAAAAGCTCAATGAATGGCATGGCATGGATGAGAAAAGTGGATCCCTCAAAATGCTAAGGCTAAAAGGATTGGCTCAAGCTCGAAAGCTCAAGACTCTACATTTTATATTTTAGTGATCCAAGATCACATTGAGTCTATAGGAAAAGCCAATACTATCAAGGAGGGATGAGGTGTTGCTTAATGAGTTTCTTGCTCCACAGTGCTTAGTGATATGCTCCAAAACCCTCAACTACTTTCTCATATCCACATATTACCTATACCAAAAGTCAAACTCGGCCCCACCGATTCTTTCTACCCGGCGCCACTGAGTTCAGATGTCATAGCCACTGCCACAAACCCTAGGCAAATCGGTCTCACCGATAGGGATCTCGGTCTCATCGAGATGGGGTTGTAATCTCTCTGTTTCCATTCGTAACGTTTCGGTACCACTGAAATGAGCGATCGGTCCCACCGAGATTGCAATGTAAACTCCCTGTTTCCTTTTCGTAACATTTCGGTCCCACCGAAATGAGCGAACCGGTCCCACCGAGTTTACCTGACCAACTCACTGGTTAGCTTATTACCAAAATCGGTCTCACCGAGTTTGTGTAATCGGTCTCCCCGAGATTACGTTATGCCCTAATCCTAACCATATCGGTCCTACCGAGTTGCATGTCAGTCCCATCGAAAATCCTAACGGTCACTAGATTTGCTAAATCGGTCTGACCGAGTTTCTCAATTCAGCCCACCGAGTTTGGCAAGTTGTGTGTAACGGCTAGATTCTGTGTGGAGGCTATATATATACCCCTCCACCTCCTCTTCATTCGTGGAGAGAGCCATCAGAACAAATCTACACTTCCAACTTGTTGTTTCTGTGAAGGAACCACCTACTCATGTGTTGAGGCCAAGATATTCCATTCCTACCATATGAATCTTGATCTCTAGCCTTCCCCAAGTTGCTTTCCACTCAAATCTTCTTTCCACCAAATGCAAATCCTGTGAGAGAGAGTTGAGTGTTGGGGAGACTATCATTTGAAGCACAAGAGCAAGGAGTTCACCATCAACACACCATTTGTTACTTCTTGGAGAGTGGTGTCTCCTAGATTGGCTAGGTGTCACTTTGGAGCCTCCGACAAGATTGTAGAGTTGAACCAAGGAGTTTGTAAGGGCAAGGAGATCGCCTACTTCGTGAAGATCTACCGCTAGTGAGGCAAGTCCTTCGTGGGCGACGGCCATGGTGGGATAGACAAGGTTGCTTCTTCATGGACCCTTCGTGGGTGGAGCCCTCCGTGGACTCGCGCAACCGTTACCCTTCGTGGGTTGAAGTCTCCATCAACGTGGATGTACGATAGCACCACCTATTAGAACCACGACTCAAAAATCACCGTGTCTCCAAATTGCGTTAAAATTCTCCAAACCCTTCCCTTTACATTCTTGCAAGTTGCATGCTTTACTTTATGCTACTCATATACTCTTGGCATGCTTGCTTGAATTGTGTTATGATTTTTTGACTTGTGCTAAGATAGCTAAAATCTGCCAAAGACTAAAATTGGGAAAAGGACAAGTTTTATTTGGTCAAGTAGTCTAATCACCCCCCCCCCTCTAGACATACTTTTGATCCTACACAAGGCCACTAACACTACTCGATGCAATATTAATGGTGTTTGCCTCGTAGTACTAGCAAAGGAGGACATTAATTATCCCTTGCATGCATGCAGGAGTGTGAGCATTGGCTTGATATGCATGAAAGAGAAGAATACACATTAATTTACACGGAAACATGGAAACAAGGTGGCTTGCAACATTGACTTAGAAGACATTAATTTTTCCCTTGGTACCTATAATATGGGTTTATGTCCTTGTATACAAAAATGGAGTCCGATAAAATTCTCGAGATATCATTAGTTTCTACACATGGGATTACTCCTGCATGGGTCAATCACAACAGGTGTTTTGTATGCATCTTGATGTTTCGTGCAATGCACGGGCATCTTGCTAGTCCATGAAAACAACACATGGCAAAATTTCACGGTGAACGAGGGATTTGAATCTACTGGGAGGGGTTGTTTGGATCTTGCCTGGGGTAGCCAAAATATTGACGACCCTTTTTTCCACAGGTGCCTTTGCCACTGATGAACGAGGAATGGCTCGGGTGCTCATGCATCCTCCAGTGCACACATTGGGGATGAGCTCACACGATCTGTGCTTTTTTTTGTCCCACCACGCCACCTGAGCCGGCCGCAAACCGACCGGCGACCCGCAAATTACGCCATCCAACCGTCGCCCACACATTATGACAGCAACTAAACCAACCAGACGAATTTCATGCAAACATGGTAATATTTCATATAAACAATGACGGAAATCATATAAAATACCGGATTTTCATACAAACATGACGGATTTCATTACATGCAAATGAACTACGCGGTGCTAGTTCTAGACAGCACATGTATACAATACCTGGCCTAAATGGTCGCCCACCTATCCATTTGTGTTCCTCATGTCCGGCAGCACAATCACCGGACTGCCGGGAGCCCCAGAGGTATATGCTTCAGCGCAAAGGACGGCTCACTTCCCCACTGCCCAACTGATATCATTGGTTGATGCCGAAGATGATGGTGGAAGGGGGCTTCTCCGCTTCCGTGGAGCCCATGCGGGGTCGACGAAGGTCCTCGCAACAAAAGGATCCGGCAAGACAACTATTGTGAACTCCGGTGTCGCCTCCGTGGTGGCCTTCATGGGATCCAAGTGGCGGCGGCCTCCCCTGTTCTACTTCTCCTCGATGATGGCGGCGGATGCGGAGGCGCTGGCCACTGACTCGTCGCTCTCCGTGCACCCGGC
The DNA here is from genome assembly GCA_963921465.1 of Triticum timopheevii. Lineage (NCBI taxonomy): Eukaryota > Viridiplantae > Streptophyta > Magnoliopsida > Poales > Poaceae > Triticum > Triticum timopheevii. The sequence continues at coordinate 108,117,078 of OY997270.1, forward strand.
TTCTGTTGCTGCTTGCATGGCGCGACCGCCGGCATGGGAGTCTCGGCCACAGAAACGGGAGACGTGGTCATAGACACAGGAGGCATGGTACGAGGCGGTGGCATGGACGGCACCAACGACGCCCGTGCGCCGCTCCTCGTCGAGCTGGCCTGGTGCGGCGAGTTGCTTAACCGTGCGCCGGCTTGGGACGGCAACTGGCTCCATCTGGCGAGGGGGGGAGGTGGATCAGCGAGCTGCATAGCTCGTATCCGGCGGGCTCGGCGGGCCACCCACCCGGCTTGGATGCGGGATAACTACTCTTCGTAAGCCATTGTAAGAGTGGACAAAATGACGAAGGAGGAGATAGGGGAGCGGCGGAGGTGTGCGATTCTTGGCAGGCGTTTGGCCTCGTTTAAATAGGAGATTAAATAGACGGCGGACGGGAGGATCTCGGCCGGTGTTGCGTTTAATGTCGGTCCGGTCATGAACGGACGTGTGTCCAGAGTGGGTTTCTCGGCTTCCACACGGGCGGGTTTCATGGGGGCGTTTGAATGCGGCAAGGAGGCATGTTCAGCCGGGCGTGCAGCGAGTGGCGCCCTCGACTCTGACGTACGACACCGCGCCGTTCTTCCACTTAAGTGTGGGCTCTTTGGGTACATGGCCTGCATGTCAGTGATCCAACGCAGGCAGCGCACGGCAGAGGAACTTTTGGTGGGCCAGGGCGGTCAGAAGCGGGCATTTCATAAACCGATGGTTGTTCATTGAGTGTGACGTCATCTATTTCATGTAGATAAGCCTACTATATAATGTAAGAGAATTTTAAAATTTTCATATATACATTGATAGCCCGTTCGATATGTTGTGATTCATAAAGACCGCTGCAAACATCAATGTTCTGCATACCACAAATAAGATTGATTAATACCCGTAACAATTCATGTCCTTAACAAAGGGTGCATGCACGTATAGGTTGAGCGTGTGTCTTGCTCGTGTGCTGTGTGCGTGCAGGCATGCAAATGTTGCGTGCGTGCATGGGTACGTTTCAATGTTGCATGCATGTGTGCGTACGTACATGTGTTCGTGAGTGCATGTGTACGTGTCAGTGTAGCACGCCTGCATGCCTGTGTGTGTTCGTTATGTGTATGTGTTAGTGTTGCATGCCTGCATGCGTGCGTGTGTTTGTGCAAGTGTTGTGTGTGTGCATGTGTATGTGCGGGGTGAGGCTACACGTCAGTCGACTGACTTTTTCATCTCTGGTCAGTAGATTTTCCAGCCATTGGATACGAAATCAAGGGCCTATAGTTTATCTTCAACCTCCACCCCCCTCAGCCGCCAGCCACCACCAGCCGAACTGCCAGCCCCCGCTGCCCACGGCCGGACCGCGCTGCCCCGCCCGCCCCGAAACCACTCCCCACCGCCGGTCCGCCGCCGCCCCGGCAATCCCTGTAGCCCCCCCCCCCCCCCCCCCCCGCGCCGAGCTTTTTCTCCGGCGATCCCCACGCCACCGCCCGATCACCGTGCCCCCATCGCCGGCGAATGCCAACTAGAGGTCTCACGACTTCAAATCCCCACCGACCACTAATTTATTACCATTTTTGTCCTTCATATACGCGCTGACGGGTGGGCCCTATGGTAATGTGCGCTGCTAAATGTGGACAGTTTGACCGGTCAATTGATCGTGTCATCAACAAATTATGGAGCTATATGGTGAGCCAGTGACCGTATGATCACCCTAAAATTTATTTTATTAACACGGTACAGAATCAAACTACCATTTCTTTCTTTCATATACGTGCTGACAGGTGGGCCCCACGGTTACGCGCACCGATGGTGCAACACTAGTTGCACCACGTGGAACGTTTGACTGGTCAATTGATTGTGTCATCAACAAAATACGGAGTTGTACGGATGAGCCAGTGACCGTATAATCACGACATGTATTTTTTTCACACGGTACAGACGCAAGGGCTCATGTATACACGCAAGCACTCACCGCTATAAGCGCACACACACAAACCCTACCCCTATGAGCACCTTCGAGAGAGTGAGCCAGCATATGATCTTGAGATTTTATGAAGTCACCAAAGGTGCCTCGTAGTCGAGTGGAACGTCTCCTCCCACTGAACGCACATCGCTGGAAAATACTGAAATTAACCCAGGATAAATGTGAGCATCGGGACTTTAACCCTGGTGGGCTCGAGAAACCACTGTCCTCCTAACCATCCAACCACATGTTGGTTAGCACCACAAAATGTATGTGGTGACCATGATGAGCTTATTCTGAAGTCCGGTGACAATATCGTGCTTTTTCTTCAAATACAATGACCGTAAGTGCCATCAACAAAATACGGAGCACGCATCAAATACAAAGTCCGTCAGTGTCATCAACAACATACAGAGACGTATCGTGAGCTAGATACCATATGATCACCACGAGAATGTATACGGTGACCGTAATGAGCATATTCTGAAGTCCAGTGACCGTATAGTGCCTTAGCTTGAAATACAGTGACCGTCACGCGTGAATGTGTTGTGGGCATGCATAGTTTTAGAGGGCCGAGAGATAGTTTGTGTGTGTACGTGAAAGTGGTGTAGAAAGAGGGGGTGTTCGGTGGAGACAACGAGAGATCGTTTCTCTCTCCCATGACTAATACTTTAGGAGAAAATATAAACATTCACAATGCAAAACAAATATTTTTGGATGCACCATGCAATTAACTTTCATGTATAACATTGTACTATTGTATATGCTTATTTTCTTAGTGGCCGATTGCGTGTGTAGTGTGGTGGGCACATCTATTCTAGTTGTGGTGGGTCAACATGAGGACTCATGGGTCGGTTCCATCCTACGCCACATAGGTTGGACTGAGGCGCATTATACGAAGACCCATGTGGAGGACTCGGCGTACAACATGAAGCTACCAGAGTCGTGGAGGACTCTATCCCCACTAGTGATAAGCCGACTACGTATGATTTGTAACCCTAGGCCCCGAGTATGTTATAGAAGCTTGGGGGCTAGTTCGTCGATAGTATAAACACACGCACAATGCTTAGTATTCACGTGTACTTTGTACACACCCCTATCACTAGTATACAGTACCAAGAGTAGGCTTTTTCCTCAACTGCAAGGGTCCGAACTAGGGTAAAACTTTGCCTCGTATTACCATCCAGCCTAATAGTCAGGGATATCCTACCGAATGATCTAATGGAATCATATCTGCCAACTACTAAGAGATAGGTGTGTCTGGGGGGGGGGGGGGGTCGGGGGCAATGTGTGCGAGAGAGGCCTAAAGATAATGTGCGTGCGGGAGACACGTAGGCACATATATGTGCGTATAGAGGGCTAGTAGAGATCGTGCATATGTATATATGCATGTGAGAGAAATAGTGTTTTCCAACTGAGATTAGTGAAAAGAGTGGTACATAGTAGTCAGAGAGAGAGAGAGAGAGAGAGCATGTGTGTGAGACACCTCGACACCCCGGGAGAGATTGTGAGCATGTGTGAAAGAGAAATGCCCATGCATATAAAGTGTGTGCACTTATGCGTTAGAGGGAGAGATATATATAGCGTGTTTGTGAGAACGGGCCGAGGCATAGTGCATCGACGTGTAAAAGGCGGTTCTACGCATTAAATTAAAATATAAATGGCATTATTATTTTTGGATGAGATCATGAATTTTGCAAATTGCGTATGAACAAAAATCGGTTTATCAGACACCCATACTCATTGAATTCTAGCATGTGCATGTGTTTATTTCATATTATTGATCCATAGAGTGAGAGCGGTTTGAAATACAGGCAATGGATGCTTTTGCAATTCATATATAAACATTAATTAGTGCACTCCATGTTGTTAGTGTGAAGCACTTTATACATTTGTCACTTGCATGGATACATTCCAAATTGCTAGCTACAAACTAGAATACATGTCGAATTCAACATAAAGGGGGTTTCGAAGATTCGAATTCATAGGAAGTGCATTCATCTATTTGAACCCAAGATAATGGCATTTGTATATCAGATGTAAAAGGGGGCATCAATCTTTGTTGTGAGCTTGAACATGCTATACATATTCATACGCATATCTGACTTTTTTTTGCAACCAAGGAGATTATATCTGGAACCATGCATGAACTGAGGTAAGTTGCATATTTTTTAATATATACTCATGTACAATGTATATTGAAATGTACCCCCTCCATTCCAAATAATCGTAGCTTTAGGATTTTCAAGAGTAAAGATTTGTGAAGTTTGACAAATCCTGAAAGTTCAATTCAAGAGAACCGAAAACGTTAATGCTTCTGCTTCCAAATATTGAATGAAGCGCCAAATAAGCCTCTGGTCACCCGAAAACGCGCAAGACTAATGCTTGGTGGTAGGAAACTACTGGCCTGACTCTGGCCCGTGTAGCCAATCGGCCCGTTGTCCAAAGGTCTAAACCGGGGTAGGTTTGTAACTTCACCAAGACGCCAGTCTCAACCGCCTCCGAGAAGCATTCATACGCCGTGGCCGCCTAAACACCCATGCGCTCGGCCAAAATCTATCCCGCCCACCATTTGGGACACTTGAGATTACTGTCCTACCCCCAACCCGCAATATGTCCGAAATTTTAGATGGGGGCAAAGTTTGTAACTTTCCCCAAATTTCAAGCAAGCGCGTCCCAAACCAAAACATTGTTCCCCCTTAGTTCCCCCTCCCTCCGTTTCCTCATTCATACTCCGTGGGTGCCAAAAAACCCTCTCCACTAGCCGCGAAACCCCAGCCTCCTCCGTCCTCCACCCCATAGCGCCCAATCCACCACTGCCCTCCTCCATCACGCCGGAGCTAGTACCCCGACGTCGTCGTCCAACACAACCGCAACCGCAACACCCTCAAGGACTTAGCAGCTGAAGCCGAGGCAGAGCCGCCTCCACGACGTCGACGCCAACATGCGTCGTACCAAAACCACTTCGACCACGCCATCCTGCGCCTCACCGATGCTGCTCTGTTGTCGCAACCGTCCACCGCACCAGAGTTGTTCCTGCTACGCCGCTGTTCGCCGCCTCGGATCTGGTTCCCCGTCGCCGACAGACGGCCACCGCACCACACTCAACAACTTGGCCATGGGTTTGTCCAAGGCTCCACCGTCCTCCACAACTTCTCGTTTCCGGTGAACCACAGGAAGATCATTGGAAAAACAGAAGGAGGACACACACTACCAGCAGAAAGAGGTACTCCTCTTCCCTTATTCGTGCAAATCTTATGTCTCTGCGCACACCGTATTCATCCCACAAAAGAAACTAGTTGAGCGCTTCTTACTGCATCTTCTTCGTGATACTAAATGCACAAGGTTTCCTCCCATTTACTATTTCACCTTTGCTAGAGGTCAGTAGCTCGCATGGATTTCAATTCAGGGTCAGTTGACCCGCAATTAAAAGAAGCAGCACCCGCTTAGGCGCGCGGAGCACCTAGTCCGCCTGTTCGCCGGGGAAGCGGCGCATCGGTGTCTATCATAGGGGTGTGGGCGCAGGAGCTGCTTGCGCCCGATATGGAGGTCGGCGGGGCTTGAAGGGATGGCCGGGGGGCAGTGTCAAGCACGGCAGTGCGGTGAGGTCTAGGGGGGAGGCAGGGGACTGGGCCAGTGGTCGCTGGCATTTCGAGGAAGATCGTAACACTGACTGGCTAGAGGTAGATGAAAGCGATCTGCCCATTCTTTGTACAACAAATGATGTAGAAAAATGGACTAACCTATTTGTTTTCGGTCGACTATTATTTTCATAGAATCCTGTAGTAATTTCGTGTGCCATGCATGTTGTAGAGCTATCATATGTCTCCCGTCATTTATTTCTCACCAACCTGCTATTTGCTACATTTACACTGTACTAATTGTACACACTTCACCCATACTCACACTATTGTTTTTTTATGCATGGGTATTTCAGGCTCTGACGCAGTATTGATGAATGCAAAAAAGAAAAGATAGAAGTTGCTCCAGTGTAATTCGAAGATAAGCACTAAGCGTTTCAGCGCTCTAAGGGGTGTAGTGTCAGTAGATGGAGACAGTAAACATAGCTCTGCAGTTGATGATCTCAATTCCACACACAACCATCCCAGGTGCTTGCTTTAACTTCGCGCTATCAAATGTGGTTGCATGTTGCATATGGTGTCTAGCTTGTACTGCTTCCAATTTGGTTAAATTGCATATGCTTACTTTACACATTATACCTTTGATAATAACATGCCTTCCTATTTTTGATACATACTACATATGTCTATTAACCATGTTCATACATCAAACTAATGCTCTTTTGTATCCCTCATCAATCACTTATGATGAGACAGTCACCCTAGTGGGTTACTGTGAGACGCGCTACTCGTTTAAAGGGTGCAGTGTCATCCTCCCCACATGATTCTCAAGAAACAACAAGGCTAAATGAAGATAGTCAATGTAGCTCTCTAGTTGATGACCGCAATTCCCCCACACCACCATCGCAGGTGCTTGCTCTTACTTGGTAGTGTGATATGTGGTTGCATGTTGCATATCGTGTCTACCTTGTAATGCTTCTAATTAGGGTAAATTGCATCTTCTTAGTTAACACATTGTACCTGTGAATATGGCATGCCTTCCTATTTTTGGTACATACTACGTCTTTTTATTAACCATGTTCTTACATCAAACTACTTTTCTTGTGTATCCCTCATCAATCACTTCTGACGATACACCTTCAAGTTGATAGTGTAATATTTGGTTGCATCTTGCATATCATTTCAAACATGTATTTCCTCTAATTTGTGGAAGTGCCACTTATAATGAGACACATCTAACTTGGTAGAGTGATTTTGGTTGGATCTTTCATATGGTGTCTAGATTGCATTGCTTCCAATTTGTTGAAATGCCTTCTGCTTAACGTTTTTCATACATATTCCATCCTCCTACAATGTGGTTTCCATACATAAAAGTTGTGTTCATCAGTATCATGCATCAACGAATTTGGAAGTGTGAATTTCATTCCTTTTTCTTGTGTGTTTACTTGACCAGGCAAAATCTAAAAGGACGAAGGCACGAAATAATTGTGGTCCTCTGGAGCAACCAAAACAAATGATCTCTGCAGATTCTCCTGCTACTCCTACTGTAGTGTAAGTTCCAAATCTCATCTCCCCTACTCCACAATCCCAGGTGCTTGCTCTAACATGGCAGTGTGATATCTGATTGCATGTTGCATATGGTGCCTAGCTTTTATTGCTCCTAATTTGTTAAATTGCATCTCCTTAGCTTACACATTATACATGTGAATATGACACGCCTTCCTATTTTTGGTACATACTACATCTGCCTATCACACCATGTTCTTACATCAAACTACTGTTCTTGTGTATCCTGTATCTATCGCTTATGATGAGACAATCACACCCGTGGGTTAGTATGAGACACGCTACTCTTATAAAGAGTGCAGTTTCATCCTCTCCACATGATTCTCAAGAAACAACAAGCCTAAATGAAGATATTGAATGTAGCTCTGTACTTGAAGACCGCACTTCCCCTACACCACCATCACAGGTGCTTGCTCTAAATTAGCTTGTAAGGAATGTGATGATGGTGGTCCTCTGTAGTAATGTAAATGGAGCATCTGTACGGATTCTCCTTGTACTGCTAGTGCATTACAAGGTCCAAGTCTCCGCTCCCCTACTCCACCATCCAAGGTGCTTGCTCTAACTTGGCAGTGTGATATATGGTTGCATGTTGCATATGGTGTCTAGCTTGTATTGCTCCTAATTAGTGTAAACTGCATCTTCTTAGCTTACACATGATACATGTGAATATGACACGCTTTCCTGTTTTTGGTACATACTATATATGTCTATCACACCATGTTCTTACATGAAACTACTCTTCTTGTGTATCCTGCATCAGTTACTTATGATGGGACACCTTTAAGTTGGCAGTGTGATATTGGTTTGCATCTTGAATATGATTTCTAGCATGTAGTGCTTCTAGTTTGATGAACGCCACCTATAACGAGACGGTTTTAACTTGGCAGAGTGATATTGATTGCACCTTCCATAAGGTGTCTAGCTTGCAGTGCCTTCTGCTTAGTTACCACATCATAGGTGTGAATATGTCAAGCCGTCCAGTTTTTTGTACATATTCCATACTCGTATCACAAATTTGCCTTTCATCAAAGTAGTGTTCGTCAGTATCATGCATGAATGAGTTCTGAAGAGCGAATTATATTCCTTTTTCTTGTCGGTTTGACCTCACAATGCAAAATCAATAAAGCGGAAGGAAATTGGTAAGGCATTGGATGATGGTGGTCCTTCCGAGCAACTAAGGCGGAGGTTCTCTACAGATTCTACTCCGCCATCCTCCCAACAAGATCCGCAAGACAATGCAAGGCTGGACAGTCAACGTAGCTGTGTAGATGATGAGCACATCTCCCCTACTCCACCATCACAGGTGCTTGCTCTAACTTGGCACTATTATATGTGGTTGCATGTTGCGTATGATGTCTAGCTTGTATTGCTTCTAACTTTGTTGAATTGCATCTGCTTACTTTACACATAATGCCTGTGAATATGACATGTGTTCATGTTTCTAGACATACTATATCTGATCACACCATGTTCTTACATCAGACTACTATTCTTGCATATCCCACATCAGTCACTTATGATAAGGCACCTTTAAGTCGCCACTATGATATTGGTTGTGTCTTGCATATGAGTTCTAGCATGTACTACTTCTAATTTGTTGAAACGCCATACAGTTTGAACTTGGCAGAGTGATATTGGTTGCATCTTTCATATAGTGTCTACCTTGCAGTGCTTCTAATTTTTTGAAATGCCTTCTGCTTAGTTACCACATCATAGGTGTGAATATGTCATGGCATCCTGTTTTTTGTACATATTCCATCCTCGCATCATGTGTTTGCCTTTATCCGAGTAGTGTCCGTCAGTATCATGCATGAATGAGTTCTGAAGAGCGAATTTTATTCCTTTTTCTTATCGGTTTGACTTCACAATGCAAAATCATTACAGCTGAAGGAAATTAGTCCGGCAGTGGATGATGGTGGTCCTTCGGAGCAACTCAAACAGGGGGTCTCTATAGATTCTACTCCGCCATCCTCCCAACAAGATTCGCAAGACAACACAAGGGTGGACAGTCAACGTAGCTGTGTAGATGATGAGCACATCTCCCCTACTCCACCATCACAGGTGCTTTTCTCTAACTTGGCACTATTATATGTGGTTGCATGTTGCGTATGATGTCTAGCTTGTATTGCTTCTAACTTTGTTGAATTGCATCTACTTACTTTACACATAATGCCTATGAATATGACAAGTGTTCCTGTTTCTAGAACATATGTGTACATGATGAGCACTTCTCCCCTACTCCACCATCACATGTGCTTGCCCTAACTTGGAACTGTTATATGTGGTTGCCTGTTCCGTATGATGTCTAGTTTGTATTGCTTCTGATTATGTTGAATTGCATCTGCGTAGCTTACAACTTATACCTGCAATAATCACTTACCCATAAGACACATTTAACTTGGGGCTGTGATGTAGGTTGCATCTTGCATTGTCCTTTAGCTTGTACTGCTTCTAATTTCTTGAAATGACACTTACGATGAGACACTTTTTACCTGATAGAGTGATATTGGTTGCATGTTCATATGGTGCCTATCTTTCATTTCTTCTAATTTTGTTGAAATGCCTTCTGCTTACTTTGTTCATACATATTCCATCCTCCCATCGTACTTGTGAATATGCAACGCTGTGTTTTTTTCGTATATATTCCATCCTCCTATCCTGCGCTTGCTTACATCAAAGTAGTGTTCATATGTACCATGCATCAACCAGTTATGCAGAGCTAATTTTATTCATCTTATTGTGGTTTTGACTTCAGAAGGAAATATCAGAAAATAGGAAGGAAAAGAGTAAGTTAGGGGATGTTGGTGGTCCTCCGCACCGACGCAAACAGAGACTCTCTAGATTTGCCACTGCTACTGCTAATGAAGTTGAAGTCCCAAGTCTACATGATGAGTTCATCTCCCATACTCCACCATCGCAGGTGCTTGCTCTAAGTTGACAGTGTGATAATTAGTTTCATGTTGCATATGTTGTCTAGCCTGTATTTCTATTTTGATTAAATTGCACCTGCTGAGTTTATACATTATACATGTGCATATGACATGGCTTTCTATGTCTAGAATACACTGCATCTATCTATCATACCATGTTCTTACATCAAAGTACTGTTGTTGTGTATCCCGCATCAGTCACTCATGATTGGACGCTTTTAACATGGCAGTTTGATAGTGGTTGCATCTTGCATTGATTTCTACGTTGTACTGCTTCTAATTTTTCGAATTGCCACTTATGACAAGACACTTTTAACTTGGAAGAGTAATATTGGTTGCATCTTTCATATGGTGTCTAGCTTGCATTACTTCTATTTTCTTGAAACTCCTTCTGCTTAGTTTACACATCGTAGCTGTGAATATGTCACGTCGTCATGTTCTTCTTACATATTCCATCTCATACGGTTGTCTTACATCAAAGTATTGCTTGTCTGTATCATGCATCAATGAGTTCTGAAGAGCGATTTTATTCTTTTGTGTTGTGGGTATGGCTTGACATGGCAAAGTCAAAAAAGAGCAAGGAAAAGAATATAGTAGGGAATGGTGTTACTTGTCGAGTGAAACGGAAAAGGATATGCCCTCGAGATTCTGCCGGTACTTATAGTGCAGTAGAAGGTCCAAGTCCACCGGCTAAATCTACAAACACAGTATCACCTGCTCCACCAGCTGCAGTATCCGCTTCAACTATACCAGCATCTCAACGAGTTACTCGTTCGTTTGCTCCAGAACTGGCCAGTTCCCAAGCTGCCTTCACACCTAACACTACTTTCAAAGCACTGCTGACATAATAGGACTTGGCAAGGTCAGATGAACCTCATGAGCATCAACACCAAGATGGTACCTGACCGAGTCAAGTTGCAGTTGCATGCTCCTTTATATGTACTCTCACAGTTTGATGTACACTTTTCCATATTTGTTGTTGAACTAGCACCATGGCGCAAGGAGAAACAGACATCAAGGATAATGCTTGATAGATTAACAAAATCTAAAGGAGGAAGAATGGAGATCCATTTTGAGGCAGGTTTAAAAAGGCCACGTGATGCTATAGAGTTAGCCAAGTTAGTATCAGAGGCAGCCGTTGCCGTTAGGTGTCATGCACGTATCCTCCCAACGTGGATCCAGTACAAGAATGAGAAAAACAATACCCAGTTTAACACCTTCCTTGACCTTTATCCATAAGTAATGTTATTCATCGCAATTAGTAATATTGTCTTGCTCTGTCCCATACTTTCTAGCTTCCTTCTAATAAGACTCGCATTCTTTTTTCAAGAGATGAGGTTCAAGTTGGATCCGAAAGATGATGCAACTAAACAAGCATGCACTCATGTTTTTTAGTCTGCTCTGCGACAGTTTCTGTACCACCTTAGAAAATCTCACTTTGAAGGCAAGGCTAACATTGAAATTTCCCAAACATCTCCAGTGGAATATATTACAGATGAAGACTGGACAACCCTTGTTGAACACTGGCCTGATCCAAAGTATCAGGTAGGCTATATGTATTTGATCAGACCACATATTGAACTTGTATTTATGTATGTGCCTTACAAGTGTATCTTTTTCTAGGCTAACTGTTTGAAGAACAAGACCAACCGTTCTAAAGTGAAATTCCAACAGACAATAGGATCTCGTACCTATATTGCACACTGCAAGGCTCTTGTAAATAGCTGCTACTTCCTTCTTTTTTTTGTGCCATATTATCGTATCTATATTGACTTGTTCCAAATACAAAGGAAAGCCCGTGCGGACCAAAAAGAACCTGAACCGAATGCAGTGCAAATCTTCAAGGATTGCCACACCAACAAGATGAAGGGCATGAGCACACCAGTTCAAGCTGCTGTTGTAAGTCCTTACTCCTCCTTCCTTTGAACTGATTGGTACTGTGATGTGTTCATTTAACTGCTTGGTTCGCAGCCAATGTCAGTTATTCTGTTCACTTTTATATACAGTTGTCTTAACGTATCATTTCACCTTACATGGTTTAAAAGAGATGAAGGATATTCTTTTGGTCTTGATCTGTAATCTAGTTGTTATGTTCACGTGCGCACACAATGATAAAATAGCATGTTTGTTTTATATCTGTTTGCCCATGATATGAATGATGTCATACTATGTTCATCCTACTTTAAACAATGTCTTTTTATCCTTAGATGTCAATGAATGTGAGGAAATAGACAATACAATAGGCATGCTACATGGACATATGTTCCGAAAGTGATTTTATTATGTAGTTGGCACTACAATACATGCTAATGTATTACAGTAGTTCACCAAGATAAGTTATGTATAAACGTGTAACCTACTTTGTTTGTTTGTCTCATTAGTAACTTATATGGTACACTAATCTACAAGTTCAAACTTTCAGCAAGCTATGGAACAAATGATTGAACAACCACAACCACCTGAAGGTGACGAGGCTACCACAGGCACGATGTCACCTCTTGTTGCAGTGCTTCAGTATCTCTCCACTAACAGTGCAAAAAGCACCTTCCTGCGTAATTCTGGGTTGGTTGTCAAGGTAACCTCGTCCAAATCGCCTACTGAACAAAATCTTCCGGGTAGACAGAGTGATATATCTATGCTCCAGACACAAGTCCAATCCCTAAGGGACGTCGTTTCGGAAACAAGAATAGTGGTTGACAAATGTCGTCAAGATAAGAATGGTTTTGAAACTAGACTATCAGACATTTGCTTCATTGTTCAAGAGCAATGGCGGAAAAAAGGTGAAGATCGTGCTGCTCCATCAGATTCTACAGCCTGAAACATTAGCACTCAGGTCAAATGATATGTGGTTCTATACATCTGATGGTGCTTTTATCTGCAAGGACTGTAAACTTTATGCCAACAGGCCTTTTGTTGTATGGCTGGAATTTATTTTGTTGTGATACATCATTTATGATGCTGGCAAAGGTTGCAGTAATTACGACGCTATTTTTGTATAGTGTAGGTTTATCTTAGTAATGTATATGGCTGAAAGCTTCATAGGAGCCCAACATGCCAACATTCGTCGGGCCCATTCCAATTGGGCTAAAAATGATTATGGGCTGAAATTTGCATGTAGCCCACTAAAAATATTTGGGCCTAAATCAGCATAAGCTTTCATATTTTTCTGGTAGGCTTGTGCCCATAGTGGGCCTTTAACAGGCCTAAACATAATTTGGGCCCTTAGTAACAATAGGTCGTTTATAGGTGTAAATATCTCAAGCCCATAAAAACATGGGCCTTTAATAGGCCGAAAGTGAGATTGGGCCCTGATTGTGCCAAATAACCCACTGGTCTTAGCAGGCCGAAATGGTGGCCCATTTACAATGCGGATCGTTCACAGGCTGAAATTCGGATGGGTCGTAAATGCGCCGACCTACTACACGGGCCTTTAACAGTCTGGAAGTTCGGTCGGGCTTGATTAGCGTCATTTTTATATGGGCTGTTAATGGGCCCGATGTGACGTTGGGCCACATATGGCCCATCGATTTCGTCCGACGTTAGCAGGCCGAAAATCAAAACAGGCTGAAGGTGGCCCAAATCTATAGTGGGCCTCTAACACACCGAATATGACCCAAATACTTCATGGTCGTTTATGGGCCAAAAGTTTCAATGGCCTGTAAATGGGCCCAAATGAAGCAGGACCTTTGACAGGTCGGAAATACACCAGGCCGTAATTCGGCCCAAATACTTAGCGGACTGTTAACGGGCCAGAAGTGACCATGGGCCGCGATGATGACAAGTTTAGGACGGGCCGTTGACGGGCCGATTTGAAACTAGTCGTACGGGCCTTAACTAAGAATGTTGGGCCTTTGTTGGGCCGGCCCACTATGGTCTGCAGAATCTTGTGGGCCTTTAGCTGGGCCGGCCCATTATGGCCCGCTAAATCTTCTGGGCCTTTAGTTGGGCCATCCCATTTGAACCTTATGGGCCACTTTTGGGCCCGTCCATGTGTCAACATATAATAGGCCCATCTCGACCATTGGATGAGTGACACCTATGCCAACGCGGAGCTGACACATGGTTCCGTCGGCCAATGAGAATTTTACACGTGGAAAATCGGCATTGTTCGTGGCTGTTAGCGGGTTATCGGATCCAAAATCGGACCCGATAGCTTAATGTCGTTCTGTTACGGTGGATGCCACGTGTTGGTCACCCTTGACGAAAGCACTTCTATGATGCGCGATTTATTGTCATGGAAGTGGACACTTCCGTGATGATAATTTTGGTAATGTCATAGAACACTTCTACGACAGCACAGGTATGATTGTCTTGATTCTGTCATAAAATCGTCATGGATGTACATGCATGACAGAAAACGTGACCTACTGTGACAAACACGTATCATCACGGAAGTGTATTTTTTTGTAGTGTTGAGGCCAGTCTTTTTGCGTACCCGATTGACTGATATTTTGAAAATGCCTCCTTATGCAAAGTACATGAAAGATATCATCACCAATAAGAGGAAAACACCGGAAGCTGAAATCTCCACCAGGCTTGCTAATTACACTTTTAAAGATGGAGTACCTAAAAAACTTGGAGATCCGGGAATACCAACTATACCTTGCTCCATCAAAAGAAACTATGTGAAACTGCTTTGTGTGATTTGGGAGCTGGTGTTAGTGTTATGCCTTTCTCTTTATATAAAAGACTTGATTTGAATAAACTCACACCTACTGAAATATCTTTGCAAATGGCCGATAAATCAACTGCCATACCTATCAGTATTTGTGAGGATGTGCCCGTTGTTGTTGCTAATGTTACTATTTTGAGTGACTTTGTTATACTTGGGATGCCCGAGGACGACAACATGTCGATTATCCTTGGTAGACCTTTCTTGAATACTGCAGGGGCTGTTATCGATTGTAATAAAAGCAAGATCACTTTTCATATTAATGGTAATGAGCATACGGTGCACTTTCCGAAGAAACAATTCCAAATGAATGTTATTAATGTTGTTGAAAAAGCTCCGACAATCACTATTGAAAGTTCTCAACTACCTCTACCTACTGTTAAAAAGAAATATGAAATGCTTATTGTTGGGGACATTCATATCCCCGTTGAGGTAACTTAGTGATTTACGAAAGTTCTTCGGTTTCATACTAATCGAAAGTGGTTGTTAATAAGACATGATCAACCTTATTAATGGACCATTTTTTAGAGGTATGAAGTTGATGAATTTAGTGAGCACTACTTTCTGTCCCTACCTTTTGTTTTCTGTTCTTATATGTTAAATAAAATAAAATGCCATGTTTTTTCTGTTTTCTAAATTTCCCATGGAATAAAAAAATGACCCAAAAATAAAAGTTCTCAGAATGCTCTGAAAATTTAAAACGATTTTTTCTGAATATTTATGAATTTCTGGTGCAAATAACATCAGAGGGAGGTGCACCAGGTGGGCACAACCCACCTGGGCGCGCCAGGACCCCCAGGCGCGCCATGGTGGGTTGTGGTCCCCACGTGGGCCCCCTCACTTATATCTTAATCCCACATCACCGCCTATCTCCGGAAAAAATCACCATTGCTCTCTCTCTCTCTCTCTCTCGTGTTCTTGCTCTCAAACCCGTGGATTTCGATCTCTTTGCTCCAAGCTCCATTTTGAAACTGTTTTGGGGGATTGTTGCTTGGTATGTGACTCCTCCGTTTGTCCAATTAGTTTTTGCTTTAGTGGTATTTATTTTGAATAATTAGTTGCTCTTGGTGCTGCTGTAGATGAGCTTGCATGTTGAATTCTTAGAGTTCTAAGTAGTTTGAATGCTTGTTATGGCCTCTACGTACCCTTATGAGTAGTTGCTATCAATCTTATGAAGTTTTGTTGAGGAAATTTTGTGGACCAAAAATTTCAGAATTTGTTCATAGGAAAAACATGAGTATGTTTAGGAAGTTTGCTTCCAAGAAGAACTCCAAGGGAGTGATTGGGAGTCATCTGACAGTGATCTCTATACCCGGAGAATGGCGGAGATACGGCCGTGCGAATGGCCGCATAATCCATTCATGGAAGGGGTCGGAATCCTTCAGGAGTTTACACAATACGCTGCTAATGCCGGCCTCACTGACTTCATCGCAGCTGAATGTGAATAGTATCATCTCCTCACAAACTCCTTTGTGCAAAGTTTCAATTTCCTTCCAAGTAATAACCCCCCTGTGGTAGAATTTAATTTATACGCTGAACCCCATCAGATACCGCTTACTGGATTTAGAAGAGCCTAGGCCTGCAGAGTTCGAAGGCTTCTATCATACTCTGTCTGTAGGGGATGAGAGAAGGGTGTCCAGTGTCACCGCCACTAGCTTGCACTTTCCTACCGTGCATTATTTTGCTCTATTCATTGCAAAGTGCTTGCTTGCTAGAGAAAAGGAGGGTGCACTTAGTGCCCCAGACCTTGCTGTTTTACGCCGTGCACTCCAAGGCAACACCACTTATAGCTTGGGAGCAATTGTGGCACGCCACCTTCACATTAATAAATCCAAGGGCAAAATACATGGTGGTATTTACGCTACTCGCTTGGCTAATCGCTTTAACATTCAGATACGCCCGCATGATTATCCATTGCCCAAGGTTCACCTATATCACACGGCCATGGAACACCACTAGTTTATTGCAGGCGATTACCCTAACATTCATGTTCCTTATAACCTGGTTTTTAGTGTGAACACTCGTGATATTATTCCATTGCATGCACCTGCTTTGTTTGATCCTATTGCCAGGGGTGGATACAGGAGTATGCTTGCGGACATCGTCGCCAACCGGAACAACCTAGCTGCAGCACAGGCCGAGCCTCAGCAGTAGGATCCACAGGTGCCCGCTCCTCAACATTTCAACATGGGAACCAATGGTTTCTTCGACTACTTATTACCAAGTTAGGCCAAAAGCCTAAGCTTGGGGGAGTACGTACTTTCACCGACATTACATTCATGTTTACACATTTCATTTGTCGGTGTTCACACTTTTTCATTGTATTATCCATGCTAAATTTATTTTCTTACTTTCTTCTTGTGTGTTTGAAAAACTTTGAGAAAATCCAAAAATATATTTCCTGCTTATTTTTTTTATTTTTCTTCCTTGTTTAATTTGTTGTAGCACTAAAAAGAAAACCCAAAAAGGTTTCCTTGTTCTTCTTTTACCTGTTGGGAGCGTTCCCATGTAAATAGTTTTTCTCGTTTTTGTTTTTCTCTTTTATTTGTTTGTTTAGAAAAAACCAAAAACTCCAAAAATATTTCAGTGTGTTTCTCTGAATTTCTTTTCTTTTCATTGAGTCGTACCGAGGAGAAGACCATGATGAAAATGTTGGGTGGCTCTCATATGCATTAATGTTGATCTAACAAAGAGCACATTTTACCTTGTCTTCTCCTGTTGAATAAAATGTTTGCAGATTCCAGCTTAGTTCATGGCACTCTTACACTATTATTATTTTCATATCATTTGGCCGTGCAAGTGAAAGGCAATAATGACGATATTGGATGAACTAGCTGTGGCAGAGAGAAAAGGGTATGAACTCGACTTGTTCTGTTTTTGTAAATATGTTTACCCTAGTATCCATGATTCAGCCCATTATGATTAAACATGTTTGCAATGACAATTGGAGATTATAGTTTCTCATGCCTTGCGTAAGTAGCTAGCAGTGGATAATGATTTATCTTGGATGTCAACATTGCGTTAAAACGATTGTGATGTAGTATGATGATATGGTATGCTCCTTTGAATGTTCGAGTGACTTGACTTGGCACATGTTCATGCATGTAGTTGAATCAAAACCAACATAGCCTCTATGATATTTATGTTCATGGTCTTCATATCCTACTCATGCTAGTGTCCAATGTTACTTATGCATAATGCATGTTCATGACCGTTGTTGCTCTCTAGCTTGCCGCTTCTCAACCTATTTACTAGCCTTCGCCTATAGTAAGTGAGAATTCTGCTTGTACATCCAAAACCTGAAACCCAAGTTATTCCAGATGAGTCCACCATACCTACCTATATGCGGTATTACCCTCCCATTCTAAGTAAATTTGCATGTGCCACCTCTAAGAACATCAAATAAATATCCTTTTTGTGTGCTTAGATTGTTCATAAAACGACAGGAGGTAGTCAGTATCTTCCATGCTAAGTGGGTTATTCTCAGGTTGAGTGTTTATTCACTCGCCATTCCATGAGAAAGGGGTGGGTAATAGGGATGCCCAGTCCCAAATTGCAAAAATTGAGCTTACAATAATCAAACAAAAACTCCTACGGAGTAATAGCATTTACTTTATCGCTTGGGAACCGCCACTAATGTGTTTAGCATGGAAGATATTGATAACTGATGGTTGCGAAGTAAACAAGAAGGGTGCATTTCTCAAAATATCATTTACCACTTTTTAAAAAACTTGAGCTCTGGCACCTTTGCAAATCACTGCTTCCCTCTGCAAAGGGACTATCTATTTACTTTTATGTTGTGTCATCACCTTCTAAAATAAGCGCCAGAACCTGAGAGCACTGCTGTCATGCTTATGCATGGTGTGTAGGTAATGTTGGGTGCATCATGACTGGATCTTTTCTACCATGAATTACAATGTTTAATCGCTTCTTGAACTTTGGAGGTCCTCTGCATTTATGTTTTGCGGTCTTAGAAAGGGCTAGCGAGATACCACTATTGTCATATTATATCATGGTTGTTTTGACAACGTGTTGCTGTCTGAGATATCTTATTATTTCTCGCTAGCTGATTATGTCATTGATATGAGTTAATATAATTTTTAAGAGTTATTTTCAACATGGTTAGTTATAATTTTGTCTGAAAACCTGGGTGATACTTAAGCTTATTTACGCAAACAAGAGCAAAAGAGTACGTATAAGTTTTTCTTTTTCACTTTCAGTTTATCAACTGAATTGATTGAGGACAAGCAAAGGTTTAAGCTTGTGGGAGTTGATACGTCTCCGTCGTATCTACTTTTCCTAATTCTTTTCCTCTTGCTTTGGACTCTAATTTCCATGGTTTGAATGAAACTAACCCGGACTGACGCCGTTTTCAGCAGAACTACCATGGTGTTATTTTTTGTGCAGAAATAAAAGTTCTCGAAATGGAACGAAACTTTGCGAGGATTTTTTATACAATAAAAGAGAATTTATGGAGCCAAGAACCATCGGAGGGGGGCACCTGGGTGGGCACAACCAACCAGGGCGACCCCCCTCCAGGCGTGCCCAGGTGGGTTGTCCGCACCTGGTGGCCCCGCAGACTCTGAAACCGACGCTATAAAATCCTATTTTTCCAAAAAAAATCAGGGAGAAAGAATTATCGCATTCTACGAGACGGAGCCGCCGCCGTCTCCTGCTCTTCATCGGGAGGCCAAATCTGGACTCCGTTTGGGGCTCCAGAGAGGGGGATCTTCGATCTTCGTCATCACCAACTCTTCTCCATCGCCAATTCCATGATGCTCCCCACCGAGAGTGGGTGATTCCTTCGTAGGCTCGCTGGTCGATGAGGAGTTAGATGAGATTCATCATGTAATCGAGTTAGTTTTGTTAGGGCTTGATCCCTAGTATCCATTATGTTCTGAGATTGATGTTGCTATGACTTTGCCATGCTTAATGCTTGTCACTTTAGGCCCGAGTGCCATGATTTTAGATCTGAACCATTTATGCTATCACCATTATATCTATGTTCTAGATCCAATCTTGCAAGTTATAGTCACCTACTACGTGTTATGATCCGGCAACCCCGGGGTGACAATAGTCGGGACACTTCCCGGTGATGACCGTAGTTTGAGGAGTTCATGTATTTATTGTGTGTTAATGCTTTGTTCCGGTTATCTATTAAAAGGAGGCCTTAATATTCCTTAGTTTCCAATAGGACCCCGCTACCACGGGAGGGTAGGACAAAAGATGTCATGCAAGTTCTTTCCATAAGCACGTATGACTATTTATGGAATACATTCCTACATTATATTTATGAACTGGAGCTAGTGTCGTATTGCCCTAGGTTACAACTGTCACATGATGAATATCATCCAACAAATCGCTGATCCAATGCCTACGATTTTCCTACATATTGTTCTTGCTAAGTTACTACTGTTATCGTTACTATTGCACTTGCTACAAAACTACTACTATCACTATTACCGTTACTATTGTTGCTGCTACTGTTATCAAAATTATCATACTACTTTGCTTTTGATCACTTTGCTGCAGATAATTAATCTCCACGTGTGGTTGAATTGACAAATCAGCCGCTAATACTTACAAATATTCTTTGGCTCCCCTTTGTCAAATCTATAAATTTGGGTTGAATACTCTACCCTCGAAAAACTGTTGTGATCCCCTATACTTGTGGGTTATCAAACATCTCTATGTTGATCATATCTACTATATGATTCACGTTCGACCTTTCGGTCTCCAGTGTTCCGAGGCCATGTCTTTACATGATAGGCTCATCAAGTTTAACCCAAGTATTCCGTATGTGCAAAACTGTCTTGCACCTGTTGTATGTGAATGTAGAGTCTATCACACCCGATCATCACGTGGTCTCAACACGACGAACTATCGCAACGGTGCATACTCAGGGAGAACACTTATACCTTGAAATTTAGTTAAGGGATCATCTTATAATGCTACCGCCGAACTAAGCAGAATAAGATGCATAAAAGATAAACATCACATGCAATCAAAATATGTGACATGATATGGCCATCATCATTTTGTGATTTTGATCTCCATCTCCAAAGCATCGTCATGATCTCCATTGTCACCGGCTCGACACCTTGATCTCCATCGTAGCATCCTGGTCGTCTCGCCAACTATTGCTTCTACAACTATTGCTAACACATAGTGATAAAGTAAAGCAATTACATGGCGTTTGCATTTCATACAATAAAGAGAAAACCATAAGGCTCCTGCCAGTTGCCAATAATTTTTACAAAACATGATCATCTCATACAATAACGTATATCACATCATGTCTTGACCATATCACATCACAACATACCCTGCAAAAACAAGTTAGATGTCCTCTACTTTGTTGTTGCAAGTTTTATGTGGCTGCTGCGGGCTTCTAGCAAGAACCGTTCTTAACTACGCATCAAAACCACAACGGTGTTTTGTCAAGTTTGTTGTTTTAACCTTCTTCAAGGACCGGCCATAGTCAAATTCGATTCAACTAAAATAGGAGAAACAGACACCCGCCAGCCACCTTTATGCAAAACTAGTTGCATGTTTGTCGGTGGAACCGGTCTCATGTGCGTGGACATGTACGGTTGGTCCAGGCCGCTTCATCCCACAATACCGCCGAATCAAAATAAGACATTGGCGGTAAGCAGTATGACTATCACCGCCCACAACTCTTTGTGTTCTACTCGTGCATATCATCTACGCATAGACCTGGCTCTGATGCCATTGTTGAGAAACGTTGCATGGAAAACAAAAAAATTCTACACACATGGAATGATCTATCCATGGAGATGCATAGCAACGAGGGGGAGAGTGTGTCTACGTACCCTCGTAGACCGTAAGAAGAAGCGTTTCACAACGTGGTTGACATAGTCGAACTTCTTCTCACGTTAACCGATCAAGTACCGAACGCACAACACCTCCGCGTTCTGCACACAGTCAGCTCGGTGACGTCCCTCGCCTTCTTGATCCAGAAAGTCATCAAGGTAGTAGACGAGTTCCGTCAGCACGAAGGCATGGTGACGGTGATGGTGAACTTATCTCCGCATGGCTTCGCCTAAGCACTACAAAAATATGATCGGGGGTGTAAACGGTGGAGGGGGGCACCGCACACGGCTAACAAATGATATGGTGTGTGCTAGGCGCCCCCCTCCTCATATATATATATATATATAGGTGGGAGGGAGAGGGGAGAGGCCAAGGGGCTCCCCAAGTAGGTCCTAATCATACTTGGGCTCCTGCCCTTGGTCGCGCCCCCCTGCCATGTTTGTTGGAGGGGGAAGGAAAGAGGGGAGGAGAGGGAAGGAAGGGGGAATCCTATTCCACTCTTTCCTTTCCCTTCCCTTCTTTCCTTCTCCTCCTAGGCCAGCCCATATGGGGGGGGGGGTGCACCAGCCCCTTGTGGCTGGTGCGTTTCCCCTCTTGGCCCATAAGGCCCATATCTTTTGTCGGGGGTGCCCGGAACCCCTTCCGGTAACCCGATAAGTACCCGGTACCCCCCAAAACACTTCCGGTGTCCGAATACCATCGTCCTATATATATCAATCTTTACCTCTCTACCATTTCGACACTCCTCCTCATGTCTGTGATCTCATCTAGGACTCTGAACAACATTTGGTCACCAAATCACATAACTCATATAATACTATATCGTCTTCGAACGTTAAGCGTGCGAACCCTATGGGTTCGAGAACTATGTAGACATGACCGAGACACCTCTTCGGTCAATAACCAATTGCGGAACCTGGATGCCCATATTGGCTCCTACATATTTTACGAAGATCTTTATCGGTCGAACCGTTATGACAACATACATAATTCCCTTTGTGTGTCGGTATGTTACTTGCCCGAGATTCGATCGTCGGTATCTTCATACCTAGTTCAATCTCATTACTGGCAAGTCTCTTTACTCGTTCCATAATACATCGCCTCGTGACTAACTCCTTACTCGTTTGCTTGCAAGCTTATGATGTGTATTACCGAGAGGGCCCAGAGATACCTCTTCGATACTCGGAGTGACAAATCCTAATCTCGATCTATGCCAACTCAACAAACACCTTCGGAGATACCTGCAGAGCATCTTTATAATCACCAAGTTACACTGTGACGTTTGATAGCACACAAGGCATTCCTCCGGTATCCGGGAGTTGCATAATCTCATAGTCGAAGGAATATGTATTTGACATGAAGAAAGCAATAGCAATAAAACTGAGTGATCATTATGCTAAGCTAACGGATGGGTCTTGTCCATCACATCATTCTCCTAATGATGTGATCCCGTTATCAAATGACAACACATGTCTATGGTTAGGAAACCTTAACCATCTTTGATCAACGAGCTAGTCTAGTAGAGGCATACTAGATACACGGTGTTTGTTTATGTATTCACACATGTATTTAGGTTTTCAATCAATACAATTATAGAATGAATAATAAACCTTTTTCATGAATAAGGAAATATAAAATAACAACTTTATTATTGCCTCTAGGGCATATTTCCTTCAAATTTCTCTAGAGGGCTCATGATTGGGTCATGTATAACATTGACTTAAGCCTCCCCCAAGCTAGAGCGATACTTTCTCCTTCACGAGGCCAGAAATTATATATATAATTTCGATCACGATGAACTAGAAGCACATGATAATTTTTTGGTGAAATTCCAATTTCAATCGATTCCGTTCCAAGATCCAATATCATCGCATAGCCTATACCATGTCAATGCTTTTCCCTTCAAAGATAGGGAAAACCTTCTTCTTAGCTTCATCTCTGGATAAACCTGCAAGCTTAAATAATCTAGAAATTTCATCTACATATATCAAGTGCATATCAGGATGTTCAGTTCCATCTCCTGCATAAGGATTGGCTAGCAGTTGTTCCATCATACCCGGAGGAATTTCATAACCAATATTTTTAGTAGGTGTAGTAGGTTGAGGGGCAACTAATTGTGCTTCCAGTCGAGGTGAAGATACCCCGAACAAACCCCTCAATGGATGGTTTTCCATAGTAACAAGTGACAATAAATTTCAGCACGTAGTAATAACTTTTTCCTTACTAATTTCCACTTACCAAGAGTGCTTCACTCCTCGGAAACGGCGCCAGAAAAGAGTCTTGGTGACCCACAAGTATAGGGGATCAATCGTGGTCCTTTCGATAAGTAAGAGTGTCGAACCCAACGAGGAGCAGAAGGAAATGACAAGTGGTTTTCAGCGAGGTAGTTTCTGTAAGCACTGAAATAGTCGGTAACAGGTAGTTTGATAGCAAGATAATTTGTAATGGACAAGTAACGGTAACGGTAAATAAAGTGCAGCAAGGTAGCCCAATACTTTTGTGGCAAAGGACATGCCAAAATAGCCTCTTATAATAAGCAAAGTGTTCTTGAGGGTACACGGGAATTTCATCTTGTCACTTTCATCATGTTGGTTTGATTTGCTTTCGCTACTTTGATAATTTTGATATGTGGGTGGACCCGGTGCTTGGGTGTTGTTCTTACTTGAACAAACCTCCCACTTATGATTACCCCCTCCCCTCCCCCGCAAGCATCTGCAACTACGAGAAAAGTATTAAGATAAAATCTAACCATAGCATTAAACATTTGGATCCAAATCGGCCCCTTACGAAGTAGCGCATAAACTAGGGTTTAAGCTTCTGTCACTTTAGGAACCCATCATCTAATAACTACTCCACAATGCATTCCCTTAGCCCCAAATATGGTGAAGTGCCATGTAGTCAACGTTCACATGACACCACTAAGGGAATCACAACATACATATCATCAAAATATCAAACACATATCAAGTTCACATGATTACTTGCAACACGATTTCTCCCATGACCTCAAGAACTAAAGTAACTACTCACAAATGATAATCATGCTCAAGATCAGAGGGGTATTAAATAGCATAATGGATCTGAACATATAATATTCCGCTAAATAAATCTTATAGTAATCAACTACAAGATGTAATCAACACTACTAGTCACCCACAAGTACCAATCTAAGGTTCCGGTACAAAGATTGAACACAAGAGATGAACTAGGGTTTGGGAGGAGATGGTGTTGTTGAAGATGTTGATAGAGATTGCCCTCCTAAAGATGAGAGGGTTGTTGGTGATGACGATGGCTTTGATTTCCCCCTTCGGGAGGGAAGTTCCCCTGACGGAATCGCTCCACGGAGGGCAAACGTGCTCCTGCCCAAGTTCTGCCTCGAGACGGCGGTGTTCCATCCCGAAAGTCCTCTCCTTATTTTTTTCTAGGTCAAAATGACTTATATACCAGAAGATGGGCACCGGAGGTGGGCTGGGCTGAGCACAACCCACTAGGGCGCGCCTGGGGGGGGGGGCCTGGCGCGCCCTGGTGTATTGTGCTCACTAGGTGGCCCCCTTCGGTAGTTATTTGCTCCAGTATTTTTCATATATTCCAAATTAATTCTCCGTGAAGTTTCAGATTATTTGGAGTTGTGCAGAATAGGTAACTTTGACGTAGCTTTTTCAAGTCCAAAATTCCAGCTGCCAGCATTCTCCCTCTTTGTGTAAACCTTGCATATTATGAGAGAAAAGGCATTAGAATTACTCCATAAAGATTTATTATGCATAAAAATATTGTAAATAACAGTAAGAAATCATGATGCAAAATGGACGTATCAAATGACCGGCCATTGGTGCTCGCGGTTTGCTTGCAGTACTCATTGGCAATGTGATCCTAAAAATAAACATTGAGACAACTATGAGCTCATGCACTTCATATCAACACGACCAAAGAGACAAAGATGGTGAAATCTCACATAATCATCGATGGTGACGCCACTTGGAGGTGCATTCCGCACGGCCTCCAAGCACCCACTCCAATGACCGCAAGCTTTTTTGATGGTGTCCCAACGCCCTTGGACTGGCTTCAAGCTTCGATCGGAAGGGAATGGCATCATTTTGTGATATTTGTCCTCGATTCTTTGCCAATAGTTCTCATAGGTTTGATCCTTGCCGATCATGGCGTCAAGAAAGATGCTTTCCCATGCTTTAACTAAGCACACATCCTCCGTCTCCGTGTAGTTGCCTGTCCTCCCCACCCTAGAATCATAATCGGACTCGTTGATATCTTGCACCTCATCGTCATTATCTTCATTCACCTCCGCCTCGACCTCAACATAAGATGCATCAAAATAACCGAGGTGGGCACTCAAATCCATCGTGCTCTCGACCAACATCTCGGCATATGTGGAGGGCACATTTTGGCTACAAAATTAAATGGCCGAAAATCAAACAAGTGTTGGGAACGGCCGATGCATGGATCATCGGAGCAAACCGAGCAAAAGAACATGTTTATACCTCCCGACTGTTTCATCAAACACATTGTATGCATGCCCGGCCGCTTCGCTGTGAATTTGGATGCCATCGTCGGTCGGATGCAGAGGAGGAGCCCGACCCCTTGTCGCAATCGCCTTCTTCCCCGGTGGCTTCGCCCGCGCACCGCTGGGCCGGTGGAGGTGGTCTTCTTCCTCCCGCCCGCACCCTTGGCGGGTGGAATCAGAGCGAGGCCGAAGGAGGGTCGTGTCGCGCCAGCCGCGCCACCTTGGACGATGTGGTTCCCCCGCCTCTTCCTTTTGATGGCGGCGGCGGGAGGAGTTGGGGCAGCGACGGAAGCCGTTGCCGGCGCGGGCGAACGGAGCGGCGACGACGGTGGAGGCACGATCAGCGCACGATATGAGGCACCCGGGGCGGCGGGTACTCCATCCGGTCAATTTCCGGTGCCGCGAGGCCGGACTGCGAGGTCAGAGGCAGGATTGGAGGCGCGGGAGGCGAGAACTGAAACGACCGGAGTTTGCGTCAAGGGTAAGGGGACCCGACAAACTTGGGCGAAATCTCGTAGATATGGAGGGAATGGGCTCGCGGATTCGAGATCTCAAATTTTTTCTCAGGACAACCAGATTTGAAGGATCTGTTCGGGACAGGTATACAGGATGGATCTCGTAAACCGGCAACTATTATACCGAAGGTCCTATTTGCTCTTAGCCTGCCAAGATTGGGACATTGATGTCTACCTAAAAAAAACTATTGCTGCTATTGTGCAAAGCGTGGCAGACATTTACACCAATACTCTACTAGCTTTTCTTCGTTATCTAGCCATGCAATGTACCCCCATAAACCAATATTAAAACGCATTATACTATTTCACTCCGGCATGTGTATTGAGTTATTCTTACTCAGTCTTTTACACATCCAGAACAATCGTACAAGTAATAACTAAATGTTGCTGCCTGTTCGGTAAATATGTATTGGTCTCTTTTGAACTAAGCACTTACGCACTGTACATTTTACATTCTTTGTTTTCTACAGTATTAAGTCATTCCACAGAATTCTGGTCGTATGTATTTATAGATCAAAACCAAGGCGTGTCGGCATATGAACATAGGAATGAATGAGCTATAAACATTCACCATATGCCAAAATCAGGGCACGAACCAATCCAATTAAAGAACAGCTCGACCAGAACAGATGTACTACGTACTAAAGTTTGCACTGAAATGAACAGTTTTGATAATAAAAAACTTCCACACTGTCAGCTCTATGTGGAGCAAACTATTTAAAGTTTCTTCCATAAAAGAAAACGACAAAGACAATCTTGTGCTTCCACGCGCGCGCTTCTGCCCGATAGTGCCAATTTAGCCGCACTCAAGATGTTTGCTCCTCAAGAGTCCAGTACGAAAGCCACATTCATGAATCTGGAAACAAACCCAGCCGACATGGTTAGCCTCTACCTGCCCCGTCACACCACAGGTTTTGTTCGCACCAAACACCAACACAGCCCCAACCCCCAATCAGCTCTATGCTACCGAGCAGCTTCACCGAAACTGGACAGGCAGATTTCTCCAACCAGCACAACCAGTCACTTGGCTGTGGGTATCTAATTTCTACTGTAATTACAAATCGCGATTTCTTCATGCAACATCAAATTGCTCTGCTTTTTGTTTAATACTCCCTCCTTTCCTAAATATTTGTCTTTCTAAAGATTTCAACAAGTCTCCCTCCGTTCCTAAATATTTGTCTTTCTAGAGATTTCAACAAGTGACACTTGTTGAAATCTCTAGAAAGACAAATATTTAGGAACGGAGGGAGTACATCAAATCGCCATTTGATGTTGGTTGTGCTGGTTGTGCTGGTTGTGCTGGTTGCATAAAAGAAATGTTTAACACTAGGCATTCTAACGATTTTTCAGACCACAGCTAGTCGGAAAAATAACCCAATAGCTCTGAAACCAAAGATGCCATACTTGGTTTGTTTTTTCAGACTGGCTGCGAATGAACATACGTGCATTTCACGGTTTTTTGTAACATATGACGCATCAACTGCACTAGTGACCAGCTAGGTGATAAAGAGAGAAGTTCCATGGTTTGTTTTCAGATTTGTTCAGGTTCACCGACTGTTGGCTAAAATGAGTAGTGTCACAACTCAACTCATATGCAGGCCGGGGTTGCACCCCTTTTCCAAAAAAAAAAAACAAAACAACTCAACTCATATGGATTTAGACGATGATGAATAAGAAACCCATATCTAGTGGAGGCATTTATTGTGACAAGTGAGACAAGATTGTTGAGGTGCTATTTTGGGTAAACATCTGACTCGGAAGGCAATTTTGCGAAAAAGCACAGCTTCATTTCGATCAAAAATCTCAAAAAGAACACCAGAAACGGGATAAGATGAATTCCCAACAGCTACAGCAGATCCGACCTAACAAACATCAACTAAATTCAACAGGTTTATCCTCGAACCAAACGAACCACAGTAAAGAAGCCTCGAAGAACTTGTAGCAACAATTGCAAGCTGCTGAACATTCAGCCTATAGAGAACCTGAACTGTAGCAACAATTGCAAGCTGCTGAACATTCAGCCTATAGAGAACCTGAACTGTAGCAACAATTGCAAGCTGCTGAACACGCAGCAAGCAACTAGAAGCTCACAAACAACAGCAACAAACAAGTAGAACCTCTGAATACTATCAGCAAGTAATTTGAACCTCGTGATCAGCACTAACACTATTGAAGTGCCTCAACTAGCATCAATCGCTTTGATTAACAGCAAAATCAGAAAACTAACTCCAGAACAGTAAAAGTAACAAGATGAAGCCAGCAACCAGCATCCCCAGCATCTCCAGCACCATATTCAATGGAGATCATCTTCTTCAGCGACCCGCATCTCAAGCACCATCTTCAGTGAAGAGCAAAATCAAAAAGCTAACTCCAGAACAGTAAATGTAACCAGATGAAGCTAGCAACCACATCATCTTCCATGAACATCATCTTCTTGTACATGCGTTTCAAGCAGCTCCTCCTCGGCAGTTTCTTCAGCTGCATCACCTTCTTGAAGCCTAAATCATCAATCAAGAACAATCAAAACCTGAATATACTAGCAGCAAGCAGTACACAAGGGTATGAACAGATGAAGAAAATCATAACCTGAAGGGCAGCGCCCAGACTGCTGGCGCTACCGATGAGGAGACCTCCTGATCTGGAAATGGTCGGTCGACCAAGCCGTGCGGCAGCCACACGCCCATGTCATGGTTAGGGTACACCTTGGGCCTGACCACATCAAAGGTACTCGTGTCGAGGAAATAAATGCCAGAGCGCAGGTGCAGGTCCGATGTATTGAAGGAGCGTGAGCAGCCTCGCCCAACAAAGATCAGGCGGTTGCCAAGATCTTCCTCGACCCAACGGTGCAGACCAAGCTCGCCGGTAGGGCTTTTCATGGAGAAGACTCTGAAGCCTGTGGTGAGGCGAGGCTCACCAAGCACGTCTGCGAGAGGCGCGATCTGGACCACCATGAGAAGCCTCCCGCGGCTCTCCACTAGGAAGCGGGCAACGACCGGCTCAGGCGCCACTCCGGGTGGCCTTGGATAGAAGATGCACCTCCCCGAGCGCATACTGTGCATGCTCTGTGCCTGTGGCATGTGGTACTTGAGAATGTTCTCGTTGCGAGTCAGGACACAGAATGACTCGTTGTAGAAGATGACGTCCTCCAGGCCCCCCGCCAAACCCCCCGTGTTCCTTGGCGCAGGTGTCCAGATCGTCCTATTAGCAAGTGGCCAGAAGGCGAGCTGGGTATTCCCCACCATGATGGCGGCGATGGTGAAGCCTGGAACTGGAATGGTGTACCCGGTCTCGTAGAGTGGGGAGACATGGAAGGCCGCGGAGGTGGAGTCGGAGAGGGCCGTCGGGTCGACATACCCGAGTCCGGGAGGCGGCGGCGATATGGCGGCGGCGCTGATGCGGACGAACCTTTGATCGCTGATGCGGTCGCGGATGTCCCGCATACAGTGTGGGAGGCATAGCCGCGCGCCCGAGTTGAAATTCACCAGCTCATAGTTGCGATCCTTTGTTCCCACCAAAATCCAGCCCCCCTGCCTCGCCGAGCTGATATGCCGCGGCATGTGGTGCAGGATTGCGGGGACGGGGTGGTCGTGGGGGTTACCTCCGTTGCCGAGCAGGCAGACGAAGGAGGGAGGGAGGGCGCCGCGGTGTGGGAGGAGAAGCCAGGGGATCGGCGGCGCGCGCAGGTCGGAGACGACGCGGCGCCACGCCTTGCAGACTCCGGCGACGGCGAGGCGGTCCTTGAAGCAGTCCAGGTAGTCGAACACCAGAACGATGAGGATGTCGACGGGTAACTCGCCCCAACCACCCGGGCCATCGCCGGCAGGTGGAGATCCGAGACCCGCCATGGGAGCCTCTCTCTCTCTCTCTCTCTCTCTTCTCTTCTCTTTTGGGCGGTAGTGTGAAATGTGGTGGGATGAGGGGGGCGGGGGGCTCGCTTGGGTGGGGGCTAATGTTTCGAAAATTGAGCCGTGTGGCCTCTGGCCCTCTACAAGGAAAGCGTGTCTACGTGGGTTAATCCGCCGTGAGGAATTGGATGGCCCCCGCCTGTCAGACTCTGATTGGTTTTGGGTCCGGTGCGTTCACGCATCGGCCGATATGGAAGGGGGGAAATGACTTCCGAGTTCCCCAATCTCAGATCTAAGAAGAAGAAGGCGGAATCCGTGGCGGTGGCCGAATCTCGGATCGAATTCAACTTCCGGCCTCTGCCTCGGGCCTGAAATTTTAACAGGTTAGTCTCTATTAGGTTAGTTTATTTATTGACCCATATGGATTTCTAGGGTTGCCTCTGATCGAAGTTTACAAATCAACTGCTCTGAAATTCACTCCGAGCTTTGTCATTTTGCCAGGTAATCACGTTGATTGCCCCAGATGTTGAGCTCAGCTGCCCTGCGGCTTGGTCAAAATTTTGCCTGCGCGGACTTCAGTTTGCACGGGCGCAAGCTGAAGAAAATTGTCAGATGATACTGCATTTAGTACGGGTTCCAGACAGTGTCCGAGCTCTGAAAGAGTGGAAGTTCGTAACTATGCAATTCCCGGCAACATCTATTCATGCAGGAACTAGCAAGGGAGATCACAATCTGAGTATGTATGTATCACGTTTTTCTTCTGTTGCAGCAGCTGAGGAAGGATCCGATTTCAGCAAAAGCAATCAGAGTCATCAATCTCAACTAACTGTGCCAAACAAGGTGTTTATACAACCGGTGAGCAGGTACAATGAGGTCAGGTAGGGCATCAGCGACCAGCTGTGGCAAATCAAGTTCAGAGTACTGCTAATCATCGACAACTAGGTCCTGCTCAGGGTAGATGCATGCCTAGTGTTGCACCAAGGCCATCTTACAGTCCATGGAACAAGTTCAAATTATTTGTTGAAACAAGACCAGGGCCATCTCAGTTCAGCTTTTCCTCTGAAATCAGCAGCAGCATGACACAAATGACCCCAATATCACACTGTATGTCTGGTTACTCTATTCAGAGCACTGCTGCATCAACAACTCAAACAAAGTTTACCTCACTCCGTCCATTGCTCCCTTCAGTGGTCTCTTCTCATGTTTATAGTAGTGAAGCTGCACAGCCTCATGGATCTACTACATTCCGTCCACTAGTTCCCCTGCCCTGCGAACCAGGCAAATGTAATGCTCCTGGGGATGTGATCTTTATAGACAAGGGTAGCATGAAACAGGCTCCCATAGCATCAAGATCAAATACTGAGATTTTGAAGCAAATCAGCAAAAGTTTCAAAAGACCAGCAAAAAAGGATGATGTGTTATTGTCATTACCAAAGAAACCTTGTGTAGCAGGGAAGGACATAAATCAATCTGTCGCCACTCCTGGAAGAAGTCTGTGGATCCAGACCAGATGGACAACCCTGAGATATTTGCCTGTTCATCTCAATAAACCTAAAATAAAACTTCAAGCTGCAGGCAGTGATGCAAGTACAGTTCGCATTGGCAGATTCTGTTAACAGTGTGGGTACAAGACCTGTTAAGTTGCAATCTGGAGCAAAGCACATACTCCAGCCATGTGCTAGTGCTAGCTTGGACCAAGTAGATTCCTGGCCTGTGCATTCGGTGATACAGTTGGAAGTGGAGAATGCATCTCACACGGTAGGTCCATCGGAAAAGACCACAGATCTATGCTGAAAGTTGCAGGGTCTAACCATTCCTGGTGGTTAATGCGAGTCTTTTTATCGTCATCGGAATAGACATTGTGTTACTGCTATGAAGCCATGCTCTGACGAAGTCGACACCACCAGTACCTAGGATGCAGCCTAGGAGAAGGCCCAGCCGAAGAAGCGTGTACCCGGGCCCTCACAGAGATATGCGTCTGATCAATGGTCAAGTGACCTGGTATAAGTAGCATATAGGGGAATGGTTTGTATTGCGGCGAATAGATACACGGCTGACAGCTGTATAGATTGCTGCTTTACCTGTAAGCTTTCCTCTGTAAGTGACAGAATTCCACCATAGCCATCTCCAGATCTTGCTGTGCTCCTAACAACTGGTACTCCAAGCCAGAAAATTTCGCCCCACCTTAAAGCTGGATCACCCTCACGATACGCGCCTAGCGGCAGCGGCTGCGCGCCGGCGGCAGGAGCTTATGGAGCACCTCACCCCTGAAGGGAAGGCGATCTATGAGACCATCAACCAGGCGAACGAGACAGCACACGTCCGACACCAGAAGGAGCTCGATGAGCTCATCATTGCAGCAGTCGGCCGTGCGGTCGATGCGGCGGTGTCGCGCTCCGTCAGCGGGTGGTGGACAAGGCGGTCGGCACCATCATCAACGACATGCAGGCCTACACCGACGGCGCCGAAGCGGAATTGCTCAAGCAGATCGAGGAGCTTTGAGCGGCGAAGAGTCTCGCCTCCCATTGCGGCGACTCTGATCCGCTCATCAGGACACCGAGGGGAGCCGCGGAAACCAGCCCAGATGGGCACCGTACGACTACGATCACACGGGGGGCGGGATCTAGGGCACCTCTCTCTGCCTTACATCCCTCCTCCGACACGAGGTATCCATGAGAATCAGAACTCGAACTCTTCCTTTGCTAGTCTGTTGAATAGGGAGAGGAGAGGATCCAACTCAAACCATGGAAAACTACCTTCCATGGAGTTTCCAAAATTTGACGGCAAAAATCCTAAACTCTGCCGAACATGCTGTGTCGATTACTTTACCATGTTCGATACTGATCCTGACCTCTGGATAGCAGTAGCAGCAATGCAGTTTGAGGGTGCTGGCACACGCTGGCTTCTTCAGTTCAGCACAAATTTGTGCGTGCTTCCTGGACTGAGTTCTGTGAAGCAGTAATGCACCACTTTGTTAGAAATTAACATCGAAAACTTGTTCCTCAATTGTATCGTTTGCATCAAATAGGCACTGTGGAGGATTACATCAGTCAATTTTCTGAACTGATGGATCAGCTCACAGCATATGAACCTCAACCTGATATGCTACCTTACACAATTAGACTTGTAGATGGGTTAAGCATGAGGTGCCTTTAATTGTTGCTGTTCAGAGACCTGTCAATTTGGATACTGCTTATTCTGTTGCTTCTGTGCAGGAAGAGGTGGGCTACAGGGAACCTGATTATTCTTCGCCGTCATTCAGTCAAAGAGACAGCTCTAGATCTTTATTCTTGACAGTACAAGCCAGCCAGTTCCAAGGGTACTGAAGAAGTTAAAACCCATGACCCAGGCAAGCAAGCAGCAGGGTCTGAGGATAAGCTAGCAGCACTAAAAGCCTATCGCTGTCCCAAGGGTCTGTGTTTCATTTGCGGTGAGTGTTGGGGTAAAGAGCACAAGTGCAACACCACTGTGTAGTTACATGTGGTTCAGGAGCTGATGGAGTTTTGTGCTGCTGATTATTTAGATTCCAATGACAGTGGTATGGACCTGATGGTGTTATCTGAGGAGACTCGGTCAGGTAGCACGGAGGCTAGTGCCCTTCGTTTACAGAGTCATATTTCAGGTCATGAGGTGGTATTTCTTTTGGATTCTAAGTTCTCATTCCTTCCTGAGTAAGCATTTCACAAGCAACCTTCAGAATCAACAGGAGCTTGGCAAAGTACAGCGTGTGAGAGTAGCTGGAGGAGGGCAATTTGTGTGTTCCGAATGGATTCCTCAGTGCGCTTGGTCTGCAGGAGGACATCCGTTCCTGACAGATTTCAAAATTTTACCACTCAATCATTATGACGATATAATTGGTATGGATTGGCTATCTGCACAAGGCACCATGAGTGTGGATTGGTTGCAAAAATGGCTGGCTTTTGAACATAAGGGCAAACTGGTGTTCTTGCAAGGAGAACTTCCAGAACATTTTGCTTTCACTGTAGTGGAATTATAGTTGTTACAGGATGGTACTATTGACTTTGTTACTAACGTTTTACCAGCAGATATCAGTCAAGTGTTGTCTGAATTCATGGAAATATTTGAGACACCCACGGCACTGCCACCTCGGTGTGCATGTGATTACCATATTCCTTTAATGGAGGGTGCAAGGCCGGTCAACATTCGTCCTTACAGATACTTGCCAGAACTAAAGAGTGAAACTGGAAATCAAATCAAGGAAATTATTAAATCTGGTGTCATTGAACCAAGCTCTAGTGCGTTTGCATCACCCATTATTATGGTTAAGAAGAAGGACCACGCCTGGAGGCTGTGCGTTGATTACAGACACTTGAACCTTCTGACCTTAAAATCCAAGTTTCCTCTGCCGGTGATAGATGAACTGCTCGATGAATTGACTGGACCCTTGGTTCTCCAAATTGGATCTTCGTGCTGGTTATCATCAGATACGATTGGCTCCAGGGGAGGAGTACAAGACGGTGTTCCATACTCACAGTGGTCATTATCAATTCAATGTTATGGCATTCAGTCTCACAGGAGCTCCCGCAGTGTTCCAAGTTGTCATGAATGAAACACGGTCGGCTGTGTTACGTTAATGCACGGTGGTTTTCTTTGATGACATACTTGTATATAGCGAGACATTAGCCGAGCATGTGGAGCATCTGAAACAAGTTTTGCAATTACTCCAGCAGAATCAGTGGAAGGTCAAAGCATCCAAATGTGTTTTTTCCCAATGCAGCATTGCTTATCTGGGTCTTGTAGTGAATGAACAAAGGGTATCCACTGATCCTTCTAAAGTGCAAGATGTGCTATCCTGGTCAGCCCCGCAAAACTTGAAAGAACTGCGAGGATTCCTTGAGTTGTCTGGATATTATCGCAAGTTTGTTTGCCATTATGGCATTATCAGTCAGCCCCTCATTCAGTTGCTTCGGAAGAATGTTCCATTTGTATGGTCTCCTGATGCTCAGGCTGCATTTGACTTATTAAAATCTGCACTGACTTCTCCTGTATTGGCTTTGCCCAATTTCAGCCTGCAGTTCACTATTGAAACGGACGCTTGTGATTCAGGAGTTGGTGCAGTTTTATTCCCATGGACATCTGATTGCTTTTGTCTGCAAAAGTTTGGGTTCAAGAACAAGGGGTTTGTCAACATACGAAAAGGCTATTTTATTAGCTGTCAAACAGTGGTGTACGTATCTCCAACATGCTGAATTTTTTATTCTTACAGATCATTGCAGCTTGGCACATTTAGAAGACCAACGTTTGCATACAATCTGGCAGCACATGATGTTTTCCAAACTACTGGGGCTTCAGTTTACGATCAAGTACAAAAAAGGAAGTGAGAAGTGAGAACAACAGAGTGGCCGATGCTCTATCTTGTAGACCACATGATGAATTGTCATTACCTGGCTATTACTTCTCACCATCCAGTGTTGGTGGATTCAAGAGGTTATGGATTTGTACCAATCTGACCAACAAGCTAAAGAATCGTTGACTAGGCTGGCAGTGCACACTGAACATGATGATATGATTCGTTACAAATCTCGCTTATGGCTGCCCCGTGCATCCCCTACAAGATTATTGAGGCTTTTCACTCTAGTACTGTAGGAGGCCATTCTGGCATTCCGGTAACCTTGAGGCGCCTCAAACAGCTCCTATATTGGAAAAGGGATGAGAGCTCAAGTGCATCAATATGTGAGTGAGTGCATTATCTGTCAGCGTGCCAAGCCTGACAGAACAAAATACCCAGGGCTGTTGGCAGCTCTACCGGTTTCTATATTGGAAAATGCTTACCATGGATTTCGTGGAGGGTGTTCCAAAATCTGGCCGAATCAATTGCTTTTTAGTGGTGGTTGATAAACTGCCGAAGTATGCTCATTTTATCGGATCGACGCATCCCTTCACAGTTGCTACTGTCACCATTGCTTTCATGGGCAATATTCACAAGCTACACGGTATACCCGAGTCTATTGTCACAGATCGTGACCTTATCTTCACCAGTTGTTTCTGGCGAGAAATTGCTGCTCTTACTGCTATGAGGCTTCACATGAGTTTACTGCACCATCCTCAGACTAATGGACAGTCTGAGTGAGTAAACCAATGTCTTGAGGCTTACTTGCGGTGCTTTACTCACGCATGTCCAGTGAAATGGGCGCGGTGGCTCTCTCTTGCGGAATACTGATACAATACGTGCATGCATTCGTCCCTGGATGGCAAGTCACTTTTTTGAAGTGTTGTATGGACATTCTCCCCGGCAATTTGGTATCTCTGCCACTGATACTTGTGTTGTGCCTGATCTAGACACTTGGCTCAAAGATTGCGCATTGATGCTTCGTATTTTGCAACAGCATTTGGAACGAGTGCGTACTCGTATGAAAAATCAGGCGGATAAGAAACACTCTGATTGTGTGTTTAACATTGGGGATTCAGTGTCTATGGAAGTCCAGCCCTATATACAATTGTCAGTGGCTCCACTTGTGCATCATAAGCTGTTATTCAAGTACTATGGCTCCTTCGAAGTTCGAAGTGATCGAACGCATCGGTCCATCGGCTT
Source organism: Triticum timopheevii (assembly GCA_963921465.1). Lineage (NCBI taxonomy): Eukaryota > Viridiplantae > Streptophyta > Magnoliopsida > Poales > Poaceae > Triticum > Triticum timopheevii. The sequence continues at coordinate 108,154,053 of OY997270.1, forward strand.
ATCGGCTTCAGTTACCTGCAGGCAGCCACATCCACCTGGTGCTGCATGTGTCCCAGCTTAAGCAGGCATTGGGACCTCACTGTCAGGTACAGCCAGAGTTACCTCCTGATGATGCTCAATTTGCCATTCCTGTTTGTGTTCCGCAGCGTTGCTTTCATCAATGGGGTTTGGTGGCTATACAGCAAGGTTTGATCCAGTGGTCCGATCAACCAGAAACACTGGCAGCCTGGGAGGAACTTGATGAACTGCGGCAACGTTTTCCGCGGGTTCCAGCTTGAGGACAGCTGTTCCTCAAGGGAAGGGGAATGTTACTGCTATGAAGCCCTGCTCTGATGAAGTTGACACCACCAGTACCTACGATGAAGTCTGATCTCAGGTTGCTGGCGGGGCGGGATGCGGCTGCCCGCAAACACCAAAGCGGGAGCCAGCTTTTTTAGCGGCTGCCCGCCGGCCGCTTGATTTTTAGCGGGCAGTGTGGCAGCCCGCAATGACCTGCCAGCAACCAATCGTTCTCATGACAGTCTATTTCCGAACACTCTTCTGCTAGCTCTAGTGTGCCCCTGAAGGTCTTCAGATGATTCCTTGTTTGCCTCGCTAGCTCCAACAGGCTTCCTACCATGCAGCTCATGAGATTCTCAATCAAGTGACGACTGTAACTGTTTGTTTTATGAACACTGGTATACATGCAACTTTTTCTGTCCAAGGAAACACTTTTACTTAAGCTTGCCCTCTCCCCCCGCTGAATGTTGTCAATCAAGTGCCGTATGTGCTTGGCCATCTTGCTGCTAGATATGGACCTTGGAGTCATGGTTTTGGCTTCACCCAAATAGGATTTCACACTTCAGCCGTGATTCTGAAGTCTGAACTCTGCAATGACCGGCCTTCGTCACTCTGTAGTTATAACTGAAATTGGAGAAGAGATAGACAGTCAGATGGAACTCGTATAATGCTGATCCTAGTAGCCTGATGGGTGATCCTGATGTTTAGCTCATTCAGGATGGTACTGACTTACAGGGAACTGGCCCCAGTCAGATCAATGCAGTTCAATATACGTCTGTTTTCAGCTCCTATGGACCTGGTCGCCAGCGAGCCAGACAGCGTGATGCATTCCAAGCTACCTCAAGCCCCTCTTAGCATCCCATGGCGGCGGCGGCTACTGCTCTGCAAATACTGATGACAGACGGTAACAACATTTTCGGCTAAAGTGATTTTAAAATGTCACTTTAAAAAAAATGCCGTCTAGCATGTTTGTCGTAACTCCTTTAGTAACCGGTGGTTTAAGAATGCAATGTGTATTATTTTCTGAAAATTGATCATTAATCATTAAATCTATAAATATTACTCCCTCCATTCCTAAATACAAGTCTTTAAGATATTTCACTATAGACTACATACGGAGCAAAATGAGTGAACTTATTACTCTAAAAGGCGTCTATATACATCCAAATGTAGTCTCTATAGTGGGATATCTAAGAAGACTTATATTTAGGGACAGAGGGAGTAAATAGTATAGAATGCATTTTAATATTTTACTTCCTCCGTTCCTAGATTTACATACGGATGTATTACGTAGTTTAGAGTGTAGATCCACTTATTTTGTTCTGTATGTAGTCTATATTGGAATCTCTAAAAAGACTTATATTTAGGAACGGATGGAGTATTTATTTAGCATTGTGGTTACTTTATTACTTTTTTGTGTCAAACACAAGAGTTTACTTTCTTTTCTGAAACGGAACTTAAGAGTTTTACTTTTGATAAGTTTGGTGTAATGCCATGATGTGGTGCTGAAGGAAACATGGAACAGCAAAGAGAAGCTGATATTTTCTGAACTTGGTTACTACCTCCATGGGTAGTTTAATTTAAACTACCTTTAGGAATGGAGGTAGTATTTGGGTTGCGGGCATAAAGGCATGAAAAGCTCCAGGTGGAGGACAAGTAATCTGAGCATACATATCTGACCATTCAAATTTTGATTGACTGAAACAAAAACATACACTAATAGTCATCACAAGCCCAGGAAGGCCCTGTCGGTTTTCTCCCATTAGCTAACCAAGCAAAATCAACTTAAATAATCTAGCAATCACTTGGGTCCAGTTTTTCCATAAGAGTCACGCAGAGTAACAGTCCTGTTAAACACGAGCTTCCCGGGCCTCGAGTCGGTGTCCACAGCAAAGTAGCCTGGAATTCACATTCAAGCCAAGTCAGTTGCATCACAACAGATACAGCCAAACATTATACAGAGACCGGTTGACAGAGTTTACCGAGCCGCTCAAACTGAAACTTATCACCCACAACGGCGGTTGCAAGCGACGGTACAGCATATGCGCCCTTTACAACCTCTCTTGAGTGCGGGTTAAGGTCACCCAGCCAATCTCCCAATTCGGCAGGATTCTAAGAGAGCAAGAAACACATAAGTGGCTTTCCAGTCCCACACACACATGTAATGACAACAACAACAGCGAGCGAAACTATACCTCTGATAAGAATAATTTCTCAAACAATCTTATTTCGACCTTCAAGGGCTCAACTCCAGGTGCTGGCTCGGAAACCCAGTGCAGAACACCCTGAACAAATTGCAAACCAAGTCAGTCAACTTCTGGAATATTTTTACGGTTTCCCAATTCCCTAACTAGATTTTTAAGATTTGAACGAAAAGATTTAAGTGGCCAGCTACCTTAGGTTTAGAAGTCTTTGAGGGGTCATACTCAGCTCGAATTTCAACAATATCATCTGGAGTATCACCATAAATAACCTCTGTGCATTTTATAGGGAATGCATACCTATATCAATTAAAATTGACAAGCACCAAACTGTAAATATGCCAATGTGGAGTCGAATAGTCGAGTAAATCCAGATCAACTTTCTCCACAAAAGAACAATAGTTCTACCTTAGCAGGGCAGATTTACCAGGAGCTAGCCCATAGTAATCTTTCGAGTCCTTGGGGCGAAAATCAGTTTGTTCAATGTAGACAGTTCTTGAGAAAGGAACCTGTAAAAAGGTGGTGCATACTATTACGAAGCACGAACACAAGGTAAAACTTATAAAAGATCAAAGATATATTTTGAACATAAAATATTTCACAAACAGAATTTTGAACAGGTTGTGCCATAGCAACAAAACTTATTCTTGTCATCATACACTCGATGAACAAGAGAGGCACCTTGTAGTAGGACAAAGCTTCATCAGCAGGAGCATCAGGCCACTTCTTTCCATCAAGGTCTATGACTTTTCCATCTTCTAAGTTAGTTATTACAACCTAATTTAGCAAAACGAGGCACCGTGAATGTGTTAGGAACTTCTAAAGGCTGAAGACATGGAGTGATTTGCAGCAGGAACCAGATGCCATACCCTTAGAGGATGCATAACAACCATGGCCCGACAAGCTGTTTTATTAAGTTCTTCTCTGATATGATATTCAAGACGGTCGACACGAATCAAGCTACTGTCACTGCACATAAAGAATATCAAGGGCAATCATTAGCAGAAACAGAGGTTTTGCGATTGTGCGCCTGGCTCAAAGCACAGTTCATGCCAAGTCATTTGTTCACTTACCTTCTTGTTATCCCAATTCCACGGATAAATGAATTGATTGCAGTTGCTGTTACTCCCCGTCGCCGCAGTCCTGCCAGTGTTAACAAACGCGGATCATCCCAACCATCTACCCACTTATCTGTCACAAGCCGATTCAACTGCAACAGAACAAGGACAATGGATATCAATAAATATAGGCCAAAGCGGGTAACACTTATTCCTCAATTATTAGCATACCTTTCTTTTAGACATAACGGTATTTGATATGTTCAGCCTTGAATACTCCCAAACATATGGCTGGTACAAGCCTGAGGCAACAAGTAGCCAGTAGTATGACGGGCGACGTGTGTCAAACTCAAGCGTGCAGAGCTAATAAATAACCACACTCAGTTAGTCCTGTTATAGTTCAAACAAGCCAAAGCTATTTTGGAAAGGGAAAATTACCGAGTGAGTAATGTTTTCAAAAGAATCCACCATGCAATGGGCATAATCATAGCTTGGATAGATACACCATTTGTCACCAGCATGTGGATGAGGGGTGAACTATATGGACATCAAAGTATTGAGTTATGTATTTACGATATATGGACATTCAAATAATTTATCAATCAAATTTGTAACTTACTTTTACTCGGTAAGCAATCAAGTCAGACATGTTTTTGTTATCATTCTGCATGTCCTGCTTCATTCGGAGAGTTGCTGCGCCCTCGGCAAACAACCCACGTCGCATGTCTTCGAATAATTGAAGCGACTCTTCAATAGGTCTATCCCTCCATGGACTATCCACCTTGTTTCTCCTGCATTCCTTGATTTGTTCTGCAGTCTGGCAATCATATACCAGTCAGCATTTGCACATTTTATTTCTCATGGACTCAATATACATGTTCATTTCCTCCTTTCAGAATTTTTATAATAATGTGATAAACAAAGGAGAAGAGAAAAAGAACCTGGTGATCCACATAGGCTAACCCTTTCCGTATTAACTCAACTGCATGCTCATATAAAGCTTGAAAATAATCACTTGTATATGTGATTTTGTAGGGCTCCCAACCCATCCACTGGACTATCTCCTTGATGTGGTCTATATATTCCTTCTTTTCAGCTTCTGGGTTTGTGTCATCAAACCTGTTGTTCAGATAGACAGCAGTTCATTTTTGTCGTGAAAGAGAATGGCAATGGGGAAGAACTTAAGCAGCAAGAATTCTATGTACGCATTTTTAGACCAAGCAAAGCTAATCAGAACTCCAGACTGAAAGATGGAAATTAAATAGATGCAGAGAAGAAACATAATCTCCAGCAGCAAGGGAAGACATGACTAAGATATGTAGTCGGTACATAACCAGTAAACATGGCCAGGAAAGGATAGCATGCAAGCAGGAGAAAATTGCTCCAAATGGAAAACAAATGTTATTACCTCAGATAACAATTGCCATTCCGCTCTTTAGCCAGTCCAAAATCAATAAACATAGCCTGTATCAGATGAAGAATTTAAGCATAATATTCCGTTTCTCATGGAAGTGGCACATGGAAATGCTTTTCATGAAGATTATAAATACCTTGGCATGACCGATATGAAGATATCCATTAGGTTCTGGAGGGAAACGGGTAATCACTTTTCCACCAGTTGCCATAACATGTTTCTCTAAAATCTCTTTTGCATTATGCGCCCTCCATATGTTTCCATCGCTGAAGAATATTTCTGTATGAACCTACCTCGTGAAAAGAAATCAAAACCAATTTAAGTTCATTTCTTATAAGTGATGACCAATAGTCCAACAGAACAATACTGACCACATGGGGATATCAGGTAACAGTGCCGTGTAGAATTTATATGCATAACACTAACAGACATTTAATTTAATCGATTTAACTCATCGGTTTACTATACCTTGTTGTTTTCTGCCGGCAGAGGAAATATCGAGTATGGATTCAGGTCCTCTGATGGTGGGGCAGCAATAGCTACTGCGACGTTTTTCTCCTGGATTTCAAAGAAAACACAGCTAGCTAATTAGTAATCAATCGTCTTATTTTAAACCCAAAGGCTCTACTTCAGAGTACCAACCTCAACTTTCTCTGGTTTTTCCTTCTTCTTTTTTACTGGTTTTACATTGTCAGCTTCCGTCTTTGGACCTAGTATCTCTGTAAGCCTCTTCTCGATTTCCTCCTGTATGAACAAAGTAATGAAGAGGGTTAAAATAAAGTTAATACAACCCAAACAAGTGAAGTACTTTGTCTCTAGCATTGTTTGCACCTTTGTCGCCTTAGCATCACCCCAGGGGTGTCTCTTCCTAACCTGTCCGCATAGGCTACCAACTGAAACAATGAGAAGAAGGATAAAGGACCAGTTCGTTCGAATAATAAATCAGAAAAATGTGTAGCACAAAAGTAAATTGGAAGGCAACCATTTATGTGATACCGCTGCACCAATATAGCTCCCATATTTTCCTGTAGAACCTCCGCGACAGTTGAATGAATCTCTTCAACCGAAACAATCACACCTACAGTTACACATCGCGCTCCAATCAATAAGTCTAAACAACCACATTATCAAGTCAACATATTGGTAGAAGCGTATATATTTTTGTTCATATCTTATCATCAAAACGCATAGTTACCCTATACTATTATAGCGTCCAAACAACCACATTATCAAGTCACCATCGTAGACTTTCTTAGGGCACGTACAGTGCAAGGTGCTTATAGAGAGAGAGGGAGAGAGAGAGTATTGCCACATCATTAAGCAAATATGTGAATTACATCTACTCCACTGCAAGCTCCTCTTTTAGCTGCTTATTAGATGATTTATTATACTCCCTCCGTTCGGAAATACTTGTCGGAGAAATGAATAAAAATGGATGTATAAAAGTATTTCCGGACGGAGGGAATAGTAGTTAGTACTAGTTAAACTCTTAAGCACCTCCTTAACATTGGTGCCTAATCAAGCACTCATCCTTCAATATAAGCACCAATGCTTATCCTACGCGGCAAGAATAAAAAGGTTTATCTTGCTGAGCATCTCTCTAAGCACTTACACTGTACATGCTCTTAGTGTCCAGTCCGTGAATGTGGCATGCATTAGTAAAAATTGGTAGAACCATGTATACTTTTGTTGCAGAAAAACATACCTACACCACAGGCTTCTTCAAACTTCCCAGTATCCAGAGAATCAGGGCCAACATTAGTAAGAAATGACAGAGCAGCATCTAGCTGTGCAGGGTTCTTTATCTGAATGGTGGCAGAAGGAAACTCTTCAGATTCACAAAAGTAAGACAAATGAGCTGTGAAACAGAGTGTGCGTTCTTCATCTGCACTCTTTTCGATCGGACAATGAAAAAGGTAGAAGATATTACCTTCATGGACACAATATAGTTGATGAGATTAGGACGATGGACAAGTGCATTGCTTGGATATTTGGTGGCAACCTATTTCACCCAGCACGCTCAAAAGTCAGACATCAAAAATCTCAAATGTATAAAATATAGAGAAAAAAAATGATAGAAGCACTTACTGCATACAAAAGATTCCCTACTGACTTGTCACACCAAGTTATACCAGCCTGTTTATAGGTAAATCCAGTTAAATCGTGAAACATGAAATGCTTTGAAGAGATATAAAAACTGCAGTGGTTTGGTTCACAATAATCGAATGCAACTTGCATCACAAAATAGCAGAAACAAGAAGTAAGACATCATACTATAAGTGATGACTGAAAACCAACACGATCAGTTATGCTATCAAAAACTCTGCATCCTAAAACACATCTTGTAATGCTGAAGATAAGCATCAAGATGAAAAACAGGACAACAGGAAAAGACTGCATATAGTGCAACATCATCCTTACAAATTTACAGCTGCGTGAGGCAAAAAGAATTCGATACTGATCGAGTAAACGCAAACCAAATCGGGATGCAATAGATCGTCGTATTTGGGCATCTCTAGATCAAGTTTACTCTACAGCTGACACGGTCGAGCTGGAAGGAGCTAATCGAGTGATCAGGAGTAAGGACAGATCTCAAGAAACCAGGCTCACGGGGAGAATTCTAACAACAAAGTTGAAAGCCAGTAAATCCCATACCACAATTCAGCAACTAAGCCTAAATGAAGCCCTGGACAAACATACATGAATTAGAGATCTCCGAATTCAGAACGAACTACAGGGCGCGACCATGGCAAGCATTACCTCGGCTATAACGGCGGAAAGATTGGCAGTGACCTTGCTGTTGACAAGGGCGGTCTCCGCAGTGCGCTGATCGAGGCCAAGAGCCAGCAGCTTCTCCAGCTGCAGTAGGGCCGGGGTCTTATCCCCCTTGCATCCTGTGACTGTCGATGCCTCCCGCTCCGTCCTGGAGATGCAAGCAAATATCAGACAAGAGTTGAACGCAAAACAGAAGGAAGAAGAAAACAGCACACGACGGTCGTCATACATAATGAGGAAAGAAGGAAACAGCACAACACAAAAGTTGCGCGGCGGCGGGATCAAGCAAGGGTTTCCAACCGAACTTGCGACGTCCTTTGGTTCCGCGTATTGAGTTTCTTGTATCGAGGACCTCTGCTTCCGATCATATATTCGTGGAAGACTTGTGTTTCTAATCGGCTACGATTCGTTTCAAATTCGGTTTTGCTATAAAGGGCGAGGCTACGAGCTTCGGCCGGTCACCGCGCCAACCGTTCGATTGGCCTATCCAGGGCCGTCTGATCCCACCAAAGACGTCTCCGCGTCCGCTCGGTCAACGCCTACCAAGAAAAATCCCCTCGTGGCTGTTTTTTTTTTTTGAGGGAAGGCCATCATGGCTAGCTTTATTAAAACTTAAATAATGTTTACATCGTCTACGAGCTTACTAACAATAAAGTCAGGGGGCTCGTCCAACCAACTAAATGAAGTCTTATTACAGTAACTGAAATGAGCTAGCACATGAGCTGCTTGATTACAAGATCTATAACAATGCTTATAAACAACCTTCCCAATTGAAGTACTAGTGTCCACACATTTTGCGAATATAGCCGCCGCCGAGTCCCACCATATTGTTTTTCCATCACAATAATTGATTACTTGCGAAGAATCTGATTCAGCTTCTACCCGGTTACACCCAAAGGAGTTAGCAAAAATCAGCCCGTCTCGCATGGCCAACGCTTCTGTTGTTATTGCATCCACCGCGATAGGTATAAACTTGCATTGGGCTCCCAAAAAATTACATTTGTCATCACGCAGGATAGCCGCCGTAGCACCTACCCCTTCGTCTGAATAGTACGCCGCATCAACATTTAACTTAATGAACCGAGGGTCCGGCTTACACCACTTTGCTTCAGGGGGATTTCTCACCAACGATGTAGCCCTATGATGGTTGCTTGAGATTGATAACACAGAGAGTGCCCACCTCCAAGGGGGAGGAATTGATTCACTGTGCGTCACTTTTCTACGGATCCACCAAAGGTACCAGCCCCCAACAGCTATTACTTGTTTGAAGTTAAGTATTGGGTGCATCTCAAGCTGCTGGTCCGGCAATGATAAGATAAATTCCAAGATCGCAGACCCCGATCTATCAACCTGGATCGCTTGGTCGATGATATTTGTGATGCCGAGCTTCGTCCACAAGTGTCGTGCATTCGTGCACAAAAACATTAAATGACGGATATCCTCGGCCCCTTGATGACAAATAGGACAAGCACCATTGGAACCAATGTGCCTGTTAGTAAGTATAGCTCTTAGTGGGATAACTCCTCGCAGTGCTCGCCAACAAAAAATCTGTACTTTACGTGGAATTTGAAGTTTCCAGAGATTATTCCACACCGCTCGGGGGGTAGAGCCACTAGGGTGTCCCATCGTATTTGCATGCGCCCGAAAACTATGCATCCACTGCATATGATATGCACTCTTTACTGAGAAAATACCTGTCCTATTCGGGTGCCATGCCACAAAGTCATCAAAGCCATGCAAGTGTAGTGGAATCTGAATAATTCTGCGGGCATCCACTGGATTGAATAAACTTGTTATTAGCGCCTCATCCCAGGTACTATTAGCCGTATCGATTAATTCACAAACTTTGGTTAGGATCGTTTGCCCCCTTGGTGATATCACCATTCTATCCGGACTAGAGGGAATCCATGGATCCGTCCATATATTAACATGTTCACCAGTCCCAATCCTCCAAATGTATCCTTTCTTGAAAGTTTCCAACCCCTTCAAGATACTTTGCCATGTGAAAGACGACCCATTTTTTGGTGTAGCATCAATAAGGGAACCATTTGGGTAATATTTTGCCTTGAGAACTCTCGCAACCAAAGAATGCAGATCATTGATCAACCTCCAACATTGCTTGGACAGCATTGCCAAGTTAAAAGAGTAGAGGTCACGGAACCCCATGCCTCCTTCACTCTTAGGGATACACAACTTCCACCATGCCATCCAGTGCATTTTTTTGGTCTCCTTATCATCACCCCACCAGAATTGTGCAATAGCATCTGTGATCTCTTTACAAATTCCCTTCGGTAAGCTGAAAACGGACATAGCAAAAACAGGAATAGCTTGGGCCACAGCTTTTAATAAGATCTCCTTCCCTCCTGTAGATAATATTTTTTCCATCCATCCCAATAATCTGATTTTAATTCTCTCTACAAAATGTCTGAAGCAGTCACTTCTATCAGCTCCCACTAGAGCTAGGAGGCCTAGGTATTTATCAGATAATGCTTCTGTATCAATGTGCAAAATTTCACAAATCTCTGCTTTTGACACTACACTTGTATTTGGACTGAAGAAAATACTTGACTTAGCCAAACTCACCATTTGTCCTGAACTCTAGCAATAGGTATCTAGCGTCTGCTGTAAGGAAGTTGCATTTAACACATCTGCTTTCATGAGAATTAGAGAATCATCAGCAAATAAAAGGTGTGAAACTGACGGTGCATTTCTACACACTCTAATCCCATCCATGCCACCAACTTCTTCTTCATACTGCAGCATACTAGAAAGTCCTTCTGCACAAATAAGGAACAAATATGGGGAGAGAGGGTCCCCCTGTCTAATACCCCTCGTCGGAGTGAAAGTTTCTGTTTCATGAGAATTAAATCTAACCTTGTATCTCACAGAGCTAACACAAGACATAATCATCTCAATCCATTGCTCATGAAAACCAAGCTTCTGCATCATGCTTCTCAAAAAGATCCATTCCACACGGTCATAAGCCTTATGCATATCTAGCTTTACTGCACACAAGCCTGTCTGCCCAGCTCTTTTATTCTTGATTTTGTGAATACACTCATACGCAATCAACACATTATCTGTTATCAATCTGCCAGGAACAAAGGCACTCTGAGTTGGCGAAATAATTTCTGGCAGGATACTCTTCAGTCTCAGAGCTAACATTTTTGGCTGTTAGAATAGACGAGAGACAACAATCCAGAGAGATGTAAAGCGAATCAGTGGTTCTCATTGATGGAATTACACACACATATATATAGCCCCTGAAAGGTGCGTCCGAAGGGACACGTGGCAACCGCCTCGGTTAGAAAAAACTGGGATTAATAGGATTAATTAAACCCTAACACTCCCCCTGATCCATGCTTGTTAGTGTAAGTATCATCATCTTGAAAAATGCTCCTCCAAAAACGCTGTGGGAAAAATATGAGGAGATAGGTGTTTGATATGTTGCTAAAACTCCTTCAAACCCAGTGGAAAAATAAGGAGAAAATGATGCAACATATAATGGTTATTGTCTCTTTTAATTCAATACGAGAACAATCATAGAATTTAGAGGACAATAAATATGTCACATATACTTTCTTAAAAACCCCGGTGAGGAAAACATAAAATATGACATATGGTCTTGTGTTGATATTACCTCATTAAAAACCTTTATGAGAACCTATAAAGTAAGCTCGTGAAGGGAAAAAGAGTATAATATGATGCTTTTAACAGGAACAATTCAGGAAGATACTCCCCTGATTCTTGCATATTCCGAAGCCGTCATATACCAATTCCATGAACACATTTCTGGAACATAGAAGTTGGTAGAGAACTGGTGAACAAATCAGTTGCATGATTTGACTTCCAAGATATGCAATATAGTGATATTGCTTATTATGTAACCTGTTTGTATCCGGACAACACAAGAAACATTATCGTTGAGATAATGGTTGGTGGATGTAGCCATGAGGTCTGTTTCGAAGACTCTTCATGAGAGGGCTACCACACCTAGTAGAAACACTAAGCTTGTCTACGATCTGATATAGTGGTGAACTGATCGATGTATCCAATGATATCAGTGTTCACATTTCTGTGAAACTGAAAAACCAGGACAAGATGTTTGATGCCTTGGAGATATCGAAAGATATTCTCGAGTACCAACCAATTGTGTTTGGTGGATCCAATGGCATTATGGAACATTGAGTCCCAATATCTCATTTTCATCATCTCTTGGTCTAAATGGATCTTTCTTTATGTCTAGAGAATGAACTACCATGAGAGTTATGGATGGATAAGATTTGTCCACAATGAATTTCTCCAATATATTATGGATATAGACAACAAAGCATACCATGGTGTATGAATGAAGGTGCTCAATTTGTAGTAACGAGCGGTATTTTGGTTTACCCAAATCCTTCGTTTTAAACTCCATCATTTAGATGATTGCATGTGTCATCATTGTAGACACACAAATATGGATAATCATCATTGTAGGAGTAATCCTTGTGTATAAGGATCTCACTACGTCAGTTGTACCATATGTACCAGCAACGATAAGTCGTATGGTGACTTACTGATTTTATACAATGTATGTTGCATTTTGTATTTCGATTTAGAATTGAGATTCCATCGGGAATCAATCATATATGTCTGAATCTAGTGATCCACATGGATATGTAATCACTACATCTATCAACTGCAAAGATAGATGGTTTTGTACTGCCAATGATATAAGTTATCGGAAAGAGATTCCACCTCTGGAGAATAGTTGGGTATCTGCATGTATCCATGTGCTACAATACTTGCTCCATGTTTCACCACCTTGTTGTTCTCAATCATGTTTCCAGAAGAAAACTGGTGTAGGTATTGCTTATGAATACCTTCCCATTATTGAGCAAGATTATTTCTACCTAGATTATACCCTTTGCTTGAGTTCAATCCGAGTGTATTCACACTTTGCCATGGCCATGGTCTTTGGATCTGAATATTTGAAAGGTTTTTTCAATCTAGTTGAGAAATATATGTCAACAATTATAGACTTCCGGTTATATGTTTCTCCAGAATCTATATATCAATATAGAGTTGATGGAAATATCGTTACCCAAGGTGACTGCTCGCGATTTTCGAATGCGGCTGAGTCGGGTATTCCGATGTCCCGGTCAATGTGTGCACTATGACCTAGGTTGGTGGGGGTTTCCCATCCCCTGGGTATACTACCCATTAGGTGTCTGTCAACGTGAAGTTGGCCTGCATTTACTGATTTAGAGGCCTTGATATCCTTGCTTGCAAGAAGCTGAATCCCGACGTACTATTGTCGTACTTCTCTTCATGTTACTTTGAACAAGGAGTTGAGTGGTTTTAGTTTGTACCTCCACTCTTTCCAACATATTTTTCAGGATTGTAGGATCGTATTACACCTTTATAGTCAGTAAACGAATGTGGCGGGTTATTTGCAATGAGTTGCACATCTTCTGAATGCATGGTTCAGATCTTTGAGTACATGGAATTGAGGCAGAAATGTGTTGAACATTCCACTAATTTCTTGGCATTCTTTTGTTGGGAACGTAGCATGCAATTTCAAAAAAATTCCTACGCTTGCACAAGATCTATCTAGGAGATGCATAGCAACGAGAGGGGGAGAGTGTGTCCACGTACCCTCGTAGAACAAAAGCGGAAGCGTTAGGTTAACACGGTTGATGTAGTCAAACGTCTTCACGATCCAACCAATCCAAGTACCGAACGTACGACACCTCCGTGTTCAGCACACGTTCAGCTCGATGACGTCTCTCGAACTCTTGATGTAGTAGAGGGTCGAGGAAGAGTTCAGCACAACGGCATGTTGACGGTGTTGGTGATGTGATCCGCGCAGGGCTTTGCCTAAGCACTACGATGCTATGACCGGAGGAGTAAACTATGGAGGGGGGCACCGCACACGGCTAAGAGAACAATTGATGTTTTTTTTGGGGTGCCCCCTGCCCACGTATATAAAGGAGGAGAGGAGGGGCGGCCGGCCTAGAGGGGGCGCGCCAAGGGGGAGTCCTACTAGGACTCCTAGTCCTAGTAGGATTCCCCCTTCCTTTTCTGGAGTGGGAATGGGGGAAAGAAGTGGAGAGAGAGAAGGAAAAAGGGGGGCCGCTGAAAGCACAAGTGCTCCCTAGGTGGTTTTGGTAATTAATGTCAACATATCTCTTGTTGGACTAACACTTCTATCTAGTATGTTTCAGATAAGTTCAACAATAGAGTGGCATGGACTAAAGGATGTGGGAACTCCTTCAAGATGCTAAGGACAAAGGATTGCCTCAAGCTTCAAGCTCAAGACTCTTCATTTTATACTTTAGTGATCCAAGATCACATTGAGTCTATAGGAAAAGCCAATACTATCAAGAAGGGATGAGGTGTTGCTTAATGAGTTTCTTGCTCCACAGTGCTTAGTGATATGCTCCAAAACCCTCAACCACTTTCCCACTTCCATACATATGACCTAAACCTAAAGTCAAACTCGGCCATACCGATTCCTTTTATCCGGCGCCACCGAGTTCAGATGTCATAGCCACTGCCACAAACCCTAGGCAAATCGGTCTCACCGATAGGGATCACGGTCTCACCGAGATGGGATTGTAATCTCTCTGTGTATGTCCATTACCAAAATCGGTCTCACCGAGTTTGAGCAATCGGTACTACCGAGATTACAATGCAAACTTCCTGGTTGACTCATTACCAAAATCGGTCCTACCGAGTTTGAGTAATCGGTCCCACCGAGTTTGCCTGACCAACTCTCTGGTTAGCTAATTACTAAAATCGGTCTCACCGAGTTTGTGTAATCGGTCTCACCGAGATTACGTTATGCCCTAACCCTAAACATATCGGTCCTACCGAGTTGCATGTTGGTCCCACCGAAAATCCTAACGGTCACTAGATTTGCTGAATCGGTCCGACCGAGTTTCTCAATTCGGTCCCACCGAGTTTGGCAAGTTGTGTGTAACGGTTAGATTCTGTGTGGAGGCTATATATACCCCCTCCACCTCCTCTTCATGTGTGGAGAGAGCCATCAAACTGAACCTACACTTCCAACATACATTTCCTGAGAGAGAACTACCTACTCATGTGTTGAGGCCAAGATATTCCATTTCTACCATATGAATCTTGAGCTCTAGCCTTCCCCAAGTTGCTTTCCAGTCAAATCTTCTTTCCACCAGATCCAAATCCCATGAGAGAGAGTTGAGTGTTGGGGAGACTGTCATTTGAGCACAAGAGCAAGGTGTTCATCATCAATGCACCATTTGTTACTTCTTGGAGAGTGGTGTCTCCTAGATTGGCTAGGTGTCACTTGGGAGCCTCTGACTAGATTGTGGAGTTGAACCAAGGAGTTTGTAAGGGCAAGGAGATCGCCTACTTCGTGAAGATCTACCGCTAGTGAGGCAAGTCCTTCTGGGCGACGGCCATGGTGGGATAGACAAGGTTGCTTCTTCATGGGTGGAGCCCTCCGTGGACTCGCGCAACCGTTACCCTTCGTGGGTTGAAGTCTCCATCAACGTGGATGTATGATAGCACCACCTATCGGAACCACGCCAAAAACATCCGTGTCTACAATTGCGTTTGAATCCTCCAAAACCCTTCCCTTTACATTCTTGCAAGTTGCATGCTTTACTTTCCGCTGCTCATATACTCTTTGCATGCTTGCTTGCTATGTATTGTGAATGTTAAACTTGTGCCTAAACTCCACTTAAACTTAAAGAACTTAAGAACTACAACTTTGGTACTTAGTGTCCAATCACCCCCCTCTAGACACCTCTTCTCAAGGTCCTACAAGTGGTATCAGAGCTTTGGCCTCCATTGCCTTGGTTTAATCACCATTGGAGGAAGATGGATGAGTCTACTTTGGGGAGTCTTAGACATAGAGTGCCTATACTTGATGGAGAGTATTTTCATGAGTGGAAAAATGAGATGCTTGTAATTTTCAATCAATATCATTTGAACAAGTACATTGATAGCCCTTGTGCACCTCATGTTGATCCTATGCATCCTACTCTTGATGAGTCAATTGACATGATTAGGAATCTTAGAACTGCCGAACTTATCATTAGAGGATTGCCTAGAAACTTGATTGGATGTTTGCCTACTCTTAAGTGTGCCTACACTATATGGAAATTTCTTGAGGAACGCTTTCCAAATTATTCCTTGAAAAATTAAGATGAAATTCTCCATAAGTCTATTGCTTTGAGTAAGATGAATACTAGTGATCCTATGTTTGGTGATCGTCTATTTGAACTTACAAACCTTATGCGTGCCAAAGGAGATGTTGGAATTATTAGTGACATTATTCCGAAGCTATAAAAATTCATAAGCAAGATCATTGTCAAACTCACTCTAACGAATCACCCTCTCTAGGACTTGATCCACCACATGACGATGTTGAACATGGATACTATGATGAGGATGATGATAGTGACTTCGATCTTGATGATGCAATGAGACATTTTGGTCTTATGGCAAATCTTCGGGGATATATGTCAGGAGGAAAGGAATGGGTTCTTAATAGTGGATGTACCGATCACATGACCGGAGATAAAGACATGTTTCGTGAGCTTGCTGTAAATGACAGTCCTCGAAAGTATGTCACTTTCGGTGACAACTCAAAGGGTAAGGTGGTTGGCCTCAGTAAGGTGGCCATATCACATCACAGCTCCATACAAAATGTCATGCTCGTTGAATCTCTTGGATACAACTTACTTTCAGTATCTAGACTTGCTGATTTCGGTTTTAATGTCCTATTTACTGAAGTAGATTGCCAAGTGTTTCATCAAGATAATCGTAAAATGGTCTTTACCGGTGTGCGTAGAGGTGATCTATACATTGTTGATTTCACTAAAAAAGGCTCAACCTAAAACTTGCTTCATTGCTAAATCCTCAAAAGGTTGGTTATGGCATAGACGATTAGGTCATGTTGGTATGCGAAACCTTGACAAGCTCATTAAAGGAAATCATATTCTTGGTGTTAACGATGTCATATTTGACAAGGATAGACTTTGCAGCGCTTGTCAAGCAGGTAAACAAGTTGGAGGAAGGCATCCCATGAAGAACATCATGACCACAAGGAGGCCACTCGAGCTACTTCACATGGATCTTTTTGGTCCCAACTCTTACAAGAGTCTCGGTGGAAATTTATAGTTGATGATTTTTCAAGATTTACACGGGTGTTCTTTCTCGATGATAAATCGCAGGTCCAAAAGATCTTCAAAAGCTTTGCTAAGAAGGCCCAAAATCAATTTGAAGTGAAGATCAAGAAGGTTCACAGCGACAACGGAACGGAGTTCAAGAATGCAAATGTGGACACCTTTCTTGACGAAGAAGGGATTTCACATGAGTTCTCGGCTACGTACACACCTCAACAAAATGGAGTTGTTGAGAGGAAGAACCGGACGCTTATCGAAATGGCGAGAACGATGCTTGATAAGTACAAGACATCGAAGCACTTTTGGGCAGAAGCGGTTGAGACAGCTTGTCATGCAACAAATCGCTTGTATCTTCACAAGCTACTCGGCAAGACGGCATACGAGCTCCTCACTGGTAACAAACCCGAAGTTGGATACTTTCGAGTATTCGGCTCAAAGTGCTACATTCTTGATAAGCATCGTCGTTCTAAATTTGCTCCTAAGTCTCATGAAGGTTTCCTACTAGGTTATGGCTCAAACTCTCACACTTACCGTGTCTACAACAATTTCACTCGAAAGGTTGAAGAGACGGTAGATGTGAAGTTTGATGAATCTAACGGCTCGTAAGTAGAGCAATTGCCAATTGATGTAGGAGACAAAGATCCTTCGAAAGCAATCCAAGACTTGTCTATTGGCAAGGTCCGTCCAGCGGAGGTGAAGGAGAGTACCTCGTCCGTCCAAGTGGAAGCTTCTACTTCACGACAAGGTGAACCAAGAGTTGATACGGAAGCATCCACATGTGGGACACACCAAGATGAAGAAAACAAGGAAGTGCATCAAGATGAACGTCAACAACCTCCTTCTCCACCACGACAAGAGAATGACAACGCCAACAATGAAGAAGGCCAAGAAGAAGAACAAGATGAAGAAGAAGTTCAACCAAGAACCAAGCAAAAGCTTTCATGAGTTCGAGCAAGAATTGCTAAAGACCATCCCGTCGAGAAAATCTACAATGATATCCAAACCGGGAGAATCACTCGCTCTAAAACTCGTTTAGCTAACTTTTGTGAAAACTATTCTTTCATCTCTAGCATTGAACCTATGAAGGTCGAAGAAGCATTGGAAGATCCGGATTGGATAAATGCTATGCACGAAGAGCTACACAACTTTGAGAGGAACCAAGTTTGGACATTGGTTGAGAAGCCCGACAACAACCACAACATCATTGGTACCAAATGGGTGTTTTGCAACAAGCAAGATGAAGATGGACAAGTAGTTTGCAACAAAGCACGTCTCGTCGCCCAAGGCTACACACAAGTCGAAGGTATGGACTATGGTGAGACTTACGCTCCCGTTGCTAGACTTGAGTCCATTTGCATCTTACTTGGCTATGCTAATCACCATGACATCACCTTGTACCAAATGGACATTAAAAGTGCTTTTCTAAATGGTGAAATAGAGGAGGAAGTTTATGTTAAGCAACCTCCCGGCTTTGTCAATCCTAAGAAACCAAATCATGTTTACAAACTTCACAAAGCCCTTTATGGTCTTAAACAAGCTCCTAGAGCGTGGTATAAATGCTTGACCAAGTTCCTTATTGAAAAAGGCTTTGAAATTGGGAAAATTGATTCTACTCTTTTTACTAAAAGGGTTAATGGAGAACTATTTGTGTGCCAAACCTATGTTGATGATATTATATTTGGTTCAACTAACCCTCATTTTAGTGAAAAGTTTGGGAAGCTAATGTCGGAGAAGTTTGAGATGTCTATGACGAGTGAACTCAAATTCTTCCTTGGGTTGCAAATCAAGCAAACTAAGGAAGGTACCTTTGTTTCTCAAACGAAGTACACCAAGGACTTATTCAAGAAGTTCAATATGCAAGAATGCAAAGGTATGACTACACCCATGCCTACTAGTGGACATCTTGACTTGACCAAAGATGGTGAACCGGTTGATCAAAAGGTTTATCGCTCTATGATTGGTTCATTGTTATATCTATGTGCTTCACGTCCCGATATCATGCTAAGTGTGTGCATGTGTGCACGATATCAAGCTGCTCCTAAAGAATATCATCTTAAGGCCGTGAAAAGGATAGTGAGATACTTAATCCATACACCAAATTTTGGCATTTGGTATCCTAAGAGGGCCTCTTTCGATCTTGTTGGCTACTCCGACTCGGACTATGCCGGAGAAAAGGTTGATAGAAAGTCCACTTCGGGTACTTGTCAATTTCTTGGTAGATCTCTTATGTCTTGGTCTTCCAAGAAACAAAACTCGGTATCCTTATCCACCGCCGAAGCGGAATACATTGCCGCTGGTTCATGTTGTTCTCAATTACTTTGGATGACCCAAACTCTTAAAGATTATGGGATATATGTGAAACATGTTCCATTGCTTTGTGACAATGAAAGTGCTATCAAAATTGGACATAATCCCGTACAACATTATCGAACTAAGCATATTGAAGTTCATCATCATTTCATTCGAGATCATGTTGCTAAGGGAGACATTCATCTTAAGCATGTTCGCACCGAAAAACAATTAGCGGATATATTCACTAAACCTCTTGATGAGAAAGTGTTTTGCAGGTTAAGAGGAGAATTGAACATCATTGATGCTTCAAAATTGGAGTAGAAACTCCATTGGACACATGCAAGACATGAGCTTATGACTAATCCTTGATATTTCTCTTATGATGAAGATCTTATGTCTTGGATATATTTGCATCTTGCATGTTATCTAACCCATGTAGGTACTTGGTTGAATCAAATTCCATGAGATTGTTATCCACTCACATCTTGAGCAATCTCTACATCACCAAGTTTCTACACTATGGTGGTTGAAGACAAGGAAGCACGGAACCATTCAAACATATCCTTTGACAAACTCTATGTTGAGCTTCATGATTGTCATTTTTGGATACACAAGTGCTCTTCCTTGCAAGAACTAACCCATGTAGGTAGATGGACTCAAATTCCAAGTGGTGCTCCCAACTCTTGATGAGCTACATCAACCTTGAGCAACCCACACAAGTTCAACTACATGGACTACACCACCAACCAAGGTATGTCATTCCATCTTAGAGAAGCTTTACTCCAAGTCATGAGCTAAAGCAACTCGACAAGATGTGAATACATCAAGATGCTTAAACGAAAAATGGCAACCCCATTTTGAGCTTAAACGATGAGTATGACCTATGATCAAATGATATCACTTGACTCCTAAGTTAATATACTCTAACATAGGTGACCTTGTCGCCAACCATCTCTAGATGAAGTTCTCGTGTGTTCTTTTCTGTTTTTTTGCATTTGTCTCATGCATATTTGTTTCCCCTTTCAAAAAAAAACTTCATCTAGATTTCTTTTTGCTCTGCTTTTTCTGCATCAAATTCATTGCATATCATTCAGCAAATTCCTTGCAAATCTTTGTGAGATCTTACTAGTCTAGTGAGCTGAGGTGACAAGTGTTTTCTCTGTGATGAACTCGGTTTCACCGATTTGTTGTTTTCAGTCCAACCGAATCCTTTCGGTACAACCGAAGCATACCACTCGGTGCCACCGATTTCACAACAAGAAAAACAGTTTGCCACTTATTCTGTGTTTCTTCTGATCCAGCTCCACTCAATGAATCTTGTCCTCTACAAGTATCACATTTTTCTCATTGCTTCAAGCTGTGACTCAAGGACCAAACCCACTCACGACAAATTCCAGAAGACCCTTCTTGGAAATTGATGTCAAAGGGGGAGAGAGATCACATCAAAGCTTATCACTTAGAGAGATCACATCAGAGAAAGAGAGTACCACCTCCACAGGGGGAGAAAGAGATCTCCAGGGGGAGAGAATACTCAAGTAGAAAGTATTTGTCAAGGATCCCAGATGCTTGGTGTTCAAGAGGAGAGATGCCACATGTCTTCTTGAGGGGAAAGACATGTTCATATGTGCTTATTTGCATTAGTTTGCATTAGCTCTGTTTGTTTATATCCTTCTGCTCTGATTTTCTATTCCCTATCTTCTCCCAGTATCCCATGCTAGATTCAGGGGGAGCAAGACATCTAAGGGAAAGAAATCATTTAAATTCATTGCATATCTTTACTCTTGGGGGCATGTCTAATCCAATGTGGTACTTAGTACTCACTCTCTACATGTCATCCCAGTCTTGGTATTCTTGTGGTCTCTTCTGTTTGCTCTGGCTAGTAGATGTACCTATGTTATCTAACCTTGTTTATGCAGGTTCATTCCATCCTAAGCCAACTCAAGACTACAAGGTAAGTATATGCATCACAATCATGTGTATGAGGAATTCTTGCTGATGTACATACTGTTTGCAAGAAGGACTCATGAGCATGAAGGTATTTTCTTTAATATTCTTTGCTCTGATGCATATGGCCAAGATACATGTAACACATTGCCTAATCTATCATGGTTATGCTCTCACATGCTTTTATATTCCATATTCACATGATTGCATACATGTAGGGGGAGCCTATGCTTGTTACATGTCTTTCCAAAGCTTTACTTGATATTCTTTATATCTTTATCTGAAGCTTTGATGTATGTTGTCATCAATTACCAAAAAGGGGGAGATTGAAAGCACAAGTGCTCCCTAGGTGGTTTTGGTAATTAATGTCAATATATCTCTTGTTGGACTAACACTTCTATCTAGTATGTTTCAGATAAGTTCAACAATGGAGTGGCATGGACTAAAGGTTGTGGGAACTCCTTCAAGATGCTAAGGACAAAGGATTGGCTCAAGCTTCAAGCTCAAGACTCTTCATTTTATACTTTAGTGATCCAAGATCACATTGAGTCTATAGGAAAAGCCAATACTATCAAGAAGGGATGATGTGTTGGTTAATGAGTTTCTTGCTCCACAGTGCTTAGTGATATGCTCCAAAACCCTCAACTACTTTCCCACTTCCATACATATGACCTAAACCTAAAGTAAAACCCGGCCATACCAATTCCTTTTATCCGGCACCACCGAGTTCAGATGTCATAGCCACTGCCACAAACCCTAGGCAAATCGGTCTCACCGATAGGGATCTCGGTCTCACCGAGATGGGATTGTAATCTCTCTGTGTATGTCCATTACCAAAATCGGTCTCACCGAGTTTGAGCAATCGGTACTACCGAGATTACAATGCAAACTTCCTGGTTGACTCATTACCAAAATCGGTCCTACCGAGTTTGAGTAATCGGTCCCACCGAGTTTGCCTGGCCAACTCTCTGGTTAGCTAATTACCAAAATCGGTCTCACCGAGTTTGTGTTATCGGTCTCACCGAGATTACGTTATGCCCTAACCCTAACCATATCGGTCCTACCGAGTTGCATGTTGGTCCCACCGAAAATCCTAACGGTCACTAGATTTGCTGAATCGGTCCGACCGAGTTTCTCAATTCGGTCCCACCGAGTTTGGCAAGTTGTGTGTAACGGTTAGATTCTGTGTGGAGGCTATATATACCCCCTCCACCTCCTCTTCATGTGTGGAGAGAGCCATCAGACTGAACCTACACTTCCAGCATACATTTTCTGAGAGAGAACTACCTACTCATGTGTTGAGGCCAAGATATTCCATTCCTACCATATGAATCTTGATCTCTAGCCTTCCCCAAGTTGCTTTTCAGCCAAATCTTCTTTCCACCAGATCCAAATCCCATGAGAGAGAGTTGAGTGTTGGGGAGACTATCATTTGAAGCACAAGAGCAAGGAGTTCATCATCAACGCACCATTTGTTACTTCTTGGAGAGTGGTGTCTCCTAGATTGGCTAGATGTCACTTGGGAGCCTCTGACAAGATTGTGGAGTTGAACCAATGAGTTTGTAAGGGCAAGGAGATCGCCTACTTCGTGAAGATCTACCGCTAGTGAGGCAAGTCCTTCGTGGGCGACGGCCATGGTGGGATAGACAAGGTTGCTTCTTCGTGGACCCTTCGTGGGTGGAGCCCTCCGTGGACTCGCGCAACCGTTACCCTTCGTGGGTTGAAGTCTCCATCAACGTGGATGTACGATAGCACCACCTATCGGAACCACGCCAAAAACATCCGTGTCTCCAATTGCGTGTGAATCTTCCAAAACCCTTCCCTTTACATTCTTGCAAGTTGCATGCTTTACTTTTCGCTGCTCATATACTCTTTGCATGCTTGCTTGCTTGTATTGTGAATGTTAAACTTGTGCCTAAACTCCACTTAAACTTAAAGAACTTAAAAACTGCAACTTTGGTACTTAGTGTCTAATCACCCCCCCTCTAGACACCTCTTTTCAAGGTCCTACAGCCGCGGCCCGACCCCTTGTCCAATTCAGATTGGGCTTGGGGGGGGGGGTCGCCACCTCCTGGCCGCTGCCTCCTCTCTCAACTAAGGATCATGTAGGCCCATTAACTTTCCCGGGGGGGTTCCGGTAACCTCCCTGTACTCCAAAAAATGTCCGAACCTCTCCGAAACTATTCTGGTGTCGGAACATAACCTTCCAATATATCAATCTTTACCTCTCAAACATTTCGAGACTCCTCGTCATGTCCTTGATCTCATCCGAGACTCCGAACAAACTTCGGTCACCAAAACACATAACTCATAATACAAATCATCATCGAACATTAAGCGTGTGGACCCTATGGGTTCGAGAACTATGTAGACATGATCGAGACACATCAACGATCAATAACCAATAGCGGAACCTGGATGCTCATATTGGCTCCTAGATATTCTATGAATATCTTTATCGGTCAAACCGCACAACAACATACGTTGTTCCCTTTGTCATCGGTATGTTACTTGCCCGAGATTCGATCGTCGGTATCTTCATACCTAGTTCAATCTTGTTACCGGCAAGTTTCTTTACTCATTCCATAATGCATCATACCGTAACTAACTCATTAGTCACATTGCTTGCAAGGCTTATAGTGATGAGCATTACTGAGAGGGCCCAGAGATACTCTCCGATACACTGAGTGACAAATCCTAATCTCAATCTATGCCAACTCAACAAACACCTTCGGAGACACCTACTGTAACACCCCGGATGTAACTTTCCATATTTATAACTCCAACTCTTGCCATTTTCGGCTATGTGCTATGGTTTTCCCTCCGTGGTTGGGTTTTGTCTTTCGTTTTGCATTTTGTTCATGTCATGCATTTCATATCATGTCATCATGTGCATCTCATTTGCATATGTGTTCGTCTCATGCATTCGAGCATTTTCCCCGTTGTCCGTTTTGCAATTCGACACTCCCACATGCACCAGCGCACCCCTCTTGTGTATTTTCGTGTGCGGGTGTTAAACGTTCTCGGAATGGACCGAGCCTTGCCAAGTGGCCTGGGTACACCACCGGTAGACCACCTGTCAAGTTTCCTGCCATTTGGAGGTCGTTTGATACTCCAACGGTTAACCGGGTAACCGCAAAGGCCTCTTGTGTGTTGCAGCCCAACACCCCTTCAAAACAGCCCAATAACCCATCTAAGTCACTTCCATGCTCTCCGTCGTCAGATCACGATCGTGCGGGCGAAAACCGCACCTCATTTGGAGCTTCCTAGCTCCTTCTACCTATAAATATAGCCTCCCCCCGAAATTTCCGGATCAAATCCACCCCTAACCCTAGCCCCGCTCCTCTCCTCGCCGCCGGACGTGTCCGATTTGGGCCGGACACGTTCGCCCGCCGCCCCGGACCAACCGGGAGCCGCCACGTGGCAGCTCAGGCGCCCGCCGCCGCCGAAGCCCGCCGGGCCCGAGGCCGGCCCCCGCGGCCCGCACCACGCCGCCCCGGCCGCCCCGCCGTCGCCCCCGCCGCCCCGCGCACCGTCGCCGGCCGCCGCCCCGCTCACCGCCGTCGCCGCGCGCCCCGGCCGCCGTGCCCCTTCCCCTCCCCGCCGCGGTCCTCGCCACCGACCGCGCCCCCGGCCGGATCCAGGCGCCCCGGCCGGCCCCGACCCCGTCTCCGGCCTCCTCCCGCACCAGCTCCGGCGAGCCGCCGCCGGCCCGCCTCGATCCACGCGAGCTAGATCCAGATCCAGTTTCTAGGGTTGACCCCGAAAATCCTCGTCATTTTCTGTCACATTATTTTTCCATATTCATCGCATCATATCTCTGCATTCGTAGCTCCGTTTCGTGCGCATGATATATCAAAATGTTCATTACGACGTGCTCTTCATTTTGTTCTATTGCGCCATGTTCATTTGAGGTCATCTAGATGCCTGAATCTCTGATGCAAGAGTGCTATATGATGTTAGTTTCTGATTCTTAACAGAATGTGTGCATTTGTCGTTTTTGCTACATTTACTGTGTGCATCTTATGGGCATGAGCTCTACATGTGTTTTTTACTATGCCATGTCTTCTTTACAGAGGTACTTGCCATGTATTTTTGTGATTGATGTGGTGACTAGAACAAGCATGCAAACTAGGCTTCGTGATGTTGCTGATTTCAGTCCCTGTTCTGCTGTTATTTTTATGCCACGTAAACTTGATGCTACAGAGAGATCCATGCATATTGTGAGATACTTCAGTAAGAATGTTTTGAACATGTGGTTATTCTCTATCCATCCATGCCCCTGTTTGCAATTATGGAGTAGTCTAGCATGTCTTTTTCTTGCTCTACTTTTGCTATAAAATGTTTCCTGGCAGATTGTTTACATGATATTCAATTTTGCCAAGGTTGTTGTAGTTGATCCTTGCATGCTATAAACTTGTTCTTGCCATGTTTAGTTTCATAAACATGTATTCTTGCTGGTGCTATGCTTATCTTGTCATGCAATGACTTGTGGTGAGTGAATCGAGCTCGCAAAGATGCCTTCATAATGCTGTTAATGCCATGCTCTGTTTCCTGAATCTGTTAACGAAACTTGCTATGTTTACATGGGTGCAATCATATCTTCTGATCCTTTTTGGCTCATGGTCAGTAAGGGACTTTTGTTCTATGCTTTGAGTAGAATCATGTCATGCCTTGTTTTGCTATTATAAGTTCCTGTAGCATGTTGATTGCTTTATCTAAACATTGCTACCTGATGCTGTTTATGCCATGTCCAAGCTGATATCTTTTGTACTTTTGCCATGCTTGTTTGAACCTGTTATGGTGTGATTTAGCCGTAGCTCAGTGTTTCTTTTTGTCAAGAAACTCCTGTAGATCACTGCCATATGCTTTGTTATTGTGTTGGGATGATGTAGCATAGTTTCTTGTTGCATGCTAAGTAGCATCGTGCTGTTAATCGCAGATTTGTGTCATTCTTGTTTTGCTTGCCATTTGCAAACCGTGCATCCGATTACGGTGATCTTTATATCAATTTCAACCGAAATCATCTCATCTTTCCAGAGGCATACTTGGTTTGCCAAGTTGATGCCTTGTCATCATTTCCCTTCCGGAGCACGCATAAGCATTGCATATCACATCTCGCATATCATGCCATGTATTGCATCATGTTGCTTGTGCATTGCACTGTGATTTATTGTGGTTCCATTGCTTGTGTTCTTGCTTTGGGTAGAGCTAGGAGATGAGTACATGCACGAGGAACCTGTTGAGAACGCTTACGAGGATCAAGCCTTGACAACTCTGAGAACTTTGCAGGCAAGATGACCATACCCCCGATATCACTTCTATCTTTGCTTTGCTAGTTGCTCGCTCTATCACTATGTTAGCTCTACCTACCACTTGTTATTCATGCCTCCCATATTGCCATGTAAAGCCTCTAACCATCCTTTCCTAGCAAACCGTTGTTTGGCTATGTCACCGCTTTTGCTCAGCCCCTCTTATAGCATTGCTAGTTGCAGGTGAAGATGAAGTTTGTTCCTTGTTGGAACATGGATACTTTGGGATATCACAATATCTCTTGTTTAATTAATGCACCTATATACTTGGTAAAGGGTGGAAGGCTCGGCCTTATGCCTGGTGTTTTGTTTCACTCTTGCCGCCCTAGTTTCCGTCATACCGGTGTTATGTTCCTTGATTTTGCGTTCCTTACGCGGTTGGGTGATTTATGGGACCGCCTTGACAGTTCGCTTTGAATAAAACTCCTCCAGCAAGGCCCAACCTTGGTTTTACCATTTGTCACCTAAGCCTTTTTCCCTTGGGTTTTCGCGAGCCCGAGGGTCATCTTTATTTACCCCCCGGGCCAGTGCTCCTTCGGGTGCTGGTCCAACATGGGCGATGTCCGACGCCCCCTGGGCAACCAGGGTCTATGCCAACTCGACGTCTTGCCCATCCGATGTGCCCTGAGAACGAGATATGTGCAGCTCCTATCGGGATTTGTCGGCACATTCGGGAGGCTTTGCTGGTCTTGTTTTACCATTGTCGAAATGTCTTGCGAACCGGGATTCCGAGACTGATCGGGTATTCCCGGGAGAAGGTATATCCTTCGTTGACCGTGAGAGCTTGTGATGGGCTAAGTTGGGACACCCCTGCAGGGTATTATCTTTCAAAAGCCGTGCCCGCGGTTATGAGGCAGATGGGAATTTGTTAATGTCCGGTTGTAGAGAACTTGACACTTGACTTAATTAAAATGCATCAACCGTGTGTGTAGCCGTGATGGTCTCTTCTCGGCGGAGTTCGGGAAGTGAACACGGTTTGGGTTATGTATGTACGTAAGTAGTTTCAGGATCACTTCTTGATCACTTCTAGCTTCTCGACCGATGCGTTGCTTCTCTTCTCGCTCTCACTTGCGTATGTTAGCCACCATATATGCTTAGTGCTTGCTCCAGTCCTACCATATTACTCCTTCCCTACCTATAAGCTTAAATAGTCTTGATCTCGCGGGTGTGAGATTGCTGAGTCCCCGTGGCTCACAGATTCTACCAAAACAGATGCAGGTGCCGAGGATGCCAGCGCAAGTGGCGCAATCGAGCTCAAGTGGGAGTTTGACGAGGACCTTGGTCGTTACTATGTTTCGTTTCCAGATGATCAGTAGCGGAGCCCAGTCGGGACGATCGGGGATCTAGCATTTGGGGTTGTCTTCTTTTCATTTGGATTTGACCGTAGTCGGTCTATGAGTGTATTTTGAATGATGTATGACTTATTTATGTATTGTGTGAAGTGGAGATTGTAAGCCAACTCTCCTTATCCCATTCTTGTTCATTACATGGGACTGTGTGAAGATGACCCTTCTTGCGACAAAACCACCATGCGGTTATGCCTCTAAGTCGTGCTTCGACACGTGGGAGATATAGCTGCATCGTGGGCGTTACAAGTTGGTAATCAGAGCCATCCCCGACTTAGGAGCCCCCTGCTTGATTGATTGCTGGCGTTGTTGAGTCTAGAACAAAAATGTTTTGAGTCTAAGGATTATATATATCGGAGAGTAGGATTCTTTTTACTCCTCAGTCCCTTCGTCGCTCTGGTGAGGTCTCCTGACGTAGAAGTTTTGACTCTCCTCTCCTCAGATTTCACTAAAAAAATTTTAGGATCACGCGGGTATCTTGGAATCGTTCCGATGGTTTTGTGACGAGAACATTGTTCTTGGTGCCTCCTGACATTTAGGGGTTGTGGCAGTGTCCCGGGGAGTTGAGCTCCGAGGTGTTGTCGTCACAATTTTATCGTTGCAGTTCTGGAATACCTGAGTTTTGCCGACATCAAAAATCTCTTTTATGCAGTTGTTGGTGAGATAACCTCGACGTCACCCAGTACTGGGGAGTTCGAGAGTATTGCCATAACTCATATAACGAATGCTTTTCGAAGGTTGAGGTACACGATTTCCGAAGGTTTCTTGGTTATGTGTTGACGGATGGATACAGCTGGATGTAGGGATTGTTAGTTTGGGTGAGATATATTGTTTCCCCTGTATCCCCAACACCTGATTGCATAACCGGAAAGTTTTGGGAGTTTATAGGTGGGATTCAAGTAGCTCTAGCATTTCTTCCCGCAGATATTTGGTTTGTGATTGGGTAATCCTTACCACTTATTTGTTCCATTCGTACCTTGTTTATTTCATTCATCAACCCCTTATCAAGTGGCTTCTCACCTTAATGGACGTGATGTTTACTTTGTAATTCATTTGTTCATCCTTGTTCGAATGTTTATTGTGAAGACTATATGTTGCAATTTCTATCCGTTGATTCAACTTGTCTATCTGTCTATCAAGATGCTAACGGATGTCACCCTCTTCAGGATGGCTCCGCCAACGCGTCAGAATCCGGAATGCAATGATGGGAGTCAGGCGAACCCTCCACCTCCACCTCCGCCTCCGGAGGCATGGCAAGCGTTGATGGCAACCACAAACGCCAACGCTTAGTTGTTGATTCAGCTAATGCAAGAGCGCAACCAAGGCCAAGGCAACCAAGGGAATCAAGGTCAAGGGCAGTTCAACCATCAGCCTTAGTTTCCTACCCTCAACCAGTTCCTTGCAAATCAGCCAAAGTCTTTCAGCTACTGTGCCGAGGCCACAGACGCTGACGATTGGCTCGTGGATATCAACAAGCATTTTGAATGCAGCAATGTCAGGCCTGAGGACTACGTCAAGTTTGCTTCTTTTCAGCTCAAGGACCAAGCAGCTGATTGGTTCCAGCAATACAAGGATTCCAGAGGAGGTCGAGTGATTACTTGGACTGATTTCTGTCGGGACTTTAAAGCTCACCACATTCCTACCAGTGTTGTTGAGAGCAAGCGTGAGGAGTTCTGCAATCTCAAGCAAGGCAACATGTCAGTGTATGAATACAACAAGCAGTTTCAGAAACTTGCTTGCTTCGCTAAACAAGACGTTCCTGATGAAAAGAGTATGATCTATCAATTCAGAGTGGCCTTAGAGAGGATCTGCAGTTAGCTCTCGTTCTTGTTGAGCCTACTCAGTTTGATCAATTCTACAATATGGCCCTCAAGCAAGAAGGTGCTCCGCTTAAGTGTGAGGCTTCTAAGAAGAGAATCAGGGATGCAGTCCAGTCTTCTTCTTCCTCACAAGTGGCAGCTAAGCAGCAGAAGTTCTACCTTCCTCCTCCTTCGTTTCGCCAGCCTTACCAGCAGAAGAACTCAGGTGGTCGTGGATCTTCCCACCCACCCAACCCAGGCTTTCATAACAAGTCAAATTCTCAAGCTCCAAGGTCAAATGCTCCTTACCATCGTCCGCTCTCAGAGGTGACTTGCAACAAGTGCCAGCAGAAAGGTCACTACGTGAACAAGTGCTCCAATCAAAAGCGCCTTCCGCCTCCTCCTCCTGTGAGGTCTTCAAGCAATGCAGTGGTCAAGCATAATCCAAAGTCTGCAAAGGTGAACATGATGAATGCAGCGCAAGCAGAGGTTTCTTCTGATGTGATAATGGGTAATCTTCCAATTAATGATATTCCTGCAAAAGTTTTATTTGATACGGGTGCATCTATTTCATTCATATCAAAGCCTTTTGCATCCATGCACGATTTGCATACTGTTGATCTGCCTAAGCCGATAGCGGTTTCCTCTCCGGGTTTTGTTCATGAATACCAAAATGATGGCTTTGGATGTTTCTATCAAGATGGGCGACTATAGATTTCTATCTTCTCCAATGGTCGTTGGTGACTCTGATATTGATCTAATTCTCGGGATGGACTGGCTTTCTCAGCACAAAGCTCAACTTGATTGTGCTGCCAGGGAAATTCAATTGACACACTCTACTAAGGATGTTATCATCTATGCCGCTCGTGATGAAACCATTCGGTTGTTTTCTCTCAATGAGAAGGGCGAGCTAGACGCAATCTCTCAGATTCCAGTCGTTTGTGAGTACCAAGATGTTTTTCC
Organism: Triticum timopheevii; assembly: GCA_963921465.1. Classification (NCBI taxonomy): domain Eukaryota; kingdom Viridiplantae; phylum Streptophyta; class Magnoliopsida; order Poales; family Poaceae; genus Triticum; species Triticum timopheevii. The sequence goes on from OY997270.1 coordinate 108,184,594, forward strand.
AGAAGAGCTTCCGGGTATGCCTCCGCATCGGCCAGTCGAATTCGTTATCGATCTTGAGCCTGGCACTGAACCCATTTGCAAGCGTCCATACAAGCTTGGACCTGAAGAACTGAAGGAATTGAAGAAACAGCTTGATGAACAAGAGCGTCTGGGTTTGATCAGACCGAGTTCATTTCCATGGGGTTGTGGAGTTATTTTTGTCCAGAAGAAGGTTGGCACGAATCGACTGTGCGTCGATTACCGTCCATTGAATAAGAAGACAATCAAGAACAAGTATCCACTTCCCAACATCAATGAGCTTTTCGAGCAACTCAAAGGTGCTAAAGTTTTCTCCAAGCTTGACCTCCGTATGGGTTATCATCAGATTCGCATTCGTGAACAAGATATTCCCAAGACAGCATTCAGAACAAGCTATGGTTCTTATGAATATACTGTCATGTCTTTCGGCCTTGTCAATGCTCCTCCAACATTCTCTTGAATGATGAACTTCATCTTCAACCCCTACACCAATGAATTCTTCTTGGTGTATCTCGATGATATTTTGGTCTTCTCCAAGAATAAGTCAGATCATGCCAAACATTTGCGATTGGTGCTCGACAAGCTCAGAGAGCATCGATTCTATGCGAAGTTTCCCAAATGTGAGTTCTGGCTTGATGAAGTTTTTTATCTTGGTCATATCATCTCCGCCAAGGGCATCGCTGTTAATGCCGAGAAGGTGTCTGCAATTGTGAATTGGGAACCTTCAGAATGTCAAGCAGCTCCGCAGTTTTCTTGGTCTTGCAAGCTATTGCCGAAGATTCGCTGAGAATTTCTCTAAGATTGCAAAGCCTCTTTCCAACCTCCTCCAGAAGCATGTCAAGTATGTCTGGTCGCCTGAGTGTGACGTTGCTTTCAACACCCTCAAAGAGAAGCTAGTAACAGCTCCTGTCTTGACTCCTCCTGATGAATCCAAACCACTCGAAGTTTTCTGTGATGCTTCTCTTCAAGGTCTCGGTGCTGTGTTAATGCAAGAAAAGAAAGTTGTGGCCTATACCTCTCGTCAGTTGAAGCCCAACGAAAAGAACTACCCCACTCACGATCTCGAGTTGGTGGCAGTTGTCCATGCATTGATAACATGGAGCATCTCTTGTTGGGAAGGAAAGTGGACATTTTCACCGATCACAAGAGTCTCAAGAATATCTTCACTCAACCCAACCTCATGAAGGAAATATGCCCTCGAGGCAATAATAAAGTTATTATTTATTTCCTCATATCATGATAAATGTTTATTATTCATGCTAGAATTGTATTAACCGGAAACATGATACATGTGTGAATACATAGACAAACATATAGTCACTAGTATGCCTCTACTTGACTAGCTCATTAATCAAAGATGGTTATGTTTGCTAACCATAGACATGTGTTGTCATTTGATTAATGGGATCACATCATTAGGAGAATGATGTGATTGACATGACCCATTCCGTTAGCCTAGCACTTGATCGTTTAGTATATTGCTATTGCTTTCTTCATGACTAATACATGTTCCTGAAACTATGAGATTATGCAACTCCTGTTTACCGGAGGAACACTTTGGGTACTACCAAACGTCACAACGTAACTGGGTGATTATAAAGGAGTACTACAGGTGTCTCCAAAGGTAGATGTTGGGTTGGCGTATTTCGAGATTAGGTTTTGTCACTCCGATTGTCGGAGAGGTATCTCTGGGCTCTCTCGATAATGCACATCACTATAAGCCTTGCAAGCAATATAACTAATGAGTTAGTTATGGAATGATGCATTACGTAACGAGTAAAGAGACTTGCCGGTAATGAGATTGAACTAGGTATTGGATACCGACGATCGAATCTCGGGCAAGCAACATACCGATGACAAAGGGAACAACATATGTTGTTATTCGGTTTGACCGATAAAGATCTTCGTAGAATATGTAGGAACCAATATGGGCATCCAGGTTCCGCTATTGGTTATTGACCGAGAATAGTTCTAGGTCATGTCTACATAGTTCTCGAACCCGTAGGGTCCGCACGCTTAACGTTATGATGACAGTTTTATTCTGAGTTTATAAGTTTTGATGTACCGAAGTTTGTTCAGAGTCCCGGATGTGATCACGGACATGACGAGGAGTCTCGAAATGGTCGAGACATAAAGATTGATATATTGGATGACTATATTCGTACACCGGAAGTGTTCCGGACGTTTTCGGAGAAAACCAGAGTGCGGGAGGGTTACCGGAACCCCCCCGGGAGAGTTAATGGGCCACATGGGCCTTAGTGGTAAGAGAGAGGGGCGGCCAGGGTGGGCCGCGCGCCCCCTCTCCCTCTGGTCCGAATTGGACTAGGAGGGGGGGAGGGGGGGCGGCACCCCCCTCTTTCCTTCCCCCTCTCCCCCTTCCTTCCCCCTCCTAGTAGGAGTAGGAAAGGAGGAGTCCTACTCCTACTATGAGGAGGACTCCTCCTCCTTGGCGCGCCCACAAGGGCCGGCCGGCCTCCCCCCTTGCTCCTTTATATACAGGGGCAGGGGGCACCCCATAGACACACAAGTTGATCTACGGATCGTTCCTTAGCCGTGTGTGGTGCCCCCCTCCACCATATTCAACCTCGGTCATATCGTCGCGGAGTTTAGGCGAAGCCCTGCGCCGGTAGAACATCATCATCGTCACCATGCCATCGTGCTGACGGAACTCATCCCCAAAGCTTTGCTGGATCGGAGCCCGGGGATCGTCATCGAGCTGAATTGTGCTGAACTCGGAGGTGCCGTATGTTCGGTGCTTGGATCGGTCGGATCGTGAATACATACGACTACATCAACCGCGTTGTGCTAACACTTCCGCTTACGGTCTACGAGGGTACGTGGACAACACTCTCCCCTCTCGTTGCTATATCATCACCATGATCTTGCGTGTGCGTAGGAATTTTTTTGAAATTACTACGTTCCCCAACAGTGGTATCAGAGCCTAGGTTTTATGCGTTGATGTTATATGCACGAGTAGAACACAAGTGAGTTGTGGGCGATACAAGTCATACTGCTTACTGGCATGTCATACTTTGGTTCGGCGGTATTCTGGGATGAAGCGGCCCGGACCGACATTACGCGTACACTTACGCGAGACTGGTTTCACCGTTACGAGCACTCGTGCTTAAAGGTGGCTGGCGGGTGTCTGTCTCTCTCACTTTAGCTGAATCGAGTGTGGCTACGCCCGATCCTTGCGAAGGTTAAAACAGCACTAACTTGATGAACTATCGTTGTGGTTTTGATGCGTAGGTAAGAACGGTTCTTTCTAAGCCCGTAGCAGCCACGTAAAACTTGCAACAACAAAGTAGAGGACGTCTAACTTGTTTTTGCAGGGCATGTTGTGATGTGATATGGTCAAGACGTGATGCTATATTTTATTGTATGAGATGATCATGTTTTGTAACCGAAGTTATCGGCAACTGGCAGGAGCCATATGGTTGTCGCTTTATTGTATGAAATGCAAACGCCCTGTAATTGCTTTACTTTATCACTAAGCGGTAGCGATAGTCATAGAAGCAATAGATGGCGTAACGACAACGATGCTACGATGGAGATCAAGGTGTCGTGCCGGTGACGATGGTGATCACGATGGTGCTTCGAAGATGGAGATCACAAGCAGAAGATGATGATGGCCATATCATATCACTTATATTGATTGCATGTGATGTTTATCCTTTATGCATCTTATCTTGCTTTGATTGACGGTAGCATTTTAAGATGATCTCTCACTAAAAATTATCAAGAAGTGTTCTCCCTGAGTATGCACCGTTGCCAAAGTTCGTCGTGCCCAGACACCACGTGATGATAGGGTGTGATAAGATCTACGTCTATCTACAACGGGTGCAAGACAGTTTTGCACACGCAGAATACTCAGGTTAAACTTGACGAGCCTAGCATATGCAGATATGGCCTCGGAACACGGAGACCGAAAGGTCGAGCGTGAATCATATAGTAGATATGATCAACATAGTGATGTTCACCATTGAAAACTACTCCATCTCACGTGATGATCGGTTATGGTTTAGTTGATTTGGATCACGTGATCACTTAGATGACTAGAGAGATGTCTGTCTAAGTGGGAGTTCTTAAGTAATATGATTAATTGAACTTAAATTTATCATGAACTTAGTACCTGATAGTATTTTGCTTGTCTATGTTTGTTGTAGATATATGGCTCGTGCTGTTGTTCCGTTGAATTTTAATGCGTTCCTTGAGAAAACAAGTTGAAAGATGATGGTAGCAATTACACGGACTGGGTCCGTAACTTGAGGATTATCCTCATTGCTGCATAGAACAATTACATCCTGGAAGCACCGCTGGGTGCCAGGCCTGCTGCTGATGCAACTGACGACGTTAAGAACGTCTGGCAGAGCAAAGCTGATGACTACTCGATAGTTCAATGTGCCATGCTTTAAGGCTTAGAACCGGGTCTTCAACGACGTTTTGAACCTCATGGAGCATATGAGATGTTCCAGGAGTTGAAGTTAATATTTCAAGCAAATGCCTGGATTGAGAGATATGAAGTCTCCAATAAGTTCTACAGCTGCAAGATGGAGGAGAATAGTTCTGTCAGTGAGCATATACTCAAAATATTTGGGTATAATAATCATTTGATTCAACTGGGAGTTAATTTTCCGGATGATAGCGTCATTGACAGAATTCTCCAATCACTGCCACCAAGCTACAAGAGCTTCGTGATGAACTATAATATGCAAGGGATGAACAAGACAATTCCCGAGCTCTTCGCAATGCTAAAAGCTGCGGAGGTAGAAATCAAGAAGGAGCATCAAGTGTTGATGGTCAACAAGACCACTAGTTTCAAGAAAAAGGGCAAAGGAAAGAAGAAGGGGAACTTCAAGAAGAACGGCAAGCAAGTTGCTGCTCAAGAGAAGAAACCCAAGTCTGGACCTAAGCCTGAAACTGAGTGCTTCTGCTGCAAGCAGACTAGACACTGGAAGCGGAACTGCCCCAAGTATTTGGCGGATAAGAAGGATGGCAAGGTGAACAAAGGTATATGTGATATACATGTTATTGATGTGTACCTTACTAGAGCTCGTAGTAGCACCTGGGTATTTGATACTGGTTCTGTTGCTAATATTTGCAACTCGAAATAGGGACTACGGAATAAGCGAGCACTGGCGAAGGACGAGGTGACGATGCGCGTGGGAAACGGTTCCAAAGTCGATGTGATCGCGGTCGGCACGCTACCTCTACATCTACCTTCGGGATTAGTCTTAGACCTGAATAATTGTTATTTGGTGCCAGCGTTAAGCATGAACATTATATCTGGATCTTGTTTGATGCGAGACGGTTATTCATTTAAATCAGAGAATAATGGTTGTTCTATTTATATGAGTAATATCTTTTATGGTCATGCACCCTTGAAGAGTGGTCTATTTTTATTGAATCTTGAAAGTAGTGATACACATATTCATAATGTCGAAGCCAAAAGATGCAGAGTTGATAATGAGAGTGCAACTTATTTGTGGCACTGCCGTTTAGGTCATATCGGTGTAAAGAGCATGAAGAAACTCCATACTGATGGACTTTTGGAATCACTTGATTATGAATCACTTGGTACTTGCGAACCGTGCCTCATGGGCAAGAAGACTAAAACACCGTTCTCCGGTACTATGGAGAGAGCAACAGATTTGTTGGAAATCATACATACAGATGTATGTGGTCCGATGAATGTTGAAGCTCGTGGCGGATATCGTTATTTTCTCACCTTCACAGATGATTTGAGCAGATATGGGTATATCTACTTAGTGAAACACAAGTCTGAAACATTTGAAAAGTTCAAAGAATTTCAGAGTGAAGTGGAAAATCATCGTAACAAGAAAATATTTGAGTTACGAGTTTGGTTTACATTTGAAACAATGCGGAATAGTTTCGCAACTCACGCCACCTAGAACACCACAAAGAAATGGTGTGTCCGAACATTGTAATCGTACTTTACTAGATATGGTGCGATCTATGATGTCTCTTACTGATTTACCGCTATCGTTTTGGGGTTATGCTTTAGAGACGGCCACATTCACGTTAAATAGGTCACCATCAAAATCCGTTGAGACGACGCCTTATGAACTATGGTTTGGCAAGAAACCAAAGTTGTCGTTTCTTAAAGTTTGGGGTTGCGATGCTTATGTGAAGAAACTTCAACCAGATAAGCTCAAACCTAAATCGGAGAAATGTGTCTTCATAGGATACCCAGAAGAGACTGTTGGGTACACCTTCTATCACAGATCCGAAGGAAAAACATTTGTTGCTAAGAATGGATCCTTTCTAGAGAAGGAGTTTCTCTCGAAAGAAGTGAGTGGAAGGAAAGTAGAACTTGATGAGGTAACTGTACCTGCTCCCTTATTGGAAAGTAGTTCATCACAGAAATCAGTTCCTGTGACACCTACACCAATTAGTGAGGAAGCTAATGATATTGATCATGAAACTTTAGATGAAGTTTCTACTGAACCTCGTAGGTCTGCCGGAGTAAGATCCGCACCAGAGTGGTACGGTAATCCTATTCTGGAAGTCATGTTACTTGACCATGATGAACCTACGAACTATGAGGAAGCGATGATGAGCCCAGATTCCGCAAAATGGCTAGAGGCCATGAAATCTGAGATGGGATCCATGTATGAAAACAAAGTATGGAATTTGGTTGACTTGCTCGATGATCGGCAAGCCATTGAGAATAAATGGATCTTTAATAAGAAGACTGACGCTGATGGTAATGTAACTGTCTATAAAGCTCGACTTGTTGCGAAAGGTTTTCGACAAGTTCAAGGGGTTGACTATGATGAGACTTTCTCACCCGTAGTGATGCTTAAGTCTGTCCGAATCATGTTAGCTATTGCTGCATTTCATGATTATGAAATTTGGCAAATGGATGTAAAAACTGCATTCTTGAATGGATTTCTGGAAGAAGAGTTGTATATGATGCAGCCAGAAGGTTTTGTTGATCCAAAAGGTGCTAATAAAGTGTGCAAGCTCCAGCGTTCCATTTATGGAATGGTGCAAGCATCTCGGAGTTGGAATAAACGCTTTGATAGTGTGATCAAAGCATATGGTTTTATACAGACTTTTGGAGAAGCCTGTATTTACAAGAAAGTGAGTGGGAGCTCTGTAGCATTTCTGATATTATATGTAGATGACATATTATTAATTGGAAATGATATAGAATTTCTGGATAGCATAAAGGGATACTTGAATAAAAGTTTTTCAATGAAAGACCTCGGTGAAGCTGCTTACATATTGGGCATCAAGATCTATAGAGATAGATCAAGATGCTTAATAGGACTTTCACAAAGCACATACCTTGATAAAATTTTGAAGAAGTTCAAAATGGATCAGGCAGAGAAAGGGTTCTTGCCCGTGCTACAAGGTGTTAAGTTGAGTCAAACTCAATGCCTGACCACAGCAGAAGATAGAGAGAAAATGAAAGATGTCCCCTATGCTTCAGCCATAGGCTCTATCATGTATGCAATGCTGTGTACCAGACCTGGCGTATTCTTAGCAATAAGCTTGGCAGGAAGGTACCAAAGTAATCCAGGAGTGGATCACTGGACAGCGGTCAAGAACATCCTGAAATACCTGAAAAGGACTAAGGATATGTTTCTCGTATATGGAGGTGACAAAGAGCTAGTCGTAAATGGTTACATTGATGCAAGCTTTGACACTGATCCGGACGATTCTAAATCGCAAACCGGATACGTGTTTTTATTAAACGGTGGAGCTTTAAGTTGGTGCAGTTCTAAACAAAGCGTCGTGGTGGGATATACATGTGAAGCGGAGTACATAGCTGCTTCGGAAGCAGCGAATGAAGGAGTCTGGATGAAGGAGTTCATTTCCGATCTAGGTGAATGAAGCTGTAAGTTGGTATATTGCTATTGCTTTCTTCATGACTTATACATGTTCCTGAAACTATGAGATTATGCAACTCCCATTTACCGGAGGAACACTTTGGGTACTACCAAACATCACAACGTAACTGGGTGATTATAAAGGAGTACTACAGGTGTCTCCAAAGGTAGATGTTGGGTTGGCGTATTTCGGGATGAGCTTTTGTCACTCCGATTGTCGGAGAGGTATCTCTGGGCCCTCTCGGTGATGCACATCACTATAATCCTTGCAAGCAATATAACTAATGAGTTAGTTATGGAATGATGCATTACGTAACGAGTAAAGAGACTTGCCGGTAACGAGATTGAACTAGGTATTGGATACCGACGATCGAATCTCGGGCAAGCAACATACCGATGACAAAGGGAACAACATATGTTGTTATGCGGTTTGACCGATAAAGATATTCGTAGAATATGTAGGAACCAATATGGGCATCCAGGTTCCGCTATTGGTTATTGACCGAGAATAGTTCTAGGTCATGTCTACATAGTTCTCGTACCCGTAGGGTCCACACACTTAACGTTATGATGACAGTTTTATTATGAGTTTATAAGTTTTGATGTACCAAAGTTTGTTCAGAGTCCTGGATGTGATCACAGACATGACGAGGAGTCTCGAAATGGTCGAGACATAAAGATTGATATATTGGACGACTATATTCGGACACCGGAAGTGTTCGGGACGTATTCAGAGAAAACCAGAGTGCGAGAGGGTTACCGGAACCCCCCCGGGAGAGTTAATGGGCCACATGGGCCTTAGTGGGAAGAGAGAGGGGCGGCCAGGGTGGGCCGCGCCCCCCCTCTCTCTCTCTCGTCCGAATTGGACTAGGAGGGGGGGGGGGGGGGCGGCGCCGCCTCTTTCCTTCCCCCTCTCCCCCTTCCTTCCCCCTCCTAGTAGGAGTAGGAAAGGAGGAGTCCTACTCCTACTAGGAGGAGGAGGACTCCTCCTTGGCGCGCCCACAAGGGCCGTCCGGCCTCCCCCCTTGCTCCTTTATATACAGGGGCAGGGGGCACCCCATAGACACACAAGTTGATCTACGGATTGTTCCTTAGCCGTGTGCGGTGCCCCCCTCCACCATATTCCACCTCGGTCATATCGTCACGGAGTTTAGGCGAAGCCCTGCGCTGGTAGAACATCATCATCATCACCAGCCGTCGTGCTGACGGAACTCATCCCCGAAGCTTTGCTAGATCGGAGCCCGGGGATCGTCATCGAGCTGAACGTGTGCTGGACTCGGAGGTGCCGTACGTTCGGTGCTTGGATCGGTCGGATCATGAAGACGTACGACTACATCAACCGCGTTGTGCTAACGCTTCCGCTTACGGTCTACGAGGGTACGTGGACAACACTCTCCCCTCTCGTTGCTATATCATCACCATGATCTTGCGTGTGCGTAGGAATTTTTTTGAAATTACTACGTTCCCCAACACCTCAACCTCAGACAAACTCGATGGGTTGAAATGATTCAAGAGTACAATACAAGTATTGAATATACTCCTGGCAAGGCGAATGTGATTGCAGATGCTCTGAGCAGAAAGGCTTATTGCAACAGCTTAATTCTCAAGCCCTTCCAACTGGACCTTTGTGAAGCTTTCCGCAAACTGAATCTTCAAGTTGTTCCTCAAGGCTTTCTTGCCAACCTCATAGTCTCTCCTACTTTGGAAGATCAAATTCGTGAGGCACAACTCCTGGATGCCATGGTCAAAAAGGTGAAACGTGGTATCGACAAGGGCATTTCCAAGTACAAGTGCTTCCACATTGATGACAAAGATACTCTCTTCTTCGAGGACCGAATTGTGGTTCCAAAAGGCGATCTGAGAAAAGTCATTATGAACGAGGCACACAATTCCCTTCTATCCATTCATCCTGGAAGTACGAAGATGTACCATGACCTCAAGCAGTCATATTGGTGGACTCGAATGAAGCGAGAAATTGCTCAATTCGTGAATGAATGTGATGTCTGCAGAAGGGTGAAAGCAGAACACCAAAGACCAGCTGGTCTCCTCCAACCTCTTGCTATTCCGGAATGGAAGTTTGATCATATCGAGATGGACTTCGTGACTGGATTTCCTAAGTCCAAGCGTGGAAATGATGCTATCTTCGTTGTCATTGACAAGCTTACTAAAGTGGCTCATTTTATTCCTATCAAAGAATCTATCACAACAGCTTAGTTGGCAGAGCTATACACCTCCAGGATTGTCTCCTTGCACGGCATTCCACAATTGATCTCTTCAGACTGTGGAAGCATTTTCACCTCTAAGTTCTGGGACTCCTTTCAGAAGGCCATGGGCACAAACATTCATTTCAGCACAGCTTTCCATCCTCAAACAAGTGGCCAAGTCGAGCGAGTCAATCAAATCCTTGAAGACATGCTCAGGGCTTCTGTCATCTCTTTCGGTATGAAGTGGGAAGATTGTCTTCCATATGCCGAGTTCTCCTACAAGAACAGCTTCCAAGCGAGTTTGGGCAAGGCCCCATTCGAAATTCTCTATGGCAAAAAGTGCCGTACTCCTCTCAATTGGTCCGAGACAGGTGAACGCCAACTTCTTGGCAACGACTTGATCACAGAAGCCGAAGAAATGTGCAAAGTCATTCGTGAGAATCTCAAAGCCGCGCAATCGTGCCAGAAGAGCTATTATGATGACAAGCACCGTGATGTGGCTTTTGAAATCGGAGACCATGTCTACCTCCGCGTCTCTCCAATGAAAGGCACTCGTCGCTTCAGTATCAAAGGGAAGCTTGCCCCTAGATACGTGGGTCCTTTCAAGATCATTGGCAAAAGAGGCGATCTCGCCTATCAACTTGAGCTTCCGTCCAATTTTGCAAACATGCACGATGTGTTTCACGTGTCACAGCTTCACAAGTGCTTCAAGACTCCTGAGCGCACTATCAACTTCGAAGAAATTGACCTCCAAGAAGATCTCTCTTATCATGAGCACCCCGTTGCTATTCTTGAAGAAACTGAGCGCAAGACTCGCAACAAGTCAATCAAATTCCTGAAAGTGAAGTGGTCACACCATTCCGACCGACAAGCCACCTGGGAGCGCGAGGATCACCTCCGTTCCGAATATTCGGAGTTCTTTCAGTCCTAGATCTCGGGACGAGATCCTCTTGTAGTGGTGGAGTGTTGTAACACCCCGGATGTAACTTTCCATATTTATAACTCCAACTCTTGCCATTTTCGGCTATGTGCTATGGTTTTCCCTCCGTGGTTGGGTTTTATCTTTCGTTTTGCATTTTGTTCATGTCATGCATTTCATATCATGTCATCATGTGCATCTCATTTGCATACGTGTTCGTCTCATGCATCCGAGCATTTTCCCCGTTGTCCGTTTTGCAATCCGACACTCCCACATGCACCGGCGCACCCCTCTTGTCTCTTTTTGTGTGCGGGTGTTAAACGTTCTCGGAATGGACCGAGCCTTGCCAAGTGGCCTTGGTACACCACCGGTAGACCACCTGTCAAGTTTCGTGCCATTTGGAGGTCGTTTGATACTCCAACGGTTAACCGGGTAACCGCGAAGGCCTCTTGTGTGTTGCATCCCAACACCCCTTCAAAACAGCCCAATAACCCATCTGAGTCACTTCCATGCTCCCCGTCGTCGGATCATGATCGTGTGGGCGAATACCGCACCTCATTTGGAGCTTCCTAGCTCCTTCTACCTATAAATATAGCCTCCCCCCGAAAATTCCGGATCAAACCCACCCCTAACCCTAGCCCCGCTCCTCTCCTCGCCGCCGGACGTGTCCGATTTGGGCCAGACACGTCCGCCCGCCGCCCCGGACCAACCGGGAGCCGCCACGTGGCAGCTCCGGCGCCCGCCGCCGCCGAAGCCCGCCGGGCCCGAGGCCGGCCCCCGCGGCCCGCACCGCGCCGCCCCGGCCGCCGTCGCCCCTGCCGCCCCGCTCACCGCCGTCGCCGCGCGCCCCGGCCGCCGCGCCCCTTCGCCTCCCCGCCGCGGTCCTCGCCGCTGACCGCGCCCCCGGCCGGCCCCGACCCCGTCTCCAGCCTCCTCCCGCACCAGATCCGGCGAGCCGCCGCCGGCCCGCCTCGATCCACGCGAGCCAGATCCAGATCCAGTTTCTAGGGTTGACCCCGAAAATCCTCTAGGTCATTTTCTGTCACATTATTTTGCCATATTCATTGCATCATATCTCTGCATCCGTAGCTCCGTTTCGTGCGCATGATATATCAAAATGTTCATTACGATATGCTCTTCAGTTTGTTCCATTGCGCCATGTTCATTTGAGGTCATGTAGATTCCTGAATCTCTGATGGAAGAGTGCTATATGATGTTATTTTTTGATTCTTAACAGAATGTGTGCATTTGTCATTTTTGCTACATTTATTGTGTGCATCTTATGGGCATGAGCTCTACATGTGTTTTGTACTATGCCATGTCTTCATTACAGAGGTGCTTGCCATGTATTTTTGTGATTGATGTGGTGACTATAACAAGCATGCAAACTAGGCTTCGTGATGTTGCTGATTTCAGTCCCTGTTCTGCTGTTATTTTTATGCCATGTAAACTTGATGCTACAGAGAGATCCATGCATATTGTGAGATACTTCAGTAAGAATGTTTTGAACATGTGGTTATTCTGTATCGATCCATGCCCCTGTTTGCAATTATGGAGTAGTCTAGCATGTCTTTTTCTTGCTCTACTTTTGCTATAAAATGTTTCCTAGCAGATTGTTTACATGATATTCAATTTTGCCAAGGTTGTTGTAGTTGATCCTTGCATGCTCTAAACTTGTTCTTGCCATGTTTAGTTTCATAAACATGTATTCTTGCTGGTGCTATGCTTATCTTGTCATGCAACGACTTGTGGTGAGTGAATCGAGCTCGCAAAGATGCCTTCATAATGCTGTTAATGCCATGCTCTGTTTCCTGAATCTGTTAACGAAACTTGCTATGTTTACATGGGTGCAATCATATCTTCTGATCCTTTTTGGCTCATGGTCAGTAAGGGACTTTTGTTCTATGCTTTGAGTAGAATCATGTCATGCCTTGTTTTGCTATTATAAGTTCCTGTAGCATGTTGATTGCTTTATCTAAACATTGCTACCTGATGCTGTTTATGCCATGTCCAAGCTGATATCTTTTGTACTTTTGCCATGCTTGTTTGAACCTGTTATGGTGTGATTTAGCCATAGCTCAGTGTTCCTTTTTGTCAAGAAACTCCTGTAGATCACTGCCATATGCTTTGTTATTGTGTTGGGATGATGTAGCATAGTTTCTTGTTGCATGCTAAGTAGCATCGTGCTGTTAATCGCAGATTTGTGTCATTCTTGTTTTGCTTGCCATTTGCAAACCGTGCATCCGATTACGGTGATCTTTATATCAATTTCAACCGAAATCATCTCATCTTTCCAGAGGCATACTTGGTTTGCCAAGTTGATGCCTTGTCATCATTTCCCTTCCGGAGCACGCATAAGCATTGCATATCACATCTCGCATATCATGCCATGTATTGCATCATGTTGCTTGTGCATTGCACCGTGATTTATTGTGGTTCCATTTCTTGTGTTCTTGCTTTGGGTAGAGCCGGGAGACGAGTACGTGCACGAGGAACCTGTTGAGAATGCTTACGAGGATCAAGCCTTGACAACTCTGAGAACTTTGCAGGCAAGATGACCATACCCTCGATATCACTTCTATCTTTGCTTTGCTAGTTGCTCGCTCTATCGCTATGTTAGCTCTACCTAACACTTGTTATTCATGCCTCCCATATTGCCATGTCAAGCCTCTAACCATCCTTTCCTAGCAAACCGTTGTTTGGCTATGTCACCGCTTTTGCTCAGCCCCTCTTATAGCGTTGCTAGTTGCAGGTGAAGATGAAGTTTGTTCCTTGTTGGAACATGGATACTTTGGGATATCACAATATCTCTTGTTTAATTAATGCAACTATATACTTGGTAAATGGTGGAAGGCTCGGCCTTATGCCTGGTGTTTTGTTCCACTCTTGCCGCCCTAGTTTCCGTCATACCGGTGTTATGTTCCTTGATTTTGCGTTCCTTACGCGGTTGGGTGATTTATGGGACCGCCTTGACAGTTCGCTTTGAATAAAACTCCTCCAGCAAGGCCCAACCTTGGTTTTACCATTTGTCACCTAAGTCTTTTTCCCTTGTGTTTCCGCGAGCCCGAGGGTCATCTTTATTTACCCCCCGGGCCAGTGCTCCTTCGGGTGCTGGTCCAACCTAGGCGATGTCCGGCGCCCCCTGGGCAACCAGGGTCTATGCCAACCCGACATCTTGCCCATCCGGTGCGCCCTGAGAACGAGATATGTGCAGCTTCTATCGGGATTTGTCGGCACATTCGGGAGGCTTTGCTGGTCTTGTTTTACCATTGTCGAAATGTCTTGCGAACCGGGATTCCAAGACTGATCGGGTCTTCCCGGGAGAAGGTATATCCTTCGTTGACCGTGAGAGCTTGTGATGTTCTAAGTTGGGACACCCCTGCAGGGTATTATCTTTTGAAAGCCGTGCCCGCGGTTATGAGGCAGATGGGAATTTTTTAATGTCCAGTTGTAGAGAACTTGACACTTGACTTAATTAAAATGCATCAACCGTGTGTGTAGCCGTGATGGTCTCTTCTCGGCGGAGTCCGGGAAGTGAACACGGTTTGGGTTATGTATGTACGTAAGTAGTTTCAGGATCACTTCTTGATCACTTCTAGCTTCTCGACCGATGCGTTGCTTCTCTTCTCGCTCTCACTTGCGTATGTTAGCCACCATATATGCTTAGTGCTTGCTCCAGTCCCACCATATTACTCCTTCCCTACCTATAAGCTTAAATAGTCTTGATCTCGCGGGTGTGAGATTGCTGAGTCCCCGTGGCTCACAGATTCTACCAAAACAGATGCAGGTGCCGAGGATGCCAGTGCAAGTGGCGCAATCGAGCTCAAGTGGGAGTTAGACGAGGACCTTGGTCGTTACTATGTTTCTTTTCGAGATGATCAGTAGCGGAGCCAAGTCGGGACGATCGGGGATCTAGCATTTAGGGTTGTCTTCTTTTCATTTGGATTTGACCGTAGTCGGTCTATGAGTGTATTTTGAATGATGTATGACTTATTTATGTATTGTGTGAAGTGGCGATTGTAAGCCAACTCTCCTTATCCCATTCTTGTTCATTACATGGGATTGTGTGAAGATGACCCTTCTTGCGACAAAACCACCATGCGGTTATGCCTCTAAGTCATGCTTCGACACGTGGGAGATATAGCTGCATCATGGGCGTTACACCTATAGAGCATCTTTATAATCACCCAGTTACGTTGTGATGTTTGATAGCACACAAGGTGTTCCTTCGGTATTTGGGAGTTGCATAATCTCATAGTCAGAGGAACATGTATAAGTCATGAAGAAAGCAATAGCAATAAAACTTAACAATCATTATGCTAAGCTAACAGATGGGTCTTGTCCATCACATCATTCACTAATGATGTGATCCCGTTCATCAAATGACTACACATGTCTATGGTAAGGAAACATAACCATCTTTGATTAACGAGCTAGTAAAGTAGAGGCATACTAGGGACACTTTGTTTTGTCTACGTATTCACACATGTACTAAGTTTCCGGTTAATACAATTCTAGCATGAATAGTAAACATTTATCATGATATAAGGAAATATAAATAACAACTTTATTATTGCCTCTAGGGCATATTTCCTTTAGTCTCCCAATTGCACTAGAGTCAATAATCTAGATTACATAGTAATGATTCTAACACCCATGGAGTCTTGGTGCTGATCATGTTTTGCTCGTGGAAGAGGCTTAGTCAACGGGTCTGCAACATTCAGATCCATATGTATCTTGCAAATCTCTATGTCTCCCTCCTTGACTTGATCACGGATGTAATTGAAGCGTCTCTTGATGTGTATGGTTCTTTTGTGAAATCTGGATTCCTTCGCCAAGGCGATTGCTCCAGTATTGTCACAAAAGGTTTTCATTGGACACGATGCACTAGGTATCGAACCTAGATCGGATATGAACTCCTTCATCCAGACTCCTTCATTTGCTGCTTCCAAAGCAGCTATATACTCCGCTTCATACGTAGATCCTGCCATGACGCTCTGCTTGGAACTGCACCAACTGACAGCTCCACCATTCAATATAAATACATACCCGGTTTGCGACTTGGAGTCATCCAGATCAGTGTCAAAGCTTGCATCAATGTAACCATTTACGACAAGCTCTTTGTCACCTCCATAACTGAGAAACATATCCTTAGTCCTTTTCAGGTATTTCAGGATGTTCTTGGCCGTTGTCCAGTGATCCACTCCTGGATTACTTTCATACATCCCTGCTAAACTTATAGCAAGGCACACATCAGGTCTGGTACACAGCGTTGCATACAAGATAGAACCTATGGCTGAGGCATAGGGAATGACTTTCATTTTCTCTCTATCTTCTGCAGTGGTCGGGCATTGAGTCTAACCCTACTTCACACCTTGTAACACATGCAAGAACCCTTTCTTTGACTGCTCCATTTTGAACTTCTTCAAAACTTTATCAAGGTATGTGCTTTGTGAAAGTCCAATTAAGCGTCTTGATGTATCCCTATAGATCTTGATGCCCAATATATAAGCAGCTTCATCGAGGTCTTTCATTGAAAAATTCTTATTCAAGTATCCTTTTATGCTATCCAGAAATTCTGTATTATTTCCAATCAACAATATGTCATCCACATATAATATTAGAAATGCTACAGAGGTCCCACTCACTTTCTTGTAAATATAGGCTTGTCCAAAAGTCTGTATAAAACCATATGCTTTGATCACATTATCAAAGCGTATATTCCAACTCCGAGAGGCTTGCACAAGTTCATAAATGGATCGTTGGAGCTTGCACACTTTTTTAGCACCTTTTGGGTCGACAAAACCTTCTGGTTGCATCATATACAACTCTTCTTTAAGAAATCCATTAAGGAATGCAGTTTTGACATCCATTTGTCAAATTTCATAATCATAAAACGCGACAATTGCTAACATGATTCGGACAGACTTAAGCATCATTACAGGTGAGAAGGTCCCATCGTAGTCAACTCCTTGAACTTGTCGAAACCCTTTTGTGACAAGTCAAGCTTTATAGACAGTAACATTACCCTCAGTGTCAGTCTTCTTCTTGAAGATCCATTTATTTTCTAGGAAAGCCGATCATCGGGCAAGTCCACCAAAGTCCACACTTTGTTCTCATACATGGATCCCATCTCAGATTTCATGGCCTCAAGCCATTTCGCAGAATCTGGGCTCATCATCGCTTCCTCATAGTTCGTAGGTTCATCATCGTCTAGTAATATGACTTCCAGAATAGGATTATCGTACCACTCTGGTGCGTACCGTACTCTGGTTGCCTACGAGGTTTGGTAGTAACTTAATATGAAGTTTCATGATCATCATCATTAGCTTCCTCACTAATTGGTGTAGGAATCACTGGAACTGATTTCTGTGATGAACTACTTTCCAATTCGGGAGAAGGTACAATTACCTCATCAAGTTCTACTTTCCTCCCACTCACTTCTTTCGGGAGAAACTCCTTCTCTACAAAGGATCCGTTCTTAGCAATGAATATCTTGCCTTCGGATCTATGATAGAAGGTGTACCCAACAGTTTCCTTTGGTATCCTATGAAGACACATTTCTCCGATTTGGGTTCGAGCTTATCAGGTTGAATCTTTTTCATATAAGCATCGCAGCCCCAAACTTTAAGAAACGATAGCTTAGGTTTCTTGCCAAACCACAGTTCATATGGTGCCGTCTCAATGAATTTAGATGGTTCCCTATTTAACGTGAATGCAGCCGTCTCTAAAGCATAACCCCAAAACGATAGCGGTAAATCAGTAAGAGACATCATAGATCGCATCATATCTAATAAAGTAGGTTACAATGTTCGAGCACACCATTACGCTGTGCTGTTCCAGGTGGCATGAGTTGCGAAACTATTCCACATTGTTTCAAATGAAGAGCAAACTCGTAACTCAAATATTCGCCTCCACGATCAGATCGTAGAAACTTTATTTTCTTTTTACGATGATTTTCCACTCCACTCTGAAATTCTTTGAGCTTTTGAAATGTTTCATACTTATGTTTCATTAAGTAGATATACCCATACCTGCTCAAATCATCTGTGAAGGTCAGAAAATAACGATACCCCACCGCGAGCCTCAATACTCATTGGACCACATACATCGGTATGTATTATTTCCAATAAGTCAGTGGCTCGCTCCATTGTTCTGGAGAACGGAGTCTTAGTCATCTTGCCCATGAGGCATGGTTCGCAAGCATCAAGTGATTCATAATCAAGTGATTCCAAAAGCCCATCGGCATGGAGTTTCTTCATGCGCTTTACACCAATATGACCTAAACGGTAGTGCCACAAATAAGTTGCACTATCATTACTAAATTTGCATCTTTTGGCTTCAATATTATGAACATGTGTATCACTATGATTGATATTCAACAAAAATAGACCACTCAACAAGGGTGCATGACCATAAAAGATATTACTCATATAAATAGAACAACCATTATTCTGTGATTTAAATGAATAATCCTCTCGCATCAAACAAGATCCATATATAATGTTCATGCTCAATGTTGGCACCAAATAACAATTATTCAGGTCTAAAACTAACCCCGAAGGTAGATGTAGAGGTAGCGTGCCGACGGCGATCACATGGACCTTGGAACCATTTCCGACGCTCATCGTCACCTCGTCCTTAGCCAATCTTCCTTTAATCCGTAGCCCCTGTTTTGAGTTGCAAATATGAGCAACAGAACCAGTATCAAATACCCAGGCGCTACTGCGAGCATTAGTAAGGTACACATCAATAACATGTATATCAAATATACCTTTCACTTTGCCATCCTGCTTATCCGCCAACTTCGGGCAGTTCCGCTTCCAGTGACCAGTCCCTTTGCAGTAGAAGCACTCAGTTTCAGGCTTAGGTCCAGACTTGGGTTTCTTCCCGGGAGTAGCAACTAAATTGAGTTAATTACTTTGGTTGAATCTGATTCTTTTTATGGCTATGAATCTAAAACTGTTGTGGCACATCTCACTAAATTGAATGATATAGCCACCCTATTTACTCATGGGGAAATTTTTTGCTATTATTATATCCTTAAGTTATTTCCGTTCTCATTAAAGGGTGATGCTAAGATATGGTTTAATTCTCTTGCTCCTGGTTGTGTGGTAGTCCCTAGGATATGATTTATTACTTCCCTGCTAAATAGTTCCCCGCTCATAAGAAACAAGCTGCCTTAAGGGAAATATATAATTTTGTGCAAATTGAAGAAGAGAGTCTCCCACAAGCTTGGGGGAGGCTTCTCCAATTACTTAATGCTTTGCCTGATCATCCACTCAAGAAAAATGAAATACTTGCTATCTTTTATAATGGACTAACCAATGCGTCCAGAGACCACCTGGATAGTTGTGCTGGTTGTGTTTTCAGGGAAAGAACTGTTGAGCAAGCTGAGTTACTATTAAATACATATATTGAGCAATGATAGTGATTGGACACTTCCTGAACCAACTCCTAAGCCAACTCCGAAGAAAAGGGGTATTCTATTTTTCAGTCCAGAAGATATGCAAGAGGCAAAGAAATCTATGAAAGAAAAAGGTATTAAAGCTGAAGATGTTAAGAATTTACCACCTATTGAAGAAAGACATGGTCTTGATAACCCGACACGGGTAGTAAAGGTAAATTCTCTCTATAGATTTGATGAAGGTGATATCCCTCGTTATAAGTCTGCTAGCCAGTGCTTGGATGAGTTTGATAATTTTATTGTTAAACAAGAAAACTTCAATGCTTGTATTGGTAGACAATTGAAATGTATTGCTTATATGATTGAACACTTGAGTGATTATATGTCTAGAGTTAAAGGTGGCCTTAAGCTTATTAGTAAACATGCATCTATGGTTACCACTCAAGTAGAACAAGTACTTAAGGCACAAGATGATTTGCTCAATGAGTTAAATAATAAAAACAATGATAATGTTGTTAGAGTTATGACTAGAGGTGGTAGAATGACTCAGGAACCTTTGTATCCTGAGGGCCATCCTAAGAGAGTTGAGCAAGATTCTCGGAGAACTAATATTAATGCACCTAGTCCTTCTAAGAAGAAGAAAAAGAAAAATGATAGGACTTTGCATGCTTCTAGTGAACCTGTTATAGACACACCTGAGAATCCCAATGATATTTCTATTTCTAATGATGAAACACAATCTTGTAATGAACATGAACCTAGTGATAATGTTAACGATGATGTTCATGTTGATGCTCAACCTAGTAATACTAATGATGTAGAAATTGAACCTGATGTTGATCTTGATAACCCACAATCAAAGAATCAAAGTTATGATAAGAGATACTTTGTTGCTAGGAAGCGCGGTAAAGAAAGAGAACCATGGCTTCAAAAACCCATGCCTTTTCCTCCTAAACCATCCAAGAAAAAGGATGATGAGGATTTTGAGTGCTTTGCTGAAATGATTAGACCTATCTTTTTGCGTATGTGTTTGACCGATATGATTAAAATGAATCCTTATGCTAAGTATATGGAAGATATTGTTGCAAATAAAAGAAAGATATCGGAACCTGAAATTTCCACCATGCTTACCAATTATACTTTTAAAGGTGGAATACCAAAGAAACTAGGAGATCCAGGAGTACCAGCTATACCATGCTCCATTAAAAGAAACTATGTTAAAACTGCTTTATGTGATCTTGGAGTCGGTGTTAGTGTTATGCCTCTCTCATTATACTGTAGACTTGATTTGAATAAGTTGACACCTACTAAAATATCTTTGCAAATGTCCGATAAATCAACTGCTATACCCGTCAGTATTTATGACGATGTGCCTGTTGTGGTTGCAAATGTTACTATTTTAATGGACTTTGTTATTCTTGATATTCCCGAGGACGACAGTATGTCGATTATCCTTGGTAGACCCTTTTTGAATACTACAGGGGCTGTTATTGATTGCAACAAAGGCAATGCCACTTTTCATGTTAATGGCAACGAGCATACGGTACACTTTCCGAGGAAACAACCTCAAGTTCATAGTATCAATTATATTGGAAAATTTTCAATGATTATTATTGGAGGTTTTGAATTCCCTCTTCCTACTGTCAAAACGAATATGATATTCTTATTGTTGGGGACATGCATATCCCCGTTGAGGTAACCTAGTGTTATTCGAAAATTCTCTGGTTTTTTGTTATTCGGAAGAAGTTTGTTAACAAGACTTGATCAACCTTGTTAGTATATTCCTTTTGATGAGCATGAGATGGATGAAGTTAGAAAAGAACAACTCTCTGTACCCTCCTTTTACTTTCTGTTATTTAGATTAAATAAAGCATAAATAGTATTTCTCTGTCTATTTTCTGAGTTATCCATGCAATAAAAAAACACCCAGAAAATAAAATTTCTCCAAATGTCCTGAAAATGAAGTATGATTTCTTTGTAGAATATTTAAGAATTTCTGGCACTAAGAACACACCAGGGTGACCCACCATTTGGCCACGAGGGCACAAGGCGCGCTTTTTCTCTCGACCCCCTGGGTCACTCCCCCCTGCCTCGTGGGCCCCACGTGGACCACCTCCACTTATTCCAGCACCCACTCACTTCGTCTTCCTCCAAAAAAATCCTCCCATAGCTCAAACCTGTGTTCTAGATCATCTTGCTGCCATTTTCGATCTCCTTGCTCAAAGCTCCATTCACAAAACTATTTTGGGGGATTGTTCTTCGGTATGTGACTCCTCCAATGGTACAATTAGTTTTTGTTCTAGTGCTTTATTTATTGCAAACTTTTGCTGCTGAGGTGACCCTGTTCTTGAGCTTGCATGTCAAATTTATATGGTCCAAAGTAGTTTCAATGCATGATATAGCCTCTAGGCACTTGTGGGAGTAGTTTCTATCAATCTTGTTGAGGTTGGTTCACTTTTATTTTGAGTCATTAAAAATTTCAGAAATTTTTCAGGAAAAGAAAAATGCATAGGAAAATGTACCAAGGTGGTTCTTCAAGGAAGCAAAAACCAAGGCTCGCGATATGTGAGTCGGACGATGAACCACCGAGGGAAGCTCAAGTATGGCCTTGTGAATGGCCGTCAGAAGAGTTTATGGTCCAAGCAGGCTTCAAGGATGAATTGACGTGTATGTGCGTAATGCTGATCTTGAGGACTTCGTGTCAGATAAGTGCCGACAGTACCACTACCTCACTGATTCCTTTGTGAGGAGGTTTAAATTTTCATCCTCGCGCAATTCTCACACTTTTTATTTGATCTTTATGATAAATCATATAACATGGACCTAGAAGATTTTAATACTGCTTGTAAACTCCCACAGTGGGGCAATGTTAGTGAACCTCGCAAATCTGAATATAAAGACTTTCTTGCTAGTATCACTCCGGGGGAAACTATAGAAATCACACAAGCTACCATAGGGAGCATTCATTTCCCTTCCATACATTATTTTACTCTCTTTATAGGTAGATGCATTAACGATAAAGATGAGGTTTGTCACATGTGCGTTCCAGATCTTAGTGTCCTCAAGAGTGCGCTATTAGGTGATAAACAATATAACTTGGGGGCCATTGTTGCATGGAGGTTGCACCTTAATGGTACAAGTGGAGATTTGTTTGGTGGAATTTATGCAACCCGTGTAGCTAATTATCTTGGTGTACCCATACATGGAAATGATATGGAGTTGCCATTTGCTTATTTAGATTATAGTGCTATGGTTCGCCATCAGTTTCTTGAGAGGAATGAACAGTTCCTCCAGTACCGACTAATCTTTGATAGATAGTGTACTCTCCCTGCTCCTACTTTCTTTAACTTTCAGGCAAAAAGGAGATATTTTATAACCAGGGAGGAGGCGAATGAATATGAGAGGAGGACGGAGGCAACTCGCCTCCAAGCTGCAGCTCTTTAGGCAGTAGCTGCTGCATCTCAGTACAACCCCAACTATGACTTTGGATATCCGCCAGGCTAGCCGTGGCCATAGACCAACTTAGGCCAAAAGCCTAAGCTTGTGGGAGTACGTATTTCTCACCGACATTACATTCATGTTCACACACTCATGCTAGTTGTCGGTGCTCATACTTTTTCATTGTACTATCCATGCTAGTTTATTTTCTTTTCTTGCTTTCTTCTTGTGTGTTTGAAAAACCTTAACGAAAAAACCAAAAAAAATGGTTGTAGCTTTTAGCTAGTTTATTTTCCATGCTTGTAGTAGTAATTAAAAGAAAAGCCAAAAAGATTTCTCGTTCTTCTTTTGCTTGTTGGGAGCTTTCCCGTGTAAATAGTTTTATTTCTTTTCTTTTCTTTGGGGGTCGAGAGGAGAATACCATGATGAAAATGTTGAGTGGCTCTTGTATGCATTATTGTTGATCTAACCAAGAGCCCATATTACCTTGTCTTCTCCTTTGTATTAAATGCTTGCATATTCCAGCTTAGTCCAATGCACGTGCACTATTATTATTATCCACACCATTCGGTCATGCGAGTGAAAGGCAATAATGACGACATATGATGGACTGATTGAGATGAAAGAAGGTGGTATGAACTCGACCTATCTTGTTTTTGTAAATATGATTAGTTCATCGTTCCTGGTTCAGCCTATTATGAATGAAACATGTTTGCAATGACAATTAGAGATTATAGTTGCTCATGCCATGCTTAATTAGTTAGGAGTTTATAATGGTTTACCTTGCGTGCCAACATGCTATTAAAATGGTTGTGATGCGGTATGATAGGGTGGTATCCTCCTTTGAATGAGTCGAATGGCTTGACTTGGCACATGTTCATGCATGTAGTTGAAACAAAATCAACATAGCCTCCATGATATTTATGTTCATGGTGATTTATATCCTACTCATGCTTGCACTCGTTGTTGATTAATCTTAATGCATGTTCATGACTGTTGTCGCTCTCTAGTTGGTCGCTTCCCAGTCTCTTTCTAGCCCTCACTTGTACTAAGTGGGAATACTACCTGTGCATCCACTTCCATAAACCCCAAAGTTATTCTATATGAGTCCACCATACCTTTGTATATGTGGTATTTACCTGTCGTTCCAAGTAAATTTGTATGTGCCAAACTCTAAATCTTCAAATGAAATTCTGTTTTGTATGCTCGAATAGCTCATGTATCAACTAGGGTTGTCTATATCTTCCATGCTAGGTGGGTTATTCTCACGATGAGTGGACTCCGCTCATCATTCACGAGAAAATGGCCGGTAACCGGGATGCCCAGTCCCATGCTCAAATCAAATCAAAATAAATGCAAACAAAACTCCCCCAGGATTGTTGTTAGTTGGACAGCACCCGTTGTTTTGGGCCAGCCATGGATTGATGCTCGTTGGTGGTAGGGGAGTATAAGCTTTACCATTCTGTTTGGGAACCGCCTATAATGTATGTATCATGGAAGATGTGAAGATCTCTTGGTTATTATGTTGACAATGAAAGTATGCCGCTTAAAATATTATTTATCTCTGTTTCAAAACTTGAGCTCTGGCACCTCTGCAAATCCCTGCTTCCCTCTGCGAAGGGCCTACCTATTTACTTTTATGTCGAGTCATCATCCTCTTATTAAAAAGCACCAGTTTGAAAGCACCGCTGTCATTTGTATGCATTGCTATTAATTTACATTGAGTATGACTGTGACTGGATCTCTTTTACCATGAATTACAATGTCTAGTCAGTCCTTGATCTTCAGGGGTGCTCTCCATTTATGTTTTGCGGTCTCAGAAAGGGATAGCGAGATACCATCTTGTTATATCATATTATGATTGTTTTGAGAAAGTGTTGTCATCTGAGATTTATTATCATTGCTCGCAAGTTGATTATGCCATTGATATGAGTAAATGTGAGACCTAAATGTTATTGTGAATATGGTTAGTTCATAATCTTTGCTGAAAACTTGAATGATGGCTTTACATATTTGCAACAACAAGATCAAACAGAGTTTGTAAAAGTTTTTCTTTATCACTTTCAGTTTCTCAACTGAATTGCTTGAGGACAAGCAAATGTTTAAGCTTCGCGGAGTTGATATGTCTCCAACGTATCTACTTTTCCAGACACTTTTTCCCTTGTTTTGGACTCTAACTTGCATGATTTGAATGGAACTAACCCGGACTGACGCTGTTTCCAGCAGAACTGCCCTAGTGTTATTTTTGTGCAGAAATAAAAATTCTCGGAACGACCTAAAAATCCACAGAGACATGTTTTGGAATTAATAAAAAATATTGGTGAAAGAATCAGCATCAGGGGCCCCACACCCTATCCACGAGGGTGCAATGCACCCCCTGGGGCGCGCCCCCTGCCTCGTGGGCCCCCTGGGACTCCACCGACCTCAACTCCAACTCCATATATTCACTTTCGGGGAGAAAAAAAAATCAGAGAGAAGGATTCATCACATTTTACAATTGGAGCCGCCGCCAAGCCCTAATCTTCCTCTGGAGGGCTAATCTGGAGTCCGTTCGGGGCTCCGGAGAGGGGAATCCGTCGCCATCGTCATCACCAACCATCCTCCATCACCAATTTCATGATGCTCACCGCCGTGCATGAGTAATCCCATTGTAGACTTGCTGGACGGTGATGGGTTGGATGAGATTTATCATGTAATTGAGTTAGTTTTGTTAGGGTTTGATCTGTAGTATCCATTATGTTCTAAGATTGATGTTGCTATGACTTTGCCATGCTTAATGCTTGTCACTAGGGCCCAAGTGCCATGATTTCAGATCTGAACCTATTATGTTTTCATGAATATATGTGAGTTCTTGATCCTATCTTGCAAGTCAATAGTCACCTACTATGTGTTATGATCCAGCAACCCCAAAGTGACAATAATCGGGACCACTCCCGATGATGACCGTAGTTTGAGGAGTTCATGTATTCACTAAGTGTTAATGCTTTGGTCCGGTACTCTATTAAAAGGAGGCCTTAATATCCCTTAGTTTGCAATAGGACCCTGCTGCCACGGGAGGGTAGGACAAAAGATGTCATGCAAGTTCTTTTCCATAAGCACGTATGGCTATATTCGGAATACATGCCTACATTACATTGATGAACTGGAGCTAGTTCTATGTCACCCTATGTTATAACTATTGCATGAGGAATCGGATCCGACATAATTATCCATCACTGGTCCATTGCCTACAAGCTTTTCACATATTGATCTTTGCTTAATCACTTCTCCGTTGCCACTGTTACGATTACTACAAAACTGCTACTGTTACTTTTGCCACCATTACCATTACTTCCATACTACTTTGCTACTAAATACTTTGCTGCAGATATTAAGTCTTCCAGGTGTGATTGAATTGACAACTCAGGTGCTAATACTTGAGAATATTCTTTGGCTCCCCTTGTGTCGAATCAATAAATTTGCATCGCATACTCTACCCTCGAAAACTGTTGTGATCCCCTATACTTGTGGGTTATCAGCCGGCGAGGTGTCCCCGTCGTCCTCTGCGGGCTCTTTATCGATCCGCCATTGTCGGTCGCCCGATCCACCCGCCGCTGCACCCCTACGCCGGTTCGTGGACTTCCCCGTCCTCCCTCAGGCCCGGCCACCGACGTGGTCCTACCCCGGGGTCCGGCAGCGGCGGTGGGGGGCCTGGGTCGCCAAGATTATAGATCGGGAGACCCACACCCGGTGATGGCTTGATAGCTTCCACACGGCCGAACTCGTGGCCCTGGAGTACGACCGTTGGCAAGTACGCTACCACGGCGCGACGGCTAGGCTCAATTTCCCCTTGGGCACACATCCGGTCGACCTCTTTCTGCTGGAACCACGGGTGGTGAGCTCAGCTATGGTGCGGGAGGACCACGAGGCGTGGGAGTGCCTCGAGGCTGACGCCATCGACGAGGCCTACATTCAAGAGCTCCGTCGGAAGCACTCAGAGCT
This sequence comes from Triticum timopheevii, assembly GCA_963921465.1. Taxonomy (NCBI): domain Eukaryota; kingdom Viridiplantae; phylum Streptophyta; class Magnoliopsida; order Poales; family Poaceae; genus Triticum; species Triticum timopheevii. The sequence continues at coordinate 108,211,420 of OY997270.1, forward strand.
CATGGAGGCGGAGTGTGTGATCTTTGTTGGCGTGGAGGGAGACGAGGTTATCATGCTCTCCTATGATGACGAGGTCGAAGGCGGCGAGGACAGCGGTGCGGAGGGCATCGAGGTGGGCGGCGAGGACGAGGAGATCGACGTCAACGAGTGGAGGAGTGTCTTCCCCAATGACCCCGACGAAGGCACCAGCCCAGACCCGGCTCACGGCACACCGTACCTGGCGAGGAAGGATTGGCTCGACCTCCACTTCGACCGAAAGTATTTTAGCATAGTTTAAATTTATGTTTTATGTTCGGTTATGCAAAACTATGTACGTTTATGTTTGAATGCATGCTACTTTCGGTTGAACCTGCTTTGAACTTGATCAAATCGAAGTTTACAACGTTAAGTTTAGGGGATCGACTAGAAACAACCAAAAATTGCTGGAGTATATATATATCCACTAAGGGTTTTGGTCCGTTAACTTTTAAAGGATCGGCTAGAGATGGCCTTATGCCTTGTTTAGTTCAGTTCTTCACAATGTGATGCTCTATATGTGCAACTATTTGCCGTGTAGTTCAATTTCATCAATAAAAGTTTCAACAATACCACTATGAATAACGATATTTGGTTGTTGTTAAGGATGTTGCAGTTAACATGCCTTTTCATTTTTTAACAATAACTAGTGTACTTTAGACCTGCACAATACCCGTTTGAATGACTATTTGCTTGTTTCTAAATGTTATGCATGATGTAGTTAACACACCTTTCCACTTCTTGTTTTCCTTAACTAGCGTTGCTTAAACCTGCACACTGAAGCTATCGTTTGTAGATTATGTTGTCTACCATGGACATATTTGGTTGATGTTTAGCCTGTCGTGCTTAACATGCCTTCATATGTACTCATACAGGACAATATTGAGAACAATGCTATTTTCCAACGAGGTTAGTTTCATGGCATTGCTTATATGTACTCACAGTTCAGGATATCGATAGCTGGTACCATATAGCCTAGGGGCTGATAAGGGATTAATCGTTGAATCATACATTTCACTGAATATATCTGTAACCCATTTATCAGTAGGTTAACTAGGGCCATATTTAATATATATATCTTAGGCTACATAGCAACATGCATTGTGCTGAATGACTAAATATGCAATCCTAGTCTACATAGCAACAAGGAAGAGTGTTACCTTAATGTTCTGATGATGTCTAGATATACATGTAATAAAATCTTATATAATGGGATGGAGGGAGTGTTGTACTACATCATTTTGCAATTGTTGTTTAGCTTCTAATATTAACTTTGTGCTTTTAGGTACATATGTCATTGCCAAATATCCACACATCGACCCTTTCTACGTATGGGGCAATGAGATATTCATGAACCAGCATCAAGCACTACAAAAAAATACACATCCGTGACATTTTGGGCCGAACGAATTTTTTTCTGTCATACATGTGACACTTCTATGACGATAATTGTGACAAAACCTGGTATCATCATAGATGTGGTGGGCTCCTACTTCTATGACAAAAAATCATGACAGAAAATGGGCTTTTCGTCCTGTGCGGGCTGGAGACGCAGCTGCATGACATTCTTTGGGCCGTCCATGACGGAAAAAACCGTGGTAGAAGCGAGGGCGAGGAAAATTTCGGGGAGTTCCCAATTACGGTGGGAGGTCGGGGACCGAGCCATGCACATTTCTCTCGTACAGGTACGTGTGTGTGTGCGAGGCGTTGGATCTAACTGAACCCGAGCGAGGCGTTGGGTTCTAACTGAACCCGAGCGATTGCACTGAAGGCTACGCGTTACTGAACACGAGCGATTGGTCAATGGCTGTTAACTGAACCCGATCGAGTGATTCCTTCGCTACTGCTGCTAACTGAAGATGATGGATGTTGCCTCTCTGGATGAACAGTGAGTGTTGCGGGGGGGGGGGGGGGGTTGGATGAACAGTGAGCAGTGGCATTGCCTCTGGATGAACAGGACCCCGTGGTGTGGAGGGCTGGATGAACAGTAGACGATGGAGGGTTGCCCGTGGAGGGGTGGTTGAACAGTAGCCGGTGGAGTAGCGCGCGGTGGAGGCTGGATGAACAGGAGCCCGTGGAGCCTAGAGTAGGTCGACGGTGGAGATGAATAGTATCCCGTGGAGTCCCGTTTTGCGGTACGCCACACCCCTCCTGATGAACATGACCCCCGTTTTGACCGTAGCGCTCCAACACAAGTCTGTTTCGTCCGTTTTGCGGTACGCCACACCCCTCCCGATCAACAAGACCCCCGTTTCGACCGTAGGAGGTCCGTTTGTTGGGGAACATAGTAATTTCAAAAAATTTCCTACGCACACGCAAGATCATGGTGATGGCATAGCAATGAGAGTGGAGAGTGTTGTCCATGTACCCTCGTAGACCGTAAGCGGAAGTGTTAGCACAACGCGGTTGATGTAGTCGTATGTCTTCACGATCCGACCGATCCAAGCACCGAACGTACGGCACCTCCGAGTTCAGCACACGTTCAGCTCGATGACGATCCCCGGGCTCCGATCCAGCAAAGCTTCGGGGATGAGTTTCGTCAGCACAACGGCGTGGTGACGATGATGATGTTTTACCGGCGCAGGGCTTCGCCTAAACTTCGCGACGATATGACTGAGGTGGAATATGGTGGAGGGGGGCACCGCACACGGCTAAGGAACGATCTGTAGATCAACTTGTGTGTCTATGGGGTGCCCCCCTGCCCCCGTATATAAAGGGGCAAGGGGGGGGGGGGGGGGCGGCCGGCCCAAGGGGGGCGCGCTAGGAGGAGGAGTCCTCCTCCTAGTAGGAGTAGGACTCCCCCTTTCCTACTCCTACTAGGAGGGAGAAGGAAAGGGAGATGGGGAAGGAAAGAGGGGGGGCGCCGCCCCCCTCCTAGTCCAATTCGGACCAGAGGGAGAGGGGGCGCGCGGCCCACCCTGGCCGCCCCTCTCTCTTCCTCACTAAGGCCCATAAGGCCCATTACTCTCCCGGGGGGTTCCGGTAACCCTCCGGCACTCCGGTTTTCTCCGAAATCGCCCGGAACACTTCCGGTGTCCGAATATAGTCGTCCAATATATCAATCTTTATGTCTCGACCATTTAGAGACTCCTCGTCATGTCCGTGATCACATCCGGGACTCCGAACAAACTTCGGTACATCAAAACTTATAAACTCATAATAAAACTGTCATCGTAACGTTAAGCGTGCGGACCCTACGGGTTCGAGAACTATGTAGACATGACCTAGAACTATTCTCGGTCAATAACCAATAGCGGAACCTGGATGCCCATATTGGTTCCTACATATTCTACAAAGATCTTTATCGGTCAAACCGCATAACAACATACATTGTTCCCTTTGTCATCGGTATGTTACTTGCTCGAGATTCGATCGTCGGTATCCAATACCTAGTTCAATCTCGTTGTCGGCAAGTCTCTTTACTCGTTACGTAATGCATCATCCCGTAACCAACTCATTGGTCACATTGCTTGCAAGGCTTATAGTGATGTGCATTACCGAGAGGGCCCAGAGATACCTCTCCGACAATCGGAGTGACAAAACCTAATCTCGAAATACGCCAACTCAACATGTACCTTCGGAGACACCTGTAGTACTCCTTTATAATCACCCAGTTACGTTATGACGTTTGGTAGTACCCAAAGTGTTCCTCCGGTAAACAGGGAGTTGCATAATTCTCATAGTTACAGGAACATGTATAAGTCATGAAGAAAGCAATAGCAATATACTAAACGATCAAGTGCTAGGCTAACCGAATGGGTCATGTCAATCACATCATTCTCCTAATGATGTGATCCCGTTAATCAAATGACAACACATGTCTATGGTTAGGAAACATAACCATCTTTGATTAATGAGCTAGTCAAGTAGAGGCATACTAGTGACTCTATGTTTGTCTATGTATTCACACATGTATCATATTTCCGGTTAATAAAATTCTAGCATGAATAATAAACATTTATCATGATATGAGGAAATAAATAATAACTTTATTATTGCCTCTAGGGCATATTTCCTTCAGTCGCCCACTTGCACTAGAGTCAATAATCTAGATTACATAGTAATGATTCTATCACCCATGGAGTCTTGGTGCTGATCATGTTTTGCTCGTGAGAGAGGCTTAGTCTATGGGTCTGCAACATTCAGATCCGTATGTATCTTGCAAATCTCTATGTCTCTCACTTGGACTTGGTCCCGAATGGAATTGAAGCGTCTCTTGATGTGCTTGGTCTTCTTGTGAAATCTGGATTCCTTTGCCAAGGCAATTGCACCAGTATTGTCACAGAAGATCTTCATTGGTCCCGATGCACTAGGTATGACACCTAGATCAGAAATGAACTCCTTCATCCAGACTCCTTCATTTGCTGCTTCTGAAGCAGCTATGTACTCCGCTTCACATGTAGATCCCGCCACAACGCTTTGTTTAGAACTGCACCAACTTACAGCTCCACCGTTTAATAAAAACACGTATCCGGTTTGCGATTTAGAATCGTCCGGATCAGTGTCAAAGCTTGCATCGACGTAACCATTTACAACTAGCTCTTTGTCACCTCCATATACGAGAAACATATCCTTAGTCTTTTTCAGGTATTTCAGGATGTTCTTGACCGCTGTCCAGTGATCCACTCCTGGATTACTTTGGTACCTTCCTGCCAAGCTTATTTCTAAGCATACGTCAGGTCTCGTACACAGCATTGCATACATGATAGAGCCTATGGCTGAAGCATAGGGAACATCTTTCATTTTCTCTCTATCTTCTGCTGTGGTCGGGCATTGAGTTTGACTCAACTTCACACCTTGTAGCACGGGCAAGAACCCTTTCTTTGCCTAATCCATTTTGAACGTTTTCAAAATTTTATCAAGGTATGTGCTTTGTGAAAGTCCTATTAAGCGTCTTGATCTAGCTCTATAGATCTTGATGCCCAATATGTAAGCAGCTTCACCGAGGTCTTTCATTGAAAAACTTTTATTCAAGTATCCTTTTATGCTATCCAGAAATTCTATATCATTTCCAATTAATAATATGTCATCTACATATAATATCAGAAATGCTACAGAGCTCCCACTCACTTTCTTGTAAATGCAGGCTTCTCCAAAAGTCTGTATAAAACCATATGCTTTGATCACACTATCAAAGCGTTTATTCCAACTCTGATATGCTTGCACCAGTCCATAAATGGATCGCTGGAGCTTGCACACTTTGTTAGCACCTTTTGGATCAACAAAACCTTCTGGTTGCATCATATACAACTCTTCTTCCAGAAATCCATTCAAGAATGCAGTTTTAACATCCATTTGCCAAATTTCATAATCATGAAATGCAGCAATAGCTAACATGATTCGGACAGACTTAAGCATCGCTACGGGTGAGAAAGTCTCATTGTAGTCAACCCCTTGAACTTGTCGAAAACCTTTCGCAACAAGTCGAGCTTTATAGACAGTTACATTACCATCAGCGTCAGTCTTCTTCTTAAAGATCCATTTATTCTCAATGGCTTGCCGAACATCGGGCAAGTCAACCAAAGTCCATACTTTGTTTTCATACATGGATCCCATCTCAGATTTCATGGCCTCTAGCCATTTTGCTGAATCTGGGCTCATCATCGCTTCCTCATAGTTCGTAGGTTCATCATGGTCTAGTAACATGACTTCCAGAATAGGATTACCGTACCACTCTGGTGTGGATCTTACTCTGGTAGACCTACGAGGTTCAGTAGAAACTTGATCTGAAGTTTCATGATCAATATCATTAGCTTCCTCACTAATTGGTGTAGTTGTCACAGGAACCGGTTCTTGTGATGAACTACTTTCCAATAAGGGAGCAGATACAGTTATCTCATCAAGTTCTACTTTCCTCCCACTCACTTCTTTCGAGAGAAACTCCTTCTGTAGAAAGGATCCGATTTTAGCAACGAAAATCTTGCCCTCAGATCTGTGATAGAAGGTATACCCAATAGTCTCTTTTGGGTATCCTATGAAGACACATTTCTCCGATTTGGGTTCGAGCTTATCTGGTTGAAGTTTCTTCACATAAGCATCGCAGCCCCAAACTTTAAGAAACGACAACTTTGGTTTCTTGCCAAACCATAGTTCATAAGGCGTCGTCTCAACGGATTTTGATGGTGCCCTATTTAACGTGAATGTGGCCGTCTCCAAAGCATAACCCCAAAACGATAGCGGTAAATCAGTAAGAGACATCATAGATCGCACCATATCTAGTAAAGTACGATTACGACGTTCGGACACACCATTTCGTTGTGGTGTTCCGGGTGGCGTGAGTTGCGAAACTATTCCGCATTGTTTCAAGTGTAGACCAAACTCGTAACTCAAATATTCTCCTCCACGATCAGATCGTAGAAACTTTATTTTCTTGTTACGATGATTTTCCACTTCACTTTGAAATCCTTTGAACTTTTCAAATGTTTCAGACTTGTGTTTCATTAAGTAGATATACCCATATCTGCTCAAATCATCTGTGAAGGTGAGGAAATAATGATACCCGCCGCGAGCCTCAACATTCATTGGACGACAAACATCAGTATGTATGATTTCCAACAAATCAGTTGCTCGCTCCATAGATCCGGAGAATGGTGTTTTAGTCATCTTGCCCATGAGGCACGGTTCGCAAGTACCAAGTGATTCATAATCAAGTGATTCCAAAAGCCCATCAGTATGGAGTTTCTTCATGCGCTTTACACCGATATGACCTAAACGGCAGTGCCACAAATAAGTTGCACTATCGTTATCAACTCTGCATCTTTTGGTTTCAACACTATGAATATGTGTATCACTACTATCGAGATTCAATAAAAATAGACCACTCTTCAAGGGTGCATGACCATAAAAGATATTACTCATATAAATAGAACAACCATTATTCTCTGATTTTTAAATGAATAACCGTCTCGCATCAAACAAGATCCAGATATAATGTTCATGCTCAACGTTGGCACCAAATAACAATTATTTAGGTCTAAAACTAATCCCGATGGTAGATGTAGAGGTAGTGTGCCGACCGCGATCACATCGACTTTGGAACCATTTCCCACGCGCATCGTCACCTCGTCCTTAGCCAATCTTTGCTTAATCTGTAGTCCCTGTTTCGAGTTGCAAATATTAGCAACAGAACCAGTATCAAATACCCAGGTGCTACTGCGAGCATTAGTAAGGTACACATCGATAACATGTATATCACATATACCTTTGTTCACTTTGCCATCCTTCTTATCCGCCAAATACTTGGGGCAGTTCCGCTTCCAGTGTCCAGTCTGCTTGCAGTAGAAGCACTCAGTTTCAGGCTTAGGTCCAGACTTGGGTTTCTTCTCTTGAGCAGCAACTTGCTTGCCGTTCTTTTTGAAGTTCCCCTTCTTCTTCCCTTTGCCCTTTTTCTTGAAACTGGTGGTCTTGTTAACCATCAACACTTGATGCTCCTTCTTGATTTTTACCTCCGCGGCTTTTAGCATTGCGAAGAGCTCGGGAATAGTCTTGTTCATCCCTTGCATATTATAGTTCATCAGGAAGCTCTTGTAGCTTGGTGGCAGTGATTGGAGAATTCTGTCAATGACACTATCATCAGGAAGATTAACTCCCAGTTGAATCAAGTGATTATTATACCCAGACATTTTGAGTATGTGTTCACTGACAAAACTATTCTCCTCCATCTTGCAGCTATATAACTTATTGGAGACTTCATATCTCTCAATCCGGGCATTTGCTTGAAATATTAACTTCAACTCCTGGAACATCTCATATGCTCCATGACGTTCAAAACGTCGTTGAAGACCCGGTTCTAAGCCGTAAAGCATGGCACACTGAACTATCGAGTAGTCATCAGCTTTGCTCTGCCAGACGTTCTTAACGTCGTCAGTTGCATCAGCAGCAGGCCTGGCACCCAGCGGTGCTTCCAGGACGTAACTTTTCTGTGCAGCAATGAGGATAATCCTCAGGTTACGGACCCAGTCCATGTAATTGCTACCATCATCTTTCAACTTTGCTTTCTCAAGGAACGCATTAAAATTCAACGGAACAACAGCACGAGCCATCTATCTACAAACAAACATAGACAAGCAAAATACTATCAGGTACTAAGTTCATGATAAATTTAAGTTCAATTAATCATATTACTTAAGAACTCCCACTTAGACAGACATCTCTCTAGTCATCTAAGTGATCACATGATCCAAATCAACTAAACCATGTCCGATCATCACGTGAGATGGAGTAGTTTCAATGGTGAACATCACTATGTTGATCATATCTACTATATGATTCACGTTCGACCTTTCGGTCTCCGTGTTCCGAGGCCATATCTGTATATGCTAGGCTCATCAAGTATGACCTGAGTATTCCGCGTGTGCAACTGTTTTGCACCCGTTGTATTTGAACGTAGAGCCTATCACACCTGATCATCACGTGGTGTCTCAGCACGAAGAACTTTCGCAACGGTGCATACTCAGGGAGAACACTTCTTGATTATTAGTGAGAGATCATCTTAAAATGCTACCGTCAATCAAAGCAAGATAAGATGCATAAAGGATAAACATCACATGCAATCAATTTAAGTGATATGATATGGCCATCATCATCTTGTGCTTGTGATCTCCATCTTTGAAGCACCGTCGTGATCACCATCATCACCGGCGCGACACCTTGATCTCCATCGTAGAATCGTTGTCGTTTACGCCATCTATTGCTTCTACGATTATCGCTACCGCTTAGTGATAAAGTAAAGCAATTACAGGGCGTTTGCATTTCATACAATAAAGCGACAACCATATGGCTCCTGCTAGTTGCCGATAACTTTGGTTACAAAACATGATCATCTCATACAATAAAATATAGCATCACGTCTTGACCATATCACATCACAACATGCCCTGCAAAAACAAGTTAGACGTCCTCTACTTTGTTGTTGCATATTTTACGTGGCTGCTACGGGCTTAGCAAGAACCGTTCTTACCTACGCATCAAAACCACAACGATAGTTCGTCAAGTTAGTGCTGTTTTAACCTTCGCAAGGACCGGGCGTAGCCACACTCGATTCAGCTAAAGTGAGAGAGACAGACACCCGCCAGCCACCTTTAAGCACGAGTGCTCGTAATGGTGAAACCAGTCTCACGTAAGCGTACGCGTAATGTCGGTCCGGGCCGCTTCATCTCACAATACCGCCGAACCAAAGTATGACATGCTGGTAAGCAGTATGACTTGTATCGCCCACAACTCACTTGTGTTCTACTCATGCATATAACATCAATGCATAAAACCTGGCTCGGATGCCACTGTTGGGGAACGTAGTAATTTCAAAAAAATTCCTACGCACACGCAAGATCATGGTGATGGCATAGCAACGAGAGGGGAGAGTGTTGTCCACGTACCCTCGTAGACCGTAAGTGGAAGCATTAGCACAACACGGTTGATGTAGTCGTACGTCTTCACGATCCGACTGATCCAAGCACCGAACGTACGGCACCTCCGAGTTCAGCACACGTTCATCTCGATGACGATCCCTGGGCTCCGATCCAGCAAAGCTTCGAGGATGAGTTCCGTCAGCACAACGGCATGGTGATGATGATGATGTTCTACCGGCGCAGGGCTTCGCCTAAACTTCGTGACGATATGACCGAGGTGGAATATGGTGGAGGGGGGCACCGCACACGGCTAAGGAACGATCCGTAGATCAACTTGTTTGTCTATGGGGTGCCCCCTGCCCCCGTGTATAAAGGAGCAAGGGGGGAGGCCGGCCGGCCCAAGGGGGGCGCGCTAGGAGGAGGAGTCCTCCTCCTAGTAGGAGTAGGACTCCCCCTTTCCTACTCCTACTAGGAGGGGGAAGGAAGGGGGAGAGGGGGAAGGAAAGAGGGGGGGGCGCCGCCCCCCTCCTAGTCCAATTCGGACCAGAGGGAGAGGGGGCGCGCGGCCCACCCTGGCCGCCCCTCTCTCTTCCCCACTAAGGCCCATAAGGCACATTACTCTCCCGGGGGGTTCAAGTAACCCTCCGGCACTCCGGTTTTCTCCGAAATCGCCCGGAACACTTCCGGTGTCCGAATATAGTCGTCCAATATATCAATCTTTATGTCTCGACCATTTCGAGACTCCTCGTCATGTCCGTGATCACATCCGGGACTCCGAACAAACTTCGGTACATCAAAACTTATAAACTCATAATAAAACTGTCATCATAACGTTAAGCGTGCGGACCCTACGGGTTCGAGAACTATGTAGACATTACCTAGAACTATTTTCGGTCAATAACCAATAGCGGAACCTGGATGCCCATATTGGTTCCTACATATTCTACGAAGATCTTTATCGGTCAAACCGCATAACAACATACGTTGTTCCCTTTGTCATCGGTATGTTACTTGCCCGAGATTCGATCGTCAGTATCCAATACCTAGTTCAATCTCGTTATCGGCAAGTCTCTTTACTCGTTACGTAATGCATCATCCCGTAACCAACTCATTGGTCACATTTCTTGCAAGGCTTATAGTGATGTGCATTACCGAGAGGGCCCAGAGATACCTCTCCGACAATCGGAGTCACAAAACCTAATCTCGAAATACGCCAACTCAACATGTACCTTCGGAGACACCTGTAGTACTCCTTTATAATCACCCAGGTACGTTGTGACGTTTGGTAGTACCCAAAGTGTTCCTCCGGTAAACGGGAGTTGCATAATTCTCATAGTTACAGGAACATGTATAAGTCATGAAGAAAGCAATAGCAATATACTAAACGATCAAGTGCTAGGCTAACAGAATGGGTCATGTCAATCACATCATTCTCCTAATGATGTGATCCCATTAATCAAATGACAACACATGTCTATGGTTAGGAAACATAACCATCTTTGATTAATGAGCTAGTCAAGTAGAGGCATACTGGTGACTATATGTTCGTCTATGTATTCACACATGTATCATGTTTCCGGTTAATACAATTCTAGCATGAATAATAAACATTTATCATGATATGAGGAAATAAATAATAACTTTATTATTGCCTCTAGGGCATATTTCCTTCACCGTTTCCTCCGTTTTGCGGTATGCCACACCCCTCCCGATCAACAGGACCCTCGTTTCGACCGTAAGAGGTCCGTTTCCTCTGTTTTGCGGTACGCCAGACCCCTCCCGATGAACAGGATCCCGTTTCGAACGCGGTCGGTCGAACACAAGGCCGTTTCCTCTGTTCTGCGGTACGCCAGGCCTCATTTCCATCGCGTGTTCCATCCAAGCCCTCCCGATGAACACGACGACGCATTCCGTTCTGACCCAGCCGGTTGGCTCCCCATGAACACGACGACGACATTGTTTCTCTGTTCCGACCCAGCCATGTACACGAGCCCTGGCCGTACGTATGCGCGAGTAGGCGTTCGAGACCCCGCCCGTATGTACACATGCGTGGCCGCATTTTCTTTCTTGCACCCTGGCCGTCGTACGTACGTGTACATGCTACGTGCGCGCCTCTATAACGACCAGTATGTACGTACACGTTCGCGACCAGAATGACAACGCTACGTACGCTTCGAACATGTGGGTCCCGACTGTTAGGCACTTCCTTGCTTGCAAAGATGTAGCTGGTGGGTCCTAGCAGTCAAGGGGCGAATTGTTTTTTTTTTGGCCGGACGCACTTCCTTGCGTGCGAAGATGTAGCTGGTGGGTCCCAGCAGTCAGGGGGGCGAATCATTTTTTTTTGCCCAGACGCACTTCCTTGCATGCGAAGGTGTAGCTCGTGGGTCCCAGCAGTCAGAGGGGAAACATTCTTTTTGCGAAATATGGTGGCCTGTCCGATGGGTCCCCGCTGTCAGGTGGAGGAATAATTATTTTGCGCGCAATAAGGAGGCACTTCCTTGTTGCGGTCGTGGACCCAGCTGTCAGCCTCTCCAAGTACAGTCCACGTCTGATGGAAGCCATTCCTTGACCACGTTGACCATGCCGCGCTGAGAGCACCAGGGCGGTGGACGACGGTGAGGCCTAGGAAGGGGACGACTCGGAGACGGGGAAGACGCGGCAGTGGATGCCCACGCGTAGAGGAGTATGAGGGTTCACTGGTTCGCTGTGGTGTGAGGTTGCCGTCGCCGCAGAATAACAGGGGGTGTCAGTGAGTAGAGGGATGGCCTGGCCAGCGGTGGGAGTAGTAGGCGGCGGTGAGGCCTCCGCCGCATCGCAGCCGGCCACGGGAGGTAGGAGCACGAGGCACGAACGGCGCTGGTTTAGGCAGCTGGAGCAAGAAGACCAGAGGTTGAAGAAGCACTACGGCCGTTGGATGGACATCGGACGGTCACTGGAGCTAGAATCGTTCATATTGACTAAGTTGACAAAGCCCTCCGTCCCCGTCAACTTAGTAGGCCCACAAGTCAGCCTGCCACTATACTGGGTCCCAGCTAACAGGGGGAGTATTCATTTTTTTGTGCGTAATAAGGAGGCATTTCCTTGTGTGCGAAGATATAGCTAGTGGATTCGAGCTGTCAGCGGCGGTAACGTTTTTTTCGCGAAATACAGAGGCCCTCTCGGTGGGTCCCTGATGTCAGGTGGAGGAATCATTATTTTGTGCATAATAAGGAGGCATTTCCTTGCATGCGGCCGTGGACCCAGCTGTCGGCCTCTCCACGTATAGTCCACGTCCGATGGAAGCCGTTCCTTGACCATGTTGACCACGCCGCACCGAGAGCTCGAGGGCGGTGGACGACAGTGAGGCCTAGGAAGGGAACGTCACGGAGGCAAGGAAGACTCGGCAGTTGTTTCCCACGCGGAGGGGAGTACGACTGTACAATGGTTTACTGGTTCGTCTGCCGTCGCCAGAGAATAATAGCAGGTGTGGATGAGTAGAGGGATGGCTAGGCCAGCGATGGTTGTACGGTGGGGCGATGAGGCCTGCGCGGCAGCACAGTCGGCCGCGGGGAGGAGGGAGCAGGCAGTCCCGCCGGCGCTTGTTTGAGCGGCTGGAGCAGGAAGAGCAGAGATTGAAGAAGCACGACGGCCGTTGGATGGACATCCAATAGTCACTGCTTGTGCGTCAACCTTTTTTTAGGAAAGCCTCAAATCTGTGGAAAACATCATACAACACATCTGCCATTATTTCTAATAATCTACAGCCCATTTGCTAATTCTTAAGGTTTTTTTGAGCCCATATTCTTTTTGTTAGCATTACAGCCCATATTGTGGCCACGGTTAAAAAATTATACGAAATTTTGCATATTTCGGTGCGGTCCGAACTGTTTTTAATCCCGAAATTTCGACTCACTTTCAAACCGATTTTAAAAATAAATGTATATCAATATAAAGTCCAAAAAATTCTACACGCATAAAAATTAATGTAATTTAAAATCTCGAAATGAAAAAAAGACATTTGAAACTAATTGCCGGTTTGATGTGTTGTAAAAATGTACAACCCATTTCTCATTACTGATAGGCCATATTCTCGGCCAGCCGAATGAAGCTCTCCTCGTCTTGAAAGATTTGAAGCCCAACAGGCTTGACAAAGCGACTTACTTGGCAAATCACAAAAAACTGGGCTGTGACCGTGGACCCAGCTGCGGCCATGGACCCAGCTGTCAGCCTCTCCACGTACAGTACTCTTCCGATGGAAGTCGGTCGTTGACCACATTGACCACGCCGCGCCGAGACCCGAGAGCACTAAGGCGGTGGACGACGGCGAGGCCTAGGAAGGGGACGACGCAGAGCCGGGGAAGACGCGGCAGTGGATGCCCACACGGAGAGGAGTACGAGGGTTCACTGGTTCGGCTGCGGCGTGAGGCTGCCGTCGCCGCAGAATAACAGGGGGTGTGGGTGAGTAGAGGGATGCCCTGGGCCAGTGGTGGGAGTAGTAGGGGGCGGTGAGGCCTCCGCGGCATCACAGCCGACCACGAGAGGCAGGAGCACGCGACACGACCAGCGCTGCTTTGGGCGACTGGAGCAAGAAGACCAGAGGTTGAAGAAGCACTATGGCCGTTGGATGGACATCGTACGGTCACTGGAGCTAGAATCGTTCATATTGACTAAGTTGACAAAGCCCTCTGTCCTCATCAACTTAGTAGGCCCACAAGTCAGCCACCCACTATGGTGGGTCCCAGCTAGCAGGGGGTATTCATTTTTTTGTGCGTAATAAGTAGGCACTTCCTTGCGTGCGAAGATATAGCTGGTGGGTCCGACCTGTCAGCTGGGGGAATGTTTTTTCGTGAAATACAGAAGCCCTTCCCACGTATAGTCCACATACAGTGCGTAATAAGGAGGAACTTTCCTTGCGTGCAACCATGGACCTCGTGGGTCCCAGCCGTCAGGCTCTCCACATATAGTCCTCTTCCGATGACCCTCGTATGTTGACCACACTGCGCCGAGTGCACCGAGGCGGTGGACGACAGCGAGGCCCCAGACTGGAACGAACCGGAGATGGGGAAGACGCGGCAGTGGAGTCGCAGACGGAGAGGAGTGGGAAACTTGACTGGTTAGGGTGCGGGGTGGGTCTACACTCGGCAGAGAAAAACAAGAGGTGCGGAGTGGAGGGATAGCCTGGCCGTCGGCGGGGTAGCGTTTCGCTGAGGAGCGCAAAACAATGCCGCTAGACGCCGAAGTCTGGAGCAGGCGGTTCTGGCAGTGCTGGGGGAAGAAGACGAGAGATTGAAGAAGAATGCCGGCCGTTGGATGTAAATCCAACGCCTTCTTAGGCTTCGACCTACTGGCCCACATGTCAGCCAGTCCATTTGTTTTTTTAGTCCATTTGGTGGGCTGGGTGAAACAATGATGTAGCATCTATGCAGCCCGTTTAAATCACATTTGCATTTTTCTCGAAATCCGCGAACTTGCTGGGCTGGGTGAAAATATCATGTTGGGCTAGACGGAGAAATGTTATAAAAACATAAACACATGATTGCACGTCTATTACTGCATTGGTCAGTAAAATCTTTGCAAGCTTATGTACGCAATCACTAGGAGTTAACTTGCCAAGTTATATATAAACAATTATTATTATTATTTTGTAAGAACTTTCAACTTACGATATAAATATCATTTTAATTTGATGAGTTAATAGTACGTGGGGTATTATTACTATTTAGGCTAGACGTGGGGCAGTTGAGTTGGTTCTAGGGAAAAGTACTTGGGGAAAACTCATTTTACATCAAAAAAGAAAGTGGGAGAGCAGATAAAGTACAACATCTAGACCTTCCTGGCACGCTTGATCATGACGCTGCGGCTGTCCGTGTACTCGTCGGTTACGGGAAGCAGACACGCCCTCATGTCCAAGATCTTCATGTACATGTCGTAGCATGCGTATGCGTCCTTGGCCGCGTAGGTTATGTAGGCTAGATTCAGAGGTACCCCCCACGTGTTCAGGTCGTCTTCTTTCATGTTGGTGTATCAGGGGTCAATGATGGTCTCAGCGAGGTCAACCACAGAGTCCTTCTCCTGCCCGTTGCTGATGATCTTGTATTGCTTCTGGATGTCGACAAGCTTGTTGCACCAGATGGCCGAATCATCGCGTTCTTCCTTCTCTCCACCGTAGCGAAGGTGCAGTCGGCGCTGCTGATCAAACGGGCGAATGCTCCAGAACCTGGTGCAGCCATAGGACTGAGGCGAGGCAGAGCTTCACCGAGTCCGTATAGTTGGTGTACATCACATTCAACTTGGTGCAGCCATATGACTGAATGGCGAACTCAAATGGGAACTCCTTGCTGAAGTCCATATCCAGCAGGCTCACCCCTCGGATCGCCATTGGAGTCTCTTCAAGTGAACGAGTGTGTAGGCGGCGGCAACAGTTCGTTTTTCAGCTCTTGGGGAACTGGATTCAACAGTAAGCTGAGTGTGTACATGCGACAACAGTTACTACCCCTCCCTCGTCCGCTACACGCTCAGCAGAAGATGCACCCTCGGCACATTCAAACGCCTCCATTAAGAAACCTACTCCGGCCACACATCGGTTCACGAGCGGGTCTGTATTGGTACTGTAATAACAGGAGTTAGTGGTCACTTTACTTAAATTTAAGTAGCTTTAATAGAAATTTATACTTAAAACAAGCAATGTATTGGCTCGTTCTATCAGTGCCACAGGATCAACATGCACAACAATTAGAATTATTATTCTCAGGACGCACACGATCAACACATTTGTCGCACTTTCACAAAGATAATACTACCAAGTTTGAACTGTTTGTTATGGTTGTTGTCCTCTGCATCATCATGCCATTTTTCCCAGCTTGCAAGATTCAGAACCAACAAATAAGATCCAAATAATAAGTAAAACAAAGATGCCTACACATCTCATTGGTTCCCAGCTTGCAAGATTCAGAACCAACAAATAAGATCCAAATAATAAGTACAACAAAGATGCCTACACATCTCATTGGTTCCCAGCTTGCAAGATTCAGAACCAACAAATAAGATCCAAATAATAAGTACAACAAAGATACCTACACGTCTCATTGATTCCCAGCTTGCAAGATTCAGAACCAACAAATAAGATTCAAATAATAAGTACAACAAAGATGCCTACACATCTCATTGATTCCTAGCTTGCAAGATTCAGAACCAACCCATTAGAGCCTTTTGATAAAGTGAATATCGGGATTAAATCCGTCTTGACTAGCCATGTCATACAATCTAAGAACTTGGCGAGGACCATCACAACATCTGTAGTTGAGTATTCCTGTTTGCACAGCACAAACAAGGAGACAGGAGAGCATGATTTCACTTTAATAGCGGCCTCCTTGAACTCAACCTGCAACTCCACTAGGACGAGGTCTGCCTGGAGTTCCATGATTCAATTAATGCACCTTTTTCTGTAGTTCACCTGAAATGAAGCAAAGATTGCATCATTCAGCTAGCAAGAAGTACTTGCTCTTGTGAGCTGGCAGGTTCTTTTTTAGCAGTTGCACTAAAATTCAGGAACATTAAGGTTGGCTGTCCGGCTCATGTAAGGTGCAACTATAATTTTCTTATCCTTTTGTGCAGTTCCACTAAAATAAAGTGCCATTGTGGTGACAGTGACGGCTCCATCTTGCAAAGGCTAATAAAATGTTGCACGAGATTACCAGTAGAACTTGACAAAGATTTTGGAAACTCCAATCACCATTTTGTGCAGTTCCACCAAAATTGAGAGATGTTGCCCACGTGACATTTTAGTTGAACTGCACAAGACACTCATTCCAAAAAAAGTGTTTTGTGCAGTTCACCAAAAGGTCACAATAGCAACAAGGTGAAATGGATATCCCTATCTGCACAAAAAGATAGAAAGTAAACCGTTGCTGGTCAATAAGAATATACGAAACATATACAAAATGGAAAGAAGCATCTTAATTATGTTCATGGCAATCACGCAAGGACAGTAGAAATCTTAAAACATCAGCAATGCTTCATGTTACCAGAAGCATTACGATCAACAATGAGATTCCTCAAATATGGGATTACTTTAATGGTGGCATTGCTTGTTTACTAGACACAGTAAATCAACAACAGCTAAACAGTTGGTTTAAGGGCATGGGACTGTGGGGACACCAGACACTTAGCAGCGTAAAGGAGCAACTTACTTATCATACTGGGGAAAACAGCAGGAGTGCCATTTGTAACACAGTTTAATTACATCTTATCACTAGAGGCATTAGATTAAGAATAACACTGGTTAGACATGTCCCTAAGGTAATAGTGTGATCGCTTCATTTTACATGCGCCCTTACATTAACAACAACAAAAGGTTGGTATAAGGACATGCAACAATGGACGCACTAGCACAATGTACCTACAAGGAGGCATAAAGTGGTGATGCCGAGTTTGTTCATGCTATGTGACGACAGCAAATCTAATCCTGGAGATCTTTTACTATGTGAGAGCAGCAAATCTAATCCTCGAGACCTTTTACTATGTGAGGGCGGCAAATCTAATCATGGAGACCTTTTACTATGTGAGAGCAGCAAATCTAATCCTCGAGACCTTTTACTATGTGAGGGCGGCAAATCTAATCATGGAGACCTTTTACTATGTGAGAGCAGCAAATCTAATCCTGAGACCTTTTACTATGTGAGGGCAGCAAATCTAATCCTGAGACCTTTTACTATGTGAGGGAAGCAAATCTAATCCTGAAGACCTTTTACTATGTGATGGCAGCAAATCTAATCCTGGACATACTCTGTTGACTTGTCCACCAGCAGCCACTTTCTATCCTTTTTTCGACCAATAATAGATCTGTTCCTTATCCAGTTTGTACTGCGTTTTCCCATTATTTCCCTTTTCAACCAAGAGACCGATTGGGTATCCGGTCTCTACTACTTTCACCATATTATTTCCTCTTTGAATCAAGTTTCTAGATTCATGCTACAACTTTCCCCCCTTTCTTCGTTGTTTGAACAAAGCCCTAGATTTGAACGCATGAAGTAGATTTACCTCTAATAATACTAAAAATGTAGGTGGCTTTGGAAGAGCTGATGGGAGTAGAAAAAGATGCACATGCAGACACGTGGGGAGCTGGGGCAGTAGAGCAAGGCCGCTTTTGAAGAACTTATACCTGAGGGTCGCCGGGATGGCGGTGGCGGCAGGTCGGATCTGCAGACAATACGGCAGGGAGGAAGAAGGGTCGGAGGACCTCCCGAGCCGGCGCTGTGTCGGAGAGAACGTCACGGGCAGACGATCGGGCCCCTCCGGCAGCTGTGGGTTTCCTCCCTCGGCATCGATGACCGCGTGAATGATGCACCTTTTAGTCCTCTACACACACTGGCCGAAGGGATCCGGCCGGATCTGTGACCAGCGGTGAGCAAAGAGAAAATGTCGCTACCGCTGTCTTGTTTATATTTGGAGAGGATGAGAGAATGAAGAGAGCAACCCTAGTAAAGAAAGCGCTCAGGCCCATGCGTCCATATATAGTGGAGTGATTATCTTTTTTCTCTCCACAACAAGCGTTTCAATTTGTGTACGTGGCATTAAAGAAAGAAACTCTCTATTTAAGGTGACTACTGTACGACTCCTACTTACTACTAGTAGTACTACAGTATTGTTCACTTGTGCTCCCCGCCCCTCCATTCATTGAACAACCCCACGGGTAAATAAACATACAGTAAATACTGTATTTATATAGAACGAACAAGCTCGAACTATTTTCGCATAGTTAAAAGTTGAGAGCGGGGCTTTTCCCGGGCAGTACATGCGGCAGTTTTCGAGTAGGCAGTTTGACAGAGAGGCGAGGAGGGTGAGCGAGTGGTGGATTCTCAAACATACTCCTGGAAAGGTCGGGCTGTGCGATTTGACGGCGCGTTACTGCTGGAAAGACTTGTGATATGACCACTCACTATAGTCATGAATTACTGGCGCTCCGACCGGGGTGATGCCCCCCTTCCGTTCTGCGCTCTAATCTGGTGCATGACACGTCGACCCGGATGCTGGCTCTCCCACATGTCGGAGTAGTAAGAAGGAGCAAAGAATGATGCGGGATATACTAGTACTATACTACTCCCTCCGTTCCTAAATATAAATCTTTGGAGAGATTTCACTATGGACCACATACAGAGAAAAATGAGTGAATCTACACATAAAATGCATCTATATACATCCGTATGTGGTCCACAGTGAAATATCTACGAAGACTTATATTTAGGAATGGAGGGAGTACTACTCAGGTCGGAGGAGTGCGAACCACGGCAGCCCAGTGAACCAGCAGTGCGAACCATGGTAGCCCAGTGAACCAGCAGTAGAAAACAATGTGGTGATATGGCCATAAAAAACAATGTGCTACGGTCCACACTGTAGCATCTACAGTAACACTCCTCTTTGTTTGGATCCCTGAGTTAGAGCTAGTTTGGGTTGAAATAGCTTCAAATTATCGAAACAAGAGGGGTTAGTTTGAGCTAGTTTGCTCTAACCCAACTAAAAAAACTAGCCCGGTAGAGAGGTTCTAATTGGGTTAGTTATCCCCGGGCCCACTAAAAGAGAACTAAAAAAATCTCCCTTGCCCACACCAGATCGCTCCCCCCTCACACATGACTCCTCTCTGTTCCCCATAGGGCCGCTCGCCCAAGCGCCGCTCGCCCTCTCTCTCCTCCGACCGTCCTCTCCTTCCGGCCTCCGCCGCCCTACTCCAGCCGCCCTCTCCCTCCGGCCTTTGAAGGTCGCCCCGCTCCCCCTTCACCAGTCGTTTTTCTCCCTCTGTCGTGCGCGGTGGCGGTGCATCTACTAGGGAGGTCATGAGAGGGGTGAGTTTGTTTGTTCCTTCTCTGTCTCACGGCCATACCATTGATCTTGCTTGCTCTAGCGCTAATTCTGATTTGGAAAAGTAGATCCTGATCAAACTTGGTATAGATTTGTGGTGCACGCATGGAATTGTTTGATGCTGCTTGAGGAGGTAATAAATCTTTCTAGAGGCCCAAAGATGCAGTTCACCTTTCTAGGTATTTCAATTTCAGGCTTGCATTATTTCTAGAGGCCCAAAGATTCAGTTCACCTTTCTAGGTATTTCAGTTTCAGGCTTGCATTATTTCTAGAGGCCCAAAGATTCAGTTCACCTTTCTAGGTATTTCAATTTCAGGCTTGCATTATTTCTAGAGGCCCAAAGATTCAGTTCACCTTTCTAGGTATTCCAGTTTCAGGCTTGCATTATTTCTAGAGGCCCAAAGATTCAGTTCACCTTTATAGATATTTTAGTTACAGGCTTGCATTATTTCTAGAGGCCCAAAGATTAAGTTCCCAGTCGGCGGCAAGCGGCCCTGCTACCCATGCCGGTGTCGACCTCAACTTGCAAGGGCCGGCGTCGGAGGGCTTCCCGCGGCTTGGGCTCTACAGAGCCTTCCTCCAGAGCAACGATGGCGAGCTCCTCCCTCGGTGCGTGAGGGGCTCCGGGCTCCCTCCCTATCGTGAATGACTTCCGTGATGAGTTAGCTCATGCTTTGTTTCATGAAGTGTTTTTTTATTTTGTGAAGCTTGATTGACGACTTGTATGTTTAAGTGGGATATCTCATTTGTATGGACAAAGTAAAAATTATCATGTTTTGCATGCTTGATTTGTATAGATGGTTCGTTTATGTAAACTGTGAGCGAGAGGAGGCCACAGAAGAGCCGGCCACACCAAATCCGGCAGGAAATAGGGTCCAAAGTAGTCAAATGATTGAGAAAGAGCATTTATTATCAATCTAACCCTATCACCCATACACCTCTTTGGTTTAGAGTTAGTTCAGGGTTACTCCCTCCGTTCCAAAATAGATGACCCAACAATGTACTAAATTAGTACAAAGTTGAGTCATCTATATTGGAACGGAGGGAGTAGAATCTAACTCTAAACTCTAGCTGAGTTAGAGTTCTCCTCGTCTCGGTTCATCGCCATCATACTTTCCCCATTCCTGTGTTTTTAGTATCCTGCGAATCAAAGAGGCCCTTTTTGCGGGAAAAATCAAAGAGGCCCTTAGACTGGTTTAGGTCCGGTCATTTTTTATAAACGTGTTATGTCCAAAATTTAATGAACGTGCTCCGGTTTCCACGAAAATAATTCGGTTTCATGTAGTAATTCATTCATTTATTTATTCTTCTGCGGGGGGTTTGCATGTAATTCGTCAGGTCTGAAATGTAAAGTACCCCGGCATATCCTCCAAGTCGTGCATGCACTATGACCCAGATGCTCTATGTCCCACATGTCGGCGAATGGGAGCATGTGGAAATAGCCTAGGAGTACATATAGGAGGATAAATGCATGAAAAAATATGTACTGTGAAGCGTAGCCGTGGTTCGAAAAGGAGACCTAAAGTGATGATAGCTATAGGTCACACGCACCCAACTAGTGGTACTAGACATACGACTAATTTTTCCATCAAAAAAAAGAGGCACGAGTGCTCAGTACTCCTATTTTATAAACACGAGTCCCATCTGACAACAGCGTCCGTGCTACAGCTAGCTCTCCTCCCTCGTTTCTCTCTTCTAATTCTAAACTCGGCCGACGCTCGGTGGGCGGGGTGGATTTGCTAAACTGTGGACCCACCTCACAGTGAAAACGTTACGACTGGAATAAAAATGCCATATACTCCCTCCGTTCATAAATATAAGCCTTTTTAGATACCATTTCAAATGGAATACAACATACAGATGTATGTATACATAGTTTGGAGTGTAGATTCACTCATTTTGCTCCGTATGTAGTAGTCACTTGCTCGAATCTTTAGAAAGACTTATATTTGGGAACGGAGGGAGTACTACACGAATAAAACATTAAGGCCACGAGGCGATGCAGTGCTGGTTACAGGGGGCAAGAAGAAGAGATGCATCCATCGACGACGTCCACCTCCTCAACTCAGGGCGCCGGCCCACCGAATGGCGCCTAAGTAGTAGCGGCTTTCGTGGCCAGGTCGACGTGCTTCTGAATAATGGCGTCCAAAGATTCCAGCCGCTGGAAGAAGGCCAACGTGTTTCTGTCCTCGCTTGCCTTGTAGTGTCCTATGTAGACGATTTCCTCATAGACGTGGATGTGCAGGTCGACGGTTTCTTGCATGGCGAGGCGCTGCGCGGCGAGCGCGGCCTCGAGGTGCACATTCTTCGTTACGACCTTCGGAACCTGCAGGGCCACCAGGGCTTGAAAGAGTTCGTCACCATGGAGGCCCATGAGGGTGGCAGGCAATGAGGAGCCTGGGCGCGCGGGCTGGAGCAGGACGGCAAGGTCGTCCGCGCGCTTCTTGACGGCAATGAACTTGCGGATGGAGTTGACCACCATTTCGTCCATGCGAGAGGCGAAGCCGGCGTCGGCAAGGGCTACGATGCCTGCGGTCTCCAGCATCGTCTGGAAATGCTGCACGGTGCGGGGCCGCAGGCCGGCGCCTTGGATGATTTGGCACAACCGACTGCCGCTCGCGTCCATCGCCTCCATAGGTGCTTGTGGCTTCTGGTCACTTGGTCTTGGATTGGAGTGAGCAGTGTTGCGCAGAGACTTGGGACTAGATGGATTGGAGTGGTGGGGCGCCTTTATTATATGAGAGTCTAAACTCTGTTGCATTCACATCGTGCTGGCTCTATTCTGCTTCTCCAATTAATTCCCTCTGCATGTAATTGAGGATGCATCATTGACCGTTCAACGTCTCGGGAACCGCTACCCTCTCCCTCCTTGGCATTCAAGCACCTATGGACCCGTCGACGACGAGGTGCCTATGGTGACTTCGTAAATTTCAAGATGATAGTGCCATGCGTGTGTGCGTTCATAGGGGCGAGTGTATGCCCATGTATATGAGCGCTTGCGTCTGTACTATGTCAAAAGAACGTAAATGCGTGTCAAAAAGAGACTAGTCAGTATACTCACTATTGTGCGCCTCGGAGAGGAAAACGATAGAACTAGTACGTATTTATTTACGGTGCAGATTCACTCATTTTGCTCCATATGTACTCCATCTTGGTGTAGTCTAGTCACTTGTTGAAATCTCTAGAAGGGCAAATACTCCTTTCTGGTTTACAGGGCTATACTAGCAAGTAGTTGTACGTACTAGTACAATAGTGGGCTCACATAGCAATTTTGTCTGATGCAAGAGCCTAGGTATATGCGTGCTCCAATGTTCGCAACTGCAACATTTAGTTTGTGCTTGGCTCATCATGGCACTGGCCCCACATGCTTGCCTCTAAACTTGGCTGAAAGACCCGCAGTGTACAATATATTTGCTGCAACCTCTAACATTTACCCACCACAAATTAAAATATATGTGGCCGTATGCATCTTTCTGATGCAGAGGCCGGGGAGTCCCCCCTTTTCAAAAAAAAAACAAATTAAAATATATATTCCTGTCTTGACCAGATGAGCGTGCAAACTACAATCACCAGGGTGACAGGTAGGGCCAGAAGACTATTTTAATTTTTTAAAAAAACTTCGAGGCGGCCACATAGCATGGAGCCGACCCCAACGATTTTAAGCTTACAGGCACGATACACGCTATCCTAGACTACTCTACACATGAAACTGCCACACGAGCGTCCGGGTTGCGCTTGGCTCTTCGCCTCTTCGGGAAGTCAAACAATGATGGAGTACTACTGCACTGGAGGAGTACTACAGTATGCTTCTGGCCATCTGACACCGATTGAACTGCTGCATGTCCACCACGTGCGGGAGGGAGAGCGTGTAGCGAAAGCTTCTCCTAGTCTTGCCAGCCACCACGCTCATGGGCGAGGGAGGGATGCTCCTGCCTTTGCCTGTATGACAGGTGGGCCCGACAGGTGTGTGGCCAACCTATCATCCAACCAAAGGCAGGTGCAGTTAAGTCCGCGAGGGAGAGGATAATCAAACTTCTCGTTGATGTACGAGTTGACGGGACACATCAAAGCACTGCACTCGATATATTTCAATAATTTGCGTTTACCGATGCATTAATTACAACGCATGCATGCATGCCAAGACTCTCCTTTTGATACTTGCATGTGTTGATTTAATGCACCTTGAAGTAGTATAAAATATGTGACGGTAAAGCTTTGTTATGCCCCGGCCCAAGTTGAGAGATGGTTGTGCACGAGGAGGGCAAGATCATGCAGACCGATCAGGACCCGATGATGGAGCTCTCTAAGGTCTCGATGGACCTCACCGTGTTCCACTGCCCCTTGCGCCTCCGCCCCTTGACGCCTCCAGTGTATGAGGTTCGAATACACCTCGTTCGTTCGGCTGATTGAGCAAGGTGCAGGTTTCTTGATTGATGTGATGTTCGATTGATTTTTACAGTGCAAGGGAGGGCACCTGGCCTGTGCGGACTGCCGCGTCGAGTGCCCCGGGAACCAGCGGCAGTGCCAGAAGTGCGAGCGTGGCGGTGGCTTCGACATGCGGAACACGGCGGTGGACTCCGTCCTTTCGTCGGTGAGGATGGAGTGCCCGCACGAAGGCTATGGGCTCTACGTCACTTACCACAAGCTCGCCGATCACCAGAGCGTGTGTCCGCTCACGCCCTGCAAATGCCCCGTGCCCGCCTGCGGCTACGAAGGCCCGCCGCCGGCGCTCTACCACCACATCAGCACCGTGCATCCCATGCCCGTGCATAGGATCCAGTACAGCAAGGTGCTCCAGCTACAAGTGCCACTGTCGGAGCCACGGCTCTTGCTGTTCGTGGAGGAGGACGGCCGCACGTTTTTCTTGGTCGGTGGCGTGCTCGACATCGCGCGCCTATCGCCGTGTCGGTCGTCTGCATCAGAGCGGGGGCATCCCCACTGCCGCACTACGTGGCCAAGCTGTGGGCAAATGGTCCTCCGCGGGAGCCCAAAGGCACGACCGACGCCGTCAAGGTGGAAATGGAGGTGACAAGCAGCAAGGATCCTGGCGACGTCGACGTGCAGGAGCTGACCTTCTTGACAGTTCCGCCCAAGCTGCTGGCCGGGGCTAAGCTGGTGTCCCTCCACATTCAGATTGACAAGCTCACGTCCTAAATGTTTCTACAGTGCCTTCTATTTATCTTAGTAATATGCTAATATAGGGATTACCTTGGTCTACTTTAGCATAAGAAATGGTGGGTTTTGGTGGCGATGCAGCAACTACTTCGACATCAGATCAGTAATTTCCAACAGTCAAACGTATATTTTGTGTCTGTTGGATATAAAGTTCCTTTGGGTAAGAAGTACTACTTGTCATCAAAATGGATAAAAGGAGATGTATGTAGACGTATTTTAGTTCTAGATACGTCCCTTTTTATCCATTTTGATGACAAGCACTCCCTCAGTTCCACAATACATGCCTTCCATTTATCAAAATATAGATGTATCTAGACATGTTTTAGTATATAGGTACACCCATGATAGAGCCAATCGGATGGTTGAGAACACTACAATTCGTAGCTACAGATGCGTGTGTGACTCCCAAATGCAGAGGCCGGGGGTCATCATCCTCCTTTTTGAGAAAAAATAGACGCGTGTGTGAGAGGATGAGTGCGTGCGTGCACCTCTTCTCTTCCTGTATAACGTACTAAACTCAGAGTACAAGTTTTTGTGGGTTGCACGATGGTGCGTGCGAGAAGTCCCGAGAGATAGGTTTAATGCGTCTGAAAAAAATACTAGCCTAGAGCTCGCCACGCGGCTATTCCTATCGAACGCCCCATTAACCATAAGATATGTATACTATGGTGCCAGTTATTGCACGTACACAACAGTACTCCCTCCTTTCCGGTTTATAGGGCTTAATTCAAAAATCTTACCAACCAAGATGGTGAGTGGTGGAATATTTTTTGTAGTTTGCAAAAGCACCTAATTAATGCTCTTGTTTTTCTCAAAAAATTATGTTTATCAATGCATTAATTGCAATGCATGCATGCATAAAGTACATGCATTGGTCAATTTTCTCTTAATACTTGCATGTAATGATTTAATGCACCTTGGAATCTGAACATGTATTGGGGAACAACCAAATTGAGCCTTATAAAATGGAAAAACTAAAATTTTGAGATAAGTTCTATAAAATCGGAAAGGAGGGAGTAGAAAAAGAACTACTCCATCTGGGAATAGTGCCGCACTTCGAAACTAGAACCGTCAATAAATTTTGAGCTTGCGTCTCGTCACATTCCAAATTACTCCATGCTATATTGAATTGCAAACCTGTTCACACCGATCACAACCTAAACGGTTTCCCACTTAGGAGCGTATTAGTACCACGCTATATTGAATTGCAAACCTGTTCACACCGATCACAACCTAAACGGTTTCCCACTTAGGAGCGTATTAGTACTCGGTTATAAATACTAGTATGCCAAGATGACTGCACATTCCTCCTCAACTCCTCATCCACAAAAACAAACAAGTCATTCAGCATCCTTCCCTTGCGTCTGCCATGGCCAGCGTCAGTTCTGGGTCGAGAGATTGCCACCAGGGAGAGGCGAGCATGGAAGCGGAAGAACGAGAGATGTCCCGCCTCACTGCGAGAGCAGCCGACATGTCCCGCCACGCGGAAGTAGCGGCACAGAGGTCCCGCCGCACCGTCGATGCAGCAGACTAGTTCGGCCGCGCCACGGAAGCAGCAGAGATGTCCCGCCGCACCGCGAATGCAGCAGCGATGTCCCGCCGTGCCACGGCGGCCTGGGAAAATTTCTCGCGGGCAGGTGACGACTGTTACAGGCGCATGCATGCGGTCGTCCATAGCTAGATGGATCAGATCTCCGACTGGGTGAGGTTGTAGGATGACATGAAAGCCTCGTTTGAACAGGCTACCGGCATCATCCGGCAACTAAGGGAGGGCAATGAGAGGCTTCGGGCCGAGCGCGACCTGCGGAGGGAGAAGATTGTCCGAAGTGGAGACCATCAGGAGGAGACCAATGCCTTGTTGAAGAGGACCGGTGTCATCGTCAAGAAACTTATGGACGAGAATGACATGCTCCGCAACGAGCGCCAAAGGCTGGTGGAGGAATTCGTGGATGTTCTCAAGCAGCATCTTGAGGACACGAAAGAGCTCATTGCCGCTCGCCGTGGAGACTAGTTCCCGCGGCCTGCAGCAACGCATCAAGAAAGTAGAGATCAGCGAGCCAGATCCTTGTCTTCCTTCTTCTTTTGCCCTTGTGTATTTCGGGCGTAGCCGCATGTGGCTTTTTTAATTATCTTTCTAATTATGTAAGACAATTAAACGTCCTTATATATTCATTAGTCTTGCTATAAGTTGCAGTAGTTGCTATATAGGTCCGTTGGATCTTACATCAAGATCCGTGCTTCCAGATTTTCTTTTTTCTCTCTTAAATCTCGGTTGAGTGAGACATAGCCACGCCATTAAATAGAGGCTCGGGCGCCATTAATGGAGACCTTGGGAGAGAGGTGGACGGCAGATGGAGGTCAAAGGGCTCTCCTCCCGATAAGCACGCGCATGGGTCTGATTGCATGCCTCTCGTACTCAAATAGCTACCCTGCACGGCTCCTCCTAGCTAATAAAAGATGGGGACGCGTGGCGGCACGTAAATGGTACTAGTAAGTAATGCCCACGGTTTCAATAATACTTGTGTTTCCGATTGTAACGTGACAGCACTTGTTCCAAAATGACTTTGTTGATTGTTAATGTGTGCGCCTTCGCAAATCGGACTGCAAAATTACCACAAAATGTTGGTGCCATGTCATGGCACCAAGCCAAGTTTCATTATTTTCATGTGTGTTTTGGATTTACAGGAATTAAAAAACTAAGTTTCTCAATGTTTCCAACCCAGCCACGACGCCCAGAATTTTGAATTTCATTCCCATTTCTTGCATGGAACCTTGAAATTTAACCGAGGACACACATATGATTTTTCAAAAAACTTTGGTGCACTGGAACATGTGCTTGTATTTCAAATTTGAGTTATGCACACAAAGGTGACACGTTCCCTCCCAGAACCACGAGCCTTCTTGAGAGAAGCTCCGGTTTGCAAGAAGCTTATACCAAAATTTGTTCCTATTCAGCCAATTTTTTTACCACGGCATGGTACTACCATGACATGACACCATGCCAAGTTTCATGATTTTAAAACCAAGTTTATCAATGTTCTCAACCGAGCCACGATGCCCAGATGTTTGAATTTTATTCTCATTTTTTGCATGGGACCTAGAAATTCACCTGAGGACAGAAATGTGATTTTTCAACCAACTTTGGTGCACGGGAGCATGTGCTTGTAGTTCAAATTTGAATTATGCACATTAAATGACCAAAAACTCAATTAATGTGTAAATAAGGCCAAATGAAGCCGGGATAATTCCAAAATTTAACAGGGCGCTCATGTAGTTCTATGTTGCCTTTGTAAATAAACTCAAGGGGGACATCGTATATTTTTTCGCACTCAAAGGTGGCACGTTCCCTCTCAGAACCACGAGCCTTCTTGAGAGAAGCTTCGGTTTGCAAGAAGCTTATACCAAAATCTGTTCCTACTCGGCCAATTTTTTTACCACAGCATGGTAGTACCATGACATGACATCCATGCCAAGTTTTGTGATTTTCAGACGTGTTTTGGATTTATAAGAGCTTTAAAACCAAGTTTCTCAATGTTCTTGGCCGAGCCATGATGCCCAGATGTTTTAATTTTATTCTCATTTTTTGCATGGGACCTAGAAATTCACCCGAGGACACAAATGTGATTTTTCAACCAACTTTGGTGCACGAGAGCATGTGCTTGTAGTTCAAATTTGTATGCACATTAAATGACCAGAAACTCAATTAATGTATAAAAAATGACAAACGAACCCGGAATAATTCCAAAATTTAACAGGGCACTAATGTAGTTCTATGTTGCCTTTGTTAAGAAACTCAAGGGGGGCAGCGTATATCGTTTCACACTCAAAGGTGGCATGTTCCCTCTTAGAACCACGAGCTTCCAAATCGGCCCAATTTTTTACCACAACATGTTAGTGCCATGACATGACACCATGCCAAGTTTCATGATTTCCAGGCGAGTTTTGGATTTACATGAATTTAAAATCTAAGTTTCTCGATGTTCTCAGCCGAGTCATGACGCCCAGATGTTTGAATTTCATTCTCATTTCTTCCATGGGACCTAGAAATTCAACAAAGGACACACATGTGATTTTTCAACCCACTTTGGTGCACCGGAGCATGTGCAAGCAATTCATATTTAGATTATGCACATTAAAAGTCCAAAAACTCAATTAATGTATAAAAGGCCAAATGAACCTGAAATAATTCCAAAATTTAACAGGGCACTCATATAGTTCTATTTTGCCTCTGTAAACAAAATCAGGGGGGAGGCAGCGTATATCATTTCACACATAAAGGTGACATGTTCCCTCTCGGAACCACGAGGCTTGTTGAGAGAATCTCCGGTTTTGCAAGAAGCTTATACCAAAACTTGTCCCAATTCAGCCAAAAATTATACGTATGAAAACAGGGTTTAGATTATCCCAAACATCTCGCTACCTAGACCAATAATGTACTATGATTTGAATTCAACATAAAATGGATACAAATATTTGAATTGGAGAGCGTATGGTACACGTAGTTCATAGTGAAATATGATTACTGCTATATGCATGTTTTTTGTTATCAAGATAATATTTAAATTATTGTATAACTTGACAACATTCGTATTCAAATAAGGAAAATTGATTCAAATTTAGTCCATATGGTAGACGACAATATATATGTTCACATGGTGGAGTAAAATGTTCATATATGATAGAAGATCAAAATGTACGACTACATCAATTATAAACCGCAAGGTCACCTAACGATATATTTGAATTCAACAGAACATGGATTAAAAAATTGAAATTCGAGATCATGGCATCTGTAATCATATAAAAAGGGACATTACTCTTCCTTTGGTGGGAATTGATTTGTTTTTTGTTGTTGTTGAGGGAAGTGCAAATCGATTTGGTACTGTGCAGGGTAATCTTGTTCTCCCGATTTTTTTTACATTTTTCTTGTAGTTTTTTCAGTGGCATCTATAGCAATATAGTAAAAGGGGACATGACTCTCTTGTGTCTTGTATGAATTGTTTTATTTACACGTTAAGTTTGTTCTGCCGAACAAGGAATCCGCACTTTGTTATCCTGAAATTTTCAAGCTCGAGTATCTTTTGTCTCACCTGCTTTGAAACTCCCGCCTCTTCAACCCGCGCCGTGCCTTGTTGTCCCGATATTTGGACGCGCGCGCGAACTCCCTCCTTATCCGAAATCGCTACTGCAGCCCAGACCCGCGAAATCCCCCTTCTACCGCTCAGTCGGAAATGAAGCTCCACGTCGCGGTGTCAAAACCGGTGGGGGTACGCTGGTAACTTACCCTACATTTCAGACAAGCGTGTCCGAAAGCTTGGCTCCGCCTCCCCTTCGCCCCCCATTCGTACACCGAGGCCGCCAAAACCCGCGAAACCCCACGCTCCTCCGTCAGCCTCCCGACCGCCGCCCAGCGGAGACTCTTCCTCGACTACATCGTCCATCGCAACAGCTCGCCGTCCCTCATCCACTGCACTGGATCAGGATCCGTTGTCGATCTCGTCATCTCGCCGGATCAGCCGCCCCGTCCTCCACCTCCAAGGAGCTGCCCCGACGTTCACCTCGTCTATCGCACCACCTCAATCCCCACAACACCGTCTTGACCTGCCACTACGGAACCGCAACACCCTCACCAATTCCTTCGATGAAGCCGAGGCCAACTCGGCGCCACCAAGGAGGTTCTGCACTCATCGCTGCATTTTATCTTTTATTCGATCTCACGGGGCTGCCAGTGCTTGATATCGAGCAGACATGGCGTGTCTCCATCGACGGCGCCGTTGCCGGCCACATCATCCACGACATCTCTCCCCCATGTCATTTCTTCCTCGGTGGTGACTTCCACAATGGTACTAGCTGTAGCTGCTCTGGCTCTCGCTCGTGTTGCGGCTCTGTTCTTGCTGTCGGTCGCGTTGCTGCACTGCTCCTGCTTTCGTTCGTGCTGTTGCTCTGCTCTTGCTCTCGCTTGCGCTGCTGCTGCTGCACGACCTCTGGTAGCTACGGGAGTTGCTGCTTTAGCACTCACTCGCGGTGCTACTGCACGGCTTGCTCTCTGCTAGTGCGTTCCCTCCTCGAGCGTCTGCTGATTTAGATCACTGCTTCTCTGCTACTAGTGCTCGAATGCCCTAAATATCTATTGCAATGCTCTGTTACTAGTTCAATCAATTTTGACACTAAACTTCAGTTTCGACTGTAAAGTTCATTTTCTTCATTTAAGTTCAGAGTGAACAGTACTTAGAGCATCTGTCGGAGCAGCCCGTGGCGCGGCTGATGCGTTTTACATCTAGCACTTTTTGGTGATGTATTTTACATCATATATTGCAGATGATATTAGGGTCCTACTTCAGATTAACGTTGTCTATCTTGTCATGCTTCAGCCTTGTCGCCGTACACCTTAGCAGAGCTGCTCCAACGACGGAATCGTCCATCACAGCGGAGCAGTACCCTCGGCGCCGTTTCCAGAGGCCTTGGATCTTCTTCCCCGCCTCCGATAGTCACACCAGCATCATCACCATCCTCCACGTCCAACCCAATGATGCTGAGGTCCACAAGGCTATGCCAAAGAGGTTGTACACTCATCGCATCACTTTGTTTCTCCATTTCTGTGTTCTTCCAATTCATGTGAGCCAAACACCCAGGTTGACTGAAATCCTATGTTTCCAAATGCTTTGTTTTTCACGTGCATTCCTATCCTATTCCTGTGTTTTTCCTGTCCCTGCGTTTATAGAATCCTCCTATTCTAAGGAGCCCTTACAGATTTACTTCATTTTCAGATAGGCGTCAAAGAAAACTCTGTGTGTTATGTCCTGCTCCTGTCGTGCCGTCATCCACCCCACCTGAGGTGCACCATCGACAGAAGCGTTCACTGTAGCAGAGATCCCCCCTGCAGACTTTCTTTCGCCGCCTCAGATCATCTTCCCCATTGCCGGCAGCCACGCCAACTGCATTACCATCATCGACTGAGCAGATGAACCTGAGGACTACACAATTCCAGAAGAGGTCGCAGTCTTTCGTGTTTGCTTATGTTATACATCGGTTATTATTACCTGCTACTTTATCGTTCAATCTTGAGTTTTGAATTGCCCATGGGTCTCATATTGAGCCAGCAATGAATAGTATCTGTCTACTATCTGGTTCATCTGGGGTCTTCTATGTGGTCCATGTTGGGTGGGTAACAAACAATAGATGATCCATTGTCTATCTTTTTAAACTGAAGCTATAATCTACCTGCTATCATTAGTTTTGGATCCATCCACTCGTTTGCTACCATTAGTCTTGATTTTTGCATGCACCCCTTAGGACTTACAAAATCTAACTATTTTATTATTATGCATGTCAGATATTGTACACAATCGTACTGAACATGTAGAGAAAAAGAAAAGATCATTGCATGGGAATATAATGTCATGCAGACGCCGCTCCATGGTGGGCGAAGTGCCCCCCCCTCCTGCATTTCCAGATTGTATTCCAGAGGAAGATAACTGTTCAGATGGAGATTCAGAAGGAGCCGACCATGCCTGTTTACCACCTGAGGTGTTTGCTCTAACCTGGCATGCTGATGTTGGTCATATCATGCATATGGCGCCTTGCATTGCTTACATTATACATCTTATATGTCATCATCTTAGTTTAGATTTGGTTTGTGTGAATGCCACCTGTTTGGTTTCTATATCATACTCCCACCATTCCTAAATATTTGTCTTTTTAGAGATTTCAACAAGTGGCTACATATGGAACAAAATGAGTGAATCTACACTCTAAAATATGTCTATATACATCCGTATGTGGTAGTCCATTTGAAATCTCTAAAAATACAAATATTTAGGAACAGAGGGAGTATATGGGAATTATGCAATGCCATCTTCTTTAGCCAGGCATCATATACGTGAATCATGCAATGCCATCCTGTTTAGCCAGTCATCGTATATGTGAATTGTATCGTGCCATATTTTTTTCCATAATGTATTCCATTTGTCAACAATGTTTATACATTCATCTACTCTTCCTGTGCATCATCCATTTGAGTCGGTCATGGGAAAATCTGGAGTGAAAACAAGGTCTTCTGAGCAGTCAGTGCTACCTGTCGATGCAGATTTCTTGCTGGTTATAGATAGCTCCTCAGAGGAGGATTCATAGACAGATGACCAGTCGTATTCCCCCCCCCCCCCGAGGTGCATGCTCTAACTTGGCTGGGTTATATTGCTCATATCATGCATATGGTGTCTTGCATTGCCATGCCATCTGCTTAGATTAGACATGCTTTGTGTGAATGCCTCCTGTTTGATTTCTATATCAGATATGTGAATTATGCAATGCCATGTTTTTCAGCCAGTTATCATATATGTGAATTATGCACCGCCATGGAGCCAGGCATCATATATGTGAATTATCTCATGCCGTCTTTTTTTCATTACGTATTCCATTTGTCGACAATCTGTGTATATTGAACTACTCTTCATGTGTATCAGCCATTTGAGCCGGTTATGGAAAAATCTGGAGTGAAAACAAGGTCTTCAGAGTAGGCAATGGTACATGTTGAAGCATATATCTCGATGGTTATAGGGAGCTCCTCAGAGGAGGATTCAGAGACAGATGACCAGTCCTATATCCCACCTGAGGTGTATGCTCTAAGTTGCAATGTTTATATTTCTCATATGATGCATATGGTGTCTTGCATTGCTTAGTTTAGGCATCATATGCACAATATTGAATTCTATCTGCTTAGTTTAGAGATCATACATGCGAGTGCCAGCTGCTTAGTATATGAATCAATTATGTCAATTATATCATGCCATCCCGTAAACTTAGACAACATGTATGTGAATTATTTCATCCCAACCTATTTTAGAAAGACATCATATAGTTTTGTCATGTCATCCTGTTTAGGTACTCATCATATGTTGAATTATGCCATTATATCCTGTTAAGTTATCCATCATATATCTGAAACTATGTCATGCTATCCTGTTTAGTTAGGCATCATATATGTGAAATTGTGTCATGCTGTCCTGTTTGCTTAGACAACATATATGTGAATTACCACATCTGTCTATCATACAATGTCTGTAAGTTCAATTTCTTTTCTTGTTTATCAGCCATTTGAATTGGAGGGGGTGATGGCAGTATCTAAGGGAGCAAAAACCCGTTCTTCACAAAAGACAGTGCTACCCGTCGATGCAGATAGAACCATGGTTGTACTGGCCCACAAACTAGCCCCACAACACATAATCGAGACTCTTCCAGATTGCACACTTACACCGTTGGGCAGAGAACAAGCTACAACCCATCTAACCGCTACCCCAGCGGATAGTAACCCACTTCTAGTTGAAAAAGCACCATGTCCACCATAGAGTACCCCCACACGAGCAGTTTGTAAAGCTATTGTAGTGACCAAAGAAGGAAGACCACCACAGCTAAACCAAACTCCACGTTTAAAGCAGAAGAGCAACTGTTCTCAGGTCAGATTCCGTAGCTATGGTCCATACTCCTTTGTTGTTGCATCATTGTATTTACTCATACCAACTATTTTCGAATTTGAAGGATCCAATTAAAACTCCAATGGTGCAATAGGTATGTTTTAAACCTATTTCTTTAACTGGATTGCTATTCTAACTTCTTGCTCTATGTTGATTTCAGTTTAAGTTGTATAAACAGTTATGTTCTCATGTGATGCACATTACAAGTGCTGCCAATGTTGTGTAGTTTCTCACACTTATATTCTGTCTATGCTGCTGTGTCTAAAAAATATATGAGTTGAACTGTGTCTCTATCTTGATTAGGGAACATAAACTAGAATGATATGGACAATACAGTGACCAGTACATAGATATATGTTTGTTTCATGCTGTTATCCTGTCCACCTTACTAATGAACCGATTTACCAAAATGATTTTCGTATACTACAAGGTAAACATGTGATGTGTCTGCTTGTTCTCTTGTAGTATGCAAACAGAATATTGGAGAAGAGCACCCCACTATGCAATGGTAGAGAAAGTAATGCAGATAAGGTTCAAGATAGTGAGACAACCCTGTTGATCTCCAAGAAAGGTGATAAAAACGATCTTGTAGACAATGAGAAAACCCCATAGTCCTGCGTTGATGTAGTGTTCGAGTTACTGTCCAGTACCGCTGGCACAAGCTCTTCGAACTCGCTGCCTGAATCACTTCGGCTTCTTCAGTCTCAGCTACAAGCTGAAAGGCATCTGTCAGTTGTGCTGCAGCAAGAAGCCGAAGGACTAAGGAAGTCCCTGCAGAATCCAAATGCGTACTTTCTTGTGCAACAGCAAGATCTGGAGGATTTAAGCGCCAAACAAGAGAAAGTTAATAAGCTTGCTAAGCATCTTGCCAGCATTATGGGTACCCAGGATATTGTTTCTTGAACTCTTCTGAAGTGGTTTCAGTTCTGGACTTGTTTTGTTGCGGCGTTTATATGCTTCTTTGTTCCCTATATTTGCACTGGTGGCAAACTTTGATGCCCAATGGATGTAATATGTGTAATAGCCGTGATAGCCTAGCATAAGTTGCTTGCTTATTTATTTCCTTGTTGTCTTGTTTATTTGTTTGCTTGTAGTTAGTGTAGTTCTTTTTTCGCGGTTTGCTAGTGGCTGCAATAACCTATTTTTTAAAACTAGGCCACAATAACCATGGTCTAATATTTACTGTAGTGACACTGGGCCTCCTACAGTCCATAGAAACAATGGGCCTTCTACGAACCATAGAAACATTAGGCCTTCTACGGGCCGTAGAAACAATGGGCCTTCTACGGGTCGTATCATCAATGGGCCTTATATGGGCCGTATGATCGATTGGCCAAACATGGGCCAATAACAGGCCGCATTATGGTCGTAAACGGGCTAGAGTTGGAATCATCTGTTCATTGGCCGACCATAACGGGCCATCGTTAATAGGCCGTATTTGATGACGCTATGAAAATGGCCCAACATATTAACGGACCACAAACGGGCCGACTGTAACCACGGGCTGAATTTGGCCCACAAGCAGAAAATGACAGTAATGGGTCGTAAGTAACCGAATGCTGGAAATGAGCCCAAAAATAAATGGGCTCTGAGAAGACTGAAAGATACCATGGGCTGGAAACGGCCCAGCGGAATAACGGGCCGTTAATGGGTATAAAGTGATACACTGTTCATTACGGGCCAGTTTCACCACAGGCCATTAATGGGTGTAAAGTGATACACTATTCATTATGGGCCAGTTTCACCATGGGTCGTTAATGGCCAAGAGTTACATAGGGCCTCATATGGCCCGAAAGACGTCATGGGCCATACATGGGCCAGAAGTGAAAACGGGCTGGAATCACATTGGATGGCCCAGATGACGCTACTGGGCCTAATTCGGATAGGGCGTAATGGGCCTTGGGTTAGCGGGCTGTAAATGAGCTATATGCGAACATGCCGTTAACAGGCTTTCCATGGGCCGGCCCGCCACCTTTTGACCAAGTCAAACGGGCCAGCCTTTTCACAGGAATGAGCCTCTGTTGGGTCGTGCCACATGTCGACGTATCATAGGCGCCTTCTGTCCAATGAGTGGATGACATCTGTCCCAACGATAAGCCGACACGTGTTTCCTCCAGCCAATGATGATTTTACACGTGGAAAATCCCCATTGGTCGGGGCTGTTAACGAGTTATCGGATCCAAAACCCGACCCGGTAGCTTAACGGCATTCCGTTACGGTAGATGCCACGTGTCAGTCACCCTTGACGAAAGCACTTCTGTGACGCGCGATTTATCGTCATGGAAGTGGACACTTCCGTGATGATAATTTTGGTAATGTCATGGAACACTTCTACGACAGCACAGGTATGACTATCTTGATTCTGTCATAAAATCGTCATGGATGTACATGCATGACAGAAAACGCGACCTACTGTGACAAACACGTATCATCATGGAAGTGTATTTTTTTGTAGTGAAGTGAGGAAACTAATAAAGATTGTTATTAAAATGGGTCAAAAGATGTCAATCGAACTATTTGTTTACACTTTATGCAAGACAACAGTGAACTGCAGGATGATAAGTAAGAACTCTGTAGCTTTCTTTTTACTACTCGTAATGAGTTGTGTTAGATGACAATGTCTGAATCTTTTTTCCTTTGCAGTGTATCCTGAAGCAGTTTACTCAAGATTACCTTTCAAACTACATGATTGGCGGCCGACCATCACAAGGGGTTGGACTAGAGTCGTGTGTGCCTTCTGCATCCAGGAGAGCACAATACGGCCATTCCGCTTCACCTTGTTCAGCAACCAGAATGTTTGTCGTCTCTTTCTTTACCATCTGTAATAGTACAAGTATAAAACCCTGGTTCATCATTCTTTATTTGGTGCTTATGTAATTATTGAACATATGTACCTGTGAATTGAATAATGCATTGGTTGTTAAAGCTATAACCTACTTTCAAATTCAAATTAGCTACAATTTTAAATAGCAACAATTAAATTAGGGAGAAATTAGGGTGTGCTGGTCATTACAGTGCACACGGACTATAAAGCATAGCATGTGCGATATACATCATAATTCGACACGGTTCATGGAGAGGAAACGTGTGTAACAATGCACACAGTTGCCGTTTGAAAAGCGTGTGTGATGTCAGACACTATCACAAACGATGCAGGAAAACTAAATGTGTGTGATTGTCTACCTATCATTCACGGTTTACAATCATGAACTATTTGAGATGTGCCAGGCATCGTAAACGTAGAGCCAGTTTGGTACGTGCCTAGAAAACTCTCGTGCTTGGAATGTGCCTGGTTTTACGTTAAACCACAAAACTCTGACTGCGATGGCAATGCGAGCACAAATGAGCAGCAAGGATGAAACCGTTGGGATATTGAGATATCAGAAACGTTTATATAGGGACAACTGTATGCATCAAGGCTCCCTATCCCCAATGGTTTCTTGGTCGTGTGGGAAGGACCCCCTATCGCCCATACTCACTTGGCGACGGTTCCAAATGCCATCGCGGAAAGGGGTTAAAAACTGTTTGTATAGCACCTCATTGTACCAGTGTGCGGGGCCAATTATACTCTGTTAGTATGAGTTCGAACAAGAGAAACATCCTAGACATACTAAGCGGCACTCATGCATGCAATGGAGGGATACAACAACGGGACATAGCAAGGCTATATCAACATAAGGGAAAACCTCTGGAGTGAGGGATTAGCAAGTGACGACGCAGGGTGCCCTCGACAAGACGATCCTGCGGTCAGTGAATATTGTGAAGCAGAACTTGGCCCTCAATTCGAGAAAGGAGTAACACAAATCTTCGGGTGGATGTGATGACGATATACTAATGTTAGAGTTAGTAAATTCATTTAACCCGATTAGAAGGGAGATCAGAGTCCCATAGTAAAGGTCGAGGAGTAAAGATCCTACTACCACCCAATGGCGACGTAGGCCCGTAAGCCACACAGCCATGTAAGTAAAGCAGTTTTTCAAAGACTAGACTCAACTTCGGCCAAGAAGTTGGAAAGGGGGTTCATACAGGAAGTCGCCTCTGATACCAACTTGTGACGCCCCCGATTCAATCATACACGCAAATGTATACGATTAAGATCAGGGACTCATGGGAAGATATCACAACACAACTCTAGACACATATTAAAATAATACAAGCTTCATATTAGAAGCGAGGGGCCTCGAGGGCTCGAATACATAGCTCTATACACAAGCAAGTCAGCGAAAGCAACAATATCTGAGTACAGACATAATTTAAACAAGTTGCCATAAGATGGCTAGCACAAAAGCAACAACGATCGAAGAGGCAAGGCCTCCTGCCCGGGACCTCCTAACTACTCCTGGTCGTCGGCGGTCTCCACATAGTAGTAGGCACCCTCGAGGTAGTAGCAGCAGTCGACGGGTGTGGCATCTGGCTCCTAGGATCCACAATCTGGTCGCAACAACCGGAAAGAAAGAAGAAGAAGAAGAAGAAGAAGAAGAAGAAGAAGAAGAAGAAGAAGAAGAAGAAGAAGAAGAAGAAGAAGAAGAAGAAGAAGAAGAAGAAGAAGAAGAAGAAGAAGAAGAAGAAGAAGAAGAAGAAGAAGAAGAAGAAGAAGAAGAAGAAGAAGAAGAAGAAGAAGGAGGAGGAGGGGGGAAAGGGGTAGCAAAGCAACCATGAGTAATCATCCAATGTACTCGCAAGCATCAGATCTATACTAAGTATGCATTGGTATCAAAGGAAGGGATGTATCTGTGGATTATACTGCAGAATGCCAGAATAGAGGGGAAGGCCTAGCCTATCAAAGACTAGCATCTTCAAGCATCTTGCAGCATTCGGAAGAGTAAATAATAGCATTTTATAATTAACAAGAATGTTGTAGCATTAACGCCCAGAGATCCTTTCTCGACTCCCTACGAGAAAGCAATTTCGGAGCCAACATATCCATCACATATCTCAAGTATCCATTTCTAGTTGTAATAGATCACGATACCACTCTGAGCGTCTGTTATCGTGGACACGGCTATTCGAATAGATAACTTCCCTGCAGGGGTGCACCACATTACCCAACATGCTTGATTACTCTGGTCGAACACACTTTCGTGGGTCAATGTCCGGCCTCGGAAGATCAACACATCGCAGCCCTACCGGCTCAGCAGAGAGGTCCCCACCGATCTACATCCTAAACACTCCGGGGTCTTGCCCCCCCCGGCCCGTTGCTCTTCGGGTTGTTGTGCGCAAGGGGATACTAGCACCACCTCTGCTTGGATGGAGCGATCCGGCCCGCCACAATGCTGAACTGGACGTTTGACAAAGCTTCGGCTGATACTACGACGCCGAGTGCCCATAACTGTTCCCGCGTGGTTGTTAGTGCGTATAGGCCAATGGCCAACTCAAAACAAATACCCAAACCTGTTTGTGCATTATTAAAATAAGTGACGGCTGTTGGGACAAGTCCGGAGCTACCACCCACTCTTGGGTGATACCGGTAAACAGCCAACCGCCACCCCATAACATCTCACGGGTTCTCACCGGGCCTGCCTGACTTTCACAGGTATCTCTCGCGGGTGCTCACTGGGGCCGCCCTACTTTAACAAGGGTCTGAAGTAAAGTCAAGGTAACCGTGTGTCCAAACATCAAGGGGAAAACCCAAGGAATCACCCTCGATGGATTCCACTTGATGTAATCATCAAGGTGAACATAGGAGGAATCACCCTCGAGGTTCACACTTGAGGGGTTGCACGACAAAGTCGTCATCGGGAGTGGTGAAGGAGGAATCACCCTTGAGGACCACGACCGATTAGCTACACTACAGAGTTATCATCAGGAGTGCGTTACGAGGTATCACCCTCGGCACTCGATAGTAGCTCTGCAGAGTCATACAACTAGGGGGTGAGGTGATGTGTCGGACCCTGGACGTCGATCACATTGATCGAGTCATCGGTCATCAAGCCGGGGCAACCGGGACAAGGGGAGGGGTCACTGATGGATCACTAACCAACCTATACTAAGCAGTTTAGGATAAGCAGGTAAGGTACAATGAGAAGGTTACAAAAGCAGGGTATGCATCAGAATAGGAGCAATCAATAACAGTAGCAAAATTTAATATAAGCATGAGAGAGAACGAACTGGGAGATATCGGAATGATCAAGGGGGATTTGCTTCCCTAGAAGCTCTGCTGAAAGGGAAGGATGGTCGTCGGTGACGTAGTCGATCACACGGGCATCATCAGCGGTCTCTGGGTCTACCGGAGAGAAGAGGGGGGAAAACAGTAAATACAAAGCACACAGATGCATGACATGATTACATGCAGAGCTAGAGGTGTTCTAACATGGTGTTACATGATACCGGTAAAGGGGGATAACATCCGGGAAAGTTTTCCCAAAGTTTGGCATTTTCGGACAAATGAAACAGAGGGAGATGGTTGCATGTTCGCTATGCTAGGGACGTGTGGCAGACAAACGAACTGCGTATTCGGATTCGTCATATTTTTCTAAGCAGCTTTCATATATAAAGAAAATTCATCCGAGTGACGGATTATTTTATATGATTTTCAAAGTTTTATTGAATTTCAAATTACTGGATTTAATATAATTCGAATAAAAATTAAATAATAAATGCTACGGGTACCAGAAGTGTACCCAGAATTGTGCAACCGAGGCTGACAATGGGCCCTGGTCAACTGCTAACTCAGCAGTCAACAATTGACTAGTCAACAGTCAACAGTGCAGGGGTCCCACATGTCATTGTCACGCAGCTAATCTAACAATTTAATTAGACTAATTATGTAATTAGGTTAATTAGGCAGAGTTAATTAATTGATTAGTTAATAATAATATATATTTTTTATCTTTATCTTTTTTTATTATTTCTATATCCCGGGCGGGCCCCACGTGTCTGTGGCCCGGAGAGCTTAGCGGGCGACGCGCGAAACGGGCGCTAGGGCGTGCGGGCGCCCGAGCGGAGGCCGAGCCCAGGCGGGGACTGGCACGGCAGCCTGGGACGGGGCCGGCAGCAGGGAGGCGGAGGCGAGCAGGGGAGTAGGGCGGCCGGTGCAGGGCGGGGCTACGGCTAGGGGCGGAGGCGGAGATGGCCGCGGCCGCGGGCGGGCGTGGAGTAGAGGGCAGGAGCGCGGCCTGGGGGGCAAGATGCGGCCACGAGTGAGGGCGTCGCGAGGCCACGGCGGAGACCAGGAGCGGGCCGGGGCGTGCCGGGCGCAATCCGCAGAGGGAACGCCCGGGCGCGCGTGCACGAGCGGGGTGAGGCGAGCGCGGCAGCGGGGTCATGGGAGCCAGCGGGCCAAGCATTGTGCAGCCCAGAGCCGGGGTGCCGTCCAGCGCCAGGGTGCGCGGGCAGCACGGTGACCAGACGGCAGGCGCGGAGAGCACGCGGGGTCGAGCAGGGCAGGGGAAAAGAGAAGGGGGGACGGCGGTTCACCCCCGTTACAGGGGAACACCGGCAAGGCTCTATGGGGCCACGCTTGAGGAGGAGGTCGAGGACGGCACGGTGATGAGGACGAGGCGGCGGGGCGACGTTGGGACAAGGTGGCGCCGGCAATCCGGTGACAGCAATGGCGCACATCGGTGGGGGCGAAGGGGTCGGGGCTCGCTGCCCCGATCCAGACGAGGGAGGGAAGAGAGGCGTGGTGGATCGAGGGGAGTGAGGGGAATCATGGGGGAGTGGGGTTGGGCTAGAGCCCTTTTGACTTAGATCTTTCATCACTGCATATATTGTTGCCGCTTTGCTACAAGCAGATTTCAGTGCTCGGCTGTGGCCGGGTTGTGGCGCAGAGTTTTTCATACTCATGAGGGCGTACATTCAGAAAAGTATCTCATGGGCGCTCCTCTCACTACTACCATCGTTTGGTGTACAAGGCAAAACAGTCCCGAATCAATAAAACATCCGCTGAGGATCATCGGTGCTAGTCTACGTGCATCTAAAAATTATCAAGACAGATAAGGAGAAATACTAGCCTCCGCCTGCTACTGGCGTTTTGTTTACGAGTGGATAGCGCCAACCCGGCGCCTCGTACGTGATCAATCTTTTCATGATAAAAGTGACATCATAAAGTGAATTTGGAGCTCGCGCCAGTGTTGTCCTATGTCGACCTCGGTCTATGACACGCCAGCTTCCGGACAGGCGTGCAGGCCAAGCCCCTTGCGGTCTGGCCTATTCAACGTGTCGGGTAGACTGACGAACGCCACCGAGGATCATAAGGTCCAAATACATCAGCTGATATCCTTTCTATATATTTTATCCATGTGTATGTTAATTCATCCAAAAACAATTACTCTGGCTTGCGATGTTTTTTTATGCAGGACGATTGTTCACTGCAAGAGCAATGGTCATGCCATGGATATAAAGCTCGCGCCAATATTGTCATGTGCCAGTATCCGACTGTACCGCATTGTTCAACAAATGTGTGTGCAAGTCGCCTCCTCGCGGCCTGGTCTGTTCCAACAACTC
Organism: Triticum timopheevii; assembly: GCA_963921465.1. Classification (NCBI taxonomy): domain Eukaryota; kingdom Viridiplantae; phylum Streptophyta; class Magnoliopsida; order Poales; family Poaceae; genus Triticum; species Triticum timopheevii. Next base: position 108,254,705 of record OY997270.1, read on the forward strand.
TCAAGCAAGTCATGATATGTTATTAGCCTCTGCCTCCACAGGATGGCTCGATGGATAGGCGTACAAGTTGTCGCCACTGTGATTTTTTAAACTTCAACAGCCGGCTGGGATGAACCACTCGTCGGATTACTGATACAAATCATACTGGGTCATTTATAACTCGCCAAGCTTCAACATATTACATCGTGTTGCTGTTCAGTTACATACCGTTTTATATCACGGTCAAGTATGGAGAATCTCATGACAACTCCTCGAGTCGTCTTAAGACTCGGGGGCTACAATAACATGACTTGGTAGAATTAGCCGGTTTCAGTGAATTGAAGAACTCCGGGTCATTGGAGGGAAAAATATCCTTGCCCCGGGGGCTACTTCCCTATTGGTGAAAATTTAAAGGCCGTTAGAAAGTTTTTGGCTCGAAAAGAAGGATTCCGGTTCAAAATCCGGTTCAAGGGAAATCTGTCTCCCACAAAGCGCTGAAGCTCTTAATATCCAGTGTAAAATCCGGCTCAAGGGAAATTTATCTCTCACAAAGCTTTGAAGCTCTCAATATCCAGTTTAAAATCCCAGCTCAAGAGGAATTCATCTCTCGCAAGTTTGAGTTCTCAGAAAAATTAAAGGTTGCCAAAAAGAACTTGCTGCCATGATGTGCGATTCAAACATGGGTATCCTGCCTTATTGGCTTATCACATTATTGGTCACTTGGGGGCTTCCTGCTCAATGAGCATAGTTGTGCTTACCCTCTTGATCCGGCATGCATGCCTTGTTAAAAATTACTTGGGGCTTCCTGTTCATTGAGCATAGCCATGACTACCCTCTTGATCCGGCTTATACGTCATGCTTGAAACATACTTGGGGGCTTCCTCATGGAGCATAGCTCTGATTCCGGTTTATAAGCCTGGAATGAACTTTAACTTGGGGGCTCATTAAGCATAGCTATGACCCTTTAGGCTTGGACGCCTAGGTGTATTCACCAAAAAATCCGGGTTATCCTGCCTTTGTAAGTCTGCCACTCCGCCAAGGTAATCCTGGAATGACTCTCTGTACTCTTGATAGTTAATTTTATAAAGACCCGGAACTTGTCAACGTTAAAACGGCGATTGATCATTTGAGGTCCGGCTTACAAGGTTTTGAATTAAGGTTTAACTCAGCGGTTGTGCGGCCCATAAAAGCACTTGAGTTTTAGGCTTGGCGGCCTATGAAAGCCTTGTTTTCTGATTTGTCTTTCATTTGAACATTTTTTGGAGTTTTGTCTCTTGTCACATATCAATACATGGTTGAAAAACCAATTAGGGCCATGTTGCCTTATGGTTCATGTATATCTTCATCCGGAGTGTTATTAACCCGGCCTTGCTTTGGACTTTAAGTCGCCAGGGTATAATGATTATATGCTTAGAGCTTTCTGCTCAAATTTTGGGATATCACCCCTTGCTGCATGCGGCGTTGTAAGCCGGCAGTATGTATATATTGAACAGGGTGTTGTGCTTCTGTCTATGGGCTATTGCCTTTACTACGCGATGCATGATAAACCGGCAGTATGAACTAAATTCATAGGCCATGTAGCCTTGATTATATGACTCATCAATGAGCATATTGGGATTGATAACCCACCCGGACAACAGACTTTAAGTCGCCGGGATATTTTGCTTTGAGCAATCAAATGATGATACTTCATGACTCTGGGTTGATATTGGATCCAGATTATAATTATCAAGGCATCACCATGGTATTAATCTACAGGTATGTCTTTCAATAATTGTATGAATATTTGGTTTTTTTTTGATAAACCATCCTGGCTTTGGATGTTAAGTCGCCAGTATATTTTGGTTGCGCTATTGAAATCATGCACTTATAAATCACTGGATTGTTACCCTCACTGGATATGGCAATGTAAGCCGACAACATGAGCCAATTTTCCAGTATGTTCCGGTTTAAATAGTCGTGGTTGCAAGTATTTGGGTTGTCACCCGCCCTGGTTTTTGACTTGAGTCGCTAGTAGGCTTCATTGAAATCAGGCACTTACAGATATTGGATTGTCACCTTTACTACATATGGTGCTGTGAGCTGATAATGTCAGTCAATTCTATAGGTATGTTTTCCAGGTTATATAAGTATGCGAGGTTTGATAACTCGCCCTGGCTTTTTGACTTTAAGTCGCCAGTATGTTTAGGCTTGAATGGCCTTAATGCTAGTCTTTTCCATAATTGCATAAGACTATATTATGTTTGGGTTGTTACCCGCCCTGGTTTTCGACATTAAGTCGCCAAGGCATATGTTGTTTAAACTCTGTGCAGGATTTGCAGAGCTATGACTTATATAAATGATTAAGTTCAAGCCCATCATCAAAAATTGAAATTGTGTTTCAAAAGGGTTATCAATTATTGATTTTCACAAAGGCTATAAGCCACCGGGTTACAAAAATCCCTGATTACAATGGATGCGCATTAAGTCGCCATCGGCCAAGAGCCACTGAGTATTTAAACTCCGGATTTACTTGTCAACCGATAAGGTATTCAAATCTTTAATAGCCAAACTTGGATGGATTTTCATGATGATATTGAATGATTGAGGTTTTCATCCGGATTATATTATTCAAATCTTGAATAACCAACATGGCAGGATTTTTATTATGGTTATTAATAACCAGCATTATGATTGAGGTTTTCAAAGTCGCTTCAGCGCAATGGCTATTATTTCTTTATCAATGGATATTATTTATTCTACAATGGAAGGAATAGTCCTAAGTTGTTGCAGGCTTACGACACGACACTTGGGGGCTACATTATTCAAGTTGAGAATACATCAAATATGCAGGTCCCATGTCACTGCCAGCATGCACCATGGCACTTGGGGGCTAATGCAAAGTCATTTTTTGCTTGCCTTATTGAAGACCCGACTCATCACATTGTAATGAGCTGGCCCTTGGGTGCTACCAATTGCTCCTGTCAAATATTCAAAGTACACAAGCCTTAATTCATTATATTGAAGGATATATTGCTCAGTTGGTGGAGCACAAGGCTCTTAACCTTATGGACGTGGGTTCGAGACCCATGGTTGGGATGACATCATATAATGTTATTGTCAATGAACTATATATAAAGTCCCAGCTCAGTAATGTCTTGCTGAGCTGGCCCTTGGGGGCTACACGTTGCTGTTCAAGTCTACATGATCATATCTACAAAGTCCCTGCTCATTATTTCACAATGACCCGGCCCTTAGGGGCTACACTAGTTGAAGTTTTTATGAGCATAAGGCAATTACAAGTCCCAGGTTGCTACAAGCATGACAACCCGGTACTTGGGGGATACATATGTGGAATATTCAGTTTTGACGAGTGATTGAGATGAACAACCTGGATTTCTTCAACGTTGCAACATTTATACTGAAGCAAGTCTTAAGCTATTACTACGCTCCCTTATTAAGACTTGGGGGCTACAAGTGATATGCATATAAGGGAGGTACACTCTCAAGCTTGGTGTTAGCAACAGTTATGACCCGGTGCTATCAATATTTACAAACCGACAATTTTGGCAATCATAACTCGGCAAGCTCTACATCTTTAAGCCAGTTGAAAATCAGATGAGTATTTCAAGACCAATATTTTTGTCAAGCTAGAGCATTGGAATCCGAGTCAAATGGATTATTCTTTATAATATTTTTCAGCAAAAAGCCAATGTCAGCAAATTGACTATGAAGCTGGTCTATTGACCCGGATTTTTCAGAAGAAGTGCCCAGATTTTTTGCATTGGCAAAGTTTGAACATATCTGCTAAAGGAGATTTGCTATGAGATCATGAACACACATCCAGGAGGAAACGACAAGGACTTAAGGATGATCAGGTGCCGGTTCAGGAAAACTTTTAAACCGGAGCACAGCCTGTCAAATTTGTTCTTGTGTTTGTTTTACAACATAAGTTTACCATGGATAAATCCAAGCTAAACTGGGGGCTAATGTCGGGGATATACCATGCGGTGTAACCCGTCGGATGTATGACCCGGCTGGAGCTTGGTGACTCACTAGCGACCTGCTCGGACCTGGCGGTTTACGGGCAATCCGCCTGGATGTTGTGACTCACTGATGACCCCGATGGCGGGTCAAATAGATGACAAGGCCCAAGGCACAGAAGGCTGGCTCATGCTATGGTGGGCCGGTTTATGAGGAAAGGCATAAGGAGTTTTCCCTTAAGGGGGCAAGACTAGGATTCCTCTTGTTACAGAATAGTCCTAGTCCTACTAGGACTCCACATGTAACCCACCCCTCCAACTTATATAAGGAGGGGCAGGGCACCCCAACAAAGGGGGATAAGTAATCTCTAAGGCTAGACACAATTAGGAGAGCCGGTTTATGCGGAAACTCCCTCATGAGAATAATGAGACCTAGCCACAAACAGCATGTAGGGCTATTACCTGATGATGTTTCCCGGGGCCCGAAGCTCTCTAAATCCTTGTCTTGTGTGTTGATCTGCCTCGCATCTCTCATCCCAATCAACCCCTCTCAAGCTACCACATAGATGTGTTGGCCTCACGACTAAGTCCTCACACTAGGACATCTCTCATCCCAATCAACCCCTCTCAAGCTACCACATAGATGTGTTGGCCTCACGACTAAGTTCTCACACTAGGACATCTGCCGTGACAAATCCACGACAGTGGTCGCTAACAGTCGTGGTGATCTCGCAGGGGGAATCGCGTCATGACAGATGCCACGGGGTGGCTTAAGGTGAGGGCAAGGCTGCTGTGAAAATCAAGGGACGGGATTGGGCAAACAGCACGCGGTGATTTACCCAGGTTCGGGGACCTCGCGAGGAGGTAATACCCCTAATCCTACATGTCTAATGATATATGCAGTATGTGTAGCAGTTCAGAGGTGCTCCTTGAGCTGTATTTAGAGAAGACAAAAGAGAGCTATGTGCTACTAGCTTCATATGTGTGTATGTAGGAATGAGAGAGTGAGAGTGAGTAGCTTTGTGCCTTGTGGGCATGCATGTGCATGGCCGAATGCATGTGTGGCCAGGAGCCCGTCATTGGATGGATGAATGTGTGCTTGTATATATTAGTGTGTGCGTGAGTGTTGTCCCCTTGGCCAAGTAAATGCCTTCTTGGCCAAGGGAGTGACCTCTTGCCCAAGTCAGTGTCCCCTGGATCACTTTATACATTAGTGCCCATGAACAAGTAACATTGTACATGACGTCATGTACGTCGAGCTAACAGTGTATGCTTTATCAGCAATAGTGACCACGGTATGGCCGTGGTATGGTTATCTTGTTGGTGTCGGGTCGGAGCTGCGGTTGACTTCGTGTAGCAGGCCGGCTAGAGCAGCCGGACGAGAAGCCGGCCGGGCAGCCCCGTTGTTTTGAAGCGTCGTTTACCGTCTTGGGCCTACCCGGGGGTCATCCCCCGACAATACTCTTGGACATTCTAGAGTACAGAGATCTTTCAACTAAAGAATGGAATGGAAGAGGAATTATAAAACACCATCAGAAAAACCTACTGAACTACCAAAACATTCATTGGAAGCAAAGAGCAACCATTAGATGGGTCAAATTTGGAGATACAAACTCAAACTTTTTCCAGGCAAAAGCTACAATCAAGTACAGAAACAACAAGATCACACAGTTGCAAGATGAGAATGGACATATACATCAGGACCACTCCTCTAAAGCAGGAATACTGTGGAGAGCTTTCAAAACAAGACTGGGAACAACCACAGAAACTAATGATTTTTCCCCATCTACCCAGTATTCTACAAACAGATGTAGATCTAACTCAATTGGAAGATCCTTCCACAAAACAGGAGATAGATGGAGTGTTCAAAGAAATGCCTTCTGATAAAGCCCCTGGCCGTGATGGATTCAATGGGGCCTTCTGAAGGAAATATACCCTAGAGGTAATAATAAAGTTGTTATTTTATATTTTCTTATATTATGATAAATTTTTATTATTCATGATAAATTGTATTAACCGGAAACTTGATACATGTGTGGATACATAGACAAAACACCATGTCCCCAGTAAGACTCTACTAGACTAGCTCATTAATCAAAGATGGTTCAGTTTCATAACCATAGACATGTATTTGTCATTTGATGTGATGGACAAGACCCATCCATTAGCTTAACATAATGATCGTTCAGTTTTATTGCTATTGCTTTCTTCATGTCAAATACATATTCCTTCGACTATGAGATTATGCAACTCCCGGATACCGGAGGAATACCTTGTGTGCTATCAAACGTCACAATGTAACTGGGTGATTATAAAGATGCTCTATAGGTATCTCCAAAGGTGTCTATTGGGTTGGCATAGATCGAGATTAGGATTTGCCACTCCGAGTATCGGAGAGGTATCTCTGGGCCCTTTCAATAATACACATCATAAGAAGCCTTGCAAGCAATGTGACTAATGAGTTAGTTGCGAGATGATGTATTACAGAATGAGTAAAGAGACTTGCTGGTAACGATATTGAACTAGGTATGAAGATACCAACGATCGAATCTCGGGCAAGTAACATACCGATGACAAAGGGAATAACGTATGTTGTCATTACAGTACGACCGATAAAGATCTTCGTAGAATATGTGGGAACCAATATGAGCATCCAGGTTCCGTTGTTGGTTATTGACCGGAGAGGTGTGTCGGTCATGTCTACATAGTTCTCGAACTCGTAGGGTCTGCACGCTTAATGTTCCATGTCGATTTATATTGTATGAGTAATGTGATTTGGTGACCGAATGTTGTTCGGAGTCCCGGATGAGACCACGGACATGACAAGGAGTCTCGAAATAAAGATTCATATATAGGATGATAGTATTCGGACACCAAAAGTGTTTCGGGTGTACCGAGTACGTATCGGGTCACCGGAAGGGGTTCCGAGCACCACCCCGGCAAAGATATGGGCCTTATTGGGCTAAGAGCGGGACAGACCAGCCCCTAGTGGGCTGGTGCACCCCATATAGGCCGAATAGGAGGATAAGGAAGTAGGGGAAGGGAGAAAGGAAAGGGGAGGATTCGGCCTCCCCCTTTCCTTCTCTCCCCTCTCTCTTTCCTCCCCCTCCGACACTTATGGAAGGGGGGAGGCCGACTTGTGGGAGGCGTGATACGTCTCCAATGTATCTACTTTTCCAAACACTTTTGCCCTTGTTTTGGACTCTAACTTGCATGATTTGAATAAAACTAACCCGGACTAACGTTGTTTTCAGCAGAACTGCCATGGTGTTGTTTATTGTGTAGAAAACAAAAGTTCTCGGAATGACCTAAAAATCCACGGAGATAACTTTTGGAAAATATAAAAAATACTGGCGAAAGAATCAAGGCCAGGGGGACCACACCCTTTCCACGAGGGTGGGGGGTGCGCCGTCCCTCCTGGGCGCGCCCCCTGTCTCATGGGCCCCCTGATGCTCTACCGACCTCAACTCCAACTCCATATATTCTGTTTCGCGGAGAAAAAAATCAGAGAGAAATTTTCATCGTGTTTTACGATATGGAGCCGCTGCCAAGCCCTAATCTCTCTTGGGAGGGCTGGTCTGGAGTCCGTTCGGGGATCTGGAGAGGGGGATTCGTCGCCATCGTCATCATCAACCATCCTCCATCACCAATTTCATGATGCTCACCACCGTGCGTGAGTAATTCCATCGTAGGCTTGCTGGACGGTGATGGGTTGGATGAGATTTACCATGTAATCAAGTTAGTTTTGTTAGGGTTTGGTCCCTAGTATCCACTATGTTCTGAGATTGATGTTGCTATGACTTTGCTATGCTTGATGCTTGTCACTAGGGCCCGAGTGCCATGATTTCAGATCTGAACCTATTATGTTTTCGTGAATATATGTGAGTTCTTGATCCTATCTTGCAAGTCTATAGTCACCTATTATCTGTTATGATCCGACAACCCCGAAGTGACTATAATCGGGATACTTCTCGGTGATGACCATAGTTTGAGGAGTTCATGTATTCACTATGTGATAATGCTTTGTTCCGGTTCTCTATTAAAAGGAGGCCTTAACATCCCTTAGTTTCCACTAGGACCCTGCTGCCACGGGAGGGTAGGACAAAAGATGTCATGCAAGTTCTTTTCCATAAGCACATATGACTATATTCGGAATACATGCCTACATTACATTGATGAATTGGAGCTAGTTCTGTGTCACCCTATGTTATAGCTATTACATGAGGAATTGCATCCGACATAATTATCCATCATTGATCCAATGCCTACGAGCTTTTCACATCATATGCTTCACTTATTTACTTTTCCGTTGCTACTATTACAACTACTACAAAACTGCTATCTTTACTTTTGCCATTGCTACCATTACTATCATACTACTTTGCTACTAAATACTTTGCTGCAGATACTAAGTTATCTAGGTGTGGTTGAATTGACAACTCAACTGCTAATACTTAAGAATATTCTTTGGCTCCCCTTGTGTCGAATCAATAAATTTGGGTTGAATACTTTACCCTCGAAAGTTGTTGCGGTCCCCTACACTTGTGGGTTATCAAGACTAATTTCTGGCGCCGTTGCCAGGGAGCATAGCTCTATTCTTTGAGTCACTTGGGATTTATATCTTTTGATCACTATGAGGAACTTGAAAGACGAAAGAACAAAGATTTTCCCCTCAACTACGAGGGGAGGTAAGGAACTGCCATCTAGCTCTGCACTAGATTCTCCTTCTGTTTTGAGTAAGCTTGCGACACCTAAACCTGCTACTGCTATGAATTATGATATGTCGCATGTTATTGATGATGCCACTTCTGCTATGCATGATACTTATGATGAAACTACTTCTATGCGTGGTACTACTTTGCCATTAGGTGAATTTCTTGATGAACAACTTGCTAGGGTTAGAGAGAATGGAATTATTGAAGATGCTATTATTGATGATAGTGATGATGAAAGTTCTCCCCCTAATTATGAACTACCTATTGTTCTTGAGGGTTATGTTATAGATGAGGAAGCTGCTAGAGCTATCTTTGCTTGCAAAGATAGATATGATCTTAAGAAGATATTAGCTAAATGGAAGCAGCAATCTCTTGATGCTAGAATGAAACCTGACCCCGCTTTTGCTACTTCACCTATCTGTGTTACTGATAAGGATTATGAATTCTCTGTTGATCCTGAGATTATTACTTTGGTTGAATCTGATCCTTTTTATGGCCTTGAATCTGAAACTGTTGTGGCTCATCTTACCAAGTTAAATGATATAGCCACCCTGTTTACTAACGATGAGAAGTCTCGCTATTATTATATCCTTAAGATATTTTCGTTCTCATTAAAGGGTGATGCTAAAACTTGGTTTAATTCTCTTGATCGTGGTTGTGTGTGTAGTCCCCAGGATATGATTTATTACTTCTCTGCTAAATATTTCCCTGCTCATAAGAAACAAGCTGCCTTGCGGGAAATATATAATTTTGTGCAAATCAAAGAAGAGAGTCTCCCACAAGCTTGGGGGAGGCTTCTCCGATTACTTAATGCTTTGCCTGATCATCCTCTTAAGAAAAATGAAATACTTGATATCTTTTATAATGGACTAATCGATGCTTCCAAGGACTACTTGGATAGTTGTGCTAGTTGTGTTTTCAGGGAAAGAACAGTCGACCAAGCTGAATTACTATTGAACAATATGTTGACTAATGAAAATAATTGGACTCTTCCTGAGCCAATTCCTGAGGCAATCCCTGAGCCAATTGAGCCAACTCCTGAGCCTATTCCTAAACCAACTCCAAAGAAGAGGGGCGTTCTATTTCTCAGTCCTGAAGATATGCAAGAGGCAAAGAAATCAATGAAAGAAAAAGGTATTAAAGCTGAAGATGTTAAGAATTTACCACCTATTGAAGAAATACATGGTCTTAATATACCGCATGTTGAAGAAACACATTGTCTTGATAACCTGACACCGGTAGTAAAGGTAAATTCTCTCTATAGATATGATAAAGTTGAAATTCCCTCTACTAAATTTCATAGCCCATGCTTAGATGAATTTGATGACTTTATGGCTAGGCAAGAAAGTTTTAATGCCTATGTTGGTAGATAATTAAAGAATAATGCTTTCGAGATAGGACGCTTGAGTGATTATATGGCTAGAGTTAATGGTGAACTTAAACTCATTAGCAAATATGCTTCTATGGTTACTACTCAAGCTGAGCAAGTACTTAAAGCTCAAAGTGATTTGCTCGATGAACTAAATAATAAACATGACTTTGCTGTTAGAGTGGCTACTAGAACTGGTAGAATGACTCAGGAACCTTCGTATCCTGAAGGCCACCCTAAGAGAATCGAGCAGGATTCTCAGAGAAATAATTTAGAGGCACCTAGTTCTTCCAAAAAGAAGAAAAAGAAAAACGATAGGACTTTGCATGCTTCTAGTGAACCTATTGTAGACACACCTGAGAATCCCAATGATATTTCTATTTCTGATGCTGAAACACAATCAGGTGATGAACATGAACCTAGTGATAATGTTAGTGGTAATGTTCATGTTGATGCTCAACCTAGCAATAACAATGAAGTAGAGGTTGAACCTGTTGTTGATCTTGATAACCCACAATCAAAGAATCAACGTTATGATAAGAGAGATTTTGTTGCTAGGAAGCACGGTAAAGAAAGAGAACCATGGGATGATGAGGATTTTGAGCGCTTTGCTGAAATGATTAGACCTATCTTCTTACGTATGCGCTTGACTGATATGCTTAAATTAAATCCTTATGCTAAGTATATGAAGGATATCATTACAAATAAAAGAAAGATACCGGAAGCTGAAATTTCCACCATGCTTGCTAATTATACTTTTAAGGGTGGAATACCAAAGAAACTTGGAGATCCAGGGGTACCCACTATACCATGCTCCATTAAAAGAAATTATGTTAAAACTGCTTTATGTGATCTTGGAGTCGGTGTTAGTGTTATGCCTCTCTCTTTATATCGTAGACTTGAATTGAATAAGTTGACACCTACTGAAATATCTTTGCAAATGGCTGATAAATCAACTGCTATACCTGTCGGCATTTGTGAGGACGTGCCTGTTGTGGTTGCAAATGTCACTATCTTAACGGACTTTGTTATTCTTGATATTCTCGAGGACGATAGTATGTCGATTATCCTTGGTAGACCTTTTTGAATACTGCAGGGGCTGTTATTGATTGCAACAAAGGCAATGTCACTTTTCATGTTAATGGTAATGAGCATACGGTACACTTTCCGAGGAAACAATCTCAAGTTCATAGCATTAATTCTATTGGAAAAGTTCCAGCTATCATTGTTGGAGGTTTTGAATTTCCTCTTCCTACTGTCCAAAAAAATATGATATTCTTATTGTTGGGGATATTCATATCCCCGTTGAGGTAACTTAGTGTTATTCGAAATTTCTCCGGTTCCGTGTTATTCGGAATGAGTTTGTTAACAAGACTTGATCAACCTTGTTAGTGGATTCATTTTGATGATCACGAGATGGATGAAACTAGAAGGCACAACCTTCGGTACCCTCTTTTTACTTTCTGTTATTTACAATAAATAAAGCAAAAATAGTATTATTTGTCTGTTTTCTGAATTATCCGTGCAATAAAAAATATCCCAAAAAAGTGCTCCAAATGCCCTGCAAATTTAGTATGATTTTTTATGGAATATTTGAAGATTTTAGGCACTGAAAACACTACAGGGGGGCAAGCACCTGGCCACGAGGGTGGAGGGCGCGCCCACACCCGCTGGGCGCGCCCCCTATCTCGTGGGCCCACGGTGGCCCCCTCCACTTATTCCTGCACCCACACACTCCATCTTCCTCCCAAAAATCCCCATCCAGCTCAAGCACGAGTTCTAGCTCATTTTTCTGCGATTTTCGATCTCCTTGCTCAAAGCTCCATTCACAAAACTGCTTTGGGAGATTGTTGCTTGGTATGTGACTCCTCCATTGGTCCAATTAGTTTTTGTTTCTAGTGCTTTATTCATTGCAAATTTTTGCTGCATAGGTGACCCTGCTCTTGAGCTTGCATGTTAAATTTATGAGGTCCCAAGCAATTCTAATGCATGATATAGGCTCTAGGCACTTGTAGGAGTAGTTGCTACCAATCTTGTTTAGTTACATTCACTTTTATTTTGAAGTTACTAAAATTTCAGAAATTTTCAGAAAATGTTAAGGAGATTTTTGAGGGGCTCTTCTAGCTAAAGCTCACAGGAAAAACAAGCTAAAGAGAAGGAAAAGGCCAAGTATAATCTTCCTCGCGTAGCGGAAGTACGGCCGTGTGAATGGCCATGTGATAATTTCTTAAGAGAAGCCGGAATTTATGAAGACTTTTATTCTTTGATTGAAAATGCAGGCCTCACCGACTTCCTCCACGACCGGATTGATCAGTATCTCTTACTCACCAATACTTTCGTGCAAAACTTTTATTATTATCCTAAGAATTCACCTCCGTCAGTATCATTTCATTTATATGATGAATTCAAGGAAATGTCTTTACGTAATTTTTGCGCGGTATGTAGAATACCCTTTGAGGGCAGATTAGATGAACCACATCGTAAAGATGTGGATGGATTTGTTAACACAATTACTGTAGGGGATCCCAAGAAGGGTTTCGATGCAAGAATCTCTAGCATACACTTTCCTGTTTTATGCTACTTTGCCTTATTTGCTAGTCGATGCTTAATTGGTCATGGAAATAGTGGAAACTTCAGTGTTCCTGATATTATTATTCTATTCCATGCCTTGTTCGGTGATAATAGTTTTAGTATGGGTGCCGTTATTGCTAAACGGCTAAGCCTGAACCGTATAAAAGGCCCCATCTTTGGAGGTATCTATGTTGCACGTCTTGCTAAACATTTTGAGATACCTATTAGGCACCATGAGAAAGAGGAAACAATATTTCCTCCTTACCTTTTAGATTACAAGAGCATGGTAGCACATGAGTTTATTGTTCATAATGATGATAAGATGCTCCTGTATAACTTGAGATTTAATAAGAAACACAATGAGATTATTATCCTGCATGCGCCTCTGTTGTTTGATTTGATTGCAGTTAATTATCTTATCTCACCTGAAGCGGTGTACGCTCATCGAGGACAGGCATCCGCTCCAGAGCCTGAGTCGGAAGCTCCACTGGACCCTTATCGTTCATCATCTTATCAGTGGGATCCGGAGGAGATCGCTAGTCAGTGGTATCCTGATTACACACCTCAGTACACCGGGGAGAGTAGCGGCGGTCCTTGGCAAGAGACCAACTTAGGCCAAAAGCCTAAGCTTGGGGGAGTATGTATTTCTCACCAACTTTACATTCATGTTCACACACTATTCTAGTTGTCGGTGCTCATACTCTTTCATTGTATTATCCATGCTAGTTTAATTTATTTTTCTACCTTTCTTCTTGTGTGTTTGATAAACCTTAAGAAAAACCAAAAAAATCAGTTAGTTTAATTTCCATGCTTGTAGTAGAAATTAAAATGAAAACCCCAAAAGATTTCTCGTTCTTCTTTTACTTGTTGGGAGCTTTCCCGTGTAAATAGTTTTATTTTCTTCTCTTTCCTTTGGGGGTTGAGAGTAGAAGACCATATTGAAAATGTTTAGTGGCTCTCACATGCATGATTGTTTATTTAACTTAGAGCCCATATTACTTTGTCTTCTCTCTTGAGTTGAATGCTTGCAGATTCCAGCTTAGTCCAATGCACGTGCACTATTATTATTATACACATCGTTCGGTCGTGCAAGTGAAAGGCAATAATGACAATCTATGATGGACTGGTTGAGATAAGAAAAGCTGGTATGAACTCGACCTCTCTTGTTTTTGTAAATATGATGAGTTCATCGTTCCTGATTCAGCCTATTATGAAGTAAACATATTTGCAATGACATTTAGAGATTATAGTTGCTTGTGCCATGCTTAATTAGCTATGAGTTATAATGGTTTACCTTGCATGCCAACATGCTATTAAAATGATTGTGATGTGGTATGATGGGATGGTATCCTCCTTCGAATGAATTGAGTATGCATGTAGTTGAAATAAATCAACATAGCCTTCACGATATTTATGTTCATGGTGGACTATATCCTATTCATGCTTGTACTCGATGTGAATTAATTTTAATGCATGTTCATGACTGTTGTCGCTCTCTCAGTTGGTCGCTTCCCAGTCTTTTGCTACCCTTCACCTGTACTAAGCGGGAATACTACTTGTGCATCCAAACTCCTTAAACCCCAAAGTTATTCCATATGAGTCCACCATACCTTCCTATATGCGGTATCTACCCGCCATTCCAAGTAAATTTGTATGTGCCAAACTCCAAACCTTAAAATGAAATTCTGTTTTGTATGCTCGAGCATCTCATGTTTCAACTAGGGTTGTCTGTATCTTCCATGTTAGGTGGGTATTCTCAAGAGGAGTGGACTCCGCTCCTCATTCACGAGAAAATGGCGGTAACCGGGATGCCCAGTCCCATGATCAAAAAGATCAAAGAAAATCAAAATAATTAAACAAAACTCCCCCAGGGCTGTTGTTAGTTGGAGGCACTTGTTGTTTCGAGCAAGCCATGGATTGATGCTTGTTGGTGGTGGGGGAGTATAAACTTTTACCATTCTGTTTGGGAACTGCCTATAATGCATGTAGTATGGAAGATATCGCCATCTCATAGTTGTTGCGTTGACAGTGAAAGTATGCCGCTCAAAATGTTATTCATCTCTATTTTAAAATCGAGCTCTAGCACCTCTACAAATCCTTGCTTCCCTCTGCGAAGGGCCTATCTATTTACTTTTATGTTGAGTCATCGCCCTCTTATTAAAAAGCACCCGCTAGAGAGCACACTGTCATTTGCATTCATTGCTATTAGTTTATATTAGGTATGACTTGACTGGATCTCTTTTACCATGAATTGTTTAGTGAGTCCTTGATCTTTAAAGGTGCTCTGCATTTATAGTTTGCGGTCTCAGAAAGGGCTAGCGAGATACCATCTTGTTATATCATATTATGATTGTTTCGAGAAAGTGTTGTCATCCGAGTTTTATTATTATTGCTCGCTAGCTGATTATGCCATTGATATGAGTAAATGTGAGACCTAAGTGTTACTGTGAGTATGGTTATTTCATAATCTTTGCTGAAAACTTGAATGCTAGCTTTACATATTTACAACAACAAGACCAAATAGAGTTTGTAAAAGTTTTTCTTTATGACTTTCAGTTTGTCAACTGAATTGCTTGAGGACAAGCAAAGGTTTAAGCTTGGGGGAGTTGATACGTCTCCAACGTATCTACTTTTCCAAACACTTTTGCCCTTGTTTTGGACTCTAACTTGCATGATTTGAATGAAACTAACCCGGACTGACGCTGTTTTCAGCAGAACTGCCATGGTGTTGTTTATTGTGCAGAAAACAAAAGCCCTCGGAATGACCTGAAAATCCACGGAGATAACTTTTGGAAAATATAAAAAATACTGGCGAAAGAATCAAGGCCAGGGGGCTCACACCCTGTCCACGAGGGTGGGGGCGCGCCCTACCCCCTGGGCGCGCCCCCCTGTCTCGTGGGCCCCCTGATGCTCCACCGACCTCAACTCCAACTCCATATATTCCGTTTCACGGAGAAAAAAATCAGAGAGAAAGTTTCATCGCGTTTTATGATACGGAGCCGCCGCCAAGCCCTAATCTCTCTCGGGAGGGCTGATCTGGAATCCGTTCAGGGCTCCAGAGAGGGGGATTCGTCGCCATCATCATCATCAACCATCCTCCATCACCAATTTCATGATGCTCACCGCCGTGCTTGAGTAATTCCATCGTAGACTTGCTGGACGGTGATGGGTTGGATGAGATTTACCATGTAATCAAGTTAGTTTTGTTGGGGTTTGATCCCTAGTATCCACTATGTTCTAAGATTGATGTTGCTATGACTTTGCAATGCTTAATGCTTGTCACTAGGGCCCGAGTGCCATGATTTCAGATCTGAACCTATTATGTTTTCATGAATATATGTGAGTTCTTGATCCTATCTTGCAAGTCTATAGTCACCTATTATGTGTTATGATCCGACAACCCCGAAGTGACAATAATCGGGATACTTCTCGGTGATGACCATAGTTTGAGGAGTTCATGTATTCACTATGTGCTAATGCTTTGTTTCGGTTCTCTATTAAAAGGAGGCCTTAATATCCCTTAGTTTCCACTAGGAACCCGCTGCCACGGGAGGGTAGGACAAAAGATGTCATGCAAGTTCTTTTCCATAAGCACGTATGACTATATTCGGAATACATGCCTACATTACATTGATGAATTGGAGCTAGTTCTGTGTCACCCTATGTTATAGCTATTACATGAGGAATCGCATCCGACATAATTTTCCATCATTGATCCAATGCCTACGAGCTTTTCACATCTTGTGCTTTGCTTATTTACTTTTCCATTGCTATTGTTACAACTACTACAAAATTGCTATCTTTACTTTTGCCACTATTACCATTACTATCATACTACTTTGCTACTAAATACTTTGCTGGAGATACTAAGTTATCCAGGTGTGGCTGAATTTAAAACACAACTGCTAATACTTAAGAATATTCTTTGGCTCCCCTTGTGTCGAATCAATAAATTTGGGTTGAATACTTTACCCTCGAAAGCTGTTGCGATCCCCTACACTTGTGGGTTATCAAGGTGCCCAAGTAGGATTACTCCTACCGGGAGCGCCCCTTGCTGCCCCTCTCCCTCTCCCACCTATATATATATATATGTGGGGGGCACCGCTAGAACACACAACATTGATTCCTAGCCGTGTGCGGCGCCCCCCTCCATAGTTTACGCATCCGGTCATATTCACGTAGTGCTTAGGCGAAGCCCTGCTGATCACTTCACCATCACCGTCACCACACCGTCGTTCTGACGGAACTCTCCCTCGACACTTTGCTGGATCAAGAGTTCAAGGGACATCCTCGAGCTGAACGTTTGCTCAGAGGTGTCACACGTTCCATGCTTGATCGGTCGGAACGAGAAGAAGTTCGACTACATCAACCACGTTGTCAAACGCTTCCGCTTTCGGTCTACAAGGGTACATGGACACACTCTCCACCTCTCATTTCTATGCATCTCCTAGATAGATCTTGCGTGAGCGTAGGAATTTTTTTTGAAATTGCATGCTACGTTTCCCAATAGTGGCATCCGAGCCAGGTCTACACGTAGATGATATGCACGAGTAGAACACAAAGAGTTGTGGGCGGTGATAGTCATACTTCTTACCACCAACGTCTTATTTTGATTCGGCGGTATTGTTAGATGAAGCGGCCCGGACCAACCTTACATGACCACGTTCATGAGACCGGTTCCACCGACAGACATGCAATTAATTTTGTATTAAGGTGGCTGGCGGGTGTCTGTTTCTCCAACTTTAATTGAATCATATTTGACTATGGCCGGTCCTTGTTGAAGGTTAAAACAACAAACTTGATGAAACACCGTTGTGGTTTTGATGCGCAGGTAAGAACGGTTCTTGCTAGAAGCCCGTAGCAGCCACGTAAAACTTGCAACAACAAAGTAGAGGATGTCTAACTTATTTTTGCAAGGCATGTTGTGATGTGATATGGTCAAGACATGATGTGATATACGTTGTTGTATGAGATGATCATGTTTTGTAAAAGTTATCGGCAACTGGCAGGAGCCTTGTGGTTGTCGCTTTATTGTATGAAATGCAAACGCCATGTAATTGCTTTACTTTATCACTATGCATTAGCGATAGTGATAAAAGCAATAGTTGGCGAGACGACCACGACGCTACGATGGAGATCAAGGTGTCAAGCCAGTGACGATGGAGATCATGGCGATGCCTTGGAGATGGAGATCAAAGGCACAAGATGATGATGGCCATATCATGTCACATATTTTGATTGCATCTGATGTTTAACTTTTATATGCATCTTATTTTGCTTAGTACGGCGGTAGCATTATAAGATGATCCCTTAACTAAATTTCAAGGTATAAGTGTTCTCCCTGAGTATGCACCGTTGTGAAAGTTCTTCGTGCTGAGACACCACGTGATGATCGGGTGTGATAGGCTCTACGTTCACATACAACGGGTGCAAGACAGTTTTGCACATGCGGAATACTCGGGTTAAACATGACGAGTCTGGCATGTACAGACATGGCCTTGGACACTGGAGACCGAAAGGTCGAACGTGAATCATATAGTAGATATGATCAACATAGAGATATTCACCATTGAAGACTACTCCATCTCACGTGATGATCGGACATGGTTTAGTTGATATGGATCACGTGATCATTTAGATGACTCGAGGGGCTATCTAAGTGGGAGTTCTTAAGTAATATGATTAAGTGAACTTAATTTATCATGAACTTAGTCCTGATGGTACTTACATATCTATTTTGTAAATCAATAGCTCGCGTATAGCTCCCTTGTTTTATTTTTGATATGTTCATAGAGAAAACTAAGTTGAAAGATGATAGTAGCAATGATGCAGACTGGGTCCGTGATCTGAGGATTATCCTCATTGATGCACAGAAGAATTATGTCCTTGATGCACCACTAGGTGACAGACCTATTGCAGGAGCAGATGCAGACGTTATGAACGTTTGACAAGCTCAGTATGATGACTACTTGATAGTTTAGTGCGCCATGCTTTACGGCTTAGAACCGGGACTTTAAAAATGTTTTGAACGCCATGGAGCATATGAGATGTTCCAAGAGAAGAGAATGTTGTTCGGAGTCCCGGATGAGATCACAGACATGACGAGGAGTCTCGAAATAAAGATTCATATATAGGACGATAGTATTCAGACACCGGAAGTGTTCCGGGGGTACCGGGTACGCATCGGGTCACCGGAAGGGGTTCCGGGCACCCCCGGCAAAGATATGGGCCTTATTGGGCCAAGAGCGTGACAGACCAGCCACTAGTGGGCTGGTGCGCCCCATATAGGCCGAATAGGAGGAGAAGGAAGGAGGGGAAGGGAGAAAGGAAAGGGGAGGATTCAGCCTCCCCCTTTCCTTCTCTCCCCCTCTCTTTCCTCCCCCTCCGACACTTATGGAAGGGGGGAGGCCGACTGTGGGAGGCGCCCAAGTAGGATTACTCCTACTTGGGGTGCCCCTTGCTGCCCCTCTCCCTCTCCCACCTATATATATGTGGGGGGCACCGCTAGAACACACAACATTGATTCCTAGCCGTGTGCGGCGCCCCCCTCCATAGTATACGCCTCCGGTCATATTCATGTAGTGCTTAGGCGAAGCCCTGCGCGGATCACTTCACCATCACCGTCACCACGCTGTCATTTTGAGGGAACTCTCCCTCGACACTTTGCTGGATCAAGAGTTCGAGGGACATCATCGAGCTGAATGTGTGCAGAACTCGGAGGTGTCGTACGTTCGGTGCTTGATCAGTCGGAACGAGAAGAAGTTCGACTACATCAACCGCATTGTCAAACGCTTCCGCTTTTGGTCTACGAGGGTACGTGGACACACTCTCCCCCTCTCGTTGCTATGCATCTTCTAGATAGATCTTGCGTGAGCGTAGGAATTTTTTTGAAATTGCATGCTACGTTTCCCAACACCTTCTTCAAAGCTTGCTGGAATATTATTGCTGTTGACTTCTATGAGCTCATTGAGGATTTCTATTATGGAAGAGTAAACTTACAATCAATCTATAGCTCATTTATTTGCCTGGTTCCAAAGAAAGATTGTCCACTAAATCCAAATGATTCCAAGCCAATTTCTTTGCTCAACTACACCATTAAAATCATCACAAAATTGTTAGCCAATAGGCTTCAAAAAGTGATTATGAAGCTGGTTCATGCTACTCAATATGGATTCCTAAAGATAAGATCAATACAAGATTGCCTTGCATGGGCATTTGAATACATCCATCAGTGCAAACAGTCCAAGCAGGAGCTAGTTTTGTTGAAATTAGACTTTGAAAAAGCTTTTGACATGGTGGAACGCAAGACTATTTATGAAATTCTGAAAGCAAAAGGCTTTGGGGAGAGATGAATTATGTGGGTAAAAATGATCTTCAGTTCTGGCTATTCTTTAGTGCTACTGAATGGAGTTCTAGGAAAGCAATTTAAATGCAAAAAAGGGGTGAGACAAGGAGATCCTTTCTCTCCCCTTATATTTGTGCTAACTGCAGATCTCCTTCAAACCATTCTTAATAGAGCCCTTGAAGAAAATATTCTGAAAGTTCCAATCCCATCTCAGTCAAACCCAGATTACCCAGTGATACAATATGCTGATGATACTATGCTCATTATGCCTGCTTTCAAAAGACAAATTCTACAACTTAGTAATCTACTGAAGCATTTTGCAAGCCAAACTGGATTGAGAATTAATTTTCAAAAGTCTACAATAATTCCAGTCAATGTGCCACAAGATAGACTCACACATATCACAGGTATCCTGGGGTGCAAGGTTGGCAGTTTCCCATTTACATATCTGGGGCTTCCATTAAGTGATGACAGACTGAGGATAGAGGACTTCTCTCCAGTTTGTCAACAAATTGAGAGAAGACTGGCCGGATTTTCCACAATGCTGGATATAAATGGCAGGATGGTTTTGATCAAATCAGTCTTTCAAGCTCTTCCTATATTTTTCATGAGCACTCTTCCACTACCAGTAGCAATCATTAATCAGATCAACAAACTCCTAAGGCACTTCTTCTGGAGAAAATTTGGGCAAGATAAAACTGGACCAGCTCTAATATCATGGGATAAGGTTGCCAAACCTTTGAAAAAGGGAGGGCTTGGAATTTCGGATGTAGCTCTAAAAAAAGCGTCAATGATGAAGAACATTCAAAAAATTTCTAAACAGGGAGCCCCTTCCTTGGGTAAATCTAATTTGGGAAAAATACTACAGCACACATCTTCCGGGGAACAGAATAGAGGGCTCAAGCTGGTGGAAAAATCATATCAAGCTGCTACCTTTGTGTATGGAAAATGCATCTTGCACATTGGGAAATGGGAAGACTACACTTTTATGGCATGACAAGTGGTGTGATGAAACACTTAATATCAAGTTCCCCCAACTCCATTCATTTGCAAGCAACACTCTCCAAACAGCAACGCAGTGGATTGATCATGATGACAGCACACAACTATTTCAGACCCCATTATCTGTGGAGGCACATAATCAGTATATTCAGTTGCAGCATCTGATTGGAACAAAGAAACAGCCTCACACTCAAGATAGCTGGAAAACCAATGGACAGAAGAACAAATACTCTTCAATCACCATGTACCACAATATTACTTAGTCTGCAAGAAGAAGTACACTGCATTTTTTGTTGGATCTGGAAAAGCTCTAGCAGACTTAGACACAAGATATTCCTCTGGTTACTACTCTATGATAGAGCGAACTCAAGAAATCTGCTAAAAAGGAAATCTTTCCATCTGGACTGCTATGAGTGTGTTTTCTGCAACGAAAAGACAGAGGAAACATCAAGACACCTATTCTGGGACTGTTGCTTCTCTCAGGATTGCTGGAGCAGTATCTTACCAGCCAAAAGGATTTGTATCTCCATATATGACGATATGTTGCTGGCTAAGGAAAATTTACCGCCCAAGATTGCAATGGAAATAATCATTCAAGGCTGTTGGAATATTATGGATGCATCGCAATGGAAAAATATTCAGAAATGAGGTACCAAGTGTCAACTGTTGGAAGTTCAAGCTTAAACAAGATTTAGAACTCTTGCAATATAGAATCAAAGTGAGATGGGGTGAGACTTGTACATGTTGTAACTACTCCTTGTAATTGTGTTATGATATTTAATATGTAAGACAGTGGGATCCTCTCCCACTGTACCAATTCCTCCAAAAAAAAAGAATCAAAGCAAAGCACATGGATGCATTACAGGACTGGATCAGTGCTCATCTGTGATGATTGCACTTGAAACAATTTAGATGTTTTTTATCATGATTACCTCTAGAACTGGCATTGGATGACTTTTCTTTGTGGTTTGGTGTTCTTTTTTTGTATTTTTGCTTGTACATATTATAGATGAAAATATAACATAGAACTGTTGTTCTACGGTTTGCGCTTCAAAAAAACAGGCCACTGACTACTCGTACAGTTTCCATGTTGCATATTTCAAGTGACACACCACAGCTATTCCCAGAGAAGTAATTGATATTCTCTCTAGTTTCTTCTGATTACTATGGGCATCTGATATCACCAGGCCTGCCTAAAAAAGGGTCTATAATGTGGTGAGCTATCGATACCAAATTCACAGTTTTTGGTGCAGTGATGAATGGAACAATAGAGAATTGCATTGACTTTTTAGTAAGGTTGCGTTATGCTGGTGAAAGTGTTCAGCAACTTGCCAAATGAAATGATAATATGAGGCCATTTGCATCCATTTAGTAGTGCTAAAAGCACTCCCTACAAATACTCCCTCCGTTCCTAAATATTTGTCTTTCTAGAGATTTCAACAAGTGACTACATACGGAGCAAAATGAGTGAATCTACACTCCAAAATATGTCTATATACATCCGTATGTGGTAGTCCATTTAAAATCTCTAAAAGACAAATATTTAGGAACAGAGGGAGTATATAACATTGTTTTCACCTCCCTTTAACTCCATGCATGTGATGTAGCCATATAAAATAATATTTTTTTAGACAACGGGCCTCCCCCGTCAATTTCCATTAAAGAATCTGCCACAGAGGTTTTACAAGCCAAAGTATCAAAGGAAAAAAAAAGGACGTCGATAACTGCCACACGTGTGGCACGAAAGAAGACGCACCACACGTCTCTAATGCAAATAGATTGACACATCATCGTATGCATGCATGCGAGAATCTTTTCGGATTTTCAGTCTTTAAAATGTTTTATCTCTTAAATGAAAAATCCGATTGAAGATCTGTTTTCACTATTAAATCCCTCGCGACGAGATCTTCAAAACTAGATCTCATATCGATATATTTCGGCGAATTTTTTTTTTGAGTTAAAAGTTGCCATGTCTATTGCACAAGAATTGCCATGATATTTACATTGAAGTTGCCATGATATGTTTCAACTATTTTATTTTACATTTAAAAGTAAATATTAACATATTATAAAACGGAGAATTAAGAAACTAGACTTGCCATGCACCATAAACTAAAATTACAATAATACATGCACTTAAAATTGTCATGGTTCAATAAAAAAATATTTTCATGATCAAAGTACTGGAATTGCCATCACCAAAAAACTAAAATTGCCATGATCTACAAACTAAAATTGCCATATGGCAACTTTAGTTTAAGCACTATGACAACTATAGTGTAAACATCATGGCAACTTCTGGGCAAAAAAAATTCGTCGAAACATATCAACATGGGGTCTAGTTTTGAAGATCTCGTCGAGATGGATTTAATGGTGAAAACGGATTTTTAGTTCGCTTTTCTATTTAAGAGATAAAACATTTTTAAGCCGAAAACCAAAAAAAATTCTGCTGATGTTATCTATTCATACGTGGCAAAATGAGTGGTGATGAAGGCGTGTGGGCGATCTGCAAACGCCCACACGTGTGGGCGTTAGTTTTTCCGAAAAAAAATGCAAAAACTATGTAGTGGACACCAGTAACATTGTACTGCCACAGGCTGCACTGGTTTAATTCTTACTGCTTCCCTAGTTTGAATAGTGCCACCAGCCATAATGTTCACCCGAGTCTCCTAGACAATACGTGCTCCGACCTCAAAGAAGAATGTCGACAATTTGAGAGGCTCTTCTGAATCAATTCCAAACCATATTGCTGCAGCATCAATTCTCTGCTAATAATCATTTTCATTTACCATCAACAGGAGCACTTTTACCGAAAAAGGCTTTCGCCCCGCTTTATATATAAAGCAACCACCAAGCAAGCATCGAGCGTACAACCGAAAAAACAAAGACAAAGAACAAAACGGCAAAGATACAAGACACTATGAAACGACTAACAAGATTCGAATGCACCAAGCAAGCTTGAGCATCGAAGCCTTCAGCGAGCTCCAGCTCCTGCCACGATGAGATGAGGCCAAAGAAGCAACACAATGCTGGAAGAAGAACACACTCCATCAACTCCCATGAGGTCAACACTGCTGAACCGCCCTTCACCGCCAAAGAAGCCCCCTGCCTTCTCGTCCTGGATCGGAGGACGCTACGCCGTGGGCTGGCAGAGCCGCTCACCCCTGAGCACTCATGAGCAGGTCAAGCCGGTTGCCAAGGAGAAGACACAAGCATGGCAACCACCCCTCGCAGAGCTGCAACCCAGACCACACCACCATCGCTCGAAGGAAACATGACGCCCACTGCAAGCCGCCGAGCGGGAACACCACTGAAAAACACTGACGACCCAACACCAACGTCGCAGCCCCAGCCATCACCTCCACCATCCCAAGGCGGCGCCTTCAAGAAGAACAACGACGCCGGTGCGCCGTCACCGCCCAAATCCAAAGATTTTGGGCTTTCACCCGGGGTATGTTGGTGGAGTGCAGGAGCAGGATCTCGATGCCACCTACAAGAGAGGGGACGACGCCCGGAGCGTCGCTGACACCGTGGCCGCCACCGCTGGCCAAGGGGTTACCCCGAACCAGAGCTCCTGGCACCACCAGCCACCAGATCCAGCAAAAGGAGGTCGCCGGCATCTAGGACTGGAGGGCAAGATGAGAAGCGAGGGGGAGGGAACACCATCTTCAGATCGGCTTCAAGGGGCAAACGGGGATCCCCTGGAACCAGCTCCACGCCCGCCGCCGGCCCGCCGCCCACGCGGCCAGGCACGGCACACGCAGCATCCGAGCCTGCCACCCGCCGAAGGGTAGGAGGCGCGCTCCCCACCAGTGGCCGCTGCCACCAATCCAGCGCTCCACGCGCAGCCCGCACTTCACGACGCCAGATCTAGCGAACCGCCGTCGCGCCTTGAGCCGGCCGTCGAGCAGCCTCCGCGGCCCCGACGCGAGCCTGCGCCACCAGCGCCGCCCCGCGAAGTCCCGCCGCTGCGCCCCGCACAACGCCCCTACCCGCCGGTGCATCCCGCGCCGCCACCGCCGAGCGAGGTGGGAAGGAATCCCCGCCGCCGCCGGCGCGGGCCAGGCTTCGCCCGGCGGCGCCTTGTGGCGGCGGCGAGGAGATCACAACGAGTATGGGGACGGGGGGCGAGGAGAGGGGCGCTCGCCAGCCGCCGCTCGCGGGAGCGACAGGG
Source organism: Triticum timopheevii (assembly GCA_963921465.1). Lineage (NCBI taxonomy): Eukaryota > Viridiplantae > Streptophyta > Magnoliopsida > Poales > Poaceae > Triticum > Triticum timopheevii. Next base: position 108,279,822 of record OY997270.1, read on the forward strand.
GCGAGAGAGAATAGGAAACGGAGGTATTCACCCAAAAATGCTAGACGTACAAAGACTTACACGCTTTTACACGCTCCTTTTATCTAACAACCAATCACAAACCTCTCCCCTCCTGATTTTCAGGGAAGTGGGCCGCCCCGCTCACCTATTGACCAATCAAGGTTAACCATCCTGTAAAAGCCTGTAAATCGTTTGTACGTGTAGCATTGCCGGGTATTCACCACAGGAGCACTTTTCATCTTGAGAGGTCAGATGCTATTCTCCACCAAACTAATCAACAGCGTATCATTGTGGATAACTGCAATCCCCAGAAGTAAATAGAAAATACATTCAGGGAGACCAGAACCAAGAAACTGGCCAAGCAGATTAGTCGCCAGAAAGGGCAAATAAAATGCAATTTTGTTGCATAGCTTCCCACTGATAAGAAAACTTTGGATAAAGTAATCGGAAATAACATTTTTTTTTCATCTCATATTTTCAGTCAGCGGAAAAGAAGAAACTGAGAGCAGCAAATTTCAACGAGTAACACTATGTTCATTCAAAAAAGCTTAAAATATGGTCCAGCTCCTGTTTTGAATCATTTCAATTAGGAATTACATAGCAATTAGTAATTGACATAAAGCCATAAAGTACTCCAGGACTAATTCTGATCAACCAAGCAAAAACAGTAACCGCTAGTACCAACTACCAACTTTGCTCTCATAATTAACTGCTTTAAGAATATGATTCTCATGAAAAATGTATATGATTTAACATTAGGCATAGCAAATGTATTTACAATGTATGGACATTCAATCAATTTATCAGTCAAATTTGTAACTTTTATTATTCTGTATGCAATCAAGTCAGACATGTTCTGCATGTCCTGCTTCATTTGGAGAGTCGCTGCACCCTCGGCAATTAACCCACGTCGCATGTCTTCAAATAACTGCAGTGACTCTTCAATAGGCCTATCCCTCCATGGATTATCCACCTTGTTTCTCCTGCATTCCTTGATTTGTTCTATAAGTCTGGCAATCTACCTAGATCTTTGTTTCCCTCCAATATTCCAGCTACTAAATATGTGTCTGCACCTGACACATCCCTCTAAATGAAATGACAATATGAGGCTACTTGCATCCATGGAGCATGGTAATAGGACTCTACAAATATATAGCACTGTTTTCCCCTTCCTGTCAACTTCATGCATGTGATGTAGCCATGCAAAAGTTATTTGGCGGCCATTCAGGAGTTGTGAGTGACATGCTTTTGCCATGCCCGCCAGTATTTGCTCAACAATTAAGCATGATGTAGCCATGATGCATGTACATTATGTAATATAATCCTCGTTGCAGTATGGTCATGCTATGCAGGACCAGAAATCCACAACAAGAACAAAGCCCATGATTATATAATATCAAGAATCAACTATAATATTGTTGTTAACTGGATTTAGACTAGTCATAAATTCCTCCTAAAATAAAAGATTTTTACTTCTTGACTCATCAATTGCAAGTACTGTTTCTGCAAGTATGCATGCACAAGCCACTGACCACTCATACAGTTTCCATGTTGCATATTTCAAGTCACACACCACAGCTATTCCCAGAGAAGTAATTGATATTCTCTCTAGTTTCTTCAGATTACTATGGGCATCTGATATCACCAGGCCTGCCTAAAAAAACGGTCTATAATGCGGTGAGCTATCGATACCAAAGTCACAGTTTTTGGTGCAGTGATGAATGGAACAATAGAGAATTGCATTGACTGTTTAGTAAGGTTGCGTTATGCTGGTGAATGTGTTCAGCAACTGGCCAAACGAAATGATAATATGAGGCTAGTTGCAACTGGCCAAAAGAAATGATAATATGAGGCTAGTTGCATCCATTTAGTAGTGGTAAAAGCACTCTCTACAAATATATAGCATTGTTTTCACCTCTCTTTAACTCCATGCATGTGATGTAGCCATACAATTTTTTTTTTTTGAAACAACAGGCCTTCCCCGTCAATTTCCATTAAAGAATCCGCCACAAAGTTGGTACAAGCCAAAGTATCAAAGGAACAAAAAAAAAACAATGCAAAAACTATGTAATGGACACCAGTAGCATTGTATTGCCACGGGCTGCACTCGTTTAATTCTTACTGCTTCCCTAGTTTGAACAGTGCCACCAGCCATAATGTTCACACGAGTCTCCTAGGCAATACGTGCTCCGACCTCAAAGAAAAATGTCGACAATCTGAGAGGCTCTTCTGAACCAAATTCAAACCATATTGCTGCAGCATCAATTCTTGGCTAATAATCATTTTCATTTACCATCCACAGGAGCACTTTTCATCTTGAGAGGGTCAGATGCTATTCTCCACCAAACTAATCAACAGCGTATCATTGTGGATAACTGCAATCCCCAGAAGTAAATAGAAAATACATTCAGGGAGACCAGAACCAAGAAACTGGCCAAGCAGATTAGTCGCCAGAAAGGGCAAATAAAATGCAGTGTTGTTGCATAGCTTCCCTCTGATAAGAAAACTTTGGATAAATGTAAATTGGAAATAGCGTTTTTTTTCCATCTCATATTTTCAGTCAGAAAAGAAAAAACTGAGAGCAGCAAGTTTCAACGAGCAACACTATGTTCATCTCAAAAAGTTTAAAATATGGTCCAGCTCCTGTTTTGAATCATTTCAATTAGGAATTACATAGCATTTAGTAATTGACATAAAGCCATAAAAGTACTCCAGGACTCACTCTGATCAACCAAGCAAAAACAATAACCGCTAGTACAAACTACTCCCTCCGTCACAGTTTAGCACGCTTCAACAATCTCTGGGACCAAGGCGATTAGCGATTGGACCAAAAAATAGCATTGGTAATTATAGCACGGTGCCTATTAGTAGAGAAATTAATGCGTACACACATGCATGGAGTGCTTCCACCACGCGTACACACCTACATGGAGAGAAAATTGTGGGCTTGCTTGTGGTTACCACATCCTAATTAATTGGGCATTAAACCAAACGCGCCTAAAATCCCTCCGGTGGTGGAAATGCATGAGGATTGAAGCGCGCCGTGTAAACTGTGATGGAGAGAGTACCAACTTTGCTCACGTAGTTAACTGCTTTAAGAATATGATTCTCATGAAAAATTTGTAATATTTAACATTAGGCATACCTTCCCTCTGGAATCAGGCAAAGACTGATCAGTCATGCTATCATCAACCATGACATCCTCATTGATGTTTATAGCATCCCTTTGTGATACCCTCGCTGGATTTCTTTCATAAACAATAATCTCTTCATATGCCTTCTGTATGATATCTTTTGCTGCTTTGTACATTGTCTCTGATCCAGATCCTTTCTCAGCACATCCGATGGCAGCAGCACATAGAACATCGTAACGGCTTGTGATGGACTGACAAGCATCATCTTGATGGTTATCACAGTTGTATTCTAATAAACCACTGTCTCTGGCCTTCCTTCTCCAACGCTTCAAATAGTAATCAGGTGGAAGTAAATGTGGATCAACTATTATGAATACTCCTAGAATATGACGGCATAAAATACCTGAGAACTCAAAGTATTTGCAACTACATTTTGCCATCTTATTGGAAGCATTGTAGGCCACACGGAATGTATCGGATGAATTTTCATCTTTCATGATGTTGTATTCACTTATGCATCCATCTTTAGTTTTCTGAATAATATATGCCAAAGACTCTGTAAATTCTTCCTGAAATCTACTAAAGACTGCTTTGGTGTAGGTACGTGCTGGCTGCTTTTCCATTGGTGATGCAGTCTTTGTCGTCACCAAATTTAAAGAAGTGTCCATATCTGCTTTTGCTTCTTCCTCATAATGGTTTTCGATGCCCAAATCAAATTGGGTTAGAAAAACTTCCAGTGTCACATTCGTACTGAAATATTTCTTGTAGAAATCATTCATGGTTTCTAACTTCTGCGCTTTAGATATTTCTGCACATAATGTATCCATCAGGTACAAAGGAACGCATTTTTGGCGGATATTGTACATTGCTCATAAGTATCAATGGTTGACATCCACGCTGTTTCAAATGTGTTGATTGTTTCAGACTCAACAACACAGCTTTCTGACTCATCTATTGAAGTAGGATGCTCTGAGTATGTATGAGCTAACTTCTGTTTGGTTCTACTCAAAATGTGCCACTTGCAGAAGCGGTGACAGGTATGCGGAAAAACCCTTCCAATTGCAACTTTAATGGCCCGATTTTGGTCGGTAATTAGTGAACATGGTGCCTTTCGCTCATTGCTGCCAGCCATGTTTCAAATAGCCAAACAAATGAGCATTCAGTATCTTCCATAAGCAATGCACATCCAAATATAACACGCTGGAGATGATTATTGACTCCTGAAAAGGTAACAAAAAGCATCATATACTTGTTCTTCTTGTATGTTGTGTCAAATGTAACAGCGTCCCCAAAATGCTGATAAGCAAGTTTAGCTCTAGCATCGGCCCAGAAAACATTCATTAGACAACTATTCTTGTCGACCTGTATGGCATGGAAGAAAGCAGGGTCATTGGCTTGCATCTTCTTCAAATAATCAAGAAGACCTTGAGCGTCTCCGCCTTCCCCAAGAATATTCTGCCTCAGAAAGGGCACTCCGTCTGAGCCCATCATAGTGATCTTATTGGAGGCATCAAGCAAACCTCTGTCACGAAGATACCCAACTCTACTACAGGTGCCAAGTTTATGATTATGAGCTGTTTCAAGCTTGGAAACAACCCAATGGTTTGATTCTCTGACCACCTCCATCATAGCATTACAACCTTCTCACGCTTCTTTGTAGCCTCATCTGATGATGGATTCTTCTTTCTGTATGGAATGGAGGACTATTCATATATCTTTCTTTTCTTTTTGCGGGGGAGGACTATTCATATATCAACAAGCATCCTCCCACAAACCCACTGTTCAGCCCGAAGACCCACCCAGCAGCCACAGCGAGGCTCTAAGCTTACAAAATCTCAGTGGCATCGGCTCACTGTGAAGGGAAGAAAAGGCGTCTAAAAATTAACTCTCTTGTCCACATAATGTACCAACAGTAATGACATCAATGATAGTGGATTCCACAATTTGAGTGCAGTACCACCAACACAATGCTCTAACAAATATATTCAAGTACATTCACAATAGTGAGGCAAATGAAGTTGATCTTGTATGCACAAAATGGTGTCTGCTGGAGGAGGCAAACTTGCAATAACAAATTTGAAATTCAAACAGGCTATAACTGATTTGCTCAAATCTTACCATAACAGATCTGAACACCATACAGGTTATAACTGGTTTGCTCAAATCTGAACCTATTCAGACAACATGTTTTGCTCTGTGTAGCAGTCAGACTGCCAATCACATCCATGGTGGTCCTCAACACCCCCTTGTACCTATTGTCATGCCCATGGCCTGCAGTCAAGAAAGCTCTTAAATTCATAGTAGTTGCTCGAAGCAAAGTCGGCATCCTTATCTCTTAGGTAGTTCACTGCCAAAACAGAGTATATACAGGAAAGCAAAAGGCTAAGAGGGACATGCAAAAGCTTGTAACAGCAGAAGAAACAATACTGAAATATTGTAGTGCACAACCATTTTATAAGAAACAATCGAGCCTAGTAACCAAACCACCATCGTAATTGTTTACATGAATAAAAGGCATAAGTTCTGTGTGGATAAAGGCCAGCTCTTTTGTTGGAACAACCACCAGTCAAACGATTCATAGGGGAACCGAAAACTAATAACAGAAGCTGGGAAACAAAATGTATACCTGAGCAGAACTGGATGTGTATCATTCTTCACTAATGCCCCATACCTCACTAAGCTTGTCACAATTACCAAGACTACCTGCACAGGTGGACAGAAACAAACAATAAAAGCTAGCACCACACTAAAAAACAGTCATAGCAAAGCATTCTGAAGCACAACAATTGCCAGCTCATATGCATCTGCTAAATAGCTTACTAACATGAATTCTTCACTGTATACGCCACTTACATCTATACAACGTACTCCCTCTGTCCCAAAATAAGTGTCTTTTTTTTTTCTTTTCGAAAAGGGGGGCTTCCCCGGCCTCTGCATCAGCATGATGCATACGGCCAATCTTATTAAGCATAAAATAGTCCACAAAGTCTCCAGGTCTCAAAGTTGTCAACAAGAAAAATAAGAAAAGGCTCACACAGAGCCCGAAGGCTAGATACACAAGCTAGCCAAAGCACTAATACATCACAGCCGGTTGGCTCCAAAATAGACAGGTAAACTAATTGCCTATCCTATTACACGACCGCCATCCAAACCGGCTGAATATATCCCGAGCTACCATCTCCCATCGGATAGCAGCAGTAACCAAAAGCTTCCTGGCCTCCATCGGAGTGAGTAGCGACCAGGAACGGATAAGAGCCGTTGCTCGGAAGATAACCTGCAAAACATGGATGTTTGTTGATCTGTTAAAGACGAAGTCATTTCTGCAATTCCAAAGCGCCCACAAAAAAGCGCAAACCCCCAAGCGAATATGTTTTGCTAACCCGGGCTCTACCCTAGTTAGCCATGTCCCAAACAACATGTTAACCGACCTTGGTGGGGTAATATTGAAAGCGACTTGAATAGTCGTCCAAAGAATTCTAGCTAGTGGGCAGTCAAAGAAAAGATGTTTAATGGTTTCTCCCTGATCACAGAAACTACACCTAGTAGGTCCTGTCCAATTACGCTTAATAAGATTATCCTTTGTTAAGATCACCTGTTTATGTAGAAACCACATAAACACCTTGATCTTTAAAGGAACTCTGATGTCCCACACATGCTTTGAAGTATGAATCGAGCTGGAATTAATAACATCAACGTACATTGATTTAACCGTGAATTCACCCGACCTAGTGAGATTCCAGCGTAATTTATCAGGTTGTTGAGAAAGTTGTACCTGCATCAGTCTCCTAACTAGGTGCAGCCACTCTTCCCAACGATTGCCCACTAACGATCTTCTAAACTGGATATCCAGGGGTATCGAGGCGAAGACCGATGCAACCATAGCATCGCGCCTTCGAACTATACGATACAGAGACGGATACTGGATTGCTAGGGGAGCCTCTCCAAGCCAAGTATCCTCCCAGAATCTCGTGCTTGCACCATTACCAACTAAATGTTTTGACCTCTGAAAAAATGAAAGCTTCACTTTCATAAGCCCTTTCCAAAAGGGTGAATCAGTTGGTCTAACCGACACCTGAGCCAAAGTTTTGGTTTGGAGATACTTGTTACGCAGGATTTGAGCCCACATGGCGTCAGTTCCCGAGGATAACTTCCACAACCACTTACTAAGAAGGCACCGGTTCTTGACTTCGAGATTCTCAATCCCCATACCCCCTTGGTCTTTCGGTCTACAAATGATATCCCACTTCGCTAACCGATATTTTCTCTTAAGCTCATCCCCCTGCCAAAAGAACCTCGATCGATAGAAGTCCAGTCGTTTCCTAACACCAACTGGGACTTCAAAGAAGGACAAAAGGAACATGGGCATGCTCGTGAGCACCGAATTAATAAGAATTAAACGGCCTCCATACGACATTAGCTTGCCCTTCCAACAACTTAGCTTCTTCTCGAAGCGATCCTCAATACACTTCCATTCATTATTCGTGAGCTTGCGGTGATGAATAGGAATTCCTAAGTAGGTAAAAGGCAGCTCACCCAAACCACATCCGAACAACTGCTTGTAATCCTCTTGTTCCTCTTTGGCTCTCCCAAAGCAGAACAACTCACTTTTGTGGAAGTTAATTTTGAGCCCACTAAGCTGCTCAAACAAACAAAGCAGCAGCTTCAGATTTCTAGCTTTTACCAAGTCATGCTCCATGAAGATGATAGTGTCATCAGCGTATTGCAGGATGGATATACCCCCATCCACTAAGTGTGGCACCAAGCCCCCTATTTGGCCAACTTCCTTGGCTCTCCCTAACAACACCGCCAACATATCTGCTACTATGTTGAACAGAATAGGGGACATCGGATCTCCCTGCCGCAAGCCCTTATGTGTCTGGAAGTAATGACCGACATCGTCATTCACTTTAATGCCAACACTACCCTTTTGCGTAAAAGTTTCAATCTGGCTCCTCCAGCCCTCGTGGAAACCTTTCATACGCAAAGCTTGTTGCAGAAAAGGCCATTTAACTTTGTCATACGCTTTCTCAAAATCTACTTTAAAGATGACTCCATCAAGTTTCTTAGAGTGAATTTCATGGAGCGTTTCATGCAACACCACCACCCCTTCAAGGATGTTTCTGTCTGGCATGAAAGCTGTTTGGGATTGCTGCACCACAGAATGCGCAATCTGTGTGAGCCTATTAGTCCCAACCTTGGTAAAAATTTTGAAACTGACATTCAAGAGGCAGATAGGACGGAACTGCTCAATCCTGAGAGCGTCGGTCTTCTTTGGAAGCAACGTTATCGTTCCAAAGTTCAAATGAAAAAGTTGAAGCCGTCCAGCAAAAAGGTCATGGAACATGGGTAGTAGATCCCCCTTGATGATATGCCAACATCTTTTGTAAAACTCCGCCGGGAACCCATCCGGCCCGGGAGCCTTATTGATCCCCATCTGAGAGATGGCATCGAAAACCTCCTTTTCCGTAAACGGCGCAACTAGCATGTCATTATCAGCAGCAGTTAATTGAGGCACATCCTCAGTCCTGGACTCATCGAGGGACACAGCGCTATCCTCCGGCGGTCCAAATAACTGCTTGTAGTATTCGGTGATGTATAGCTTAAGATTATCGTGACCAACAATTGTACCTTCATCTTGCTCGAGCTGAAATATTTTTTTCTTTCTGTGTTTGCCATTCGCAATCAGATGAAAGAATTGAGTGTTCGCATCCCCTTGGATTACTTTGCGAACCTTTGCTCTGAGCGCCCACTTCAGCTCTTCTTCGCGGAGAAGTTCCTTCAACCTCTTTTCCGCATCAATCTTACAGCACATATCCGCAGATTGAAGAACAGCTGATTCAGCTTTAACATCTAGGTATCGAATAATCTCCAGGAGTCTGTCTTTCTCAACCTTATAAACTCCACTTAGATGTTTAGCCCAACCTCGAAGAAAGCTCCTCAAATGTCTAATCTTATTCTGCCATCTCTCGACAGGCGATCTACCCCTAGACTCTCTAGCCCACTCTCTGGCAACAATATCCAAGAAACCTTCTCTTTCAAACCATGCCGTTTCAAAGGAGAAAGTATTCTTGTTTCCCACATGCCTTGGCTCCCCTGAGTCAACAAATAGCGGTGTGTGGTCCGAAATCCCTCGCGTGAGAGCCTGTACCGTGACCAGAGGGAACTTCTGCTCCCATTCGGCACTTGCAAGAACCCGATCCAACTTCTCATATGTCGGGTTTGGTAAAGAGTTAGCCCAGGTAAATTGTCTACCAGAGAGTTCGATTTCTCTCAAATCCAAACTCTCAATGATGGTATTAAACATAAACGACCATCGCCCATCAAAATTATCGTTATTCTTTTCATCCCGCCTCCTAATAATGTTGAAGTCCCCCCCAACCAGAATAGGGAGTTGTTCGGACCCACAAATTCGAACCAGGTCAGCCAAAAATTCCGGTTTAAGCTCAGGTTGTGCGGCCCCGTAGACCGCCACCAACACCCAGTTAAACCCATCTATTTTGGACCTGACTCTGAATTTCACTGCAAAGTCACCCATAACAACACTCCGGACTTCAAGGGAATCACATCTCACACCCAGCAAGATGCCCCCAGACCTCCCTCTTGGAGGAAGACAATGCCAATCGAATTCCACCCCTCCCGACAACGTGTTAAGAAACTGAGGTGCAAAATTATCCCTACCAGTTTCAGAGAGAGCAATGAAATCTAAACGGTGCTCTAAAGATACCTCCGCTAGAAACCTACACTTAGCCAAGTCCTTAAGACCTCTGCTATTCCAGAATATTCCTTTCATAGGTCATCATGGAATTTTTTGGCCTTACGAATTCTAGCACTCCTGCGTACCGCGGACGCAGGGTACACCTTCCGCTTCCACTTACGTTTAGGAATGTTATCACCTGTAGCCCGGTCCTCATAACCGTGCTCCGGTTGAACATGAGCTGCATCATCCACCTGGAGTTCATCCTCATCAGGCTCCGCAGACGGAGGAACAAGATCCGCGCAGAATTTATCAAGCACCCTAACACCCAAGGCCTCAATCTCCGCATCATTCATAGGTTTTACAGCCGCTAGATTTCTAATAGACTCCAAGGCCCGTTCCGCTTCCAAATCTAAAAGATCATTAACCGAATTTTCAATTTCCAAATTATTATTCCCAAGAGACACCCCCACTTGGTTTGCATTATAAATAATCTCATCCTTAGAGAAATGCAGAATGGAATTTGAAACATTAACTGACATACCTGTTGTGCTCTCCACATCACGCAGCTTGGCCGCCCGCATAGCGCACCTCTGCGGCAAATCATCAACCTCCGGAAGGTCCTGGAGACGAGAGCTCGTCCGCCTCCCCTCGGAAGCAGGGTCCCGAATCCCTCCGAACGCGATCACCTCCTCCCGAGTAGCGGCTCCCGGAGTAGGTCTGGGAGAGGGGGACCTCGGAGGAGATGGGGAGAGGCCTGACGGAGTTGGCACCAGGGCCTCCTGCCCTAGTCCGACCCCCCCCCAGCCGACGCCGTGGCAGCCGTGTGCTCCACCTGCAGGACCGCCGTCGGTACTAGAGGGTCATGGTCCACCTGCCCCTGACGCCTGCCTAGCACCTCCGGCAACCCCACCACCAACGAGGCTCCCGCGAGACGGACCTCCAGGGCCTCCTGCCCCAAAGGTAAGTCACCCCGGCTGGACACAGGTACCTGCGCCGCCTGCGGTGAAACAGAAGAATGAGAGGGAGTCGTGGCCACCTGCCCAGACGCCCCTCCCCTCCGCGAGGAAACCGAAGACCTAGATCGCCCTGGCGACTCCTGAGGCTCCACTTCTCGAACACCACGGGCACTGAAGCTGGCCGACTGCCGGGGTGACCGCCCAAAGTCCAAGACCGGGAGCGAAAGCTCGAAAGCATCGTCAGAGTCAACCCGATCACTCCACAGACGAGGAGGCGCCGACGACGGCAGAAAAGATCCAAACCGCAGTGAGTTATGCGGCAAAGACGAAGCCGGGGACTGCTCCATCCCGGCTCCGTTCTCCGGCTCCTGAGCAGCAGGCCCCGATCCATTGGGCTCCTGTGCTGCCTCATCCGCCTGCTCCCTGGGAGCACCTGTATCATCACCCCCATCGTGCATGTCCACGTCAGTGCTAGCAGCAACCTCAGCAAACAACTCTGCATCCTCAAACTCAATATCAAGTGGAAACACCTCGCCTCTATAGGTCCAGTTGATGACGTCCGGGACATACTCAATATCCAGAATGCTGACTCGCAGTCGAGCCACCCCCTGAGCTCTAGTGAACGCCATATCCACTTTCTCCGTCTTACCAACCATAATCCCCAAACTAGCCACCACACGCACATCAGTAAGAGCCTCAGACGGTGCCCCCGAGAAACGCAGCCACACCTGAGTAAGAGGCTTCCCCTTAGGCTCAACTTTCTTCCACTCGTGGAACTCCAAAATACCTTTGGTGCCTGGCACCTTACACATCCCAAAGCTCAACAAACGCTGCAAGTCCTCAAGCGAAGGAAACTCCACTCTGAAAACTCTATCCTCAACGGGTACGAGGTCCCACTGAAAATCACCCGGAGCCAACTCCTGAAGTCTCTGCACAATCTGAGCCTGGGAGACATCTCCCTGTGTCACCTTGACCAAACCAGTAGTAAGGCTCTGTGTATCAACTGGGATCTCCCTCGCAGCCGCTGACTCGAAGAACATCAGCTCCGCACAGTACACCCCATATACAGTAAGAGCTGGAATATGGTCCCTCAGCAAAGGACAATCCCCTGAAGCATGCGCAGGCTTACCACAGGATTCGCACAGCTGGGCCACACACTCTGCGATGAAGTGCCCCTTCTCTCCGCACCGGTAACAAAGCATTCTCTCTTTCTTCCGAGCGTACTTGGATGCCCTCTCAGAATCAGCCACTTGAACCACCTCAGCCTCCTTCGCAATCCCAGGAACCTCAGCAACCGCAAGTGCATTCACGACCTCCATCGCCTGGGGAGGTAGCTCCTGTGGTGTCTGATCAGTCTCCATCGCCGCCCCGTCAGAGTCAACATGTCTGGGGGGAGGCGGCCGGCGGAACCTTCCGCGGCCTCCACCACGACCACGGTATCCGCGATAACCTCCTCTGTGCCTGTTATCAGGTCCTGAGGCCCCCTCAACGAAGCCTCCAGCCGGCCCCAGGAACGGTCTCTCTGCAGACCCGTCACTCTGCCAAGCATAACCCCGACCTCCTCCCGCTGAAGATGAGCCCCGATGCTGGCCTACTCCATACGCATCATACCCGTCATCACCCCACTTGCCTCGAGGTGCATCAGTCGGTCTCCCACTGGTATTACCCTGATTGCTCTGAACCTGAATCTGCCCCGCACGATTCTGCGCCTGACGAACCGCAAGGTGTGGCGGGGGTGCACGCTGACCCCCGGTAGGCGCCGCCACCGGATCAGCAGCGACACCGGCAGCCACCGTGGCGCCCGGCGTCTCGGCCCTCAGACCAGCCATCCCCGCCGCCGACGCGTTACGAGCCGGCACCACCGGCGGTGCAGGGCGAGGAGCTCCACGGCCAGTCGACCCAGGAGCCGGCGCCGCCGGCGGCGGAGGGCGAGGACCTCCCCGGCCGACCCCTGCAGCATTAGATGGCACCGGGGGTCTAAGCGCGGCCTGGCCAGCCGTCGTTGGCTGCGCCACAGGAGTCCGAGCTCCCGGAGCGCCCAGCTGCTGCCGCGGCGGGAGGGCACCTCCACGACCTGCAGCACCCGGCGCAAGTGCCGGCGGCTGCTGTCCGGCCGGCGGTGCGCCCCGTCCCGACGCATGGGGCGGCGGCGGTCGAGCCCTTCCAGCCCCCCCCGCGGTACTCGCAGCAGGAGGGGGTCCCGCTCCACGTCCAGCCATGAGCAGCGGCGGGATCCTCCTCGCCCTGCCCGATCCACACAGCGGGAAACCACGACTCCCCTGGCGATGAACCCTAGCGGCACGTACCGACGGCGCTGGGACGATCGAAGGATCGGACGTGCATGGCAGAAAATACTCAACGGACCGGCCTTGATTGACATAATGGGCCTCATACCCATTGTTGTCCGGCCCATTGGCAACGAGGCCCGAAGGCTCCCGATCCAGCCCGGCCGCACCAAGCAGCTGAGCGAGCGCGATCGCCCTCGTCGATCGAATCTCGGTCGCCGTGGCCTCCATGGCCGGCGCCGGCGGCCGCACATTCCGGGACAACAACCTCCGTCCCTTCTTCCTCTTAACCGTAACCCACGCATCCGGCCGGATCAGATCAAACACAGTGAGCTTCGGCAAACATACCTTGGGTAAAGGTCCCTTCCATGGACGAAGCGCCGATGGCGCCGTCTTTCTATGCACGATCCGGCGAACAATCTCGATCTTCTCTCCATCGTGCAGCCCCTCACGAGCCAGATCGTCTCTGGGAACCACCTTGTCCACCGTGGTCGCTACTTCCTCTTCCGAGTAACCTGAATGAAAGAATTCACAGATTAAGTCCGACGGCGTAGGAGACGGCGGTGACTCCCCCGGCGGCTCCGCTCCATCCTCGTCCGCATCATCATCGTCAGATCCGGCAAGGGCCCAGAAGCGACCGCCCACCCGGCATGGGTGGATCCGAGTCATGGATGCGCCTGCCTCAGCATGCCCTTGTGTCCCAGTGCGAGCTTAGCTTGACAAGATGTAGCAGCAATACTTGTTAAGACACTTATTTTGGGATGGAGGGAGTATCATTCATTATTCAATCTATGCATCACTTCACTGCATAGATGTAAAGGAATGCCCGTGCAGGTGATAATGTGTAAGGTAAAGCATGCCACATCGAGTACTGAAGGTAAAAGGTATTTTTGGTTGCCATAACTGAAAATGTGAGAGTAAGTGTATTATGGAAAAGCCTACACAAATTAACCAGGCGAACTCTAAAACTGGAAGCAAATTAAAATCGTGAAATTAGACATCAACTGTTTATCAAATGCACATCACTGTAGGACATCAAGAAAGGAAAATGAGGAATTATTATCTCTATTGGCCATGGCAAGAGAAGAGTTGCAGCATGGGGAATTACATCAGTCAAAGCGATGAACAAACCCAGGAAAAGAGGCCGTCAAGGTCACGGGGGCTGAGCCAGGGCAGCACATCCGAGAAAGGGCTGTCGAGGTCGCGTTCGCGGCGCCTTCGTCGCCCTTTGTGTGTGTGTGTGTGTGGGTGGGGGGGGGGGGGGACGGGGGGGGGGACGTGCAGGACAGGCGGTGCGGGGACGAGCACAGCGGGGACTACTGTGCTGGGGAGCAGGCGGAGGTCGAGAGCAAGCAGCAGCGGGGCATGAGACAGTTCACAGCGTCTCCGACAGGCAGCAGGCAAATTAACCGTTCTTTAGGGTTTTTAGACCAAAAATCAGTGCTCCAATAACTGCGCTATATAAATTTTGCTAACCAAATTTGGGCAGCCCTAAATTACAACCACTTGGCCGCAAATATCGACATAAAACATTTTTCAGGCAGCATGTGATTGCCCAACCGCCATGCTAAACGTTCTCGCGCGGGACCGCAGCCAGCCACAGAACCGTCATGGAAGACCCCTCCGACTCGACTGCCGTTATCACCCCGCTACCGCCACGCTGGAGCAACTCCTCTGGTGGTTCCCATTATCGTCATGGTCGCCTCCAAGCCATTTGTCCACCACGCCGTTTTTGCGCCCCCACGTGTCGCCGCCGTAGTCGGAGGGGATGGGCCAAACCACATCATTGCTGAAAAGGCCTAGCTGAAGCTACCCGGCGGCGCCGACGTGAAGCGGACTCCGCGAGATCCATTGTTGGCTACCTCGCCGTAGTTGAAAAGACGAACGGACGGTGCAGCCATGACTGCTCCGGCTACTGCGGTGGTGCACTCCCCCTCCCCTGTCACTAACAGTGGAGGACGAACCGGCGTCACACGCCGCCATGGCCGCTGATGTCCACACGCGTTCAACAAAATGTCGCAAATGTATAAAAAAAATATCTTCGTTTTTCTAGCTTTGTCGCAAAATCATCTTCTTCAATCCAATTGTAGGTGATGTGTGCCTATGTTATTCAATTTTGAGGCATTTAGTGTCAACAATGAAACTTTTTGCAAAACATGAATGTTACATTTCAAGATTTTATTTCTCAAGGTACCCCCTCTCAAGAATATGACACACAAATGGGGCGAGCCCAATCTTGACATCGATAAGGAGGGTTTTGTTGATGCAACTTCGAAGGAAAGATTGCAAAACTACCAAGAGGATGGAAACAAATTGCTATGTGTGGTATGGAAAAAAATTGGCATTGATGCGGCTGTTGGAAGCGAGCAACCATTGAAAGTATGGGAGAAAGCACGGAAGGATTCATGGCGCCATGGGAGGCGTCATGGAAGGATTCAGGGGTGGTATGGGTGGATTGATGGGTGCCATTAGAGGTGGCATGGATGGTCTTGTGGGTGCCATGGGAGGAGGCATGAGTGGTGGCATGGGTAGTGCTATGAGTGGTGGGATGGGAGGAGACATGGATGACAATGAAGACAATGAAACCAATGGTGGCGATGATACCAATGTTCCAAGCCACATAGACAACGGGAACACAGGTGGCAATGGAGGAGATGAAAGTTGAGAGGTTATGTTTTATGTACTTTTTATGTCCTATGCAAAATAAACGTGTTGGTGATGCACTATGCTTGTGGTTTTCATTTGAATTTGATATGGGGATTTGAAGTTCAATTTGATATGTTGTTGATTATGTGTGTGGTGATCTTGCGAAGTTTAAATTCTATCAATAGTTAATGTTTTGTTTCAATATACATGCAATTGTGAAGAAGAAATATGTGGTTGGGTGCCCTATTTTAGGGCAGCTGTTGGAGCCGTGGTTCCCTATTTTAGAACAACTGTTGGAGATGGACATTTTCTGGTGCCTAAAAAAAACACTTTTTAGTCTTCTAATTTTTTTGCTCTATTTTTTGTGAATTAAACTTATTTGTTGTTGAAGATGCTCTCAGGAGGTGGAAGAACGGAGGAGAGAACAAAGAGTGTGGGTTAGATCATCTCCAACAAATCCCCATAAAAACTCCCCTCAAAATGATTATACGGGATGTTCATGTAATTTAGATAAGATGCAAATGAGGTGCTTTATCATCCCCTATAACCTATAGTTTCTATTTGTCTCTCTCGCTCTCTCTCAAGCGGTGGCGCACGGACTCTGGCAGTGGTACAGTGACGACAGTGCACGAGCAACAGTGGCAAATGGCGATGGTTGACGATGACATCGATGGTTGGTGGTGGTAAACGACATCAGGCGGGCGGGCAGTGATGCGGTGGCGACATAGTGGTTGTTTCAATTATACGGAAAGGTCATTCCCCCTACATAGAGGGGAAGTTGGTCTAGATTATACGGGATCCCCTAAAATCACATTTATTAGAGTTGCCAGAGCTTTTTTTGGATCAACTCCCTCTACCATTCTTTATATGTGAAAGGGGATTTGTTGGAGATACTCTTAGAATAGAAGGGTATATTCCCCTTGATATTTGGAAGAAATGAGAGATTGGTGCCACCTAAGAGCATCTCCAATGGACCCCCTTCCCCATCCTATATACTTAAGAAGTTCATCCCCACTATCATATTTATCTAAACATGCAGGCTATCCACATCAGCTTCTAGCCACGTCAGCAACTCTAAACATCCATATGAGCCATGTCATGCCTTCAGTTTCCATTTGCACACCAAACAGACCGAAAGCCCTGTCCCCTCTTGTGTTTTGTTTCATGCAGTAAAAAACTTCACCCACTTTATGCATGCTCTGAGTCATTAATTAATGGTATTTAATGAGCGCACATATTGTGTTGCAAACTACCCGACGGACATTTCCCATCCCTAATCTCGTATGTTCTCCTATACCTAATAGAGTTCCACCACACCATCGTTTGTCTCCCTTGGTCTGCAATGCCGTTACATCCTATGCCATCCATCTTCCTGCAAATTGCAGCCTATAATCATGACAAATAAAGGATTAAAAGTCCCCATTGGGGAATAGCATTGTGGTGACCGCAGGCTCAGCTCCAGTTGGATCACCTACCTCTTATTTATCCAGATGGAGCGGCTAGGGGTCTAGGGCCTCGCCCTTGTCTCCCTCTCCCAATATCCCTACTCGGGTCGTTCTGTCATCAGGTACCAAGCACCTAAAAGTTACTGTTGTTGTAATTGGTGAAGGCGTTGAATTTGAAGACCTCCACCATCGACTGGCCGCATGTCGCCTGCTGCCACCCCCATGACCTTCGCTCTACGATCAAAGTTTAGTGTCATCTCGAGCGCGTCCACTGTCTCTCTTGCTTGTTGTATCATGGACATGTTCCCTTCTCTTATCTAGCCTTCGACTGCAGCAAAGACCTCGCCCATTAGCAGGTAAATAACCCCCAGTGTGAATCCTCGATTATGTCTCCTAAATTAATCTTTCCATGCGGTTAATTTTCTTAAAGCACCTCTGTTTCTTCTCAAACTGATTATAGTGCTTCGCAAAATTTGGATTCTCCATCATGGCATCTTTACCAAGTAGCAGGCTATTCCTTCCCTTTTGTATGGAACATAGAAGGTTATCCTAAATGTTTGTTTACTATGTCCTCCCCCTCATGGCATCGTAACAGTCCATTCCTGTTTTTTTGAGGGAAACATAGCAGGCCATTCCTGATTGCTCCATTCCTATTCCTTCTATTAGCTTGCAACTTTAGCATAAGGTTGTGCTACATGATTTGCTTTATTGTTGTTGTAATTGGTGAAGGCGTTGAATTTGAAGACCTCCAACATCGACTGAATGCATGCCGCCTGCTGCCACCCCCATGACGTTCGCTCTACGATCAAAGTTTGGTGCCATCTCCAGCGCGTCCACCCGTCTCTCTTGCCTGTTGTATCATGGACAAGCTCCCTTATCTTATCTAGCCTTCGACTGCAGCAAAGACCTCGCCCATTAGCAGGTAAATAACCCCCGGTGTGAATCCTCGATTATGTCTCCTAAATTAATCTTGCCATGCGGTTAATTTTCTTCAAGCGCCTCTATTTCTTCTCAACTGATTATAGTGCTCTGCAAAATTTGGATTCTCCGTCATGGCAGTTGTACTAGGTAGCAGGTTATTCCTTCCCTTTTGTATGAAATGTAGCAGATTACTCTAAATGATTTGTTTATTATGTTCTCCCCCTCATGGCATCATAGCAGTATATTCCTCTTTCTTTTGAGGGAAACGTAGTAGGCTATTCCCGATTGCTCCATTCCTATTCCTTCTATTAGCTCGCAACTTTAGCATAAGGTTGTGCTACATGATTGGATTTTTGCCATGCCTTCTATAGTTTTGTTTAAATATGGATAAAACAACGAATTATTTGTCACCCCGACGGTGCATATATGAATAAGGTACATGGAGTGTTCAGGCAAATAAATTATTTTGACAGGAAACAGTAGGATATCTTATAGGGTAGCTGATACGTCTCCAACGTATCTATAATTTTTGATTGTTCCATGCTATTATATTATCTGTTTTGGATGTTTTATATGCATTAATATGCTATTTTATATTATTTTTGGGACTAACCTATTAACCTAGAGCCCAGTGTCAGTTTCTGTTTTTTCCCTTGTTTTTGAGTTTCGCAGAAAAGGAATACCAAACGGAGTCCAAACAGAATAAAACCTTCACGATGATTTTTTCTTGGACAAGAAGACACCCAGGAGGCTTGGAGTGCAAGTCAGAGGAGCCACGAGGCGGCCACAAGGGTGGAGGGCGCGCTCCTGCCTTGTGGGCCCCCCGTGACTCTCCAGACCTAATTCTTTCGCCTACATATTCCAAAATATCCCCAAACCACAAGAGGCATCCACGAAAACACTTTTCCATCGCCGCAACGTTCTGTACCTGTGAGATCCCATTTAGGAACCTTTTTCGGCACCCTGCCGGAGGGGGATTCGATCACGGAGGGCTTCTACATCAACTCTATTGCCCTTCCGATGAAGCGTGAGTAGTTTACCACCGACCTGTCCATAGCTAGTAGCTAGATGGCTTCTTCTCTCTCTTTGATTCTCAATACCATGTTCTCCTCGATGTTCTTGGAGATCTATTCGATGTAATACATTTTTGGCGGTGTGTTTGCCGAGATCCGATGAATTGTGGATTTATGATCAGCTTATCTATGAATATTAATTGAATCTTCTCTGAATTCTTTTATGCACGATTTGATATCTTTGTAATTCTATTCAAACGATCGGTTTGGTTTGGCCAACTAGATTGGTTTTTCTTGCAATGGGAGAAGTGCTTAGCTTTGGGTTCAATCTTGCGGTGTCCTTTCCCAGTGAGTAGGGGCAGCAAGGCACGTATCGTATTGTTGCCATCGAGGATAAAAAGATGGGGTTTTCATCATATTGCTTGAGTTAATTCCTCTACATCATGTCATCTTACTTAATGCTTACTCTGTTCTTCATGAACTTAATACTCTAGATGCAGGCATGAGTCGGTCGATGTGTGGAGTAATAGTAGTAGATGCAGAATCATTTCGGTCTACTTGACACGGACGTGATGCCTATATTCATGATCATTACCTTAGATATTGTCATCACTTTGCGCTTTTCTATCAATTGCTCGGCAGTAATTTTTTCACCCCCCGTATTATTTGCTATCTTGAGAGAAGCCTCTAGTGAGACCTATGGCCCCCGGGTCTATTTTCCATCATATAAGTTTCCGATCTACAATATTAGTTTTAGATCTACTATTTTTGCAATCTTTTACTTTCAGATCTAGCTATAAACCAAAAATATCAAAAATATTTACTTTATCATTTATCTATCTCTATCAGATCTTACTTTTGCAAGTAACCATGAAGATATTGACAACCCCTTTATCACGTTGGGTGCAAGTTGTATGATTGTTTGTGCAGGTACTAGGTGATTTGTGCGTTGTCTCCTACTGGATTGATACCTTGGTTCTCAAAACTGAGGGAAATATTTATATCTACTTTGTTGCATCACCCTTTCCTTTTCAAGGGAAAAACCAACACAAGCTCAAGAAGTAGCAGGAAGAATTTCTGGCGCCGTTGCCGGGGAGATCTACGCCAAGTCAAGACATACCAAGTACCCAGCATAAACTCTCATATCTTACATTACATTATTCGCCATTCGCCTCTCATTTTCCTCTCCCCCACTTCTGAAATGATTTTCGAAAAGATTTGCCTTCTCTTCGCCCCTCTTCCGTTTGTCTTCTTCGTTTGCTTTTTGTGTGCTCATGAGTTGGATTGCTTGCCTTTATGGCTCAGCCAAAGAATGTTGATCCTCACATTAGGAGGTTGTAAGAAATTGAAAATAATGTTAGGAGCTTCATGTCTTTACAATTTGAGCACAATAGTTTCTTTAGAAACGAGCTTAAGGAGCAAAAAAGTATTATGGAGTACATGAATACTGAGCTCGATGATATGTCTAAAGAATTTTATGGTTTGAAATCTCTTTTTACTCATCTTGAAAATTTAGTAGGCCAAATTTCTGATAAAAAAGCTACCTTAGTAAATAAGATGGCTGCTAAAACGGAGGCTTTAAATAATGATGCTTTAAATAATGATGAAGATCTTAAAGTGATTGATGTGACTCCTATTGAATCTTTATTTTTCCAATATAAATCTTGATAAAGATGGGACTGGAGATGAGTCAACTTTAGTTAAAAAGCGTCCAAATGATTTGGAGTTTTTAGATCTTAATGCAAAAATTGATAAAAGTGGGATTGGAGAGGTCAAAACTTCAAGTAGTAATGAACCCACTCTTTTGGATTTCAAGGAATTTAATTATGATAATTGTTCTTTAATAGATTGTATTCCCTTGTTGCAATCCATGATGAATTCTCCTCATGCTTATAATCAAAACAAAGCTTTTACTAAACATATCGTTGATGCTATGATGCAATCTTTTGAAGAAAAGCTTGAATTGGAAGTTTCTATCCCTAGAAAACTTTATGATGAGTGGGAAGATACTATTAAGATTAATATTAAAGATTATGAGTACCATGCTTTGTGTGATTTGGGTGCTGGTGTTCCCACGATTCCAAAAACTTTATGTGATGTGTTAGGTTTCCGTGAATTTGATGATTGTTCATTAAACTTGCATCTTGCGGATTCCACTATTAATAAACCTATGGGAAGAATTACTGATGTTCTTATTGTTGCAAATAGTAATTATGTGCCTGTAGATTTCATTGTTCTTGGTATAGATTGCAATCCTACATGTCCTATTATTCTTGGTAGACCTTTCCTTTGAATGATTGGTGCAATTATTGATATGAAAGAAGGAAACATTAGATTTCAATTTCCATTAAGGAAGGGCATGGAACACTTTCCAAGAAAGAAAATTAAATTGCCATATGAATCTATTATGAGAGCTACTTATGGATTGCATACCAAAGATGACAATATCTAGATCTATTTGTGTTTTTATGCCTAGCTAAGGGCGTTAAACAATAGCTCTTGTTGGGAGGCAACCCAATTTTATTTTTGTTTTTGCTTTTTAGGTTCTGTTTTGCAATAAATAATTCATGTAGCCTCTGGTTAGATGTGGTTTTGTGTTTTAATTAGTGTTTGTGCCAAGTAAGACCTTTGGGATGGCTTACGGTGACAGTTGTTTTGATGTTGCCGAGAAACAGAAACTTTTGCACCCAGGAAAATAATTTTCATAATTCACAGAAGCGTTATTTTGATCTGATTCTTTTTGAAATAGATTGTTACACAAATTTCCCAGGTTTTACTAATTTTTCAGAATTGTTGGAGTTACATAAGTATTCGAGAGTTACAGATTACTACAGACTGTTCTGTTTTTGACAGATTCTGTTTTCTATGTGTTGTTTGCTTATTTTGATGAATCTATGGGTAGTATCGGGGAGAATGAACCATGGAAAAGTTGGAATACAGTAGATATTACACTAATATGAATAAAGAATGAGTTCATAACAGTACCAAAAGTGGTGATTTATTTTCTTATACTAACGGAGCTTATGAGATTTTCTGTTGAGTTTTGTGTTGTGAAGTTTTCAAGTTTCGGGTAAGGATTCGATGGACTATGGAATAAGGAGTGGAAAGATCCTAAGCTTGGGGATTCCCAAGGCACCCCATGGTAATATTAAAGTACAACCAAGAGCCTAAGATTGGGTATGCCCCGGAAGGCATCCCCTCTTTCGTCTTCGTCTATCGGTAACTTTACTTGAGGCTATATTTTTATTCACTACATGATATGTGTTTTGCTTGAAGCGTCTTGTATGATTTGGGTCTTTGCTTTTTAGTTTGCCACAATCATCATTGATGTACACACCTTTTGAGAGGGACACGCATGAATCTTGATTTATTAGAATACTCTATGTGCTTCTCTTATATCTTTTGAGAGGCAATTTTGCTCTAGTGCTTCACTTATATCTTTTTAGAGCACGTTGGTGGCTTTATTTTATAGAAATTGTTGAACTCTCATGCTTCACTTATATTATTTTGAGAGTCTTCAAACAACATGGTAATTTGCTTTTGTTATAACTTTAGTGCTAATATGATAGACATCCAATGGGGATATAATAAAAACTTTCATATAAAGTGCATTGAATACTATGAGAAGTTTGATTCCTTATGATTGTTTTGAGATATAGAGATGGTAATATTAGAGTCATGCTAGTGAGTAATTGTGAATTTGAGAAATACTTGTGTTAAAGTTTTTGATTCCCGTATCATGCACGTATGGTGAACTGTTATGTGATGAAGTCGGAGCATGATTTATTTATTGACTATCTTCCTTATGAGTGGCGATCGAGGACGAGCGATGGTATTTTCCTACCAATCTATCCCCCTAGGAGCATGCGTGTAGTACTTTGTTTCGATAACTAATAGATTTTTGCAATAAGTATGTGAGTTCTTTATGACTAATGATGATTCCATGGATCATACGCACTCTCACCCTTCCACCATTGCTAGCCTCTCTAGTACCGCGCAACTTTCGCCGGTACCATACACCCATCATATACCTTCCTCAAAACAGCCACCATACCTGCCTATTATGACATTTCCATAGCCATTCCGAGATATATTGCCATGCAACTTTCCACTGTTCCGTTTATTATGACACATTCCATCATTGTCATATTGCTTTGAATGATCATGTAGTTGACACCGTATTTGTGGCAAAGCCGTTGTTCATAATTCTTTCGTACATGTCACTCTTGATTCATCGCACATCCCGGTACACCGGCGGAGGCATTCATATAGAGTCATATTTTGTAATTCTTGAGTTGTAAGTAAATAAAAGTGTGATGATCTTCATTATTAGAGCATTGTCCCATGTGTGGAAAGGATGATGGAGACTATGATTCCCCCACAAGTCGGGACGAGACTCCGAACGAAACAAAGGAGGCCAAAAAAAATGAGAAGGCCCAAATAAAAAAATGAGAGAAAAGAGAGAAGGGACAACGTTACTATCCTTTTTCCACACTTGTGCTTCAAAGTAGCACCATGATCTTCATGATAGAGTGTCTCCTATGTTGTCACTTTCATATACTAGTGGGAATTTTTCATTATAGAACTTGTCTTATATATTCCAATGATGGGCTTCCTCAAATTGCCCTAGGTCTTCGTGAGCAAGCGAGTTGGATGCACACCCACTTAGTTTTCTTTTGAGCTTTCATAAACTTATAGCTCTAGTGCATCTGTTGCATGGCAATCCCTACTCACTAACATTGATATCTATTGATGGGCATCTCCATAGCCCGTTGATACGCCTAGTTGATGTGAGACTATCTCTCTCTTTTTGTCTCCACAACCACCATATTCTATTCCACCTATAATGTTATATCCATGGCTCACGCTCATGTATTCGTGAAAGTTGAAAAAGTTTGAGAACATCAAAAGTATGAAACAATTGATTGGCTTGTCATCAGGGTTATGCATGATTTAAATATTTTGTGTGGTGAAGATGGAGCATATCCAGACTATATGATTTTGTAGCGACAAGCTTTCTTTGGCCATGTTATTTTGAGAAGACATAATTGCCTTGTTAGTATGCTTGAAGTATTATTGTTTTTATGTCAATATTAAACTTTTGTTTTGAATCTTATGGATCTGAACATTCATGCCACAATAAAGAAAATTACACGGATAAATATGTTGGGTAGCATTCCACATCAAAATTTGTGTTCTTATCATTTACCTACTCGAGGACGAGCAGGAATTAAGCTTGGGGATACTTGATACGTCTCCAACATATCTATAATTTTTGATTGTTCTATGCTATTATATTATCTGTTTTGGATGTTTTATATGCATTAATATGCTATTTTATATTATTTTTGTGACTAACCTATTAACATAGAGCCCAGTGCCAGTTTCTGTTTTCCTTGTTTTTGAGTTTTGCAGAAAAGGAATACCAAACGGAGTCCAAACGGAATAAAACATTCGTGATGATTTTTCTTGGGCCAGAAGACACCCAGGAGACTTGGAGTGCAAGTCAGAGGAGCCATGAGGCGGCCACAAGGGTGGAGGGCGCGCCCCCTGCCTCGTGCCCCCCCATGACTCTCCTGACCTAATTCTTTTGCCTATATATTCCCAAATATCCCCAAACCACCAGAGGCATCCACGAAAACACTTTTCCACTGCTACAACCTTTTGTACCCGTGAGATCCCATCTAGGGACCTTTTTCGGCACCCTGTCGAAGGGGGATTCGATCATGGAGGGCTTTTACGTCAACTCTATTGCCCTTCCGATGAAGCATGATGTTGCGGGAAACCACGACCACCTATGGGACCAGAAGGCCCCTTGCTGGTTCGGCATGGGGGGCGTCGCATTGCACAAAGAGCAGACGAGCGTGGGACAGCACGACAGAGATCACGCATGCAATTTTACCCAGGTTTGGGCTGTCGTGAGGCGTAAAATCCTACTCCTACTTTGGTGGATTGATGGTGGAAAAACTGTGGTGAGGCGTAGCACGCTGCCCGGCAGGGATTGCCTCAGGGTGACCGTGGCTACGCGCGTATGCTGGTGTGAGTTATCCAACCTTCTAACCTCTTCTACGGTTGCCATGGGCCTCCTTTTATAGATCAAGGGGTTACCACAATGGCAAAGTAGTCATTATTCGTTGATAGGATAACAAATAGTGTTATCATACCTAACTCCGTAGGCTAACAGGGTTCATTAAATGCACCACTCAACGTCACGTTGTTGGTTGCCCGGCAAGCCTTGCCGGGCCATCTTGCCAGCTCCACGCCTGCTCGCTTGACACGTTGCAGGATGGGTGTCATATGTAGGTATTTCCTATAGGGAGAGGCTGCCATGTGGTAAATGGCTGCCACTTAGTCACTCTGCGGCTTGCCACCGCTTTGATTGACGATGTGGGTCGTGGCGGAGTAGTTGGTGAGGTGGTTTTTCCTCTGTGTGTCCCGGTAGGCCCTGCCGGGACGTCTTGGACGTCTTCTTCCAGGGGTGGCCTCGCCCCTTGCCGAGCTTGCCTGCCCGGCAAGGGAGGCCCTTCTCTTGATGGTATCTTGCTTCTCTGGCTTAATTCTAGTCCTCTTGATCTACAAGTTGGTCCTTCGAATCACTTAGTCCCTCGTACTCTGACTTGGGTTGGTGCTTCGATCTTGTTCCCGTGCCTGTGCATAGTCTGGGCAACAAATCCAGGGTTTGTTGCACTGAAAGAAGCCCCCGGGCATGCGCCGAACATGCTGCCGAGCGTCGTCGGGGTAGGCCTAATAAGTGCACAGGCGGGGTTGCTGAAGAGGCTGGTCTCTTGAAGTCTTCCTAGTCTCTTCTTCATTAGTCTCGATTCTGGGCCAGTTTTTGGTTCCCCGCGCGTCATGTGTAGCGCCAAATAGTGGTGGGGTCGCCCCAGTAATGGCTCGTGAATGACTTTAACGCACGAGGTAGAAACTGCCAATTCACTCTTCCCACCACACCCTTATCCTTAGCCACGTATGCGGCATGCATCACATGGGGTAGGTAACGGAGGCGCGTGGTGCAGGAGAGCACCAAGGCGAGGGCCCAATCTTCTGGAATTGGCGGAGGAGGGAGGTCACCCATTGATGGAGCTGCTCCCCTCCCCGTCCCGGCTATAAGAGGAGGGGTGGAGGAGGGTGGAGTCATCCATCCTTGCACCCCTTCTCCTCTGTTTTCTTCTTCTTGTTGGTCCTGGAGGTGGCGACCAAGGGAACGCCGCTCTACCCCCGCACTCCTCCTTTGCAGCCTCGCCACTCCCGGTCTTGTCAGGTCGCGCTGGGTGGGTCACGACGGGACAGGGATGGGCTCCTACTTGGGCTCCCTTTTCTCGTCTTTTCCTCCTTCTGCCACAGTGCCTAATGGAGTAAAAATGTAAAGAGGGGATTACGGGCACTTATCTTTTTTTGATCTTAAACTTGTAGGCACTTGCCAAATTTTAATCCAAATAATGTAATCTCTAGAGTCCATGTTTGTGTTCTGTAATGCTTGTACTCGTATCAACACATTAATGAAAAAGATGAACCTTGCCGGGAACCCGTGCATGTATATGTCCATGTAGAGGCGAGATGCCTCTTTAGTGTAAATAAACGAGTTTTCCCCGGCAGACTATCCTGCTGGTACCCTTTTGCTTGCTGAAGAACTGCATCTACTAGGAAAAACACAAAGGGTCTAGCCCCCACCAACTTCTTTTTATCAAAGGCCACTGCAACCATCCTGACCGAAGCAACGTTCGAGTCAAGGATGGGAGCACTTAAGTCTCAAAAGAGTGGCGAGGTTTTCTTATGCACAAGTTATAGCTTACAGAACACTAACGGACAAGAGGTAGAACTTAATTGTTTGGCTTGCCGGGGATCACAGTGCTGGGCAATCTTCTCAACTCCTTGTCAGAGCCAAGTTCACGGCAGGAACCTGCAGCTTCCTACAGATGAGAATGAATGCAGGATGCGATCCTATCTATATATGCATATGCAAATGCTCATGAAATGCTTATGTAGTGATCTTGGAATGCTCATGCATGCATGCAATCTTGGTCGGGGGCCCCCCACAACGCTTCTTTATTTTCTCTTGCACAGGGTCATCGCCCTGGCTTTGTACAAGGGGTTACGTGCAGCTGAGGCAAGGCCTATACAAAAGGGTGGCTGCCGGGCAGGGACCGACAGCCACGCCTTACGAGTAGAACTTGCGGAGATGCTCAATATTCCATGAGTTTTGCAATTGAATGCCATCTCCGGTCTCCAGATGGACTGCACAAGGTCTGGTGACTCGTACTACCCTGTAAGGGCCTTCCCACTTCGGTGAAAACTTGTTTGTACCCTTGGCGGACGGAACGCGCCTAAGGACAAGGTCACCTTCCTCAAAACATTGGGCATGAAGCCTGCGGCTATGGTAGCAATGCAGGGCTTGCTGGTAGCGTGCAACACATGTAGCAGCCCGGAGACGGTTCTCCTCGAGTAGCATAGCGTCATCACGCCAGTGCTGATCTTGAGCTACTTCATCATAGGCAAGCACTCGAGGCGACCCATAAATGAGTTCTGTGGGGATAACCGCTTCTACCCCGTAGACCTGGGAGAAGGGAGTCTACCCAGTAGCTCGGTTTAGTGTCGTTCTGAGGGACCAGAGAACTACCGGCAGCTCCTCGATCCACCGCCTGCCGTGCTTTTGCAGCATATCAAAGGTTCTCGTCTTGAGTCCATGCAGCACTTCAGTGTTCGCCCTCTCAGCTTGCCCATTGCTCCAGGGGTGTGCCATAGAGGCAAGTGAGATCTTTCATCCAAGGGCATGAACATATTGCATGAAGGCATGGCTCGTGAACTGGGTGTCGTTGTCGGTAATGATCCTTGCCGGAACTCCAAAACGGCACACCAATTCTTTCAAGAACTTTATAGCTGACTCAACAGTCACTGTCGGTGTCAAAACCGGCGGATCTCGGGTAGGGGGTCCCGAACTGTGCGTCTAAGGCTAATGGTAATAGGAGGCGGGGGACACAATGTTTACCCAGGTTCGGGCCCTCTCTATGGAGGTAATACCCTACTTCCTGCTTGATTGATCTTGATGAATATGAGTATTACAAGAGTTGACCTACCACGAGATCATAATGGCTAAACCCTAGAAGCCTAGCCTATGAGATTATGATTGTTGTCCTATGGACTAAACCCTTCGGTTTATATACACCGAAGGGGGCTAGGGTTACACAAAGTCGGTTACAGAGAAAGGAATCTACATATCTGAATCGCCAAGCTTGCCTTCCATGAAAAGGAGAGTCCCATCCGGACACGGGAAGAAGTCTTCGTCTTGTATCTTCATAGCCTAACAGTCCGGCCAAAGTATAGTCTGGCTGTCCGAGGACCCCTTAATCCAAGGCTCCCTCAGTAGCCCCTGAACCAGGCTTCAATGACGATGAGTCCGGCGCGCAGATTGTCTTTGGCATTGCAAGGCGGGTTCCTTCTCCGAATACTCCAACAATGCCTTCCGAACATAGAAAACGTGCCCGGCTCTACAAAACAAGTACCACACACAACCGTAGAGAGTATAATATTTCAGGAGTCCAATCCGCTGACAACTTTTTGTAGCGTGACATCACGCCACTATCCGGTCATTATTTGAACCGTTTTTTGCCTGCCGCTCCGTATTTCGAGGTGCAGTTTCATTGGCACCTCTTGTCGAAGCAGAGATCGTGTCCCCTTATCACGGGATTCTCATCAATACGGGCATGGGTAACCCAACCCTGTCATCTCCACGACGCTTGGGGAATAGGCGAATTTCAAGGCGAGTGGGAAGGCGCATGATTTTTTACTGCCTTTATAAAGGGATAAGGATTCATCGTCTTTCACCCATGCCTTCTCCTTCCTCTGCCCATCCATCCTCGAGCTCCAGCGCCCATGCTCTTGCCTTCCCCGCCCCAAAAAATCACTCCAATCATGTCTGGATCCGGAGCAGGAGGCAAGTGGATGGCCTCCTCCGTCAAGGAGAAGGACATCAAGAAGCTCCAGGAGGCCGGGTACCTAACCAAGGAAATCGCTCACCGACTTCCGGCCAAGGGACAAATCGTCCCCACCCTGGAGCCCCAAGAGAGAGTGGTGTTCCTCACACACTTCGTCCGCGGGCTGGGATTCCCCCTCCACCCGTTCGTCTGCTGACTGATGTTTTACTATGGGCTAGACTTCCATGATTTGTCCCCCAACTCTATCCTCAGCATCTCGGCATTTATTGTTGTGTGCGAGTCCTTCCTCCGCATCCCACCTCATTTCGGCCTATGGCTGAAGACCTTCAATGTGAAGCCGAAGGTGGTTAGTGGCCAACAAGCAGAGTGCAGAGGTGCCATGGTGGGCAAGATGCCCAATGTCACCTGGCCTGAAGGCTCCTTTGTGGAGACTGTCAAAGGATGGCAGTCGGGGTGGTTCTATATCATCGAGCTGCGCGACACCAACTGGGCGGCGGCTCCTGCATTCCGATCCGGAGTCCCGATGCGGCTCACCTCCTGGCAAGAGAAGGGCATGGCCTTGGGCTCTTCGAACAAGCTGACAATGCTCTAGACACGCGTCCAGAGCATGATAAACAAGAGAATCAAGCTCGTCAACGTAATCCAGGTTATGCTCGTTCACCGGATCCTTCCGTGCCAATTCCGGACTTGCTATTTGTGGGAGTTTGATCCGGCCAAGCACCAGATGCTACTAGAGCTCTTCGGCACGACGCATGAAGATATCTGGAAGGTGCTCTTCAAGGCCGGTGAGACATCGCCGTCAACGACCGAGGATCATGGGCATAGCTCAACTCGCCAGGCTAATCTGGTAAGTTCTTTTATGTTTTCAAGGTATACCCTTTACTGGCATATTCGAGGAAGGAATCTAAGCCTCCCTATCAATTTTTTCTGGACTGGACAGAGATAGCGGAGTGGATTAACTATCCGGCTCTGCTGCGCGAAGGCCCAAAAACCCTGCTTCTGAAGAAGATGCTATTTCTGGCGCCTTTTGAGGTGCCGGAGAAGAAGGCCAAGGGGACCCGAGATGGTCTCCATCGCAAGGGCGCTCCGGACGCGATGTCCGGAGATGCTGAGAATCACTCCTCCGTCGTCGAAGACAACGAGGAAGAGGAGGAGGAAGAAGAAATCCATTTCCCCTGCAGGGGGGGGGGGAGAAAGAAGAGAATGACCTCCACGCATCTGGAGACCGAGGCGTCCAAGAAGGGGAAAACCTCCCTTCCGGACAGCTCCGCAGCAGCCACCGACAATAGCTGGGAGTGGGAGCCCAGGGAGAAGCCCCTGGCCAAATCGTAAGTGTCCGGACACGTTCGTGTATCTGGACTTTTCACTTCATTGTTTTAATGTGCTGAATTATGTATTTGCAGTCCGGCTCGGTCCAACCTCGAGCGGTCCTTATCTTTAGAGGACTCGTTGGATCCGGCCGTGATGGACAGCGAGACCCTTCCCTCGGCCTGCTCTCCCAAGGACACGGATGGCACCGAGGCGTTGTCCTGAAGGATCCCCGGTCCGGGAGAGAATTCGGACATCGTCAGGGAGGCGCCGGAGGGTGAAGCCTCGGCTGCCGGAGAAATGGGGGAGCAGACCCCCATGGATACTGACGATGGGGGCCGTATTCAATTTGGCCCTCATCCGAATATAATTCTGGAGACTCATACGACTCCGGAATCAAGCGAGCAGCCTTCTTCAAAGGAAGGGGGCGTGCCCATCCCGCCAGTGACCTCTGTCCAACCAGAGGCGCCAGACACTTTGCTGGAAGCGCTTCGAGGCGCTTCCATTGTCGAAGAACACCGTGCCATTATGGGTACGGTGATTGAGAGGATCCAGTCCGCAAAAAGCAGACTGATAGAAGCCTGCACTAGCCTTCTAATAGGCTTTGAGGTAAGTAATGTAATTGTAAAAATATTGTCACAATATAGACAGTAGCCCCCGATACTCTGTCCGGTGTTCGGAAAGAAGAGCCGAACAGAGGATCAAATAATTTTCGCAGGAGTCTAATCTAATATGTCTATGTGAATAAGCAGGCGTCGCTGCTGGCTGCGACCGCTCACACTGCAGAGGTCTCCGGACTGAAGCAGAATCTCGAGCGGGCCGAGGAAGAGCTCGGCCGTGTGAAGAAGTAGCTGGAGGACAGTCAAGGTATGCAGTAACCTTGTATATATTCAGGAAGGATGAATGATTCATGCTGACTAAAGTGTCATGAACTTTATTAGGGGCAACAACCGAAGTAGTGGCCCTCAAGAAGGCGCTGGACGAGGCTGAGGACAAGGCGGCCAAGGAGCGGGCCGCACGCGAAAAGCATGAGGCCCGGGTCAATGAGGTTCAACAAGAGCTCCAGGACGCCGTCAAGAGGTACAAGTCCTTGGAGCGCGACTTTAAGAATCAAGAGTCTAAACTTGCCAAGGCCCGCCAGAGTGCACACGATGCCCGAGCCGAAGCCCAGGGCGCCCTCCAGGAAATCCAGGCGGCCAAGAAGATCATGGCGGTTAAGGCTTTCATTATGCAAAGCAGATATGTGAAGGAAAGGTTCCTTTTACTTACACGGATTTGGAGCTCTCCAGGGGCGTTTGTGGATTTTGCCGCACAACGTGTCAGATGCTGCAGAATTCTATCGAGCCGAAGAGGGGAGCTCTACGGAGAAGCTGTTCTGGTCGCAATACCTTGGACCAGAACATCCAGTGCCCTTTAGCGATCAGCTGAAACAGCTGGTCGAGTTGCATAGGGCGGCCGAACTAGCCATGAAGGATTTGATAATACGGCTATGACCTACCGAAGCCATGCCCAGCAGCTACTTCAGACTTGTGAAGCGGCTTGTCAGCGCCTGCCCTCGGCTTGAAGCCATCAAGCGGTCGGTCTGTATCGAAGGCGTGCGGATGGCCTTTGCTCGCGCTAAGATGCATTGGGCGAAGATGGACGCCACGGAGCTGATGACCGAGGGGCCGCCTGAGGGCAAGGAGCACCGTCGTCCCCAACTATATTTTAACAGTGTCCTGGTGGGATCCTGCCTTGTGGCGGAGCAATGTGCTAAGGATATCATATTCCCATGAACGCACTCATGTTATCCTGTCATGTAATATGAAACAGATCCATTATGTAATATAATGTTTGTTATTTTAAAATTTTCCCTCCTATGCAGACGTTTATGAAATCTGAGAGTTGGCTAGTCGTCGGCTTCTGCCCCCACGTAGATAGTACGGGGGTGTTCGGGATAAATCTAAACACTCTTTAGTCTAGAGTTTGGTCCTTAAAGGAGGTATTTAGCGCAACGAACAAGGCAATTGGACAATACAGCTTTATCACCCTCACTTAGCCATAGGAGTTTGACAACAAAAATTTAGGCGCAGCCCCTAGTGTTCGGAAGTCTGGACTTGGGATGCTGTAAACACCTGATCGGATAAAAACCGATTCCTCGCATAATGTGGAAAATATCTCTAAGGATTTGAAACCACTCGAACAGCTGACCAGCTCTCACCGCATCATGACAGTCAGTTTTTTGGCTTTCTCTACTGAGGTGCTCGTCCGGAAGAACCGGGACACAATCACAATAGTTCTCCCTTTACTACCCTTGCCGATATAGCGGAACGTAAGGTAGTAAGCACAGGAGCCGGGCAACCCAACTATTGACCTAAGACATGATTCGGAGGCAATGCATATAATGCTATAAGTTCGGGGTGCCGAACTGTACTATAAAAGTGTTCAGACTGTATTGCCGTGTTATGGGGTATGATGAAGCCCCTGGTGAATTAAGGCGTAGCAGAGTGTACGGGTGCAATAGATAAGAATATAAAGAAAAGGAAAAAAATAAGTAATAAGCTGACGCTGCAAATATTGAGCCGCAAATTATTTTCCATAGTAATATGATTAATACATCAAGGCGTACTTATACAAGTAATGCAATAAGCAAATAAGGCTATTTGACATGCCATGATCAAGAGCGAGCTGCGTGCGGGTATTTAAAACAGGTATAACGATCATTAGCAGAGACCACCTGAGGGTTCCCTTGTACGTCAAAGCTTCTTGCCTTCTTGGTGTATCCGTCCCTTGATAGGTCCGATGATCAGGTTATCAGAAAAAGCCTCGGAAAGAGAAAAACCTGAAAGAAGAAGAAAAAGTGAAAGTATGTGGGTCCAGGAGCGGTTGAGCCGCATTATGGACCCCGGCTAGCTATGCCTCCGTCCATGCCCATGGTATTTTAAGTGCGTAGTTATGTACCCGTGACACAAGCATCGCTGCCTTGTTGGGGCTGGGACGGAGGCCAAATTGCTAGTCGAGCTCTGGATGAGCTGGACTGTCCTGCTGCAGAGTAGTCCGGACTCGCTTGACGGTATCCAGGAGCTTGGCTATTGAATTGTGGTTATGCCTGAAAAGGCCGCTCTGTACTTCTGCTGCAAGGGCCGCGGTGTCCTCCTTAGTACGAAGGGAGCGTTCTATGTTTCCATTGACTGTTATAACACCGCGTGGTCCGGGCATCTTGAGCTTGAGGCAGGCGTAGTGCGGCACCGCATTCAATCAAGCAAACGCGGTTCGTCCGAGTAGTGCATGATAGCCACTGCGGAAGGGGACGATGTCGAAGATCAACTCTTCGCTTCAGAAATTATCGAGGGATCCGAAGACCACTTCCAGTGTGATTGGGCCCGTACAGTAGGCCTCTACACCTGGTATGACACCTTTAAAGGTGGTTTTTGTGGGCTTGATCCTTGAGGGATCGATACCCATTTTTCGCATTGTATCTTGATAGAGCAGGTTCAGGCTGCTGCCACCATCCATGAGGACTCGCGTAAGGTGGAATCCATCAACAATTGGGTCAAGGACTAGTCCGGCTGAACCGCCATGACGACTACTGGTCGGATGGTCTCTGCGATCGAAGGTGATCGGACAGGACGACCATGGGTTGAACTTTGGGGCGACTGGCTCCATCGCGTAGACGTCCCTGAGTGCACGCTTGCGCTCCCTCTTGGGGATATGGGTGGCGTATATCATGTTCACCGTTTTGACTTGGGGGGGGGGGAGGGGGAATGTCTTCTGTTCCCCTGTGTTCGGTGGTCGGGGTTCCTCGTCATCGTCATCGCTTTGCGACCCTTTCTCCTTATTCTCGGTATTTAACTTGCTAGCCTGTTTGAAGACCCAACATTCCCTATTGGTATGATTGGCTGGTTTATCAGGAGTGCATGGATTTGGCATGGCCGATCTAGTATGCGGTCCAAACTGGACGGGCCCGGATTATTTCTCTTAAATGGCTTCTTTCGCTGACCGTACTTAGAGCCACTGAATCCGGCATTGACCGCCGTGTCTTCGGTGTTGTCACTGTTGTTTCAACGCTTATGTCTATTGCGTCGGGGCTTGCGTTGCTGTTTCTGGCTTCAGAAGTGCCAGGTTCGCTTGTAGTGTTGTTGCTACGGGCTAGCCAGCTATCTTTGCCCGCATAGAAGCGGGTCATGAGTGCCGTAAGGGGTGACATGGACTTCGGTTTTTCCTAGCCGAGGTGTCTGGCCAGCCTTTCGTCGCGGATGCTGTGCTTAAAGGCCGCTAGGGCTTCGGCGTCCGTACAGTCGACGATCTGGTTCTTTTTAGTTAAGAACCTGGTCTAGAATTTCCTGGCTGACTCTCCGAGCTGTTGGATTATGTGACTTAGGTCATTGGCATCCGGAGGTCGGACATATGTGCCTTGGAAGTTGTCGAGGAAGGCGTCCTCTAAGTCCTCCTAGCTGCCAATGGAGTTTTCGGGCAGACTGTTCAACCAGTACCTAGCTGGTCCCTTGAGTTTGAGCGGGAGGTATTTGATGGCGTGAAGGTCATTACCACGGGCCATATGAATATGGAGAAGAAAGTCCTCAATTCATACCGCGGGGGCTGTTGTGCCATCATATGATTCGATGTTCACTGTTTAAACCCTTCCGGGAAATCGTGTTCCATTACTTCATTTAGTGAAGCAAAGGGGGTGTGCGGCGCCTCTATATCGGGCCAAGTCATGATGTAGCTCCGATGGAGTTTGTCTGGGGTTTTCAGCCCGGACGTGGTTATGTTTGTCACGTTCATCCGGATGGCCGTAGTCGCGCATGGGGGCACGCCCCCGTGATCCATAGATTGATCTTGTCTGACGTGCTCTGTTTTCCAAGTCATTCCGCAGGTCATGTGCATATCCCCAAGCAATTGTATTTCTGTTTGTTTGGCGAGGTAATGCGAGCTGATGTTCGGCTCGAGGTACCGCTTTGTCCCGGCCATGTGGTGGTCGGTCAGCCGCATTGTACCTTGGTAGGATGGGCTCCAACACCTCGTCATCGAACCGTGGTAACAGTTTGTGCTTCGGGTAGCTTTTGGTTGGGCACTCGAGGCGATATTCCCCGGCTGCCAGGACATTAGTCCATCTTTCATTGAGCAGATCTTGATCAGCTTGAAGCTGCTGCTGCTTCTTTTTCAGGCTTCTTGCAGTGGCAATTAGCCGACGCTTA
This sequence comes from Triticum timopheevii, assembly GCA_963921465.1. Taxonomy (NCBI): domain Eukaryota; kingdom Viridiplantae; phylum Streptophyta; class Magnoliopsida; order Poales; family Poaceae; genus Triticum; species Triticum timopheevii. Next base: position 108,315,336 of record OY997270.1, read on the forward strand.
AAGCGTTCCTGTTTGGCGGGCTCCTCAGGCATGATGAAATCTTCGTCACCGAGGCTCACCTCATCCTCGGAGAGCGGAAGGTAGTTGCTATCCTCCGAGTCTTCATTCATGGCCTGCTTGTCAGGGCTGACTCGCCCATCCTCCCGTTCCTCCTATTCGGAGGTTGGCTCAACGGGGTCTTCATTATTTTCAGCGCCGTCCAGAGTATTGTCTTCTTCTATGACGGTGTTGCTGTTTTTACTACGGCGTGCCTTAGAGCGGCACCGCTGACGTCGGCGCCTTGGCTGTTCTCAAGAGGTTTATCTTTGACTGGACTTTCATTGTCGCCGTTGTTTTCTTTGGGTGTATCCACCATGTATATGTCGTACGAGGAGGTGGCTGTCCAATGCCCTGTGGATGGTGGTTCCTACTCCTCGCCGGCATCGTCGTCCATACCGTCGATGTCTTCGGAGTCGTAATCAAGCATGTCGGTTAAGTCGTCGACAATGGGTATAAAGTCGGTGGTGGGTGGGAAATGAAGTTCTTCATCGTCCGCTTCCTGTTCGAGCCGGACATAGTTCGGTCGAGAGTCCCCCAACAAGGAGAGGGATTTTAATGAGTTTAACATGTCGCCAAAAGGCGAGTGCTTGAAGATGTCCGCGGAGCTGAACTCCAAGACCGGCGCCCAATCAGGTTCGATGGGCGTGGATGCACGCGGTCTGGAACCCATGGCCGGAGATGAGTCCGAGGTTCCGGTGACACAAGCCCAGCTCGATGTTGGGTCTGTGTGCGGCTCGAGCATCGCTGAGTCTGCGGCCTCCATGGCGGGGTTAAGCTTCCCGTCCTCGGATGACGCAGTCCGCTCCTGATCTAGGGCCAGAGTGGTCGCAGGCGCTATCTCCTGCGCGCAGCGAGATGACAGATCTAGGTCATGTTCATCATGGTGGCCGGGGACAGCCGTCATGGGCTCGAACCCGTTGAAGATTAAGTCTCCATGGATATCAGTGACAAAATTTAGGCTTCCAAATCTGACCTGATGGCCAGGGGTGTAGCTATCGATCTGCTGTAGATGGCCAAGAGAGTTGGCTCGCAGTGCGAAGCCGCCGAATATGAAGATCTGTCCGGGGAGGAAGATCTCCCCCCTGGACTGCGTTGTTGTAGATGATTGATGGAGCCATCAAGCCTTCTGGTGACGACGTAGTGGAACTCTTAATGAAAGCACCAATGTCGGTGTCAAAACCGGCGGATCTCGGGTAGGGGGTCCCGAACTGTGTGTCTAAGGCGAATGGTAACAGGAGGCGGGGACACAATGTTTGCCCAGGTTTGGGCCCTCTCTATGGAGGTAATACCCTACTTCCTACTTGATTGATCTTGATGAATATGAGTATTACAAGAGTTGATCGACCACAGGATTGTAATGGCTAAACCCTAGAAGCCTAGCCTATGAGATTATGATTGTTGTCCTATGGACTAAACCCTCCGGTTTATATAGACACCGGAGGGGGCTAGGGTTACACAAAGTCGGTTACAGAGAATGGAATCTACATATCTGAATCACCAAGCTTGCCTTCCACGCAAAGGAGAGTCCCATCCGGACACGAGAAGAAGTCTTTGTCTTGTATCTAGCCTAACAGTCCGGCCAAAGTATATAGTCTGGCTTTCCGAGGACCCCTTAATCAGGGACTCCCTCAGCCACCTTTCTCACGGCAGTCACTTCCGACCACTTTGTGAACTTGTCGATAGCAACGAACAAGAATTCAAAGCCCCCAATTGCTCGGGGGAAGGGGCCGAGGATATAGAGCCCCCAGACCAAAAATGTCCATGATAGACGGATTGTCTGAAGAGCTTGGGCAGGGAGGTGGATTTTCTTGGAATGGAACTGATAGGATTCATACTTAGTGACTAGCTCGATCGCATCTTGGAGGGCTGTGGGCCAATAGAATCCTTGCCGGAGAGCTTTCCCAACTAAAGCCCTTGATCCAGTGTGGGAGCCACACATGCCTTTGTGTATCTTAGTCAGTAGTTCCTTTCCTTCTTCCCGGCAGACGCACTTCAATTTCACACCATTGGGCCTCCTTTTGTATAGAGTGTCATCGACAAATTGATATTGGCTGAGGGAGTCCTGGACTAGGGGGTGTCCGGACAGCCGGACTATCATCATCCGCCGGACTCCAAGACTACGAAGATACAAGATTGAAGACTCCGTACCGTGTCCGGATGGGACTTTCCTTGTCATGGAAGGCAAGCTTGGCAATACGGATATGTAGATCTCCTACCATTGTAACCGACTCTGTGTAACCCTAGCCCTCTCTGGTGTCTATATAAACCAGAGGGCTTTAGTCCGTAGGACACAACATCCATTACAACAATCATACCATAGGTTAGCTTCTAGGGTTTAGCCTCCTTGATCTCGTGGTAGATCCACTCTTGTACTACCCATATCATCAATATTAATCAAGCAGGACGTAGGGTTTTACCTCCATCAAGAGGGCCCGAACCTGGGTAAAACATCGTGTCCCTCATCTCCTGTTACCATCCGCCTAGACGCACAGTTCGGGACCCCCTACCCGAGATCCGCCGGTTTTGACACCGACATTGGTGCTTTCATTGAGAGTTCCTCTGTGTCGTCATCGATAGGCTCGATGGCTTCTTCAATCAACAACAATGCCGTCCAGGGTGAGACTTTTCTCCCCGGACATATCTTCGTATTCGGCGGCTTCGCTCTGCGGGCTAATTCACATGGCCATCTGGAGCAGATCGAAAGCTACGCCCCTGGCCGTCAGGTCAGGTTCGGAAGCCGAAACTTCACGGCAGACATCCGCGGGGACTTGATCTTCGACGGACTCGAGCCACAGCCGAGCGTGCCGCACTGTCACGATGGGCATGATTTAGCTCTGCCGCCGGACAGTGCCGTGGTGGCCGCACACGAATGCGCTCCGGCCCTTAGTCCGGAGCTGATCACGCAGATCGAGGACCGGTGGCTGGACACCGCCTCGGGGGCTGCAATTTCCACGGCGATGGAGCCAAACACTAACTTTGTCCCTTGCAAAGCTCGTGACTCCGAGGTGCCGGGCTCCCTGCCGGACTCCGAACCTCCCGCGCCCCTGCCAATCGAATCTGATTGGGCGCCGGTCATGGAGTTCACCGCCGCGGACATCTTCCAATACTCACCTTCGGCGATATCCTAAATTCGCTAAAGCACCTCTCGCTATCCGGAGAGCCCTGGCCGGATTACGGCCAGGATGGTTGGGATGCGGACGATGAAGAAATTCAAAGCCCACCCACCACCCACTTTGTAGCCACTGTCGACGATCTAACAGACATGCTAGACTATGACTCTGAAGACATCGACGACATGGACGACGATGCCGGAGACGACCTCACGCCAGACACACCACCCGAGAATAAGAGCCTTCGGAAAAGACTCGTCTCCACTGCAAGAAGTTTGAAGAAGGAAAAAACGGAAGCTCAAAACAGCGGAAGACATACTCAGAATGAGGTGGAGCAAAGTGCTCAAAACCGCAGACAAATACGGCAATGGCCATCAATCAAAGAGCTACCCGAGGCGCAAGCTGCTGCCAGAATTTGACGAGGAAGCCATAGATCCCCCACAGTTAAAAAACAAAGAGGCCGCCTGGCTGGATAGACGGCCAGATGATAGGCCAAAATCTACAAGCGGCGCCGCACACAAGCCGACTCATGACCCTGGGAAAACAGATGGCCCAGCCAGGTCCATTTACGGGCCAAAAAAGAGGGCCCCAGGAAGCAACACAACACGTCAAGTGTTCGAAGACAGCGGTACACCCAAATACAGGGGCGCCGCACACCCACTATGTTTCACCAATGAGGTGCTGGATCATGAATTCCCAGCAGGGTTTAAACCCATAAACATAGAGGCTTACGACGGAACAACAGACCTTGGAGTCTGGATAGAGGATTATATACTACACATACACATGGCTAGAGGAGATGATCTCCACGCCATAAAATATTTACCCCTCAAGCTCAAAGGGCCAGCCCGTCATTGGCTCAAAAGCCTCCCAGAAAACACTGTTGGAAGTTGGGAAGAGCTTGAGGACACGTTTAGAGCAAATTTTCAAGGGACTTATGTCCGCCCTCCGGATGCAGACGATCTAAGTCATATAACTCAACAGCCCGGAGAGTCAGCTCGCAAATTCTGGAACAGGTTCCTTACTAAAAAGAACCAAATAGTCGACTGTCCGGACGCCGAAGCCTTAGCAGCTTTTAAACACAATGTCCGAGACGAATGGCTCGCCAGACACCTCGGCCAAGAGAAGCCGAGGACAATGTCCGCGCTAACAAGCCTCATGACCCGCTTTTGCGCGGGGGAAGATAGCTGGTTAGCAAGATGCAGCACCAGCGACCCAAGTACATCCGAGATCAGAGATGGAAACGGAAAATCACGGCGCAGAAAAGATCAGCGCCGGAATAAAGAGAAAAGCCCAAAGAACACGGCGGTCAACGCCGGATTCAAAAGCTCGCGGCCAAACAACAAAACACTGCCTCTTAAGGATAACAGTGATGAGCTATCCAACTTAAACAAAATTTTGGATCGGATATGTCAAATCCACAGTACCCCCGGAAGGCCTGCAAACCACACTCACCGAGATTGTTGGGTTTTTAAACAGTCCGGCCGACTCAACGCCGAACACAAGGGGCTCGACGCATCAAGCAAGGACGATGATAAACCCCACCAGCAGAGCACCGGAAAACAAAAGACTTTCCCACAAGAAGTCAAAGCAGTAAACTCACTTCATGTGATAATACGGAAAAACAATGCGGCACCCGCTAAAATGGGTCTCGCACGGTCCAACCCAGCGGAACATCGAGATTGGATATCAAAACCAATCACTTTTGACCACCTGGATTATTCCAGAAGTGTTCGAAATGCAGGATGGACTGCCCTGATATTGGATCCTATAATCGATGGACTACAATTTACACAAGTCCTGATGGACAGAGGCAGCGATTTAAACCTGCTATATCCAAACACAATCCGCAAGTTGGGGATAGACCTTACTAAAATTCGACATAGCAGCACTTCCTTTAAAGGAGTGACGCCAGGCCCTTACGCCAAGTGCACAGGCTCCTTATTACTAGAAGTTGTGTTCGGGTCACCGAACAACTTCCGACGTGAAAAACTAATCTTTCATGTCGTCCCATTCAAAAGTAGCTATCAAGCACTATTAGGACGTGAAGCTTTTGTCCGCTTCAATGCCATACCACATTACACGTCTCTTACACTTAAAATGCCTGGTCCAAATGGCATCATTTCATTACGAGGGTCATTTAAAGACCCCGGACACGGCTAGACGAGTCCGACATAAGTAAGCTAGGGGCTCCCTAGCCGCACACCCCTTCGCAAGGGGCTGTGCGTACAAGCAACAATGAGCTAATATAGACTCTGCTTTACTTATTTATTAATATTTTTCATATACCTTTTTTCGCACGATTTCCTTACAAACTAAGTTCCTCTCTTTTTACAGATGAACAACGTGCACACCCGTCCGAGATAACGGCACAACGGAGACACAGGCGCAGACGTGCAGTAGGGACCCGTCGCAAGGATTCTTTTCAGATTAAGACCCTGCGTAAACCTTTTTTACTGTCTCTTGTTGCTATAATCCCCTGGTTTCTCATTATAACCAGAGTGGAGCCTGACGTTTTGGCATCGGCCGCGTCAGAGGACCTTGCCCGTACCTGGACACAAGGGGCTTAGGGCATTGTTCTGCCCATCATTATAAAGACCGAACACCTTAGGGAGTGTTCGGCGTCTCGAGTTAGGCCTTATATGCATCAGCTCCGAATCATGTCTTTGGTCAAATGTTGGGTTTGCCCGGCTCCTGTGTTTTGCTGCCTTACGTTCCGTATCATCGGCTAACGTGGCACCAAGAGAACTACTGCGATTGTGCCCCAGTTCGGCTGGGCGAGCACCTCAGTAGAGAAAGCCGAAAACTGACTGTCATGATACAGCGAGAGACTGGTCAACCACTCGATCGACCACCGGAATGTTTAGAATTCCTCCACTTTGATGAAGGACCGTTTCCCGGTCAGGCACACACGCGCCCCGAATTCGGAGAGCACGGTGCCCCCAGGGGCTATATCGTAGCTCCACCCTCGAACTCCAATGGCTAAGTGAAAGTGTTAAAGCATCATAGTCCGGTTGCCTCGTTTGCTACGCTACCACCTCCTCAACAGGACCGAGACGTCGGATTAAGTGTGACAATGCGCTATTTTTGCGAACACACCCGCACCTTGTGCGTGGGGGCTGAAGCCGAAGACTGCCATCTTTCAGGTTATACACACGTATACATAAACGGCCGCATAGGAGATATTTCAATACTTGGAACGCACAAGTATAAAAAGCAATTACATCATAACCATTGTTTTACAAAATAAAACGTTCATTTGAACGTGACATTTTTCGAGCACTGCGACTCTATTACACGAGCACCACACATAACTTCCCCAAAATAGTGCTCGGCGGGTAACCGGCTTTCGTCCGAACCCTGGGTTGCAACAGCGGTGGCATCCATCTCTGTTCAATGTGTCTTCACACGGGCAAGGGCCATCCGCGCACCCTCTATGCAGGCCGACCGCTTCATCTCCTTGATATGCGGCACCGCCCCAAGAAATTGCTGCAATAAGCCAAAATAGCTCGTCGCCTTGGGCCTCTCTGGCCAGACATGAGTCACGATATCCGTCATGGCAAGTCCGGACAACCTGTTCAGCTCAGCCCATTCGGCCAACCGATTGGTCAGCGGAAGTGAATGATCCGGACTATGGATTTGAGACCAAAACAGCTCTTCCGTCTTGTGATCCTTCTGACTCCGGAAGTGCACAACGACATCCGCCACACTTGCCGCTAAGTCCATATATGGATCCTCCGGACCCCACAGCTGGCCAAGGTGGGCATAATTTGGATCTGTAAACCTGCGGCGCAGCAGAAAAGGCTTGCCAGCCACAATGTCTCTGGCTTGACGCAGCTCCTCCTTCATAGCCCGCATTGCAGAACGGGCATCCTTGGCCTCGGCGGTGGCCTTCCCCAGGTCTTCTCGCTTCGATAGGCGCTCCTTTTCAAGAGCCTCATTGCAGTCGGTAGCATCCTTCAATTTAACGGCCAGTTCGGCCAGCTCTTCCCTGCTTCGGTAGTGTGCAGCCCTTTCGGCTTCTAACTCTTCGGCCGCCCTTGAGGCAGCCGCATCACTCCTTTTGGCTTGCTCCTTGGCTTGAGCAAGTTCTGCCCGAAGGCTCTCCACAGTAGCAACACTATCTGCGTCAAGCATAAATATTGTAAGAGGTGGGCTTTGGCTCCCTTAATAGGTGACTGCGGAGAAACAATTTACCTTGCGACTCGTCAAGTCACTTGTTGACTAGCGTGATGTCCACATCCGCAACATCGAGTTGCCGCATTAATTCAGCAACTCCATTAGTCTGGCTAGCCCTCGGACTATCCGCCACCTACATAGGAAAGGCGACACTCAATACCTGCGATTTTGATCCTCGGCACGCTGTCACTTTCGACAACCTACCGAGTCTCAGGGGCTACTGTCTATACAAGGCGCACTTTCATGTGCAAAACTGTCAAAAAGGTGCGTCGTTTTTACGTACCTCAAACCCCGCCAGCAAACTTCTGACGGCATTATGCAATCCGCTTTCGGCGGACGAAATCCTTCCAATCACCATGCTCATCAATGCACAGTGATCTTCTGAGATGGACGCCCTCTCAAGCAGATCCTTCAGCTCCCCCGGCCGAACACTAGTCGGCGCCGAACTCTTCGGCTCTGTCGGGCTCGGGGATACCCTCCGTGACGACACTTCAGGCTCGTCCGCCCTATCCGACGGTGCAGCAGACGGAGGCGTCTCACTCTCCATCATCTCCGGACGAAGATCCCCCGAAGACGAGCTCATCTGAGAAGGTCGCAGATCCGAACTACAAGGTAAAAATTTCGGTTATCCTCAGAAGCACAAATAGGGATGTTTCTTATTAATGAACTCCCCTTTTTCTACTCACGGCTCGCTGGAGGGCTGATTCCTTAGAGAAGATTGTGCGGCCGGGACCTCCCCAGACGCAGGATCCTCTGGTGAAGATTTCTTCCCCCGCTTAGGGGCTTTGGCCTCCGGGTCTTCGGAGGCGGTCCTCTTCTCCCCCTGGAGGGAGGGATTCTCGATCCCCCTTCTTCAAGCGCCCCCTTGGGCGAGGTGGTAGCTCCTCTATTTTCCCCTTCGCCTTCTTCTGAAGGCGCGACCTCCAACATTCTGACCAGCACGGGCTCCGGCGCGTTCTCTGGGAGGGGGGCCGGACACCGTATCAACTTTGCTTGCGCTATCCACTCCTGTTGAAGGATAACGGGTTAAAAGGCGAATTGTAGAAAGGCAAACAAATGGTACGTCCAACACTGAGCTACTTACTTGAGTATCCGGGCGATTGCAGCTTAGGCCGGCATCCTCGGTCAATTTCGGACACACCTCCTGTGATCCGAAGAACAACTTGTACATCTCCACGGGTGTCGTACCCATGAAGTGTTGGAGAATCCGTGGTCCCTCTGGATTGAACTCCCTTAGCCAGAGAGGACAGCGTTTGCAGGGCAGGAGACGCCTAATTAGCATGACCTGCATCACCACGACCAGATTGATCTCCCTCGCTTGGAGGTCTCGGATCCGGCCCTGCAATAGGGGCACGTCTTTTGACGACCCCCAATTGAGCCCTTGGTTGACCCACGACATCAACCGTCATGGAGGTCCCGAGCGGAATGGAGGCGGCGGCTTCTGCCTGCTGCCCTTTGGAGAGGTGATATAGAACCACTCCTGCTGCCACAAGCCGAGCTCCTCCTGGAAGGAACCCTCGGACCACGGGGCATCGGCCCTCCTGCTTACGGCCGCCCCGCCGCACTCTGCTTGACTCCCCCCGATCATCTTCGGCTCCACATCGAAGGTCTTCAGCCACAGGCCGAAGTGGGGGGTGACGCGGAGGAAGGCTTCGCAGACGACAATGAATGCGGAGATATGGAGGATGGACTCCGGAGCCAAGTCGTGGAATTCCAACCCATAGTAAAACATGAGCCCTCTCACAAAAGGATCCATCGGGAAGCCTAAACCCCGACGGAGGTGGGATACAAAGACGACATACTCGCCGGGCTCGGGGGTGGGAATGGCCTGCCCTTCGGCGGGCAACCTGTGCGAAATCTCGTAGGACAGGTACTTGGCTTCTCGCAGCTTTAGCACGTCCTCCTCCGTGACGGAGGAGGGCATCCACCGGCCCTGAAGGTCGGAGCCGGACATTGTTGAAGGTCCGAAGTGCTCGAATCTGGGGCTCTGGGTGTTGGAACTTGGAGCAAGGAGAAGATTCGGTGGAAGATTGAAGAAAAGGAACGAGCCTTGGTCCTATTATAAAGAGGGAGAATACCAAGAGCCGTCTCCGTGACCGTTCGGGACTCGCCTTCGATAGAGGAGGCGTGGCGACGGGCACGGTTGGGTTACCCACGTTCGTATTGATGAGAATCCCAGAATAAGGGGAACACGATCTCTGCTTCGACAAGACGTGCCAAGGAAACCGCTTCGCTAAACGCGCTGAGGCGGTATAATAAAAAACGATTCAAGTAAAGGCTTGGTAGTGGTGTGACATCATGCCACAAAATACGTCAGCAGGTTGAACTTGTGTACATTTTATTCTCTCTACGGTGGAATGTGGAATTTATTTTGCAGAGCCGGACACTATCTTGGTTTTCACAATCTTCTATGGATTATTTGGAGGAGGAACCCGCCTTGCAATGCCGAACATTATGCGCGCCGGACTCATCGTCATTGAAGCCAGGTTCAGGGGCTACTGAGGGAGTCCTGGACTAGGGGGTGTCCGGACAACCGGACTATCATCGTCCGCCGGACTCCAAGACTACGAAGATACAAGATTGAAGACTCCGTCCCGTGTTTGGATGGGACTTTCCTTGGCATGGAAGGCAAGCTTGGCAATACGGATATGTAGATCTCCTACCATTGTAACCGACTCTGTGTAACCCTAGCCCTCTCCGGTGTCTATATAAACCAGAGGGCTTTAGTCCGTAGGACACAACATCCATTACAACAATCATATCATAGGCTAGCTTCTAGGGTTTAGCCTCCTTGATCTCGTGGTAGATCCACTCTTGTACTACCCATATCATCAATATTAATCAAGCAGGGCGTAGGGTTTTACCTCCATCAAGAGGGCCCGAACCTGGGTAAAACATCGTGTCCCTCGTCTCCTGTTACCATCCGCCTAGACGCACAGTTCGGGACCCCCTACCCGAGATCCGCCGGTTTTGACACCGACAGTGGCCCTCCGGGCTATTCTTTCAGCTTCATCTTGTTCGCCGGGAAGCTCTATGGTTTGGAGGAAGTGGAATGTGCCTTTCCCAAGTTGGAGCCTGGGGCTCGGCAATGAGGACTTGCGGCACCTCCTCTGCTGTGGGCGCACATGCCTCATTCGTGGGGCCCATGGGACTGGCTAGAGGGTGCAGTCCGGCAGGCTGCGAGGAGTTGTTTCCGGCAGGGTCTCTGCCAGGAGCGGACGGCTCTACCGAGAGAGGCTTACAGGAGTACAACTTTCCCCTTTTCTAGGCCATTGTTGCTGGGGATATGGAGGGCTGAGTGAGATGGAGAACAAAAGTCCCTGGTTCCACAGGAAGCTCCTACGCAGCACACTTTAACAGATGATCAGCTATGCTGTTTTCCACACGAGGTACATGCTCTATTTGCAATCTGTCAAAGCACTCCTCCAATCTCTTTACTTCCTCGATGTATGCCTCCATCAATGGACTTTGGTAATCCTTGTTGACTTGTCTCACCACAAACTGTGAATCTCCTCGAATGATCAGCTTCTTAATTCCCAATTCTCCTGCAATCCTGAGCCCGGCAAGGAGCCCTTCATATTATGTTGTATTGTTGGTTGCTTCTTCCCGGGCAAAATGCATTTGGACGACATACTTCAAGTGCTCCCCGGAGGGGGCGACTAGAAGCACGCCAGCTCCTGCACCCTGTAGGGAAAAAGCACCATCAAAATGCATAATCCATTCTTGGGCGATTCCTTGCTGGGGATAACTATCTCTGTCACTTCCTCATTAGGGGTTGGCATCCATTCTGCAATAAACTCTGCCAATGCCCTATTCTGAATAGTCGATGTGCTCTCAAACTTCAAAGCAAAACTGGATAACTCCAAAGCCCACTCCAGTATTCTGCCGGTAGCCTCAAGGTTTCAGAGTATCCTTTGTAAGGGAAAACGAGTGACAACCGTGATCTCATGGGCTTGGAAGTAGTGGTGCAGTTTCCTTGAGGCCATGATGAGACCAAAGATCAAGTTTTGCACGCGAGAGTACCTCGATCTAGCCCCCTATAACAGGGAGCTGACGAAGTACACAGGGCGCTGGACCACTTTCTTCCTTGCCGCGTCCTAGCGGTTGCTCTCGCTGCCGTGCTCGTTGTTGTCCTAACCCTTCTCTGTGTAAGTGCATCTAGTGCCCCTCAGTGATTTTGGTGTATTGAAGACTTATAGGTTAAGGGACTAATATATTTGTGAGTGTACATAGGCTCTATAAGTCGACGAGGAGTTTGATATTTACGATGAAAGTCGACCCCTAAAAATGTATGTCTTCAGCTGAAGACTTTGGTTCTCCTGAAGATTTTGAAAGTGAAGAAATTGGTGTGACCTTGAAGACTTGGATATTCATGCGAGGATTATGAAGCGTGAAGAGTTTTGTTTTTGTAGTTTCTTTTTTCTCTTTCTTGAGTCATAGGAAACACCGTACTATTAAAGGGGGTCGAGGTAATACTAAGGAAAGTGATTTCCAAGTGATGCTCATCTCAAAATCCTATACCTACCCAATCCTTTCGAGTGAAGCCATTGGAAATCTCATATCAGTTCAGTCAATTTCTTCAATGACAGAGATGAAGATCTTCTGGTCTCTAAGGAATTTGTTCTGACTGAGGAGTTAGGAATTCGCCAGTGCGGTTTGCCTACACAGTGAGAAACATGATAGCCCTGAGGAATTTGAACCTCAAATCCGACCGTTGCTGTGCTATGCGCCAGCTGTCGCAAAATATCTACCCTCCTAACGGTCATATCATTGCAGGGCATTTATGTCTTATCATGTCGGGCTGATCCCTAGGCTATAAAATAGCTGCCCCTACAACCACTAGCTGGTTGGCTGCTCCGAGAGAAACTGACACTTGTCATTGAGAGCATCCCATCCTCCGAGGACTTTGAGCGAAAATCATGAAGTGAGGAAAACCCAAACACCTACAAACCCAAAGTGATTGAGCATCACTGAAGAGATTGTTCCTGTGTGGAACCGATGCTTGTTACCTTTGAGGACTGTGTATCCTCCAGATGGTTAGGCGTCATGGTCTGAGCATCCAAGAGGAATTGTGGGTCACCGAGTGACCAAGTCTGTGAATGTTTGGAAGTCACCTGAAGACTTACCACGAGTGATTGGCGAGGTCTGTGTGACTTTATCTGAAGGAGAATACAGTGAGGACTGTGTGTCCTCGGGTTTAAATACCCAACTGCTCCAACCAGACGTACAACTGTCACAACAGTTGGAACTGGTCTACCAATCATTGTCTTCACCAAGCCAACTGGTTCTATTTCCTCAACCCTTTCAATTCCTCATTCATGTGTTAATGAACCTGATCATTACTGTTTGAAGACTTTGACTGAAGACTTTCTCTATTTCCTCAATCCTAATTCTTCAGTCATGCTATCTGTACTATGTGCTTGTTTTCATTCCATCATGATGACTATGCTGTTGCTCTGTTATGCTCATACGGTTATACCTGAGTACTTATTCCGCTGTTAGTGTGTCATTGCTTAGGAATTTATTCACCTAGAAATTCCTTAGTGATGAATTTGTAAAAATCTCCTATTCACCCCCCTCTAGTTGATATAACACACATTCAATTGGTATCAGAGCAAGGTACTCCCTTGTTCTGTGTGATTTTGGTTTAGCCACCTGGAGTTTTAGTTATGTTGACTGCAGGTATGAAGAAAGTATCGTGCCCTATCTTTGACGGTCATGATTATCCCAAGCGGAAGGCCATGATGAGGAAGCGCCTCATGGCGATGAACAGCAAGCTGTGGACTATCACATAGATTGGCCTCACTATGCAAGATGGCAGACGCTGATGATATTCGCAAGTACACTCGTCTAGATTGCATTGCAAAGGATATCATCTGCTCCTGTCTCTCCAGGAATCAGTTCAGGCTCATTATGCATCTGTGCAATGCAAAGCTTACCTGGGACCGAATCTCTGATGTGTATGAAGGTCATCGAACTCATTAGGATCCCTGGTTTGATGATTTTAAGGAATCACTCAATACGATGACTTTCGAACCTGAATCATCATCATCCGCACTGTTGGGGATATTACCACTAGGCGTAAACCGGCCTGCTTGGGCCGGGTTAACTTCATTAGTGGTATAAGCAGATGAAGGCCCAAGGCCTGTAGTCGGTTTAGAACCTGTAGCCGTAAACCGGCCTGATGTATAACTTGTATTGTAAGTTAGGAATAGAGAGATACCAACCGGGATACGAGTATGAACCGGTTGGGACTCTATGGACCGACGGGCGTCACCCGTGTATATAAGGGGACGACCCGGCGGCGGTTCAGGAGAGACAACCACAACTCAAGCCTAGGCAAAGCTTGTTTGCTCCCTAGCCATCGAGATCACATCAATTCCATCAGAACTAGACGTAGGCTTTTACCTTCATCGAAGGGGCCAAACTAGTATAAACCCTCGTGTCTTTGTGTCCGCTTTAACCCCTTCAAGTAAACCCGTAGCGATGGCTCTACGACTAAGTCCTTTCACTAGGACAGCTGCCGTGACAAATCCACGACAGTTGGCGCCCACCGTGGGGCTATCGCACGATGGTTTGACGATCTTGGAGGGCAAGCTCAAGGGACTCGAAGGCTATGTTGTGGGCCGGATGACCAAGAGTCGTCGTGGCAGGATCTACATCGACGACGCAGGATGGGGTCCCGAGGCCGATTCGATCGAGTACGGGTACCGGGTCCCCTTTGGTGGCATACACGTTTTCATCAGCAAGATCGGTGAACCTGGGCCTGAGCCGGACATCTGCACCGACCTCGTCGAGACGGCTCAGCGTGCGAGATCTACCCAGGCTAAACCGGCCGTGAAGTGTGCCTTCGTTGGAGTCATCCACGGAGGAGAGCGTGAGGACGAGTCAGAACACGGTAGCGAGACTGTCGTCTATTCCGGCGACGAGTCCTCGACCGGAGAGACCGAGTCACTATACCAGTTGCAAGACGACCAGGTCAGGGGCTGTTCCGATGGCGACAGTATTCCGGACCCCCCGGGCCAGGTCAACCGGGTTGGAATATTCATGGCCGGCACCCAGGCGGCGAACCACTCTTCGACCGCCGCAGCCATGCTTTCCGGATCCGCAGCGGCAACGACAGCAGTGGCAGGAGGCCTTGTGCACCCTCCGGTTCAAGTTCTATCTGATCTATTTGATGCACTAGCCGTGCTCATGGCAGAGGCCAATCCGGCGGATCAGGAGGCCCATGATGCAGAGATTGCAAAGGTGAGGGAGTAGATCGTGCAAGCCAAAGCTGATCTGGCAGCAGAGAAGGACAGGATGGCTGCAGAGCGGGCCGCTTTGGACACCCAGGCCTATAAGCTCATGCTTGACCAGAACGCATCACAGGAGGTCTTGAAGCGGAAGCACAGATCACGCCTGCCGTTAGGGTTTGACCCCCGAAATCTCTTTCACACTCCAGGAGCTGGACCCAGTAATCCGCCGCAGTACCTGGAGACAAACCGGACTGAGGCACCAGGGCCAGGGGCGACGGTCCAACCTCGCCTGATGGAACCTCCTCAGCGGAACATTGTGGTTCCTCTGCCGGTCCAGACGCCCCCGGGTCATTATTCTAATCCTATGGACAACCTTGTTGCAGCCGCCGCGCGGTTAGAGGCTATCCCAGTTGAAGGGGACTCTCCGCAAGCGATAGAGACACGCCGGGTTAAGGAGCTTCTCCGGACCGCGTTGATTCAGCAGGAAGCATATTCGTACAGCCGTGATCGGATTCACTCCACGCCCCGTCCAAGCCGGAGCTATAGCAGGTGCATGTATGAACCGGCCATATCAAGCAATGCGCGAGGCCGTGAAGCGGCCCGTGGCAATAACCCTGCAGGTGGAGTTCGCGATGCTCAGGATGTGGTGGACCGGGCCCGAGCACGAAGGGAGGCCGAGTTAGCAGCACAGAATGATGCGGGTCAACTGACGCCGGTTCGTCCTACCACCTCCGCCGGACCAGGGGTCGCATCCGCTTTGGGAGTGCCTTGTTTAATCCCCGCTTTACGCAATGTACGCCTGCCCAAGGATTTCAAGGGTCCGCGCAAGGTGCCGAATTACACCGCTGATTTATCTCCCGAAGCGTGGGTAGAGAGTTATGAGATGGCCATGGAGATGCTAGATGTGGATGAGACCGCGTGTGCAAAATACTTAACCATGATGCTTGAAGGCACGGCTCATACTTGGTTGAAGAGCCTGCCGCCCAATTCTATCAGCTCATGGGCCTAGTTGCGGGCCCGGTTTATCCAGAATTTCAAGGATACATGTAAACAGCCCAAGTCCATAGTAGATCTGGCGGCTTGTGTCCAGGAGGACGGCGAGTCAACGACCCATTGGGTGCACCGCGTTTCAGAAGTTTTGCACTCGTCTGACAGGATCAATGCGGACTCTGCGATCTTAACACTGGAAGGCAACTGCCGGTTTAAGCCTTTAAAATTGAAGTTGGGACGCATGAAGCGGTTCTGTAATAATATGGGAACTCTCATGGCCGCTTTAGTGAAGTATGCTGATTCGGACAGTACCAAGGATCCCGAGACTGATGATGATGAAGCAGGGAAGGGAAAGAAGAATAGCAACTCCAAGGGGCAGCAGTACAAACCGGCGGGTCATGGAAACGGAGGCAAGCGCAAGGCGGATGGCAGCATGGACTTTGTGGCCAACACTAATGCACAGGACAGGGGGCAGCGGCGTAGAGGTAAAGCGGCAAATCGTAATGGGGCTCCCAATCCTAACGCAAACCGTTTGAATTATTTGTTGAATCAGCCTTGCCCAAAGCACGGGATGAAGGAGGCGCTGGCTAACCACCTTTGGAAGGATTGTTATATTATGCAGGAGTTTAAAAACTCTAATGCCTTCCAGTATGACCACGGGTCAGGTGGCGGTTCAGGATCCGATTTCCATGGGCCGGGTCACGATGGAGCTTCTAGTTCAGGTCTCAATCAGGGCGGTCACAACAACCAGAATAATCAGAACGGCCAGCAGCAGCAGCAGCAGCAGTCGGGTTATCAGAGCCAGCCAAAACAGTTGAACAATGGGAAATATCATGTTTTCACAACTAGCTTGGATAAACGCGACCGAAAACTCCACAAGCGAGCGGTGAATTCTGTTGAACCGGCCTTACCATGTTACTTACGCTGGTCAGAGCAGCCTATCGTGTGGAGCAGAGAGGATCACCCGCCTCGGGTTGATAATCCGGGCCAGCTAGCATTAGTGGTAGACCCTCAGGTGGGGGGTTATAAATTCACCAAGGTACTCTTGGATGGAGGGAGCAGTATTAACATACTATACTATGAGACATTCCGCCGCATGGGTCTAACAGACAAGGATCTCAGACCGTCTAATACGGTGTTCCATGGTGTGGTGCCTGGCAAATCTGCATATCCTGTTGGTAAGATAGTCCTGGATGTGGCTTTTGGGGACGAGCACGACTCCCGGTCGGAAAAACTAACATTTGAGGTGGTGAAGATCCGGATCCCGTATCACGCCTTGTTTGGCCGGCCGGCTTATGCCAAGTTCATGGCGCGACCTTGTTATATCTACTTGCAGCTCAAGATGCCGGGTTACAAGGGGACAATAACGGTTCATGGGAGCCGTAGGGTCGCTTTGGAATGTGAGGAAGGTGATGCGGCTTATGCAGAGTCGGTCTGTGCCACGGAGGAGTTGAAGTACTATAAGGACAATGTTGATCCGGCGGATATGACCCCTTTGAAGAAGCCAACTACAGAGCATGATTCGGATCAGAAGTTCAAATCGGCAGCTGAGACCAAGCTTGTTGACTTCGTGCCCGGCGATTCGTCCAAGCAGTTCACTGTTAGTGCCAATCTGGATCCCAAATAGGAAAGCGCGCTCATCGAGTTCATGCATGAGAATCGGGACATCTTTGCATGGAAACCGTCCGACATGCCAGGCATACCGAGGGAACTCGCTGAGCACACTCTTAATGTGGATCCTAAGTATAAACCGGTGAAACAATTCCTCCGCCGGTTTAACGAAGAAAGGCGCAAAGCCATTGGAGAGGAAGTGGCCAGGCTTTTAGCAGCTGGCTTTATTATTGAAGTGTTCCATCCAGAGTGGCTTGCTAATCCGGTGCTCGTTCTTAAGAAAAATGGCACTTGGCGTATGTGTGTGGATTACACGGATCTTAGCAAGGCTTGTCCAGCGGATCCTTTTGCCCTCCCCCGCATTGACCAGATCATTGATGCCATGGCGGGTTGTGAGCGTTTGAGTTTTTTGGATGCATACTCTGGATATCATCAGATCAAAATGGCGGTTAAGGACCAGGAGAAAACAGCGTTTATTACTCCCTTTGGAGCCTTCTGCTATGTATCTATGCCCTTCGGGCTCAAGAGTGCCCAAGCCACCTATCAACGGTGTGTACAGAATTGCCTGCATAAACAGATCGGTCGCAATGTGCACGCCTATGTGGATGATATTGTGGTGAAGTCAAGGCAGAAGGAGACGCTGGTGGATGATTTGAAGGAAACCTTTGACAACTTGCGCGTTTACAAGATGATGCTCAATCCGGCCAAGTGTGTCTTTGGTGTTCCGGCAGGCAAGTTACTGGGTTTCCTGGTGTCTAACAGAGGAATTGAGGCTAATCCGGAGAAGATTACGGCTATTACCTCCCTGGCTAAATCAAAGTGTATCAACGATGTTCAGCGTTTGGCGGGCAGAATCGCCGCACTGAGCCGGTTTATCAGCCGCCTCGGAGAGAAGGCCATCCCTTTGTACCAAATGCTGAGGAAGACAGACAATTTTGTCTGGAGTCCGGCTGCTGATGAAGCATTTGAAGACTTGAAGCGGCAATTAGCCAATCCGCCTGTTCTTGCAGCTCCGGTTGACAAGGAGCCACTATTATTATACGTAGCAGCCAATGCTCGGGCAGTTAGCGTGGCTATTGTGGTGGAACGCAAGGAGGCAGGCAAGGAATATCCGGTTCAGCGGCCGGTTTATTATATCAGCGAGGAGCTTATTGAATCCAAGCAAAGGTATCCGCATTGGCAGAAGCTGGTCTATGGTGTTTTCATGGCCAGTCGGAAGTTGAAGCAGTATTTTCAAGGGCACCCCATCACAGTGGTCAGTTCAGCTCCCTTGGGTGATATCATACAGAACCGGGAGGCGACTGGCCGGATTGCCAAGTGGGCTATAGAGCTTGGGCCACACGGACTGAAGTATGTACCTCGGACGGCGGTGAAGTCTCAAGCACTTGTTGATTTCATCAATGACTGGACGGAGTTACAAGCACCAGAGGATAAGCCGGATCATACATATTGGACTATTTATTTTGATGGATCCAGGCAATTGGAAGGCTCGGGGGCTGGAGTCGTATTAACTTCCCCACGAGGTGATAAGTTTTGTTATGTTCTCCGCTTAATGTTCCCTTGTACTAATAATGCAGCTGAGTCCGAAGCCTTGCTCCATGGTCTCCGGATGGCTAAAGATATGAACTTAAGCCGGGTTAAGTGCTTCGGTGACTCGGACCTCGTGGCTCAACAGGTGTCTGGCACTTGGGATTCTAAGGACCCACTCATGGCTGCATATCGTCGAGAAGTGGATAATGTTGCGGGTTGCTTCAAGGGTTATCAAGTGGATCATGTGGACCGTCGGAAGAATGAAGCGGCGGACGCTTTAAGCCGGTTGGGTTCTCAGCGCAAACCGGTCCCGCCTAATGTCTTTCTGGACGTGTTGCACAACCCGTCAGTCCAGCTCCAAGGTGAAGCGGATTTGGCTATTCCTGATCCGGAGGCTCAATTGGTGGCAGCCCTGCATGTTATTCCGGATTGGACAGTTCCTTATCTTGCATACATGAACCGGGGGGAGTTACCAGAGGATGAGATTCTAGCCAGGCAGATAGTCCGGCGATCCAAGTCTATGACGATTCTCAGTGGTGAATTGCATCATTGCAGTGTATCAGGGGCGTTTCAACGTTGTGTTTCTCCTGAGGAAGGCTGTGAAATCTTAAGAGAAATCCATGAAGGGGATTGTGGACACCATGCCGGTTCAAAGTCTCTGCTGGCAAAGGCGTTTCGTCACGGGTTTTACTGGTTGACAGCGCATGCTGATGCGGAGGACTTGGTTAAACGGTGTGATGGATGTCAGAAATTTTCAAGGCGTGCTCATGTGCCGGCTCAAGAATTGAGGATGATTCCAATAACGTGGCCGTTTGCAACTTGGGGGCTGGATATGGTCGGACCTTTTAAAAGATCCACGGATAAGAAAACCCTCCTTTTGGTGGCAGTTGACAAATTTACCAAGTGGGTTGAAGCGGAGCCTGTCAGCAAGTGTGATGCAGCAACAGCGGTGCAGTTCATCAAAAAGGTGATTTTCCGGTTTGGCTTTCCACACAGTATCATTACTGACAATGGTACCAATTTATCCAAGGGTGCTATGAAGGAGTTCTGTGAACGTGAGCACATCCGACTTGACGTGTCGTCAGTGGCACACCCCCAGTCCAATGGACAGGCAGAACGAGCTAATCAAGAGATCTGGCGAGGCATCAAACCCCGGCTTATGGTCCCATTACAAAGGACACCAGGATGTTGGGTTGAAGAGCTACCATCTGTGCTATGGAGTATCAATACTACGCCAAACCGATCCACATGATACACACCATTTTTCATGGTCTACGGAGCAGAGGCAGTTCTCCCTAGTGATATCCGGCACGATTCGCCTCGTGTGGCAGCTTATGTTGAAGCGGACAATGAGACAGCACGGCAAGACGCTTTGGACCTATTGGACGAGGAGCGTGATATAGTGGCTGCCCGTTCGGCGATTTACCAACAAGATCTTCGTCGCTATCACAGTCGCCGGGTTAGAACCAGAACTTTTCAAGAAGGAGATTTGGTGCTTCGACTCATCCAAGACCAGATAGATATGCACAAGTTATCCCCACCTTGGGAGGGATCTTTCGTGGTCAGCAAGAATCTGCACAACGGGTCGTACTATCTGATTGATATTCGAGAGCATCAAGACTCACGCATATCAGAGGAGGAGACCAACAGGCCGTGGAACATAGCTCATCTTCGGCCTTACTACACTTGAGCCATCGGCTCTATCTATGTACATATCATGACAAGTGTATATATTATCTTTGATATAATAAAACCGGAGCCTCAGCTAAAGCGGGGTCTCTGTCTTTCTTATCATGCGTGGTTACATGGAGTGGCTCTGTTTTTAAAGCGGCCTCCGGTTTACCCCTTGACATTTGCTTTTTATATATCACTTGGGGCCTTGGTCGTGTCCGAACCAACGCGACACCTCTTGATAGGCGACAGCCACCAGATCACTTGGGGACATGGTCAAGTCTGAACCAGTCATGCCTCTTGATCGGCCTAAGGCCACAAAATCACTTGGGGGCTTGGTCGAACCCGAACCATTGCCACGCCTCTTGATTTGGCATATATGCCACGAATCATTTGGGGACCTGGCTGACTTGAATCATTGTCACTCCTATTGGGGGCTTGGTCCTGTCTGACCATGGTAACACCATCTGATCAGCTCAGTATAGCATATTTTTGCAAACGGTTTTTATCATTTCCTTTGCTTCCATGTTATTTTCATGGCTTGTTTGTTCTTTGTTTTTGTTGGATTGCTTTTCTGTCAACAAACACCCTTTTCCCGGTTCAGCCGATGGATTTGATTCCCCTTTAATCTGGAGAAGTATGCCCAGTTTACCTTTTCCTGTTAACATCATGGAGTGACAAGGGGGCTTGTATTGATTCAATACGGTTTATACAGGAGCTGTTTTCTCCCCCCTGTTGACGGTAATGGTTTATAAAACCTCCGCTTCAAGCTTGGCTAAGCCAGCTTAATGCCCAGACATGGCAGGTATTTTGTATCACCTATTTGTTACATTACTGATACGCATATCAAAATCATAAACCGGCTGGCGATATAACCGCCACCGAAGTTCAAATTTTTCTGATTGCAGGAAATATGAATTGAAGTTTTTCGAACAAAAGCTTCAGTACTTATGCACGAAGGCATATTCAAGGCAGAAGTATTAACTATCCTATTACAAGGCAACACGGTGCCCAAATAAGATCATTGTTCTTTTGGAAAGATGCCAAAGACAGCTATCCAAACCGGCTTCCGGTTCAAGCCTGCTCCTCATCATCCGCCGCTTCAGCTTCCTCGTCTCTACCCATTGGCTAGAAATCAACAGTGGTCCAGTCGATTCCCATTAAAGCTTGGAAAATAGCCTCTTCATGGATCAGGGAAGACGGTTCAATATCAGGAGCGTAAGTATGCTTATGGATTGGAGGAATCAGATTCTCCGCTTCAAGAATTGGGGCAGGCACTCGCTTGTTCTGATTGTTGTATTGCGCTTGATAATGCGTCAAGTCTGCCTCTTCAGCTAATTGACAAGCCAGAGGTCGCACTGCACGGTTTATTACCCTCAGATCATCTTCGTTAAATTCAGAGCCATCTTCCTTCAGGCTGGGATAGCCTTGAGCTGCTTCCACAGGGTCAAAATCTGGCACCCATGCCTTTGCCCGGATCAAGGCGTTAATAGCTCCGGTTCAAGCAGCGGATTTTTTCAGCTCCTCAATCCGGGCCGGAAGCATCGACAACCTGTTAAGAGTGTCCTGGATTAAAGAAGGTGCCGGGTTGTTATGAGAGGCTGTGGTGATGATCCGCTGGGCTCCGGTATATAATTGTTCCACTAAGGTGTAGGTAGCCTTCAATTTCTTCCGCACATCGTTTCCTAAGTGCCCGATGCGTGTGCCTACAACAATATAGGGATGGTCTCAAACCAGATTTACACTACAACAGGTTCAAATTATCACAGAAGTTAAAAGGAGCTTACCAAAGATCGCAACGGTCATGGAGTGTATTTGCCGCTTTACGGCCGTAAGTTCATCCACCACCGGTTTAAGGGCAGCTTCATCATTTTCCGCTCTTTTGGTTAAAGCGGCCTTCTCAGTGGCCCAATCAGCCCGCTCTTTCTTGAAGCCCTCCTTCAGCTGTTCAGCGGTGCTCAAGGCGCTGGTTAATTCTTCCTCTGCCTTGTCTGTTTCAGCCTGTTGGGTTTTCAAGGCCTCCTGCAAATCGGCAATCCGGTCCTCCTTGATTCTCACCTCAGCTTGCATTCAGACAACGTTTAGCTTTACACAAGCGGTCCAAGAAATTGAAGTATCAACCACATAACAAAGTTATACGCCTGATACTTGGGGGCTAATGCACCTTCAATTTTTATATATTACTAGATTGCAAAGTCCCAAGCTCAATACAGGTATTCAACTTGGCACTTGGGGGCTAATGGCTATTTGATCAAATTATGTTCTAAGTTTTCTATCGGAGCCCCGGTTTAATTATGCTAAGTTAATCCAGCCCGTGGGGGCTATACTGATGGATTTCAAAGTGTTGAGGATCGTATTCAAGTCCCGGTTTGACGAAGGTTACAAACCGACCCTTGGGGGCTAGGAGGATTGACACAATGGCAGTAAGTAAAGAAGTAAGTTACCTCAAATTTATCCCTCATCATCTTCACCAGACCAGCTTCACAATCACGGCTAGTATAAAGACGGTTTAAATAGCCGGAATGAAGATCTTGGGCACTCAGAGCAGCATATGTCTCTAGTTCAACATCCCATTTTCCTTTGTTCAGAGCGGAAAAATCCTCTTTTATGGTATGCTTGGTTAAGGTGACAGGATTCCCGGGTTCAAAGCGACCTGCACCGGTAATCACAATGTCATCATCTTTGGACTCGCCGGTTTGTGTTGGTGCGGTCGGTTTGTCAGCTGGATTGTGGGATTTCTCAATCCGGGCGGAGCCGGCAGGCAGGTCAGCAGAGACTGAAGTGTTAATAGGCCTCTCTTCAGGAATAGCATCATCTTGCAAAGGAGGATCATTGGGAATATCTTCAAGGGCAAACTCTTCAAGATCTGGCGCTTTGTCATGTTCTGGGGCTACATCTTCTTCAGCCGCTTTATCCAGGCGGGCCTTCTTGCTTGGTTTCGGTTTGGCCCTGAAAGATAAACAAAGAGTCAAGAAAAAGCATAAGCCATTACACAGTATACTGGAAGCATATGTTCAGTTTAGCTTACCCAACAACTATTTTCAATGGTGGCAGCTGAGTGGCTGACGATTCACCAGAAGATGAATGAGAAGTAACCTGATAATCGGAGTCGGATGGATTAAGAGGTTGACGGAAGAAACCCGCTTTAGGATTTAAATCAATAAAAAGGTCGGAGACCTCGGAGCGGCGTTTTCGAACCGGACTGTTTGGTAAACCGGCGGAGGTAACTACCTGGCCACTGTGCCGGGTTGTGCGGCGAGCTTCATGTTGCTGTGTCTTCATAAGAAATTTGGGATCCAAATTAGCAAGAGGATGAGAAAATTTAACTCTCCGGTTTGCCTGGAGAAATTTTGGCAAAGGCAAGATTTCTGAATCGGAAGAGAGAATAGTTACCTCAACGAATTCCGCATTGCTGGCTTCAGCGTCGTCCTGACAAGCATCATCATCAATAAGGCGTGTAAAAAGTAAGCCAAGTGAATCAAGTTCTACCTCAAGGTCCGGGTTACCCACATCATCATCAATAGCTGGGTCAGATGAAGCGGTGGTTTTTCTCTTGTGAGCTGGCTTCTTGATAACCTTGGTCTTGGGCCGGGTTGACCACCCTGCTTTCTCTGTTTTGTCTTGTGGAAGTTTCTTTCTCCAAAATGGATTATCGCCCTAGATCAGCAGTAGTCAAATATCAGACGGATAATGCGGTAACAGGTTCAACAATAGAGCAATTAAAATCTTACCGCTGGCGGTTTGTTGGTGGTGCAGTAAGGAAGCAGGCCGGTTTGAGCACATAGGTGCTCCGGTTCATTCAACATCTTCTTTACAGAATCTGTGACTTCATCATTGGAGAGTTGGATTTTGGTGTGTCGGAGTGGGTCATCGACGCTATCAGTATATTAGCACATCAAACTGGGGCGCCGGCTCAGAGGCAGTATGCTCCATGATATCCAACAGCGTGCAAGGTCTATTCCCGTTAAACCGTTGGCCATAAAGGCTCGGAGCTTGGACAGTTGCGGAGCATATTTAATTCTCTCCTTGGCGTTTAGTCTTTGTGGAAAAGGGTGAGTGTTGCTGAGCCGTTCCGAACGGAAGCCAGGCAAGGGATTTTCATTATCAGGGGAGATATCCTTGCAATAAAACCAAGTTGCATTCCACTCCTTGGGGTGAGTATGGAGTTTGACGTGGGGATAGGTGATCTCCTTCCTCTTCTGAATGGCCATACCGCCCAACTCAGTATTGGGGCCGTCGGTAAACTCAGTGCGACGGTTTAAGTGGAAGCAATCTCTGAACAAATCAACTGAAGGCTCCTCTTGAAGGTATACCTCAGAGAGCACTTGAAAGTGACATAGATTGGTAACAGAGTTGGGGCCAATATCCTGTGGACGGAGTTGAAAGTTGGCTAACACATCCCGGTAAAATTTTGAACCGGGCGGTTTGAAGCCCCGGGCCAAGTGATCTGCAAAGACCACAACCTCTCCCTCCTGAGGTGCGGGAGGACATTCATTTCCAAGAACACTCCAGTGGACCGTATCTTTATTGTCTAAAGCGCCGATCAGAACTAGATCATCCAACTGAGATTCTGTGACGCGAGAAGGAACCCAATTGCACTCATACACTTGTTTGGCCATGGCAAGACCTACAAGAAATAGGTGATCCGGTTCAAGAATATGATGGATAAAAGAAGGTGTTGATCTAAACTACGATAAACCGGAGGCAATACCTATAAACCGATTGTCGGTGTACTAAAGTAGGGGGGTACCTTAGTACCCCGAACTTGTTCACGGGCAGTCGCAGCGACCCGCGGCAGGGCTTGCCGGGCGTCCGCCAAGATCCTCCGCGGCTACTTTGATGCCATCCAAGAACAGAATACTCAAGCTAAAGCCCCGGCAAGAGGAGCTTGCCGGGAAGGCCAGCCAAGGCCCCGGCAAGAAGAGCTTGCTGGGAAGAAAATAAAGGCCCCGGCAAGAGGAGCTTGCCGGGAAGCAAGGCACCTCCAGAAGACTCGCCGCGGCGCCCCGCGCGTCCCGGCAAGGCCCGACGGCCGGCAAGCTTGCCGGCCCGACAAGAGGAGGACCGCGGCAAGGCACTTGCCGCGGTAAGATTGCCAACCAAACTCCAGCACATCCGGCGACGTGTCATCACAAGGCCGTCCCAAAGGCACGTGGCGAGGCACTACACAGCCATGCGGAGCGAGGTGGCAAACGGAGCTGACAGAAACGCCATCGTGGCAACTGGTGGCTCACTTGACGATCGCCTCCTTGCACTGTTGGGGCGACCGGATGGGCATTAAATGCCCCTGTCCCCTGCCGCCAGAGTTAGGTAGGGCACACTGTTGGTCACTGTTACACCAACCTGCGTTTTTACCTTTCTACCCCCTCTTCTTACGCTGCCACCTATTGGTGCCCCCTTTAGACTATAAAAGGGAGGCCCATGCGCACGTAGAAAGGGTTCGGTTCGGTTCATCTTGGTACACAGGACTAGGGATAGGTTTTAGGGTTGATCAGAGGACACAGGATCAAGGCCCGGTCCAACGCATACACACCACACCACCGTGCGCTCGTATTCGAGCAAGATCAAATAACAACACAAAGCAGCAGTAGGAGTTTTATCTCTTCGGAGAGCTCCGAAGCTGGGTAAAAATCTTCGTCTCTCTCACCCCAGCGCGCGCCCGGGACCTCGATCCGCTCTGCGTGCGGCCTCCGCCCCCTCGCCGAACCAGAAAGGGGCCCCCCGTGCCCCATAGGTGCTCGGTGGCCACAGAGAGCCCCGACATCTTTGGCGCGCCAGGTAGGGGGCGCGTCGAGGTTGTGAGCATCCGATCCTGTCTCCGCGCGCGCTGCATCAACGCCTTCATCGACATGCCACCGAAGAAGAAGCCTTCGGAGGTAGCCGCTCCGTCTGCATCGATTCCGCCACCACCGCCGGAGCAAACAGGCGGTGGAGTGGGCGCCGGCGAAGTAGCGGGCGCCGACGGTGGGACTCACGTCATCACCAGATCCAAAAACAAGGCCCCGCAAGCGTCGGCGACCATGCATACACCACACCCTTCCCAGGAGGTGCAAGGTCGACAACGCCCCGGTGCTCCTGGCACCGTGCTCGCGTTGGAGCAAGGCCAAGCTGGCGGGTTGCGAGACGCTCGAGGTCAGCATGCACGCCCGCATGCTGGCGCGAGCGAGGTACGGTCGCCAGGGCGGGGTGATGCACCTCCCAATCCAGTTGGGAGTCCGAGCACATCCCGCTCCTCGCGCCGCTCGTCGCCGCCACCACCCAAGACGACAGAGGAAGCGCTGGCCCGAGCCCAGCTACTCCTAGACTACCCTCCGGCGCCGCACAAGATCGACGACTGGAGGATGACCATATACAGCCTCATCGCCTTCGCCAACGGCGACAAGCCCCGGCAACCGAGCGCATCGAGGCCCCGGCAAGGCGTCCAAGCGCAAGCCGACGCTGACAAGACCGCTGGGGGAGCCACCTCCATGCACTCCCAGCCCCGAAGGCCAAGATCGCCGGCTCGACGGACCAACCCCGACGGCGACTCCACGGCGTCGTCGGACCCGCGGACTCGACGCGACCAGCGCCACGTTCTCCAAGAACGACGGCATGAAGACGCTCGCACTCGCATCGAGCGCAGAAGGGAAACGCGACGTCAATCTGACCAGCGTGCTGGGCCCACCGTCGACATGCATGCACTGGGGGAGCCAGGTGACTTGCTGTATGCGGCGGGTTGCCCTGCGTTCACCCGTGAGCTGCGGCAAGTCCAGTGGCCCAAAACCAAGAACTTCAAGCCAGACGTGCCCGAGAAGTACGATGGCAGGATACATCCCTCGGAGTTCCTCAGCATCTACACCATCGCGGTGCAGGCTGTCGGAGGGCGCGATGAGAAGATCCTCGCCAACTACTTCCCACTAGTACTCAAGCCCAATGTCAGATCTTGGCTCATGCACTTGCCGGACGGTTCCATCTCTTCATGGGCTGACCTGTGTCATCAGTTTGTCGGCGCCTTCAGGGCGGCCACAAGCCTCACGGCCAGGAGAGTGACCTCCACTTGCTCGTCCAGAAGGAGGGGGAGCCCCTGCGCAAGTACATACAGAGATTCAGCCAGGTGCAACGCAACATCCCAGACGTCCACCCTGCCGTGGTTATCAGCGCCTTTCATCAGAACGTGCGTAACCGCAGGATGAGGGAGGAGATGGCGATGTGCAAGATCAGAGACGTCAGCGAGCTCTATGCTCTGGCCGACAAGTGTGCACGGGCTAAGGAGGGGAGGAAAATCCCCGGAGAGGTTGCGGGAGCAGGAGGATCTGACAGTGAGGATACCGCCCCGGCAAGGAAGAACCGGAGACGGCGCAACAGGAAGAGAAAGACTAAGGATGTGTTAGCTGTTGAGCACTCCGGCAACGAAGGCGGCTCCGACAAGGCCAAGGCCGGTGACTCCGGCGAGGCTGTGGTAGCCGCCGACAAGCAGGATGGCTCCGGCAAGCGGTATTGCAAGATCCACCGCACCAAAGGCCACGATCTCCAAACCTGCAAAAAAGTCGAAGAGATGGCGGAGCTGCAGAAAGCGGAGTACGAGCGCCGCGATAAGGAGAGAGCCCAGGGAGGTGGTGGAGGATCCGGCAAGAAACTTCCCGCCCGGGGAGGACACCGCGGCAAGCCCAAGCCACGGCAAGGGGATAGGCCTCCCCGCGGCCGCGACAAGGACGAAGATGAAGATGAGATGGAGGAAGATGAGACCGATGACCAAGAGTTTCAGAAGGCGACAGAGGTGCTGTGCATCGACGGCGGCGCCTCTCTGCACGCCTCGCACCGCCAACTCAAGCAGTGGGTGCGAGAGGTGAACGCAACGGAGCCATCCGTCGAGGCGCGCAGGCCTCTGAAATGGTCCAGCACGCCCATCATTTTCGATGTAGAAGACCACCCTGATCGCATCACTGTGGTCGGGTGCTTGCCGATGTTGGTCTCACCAACAATCCGCAACCTCAAGGTCACGAAGATGTTGGTTGACGGCGGGGCCGGCCTGAACCTGATTTCCTCCGCAGTTCTCAAGAAGCTCCAGATCCCCGACAGCGAGCTCGAAGAGACTGGTACCTTTCAAGGGATAAATCCGGGAAGGAGCAAGCCCAAGGGGAAGATCAGATTACCAGTGACATTTGGCAGTGAGCTGAATTTCAGAACAGAAAGGGTCACCTTCGATGTTGCTGATATCCCATTACCCTACAATGGGATACTCGGCCGACCAGCGCTTGCCAAGTTCATGGCGGCCTCTCACTACGCATACAACGTGCTCAAGATACCTGGCCCGATGAGTGTCATTTCTGTCCAAGGTGACAAGAGGGATGCACTCATCTGCGCCGACAAGATTTACCGGGAAGCAGCAGCCGCAGCAGAGCGCGAGCCACTTGCCGCTGAAGCTCCCCGGGGGAAGGAGAAGC
The DNA here is from genome assembly GCA_963921465.1 of Triticum timopheevii. Lineage (NCBI taxonomy): Eukaryota > Viridiplantae > Streptophyta > Magnoliopsida > Poales > Poaceae > Triticum > Triticum timopheevii. Next base: position 108,344,127 of record OY997270.1, read on the forward strand.
TCAAGTCCAGCAAGTGCAGCCCTGATGCCCACTTCGGCAAGCGCACCTCCTCGGAGTGTTGCGCTGCCGTCGAAAGCGCGCCATCGAGCTCCACCGGCAAGTGCAAGAAAGCAAAGGCAAGTCCACCAAAGATCAAGCCCGGCAAGAACAGCTCTGGTATCTGCTCCGGCAAGCACGCCTCCCCGGAGTGCCGCGCTGCCGTCGAGGATGCGCCATCGAGCTCCGCTAGCCAGTACGGCGAAGAAAGCATCCGGCTTTAAGCTTTTGGATTGTACTCCCTGATAATCCATACCTTGTACGAATAACCTGCGCGCAGAAGGGTTGAATCGTGGCTAAGTTGCGCCCTTGATCCGTTTCGAGTCCGCTCAACGACGAAAGCGCGCCGCAACTAGCCCGACGAGTTCTTCTTGCCGGAAGCAACACCGCCAACGGGCTGCTGATGTCCCGCACTCAGCAAGTGTGTTTACACCGGCAGGTTCCCTGAAAGCGTGGGGGGGGGGGGGTGAAAACGTACAAGGGAGGGAGTCAAGGGAGGAGCGCGGCCTCGCCGGACCACGAAAGCAGAAAAGCTAAGTCACCCGAGCTCGAGCGCATAGCTCTTTTCTTTAGTTTTGAGTGCTTATGTTATGTTCCTCGTACGTTCGTCCCTTGTACGTAAAACCCGTGCGCTGAGGAGCCAACTCATGGTTAAGTTGCGCCCTTGCTTTGTTTCCGAGTCCACTCAACAATACAAGTGCACTGCAACTGGCCCGAGAAGGTTTCTTGCCGGGTACAACACCGCCAGCAGGCTGCTGACGTCCCGCACTCAGCAAGTGTGTTAGCACCGGCAAGTTCCCTAGAAGCGTAGGGCAAAAACGTACAAGGGGTATAATGAAATCGAGGACGTAACATAGCAAGCCTTGCCATGGGACGTCCTTTGTATGAGAAACTTGGGCGCAGAGGAGCTAACTCGTGGTTAAGTTGCGCCCTTGCTTTGTTTTCGAGTCCGCTCAACAATGCAAGTGCGCTGCAACTGGCCCGAGGAGGTTTCTTGCCGGGTACAACACCGCCAGCAGGCTGCTGACGTTCCGCACTCAGCAAGTGTGTTAGCACCGGCAAGTTCCCTGGAAGCATAGAGTGTAAACATGCAAAGGGAGAATCATGGCATCGCATTGCCCAACTTGAGATTACGTTGCAAAGAATAACTTATTTCAGCACTGTCTTAGTTATTTTTGTGACTGTAATAACAGCGGCAAGGAGAAACCAGAAGGGCGCACTGGCGAAGAGGCCCCAGCAGGCCGATTTCACTGGGGGCTGCGGCCGCCAAGATCCCTCACGGCAAGTCAAGGTCCCCGGGGGCTACAACGCTGGCGGCAAGGACAGAGCAAGGCGCACCAGCGCCTAGGTCCCGGCGGAGCCAAAATTTCCTGGGGCTGCCAATATGAAGATTCACCCCCGGCAAGCCAGAGTCGCCGGGGGCTGCAATACCAGATAAGTTTTCCATCCCTCGTCATGCATCCTCTCGTGGGCTGGGGAAAGCGGGGCCGCGTCTCTGAACGATCGTGCCTTGTACGAAAAAAACCTGTGCGCGGAGGAACCAACTCGTAGCTAGTCGCGCACCGACTGTTGTTTCGAGTCCGCTCGACAACTTGGGTGAACTGTGGCTAGCCCAACGACAAGGTTTCTTGTCGGCCGCGGCACCGCCGGCAGGGAACCAACTCGTAGCTAGTTGCCTTACTGTCGTTTTGAGTCCGCTCAACGACTTAAGTAAGCCGCGGCTAGCTCAGCGACAAGGTTTCCTGTCGGTTGCAGTTCCGTTGCCGACGTTCCGCACTCGGCGCTCACGGCAAGGTGCCCGCACCGGCAAGTTCCCTAAAAGCGTAGGGTGAAAACGTACAAGGCACGCAATCAAGTAAAAGACTCAATCCGACAAGCTTTCCCCTCTTTTCGTTAAAAAACATCCCAATTTAGTGTGAGTCCATGGAGGATGAAAAACATGATAGAGAGGATTACAAGCTTTGAATACAGCTAAGGCCCGAAGGCTTACAAATTAAAAGATAAGGTGCCCGTAATCCCTCTCCTGTTTTCTCTTCAGGAGGTAGGTCAAGGAGGCCCCGGCAAGAGAAGCTTGCCGGGGAGGGCAAAAGAAACGCCTAGGCGAGCTACGGGTGCCAGAAGACACCAAGAGAACTTTCCGGGGGCCGGCCAGGAGCTTGGCGGAGACGGAGGCACCGGAGGCAGAGCTCGAAGACGGGGCGGCAGGACGTCAGCACGCTGTCGAGGGCACCTCGCCCTCGTACTCCGGCTTGACGGCCTTGCCGCCTCCCCCTCTTCCTCTTCCGCCGCCTCCCTACGCCAGCCGCCCAAGGAGACGGCCCCGGGGAGTTCAGAAGGCCGGCGACCAGGATGATGGGGTCGCCGGTGGCGCGCGCGAGGCAGCGTCCGACGCCTAGTCGGACCCGCCGTCCTCGTCATCGCTGTCGCTCCCCTCCTCGTCACTCTCGCTCGAGGAGGGACCTTCGCTATCGGAGGAGCTGTCCACGCAGCATCTCGCCCGGATGCCGGAGTCCCCGAAGACCTTGACGGCGTGAAGGTTGCCCTCCATTAACTTAAAATGGAGGGTAAACCCCGCCGTCAAGCTATGGATGCGGGCGAACGTCTTCCACCCTCGGTCGAAGTACATCACGCCGGGGGCTGGGGATACGACACTAACTCGAGTGCCGCTGATCCCGCAGCCCCTCATGCGCAACTCCAGCATCTCGGGTGGGTCCGGCTCCATCGCGCTCGCAAATGGAGCCGGAATACGGAGGCGTCGACGAGGTGCCCGGCGCAGCTTGACGAAGAACTCCCAGGGGTCGTCCCCAATATGGACCGCCTCGAGGAGAGGAACCGTCGGCGGAGACGGGGGTGGCGCACCACCCCGGCCGCCTCTTCCACGAGCGCCTCGGCCACGCCCTCGACCTCGCCCTCGGCCTCGCCCCCTCCCTCTTCCCCTCTCGACCGACTCCACCGCCGCAGGAGCGACAGAGGGAGGGACGCGCTGTCTAGCGGCAACCCTCGCCGCCACCGACGAGGGGCCAGGATTCCCTTTCTCCATGGCGGATGGGAGGAAGGGGAGCAAAAGTTAAAAAAAAGGGACGAAGGAGATGAAGGAGTGTGGGCTTCTGTGCCCTCCCCCCTGCCCCTTATAAAGGAGCAGGGTGGGAGACCGGCCGCCCCGCTCGGCGAATCAAGGCACGGGAGAGCAAGGAATCGGGGCTGACCCGCTGCCTCTGCTCACGCCGGCCCAGATTCCCCAATCCCACCGTCCGTGACCCCAAGCGCATGGGAGCCGCGTGGCGGGGATGCAGCGCCGAGTGGACGGGTGAGGCGGTCTCGCCCCACCCCGTGAGCATGGGAACAGACGCCTCAAAAGCCGCGCACTAGCCCCGTCCAGTAAATGCACCACGTCCCCACGCCTACCTCCGTTTAGGTAGGAGGGCGTGGGCCGTCCCCTTCGTCATGGCTTGATGCATGCTAGCAAGGCTTAGCCCCGCATGCGCCGCCCACGTCGCCCATGATGCCGCGTTTGACATGTGCCGTTGCGGGAGGACGCGGAGGACACGGAGTCTGATTTTGTGTGGACCCAGGCCACGCGTGCCCGTGCACTGTTTTGGGCCTGGCCCAACACCGCTCGGCACCGTGTATGGCCCAGGCCCGGGGGCTACTGTCGGTGTACTAAAGTAGGGGGGTACCTTAGTACCCCGAACTTGTGCACGGGCAGTCGCAGCGACCCGCGGCAGGGCTTGCCGGGCGTCCGCCAAGATCCTCCGCGGCTACTTTGATGCCATCCAAGAACAGAATACTCAAGCTAAAGCCCCGGCAAGAGGAGCTTGCCGGGAAGGGCAGCCAAGGCCCCGGCAAGAAGAGCTTGCCGGGAAGAAAATAAAGGCCCCGGCAAGAGGAGCTTGCCGGGAAGCAAGGCACCTCCAGAAGACTCGCCGCGGCGCCCCGCGCGTCCCGGCAAGGCCCGACGGCCGGCAAGCTTGCCGGCCCGACAAGAGGAGGACCGCGGCAAGGCACTTGCCGCGGTAAGATTGCCAACCAAACTCCAGCACATCCGGCGACGTGTCATCACAAGGCCGTCCCAAAGGCACGTGGCGAGGCACTACACAGCCATGCGGAGCGAGGTGGCAAACGGAGCTGACAGAAACGCCATCGTGGCAACCGGTGGCTCACTTGACGATCGCCTCCTTGCACTGTTGGGGCGATCGGACGGGCATTAAATGCCCCTGTCCCCTGCCGCCAGAGTTAGGTATGGGACACTGTTGGTCACTGTTACACCAACCTGCGTTTTTACCTTTCTACCCCCTCTTCTTACGCTGCCACCTGTTGGTGCCCCCTTTAGACTATAAAAGGGAGGCCCATGCGCACGTAGAAAGGGTTCGGTTCGGTTCATCTTGGTACACAGGACTAGGGATAGGTTTTAGGGTTGATCAGTGGACACAGGATCAAGGCCCGGTCCAACGCATACACACCACACCACCGTGCGCTCGTATTCGAGCAAGATCAAATAACAACACAAAGCAGCAGTAGGAGTTTTATCTCTCCGGAGAGCTCCGAAGCTGGGTAAAAATCTTCGTCTCTCTCACCCTAGCGCGCGCCCGGGACCTCGATCTGCTCTGCGCGCGGCCTCCGCCCCCTCGCCGAACCAGAAAGGGCCCCCCCGTGCCCCATAGGTGCTCGGCGGCCACAGAGAGCCCCGACACCGATCTTCTACAATGCGGCATCATATGGATTCTGGCGGTTCAACCAGGGGACTAATGGTGTATACAGGTTTAGTAACTTTTTTCTATGGTAAGTTAAACCGCCTGACCTAAGCATCGGAAGCAATTGAAGCTATGGACAACTAGGTATGCAGAAACAGGTTTCACAAGATCTTATTACAGCCGCGGATCTACAGCGAGCTCACAAAAACAGAAAATATTCCGAAGAGTAAGGCAGAACGGAAGGGAACCATTGAGCGGGTATGTGCGTGAGATCTATGGACTTAGATGAGAAATTACAGGCGGATGCTTAGAGATTACTACTAAACACAGCAGGGGTTCACAGATTCATTCAAGGTCAGAGAACAGGTATGAGCACGCGACAAACACAGCACGAACATGGAACCTTAAGAACAGATCTAGGTCAAGAAGAGGAGAAAGCTTACCGGGAACAGAGAAGATGCGGAAAGATGCCGCAATGCTCTGGTACGTTCAGGTTGATGCAGTGGACCAAGACGAGGCAGAGGTCGACGGCGGTGGCGGAGCTCCAAGGCTGGTGACGCGAGGAAAACGAAGAAGAAGGGACGAAGGGAAAGGAAAATAAATGACCCTTTGGTCTTATTTATAAGGCAACAGAGCTAGGTCAAGCGCGCAGATCCAGGAGCTATTGTTAAAAGAGGGCGTTATAAATGATAAAATTTCATGATGACGTCATGCCGGTTTACAGCAACCAGAAATGATGACGACATGGCGGTTTACCAATTACCCGAAGATGTCCAAGACACCAGATTTTGTGAAGGATTGACATGAACCGGTTCAAATCAGTCTGGGGCCTAATGTTGGGGATATTACCACTAGGCGTAAACCGGCCTGCTTGGGCCGGGTTAACTTCATTAGTGGTATAAGCAGATGAAGGCCCAAGGCCTGTAGTCGGTTTAGAACCTGTAGCCGTAAACCGGCCTGATGTATAATTTGTATTGTAAGTTAGGAATAGAGAGATACCAACCGGGATACGAGTATGAACCGGTTGGGACTCTATGGACCGATGGGCGTCACCCGTGTATATAAGGGGACGACCCGGCGGCGGTTCAGGAGAGACAACCACAACTCGAGCCTAGGCGAAGCTTGTTTGCTCCCTAGCCATCGAGATCACATCAATTCCATCACAACTAGACGTAGGCTTTTACCTTCATCGAAGGGGCCGAACTAGTATAAACCCTCGTGTCTTTGTGTCCACTTTAACCCCTTCGAGTAAACCCGTAGCGATGGCTCTACGACTAAGTCCTTTCACTAGGACATCTGCCGTGACAATTCCACGACACGCACCATGCCTCATGGCTAAAGGTGCAAAGGTACCTAATTACTCCTCATCCGACTCTAGTTATGATTATGATGAATCTGATGATGATGATGTCTTTGGACCTAGTTATACCAAGCTTGTCACCATTGCAACTAAACAACAAAAGGCTTTGGAAAAGGTTCAAAATATGCTAGACAAAAGCGATGACCTGCTGGGTGAGGAACTGGATGAACTCAAACTTTGACTAATGATCTTCAAAGTCTTTAGGCTAAGTTTGATAAACTTCAGAGTCATCATAACTCTCTTTTAGCTGATCATGAGAAGCTTTCTCTTGAAATTATTCAAAGAGAGCAAGGTCTTGAGAAGTTAAAAGTGAGTTATGAAGATCTTCAGAAGGAAAATGATTCATTGCTTGCTCAACATATCAGTTCCGCTCAAGAAGAATTTATTCCACCATGTTTGAAATGCATTGAGTGTGAATATGATAATTCTTCACCTGAATGTTCAAATGCTTCTATTGCTGCAAATTCTTCAACTATCTCTGTGGTCACAAATTCCTCATCTGAGGATACCACAAGTATCACTGACGATAATGCAGGGTTGAAGGAATTGTATGTGACAGGCATATACAAAAGCCTCAAAGGGCATCAGACTCGTTGTGATGTGCTCAAAAAGCAGATCTTGAACAGGAACCCTAGGAAAGAGGGTATTGCCTTTGAGAGGAAACTCAATGCTGATGGGACCTGCTGGAAACCTAAGCAGTACCCCAAAACCTCATGGGTTGCTATAAAAGAACCTCTTGTAGATCCATGCACTTTATCTGGATTTACTTGTGAATCTTCATATTCCTCTAATGAGTCATTTGACTCCAACTATAAACTGTTCAAGAATCAGAATGGTGAAGTATTTGCTCGATATGTTGGAACTAACTGCCGGAATGGTTCCCCTATGAAGAAAATCTGGGTTCCCAAAAGGTGCCTTGAAAATCTTCAGGTGAATGTCATCATGACACCACCTATGAAGAATAGGAACCCCAGATCAAATTCTTCATATGGATCAAAATCTTCATATGGATCCAAGTCCTCGTATGGACCAAGTTCTTCATATGGATCAAATTCCTCACATGGATCAAAATCCTCATATGAACATCATCGTGCTAACAATTCTTTTTCGCAGGGAAAGTCTAAAGGCTATGAATATGTGCATTATTCTTCAAACCATTATGTTCACAAGTCCTCGAAGAATTTCTCTACTTATTCATATACTTATCCTAACCCCTCTTCTGTGAAACAAAGTGCACTAGCTTCTATGCTGTCGGGTTACGGGTTCCGTAGACCCTTGAGAGGTTCGAACTTTGGGGTGCGCAGAGATCTCAACCTACCCAGCCTGCCTACTCGCGACCCTCCTAAGCCTAGTGCGACGAGCTTGAAGAGACAAAGGGACACAATAGTTTATCCTGGTCTGGGCCACCTTGCGGTATAATACCCTACTCCAGCGTTTTGGTGGGTTGCCTTGGAGGGCTGAGGATGAACTAGTACAATGGATGAACTAGCCTCAGGAGGTGAGGTGTTCATGAGCTCGACAGAGCTGAGGGGATGTGAACCAGATCAGATGCCCTCTATGGTGGTGGCTAAGTCCTATTTCTAGTGGCCTTGGTCCTCTTCCCAAATGTTGGCAGGAAGGGATCCCACAACGGCCGGATTTGAAAGGGGATAAGTAGTACAACTTATCCTGACAAAAGTGGTCTTCGCATGTGAAAAGCCTCTGGTCGTGACGCTGCAGTGGGCTCGGTGATGACCTCCGTTCTGCTGTCCTGGCAATCTCGGTCTTGTTGCACCAGAATGGAAACCTTTGGCTGATTCCTCGGGACTTCACGCCTGCGGCTTGCTTTCTTTTGCACCGAAGAGGAAACCTGCGCTCTGCGCCCGCCTGGCGCCCGCCTGGTCTTGGTCATCATGGCTCACATCAGCTGAGCCTCGTGAGGTATACTTTGCATGGAACTCTCTACCCCTCAGGAGCCAGCCTGAAGAGGCTGATCCCCTCGAGGGTCTTGGTGTTATCTGCCTGGCGAGGCTTGGCCCCTCGCGAGGGTCTTGAGCTGTTGATGTTGAGGCTGGGCCATACCAGGCCGTCGATGGAGCCACGTGGTGGGCCGCAGGCAGGCAGGGCTGGATACCCCCATATCCACAACGCCGACAGTAGCACCCGGGCTCAAGGCGTGCTCGGACATGGCTTCCAAGCGAAGCCAAAGGGCAAGTGTGGAGCACCGCGGGCCCTAACCGCCTGCGGCCTTGATGACGTGTGGCAATTGATGGGACGTGGGCGACTCTACTTCCCTACGCTGCCTCGGCAACTGTTCGACTTGACTGAACAATGCGGCATGCAGAAGATCATGATGGCGCGAGGTTGTGGGGGCTGGTGGTTGGCCTCCCTTGGATATAAATGTGAGGGAGGGGCAGAGCCTCCTGCCCATCTCTCCTTCGTCTTGCTTCCGCCTGCTACTCCTCTTCTCCATCTTGCTCCCATGGTGTCGCCGAGGAGGTTTTCAGCGGCCGAGAAGGGGAAGGCTTCCAAGGAGGGGCCTACCGCTCCGCCTCCCAAGAGAGGTCGCGGTCATCCCTGCAAGCATCCCGCGGCTCCTGTGGTGGCCCCTAGGGAGCGCGGGCGCGCACCCCCCAGAGATGACACTCCTCTTGGTGCCCACGATGCACCTCTTCTCGTGGCAGGGGCCACTGGCTTCGGAGCAGCCCCCATGACGAAGGAAGGCGCATCGTGATCGTGCGCCCGCCTTGGTCGTGCTTCTCCTCGCTGGACGTGCCCCCCGAATTCGTGGTGTGGTCGGAGAGCCCGGCCGGCACCTCGCTATGGCTTCCGCGTTTCTTCTCCGGCGAGCTTCCTTCCTCGAGGCTTGATGGTCTCTGGCTGCAGGCCGACGGCTGCAGCAGCAGAGCTTCGTGGGTCGGTGCCGAGGTCACTGCGTTCAGCAACATGGTCCTGACCCGCGCCTGGCAGACTTTCGCCCACGAGCGTGGCCTGGGCGGAAGGTGCACCCTGCACATCAAGTATGGCGGCCTGGCGACTCTCTATGCGAGGGTGTTATGGGAGGACGGCTGCCACGTGGGGTGCTTCCTGGAGGATGGCAGCGATGATGAAGGTGGCGAAGGTGAGCTTGGTCTGGCGGCGCACGCTCCTCCTCCCGCGAAGGTAGCTCTTCCTCAGATGAGAGCTCGAGCAGTGGTGGCTACGACCGGCCCCCACGTCGTCGCGCTCGGGTCGAGGACGTCGGTGGTTCGTCCCGCCGTGGTGCTCCAGTGAAGCCGGAGAGGAGCCCGGCGTGAGGCTGGGGGCCAACGAACTTAAACTCAAGACCGGCCGCAACCCCAGGTCGCCTATGGGAGAACTGGTGAAGCGCCGGGCCACCTTGAGGTGCTGCTTGAGGATGCGGCGCTGGTGCTGAGTTCGTACGCCTTCGGGCCCTCTTTCTTTAGCCTTTCCTTTCTCCTGTAATTCAAAAAAGAATGATGTACCCTGCGCATGTAATGAACTATGGCAGTTATGCCCTTTATGCTATGCTTGCTATCTTGATGCTGTGTTGTAAGTTTTGCGATCTGAGTAAGCTAAGGTAGGAAAACATAGCTTGATATGTGCGTAGTAGTTTTCTGCCTCATGAAAAACTGGCCTTAGGTACTCGACGGGGCCCCCTTTCCTAGGGAGCCGTGGGTTGCAGTCCACGGGAGACGCCTTGGGGTCTCAGGAGCCGCCGCGGAGCCGCTGCAGGGCTGCTTTCAAAGGAAGAGAAAAAACTAACAAGCGGCCCACTCCTCCTTATGCGAGCCCCTGCCATAGATTAGCTCGGACTTGATGCACCACATCGCGCTGCCCGGGGGGCACACATGTGAAGGGTCCTAGTGCCCGTGAGCTTGATCGGGGCCTCCTCATGAGGATGAGGCCGAAGCACCAGGGTTCGGCGCGGTGCGCGCGCGCAAGGGCAGGCCTGGAGTGCACACACCTGCCTAGCCCCACGCGCGAGGCGTGCCAGAGGAAGCGACAGGTGACTGCCACCTCTCTCATGCCCTCGGGCCAAAAACAGCTTAGGAGAAGAAAATAACTCGAGGAACCAGAGTTTGAAAATACCAAATCCATTGAAAGCTCACTAAAAACTGCAAGCAACTTCGGATAGAAAATGAACAGCCGCGTCTGGCACCTAATCTAGTCTTATCACCAGTGTGGAGCTAAGTGCTGCCACTAAGACATGGGAGGGAGCCCCCATGAGGCCCCAGGGCGACTCTCAGGAGACTCCGGGGCGTGTACAACCCCACTCATTATTATGTGAGAGTGTCATGAGTGGAGACCTTCACAGGCCGGAGCCTTGCTTCACAGGCCGGAGCCTTTCTTCAGGGGTAGAACTTCCGGAGGTGCTGGATGTTCCAGGCATTCTGGATGGGGACCCCGTCCTGTGTGTCCAGGCACGCGGCGCCAGGCCTGGAGACACGAGCAATCCTAAACGAGCCCTACCACATGGGAGAGAGCTTGTGGAGCCCCTCCCTAGAGAGCACCCGCCTCAGGATGAGGTCGCCCACCTCTAACATCCTGGGGCGGACGCTGCAGCAGTGGTACCACCGCAGCGCCTACTGGTACCTCACCGCCCGAAGTGAGGCTTGACGGTGGCGTTCCTCCCCCAGCACGAGATCCATCCCCCCGCATGGCGTCCTGGCGCGCCTCGTCGAACGCTAGGACCCGCGTGGAGCGATGCTTGACCTCGTGAGGGAGAACCGCTTCTTCTCCGTAGACGAGGAAGAATGGCGTCTCCCTTGTTGGCTTGGTTGCGGTGGTGCGGATGGACCACAACACGGACTGCAGCTCGTCGAGCCAGCCCCTGCCACAGTCGTCGAGCTTCTTCTTGAAGGTCCTGGTCTTGAGGCCCCTCAGGACTTCTGCATTGGCCCGCTCGGCCTGGCCGTTGCTCCGTGGGTGCACCACTAAGGCGTAGCATATCTGCGTTCCAAGGTTAGCACAATATGTTTTGAAAAGATTGCTGGTGAACTGCGAGCCATTGTCGGTGATGATGCGGTTAGGGACCCCAAACCGGCTCACGATTCCCTTGATGAACTTGATGGCCGATCCAGCTGGGATGGTGTGCACGGCTTCTACCTCCGCCCACTTGGTGAACTTGTCGATGGCAACGTAGAGGTATTGTTAGCCCCCTGGCACTCAAGGGAACGACCCCAAGATGTCTAGCCCCCAGACGGCGAACGACCATGTGAGAAGGATTGTTTGGAGGCCCTACGCAGGCTGGTGGATTTGCTTGGCGTGGAACTGGCATGCTTCACAGGAGCGCACTAGCTCTGCAGCATCGTTGAGCGCGGTGGGCCAGTAGAAGCCGCCACTGAACGCCTTGCCCACCAGAGTGCGTGACGAGGAATGGTGCCTGCAGTCCCCACCATGTATGTCCGCTAGTAGCTCGAGCCCTTGTTCCCTGGAGATGCACTACAACAAAACGCCATTGAGCCTCTTGTGATATAACTCACCATCCTGGATGCAGTATGCGGTGGCTTGACGGGCCACACGCTCGGCGTCCTCCTCCTTCTCTGGAAAGGTCCCTTGAAGCAGGTATGCCTTGAACTCTTCGGTCCAGCACCCCTCCCGAGGCTTGAGCGCAAGTAGCAGGTGGGCCCCCGAGGGGTGGCCACAGTCTGGGCCCCCGTCTTAGGCGCCTGAGGCAAGTCCTCCTGAGGCGGTGCTGGAGTCGTGGCATAGGGAGTCGCAGACGGCTTGAAGAGCCGCTCCTCAAACACCCGCGGCTCCTGAGGGAGCCCGCGGGAGGCTCTCTTGGTGATGTCATCCGCTTCCTTGTTAGTTCTGTGCGGCACGTGCTGCAGCTCCACACCCATGAACTGCTTCTACATCTTGCGCACCTCTTCTAGGTACGCCTCCATGTGCTCATCCTTAGGCATGCACTCCTTGTTGGAGAAGTTGACGAGGAGCTGAGAGTCACCCTTGATGGTGAGGCGCTTCACCCCCAGCGCTGCCGCGGACCTGAGTCCGGCGAGCAGGCCTTCGAATTCTGCAATGTTGTTGGAGACCTTCCCGCCCTGCTGGAAGCAGAGCTGCACCGCGTAGTAGAGCTTGTCTTTGGTGGGTGAGATGAGGACGGCCCCTGCTCCTGCGCCTTGTCGCGCAAATGCCCCATCAAAGTACATGATCCATCCATCTGGTTCCTCGTCTCCTGGCAAGAGGGAGCGGTCCTTGCTTACTCCGTGGTCGGGAGTGTCAGTCCACTTGGCCACGAAGTCCGTGAGGGCCGCACCCTTGATGACACTGGTGGTGCTGAACTCGAGATTGAAAGCCTGAAGCTCGATGTTCCATTCAACAACTCGCCTGGTGGCATTCGGGCTCTGGAGCACCCTCTCCAGTGGGTACGCCAAAACAACTTTGATAGGGTGGCCTTGAAAGTAGTGGCGCAATTTTTGGGAGGCAACCAGGAGCGAGAGCAGGAGTTTCTGAGGTATGGGGTAGCGCGCCCATGCCTCCCTCAGTACCGTGCTGACGAAGTAGACAGGATGCTCGACGAGGAGGGAGGCATCAGCGGAGTCTTGTTCTTCATGAGGGCACGGGTCTTCCATGGCTTCACGAGGTCCACCTTCAGGAGCCCAGTGTCCGCGGGCTCGATCGCGGCCTCGGGAGGAATGTCGTCCACCGGGTCATTCAAGGCCCCAGGCACATTGTCCCGAGGGTGCTGTGCCTTGCTCATTGGTTGTGCATCCCGCCGAGGTTTCTTGGACGGGCGCTCCTTCCTTAGCGCCACCAGGGCAGCACTGGTTGAGTGAGGGGTGGCTACCAGATAGAGCACCAAGGGCTTGAGAGGGTGCGGCGCCACCATCACTAGCGGGCTGGTCAGGTATCTCTTGAGGTCTTGTAAGGCTGTGTCTGCCTCCGGGGTCCGCTCAAACGGTTCCTTCCTTTTCATCAGCCTGAAGAACGGGAGGGCGCGCTCCCCCATCTTGGAAATGAAGCGCCCAGGTGAGGTTACACAGCCCGCCATCTTCTGCATCTCCTTCAGGGTCTGTAGGAGGCTCATGTCCTCTATCACCTTGACCTTCTCTGGATTGGCCTCGATCCCTCTGTGTGACACCAAGAAGCCCAACAGCTTGCCAGAGGGAACCCTGAACATACATTTCTCGGGATTGAGCCGAAGATCCACCTTGCGCAGGCTGGCAAACGTCTCCTCCAGATCTACTATCAGGGTCCTAGCCTCCCGAGACTTCACCACTATATCATCAACATAGGCCTCTACGTTTCTCCCGAGCTGTGAGCCCAGGGCGATATGCATCAGTCGCTGGAAGGTTGCCCCAGTATTATGCAGCCCGAAGGGCATGCAGGTCTAGTAGTACACCCTACAGGGGCTCATGAACGCCGTCTTTTACACATCTTGCACGGCCATCTTGATCTGGTGGTAGCCCGAGAAGGCATCCAAGAAGCACAACAGGTCGCATTCGGCGGTGGAGTCCACAATCTGGTCAATGCGGGGAAGTGGGAAAGGATCTTGCGGGCAGGCCTTGTTGAGGTTGGTGAAGTTGACACACATGCACTCCTTCCCTCCTTTCTTGGGGACGATGACGTGATTCGCTAGCCACTCCGGGTATCATACCTCCCTGATGACCCCTTCTGCTTGTAGCTTGCAGGTTTCTTGGACGATGAAGGCCTGCTTCTCGGCGGACTGACGACACGCCTTCTGCTTCACTGGTCGCACGTTTGGGCATACCTTCAGGTGGTGCTCGATTATTCCCCTTGGGACCCCAGCCAGGTGTTTGGGTTCCCAAGCGAATACATCCTTGTTGGCTCTTAGGAAGTTGACCAACGCTTCCTCTTGGTCCCGAGGGAGGCCAGCCCCTATGGTGAAAGTGGCATTGGCCATTCCCTCCTTACTGACCAACACTTGCTTCGTCTCAGCTTGGTCTTGGGAGAACAACTGCTTCTTCTTGGCTGGCGCCGCTTCTGGGGCCTCCAGATCCCCCTTCTCGTCAGGCAGCGCAGATGCTGCTGACCAGAAGGCGAGCTTGAGGGCCTGCAGCGCGTCTTTGATGTCCCCCGCCACTGTGAGGACACCGTTGCTACCAGGCATCTTTATGAGGTTGTATGCAGGGTGAGTCACTGCCATAAATTGGACCAAGGCCGGGTACCCAAAGATGGCTTTGTATGGCAGGTCGATCTGGGCGATGTCAAAGTCGACGAGCTTGGTGCGGTAGTTGTCACGGGTCCCAAAGGTGACAGGGCGGCGGATCTTCCCCAGGGGACTGGTGGAGCCGCCGCCAACCCCAGAGAAAGGCTTGGAGGGGCGGAGCCGGCTGAGTGGCATGTGCAGCAGGCCGAATGCCTCCGCGGAGAGCACGTTGAGGCCGGCTCCGCCGCCGATGAGGGTGCTGGTGACTGCCATGTTGCAGATGGTGGGGGTGCAAAGCATCGGGAGCACACCAGCTCCTGTCGTGGCGGCCAGATGATCCTCGAGGCTGAAGATGAGGTTGGGCTTGGGCGCTACCCAGCCCGGGGGAGCCCCCGAGCCCGCCTGGGCGGCGCTCACTTGTCGGTAGAACTGCTAGATGTGGCTGTCGAAGGGCGGTGCCTGTGAACCACCTAGGAGAGCTGCGACAACGGGGGGCGCCGGTGCCACGTAGCAGGCGAGGAAGAGGTCGCACAGCTACTCCCAGGAGGCCATAGAGGACATCGGCAGATTGAGTAACCAGGCGCGTGGTGCGTCTACAAGGGCCATGGGGAGCCAGTTGGCCTTCACCTTGTCGTCTCCGCCGGCTGCCCAGACTGCCTCCTCATATGCATGGAGGAAGGTGGCCGGATTCGCCGCGCCTTCATAGCGTGGCGGCATCTCCGGACTGAACTTGGGAGGCCACCGCACCTGCCGCAGGGAGAGGGTGAAACAGCATAGCACCGGCGCTTCTTCAGAAGCGCGTGTCGGCTGGGTCGACGAAGGAGCGCCTGCCATCAGCGCTGGCAGCGCGATCTGGTGGTTGGGCGGAAGATTTCCGATGCACCCCTACCTGGCGCGCCAAATGTCGGGTTACAGGTTCCGCAAACCCTTGAGAGGTTCGAACTTTGGGGTGCGTGCGGGGATCTCAACCTACCCAGCCTGCCTACTCGCGACCCTCCTAAGCCTAGTGCGATGAGCTTCAAGAGACAAAGGGACAAAACAGTTTATCCTGGTTTGGGCCACCTTGCGGTGTAATACCCTACTCCAGCGTTTTGGTGGATTGCCTCGGAGGGTTGAGGATGAACTAGTACAGTGGATGAACTGGTCTCAGGAGCTGAGGTGTTCTTGAACTCGATAGAGCTGAGGGGATGTGAACTAGATCAGATCCCCTCTACAATGGTGGCTAAGTCCTATTTATAGTGTTCTTGGTCCTCTTCCCAAATGTTGGCTGGAAGGGATCCCACAACAACCGGATTTGAAAGGGGACAAGTAGTGCAGCTTATACTGACAAAAGTGGTCTTCGCCTGTGAAAAGCCTCTGGTCGTCACGCTGTTGTGGGCTCGGTGATGACCTCCGTCCTGCCGTCCTCGCGGTCTTGGTCTTGTTGCACCAGAATGGAAACCTTTGGCTGATTCCTCGGGACTCCATGCCTGGGCTTGCTTTCTTTGCACCGAATAGAAAACCTGCGCTCTGCGCCCGCCTGGCGCCCGCCTGGCCTTGGTCGTCATGGCTCACGTCAGCTGAGCCTCATGAGGTATACCTTGCATAGAACTCTCCGCCCCTTGAGAGCCAGCCTGAAGAGGCCTATCCCCTCGGGGGTCTTGGCGTCATCTTCCTCGTGAGGCTTGGCCCCTCGTGATGGTCTTGAGTTGTTGATGTTGAAGCTGGGTCGTACCAGGCCGTCGATGGAGCCACGTGGTGGGCCGCAGGAAGGCAGGGCTAGATACCCCCATATCCAAAACGTCGACATATGCCATCTTTTTCTTACGGAGCTCGCAGAATGATGAACTCTTTGCCACCCCTTCAGATGTGGGTGGTGAATAAAAAGAACTAATCTCTTATGCAGGGTCATGTCTCCAGACGAACTTAATCGTCTGAAGAATTTGCTGGAGACCTGAATATGCTTGAATGGACGCAAGCTAATCATGAAGAAATGAATTACTCATTTCTCACGTCCTCATATTGCTATATCTGTCATATTTTTGATGAAATTCAATCAGATGAAATTGATATCATATTCTTCATTGATGAAGTATATGAATTCGTAAGTTGCACTGATTCATCTACAGGATGAACAACCCAAAGCTATAGAGTGGGTCCTCGATAGTGGATGTACAAATCACATGACCAGTGACAGGAACTTATTGATGGATACTTGTTTATCTCCATCTCATCTGAAGCATATCACCTACGCTAACAAAGGCAAAAGCAAGGTATTGGGTCTAGGTAGGGTTGCATTCTCAAAGGACAGACACATGGACAAAGTCATGCTTGTCGAGTCCTTAGGATTCAACCTCATGTTTGTCTCAATGCTTTGTGATCTTGATATGGTTGTCGTCTTTGGCAAATATCGCTGCATTGTGCTAATGGAATCTGACAATTCCAAAGTCTTCGAAGGATTTAGGAGACAAGACTTGTATATTGTTGATTTCTCTGCAGGACCACAGCCTGCCACATGTCTACTTGCAAAAGGTTTAGAAGGCTGGTTATGGCATCGACGACTTGGTCATGCTGGGATGAGGAACTAGTATACACCCGCGAAGAAGAAGCATGTCATTGGCATCGAGGGTGTCAAATTCCTCAAATATCATCTTTGTGGGGCTTGTGAGGCTGGAAAGATCACCAGAGCCTGGCATCCCTCGAAGACTATCGTGACCACTTTTCATCCCTTTGTATTACTTCACATGGATCTCCTTAGCCCTACTCATTATGCCACGTTCACTAATTTTGCATCATTATATGGCTTTGTCATTGTTGATGATTATTCTCGTTACACATGGGTGCATATCATCACTTACAAAAATGAAGTCCAGGAAGTCTTCAAACGATTTTCCTCAAGAGCATCTACAAACTTCGGTGTGAAGATCAAGCATATTAGGAGTGATAATGGGACTGAGTTCAAGAATACCGGTCTTGATGACTATCTTGATGAACTTGGTATTACTCACGAGTTATCTGCTCCCTATACTCTTCAGCAGAATGGCGTCGTGGAGTGCAAGAATAGGACTCTTGTTGAGATTGAACACACTATATATGCTTGATGAATACAAGACTCCACCTCATCTCTGTCCTGATGCTATTGATACTGCATGCCACATCATCAACAGGGTATATGTTCACAAATTCTTCAAAAATACCTCATATGAACTCCTCACTGACAATAAACCCGCTGTAAGTTATTTCAAAGTCTTCGGTGCTAAATGTTGGATTAGAGATCCTCATCACAACTCTAAATTTGCACCGAAAGCACATGAGGGTTTTATGCTTGGTTACGGAAAGGACTCGCACACCTATAGAGTCTTCAACACCTATCATCTCAAGATTGTTGAAACTGTAGATGTGCGGTTCGATGAGACTAATGTATCGCAAAGAGAGCACCTACCTCCTGTGCTAGATGAAACGTCACCTGAGGAATCCATCAAGCTCAAGGCTACTGAGGATATCATCCCTACCGAAGAATCTGCTGAAGAAGTCATTCCAGATCATGAAGAAAACCATGTTGGCGCTACTGAAGAAAATGGCCCTGAAGAAAATGTTGTGCCAAATCAAAGTCGTCAACCTGCTCATCCTCGCATTGCAAATGAAGTGCAGATTGAGCGAATCATCAACAACATCAATGCACCAGGTACTCTCACACGCTCAAAAGCTTCACATTTGTCTAACTTTTGTGGGCATTTTGTGTTTATCTCTATCACAGAGCCCACCAAAGTTGATGAAGCATTCATGGAGCCTGAGTGGATTCAAGCTATGGAAGATGAATTGCATCTATTCGAGCTCAATAATGTGTGGGAGCTTGTCAAGCGACCAGACCCACGGAAGCACAATATCATCAGCACCAAATGGATCTACCACAACAAGCAAGATGAAAATGGCCTTGTGGTGAGGAATATGGCTCGTCTTGTAGCTCAAGGCTACACACAGGTTGAAGGAATTGATTTCGATGAAACTTTTGCACCTGTTACTAGACTTGAGGCTATTCGCGTATTGCTTGCTTATGCTAACCATCATAATATCATCTTACATCAAATGGATGTGAAAAGTGCATTCCTCAATGGTAAGCTTGAGGAAGAAGTATATATGTTCCTCAACCACCAGGTTTTGAGGATCCAAAACTTCCGGATCACGTCTACAGACTCAACAAGGCCCTCTATGGCCTCAAGCAAGCACCTCGGGTATGGTATGATACATTGAAGGAATTCCTCATGAAGAAATACTTCAAACCCGGTTCACTTGACCCAAGTCTTTTCACCAAAGCATACGATGATGAATTATTTTTGTACCAAATATATGTTGATGATATTATCTTTGGCTGTACTAACCAACGTTACAGTGACGAATTCACTTATATGATGAGTGAGGAATATCAAATGTCTATGATAGGAGAGTTGAAATTTTTCTTAGGTCTTCAAATTCGTCAATAACACAATGGCATATTCATATCTCAGGAGAAATACCTCAAGGATGTGTTGAGGAAATTCGGCATGCAAGATTGAGAAGGCGTCAAAATCCCTATGCCCACAAATGGCCATCTATGCACCGATGAAAATGGTAAAAACTTCGATCAAAAGGTATACCGCTCCATGATTGGCTCTTTATTGTATCTATGCGCATCTAGGCTGGATATTATGCCTAGTGTTTGCATGTGTGCCCAATTTCAAGCTACACGGAAGGAATCACACCATAAGGCTATGAAGCATATTCTTCGATATCTAGATCACACTCCAACACTTGGATTATGGTATCCCAAGGGCTTGGCTTTTGATCTCATTGGATATTCTAACTCTGACTATGTTGGTGATCAGGTGGATTGCAAGTCAACATCAGGCACATGTCATTTCCTTGGACGATCCTTCGTATGTTGGTCCTCAAAGAAGCAGAACTGGTATCACTCTCTACTGCTGAAGCTGAGTACATTGCTACTGGATTGTCATGCCCAATATGCGACCCTATCCAAAAGGAACTCGAAGTCCCACCAAGGATAGACCCGCATATTGGAACGCTTTTGCAATGTGGATATCATTACATCAACATTACATAATAGATGGGGATACATACAAAAGGCATACAATGCCACACGAATACAACATCATCATACAAGAACAACATCCGACTACGGATGAATCATAAACAGAAACTCAAACAATATCCACCCTGCTAGCCCAGGCTGCCAACCTGGAACCTATCCCCTGATCGAAGAAGAAGCAGAAGCAGAACTGCAAAACAAGTAACATCGCTCTCGCGTCAAGATCATCGCATAACCTGTACCTGCAACTGTTGTTGTAGTAATCTGTGAGACACGAGGACTCAGCAATCCCATTACCATGGGTATCAAGACTAGCAAAGCTTAATGGGAAAGGAAGGGGTAAAGTGGTGAGGTTGCAGCAGCGACTAAGCAAGATATGGTGGCTAACATACGCAAAAGAGAGAGAGAAGAGAAACAAAGGAACGGTCGTGAAGCTAGCAATGTTCCAGAGGTGATCCTGAACTCCTACTTACGTCAAACATAACCCAGAAACCGTGTTCACTTCCCGGACTCCGCCGAGAAGAGACCATCATGGCTACACACACGGTTGATGCGTTTTAATTCGGATCTGGTGTCAAGTTATCTACAACCGGACATTAATAAATTCCCATCTGCCACATAACCGCGGGCACGGCTCTCGAAAGTTTAAACCCTGCAGGGGTGTCCCAACTTAGCCCATGACAAGCTCTCGCGATCAACGAAGGAATAGACCTTCTCCCAGGAAGACCCGATCAGTCTCGGAATCCCGATTTACAAGACATTTCGACAATGGTAAAACAAGACCAGCAAGACCTCCCAGCGTGCCGACATCCTAATAGTAGCCGCGCGTATCTCGTCTCAGGCCACGACCGGATGAGCAATCCGTACAACTAAAACCAGACCTCAAGTTTCCCTGAGGGGGCTGCAAAGGGCTCTAGTTTGGACCAACACTTAGACAAGCATTGGCCCGGGGGGGCTGAATAAGATGATCCTTGGGTTAATTACTCCCAAGGGAAATATAGGTGGTGGTGAGGCAAATGGTAAAACCAATGTTGGGCCTTGCTGGAGGAGTTTTATTCAAAGCGAACTGTCAAGGGGGTCCCATAAATCACCCGACCGCGTTAGGAACGCAAAATCCGGGAACATAACACTGGTATGACGGAAACTAGGGCGGCAAGAGTGGAACAAAACACCAGGCATAAGGCCGAGCCTTCCACCCTTTACCAAGTATATAGATGCATTAATAATATAAGAGATATTGTGATATCCCAACATAAATCCTGTTCACCATGGAGAAATCTTCAACTTCACCTGCAGCTAGCAACGCTATAAGAGCGGCTGAGCAAAAGGGGTAACATAGCCAAACAATGGTTTGCTAGGAATGGTGTCAAAGGTTAGAGGTTCATGGCAATTTGGGATGGCTTGATAAACAGGTAATAGGTAGCGCAACATAGCGATAGAACGGATCAACTAGCATAGCAATGATAGTAGTGAGATCCATGGTAGCGGTCATCTTGCCTGAAATCCCGCAAGGAAGAAGAACGAGTCCATGAAGAAGACGAACGGATGAAGCCGAACCAATCGTAGACGAACGAATCCTCACGATCGCAACGAAACAGGAACTAAGAAGAAGAAGCACACAACATAGATAAACACACCACACATGAACAAGTCATGATGCACAACAAGCATGATGCATGACCAAGCTACATGAAACTACTCATGGCAAGAGATGATGCAAACAAGAACAACACATCAAGGCAAGTTTAAATGAGGCCGGGAACAACATATAACAATTCCGGTAAGTCCTCATATGCATATTTCGAAATTGGTCCAGAACTGAATAAACCTTATGTTCAAGTTGTTAAACAGCAAGTTAAGATGCACCAAGATGATCTACACGAAATTCTAGTCAAGTTGCATATAAAGTTCATTAGATTTGGAGCTACGGTCTAGAAGATATGAGCAAAACAAGTTAAACATGGCATTGATGCAAAATGCATGCAAACATCAAGCAAACACACCAAAACAAGGATGCAACATGATAATATGAAACTACATGCAAAATCAAGAAAGTTTCATATAGAGCACACTCAAAACGGAGCAACGGTGCAACACACACTCTATACAAGTCATAGCAACAATCTGTCCATAACAGCAACTAGGCATCTTGCAAGCATCAAAACAACATGCTACAGCACCCCAACATAATAACAAAAGGCATGGGCATGAAGTACAGGTAAAGCATAACAAAATATGAACACTGAGCTATCTCCAGAAACAACTAGAACATGCTCCAAATGACATGGAAAGATTGCAAATAATAACAGTTTCAGACCTTAGCTGAAATAACATCAGGTTGCAATATTTAGAGCAAGCAAACAACATGTTACAGGAACTTATCATGGCAAACAAAGGCTTGGCATGAATCTACTAATTACATAGATCAAAAGTCCCTTACTGACCATGAGCCAAAAAGGATCAGAAAATATGATGGCACCCATGTAAACATGGCAAGTTATATTACAGATTCATACATGGCAGGAACAACAATAAGTAGGCAAGTTGGTGAGCTTGAATCACTCACTACAGAGCAATACATGGCATGGAAAGGCAACCAACAGTAAGAAGGAATGTCTGTGAAGCTAAGCATGGCAAGAACAAGGTCATAGGGTGCATGGAACACTAGGAAACAATCATGGAAACATTGAACTTAATGTAAACAGGCTGACAGCAACATTTTCAAGCAACTTTGGAGCAAGATAACAACATGTTCCAGCAGGCTATAATTGCAACCAAGGGCATGAATGGATAGAGAAAGACATGTAGATCAAAACATGTTTATAGAACATCTCCAGATTATGCATAGAATGATTAGTAGAAGCATGTTAACATAGCAACAAAATATAACAGAATCTGTCTAGCAAAACAACAACAGCAAGTACCCTCCTTAATAAGCTCGATGCACTCAGCAGACAACTCACAAAAATACATGGCATACACCCCTGGAAAGATGGCATGGTATAGATCAAAACACATGTAGACATCAACCTCATAGGATGCACACATCAATCATGGCAAAAATGATAAATGAGCAAGTTATAACAGTTTCAGCAGATTAACAGCAACATGCACTCTTCCAACAGCATTTTGGGCATCAAGATGAGCACAAATGAAAATTATGCAATGTAGTGAAATGAAGTACTCGTCGAGACGAACAATTTGACATATTAGACGCACGAAACGGAGCTACGGATGCAGAGATACGATGCGATGAACATGGCATGATAATGCAAGATTTCAGGGACTTAGTGGAAAACGGGTCAACCTTCGGGTTTGCTGCACGGATTACGAGGCGGCGGCGGATCTCGCCGGAGAACATGCCGGAGATGGAGGGGTCGCCGGAGACGGACGGATCCGGGCCGGATCTCGCCGGATCCGGCCGGATCCCGGCGAGGGACGGCGCGCGGGGGCGAGGGCGAGGCCGGGCGGCGGCCTAGAGGAGCCGCGGGCTCGGGCGGCGGAGGGCAGCCGGTCGGGGCGGCGGCGGAGCGCGCCCGGCCGGCGGCAGCGCAAGGCGGGAGGCGCCAGGGCGGCGGGCGGCGCGCGACCAGGCGCGGGCCGGAGGCGGCGCGCACCGGAGGTCGCTGCGGGCGGCGTGCGGGTTCCGGCGGCGGGGCGGCGGAGGCCGGGTGCGGCGGCGGGCCAGCGGCGGGAGGCTGCGGGCCTCGCGGGCGGACAGCGGCGGCGGCGCGGGCTCGCGCGGACCCGATCTGGGCCCCGCGGGCCGCGCGGTGGAGAGAGGAGAGAGAGGGTGAGGTGGCAGCCGGCGATTGGAGGAGGGAGGCGATGGCGCTGACGTGGCATCTCGCTCTTGGTCGGGCGACGTGGCTTGCCGGACGTGTCCGGCCGGGAGCGGACGCGTCCGGCGGCGGAGAGGGAAAAGCTAGGGTTTCGGGGGGGAAATGATCCGAAAATGGAGAGAGGAAGACGTTTTTATAGGTGGAGGGAGCTAGGAGAGCCCAAATGAGGTGCGGTTTTCGGCCACGCGATCGTGATCGAATGACCGAGAGTATGGAGGGGAGTTTGCTGGGTTTTGGGCCACTTTAGAAGGGTTATTGGGCTGCAACAAAAGAGGCCTTTACGGTTACCCGGTTAACCGTTGGAGTACCAAACGACCTTCAAATGGCATGAAACTTGACAGGCGGTCTACCGGTGATATATCAAGGCCGCTTGGCAAACCTCGGGCCATTCCGAGAAAGTTGAACACCCGCTCACAACAGGAGAGAAGAAGGGGACGCCGGAGGACATAGGAGTGCCGGATTGCAAAACGGACAACGGGGAAAAGGCTCGGATGCATGAGACGAACACGTATGCAAAATGAAATGCACATGATGACATGATATGAAATGTAGATGATGACATGGCAAAGTGCAACACGCAAGCAAATGACATGGCAACAACGGCGAATGACTGGCAGACACCTGGCGCATCGAATCCGGGGCGTTACAACACTCCTCCACTAACAAGAGATCTCGTCCCGAGATCTTAGGACTGAGACGGAAGGGAAAAGGAATGAGGTGAAACAAGAACTCGAGAAAAAAGCAAAGAATCGAGAGCACTCGAGAAGAAGAGAGGAAACAACGAGGATGACGAGAATCGAAAAGCTCACGGAATCAGATAGACTATGAAACTGCTCGTTCTAACCGGAGAGGTTATAATGAGAAAAGAAACGGATAAGACTGAAAGGATTTAGGCAGCACTCCGGCTGAAAATGGAAGGATTAGAACACGAGCTAGAGAGGATGGAATGAAACTTGTTGAAGACATGACACAAAACCTCCAGAAAGAATTGAAAGAGTTGAATGAAAAGAACGGATAAGGATATGACAACTTGTGCCACGAATGAAATTGAAAGCAACCTCAGAAGAAAAGATTGAACGGAGTTGTTGAGAAAATCAACAACGAAAAGAATAAGCTTGTTGTGGATTTATGGATAACATCTCAGAAATTATGGGGTGATAACCGACCACAAACAGAAATGATTAAATAGTTGAGAAGAACGAAGAAATGCAAAACTCCACTTCAAAAGAATACGGAGATTTAATTGCACTTCGAGATGCAAGAAGAAAAGATACTTGAACTCCTTCGATAAGAATCTTGATGACTCTTGAAAGAATGAATTAAATCATGAAGAACCTCCATGAAGAACTCCGGTGACAATAGGACGATGAGACCGAATGAAGGAAGAAAGAATAAGATTAAAGCTTGCGATGATTTAGATGGAGATTCCGACGAAATGGCTGAGGAAATTTGAACTCCGGAAAAGAAAAGATGAAAAACACTTGGAACTAGAATTTATTCATCAAGAATAACTTCGAAGGAAGGGATTACTCGCTTGAATGAAATAAGAATAAGATTTATTGTATGCTTATCTTTCATCAAATTAAATTGATGACAAGCAATGGATTTTTGCATACTACTTATTCTTCTTGAAAAAGGATAGAAGGGATATATCCCAAACTTGAGAAGGACTTCATGAACCACCGGTAGGATTGAAAAGAACGAATGAATTAATATGATAAACAAGGAAAAGAATCTGAAAGAACCACCGTGAGAATTCGAAAATGACTAATGAAAGAGACTGAATCACCGGGAAGAATTAGAAAAGCACAAAGATACTTAATGAATAAAAGACAAGATAATGGCGGGATCGCGAACTGGTTGAAGAATACTTGAACGAAGCACCGGGAGAAATAGCGAACGATAACTGGAATTATGGCCTCCGGTGAAATGAAAAGAAATCAACTCCTGAAATACTCCAGATGGGTAAGGAAGAATATCTGACAATTGGAATAATTAAAAGGATAACAAGAAACTAGAACCGCGAATCTTTGGGAAAACGGACAAGATTTAGAGAAAAATCTCTTCTTCAAATGACGACGGGAAACACCACCAAAATTATTGAGATACTCCGGGAGAATGAAAAGTGAAGAGGTTGAGCCAACAATGAGAAGAGTTTGACAACGATCTTGGAGAAAGCATGTGACTGATGGAATCCATTCTTATGTCACACTTGAAAAGAATTGAGAATAACTCCGGGGAAATTAGAAGAGTCAGGTAAGATCCTGGGAAAAGACCTATGGGTTAGGGCCCACTAAAGAGAAAAACACTGTTGGAAAGGATTGTTGAACAGATAGATGATGCACCGGAACAATTGAAATATTTGAATGAGGTGACAATCTCGAATTAATTCAAACACAGGCGAATCTCTTGAGATATCTTGAACACTCCGGAAGGATAAACTGGCGAGAGGCGAACGAGCAGGGAAAAACACTTGATCAGAGGAAAAGAATATGATCAACCCGAAAGACATGAATTGAAAACACCGGAAAGAAAAAGAGATGAAGAATGACGAACGAGACGAGAATTCACCGGTTGAAATAATTGAGGGAAGACTGAAGAGGCTCCGCACGAATGAAATAGATGGTCGAATAGAGACTCAGGCTCCGGGAAGAAAAAGGGGTGGGAGGGCGGGAAAAACACAGGCGACTGGAAGGGGAAACCGACGAATATCTTGAAGAGAAAAACACCGGTTAAAATCATTGAGGAAAGATGTAATAGCCTGGCTTATTAGGGATGATAGACCACTCATATCAATAAGGAATTCCTTCTTTTCCGGGATCCCATTCGGACAGAACTCCAAAGTTAAGTGTGCTCAGCTTGGAGTAGTTTCAGGATGGGTGACCGACCGGGAAGTTGCTCCCGGGTGCGCACGAGTGAGGACAAAGTGCACAGAAAAGACTAGTATTGATCTGTGGGGCCAGTCTAGATCCCGCCAGGAGTAACGACCACCGGCGGGTGTGTCCGGGGTGTTACAAGTTGGTATCAGAGCCGACCCTCGTGGTTACACGGATGGTTGCGGACAGGTGCGCGGTCATGTTGTTCATGACGTTTGTGACCTGTCGTGGCACACGGCATGTCACATGTACCAGACTGGATGCACAGACGGTTGTGCCAAGAGGGAACGTTCCTGTGGCCCGACGAGGACGTCGGTTCCTCTGAGTGGGGGTGTATGTAATAGCTTGGCTTATTAGGGATGATAGACTACTCATATCAATAAGGAATTCCTTCTTTTCCGGGATCCCATTCGGACAGAACTCCAAAGTTAAGCGTGCTCAGCTTGGAGTAGTTTCAGGATGGGTGACCGACCGGGAAGTTGCTCCCGGGTGCGCACGAGTGAGGACAAAGTGCACAGAAAAGACTGGTATTGATCTGTGGGGCCAGTCTAGATCCCGCCAGGAGTAACGACCACCGACGGGTGTGTCCGGGGCGTTACAAAAGAAAGCAAAGCTTCGCACGAGTAGGAAGGATACTCGATTATGGACTCCGGTTCCGAGATGCAAAGGGGTGGGCGGGTGGGAAAAACAACTGAGGATTGAACTTGGCAAAGAAGAAGAGGCTCGAGTTGACTTGATGAGAAATGCACCGGATCAAAAGAGCTGAGAACCAACGATCGGAAAACCAACTGCGTGAACCTAAAGAAAAATTTGAATGGGAAGAGGAGTAGTTCAAAACACCTACGTCAAGATTCCTCACCAGAGCGATGAAGGGGCAGAGGAGTAAAAAGAATCCTACTCTCCGATATAACTAGACTCCGAAATCAGTTTTCTTCTAGACTCAACAACGTCCAAACTACACGAACGATCAAGGGGGCTCCTAGGGTCGGTCGAGGCTCTGATACCAACTTGTCACGCCCAATATGCGACCCTATCCAAAAGGAACTCGAATGTCCCACCAAGGATAGACCCGCATATTGGAACGCTTTTGCAAGGTGGATATCATTACATCAACATTACATAATAGATGGGGATACATACAAAAGGCATACAATGCCACACGAATACAACATCATCATACAAGAACAACATCCGACTACGGATGAATCATAAACAGAAACTCAAACAATATCCACCCTGCTAGCCCAGGCTGCCGACCTGGAACCTATCCCATGATCGAAGAAGAAGCAGAAGCAGAACTCCAAAACAAGTAACATCGCTCTCGCGTCAAGATCATCGCATAACCTGTACCTGCAACTGTTGTTGTAGTAATCTATGAGCCACGAGGACTCAGCAATCCCATTACCATGGGTATCAAGACTAGCAAAGCTTAATGGGAAAGGAAGGGGTAAAGTGGTGAGGTTGCAGCAGCGACTAAGCAAGATATGGTGGCTAACATACGCAAAAGAGAGCGAGAAGAGAAACAAAGGAATGGTCGTGAAGCTAGCAATGATCCAGAGGTGATCCTGAACTCCTACTTACGTCAAACATAACCCAGAAATCGTGTTCACTTCCCGGACTCCGCCGAGAAGAGACCATCACGGCTACACACGCGGTTGATGCGTTTTAATTCGGATCTGGTGTCAAGTTATCTACAAACGGAAATTAACAAATTCCCATCTACGACATAACCGTGGGCACGGCTCTCGAAAGTTTAAACCCTGCAGGGGTGTCCCAACTTAGCCCATGACAAGCTCTCGCGACCAACGAAGGAATAGACCTTCTCCCAGAAAGACCCGATCAGTCTCGGAATCCCGGTTTACAAGACATTTCGACAATGGTAAAACAAGACCAGCAAGACCTCCCGGCGTGCCGACATCCTGATAGTAGCCGCGCGTATCTCGTCTCAGGCCACGACCGGATGAGCAATCCGTACAACTAAAACCAGACCTCAAGTTTCCCTGAGGGGGCGCTGCAAAGGGCTCTAGTTTGGACCAACACTTGGACAAGCATTGGCCCGGGGGGGGGGGCTGAATAAGATGACCCTTGGGTTAATTACTCCCAAGGGAAATATAGGTGGTGGTGAGGCAAATGGTAAAACCAATGTTGGGCCTTGCTGGAGGAGTTTTATTCAAAGCGAACTGTCAAGGGGGTCCCATAAATCACCCGACCGCGTTAGAACGCAAAATCCGGGAACATAACACCGGTATGACGGAAACTAGGGCGGCAAGAGTGGAACAAAACACCAGGCATAAGGCCGAGCCTTCCACCCTTTACCAAGTATATATATGCATTAATAATATAAGAGATATTGTGATATCCCAACATAAATCCTGTTCACCATGGAGAAATCTTCAACTTCACCTGCAGCTAGCAACGCTATAAGAGGGGCTGAGCAAAAGCGGTAACATAGCCAAACAATGGTTTGCTAGGAATGGTGTCAAAGGTTAGAGGTTCATGGCAATTTGGGATGGCTTGATAAACAGGTAATAGGTAGCGCAACATAGCGATAGAACGGATCAACTAGCATAGCAATGATAGTAGTGAGATCCAGGGTAGCGGTCATCTTGCCTGAAATCCCGCAAGGAAGAAGAACGAGTCCATGAAGAAGACGAACGGATGAAGCCGAACCAATCGTAGACGAACGAATCCTCACGATCGCAACGAAACAGGAACTAACAAGAAGAAGCACACAACATAGGTAAACACACCACACATGAACAAGGCATGATGCACAACAAGCATGATGCATGACCAAGCTACATGAAACTACTCATGGCAAGAGATGATGCAAACAAGAACAACACATCAAGGCAAGTTTAAATGAGGCCGGGAACAACATATAACAATTCCAGTAAGTCCTCATATGCATATTTCGAAATTGGTACAGAACTGAATAAACCTTATGTTCAAGTTGTTAAACAACAAGTTAAGATGCACCAAGATGATCTACACGAAATTCTAGTCAAGTTACATATAAAGTTCATTAGATTTGGAGCTACGGTCTAGAAGATATGAGCAAAACAAGTTAAACATGGCATTGATGCAAAATGCATGCAAACATCAAGCAAACACACCAAAACAAGGATGCAACATGATAATATGTAAATACATGCAAAATCAAGCAAGTTTCATATAGAGCACACTCAAAACGGAGGAACGGTGCAACACACACACTCTATACAAGTCATAGCAACAATCTGTCCATAAGAGCAACTAGGCATCTTGCAAGCATCAAAACAACATGCTACAACACCCCAACATAATAAAAAAAGGCATGGGCATGAAGTACAGGTAAAGTATAACAAAATATGAACACTGAGCTATCTCCAGAAACAACTAGAACATGCTCCAAATGACATGGAAAGATTGCAAATAATAACAGTTTCAGACCTTAGCTGAAATAACATCAGGTTGCAATATTTAGAGCAAGCAAACAACATGTTACAGGAACTTATCATGGCAAACAAAGGCTTGGCATGAATCTACTAATTGCATAGATCAAAAGTCCCTTACTGACCATGAGCCAAAAAGGATCAGAAAATATGATGGCACCCATGTAAACATGGCAAGTTATATTACAGATTCATACATGGCAGGAACAACAATAAGTAGGCAAGTTGGTGAGCTTGAATCACTCACTACAGAGCAATACATGCCATGGCAAGGCAACCAACAGTAAGAAGGAATGTTTGTGAAGCTAAGCATGGCAAGAACAAGGTCATAGGGTGCATGGAACACTAGGAAACAATCATGGAAACATTGAACTTAATGTAAACAGGCTGACAACAACATTTTCAAGCAACTTTGGAGCAAGATAACAACATGTTCCAGCAGGCTATAATTGCAACCAAGGGCATGAATGGATAGAGCAAGACATGTAGATCAAAACATGTTTATAGAACATCTCCAGATTATGCATAGAATGATTAGTAGAAGCATGTTAACATAGCAACAAAATATAACAGAATCTGTCTAACAAAACAACAACAGCAAGTACCCTCCTTAATAAGCTCGATGCACTCAGCACACAACTCACAAAAATACATGGCATACACCCCTGGAAAGATGGCATGGTATATATCAAAACACATGTAGACATCAACCTCATAGGATGCACACATCAATCATGGCAAAAATGATAAATGAGCAAGTTATAACAGTTTCAGCAGATTAACAGCAACATGCACTCTTCCAACAGCATTTCGGGCATCAAGATGAGCACAAATGAAAATTATTCAATGGAATGAAATGAAGTACTCGTCGAGACGAACAATTTGACATATTACACGCACGAAATGGAGCTACGGATGCAGAGATACGATGCGATGAACATGGCATGATAATGCAAGATTTCAGGGACAGTGGAAAACGGGTCAACCTTCGGGTTTGCTGCACGGATTACGAGGCGGCGGCGGATCTCGCCAGAGAACATGCCGGAGATGGTGGGGTCACCGGAGACGGACGGATCCGGGCCGGATCTCGCCGGATCCGGCCGGATCCCGGCGAGGGACGGCGCGCGGGGGCGAGGGCGAGGTCGGGCGGCGGCCTGGAGGAGCCGCGGGCTCGGGCGGCGGAGGGCAGCCGGTCGGGCAGGTGGCGGAGCGCGCCCGGCCGGCGGCAGCGCAGGGCGGGAGGCGCCGGGGTGGCGGGCGGCGCGCGACCAGGCGCGGGCCGGAGGCGGCGCTGGCGGCGAGGAGGCGAGCGGCGGCGAGAGGCGGCGCGCACCGGAGGTTGCCGCGGGCGGCGTGCGGGTTCCGGCGGTGGAGGACGCCGGCGGCGGGGCGGGGGAGGCTGGGCGCGGCGGCGGGACGGCGGCGGGAGGCTGCGGGCCTCGCGGGCGGACAGCGGTGGTGGCACGGGCTCGCGCGGGCCCGATCTGGGCCCCGCGGGCCGCGCGGTGGAGAGAGGAGAGAGAGGGTGAGGTGGCAGCCGGCGATTGGAGGAGGGAGGCGGTGGCGCTGACATGGCGTCTCGCTATTGGTCGGGCGACGTGGCTGGCTGGACGTGTCCGGCCGGGGGCGGACGCGTCCGGCGGCGGAGAGGGAAAAGCTAGGGTTTCGGGGGAAATGATCCGAAAATGGAGAGGGGAAGACGTTTTTATAGGTGGAGGGAGCTAGGAGAGCCCAAATGTGGTGCGGTTTTCGGCCACGCGATCGTGATCGAACGACCGAGAGCATGGAGGGGAGTTTGCTGGGTTTTGGGCCACTTTGTAAGGGGTATTGGGCTGCAACAAAAGAGGTGAGGGAGTCCTGGACTAGGGGGTGTCCGGACAGCCGGACTATCATCGTCCGCCGGACTCCAAGACTACAAAGATACAAGATTGAAGACTCCGTCCCGTGTCTGGATGGGACTTTCCTTGGCGTGGAAGGCAAGCTTGGCGATACGGATATGTAGATCTCCTACCATTGTAACCGACTCTGTGTAACCCTAGCCTCCTCCGGTGTCTATATAAACCGGAGGGCTTTAGTCCGTAGGACACAACATACATTACAACAATCATACCATAGGCTAGCTTCTAGGGTTTAGCCTCCTTGATCTCGTGGTAGATCCACTCTTGTACTACCCATATCATCAATATTAATCAAGCAGGACGTAGGGTTTTACCTCCATCAAGAGGGCCCGAACCTGGGTAAAACATCGTGTCCCTCGTCTCCTGTTACCATCCGCCTAGACGCACAGTTCGGGACCCCCTACCCGAGATCCGCCGGTTTTGACACCGACATTGGTGCTTTCATTGAGAGTTCCTCTGTGTCGTCACCGATAGAGTGGATGCCTCCACCCGTCTTCAACGACGGTGTTTTCGCCGAAGGGGCCTTGGCCGCCGGCCAAACTATCCGGCTAGGTGGTTTTCTTATGACCTCCTGTCTGGCCGCCGCTTCAACAATGACTTCTCAAGTCGTCAGAAGCAATCTTCGCGTCAGCCGAAAGCTGCCGAACAGTTGGATCCAATAGAGCTCTCGTCTGTTAACGAGCTCTTGGATCGCATCGCCGCCCTGGGAATCGCTACGGACTACAACCAGATTGGGCTTAAAACCGATCTGAGAGAGATTAACTCTCCCCAGGCCACCCACCACGTCGCAGTGGTAGAGGAGCAATACGACAACTCTTTGCCTGTATTGAAAACTATTCATGTCCGAATTCCCGAACCCTCCATGCCGGATTTCCGCGGAGGGACGAACTTCGATCGAGCATTGAACTTAAAATCATGCATCGCTCCGGACTCGCTGGATTGTGTCCAGCAAACCAAGCTTCCAAATTCGGAAACCCCTCGGCCTTTGAGCCCCAAGATGGGCAGGGATCCGGATTTTAGTCCACCCACCCGCCTAGACATATGCGATCTATCTCTAATACGACAAGAGCCCGCTGAACCAGTACATCACTACTGGGCCAGATTCCTCCTGGTTATGGACAGGATAAAGGACCGCCGAGAGGAAAACGCAATCTCAATCGTCTGCAATAACTGCACGGACAAGGGAATACTAAATGCCATTGATCGTCGCAGAATTACGCGCTTCACCGATCTGGCATCCATAGTACGAAAGTACTGTGAGATGGAGAGTTTTCGGAAAACTGAAAATCAATTTTGGGATAATCCGGCCCCAAACCCAGTCCGCAGCAAAAGGGCGCCTTACACTCAGGCCCCAGATGCAAAAACGAAAAAACAAAAACCCAATAAGGGAAACGAAACCGTACTGGAGGGATGGCTCAATGGACCATGTAAGCTTCATAGTACAGAGGGAGCCGTCCCAACACATAGCCTTCGAGCATGTTGGATATTACGGCAGGTGGCCAAAAGTGGCGAGGAGCTTCTAGCTCCGGGAAACCACTCCAACAATACCAGTACGGTATCAACAGTCTTCGAGACCTTTGCATCAAACAATATGCGAAAGCGAACAATCCGCGGACTCGCCGAAGTCTACCAAGTAGCAACAGCAAATCCATGGAGCGACACAGCTATTACCTTCAACGCCAGCGCTGAGCCTAAATTCCGAACAGCCAGAGCGCCAGCTGCACTGGTACTTAGTCCCATAGTGGACGGCTTTCGATTGACAAAAGTCCTCATGGATGGCGGCAGCGGACTAAACCTCATTTACGAGGAAACTCTGCGAAAAATGGAAATCGATTGGAGCCGTATTGAGCGAAGTAGCACAACCTTTAGAGGAATAATCCCTAGCCGGGAAGCGCGCTGCACCGGAAAAATCACACTCGACGTGGTGTTCGGCTCTCCGGACAATTACAGATCCTAAGAAGTCACGTTCCAAGTGGCCCCGTTCAACAGCGGATATCACGCTATATTAGGACGAGAGGCATTCACAATTTTTTAAGCAGTACCTCATTACGGGTACATGAAGCTCAAAATGCCTGGGCCCAGCGGAATTATCACTCTCGTCAGTAATCCGGACATAGCACTCCGCGCCGAAAACAAGACAGCCGCACTAGCCCTCGAGGCACTATCCGAAGCCTTAGCGGCAGAAGAACTCACCACGCTGCGCTCCACGGTGAACAGGGACAATGTGATACTCGATAAAAGATCCAAGTCCACCTCCTTCAAACCAGCAGATGAAATAACCAAATTCCAGGTCCATCCAACGGACCCAGCAAAGATGGCCTCCATTGGGGCACAATTGAACCCCGAAGTAGACGCCGCACTGCGTGAATTCCTTCGGGAAAATTGGGACATCTTCGCCTGGCATCCTTCGGATATGCCCGGAATCCCACGCAGGTTGGCAGAACACAGCCTAAACATCCTAAAAGGATTTAAGCCAGTCAAACAAGCTCTTCGATGATTTTCCGAACCCAAAAGACAGGCAATGGGAGAAGAGCTAGCCAAACTATTGGAAGTCGGATTCATTAGAGATATCAAACATCCGGGCTGGCTAGCAAGTCTGGTGATGGTACCAAAGAAGGATAAATCCTGGCGCCTCTGTGTCGATTTTAAAGACCTCAATAAGGCTTGCCCAAAGGATCCCTTCCCTCTCCCTCGCATCGACCAAATTATCGATGCTACCGCAGGGCACGATTCGTTGTGCTTCCTGGACACATACTCTGGCTATCATCAAATCTAGATGGCGGAAGCAGACCAAGCCGCAACGGCATTCATCACTCCATACGGACTATTCTGCTTCAACATGATGCCCTTCGGACTTAAAAATGCCGGCGCAACATATCAACGCATGATTCAAACATGTCTGGCCACCCAGATCGGCAAAACAGTCGAGGCATACGTAGATGACATAGTCGTCAAAACAAAACACGTCGAAACTCTAGTAGACGATTTGAGGCTCACATTCGACAACCTCAGAGCATATGACATCAAGCTGAATCCGAAAAAATGCGTTTTCGGCGTACCAGCCGGAAAGCTGCTGGGCTTCATTGTATCCGGTAGAGGAATTGAAGCAAACCCGGCTAAAATCCGAGCTCTGTCACAGTTGGATATTCCAAAAGACCTCAAGCAAATACAAAAATTAACAGGATGCGTGGCAGCCTTAAGCCGCTTTATCTCCCGTCTAGGAGAAAAGGCGTTGCCCCTCTATCGCCTCCTCAGGCGCACCGAACACTTTGAGTGGACGGATGCTGCCACTGCCGGACTCGAAGAAATAAAGGCCATATTGGCAACAAATCCGGTCCTGGTTGCGCCCACTCTGGGCGAACCAATGTTGTTATACATCGCAGCAACACATCAAGTTGTAAGCGCGGTCCTCGTCGTCGAACGAGCGACAGAAGGGCATAAATTCCCTCTTCAAAAACTAGTGTATTATGTATCCACTGTGTTAACCCCCTGCAAATCCCGTTACCCGCACTATCAGAAGATAGCATACGCGGTGTTCATGGCGTCCCGGAAGCTCCGACACTACTTTCAAGAGTGTTCGATAACAGTGGCCTCTGAAGTACCACTCAATGACATTATAAATAACCGCGACGCAACGGGCAGGATTGCAAAATGGGCCATTGAGCTCTGACCATTCGATATAACTTACAAACCTCGGCGAGCTATAAAGTCACAAGTTTTGGCTGACTTCGTCGCCGAATGGACCGAAGCCGAACTCCCTAAAGAGTACGGCGCATACTCCAATTGGGTTATGCATTTCGACGGCTCTAAAATGTTGGCCGGACTGGGGGCTGGCATCGTATTGACGTACACGGACTCCAACAACGCAGCCAAATACGAGGCCCTATTACATGGTCTCCGGATGGCAGTCTCCATGGGTATTCAACGCCTAGAGGTGCGCGGGGACTCAAACCTTGCAATATCCCAAATAAATGGAGACTTTGATGCCAAGGATCCGAAAATGGCAGCATATCGCAACGCCGTTCTAAAAATGTCAGCTCGGTTTGAAGGACTCGAATTCCATCACATAGCCCGAGATAATAACCAAGCGGCCGACATACTGGCACGCATCGGTGCGAAACGTGATGCTGTCCCTCCAAATATCTTCCTGGAACGGCTCTTCAAGCCATCCGTACTATGGGAAGAGGAGCCCGGAAGTGAGAAACCGGAAAAAACCGAGCCAATCGGCGATTTAGCCGATGACATAACACCGTCAGCCCACGACATAATGGCAGTAATCGCCCCGTGGACAGAACCATTCCTAGCCTACTTACTTAGGCAGGAACTCCCTGAAGACCAAAACGAGGCCCGCTGCATAGTCCGGCGATCGAAAGCCTACAAGGTCCATGAGGGAGAACTTTATAAGAAAAGCACAACCGGAGTCCTTCAAAGGTGTATCTCCGAAGAGGAAGGGCGA
Source organism: Triticum timopheevii (assembly GCA_963921465.1). Taxonomy (NCBI): domain Eukaryota; kingdom Viridiplantae; phylum Streptophyta; class Magnoliopsida; order Poales; family Poaceae; genus Triticum; species Triticum timopheevii. The sequence goes on from OY997270.1 coordinate 108,379,880, forward strand.
AACCTCCTGGCTGAAATTCATGCCGGACTAGGCGGACACCACGCAGCAGCCCGGGCCCTTGTAGGAAAGGCATTCCGTACAGGATTTTATTGGCCGATGGCCCGGGCAGATGCCCAGGACTTAGTCCAGAGATGCGTTGGTTGTCAGCTCTTTGCTAATCAGAGCCATATGCCACCTACCGCCCTCAAAACTATACCCATTACCTGGCCGTTCGTGGTCTGGGGGCTTGATATGGTTGGACCCCTTAAAGGGGGAACCCACAGGCAAAGGTACCTATTGGTCATGGTGGATAAATTCACCAAATGGATAGAGGCCAAGCCGGTTAAAACGGCAGAGTCCGGACCAGTGATAGACTTTATATCCGGGGTAGTACACCGTTACGGAGTCCCCCACAGCATCATCACCGACAACGGCACGAACTTCACAGCCGAGGAGGTTAAGTCATGGTGCAAGAATATGGGCATCAAGCTCGACTACGCTTCAGTCTATCACCCTCAAACCAACGGTCAAGTGGAAAGAGCAAATGGTCTAATAATGAGCGGCATTAAACCCAGACTAGTGCGGTCACTCACTAAATCCGACACACAATGGGTCGAGGAGCTCGACTCCGTACTTTGGGGGCTGCGGACAACGCCTAACCGTACTACCGGATTCACACCATTTTTTATGGTCTACGGCGCAGAGGCAGTCCTGCCCTGCGACATTATCCATGACTCACCTCGAGTGCGCATGTATGAAGAAAGAGAGGCCGAGCTTGATCGGCAGGACAGCTTGGACACATTGGAGGAAGAACGCGACGTCGCGAAGGCTCGTTCCGCATTCTATCAGCAGCAGGCTCGAAGATATCAAAGCAAAGAAGTACGGGCCAAGACTTACAACGTTGGCGAACTAGTTCTACGCCTGCCGGACAAGAAAAAGGACAAGCTCAAGCCCAAATGGGAGGGCCCCTTCATTATCGATCAAGTCCTGACCGGCGGAGCATACCGTCTACGAAATGCGTCAGATAACCGACTCGAGCCGAACCCATGGAACGCAGCCCGCCTCCGAAGATTCTATGCCTAGCGCCGGAGTAAGAGTTCGTCCCCTCCCTCCGTCCAAATTTTTATACCTTGGCTGCCTTTCGTTTCTCTTTTCATAACGTTTTTATTAATAAGCCCCTAAGGGCTTACTTTTGCATTTTTTCGCATACACTTGATGTGCCATCCGCACTCATTATACCTGGGGGCTTCTTTTACAGAAGCTCAATTATAAGGGTTTCATGCCCAGCACATGTGTCACGCTTCCACATGTACCTTTTACTCACCATTATATGCATCGATATGACTTAAGTTTTGGCCAAGCTGGGTTGCCTGGCTCCTGTGCTTAGCCCTACGTTCCCGATTGTTCGGCTAGGAGGTAAAGGGAGCACCTCTGCGATTGTTACTACCGGGTTAGCCGGATGTGTACCTCAGACTGGGTGAAGCGGAAAGCTAGAGTTCTTAAGGGAATATTCGGTCGGTGACTTAAAAGATGACTTTTTACTCATTTATCTATCTGCCCCCAGATGTTTTACTGCTTTCTTTGCAGTCCGGACATGCACTTTAGGGCATGCCTCCCAGCGAAAGGAACCCTTAACGGAACTATTCTCCCTGGAAGATGTTTCTTACTAACCATGTAATATAACATAACTAGTTGGGCACTTGTCTGATAAAGCACTAATGACCCCTACGCCTGGTCTCCATGCATACCACGGTTGTTTCTTAACCAAAAAGGTATTCGGACACACTCCGGACTCTAGGGTCCCGAGGTTGAAGCGAAAAGGTCGGCAAAGACAAACGATCTACAATCCGGCTAGAAGGCATTTCACATGTCACTTCAAAGGAAAACATACATTGTCAAATTTATCGATTGTATTCCTCCTCAATCCCGTCTAACAGGCTGTCTAACTTACAGTACCGTTGGGAAAACTTAGCAGCCAACTCTACTTGACTGTATACTAAACTCACAGGGATCTCCTTCCCATCGGGCCCCACCGGTCCGACTTCGGCCATATGGTTGGGATCCGCCTTCTTATACCACGTCTTCACCATGGCCCAAGCCTCCCTGGCACCTTGATGGCAAGCCAAAATCTTCCACAAATGGAAGCGCTGCCGCACTCCCTGAAGCTTCTCCGCAAGATCCCCAAGGCCCTCGGGTAGGGAGAGGGCTGGCCATAAAGCCCGGACGACGCCGGTCATTGCCTGCCGAACTTGTTCGAGCAGTTGCAACAGTTCGGGAAGCTGATCACCCATTGATATGGGCATCTCCTCTGCAGGACGACCTGTGAGTATACCTACAAGACATATCATGTCAAAATACTTCCTCGCCGAACTCTTCTTTTCAAAGGAGTCCGCTCAAGCACTTACTATAAATGCCGCGACGAAGCCGCTGATTCTCCTTAACGGAGCCGGACAGCTCGGCTCGAGCGCCTTTCAGCTCTTCTCCGAGCTTGGCGTTGGCATCTTGGAGCTTGTTCCTTTCTTGCTGAACCCTATTCAGCACACTCTCGCAGGCCTTTAGCTGGCGCAGCAATGCTTGCCTGTCCGGATCTTGTCCGGCGGCACCTGCAATGTCATTATTAGACTCGCGCGCACGCCGCACAGCGCTTATATTTCTTAATAAAAATGTGTTACCAGGAGGGGTCTCTGCGTCTCCTCCTGCGGCAGCAATTGACGCCTCAAGTTGGGCCTTGCAATCTTGCAGCTCCCGAGACAGCTGGGCATTCTTCTCGGTAAGAGCCTGCGTTTTCAAATGATCCTTAAATCAGTTAACATAACTACTTTAAGTCTCGGGGGCTACTGGTATATACAACCATTAAAATTCCTTTACCCGTATGTCCTTCACATACTGCTCCGTGGCTATGGTAAAACCATCTTGAGCGGCACGGAGATGCGCGTCCCCTGCGTTAAAGGCATCCAATGCCTCAGGGGAAAAGCACGCTTCACGAAATACTGTCCGGCGGCGCCTATGGTTCATGGCGCTCTCCACCTCAGACTTGGTGGCGGACAGTCTGTCGGTGTCCTCCGTTGGAGAAGGATCCGACCTGCGCCTTGCGCTTGCCTCCCCCTCCAGGCCGGGCGCTGGAGCCTGGCCGGTGTAGGTTGGATCGGCAACTTCTGCGCCCGCAGTTCGGCGAGCGCTTTTTCTCCTGCAAAGATCACGAGCACTCAGGCGTTTCCTAGGAACGTCACTCTGAAAATTCAAATACGAGCTATACCTTTGCGGCGACGTTTCCGTCCGCACCGCGCTCCTTTTCCGCCTGCTGGTCCGAACTGACCTCTGTGGGTCAGCCGCCGCGGGCTCGGCTTCCTGCCGTGAAGGCGCTTCCTGCAAAATACCATCGTTCGCGAAGGTTAGAAATGGGAAGGGAAGAGATAATGGTGTCCGGACTTCAGTCACGGTCACCTGGGAAGCCGGACACAGTCCGGGGTAGTCCTCCGTAATGGCCACCAAGGCATTGTCTATGCTGAGCTGGTGAAACACCCCGTCGATCAGCTCCACCTCGATGTCCGGGTCCTCTTCGGAGGACGGATCCAAGGATCTTTCTAGATCCTCGGGTTGCGGAGCAGGACTCACCATGTCCTCCACAGTCCGGCGTAGATCCTGCGCCGAAGACATAATGTAAGAAGCTTAAACTTCGAAAGCATGGGTTGAGCCCTTAAAGGTGTTCGCTTACCCATCCTCTAGGGTTGATCATGGAAAACCCATTCAAAGGGTTCGTCCGAAGGAAGTCCTCCTTCTCCCCCTTATACAGGCTGGACAGGATCTCCACGAGATCCTCGGTCGAATCCGGTCCTTTGCGGCCATGATGGGTGGCATCGTCTTCCCCGTTGAAATCCCACATGGGGTGGCCTCTGTATTGCAATGGCTGTACCCCCCGCATGATGGATGTTGCCATGACTCCGATCATGGTCAAGCCAGAATGGGCCATTAATCTTATTCGGCCCATCAAGTAATGGACGCTCTTGTCTTCCTCCAATCGGGGGCTCCGTGGGCGCCAGCTGAGGCGTTTCTTCAAAGGAGCAGCACTAAACTCCGGGAGGCCGATCCGGACTGGGTCCGGCAGCGGAGCGTCTCCTATATAAAACCACTATGAAGGCCAGTCTTCGGACGCCTTCTTGGGAGTACCGGATGGGTATCCGGCCCCGGCAATGCGCCATATTTCGGCGCCGCCCACTTGATATATGGACCCCTCGTGAGAACAGGGTACGAGGCAGAACAGCCTCTTCCACAATGCAAAATGGGGCTCAATGCCCAGGAATAGCTCACAAAGAGCTACGTAGCCCGCGATATGCAGGACAGAGGCGGGCGTGAGGTGGTGGAGCTGGAGTCCGTAGAACTCCAGGAGCCCGCGGAGGAACGGATGTATTTTGAATCCGAGTCCCCTTACCAGATAGGGGACGAAGCATACTCGCTCCCCCTTATTGGGGCTTGGGGTAGCCTCCGCTTGCCTCCCAACTTGATAAGTAACCAGTCCGGCCCGGACTGGGACCATGAAGGCCGGAGGGAGAAATCCACCCGTTTGGAGCTTCACTAGCTCGTTGTGCGAAACAAAGCACCTCCTCCAATTCCCCGGCGGTGGGCTGGGAGTGCGTGAAGAAGAGCCGTGTCGACGGTCCATGATGGAATGGATTTTTGGGTCAAAGGCGCTCCGATGAAGTATTCGCGGGAGGAGGATGGTGTGGCTTGGATCTGGATTTTTGCCTCTTTTATAGGCGGATGACTCGCACGACTGGGGGTGAAATGTAAAAGACGCCCTGGCTTTTCGCATTCGTGCGACGCGTGGAAAAATACCATTATTGGGCGTAGAAGCCGAGAAACACAGTATTTATGGTGAAGCCAGACACTGTTCGGCAGGTACATGGAACTTGAAGGGAGAACCCGCCTTGCAACTCCGAAGACTATATACGCGCTGGACTTATCGTCATTGAAGCCTGGTTCGGGGGCTACTGAGGGAGTCCTAGACTAGGGGGTGTCCGGACAGCCGGACTATCATCGTCCGCCGGACTCCAAGACTACGAAGATACAAGATTGAAGACTCCGTCCCGTGTCCGGATGGGACTTTCCTTGGCGTGGAAGGCAAGCTTGGCGATACGGATATGTAGATCTCCTACCATTGTAACCGACTCTGTGTAACCCTAGTCTCCTCCGGTGTCTATATAAACCAGAGGGCTTTAGTCCGTAGGACACAACATACATTACAACAATCATACCATAGGCTAGCTTCTAGGGTTTAGCCTCCTTGATCTCGTGGTAGATCCACTCTTGTACTACCCATATCATCAATATTAATCAAGCAGGACGTAGGGTTTTACCTCCATCGAGAGGGCCCAAACCTGGGTAAAACATCGTGTCCCTCGTCTCCTGTTACCATCCGCCTAGACGCACAGTTCAGGACCCCCTACCCGAGATCCGCCAGTTTTGACACCGACAAGAGGCCTTTACGGTTACCCGGTTAACCGTTGGAGTACCAAACGACCTCCAAATGGCACGAAACTTGACAGGTGGTCTACCGGTGCTATACCAAGGCTGCTTGGCAAACCTCGGGCCATTCCGAGAAAGTTTAACACCCGCTCACAACAGGAGAGAAGAAGGGGACGCCGGAGGACATAGGAGTGCCGGATTGCAAAACGGACAACGGGGAAAAGGCTCGGATGCATGAGACGAACACGTATGCAAAATGAAATGCACATGATGACATGATATGAAATGCAGATGATGACATGGCAAAGTGCAACACGCAAGAAAATGACATGGCAACAACGGCGAATGACTGGCAGACACCTGGCGCATCGAATCCGGGGCATTACATGGATCTTGCTGTGCTCAATTGCTATGGATGAAGCATTACCCTCAAGGACTATGGCATCAATGTGAAGAATGTGCCACTCTACTGCGACAATGAGAGTGCTATCAAGATTGCTCACAACCGAGTTTAGCACTCGAAGACAAAGCACATCCAGATTCATCATCATTTTCTTCGTGACCATGTGTTGAAGGGCGACATATCCATCGACCACGTGAATACTAAAGATTAGCTGGCGGATATCTTCACAAAGCCCTTGGATGAGAAGAGATTTAGCAAGTTGCGGTGTGAGCTAAATATCTTAGAATCCTTGAGTGTTCTTTGAAAAGGACAAACATCCTAACACTTATGCAAAATTGATGACTTAGATGTGCAACACACAAAGTAACGTTTTTCTTCAATCAATGAAGACTAACCCTCTAAATGTGAAGAAATTAACAAAGAATTTGATTCTCAGAACCCTACGACAATTGTACGCGGTATTTGAAATCATCATTCTTATATGGTGGGTTACGCCACCAACCAAAGTTGAAATTCTTCAATTTGAGTTTTTGCAATTTCTTCAAATTTTCAAATTCCTCAACTTTGCAATTTCCTCAGTCTTTCCGTCTATGTTCTTCATTGCTATATATATATATATATATATATATATATATATATATATATATATATATATATATATATATATATATATATATATATATATATATTGAGTTTTTCATGTCCTCTACATCATTCACTTATAGCTAATTCTTCAAGTTGCTTTTTCATCTAAGTGAATTTGATCGGACCCTTTCCCCCTCTATGCTAAACTAAACCCAGTCTGTTCACAAATTCTTCATGTGCGTTCTATTTGAAACCCATTCAAAATCTTCATTGTGTCCTTGACAGCTGAAGAATCTGCGAATGAAACGTTAAAATTTTCATATCTATTTTTTCGGCTTTTTGCCGCTCAAATCCTTCCGCATCCCACGACAAGATTAAACTACTCACCCACGATCTCACACAATATCCACCTCTAAGTATGTGGGTGACACATGTCGCTAGAATAGCAAGGGCCAAGGGTACGTTCGTCTAATTTCTTCGGACAATAGGTTTTTCATGTCGGTTATAAATACCCCTCCCCTTCACCTGAGCTCATTTACTCCACTCGATCTCTCTCCATAGCGTGATCTCTCTAACCTAGAACCGCCGCTACATTCCATTGTCGCCGGTGAGGAAGAGCTTCGCTGCCTCGACCTCATCGCCGTCGTACTCGTGCTGGCCACGAAAATCTTCTCCTCTGCCGCCGCCGTAGCTGTCTTCCTCTGCCAAGTTAGGGCGTGGAAGATCTGAACGGACAAACTTCCACAGTTCATCTCATAGTTCCTCGTGTTCTTCGTCAAGGGTAAATAAAACTCGCTTTTACTGCCCTTGTTGATTCTGATGATTTACACAAAATCTTCAAAATGTGTTTATTCTTCAACCTTGATATCCTTAAACACCACAGTTGCTTATGTTCTTGATCTATTTCTCTAAGACATGTTTTTTCTTCAAGATTCCTCAGTTGTGTGGATTTCCAATCCATACAACTCTGGAACCTAAGACAAGAACTCTTAGTGAAATTCCTCAAGACTCCCCTGGTCAAATTCCTCAAACTTGATTCCTTTTAAAAACAAATTTTGAGAACGCATATGACCTCTCCAAATTCTTCGCACCTATACTCTATTCACAGGTACACATGTCTGCTGCTGAATCACTAGGTTCTCATCAACTTGACTCATCTGCAGCATCCCTGAAAGAAAAACTGCATACTTCTTCAGAGATATCTATTTTTCAGAATCCTCAGTTGAAGAATATGGCTGAAGAAAAGCGTCCTCCGAAGGGAGGAAAATGACGTGAACCTAACACTGTCTTCGAAATCCCTGAAGAAATTTATGAGGAATAATGTACTCCTGATGAGGCCACACATGGCAAGGAGAACAAAAATCAGCGCAAGGTGCGCATTCAGAGGATTGAACGCAGATGGGCACGGGAATGGAGAGAATACTGCTATGTCACTCCAAAATATATGAAGAAATTCACTGCCAATCCTCCATGCCCAAGACCTAATTTGGCTCTAGGCCAAGAAGCTGATCCTACTAGCATCAGATGAGGTGAGGAATTTCCCAAGGAATGTGCCAAGCGCCAAAGAAAATTGGCTAAGGTAGCAAAAGAAGCAGTAAAGAAATTCAATGAAGATTCTATTGCTGCTGCTGCTGAAGCCTCTGCTAGTCAGCCCAAGAAGGCTATGAAGAAGAAATCTGCTGTGAAGCCATCTTCTTCTGCAATGCCATCACGACCCAGCTCTTCAAAGCCCTCACAGCCACCTGCTCAAGCAAAGCCCTCAGCTGCACCTGCAAAGTCCTTAGCACCTGTACACCTTACCACGTGCCAAAGGACGAGAGGCTTCTCAATCGCTTCAGGAGCTTCAGCTAGTTCCTCAGCTCATCCTCAGTTGCTGAAGAAAAAGGCTACTACTGGACACGACACAAGGCCAAGTCCTCACAAGAAGCAGGTCGCCTTTGAAGTTCCGTTGTCTGACGATGAAGCTGATGATGATGAACTTGCAGAAATCATCAGAGACGGACAACACCGGGCCACTAGTGCCAAAGGCAGTGCTATGCCACTTTTGCTGGATCCGAAGAAAATCCTTAATTTCATCGATCTTTGGCACAAAGATCCCAACAAACCTCTGCCTAATCTGAACCTCTCACCAGGAGAAAGTCACATGTTGACGACCTTGCTGAACAAAAATGGAAGTACGATAAGGCCAGATCAATGAAGAAAGCTCAGTACAAGAAGGAGCATTTTCTAAAGAAAAATGTCTTGAACATGTCCACTGAAGAACTTGTGACCATTTAGTCTGAAATCAAAGCTCTTAGTGATGAATTTGACTCATATCGTGCTGATTGTCTAGGTGCCAAAGTCAGATTCGTCAAGCTGGCGAAAGGCCTCAAGACGAATGTTGCTGCTGAAGCACAACAAGAAATTCCTCATGGTGAAGCATCTGCTCAGCCCACTGAAGAACATGCCAGCAGAGCTAATGAAAATCAGGCTGCTGATGGCACTAAGAGTGCCAGGGCTGATGAGGAAATTCCAGCTCGTGATGAAACTACCAGGGCAACCATCAATGTTGCGCCTGAAGATCAACCCAGGCCAGCCGAAGAATCTGCTGCTGCGCCTGAAGAAACTGAACCTGCCAGGGCAACTCCAATAGTTGTGCCTGAAGAATCTTTGCCTCTTTCATCTGCTCCTCCTGCAAAGTCATCATAGATGGAAAGCACTCACCTTCCTTCTGCACCAGAAGCGAAGAAGACAAAGGCTGCAGAAAGGGCAGCTGTGAAGAAAAGGAAAGCATCAAACGCCTCAGACTCTTCAGCTTTGAAGAAAGTGAAGACTTTGACAAGCTCATTCAAGAATCCAATTGATGTTGTTCCTCTGTCTATCATGCCATTAAAGGAGATTGTTCCTTTTGGTGAAGAATATGTCATCGCTGATCACATTGATGAAGAAAATCCCTCTTCTGCTACATCAGAGCAGTTGGATGATGAAATTGAAGTGGATGCAATCCCTTCACCTCTACAGGTATCCTCGCCCATGCCTCAGTTCACTAATAAAGAGGCAGGCATTGAAGAAATTGATGATGGAGAAGAGGATGTGGACATCGGGTCTACGACTCCAGTGCTAAATGATGATTTTTGGGAAAGTCACCATCCCAATTCTCCTCTAACCACTCCTCTACAGCTAATTCCTCAGTCCCCCGTGCAAACTGAAGAAATTCATACGGGTTCTGATGAAGGTCAAGCTTCACTTCATTCTATTCCCGAAGAAGTTCCAGCCACTAGTGTTGATGAAATGGAGAAGAAGACCGCAGAAGAAACTGCTCCTGAAATTCCTCAGCCTGAGGCTCCAGAGGTTGTGCATCAAGACGCTGTGAAGATTTCCACTTAAAATCTTTAGCCCAAGCCACATAATCCTCACACCAAAAAGCAGAAGTTCAAGGCTGATGACTTCTTTGCTGAGCATCATTTCTTCTCTGATTTCAATCCATACGACTCTGCTCGACTTCACGCAAGCGTTTTTGGACGGGCTCTCGGATGAACTTTTATTCCTCATTGATGTTTGACAAGGACAAAGTGTTTGACCATGAGAATCTTCCTCATGTGGATATGGAGTCCCTTCCGTGTTCCACCCCAATCCTCAGTGTTCTTCATGACGCTGGTCTGCTCAACTTCTGCAGCAACATCTCGATTGGAATGAAGAACTTATTCTTCAGTTCTATGCCACTTTGCATCTCATAGGCAATGTTGATGATGTGAATTCATGGGTTCTGGATTGGATGACTGGAGATCCGGCCTCTGAATTGCTTCATGTCGTCCTAGTCAGTCCTCCCACTAAAGGTGCTCTGAAACTCTATGAGGAACCTGAATTGCAAAATCATCTGATGCAAGTGCTGATGAAGCCTCTGAAGGCAGGCCAAGATCCAAGGACCAATTTCCTTGTCAAGGATTTGCTATATGTGCCAAGAATAGTCTATCGCATTTGGCATCATGAAGAATCTGGTTTTCAACATCATGCATGGTATTTCAATAAACTACCATGATTTCTTCATGAGGACTTTGGCCAATGCTCCTTTTTCACCTTTTGAGTTGAAGCCTTATGCTCCATGGATCATGAAATTCATCAGATCAAGTACTTCAATTCATTACAAGGCTGACTTTCAGAATGATCTCAGCTATTTTCCCCCAATTGAAGTCCTCAAATGAACTATTTCCTCAACTGATGAGAAGGGCAAGGCTGCTATCATTGATGAAGGAACTCATCCTTTGGATGGTCAATTTCGAAAGGCAGCATCCTACTCAACCAATGATGACTCTGCCACACATGACACTACTGCAAATGCTTCAAAGCAAAATCCTTAGGCCACTGCTCCGCGTGTGATGACTGATCGTGAGCTGCTTCTAAGTCTTCATCAGAAGGTGGATAGAAAACACAAGTGGGTCAAGCGTAAGTTTGGTGCAATTCTTTAGAACATGACTATCACTGAAAACACTATGAAGAAGAATCACCATTATCTGCATCAAGTCTTCGACCGCACTTGGGCTATTCTTTCGCATATATACACTGATGATGAACTCAAGAAGATGAACTTCCAACAGTACTTTGACTGGACTCATCCACCTTCGAAGAAATTCAAGAAGGTCAAAGTTCCGCAGCTGGTTGTCAGTTCATATTCTTCATCACGTGAGACAGATGAAGCTGAAGATTTGGACGACACTGCGGCAGGCCCTACAACAACGGACGACCCCAACAACGCTGGCGCTCCTCCATCGATGTCATGATGATATTCTTCAGGGGCGTTAGTCCTCACTTTTTGTCCCTTTTTGTCATTTGATGACAAAGGGGGAGAAATTTGAGTTAGTCTTCAAGCGGGTCTATTATATGGGCCTTTTTTGCTAAGTTACAACTCTTGTTCTTCTGATGTGTTTGATTCGCTGAGTTGTAAACTTAAGTCCTATGGTGGTACGATACTTTTGTCTGTTTCTGCATGCTTAATTCCTCAAGTACTTAATGCATGCATGCTGAATTTGGCCAGACACCATATTTCATCATGCATTTCAAATTCAGCATATGATATGTTAAATGCATATACAAGATATAGGGGGAGATCTCCATGATATTACTCGACAATGTGCATTTGCTATCCAAAGAAAATCCCTCAAATATGCACATCTTCAGGGGGAGTTCTTCTATATCTTGCAATCAAATTCCTCAATATTTAGCACTTTTAGTTAGTATGTTTTTCCCCGTTGAAAACTTAACGTATTTGTCATCAATCACCAAAAAGGGGGAGATTGTAAGAGCATCTAGTGCCCCTTAGTGGTTTTGATGTATTGAAGACTTATAGGTTAAGGGACTAATATGTTTGTGAGTGTACACAGGCTCTATAAGTCAATGAGGAGTTTGGTATTTACGAATGAAAGTCGACCCCTAAAAATGTATGTCTTCAGCTGAAGACTTTGGTTCTCCTGAAGATTTTGAAAGTGAAGAAATTGGTGTGACCTCGAAGACTTGGATATTCATGCGAGGATTATGAAGCGTGAAGACTTTTGTTTTCGTAGTTCCTTTTTCACTTTCTTGAGTCATAGGAAACACCGTACTATTAAAGGGGGTTGAGGTAATACTAAGGAAAGTGATTTCCAAGTGATGCTCATCTCAAAGTCCTATACCTATCCAATCCTTTCAAGTGAAGCCATTGGAAATCTCATATCAGTTTAGTCAATTTCTTCAGTAACAGAGACGAAGATCTTCTGGTCTCTGAGGAATTTGTTCATTGAGGAGTTAGGAATTCGCCAGTGCGGATTGCCTACACAGTGAGGAACATGATAGCCCTGAGGAATTTGAACCTCAAATCCGACCGTTGCTGTGCTATGCGCCAGCTATCCCAAAATATCTACCCTCCTAACGGTCATATCATTGAAGGGCATTTATGTCTTATCACGTCGGGCTGCTCCCTAGGCTATAAATAGCCGCCCCCTACAACCACTAGTTGATTGGCTGCTCTGAGAGAAACTGACACTTCATTGAGAGCATCCCATCCTTCGAGGACTTTGAGCAAAAATCATCAAGTGAGGAAAACCCAAACTCAAACCCTACAAACCCAAAGTGATTGAGCATCACTGAAGAGATTGTTACCGTGTGGAACCGATGCTTGTTACCTTTGAGGACTGTGTATCCTCCAGACGGTTAGGCGTCATGGTCTGAGCATCCAAGAGGATTGTGGATCGCCGAGTGACCAAGTCTGCGAAGGTTTGGAAGTCACTTGAAGACTTACCATGAGGGATTGGGTGAGGTCTGTGTGACTTTAGCTCAAGGAGAATACGGTGATGACTGTGTGTCCAGGACTGTGTGTCCTCGGGTTTAAATACCCAGCCGCTCCAACCAGACGTACAACTGTCACAATAGTTGGAACTGGTCTACCAAATCATTGTCTTCACCAAGCCAACTGGTTCTATTTCCTCAACCCTTTCAATTCCTCATTCATGTGTTGATGAACCTGCTCATTACTGTTTGAAGACTTTGATTGAAGACTTCCTCTATTTCCTCAATCCTAATTCTTCATTCACCTAGTCTTCAGCCTGCTTATCCTGTTTTCACGCTATCTGTACTTTGTGCTTGTTTTCATTTCATCATGATGACTATGCTGTTGCTCTGTTATGCTTATACCTGAGTACTTATTCCACTCCTAGTGTGTCATTGCTTAGGAATTTCTTCACCTAGAAATTCCTCAGTGACGAATTTGTAAAAATAGCATATTCACCCCCCTCTAGTTGATATAACGCACTTTCACTCTGACTCTACCGGCCATTGCTTACTATCTACCTCATCCACTTGCTGCGCTACCAAGGCTACACTGACCACTTGGTTGGTTGCCGCTAAGTACAGCAGCAACGTCTCCTGGGGTCTAGAAGAAACCAAGATAGGCACATAGGACAAGTAGGTCTTCAACTCTTGCAAAGCTGCATCTGCTTCTGGGGTCCACTTCATGGGCCCCGCCGTATTCAAAGTTTTGAAGACCGGCAGGGCATGCTCGACAGACTTGGAGATGAATCTGCTTAGCACGGCAACACATCCTGTCAGACGCCTCACATCCTTAACTGTCCTTGGTGCTTGGATCTTCTCTATAGATTTGATCTTGTTGGGGTTGGCTTCGACCGCACGATGGGACACAAAGAACCCAAGCAACTTGCCGGAGGGAACACCAAATACACACTTCTCCGGGTTGAGCTTCAAATTGATCTTGTGCAGATTAGCAAATGTTTCCTCCAAATCCTGAATAAGGGTGGCTCTATCCTTGGTCTTGACCACAATATCATCCATGCAAGCTTCTATGTTTCTGTGCTACTGTGTCTCAAAACCAATCTGGACTGCCCTTGCAAAGGTGGACCCGACACTCTTTAATACGAATGGCATGCAAACAAAATAGTATGTACCACATGGAGTAATGAATGGCATCTTCTCTTCATCTTCCTTGGACATGAAGATTTGGTGATACCCAGAATATGCATCCAGAAAGGAGAGAAAATCACAACCTGAAGTGGAATCCACAATCTGATCGATACGCGGCAAGGGAAATGGGTCCTTCGGGCAAGCTTTGTTGAGATATGTGAAATCTATGCAAAGCATCCACTTCCTGTTAGCCTTCCGGACTACCACTGAATTTGCCAACCATGTGGGATGCAGCACTCCTCTGACCAAACCAGCCGCCTCAAGTTTCTTGATCTCTTCCGCAATGAATTGCTGTCTCTCCAAGGCCCGCTTCTGGACTTTCTACTTGACAGGTCGGGTATGTGGGCAGAAAGCAAGGTGGTGCTCGATTACCTCCCTGGGAACACCAAGGATATCAGATGGTTTCTAGGAAAACACATCGATATTCGCCCGCAGGAAGGCAATGAGCGTGCTTTCCTATTTGTCATCAAGGGTGGCGCTGATAGTGAAAATACCATCAACGCCAGCTAGCCCTGCCGGGACCTTCTTCACTTGGGGTGCAGCAACCTTGGATCTCTTGCTGTTGGAACACTCCGGCACGTCGTCAACGGGTGTCGTGCACTCAGTGGGGGCATGCTTCCCGGACTCTTTGCCAGAGTCCCTACAATCCTTCTTCTTTCCTTTGTTTTCCTTGGCTGGAACTACTACTACTGCTGTCTCTGCCGCAACTGCATCCTGGTACATCTTGTCCATACAAATGATTGCATTCTTCTCATCTGATGGGATGGTGATGACTCCCAGTTGCCCAGGCATCTTCAAGGTGTTGTAGGCATAGTGGGATGCTGCCATGAATTTAGCCAGGGCTGGGCGTCCAAGAATCCCATTGTATGGCAGGGGGAGACCGACCACATTAAACACAATCCTCTCAGACCGGTAGTTAAGTTCTTCCCCAAACGTTACCGGCAACGTGATCTTCCCCTTGGGATGACTCTTGCCGGGATTAACTCCTTGAAATGTGCCGGTAACCTCTAGGTTCTCCTCTGCTATTTGAAGCTTGCTGATAACTGCTGGGGAGATCAGATTCAACCCGGCTGTGCCGTCCACCAACACCCTTGTGACCTTGAGGTTGCGAATTGTTGGAGAGACCAACAATGGCAAACACCCTAGCACAGTGGTACGGCTAGGATGATCCTCCTCGTCAAAGATGATGGGTGTGCGTGACCACTTGAGCGGCTTCCGGGCCTCTGGCGCTGGTTCCACGGCATTGACTTCTCGCGCCCACTGTTTGAGCTAGCGATGAGAGGTGTGTAGAGACACACCCCCGTCAATGCACAGAGCGTCAATGGTCTACCGAAACTCTTGCTCACTGGTTTCCTCTTCATCGCCTCCATCACTCTCATCATCACATGCTTCCTTCTGTCGACCTCTAGTGGGTTTCCCTTGGTTCCGAAAGGGTTTGCCTGGGCGATTTACTTCACCGCCTTGGCCCTTACCGCCAGCAACATTTTGACCCTTTTCCTTGTCACGCTTCTCATACTCTATTCTCTCTCTCTTGACAAGCTGCTCAACCTGATAACACTCTTGAAGGTCGTGTCCTTTGGTCCAATGAATCTTGCATTACGGGGCATCACCTTTTCCGGCCTTCTCGGCAGCCGCGGCCTCCCGGCAGTCAGTGCACACGGCAGCTTCCTTGCCGGGGACCTCATCTTGGGCCTTCTTGCTGGCACTAGGCATACCTGATCTTTCAACAGTCATCACTGCCTTATCCTTCCGCTTCCTACTGCGCTTCTTGCTCTTCTTCTGACTGGTCAGTTCATCATCACCCTCTGAATGGACACTGGCACAATCTTCCTCTCCGGGCAACTTCCTTCCCTCCTCCATCCGAGCACACTTATCCACCAAGGTGTAGAGCTCCTTCACAGTATTGGGCAACTGCACGTTCATCTTGGAACGAATCCGGCGGTTCCGCACATTGGACTGGAAGGCAGCTATTACAGCTGCTGGGTGGATATATTTGGGATATTTCTATGAACTTTGCTGAATCTCTGTAAATACTTATGAGGAGTTTCTCCTTCCTTCTGTTGGAGAAGCTGCAAGTCGCTGGGCCTGTCGGGCTGTTGATGACCGATAGTGAAGGCGCCAATGAACTCATGGCATAGGTCAGCCCCATGATGAAATGGAGTTCTTTAGTAGGTGCATCAGCCAAGACCTCACATTGGACTTGAGGGCCAAAGGTAAGTAGTTGGCAAACACCTTCTCATCTCTTCCCCCAGTAGCCTGAACAGTGATGGTTTAAATGCTCAGGAACTCTGCTGGGTTCAGCCTCCCAACGTACTTCTCAGGTATCTCTGGCTTGAACGTGTGAATGGACGGCCAATGGACTTGCCACAGCTCACTAGTAAAGGCAGCATAGCCAACCTCGAAAGGTAGGAACCCGCCAATACCTAGCGCGGGTTCGTCGACGTCGGGGCCGTCGCACCCATCGGTCCGGCAGGGGTCATTGCGGTGTTGCGCAATAACGACATGCATGTCTCCCCTCCGCCTATCCTCTGGGGCTCGCCATCGACCTGGACGTGCTCGAGGGTCAAAAGAGGCCATCGAGACGTCGTCGGGGTCTTGATTCTGTTGCACTCGCGCTGGCTGCCATGGCGGGGACTGCACCATGGGGATGGCCGCTTCCGTACGGTCAGCAACACGAGCCATTGCTGTCGCTTGGGGAGGCCATGGTGGGCTAGCTCATCGGGAGCCCCCAGCTTCGGCAAAACTGAGCAGACTTTGGATGGTGGATTGCCATTCGTCCATCTGCTCTGCCACTGGCAGGAACCCCAACAGTAGCTCAGCCCACGCCATGGCCTCCGAGGCTGTGCTTGGCATGGGTGATGACGAAGTAGATCACACCGTCGTTCGGCTCCTGACGGTGCCAGCGACGGCAGCACCACACCGCTGCTACTGCGGGGCGGCCACCTGGATGGTGGTGTGGTGCGGCGAAGGCGCTTCAGGGCAAGCGGCTCCGTCGGGCTGATACGTCTCCAACGTATCTATAATTCATGAAGTATTCATGCCATTATATTACCATTCTTGGATGTTTTACAATCATTTTATAGCAACTTTATTTCATTTTTTTGGGACTAACCTATTGACCCAGTGCCCAGTGCTAGTTGCTGTTTTTTTCTTGTTTTTTACATCGCAGGAAATCAATATCAAACGGAGTCCAAACACTGCGAAACTTCCTGTGGAGTTTTTATGGACTAGAAGACATCCAGTGGGCCAAGGGAGGACCTGGGGGGTGCCTCGAGGGGGGAAGCACCAACTAGGGCGCGCTTGGGGGGCCAGGCACGCCCAGGTAGGTCTTCCCACCTCGGGTGCCCCCTGAACCACATCTTCACCCTATAAATTCCTAAATATTCCAAAACCCTCCGGGGTAGCCCTAGATCAGAAGTTCCGCTGCCACAAGGCCTCTGTATCCACGAGATCCAATCTAGACCCTGTTTCAGCACCCTGCCGGAGGGGGGAATCATCACCGGTGTCCATCTTCATCATCCCAGTGGCCACCACGATGAGGAGGGAGTATTCCACCCTTGGGGCTGAGGGTTTGTACTAGTAGCTATGTGTTTAATCTCTCTCTCTCTCTTTCTCGTGTTCTTGAGATGTCACGATCTTTATGTATCGTGGGCTTTGCTAATATAGTCATATCATATGGTGTTTTCCCTCTCTATCTTGTTGTGATGAATTGAGTTTTTCCCTTTGAGATTTCGTTGTTATCGGATTGAATACTTTTATGGATTTGAGAACACTTGATATATGTCTTGCAATTGAATACTCGTGCTGACAATGGGGTAACATACTGATTCACTTGATATATGTTTTCACACTCCATTCGCGGTTCCCGAGGTGACATTGGGGTAATCTATGCATAGGGATTGATGCATGTTCTTGTCTTTTTTTCTCCGGAAGAAATCTTGGGGCACTCTTTGAACTTCTTTGTGTTGGATTGAATATTATAAATCTTAATTTGCTTTGGTGTTATTTTAGTAGGAACTCTAGGATAGATTGAATGGAAAGAATAGCTTTGTGTTATTTTAGTATGAACTCTTGAATAGATTGAACGGAAAGAATAGCTTTGAGCTGGTTTCGAACCCTACAAATAATTCCGTCTTATGTTCTCCGCTAGATAGAAACTTTGGAGTCATTCTTTATCACACTTTGGGGGATGGTTATATTATCAAATTATGTTAGCATTGTTGAGGGTTGCACTAGCGAAACTACGGACCCTAGGCCTGATTTTCAAGCATTGCAATACCGTTTATGCTCCATTTTATCAATTGCTACCTTGCTGTTTTTATTTATTCATATTATAAAAATATATTTCTACCATCCATATTACACTTTTATCATTATCTCTTTGCCGAACTAGTGCACCTATACAATTTGCCAATTTATTGGGTGTGTTTGGGACACAAGATATTTCTTGTATTTGGTTGCAGGGTCGTTTGAGAGAGACTATCTTCATCCTATGCCTCCCACGGATTGATAAACCTTAGGTCATGCACTTGAGGGAAAATTGCTACTGTCCTGCAAAACTCTGTGCTTGGAGGCCCAACAGGTGTCTACAAGAATAAAGTTGCGTAGTAGACACCAAGCTCTTTTCTGGAGCCGTTCATGGGTAGGTGAGTGCGTGAAGGTATATCTTTAGATCTTGCAATTGAATCTTTTAGTTTCTTGTTTTATCACTAGTTTGGTTTATAAAATAAAACAAAAAAAAATGGAATTAAGGTTGCATCATTTTAGGTGTAGAGCTCCTTCACAGTCTTGGGCAACCGCACGTTCATCTTGGAACGAATCCGGCGGTTCCGCACATTGGACTGGAAGGCAGCTATTATAGTTGTTGTATGGATATTTGGGATATTTCTATGAACTTTACTGAATCTCTGTAAATACTTATGGGGAGTTTCTCCTTCCTTCTGTTGGAGAAGCTGCAAGTCGCTGGGCCTACCGGGCTCTTGATGACCGCTAGTGAAGGCGCCAATAAACTCATGGCACAGGTCAGCCCATGATGAAACGAAGTTCTCTTGTAGGTGCATCAGCCAAGACCTCACATTGGACTTGAGGGCCAAAGGTAAGTAGTTGGCAAACACCTTCTCATCTCTTCCCCCGACAGCCTGAACAGCGATGGTGTAAATGCTCAGGAACTTTGCCGGGTTTAGCCTCCCATCGTACTTCTCGGGTATCTCTGGCTTGAACGTGCGAATGGATGGCCAACAGACTTGCCGCAGCTCACCTGTAAAGGCAGCGCAGCCAACCTCGAAAGGTAGGCACCCGCCAATACCGAGCGTAGGTTCGTCGACGTCAGGGCCGTCGCACCCATCGGTCCCGCGGGGGTCGTTGTGACGTTTCTCAACAATGACGCGCGTGTCTCCCCTCCGACTATCCTCTGGGGCTCGCCATCGGCCTGGACGCGCTCGAGGGTCAGAAGAGGCCATCGAGACATCGTCGCGGTCTTGATTCTGTTGCGCTCGCGCTAGCTGCCGTGGCGGGGACTGCACCGTGGGGATGGCTCCTTCCGTACGGTCAGAAGCACGAGCCATTGCTGTCGCTTGGGGAGGCCATTGTGGGCTAGCTCGCCGCGAGCCCCCAGCTTCGGTGAAACTGAGCAGACTTTGGATGGTGGCTTGCCATTCGTCCATCTGCTTTGCCACTGGCGGGAACCTCAGCAGCAGTGGAGCCCACGCCATGGCCTCTGAGGCTGTGCTTGGCATGGGTGATGACGAAGTAGATCGCACCATCGCTCGGCTCCTGATAGTGCCAGCAACGGCAACACCACACCCCTGCTGCTGCTGGGCGGCCACCTGGATGGTGGTGTGGTGTGGCGAAGGCGCTCCAGGGCGAGCGGCTCCATCGGGCTGATACGTCTCCAACGTATCTATAAATTATGAGGTATTCATGCCGTTATATTATCATTCTTGGATGTTTTACAATCATTTTATAAAAACTTTATATCATTTTTTGGGACTAACCAATTGACCCAGTGCCCAGTGCCAGTTGCTGTTTTTTTGCCTGTTTTTTACATTGCAGGAAATCAATATCAAACGGAGTCCAAACACCGCGAAACTTCTTGTGGACTTTTATGGACCAGAAGACATCAAGTGGGCCAAAGAAGGACCTGGGGGTGCCTCGAGGGGGGCAGCACCCACCAGGGCACACTTGGGGGCCCAGGCGCGCCCAGGTGGGTCTGCCCCACCTCGGGTGCCTCCTGCTACCTCTTGAGCACCGCGTTGGTTTTCCTTGAAGAGGAAAGGGTGATGCAACAAAGTAGCGTAAGTATTTCCCTCAGTTTTTGAGAATCAAGGTATCAATCCTGTAGGAGGCTCCTCAAAAGTCCCACGCACCTACACAAACAAATAAGAACCTCACAACCAACGCAAGAAAGGGGTTGTCAATCCCTTCACCGTAACTTGCGAAAGTGAGATCTAATAGAGATACTAAGATAAGATAAATATTTTTGGTATTTTTATGATATAGATTGGAAAGTAAAAGATGCAAATAAAAGTAGATGGAAAACTTATATGATAAAAGATAGACCCAGGGGCCATAGGTTTCACTAGTGGCTTATCTCAGGATAGCATAAGTATTACGGTGGGTGAACAAATTACTGTCGAGCAATTGATAGAAAAGCGCATAGTTACGAGATTATCTAGGCATGATCATGTATATAGGCATCACGTCCGTGACAAGTAGACCGAAACGATTCTGCATCTACTACTATTACTCCACACATCGACCGACTCCTGCCTGCATCTAGAGTATTAAGTTCATGAAGAATAGAGTAACGCATTAAGAAAGATGACATGATGTAGAGGGATAAAATCATGCAATATGATATAAACCCCATCTTTTTATCCTCGATGGCAACAATACAATACGTGCCTTGCTGCCCCTACTGTCACTAGGAAAGGACACCACAAGATTGAACCCAAAGCTAAGCACTTCTCCCATTGCAAGAAAGATCAATCTAGTAGGCCAAACCAAACTGATAATCCGAAGAGACTTGCAAAGATAACTTAATCACACATAAAAGAATTCAGAGGAT
This sequence comes from Triticum timopheevii, assembly GCA_963921465.1. NCBI lineage: Eukaryota > Viridiplantae > Streptophyta > Magnoliopsida > Poales > Poaceae > Triticum > Triticum timopheevii. The sequence continues at coordinate 108,400,801 of OY997270.1, forward strand.
TCAAATAGTTCTCATAGATAAACTTGATCATAAACCCACAATTCATCGGATCTCAACAAACACACCGCAAAAAGAGTTACATCGAATAGATCTCCAAGAAGATCAAGGAGAACTTTGTATTGAGATTCAAAGAGAGAGAAGAAGCCATCTAGATAATAACTATGGACCCGAAGGCCTGTGGTAAACTACTCACAACTCATCGGAGAGGCCTTGCAGATCATGTAGAGGCCCTCCATGGTAGATTCCCCCTCCGGTGGAGCATCGGTGAAGGCTCCAAGATGGGATCTCGTGGATACAGAAGGTTGCGGCGGTGGAAATAGTTTTTTGTGGTGCTCCTGTATGTTTTCGGGGTACGTGGATATATATAGGAGGAAGAAGTAGGTCGGTTGACGCTCGAGGGGCCCAAGAGAGTGGGGGGGGGGGGGGCGCCCACCCCCAGGGGGTGCGCCGGGCACCCTCGTGGCCACTTCGTTCGCTGCTTGACGTCCACTCCAAGTCTCGTGGATTGCGTTTGTTCCAAAAAGATCGCTCCTGAAGGTTTCATTCCATTTGGACTCCATTTGATATTCCTTTCCTTCGAAACACTGAAATAGGCAAAAAACAGCAATTCGGGCTGGGTCTCCGGTTAGTAGGTTAGTCCCAAAAATGATATAGAATTGTAAAGTAAAGCCCATAAACATCCAAAATGGGTAATATAATAGCATGGAACAATCAAAAATTATAGATACATTGGAGACGTATCAAGCATCCCCAAGATTAATTCCTGCTCGTCCTTGTGTAGGTAAATGATAAAAACAGAATTTTGATGTGGAATGCTACCTAGCATAATTCTCAATGTAATTTTCTTTATTGGGGCATGATTGTTCAGATCCAATTGATTCAAGATAGAAGCTTATAAAATATAAAAATAGTAATAGTTGAAGCATACTAACAAATAATCATGTCTTATCAAAATAGCATAGCCAAAGAAAGCTCATCCCTACAAAATCATATACTTAGCCATGCTTCATTTTCATCACACAAAATACTCCCATCATGCACAACCCCGGTTTCAGCCAAGCAATTGGTTCATACTTTTTAACGTGCTTCAGCCTTTTCAACTCTTACGCAATACATGAGCGCAAGCCATGGACATAGCACTATATGTGGTATATGGTGGTGGTTGTGAAGACAAAAAGGGAGAAGATAGTCTCACATCAACTAGACGTATCAATGGGCTATGGAGATGCCTATTAATAGATATCAATGTGGGTGAGTAGGGATTTCCATGCAACAGATGCACTAGAGCTATAAATGTATGAAAGCTCAACAAAAGAAACTAAGTGGGTGTGCATCCAACTTGCTTGCTCACAAGCCAAGTTCTATAATGAAAAATTCCCACTAGTATATGAAAGTGACAACATAGGAGACTCTCTATCATGAAGATCATGGTGCTATTTTGAAGCACAAGTGTGGAAAAGAGATAATAGCATTGTCCCTTCTCTCTTTTCTCTCATTTTTTATTTGGTGGGCTTCTTTGGCATCCCCTTTTTTTATATGGGCTTCTTTGGCCTCTTCTTTTTAATAAAGTCCGAAGTCTCGTCCCGACTTGTGGGGGAATCATAGTCTTCATCATGCTTTCCTCACTTGGGATAATGCTCTAATAATGAAGATCATCACACTTTTATTGATTTACAACTCAAAAATTACAACTCAACACTTAGAACAAAATATGACTCTATGTGAATGCCTCCGGCGGTGTACCGGGATATGCAATGAATCAAGAGTGACATGTATGAAAAATTGTGAAGGTGTCCTTGCCACAAGTACGATGTCAACTACATGATCATGCAAAGAGCAATATGACAATGATGGAGCGTGTCATAATAAACAGAATGGTGGAGAGTTTCATGGCAATTTATCTCGTAATGGCTATGAAAATGCCATAATAGGTAGGTATGGTAGCTATTTTGAGGAAGGTAAATAATGGGTGCAAGATACCGGCGAAGGTTGCGCGGCATAATAAAGGCTAGCAAAGTGGAAGGGTGAGTGTGTGTATATCCATGGACTCACGTTAGTCATAAAGAACTCATATACTTATTGCAAAAGTCTACTTTCCTTGGAAGCAAAGTACTACTACGCATGCTCCTAGGGGAAGGGTTGGTATAAGTTAACCATCGTGCGATCCCGACCTTCACTCATAAGGAACACAATTAAAAGAGCACCCCATGCAACAAATTTGTCACACAACTTTTACCATACGTGCATGCTACGGGACTTGCCAACTTCAACACAAGTATTTCTCAATTTCATAATTACCCAACTAGCATGACTCTAGCACTACCACCTTTATATCTCAAAACAATTATCAAGCATCAAATTGATCATAGTGTTTAATGCACTTTCTATGATAGTTTTTATTATACCCAACTTGGATGCTCATCATTCTAGGACCAAATTTATAACCATAGAAAATACCATGCTGTTCTAAAAGACTCCCAAAATAATATAAGTGAAGCATGAGAGATCAACAAAATAAAGCCACCGCCGTGCTCTAGAAAATATAAGTGAAGCACATAGAGCAAAACTATCTAGCTCAAAAGATATAAGTGAAGCACATAGAGTATTCTAATAAATTCTAAATCATGTGGGTTTCTCCCAAAAGGTGTGTACAGCATGTGGAAATCTAAAAAGCAAAGACTCGTATCATAGATGACGCTCCAAGCAAAACACATATCATGTGGCGAATAAAAATATAGCTCCAAGTAAAGTTACCGATAGACGAAGACGAAAGAGGGGATGCCTTTCGGGGCATCCCCAATCTTAGGCTTTTGGTTATCCTTGAATATATTGGGGTGCAATGGGCATCCCCAAGCTTAGGCTCTTGCCACTCCTTATTCCATAGTCCATCAAATCTTTACCCAAAACTTGAAAACTTCACAACACAAAACTCAACAGGAAATCTCATAAGCTCCGTTAGTGCAAGAAAGAAAAACCACCGCATAAGGTACTGTAATGAACTCATTATTTATTTATATTGGTGTTAAACCTACTGTATTCCAACTTCTCTATCCTTCATACCCCCTGATACTAGCCATAGATTCATCAAAATAAGCAAACAACACACGAAAAACAGAATCTGTCAAAAACAGAACAGTCTGTATCAATCTGTAACTTTCGAATACTTCTGGTACTCTAAAAATACTGCCAAAACAGGAAGTCCTGGGAAATTTGTCTATTGATCTACAGCAAAAGGAATCAACGCAAAATCACGTTTTTGTGATTTACTAAAATTGTTTTCGTGCGTGCAAAGTTTCTGTTTTTTCAGCAGAATTAAATTAACTATCACTGTAGGTTATCCTATAGGTTCTACTTGGCACAAACACTATTTAAAACATGAAACACATCTAAATAGAAGCTAGATGAAAAATTTATTACTAAAGAGAATCAAAAAGCAAGAAACAAAAATAAAATTGGGTTGCCTCCCAACCAGCGCTATTGTTTAATGCCCCTAGCTAGGCATAAAAGTGAGGATAGATCTAAGTAGTGCCATCTTTGGCATTCAATTCATAAGAAGCTCGCATGATAGATTCATAAGGTAATTTAACTTTCTTTCTTGGAAAGTGTTCCATGCCTTTCCTTAATGGAAACTGGAATCTAATGTTCCCTTCCTTCATATCAATAATTGCACCAATCGTTCTAAGGAAAGGTCTACCAAGAATAATAGGACAATAAAGATTGCAATCTATATCAAGAACGATAAAATCTACGGGCACATAATTCCTATATGCAACAATAAGAACATCATTGATCCTTCCCATATGTTTCTTAATGGTGGAATCCGCAAGGTCTAAATTAAAAGAGCAATCATTAAAATCATGGAAACCTAGCACATCACATAAAGTTTTCGGAATCGTGGAAACACTAGCACCCAAATCACACAAAGCATAACACTCGTGATATTTAATTTTAATCTTTATAGTAGTTTCCCACTCATCATAAAGGTTTCTAGGTATAGAAGCTTCCAAATTAAGTTTTTCCTCATAAGATTGCATCAAGGCATCAACAATATGTTTGGTAAAAGCTTTATTTTGACTATACGCATGAGGAGAGTTCAACACAGATTGCAACATGGAAATACAATCTATTAAAGAACAATTATCATAATAAATTCCTTGAAATCCATAATAGTGGGTTCAATGCTATTTAAAGTCTTGACATCTCCAATCCCACTTTTACCAAATTTAGCATCAAGATCTAAAAACTCCGAATCATTGGGAGGCCTTTTAACTAAAGTTGACTCATCTCAAGTCCCATCATTATCAAGAGTCATATTGCAAATTAATAGGGGACACGTCAATAATTTTTAGATCTTCATCATTATTTTCATGGAGACTAGAAGAACACGCTTTTACAAAGCAATCTTTCTTAGCATGCAACCTAGCAGTTCTTTCTTTGCACTCGTCAATGGAAATTCTCATGGCTTTGAGAGACTCATTGATATCATGCTTATGTGGAATAGATCTAAGTTTCAAAGAATCAACATCAAGAGAAAGTATATCAATGTTCCTAGCCAGTTCATCAACTTTAAGCAATTTTTCTTCAAGCAAAGCATTAAAATTCTTTTGAGAGATCATAAATTCTTTAACACTATTCTCAAAATCAGAGGGCATCTTATTAAAAGTTCCATAAGAGTTGTTGTAGGAATTACCATAATTATTAGAGGAATTACTAGGAAACGGTCTAGGATTAAAGTTTCCTCTATAAGCATTGTTACCAAAATTATTGCTACCAACAAAATTCACATCCATAGATTCATTATTATTCTCAATCAAAGTAGACAAAGGCATATCATTAGGATCAGTAGGAGCACTCTTAGTAGCAAACAATTTCATAAGTTCATCCATATTTCCACTCAAAACATTAATTTCTCCTATAGAATGCACTTCTTTACTAGTAGATATTTTGGTGTGCCATTGAGAATAATTAGCCATAATGTTATCAAGGAGTTTAGTAGCTTCTCCTAAGGTGATTTCCATAAAAGTGCCTCCCGCAGCCGAATATAAAAGATTTCTAGAAGCAAAATTCAATCCGGCATAAAAATGTTGTATGATCATCCATAAGTTCAAACCATGGGTAGGGCAATTGCGAATCATTAATTTCATTCTTTCCCAAGATTGGGCAACATGCTCATGATAAAGTTGTTTAAAATTCATAATATCGTTCCTAAGAGAGATGATCTTAGCGAGAGGAAAATATTTAGAGATAAAAGCATCTTTGCACTTATTCCATGAATCAATACTATTCTTAGGCAAATACGAAAACCAAGTTTTAGCACGATCTCTAAGTGAAAATGGAAATAACTTCAATTTAACAATATCATTATCCATATCTTTCTTCTTTTGCATATCACACAAATCAACAAAGTTGTTTAGATGAGTAGCGACATCTTCACTAGGAAGGCCAGAGAATTGATCTTTCATAAATAGATTCAACAAAGTAGCATTGATTTCACAAGATTCAACATCATTAAGAGGATCAATCGGAGTGCTAAGTAAATCATTATTATTGGTACTGGAAAAGTCACACAATTTGGTATTATCTTGAGCCATCGTGACAAGCAATCCAACACACAAGCAACCAAAAAGGCAAGCGAAAGAGAGGGGAGATTGGGAGAGAGAGGGCGAATAAAACGGCAAGGGTGAAGTGGGGGAGAGGAAAATGAGAGGCAAATGGCAAATAATGTAATGCGAGGGAGATGAGTTTGTGATGGGTACTTAGTATGTTTTGACTTGAGCGAAGGCCTCCCCGGCAACGGCACCAGAAATCCTTCTTGCTACCTCTTGAGCACTGTGTTGGTTTTCCTTGAAGAGGAAAGGGTGATGCAGCAAAGTAGCATAAGTATTTCCCTCATTTTTTGAGAACCAAGGTTTCAATCCAGTAGGAGGCTCCTCAAAAGTCCCATGCACCTACACAGACAAAAAAGAACCTCACAACCAACGCAATAAAGGGGTTGTCAATCCCTTCACGGTAACTTGCGAAAGTGAGATCTGATAGATATAATAAGATAAGATAAATATTTTTGGTATTTTTATGATATAGATTGGAAAGTAAAAGATGTAAATAAAAGTAGATGGAAAAATTAAATGATAAAAGATAGACCCGGGGGCCATAGGTTTCACTAGTGGCTTCTCTCAGGATAGCATAAGTATTATGGTGGGTGAACAAATTACAATTGAGCAATTGATAGAAAAGCGCATAGTTATGAGATTATCTAGGCATGATCATGTATATAGGCATCACGTCCGTGACAAGTAGACCGAAATGATTCTGCATCTACTACTATTACTCCACACATTGACCGACTCCTGCCTGCATCTAGAGTATTAAGTCATGAAGAACAGAGTAACGCATTAAGAAAGATGACATGATGTAGAGGGATAAACTCATGCAATATGATATAAACCCCATCTTTTTATCCTCGATGGCAACAATACAATACGTGCCTTGCTGCCCCTGCTATCACTGGGAAAGGACACCACGAGATTGAACCCAAAGCTAAGCACTTCTCCCATTGCAAGAAAGATCAATCTAGTAGGCCAAATCAAACTAATAATTCGAAGAGACTTGCAAAGATAACTTAATCACACATAAAAGGATTCAGAGGAGATTCAAATATTTCTCATAGATAAACTTGATCATAAACCCACAATTCATCAGATCTCGACAAACACACCGCAAAAAGAGTTACATCGAATAGATCTCCAAGAAGATCAAGGAGAACTTTGTATTGAGATACAAAGCGAGAGAAGAAGCCATCTAGCTAATAACTATGGACTCGAAGGTTTGTGGTAAACTTCTCACAACTCATCGGAGAGGCCCTGGAGATGATGAGACGCCCTCCATGGTCGATTCCCCCTCCGGCGGAGCGCCGACGAAGGCTCCAAGATGGGATCTCGCAGATACAGAAGGTTGCGACGGTGGAAATAGTTTTTCGTGGTGCTCCTGTATGTTTTCGGGGTACGCGGATATATATAGGAGGAAGAAGTAGGACGGTTGACGCTCGAGGGGCCCACGAGGGTGGGGGGCACGCCGGGCACCCTCGTGGCTGCCTCGTTCGCTGCTTGATGTCCACTCCAAGTCTCCTGGATTGCGTTTGTTCCAAAAAGATCGCTCCCGAAGGTTTCATTCCGTTTGGACTCCGTTTGATATTCCTTTCCTTCTAAACACTGAAATAGGCAATAAAACAGCAATTTGGGCTGGGCCTCCGGTTAGTAGTCTAGTCCCAAAAATGATATAAAAGTGTAAAGTAAAGCCCATAAACATCCAAAGCAGGTAATATAATAGCATGGAACAATCAAAAATTATAGATACGTTGGAGACGTATCACCCCCTGAACCGCCTCTTCGCCCTATAAATTCCCAAATATTCCAAAACCCTTCGGGGTAGCCCTAGATCAGAAGTTCCACCACCACAAGGCCTCTGTATCCACGAGATCCAATCTAGACCCTGTTTCAGCACAATGCCGTAGGGGGGAATCATCACTGGTGGCCATCTTCATCATCCCAGCGGCCACCACGATGAGGAGGGAGTAGTCCGCCCTCAGGGCTGAGGGTTTGTAGCAGTAGCTATGTGTTTAATATCTCTCTCTCTCTCTCTCTCGTGTTCTTGAGATGTCACGATCTTGATGTATCGCGGGCTTTGTTAATATAGTCGGATCATATGGTGATTTCCCCTCTCTATCTTGTTGTGATGAATTGAGTTTTTCCCGTTGAGATTTTGTTGTTATCGGATTGAATACTTTTATGGATTTGAGAACACTTGATATATGTCTTGCAATTGAATACTCGTGGTGACAATGGGGTATCGTATTGATTCACTTGATATATGTTTTCACACTCAACTCGCGGATTCCCGAGGTGACATTGGGGTAATCTATGCATAGGGGTTAATGCATGTTCTTGTCTTTGTTTCTCCCGTAGAAATCTTGGGGCACTCTTTGAAGTTCTTTATGTTAGATTGAATATTATATATCTTAACTTGCTTTGGTGTTAATTTTAGTACGAACTCTAGGATAGATCGAACGGAAAGAATAGCTTTGTGTTATTTTAATACGAACTCTAGAACAGATTGAATGGAAAGAATAGCTTTGAGGTGGTTTCGTACCCTACAAACAATTCTGTCTTATGTTCTCCGCCAGATAGAAACTTTGGAGTGATTCTTCATCGCACTTTGAGGGATGGTTATATTATCCAATTATGTTAGCATTGTTGAGAGATTGCACTAGCAAAACTACAGACCCTAGGCCTCATTTTCAAGAATTGCAATACCGTTTGTGCTCCATTTTATCAATTGCTAGCTTGCTGTTTTTATTTATTCAGATTATAAAAATATATTTCTACCATCCATATTACAATTTTATCACCATCTCTTCGCCGAACTAGTGCACTTATACAATTTGCCATTGTATTGGGTATGTTGGGGGCACAAGAGATTTCTTGTATTTGGTTGCAGGGTCATTTGAGTGAGACTATCTTCATCTTATGCCTCCCACAGATTGATAAACTTTAGGTCATCCACTTGAGGGAAAATTGCTACTGTCCTACAGAACTCTGTGTTGGAGAACCAACAGGTGTCTACAAGAATAAAGTTGCATAGTAGACATCAAGCTCTTTTCTGGCACCGTTGGTGGGGAGGTGAGTGCTTGAAGGTATATCTTTAGATCTTGCAATTGAATCTTTTAGTTTCTTGTTTTATCACTAGTTTTGTTTACAAAAGAAAGCTACAAAAAATGGAATTAAGGTTGCATCATATTATTGATCAACTTTATAATGTCTTTCTTGAAAATAATGGTTCGGAATATTGTGCTTAATAAAGTTATTGGCATGAATAATGAGCATGATTGCAATGTTGTTAGTATGAATTCTTTGAATATCCATGTGGTTAATGATGATTGCACTAGCCATGATAGTGATGTCTCCTACAAGGATGTCAATTTTTGCGGAGTAAATTGGGAGACAATCCAACACTTTTATCTACTGTTTTTGTGTGTTCACATGATTATAATACCGTAGTAATCATGTTTTATTGTTTTTGTTTCAATAAAGTGCCAAGTAAAGCCTTTGGGATCATGTTGGGTGATAGTTGATTTGATCTTGCTGAAAAACAGAAACTTTTGCACTCATGAAAATAACTCTCATTTTTAACATAAGAGTTCTTTTGAGTTAAATCTTTTTGAAGAAGATTAATATCCAAATTTCTCACGTGGTACAACTTTTTTCATAATTTTTGGAGTAGCAGAAGTATGGTTTGAGTACAGATTACTACAGACTGTTCTGTTTTTGACAGATTCTATTTTCAATGCATAGTTTGCTTGTTTCCTTGTTTCTATGGATTATATTGCTCAATATAAATTGTGGAAATGATATGCTACAGTAGGAATTGTGTGGAAACAATTATGAATCTTGTCTTTGACAGTACCAAAGTGAAATGGTTTGCTCTTTATCATACTAACCTATCTCACGAAGTTCTGTTAATTTTTGTGTGATTGAAGTTTTCAAGTTTTGGGTGAAATGTCAATATGAGGAGAACAAGGAGTGACAAGACCCTAAGCTTGGGGATGAACAAGGCACCCCAAGGTAATATTCAAGGAATATCCCAGCAACTAAGGTCGGGGATGCCCCGGAAGGCATCCCCTCTTTCGTCCTCAACATTATCGGTAACCTCACTTGGAGCTATGTTTTCATTCGTCACATGATATGAGTTTTTTCTTGGAGCATAATTTTATTTTGCTAAGGATTTGATTTATGTTATTTAGAATAATGTTTTGCATCATTCTTTTCAATAAAAATTTCAAGGATAGCCTTTGCCATGCTTATTTTGCAAGTATACTTGTCGCTGTTTGAAAACAAAAAGTTTACCGTTGTTGCAAAAATTCCCTAGAAAATTCAGAATGTGATAAATGTTGAATTGTTTTGAAAAATAAGCTCTGATAAAGTTTCTACATTGTGTAGTTTGTTTCATAATTTTTGGAGTTAGGGAAGTGTGATGAATCTTGCATTCTTTACAGACTGTACTGTTTTGGCAGATCGCTGTTATGTTTGCATTGTTTGCATATGTTTGCTTGTTTAATGATTCTATTTGAGGATAGGAGTATTAAATATGAAGAGGCATTTAGTATGCAATGTTGAATAATATTTTTAGTGATTTGATACAGTAGAAAATGATAAGGTTTTGCATTGGTTTATACTAACTTCTCTCACGAGTTCTTGTTGAGTTTTGTGGATGAAGCTTTTGAGATTTAGGAAAACCGTGATATGAGAGGAATTAAGGAGACACAGAAGCTCAAGCTTGGGGATGCCCAAGGCACCCCAAGCTAATATTTCAAGAAGTCTCAAGCATCTAGGCTTGGGGATGCCCCGGTAGGCATCCCACCTTTCTTCTTCAACAATTATCGGTTAGTATCGGTTGAGCCTAAGTTTTTGCTTCTTCACATGATGTGTGCTATTCTTAGAATGTCATTTTATTTTGTTTTGCTTGATTTTTTCATAAAATACTTAGATCTGAAAGTTTTTAAATAAAATAGAGTCCTCAAATAGTTGCCAGGAAGGCTAGGTAAGCGACATTCACATCCCGTAAACAAACCTCTTTTTCTATGGAATTGCTCTAGTGCTTCACTTAAATCTTTTTGAGCATGGTGTGATTTAGTATTTTTGAAGAAATTATCTCTTGCTTCACTTAAATTAATTTGAGAGAACAAAATATTATTCTCATGATCTTCATTCATATCTTTTTGGAGTAGTTTGTCATTTACTCTTGTGCTTCACTTATATCCTATGAGTAAATTGTTGAATAAATTGAATATCATGAAGTTAAAATTATATCATGCCTAGTGGTAGCTTCACATTGGGTTTAGAAAGTGAAAGCTTTTGGAGCTTGACAATCACAATATTGGTCATACAAGCAATTCACGAATAATTATTATAAGGAAGAGAACTTTCACATGTAGATACACTATCTTGGAAATCTTTTGTGATTGTGAGCCCCCATCAAAATATTATATGCCAAAATTGTTGACGTTGGACAAGGAAGACAATGTAATGATTTATGTTTGTTCATATCACACAGAAGTTATATTGTCATAGATCCTTCAACATGTGGTGCTTTCCCCCCATCTTTGCTAGCCAAAAATTCCGCACCAAGTAGAGATACTACTTGTCAATCCAAAAAACCCTTAAACCCAAATCTTGTTCCCAAGAGTCCACCATACCTACCTAAGGATTGAGCAAGATCCTTCAAGTAAGTTGTCATCGGTGCAATAAGGCAATAAAAATTGCTTCTAAAAGTGTTAGATCATTTAGTGTAAGAGAAAATTGAGCGTTGTATGAACCTTCGATGGCAACGAATGAAAGCGACATACTGCATAATAAAGGTTGCTATCATAAGGGACAATATAACATGACGTTCTTTTACACTAAGGGGTTGAGCATATAAACAAATAAGCGCATGGCAACCTATGCTTCCCTCTGCGAAGTGTCAATCTTTTGCTTTTATGTATTTACTTTCATGCAAGAGTCAAAGTCTTTCTCTCCATTACTTTTTAATTTTTCTATTTTGGCAAGAATCATGTGGTGAGGAAAGATCTAGGCACATATGTCCAGCTGAATATGGGTAGCATGAGTTATTATTGTTGACATCACCCAAAGGTGAATACGTTGGGAGGCGAAATTATAAGCCCCTATCTTTCTATGTGTCTGGTTGAAACATTTAGCTCATGTGTATGCGGTGGGTGTTAGCAATCATAGAAGACTATATGATGGTTGGATATGTGGAGCTCTTACTTAGACTCTGTTGAATAAGTTGAATTGCAATTGTTTGGTGACTAAGAATATAGGTTGTTGAGTTTCAAGGGAATTCATTGTTTGAACCTTAACACGTGAATTGGTTGCTACTTGGTCATGAGAAGTTTTATAAGAAAGAATTGTTGTTATGATGCTAGGAAAAGTGATTGAAATTGTAATTGATCAAACTTGTGCACTTTGCTAGCATTCACACTTCATAAACTATTTCTTTTATCATTTACCTACTCAAGGAAGAGTAGGAATTAAGCTTGGGGATGCTGATACGTCTCCAACATATCTATAATTTATGAAGTATTCATGCCATTATATTATCATTCTTGGATGTTTTACAATCATTTTATAGCAACTTTATATCATTTTTAGGACTAACCTATTGACCCAGTGCCCAGTGCCAGTTGCTGTTTTTTTGCTTTTTTTACATCATAGGGAATCAATATCAAACGGAGTCCAAACACCGCGAAACTTCTTGTGGATTTTTGATGGACCAGAAGAGATCCAGTCGGCCAAGGAAGCACCTAGGGTGTGACTCGAGGGGGGAATCACCCACGAGGGCGCACCTGGGGGCCCAGGCACGCCCAGGTGGGTTGTGCCCACCTCGGGTGCCCCCTGAACCGCCTCTTCGCCCTATAAATTTCCAAATATTCCAAAACCCTTCGGGGTAGCCCTAGATCAGAAGTTCCACCGCCGCAAGGCCTCTATATCCACGAGATCCAATCTAGACCCCATTCCGCCACCCTGCCGGAGGGGGGAATCATCACCGGTGGCTATCTTCATCATCCCGGCGGCCACCACGATGAGGACGCAGTAGTCCACCCTCAGGGCTGAGGGTTTGTACCAGTAATCTCTCTCTCTCTCTCTCTCTCGTGTTCTTGAGATGTCACGATCTTGATGTATCACGGGCTTTGTTAATATAGTCAGATCATATGGTGTTTTCCCCTCTCTATCTTGTTGTGATGAATTGACTTTTTCCCTTTGAGATTTCATTGTTATCGGATTGAATAATTTTATGGATTTGAGAACACTTAATATATGTATTGCAATTGAATACTCGTGGTGACAATGGGGTATCGTATTGATTCACTTGATTTATGTTCTGGCACTCAACTCGTGGATTCCCGAGGTGACAATGGGGTAATCTATGCATAGGGGTTGATGCACGTTTTTGTCTTTGTTTCTCCAATAGAAATCTTGGGGCACTCTTTGAAGTTCTTTGTGTTGGATTGAATATTATAAATCTGAATTTGCTTTGGTGTTATTTTAGTACGAACTCTAGGATAGATCGAACAAAAAGAATAGCTTTGTGTTATTTTAGTATGAACTCTTGAATAGATCAAACGAAAAGAATAGATTTGAGGTGGTTTCATACCCTACAAACAATTCCGTCTTATGTTCTCCGCTAGATAGGAACTTTGGAGTGATTCTTCGTCGCCCTTTGTGGGATGGTTATATGATCCATCTATGTTAGCATTGTTGAGAGATTGCACTAGCGAAAGTACGGCCTAGGCCTCATTTTCAAGCATTACAATACCATTTGTGCTCCGTTTAATCAATTGCTACCTTGCTGTTTTTATTTATTCAGATTATAAAAATATATTTCTACCATCAATATTACACTTTTATCACCATCTCTTCGCCGAACTAGTGCACCTATACAATTTGCCATTGTATTGGGTGTGTTGGGGACACAAGAGATTTCTTGTATTTGGTTGCAGGGTCATTTGAGAGAGACTATCTTCATCCTACGCCTCCCACGGATTGATAAACCTTAGGTCATCCACTTTAGGGAAAATTTCTATTGTCCTACAAAATTCTGCACTTGGAGGCCCAACACGTGTCTACAAGAATAAAGTTGTGTAGTAGACATCACGGGTGCAGAAATTTGGTCGACCCGTCCTGGGGGAGGCGCACGCGTTGCGGTCGCTCCCATAGTGGGGGCGGCCAGAGGGCGGCGATTCACCCCAGTTTGAGCGTCGTTGCTGCGGTTGTGCCCGTCGGTGGGAGAAAGGGGCGCAGATGGAGTAATCCCTTCTCCTGGATCTTGTGGACCATGGCCGTCGGGGTGTTGCTGATGCTGCTCTCCTTCAATGTCTCCTACTCCTGCGCCGGCCACAGGGGAAGTGGTGATGGTGCTACCTGCTCCGACCACATCCCCAGCAGCGTTCGCGCCCTCGCGTGTCTCCACACCCCCCGCAATGTCAAAGGCCGGGGGCGGCGGAGCCTTCGAAGTGGATGGATGAGCCAAAGAACCGGGTTTCTTCTTGGGCGCCATGGTTGATGGCGCCGTCGAGGATGAAGATGATGCACTACACACGCGTTCAGGTTCACGTAAGGATCCCCCTACCTGGCGCACCAAAGATGTCGTGGGAAACCACGACTACCTATGGGACCAGAAGGCCCCTTGCTGGTTCAGCAGGGGGCGTTGCGTTGCACAAAGAGCAGACGAGCATGGGGCAGCACGGCAGGGATCACGCAAGCATTTTTACCCTGGTTCGGGCTGCCGTGAAGCGTAAAACCCTACTCCTGCTTTGGTGGATTGATGATGGAAAAACTGGTGGTGAGGCATAGCATGCTACCCGGCAAGGGTTGCCTCATGACGACCGTGGCTATGCGTGTATGCTGGTGTGAGTTATCCAACCTTCTAACCTCTTCTATGGTTACCATGGGCCTCCTTTTATAGATCAAGGGGTTACCACAATGGCAAAGTAGTCATTACCCATTGAAAAGATAGAAAACAGTGCTATGATACCTAACTCTGCTGGCTGACAGGGTGCATTAAATGCATCGCTCAACGTCACGTCGTTGGTTGCCCGGCAAGCATTGCCGGGCCATCTTGCCAGCTCTACACCTGCTCGCTTGACACATTGCAAGACGGGTGTCATCTGTAGGTATTTCCTATGGGGAGAGCCTGCCATGTGGCGAATGGATACCACTTAGTCACTCTGCAGCTTGACACTGCACTGATTGACAACGTGGGTCATGGTGGAGTAGTTGGTGAGGTGGTTTTGCCTCCGCGTGTCCCGGCAGGCCCTGCTGGGATGTCTTGGGCGTCTTCTTCTGGAGGTGGCCTTGCCCCTTGCCGAGCTTGCCTACTCGGCATGGGAGGCCCTTCTCTTGATGGTATCTTGCTTCTTTGGCTTAACTCCGGTCCTCCTGATCTGCAAGTTGGTCCTCCGAATCACTTAGTCCCTCATACTCTGACTTGGGTTAGTGCTTCGATCTCGTTCCCGTGCTTGTGCACAGTCTGGGCAACAGACCCAGGGTTTGTTGCACCGACACGTGAGTAGTTTACCACCAACCTATGGGTCCATAGCTAGTAGCTATATGGCTTCTTCTCTCTCTTTGATTCTCAATACCATGTTCTCCTTGATGTTCTTGGATATCTATTCGATGTAATACTTTTTTTGGTGGTGTGTTTGCCGAGATCCAATGAATTGTGGATTTATGATTAGCTTATCTATGAATATTAATTGAATCTTCTCTGAATTATTTTATGCATGATTTGATATCTTTGTAATTCTCTTCGAACTATCGGTTTGGTTTGGCCAACTAGATTGGTTTTTCTTGCAATGGGAGAAGTGCTTAGCTTTGGGTTCAATCTTGCGGTGTCCTTTCCAAGTGATAGTAGGGGTAGCAAGGCACGTATTGTATTGTTGCCATCGATTATAAAAAGATGGGGTTTTCATCATATTGTGATACGTCCATTTTGCATCATGTTTACCTACTATTATTTATAATGTTTTTATGCATAATAATTCTTTTTGGAGTAATTCTAATGCCTTTTCTATGATAATATGCAAGGTTCACACAAAGAGGGAGAATTCTAGCAGCTGGAAATCTAGACCTGAAAAAGTTACGTCAGGCTACCTATTCTACACAATTCCAAATGAGCTGAAACTTCACGAGGAATTTTTATGGAATAAATAAGAAATACTGGAGTAGATAACTACCGGAGGGGGGGTCACCTGTGAGCACAAGACACCAGTGTGCGCCAGGCCCCCCAGACGCGCCCTGGTGGGTTGTGCTTGGCCCAGCCCACCTCCGGTGCCCCTTTTCTAGTATATAAGTCATTTTGACCTAGAAAAAATAAGGAGAGGACTTTCGGGACGAAGCGCCGCCGTCTCGAGGAGGAACTTGGACATGAGCACTTTTGCCCTCCGGCGGAGCAATTCCGCCAGGGGAACTTCCCTCCCAGAGGGGGAAATCATGGTCATCATCATCACCAACAACTCTCCGATCTTGGGGAGGGCAATCTCCATCAACATCTTCAACAACACTATCTCCTCTCAAACTGTAGTTCATCTCTTATGTTCAATCTTTGTACCGGAACTATAGATTGGTACTTGTAGGTGACTAGTAGTGTTGATTACATCTTGTAGTTGATTACTATATGGTTTATTTGGTGGAAGATTATATGTTCAGATCCAATATGCTATTTAATACCCCTCTGATCTTGAGCATGATTATTATTTGTGAGTAGTTACTTTTGTTCTTGAGGTCACGGGAGAAATCTTGTTGCAAGTAATCATGTGAATTTTATATGTGTTCGATATTTTGATGATATGTATGTCGTGATTCCCTTAGTGGTGTCATATGAATGTCGACTACATGAAACTTCTTGATATTTTGATGATATGTATGTCGTGATTCCCTTAGTGGAGTAGTTATTAGATGATGGGTTGCTAGAGTGACAGAAGCTTAAACCCTAGTTTATGCGCTACTTCGTAAGAGACTGATTTGGATCCAAAAGTTTAATTCTATGGTTAGAATTTATGCTTAATAGTTTTCTCGTAGTTGCGGATGCTTGCCGGGGGATTAATCATAAGTAGGAGGTTTGTTCAAGTAAGAACATCACCTAAGCACTGATCCACCCACATACCAAATTATCAAAGTAGTGAACACGAATCAAACCAACATGATGAAAGTGACTAGATGAAATTCCCGTGTGCCCTCAAGAACGCTTTGCTTATCATAAGAGACCGCTTTGGCCTATCCTTTGCCTTAAAAGGATTGGGATACCTTGCTGCCGTTTTTTTTACTATTACCGTTACTTGCTCGTTACAAATTATCTTGCTAGCAAACTACTCGCTACTTATAATTTCAATGCTTGCAGAGAATACCTTGTTGAAAACCACTTGTCATTTCCTTCTGCTCGTTGTTGGGTTCGACACTCTTACTTATCTAAAGAACTACGATTGATCCCCTATACATGTGGGTCATCAAGGCTCTTTTGTAGCACCGTTGCTGGGGAATGAAGCGCTCTTGGTAAGCGGAAATTGGTAAGGAAAAATCATTACTACGTGCTAAAATTTATTGTCACTTGTTACTATGGAGAACAATCCTTTGAGGGGTTTGTTCGGGGTATCTTCACATCGATCGGAACCAGAATTAGTTGCCCCTCAACCCACTGCACCTACTGAAAATAATGAATATGAAATTCCTTTGGGTATGATAGAACAACTGCTAGCTAATCCTTATGCAGGAGATGGAACCGACCATCCTGATATGCATTTGATATATGTGGAACAAATTTGTGGATTATTTAAGCTTGCAGGTTTACCCAGAGATGAAACTAAGATGAAGGTTTTCCCTTTATCTTTGAAGGAAAAAGCATTGGTATGGTATAGGCTATGCTATGATATTAGATCTTGGAATCGGAATCGATTGAAATTGGAGTTTCACCAAAAAAAAATCCTATGCATCTAGTTCATTGTGATCAGAATTATATATATAATTTTTGGCCTCGTGAAGGAGAAAGTATCGCTCTAGCTTGGGGGAGGCTTAAGTCAATGTTATATTCATGCCCCAACCATGAGCTCTCAAGAGAAATTATTATTCAGAATTTTTATGCTCGGCTTTCTCATAATGATCGATCCATGCTCCCTACTTCTTGTACTAGTTCCTTTATGAAGAAGACCATTGAATTTCGGTGGGATCTTTTGGAAAGAATTAAATGCAACTCTAAAGATTGTGAACTCGACGAAAGTAAAGAGTCAGGTATTAAGCTTAAGTTTGATTGTGTTAAATATTTTATGAAAACCGATGCTTTTCAAAAGTTTAGCACTAAATATGGAGTTGACTCTGAGACAGTAGCTTCCTTTTTTGAATATTTTTCTACTCATGTTGATCTTGAAAGTGCAACTATCCCTGGGTGGTTTTGGTAATTCCAAACAACATATAGCTCATTGAGCTAATGCTATTTGAAGATAAATATTTCAGGAAAGCTCAATGATTGGCATGGCATGGATGAGAAAAGTGGGCCCTTAAAAATGCTAAGGACAAAAGGATTGGCTCAAGTTCAAAGCACAAGACTCTACATTTTCCATTTTAGTGATCCAAGATCACATTGAGTCTATAGGAAAAGCCAATACTATCAAGAGGGGATGAGGTGTTTCTTAGTGAGTTTCTTACTCAAAGTGCTTAGTGATATGCTCTAAAGCCCTCAACTACTTTCTCACATCCACATATGTCCGAAACCAAAATTCAAACTCGGCCCCACCGAAACTTTCTATCCGGCGCCACCGAGTTCTGTTGACATAGCCACAGCCATAAACCCTAGTCTTTTCGGTCTCACCGATAGGGATCTCGGTCTCACCGAGATGGGATCGTAATCTCTCTGTTTCCCTTCGTAACGTCTCGGTCAAACCGAGATGAGTGATCGGTCCCACCGAGATTGCAATGCAAACTCACTGTTTCCCTTTTGTAAGGTTTCAGTCCAACCGAGATGAGCAAATCGGTCCCACCGAGTTTGCCTGACCAACTCTCTGTGTGTCTATTACCAAAATCGGTCTCACCGAGTTTGTGTAATCGGTCTCAACGAGATTACGTTATGCCCTAACCCTAACGATATCGGTCCCACCGAGTTGACATGTCGGTCCCATCAAAATTCCTAACGGTCACATTATTTACTAAATCGGTCCGACCGAGTTTCACGATTCGGTCCCACCGAATTTGGTAAGTTGTGTGTAACGGTTAGATTTTGTGTGGAGGCTATTTATACCCCTCCATCACTCTTCATTCGTGGAGAGAGCCATCAGAAGATGCCTACAATTCCAACATACATTTTTTGAGAGAGAACCACCTACACTTGTGTTGAGGTCAAGATATTCCATTCCTACCACATAAATCTTGATCTCTAGCCTTCCCAAGTTGCTTTTCACTCCTTCTTTCCACCAAATCCAAATCCTATGAGAGGGAGTTGAGTGTTGGGGAGACTATAATTTGAAGCACAAGAGCAAGGAGTTCATCATTAACACAACATTTGTTACTTCTTGGAGAGTGGTGTCTCCTAGATTGGCTAGGTGTCACTTGGGAGCCTCCAACAAGATTGTGGAGTTGAACCAAGGAGTTTGTAAGGGCAAGGAGATCGCATACTTCGTGAAGATCTACCCTAGTGAGGCAAGACTTTCGTGGGCGACGGCCATGGTGGGATAGACAAGGTTGATTCTTCGTGGACCCTTCGTGGGTGGAGCCCTCCATGGACTCGTGCAACCGTTACCCTTTGTGGGTTGAAGTCTCCATCAACGTGGATGTACGATAGCACCACCTATCGGAACCATGGCTAAAAAATCTCCGTGTCAACATTGTGTTTGCTTCCTCAAACTCCTCCCTTTATCTTCACATGCAATTGTTTTGCATTCCGCTGCTATACTCTTAGAATTGCATGTGTAGGTGGATTGCTTGACTTGTGCTAAGTTGCTAAAATCTGCCAAGAACTAAAATTGGGAAAAGGCTAGATTTTTATTTGGTCAAGTAGTCTAATCACCCCCCCTCTAGACATACTTTTGATCCTACAAGTGGTATCAGAGCTTTGGTCTCCACTTGCTTTGATTTCCATAGCTTTTGGTGGTCATAGCCTTGGTTTCACAACCTAGGAGAGTATGGCGTCTAGCAAGGGAAATTACCACTGTAGAGGTCCTTACTTTGATGGTACTAATTTTGCTAGTTGGAAGCATAAGATGAAAATGCATATTCTTGGACATAACCCCGTCGTTTGGGCTATTGTGTGTATTGGCTTGCAAGGTGAATTCTTTGATGGGAGAGTACCGAACCGTGAAGCTACCACAGAAGAGTTGAAGATGCTGCAATACAATGCTCAAGCTTGTGATATCCTCTTCAACAGATTGTGCCCTGAAGAATTCAACAAAATCAGCAGTCTTGAGAATGCAAAGGAAATTTGGGATACTTTGATTGACATGCACGAAGGTACCGACTCCGTCAAGGAATTCAAATTGGATGTGCTTCAAAGTCAACTTGACAAGTTCAAAATGAAGGATGGTGAAGGCGTCGCTGAAATGTACTCTAGGCTTGCTCTCATCACAAATGAGATTGCCGGCTGAGGAAGTGAAGAGATGACCGACAAATTCATCATCAAGAAGATCCTAAGAGCCTTGGATGGAAAATATGATACCGTGTGCACATTGATCCAAATGATGCCCAATTACAAAGATCTCAAGCCAACGGAAGTCATTGGAAGAATTGTTGCTCATGAGATGTCACTCAAGGATAAGGAAGAGCTCAACAACAAGTCAAGTGGTGCTTACAAAGCCTCATGTGAAACCCCCACATCATCAAGTGAGAAACAAACCTTCAATGAAGAATTGAACCTAATGATGAAGAACTTCAACAAGTTCTACAGGAGTAGAAGCAAGGAAAGAAGTTCCAAGTCAAGGTTCTACAATGACAAAAGATCTTCTAGTCGTGAGCGCAATTGCTACAATTGTGGAAGACCCGGACGCTATTCCAATGAGTGTACGACTCCCTACAAAAGAAGAGAAGATTCTCCAAAAAGAAGGAGTAGAAGAGAAGAATCACCATCAAGAGAAAGAAGGAGTAGAGATGATCGTTATGAACGAAGAACATATCAGAGAAGCAAGGATTCAGAAAGGAAGGACAAGTCATCAAGGAGCTACACAAAATGAAGACATCAAGATCATGTTGGTGAATGGGTATCCGGCTCCGACTCCGACAATCACTCCGAGAGAAGCTATCACTCCGACTCCGAATATACTCAAGATGAAGGTGTTGCCGGTCTAGCACTTGTGTCAACCAACTCCTATGACATATTTGACTCACCAAATGAAGGAATTGGAAGATGCTTCATGGCTAAAGGCCCAAACGTATCACACCCTAAGTATGTTGATTTCAATAGTGATGAGGATGACTTGTTAGGTGATGATGATTTACTTGTTGACAACTCTAGTGATGAATACTATGATGAAATGTCAAATAATCTTGCTAATCAAGATAAAACGAATGACAATGATAAGGAGAAGATTGAGCGTCTAACTAAAGAACTAAACACTCTTAAGTTAGCTCATGAAACTATCTTGGAAGATCATCGAGAACTTTTAAAGACTCATGAGAAGTTACGCTTTGAAAAGCTCAACCTTGAGCAAGAGCATGAGTTTTTAAAGGCAATCAATGATGATCTTCGCAAGAAAAGTTCTTGTTACATTGCCAAGCGTTTACTCTTATCTACTTACATGCCACAAGTCAAGTCTAGTAACAAGAACAAGAAAGATTCTTCTTCTAGTATTAACAATAATCATGCTAAATCCAATGTTGTTGCTTCTAGTAGCTCTCTTGATTCCACTAATGATTCTTTTAGCCAAGTTACACTTGCACAAGAAATAGCTTATTGAAGGGGATTATAGAGAATTGTGTTTACAAGAGCCTTGCCGGAAGTAAGCAATTCGAGGAAATTGTACGCAAGCAAGGAAGGCACCGGAAGAATCAAGGTGTTGGTTTTGAACCAAAGTTCAATGCCAATGGAGTTGAGTGGGAAGAAGATCAATACCCCAAGACGAAGTTTGTTCCTCAACAAGAAAGTATGATCCTACTTCTTTCAAAGGGACACAAGCTCAAGATGATCTTCCACCACAAGACCACAAGCAAAAAGGCAAGGACAAGCTTCTAGAGGAGATTGATGCATTTGAAGAAGTTCCTAAGGCCTTGGTCATGTGGATTCCCAAGACTACATCAAGTTCTACTTCATCAAGTATAACTACAACTCCAAGGATTCCCATCAAGATGATGTGGATCCCAAAAAGGAAGAACTAGAGAGTTCTTGAGGGTGACTCCGCCAACATACTTCACTCATATCATTTTGGCAAGGACAAGTGCAATCAACTTCCACATCTTGCACTAGTTCAAGGAGTCACAAACCCTCTTATTGGTTAGACAAGGGACAAGGTAACCTAATACTATCATGGACATCATCTTGTGTGTGCATCACTCTATGTCTATGGATATCCTTGTTTGTTCCTTGTGGGACTAACCCATCTAGGTATTGAAAGTGCAAATCACTCTAATGGATTGCTCCAAATGATCTACATCAACATTGAGCATCCACATCTTCAACACCTACATGAATTCATCATCGACAAAACCAAAGGTTAGTTCATCCCTCTTAGGGGGGATCTCACATCTAGGGGGAGCTTTACTCTAAGAATTAAGCTAAAGCAACTCTAATGGTGTGAACACAACAATGCTTTATGTAAAAGTGGTAAACCTAGTTGTGCTTAAACGATGAGTATTACCTATGATCAAATGTTCTCATTTGACTCCTAAGATAATATACTCATATATAGATGACCTAGTCATCGCCAATTGTTTGATAGAGGCTAGATTGGTTGTGCATGCTTTGCCACATATTTCATTTGTCATTTTATTGTGTGAGCATGTTGATTGCATATTTTACTCATTCAAGGACATCCACTTGTTGTTTTGATTATTTGGTTTCTTTCCTTTTGCCAAGTGGATGGACAGGAATGCCTAAGAACCTTCTCTAGCTATCAATGCTTTTCTTGTCTCAAACTCTATTCATGCTACATCACAAAGTTTTATCAAGTTAGATTCGAACCACTCTGTGTGAGGAGCACTCGGAGTCCCCGATTCATCATATACTTAAAGTTCCCAAACCTCTTTGTGCGTTTCGGTCTGACTGATTCACCCTTTTCGGTCATACCGAGATCACTAAGTTGATCTAGGTTTTGATTCTTGGTGCAACCGATTCACTACAAAAAATACACATCCGTGACATTTTGGGCCGAACGAATTTTTTTCTGTCATACATATGACACTTCTATGACGATAATTGTGACAAAACCCGGTATCATCATAGATGTGGTGGGCTCCTACTTCTAGGACAAAAAATCATGACAGAAAATGGGTTTTTCGTCCTGGGCCGGCCGGAGACGCAGCTGCATGACATTCTTTGGGCCATCCATGATGGAAAAAACCATGGTAGAAGCAAGGGCGAGGAAAATTTCGGGGAGTTCCCGGTTACGGTGGGAGGTCGGGGCCGAGCGATGCGCGTTTCTCTCGTAAGGTACGCGCGTGTGTGCGAGGCGTTGGCTCTAACTGAACCCGAGTGAGGCGTTGGGATCTAACTGAACCCGAGCGATTGCACTACATGCTACGCGTTACTGAACCCGAGCGATCGATCGATGGCTGTTAACTGAACCCGATCGAGCGATTCCTTCGCTACTGCTGCTAACTGAAGCCAATGGATGCTGCCTCTCTGGATGAATAGTGAGTGTTGCGGGGGGGGGGGGGGGGGGTTGGATGAACAGTGAGTGGTGGCGTTGCCTCTGGATGAACAGGACCCCATGGTGTGGAGGGCTGGATGAACAGTAGACGATGGAGGGGTGCCCATGGAGTGTTGGTTGAACAGTAACCGATGGGGTAGCGCGCGGTGGAGGCTGGATGAACAGGAGCCCGTGGAGGGTGGAGGAGGTCGACGGTAGCCCGTGGAGGCTGGAGGAGGTCGATGGTGGAGATGAACAGTATCCCGTGGAGTCCCGTTTTGCGGTACGCCACACCCCTCTCGATCAACAGGATCCCCGTTTCGACCGTAGCACTCCAACACAAGTCTGTTTCATCCGTTTTGCGGTACGCCACACCCCTCCCGATCAACAGGACCCCCGTTTCGACCGTAGCGCTCCAAGACAAGTCCGTTTCGTCCGTTTTGCAGTATGCCACACCCCTCCCGATCAACAGGACCCCGTTTCGCCCATAGAAGGTCCGTTTCCTCCGTTTTACGGTACGCCAGACCCCTCTCGATGAACACGATCTCGTTTCGAACGTGGCCGGTCGAACACAAGGCCGTTTCCTCCGTTCTGCGGTACGCCAGGCCTCGTTTCCATCGGCTGTTCCGTCCAAGCCCTTCCCATGAACACGACGACGCATTCCGTTTCGACCCAGCCGGTTGGCTCCCGATGAACACGACGACGACGCTGTTTCTCTGTTCCGACCCAACCATGTACGCGAGCCCTGGCCGTACGTATGCGCGAGTAGGCGTTCGAGACCCCGCCCGTATGTACACATACATGGCCGTATTTTCTTTCTTGCACCCAGGCCGTCGTATGTAGATGTACATGCCACGTGCGCGCCTCTACAACGACCAGTATGTACGTACACGTTCGCGACCAGAATGACAACGCTACGTACACTTCGACCAGGTGGGTCCCAAGTGTCAGGCACTTCCTTGCATGCGAAGATGTAGCTGGTGGGTCCCAGCTGTCAGGGGGGCAAATCATTTTTTTGGACGCACTTCCTCGCGTGCGAAGATGTAGCTAGTGGGTCCCAGCAGTCAGGGGGGCGAATCGTTTTTTGCCCAGACGCACTTCCTTGCGTGCGAAGGTGTAGTTGGTGGGTCCCAGCAGTCAGGGGGGAAATGTTTTTTTTGCGAAATACGGTGGCCCATCCGGTGGGTCCCTGCTGTCAGGTGGAGGAATAATTATTTTGCGCGTAATACGGAGGCACTTCCTTGCTGCGACCATGGACCCAGCTGCCAGCCTCTCCACGTACAGTCCATGTTCGATGGAAGTTGTTCCTTAACCACGTTGACCAGGCCGCGCGTAAAGGAGTACGAGGGTTCACTGGTTCGCTGCGGTGTGAGGCTGCCATCACCACAGAATAACAGGGGGTGTGGGTGAGTAGAGGGATGGCCTGGCCAGCGGTGGGAGTAGTATGCGGCGGTGAGGCCTCCGCCGCATCGCAGCCGGCCACGGGATGCAGGAGCACGAGGCATGATCTACGCTAGTTTGGGCGGCTGGAGCAAGAAGACCAGAGGTTGAAGAAGCACTACGGCCGTTGGATGGACATCGTACGATCACTAGAGCTAGAATTGTGCATATTGACTAAGTTGACAAAGCCCTCCGTCCCCGTCAACTTAGTAGGCCCACAAGTCAGCCTGCCGCTATATACTGGGTCCCAGCTAACAGGTGGAGTATTCATTTTTTGTGCATAATAAGGAGGCACTTCCTTGCGTGCGAAGATATAGCTGGTGGGTCTGAGCTGTCAGCGGCGGTAACATTTTTTTCACGAAATACAGAGGTCCTTTCGGTGGGTCCCTGATGTCAGGTGGAGGAATCATTATTTTGCGCATAATAAGGACTCATTTCCTTGTGTGCGGCCATGGAACCAGCTGTCGGCCTCTCCATGTACAGTCCAGGTCCGATGGAAGCCGTTCCTTGACCACATTGACCACGCCGCGCCGAGAGCACCAGGGCGGTGGATGAAGGTGAGGCCTAGGAAGGGAACGGCACGGAGGCGGGGAAGACTTGGCAGTTGTTTCTCATGCGGAGGGGAGTACGACTGTACGAGAGTTTACTGGTTCATCTACCATCGCCGGAGAATAACATCAGGTGTGGGTGAGTAGAGGGATGGCTAGGCCAGCGATGGGAGTATGATGGGGCGGTAAGGCCTGTGCGACAGCACAGCCGGCCGCGGGGAGGAGGGAGCAGGCAGTCCCACCAGCGCTTGTTTGAGCACCTGGAGCAGGAAGAGCAGAGATTGAAGAAGCACGACGGCCGTTGGATGGACATCCAACCGTCACTGCTTGTGCGTCAGCCTTTTTTAGGAAAGCCTCAAATCTGTGGAAAATAGTATACAACCCATCTGCCATCATTTCTAATAATTTACAGCCCATTTGCTAATTCTTAAGGTTTTTTTGGAGCCCATATTCTTTTTGTTAGCATTACAGCCCATATTGTGGCCACGGTTAGAAAATTATACGAAATTTTGCATATTTCGGTGCGGTCCGAACTATTTTTAATCCCAAAATTTCGACTCACATTCAACCTGATTTTAAAAACAAATGTATATCAATATAAAATCCAACAAATTCTCCACGCATAAAAATAATGTAATTTAAAATCTCGAAATGAAAAAAAAGATATTTGAAACTAATTGCCGGTTTGATGTGTTTAAAAAATGTACAGCCCATTTCTCATTACTGATAGGCTATTTTCTCGGCCAGCCGAATGAAGCTCTCCTCGTCTTGAAAGATTTGCAGCCCAACAGGCCTAACAAAGCGACTTACTTGGCAAAATTGGGCTATGGTCGTGGACCCAGCTGCGGCCGTGGACCCAGCTGTCAGCCTCTCCACGTATAGTACTCTTCCGATGGAAGTTGGTCATTGACCACATTGACCACGCCGCGCCGAGACCCGAGAGCACCAAGGCGGTGAACGACAGCGAGTCCTAGGAAGGGGACGACGCGGAGCCGGGGAAGACGCGGCAGTGGATGCCCACGCGGAGAGGAGTACGAGGGTTCACTGGTTTGGCTGCGGCGTGAGGCTGCCGTCACCGCAGAATAACAGGGGGTGTGGGTGAGTAGAGGGATGCCCCGGGCCAGCGGTGGGAGTAGTAGGGGGCTGTGAGGCCTCCACGGCATCACAGCCGGCCATGAGAGGCAGGAGCACGCGGCACGACCGGCGCTACTTTGGGCGGCTGGAGCAAGAAGACCAGAGGTTGAAGAAGCACTATGGCCATTGGATGGACATCGTACGGTCACTGGAGCTAGAATTGTTCATATTGACTAAGTTGACAAAGCCCTCCGTCCTCGTCAACTTAGTAGTCCCACAAGTCAGCCACCCACTATGGTGGGTCTCAGCTAGCAGGGGGGTATTCATTTTTTTGTGCGTAATAAGGAGGCACTTCCTTGCATGCGAAGATATAGCTGGTGGGTCCGACTTGTCAGCGGGGGGAACATTTTTTTCGCGAAATACAGAAGCCCTTCCCACGTATAGTCCACGTACAGTGCGTAATAAGGAGGAACTTTCCTTGCGTGTGACCATGGACCTCGTGGGTCCCAGCCATCTGGCTCTCCACGTACAGTCCTCTTCCAATGACTCTCGTCTGTTGACCACGCCGCGCCGAGCGCACCGAGGTAGTGGACGACAGCGAGGCCCCAGACTGGAATGACCCGAACATGGGGAAGATGCGGCAGTGGAGTCGCAGACGGAGAGGAGTGGGAAACTTGACTGGTTAGGGTGCGGGGTGGGCCTACGCTCGGCAAAGAATAACAGGAGGTGCGGAGCGGAGGGATGGCCTGGCCGTCGATGGGGTAACGTTTTGCTGAGGAGCGCAAAACAATGCCGCTGGACGCCGAAGGCTGGAGCAGGCGGTTCCGGCAGCGCTGGGGGAAGAAGACGAGAGATTGAAGAAGAATGCTGGCCGTTGGATGTAAATCCAACGCCTTCTTAGGCTTCGACCTACTGGCCCACATGTCAGCCAGTCCATTTGTTTTCTTAGTCCATTTGGTGGGCTGGGTGAAACAATGATGTAGCATCTATGCAACCCGTTTAAATCCCATTTGTATTTTTCTCGAAATCCACGGACTTGTTGGGCTAGGTGAAAATATCATGTTGGGCTAGACGGAGAAATGTTATAAAAACATAAACACATGATTGCACGTATATTACTACATTGGTAGTAAAATCTTTGCAAGCTTATGTACGCAATCACTAGGAGTTAACTTGCCAAGTTATATATAACAATTATTATTATTTTGTAAGAACTTTCAACTTACAAAATAAAACATCATTTTAATTTGATGAGTTAATAGTACGTGGGGTATTATTATTTTTTAGGCTAGACGTGGGACAGTTGAGTTGGTTCTAGGGAAAAGTATTGGGAGAAAAATCAGTTTACATCGAAAAAGAAAGTGGGAGACCAGATAAAGTACAACATCTAGACCTTCCTGGCACGCTTGATCATGACGCTGCGGCTGTCCGTGTACTCGTCGGTTACGGGAAGCAGACACGCCCTCATGTCCAAAATCTGCATGTACATGTAGTATCATGCGTATGCGTCCTTGGTCGCGTAGGTTATGTAGGCTAGATTCAAAGGTACCTCCCACGTGTTCAGGTCGTCTTCTTTCATGTTGGCGTATTAGGTGTCGATGATGGTCTCAGCAAGGTCAACCACGGAGTCCTTCTCCTGCCCGTTGCTGATGATCTTGTATTGGTTCTGGATGTCAACAAGCTTGTTGCACCAGATGGCCGAATCGTCGCATTCTTCGTTCTCTCCACCGTAGCAAAGGTATAGTCTGCGCTGCCGATGAAACGGGTGAATGCTCCAGAACCTGGTGTAGCCATAGGACTAAGGCGAGGCAGAGCTTCATTGAGTCCGTATCGTTGGTGTATCTCACATTCAACTTGGTGCATCCATAGGACTGAATGGTGCACTACTAGAAAAAGGGCTATAGATGAAATGGATACTAATGGCACACCTGTCATGTGGTGCGCCACTACTATATAGCAGTGGCGCACCATGTGCAGGTGCGCCATTAGTGTGGAAGACACTAATGGCGCACCAGGCAAATGGTGCGCCACTAGTAACAATTTTTTTAATTTTTCCAAACATACTAATGGCGCATCCTGGCATAGTGCGCCATTACTAGTTAGCACTAGTAATGGCGCACCGGCCGCACAGTGCGCCACTACTGTTGTTTTTTTATTCTTTTTTTTGGCAAAACTACTAATGGCGCACCGTGGCATAGTGCGCCATTACTAGTTTAAACTAGTAATGGCGCACTGTGCCACGGTGCGCCATTAGTATATATATATATATTTTATTTTTTGGAAAACTACTAATGGCGCACCACCAACAGGTGCGCCATTAGTAACCAGGCTTACTAATGGCGCATTTGCAGGTGGTGCGCCATTAGTAAGCTGGGACCAACAAGATATTTTGGACAGCCACACCTACCCACTCACTTTCCCCACTTCATTCTCTCCACCTCCTCCTCCAAGCTTGTCTCGGCTACCTCCTCCTCCTCACCTCATTTGCACCATAGATTCATCCAAATTAAGTGGTTAAATTACCTTTTTTTTGATAGTTAAGTAAGGGGGGAAGCTATCTTTATGTTGTTCTCCCTCTCCAACAACATGCACATGCACTCTTTGTGGCCTAGCTGGATCTATGTATGTTCGTGGTGTTTCATATGTTTGTGGTGTTGCATATATGTTTGTGTTTGCAGGTACCGGTATTTGAAATGCGATAGTTGCCAATATTTTGCCAGAATGTTGATTCATTTCCGTTCCAGCGAGAATTTTGGCACTATGCATTCTTTTTGGTCCTATTTTTAGGGAAAGTCATGCCAAATTTTTTTTCTTGGTTCTAAAATATCATTTTGCTCTACCCCGCAGGAGACCATGGTCCGCACGATGACCAAAGGCATCGTGAATAGGTTTTTGAGCTCTGCGAA
The DNA here is from genome assembly GCA_963921465.1 of Triticum timopheevii. NCBI lineage: Eukaryota > Viridiplantae > Streptophyta > Magnoliopsida > Poales > Poaceae > Triticum > Triticum timopheevii. The sequence goes on from OY997270.1 coordinate 108,430,137, forward strand.
GGCCAAGATGCTTCAAAAGAACGAGACGGAGATAAGATGTCCGTGTCGAAGATGCAAGCTGAAGAGCCTTATTGTGGACCCGGATTCTGGGCAGGTGCGGGACCACCTGCTCTTGCTTGGTTTCATGGATGGCTATCAGTGGCAAGGTGATGAAGATGACTATGAAGTCGTCCATGGGGGCCGGGCAAGAAATGAGCAAGACTCGGGCAGGCGAGAAGACGAAGAATCTCCAGGACATGATCACGACGGTGATGCTGTACACAGTCATCATGTAGAAGATGCAGGATATGATGATGAGGAAGATGTCAGAGCAGACGAAGGGCATAATCATGAAGATGAAGATGCCGACGGAGCAGACGATGATGGACCATCGATGGGCTGGGTGCTGGACCCTCATATTCAAGACCCGCTTCTCAAGCAAACGGATAACGCAAGAGCTGCCGCACGAGAGAAAGCCAAGATGGATCAACTGGATATAGACGCGGTTACTCCATTGTATGAAGGATGCAGGCCCGAGGATACCCGCCTGAAAGTAACGCTCGTGGCTCTAGAGATGAAGGTAAAACACAAAATGACCGACGCATGCTTCGACGAGAACATGTCATTCTGGCACGAACGTCTTCCCAAGGGGAACAAGTGCCCGACCAGTTTCGAGGAGGCGAAGAAAATCGTGTGTCCTCTAGATTTACCGCACGTGAAATACCATGTGTGCATGAAAAATTGCATCATTTATCGGGACGAGCACGCGGAGTCTACCATATGTCCGGTGTGCGGCATCACTCGATACAAGAAGAGGAAGAAAGCTCCTCGAAAAGTGGTGTGGTACTTTCCGATCACTCCTCGTCTGTAGCGGTATTTCGCGGACCCTAAGGTAGCAAAGCTCCTGCATTGGCACGCAGATAGGGAGGAGAAGAAGCGAGAAGATGACGCAAATGATCCGGAGATAAATAAAAAAGACAAGATGCTGAGTCACCCTAAGGATGGGAGCCAGTGGCAAGCGTTGAACTTCGAACACCCAGAATTTGGGAAGGATCCAAGGAACATCGTGCTGGGCGCGAGCACCGATGGAGTCAATCCATTTGGCAGCCAGAGAAGCACACATAGCACCTAGCCTGTGTTTGTGTGGATGTACAGCCTTCCCACTGGTTGTGCATGAAGAGGAAGTACATTCACATGAGTATGCTAATTGAAGGGCCGAAACAACCAGGGAACGACATCAATCTGTATCTGGGGCTGCTGAAAGAGGAGCTAGACACGCTGTGGAAAAAGCCAGTCATTACGTGGGACGTCACAAAGAAAGAATATTTCCCTATGAGAGCCGCACTGCTCATGACGGTGCACGACTATCTCGGTTACGGATATCTCGCGGGGCAGGTGGTCCACGGATTTTCTGGATGCGTCAGGTGCATGGATGACACAACGTATCGCCAGCTAGATAGAGATCCTGGGTCTTTGAAAACCGTGTTCATGGGACATCGAAGGTGGCTTCGCGACGATGACCCATGGAGGAAACGCAAGGATCTGTTCGATGGTGAAACCGAACTCCGAAGACGCCCGCGTACGAGGAGCGGCAAGGAAATAGACCAGCTGTTGAAAAATTGGAAAGATTGCCCACTGCCGGGAAAGAAGCAAAAGGCGCCACAGCTGGGAAAGAAGCGAAAGGCGCCAGAGCCGCTGCTGAAGATATGGAAAACAAGGTCTATTTCCTGGGACTTGCCGTACTAGAAGATCCACCGTGTGCCTCACAGCCTTGATGTCATGCATATCACGAAGAACGTGTGCGAGAGTCTGCTTGGTACCCTGCTCAACCTGCTAGAGAGGACCAAAGATGGGCCGAAAGCAAGGGCAGACTTGAAATCAATGGGCATCAGGGAGGAGCTTCACGCTAATGATGATGATGATGAGGCGAAGCAGGACACGGAAAGTCGTCGCAAAGGCAAAAAGGCCAAGAAGACTGGAAATGACTACCCTCCCGCGTGCTTCACTCTAAGTCAGGAGGAGATCGATCAGTTTTTCACCTGCCTGGTAGGAGTAAAACTTCCTTATGGTTACGCGGGGAAAATAAGCAGATACCTAGACACAGCGAAGCAGGAGTTCAGCGGGATGAAGTCTCACGACTGTCACGTGCTGATGATGCAGATACTTCCTGTTGCAATCCGTGGGATCATGGACGCGCACGTCCGTGAAACGCTATTTGGCCTATGCAACTTTTTTGACGTCATCTCTCGGAAGTCGGTTGGCGTGAGGCAACTCAGAAAGCTACAGGAAGAGATCGTGGTGATACTATGCGAGCTTGAGATGTACTTCCCGCCCGCATTCTTCGACATTATGGTGCATCTGCTGGTACATATCATGGAGGATATCATCCAACTTGGGCCGACGTTCCTGCACAGCATGATGCCGTTCGAAAGGGTGAATGGTGTCATCAAAGGATACATTCGCAGTATATCACGCCCAGAGGGAAGCATAGCCAGGGGCTTTCTGACCAAAGAGTGCATCTCCTACTGCACGAATTATCTAGGCACCGAGAACCCCGTTGGTCTGCCCGTCAACAGGCACCTCGGCAGGCTCGCTGGATGGGGTCACCGTGAGGGTCGTCGCGAAATGCATGTTAACTTTGAGGGTCAACTCGTCGACTTTGAAAGAGCAAACCTAGTCGCGCTACAACACATAGACGTGGTCGATCCTTGGGTGGTAGAGCACAAAACCTTTATTGAGAAGACGTACAATGACCGAGGCCAATAGAGGACGGATGGAGATATAATCAAAGAGCACAACTCATGTTTCACGCGTTGGTTCATGCAGAAGCTTTTGTCGTACCCGTTACATGAGGATTCTTCCGCGGAAGAACAACTCATATTCGCCTTGTCACAGGGCGCCGAGCACAACCTGATGACATATGAGGCGGACGATATCAACGGCTACACATTCTACACCGAGGGAAAGGACATGAAGAGCGATGGTTATCAGAACTCCGGGGTAGAATCTTACACCGGTAACGACAAGGACAAATACTACGGAAGGATCGAGGAGATCTGGGAGCTGAGCTATGCTGGAGAGAAGGTCCCGATGTTCCAGGTCAGATGGGCCAAGAGCGTCATAAAATAAGACCGGTATTTCACCACCATGGTTATACCCGAAGAAAACGTCACCGCGAAAAATGAGCCATGGGTACTGGCTTCCCAAGTGGACCAATGCTTCTTCATTACCGACCCGCCAAAGCCCAGTCGTGTTGTCGTGAGGAGAGGCAAAAGGAAGATCATTGGAATGGATGGAGTCGCCAATGAGCAAGACTTTGACAAGTATGGCGACCCGAAGATGGAACATTACGACGACGATGAAGTATCAGCATAGACCACAAGAAAAAGCAGGACCACCCTACCTAAAGGACGTCCGTTCAAGAGAAGAACTCCATTTACGAAAAATAAGGGCAAGAAGATTGTGAATAGATAGCTAGCTAAGATCGATTGTATTTAAATTGTAGCCTTCATTTCTCGATTATTGTATTTCATGGGCACTTTAATTTTGAACTCATGAATGTTTTTAAATTTCATGGACACTCGATCTCGATCCCCCTCCATCTCGATCGCTATCTCACCTCGCCAGATCCGGTCCCCCATCGCCGCCGACGACCCACCGCACCCTCCCCCGCTCCACCGGCCGCCGCCGCCGACCCCCCGCACCCTCCCCCGCTCCACCGGCCGCCGCCGCCGACCACCGCACCCTCCCCCACTCCACCGCCGCCGACGACCCACCGCACCCTCCCCCGCTCAACCAGCCGCCGCCGCCGACCCCCCGCTCCACCGCCGCCGACGACCAACCGCACTCTCCCCCGCTCCACCGGCCGCCGCCTACCCCCCGCACCCTCCCCCGCTCCACCGCCGCCGACGACCCACCGCACCCTCCCCCGCTTCATCGCCGCCGACGACCCACCGCACCCTCCCCCGCACCCTCCCCGGCCCGCTCCACTGTCACAAATGAATGCAACTAAAATTGCAAAAAAAACAAATTTGATTATATTTTCAAATAACAAATTTGATGATATTTTCAAATAATAAATTTGATGATATTTTTTCATATTCATAAATATTTTCAAATAATAAATTTGATGATATTTTTTAAAAAATTATTACTTTTTTTATAAAAAAATATTACCGTTTCATATTCATTTTCTTAAAAATTATTATATGCAACAAAAAATAATAAAAAAAAATTACTTATGGCGCACCTCTGGCTGGTGCGCCATTGCTATGTATATAAAAAAAGATTACTAATGGCGCACCTCCTAATGGTGCGTCATTGCTATATAAAAAAAGATAACTAATGGCGCACCGGCTGGGGGTGCACCATTGCTATCTAAAAAACATACTAATGGCGCACCGCGGCGGGGTGCGCCATTAGTAAGCTGCCCCCCTAGCTAATTCCTCCCTCTTCATCTCGCCAGATTCCCTTCGTCCAGACCCCCTCGCCAGATCCACCCGCGCTGCCCCGACGCCGCCGCCCCGAACCACGCTGGACTCCACCCCCGCCGGCCCCGCGCCCCCACGCCCCCCACCACCGCAGCTTCCCCGCGCCGCCGGCCCCGCGCCCCGCGCCCCCCACCACTGCAGCTCCCTCGCGCCGCCGCCCCCGCGCCCTGAGCCAGAGAAGGAGGACCAGGAGGAGGACCACGAGGAGTCCGTGAACCCCGTCGTCCTCGCGCCAACCCAGCTCCCCGGCGCTTGAGAATCCGTCCAACTACTTCGTCGTCGACTACGTCTACTGCGTGGACGGATTCGGCCTCAGAACCCATACAACGAGTGGATCGAACTCATCTCCCACCTCGACGCCTGAAGCACGCCGTCATCAAATTCGTCTCTTTTGAACCGTCCCCGACCACGTCGTCTACTCCTGTGCGACGCTGTGAGATGCTCTTCAGTTTCCCCTCCTTCCCATGGTCGTTTGCTTCCCGTAGCGCCGCCCCTGTGATTTTGCCGCACCACTATCCGCCATGGTCAGGCCTTGCTCCGCGCGCGGCTGCACCGTGCTGCCCATTGCCTGACCTCGCCTTCGACTGTCACCCGGCCGCACCAGACCGCGCTCACCCCGCCCCTGTCCATTCCCTGGTCACAGGGCCGCGCCCTGTCCTGCAGCCATCCGCTCCTGATGGCGGCGCTGCAGCCTGCAACTGCTGCTATGGCCTACACGGCTGCCGCCCAGCTCGCCCGGGGCCGCATCCGGCCGTGCGCGTTGTGGCCTGGTCGTGCCCCGTTCTGCCACTACCCACTGCTTCTGCTGTCGCTAGGTACTGCTACTCTTAGTCATTGTTTGCTACTACTGGCCGCTGATGCTGATGCTAAGCTACTGCCGCTGCTTTTTTCTGCTAATTGTTGTCGCTTGTAGTAGTTGCGTTGGTGTTGCTGCCGCATACAGGCCGGCCCTTAGGTTAGTTAGCTATAGTTTAGGATAATTGGCTTAGGTGGTTAGGCTAATTAGTGGTTATTAGATTTAGTGTATATGACATGTGGACCCTACTATTTGATAAATTAGATTAAAAATATCTAAGCCTATGACATATGGGTCGCACCTCTCCTTTTGACTAGTCAAATTAACTTGGCCAACTCGAATTAAAAGTAATTTAGAGAAACTAGAATATTGTTTAAATCTTTGAAAAATCATTTTATTCTTCAGTGATTATCTAGTTTTGTCCTAGGTAACGATTAAATGTGGCTGATTATCCTCTCAATTCGGTCACTTGCTCGTTTCAGTTTAATGATTGCATTATAGTCCACTTTTTCAGTAAAATGTTCTGTTGCAATTCATTCCATTAGTTTGGTGCTGAAATGATCTATCGTAATTCCTTCTTTCTGTTGCATTGTTTGGAATTGTATCTCACTTTAACTGCTAAACTCTCTGGAATTAATGCTTCATATGATGTTCAATTTTTGCATAAGTTGAAGAAACAATAGTTCTACTGACAAGCAGAAGAAAGGATTGGGCTCTGGTCCAAATGATGTTTAACATGAATTTAACTAAACAGGAATTTAACATGAATTCAGTTAACAAGTTTGTTCACCCTGCATACTTCCATTAGGGCATCTCCATTTCATACTTTGTCTTGCTTATTAGACTACCAAATACTAAAATCTAAGTCAAATCGTTTGCTTACATCTCCAAGGTTACAGGACTTCTGAAGTTATTTCACTTGTTGACGAGAAAGAAAACAGAGTTAAACTGCTGATTGTCAAGGTAGTGGTCAGTACTACATGCTTGTTCTCGTTTAATATTGGTTGATTTCTCAAATATATTCTTTGCATGTCTTGTTTTCTGGTCTGATAATGCTTACCTAAGGTTTTTATTATTTTGCTGTTGTGATTGTTTTTTGAGCTCTTTCTTTTTCATTTCCTACTATCCTTATCCTAATTATCCTAAATTGTTATGCTGTGTGTAACAGGATTAGATCTTGGATTTGCTAGTGGACTTTGGGAGTTTCTTAGCCATCTTGGTGGCTCCATATTTTTCACTATTTCAGCAAGTCTTTTGTAAGCATTAAACTTTCAACACTACATTTTTATCTTATTTGTACATCTGTTTGCCTCCAATTGCTATATATGTATTATTGTTACTAAAAATGATGAAGCTCCTGTCAATTGCTATACATATATATGTGTATGATGATCCTCCTTTCCTAAAAGTGAGATTGCCAAATGTAGTTCAAAACTGACCTAGCTAAGGTTGTTTTCCTACTGAATGATGATATTATTATGATGATATTTTCCTACAGATTATAATTTGTACCTGTGTACTAGCACTGTGTCATATTCTTCCATTACAAGTAGTACAAGGCTAGTACTAGTAGTGCTACTCTCTTACTGCCAGTGACAGTCTATCAAGGTCATTAACTCCAACTGAAGTGGGCATAATTCTCTGAAGTAGTATAGCACTTGCAGCAGTATGGCACTTGCAGTAGTGGTGCCTACGCAAGATACAGTTCAGATTTGATTAGTTCCGTAAATTTGTATGACCACAAATTTGTATAGTTTCAGAGATTTGTATGACCAAAGATACAATTCAGATTTGATTAGTTCCATACATTTGTATGACCAAATATATATTTCAGATTTGTATAGTTTCAGAGATTTGTATGACCAAAGATACTGTTCAGATTTGAATTGTTTCAGAAATTTGTATGACCAGAGATACAGTTCAGATTTGAATTGTTTCAGAAATTGGTATGACCAAAGATGTTGTTGTATATAAATGGGCTGCTGTAGAACTGTTCTTCATCTTTACAGTGCTGTTGTATAGAAATATGCTGAATTTTCTTCTCTGATTGTTGCTCAAAGAAATTTAGCAAAAAAAGGGGGTCCTGGGAGACGACGCTGCTGCTTGAGGCCCTTGAGAGGCCCTTCATGTCATGATGATTTTGCAGGTACCCCGAGAGGCCCTTGAGTTTGCCGGAATGTCGATTAACTTCCGTTCCGGCAAATTCGGGTACTCCATATGTCCTATTTTCAGCAAAGGTCATGCTGAAATTTTCCGTGAATTTTAGCATGACTTTGCTAAAAATCGGACATATGGGGTACTTGCTACTAATGCATGGGCCAGGGTATCTTAGTACTTAATTAAGTAGGATCAACTGCCCATTTATTCTTGCTGCATTAAACCATAGGTGGCAATAGAGCCAAGTGATTAGGCCCAACTTAGAATTCTCCTTAGCATCGATAAACCCTAGATGATAAACCCAACATAGGTGGCAATAGAGCCAAGTGATTAGTGCCAAGTGATTAGGCCCAACCTAGGGTGCCTCGGCATCGATAAACCCTAAATGATGAAAACTTAACTTAGCATTTAGGGTGCCTCGGCATCGTCAAACCCTAAATGATGAAACCTTGGCTTTAGGGTGCCTCGGTGTCGATGAGAACCTAAATGATGTACGCTTAGGCTTTTACGGTGCCTTGGCATCGACAAACCCTAAATGATAAAAGCTTAGCTTTTATGATGCCTCGGTGCCGACAAACCCTAAATGATGAGACCATGATCTTGTTCCTTGACAATAACCAACTTTTTGACCAAACTTTTTTCCTATTTAGAGCGAAACATGGCCCACAACGATGAGGCCGGCGGTTCAGGCGGCAAGCAATTCTGGGAGCTCTCCCAGGAGTTGGAGGAAGAACCTCACCGCTATGAGGACGCCGTGGAAGACACCGATCCTGACTACACAACCCCTAGTGGCGTCGGGGATGACACCACTGATGGTGCCGCCGAGGATGCCACCACTGATGATGGCGGCGCATGCACAGATGGCAGCCAACCGAAGAGGCAACAGAAGGACCGGCGCCCGAACGTGCCCGGCACCGTCAAGGAGGAATTTACTGAAGTGAACTCTGACGGGCATCCGACGGCGCCCAAGGAAGTAGTCAAGGGGTACTTGGTTCAGCTCGGGTGCATTCTCCGGAGCACCATCTCAATCAACACCAAGAACCTAAGGCATAAGGACTGAGGGAATTTGCGCAGCCTCCTCTACACGAAGCTGCATGAACGATACAAGTTCCCCGCTGAATTTGCAAACACACGCCTCTCAGGGAACAAAGTGAACAGTGCCGCCCTCATGAGGATGAGCACGGCCCTGTCTAATTGGAGAAGCACGGTGAAGGCAATGATTGAAAAAGGTGATATTTATGAGAAGATCAAGGCGAAATATCCTTTGATGAGCAAAGATGACTACAAGGAGTTCAAGATCAAGTGCGAGAGCAGCGCAACCTCCAAATCATGTCAGTGGGGGAAAGAAATGCGGTAGTTGAACTTAGGGGTCCACCAACTCGGTCCTGGCGGTTACAGAGTGGCGGAGCCTATATGGGACAAGGAGGACGCGGAGCGTGCCGAGCAAGGCCTACCGCTCCGCTTCGAGAAATACCATGACAAGCAGACCAGGAACTTTCTCAGGGCCTGGTACAAGGAGGACCCGGTAACAAAGGAGCTTACCACGGATCCGAAGACCAGGGTGCTCGAGCTTGTTCTGGTAAGAAATACACCCCTGCGTAATTAGCTCCATATGGTTGCATTCTAATTAATCCCCAATATTTCTAAATGGTCCACGTTCCTTCCGCAGGACAATAAAAGCAGTAGCACGGGGTCGTCTCAGAGCTCCCCTTTCGACACCCCTTTAAATAGGGCGTTGAACATAATGAAAAACAAGGATAAGCTCAGTAAGCCGACGTCAGCTCGTCGTGTGGCCGGGAAAGGCTTGTCCACAAAATGATCATCATACTATACCGCTAGTGGGAGAAAGGAGAAAAAGACCAGCTCAGAAAGCCAGTCGCGCGAGGTTGAAGCACTCAAGGCACAAGTGGCGCGAATTCTGGAGATTGTCCAAGAGCAAGTGCAACAACAACTGGGAACGACGCTCACTGCCATGGTGCCTACGTTGATTCATGGGTTGACGACATGGATTGCGGGCGGCCAACAGGGGCCTCCCCCGGTTCCCAGCTTCACGGCTAGCAACTCGCACAACGCGCAGGCGGCGCCATTGGTGTCTCTGGCGGCGCCATTGGTGTCTACGGCGGAGGCGGTATTCGTGTCTCCGGCGCTGGCACGAGCATTGGAGCTTAATGCACCCGGGTGTATGCCGGCCGGCACCTCGCCAGCAAGCGGCCCCTCCGTCAGTTGCACGCCCTCCGTTGGCGGTGCCTCGACATTAGCCGAGCTCGACGGCATCACGGTAACTAAGCCTCTCGGCTGATGACTTCATCTCCTTGCCTTTGACTGGGTATCCCTGACGCCCTACATGTTTTCGCAGGGCACCGCCGACGTTCCTTGCACTCTCCTGCACTTCGTGGACTGCGAGTTGGTCGATGTCGCCAAGGGCAGAATCGTTCAACCGGGCAACCCCGTGTTCCACGGCAATCCGATGCCACCCACCTTGTATCGGGTTGAACTGGTTCGGGTGCTGCCAGGCTGCGACGAGCTGTTACCTCCAATTCGACCCGCTGGGGCTGATGAAGAAGATGAGATGACCCTCAGCGCCTGCGTAAGCTGGCCCCTGCTTTGGACGAAGAGCCAGATTCGTTTGGGGGCGGGGGACACAACCCCACAGACAAGACCGCCAGTCGTGCCGGCGCCAAGCCATGGCAAGAACGCCGCAACGCTACCGAACATGCCGGACATCCCTATGGCACAGGATCCGGACATGCATATGGCACATGATCTGGACGACGACGACAAAGACGTTGGTACATTTACCAACGTCGATAAGTACTTTGCCGAACATGGTTACGCTGACGAGTTCTGCGGGCCTCCTTCTCAAGAACCCAACCAAGACAACCGCGATCTAGCTGGTACGGCGGAGAAATCCAATTGCAACAGGCGTCATCTGGCGTTCAGTTCTAAGGAGACGCCTCCAGCTCCTGCCTTCACTAAGCCTCAGATAGCTGAGGTGCGAAATATTATTAGCCCCAACACGCTCAAGAAGGCGGTCTATGAGCAGAACTCGGTCCCATTACAGCAGATCAAGAAGAAGGGATGGAAACGAAAGACTAACAAGGGCGCCGGTGCGAGCCAGCCGGCACCGAGTACGATCCATGCTTAGGACGGGCCACCTTCACCTAAGGATATCTCGAGGAGGGTGCATGTGACGGGTAGGGTGATGCTACCGACAAATATGCTCAATGGTGCAACCGGTGCTACGTGGAGTCTGCATGACAGTGTTCTTTCTTTGGAGAAGCGGTGTCTCTCCCAGAATGATGTGGCATACCCGGTTTTCGTGGCCAAGGTGCCAGAGGGCAAGGGCTTTGTGGATGGCGCCATCGAGGGTACGATCGTCCTGCGGTTTGATGACATCTTTGCTACGTTTAACCTTCATCTGCTGCACTACACCTTCGTTCGGCTGTTTTCGTTGAGTATGGAGATGTGGATCATTTGAGACAAGACCCCGGACATCGTGATAGTCGACCCCTTCTACATGTGTGCCAAGATCTTGGGCAGCGCTCGGGACCGGCAATTCGCGAGTGCACACCTCGAAGGCATCATTCTGGCAAACCCAGATAAGGATAACTTTCTCGTGCCTTACTTTCCCGAGTAAGTCATCCCCTCACCGCCCCGTAACATATGATTTCTTAGATTTCGATCGTTCTTTTTTTTTCTAACATTCTGTGTTCTGTGCAGTGAGACACATTGCACACTCATCCTCTTAAGCCCGAAATATTCCACGGCCACGTATCTCGACCCAGACCGTGACTCCAAGATAGACTACACAAATATCAAGAAAGTTCTTGATGATGCTCTCCCCGGCTATGCCAAATCTGGAGGCACCTTTAAGAAGCCAGTTTGTAGGTACGGCAGGCATGTGTTCACCCACAATATGACATTCCCCTGCGTCAAGCAGCCGCCTGGCGGTCAGAAGGATGCCTACTACACCCTCCATCACATGTGGGCGATCGTACGGGACAATAATCACCTTCTGCTACCAAATAATGTCAAAGATTGGGCCGCAAGCTTGGCGGCAATCCAGGACACGAACCTCCGACAAGAATTCTTTCGCATCCAGCCAGAGTTTGCAGAAACCATCCATCAAGATGTCCTTCGTACCTCGGGGCAATTCTACCTCAGATATCAACCGTCCAACAGTGAGATAGACACAACGCTACAAATGCAGGCTGACAACGCCCGCGACTTCATGACCATCACGAAAGACGGCGACTTCATCCACGCTCCGGTCCCATGAGTCAAGTCGAAAGTAGTGAAGCTATTTGTAGTTCTGAAACATCGATTAGCTCATGTTGTAATTAAACTTTAATGAACTTGTATGTCTCTTTGGTTTGGACAGTCGTTCAACTTAGATGTAATCGATGCTATTTATTAGTAGGACCATGAATCGTGTTATTAATGTCTTGCTTTTCTTTTCCGATCCTTTTGTTGCATACTTATATATTGCTTATGTATTGTCTATTGTTTGGCTTGTGCATAGAGATGCCGTCGTATGTCGTGTACAAGGGTAAGGTTCCCGGAGTCTACGACGACTGGGAGGAGTGTCGGAGACAGGTTCACCATTTCAGTGGTAACAGTTACAAAGGGTACACCACTAGGGCGAAGGCGGAATCTCGATACACCCTCTATCTAGCGGGAGAGAGGAGGGAGTGTTGGAGGAACCGGATGAAGACCAGTTTCATCATGATGATGCTCATCGTGATGACTGCAACTCTCTTCTATGTGATGGTACTTTAGATGATAGATATCGACTTGTAATGTGAAGACAAACTCGCTACTCGCGGTCTCCGAGACTTGTAATGTTCTGTCTTTGTTTGGTCTTTTGAATTCGGAGACTAATATGATGAATTGTATTCGGAGACTAATCTTCTATTGTATTCGATGAATCTGCTGTTGCTGTGTGGTGCTGTCTATATTCTGTCCAATAATACATTTTGTAACCTGTGCAAAAATCATAAAAGTAAAAAAAAACTAATATTCATACTAATGGCGCATCACCACGAAGTGCGCCATTAGTATTCCTAAGGATACTAATGGCGCATCACCCTACAGTGCGCCATTAGTATGCCAAAGGATACTAATGGCGCATCATACCACAGTGCGCCATTAGTATGCCAAAGCACCTGGGTAAATATGGCCCCCTAGGAGGCATACTAATGGCGCACCGTGGGCTATACTAATGGCGCACCTATGGTGCGCCATTAGTATCATACGTGCGCCATTAGTATACCAGATACTAATGGCGCACCACAAGTGCGCCTTTAGTAAGAAATACTAGTGGCGTGGTACTAGTGGCGCACCAGTAGTGCGCCATTAGTAGGCAAAACTGGTGCGCCACTAGTCGCCCTTTTCCTAGTAGTGGCGAACTCAAAGGGGAACTCCTTACTGAAGTCCATATCCAGTAGGCTCACCCCTCGGATCGCCATTGGAGTCTCTTCAAGTGAACGAGTGTGTAGGCGGCGGCAACAGTTCGTTTTTTAGCTCTTGGGGAACTGGATTCAACAGTAAGCTGAGTGTGTACAAGCGACAACAGTTACTACCCCTCCCTCTACCACTGCATGCCCGGCAGAAGATGCACCCTCGGCGCATTCAAACGCCTCCATTAAGAAACCTACTCCGGCCACACGTCGGATCACGAGCGGGTCTGTATTGGTACTGTAATAATAAGAGTTAGTGGTCACTTTACTTAAATTTAATTAGCTTTAATAGAAATTTATACTTAAAACAAGCAATGCATTGGCTCGTTCTATCAGTGCCACAGGATCAACATGCACAACAATTAGAATTATTATTCTCAGGACGCACACGACCAGCACATTTGTCGCACTTTCACAAAGATAATACTACCAAGTTTGAACTGTTTGTTATGGTTGTTGTCCTCTGCATCATCATGTCGTGTTTCCCAGCTTGCAAGATTCAGAACCAACAAATAAGATCCAAATAATGAGTACAACAAAGATGCCTACACATCTCATTGATTCCCAGCTTGCAAGATTCACAACCAACAAATAAGATCTAAATAATAAGTACAACAAAGATGCCTACACATCTCATTGATTCCCAGCTTGCAAGATTCAGAACCAACAAATAAGATTCAAATAATAAGTACAACAAAGCTGCCTACATATCTCATTGATTCCCAGTTTGCAAGATTCAGAACCAACCCATTAGAGCCTTTTGATAAAGTGAATATCGGGATTAAATCCATCTTGACTAGCCATGTCATAAAAATGAAGAACTTGGCGATGACCGTCACAACATCTGTAGTTGAGTATTCCTGTTTGCACAACACAAACAAGGAGACAGGAGAGCATGATTTCGCTTTAATAGCGGCCTCTTTGAACTCAACCTGCAGCACCACTAGGATGAGGTCTGCCTGGAGTTCCATGATTCAATTCATGCGCCTGTTTCTACAATTCACCTGAAATGAAGCAAAGATTGCATCATTCAGCTAGCAAGAAGTACTTGCTCTCATGAGCTGGCAGGTTCTTCTTTAGTAGTTGCACTAAAATTGAGGAACATTAAGGTTGGCTATCCGACTCATGTAAGGTGCCACTATAATTTTCTTATCCTTTTGTGCAGTTCCACTAAAATAAAGTGTCATTGTGGTGACAGTGATGGCTCCATCTTGCAAAGGCTAATAAAATGTTGCACGAGATTACCAGCAGAACTTGACGAAGATTTTGGAAACTCCAATCACCATTTTGTGCAGTTCCACCAAAATTGAGAGATGTTGCCCACATGACATTTTAGTTGAACTGCACAAGACACTCATTCCAAAAAAAGTGTTTTGTGCAGTTCACCAAAAGGTCACAATAGCAACAAGGTGAAATGGATATCCCTATCTGCACAAAAAAATAGAAAGTAAACAGTTGCTGGTCAATAAGAATATACAAAACATATACAAAATGAAAAGAAGCATCTTAATTATGTTCATGGCAATCACGCAAGGACAGTAGAAATTTTAAAATGTCAGCAATGCTTCATGTTACCAGAAGCATTACGATCAACAATGAGATTCCTCAAATATGGGATTACTTTAATGGTGGCATTGCTTGTTTACCAGACACAGTAAATCAACAGCAGCTAAATAGTTGGTTTAAGGGCATGGGACCATGGGGACACCAGGACACTCAGTAGCGTAAAGGAGCAACTTACTTATCATACTGGGGAAAAACAGCAGGTGTGCCATTTGTAACACATTTTAATTGCATTTTATCACTGGAGGCATTAGATTAGCAATAACACTGGTTAGACATGTCCCTAAGGTAACAGTGTGATCGCTTCATTTTACATGCGCCCTTACATTAACAAGAGCAAAAGGTTGGTATAAGGACATGCGACAGTGGACGCATCAGCACAATGTACCTACAAGGAGCCATAAAGTGGTGATGTCGAGTTTGTTCATGATATGTGACGGCAGCAAATCTAATCCTGGAGATCTTTTACTATGTGAGGGCAGCAAATCTAATCCTAGAGACCTTTTACTATGTGAGGGCAGCAAATCTAATCCTGGAGACCTTTTACTATGTGAGGGCAGCAAATCTAATCCTGAGACCTTTTACTATGTGAGGGCAGCAAATCTAATCCTGAGACCTTTTACTATGTGAGGGCAGCAAATCTAATCCTGGAGACCTTTTATTATGTGATGGCAGCAAATCTAATCCTAGACATACTCTGTTGACTTGTCCACCAGCCGCCACTTTCTATCCTTTTTTCAACCAATGATAGATCTATTCCTTATCCAGTTTGTACTGCTTTTTCCCATTATTTCCCTTTTCAACCAAGAGACCAGTTGGGTATCCAGTCTCTACTACTTTCACCATATTATTTTCCTCTTTGAATCAAGTCCTAGATTCATTCTACAACTTTCCCCCTTTCTTTGTTGTTTGAACAAAACCCTAGATTCGAATGCATGAAGTAGCTTTACCTCTAATAATACTAAAAATATAGGTGGCTTTGGAAGAGCTGATGGGAGTAGAAAAAGATGCACATGCAGACACATGGGGAGCTGGGGCAGTAGAGCAAGGCCGCTTTCAAAGAACTTATACCCGAGGGTCGCCGGGATGTCAGCGGCGGCAGGTCGGATCTGCGGACAATACGGCAGGGATTAAGATGGGTCGGAGGACCTCCCGAGACGGCACTGTGTCGGAGAGAACGACACGGGCAGAGGATCGGGCCCCTCCGGCAGCTGTGGGTTTCCTCCCTCGGTGGCGATGACCACGTGAACGATGCACCTTTTAGTCCTCTACACACACCGGCCAAAGGGATCCGGCTGGATCTGTGACCAGCAGTAAGCGGAGAGAAAATGTTGCTACTGCTGTCTTGTTTATATCTAGGGAGGATGGGAGAATGAAGAGAGCAACCCTAGTAAAGCAAGCGCTCAGGCCCCTACGTCCATATATAGTGGAGTGATTATCTTTTTTCTCTCCACAACAAGTGTTTCAATTTGTGTACGTGGCATTAAAGAAAAGAAACTCTGTATTTAAGGTGACTACTGTACGACTCCTACTTACTAGTAGTAGTACTACAGTATTGTTCACTTGTGCTCCCCGCCCCTCCATTCATTGAACAACCCCACGAGTGAATAAACATATAGTAAGTACTGTATTTGTATAGAACGAACAAGCTTGAACTATTTTCGCATAGTTAAAAGTTGAGGGCGGGGCTTTTCCCGGGCAGTACACGCAACAGTTTTCGGGTAAGCGGTTTGACAGACAGGCGAGGAGGGTGAGCGAGTGGAGGATTCTCAAACATACTGCCGGAAAGGTCGAGCTGTGCGATTTGATGGCGCATTACTACTAGAAAGACTTGTGATATGACCACTCACTATAGTCATGAATTACTGGCGCTCCGACCGGGGTGATGCCCCCTTTCCGTTCCACGCTCTAATCTGGTGCATGACACATCGACCCGGATGCTGGCTCTCCCACATGTCGGAGTAGTAAGAAGGAGCAAAGAATGATGCGGTATATACTAGTACTATACTACTCCCTCCGTTCCTAAATATAAGTCTTTGGAGAGATTTCACTATGGACCACATACGGAGAAAAATGAGTGAATCTACACATAAAATGCATCTATATACATCCGTATGTGGTCCACAGTGAAATATCTGCGAAGATTTATATTTAGGAATGGAGGGAGTACTACTCAGGTCGGAGGAGTGCGAACCACGGCAGCCCAGTGAACCAGCAGTGCGAACCACGGCAGCACAGTGAACCAGTAGTGCGAACCACGGTAGCCCAGTGAACCAGCAGTAGAAAACAATGTGGAGATATGGCCATAAAAAACAATGTGCTACGGTCCACACTATAGCATGTATAGTAACACTCCTCTTTGTTTGGATCCCTGAGTTAGAGCTAGTTTGGGTTGAAATAGACTCAAATTATTGAAACAAGAGGGGTTATTTGAGCTAGTTTACTCTAACCCAGCGAGCCCGGTGGAGAGGTTCTAATTGGGTTAGTTATCCCGGGCCCACTAAAAGAGAACTAAAAAAATCTCCCCTGCCCACACCAAATCACTCCCCTCCCCTCTCGCACGACTCCTCTCTGATCCCCATAGGGCCGCCCGCCCAAGCGCCGCTCGCCCTCTCTCTCCTCCGGCCGCCCTCTCCTTCCGGCCTCTGCCACCCTACTCCGGCCGCCCTCTCCCTCCGGCCTTCGAAGGTCGCCCCGCTCCGCCTTCACCAGTCAGTTTTCTCCCTCTGTCGTGCGCAGCGGCGGCGCATCTACTAGGGAGGTCACAAGAGGGGTGAGTTTGTTCGTTCCTTCTCTGTCTCACAGCCATATCATTGATCTTGCATGCTCTAGCGCTAATTCTGATTTGGAAAAGTAGATCCTGATCAAACTTGGTATAGATTTGTGGTGCACGCATGGAATTGTTTGATGCTGCTTTAGGACGTAATAAATCTTTCTAGAGGCCCAAAGATTCAGTTCACCTTTCTAGGTATTTCAATTTCAGGCTTGCATTATTTCTAGAGGCCCAAAGATTCAGTTCACCTTTCTAGGTATTTCAGTTTCAGGCTTGCATTATTTCTAGAGGCCCAAAGATTCAGTTCACCTTTCTAGGTATTTCAATTTCAGGCTTGCATTATTTCTAGAGGCCCAAAGATTCAGTTCACCTTTCTAGGTATTTCAGTTTCAGGCTTGCATTATTTCTAGAGGCCCAAAGATTCAGTTCACCTTTCTAGGTATTTTAGTTATAGGCTTGCATTATTTCTAGAGGCCCAAAGATTAAGTTCCCAGTCGGCGGCAAGCGGCCCTGCTACCCATGCCGGTGTCGACCTCAACTCGCAAGGGTCGGCGTTAGAGGGGTTCCCGGGGCTTGGGCTCTACAGAGCCTTCCTCCAGAGCGACGATGGCGAGCTCCTCCCTCGATGCGTGAGGGGCTCCGGGCTCTCTCCCTATCGTGAATGACTTCCGTGATGAGTTAGCTCATGCTTTGTTTCATGAAGTGTTTTTTTATTTTGTGAAGGTTGATTGATGACTTGTAGTTTAAGTGGGATATCTCATTTGTATGGAAAAAGTAAAAATTATCATGTTTTGCATGCTTGATTTGTATAGATGGTTCGTTTATGTCAATTGTGAGCGGTAGGAGGCCACAGAAGA
This sequence comes from Triticum timopheevii, assembly GCA_963921465.1. NCBI lineage: Eukaryota > Viridiplantae > Streptophyta > Magnoliopsida > Poales > Poaceae > Triticum > Triticum timopheevii. Next base: position 108,448,211 of record OY997270.1, read on the forward strand.
GCCGGCCACACCAAATCCGGCAGGAAATAGGGTCCAAAGTAGTCAAATGATTGAGAAAGAGCATTTATCTTCAATCTAACCCTTCCATCCATACACCTCTTTGGTTTTGAGTTAGTTCAGGGTTAATAGAATCTAACTCTAACCTCTAACCGAGTTAGAGTTCTCCTCGTCTCGGTTCATCGCCATCATACTTTCCCCATTCCTGTGTTTTCATTATCCTACAAAGCAAAGAGGCCCTTTTTTTGCGGGAAAAATCAAAGAGGCCCTTAGACTGGTTTAGGTCCGGTCATTTTTTATAAACGTGTTATGTCCAAAATTTAATGAACGTGCTCCGGTTTCCACGAAAATAATCCGGTTTCTTGTAGTAATTCATTCATTTATTTATTCTTCTGCGGGGGGTTTGCATGTAATTCGTGAGGTCTGCAATGTAAAGTACCCCGGGATATGCTCAGAGTTGTGCATGCACTACGACCCAGATGCTCTATGTCCCACATGTTAGGGAATGGGAGCACGTGGAAATAGCCTAGGAGTACATATAGGAGGATAAATGCGTGAAAAAATATGTACTGTGAAGCGTAGCCGCGGTTCAAAAAGGAGACCTAAAGTGATGACAGCTATAGGTCGCATGCACCCAACTAGTGGTACTAGACATACGACTAATTTTCCCTCAAAAAAAGAGGCACAAGTACTCAGTACTCCTATTCTATAAACACGAGTCCCATCTGACAACAGCATCCGTGCTACAGCTAGCTCTCCTCCCTCGTTTCTCTCTTACAATAGAGCTAAGTCAGCGGGCTATAAGAAATAAAGTAGTATATTTTTGCTTAGTTGGAGGCAAGAGAAGAGGAGAGAGAAGGTAAGAGGGCTCTTCGTGAAGAGCCATCTCTAGCACGTGCTCCTAGGCACTTTGTGAGAATGAAAGGTGGGCCACATAATAAAAAAGTAGTATACTGTTTTGATCTGCTATTGTACATGTTGACTATAAGATGCGCTGTAGATGACATGGCACTGGCTTATAGCCAGCAGCTGGCTATACTATTAACCATGCTCTAATTCTAAACTCGGCCAATGCCCGGTGGGCGGGGTGGGTTTGCTCAACTACGGCCCCACCTCACAGTGAAAACGTTACAACTGGAATAAAAATGCCATATACTCCCTCCGTTCCTAAATATAAGCCTTTTTAGATACTATTTCAAATGGAATACAACATACAGATGTATGTATACATAGTTTAGAGTGTAGATTCACTCATTTTGCTCCGTATGTAGTAGTCACTTGCTGGAATCTTTAGAAAGACTTATATTTGGGAACGGAGGGAGTACTATACTAATAAAACATTAAGGCCACGAGGTGATGCAGTGCTGGTTACAGGGGGCAAGAAGAAGAGATGCATCCATCGACGACGTCCACCTCCTCGACTCAGGGCACCGGCCCACCGAATGGCCCCTAAGTAGCAACGACTTTCATGGCCATTTCGATGTGCTTCTAAACAATTGTGTCCAAAGATTCCAGCCGCTGGAAGAAGGCCAACGTCTTTCTGTCCTCGCTTGCCTTGTAGTGGCCTATGTAGATGATTTCCTCGTAGACATGGATGTGCAGGTCGACGGTTTATTGCATGGCGAGGCGCTGCGCGGCGAGCGCGGCCTCGAGGTGCACATTCTTCGTCGCGACCTCCGGCACCTGCAGGGCCACTAGGGCTTGAAAGAATTCGTCACCATGGAGGCCGATGAGGGTGGCAGGCAATGAGGAGCCTGGGCGTGTGGATTGGAGCAGTACGGCAAGGTCGTCCGCCCACTTCTTGATGACGGTGAACTTGCGAATGGAGTTGACCATCATGTCGTCCATGCGAGAGGCGAACCGGCGTCGGGGAGGGCTACGATGCCTGCGGTCGCGAGCACCGTCTAGAAACGCTGCACGGTGCGGGGCCACAGGCCGGCGCCTTGGATGATTTGGCACAGCTGACTGCCGCTCGCGTCCATTGCCTCCATAGGTGCTTGTGGCTTCTGGTCACTTGGTCTTGGATTGGAGTGAGCAGTGTTGCGCAGAGACTTGGGAGTAGATGGATTGGAGTGGTAGGGCGCCTTTATTATATGAGAGTCCAAACTCTGTTGCATTCACATCGTGCTGGCTCTATTCTGCTTCTCCAATTAATTCCCTCTACATGTAACTGAGGATGCATCATTGACCGTTCAACATCTCAGGAACAGCTACCCTCTCCCTCCTTGGCATTCGAGCACCTATGGACCCGTCGACGACGAGGTGCCTATGGTGACTTCATAAATTTCAAGATGATAGTGCCGTGCGTGTGTGCGTTCATAGGGGCGAGTGTATGCGCGTGTATATGAGCGCTTGCGTCTTTACTGTGTCAAAAAAACGTAAATGCCTGTCAAAAAGAGACTAGTTAGTATACTCAATATTGTGCACCTCGGAGAGGAAAACGATAGAACTAGTACGTATTTATTTACGGTGCAGATTCACTCATTTTGCTCCATATGTACTCCGTCTCGGTGTAGTCTAGTCACTTGTTGAAATCTCTAGAAGGGCAAATAATCCTTTCTAGTTTACAGGGCTATACTAGCAAGTAGTTGTACGTACTAGTACAATAGTGGGCTCACATAGCAATTTTGTCTCATGCGGGAGCCTGGCTATATGCGTGCTCCAATGTTCATAACTGCAACGTTTGATTTGCGCTTGGCTCTTCGCCTCTTCGAGAAGACGAACAATGATGTTACTACTGCTGCTTCCACAGTGTCAAATACACTGCTGCATGTCCGTCCATCGCGAGCGGGACGGATAGCTTGTTGTCGAAGTACTACTACTAAGCAAAAGCATGTCCGCGATTGCGAGCAACCATGCACATGAGGGAGGGAGAAGGCGTGTAGTAAAATCAAGCTTCTCCTCGTTTTACGAGTTGACGCAACACATCATAGCACTGGCCCCACATGCTTGCCTCTAAACTTGGCTGAAAGACCCGCAGTGTACAATATATTTGCCGCAACCTCTGACATTTACCCACCACAAATTAAAATATATGTGGCCGTATGCATCTTTCTGATGCAGAGGCCGGGGAGTCCCCCCTTTTCAAAAAAAAAAAACAAATTAAAATATATATTCCTGTCTTGACCAGATGAGGGTGCAAACTACAATCACCAGGGTGACAGGTAGGGCCAGAAGACTATTTTAATTTTAAAAAAAACTTCGAGACGGCCACATAGCATGGAGCCGACCCCAACGATTTTAAGCTTACAGGCACGGTACATGCTATCCTAGACTACTCTACACATGAAACTACCACACGAGCGTCCGGGCTGCGCTTGGCTCTTCGCCTCTTCGGGAAGTCGAACAATGATGGAGTACTGCACTGGAGGAGTACTACAGTACGCTTCTGGCCATCTGACACCGATTGAACTGCTGCATGTCCACCATGTGCGGGAGGGAGAGCGTGTAGCGAAAGCTTCTCCTAGTCTTGCCAGCCACCACGCTCATGGGCGAGGGAGGGACGCTCTTGCCTTTGCGTGTATGACAGGTGGGCCTGAAAGGTGTGTGGCCAACCTGTCATACAGCCAAAGGCAGGTGCAGTTAAGTCCACGAGGAAGAGGATAATCAAACTTCTTGTTGATGTACGAGTTGACGCGACACATCAAAGCACTGCACTCGATATATTTCAATAATTTGCGTTTATCGATGCATTAATTACAATGCATGCATGCATGCTGTGACTCTCCTTTTGATACTTGCATGTGTTGATTTAATGCACCTTGAAGTAGTATAAAATATGTGACGGTAAATCTTTGTAATGCCCCAGCCCAAGTCGAGAGATGGTTGTGCACGAGGAGGGCGAGATCATGCAGACCGAACAGGACCCGACGATGGAGCTCTCTAAGGCCTCAATGGACCCCACCATGCTCCATTGCCCCTTGTGCCTCCGCCCCTTGACGCCTCCAGTGTATGAGGTTCGAATACACCTTGTCCGTTCGGCTGATTGAGCAAGGTGCAGGTTTCTTGATTGATGTCATGTTCGATTGATTTCTGCAGTGCAAGGGAGGGCACCTGGCCTACGCGGACTGCCGCGTCGAGCACCCCAGGAACCAGCGGAAGTGCCAGAAGTGTGAGCGCGGCGGTGGCTTCGACGTGCGGAACACGGTGGTGACTCCGTCCTTTCGTCGGTGAGGGTGGAGTGCCCGCACGAAGGCTGTGGGCCCTAGGTCACTTACCACAAGCTCGCCGATTACCAGAGCGTGTGTCCGCTCGCGCCTTGCAAATGCCCCGTGCCCGTTTGCGGCCACAAAGGCCCGCCGCCGGTGCTCTACCACCACATAAGCACCGTGCATCCCATGCCCGTGCACAGGATCTAGTACGGCAAGGTGCTCCAGCTGCAAGTGCCACTGTCGGGGCGACGACTCTTGCCATTCCCGGAGGAGGACGGCCGCGCGTTTTTCTTGGTCGGTGGCGTGCTCGACATCGGCGCGCCTATCACCGTGTCAGTCGTCTGCATCAGAGCGGGGGCGTCCCCACTGCCGCAGTACATGGCCAAGCTGTGGGCGAACAGCCCGCCGGGGGAGCCCAAAGGCACGGCCGACGCCGTCAAGGTGGAAATGGAGGTGACAAGCAGCAAGGATCCCGGTGACGTCGACGTGCAGGAGCTGACCTTCTTGACAATTCCGCCCAAGCTGCTGGCCTTGGCTAAGCTAGTGTCCCTCCACATTCAGATTAACAAGCTCACGTCCTAAATGTTTCTACAGTGCCTTCTGTTTATCTTAGTAATATGCTAATATAGGGATTACCTTGGTCTACTTTAGCTTAAGAAATGGTGGGTTTTGGTGGCGATGCAGCATTTACTTCGACATCAGATCAGTAATTTCCAACAGTCGAATGGATATTTTCTGTCTATTGGATATAAAGTTCCTTTGGGTAAGAAGTACTACTTGTCATCAAAATGGATAAAAGGAGATGTATGTAGACGTATTTTAGTTCTAGATACGTCCCTTTTTATCCATTGTGATGACAAGCACTCCCTCCGTTCCACAATACATGACTTCCATTTGTCAAAATATAGATGTATCTAGACATGTTTTAGTATATAGGTACATCCATGACAGAGCCAATCGGATGGTTGAGAACATTACAATTCATAGCTACAGATGCGTGTGTGACTCCCAGATGCAGAGGCCGGGGGGCCACCATCCTCCTTTTCGAGAAAAAATAGATGCGTGTGTGAGAGGACGAGTGCGTGCGTGCACCTCTTCTCTTCCTGTATAACGTACTAAACTCAGAGTACAAGTTTTTGTGGATGGCGCGATGGTGCATGCGAGAAGTCCCGAGAGATAGATTTAATGTGTCTGAAAAAAAGACTAGCCTAGAGCTCGCCACGCGGCTATTCCTGTCGAACGCCCCATTAACCGTAAGATATGTATACGACGGTGCCAGTTATTGCACATACACAGCAGTACTCCCTCCTTTCCGGTTTATAGGGCTTAATTCAAAAATCTCACCAGCCAAGATGGTGAGTGGTGGAATATTTTTTGTAGTTTGCAAAAGCACCTAATTAATGCTCTTGTTTTTCTCAAAAAATTATGTTTATCAATGCATTAATTGCTATGCATGCATGCATAAAGTACATGCATTGGTCAATTTTCTCTTAATACTTGCATGCAATGATTTAATGCACCTTGGAATCTGAACATGTGTTGGGGAACAACCAAATTGAGCCTTATAAAATGGAAAAACTAAAATTTTGTGATAAGCCCTATAAAACCGGAAAGGATGGAGTAGAAAAAGAACTACTCCATCCATGAATAGTGCCGCACTTCGAAACTAGAACCGCCAATAAATTTTGAGCTTGCGTCTCGTCACATTCCAAATTACTCCACGCTATATTGAATTGCAAACATGTTCACGCCGATCACAACCTAAACGGTTTCCCACTTAGGAGCGTATTAGTACCACGCTATATTGAACTGCAAACCTGTTCACACCGATCACAACCTAAACGGTTTCCCACTTAGGAGTGTATTAGTACTCGGTTATAAATACTAGTATGCCAAGATGAATGCACATTCCTCCTCAACTCCTCATCCACAAAAACAAGCAAGTCATTCAGCATCCTTCCATTGCGTCTGCCATGGCCAGCATGAGTTCTGGGTCGGGAGATTGCCACCAGGGAGAGGCGAGCATGGAAGCGGAAGCACGAGAGATGTCCCGCCTCGCTGTGAGAGCAGCCGACATGTCCCGCCGCGCGGAACTAGCAGCATAGAGGTCCCGCCGCGACGCTGAAGCAGCACGGAGGTCCCGCCACACCGTCGATGCAGCATACTGGTCCGGCCGCGTCGCGAAAGCAGGAGAGATGTCTCGCCGCGCTGCGGCGGCCTGGGAAAATTTCTCGTGGGCAGGTGACGACTGTTACAGGCGCATGCATGCGATCGTCCATAGCCAGATGGATCAGATCTCCGGCTAGGCGAGGTTGCAGGATGACATGAAAGCCTCGTTTGAACAGGCTACCAGCATCATCCGACAACTAAGGGAGGGCAATGAGAGGCTCCGGGCTGAGTGCGACCTGCTGATGGAGAAGATCGTCCGAAGTGCAGACCAGCAGGAGGGGACCAGTGCCTTGTTGAAGAGGACCGGCGTCATCGTCAAGAAACTTATGGACGAGAATGACATGCTCCGCAACGAGTGCCAAAGGCTGGTGGAGGAATCCGTGGATGTTCTCAAGCAGCGTCTTCAGGACACGAAAGAGCTCATCGTCGCTCGCCGCGGAGACTAGTTCCCGCTGCCTGCAGCAACGCATCAAGAAAGTAGAGATCAGCGAGCCAGATCCTTGTCTTCCTTCTTCTTCTGCCCTTGTGTATTTAGGGCGTAGCCGCATGTGTTTTTCTAAATATCTTTCTAATTATGTAAGACAATTAATCGTCCTCATATATTCATCAGTCTTGCTATAAGTCGCAGTAGTTGCTATAAAGGTCTGTCGTATCTTACATCAAGATTTCTGCTTTCAGATTATCTTTTTTCTCTCTTAAATCTCAATCGAGTGAGACATAGCCACGCCATTAAACAGAGGCTCGGGCGCCATTAATGGAGACCTTGGGAGAGAGGTGGACGACAGATGGAGGTCAAAGGGCTCTCCTCCCGATAAGCACGCGCAGGGTTCTGATCGCACGCCTCTCGTACTCAAATAGCTACCTTGCACGGTGCTTCCTAGCTAATAAAAAATGGGGACGCGTGGCGGCACATAAATGGTACTAGTAAGTAGAATGCCCACGTTTTCAATAGTACTTGTGTTTCCGATTGTAACGTGACAACACTTGTTCCAAAATGACTTTGTTGATTGTTAATGTGTGCGCCTTCGCAAATCGGACTGCAAAATTACCACAGCATGTTGGTGCCATGTCATGGCACCAAGCCAAGTTTCATTATTTTCATGCGTGTTTTGGATTTACAAGAATTAAAAAACTAAATTTCTCAATGTTTCCAACCCAGCCACAACGCCCAGAATTTTGAATTTCATTCCCATTTCTTGCATGGAACCTAGAAATTTACCCGAGGACACACATGTGATTTTTCAACCAACTTTGGTGCACTAGAACATGTGCTTGTATTTCAAATTTGAATTATGCACACAAAGGTGACACATTCCCTCCCAGAACCACGAGCCTTCTTGAGAGAAGCTCCGATTTGCAAGAAGCTTATACCAAAATTTGTTCCTATTCGGCCAATTTTTTTAACACGGCATGGTACTACCATGACATGACACCATGCCAAGTTTCATGATTTTAAAACCAAGTTTCTCAATTTTCTCGACCGAGCCACGATGCCCAGATATTTGAATTTTATTCTCATTTTTTGCATGGGACCTAGAAATTCACCCGAGGTCACAAATGTGATTTTTCAACCAACTTTGGTGCACAGGAGTATGTGCTTGTAGTTCAAATTTGAATTATGCACATTAAATGACCAAAAACTCAATTAATTTGTAAATAAGGCCAAATGAAGCCGGAATAATTCCAAAATTTAACAGGGCACTCATGTAGTTCTATGTTGCCTTTGTAAATAAACTCAAGGGGGACAGTGTATATCATTTCACACTCAAAGGTGGCACGTTCCCTCTCAGAACCACGAGCCTTCTTGAGAGAAGCTTCGGTTTGCAAGAAGCTTATAACAAAATCTGTTCCTATTCGGCCATTTTTTACCAGAGCATGGTAGTACCATGACATGACATCCATGCCAAGTTTCGTGATTTTCAGACGTGTTTTGGATTTACAAGAATTTTGAAACCAAGTTTCTCAATGTTCTCGGCCGAGCCACGATACCCAGATGTTTTAATTTTATTCTCATTTCTTGCATGGGACCTAGAAATGCACCCGAGGACACAAATGTGATTTTTCAACCAACTTTGGTGCACGAGAGCATGTGCTTGTAGTTCAAATTTGACTTATGCACATTAAATGACCAGAAACTCAATTAATGTATAAAAAACGACAAACGAACCCAGAATAATTCCAAAATTTAGCAGGGCACTAATGTAGTTCTATGTTGCCTTTGTTAAGAAACTCAAGGGGGGCAGCGTATATCGTTTCACACTCAAAGGTGGCACGTTCCCTCTTAGAACCACGAGCTTCCAAATCGGCCCAATTTTTTACCACAACATGTTAGTGCAATGACATGACACCATGCCAAGTTTCATGATTTCCAGGCGAGTTTTGGATTTCATTCTCATTTCCTCCATGGGACCTAGAAATTCAACCAAGGACACACATGTGATTTTCAACCCACTTTGGCGCGCCGGAGCATGTGCATGCAATTCATATTTAGATTATGCACATTAAAAGTCCAGAAACTCAATTAATGTATAAAAAGGCCAAATGAACCCAAAATAATTCCAAAATTTAACAGGGCACTCATATAGTTCTATGTTGCCTCTGTAAATAAAATCAGGGGGGAGGCAGCGTATATCGTTTCGCACACAAAGGTGACACGTTCCCTCTCGGAACCACGATGCTTGTTGAGAGAGTCTCCAGTTTTGCAAGAAGCTTATACCAAAACTTGTCCCAATAAAGCCAAAAAATATACATATGAAAACAGGGTTTAGATTATCCCGAACATCTCGCTACCTAGACCAATAATGTACTATGATTTGAATTCAACATAAAATGGATACAAATATTTGAATTGGAGAGCGCATGGTACATGTAGTTCATAGTGGAATATGATTACTGCTATATGCATGTTTTTTGTTATCAAGATAATATTTAAATTATTGTATAACTTGACAACAATCGTATTTAAATAAGGAAAATTGATTCCAATTTAGTCCATATGGTAGACGATAATATATATGTTCACATGGTGGAGTAAAATGTTCATATATGATGGAAGATCAAAATGTACGACTACATCAATTATGAACCGCAAGGTCACCTAACGATATATTCGAATTCAACATAACGTGGATTCGAAAATTGAAATTCGAGATCATGGCATCTGTAATCATATAAAAAGGGACATTACTCTTTCTTTCGTGGGAATTGATTTGTTTTTTGTTGTTGTTGAGGGAAGTGCGAATCGATTTGGTACTGTGCAGGGTAATCTTGTTCTCCCGATTTTTTTACATTTTTCTTGTAGTTTTTTCAATGGCATCTATAGCAATATAGTAAAAGGGGACATGACTCTCTTGTGTCTTGTATGAATTGTTTTTTTACACCTTAAGTTTGTTCTGCCGAACAAGGAATCCGTGCCTTGTTATCCCGAAATTTTCAAGCTCGAGTATCTTTTGTCTCACCTGCTTTGAAACTCCCGCCTCTTCAACCCGCGTCGCACCTTGTTATCCTGAAATTTGGACGCGCGTGAGAACTCCCTCCTCATCCAAAATCGCCCCCGCAGCCCAGACACGCGAAATCCCCCTTCTACCCCTCAGCCGGAAATGAAGCTCCACGTCGTAGTGTCAAAACAGGTGGGGTGCGCTGGTAACTTACCCTACATTTCGGACAAGCGTGTCCCTAAGCTTCGCTCCCCCTCCCCCTTAGCCCCCCATTCGTACACCGAGGCCGCCAAAAACCGCGAAACCCCACGCTCCTCCGTCGGCCTCCTGACCGCCGCCTAGCCGGAGACTCTTCCCCGACTACATCGTCCATCGCAACAGCTCGCCGTCCCTCATCCAACGCACCGGATGAGGATCCGTTGTCGATCTCGTCGTCCCGCCAGATCAGCCGCCCCGTCCTCCACCTCCAAGGAGCTGCCCTGATGTTCGCCTCGTCTATCGCGCCACCTCAATCCCCACAGTGCCGTCTTGACCTGCCCCACCGGAACAGCAGCACCCTCACCAATTCCTTCGATGAAGCCGAGGCCAACTCGGCGCCACCAAGGAGGTTCTGCACTCACCGCTGCATTTTATCTTTTATACAATCTCACGGGGCTACCGGTGCTCGATACCGAGTAGACATGGCGTGTCTCCATCAACGGCGCCGTCGCCGGCCACATCATCCACGTCGTCTCTCCCCCATGTCGTTGCTTCCTCGGCGGCGAATTCCACAACGGCACTAGCTGCAGCTGCTCCGGCTCTCGCTCGTGCTGCGGCTCTGTTCTTGCTATCGGTTGCGCTGCTACACTGCTCCTGCTTTCGTTCGTGCTGCTGCCCTGCTCTTGCTCTTGCTTGCGCTGCTGCTACTGCTGCACGACCTCCGGCAGCTACAGGAGTTGCTGCTTTAGCACTCGCTCGTGGTGCTACTGCACGACTTGCTCTCTGCTAGTGCATTCCCTGCTCGAGCGTCTGCTGATTTAGATCACTGCTTCTCTGCTACTAGTGCTCAAACGCCCTAAACATCTATTGCAATGCTCTGTTACTAGCTCAATCAGTTTCGACAGTAAAATACAGTTTTGACTGTAAAGTTCATTTTCTTCAGTTAAGTTCAGAGTGAACAGTACTTACAGCATCTGTCGGAGCGGCCGTGGCGCGGTTGATGTGTTTTACATATAGCACTTTTTGGTGATGTATTTTACATATCACTTTGTTTCTCCATTCCTGTGTTCTTCCTGTTCATGTGAGCCAAACACCCAGGTTGCCTGAAATCCTATGTTTCCAAATGCTCTGTTTTGCACGTGCATTCCTATCCTATTCCTGTGTTTTTCCTATCCCTGCGCTTATAGAATCCTCCAATTCTAAGGAGCCCTTACAGATTTACTTCATTTTCAGATAGGCGTCAAAGAAAACTCTGTGTGTTATGTCCTGCTCTTGCCGTGCCGTCATCCACCCCACCTGAGGTGCACCATCGACAGAAGCGTTCACTGCAGCAGAGATGCCCCTGCAGACTTTCTTTCACCGCCTCAGATCATCTTCTCTGTTATCGGCAGCCACGCCAACTGCATTACCATCATCGACTGAGCAGATGAACCTGAGGACTACAGAGTTCCGGAAGAGAGGTCGCAGTCTTTCGTGTTTGCTTACGTTATACATCGGTTATTATTACCATCTACTTTATCATTCAATCTTGAGTTTTCAATTTCCCATGGGTCTCATATCGAGCCAGCAACGAATAGTATTTGTATACTATCTTGTTCACCTGGGATCTTCTATGTGGTTCATGTTGGGTGGGCAACAAACAATAGATGATCCATTGTCTAACGTTTTAAACTGAAGCTATAATCTACCTGCTATCATTAGTTTTGGGTCCATCCACTCGTTTGCTACCATCAGTCTTGATTTTTGCATGCACCCCTTAGGCCTTACAAAATCTAACTATATTTTTATTATGCATGTCAGATATTGTACACAATCGTACTGAACATGTAGAGAAAAAGAGAATACCGTTGCGTGGGAATATAATGGCATGCAGACGCCGCTCCATGGTGGGCGAAGTGGCCCCCCCTCCTGCAATTCTAGATTGTATTCCAGAGGAAGATAACTGTTCAGATGGAGATTCAGAAGGAGCCGACCATGCCTGTTTACCACATGAGGTGTTTGCTCTAACCTGGCATGCTGATGTTGGTCATATCATGCATATGGCGCCTTGCATTGCTTACATTATACATCTTATATGTCATCAGCTTAGTTTAGATTTGCTTTGTGTGAATGCCACCTGTTTGGTTTCTATATCTGTAGCGACCCGAGCCGAATGGATCAAGTCTTTGTGCTTAAGTGTCATCCCTGGATCGGTATGCTGACACACACAGTACTCGAGGATTTATAACAGAGGTAAATCACATGTATAAAATAACGTAAATACTATTACCTCAATCCAAATAGCGGAAGTAACAAGGTTGTGGATTCCCATCAACACCAACGGCAAAGTTGAGTGTAGAAATCGTAACCCTAACGTATCACTTACGCGTTGTAAGATCTCCTGCAACATGAGATGTTGCAGCCACAGAGGGTCACTACATTGAATGTACTGGCAAATTCACACCATAGGATAAATGATGAACAATAACTATCACTACATGCATATTTGGCTGGTGGAAAAGCTCTATGGTTATAATGTTTTTGTGAAAAGCCAATTTTTCCCTACTGCAAAGGAATAAATTTTATTTAACTATCATGGTGGTTGTTAAACATTGAGAAGATAGACATCCTCTCAGTCCCAATTAAGCATAATCGTTAAACCCAACAAAATTAAATTAAAGTAACATGATGAGATTCACATGATAATCAAAGTACTAGATACTCAAGATGTCCATAACCGGGGACACGGCTATCCATGATTAGTTTATACACTCTGCAGAGGTTTGCGCACTTTTCCCCACAAGACTCGATCTCCTCCATTGGGATTCTCGTACTACATGATGTTTGAGAAACAGATGACCGAGACATAGTCTTTCAGAAGTGCTAGCACCTTACGATCGGGTAGACAGTACCAACCTACATCCCCTACATCTGCTAGTCTTCCACTGTAAGAGCTCGCACGACTTAGTGAACTATGCTAGAGCCCATAGTAGCTTGTGGCTGCACACGGAAGTTTCTAGCATGAATAATCTCATGATCCCTTTGAGCCTGGGTGGCGGTCCATAAAGAAAATCAGGCAATCGCTGGAATACCCAGGTGCCTTAGTCCACCCAGATTTGTATTAAAGTTGTCACCTTAAATAAACCATTAAATAACAATCTCACATCTGTCATGGATACACTCACCCAATCCACGTCTACTAGCATAGCATGGCATAATAAGCAAATGTAGAGTAACTCCCAAGGGTTTGATAATAAAACAGGTAATAGGTACTACCTCATCTACTTCCCAATACCCACATGTTATCAATCCTACTCATGCAATGTTTGAGGGTTGAAACTAATGCATAAAAACTGGGTATGAAAAGGGATATGATCAAAGTGTGAACTTGCATCTAATGTTGATGAAGATGATTCGCACTCAGATCTCTTGATAGTTCTATTCGTCTCACTCTGTTCAATCTATCGTAAGCAAGCACTGGTAACCACACATAAGCAATCACTCAAAAGATCGGAAAGAACGAAGAAATCAATTCTGAAAACTTCAAAACCAAGCAAATAACTCTTGCAGCATAAAACGATTTTTGATAGTACCAAAACTATGTGAATTTGGCCTTATCAGAAAGTTTAGTTCAAGAGCTTTGATTTGCAAAAAGAATCGACTAACTCGGGGTTATAAAACTCAATTATGATCAAACGAAGTTCAAATACTAAAGTGTTTGAAATCAAATTTTAAACTTTCAAAAACATGTTTAAGTTGATTATCTGGATAGAGGGGATCATAACTAAGAAGTAGGCATTGGTTTCGTTGGATTTGAATACATGAGTAAGAAGTAGTGAACGTTTAAAGATTAGGGACTAATCTGTGAAGAAACTAATTACATACGGGTCCATGGCAGAAATAATAAAAAACGAAAAGGCTATTTAACGAACGTTTGCTAACGAATGCTAATGGAAGAAAAACCGTTCGGTGTAAACCCTAACTAATGAATGTTCACCGAATAAAAAAAGTTTAAAACAAGAAAAAAACAAAACAAAACGAAATCTGGATCGTTCGATCCAGATCCAACGGACGAGAGGCGGCGGTTACCACGGCGATCGCCGGCGACGTGGAAGACGGCGGCGGCGGCTCGGCTTGAACGGGGCGGCGGCTCCGGTCGTCGAGGAGGGCAACGGAGGGGTCGGGGAGGGGCGGCGCGGCGAGGCGAAGAGGATGGGGGCGTTCGCGGTGCTCCACGGCGACGGGACGGAGTGGGGCGGCGGCGGTGGATCTCGCCGGAGCGGCGGCTTTCGCGAGCGCGGCGAGAAGTGCGGCGGCGCGTTGCGAAAAAGAGAGAGAGGGGGTCAGGGCTGCGGGATTTATAGGAGGAGGGGGCGACGGTGGCATGGAGGAGGGGCAAGGCGGCAGGGTGGCCGGGTCGATCACGGCGGCGGCGGCGGCCGGCGTGCTCAGGCGGGACTCCGCCCAGGGTCGGTGGCGGTATTTAAAGAGGGGGGGTGGCGGCTTGGGGGAGGGGGCAAGGTGGCGGGGAGGAGTCCGGCTCGGACTCCGTGTCCGGGTCGGCGGCGGCGGCGCACGGCGCGGAGCAGGCGGCGCGGGGGCGGGCCGGCCTAGCTCGGCTGGGCCTTCGGCCCAGTCTGGTGCGGGATTATTATTTTTAAATAATTCCGCCGAAGAGAAAATAAATTCTAGATAAATAAATAAAAATCTAAAAATGCCAAAAAAAATTTCATCGTCTAAATAAAATATTTAGAACGAGATGAACATTTTCTTGGCCCTAAAATGCAGTTTTGAGAAACGTGCAATTTTTCCTAAATTCAAATAAAATAGCAAAAACACCAAAATAAATCTTATTTGATTTTTTTATTAAATCCTCAATATTTCTTTATTTTTGGGAAAGTCATTTTATTCCCTCTCTCATATTTTTTAATAGAAATAATTGAAGATAAAATAAATAAAACCAAATGATCCTATTTTCAAAATTTGAGAAAACTCAAATATGAAAATTAACGAAATCCCCAACTCTCTCCGAGGGTCCTTGAGTTGCGTAGAATTTATAGGATCAAACCAAAGGCAAGATAAAATATGATATGCATCGATGATCTAGTGTATAACATTCCAAATTGAAAATTTGGGATGTTACAATATCATACTCCCACCATTCCTAAATATTTGTCTTTTTAGAGATTTCAACAAGTGACTACATACAGAACAAAATGAGTGAATCTACACTCTAAAATATGTCTATATACATTCGTATGTGGCAGTCCATTTGAAATCTCTAAAAAGAAAAATATTTAGGAACAGAGGGAGTATATGCGAATTATGCAATGCCATCTTCTTTAGCCACGCATCATATACGTGAATCATGCAATGCCATCCTGTTTAGCCAGTCATCGTATATGTGAATTGTATCGTGCCATATTTTTTTCCATAATGTATTCCATTTGTCAACAATGTTTATACATTCATCTACTCTTCCTGTGCATTAGCCATTTGAGTCGGTCATGGGAAAATCTGGAGTGAAAACGAGGTCTTCTGAGCAGTCAGTGCTACCTATCGATGCAGATTTCTTTCTGGTTACCGATAGATCCTCAGAGGAGGATTCAGATACAGATGACCAGTCGTATCCCCCCCCCCCCCGAGGTGCATGCTCTAACTTGGCTAGGTTATATTACTCATATCATGCATATGGTGTCTTGCATTGCCATGCCATCTGCTTAGATTAGACATGCTTTGTGTGAATGCCTCCTGTTTGCTTTCTATATTAGATATGTGAATTACGCAATGCCATGTTTTTCAGCCAGTTATCATATATGTGAATTATGCACCGCCATGGAGCCAGGCATCATTTATGTGAATTATCTCATGCCATATTTTTTTTCATTACGTATTCCATTTGTCGACAATCTGTGTATATTGAACTACTCTTCATGTGTATCAGCCATTTGAGCCAGTTATGGAAAAATGTCGAGTGAAAACACGGTCTTCAGAGTAGGCAATGGTACCTGTTGAAGCATATATCTCGATGGTTACAGGGAGCTCCTCAGTGGAGGATTCAGAGACAGATGACCAGTCCTATATCCCACCCGAGGTGTATGCTCTAAGTTGCAATGTTTATATTTCTCATATGATGCATATGGTGTCTTGCATTGCTTAGTTTAGACATCATATGCACAATATTGAATTCTATCTTCTTAGTTTAGAGATCATACATGCGAGTGCCAGCTGCTTAGTATATGAATCAATTATGTCAATTATATCATGCCATCCTGTATACTTAGACAACATGTACGTGAATTATTTCATCCCAACCTATTTTAGAAAGACATCATATAGTTTTGTCATGTCATCCTGTTTAGGTACTCATCATATGTTGAATTATGCCATTATATCCTGTTAAGTTATCCATCATATATCTGAAACTGTGTCATGCTATCCTGTTTAGTTAGGCATCATATATGTGAAATTGTGTCATGTTGTCCTGTTTGGTTAGACAACATATATGTGAATTACCACATCTGTCTATCATACAATGTATGTACGTTCAATTTCTTTTCTTGTTTATCAGCCATTTGAATTGGAGGGGTGATGGCAGTATCTAAGGGAGCAAAAACTCATTCTTCACAAAAGACAGTGCTACCCGTCGATGCAGATAGAACCATGGTTGTACTGGCCCACAAACTAGCCCTACCACACATAATCGAGACTCTTCCATATTGCACACTTACACCGTTGGGCAGAGAACAAGCTACAACCCATCTAACCGCAACCCCAGCGGATAGTAACCCACTTCTAGTTGACAAAGCACCATGTCCACCATAGAGTACCCCCACACGAGCAGTTTGTAAAGCTACTGCAGTGCCCAAAGCACGAAGGCCACCACAGCTAACCCAAACTCCACGTTTAAAGCAGAAGAGCAATTGTTCTCAGGTCAGATTTCGTAGCTATGGTCCATGCTCCTTTGTTGTTGCATCACTGTATTTACTCATACCAACTACTTTCGAATTTGAAGGATCCAATTGAAACTCCAATGGCGCAACAGGTATGTTTTAAACCTATTTCTTTAACTGGATTGTTGTTCTAACTTCTTGATCTATGTTGATTTCAGTTTAAGTTGTATAAATAGTTATGTTCTCATGTGATGCACATTACAAGTGCTGCCAATGCTGTGTAGTTTCTCACACTTATATTCTGTCTATGCTGCTGTGACTTAAAAATATATGAGTTGAAC
Source organism: Triticum timopheevii (assembly GCA_963921465.1). NCBI lineage: Eukaryota > Viridiplantae > Streptophyta > Magnoliopsida > Poales > Poaceae > Triticum > Triticum timopheevii. The sequence goes on from OY997270.1 coordinate 108,465,376, forward strand.
TGTGTCTCTATCTTGATTAAGGAACATAAACTAGAATGATATGGACAATACAGTGACCAGTAAATAGATATATGTTTGTTTCATGCTGTTATCCTGTCCACCTTACTATTGAACCGGTTTACCAAAATGAGTTTCGTATACTACAAGCTAAACCTGTGATGTGTCTGCTTGTTTCTCTTGTAGTATGCAAACAGAATATTGGAGAAGAGCACCCCATTATGCAATGGTAGAGAAAGTAATGCAGATAAGGTTCAAGATAGTGAGACAACCCTATTGGTATCCATAAAAATGATCTTGTAGACAGTGAGAAAACCCCACAGTCCTGCGTCGATGTAGTGTTCGAGTTACTGGCCAGTACCGCTGGCACAAGCTCTTCGAACTTGTTGCCTGAATCACTTCGGCTTCTTCAGTCTCAGCTACAAGCAGAAAGGCATCAGTCAGCTGTGCTGCGGCAAGAAGCCGAAGGACCGAGGAAGTCCCTGAAGAATTCAGGTGTGTACTTTCTTGTGCAACAGCAAGCACTTTAGGATTTAAGCGCCAAACAAGAGAAAGTTAATAAGATTGCTAAGAATCTTGCCAGCATTATGGGTACCCAGGATATTGTTTCTTGAACTCTTCTGAAGTGGTTTCAGTTCTGGACTTGTTTTGCTGCTGCATTTATATGCTGCTTTGTTCCCTATATTTGCACTGGTGGCGAACTTTGATGCCCAGTGGATGTAATATGTGTAATAGCCGTGATAGCCTAGCATAAGTTGCTTGCTTATTTCTTTCCTTGTTGTCTTGTTTACATGTTTGCTTGTAGTCAGTGCAGTTCTTTTTCCGCGGTTTGTTAGTGGCTGCAATAAACTATTTTTTAAAACTAGGCCACAATAACCATGGGCTAATATTTACTATAGTGACACTGGGCCTACTACGGGCCGTAGAAACAGTAGGCCTTCTGTCGTGGTTCTAAGTCTGACAGTAGAATGGGGGGTAGGTATGGAGAGGCAATATCCTAGCTATGGAGCAGTTGTAAGAACAAGGGATGTACGAGTTCAGGCCCTTCTCGGAGGAAGTAACAGCCCTACGTCTCGGAGCCCGGAGGCGGTCGACTGGATTATGAGCATATAGATTACAGGGGTGCGAACCCTTTACACTGAGGAGGGGGGTGGCTTATATAGTGTCTGCCAGACCCCTCCGGCCCTCAGTTATGCAAGGTTTAAAGTACATTAAGGCTAGGTGTTACTGGTAACGCCTTACATAAAGTGTCCTAAATGGCATAAAGACTACTTAATTACAGACCGTTTGGATGCAGAGTGGCTATTGATCTCCTGGTGGTCGAGTGAGTCTTCATGGTCGAGTCCTTCGAGTCCGTCGAGTGAAGTCTCTCTTGGTCGACTGGAAGGCAGCTTCTTCTGAGGGTGTCCTTGGGAAGGGTACTTAGGACAGGCCTATGACCCTACCCCAGGTACGTGACTTCATCATTAGCCCCCGAATGGATAGAGGATTGAGTGAGGAAGGAGTTGATAATATTTCCGACCTGCTTTTGTGTTCTGAACATGTATCATCTTGGACCAATAATCTTTTTGTTGATAACAACAACTTTTCTTTCAGTCGCCTTGATCTATTCTTTTCTCCCGTCGAGTGAACTTTTGAACTTAGTAAACTTCCGAGTGACGGATCGCAGGAAATCTCTCGTTTGACAGATTGAACTGCTGTTAGCGGATTTTGTGGGATCCGAATTTTGGGAAGCGCGCGAAGCGGGGCGGACCACGGCGCTCGGATGGGATAGGGCATAGACGCCTCGATTTCTGCGCCACCTTTTTCGCCACGTATCGCGTACGCGCGACTGTTTCGGGATGTGATAGGATCGCCCGGGCCCACTTGTCATCCACTCGGAAGCGTCCTTATAAAATGCGTCGGGCGAGGGTTTTTGAACAGTGCCTCCCATTTTCTCCTTCTGCCCTCTCCATCTCCGCCCACCATGCCTGTTCTCGCCTCCTCCCATCCACTCGTGCGCTTCGTCGGCGACAATGGTGAAGGAGAAGACGGCGGCTTTGGAGCGCGTGAAGAAGGCGACGGCGATGGGGAAGGCGAAAGGGAGAGCGCCCAGTCGGGGCAGATCCTCGTCAAGGTCTTGCCTGCTGCAAGGCTGGGTCCAAGGGGATTGGATCCGCTCGACCATCACCGAGACGGATCTCACTGAGATGGCCAACGAGGGCTTGATCCCTCATGGGGCAGCAAGGCTCCCGGGGAATGAGTGGCAACTGCAGCCACAGGAGGGTGAGTGCGTTCTCCTAGCTACTCACGTAGACCGTGGGTTCTCCCTGCCTCCGAGTGTTTTCTTGCGTGGGTTCTTGAATTTCTTTGGGGCTCAAGTCCACCATTTCAATCCAAATTCCATTGCCTACCTTGCTTCCTTCGTGTCCATGTGCGAGAACTTCCTAGGTTGTCGACCACACTGGGGTCTCTTTAAGCACATATTCACTTGTCGCTCACAGACAGTGAAAAAGGCGAGTCCGGATGACGATAGGACTAAGGTTATTCAGATGTGCGGGGGTCTTGGGATTCAGATGAGGAACAAGAGTACTTTTCTGGCCATGACCCTTCCTGAGTCGGTTAGAGGATGGCAGTCGACTTGGTTCTACTGCCAAGACGAGTTGACGCCGGGGCAGTCGACTGGTCTCCCTCCGTTTTCTATGGACCGAGTGAACAAGCCCTCTTCTCTGAAGGTGCTCCCCGAGGAGAAAGCCCAAGTAAAAATGTTGATGGAGCGTGTAGTCCAGCTAGTTCGGGAAGGAGTGGCGGGTATGGACCTTCTGGAGGTCTACCTTAGGCGGCGCATCCAACCACTTCAGTACCGAGGCCACCCGATGTGGCTGTATTGTGGAACCGAGGACGAAACTCGGGTCCATCCAGAAGCAGTCGACGACGCCACACTGGAGAGGTGGATGACCGCGATCACAGGAAATAAGGACAACCCTCGAGGGGCCAGGAGGATTCCGCCACTCGACCATTCCTACACTCCGGACACGGTATGCCCACTTTATCCTTAATTGTAATCTTGCTTTATCCATTCTGCTTTGTTGCAAATTGGTCGATTGATCTTGGTTTTGATGTCTGTCAGGCCACCACTGAACTATACTCGATGCCCAATGGAGCACAGACGCCGACTGAGGAGGAGGAAGGAAGTGGGGGTGAAAGCCAGGAGGAGTGGGATTCGGATGCTGCTGATGATGATGAAGGTGATGACTCTGGTGAGGAGGAAGAAGAGGAGGAGGAGGAGGAAGTTGCACCACCTCGCTCAGAAATATGCTCGAAGCTCGCCCATGACCCTGCGACCGAGCGTGGTAAGGGGGTCGCAACTGTCGCTCAGTCGACCAAACGCCCTCGAACCACTTCTCCGGTACCGACTGAGAAAGCTCCGAAGCAATCTCGAGTGGCGCCATCGAAGCCGGCGAAGGTCTTGCCGAAGTTGAAGGTGGTGATTCCCACCATATCAGGGTAATGGTGCTACTTGAGTCTTCTTGTTTTACATGAATTTACTTTTGGTCGACTCGTGAGTTAACCGACTGACTTTCGGAATTGTAGTGCTGCTACTTCTGTTACCTCGGCCAGGGCTGAAGATCACGAGATGGAAGACGCTGCCACTTCAAAACCTGGTATGACTTTCATAGTCCCGTCTTCAGTCGATCGTCTCTTTGTCCCTAATTTTGATTCTTTTCTGTAGCTCTGTCCAATGTCATTATTACCCTTCCTAACAACGATGATGAAGAACCACTGAGGCCAAGGAGGAACAAGAAAGCGTCTGCTGGCAAGGCGACTCAGGACGTGCCAGCATCTGAGACACTGGTCGCGGAGGGGGAGAACATCACTCGGCCTACCGTATCATTTGCGGTGCTGTTGACGAGTGCTCGCCCCTCATCGTCGAGTGCTGCAAAACTGTCACTTTTCTCGACCCACTTCGTCCCAGAGGACCAAGCCAGTGCTGCGAAAGAAGCAATACGCCAGGCGGGAGTCATGATGGAGCAAGTGAAGGCCATCCGAGAAGCCAGCCAAGCCACCTATGACGCCAGTTCAACTCTTCAGAGAAATGTTCAGGTTAGTCGGTCGCCGCCTGTTCTGTGTGGATATGCTATCTGAAAATTCTTCTTTCTGAAATTCATAGTGATTGTCCTACACCCACTGTGTGTGTCGATTGGAATTCCGGGTTAGTGGGGGCACGCTGAGTGCACCCACTGGGTGTAGTCCCCAAGGCTATGGTGGACTGCAGGTAGTCGACCATAGTCTTTATATCTTAAGTTTTTCCTTCATTCGACTAGGTCGAATGGATTTACAGACCGGTGGGGGCACGCTGAGTGCACCCACTGGGCGTAGTCCCCGAGACTGTGGTCGACTGCTGGCAGTTGACTACAGTCTGTAGAACATTTCCTGTTTTTTTTTGCTAGTCGACTGGTCGACTCTAACTTGATAAAACTAGTGGGGGCACGCTGAGTGCACCCACTGGGTGTAGTCCCCGAGACTATGGTCGAATGTTTGTATTCGGCCGTAGTCTTAGAAACGTATGATTTTTCCTTAGTCACTCGGAAGTGAATTGTCTTTGACATCTGTCGATTGGTTCTTCGTAGAAATCCTGCGACCTTGCGGCTCGTTACGTTGAGTTGGAGAACAAACACATCCAACTCGAGCTTGATCTGAAGCTGGCCCAGGAGAATTTAACGAAGGCGAAGGAGGAAGCGAAAGGTATGCTTGGTGAGGCTTTCGATGACTGCTTTTGCTCCTCATTTGTTTCAAATTCTGACCTTGCTGTGACTTTGCAGGCAAAGTGAAGGATGCCCAGAAGAAGAAAGACCTTGAGTTGGCTGAAATGCAGAAAACAGCTTTAGAGAAGACCAAGCTTGCAGACGAGAAGTTGGCTTTGGTCACCAAGCTTGAAGAAGAAAACACCAATCTGAAAGCTGCTCTTGATGCTGCCAACAAAGAGGTCAGTCGACTAAAAGGTGATAAGATTGCCCTGAGTGACAAGGCCAGTGAGTTGGTGGGGAAGAAGAACGATCTAGAGGCTTATCTGGGCGGACTCGCCAAGAAGCTATTCCTCATGCTCGAAGGTAATCTTTTGCACCAAACAGGTATTCTAACTGTGATCTTTCCATTCGACTCTTGTATTGACTCGGTGGTTGTGCTTGCAGAATTTTGCCAGAACTTTGAAGAGGAGACTGGTCGACTGGAGCCAAACCTGGACCCCATTAACTCTCCTGTGACGGATGAAGTCGCCATGAACGTGTTCCGGCTCAAATCTCGTGTTGCTGCCGTCGTTCATTATCTCGCAAGGCTGAAGGTTGCCACTTCCTGCATCTACACCATGCTCTGGCCCAGAGAGACGCTCCAGAATGACCTCGAGTCCCTGATGACTCGACTGAACACAATCCCAAGTCGAGTGTAGGAGTGGAAGAAGTCTTCTGCCAGGTGCGGCGCTGACGTTGCTCTATCTCTGGCCCGAGTCCATTGCAAGGAAGCACGAGAGGACAAGTTGGCAGCCCTGAGGGTGGCTAACACCAAGAAGCACGATTTCCGGTCTTTCATGGAGACCTTCATCGCCGCTGCCACTCGGATTGCCGATGGAATCGACCTGGACGAGTTTGTTGCACCTTCCAGCCCTCCACAGGAGGGGTAAAAAACTTCTGAGCTTGATTCTTTAAATTTGCCTCGGTATGCCGAGTGATTTTTGTAACCGACAAACCTTAATAGGCTTAGCGCCTGAGCACTTTCGGTTCCGTTAGGTATTTATCCGAACTTGGATTCGACGTTTGAATATGCTTGCGCTTGGTTTGAGATGTCTTTTGCAGGTTAAAGCGAGGTGCTTATTGCAATTGACTTGTTCCCCAATAAACTTAGGCGAGCACTGGGCTGCAGCTAAGCCCCCGAGTGGGAGGTCTGCTCTCCACTCGGTAGGATTTTCAAAACTTAGGCGAGGACTGGGCTGCTGCTAAGCCCCCGAGTGGGAGGTCTGCTCTCCACTCGGTAGGATTTTCAAAACTTAGGCGAGCACTGGGCTGCAGCTAAGCCCCCGAGTGGGAGGTCTGCTCTCTACTCGGTAGGATTTTCAAAACTTAGGCGAGCACTGGGCTGCTGCTAAGCCCCCGAGTGGGAGGTCTGCTCTCCACTCGGTAGGATTTTCAAAACTTAGGCGAGCACTGGGCTGCAGCTAAGCCCCCGAGTGGGAGGACTGCTCTCCACTCGGTAGGATTTTCAAGGTGTCTTATGGAAAACACATTGTACTTGTGGCGTAGCTCGGAGGAGAGGGTAGCAGTCGACTAGCACCTCGTCTTCCCTGCAGAGCGCACGTTGTACTTGTGGCGTAGCTCAGAGGAGAGAGTAGCAGTCGACCTGCGCCTCGTCCTCCTTGCAGAGCGCACGTTGTACTTGTGGCGTAGCTCGGAGGAGAGAGTAGCGGTCGACCTGCGCCTCGTCCTCCTTGCAGAGTGCACATTGTACTTGTGGCGTAGCTCGGAGGAAAGGGTAGCAGTCGACCTGCACCTTGTCCTCCTTGCAGAGCGCACATTTGAATTTGAACTTAGGCGAGTACTTAGACTGCAGCTAAGCCTCCGAGTGGGAGGCTGGCTCGCCACTCGGTAGGATTTTATTGGAACTTAGGCGAGTACTTGGACTGCAGCTAAGCCCCCGAGCGGGAGACTGGCTCACCCCTCGGTAGAATTTTATTGAAACTTAGGCGAGTACTTGGATTGCAGCTAAGCCCCCGAGTGGGAGACTGGCTCACCACTCGGTAGGATTTTATTAGAACTTAGGTGAGTACTTGGACTGCAGCTAAGCCCCCGAGTGGGAGACTGGCTCACCACTCGGTAGGATTTTACTGAAACTTAGGCGAAACGGATTCGCAGCTAAGCCCCCGAGTGGGAGGCCGGCTCGCCACTCGGCAAGGATTTTTTTTACAAACTTAGGCGAAACGGATTCGCAGCTAAGCCACCCACTGAGGGGGAATTTTACTGAACAAATAAAAGTGACAAAAATCATTGGGGAAATTATGACACTATTATATTGCAAAATATGAACTACAAAAGTATTTTTATTACAACTCATCCGAGTGAATACTTAAGTGTAAAAGGGGCGGAGCAAATCCGCATTCCAAGCTCAGGGCTCGTCGATGTTGTGCTTGACGTTGTAGAGGCGGTACGCTCCATTGTGGAGAACCTTGGTGACGAGGAAGGGTCCTTCCCAAGAAGGAGCAAGCTTGTGTGGTTTCTGCTGATCCACTCGGAGAACCAAATCTCCTTCCTGGAAGGCTCGACTCTTCACGTTTTTGGCGTGGAAGTGATGCAAGTCCTGTTGGTAGATGGTCGACCGGATCAGAGCCATCTCCCTTTCTTCCTCTAGAAGGTCGACTGCATCCTGCCGCGCTTGTTCTGCTTCAGCTTCGGTGTAGAGCTCGACTCGAGGAGCATTGTGGAGCAGATCACTCGGCAAGACCGCTTCAGCTCCATAGACCAAGAAGAATGGAGTTCTTCCAGTCGACCGGTTAGGCGTGGTCCTTAGACCCCACAGCACCGAGGGAAGTTCATCGACCCATGCAACAGCCGCATGCTTGAGGTCACGCATCAGTCGGGGTTTCAACCCTTTAAGGATCAAACCATTGGCCCGCTCCGCTTGTCCATTCGACTAGGGATGGGCGACTGAAGCATAGTCGACTTGAGTGCCCTGAGATGTGCAGAACGCCCTGAATTCTTCTGAATCGAAGTTTGATCCATTGTCAGTGATGATGCTGTGTGGGACTCCATATCTGAATATCAGTTCTCTGATGAAGCTGACAGCAGTACCGACGTCGAGGTTCTTGATGGGTTTAGCCTCAATCCACTTGGTGAACTTGTCGACTGCTAGCAGTACATGTGTGAAACCGCTTCGTCCTGTTCTCGACCAACCATATCCAAACCCCATACTGCGAAGGGCCAGACGAGTGGAATGGTCTTCAGAGCTGATGCAGGCTTGTGTGACATGTTGGAGTAAAATTGGCATCCCTCGCACTTGTCGACTATTTCCTTTGCCATTTCATTCGCTCTCGGCCAATAAAATTCGGCTCGGTATGCTTTGGCAACGATGTTCCGAGAGGACGCATGATGGCCATAGGTCCCCAAGTGGATGTCATCAAGGATTATTCGACCTTCTTCTGGCATTATGCACTTCTGACCAACTCCAGTCGCGCTCTCTCTATATAGCTGTCCTTTGATCATAGTAAAGGCCTTGGATCGATGAACGATCTGTCGAGCCTCTTCCTCGTCCTCCGGGAGCTCTTTTCTCAAGATATACGCGATGTATGGAACTTTCCAGTCGGGAGTGATCACTAAAGCCTCCATGACCAAGTCCACCACTGCTGGAACTTCAACCTCAGTCGGATCTGTGGCACTCTTGGGCTGCGGAGCTTCTTCGGTAAAAGGATCTTCTTTGACTGATGGTGTACGGATATGCTCCAAGAACACATCGCTGGGAATGGCTTCTCTCTTGGAACCTATCTTTGCTAAATCATCAGCCGCTTGATTTTTCAGTCGGGGTATATGATGGAGTTCTAACCCCTCAAACTTCTTTTCAAGCTTCCTCACTGTGTTACAGTACCCAGTCATGGCTGGGCTTCTATCGTCCCACTCCTTCATCACTTGGTTGACCACCAAATCTGAGTCGCCATAAACCATAAGGCGACGGACGCCGAGTGAAATGGCCATGCGCAATCCATACAAAAGGGCCTCGTATTCTGCCTCATTGTTGGAGGAATCAAAGTGAATCTGGAGCACATATCTGAGCTTATCTCCTCTGGGGGAAACCAAGACTACCCCAGCACCGGAACCATTTAACATCTTAGAGCCATCAAAGAACATGGTCCAATGCTCCGAGTGAACTTGAGTCGGCTGCTCCTATTCAATCCACTCGGCAAGGAAATCTGCTATTGCTTGGGACTTAATGGCTTTCTTTGCCTCAAACTTGATATCAAGGGGAAGGAGTTCAATTGCCCATTTCACCACTCGACCAGTTGCATCTCTGTTGTGCAGAATCTCTGAAAGTGGAGCGTCGCTGACGACTGTAATGGAATGATCAGAGAAATAATGAGCAACCTTCTTCATGGTCATGTAGATCCCATACACAAGCTTCTGATAATGAGGATATCTTTGCTTTGATGGAGTCAAAACTTCAGACAGATAGTACACTAGGCGCTGAACTTTGAAGGCTTTCCCTTCTTCTTCCCGCTCGACCGTAAGTACTGTACTGACGACTTGTCCTGTGGCTGCAATATAAAGCAACAGAGGCTCTTTGCTGATTGGAGCAGCAAGCACCGGCTGGGTGGAGAGCAGAGCTTTTAGCTCGGCAAACGCTGCATCAGCTTCTGGAGTCCACTCGAACTTGTCTGCCTTCTTCATCAGTCGGTAAAGAGGCAATGCCTTTTCACTGAGTTGTGAGATGAATCGACTTAATGCGGCCAAGCATCCAGTAAGCTTATGGACATCGTGCACCCGCACGGGGCGTTTCATTCGGAGTATAGTGCCGATTTTTTCTGGGTTAGCATCGATTCCTCGTTCGAAAACGAGAAAACCGAGTAACTTGCCACCAGGAACTCCGAATGTGCACTTTGATGGATTGAGCTTGATATCATACCTCCTGAGGTTGGCAAATGTTTCGGCGAGGTCAGTCATCAGGTCGGAACCCTTTCGAGACTTGACCACGATATCATCCATGTACGCTTCCACATTCCGACTGATTTGAGTGAGTAAACACTTCTGAATCATTCGCATGAACGTGGCTCCGGCATTCTTGAGGCCGAATGGCATGGTGACATAGCAGAAGCACCTGAATGGAGTGATGAAAGCTGTTTTGATCTCATCGGGTCCGTACAGACAGATACGATGGTACCCGAAATAGGCGTCTAGAAAAGACAATCTCTCACATCCCACGGTCGAGTTGACAATTTGATCGATGCGAGGAAGAGGAAAATGATCTTTCGGGCAGGCCCGATTGATGTGTTTGAAATCAATGCACATGAGGAGTGACTTGTGCTTCTTGGGAACCATGACGACATTGGCGAGCCACTCGGAATGGTATATCTCTCGGATAAACTCTGCCGCCAATAGTCGAGCCACCTCCTCGCCAATGGCCTTTCTCTTCTGGACGGCGGACCGTCGAAGATGTTCTTTGACCGGTTTTGCTGTTGAATCGACTCTAAGGCGATGCTCAGCCAGCCCCCTAGGAACACCCGGCATGTCAGCAGGCTTCCATGCAAAGATGTCCCAGTTCTCACGGAGGAACTGGATGAGCGCTTATTCCTATTTAGGGTCGAGTGTCGTAGAAATATGGGTCGGAGCTGCATTGGGGTCAGTCGGGTGAATGTGAACAGGCTTCATCTCACCGGACGACTGAAATGCTGATTCTGTGGCAGGCTTCTTGGCCCGCAACAAATCACTCGGATCTGCATTTTTCTTGTACCCCTCCAGCTCGACCATTGTTATCTGGGAATCGGCAATTTTAGAGCCTTTCTAGAAACACTCTTCTGCCTTCTTCTGATTACCAGTGATAGTGATCACGCCTTTGGGGCCGGGCATCTTTAGTTTGAGGTACACGTAACATGGTCGGGCCATGAATCGTGCGTAAGCTGGTCTCCCCAAAATAGCGTGGTAAGCGCTCTGAAAATCCACGACTTCAAATGTCAGCTTCTCCTTGCGAAAATGCTTCGAGTCACCGAATACCACGTCCAGAGCAATTTGGCCGAGTGATTCAGCCTTCTTTCCTGGTATGACTCAATGAAAACACATGTTGCTGGTGCTCAGTCGGGACATCGGAATGCCCATCCCTTTCAGCGTCTCCGCATATAATATGTTCAGTCCACTACCACCATCCATTAGCACCTTCGTCAGTCGAGTGCCTTCGACGACCGGATCGCCCACCAAAGCTTGCCTCCCAGGGGTGGCTATATGAGTCGGGTGATCAGACTGGTCGAATGTAATGGGAGTTTGGGACCATCTCAGATAACTGGGCGTCGCCGGGGCGACCATATTCACCTCACGGCTGATAACCTTCAGTTGGCTTTTGCTTTCTACATCAGCAAAAATCATCAGAGTGGAGTTAACATGAGGATATCCTCCATCACTGTCCTCCTTGTCTTCGGCTTTGTCCGACTCCTTTTCCTTGTCCTTGGGCTGTTTACCTTGGAACTGCTAGATCAGGAGCCGGCACTGGCGAGTGGTATGCTTCGGGTAGATGAAATTACCCTCTTCGTCTTTCTTCGTGTGGATGTGACATGGCAGATCCATCACGTCATTTCCTTCTTTATCCTTCACCTTCTTGGGGTTCCAAGATCCTTTGGGTTTTCCTTTGAACTTGCCCTGAGTCACGGCTAGAGCCTCTCCAGGAGCCGCTGGCTCGGCCTTCCGCTTCTGCTTCCGACTGGAGTTTCCTTTCTCCGACTGTCTAGGCTTGTACTTGCCGCTCCGGAGTCGGTCCTCTTCTTCGCCGTTGGCGTACTTGGTAGCAATTTCCATCATTCGACTCAGGGTCATATCTCCGGTCCGACCAAACTTCAAACTCAATTCTCTGTTCTTAACACCATCCTTGAAGGCGCAGACTGCCTGATGATCAGACAGGTTCTCCACGGTATGATGCAAAGTGATCCATCTCTGAATATAATCTCTTAAGGTCTCATTCGACTTCTGCACACAAACTTGCAGCTCTGTCAATCCAGCTGGTCGCTTGCAAGTTCCCTCAAATGTCCTGATGAACACTCGGGAAAGATCTTCCCAAGTGTAAATGCTGCTTGGAGCTAATTGATTCAACCACGCCCGGGCCGAACCTTCCAGCATGAGCGGCAAATGCTTCATAGCCACCTCGTCATTCCCGCCGCCGATCTGTACCGCCACTCAGTAGTCCTCAAGCCAGGTTTCGGGCTTAGACTCACCGGTGAACTTACTTACTCTAGTCGCCAACCTGAAGTTGGGGGGAATCACCGCGGCTCTGATAGCCCTGCTGAAACATTCCGGACCTGAAACATGCACTCGGCTGCTAGTGGGCGCATCTCTGTCGTGGCCACCTCGACGAGCCCTGTTCCGATCGACCAGGCCTTGCACGATGATGGATCGCGCGTCAAAGCCTGGTTCCCTGGGGTCGACCGAAGCTCTTCACCCCACACTGAGCTGGTGCCTGTCATCTTGCTACCAATGAGAGTAGGACCCACCTCTTGGGGGAGGAGTGGGCACTCGACGCCTATCATCAGGATCGCATCGGTCACCATATTGGTCCCGTGATTCTCGCGTCCTTCACGCCGCGGAGGCGATCTAGGGCTGTGAGCCGACTGAACCGTATTCGCAACGACGGATCGACTGTGAATCCTGTTGCGTGACTGTGACACGGCTGAATTCTGATCTCCTGCTGCCCGGAGTAAATCCCTAATCTGCATCAAGCCTCTGCCAGCATCCGACTAAGAGGGCTGAATCGACTCTGCTATATGGGCTACAGCTGCTAAATTCTGAATCGGGGTTTGATATACCTGAGTCAGCTGCGGGAAGAGTTGACGTTGACTGGAGTCGGGTACTCGTTGCCGCGCGCGCTCGTCGAGTGCTCGCTGGAGGTTCTCCAGGCGAGCGCGTTCAGCCAAGTTGGCCAAACATGCCTCCTCCAAGGCGCGAGCCTCGGGGGTTTCTCCTGCGATGGGAGTATGCAGGGCATCCATGTTCCTGCGGCGAAGTTCTTCCCTTTGCGGGGAATTAAGTGGCTCGGGTTGATATTCCTCATGGACTTGAGCGGGGTCGCCTCCACCGTCCACCCCATCATCGCGGGGGAAGCCGGGAGGGCTACGAGGCCCGTTGACCATCAAGACCTCTACCGCTGGATCGCTGCTATCGCACTCGAATGCGGTCTCTACGGAGCCAGTCGATAGATCGAACAGGCCGTAGAGAGATTCGTCGGGCTCGATTGCCGCGACTTGGGTGATGGCCGACTGGCGAGCCACCGCGTGTCTCACCCACCGCTGGAGTCTCGACCGACCAGAGCGCTTACGCTGGCGGGAGACAGGGAGGGAGGATGACAGGGCACTCGACCAATAAGGAGTCGACGGTTGCCACAGCAGAACGCCGCGGACACACGCCCGAAAATGCATCGCACCGCGGACGGTGAGCGTGTCGATGTCGAGTGGAGCCTCCTGGAGCCAAGTGGAGTCGTCGGCGATGAAGGTGAGCCCGCCGAGACGGATCTCGCGGCCCTCGACCAAAACTCCACCAGAAACCATGATGAAGGCAATCGGAACAATTGCAAGTTCTCCAAAAATCGCTAAGACACCGGCCCCACGGTGGGCGCCAACTGTCGTGGTTCTAAGTCTGACAGTAGAATGGGGGGTAGGTATGGAGAGGCAAGATCCTAGCTATGGAGCAGTTGTAAGCACAAGGGATGTACGAGTTCAGGCCCTTCTCAGAGGAAGTAACAGCCCTACATCTCGGAGCCCGGAGGCGGTCGACTGGATTATGAGTGTATAGATTACAGGGGTGCGAACCCTTTACACTGAGGAGGGGGGTGGCTTATATAGTGTCTTCCAGACCCCTCCGGCCCTTAGTTATGCAGGGTTTAAAGTACATTAAGGCTAGGCGTTACTGGTAACGCCTTACATAAAGTGTCCTAAATTCCATAAAGACTACTTAATTACAGACCGTTTGGATGCAGAGTGGCTATTGATCTCCTGGTGGTCGAGTGAGTCTTCATGGTTGAGTCCTTCGAGTCCGTCGAGTGAAGTCTGTCTTGGTCGACTAGAAGGCAGCTTCTTCTGAGGGTGTCCTTGGGAAGGGTACTTAGGACAGGCCTATGACCCTACCCCAGGTACGTGACTTCATCACCTTCTACGGACCGTAGAAACAATGGGCCTTCTACAGGCCGTATCATCAATGGGCCTTATACGGGCCGTATGATCGATTGGCCAAACATGGGCCAATAACAGGCCGCATTATGGTCATAAACGGGCTAGAGTTGGAATCGTCCGTTCATGGGCCGACCATAACGGGCCATCGTTAATAGACCGTATTTGATGACGCTATGAAAACGGCCCAACGTATTAACGAACCACAAACGGGCCAACTGTAACCACGGGCAGAATTTGGCCCACAAGCAGAAAAGGACAGTAACGGGCCGTAAGTAAATGAATGCTGGAAATGAGCCCAAGAATATATGGGCTCTGAGAAGGCCGAAAGATAACATGGGCTGGAAACGACCCAACAGAATAACGGGCCGTTAATGGGTATAAAGTGAGACACTGTTCATTATGGGCCAGTTTCACCATGAGCCGTTAATGGGTGTAAAGTGATACACCGTTCATTATGCGCCAATTTCACAACGGGCCGTTAATAGGCCAAGACTTACATAGGGCCTCATATGGGCCGAAAGACGTCATGGCCCATACATGGGCCAGAAGTGAAAACGGGCTGGAACCATATTGGATGGCCCAGATGACACTACTGGGCCTAATTCACATAGGGAATAACGGGCCTTCGGTTAGCGGGCTGTAAATGGGCTATATGCGAACAGGTCGTTAACAGTCTTCCCATGCGCCGGCCCGCCACCTTTTGACCAAGTAAAATGGGCCGGCCTTTTCACAAGAATGGGCCTCTGTTGGGCCGTGCCACGTGTCGAAGTATCATAGGCGCCTTCTGTCCAATGAGTGGATGACATCTGTCCCAACGATGAGCTGACACGTGTTTCCTCCAGCCAATGATGATTTTACACGTGGAAAATCCCCATTGGTCGGGGCTGTTAACGGGTTATCGGATCCAAAACCCGACCCGATAGCTTAACGATGTTGCATTATGGTGGATGCCACGTGTTGGTCAAGTGGACGAAAGCACTTCTGTGACGCGCGATTTATCGTCATGGAAGTGGACACTTCCGTGATGATAATTTTGGTAATGTCATGTAACACTTCTACGACAGCACAGGTATGACTATCTTGATTCTGTCATAAAATCATCATGGATGTACATGCATGACAGAAAACGCGACCTACTGTGACAAACACGTATCATCATGGAAGTGTATTTTTTTGTAGTGATTAGAACCTTTCGGTCTCACCGAGTTGCAGTAACTGCTTGCAGTTTTGCATCTCGGTGCCACCGAGTTGTTCCACTCGGTCACACCGACACGGTCAGGCTATATATACTCACGGGACAAATTTTGGAAATTTTTCCGAAACACTTCGCCCGCGCATAGCCTGCTCTGCCTCTTCGGATCTCCGGATCGTCCTCTCGTCGTCAGCGACCTCCAGCCGCTGGTCTCCGCCGCTGTCAACGGCATTCTGCCCCGCCGTTGCCGCAGTAGCAAGTTCACCGCCGCATTAGGGTATGAACTTGACACTTTGTGCTATTCTTTAACTCTGATTCCTAGCACATTGCTTTGCCATGACTCTTGCCACGTTTGAAATCATCCTATCCAGCAAAAGCATTCCGTAGATTAGATTTGATTTGAAAATTTAGGGTTAGGTTTCCGCCAAACTCATCTCGGACTGACCGAGTTGTAGAAATCGGTTTCACCGATTTGGCTTAGGCCATAGCACATGTGATTTTCGGTCTGACCGAGAATTGCAAATCGGTGTGACCGAGATCGATTCTTTGTGAAACCCTAGCAGTCTCGGTGCCACCGAACTATGACTCGGTCTGACCAAGTTCACTAGTTTAGGTTCCAAAAGCTGCTTCGGTATCACCGAGTTTACAAATCGGTAGCTCCGAAATGCTTTCTGTGGAAAACTAAAACTAAGTTTTTGACTCAATTGTTTTGCAAAAACCTCTGTACTTTGTGATGCTCATCCACTCTACCTCGTCTAAATCTATTCACAAGGTCTGCTGTCAGTAAGTTTGCTTGAAGATGTCTGATCAAAGTGATAGCCAGAACAAGTCAGAGGAACAAGATCAGTTGAGTGAGGGCACTAGTCCCTCAAGCAGTTATGATGAGGGCAGCAGGAGCACACCCAGCAATTTGCCAAAAGAAGCCACCAGGACAAGGAAGAAGAAAACCTCAGATTCTGAAGATGAGGACTACATTGCTTTTGAGGATGAGGCTACCTCAAAGAAGAAGGTGCTGAAAAAGGAGTATGGCACAGCTGCTACCACTAAGCCAGGCATGAACAGAAAGGCACCTACCAAGAGAGTGCCCACATCCAAACCTAGGAAGGTTGCCACTGGTGAAACCATGAAGTTCACCATTGAGTCTGAAGAAAAAGTTGCTGGTGAAGATAAGAAGAAGAAGAGGGTGAGAACAACAACTGCCAAAGTCCTTGGCAAGCCCTCCATGAGGAGAGATTCTGATGAAGAAGATGAAGAGGAAGAGGATGCTGCACCAGCACCCAAAGTTCATAAGCTCATGGGAGATGCAATTAAGTCAGGGGCTGCTCCATCTAAGCCCAAAGCTGCTCCCAAGGCTGCTGCTCCAGCTCCAAAGCCTAAACCTAAGAGGAACACTAGGAGTATACCTGCTGCAGAGAAGAACAAGGCCCCAGTGCCTGTAGCTGCTGAAGAAGAAGATGATTCACTTGTTTTGAGGAAGTTGAAGCCCAAGATTCCTGACCATAATGATGCTCATCCAGTAGCTGAAGACATGCACATTAGAAAGGATGCTGGACTGAGATTGTGGAGACAGTCAGATCCATATGCTGTGAGGAGAAGGACAGCAATTGACTCCAGATTTCACACAAAGGAGCAACAAGATTTTTAAGAGACAATTTTGCTTGACAAGAAGCCCATTGTGTGTTACATGAGACGGATCAACTGGGACTACATCAACAAAAATGAAGCTCACTATCCAGGAGTATATGACAGCTTCAAATCATGTGGAGTTGATGAATTTGTTGCCCAGAAGCTCACCAAGTGGAATGATGAGATGATCATGTAGTTTTACGGTCTGGCCCATTGGTGGTTGAGGGAGTCCTGGATTAGGGGGTATCTAGACAGCCGGAGTATGTACAACGTCCGAACTATTGAAGCGTGAAGATACAAGACTCAAGACTTGGGCCCGTGTCCGGATGGGACTCTCCTTGGCGTGGAAGGCAAGCTTGGCGATCCGGATATTGTGTTTCCTTCCTTGGAACCAACTCCATCTAAACCCTAGCCCTCTTTAGTGTCTATATAAACCGAGAGGTTGGTCCTTAGAAGACCGATCACAATTACAATCATACCATCATAGGCTAGCTCTTAGGGTTCAGCCTCTACGATCTCGTGGTAGATCTACTCTTGTACTACCCATATCTTCAATATTAATCAAGCAGGAAGTAGGTTTTTACCTCCATCGAGAGGGCCCGAACCTAGGAAAACATATGTGTCCCTTGCTTCCTGTTACCATCAGCCTTGACGCACAGATCGGGACCCCCTACCCGAGATCCGCCGGTTTTGACACCGACATTGGTGCTTTCATTGAGAGTTCCTCTGTGTCGTCGCAACAGGGCTTGATGGCGCCTCCAATCGTCAACAACACGGTCCAGGGCGAGACTTTTCTCCCCGGATAGATCTTCATGTTCGGCGGCTTCGCACTGTGGGCCAATTCGCTTGGCCATCTGGAGCAGATCGACAGCTATGCCCCCGGCCACCAGGTCAGGTTCGGAAACTTGAACTACACGGCGGATATTCGCGGAGACGTGATCTTCGACGGATTCGGGCCTGCGCCAGGAGCACCGAAACGTCACGATGAGAACGGCTTAGACCCGCTGTCAGACGATGCTCGGGATATCACCCCGGCAGAAGCCTCGGATCTAAATCCGGGGCAGGTTGCGTTGCCTAAGGACGAAGGGCTAGACCCCGCCCCGAGGCCGTACTCTCATCGGCGGTGGAGCCGAAGACAGGCCTTACTTTTGAGGAAGCCTGTGACTCCGGACCCTTGGATTCGTATCCGGTCGTAGGTTCCAGTCCGTGTGTTCCCGAGCCTGTCGAGCTTGGTTGGGCTCCGGTAATGGAGTTCACCGCTGCGGACATCTTTTAGCACTCGCCCTTTGGAGACATGCTGAATTCATTAAAGTCTCTCTCTTTGTCAGGAAGCTCTGGGCCGAACTATGTCCGGATTGAGTGGGAAGCAGACAACGACGGAATTCGTTATCCACCCACCACCCACTTCATTGCCATGGTCGATGATTTAACTGACGTGCTTGACTTCGACTCCGAAGACATCGACGGTATGGACGACGATGCAGGAGAATTACAGGAGCCACCGCTCACAGCGCGGTGGATGGCCACCTCCTCATACGATATATATATGGTGGACACTCTGAAGGAAACCAATGGCGACGAGGCAACAGAGGATAACCCCTCGGGAAGAAAAGCAAAGCATGGGCATCATCGGCGCCGCTCCAAGCCCCGCCACAGCAATACCGGCCCCGGAGACGAAAGAAATCCGGATGGCGCCAAAGAGGAATATGACCCTGACCAGCCCGCCTTCGAGCAGGCCGAACGGGAAGATGAGCAGATCAGCCCAGAAGAACAGGCGACGGACGGATACCCGGAGGAGGACAACTACATGCCCCCCTCCGAAGATGAGATTAGCCTCGGCGACGACGAGTTCGGCGTGCCTGAGGATCTCGTGGAGCAGGAGCGCTTCAAGCATCGGCTTATAGCCACTGCGAGGAGCCTAAAGAAGAAGCAGCAGCAACTCCAAGATGATCAAGACCTGCTCACAGACAGATGGACTAAAGTCCTGGCAGCCGAGGAATATGGACTCGAGCGCCAAATGGCTTACCGGCCACCCCATGGCCAGGATAAAACGGGATATCAGCCCGAATAACAGCCCGCACCTCCACGCCGATACACTACGACCCAGGGCAACAGACAAGACGTGCAAGATATTCTGGAAAACAGAGCAGGACAGCCAAGATCAATCTACGGATGGCGGGGGCGCGCCTCAGCGCGCGACGATGACTGTCACGCCGGATACATTATCAACAAGTCCGGCCGGGCCGAACATAGCAACCCAGACCAATTCGAGCTGCGTAGCCACATAGCCCGGCACAGAGGCGCCGCGCACCCCCTCTGCTTCATTGACGAAGTGATGGATCATGAATTCCCAGAAGGGTTCAAACCCGTAAACATCGAATCATACGATGGCACAACAGACCCCGCAGTATGGATCAAGGATTTCCTTCTCCACATTCACATGGCTCGCGGAGATGATCTACATGCCATCAAGTATCTTCCCCTCAAGCTCAAAGGACCAGCCCGGCACTGGCAGCCTGCCAGCAAATTGCATTGGCAGTTGGGAAAACTTGGAAGACGCATTCCTCGACAACTTCCAGGGCACATATGTGCGACCACCGGACACTGATGACTTGAGCCACATGACTCAACAGCCCGGAGAGTCAGCCAGGAAATTCTGGACTTGGTTCCTAACTAAAAAGAACCAAATAATTGACTGTCCGGACGCCGAAGCCCTGGCAGCTTTTAAGCATAATATCCGTGACGAGTGGCTTGCTTGACACCTCGGCCAGGAAAAACCCAAGTCCATGGCAGCTCTCACAACACTAATGACCCGCTTTTGCGCGGGCGAGGACAGCTGGTTGGCTCGCAGTGGCACCGCGCCACATTCCGGCACTTCGGATGTCCGTGATAACAACGACAAGCCACGACACAACAGACATAAGCGACGGAACAACGGCAACAACACTAAAGACACGGTAGTAAACACCGGATTCAGCGGATCCAAGTCCGGTCAGCGGAAAAAGCCGTTCAAAAGAAATAATCAGGGACGGTCCAGTCTGGACCGCATACTGGAGCGCTCGTGCCAAATTCATGGCACCTCGGACAAGCCAGCCAACCACACCAATAGAGACTGCTAGGTGTTCAAATAGGCCAGCAAAATAAACGCCGAAAACAAGGACAAGGGGCTGCACAGCGATGATGACGAAGAGCCCCGGCATCCGAACATGGGGGGACAAAAGAAATCCCCCCCCAGGTGAAAACGGTCAGCATGATCTACGACACTCACATCCCCAAGCGGGAACGGAAGCGAGCAGTACGGGACGTCTGTGCGATGGAGCCAGTTGCCCCCAAATTCAACCCATGGTCAGCTTGTCCGATAACCTTTGATCGTAGGAATCTCCTACTAGCATCCGTCACGGCGGCTCAGCTGCATTGGTCTTAGACCCAATCATCGACAGATTCCACCACACGCGAGTCCTTATGGACGGGGGCAGCAGCCTGAACCTGCTCTATCAGAACACAGTGCGCAAAATGGGCATTGACCCTTCAACGATCAAGCCCACCAAAACCACCTTTAAAGGTGTAATTCCTGGAGTAGAGGCCCTCTGTACGGGCTCTATAACATTGGAAGTGGTCTTCGGATCCCCTGACAACTTCCGGAGGGAAGAGTTAATCTTCGATATCGTCCCTTTCCGTAGCGGTTACCACGCACTGCTTGGACGAACCGCATTCGCTAGATTCAATGCGGTACCACATTATGCATACCTCAAACTCAAGATGCCAGGTCCGCGCGGGGTCATAACAGTCAACGGAAACATGGACCGCTCTCTCTGTACAGAAGAGCATACTGCAGCCCTCACGGCAGAAGTACAATGCGGCCTCCTCCGGCAAACCACCAATCTGGCGACGACAACCTCAAGCACCGTCAAGCGAGTCCGGAGCACCATGCAACAAGACCATCAGGAAAGCCAAGAGCATGATTAGCAGTCCGGCCTCCGATCAAGCCCCGTCAAAGCAGCATTCGTGCCACGCGTACACAATTACGCACTCAAGATACCATGGGCATAGGCGGGGGCGCAACAACGACTCAGTCAATAGTGCGGGTAACCGCCAAATACCTTCATAATCTTTCCCTTTTACCTTTTAGGACATCGCTTTAGCGCAGAATCCTCAGAAGAGCCAGATTGCCAGACTTACATGGGAGAGACAACCAAGGAGGCAACATGCGTTGTGCACAGAAGGAAATACCCAGGTGGAATTTATTTACGATCATTATACCTGCTTTATCTATCTGTACATAGCCTGTCCCTTGATAGGACATGTCAAATAGTCCTATTTATCTCTGCTTAATGCATCCATTGTAAACATACACTTAAATGTATTATTCATCAATGGGAGATCATATATAGCGTCAGCTTACTATTCTTATTTGAGCATTTTTTTTCTCATAAATGTTTATTTGATATTGCATCCGTACACCTTGGTACGGTCAGTTTGCCAGGGGCTTCTTATGGCGCCCCATCATAAGGCAAGACAAGTCCGAACACTTTCAACAGTGCGGCACCCTGAACTTATAGCACTATATGCATCAGCTCCGAATCATGTCTTGGGTCTACAGTTGGGTTAGGCCGGCTCCCTTGTTTTGGTACCTTACGTTCCGTTATATCGGCTAAGGTAGCGCAGGGAGAACTACTGCGATTGTGTCCCGGTTCTTCCGGACGAGCACCTCGGTAGAGAAAGCCGAGAACTGACCGGCATGATGTGGTGAGAGCTGGTCGCTGTTCGAGAGGTCCTAAAGTCCTTAAAGATTTTCCGCTTTAGGCGATAAATCGGCTTCGTCCGATCTAGGCGTGTATAGCACCCCAATTCGGCCTTCTGGATTCTAGGGACTTCGCCGAAATTTAAAATTGTAGACTTCTATGGCTAAGTGAAAGTTATAAAGCCGCATAGTCTGATTGCCTTGTTCGCTGCGCCGGACACCTCCTTACGGGACCAAACATTTGGATAAAGAGTGTCCGAGTTTTCCACGAACACCCCAGTACTAGCTACGTGCGGGCGGAAGCCGTCGACTGGCCTACTTTTAGAATTTTATAAATAGCTGCACAGAAAGTAATATTTTAAATAACAAAAGCGCTACATAGCGCAAGTAACTTCGTCTTTAAATTACAAACATGACAGAAGTGAATTTATTCTAAAATGGTGTCCTTGGTACATTCATCAGCCTCGAGACGAGCACCCTTCATAACGCCATCATAGTACATCTCGGGATGGCGATGCGCCTTGCCCTCCGGCGGCCCGTTCTTGACCAGCTTCTCCGCATCCAACTTGCCCCAATGCACCTTGACACGGGCAAAGGCCTGGCGGGCCCCCTCAATGCAAACGGATTGCTTGATCACTTCAAACCGCGGACAGGCATCCACCATCTGCTTGATCAGGCCAAAGTAGCTAGTGGGAAGGAGCTCACCAGGCCACATCCGGACTATGAAACCTTTCATAGCCAGTTCGGCCGCCCTGTGGAGTTGGACCAACTGCTTCAGTTGGTCACTCAGAGGCATTGGGTGTTCGGCCCCAGCATACTGGGACCAGAACAGCTTCTCTGTTGAGCTCCCCTCCTTGGCATGGTAGAACTCCGCAGCATCTGATACGCTGCATGGCAGATCTGCGAATGCCCCTGGAGAGCTCCGAATTCGATTAAGTAAAAGAAACGCCTCCTCGACATGTTTGCTTTGCATAAAGAATTTCTTGCCCGCTGCTATCCTTTTGGCCTCCTGGATTTCTTGTTGTGCCTTCTCGGCTTTGGCCTTGGCGTCTTTTATACTCACAAGGGCCTTCGCAAGCTCGGCCTCTTTCATCTTCAGATCATGCTCCATGGACTTGTACTTCTTACCGAGGTCCCGGAGCTCTTCTGTACCTCGATCACTCTAGCACTTTGCTTTTCAATCTCCTTGCATTCCAAGGCCGCCTTGTCTTCGGCCTCAGACAGCGCTTTCTTCAGGGACGCCACTTCAATGGTGGCCCCTGCCACACAGTCACGACGCTTTGGCGTTAGGCTAACCAATTCTGTCTATCCTTAAATACATAAGAGCGGGGAATCACTTACCCTTGTTCTCTTAGAGCTGCCTCCTAGTGAGGTCGAGCTCTCCCTGCGCCTGCTCCAGGTCCTGTTTTAGTTTGGCAACCTCGGCTGTGCGGGCGGCAGTGGCAAGCAGCACAGCCTGTTTATCCACACGAATATTTACTATTAAAAAACTCCTGCGGATCATAATTGACCCTCTGTTTGGCTTTTCCTTCCGAACACCAAATAGAGTATCAGGGGCTACTACCTATCAGGTGGTAATCTCATAAATTTTTCATTACTCACCTCAAAGCCGGTCAGCAGGCTGGTGCAGGCTTCGGTTAGTCCACTCTTGGCAGACGAAACCTTCTGAATCACCGCACTCATAAGAGTGCGGTGCTCTTCATCCACGGAAGCGCCGCGAAGCGTTTCCCTCAGACAATCCGGCGCCTCGACATAGACGGCTCGTCCTCCCTAACGAGGGACCGCCCGCCTGAGTCCGGAACCAGTGAAGGTTCCGAAACTGTGTTCGGCTGAGAGCCCGGCTTACCGTGGCTCTCATCGACACGATCCGCGGGGATCTTGAACCCCGCGTGTCCGACATCTGGAATCCCGCCTTGGTGCATCTCCAGAGTCACCTCCCCCCGCTCTGGGAGCCTTCAGGACAACACCTCCGTGTCATCCGCTGGTTGAGGAGTAGTGGCCGTCGGAAGCGAATTCATCTCTGAATCGCTCAGGGATCCGGAGGAAGATACCTCGGGATGAACTCTGGTCGGACTGCATATATGTTCGGCATTAAAAATACAAAAACTATGAAGTGAAATCATGATAGAATGCGGATACTTACGATCGCACTAGGGGCTTCCCCCTGGGAAGACACCCCTCCTCGCTATGAGCGGCCGTGGCGGAATAGTCCGGAAGGGATACCTTTCCCTTCTTGGACGCTCCTGCCTCCCCCTCCGGGAGGTAGAGTTTCTTCTTGCTTCCCCCCGCCTCCGCGGGAGGAATCTGTCTCGTAGTCATCAGACGATGTGGTTATGATGGCCTTACGCCGAGGGCCTTTGCCGGCCCCCTGGTCCGCCTCCCCGGGCCCCTCATCCTTTCCGGATGGGGCGTCTTCTTCTTCTTCCTCCTCCTCCTCCCCTTCGTGGGAGGAGTGTGCCTCATCGTCTTCAGAGGAGGCTTCTGGCACAACCTTACGCCGGAGACCCTTTCGGGTCCCCGGGGCCTTCTTTTCGGCCTTCTTCTCCAGCACCTTGTACGGTGCCGGGACCAGCATCTTCGTCAGGAGAGCATCAGCTAGGCCTTCTGGCAACGAAGCCGAACAGTAAACCTGCTCCGCTATCTCCACATAATCTTGAACAAATATGCATAACTACTTAAGGCTCTCCCTTGAGTATATTGAGAAGAGCCGAATCCGGTGGTAGTCTGAGAACTCACCTGACTAGGAGGTTGCGCGGCCTGAAGCCCGCGATCCTCGGATGTGGGAGGAGGTACTTCGGAGGCCTTGAACAACACCTTCCATGCGCCTTTGTGCGTCATGTCGTAGAGCTTCCGGAGCGTCTGGTGTTCGGCCGGGATGAACTCCCACAGATTGAATGCCCGCCTTTGGCAGGGCAGAATACGACGAACGAGCATGACCTGGATCACGTTGACAAGCTTGATGTTCTTGTCCTTCATGCTTTTGATGCAGGTCTGGAGTCCTGTCAGCTCCGTAGATTCGCCCCAGGACAGGCCCTTCTTTTCCCAGGAGGTGAGCCGCATGGGGGCTCCGGATCGGAACTCAGGGGCCGCCGCCCAGTTGGCGCCGCGCGGCTCGATGATGTAGAACCACCCCGATTGCCACCCTTTTACGGTCTCCGCAAAGGAACCGTCCAGCCAGGTGACATTAGGCATCTTTCCCACCATGGCTCCTCCGCACTCCGCTTGTTGGCCGCTTACAACCTTCGGCTTCACGCAGAAGGTTTGCAGCCATAGGCCGAAGTGAGGCCAGATGCGGAGGAAGACCTTGCATACGACGATGAACGCCGAGATGTTGAGGACGAAATTCAGGGCTAGATCATGAAAATCTAGCCCGTACTAGAACATAAGCCCGCGGACGAAGGGATGAAGTGGAAATCCCAGTCCACGGACGAAGTGGGCAATGAACACGACCCTCTCGTGGGGTCCTGGGGTCGGAATGACCTTCCCGGCGTCCGGTAGCCGGTGCGCTATGTCTGCAGCCAAGTACCCGGCCACCCGAAGATTTGTGACATGCTTCTCCTTGACGGTGGAAGCCACTGTGACGCCCCGGATGTAACTTTCCATATTCGTAACTCTGACTCTTGCCTTTTCCGGAGATGCGATATGATATTTCCGTCGTGGTTGGTTTTTTTGCATATTGTTTTGCATATTTCATTCCATATGTTTATGTCATGATCATGTTGAGTGCCTTGTCATATTTGCTTCTTGCTTCATGAACACCATTGTTTTCATTGCATTGTGCCTTTTGTCATTTTGCATTTCATCATAATCACCATGTGCATCATTTTCTTCATGCTGTTGTCTTGCTCTATGCATGTTGCATGTGACCAAACCCCTTGCTATGTCTCTCAAATCTACCCATGCATTAACACCTCCTTCTTCCTTCTTATTCCTTTCATTTTTGCTAGTGCCATTGGTTGTCCTCCATAAATGTTCATTCTTTTCCTATAAATCCTGCTCATTGCCTACATGCACTCTGCCAATTTTCGGCTCAGATGAATATGATTTGGTTGGGTTCAAAAATGTCTCAAGTTTGAATTCAATTCAAACTTGTATTATTTTCCTACCTCTAAAAATTGCCAGGCCAATTTATTCGAAGAGCACCTATTTCCAGGAGTAGAGGGATATATTTATATCTCGCATATTCCTTCCCCAACCCTCTGACCTTTTCCCTTTTCCTTCCTGTGGATTATATATTTGCAGAAAGATTTTTAACAGAGGAAAAAAAAGAGGTCTTACCTTGCCGCTGCGCTGGGCCTCCCAGTGGCCCAGCCAAGCCACCAAAGCCCACCTGCTCCTCTCCTCTAAGCCGGCCCAACCTATCTACCTCACGGCCACCTGCTCCGTTTGCCTGGCCGTCTCTTTCCTTCAGAGAAGCGCAGGCTCCAGCGCATGAGCTCCCTCACGGACGTCGAGGCCAACGGCACCCGTGCCCCTTTTAAGCCAGCCGCGCCCCCTAGGGTTTCTCTCCTTCCCTCTCTTCCCTCTGCGCCGCCGCCTCTCCACAAATCCCCACTCGCGCCCTGCTCTGCTGCTTCCAGGAGCCATGGCCGGTGAGGCCACGAGCTTCCCTCCGACATAGGAGCATAGCCGGCCTCCCCTTCGTCTACCCCAAGCACCGCAGCGCCTCCCCGAGTCCGTTCTGACGCCGATCCGAGCAGGAGGACGCCTTCCCCGACGTCCTCTTCATCCTCTACTTCGTCTTCTTCACGAACAGCAAGTCCACCGGAGTTCCTCGCCTCCTCTCCGTTGATATTCTGCGTCCCCGGCCGCATCCTCATGTCAAAGGTATACTAGGTATATCCAACTCCAACCCTGCTATTTTCATCCACGATTCGATCGTCGGAGTCGTCGCTAGATCCATGCCATCTTCGTGTTCTCGGTGCTCCGACGAGTTCCGAATTTTGTTGCGTAGTTGCAGTGGTCGCCGTGGTTCCTCGCGCTTCGCCCCGCTCTGGATCCTCTCTCGCACACGCCTCCTCGTCGTGCCACTCCCTGCTCGACCCTCTCTGTTCGCGCTCACATAACACGCCCATCTCGCACGCAAGTCCCGTTGCCCTGCTTCGCCGTATCCCCACCATCTCCGAGACAAGCTTCTGCTCGTCCTCGTTCTCCTGTATCAGTAGCCTCGCGCGCGCTTACTCACAGCAGCAGCCGCTCGGTTCCACGCCCAACACCCACCGCTCGCATCCATACACGCACGACCGTGCACCCGCATGCCTCGTCCGCATTCCTGTCGTCCTGCTCGCCACCGCCGAGTCGAGTACGAGCCCGTGCTCGCTCCACCGCACTCACCGCAGCTCTGCTGGTAGGTCCCGCCCAGCACTCGCTCACCGCGCCGCCCCTTGCTGCACCCACGCGCGCAAGCATGCTCGTTGGTTTCCGCACCCTCGCCGTTGTTCTGCTGCACCTGTAGCCGCTGCGTTGCTCGCCGTCATCGCCGGCAAGTTGCTATTCATCCATGGCTCCCAGACCGGGCCTTTGCCCTGTTCAAATAGCTTAGCGCCCCTCTCTGAACACAAGCATCACAGCTAGCCTAGTGGTTGGCGCAGCCACTATCCATCCGAGGGGTCTGGGGATCGAGCCCCAGGCGCCCCCATATTTTTGCTCTGTTTCCCCCTTATTTCTATGCGCACACACACTCAGCGCTCACCCAGGCCAAGTCCTCCTGGGCCGCTGCAGGTTGCTGCAATGCGGCCCGTGCATTCTTTTTTTTCCAGTCTGTGTTTTTTTTAGCATTTTCTAGTGCATGCATATTTACAGGAAATGCCATCATTTTGAATTGCTAATAACTAAATAGCTGTGCATCGGATTAAAACAAACTTTATATGTGGTATGCTTAGAATTTCATGTACTTTCATAATTTGAAACATTCATCCATGTTTAAAATGGTTAACCTTGCTGTTTCATTCAATTTTCTCAAATGCCATGTTAAAATGGTTTATTTCATAACTAAATAACCGTAACTCGGAATTTAATAAACTTTATATGTAAATGGGGTGGAAAAATGCATAGATTAACATGGTCCACTTTATTTTCCTGTTTAACAACAATAAAATATGTTTTAGGGAAGAACAGTACCAAATTCATAAATTGCATATGAGGATTTTCCGGAATTGTTGTTTGTTGTTCCGGCCTCATTTAAACTTGCCAAGTTAGGTAGTTTTCTTATGCTTCACCCCTTGCCATGTTTAACAACATTTAACATTGTTGTGTATCTAAACGAGAGCGACTAAATATTTGATGTGGTATTTTTGTTCATATGCAATTCGTTGCATATTGAGCTCCACTTAACTTGTAGTATTGTTTGTTGCACTTTGCCATGCCATGCCTCATTAAACCGGACATGCATCATATTTGTTTGTGCTTCATGCCATGCTTAGGCTTGTGCATTTACCATGTTGTTTGTTTCTTTCCGGTGTTGCTTCTTAGTTCCGGTAATGTTGCGATTGTGAGGATTCGTTCGACTACTCCCGTTTGTCTTCTTCATGGACTCGTTCTTCTTCCTAGCGGGATTTCAGGCAAGATGATCGCTACCCTGGATCTCACTACTATCATTGCTATGCTAGTTGCTTCGTTCTTTCGCTATGTTGCGCAACCTATTACCTGTTTATCAAGCCATCCCAAATTGCCATGAACCTCAAACCTTTGACACCATTCCTAGCAAACCGTTGTTTGGCTATGTTACCGCTTTTGCTCAGCCCCTCTTATAGCGTTGCTAGCTGTAGGTGAAGTTGAAGATTGCTCCATGGTGGACAGGGTTTATGTTGGGATATCACAATATCTCTTATATTATTAATGCATCTATACACTTGGTAAAGGGTGGAAGGCTCGGCCTTATGCCTGGTGTTTTGTTCCACTCTTGCCGCCCTAGTTTCCGTCATACCGGTGTTATGTTCCCGGATTTTGCGTTCCTAACGCGGTCGGGTGATTTATGGGACCCCCTGACAGTTCGCTTTGAATAAAACTCCTCCAGCAAGGCCCAACATTGGTTTTACCATTTGCCTCACCTATTACCTTTTTCCCTTGGGAGTCGCGCATCCCAAGGGTCATCTTTATTTTAGCCCCCCGGGCCAATGCTTGTCTAAGTGTTGGTCCAAACTAGAGCCACTTGCAGCGCCACCTCGGGGAAACTTGAGGGCTGGTTCTAGTTGTACGTACTGCTCATCCGGTCGTGGCCTAAGACGAGATACGCGCGGCTACTATCAGGATGTCGGCACGCCGGGAGGTCTTGCTGGTCTTGTTTTACCATTGTCGAAATGTCTTGTAAACCGGGATTCCGAGACTGATCGTGTCTTCCTGGGAGAAGGTCTATTCCCTCGTTGATCGCGAGAGCTTGTCATGGGCTAAATTGGGACACCCCTGCAGGGTTTAAACTTTCGAGAGCCGTGCCCGCGGTTATGTGGCAGATGGGAATTTATTAATGTCTGGTTGTAGATAACTTGACACCAAATCCGAATTAAAATGCATCAACCGCGTGTGTAGCCGTGATGGTCTCTTCTCGGCGGAGTCCGGGAAGTGAACATGGTTTCTGGGTTATGTCTGACGTAAGTAGGAGTTCAGGATCACCTCTTGATCATTACTAGTTGTCGACCGTGCCTTTGTTTCTCTTCTCGCTCTCTTTTGCGTATGTTAGCCACCATACTTGCTTAGCCGCTGCTGCAACCTCACCACTTTACCCTTTCCCTTCCCATTAAGCTTTGCTAGTCTTGATACTCATGGTAATGGGATTGCTGAGTCCTCGTGGCTCACCAGATACTTCCAAAACCAGTTTGCAGGTGCCTATGTTACCGAGCAGGTGACGCAACCAAGCTCAAGGAGGAGCTCGATGAAGATCTTGCCCTTTGTGTTGTTTCGTTCTAGTTGATCAGTAGTGGAGCCCAGTTGGGGTCGATCGGGGACCTTTGTCGCATTTGGGGTTCTTCTTTTATTTTGGTTCCGTAGTCGGACCTTGATTGTATCTGGATGATGTAATGCTTTATTCATGTAATTGTGTGAAGTGGCGATTGTAAGCCCACTATGTATCTCTTTCCCTTATGTATTACATGGGTTGTGTGAAGATTACCTCACTTGCGACATTGCTTTCAATGCGGTTATGCCTCTAAGTCGTGTTTCGACACGTGGGAGATATAGCCGCATCGAGGGCGTTACAAGTTGGTAATCAGAGCCTTCCCCGACCTTAGGAGCCCCACTGCTTGATCGTTTTTAGCGGCCGAGTTGTGTCTAGAAAAATGTTTTGAGTCATTTAGGATTATATATATCGGAGAGTTAGGAATTCTTTTTACTCCCCGGTCTCTTCATCGCTCTGGTAAGGCATCCTGACGTAGAGTTTTGACTCTTCTCTTCTCAAATTTCACTAAAAAAAATTTTTTTAGGATCACGCGGGTATCTTGGAATCGTTCCGATGGTTTTATGATGAGAACATTGTCTTGGTGCCTCCTGTCCGGGGTTTAGTGGAAGTGTCCCGGGGAGTTGAGCTCTGAGGTGTTGTCGTCATAATTTTATCGTTTCAGTTCTGGAATACCTGAGTTTAGTATGCCGACATCGAAAATCTCTTTTATGCAGTTGTTGGAGAGATAACCCCGATAACCCAGTACTGAGGTGAGTACGGGAGTATTGCCATGACTCGTATAACGGATGCTTTTCGAAGGTTGAGATAGACGATTTTCGAAGGTTTCTTGGTTATGTGTTGAAGGATGGATACAGCTGGATGTAGGATTTGCTAGTTTTGGGTGAGATATTATGCTTCCCCTGTATCCCCAACACCTGATTGCATAACCGGAAAATTTCGGGAGTTTCATAGGTGGGAATTCAAGTAGCTCTTAGGATATCTTTCCGACGGATGTATGATATGAAATTGGGGTTCGACGTCTAGTGGTCCGCCTATTCACGGTTGGTTTTACAGTGGTCTCGTTGTGTCTTAAAGAATCCTTGGCTATGCCGATTCGGGGACACTTCGTATGTCATGTGCACTGCCTTGCACATGATGGTGCTATACGATTGAGCCCGTGTAGGCCCCACCACGAAAACTTCGGACGAAATCTCTATCATATGTTTGTTCCGGCTTATTCTGCAAGCCAGTCCTTTGTTTTTGTTTTGAGTTGTGGTATTCGAGTTGCTTCGAAGTCAAATGTTGAATCCATACCTTTTCCTAAACGGTGTTCTCATATTGCTATGTGAATACTAATCCTTTTGATCATTGAGGCTGTCATGTTAATTCTTTTCCAACCGGTGCGCTTCTCTTCGAGATGATCCCATCATTCTCCCCATCCGCAAGATAAATTCTAAGTTTTCTCAACTGTGTTTGTTTCATTTATCCCAAGTTGTCTTTGTTTTTCACCACCCTCCCACCCCTTTTCTTCAAGGACTTAGATTTCTTAATCATGTATCCTTTTATTTGTGGGAAGTATCTTCATTCTTTTCTTTCAATGTTCTTATCCGGTGATTTCCCATGAAGATGCTCACGAGCTTCAAGTTCATCATCCTTCGTTTTTTTTTCTTCTCCGGTGGATCCAATTCAAGCTTTCAGTGTTGATCATATTCCTCTCCTCGTGTCAAATGCTTTCTCATGCCGGTGCACCTCTCAATCACTCACCTCTTGCTATTCATTTATTCCAGAGTGTTGAAGATATCTCAGAAGACTTGTGTTTCCATTCTCAATCCGTTCAAGATATCTCGAGATTGTTATCTCATTCAAACCATTAAATTCTACCGGTGCAATCTTTATTTCAAGCAATCATTTTCAACGGTGTTTCCTTTTGAGTCGGCCCTAACCCACAGGTCTTTTCCCAGGATCTTACCTGACTCTTCTAATTTATCTGGAGCGATTTTCAAAGTCTTTCAAAGGTTGACGTAAGAATGAATTTTCATCAGTCATATCCCTTCTCCAAGATCGTTTTCAAAATATTTTGATCGTTGCTTCATCATTTCTATTCTTCTTTGATCCGAAGTGCCTCAACAGTTTTGGTGGTTATCGTCATCATTCTCAACATTTGAAGACCGAAGAAATATTTCTCTTAAATCTTGGTCCATTCTCTTGAATATTCTTGGTTCTAGCTTCATGTTATCCTCATAATTGTTTCGATTGTGAGAATTCTTTTCACCCATCCAAAGTATTTCATGAGTTGTTTCCATTTCTTTCTTCCGAAGGCCATCATGTCATAATTCTTTATTCTCAGCGTGTAGCTATCGTTCTCCAAATCTTACCAGTGATTCATTCAAATTCCCTCTAATCAGTTCATGATCTCTTCGTTATCAGGTATCTAAATCCCTTCAAGTATCTTCATTCATTTTCCAATTCTTCCCAGCTAATTGTGCCTTTGCTTCTTTCATTTTCAATTCTTACGGTGGTTCGTTCAAGATTTCTCTTCCTTCGTTATCATATCAATTAATTCATTTTTTTCTGTTGTTTCAATTCCACCGGTGGTTCCATCAATACCTTCTCAAGTTCAAGCTATATCTCTCTTTAATCATTTTTCAACGCGAATAAGTTGTATGCAAATCCATTGCTTGTCATCAATTTAATTTGATGAAGGATAAGCATACAATAAATCTTATTCTTATTTCCTCGAGGTGATTCAATTATTTTCTTCCGGAGATTATTCATGATGAATAAATTCTTGTTTACAAGTGATTCATCTTTCTTTCCGGAGTTGGTCATCATATCACATTCTCGGTTCGAGATGCTTCATCTTTTCTTTTCCGGAGTTCCAAGTTTTCCGCATTATCGTCGCAAAGCTCATTCTAAATCATTGCAAGGCTTCACCTTGTGTTTTCAACTTCTCCTTCTTTCCACCATCCTTTTAATACCGGAGTTTCTTCATGATGGTTCGTCAAGGATTCCTTTCAATCTCGAATTGTTCTTCAAGATTTCTCTTGAAGTTATGACCCGCCAAGCTATACTCAAAATTAAACATGGTGCTTAACACGTGTTTTGTTTTAGGGAGTTCAAGTATTCTTCATATTGCATTCCGAAGTGCAATTCTTTCTACATTAGCTTTTGAGGTGGTGTTATATCATTCTTGGCAATTTCCATTCATGTTTCATGATTCATATGTTGTCAAGAATGAGGTATTTTAAATCCATCATTTTCTCTTCGTTCAAGAGATCTTTTGGACCAATCAACTTCTTCGTTGGAGTTATCTTGTGTCATATTTCACCTAAAGCCTTTCCTTAAGGGTTGTTGCTATTTGTGGTGATTATGCATGACCCAAGCTTGCTCTCTATTCACTTGGTGGAAGAAGTTTCTCTTATCTTCATTTATCTCAACCAATCAATTGTTTCCATTAGTGGCCGGTTGTCACCTCATCATTTTGAGATGTTTGCCATAAGCCCACAACAAGCTTGTGCTTTTCGTTGTTGATTTTCCAACACCTCCGTTCGATTCTTCTTTGCAAGGATGCTTTCCAAGTTCATTTGTGGCAGAAGTTGGCATTTCCTTCTTCATTCTGTTATTCCAATGATCTATCTTCTATTGTTTCTTCCGGAGGCATTGTGATGTTGTGCTCTTCACCCATCACCTCGTTTTGTCAAGATCATGTTATTTTTCTTGCTTATCCATTTAACCGCAGTGTTGTGTTCTCATTCAAGTTCTTTCATGTTATCAAGTTTTGCCACTCTTTTCAACCTCAGTGCTGTCTGAAATCCTTCTTACCCATTGTGCCATTCTTTCAATAGTTCCAGAGGCAGTGTGTTGTTGATTTCATCAAGTATCTTCCAATCTTCTCAAGTTCATGTTCTATTCCTTCCATGTTCAACCAGAGTGCTGCCCGAATTCTTCCTTTCTCATCTTATTTTAACCGGAGTGGTTTCCAATTCTATCTTGCCCATTAAACTCTTGATTCATGTCTTTGCAACCTTCAAGTCCTCGTAATACTCCTTGTTCCTCTTTTCTAACGGATTGTTTGCAATCTCGTTCATCTCTGTTGTACTCTTTCTTTTAAAATGCTCAACCTCTCATGGTTCGTGGTTTCACTCGTTCGTCAAAGAAACAACTTAGTTTACCTCTGATCTTCCTCTTCCTTTTCCCTCCGGTGCCATCCTAGATCTCGGGACGAGATCCTCTCGTAGTGGTGGAGTGTTGTAACGCCCCGGATGTAACTTTCCATATTCGTAACTCTGACTCTTGCCTTTTCCGGAGATGCGATATGATATTTCCGTCGTGGTTGGTTTTTTTGCATATTGTTTTGCATATTTCATTCCATATGTTTATGTCATGATCATGTTGAGTGCCTTGTCATATTTGCTTCTTGCTTCATGAACACCATTCTTTTCATTGCATTGTGCCTTTTGTCATTTTGCATTTCATCATAATCACCATGTGCATCATTTTCTTCATGCTGTTGTCTTGCTCTATGCATGTTGCATGTGACCAAACCCCTTGCTATGTCTCTCAAATCTACCCATGCATTAACACCTCCTTCTTCCTTCTTATTCCTTTCATTTTTGCTAGTGCCATTGGCTGTCCTCCATAAATGTTCATTCTTTTCCTATAAATCCTGCTCATTGCCTACATGCACTCTGCCAATTTTCGGCTCAGATGAATATGATTTGGTTGGGTTCAAAAATGTCTCAAGTTTGAATTCAATTCAAACTTGTATTATTTTCCTACCTCTAAAAATTGCCAGGCCAATTTATTCGAAGAGCACCTATTTCCAGGAGTAGAGGGATATATTTATATCTCGCATATTCCTTCCCCAACCCTCTGACCTTTTCCCTTTTCCTTCCTGTGGATTATATATTTGCAGAAAGATTTTTAACAGAGGAAAGAAAAGAGATCTTACCTTACCGCTGCGCTGGGCCTCCCAATGGCCCAGCCAAGCCACCGAAGCCCACCTGCTCCTCTCCTCTAAGCCGGCCCAGCCTATCTACCTCACGGCCACCTGCTCCGTTTGCCTGGCCATCTCTTTCCTTCAGAGAAGTGCAGGTTCCAGCGCATGAGCTCCCTCACGGACGTCGAGGCCAACGGCGCCCGTGCCCCTTTTAAGCCAGCCGCGCCCCCTAGGGTTTCTCTCCTTCCCTCTCTTCCCTCTGCGCTGCCGCCTCTCCACAAATCCCCACTCGCGCCCTGCCCCGCTGCTTCCAGGAGCCATGGCCGGCGAGGCCATGAGCTTCCCTCCAGCATAGGAGCATAGTCGGCCTCCCCTTCGTCGACCCCGAGCACCGCAGCGCCTCCCCGAGTCCGTTCTGACGCCGATCTGAGCAGGAGGACGCCTTCCCCGACGTCCTCTTCATCCTCTACTTCGTCTTCTTCACGAACAGCAAGTCCACCGGAGTTCCTCGCCTCCTCTCCGTTGATATTCTGCGTCCCCGGCCGCATCCTCATGTCAAAGGTATACTAGGTATATCCATCTCCAACCCTGCTATTTTCCATCACGATTCGATCGTCGGAGTCGTCGCTAGATCCATGCCATCTTCGTGTTCTCGGTGCTCCGACGAGTTCCAAATTTTGTTGCGTAGTTGCAGTGGTCGCCGTGGTTCCTCGCGCTTCGCCCCGCTCTGGATCCTCTCTCGCACACGCCTCCTCGTCGTGCCACTCCCTGCTCGACCCTCTCTCTTCGCGCTCACATAACACGCCCATCTCGCATGCAAGTCCCGTTGCCCTGCTTCGCCGTATCCCCGCCATCTCCGAGACAAGCTTCTGCTCGTCCTCGTTCTCCTGTATCAGTAGCCTCGCGCGCGCTTACTCACAGCAGCAGCCGCTCGGTTCCACGCCCAACACCCACCGCTCGCATCCATACACGCACGACCGTGCACCCGCATGCCTTGCCCGCATTCCTGTCGTCCTGCTCGCCACCGCCGAGTCGAGTACGAGCCCGTGCTCGCTCCACCGCACTCACCGCAGCTCTGCCGCTAGGTCCCGCCCAGCACTCGCTCACCGCGCCGCCCCTTTGTGCACCCACGCGTGCAAGCATGCTCGTTGGTTTCCGCACCCTCGCCGTTGTTCTGCTGCACCTGTAGCCGCTGCGTTGCTCGCCGTCGTCGCCGGCAAGTTGCTGTTCATCCATGGCTCCCAGACCGGGCCTTTTCCCTGTTCAAATAGCTTAGCGCCGCTCTCTGAACACAAGCATCACAGCTAGCCTAGTGGTTGGCGCAGCCACTATCCATCCGAGGGGTCTGGGGATTGAGCCCCAGGCGCCCCCATATTTTTGCTCTGTTTTCCCCTTATTTCTATGCGCACACACACTCAGCGCTCACCCAGGCCAAGTCCTCCTGGGCCGCTGCAGGTTGCTGCAATCCGGCCCGTGCATTCTTTTTTTTCCAGTCTGTGTTTTTTTTAGCATTTTCCAGTGCATGCATATTTACAGGAAATGCCATCATTTTGAATTGCTAATAACTAAATAGCCGTGCAGCGGATTAAAACAAACTTTATATGTGGTATGCTTAGAATTTCATGTACTTTCATAATTTGCAACATTCATCCATGTTTAAAATGGTTAACCTTGCTGTTTCATTAAATTTTCTAAAATGCCATGTTAAAATGGTTTATTTCATAACTAAATAACAGTAACTCGGAATTTAATAAACTTTATATGTAAATGGGGTGGAAAAATGCATAGATTAACATGGTCCACTTTATTTTCCTGTTTAACAACAACAAAATATGTTTTAGGGAAGAACAGTACCAAATTCATAAATTGCATATGAGGATTTTCCGGAATTGTTGTTTGTTGTTCCGGCCTCATTTAAACTTGCCTAGTTAGGTAGTTTTCTTATGCTTCACCCCTTGCCATGTTTAACAACATTTAACATTGTTGTGTATCTAAACGAGAGCGAACTAAATATTTGATGTGGTATTTTTGTTCATATGCAATTCGTTGCATATTGAGCTCCACTTAACTTGTAGTAT
The DNA here is from genome assembly GCA_963921465.1 of Triticum timopheevii. NCBI lineage: Eukaryota > Viridiplantae > Streptophyta > Magnoliopsida > Poales > Poaceae > Triticum > Triticum timopheevii. The sequence continues at coordinate 108,501,692 of OY997270.1, forward strand.
TGTTTGTTGCACTTTGCCATGCCATGCCTCATTAAACCGGACATGCATCATATTTGTTTGTGCTTCATGCCATGTTTAGGCTTGTGCATTTACCATGTTGTTTGTTTCTTTCCGGTGTTGCTTCTTAGTTCCGGTAATGTTGCGATTGTGAGGATTCATTCGACTACTCCCGTTTGTCTTCTTCATGGACTCGTTCTTCTTCCTAGCGGGATTTCAGGCAAGATGATCGCTACCCTGGATCTCACTACTATCATTGCTATGCTAGTTGCTTCATTCTTTCGCTATGCTGCGCAACCTATTACCTATTTATCAAGCCATCCCAAATTGCCATGAACCTCAAACCTTTGACACCATTCCTAGCAAACCGTTGTTTGGCTATGTTACCGCTTTTGCTCAGCCCCTCTTATAGCGTTGCTAGCTGCAGGTGAAGTTGAAGATTGCTCCATGGTGGACAGGGTTTATGTTGGGATATCACAATATCTCTTATATTATTAATGCATCTATATACTTGGTAAAGGGTGGAAGGCTCGGCCTTATGCCTGGTGTTTTGTTCCACTCTTGCCGCCCTAGTTTCCGTCATACCGGTGTTATGTTCCCGGATTTTGCGTTCCTAACGCGGTCGGGTGATTTATGGGACCCCCCTGACAGTTCGCTTTGAATAAAACTCCTCCAGCAAGGCCCAACATTGGTTTTACCATTTGCCTCACCTATTACCTTTTTTCCCTTGGGAGTCGCGCATCCCAAGGGTCATCTTTATTTTAGCCCCCCCGGGCCAATGCTTGTCTAAGTGTTGGTCCAAACTAGAGCCACTTGCAGCGCCACCTCGGGGAAACTTGAGGGCTGGTTCTAGTTGTACGTACTGCTCATCCGGTCGTGGCCTGAGACAAGATACGCGCGGCTACTATCAGGATGTCGGCACGCCGGGAGGTCTTTCTGGTCTTGTTTTACCATTGTCAAAATGTCTTGTAAACCGGGATTCCGAGATTGATCGGGTCTTCCTGGGAGAAGGTCTATTCCTTCGTTGATCGCGAGAGCTTGTCATGGGCTAAGTTGGGACACCCCTGCAGGGTTTAAACTTTCGAGAGCCGTGCCCGCGGTTATGTGGCAGATGGGAATTTATTAATGTCCGGTTGTAGATAACTTGACACCAGATCCGAATTAAAACGCATCAACCGCGTGTGTAGCCGTGATGGTCTCTTCTCGGCGGAGTCCGGGAAGTGAACACGGTTTCTGGGTTATGTCTGACGTAAGTAGGAGTTCAGGATCACCTCTTGATCATTACTAGTTGACGACCGTTCCTTTGTTTCTCTTCTCGCTCTCTTTTGCGTATGTTAGCCACCATACTTGCTTAGCCGCTGCTGCAACCTCACCACTTTACCCTTTCCCTTCCAATTAAGCTTTGCTAGTCTTGATACCCATGGTAATGGGATTGCTGAGTCCTTGTGGCTCACCAGATACTTCCAAATCTAGTTTGCAGGTGCCTATGTTACCGAGCAGGTGACGCAACCAAGCTCAAGGAGGAGCTCGATGAAGATCTTGCCCTTTGTGTTGTTTCGTTCTAGTTGATCAGTAGTGGAGCCCAGTTAGGGTCGATCGGGGACCTTTGTCGCATTTGGGGTTCTTCTTTTATTTTGGTTCCGTAGTTGGACCTTGATTGTATCTGGATGATGTAATGCTTTATTCATGTAATTGTGTGAAGTGGCGATTGTAAGCCAACTATGTATCTCTTTCCCTTATGTATTACATGGGTTGTGTGAAGATTACCTCACTTGCGACATTGCTTTCAATGCGGTTATGCCTCTAAGTCGTGCTTCGACATGTGGGAGATATAGCCGCATCGAGGGCGTTACAGCCACCCACTTGCCTCCTGCTCCGGAGATGTTTAGATGTGCGGAGAAGACTTGGGCTTGGGCGCTGGAGCTCGAGGGGGCAAGAGTGGGCAACGGAGAGAGAGAGAGCATGGATAAAAATGAGGAAATCTTATCCCTTTATAGAGGCGCCGAAAGCGGTGCGCCTCCCCACTTGCCCATTGGGAATCGCTTGCTTCCCAAGCACCACAACTGATGGCGTGGTGGGATTTCCCATACCTGTATTGATGAGAATCCCGTGATAAGGGGACACGATCTGTGCTCTAACAAGACGTGTCAAAGAAACCGCCTCGCAATATGCGCTGTAGCTGGTTGTGGGAAAACGGTTCGAATAATGATCCGACCGTAATAACATGTCACGTCATCTAAAAAAGTTGTTAGCAGATTGCATTTGTGAAATATCATTCTCTCTACAGCGGTGTGTAAAGATCATCTTGCAGATCCGGACACGGTCTACGTGTTTCATAATCACTTTGGAGTATTCGGAGAAGGAACCCGCCTTGCAATGCTGAAGACAAGACTGCACGCCGGACTCATTGTCATTGAAGCCTAGTTCAGGGGCTACTGAGGGAGTCCTAGATTAGGGGGGATCCGGACAACCAGACTGTGTACAATGTCCGGACTATTGAAGCATGAAGATACAAGACTCAAGACTTGTGCCCGTGTCCGGATGGGACTCTCCTTGGCGTGGAAGGCAAGCTTGGCGATCCAGATATTGTGTTTCCATCCTTGTAACCGACTCCATGTAAACCCTAGCCCTCTCCGGTGTCTATATAAACCGGAGAGGTTGGTCCTTAGAAGACCGATCACAATTACAATCATACCATCATAGGCTAGCTCTTAGGGTTCAGCCTCTACGATCTCGTGGTAGATCTACTCTTGTACTACCCATATCTTCAATATTAATCAAGAAGGAAGTAGGGTGATACCTCCATCGAGAGGGCCTGAACCTGGGTAAACATATGTGTCCCTTGCTTCCTGTTACCATCAGCCTTGACGCACAGATCGCGACCCCCTACCCGAGGTCCGCCGGTTTTGACACCGACAGTGGTCTTTTGTTCCATAAAAATCCACAAAAAGTTTCACGGTGTTTGGAGAACTTTGATTTTTTGCACAAAAAACAACACCACGGTAGTTCTGCTAAAAACAGCATCAGTCCTGGTTAGTCCATGCAAATCATACCAAAACCATATAAAATTATTGTAAACATGGCATGAATACTTCATAACTTATAGATACGTTGGAGACGTATCAGCATACCCAAGCTTAATTCCTACTTGTCCTCGAGTAGGTAAATAATAAAAGAAATAATTATGAAGTGTGAATGCTAGCAATGACAATTTCAATCACTTTTCCTAGCATCATAACAACAATTCTTTTTTCTTATAAAACATCCCGTGTTATAGTAGCAACCAATTCACATGTTAAGGTTCAAACAATGAATTATGTTGAAACTCAACAACCTATGTTCTCAGTCACCAAGCAATTGCAATTCAACTTATTCAATAGAGTCTAAGTAAGAGCTCCACATACTCAACCATCATATAGTCTTCTATGATTACTAACACTCACCGCGTACACATGAGCAAAATGTTTCAACCGGACACATAGAAATATAGGGGCGTATAATTTCGCCTCCCAACGTATTCACCTCAAGGGTGATGTCAACAATAATAACTCATGCCACCCATATCCAACTGGATATATGTGCCTAGATCTTTCCTCACCACATGATGCTTGCCAAAGGAGAAATATAAAAAGGAATAGAAAGGAAAACTTTGACTCTTGCATGAAAGTAAATACATAAAAGTAAAAGATAGGCCCTTCGCAGAGGGAAGTAGAGGTTGCCATGCTCTTATTTGTTTGTACGCTCAACCCCTTAGTGCAAAAGAATAACACATTATATTGCCCCTTATGATAGCAATCTTTATTATGCAGTTTGTCGCTTTTATTCTTTGCCATCACAAGTTTGTACAACGCTCAATTTTCTCTTACCCTAAATGATCTAACACTTTTAGAAGCAATTTTTATTGCCTTATTGCATCGATGACAACTTACATGAAGGATCTTGCTCAATCCTTAGGTAGGTATGGTGGACTCTCAAAACAAGATTTTGGTTTAAGGGTTTTTGGATGCACAAGTAGTATCTCTACTTGGTGCGGAATTTTTGCCTAGCAAAGATAGGGGCAAGCACCACATGTTGAAGGATCTATGACAATATAACTTCTGTGTGAATATGAACAAACATAAATCATTATGTTGTCTTCCTTGTCCAACGTCAACAATTTTGACATATAATATTTTGATGGGGGTTCACAATCATAAAAGACTTCCAAGATAGTGTATTTGCATGTGAAAGTTCTCTTCCTTATACTAATTATTCGTGAATTGCTTGTATGACCAATATTGTGATTATCAAGCTTCAAAAGCTTTGCTTTCTAAACCCAATGTAAAGCCACTACTAGGAATGATATGAACATGTAATTTCAACTTCATGATATCCAATTCATTCAACAATTTAGTCATAGGATATAAGTGAAGCACAAGAGTAAATGACAAGCTACTCCATAAAGATATAAGTGAAGATCAAACGAGTAGTTATGTAAATGGGTAGCTAATTGAGGACTCTCTTTTATTTAAAAACTTTCAGATCAAAGTATTTTATTAAAACATCAAGCAAAACAAAACAAAATGACATTCCAAGAATAGCACACATCATGTGAAGAAGCAAAAACTCAGGCTCAATCGATACTAACCGATAATTGTTGAAGAAAAAGGTGGGATGCCTACCGGGGCATCCCCAAGCTTAGATGCTTGAGACATATTGAAATATAAATTTGGGATGACTTGGGCATCCCCAAGCTTGAGCTTTTGTGTCTCCTTAATTCCTCTCATATCACGGTTTCCCTAAATCTCGAAAACTTCATCCACACAAAACTCAACAAGAACTCGTGAGATAAGTTAGTATAAATCAGTGCAAAACCTTATCATTCTCTACTGTAGCAAATTACTAAAATTATTATTCAACATTGCATACTAAATTCCTCTGCATATTTAATACTCCTATCCTCAAATATAATCATTAAACAAGCAAACATATGCAACCATAGCAGCAATCTGCCAAAATACAATCTATAAAGAATGCAATATTCAGCATTCTTCCCTAACTCCAAAAATTCTTAAAAAACAATGACACTTTAGAAAATTTATCAGAGATTATTTTGCAAAAAAAAAATCAGCACTTTATCACATTCTGAATTTTCTAGGGAATTTTTACAACAGTGATAAACTTTCTATTTTGAAACAGCGACATCACTACAGGAATCTGCTACTTTGCCATCTGCCACGGCGGACGGAAAAGGCATGGATGGCGGACGGCAAAGACCTTTGCCGTCAGCCGCGGACGGAAAAGTAGGGGACGGCTAAGAGCTGCGTTGTCGTCTGCTTCGGGCAGCTGACGACAAAGGGTCCTTTGCCATCAGCAGCGGACGGCAAAGAAGATGGATGGCAATAAATGCGCTGTTACTCCGTTAGGTGGTTAACGGCAGGCCTTTGCCGTCCGCTGCGGACGGCAAAGCCTTTGCCGTCAGCCACTGTAGGCAAACTGACCAAATTGGTCAGCCTCCCAGGAAGCACAGTTGCCTGCCATGTGACCTCTTTGCCATCCGCTGCTGATGGCAAAGATCTCTTTGCCGTCGGTGGCAGACGGCAAAGATCCTGCATATTGTCTCTTTTTTTCTGTTTTTTTACTCCAACAATTTTCACAGCAAATATATATGATAGCAAATATATATCACATATCCAGCACATAAGTTTCATATCACATATCCAGCAAATAAGTTTCATATCACATATCACATCAGTTTCACACATCAGTTTCATCCATACAAATCAGTTTCACATACCACATCTAGAACAAGAAGTTTCATACATAAGCAAAGCTAGAACAAGAAGTTTCATACAATGCAAGTTTCATACATAAGCAAGTTTCATCAAAGGAAAAGCAAGAACTCCATCATAGCAAGCTAGCTTCCATGAAGTGAATGAAATCTGCAAAATGGTAAATAGGGAAGTTAGAAATAGGTGACTAGAACAAGAAGAAGACTAGAACAAGAAATATATGTCATTTATGAGCTAACTTAGGTGAAATGGATCATACATGAGCTAACAAAGTTGAAATGGGTTGTTTATGAGCTAACTTAGTTGAAATTGATCATTTATGAGCTAACTTAGTTGAAATGGGTCATTTATGAGCTAACTAAGGTGAAGGGCATCGTTTTTGAGCTAAGTAAGGTGAAATGGATCGTTTTTTAGCTAACTTAGGTGAAATGGATCATTTATGAGCTTTTATGACCTAACTTAGGTGAAATGGATCATTTAAGAGCTAGTTTAGGTGAAATGGATCGTTTTTAGCTAACTTAGGTGAAATTGATCATTTAGGAGCAAATCTATGTGAAATGGGTCATTTTGGAGCTAACCTAGGTGAAATGGGTCATTTTGGAGCTAACCTAGGTGAAATGGGTCATTTTAAAGCTAACGTAGGTAAAATGGATCATTTACAAGCTAATCTACTAAAATGGGTCATTTTAGAGCTAACTTGGATAAATTGGATCACTTGTAAGCTAACTAAGGTACAATGAGTCATATTAGAGCAAACTTAGGTAAAATGGATCGTTTATGAGCTAACTAAGTTAATTATGCAATTTTTGACATAAGTAATCTTATTAAGTCATTTTGAAGGAAAGGAAGCTAACTCTAGGTCATTATGGTAAGCATATTGGAGGAAATAAAGCTAAGTCTAAGTCTAGAGAAACTTACCGTGATCAGGGAGGTGTAGGAGCGGGCTGGCTCGAGCCGGTAGCTGGAGAAGGATCATGTGATGCGTTTCTGGAGTTAAGCTGCACCAAAGATCATTTCCAATGTCTCGTTAGCATTATGACACTCAAATGTTAAGACTAGCAAGTAATATCCATTCAAATTAAACTCACCGTGCTCCCAGGAGCAATCACTAGCATCGGCGGAGCGGTCTGACCGGACTTCTCGCACACAGACTGCACATTTGGTTTTCGCAACAGAGTCATACTAGTTAGTAATGAGACTCAAATGTTAAGACTAGCAAGTAATCTGTAGAATAAACTTACCACAAGGAGCTCATACATGGCCCTTGCCTGCATGTCATTTTGTGCCCTCTCCTCCTCCAAAATCTTTGTCGTCCTCTCCTCCAACTCCCGCTGCCTCTCCGCCGCCTCGGCCAGAAGTTTCTCCGTTCTATCTCTCTCACTCTGTATAGCTGCCTGCAACACCACTCACATGACCATTCGTAATCATTGATGGAAGCGCACACAATGTAATGGAGAAAGATAGCTGAGTATGTATAACTAACCTTGATGGCGAGTTGGACTGGCCATTCACGAGGCCTTATCTCAGGAGCAGAGCTCAACTGGCGCGCCTTGATCTCCGGGAGAGTTCTAGGACAACGGATAAGTCCATCTCCCATGGCTATGGAGCCATGGGACCTCCCGCCACCAGATATCATCAGCAACTCTGTATCAATGGGACCCTGGCTCGGGTTAAAGTCCTCCCCTTTCCTCGCCTTCCCCTGATCTCTATATTGCACGAGGTTTTCATGGGCGGAGATGTTGGTGAAGTTCTTTGGATCATCGAGGTCAGACGAAAGAATGCCTTGACTTTCTTGTAAGAGCCAGTGTGGGCCATGGCATACAGGTCGTACACCTCTGGCACCTTATCCGCCTTATTGTAGCATGCCTGAAAGAGAGAAACAAAGTAAATTAGTAATTAAAGGCCTAAAGCTAGCATGATGAATGAATTGCATGAATCATGAAGCAAACCACATACCCAGTTCCGCCTGTACTGAAATAAGTTGGAGCTGCCTTGGTGGTGTGGCACACCTTCCATTTGGGCACATTTGTCCTTGGCCTTGTTGTGGGTGGCCAGCCATTCTTTGAGCACCACCCATCGACCAACACCTCCCAACAATCCATCCGATCCGCACACCATCTCTGAGGGGCCTAAGTTAGCAAATAGAAACTTTAGCGCTACGACTATGAATTACTAAATAAAGGAATTAAGTACAAGGCCTTAAGAATTACTTTCATGTACTGCTCCTTACTCAAGAACTTATCGCGGCACTCCTGCTTGGACTTCTTGATACCACGGTCGGCGTAGTAGTCTCGAACAGACTGCACCCGAGCCTCATGCCGTAAGTTCTGAAGTAGGCGCTTGCACTCCTTGTGGATAACATCTGCCGCCTCCTCCTCGTATCCCTCCTCACACCTGTAGAATGTCTGCAATCAAATGAGACAATATTGATTAGTACAATTAATAACTAGCTAGTTGAAGATTTTTAATTGTGTAAAGGAGAAATTACCCAGAACTTTCTAATCACCATGTCTGCCCTCGTCTTGCACAAGACACCGTCGATAATCTCACCAGGCGGGGCCGGGCAGCCAAGTAGTGCTCCCAACTCAATCCAACCTTTGGAAGCCGACCCTCACCAGGCAACGTGACAAACCCCGGAAAGTTTTGCCGAATCAGAACTCCAAGGACGGAGTTGGGCCGGCGGACACTTTCATGGTGGTCCCAACCCCTGCAGCATGACAAGGCCAATGCATTAGTTATTTGAAGAAATGTGATTGCAGAATGCACTTACCTCTCCCTATCAGGGAAAATCAACCACCTCTGCTCGCGGGTCACCGGCACGGACGGGAGCCGTGTAGCACCACGATGGTAGACGTTGCCCCCCTCCTCCCCCTCCTCCTCAAAACCAGTTGGCTCCCCGCCATCATCAGCATGGCCACTCGGCTCCCCGCCATCATCAGCATGACCCGACCAAGTACCCCATCCAGACGTGTGCTCCTCCGGGGTCTCGTGGGCCCAACTCTCGTGGGCCGAAGGCCCGTCGACCCGAGGCTCGTGGGCCGAAGACCCGTGGACCGGAGGCTCATGGACCGGAGTCCGTGTAGACTCCTCCTCAGACGAGTCCACCCTAGCAGTCACGTGCTCGGGTGAAACAGCTGGGGGCGGCGGCGAGGAAGGCGCCGTAAGAGCCACCCTACCTCCTCTCCCGCGACCACGTGCTCCACCTCGGCCCTTCTTCTTACCTCGTCCCCTGCTGGGCACCGCGGTCGACGAAGAAGGGCCCGGCGGTGTCGCCATACTGTCCAGCAACGCTCGGCGTAGAGGTGCGTGTGGAATGGAAGACCTCACACTACGCGCCGACGAAGAAGGGGCCTCGGCGCGCTCCCGACCAGCGCCCACCATCTGTCAACACCTGCCATGACAAAGAATAAACGAAATTAGTACGACATGAAAAAAAGTACCGACATGAATAATAATATGTATATCACTGAAGTGTATCATCATCAAGTACAACATAAACAACTGCACATTTAAAACTACCCGATCAACACAATTATATATGATGTTTCTCATAACAAAATCGAAAAATATATGACCTAACTAATAATTCACAAATATATGACCCCGTCGGCCTCTGGAAGGCCAAAGAACACCTTTTCGGGAGGTGTCGGGGGTCGGGTTGTCGTGTCGGTGTTGGGGTGCCGTGTCGGGGTCGGGGTCGGGGTCTCGGGGTCGGGGTGTCGGGTCGGGGTGCCGTGTCGGTGTCGGGGTCGGGGTGTCGGGTCAGGCTCGGGGTCGGGGTGTCGGTGTCAGGGTCGGGGTCGGGGTCCCGGGGTCGGGGTGTCGGGTCGGGGTGCCGGGTCGGGGTCGGGGTGTCGTGTCGGTGTCGGGGTCGGGTTGTCGGTGTCAGGGTCGGGGTGCCGTGTCGGTGTCGGGGTCGGGGTGTCGGGTCAAGCTCGGGGTCGGGGTGCCGGGTCGGGGTCGGGGTACCATGTCGGTGTCGGGGTCGGGGTGTCGGGTCAGGCTCGGGGTCGGGGTGTCGGTGTCGGGGTCGGGGTCGGGGTCTCGGGGTCGGGGTGTCAGGTCGGGGTGCCGGGTCGGGGTCGGGGTGCCGTGTCGGTGTCGGGGTCGGAGTGTCGGGTCAGGCTCGGGGTCGGGGTGTCGGTGTCGGGGTCGGGGTCGGGGTGTCGGGGTCGGGGTCTCGGGGTCGGGGTGTCGTGTCGGGGTGTTGGGTCGGGTCTTTTTTCCTTTTCTTCTTCTTCCTGTTCTTCCTTTTCTTCCTTTTCTTCCTTTTTTTCCTTCTTCTTCTTCTTCTTCTTCTTCTTCTTCTTCTTCTTCTTCTTCTTCTTCTTCTTCTTCTTCTTCTTCTTCCTCCTTTCCTTTTTCCTCTTCTTCTTCTCCTCCTCTCCTGTTTTTTTCTTCTTCTTCTTCCTCTTCTTCTTTTTTCTTCTCCTCCTCTTCTTCTTCTTCTTCCTTTCCTTTTTCCTCTTCTTCTTCTCCTCCTCTCCTGTTTTTTTCTTCTTCTTCTTCCTCTTCTTGTTTTTTCTTCTCCACCTCCTCTTCTTCTTCTTCCTTTCCTTTTCCTCTTCTTGTTCTCCTCCTCTCCTGTTGTTTTCTTCTTCTTCTTCCTCTTCTTCTTTTTTCTTTTCCTCCTCCTCTTCTTCTTCTTCCTTTCCTTTTTCCTCTTCTTCTTCTCCTCCTATCCTGTTTTTTCTTCTTCTTCTTTTTCTTTCCTAAAACTGAACTAAACCTAAAACTAAACCTAAATCTAATCTAAACATAAACCTAAAACTAAAAAAACAGAAAAAAAAGGAAAAAACTAAATCTAAACCTAAAACTAAACTAAAACTAAACCTAAACCTAAAACTAAACCTAAAACTAAAACTAAAACTAAATCTAAACTAAACATAAACCTAAAACTAAAAAAATAGAAAAAAAGGAAAAACAGAGGAGAGGTAGTTCTCACCTGGGCCGGTGGAGGAGGTGGCCGGTGGAGGAGGGGGCGGGCGGTCTGGGGCGGCGGCGCTGGTACCAGGGCGGTGGGGCGCGGGGGGGCCGGGGCGCGGCGGCGCCGACACGGCAAGGCGGCGGGGGCGACAGGGCGGGCGGCCGGTGGAGCGACGGCGCCTGGGGGCAGTGGCGACGTGGCGGGGGGCCGGTTGTCATGGCCCCGACTCAATGTCACATCGATCTAGCCTGTAACACCTCATATCACTTTGCGGCCTCACGCACGGTATTCCCACGGGTGTCGCCTTACCTTTGCCCGGGACCGTTTGCGCCTTTTGGCACACGTATATGATAGTGTCGCTAGCATCCATATGATAAGGAGCCCGGGCTGACATGGCTAGTCATAAACCCAAAGTGGCACAGACTTACAGGGACAGTCATCCATGACCCAGCATCGAACGTGTCGGTCATTAGCGAGTAAGTTCCGGGCTGTAACACTGGGCTAGCAGGACTTCGGTAAACCGGGCTGTAGCGGGCTCACAGGACTCCGGTACTCAACGCGTGACATTTCCCCGAAGGGACAGACATAGGAACGAAGAAGGACACATGCCGGCCAGCCTAAGTGTTCCGGAGCAGTAGCAAGCTACCATGGCTCAGTGGAATCACTAGGAGACATTTCCCGGTAAGAGAGGCTACTAAAGATAAACAACTAAATAGTCAGATCCCACACATACCAAGCATTTCAATCATACACACAATATGCTCGATATGTGTAAATACAACAAGGCATCACAACATGACTCTACAACACAAGTACTTTATTTAAGGCTCAGAGAGCCATACATAGCATACACACAAGTACGGGTCACACGACCCACATTCAAGTCATACAAGCATACAAGCCAACAGCGGAAGTAACTTGTCTGAGTACAGACAACTAGTAAAATAAAAGAGGCTTGGGCAAGCCTAGCTATACTACATGGTCCTTCACATGCTCAGGATCACCACCTGGGCCTTAGTCTACTCATCGATGTCAACGTCTACGAAAAACCCGTCAGAAGGGGTTGTAGCATCTTTTGAAAAATATAAATTAAAGCAACATGAGTACAAAGGTACTCAGCAAGACTTACATCAGATCCTACATACATGCACATTATCAAGAAGGGTTGGTGGGGTTATTGCAGCAAGCCAGCTTTGACTCTTGGCTAAGCTATCCTACGAGACTCCAACTTGAAATGGTTTTGCGAACACGAGTCTACTACTCACCACTTCAATACACTACCGAGGATCCACCTCCGTCTTCCTACGGAAGAGCCATCCTCGGCACTCACGCTTATCTTGAGGCTTTTAGTAGTTTCCATTTACTTGTCTATGAACTGTATAGGCAACCAAGTAGTCCTTTACCGCGGACGCGGCTATTCAAATAGATGATGTTAACCCTGCAGGGGTGTACTTCTTCATACATGTTTCCACCACTTAGCATCTGCACACGACATGTGCTCGGCAGACTTCAAGCGAAAGCCGACGTGGGTGTAGACCACGACCTACCTAGACACCTAAGTCTCTAGTCCAGGTTTATCGCCTATTCAGGTTCCATCCGCAGGGAGTCCGGCCAAGGTTTCCACATACGGCCCCGAACGATGTGAACAGGGTTCCCGAGATACCAAACGGGCATCCGGTACACCCGGCCACGTACCTACCGCATCACAGCCCACCCCTACGGTCAGCGCTGTTCACGGCCTCCAGTAGGCTACAGCGGGGTCATATTTCAGGGCCCAATGTATGGTAGTAGCTGATTCTTAAATCACACATACAGATCTCAGTGCTTAAGGACGGCTTCAATGAAATAACCCACCATGTACTCCTACATGGCCTCTCATTGATACCTTTACCAAATCGTGTTCAACACATTACTCTCATACTGACACGATCATTTCACTCTAGCCCATCACCCAGATGAACCAGACCTGACACGACTCTAAGCATAGCAGGCATAGCAAGGTAGGAACAACACATTCATATGGCTCAATCAACTCCAACACATGCTAGTGGGTTTCATCTAGTTATTGTGGCAATGACAGGTCATGCAAAGGAAATGGGTTCAACTACCGCAGCACACAGCAGTTTGAATCGCGTTGTCTTAATGCAGTAAAAGAGAGCAGGAGCAAGAACATGGATTGTATCGATATGATCAAATGGTTGGTTGCTTGCCTGATGGGTCGGTGCACCGATGTTGTTCTTCGTTGGGGTAATCACGGTACTCCTCGGGGGCAGAACCTGCCGCAGAGAGCACCGATACACAAACATCACCAAACAGTATGCAACAATATGATGCATGCATGAGACATGGCAAAATGAGTGTATTGGGTTAATGCAACTAAGACCAAATGGGTTTGAACTATTTTGAACCAAGGATTCAAATTTCAAACTCATAAGTGGCCCTATTAAGTGTTTTATCTTGTTCTATGATAAAAAGCAGGTTAGCTTGTTTAAACATGCATGAAACTAGTACAGATGGATAGATTGGATTTTTTTGATCATTTTTCATATATTACACTTTGCATTTGGAGCTACAGATTAATTTCTATGATTTTTTTGAAGTTTGTAGTATTTTCTGGAATTTCCTGTGTAGAAATAATTCTAGTAAATAACTTACTGCGTCAGCATTACGTCAGGATACGTCAGTGGTCAACGGAGCTGGTCCAGGTCAAACTGACCAGTGGGTCCCGCATGTCAGTAGTTAATTAAACTAACTAAATATAGTTAAAACTAATCTGGGTTAATTAGCAGAGGGGGCCCCACTTGTCATTGACTCATGGGAGTCAACCTGGGCCCACCCTAGTCAAAGTCAAAGGTCAAACTCGTCGGCGTCTAGCCGCCGGCGAGGCCAGACGCGATGGAGAGAGTGCATTTGTGCATTCCGGCGACCAAATGGACGGCGGAGAGCATCTATGTGTAGCTGGGGACGAGCCGCAGCTCTTGGTGGTGGTGGTTGAGCTCGGGGTGGCTGGAAACGTCGCCGGCGACGACTTTGGCGGTCGCCGGAGTCGGGTGAGGACGAATCCGAGGCAACGGGGCATGGCGAGGCTCTTGGTGAGGTGCGTTGGGCCCCTAGGGATGCGGTGAGTGCGTTAGACACGGCGGAGTGGCCGGTGGTTGGCCGAAGACACGTCGGCGACGAGCTCGAGGGCGGCGCATGCGGTGAAGCTCTGTGCGCTCGCTGTGGTGCACGAGAGCAAGAAAGGGAAGGGGGAGGAGGTAGCCAGGCTCACGGCGGTCTTGAGGAAGCTGACGGCGCGGTCGGGGACGAGCTGGTGCGGCGGCGACGGCGAAAGGGATCTCCGGCGGTGGCGAGGTCGAACGGGGTCGGTGCAGTGGCTTCGGGGCAAGCGAGCGCTCGGGGCTCGGCTTGCTCGACGGAGAGGAGGACGGCGAAGCTCCTGGACACGGTGGCGCGGCACAAGGACGACGGAGAGCGCGACTACGGCGACGGTGCGGCGGTGGCGTCGGCCATGGTGCGGGAGAGCGAGGGAGACGAGCTGGGGAGGAGGGAGCATGTCTGAGAGCTTGAGGGGGAAGTGGGCGTTCGACCCAGGGCGGCAGAACGGCGAGAGGAGGAGGCAGAGCGGCAGGCAGCTGCGTGGCGCGCTACAGTGCCGACGTCGAGCACCTGGCTGCCTGCCTGGCGAGGCCAAGCAGCTCGCTGGAGCAGTGGCTGGGCTGGGCCGGCTAGGTGGGCTGGTTGGTTGGCTGCCAGGTTAGTTCCCTCTCTCTCTTTTCATTTCTGTTTTCTATTTACTTCTGTAGTTTTGTGGATTTCTAAAAATACCTAAGCAACTCAAAAAATCCCCAAACTACTCATGCCCACTGTTTAAAATATAAACAACATGGAACATTTTAGTTTAGGATTATTTGAACATTTAAAATATTTTATAGATTTTAAATGCCCAAATTCAAATACTTATGATTTAATTCAAAAAACTTAGGATGACCTAGAAAATTGTGCACCACTTTTGGCAGAGGTTCTGAACCAAGACAAAAATGATGGACATTTTAGAAGGGCATTTCAGGTTCATTGAAAATATTTTTAGTAAACCCTAGTTGGATTCAGAGGGGGCTTGGGGTTCTGTCATCCCCATTTCAAGTTTCTGTTGAATGAAATAGACATGATGCAACACTCTAATGCATGAACTACCTAGGGTGTGACAACTCACCCCCACTCAAAAGAATCTCGTCCCGAGATTTAGGTTCCTCCGGAAAGAAGGCGGGATACTCAAGTCGAAGACGATCCTCCCTTTCCCAAGTAGCTTCCTTCTCAGAATGGTGCGACCATTGAACCTTGAGAAACTTGATATTATGTCGTCGAGTGGTACGCTCGGCTTGATCGAGGATACGAACGGGGTACTCTCGATACGTGAGATTATCTTGAAGATCAAGCGTTTCGTGGTCCACTCCACGGATAGGATCCGAGAAGCAACGCCTGAGTTGAGAAACATGGAAGACATCGTGGACTCTGGAGAGATACAGAGGTAGTTCCAATTGGTAGGAAACTTCTCCTCATTTGGCAAGAATGCGAAAAGGTCCAATGTAGCGAGGAGCCAATTTTCCTTTGATACCGAAACGATGGGTTCCCTTCAGAGGAGTAACCCGAAAGTAAGCCTTCTCGTCAACCTCGAAAGTCATAGCCTTATGTTTTCGGTCATATTGACTCTTTTGACGAGATTGGGCTGTTTTCAACTTTTCACGAACGATGCGAACTTGTTCTTCTGCTTCCTGGATCATATCCAGGCCAAAGAATTGTCTTTCCCCGGTTTTTGACCAGTTAAGAGGCGTTCGACACCTTCGTCCATAGATAACTTCAAAAGGGGCTTTACCCAAGCTAGATTGATAGCTGTTGCTATAAGCAAATTCGGCAAATGGAAGGCATTTCTCCCAATCCATTCCGAATGAGATAACAGAAGCTCGAAGCATGTCTTCTAGGATCTGGTTGACGCGTTCTACTTGACCACTTGATTGAGGGTGAAAGGCAGTGCTAAAGGAAAGGCGGGTTCCCATAGCGTTTTGGAAACTTTCCCAAAATCGAGAGGTGAAGAGACTTCCTCGATCCGAGTTGATTTCCAGTGGAACACAATGGAGAGACACTATTCGGGAGATGTACAAATCTGCTAACTGACTAGCGGTTATACTCTCGCGAACAGGTAAGAAATGGGCCACTTTGGAAAGACGGTCGATAACGACGAAGATAGCATTATTCCCTCTCTTGGTCCTGGGAAAACCGGTGATGAAATCCATACCAATTTTGTTCCATTTCCATTCAGGAATAGCTAAGGGTTGAAGGGTGCCAGCAGGCCGTTGATGCTCTGCTTTTACATGACGACAGACGTCGCAGTTAGCAACAAATTGAGTAATGTCTCTCTTCATCCTAGTCCACCAGAACCTCTGGCATAGGTCCTGATACATCTTAGTGCTACCGGGATGAATGGTGAGAGGAGATTCATGACCTCCCTAAGGATCAACTGCCGTAAGTGTTGGTTCTTGGGAACCACTAGACGGTTCTCAAAGTACACAACACCATGATCATTTGTAGAGAAACATTTAGCATCTCCGCTAGCAATGTTCTCCTTGATTCGAGATATTCCTTTATCTCGTTTCTGGGCAGCGTTGATTTGATCTGTAAGAGTAGGTTTCGCCACCAAGGTGGAAATGAATCCTTGAGGAACGATGTGAAGATTAAGCTTCCGAAATTCTTCGTGGAGAAGTGGTTGACTTTGTTGCAACATCAGATTGTTGCAATAAGATTTACGACTTAGCGCATCAGCCATGACATTGGCTTTTCCTGGGGTGTAAGTTATCCCTATGTCGAAATCTGTGATCAACTCGACCCAACGTCTTTGCCTGAGATTAAAATCTAGTTGGGTGAAGATGTACTTCAGACTCTGGTGATCAGTGAAGATTTCGCAACGATTACCAAGGAGGTAATGTCGCCAGGATTTGAGTGCATGGACTACAGCTGCAAGCTCTAGATCATGAGTAGGGTAGTTTTCCTCATGTGGGTGTAATTGCCGTGAAGCATAAGCAATTATGTGTCGATCTTGCATGAGAATGCAACCTAGTCCTTGTCGCGAGGCGTCGCAATAGATAACAAAGTCCTTGGAGAAATCTGGTGGTCCCAGTACGGGAGCAGAAGTTAAGCGTCTTTTCAGTTCCTGGAAACTGTGCTCACATTGTGGAGTCCACTCGAACTTTTTATCTTTCTTGAGGAGTTCAGTTAGAGGTTTAGAAACTTTGGAGAAATTATCAACAAAGCGGCGACAATAGCTGGCTAAGCCAAGGAAACTCCGAACTTGCTTGACCGATTCAGGTGGAGTCCAGTTAAGGACGGCTTGAACTCGCTCGGGATTGACAGCAATACCTTTACCAGAAATTACATGTCCTAGATAGGTCACTTGTGGCAACCAAAATTCGCATTTAGAGAACTTGGCATAAAGGCGATGCTCTCGAAGTTTCATCAACACTAGCCTTAGATGTTCGGCATGTTCTTCCTCGTTCTTGGAGTATATGAGTATATCATCGAGGTAAACCATGACGAATTTATCCAAATACTCCATGAAGATTGAGTTCATTAACCGGGAGAAGGTGGCTGGAGCGTTGGTTAAATCGAAGGACATGACGGTGTACTCGTATTGGCCATAACGAGTAACAAAGGCCGTTTTGGGAATGTCCCTGTTCCGGATTTTGATTTGATGGTAGCCCAACCTCAAGTCCATCTAAGAAAAGACTGAGGATCCAGCGAGCTGATCATACAAGTCATTGATCCTGGGGAGCGGATACTTGTTCTTTATTGTGACCAAGTTGACGGGTCGATAATCTACAACCATCCGGTCCGTACCATCCTTCTTCTTGACGAAGAGGACGGGGCAAGCCCATGGAGATGAACTAGGACGGATGAAACCCGTTTTCAAGGACTCATCGAGTTGTTTCTTAAGTTCGGCTAGTTCTAGGGGTGCCATCTTATAGGGTCTTCTAGAAATTGGGACAGTTCCTGGAATGAGATCCATCACAAACTCGACATCTCTGTCAGGTGGGGCACCTGGCAATTCTTCTGGAAAGACATCCGGAAAGTCACGGACTACCGGAACGTCTTCAAGGTCTGGCAAGGGGCTGGCATTAAGGGAATATAGCTGTCGCTTGGCTATTTGGGTCAAGACATTGAC
The DNA here is from genome assembly GCA_963921465.1 of Triticum timopheevii. Taxonomy (NCBI): domain Eukaryota; kingdom Viridiplantae; phylum Streptophyta; class Magnoliopsida; order Poales; family Poaceae; genus Triticum; species Triticum timopheevii. The sequence goes on from OY997270.1 coordinate 108,519,600, forward strand.
TATCTTTCCCGAAGGGTGTGTGAGTTGGACAGTCCTAGAGAAGCAATCAATCTTGCCATGATGGGCTGACATCCAGTCCATACCCAAGATGATATTAATGTCCGAAGATTTAAGAGCTATCAATGATGCGAGGAAGACAAGTCTGTCGACCTGAATTTCGTTCCCATGGCTTACTCTAGAGGTTTGCCATCTAGAACTAGGAGTAGAAATTTCCATGGTGGAAGGCATGTCACAGAATGCGGTGTTATGCAAGTGAGCATAGTTTTCGGATATGAATGAATGAGATGCTCCAGTATCGAAAAGAACAGATGCCGGGTGGCAATTAACAAGGAGCGTACCGAGAACGACGTTGGGATCCTCTTGGGTCTCTTCAGCTGAGACACAATTCACATGGCCACGTGCGGTGGTGGCCGGCTTGGCATAGAACACCTTCCCTGCTGGCTTGCCACGGCCAACAGCTTTTCCAGACTGGTTGGGGTTGGTCTGGGGACACTCGCGCATGTAGTGGCCTGATTCCCCACACTTGAAGCACGTCACGGGGCTAGTGCGTGGAGGAGCATTGTTGGTTGGCCCACCATAGGGCTTAGCTGGTGCATACTGCTGAGCTGGATGAGGCGCCTGATAGGATGGCCTCGGTGTGAACCTAGGTGGCAGGGCAGTGTTAGGCACCCACACCCGGCGCTTCTGTGGTCCAGCACCGGATGAGGAACCCAAGTCACGGCCATGCTTGCGTGTTGCTTCAAAATCGGCCTGACCCATCTCAGCACTGATGGCTTTGTTCACAAGCTTCTGAAAAGAGGTGCACTCATGCAGACGGAGATCTCGGCGAAGCTCAGGGATAAGTCCGTTGCGGAACCTTGCCTGCTTCTTGGCATCAGTGGAGACCTCTTCGGTGGCATAGTGTGCTAGGTTGCCGAACTCCCTGCTGTAAGCATCCACAGAGAGTCGACCTTGAGTGAAACTGCAGAACTCCTCATGTTTACGGTCCATGAGACCCTCCGGAATGTGATGTTCACGGAAAACCTCACTAAATTCTGCCCAAGTAGTGACATGGCCAGCTGGGCGCATAGCCACATTGTTCTCCCACCAGAGACTGGCGGGGCCCTCGAGATGATATGCAGCAAAGGTGACCTTATCAGCCTCAGCTACGAGTGCAGAACATAGCTTGTGAGTAATGCTGCGCAGCTAGTCATCGGCGTCGAGAGGCTCGACGGAGTGGTGAAAGGTAGGTGGGTGTAACTTGATGAAGTCACTGAGCGACACCAAGTTATTTCTCTGATGCTGTGTTGTGTTCTTTTCGATGCGCTCCAACAAACGGTTGGTCTCCCGCTTGTTTCTCTCGGCCTCCAGCATAACTTCGGCCAGAGAAGGAGGGTGAGGCAGGTTTGCTTCCCCAACTCTGCTGCCTTCGGCCTGCTCTGGGGGAGCAGGGTTGTTGCGGGTGTTGACCATCCTAGGAAAAACAAGACAAGGGTTTAGTCCAGGATGATAAGATTCTGACATAGAAATGTAGAATGTAATGGATAACTCGGAATGCAAGATGATCATCCGTATGACATGGTAGATACAGAAACTACTTCTTTTATTCCATCGTCATACACACCATACAAGGTTTAGTACAAGACCAAACAAAGTACTACTACGGTGAAGGGAAGATTACATCTCTTCGGAGGCATTCCAAGCTCCTATACATTATTTTTCCTACACCTCCGGAATTGTTACACACTAAGTCATATTCCACAAGTCACGCAGGATGGTGGAAATACAACTATTACAATACTAGTGGAACTACTACTAACTCAGACGTCTCCGTAGTAGTTCTCATAGAAGTCTCCTCCATATCCTGGAAGTTCAACGTGAGCGTCCGGAAACAGACGGTCCTGAGGAGCCTGTGGACCATAAGGGCTAGGGTGAGGTCTTGGACCAACAAACGGTGGCCTGCGAGGACCACGAGGTGGAGTGATGCCCCCCACATCACGCCAATCCATCATGTCTGGCAGAGCAGATCTAACAGGATACAGGTCTCTCATATCCATATATCCAGCTTGCACAGCCGGTGCAAACCGAGTCAAGGTGGCCCAGTGATCAGAACGGGTGTTGAAAAGCTCCAGTCTCAAGGCCCGATTCTCTCGGTCCTTATCCTCGAGCATCTCGGCAGTGGTGCGAGCTAGTGAGTCCTCCAGACTGGAGTCGGCATAGATAGCCCGGAGATACCCATGCGCTCCAGGAAGTGAAGCTGGCATATACCGGAAGTCGGTGTTGCGAAGCAGGCCAGTCCTGACTCGCATGATGGTCATCATAGAGTAGGCAGCATCTTGCACAGCCATCTCAATAGTAACATCGGGTCCATAGGAATAGTGGAGGGGCTCGGTGGATCTAGGATAAGAGGGAAATATCCTGACAGTGTAGAGATATTGGCTTTGATTAAAGTCTCAGAACTGCTCTTCGACCGTGTATTCGGGATACCAACGGTAACCCGTCTCGATCATTACCCGGACTAGCATAGCCGTATGACCGGGCACGTCGATGCACCGTGTCAGGTGAACCACTTGGTTTTGATCACGAGTGGCCATCTGAAAGCACAACCACAATGCAAAGGCATTAGAATTTCTAGCAGAATTTGGACAGCATAACGGCTGTAAATGCTCAAACAGGTTTTTGAGACATTTTACAAAGAATTGCATAGACACTCAACAATATCATATCAAGGTTCTGGGTCCAACTTAACAACATAACAGGGTAGTAGAACTGAACTAGGCTTGTAATCATCAAACCCATAAGGTACTACTGATTAGTAACACGTGAACCTGATAGAGAGAAGAGATCCTAATCCTTAACCCCCGGTGGAAGAATGGACTGACTCAAATCAGAATGTCATGAGGTAAAGGAGTAAAAAGAGCCTTACGTACCATCCCACAATCAATTCCCCTACATATAACTAAAGCATTTCTAGACTCAACATCGACCAGTTTGGCTTGGAGAACCTACAGGCAGTCCGGCTCTGATGCCAACGCTGTCAGGACCCCGACTCAATGTCACATCGATCTAGCCTGTAACACCTCATATTACTTTGCGGCCTCACGCACGGTATTCCCACAGGTGTCGCCTTACCTTTGCCCGGGACCGTTTGCGCCTTTTGGCACACGTATATGATAGTGTCGCTAGCATCCATATGAGAAGGAGCCCGGGCTGACATGGCTAGTCGTAAACCCAAAGTGGCACAGCCTTACAGGGACAGGCATCCATGACCCAGCATCGAACGTGTCGGTCATCAGCGAGTAAGTTCTGGGCTGTAACACTGGGCTAGCAGGACTCCGGTAAACCGGGCTGTAGCGGGCTAACAGGACTCCGGTACTCAATGCGTGACATTTCCCCGAAGGGACAGACACAGGAACGAAGAAGGACACATGCCGGCCAGCCTAAGTGTTCCGGAGCAGTAGCAAGCTACCATGGCTCAGTGGAATCACTAGGAGACATTTCCCGGTAAGAGAGGCTACTAAAGATAAACAACTAAATAGTCAGATCCCACACATACCAAGCATTTCAATCATACACACAATATGCTCGATATGTGTAAATACAACAAGGCATCACAACATGACTCTACAACACAAGTACTTTATTTAAGGCTCAGAGAGCCATACATAGCATACACACAAGTACGGGTCACACGACCCACATTCAAGTCATACAAGCATACAAGCCAACAGCGGAAGTAACTTGTCTGAGTACAGACAACTAGTAAAATAAAAGAGGCTTGGGCAAGCCTAGCTATACTACATGGTCCTTCACATGCTCAGGATCACCACCTGGGCCTTAGTCTACTCATCGATGTCAATGTCTACAGAAAACCCGTCGGAAGGGGTTGTAGCATCTTCTGCAAAATATAAATTAAAGCAACATGAGTACAAAGGTACTCAGCAAGACTTACATCAGATCCTACATACATGCACATTATCAAGATGGGTTGGTGGGGTTATTGCAGCAAGCCAGCTTTGACTCTTGGCTAAGCTATCCTACGAGACTCCAACTTGAAATGGTTTTGCGCACACGAGTCCACTACTCACCACTTCAATACACTACCAAGGATCCACCTCCGTCTTCCTACGGAAGAGCCATCCTCGGCACTCATGCTTATCTTGAGGCTTTTAGTAGTTTCCATTTACTTGTCTATGAACTGTATAGGCAACCAAGTAGTCCTTTACCACGGACGCGGCTATTCGAATAAATGATGTTAACCCTGCAGGGGTGTACTTCTTCATACATGTTTCCACCACTTAGCGTCTGCACACGACATGTGCTCGGCAGACTTCAAGCGAAAGCCGACGTTGGTGTAGACCACGACCTACCTAGACACCTAAGTCTCTAGTCCAGGTTTATCGCCTATTCAGGTTCCATCCGCAGGGAGTCCGGCCGAGGTTTCCACATACGGCCCCGAACGATGTGAACAGGGTTCCCGAGATACCAAACGGGCATCCGGTACACCCGGCCACGTACCTACCGCATCACAGCCCACCCCTACGGTCAGCGCTGTTCACGGCCTCCAGTAGGCTACAAACACCAGAAACTACTTGCAACTCCTAGACAGAGGACTAGGGTGAATAAGAAGCCGAGCGGGGTCATATTTCAGGGCCCAATGTATGGTAGTAGCTGATTCTTAAATCACACATACAGATCTCAGTGCTTAAGGATGGCTTCAATGAAACAACCCACCATGTACTCCTACATGGCCTCTCATCGATACCTTTACCAAATCGTGTTCAACACATTACTCTCATACTGACACGATCATTTCACTCTAGCCCATCACCATGATGAACCAGACCTGACACGACTCTAAGCATAGCAGGCATAGCAAGGTAGGAACAACACATTCATATGGCTCAATCAACTCCTACACATGCTAGTGGGTTTCATCTAGTTACTGTGGCAATGACAGGTCATGCAGAGGAAATGGGTTCAACTACCGCAGCACACAACAATTTGAATCGCGTTGTCTTAATGCAGTAAAAGAGATCAGGAGCAAGAACATGGGATTGTATCGATATGATCAAATGGTTGGTTGCTTGCCTGATGGGTCGGTGCACTGGTATTGTTCTTCGTTGGGGTAATCATGGTACTCCTCGGGGGCAGAACCTGCCGCAGAGAGCACCGATACACAAACATCACCAAACAGTATGCAACAATATGATGCATGCATGAGACATGGCAAAATGAGTGTATTGGGCTAATGCAACTATGACCATATGGGTTTGAACTATTTTGAACCAAGGATTCAAATTTCAAACTCATAAGTGGCCCTATTAAGTGTTTTATATTGTTCTGTGATAAACAGAAGGTTAGCTTGTTTAAACATGCATGAAACTAGTACAGATGGATAGATTGGATTTTTCTGATCATTTTTTATATATTACACTTTGCATTTGGAGCTACAGATTAATTTCTATGATTTTTGGAAATTTGTAGTATTTTCTGGAATTTCCTGTGTAGAAATAATTTCAGTAAATAACTTACTGCATCAGCATTACGTCAGGATACGTCAGTGGTCAACGGAGCTGGTCCATGTCAAACTGACCAGTGGGTCCCGCATGTCAGTAGTTAATTAAACTAACTAAATTTAGTTAAAACTAATCTGGGTTAATTAGCAGAGGGGGGCCCACTTGTCATTGACTCAGAGGAGTCAACCTGGTCCCACCCTAGTCAAAGTCAAAGGTCAAACTCTCCGGCGTCTAGCCGCCGGCGAGGCCAGACGCGGCGGAGAGAGTGCATTTGTGCATTCCGGCGACCAAATGGACGGCGAAGAGCATCTATGTGTAGCTGGGGACGAGCCGCAACTCTTGGTGGTGGTGGTTGAGCTCGGGGTGGCCGGAAACGTCGCTGGCGACGACTTTGGCGATCGCTGGAGTCGGGTGAGGACGAATCCGAGGCTACAGGGCACGGCGAGTGAGGGAGTCCTGGACTAGGGGGTGTCCGGATAGCCGGACTATCAATATCCGCCGGACTCCAAGACTACGAAGATACAAGATTGAAGACTCCGGCTCGTGTCCGGATGGTACTTTCCTTGGCGTGGAAGGCAAGCTTGGCAATACGGATATGTAGATCTCCTACCATTGTAACCAACTCTGTGTAACCCTAGCCTTCTCCGGTGTCTATATAAACCGGAGGGCTTTAGTCCGTAGGACAACATACATCTCAACAATCATACCATAGGATAGCTTCTAGGGTTTAGCCTCCTTGATCTCCTGGTAGATCTACTCTTGTACTACCCATATCATCAATATTAGTCAAGCAGGACGTAGGGTTTTACCTCCATCGAGAGGGCCCGAACCTGGGTAAAAACATCATGTCCCTTGTCTCCTGTTACCATCCGCCTAGACGCACAGTTCGGGACCCCCTACCCGAGATCCGCCGGTTTTGACACCGACAGCGAGGCTCGTGGTGAGGTGCGTTGGGCCCCTAGGGATGCGGTGAGTGCATTAGACACGGCGGGGTGGCCGGTGGTTGGCCGGAGACACGTCGGCGACGAGCTCGGTGGCGCCGCGTGCGGTGAAGCTCCGTGCGCTCGCTGTGGTGCATGAGAGCAAGAAAGGGAAGGGGGAGGAGGTAGCCAGGCTCACGGCGGTCTTGAGGAAGCTGACGGCACGGTCGGGGACGAGCTGGTGCGGCGGCGATGGCGAAAGGGATCTCCGGCGGTGGCGAGGTCGAACGGGGTCGGTGCAGTGGCTTCGGGGCAAGCGAGCGCTCGGGGCTCGGCTTGCTCGACGGAGAGGAGGACGGCGAAGCTCCTGGACACGGTGGCGCGGCGCAAGGACGACGGAGAGCGTGACTACGGTGACGGTGCGGCGGCGGTGGCGTCGGCCATGGTGCGGGAGAGCGAGGGAGACGAGCTGGGGAGGAGGGAGCGTGTCTGAAAGCTCGAGGGGGAAGTGGGCATTCGACCCAGGGCGGCAGAACGGTGAGAGGAGGAGGCAGAGCGGCAGGCAGCTGCGTGGCGCGCTACGGTGCCGACGTCGAGCACCTGGCTGCCTGCCTGGCGAGGCCAAGCAGCTCGCTGGAGCAGTGGCTGGGCTGGGCCGGCTAGGTGGGCTGTTTAGTGGGCTACCAGGTTAGTTCCCTCTCTCTCTTTTCATTTCTGTTTTCTATTTACTTCTGTAGTTTTCTGGATTTCTAAAAATACCTAAGCAACTCCAAAAATCCCCAAACTGCTCATGCCCACTGCTTAAAATATAAACAACATGGAACATTTTAGTTTAGGATTATTTGAACATTTAAAATATTTTATAGATTTTAAATGCCCAAATTCAAATACTTATGATTTAATTCAAAAACCTTAGGATGACCTAGAAAATTGTGCACCACTTTTGGCAGAGGTTCTGAACCAAGACAAAAATGATGGACATTTTAGAAGGGCATTTCAGGTTCATTGAAAATATTTTTAGTAAACCCTAGTTGGATTCAGAGGGGGCTGGGGGTTCTGTCATCCCCATTTCAAGTTTCTGTTGAATGAAATAGACATGATGCAACACTCTAATGCATGAACGAGCTAGGGTGTGACAACTCACCCCCACTCAAAAGAATCTCATCCCGAGATTTATGTTCCTCCGGAAAGAAGGCGGGATACTCAAGTCGAAGACGATCCTCCCTTTCCCAAGTAGCTTCCTTCTCAGAATGGTGCGACCATTGAACCTTGAGAAACTTGATATTATGTCGTCGAGTGGTACGCTCGGCTTGATCGAGGATACGAACAGGGTACTCTCGATACATGAGATTATCTTGAAGATCAAGCGTTTCGTGGTCCACTCCACGGATAGGATCCGAGAAGCAACGCCTGAGTTGAGAAACGTGGAAGACATCGTGGACTCTGGAGAGATACGGAGGTAGTTCCAATTGGTAGGCAACTTCTCCTCGTTTGGCAAGAATGCGAAAAGGTCCAATGTAGCGAGGAGCCAATTTGCCTTTGATACCGAAACGATGGGTTCCCTTCAGAGGAGTAACCCGAAGGTAAGCCTTCTCGTCAACCTCGAAAGTCATAGCCTTATGTTTTCGGTCATATTGACTCTTTTGACGAGATTGGGCTGTTTTCAACTTTTCACGAACGATGCAAACTTGTTCTTCTGCTTCCTGGATCATATCCAGGCCAAAGAATTGTCTTTCCCCGGTTTGTGACCAGTTAAGAGGCGTTCGACACCTTTGCCCATAGAGAACTTCAAAAGGGTCTTTACCCAAGCTAGATTGATAGCTGTTGTTATAAGCAAATTCGGCAAATGGAAGGCGTTTCTCCCAATCCATTCCGAATGAGATAACAGAAGCTCGAAGCATGTCTTCTAGGATCTGGTTGACGCGTTCTACTTGACCACTTGATTGAGGGTGAAAGGCAGTGCTAAAGGAAAGGCGGGTTCCCATAGCGTTTTGGAAACTTTCCCAAAATCGAGAGGTGAAGAGACTTCCTCGATCCGAGTTGATTTCCAGTGGAACACCATGGAGAGACACTATTCGGGAGATGTACAAATCTGCTAACTGACTACTGGTTATACTCTCGCGAACAGGTAAGAAATGGGCCACTTTGGAAAGACGATCGATAACGACGAAGATAGCATTATTCCCTCTCTTGGTCCTGGGAAAACCGGTGATGAAATCCATACCAATTTTGTCCCATTTCCATTCAGGAATAGCTAAGGGTTGAAGGGTGCCAGCAGGCCATTGATGCTCTGCTTTTACACGACGACAAACGTCGCAGTTAGCAACAAATTGAGCAATGTCTCTCTTCATCCTAGTCCACCAGAACCTCTGGCGTAGGTCCTGATACATCTTAGTTCTACCGAGATGAATGGTGAGAGGAGATTCATGAGCCTCCCTAAGGATCAACTACCGTAAGTGTTGGTTCTTGGGAACCACTAGACGGTTCTCAAAGTACACAACACCATGATCATTTGTAGAGAAACATTTAGGATCTCCGCTAGCAATGTTCTCCTTGATTCGAGATATTCCTTTATCTTGTTTCTGGGCAGCAATGATTTGATCTGTAAGAGTAGGTTTCGCCACCAAGGTGGAAAGGAATCCTTGAGGAACGATGTGAAGATTAAGCTTCCGAAATTCTTCGTGGAGAAGTGGTTGACTTTGTTGCAACATCAGATTGTTGCAATAAGATTTACGACTTAGCGCATCAGCCATGACATTGGATTTTCCTGGGGTGTAAGTTATCCCTAAGTCGAAATCTGTGATCAACTCGACCCAACGTCTTTGCCTGAGATTCAAATCTGGTTGGGTGAAGATGTACTTCAGACTCTGTTGATCAGTGAAGATTTTGCAACGATTACCGAGGAGGTAATGTCGCTAGGATTTGAGTGCATGGACTATAGCTGCAAGCTCTAGATCATGAGTAGGGTAGTTTTCCTCATGTGGGTGTAATTTCTGTGAAGCATAAGCAATTACGTGTCGATCTTGCATGAGAATGCAACCTAGTCCTTGTCATGAGGCATCGCAATAGATAACAAAGTCCTTGGAGAAATCTGGTGGTACCAGTACGGGAGCAGAAGTTAAGCGTCTTTTCAGGTGCTAAAAACTGTGCTCACATTGTGGAGTCCACTCGAACTTTTTATCTTTCTTGAGGAGTTCAGTTAGAGGTTTAGCAACTTTGGAGAAATTCTCTACAAAGCGGCAAAAATAGCTCGCTAAGCCAAGGAAACTCCGAACTTGCTTGACCGATTCAGGTGGAGTCCAGTTAAGGACGGCTTGAATCGCTCGGGATTGACAGCAATACCTTTACCAGAAATTACATGTCCTAGATAGGTCACTTCTGGCAACCAAAATTCGCATTTAGAGAACTTGGCATAAAGGCGATGCTCTTGAAGTTTCATCAACACTAGCCTTAGATGTTCGGCATGTTCTTCCTCGTTCTTGGAGTAGATGAGTATATCATCGAGGTAAACCACGACGAATTTATCCAAATACTCCATGAAGATTGAGTTCATTAACCGGGAGAAGGTGGCTGGAGCGTTGGTTAAGCCGAAGGACATGACGGTGTACTCGTATTGGCCATAACGAGTAACAAAGGCCGTTTTGGGAATGTCCCCGTTCCGGATTTTGATTTGATGGTAGCCCAACCTCAAATCCATCTTAGAAAAGACTGAGGATCCAGCGAGCTGATCATACAGGTCGTTGATCCTGGGGAGCGGATACTTGTTCTTTATTGTGACCAAGTTGACGGGTCGATAATCTACAACCATTCGGTACGTACCATTCTTCTTCTTGACGAAGAGGACGGGGCAAGCCCATGGAGATGAACTAGGACGGATGAAACCCTTTTTCAAGGACTCATCGAGTTGTTTCTTAAGTTCGGCTAGTTCTAGGGGTGCCATCTTATAGGGTCTTCTAGAAATTGGGACAGTTCCTGGAATGAGATCTATCACGAACTCGACATCTCTGTCAGGTGGGACACCTGGTAATTCTTCTGGAAAGACATCCGGAAAGTCACGGACTACCGGAACATCTTCGAGGTCTGGCAAGGGGCTGGCATTAAGGGAATATAGCTGTCGCTTGGCTATTCGGGTCAAGACATTGACTATCTTTCCTGAAGGGTGTGTGAGTTGGACAGTCCTAGAGAAGCAATCAATCTTGGCATGATGGGCTGACATCTAGTCCATACCCAAGATGATATTAATGTCCGAAGATTTAAGAGCTATCAATGATGCGAGGAAGACAAGTCTGTCGACCTGAATTTCGTTCCCATGGTTTACTCTAGAGGTTTGCCATCTAGAACCAGGAGTAGAAATTTCCATGGTGGAAGGCATGTCACAGAATGCGGTGTTATGCAAGCGAGCATAGTTTTCGGATATGAATGAATGAGATGCTCCAGCATCGAAAAGAACAGATGCCGGGTGGCAATTAACAAGGAGCGTACCGAGAACAACGTTGGGATCCTCTTGGGCCTCTTCAGCTGAGACACAATTCACATGGCCACGTGCGGTGGTGGCCGGCATGGCATAGAACACCTTCCCTGCTGGCTTGCCACGGCCAACAGCTTTTCCAGACTGGTTGGGGTTGGTCTGGGGACACTCGCGCATGTAGTGGCCTGATTCCCCACACTTGAAGCACGACACGGGGCTGGTGCGTTGAGGAGCATTGTTGGTTGGCCCACCATAGGGCTTAGCTGGTGCATACTGCTGAGCTGGACGAGGCGCCTGATAGGATGGCCTCGGTGTGAACCTGGGTGGCAGGGCAGTGTTAGGCACCCACACCCGGCGCTTCTGTGGTCCAGCACCGGATGAGGAACCCAAGTCACGGCCATGCTTGCGTGTTGCTTCAAAATCGGTCTGACCCGTCTCAGCACTGATGGCTTTGTTCACAAGATTCTGAAAAGAGGTGCACTCATGCAGACGGAGATCTCAGCAAAGCTCAGGGCTAAGTCCCTTGCGGAACCTTGCCTGCTTCTTGGCATCAGTGGAGACCTCTTCGGTGGCATAGTGTGCTAGGTTACCGAACTCCCTGCTGTAAGCGTCCACAGAGAGTCGACCTTGAGTGAAACTGCTGAACTCCTCACATTTACGGTTCATGAGACCCTCCGGAATGTGATGTTCACGGAAAGCCTCACTAAATTCTGCCCAAGTAGTGACATGGCCAGCTGGGCGCATAGCCACATAGTTCTCCCACCAGAGACTAACGGGGCCCTCGAGATGATATGCAGCAAAGGTGACCTTATCAGACTCAGCTACGAGTGCAGAACATAGCTTGTGAGTAATGCTGCGCAGCCAGTCATCGGCGTCGAGAGGCTCGACGGAGTGGTGAAAGGTAGGTGGGTGTAACTTGATGAAGTCACTGAGTGACACCAAGTTATTTCTCTGATGCTGTGCTGTGTTCTGTTCGATGCGCTCCAACAAACGGTTGGTCTCCCGCTTGTTTCTCTCGGCCTCCAGCATAACTTCGTCCAGAGAAGGAGGGTGAGGCAGGTTTGCTTCCCCAACTCTGCTGCCTTCGGCCTGCTCTGGGGGAGCAGGGTTGTTGCGAGTGTTGACCATCCTAGGAAAAACAAGACAAGGGTTTAGTCCAGGATGATAAGATTCTGACATAGAAATGTAGAATGTAATGGATAACTCGGAATGCAAGATGATCATCCGTATGACATGGTAGATACAGAAACTGCTTCTTTTATTCCATCGTCATACACACCATACAAGGTTTAGTACGAGACCAAACAAAGTACTACTATGGTGAAGGGAAGATTACATCTCTTAGGAGGCATTCCAAGCTCCTATACATTATTTTTCCTACACCTCCGGAATTGATACACACTAAGTCATATTCCACAAGTCACGCAGGACGGTGGAAATACAACTATTACAATACTAGTGGAACTACTACTAACTCAGACGTGTCCGTAGTAGTTCTCATAGAAGTCTCCTCCATAGCCTGGAAGTTCAACGTGAGCGTCCAGAAACAGACGGTCCTGAGGAGCCTGTGGACCATAAGGGCTAGGGTGAGGTCTTGGACCAACAAACGATGGCCTGCGAGGACCACGAGGTGGGGTGATGCCCCCCACATCACGCCAATCCATCATGTCTGGCAGAGCAGATCTAACAGGATACAGGTCTCTCATATCCATATATCCAGCTTGCACAGCCGGTGCAAACCGAGTCAAGGTGGGCCAGTGATCAGAACGGGTGTTGAAAATCTCCAGTCTCAAGGCCCGATTCTCCCGGTCCTTATCCTCGAGCATCTCGGCAGTGGTGCGAGTTAGTGAGTCCTCCTGACTGGAGTCGGCATAGATAGCCCGGAGATACCCATGCGCTCCAGGAAGTGAAGCTGGCATATACCAGAAGTTGGTGTTGCGAAGCAGGCCAGTCCTGACTCGCATGATGGTCATCATAGAGTAGGCAGCATCTTGCACAGCCATCTCAATAGTAACACCTAGTCCATAGGAACAGTGGAGGGGCTCGGTGGATCCAGGATAAGAGGGAAATATCCTGACAGTGCAGAGATATTGGCTTTGATTAAAGTCTCGGAACTGCTCTTCGACCGTGTATTCGGGATACCAACGGTAACCCGTCTCGATCATTACCCGGACTAACATAGCGGTATGACCGGGCACGTCGATGCACCGTGTCAGGCGAACCACTTGGTTTTGATCACGAGTGGCCATCTGAAAGCACAACCACAATGCAAAGGCATTAGAATTTCTAGCAGAATTTGGACAGCATAACGGCTGTAAATGCTCAAACAGGATTTTGAGACATTTTACAAAGAATTGCATAGACACTCAACAATATCATATCAAGGTTCTCGGTCCAACTTAACAACATAACAGGGTAGTAGAACTGAACTAGGCTTGTAATCATCAAACCTATAAGGTACTACTGATTAGTAACACGTGAACCTGATAGAGAGAAGAGATCCTAATCCTTAACCCCCGGTGGAAGAATGGACTGACTCAGATCAGAATGTCATGAGGTAAAGGAGTAAAAAGAGCCTTACGTACCATCGCACAATCAATTCCCCTACATATAACTAAAGCATTTCTAGACTCAACATCGACCAGTTTGGCTTGGAGAACCTACAGGCAGTCCGGCTCTGATGCAATGCTGTCAGGACCCCGACTCAGTGTCAAATCGATCTAGCCTGTAACACCTCATATCACTTTGCGGCCTCACACATGGTATTCCCACGGGTGTCGCCTTACCTTTGCCCGGGACCGTTTGCGCCTTTTAGCACACATATATGATAGTGTCGCTAGCATCCATATGATAAGGAGCCCGGGCTGACATGGCTAGTCCTAAACCCAAAGTGGCACAGACTTACAAGGACAGGCATCCATGACCCAGCATCGAACGTGTCGGTCATCAGCGAGTAAGTTCCGGGCTGTAGCACTGGGCTAGCAGGACTCCGGTAAACCTGGCTGTAGCGGGCTAACAGGACTCCGGTACTCAACGCGTGACATTTCCCCGAAGGGACAGACACAGGAACGAAGAAGGACACATGCCGGCCAGCCTAAGTGTTCCGAAGAAGTAGCAAGCTACCATGGCTCAGGGGAATCACTAGGAGACATTTACCGGTAAGAGAGGCTACTAAAGATAAACAACTAAATAGTCAGATCCCACACATACCAAGCATTTCAATCATACACACAATATGCTCGATATGTGTAAATACAACAAGGCATCACAACATGACTCTACAACACAAGTACTTTATTTAAGGCTCAGAGAGCCATACATAGCATACACACAAGTACGGGTCACACGACCCACATTCAAGTCATACAAGCATACAAGCCAACAACGGAAGTAACTTGTCTGAGTACAGACAACTAGTAAAATAAAAGAGGCTTGGGCAAGCCTAGCTATACTACATGGTCCTTCACATGCTCAGGATCACCACCTGGGCCTTAGTCTACTCATCGATGTCAACGTCTACGAAAAACCCATCGGAAGGGGTTGTAGAATCTTCTGAAAAATATAAATTAAAGCAACATGAGTACAAAGGTACTCAACAAGACTTACATCAAATCCTACATACATGCACATTATCAAGAAGGGTTGGTGGGGTTATTGCAGCAAGCCAGATTTGACTCTTGGCTAAGCTATCCTACGAGACTCCAACTTGAAATGGTTTTGCGCACACGAGTCCACTACTCACAACTTCAATACACTACCGAGGATCCACCTCCGTCTTCCTACGGAAGAGCCATCCTCGGCACTCACGCTTATCTTGAGGCTTTTAGTAGGTTCCATTTACTTGTCTATGAGTTGTATAGGCAACCAAGTAGTCCTTTACCGCGGACGCGGCTATTCGAATAGATGATGTTAACCCTGCAGGGGTCTACTTCTTCATACATGTTTCCACCACTTAGGGTCTGCACACGACATGTGCTCGGCAGACTTCAAGCGAAAGCGGACGTGGGTGTAGACCACGACCTACCTAGACACCTAAGTCTCTAGTCCAGGTTTATCGCCTATTCAGGTTCCATCCGCAGGGAGTCCGGCCAAGGTTTCCACATACGGCCCCGAACGATGTGAACAGGGTTCCCGAGATACCAAACGGGCATCCGGTACACCCAGCCACGTACCTACCGCATCACAGCCCACCCCTACGGTCAGCGCTGTTCACGGCCTCCAGTAGGCTACAAACACCAGAAACTACTTGCAACTCCTGGATAGAGGACTAGGGTGAATAAGAAGCCGAGCGGGGTCATATTTCAGGGCCCAATGTATGGTAGTAGCTGATTCTTAAATCACACATACAGATCTCAGTGCTTAAGGACGGCTTCAATGAAACAACCCACCATGTACTCCTACATGGCCTCTCATTGATGCCTTTACCAAATCGTGTTCAACACATTACTCTCATACTGACACGATCATTTCACTCTAGCCCATCACCCAGATGAACCAGACCTGACACGACTCTAAGCATAGCAGGCATAGCAAGGTAGGAACAACACATTCATATGGCTCAATCAACTCCTACACATGCTAGTGGGTTTCATCTAGTTACTGTGGCAATGACAGGTCATGCAGAGGAAATGGGTTCAACTACCGCAGCACACAGCAGTTTGAATCGCGTTGTCTTAATGCAGTAAAAGATATCAGGAGCAAGAACATGGGATTGTATCGATATGATCAAATGGTTGGTTGCTTGCCTGATGGGTCGGAGCACCGATACACAAACATCACCAAACAGTATGCAACAATATGATGCATGCATGAGACATGGCAAAATGAGTGTATTGGGCTAATGCAACTAAGACCAGATGGGTTTGAACTATTTTGAACCAAGGATTCAAATTTCAAACTCATAAGTGGCCCTATTAAGTGTTTTATCTTGTTCTGTAATAAACAGCAGGTTAGCTTGTTTAAACATGCATGAAACCAGTACAGATGGATAGATTGGATTTTTCTGATCATTTTTCATATATTACACTTTGCACTTGGAGCTACAGGTTAATTTCTATGATTTTTTGAAGTTTGTAGTATTTTATGGAATTTCCTGTGTAGAAATAATTCCAGTAAATAACTTACTGCGTCAGCATTACGTCAGGATGACGTCACTGGTCAACGGAGCTGGTCCAGGTCAAACTGACTAGTGGGTCCCGCATGTCAGTAGTTAATTAAACTAACTAAATTTAGTTAAAACTAATCTGGGTTAATTAGCAGAGGGGGCCCCACTTGTCATTGACTCAGGGGAGTCAACCTGGGCCCACCCTAGTCAAAGTAAAAGGTCAAACTCGCCGGTGTCTATCCGCCGGCGAGGCCAGACACGGCGGAGAGAATGCATTTGTGCATTCCGGCGACCAAATGGACGGCGGAGAGCATCTATGTGTAGCTGGGGACGAGCCGCAGCTCTTGGTGGTGGTGGTTGAGCTCGGGGTGGCCGGAAACGTCGCCGGCGACGACTTTGGCGGTCGTCGGAGTCGGGTGAGGATGAATCCGAGGCTACGGGGCACGACGAGGCTCGTGGTGAGGTGCGTTGGGCCCCTAGGGATGCGGTGAGTGCGTTAGACACGGCGGGGTGGCCGGTGGTTGGCCGGAGACACGTCGGCGACGAGCTCGGCGGCGCCGCGTGCGGTGAAGCTCCGTGCGCTCGCTGTTGTGCACGAGAGCAAGAAAGGGAAGGGGGAGGAGGTAGCCAGGCTCACGGCGGTCTTGAGGAAGCTGACGGCGCGGTCGGGGACGAGCTGGTGCGGCGGCGACGGCGAAAGGGATCTCCGGCGGTGGCGAGGTCGAACGGGGTCGGTGCAGTGGCTTCGGGGCAAGCGAGCGCTCGGGGCTCGGCTTGCTCGACAGAGAGGAGGACGGCGAAGCTCCTGGACACGGTGGCGCGGCGCAAGGACGACGGAGAGCGCAACTACGGCGACGGTGCGGCGGCGGTGGCGTCGGCCATGGTGCAGGAGAGCGAGGGAGACGAGCTGGGGAGGAGGGAGCGTGTCTGAGAGCTCGAGGGGGAAGTGGGCGTTTGACCCAGGGCGGCAGAACGGCAAGAGGAGGAGGCAGAGCGGCAGGCAGCTGCGTGGCACGCTACGGTGCCGACGTCGAGCACCCTGGCTGCCTGCCTGGCGAGGCCAAGCAGCTCGCTGGAGCGGTGGCTGGGCTGGGCCGGCTAGGTGGGCTGGTTGGTGGGCTGCCAGGTTAGTTCCCTCTCTCTCTTTTCATTTCTGTTTTCTATTTACTTCTGTAGTTTTGTGGATTTCTAAAAATACCTAAGAAACTCCAAAAATCCCTGAACTGCTCATGCCCACTGTTTAAAATATAAACAACATGGAACATTTTAGTTTAGGATTATTTGAACATTTAAAATATTTTATAGATTTTAAATGCCCAAATTCAAATACTTATGATTTAATTCAAAAACCTTAGGATGACCTAGAAAATTGTGCACCACTTTTGGCAGAGGTTCTGAACCAAGACAAAAATGATGGACATTTTAGAAGGGCATTTCAGGTTCATTGAAAATATTTTTAGTAAACCCTAGTTGGATTCAGAGGGGGCTGGGGGTTCTGTCATCCCCATTTCAAGTTTCTGTTGAATGAAATAGACATGATGCAACACTCTAATGCATGAACTAGCTAGGGTGTGACACCGGTGCAGGAGGGGGGCGGGGCGTCGGCGCCAGGCCCGGGGCGGTGGGGCGCGGGGGGGCCGGGTCACCGGGGGGCCTGGGCGACGGGGCGGTGGGGCGACGGGGCGGTGGGGCGACGGGGCGGGGGGCCGGTGGGGCGGCGGGGCGGTGGTGCGACCGGGCGGCGGCCCGCGTGTGTGGGAGGGAAACAAAGAGAGAGGGGGGGTGGGGCGCGCCCGCTGTTAGATACGTTTAATCTTTGTCGTCCGTCACCTTTGCCGTCCGCTAATGTGCGCTTTGCAGTCCGCTAGCGGACGACAAAGAGGGGGCCGTTAAGTATTTTTTAACCAGCTCCTCAGTGGGGCCCCCCTCCCACTTTGCAGTCCGCTAGCGGACGGCAAGGAACAGGCTGATGGCAAAGGCTTTCTTTGCCATCAGCCAGTTCTTTGCCGTCTGCTTTTAGGTAGCTGATGGCAAAGAGCATCTTTGCCGTCCGCTAGCTGACGACAAAGAGCTGGCAGATGGCAAAGTAGCTGATTCCAGTAGTGCATGTATACTTGCAAAATAAGCATGGAAAAGGCTATCATTGCCACTTTTATTGAAATAAAATATGCAAAACATTACTATAAATAACAGGGAGCAAATCGTAACAAAAGAAATTGACACTCCAAGCAAAACACATAACATGTGACGAATAAAAATGTAGCTCCAAGCGAGGTTACCGATAATGTTGGAGAGGAAAGAGGGGATGCCTTCCGGGCATCCCAAGCTTAGTTGCTTGGATCTTCCTTGAATATTACCTTGGGGTGCCCTGGGCATCCCCAATCTTAGGGTCTTGTCACTCCTTAGTCTCCTCATATCCATGTTTCACCCAAAACTTGAAAACTTCAATCACACAAAACTTAATGGAACTTCATGAGATAGGTTAGGATGATAAAGACCAAACCATTTCACTTTGGTACTGTCAAAAACAAGATTCATAATTGTTTACACACAATTCCTACTGTATAATATCATTTCCACAATTCATATTGAGCAATATAAGCCATAGAAACAAGGAAACAAGCAAACTATGCATTGAAAACAGAATCTGTCAAAAACAGAACAGTCTGTAGTAATCTGTACTCAAACCATAATTCTGCTACTCCAAAAATTATGAAAAAATTATTAACACGTGAGATATTTATATATTAATATTCTGCAAAAAGAATCAACTCAAAATCACTCTTCTGTTAAAAATGAGAGTTATTTTCGTGAGTGCAAAAGTTTCTGTTTTTCAGCAAGATCAAATCAACTATCACCCAACATGATCCCAAAGGCTTTACTTGGCACTTTATTGAAACAGAAAACAATAAAACATGATTACTACAGTAGACTAATCATGTGAACACACAAAAACAGTAGATAAAAGTGTTGGGTTGTCTCCCAACAAGCGCTTTTCTTTAATGCCTTTTAGCTAGGCATGATGATTTCAATGATGCTCGCATAAAAGATAAGAATTGAAACATGAAAAAGAGCATCATGAATCACATGGCAAGCACATTTAAGCCTAACCCACTTCCTATGCATAGGGATTTTGTGAGAAAATATTTCATGGGAACAAGAATGAACTAGCATAGGATGGCAAAACATGCATAACTTCAAAACTTTCAACACATAGAGAGGAAACTTGATATTATTGAGATATGTAAAAGCATATGTTCCTCTCTCATAATAATTTTCTGTAGCATCATGAAGAAATTCAACAATATAACCATCACATAAATCATTCTTTTCATGACACATAAGCATAGCAATTTTGTTACTCTGGACATAAGCAAATGTATTCTCATGAATAGTAGTGGGAGCAAACTCAACAAAATAACTATCATGAGAGTGAAAATTAAATCATGATGACAAGTTTCATGGTTATCGTTATTCCTTATAGCATACATGGCATCACCATAATCATCATAGATAGGAACTTTCTTGTCATAGTCAATTGCAACCTCCTCCAAAATAGTGGATTCATCACTAAATAAAGTCATGACCTCTCCAAATCCACGTTCATCATTATAATCATCATACATAGGAGGCATGCAATCATTATAACTAATTTGCACATCAAATCTTGCGGGACTAAAGATATCATCTTCATCAAACATAGCATCCCCAAGCTTATGTCTTTGCATATCATTCGCATCATGGATATACAAACAACTCATAATAACAACATTGCACTCATGCTCATCGTTTATGCCAAACATTCTATTGAATTCTTCTTCTATCAATTGAGCACAATTTTCATTTCCATTAGTTTCATGAAAGACATTATAAAGATGATCAATAATATGATGCAACCTTAATTCCATTTTTTTGTAGTTTTATTTTATAAACCAAACTAGTGATAAAACAAGAAACTAAAAGATTCGATTGCAAGATCTAAAGATATACCTTGAAGCACTCACCTCTCCGGCAACGGCGCCAGAAAAGAGCTTGATGTCTACTATGCAACTTTATTCTTGTAGACACGTGTAGGGCCTCCAAGCGCGGAGTTTTGTAGGACAGTAGCAATTTTCCCTCAAGAGGATGGCCTTAGGTTTATCAATCCGTGGGAGGCATAGGATGAAGATAGTCTCTCTCAAGCAACCTTGCAATCAAATACAAGAAATCTCTTGTGCCCCAACACACCCAATGCGATAGCAAATTGTATAGGTGCACTAGTTCGGCGAAGAGATGGTGATAAAAGTGTAGTATGGATAGTAGATATGAGTTTTCGTAGTGCGAACAATAAAAAACAGCAAGGTAGTAAATAGAAAACTGGGCACAAACGCTATTGCAATGATGGAAAATGAGGCCTAGGGTGCATACTTTCACTAGTGCAATCTCTCAACAATGCTAACATAGTTGGATCATATGATTATCCCTCAAAGTGCAATAAAGAATCACTCCCGAGTTCCTATTAGCAGAGAACAAAAGATAGAAATTGTTTGTAGGGTACGAAACCACCTCAAAGCTATTCATCCCGATCAATCTATCCTAGAGTTGGTACTAAAATAACAGCAAGCTATTCTTTCCAGTCGATCCAATCAAGAGTTTGTACTAAAATAACACCATATGATACATATCAACCAAATCTAATGTCACCTAGATATCCCAATGTCACCGCGAGTACCCGTGACTTAATTATACGAATATGTATCAAACAATTTCACATTCATAATACTCAATCCACACAAAGAACTACAAGGAGACCCCAAAGTTTCTATCAGAGAAAAGATAATAAAAATGTGCATCAACCCCTACGCATAGATTACCCCAAAGTCACCTCGGGAATCCGCAAGTTGAGTGCCATAACATATATCAAGTGAATCAAAATAATACCCCATTGTCACCACAGGTATTCATATGCAAGACATATATCATGTGTTCTCAGATCTGAACATTCAATCCGATAAGACAAAACTTCAAAGGGTAAAGACTCAATTCATCACAACAAGAGTAGAGAGGGGATAAACACCATATGATCCATCTATGTTAGCAAAGCCCATGGTACATCAAGATTGTGACATCTCAAGATCACGAGAGAGAGAGAGAGAGAGATTAAACACATAGCTACTGGTAGTCTGGTACAAACCCTCAGCCCCGAGGGTGGACTACTCCCTCCTCATCATGGTGGCCATCGGGATGATGAAGATGGCCACCGGTGATGATCTCCCCCTCTGGCAGGGTACCGGAACGGGCTCTCGATTGGTTTTGTGTGGCTATAGAGGCTTGCGGTGGCGGAACTTCTGATCTAGGGTCTCCCTAAGGGTTTTCAGAATATTTGGGAATTTGTAGGGCAAAGAAGGGATACGGGAGGCCACCGAGGTGGGCACAACCCACCAGGGCGCGCCTGGGGCCCCCCTTAGGGCACCCCATAGCTAGGTGCTGCTCTGGCCCATTGGTCGTCTTTTGGTCCATAAAAAACCACAAAAAGTTTCTCGGTGTTTGGAGAACTTTGATTTCTGCACAAAAAATAACACCACGGTAGTTTTGCTGAAAATAGCGTCAGTCCAGGTTAGTTCCATGCAAATCATACCAAAACCATATAAAAGTATTGTAAACATGGCATGAATACTTCATAAATTATAGATACGTTGGAGACGTATCAGTGGACAAAGCTAAGGTTGATGCGATTGAGAAAATGCCATGTCCTAAAGATATCAAACATATTCGCAGTTTACTTGGTCATGCTGGTTCCTACAGGAGATTTATCCAAGACTTTTCGAAATTTTCTAGGCCTCTTACAAATATTTTGCAAAAGGATATTCCTTTTGTTTTTGATGATGATTGTTTGGAAGCCTTCGAAACACTCAAGAAAGCCTTAATTTCTGCACCTATTGTTCAACCACCTGATTGGAACTTGCCTTTTGAAATTATGTGTGATGCTAGTGATTATGTTGTTGGTGATGTTCTAGGACAAAGAGTTGATAACAAACTGAATGTTATTCACTATGCAAGTAAAACTCTAGACGGTGCACAAAGAAATTATGCTACTACTGAAAAAGAATTGCTAGCAGTGGTGTTTGCTTGTGATAAATTTAGATCCTATATTGTAGATTCAAAAGTAATTGTCCACACTAATCATGCTGCAATAGAAGTATCTTATGGAAAAGAAAGACGCCAAACCTAGGCTTATTCGATGGGTTCTCTTGCTACAAGAATTTGATTTGCATATCACTGATAGAAAAGGAGCGGAGAACCCCGTGGCTGATAACTAGCCTAGGCTTGAAAATATTACTGATGATCCACAACTATTAATGATAGCTTTCCCGATGAGCAGTTAACTGCAATAAATGTTTCTCATAACACACCTTGGTATGATGACTATGCTAATTATATTGTTGCTAAATACATACCAACTAATTTCACATACCAACAAAAGAAAAAATTCTTCTATGATTTAAGACACTACTTTTGGGATGACCCACATCTTTACAAAGAAGGTGTAGATGGTATTATTATGTCATGTACCTGAGCATGAACAGGGACAAATCCTACGGAAATGTCACTCCGAAGCTTATGGAGGACATCATGTGGGAGACAGAACTGCTCACAAGGTATTGCAATCTGGGTTTTATTGGGCTACTCTCTTCAAGGATGCTCGTAAGTTCGTCTTATCTTGTGATGAATGTCAAAGAATAGGTAATATCGGTAAGCGTCAAGAAATGCCTATGAATTATTCACTTGCTGTTGAACCATTTGATGTTTGGGGATTTGATTACATGGGACCTTTTCCTTCTTCTAATGGGTATACACATATTTTGGTTGTTGTTGATTATCACTAGTACAGTGGGGTGCTATACAAACGGTTTTTAACCCCTTTCCACGATGGCATTTGGAACCGTCGCCAAGTGAGTGTGGCCGATAGGGGGGGGGTCTTTCCCACACGACCGAGAAACCTTCGGGGATAGGCAGCCTTGATGCATAAAGTTGTCCCTATGTAACCATTTCTGTTATCTTGAATATCCCAAACGCTTCATCCTTGCTACTCGTTTGTTCTCACATTGCCATCGCAGTCGGAGTTTTGTGGTTTTACCTAAAACCGGGCAGATTCCAGGCATGGGAGTTTTTTAGGCACGTACCAAAATGGCTCTACGTTTACGATGCCTGGCACATCATAAGCAGTTCATGATTATAAACCGTGTACGATAGATTAGACAATCACACACATTTAGTTTTCCCACACTGTATGTGATAGTGTCTAACATCTCACACGTTTTGCAAACAGCAACTCTGTGCATTGTTACACATGTTTCCTCTCCATAAACCATGTCAGATTATGATGGATATCGCACACGCTGTGCTTTATTAACCGTGTCTGCCGTAGTGACCTGCACACGGTAATTTTCCCTAATTTAATTGTTGCTATTTAAAATTGTACCTAATTTAAACTTGAAAGTAGGCTATAGCTTTATTCATAATCATCAGGTTCAAACAACCAATGCATTATTTGATTGACAGGTACATATGTTTAAGAATTACATAAGCACGAAATAAAGAATGATGAAATAGAGCTTGTACTATTACAGATGGTAAAGAAAGAGGTGACAGACATTCTAGTTGCTAAACAAGGTGAAGCGGAATGGCCCTATTGTGCTCTCATGGATGACCCTAGTCCAACCCCTTGTGATGGACGGCCGCCAATCATGTAGTTTGACAGGTAATCTTGAGTAAACTGCTTCAGGATCCACTACAAAGGAAAAAAGATTCAAACATTGTCATCTAACAAAACTCATTACGGGCAGTAAAAAGAAGGCTACAGGGTTCTTACTTACCATCCTGCAGTTCACTGTTGTCTTGCATAAAGTGTAAACAAATAGTTCAATTGACATCTTTTGACCCATTTTAATAACAATCTTTATCAGTTTCCTCACTTGATGCTGGTTCATGAATAACTCATTGCCCCATACGCAGAAAGGGTCGAAGTGTGGATCTTTGGCAATGACATATGTACCTAAAAGCACCAGGATAATATTAGAAGCTAAACAACAATTATAAAAAGATGTAGTACAACACTCCCTCCATCCCATTATATAAGATTTTATTACATGTATATCTAGACATCATCAGAACATTAAGGTAACACTCTGCCTTGTTCCTATGTAGCCTGGGATTGCATATTTAGTCATTTAGTACAATGCATGTTGCTATGTAGCCTCAGATATATTAAATATGTCCCTAGTTAACCTACTGATAAATTGGTTACAAATATATTCAGTGAAATGTCCGATTTGATGATTAATCCCTTATCAGCCCCCAGGCTATATGGTACCAGCTGTCGATATCCTGAACAGTGAGTACATATAAGCAATGCGATGAAACTAACCTCGATGGAAAACAACACTGTTCTCAATATTGTCCTGTATGAGTGGAAGTGCGTTACGTCGACTAGAGGGGGGTGAATAAGCGATTTTTATGAATTCTTCACTTAGGAATTTTAGGGTGAGGAAATTCCTAAGTGAAGAGCTACTTGAATGGAATAAGTACTCAGGTATAAGCATAAAAGAGAAACAATATAGTCATCATGATGAAATGAAAGACAAAACACAAAGTACAGAAAGCGTAAACACGGGATAAGCAGGCTGAAGACAAATTGACTCAAGAAATAGGATTGAGGAATTAGAGAAACTCTTCGGTCAAAGTCTTCAAACAGTAATGATCAGGTTCATCAACACATAACTGAGGAAATGAAAGGGTTGAGGAAATAGAACCAGTAGGCTTGGTGAAGAAAATGATTTGGTAGACCAGTTCCAACTGTTGTGACAGTTGTACGTCTGGTTGGAGCGGCTGAGTATTTAAACTTGAGGACACACAGTCCCGGACACACAGTCCTCACCGTAGTCTCCTTGAGCTAAGATCACACAGACCTCGCCCAACAGTAGTGGTAAGTCTTCACAGGTGACTTCCAAACCTTCACAGACTCGGTCACTTGGCAATCCACAATTCCTCTTGGATGCTCAGACCATGACGCCTAACCGTATGGAGGATACACAGTCCTTAAAGGTAACAAAAGTCGGTTCCACACAGGAACAATCTCTTCAGTGATGCTCAATCACTTTGGGTTGTAGGTTCGGGTTTGGGATTTGGGTTTTTCTCACTTGATGATTTTCGCTCAAAGTCCTAGAGGATGGGATGCTCTCAAATGACAAGTGTCAGTTTCTCTTAGAGTAGCCAACCAGCTAGTGGTTGTAGGGGGCGGCTATTCATAGCCTAGGGAGCATCCTGACATGATAAGACATAAATGCCCTTCAAGGATATGACCGTTAGGTGGTAGGATATTTTCGACAACTGGCGCGTAGCACAACAACGGTCGGATTTTAGGTTCGAATTTCTCAGGGCTATCATGTTCCTCACTGTGTAGGTAATTCGCACAGGCGAATTCCTAACTCCTGAGTCAGAACAAATTCCTTAGAGACCAGAAGATCTTCGTCTCTGTCACTGAAGAAATTGACTAAACTGATATGAGATTTCCAAAGGCTTCACTCGGAGGATTGGGTAGGTGTAGGATTTTGAGATGAGCATCACATGGAAATCAGTTTCCTTAGTATTGCCTCGCGACCCCCTTTAACAGTACGGTGTTTCCTATGACTCAAGAAGAAGAAAATGAAACTATGAAAACAAAAGTCTTCGCGCTTCATAATCCTCGCATGAATATCCAAGCCTTCAAGGTCACACCAATTTCTTCACTTTCAAAGTCTTTAGGAGAACCAAAGTCTTCAGCCGAAGACATTCATTTTTAGGGGTCGACTTTCACTGTAAATATCAAACTCCCCATCAACTTATAGAACTTGTGTACACTCACAAACATATTAGTCCCTTAACCTATAAGTCTTCAATACACCAAAATCATTAAGGGGCACTAGATGCACTTACAAATCTCCCACTTTTTGCTGATTGATGACAATATAGGTTAAGTTTTCAACGGGGATAACATATGAATTGAAAGTGCTCTATATTGAGGAATTTGATTGCAAGATATAGAAGAGCTCCCCCTGAAGATGTGCATAGTGAGGAATTTGCTTTTGAAGCAATGCACATTTGAAGAGTAGAATCATGGAGATCTCCCCCTATTTCTTGTAATTCATACACGCATTTAACATATCGAATGAAGAATTTGAAATGCATGATGAAATGTGGTGACTGATGTAATTCAGCATGCGTGCATAGCATATATGAGGAATAGCATGCAGAAAACAGAGTAAAAGTATCAGGTCACCACTGGACTTAAGTTTACAACTCATTCAACAAACACTTCAGAAGAGCGAGAGTTGCAACTTAACAAAAAAACACCCATATATATCGACCCGCTTGAAGACTAACTCAAATTTCTCCCCCTTTGTCATCAAATGACCAAAAGGGACGAAAAGTGAGGACTAATGCCCCTGAAGAATTTCATCATGAAGTCGATGGAGGAGCGCCAGTGTTGTTGGGGTCGGTTGTTGGAGTAGGGCCTGCCGTAGTGTCGTCCAAGTCTCCATTTTCTTCCATCTCGTGAGATGAGGAATATGAGCTGGGCACCAAAGGAGGAACTTCGACCTTCTTGAATTTCTTTAGAGGAGGCTTAGACCAGCCGAAGTCCTGCTTGAAGCCCATCTGCTTGAGTTCATCATCCCCGTAGATGTGAGTCAGTACAACCCAAGTGCGATCAAAGACTTCATGGAGGTAGTACTGTGTCAGGACCCCGATTCTATGCCACACCGATCTAGCATGTAACACCTCATATCACTTTGCGGCCTCACGCACGGTATTCCCACGGATGTCGCCATACCATGCCCGGGACTGTTTGCACCTTTTGGCACACGTATATGATGGTGTTGCTAGCATCCATATGACAAAGAACCCGGGCTGACATGGCTAGTCGTGAACCCAAAGTGGCACTAACTTACAGGGACATGCATACATGACCCAGCAACGAACGTGTCGGTCATCAGTGAGTGAATCCGGGCTGTAGCAACTAGGGTAGCAGGACTCCGGTAAACTGGGCTATAGCAGTCTAACAGGACTCCAATAGACACCGCATGACATTTCCCCGAAGGGACAGACACAGGAATGAAGAAGGACACATGCCGGCCAGCCTAAGTGTTCCGGAGCAGTAGCAAGCTACCAGGGCTCAGTGGAAGCATTAGGAGACATTTCCCAGTAAGAGAGGCTACTAAGGATAAACAACTAGATAGTCAGATCCCACACATAGCAATACACATTACACGTACGCATAACATGCAAGTATGTGTTGTACAACATAACATCACAACATAACTCAACAACTCATATAGATAAGGCTCAAAGAGCCATCATAGCATTTATTACAAACAGGGGTCACATGACCCAACATTCAGAGCAAACAAGCAACAAGCGGAAGCATTACATGTCTGAGTACAGACATCTACAAATGAAAAGGCTGAAGAGCCTGACTATCTACAATGTCCGATCAAGACCGTAGCTGAGGTACGAGCTACTTGTCGAAGTCCACAAGAACACTAGTAAGACCGAAGTCTCCGTTGTAAAAACATAAATAAAGCAACATGAGTACAAAGGTACTCAGCAAGACTTACATCAGATCCTATCATACATGCATTTGTATCAAGAAGGTAATGTGGGGTTTAGTTGCAACAAGCCAGCTTTGACTCAGTGGCTATCCTGTTCTACGACTACGAGAAACTTCTTTGAGGTGAGATGGCGCACACGAGTCCACTAGTCACCACACAATACACTACTATGGATTCATCCCCGTCTTCCTACGAGAAGGACATCCCTAGCACTCACACTTGTCTTGAGCATTTTAGAGTATCCACTTCAAGTTGTCTATGTACCATGTAAGCATCCAAGAAGTCCATAACCACGGACCCGGCTATTCGAATAGATCATGTTAACCCTCCAGGGGTGTACTTCTTCACACACGCTCTCGCCACTTACCGCCATGTACATGTCATGTATCTCGGTAACCTTCAAGCGGAAGCCTGGGGAGGGTGTCGGCCACGACCTGACTAACCACACAAGACTCTAGTCCAGGTTTATCGCCTATTTGGGTTCCATCCGCAAGGAGATCCAGCCGGGGTGTCGCTCACGGCCCCAAATGATGTGTGCAGGGTTCCCAAGCCCACCTCGCTGGATGGATCTACGCTTGGTACACCATGCCACTTGTGCCTAGTCTGTCCCAAGCCCACCTGGCCGGGTGCCACTTGGTAGACTACTAACACTACCTACAAACACCAGAGACTAATTGCAACTCCTGGACAGAGATCGAGTTGGTTAATAAGTTGAGAGGGGCACTTAAGCATTCCAATGTGTGGTAGTATTGAGTCATTGGACGACATACATAGAACTCGGTGCTTAAGGACGGTTCTAGTGGGACAACCCACCATGTACTCCTACATGGCCTCTCACCGCTATCTTTACCAAATCGTTTTCACACACTTCACTCTCAGCATCAGAACATAGAGCACTGCACTCCAATCCATTCCCAATGAATCAGACCTGACACTCTAAGTAATAGCAGGCATGGCATGGTAGGAACACAACAATGGCTTCAATCAACTCCTACACATGCTAGTGGGTTTCAACTATTTACTGTGGCAATGACAGGTCATGCAGAGGAATGGGTTCAACTACCGCAGCACAAAGTAGCAGTTGAAGCGTTGTTGTCCTAATGCAATAACTGAGAGCAGGAGCGAGATAGTAGGATTGTATCGGAATGAATAAGGGGGTTTGCCTGCTAGGTAGATCAACAGGGTGGCACTGCTCCTCAGACAAGTACTCTGGAACGGACTCCAGAGCAGGACCTATCGAGAAGGAATGGTGTCGGCAATCAATACTCAAGCATATGCAACAATATGATGCATGATCATGGAATGAATATGTGATGTTGTTGGGACTAATGCAACTAGTATTCAATTTGAATGAAGTCCATTTGAACCAAGGGTTCAAATGCAACTCCAAATTAAGCTCTTATATATGCCATTTATATGATTTCACCTATACAGCAGGTTTAGGTTGCCTTGTCATACATGAAACTGGTACAGATGGATAGATTGAATTTTTCTGATAATTTTTCATATATAAATTATTTCAATCTGAGCTACGGTTGAATTTCTATGATTTTTTAAGTTTATATCATTTTCTGGAATTTCCTGATTAAAATTTAAATCAGAAAAGGTTAATTGCGTCAGCACTGCGTCATGCTTGCGTCAGCAAGTCAACAGCGCTGGCTGGTCAAACCTGACATGTGGGGTCCACACTTCAGTGACACGGATTAAACAGGGTTTTATTATTAATCTAATTAAAAGATTAGGTGATGAAGTCACGTACCTGGGGTAGGGTCATAGGCCTGTCCTAAGTACCCTTCCCAAGGACACCCTCAGAAGAAGCTGCCTTCCAGTCGACCAAGAGAGACTTCACTCGACGGACTCGAAGGACTCGACCATGAAGACTCACTCGACCACCAGGAGATCAAGAGCCACTCTGCATCCAAACGGTCTATAATTAAGTAGTCTTTATGGCATTTAGGACACTTTATGTAAGGTGTTACCAGTAACGCCTAGCCTTAATGTACTTTAAACCCTGCATAACTGAGGGCTGGAGGGGTCTGGCAGACACTATATAAGCCACCCTCCTCCTCAGTGTAAAGGGTTCGCACCCCTGTAATCTATACACTCATAATCTAGTCGACCGCCTCCGGGCTCCGAGATGTAGGGCTGTTACTTCCTCCGAGAAGGGCCTGAACTCGTACATCCCTTGTGCTTACAACTGCTCCATAGCTAGGATCTTGCCTCTCCATACCTACCCCCCATTCTACTATCAGACTTAGAACCACGACAGTTGGCGCCCACCGTGGGGCAGGTGTCTTAGCGATTTTTGGAGAAGTTGCAATTGTTCTGATTGCCTTCATCATGGTTTCTGGTGGAGTTTTGGTCGAGGGCCGCGAGATCCGTCTCGGCGCGCTCACCTTCATTGCTGACAACTCCGCTTGGCTCCAGGAGGCTCCACTCGACATCGACGCGCTCCCCGTCCGCGGTGCGACGCATTTTCGGGCGTGTGTCCGCGGCGTTCTGCTGCGGCAACCATCGACTCCTTATCGGTCGACTGCCCTGTCGTCCTCCCTCCCTGTCTCCCGCCAGTGTAAGCACTCTGGTCAGTCGAGACTCCAACGGTGGGTGAGACACGTGGTGGCTCGCCAGTCGGCCACCACCCAAGTCGCGGCAATCGAGCCCGACGAATCTCTCTACGGCCTGTTCGATCTGTCGACTGGCTCCGTAGAGACCGCATCCGAGTGCGACAGCAGCGATCCGGCGGCAGAGGTCTTGATGGTCAACGGGCCTCGTAGCCCTCCCGGCTTCCCCCGCGATGATGGGGTGGACGGTGGAGGCGACCCCGCTCAAGTCCATGAGGAATATCAACCCGAGCCACTTAATTCCCTGCAAAGGGAAGAACTTCGCCGCAGGAACATGGATGCCCTGCATACTCCCATCGCAGGAGAAACCCCCGAGGCTCGCGCCTTGGAGGAGGAACGTTTGGCCAACTTGGCTGAACGCGCTCGTCTGGAGAACCTCCAGCGAGCACTCGACGAGCGCACGCAGCAACGAGTACCCAACTCCAGTCGACGTCAACTCTTCCCGCAGCCGACTCAGGTATATCGAACCCCGATTCAGAATTTAGCAGCTACAGCCCGTATAGCAGAGTCGATTCAGCCCTCTCAGTCGGAGGCTGGCAGAGGCTTGATGCAGATTAGGGATTTACTCCGAGCAGCAGGAGATCAGAATTCAGCCGTGTCACAGTCACCCAACAGGATTCACAGTCAGTCACGCAACAGGATTCACAGTCGATCCGTCGCTGCGAATACGATTTAGTCGGCTCACAGCCCTAGATCGCCTCCGCGGCGTGAAGGACGCGAGAATCGACGGGACCAATATGGTGACTGATGCGATCATGATGATAGGCGTCGAGTGCCCACTCCTCCCCCAAGAGGTGGGTCCTACGCTCATCGGCAGCAAGATGACAGGCGACAGCTCAGCGTGGGGCGAAGAGCTCCAGTCGACCTCAGGGAACCAGGCTTTGACACACGATCCATCATCGTGCAAGCCCTGGTCAATCGGAACAGGGCTCATCGAGGTGGCCACGACAGAGATGCGCCCACTAGCAGCCGAGTGCATGTTTCAGGTCCGGAATGTTTCAGCAGGGCTATCAGAGCCACGGTGATTCCCCCCAACTTCAGGTTGGCGACTGGAGTAAGTAAGTTCACCGGTGAGTCTAAGCCCGAAACCTGGCTTGAGGACTACTGAGTGGCGGTACAGATCGGCGGCGGGAATGATGAGGTGGCTATGAAGCATTTGCCGCTCATGCTGGAAGGTTCGGCCTGGGCGTGGTTGAATCAATTAGCTCCAAGCAGCATTTACACTTGGGAAGATCTTTCCCGAGTGTTCGTTAGGACATTTGAGGGAACTTGCAAGCGACCAGCTGGATTGACAGAGCTGCAAGTTTGTGTGCAGAAGTCGAATGAGACCTTAAGATATTATATTCAGAGATGGATCACTTTGCATCATACCGTGGAGAACGTGTCTGATCATCAGGCAGTCTGCGCCTTCAAGGATGGTGTTAAGAACAGAGAATTGAGTTTGAAGTTTGGTCGGACCGGAGATATGACCCTGAGTCGAATGATGGAAATTGCTACCAAGTACGCCAACGGCGAAGAAGAGGACCGACTCCGGAGCGGCAAGTACAAGCCTAGCCAGTCGAAGAAAGGAAACTCCAGTCGGAAGCAGAAGTGGAAGGCCGAGCCAGCGGCTCCTGGAGAGGCTCTAGCCGTGACTCAGGGCAAGTTCAAAGGAAAACCCAAAGGATCCTGGAACCCCAAGAAGGTGAAGGATAGAGAAGGAAATGACGTGATGGATCTGCCGTGTCTCATCCACACGAAGAAAGACGAAGAGGGTAATTTCATCTACACGAAGCATACCACTCGCCAGTCCCGGCTCCTGATCCAGCAGTTCCAAGGGAAACATCCCAAGGACAAGGAAAATGAGTCGGACAAAGCCAAAGACAAGGAGGACAGTGATGGAGGATATCCTCATGTTAACTCCACTCTGATGATTTTTGCTGATGCAGAAAGCAAAAGTCGACTGAAGGTTATCAACCGTGAGGTGAATATGGTCACCCCGGCGACGCCCAGTTATCTGAGATGGTCCCAAACTCCCATTACATTCGACCAGTCTGATCACCCGACTCATATAGCCACCCCTGGGAGGCAAGCTTTGGTGGTCGATCCGGTCGTCGAAGGCACTCGACTAACGAAGGTGCTAATGGATGGTGGTAGTGGACTGAACATATTATATGCGGAGCCGCTGAAAGGGATGGGCATTCCGATGTCCCGACTGAGCACCAGCAACATGAGTTTTCATGGAGTCATACCAGGAAAGAAGGCTGAATCACTCGGCCAAATTTCTCTCGACGTGGTGTTAGGTGACTCGAAGCATTTTCGCAAGGAGAAGCTGACATTTGAAGTCGTGGATTTTCAGAGCGCTTACCACGCTATTTTGGGGAGACCAGCTTATGCACGATTCATGGCCCGACCATGTTACTGTACCTCAAACTGAAGATGCCCGGCCCCAAAGGCGTGATCACTATCACTGGTAATCGGAAGAAGGCATAAGAGTGTTTCCAGAAAGCCTCGAAAATTGCCAATTCCCAGATAACAATGGTCGAGCTGGAGGGGTACAAGAAAAATGCAGATCTGAGTGATTTGTTGCGGGCCAAGAAGCCTACCACAGAATTAGCATTTCAGTCGTCCGGTGAGACGAAGCCTGTTCACATTCACCCGACTGACCCCAATGCAGCTCCGTCCCATATTTCTACGACACTCGACCCTAAATAGGAAGAAGCGCTCATCCAGTTCCTCCGTGAGAACTGGGACATCTTTGCATGGAAGCCTGCTGACATGCCGGGTGTTCCCAGGGGGCTGGCTGAGCATCGCCTTAGAGTCGATTCAATAGCAAAACCGGTCAAAGAACATCTTCGATGGTCCGCCGTCCATAAGAGAAAGGCCATTGGCGAGGAGGTGGCTCGACTATTGGCGGAAGAGTTTATCCGAGAGATATACCATTCCGAGTGGCTCGCCAATGTCGTCATGGTTCCCAAGAAGGACAAGTCACTCCGCATGTGCATTGATTTCAAACACATCAATCGGGCCTGCCCGAAAGATAATTTTCCTCTTCCTCGCATCGATCAAATTGTCGACTCGACCGCGGGATGTGAGAGATTGTCTTTTCTAGACGCCTATTCCGGGTAACATCAGATCCGTCTGTACGGACCCGATGAGATCAAAATAGCTTTCATCACTCCATTCGGGTGCTTCTGCTATGTCACCATGCCATTCGGCCTCAAGAATGTTGGAGCCACGTTCATGCGAATGATTCAGAAGTGTTTACTCACTCAAATCAGTCGGAATGTGGAAGCGTACATGGATGATATCGTGGTCAAGTCGCGAAAGGGTTCCGACCTGCTGACTGACCTAGCTGAAACATTTGCCAACCTCAGGAGGTATTATATCAAGCTCAATCCATCAAAGTGCACATTCGGAGTTCCTGGTGGCAAGTTACTCGGTTTTCTCGTTTCCGAACGAGGAATCGACGCTAACCCAGAAAAAATCGGCACTATACTCCGAATGAAACGCCCCGTGTGGGTGCACGATGTCCAGAAGCTTACTGGATGCTTGTCCGCATTTAGTCGATTCATCTCACGACTCGGTGAAAAGGCATTGCCTCTTTACCGACTGATGAAGAAGGCAGACAAGTTTGAGTGGACTCCAGAAGCTGATGCAGCGTTTGCCGAGCTAAAAGCTCTGCTCTCCACCCAGCCGGTGCTTGCTGCTCCAATCAGCAAAGAGCCTCTGTTGCTTTATATTGCAGCCACAGGACAAGTCGTTAGTACAGTACTTACGGTCGAGCGGGAAGAAGAAGGGAAAGCCTTCAAAGTTCAGCGCCCAGTGTACTATATGTCTGAAGTTTTGACTCCATCAAAGCAAAGATATCCTCATTATCAGAAGCTTGTGTATGGGATCTACATGACCACGAAGAAGGTTGCTCATTATTTCTCTGATCATTCCATTACAGTCGTCAGCGACGCTCCACTTTCAGAGATTCTGCACAACAGAGATGCAACTGGTCGAGTGGCGAAATGGGCGATTGAACTCCTTCCCCTTGATATCAAGTTTGAGGCAAAGAAAGCCATTAAGTCCCAAGCAATAGAAGATTTCCTTGCCGAGTGGATTGACCAGCAGCAGCCGACTCAAGTTCACTCGGAGCATTGAACCATGTTCTTTGATGGCTCTAAGATGTTAAATGGTTCCGGTGCTGGGGTGGTCTTGGTTTCCCCCAGAGGAGATAAGCTCAGATATGTGCTCCAGATTCACTTTGATTCCTCCAACAATGAGGCAGAATACGAGGCCCTTTTGTATGGATTGCGCATGGCCATTTCACTCGGCGTCCGTCGCCTTATGGTTTATGGCGACTCAGATTTGGTGGTCAACCAAGTGATAAAGGAGTGGGACGTTAGAAGCCCAGCCATGACAGGATACTGTAACGCAGTGTGGAAGCTTGAAAAGAAGTTTGAGGGGTTAGAACTCCATCATATACCCCGACTGAAAAATCAAGCAGCTGATGATTTGGCAAAGATAGGTTCCAAGAGAGAAGCCATTCCCAGCGATGTGTTCTTGGAGCATATCCATACACCATCAGTCAAAGAAGATCCTTTTACCGAAGAAGCTCCGCAGCCCAAGAGTGCCACAGATCCGACTGAGGTTGAAGTTCCAGCAGTGGTGGACTTGGTCATGGAGGCTTTAGTGATCACTCCCGACTGGACAGTTCCATACATCGCGTATATCTTGAGAAAAGAGCTCCCGGAGGACGAGGAAGAGGCTCGAGATCGTTCGTCGATCCAAGGCCTTTACTGTGATCAAAGGACAGCTATACAGAGAGAGCGCGGCTGGAGTTGGTCAGAAGTGCATAACACCAGAAGAAGGTCGAATAATCCTTGATGACATCCACTCGGGGACCTGTGGCCATCATGCATCCTCTCGGACCATCGTTGCCAAAGCATACCGAGCCAGATTTTATTGGCCGAGAGTGAATGAAATGGCAAAGGAAATAGTCGACAAGTGCGAGTGATGCCAATTTTACTCCAACATGTCACACAAGCCTGCATCAGCTTTGAAGACCATTCCACTCGTCTGGCCCTTCGCAGTATGGGGTTTGGATATGGTTGGTCCCTTGAGAACAGGACGAAGCGGTTTCACACATGTACTGGTAGCAGTCGACAAGTTCACCAAGTGGATTGAGGCTAAACCCATCAAGAACCTCGACGCCGGTACTGCTGTCAGCTTCATCAGAGAACTAATATTCAGATATGGAGTCCCACACAGCATCATCACTGACAATGGATCAAACTTTGATTCGGAAGAATTCAGGGCGTTCTGCACATCTCAGGGCACTCGTGTCGACTATGCTTCAGTCGCCCATCCCTAGTCGAATGGACAAGCGGAGCGGGCCAATGGCTTGATCCTTAAAGGGTTGAAACCCCGACTGATGCGTGACCTCAAGCATGCGGCTGGAGCATGGGTCGATGAACTTCCCTCGGTGTTGTGGGGTCTAAGGACCACGCCTAACCGGTCGACTGGAAGAACTCCATTCTTCTTGGTCTATGGAGCTGAAGCGGTCTTGCCGAGTGATCTGCTCCACAATGCTCCTCGAGTCGAGCTCTACACCGAAGCTGAAGCAGAACAAGCGCGGCAGGATGCAGTTGACCTTCTAGAGGAAGAAAGGGAGATGGCTCTGATCCGATCAACCATCCACCATCAGGACTTGCGTCGCTTCCACGCCAAAAACGTGAAGAGTCGAGCCTTCCAGGAAGGAGATTTGGTTCTCCGAGTGGATCAGCAGAAACCACACAAGCTTGCTCCTTCTTGGGAAGGACCCTTCATCGTCACCAAGGTTCTCCACAATGGAGCGTACCGCCTCTACAACGTCGAGCACAACATCGACGAGCCCCGAGCTTGGAATGCGGATTTGCTCCGCCCCTTTTACGCTTAAGTATTCACTCGGATGAGTTGTAATAAAAATACTTCTGTAGTTCATATTTTGCAAGATAATAGTGTCATAATTTCCCCAATGATTTTTGTCACTTTTATTTGTTCAGTAAAATTCCCCCTCAGTGGGTGGCTTAGCTGCGAATCCGTTTCGCCTAAGTTTGTAAAAAAAATCCTTACCGAGTGGCGAGCCGGCTTCCCACTCGGGGGCTTAGCCGCGAATCTGTTTCGCCTAAGTTTCAGTAAAATCCTACCGAGTGGTGAGCGAGTCTCCCACTCGGGGCCTTAGCTGCAGTCCAAGTACTCGCCTAAGTTCTAATAAAATCCTACCGAGTGGTGAGCCAGTCTCCCACTCGGGGGCTTAGCTACAGTCCAAGTACTTGCCTAAGTTTCAATAAAATTCTACCGACTGGTGAGCCAGTCTCCCACTCGGGGGCTTAGCTGTAGTCCAAGTACTCTCCTAAGTTCTAATAAAATCCTACCGAGTGGTGAGCCAGCCTCCCACTCGGGGGCTTAGCTGCAGCCCAAGTACTCGCCTAAGTTCTGATAAAATCCTACCGAGTGGTGAGCCAGCCTCCCACTTGGGGGCTTAGCTGTAGTCCAAGTACTTGCCTAAGTTCCAATAAAATCATACCGAGTGGCGAGCCAGCCTCCCACTCGGAGGCTTAGCTGCAGTCTAAGTACTCGCCTAAGTTCAAATTCAAACGTGCGCTCTGCAAGGAGGACGAGGTGCAGGTCGACTGCTACCCTTTCCTCCGAGCTACGCCACAAGTACAACATGCGCTCTGCAAGGAGGACGAGGCGCATGTCGACTGCTACTCTCTCCTCCGAGCTACGCCACAAGTACAACGTGCTCTCTACAAGGAGGACGAGGCGCAGGTCGACTGCTACTCTCTCCTCCGAGCTACACCACAAGTACAACATGCGCTCTACAGGGAAGACGAGGTGCAGGTCGACTGCTACCCTCTCCTCTGAGCTACGCCATAAGTACAATGTGTTTTCCATAAGACACCTTGAAAATCCTACTGAGTGGAGAGCAGACCTCCCACTCGGGGGCTTAGTTGCGGCCCAGTGCTCGCCTAAGTTTTGAAAATCCTACCGAGTGGAGAGCAGACCTCCCACTCGGGGGCTTAGCAGCAGCCCAGTGCTCGCCTAAGTTTTGAAAATCCTATTGAGTGGAGAGCAGACCTCCCACTCGGGGGCTTAGCTGCAGCCCAGTGCTCGCCTAAGTTTTGAAAATCCTACCGAGTGGAGAGCAGACCTCCAACTCGGGGGCTTAGTAGCAGCCCAGTGCTCACCTAAGTTTTGAAAATCCTACCGAGTGGAGAGCAGACCTCCCACTCGGGGGCTTAGCTGCAGCCCAGTGCTCGCCTAAGTTTATTGGGGAACAAGTCGGTTGCAATAAGCACCTCGCTTTAACCTGCAAAAGACATCTCAAACCAAATGCAAGCATATTCAAACGTCGAATCCAAGTTCGGATAAATACCTAACGGAACCGAAAGTGCTCAGGCGCTTAACCTGTTAAGGTTTGTCGGTTACAAAAATCACTCGGCATACCGAGACAAATTTAAAGAATCAAGCTCAGAAGTTTTTTACCCCTCCTGTGGAGGGCTGGAAGGTGCAACAAACTCGTCCAGGTCGATTCCATCGGCAATCCGAGTGGCAGCAGCGATGAAGGTCTTCATGAAAGACCGGAAATTGTGCTTCTTGGTGTTAGCCACCCTCAGGGCCGCCAGCTTGTCCTCTCGTGCTTCCTTGCAATGGACTCGGGCCAGAGATAGAGCAACGTCAGGGCCGCACCTGGTAGAAGACTTCTTCCACTCCTGCACTCGACTTGGGACTGTGTTCAGTCGAGTCATCAGGGACTCGAGGTCATTCTGGAGCGTCTCTCTGGGCCAGAGTGTGGTGTCGATGCGGGAAGTGGCAACCTTCAGCCTTGGGAGATAATCAACGACGGCAGCAACACGAGATTCGAGCCGGAACACGTTCATGGCGACTTCATCCGTCACAAGAGAGTTAATGGGGTCCAGGTTTGGCTCCAGTCGACCAGTCTCCTCTTCAAAGTTCTGGCAAAATTCTGCAAACACAGCCACCCAGTCAAGACAACAGTCGAATGGAAAGATCACAGTTAGAATACCTGTTTGGTGCAAAAGATTACCTTCGAGCATGAGGAATAGCTTCTTGGCGAGTCCGCCTAGATAAGCCTCTAGATCGTTCTTCTTCCCCACCAACTCACTGGCCTTGTCACTCAGGGCAATCTTATCACCTTTTAGTCGACTGACCTCTTTGTTGGCAGCATCAAGAGCAGCTTTCAGATTGGTGTTTTCTTCTTCAAGCTTGGTGACCGAAGCCAACTTCTCGTCTGCAAGCTTGGTCTTCTCTAAAGCTGTTTTCTGCATTTCAGCCAACTCAAGGTCTTTCTTCTTCTGGGCATCCTTCACTTTGCCTGCAAAGTTACAGCAAGGTTAGAATTTGAAACAAATGAGGAGCAAAAGCAGTCATCGAAAGCCTCACCAAGCATACCTTTAGCTTCCTCCTTCGCCTTCGTTAAATTCTCCTGGGCCAGCTTCAGATCAAGCTCGAGTTGGATGTGTTTGTTCTCCAACTCAGTGTAACGAGCCGCAAGGTCGCAGGATTTCTACGAAGAACCAATCGACAGATGTCAAAGACAATTCACTTCCGAGTGACTAAGGAAAAATCATACGTTTCTAAGACTACGGCCGAATACAAACATTCGACCATAGTCTCGGGGACTACACCCAGTGGGTGCACTCAGCGTGCCCCCACTAGTTTTATGAAGTTAGAGTCGACCAGTCGACCAGCAAAAAAAAACAGGAAATGTTCTTCAGACTGTAGTCAACTGCCAGCAGTCGACCACAGTCTCGGGGACTACGCCCAGTGGGTGCACTCAGCGTGCCCCCACCAGTCTGTAAATCCATTCGACCTAGTCGAATGAAGGAAAAACTTAAGATATAAAGACTATGGTCGACTGCCTGCAGTCCACCATAGGCTTGGGGACTACACCCAGTGGGTGCACTCAGCGTGCCCCCACTAACCCGGAATTCCAATCGACACACCCAGTGGGTGTAGGACAATCACTATGAATTTCAGAAAGAAGAATTTTCAGATAGCATATCCTAACAGAACAGGCAGCGACCGACTGACCTGAACATTGCTCTGAAAAGCCGAACTGGCGTCATAGGCGGCTTGGCTGGCTTCTCGGATGGCCTTCACTTGCTCCATCATGACTCCCGCCTGGCGTATTGCTTCTTTCGCAGCACTGGCTTGGTCCTCTGGGACGAAGTGGGTCGAGAAAAGTGATGGTTGTGCAGCACTCGACGATGAGGGGCGAGCACTCGTCAACGGCATCGCAAACGATATGCTAGGCCGAGTGATGTTCTCTCCCTCCGCGACCAGTATCTCAGATGCTGGCATGTCCTGAGTCGCCTTGCCAGCAGACGCTTTCTTGTTCCTCCTTGGCCTCAGTGGTTCTTCATCATCGTCATCAGGAAGGGTAATAACGACATTGGACGGAGCTACAGAAAAGAATCAAAATTAGAGTCAAAGAGCTGATCAACTGAAGACGGGACTATGAAAGTCATACCAGGTTTTGAAGTGGCAGCATCTTCCATCTCGTGATCTTCAGCCCTGGCCGAGGTATCAGAAGTAGCAGCACTGCAATTCCGAAAGTCAGTCGGTTAACTCACGAGTCGACCAAAAGTAAATTCATGTAAAACAAGAAGACTCAAGTAGCACCATTACCCTTATATGGTGGGAATCACCACCTTCATCTTCGGCAAGACCTTCGCCGGCTTCGATGGCGCCCCTCAAGATTGCTTCGGAGCTTTCTCAGTCGGTACCGGAGAAGTGGTTCGAGGGCGTTTGGTCGACTGAGCGACAGTTGCGACCCCCTTACCACGCTCAGTCGCAGGGTCATGGGCGAGCTTCG
The DNA here is from genome assembly GCA_963921465.1 of Triticum timopheevii. Classification (NCBI taxonomy): domain Eukaryota; kingdom Viridiplantae; phylum Streptophyta; class Magnoliopsida; order Poales; family Poaceae; genus Triticum; species Triticum timopheevii. The sequence continues at coordinate 108,559,688 of OY997270.1, forward strand.
AGCATCTTTCCGAGCGAGGTGGTGCAACTTCCTCCTCCTCCTCCTCTTCTTCCTCCTCACCAGAGTCATCACCTTCATCATCATCAGCAGCATCCGAATCCCACTCCTCCTAGCTTTCACCCCCACTTCCTTCCTCCTCCTTAGTCGGCATCTGTGCTCCATTGGGCATCGAGTATAGTTTAGTGGTGGCCTGACAGACATCAAAACCAAGATCAATCGACCAATTTGCAACAAAGCAGAATGGATAAAGCAAGATTACAATTAAGGATAAAGTGGGCATACCGTGTCCGGAGTGTAGGAATGGTCGAGTGGCGGAATCCTCCTGGCCCCTCGAGGGTTGTCCTTATTTCCTGTGATCGCGGTCATCCACCTCTCCAGTGTGGCGTCGTCGACTTCTTCTGGATGGACCCGAGTTTCGTCCTTGGTTCCACAGTACAGCCACATCGGGTGGCCTCGGTACTGAAGTGGTTGGATGCGCCGCCTAAGGTAGACCTCCAGAAGGTCCATACCCGTCACTCCTTCCTGAACTAGCTGGACTACACGCTACATAAACATTTTTACCTGGGCTTTCTCCTCAGGGAGCACCTTCAGAGAAGAGTGCTTGTTCACTCGGTCCATAGAAAACGGAGGGAGACCAGTCGACTGCCCCGGCGTCGATTCATCTTGGCAGTAGAACCAAGTCGACTGCCATCCTCTAACCGACTCAGGAAGGGTCATGGCCGGAAAAGTACTCTTGTTCCTCATCTGAATCCCAAGACCCCCGCACATCTGAATAACCTTAGTCCTATCGTCATCCGGACTCGCCTTTTTCACTGTCTGTGAGCGACAAGTGAACATGTGCTTATAGAGACCCCAGTGTGGTCGACAACCCAGGAAGTTCTCGCACATGGACACGAAGGCAGCAAGGTAGGCAATGGAATTTGGATTGAAATGGTGGAGTTGAGCCCCAAAGAAATTCAAGAACCCACGGAAGAAAACACTCGGAGGCAGGGAGAACCCACGGTCTACGTGAGTAGCTAGGAGAACGCACTCACCCTCCTGTGGCTGCGGTTGCCACTCATTCCCGGGGAGCCTCGCTGCCCCATGAGGGATCAAGCCCTCGTTGGCCATCTCAGTGAGATCCGTCTCGGTGATGCTCGAGAGGATCCAATCCCCTTGGACCTAGCCTTGCGGCAGGCGAGACCTTGACGAGGATCCGCCCCGATTTGGTGCTCTCCCTTTCGCCTTCCCCGTCGCCGTCGCCTTCTTCGCGCGCTCCAAAGCCGCCATCTTCTCCTTCACCATTGTCGCCGATGAAGCGCACGAGGAGTGGATGGGCGGAGGCGAGAGCAGGCACGGTGGGCGGAGTTGGAGAGGGCAGAAGGAGAAAAGGGGAGGCACTGTTCAAAAACCCTCGCCCGACACATTTTATAAGGACGCTTCCGAGTGGATGACAAGTGGGCCCGGGCGATCCTATCACATCCCGAAACAGTCGCGCGTACGCGATACGTGGCGAAAAAGGCGGCACGAAAATCGAGGCGTCTATGCCCTATCCCATCCGAGCGCCGTGGTCCGCCCCGCTTCGCGCGCTTCTCAAAATTCGGATCCCACAAAATCCGCTAACAGCAGTTCAATCTGTAAGACGAGAGATTTCCTGCGATCCGTCGCTCGGAAGTTTACTAAGTTCAAAAGTTCACTCGACGGGAGAAAAGAATGGATCAAGGCGACTAAAAGAAAAGTTGCTGTTATCAACAAAAAGATTATTGGTCCAAGATGATACATGTTCAGAACACAAAAGCAGGTCGGAAATATTATCAATTCCTTCCTCACTCAAACCTCGATCCATTCGGGGGCTAATGATGAAGTCACGTACCTGGGGTAGGGTCATAGGCCTGTCCTAAGTACCCTTCCCAAGGACACCCTCAGAAGAAGCTGCCTTCCAGTCGACCAAGAGAGACTTCACTCGACGGACTCAAAGGACTTGACCATGAAGACTCACTCGACCACCAGGAGATCAAGAGCCACTCTGCATCCAAACGGTCTATAATTAAGTAGTCTTTATGGCATTTATGACACTTTATGTATGGCGTTACCAGTAACGCCTAGCCTTAATGTACTTTAAACCCTGCATAACTAAGGATCGGAGGGGTCTGGCAGACAATATATAAGCCACCCCCCTCCTCAGTGTAAAGGGTTCGCACCCCTGTAATCTATACACTCATAATCCAGTCGACTGCCTCCGGGCTCCGAGACGTAGGGCTGTTACTTCCTGCGAGAAGGGCCTGAACTCGTACATCCCTTGTGCTTAGAACTGCTCCATAGCTAGGATCTTGCCTCTCCATACCTACCCCCCATTCTACTGTTAGACTTAGAACCACGACATTAGGCGCAGGGCCCACTCGTCAGTGTCTTTAGAGTGTAACTAGTGCCTAACTAAAGGCCACGTCAGCCCGCAGGAATTTTGGCCGGCGGCGACCAACAGCGCGGCGGCGACTCGCCGGACTTGCGCTACGAGCGGCGGCTGGACGCGCGGAGACCACCGGGGCGTAGCCCGTGCTCTCACGCATCTGGTGGGGCAGGAAGGAGGAGGAGTGGTGGCCGGAGCTCGCTGGAGCAGAGCTTGCGGCGGTGGCCGGAGCTCGGCTCGAGCGGGCGTGCGGCTACGACGCACGGGGATGCAGGAGAGGAGGGGGAACCGACGCGGGAGGGCTCACAGGGGACCGGAAGATCAGCTTAGTGGCTCGGGGACGCGCTGACGGCGACGAGCGGCGACGGAGATCCACGACGGCCGAGGCGAAGATGACGATGGTGGCGATGAAGCGGGGCCTCTGGGCGTCGCGTAGCTCCGTGGAGAGGGCAAGGCAGTCGCAGCGGAGCTTCTAGGATCAGCGGCAGGGCGAGGGGTGGCCGGTGGCTACGGCGGCGAGCAGCGGCGCTCTTCGGTGCGCTCGGGGAAGAGAGGGAGAGGGAGCCAGAGGAGGGGAGAGGCACGGGAGAGAGAGGAGAGCATCGAGGGGGCCGTGTGGCGTCTCTAGGTGGTCGACGAAGCAAGCAGGGAGGCAGGAGGAGGTGGAAGCAGGAGGTGGCCGCGAGTGCGCGCGCAGGCGACATGCCGGCATTCTTCTGGCGTAAGGAGGAGGGCGACTGGCAGTGGTGGTGGGCTAGGCCGGCTCTGGTGGACTGGGCTGCTGGTGGGCTACCAGGTAAGGCCACGTAAGTTTCTGCAATTTTCCTTTATTGTTTTCTTTTCTATTTTTTCTGACATTTGTTTTGATTTAATAAAGATACTAAATCATTTTATTTACTTCTGTCAATTTTTGGAGGAACTAGTTGGATTGCTCCAAAACTCCTCACCAATTAACAGAATTTTTGGACATATATTATATACATGACAAATATATATCCAAAGCAATTAATTACTGGATTAATTCCAAATGCCCAGAATAAAAACTTATGAGCTCTTAAAAATATTAGTTTGATTTTTGTCTCTGTCCAATATTTTCAGAGAGCAACATGAGCATTTTCTTGGACCTTTTTGGAGCAATTTTTAGTTGGGTCATTTCCAAAAATGATTCTGAGGGTTTCACAAATCCCCATTTCAAATTTAAATGGAATTTAAACATGATGCACACATGACTAGCTAGCCTCGAGCATACCAGAACTAGGGATGTGACAACTCGCCCCCACTTGAAAGAATCTCGTCCCGAGATTTAGGGGTCGACGGAAAGAAGGTGGGGTACTCCAGTCGAAGACGATGTTCTTGCTCCCAAGTAGCTTCTCTCTCGGAATGATGAGACCACTGAACCTTGAGAAACTTGATGTTATGACGTCGAGTGACACGCTCTGCTTGGTAAAGAATGTGAACTGGATACTCTTGATATGTGATGTTATCTTGGAGATCAAGCGTTTCATGGTCCACTCCGCGGATAGGATCCGAGAAGCAACACCTGAGTTGAGAGACGTGGAAGACATCATGAACTCGAGAAAGATGTGGGGGTAGTTCCAACTGGTAGGCAACCTCTCCTTGTTTAGCGAGAATCCGAAAAGGACCAATGTAACGAGGAGCCAACTTGTCCTCGATACCGAAACGATGGGTACCCTTCAAAGTGGTAACCCGAAGGTAAGCTTTGTCGCCAACTTCATAAGTCATATCCTTAAGATGACGATCATATTGGCTCTTTTGACGAGACTGGGCTGTTTTCAAGTTCTCACGGATGATGCGAACTTGCTCTTCTGCCTCCTGGATCATGTATGGTCCAAAGAATTGTCTTTCACCGGTTTCTGACCAGTTCAAGGGTGTTCGACATATTCGTCCATAGAGAATCTCAAAAGGAGCTTTCTTGAGACTGGATTGATAGCTATTGTTATAAGCAAACTCGGCAAAAGGAAGACATTTCTCCCAATCCATACCGAATGAGATTACGCTAGCTCTAAGCATGTCTTCGAGAATTTGGTTGACCCTTTCCACCTGACCACTCGACTAAGGGTGGAAAGCGGTACTCAAGGAAAGATGGGTTCACATGGCAGTTTGGAAACTCTCCCAGAAATGAGAAGTGAAAAGACTACCACGGTCTGAATTGATCTCTAATGGAACACCATGAAGTGATACTATTCGAGAAATATATAAGTCAGCGAGCTGACTAGCGGTGATACTCTCTCGAACAGGAAGGAAGTGAGCCACTTTGGAAAGACGATCAATGACTACGAAGATAGCGTTAGTCCCTTTCTTGGTCCTGGGGAAGCCAGTGATGAAATCCATACCAACTGTATCCCATTTCCACTCAGGAATGGCTAAAGGCTGAAGGGTGCCAGCAGGTCTTTGATGCTTGGCCTTAACGCGACGACAAACGTCACAGTTAGCAATAAACTGAGAAATTTCTCTCTTCGTCCTAGTCCACCAAAACCTCTGGCATAGGTCCTGATACATCTTAGTACTACCGGGATGAATCGTGAGAGGAGATTCATGCACCTCCTTAAGGATCAGTTGTCGCACATGTTGATTCTTGGGAATCACCAAGCGATTCTCAAAGAAAACAACACCACGATCATCTATAGAGAAACATCCACGCACTCCCTTCTTAATGTTTTTCCTGATCTTGGAAATTCTCGTGTCCTGCTTTTGAGCAACGATAATCCGATCCTCAAGATCAGGTTTTGCCACCAAGGTAGAAAGGAATCCGTGAGGAGCAATGTGAAGGTTAAGCTTACAAAATTCCTCATGGAGAAGTGGTTGGCCCTACCGCAACATAAGATTGTTGCAATGGGATTTACGACTTAGCGCGTCAGCCATGACATTGGCTTTGCCTGGAGTGTAGGTAATCCCTAGATCATAATCTGAGATCACTTCCAACCAACTTCTTTGCCTAAGGATCAAATCTAGTTGGGTGAAGATATACTTGAGACTCTAGTGATCGGTGTAGATCTCGCAACGTTTACCAAGAAGGTAATGTCGCCAGGTCTTGAGTGCATAGACTATGGCTGCAAGCTCTAGATCATGTGTAGGATAATTCTCCTCATGTGGATGCAACTTTCGAGATGCATAGGCAATCACATGATGATCCTACATAAGAATGCAACCTAGTCCCTGTCGTGAGGCGTCGCAGTAGATAACAAAGTCCTTCGTGAAATCCGGTGGCACAAGTATGGGAGCAGAAGTCAGGCGTCTTTTTAGTTCCTGAAAACTGTGCTCACACTATGGGGACCACTCAAACTTTTTATCTTTCTTGAGAAGTTCCGTGAGAGGTTCGGCCACTTTGGAGAAGTTTTCAACATAGCAGTGATAATAGCTGGCTAGACCAAGGAAAATCCTAACTTGTTTAACCGTTTCAGGTGGAGTCCAATCAAGAACGGCCTGAACTCTCTCGGGATTGATAGCAATGCCCTTACCAGAGATAACGTGGCCTAGGTAGGTCACTTCTAGCAACCAAAATTCACACTTGGAGAACTTGGCATAAAGGCGGTGCTCTCTGAGTTTTTCTAACACAAGTCTAAGATGCTCGGCATGCTCTTCCTCGTTCTTCGAGTAAATAAGAATATCATCGAGGTAAACCACGACGAACTTATCTAAGTACTCCATGAAGATCGAGTTCATCAAGAGGGAGAATCTAGCTGGGGCATTGGTTAGACCAAAGGACATGACGGTGTACTCGTACTGGCCATAACGAGTGACAAAGGCTGTCTTGGGGATGTCCGTGTTTCTGATCTTGATTTGGTGGTAACCTAACCTCAAATCCATCTTGGAGAAGACTGAGGATCCAGCGAGCTGATCATACAGGTCGTTGATCCTGGGGAGCGGATACTTGTTCTTTATCGTGACCAAATTAACGGGACGATAATCTACAACCATCCAGTCCGTACCATCCTTCTTCTTAATGAAGAGGATGGGGCAAGCCCTAGGGGAAGAACTAGGACGGATGAAACCCTTTTGCAAGGACTCATCAAGTTGTTTCTTAAGCTCGGCTAGTTCTAAGGGTGCATCTTGTAAGGTCTCCTAGAGATTGGAGTGGTTCCTGGGATAAGATCTATGACGAATTCTACATCTCTATCTGGTGGAACCCCTGGCAGTTACTCTGGAAAGTCATCCGGAAAGTCACGGACTACCGGGATATCTCGAAGGTCTGGAAGAGGGCTGGTGTCGATGTCAAAACCGGCGGATCTCGGGTAGGGGGTCCCGAACTGTGCTTCTAGGCGGATGGTAACAGGAGACAAGGGACACGATGTTTTTACCCAGGTTCGGGCTCTCTCAATGGAGGTAAAACCCTACTCTTGCTTGATTGATATTGATGATATGGGTAGTGCAAGAGTGGATCTACCACGAGATCAAGGAGGCTAAACCCTAGAAGCTAGCCTATGGTATGATTGTTGTAATGGTTGTGTGTCCTACGGACGAAAACTCTCTGGTTTATATAGACACCGAAGAGGGCTAGGGTTACACAGAGTCGGTTACAATGGTAGGAGATCTACATATCCGTATCGTCAAGCTTGCCTTCCACGCCAATGAAAGTCCCATCCGGACACGGGATGAAGTCTTCAATCTTGTATCTTCATAGTCTTGGAGTCCGGCTGACGATGATAGTCCGGCTGTCCGGACACCCCCTAGTCCAGGACTCCCTCAGTAGCCCCCGAACCTGGCTTCAATGACGATAAGTCCAGCGCGTATATAGTCTTCGGCGTTGCAAGGCGGGTTCTCCTTTAAGTTCCATGTACCTGCCGAATAATGTCCGGCTCTTTTGTAAACGTTGCGCTCCTTGGCTTCCACGCGTCGCACGAATGCGAAAAGCCAGGGTTTCTTTTATGTTTTACCCCCTAGCTGCGCAAATAATCTGCCTATAAGAGAGGCAAGAACCCAGATCCAAATCACACCATCTTCCTTCCGTGAGTACTCATTGGAGCGCTTTTGACCAAAAATCCATTCCATCATGGACCGTCGATGCGGCTCCTCCTCTCGCGCTCCCAGCCCTCTGCCAGGAGATTGGAGGAGATGTTCTGTCCCGCACAACGAGCTAGTGACGCTCCAAGCGGAGGGATATCTTCCTCCGGCCTTTATGGTTCCGGTTCGAGCCGGGCTAGCCACCTACAAAGGTGGGAAGCAAGCTGAGGCCACCCCAAGTCCCAACAAAGGGGAGTGGGTATGCTTCATCCCCTACCTGATAAGGGGGCTTGGATTTCCTGTACATCCGTTCCTCCGCGGGCTTCTGGAGTTCTACGGACTCCAGCTCCATCACCTCACGCCCGCCTCGATTCTGCATATTGCGGGCTTCGTAGCTCTTTGCGAGCTATTCCTGGGCATCGAGCCCCATTTCGCGCTGTGGAAGAGGTTATTCTGCCTCGTACCCCGCTCTCACGAGGGGTCCATATATCAAGTGGGCGGTGCCAAAATATGGCGCATCGCCGGGACCGGATATCCGTCCGGAACCCCTAAGAAGGCGTCTGAAGACTGGCCTTCAGAATGGTTTTACGTAGAAGACACTCCGCTGTCGGACCCTGTTCGGATCGGCCTCCCAGAGTTCAGCAATGCTCCTCTGAAGAAACGCCTGAGTTGGCGTCCGCGGAGCCCCCAGCTGGAGGAAGACAAGAGCGTCCATTATTTGATGGGCCGGATAAGGTTACCGGCCCATTCCAGACGGACCATGATTGGAGTCATGGCCAAGTGCATTATGCGGGGGGTGCAGCCACTGCAATACAGGGGCCACCCCATGTGGGATTTCAACGGAGAGAATGATGCCACTCGTCATGGCCGCCAAGGGCCGGGATCGGCCAAAGATCTGGTGAAGATTCTGTCCGGCCTGTAGAAGGAGGAGAAGGAGGACTTTCTCCAGACGAGCCCATTGAATGGTTTCTCCATGAACAACCCTCGAAGCTAGGTAAGCGGATGTTCATTTATCCAACCCAGGCTTTCAAAGTTAAGTACCTTACTTTATGGTTTTGACGCAGGATCTGCGCCGGACTGTGGAGAGCATAGATAGCCCGGCTCCACAACCCGAGGATCCGGAAAGATCCCTTGATACGGCCTCTGAAGAGGATCCGGACATAAAGGTGGAGCTAATCAACAGGGTGTTCCATCAACTTAGCATGGACAATGCTCTAGTCGCCTTTACGGCTGACTACCCCGGCCTATCTCCGGCTGCCCAGGTGATTGTGACCGAAGTCCCGACACCATTATTTCGTCCTCGCGTATTTCTGACCACCGTATACAATGGTGCCTAGCAGGAGGTACCTTCAAGGCAGGAAGCCGAACCCGCAGCGGCTGGCCAACAAGGGTCAGTCCGGCCCAGCGGGCGAAAGAGGAGTGCGGCGCGGATCGAAATGTCGCTGCAACGGTATAGCTCGCGGTTGTTATTTAGGACAAAGTTCCTAGGAATTGTTTGAATGCTCATGACTTTTGCAGGAGAAAGAGTGCTCGCCGGACTGTGGGCGTAGAGGTTGCCAACCAAGCCTCTCTCAGCCAGGCTCCAACACCTGGTCTGGAGGGGGAGGCGAGCGCAAGGCGCGAGCCAGATACTCCTCCAACGGAGGATGCCGACAGACTGTCCGCCACCATGTCTGAGGTGGAGAGCGCCATGAATCATAGGCACCACTGGACAGTTTTTCGTGACACGTGCTTCTCCCCTGAGGCGTTGAATGCCTTTAACGCGGGGGACGCGCACCTCCGTGCTGCTCAAGATGGTTTGACCAGAGCCGCGGAGCAGTATGTAAAGGACATACAGGTAAGAGATGTTAATAGTTGTATATGCCAGTAGCCCCCGAGACATAAAGTAGTTAGAGTAACTGATTTAAGGACCATTTGATATGCAGGATCTTACTGAGAAGAATACCCAGTTGTCCCAGGAGCTAGAAGAGTGCAAGGCCCAACTCGAGGCCGCACTAGCTGCTGCAGGAGGAAACACAGAGACCCCTCCTGGTAACACATTATTTCAAAAAGATAATCGGTGTGCGGCATGCGTGTAAGTCTGACAATGACATTGAAGGTGTTGCCGGACTGGATCCGGACAAGCAAGACCTATTGTGCCAGTTGAAGGCTGGCGAGAGGGTGCTAACGAAGGTGCAGCAGGAAAGGAACAAACTCCAGGATGCCCACGCCCAGCTTGGAGAAGAGCTGAAAGGTGTTCGGGCCGAGCTGTCTGGCTCCGTGAAGGAGAATCAGCGGCTTCGTCGCGGCATCTATAGTAAGTGCTTGAGCGAGCTCCTTTGAAAAGAAGAGGTCGGCGAGGAAGTCAATTGAAAAAAATATGTCTGTAGGTGTGCTCACAGGTTGTCCTGTGGAGGAGATGCCCATATCAACGGGTGATCAACTTCCCGAGCTGGTGCAACTGCTCGAACGAGTTCGGCAGGCGATGAGAGGCGGCGTCCAGGCTTTATGGCCGTACCTCTCCCTGCCCGAGGGCCTTGGAGAGCTTGCGGAGAAGCTTCAGGGAGTGCGGCAGCGCTTCCGTTTATGGAAGATTTCGGCCTGCCGCCAAGGTGCCAAGGAGGCCTGGGCCATGGTAAAGACGCGGTACAAGAAGGCGGATCCCAACCACATGGCCGAGGTCGGACTTGTGGGGCCCGACGGGAAGGAGATCCCTGTGAGTTTAGTGTACGGCCAAGTAGAGTTGGCCGCTAAATATTCCCAATGGGACTGTAAATTAGACAGCCTGTTAGACGGGATTGAGGAGGAATACAGTCAGTCGATTTGACAATGTACTTAAAATGACATGTAAAATGCCTTCTAGCTGGATTGTAGATCGTTTTTCTTTGCTGACCTTTTCGCTTCAACCTCGGGACCCTAGAGTCCGTAGTGTGTCCGCATACCTTCTCAGTTAAGAAACAACCGGGGCATGCATGGAGACCAGGCGTAGGGGTCATTAGTGCTTTATCAGACAAGTGCCCAACTAGTTATGTTATATTACATGGTTAGTAAGAAACATCTTCTAGGGAGAATAGTTCCGTTAAGGGTTCCTTTCCCTGGGAGGCATGCCCTAAAGTGCATGTCCGGACTGCGAAAAGAGCAGGAAAACATCTGGGGGCAGATAAATAAATAGGTAAAAAATCATCTTTCAAGTCAACGACTGAATATTCCCTTAAGAACGCTAGCTTTCGGCTTCACCCAGTCTGAGGTACACATTCGGCTGACCCGGCAGTAACAATCGCAGAGGTGCTCCCTTTACCTCCTAGCCGAACAATCGGGAACGTAGGGGTAAGCACAGGAGCCAGGCAACCCAGCTTGGCCAAAACTTAAGTCATATCGATGCATATAATGGTGAATAAAAGGTACACGTGGAAGTTTGACACATGTGCTGGGCATGAAGCCCTTATAAGTAAGCTTCTGGTAAAGAAGCCCCCAGGTATAATGAGTGCGGATAGCACATCAATTGTCTGCGAACAATGCGCAAGTAGGCCTTTAAGGGCTTTTATGAAAAGGGGTGAGAGAAAAAAGAGAAACAAAAGACAACTGAAGTGTAAAAATTTGGACGGGGGAAGGAGACGAACTCTTAATCCGGCGCTAGGCGTAGAATCTTCGGAGGCGGGCTGCGTTCCATGGGTTCGGCTCAAGTCGGTTGTCCGACGCATTTCGTAGACGGTACGCTCCGCCGGTCAGGACTTGATCGATAATGAAGGGGCCTTCCTATTTGGGCTTGAGCTTGTCCTTTTTCTTGTACGGCAGGCGTAGAACTAGTTCGCCAACATTGTAAGTCTTAGCCCGTACTTCTCTGCTTTGATATCTTCGAGCCTGCTGCTGATAGAATGCGGAACGAGCCTTGGTGACGTCGCGTTCTTCCTCCAATGCGTCCAAGCTGTCCTGCTGATCCAGCTCGGCTTCTCTTTCTTCGTACATGCGCACTCGAGGTGAGTCATGAATGATGTCACAGGGCAAAACTGCTTCTGCACCGTATACCATAAAAAATGGTGTGAATCCGGTAGTACGGTTGGGCGTTGTCCGTAGCCCCCAGAGTACAGAGTCGAGCTCCTCTACCTAGTGCGTGTCAGATTTCGTAAGGGACCGCACTAGTCTGGGTTTGATGCCGCTCATTATTAGACCATTTGCTTGTTCCACTTGACCGTTGGTTTGAGGATGATAGACTGAAGCGTAATCGAGCTTAATGCCCATATTTTTGCACCATAATTTAACCTCGTCGGCCGTGAAGTTCGTGCCGTTATTGGTAATGATGCTATGGTGGACACCATAACGGTGTACTACCCCGGATATGAAGTCTATCACTGGTCCGGACTCTGCCGTTTTAACTGGCTTGGCCTCTATCCATTTGGTGAATTTATCCACCATGACCAATAGGTACCTTTGCTTGTGGGTTCCCCCTTTAAGGGGTCTGACCATGTCAAGCCCCTAGACCGTGAACGGCCAGGTAATGGCTATAGTTTTGAGGGCGGTGGGTGGCATATGGCTCTGATTAGCAAAGACCTGACAACCGACACACCTTTGGACTAAGTCCTGAGCATCTGCCCGGGCCGTCGGCCAATAAAATCCTGTACGGAATGCCTTGCCTACAAGGGCCCGAGCTGCAGCGTGGTGTCCGCCTAGTCTGGCGTGAATTTCAGCCAGAAGGTTTCGCCCTTTGTCGGTGTCAAAACCGGCGGATCTCGGGTAGGGGGTCCCGAACTGTGCGTCTAGGCAGATGGTAACAGGAGACAAGGGACACGATGTATTTACCCAGGTTCGGGCCCTCTCGATGGAGGTAAAACCCTACTCCTCCTTGATTGATATTGATGATATGGGTAGTACAAGAGTGGATCTACCACGAGATCAAGGAGGCTAAACCCTAGAAGCTAGCCTATGGTATGATTGTTGTAATGGTTGTGTGTCCTACGGACTAAAACTCTCCGGTTTATATAGACACCGGAGAGGGCTAGGGTTACACAGAGTCGGTTACAATGGTAGGAGATCTACATATCCGTATCGCCAAGCTTGCCTTCTACGCCAAGGAAAGTCCCATCCGGACACGGGACGAAGTCTTCAATCTTGTATCTTCATAGTCTTGGAGTCCGGCTGACGATGATAGTCCGGCTGTCCGGACACCCCCTAGTCCAGGACTCCCTCACTAGCCCCTGAACCAGGCTTCAATGACGATGAGTCCGGCGCACATATTGTTCGGCATTGCAAGGCGGGTTCCTCCTCCGAATAATTCATAGAAGATTGTGAACACCAGGATAGTGTCCAGCTCTGCAAAATTAATTCCACATTCCACCGTAGAGAGAGTAATACGTACACAAGTTCAATCTGCTGACGTATTTTGTGGCATGACGTCATACCACCACCAAGACTTTACTTGAATTGTTTTTTATTATACCACCTCAGCGCGTTTAGCGAAGCGGTTTCCTTGGCACGTCTTGTCGAAGCAGAGATCGTGTTCCCCTTATTCCGGGATTCCCATCAATACGGACGTGGGTAACCCAACCGTGCCCGTCGCCACGCCCCCTCTATCGGAGGCGAGTCCTGAACGGTCACGGGGATGGCTCTTGGTATTCTCCCTATTTATAATGGGACCAAGGCTTGTTTCTTTTCTTCAATCCTCAATCAAATCTACTCCTTGCCCCGAGTTCCAACACCCAGAGCCCCAGATTCGAGCGCTTCGGACCTTCAACAATGTCCGGCTCTGACCTACAGGGCCGGTGGATGCCCTCCTCCGTTACGGAAGAAGACGTGCTAAAGCTGCGAGAGGCCAAGTACCTGACTTACGAGATTTCGCATAGGTTGCCTGCCGAAGGGCAAGTCATCCCCACCCCCGAGCCCGGCGAGTATGTCGTGTTTATATCCCACCTCCGTCGGGGTTTAGGCTTCCCGATGGATCCTTTTGTGAGAGGGCTCATGTTTTACTATGGGTTGGAGTTCCACGACTTGGCTTCGGAGTCCATCCTCCATATTTCTGCATTTATTGTCGTCTGCGAAGCCTTCCTCCGCGTCACCCCTCACTTCGGCTTGTGGCTTAAGACCTTCGATGTGAAGCCGAAGATGATCGAGGGGCGTCAAGCAGAGTGCGGCGGGGCGGTTGTGAGCAGACGGGCCGACGCTCCATGGCCCGAGGGCTCTTTCCAGGAGGAGCTCGGCTTGTGGCAGCAGGAGTGGTTCTACATAACCGCTCCTAGGGGCAGTAGGCAGAAGCCGCCGCCCATCTTCCGCCCAGGCCCTCCACAGCGGCTGATGTCATGGGTTAGCCATGGGCTCAACTGGGGGCTATCAAAGGACGTGCCCCTACTGCAGGGCCGGATTCGAGACCTCCAAGTGAGGGAGATCGATCTGGTCGTGGTGATGCAGGTCATGCTGATTAGGCGTCTCCTGCCCTGCAAACGCCGTCCTCTCCGGTTGTGGGAGTTTAATCCGGAGGGACCACGAATTCTCCAACACTTCATGGGTACGACACCCGTGGAGATGTGCAAATTGTTCTTCGGATCACAAGAGGTGTGTCCGAAATTGACCGAGGACGCCGGCCTGAGCTGCAATCGCCCGGATACACAAGTAAGTAGCTCTGTGTCCGGACATACCGTTTGTTTGCCTTTCTATGATTCGCCTTTTGACCAACTACCCTCTAAACAGGAGTGGATAGCGCAAGCAAAACTGATACGATGTCCGGCCCCCCTCCCAGAGACCGCGCCGGATCCCGTGCTGGTCAGGATGCTAGAGGTTGCGCCTTCAGAGGAAGGCGAAGGGGAGAAGAGAGGAACTACCGCCTCAACCAAGGAGGCTTTTGAGGAAGGGGGGGATCAAGAATCCCTCCTTTCGAGGGGAGAAGAGGACCGCCTCTGAAAACCTGGAGGGCGAAGCCCCGAAGCGGGGGAAGAGATCTTCGCCAGAGGGTCCTGCGTCCGGAGAGGCTCCGGCCACACAATCTCCCCTAAGGAGTCAACCCTCCAGCGAGCCGTAAGTAGAAAAAAGGGAGTTTTGTAATAAGGGACATCCATGTTTGTGCTTCTGAGGATAACTGAAGTTTTTACCTTGTAGTTCGGATCTCCGTCCTTCTCAGATGAGCTCGTCTTCGGGGGAACTCCGTCCGGAGATGATGGAGAGCGAGACGCCTCCATCTTCCGCACCATCGGATTGGGTGGACGAGCCTGAAGTGTCATCACGGAGGGTATCCCCGAGTCCGGCAGGGCCGAATAGTTCGGCACCAACTGGTGTGCGGCCGGGGGAGCTGAAGGATCTGCTTGAGAGGGCGTCCATCTCAGAAGGTCACCGTACACTGATGAGTACGGCGATTGAAAGAATTTCATCCGCCAAAGGCGGATTGCGTGATGCCGTCAGGAGTTTGCTGGCGGGGTTTGAGGTATGTAAAAATGACATACCCTTTGACAGTTTTACACATAGAGTGCGCCCTGTATAGATAGTAGCCCCTGAGACTTGGTAGGGTGTCGAGAATAACAGTGTGCCGAGGATCAAAATCCCAGGTGTTAATTTTCGCCTTTCCTATGCAGGTGGCGGATAGTTCGGTGGCTAGCCGGACTAATGGAGTTGCCGAACTAAAGCGGCAGCTCGATGTTGCGGATGCGGACATCGCGCTGGTCAATAAACGACTTGACGAGTCACAAGGTAGGTTTTTTCTCCGTGGTCACCTAGTAAGGGAGCCGAAGCCCACTCCTTACAACATATCTGCTAAATGCAGATGGTGCCGCTGCTGTGGAGAGCCTTCGGGCAGAACTTGCTCAAGCCAAGGAGCAAGCTAGAAGGAGTGATGCGGCTGCCTCGAGGGCGGCCGAAGAGCTAGAAGCCGAAAGGGTTGCACACTGCCGAAGCAGGGAGGAGATGGCTGGAATGGCCGTGAAGTTAAAAGATGCTACCGACCGCAATGAGGTTCTTGAAAAGGAACGCTTAGCGGAGCGAGGAGGCCTGGGGAAGGCCACCGCCAAAGCCAAGGATGCTCGTTCTGCAATGCGGGCTATAAAGGAGGAGCTGCGCCATGCCAGAGATATTGTGGCTGGCAAGCCCTTTCTGCTGCGCTGAAGGTTTACAGATCCAAAGTATGCTCAGCTTGGCCAGCTGTGGGGTCCGGAGGATCCTTATATGCACTTAGCGGCGAGTGCGGCGGATGCCGTTGTGCACTTTCGAAGTCAGAAGGATCACAAGACGGAAGAGCTATTTTGGTCTCAATTCCATAGTCCGGAGCATTCACTTCCGCTGACCGATCGGTTGGCCGAGTGGGCTGAGCTGAATAGATTGTCCGGACTTGCCATGACGAATGTCGTGACTCATGTCTGGCCGGATAGTCCCAAGCCGAAGAGTTATTTTGGCTTATTGAAGCAATTTCTTGGGGCGGTGCCGCATATCAAGGCGATGAAGCGGTCGGCCTGCATAGAGGGTGCACGGATGGCCCTCGCCCATGTGAAGACATACTGGACGGAGATGGATGCCACCTCTGTTGCGACCGAGGGTTCGGACGAGAGCCGGTAACCCGCCGAGCACTATTTTGGTGAAGTTCTGCGTGGTGCTCGTGTAATAGAGTCGCAGTGCTCAAAAAATGTCGTGTTCAAAGGAACTTTATGATTCGTAAAATGATGTTTATAATATAAGCGCTTTTGGTACTTGTGCGTGCAAGTATTGGAATATCTCCTGTGCGGCCGTTTAATGTATACTTGTGTATAACCTGAAAGATGGCAGTCTTTGGCTTCAGCCCCCACGCACATAGTGCGGGGGTGTTTGCAAAATAGCGCATTTTCACACTTAATCCAACGTCTTGGTCCTGTAAAGGAGGTGGTAGCGTAGCAAACGAGGCAACCGGACTATAATGCTTTATCACTTTCACTTAGCCACAGGAGTTCGAGGGTGGGGCTACGATATAGCCCCTGGGGGCACCGCGCTCTCCGAGTTCGGGGCGCGTATGTGCCTGACCGGGAAACGGTCCTTCGTCAAAGCGGAGGAATTGTAAACATTACGATAGTCGATCGAGTGGTTGACCAGTCTCTCGCTATGTAATGACAGTCAGTTTTTGGCTTTCTCTACTGAGGTGCTCGCCCGGCCGAACCGGGGCACAATCGCAGTAGTTCTCCTGGTGCCGCGTTAGCCGATGATACGGAACGTAAGGCAGCAAAAAATAGGAGCCGGTCAAACCCAACATTTGACCAAAGACATGACTCGGAGCTGATGCATATAAGGCCTAACTCGAGATGCCGAACACTCCCTAAGGTGTTCGGTCTTTATAATAACGGGCAGAACAATGCCCTAAGCACCTAGTGTCCAGGTACAGGCGAGAATTTCTGGCGCGGCCGATGCCAAAACGCCAGCCTCCTCGTTGGTTATGGTGAAAAACCGTGGGATGTGATCAACAAAAGACAGTAAGAAAGGTTTACGCAGGGACCTAATCTGAAAAGAATCCTTGCGACGGGTCCCTGCTGCACGTCTGCGCCTGTGTCTCCGTTGTGTCGTATCTTGGACGGGCGTACATGTTGTTCATCTGTAAAAAGAGAGGAACTTAGCTTGAAAGGAAATCGTACAAAAAATGTATTAAAAATCAAAATATGAATGAATGAATAAGGCTAAGCTTATATTAGCTCATTATTGCTTGTACGCATAGCCCCTTGTAAAGGGGTGTGCGGCTAGGGAGCCCCTAGCTTATTTATGCCGGACTCGTCTAGCCGTGTCCGGGGTCTTGAACGACCTTTTAATGAGATGATGCCGCGCGGACCGGGCATTTTAAGTGTAAGAGACGCGTAATGTGGTATTGCGTTAAAGCGGACAAAAGCTTCACGTCCCAATAGTGCTTGATGGCTACTTTTGAATGGGGCGACATGAAAGATTAGCTTCTCGCGTCGGAAGTTGTCGGGTGACCCGAACACAACTTCTAGTAGTAAGGAGCCCGTGCACTTGGCGTATGAGCCTGGCGTCACTCCTTTAAAGGAAGTGCGGCTATGTCAAATTTTGGTAAGGTCCACCCCCAACTTGCGGATTGTGTCCGGATATAGCAGGTTTAAATCACTGTCCCCATCCATTAGGACTTGTGTAAATTGTAGTCCGTCCATTATAGGATCCAATATCAGGGCAGTCCATCCTGCGCTTTGAATATTTCTGGAATAGTCCAGGTGGTCAAACGTAATTGGTTTAAACATCCAATCTCGGTGTTCCGCTGGGGTGGACCGTGCGGCACGTGCTTTAGCGGGTGCCGTACAATTTTTCCATACTATCACATGAAGTGAGTTTACTGTTTTCACTTCTTGTGGGAAAGTCTTTTGTTTTCCAGCGCTCTGCTGGTGGGGTTCGTCATCGTCCTCGCTTGGTGCGTCGAGCCCCTTGTATTCGGCGTTGAGTCGGCCGGACTGTTTGAAAATCCAACAATCTCGGTGGGTGTGGTTTGCAGGCTTTCCCGAAGTACTGTGGATTTGACATATCTAATCCAAAATTTTGTTTAAGTTGGATAGCTCGTCACTGTTGTCCTTAAGAGGCAGTGTTTTGTTGTTCGGCCGCGAGCTTTTGAATCCGGCGTTGACCGCCGTGTTCTTTGGGCTTTTTTCTTTATTTCGGCGCTGATCCTTTCTGCGCCGTGATTTTCCGTTTCCATCTCTGATATCGGATGTACTCGGGTCGCTGGTGCTGCATCTTGCTAGCCAGCTGTCTTCCCCCGCGCAAAAGCGGGTCATGAGGCTTGTTAGCGCGGCCATTGTTCTCAGCTTCTCTTGGCCGAGGTGTCTGGCGAGCCATTCGTCTCGGACATTATGTTTAAAAGCTGCTAAGGCCTCGGCGTCCGGACAGTTGACTATTTGGTTCTTTTTGGTAAGGAACCTGTTCCAGAATTTGCGCGCTGACTCTCCGGGCTGTTGAGTTATGTGACTTAAATCGTCTGCATCCGGAGGGCGGACATAAGTCCCTTGAAAATTTGCTCTAAACGCGTCCTCGAGCTCTTCCCAACTTCCAATAGTATTTTCTGGTAGGCTTTTGAGCCAATGCCGAGCTGGCCCTTTGAGCTTGAGGGGTAGATATTTTATGGCGTGGAGATCATCTCCTCTGGCCATGTGTATGTGGAGGATGTAATCCTCAATCCAGACTCCAGGGTCTGTTGCTCTGTCGTATGCCTCTATGTTTACGGGTTTGAACCCCGCTGGAAATTCATGATCTAGCACCTCATCGGTGAAACATAGTGGGTGTGCGGCGCCCCTGTATTTGGGTGTGCCGTTGTCTTCGAACACTCGGCGTGTTGTGTTGCTTCCTGGGGCCCTCTTTTTTGGCCCATAAATGGACCTGACCGGGCCGTCTGTTTCCCGAGGATCATGAGTCGGCTTGTGTGCGGCGCCGCTTATCGCTTTTGGCCTGTCATCTGGTCATCTATCCGGCCAGGCGGCCTCTTTGCTTTTTGACTGTGGGGGCTCCATGGCCTCCTCGTCGAATTCTGGCAGCAGCTTGCGCTTCGGGTAGCTCTTTGTTTGGTGGCCATTGCCATATTTGTCCGCGGTCTTGAGTACTTTGCTCCACCTCATTCTGAGTATGTCTTCCGCTGTTTCGAGCTTTTGTTTTTCCTTCTTCAGACTTCTTGCAGTGGCGAGAAGTCTTTTGTGAAGGTTCTTGTGCTCCGGTGGTGTGTCCGGCGTGAGATCGTCTGGACTGTTGTTTTCGCCGGGCATAGATTGATTATCTGATTCATCCTGTTCGGATGGTTGCTTGGTTGCATGTTCGTCGCCCACTGGTTTGCCCTACTCTATTGCTGGGTCCTTAGGAGTGCTGTTGTTGTCGAGGTGGGGCTTAGGGCGGTGCCTGCGTCGCCGTTTTGGTTGTTTTTCGGCGGAATTATCTTTTGCCGCGTCCCGTTGTTCCTCGTTATTGCTTCCTTTTGGGATGTCCACCATATATACATCATGAGTTGGGGTGGCCTTCCGGTGCTTGGTAGGCGCTGGTTCTTGGTAGTCTCCGGCATCGTCGTCATACCATCGATGTCTTCGGAGTCATACTCTAGCATGTCGGTTAGATCGTCGACAGTGGCTATAAAGTGGGTGGTGGGTGGGGTTTGAATTTCTTCGTCGTCCGCATCCCAACCATCCTGACCGCAGCCCAGCCAGGGCTCTCCTGATAACGGGAGATGCTTTAGCGAATTCAGGATGTCGCCAAAGGGTGAGTGCTGAAAGATGTCCGCGGCGGTGAACTCCATGATTGGCGCCCCATCGGATTCGATTGGCAGGGGCGCAGGGGGATCGGAGTCCGGCGAGGAGTCCAGCGCCTCGGAGTCACGAGCTTTATAAGGGACAAGGTTAGTGTTCGGCTCCATCGCCGTGGAAGTTGCAGCTCCCGAGGCGGTGTCCAGCCACCTGTCCTCGATCTGCGCGGTCTGCTCCGAAATATGGGTCAGAGCGGATTCGTGTGCGGCCTCCAGGGCACTGTTCAGCGGCAGAGCTAAATCATGCCCATCGTGACAGCGCGGCATGCTCGGCTGTGGCTCGAATCCGTCGAAGATCAAGTCTCCACGGATGTCGGCCGTGAAGTTTAGGCTTCCAAACCTGACCTGATGGCCAGGGGCATAGCTTTCGATCTGCTCCAGATGGCCAAGCGAATTGGCCCGCAGTGCGAAGCCGCCGAATACGAGGATTTGTCTGGGGAGAAAAGTCTCACCCTGGACGGCGTTGTTGTTGATTGAAGAAGCCATCAAGCCTATCGGTGACGACACAGAGGAACTCTCAATGAAAGCACCAATGTCGGTGTCAAAACCGGCGGATCTCGGGTAGGGGGTCCCGAACTGTGCATCTAGGCGGATGGTAACAGGAGACAAGGGACATGATGTTTTTACCCAGGTTCCGGCCCTCTCGATGGAGGTAAAACCCTACTCCTGCTTGATTGATATTGATGATATGGGTAGTACAAGAGTGGATCTACCACGAGATCAAGGAGGCTAAACCCTAGAAGCTAGCCTATGGTATGATTGTTGTAACGGTTGTGTGTCCTACGGACTAAAACTCTCCGGTTTATATAGACACTGGAGAGGGCTAGGGTTACACAGAGTCAGTTACAATGGTAGGAGACCAACATATCCGTATCGCGAAGCTTGCCTTCCACGCCAAGGAAAGTCCCATCCGGACACGGGACGAAGTCTTCAATCTTGTATCTTCATAGTCTTGGAGTCCGGCTGACGATGATAGTCCGGCTGTTCGGACACCCCCTAGTCTAGGACTCCCTCACCCTTCCTCTTCGGAGATACACCGTTGAAGGACTCCGGTTGTGCTTTTCTTATAGAGTTCTCCCTCGTGGACCTTGTAGGCTTTAGATCGCCGGACTATGCAGCGGGCCTCATTTTGGTCTTCGGGAAGTTCCTGCCTGAGTAAGTAGGCTAGGAATGGTTCTGTCCACGGGGCGATTACTGCCATTATTTCGTGGGCTGAGGGTGTTATTTCATCGGCTGAATCGCAGATTATGTCAGATTGTTCTGTATTGGGTGGTGCGGCTGCCTCCGGGTTGTTATTTCCAGACTCTTCTTCCCATAGTATGGATTTCTTAAAGAGCCGTTCCAGGAAGATGTTTGGAGGGACAGCGTTGTGTTTCGCGCCGATGCGTGCCAATACGTCGGTTGCTTGGTTATTATCTCGGGCTACGTGGTGGAATTCGAGTCCTACGAACCGAGCTGACATTTTGAGGACACCGTTACGATAGGCTGCCATTTTCGGATCCTTGGCGTCAAAGTCTCCATTTACTTGGGATATTGCAAGGTTTGAATCCCCGCGCACCTCTAGGCGTTGAATGCCCATGGAGATTGCCATCCGGAGGCCATGTAGGAGGGCCTCGTATTCGGCTGTGTTGTTGGAGTCCGTGTACATTATCTGAAGTACGTATTGGACTGTGTCCCCGGTTGGGGACGTCAATACGACGCCAGCCCCCAAGCCGGCCAACATTTTGGAGCCATCGAAATGCATAATCCAATTGGAGTATGCGCCGTACTCTTTAGGGAGTTCGGCTTCAGTCCATTCGGCGACAAAGTCAGCCAAGACTTGCGACTTTATGGCTCGCCGAGGTTTATAAGTTATAACGAATGGTAAGAGCTCAATGGCCCATTTTGCAATCCTGCCCGTTGCGTCGCGGTTGTTTATAATGTCGTTGAGGGGCACTTCAGAGGCCATTGTTATCGAACACTCTTGAAAGTAGTGTCGGAGCTCCCGGGATGCCATGAAGACCGCATAGGCTATCTTTTGATAGTGCGGGTAACGGGACTTGCAGGGAGTTAAGACAGTGGATATGTAGTACACTGGTTTTTGAAGAGGGAATTTGTGCCCTTCTATTTCTCGTTCGACGACGAGTACCGCGCTTACAACTTGATGTGTTGCCGCGATGTATAACAACATTGGTTCGCCCAGGTTAGGCGCAGCCAGGACCGGATTTGTTGCCAATATGGCTTTGATTTCTTCGAGTCTGACAGTGGCAGCATCCGTCCACTCGAAGTGTTCGGTGCGCCTGAGGAGGCGATAGAGGGGCAATGCCTTTTCTCCCAAACGGGAGATAAAGCGGCTTAGGGCCGCCACGCATCCGGTCAATTTTTGTATTTCTTTGAGGTCTTTTGGAATATCTAGCTGTGACAGAGCTCTGATCTTGGCTGGGTTTGCTTCAATTCCTCTACCGGATACAATGAAGCCCAGGAGCTTTCCGGCTGGTACGCCGAAAATGCATTTTTCCGGATTCAGCTTGATGTCATATGCTCGGAGGTTCTCGAATGTTAGCCTCAAATCGTCTACTAGAGTCTCGACGTGTTTGGTTTTGACGACTACGTCGTCTACGTATGCTTCTACTGTTTTGCCGATCTGGGTAGCTAGACATGTCTGAATCATGCGCTGATATGTTGCGCCGGCGTTTTTGAGTCCGAAGGGCATCGTGTTGAAGCAGAATGGTCCATATGGAGTAATGAATGCCGTTGCGGCTTGGTCCGCTTCCCCCATCTTGATTTGATGGTAGCCGGAATATGCGTCAAGGAAGCACAATGAATCGTGCCCTGCAGTAGCATCGATTATTTGGTCGATGCGGGGGAGGGGGAAGGGATCCTTTGGGAAGGCCTTGTTGAGGTCTTTAAAATTGACACATAGGCGCCAGGATTTGTCCTTCTTTGGTACCATTACTAGGTTTGCTAGCCAGTCCGGATGTTTGATGTCTCTGATGAATCCGGCTTCCAGTAGTTTGGCTAGCTCTTCTCCCATTGCTTGTCTTTTGGGTTCGGAAAATCGCCGAAGAGCCTATTTGACTGGCTTGAATCCTTTTAGGATGTTTAGGCTGTGTTCTGCCAATCTGCGTGGGATTCCTGGCATATCTGAAGGGTGCCAGGTGAAGATGTCCCAATTTTCCCGGAGGAATTCTTGCAGTGCAACATCTACATCAGGGTTCAACTGTGCCCCGATGGAGGCCGTCTTTGTTGGGTCTGTTGGGTGGACCTGGAATTTGACTATTTCGTCCGCTGGTTTGAAAGAGGTGGACTTGGATCTCTTATCGAGTATCACATCGTCCCTATTCACCATAGAGCGCAGCGCAGTGAGTTCTTCTGCCGCTAGGGCTTCGGATAGTGCCTCCAGGGCTAATGCGGCTGTCTTGTTTTCGGCGCGGAGTGCTATGTCCGGATCACTAGCGAGAGTGATTGTTCCGCCGAGCCCAGGCATCTTAAGCTTCATGTACCCGTAATGGGGTATGGCTTGAAAAATTGTGAATGCCTCCCGTCCTAATATAGCGTGATATCCGCTGCTAAACGGGGCCACTTGGAACGTGACCTCTTCGGAGCTGTAATTGTCTAGCGAGCCGAACACCACATCAAGTGTGATTTTTCCTATGCAGCGCGCTTCCCGGCAAGGGATTATTCCTCTAAAGGTTGTGCTGCTTCGCTCAATGCGGCTCCAGTCTATTTCCATTTTTTGAAGAGTTTCCTCGTAGATGAGGTTTAGTCCGCTGCCGCCATCCATGAGTACCTTGGTAAGACGAAAGCCGTCCACTACTGGACTGAGGACCAATGCGGCTAGTGCTCGGGCTGTTCGGAATTTAGGTTCATCGCTGGCGTTGAAGGTGATGGCCATGTCGCTCCACGGATTTGTTGTTGCTACTTGGTAGACTTCGGCGAGGCTGCGGATTGTTCGTTTTCGCATATTATTTGATGCGAAAGTCTCGAAGACTGTTGACACCATACTGGTGCTGTTGGAGTGGTTTTCCGGGGCCAGAAGCTCCTCGCCACTTTTGGCCACCTGCCGCAATATCCAACATGCTCGAAGGCTATGTGTTGGGGTGGCGCCTTCTGTACCGGTGTGTAGGAATGGTCGAGTGGCGGAATCCTCCTGGCCCCTCGAGGGTTGTCCTTATTTCCTGTGATCGCGGTCATCCACCTCTCCAGTGTGGCGTCGTTGACTGCTTCTGGATGGACCCGAGTTTCGTCCTCGGTTCCACAGTACAGCCACATCGGGTGGCCTCGGTACTGAAGTGGTTGGATGCGCCACCTAAGGTAGACCTCCAGAAGGTCCATACCCGTCACTCCTTCCCGAACTAGCTGGACTACACGCTCCATCAACATTTTTACTTGGGCTTTCTCCTCAGGGAGCACCTTCAGAGAAGAGGGATTGTTCACTCGGTCCATAGAAAACAGAGGGAGACCAGTCGACTGCCCCGGCGTCGATTTGTCTTGGCAGTAGAACCAAGTCGACTGCCATCCTCTGACCGACTCAGGAAGGGTCATGGCCGGAAAAGTACTCTTGTTCCTCATCTGAATCCCAAGACCCCCGCACATCTGAATAACCTTAGTCCTATCGTCATCCGGACTCGCCTTTTTCACTGTCTGTGAGCGACAAGTGAATATGTGCTTAAAGAGACCCCAGTGTGGTCGACAACCCAGGAAGTTCTCGCACATGGACACGAAGGCAGCAAGGTAGGCAATGGAATTTGGATTGAAATGGTAGAGTTGAGCCCCAAAGAAATTCAAGAACCCACGGAAGAAACCACTCGGAGGCAGGGAGAACCCACGGTCTACGTGAGTAGCTAGGAGAACGCACTCACCCTCCTGTGGCTGCGGTTGCCACTCATTCCCCGGGAGCCTCGCTGCCCCATGAGGGATCAAGCCCTCGTTGGCCATCTCAGTGAGATCCATCTCGGTGATGGTCGAGTGGATCCAATCCCCTTGGACCCAGCCTTGCGGCAGGCGAGACCTTGACGAGGATCCGCCCCGATTGGGCGCTCTCCCTTTCGCCTTCCCCGTCGCCGTCGCCTTCTTCGCGCGCTCCAAAGCCGCCGTCTTCTCCTTCACCATTGTCACCGACGAAGCGCACGAGGAGTGGATTGGCGGAGGCGAGAGCAGGCACGGTGGGCGGAGATGGAGAGGGCAGAAGGAGAAAAGGGGAGGCACTGTTCAAAAACCCTCGCCCGACGCATTTTATAAGGACGCTTCCGAGTGGATGACAAGTGGGCCCGGGCGATCCTATCACATCCCGAAACAATCGCGCGTACGCGATACGTGGCGAAAAATGCGGCGCGGAAATCGAGGCGTCTATGCGCTATCCCATCCGAGCGCCGTGGTCCGCCCCACTTCACACGCTTCCCAAAATTCGGATCCCAAAAAATCCGCTAACAGCAGTTCAATCTGTAAGACGAGAGACTTCCTGCGATCCGTCGCTCGGAAGTTTACTAAGTTCAAAAGTTCACTCGACGGGAGAAAAGAATGGATCAAGGCGACTGAAAGAAAAGTTGTTGTTATCAACAAAAAGATTATTGGTCCAAGATGATACATGTTCAGAACACAAAAGCAGGTCGGAAATATTATCAACTCCTTCCTCACTCAAACCTCAATCCATTCGGGGGCTAATGATGAAGTCACGTACCTGGGGTAGGGTCATAGGCCTGTCCTAAGTACCCTTCCCAAGGACACCCTCAGAAGAAGCTGCCTTCCAGTCGACCAAGAGATACTTCACTCGACGGACTCGAAGGACTCGACCATGAAGACTCACTCGACCACCAGGAGATCAAGAGCCACTCTGCATCCAAATAGTCTGTAATTAAGTAGTCTTTATGGCATTTATGACACTTTATGTAAGGCGTTACCAGTAACGCCTAGCCTTAATGTACTTTAAACCCTGCATAACTGAGGATCGGAGGGGTCTGGTAGACACTATATAAGCCACCCCCCTCCTCAGTGTAAAGGGTTCGCACCCCTGTAATCTATACACTCATAATCCAGTCGACCGCCTCCGGGCTCCGAGATGTAGGGCTGTTACTTCCTCCGAGAAGGGCCTGAACTCGTACATCCCTTGTGCTTGCAACTGCTCCATAGCTGGGATCTTGCCTCTCCATAGCTACACCCCATTCTACTGTCAGACTTAGAACCACGACATTAGGCGCAGGGCCCACTGGTCAGTGTCTTTAGAGTGTAATTAGTGCCTAACTAAAGGCCACGTCAGCCCGCGGGAGTTTTGGCCGGCGGCGACCAACAACGCGGCGGCGACTCGCCGGACTTGCGCTACGAGCGGCGGCTGGACGTGCGGAGACCACCGAGGCGTAGCCCGTGCTCTCGTGCATCTGGTGGGGCAGGAAGGAGGAGGAGTGGTGGCCGGAGCTCGCCGGTGCGGAGCTCGTGGCGGCGGCCGGAGCTCGGCTCGAGCGGGCGTGCGGCTACGATGCACGGGGAGGCAGGAGAGGAGGGGGAACCGACGCGGGAGGGCTCACAGGGGACCGGAAGAGCAGCTTAGTGGCTCGGGGACACGCTGACGGCGGCGAGCGGCGACGGAGATCCACGACGGCCGAGGCGAAGATGACGATTGTGGCGATGAAGCGGGGCCTCCGGGCGTCGTGTAGCTCTGTGGAGAGGGCAAGGCAGTCGCAGCGGAGCTTCTAGGATCAGCGGCAGGGCGAGGGGTGGCCGGTGGCTACGGTGGCGAGCAGCGGCACCCTCCGGTGCGCTCAGGGAAGAGAGGGAGAGGGAGCCAGAGGAGGGGAGAGGCACGGGAGAGAGAGGAGAGCATCGAGGGGGCCGCGTGGCGTCTCTAGGGGGTCGACGAAGCAAGGAGGGAGGCAGGAGGAGGTGGAAGCAGGAGGTAGCCGCGAGTGCACGCGCAGGCGACATGCCGGCGTTCTTCTGGCGTAAGGAGGAGGGCGACTGGCAGCGGTGGTGGGCTGGGCCGGCTCTGGTGGACTGGGCTGCTGGTGGGCTACCAGGCAAGGCCAGGTAAGTTTCTGCTCTTTTCCTTTATTGTTTTCTTTTCTATTTTTTCTGACATTTGTTTTGATTTAATAAAGATACTAAATCATTTTATTTACTTCTGTCAATTTATGTAGGAACTAGTTGGATTGCTCCAAAACTCCTCACCAATTAACAGAATTTTTGGACATATATTATATACATGACAAATATATATCCAAAGCAATTAATTACTGGATTAATTCCAAATGCCCAGAATAAAAACTTATGAGCTCTTAAAAATATTGGTTTGATTTTTATCTCTGTCCAGTATTTTCAGAGAGCAACATGAGCATTTTCTTGGACCTTTTTGGAGCAATTTTTAGTTGGGTCATTTCCAATAATGATTCTGACGGTTTCACAAATCCCCATTTCAAATTTAAATGGAATTTAAACATGATGCACACATGACTAGCTAGCCTCGAGCATACCAGAACTAGGGATGTGACAACTCGCCCCCACTTGAAAGAATCTCGTCCCGAGATTCAGGGGTCGACGGAAAGAAGGTGGGGTACTCTAGTCGAAGACGATGTTCTTGCTCCCAAGTAGCTTCTCTCTCGGAATGATGAGACCACTGAACCTTGAGAAACTTGATGTTATGACGTCGAGTGACACGCTCTGCTTGATAAAGAATGTGAACTGGATACTCTTGATATGTGAGGTTATCTTGGAGATCAAGCGTTTCATGGTCCACTCCGCAGATAGGATCCGAGAAGCAACGCCTGAGTTGAGAGACGTGGAAGACATCATGAACTCGAGAAAGATGTGGGGGTAGTTCCAACTGGTAGGCAACCTCCCCTCGTTTAGCTAGAATGCGAAAAGGACCAATGTAACGAGGAGCCAACTTGTCCTTGATACCGAAACGATGGGTACCCTTCAAAGTGGTAACCCGAAGGTAAGCTTTGTCGCCAACTTCATAAGTCATATCCTTATGATGACAATCATACTGCCTCTTTTGACGAGACTGGGCTATTTTCAAGTTCTCACGGATGATGCGAACTTGCTCTTCTGCCTCCTGGATCATGTATGGTCCAAAGAATTGTCTTTCACTGGTTTCTGACCAGTTCAAGGGTGTTCGACATCTTCGTCCATAGAGAATCTCAAAAGGAGCTTTCTTGAGACTAGATTCATAGCTATTGTTATAAGCAAACTCGGCAAAAGGAAGACATTTCTCCCAATCCATACCGAATGAGATAACGCTAGCTCTAAGCATGTCTTCGAGAATTTGGTTGACCCTTTCCACCTGACCACTCGACTAAGGGTGGAAAGCGGTACTGAAGGAAAGATGGGTTCCCGTGGCAGTTTGGAAACTCTCCCAGAAATGAGAAGTGAAAAGACTACCACGGTCTGAATTGATCTCTGTTGGAACACCATGAAGTGATACTATTCGAGAAATATATAAGTCAGCGAGCTGACTAGCGGTGATACTCACTCGAAGAGGAAGGAAGTGAGCCACTTTGGAAAGACGATCAACGACTACGAAGATAGCGTTAGTCCCTTTCTTGGTCCTGGGGAAGCCGGAGATGAAATCCATACCAACTTTATCCCATTTCCACTCAGGAATGGCTAAAGGCTGAAAGGTGCCAGCAGGTCTTTGATGCTTGGCCTTAACGCGACGACAAACGTCAAAGTTAGCAATAAACTGAGAAATTTCTCTCTTCGTCCTAGTCCACCAGAACCTCTGGCGTAGGTCCTATACATCTTAGTACTACCGGGATGAATCGTGAGAGGAGATTCATGCACCTCCTTAAGGATCAGTTGTCACACATGTTGATTCTTGGGAATCACCAAGCGATTCTCAAATAAAACAACACCACGATCATCCATAGAAAAACATCCACCCACTCCCTTCTTAATGTTTTTCCTGATCTTGGAAATTCTCGTGTCCTGCTTTTGAGCAGCGATAATCCGATCCTCAAGATCAGGTTTTGCCACCAAGGTAGAAAGGAATCCGTGAGGAGCAATGTGAAGGTTAAGCTTACAAAATTCCTCATGGAGAAGTGGTTGGCCCTACCGCAACATAAGATTGTTGCAATGGGATTTACGACTTAGCGTGTCAGCCATGACACTGGCTTTGCGTGGAGTGTAGGTAATCCCTAGATCATAATCTGAGATCACTTCCAACCAACTTCTTTGCCTAAGGTTCAAATCTGGTTGGGTGAAGATATACTTGAGACTCTAGTGATAGGTGTAGATCTCGCAACGTTTACCAAGAAGGTAATGTCACCAGGTCTTGAGGGCATAGACGACGGCTGCAAGCTCTAGATCATGTGTTGGATAATTCTCCTCATGTGGATGCAACTTTCGAGATGCATAGGCAATCACATGATGATCCTACATAAGAATGCAACCTAGTCCCTGTCGTGAGGCGTCGCAGTAGATAACAAAGTCCTTAGTGAAATCCGGTGGCACAAGTATGGGAGCAGAAGTCAGGCGTCTTTTTAGTTCCTAAAAACTGTGCTCACACTGTGGGGACCACTCAAACTTTTTATCTTTGTTGAGAAGTTCCGTGAGAGGTTTGGCCACTTTGGAGAAGTTTTCAACAAAGCAGCGATAATAGCTGGCTAGACCAAGGAAACTCCTAACTTGTTTAACCGTTTCAGGTGGAGTCCAATCAAGAACGGCCTGAACTCTCTCGGGATTGATAGCAATGCCCTTACCAGAGATAACGTGGCCTAGGTAGGTCACTTCTAGCAACCAAAATTCACACTCGGAGAACTTGGCATAAAGGCGGTGCTCTCTGAGTTTTTCTAACACAACTCTAAGATGCTCGGCATGCTCTTCCTCGTTCTTCAAGTAAATAAGAATATCATCGAGGTAAACCACGACGAACTTATCTAAGTACTCCATGAAGATCAAGTTCATCAAGTGGGAGAATCTAGCTGGGGCATTGGTTAGACCAAAGGACATGACGGTGTACTCGTACTGGCCATAACGAGTGACAAAGGCTGTCTTGGGGATGTCCGTGTTTCTGATCTTGATTTGGTGGTAACCTAACCTAAAATCCATCTTGGAGAAGACTGAGGATCCAGCGAGCTGATCGTACAGGTCGTTGATCCTGGGGAGCGGATACTTGTTCTTTATCGTGACCAAATTAACGAGACGATAATCTACAACCATCCGGTCCGTACCATCCTTCTTCTTAACAAAGAGGATGGGGCAAGCCCTAGGGGAAGAACTAGGACGGATGAAACCCTTTTGCAAGGACTCATCAAGTTGTTTCTTAAGCTCGGCTAGTTCTAAGGGTGCATCTTGTAAGGTCTCCTAGAGATTGGAGCGGTTCCTGGGATAAGATCTATGACGAATTCTATATCTCTATCTGGTGGAACCCCTGGCAGTTACTCTGGAAAGACATCCGGAAAGTCACGGACTACCGGGATATCTCCAAGGTCTGGAAGAGGGCTGTTGTTGGTGTCAAAACCGGCGGATCTCGGGTAGGGGGTCCCGAACTGTGTGTCTAGGCGGATGGTAACAGGAGACAAGGGACACGATGTTTTTACCCACGTTTGGGCCCTCTCGATGGAGGTAAAACCCTACTCCTGCTTGATTGATATTGATGATATGGGTAGTACAAGAGTGGATCTACCACGAGATCAAGGAGGCTAAACCCTAGAAGCTAGCCTATGGTATGATTGTTGTAATGGTTGTGTGTCCTACGGACGAAAACTCTCCGGTTTATATAGACACCGGAGAGGGCTAGGGTTACACAGAGTTGGTTACAATGGTAGGAGATCTACATATCCGTATCGCCAAGCTTGCCTTCCACGCCAATGAAAGTCCCATCCGGACACGGGACGAAGTCTTCAATCTTGTATCTTCATAGTCTTGGAGTCCAGTTGACGATGATAGTCCGGCTGTCCGGACACCCCCTAGTCCAGGACTCCCTCAGTAGCCCCCAAACCAGGCTTCAATGACGATAAGTCCAGCGCGTATATAGTCTTCGGCGTTGCAAGGTGGGTTCTCCTTTAAGTTCCATGTACCTGCCGAATAATGTCCGGCTCTTTTGTAAATGTTGCGCTCCTTGGCTTTCACGCATCGCACGAATGCGCAAAGCCAGGGTATCTTTTATGTTTTACCCCCTAGCTGTGCAAATAATCTGCCTATAAGAGAGGCAAGAACCCAGATCCAAATCACACCGTCTTCCTTCCGCGAGTACTCATCGGAGCGATTTTGACCAAAAAATCCATTCCATCATGGACCGTCGATGCGGCTCCTCCTCTCGCGCTCCCAGCCCTCTGCCAGGAGATTGGAGGAGATGTTCTGTCCCGCACAACGAGCTAGTGAAGCTCCAAGCGGAGGGATATCTTCCTCCGGCCTTTATGGTTCCGGTTCGAGTTGGGCTGGCCACCTACAAAGGTGGGAAGCAAGCTGAGGCCACCCCAAGTCCCAACAAAGGGGAGCGGGTATGCTTCGTCCCCTACCTGATAAGGGGGCTTGGATTTCCTATACATTCGTTCCTCCGCGGGCTTCTGGAGTTCTACGGACTCCAGCTCCATCACCTCACGCCCGCCTCGATTCTGCATATTTGCGGGCTTCGTAGCTCTTTGCGAGCTATTCCTGGGCATCGAGCCCCATTTCGCGCTGTGGAAGAGGTTATTCTGCCTCGTACCCCGCTCTCACGAGGGGTCCGTATATCAAGTGGGCGGTGCCAAAATATGGTGCATCGCCGGGACCGGATATTCGTCCGGAACCCCTAAGAAGGCGTCTGAAGACTGGCCTTCAGAATTGTTTTACGTAGAAGACGCTCCGCTGCCGGACCCTGTTCGGATCGGCCTCCCGGAGTTCAGCAATGCTCCTCTGAAGAAACGCCTGAGTTGGCGTCCGCAGAGCCCCCAGCTGGAGGAAGACAAGAGCGTCCATTATTTGATGGGCCGGATAAGGTTACTGGCCCATTCTGGACTGACCATGATTGGAGTCATGGCCACGTGCATTATGCGGGGGGTGCAGCTGCTGCAATACAGGGGCCACCCCATGTGGGATTTCAACGGAGAGAATGATGCCACTCGTCATGGCCGCCAAGGGCCGGGATCGGCCAAAGATCTGGTGAAGATTCTGTCCGGCCTGTAGAAGGGGGAGAAGGAGGACTTTCTCCAGACAAGCCCATTGAATGGTTTCTCCATGAACAACCCTTGAAGCTAGGTAAGCGGATGTTCATTTATCCGACCCACGCTTTCAAAGTTAAGTACCTTACTTTATGGTTTTGCCGCAGGATCTGCGCCGGACTATGGAGAGCATACATAGCCCGGCTCCACAACCCGAGGATCCGGAAATATCCCTTGATCCGGCCTCCGAAGAGGATCCGGACATAAAGGTGGAGCTAATCGACGGGGTGTTCCATCAACTTAGCATGGACAATGCTCTAGTCGCCATTACGGCTGACTACCCCGGCCTATCTCCGGCTCCCCAGGTGATTGTGACCGAAGTCCCGACACCATTATTTCGTCCTCGCGTATTTCTGACCACCGTATACAATGGTGCGTCGCAGGAGGTACCTTCAAGGAAGGAAGCCGAACCCGCGGCGGCTGGCCAACAAGGGTCAGTCCGGCCCAGCAGGCGAAAGAGGAGTGCGGCGCGGATCGAAATGTCACCGCAACGGTATAGCTCGCGGTTGTTATTTAGGACAAAGTTCCTAGGAAGTGTTTGAATGCTCATGACTTTTGCAGGAAAAAGAGTGCCCGCCGGACTGTGGGCATAGAGGTTGCCAACCAAGCCTCTGCCAGCCAGGCTCCAACACCTGGTCGGGAGGGGGAGGCGAGCGCAAGGCGCGAGCCGGATACTCCTCCAACGGAGGATGCCGACAGACTGTCCGCCACCAGGTCTGAGGTGGAGAGCGCCATGAATCATAGGTGCCGCTGGACAGTTTTTCGTGACGCGTGCTTCTCCCCTGAGGCGTTGAATGCCTTTAACGCGGGGGACGCGCACCTCCGTGCTGCTCAAGATGGTTTGACCAGAGACGCGGAGCAGTATGTAAAGGACATACGGGTAAGAGATGTTAATAGTTGTATATGCCAGTAGCCCCCGAGACTTAAAGTAGTTAGAGTAACTGATTTAAGGATCATTTGATATGCAGGATCTTACAGAGAAGAATACCCAGTTGTCCCAGGAGCTAGAAGAGTGCAAGGCCCAACTCGAGGCCGCACTAGCTGCTGCAAGAGGAAACACAGAGACCCCTCTTGGTAACACATTATTTCAAAAAGATAATCGGTGTGCGGCGTGCGTGTAAGTCTGACAATGACATTGAAGGTGTTTCCGGACTGGATCCGGACAAGCAAGACCTATTGCGCCAGTTGAAGGCCGGCGAGAGGGTGCTGACGAAGGTGCAGCAGGAAAGGAACAAACTCCAGGATGCCCACGCCCAGCTTGCAGAAGAGCTGAAAGGTGTTCAGGCTGAGCTGTCTGGCTCCGTGAAGGAGAATCAGCGGCTTCGTCGCGGCATCTATAGTAAGTGCTTGAGCGAGCTCCTTTGAAAAGAAGAGGTCGGCGAGGAAGTCAATTGAAAAAAATATGTCTGTAGGTGTGCTCACAGGTCGTCCTGCGAAGGAGATGCCCGTATCAACGGGTGATCAACTTTCCGAGGTAGTGCAATAGCTCGAACGAGTTCGGCGGGCGATGAGCGGCGTCGTCCAGGCTTTATGGCCGTACCTCTCCCTGCCCGAGCGCCTTGAAGAGCTTGCGGAGAAGCTTCAGGGAGTGCGGCAGCGCTTCCATTTATGGAAGATTTCGTCCTGCCGCCAAGGTGCCAGGGAGGCCTGGGCCCTGGTAAAGACGTGGTACAAGAAGGCAGATCCCAACCACATGGCCGAGGTCGGACCTGTGGGCCCGACGGGAAGGAGATCCCTGTGAGTTTAGTGTACGGCCAAGTAGAGTTGGCCGCTAAATATTCCCAATGGGATTGTAAATGAGACAGCCTGTTAGACGGGATTGAGGAGGAATACAGTCAGTCGATTTGACAATGTACTTAAAATGACATGTAAAATGCCTTCTAGCCGGATTGTAGATCGTTTGTCTTTGCCGACCTTTTCGCTTCAACCTCGGGACCCTAGAGTCCGGAGTGTGTCCGAATACCTTCTCGGTTAAGAAACAACCGGGGCATGCATGGAGACCAGGCGTAGGGGTCATTAGTGCTTTATCAGACAAGTGCCCAACTAGTTATTTTATATTATATGGTTAGTAAGAAACATCTTCTAGGGAGAATAGTTCCGTTAAGGGTTCCTTTCCCTGGGAGGCATGCCCTAAAGTGCATGTCCAGACTGCGAAAAGAGCAGGAAAACATCTGGGGGCAGATAAATAAATAGGTAAAAAATCATCTTTCAAGTCACCGGCCGAATATTCCCTTAATAACGCTAGCTTTCGGCTTCACCCAGTCTGAGGTACACATCCGGCTGACCCGGCAGTAACAATCACAGAGGTGCTCCCTTTACCTCCTAGCCGAACAATCGGGAACGTAGGGGTAAGCACAGGAGCCAGGCAACCTAGCTTGGCCAAAACTTAAGTCATATCGATGCATATAATGGTGAATAAAACATACACGTGGAAGTTTGACACATGTGCTGGGCATGAAGCCCTTATAAGTAAGCTTCTGGTAAAGAAGCCCCCAGGTATAATGAGTGCGGATATCACATCAATTGTGTGCGAACAATGCGCAAGTAGGCCTTTAAGGGCTTTTATGAAAAGGGGTGAGAGAAAAAAGAGAAACAAAAGACAACTGAAGTGTAAAAATTTGGACGGGGGAAGGAGACGAACTCTTAATCCGGCGCTAGGCGTAGAATCTTCGGAGGCGGGCCGCGTTCCATGGGTGCGGCTCGAGTCGGTTGTCCGACGCATTTTGCAGACGGTACACTCCGCCAGTCAGGACTTGATCCATAATGAAGGGGCCTTCCGATTTGGGCTTGAGCTTGTCCTTTTTCTTGTCCGGCAGGCGTAGAACTAGTTCGCCAACATTGTAAGTCTTAGCTCGTACTTCTCTGCTTTGATATCTACGAGCCTGCTGCTGATAGAATGTGGAAAGAGCCTTGGCGACGTTGTGTTCTTCCTCCAATGCGTCCAAGCTGTCCTGCCGATCCAGCTCGGCTTCTCTATCTTCGTACATGCGCACTCGAGGTGAGTCATGAATGATGTCGCAGGGCAAAACTGCTTCTGCGCCGTATACCATAAAAAATGGTGTGAATCCGGTAGTACGGTTGGGCGTTGTCCGCAGCCCCTAGAGTACGGAGTCGAGCTCCTCTACCCAGTGCATGTCAGATTTCGTAAGGGACCGCACTAGTATGGGTTTGATGCCTCTCATTATTAGACCATTTGCTCGTTCCACTTGACCGTTGGTTTGAGGATGATAGACTGAAGCGTAATCGAGCTTAATGCCCATATTTTTGCACCATAATTTAACCTCATCGGCCTTGAAGTTCATGCCGTTATTGGTAATGATGCTATGGTGGACACCATAACTGTGTACTACCCCGGATATGAAGTCTATCACTGGTCCGGACTCTGCCATTTTAACTGGCTTGGCCTATATCCATTTGGTGAATTTATCCACCATGACCAATAGGTACCTTTGCTTGTGGGTTCCCCCTTTAAGGGGTCCGACCATGTCAAGCCCCCAGACCGTGAACGGTCAGGTAATGGGTATAGTTTTGAGGGCGGTGGGTGGCATATGGCTCTGATTAGCAAAGAGCTGACAACCGACGCACCTTTGGACTAAGTCTTGAGCATCTGCCTGGGCCATCGGCCAATAAATTCCTGTACGGAATGCCTTGCCTACAAGGGCCCGAGCTGCAGCGTGGTGTCCGCCTAGTCCGACGTGAATTTCAGCCAGAAGTTTCGCCCTTTGTCGGTGTCAAAACTGGCGGATCTCGGGTAGGGGGTCCCGAACTGTGCGTCTAGGCGGATGGTAACAGGAGACAAGGGACACGATGTATTTACCCAGGTTCGGGGCCTCTCGATGGAGGTAAAACCCTACTCCTGCTTGATTGATATTGATGATATGGGTAGTACAAGAGTGGATCTACCACGAGATCAAGGAGGCTAAACCCTAGAAGCTAGCCTATGGTATGATTGTTGTAATGGTTGTGTGTCCTACGGACTAAAACTCTCCGGTTTATATAGACATCGGAGAGGGCTAGGGTTACCCAGAGTCGGTTACAATGGTAGGAGATCTACATATCCGTATCGCCAAGCTTGCCTTCCACGCCAAGGAAAGTCCCATCCGGACACGGGACGAAGTCTTCAATCTTGTATCTTCATAGTCTTGGAGTCCGGCTGACGATGATAGTCCGGCTGTCCGGACACCCCTTAGTCCAGGACTCCCTCACTAGCCCCTGAACCAGGCTTCAATGATGATGAGTCCAGCGCGCATATTGTTCGGCATTGCAAGGCGGGTTCCTCCTCCGAATAATTCATAGAAGATTGTGAACACCAAGATAGTGTCCGGCTCTGCAAAATAAATTCCACATTCCACCGTAGAGAGAATAATACGTACACAAGTTCAATCTGCTGACGTATTTTGTGGCATGACGTCATACCACCACCAAGACTTTACTTGAATCGTTTTTTATTATACCACCTCAGCGCGTTTAGCGAAGCGGTTTCCTTGGCACGTCTTGTCGAAGCAGAGATCGTGTTCCCCTTATTCCGGGATTGCCATCAATACGGACGTGGGTAACCCAACCGTGCCCGTTGCCACGCCCCCTCTATCGGAGGCGAGTCCTGAACGGTCACGGGGATGGCTCTTGGTATTCTCCCTCTTTATAATGGGACCAAGGCTTGTTTCTTTTCTTCAATCCTCAATCGAATCTACTCCTTGCCCCGAGTTCCAACACCCAGAGCCCCAGATTCGAGCGCTTCGGACCTTCAACAATGTCCGGCTCCGACCTACAGGGCCGGTGGATGCCCTCCTCCGTTACGGAAGAAGACGTGCTAAAGCTGCGAGAGTCCAAGTACCTGACTTACGAGATTTCGCATAGGTTGCCTGCCGAAGGGCAAGTCATCCCCACCCCCGAGACTGGCGAGTATGTCGTGTTTGTATCCCACCTCCGTCGGGGTTTAGGATTCCCGATGGATCCTTTTGTGAGAGGGCTCATGTTTTACTATGGGTTGGAGTTCCACGACTTGGCTCCGGAGTCCATCCTCCATATTTCTGCATTTATTGTCGTCTGCAAAGCCTTCCTCCGCGTCACCCCTCACTTCGGCTTGTGGCTTAAGACCTTCGACGTGAAGCCGAAGATGATCGAGGGGCGTCAAGCAGAGTGCGGCGGGGCGGTTGTGAGCAGAAGGGCCGATGCTCCATGGCCCGAGGGCTCTTTCCAGGAGGAGCTCGGCTTGTGGCAGCAGGACTGGTTCTACATAACCGCTCCCAGGGGCAGCAGGCAGAAGCCGCCGCCCATCTTCCGCCCAGGCCCTCCACAGCGGCTGATGTCATGGGTCAGCCATGGGCTCAACTGGGGGCTATCAAAGGACGTGCCCCTACTGCAGGGCCGAATTCGAGACCTCCAAGTGAGGGAGATCGATCTGGTCGTGGTGATGCAGGTCATGCTGATTAGGCGTTTCCTTCCCTGCAAACGCCGTCCTCTTCGGTTGTGGGAGTTTAATCCAGAGGGACCATGAATTCTCCAACACTTCATGGGTACGACACCCGTGGAGATGTACAAATTGTTCTTCGGATCACAAGAGCTGTGTCTGGAATTGACCGAGGACGCCGGCCTGAGCTGCAATCGCCCGGATACACAAGTAAGTAGGTCCGTGTCCGGACATACCGTTTGTTTGCCTTTCTATGATTCGCCTTTTGACCAACTACCCTCTAAACAGGAGTGGACAGCGCAAGCAAAACTGATACGGTGTCCGGCCCCCCCTCCCAGAGACCGCGCCGGATCCCGTGCTGGTCAGGATGCTAGAGGTTGCGCCTTCAGAGGAAGGCGAAGGGGAGAAGAGAGGAACTACCGCCTCAACCAAGGAGGCTTTTGAGGAAGGGGGATCAAGAATCCCTCCTTTCGAGGGGAGAAGCGGACCGCCTCTGAAAACCCGGAGGGCGAAGCCCCAAAGTGGGGGAAGAGATCTTCGCCAGAGGGTCCTGCGTCCGGAGAGGCTCCGGCCGCACAGTCTCCCCTAAAGAATCAACCCTCCAACGAGCCGTAAGCAGAAAAAAGGGAGTTTTGTAATAAGGGACATCCCTATTTGTGCTTCTGAGGATAACTTAAGTTTTTACCTTGTAGTTCGGATCTCCGTCCTTCTCAGA
Organism: Triticum timopheevii; assembly: GCA_963921465.1. Classification (NCBI taxonomy): domain Eukaryota; kingdom Viridiplantae; phylum Streptophyta; class Magnoliopsida; order Poales; family Poaceae; genus Triticum; species Triticum timopheevii. Next base: position 108,597,464 of record OY997270.1, read on the forward strand.
TGAGCTCCTCTTTGGGGGAACTCCGTCCGGAGATGATGGAGAGCGAGACGCCTCCATCTGCCGCACCATGGGATTGGGCGGACGAGCCTGAAGTGTCATCACGGAGGGTATCCCCGAGTCCGGCAGGCCAGAATAGTTCGGCACCAATTGGTGTGCGGCCGGGGAAGCTGAAGGATCTGCTTGAGAGGGCGTCCATCTCAGAAGGTCACCGTACACTGATGAGTACGGTGATTGAAAGAATTTCATCCGCCAAAGGCAGATTGCGTGATGCCGTCAGGAGCTTGCTGGCGGGGTTTGAGGTATGTAAAAATGACATACCCTTTGACAGTTTTACACATAGAGTGCGCCCTGTATAGATAGTAGCCCCTGAGATTTGGTAGGGTGTCAAGAACGACAGCGTGCCGAGGATCAAAATCCCAAGTGTTAATTTTCACCTTTCCTATGCAGGTGGGGGATAGTTCGGTGGCTAGTCGGACTGATGGAGTTGCCGAACTAAAGTGGCAGCTCGACGTTGCGGATGCGGACATCGCGCTGGTCAATAAACGACTTGACAAGTCACAAGGTAGGTTTTTTCTCCGTGGTCACCTAGTAAGGGAGCCGAAGCCCACTCCTTACAACATATGTGCTAAATGCAGATGGTGCCACTGCTGTGGAGAGCCTCCGGGCAGAACTTAATCAAGCCAAGGAGCAAGCCAGAAGCAGTGATGCGGCTGCCTCGAGGGCGGCCGAAGAGCTAGAAGCCGAAAGGGCTGCACACTGCCGAAGCAGGGAGGAGATGGCTGGAATGGCCGTGAAGTTAAAAGATGCTACCGACCACAATGAGGTGCTTGAAAAGGAACGCTTAGCGGAGCGAGGAGACCTGGGGAAGGCCACCGCCAAAGCCAAGGATGCTCGTTCTGCAATGCGGGCTATAAAGGAGGAGCTGTGCCAGGCCGGAGACATTGTGGCTGGCAAGCCCTTTCTGCTGCGCCGAAGGTTTACAGATCCAAAGTATGCTCAGCTTGGCCAGCTGTGGGGTCCGGAGGATCCTTATATGGACTTAGCGGCGAGTGCGGTGGATGCCGTTGTGCACTTCCGAAGTCAGAAGGATCACAAGACGGAAGAGCTATTTTGGTCTCAATTCCATAGTCCGGAGCGTTCACTTCCGCTGACCGATCGGTTGGACGAGTGGGCTGAGCTGAATAGATTGTCCGGACTTGCCATGATGGATGTCGTGACTCATGTCTGGCCGGATAGGCCCAAGCCGAAGAGTTATTTTGGCTTATTGCAGCAATTTCTTGGGGCGGTGCCGCATATCAAGGCGATGAAGCGGTCGGCCTGCATAGAGGGTGCACGGATGGCCCTCGCCCGTGTGAAGACATACTGGACGGAGATGGATGCCACCGCTGTTGCAACCCAGGGTTCGGACGAGAGCCGGTTACCCGCCGAGCACTATTTTGGTGAAGTTCTGCGTGGTGCTCGTGTAATAGAGTCGCAGTGCTCAAAAAATGTCATGTTCAAAGGAACTTTATGATTTGTAAAACGATGTTTATAATATAAGCGCTTTTAGTACTTGTGCGTGCAAGTATTGGAATATCTCCTGTGCAGCCGTTTAATGTATACTTGTGTATAACCTGAAAGATGGCAGTCTTCGGCTTCAGCCCCCACGCACATAGTGCGGGGGTGTTTGCAAAATAGCGCATTTTCACACTTAATCCAACGTCTTGGTCCTGTAAAGGAGGTTGTAGCGTAGCAAACGAGGCAATCGGACTATAATGCTTTATCACTTTCACTTAGCCATAGGAGTTCGAGGGTGGGGCTACGATATAGCCCCTGGGGGCACCGCACTCTCCGAGTTCGGGGCGCGTATGTGCATGACCGGGAAACGGTCCTTCGTCAAAGCGGAGGAATTGTAAACATTACGATAGTCGATCGAGTGGTTGACCAGTCTCTCGCTATGTAATGACAGTCAGTTTTCGGCTTTCTCTACTGAGGTGCTCGCCCGGCCGAACCGGGGCACAATCGCAGTAGTTCTCCTGGTGCCGCGTTAGCCGATGATACGGAACATAAGGCAGCAAAACACAGGAGCCGGGCAAACCCAACATTTGACCAAAGACATGACTCGGAGCTGATGCATATAAGGCCTAACTCGAGACGCCGAACACTCCCTAAGGTGTTCGGTCTTTATAATAACGGGCAGAACAATGCCCTAAGCCCCTAGTGTCCAGGTACAGGCGAGAATTTCTGGCGCGGCCGATGCCAAAACGCCAGTCTCCTCATTGGTTATGGTGAAAAACCGTGGGATGTGATCAACAAAAGATAGTAAGAAAGGTTTACGTAGGGACCTAATCTGAAAAGAATCCTTGTGACGGGTCCCTGCTGCACGTCTGCGCCTGTGTCTCCGTTGTGTCGTATCTTGGACGGGCGTACATGTTGTTCATCTGTAAAAAGAGAGGAACTTAGCTTGAAAGGAAATCGTGTAAAAAATGTATTAAAAATCAAAATATGAATGAATGAATAAGGCTGAGCTTATATTAGCTCATTATTGCGTGTACGCATAGCCCCTTGTAAAGGGGCGTGCGGCTAGGGAGCCCCTAGCTTATTTATGCCGGACTCGTCTAGCCGTGTCTGGGGTCTTGAACGACCTTTTAATGAGATGATGCCGCGCGGACCGGGCATTTTAAGTGTAAGAGACGCGTAATGTGGTATTGCGTTAAAGCGGACAAAAGCTTCACGTACCAATAGTGCTTGATGGCTACTTTTGAATGGGGCGACATGAAAGATTAGCTTCTCGCGTCGGAAGTTGTCGGGTGACCCGAACACAATTTCTAGTACTAAGGAGCTCGTGCACTTGGCGTAAGAGCCTGGCGTCACTCCTTTAAAGGAAGTGCGGCTATGTCGAATTTTGGTAAGGTCCACCCCCAACTTGCGGATTGTGTCCGGATATAGCAGGTCTAAATCACTGCCCCCATCCATTAGGACTTGTGTAAATTGTAGTCCGTCGATTATAGGATCCAATATCAGAGCAGTCCATCCTGCGCTTCGAATATTTCTGGAATAGTCCAGGTGGTCGAACATAATTGGTTTAAACATCCAATCTCAGTGTTCCGCTGGGGTGGACCGTGCGACACGTGCTTTAGCGGGTGCCGTACTATTTTTCCATACTATCACATGAAGTGAGTTTACTGTTTTCACTTCTTGTGGGAAAGTCTTTTGTTTTCCGGCGATCTGCTGGTGGGGTTCGTCATCGTCCTCGCTTGGTGCGTCGAGCCCCTTGTGTTCGGCGTTGAGTCGGCCGAACTGTTTGAAAACCCAACAATCTCGGTGGGTGTGGTTTGCAGGCCTTCCCAAAGTACTGTGGATTTGACATATCCGATCCAAAATTTTGTTTAAGTTGGATAGCTCGTCACTGTTGTCCTTAAGAGGCAGTGTTTTGTTGTTCGGCCGCGAGCTTTTGAATCCGGCGTTGACCGCCGTGTTCTTTGGGCTTTTTTCTTTATTTCGGCGCTGATCCTTTCTGCGCCGTGATTTTCCGTTTCCATCTCTGATCTCGGATGTACTCGAGTCGCTGGTGCTGCATCTTGCTAGCCAGCTGTCTTCCCTCGCGCAAAAGCGGGTCATGAGGCTTGTTAGCGCGGCCATTGTTCTCAGCTTCTCTTGGCCGAGGTGTCTGGCGAGCCATTCATCTCGGACATTATGTTTAAAAGCTGCTAAGGCCTCGGCGTCCGGACAGTCGACTATTTGGTTCTTTTTGGTAAGGAACCTGTTCCAGAATTTGCACGCTGACTCTCCGGGCTATTGAGTTATGTGACTTAAATCGTCTGCATCCGGAGGGCGGACATAAGTCCCTTGAAAATTTGCTCTAAATGCGTCCTCGAGCTCTTCCCAACTTCCAATAGTATTTTCTGGTAGGCTTTTGAGCCAATGCCGAGCTGGCCCTTTGAGCTTGAGGGGTAGATATTTTATGGCGTGGAGATCATCGCCTCTGGCCATGTGTATGTGGAGGATGTAATCCTCAATCCAGACTCCAGGGTCTGTTGCTCCGTCGTATGCCTCTATGTTTACGGGTTTGAACCCCGCTGGAAATTCATGATCTAGCACCTCATCGGTGAAACATAGTGGGTGTGCGGCGCCCCTGTATTTGGGTGTGCCATTGTCTTCGAACAATCAGCGTGTTGTGTTGCTTCCTGGGGCCCTCTTTTTTGGCCCATAAATGGACCTGACCGGGCCGTCTGTTTTCCGAGGATCACGAGTTGGCTTGTGTGCGGCGCCGCTTATCGCTTTTTGCCTGTCATCTGGTCATCTATCCGGCCAGGCGGCCTCTTTGCTTTTTGACTGTGGGGGCCCTATGGCCTCCTCATCGAATTCTGGCAGCAGCTTGCGCTTCGGGTAGCTCTTTGTTTGGTGGCCATTGCCATATTTGTCCGCGGTCTTGAGTACTTTGCTCCACCTCATTCTGAGTATGTCTTCCGCTGTTTTGAGCTTCCATTTTTCCTTCTTCAGACTTCTTGCAGTGGCGAGAAGTCTTTTGTGAAGGTTCTTGTGCTCCGGTGGTGTGTCCAGCGTGAGATCGTCTGGACTATTGTTTTCGTCGGGCATAGATTGATTATCTGATTCATCCTGTTCGGATGGTTTCTTCGTTGCATGTTCGTCTCCCACTGGTTTGCCCTGCTCTATTGCTGGGTCCTTAGGAGTGCTATTGTTATCGAGGCGGGGCTTAGGGCGGCGCCTGCGTCGCCGGTTTGGTTGTTTTTCGGCGGAATTATCTTTTGTCGCGTCCCGTTGTTCCTTGTTATCGCTTCCTTTTGGTATGTCCACCATATATACATCATGAGTTGGGGTGGCCTTCCGGTGCTTGGTAGGCGCTGGTTCTTGGTAGTCTCCGGCATTGTCATCCATACCGTCGATGTCTTCGGAGTCGTACTCTAGCATGTCGGTTAGATCGTCGACAGTGGCTATAAAGTGGGTGGTGGGTGGGGTTTGAATTTCTTCGTCGTCCGCATCCCAACCATCCTGACCGCAGCCCGGCCAGGGCTCTCCTGATAACGAGAGATGCTTTAGCGTATTCAGGATGTCGCCAAAGGGTGAGTGCTAAAAGATGTCCACGGCGGTGAACTCCATGATTGGCGCCCCATCGGATTCGATTGGCAGCGGCGCAGGGGGTTCGGAGTCTGGCGAGGAGTCCGGCGCCTTGGAGTCATGAGCTTTATAAGGGACAAGGTCAGTGTTTGGCACCATCGCCGTGGAAGTTGCAGCTCCCGAGGCGGTGTCCAGCCACCTGTCCTCGATCTGCGCGGTCTGCTCCGAAATATGGGTCAGAGCGGATTCGTGTGCGGCCTCCAGGGCACTGTTCGGCGGCAGAGCTAAATCATGCCCATCGTGATAGCGCGGCATGCTCGATTGTGGCTCGAATCCGTCGAAGATCAAGTCTCCGCGAATGTCGGCCGTGAAGTTTAGGCTTCCAAACCTGACCTGATGGCCAGGGGCATAGCTTTCGATCTGCTCCAGATGGCCAAGCGAATTGGCCCGCAGTGCGAAGCCGCCGAATACGAGGATTTGTCCGGGGAGAAAAGTCTCACCCTGGACGGTGTTGTTGTTGATTGAAGAAGCCATCAAGCCTATCGGTGATGACACAGAGGAACTCTCAATGAAAGCACCAATGTCGGTGTCAAAACCGGCGGATCTCGGGTAGGGGGTCCCGAACTGTGCATCTAGGCGGATGGTAACAGGAGACAAGGGACATGATGTTTTTACCCAGGTTCCGGCCCTCTCGATGGAGGTAAAACCCTACTCCTGCTTGATTGATATTGATGATATGGGTAGTACAAGAGTGGATCTACCACGAGATCAAGGAGGCTAAACCCTAGAAGCTAGCCTATGGTATGATTGTTGTAACGGTTGTGTGTTCTACGGACTAAAACTCTCCGGTTTATATAGACACTGGAGAGGGCTAGGGTTACACAGAGTCGGTTACAATGGTAGGAGATCAACATATCCGTATCGCGAAGCTTGCCTTCCACGCCAAGGAAAGTCCCATCCGGACACGGGACGAAGTCTTCAATCTTGTATCTTCATAGTCTTGGAGTCCGGCTGACGATGATAGTCCGGCTGTTCGGACACCCCCTAGTCCAGGACTCCCTCACCCTTCCTCTTCGGAGATACACCGTTGAAGGACTCCGGTTGTGCTTTTCTTATAGAGTTCTCCCTCGTGGACCTTGTAGGCTTTAGATCGCCGGACTATGCAGCGGGCCTCATTTTGGTCTTCGGGAAGTTCCTGCCTGAGTAAGTAGGCTAGGAATGGTTCTGTCCACGGGGCGATTACTGCCATTATTTCGTGGGCTGAGGGTGTTATTTCATCGGCTGAATCGCAGATTATGTCAGATTGTTCTGTATTGGGTGGTGCGGCTGCCTCCGGGTTGTTATTTCCGGACTCTTCTTCCCATAGTATGGATGGCTTAAAGAGCCGTTCCAGGAAGATGTTTGGAGGGACAGCGTCGCGTTTCGCGCCGATGCGTGCCAATACGTCGGTTGCTTGGTTATTATCTCGGGCTACGTGGTGGAATTCGAGTCCTTCGAATCGAGCTGACATTTTGAGGACAGCGTTACGATAGGCTTCCATTTTCGGATCCTTGGCGTCAAAGTCTCCATTTACTAGGGATATTGCAAGGTTTGAATCCCCGCGCACCTCTAGGCGTTGAATGCCCATGGAGATTGCCATCCGGAGGCCATGTAGGAGGGCCTCGTATTCGGCTGTGTTGTTGGAGTCCGATAACATTATCTGAAGTACGTATTGGACTGTGTCCCCGGTTGGGGACGTCAATACGACGCCAGCCCCCAAGCCGGCCAACATTTTGGAGCCGTCGAAATGCATAATCCATTTGGACTATGCGCCGTACTCTTTAGGGAGTTCGGCTTCAGTCCATTCGGCGACAAAGTCAGCCAAGACTTGCGACTTTATGGCTCGCCGAGGTTTATAAGTTATAACGAATGGTAAGAGCTCAATGGCCCATTTTGCAATCCTGCCCGTTGCGTCGCAGTTGTTTATAATGTCGTTAAGGGGCACTTCGGAGGCCACTGTTATCGAACACTCTTGAAAGTAATGTCGGAGCTTCCGGGATGCCATGAACACCGCATAGGCTATCTTTTGATAGTGCGGGGAACGGGACTTTTGCAGGGAGTTAAGACAGTGGATACGTAGTATACTGGTTTTTGAATAGGGAATTTGTGCCCTTCTGTTTCTCGTTCGATGACGAGTACCGCGCTTACAACTTGATGTGTTGCCGTGATGTATAACAACATTGGTTCGCCCAGGTTAGGCGCGATGTATAACAACATATGTTGCCAATAAGGCTTTGATTTCTTTGAGTCCGGCAGTGGCAGCATCCGTCCACTCGAAGTGTTCGGTGCGCCTGAGGAGGCGATAGAGGGGCAATGCCTTTTCTCCCAAACGGGAGATAAAGCGGCTTAGGGCCGCCACGCATTCGGTCAATTTTTGTATTTCTTTGAGGTCTTTTGGAATATCTAGCTGTGACAGAGCTCTGATCTTGGCTGGGTTTGCTTCAATTCCTCTACCGGATACAATGAAGCCCAGGAGCTTTCCAGCTGGTACGCCGAAAACGCATTTTTCCAGATTCAGCTTGATGTCATATGCTCGGAGGTTGTCGAATGTTAGCCTCAAATCGTCTACTAGAGTCTCGGCGTGTTTGGTTTTGACAACTACGTCGTTTACGTATGCTTCTACTGTTTTGCCGATCTGGGTAGCTAGACATGTCTGAATCATGCGCTGATATGTTGCGCCGGCGTTTTTGAGTCCGAAGGGCATCGTGTTGAAGCAGAATGGTCTATATGGAGTAATGAATGCCGTTGCGGCTTGGTCCGCTTCCGCCATCTTGATTTGATGGTAGCCGGAATATGCATCAAGGAAGCACAATGAATCGTGCCCTGCAGTAGCATCGATTATTTGGTTGATGCGGGGGAGGGGGAAGGGATCCTTTGGGCAGGCCTTGTTGAGGTCTTTAAAATCGACACATAGACGCCAGGATTTGTCCTTCTTTGGTACCATTACCAGGTTTGCTAGCCAGTCCGGATGTTTGATGTCTCTGATGAATCCGGCTTCCAGTAGTTTGGCTAGCTCTTCTCCCATTGCCTGTCTTTTGGGTTCGGAAAATCGCCGAAGTGCCCCGATGGAGGCCGTCTTTGTTGGGTCCGTTGGGTGGACCTGGAATTTGACTATTTCGTCCGCTGGTTTGAAAGAGGTGGACTTGGATCTCTTATCGAGTATCACATCGTCCCTATTCACCGTAGAGCGCAGCGCAGTGAGTTCTTCTGCCGCTAGGGCTTCGGATAGTGCCTCCAGGGCTAATGCGGCTGTCTTGTTTTCGGAGCAGAGTGCTATGTCCGGATCACTAGCGAGAGTGATTGTTCCGCCGGGCCCAGGCATCTTAAGCTTCATGTACCCGTAATGGGGTATGGCTTGAAAAATTGTGAATGCCTCCCGTCCTAATATAGCGTGATATCCGCTGCTGAACAGGGCCACTTGGAACGTGACCTCTTCGGACCTGTAATTGTCCGGCGAGCCAAACACCACATCAAGTGTGATTTTTCCTATGCAGCGCGCATCCCGGCAAGGGATTATTCCTCTAAAGGTTGTGATGCTTCGCTCAATGCGGCTCCTGTCTATTTCCATTTTTTGAAGAGTTTCCTTGTAGATGAGGTTTAGTCCGCTGCCGCCATCCATGAGTACCTTGGTAAGACGAAAGCCGTCCACTATTGGACTGAGGACCAATGTGGCTGGTGCTCGGGCTGTTCGGAATTTAGGTTCGTTGCTGGCGTTGAAGGTGATGGCCATGTCGCTCCATGGATTTGTTGTTGCTACTTGGTAAACTTCGGCGAGGCTGCGGATTGTTCGTTTTCGCATATTATTTGATGCGAAAGTCTCGAATACTGTTGACACCGTACTGGTACTGTTGGAGTGGTTTTCCGGGGCTAGAAGCTCCTCGGCACTTTTGGCCACCTGCCGCAATATCCAACATGCTCGAAGGCTATGTGTTGGGGTGGCGCCTTCTGTACTTTGAATTTTACAGGGTCCGCTGAGCCATCCCTCCAGTACGGTTCCTTGCCCTTTATGGGGTTTTTGCTTTTTGGTTTTTGTACCTGGTGCCAACTAGGGTTGTATTCGGGGCCGGATTGTCCCAAAACTTAGTTTCGGTTTTCCGGAAACTCTCCATCGCGCAGTACTTTCGTACTATGGACGCCAGGTCGGCGAAGCGTGTAATTTCACGGCGACTGGCGGCGTTCAAGATTCCCTCGTCCGTGCAGTTATTGCAGAAAATTGAAATTGCGCTTTCCTCTCGGCAGTCCTTTATCCTGTCCATAACCAGGAGGAATCTGGCCCAGTAATGATGTACTATTTCAGCGGGCTCTTGCCGGATTTGAGATAGATCGCATATGTCTGGGTGGGTGGGTGGAATTAAGTCCGGAATTCTACCCATCTCGAGGCTCAAGGGCCGAGAAGTTTCCGAATTTGGAAGCTTGGATCGTTGGACGTTGTCCAACGAGTCCGGTCTGATGCCTGACTTTAGGTTCAGTGCTTGATCGAAGTTCGTCCCCCCGCGGGAATCCGGCATGGAGGGTTCAGAAGCCCGGACATGACTGGTTTTCAATATAGGAGAAGAGTCGCTGCGTTGTTCCTCTACCATCGGAACATGGTGGGTAACCTGGGGAGAGTTAATCTCTCTCAGATAGGTTTTAAGCCCAATCTGATTGTAGTCTGTACCAACTCCCAGCGCGGCGATGCAATCCAAGAGTTCGTTTACGGACGAGAGCTCTATTGGATCCAGCTGCTCGGCGAATTCCGAGTTGACGTGAAGATTGCTTTTGATGACCCGAGAGGTCATCGTCGAAGCGGTGGCCAAACAGGCGGTCATGAGAAAACCACCCAGCCGGATAGTTTGGCCGGTGGCCAAGGCTCCTTTGGCGAAGATACCATCTTTGAAGACGGGAAGAGGCATCCTTCCTATCGGTGACAGCACAGAGGAACTCTCAATGAAAGCACCAATGTCGGTGTCAAAACCGGCGGATCTCGGGTAGGGGGTCCCGAACTGTGCGTCAAGGCGGATGGTAACAGGAGAGAAGGGACACGATGTTTTTACCCAGGTTCGGGCCCTCTCGATGGAGGTAAAACCCTACTCCTGCTTGATTGATATTGATGATATGGGTAGTACGAGAGTGGATCTACCACGAGATCAAGGAGGCTAAACCCTAGAAGCTAGCCTATGGTATGATTGTTGTAATGGTTGTGTGTCCTACGGACGAAAACTCTCCGGTTTATATAGACACCGGAAAGGGCTAGGGTTACAGAGAGTCGGTTACAATGGTAGGAGATCTACATATCCGTATCGCGAATCTTGCCTTCCACGCCAAGGAAAGTCCCATCCGGACACGGGACGAAGTCTTCAATCTTGTATCTTCATAGTCTTGGAGTCCGGCTGACGATGATAGTCCGGCTGTCCGGACACCCCCTAGTCCAGGACTCCCTCAGCTGGCATTAAGAGAATAGAGCTGACGCCTTGCAACTCTAGTGGAGACTGTGACTATCTTGCCAGATGGGTGTGTAAGCTGAACGGACCTGGTGTAACAATCAATCTTGGCATAATGAGCTTTCATCCAGTCCATACCCAAGATGATGTTAATATCCGAAGATTTGAGCGATATCAAGGAAGCAAGGAATACAAGTCTATCAACATGGATTTCATTGCCATAACTTAACCTAGAAGTTTGTCATTTGGATCCAGGAGTTTGAATGAGTAGCGGAGAGGGCATTTCACAAAATGACATGTCGTGCAAGCGGGCATAGCTTTCAGAAATGAAGGAATGAGACGCTCCAGTATCGAACAGAACCGATGCTGGATGACAGTTGACAAGGAGTGTACCAAGAACGACATCTGGATCATCATGAGCATCCTTAGCTAAGACGTGATGCACACGTCCATGTTTAGGGTGAGCTGACTTCGCACTGATCATCTTGCGTGATGGCTTACCATGGCCAACAAACTTCTAGGGCTGGGGTGGAGCAACACTGGTCTGAGTGCAAATACGGGCAATGTGGCCTAGCTCTCCGCACTTGTAACAAATCTTGGAGGTAGGACGTGGACCCGCATTGGCAGGCGATCCACCAATAGGCCTGGGTGGAGCATACGACTGAACTAGATGAGGTGCCACATAAGATGGCCTTGGAACATATCTGGGTGGAAGAGCGGAGTTCGGAACCCAAATCCGGCGCTTTTGAGAACTAGAACCGGAGGAAGATCCCAAATCACGGCTGTGCTTACGAGACTCCTCGTAAGTGAGCTGGGCTGTCTCTGCATTAATGGCCTTGTTCACAAGAGCTTGGAATGTATCACAATGATGCAGGTGGAGATCACGACGCAACTTGGAGTTGAGACCCTTCCGGAACCTAGCCTGCTTCTTGGCGTCCGTAGGCACCTCTTCTGTGGCATAGCGCGCAAGGTTCTTGAACTCTCTACTGTAAGCATCAACAGCCATCTTACTCTGGGTGAAACTACAGAACTCTTCTCTCTTGCGATCGATGAGGGCCTGGGGAATGTGATGCTCGCGAAAAGCCTCAATGAAATCCCTCCACGTAGGAATCTGGCCAGCTGGAAGCATAGCCTCATAGTTCTGCCACCAAAGACTGGCACGACCTTCCAGATGGTATGTGGCATAGGTGACCTTGTCATTCTCAGCTATGTTCGCAGAATGCAGCTTATGAGTGATGCTACGGAGCCAATCATCTGCATCGAGTGGATCAATGGAGTGATGAAAGGTAGGTGGGTGCAAGCGAATGAAGTCATGAATGGTTGCAGACCCTTTGAACTGATGTGCGGTGTTCTCCTCGATATGTGCCAACAAGCGATTAGAATCACGCTTGTTTCTCTCCATCTCTAACATGAACTCTGCCAACGAAGGCTGGTCGGGAGGATCCTCATCCCTACCTTCTCTGTGGTTCTGGCTACAAGAAACAAAACTTCGCTTAACTGATGACATCCTGAGAAACAAAACCAAGGACGGATCAGCATTAACTATAGACTATAGAATGTAGGACAAGGAAATAGTATCTCTTGAACTCCAAGGGAAATTCCGGCAGCATAACGGTAGTAAAATGCTGAGAATGGGACATCCTGCTAAAAAGGAGTAGGAACATACTCAACATCATCACTCAAGGTTCTGAGATAGTACTAAACAGACTACACCTGAAATACTCGGAAACTGGAATATGACTCTGACCAACCAATCCTATGGGACTACGGAGTAGCAACACGTGATCCTGATAGACGGAAGAGAAGCCTAGTTCCTTAACCCCGTAGAAAAGATAGGATGACTCAGATCAGAAGGACATGAGGTATAAGGAGTAAAAAGAGCCTTACGTTCCTTCCCATAAACAATTCCCTTACATAACTGAAGAATTTCTAGACTCAACTTTGACCAATTTGGCTTGGTAATCCTACAGGCAGTCAGGCTCTGATACCAAAGCTGTCAGGACCCCGATTCTATGCCACACCGATCTAGCATGTAACACCTCATATTACTTTGCGGCCTCACGCACGGTATTCCCACGGGTGTCGCCTTACCATGCCCGAGACCGTTTGCGCCTTTTGGCACACGTATATGATGGTGTCGCTAGCATCCATATGACAAAGAACACAGGCTGACATGGCTAGTCATAAACCCAAAGTGGCACTGACTTACAGGGACAGGCATACATGACCCAGCAACGAACGTGTCAGTCATCAGCGAGTGAATCCGGGCTGTAGCAACTGGGCTAGCAGGACTCTGGTAAACCGGGCTGTAGCAGGCTAACAGGACTCCGGTAGACACCGCATGACATTTTCCCGAAGGGACAGACACAGGAACGAAGAAGGACACATGTCGGCTAGCCTAAGTGTTCCGGAGCAGTAGCAAGCTACCAGGGCTCAGTGGAAGCACTAGGAGACATTTCCCGGTAAGAGAGGCTACTAAGGATAAACAACTAGATAGTCAGATCCCACACATAGCAATACACATTACACGTACGCATAACATGCAAGTATGTGCTTGAGAACATGGCATCACAGCATAACTCAACAACTCACACAGATAAGGCTCAAAGAGCCATCATAGCATTTATTATAAACAAGGGTCACATGACCCAACATTCAGAGCAAACAAGAAACAAGCAGAAGCATTACATGTCTGAGTACAGACATCTACAAATGAAAAGGCTGAAGAGCCTGACTATCTACAACGTCTGATCAAGACCATAGCTGAGGTACAAGCTACTTGTCGAAGTCCACAAGAACACTAGTAAGACCGAAGTCTCCGCTTCAAAAACATAAATAAAGCAACATGAGTACAAAGGTACTTAGCAAGACTTACATCAGATCCTATCGTACATGCATTTGTATCAAGAAGGAAATGTGGGGTTTAGTTGCAGCAAGCCAGCTTTGACTTAGTGGCTATCCTGTTCTACGACTATGAGAAACTTCTTTGAGGTGAGATGGCGCACACGAGTCCACTAGTCACCACACAATACACTACTATGGATTCATCCCCGTCTTCCTACGAGAAGTCCATCCATAGCACTCACACTTGTCTTGAGCATTTTAGAGTATCCACTTCAAGTTGTCTATGTACCATGTAAGCATCCAAGAAGTCCATAACCGCAGACCCGGCTATTCGAATAGATCATGTTAACCCTGCAAGAGTGTACTTCTTCACACACGCTCTCGCCACTTACCGCCATGTACACGTCATGTATCTCGGCAACCTTCAAGCGGAAGCCTGGCGAGGGTGTCGGCCACGACCTGACTAACCACACAAGACTCTAGTCCAGGTTTATCACCTATTCGGGTTCCATCCGCAAGGAGATCCGGCTGGGGTGTCGCTCACGGCCCCAAATGATGTGTGCAGGGTTCCCAAGCCCACCTCGCCGGATGGATCTATGCTTGGTACACCGTGCCACTTGTGCCTAGTTTGTCCCAAGCCCACCTGGCCGGGTGCCACTTGGTAGACTACTAACACTACCTACAAACACCAAAGACTAATTGCAACTCCTGGACAGAGATCTAGTTGGTTAATAAGTCGAGAGGGGCACTTAAGCATTCCAATGTGTGGTAGTATCGAGTCATTGGACGACATACATAGAACTCAGTGCTTAAGTACGGTTCCAGTGAGACAACCCACCATGTACTCCTACATGGCCTCTCACTGCTACCTTTACCAAATCGTGTTCACACACTTCACTCTCAGCATCAGAACATAGAGCACTGCACTCCAATCCATTCCCAATGAATCAGACCTGACACACTCTAAGAAATAGAAGGCATGGCAGGGTAGGAACACAAAAATGGCTTCAATCAACTCCTACACATGCTAGTGGGTTTCAACTATTTACTGTGGCAATGACAGGTCATGCAGAGGAATGGGTTCAACTACCGCAGCACAAAGTAGCAGTTGAAGCGTTGTTGTCCTAATGCAATAACTAAGAGCAGGAGCGAGAGAGTAGGATTGTATCGGAATGAACAAGGGGGTTTGCTTACCTGGTAGATCAACAGGGTGGCACTGCTGCTCAGACAGGTACTCTGGAACGGACTCCGGAGCAGGACCTATCAAGAAGGAACGGTGTCGGCAATCAATACTCAAGCATATGCAACAATATAATGCATGATCATGGCATGAATATGTGATGTTTTTTGAACTAATGCAACTAGTATTCAATTTGAATGAAGTCGATTTGAACCAAGGGTTCAAATGCAACTCCAAATTAAGCTCTTATATATGCCATTTATATGATTTCACCTATACAGCAGGTTTAGGTTGGTTTCTCATGCATGAAACTGGTGCAGATGGATAGATTGAATTTTTCTGATAATTTTTCATATATATATATTATTTCAATCTGAGCTACGGTTGAATTTCTATGATTTTTTTAAGTTTATATCATTTTCTGGAATTTCCTGATTAAAATTTAAACCAGAAAAGGTTAATTGCATCAGCACTGCGTCATGCTTGCGTCAGCAAGTCAACAGCGCTGACTGGTCAAACCTGACGTGTGGGGTCCACACGTCAGTGACACGGGTTAAACAGGTTTTTTTATTAATCTAATTAAAAGATTAGGCGCAGGGCCCACTGGTCAGTGTCTTTAGAGTGTAAAAGTGCCTAATGACAGGCCACGTCAGCCCGCCGGAGTTTTGGCCGGCGGCGACCAACAACGCGGCGGCGACTCGCCAGACTTGCGCTACAAGCGGCGGCTGGACAGGCGGAGACCGCCGGGGCATAGCCCGTGCTCTCGCGCATCTGGTGGGGCAGGAAGGAGGAGGAGGGGTGGCCGGAGCTCGCCGAAGCAGAGCTCGCGGCGGCGGCCGGAGCTCGGCTCGAGCGGGCGCGTGGCTACGGCGCACGGGGAGGCAGGAGAGGAGGGGGAACCGATGTGGGGGGGCTCACAGGGGACCAGAAGAGAAGCTCAGTGGCTCGAGGACGCGCTGACGGCGGCGAGCGGCGACGAAGATCCATGGCGGCCGAGGCAAAGACGACGATAGTGGCGCTGAAGCGGGGCCTCCGGGTGAGGGAGTCCTGGACTAGGGGGTGTCCGGATAGCCGGACTATCATCATCGGCCGGACTCCAAGACTATGAAGATACAAGATTGAAGACTTCGTCCCGTGTCTGGATGGGACTTTCCTTGGCGTGGAAGGCAAGCTTGGCGATACCGATATGTAGATCTCCTACCATTGTAACCGACTCTGTGTAACCATAGGCCTCTCCGGTGTCTACATAAACCGAAGGGTTTTAGTCCGTAGGACGAACAACCATTACAACAATCATACCATAGGCTAGCTTCTAGGGTTTAGCCTCCTTGATCTCGTGGTAGATCCACTCTTGTACTACCCATATCATCAATATCAATCAAGCAGGAGTAGGGTTTTACCTCCATCGAGAGGGCCCGAACCTGGGTAAAAACATCGTGTCCCTTGTCTCCTGTTACCATCCGCCTAGACGCACAGTTCGGGACCCCCTACATGAGATCCGCCGGTTTTGACACCGACCTTGGTGCTTTCATTGAGAGTTCCTCTGTGTCGTCACCCATAGGCTTGATGGCTTCTTCAATCAACAACAACGCAGTCCAGGGTGAGACTTTTCTCCCCGGACAGATCTTCGTGTTCGGTGGCTTTGCACTGCGGGCCAATTCGCTTGGCCATCTGGAACAGATCGAAAGCTACGCCCCTGGCCACCAGGTCAGATTTGAAGCCTAAACTTCACGGCTGACATCCGCGGGGACTTGATCTTCGATGGATTCGAGCCACAGCTGAGCGCGCTGCACTATCACGATGGGCATGATTTAGCTCTGCCACCGGACAGTACCCTGGAGGCCGCACATGAGTCCGCTCTGACCCATGGTTCGGAGCCGACCGTGCAGATCGAGGACAGGTGGCTGGACACCGCCTCGGGGGCTGCAACTTCTACGGCGATGGAGCCAAATACTGACCTTGTCCTTTGTAAAGCTCGTGACTCCGAGGTGCCGGACTCCTCGCCGGACTCCGAACCTTCTGCGCCCCGGCCAATCGAATCCGATTGGGCGCCGACCATGGAGTTCACCGCTGCAGACATCTTTTAGCACTCACCCTTTGGTGACATCCTGAATTCGCTAAAGTATCTCTTGTTATCTGGAGAGCCCTGGCCGAACTACGGTCAGGATGGTTGGGATGCGGACGATGAAGAAATTCAAAGCCCACCCACCACCCACTTTGTAGCCACTGTCGACGATCTAACCGACATGCTAGACTACGACTCCGAAAACATCGACGGTATGGACGACGATGCCGGAGACGACCAAGAACCAGCGCCTACGGGGCACTGGAAGACCACCTCGTCATACAATATATACATGGTGGACATCCCAAACGATGGGAACAGCGAAGAAGCAGCGGAGGCAGATTCCTCTAAGAAACAGCCCAAGCGCCGACGTCAGCGGCGCCGCTCTAAATCCCGCCACAGCAAGAATGGAGATTCCGGCACCGGAGACAATAACACCCCAGAGAGTGACGAAGACAACCCCCTCCAGCAAGGTTCAGCACAGGAGGACGGAGAAGCCAGCCCTCAAGAGAGAGCGGCAGACGAGGAGATAGAGGATGACAATTACATGCCTCCCTCGGGAGACGAGGCAAGCCTCAACGACGATGAATTCGTCGTGCTCGAGGATCCCGTCAAACAAGGGTGTTTTAAACGCAGGCTAATGGCCATGGCGAGCAGCCTAAAGAAAAAGCAGCAACAGCTTCGAGCTGATCAAGACCTGCTGGCCGACAGATGGATCGAGGTCCTCGCGGCCGAAGAGCATGAACTCGAACGCCCCTCCCAAATCTAACGAAAACGCAAGTTGCTCCCTGGATTAGAGGAGAAGGCATATAAACCTTCATCACCAGCGAATAATACGGCAGACCGACCACCTCGTGGCCGCGATAGAGAGGCATCTAGGCCCTCCACCAGAACCGTACCCCGGCACCGCTCGAAAAGCGTGAAGCCACGGGGGAATGCGCTAGACTTGCGAGACATATTGGAGGACAAGGCAAGACAGTCAAGATCTATCTACGGATCACGTGGGTGCCCCACGATCCACGACGACTACCGTCGCGCCGGATACAGCAACTCCGGCCGGGCCGAACACAGCAGACAAAGCTCTGTTGAGCTACGTCATGATATTGCCCAGTATAGAGGCGCCGCACACCCACTATGCTTCATAGATGAAGTAATGGATCATCAAATCCCTGAAGGGTTTAAACCCGTGAACATTGAATCCTACGATGGCACAACAGACCCCGCGGTTTGGATCGAAGATTATCTCCTTCATATCCATATGGCCCGTGGTGACGATCTCCACGCCAGCAAGTATCTCCCACTCAAGCTTAAAGGACCAGCTCGGCATTGGCTTAATAGCTTGCTAGCAGAGTCAATTGGGTGTTGGGAGGACCTGGAAGCCGCGTTTCTCGACAACTTCCAGGGCACATATGTGCAACCACCAGACGCCGATGACCTAAGCCACATAATTCAGCAGCCAGACAAATCGGCCAGACAGTTCTGGACACGGTTCTTAACAAAGAAAAATCAAATAGTCGACTGTCCGGATGCAGAGGCCCTCGCAGCCTTCAAACATAACATCCGCGACGAGTGGCTGGCCCGGCACCTAGGACAGGAAAAGCTGAAATCCATGGCAGCCCTCACATCACTCATGACCCGCTTCTGTGCGGGGGAGGACAGCTGGCTAGCCTGAAGTAACAACCTCAGCAAATATTCTGGCAGTCCGGACAACAAGGACCGCAACGGCAGGTCGCGTCGTAACAAAAGCAAACGCCGCGTTAACGGTGATAACACTGAGGATACGGCAGTCAACGCCGGATTCAGAGGCTCTAAACCCGGTCAGCGGAAAAAGCCATTTAAAAGAACTACTCCGGGTCCGTCCAATTTGGACCGAATACTCGACCGCTCTTGCGAGATACATGGCACCCCCAAAAAGCCAGCTAATCACACCAACAGGGATTGTTGGGTGTTCAAGCAGGCAGGCAAGTTAATTGCCGAAAACAATGACAAGGGGCTGCATAGCAACGATGAGGAAGAGACCCGGCCGCCGAACAGTAGAGGACAGAAGGGTTTCCCCCCACAAGTGTGGACGGTAAACATGATATACGCAACCCACATACCCAAGAGGGAGCGGAAGCGTGCACTTAGGGACGTATATGTGATGGAGCAAGTCGCCCCGAAGTTCAATCCATGGTCCTCTTGCCCGATCACTTTTGATCGAAGGGACCACCCCACCAGTATCCGCCATGGAGGATTCGCCGCATTGGTTTTAGACCCAATCGTCGATGGATTTCACCTCACTAGAGTCCTGATGGACAGCGGCAGCAGCCTGAACCTGCTTTATCAGGATATAGTGTGCAAGATGGGCATGGACCCCTCAAGGATTAAAGCTACAAAGACGACCTTCAAAGGCGTCATACCCGGTGTTGAGGCCAATTGTACAGGCTCAGTCACACTCGAAGTGGTCTTCGGATCCCCGGATAATTTCCGAAGCGAGGAGTTAATCTTTGACATAGTCCTGTTCCGTAGTGGCTATCACGCTCTGCTCGGACGAACCGCGTTTGCAAGGTTCAATGCGGTGCCGCATTATGCATACCTTAAGCTCAAGATGCCAGGCCCTCGTGGAGTCATCACGGTCAACGGAAACACTGAACGCTCCCTTCGAACGTAGGAACACACAGCGGCTCTCGCGGCAGAAGTACAGGGCAGCCTCTTAAGGCAATTTTCTAATCTGGCCATTAAACGACCGGACATGGCCAAACGCGCCCGGAGTAACATACATCAAGACCACCTGCCACGTTCCGAGCACGCGTAGCAATGCGGCCCCAACCCCAGCCCCTGCATGATTGCAAGACTAGCCCTTCGCGTACATCATTACGCTCTCGAGATACCATGGGCATAGGGGGAGGGGCACGACCATGACAGGCCTAGAGTGCGGCTCAACCACACCGGGGGCTCCCAAGTGTGTCGCTCTTTTTTTATTATTATCCACAGGACTCCGTTCACCAGAGGCCTGTCCGGCAGTGGACCTGCCGAACTCACGATGCAACAGCCAGGGAAGGACAATGGCTACGACGAACACTCAGGTGGTCTCCATTATGAGCATTAAATCTGTTTAATACACCATTCCGCAGCCTACCCCTGGAGGGGGACATGTCTAATAGTCCAATCCCTTGCTTACCGCACTATTTGTATCGTTTTGCACTCATGGCAGAATTCCTTGAATAAACAATGCATTACTTTTCACTTATAATTGCATTCCTTTCTTACATATATGTTCATTTATGACGTTTTGCATTCGTACACTTTGGTACGGCCGAATACACCAGGGGCTTATGTTCCCCGCATTATGGTGTGATAAGTCCAAACACTTTCACAAGTGTGGCACCCCGAACTTATAGCACTATATGCATCGACTCCGAATCATGTCTTGGGTCAATAGTTGGGTTTGCCCGGCTCCCATGTTTTGGTACCTTACGTTCCGTTCTATCGGCTAAGGTAGCACTGGGAGAACCACTGCGATAGCGCCCCAGTTGAGCTGGGTGAGCGCCTCAGTGGAGAAAGCAAAAACTGACCGTCATGATAAGGCGAGAGCTGGTCGCTGTCCGAGAGGTCTTTTCGAGTCCCTAAAGACTTATGCCGCTTAGAGTGAGGAACCGGCTTCGTCCGGCCCAGGCGTGGATAGCGCCCCGAACTCGGTCTTCCGAACACTAGGGGCTTCGCCAAAATTTAAAATTATTGAATTCTATGGCTAAGTGAGAGTGTTCAAGCATTATAAGTCCGGTTGCCTTGTTCGTCGTGTTGAGCACCTCCCTAGATGGACCCAAAAATGGGAACAAGAGCGCTCAAGTTTATCCCGAACACCCCAGCACTCGTGGCATGGGGGCTGAAGCCGACGACTTGCCATCTCTCAGATTTGATAAACGGCCGCACATAAGGTAATATTTTAAATTAATAAGTGTTGCTTAGCGCATATGAACAAAGTTTTCAGCGCACAGGATAACACATTGCGAGTCTACTCAAATATTACATCTTTGGGGCACTCATCCGCAATCTTGCGGGCACCCTTCAGGACACTCTTATAATACATTTCGGGCGTGCGATACTCCTTGCCCGCCGGCGGCGCGTCCGTCAGAAACTTCTTAGTATCCAGCCTGCCCCAGTGCACTTTTGCGCGGGCAAGGGCCCGACGGGCACCTTCAATGCAGGCGGAGCGCTTGATGACTTCCACCCAGGGACACGCATTCACCAGCCGTCGCACCAGACCGAAGTAGCTCCCAGGCATGGCCTCTTCGGGCCACAGCCGAACTATGAGGCCCTTCATGGCCTGCTCGGCTACCTTGTGGAGCTCGACCAGCTGCTTTAGCTGGTCGCTAAGGGGCACCGGATGTCCGGCCTCAGCATACTGAGACCAGAAGACCTTCTCCGTTGAGCTCCCCTCCTCGGCCCGGTAGAATGCGGCAGCATCGGACATGCTGTGAGGCAGATCTGCAAACGCTCCTGGAGAGCTCCGAATTCGGGTAAGTAACAGGTAATTCACATTCACATGCTTGCTTTGCATGAAAAATGCCTTACTCGCTGCTATTTACTTCACCGCCTCAATCTCCTGGAGGGCCTTATGGGCTTCGGCCTTCACGGCTTTGGCACTCTCAAGAGCCGAGGCAAGCTCGGACTCTCAAGTCTTCGAGTCGCGCTCCAAACTCTCATGCTTTTCCACGAAAGCCTGGAGCTCTTGCTGCACCTCCGCCACCCACGCCTCCTGCTTCTCTCGCTCCGCTCGTTCCGCGGCCGTATTGCGCTCGGCCGCGGACACGGCCTCCTTCAGGGTCACCACCTCGTTCGTGGCCCCTGCAGTACCCACGTTATCCTTGTTATTTCTCTTGCAACCAAAATCCTTTTCTGTAAGGTACAAATTTAATACGGTGTTACTCACCTTTTTTGTCCTCGAGCTGCTTCTTGGCAAGGCGAGCTCGTTCTTGGACCGCTCGAGGTTCTGCTTCAAAGCATCGACCTCCGCAGTCAGTGCGGCAGAGGTCAGCAGCGCAGCCTGCAATCCCATATTGACATAATTTTTAGAACTCCTGCGTATATCTTTTTAGATCCTCAGTCCGGCTTTTCTTTCCGAACACCGAACCGAGCATCAGGGGCTACTGTCCATGCGGTATTACATTACATATTTTAAAATTTCTTACCTCAAAGCCTGTTAGAAGGCTGCTACAGGCTTCGGTCAGCCTGCTCTTGGCGAGCTGAACCTTCTGAATCACCGCACTCATGATAGTACGGTGTTCTTCCTCAATGGAAGCGTCGTTGAGCGCCTCCAACAAGTTGTCCGGTGCCTCCGGTTGGACGGAGGCCGCCGGTGTCACGGTCTTGCCCTTCTTACGAAGGGGCCGCCTGCCGGACTCCGGAACCACTGCGGGTTCCGGTGCAGAGTCCGGTGCGAAGTCCGGGAGGTTTCCCTGTGGCACCTCCGGAGCCTCCCCCTCCTGGCAGGTCCCCTCCTAGGATCCCACCTCGGCGTCCTCAGCGTCACGAGGGGTGGAGGCGGTCGGAATGGAATCCACATCTGATGGAGCCAAGGACCCGCTCGAAGAAGCGGGAAGATCGTCCTCGGCCGGACTACAGGTTGTATGCGGCATTAGAAGGACACCATGTGGCAAAATAGAGAAATTATAAATCATTTAGGAATTCGGATACTTACGATCTTGCCGGGGGCTTGTCCCTTGAGGGCCACCCCTCGTCGCCGTCGTCGGTGTTGGTGGAGCTGTCCGGAGGAAGGGTCCTTCCCCTCTTGGACCCTTCGGCCTCCCTCGTTGGGGAAGCCTTCCTCTTCTTCTCTCCCCCTCCTAGGGAGAGTCCTCTTTTTCCTCCTCGTCTTCGGGGGAGGAGTCCGCCTTGGAGCCATCGGACGATGAGTCCAATACCACCTGGCGCCGGGAACTCCTTCGGGTTCCCGTGGCCTTCATCTTTGCCTTCTTCTCCAGCACCACGTAAAGGGCCGAAACTAGCAGCCCCGTCAAACGGGTGTCCGCTGGGTCTTCGGGAAGGGGAGCTGGACAGTTAACCTATCCGGACGTCCTCTGCCAGTCCTGTTAAAGGCATTGGGAGTTTTAGATCCCACATAGAGTCAAACTATGAAAGAAATAAGTGTCCCATAAAGGATAGCAAAGCTTACCTCGCCGGCCGGGCTCTTCGTGCTGAATCCGCGATCTTCAGTTGTGGATGCGGGGCCTTCTCCGCCCTTGAACAGCACCCTCCAGGCAGCTTCGTATGTCGTGTCGAAGAGCCCGCTCAGGGTCCGATGCTGTGCCAGATCAAACTCCCACAAATTGAAGGCCTGTTGCTGGAAGGGGAGAATCCGGCGGACGAGCATGACCTGGATCACGTTGACAAGCTTAAGCTTCTTGTTCACCAGGGTCTGGAGACAGGACTGGAGTCCTGTCAACTCCTCTGAACTACCCCATAGCAAGCACTTCTCTTTCCAGGAGGTGAGCTGCATGGGGATACCAGATCTAAACTCGGGGGCCGCTGCCCATTTAGGGTCACGCGACTCGGTGATGTAGAACCACCCCGATTGCCACCCTTTGAAGGACTCCACGAAGGCACCCTCGAGCCAGATGACGTTGGGCATTTTGCCCACCATGGCGCCTCCGCACTCCGCTTGGACGCCCTTCACCACCTTCGGCTTGACATTGAAGGTCTTTAGCCACAAGCCGAAGTGGGGCTGGATGCAGAGGAAGGCCTCGCACACGACGATAAACGCCGAGATGTTGAGGATGAAGTTTGGCGCCAGATCGTGGAAGTCCAGGCCGTAGTAGTACATGAGCCCCTGGACGAAGGGATGAAGTGGGAAGCCTAGTCTGCGGAGGAAGTGGGGAAGGAATACGACCCTCTCATGAGGCCTAGGGGTGGGGATGAGCTGCCCCTCATCAGGCAGCCGGTGCGCGATGTCGCTGGATAGGTATCCGGCGCCGCGCAGCTTCTCGATATGCCCCTCGGTAACGGAGGAGGCCATCCACTTGCCTCCCGCTCCGGACATGGCTGGAGAAGGTTGAGACGAGATGTGCGGACTTGGGCGCTGGAGCTCGAGTGCGTGGAGATGGATAAGCAAAGGAGGAAGAAGGCGTAGGTAAAAAAGGTGGATCCTTATCCCCTTATATATGGGCGGACGAAGACTATGCGTCCCCACCGGCTTGGTAAAACTCGCTTATCTCCCAAGCGCCACAATCAATGGCGCGGTTGGGTTACCCACGTCCGTATTGATGGGAATCCCGGAATAAGGGGAACACGATCTCTGCTTCGACAAGACGTGCCAAGGAAACCGCTTCGCTAAACGCGCTGAGGTGGTATAATAAAAACGATTCAAGTAAAGGCTTGATAGTGGCGTGATGTCATGCCATGAAATACGTCAGCAGATTGAACTTGTGTACATATTATTCTCTCTACGGTGGTATGTGGAATTTATTTTGCAGAGCCGGACACTATCCTGGTGTTCACAATCTTCTATGAATTATTCGGAGGAGGAACCCGCCTTGCAATGCCGAACAATATGCGCGTCGGACTCATCGTCATTGAAGCCTGGTTCAGGGGCTACTGAGGGAGTCCTGGACTAGGGGGTGTCCGGATAGCCGGACTATCATCATCGGCCGGGCTCCAAGACTATGAAGATACAAGATTGAAGACTTCGTCCCGTGTCCGGATGGGACATTCCTTATTGGCGTGGAAGGCAAGCTTGGCGATACGGATATGTAGATCTCCTACCATTGTAACCGACTCTGTGTAACCCTAGACCTCTCCGGTGTCTATATAAACCGGAGGGTTTTAGTCCGTAGGACGAACAACCATTACAACAATCATACCATAGGCTAGCTTCTAGGGTTTAGCCTACTTGATCTTGTGGTAGATCGACTCTTGTACTACCCATATCATCAATATCAATCAAGCAGGAGTAGGGTTTTACCTCCATCGAGAGGGCCCGAACCTGGGTAAAAACATCGTGTCCCTTGTCTCCTGTCACCATCCTCCTAGACGCACAGTTCGGGACCCCCTACCCGAGATCCGCCGGTTTTGACACCGACACCGGGCGTCGCATAGCTCCGTGGAGAGGGCAAGGCAGTCGCGGCGGAGCTTCTAGGCTCAGCGGCAAGGCGAGGGGTGGCCGGTGGCTAGGTGGTGAGCAGCGGCGCTCTCCAATGCGCTCGGGGAAGAGAGGGAGAGGGAGCCAGAGGAGGGGAGAGGCACGGGAGAGAGAGGAGAGCGTCGAGGGGGCCGCATGGCGTCTCCAGGGGGTCGACGAAGCGAGTAGGGAGGCAGGAGGTGGCCGCGGGTGCGCGTGCAGGCGACACGCCGGCGTCCTTCTGGCGTAAGGAGGAGGGCGACTAGCAGTGGTGGTGGGCTGGGCCGGCTCTGGTGGACTGGGCTGCTGGTGGGCTACCAGGTAAGGCCAGGTAAGTTTCGGCTCTTTTCCTTTCTTGTATTCTTTTCTATTTTTTTTCTGACATTTGTTTTGATTTAATAAAGATACTAAATCATTTTATTTACTTCTGTCAATTTTTGTAGGAACTAGTTGGATTGCTCCAAAACTCCTCACCAATTAACAGAATTTCTGGACATATATTATATATATAACAAATATATATCCAAAGCAATTAATTACTGGATTAATTCCAAATGCCCAGAATAAATACTTATGAGCTCTTAAAAATATTGGTTTGATTTTTGTCTCTCTCCAATATTTTCATAGAGCAACATGAGCATTTTCTTGGACCTTTTTGGAGCAATTTTTATTTGGGTCATTTCCAAAAATGATTCTGAGGGTTTCACAAATCCCGATTTCAAATTTAAATGGAATTTAAACATGATGCACACATGACTAGCTAGCCTGGAGCATACCAGAACTAGGGATGTCACATACTGGTTCTTCTTCACTGAATTGTATGTAGTAGTCATGTTGTGAAGACTAGAACCAAACTGACACTTGACCCATTTGTGATTGCGATCCACCTTCTGATGAAGACTGAGGAGAAGCTC
Source organism: Triticum timopheevii (assembly GCA_963921465.1). NCBI lineage: Eukaryota > Viridiplantae > Streptophyta > Magnoliopsida > Poales > Poaceae > Triticum > Triticum timopheevii. Next base: position 108,623,079 of record OY997270.1, read on the forward strand.
ACGATCAGTTATCACCCTTGGAGTTGTGGCTTGAGGACTTTGCTTTGAGGCATTGGCAACAGAATCATGAGTGGCAGAATCATCATTGGTGGAGTATGAGGCAGCTTTGCGGAACTGTCCATCCAATGGACGAATGCCCTCATCAATAATAGCAGTGGCTTGCCCTTTTCATCGGCTGAGGAAAATGTCCGCTTGAGGACTTCAATTGGAGGCAAGTAACTGCCATGGTTGAGCGTGTTAGCTTTGTAGTTGAGTGAAGACCTTGATCTGAGGAATCTCATAATCCAGGGAGCGTAAGGCTTCAACTCAAAAGGAGACATTGCAACGTTTGCCAAAGTCCTCATGAAGAAATCATGGTAGTTCACTGGAATACCATGCATGATATTGAATAACAGATTCTTCATGATGCCAACGACTTCTTCATCATTCGAGTCGTGGCCTTTGATTGGACTCAAAGTCTTGGTCAGAATGTGATATACAGTATTAGGCACATATTGCAATTCCTTCACAAGGAACTTTGTCCTTGAGGCTTGACCAGGCTTCAATGGCTTCATTAACACTTGCATGAAGTGATCAGATAACTCATTTTCAATGTAGATAAGACGCGCACCTTCTGGGGGAGGACTGACAGGCATGGCATGAAGCAATTCAATGGCCGGTCCCTTATAGTGAGTATTTTCTGTCATCCAGTCCAACACCCATGAGTTCACATCTTCAGCATTGCCAGTGATGTGCAGCATCGCATAGAACTGAAGAATGAGTTCTTCATTCCAATCGCAGATGTCAGTGCAGAAGTTTAGTAGTCCAGCATCATGAATAGCAGTGAGGACTGGTGCGAAGCAAGGAAGTGATTCCATGTCCACGTGAGGAATATGCTCATGGTCGAAGACTTTGTCCTTGTTAAAGATCACTAAAGAATAAAAGTTGGCTTGGCTGGCAGTCCAGAAACGCTTCCTCCTCAGACAAGCAGAATCATAGGGATTGTAGTCAGTGAAGAATACATGCTCACTAAAGAAGGCATCAGCCTTGAATTTTGGAGTCTTGAAGAATGGATTCTTTGGCTTGGGCTGAGGAGTATCAGTCAGTTGAAGCACAACCTTAGGAATCTCAATCTCTGGAGCCGCGGGCTGAGGAATTTTAGTTTCTACTTCATTTGCAGCATGTGCCTCCATTTCTTCAGCAGCATTTTCATCAGCACTAGTGGCTGGAATCTCTTCATGAATGGAAGGGGCAGTCTGAATTTCTTCAGAGCCCATATGAACTTCAGTTGGTACTGGGGACTGAGGAATTTGTTGTAACGGTGTGAACAGAGGAGAATTTGGGTGTTGACTGTCCCAAAAATCATCGTTCATCACTGGAGTGGTGCTCCCAATGTCCACATCCTCATCCACTTCCATTTCTTCAATGCCGGCCTCTTCAGCTGTGAACTGAGGCGTTGGCGGTGATACCTGGGGAGTTGAAGTGATAACATCAACTTCAATTTCTTCATCCATCTGCTCTATGGAAGCAGTAGAGGGATTTTCTTCAGCATATTCATCAGGAATCTCATAATCTTCACCAAAAGGAACGAGTCCCTTTAATGGTATGCTTGGGAGAGGAATATCATCGATAGGATTCTCTATTGAGCTTGTCAAAATCTACGCCTTCTTGGGTGTAGAAGATTCCGATGAAATAGATGCTTTCCTTTTCTTCAGAGCGGCTCGCTCCGCAGCTTCTGTTTTCTTCACTTCCAGAGCAGAAGGAAGAAGTTGGCTTGGTGTTGGTGCAGGCGGAGCAGAGGAAATTGGATCAACTTCTTCAGGCACAACGGATGCAGTTGGCCTGTCTTGAGCAATTTCTTCAGGCGCAGCAGCAGATGCTTCAGCTGGCCTGGCTTGTTCTTCAGGCGCAACACTAGTGGTTGCCTTGGCAGTTTCTTTAGAGGTTGGAATTTCTTCAGTAGCCCTGGTACTAGAAGATTCATCAGCAGCCTGATTTTCATCAATGGTGCTGGCATTTTCTTCAGTTGGCTGTGTAGATGCTTCAGCTGGAGGAACTTCATCACTTGAAGTGAATTTCTTGGCCATTTTGACGAATCTGACCTTGGCTCCCAGCCATTCTGCCTTGTAGGCATCAAATTCGTCACTGAGCTTCTTGATCTTAGTTTGCATAGCAATGAGTTGCTCAGGCGATAGTCTAAGAACATTATCCTTCAGATAGCGTTGTTTCTTGTACTGTGCTTTCTTTGCGGCTCTGGCTTGATCATATTTCCACTTTTCTTCAGTTATGAACGCCGTCAACATGTGACTTTGTCTAGGAGTGAGGTCCAGCTCTGGCAGAGGAGTGTTTGGATCCTTGTGCCAGAGGTCAATGAAGTCCAGGATCTTCTTCGGATCCAATAGAAGGGGCACAACACTCCCTTTGGCTCTAGCGGCCCGCTACTGTCTGTCCTTGATGATATTGGCCAATTCTTCATCATCATATGGAATTTGAAAGACCACCTGCTTCTTGTGAGTACTTGGTCTAGTGCCTCATCCAGTAGTAGCCTTTATCTTTAGCAGAGAGGGGCCAGTTGAAGAAGGAGGAGCTAAATAACTTGTTGAAGCTCCTGAGGCAATTGAGATTCCTGTGGTCCTTTGTCAAGTGGCGAGATGCACAGGTGCCGAGGACTTTGTTGGAGGAGCTGAGGGTTTTGAAACCCGAGGAACTGGTGCAGCTTGAGGAACCGGGGCAGCTTGAGGAATTTGCCTCGGTGGCACAGAGGAGCTTGGCCATGAGGGCATTGCTGAGGAACTTGGCCATGAGGGCATTGCAGAAGAAGTTGGTTTGCAAGCAGACTTCTTGGGCATAGCCTTCTTGCTTGACGAGGCCTCAGCAGCGGCAACAGCAGAATCTTCGTTGAATTTCTTCACTGCTTCTTTGGCTTGCTTGGCCAACTTTGCTTGCTGCCTGGCCCATTCCTCAGCATAATCCTCACCACATTAAGGCTTGTTGGATCAGCTCTCTGGCCAGGTGCCAATGCAGGTCTTGAGCATGGAGGGTGAAGAGCGAATTTCTTCATGTATTTAGGAGTAACATATCTGTACTCCTTCTATTCTCTTGCTCATCTTCGTTCAATCCTCTGTATGCGCACTTTGCGCTCGTTCTTGGTTTCCTTCCCGTGAGTTGCCTCATCAAGCGTGCAGTACCCTGCATAGATGTCAGTAGGGATCTCAAAGGCATTGTTGACTTCCAGCTTCTTTCCTCCTTTCTGAGGTCTTTTACCATCTGCCATTTTCTTCAGCTGAGGAATTTGAACAATAGAGTTCTCTGAGGAAGTATGTAGCTTTTCTTCAAGGAACACTGCAAATGAGTTAAGTTTATGAGAACCTAGTGATTCAGCAGCAGACATGTGTACCTGTGAACAGAGTATAGGTGCGAATAATTTGGAGAGGTCATATGCATTCTCAGAAGTTTTTTCCAAAACTGGACAAGTTTGAGCAAATTGACCAGATGAATCTTGAAGAATTTCACTAAGCGTTCTTTGACTTAGGTTCCAGAGTTGTGTGAATTGTGAGATTCACACAATTGAGGAATCATGAAGAAAAACGTTACTTAGAGAAATAGATCAAGAGCAAATGATTATGTGCTAGGTGTTTATAGTGTGGAAGTTGAAGAATAAACGCCTTTTAAAGATTTCATGAAAATCATCAATAAGAACAAAGGAAGGAAAAGTAACTTTTAATTACCCTTGACAAAGAACACGACAAACAGGATGTGTAGATTTGAGAAGTTTGTCTGTCCGGATCTTCCACGCCCTAACTTGGTGGAGGAAGACGGCTACGGCGGCGGCGAAGAGAAGATGTCCGCAGCCAGCGCAAGTACAACGGCAATGAGGTCGAGGCAGTGAAGCTCTTCCTCACCGGCGACGATGAAGGTAGCGTCGGTGCGAGGTCTTGAGAGCTCGAGTGAGGGGAGTGAGATCGAGTGGGGTAAATGCAGTATGAGGAGGGTGAGGGGTATTTATAGCCGCGGTGAAAAACTGTTCGCCCGAGGAAAATGGACGAACGTGCCCCTGACCCTTCTCATCCTAGCGACATGTGTCACCCACATACACTGTAGTGGAGATCATGTAAGATCATGGGTGAATAGATAAGTGTTATCGTGCGATGTGTAACGGTTTGAGCGGCAAAAGCCGAAAATTCAGATAAGAATATTTTAAAGTTTCATTCGCAATTTCTTCAGCTGACAAGGACACAGTGAAGATTTTGAACGGGTTTCAAATAGAACGCACATGAAGAATTTGTGAATAGACTGGGTTGAGTTTAGCATAGAGGGGGAAAGGGTCCGATCACATTCACTTAGCAGAAAAATCAACTTGAAGAATTAGCAATAAATGAATGCTGTAGAGGACATAAAAACTCAAGTATATATATATAGTCAATGAAGAACAACAGTGGAAAGAGTGAAGACAATGCAAAGTTGAAGAATTTGAAAAACTGAGGAATTTCAAAAATGAAGAAAAACTCAAAATTTTCAACTTTGGTTGGTGGCATAACCCACCGTGTAAGAATGATGATTTCAGACACCGCGTACAATTGTCGTACGGTTCTGAGAATCAAATTTCTTCATTAATTTCTTCACACTCAGAGGGTTAGTCTTCATTGATTGAAGAAAAACGTTACTTCGTGTGTTGCACATCTAAGTCATCAAGTCGGCGTAAGTGTTAGAATGTGTGTCCTTTTTCAAAGAACATTCGAAGTGAAGGAAATATGCCCTAGAGGCAATAATAAAGTTATTATTTATTTCCTTATATCATGATAAATGTTTATTATTCATGCTAGAATTGTATTAACCGGAAACATAATACATGTGTGAATATATAGACAAACAGAGTGTCACTAGTATGCCTCTACTTGACTAGCTTGTTAATCAAAGATGGTTATGTTTCCTAACCATGGACAAAGAATTGTTATTTGATTAACGGGGTCACATCATTAGTTGAATGATCTGATTGACATGACCCATTCCGTTAGCTTAGCACCCGATCGTTTAGTATGTTGCTATTGCTTTCTTCATGACTTATACATGTTCCTATGACTATGAGATTATGCAACTCCCGTTTACCGGAGGAACACTTTGTGTGCTACCAAACGTCACAACATAACTGGGTGATTATAAAGGTACTCTACAGGTGTCTCTGAAGGTACTTGTTGAGTTGGTGTATTTCGAGATTAGGATTTGTCACTCCGAATGTCGGAGAGGTATCTCTGGGCCCTCTCGGTAATGCACATCACTTAAGCCTTGCAAGCATTTCAACTAATGAGTTAGTTGCGAGATGATGTATTACGGAACGAGTAAAGAGACTTGCTGGTAACGAGATTGAACTAGGTATTGGATACCGACGATCGAATCTCGGGCAAGTAACATACCGATGACAAAGGGAACAACGTATGTTGTTATGCGGTTTGACTGATAAAGATCTTCGTAGAATATGTAGGAACCAATATGGGCATCCAGGTCCCGCTATTGGTAATTGACCGGAGATGTGTCTCGGTCATGTCTACATTGTTCTCGAACTGTAGGGTCCGCACGCTTAAGGTTTCGATGACAGTTATATTATGAGTTTATGTATTTTGATGTACCGAAGGTTGTTCGGAGTCCCAGATGTGATCACGGACATGACGAGGAGTCTCAAAATGGTCGAGACATAAAGATTGATATATTGAACGGATATATTAGGACACCGGAAAGGTTCTGGGTGAGATTGGAAATATACCGGAGATCCGGGAGGTTACCGGAACCCCCCCGGTATGTATATGGGCCTTATTGGGCCTTAGTGGAAGGGAGAGAGAAGGAGCAAGGGAGGGGGCGCCCCCCCCCCCCAAGCCCAATCCGAATTGGGAAGGGGGCCGGCCCCCCCTTTCCTTCTCTCCTCCCCCCTCTTCCTTCCTTCTCCTACTCCTAATAGGAAAGGGGGGCCAAACCTACTTGGAGTAGGTTTGCCCCCCTTATGACGCACCTCCTCCCTAGGCCGGCCTCCTCCTCCCTCCCTCCTTTATATACGGGGGTGGGGGGGCACCCTAGACACACAAGTTGATCATTGAGATCGTTCCTTAGCCGTGTGCGGTGCCCCCCTCCATGATATTACACCTCGGTCATATTGTAGCGGTGCTTAGGCGAAGCCCTGCGACAGGAGAACATCAAGATCGTCACCACGCCGTCGTGCTGACGGAACTCCTCCCCGCGCCTCTGCTGGATCGGAGATCGGGGTGTGTCATCGAGCTGTACGTGTGTCAAGAACTCGGAGGTGCCGGAGTAACGGTGCTTGGATCGGTTGGACCGGGAGGACGTACGACTACTTCCTCTATGTTGCATCAACGCTTCCGCTTCGGTCTACGAGGGTACGTAGACAACACTCTCCCCTCTCGTTGCTATGCATCACCATGATCTTGCGTGTGCGTAGGAAATTTTTTGAAATTACTACGTTCCCCAACAGTGGCATCCGAGCCTAGGTTTTTATGGTTTGATGTTATATGCACGAGTAGAACACAAGTGAGTTGTGGGCGATATAAGTCATACTGCTTACCAGCATGTCATACTTTGGTTCGGCGGTATTGTTGGATGAAGCGGCCCGGACCGACATTACGCGTATGCTTACGCGAGACTAGTTTTACCGCCGTGCTTTGCACACAGGTGACTAGCGGGTGTCAGTTTCTCCAACTTTAGTTGAACCGAGTGTGGCTACGCCCGGTCCTTGCGAAGGTTAAAACAGCATCAACTTGACAAACTATCGTTGTGGTTTTGATGCGTAGGTGAGATTGGTTCTTGCTTAAGCCCGTAGCAGCCACGTAAAACTTGCAACAACAAAGTAGAGGACGTCTAACTTGTTTTTGCAGGGCATGTTGTGATGTGATATGGCCAAGACATGATGCTATATTTTATTGTATGAGATGATCATGTTTTGTAACCGAAGTTATCGGCAACTGGCAGGAGCCATATGGTTGTCGCTTTATTGTATGAAATGCAAACGCCCTGTAATTGCTTTACTTTATCACTAAGCGGTAGCGATAGTCGTAGAAGCAATAGATGGCGTAAACGACAACGATGCTACGATGGAGATCAAGGTGTCGCGCCGGTGACGATGGTGATCATAATGGTGCTTCAGAGATGGAGATCACAAGCACAAGATGATGATGGCCATATCATATCACTTATATTGATTGCATGTGATGTTTATCCTTTATGCATCTTATCTTGCTTTGATTGAAGGTAGCATTTTAAGATGATCTCTCACTAATTATCAAGAAGTGTTCTCCCTGAGTATGCACCGTTGCCAAAGTTCGTCGTTCCCAGACACCACGAGATGATCGGGTGTGATAAGCTCTACGTCCATCTACAACGGGTGCAAGCCAGTTTTGCACACGCGGAATACTCAGGTTAAACCTGGCGAGCCTAGCATATGCAGATATGGCCTCGGAACACAGAGACCGAAAGGTCGAGCGTGAATCATATAGTAGATATGATCAACATAATGATGTTCACCATTGAAAACTACTCCATCTCACGTGATAATCGGTTATGGTTTAGTTGATTTGGATCACGTGATCACTTAGATGACTAGAGAGATGTCTGTCTAAGTGGGAGTTCTTAAGTAATATGATTAATTGAACTTAAATTTATCATGAACTTAGTCCTGGTAGTATCTTGCAAATTATGTTGTAGATCAATAGCTTGCATTGTTGCTTTCATATGTTTTGATATGTTCCTAGAGAAAACTGTGTTGAAAAATGTTAGTAGCAATGTTGCGGATTTGATCCGTGATATGAGGTTAATCCTCATTGCTGCATAGAATAATTATGTCCTTGATGCACCGCTAGGTGACAAACCTATTGCAGGAGCAGATGCAGACGTTATGAACGTTTGGCTAGCTCAATATGATGACTACTTGATAGTTTTGTGCACCATGCTTTATGGCTTAGAATCGGGACTTCAAATATGTTTTGAACATCATGGACCATATGAGATGTTCCAGGAAGTTGAAGTTAATATTTCAAGCAAATACCCGAGTTGAGAGATATGAAGTCTCCAACAAGTTCTATAGCTAAAAGATGGAGGAGAATCGCTCAACCAGTGAGCATGTACTCAGATTGTCTTGGTACTACAATCGCTTGAATCAAGTGGGAGTTAATCTTCCAGATAAGATAGTGATTGACAGAATTCTCTAGTCACCATCACCAAGTTAGTAGAACTTCATTATGAACTATAGTATGCAAGGGATGATAAAAATGATTCCCGAGTTTTTCATGATGATGAAATCGATGAAGGTAGAAATCAAGAAAGAACATCAAGTGTTGATGGTTAACAAGACCACTAGTTTCAAGAAAAGGACAAAGGGATAGAAGGGAACTTAAAGAAGAACGGCAAGCAAGTTGCTGCTCAAGTGAAGAAGCCCAAGTCTGGACCTAAGGCTGAGACTAAGTGCTTCTACTGCAAAGGGACTGGTCACTGGAAGCAGAACTACCCCAAGTATTTGGCGGATAAGAAGGATGGCAAAGTGAACAAAGGTAAATTTGATATACATGTTATTGATGTGTACTTTACTAGTGTTTATAGCAACCCCTCGGTATTTGGTACTGGTTCAGTTGCTAAGAGTAGTAACTCGAAATAGGAGTGGCAGAATAAACAGAAACTAGTTAAGGGTGAAGTGACGATGTGTGTTGAAAGTAGTTTCAAGATTGATATTATCATCATCGCACACTCCCTATACTTTCGGGATTAGTGTTGAACCTAAATAAATGTTATTTGGTGTTTGCGTTGAGCATGAATATGATTTGATCGTGTTTATTGCAATACGGTTATTCATTTAAGTAAGAGAATAAACTCTTGTTCTGTTTACATGAATAAAACCTTATATGGTTACACATCCAATGAAAATGGTTCATTGGATCTCGATCGTAGTGATACACATATTCATAATATTGAAACCAAAAGATGCAAAGTTAATAATGATAGTGCAACTTATTTGTGGCACTGCCGTTTAGGTCATATTGGTGTAAAGCGCATGAAGAAACTCCATGCTGATGGGATTTTGGAATCACTTGACTATGAATCACTTGATGCTTGCGAACCATGCCTCATGGGCAAGATGACTAAGACTCCGTTCTCCGGAACAGTGGAGCGAGCAACTGACTTATTGGAAATAATACATACTGATGTATGCGATCCGATGAGTGTTAAGGCTCGCAGCGGGTATCGTTATTTTCTGACCTTCACAGATGATTTGAGCAGATATGGGTATATCTACTTGATGAAACATAAGTCTGAAACATTTGAAAAGTTCAAAGAATTTCAGAGTAAAGTGGAAAATCATCGTGACAAGAAAATAAGGTTTCTACGATCTGATCGCAGAGACAAATATTTGAGTTACGAGTTTGGTCTTCAATTAAAACAATTTGGAATAGTTTCACAAATTCATGCCACCTGGAACACCACATAATAATGGTGTGTCCGAACGTCATAACCGTACTTTATTGGATATAGTACAATCTATGATGTTTCTTACTGATTTACCAATATCGTTTTGGGATCATGCATTAGAGACAGATGCATTCACATTAAAATAGGGCACCATCTAAATCCGTTGAGACGACACTATATGAACTGTGGTTTAGCAAGAAACCAAAGTTGTCGTTTCTTAAAGTTTGGGGCTGCGATGCTTATGTGAAAAAGTTTCATCCTGATAAGCTCAAACCCAAATCGGAGAAGTGCGTCTTCATAGAATACCCAAAGGAAATTGTTGGGTACACCTTCTATCACAGATCCAAAGGCAAGATATTCGTTGCTAAAAAGGGATCCTTTCTAGAGAAGGAGTTTCTCTCGAAAGAAGTGAGTGGGAGGAAAGTAGAACTTGATGAGGTAACTGTACCTGTTCCCTTATTGGAAAGTAGTTCATCACAGAAATCTGTTCTTGTGACTACTATACCAATTAGTGAGGAAGCTAATGATGATGATCATGTAACTTCAGATCAAGTTACTACCGAACCTCGTAGGTAAAACAGAGTGAGATCCGCACCAGAGTGGTACAGTAATCCTGTTTTGGAGGTCGTGTTACTTGACCATGACAAACCTACGAACTATGAGGAAGCGATGATGAGCCCAGATTCCGCGAAATGGCTTGAGGCCATGAAATCTGAGATGGGATCCATGTATGAGAACAAAGTGTGGACTTTGGTGGAGTTGCCCAATGATCGGCAAGCCATATTGTATAAATGGATCTTCAAGAGGAAGACAGATGCTGATAGTAGTGTTACTATCTACAAAGCTAGAATTGTCGCAAAAGGTTTTCGACAAGTTCAAAGTGTTGACTACGATGAGAGTTTCTCACTCGTATCTATGCTTAAGTCTGTCCGAATCATGTTAGCAATTGCCGCATTTTATGAAATCTGGCAAATGGATAAACAAAACTGCATTCCTTAATGGAGTTATTAAAGAAGAGTTGTATGTGATGCAACCAAGAGATTTTGTCGATCCTAAAGGTGTTAACAAAATGTGCAAGCTCCAGCGATCCTTTTATGGACTGGTGCAAGCATCTCGGAGTTGGAATATACGCTTTGATAAGTTGATCAAAGCATATAGTTTTATACAGACTTGCGGTGAAGCCTGTATTTACTAGAAAGTGAGTGGGAGCACTACAGCATTTCTGATAAGTATATGTGAATGACATATTGTAGATCGGAAATAATGTAGAATTATTCTGCAAAGCATAAAGGAGTGTTTGAAAGGAGTTTTTCAAAGAAAGACCTCAGTGAAACTGCTTACATATTGAGCATCAAGATCTATGGAGATAGATCAAGACGCTTGATAAGTTTTTTTCAATGAGTACATACCTTGACAAGATTTTGAAGTAGTTCAAAATGGAACAGTCAAAGAAAGAGTTCTTGCCTGTGTTACAAGGTGTGAAATTGAGTAAGACTCAAAACCCGACCATGACAGAAGATAGAAAGAGAATGAAAGTCATTCCCTATGCCTTGGCCATAGGTTCTATGAATATGCCATGCTGTGTACCAGATCTATTGTATACCCTACACTGAGTTTGGCAAGGGAGTACAATAGTGACCTAGGAGTAGATCACTGGACAGCGGTCAAAATTATCCTTAGTGGAATAAGGATATGTTTCTCGATTATGGAAGTGACAAAAGGTTCGTCGTAAAGGGTTACGTCGATGCAAGTTTTGACACCGATCTGGATGACTCTAAGTCTCGACTAGATACATATTGAAAGTGGGAGCAATTAGCTAGAGTAGCTCCGTGCAGAGCATTGTAGACATAAAAAATTGCAAAATACATAACGGATCTGAATGTGAAAGACCCGTTGACTAAGATTCTCTCACAAGCAAAACATGATCACACCTAAGTACTCTTTGGGTATTAATCACATAGCAATGTGAACTAGATTACTGAATCTAGTAAACCCTTTGGATGTTGGTCACATGGTGATGTGAACTATGGGTGTTAATCACATGATGATGTGAACTATCGATGTGAATCACAAGGTGATGTGATCTAGATTATTGACTCTAGTGCAAGTGGGAGACTGAAGGAAATATGCCCTAGAGGCAATAATAAAGTTATTATTTATTTCCTTATATCATGATAAATGTTTATTATTCATGCTAGAATTGTATTAACCGGAAACATAATACATGTGTGAATATATAGACAAACAGAGTGTCACTAGTATGCCTCTACTTGACTAGCTTGTTAATCAAAGATGGTTATGTTTCCTAACCATGGACAAAGAGTTGTTATTTGATTAACGGGGTCACATCATTAGTTGAATGATCTGATTGACATGACCCATTCCGTTAGCTTAGCACCCGATCGTTTAGTATGTTGCTATTGCTTTCTTCATGACTTATACATGTTCCTACGACTATGAGATTATGCAACTCCCGTTTACTAGAGGAACACTTTGTCTGCTACCAAATGTCACAACGTAACTGGGTGATTATAAAGGTACTCTACAGGTGTCTCCGAAGGTACTTGTTGAGTTGGCGTATTTCGAGATTAGGATTTGTCACTCCGAATGTCGGAGAGGTATCTCTGGGCCCTCTCGGTAATGCACATCACTTAAGCCTTGCAAGCATTTCAACTAATGAGTTAGTTGCGAGATGATGTATTACGGAACGAGTAAAGAGACTTGCCGGTAACGAGATTGAACTAGGTATTGGATACCGACGATCGAATCTCGGGCAAGTAACATACCGATGACAAAGGGAACAACGTATGTTGTTATGCGGTTTGACCGATAAAGATCTTCGTAGAATATGTAGGAACCAATATGGGCATCCAGGTCCCGCTATTGGTTATTGACCGGAGACGTGTCTCGGTCATGTCTACATTGTTCTCGAACCGTAGGGTCCGCACGCTTAAGGTTTCGATGACAGTTATATTATGAGTTTATGTATTTTGATGTACCAAAGGTTGTTCGGAGTCCCGGATGTGATCACGGACATGACGAGGAGTCTCGAAATGGTCGAGACATAAAGATTGATATATTGGACGGATATATTTGGACACCGGAAAGGTTCCGGGTGAGATTGGAAATATACCGGAGTTCCGGGAGGTTACCGGAACCCCCCGGTAAGTATATGGGCCTTATTGGGCCTTAGTGGAATGGAGGGAGAAGGAGCAAGGGAGGGGGCGCCCCCCCCCCCCCCCCAAGCCCAATCCGAATTGGGGAGGGGGCCGCCCCCCCCCCCCTTTCCTTCTCTCCTCCCCCCTCTTCCTTCCTTCTCCTACTCCTAATAGGAAAGGGGGGCCAAACCTACTTGGAGTAGGTTTGCCCCCCCTATGGCGCGCCTCCTCCCTAGGTCAGCCTCCTCCTCCCTCCCTCCTTTATATACGGGGGCGGGGGGGCACCCTAGACACACAAGTTGATCATTGAGATCGTTCCTTAGCCATGTGCGGTGCCCCCCTCCATGATATTACACCTCGGTCATATTGTAGCGGTGCTTAGGCGAAGCCCTGCGACAGGAGAACATCAAGATCGTCACCACGCTGTTGTGCTGACGGAACTCCTCCCCGCGCCTCTGCTGGATCGGAGATCGGGGTGCGTCATCGAGCTGTACGTGTGTCAAGAACTCGGAGGTGCCGGAGTAACGGTGCTTGGATCAGTTGGACCGGGAGGACGTACGACTACTTCCTCTACGTTGCGTCAACGCTTCCGCTTCGGTCTACGAGGGTACGTAGACAACACTCTCCCCTCTCGTTGCTATGCATCACCATGATCTTGCATGTGCGTAGGAAATTTTTTGAAATTACTACGTTCCCCAACACGAAGATTCTAGGATATTTAGCTCACAGCACAACTTGCTAAATCACTTCTCATCCAAGAGCTTTGTGAAGATATGGGCCAAATGATCTTCAGTATTTGCGTGGTCGATGGAGATGTCACCCTTCAACACATGGTCACAAAGAAAATGATGACGAATCTGGATGTGCTTTGTCTTCGAGTGCTGAACTGGGTTGTGAGCAATCTTGATGGCACTCTCATTGTTGCAGTAGAGTGGCACATTCTTCACGTTGATGCCATAGTCCTTGAGGGTTTGCTTCATCCATAGCAATTGAGCACAGCAATGTACTCAGCTTCTGCAGTTGAGAGTGATACGCAGTTCTGCTTCTTCGAGGACCAACATACCAAGGATCATCCGAGGAAATGACATGTGCCTGACGTTGACTTGCGGTCCACCCGATCACCAGCATAGTCATAGTCTGAATATCCAATGAGATCAAAGAAAGAGCCCTTGTGATACCATAATCCAAGTGTTGGTGTGTGAGCTAAATATCAAAGAATATGCTTCACATCCTTATGGTGTAATTCCTTTGGTGTAGCTTGAAATCGGGAACACATGCAAACACTAAGCATAATATCTGGCCTAGATGCACATAGGTACAATAAAGAGACAATCATGGAGCGGTATACCGTTTGATCGAAGTCTTTACCATTTTCATCAGTGCATAGATGGCCATTTGTGGGCATAGGGATTTTGACGCCTTTGCAACCTTGCATGCCGAATTTCCTCAACACATCCTTGAGGTATTTCTCCTGAGATATGAATATGCCATTGTATTGTTGACGAATTTGAAGACCTAAGAAGAATTTCAGTTCTCCCATCATAGACATTTGATAATCTTCACTCATCATATAGGAAAATTCATCACTATAACGTTGGTTAGTATAGCCAAACATAATATCATCAACGTATATTTGGCACACGAATAATTCATCATCATATGTTTTGGTGAAAAGAGTTGGGTCAAGTGAACCGGGTTTGAAGCCTTTCTTCATGAGGAATTCCTTCAGTGTGTCATACCACGCCCGAGGTTCTTGCTTGAGGCCATAGAGGGCCTTGTTGAGTCTGTAGATGTGATCTGTGTGTAGCCTTGAGCTACAAGACGAGCCTTATTCCTCACCATGAGGCCATTTTCGTCTTGTTTGTTGCGGTAGATCCATTTGGTACCGATGATGTTGTGCTTGCGTGGGTCTGGTCGCTTGACAGGCTCCCACACATTGTTGAGCTTGAATTGATGCAATTCATCTTTCATGGCTTGAATCCACTCAGATTCCATGAATGCTTCATCAACTTTCATGGGTTCTGTGATAGAGACAAATGCAAAATGCCCACAAAAGTTAGATAAATTTGAAGCTTTTGAGCGCGTGAGAGGTCCTGGTGCACGAATGTCATCGATGATCTTCTCGATCTGCACTTCATTCGCTATGAGAGGATGTGTGGGTTGACGACTTTGATTAGGCATAGCAATTTTTTCAGTTCCAGTTTCTTCAGCAGCACCAGCGTGATTTTCTTCACGATCTGGAATGACTTCTTCAGTAGATTCTTCGGTAGGGATGATATCCTTGGTAGCTTTGAACTTGATGGATTCCTCAGGTGACATTTCATCTAGCACAGGAGGTAGGTGCTCTCTTTGCGAGCCATTAGTTTCATCGAACCGCACATCTACAGTTTCAACAATCTTGTGATGATTGATGTTGAAGACTCTGTAGGTGTGCAAGTCCTTTCCGTAACCAAGCATAAAACCCTCATGTGCTTTTGGTGCAAATTTAGATTGATGGTGAGGATCTCTAATCCAGCATTTAGCACCGAAGACTTTGAAATAACTTACATTGGGTTTCTTGTCAGTGAGGAGTTCATATGAGGTCTTTTTAAAGAATTTGTGAAGATATACCCTGTTAATGATGTGGCATGCAGTATCAATTGCTTCAGGCCAAAAGCGCTGAGGCGTCTTGTATTCATCAAGCACGGTGCAAGCCATCTCAACAACAGTTATGTTCTTGCGCTCCACGACGCCATTCTACTGAGGAGTATAAGGAGCAGATAACTCGTGAGTAATACCAAGTATATCAAGATATTCATCGAGGCCAGTGTTCTTGAACTTGGTTCCACTATCACTTCTTATATGCTTGATCTTCACACCGAAGTTAGTAGCAGCTCTTCAGGAAAATCGTCTGAAGACTTCCTGCACTTCATTTTTGTAAGTGATGATATGCACCTATGTGTAACAAGAATAGTTATCAACAATGACAAAGCCATAAAGTGATGCAGAACTAGAGAACATGGCGTAACGAGTAGGGCCAAAGAGATCCATATGAAGTAATTCAAAGGGACGAGAAGTGGTCATGATAGTCTTCGAGGGATGCTTGGCTCTGGTGATCTTCCCAGCCTCACAAGCCCCACAAAGATGATCTTTGAGGAATTTGACACCCTCGATGCCAATGACATGCTTATTCTTCGCGAGTGTATGCAAGTTCCTCATCCCAGCATGACCAAGTCGTCGATGCCACAACCAGCATTCTGAAGGTTTTGCAAGTAGACATGTGGCAGGCTGTGGTCCTACAGAGAAATCAACAATATACAAGTCTCCTTTCCTAAATCCTTCGAAGACTTTGGAATTGTCAGATTCCATCAACACAATGCAACGATATTTGCCAAAGACGACAACCATATCAAGATCACAAAGCATTGAGACAGACATGAGGTTGAATCCTAAGGACTCAACAAGCATGACTTTGTCCATGTGTCTATCCTTTGAGATTGCAACCTTACCTAGACCCAATACCTTGCTTTTGCCTTTGTCAGCATAGGTGATATGCTTCAGATGAGATGGTGACATATCAGTGTCCATCAACAAGTTCCTATCACCAGTCATGTGATTTGTACATCCACTATCGAGCACCCACTCAGTAGCTTTGGGTTGTTCATCTTGCAGATGAATTAGTGCAACTTACGAACCAATATACTTCATCAGTGAAGAATATGATATCAATTTCATCAACGGTAATAGACGTAGTAGTATAAGGACGTGAGAAATGAATGATTCATTTCTTCATGATTAGCTTGCGTCCATTCAAGCACATTCAGGTCTCCAGCAAAATCTTCAGATGATTAAGTTCGTCTGGAGACCTGACCCTGCATAAGAGATTAGTTCTTTTTCTTCACCACCCACATCTGGAGGGGTGTCAGAGAATCCATCATTCTGCGAGCTCCATAAGAAAAAGATGGCATTGAAGCTAGTGCACTTTGTTTCACAGAAAAGTGGTTAGGATAAGCATATGAATAAGCAGAGAAATTCTTCGAGGATTTACGAACATAATGGTTTGAAGAATAATGCACATATTCATGGCCCTTAGACTTTCCCTGCGAAACAGAAGTGTTAGCATGATGATGTTCATATGAGGATTTTGATCCACATGAGGAATTTGATCCATATGAAGAATTTGATCTGGGGTTCCTATTCTTCATGGGTGGTGTCAAGATGACATTCACTTGAAGATTTTCAAGGCACCTTTTAGGAACCCAGATTTTCTTCATAGGTGGACCATTCCTGCAGTTAGTTCGAACATATAGAGCAAATACTTCACCATTCTGATTCTAAAACAGCTTATAGTTGGAGTCAAATGACTCATCAGAGGAATATGAAGAATCACAGGTAAAGCCAGATAGAGTGCATGGATCTATAGGAGGTCCTTTCGCAGCAACCCATGAGGTTTTGGGATACTGCTCAGGTTTCCAGTAGGTCCCATCAGCATTGAGTTTCCTCTCAAAGGCAATACCCTCTTTCCTAGGGTTCTTGTTCAAGATCTGCTTTTTGAGCACATCACATAGAGTCTGATGCCCCTTGAGGCTTTTGTAAATGCATGTCACATACAATTCCTTCAGCCCTGCATTATCGTTAGTGATACTTGTGATATCCTCAGATGAGGAATTTGTGACCATAGAGACAGTTGAAGAATTTGCAGCAATAGAAGCATTTGAACATTCAGGTGATGAATTAGCAGATTCACGCTCAATGCATTTTAGACATGGTGGAATAAATTCTTCCTGAGCGGAACAGATCTGTTGAGCAAACAATGAATCGTTTTCCTTCTGAAGATCTTCATAACTCGCTTTTAACTTCTCAAGATCTTGCTTTCTTTGAAGAAATTCATAAGAAAGCTTCTCATGATCAGTTAAGGGAGTGTTATGATGATTTTGAAGGTTGTCAAACTTAGACTGAAGTTTTTGAAGACTATCAGTCAAAGCCTTAGTTCGATCCAATTCCTCACCCAACATATCATCGCCTTCATCAAGTATGTTTTGAACTTTTTCAAGAGCTCTTTGTTGTTTAGTGGCAAGGGAAGCAAGTTTGACATAGTTGGGTCCAAATTCATCACCCGATTCATCATCACTAGATTCGAGAGGTAGCATTCAGTTACCTTGGCACCCTTTGCCATATGGCATGGTGCAGTGGATGATGATTCTGGTGCGAAAGTCATCCCCTTGAGTGATTCCTTGAAATCCTCAAACCAAGGATCATGACAAGTATGATGACCTTCATAGACTTCAGAGAGTCGGTCCCAGATAAGCTTCGCATGCTTGAGATGCATGATGTTCCTGGACTGATTTAGGGACAAACAAGAGCAGATGACATCCTTTGCCATGAGGTTGAGTAGAGTGAACTTGCGAATATCATCAGCCTCCGCCATCTTGCATAGATCGGTGAGACCAATCTTAGTGACGGTCCACAATTCACTGTTCATCGCCATGAGTCGCTTCTTCATCATGGCCTTCCACTTGGGATACTCATGACCGTCAAATATGGGGCATGTCACTTTCTTCATTCCTGTAGTCAACATAACTAAAACTCCAGGCGGTTAAACCAAAATCACACAGAACAAGGGAGTACCTTGCTCTGATACCAATTGAAAGTGCGTTACATCGACTAGAGGGGGGTGAATAGGCGATTTTTATGAATTCTTCACTGAGGAATTTCAGGGTGAGGAAATTCCTAAGCGAAGAACTACTTGCAGCAGAATAAGTACTCAGGTATAAGCATAACAGAGCAACAGCATAGTCATCATGATGAAATGAAAAACAAAACACAGAGTACAGAAAGCATAAACACAGGATAAGCAGGCTGAAGACAAATTGACTGAAGAAATAGGATTGAGGAATTAGAGAAACTCTTCAGTCAAAGTCCTCAAATAGTAATGATCAGGTTCATCAACACATAACTCGGGAAATGAAATGTTTGAGGAAATAGAACTAGTAGACTTGGTGAAGACAATGATTTGGTAGACCAGTTCCAACTGTTGTGACAGTTGTACGTCTGGTTGGAGCGGCTGAGTATTTAAACTCGAGGACACACAGTCCCCACCGTAGTCTCCTTGAGATAAGATCACATAGACCTCGCCCAACAGTAGTGGTAAGTCTTCACAGGTGACTTCCAAACCTTCACAGACTCGGTCACTCGGCAATCCACAATTCCTCTTGGATGCTCAGGCCATGACGCCTAACCATTTGCAGGATACATAGTTCTCAAAGGTAACAAGCGTCGGTTCCACACAGGAACAATCTCTTCAGTGATGCTCAATCACATTGGGTTTGTAGGTTTGGGTTTGGGATTTGGGTTTTCCTCACTTGATGATTTTCGCTCAAAGTCCTCGGAGGATGGGATGCTCTCAAATCACAAGTGTCAGTTTCTCTCGGAGCAGCCAACGAGCTAGTGGTTGTAGGGGGCGGCTATTTATAGCCTAGGGAGCAGCCCGACATGATAAGACATAAATGCCCTTCAAGGATATGACCGTTAGGTGGTAGGATATTTTGGACAGCTGGCGCGTAGCACAACAACGGTCGGATTTTAGGTTTGAATTTCTCACGGCTATCATGTTCCTCACTGTGTAGGTAATTCACACTGGCGAATTCCTAACTCCTCAGTCAGAACAAATTCCTCAGAGACCAGAAGATCTTCATCTCTGTCACTGAAGAAATTGACTGAACTGATATGGGATTTCCAAAGGCTTCACTCGAAGGATTGGGTAGGTGTAGGACTTTGAGATGAGCATCACTTGGAAATCAGTTTCCTTAGTATTACCTCGACCCCCTTTAGCAGTACGGTGTTTCCTATGACTCAAGAAGAAGAAAATTAAACTATGAAAACAAAAGTCTTCGTGCTTCATAATCCTTGCATGAATATCCAAGTCCTCAAGGTCATACCAATTTCTTTACTTTCAAAGTCTTCAGGAGAACCAAAGTCTTTAGCTGAAGACATTCATTTTTAGGGGTCGACTTTCACTGTAAATATCAAACTCCTCATCGACTTATAGAACCTGTGTACACTCACAAACATATTATTCCCTTAACCTATAAGTCTTTAATACACAAAAATCACTAAGGGGCACTAGATGCACTTACAATGAGTACATATAAAGGCATGTTAAACACAACAGGCTAAACATCAACCAAATATATCCATGGTAGACAACATAATCTACAAATCATAGCTTTAGTGTGCAGGCTTAAGCATGCTAGTTAAGAGAAACAAGAAGTGCAAACGTGTGTTAAGTACATCAGGCATAACATTTCAAAACAAGCAAATAGTCATTCAAACTGGTATTATGCATGTCTAAAGTATACTAGTTATTGTTAAAAAAATGAAAAGGCATGTTAACTGCAATATCCTTAACAGCAACCAAATATCGTAATTTATAGTGGTATTGTTGAAACTATTATTGATGAAATTGAACTACACGGAAGTTGCACATATAGAGCATCACATTGTGAAGAACTGAAATAAACAAGGCGTAATGCCATCTCTAGCCGATCCGTTAAAAGTTAAAGGACTAAAACCCTTAGTGGATATATATATATATACACACACACACACACACACACACCCCAGCAATTTTTGGCCGTTTCTAGTCGATCCCCTCAACTTAACTTTGTAAACTTCAATTTGATCAAGTTCAAAGCAGGTTCAACCGAAAGTAACATGCATTCAAACATAAACATAGATAATTTTGCATAACCGAACAAAAAACATAAATTAAAACTAAGCTAAACTACTTTCGGTCGAAGTGGAGGTCGAGCCAACCCTTCCTTGTCAGGTACGGTGTGCCGCGAGCCGGGTCCGGACCGGTGTCGTCGTTGGGATCGTTGGGGAAGACACTCCTCCACTCGTCGATGTCAATCTCCTCGTCCTCACTACCCACCTCGATGCCCTCCGCGCCGCGTCCTCTCCGCCTCCAACCTCGTCATCGGAGGAGAGCATGATAACCTCGCCGCTGTCTGTGTCGGTAAAGATCGCCCGCTCCGCCTCCACGAGCTTTGGGTGCTACAGGCTGAGCTCTTGCATGTCGGCCTCGTCGGCGGCCTCGGCCTCGCCGCGTGGTCCTCCCACGCCATAGCTGAGCTCACCACCCCTGGCTCCGGTGGAACTAGGTCGACCGGACGTGTGCCGACGGGGAAATTGAGCCTAGGCTCCATGTCATGGTAGAGGACCTGCCAGCGGTCGTACTCCATGGCCGCGAGCTCGGCCATGTGGAAGCTACCGAGCCACCTACGGGTGTGGGTCTCCCGATCTGTAATCTCGGTGATCCATGTCCCCCACCGCTACTGCCGGACCCCGAGGTAGGACCTTGTCGGCTGCCGGGTCCGAGGGAGGACAGGGAATTCCTCAAACTGGCATAGGGACGTGGCAGCAAGTGGATCTGGGGACCGGCGATGGCAGATCGATAAAGAGCCCGCGCAGGACGACGGGGACACCTCGGCGGCCACCTCGCCGGCATCGGGCGAAGAGGCTGTGATAAACCTCTTTTTGGCCATTGGCTCCTCGAGCTCCCCGACACACAGGCAGAGGTTGAGGATGGAGGCGGCGGCGATGGCGGTGACCTACTAATGGTTTCGAGGGTAGTGTGTTTCTGTGTGAGCGGAGGTTTTGGGGAGTGTGTGGTGTGTGTGGAGGGGGGGGGAAGGTGGTGTTTGAGGAAATACCATGGCAACTGAAAGTTTTACTAGGCGGGAGTAACAAGGCGGGGCTACTGAAAATTTGGATAGAGGGTGAGCAGATATTTTTAAGATTGCAAGGAATGCAGAGGCGGGAGTATTTGGGAGCGAGCTAGTGTGCTTGACACGGCGGCTGTGGACTATAGCCGACGCACCTTCTCGCATAAGCGATAGGTGTACTATACACCAATGGTGCTCTAGGATATTTTCTACTGCATCTCACACGGTTGGTGATAATAAACTGTGTGCGATCTACTTGATTTTTTGTCTTGATTTGAATTACATAATGGGGTCACAGCTGCAATGGATGGTGTTTGAATTGCTAGAACTTTTATCTGTAGTGAACATGCAACTATAGGTGTGTCATCCAAAAATTGGAATTATTCACGGTTTGTTTGGACATTTTTATACATTAACTTGGTTTTATAGGCATTTTAGGTGCATAATTCAAAATTAAACTACATGCACATGCTCCAGTGCACCAACATGGGTCGTAAAATCATATGTGTGTCCATGGGCTTATGCTTAAGCCCCATGCAAGAAATGGGGATGAATTTTGAACACCACGGCACTGTGGCTCTCCGGCAAACGTTGAGGTGCTTGCTTTTGTAATTCTAGTAAATACAAAACCCATCAGAAATTCATGAACCTTGGCATGCTATCATGGAATAGCATCAACATGTTGGGGTAAAAACATATTGTCCCTTTTGGGGTAGGTAATGGTATAAGCTTCTCGCAAACCAGAGCTTCCCTCACAATAAGCCCGGTGGTTACGTAGGGAACGTGCCACCTTGGGGGATGAAACGATATATGTTGCCTCTTCTTACTTTCACACTTTTTCTCGTGTCAACATAGAACAACAGGAGTGTTGTTCAATGTTTGGATTTTTTTCGGGGATCGTTTGGACATTTGTATACGTTAACCGAGTTTTCTAGGCATTTATGTGCATAATTCAAAATTGAACTACATGCACATGCTCCAGTACATAAAAAAATGTTGAAAAATCAAATGTTTGTCCTTGGTTGCAAGCTTAGGTCACATGCAAGAAATGAGAATGAATGTCAAACACATTGCCACCGTCGCTCGGCCGCTAACATTAAGATACATGGTTTTTAAATTCTAGTAAATCGAAAACGAGTCTGAAATTTATGAAACTTGACATGCTAGCATGGAACGTCATCAACATGCAGTGGTAAAAATATTGTCCCATCTGGGGTAGGTTGGGGTATATAAGCTTCTCACAAACCATAGCTTCTCACAACAAGCCTCATGATTACGGTAGGGAACGTTTCACCTTTCTGGACAAAATGATATCCGTTGCCTCTTCTTGATTTCAATTTTTTTCTAGTGTTAACATAGAACAACATGAGTGTGGTGTTAATTTTAGGAAATTTTTGGGGCTCGTTTGGACATTTTTATACATTAACTGAGTTTTCTTTGCATTTATGTGCATAATTCAAATTTGAACTATAGGCACATGCTCTAATGCATATAAATTGGTTGAAAATTCAAATATGTGCCCTTGGTTGCATGCTTAGGTCCCATGCAAGTAATGGGAATGAATGTCAAACACCCTGCCACCGTCACTCGGCCGCAAACTTTGAGATACTTGGTTTTTAAATTCTAGTAAATCCAAAACTGGTCTGAAATTCATGAAACTTGGCATGCTATCATGGGGCGGCATCAACATGCCATGGTAAACATTTTGTCCAATTTGGGGCAGGTTTGGGTATAAGCTTCTCACAAACCAGAGCTTCTCACAACAGGCCTAATGGTTTTCGTACGGAACGTGCCACCTTTCTGGATGAAACGATATCCGTTGCCTCTTCTTGATTTCAATTTTTTCTCTAGTGTCAACATAGAACAACAGGAGTGTTGTGTTAAATTTTGGAATTTTTCTAGGCTCGTTTGGACATTTTTATACATTAACTGGGTTTTCTAGGCATTTTATGTGCATAATCCAAATTTGAACTACAGGCACATGCTCTAATGCATATAAATTGGTTGCCAATTCAAATCTGTGTCCTTGGGTGCATGCTTAGGTCCCATGCAAGAAATGGGAATGAATGTCAAACACCCTGCCACTGTCACTCGGCCGCAAACATTGAGATACCTGGTTTTAAAATTCTAGTAAATCCAAAACTTGTCTAAAATTCATG
The DNA here is from genome assembly GCA_963921465.1 of Triticum timopheevii. Classification (NCBI taxonomy): domain Eukaryota; kingdom Viridiplantae; phylum Streptophyta; class Magnoliopsida; order Poales; family Poaceae; genus Triticum; species Triticum timopheevii. Next base: position 108,646,539 of record OY997270.1, read on the forward strand.
AATCTTGGCATGCTATCATGGAGCAGCATCAATATGCCATGGTATTTGTCCCATTTGGGGCAGGTTTGGGTATAAGCTTCTCACAAACTAAAGCTTCTCACAAACTAGAGCTTCTCACAACAAGCCTGATAATTTCGGTAGGGAACGTTTCACCTTTTTGGACGAAACGATATACATTGCCTCTTATTGCTTTCAAAAAAATTCTAGTGTCAACATAGAAAAACAGGAGTGTTGTGTTAAATTTTGGAATTTTTCGGGATTCACTTGGACATTTTTATACATTAACTGGGTTTTCTAGGCATTTTATGTGCATAATTCAAATTTGAACTACATGCACATGGTCCAGTGCATATAAATTGGTTGAAAAATCAAATCTGTGTCCTTGGGGCATGCTTAGGTCCCATGCAAGAAATGGGAATGAATTTCAAACACCAGGGCACTCTTGATTGCCGGCAAAACGTTGAGATACTTTGTTTTTAAATTCTAGTAAATCCAAAACTTGTTTGAAATTCAGAAACTTGGCATGCTATCATGGAATGGCACCCGACATGTCGTGGTATTATTTGTGTCCATTTTGAGAGAAGGCGCACTCGAATAACAGCCAGCAAAGGCATTTTGAAAAAATAGCTGCCACTTTAATATCTCAAATGTTTGTATAATTCAAATCGTGTGCGTTTTGTTAACCATTCATGTGATGCTACTTGTCTTGGTTTTAATGGCTATAGGAGGTGTCGTGCGGACAGCTGCTTGACTGAATGGGAGGCGTGCGAGCGCAGTCCGGTGTGTAGGCTGACCGAGAGGCGTGCAAGCTGTCCTCCAATGTGCAGGCTCACCGGGAAGCGTGTGAGCTGTTCAATGCAGGATTTGTGCATCTCTTCAAAGTAAACGGTTCAGATTGAATACGGTATGCAAAGCCAGACTTCGGTGCTAAGCCAAGAGAAAATGTGCCGAGCAGGATTTATACATCCCTTGAATGCAAACGGTTGTTTTGGATGACCCGTGTGCAACCACGTACAAACAATTTGGTAAGATTTGCATCTGTCATATGGGTATGTTGCCATTTGTCAAACTGGAAAGATTGACATTTGTTGATCTAGTAACATTACCATTTGCCAACCTTGTAACACTGCGATTCGTGAAAATATGCAGCAACAAATCACTAGCACTATATAATTTTTGCAACAAAAATTCAGTAATTAAGCATAGATTTCATTCATAGATTAAGCAGTCGTTCTCACTGGGAAGCGAGATAGCCTTTGACCGTCGCATGCCTCCCTCCCACTAGTTTGTATTAATGATGCTCCCGAGCAGCCGCACCCCGCCCCCCATCCTCGCCACACACACAATCCTCTCTCTTCGCCCGCATCCTCGACACCGCTCTCAGTCCTCAAAGCCATCAATGTATGAGGATGCCGCCGAAGCGCCCCATCAGAGGGAGTGGTGACGCTGGGGCTGCTGAAGCACCAGAGCATGGCTTGAATATGGAGAAAGAGGTTTCCATCACCGCCGACGAGGGGGGGAACGAGGCTGCCAACAAGCGGAGGCGGGTCGAGAAAGAACCGCAAGCGGCTCCAGCAGGCCTAGACTTTATCAGCAACCTCCCCAATGATATGTTGATAGTCATCATATCCCTCCTCCTAATCAAATATGGGGTGAGGACAACCGCCCTTTCCGGGAGGAGGCGCCCCCTATGGCTCCTCACCCCTGTCGACCTCCTCGATGCCCACAAGCTCTGCCATGGCTATCGCAAAAGCTTGAATGCGTTCTCCCAGATCCTCGGCGGTCACCATGGCCCAATCAGAGGCCTTATCACGGGCAAGTTATGTTCCAATGGCAAGGACCGAGCCAAGCTTGACAAGTGGTTTCGATCCCCCGCCATAGATCAACCCGAGGAGCTCAGTTTTAATGATGGCCATATGCGCTTGCTGCCAGCATCCATGCTCCGCTTCGCACCCATGCTGTGCCTCGCCAAGTTCATGAACTGACATTCCCCTCCCCCCCCCCTTAATGATGCGCCCGCTTTTTTTCTACCACGACTGAAGCACCTCGAGCTTGTCGCTGTCTGCATCCCAAAGGATGACATGGAGCGCCTGCCCCACAGCGTCGCCATCTTCAACATCTCCATCATCGGTCGCCGGAGGTCGCCATCGCCGCCCCGTCGTCTCCAGCCCTTCACCGAGCCCGCTGACCGTCCCCGCGAGTTCGCTGTGAGGACTCCTTCATTTTCCCCCTCCTCCTCTGCTCGTTCCCGTGTCGTAGCTGCTGTCCCCGCGAGCACCGAGCTCTATTCATCTCCATGGCCGGCAAACCTCGCGCTCCGGAGCTCTTCTGCTCGCTCCAGTAGCTCCCAGGATCCTGACACGCCCCTCTTCTCTCTGGCTAACACGCTGCATCCCCTCGCCCGCAACTAGCCGAGCTCCGGCCGCCGCCCAGCTCACCGCCGTCGCTACCACCGGCCACCCCAGCTCACCCCATGTGCTTCACCAGATGTGCCTCGCTCCCACCGTTCCGTAGCCGCAAGCCACACGCAAAACTATGCCTCATAGCGTGTTTCCGTAGCCGCAAGCCGCGCGCAAAAAGATGCCCCGTAGCGCGTTTCCGGAGTACTTCCGCCGTTGTTTTGGTCGTCGCTGGTCAAGCTCTGATGAGTGCCCACACGGCAATGTCATTAGGCGCTAACCACCTGTTTAACCCCCCCCCCAGCCACTGACAGCGGGCCCTACCCCTGGTCAAACCCCAGTCAGCACTGGGTTTGACCGGGATTAGTCCCTGTGACACCTTTGACACTGACGTGTGGACCCCATGCTTTAGGTTAGACCTGGAATCTCCCCTGTTGACTTGCTGACATCACACCGACGTCATGCTGACGCAGTTAACAATTTTATGGATTAAAAATAATCCAGGAAATTCTAGGAAATATATAAAACTTCTAAAATTCATAGAAATTCAACTATAACTCCAAATGAAATAAGTTATATATGAAAAATGATCAGAAAAATCCAAAGTATTAGTTTATGTCATGTTCATGCATGTTTGAGCAAGTTAACTCCACTATTTAGGGTAAAACATGATTAGGGTAAATTTGAAAAATAGGTTTGGAGTTGGAATTTGATGTAGTTTGAATTCCACTTCAATTAAAATGACTTGATGTTGCATTAGCTCAATTCAGTAACTTATATGTCATATCATTCATTTGCTTGTGCATTGCATTGAATTGAATGTTGTTTTTGTTCCTTTGTTGGTGTTGTTCCCTCTTGGTAGACATTGTTCTGACGATGTGATCGATGACACTGATGAAGACACAATGCTATCTTCAAAACTGCCAGGCAAGCAAACCCCCTTTGAGCATTCCGATACAATCTCACTCTCTCGCTCTTGCTCTCTTTTACTGCATTAGGACAACAACGATTCAACTATTACATGTTGCGGTAGTTGAACCCCTTTTCCTCTGCATGACCTGTCTTTGCCACACTAAATTGTTGAAACCCACTAGCATGAGTAGGAGTTGTTTGAGCCATGATGTGCCTACTCATCCATTCTTGCTTGTCATGCCTGCTACAGCTTAGAGTTGAGTCAGGTCTGATTCATCGGGGACGAATTGGAACGTGGTGAACATGTACTATTGTTGAGAGCTGAGTGTGTGAACACGATTTGGTAAAGGTAGCGGTGAGAGGCCATGTAGGAGTATATGGTGGGTTGTCTCATTGAAACTGTCCTCGGAACCGAGTTCCGTGTTTGTGATCCAAGACAGATACTACCACACATTGGGCTCCGGGCACTCCAAGCTATCTCGACATATTAACCGCCTCGATCTCTATCCAGGAGTTGCAACTAGTTTTTGTTGTTTGTAGGTAGTTCTAGTAGTCTACCAAGTGGCACCCGGTACTTGGGCAGGAGCATTTTTGCCCTCCGGTGGGGCGATTCTGCCGGGGGAACTTCCCTCCCGGAGGGGGAAATCATCGGCATCATCATCACTAACAACTCTCCCATCTTGGGGAGGGCAATCTCCATCAACATCTTCAACAGCACCATCTCCTCTCAAACCCTAGTTCATCTCTTGTGTTCAGTCTTTGTACCTGAACTATAGATTAGTACTTGTAGGTGACTAGTAGTGTTGATTACATCTTGTAGTTGATTACTATATGGTTTATTTGGTGGAAGATTATATGTTCAGATCCAATATGCTATTTAATACCCCTCTGATCTTGAGCATGATTATTATTTGTGAGTAGTTACTTTTGTTCTTGACGTCACGGGAGAAATCTTGTTGCAAGTAATCATGTGAATTTTATATGTGTTCGATATTTTGATGATCTGTATGTTGTGATTCCCTTAGCGGTGTCATGTGAACGTCGACTACATGACACTTCACCATATTTGGGCCTAAGGGAATGCATTGTGGAGTAGTTATTAGATGATGGGTTGCTAGAGTGACAGAAGCTTAAACCCTAGTTATGCGCTACTTCGTAAGAGGCCGATTTGGATCCAAAAGTTTAATTCTATGGTTAGAATTTATTCTTAATACTTTTCTCGTAGTTGCGGATGCTTGCGAGGGGGTTAATCATAAGTAGGAGGTTTGTTCAAATAAGAACAACACCTAAGCACCAATCCACCCACATATCAAATTATCAAAGTAGTGAACACAAGTCAAACCAACATGATGAAAGTGAGTAGATGAAATTCTCGTGAACCCTCAAGAACGCTTTGCTTATCACAGAGACCGTTTTGGCCTGCCCTTTGCCTCAAAAGGATTGGGCTACCTTGTTGCACTTTTGTTACTATTACCGTTACTTGCTCGTTACGAATTATCTTGCTATCAAACTACTTGCTACTTATAATTTCAGTGCTTGCAGAGAATACCTTACTGAAAACCACTTGTCATTTCCTTCTGCTCCTCGTTGGGTTCGACACTCTTACTTATCGAAAGGACTATGATTGATCCCCTATACTTGTGGGTGATCATATTTCTTGAGTTAATTCCTCTACATCATCATCTTACTTAATGTGTTACTCTGTTCTTCATGAACTTAATACTCTAGATGTAGGCAGGAGTCGTTCGATGTGTGGAGTAATAGTAGTAGATGCAGAATCGTTTTGGTCTACTTGACACGGACGTGATCACTACTAGGAAAATGCTTATACATAGAATTTTTGCAGTAGCGCCTGTTTGGGCGCCCACGCTACTGGTATGTACCAGTAGCGCCGGCCAAAACGGGTCGCGCTGCTGCTTAGCGGGTCGCCGGGGCCAAAAGGGCAGGCCACTTAGCTGTAGCGTGTGATGTGCGCCAGTGCTACAGCTAGTAGGCTTAGCAGTAGCGCTGGCCCATTACCCGCGCTGCTGTTAAGCCCACTCCCTCCCCCGCGCGCCGGCCGGCCTGCTCGTGCCCCGGGCCTCATCAGCTCACTCACACACTCCACACTCCTTCCTCAATACCCCCCCATGCGCACCGCCGTCGACCCCCGCATGCTGCCGTCCCCCGCGCCGGCCCTCCTCCCTGAGTCAGCCACCCTCGCCCACGCCAGCCCTCCTCCCCGCCGGTCGCCCTCCCCCGTCGGCCGCCCCGGCCCCGCGCCGGCTCTCCTCCCGCGCCGGCCCTCCTCCACCAAGAGGTACATCCTCCTCCCACCTTCCTCCTCCCTATTTTCTTTTGAACCCTAGCAAGTTGAAAATTTTAGGTTTTTAGTCTTAGTTGTTTAATCATAGGAAAATGTAGTATGAAACCTAGCTGCTAGTTAATCTTAGGATAATGTAGTATGAATCTTAGGATAATGTAGGTTTTTAATCTTAGTTGTTTAATCTTAGGTGTTTAATCTTAGTTGTTTAATATTAGGATAATGTAGTATGAACCCTAGCTAGTTAATCTTAGGATAATGTAGTATGAATCTTAGGATAATGTAGTATGAACCCTAGCTAGTTAATCTTACGATCATATTTTGAACTATCACATTTGTTGTTATTTTTTTAGTAAAAACAATTATTCCTGATATATGCAAATTCGAAGTGGATATATGTCATATTTTGAAGATGTCACAATCTTAGTTGTTTAACCGAGTGGCCTATGTTTTGCCAGAAATGTCGATTCGTTTACATTCTGGAAAATTTCAGGCGCTCGATATGTCCTGCTTTTAGCAAAGGTCATGCCGAATTTTGCTAAGTGTTTATTAATTTTATTTTCATAATTAAGCATTTTGTTATCGACGTCGATGATGCCTATCCCGCATCCTCATCGTCGACTCGGTGGAGGAATCTGCTTGAGCCGAGGGGCCATATCCGAGACTGGGCTCCGCGGGGTTGGTACTGGGTTGTGCTACCTTCTGGTGAGCGCAGCTTAGTGAGAAGCCAGCCCGTCGTCGACCCGGAGCTTCTTTGGTGGCGGTCACGTGGGCCTGCATTGGTGAGGCTTGAGTCCCCTGCACAGGTGATATAGCACCGTGTCACAGAGGAGAACGCGCACGTCCATCGCTACTTGGTTTCGTTGGCGAACGGCAAGTTCTCCAATACCTGGCAGATTCTTTGGGGATCTCACCGGAGCTATGATCCTGTGATGGTTCCTTCTCTTTGGGTGTCCACCGCGGCCCACTGAACCTAGAGGAGCTATTATTCGAGATGTATTAGTGATATTATATGATGATCTTTGCTACAAACTACTATATATGTATTCGATGATGGATTATTAATTACCTATTAGTTATTTGCTTATTGAATGCAAAAGATGAGCGTGGTTTGTGCTACAAACTACTATATATGTATTCGATGATGGATTATATGATGATCTTTGCTACAAACTAGGTTCGATGATGATCTTTGCTGCAAACTACTACAAACTACAAATTTTAGGTGTTCTAGTTGTTATATGATGGTCTTTGCTACAAACTACTATATATGTATTCGATGATGGATTATTAATTACCTATTAGGAAATGTCTGACGACGAAAGGGAATTCACTATGTGTGATTACTGTGAAGATGAGCGCGGTCTGTGCGACATGCCTCACATGGTAGAAGGTCGGCACTTCAGCATCAAGCTCTAAGAGACCTTAGATGTTGAAATGGTACGCAACGATGACAAGTGTTTTCTGTTATTTTTGCAGGACTTCTCTGCTTCTTCAATGTGTAATTTCCATCTTTTACAATTCGACTAGCTCATCCCATGCCATGCAAGACGCTATGTCTTGGAGAAGATGGGTTTTGAAGATCATGAAAGCATGGAGACAAGATAATTCAACTAAGGACCCATCATGGTTATGATTTTGCTGTAGATCTATACAATTCTGTGAACTCATCCAATTTTGGTTGCCTAAATTGGGAAGCCCTTTGCAAGGCGTATGATTTTCATGAGGGTATGCTTCTCACCTTCGATCTTGGTGATCTAGCGAAAAGAATATGACCATTTGGGTCCTTGTTGACACACTTCCAGTTCTACCGCTGTATGAGGTTCTCAAACATATTATTAACTAATTTATATTGTTTATTTCAAAATATTTGACAGCTTATTTTCATTCTTCAAAAAATGTACGGAGGATGGTAGACAGAACCAACTACTACAATGATGAAGCACAATTAACTTATAAGGAGAAAGATGGTCTTACCGCATTTTTTAATGATCTTGAGAATTACAATAGCTATTATTGAATTCCTCAAAATTATGGTCAATATGTGCCACTAGTGCACGCGGTGTGCTACGATAACATCAATGGGGATAGCATGGTAAGATTTTTCTACTATTACGACATTCGTGCATCTTTTGCATAAATTCTTCTAAAACTAAACTACATTGCTAACTACAAAGTTATTTCTATGTTTTTGAATAGAAAATCCCGATGGATTGTGTGCCTCATCTGATGTTGCCAAGAGGTCGCGTTGATGTTATGAGCTTACGCCCACCACGGCCAGGTCAGCCGCAGTATCTAGATCACTCTTGTCCATACCGGATTTCCAAAAGCGAGGAAGCCATGATAATAAATGATTGGAAAAAATGTTTCGACCATCGTAGAGAGCTACTTGGAAGCAACATTGTGTGTAGGCCAAGACTTGGAGACAGGATGATCTCCGTTCTTCATTATGGAGAGTCCATTTTCCTTAATGAAGAGTCAATGCCTATCTTGTTTTATGATATTTTACCTAAGAGAGGGTAGAGTAGGTCCTATGAGAGGAGTAGGTCCTAGGTAGAATGTGTTGTTATGTGCTACAATGTGTTAGAGTTGATGAGGAGGATGAGGAGTTGTGATTATGACTAGTGACCAACTTGTTATATATATGATGTCTCGTTGACGAACATTGTTTGGTGGTGATGACTAGTGGTAATGAATATGCTATTTAAACAGACTAGTTTATGATGAGTTGTTATTGTATAAAAGATATATCTGTTTAAACATGTACATCGCCAAAATATGAAAAAAAAACATAAATTTTAGCAGTGGCGCGGGCCAAAATATTACCAGCAGCGCTCATTTACCAGTAGCACTTTCCAGGGGCGCGCTACTAGTATCTGAACATACCAGTAGCGATGGCCTAAACAAGCGCTACTGCTACAAAATAGCTGTAGCGCCGTAACAGTAGCGCACCTGCCCGCGCTACTAATAGCAAAAAAACAGCGCTACTGGTAAGGGTTTTCCTAGTAGTGGATGCCTATATTCATAATCATTGCCTTAGATATCGTCATAACTTTGCGCTTTTCTATCAATTGCTAGATAGTAATTTGTTCACCCACTGTACTATTTGCTATCTCGAGAGAAGCCTCTAGTAAAAACTATGGCCCCCGGGTCTATTTTCCATCATATAAGTTTCCGATCTACAATATTAGTTTCCGATCTACTATTTTTGCAATCTTTTACTTTTCGATCTATAAACCAAAAAATACCAAAAATATTTACTTTACCGTTTATCTATCTCTATCAGATCTCACTTTTGCAAGTAACCGTGAAGGTATTGACAATCCCTTTATCACGTTGGATGCAAGTTGTTTGATTGTTTGTGGAGGTATTAGGTGATTTGCGCATTGTCTCCAACTGGATTGATACCTTGTTCTCAAAACTGAGGGAAATATTTATCTCTACTTTGCTGCATCACCCTTTCCTCTTCAAGGGAAAAATCAACGCAAGCTCAAGAAGTAGCAGTAGCCCAGTGCATGTAGTTCTAGCTTGCGCAGGGTCTGGGGAAGGGTCTGACCACTTTGAGTCTATAGTACACAGCCTTTCCCTACATTTCTGTAATAGGTTGTTTCTAGGACTTGAACCCGTGACCTCATGGTCACAAGGCAGCAACTTTACCACTGCACCACGGCTCCCCTTCCAAATAGTAAGATATCTTATACAAATAAATAACAAGAAAGCTAAATTCCTACCGTCTGGAATTCTGTAACAGATATGCACGATTCGAATCTCGTCCATTTCAGATTGGACGACGCTTATTAATCGTGTGACAGTTGTTAGTTTCCTTTTGTTTTCTCCATGATCCCACAATTAATGGTGATTGGATTCTTCTTTAACTACGATCATAATTCTGGGCAACCTCATTATCCCGTAACTAATGAGTTACCGTAATTATCTTGGCAGGGTGGGATTCGAACTCTCAACCTTAGCACGCTAAGACCTCTAAACCGACCATGCTAACCAACTATCCAAGCAATTAGTTGTGTATGTTGTATTTCTTTTTTATGATATATGTATAGCTTGCTTTGAATCTTTCTTGTATGTTATAGTTTGAGACACCTCTGTAGTTATCATGTGAATATGAGATACCCTCTATAGTTACCATGTCGTTTATGATATAGTTATCATGTTTCTCTTATTAAAATTATCATGTGAAAAGGTCGAAAGAAAGCATTTTATGCTCAATAACTTTTGTGTTAAAAAAGTGGTAACTAATGTACCACATGTCTCATAACTTGGGAAATGATAACTAGCATGGTATCATGTGTTTAAATATTCCCCAGTAACTTGTGTGAAATAGCATGGTAATTTACACATGGCGGACCTGATAAGTTATGTATAAACACAATGGTAACTTTTGACCTGGTGAAACAAGTCATTTGAAATAGACCCCAATAAAATTCTGTGTAAATAGCATAGTAATATACACACTATAGATCTGATAACTTAGTTACAACCACGACGGTAACTTTTGACCCAGAGGATAGAAGTTGTTGGAAACTTTCCCCGTCAACTTTTGTGTTAATAGCATGTTAATATATGCACGAGAGACCTAATAACTGACCCACAAACATTGTGATAATGTTTTTTGATCCGGGATGAGAAGCTGTTGAAAACATGCTGACGTGACTTATGTGTAAATAGCATGGTAATATACGCACCGCAGGGGTGATAACTTACACACAAACACCGCGATAACTTGCACCCGGGGGAAAATGTTATGGGAAACTTTTGTGTTAACACCGCGGTAGCTTGAACCCGCAGATTTGATAACTATGGACATGATAACTTGCATTCTATCATGTCTTAAATGTGCCCTGCTAACTTGGGTACAAATAGCATGGTATTTTTTAAGGCAATAGCATGGTAATTTGTGCAAGGCAGACCTGGTAAATTACGTACAAGCATCATGGTAAATTTTGACCCGGGGACAAAGGCATTCAAATACACCCCGGTAAATTTTGTGTAAATAACATAGTAAGATACGCACTATGGACCTGATAACTTAGCTATAAACACATGATAACTTTGACCCATAAGGGTAAAAGTTGTTGAAAACTTAACCCCGATAACTTCTATGTCAATAGCATGGTAATTATTCAGAACACATACCTGATAACTCATGCACAAACACCCATGATAATGTTTTTTACCCGAGAGAACTTTTTTTGGAAACATACCTCATAACTTATGTGTCAATGGAATGATACCAAACAGTCGGAAGGTAGCACTGTCCATAACTTTTTGTGTACATAGCATGATAATATAGGCTTTCGAACAACTTAGATACAAACACCAAAACAATGTACACATGGAAAAAAGTTGTTGAAAACACACCACCGATAACTTCTGTGTAAAAGCATGATAAGATACACTCCTGGACTTGATAAATTAGGTACAAACACCACGATAACTTTTGACCAATGAAAAAGTTATTGAAAACATACTCTGTAAATAACATGGTAATAAAGGCTTCCGGACCTGATAACTTATGTACAAACACTATGATAACTTTGACCCATGAAAAAAGTTGCTGAAAATATACTTCGGTAACATCTGTGTAAATAACATGGTAATATACACACAGTAGAACTGCTACCTTACTTAGCCCAGGCATGATAACTTTTTACCTAGAAGAAAAAGTATTCGAAACATGCCAACATGGAATCTTGTTTCGAAGGTCTCGCCATGGCGGGTTTTTTTGTGAAAATGATTTTGAATCGAACAGGCCGTTTGAGTTACAAAACATTTTGAAATTTCAAAATAAAATGAATCTACAATGACATTAGCTTTTATGCACTTTAAATGCATTTGCATGTGGGGACTAAGTTGGAAGAAATCATTTTTATGCGCGAAATTTTTATATGTAAAATTCGTGGTAACTTATGTACCATAGACGTGATAACTTGCATATCCCAGATGTGATAAGTTTTTATTCGAAAAAATGTCATCGGAACATATCATGGGATCTTATTTTGAAGGTCACGTCAAGACGGTTCTTTTATGTGAAAACAATTTTTCAACCGGACCGATGGTTTGGGCTACAAAACATTTTGAATTTTGAATTTCTTTGGAATCTTTAATGATGTCATCATTTCTATTTTATATGCATGTAGACTTGGAAATGAATTAGGAATTGGCTCGTACGGCACACTCACTGGTGTTACTTTTTGAAATCGTGCTGATGTGTTGCAATCCTCCAAACGTGTTGCAATCCTCCGAATGTGTGGAAGTTAGTCAAGTCCAATAAATAAATCTTAACAGGAATGTATACAAGGTAAAAATAAGGAAAATGATCACATCAGATTATTGAGTCATTCTTGAGTAGTAATTATTGCTTTCCCAACTCTATGGGGTAGCGCCATATATAAGTCATGTTTAAATGTTTCCTTTCAATTGCCCAAAACCCCGTGTGCCTCACCATCATGCCTCTGTCTGATCTTGCCCAAATATAAAGAGCCTATTTGGTTTCCAATTATGTTTCACAAACTTTGTTCCTTCGTATTTCAGTTTCTTTCAAGACTACCAAGGCAACCCATGTACAAAAGAAAAAGAAAAAATAGTTTAGACCTCTGTAAAGAAATATAAGAACGTTTAACGCTCTTATATTTCTTTACTAAGGAAGTACTAATTACGCCTAAAGTGTCGACGACATGTTCTCACATAAATCATAGATTAATTAGCTGCATGGATAATATGATTTCCTCATTATATATTTTGCCAATTCTAAACCATATTATGATGCATGGAAAAATGATACTTATATTAAGCAAATGTTTTACAATTATACAATTATAACGCATGTATATTCAGCTCCAGTTATCGTATTATTAATCCAAATATCCAATATATAATATCAAATCACATTAGTATATGTTGCAACCTATTCTGCAGCAACGCCCGGAGTATTATCTAGTTTTCTTAGGTGAAAAATCGGAACAGGGTCCGAATAGAAAACGCCATCCAGCCGGACCCATTTCTAGCTCATGTGTCCGGGATGTGTGGCACCATCATTTCCAGCACATAAGTGTGACGTATTTGGGTCCATTCAGACGCGTTTGCCATGTTGTACCAGCATGGTCTAGCCCATCCCGGCCACATAAAACCCCACCCCGGACCAAACCCTAGACACTTCACTCTATCCACTCCACCCCTCCCCTTTTTGGATCATCTTTGCCATGTCCAGCACCAGATCAGCGTCCGTTGGACCCAGATTGGACAAAGACATATACTCTGAGCTCACGGCCTATTGATATGAGGAGGAGATAGCCCTTCTGCCTGCATTCCACTCCTCTCGGGTCGAGACCTGAGCTCCATTGTCAAACATGTTGATTACCTTTTATTTTGTTTCGGATGGAGATAATACCTGCGTTTTTCTTCAGAGGTTCCCTTGGCTATCGGACCCACGGGAAGAATTGTTAATTGAGTGGTGATTCTTGCAAGCATTTTTTTCATTGCTAAAGTTCCAGTTTCCGAAATCGCACTGTCTTAGAGACTAAACAATAAATGGTACTAGACCATGGCTTAAAGTCTTAACTTACAGCTGTATTCTTGCACTTGGGATTTCAACTAAATATTCAATATGGTCAACATGTACATGTAGGGGATACGTCCTACTAACCTTATGACCTATCAATAACCTGCATCATGATTCTAGTGTCCAACAAGGCCTTTGTTGTCATGCAGGGTTACCACGATTATGAAGGATTTATTTAGACCAACGCATTGGACATTTAATGATTGCACTTCACGTTTCCCCAAGGAATTTCTTTCAGCTACCATACATATCCTTAAAATTACTGACTTTTAGCATAGCCTTCCATTCATCCGTGCACTTTACCTCCTCCTTGACCGATCCTTGGGATCTTGGGTACCGCGGGGCCTTAGAATGATAAAGAGACAAGAGACAAATCTGTTGTGATACACAAACAAATACATTTGGTCTTAATGTCAATACCAACAATCCTGCACATTTACATGGGATTGCAAGGCTACGCCTCAGCCCATAGCCTGAGTGGACTACTCACACACCGTAGATGAATCATAGAAGAAAGGCATTGTAGATCCAACTTGGACCTGTATTATTGATAATAGTCTTACAATGTAAGCATATGCAATGTATCTCGATTACAAGTGATGAGTAATGGCTGGGGGATAATTACTATGGAGATGGATATGGGAATATCGGAGGCTATGAGATGGATGGTGGTGCGGTGGTTTAGGGTTTTAGCATTCTGTTGCGCATGGCTGGCTCTCTGTTGTTATGGGGTGTTGTCCCTTTTATAAAGATTGTGCTAACATCATGGATCCGATGTCTGATAACCCACAAGTATAGGGGATCGCAACCGTTTACGAGGGTAAGGTATTCAACCCAAATTTATTGTTCGACACAAAGGGGGCCAAAGAAAAAACTGAGAGCAGCAAGTTTCAATGAGTAACGCTATGTTCATCCAAAAAAGCATAAAATATGGTCCAGATCCTGTTTTGAATCATTTCAATTAGGAATTACATAGCAATTAGTAATTGACATAAAGCCATAAAGTACCCAGGACTAATTCTGATCAACCAAGCAAAAACAGTTACCGCTAGTACCAACTACCAACTTTACTAACGCATACTAAGGGTCTGAGGCAAGAAGACCCGGCAACCTAGCAAAAACAGTAACCGCTAGTACCAACTTTACTAATGCAAACTAGGAGCTCAACCTGACAATCGGGTCGGATTTCATCGGGTTGACCTATACCATACCAGACCCATGTCCGAATAATTATTAGGTTCATCTCAAACCCATGACCCTACCCATGGGTCTAATTCCAAACCCATGCCCGAACCCGGCAGGTAACCCAACCTGTTAGGGCACCCATCGGGTCTAACATTTTCAATTATTTTGCCCTTGGATGCAGCAGCAAGCATGTGTACTCGTACACAGTAGCCACTTCTAAGCAAAAGGTGAACTAGCTGCTAGCTTTATAGCGTTGCTCATGCATGCTTGCTTAGTAGCTAGTCGAGGTGGTACTAAATTCGAGCTGAATGCACTGGCGCATGTGCGCTACAACTACTGGTATTTGGCATGGGCTGATTATTGCACTCGTTTTGGGCCATACCCCATGCACAAAGCGGAGTGAGAGTGAGCAAATGAGTGCTCAGATGGGCCTACTTGTTGTGCCTTGTTTCTACATACTCCATGAAAGCCAGCAGCTCGAGGGAGTATCTTTTCTGTGCATGACGTCTGCTACTGCAGGCCTGCAGCTCGAGGTTGGATATACAGAGTAGATTAGTATGTGCTAATGTATGACGTGCATTTAGATAAATGACCAAATGTAATACTCTTACATGATAAACAAATCTTGTTCTTATAATAATCTTAAACGGGCAACCCAACCCGCGGGGCATAAATTTGTGCCCATACCCTACCCATGATTAATCGGGTTACCCATGGATAAGACCCATGGGCGAAATCGGCAACCCATACCCTACCCATTCGGGTCTGGTGCCCATGGGCAGGATTGCCGGGTTGACTCACAACTTTACTAACGCATGCGAAAGAAAATGGGAATATTTCAGGAGTAAAGATTTGCAGAGATGCCCCATCTGTCACGAACCTTCTTTTTATTGATGACTCTTTAATCCTTATGAAAGAAAATTTGCAAAGTGCGGGAACAATTTTAAACCTACTAGGGGTATGAGGCAAGGAGACCCGATGTCTCCTTACCTGTTCCTGTCATGCACGGAGGGTCTCACAGCTTTACTAACGCATGCGGAAGAAAATGGGAATATTTCAGGAGTAAAGTTTTGCAGAGATGCCCCATCTGTCACGAACCTTCTTTTTGCTGATGACTCTTTAATCCTTATGAAAGCAAATTTGCAAAGTGCGGGAACAATTTTAAACCTACTAGGGGTCTGAGTCAAGGAGACCCGCTGTCTCCTTACATGTTCCTGTTATGTACGAAGGTCTCACAGCTTTACTAACGCATGCGGAAGAAAATGAGGATTAAAGGTTTGCAGAGATGCCCCATCTGTCACGAACCTTCTTTTTGCTGATGACTCTTTAATCCTTATCAAAGCAAATTTGCAAAGTGCGAAAACATTAAAATCAGTTCTAGATTCGTATTGCGCGGTTTCAGGGCAGATGGTCAGTGTCGACAAATCTAGCATCTTTTTTAGCCCTAATACAGGAGTGGGCACTAGAGAACAAATGTGTACAATTCTTAATATAATGACTGAGGCCTTGAAGGACAAATATATAGGACTGCCGGCCAATGTGGGTTTAGATAAAATCGATTGTTTTCAATACTAAATCGATGTATTGTTCAGAGAATTAGTGGGTGGAAGGAAAAACTTCTGTCGGCTGGAGGAAAGGAAATCTTACTTAAAGCGGTTGTTCAAGCTATTCCAACCTATGCCATGTCGGTCTTCAAAATTCCTAAAGGGATTTGCAAAGGAATTATTGATGCGATGGCGCATTTCTGGTGGGGAGATGAGGAAAACCAAAGGAGGAGGCACTGGATGGCTTGATGGAAAATGTGTGTACGCAAGAACCAAGGAGGAATGGGTTTTCAGGATATCCATTGTTTCAATTTGGCTATGTTTGTTAAACAGGTTGGCGTATTATCGAGAATCCGGATTCTGTATGTGCTACTATTTTGAGAGTCAAATACTATCCTGACGGTGAGTTGTTGAACACTGACCTGAAGAAGGTTCTTCCTTCACCTGGCAAAGTATTATGGTGGGTGTGAGCTCCCTTAAGCGTGGTCATATTTGGCGAATGGGAAATGGGCAGAATATTGACATTTGGGAGGATGTCTGGATTCCAAATTGTTCAAACCATAAAATTGTTACCCCTAAGGGAGGCCAGTTGTTACGGAAGGTAGCAGATTTGATTGATTCAATCCTAAATAGTGTTGGGAAATGTAGCATGCAATTTCAAAAAAATTCCTACACTCACGCAAGATCTGTCCATGGAGATGTATAGCTACAAGAGGGAAGAGCATCTTCATATCCTTGAAGATCGCAAAGTGGAATCGTTTGTCAATGCAATTGATGTAATCATACACCTTCACGATCCGTCCCGATCAAGTACCGAACGTACGGCACCTCCGCATTCAGCACACGTTCAGCTCGATGGCGTCCTCGCCTTCTTGATCCAGCAAGACGTACGAAGTAGTGGATGAGTTCCGGCAGCACGACGGCGTGGTGATGGTGTTGGTGAAGAACAATCTCCGCAGGGATTCGCCAAGCACAACAGAAACTATGAAGGAGGATAAAGTAGAGGGGACGGGGTTGCCGGCACATGGCTTGGTGAATCTTGATGTGTCTTGGGTGCTAGCCCTGCCCCTCTATTTATATGTTCAGCATTGGGGTCGAAACTTGGAGTAAAAGCCTCCGCAAAGTCGGTTTTGCCCGCAAGGAAGAGTCCTGCTCGGACTTCCACGACCAGACGCCACAGTCCTTCGCATCTTGCCCAGACGCCATGGGCCTCGGCATCTGGCTCAGGGCCAAACGCCAGGGTCTCCGGCGTTTGGCCCCTGGCCTCCGCAAAACTCCTTTTGCACCGACCCAAAGCCCCGTGGGCTTTACCCCTTGGCCGAACCATATCATCCTATATACCAATCTATACGTCTGGACCATTCCGGAGCTCCTCGTCATGTCCATGATCTCATCCGGGACTCCGAACAACATTCGGTAACCAACATACATAACTCATATAGTACTATATCGTCAACGAACGTTAAGCGTGTGGACCCTATGGGTTCGAGAACTATGTAGACATGACTGAGACACCTCTCTGTTCAATAACCAATAGCGGAACCTGGATGCCCATATTGGCTCCTACATATTCTAGGAAGATCTTTATCGGTCGAACCTTATGACAACATACGTAATTCCCTTTGTCTATCGGTATGTTCCTTGCCCGAGATTCGATCGTCGGTATCTTCATACCAAGTTCAATCTCGTTACCGGCAAGTCTCTTTACTCTTCTGTAATACATCACCTTGTAGTCACTTTGCTTGCAAGGCTTCTTATGATGTGAATTACCGAGAGGGCCCAGAGATACCTCTCCAATACTCGGAGTGACAAATCCTAATCTCGATATATCCCAACCCAACAAACACCTTCAGAGATACCTGTAGAGCATCTTTATAATCACCCAGTTATGTTGTGACATTTGATAGCACACAAGGCATTCCTCCGCTATACGGGAGTTGCATAATCTCAGAGTCGAAGGAATATGTATTTGACATGAAGAAAGCAATAGCAATAAAACTGAACGATCAATATGCTATGCTAACGGATGGGTCTTGTCCATCACATCATTCTCCTAATGATGTGATCCCGTTCGTCAAATGACAACACATGTCTATGGTTAGGAAACTTAACCATCTTTGATTAACGAGCTAGTCTAGTAGAGGCTTACTAGGGACACGGTGTTTTGTCTATGTATCCACACATGTATCAAGTTTCCGGTTAATACAATTCTAGCATGAACAATGAACATTTATCATGATATAAGAAAATATAAAATAACAACTTTATTGTTGCCTCTAGGGCATATTTCCTTGAAATAGTTGGGATGAAGATCTTCTCAGACAGACTCTATGACCTATTGATGTTCAGCGAGTTCTTGCGATCTCGATATCGCAACATGATATGCCAGATTTCGTAGCTTGGAATGGGATCTTTTCGGTTTGGTTTGCTTATTTTGTGGAATGGGACCACCAATATGGGAACAAGTTACGACATACCAATGGGATGGGACGTACCACGGTCAATCCTATTTGGGGGAGGATTTGGAAACTTGCTTGTCCAGCAAAGGTTAAAATATTTATTTGGCGTACACTTCACGACACTCTTCCGTGTCGTGTTAAGTTAGCTAATAGACATGTGAAAGTCTTGCCTGAGTGTCCTGCCTGCTCATCTGGGCCAGAAGACACAAAACATCTGTTGTTTCTATGTGACAAAGCAAAAGAAGTCTGGAGAAGACTAGGGATGGACGATATTATCGACAGAGCTTGTAAAATAGACTATGCGGGGAGGCAGTCTTGGAATATTTACTTTCATTACCAGATCAGGAACTATGTATTATGAGCACTTGAAATGTGCGTGACATGATTGCTATATCAGCATGGTACTTGTGGTGGAAAAGGCGCAAATTGGTACACAATGAGACTACTCGGAATGCACAACAGATATCCATGGGGATACGCGCTCTCACTGCCAATTTTGTTAATGCCTCCTCGCCGAAGGATTCCATGAAAAGAGGAGGGTGGTCTAGCCCCCCGGCGGGATTTGTTAAACTTAACGTTGATGCTTATTTTGACCACGACCTTCTCAGGGGTACGATCGGGGCAGTCTTAAGAGATGACAAAGGTAGGTTCATCGGTGGGGGAAATGATAAGATTGACTGGTGTGCAGATGTGTTGATGGCCGAAGCTTTGGGGTTAAAATTCGGCCTATCGCTTGCGCAAAGGACAGGTTGTAATCGCATAATTATTAACTCGGGTAATATGGAGCTGATCGAGACCATGAATGAATGAGGACGATCGTCGGGGGCACCAGCTGCAATTTTTGATGTCTGTTTTCACTTAGCTTGCAATTTTTCTATTTTTAGATTCGAGCATTGTAATAGAGAAGCAAATAAAGTTGCTCATGAACTTGCCAAGTTGGCTAGATTTTCCTTTATTTCTGATTGGCTCGAGGAACCACGTAATGCAATTGTACCAATCCTCATAAACGATGTAATGATTATTTCTAATGAATAAAGCTCGAATTTTCTTTCAAAAAAAATACCAACTTTGCTCATAATTAACTGCTTTAAGAATATGACTCTCATGAAAAATGTATAGGATTTAACATTAGGCATACCAAATGTATTTACAATGTATGGACATTCAATCAATTTATCAGTCAAATTTGTAACTTTTTTATTCTGTATGCAATCAAGTCAGACATGTTCTGCATGTCCTGCTTCATTCGGAGAGTCGCTGCGCCCTCGGCAATCAACCCACGTCGCATGTCTTCAAATAACTGTAGTGACTCTTCAACAGGCCTATCCCTCCATGGATTATCCACCTTGTTTCTCCTGCATTCCTTGATTTGTTCTACAAGTCTAGCAATCTACCTAGATCTTTGTTTCCCTCCAGTATTCCAGCTACTAAATATGTGTCTGCACCTGACACATCCCTCAAAATGAAATGAGAATATGAGGCTACTTGCATCCATGGAGCATGGTAATAGGACTCTACAAATATATAGCACTGTTTTCACCTTCCTCTCAACTTCATGCATGTGATGTAGCCATGCAAAAGCTATTTGGCGGCCATTCAGGAGTTGTGAGTGACATGCTTTTGCCATGCCCGCCAGTATTTGCTCAACAATTAAGCATGATGTAGCCATGATGCATGTACATTATGTAATATAATCCTCGTTGCAGTATGGTCATGCTATGCAGGACCAGAATCCACAACAAGAACAAAGCCCATGATTATATAATAATATCGTTGTTAACTGAATTTAGATCAAAACCCAGAAACCGTTTCTGAAAAAATATTAGCGGATGGCGCTCGAGAGCTCTGGCGACGCCCCTGGCGATCCGGTGGCTTCGCCGCCGCCGCCGCCCTCCTCGCCTTCTCCTCACCCCCCCCCCCCCCCCGCCAGCCCCGCCGTCGACCTCCCTGCCGCCTCATCGTCGCGTGTGATCTGGGCGGATCTCGCGGAGCCAGACGACATCGTCGCGGGCCGCCCCGTCGTCTGCCGCGACCGCGTGCTCCCCCCCCCCCCCCCCCCCCCGCCCCTGCCCGGCCGCCACGGCTCGACTCCGCCGGTAGCCCTACTCCCAGGGGTGGGAGTTCGGCCACCCGCGGGTCTGCCGGGTGCCAGCGCCGGCCTCCGAGCTCGGCTCGGGCGGTCGATGGGCAAGGTGCGACATTGGGTTCGGGCGCTCGCCGCCGTGGTCGCCGCGCTGGTGGTTGGGGCTTCGCTGGTCGCGTCGACCGCGGCCCCGCGCGCTCCTCCTGGAGAGCTGCCGCCCCTGCCTCCTCCTCCTCGGCTCCGGCGTGCTCGTCGCCGGCGTCTCGGACGGGCTTGTCCGGTGTGATCTACCGCCGTTCTCCCTTCCGCCCGTTCATCTCTGCGTTCGGTGCCCCCATCCCTCCGCCCCCGGCTCTGGACGCGGCCCGGCCTGGCCTCGCCGCCCACGTCCTGCGCCGCCGGCGGCCCCTGCGGCGACGCTCGGGGAAACCCTTGCCCCTCGCCTGGTTGCCCCGGGAGTGTCGTACCGGGCCACGCTGGTCGTGGGCCTCCCCTCTGGGCCCTTCCCGGGTGCCCCGGCCGCTGGGCCGCCTGCTGGGATGGGGATCTTGGGCCCCCCTGTGGGCCAGTCCCCTGGGCCGGTCCTGCCCCCCGTGGTCGCTGGACCGCGTGCCCCTGCGGGCCTTGGCCCGCCCAGACGCCTCATATGGCCTCCCTTAGGGTTTCCCCGTCAGCCCGTCTCCACCCCAGCGCCTCCCACTCCTCGCCTCGACTCCCCTCCCGCCGCCTCCCGATTCCTGTTGCTCGTCGGTGCCCCGGCCCCCTCGCGCCCTCCCCCTCCCGCCGGCCATGCCCCGGGAATGGGGAGACGAAGCTGGCCGCCGCAAGCGCAGCGCCAACGGTCGCTGTGACCCCTCCCCCCCCCCCCCCCGATCCTCACCGGACGGTCTCCGGCAGGAGGCCGACCTCCGGCAGCAGTTGTCGTCCCGCCCGGCTCGTCGCTCCCTCGCCCGTGACTCGCGCCGCTCTCCCCCCCTCCCGCCCTGACCGCCGCTCTCCCGACCGCGACGGCCGCCGCTCCCGCTCCCCAGCTCGCCGCTCGTCCCCCCGGGTGGATTCGCGGGACCGCGGCCGGTCGCCGGCCTTGGACGCCCGGCGCGCCTCCCGGCGGCGGTCCGGCTCGCCGTCGCGTCGGCGGGACCGGTCCCCCTCCCCTCCCCGTCAGCAGCCCCCTGCCATTGCCTCCAACGCCCCGGCTGCCCGTCGGTACCAGCCCCTGCACAACCAAGCGGCGTTCCCTCCCTCCAATGGGGGAAATGAGAACCGGGGGCGCCAGGGCGCTAAGAAGAAGAAGAAGGGCCCTCCTCGCCTCCCGGCCTCCGCTACCACCGCCGCGACATCGGCCCCTCCTCCGGCCGCCATCTCCGCCTCGGACAGCCCATCGTGCTTCAACTGCGGCCTGACCAGACACTTCCAGGTGGCCTGCTCCAACCCTCCGATGTGCTACCTCTGCAAGGTCGCCGGCCACCCCGCGATTCTCTGCCCGGATCGCCCGGTGTCTGAGGAGATCATGATGTACGGCCACGACATCGAAGACATGGGCTTCTTCCACATTGAGGTACCGGAGATCCCACCTCCCTCCCCCTCCTTGCACAGGTGTCGGTCGTGGGCGAGGGCGTCGCCTCCCCGGAGATGATCGAGGCCGAGCTCAACCACCTGTGCAAGTGCAAGTGGGACTGGCAGGTGACCTCCACCTCTACCGACGCCTTCACCATAGTCTTCCCCGATGCCTTGAGCATGGGATACTGCACCCGCAGCGGCAACATCACCTTGGCCCTCAACGGGCTTGTGGTGAACATCTCCGAGCCGAGGTGGGATCCCAAGGCCATGGTGGTTCTGGACACTGCTTGGCTCCTCATCGCCAGCCTACCAGATGTGGCCCGGTCTGAGCGTGTCATCCGCAGTATGTCCAAGATCCTAGGCAAGGTGGTGGTGGTCGACAAGCTCTCTCTGCGCAAGGAGGAGGAGTTCCGGGTCAAGGTGAAGTGCCTGGACTCCTCCAAGCTCCACGCCATGATTCGGGTCTTCTTCAACGACGACGGCTACGACCTCAAGATCTTCCCCGAGCCCCTGAACCACATGGGCCGTCCCCGCTCCTCCGACGCCAGCCACCTGGGGGTGGCCCCGCTGATGCCGATGACTCCCACCACTGGTGGTCTCGCTACCCCCGCTGCGAGGACCCCGAAGACAAGGAGGATTCGGAGCACTCCCGCTCCCCGTCTCGTGATCCCGTCAACCCACCTTCGGCTCATGGTGACTCCGGGGCTGGGCGCACGCGGGTGTTAGCCGCGGACCTCGATGTTGCTCTCAGCCTGGCCCCTCCTCCGACCATGCCCTCCCCCCCTCCTTTGGAGTCAGCCAGTGACATCTCCAATGTGGGCATGCTCATCATGCCGCCTTCATCGCCCCGCTCCCCGTCCACTGTCCACTGACTCACCCCTTCGCCCTGCGCTGGCGGGTCCGGAGCCCCCGTCCCCCCTGGTCCGACCTCCCCGGTCTCCATGGGCGGCGACGGTCGCACTCTCCTCTCCGATCCTCCCACCCGTGGAGGACGCGTCCTGCGACACCCTGGAGCTCCTAGCCCCGCTGCCTCTGCCAGTGGCCTCCGACGACCCTCTCATCTCTCCAGGCTCTCTGACCGTGGTGGGTGCCGACTCCGTGACCACTCCGGCCACCGCGCACCCCCACGGACTGTGGCATACGCCAGGCGGACCCGCTCCACCTCGACTCCGGTCACTGCGTCTCGCCGCAGCGCTCGCCTCGATGCATCCCGTCCGGCGGACTCTCTGGCTCCGTCCATCCCCGAGCGTGCTGAGCTCCGGGCGGCGGCCCGAAACCTTGAGCCAGGTGCGGATCCCGACCTCCCCAGTTCCTCCGGTTGTTCCTTTTCCACGCTTGAGGCCGTTCCTCTTGGCCGCCTCGCCAAGGTGGCCACTGACTCGGCCATCGTCTTCAGAGGGGAAGTTGGTCCCCCCTTAGAGCAGATTGCAGACATTAGGGCCCGTGAGATCCTAAATGGCAAGCTAGCGGAAACCCGGGCTCGCCTCCTCCGCCATACCACGGAACCGACTGCCACTCCTGCTGGCCGGGATCCTTCGATGGCCGACGAGGTGATCCGTGGGCGCACCCGCTCTCGCACTGCCGCTCTCCGCGCTTAGAGCACTTCTCGTGTCCTGGGGTCTAGCAGCCCCCCGATGGGGGTTTATATGCGGGCCCTTTTCTAGAACATCCGCGGCTTCGGCCATGACGGCCGACGCCGCCAACTCGTTGAGTACATGCGAGACGAGCACATCGACATTATCGCCATTCAAGAAACAATGCGCACAGAGTTCTGTCTCCCCGGGCTTGATAGCCTTAGCTCCCATCTGTTTGCCTGGCATTGGCTCCCTTCTAGTGGGAACAATGGGCATTCTGGTGGCATCCTGTTAGGGGTGAAGGATGCCACCTTCGAGGTGGGCAGTATGGACCGGGGCGAGTTCTTCGTTAGTATGGAGATCTTCGAAAGGGCTCTCAACTTTAAGTGGGAGGTCATCATTGTATATGGACCGGCGGACCACAGTCACTCCCCGACCTTCCTCGCCGAGCTGCAACAGAAGATCTCCGCCTCCTCCCTCCCAGTGGTTGTGGGAGGTGACTTCAACCTCATCCGCTCCTCGGATGAGAAGAGTAATGACCGGATCAATCGACCCCGGATGCAGATGTTCAACGATTGCATCGCCGAGCTTGGCCTCCGTGAACTTGAGCGCTCGGGTGCCAGGTTCACTTGGACTAATTGCCAGGCGAACCCGATGCAGTCCGTTCTGGACCGCGTCCTAGTCTCTCCGGAGTGGGAACTTAGATGTCCCCTGGCCTCGCTGCAGGTGATCACCCGGATCGGTTCCGACCACGTCCCCCTCCTCCTCTCCTCCGCCGACGAACGCCCCACCATCCCTCCACAGTTCTGGTTCGAGCTCTTCTGGCTCAACCAGGCCGGTTTCCGCGAGGCAGTTGCGGCTAAGTGGACCGCTATGCGTGCTACTCCCCACCGCTCCATGTCCGCCGTTGATTCTTGGCAGTTTTGCGCCAAGCTTGCCCGTCAATTTATGAAGGGTTGGGGCGCGAACCTAGGCCGAGACCTCCGTGACCGCAAAAAAGCCCTCCTAAGTGCCATCCAAGCCCTGGACGCCCGCGCTGACACCTCTGGGATCTCTCCGGACGAGTGGATGCTGAGATATGATCTTGAGGATCAGCTTTCGATCATCTACATGGACGACGAGGCATATTGGCGGCTGCGCGGCACCCAACGGTGGGTGTTACATGGTGACGCTAACACGGTTTACTTCCAGGCGATCGCCAATGGGCGGCGACGTCGGAATTCCATTCACTCCCTATGGGACGGTGATACTTAGCTTGTTCGCCCCTCGGACATCCGAGCCCACGTAGATGGCTTCTATAAAGCCTTATTCTCCCCCACCCCTCGGGGTGGGGCCGCGCTGGCCTCCGACACTTGGTCGGGTGGCCAGCTAGTTTCCGCCGAGGCTAATGCCACCTTGGTGGCTCCTTTCTCGGAGGACGAGGTCCTCACGGCGATCAAGGGAATGAACCCCTCCTCGGCCCCGGGTCCGGATGGATTGCCAGTCACGTTTTTCAAAACTTTCTGGCAAACCATCAAACCAGAAGTCATGGCCCTCTTCGACGAAATCTTTTCAAGGACCATGGACCTTGGGCGCCTGAACTATGGGGTCATTACTCTCATTCCCAAAGTCCCGGGGACCTCGGATATTCGCCAGTTCCGCCCGATCACGGTGATCAACGTGATCTTCAGGATCTTGGCTAAAGGGTACGCCAATAGGGTGACCCTTCTAGCTGACTCTGTCACCCACCCCAACCAATCCGCCTTCATCCAAGGCCGGTTTATTTTGGATGGGGTGTTGGACTTCCGCGAAGTCCTTCACGAAGTCCGAACCAAGCACCACCGTGCGGTCTTCCTGAAGCTCGACTTCCATAAAGCCTATGACACTGTCCATTGGCCCTTCCTTCGGGAAGTCTTGCTCCGCAAGGGCTTTGACGACCGATGGGTGACCCGCGCTATGCAACTCGTCACCTGCGGTCGGACGGCGGTTAACATTAATGTTGAGATCGGATCCTACTTCCCCACCCTTTGTGGGGTCCGCCAGGGTGACCCGTTCTCCACATTTCTGTTCAACATGGTTGTCGATGCCCTCGCGGTCATTCTTGATAAGGCCAAAGCTTGTGGCCATATCCGCAGCGTTGACCCCCACCTAGTGGGACGGGAGGGGCCTCCCTCTTCCAATATGCGGATGATACCATAGTAATGGTGGAGGGATCCGCGTCTGACATTGCCAACCTGAAGTTCCTCCTCCTGTGCTTCCAACAGATGTCTGGGCTCACCATCAACTTCGATAAGAGTGAAGTGATGGTCCTTGGCTATCCTCCGGAGGAGGCTCAGTCCATTGCGGATCGGCTAAACTGCCGCCTGGGTTCCTTCCCCACCACTTACTTGGGGATACCCATTAGTGATTCCCGGCTCACCGTTGCTGACCGCCGCCCGACTGTGACTAAGATGCAGCACCGGGTTGAACCCTGGAGGGGGAGGTGGCTGTCGAAGGCAGCTAGGGTTATCCTCATCAACTCCTCGCTTGCTAGCCTACTCTGGCTCCTCATGAGCTTCTATGGCCTCCATGAGACCCTTCATCAGGAGGTGGCCAAATACCAGTCTAGGTTTCTTGGGCTGGCGAGGGGGACAAGCTGAAATATCATATGGTGACCTGGCCAGACATCTGCAAACCCAAAGACCAGGGCGGTCTTGGGATCTTGTCCTCTCGACGCATGAACATTGCTCTCCTGACCCGCTGGCTTTGGCGCATCGCTAATGGGGAGGGAGGCCTCTGGCTCACCATCATCCGTAATAACTACCTTAGGGGCTAACCCCTTGCCTTCTACCAGCGCTCGGGCGGTTCCCAGTTCTGGCAGTCGGTGATCCAGCTCCTGCCTGTCCTCCGCATTGGCACATCCATCTCGGTTGGCTCTGGGTCCTCGACCCTGTTCTGGTTTGACCGGTGGTTGGGGGACTCCCCCCTCGTGGCACGATTCCCCGAGCTATTCGCCATAGCGGTTGACCCTCGGGTCTCTGTCGAGACGTCCCTTATTGACATAGGGCACCTCGCGTTCCAGCGCCCCTTCGGCCCCCTTGAGGTCGCTGTGTCAGGACCCCGACTCAATGCCACATTGATCTAGCATGTAACATCTCATATCACTTTGCGGCCTCACGCTCGGTATTCCCACGGGTGTCGCCTTACCTTTGCCCGGGACCGTTTGCGCCTTTTGGCACACGTATATGATAGTGTCGCTAGCATCCATATGATAAGGAGCCCGGGCTGACATGGCTAGTCGTAAACCCAAAGTGGCACAAACTTACAGGGACATGCATCCATGACCCAGCATCGAACGTGTCGGTCATCAGCGAGTGAATCCAGGCTGTAGCACTGGGCTAGCAGGACTCCGGTGAACCGGGCTGTAGCGGGCTAATAGGACTCCGGTATTCATCGCGTGACATTTCCCCGAAGGGACAGACACAGGAACGAAGAAGGACACATGCCGGCCAGCCTAAGTGTTCCGGAGCAGTAGCAAGCTACCATGGCTCAGTGGAAGCACTAGGAGACATTTTCCGATAAGAGAGGCTACTAAGGATAAACAACTAGATAGTCAGATCCCACACATACCAAGCATTTCAATAACATACACACAATATGCTCGATATGTGCAAATACAACATGGCATCACAACATGACTCTACAACTCAAGTATTTTATTCAATAGGCTCCGAGGAGCGAGATATTACAAACATGGGTCTCACTACCCAACATTCAGAGCATACAAGTCAAAGCACATGCAGAAGCTTAACATGTCTAAGTACAGACAACTACAAATGAAAAAGGCTGAGAAGCCTGACTAACTACCAGATCCTGCCGAGGGCACAAGATCGTAGCTGAGGTAACAAGCTAAACGTTGAAGTCCACACGGAACTACTAGTGAGATTGAAGTCTCTCTGCAAAAACATAAAATAGGCAAACGTGAGTACAAATGTACCCAGCAAGACTTACATCAGAACTAACTACATATGCATCATTATCAACAAAGGGGGGTGGTGGAGTTTAACTGCAGCAAGCCAGCTTTGACTCGGTGGCTATCCTGAACTACGACTGCAAGTAACTCTTTTGAGGTGGCGCACACGAGTCCACATATTCACCATATCAATACACCACTATGGATCCGCTCCCGTCTCCCTACGAGAACGCCATCCATAGCACTCACGCTTATCTTGCGTATTTTAGAGTATCCACTTTCACTTGTCTATGAACTGTACAGGCA
This sequence comes from Triticum timopheevii, assembly GCA_963921465.1. Lineage (NCBI taxonomy): Eukaryota > Viridiplantae > Streptophyta > Magnoliopsida > Poales > Poaceae > Triticum > Triticum timopheevii. The sequence continues at coordinate 108,674,370 of OY997270.1, forward strand.
ACCCAGAAGTCCTTTACCGCGGACATGGCTATTCGAATAGATAATGTTAACCCTACAGGGGTGTACTTCTTCACACACGCTCTCGCCACTTACCGCCATGTACACCTCGTGTATCTCGGCAACCTTCAAGCGGAAGCCTGGCGAGGGAGTCGGCCACGACCTGACTAACCACACAAGTCTCTCGTCCAAGTTTATCGCCTATTCGGGTTCCATCCGCAAGGAGATCCGGCCGGGGTGTCGCTCACGGCCCTAAACGATGTGAGCAGGGTTCCCAAGCCCACCATCTGGGTGCCACTTGGTACACCATGCCACTGTGCCTAGTCTGTCCCAAGCCCACCTATACCGGGTGCCACTTGGTAGACTACTAACACTACCTACAAACACCAGAATCTAGTTGCAACTCCTGGACAGAGATCGAGTTGATTAATAAGCCGAGAGGGGTCGAGTTACCGGAACCCAATGTGTGGTAGTAACTATTCATGGATCACAAACACAGAACTCAGTTCCTGAGGACGGCTGCAATGAGACAACCCACCATGTACTCCTACATGGCCTCTCACCGCTACCTTTACCAAATCGTGTTCACACACTTAGCTCACACACAGTAGGACATGTTCACACACCTCCAATTCATCCCTGATGAATCAGACCTGACACAACTCTAAGCAATAGCAGGCATGACAAACAAGCATGAATGAGTAGGCACAACAGGGCTCAAACAACTCCTACTCATGCTAGTGGGTTTCATCTATTTACTGTGGCAATGATAGGTCATGCAGAGGAAAGGGGTTCAACTACCGCAGCATGTAACAGTTGAATCGTTGTTGTCCTAATGCAGTAAAAGAGAGTAGGAGCGAGAGAGTGGGATTGTATTAGAATGAACAAGGGGGTTTTGCTTGCCTGGCACTTCTGAAGATAATATAGTTCTTCATCGGTGTCATCGAACTCATCGTCGGAACCAAGTCTATCGAGAGGGGACAAACACCGGCAAACAAGGAAGAACACAATTAATGTAATGCACAGTATGATGCATGATCATGACATGGCAATATGCCGTAATTTGAGCTAATGCAACTAGCAACAAATTAAATGAAGTTGGTTCTAATACAAGATTCAAATTCAAACTCCATATGTGATTATTCAAATGTCATTTAATTGATTTGACCTAAACAGTGAACAAAAGTTGTTCTAACATGCAGGTAAATGGAACAGATGGATAGATTGGATTTTTCTGATAATTTTTCATATATAAATTATTTCATTCTGACTTACGGTTGAATTTCTATGAATTTTAGAAGTTTTGAACATTTTCTGGAATTTCCTGAATAAGAATAAATCCAGTAAATGCTTTACTGCGTAAGCACTGCGTCACTGTGACGTCAGCAGGTCAACAGACGCTACTGTAGGTCAAACCCGACCAGTGGGGTGCACTGGTCAGTGACTGGGGCTGGTTAGTGCCGCTGACGTGTGGGCCTAGTCAACGGCCACGTCAGCTTGGTCAAAGCTGACGCGTGGGGCCGTTGTTGTTAATTTAAAACTAAACAGGGAATAAACTGTGGTTAGTTAGGCAGTGGGGCCCAGCGGTCAGTGACTGATGTGGGTAATTAGCAGTGTCACAGGGGGGGTTATTAGCCCGGGTTGACCGGTTTGACCGGCGGTTAGTCGCCGGCGAGGCCGAACGCGGCGGAGCGCGTCGGGTTTGTCGCTCCGGCGACCATTTGGGTGGCAGAGGCCACGGGCGAGGAGCCAGGGCTCGTCCGCGTCGTCTGGAGCAAGCGGGAGAGGCGGGAGCGGCCTGAGCTCGCCAGGAACGAGCTCGAGGCGGTGGCCGGAGCACGGCCAGGTGCGCGCGGGGTGCTGCGGGGCACGACAGGAGCTGTGGGCCGCGGCTTTGGTCTTATGGGAGGCTCCTGAGCACAATGGCATGCGCGGGCACGAGCTACGGTGGCTCTGGCCACGACGGTGAGGATCCACGGCGGCGCGACCGCTCGGGTCCGGTGGTTAGCACGGCTACGGCGCGCGAGTGACAAAATGGAGAGGGGGAAACGGCGGCGGGGCTCACAGTGGATCCGTCGGAGGCGTCAGCAAGCTCGGGGAGGCGGCGAGGCGAGCGCGGGGTCGCCGGCGATCTCAGGTGCTGTAGGTTGAAGAAGGGGTCGATGCAGGCGCTGCGGTGCGTCCCCGGTTGCGTTGGTCGTCGAGGAGGGAGACGGAGCCGCGACAATTCTCCTGGACACGCTGGATGGGCGAGGGAGGGCCGGTGGCCACGGTGGTGCTAGTCGGCGGCGACGGCTGCGCTCGGGTGAGCTCGGGGGGAGAGAGCCAGGGGAGGGGGGAGAGAGCAGCGAGTGAGGGAGATGACTGGCAATGGGGCCAGTGGGCTGGGCCGGCAGCTGGGCTGCACAGAACCTGGGCCAGTCAGGTAAGCTACAGGTAAGCTCTCTTTTCCTTTTGTTCCAGTTTTTCTATTTCTTTTATTCTGTTTTGAATTAGTAAAAATACTAATCCATTTTGTAAAATCCTAAAAATAATTTTGGGCACTATTTGAAATATATGCAACAGCCCTCATTTAGTTTCAGAATTATTTGAGCATTTAAATTATTTATAGCATTTAAATGCCCAAATTCAAATACTTTATGAATTAATTCAAAAATCCAAAATCGACCTAGAAATATGTGCATCATTTTTGGCAGAGGTTTTAAACCAATCCAAAAATGATGAACTTTTCTGAAGGGCATTTTGGGTTCATTGAGAATAGTTTTATTTGAACCTAGTTAATTTGATCTGGTGCTAGGGTTTGAGCAATCCCCATTTCAAATTTCAAATAAATTTAGACATGATGCAGCAACCAAGCTAGTCCAAGTGCATAGCAAGTCTAGGGACGTGACAACTCACCCCTACTAAACAAGAATCTCGTCCCAAGATTCAAGCGTATGGTAAGATGAAGGGGGAACGCAAACTAACATAATCTTCACAATCCAGGTGGCATTTCAAATCAACGTTGATTCAATCACCATCTTTGTCTTGTCATCTTGCTCTAAGAACTCCAGCCAACATGACAACGAGAGGAGAAGGAGACTCTAGAAGGATCGATCTTCTTGAAGATCGAACAACTTAGGACCAACTCATGAAATGAGACATAGCAACATCACTCGAGCTGAGATATGAAACACACATCTAGAGGGATGGAGTGGAATAAATGACGGGGGTTCACTAGGTAGATAACAATTCCACGCTTAAGAGGGTGGTGAACCGTTGTCGACGTAGCGAGGAGTTGGGTTGCCATGATACCATAACAGGGCACCTTAGGGAAGGTGACTCGTAGAAATGTCCCCTTAAGTGGCAAAAAGAATTACCTTTGATTCAGAGATCATTGAAACTCTTTATACCAGCCTAAGGCAATTCTCGAGCGATCATTTGGAGGGGTTCGGTAGAATGGCATAGCCAGATTAGAATGGATGATGTGGATTACCTTGTTGAAAACAACACAAGGGATAATTTTAGTAACTGGGGAGAAGCTCAACAGTAGAGAGTGAGTCCACTGTTTGAAAAGTTATAGCATAACCGAGGAAACTGAGAGCAATCCCAGTTAGTGCCGATGATAACACCTAGCGCTTGTGCGTTCTTTCAAGAATTGAGAATTTCCATATTCATCAAGGTTTTACCAATATCCGTGTCAAGGGTCCTGGCAACACAACGTACTACCATGATGAACAGCGATGGACAATGCAGAGGCAAAGGAAGATAACCTTCTCAGATTTCACCTTAGCGGGGCCAAGGGAACAAAATCTGGATGATCGACCGAGAGACATTTAGCACTCCGCTTCTAATGTTCTCCTTGATGTGCTAGCGTAACCCATTCGTAGATATGGTTTGATATCTAGAACATCAAGTAAAAGGTCGGACTTCGGGAGCACAAAAATCCATAAGGGACAACTAGGAAATAAATCCTATGAAATCTTTATGGGATGTGGCCAACTTCCTCAATCAAGATACTACGATAATAGGTCTTCCGGTTGGGTGTGTTGGCCACAACATCCACTTTACCGGGTTATAAGGGACCACTATTATAGTTCTTGGGAACGTTCCAACCATCATATCTGCCCGAGATTCAGATCTGGTTGGTGTCAGGATATTCCAGATTCATCGAGTCTAGAAAGAAAAATGAAAGTTTGCAACACAAATCGACGAGACGACATTGCGTGATTCTCGGGAAATGGACTATGGTAGTAAGCTCCAAAACATGAGATGGTTCTGCTACGAACATGTGAACACGTTGTCCAAGACAAGCATGACCACGTAGTAGTCTTATAATAAAACACTACCGAGTTCAGGTGGGGAACCATCATCGAGGATATCGAAGTCCTTGTATAAGCCCCGGGTCTTGAGAAGGAGCTTCTTCTCCTTGAACAAATCAGTCAGTGGCTTGGTGTGCTAGGGAATACATATGGAGTGGAGGTAATTAATCTACCAAACCATAGAATACATTCGCACATGCATAACTGACTTGGGATGGTACCAGAGAAAACAAAAACAATCTTTCTCGAACTCACGGCGGCAACTTGCACCAAATGCACGTGAATCAGAGGAAGTCGCTACTTTCATCCAAACATATGCTTCATGAACGGAACATGAAGGCATTGTTTACAAAGTTTCCAACACTAGCTTAATGTTTAACATGAATCATGGGGGAGACAAGATGCTGCTGATGGGCTCAACAGCAACTCATCGGAATTTCCATATCACTGGACTTCCACCACTATGTGAACAATGTGATAGTATTGGTCAGACCAAAAGATGTAATGGTGTATGCTCGAGGAATCAACCACAAGTAAGACAACATTACGAATATCCTTGGTTCTGATTTGATTGCTGTCACGTCCCTAGCCTTGCTATGCACTTGGACTAGCTTGTTGCTGCATCATGTTTAAAATTTCATTTAAACCTGAAATGGGGATGTCCAAACCCTAGTACCAAATGAATTCAAATAGGTTCAACCTTAAAATATTTTCAGTGAATCCAAATGGCTTTCAAAAATGTTCATCATTCTGGAAAATGCTTGAAACCATAACCAGAGGTGTTGCACATTTTTCCACGACATATTTGGTCACTGAATTAAATCATATGTACCTTTGCATTTGGGCATTTAAACGCTATTAAATATTTTAAATGCTCAAATAATCATAAACTAAAATGTTTACTGTGGTATATATCCTAAATAGTAGCCATTATTAGTTTCATGATTTTTGTATCTATTTCAGTATTTTAAATAAAGACCTAAAGACTGAAGAATAATAGAAAACAGAAACAATAAATAAAATAACACACAGAGAGAGAGAGAGAGTTAGTACCTGGGCCTTACCTGGCGCCACCAACCAGCCCAGCACGGCCCAGCCCACCGCCGCTTCCCCCCGTGTCGTCTTCCTCCCTCACCAGAAGGACAGAGGCGCGTGGCCGGAGCGCGCGGGCACACGCCCAGGCCACCTCCTGCCTCTCTGCCTGTCTCCCCGTCGCCCTGAGGGCGCCACGCAACCCTCTAGCCCTCCTACTCTCCCCGTGCCCCTCTCCTCTCTCTCCCCCGAACGCTCTCCCCTCCCCTATTCTCCTCACCGAACGCGCCCTCCACCGCCGACGAGAACCACCGTGGCCACAGCCACCGCCTCACCTCCCTGACGCATCCCAAAGCTCCGCCTCGACCTACTCTTGCTCCTCACCGCGCCAAGCGACGCCAGGAGCCTTGCAGTGACGCCATCGCCGTCGTCTTCACCGACGGGTACCGATAATCGCCGGCGCCGATTCACCGTCTCCGGGGCGTCCCCAGCCCCGCCGTCTGCACCCTTCACCTCGCCGTGAGCCCTGGTCCCCTTTCCCCCTTCTTCCCTCGTCGTCCGCGTGTCGTAGTGCAGTACCCCGCGAGCTCCCACGCCGCCGTCCACCATGGCCAGCAGGCCCGTGCTCCTGAGCTCTTCTGCTCACAGATGAGCATAGCAACGCGCTCAGCGCGTCTCCAGGAGCTCAAAACTCCCAACCGCTGCTCCTAGCATGCTCTGTGGTGTCGACTCGGTCGATGCCCGAACTCTGGCCGCTGCTGCGAGCTCTTTTCCGGTGAGCTCGGTCCACTCCGGCTGCTGACGCCAGTCGTGTTGGGTGCGCGCAAGTCCCAGCACCACGTAGAGCCTCTCCGCCGTCGTTTTGGTCACCGGAGGAGCTAACCCGAGCCCTCCGCCGCGCCTGCTGTAGCCGGCGACGAGCTGCCAGCGTATTAGCCTCGGCTGACCAGGGGTTTGACCTCCCCTGGGTCGCTGACAAGTGGGCCCTGGCCCAGCTAATCCTAGATTAGTCTTTTTAATTAAGTCTAATTAACTCAACTGACATTTTAGTTAGTAGTAATTTAACATTAATTAATTTAGGTTAGTTAGTTTGTCACTAACGTGTGGACCCCACACGTCAGGTTTGACCTAGACCCGGTCTGTTGACCTGCTGACGTCACAACGACGTCATGCTGACGCAGTAATGCAATTTTCTGGATTTATTCTTATTCTAAAAAATCCAGAAAATACCACAAACTTCAAAAATTCATAGAAAATCAACCGTAGCTCCAAAACAAATAAATTATATATGAAAAATGATCAGAAAAATCCAATCTATCCATCTGTACCATTTTTATGCATGTTAGAACAACTTATAGCTGCTGTATAGCACAAATCATATGAATGGCATTTAAATAATCACATGTGGAGTTTGAATTTGAACCTAGGGTTCAAACCAACTCCATTTAACTTGTTGCTAGTTGCATTAGCTCAAATCACAGCATATTGCCATGTCATGATCATGCATCATATTGTGCATTGCATTGATTGTGTTCTTCCTTGTTTGCCGGTGATTATCCCCTCTCAGTAGACGACATTCGACGATGAGTTCGATGACACCGATGAAGAACTATATTATCTTCAGAAGTGCCAAGCAAGCAAAACCCCCTTGTTCATTCCGATACAATCCCACTCTCTCGCTTCTGCTCTCTTTTACTGCATTAGGACAACCACGATACATGTGTTACATGCTATGGTAGTTGAACCCCTTTCCTTTGCATGACCTGTCATTGCCATAGTAAATAGATGAAACCCACTAGCATGAGTAGGAGTTGTTTGAGCCCTGATGTGCCTACTCATTCATGCTTGTTTGTCATGCCTTCTATTGCTTAGAGTTGAGTCAGGTCTGATTCATCGGGGATGAATTGGAATGTGGTGAACATGTCCTACGATTGAGAGCTAAGTGTGTGAACATGGTAAAGGTAGCGGTGAGAGGCCATGTAGGAGTACATGGTGGGTTGTCTTATTGCAGCCGTCCTCAGGAACTGAGTTCTGTGTTTGTGATCCATGAACAGCTACTACCACGCATTGGAATGCTTAAGTGCCCCTCTCGACTTATTAATCAACCTGATCTTTGTCCAGGAGTTGCAACTAGTTTCTGGTGTTTGTAGGTAGTGTTAGTAGTCTACCAAGTGGCACCCGATACAGGTGGGCTTGGGACAGATTAGGCACAGTGGCCCGGTGTACCAAGTGGCACCCGGATGGTGGACTTGGGAACCCTGCACACATCGTTTGGGGCCGTGAGCGACACCCCGACCGGATCTCCTTGCGGATGGAACCCGAATAGGCGATAAACCTGGACGAGAGACTTGTGTGGTTAGTCAGGTCGTGGCCGACTCCCTCGCCCGGCTTCCGCTTGAAGGTTGCCGAGGTACATGCCGTGTACAGGGCGATAAGTGGCAAGAGCGTGTGTGAAGAAGTACACCCCTGCAGGGTTATCATTATCTATTCGAATAGCCGGATTCCTCGGATATGGAAACTTGGACCCCTTGCATAGTTCATAGACAAGTGAAAGTGGATACTCTAAAATGCGCAAGATAAGTGTGAGTGCTATGGATGGCGTTCTCGTAGGGAGACGGGAGCGGATCCATAGTGGTGTATTGATATGGTGAATTTGTGGACTCGTGTGCGCCACCTCAAAAGAGCTACTTGCAGTCGTAGTTTAGGATAGCCACCGAGTCAAAGCTGGCTTGCTGCAGTTAAACCCCACCATCCCCTTTGTTGATAATGATGCATATGTAGCTAGATCTGATGTAAGTCTTGCTGGGTACATTTGTACTCACGTTTGCCTATTTTATGTTTTTGCAGAGAGACGTCAGTCTCGTTAGTAGTTCCGCGTGGACTTCGACGTTTAGCTTGTTACCTCAGCTACGATCTTGTGCCCTCGGCAGGATCTGGTAGTTAGTCAGGCTTCTCAGCCTTTTTCATTTGTAGTTGTCTGTACTCAGACATGTTAAGCTTCCGCTTGTGCTTTGACTTGTATGCTCTGAATGCTGGGTCGAGAGACCCCTGTTTGTAATATCTCGCTCCTCAGAGCCTATTGAATAAAATACTTGAGTCGTAGAGTCATGTTGTGATGCCATGTTGTATTTGCACATATCGAGCATATTGTGTGTATGTTATTGAAATGCTTGGTATGTGTGGGATCTGACTATCTAGTTGTTTATCCTTAGTAGCCTCTCTTACCGGGAAATGTCTCCTAGTGCTTCCACTAAGCCATGGCAGCTTGCTACTGCTCCGGAACACTTAGGCTGGCCGGCATGTGTCCTTCTTCGTTCCTGTGTCTGTCCCTTCGGGGAAATGTCACGCGATGAATACCGGAGTCCTGTTAGCCCGCTACAGCCCGGTTCACCGGAGTCCTGTTAGCCCAGTGCTACAGCCTGGATTCACTCGCTGATGACCGACACATTCGATGCTGGGTCATGGATGCCTGTCCCTGTAAGTTTGTGCCACTTTGGGTTTACGACTAGCCATGTCAGCCCGGGCTCCTTATCATATGGATGCTAGCGACACTATCATATACGTGTGCCAAAAGGCGCAAACGGTCCCGGGCAAAGGTAAGGCGACACCCGTGGGAATACCGTGCGTGAGGCCGCAAAGTGATATGAGGTGTTACATGCTAGATCGATGTGGCATTGAGTCGGGGTCCTGACAGCTTTGGTATCAGAGCTTGACTGCCTGTAGGATTACCAAGCCAAACTGGTCGAAGTTGAGTCTAGAAATGCTTTAGTTATATGTAGGGGAATTGATTGTAGGATGGAACGTAAGGCTCTTTTTACTCCTTTACCTCATGACTTCTGATCTGAGTCATCTTATCTTTCCTACGGGGTTAAGAAACTAGGCTTTCTCTTCTTTCTATCAGGATCACGTGTTACTAATCGATAGACTTATAGGAGATAGTTTCAAGCCTCAATTCAGCTTCCACTACTTTTAATATGTTCTCAGTTCAACCAGAACCTTGATATGATGTTGTTAAGTGACTATGCAAATCCTTGTGAATGTCTCAAATCTTTATCTGAGCATTTACAGCCGTTATGCTGTCCGAGTCATCCCAGGTTTCTAAACAATCTGATGCACTTGCAAATCCTTTCCCTCTGGTTTTGATGTTCCTTTGGGCCAAGTTAATCACACTAATTGCTGAGTTGAGGTATTCTTTTACCTCGACATATATGTTGGAGTTAATATTATGACCGTAGGTGTCTTAGGGGATCATCTAGTAATCTAGCTATGATTTGTGTCCCAGTGCGATGACTATGGCCTTTATTCCCGAAAGCATCCCGTGATGCCACTTAGTAGTAGGTATTCTACTCCTTAGGTTTTGAACCCGAGATTCACCCTACTTACCTCGTGTTGATAGTGTTTGCTAGTCCCTTTAGGATATTAGTAACCTTTGCGATAGTCCTCGAGGTCCGTGATATATCTTTCTTCCAAATACCATGAACCATTCTTGGCAAGAGTTCTCTTGAACCAAAAGATCACAACCAGAGTGCTCTTGATGAGTTCTCCATTCTATATTGTGAGTCTGCCAGTTCTATCTTCTGCATGGGTTATCCGGAAGAAATGTTGAGCTTTGCTCGACATACTAATCTATGCATCCACAACTCAGAAAGATATATGTTCCTTTGAGTTGTCCCTCTTCAGTCGTATTCCGATCTTCGTCTATCAATTGATAGTCAGGAGTAATTGTGCATTCGTGTTATCGATGCTTATTATTCTTGTGGTCCGTCAAGCCACTCTATTCCGGAATGACTAGGAGAAACAAACTCCAGTACCTTGTCCATTTCTAGGATTGGGTCAAAGCAGTTGTATTCCACAGATCAAAATGCCAATCTAGCTTTTGCTCTGTTCTACCTTGGAGTATTACCATCTTTATATCAAGAATGTCATGGGAATTGCACACCATCCTATGAACTCTTGATACAGTGATACTTCTCGCCATCATTACTCATTCCTCGGTTCCGTGTTGTCGCAACCGGAATACCGACAAGTGATTCGTGATGTGTGAAATCTATACTCCCAGCAACTCCGTTGCTTGGTAGTTAAAGGACAATAATTTCATCCTTAGCGTGTTGGTTATTGAATCACCATCCTAAGGTTGATCGTGCTACCCAGTCCTTATTTCTGGTGCACTCTTCGATCAATGAGTTAGGATTTCAATCCCTTGCTTAATTGATCACATCATCTTGCCTCGGAAACAAGATTGTTCTCAAGCTTAATAACATATTGGTGGTTCGTAATTTTCCGAATATCTTCTCGGAAGTATTACCAGGTTGTCACCTAACCGCTATGTTGAGCTCGTGATCAAGTTGGTTTCATATAAACCACCCCTTCTCCAAGAATCTGTGTTGCATACCCCTGAGCTGTTTGGTCAAGCTAAACAACAATTTGGAGAGTTGGAAGATAAAAGCTTGTCCGACTCAGTTCATTCCAAAGGGATATCTTTGTGTGTGTTGAAGAAAGATGATATCTTCATTGATTGATCCTCATGGTCAATTGCTGTATCTATTATGTTATCCAATCTTCGATTTGAGTATGGGCTATCGTCAAATCAAATCAGAACCAACGATATTCGTAATGTTGTCCTACTCGTGGTTGTTTCCTCGAGCATACACCATTATATCTTATGGGTCTGACCAATGCTAACACCTTGTTTACATAGTTATGGAATTCCATCTCCATGGGAATCTCGATGACTTGTTGTTGTGCTCATCAGCAGCATTTTATCCTCTCCATGATTCATGTTGAACATCTAAGTTAGTAATGGAAACTTGTGTAAGCATTTTCTTCATGACCGTTCATGAAGTATATGTTTGGATGAAAGAAGTGACTTCCTTTGATTCACGTGCATTTGATGTAAGTTGCCGCCGTGAATTCAAGAAAGTTAGTTTTGCTTCCTCCGGAATCATCCCAAGTCAGTCATGCACATGCGAAGAATTCTGTGGTCTGTTAGACTGATCATCTTCATTCCATATGTATATCCTAGCACACCAAGCCACTGATTGAGTTGTTCAAAGATAAAGGAGTCTGTCCAAGGTGAACTCTTTGGACTTCCACGCATGGAGACTTCGATGTCATTAATGATGGTTACCCACCTGAACTCGGTAGTTTTTATTATAAGACTACTATGTGGTCATGCTTGTCTGAGATAGCGTGTTCACATGTTTGTAGCAGAACCAGCTCATGTTTTGGAGCTTACTACTGTAGTCCATTTCCCGAGAATCTTGCAACGTCATCTCGTCGATTTGTGTTGCAAACTTTAATTTTTCTTTCTAGACTTGGTGAGTCTGGAATATTCTGACACCAACCAGATCTGAATCTCAGGCAGATATGATGGTTGGAACATTTCCCAAGAACTATAATATTGGTCACTCGATAACCGGTGAAGTGGATGTCGTGGCCAACACACCCAGCCGGAAGGCCTATTATTGTATTATCTTGTTTGAGGAAGTTGGCCACCTCCCCATAAGGATTTCGTAGGATTTACTTCCGTAGTTATTCCTTATGGATTCTTGTGCAACCGAAGTCCGACCTTTTACTTGATGTTCTAGATATCAAACCATATCTATGAATGGGTTACACTAGCACATCAAGGAGAAAATTAGAAGCGGAGTGCTAAATGTCTCTCGGTCGATCATCCAGATTTTGTCCCCTTGGCCCCGCTAAGGTGAAATCTGAGAAGGTTATCTTCCTTTGCCTCTGCATCGTCCATCACTGTTCATCGTGGTAGTACGTTGTGTTGCCAGGACCCTTGACACGGATATTGGTAAAACCTTGATGAATATGGAAATGCTCAATTCTTGAGAGCACACACAAGCGCTAGGTGTTATCAAAGGCACTAACTGGGATTGCTCTCAGTTTCCTCGGTTATGCTATAACTTTTCAAAAAGTGGACTCACTCTCTACTGTTGATCTTCTCCCCAGTTACTAAAATCATCCCTTGTGTTGTTTTCAACAAGGTAATCCACATCATCCATTCTAATCTGGGTATGCCATTCTACCGAACCCCTCCAAATGATCGCTCGAGAATCGCCTTAGGCTGGTATAAAGAGTTTCAATGATCTCTGAATCAAAGGTAATTCTTTTTGCCACTTAAGGGGATATTTCTACGAGTCACCTTCCCTAAGGTGCCCTTTTATGGTATCATGGCAACCCAACTCCTCGCTACGTCAACAACGGTTCACCACCTTCTTAAGTGTGGAATTGTTGCCTACCAACTGAACCTTCGTCATCTGTCTTACACCATCACTATAGTTTTATGCTTCGTGTCTCAGCTCGAGAGATGTGACAATGTCTCGTCCCATGAGTTGATCCTGAGTTGTTCGGTCTTCAAGGAGATAGATTCTTCTAGAGCTTTCCTTTCCTCTTCTCGTCATGTTAGTTGGAGTTCTCAGAGAAAGACGTCGAGACAAGATGAAGATCGAATCAAGGTTCTTATGAAGTGCAATTGGATCATGAAGAGCTTGTTAGCTTTGTGTTCCCTCTGTCTACTTACCTCACGTCTTGAATCTCGGGTCGAGATTCTTGTTTAGTGGGGGTGAGTTGTCACGTCCCTAGCCTTGCTATGCACTTGGACTAGCTTGTTGCTGCATCATGTTTAAAATTTCATTTAAACCTGAAATGGGGATGTCCAAACCCTAGTACCAAATGGAATTCAAATAGGTTCAACCTAAAATATTTTCAGTGAATCCAAATGGCTTTCAAAAATGTTCATCATTCTGGAAAATGCTTGAAACCATAACCAGAGGTGTTACACATTTTTCCACGACATATTTGGTCACTGAATTAAATCATATGTACCTTTGCATTTGGGCATTTAAATGATATTAAATATTTTAAATGCTCAAATAATCATAAACTAAAATGTTTACTGTGGTATATATCCTAAACAGTAGCCATTATTAGTTTCATGATTTTTGGATCTATTTCAGTATTTTAAATAAAGCCCTAAAGACTGAAGAATAATAGAAAACAGAAACAATAAATAAAATAACACACAGAGAGAGAGAGAGAGAGAGTTAGTACCTGGGCCTTACCTGGCGCCACCAACCGGCCCAGCATGGCCCAGCCCACCGCCGCTTCCCCCCGTGTCGTCTTCCTCCCTCGCCAGAAGGACAGAGGCGCGTGGCCGGAGCGCGCGGGCACATGCCGAGGCCACCTCCTGCCTCTCTACCTGTCTCCCCGTCGCCCTGAGGGTGCCACGCAACCCTCTAGCCCTCCTACTCTCCCCGTGCCCCTCTCCTCTCTCTCCCCCGAACGCTCTCCCCTCCCCTGTTCTCCTCACCGAACGCGCCCGCCGAAGCCGACGAGAACCACCGTGGCCACAGCCACCGCCTCACCTCCCTCACGCATCACAAAGCTCCGCCTCGACCTACTCTTGCTCCTCACCGCGCCAAGCGACGCCAGGAGCCCTGCAGTGACGCCATCGCCGTCGTCTTCACCGACGGGTACCGAAAATCGCCGGCGCCGATTCACCGTCTCCGGGGCGTCCCCAGCCCCGCCGTCTGCACCCTTCACCTCGCCGTGAGCCCTGGTCCCCTTTCCCCCTTCTTCCCTCGTCGTCCGCGTGTCGTAGCGCAGTACCCCGCGAGCTCCCGCGCCGCCGTCCACCATGGCCGGCAGGCCCGTGCTCCTGAGCTCTTCTGCTCACAGATGAGCATAGCAACGCGCTCAGCGCGTCTCCAGGAGCTCAAAACTCCCAACCGCTGCTCCTAGCATGCTCTGTGGTGTCGACTTGGTCGATGCCCAAACTCCGGCCGCCGCTGCGAGCTCTTTTCCGGCGAGCTCGGTCCACTCCGGCTGCTGCCGCTAGTCGTGTTGGGTGCACGCGAGTCCCAGCACCATGTAGAGCCTCTCCGCCGTCGTTTTGGTCGCCGAAGGAGCTAACCCGAGCCCTCTGCCGCGCCTGCTGTAGCCGGCGATGAGCCGCCGGCGTATTAGCCTCGGCTGACCAGGGGTTTGACCTCCCCTGGGTCGCTGACAAGTGGGCCCTGGCCTAGCTAATCCTAGATTAGTCTTTTTAATTAAGTCTAATTAACTCAACTGACATTTTAGTTAGTAGTAATTTAACATTAATTAATTTAGGTTAGTTAGTTTGTCACTGACGTGTGGACCCCACACGTCAGGTTTGACCTGGACCCGGTCTGTTGACCTGCTGACGTCACAATGACGTCATGCTGACGCAGTAATGCAATTTTCTGGATTTATTCTTATTCTCAAAAATCCAGAAAATACCACAAACTTCAAAAATTCATAGACAATCAACCGTAGCTCCAAAACAAATAAATTATATATGAAAAATGATCAGAAAAATCCAATCTATCCATCTGTACTATTTTCATGCATGTTAGAACAACTTATAGCTGCTGTATAGCACAAATCATATGAATGGCATTTAAATAATCACATGTGGAGTTTGAATTTGAACCTAGGGTTCAAACCAACTCCATTTAACTTGTTGCTAGTTGCATTAGCTCAAATCACAGCATATTGCCATGTCATGATCATGCATCATATTGTGCATTGCATTGATTGTGTTCTTCCTTGTTTGCCGGTGATTATCCCCTCTCAGTAGACGACGTTCGACGATGAGTTCGATGACACCGATGAAGAACTATATTATCTTCAGAAGTGCCAGGCAAGCAAAACCCCCTTGTTCATTCCGATACAATCCCACTCTATCGCTTCTGCTCTCTTTTACTGCATTAGGACAACCACGATACATGTGTTACATGCTACGGTAGTTGAACCCCTTTCCTTTGCATGACCTGTCATTGCCACAGTAAATAGATGAAACCCACTAGCATGAGTAGGAGTTGTTCGAGCCCTGATGTGCCTACTCATTCATGCTTGTTTGTCATGCCTGCTATTGCTTAGAGTTGAGTCAGGTCTGATTCATCGAGGATGAATTGGAATGTGGTGAACATGTCCTACGATTGAGAGCTAAGTGTGTGAACACGATTTGGTAAAGGTAGCGGTGAGAGGCCATGTAGGAGTACATGGTGGGTTGTCTCATTGCAGCCATCCTTAGGAACTGAGTTCTGTGTTTGTGATCCATGAGCAGCTACTACCACGCATTGGAATGCTTAAGTGCCCCTCTCGAATTATTAATCAACCTGATCTCTGTCCAGGAGTTGCAACTAGTTTCTGGTGTTTGTAGGTAGTGTTAGTAGTCTACCAAGTGGCACCCAATACAGGTGGGCTTGGGACAGATTAGGCACAGTGGCCCGGTGTACCAAGTGGCACCCGGATGGTGGACTTGGCAACCCTGCACACATCGTTTGGGGCCGTGAGCGACACCCCGCCGGATCTCCTTGCGGATGGAACCCGAATAGGCGATAAACCTGGACGAGAGACTTGTGTGGTTAGTCAGGTCGTGGCCGACTCCCTCGCCCGGCTTCCGCTTGAAGGTTGCCGAGGTACATGCCGTGTACAGGGCGATAAGTGGCGAGAGCGTGTGTGAAGAAGTACACCCCTGCAGGGTTATAATTATCTATTCGAATAGCCGGATTCCTCGAATATGGAAACTTGGACCCCTTGCATAGTTCATAGACAAGTGAAAGTGGATACTCTAAAATGCGCAAGATAAGTGTGAGTGCTATGGATGGCGTTCTCGTAGGGAGACGGGAGCGGATCCATAGTGGTGTATTGATATGGTGAATTTGTGGACTCGTGTGCGCCACCTCAAAAGAGCTACTTGCAGTCGTAGTTTAGGATAGCCACCGAGTCAAAGCTGGCTTGCTGCAGTTAAACCCCACCATCCCCTTTGTTGATAATGATGCATATGTAGCTAGATCTGATGTAAGTCTTGCTGGGTACATTTGTACTCACGTTTGCCTATTTTATGTTTTTGCAGAGAGACGTCAGTCTCGTTAGTAGTTCCGCGTGGACTTCGACGTTTAGCTTGTTACCTCAGCTACGATCTTGTGCCCTCGGCAGGATCTGGTAGTTAGTCAGGCTTCTCAGCCTTTTTCATTTGTAGTTGTCTGTACTCAGACATGTTAAGCTTCCGCTTGTGCTTTGACTTGTATGCTCTGAATGCTGGGTCGAGAGACCCCTGTTTGTAATATCTCGCTCCTCAGAGCCTATTGAATAAAATACTTGAGTCGTAGAGTCATGTTGTGATGCCATGTTGTATTTGCACATATCGAGCATATTGTGTGTATGTTATTGAAATGCTTGGTATGTGTGGGATCTGACTATCTAGTTGTTTATCCTTAGTAGCCTCTCTTACCGGGAAATGTCTCCTAGTGCTTCCACTAAGCCATGGCAGCTTGCTACTGCTCCGGAACACTTAGGCTGGCCGGCATGTGTCCTTCTTCGTTCCTGTGTCTGTCCCTTCGGGGAAATGTCACGCGATGAATACCGGAGTCCTGTTAGCCCGCTACAGCCCGGTTCACCGGAGTCCTGTTAGCCCAGTGCTACAGCCTGGATTCACTCGCTGATGACCGACACATTCGATGCTGGGTCATGGATGCCTGTCCCTGTAAGTTTGTGCCACTTTGGGTTTACGACTAGCCATGTCAGCCCGGGCTCCTTATCATATGGATGCTAGCGACACTATCATATACGTGTGCCAAAAGGCGCAAACGGTCCCGGGCAAAGGTAAGGCGACACCCGTGGGAATACCGTGCGTGAGGCCGCAAAGTGATATGAGGTGTTACATGCTAGATCGATGTGGCATTGAGTTGGGGTCCTGACAATAGCCCACACTCAAATCAAGGTTTGGACAAGACAATAGATTCAACAACCGATCACGAGGAACAATCGATGAAGATATCATCTCTCTTCAACACAAACACAAGGATATCCCTTTGGAAATTAACTAAATTAGACAAGCTTTTATCTTCCAACTCTCCAAGTTGTTGTTTAGCTTGACCCACTAGCTTAGGGGTATCCCACACAGATTCTTGGAGAATGTCTGGTTTACAAGAAACCAACTTGACCACGAACTCAACATAGCGATCAGGTGACAACCTGGTGATACTTCCGAGAAGATATTCAGAAAATCACGTACCACCGATATGTTGCTAAGCTCGAGAACAATCTTGCTTTTTAGGGCAAGACGATATGACTGAATAAGCAAGGACTGACACTATCCTAACGCATTGATCAAAAAGTGCACCAGGAATAAGGACTAGGTAGCACAATCAATCTTAGAATGGTGATTTTGACCAACACGCTAAGAATGAGATTATTGTCCTTTAACTACCAAGCAACGGAGTTGCTAGGAGTACAGATTTCACACATCACAATTCACTTGTCGGCACTCCGGTTGCGACAACACGGAACCGAGGAATGAATAATGATGGAGAGAAGTATCACTAAGTCAAGAATTCATAAGAGAAGGTACAATTCTCATGACATTCCTGACATAAATAGGGTAATACTCCAAGGTAGAATAGAACAAAAGCCGGTTTGGCATTTGATCTACGGAATACAACTACTTTGACCGAATCCTAGAAATGGATAAGGTACTGGAGTTTGTTTCTCCTAGTCATTCCGCGATAGAATGGCTTAACGAACCACAAGAGTAATGACATCGATGAACGAATGCACACATACTCTTGACTATCAATTGATAGACGAAGTCAGAAGACAACTAAAGGGGGACAACTCAAAAGAACATATGATTTTCTGAGTTGTGGATGCATGGATTAGAATGTCGAACGAGTTCAACAGGTTTCTTCCGGATAACCCATGCAGAAAGGTAGAACTGGCAGTGTCGCAACATAGAATCTAGAACTCGTCAAGAGCACTCTGGTTGTGATCTTTCGGTTCAACGAGGAACTTCTGCCATAAGCAATTCATGGTATTTGGAAGAAGGAAATACCACAGACCTCAAGGACTATCACAAAGGTTGCCAATAACCTAAAGGAACGAGCAAACACTAACAACATGAGGTAGATAGGGTGAATCTCGGGTTCAAAACCCAGGAGTAGAATACCTACTAACTAAATTGCATCACGGGATGCTTTCGAGAATGGTGGCCAGAATCATCACACTGGCAACGCAAAACATGGTTAGCTTACTAGGTGGCACTCTTAGACACCTAGGGTCATAGTAATAGCTCCAACATATACACCAAGGCAACAGAGTACCTCAACTCACTGGTTAGTGTGGTTAACCTGGCCTAAAGGAACATCGAAACCAGAGGGAAAGGATTTTGCAAATGCATCAGATTGCTTAGCAACCTGGGATGACTCGGACAGCATAACGGCTGTAAATGCTCAAAAGAATTTAGACATGCTACAAAAATGGTGGCATCGCCACTCAGAAGCACAATATCAAGGATTCGAGATCAACAATTAACATATGGAAGTAGTAGGAACTTAACTGAGGCTTGAAACCAAAAATCCTATAAGTCTACGGATTAGTAACACGTGATCCTGATAGAAAGAAGAGAAGGCCTAGTTCTCAGATCAGAAGGACATAAGGTAAAGGAGTAAAAAGAGCCTTACGTTCCAACCCACAATCAATTCCCTTATATAACTAAAGAATTTCTAGACTCAACTTCGACCAGTTTGGCCTGGTAATCCTACAAGCAGTCAAGCTCTGATACCAAAACTGTCAGGACCCCGACTCAATGCCACATCGATCTAGCATGTAACATCTCATATCACTTTGCGGCCTCACGCACGGTATTCCCACGGGTGTCGCCTTACCTTTGCCCGGGACCGTTTGCGCCTTTTGGCACACGTATATGATAGTGTCGCTAGCATCCATATGATAAGGAGCCCGGGCTGACATGGCTAGTCGTAAACCCAAAGTGGCACAAACTTACAGGGACAGGCATCCATGACCCAGCATCGAACGTGTCGGTCATCAGCGAGTGAATCCCGGCTGTAGCACTGGGCTAGCAGGACTCTGGTGAACCGGGCTGTAGCGGGCTAACAGGACTCCGGTATTCATCGCGTGACATTTCCCCGAAGGGACAGACACAGGAACGAAGAAGGCACATGCCGGCCAGCCTAAGTGTTCCGGAGCAGTAGCAAGCTACCATGGCTCAGTGGAAGCACTAGGAGACATTTCCCGGTAAGAGAGGCTACTAAGGATAAACAACTAGATAGTCAGATCCCACACATACCAAGCATTTCAATAACATACACACAATATGCTCGATATGTGCAAATACAACATGGCATCACAACATGACTCTACAACTCAAGTATTTTATTCAATAGGCTCCGAGGAGCGAGATATTACAAACATGGGTCTCATGACCCAACATTCAGAACATACAAGTCAAAGCACATGCGAAAGCTTAACATGTCTGAGTACAGACAACTACAAATGAAAAAGGCTGAGAAGCCTGACTAACTACCAGATTCTGCCGAGGGCACAAGATCGTAGCTGAGGTAACAAGCTAAACGTCGAAGTCCACACGGAACTACTAGTGAGACTGAAGTCTCTCTGCAAAAACATAAAATAGGCAAACGTGAGTACAAATGTACCCAGCAAGACTTACATCAGAACTAACTACATATGCATCATTATCAACAAAGGGGGGGTGGTGGAGTTTAACTGCAGCAAGCCAGCTTTGACTCGGTGGCTATCCTGAACTACGACTGCAAGTAACTCTTTTGAGGTGGCGCACACGAGTCCACATATTCACCGTATCAATACACCACTATGGATCCGCTCCCGTTTCCCTACGAGAACACCATCCATAGCACTCACGCTTATCTTGCATATTTTAGAGTATCCACTTTCACTTGTCTATGAACTGTACAGGCAACCCAGAAGTCCTTTACCGCGAACACGGCTATTCGAATAGATAATGTTAACCCTGCAGGGGTGTACTACTTCACACACGCTCTCGCCACTTACCACCATGTACACCTCGTGTATCTCGGCAACCTTCAAGCGGAAGCCTGGCGAGGGAGTCGGCCACGACCTGACTAACCACACAAGTCTCTCGTCCAGGTTTATCGCCTATTCGGGTTCCATCCGCAAGGAGATCCAGCCGGGGTGTCGCTCACGGCCCCAAACGATGTGAGCAGGGTTCCCAAGCCCACCATCCGGGTGCCACTTGGTACACCGTGCCACTGTGCCTAGTCTGTCCCAAGCCCACCTGTATCGGGTGCCACTTGGTAGACTACTAACACTACCTACAAACACCAGAAACTAGTTGCAACTCCTAGAAAGAGATCGAGTTGATTAATAAGCCGAGAGGGATCGAGTTACCGGAACCCAATGTGTGGTAGTAATTGTTCATGGATCACAAACACAGAACTCAGTTCCTGAGGACGGCTGCAATGAGACAACCCACCATGTACTCCTACATGGCCTCTCACCGCTACCTTTACCAAATCGTGTTCACACACTTAGCTCACACATAGTAGGACATGTTCACACACCTCCAATTCATCCCTGATGAATCAGACCTGACACAACTCTAAGCAATAGCAGGCATGACAAACAAGCATGAATGAGTAGGCACAACAGGGCTCAAACAACTCCTACTCATGCTAGTGGGTTTCATCTATTTACTGTGGCAATGACAGGTCATGCAAAGGAAAGGGGTTCAACTACCGCAGCATGTAACAGTTGAATCGTTGTTGTCCTAATGCAGTAAAAGAGAGCAGGAGCGAGAGAGTGGGATTGTATCAGAATGAACAAGGGGGTTTTGCTTGCCTGGCACTTCTGAAGATAATATAGTTCTTCATCGGTGTCATCGAACTCATCGTCGGAACCAAGTCTATTGAGAGGGGACAAACACCGGCAAACAAGGAAGAACACAATTAATGCAATGCACAATATGATGCATGATCATGACATGGCAATATGCTGTAATTTGAGCTAATGCAAATAGCAACAGATTAAATGAAGTTGGTTTGAATACAAGATTCAAATTCAAACTCCATATGTGATTATTCAAATGCCATTTAATTGATTTGACCTAAACAGTGAACAAAAGTTGTTCTAACATGCATGAAAATGGTACAAATGGATAGATTGGATTTTTCTGATAATTTTTCATATATAAATTATTTCATTCTGACTTACGGTTGAATTTCTATGAATTTTAGAAGTTTTGAACATTTTCTGGAATTTCCTAAATAAGAATAAATCCAGTAAATGATTTATTGCGTAAGCACTGCATCACTGTGACGTCAGCAGGTTAACAGACGCTGCTGCAGGTCAAACCCGACCAGTGGGGTGCACTGGTCAGTGACTGGGGCTGGTTAGTGCCGATGACGTGTGGGCCTAGTCAACGGCCACGTCAGCTTGGTCAAAGCTGACGCGTGGGGCTGCTGTTGTTAATTTAAAACTAAACAGGGAATAAACTGTGGTTAGTTAGGCAGTGGGGCCCATCTGTCAGTGACTGATGTGGGTAATTAGCAGTGTCACAGGGGGGTTATTAGCGCGGGTTGACCGGTTTGACCGGCGGTTAGTCGCCGGCGAGGCCGAACGCGGCGGAGCGCGTCGGGTTTGTCGCTCCGGCGACCATTTGGGTGGCAGAGGCCACGGGCGAGGAGCCAGGGCTCGTCCGCGTCGTCTGGAGCAAGCGGGAGAGGCGGGGGCGGCCTAAGCTCGCCGGGAACGAGCTCGAGGCGGTGGCCGGAGCACGGCCAGGTGCGCGCGGGGTGCTGCGGGGCACGACAGGAGCTGCGGGCGGCAGCTTTGGTCTTATGGGAGGCTCCTGAGCGCGATGGCATGCGCGGGCACGAGCTACGGTGGCTCTGGCCACGATGGTGAGGATCCACGGCGGCGCGACCGCTCGGGTCCGGTGGTTAGCACGGCTACGGCGCGCGAGTGACAAAATGGAGAGGGGGAAACGGTGGCGGGGCTCACAGTGGATCCGTCGGAGGCGTCAGCAAGCTCGGGGAGGCGGCGAGGCGAGCGCGGGGTCACCGGCGATCTCAGGTGCCGTAGGTTGAAGAAGGGGTCGATGCAGGCGCTGCGGTGCGTCCCCGGTTGCGTTGGTCGTCGAGGAGGGAGACGGAGCCGCAACAATTCTCCTGGACACGCTAGATGGGCAAGGGAGGGCCGGTGGCCGCGGTGGTGCTAGTCGGCGGCGACGGCTGCGCTCGGGTGAGCTCGGGGGGAGAGAGCCAGGGGAGGGGGGAGAGAGCAGCGAGTGAGGGAGAGGGGACAGGGGCTTCGGGCGTCTCCGTGGCGCTGGTAGAAGGCCCGGGGCTCCCAGGTGGAAGCAGGAGGTGGCCGAGGGCTCTCGGGTGCGCGCCACGCCTCGCCTCTGCCTTCTGGCAGAGGTGGGAGATGACTGGCAATGGGGCCAGTGGGCTGGGCCGGCAGCTGGGCTGCACAGAACCTGGGCCAGTCAGGTAAGCTACAGGTAAGCTCTCTTTTCCTTTTGTTCCAGTTTTTCTATTTCTTTTATTCTGTTTTGAATTAGTAAAAATACTAATCCATTTTGTAAAATCCTAAAAATAATTTTGGGCACTATTTGAAATATATGCAACAGCCCTCATTTAGTTTCAGAATTATTTGAGCATTTAAATTATTTATAGCATTTAAATGCCCAAATTCAAATACTTTATGAATTAATTCAAAAATCCAAAATGGACCTAGAAATATGTGCATCATTTTTGGCAGAGGTTTTAAACCAATCCAAAAATGATGAACTTTTCTGAAGGGCATTTTGGGTTCATTGAGAATAGTTTTATTTGAACCTAGTTAATTTGATCTGGTGCTAGGGTTTGAGCAATCCCCATTTCAAATTTCAAATAAATTTAGACATGATGCAGCAACCAAGCTTGTCCAAGTGCATAGCAAGGCTAGGGACGTGACACGCTGCCTGGGACTCCCTCCTCCAGGACATCGCTCTTATGCCGATGGACGTCGAGGAGACCCCGGATTCCCTCTCCTGACGCCTCGAGCCGTCTGGCCGCTTTTCCATGAAGTCCCTGTACGCCGCCATTGCTCCCTCGGCGGCCCCGGAGCCTTTTAGCCTGATCTGGGACATCCGCCTGCCTCTGAAGATCAGGATTTTCCTGTGGCAATGGATCCGTGGATGCCTCCGCTCTAGGGTTGAAGTCCTCAAGCGTAACGGACCGGGCAATGGGATGTGCCCCATTTGTGGCACGATTGAAGATGCCAACCACATCTGCTTCTCGTGCTCCGCTGCCCAGTTCCTCTGGGCTTGCTTTTGTAAGCTGGTCGGTGGACAGTGGTGCAACACCAACTTCCCCGACTTACTTGCCGAGCTGAGCGCTTCCCCTCCCCGCTACCGCCATATTAGATGGTTGTGCGTCGGGGTCCTCTCCTGGACGCTTTGGACCATCCACAATAAGCTTGTTATTCAGAAAGTGTCTCTTCGACGTGCGACTGACGCGGTCTTAAAAATGTGTGGTTACTTGCAGCTTTGGCGGCCGCTTAGCCGCCCCCAGGACCGGGACGCCATCACCACCCTCCTCGCCGACCTTCGCACGATGGCTCTTCACGTGGCGCCCCTGCTTCCGCCCCCTCCCCCAGAACCTGACTAGTTGCTCGGGTTGCAGTGCGGAGTGTGTGTTTTGTTTCAGGGGCTTGTTGAGCTGTGCCCTCAGCACTAACCCTTGTGACTTATTTGTACTCTTGTGGACCTCTGTGTGTGCGTGTGTGTGGAACTTGTTGAACTATGTTGGATGCTTGGGAGGTATGCTTTATAATATAAAGCGGGGCGAAAACCTTTTTCGGATAATAAATTCCTCCTAAAATAAAAGATTTTTACTTCTTGACTCATAAATTGCAAGTACTGTTTCTGCAAGTATGCATGCACAAGCCACTGACCATTCGTACGGTTTCCATGTTGCATATTTCAAGTCACAGACCACAGCTATTCCCAGAGAAATAATTGATATTCTCTCTAGTTTCTTCAGATTACTATGGGCATCTGATATCACTAGGCCTGCCTAAAAAATGGTATATAATGCGGTGAGCTATCGATACCAAATTCATAGTTTTTGGTGCAGTGATTAATGGAACAACAGAGAATTGCATTGACTGTTTAGTAAGGTTGCGTTATGCTGGTGAATGTGTTCAACAACTGGCCAAACGAAATGATAAATATATAGCATTGTTTTCACCTCCCTTTAACTCCATGCATGTGATGTAGCCATACAAAACAATGTTTTTTTAAAACAACGGGCCTCCCCCGTCAATTTCCATTAAAGAATTCGCCACAAAGTTGTTACAAGCCAAAGTATCAAAGGAAAAAAACAATGCAAAAACTATGTAATGGACACCAGTAGCATTGTATTGGCACGGGCTGCACTCGTTTAATTCTTACTGATTCCCTAGTTTGAACAGTGCCACCAGCCATAATGTTCACACGAGTCTCCTAGGCAATACGTGCTCCGACCTCAAAGAAGAATGTCGACAATCTGAGAGGCTCTTCTGAATCAAATTTAAACCATATTGATGTAGCATCGATTCTTTGCTAATAATCATTTTCATTTACAAGCCACAGGAGCACTTTTCATCTTGAGAGGGTCAGATGCTATTCTCCACCAAACTAATCAACAGCATATCATTGTGGATAACTGCAATCCCCGGCAGTAAATAGAAAATACATTCAGGGAGACCAAGAGGAGACAAGAAACTGGCCAAGCAGATTAGTCACCTGAAAGGCAAACAAAATGCAGTGTTGTTGCATAGCTTCCCTCTGATAAGAAAACTTTGGATCAATGTGAATCAGAAATAGCGTTTTTTTCCATCTCATATTTTCAGTCAGAAAAGAAAAAACTGAGAGCTGCAAATTTCAACGAGCAACACTATGTTCATCTCAAAAAGTTTAAAATATGGTCCAGCTCCTGTTTTGAATCATTTCAATTAGGAATTACATAGCATTTAGTAATTGACATAAAGCCATAAAAGTACTCCAGGACTCACTCTGATCAACCAAGCAAAAATAATAACCGCTAGTACCAACTACTCCCTCCGTCACAGTTTAGCACGCTTCAACAATCTCTGGGACCAAGGCGATTAGCGATTGGACCAAAAAATAGCATTCGTAATTATAGCACGGTGCCTATTAGTAGAGAAATTAATGCGTACACACATGCATGGAGTGCTTCCACCCCGCGTACACACCTACATGGAGAGAAAATTGTGGGCTTGCTTGTGGTTACCACATCCTAATTAATTGGGCATTAAACCAAACACGCCTAAAATCCCTCCAGTGGTGGAAATGCATGAGGATTGAAGCGCGCCATGTAAACTGTGATGGAGAGAGTACCAACTTTGCTCACGTAGTTAACTGCTTTAAGAATATGATTCTCATGAAAAATTTGTAATATTTAACATTAGGCATACCTTCCCTCTGGAATCAGGCAAAGACTGATCAGTCATGCTATCATCAACCATGACATCCTCATTGATGTTTATAGCATCCCTTTGTGATACCCTCGCTGGATTTCTTTCATAAACAATAATCTCTTCATATACCTTCTGTATGATATCTTTTGCTGCTTTGTACATTGTCTCTGATCCAGATCCTTTCTCAGCACATCCGATGGCAGCAGCACATAGAACATCGTAACGGCTTGTGATGGACTGACAAGCATCATCTTGATGGTTATCACAGTTGTATTCTAATAAACCACTGTCTCTGGCCTTCCTTCTCCAACGCTTCAAATAGTAATCAGGTGGAAGTAAATGTGGATCAACTATTATGAATACTCCTAGAATATGACGGCATAAAATACCTGAGAACTCAAAGTATTTGCAACTACATTTTGCCATCTTATTGGAAGCATTGTAGGCCACACGGAATGTATCGGATGAATTTTCATCTTTCATGATGTTGTATTCACTTATGCATCCATCTTTAGTTTTCTGAATAATATATGCCAAAGACTCTGTAAATTCTTCCTGAAATCTACTAAAGACTGCTTTGGTGTAGGTACGTGCTGGCTGCTTTTCCATTGGTGATGCAGTCTTTGTCGTCACCAAATTTAAAGAAGTGTCCATATCTGCTTTTGCTTCTTCCTCATAATGGTTTTCGATGCCCAAATCAAATTGGGTTAGAAAAACTTCCAGTGTCACATTCGTACTGAAATACTTCTTGTAGAAATCATTCATGGTTTCTAACTTCTGCGCTTTAGATATTTCTGCACATAATGTATCCATCAGGTACAAAGGAACGCATTTTTGGCGGATATTGTACATTGCTCATAAGTATCAATGGTTGACATCCACGCTGTTTCAAATGTGTTGATTGTTTCAGACTCAACAACACAGCTTTCTGACTCATCTATTGAAGTAGGATGCTCTGAGTATGTATGAGCTAACTTCTGTTTGGTTCTACTCAAAATGTGCCACTTGCAGAAGCGGTGACAGGTATGCGGAAAAACCCTTCCAATTGCAACTTTAATGGCCCGATTTTGGTCGGTAATTAGTGAACATGGTGCCTTTCGCTCATTGCTGCCAGCCATGTTTCAAATAGCCAAACAAATGAGCATTCAGTATCTTCCATAAGCAATGCACATCCAAATATAACACGCTGGAGATGATTATTGACTCCTGAAAAGGTAACAAAAAGCATCATATACTTGTTCTTCTTGTATGTTGTGTCAAATGTAACAGCGTCCCCAAAATGCTGATAAGCAAGTTTAGCTCTAGCATCGGCCCAGAAAACATTCATTAGACAACTATTCTTGTCGACCTGTATGGCATGGAAGAAAGCAGGGTCATTGGCTTGCATCTTCTTCAAATAATCAAGAAGACCTTGAGCGTCTCCGCCTTCCCCAAGAATATTCTGCCTCAGAAAGGGCACTCCGTCTGAGCCCATCATAGTGATCTTATTGGAGGCATCAAGCAAACCTCTGTCACGAAGATACCCAACTCTACTACAGGTGCCAAGTTTATGATTATGAGCTGTTTCAAGCTTGGAAACAACCCAATGGTTTGATTCTCTGACCACCATCATAGCATTACAACCTTCTCACGCTTCTTTGTAGCCTCATCTGATGATGGATTCTTCTTTCTGTATGGAATGGAGGACTATTCATATATCTTTCTTTTCTTTTTGCGGGGGAGGACTATTCATATATCAACAAGCATCCTCCCACAAACCCACTGTTCAGCCCGAAGACCCACCCAGCAGCCACAGCGAGGCTCTAAGCTTACAAAATCTCAGTGGCATCGGCTCACTGTGAAGGGAAGAAAAGGCGTCTAAAAATTAACTCTCTTGTCCACATAATGTACCAACAGTAATGACATCAATGATAGTGGATTCCACAATTTGAGTGCAGTACCACCAACACAATGCTCTAACAAATATATTCAAGTACATTCACAATAGTGAGGCAAATGAAGTTGATCTTGTATGCACAAAATGGTGTCTGCTGGAGGAGGCAAACTTGCAATAACAAATTTGAAATTCAAACAGGCTATAACTGATTTGCTCAAATCTTACCATAACAGATCTGAACACCATACAGGTTATAACTGGTTTGCTCAAATCTGAACCTATTCAGACAACATGTTTTGCTCTGTGTAGCAGTCAGACTGCCAATCACATCCATGGTGGTCCTCAACACCCCCTTGTACCTATTGTCATGCCCATGGCCTGCAGTCAAGAAAGCTCTTAAATTCATAGTAGTTGCTCGAAGCAAAGTCGGCATCCTTATCTCTTAGGTAGTTCACTGCCAAAACAAAGTATATACAGGAAAGCAAAAGGCTAAGAGGGACATGCAAAAACTTGTAACAGCAGAAGAAACCATACTGAAGAGAAACAAGCAAGCGAACCGGGAAATCAGGAATGGATTACATTCCCCCCCCCCCCCCCCCCCCTCTCGACCGCGACCGCGCCGCCTCCGCGCCGCCTCCCCTCCTTCCTCGCGAGCCCTCCCCCTCTCTCCTCCTCCTCCCTGCCGCCGTCGCCGGCGCCCGCCGCGGGCCTGGCCCGGGCGACGTTGGCGGCGGCGGCCCCCGGCCCTTACCCGTCTAGGGTTTCTCCGGCGCGGGACGGAGCGCTCCGGGCGGTGTCTTCAGGCGGCGGCGGTCCTGTGCGGCGATGGGGGCGAGGTCTGGGCGGCGGCGGCGCTGTTGGCAGCGGGGCTGCGTGCCGGCGCGGGCTGGCGGCGCCCGCCCAGCCCAGATCTGGGCCCTTCGGGCCCCATCTGGGCCTGGGCGGGCCGGCGACAGGCGTGGCGTCGGCGTGGCCATCAGGAAGCGGTGGCGAGCGGCGATGATCGGCGGGGGCTGGTGGCGTCGACACCAGCCTGCTGCAGCGTGGCCGGTGGGGCTTAGTGGGCCCATTTCGGGCCTGGCCGGGCCAGGGGTGGCCTGGTATGCCCCGCTGCCGTGTCCGGACGGCTACCGTGACGGTGCCGGAGGCGCGAGCCTCCCGCACGACGGCGGTGGAGGTGGTTCCCTCCCGCTCGGCCTCGGTGCTGCTGCTCCCGTCGCTTGGATCTTCTCTCCGGTCTTCTTGGCCTCGTGGTGGTGCTCGCAGCGAGACGGCGTTGGTGGCGGCGCAACCGTGATGGTGCATGGTTGGGCGGTGGTTTGGCTGGTCGGCTCCGGTTGGCCAGTGGGGTTTGGCGTGCGGGAGAAATCCTTGCCGGTTCGTCCGGCTCCGATGCGGTGACACCGGCGGGTGCCACTATCCCTTCTTGGAGGGTGTCGGGAGTAGCTATCCCCCACCTCCCTCCATGTACTGGGGGAAACCCTAGGACTTGTCCGGGCAGCAGCGTCGTCAGCGTCGCATCCCTTCTTGGAGGTGCTGCTTAGTTCGCGGTAGATCGGAGCCTAGGGCTGTGGTGGTTTGTTCCGGAGGGCGCAGCGGTCGCGGGTCTGCCACGCTTTGTCGAGCTGCCGCTGTTGGCATTTATTTCTTTTTCTTTTTCTTTGGGCCTGATGTGCTGCTCGCCCCAGCATTGCGATGTGTGCAATGGTGGTTTGTTTTGGAATACAAAGCGGGGGTAACCCTTTTTCGGTAAACCATACTGAAATATTGTAGTGCACAACCATTTTATAAGAAACAATCGAGCCTAGTAACCAAACCACCATCGTAATTGTTTACATGAATAAAAGGCATAAGTTTTGTGGGGATAAAGGCTAGCTCTTTTGTTGGAACAACCACCGGTCGAACGATTCATAGGGGAACCGAAAAACTAATAACAGAAGCTGGGAAACAAAATGTATACCTGAGCAAAACTGGATGTGTATCATTCTTCACTAATGCCCCATACCTCACTAAGCTTCTCACAATTACCAAGACTACCTGCACAGGTGGACAGAAACAAACAATAAAAGCTAGCACCACACTAAAAAACAGTCATAGCAAAGCATTCTGAAGCACAACAATTGCCAGCTCATATGCATCTGCTAAATAGCTTACTAAGATGAATTCTTCACTGTATATACGCCACTTACATCTATACAATGTACTCGCTCTGTCCCAAAATAAGTGTCTTAACTTTATACTAACTTTAGTACAAAGTTATGCTATAGTTAAGACACTTATTTTGGAATGGAGGGAGTATCATTCATTATTCAGTCTATGCATCACTTCACTGCATAGATGTAAAGGAATGCCCGTGCAGGTGATAATGTGTAAGGTAAAGCATGCCACATCGAGTACTGAAGGTAAAAGGTATTTTTGGTTGCCATAACTGAAAATGTGAGAGTAAGTGTAGTATGGAAAAGCCTACACAAATTAACCAGGCGAACTCTAAAACTGGAAGCAAATTAAAATCGTGAAATTAGACATCAACTGTTTATCAAATGCACATCACTGTTGGACATCAAGAAAGGAAAATGAGGAATTATCATCTCTATTGGCCATGGCAAGAGAAGAGTTGCAGCATGGGGAATTACATCAGTCAAAGCGATGAACAAACCCAGGAAAAGAGGCCGTCAAGGTCACGGGGGCTGAGCCAGGGCAGCACATCCGAGAAAGGGCTGTCGAGGTCGCGTTCGCGGCGCCTTCGTCGCCCTGTGTGTTGGGGGGGGGGGGGGGGGGGGGGGGGGGACGTGCGGGGGGGCGGTGCGGGGACGAGCACAGCGGGGACTACTGTGCTGGGGAGCAGGCGGAGGTCGAGAGCAAGCAGCAGCGGCGGGGAGTGGCGGAGCGGCGCATCAACATGAGACAGTTCACAGCGTCTCCGACAGGCAGCAAGCAAATCAACCGTTCTTTAGGGTTTTTAGACAAAAAATCAGTGCTCCAATAACTGCGCTATATAAATTTTGCTACTCCTTCCGTCACGGTTTAGAAGGCGCGCTTGAAAATTCTCTGGGACCTAGGTGGTTATCTATTGGTTGTGAAATGGGCTAAAAAATAGCATTCACACTATGCATGCATAAAGAAATAGTATATCGGAGTACTAATTAGCTACTAGAAATAGATGCAATGCGCCCTAAACCTTGTCTATTGTGAAAACGCACGCAAATATAATTGTGCCTTCTAAACTGTGACGGAGGTAGTAACAAATTTGGGCAGCCCTAAATTACAACCACTTGGCTGCAAATATCCACATAAAACATTTTTCAGGCAGCATGTGATTGCCCAATCGCCATGCTAAACGTTCCCGCGCGGACCGCAGCCAGCCACAGAACCGTCATGGAAAACCCCTCTGACTTGACTGCCGTTATCACCCCGCTACCGCCACGCTGGAGCAACTCCTCTGGTGGTTCCCATTATCGTCGTGGTCGCCTCCAAGCCATTTGTCCACCACGCCGTTTTTGCGCCCCCACGTGTCGCCGCCGTAGTCGGAGGGGATGGGCCAAACCACATCATTGCTGAAAAGGCCTAGCCGAAGCTACCCGGCTGCGCCGACGTGAAGCGGACTCCGCGAGATCCATTGTTGGCTACCTCGCCGCAGTTGAAAAGACGAACGGTGCAGCCATGACTGCTCCGGCTGCTGCGGTGGTGCACTCCCCCTTCCCCGCCACTAACAGTGGAGGAGGAACCGGCGTCACACGCCGCTATGGCCGCTGACGTCCACACGCGTTCAACAAAATGTCGCAAATGTATAAAAAAATATCTTCGTTTTTCTAGCTTTGTCGCAAAATCATCTTCTTCAATCCAATTGTAGGTGATGTGTGCCTATGTTATTCAATTTTGAGGCATTTAGTTTCAACGATGAAACTTTTTCGCAAAACATGAATGTTGCATTTCAAGATTTTATTTCTCAAGGTACCCCTCTCAAGAATATGACACACAAATGGGAGGAGCCCAATCTTGACATCGATAAGGAGGGTTTTGTTGATGCAACTCCAAAGGAAAGATTGCAAAACTACCAAGAGGATGGAAACAAATTGCTATGTGTGGTATGGAAAAAAATTGGCATTGATGCGGCCGTTGGAAGCGAGCAACCATTGGAAGTATGGGAGAAAGCACGGAAGGATTCATGGCACCATGGGAGGCGTCATGGAAGGATTCATGGGTGGTATGGGTGGATTGATGGATGCCATTAGAGGTGGCATGGATGGTCTTGTGGGTGCCATGGGAGAAGGCATGAGTGGTGGTATGGGTAGTGCTATGAGTGGTGGGATGGGAGAAGACATGGTGATGATACCGATGTTCCAAGCCACGGAGACAACGGGAACATAAGTGGCAATGGAGGAGATGAAAATTGAGAGGTTATGTTTTATGTACTTTTTATGTCCTATGCAAAATAAATGTGTTGGTGATGCACTATGCCTGTGGTTTTCATTTGAATTTGATATGGGGATTTGAAGTTCAATTTGATATGTTGTTGATTATGTGTGTCGTGATCTTGCGAAGTTTAAATTCTATCAATAGTTAATGTCTTGTTTCAATATACATGCAATTGTGAAGAAGAAATATGTGGTTGGGTGCCCTATTATTTGTGTGGTACTTTTTTCCTGAATGCAAATGACATGCACATAAAGGTATTCTTTACCTGGACATTTTGATATCGTATTTGCATTTTTTTCGAGTTCATATGAATTTGTTATGAATTCTTAAAGTATTGGCCAAACAGTCAAAGGGCATTCGGGTGACCTCGAAGGCAAATCTAAGGGCAAACTGAGCATAGTCGAAAAGTAAGGGCAAAACCCGTGGGTAGGTTCCAACTAGGGGCAAAAATGCATTTGTCCCTTAAAAGAAGGTAATAAAAAGACTGGATTCAGGTCACGGAGCCTAGTAAAGTTAGAAAGCTGAAGTCTGAAATCATAGCAGACCAGAGACGAGCTTTGCTGTCTCGCACATCGGTACCACCTCCAGCATCGGATTGAGCACCTACACCTACTTCTACGGCACTGGCTCTAGCACTGACAGCGGCAACAGCTCAGTATGATCCACCAGAGGATTGGGCACTGACCACATCAGCGGATCAGACTGATCTACCGGAGGATCGAGCACCGACACGGGCACCTGCTCCAACACCAGCACCAGCTCCACAAGGAGAACCATCTCCGGCAGCAGCAGCGGTACTACCGGTCGCACCTCCACGAGCACTAGCAATGCCTCCGGCACCTGCACCAACACTTGAACTTGCACTTGCATCCTCTCCGGCATGTGCACCGGCAACGGAACCAACACTTGCATCGGCAACAGACTGGGCTATAGTTCGCACTGCATATACCAAAGTCCTTACAAAAACCGACATCTCCACCTTCTTGGTAAGCATTGGCAGCCCAAGTGATTCGTTCTTTTTTACCGTGGCCAAGTTTCTGTCACCATGCGCAGCCTTGGTGTGAATGAATCTGCACAATATGCTGTAAGTAGAAAGGATCGTCACATGATTGATGCTAAAGGATGGTCAAGGTTCAAAACTGGATCAAATCTTGCGGTTGGGGATGATGTCAAAATCAAACTTTCTCGGCAAGGAGAGCTGGTCCTAATCAGCTTTGAAATTCTTCAGTAGCAGCACGCAACTGCTGAACTGGTCTATCCTTCGAGAGCTTTTGATGTAATATGGCATGGTGAAACAAGTGTCATGTGTGTATAAATAGTACTACAGTAGTATTTATCACGTAGGACATCGTGAAAGAATTGCAACTCTGACTGCTGGTTAGGAATCGTCGTTCGATTTCATTCTAACAGGTGTCGTGCTTTATTTAATTTTCTGTATTCGCCTTGTGACAGCATCTAAAACCAGTGTCGTACCGATCGCATGCAATATTTACCGGATGAAATGCCTCGAGTTAGAACACATGGGCTCCCGAACCTCAAAAAATAGAACACATGGGCCGCCAAACATGCAGGCCCACCGGCCTGGGGCCCAAAGTTCAGACCCGTCAGCCTATCTGAGTATTTATTCTCATCTGAACCCCATATTATGTTTATATATTCCCCTTGATTTTTCTTATGTACAGTATAAAGTTGTGATATAAAATATTTTTTATATTTCTTTATGGAGGGAGTATCACTCTATCAAAAATATATTTATGTGTAGCTAGTTACTCCTGCCTTTCTACTTCCTTTCGCTGATATGCGGGCCATCCAGCAACAAGGTCCATGCACCATGCACCAAATTAGAGTGCACAACTGCGCGATAGACTCACCCCGCCCGTAGCGCCGCAGTAATGCCCAATTAGCCATCAAATCACAAAACCCCACCTTTTAAGCAGTAGAAGTAAGCTGAACGGACGAAGCAGCAATATTTCACTCGGTCGAAATCCCCTTCTCCTGCTTATTCAGAGAAAACCACCTCTCGGCAGTTGCTTAGGGTTTTCTCATGGAGAACCATGTACGAATTCTTCATCCATTCTTGATAAATCCTAGTCCCTTGGTCAACGGTAATCCTAGGATAGCAACTGCCGCCGTTGATGCATTTTTCTTCCTATCGAATATAGTGTGTTTCATTTGTAGTGCCCAAAGTGCAAGGACCCTATAGGTTTCTGCGTCCTTGGCAAGACGCCAGACTTGTTCCCTCTCATCCTAACATAGGATTTTAAAAAGTGCACGGTATGTTCCTAGAATCCTCTTTTCTACCCGGGAGGGTTGTGATTTTTGAACATGCTGTCGATTAATTTGAAAATTTGGATTACTATATTTGGATAAAAGGTACTAGTACCATGGTCAACACTGACGTGAAAGAGGAAATTATTTTTAGATTTGGATAGCGAATAAATTGTGTTCTCATATCATTTTTCCTGCAGTGCATCCCATGCTCTGCCAGAACACATGTACTCAAGAAGGTCGGCCTTGCCATAACTGAATACACTTGTTTAATGGTCATATTGGAGACACACCATGGATATAAGTTCATAGTTGGGTTCATTAAGCAAGAAGATCGTTCCTTTTCTTATGGCCGGACTTGGATAAACTTTGTCAAGTGTTACAGACTGAAAATTGGCACAGGATGGAAATAGCAGAACCTGGTCTCATGTTCCATGTGACTTTCCACCCCGGCGTCTTTGCAGTAGTTCATCCATTTTAGTTTTGTATCTAGTTCTTGCATGTTGCCTCGATTACTTTTTAATCCACCTATTCTGTCTAACTAATCACAATTTGACTTTAGAAGTAGCAACAATTTGTGATTACCTTCTCTCATGAAGATGCTACCTCTTACTACTATTTCTTATAATTGGTGGCACGCGTAGGTTATTACAAAGTGTAGGACACTACTCGTTTGTTATGTGATAAGAACTTGACTATTACTGACGGCACTGAAGTTGACTGGGATGACATCCACCATTTCCTACACTTTATTGATTGTCTTGAGGACCTTGTGGGGTGTTTCAATGGTGAAAGGCCACGTGGGATATGTGTGCCACTGTTGCACACGTTGAACATGTCCAACTGTGTCAAGAAACTAATGGTATGAGTTGTTTTATATTATATGTTGTTGATAAACTCTTGCTTATATACAGTTTTATAGGTGTGATCTTCATGAAACAGAAACTGCCCACTTTTAATGTTTCTATACAGATGCCTGACCATGGCCGAGCCAGACTTGTGGTTTCAACCTACTCCATTTCCCTTGGAGGTGAAAATATACTTATTCATGGGTGGTCTCAAATTATGAAGGCCCGTCGATCTTGGAGAATAGGACAGAAGGTTATGTTCATAATTCTCCATGGCTCTGAAGCAAATCTTGTTTATTGACCACATTGCAGGATGAAGCCGCTTTCAGAAAGTTGTGGATGCGCGGAGTGGCGCCTGGGCCTTGTCCTGGGGCTTGGTGGCCTCACCCTTGGATAACTGTAGGCAAATTAGCAGTGTTCAAGGCGTGCTTTGTATGGTTGAACCTGTATAAGTAATCATACTGCTTTCAGATATGGTTGTTAAGTGCTCCTGCTGCTTTCAGTTAAGGTTGTTAAGTACTCCTGCTGCACCGGCGGGACCACCTGCTCCTGCCTCCCATGGTTGGCTGCGCCTCAGCGCATGCATCGCTGCCCCACCATCTCCTAAATCATTAACACGATGTCAGCCCCACCCTGCACCCGAACCAGTCAACCCTCGCCCCTCGTACTCCCCTTCGCCCGTGACTTCACTACCGCATCTTCCTCGACTCCTGTTTGTTCCCATCCGAGGCCTCGCCACCGTCCTCCGCGTGCCTTCGTGCACTCGCTGCGGTGCCGCCGTCTCATGTTGTCAACATGGTCAACAAACAAGAGGAATCGGGAGAGGACTGTACCTGGAGAGAATGACAGTAGGGACCCACCATGTCCATGGTCGTATGCAAGCAAATTCCTCATTGTTATATAAAATCAAAAAGAAAATGCTTCCTCCTAGTGGTTTGCTGACACCTGGGACCCACGACATTGTCAACGTATAGTGAAGAGAACTGCACAAGAGCGGCTGGCACCTGGACGTAGCTGCTCGAGCCGTTTTTTTGTTATTGTTGAGAGGGAGCAGGGTTTCAACTGGGCCGTGGCCCATCTAGCCCAGGCATCTATTTTACATTCATCACATGACCAACCCAGCTATTTTTTCTTTGTAAAATGGCTATCCCAGTTTATTTTTTCTGAAGAATACCCAATCTAGGCCAACCCAACCCAGGCCAATTATTTTTCTCCACTCTGCTGGACTGCAACTCTTTCGAGACGGCTAGAATTCTTAAAAGTAATATGAAATGGGATGTAAATATAGAAAACACACGACAAATTGGCAATTACTTTCAAATTTCTAAATTTTGTCACATTTTCAAATTTCCAATTCTATTGAGTTTTAAGCTAATTTAAATATATTTTGAAAGTACTTTAAATCGGGCTCCACATTTTGGTATTAAAAATAGTTTGGACCTCACCGAAATATGTGAAATTTTGTTTAAATTTTTAACCCTGGTCCTGGCCAACAAAAATAAAATGGACTGTAATAAATTGCACAACAATTTGCAAATGAGTTGTAAATTATTAAAAAAATAGCAAATGGGCTGACTTGTGGGCCTATTAAGTTAACATGTATGCAAGAATTTTTTTACTTATTATATATTAGTCAACAAATAGCAAATGGGCTGACTTGTTAGCCTGTGCTCTAGTTGCCTACTTCGGCTGCGGCAAAAAAAGTGTCCGGCGGGGTGGGAGGGGGAAGTGCGGCGACAGGAGTAGAGGGCCGTAGCTGGATTCACTCGATGCTTTCGCTCCACATGGACCACGGTCGACTGTTGGAAGTGAGAGTGAAAGGGGAATAAATGGAACGAAGGGGAATACGTACGGGGGAGGGAACTAGATACAGGAGCTCCGTGATTTGTTTCCTCAGGAAAAAGAGACAATAGGGAAGGAAAATCGCGTGGCCGTTCGATGCAAGTTTAACATTTTGGGAGCACGATTGGGAGCACCAGACGGGAGCAAGCAAGCCCCATCACTCTGAGCCAAGAGTGTAGCATTTCTGACAAAACAAGGAAGAAAATTGATGACAAGTGGCTAAATTCAGTGGAAGTTAATGAACGAAAGCGGAAAGTATAGAACTGGTGGCGCATGAAGGGAAATGTAGAGCTGGGGCTTTCCATGGTGTGTCGCCTATCCACCCATTCTCCAGCTTCTATACAAGCTAGGAGCGACGGCATGGTACAGTAGATTTATCGGGAAGAGAAAACAAATTTAAGTTGGACGCGACTAGGGAGCACACGTGTGCTCCTTTGTGTTTCTGAGCACACAGCCAAAAAAGGCAAGTTCTTGTCATAGTGCTATGGTGCAAAATCCATTCTAAGAAATAAAAGATCTTTGCCCCATGTTCATTTGTTTGTTTGTTTACAAATTAAAAAGTCATAACTTTTGAACGGAGCGTCAAAATTAAGTTCCGCACCATTAGGTTTTTGGTGATGAGCACTTCAAAACTAGATCCCATATGGGTATGTTTTGGTGAACTTTTTTTTCTCAAGCAACTGTGGTGCCTCTGATACGACTCCAATGTATCTACTTTTCTTAATGTTTTTCCTCTTGTTTTGGACTCTAATTTGCATGATTTGAATGAAACTAACCCCGGACTGACGCTGTTTTTAGCAGAACTACCATGGTATTGACCACATTGCAAGATGAAGCCGCTTTCAGAAAGTTGTGGATGCGCGGAGTGGCGCCTGGGCCTTGTCCTGGGGCTTGGTGGCCTCACCCTTGGATAACTGTAGGCAAATTAGCAGTGTTCGAGGCGTGCTTTGTATGGTTAACCTGTATAAGTACTCATACTGCTTTTAGATATGGCTGTTAAGTGCTCCTGCTGCTTTCAGTTAAGGTTGTCAAGTACTCCTGCTGCACCGGCGGGACCACATGTTCCTGCCTCCCACGGTTGGCTGCGCCTCAGCGCACGCATCGCTGCCCCACCATCTCCTAAATCGTTAACACGATGTCAGCCCCACCCTGCACCCGAACCAGTCAACCCTCGCCCCTCGTACTCCCATTCGCCCATGACTTCACTACCGCATCTTCCTCGGCTCCTGTTTGTTCCCATCCGAGGCCTCGCCGCCGTCCTCCGCGTGCCTTCGTGCGCTCGCTGCGGCACCGCCGTCTCATGTTGTCAACATGGTCAACAAACAAGAGGAATCGGGAGAGGACTGTACCTGGAGAGAATGACAGTAGGGACCCACCATGTCCATGGTCGTATGCAAGCAAATTCCTCATTGTTATATAAAATCAAAAAGAAAATGCTTCCTCCTAGTGGCTTGCTGACACCTGGGACCCACGACATTGTCAACGTATAGTGAAGAGAACTGCACAAGAGCGGCTGGCACCTGGACGTAGCTGCTCGAGCCGTTTTTTTGTTATTGTTGAGAGGGAGCAGGGTTTCAACTGGGTTGTGGCCCATCTAGCCCAGACATCTATTTTACATTCATCACATGACCAACCCAGCTATTTTTTTCTTTGTAAAATGGCTATCCCAGTTTATTTTTTCTGAAGAATACCCAATCCAGGCCAACCCAACCTAGGCCAATTATTTTTCTCCACTCTGCTGGACTGCAACTCTTTCGAGACGGCTAGAATTCTTAAAAGTAATATGAAATGGGATGTAAATATAGAAAACACACGACAAATTGGCAATTACTTTCAAATTTCTAAATTTTGTCACATTTTCAAATTTCCAATTCTATTGAGTTTTAAGCTAATTTAAATATATTTTGAAAGTACTTTCAATCGGGCTCCACATTTCGGTATTAAAAATAGTTTGGACCTCACCGAAATATGCGAAATTTTGTTTAAATTTTTAACCCTGGTCCTGGCCAACAAATATAAAATGGACTGTAATAAATTGCATAATAATTTG
Source organism: Triticum timopheevii (assembly GCA_963921465.1). NCBI lineage: Eukaryota > Viridiplantae > Streptophyta > Magnoliopsida > Poales > Poaceae > Triticum > Triticum timopheevii. Next base: position 108,713,298 of record OY997270.1, read on the forward strand.
CAAATGAGTTGTAAATTATTAAAAAAATAGCAAATGGGCTGACTTGTGGGCCTATTAAGTTAACATGTATGCAAGAAATTTTACTTATTATATATTAGTCAACAAATAGCAAATGGGCTGACTTGTTAGCATGTGCTCTAGTTGCCTACTTCGGCTGCGGCAAAAAAAGTGTCCGGCGGGGAGGGAGGGGGAAGTGCGGCGACAGGAGCAGAGGGCGGTAGCTGGATTCACTCGATGCTTTCGCTCCACATGGACCACGGTTGACTGTTGGAAGTGAGAGTGAAAGGGGAATAAATGGAATGAAGGGGAATACGTACGGGGGAGGGAACTAGATACAGGAGCTCCATGATTTGTTTCCTCAGAAAAAAGAGACAATAGCGAAGGAAAATCACGTGGCCGTTCGATGCAAGTTTAACATTTTGGGAGAACGATTGGGAGCACCGGACGGGAGCAAGCAAGCCCTATCACTCTGAGCCAAGAGTGTAGCATTTGTGACAAAACAAGGAAGAAAATTGATGACAAGTGGCTAAATTCAGTGGAAGTTAATGAACGAAAGTATAGAACTGGTGGCGCATGAAGGGAAACGTAGAGCTGGGGTTTTCCATGGTGTGTTGCCTATCCACCCATTCTCCAGCTTCTATACAAGCTAGGAGCCACGACATGGTACAGTAGATTTATCAGGAAGAGAAAACAAATTTAAGTTGGACGCGACTAGGGAGCACACGTGTGCTCCTTAGTGTTTCTGAGCACACAGCCAAAAAAGGCAAGTTCTTGTCATAGTGCTATGGTGAAAAATCCATTCTAAGAAAGAAAAGATCTTTGCCCCATGTGCATTTGTTTGTTTGTTTACAAATTAAAAAGTCATAACTTTTGAACAGAGCGTCAAAATTAAGTTCCGCACCATTAGGTTTTTGGTGATGAGCACTTTAAAACTAGATCCCGTATGGGTATGTTTTGGTGAACTTTTTTTTCTCAAGCAACTTTGGTGCCTCTGATACGACTCCAATGTATCTACTTTTCTTAACGTTTTTCCTCTTGTTTTGGACTCTAATTTGCATGATTTGAATGAAACTAATCCCGGACTGACGCTGTTTTCTGCAGAACTACCATGGTGTTGTTTTTGTGCAGAAATAAAAGTTCTCGGAATGGAACGAAACTTTGCGAGGATTTTTATACAATAAAAGAGAATTTCTGGAGCCAAGAGCCACCTGAGGGGGCACCTGGGTGGGCACAACCCACCAGGGCGTGCCTGCCCCCCTGGCGCGCCCAGGTGGGTTGTCCCCACCTGGTGGGCCCCGCAGACCCTAAAACCTACGCTATAAAATCCTATTTTTTCAGAAAAAATCAGGGAGAAAGAATTATTGTGTTCCACGAGACGGAGCCACTATCACCTCCTGTTCTTCATCAGGAGGCCAGATCTGGAGTCCATTTGGGGCTCCAGAGAGGGGGATCTTCGTTCTTCGTCATCACCAACCCTTCTCCATCACCAATTCCATGATTCTCCCCACCGGGAGTGAGTAATTCCTTCATAGGCTCGTTTATCGGTGAGGAGTTGGATGAGATTCATCATGTAATCGAGTTAGTTTCATTAGGGCTTGATCCCTGGTATCCACTATGTTATGATATTGATGTTGCTATGAATTTGCCATGCTTAATGCTTGTCACTTTGGGCCCGGGTGCCATGATGTCAGATCTGAACCATTTATGTTATCACCATTATATCCATGTTCTAGATCCGATCTTGCAAGTTATAGTCACCTACTACGTGTTATGATCCGGCAACCCCGGAGTGACAATAATCGGGACCACTCCCGATGATGATCGTAGTTTGAGGAGTTCATGTATTCACCGTGTGTTAATGCTTTGTTCCGGTTCTCTATTAAAAGGAGGCCTTAATATCCCTTAGTTTCCAATTGGACCCCGCTGCCACGGGGGGGGGGGGGGGGGGGGTAGGACAAAAGATGTCATGCAAGTTCTTTCCATAAGCATGTATGACTATTTACGGAATACATGCCTACATTATATTTGTGAACTGGAGCTAGTGTCGTATCGCCCTAGGTTATGACTGTCACATGATGAATATCATCCAGCAAATTACTGATCCAATGCCTACGAATTTATCTTATATTGTTTCTGCTAAGTTACTACTGCTATCGTTATTGTTGCACTTGCTACAAAAATACCGCTATCACTATTACCGTTGTTATTGCTGTTGTCACTACTATCAAAACTATCATACTACTTTGCTACTGATCACTTTTCTATAGATAATTAATCTCCAGGTGTTGTTGAATTGACAACTCAGCTGCTAATACTTACAAATATTCTTTGGCTCCCCTTATGTTGAATCTACAAATTTGGGTTGAATACTCTAGCATCGAAAACTGTTTTGATCCCCTATACTTGTGGGTGATCAAGACCTTTTTCTCGCGCTGTTGCAGGGGAGGATCACATCAAGTTAGTCTTCCATCAACTCGCCAATTTTGGTGCCGTTGCCGAGGAGACATCATCAACATCTACCAGGTTCCTAATCACAAATCTCATCTCCTTGCAATTTACATTATTTGCCTTTTGCCTCTCGATTTCCTCTCCCCCACTTCACAAACATTTGTCATTTTATTCGCCCTCTTTTTCGTTCAATGTTTTCTTGTCAGATCTGTTTTTGTGTGCAAACTTGCTTGCCATTTTTTTCGTCATGGATAGTTCTTCCTCTATTGCGTGCACTCCTAAGAACGAGGTTCTCAACTTTAAACAAAGGGAAGGAGAGAATTTAAAAGATGCTTGGTATAGGATTTGCAATGCTCATAATAGATCTATCCATAAGCAATCTACCATTGTTCTTCTTCGCTGTTTTTATGTGGGCATCACCACTTGGTATAGATTCGTCCTTGATACGATTACTGGTGGAAATTTCTTGATGTGTCCTTCTCTTGTTGCTTTTAATGATATGGGAAATTTAGTGGGCTCACCACCTCTTATGATTAATGAAACAACTTTTACTCTTGAGCATGTCATGGAAAGATTAGATGCTATTGAAAGAAAATGCTTACCGAAGATCACATTGAAAATTTGGATAAAAAGATGCATAATTTTGCTATTAAGCTTGGGTCAAAAGCGGGAGAAGTTTGTAAGTTATTAAAAGAAAAGGGAACCATAATGCATGAAAGAATTTAAGAAAGCCCCTCTCGGGTTGATAAATTAGAAGAGAACTTTAGTAATCTAAGCACGGCTTTTGCTTCCACTAAAACTATTGAAAAAACTCCCGTAAAAATTGGCAAGATTACTCAAGTTACTAAGAACAAGGGTGCAACTTCTAGTAATAATCAAGGAGATCTCAAAATGATTAGTATTCACCTGAATTTTGTTGAAGCTGTAAGAGATCCCATTGATAAGAATGAATTCCTCAATTTTATGCCTAGAAGTTTCGCATGCTACTTGCCAATTCTTCAAACAAATCTGATTGCGTGATTGAAGAGTTGGATACCAAAGATGACAATACTTAGATCCTTGCTTTATGCCTAGCTAGGGGCGTAAAACGATAGTGCTTGTTGCGAGGCAACCCAATGAATAAAATTTATGTTTGCCTTTTCCTTTCTGTTCTTGAGTGTTTGCACAATTATGATACTGTTATGATTGTGCTTTTTGTGTTTTAGTTAGTGTTTGTGCCAAGTAAAGCCTTTAGGATCTTCTTGGGTGATAGTTGATTTGATCTTGTTGAAAAAAAGAAACTTATGCACTCACGAAAATAATTTTCATAAATCACAGAAATGTGATTTTGCTCTGAATTTTCTACACAAGATTGATATACAATTTTCCCAGGTCTTCCTAATTTTTCAGAATGTTTAGAGTTATAGAAGTATTCGAAGTTTTCAGATTTCTATAGATTGTTCTGTTTTTGACAAATTCTGTTTTCTTTGTGTTGTGTGCTTGTTTTGATGATTATATGGTTTTCTTTCATGAGTTTTTGCCATAGAAAAGTTGGAATACAGTAGATATAATTCAAGAATAAAATCTGAATTGGTTTTCAATAGTACTTATAGTAGTGATTTGCTTTCTTGTACTAATGGATCTCATGAAGGTTTTGTTGAGTTTTGTTTGATTGAACTTTTCAAGTTTTGGGTGATGTTACGATGGATGAAGGAATAAGGAGTAAGAATAGCCTAAGCTTGGGGATGCCCATCGCATCCCAAGCTATTATCCAAATAGAAGCAAGCAACTAAGCTTGGGGATGCCCCGAGTGGCATCCCTTCTTTCTTCTAACGACCATCGGTATTTTACTCGAAGCTATATTTTTATTCGTCACATACTATGAGTTTTGCTTGGAGCGTCTTGTATGATATGAGTCTTTGGTTGTTTTGCTTTGTGTTTTGAGTCATGAATCCTTGCTGGAGACACCTATTTGAGAGACCCAAAATTATTCCATGACTTGTTAGAATTGCTCCCTATGCTTCACTTAAATTTTTATGAGCTATGGAATTGCTTTACTTATATCTTTTTGAGCACGGTGTTCTTTGTTATTTTTGAAGAAATGCTCTCTTGCTTCACTTAGATTTATTTGAGAGTTAGTAAAAAATTTAAGAAATTATCTCTTGCTTCACTTAAATTAATTTGAGAGAAAGAAATATTATGCTCATGATCTTCACTTATATTTGTTTGAGCTTATCAAAAGCAACACATGAAAATTAGTCCCGAAGTGATAGATATCCAAGAAGGATATAATAAAAAACTTTCATGAATATCATTGGACAAAATAAACTTGATTCCTTGTAATAGTTTTGAGATATGACGATGTGATATGTGAGTCATTTTGATGAGTAATTGTGCTTTAGTAAGAATATTGGTGTTAAGGTTTGTGATTCCCTATGCAAGCATGGAAGTCAATAGTCATGCAATGAAATTATATCCTACTTGTGGTGCATTATTAGGTGTTAATTTTGCTTAATGCTCACTTACGAGATTATTTGTTTCTTGGTTGGTCGCTTCTCAATCTTTTGCTAGCCTTCATTTTGCACTAAGTATGATCACTACTGGTGCATCCAAAAACCTTTAAACCAGTTTTGCCACCTGAGTCCACTATATCTACCTATATGTGGTATTCTTTTGCTTTTCTAAGAAAATTTGTATGTGCCATCTATAATTTTCAAAATAAATTTCTATTTTGTGTGCTTGTACCACTCGCGAGGCGGTGAGGGATGAACAATATTTTCCATGCTAGATGTGTTATTCTCACGATGAGTGTTTATTCACTTGTCGTTGCACGAGCGTTAGGCAAAGGTATTAGGGATGCCCAGTCCCAAAATGAAAAATGAATTTACTTTATGTAAAATAATAAATTCCTTGGAAAGTGTTGGTATGGAGGGACACCGTGGATTCGGCTAGCCATGGAAAGTGAAAGTATGGTGGAAAAAGGAATAAACTTTATTTTCTATTTGGGAACCGCCTATGATATATCTAGCATGGAAAGTGTTGGGAGCTCTAAGTCGTTTTCGTTGGTGGGAAAAGTATGCCTCCCAAAATGTTTTTATCTCTCAATTTTCAATTTGAGCTCTGGCACCTCTACAAATCCCTACTTCGCTCTTAGAAGGGCATTTCTTTTACTTTATGCAATTTTTATTTTTAATTTGAGTCTCCATCTTCTCTTATAAAGAACAAACTAGGATGCACTATGATCGTACTTGTGCATTGGGTGTAGCTAATATGCGAGTGTATTTCATGAAGGGATCAATGATTGAGCATGATGGGCTAGGGATAACTTATTTTAGCGTTGATATTTTGAAAGACATGGTTGCTTGTTGATATGCTTGAGTATTTAAGTTCATGTCAAAACTAGACTATTGCTTTGAACCATATAAAAGTCTAAATGTCCATGCTACAAAGAAAAGAATATGAGATGAATATGTTAGGCAGCATTCCACATCAAAAATTCAGTTTTTATCTTTTACCTACTCGAGGATGAGTAGGAATTAAGCTTGGGGATGCTGATATGTCTCAAACGTATCTATAATTTTTGATTGTTCCATGCTGTTATATTATCATTCTTGGATGTTTTACAACCATTTTATAGTTATTTTATATCATTTTTTGGTACTAACCTATTGACATAGTGCCAAGTGCCAGTTGTTGTTTTTTGCATGTTTTTACATCGCAGGAAATCAATACCAAATGGAGTCCAAATGCAGAGAAACTTTTTGTGGATTTTTTTGGACCAGAAGACATCCAGTGGGCCGGAGAAGCACCTGGGGGGTGCTCTGAGGGGAGCATAACCCACCAGGGCGCGCATGGGGGCCCAGGCGCGCCCAGGTGGGTTGTGCCCACCTCGAGTGCCCCCTGAACCGCCTCTTTGCTCTATAAATACCCCAATATACCGAAACCCTAGGAGAGTCGACCGCCCAGAGTCCAGAACCACCAGATCCAATCTAGAAACCATCATGGAGGCGTTCATCATGCCCATTGGTGCCTCTCCGATGATGCGTGATTAGTTCTTTGTAGACCTACGGGTCCATAGTTAGTAGCTAGATGGCTTCCTCTCTCTCGTTTGATTCTCAATACAATGGTCTATTGGAGATCCATATGATGTAACTCGTTTTGTCGTGTGTTTGTTGGGATCCGTTGAACTTTGAGTTTATGATCAGATCTATCTTTTTATCCATGAAAGTTATTTGAGTCTTCTTTGATCTCTTATATGCATGATTACTTATAGCCTTGTATTTATTCTCCGATATTTGGGTTTTGTTTGGCCAACTTGATCTATTTATCTTGCAATGGGAGGAGGTGCTTTGTAGTGGGTTCGATCTTACGGTGCTTGATCCCAGTGACAGGAGGGGAACCGACACATATGTATTGTTGTTACTAAGGATAAAACTATGGGGTCTATTTCTACATAAATAGATCTTGTCTACATCATGTAATCGTTCTTATTCCATTACTATATTTTTCCATGAAATTAATACACTAGATGCATGTTGGATAGAGGTCGATGTATGGAGTAATAGTAGTAGATGCAGGCAGGAGTCGGTCTATTAATTTTGGACGTGATGCCTATATAATGATCATTTCCTAGATATCGTCATGATTATTTCAAGTTCTATCAGTTTCTCAACAATAATTTGTTCACCCACCATTTGCTATTTTTCTCGAGGGAAGCCACTAGTGAAATCTACGGCCCCCGGGTCTCTTCTTCATTATATTTTCCTTTGTGATATATTTTCCTTTGCTTTTATTTTTAGATCTATTAAACCAAAAATACAAAAATACCTTGCTGTACTTTATTTTATTTGGAGTTCGATCTATCAATATTTACAACTCTCTCACGTCCGTTTGCCTATCTCTGGCGCCGTTACCCGAAAAGGATTGACAACCCCTTTAACACGTCGGGTTGCGAGTATTTGTTATTTGTGTGCAGGCGCCGTTCACGTAGTGTTGCATGGTTCTCCTACTGGTTCGATAACTTTGGTCACATCACTGGGGGAAATACCTACCGTTGATGTGCTGCATCATCCCTTCCTCTTTGGGGAAATACCGACGTAGTTCAAGCCAACATCAAAAGGAATTTCTGGCGCCATTGCCGGGGAGCATAGCTATATTTGTTGAGTCACCTGGGATCAGTGGCGGAGCTTCATGGGGGCCAACCTGGGCCATGGCCCCCCCAGCTCACAAATTTTCTTTGTATATATTCCTTTGTATTAGGCCTATTTTCCACTAAAAACAGCTCAAATGGTTAAGTTTGCCCCTCCTCCAGCCCATGGCCCCCCCATATATTCGGCTCAAGCTCCGCCACTGCCTGGTATTATTATCAATTATTCACTATGAAGAATCTAAAGGATGCTAAGACTACTATTTTTCCCTCTAAGACGAGGGGAGGTAAGGAACTGCCATCTAGCTCTGCTTTAGATTCACCTTTTGTTATAAGTAAACTTGTAACACCATCACGTGTTATCAATCCTGATATGTCGCAAGTTATTGATGATGCTACTTCTGCTATGAATGATGCTTATGATGATGCTAGTACCTTGCTTGATGATAATGTGCCACTAGGTGAATTTCTTGATGAACAAATTGCTAGAGTAAGACAACATGATATTGTTGAATCCGATGATGAGCTTGAAACTAAAAATCTTGAAACACCTGCTAGAACTAGCCTTCCTAGATATGAAATGCCTATGGTACCGGAAAGTTATGTTATGAATGAGGAGACAACTAGAGATATTCTTGCTTGTAAGGATAGAGATGATCTAGAGAAAATTATTATGCAATTATAAAGAAAAATCTCTGAATGCTAGAATGCAAAATGATCCTAAGTTTGCTATCTCACCAATATTTGTTGATGATAAGGATTATGAATTCTTTGTTGATCCAGAGTTAATTACTTTGGTTGCTTCTGATCCTTTCCATGGTTATGAAACTGAAACTGTTGTGGCACATCTTACTAAGTTGAATGACATAGCCACCCTTTTACTCATGATGAGAAAACTCGCTATTACTATACTCTTAAATTATTTCTGTTCTCATTAAAGGGTGATGCTAAAGCTTGGTACAATACACTTGCTCCCGGTTGTGTGTGTAGTCCCTAGGATATGATTTATTACTTCTTTGAAAAATATTTTCCTGCTCATAAGAAACAAGCTGCCTTACAAGAAATATTCAACTTTGTGCAAATTGAAGAAGAGAGTCTACCACAAGCTTGGGGGAGGCTTCTCCAATTGCTTAATGCTTTGCCTGATCATCCTCTTAAGAAAAATGAAATACTTGATATCTTCTATAATGGACCGACTAATGCTTCTAGGGACTTCCTAGATAGTTGTGCTGGTTGTGTTTTCGGGGAACGAACTATTGGGCAAGCTGAAGAATTATTGAATAACATACTGAAAAATTATGATGATTGGACTCTTCCTGAACCACCGCCTAAACCCACCCCAAAGAAGAGGGGTATATTATATCTCAGTCCTGAAGATATGCAAGAGGCAAAGAAACCTATGAAGGAAAAAGGTATTAAAGCTGAGGATGTCAAAAAATTACCTCCTATTAAAGAAATACATGGGCTATATACACCACCACTACCTAAGGTGGTAGAGGTAATGTCTCTAATGAAATTTAATGACAATGATAACCCTCATAATATGCACCCTAGCCAATGCCTCTATGAGTTTGAGAATTATATTAGAAAGCAAGATCACTTCAATGCAAATGTTATGAAACAATTGAAACACAACTCTGATATGATTGCTCGCTTGAGTGACTTGTTATTTAGAATCTCAAATGATGTTAGAGGTGTGGGAAAACATGCTTCTATGGTACTAACCTAGTTAGAACAAGTTGCTAAATCTCAAAGAGAATTGTTAGATGAAATGAACAACAACATACATGACGTTGCTGTTAGAGTTGCAACTAGAGGAGGTAAAATGACTCAAGATCCACTTTATCCCGAGGGACACCCAAAAAGAATTGAACATGATTCACAAAGGAACAACACCACTACACCTAGTCTTTCTAAAAAGAAGAACAAAAAGAAAAATGATAGGACTTTGCATGCTACTAGTAAACCTGAAGTAGAAAAATCTCCTGATAATGACAATGATGTCTCTATTTCTGAAGCTAAAACTCAATCTGGTAATGAACATTCACCTAGTGATAATAAAAAAGATAATGTCGATGTTCATGAAGATACTCAACCAAACAATGAAAAAGAACCAGATACTGATGTTGAAATAGAACCAGTTGTTGATCTCGATAACCCACAACCCAAGAATACACGATATGATAACAAAGACTTCATTGCTAGAAAACACGGTAAAGAAAGAGAACTGTTGGAGTAATGGGCCACGGGTGGCCTAACCCGAGTCCCTGTAACTTTCAAGACATTGGGCCGGCTGCATCCCACGAGCCTCCAGAATGAAGCGCCGCCTTTTGGTGGCCCGCTGGCTCAATCAGCCGGCTGCCGGAAGACGACCAAGTACCAGAAGACGGGTCGACTCCTAGCAGGCAGCCTCCGGAGAGGCCGGATCCTAGCAGGCAGCCCACGACGCCCTCAGAGTCTGCTCCCCTCATCAAGAAGACAAGACGGGGTGAGGCTATGGTATAGCCCATCACCCCCGTATCCCGGGCTTGGCGTGGCCACAGTGCCCCGTACAGGTGGAGATCTCCACATGACGCGGCAGTGTTGACACTCCACCCTTGATGTCACCCCTGTCAGGCGGGGCCTGCTCCCACGATGGCCTGTCGGTACGGCTTGCCGGTGGCGGGCCCTACAAGGCAGCAGGGGCCCGGAGGGCGGCCTAGTCTGGCCAGTCGGATCCAAGGGGATCCGGCTCCTGGCGGGCAGCCGGATCCTTCCTCGAGGCCCGTGCGCCAGTAACCAGATGAGACACGGTGAGGCTACAGAGATCTCCCACCAGGCGGTGGGACTGTAGCCATGCCCTCCCCCAACCAAGCATGCGTCATTAGCATTGCGGCTACAATGATCGACCGCCAACCAGACCCGCCAGCAGCGGAGGCGGCCTGTCGGCTCCGTACCAGACCAGTCGGCGGGACCCATGAGGCGGCGGGCCCCAGCAGCCGGCGGAGAAGCCGGCGACTAGAGACACTGACAGCTGGGCCCTACACCCGGCCAGATTACCATTGTACCCCTGGGGGTAGGCCTATATAAACCCCCCAGGGCACCCATGCAAAAGGTTCCCAACCTGTTAGAACTAGACTCATACCTAGAAGGAGAGGAGAGCAAGCCTTGCCTTCTTCTACCTCTAGCATACAGCTCGAGGAGCACCATTGTACTCACTAGTGCCTTAGTGATCATGCGGAGACCCCGCAGAGCAGGACTAGGGGTGTTATCTCCTAGGATAGCCCCGAACCTGGGTAAAGTGCGCTGGCATTCGTGTCTACGCCTCATCCCGCTTCCAGGCACCGGCGACGTTCTACTCGCTCCCACCATGATAAGCCATCCTTTGGCATATGTCGCACCCAACCCCCGACATTTGGCGCCCACCGTGGGGCGAGGTGCACCGTTGTCCGGAGACCTATTCTGGACGGGAACCTTGTTCCTTCCTGGTGAGCGCAGCCATCCCAGCACGCCTGACGGCGTCAGCACCGACGCGCTGCACGGCGTGGAGATCGCTTACGCAGCGAACTGCCTCGCCGACCTTGTTGGCGAGATTCGCCTCTCCAACGAGCCTGCATCCGACACGGGCACAAATTGCCCCGAGAGCCGCCTCGTCAGCCTCCTCGACTAGCTCCACATCGCCAGCGAGCCTGCTGTGGACTTGGAGTCAATTGGCTCCACCGACCCGATGCTTGTCGACACCGACACTGCGTCGCTTGACGCGTTCCCCACCAACGTGGTGGTCTACGACGAGCCACCTCCTTGCGAGCTCAGTGGCGGGAGCACCGTCACAGAGGTGCTTGTCATTAGCAATGGTGAGCACTCGGGCGGAGGTGCTCGACACCCACTTGATGCAGCGCTGCAAGACCTGTCTGCGCCCATCCCAGAACATGCCGACGCCGAGACGCTGGAAGCACGCCGTGTCCATCTCGTCGAAAGCGCCAACAGGCTGGCTAGCATGAGACGCCTTTCGGAGGCCTACCGGCGTGAGATGGACCGAGCCGTCGGCGGCACGCCGGCTCCTGGTGGGCCTGGCCGCATCGGCTCGATCGGGCAGCATGGCGCGACCATCGCCAGCATGTTCGGGACAGATTGTCCCGTCTACGCCACGCCCGCGGAGAACATATGAGCTGCCCAGGCGGCAGCAGACGAGCTAGACAAGCTCTAGGGCGACGAGCGTCGCCACATGACGGAGCGCGTCCAGCAGCTCCTTGATGTGACCACCGAGCAGCAAGAGGCCGGGTACCGCACTGAAGCGCCCAACCGGTGAAACTACGATCCGCCTCCTCGCCAGGATCACGGCGCGACATCCCGGACGCCGACTACAGGCGGCGCCTGTGAGCGAAAAGACAAGGAGCCGACTGCTAGCTGTAGTCGGACTCGCCTCACCATCGAGCGTGACACAGAAGGCCGCCCCCGAGCCGTGGAGCGACGAGGCAACCTGCCTCCTCCTCCGCCTCGCGGGGAGAGACATCTCACCCCGCCACCTATCACGCACCCGACAGTCGATGACCGCCTAGGCCGCCGGGAGGGAGTCGGAGACAACGACGCCCGCCACCGGATCGACCGCCTCAATCGATCCCTGGCGCTAGAAGAAGAAGACGCATTGGGTCCGCCCTGTTTTGGCCCACGAATTCGAGAGGAGACCTTCCCCAAAGGGTTCACGCTTCCAAGAGATACGCCCAAGTACACCGGCTCCGTGAAGCCGGAAGACTGGCCGGTCGACTACTCCACGGCCGTCAGCATAACGAACGGCAACAAGTATGTTGCTGTGAAGTACGTCCCGCTCATGCTCTAGGGCACAGCCTGGACATGGCTGAACAGCTTGAAGCCCCGCAGCATCAACAGCTGGGTTGATTTCACCGAAGCCTTCATCCGCAACTTCACCAGCACGTACAAGCGGCCTCCCAAGCCCCGCCAGCCCCCTTGTGCATCCGAGGCCCCGGCGAATCAACTCGCGACTACCTCACGCATTGGGCCGAGCTGCGCAACTCTTGCGAGGGCGTGCATGAGGTGCAGGCCATCGAATACTTCACCGCTGGGTGCCAAGAAGGCACCCTCCTCAAGCACCGACTTCTCTGCACGAGTCGGTGACCCTCGACGAACTGCTGATCATTGCAGACAAGTACTTCACGGCCACGTCCTCCATGAAGGCGGAGATCCAAGTCAACGCATCCGGCAAAGTGGCTCCTCAAGCTCCTCGGACTCCGACTGGCGACACCAGTCTGCGTCAGCAGCCGAATGACAACAAGTGCAAGGCCACGCAGCCGGCTTCCACAAGCCAGCAGGTGGCGATAGTGGAAGACCAACAGCCGGAAGGACAGCCTCCAGCCAAGCGTCAGAAGGGCGGCAAGCCTAACTGGTTGCCCGCCTTCTCGTATGAGCAGACTCTTGATGCACGATGCAAATTCCACAGCGGAGCGAAGCCGTCCAACCACACCACTCGGGAGTGCCATTGGCTCACCAGAATCGCTAAGGGGGATGGACTCCTGCCTCCTCCGCCTCCCGGCCCGTTGCCTCCTCCACCCCAGCAGCCGGCGGTTCGGCCAGTTGGCGCCATACAAGATGAGTATCCTGAGGAGCATGGAGCTTATGTCGTGTTCACCAGCATGGCCGATGATAAGCGCAGCAGACGGCAACAGTAGCAAGAAGTACATGCAGTAGCATCAGAAACCGCAGAGTTCATGCATTGGTCTGAGAGGCCTATCAGTTGGAGCAGAGATGACCACCCGGAGGTGATGCCCTCTCCTGGTTCTTATGCCTTGGTCTTAGACGCCACCTTCGCAACACAGAGGCGGGCTGCTCGTTTCTCCCGATTCCTGATAGCTGGCGGCGGCAGCATCAACATCCTGTACCGTGACACTATGGAGAAGTTGGGAATCAAGCAGAAGCAGCTTCACCCCAGTCAGACTATATTCCATGGCATAGTTCCTGGCCTTTCCTGCTCACCAATCGGCAAGACCCAGATTGACGTTCTCTTCAGAGACAAAGATCACTTCCGCCGAGAGCCAGTCTGGTTTGAAGTGGTGGACCTTGAGAGCCCCTATCATGCACTACTTGGCCGACCTGCTCTAGCCAAGTTCATGGCGGTCCCCCACTATGCTTACCTCAAGATGAAGATGCCAAGTACCAAGGGAATCCTAACCGTAGTCGGAGACTACAAGAAGTCGTCCGCCTGTGCGGCAGACAGCAGCCGACTGGCCGAGTCGCTCGTGATTGCAGCAGAAAAGCGGTTCCTTGACCGGGTTGTGGCAATGGCAGGCAAGCAGCCGGAAATGTCACCCAACCCCAAGGATTCGGAAGCTGAGGGCTCGTTCAAACCGGTGAAGGAAACAAAGAAGATACCCTTGGACCCGGAGCACCCGGAGAGGCATGCTATCATAGGTGCAAACCTTGACAACAAATAGGAAAGCGAGCTCGTCGATTTCCTTCGTGAGAATCGGGACATCTTTGCATGGTCTCCAAAGACATGCCGGGTGTTCCAATGGATTTCGCCAAGCACAAAATACATGTCCGACCTGACGTCAAGCCGGTCCGGCAGCCCTTGCACCGCCTGTCAGAAGAGAAGAGAAGATTAGTTGGAGAAGAGATAGCCTGACTTCTAGCTGCCGGCTTCATCATGGAAGTATTATTCCCAAAGTGGTTAGCCAACCCAGTCCTTGTGCTGAAGAAGAATAAGCAGTGGCGCATGTGTATTGATTATACCAGCCTCAACAAAGCTTTCCCCAAAGATCCCTTTGCTTTGCCAAGAATTGACCAAGTGATAGACTCCACAGCCGAATGCGAGTTGCTGAGTTTTCTGGATGCATACACAGGGTATCACCAGATCAAGCTGAACCCAGTCGACGGGCTGAAGACCGCCTTCATCACACCATTCGGAGCCTTCTGCTACCTGACCATGACGTTCGGCTTGAGGAATGCTGGTGCCATGTTTCAGCATTGCATGTAGAAGTATCTCCTCAAGCAACTTGGTAGAAACGCCCATGTTTACATGGACGACATAGTGGTGAAGACGGAGAAGCGTGGCACGCTGCTAGAAGACCTCAAGGAAACATTTGAAAACTTGCACCGATTTCAAATCAAGCTCAACCCGGAGAAATGCGTCTTTGGAGTACCAGCCGACCAGCTTCTTGGCTTCCTGGTTTCAGAGCGCGGCATAGAGTGCAACCCTGTGAAGATCAAGGCCATCGAGAAGATGGAGATGCCCACCCGACTGTTGGACGTGCAAAAATTCACCGGCTGCTTGGTATTGATCAACTGTTTCATCAGTCAGCTGGGTGAAAAGGCTCTTCCCCTGTACCAACTCATGAAGAAGACCACATTTTTCGAGTGGAACGACAAGGCGGACAAAGCTTTTCTCCAGCTCAAGAAGATGTTGACCACTCCTCCTATTCTGGCGGCTACGACTAATATTGGAACGGATCGGCTCCACCCGGCAAGCAATACCAGCCGCGTCGCCCTGCAACGCCTCCTCAAACCGTCTGTCAAGCCGTCACCAGAATCAAACTCCATCTTCGTGCCAGCTCCTCCCACTACAAAAAAAAGACACATCCGTGACACTTTGGGCCAAACGATTTTTTTTTCTGTCATACATATGACACTTCTATGATGATAACTGTGACAAAACCCGGTATCATCATAGATGTGGTGGGCTCCTACTTCTATGACAAAAAATCATTGTCGGTGTCAAAACCGGCGGATCTCGGGTAGGGGGTCCCGAACTATGCGTCTAGGCGGATGGTAATAGGAGACAAGGGACACGATGTTTTACCCAGGTTCGGGCCCTCTTGATGGAGGTAAAACCCTACGTCCTGCTTGATTAATATTGATGATGTGTATTACAAGAGTGGATCTACCACGAGATCAAGGAGGCTAAACCCTAGAAGCTAGCCTATGGTATGATTGTTGTAATGGGTGTTGTGTCCTACGGACTAAATCCCTCCGGTTTATATAGGCACCGGAGAGGGCTAGGGTTACACAGAGTCGGTTACAATGGTAGGAGATCTACATATCCGTATCGCCAAGCTTGCCTTCCACGCCAAGGAAAGTCCCATCCGGACACGGGACGGAGTCTTCAATCTTGTATCTTCGTAGTCTTGGAGTCCGGCGGACGATGATAGTCCAGCTGTCCGGACACCCCCTAGTCTAGGACTCCCTCAGTATCCCCCGAACCAGGCTTCAATGACGATAAGTCCAGCGCGTATATAGTCTTCGGCGTTGCAAGGCGGGTTCTCCCTTTAAGTTCCATGTACCTGCCGAACAGTGTCCGGCTTTCTCATCAATGTTGCGCTCCTTGGCTTCCACGCCCAATAATGGCCATCTTCCACGCGTCACATGAATGTGAAAAGCCAGGGTATCTTTTATGTTTTACCCCCTAGTTGTGCAAATAATCTGCCTATAAGAGAGGCAAGAATCCAGATCCAAATCACACCATCTTCCTTCCGCGAGTACTCATCGGAGCGCCTCTGACAGAAAAATCCATTCCATCATGGACCGTCGATGCGGCTCCTCCTCTCGCGCTCCCAGCCCACTGCCAGGAGACTGGCGGAGATGTTCTGTCCCGCACAACGAGCTGGTGACGCTCCAAGAAGAGGGATATCTCCCTCCGGCCTTCATGGTCCCGGTTCGAGCCGGGTTGGCCACCTACCAAGGTGGGAAGCAAGCGGAGGCTACCCCAAGTCCCAACAAAGGGGAGCGGGTATGCCTCGTCCCCTATCTGATAAGGGGACTCGGATTTCCTATACATCCGTTCCTTCGCAGGCTCCTGGAGTTCTACGGACTCCAGCTCCATCACCTTACGCCCGCCTCTATCCTGCATATCGCGGGTTATGTAGCTCTTTGCGAGCTATTTCTGGGCATCGAGCCCCATTTTGCACTGTGGAAGAGGTTGTTCTGCCTCGTACCCCGTTCTCACGAGGGGTCCATATATCAAGGGGGCGGCGCCGAAATATGGCGCATTGCCGGGACCGGATATCCATCCGGAACCCCCAAGAAGGCGTCCGAAGACTGGCCCTCAGAATGGTTTTACATAGAAGATGCTCCGCTGCCGGACCCTGTTCGGATCGGCCTCCCGGAGTTCAGTACTGCTCCTCTGAAGAAACGCCTTAGTTGGCGCTCGCGGAGCCCCCAACTGGAGGAAGACAAGAGCGTCCATTATCTGATGGGCCGAATAATATCACTGGCCCATTCCGGGTTGACCATGATTGGAGTCATGGCAACATGCATTATGCGGGGGGTGCAGCCACTGCAATACTCAGGTGGAGCTAGTCGACGGGGTGTTCCACCAGCTCAGCATGGATAATGCTTTAGTCGCCATTACGGCTGACTACCCCGGACTATATCCGGTTTCCCAGGTGATTGTGACGGAAGTCCTGACACCATTATCTCTTCCTTGCTCATTTCTAACCTTCACGTGCGATGGTGTTTTGCAGGAAGCGCCTTCAAGGCGGGAAGCCGAGCCTGCGGCGGCTGACCAACAAAGGCCAGTCCAGACCAATAGGCGGAAGAGGAGCGCGGCGCGGACTAAAATGTCGCTGCAAAGGTATAGCTCACAGTTCATTATTTGGAGCAACGTTCCTAGGAAGCGTTTGAGTGCTCATGGCTTTTTGTAGGAGGAAAAGCGCCCGCCGAACTGCGGGCGTGGAGGTTGCCAATCCAACGTCTACCAGCCAGGCTCCAGCACCTGGTCTGGAGGGGGAGGCGAGCGCAAGGCGTGAGCCGAACACTCCTCCAACGGAGGATGCCGACAGACTGTCCGCCACCAAGTCTGAGGTGGAGAGCACCATGAACCATAGGCGCCGCCGGACAGTATTTCGTGACGCGTGCTTCTCCCCTGAGGCGTTGAATGCCTTTAACGCGGGGGACGCGAACCTCCGTGCTGCTCAAGATGGTTTTACCAGAGCCACGGAGCAATATGTAAAAGACATACGGGTAAGAGAATTTAATAGTTATATATGCCAGTAGCCCCCGAGACTTAAAGTAGTTATGTTAACTGATTTAAGGATCATTTGAAACGCAGGATCTTACCGAGAAGAATACCCAACTGTCTCAGGAGTTGCAAGAGTGCAAGGCCCAACTTGAGGCCGCACTTGCTGCCACAGGAGGAAACACAGAGACCCCTCCTGGTAACACATTTTTTTTAAAATATAAGCGCTGTGCGGCGTGCGCGCAAGTCTAATAATGACATTGCAGGTGCTGCCGGACAAGATCCGGACAGGCAAGAACTACTACGCCAGCTGAAGGCCGGCGAGAGGGTGCTGAATAGAGTGCAGCAGGAAAGGAACAGGCTCCAGGATGCCCACGCCCAGCTCGGAGAAGAGATGAAAGGTGTTCGGGCTGAGCTGTCTGGCTCCATTAAGGAGAATCAGCGGCTTCGTCGCGGCATCTATAGTAAGTGCTTAAGCGAACTCCTTTGAAAAGAAGAGTTCGGCGAGGAAGTCAATTGACAAAATATGTCTGTAGGTATACTCACAGGTCGCCCTGCAGAGGAGATGCCCGTATCGACGGGTGATCAACTTCCCGAACTGTTGCAGCTGCTCGAACGAGTTCGACAGGCGATGAGCGGCGCCGTTCAGGCTTTATGGCCGTCCCTTTCCGTGCCCGAAGGCCTTGGGGAGATTATGGAGAAGCTTCAGGGAATGCGGCAGCGCTTCCGTTTGTGGAAGATTTCGGCCTGCCGCCAAGGTGCCAGGGAGGCTTGGGCCATGGTGAAGATGCGGTACAAGAAGGCGGATCCCAACCACATGGCCGAGGTCGGACCTGTGGGGCCCGATGGGAAGGAGATCCCTGTGAGTTTCGTATACGGCCAAGTAGAGTTGGCCGCTAAATTTTCCCAACGGAACTGTAAATTAGACAACCTATTAGACGGGATTGAGGAGGAATACAGTCAGTAGATTTGACAATGTATTTTAAAATGACATGTGAAATGCCTTCTAGCCGGATTGTAGATCGTTTGTCTTTGCCGACCTTTTCGCTTCAACCTCGGGACCCTAGAGTCCGGAGTGTGTCCGAATACCTTTTCGGTTAAGAAGCAACCGGGGTATGCATGGAGACCAGGCGTAGGGATCATCAGTGCTTTATCAGACAAGTGCCCAACTAGTTATGTTATATTACATGGTTAGTAAGAAACATCTTCCAGGGAGAATAGTTCCGTTAAGGGTTCCTTTCCCTGGGAGGCATGCCCTAAAGTGCATGTCCGGACTGCGAAAAAAGCAAAAAAACATCTGGGGGCAGATAAATAAATAGGTAAAAAATCATCTTTCAAGTCACCGACCGAATATTCCCTTAAGAACGGTAGCTTTCGGCTTCACCCAGTCTGAGGTACACATCCGGCTGACCCGGCAGTAACAATCGCAGAGGTGCTCCCTTTACCTCCTAGCCGAACAATCGGGAACATAGGGGTAAGCACAGGAGCCAGGCAACCCAGCTTGGCCAAAACTTAAGTCATATCGATGCATATAATGGTGAGTAAAAGGTACATGTGGAAGCTTGACACATGTGCTGCGCATGAAGCCCTTATAATTGAGCTTCTGGAAAAGAAGTCCCCAGGTATAATGAGTGCGGATGGCACATCAAGTATGTGCGAACAATGCGTAAGTAGGCCCTTAAGGGCTTTTAGGAAAAGGGTTAAGAGAAGAAAGAGAAACAAAAGACAGCTGAAGTGTAAAAATTTGGACGGGGGAAGGGGACGAACTCTTAGTCCAGCGCTAGGCATAGAATCTTCGGAGGCGGGCTGCGTTCCATGGGTTCGGCTCGAGTCGGTTGTCCGATGCATTTCATAGACGGTATGCTCCGCCGGTCAGGACTTGATCGATAATGAAGGGGCCCTCCCATTTGGGCTTGAGCTTGTCCTTTTTCTTGTCCGGCAGACGTAGAACTAGTTCGCCAACGTTGTAAGTCTTGGCCCGTACTTCTCTGCTTTGATATATTTGAGCCTGCTGCTGATAGAATGCGGAACGAGCCTTGGCAACGTCGCGTTCTTCCTCCAATGCGTCCAAGCTGTCCTGCCGATCCAGCTCGGCTTCTCTTTCTTCATACATGCGCACTCGAGGTGAGTCATGAATGATGTCGCAGGGCAGAACTGCCTCTGCGCCGTATACCATAAAAAATGGAGTGAATCCGGTAGTACGGTTGGGCGTTGTCCGCAGCCCCCAGAGTACGGAGTCGAGCTCCTCTACCCAGTGCGTGTCAGATTTCGTAAGTGACCGCACTAGTCTGGGTTCGATGCCGCTCATTATTACACCGTTCGCTCGTTCCACTTGACCGTTGGTTTGAGGATGATAGACTGAGGCGTAATCGAGCTTAATGCCCATGTTTTTGCACCATGACTTAACCTCGTCGGCCGTGAAGTTCGTGCCGTTATCGGTGATGATGTTGTGGGGGACACCATAACGGTGTACTACCCCGGATATAAAGTCTATCACTGGTCCGGACTCTGCCGTTTTGACTGGCTTGGCCTCTATCCATTTGGTGAATTTTTCCACCATGACCAATAGGTACCTTTGCTTGTGGGTTCCCCCTTTAAGGGGTCCAACCATGTCAAGCCCCCAGACTGCGAACGGCCAGGTAATGGGTATAGTTTTGAGGGCGGTGGGTGGCATATGGCTCTGATTAGCAAAGAGCTGACAACCGACGCATCTTTGGACTAAGTCCTGAGCATCTGCCCGGGCCGTCGGCCAATAAAATCCTGTACGGAATGCCTTTCCTACAAGGGCCCGAGCTGCTGCGTGGTGTCCGCCTAGTCTGGCATGAATTTCAGCCAGGAGGTTTCGCCCTTCCTCTCTCTCTATCTGTTTGTGTTTCCTCTCATTTAACTAGGAGCACGTGAAGAGCTTGGGCATTTGTTGCCTTCCACTATGTGGCCGATGCCATATTTCGCAAAAGTATGCCACATAATATGCATCAATGTCAAATCAAAAGATTTTGGCACCGCTCTCGCGATGTGAGAGAGTTGGCACCGCTGTGCACACAGACCCACATGTATAAACAAATCAATCAAACCAACTACACCAGCCTCTCACTCTCCCAAACAAGTGTTTTTTTATTGCCTCAGTCCTCTCTCTCTCCCACGCAGTGTTTTTTCATTGCGTGAGTTAATTTTGCACCGGAGCAAAGTAGGTGCTCCAGATTGGGGCACCAGGTGAGCAATGGAGGGGCATCGATGCCAAATGCATCACAAGTGAATTTGGCACATGTTTTGGCCTACATAGCCCACTTTTGTACTCCCTCCGTCCCAAAATTCTTGTCTTAAATTTGTCTAAATACGGATGTATCTAGTTACATTTTAGTGTTAGATACATCCATATCTAAACAAATGTAAGACAAATATTTTGGGACGGAGGGAATACTACCTCGTATTTAGTATAAAATTTTGACCATAGATTTACCTAAGAAAATGCCAATGCATGTCACTAAAAATTACACCATTTGAAATTATGTTCAAATACGAATGCAACGATATAGTTCTTAGTGACATGCATTAACATTTTGTCTGTTAAATCTATGGTCAAATTTTGATACTACAAAATTGGAAGAGTAAACCAGGACGGAGGTAGTAGTAGTACTTGCCCTTAGGGTAACCATAGAATTACTGGAGTAGTCTAAGTTACTTTCCACTATGACTAGCCTAGGCTACTATAGTAGTACAGCATAAAAATGATGCAGGTGATCACGTGAGAAAAAATACTAAAAACATTTCTTTCGGTGCAGTACGTAGATGTAGTTTTGAACACTACACTTGTCATCGTAATTTGGGAAAATTACGAAAAAATTGAGCTACGTTGTTATTTGTGACACCCAGATAGTTAAGCTACAGTAATCCTCTGCTAATGATGCCACGTCACCCAAGTTACTGTTGTTAATCTCGCGGAATCAAGTCCCGTTCAGATTCAAATTCAAATAACAAGTGAAATTCTAAACTTCTCAAACATGAAAACTAAAATGTTCATCATGTGGCAAATAATACCTAACTAATTTTTGATGGTGGAACCAACCCTTTTCAAAATGTTTAAATGCCCTAAAGTAAATAAAAACAGTGGCTAACTAACATTTTAATTGCTCTTTAAATTTTAAACATATTAAACTAAATTATTTAGGGTCAAAACCAGGTTGGGAAGTGGCCTATATTAATGATACTAATTTAGGTGCTAACTTGGTATTTTATAAAACTAAAATAAATGAAACTCTAATAGAAAACAGAAAAGTTAAATTAAAATAAAAAAGGAAACGAAAAGAAAAAGGTGAGAAACAAAGCCCCTTGCTGGGTCGTGGCCCAGCTGGCCACCAGGCCACAACCGGCCGGCCCACGCCCCACTCCCCTTAACCCCCCATTCCCACTGAACCCTAGCCCACTCCCCACGTCGCTCCCTCTCTCGTTCCCCACGATCCCCCTCTCTGGATCTGGATCGGGGCGCTGCGCCCGTCGCCCCCGCTGCGCCTCGTCGGATCGCCACCACGCCGGCGCCGCCCGGAGCTCCTTCGCCGGCCTGCTCCCTCCTCCCCACCGGCCTGCCTCCTCTTCGCTGCCTCGTCCCCGTCCTCCTCCTCGAGCTCGAGCCCGCTGCCCCGTCCCTACGAATCACGGTGAGGCTCCGGCCTCTTCCCACTCCCCTCTTCCCGTGTTGGACGTCGCCGTGACTGCCGTCTGCGTCCTCCCGTTCCCGCGCCTACTACCGCTCGCGGCTCCGGCCGGCCCGTACTGGCCTCACCCCGCATCGTCTACGCGCGTGCCCGCCGTGGCCGCGTTCGGTCACCAGACCACACCGCCTCGCCCGCCCGTTGCTGTGCTCCGGCACCCCGGAGCCCCTATACCCCCTGCGGCCATCGCCCTGCGCCGCGTACGCGCTCGACGCGCCGGGCCCGCGCCCTGGCCGCGCTCACTGCGGCCCCGCCTCCACCATGCCCGCTCGTCGCCGTCCTTGCCCGGCTCCGCGAGCGCATGCCCCTTGCCTCCCTGCGTCACCGGCGCCCCACCGTGCCCCGCCAGTCCCGCCCCCGCGGTTGGCCTGGGCGAGTGCCGCATCGGGCGCCTGATCGGGCCACCCCACACCCAGCGCCCGTTAAGGCCCCCTGTGCCTATGACGCGCGGGGCCCGCCCCTGAAACGTTTTTTTTAAAAAATACATTAAAAGAAATAATAATAAATAAATTAATTAATTAGTTAACTTAACTAATTCTGTTTAGATTAACCTAATCACTGGTTAGGACTAATTAACCTTGATTAGTTAATTGTTAATTAATCAGTCAATGACATGCGGGACCCTCACGTCAGTTTGACCAGTCAACACCTCTGTTGACGTTCTGATGGCATGCTGACATCATGCTAATGCAGTAATGCTAATTTCGAATTAATTTAGTAACAATAATTTAGAAAATGATTTAAAACTTTAAAAATTAATATAAAATAATCCGTAACTCGGATGAAAATACTTTGTACATGAAAGTTGCTCAGAACGACGAGACGAATCCGGAGACGTAGCCCGTTTGTCCGCCACACATCCCTAGCATAGCGAACACGCAACTTTCCCCCTCCGGATCACCTGTCCGAAAACGCGAAACACCGGGATAATTTCCCGGATGTTCCCCCCTTTCGCCGGTATCACCTACTACCGCGTTAGGGCACACCGAACACCGCATATTGTCTTGTTACACTTTGTGATGCTTTGATTGCTCTGTTATTTATTGTGTTCCCCCTCCGTTACTTCTTTCCGGTAGACTCTAAGACCGGTGGCGATGTCCGTGTGTTCGACTACACCGAAGATGACCCCTCCTTCTTGCCAGAGCAACCAGGCAAGTCCCCCCCTTTGATCACCAGATATCGCCTATTCTTCTCTATACTGCTTGCATTAGAGTAGTGTAGCATGTTACTGTTTGATTACTCCTATTCTGTTGCATAGCCTGTCATTGTTGCTACAATCATTGATACCTTACCCGCAGTCCTAAATGCTTAGTATAGGATGCTAGTTTATCATCATTGGCCCTACATTCTTGTTAGTATGCCTTGCTATAATATTGGGCCGTGATCACTCGGGAGGTGATCACGGGTATATACTATACATACATACATACATACTATACAGATGGTGACTAAAGTCGGGTCAGCTCGAGGAGTACCCGCAAGTGATTCTGATGAGGGGGCTGAAAGGACAGGTGGCTCCATCCCGGTAGAGGTGGGCCTGGGTTCCCGACGGCCCCCGACTGTTACTTTGTGGCGGAGCGATAGGGCAGGTTGAGACCACCTAGGAGATAGGTGGGCCTGGCCCTGTTCGGTGTTCGCGGATTCTTAACACGCTTAACGAGATCTGGGTATTTGATCTGAGTCTGGCCATTTGGTCTATACGCACTAACCATCTACGCGGGAGTAGTTATGGGTATCCCGGCGTCGTGGTATCAGCTGAAGCCTTCGTGACGTCAGCGACTGAGTGGCGCGCGCCGGATTGGACTGGAACGCCACTAGGCTAGGTCTGCTTCCGGCCGCGTACGCAACGTGCAGGTGTGCAAAGGGCGATGGGCCCAGACCCCTGCGCCATAGGAGTTAGACCGGCGTGCTGACCTCTCTGTTTTGCCTAGGTGGGGCTGCGACGTGTTGATCTTCCGAGGCCGGGCATGACCCAGGAAAGTGTGTCCGGCCAAATGGGATCGAGCGTGTTGGGTTATGTGGTGCACCCCTGCAGGGAAGTTAATCTATTCGAATAGCCGCGTCCCTCGGTAAAAGGACGACCCGGAGTTGTACCTTGACCTTATGACAACTAGAACCGGATACGTAATAAAACACACCCTTCCAAGTTCCACAGACAACCCGGTGATCGCTTTTCCACAGGGCGACGAGGGGAGGATCGCCGGGTAGGATTATGCTATGCGATGCTACTGGAGATGCTACTTGGAGATGCTACTTGGAGATGCTACTTGGAGGACTTCAATCTACTCTCTTCTACATGCTGCAAGACGGAGGCTGCCAGAAGCGTAGACTTCGATAGGACTAGCTATCCCCCTCTTATTCTGGCATTCTGCAGTTCAGTCCACTGATATGGCCTTCTTACACGTATACCCATGCATATGTAGTGTAGTTCCTTGCTTGCGAGTACTTTGGATGAGTACTCACGGTTGCTTTCTCCCCCTTTTCCCCCTTTCCTTCTTTCTGGTTGTCGCAACCAGATGCTGGAGCCCAGAAGCCAGACGCCACCGTCGACGACGACTACTACACTAGAGGTGCCTACTACTACGTGCAGGCTGCTGACGACGACCAGGAGTAGTTTAGGAGGATCCCAGGCAGGAGGCCTGCGCCTCTTTCGATCTGTATCCCAGTTTGTGCTAGCCATCTTATGGCAACTTGTTTAACTTATGTCTGTACTCAGATATTGTTGCTTCCGCTGACTCATCGATGATCGAGCAATTGTATTCGAGCCCTCGAGGCCCCTGGCTTGTATTATGTTGGTTGTATGACTTATTTTTGTTTTTAGAGTTGTGTTGTGATATCTTCCCGTGAGTCCCTGATCTTGATCGTACACGTTTGCGTGCATGATTAGTGTACGATTGAATCGGGGGCGTCACAAGTTGGTATCAGAGCCGACTGCCTGTAGGAATTCCCCCTTCCACACTCCTTGGCCGAAGTCGAGTCTAGACGTTGCAAAAACTTTTACTAACATGGCTGTGTGTCTTACGGGCACACGTCGCCATTGGGTGGTAGTAGGATCTTTTATTCCTCGACCTATACTCTGGGACTCTGACATCTCTTCTATTCGGGTTAAATGATTTTATTAACTCGGACTCTAGGTTCTCGATAATACTTTCTCCCGGAGAGCCCCTTCAGTCCAGATGATCGCCGGCTGCACCAGAAGATTTCGAAGATACTCTCCGATTTTCTCTCGAGACCTTGTGCCCATTGCTTTTGCAATTCCCTTCCACCGAAATATCCCTATGGATAAGTACTTACACCTGTCGTGCTTACTTTTATTCCCAGTCGATCTTTTTATTACAAGATACCCTGAGAATATTTTGTGCCTACTGCCTTGCAGTTCTTTGCCACCTGAATACCCCTAAGAAAAATTTCTCGCACTTTCCGAGTTTCCTCTCATCCCCAGTTGTTCAGATGTTTCACAAAAGTCTTTGAAATACTATTCGATCTTCCGTAAATCTTGAGCATCCTATTGCTCTTGAAATTCTTGATTGCTTGCATTGTTGACATCCATTGTCATTGTCGAGTCCGTTGATTCGATTTGTTGCGAATGCTTGGAATCCTCAAACAGATCCCAGAATTCATCCTTCCGGCTCAGACGTCGTTTTAATCATGAGCTGGTTCTCGCCAATTAAATTGTCGTCGATTGTGCCCCTAAGTCTATTGAACTTATCCATCCTTGATCAGAGCGTCTGCTTCTGATCCTTCACTTTGTAAATCATAATTCCTTAGCAATTGAGCTCTAAGTTATTCAGTTGTTTCTATAATCCAATGTAATTGCCTTGCTTCTTCCTCTGGTTGTGTGCCGATACTCACCCCAGATCCTTTGTTGGATTTTATCCGACAATGTCCTTCATATTCAATAACCTTGAGCCTTTCCTAGGATGTATACCGCCTTTGGTAAATTGTATCCCCTGCTTTGTCAACCATGCTCTGCTATTGAGCTTGTGTTATTTACTCCTGAAGTTTGTGGTATATGTTCCTAAGAGGCCCGATGGGTTGCACATATGCCTTCTCTAAACTATGTGAACCCGGAAACTACTACGGGTCATACTCTACTAGTGTTATGTCAGATAAAATTTCAACACACAATTTTGTTGAAGGCGAGAAGAGAATGGAAGGTTATACATTGAAGAAGTGGGAGTCGACCTTGAACTTGTGTTCATGCCCATGGACACGATGTAGATCCTATCATGGAAGCTTCTTGTAATAATAACTATTGCCTTGATATAATATCATCTGGTATCTGTGAATTGATCCTTTGCAATCATGGTTCCGACCATATTTTCTACTTGATCCCATTTCTCAAGCAAGTGAAAACACTTGTCTTCTGCGGATCAATACCTCTCCGCAACCCCTATGTCAATCTTCCATCGAGCAATACCCTCCAGTATCTCGAGAATATCAACGAACTGTGTTGCTTCCTATGAGTCTTCATCTATTATTGCTTCTCACCGATTTCAGATTTCCCCCGGGTTCTGAGTTATTTCACTCGAGAACACCGGTAAGTGAATCGATTCCGCACTTCGATTCAATAACTCTAAGTAATTTTCATTGCTTACGAGTTTAATAATCCTTCAAGTCATTCCTAGCCTGATTGGCTATATCATTGTGCTAATTTTTAACTGTGCTACCGGGTCCTTCTTCTCGGAGCACAAATTTTGACGATGAGCTAATCTTACAATCGATCTTCCTCGTCATATCGTTTGTCCTTGAACAGCAAGCTGGATTTCGAGTTTGTGTCGTACCCATGGTCCCAATGACTTTTGGCTTCATCATTTCCATTGACTTGATGTCATCACCGATCAGTTACATCTTCTCGAAACCTCTCGACAAATGCGTCGTGATCATCATCAACATTCTGAGGTCTTCCAAGATATCTATCGAATTCTTGATGAGAAATAGCATCCTTTGCCCTCGATGGTTTGGGTTATCATCCACAACATTATTGCATTCCCTCCAACACAAAAATTGTTCCTGTTTTGTGTTGTACCTTGAGTTCCTTGTTATCCAACTTATGTTATGATTCTACCGCGGAGTATTACCATCTTTGATGTCAAGAATGTTGTGAGGATTGCTCCACCTCTTAAGAATTCTTGCTATAGTGATACTTCTCATAATCACCATTCTTTCTTGGTCCTCGCGTTGATCCCAACGGGGTACCAAGAAGTGAACGGTGTTGTTTGGATTCTGCCTATTTAGCAACCCTATTGCTTTGAAGTTAATGGTCGGCCATTCATTCTTAGACTATTGATTATTGAATCACCATTCTGACATTGGTCGTGCAGCCCAACCCATATTTTGGGCGCACCTTTCAACCAATGTTTAACTGTGTATGTTTTCCTCAAACATGCTTCATTATATCATTTGATCTGACAAATGCTATCTCCTTATCCACATAATTGAGGAGATGCATCCTTTTGGATGCCTCGTTGAATTATCGCTGAGTCCATCAGCCACCTCATCATCCTCTTCTTGCTTTAATGATGAACTCTTGTTTCAGAACTCGCTTCCATAGTTCATTTCCCGAGAATCTTGCAATGTCATTTCGTCTATTTGTGTTGCACCTTTTCTTCTCGGACATCCTGAGTCTGAGGTATCATGACACCAATCGGATCTGAATCTCGGTCAGATATGATGGTTGGGACAACTTTCCAGGAGTTATGATGATGGTTCTTAGATGACCCGGTAAGATGATGTCATGCCTAGCACCCCCTGGCTGGAGGACCTGTCATTATAATTTCTTTTGCAAGGATAACCATTCTTCCTTGAGGAAATTGTAAAACTTATTTTATAAGTTGCTCCTGATGGATCATTTGTGTATCCAAAGTCTGGCCCTTGATTGAAACACCATATCATGGCTACCTCGAAGCATGACTATGATACCCCGCTCTTCAACAAGAACATTGGAGGCGCGATGCTAAATGTTTCTTGTCAGTTATCCAAACACCGTTGTATGGGTAACATCTTGATTCATCCTTGCCTCTTATCTGAATGGTTGGGTACTTGCTCTCCTACCCTGTATGCCATATTCTGCTTGTACATGGGAAGGATATACTCCTAATAATTGTGTGTAATCACAATTTTCCTTTCCATCGTTCTGTTTAACCTGATAATCGCGTTTTCCTTTCCATTCTTGACTTAACTAAGCAGAGATAATTCCCTGCTTAGGTAGGCACCTTGTTGTACCATTCTGTCTGTAAGATCCTGTTACTATTGTTGATGACATTCTGGTAGCCACCGATGGATGAGAACCTTGCCTATTGGTCCACCTCGTTAAACGAGCAGGAAAATGGTTCTCTTCGTCCCTCGTCCTTGGTACCAACATTGTTGCCGACATAGCTGACAAGCTATTCACTGACATGCCTCCCTGTCGCGGCTGTGCAAGATGTCACCACCCTTCCTATTTTCAACCCACATGGTGGGCCCATAACCCACTGGTCCACTGGATCGAAACTTGACTCTTCTTTATAACCCAGATTCTAATGTATCATTTGCACCTGGCTTCGTATGTGATTCGCGAGCTGAATGCTATACCATTATTCATCCTGGAGTCAGACACCATGTTATTCTCGTTGTTCACACCCCCCATTCCAGCTTCTGTCTAGTCATCGAATGATTGCCTACCCGTTTGAAATTTTGGTACCATCGTATATTGCACTAAACGAATTCACTGAAATACAACTCGTGGTGTACCTTGTGTATTTCCCATTGAGTTCACCGTCAGATGCCCAGCTTTGTGGAGATGCGTTCTTCTGGACTTTTTTTCCCTTGATCGCATTCGTAGGACGATGGAGATCCCGGAGGAAGGATGGCAAATTGATCATGGTGAATTGAAGCAGAGAAATGAAGACATCAACGAAAGGGATCAACCTCTTCGAAAGGGCAGCCAAGACTGAGAAGACTCGTTAGGTTTTTTTTCCCCGCTACCAACACCTTCCCCCTTAGTCCCCCTCTTAAATCTCGGGACGAGATTTCTTGTAGTGGAGGAGAATTGTGACACCCGGATAGTTAAGCTACAGTAATCCTCTGCTAATGATGCCACGTCACCCAAGTTACTGTTGTTAATCTCGCGGAATCAAGTCCCGTTCAGATTCAAATTCAAATAACAAGTGAAATTCTAAACTTCTCAAACATGAAAACTAAAATGTTCATCATGTGGCAAATAATACCTAACTAATTTTTGATGGTGGAACCAACCCTTTTCAAAATGTTTAAATGCCCTAAAGTAAATAAAAACAGTGGCTAACTAAAATTTTAATTTCTCTTTAAATTTTAAACATATTAAACTAAATTATTTAGGGTCAAAACCAGGTTGGACAGTGGCCTATATTAATGATACTAATTTAGGTGCTAACTTGGTATTTTATAAAACTAAAATAAATGAAACTCTAATAGAAAACAGAAAAGTTAAATTAAAATAAAAAAGGAAACGAAAAGAAAAAGGTGAGAAACAAAGCCCCTTGCTGGGCCGTGGCCCAGCTGGCCACCAGGCCACAACCGGCCGGCCCACGCCCCACTCCCCTTAACCCCCCATTCCCACTGAATCCTAGCCCACTCCCCACGTCGCTCCCTCTCTCGTTCCCCATGATCCCCCTCTCTGGATCTGGATCGGGGCGCTGCGCCCGTCGCCCCCGCTGCGCCTCGTCGGATCGCCACCACGCCGGCGCCGCCCGGAGCTCCTTCGCCGGCCTGCTCCCTCCTCCCCACCGGCCTGCCTCCTCTTCGCCGTCTCGTCCCCGTCCTCCTCCTCGAGCTCAAGCCCGCTGCCCCGTCCCTACGAATCACGGTGAGGCTCCGGCCTCTTCCCACTCCCCTCTTCCCGTGTGGGACGTCGCCGTGACTGCCGTCCGCGTCCTCCCGTTCCCGCGCCAACTACCGCTCGCGGCTCCGGCCGGCCCGTACTGGCCTCACCCCGCATCGTCTGCGCGCGCGCCCACCGTGGCCGCGTTCGGTCACCAGACCACACCGCCTCGCCCGCCCGTTGCCGTGCTCCGGCACCCCGGAGCCCCTATACCCCCTGCGGCCATCGCCCTGCGGCGCGTACGCGCTCGACGCGTCGGGCCCGCGCCCTGGCCGTGCTCACTGCGGCCCCGCCTCCACCATGCTCGCTCGTCGCCGTCCTTGCCCGGCTCCGCGAGCGCACGCCCCTTGCCTCCCTGCATCGCCGGCGCCCCACCGTGCCCCGCCAGTCCCGCCCCCGCGGTTGGCCTGGGCGAGTGCCGTATCGGGCGCCCGATTGGGCCACCCCACACCCAGCTCCCGTTAAGGCCCCCTGTGCCTATGACGCGCGGGGCCTGCCCCTGAAACGTTTTTTTTAAAATACATTAAAAGAAATAATAATAAATGAATAAATTAATTAGTTAACTTAACTAATTCTGTTTAGATTAACCTAATCACTGGTTAGGACTAATTAACCTTGATTAGTTAATTGTTAATTAATCAGTCAATGACATGCGGGACCCTCACTTCAGTTTGACCAGTCAACACCTCTGTTGACTGCTGATGTCATGCTGACATCATGCTGATGCAGTAATGCTAGTTTCGAATTAATTTAGTAACAATAATTTAGAAAATGATTTAAAACTTTAAAAATTAATATAAAATAATCCGTAACTCGGATGAAAATACTTTGTACATGAAAGTTGCTCAGAACGACGAGACGAATCCGGATACGCAGCCCGTTTGTCGGCCACACATCCCTAGCATAGCGAACATGCAACTTTCCCCCTCCGGATCACCTGTCCGAAAACGCGAAACACCGGGGATACTTTCCCGGATGTTTCCCCCTTTCGCCGGTATCACCTACTACCGCGTTAGGGCACACCGAACACCGCGTATTGTCTTGTTACACTTTGTGATGCTTTGATTGCTCTGTTATTTATTGTGTTCCCCCTCCGTTACTTCTTTCCGGTAGACTCTGAGACCGGTGCCGATGTCCGTGTGTTCGACTACACCGAAGATGACCCCTCCTTCTTGCCAGAGCAACCATGCAAGCCCCCCTTTGATCACTAGATATCGCCTATTCTTCTCTATACTGCTTGCATTAGAGTAGTGTAGCATGTTACTGTTTGATTACTCCTATTCTGTTGCATAGCCTGTCATTGTTGCTACAATCGTTGATACCTTACCCGCAGTCCTAAATGCTTAGTATAGGATGCTAGTTTATCATCATTGGCCCTACATTCTTGTTAGTCTGCCTTGCTATACTATTGGGCCGTGATCACTCGGGAGGTGATCACGGGTATATACTATACATACATACATACTATACAGATGGTGACTAAAGTCGGGTCAGCTCGAGGAGTACCCGCAAGTGATTCTGATGAGGGGGCTGAAAGGACAGGTGGCTCCATCCCGGTAGAGGTGGGCCTGGGTTCCCGACGGCCCCCGACTGTTACTTTGTGGCAGAGCGATAGGGCAGGTTGAGACCACCAAGGAGACAGGTGGGCCTGGCCCTGTTCGGCGTTCGCGGATACTTAACACGCTTAACGAGATCTAGGTATTTGATCTGAGTCTGGCCATTTGGTCTATACGCACTAACCATCTACGCGGGAGTAGTTATGGGTATCCCGGCGTCGTGGTATCAGCCGAAGCCTTCGTGACGTCAGCGACTGAGTGGCGCGCGCCGGATTGGACTGGAACGCCACTAGGCTAGGTCTGCTTCCGGCCGCGTACGCAACGTGCAGGTGTGCAAAGGGCGATGGGCCGAGACCCCTGTGCCATAGGAGTTAGACCGGCGTGCTGACCTCTCTGTTGTGCCTAGGTGGGGCTGCGACGTGTTGATCTTCCGAGGCCGGGCATGACCCAGGAAAGTGTGTCCGGCCAAATGGGATCGAGCGTGTTGGGTTATGTGGTGCACCCCTGCAGGGAAGTTAATCTATTCGAATAGCCGTGTCCCTCGGTAAAAGGACGACCCGGAGTTGTACCTTGACCTTATGACAACTAGAACCGGATACTTAATAAAACACACCCTTCCAAGTTCCACAGACAACCCGATGATCGCTTTTCCACAGGGCGATGAGGGGAGGACCGCTGGGTAGGATTATGCTATGCGATGCTACTGGAGATGCTACTTGGAGATGCTACTTGGAGATGCTACTTGGAGGACTTCAATCTACTCTCTTCTACATGCTGCAAGACGGAGGCTGCCAGAAGCGTAGACTTCGATAGGACTAGCTATCCCCTCTTATTCTGGCATTCTGCAGTTCAGTCCACTGATATGGCCTCCTTACACGTATACCCATGCATATGTAGTGTAGTTCCTTCCTTGTGAGTACTTTGGATGAGTACTCATGGTTGCTTTCTCCCCCTTTTCCCCCCTTTCCTTCTTTCTGGTTGTCGCAACCAGATGCTGGAGCCCAGAAGCCAGACGCCACCGTCGATGACGACTACTACACTTGAGGTGCCTACTACTACGTGCAGGCTGCTGACGATGACCAGGAGTAGTTTAGGAGGATCCCAGGCAGGAGGCCTGCGCCTCTTTCGATCTGTATCCCGGTTTGTTCTAGCCATCTTATGGCAACTTGTTTAACTTATGTCTGTACTCAGATATTGTTGCTTCCGCTGACTCGTCTATGATCGAGCACTTGTATTCGAGCCCTCGAGGCCCCTAGCTTGTATTATGTTGCTTGTATGACTTATTTTTGTTTTTAGAGTTGTGTTGTGATATCTTCCCGTGAGTCCCTGATCTTGATCGTACACGTTTGCGTGCATGATTAGTGTACGATTGAATCGGGGGCGTCACATTATTACCGTTTACTAATAGGAAAGAAGTTTCACCTCGATGAGTAGCTTCTCCGTGCATGGAAAGCATGTAAGGAATCCAACAACTTGATCCAGATTGGGGCCGATAGATTTTAGTGCTAAGATCTTCACTGTGCGCATGGACTTGGTCAAGCTTGTGGGAGTCGTTTTTTGGAAGACGGTCGTAAATACATCAAGAAGAAATTTAAAAATGTGAATTTCAAGAAGACGGAGAAGAAGATGAGTGTTGTACCTAAACGATTACGGATCCAATAAAGAGTTCAGAGAATTTGGCAGACGAGTACACCAACGCTGTCAATTTCGGCGCGTCAATGACCCTAATTTTTGTTGGACCTTCTAGATCCGATACAAGCAATCTCTCAAGGAAAGGCGCATTCTCAATGACCATAACGTGGAACAGCTGGAGTGATCTCTTCCCAATTGATGTCTTGTTGCGGGGCCAGCCAGACACATAAATCCATCGGAGATTCGTCGAGGCGATGTGGAGGCTAATGAACCCGTGGATCTGCTCAAGACAAAGGTACTTGAGCGTAGTACAGCTGTGGAGTAGGTGCTCCATAGGCTTCTTCGAGATGACAACGTCGAAGAGGTCGAGCTGCTTGAGTTGAGGGAGAAGAAGGGCGGGTGCAGCATCAATTTGGGGAAGATAGCAGGAGCTGAAGCTGGCGCGGCGCAGCGTTGGCGTGAGGCGGAGCGCGGACGGCGGCAGAGAGCGACATCGTCCAACTTCAAAGCTGAGCTCCTCGAGCTGATCTAGGGCGGGGGATAAGAACCACTCGTCGAACTTGGGTTGGACCTTGCAGTTGCAACTGAACATGCGGATGTCAAGGCGTCTGGCTGGCCCAGGGTACGATGAAAGGATCTTGGAGACTGCGGCCATGCGTTTGCAATCCCCGTCGCAGAGGCAGCTGTCGACGGTGAGGTTGAAGGGGACGCAGCGCCAGAGGGGGCGCCACCACCGGGAGAGCAGGGCGGTCCGCACGATAGATTTGGTTGGGAGGAGGCCGATGATGACGAGCAGCATGTCATCGGGGAGGCTGCTGATGAAGTCCAGGCTCGCCGGATGCGGTTTTGGCTCGAGCGGCCTCCGCTTGTTGGCTGCCTCGTCGTCCATCTCAACCGGCGGCGACGCTGGTGTATACGTGTGCTGGTGTGTGTTGTGTGCTGGGTGTGCGCGAGTGCGTCCTTCTATGCATGCCGCCGCGCAGTGGTGAATGGTGCATGAGTGCGTCCTTCGCGCGCAAGAAGTTTGTCCTCAATGCGCCCTCAATTTACTAGCGTGCGGGGTGCTACCCCGAGTGGTTTCAACTTTGTTTCCTTCACCGCGTGTCAGATGGGCCTCTAGTTTACTTATTTTTACCCACTGCCACATGGGCCAGCACACCAAGATACAGAACACGAGCTGACAACGCAGCATGTGGATTGGTTGACCGGTCAACTAAACAATATACAAAGCTATACACTGACACAGTGAGCATATAATCCGTCGGTATAGAGAGTTCGAGTGAGAGGGGAGGCCCGTGAGAGATAGCAGAGAGAGAGAAAGAGCTACTCCCTCCGTTCGATAATGTAGTTACAACATTTTTTAAAAGTCAAACTTTTGAAACTTTGACCAAGTTTATAAAGAAATTACTTATATCGGCAATACCAAAGATAAATGATAGTATGAAGTAAGTACATGTTGTGATGAATCTAATGATCGTTCTAGATGTAAATGTTTTTCTCCACATATACCTAGTCAAACTTTTCTGAGGTTTGACTTTTCAAAACATCCATATGCTTATGGACATGACAGAGTCCCTGACAAGAGACACAGAGAGAGAGAGAGTGAAAAAAGTGTGTGTGTGTGTGTGAAAGAGACATGGACAACACACGATAAAAGTGGAGAAAAAGCGTGCATGTCTTATGCAAACATATCACACATGCATCTTCGACAATGGAGGCAAGGTGAGGAGATAGTGTGTGGTTGTTTGGAACTGAGAGAGGAAGACCCCTAGCACGTGGCCAAGAGGGGTCTGACAAACAAGGGAGAGAGGTCGAGAGAGACGTACGGAGAAAATGCAGACATGGGGAGGAGAGAGTGTATGTTTGTCATAGAGAGATCCCCTGGAGATCGTGATGGGACTACATGGGTGGGAGATCGAGTGACAAGGTGTGTGCGCGATAGAAGATGCCCCGAGAGATATCGAGATAGACGTATGGATGGAAGGAGACAATACGTGTGTTCCTGATGGCTAGTAAGAGATAATCATACTTAGGAGGGGGGGAGTACTTGCGCCTATGGCCCTGTTTGGATACACTAACCCAGTTAGAGGTTAGAGTTAGATTCTAACCCTGCACTAACTCTAAGTAAAGAGGTGTTTGGATGGCAGGGTTAGATGGAGCGCGGATACGGTGAGGCACCTTCACGGGCGGTGCGTGAGGGAGGGAGGGAGAGGAAGAGAAGCTTCGAGGAAGTGGGGAGGGATCTGCTGCGGGGAGAGCGAGAGAAAAAAGTGTTTATTAGTGGTCCCGAGAAGAACTAACCCAAATAAGCACCTCTTGGATGGGTTAGTTTTTTTGGATGGGTTAGATGCATCTAACCTAAACTAACCCTCCTGTTTGGATCTTTTTGGGTTAGTTGACTCCAAACTAACCCAAACTAACTCTAACCCATGGATCCAAACAGAGCCTATGATGGAGTGAGGGATTATGGTACTTAGGGGGGTGCGTGT
This sequence comes from Triticum timopheevii, assembly GCA_963921465.1. Classification (NCBI taxonomy): domain Eukaryota; kingdom Viridiplantae; phylum Streptophyta; class Magnoliopsida; order Poales; family Poaceae; genus Triticum; species Triticum timopheevii. The sequence continues at coordinate 108,749,040 of OY997270.1, forward strand.
CACATGGAGAGAGAACAAGGGCGGAGAGTGTTGGATGGGTCTATATGTATAGCGCGAGCGAGACATGTGTATGTGTGAACCAGGGAGATATAAGGCCCGTTTGGCTTGCGTCGTGAGCATCTTTTGCGTGGCCTGGGGTTGTGGCTGGATTTCATGCACGCTTGTTTGGTTGCTACCCTGTGAAAAAGAAAGCCCGCCTGGGCTGGGTTCCCTTGCACTTTAATTAGCCTGGCTGAACTCCACACACTGCAAGTAGCCTGGCCCAAGCGACCGATTTCGAACGCCTGGACGTGCCTGGTCGTGCGGCCACGAGGCTAGCAGCAACATGGATGGATATTAGCATTAAATAATTGATGCATGGATTGATTGATGGGACGTTGATGCTTTGCCTGGCCCAGGCATGAACCAAACGCTTCAGCACCACACAAGCCTGGCCAGGCAAAAATATTTTACATCTCACGTCCACACCAGGCAGTACGGACCATCAAGGCATGAGGGTCAGGTCACGAACCAAACTGACCAATAAAGTTTGAGAGAGATTGAGGAGCCCCGATAAGGCTAAGTGGTGCGTCAGATAGCTGAGAGGGGGAAAGAGATATTCCATCCGCTCGATGATGCAGTGCATGTAAATTTTTTAGAAGTCAAACTTTGGAAACTTTGATCAGGTTTACGCAAATGTTATTTATATCTACAATACCAAAGAAACATCATACAAAACTACAGCTCATGGTGAATCTAATGGTATATGTTTGCCGTACTAGATGTAATTCTTTTTCTCCACGTACATGGTCAAACTTTGTGATGTTTGAATTTTTAATAAATCTATGTGCTATGGACGGAGGTGAGTGCCTCAGTCGAGACAGATCAAGTGTGTGTGAAGGAGAATGAGTAAGTGTGCAAAAAGAGTATGTGTGTGAAAGACAAAGTGACAACAAACGATAAATTAGAGAGAGAGTGTGTGTTTTTGTTTCTTATGCGAACATATCACGCATGCATCTCCGAGATGGAAAAGCGAGGCGAGGAGATACATGAAGATAGCTAGTGTGTGATTGTTTGCAACGGAGGGAGACACCCCTGTAGCACATGTCCAATAGAGGTCTGGCCAACAAGGAAAAAAGGTCGAGAGGGACACATGGATGGCATGGACGCAAGGGGAGGGAGAGAGGGTGTGTTTGTGATAGAGAGATCCCCTCGAGATCGTGAGGGGACTATATGGGTGGGAGATCGAGGGAGTGCGTGCGCGATAGAAAGATGCCCTGAGAGAAATCGAGATAGACCATGCACATGTTTGTGATGGAGACTAAGATTAGCTAGTCATATACATATAGGGGGGACTACGTGTGCCTACAATTGAGTGAGAGACCATCATACTTGGCTAGCTGGGCATGAGACTGTGTGTGTGTGTGCGTGTGAGATGGAGAGAGAAGGATGGAGACAGATAGAGTTTTAGATGGGCCTATCGAGTGCGAGTGAGATACGCATGTGTATGTGTGACCCAAGTGGATGGAGAGTTTGAGAGAGGGGGGGGGGGGGGGAAGAGCTCGAGACGACATAGTGGTGCGTTAGAGAGCTACGGGCAAAGAGCCAAGGAATTTGTGTGCGTACGATGAGTGCACCCAAGATATCTAGCTTGGACTAGCTAGAGTATCATACATAGTGTGCGAGAGAGACCTATAGATGGTGTATATATGAATGCGGACTAGAAAGACCCCCCCCCCCACACACACACACAGAGAGAGAGAGAGAGAGAGAGAGAGAGAGAGAGAGAGAGAGAAAGGGAGAGGGACCAACAAGGTTTTTGTGTCGGATGCGTGCGACAGAATTGAAGATTGTCGGTGAGAGAGTGAGTGAGAGAGAGAGAGAGACATGAGTCCGGGAGAGGGGGAGGTCACGTTTTATGCATCAAAGACTGATATAAACTTGCATTCAAATATTTAAACTGGAGACCATGTTGTCTGCAATCCACACATGAACGGATATATGCGTATATCAAACAAGTTCATTAATTTGACTTTCAACATGTTCATGGAGTACTATAATACTGTACAACATGCTACTCGATTGAGGTGTTCAATTTTGGATTTAGTTCACTATTTTGACCTACCGAACGAGCTAGTTCATTGAATCAAGATATTTCATTTTGGGTTTGATTTGCATTTTTGAGTGGGTCAACTATTTGTCATATAGTAAATCGCTAGCAACGAGCATGTAAAAACACATTACTCCCGAGCATCATCTCTCCATCTAAAAAAGAAGTGGCAAGCTAATATTTCAAAATTTGATTCGAATCGACTTGGTAAGGTAGATGTGGATGCTCGTTCTCCCAAAATTTGAACGAACCGTTAAACATCCTCTCTGCTCGGTGGAATTCGCCTGAGCAAATAAATGGGAGACGCAAAATTACCGTCCTATGTGGGACACGCATCAATTGGCCCGTTGTACATCGAGGGTAGGTTCGTAACATCATCCAAGCGCGCCTTCTCCTCGGCCGAAATGACATGTGCCGAATAATTCATAAACCATGGTCCGCAAAACACGCTCTCCTCGCCCGAAATAGCTCGCGCCTACTATTTTAAAACACGCTCTCCTCGCCCGAATTCTCTCGCGCCCACTATAGTTCAAAACACGCCCTCCTCGCCCGAAATCGCTCCCGCCCACTATTTGGGGAGAAGAAAAGTTACTCTACTATCCCCGACCCTCAGTACACAGACCCAAGCTGAGAAGCCTATAGGCAAGGGTAGAACTGTAACTCCCCCTCACATTTCAGACAAATGCGTTCGTAAGACATGGTTCCACTCCCCTCCCAATTCCCCCCCGCCCGCCCCCATTCATACCTCGTGGGCGCCAAATCACCTTCTCCCCGGGAAGCTCCCTTATCCCGAGCCGCGAAACCTCAGCCCCACCTCCATGGCGCCCCCCACCGCACCAATTTCACAGCCGCCCTCCTCCCTAATGCCGGAGACGCTGTCCAATTGTCGTCGTGCACTGGGCCGTGTGCCTCTTACTCCGTGCTGCTGGTGCTGCCTCGACGACGGCCGTGTAAACCGTACCGGAGCCGATTCACCCCCGTCGTTGTTCACGACGCCGGAGCGGCTCCATCTTCGGATCCGTCTAGAGTCCTGGCGCTGCTTCCGCGTAGCCATCGACCGTCGCGACATTGCTCTTTCCCTACCGCCGGTCACCACCGCAACCGCGCCGGCCTCACCGACTCGGCAGCTGGACCTGCCTACTTCACCATGCCGCCAGATAGGTCGCACCCTCATCTGAAATCATTTTATTTAGGCGTCAGTTGTCTGAATTTTTATTCTGGGCCAATCGATTCCTAATGGGAAGCAACACCCCTCGAGGCGGCGGAGCTCCTAGGCTGCCGGTTGGCTGGTGTCTAACGTAAGGGTGCAGGGCCGCAAGTTTGCCGCGGAAGCAGCTCTTAGATGGCTATCTTTTAGAGTTGCGTGGGTTGAAGTTACTGCCGCCGCCGGATCTGGATGACGGGGAGTCTTTGTGGATTGGCCCGGGGGCGGCGCAACCACGACAGTGCGGTGGGGCGGGGAGCGGGGTTTTGGACGGGCCACGGACGGCGGAGGCAGGCTGCTCTGCCGTTGGTCGCTGGCTCTTCGGGGAACATTCCGAACAGTGTCAGCAGGGAGGCACAAGACGGCCATCAAGCCATCCGGCGTAGAAAGATGATGAATCCTCTTCACCCCACAAGGTCCTTGCTCTAACTTGGCCTGTGATATGGGTACAACATGCATATAATGTCCTGGAGTGTATCTACTCTATTGCAATGCCATGTGCTTAGCATGGTGATCATGCATGTAAATATGTCATGCCTTCCTATTTTTCAGTACCTATTCCATTCATGATAACATGTTTTCAAATTCAAGTACTGTCATTCTACTCTATCGCAATGCCATATGCTTAATTTGGACATCATGCTTCTGAATATCTTATGCATTGTTATTCATCAGTATGTACTTCATCTGTCTGCCATACCATGTTTTTTTACATTGAAGTGCTGTTCTAGTGCTCTGTTGCAATGCCATCTTATTTTCCCAATCATACACGTGTATGTTGCCTTGGTTATTTCTGTATGTATTCCGCTAGCATATAGTTTTACATTCAACTAGTTTTTTTTTGCTGTGTTGTCCTGTCGTATCCCTAGATCACCATACTCCCTCCGTCCGGATTACATGTTGCCGAAATGGATAAAAAAGGATGTATCTAGAACTGAAATACGCCTAGACCCATCCATTTTTTTCTGGATGGAGGGAATACATGTCAATATGTCATGCCTTTCTATTCTTCAGTACCTATTCCATCTCTCTGCTGTCGCATGTTTTATAATTAAAGCGCCATTCTTCTATACAAGGAATGCAAGGGGAAGACGACTATGTTAGAATATGAAGGGTTACAAACAAGGCCTTCGCAAAAGATCCAAACGCCAGGAGATAATAAACCAACTCCAGTTTTTATAGATACTGCTCCAGCACAGAGAAACCCAACTCCTACTTATAATAAGCAGATTCCAGTGGCCAAAGAACTAGTCCGCTCCAGTCGAGCAAAAATATGTCAACTCAATTCTAAGAAGCGTGTGCGTATCCTTGCATCATGAAATTTTATAGCATGCTGATCATATTTTCTACATGTTTCTTACCCATCTCTCTTTTAGAAAATAAGCTTAACAGATAGAAGAATTTCTGCAATGGTATCGTTTATGAGGAAAGATTCTTGCAGGAATTCTCTATGCTCCAATGTAGATGTAAGTACCTATTGTATATCACTATATTTTTACATCAACATGTATTTTGTTAATTGGCGTGAATCCAACCTTTATCTGATCTAAATTTAATTGTAGCAAAATGTATGATAAAAGGCCACAATGTTGATTTTTGCAAGGAAAACTGCCTGGTAGTTTTGCATCCTGAGCAGCATGAGTGTACTATCTCATATCAGTGGGTTTGAATACTTTGGTTCTGAAGTGGGTTTTTTGGTGTTTTTTTACTGTGTTGTCCTGTCGTATCCCTAGCTCTTATATCATACTCTCTCCGTCCGGATTAAATGTCGCAGAAATGGATAAAACTGGATGTATCTAGAACTGAAATACGCCTAGACCCGTTCATTTATTTCCGGATGGAGGGAATACATGTCAATATGTCATGCCTTTCTATTCTTCAGTACCTATTCCATCTCTGCTGTAGCATGTTTTATAACTGAATCACCATTCTTCTATATAAGGCATGCAAGGGGAAGACGACTCTGTTAGAATCTGAAGGTTTACAAACCAGGTCTTTGCAAAAGATCCAAACGCCAGGAGATAATAAACCAACTCCATTTTTCATAGATACTGCTCCAGCACAGAGAAACCCAACTCCCACTGATAATAAGCAGATTCCAGTGGCCAAAGAACTAGTCCGCTCCTGTCCAGCAAAAGAATGTCAACTCCATTCTAAGAAGCGTGTGCGTATCCTCGCATCATGAAATTTTATAGCATTCTGATCATATTTTCTACATGTTTCTTACCCATCTCTCTTTTAGAAAATAAGGTTAAACGATAGAAGAATTCCTCCATTGGGATCGTATTCGAGGAAAATATCTTGCGGGAATTCTCTGTGCTTCAATGCTGATGTAAGTACCTGTTGTATATCACTATATTTCTACATCAACATGTATTTTGTTAATCGGCATGAATCTAACCTTTATCTGATCTAAAATTAGTTGTAGCAAAATGTTAAAGGCACCAATGTTGATTTTTGTAAGGAAAACTGCCTCGTAGTATTGCATACTGAGCTGCATGAATGGACTATCTCATATCACGCACATTACTGAATTGAAGTGCTTCTCTAGTTGCCCATTCATTCATTGTGTCAATATTGCTTTCGTACTACCTTACCTGGCTGATGATAGCTGTGCCATATTGTGTTAATTTGGTGTAGGCTACTTGCCCAAACGTTCGTTGTGTCAATGTTGCTTTCCTATTATCTGACTTGGCCAATGATAGCAATGCTAGTGTGTTAATTTTGTGCAAGCTGCTGAAGATAAGAAGACAAACTCTGAAAACAGCAAGGCAACCCCATTGTTTCTTTCCAGGAAATCTAGGCCAGGTAATATGGCAATAACTCATGATTAATCTGTTTGGTTCCCGTCCTAATTTATGTTATGATGCAGTGGTCGAGACACTCTCCACTATCAATAATACAAGCCTGCTAAAATCGCCATATGAATCTGTTCAATATCCTCTGTCTCGAATGCAACGGAATAAATGTATGTTTGTGAACTAATTAATGGCTGAAGCAATGATGGAAATGGTGGATGAATCAGAGGTGCAGAGTCGTGCGAGACAACAACTGATCAATGTTTTCAGAGACAGTGTAGCAAAGCAGAAAGAACTTGCCCACATGCTTATGGGCGTCATCAGTGCTGAGGTTGCAGATTGTGACGTTGTAGATGGTTAGGTTCTGCTCATTTATTTGCACTGGCATCAATCTTTGATTGCCCAGTGGATGTAATTTCCTATAATATATGCTGGATGTGCAACGTTATTCCCTGTATGCCATACCTTTGCATGATCGGTTTTAGTCCTGTGCATAATTGCTCGTCGTAATGGGCTCAAATTATCTAATTTGGCTAAAGACATGTACGAACTTTAGTGGACCCATTAAGTTAATGGGCCGTTACTAGGACGAAAGTTAATGGTCGGCCCTGTCGTGGTTCTAAGTCTGACAGTAGAGTGGGGGGTAGGTATGGAGAGGCAAGGTCCTAGCTATGGAGAAGTTGTAAACACAAGCGATGTACGAGTTCAGGCCCTTCTCGGAGGAAGTAAAAGCCCTATGTCTCGGAGCCCTGAGGCGGTCGAGTGGATTATGTGTATAAGTGTTACAAGAGTCCGAACCCTTCTGCCTGTGGAGGGGGGTGGCTTATATAGAGTACGCCAGGACCCCTACCAGCCCACGTAATGAAGGGTTTAAAGTGTATTAAGACTGGGGCGTTACTGGTAACGCCCCACATAAAATGCCTTAACTATCATTAAGTCTATTCAATTACAGGCCGTTGCAGTACGGAGTGCCTTCTGACCTTCTGGTGGTGGAGTGTATCTTCATGGTCGAGTGTATCTTCATGGTCGAGTGTATCTCCATGGTCGAGTGAATCTCCATAGTCGAGTCCTTCTTCCAGTCGAGTGGGTTCTTCGTTGGTCGACTGGAAGGTGATCTCTTCTAAAGCTGTCCTAGGGTAGGGCATTCAGGTCAGGCCTATGACCCTACCCTAGGTATATGAATCCATCATTAGCCCCCGAATGGATTGAGGCTTGAATGAGGAAAGAGTTGATGCTGTTTCCGATTGGCTTTTGCATACTGGCTATGCGTCGTTCTGGATTAAGATCTTCTTTGTCGATAACGAACAACTTTTCTTCAGTCGACTCGATCCATTCTTGTCTTTCGTCGAGTGATCTTTTAGACTTTGGTGGTTCCCGAGCGACGAATTGCAGGAAATCTCGCGTCTGACAGACCGATCTGCCGTTCGCGGATTCCACGGGATACGGAATTTGAGGGAGCGCGCGAAGCGGAACAACCCGTGGCGCTCGGACGGGACGGGACATGAACGCCTCGATCTCCGCGCCGCCTTTTCCGCCACGTATCATGTCAAAGCAACTGTTTCGGGATATGATTAGGTTGCCCGGGTCCACATGTCATCCACTCGGAAGGGATGGCATATAAATGCAACCGGCGAGGGTTTTCTGAATAATGCTCCATTCTTTCTCCTCTGTTCTCCTCGTCTCCGCCCAGCGCGCTTGCTCTCGCCCCCGCAAAGCTCTCCCTCGCGCACCTCACCGGCAGCCATGGTAAAGGAGAAGACGGCGGCGTTGGAGCGCGCAAAGAAGGCGTCGGCGACGGAGAAGGCATCGGCGGCGGAGAAGGCGAAGGGGAGATCCACCAGCCGCAGTGGGTCTTCGTCGAGATCCCGCATGCCGAAGGGCTGGGTCCAGGGAGATTGGATCCAGTCGACCATCACGGAGAAGGATCTCCTCGACATGGCCGACGACGGGCTGATCCCCCATGGCGCAGCAAGACTCCCAGGGAAAGAGTGGCAACCACAGCCGGAAGAGGGTGAGTGCATGCTCCTGGCGACTCATATTGATCGAGGGTTTTCTTTTCCACCGAGCATCTTCTTTCGTGGTTTTTTGAACTTCTTCGGAGCCCAACTCCACCACTTTACTCCGAACTCTATTGCGTACCTTGCTGCATTCGTATCCATGTGCGAGAGTTTCCTGGGCTGTCGACCGCACTGGGGCTTGTTCAAGCACATCTTCACGTGTCGTTCTCAGACCGTGAAGAAGGCGAGTCCAGGCGACGAGAAGACCCAGGTTGTCCAAATGTGCGGGGGTCTGGGGATTCAAGTGAGGAACAAGAGCACCTTCCCCGCTATGACGTTTCCCGAGTCGGTCAGAGGTTGGCAGTCGACTTGGTTCTACTGCCGGGACGAGCTGACGCCGGGGCAGTCGAGTGGGCTTCCCCCATTCACCATGAGTCGAGTGAACAAGCCCTCCTCTCTCAAGGTGGTTCCGGAGGAAAGGGCTGATGTGAAGATGTTGATGGACCGAGTGGTGCAGTTGGTCTGGGACGGCGTGACTGGCATGGACCTTCTGGAGGTTTTCCTTCGGCGGCGGATCCAACCTCTCCAGTTCCGAAGCCATGGCATGTGGCTGTACTGCGGGACTGAAGACGATACCCGAGTCCACCCAGAAGCAGTCGACGACGCCACGGTGGAAAGATGGATGGCCGCGGTCACTGGGAATAAGGATAATCCCCGTGGATCCAGGAGGGTTCCTCCACTCGACCATCACACCGATCCAGACAAGGTATACTTGCTCTGTTTTCCATTATATATTCGTCGAGTGAGTTTCTGTATATTCTGCGACTTGGTCGATTGATCTCTGTTTTGACGTCTTCTAGGCCCTCACCGACCTATATTCGATGCCCAATGGAGCTCAGGCTCCGACTGAGGAGGAAGAAGCCAGCGGGGGCGAGAGCCAGGAGGAGTGGGATTCAGACGCTGCTGAAGGTGACGACGACGACGATGATGACGAGGACGAAGAGGAGGAGGAGGAGGAGGAGGAGGTTGCACCGCCGCGCTCGGAAAGGCGGTCAAAGCTTGTCCATGACCCCGCGACTGAACGCGGTAAGGGGGTGGCGACTGCCTCGCAGTCGACCAAGCGCCCTCGGACCGCTTCTCCGGTGCCGAGCGACAGGGCACCGAAGCAGCCGAGGGTGGCTCTGCCGAAACCCCCCAAGCTCCTGCCGAAGATGAAAGTGTCCATCCCCACCATATCCGGGTAAGCACGTTACTTGAATTCTCTTGTTTTGCATAAGGCTTTATCTCTGGTTGATATTTGAGTTGGTCGACTGATTCTTTGGGACTTCAGTGCTGCAACTTCTGAGACCTCAGGCAAGGCTGACGACCATGAGATGGAGGACGCAGCAACCTCGAATCCTGGTACTATACTCTCAATTCTGTCCTTAGTCGACTGACTCAAGATTTCTGACTTTGATTCTTTTTCCGAAGCTCCGCCCCATGACATTATCACCCTTCCCGAAGATGATGATGAGGATGAAGAACCACTGAGGCACAGGATGAGCAGCAAGACGTCTACTGGTAAGGCAATCCAGAGTGCGACGGCGCCCGAAGCTGTAGCCACGGAAGGGGAGAACCTCACTCGACACACCGTGTCTTTCGCGGTGCCGTTGACGAGTGCTCGTCCCACTTCGTCGAGTGCTGCACAGCCTTCGCTCTTCACAACACATCATGTCCCAGAGGACCAAGCCAGTGCTGCTAAGGAGGCGATACGTCAAGCGGGGATCATGATGGAGCAGGTGAAGATCATCCGGGATGCAAGCCAAGCAGCTTATGACGCCAGCTCTGCCCTTCAAAGCAATGTGCAGGTCAGTCGAGCACCGCCTGTTCTGTTAGGATATGCTATCAAAATTTTTTTCTTTCTGATTTCTGAAATCCATAGCAATCACCCGCTGGGTGTGTTGATAGAAAATTCCGTGTTAGCGGGGGCACGCTGAGTGCACCCGCTGGGTGTAGTCCCCAAGGCTAAGGTCGACTGCTGGCAGTCGGCCTTAGGCTTTGTAAGTAAGGGTTGTTCATCATTTGATTTGGTCAACTGGTCGACTCTGTCTTGAGCAGAACTAGTGGGGGCACGCTGAGTGCACCCGCTGGGTGTAGTCCCCAAGGCTAAGGTCGACTGCTGGCAGTCGGCCTTAGGCTTTGTAAGTAAGGGTTGTTCATCATTTGATTTGGTCGACTGGTCGACTCTGTCTTGAACAGAACTAGTGGGGGCACGCTGAGTGCACCCACTGGGTGTAGTCCCCGAGACTACGGTTGAATGCTTGCATTCGACTGTAGTCTTAGAAACGTATGATTTTTCCCTATCCACTCGGAAGTGAACCATCTTTGATATTTTGTTGATTGGTTCTTCGTAGAAATCCTGTGACCTTGCGGCTTGCTATACGGAACTGGAGCAGAAGCACATTCAGGTCGAGTTGGATTTGAAGCTGGTGCAGGAGAATCTGACGAAGGCGAAGGAGGAGACCAAAGGTATGTTCGGTGAGACCTCGACGACTCCTTTTTCCTTCCATTTATTTCAAGATCTGACTTTGCTGTAACTTACAGACAAGGTGCGGGAGGCCCAGAAGAAGAAGGACCTGGAGCTAGCCGAGAAGACCAAGCTTGCTGACGAGAAGTTAGCTTCAGTCACCAAGCTTGAACAGGAAAATCATAATCTGAAAACTGCTCTGGCGATTGCCTCCAAGGATGTTGACCGACTAAAAGCTGACAAGACTACCCTGACTGAGAAGATCAACCAATTGACTGGGAAGAAGAATGACCTTGAAAGCTTCCTGGGCGGTCTTGCTAAGAAACTGTTCCTTATGCTCGAAGGTAAACTTTTCACTCGACCAGCATTTTCAACTGTGATGCTTCCATTCGACCATTGCCTTGACTCGGTGTTTCGTCCTTGCAGAATTCTGTCGGAACTTTGAAGATGAGACTAGCCAGTTGGAGCCGAACCTTGATCCTGTCAATTCTCTGGTGAATGATGAAGTCGCCATGAATGTCTTCCGGCTGGAGTCTCGCGTAGCAGCTGTCGTGGACTATCTTGAAAGGCTGAAGGCCGCCACTTCTCGCATCGACTCGACTCTTTGGCCCGGGGCGACACTTCAGAATGACCTCGAGTCGTTGATGGCTCGACTAAACACTGTCCCCGACCGAGTGCAAGAGTGGAAGAAGTCCTCGGCTCGGTGCGGCGCAGATGTTGCCCTGTGTCTGGCCCGAGTCCACTGCAAGGACGCGCGAGAAGAGAAGCTGGCGGCTCTCCGAGTGGCCAACACCAAGAAACACGACTTCAGGTCCTTCATGGAAACTTTCATCGCTGCTGCTACCCGGATTGCAGACGGGATCGACCTCGACGAGTTTGTTGATCCTTCCAGCCCTCCACAGGAGGGGTAAAAAACTTTCTTTAAGCCCAACATTTTAAATTTGCCTCGGTATGCCGAGTGGAATTGTAACCGGTAAACCTTAACAGGCTTAGTGCCTGAGCACTCTCGGTTCCTTTAGGTATCGACCTAAACTTGGATTTGATGTTTGGATATGATTGCTCTTGGTTCGAATTGTCTTTTGCAGGTTCACAGCAAGATGCCCACTGCAGTCGACTTATTCCTTAGGCGAGCACTGGGCCGCAGCTAAACCGCCGAGTGAGAGGTTTGCTCTTCACTCGGTAGGATTTTTATTCCTTAGGCGAGCGCGGGGCTGCAGCTAAGCCTCCGAGTGAGAGGTGTGCTCTTCACTCGGTAGGATTTTTATAACTTAGGCGAGCGCTGGGCTGCAGCTAAGCCTCCGATTGAGAGGTTTGCTCTTCACCCGATAGGATTTTTTATAACTTAGGCGAGCGCTGGGCTGCAGCTAAGCCTCCGAGTGAGAGGTTTGCTCTTCACTCGGTAGGATTTTTATAACTTAGGCGAGCGCTGGGCTGCAGCTAAGCCTCCGAGTGAGAGGTTTGCTCTTCACTCGATAGGATTTTTTATAACTTAGGCGAGCGCTGGGCTGCAGCTAAGCCTCCGAGTGAGAGGTTTGCTCTTCACTCGGTAGGATTTTTTTATAACTTAGGCGAGCGCTGGGCTGCAGCTAAGCCCCCGAGTGGAAGTCTGGCTTACCACTCGGTAGGATTTTTTTTATAACTTAGGCGAGCACTGAGCTGCAGCTAAGCCCCCGAGTGAGAGGTTTGCTCTTCACTCGGTAGGATTTTATATAACTTAGGCGAGCACTGGGCTGCAGCTAAGCCTCCGAGTGAGAGGTTTGCTCTTCACTCGGTAGGATTTTTTATAACTTAGGCGAGCGCTGAGCTGCAGCTAAGCCCCCGAGTGAGAGGTTTGCTCTTCACTCGGTAGGATTTTATATAACTTAGGTGAGCACTGGGCTGCAGCTAAGCCTCCGAGTGAGAGGTTTGCTCTTCACTCGGTAGGATTTTTTATAACTTAGGCGAGCGCTGGGCTGCAGCTAAGCCCCCGAGTGAGAGGTTTGCTCTTCACTCAGTAGGATTTTTTATAACTTAGGCGAGCGCTGGGCTGCAGCTAAGCCCCCGAGTGAGAGGTTTGCTCTTCAGTCGGTAGGATTTTTTATAACTTAGGCAAAACGGATTCGCGGCTAAGCCCCCGAGTGGAAGTCTGGCTTACCACTCGGTAGGATTTTTATAAACTTAGGCGAGCGCTGAGCTGCAGCTAAGCCCCCGAGTGAGAGGTTTGCTCTTCACTCGGTAGGATTTTATATAACTTAGGCGAGCACTGGGCTGCAGCTAAGCCTCCGAGTGAGAGGTTTGCTCTTCACTCGGTAGGATTTTTTATAACTTAGGCGAGCGCTGGGCTGCAGCTAAGCCCCCGAGTGAGAGGTTTGCTCTTCACTCGGTAGGATTTTTTATAACTTAGGCGAGCGCTGGGCTGCAGCTAAGCCCCCGAGTGAGAGGTTTGCTCTTCACTCGGTAGAATTTTTTATAACTTAGGCGAAACGGATTCGCGGCTAAGCCCCCGAGTGGAAGTCTGGCTTACCACTCGGTAGGATTTTTATAAACTTAGGCGAAACGGATTCGCAGCTAAGCCACCCGCTGGGGGAAAAAGTGACAAAAGTTATGAAGGAATTATGGCACTATTATTTCGAGATCCATGAACTACAGAAGTATTTTATTACAACTCATCCGAGTGGAAAACTTTTAAGTGTAAAACGGGCGGAGCAGATCCGCATTCCAAGCTCGGGGCTCTTCGATGTTGTGTTCGACGTTGTAGAGACGGTATGCCCCGTTGTGGAGAACTTTGGTGACGATGAAGGGTCCTTCCCAAGAAGGAGCGAGCTTATGCTGTTTCTGCTGATCCACTCGGAGAACTAGATCTCCCTCTTGGAAGGCTCGACCCCTCACATTCCTGGCGTGAAAGCGACGCAAGTCTTGTTGATAGATGGTCGATCGGATCAGAGCCATCTCCCTTTCTTCCTCTAGAAGGTCGACTGCGTCCTGACGCGCTTGCTCAGCTTCTGCTTCGTTGTAGAGTTCAACTCGAGGAGCATTGTGAAGAAGATCACTCGGCAAGACTGCTTCAGCTCCATAGACCAAAAAGAATGGAGTTCTTCTAGTCGACCGATTGGGTGTGGTTCGCAAACCCCAAAGCACCGAAGGGAGTTCGTCGACCCATGCTCCAGCCGCGTGCTTGAGGTCACGCATCAGTCGGGGTTTTAAACCCTTGAGGATTAAGCCATTGGCTCGCTCCGCTTGTCCATTCGACTGGGGGTGAGCGACTGAAGCGTAGTCGACTCGTGTGCCTTAAGCGTTGCAGAAATCCTTGAATTATTCCGAGTCAAAGTTCGACCCATTATCCGTAATGATGCTGTGCGGAACTCCATATCTGAACGTCAGCTCCCTGATGAAGGTAACTGCAGTACCGGCGTCAAGATTCTTGATCGGTTTAGCCTCGATCCACTTTGTGAACTTGTCGACTGCGACCAGTACGTGCGTGAAACCACTTCGACCTGTTCTCAAGGGACCGACCATGTCTAACCCCCATACTGCGAATGGCCAAACGAGTGGGATGGTCTTCAGAGCTGACGCGGGTTTATGTGACATATTGGAGTAGAATTGACATCCTTTGCACTTGTCCACTATTTCCTTTGCCATCTCATTCGCTCTTGGCTAGTAAAATCCAGCTCGGTATGCTTTGGCTACAATGGTCCGAGAGGACGCATGGTGACCACAGGTCCCCGAGTGGATTTCATTGAGAATGATTCGACCTTCTTCTAGCGTTATGCATTTTTGACCAACCCCAGTCGGGCTTTCTCTATACAGCTGTCCTTTGATAACGGTAAAGGCTTTGGATCGACGGACGATCTGCCGAGCCTCTTCCTCCTCTTCTGGGAGCTCTTTTCTCGGGATATACGCAATATAGGGAATTGTCCAGTCGGGAATGACCACTAAAACCTCTATAACCAAGTCGACCACTGCTGGGACCTCAACCTCAGTCGGATCTGTGGCACTCCTGGGCTGTGGAGCTCCTCTGTGAAGGGATCTTCTTTAACTGACGGTGTGTGTATATGCTCCAAAAACACACCACTCGGAATGGCTTCTCTTTTGGAACCTATCTTTGCCAGATCATCTGCTGCTTGATTTTTCAGTCGGGGGATGTGATGGAGCTCCAACCCCTCGAACTTCTTTTCCAGCTTCCTCACTGCATTGCAGTATCCAGTCATGGCTGGGCTTCTCACGTCCCACTCCTTCATCACCTAGTTGACCACTAAATCTGAATCGCCGTAAACCATCAGGCGACGGACGTCGAGTGATATGGCCATGCACAATCCATATAAAAGGGCCTCATACTCTGCCTCATTGTTGGAGGAATCAAAGTGAATCTGGAGCACATATCTAAGCTTATCTCCTCTGGGGGAAACCAGAACAACCCCAGCACCAGAACCATTCAACATCTTAGAGCCATCGAAGAACATGGTCCAATGCTCCGAGTGAACTTCAGTCGGCTGCTGTTGTTCAATCCACTCGGCGAGGAAATCTGCTATTGCCTGGGACTTAATGGCTTTCTTTGCCTCGAACTTGATATCAAGGGGAAGAAGTTCAATCGCCCATTTCGCCACTCGACCAGTTGCATCTCTGTTGTGCAGAATCTCTGATAGTGGAGCGTCGCTGACGACTGTGATAGAATGATCAGATAAATAATGAGCAACCTTCTTCGTGGTCATGTATATTCCATACACAAGCTTCTGATAATGAGGATATCTCTGCTTGGATGGAGTCAAAACTTCAGACAAATAATACACCGGGCGCTGAACTTTGAAGGCTTTTCCTTCTTCTTCCCGCTCGACCATAAGTACTGTACTGACGACTTGTCCTGTGGCTGCAATATAAAGCAACAAAGGCTCTTTGCTGATTGGAGCAGCAAGCACCGGCTGGGTGGAGAGCAGAGCTTTTAGCTCGGCAAACGCTGCATCAGCTTCTGGAGTCCACTCGAACTTGTCTGCCTTCTTCATCAGTCGGTAAAGAGGCAATGCCTTTTCACCGAGTCGTGAGATGAATCGACTTAATGCGGCCAAGCATCCAGTAAGCTTCTGGACATCGTGCACTCGCGCAGGGCGTTTCATTCGGAGAATAGTGCCGATCTTCTCTGGATTTGCGTCGATCCCTCGCTCGGAAACGAGAAAACCGAGTAACTTTCCACCAGGAACTCCGAATGTGCACTTCGATGGATTGAGCTTGATATCGTACCTTCTGAGGTTGGCAAATGTTTCGGCGAGGTCAGCAAGCAGGTCGGAACCTTTTCGCGACTTAACGATGATATCATCCATATACGCTTCCACATTCCCACTGATTTGAGTGAGAAGACACTTCTGAATCATACGCATAAATGTGGCTCCGGCATTCTTGAGGCCGAATGGCATGGTGATATAGCAGAAGCACCCGAATGGAGTGATGAAAGCTGTTTTTACTTCGTCGGGTCCGTACAGACGGATCTGATGATACCCGGAATATGCGTCTAGAAAAGACAATCTCTCACATCCCGCGGTCGAGTCAACAATTTGATCTATGCGAGGGAGAGGGAAATGATCTTTCGGGCAGGCCCGATTGATGTGCTTGAAGTCAATGCACATGCGGAGTGACTTGTCCTTCTTGGGAACCATGACGACATTAGCGAGCCACTCGGAGTGGTATATCTCTCGGATAAATCCTGCCGCCAACAGTCGAGCCACTTCCTCACCAATAGCTTTTCTCTTCTGGACGGCGGACCGCCGAAGATGCTCTTTGACTGGCTTTGCTGATTTGTCGACTTTGAGGTGATGCTCAGCCAGTCCCCTGGGAACACCTGGCATGTCAGCTGGCTTCCATGCAAAAATGTCCCAGTTCTCACGGAGGAACTGGATGAGCGCTTCTTCCTATTTAGGGTCGAGTGTTTTGGAGACGTGGGTCGGGGCTGCATCGGGGTCGGTCGGGTGAATATGAACAGGCTTCGTCTCACCAGACGACTGAAATGCAGATTCTGTGGCTGGTTTCTTGGATCGCAACAAATCACTCGGATCTGCGTTTTGCTTGTATTCTTCGAACTCGACCGCTGTCACCTGGGAATCGGCAATCTTCGAGCCCTTCTGAAAGCACTCTTCTGCCTTTTTCCGATCACCAGTGACAGTGATCACCCCTTTGGGACCTGGCATTTTCAGTTTGAGGTACACGTAACATGGTCGAGCCATGAACCGTGCGTAGGCGGGCCTCCCCAAAATGGCGTGGTACGCGCTCTGAAAATCCACAACCTCAAAAGTCAACTTTTCCTTGCGAAAATGTTTTGAGTCGCCAAAAACCACGTCCAGGGCTATTTGGCCGAGTGAGTTGGCTTTCTTCCCTGGTATGACTCCGTGGAAACTCATGTTGCTGGTGCTCAATCGGGACATCGGAATGCCCATTCCCTTCAGTGTGTCTGCATATAACAAGTTCAGCCCACTGCCACCGTCCATCAACACTTTCGTCAGTCGAGTGCCTTCGACAACTGGATCGACCACCAAAGCTTGCCTCCCAGGGGTGGCAATATGAGTCGGGTGATCAGATTGGTCGAATGTGATGGGTGTTTGAGACCATTTCAGATAACTTGGTTTTGCTGGGGCAACCATATTCACCTCACGGTTAATGACTTTCAGTCGACTCTTGCTTTCCACATCCACGAAGATCATCAGAGTGGAGTTGATATGCGGATATTCTTCCTCACTGTCCTCTTTGTCTCCGGCCTTGTCTGACTCTTTCTCCTTGTCCTTAGACTGTTTTCCCTGAAACTGTTGGATCAGGAGTCGACACTGGCGAGTGGTGTGCTTTGGGTAAATAATGTTGCCCTCTTCATCTTTCTTCGTGTGGATGTGGCATGGCATATCCATCACGTCGTTTCCTTCTTTATCCTTTACTTTCTTAGGATTCCAGGATCCTTTTGGCTTCCCTTTGAACTTTCCCTGAGTTACGGCCAGGGCCTCTCCTGGAGCTGCTGGCTCGGCTTTCCGTTTCTGTTTCCAACTGGAATTTCCCTTCTCCGACTGACTTGGCTTAAACTTGCCGCTTCGGAGTCGGTCCTCTTCCTCACCATTTGCGTACTTGGTAGCAATCTCCATCATCCGACTCAGAGTCATGTCTCCGGTTCGACCAAACTTCAGACTCAATTCTCTGTTCTTGACGCCATCTTTGAAGGCGCAAACTACTTGATGATTAGACACATTTTCCACAGTATGGTGCAGAGTGATCCACCTCTGAATATACTCTCTGAGAGTCTCATTGGGCTTCTGCACACAAACTTGCAGCTCTGTCAAACCAGCTGGTCGCTTGCAGGTTCCTTCAAAAGTTCTGACGAACACTCGGAACAAATCTTCCCAAGTGTAAATACTGCTAGGAGGTAACTGATTCAACCACGCTCTGGCTGAACCTTCCAGCATAAGGGGCAAATGCTTCATGGCCACCTCATCATTCCCACCGCCAATCTGAACAGCCACTCGGTAATCCTCGAGCCAAGTTTCAGGCTTGGACTCCCCAGTGAACTTGCTGACTCCTGTCGCCAACCTGAAATTGGGGGGAATCACTGCGGCTCTGATAGCCCTGCTAAAACACTCTGGACCAGAAACATGCACTCGACTGCTCGTGGGTGCATCTCTCTCGGGTCCACCTCGATGGGCTCTGTTCCGGTCGACCAAGCTTTGCACAATAATGGATCGCGCGTCGAAGCCTGGTCCCCTGGGGTCGACTGGAACCCTTCGCCCCACACTGAACTGACGCCTGTCATCCTGTCGGCGAGGAGCGTAAGACCCTTCCCTCGGAGGGGAAACGGGCACTCGACGCCTGTCGTCTCGGCCATGTCGGTCTCCATGCTGATCACGCTGGTTGTCGCGTCCTTCCCGTCGCGGAGGCGATCTGGGACTGTGAGCCGACTGAACCGTATTCGCAGCGACGGATCGACTGTGAATTCTGTTGCGCGAGTGCGACACGGCTGAGTTCTGGTCCCCAGCTGCTCGGAGCAAATCTCTGATCTACATCAAGCCTCTCCCAGCTTCCGACTGTGAAGGCTGGATGGACTCTGCTATACGGGTTGCAGCTGCTAAATTCTGAATTGGCGTGCGGTATACCTGAGTCGGTGGGAAGAGTCGACGTCGACTGGCTTCGAGGACTCGTTGCCGCGCGCGCTCGTCGAGTGCTCGCTGAAGGTTCTCCAGACGAGCGTGTTCAGCCACATTGGCCAAACGTGCCTCCTCCAAGGCGCGAGCCTCGGGGGTTTCTCCCGTAATAGGAGTATGCAAGGCATCCATGCTCCTGCGGCGAAGCTCCTCTCTCTGCAGAGAGTCGAGTGCCTCGGGCTGGTACTCTTCGTGGTCCTGTGCGGGGCTACCTCCGCCGCCTGCTCCGCCGCCATGGGCGAAGCCGGGAGGACTGCAGGGCCCGTCGACCATGAGAATTTCCGCCGCTGGGTCACTGCTATCGCACTCGGATGCAGTCTCTACGGAGCCAGTCGACAGATCGAACATGCCGTAGAGAGATTCGTCGGGCTCGATTGCCGCAACTTGTGCGATGGCCACCTGGCGAGCCACCGCGTGTTTCACCCACCGCTGAAGCCTCGACCGACCAGAGCGCTTGCACTGGTGGGAGACCGGGCGGGCGACCGATAAAGGAGTCGACCGATAGGGGGCCGACGGTTGCCACAGCAGAACGCCGCGGACACACGCGCGAAAATGCGTCGCACCGCGGACGGGGAGTGCATCAACGTCGAGTGGAGCCTCCTGGAGCCACGCGGAGTCGTCGACGACGAAGGTGAGAGCGCCAAGACGGATCTCGCGCCCCTCGACCAAAACTCCAGCAGTCATCATGACGAAAGTATTTGGAAATACTGCAACTTCTCCACAAAATCGCTAAAACACCTGCCCCACGGTGGGCGCCAACTGTCGTGGTTCTAAGTCTGACAGTAGAGTGGGGGGTAGGTATGGAGAGGCAAGGTCCTGGCTATGGAGAAGTTGTAAACACAAGCGATGTACGAGTTCAGGCCCTTCTCGGAGGAAGTAAAAGCCCTACGTCTTGGAGCCCTGAGGTGGTCGAGTGGATTATGTGTATAAGTGTTACAAGAGTCCGAACCCTTCTGCCTGTGGAGGGGGGTGGCTTATACAGAGTACGCCAGGACCCCTACCAGCCCACGTAATGAAGGGTTTAAAGTGTATTAAGTCTGGGGCGTTACTGGTAACGCCCCACATAAAATGCCTTAACTATCATTAAGTCTATTCAATTACAGGCCGTTGCAGTACGGAGTGCCTTCTGACCTTCTGGTGGTCGAGTGTATCTTCATGGTCGAGTGTATCTTCATGGTCGAGTGTATCTCCATGGTCGAGTGAATCTCCATAGTCGAGTCCTTCTTCCAGTCGAGTGGGTTCTTCGTTGGTCGACTGGAAGGTGATCTCTTCTAAAGCTGTCCTAGGGTAGGGCATTCAGGTCAGGCCTATGACCCTACCCTAGGTATATGAATCCATCAGGCCCTCTTACTCCTGGGTCGTTAACAGGCCGACATCGAAGCGGGTAACAGGTGGCCCCAGTTTATTTCACGGGCCGTTAACAGGCCGTTACTAAGTTTGGGCTACATATGGCCCAACTATACTGTAGGCCTTTAGCAGGCCGAAAGAGACAGCAGGCTTGTACTGGACCATGAAGACCATGGGCCGCTAAGATGCCGAAAGTCAGGTCGTATTGTAAATGGCCCAACTGTGTTGTGGGCCTTTAGCGGGCCGAAAGAGAAACCGGGCTGGTATTGGACCATGAAGGGCATGGGCCGTTAAAGGGCCAAAACTAAGGTCCGACTACAAATGGCCCAACTCATTTATGGTCCGTTAACAGGCCGAAAGTCACACAGGGCCGGGAATTGGCCCAACACTTAAATGGGTCGCTAAAAGGCGAAAACTCAGGTCCGACTAAAAATGGCCCAACTGATTTATGGGCCATTAACAGGCTGAAAGTGACACCGGGCCAGAAAATTAGCCCAACACTTAAATGGGCCGCTAAAAGGCCGAAACTTAGGTCCGACAACAAATGGCCCATCAGATTTATGGGCCGTCAACAGGCTGAAAGACACACCGGGCCGGAAACTAGCCCAACATTTAAATGGGTCGCTAAAAGGCCGAAAGATGTACATCCTGAAAATTGGCCCATCCATTAAACGGGCCGTTAACAGGTCGAAATCTCATCGGGCCGATATTGAGCCCAGATATATAGCGGGCTGTTAACGGGGTCGAACTTACGATGGGCTGCAATGGTGTCAAATCTTTAACGGGCCATTGACGGGCCGAATTGGCTCATCTCGTCTGGTCCGTGGGCTTAAATGGACCTGACACAAGTAGGCCTTATATGGGCTGGCCTACTAATTTTAACTAGGACGACCTTTTCATAGGAATGGACCTCTATTGGGCCGTGCCATGTGTCGATGTACCATAGGCATCTTCCGTCCATTGAGTGGATGACATCTGTCCCAACGGTGAGCCGACACGTGTTTCCTCCAGCCAAGGATGATTTTACACATGGAAAATCCCCATTGGTCGGGGCTGTTAACGGGTTATCGGATCCAAAACCCAACCCAGTAGCTTAACGACGTTCCGTTATAGTGGATGCCACGTGTCGGTCAGCCTTGACGAAAGCACTTCTGTGACGCGCGATTTATCATCATGGAAGTGGACACTTCCGTGATGATAATTTTGGTAATGTCATGGAACACTTCTACGACAGCACATGTATGACTATCTTGATTCTGTCATAAATTTGTCATGGATGTACATGCATGACAAAAAACGTGACCTACTGTGACAAACACGTATCATCACGGAAGTGTATTTTTTTTGTAGTGTCCTGAAGCAGTCGGATCCGACTTGAATACCCCAGCAGCCGGCGCGGGGACTTTGGCAAGCAGCTCGGGGACTGCAGCAGTCGCACCCAGCCCGGGGACTACAGTAGTCGGCCCGGGGACTTCTCCGACTCAGGAAGCGGCAGCCAGCTCCAACCCGCCGCCTCCCGGCCCAGCCGCCCTGGTGCAAATTGCAGTTATGGCAGTCGAAGAAATAGCAGCACCTTCATGGGCTCAGCCCATCCTCAACTTTCCGGTGAACAAAGAGCTGCCGTCTGATGAGATCTCGACCCGACAAGCGAAACATCGGGCAACAGCATACACCATCATCAACTGAGAACTAGTGAGGCGCAGTGTCAGTGGTGTGTACCAGCGCTATGTAGAGCCGGACCAAGGCCAAGCAATCCTCAAAGATATCCACCAAGGCGAATGTGGTCACCACGTGGCTTCAATATCACTTGTTGCCAAAGCTTTCCGCCATGGTTTCTTCTGGTTGACTGCTCTAGAAGATGCCAAAGACTTGGTCCAGGAATGTAAAGGGTGCCAGAAGTTCCGTTCCAAGCCACATCTGCCGGCTTCTGCACTCAAAACCATCCCCATTGCCTGGCCCTTTGCCGTCTGGGGGCTGGACATGGTGGGACCATTCAAGACAGCCCGCGGCGGCATGACTCATCTGCTTGTCGCTGTGGACAAATTCACCAAGTGGATAGAAGCAAAGCCAATCAAGAAGTTGAATGGGCTGACTGCTGTGACTTTCATCGCTGACATCACCATTCGGTATGGCATACCACACAACATCATCATCGACAACGGCACAAACTTTGCCAAAGGCGGTTTGGCCCGTTTCTGTGTGATGTAGGGCATCTGATTGGACTTAGCATCCATTGCCCATCCGCAGTCAAACGACCAAGTGGAGCGAGCAAACGCCCTCATTTTGTCCAGCATCAAGCCCCGACTAGTCGAGCCTCTAGAGTGTTCGGCCGACTGCTGGCTCGATGAGCTGACGACTGTCCTCTGGAGCTTGCACACAATGCCGAACAAGTCAACCGGCTTCACACCTTTCTTCCTCGTCTACGGTGCTGAAGCCGTCATCCCAATGGACATAGAATTTGACTCCTCTCGAGTCACCATGTACACCGAAGAGGATGCCAAAGAAGCACGAGAAGACGACGTTGATCTACTGGAAGAGAGCCGGCTGTTGGCGCTCAGCTGGTCTGCCATCTACCAGCAGAGTCTACGCCGATACTACAATCGGAAGGTCAAGCCAAGATCCTTCCAAGAGGGAGACCTTGTGCTCCGGCTGATACAACGAATAGCTGGCCAACACAAACTCTCGGCACCTTGGGAAGGCCCTTTCATCATCAGCAAAGTGTTGGGAAACGATTCCCACTACCTGATCAACGCTCAGAAGCCCAGAGAACGGAAGAGAGATGACTCCGGCAAGGAGACAGAGAGGTCGTGGAACGCAAACCTCCTCCGAAGATTTTATAGTTAATGCATCGGCTCGGGGGATCGCCTCCTTCTACTATGTGGCGCTTCCTACAGTCAGACAAGTAGTGTGTTGGCACCTAAGCCTTCTCCTGCTAGAAGCCGCAGTTCGCAGAGCGACTGTCCGGTGGGCAGGGGTTGCAGAAATGGTGTCCACACGAAAGATGGCTAAGGAATCAAAGCACGCACGTAGTCTAAGCCGGCATCCCGCCTCATCGACCGGCTGCTGAGCAGCTAGCCGACCGGCTTCTACTTACCTTGCCAACGCTCCAGTCGGTTAAGTACTTGCCCTCCCGAAAGTAGCTAAGTACTTGACCCAGACGCAGTCCGCAGAGCGGTTGTTTGGCTGGCAAGAGGGTAGCGAAGGGAGGGAGACAAAGAAAAAGCCAAGGAGCAGAAAGATACAAAAGTTAGAACTCGGCAAATAAACACACAACTTGTGTTGAAGAGTATTTACATATCAAAAGGCCCATTGGCCAGCTTTCAACAGAGTTTGAAATACACCCCGTGGGTGGAATCGTGCAAATTTAACAAAGTTTGTCGGGACTGATAAGCAGGAAAAATAAAAGTTGACGACCTAGGGAGCAACAGAGGGGTCTGGCTGGACGGCGGAGTCGGTGGTGCCAGTTGGTGGAGTGGAGGCTGGTCTATCTCTGCTTGGTCGCCTCCAGCAGCAGTCGGTGCGCTTGAGCGCGACTCCTTGCTTGAGGCGCAGTCAAGATGAGGTTGGCTGTCCGCTCCTACCTCTGGCGCATCTTCTCCGCTTTCCTCATCCTCCTCGTCCTCTCCCTCATCGCTGGAGTCGATCACTTCGGCCGAGTCCTCGCCATCCTCCGGCCCGAAGCACTGCAGTGGCGCCTCGGGACCATTATCAACCAGCTCCGAGATGAAGATGCTGGTGTTGGTGTAGTCGGCGATCGCTGCCGCCCGTTTGACAAGATCATCCTCCACCGCCACCAGCTCTTCTTGAGCCTCTTGCCGAAACATGGTCAACTGGGCTAGATCTAGCCCAGGGTACCATGCCTTGACGAACTCTAGAGCCCGGCACGCTCCAGCCCGAGCCGAGGAACCCTTCCAAGCCTCTAGACGGCCGGCCGCCACCTCCAGCCAGTCGGCAGTCCGGCAGGGAGTGCACGGAGCCGGCACACCTGGCCATAGGGCGGAGATCGCCTGGGCCCCGACACGTTGAAGATGACGCAACATCCGATGATCCGGGCGAAGGTGGGCCTGGATGCTGAGAAGCTGCTTGCTAAGGGTCTAGGGGGCATCGGCAGCGATCTGTGTACCTTCCGCCCTCCGTTCCTCGCGATAAGCCTCAATGGCCTGGTTCGCAGCAACAGAGTGGCTGGGAAGAAGTATGCTCATTCAGAGAACAAAGAAGCCAGAAGTCAGAAGCTAGCAGCCGGCCCGATCAGAGGCCAGCAGCTTAAAGAAAGAAAAAAGAAGAAGCTTACCATCAACCATGTCTTCAATACTGCCGAAGCCGGCAGTTAGCAGTGCCTCTTTGTCGGGCCAGGCGGAGCGTTCGGTCTCGAACCCGGCGAGGAGATTGGACTCTTTCACCTCCGCCTCCTTCTGAGCCGTCTGGAGAAGCTCTGCCTGCTCCGCTAGTTGCGTGCCAGCCGGTCATGCTCCTCGGCCAGCTTGCTGCACTCCGCCTCCTTGACATGCAACACGGTGTTGGCGTCGCCCAGCTACTGCTGCAGGACGGCGTTGGCCTCTGCAAAAGTAGAAGAAGAAAAAGACGTCAATAGTCAACAAGGAAGAAATGCAATTGCCGGGGAGATCCGGCCCGGCTTCTCAGTAGTCGGCCCGAATCTCGGGGACTATAGCCCGCGGGTGCGCTATCGTGCCCCCACAGAGAAAGGAGTTCTAAACGATCAACAAAAGAAGAAATGCAGTTACCGGGGAGATCCGGCGCAATTGCTGAGTAGTCGGCCCGAATCTTGGGGACTACAGCCCCCGGGTGCGCTAGCGCGCCCCCGCAGAGAAAGAAAACAAAAACTTACTCCAGCTTTCTGACAAGTCGGCAGTCCGCTTGTCCAGCTCTCGGACGCTGGAGTTGAAGGTGGCAGCGCGAAGGTTATGATAATCCTGCAACGGAGTTGTCAGATGAAGTTAGTACTTGGAGCTTGCAAATTAAAGTTTCGAGCCGCCTGCTCAGCAGCCGACCCGAAACTCGGGGACTACACCTAGTGGGTGCACTGGCGCGCCCCCACCAAGAAATACAAGGACCAAAGACGAAGAAGCAAGAAACACACCCGAATAGCCGTCCGCGAATCCAGGAACGCTTCATTGCACCGCTTGAGAGCGTCAGCCTCGTCTCGGAGTTTGGCCTGGACGTCAAGGATCTCCTGGTTCATGGTTCCTGTCCCGCCTCCATGCGCCCAGCCGGAGGGCGCAGTGCTGGTTGATAACCCACATGTATAGGGGATCGCAACAGTTTTCGAGGGTAGAGTATTCAACCCAAATTTATTGATTCGACACAAGGGGAGCCAAAGAATATTCTCAAGTATTAGCAGTTGAGTTGTCAATTCAACTACACCTGGATAGCTTAGTATCTGCAGCAAAGTAGTATGATAGTAAAGGTAACAGTAGCAAAAGTAACGGTAGTAGTTTTGTAGTAATTGCAACAGTAGAAACGGTAAAGTAAATAAGCAAAGCACAATATGTGAAAAGCTCGTAGGCATTGGATCAGTGATGGATAATTATGTCGGATGCGATTCCTCATGTAATAGTTATAACATAGGGTGACACAGAACTTGCTCCAGTTCATCAATGTAACGTAGGCATGTATTCCGAAAATAGTCATACGTGCTTATGGAAAAGAACTTGCATGGCATCTTTTGTCCTACCCTCCCGTGGTAGCGGGGTCCTAATGGAAACTAAGAGATATTAAGGCCTCCTTTTAATAGAGAACATGACCAAACCATTAGCACTTAGTGAATACATGAACTCCTCAAACTACGGTCATCACCGAGAAGTATCCCGATTATTGTCACTTCGGGGTTGTCGGATCATAACACATAATAGGTGACTATAGACTTGCAAGATAGGATCAAGAACTCACATATATTCATGAAAACATAATAGTTTCAGATCTGAAATCATGGCACTTGGGCCCTAGTGACAAGCATTAAGCATAGCAAAGTCATAGCAACATCAATCTCAGAACATAGTGGATACTAGGGATCAAACACTAACAAAACTAACTTGATTACATGGTAAATCTCATCCAACCCATCACCGTCCAGCAAGCCTACAATGGAATTACTCATACACGGCGGTGAGCATCATGAAATTTGTGATGGAGGATGGTTGATGATGACAACTGCGACGAATCCCCCTCTCCGGGCCCCCGAACAGACTCCAGATTAGCCCTCCCGAGAGAGATTAGGGCTTGGCAGCGGCTCCGTATCGTTCAACGCGATGAAACTTTCTCTCTGATTTTTTCTCTGTGAAAGCAAATATATAGAGTTGGAGTTGAGGTCGGTGGCCATCCAGGGGGGACACGAGACAGGGGGCGCGCCCAGGG
Source organism: Triticum timopheevii (assembly GCA_963921465.1). Classification (NCBI taxonomy): domain Eukaryota; kingdom Viridiplantae; phylum Streptophyta; class Magnoliopsida; order Poales; family Poaceae; genus Triticum; species Triticum timopheevii. The sequence continues at coordinate 108,775,491 of OY997270.1, forward strand.
GGAGGGGGCACGCCCCCACCCTCGTGGACACGGTGTGGGCCCCCTGGCCTTGATTCCTTCGCCAATATTTTTTATATTTTCTAAAAAGTTCCTCCATAGATTTTCCGATCATTCCGAGAACTTTTTATTTCTGCACAAAAATAACACCATGGCAGTTCTGCTGAAAACAGCGTCAGTCCGGGTTAGTTTCATTCAAATCATGCAAGTTAGAGTCCAAAACAAGGGCAAAAGTGTTTGGAAAAGTAGATACGACGGAGACATATCACTAGTCGCCTCGGTGTCCGGGATCGACGAGCTTGCGGCACCAGTTTTCAGTGGTCGTGGCGCTGAGACCTCCTTCGCGAGGCGACGGCGCGCGGGTGTGTGAGCCTCAGGAGTTGGGCCCATCACCATCTCGTTCCCGGCTGGTGGCGCCAGTGGGGCAACCGGCTGCTTATCTCGCGCCCCTCCAGATGGCGGTGGCGGAGGCACGACCACGTCCGGCATGACGACATCGTTGCCTTCCCTCTCCATGGCCGCGTGCTCATCGCCGGCTCCCCCAGTTGGTGCCGTGAACTCTGGTGGAGGCGGCGCGGAGTTCAAGGGAACAATGAGTAGCGGCTCCTGGCGGCGCGCAGCTTCTGCAAGCCGTTCCTTTGCCGCGACATCAGCCTCAGCCTCCGCCAGCTTCTTTAGCGCGGCGGCCTCCGCCTTGTCAGCCTCTGCCTTCTCCTGGCGGGCGGCTTCCTGCTCCTCGCGCGCCTCCCGCGCGTTTCGCTTCTGTGCCTCCTGGAGGTTGGCGGCCGGATCGATTCGCCAGGTGGTGGTGGAGGTCTCCGCCGACCTAATGACGGAGGCGGCGGTCGACTTCTCGAGGGAGAGCGGGGCCCTAAAGCCAAGAAAAATAAAGCAAAGAAGTTTAGGCCGAATCAACAAGAAAGGAAAAGCACAAGGGAAAATACCTACGCCAACACCATGGGCGGCTCCTTCGGCAGCTTCTGGAACTTGGCCACCTTTGCTGCGGCCTCCTTCTGCCTGGTCACGGCGGCCGGGTTCTTGGATTTCTTCAGTGCGCTGCCGAACAAGGCGGCGCCCTGTTCTCGCTTTCGCTTGCCGCCTTGAGCAGTCAGCTCGGCGGAGGGGCCCGCACCTGCATTGACGGCACCCCGTGCGGGGCGCGGCTCGTCTTCCTCGTCGTCATCATCGGGCCAAGTCTCGATGCCGCCCCCTTCTTCAGAGCCGCCTGCTCCATCACCACCGCCTACAGCGTCGTCCTCCAAGGCGGCCGCCCCCAAGTCGGGGTTGTCCACGTCGCTTACCTCCCGGTCCGTCTGGTAGTTTCCACCCGGCCCCACGATGGCGGCCGTCGCCGGAGACATGTAGATCGACGTCCCAAAGATTGACCGCTCAAGACCAAGATCAAGACCAATGCAAGTGCTAAAAAGAAAGAGCTGAAGAACTTACAGCAGGCGGGTTGTCGCGGGAGTATGGCCACTTGCCAAACCGCCAGGACTTTTCTGACACCTTGGGGTCGGTGATCTCATTCACCATCCGGGCCACCTCAACAGTCGGCATGTCTCTTGTGCACATCTGGCTCGGGTCGCGGTGCCCGCTCATCCGACAGATCAGATGAGGCTGGCCTTGGAGCGGGAGAACTCGGCGCTTGACAAAGGCGAACAACAAGTTGGACGCCATGAGACCCTCCGCCTCCGTCAGCACTCAGAGCCGGTTGATGGCGGCGGCGGTGTCTTCCGACACAGGCTTTGGCTTGTAGCCCCAGTTGGCCCGAGGTTCGGCTGGTGGCCGGCTTCATAAGGTGGCAAGTTGATGAAGTCGACTGTCGGGTCGATGTTCTCCACATAGAAATATGAATGCTGCCACAGTTTCATCGACTGTGACAACTTGATAATGGGGAAGGTGTTCTTCACCGACAGCCGGCGCACGGCGACGAAGGCATCGCACTGGGTCGCCTTCTGCTTAGCGGAGGTGCCCAGCTTGGTGTAGAAGAAGGCTCCCCACAGCTCGATGGTGGGGAGGATGCCGAGGTAGCCCTTGCACACCGTGACGAAGGCGGACAGTAGCATCACGTTGTTGGGCGTCAGATGATGCGGCTGGAGGTGGTAGAACTCCATGAAGGAGAGGAAGAATCCGCTCGCCGGCAGGCCGAAGCCGCGGAGGAAGTGCGAGTGGAAGACAACCCACTCGTTTCCCTGCGGTGCCAGCGAGATTTCCTTCTCCAGTGGCACGCGCACCTTGACGAAGCTCGTGTTGGGCATTCGACGTGTGGCCCGGAGGAAGGCGAGGTGGTCGTCGATCACCACCAAGCCGTCCTAGTCCCCTCCCTTCTCGCGCGCCATGGAGTTCGAGCGGGGTTGAGTGGGAAGCTTGGGGCGAAGGAGCTTGACGGCGGCGAGCTGCGGCGGCGCCTCGACAGGGCACGGAGATGCGGCAGCAGCAGGGAAAGAAGAAGGAGAAAATGGCGATGAGAGGGGAGGGTGAGGGAGTCCTGGATTAGGGGGTATCCGGACAGCCGGACTATATACTTTGGCCGGACTGTTGGACCGTGAAGATACAAGACTCAAGACTTCGTCCTGTGTCTGGATGGGATTCTCTTTGCGTGGAAGACAAGCTTGGCGATCCAGATATTATATTTCCTTCTTTGTAACCGACTCCGTGTAAACCCTAGCCCTCTCCAGCGTCTATATAAACCGGAGGGTTTAGTCGTTAGAGACAGAATCATAATCATCATAGGCTAGCTTCTAGGGTTTAGCCTCTATGATCTCGTGGTAGATCAACTCTTGTAATACTCATATCATCAATATCAATCAAGCAAGAAGTAGGGTTTTACCTCCATCAAGAGGGCCCGAACCTGGGTAAAACATCGTGCCCCTTGCCTCATGTTACCATTAGCCTTAGACGCATAGATCGGGACCCCCTACCCAAGATCCGCCGGTTTTGACACCGATATTGGTGCTTTCATTGAGAGTTCCTCTGTGTCGTCGCTGCAAGGCTCGATGGCCCGTCTCGTTGTCAAGGACAACATCACCTCTGGGGGAGCGCTGGCTGTAGGCCAAACTCTCCGACTAGGCGGCTTCGTCATGGTCGCCCAATCGGCTGCCACGCCGACGATGACCTCTCGGGTCATTACGAATAGCCTCCACATCAATTCGGAACTCGCCGAACAGATGGATCCAAGGGAGCTCTCATCCCTTAATGAGCTCTTGGATCGCATCGCCGCTTTGGGAGTCGCTACAGACTATGACCGGATTGGGCTTAAACCCGACCAAAGGGATATTAAATCCCCACTGGTCACCCACGAGATAGCGGTAGTGGAGAAGCCACACACGGATTATCCCTCTATTTTGCGGATGAATTATCTCCGGATTACCGAGCTCTCTGAGCCAGATACCCGCTCACGGGAGGACATGACCCAGACCCCGGACTTAGAATCGGGTATCGGACCGGATAAATTGGGCAGCGCCCCGGATCCCGAGCTATCAAGGCCGGAAGCTCCTCTGCCCCTGGGCGTTAGATCGGATCAGAATCCAGATTCAGCCACGCCCACCCAGCCGGACTTAAAACGTCTCTCCCATATCATACAAGAGCCCCAAGATATAGTACATCGCTACTGGGCTAGATTCCTCCTTGTGCTAAACAAGGTCAAGGACTGTCGTGAGGAAGACGCAATCTCACTTTTCTGCAAAAATTACACGAACAAAGGGATCCTTAATGCTATAAGTCACCGTGACATAGTACACTTTGCTGACTTAGCAGCCATAGTACAGAAGTACTGTGCGATGGAAAGCGCCTGGAAAACCCACACAGAATTTTGGGATAGTTCGGCTCTCACTAAAACCTTTGTCCAAGCTAAACGGGCGAACTCTCGTAAGTTAACCGATCCAATCCCCAAGAAACCAAAGCCCACCCCAGGGCGTGGAACTGTATTGGACGAATGGCTCAATGGGCCATGTAAACTCCATAGCACGCCGGACACTACACCAACATATAGCCTTAGAGCATGTTGGATACTCCGGCAGGTAGCAAAAAGTGGCGAGGATCTTCTTGTAAGCCATAAAGCAAAACAACATCCCGCCAAAGACAACAATGAGGTACTGACAGTCTTCGAGACTTTCGCCTCAAATAATAGGCGCAAGCGAGCTCATCAAAATTTAGCTGAAATCTGCCACATGGGAAAAATAAATCCGTGGAACGACACTGCTATAACTTTCAGTGCCAGTGATGAACCTCAATTCCAAACAGTCCATGCACCAGCCGCTTTGGTCCTTAGCCCAATCCCAGACGGCTTTCGGCTCACTAAAGTACTCATGGACGGCGGAAGCAGATTAAACTTGATCTATGAAGAAACACTCAACAAGATGGAAATTGATAAAAGCCGCATTGAGCAAAGGGGCACAACCTGCAAGGGAATCATCCCTAGTCGGGAGGCACGGTGTGCGGGAAAAATCACACTCATTGTAGTATTCGACACTCCGGAGAATTACAGGTCCGAAGAAATCACATTCCAAGTGGCTCCTTTCAGCAGCGGATACCATGCCCTTTTAGGACGGGACGCATTCACAAGCTTTCAAGATATACCCCATTACGGGTACATGAAGCTTAAAATGCCCGGACCCAATGGAATCATCACTCTAGCGAGTGATCTGGACGTCGCAGTTCGCGCCGAAAATAAAACTGCAGCACTCGCCCTGGAAGCATTACCCGAAGCTCTAGCAGCCAAGGAACTAACAACGTAGCGCGCCACCATGGACAGGGACGATGTGATACTCGACAAGCAACCCAAGTCCACCTCATTTAAACCCGCACACAAGATAATCATATCCCAGGTCCATCCAACGGACCCCACAAAGACAGCTTCCATCGGGACACAGTTGAGCCCCACAATGGACGCCGCACTACGAGACTTCCTACGCGAGAATTGGGACATCTTCTCCTGGCATCCTTCAAACATGCCGGGCATCCCATGCAAACTGGCCGAACAGAGCCTCAATATACTGAAAGGATACAAGCCTGTCAAACAGACTCTTAGGCGCTTCTCAGAGCCCAAACAACAAGCCATGGGAGAAGAGCTAGCCAAGCTACTTGAGGCCGGATTCATCAGAGATATCAAGCATCTGGATTGGTTGGCAAATCTGGTAATGGTATCGAAGAAGGACAAATCTTGGCGCCTATGCGTCGACTTCAAAGACCTCAACAAGGCTTGCCCCAAGGACCCCTTCCCCCTCCCTCGCATCGACCAAATCATCGACGCCACCGCAGGACACGACTCATTGTGTTTCCTCGACACATACTCCGGATACCATCAAATAACGATGGCAGAGTCCGACCAAGCTGCAACGGCCTAAATAACGCCATATGGTCCTTTCTGCTTCAACACTATGCCTTTCGGGCTTAAAAATGCCGGCGCAACTTATCAACGCATGATTCAAACATGCCTGGAAAAGCAAATCGGTGAAACAGTGGAGGCATATGTGGACGACGTGGTCATAAAAACAAGACACGTTGAAACTCTAATAGATGACTTGAGGCTCACGTTCGATAACCTCCGAACATACGACATCAAGCTAAACCCAGAAAAATGTGTTTTCAGTGTACCCTCTGGGAAGTTGCTCGGCTTCATTGTTTCTAATAGAGGAATTGAAGCAAACCCAGCAAAAATACGAACTTTGTCGCAGTTGGCTATCCCAACAGACCTCAAGCATATCCAGAAACTAGCTGGATGCGTGGCTGCCTTAAGCCGCTTTATCTCCCGATTAGGAGAAAAGGCACTACCTCTTTACCGCCTTCTTCGACGCACCGAACACTTCACGTGGACGGATGCAGCCGCGGCCGGACTGGATGAAATAAAGACCTTATTGGCCAGTAATCCAGTCCTAACAGCGCCAAATATTGGTGAACCTATGCTATTGTACATAGCCGCAACACATCAAGTTGTAAGCGCAGTGCTTGTTGTCGAACGAGAAGCAGACGGATACAAATTCCCGCTCCAAAAGCCGGTATATTACGTGTCCACGGTCCTCAACCCATGCAAATCCCGATACCCACACTACCAAAAGATAGCATACGCGGTCTTCATGGCATCCCGGAAGCTACGAAACTACTTCCAGGAGTGTTCAATTACGGTGGCCTCTGAAGTACCACTCAACGACATAATAAAAAACCGCGATGCTACGGGACGGATTGCTAAATGGGCCATCGAGCTCCTCCTGTTCGACATAACATACGAACCACGGTGGGCCATTAAGTCGCAAGTATTGGCTGACTTCGTCGCTGAATGGACAGAAGCCGAACTCCCTAAAGAGTACGGCGCGTACTCTAATTGGATCATGCACTTCGATGGCTCTAAAATGCTGGCCGGATTGGGGCAGGTGTAGTCCTGACTTCCCCCACCAGAGATACGGTCCAATACATACTCCAAATATTATACACAGACTCCAACAGCGCAGCCGAATACGAGGCTCTGTTGCATGGTCTTCTGATGACAGTCTCTATGGGCATTCAACGCCTGGAGGTGCGTGGGGATTCAAACCTAGCAATATCACAAATAAACGGAGACTTTGATGCCAAGGATCCGAAAATGGCGGCCTACGGTAATGCCGTCCTCAAAATGTCAGCCCGGTTCGAGGGGCTCGAATTCCACCATGTGGCCCGAGAAAACAATCAAGCGGCATATATCCTCACCCGCATCGGCGCTAAACGCGACCCTGTCCCACCTAACATATTCCTGGAAAGGCTGTTCAAGCCATCCGTGGTATAGGAAGGGGAGTCCGGCAACACTACCACGGATCCGAATACACCCCCCGATTCCAAACCATCAGACATAATCGGAGGCTCCGCCACCGAAATAACACCTTCGGCCCATGAAATCATGGCCGTAATCGCCTCGTGGACCGAGACTTTCTTGGCCTACCTAAATAGGCAGGAGCTCCCTGAGGACCAAAATGAAGCACGTTGCATTGTGCGGCGTTCCAAGGCCTACAAAGTCCATGAGGGAGAACTCTATAAGAAAAGTGCGACCGGGGTGCTCCAAAGATGCATCTCCGAAGAGGAAGGGCGGCAGCTCTTGGCTGAAATCCATGCCGGACTCGGCGGGCACCACGTTGCGGCTCGGGCACTTGTCAGCAAGGCCTTCCGTACAGGCTTTTATTGGCCGACAGCCCGAGCAGACGCACAGGACCTTGTCCAACACTGTGTCGGTTGCCATCTCTTTGCCAATCAGAGCCACATGCCCCCCACCGCCCTCCAAACAATCCCCATTACTTTTCCCTTCGCGGTCTGGGGGCTGGATATGGTCGGACCCCTTAAGGGCTGCTCCCTAGGCTATAAATAGCTGCCCCCTACAACCACTAGCTGGTTGGCTGCTCCGAGAGAACTTGACACTTGTCATCTGAGAGCAACCCATCCTCCGAGGACTTTGAGCGAAAATCTTCAAGTGAGGAAAATCCCAAAACCAAACCCCCACAAACCCAAAGTGATTGAGCATCACTGAAGAAACTGATCCTGCGTGGATCCGACGCTTGTTACCTTTGAAGACTGTGCTTCTTCCAGACGGTTAGGCGTCAAGGTCTAGAGCATCCAAGAGGAATTGTGGATCGCCGAGTGACCAAGTCTGTGAAGGTTTGGAAGTCACCTGAAGACTTACCACGAGTGATTGGACGAGGCCTGCATGGTCTTAGTTCAAGGAGAATACGGTGAGGACTGGGTGTCCTGAGTTGCGGCTCAGAGACTGGGTGTCCGGGACTGTGTGTCCTCGAGTTTAAATACTCAGCCGCTCCAACCAGACGTACAACTGAGACAACAATTGGAACTAGTTTACCAAATCATTGTCTTCACCAACTGACTGGTTCTATTTCCTCAACTCTTTCATTTCCTCATTACTGTGTTGAATGTTGTTCATATCTGTGCTTGAAGACTTTGACTGAAGACTTTCACAAATTCCTCAGTTCAATTTCTTCAGTCTGTTTGTCTTCATCTTGCTATCCTGTGTTTACGCTTTCCGTACTCTGTGTTAGTCTTCATTTCATCATGATGACTATGTTTGTATCCTGTTATGTTTACTTCTGAGTACATATTCCGCTGCAAGCAGTTCTTCGCTAAGGAATTTCCTCACTAGCAAATTCCTCAGTGAAGAATTCATAAAAATCGCCTATTCACCCCCCCTCTAGTCGATATAACGCACTTTCAATTGGTATCAGAGCAAGGTACTCCCTTGTTCTGTGTGATTTTGGTTTAACCGCCTGGAGTTTTAGTTATGTCGACCGCAGGTATGATCAAGGTCTCGGCTGGGTGTCCTACCTTTGATGGAACAGACTACCCCTACTGGAAGAACAAGATGCGAATGCATCTTGAGGCAATTGATAATGATCTCTGGTATGTTGTGGAAAATGGTGTCCCCTCTGTCACTCCCACACTGAACGCTACCGATGTGAAGAGATTCAAACAACTCGACTCTCAAGCGAAGAATATCATATGTGGTCATCTGAGCAAAGGACAGTATGGAAGAGTGAGTGCTTTGGAAACTGCTAAGCTTATCTGGGATAGGCTGTCCAAAGTAAATGAAGGAGTTTCAACTCAGCGTGACTCTCGAGTCGATGTTCTTCGGAATCTCTTCAACCGCTTCAAAAGACTCGACAATGAAAATGTCCAACAAACCTTTGATCGCCTCACTGACATCTCAAATGAGCTTCAAGCCCTCGGTGCCACTGACATCACTGATCATGAAGTTGTGAAGAAACTGCTGAGATCGCTTGATTCCTCATTTGATACTCTGGGACTGATGATACAAGAACGTGCCGACTACAAGTCGCTTGATCTTGCTGATATCCTCGAAAGGCTAAATACTCACGAGTTCCAGCTTGCTGAAAAGAGAGATCTCTATGGCTCAAACTATGGCAAACCACGTGCCCTAAAGGCTAAGGTTGTGTCTGACTCTGAATGTGAGGATTCTGGTAGTAGCCTTGGCGATCCTGAAGAACTGAGCCAGGATCTAGCACTGCTTGTGAAGAAATTCCAGAAATTCACAAGACGTGGTCACTTTGGAAAATCCTTAAGAGGAAATGATTCCTCATCCAGTGACTATAAGAGAAGACTTTGCCACAAATGCAAGAAGCCTGGTCACTATGTTCAAGATTGTCCTCAGTGGGAAAAGAAAACGAAGAAGAAGAAATACAAGGATTACAGTTCTGATGATGCAAAGAAGAAGAAGAAATCGTCAAAATCTTCGTCATCAAAATCCTCGAAGTCCTCATCTCACAAGAAGGGCAGCTCCAAGAAGGCTCGGGCATTCATTGGCAAGGAAATGGACTCTGAAGCTGAATCTGAGGAAAATGATGAAGAGGAGGAGTCTGAAGAATCTGAGTCTGGTGTGGCGAGTCTGGCCATTGCTACTGCCTTCGTCAGCAAGTCCATCTTCAACACTGAAGAAACTGACTCCACCGACAAGCCTGATGAAGATAATGATGGCTACGCTCCCACCTATTGCTTCATGGCAAAAGGAGCTAAGGTACTCAAATACAACTCCTCTGACTCTAGTGAAAATGAATCTGATGAGGATCTCAAGCCCAGCTACTCGAAACTTGCTAAAATTGCTGTGAAACAACAACTGGCTCTTGAAAAAGTTCAAAACATGCTAGATAAAAGTGATGATATGTTGGGTGAAGAAATGGATCGCACTAAAGCCTTGACTGAAAATCTTCAGAGACTTCAGTCTAGGTATGATAACCTTCAAGGTCAACATAACTCTCTCTTGTCTGATCATGAGAAACTTTCTTATGAATTTCTTCAAGAAAAGCAAGATCATGAGAAGCTTTCTCTTGAAGCTACTCAAAGAAAGGAAGATCTTGAAAAGCTAAGAGTGTGTTATGAAGATCTTCAGAAGGAGCGCGATTCATTACTAGCTCAACAAATCAGCGCTTCTCAGGAAGAATTTGTTCCTCCATGCTTAAAGTGCATTGAACGTGAATCGGCTAATTCTTCACCTGAATGTTCAAATGCTTCAAATGTTACAAATTCTTCATCTGCCTCTGCTATCACTAATTCCTCATCTGAGGACATTGCTAGTATCACTGACAATGCAGGGCTGAAGGAATTGTACATGACAGGCATGTACAAAAGCCTCAAAGGGCATCAGACACTTTGTGATGTGCTCAAAAAGCAGATCCTCAACAGAAACCCTAGGAAAGAGGGTATTGCCTTTGAGAGGAAACTCAATGCCGATGGAACATATTGGAAGCCTGAGCAGTATCCCAAAACATCATGGGTTGCTGCAAAGGGACCTCCAGTTGATCCATCTAATTTATCTGGCTTTACATGTGAATCTTCTCATTCTTCTGATGAGTCATTTGACTCCAACTATAAACTGTTCAAAAATTAGAATGGTGAAGTATTTGCTAGATATGTCGGCACTAACTGCAGGAACGGTTCCCCTATGAAGAAAATCAGGGTTCCCAAAAGTTGCGTTGAAAGTCTTCAGGTGAATGTCCTCAGGACACCACCTGTGAAGAACAGGAACCCCAGATCAAATTCTTCATATGGACCAAATTCTTCACATGGATCAAATTCCTCAACTGGATCAAAGTCCTCATATGATTATCATCGTGCTAACAACTCTGTCTCGCAGGGTAGAGCTAAGGGCTATGAATATGTGCATTATTCTTCAAACCATTATGTTCATAAGTCCTCGAAGAATTACTCTGCTTATTCATATGATTACCCTAATCCCTCTTATGTGAAGCGAAATGGTTTGGCATCTTTGCCACCTTTCTCACATGGTGCTCGCAGGATGATGAACTCTTTGCCACCCCTCCAGATGTGGGTGGTGAAGAAAAAGAACTAATCTCTTCTGCAGGGTCAGGTCTCCAGACGTGCTCTAACGTCTGAAGAATTTGCTGGGGACCTGACAAAAATGCCTGAAAGGACGCAGGCGAATCATGATGAAATGAACTTTCATTTCACACGTCCTCATACTGCTATATCTGTTTACTGCTTGATGAAATTCATCTGATGAACTTGATATCATATTCTTCACTGATGAAGCATATGAGATTGTAAGCTACACTAATTCATCTGCAGGATGATCAACCCAAAACCACTGAATGGGTCCTCGATAGTGGATGTACAAATCACATGACTGGTGACAAGTATCTATTGATGGATGCTCCCTTATCACCGTCACCTCTGAAGCATATCATCTTTGCTGACAAAGGCAAAAGTCAGGTATTGGGTCTTGGTAAGGTTGCTATCTCTAAGGATAAGCACATGGACAAAGTCATGCTTGTTGAGTCCTTAGGATACAATCTCATGTCAGTCTCAATGCTTTGTGATCTTGATATGGTTGTTGTCTTCGGCAAATATCGTTGTGTTGTGATTATGGAAGCTGACAATTCCAAAGTCTTCGAAGGCTTTAGGAGAGGAGATCTGTATATTGTTGATTTCACTACAGGACCACAACCAGCCGTGTGTCTACTTGCAAAAGCTTCAGAAGGCTGGCTATGGCATCGACGACTTGGTCATGTAGGCATGAGGAACTTGAACACGCTTGCAAAGAAGAAGCATGTCATTGGCATTGAGAATGTCAAATTCCTCAAGGATCACTTATGCGGAGCATGTGAAGCCGGAAAAATGACCAAGGCCAAGCATCCAGCGAAGACTATCATGACCACTACCCGTCCATTCGAATTGCTTCACATGGACCTTTTCGGACCTAATCATTATTCAGCAGTCACTAATGATGCATCTTTATATGGTTTTGTCATTGTTGATGATTATTCTCGATATACATGGGTACACATTGTTACTTACAAACATGAAGTGCAGGAAGTCTTCAAACGATTTTCCTCGAGGGCTTCAACCAACTTTGGTGTGAAGATCAAGCATATCAGAAGTGACAATGGAACTGAGTTCAAGAATTCTGGTCTTGATGCCTATCTTGATGAACTTGGTATTACTCATGAGTTATCTGCTCCCTATACTCCTCAGCAGAATGGCGTTGTGGAGCGCAAGAACAGAACTCTTGTTGAGATGGTTCGCACTATGCTTGATGAGTACAAAATGCCTCAGCGTTTTTGGATTGATGCAATTGATACTGCCTGCCACATCATCAATAGAGTATATCTTCACAAATTCTTCAAGAAGACTGCCTATGAACTCCTCACTAACAAGAAACCCAATGTGAGTTATTTCAAAGTCTTCGGTGCTAAATGTTGGATTAGAGATCCTCACCACAACTCTAAATTTGCACCGAAAGCACATGAAGGTTTTATGCTTGGTCACGGAAAGGACTCGCACACCTACAGAGTCTTCAACATTGTTCTTCACAAGATTGTTGACACTGTAGATGTGCGGTTCGATGAAAATAATGGCTCGCAAAGAGAGCACCTACCTTCTGTGTTAGATGAACCAGCACCTGAGGATGCTATCAAGCTCAAGGCAACTGAGGATGTCATTCCTACTGAAGAATCTGCTGACGAATTCATCCCTGTTCATGAAGAACGACGAGCTGATGCACCTGAAGAACATGATGAGGAAAATGGTGCTGAAGAAAATGCTGATCAAAATCCTCAGCAACAGCCAACTCATCCACGCGTTGCAAAAGAAGTGCAAGTGGAGAAGATCATCGATGACATTAGCGCACCAGGTCCTCTCACACGCTCAAAAGCCTCACACTTATCTAACTTTTGTGGGCACTATGCTTTTGTCTCTATCTCAGAGCCCACTAAGGTAGATGAAGCATTTCTGGAGCCGGAGTGGATTCAGGCTATGCAAGAAGAATTACATCAGTTCGAGCTGAACAATGTCTGGGAATTGATCAATCGCCCAGATCCTCGCAAGCATAATATCATTGGCACGAAGTGGATCTACCGCAACAAGCAAGATGAAAATGGCCTTGTGGTGAGGAATAAGGCACGACTAGTAGCTCAAGGCTACACGCAGGTTTTGAAGATCCCAAGAATCCTGACAAAGTCTTCAGACTCAATAAGGCCCTCTATGGCCTCAAGCAAGCCCCTCGGGCGTGGTATGATACATTGAAGGAATTCTTCGTGAAGAATGGCTTCACACCCAGTTCACTCGACCCTACTCTATTTACTAAATCATATGATGGTGAACTGTTTGTGTGCCAAATATATGTTGATGATATTATCTTTGGCTGTACTAACCAACGATATAGTGATGAATTTGCCTATATGATGAGTGAAGAATATCAAATGTCTATGATGGGAGAGTTGAAATTCTTCTTAGGTCTTCAAATTCATCAGCAGCGCAATGGCATATTCATATCTCAGGAGAAATACCTCAAAGATGTACTGAGGAAATTCGGCATGCAAGATTGCAAAGGCGTCAAAATTCCTATGCCCACAAATGGCCATCTATGCACTGATGAAAATGGTATTGATTTCGATCACAAGGTATACCGCTCCATGATTGGTTCTTTATTGTACTTATGTGCATCTAGGCCAGATATAATGCTTAGTGTTTGCATGTGTGCCCGATTTCAAGCTGCACCGAAGGAATCACACCATAAGGCTGTGAAGCATATTCTTCGATATCTAGCTCACACACCAACACTAGGATTATGGTACCCCAAGGGCTCTGCTTTTGATCTCATTGGATATTCTGACTCTGACTATGCTAGTGATCGTGTGGACCGCAAGTCAACATCTGGCACTTGTCATTTCCTCGGACGATCTTTGGTCTGTTGGTCCTCGAAGAAACAGAACTGCGTATCACTGTCTACTGCTGAAGCTGAATACATTGCTGCTGGCTCATGCTGTGCTCAACTGCTTTGGATGAAGCAAACCCTCAAGGACTATGGCGTCAACGTGAAGAATGTGCCTCTCCTCTGCGACAATGAGAGTGCCATCAAGATTGCTCACAACCCAGTTCAGCACTCGAATACTAAGCACATCCAGATTCGTCATCATTTTCTTCGTGATCATGTGTTGAAGGGAGATATCTCCATCGAGCATGTGAAGACTGAAGAACAGCTAGCTGATATCTTCACTAAGCCCTTGGATGAGAAGAGATTTAGCAAGTTGCGGTGTCAGCTAAATTTCTTAGAATCTTCGAATGTTCTTTGAAAAGGACACACATCCTAACCCTTATGCAGAATTGATGACTTAGATGTGCAACACATGAAGAAACGTTTTTCTTCAATCAATGAAGAATAACATTCTAAGTGTGAAGAAATTAATGAAGAATTTGATTCTCAGAACCCTACGACAATTGTACGCGGTGTCTGAAATCATCATTCTTATACGGTGGGCTACGCCACCACAAAAGTTGAAAATCTTCAATTTGAGTTTTTCCTCATTTTTAAAATTCTTCAGTTTTACAAATTCTTCAACTTTGCAAAATCTTCACTGTTTCCGTCGTTTTTTTTCTTCATTGACTATATATATATGTGAGTTTATGTCCTCTACAACATTCACTTATTGCTATTTCTTCAAGTTGCGATTTCTGCTAAGTGAATGTGATCGGACCCTTCCCCCTCTTTGCTATACTCAATCCAATCTATTCACAAATTCTTCATGTGCGTTCTGATTGAAACTCATTCAAAGTCTTCACTGTGTCCTTGTCAGCTGAAGAAATTGCGAATGAAATTTAAAAAAAAACAAATCTTATCCAAATTTTCGGTTTTACCGCTCAAACCGTTCCGCATCCCACGATGCATTAGTTTATTCACCCACGATCTTACACGATCTCATCTGCACAGTACGTGGGTGACACATGTCGCGTGAAGAAGAAAGGGCAGGGGCATGTTCGTCCCAAAATCTTCGGGCGAACAATTTTTACCGTGGCTATAAATACCCCTCTCCCTTCCTTACTTCATTTACTCCGCTCGGTCGCTGTCTCTCGATCGAGCTCTCCTCAAACCCTAGTGCCGCCGCTACTCCATCGCTGTCGGTGAGGAAGAGCTTCACTGCCTCGACCTCGTCGCCATCGTACTCGCGCCGGCTGCGGAAATCTTCACTCCGCCGCCGCCGTAGCTGTCTCCCTCTGCCAAGTTAGGGCGTGGGAGATCTAACGTGACGAACTTCATCACAGTTCATCTCTGTTCGTCGTGTTCTTCAGTTCGGGTAATTAAAAGTCACTTTTATTACTCGCTTTGATTCTCAAATCTTTCTGAAAATCTTCAAAGGTGTTTTATTCTTCAAATCTTCACATATGAACACCTCACACACTGTATGCCCTTGATTTATCTCTCTAAGCATTCATTTCTTCAAGATTCCTCAATTGTGCGGATTTTCAATCTGTACAACTCTGGAACCTGAGACAAAACGCTTAGTGAAATTCCTCAAGGCTCAACTGGTCAAATTCCTCAAAACTTGTCTTTTTCGAAAAATCTTCTGAGAACGCATATGACCTCTCCAAATTCCTCGCACCTACACTCTGTTCACAGGTACTCATGTCCGCTGCTGAATCACTAGGTTCTCATCAACTTAACTCATTTGCAGCGTTCCTCGAAGAAAAACTGCATACTTCTTCAGAGTGTTCTATTGTTCAAATTCCTCATCTGAAGAAAATGGCAGAAGGCAAGAGACCGCAGAAGGGAGGAAAGAAACCGGAGGTCATGACTGCCTTCGAGATCCCTGACGAAATATACAAAGACTATTGCACACCTGATGTAGCCAAGTTTGGCAAGGAGAACAAGAATCAGCGCAAAGTGCGCATCCAGAGGATAGAACGAAGATGGGCACGAGAATGGAGGGAATATCGCTATGTTACTCCAAAGTACATGAAGAAATTCGCCTTAAACCCTCCATGCCCAAGAGCTCCATTGGCACCTGGCCAAGTCGCTGATCCCACCAGCATCAAGCGTGGTGAAGACTTTCCTGAAGAATGGTCCAGGCGCCAAGCCAAATTGGCAAGACAGGCCAAGGAGGCAGTGAGGAAATTCAATGAGGATTCTGCTGCTGCTTCTGCCGCTGAGACCTCGGTCAAGCCGAGGAAATCAATGCCGAAGAAGCCTACTCGCAAGCCAAGTGCTTCACCATCAGCGCCCTCACGGCCCAGTTCCTCAGCCGCGCCCTCACGGCAAATTCCTTAGACTGCTGCTGCTCCCTCAAAATCCTCAGCAGCTCCCTCCAAGTCCTCAACTCCAGTGCATCTGGCTACCTGTTAAAGGACTCAGGGCTTCTCGATTGCTTCTGGTGTCTCAGCAAGTTCCTCAGCTGCACCAATGTCCTCATCAGGCCCCACTCTGCTGAAGACAAAAGCAACAGCTGGACGCGGTCCTCGGCCAAGTCCAAGAAAGAAACAAGTTGCCTTCAACGTGCCCTCTGATGACGAAGCCTCTGATGAAGAACTTGCAGAAATCATCAGAGACAGACTAACCAAGGCCGCTAGAGCCAAAGGAACAAATGTGCCTCTGCTTTTGGATCCGAAGAAGATCCTTGACTTCATCGACTTATGGCATCAGGATCCAAACACTCCCATGCCTGATCTGCCTCTGACTCCTGGTCAAAGTCATATGCTGAACCATTTCATCGCTGAAGAGAAATGGAAATTTGAAAAGGCTCATGAGATAAAGAGAGCACAAGCCAGAAAGGAGAAGCTTCTGAAGAAGAACATCGTCAACCTGACTCCTGAAGAACTTCTCAAAGCTCAATCTGAAATCCAAGCCCTCAGCAAGGATTTCGATGCTTACAATGCTGATTGGCAAGGAGCCAAGGTGAGATTCATCAATTTGACGAAGAAAATGACAACTGCTGCAGCCCCATCGCAACAAGAAAATCCTCAGGCTGAAGACTCTGCTCAGCCTGCTGAAGAACATGCCAGCACTGCTGATGACTTTCAGCCTGCTGATGAGAATACAAGTTCCAAGGCTGATGACTCCATTCCAGCCGCTGAAGAAATTCCCAGGGCATCCACTAGTGGTGCGCCTGAAGAAACTGAAGAGATCAGGGCAACTGCACCAGTTGCGCCTGAAGAAACTGAACCACAGTCCTCAGCTCCTCCTGCGCCAACACCAACTCCAATTCTTCCTTCTGCTTATGAAGTGTAGAAGACAAAGGCTGTAGAGCGAGCTGCAGTGAAGAAGAGGAAGGCATCAGCTACGTCAAATTCTTCGGCTGCGAAGAAAATGAAGCCGATGACCAGCTCGATTGAAAATCCCATTGATGTCGTTCCCATTTCCTCCATGTCGTCTAAGGAAATTGTTCCTTATGGAGAAGACTACAAGATCCCAAGCGGATGTGATGAAGAAAATCACTCTGTTGCTACCTCAGAACAGTTTGATGAAGAAATTGAAGTGGAAGCATTCCCTTCACCGCTAGTCGTTTCCTCACCCATGCCTCAGTTCACAGCTGAAGAGGCTGGTGTTGAGGAAATTGAAAAAGAAGATGAAGACGTGGATATTGGATGCACTACACCAGTGATGAACGATGACTTTTGGGAAAGTCAGCATCCCAATACTCCTCTCTTCACTCCGATTCAACAAATTCCCTAGTCCCCGGCTACAACTGTTCAAATGGGCTCTGAAGAAACTCATCCCTCATCGTCTGTTCATGACGAAATTCCAGCCGCTAGTGCTGAAGAACCTGCTGCTGATCCCCAAACTGCACAAGAAGAGGAACCAGAAATTCCTCAGCCTGAAGCACCTGAGATCGCGATTCCTGAGGTTGTGCTGCAAATCACTGACATTCCTCTGCCCAAACCGAAGAATCCATTCTCGAGCAAGCAAAAATTCAAGGCTGAAGACTTCTTTTCTGAGCATGTGTTCTTCACTGGTTACAATCCATATGACTCTGCTCGCATAAGGAAAAGACGCTTCTGGACTGCTACTCAAGCCAACTACTATTCCTCAGTGCTCTTTGACAAAGATAAGATCTTCGATCATGAGCATATTCCTCATGTGGATATGGAATCACTGCCGTGCTTCGAGCCAGTACTCCGAGTTATTTACGATGCAGGACTCCTGAATTTCTGCACTGATATCTGTGATTGGAATGAAGAACTCATTCTTCAGTTCTACGCCACTTTGCATATCACCAGAGATGCTGAAGATGTCAATTCATGGGTGCTGGATTGGATGACAGAAAACACTCACTACAAGGCACCAACAACTGAATTGCTTCGTGTCCTTCCTCTTGATCCTCCCCATGAAAGTGCACGTTGCATCTACAATGACCGCGAGCTGACTGATCATTATATGCAAGTGCTCATGAAGCCTTTGAAGCCAGGGCAGGCCCCTCGAACCAAATTCCTCGTCAAGGAACTGCTGTATGTGCCTCGGACTGTCTATCGAATCCTGACGAAGACAATGAGTCCCATCAAAGGCCACGACTCAAATGAAGAAGATGTCGTTGGCATCATGAAGAACATGCTTTTCAACATCATTCATGGCGTTCCCATCAACTTCCATGATTTCTTCATGAGGACTCTGGCTAATGTTGCAATGTCACCTTTTGAGCTGAAGCCCTATGCACCTTGGATTATGAGATTCATAAGGGCAAGATCTTCACTGAATTACAAGGCTGACACTCTGAACCATGGTAGCTACTTGCCGCCCATTGAAGTCCTCAAGCGACCAGTTTCATCATCTGATGATAAGGGCAAGGCAGCTGCTGTGATTGATGAAGGCACACGTCCATTGGATGGTCAATTCCGTCTTGCTACATCTTACTCCACCAATGACGATTCTGCAACACATGACACTGCCGCAAATACCTCAGCTAAACAAAAGCCTCAAGCAACTGCACCCAGGGTGATGACTGATCGTGAGTTACTCCTCAGTCTTCATCAGAAGGTTGAACGCAATCAGAAATGGGTGAAGCGTCAATTTGCTGCAATTCTTCACAACATGACCTCTACACATAATGCAGTGAAGAAAAATCAGTATTACCTTCATGAAACCCTCAACCGCACCTGGGCTGTTCTCACGCATGTATATTCCGCGGAAGAATTGAAGACTATGAATCTCCAGGAAGCATTTGACTGGTCTGCACCACCTTCGAAGAAATTCAAGCGAGTCAAAGTTCCTGATCTGGTGGCCAGTTCTTATTCTTCATCGCGTGAAACTGATGAACATGAAGATTTGGACGACACTGCGGCAGGCCCTAATTCAACAACCAACCCCGACAACGCTGGCGCTCCTCCATCGACTTGAAAATCTTCAGGGGCGTTAGTCCTCAGTTTCGATCCTTTTGGTCATTTGATGACAAAGGGGGAGAAATCTGAGTTAGTCTTCAAGCGGGTTTATATTATGGGCGTTTTATTAAGTTACAACTCTCGTTCTTCCGAAAACTTTTATTGGATCGAGTTGTAATCTTAAATCCGATGGTGCCTTGATACTTTTGGTCGTGCTCTGATGCTTTTGATGCACTGAGCTCTGAAACTTTTGATGTGATATTCCGCATGCTTATTCCTCGTTAATATTATTGCACGCATGCTGAATCTCATCAGGCACCATATTTCATCATGCATTTCAAATTCTTCATATTATATATCAAATGCGTGTATGAATTACAAGATATAGGGGGAGATCTCCATGATTTGACTCTTCAAATGTGCATTGCCCCAAAAGCAAATTCCTCACTATGCACATATTCAGGGGGAGTTCTTCTATATCTTGCAATCAAATTCCTCAATATCAGTATTTACACTTCATATGTTTATCCCCGTTGAAAACTTAACCTATGTTGTCATCAATCACCAAAAAGGGGGAGATTGTAAGTGCATCTAGTGCCCCTTAGTGATTTTGGTGTATTGAAGACTTATAGGTTAAGTAACTGATGCGTTTGTGAGTGTACACAGGTCTATAAGTCTATGAGGAGTTTGATATTTACAGAGAAAGTCGACCCCTAAAAATGAAGTTCTTCAACTGAAGACTTTGATATTCTGAAGACTTTCTGAAGACTTTGAAAGTGAAGAAATTGATGTAACCTTGAAGACTTGATATTCATTCGAGGAATATGAAGCGTGAAGACTTTTGTTTTCGTAGTTTCATTTTCTCTTTCTTGAGTCATAGGAAACACCGTACTGTTCAAGGGGGTCGAGGAAATACTAAGGAAAATTTCTATGTGATGCTCAACTCAAAATCCTGTACCTACCAATCCCTTCGAGTGAAGCCATTGGAAATCTCATACAGTTCAGTCAAATTCGTCAGTGACAGAGACGCAGTTCTTCTGTTCACTGAGGACTTTGCTCTGACTGAGGAGTTAGGAATTCGCCAGTGCGAATTGCCTACACAGTGAGGAACATGATAGCCCTGAGGAATTTGAGAGTCAAATTTCCGACCATTGCTGTGCTGCGCGCCGGCTGTCCCAAAATATCTTATCCACCTAACGGTCATATCATTGAAGGGCATTTATGTCTTATCATGTCGGGCTGCTCCCTAGGCTATAAATAGCCGCCCCCTACAACCACTAGCTGGTTGGCTGCTCCGAGAGAACTTGACACTTGTCATCTGAGAGCAACCCATCCTCCGAGGACTTTGAGCGAAAATCTTCAAGTGAGGAAAATCCCAAAACCAAACCCCCACAAACCCAAAGTGATTGAGCATCACTGAAGAAACTGATCCTGCGTGGATCCGACGCTTGTTACCTTTGAAGACTGTGCTTCTTCCAAACGGTTAGGCGTCAAGGTCTAGAGCATCCAAGAGGAATTGTGGATCGCCGAGTGACCAAGTCTGTGAAGGTTTGGAAGTCACCTGAAGACTTACCACGAGTGATTGGACGAGGCCTGCGTGGTCTTAGTTCAAGGAGAATACGGTGAGGACTGGGTGTCCTGAGTTGCGGATCAGAGACTGGGTGTCCGGGACTGTGTGTCCTCGAGTTTAAATACTCAGCCGCTCCAACCAGACGTACAACTGAGATAGCAGTTGGAACTGGTTTACCAAATCATTGTCTTCACCAACTGACTGGTTCTATTTCCTCAACTCTTTCATTTCCTCATTACTGTGTTGAATGTTGTTCATATCTGTGCTTGAAGACTTTGACTGAAGACTTTCACAAATTCCTCAGTTCAATTTCTTCAGTCTGTTTGTCTTCATCTTGCTATCCTGTGTTTACGCTTTCCGTACTCTGTGTTAGTCTTCATTTCATCATGATGACTATGTTTGTATCCTGTTATGTTTACTTCTGAGTACATATTCCGCTGCAAGCAGTTCTTCGCTAAGGAATTTCCTCACTAGCAAATTCCTCAGTGAAGAATTCATAAAAATCTCCTATTCACCCCCCCTCTAGTCGATATAACGCACTTTCACAAACCAGTCAAAACGGCCGAATCCGGACCAGTGATAGACTTCATATCCGGGGTTGTACACCGATACGGTGCCCCCCACAGCATCATCAGTGACAATGGCTCAAACTTCACAGCCGATGAAGTGAAAACTTGGTGCGGCAACATTGGCATTAATATCGATTACGCCTCCATCTACCATCCCCAAACAAACGGCCAGGTCGAACGTGCAAATGGTCTCATCATGAGCGGCATCAAACCCAGACTAGTGCGCTCTTTGACAGAATCGGACACGCACTGGGTCGAGGAGCTCGACTCCGTACTCTAGGGGCTACGGACCACGCCGAACCACACCACCGGATACACACCATTTTTATGGTGTATGGCGCAGAAGCAGTACTACCCTGCGACATAATCCATGATTGGCCTCACGTGCGCATGTACGAAGAGAAGGAAGCCAAGTTAGATTGGCAGGACAACTTAGATGCCCTGGAGGAGGAGCGCGACGTCACAAAAGCCCGTTCCGCATTCTATCAGCAGCAGGCTCGATGGTACCAAAGCAGAGAAGTGCGGGCCAAAACCTATTAATATTGGCGAACTTGTTCTACGCCTACCAGAGAAGAAGAAGGACAAGCTCAAACCTAAGTGGGAGGTCCCTTCATTATCGATAAAGTTCTCACTAGAGGAGCGTACCGCCTGCCTAATGCATTCGATAACAGACTCGAGCCGAACCCATGGAACGCGGCCAAACTCCGGGGATTCTCCGCCTAGCGCCGAACTCAGTGTTCGTCTCCTTACCCCCTCCCTTTTAATTATGTTCCTCCCCTTTTCTACTTTCTCCCCCTTTTTCCTTTTTCACACAAAGTACTCAATACAGTGCGGATGCTTGGAACACTCTGGCCGCACTATGTGTGTAAGCCATACCTGGGGGCTTCCTATACGGAAGCTAAATATAATTACTTTCATGGCTTGTTGCCTATCACATATGTGTTCTTTTTCCATATGTGCCTTTCTTCACCATTATATGCATTGATATGACTTAAAATGTGGCCATGCTGGGTTGCCTGGCTCTTGTGTTTATGCCCTACATTCCCGTTAATTCAGCTAGGGCATAAGGGGAGCACCTCTGCGATTGTTACTACCGGTTCAGCCGGATGTGTACCTCAGACTAGGTGAAGCCGAAAGCTAGCGTTCTTAAGGGAATATTCGGTCAGTGAACAAAAGATGTTTCTTTCGTTTATTATAACGTGAATCCCCAGAAGTTTTGTATCATGTGTCTCTGTTCGCAGTCCGGACATGTACATCGATGCATGCGTACCCAAGGAAAGGAACCCCTAACGGAATTATTCTCCCTGGAAGATGTTTCTTACTATCCATGTAATATAACATAACTAGTTGGGTACTTGTCTGTTCAAGCACTTATGACCCCTACGCCTGGTTTCCACTCATACCCCGGTTCTGCATAATGAGCGGGTATTCGGATACACCCCGGACTGTCGGATCCGGGGGCTGAAGCGAAAAGGTCTGCCATGACAAATGATTTTTAATCCGGCTAGGGATTACATATGTACATTGAATTACATAGTCACTTGGAATGACTATATTCTTCCTCTATACCATCCAACAGGCTATCTAGCTTGCAATCCTGTTGGGAACACTTTGTGGCTAACGCTACCTGGTCATACACTAGAATAACGGGAATTTCTTGCCCATCTGGCCCCGCCGGTCCGACTTCGGCCATATGGTTCGGGTCAAGCTTGGTGTAGCGCGTCTTCACCATGGCCTAGGCTTCTCTTGCACCTTGTCGGCAGGCTGACATCTTCCACAATCGGAAGCGCCGCCGTGCTCCTTGGAGCATATCCACGAGCTCCCCCATGCTTTTTGGCAGGGAGGTGGATGGCCACAAGGCCTGGGCAATACCCCACATCACCTACCGAGCTCGCTCGTGCAGCTGTGAGAGGTCTTGCAGTAAATCACCTGCGGACGCAGGCATCTCCTCTTCAGGGCAGCCCGTCAACATACCTACAGATATAAACTCTTTCAATATGCTTCCTCGCCAAGCTACACTACAGTTCATCTAGGCACTTACCATAAATGCCGCGACGAAGCCTTCTGTTCTCCTACGGAGTCCGCCAGCTGAGCGTGAACATCTCCTAATTTGACGCCCAGCCGGACATTGGCATCTTGAAGATCGTTCTTCTCCCGCCTAACTTGTGTAAGAACACGCTCACCAGCTTTTAGCTGCCTTTGGAGATGTAACTCACTCTCTCTTATGATCTCCGGATTCTCCCCGGGGTTGTCTGCAGAATTTTCTATTAGACTTATCAAACAAGCCAATTACTAACTGGTACATTTCCATAAAATTTCTCTATTGAGACAAATGTTACCAGATGAGGCCTTCTAGGATTCCTCTAGTTTGGCAACTGCAGCCCTCAGCTGGGTCTTGCACTCCTCCAGCTCTTGAGACAATTGGGCATTCTTATCTACAAGAATCTATGCATAAATTGATCCTTAAAACTGTTGTTCCAACCGTTTCCAGTCTCAGGGGCTACTGCTATACATGCTTATCAAATTTTCTTACCCGTATATCTTTGGCATACTGGTCCGTCGCCCGGGCGAGCCCGCCTTGAGCAGCTCGGATGTATGCGTCTCCCGAATTGAAAGCATTTAATGCCTCTTCGGAAAAGATTTTATTGCGAAGTATGGCCCCTCGGCGCCGAGGATTCATGGAACTCTCTAGTTTGGAATTCGTGGCGGAGACCATGTCCGCATCCTCTGTCGGAGGACAATTCGGCATTGGCCCTGCGTTGGCCTCCTCTTTCGAAGCCGGTTCTAGAATCCGGCTGGTGGAGGCGTGATTGGCAGGATCTCCGGATATAGTCCGGCAACTCCTCTTTCTGCCCGGACACAAAGGACACTGTTACATTTCAAACACAATAATCACATAGCAGGTTTTTACCATACCTTTGTAGCGGTGTTTCGGCCCTAACCGCCTTCCTCTTAAGCCTGCCCAATCCAGACGCTCTTTGCCGACGAGCCCCCAGGGGCTCGGCGCCGCATTCCGAGGGTCGTCTCTACAAAAATACAATATTTTAGGCATAAGGCATGGTATCAGAAAGGAGTCCACTTCAGAGGATAGTGTTTTGGCTTTGCTTACACGCGATGTTGGTAGCAGTCCGGGATAGTCGGCGACAATAGCCACCGAGGCGCCATCGCAGCTGGCCTGATAAATGTCCCGTTGACAAGCTCCATAGTAATATCCGGATCTTCTTTGAGTTCTGGATCGAAGGCCCTTCCGGGGTCCTCTGGCTGCAGGGAGGGACTATTGAATCCTTCTACGGCCCTCCTCAGTTCCTGCTTAGAAATATCGAGGTAAATAAACGTGACGAAGGACATCAGGATGAATGGAGCGGGGGAAAATGTGACGACTTACCTAGCTTGGGGGGTTGTACATAGAAAACCCATCCCGTGGTTTAATATGAAGGAATTCTTCTTCTTCTCCTTTATACAAATCGGACAATATCCTCACTAGAGCAGTGGCGGAGTCCGGACCTATACGACCACAGCGGGTGGCATCATCTTCCCCGTTGCAGTGCCACATGGGCTTCCCCCGATATTGAAGCGGCTGCACTCCCCGCATTATACATATTGCTATAACCTCGAGTATTATCAGCCCTGATTTCGCCAGTATCTTTCTCCTGCTCATCAGGAAGTGTACTTCTCTGATGTCCTCCTCTTGGGGGTCTTGAGGGCGCCAACTTCGGCGTGCCTTTGGCGGAGCGTTACTAAATTCAGGGAGACCCGTCCGGACTAGATCCGGAAGGGGAACGTCATCAACATAAAACCACTCTGAGGGCCAGTTTTCAGGTGCCTTCTTGGGAGTACTGGACAGGTATCCGGTCTCGGCGACGCGCCATACTTCGGCTCCACCCACTTGACATATGGATTCCCCCTGGTGACGAGGGATGAGGCAAAACAACTTCTTCCATAACCCGAAGTAAGCCTCGCAGCCCAGAAATAGTTCACAAAGGGCAACGTATCCTACTATGTGCAGCACAGAGGCAGGGGTGAAGTTGTGCAGCTGGAGGCGATAGAAATCCAGGAGCCCGCGAAGGAATGGATGGATTGGAAACCCGACGCCTCTTAACAGATGCGGCATGAGGCATATTTTCTCCCCTGGAGATGGATTAGGAGATCTCTCCGCTTGCTCCCCGCCATTATAGGTGGCTAGTCCAGCTCGGACGGGGACCATGAATGCTGGTGGAAGAAACCCTTGGGTCTGCAGCTCTATTAAACGGCTTTGAGAAACAGAACATTGTTCCCAATCACCTGGCCTAGAGCTATGGGAGCGAGAGGAGGAGCTGCGACGACCGGCCATGCTGGAATGATTTCTTTTGGGCGCGCTCTGTTTGATGCTCGCCCAAGGGAAGAAGGTGAAGCTTGGATCTGAGAATCCCCGTCCCTTCAAATAGACGGTTTGCCTGCAGGACCAGGGTGGCAAATGCAAAAGTGCCCCGGCTCCTCGTATTCGCTCAACACGTGGAGATGGCCATTATTGAAGGACAGAAGTCGAGGAGCGCGTCATTGATGTGAATCTGGACACTGTTCATTATAACAGATACTTTAGAGTATTCGGAGATGGAACCCGCCTTGCAATGCCGAAGACAATCTACACACCAGACCCATCATCATTGAATCCTGGTTTAGGGGCTACTGAGGGAGTCCTGGATTAGGGGGTATACGGACAGCTGGACTATATACATTGGCCGGACTGTTGGACCGTGAAGATACAAGACTCAAGACTTCATCCCGTGTCCGGATGGGATTCTCCTTTGCGTGGAAGACAAGCTTGGCGATCCGGATATTATATTTCCTTCTTTGTAACCGGCTCCGTGTAAACCCTAGCCCTCTCCGGTGTCTATATAAACCAGAGGGTTTAGTCCTTAGAGACAGAATCATAATCATCATAGGCTAGCTTCTGGGTTTAGCCTCTACGATCTCGTGGTAGATCAACTCTTGTAATACTCATATCATCAATATCAATCAAGCAGGAAGTAGGGTTTTACCTCCATCAAGAGGGCCCGAACCTAGGTAAAACATCGTGTCCCTTGCCTCCTATTACCATTAGCCTTAGACGCACAGATCGGGACCCCCTACCCGAGATCCGCCGGTCTTGACACCGACAGAGGGTGCGCGTGCTCCGCCGCTCCCCCTCCTCCCCCTACTTATAGCCCTCGGGCTACGAAGCCAAGGGGGCAGGGCGTGGAATCGTGGGATTAACTACGCCCACGACCCCACGGCCCCGCGATTATTTCGCAAAGTTACTGCGCAGTAACTCCCCTTGGAATCGCAACCGCCCGCCTCGGCCGCAGCGATCCGCCCGGCTGATGCCCGGTGGTGGCGGGCCCGGCCCGCTGTCACGTCCCATCAAGAGCGTGGGTTGGCAGGCTGGTCGGGCTAACGAGCGCCGCATGGCGTACTTATGGCGGGCGGCAGGCCTAGAGGCTTAGGAAGCACGCTACCTGGTTCCCGCCTTGGCGTTTCGAAACCAGCATGCCAGGAGGCGGACCAGGCATTTGGCAAGAGCACGGCGGAGAAGGAAATTGCCGAGGCTTCTCGACTTATCAGCCGCAACGCCTCACCAGCTTCGGGGACTACTGTCGGAGTAATGGGCCACGGGTAGCCTAACCCGTGTCCCCGAACCTTTCAAGACATTGGGCCGGCTGCACCCCACGAGCCTCCAGAATGAAGCGCCGCCTTTTGGTGGCCGGCTGGCTCAAGGGCCGGCTGTTGGAAGACGGCCAAGTACCAGAAGACGGCACCAAGACAGGCCGACTCCTAGCAGGCGGCCTCCGGAGAGGCTGGATCCTAGTAGGAGGCCCACGACGCCCTCAGAGTTGTGCCCCTCATCAAGAAGACAAGATGGGGTGAGGCTATAGTATAGCCCATCACCCCCGTATCCCGGGCTTGGTGTGGCCACAGTGCCCCGTACAGGCGGAGATCTCCGCACGACGCGGCACTGTTGCCACTCCACCCTTGACGTCACCCCTGTCAGGCGGGGCCTGCTCCCACGACGGCCTGTCGGTACGGCTTGCCGGCGGCGGGCCCTACCAGGCAGCGAGGGCCCGAAGGGCGGCCTAGCCTAGCCAGTCGGATCCAAGGGGATCCGGCTCCTGGCAGGCAGCCAGATCCTTCCTCGAGGCACGTGCGCTACTAACTAGACGAGACACGGCGAGGACAGGGATCTCCCACCAGGCGGCGGGACTGTAGCCATGCCCTCCTCCAACCAAGCATGGATCATTAGCATTGCGGCTACAGTGATTGGCCACCATCCAGACCCGCCAGCGGCGGAGGCGGCCTGTAGGCTCCGTACCAGACCAGTCGGCGGGACCCACCAGGCAGCGGGCCCCAGTAGCCAGCGGAGAATTCGGCGAATAGAGACACTGACAGCCGGGCCTTACACCCGGCCAGATTACCATTGTACCCCTGGAGGGTAGGCCTATATAAACCCCCTAGGGCACCCATGCAAAGGGTTCCCAACCTGTTAGAACTACGACTCATAACTAGAAGGAGAGGAGAGCAAGCCTTGCCTTCTTCTACCTCTAGCATACAGCTCGAGGAGCACCATTGTACTCACTAGTGCCTTAGTGATCATGTGGAAACCCCGCAGAGCAGGACTAGGGTTGTTATCTCCTAGGAGAGCCCCGAACCTGGGTAAAGTGCGCCGGCGTTCGTGTCTACGCCTCATCCCGCTTCCAAGCACCAGCGACGTTCTACTCGCTCCCACCATGATAAGCCATCCTTTGGCATATGTCGCACCCAACCCCCAACAAGAACCATGGGTTCAAAAACCTATGCCTTTTCCACCCAAGTCAACTAAAAAGAAAGATGATGAAGAATTTGAACGCTTTGCTGAAATGCTGAGGCCAGTCTTTCTGCGTACTCGCTTGACTGATATCTTCAAAAATGCCTCCTTATGCGAAGTACATGAAAGACATCATCACCAATAAGAGAAAAATACTGGAAGCTGAAATATCTACCTTGCTTGCTAATTATACTTTTAAGGATGGAGTACCTAAAAAACTTGGAGATCCGAGAATACCAACTATACCTTGCTCCATCAAAAGAAATTATGTGAAAACTGCTTTATGTGACTTAGGAGCTGGTGTTTGTGTTATGCCTTTCTCTTTATATAAAAGACTTGACTTGAATAAACTCATGCCTACTAAAAGATCTTTGCAAATAGCTGACAAATCAACTGCCATACCTATCGGTATTTGTGAGGATGTGCCCGTTGTTGTTGCTAATGTTACTATTTTGACTAACTTTGTTATACTTGAGATGCCTGAGGACGACAACATGTCGATTATCTCTGGTAGACCCTTCTTGAATACTGCATGTGCTGTTATTGATTGCAATAAAAGCAAGGTCACTTTTCATATCAATGGTAATGAGCATACGGTGCACTTTCCGAAGAAACAAGTCCAAGTGAATGGTATTAATGTTATTGAAAAATCTCCGACAATCACAATTGGAAGTTTTCAACTACCTCTACCTACTGTTAAAAAGAAATATGAAATGCTTATTGCTGGGGATATTCATATCTCCATTGAGGTAACTTAGTGATTTACGAAAGTTCTTCGGTTTCATGCTAATCGAAAGTGGTTGTTAATAAGACCTGATCAACCTTATTAATGGATCATTTTTGAGAGGTATGAAGTTGATGAATTCAGTGAGCACTACCTTCTGTCCCTACCTTTTATTTTCTGTTCTTATTAGTTAAATAAATAAAATGCCATGTCTTGTCTGTTTTCTGAATTTCTCATGCAATAAAAAATGACCCAAAAATAAAAGTTCTCAGAATGCTTTGAAAATTTAATACATTTTTTCCTGAATATTTAAGAATTTCTGGTGCAAATAATATCAAAGGGATGTGCACCAGGTGGGCACAACCCACCTAGGCGCACCAGGACCCCCAGGCGCGCCCTGGTGGGTTGTGGTCCCCACGTGGGCCCCCTTACTTATCTCTTCATCCCACATCATCACCTACATCCAGAAAAAAATCACCATTGCTCTCTATCTCGTGTTCTTGCTCTCAAACCCGCGGATTTCGATCTCTTTGCTCGAAGCTCCATTTCCGAAACTATTTTGGGGGATTGTTGCTTGGTATGTGACTCCTCCATTTGTCCAATTAGTTTCTGCTTTAGTGGTTTATATTTTGAATATTAGCTACTCTTGGTGCTGCTGTAGATGAGCTTGCATGTTGATTTCTTAGAGTTCCGAGTAGTTTGAATGCTTGCTATGGCCTCTTGGAATCCCTATGGGTAGTTGTTACCAATTTTGTAAGGTTTTTTGATTAATTTTTGTCACCTAAATTTTTTCAGAAAATTGTACGCGAATATGATGAACCTGTTTGGAAGGAGGTCTTCGAAGAGGAGATCTTCAGAGGCATCTTCTAGTGACAGTTCCGTTCGTCGGTCTTATGTTGAACCAAGTGAGAGTTCCATTCGTGATGCTAACACCAAAACATGATTATGGCCATACGACGACTACATGGTGAGTGTGGCAATTAAGGAGGAATTTGAGCAGTATGTTCACAATGCCGATCTCAGTCCCTACATTTCAGATAAGTGCAATCAACAACACACTCTCACTGAATCATTTGTCAAAGGATTTAAACTCCACCCCCTTGAGTCTAGGGTATCATTTAAACTGTATGAAAATCCATTTACCATATCACTAGAAAGGTTTGCTCACCACTACAAAATTCCATTCTGGGGTTTGCTTGACGAGCCACCAAGAGCTGAGTTCGAAACATTTTTTCTAGCCTTTGCTATGGTGAGAATAGGGGAGTGACGCAAAGAAGAATAAAGAGCATTCATTTTCCCGCAATTTAGTACTTTGCATTATTCAATGGGAAATGTATTGTAGGCAAACAAGATTGTAGTACACTTTGTGCTCCAGACTTGAGCCTCATACGTGCCGCTCTCACCGGTGACAAAAGCTATAATCTTGGAGCGATTGTTGCACGTAGGTTGCAGCACAATGCTATAGTGGTTATTTTTATGGTGGTATTTATGCCACCCATTTAGCAAGAGAGTTGGTTGTTTCACCTTCGCCATATAACCCTATTTTACCCACGCAGTATTTAGACTTTGATGCTATGAAGCGTCATCTGATCCTTAAGGGTTGAAAGGATCGATATAGTTGACTAGAGGGGGGGTGAATAGGCAACAAACAATTTTTAGCTTTTCTTTACCAAATTAAACTTTGCATCAAAGTAGGTTGTCTAGATATGCAACTGGGTGGGAAACCTATATGATGCAACAACAACAAGCACACAAGCAAGCAAGGGATACAACACAATATAAGCTTGCACAAGTAAAGGTGAGAGATAACCAAGAGTGGAGCCGGTGGAGACGAGGATGTATTACCGAAGTTCCTTCCCTTTGAGAGGAAGTACGTCTCCGTTGGAGTGTGTGGAGGCACAATGCTCCCCAAGAAGCCACTAGGGCCACCGTATTCTCCGCACGCACTCACACAATGCGAGATGCCATGATTCCACTATTGGTGCCCTTGGAGGCGGTGACCGAACCTTTACAAACAAGGTTGGGGCAATCTCCACAACTTAATTGGAGGCTCCCAATGACACCACGAAGCTTCACCACAATGGAATATGGCTCCGCCGTGACCTCAACAGTCTAGGGTGCTCAAACACCCAAGAGTAACAAGATACGCAAGGGATTAGTGGGGGGAATCAAATTTCTCTTGGTGGAAGTGTAGATCGGGGCCTTCTCAACCAATCCCTAGAGAATCAACAAGTTCGATTGGGTAGGGAGAGAGAGATCGGGCAAAAATGGAGCTTTGAGCAACAATGGAGCTTGGGGAGGGAAGAAGTAGTCAACTTGGGGAAGAAGACCCCCCTTATATAGTGAGGAAAGATCCAACCGTTACCCACTTACTCAGCCCGCGACATGCGGACCTACCGCACCGACTTGCGGTACTACCGCTTGACGGTGCGGTACTACCGCTCTCGCGGCAGAGACCAGACAAGGGCCTATTGCATTAAAGCAACAAGCGGTAGAACCGTCGGAGCGGTACTACCGCGCGTCCTTGCGATACTATCGCAAGGCAGGGTTCGACTAAGCTGGGAGGGCACGGACTAATAAAATTACATCTGCGGCTACTTCTGCTAAGTTTCGATCTGTGCAAAAATCCGGCACGGTACTACCGCATGCATGGAGCGGGACTACCGCGTAGGGTGCCGATGTAAAAATTTACTTCCGCGTGTGTCACTATGCTGGGCTAGAGGCCATGATACTACCGCGCCTGAGGAGCGGTACTACCGCATAGCGCGGTACTACCACTTCACTGGCCAGTATTACTATGGTCCACTGTGGTACTACTGCTCCCTTGAGCAGTACTACCGCATGCCACAACACAATAGCACTTGGAGTCCTTTGTTTTGTAGAGACATGGATAAATGGTCGGTGCTCCACAGAAGCAAAGGAAAGGTGGTGTAAAGGAACAGACGTGTACGTGTTGATTCCACCCTAACCTTTCCGAAGCAGAGCCCCTCTTAATAGTACCGCTTTCCTACAACTCAAATCAACCGAAAGGAAACATAGAGAAAGGCCGTCTTCACTACGCTCCGGGGGGCACCAAGTCGTCTTGGGACTAGACATGAGATATCTGAAATGCTCAGTGCACATGATTAGTCCGCAAATGCATTGTCATCAATCAGCAAAACCACATAGGGAGAAATATGCCCTTAGAATCTCCCCCTTTTTGGTGGACTGATGACAATACGGGATTTGCACATAAGGATACAAAAATGAACATAAGCAAACCCAACATCTACAAAATATAGACAGGCTCCCCCTATATAGATATGCTTTCGACTGCACGACACACATACTAGGATCAACAGTCCCCCTATATTTTATAGACAAGGCATTCCTTGCAACAATATATAAATGACACTAAGCATGGAGGCAAGGTAATAAATATGAGCATAAAGTAAAGGGCACAAGATAGCATAAGCTCACAAACTACTAAGCATAATGGACAATAAGATAAGCTTGAGTGCATATGTCTCACACCATATGATAGTCTCCGGGACACACACGAACACAAACACAAACCAACAAACCAAAGCAACACGAGCAAAGGTCCAACGAAATGAAAACAAAGAGACATGACTCGCAAGTCCTACACTCTCCACTACAAAAAAAAAAGACGCATCCGTGACATTTTGAACCGCTCGATTTTTTTTCATGTCATGCTTATGGCACTTCTATGACGATAATTGTGACAAAACCCGGTATCATCATAGATGTGGTGGGCTCCTACTTCTATGACAAAAAATCATGACAAAAAATGGGCTTTTTGTCCTGGGAGGGCCGGAGACGCAACTGCATGACATTCTTTGGGCCGTGCATGACGGAAAAAACCGTGTTAGAAGCGAGGGCGAGGAAAACATCAGGGAGTTCATGGTTACGGTGGGTAGTCGGGGGCCGAGCGATGCACGTTCCTCTCATACACGTACATGCGTGGGTGCGAGGCGTTGGCTCTAACTGAACCCAAGCAAGGCGTTGCCTAACTGAACCCGAGCGATTGCACCGCAGGCTACACGTTACTGAATCCGAGAGATCGATCAATGGTGTTAACTGAACCCAATCGACCGATTCCTTCACAACTGCTGCTAACTGAAGCCGATCGATGCTGCCTCTGGATGAACAGTAAGCGTTGTTGGGGGGGGGGGGTTGGATGAACAATTCCTGGTGGGGGATTGGATGAACAGGACCCCGTGGTGTTGCCACCGCATGAACAGGACCCCGATCGATCGAGCCGGTTGGGCGTGGATGAACAGAACCCCGTGGAGGGCTGGATGAACAGGACCCCATGGAGGGAAGGTTGAATAGTAGCCGGTGGAGGGCTGGTTGAACAGTAGCCGGTGGATGGCTGGATGAACAGTAGCCAATGCAGGGGTGGTTGAACAGGACCCCGTGGAGAGGGCTGGTTGAACAGTAGCCGATGGAGGAGCGCACGGTGGAGGCTGGATGAACAGGAGCCCATGGATGAACAGTCGCAGGTGGAGGCTAGAGGAGGTCAACGGTGGATGAACAGTAGCCCGTGGAGGCTGGAGGAGGTCGATGCTGGAGATGAACAATATCCCGTGGAGTCCCGTTTTGCGGTACGCCACACCCATCTCGATGAACAGGACCCCGTTTCGACCGTAGCGCTCCAACACAAGTCTACCTGCTCTGTTTTGCGGTACACCACACCCCTCCCGATCAATAGGACCCCGCTATGACCGTAGGAGGTCCAACAGAAGTCTGTTTCCTCCATTTTGCGGTATGCCACACCCCTCCCGATGAACAGGATCCCGTTTTGACCGTGGCCAGTAGAACACAAGGCCGTTTCCTCCATTCTGCGATATGCCAGGCCTCGTTTCCATCGGCTGTTCCATCCAAGCCCTCCCGATGAACACGACGACGCATTCCGTTTCGACCCAGCCGGTTGGCTCCCCATGAACATGACGACGACGCATTTTCTCCGTTCTGACCCAGCCATGTACACGAGCCCTGGCCGTACGTATGCGCGAGTAGGCGTTCGAGACCCCGCCCGTATGTATGTACGTGGTCGTATTTACTTTCTTGCACCCTGGCCGCTGTACGTACATGTACATGCTACGTGCATGCCTCTACTACAACACGTGAGCACCTCTACTACGACACGTGCGCGCCTCTACATCGATCAGTATGTACATACACGTTCGCGACCAGAATGACAACGCTACTTATGCTTCGACCAGGTGGGTCCCAACTGTCAGGCACTTCCTTGTGTGTGAAGATGTAGCTGGTGGGTCCCAGCAGTTAGGGGGCGAATCATTTTGTTTTGCCTGTAATATGGATGCACTTCCTTGCGTGCGAAGATGTAGCTGGTGGGTTCCGGCAGTCAGGGGGGAAACATTTTTTTGTGAAATACGGTGGCCCGTCCGGTGGGTCCCTGCTGTCAGGTGGAGGAATAATTATTTTACGCTTAATAAGGAGGCACTTCCTTGCGTCTGCCGTGGACCCAGCTGTGAGCCTCTCCACGTACAGCACTCTTCCGATGGAAGTCATTCCTTAACAACATTGACCACACCGCGCCGAGAGCACCAGGGCGGTGGACGACGGCGAGGCCAAGGAAGGGGACGGCGTAGAGCCGGGGAAGATGCGGCAGTGGAAGCCCATGTAGAGAGGAGTATGAGGGTTCACTGGTTTGGCTGCGGTGTGAGGCTGCCGTCGCCGCAGAATAACAGGGGGTGTGGGTGAGTAGAGGGATGGCCTGGCCAGCGGTGGGTGTAGTAGGGGGCGGTGAGGCCTCCGTGGCATCACAGCCGGCCACGGGAGGCAGAAGCACACGTCACGACCGACGCTAGTTTGGGCGGCTGGAGCAAGAAGACCAGAGCTTGAAGAAGCAATACGGCCGTTGGATGGACATCGTACGGTCACTGGAGCTAGAATCGTTCATATTGGCTAAGTTGACAAAGCCCTCAGTCCCCGTCAACTTAGTAGGCCCACAAGTCAGCCTCCCACTATGTTGGATCCCAGCTAGCAGGGGGAGTATCTATTTTTTTGTGCGTAATAAGGAGGCACTTCCTTGTGTGCGAATATATAGCTGGTGGGTCCGACCTGTCAGCGGTGGGGACGTCTTTTTGTGAAATACAGAGACCCTTCCGGTGGGTCCCAGATGTCAGGTGAAGAATCATTATTTTGCGCGTAATAAGGATGCATTTCCTTGTGCGCGGCCGTGGACCCAGCTGTCAGCCTCTCCACGTACAGTCCACGTTTGATGGATGTCGTTCGTTGACCACATTGACCAGGCCGTGCCGAGAGCACCAGGGCGATGGACGATGGCGAGGATAGGAAGGGAACGACACGGAGCCGGGGAAGAATCGGTTGTGGTTGCCCATGCGGTGGGGAGGACGAGGGTTTACTGGTCCGGCTGTCGTCACCGAGAAATAACAGGAGGTGTGGGTGAGTAGAGGAATGGCCTGGCCAGCAATGGAGTAGGGTGGGGTGGTGCGGCCTGTGCGACAGCACAGCCGGCCACGGGGGGCGGGAGCAGGCAGTCCCACCGGCGCTGGTTTGGGCGGCTGGAGCAAGAAGATCAGATATTGACGAAGCAGCACGACCGTTGGATTAACATCCAACGGTCACTGCTGCTACAATCGTTTGTGGACTAAGTTGACAAAGCCTTTCATAGACGTCAACCTAGTAGACCCGCAAGTCAGCCTCCAAATCTGTCCCAAACAGCATATAGCCCGAAATTTCTAGCCAAATTCAAATTAATTTTAAAACTAAATATACCTTAATTTAAATCCAGTGAAATTTTACCCGCACAGAAACAATTAAATTTAAAATATCAAAATCCGAAAGAAAAAAGGTATTTTGGAACTAATTGCATGTTTGCTGTATATTTTCATTTTACAGCCTATTTATTATTACTTATAGCCCATTTCTTATTACTTATAGCCCATTTTCTGGGCAAAATGCATCTCTCCTCGTCTTGAAAGATTTCCGGCCCTGCAGGGCGTAGAAAAGCAAGTAGGCCTACGTTGGTTATTCTGCAAAAAACAAAATAGCTAGCTAGCCATTTTCAGAAAGAAAAAAAACAAACTGGGCTGGTCATGTGCTAAGCATTTGAAATAAAGGCCTGGGCTAGACGGGCCACAGATCCCCCACAACCCAGTGGATACCCTTCTCCATCTAAAAAAAATTACTGCGCACACTGCTGGGTCCCTACTATCATCCTCACCATGTACAGTCATCTCCTTATTCCTCTTGGTTGTTGACCATGTTGACAACACCGGAGGGCGGCGCCGCGGTGAGCGAACCAAGGCGGAGGATGATGGTGAGGCCTCGAACGGGAACGAACAGGAGACGGGGAAGATGCGCAGAGTTTTACGATGCGATGTGGCCACGATGCGTGCGCGGCAGCACGGCCAGCCGTGGGAGGCGGGAGAAGGCGGTCCCGCCGGCGCCGATTTGGCTTTGACAGCTAGAGGAAGAGATTGAAGAAACACGATAGATGTTGAATGTTAATCCAACGGTCAAGGTTAGCACAATCGTTTGTTGACTAAGCCGACACCAAGTAGCATACTTTTTTATATATATGAAGAAAAGAAAAAGTGGGCTCGTTCGCCTGATAACATTCCTGAAATTGCGACCATTCGATCTTGCGTCGCAACTAAAACTACAAGGAAAATACGTTCGTCTGCCATCCTCCTCCCAGGGAACGTTTGCCACATAAGTGTATAGCATCCTTGGTTTTCAACCGAAAGGTCTTGGGTTCGAGTCCCAGGAACTCTCAATTTTTTCCTCCTTCCTTCCTCGCAAAAAAAGAAAGAAAATCAAAGACTTGAGAAGCCGTACAGAACAAGCTAGTGTACTAGTAAAGAGACGTTGCTGAGTTTTAGAAAAAAGAGAGACGTGCTCCTGTAGTTGGTTCGAATTCAAACCTAGACTATGACTATATATGGTGCTATGCTACTCTGCAAGTAATGAAACTTAAATATCCAATGTTCGCTTCTCCTCTTCTCTACTTACTTTGGCTAGCATCAGAAGCTCTGGCCGCGGCAACCATGTACGCTGGCTGCTCGTCCACCTGCTCTTCAGCAGGCAACAACTAGATATGCGCCAAGTCGCCACCCGTACCATCGCTTGTGGGTCTCATCATACCCCCGCTGGCACAGGCACCGCGGCCGGTTGCTCATCGTAACCCGCTGCCGTTGGTGTGGTGCCACTGCTGCAAATCACGCACAGTCATCCGTCGCGTCTCAACCACAATCCTCAACCCTGGCCGAGTCTTCTACAAATTCCCGAATCATGGGGTAATAATATGTTTAAGTGTGGTTCTGCTGCTTTCAGTTGCTGATTTTTTTAATAGTTTGGTTGGTGATCTTCCAATTTGATTCGTGCAGAAAAGGGAAGATTCGTGTGATTTGTATTTCTGGGAAGTTGCTGATGTGGGGGAATGCAACTATGCTGACTATTTTGTTAGTCGAGGAATCCCAATACCAGTAGGTTGGGGTGTTTGACAAGTAACTGAAGGAACCGCAGAAGAGGAAGATGCAGAGCAGAAGGTTAAAGATGCAGTTCCTTTGATCATGGCCAAACAACAGATGCTGAACGGCCTTGACAGAGGAGATGAAAGCGCTTGTGAAGATAATGGGCAAAATCGATGTGCTCTGTAGGATGATTGTCTCTTTATTTGCAGTGTATGTAGCACTCGTGATGTATTCAGTGGCTATGACATGAGCACTTTGCCGAAACTAGTAATGAATGAAACCTGTGTAGCAGGATGGGCGTAGCTTT
This sequence comes from Triticum timopheevii, assembly GCA_963921465.1. Lineage (NCBI taxonomy): Eukaryota > Viridiplantae > Streptophyta > Magnoliopsida > Poales > Poaceae > Triticum > Triticum timopheevii. The sequence goes on from OY997270.1 coordinate 108,813,029, forward strand.
GTGAACATGTAATGATTTCTATTAATGGAAATCGGGGGGTGTCGGAGTAATGGACCATGGGTAGGCTGACCCGGGACCCAGGATCTTTCAATACATCAGGGCAGGCCGCGCCCCTCCAACCGAGTCCCGGCTGGCGACCTCCAGAGAGGCCGAGTCTCAGCTGGCGATCTCCGAAGGGGCCGAGTCCCAGACAACGACTTCAAAGCAAGCCGACTCCAAGCTTGCGACCTCCAGGAGTGCCGACTGTGAGAGTCGGCCCATGACACTTGACGAAGACCGATGCGGGGTACGGCCTCGATGTGGCCATCCCTCCCTGCCTACGAGGGGCTGGCATGGCTACAGTGAGCAGTATCGCTGGGAGATCTCCGGCGAGGCGCGGCACTGTTGCCATGCCTGCCCTGACCTCAGCCACAGTGCGTGGCGCACTGTGCCCACGACGCCGGCCTGTACGATCCGAAGACCGTGGGGCCACCTGTCAGTGGGTGAATCAAAGGCGGCCGGAGCGCCCGAAGACGGCCCTGTGGGAGTCGGCCTCCTTGGAGTTGGCCGTCTCCCCGCCAGGGCCCCACAAGCCATAAACCAGATTGGATGGGGAGTGGAGACAGTGATCGCCTGATAGACGGCAGCACTGTTGCCACGACCCCATGACCAAGCCTGCGTCATCGGGAGTACCGCACAGTGTCCGGCCTGTCCGCGGGACCCACTAGTTGGCAGGCCCCAGAAGCCGGCGGGAAGGACGGCAACATGAGAGACAGACGGCTGGGGCCCACGCCCAGTCAGATTACCATTGTACCCCCGGGGGGTAGGCCTATATAAACCCCCCGGGGCACCCATGCAAAGGGTTCGGACCTTGATAGAGTTAAATACATAGACCAGGGAGGAGAGAACTAGCCTGGCTCTCTCCTGCCTCCCGATACAGCTCTAGGAGCACCATTGTAGCCACCTTGCTATAGTGGCCATGCGGAGACCCCGCAGAGCAGCAGCAGGGGTGTTATCTCCCCGGAGAGCCCCGAAGTTGGGTAAGATTCGCCGGCGTGCATGTCTACGCCTTATCCCGTTTCCAGGCACCGGCGACGTTCTACTCGCCCCCACCATGATAAGCCATCCTTTGGCATATGTTGCACCCAACCCCCGACATTTGGCGCCCACCGTGGGGCGAGGTGCACCGTCGTCCGGAGATCTGTTCTGGACGGGAACCCTCTTCCTCCCAGGCGAGCACAGCCAGCCAGGCTCGCCTGATGGAGTCTGCATCGACACGCTGCGCGGCGCTGAGGCCGCCTGCGCTGCGAGCGGCCTCGCCGAACTTATCGTCGAGGAGCGCCTCTCCAACGAGCCTGTAGCCAACGCAGGCACGGGTGGCCCCGAGAACCTTCTCGCTGGCCTCCTCGACCAACTCCACGTCGCCGGCGAGCCTGCCGCAGACTTGGAGTCCGTTGGCTCCTTCGACCCGATGCTGGTTGACTCCGACGCCGTGTCGCTTGACATCTTCCCCACCAACGTGGTGGTCTACGACGAGCCGCTTCCATACGAGGAGAGAGGCGGAAGCGATGTCACGGAGGTGCTTGCCATCAGCCACGGCGAGCACTCCGGCGAAGAAGCCCAGGACCCGCTAGCTGCGGCCCTGCAAGACCTAACCGCGCCCATCCCAGAGGACGCGGACACCGAGACGCTGGAGGCGCGCCGCCTTCAGATCATCGAAAGTGCCAAGAAGCTGGCAAGCATGAGGCGCTTGTCAGAGGCATACCAGCGCGAGATAGATCGCGCTGTAGGCAGCTTGCCGGCTCCAACGGGGCCGAGCCGTCTAGGTGCGGTCCAGCAGCGCGGCACAGCCATCGCCGACTTGCTCGGGGCAAAACGCCCCGTGTATGCCACCCCAGCAGAGAATATCCGTGCCGCCCAAGCGGTGACTGACGAGCTGAAGAACTTCGAGGGTGAAGAGCGCCGTGTGATGACGGAGTGAGTCCAGCAGCTCCTTGACGCGGTTGCTGCGCAAAATGCAGCCGGCGGCCGCGTAGATGCGCTGCAACAGCCGAACGACCTCCCGGACGCCGACTGGCAGAGTCCGCGGAAGGAAAGAGAAGGAGCCGGCTGCCAGTCATAGTCGGACTCATATCACCATCGCGCGCGACCAAGACGGCCGCCCAAGAGCAGTAGAGCGGCGGGATGATTATCTGCCTCCCCCGCCAGAAGAGAACGGTGAGTTTCCCCGCCGCCTGTTGAGCATCCGACTCTCGGAGGTCACCTTGGCCGCCGAGAGGGAGTCGGAGAGAATGACGCCCGCCATCGAATCGACCGACTCCACCGATCCCTGGTGCTGGAAGAAGAAGATGAGCTGGGTCCGGCTTGCTTCGGGCCCCGCATCAGAGACGAGCCCTTTCCCAAAGGGTTCACGCTCCCCCGAGACACACCCAAGTACACCGGCTCCGTGAAGCCGGAGGACTGGCTGATAGACTACTCCACAGCCGTCAGCATAGCAAACGGCAACAAGCGAGTTGCCGTGAAGTACGTTCCTCTCATGCTCCAGGGCATGGACCGGACATGGCTAAACAGCCTGAAGCCCCACAGCATCAATAGCTGGGTCGACTTCACCGAAGCCTTCATCCGCAACTTCACCAGCACGTACAAGCGACCTCCCAAGCCGCGCCAGCTCTCCTTGTGCGTGCAAGGCCCTGAAGAATCAACGCGCGACTACCTCACGCGCTGGGGCAAGCTTCGAAACTCCTGCGAGGGCGTGCACGAGGTGCAGGCTATCGAGTAATTCACCGCCGGGTGCCGAGAAGGCACCCTCCTCAAGCACAAACTCCTTTGCGACGAGCCAGAGACCCTCGACGAACTGCTAGTCATAGCAGATAAATATGCCACGGCCGACTCTTCTATGAAGACGGAGATTCAAGTCAACGCGGCTGGCAAAGTGACTCCCTAGGCTCCCAGAACTCTGGCTGGAGACACCAGTCGGCGACAGCAATAGAACGACAACAAATGCAAGGCCCCACCGCCGACTTCCAACAGTCGGCAGGTCGCGGCAGTTGAAGATCAGCAACCGGAGGGGCAGCCTCCGGCCAAGCGGCAGAATGGCGGCAAGTCCAATTGGTTGCCGCCTTTCTCCTACGAGCAGACTTTGGATGGTCCATGCAAGTTCCATAGCGGCGCGAAGCCGTCGAACCACACCACCAGAAAGTGTCACTGGCTCACCCGGATCGCCAAGGGAGACGGCCTCACTCCTCCACCGCCTGCTGGGCCGCCGCCCCCGCCGCCACCCCAGCAGCCGGCGGCTCGGCCAGTCGGCGCAGTACAAGACGAGTTCCCAGAAGAGCATGGAGCCTACGTAGTGTTCACCAGTGTGGCAGATGACCGGCGCAGCAGGCGCCAACAGCAACAAGAAGTAAACGCAGTAGCAACAGATGCTCCAGAGTTCATGCATTGGTCCGAGATGCCTATCAGCTGGAGTCGGGCGGATCACCCAGAGGTGATGCCGAGTCCGGGCTCCTATGCCCTGGTCCTAGGTGCGACCTTGGCCACTAATAGGAGGGCCGCCCGTTTTTCGCGGGTCCTGATAGATGGAGGCAGCAGCATAAACATCCTATACAAGGACACCATGGAGAAGCTAGGAATCAAGCGAAGACAGCTGCAGAGCAGCCGCACCGTGTTCCATGGAATTGTACCCGGCCTCTCCTGTTCGCCGATCGGCAAGATCCTGATAGACGTTCTCTTCGGAGACAAAGATCACTTCCGCCGAGAGCCGGTCTGGTTCGAGGTGGTGGACTTGGAGAGCCCGTACCACGCTCTGCTTGGCCGACCTGCCTTGGCCATGTTTATGGCGGTTCCCCACTACGGCTACCTCAAGATGAAGATGCCGAGTTCCAAGGGAATTCTGACCGTAGCCGGCGACTACAAGAAGTCGTCCGCCTGCGCGGCCGAGAGCAGTCGGCTGGCCGAGTCCCTGGTGATCGCGGCCGAGAAGCGGCTCCTTGACCGAGTCGTGGCGATGGCCGGAAAGCAGCCAGAGATGTCGCCCGACCCCAAGGAGTCGGAGGTAGAAGGATCATTCAAGCCGGCCAAAGAGACCAAGAAGATACCCTTGGACCCGGAGCACCCAGAGAGATACGCTGTCATGGGCACAGGCCTTGACAACAAATAGGAAGGCGAGCTCGTCGATTTCCTCCGTGAGAATCAGGACATCTTTGCATGGTCCCCCAAGGACATGCCGGGTGTACCGACGGAATTCGCCGAGCACAAGCTACATGCCAGGCCAGATATGAAGCCCGTCAGGCAGCCCTTGCGCCGCCTGTCAGAAGAGAAAAGAAGAGTTGTTGGTGAAGAAATAGCCCGGCTCCTGGCAGCCGGCTTCATCATGGAAGTGTTTTTTCCAGAGTGGCTGGCAAACCCGGTTTTGGTGCTAAAGAAGAACAAGCAGTGGTGGATGTGCATCGATTACACAAGCCTCAACAAATCCTGCCCGAAGGACCCGTTTGCTCTGCCAAGGATTGATCAGGTGATAGACTCCACAGCCGGATGCGAGCTGCTGAGTTTCCTAGACGCATATTCAGGATACCACCAGATCAAGCTGAATCCAGCAGACAGACTAAAGACTTCATTCATTACGCCATTGGGAGCCTTCTGCTACCTGACGATGACGTTCGGCTTGAGGAATGCCGACGCCACCTTTCAACGTTGCATGCAGAAGTGCCTCCTCAAGCAACTCGGCAGGAACGCCCATGTTTATGTGGATGACGTGGTGGTGAAGACGGAGAAGTGTGGGACGCTGCTGGAAGAGCTCAAGGAGACCTTTGAAAATCTGCGCCGATTCCGGATCAAGCTCAACCCCGAGAAGTGCGTTTTTGGAGTACCAGGTGGCCAGCTCCTTGGCTTCCTGGTCTCCGAACGCGGCATAGAGTGTAACCCCGTGAAGATCAAGGCCATTGAGAGAATGGAGGTACCCAACCGACTGTTGGATGTGCAGAAGTTCACCGGCTGCCTGGTGTCCATCAGCCAATTCATCAGTCGGTTGGGCGAGAAAGCTCTGCCCTTGTATCAATTGATGAAGAAGACCACCTTTTTTGAGTGGAACCACAAGGCGGATGAAGCATTTCTCCAGCTGAAGAAGATGTTGACTACTCCCCCCGTATTGGCAGCTCCGACTCCCAAAGAGCCCATGCTCTTGTACATCGCCGCCACCAGCCGAGTAGTCAGCACAGTCATTGTAGTCGAGCGCAAGGAGGAAGGCAAGGTGCTCCCTGTCCAGAGACCGGTATATTACCTGAGCGAGGTACTGTCGACCTCCAAGCAGAACTACCCTCACTACCAGAAGATGTGCTACGGCGTGCATTTTGCCGCCAAGAAGCTGAAGCCCTACTTTCAAGAGCATCCAATCACTGTGGTTTGCACCGCTCCACTCGCCGAGATCATTGGAAGCCGAGATGCCTCCGGCCGAGTGGCCAAATGGGCTGTAGATCTAGCTCCCTAAACCATCTACTACCAGCCCCACACCACCATCAAGTCGCAGGCGCTGGCCGACTTTCTCGTCGACTGGGCCGAGACCCAGTACCTGCCGCCAGCGCCTGACTCCACTCATTGGAGGATGCATTTCGACGGCTCCAAGATGCGCACCGGCCTTGGAGCCGGCGTCGTCCTCACCTCCCCTAAGGGCGACAAGCTCAAATACGTGCTGCCAATCCACTTCGCCGCCTCCAACAACGTCGCCGAATACGAGGCGCTCATTCATGGGCTCCGGCTTGCCAAAGAGCTCGGCATACGCCGGATCCTGTGTTATGGCGACTCCGACTTGGTGGTTCAGCAATCATTCGGCGACTGGGACGCCAAAGACGCAAACATGGCGAGCTACCGTTTTCTGGTGCAGCAACTCAGTGGATACTTCGAGGGGTGCGAATTCCTTCACGTGCCAAGAAATGACAATGAGCAAGCAGATGCCTTGGCGCGAGTCGGCTCCACTCACCAAGCGATACCTTCCGGTGTCGCCCTTCAGCGCCTCCTCAAGCCGTCTATCAAGCATTCACCAGGGTCGGACTCCATCTTCGTGCCGGCTCCACCAGAAATAGTTGGATCCGACTCCAAAGCCCCAGCAGGCAGCCTCAAGAAAATCACAGTAGAAACCGGCCCGGGGACTTCAGAACCCGGCCCGGGGACTGCGCCAACCGGCCCGGGGATTTCAGAGCCCGGCCCGGGGACTTCGCCAACCGGCCCGGGGACTTCAGGACCCGGCCCGGAGACTGTGCCAGTCGGCCCGGGGACTTCTGAACCCGGCCCGGGAGCTGCTCCAGTCGGCCCAGAGACTCCGTTAATCCAGCAAACGGCCGCGGGCTCCAACCCGCCGCCTCCCAGCCCAGCCACCCTTGTCCAAGTCGCTGTAGTAGCAGTTGAAGAGATAGCAGCACCTTCATGGGCGCAGCCCATCCTCAAATTTCTAATGGACAAAGAATTGCCAATAGATGAGATCCTGGCTCGGCAAGTGCAGCGCCGAGCGGCATCATATACCATAGTCAACAGAGAGCTAGTCAGGCGCAGTGTCACTGGTGTTTACCAGCGCTGCGTAGAATCAGAACAAGGCCAAGCGATCCTCAGAGACATCCATCAGGGCGAGTGCGGCCACCACGCGGCTTCAAGGGCACTCGTGGCCAAAGCCTTTCGGCACGGTTTCTTTTGGCCGACTGCCCTGGAAGAAGCTAAAGAGTTAGTCCAAAAATGCAAGGGGTGCCAGATGTTCCGCTCCAAGCCACTTCAGCCGGCTTCCACGCTAAAGACAATCCCCATCACCTGGCCCTTTGCAGTTTGGGGCCTGGACATGGTAGGACCATTCAAGACGGCCCAAGGCGGCCTAACTCATCTTCTTGTCGCGGTGGACAAGTTCACCAAGTGGGTGGAAGCAAAGCCCATCAAGAAGTTGAACGGGCCGACTGCAGTAACCTTCATCGCCGACATCACGGTGCGGTACGGCATACTGCACAGCATCATCACCGACAACGACACAAACTTTGCCAAGGGCGCCTTGGCTCGTTTCTGCGCGACGCAGGGCATCCGACTGGACTTAGCGTCCGTTGCCCATCCGCAGTCAAACGGCCAGGTGGAACAAGCCAATGGCCTCATCCTGTCCGGCATCTAGCCTCGACTGGTTGAACCACTCGAGCGTTCGGCCGGCTGTTGGGTCGAGGAGCTGCCAGCCGTCCTCTGGAGTCTGCGCACGACTCCAAACAAGTCAACCGGCTTCACGCCTTTCTTCCTCGTCTACGGTGCCGAAGCCGTCATCCCGACGGATATAGAGTTCGACTCTCCACGAGTCACCATGTACACCGAAGAGGAAGCCGAAGAAGCACGCCAAGACGGTGTTGATCTGCTGGAAGAGGGCCGACTGTTGGCACTCAGCCGGTCCAGCATCTACCAGCAGAGTCTGCGCCGATACTACAACCGCAAGGTCAAGCCGAGATCGTTCCAAGAGGGCGACCTTGTGCTCCGGCTGATTCAGAGAACAGCCGGCCAGCACAAGTTGTCGGCACCTTGGGAAGGTCCCTTCATCATCAGCAAGGTGCTAGGGAATGACGCCTACTATCTAATTGACGCTCAGATGCCTCGAGCGCGCAAGAGGGACGACTCCGGTAAAGAAACAGAGCACCCGTGGAACGCGAATCTTCTTTGAAGATTTTACAGTTGATGCAGTATGTATCGCACTACCCCCTTTGTATTAAAGTACTAAGACCTTAGGCCCCCCGAGACGAGCTCGGGGACTGCCTTTTTTGTTATCTGTATGATAAGAATTACGCTTCCGAACATGCCACTGTTTTTTATCATACTGTCTGGCACCGGGCCGACTAGTCGGTCCGGGGACTTGCCGTCTTGCACTATAAAATGCTTCCTACAGTCGGACAAGTACTGTGTTGCGCTCAAACCATCTCCTGTCGAAATTCGCAGCTCGCAGAGCGACTGCTGGTAGGCAGAGAGCAAGCAAGAACGAGCGCACACATGAAAAATGGCTAAGGACCTAAAAGCATATACATGGCTCAAGCCGGCTACCAGCCTCCCCCCACAGAGCCGACTCATGAGTAGTCGGCTCTCCGTCTTAGCTTTTATCAAAGACAGCCGACTCTCGGATAGTCGGCCAGTCGCCTTCTAGCCGACTTGCTAAAGAAACTCTAAACGACTAAGTACTTGCCTTCCTGAAGTAGCCAAGCACTTGACCTGGCGACAGTCTGCAGAGCGGCTGCCCAGCCGGCAAGGCGGCAACTAAAGGAAGGTGGCAAAGGAAAAAAGTCTAAGGAGCAACAAGCAAGGAAAGGCAGAAATCAGATAAATATTTACATAGGCCCTCGGCCGAATCTCCGAATAGAAATTCAGGATACACCCCGCGGGTGGAATTGTTCGAACTTAACAAGTCTTTCAAAAGGATTACTGAAGACAGATAAACAGAAGCAGTCTAGGAGGCGGCCTCCGGGGCCGGAGGATCGGAGGTGACGGCGGTGTCGGATGCCGGGGCAGTCGGCTGGGCGGTCTCAGCCTGGTCGCCTCCGGCGGCAGTCGCTTTGTCTCCGCGCGGCTTGTTGCTGGAGGCGCGATCAGGCTGAGGCTGGCCGCCTGCTTCGTCTTCTGGTGCCTCCTCTTCACCTCCGTCCTCCGACTCGTCCTCCTCCTCGGCACTGGAGTCGATCACCTCCGCCGAGTCTTCCTCGTACTCCGGGTTCATCCCGAACCAGTCCGGCGGTGCTTCCTCGCTGCCCTCAGTCCGCTCGGGCACGAAGACGCTGGTGTTCGTGTACTCGGCGATGGCCACCGCGCGCTCGACAAGGGCGCCTTCTACGGCCTCTAGCTCGGTCCAGGTCCAGCCCTGGATACCACGCCTTGACGAACTCCAAGGCCCGGCGTGCTCCGGCCCGGGCCGAGGAACCCTTCCAAGCCTCAAGACGTCCGGCGGCGAATTCCAGCCAGTCGGCGGTCCGACTGGCGGTGCGCAGATCCGGCACGTCCGGCCACAGGGCGGCAACCACCTGGGCACCGGCACGCTGAAGACGGCGCAGCAGCCGGTGAGCCGGACGGAGACGGGCCCCGATGCTTAGGAGCTGCTCGTCGATGGTTCGGGGGGCATTGGCGGCGATCACCTCGCCCTTCGCCCTTCGCGCCTCCCAAGCCGCCTCAATGGCCAGAGGGACGGCCTGCGAATGACCAGGAAAGAAGTCTGCCAAGACAAAAAAGAAGATAGTCAGAAATCGGCCTGACACAAAGTCGCAAGCCCAAAGAAATGAAAGATACTTACCATCAACGATGTCCTCGAGCTCGTGGTAGCCGGAGGTCAGCATCGCCTCCCTATCAGTCCAAGCGGAGCGCTCGATCTCGAACTCGGACATGAGGGCGGCCTCCCGCGTCTTGGCCTTGTCCTGCGCCTTCTGGAGCAGCTCCTTCTGCTCGGCCAGCTGCGTCGCCAGCAGATCGCGCTCTTTGGTGAGCCAGCCGCACTCCTCCTCCTTGGCACGACGAGCAGTGTTGGCCTCGCCCAGGTGCTCCTGAAGGGCGGCATTGGCGTCTGAAGAACGAAGAAAGAGACAAGAAAAGTCATCAGTAAATAAGATCGCCGGGGAGATCCGGCCCGACTGCTCAGCAGTCGGCCCGAATCTCGGGGACTACAGCCCGCGGGTGCGCCAGCGCACCCCCGCGAAGAAGAAAGAAATTAGATCGCCGAGGAGATCCGGCCCGACTGCTCAGCAGTCGGTCCGAATCTCGGGGACTACAGCCCGCGGGTCCGCCAGCGCGCCCCCGCGAAGAAGGAAGAAAAGAGCTCACCCCGGCTTTCCACCAAGTCGGCGGCCCGCTTGTTCAGCTCCTCGACATTGCGGTTGAAGGCAGTGGCGCGGAGGTTGTGATATTCCTACAAAAAGCTGACAAAGGTGAAAGTTAGTATTCGGAGCTCGCCAGAGGGAGTTCCCAACCGCCTGCTCAGCAGCCGGCCCGGAATTCGGGGACTACACCCAGTGGGTGCACTGGCGCGCCCCCACAGAGAAAGACAGGAATCAAAAAAGAAGGAAATATACCCGGACGGATGTCCGCACGGCCAGATGCGCTCTGGTGCAGACTTGGAGGGCGTCGCTCTCCACGCGCAGTTTAGCCTAGACATCCAGGAGGGCCTGGTTCAGCAGGCCGGTGCCGCCTCCGCGCAACCACCCGGTGGGCGCGGCACTGGAGGCCTCGACGTCCAGGCTCGCCGAGCTGGCAACGCCGATCTCCCGAGCTCGCGGCGCCGAGCTCGTCCTCTCAAGCCGGCGGCGCGCCGGCGCGGCGACTTGAAGAAGCAGCTGCGCCTCGGCCTCGTCCGTGATGGGCAGCCCCGATGGGCCCACCGGCTGTTGGCCGTGCGGTCGCCCAGATGGGGGCGGAAGCGTCGGAGGCGGTGCGTGGGTGTCCGAGCCTGAAGCCTCGCCGCCCTCCTCCACGAGGGGGTCCTCGGTGCCGACCTCTCTGGTCTGCCCTGTGAACTCTAGAGCCGGCGGCGCCGACGACAACGGAGGGGCGAGCATCGCCGACCGGTGACGCGCGACCTCCTCAGCACGCCGCTTCGTCGCAGCGGCGGCCTCGGCCTCCTCCAGCTTCTTCTGGGCGTTGGCGGCCGCCTTCTCAGCCTGCGCCTTCTCCAGGCGGTCGGCCTCCTCCTCGTCGCGCTTCTCCAGCGCGTTTCGTTCCGTCGCCTCCCAAAGGTCGGCGGCGGGATCGACCCGCTGGGTGTTGGCGGACGTCTCTACCGACCCCATGACATAGGGGACGGCGGCTCTCTCAAGGGAGATGGGGGCTCTGGAGAAGAATGAAGGAGAAAAATCAATGTAGACTCGGACAAAATCCAACCAAGAAAATAAAAGAGCGTAAAGACTTACGTGGAAACTAACGGCGGCCTTCTCACTTCCCTTCAGAAGCGGTTGGCCTTCGCGGCCGCCTCCTCCCGTTTGGTCGTGACGGCCGCCCCCTTGAACTTCTTCTGCTTGCCGCCGGGCGCGCTCGGCCCGGCGTGATGCCTCTTCGCGCCGCCTTGGCCGGAGGGGCCGGCCCTCGGCTGAGGACGTGGGACAACTTCCACGTCGGCGTCGTCATCGGGCCAGTCGGCGAAGGTGGCCGATGGCCTGAGGCCGCCGTCTGCCCCTTCTTCGCCGCCTTCGGCGTCGGCCTCCAACGCCGCCGCCCCCAAGTCGGGGTCGTCGACGTCGCTATCCTCGCGGTCGGGGACGTAGTCGCGGGGCTCTCTCATGGCGCCGGCTGCGGGCTCCATGAGGGGGTTCTGCTTAGAAGGAACCAATAATGGTTAGAAGTCAGAGTCGGCTGCAAAGAAGATCAAGCTACAGAAAGATGCAACTTACCACTGGAGGGGGGTTGTCGCGCGAGTACGGCTCCTTGCCGAACTGCCAGTCCTCCGTGAACTCACAGTGCGCAATGTGGTTCACCAAGTTCGCCACCTCCCTGCGGGGCATCTCCTTGGTGCACAGTCGGCTCGGGTCGTGGCGGCCGCTCATCTGACAGATGAGGTGAGGCCGGCCCTGGAGTGGGAGGACTCGGCGCGCCACGAAGGCGGCCAGAAGGTCGGAACCAATGAGGCCCTCCGACTACAGCAGAACTCAGAATCGCGCCACGGCGGCGGCTCCGGAGGGAGTCAGCGACTTGGAGCGGTGGGACCAACTGGGAAGCCTCCCAGTTAAGGGCTTGGGGTTGAAGGGCGGCAGATTGACCCAGTCGCCGTCGGTGGAGAGGTTCTTCACGTAGAAGAAGGAGCGCTACCACATCTTCACCGATTTCACCAGCGAGATGAGAGGGAAAGGGTTGTCGGCCGTCGAGCGCCGCACCGCGATGTAGGTGCCGCACTGAGCCGGTGTGCCCGCGGCTTGCGTGCCGAGCTTCAAAGAGAAGAATTCTCCCCACAACTCGAGGGTGGGGAGAACGCCGAGGAAGCCTTCGCACAGAGTGGCGAAGGCAGAAAGCAGCACCACCGCGTTTGGGGTGAGGTGGTGCGGCTGAAGATTATGGAACTCCAGGAACGAGCGGAAGAATCCGCTCGCCGGCAGCCCCAGCCCACGCATAAGGTGCGAGCGGAAGATGACCCGCTCGCCCTCCTCCGGCGCAGGCCGGATCTCTCCCGCCGGCGCGGGACGGGCGTGCACGAGGTCCACGCTGGCGAGACGGCGGGTCCGGCGGAGGAACTCGATATGCTCCGCCTCCACGTCCGAGCCGTCCCACACGCCGGAGCGTGAGGTAGGGGGTGCGGCGGAGGAAGAACTCATCGTCGACGAGAGAAGGTGCTTTCGCTCGCGGCGGAGGAAGAAGAGAAGGCAGGAGAGCGGGGGAGAGGATGCGCGTGCAGTGCCGCCCCGCTCCTCCCCGCCTATTTATAGCCCTAAGGGCTGAGGAGCCGAGGGGGCGGGCGTGGGATTAACTGCGCGCGAAGCCCCACGCCGCCCATGATTTACCCCATGAAGTTACTGCGCACAGTAACAACGTGGGGAAGCCAACCGTTCGCGACCGCAGCGGATCCGCTCGGAAGCCGAGGCGCGGTAGTGGCGGGCCCCGCCTAGCGGCCCGTCCCGTCGCGCGCGTGGGTGGGCAGACTATCCTCCCCACGTGGCGCCGCGCGATAGGACCGACTCGATGGCAGCAGGGAGGCGTGTCGGATACGCCGCCTGTTTTCCCGCCGCGACTCTCAAACAGTGGCCCCTCGCTGAACAAAGTCCGGCTTCGGTGAGTCGGTCCAAGATGACAACGACCGAGTCTCAGAGTCGGCGCTGGGAAGCTTGAAACTGCTGAAGCCCCACGAGGCGGCGTCCGCAGGGCTTCACCAGCTTTGGGGACTACTGTCGGAGTAATGGGCCACGGGTAGGCTGACCCGGGACCCAGGATCTTTCAAGACATCGGGGTAGGCCGCGCCCCTCCAACCGAGTCCTGGCTGGCAACCTCTAGAGAGGCCGAGTCTTAGCTGGAGATCTCCGGAGGGGCCGAGTCCCAGACGACGACTTCAAAGCAAGACGACTCCAAGCTTGCGACCTCCAGGAGTGCCGACTGTGAGAGTCGGCCCATGACACTTGACGAAGACCGATGCGGGGTACGGCCTCGACGTGGCCGTCCCTCCCTGCCTACGAAGGGCTGTCATGGCTACAGTGAGCCGTATCACTGGGAGATCTCCGGCGAGGCGCGACACTGTTGCCATGCCTGCCCTGACCTCAGCCACAGTGCGTGACGCACTGTGCCCACGACGCCGGCCTGTACGATCCGAAGACCGTGGGGCCGCCTGTCAGTGGGTGAATCAAAGGCGGCCGGAGCAGCCGAAGACGGCCCTTTGGGAGTCGGCCTCCTTGGAGTCGGCCATCTCCCCGCCAGGGCCCCACAAGCCATAAACCAGATTGGATGGGGAGTGGCGTTAGTGATCGCCTGATAGACGGCGGCACTGTTGCCACGACCCCATTACCAAGCCCGCGTCATCGGGAGTACCGCACAGTGTCCGGCCTGTCCGCGGGACCCACCAGTCGGTGGGCCCTAGAAGCCGGCGGGAAGGACGACAACATGAGAGACAGACGGCTGGGGCCCACGCCCAGTCGGATTACCATTGTACCCCCGGGGGGTAGGCCTATATAAACCCCTCGGGGCACCCATGAAAAGGGTTCGGACCTTGATAGAGTTAGATACATAGACCAGGGAGGAGAGAACTAGCCTGGCTCCCTCCTGCCTCCCGATACAGCTCTAGGAGCACCATTCTAGCCACCTTGCTATAGTGACCATGCGGAGACCCCGCAGAGCAGCAGTAGGGGTGTTATCTCCCCGGAGAGCCCCGAAGCTGGGTAAGATTCGCCGGCGTGCATGTCTACGCCTTATCCCGTTTCCAGGCACCGGCGACGTTCTACTCGCCCCCACCATGATAAGCCATCCTTTGGCATATGTCGCACCCAACCCCCGACAGGGGGGTATGCCCTTTTGCTCATAAATAAATAAATAACAGAGGCCCTTTTGGTAATAAATAAATAAATTAGGAAAGGCCCTGTCGGGTCAGCTTTGTTCCCATTTGAAAACGTCGAGCAAATTGTACTACACCAACAAACTATGTCATCAAATTCAAGTTTCACAGCCAAATATGAGTACAACTAAACAACAATGTCATCATGTTTTAGTCTTCATACAATCACCAAACACAAATCAGCATACATAACAAGTGATGTTCTCATAGCAAAATAATAAACAACACGTTCAACAGGTTTCAGTTGTCATAGCAAACACAATTTCACAGAGTAGATTAAAAAACGTCTTTTGACAGGCAAATACGACAAAAGCAATCTAATCATCATCCGCAGCAGCAATGTCAACATCTTCGCCCTGTGCATCAGTCTGAATCGTAATTCCCCACAGTGTGACATGCATCTTCTTCTTCATCCTGAATGTCCTCGGCTTCTTTTTGATCAACTCTTCTATGTCCACAGCGTGACATGCAATCTTTTCGCCAACGTCATTGATGTGATGGTTCTCAAAGATATGAGGAACATTTGTGGAATCTTGTACATCAGGAGCAGTGTAAGCATCATCTTGTTGTGCAACTTCATTAAACAAATTCCTCTGCTCAAACCTTTGCAATACTCTCTAGTCATCGCAACGTGCAAATGTGTCTTCCAAGAAAAATATCTGTGTTGCTTGATTTTCCAAAATAAAAGGCTCGTTGGTCTGGTACGCCACCTTGACATTGATGGATTTGAAATAATCATCAACTCTGGCTTTTGCGATCCTAGAAAACAGGTTATACCAATGACAGCACAACAGAACCACACGCCGATGATCCTCGAAACTGGAGATATAGTGCAACTGAACAATGTCTGTTATGTTAGCATACATTTCAATTGTCTCTTTGTCGGATGTATCCGTGCTCACGATGGCATTGTTTTGTGTCTTCCTGCCTTAGTCTCGTGCAAGGGTGTTGTGGCGCACATCTCCAACAATGCAAGATTCATTATGTCTTACTCGAGTATCAGGACCCATTGCTAGTGAGTAAAGGGCATCATGAACTGTCTGCCCATCCTCCCGCATCTTCTTAACCTATGGTTAGAAAATAGACAAGATGATCATCTTATGTACTTAGTATTAAAAAAATGACAGTGCAATTCAGAAGCATACATGGCTCTTGAACCATTTCGCAAATCCTGCCATAACCAGTTTGTCAATGTTTCTTGGATTTTGCGGCAGTAACTCCTTTTTGTAGATGCCGCACAACTAGTGATCACGTCAAACAACTAAATATATAAGAATGTATTGCAAGTTTAGTAGAATACGATGTATAGTCTTCAGTACTTAGCACTTACTTGAATAGGGTAGTATCTTAGGACATTTATTCAACACATACCAAACCATTTTGTACAAATCTTTAGGTTTTTCCTCTTGTCGAATCTTTCGTGTAACTCGAATAGAATAATTGAAAACATTGAGCCCGGGATTGTCTTCACCCACCTCTTTGCTAAGCTGATCAACTGTTTCAATGTATTTTGAGCAGAATGTCAACGCTTCTGTAGCAATGTAGGCCTATGCAATGGAACCCTCGGGTCTAGCTCTGTTCCTAACATAGCCCTTGCCTAGCGGCCTTTCAATAGGGTACATCCAGCCATACTATACTGGACCTCTAAGTAGTGCCTCATCAGGTAGATGAACAGCCAAATGCACCATCACATGAAAGAAGGCTGGAGGATATATCTTCTCAAGGTCGCATAGGATAGTTGGTATCTTGTCTCTAAGACACTCCAAAGCATCTATCTTGATATTTCTACTGCAAAGTTCCCTGAAGAATTTTCCCAACTCTACAACTGCTCTGTATAAGTTAGGGCGGCCCTATAAGGATAACAGGTAAAACCCTTTGATGTAGGACGTGGCAGTCATGAGTTTTCAACCCTTGTACCTTGTTTCCATCTGCACTGACTCTCCTTTCAGGGTTGGAAGCAAATCCATGTGGGAATCTCACACATGACAGGACCTCGCAGAATTCTTTTCTTTTTACCTTGTCCAAGACGTACACAGCTGGTGCCATATCCCGTGGTTTATCTTCATCTTGCACCTGCAAATCCTGTCTGATACCCAGGTGTGTCAAAGAAAGCCTAGATTTTAAGGTATCTTTCGTCTTGCCTTCAATATTAAGAGGTGTGTCGATAATGCTGTTACATATATTTTTCTCGATGTGCATCACATCAAGATTATGCCGCAGATCCAAATCTTTCCAATACTCCAAGTCCCACAAAGTGGACCTTCGGGTAAACAATAATCTCTCTTATGCCCTGCCATGCTTCCTTTTCTTGCTACCATTACCAGGATGGTTTCCTAGTGTAATATGCCTGACCTTCTCTAATTCCACTTGCAACTCATCGGCGGTGAGCCTCTTTGGTGCATCAAGGTTTTTTCATGCTTTGCATAGAACACATGTCTTCAGTATTTTCTAGGATGCGGCTTGTCCTTGGCAAGGAAACGGCGGTGTCCAATGTAACAGATCTTGCTAAGTATTGCGTATGATAGCGGATTACTATCATAGTGAACACATGCATTGTAACCATGTGTCGTTCGCCCTGACATAGTGCCCAAAGCCGGATAATCATGGATGCACCAAATTCTAATGGCACGAAGAAAGAAATCAGCTGGTGGGCTGCTATATAGGTCTCGAGTGAGAACACCCCTCCATAGCTGTTGAAGTTCCTCCACAAGAGGCTCCATGAATAAATAAAAATCCTTTCCAGAACCTTTTGGACCCGGGATGAGCAAGGCCATCATGTAGTTTGATTCTTTGGTGCAGACATTTGGAGGCATGTTGTAAGGGATAACAAGCACTGGCCACATGCTATATGTGGTGCTTTGGTGGGCAAATTGGTTAAATCCATCTGAAGCTAAGCCAAGTCTATTGTTTCTCGGGTCAGCAACAAACTTTTTGTGTTTCTGGTTGAAGATTTTCCACTCACTACCTTGAGATGGATGGCTCATTACAGTCTGATCTCTGTACTCCTGGTTCCTAGAATGCCACAATACATCCTCTCTTGTTTCAGCATCATGAAACAACTTCAACAATCTTGGTATAATTGGAAAATGTCTCAGAACTGTAACGCCCCGAGACCGATGCTCCAGAAGACTTCCAGCTACTCCGAGTTTCGTCGTGTGATTTGTTTTGTTTGTTGCATCATTTGCATTGCATCATGCCATCATATCATTATTTTTTTAAAAACCTCAACTAAATAAATTGCATAGATCATTGATCTATTTAAATCGAGGGATATTCACATGGTGATTTCTCTTTAAAACATATTCAAAGTCTCCTACTATTATTAGGGAGCTATAATAAATATTTCATATTTTGGAATTCACCATAACACACTTACAAAATATTCCAATGCCTTTGTTATCTTAATTCTTGTTCTCCAACCTTGCCCGCAATTATTTCATCATTTTCCGGAGCTCCACCAAAAATCCGAACATTTTTGGACCTTCCTTTTATCAAGTCCTAGTTCAAACCCATTTGAATTAAATTCAAATGAGTTTGAATTTAAATCTTTCAATCATGGCCTTTCCTATTTTCTTGGAACGAGCATACTTTTGCGAGTCCGGGAAAATTATCCCCATGCGCAAATCTTCCCCCTAACCTCTCTTTCTTTTCTTCCCTTTCCTTTCTTTTTCTCTGTTTTAAGGTTAGAGGGAGAGAGAAGAGAGCCAGCCCAGACCGGCCCATCAATCCCCAAGCCGGCCCAAGGCCCAGCCGCCTCTAACCCTAGCCCAGCCCCCACGCACCCCATCTCTCCCTCTCGTTTCCCTGCCAGCGCCGCCTCCTTCTTCTCGTTCCCCATCACGCACGCCCGCATCGCTCCCAGCGCTCTCTCCCGAATCCTCCTCTCAGCCTCCTGCGCCTGCGCCCCTCCTCTGCCTCGCCCTTCCTTCTCCCCTGCGTCCCCATCGCCACCCATCGCATCGAGCTCCCCGGCAGCCATCCCCGCCGCCATCTCTCCCTCCTGCTCCCGCGCCCGGCCTCCGCGACCCCATCAGCGCGACCAACTCCGGCGGCCCTCAGGCCATGGCGCCACCTTGCTCCTCCCTCCTTGCGCGACCCCCTCTCCCTTTTCCCCTCGCCACCACCTCCTGGTCCGGCTGCCACCGCCCGCTTCTCCGCCGCCGCACCCTCGTCCCGTCGCCCCTTTGCAGGAGCAGCCCCATGCCCGCCGTTGCCCGTTGCTGCTTCGTCTGTGCGCCAACAACCTCCCGCATCGAGCGCGCGACCCCGCGTCCCCGCTGGCTCCTGTCGCTGCCTCCTCCTCCCTCACCTGCGGACTCCTCCTCATCGCCCCGCGCCTCCCGGAGGGCCACCCTGCGCGCGACCCCGTCTCCTTGGCTGCCCAGCGCCGCTGCCTCGCCAGCTCCTCCGCTGGATGCGTCAAGTACCCCTGCCTCCACACCCACCGAACCAGGAACGCCAAGTTCATCTACGAAAAACGTGTACGACTACATCCGAGGTGGATTTCGTCAAGTACCCCTTCAGATGCGCCAAGTTCGACTACATGGTCCGCCAAGTACCTCTACCGACGACCCCGGACATCTACGAAACGAACGTGTACAACTACCGTCGCCGTGTACAACGACTTCCACTACTCCGTGTACGACTACTTCCCATGACGACCCGTGAACGACTACCTCCACTACAGCCCGTGAACGACTACTTCCTCTACAAAACGCGTTCCGCCCCGAATGCACGCTTCGAAGGTATAACCACCGAGATGACCGTCCGTGACCGAATGCTTTGTTGTATGAGATGCTTATGTTTGCACCGTGTTCGAATTGTCATTGCAAGTTCCTCCTCGTTTGCCATGCCGTCGACCCGTGGGAACCCGGTAATCCGGGATCACCCCACCATCTTGCATGACTCGCTCACGCCCACTTCTCTTTTGCATCGGTATCTCACTCGAGTTGTCGGATCATCGGAATGCTGCCGTGGCACCATTTTCGTTATCGTTGCCATGGCACCCCTTTTGTTCCGCCATGGTGACCAAATGCTCCCTATCATTTTAGATGTCAACATTTTCATAAAAATTGCACAAAACTTGCATATGTCATCCGCATCATGATAACAACATTTAAAATGTTTAAACTTGTTGTTGCATTAAATTGCTAAATGCATATGGGGATTTACCGAATTTGTTGTTTTTATATCCGGCCCCATTTAAATTGTTTAGATGGTATAGTTAGTTTATTTATGCTTCACCTCTTGCCATGTTAACCAACATTTAATCTTGTCTTGTTCATAACCGAGAGAGAACTAAATAATTGATGTGGAGTTTCCTCAATATGCAACTCGTTGCATATTGAGATCCACTTAACTTGTAGTGTTGTTTGTGCATATTGCCATGCCATGCCTCATTAAACCGGACATGCATCATACTTGTTTGTGCATCTTGACATGTTTATGCTTGTGTGTTTACTATGTTGTTTGCTTCTTTCCGGTTTGCTTCTCTCGTTAGCTTCGGTTTCGTTCCGGAGTTGTGAGAATTTGTTCGACTACGTCTGTTTGTCTTCTTCATGGACTCGTTCTTCTTCCTTGCGGGATCTCAGGCAAGCTGACCATACCCTCGAAATCACTTCTATCTTTGCTTGCTAGATGCTCGCTCTTTTGCTATGCCTAGGCTACGATGCCTATCATTTGCTTGTCAGCCTCCCAAATTGCCATGTCAAACCTCTAACCCACCATGTCCTAGCAAACCGTTGATTGGCTATGTTACCGCTTTGCTCAACCCCTCTTATAGCGTTGCTAGTTGCAGGTGAAGTTGAAGATTGCTCCATGTTGGAACGTGATGATTTTGGGATATCACAATATCTCTTATTTAATTAATGCACCTATATACTTGGTAAAGGGTGGAAGGCTCGGCCTTATGCCTGGTGTTTTGTTCCACTCTTGCCACCCTAGTTTCCGTCATACCGGTGTTATGTTCCCGGATTTTGCGTTCCTTACACGGTTGGGCTATAATGGGAACCCCTTGACAGTTCGCCTTAAGTAAAGCTCCTCCAGCAATGCCCAACATTGGTTTTACCATTTGCATTAACAACCTACCACCTTCCCTTGGGTTCTGCAGACTCAAGGGTCATCTTTATTCTAACCCCCCCCCCCCGGGCCAGTGCTCCTCTGAGTGTTGGTCTGAACTGAGCTGCCTGCGGGGCCACCTCGGGGAAACTTGAGGGTTGGTTTTACTCGTAGCTAGTCTCATCTGAGTGTGCCCTGAGAAAGAGATATGTGCAGCTCCTATCGGGATTTGTCGGCACATTCGGGCGGTGTTGCTGGTTTAGTTTTGCCCTGTCGAAATGTCTTGTTGTACCGGGATACCGAGTCTGATCGGAGTGTCTCGGGTGGAGGTCTATTCCTTCGTTGACCGTGAGAGCTTGTCATGTGCTAAGTTGGGACACCCCTGCAGGGTTATAAACTTTCTAGAGCCGTGCCCGCGGTTATGTGGCAGATGGGAATTTGTTAATGTCCGGTTGTAGATAACTTGACACCAGATCCGAATTAAAACGCATCAACCGCGTGTGTAACCGTGATGGTCTCTTCTCGGCGGAGTCCGGGAAGTGAACACGGTGTTGGAGTTATGTTTGACGTAAGTAGTTTCAGGATCACTTCTTGATCGCTACTAGCTTCACGACCGTGCCTTGCTTCTCTTCTCGCTCTCTTTTACGATTGTAGCCACCATATATGCTAGTCGCTTGCTGCAGCTCCACCTCATTACTCCATCCTTCCTATAAGCTTAAATAGTCTTGATCTCGCGGGTGTGAGATTGATGAGTCCCCGTGGCTCACAGATACTTCCAAAACCAGTTTGCAGGTGCCTATGTTACCGAGCAGTTGACGCAACCAAGCTTAAGGAGGAGCTTGATGAAGATCTTGCCCCTTTGTGTTGTTTCGTTCGAGTTGATCAGTAGTGGAGCCCAGTTGGGGTCGATCGGGGACCTTTGTCGCATTTGGGGTTCTTCTTTTATTTTGGTTCCGTAGTCGGACCTTGATTGTATCTGGATGATGTAATGCTTGATTCATGTAATTGTGTGAAGTGGCGATTGTAAGCCAACTATGTATCTCTTTCCCTTATGTATTATATGGGTTGTGTGAAGATTACCTCACTTGCGACATTGCTTTCCATGCGGTTATCCCTCTAAGTCGTGCTTCGACACGTGGGAGATATAGCCGCATCGAGGGCATTACAAGAACATTATGAGGAATCCTCTTCACAGCATCGCCATCTTTCCATCTTGATGACTTGCATTTCGGGCATTCACTTAAGTTGGCATAATCCTTATGGAACAGAACACAATTATTCTTACAAACATGGATCATATCATATCCAACTCCAACTGCACGAAGGAAATTCTTCATTTTACTGTAGGTGTGTGGCAGCTCAAACGCATCACGGAAAGATTTGCGGAAAGCAGCCAACATCGTATCGAATAATTTATTGGTCATCCACTCAGATGTCTTCACCTGAAGAAAGGTGACCATAGCTGAGAATACCGACAGCTTATTTCCTGGGGTGACAGCCATGTTGCATTGTTCCAACATGCGGTCCCACCGTTTTCTTCTGCAGGTGAAAGTTCATGAAATGCACTAGAATTTTGTAGCATTGTTTCAATGTTGGTCAAACTCACTAGCTCCGCTACCACTACCTTCTCCTCCTCTTCCACCTGAGCATAAGGCAGATCAAGATGGTGATCTGCTGCTTCCACGTAGTCAATAACATTGACGTTCACAGCTTCAGCATGCTGAACCCACCTAATGTATGTGACCGACATCCCATACAAGTGTAGATGATTTTGCATAGTTGACTGGGGTCTTGTAACTGAATTCATACAACTGCTACACGGGCAGAGCACATCTGATTTCAGACCATCGTACTCAGCTCTGATAAACTTCATGAAGTTTTCAACCCCCTCGACATATGCAGCGGAGAATCTTTGAGCAGAAGTTATCCAAGTCTTGTCTATCTGTTAGACATAAAAATTAGTTCTTGTACTAGATATTACAGGAAAAACATATATGCTTTTTTATGAAGTCCAGAAAAAAAGACCTAGGTCGATGTCTAAAGCTATGGAAAGATATTTGTACGAGCAGATCTAAGTAACGAAATATATGTAAAGCTAATTCAGCAAACAGATTTGAGTGCTAAAGTATGGCAGGTTGTTTCAGCAATCAATGAGCCTAAGCACACAGCCATTAAACTATCGAAGGCCATCGCAGCAACAAAGATCGAGTATAAAACGGTGTAGAGCTATTTCACCTAACAGATTGGCTACTAGACCATGGCAATCTACGTCACAATAAATATATGGCAGGATATTTTAGCAACTAATAGGCCTTGGCATGCCATCTCAGCTAAGCAGATTGAGTGCAGAACATGGCAAGGAAGCTTCTTAAGCAGAGCATATTGACTGTAAACTACTTTGGCAAACAGTGAGATTAACAGCGTCTATCAGCTAACATTCAACGCTACACTGACATGCAAGGGGCCTCAGTCTAGTATGCGCATACCATAGGAGAAGTTGACCGCCATGCGTCTCCACACGAACGTCACCAGCAATGCCGGCGCTGGCAGCCATGCGCCTCCACAAGAACATCGCCAGCTGTGGCGGCGTGGCTAGAGGACGTCAGTCTACAAGAGCGTACAGTGGGAGCGAGAGGATCACCATGCGTCCCCTCGATGAACCGCGGTGCCGACGTATCGGCGCAGTGGGGAGGGAGGCTTTGGCGGAGCGAATGGAGTGGAGGGGGCGGGGGGAGGGGGTTTGGGGAATATTATTGGCTAGTTGGCCGAAGGGCGGTTGAATTTGGGATTTGGGGAGAATTTTTTTTGGGAGGGGGGGGGGGAGGATTTCCGCGCGGTGGGCGGGGGGAGCTTGGTGCATGGTCGGTTTCTCCAAGTGCAGTCCCACGTGTCAGTGAAGAGGCAAGCCAAAGCGTGTTTCGTTTGTGTGAGCTGTGTGCAGGACCGAACGTGTGTGGGGTGCAATGCGACTGCGACAGGGGTGCTGTGTGTGTACCACCTTTTTTCCTTTTAAACTAGGTGCTTCGCCCCCTCAGAAAAAAACTTGGTGCTTCGTGTGATCCATCGATACTACTACTAGTAATCCGGTAATCCCGACTAAAACGGCGCGGCCGGGTCTTTTCCCGCGCGATATGCTGGGAGGTTGGCTTAGTTGGGTTTTTAGGATGAGTAATGCTACACCTACGTAATCCCAGTTACAAAATTAACGTAATGTGAAATGTGTGAGTTGTTCATTGTATATTGGGTGGATGTAGGGGCCCACCACCATGAAAATCAGGGAGGAGAGAGAGAGGCAATTTACGTTAACCCTTTCGTAGGTTCCCGTAGATGTAGAAAGATGTGAAATGCGTGAATGTGTAGTGGACGTACTATTGGAGTGCCTTAGATAAATTGTGTGTGTAGACCCTATGTGTTTATTTACTTCGCATGTTAGCTTTGTCTCGGTTCAATAAAAATTAGAGTTGGTGATGATGGTGTGCCTGTCATGCTACAATATAGGCCGTCCGATCTATATCTAACGGATAGTAAGGAAACTATGACAATTTACCCGCACTCCTCTCCACATTTGCAGATAAGGCCTTCCCTCGTACATCCTTTTCTCCCACAAGATCTTGATGTTCCGTGCAACGCACGGGCATCTTGCTAGTACTCCTACAATATACTATATTATTGTGAAAGTTCATATACACCGGCTGAGATTAATGCAAACACGACAGATTTTCATTAAATTTTGAACTTTTATAGGACAAAAAAATAAAATAAAACCAACCCTAAACCTATTCTACGATGGTGACCGACGTCCTCCATCTGCGATCTCTATGTACGGGGGCGGGGTTCAAGACCCGTGAAGTGAAGGTGCGGTCTCCGGCGAGGAAGAGTAGAACACGGGATACAGACCGGCCAGTTGGCACACCATGCCCTGCCGCCTCCCATGCCCTACTCATCCTTGGAGGAGTCCCCGACCTCGGTGGTGCCGAACGTTAGACGGCGACAAGTAAGACGCATGTCTGACGGTGCTCCCGTCGTCGGCCGCCAGCATGGCCACTACTTGTGTGGTCGCGTTCGCGTCCGGCTATGCCGCTATTGCGTCACGAGCGGCGACTGAGCGAGGATGGCGACCTCGAGCTTCATCCCCAAAGACAAGCTCTCCTGCAGAGCGTTCGCGCTTGCGGTCATGGCGGATGTGGTGCCAGGTAGCAGCACGATGCGCTATGGTGTGGAGGTTAGCTGGGCGTTGCCGCTTTAAGTAGCGCATCCCGGTGAGGCCAAGCGTCCGGGTGCGTCATTAAGTTGCCGGAGTTGGTTCCTCGAGCACTGAGCCTCTTAATGACAGCACGGATGGACGACATGAATGCGGGCAGCTGGCGCCGGCTAGGAACGCACCACGCGGCGGTGCGAGGGACGAGGGTTTTTGGTGTGCCAGGGTAGTCAGCTGTGGTCGTGGCAACATTGGAGATGCCCTTTGCTCACATGCGATCCCCACATGTCATTGAAAAAGCAAGACGACCCGGCATGGTCTCGTGTCCTGGGGATGCAGTTGGCCGCGCTACACCACTCTGCGGACACATCGCGGTGCGTGCGCACTTCGGCGGCCCGTGCATCCTCGACGAGCCAGCTGTTGATCTGCTGGTCGTTCCACGGCGCTAACGCCACCCTCAACACACTGAAACTGACCGTGTCCAGTGACGATGAGCGTGTCGCTCACCGCGGTCGCCGTGTCTAAATGCGGTGCTGGAGCTGGGCCACATTGCTGGCCCCGACGACCCACATGAACGGTTATCGGCGGCGAGGAGGTCGTGGGCCAGCTCCTCCATTGGACTAGTCTGCACTACGTCATCCCGACAGGTGTGCCCCACATGTCGGTTTCCCTGTTTTCTCGGCCATATTGGAGCGTCAGTGCTCCGCGTTGCGCATTAGGCCTTTCACTATGTAGGCCAAACGAGACAACTTATTGTTTATTTGAGTTGTTCAAGTATAATCATGTGGCATTTGCTTATTTCTCATTCCTCTCCAACCCTCTTCTCCATTGATCATGCCACCCTCCGGTCGAGTCCATCCTCCCGCATGCCTCATTTGAATATTCCGCCGAGTATCATTTGCATGTGGGCCTAGACCATGCTTGTATTTCCAATGTTGTAATTTGTCCGACATGCATGCAAACAAATGGTTCATTTAAAGTTCCACTTTTCCTCCACTACATGTCGCTTCCCGTCTTAGTTTTGACATCCCATTCGGTTCATGCCCCGACACATGTTGACGAGATCGATTGATGTTGAGAGATCAATTGCGTGTCGTGCAAGGACATAAAGGTTTGGTCTATTTCTACGATAGAAATGACCTGCGGGGGGGGGGGGGGGCTGTGGGGATCAGAGGGAGTATATTTTACGTTTATAAGCAAAACGAACGTATTGTACCCACCCTAGCCCTCTTTCAATCGATCTCCGGACCCCGAGATGAAATCGAGAGAGAATGAGTGGGGGCATGTGTGATACCTAAGGCGGATTCAAAATTTTGAACCGGCGATCATAGCATCCGCAAATCATATATAAAGGGTATTCAATGTTTGTTTTGCTTTTGAACATACAATATACTCCCTCCGATCCTTTCTAGTTTACATATAAGTTTTATGTGTAGTCAAAGTTTCTCTACTTTGATCAAACTTACAAAAAAAAAGTACTAACATTCAACAATGCCTAATCAATATTGTTAGATTCGTACGTACTCCTAGATTTGTATCCGCACTGTAACGCCCTCGATGCGGCTATATCTCCCACGTGTCGAAGCACGACTTAGAGGCATAACCGCATTGAAAGCAATGTCGCAAGTGAGGTAATCTTCACACAACCCATGTAATACATAAGGGAAAGAGGTACATAGTTGGCTTACAGTCGCCACTTCACACAATACATAAATAAACATCCATCATTCAGTTTACACTCAAGGTCCGACTACGGAACCAAAATAAAAGAAGACTACCCCAAATGCAACACAGATCCCCGATCGCCCAACTGGGCTCCACTACTGATCGTCTGGAAATGAAACATAGTAACGACCCAGGGCCTCATCAAATTCCCACTTCAGCTCAGTTGGGCCCTCTGCGCTGGTATCATCGGTACCTGGATCTGTTTTGGTAGAATCTGTGAGCCACGGGGACTCAGCAATCTCACACCCGCGAGATCAAGACTATTTAAGCTTAAGGGAAGGGTGGTGTAATGAGGTGGAGCTGCAGCAAGCGACTAGCATATATGGTGGCTAACATATGCAAGAGAGAGCGAGAAGAGAAGCAAGGCACGGTCGTGAAGCTAGTAGCGATCAAGAAGTGATC
Organism: Triticum timopheevii; assembly: GCA_963921465.1. NCBI lineage: Eukaryota > Viridiplantae > Streptophyta > Magnoliopsida > Poales > Poaceae > Triticum > Triticum timopheevii. Next base: position 108,839,386 of record OY997270.1, read on the forward strand.
CTGAAACTACTTACGTCAAACATAACTCCAACACCGTGTTCACTTCCCGGACTCCGCCGAGAAGAGACCATCACGGCTACACACGCGGTTGATGTATTTTAATTAAGGTCAACTTCGGGTTTTCTACAACCGGACATTAACAAATTCCCATCTGCCTCATAACCGCGGGCACGGCTTTCGAAAGATAATACCCTGCAGGGGTGTCCCAACTTAGCCCATCACAAGGTCTCACGGTCAACGAAGGATATTCCTTCTCCCGGGAAGACCCGATCAGTCGCGGAATCCCGGTTCGCTTGACATTTCGACAATGGTAAAACTAGACTAGCAAAGCCGCCTGAAGTGCCGACAAATCCCGATAGGAGCTGCACATATCTCGTTCTCAGGGCACACCGGATGAGCCAGACGTCGGGTTGGCATAGACCCTGGTTGCCCAAGGGGCGCCGGACATCGCTCAGGTTGGACCAGCACTCGAAGGAGCACTGGCCCGGGGGGGGGGGGGGGGGCTAAAATAAAGATGACCCTCGGGCTCGCAAAAACCCAAGGGAAAAAGGGGTATAGGTGGAAAATGGTAAAACCAAAGTTGGGCCTTGCTGGAGGAGTTTTATTCAAATCGAACTGTCAAGGGGGTCCCATAAATCACCCGACCGCGTAAGGAACGCAAAATCAAGGAACATAACACCGGTATGACGGAAACTAGGGTGGCAAGAGTGGAACAAAACACCAGGCATCAGGCCGAGCCTTCCACCCTTTACCCAGTATATAAGGTGCATTAATTAAAACAATATATATTGTGATATCCCAAAATATCCATGTTCCAACAAGGAACAAACTTCATCTTCACCTGCAACTAGCAACGCTATAAGAGGGGCTGAGCAAAAGCGGTAACATAGCCAATCAACGGTTTGCTAGGAAAGGATGGTTAGAGGTTTGACATGGCAAAATGGGTGGCATGATGTAGCAAGTGGTAGGTAACGCAACATAGGCATAGCAAAAGAGCGAGCATCTAGCAAGCAAAGATAGAAGTGATATCGAAGGTATGGTCATCTTGCCTGCAAGGTTCTCAGAGTTGTCGAAGGCTTGATCCTCGTAGGCGTTCTCAACAGGTTCCTCGTACACGTACTCGTCTCCCGGCTCTACCCAAAGAAAGAACACAAGCAATGGAACCACAATCAAACAAGGAGCAATGCACAAGCAATATGATGCAATACATGACATGATATGAGAGATGTGGTATGCAATGCATATGCATGCTCCGAAAGTGAAAATGATGAACAAGGCATCAACTTGGCAAACCAAGTATGCCGCTTGAAAGATGAGAGGATTTCGGTTGAAATCGATATGAAGATCACCGGAAACGGATGCACGGTTTGCAAATGACAAGCAAAACAAGAATGACGCGAATCTGCGATTAACAGCACGATGCTACTTAGCATGCAACAAGAAACTATGCTACAGCACCCCAACATACAGACAAAGCATATGGCAGTGATCTACAGGAGATGCTTAACAAAAGAGGAACACTGAGCTACGGCTAAATCACATCATAACAGGCTCAAACAATCATGGTGAAAGTGCAAAAAATATCAGGTTCACAGACTTGGTGAAAATACTAGTATGCCAGAAATTAACATCAGGAAGGCATGTTTAGAGCAAGCAAACCACAAGCTACAGGAACTTATAATAGAAAAACAAGACATGGAAGGAATCTACTCAAAGCATAGATCAAAAGTCCCTTACTGACCATAAGCCAAAAAGGACCAGAGGACATGATGGCACCCATGTGAACATAGCAAGTTTCATTACAGATCTCAGACTTAGCAGAAAAACTGGACATGGCAAAAACAGATAACAAGTAGGCATGTTCGTGAGCTCGATGCACTCACTACAGAGCATCTCATGATAAACTAAGCATACACCCATCAAGAAGACATGGCATAGAAGCTATACATGGCAAGAACAACATCATAGCATACACGGATCAACTACAACAACCTTGTGAAAATTGAATATCATGTAAACAATCTGCCAGGAAACATTTTGAAGCAAAAATAGAGCACGAAAATGACATGCTAGGCTACTCCTTAATTGCCAACAAAGGCATGGATGGATAGAGCATATCCATATGTTCAAAACACCCTTACTGATCATGCTTAAAATGGGCATAGATCTCTCTGTAACAACATGAACACATGGCATAAAAATAACAGCAGGACATGACTTAGTGAAATTACTAAGTTCCTAAAATCAGCAACATTATCATCCCTAGTTTGCATGCTTGTGCTAGTCACCACAGAGATCACAAAAATACATGTCATACACCCCTGGAAAGATAGCATGGCACAGATCAAAACATATGTAGGACTCAAGTTCATAAGGTGCACACATTAATCATGGCAAAAATGACAAAAGTGCAAGTTCTGTTAAGAAACAGAAACTAACATCACATAGCCCTCTTCCAACAGCATTTCGGGCATCAAGATGAGCTCAAATGAAAATGGTGCAATGAGATGAAATGATGTACTCATTGAGATGAACAATTTGATATGCTACACGCCCAAAACGGAGCCACATGTGCAAAGTTGTGATGCGATGAAGATGCAACGAAATATTGGCAGAAAAGGACTTAGACGATACGGGGGGAGAAGAAAGTCAACCTAGGGTTCCTGTGGCACGCGAACCGAGGCGTGGCCGGAGCGGCTCGCCGGAGTGGAAGACGGAGGCGGCGACCGGAGGAGTTGGGCGCCGGATCCGGGGCCGGGGTGGCCGGATCTGGCGCGGGGCGCGGGGTGGCGGCGCTTGGAGGCAGCGGCGAGCTCCGGAGGCGGCGCCGACGGAGAGACGGTGACGCGGCGGAGGCGGGTCGGCGGGGCCGGCCGGTGAGGCGCGGCGGCGGGACGCGGGCGCGGGGTGGAGCGGCGCGCCCGGGCGCGGGGCGGAGCGGGCCGCGGAGGGGGCTCTGCGCGGGCCTCGGTGGGCCGGCGGCGCGGCGATGTGGGCGCGGCCACGTGGCGGGCTCCGATTCGCCCGGGGCATGGCGGCGGACACGTCCGGCTCCGTCCGGACGTGTCCAGCGGCGCGGAGAGGAGCGGGGCTAGGGTTAGGGTGGATTTGACCCGGGATTTCGGGGGAGAGGGTGTTTTTATAGGTAGAGGGAGCTAGGAGACTCCAAATGAGGTGCGGTTTTCGCCCACACGATCGTGATCCGACGGCGGAGAGCATGTAAGTGACTTAGATGGGTTATTGGGCTGTTTTGGAGGGGTGTTGGGCTGCAACTTAAAAGAGGCCTTTGCGAGAGTGCGGTTAACCGTTGGAGTACCAAACGAGCTCCAAATGGCACGAAACTTGACAGGTGGTCTACCGGTGGTGTACCAAGGCCACTTGGCAAGCCTCGGTCCATTCAGAGAACGTTTAACACTCACTCGCGACAAAGAGACAAGAGGGGTGCGCCGGTGCATGTGGGAGCGTCGGAATGCAAAACGGACAACGGGGAAAATGCTCGGATGCATGAGACGAACACGTATGCAAATGAGATGCACATGATGACATGATATGAGATGCATGACATGAACAAAATGCCAAACGAAAAACAAAACCCAACCACGGAGGGAATATCATATCACAATGCCGAAAATGGCAAGAGTTGGAGTTACAAATATGGAAAGTTACATCTGGGCTGTTACACGCACAGAGATGGTTTCTAAATTGTTTTCAACCACGTGAATTTGCTTGTTCTCACGCATGCTCTTCCTACTAGGATTTCGCCACGTATAGCCAGTCCAATAGTAACTTTTTTAAGCTCCTTGTCCAATAGTACTAGTGGAGTACTAACAACATCTGTAGTAGACTATGCAGTGCTCATAGTACTCCCTCCTTCCATTTATATAGGGCCTATGTGGAGGAGAGAAATGTGAAAAAGAAAGGGGAGTGAGCTCTCATGCAATAGCCTAGCTATATACTCATTCCTAGTTAAATACAATAAATATGAAGAAAGTGATAGAGATGACATGGAAAAAGTACTAATACAATAGCCAACCTTATACTTTTTTTTGCGAGAAATAGCCAACCTTATAGCCCACACTACTGTATGAGTGCATATAGATGATGGCTATAGATGACATGGCAGTTCCTTATAGCCATCGACTAGCTATATTATTAACCATGACCTAATGTGTTTTTCAAAACCGCCTTTGACTATTGACAAGATTAATAGTACATGAGATGTATAATGTGCAAATTATATCATTGGAAGCTCCTTTCACATACGAATTTAACCGTATGCTTTGTGTAAGTTGCATGTCATATATTATTACTCTAACATTTGGTCAAAGTTAGCCTCAAAAAATGCATTAGGCCCTGTATAGTAAATGGAAGGAGGGAGTAGTAGTGGAAGTGGATCCTCTGACATAGGTATCCCTGCCTTACCCTCCCTTTAGGTCACTTACTGGCGGACCCCATGCTTGCTAGGCCCCGCATGTCAGTTACTCAATAGGTTTGACCATGTCTGGGGATCCTCATCCGTAGTATACTCCCTCCATTTTTATTTACTCCGCATAAAACAGAGGGAGTGGTAGTATAAATGACGCGGGCGAGGGAGGGGGAGGGACGTCGGTTTGCTCTCAAGTGCGGTCCCATAAGCAACCAAAAACACAAGACGAAGCGCGTTACATTCAGTGGGCGACGCGGAGAGTCCAGCGTGCTGGTGTCCAATGCGAACACGACAAGAGTGATGTACAGTCAAAACCGATTGACTGGTCGTCACGGGAACCACTATTCACACCAGAACCTTTGCTGCTCGGCCTACGCCAGCCACTGCCCCAAAACCACACCTCCTCTCCAGCCCATTCCCCCACCTTTCGATCCCCTAGCCCGCATCAAGCGTCCCCTAGTTTGCCGAAAAGACATGGTGCGCCGCAAGATCACGTACTACAAGATGCCGACGCCGGAGCGCCGCACAGAAATCGCGGCGGCGGTCGGTGCCATAGACGTCCGTTCCCAAGCTCGTTTTGCGGTAGGCCAATCCTCGAGTTCTCTATAGCCAAGCTACAAGGAGGAGGAAGCCGATCCAATTTTCATGGCGGAGGTCGCGGCGCAGAATTCCCCCGATCGATATGAGACAATGGACGTCGACTTCATGCCGGCGTCCGGGTCCAGGGTGCAGGTGGACCAACGGTTCAACTTGGCGATACTAAAGGAGGACCGGGAGGCAGAGGCTCAACTCGACACGGAGCGTGCGCATGCCGCTGCCATCGAGGCTCTCCTGCAGGCAGAACCGGATGTCGTGGATGTGAACCGGGCAGCGGAGGCTCAACTTGAGGCGGAGCGCAAGGATGCTGCTGCCATCGAGGCCCTCCTGTAGGCGAAACCGGATGTCCTAGACTTGAACTGAGCGGCAAAGGCTCAACTCGACGCGGAGCATGCGGATGCCGCTGCCATCGAGGCGCTCCTGCAGGCCAAACCGGACGTCCTGGACTGGAACCGGGCGGCAGAGGCTCAACTCGACATGCAGCGCGCGGATGCCGCTGCCATCGAGGCTATCCTGCATGCGGAACCGGACGTCCTCGACTTGAACCAGGCGGTGCTCTCGTCTGTGCAGAGCGCCCGCACGCTCCGTGTGAACGAGTAGCTGGAGGCCGAGGACAACGACGGTGCGGAGACACACGTCAGTAGCTACAGCTGGTTCACGCCGGCAGCCAAAGATGACGAGGTCGTATCGTTCCGCGCGCAGTGATAATTTTTCTTTATGTTGTTGTTTTTAGGGATCTTTTGTTGTGTAAAAACATATATTGTTATGCAAGTCACCTGACTTCCATCATTTGGGTCAGTCTACCATTTTAGGCAGTTGGATGAATATCCTACGTATCCTAACCCTTCTTCCCGACCTCTTCTTCTTGCCCAACAGACCACCGCACGGGCCGTACAGATCCTCCCCAACATGCGGTTGGATAAACATACTGTATGAACGAAAATTATATGTCAGCAGTAGGATGGCTGAGTTTGGTTTGTTCACATGCGGTAGCACGTGTCAGTGAGGGTGCATTCCCTTGGTTGGGCTTGCGGCGTGCAGGAGCGACTGTGAGAGGGTGCGGTGCAACCGCGGCATGCAGGAGCTACCGTGTGAGGGTGCGGTGCGACCGCGACAGCCGTGCGCAAGTGTACCTCCTTTTCATTTTGAAAACTTTAGGCAAGCTTGGCAAAAATGTGTGGCGAAGTATGCAATGCAAGGCCTAGACCCAAACAGGATAAGTACGTACGTACTAGGAGTACTAGTGTTAAAAAGAAAGGCAGGGTTTTCCTTCACAGGATTAATCGATACAAATCCTCGTTTGACATGTCAATTAATGTGTATTTTTTCTCCAAAGCCCAAAGAGCTAACCATCTCACTCCTCATCGCTTGATTAATGCAGCGCCATGCAAACAAACCTTCTCACTTCCGCATGCATGCAAGGGTATATTAATGCCCTTGGTTGCTAGTACGAGGCAAACCTCATCAATTTTGCCTCGATTAGTGTTAGTGGCCTTTTGCAAATTGTAATTTTGATATACTGGCCTTGTGTACAAAAAATTGGAGGTATTAACTATTTTACTTCCTTCCCCATTGCGGTGACGTCGACGATATCTCGAACATTATGGTTTGGCGAAGTGCGTTCGACGGAGAACACCAATGAGGGAGACCACGGTAAGTCGTTCGCAAGTGCCGCCTGCAAGCCGAGACAACCGCCTTATTTGCATCCAGGAAGTTCGTTGAACCAAAGGACGCGTAAATGTACTAGTACTACTAGTACACAATAGCGTCGTCTGTCTATCTTAGTGCGGTAAGGTGGTTTCTCGAAGAAGACGATGGAGAAGCAGAGTCAGTGAAGAGTGAAATGATGGTTGCTTTGTCCGTGCTTTGTGATTTGATGTCTCACTGCTCTGTGATTTGTGATAGAAGGGACAGGGGAGTAGACTCTGTGCTCTATACTGTACATGTGTCCAAGCACAGGAGAAAGAGGAGAGACGTTGCATTTTTCTATTCCTTCAATCAATCAATCAGGGAGCTTCGGTTCCATCTTTTTGGCTTTGGCAGCACCATCCACAATGGTTCCAATCGATGCCAAACGCTATTTTCACATTTGGCTACACATTGTGGATGCCCTTAACAGGTCCACTTGGTTTTGCTCTTGTGTGCTATCTATACAAATCTCAATTCTATTGATCTAAAAAATTATAGAATCAAGATTAGTAAAAAGGAGGTGAATTTGCCGCGCGGATGGTGGGGCAGGTTTCTTATTTTTAGAGGACATTGGCCTGGCGGTTTGCTAACATTCGGTCCCATGTGTCAGTGCTTTACCAAGCCGATCCGCGTCCCAGATGAGGCAGAACAACGGCAGAAGCAACACATGGCTAACTTGAAGAAGATGAGGGAGAAGCGGATTCAACAACGTGTGAAATGATGGTTGCTTCATCCCTCCAACTTCTTTTTTAAGCATTATTACTTCGTCCCTCCAACTTAACTGCGGGAAAGGTGTAGCTTTGTGATTTGACGCCTCATTGCTCATTACTACGCCGGCGCCATGACTGGGGTGCTTCACCCCTGCTGCTCTACACTGTATTTCGGTATGGCACATGGACCCGGTAGCTTGATGTCCCACATGTCAGCAAAAGGGACTAGAACATTTATGAAAATGAGCGCTCCACTCTTACGACGGAGGAGTACATGACATGACGGCCCAGTGAACTGTCACTTGTACTGTATAGTACTATAGTTTCGCTGTTTCGCACGATCCATCGATACAAACCCGATTAAACTGGAAAGGGCGGGATTTATCCAGCGCGGTAGATGATACTGGCCATACATTTCAAAGGCAATTTTAATGTATGCAAACTGAAAAATTAAGTAACAATATGATATCTAGTAAAACTAAAAACACATATGATTTATTGTGTTAGAGTGTAGTAGTAGTGCTGTATTGCATAGTTGTTAGATGTAACATGCGAGAACGTGTAGAGATGTAGTTTTGGAGGACCTATACAGAGAAAAGCGTAATACGGTCACCGAACTTTAGAATACGCTTATTACGGTCACTATATACGTTTTGCGGTGATTATACGGTCACTTGGTCACGGTTCAGCATCGGATTGCACTCTGTTGACTAGCCAAATAGTCTGCGTGGCACCATGTTGACTAGTTAAATTGACCATGTTCCTTGTGGGTCCCACCTGTCAGTTCACGTAGGAAAAAGGTCACATAAACACAAATTTATGAAGGCGCGACAAGACTCCAACCCGTGCGCGAGAATCACCTAGTTGTGTATGTGTCTGTTAGGGCCTGATGTGTGCGCATGCACATGTAGGTTGAGCACTTGAGCATGAGAATGTGTGTTGGTCGTGTGGTGTGTGCATGCATGCATGCGTGTGTGCATTTGAGTGTTGCGTGCGTGTGTGGCTGTGTGTGTATGTGTGAGTGTTGTGTGCGTGTGTGGATGCATGTGTTCATGTGAGTGTTGCGTGCATGCAGTTCGTGTGCATGTGTGTGTGTGTGTATAATCACCACACCATCTCTTGTGTGTTAAAATAGACGGCTCATCATACCAATACAAGGCCACCTTGTCCGATGTGCCCGTGGTCATGACTTCGAACCACCTTCCAATATTTTTTTGTCGTTTGTTTTCATTCTTACTAGCAAGATGCCCGTGCGTTGCACGTAATATCAAGATGCATTTGTATGACTAGTTTATCTTGTGAGAGCAAAGGATGAGTGAGGGAAGGCCTTATTCGCAAATGTGGACAGGTGTGCGGGTACCTTTTTTGCAAAATTGCCAGAGTTTCCTTCCTATCCGTCAGATATAAATCAGACAGCCTATATTGCAGGATGGCAGGCACACCATCATCACCAACTCTGTTTTTCTATAAGAATGTAGAGTAGATACAAGCCCACAGGTGGACCCAATGGTAGTGAGATAATGTGATGCAACACTAGAGGTGCCACATGGAGCGTTTAACTGGTCAACTAGTCGTGTCTTGAGCAAATACAGAGTTGTACGGTGAGCCCGTGACTGTATAATAACCACAAAACATAAATGGTGACCGTAATGAGTGGATTCTGAAGTCCAATGTACGTATCATGCTTTTGCTTCAAATACAATGATCGTCACTGTGTATATCGCGAGGGAAGGAAGAAACATGCGTGAATGTGATGGGGGCTTACTTTTAGAGGACCTGGAGATAGTTTTGTGTGCATACGTGAAAGGGGCGTAGAGGGGGTGTATGCGATGAAGAGAGAGACGCTCTTCGTTTCTCTTTACTATGACTAACTTTATATATAGTATAAAAATATACAAATTCACAGTGCGGAATAAATATCATTGTGGGCACCATGCAATGAAAATTAACGTTCATACTCCTCCATATAACTTTGTAATGTTGTATATATCTTGAAATTCTAAAATATTTTTTTGGCCACACTTCATTCAAAAGGAATGTTGTATGCAAAACAAACGTGAAGAGAGGGCTTTTTAGATTAATGGGGTACGTGATGTAACATGTGTGAATGTGTAGTTGATGTATTTGGCAGGGCCTAGAGAGGTATGTGTGTGTATTACGTATTCGAGAGAGGCATGGATAGAGGGGCCGACGGGGGGGGGGCGTGGGAGAGATAGCACGAGAAATGTGAGTGGTCTAGAGAGAGAGACGAATATGATGTCACGGCAAGAGATTCCCTTGAGTGTGTATATGCAAGGGGGGAGGGGATGGAGGCACCAGGAGAATTTTTTTTGTGGTGTTTGTGTTGGTATGTGTGGGTGTGAGAAGATAAAGAGACCTGGGGACAAAGGGTGTGTCACTGTGTGAGGTACGGTGGGTCGAGGTGAGGCCCTTGGTTCGGTTCCGTCCTGCGCCACATTGGTCGGCCCATGACGCATTTAGGGAGACCCATGGATGACTAGTCGTACAAGACAAAGATAGCAGAATTGTGAAGGACTCTGTGTCCACTGACAAAGTCAGCTAGGATTTGTAACCGTAGGTTCTCAGACTAAGTTAACCCCTTATCTCGGATATTACAATTCATCCAATCTAACTTTAAGGGGCATCCTAGAGAATGCTCTGCTAGAATCATACTCGTCGATTAGGAAGAGAGGTGTGAGACAATGCGTGAGAGACAGGCCTAAAGATAATGTGCGTACAGGAGACATGTAGGCAGGTCTATGTATATAGAAAGGGTTGATGGGGATTGTGCGCATGTATTCTTGTGAGAGGAAGAGTGCTTGTGATAAAGGTTAGTGAAAATAGTGGTAAATGGTTATGAAAGGGGGGAGGGTTATATCGAGAGCATGTATGCGAGAAAGACACCTCAGGAGAGAGCGTGTGAGCATGTGTGAGGGACCACCGATGGAGAGTGAAACTACACGTAAAAGACCGATGTACACATTGATTAAAGATATAAATTGTATCCAAATATTAGGACGGGATCATGATATTTGCAGTTCACTTAAGGAATGGTCATTGATCCATCAGACATCTAGATTCTATCGAATTTGAGCATGTCTACGTTATTATTCGACATAATTGATCCACATAGTTAGTATTTTGAACTCCAGACAATGCATCGCTTTAGCAATCAAATATAAACGTGAGTATAGTTCGTGTTGTGTGTGTAAAGCACATTATACATACGAAAGTTACACAATGAACATTATAAATATATACCTATGAACTAGCATACATTTGAATTCAACTTAAGGTGGTTTGAAAAAATCGAATTCAACATGAAGTCCATTCAATTATTTGAATTCGATATCATGGCATTTGTAAATCATACCTAAATTATGGGGGCACCAATCTTTGCTCTGATTTTGTACATAATAGCATATGTAGTCGTGTACAAAATAGTTTCAAATTTATCTCCTCCATTCCAAAATAATCGTAGAGGATTTTCAAGTGTCAAAATTTCAAAAAGAAGCAGATAATTTAATGAGGTTTTCAAAAATACAAGGTCAAATTTAACGTTGTCTATTTAGGTCAATTCTCAAATTCAAGAGTACTCTAAACGTCTGTGCTTCTGTTCCAAAATTTTGAACGAAGTGGCAAAAGAGCCTCTACTCACCTGAAACCGCGTGAGACCAATGTTTGGTAGTACAAGGAAATTACTTTTCTAACTCCAACCCGTGAAACCTACCGGCCCGATGTTCAAAGGTCTAAACCGGGGTAGGTTTGTAGCTTCATCTAGACGCCACGCAACCGCCTTCGAAAAACATTCATACAAAATGGCCGCCTAAGCACACATGCGCGCGGCCGAAATCGCTCCCGCCCAGTATTTTGGACACCTAGGATTACCATCCTACCCTCGACCCGCAATAGGTCCGAAATTTAAGAGGGGGGCAAAGTTTGTACTTTCCCCAAATTTCAAACAAGTGCGTCCCATCTGTTCAAAAAATCCAAAAACAAGGACGTCCCAGACCGAAACATGGTTCTCCCTTAGCTCCGCCCGCCCCCCGCCCAGCCGTCCTATTCCCCATTCGTACTCTGTGGGTGCCAAAACTACCTCTCCTCCGGCCACAAAACCCCGGCGTCCTCCGTCCGCCACCCCATCCCACCCATCAACCTCCGCCCTCCTCCATCACGCCGGAGCCGATACCCCGACGTCATTGTCAACCGCAACACCCACACGGCTAGTAGTTGAAGCCGAGGCCGAGCCGTCCGTACCCGAGCCAGTTCAACCATGCCGTCCTGCGCCTCACCGCTACCGCTTCAACTTCACCACCGTCCACCGCACCGGAGCTGTTCCTGCTATGCCGTCCTTCGCCGCCTTTGATCTTCTTCCCCTCCGCCGACATATGGCCACGGCAACACAATCCACAATTTGGCCATGGGTTTGTCCAAGGCTCCACCGTCCTCCAAAACATCGGTTCCCTCGGCCAAAAGAAGAAGATCGTCGCGACATATGGAGGTGACCACACTGGCAACCGGAAATGGTACTCCTCTTCCCTTATTCGTGCAAATCTTATGTGTCTGCTTGCACGGTATTCATCCCACAGAAGACACTAGTTGACCGCTTCTTCTTTATACTAGATGTTCCTAGTAACTCGTGGTGCACAAGGTTTCTGCTCATATACTATTTTACCTTAGCTAGAGGTCCATCGCCCCCATGGATTTCAATTCCTGGTCAGTTGATTCCCAATTAAGGGAAGCATTCCCCAGCGTAACAGGAGCTAGTCCGCCTATTACGCCGGGGAAGCAGCGCCTCACTGTTTATCTTAGGGGCGTGTGGGGCCTAGATCTGCTGGCGCCCGATCTGGAGGTCGGTCAGGATTAAAGGGATGGCCTGGGGGTGCTGCCAAGTACGGCGGTGGTGTGAGGTCGAGGGGAGGGTGGGGCGGCGGAGTCAGGGGTCTGGGCCGGTGGTCGCTAGCGGTTTGAGAAAGATCGTCAATAGTGACTGGTGGGAGGTAGAGGAAGGCCATCTGCCCGTTCCTTATAGATCTGACTGTTCATAAAAAAATTGACTGACCTGTTTATTTTCAGTCAACTGTTATCTTGATATGACCACATGCGGTGGTGTGCTGGAGGAGTACCTACATTTCCTGTGCTCATATATTAAAAAATCATACGGAGTAGAATCTAATTTTGTTTGCCATGTAATGTTGTAGAGCTATCATAGGTATCCTGTCATTTATTTTTCAGCCACCTGCTATCTGCTACTTTTACAGTGCACTAGTTCTGCACACACTTCACCCTTACTCTCACTGTTGTATTTTTATGCAAGGGTATTTCAGACTCTGCTGCCATGAGAGAAGCAAAAAAGAAAAGAGAGATGTTGCTCCAGCATCGTATGCGGATAGGCCAGACATGTTTCACCCTTATAAAGGGTGCAATGTCAGCAGATGGGGATGGTAAACGTAGCTATGGAGTTGATGACCTCGCTCGCAATGAACCACCATCCCAAGTGCTTGCTTTAACTTTGTGGTGTCATTTGTGGTTGCATGTTCCATATGGTTTCTAGCTTGTATTCGAAAGGCCGAAGTCGGTCTTTATTAAGACAAGGAAAGATATTTGTTACATTAACCACCATCCCATGAGCACCAGAAGACAAATAGCTAGTCAGGGCACTGGCCGAGCCAGTGACAAGCCCAGCACAGACAGACATCACCTGGAAGCCAACTAAAAAGCCACGATGGTGGCAAAGCAGCCCGCCTCCCACCAGGCTCTCAGATCCTAGATGATCATGCTCACCACTCCAGCCGGATGTCTAGCTTGTATTGCTTCCATTTTGGTTAAATTGCATCTTCTTAGCTTACACATTGTACCTTTGAATATGACATGCCTTCCTGTTTTTCGTACATACTAGTACATATGTCTATTAACCATGTTCTTACATCAAACTAATGTTCTTGTGTATCCCTCATCAATCACTTATGATGAGGCGGTCAGGCCAGTGGACTACTGTGAGTAAAGATCCTCATTTAAAGAATGCAGCGTCAGCCTCCCGACATGATTCTCAAGAAACAGCAAGGCTAGATGAAGATAGTGAACATAGCTCTGTAGTTGATTACTGCATTTCCCCTACACTAGAATTGCAGTTTCTTGCTCTAACTTGGCAGCATGATATGTGGTTGCATGTTGCATATGGTGTCTAGATTGTAATTCTTCCAATCTAGTTACATTGCATGTGCTATTCTTCTTAGTTTATATGTTATACCTGTTAATGTGACATGCCTTCCTGTTTTTAGTTAATAGTACATCTGTCTATTAAGCATGTCCTTACATAAAACTATTGTTTTTTTGTATCCTGCATCAATCAATATGACGAGACACCTTTAGTATATGTAGTGTGATGTTAGTTGCATCTTTCATATGATTTATAGCATGCGCTGCTTCTAATCTGTTGAAATGCCATTTATGATGGGACGCTTTTAACTTGGCAGAGTCATATTTGTTGCGTCTTTCATGTGGTGTCTAGCTTGCATTGCTTCTTATTTGTTGGAACGGTTTCTGCTTAGTTTACACAAACAGTTGTGAATATGCCATACCGTCCTGTTTTTCGTACATATTCCATCCTGGTATCATGTGTTTGCCTTACATCAAGGTGGTGATTGTCAGTATCATGCACGAATGAGTTCTGAAGAGAGAATTTTATTGCTTTTTCTTGTCGGTTTTACTTGATAATTCAAAATCAATAAAGCGGAAGGAAGTTAGCAAGGCAGCGGATAAAGGTGCTCCTTCCAAACGGAGGGCCTCTATAGATTCTACCCCTCCATCCCCCCAAGATGATTTGCAAGACTACACATGCATAGACACTCAACGTAGCTGTGTTGATGATGAGCACGTCTCCCCTAGTGCACCATCATAGGTGCTCCCTCTAACTTGGCCCTTTTATATGTGGTTGCATGTTATGTATGATGTCTAGCTTGTATTGCTTCTAATTTTGTTGAATTCCATCTGCTTACTTTACACATTATACTTGTGAATAAGACACGTGTTTCTATTTCTAGAACATACAATATCTGTCTATCACACCATGTTCTTACATCAAAGTACTATTGTTGTGTAACCTGCAACAATCACTTACCATAAGACACGTTCGACTTGGGAGTGTGATATAGGTTACATCTTGCATTCTTTTCTAGCTTGTACTACTTCTAATTTGTTGAAATGGCACTTATGACGAGACAGTTTTAACTTGGTAGAGTGATATTCGTTGCATCTTTCATATGGTGTCTAGCTTTCATTGCTTCTAATTTGTTGAAATGCCTTCTCCTTAGTTTACACATCATAAGCTGTGAATATGCAATGGCACTAATGACGAGAGACCTTTAACTTGGTAGTGTGATGTTGTTTGCATCTTGCATATGATTTATTTATTGTACTGCTTCACATTTGTTTAAACGCCATTTATGATGAGACACTGTTAACTTAGCAGCGCGATATTTGTAGCATCTTTCATATGGTGTCTAGCTTCCACTTCATTGCTTCTAATTTAGTGAAATGTCTTCTACTTAGTTTACACATCATAGTTCTGGTTATCTCATGTCGTCCTGTTATTCGTACATATTACATCCTCCTATCATGTGGTTGTCTAACATCAAAGTTCAGTTCGTCTGTATCACGCATCAATTTGTTCTGAAGAACTAAATTGTTATTCGTTTTTCTTGTGTAACACCCCAAAATTTTAACCTTGTTTTATTAATTAAAATTTTGCCAGGAAACTTAAACTTTTATTTTCTGGATTTTCTTTTGATTTCAGAACCATTCTTTTCTTTATTATTATGGGGTTTTTACCCCAAGTGAAAACTTTTCAGTCATTATTGGACTTATTTCCCCTCTTAAGAAAAACAATTCTTTTATCAGTGGGATTATCCATATAATTATTTTTCCCTGAGCTTTATTTCTCTAAAATAGTTTTTCATGAGTTTTAAGGTCCCATTTGCACTACAACCATTTGATAAATTTATTTAAAATTCCAACCAAAATTTGGAGATGTCATGTGATGTTTCTAAATCACTTTTATGCAAAAAGATATTTCATTCATTGGATATTTTGAGTTCTACACCAAGTTTTCAAAACTAGTCCAGTGGGCAATTTTGCACTACAACCTATTTAAATGTTTCTTTAAAACATCTACCAAAATTATGGCATGTTAATAGGAGTGTATTATTCAACTTTTTGCAAAAACCCAGTGATGTCCTTTGAAAAAATTCAGTGTATGAACCTCTTTTTCATTCTGGTCCAGCATGGTGATTTGTACAGCAACCATATTTTAACTTGCCCTTTTTGTTGTGATCCCTTTTCCTACTTATAACCCATCCTACAAATCCCTTAAGTCCAGGAGGTTGGACTCATTGGAGCAATTTTAGTGCTTGCAATCATGCCCTTTTCTTTCTGTCCAAAACTGAAGATTTGCAAAACTTGCACTAGCAAGTTTCTTCTTTTGCCCAAATGACCTTACCACTCTCTTTTGCATCTAACGAGACCCCAACCTGGAGATTCTGGCCACCCCAAGAAATGCCTTAGTGCCCTTGGCATTTTGTCAAACACCTTATGGGCATGATCAGTTTTGACATGAAGTTTAGTTTGCAATATGAACTTGATCCACTAACCCAGCAACCTTGTCCACTAAACTCCTAGCTACTCCTAACTTAGATCTGCTAATTGCCAACCTCACCCAAGTCCGGTGACATGCACTGGCATTTCGCCGAGCACCTGGTGGGCGTGCTCTGGGCACGCCCAGAGCACGCGTTTTGCACGTGCTGCACCCGAGCCGCCGCGCCCCTGGCCTGTTCCTCGAGCTTATCCAAACCCTCTGCCGCTCGCAGCGTAGGGCCAAGCCTCGACCTGTACTCCCTCACGAGCACCACAGCCCCTCGCCACGTCTCCGGCAAGCCAGAAGCTAGCCGCCACGGCCGCCCGACAGCCTCTGCACTGGTCGGCGCCGCCCGAGCCACTCCCGCTCGCCAACTCGCCCCTGGAGCAGTGCCCGCTCGTCCGCTAGCTCCTGCCGCCATCCCCAGCCCCGACACGGTGCCCTGCAAGCTACAGAACAGCGGTCGCCGGCATCCTTATCCACCACCGCGGAACCGACCTCGTCGCGCTATAAAAGGAGGCCCCCGAGCTCATCCGAGCACTCAGGCGACCTCTGGCGACCCCCATGGCACCCCCACAGTCAGCAATCGTCGGGGGGAAGCCTTCTTCCCCGACTCCGGCCGGTTCGGCCACCGCCATGTCCCAGTCCGTTTTGTCGCGAGAAGAGCCCCTCCAGTCCAACCAGTGCCACCAACCTTCTCCTCTCTCCCCTGCGGAGCCGCCCAGCACCTCAAACGCGATCGAAAGCCACCGTAGTTCAAACCCCCAAAACTCCTGAAGCCACCGGCCACCACGAAGCTTGCCGCCGACGACTCCCTCTGTCCCCGCCGGCAAGTTGACCACCGGAAGGACCGCCCTGATCTTGCGGATCTATCCCTGTCCTTGGATCCCCGTGGGGAGCCACCGTTCAACGCCGACGGTCGCCGGAGCCCCGCCCCGCTGGACAGAGGAGGAAGAGGAGCGCGTGCGACTGGTCAAACCTAACCAGTGGGCCCAAGGCACCCACTATCAGTGACCCAGCGCCGGTCCATGCAGGCGTAAGTGGAAACATATTTCCAGATTACGTCTTCGACGTGTATTGTTTTCTTTTCTTTTTCTGTTTTATTTTAAAACCAGAAATTTGACTGGCTATATTTTTTAAATAAAACTCCAAATGAGTTGATTCTTTTTCCTACCTCCCTAAAATTTAGTCTATTTTATTTTAAGATTTATTTGAAAAAATTTCAGACAACTTCTTTGTACTGTTTTTGAAGTATGTGTTATTTGAATATTTTCAAAATAGGATTTTTGGAGAAGAAGAAAACTTTCAAAAGTTTTAGGATCCACCCTGCCTCTACACAACTTGAAGGCAAGCATTCTAAACCCTGGCATAATATTTTTGTGAGTTGGTTGACATGATTATAACACCGCCCTAATACGGAGAACTCGTTATTTTATATGGTGACGCAATCATGTGCTTGAATTGCATATTAGTGATTTCCTTGCTGTTGGAAATGAATATAATTGTGATGGTAATCATCCTCATGTGCCTTTCATGCATGCTGGAAAAGAATCCGGGAAAGCCTCTGCCTTGGGTAGGCGTGAGCTTGTCGCCGGTCTCCGACGGGACGGTTTATGTCCGGTATGGCATAGTAAGGTATAATGAGTGGTGATTCTCTTGGTTGAAATACTTTTGTTACGCATATCATGCAGGGAATTTATAAACCTCTCGAGTTGACTATAGATCGAGTCTTGTTCCAGTAACCCCCATACTTGCTTTCGTACTACCACTTGTCCCTGCCGCAGATAGGGTACAGTTCAGTAAGTTGTCAACCCCTTTCTTGGCACACACCGTACAGAGAGGCCATGGTGGAAGATACCGGCTGCATCCGGTAGGCAGGCCACCTGGTCCGGGGGCATGGGTGTTTCCGGTTGGGACCGAGAGGGGGGCACCCCTTAGAGCGTGCGTCATAAAATTGATCCCATGCTACGCGAGGATGTAGCCTCCCCACTTAGATTTTTACTTGACAGGTGTCGTGGGTGATTCCAGACACCGGTAAGTTAAGCTGGTGTGTGCAAGTCAGGTGTGTTTTCAATTAAAGACCGTAGACGGAATTAGTCCCGATGGACTAAAGGAATCCGTTACTCGTGGGTAAAGAGTACACCCTCTGCAGAGATAATATCTATTCGAATAGCCGTGTCCATGGTTAAGGACTACAGTCTGGGTCGGGTCAAGTGTCGGTCTTAGTGTCGGTCTTCAGAGGAGAAACTACTAAACTAGAACATGGATCATGACCTGTGACTTATGATGATTGTGATTATTATTGTTATGGACTAACACTTTATATTATTGGATTTATTGAGTATCCCTGGGAAGGTTCTACCTCCTGGATATTCACTGTGATTATTTTTCTTACAAGCCCTTTATGTGGTGTCGCTCAGACGCCCAACTGTGGCATGCTTGTTATTTACTTTATAAGCCCTTTATGTGGTGTCGCTCAGACGCCCGACTGTGGCATGCTTGTTATTTACTTTATAAGCCCTTTATGTGGTGTCGCTCAGACGCCCGACTGTGGCATGCTTGTTATTTACTTTATAAGCCCTTTATGTGGTGTCGCACAGACGCCCGACTGTGGCATGCTTGTCGTTTGTTTACCTTATAAGTCCTTTATGTGGTGTCGCTTAGATGCCCGACTAAGGCACGCTTCATATCATGATCCTTTCGAGGCGTCGTTTCAGACACCCGATCGGTGCATGTTATTTCTACTCCATTATTGCATATCCATGTTGTATATAAATAACCTGCTTGCATGCGTCATGGATTTTATTATATGACAGACATTGTGATCATAGAGTAATACAGAGCATGATTATCATTTGTTATATTATACCCGTGTTCATAATGTTTGCGACTACATTCAAAGTACTCACTGGCTTGCCCCTGGCTATTGTCTTGGCCAGATTTCTTGCATGGAGAGGAGCGTTTGCGATGACAGCCCCGGAACCTAAGCAACGGTGATAGCAGCCTCGTGAAGATAGGAGTTAACCTGGTCAGTTGTTCCTGTTGGGAAATGCAGTCCCATAGACACTGATGATCCACAAACCGCTTCCTCTATCAACCACCAGAAACCATTTGTTGTACTCATAGGCCGGAATGGTCTTGTACTACATATTTTGTATTTTGCTTGGAATTTCTGTATCAAGTTGGTGCCTCATCAGCTAACAGTAAATCCTGGGGCTGGTGAGCACAAGGGCCATTTTCTGGAAATTAATACCCGGAAAACCGGTCCTGACAAACTTGGTATCAGAGCCAGGCTGACCATTGGCTAATCCTATCTTAGCCAGGTCTATAAACCTAGGATAACCAACCCACCAGACCATGACCTAACCCCGGCCAAGCTTCTCGCGTAAGATAGCCACACAGTGACCTCGACACCTTTGGCAGTCGGTGCCCAACCTGTCAGCCTAGCCTGTCAATCACGCGCCAGTGACCGACACCTAAATTGTCTTATTCGCAAGCGTGCGAAGGAAGACTCCGTCCCCTTTTACTATAAAAAGGGCATGCTAGCCTCAACTCAGCACCGCACAAACTCTTTTCCTCAAACCAAGCTATAATGCCTGGCCCCTTCGTGCACAATGAGACCACAGCAAACAACCTTGGAGGTTTTGTGACCGTGCTCGCGAACATCACCCGTCGTGCCTTTGCATTAGAAGAACCCCAGAATATGTTGTGTACCAAGGGCCCATGGGCGGTGAAAGCCATCAATTCTAGGCCACCGTGCACATCTATGGTAGGGGTCTATCTCCAGAACGCCCCTACAGGTTCACCGGAAGGACAACTTCCTTTGAGCCACAAGCCATTAAACTAGCTGCTCGAGAGGCTGTAGTTCAACTCCGGCACTTGTCGCCAGAGTTAACTACCGCTCGTTCTACTACTACCCCAGCCGTGATGGGTATGGTAGGCCACCCCAGGTGGCCAACGGAGATCACGAGACGGATCCTGCTCTGTTGCATCTAATGTAAGTGCACTAGAGGGTCTGTTCAATCAAATCACCTTTGATCTGATCGCAGCTCGTGGAGAACTGATCCGCCGAGCCCCAGCAAGAGGAGAAGATGAGCCCAACACCGACACCCCAGTTTTGCTGTTCGGACAACCAATCGAGTCTTTGAGGTTTGCCCCAGTCATCGACCAAAATACCTTGATGACCCCAGAAGTGCTTCGTCGCCTTTTGGGAACACACTCCAGCGGGATTGTGTCCAACAATCACCGAGATGGTCATCATCGCTACCCCGACCCTGCAGTCCCTCAACCCCCTCCAGCTAATCCTGACGGTGAAAACCGTGGAGAAACCTCGACGTCCACAAGGCAAGCCCGCTTAGATATTAACGAGGTAGACTAGAGTCGCTCGAGCAGTACCGAGTCTTAGCATGCCCACACCCTGTAATTGTGTGATCTTGTATCGCCGTAATTAAATGTTGTTTGCTTGTGCGCCCCTGTTTTTAATAATAGCCATGCATGGGTATGTTGATGTGCGATTGCATTTTTAACCCGAGCGTAGCTGCCAAAGACCAACCTCGACGACGCAAGTTTGTGCTATGTATAAACCTTTTGGTTTCAACTAACAGGAAGGATGTTTTCAAAACAACCCTTAGCAAATCTCGATGACGAGATTTTTCTTAAGGGGGGTAGTATTGTAACACCCCAAAAATTTAACCTTGTTTTATTAATTAAAATTTTGCCAGGAAACTTAAATTTTATTTTCTGGATTTCCTTTTGATTTCAGAACCATTATTTTCTTTATTATTATGGAGTTTTTACCCCAAGTGAAAACTTTTCAGTCATTATTGGGCTTATTTCCGCTCTTAAGAAAAACAATTCTTTTATCAGTGGGATTATCCATATAATTATTTTTCCCTGAGCTTTATTTCTCTAAAATAGTTTTTCATGAGTTTTAAGGTCCCATTTGCACTACAACCATTTGATAAATTTATTTAAAATTCCAACCAAAATTTGGAGATGTCATGTGATGTTTCTAAATCACTTTTATGCAAAAAGATATTTCATTCATTGCATATTTTGAGTTCTACACCAAGTTTTCAAAACTAGTCCAGTGGGCAATTTTGCACTACAACCTATTTAAATGTTTCTTTAAAACTTCTACCAAAATAATGGGATGTTAATAGGAGTGTATTATTCAACTTTTTGCAAAAACCCAGTGATGTCCTTTGAAAAAATTGAGTGTATGAACCTCTTTTTCATTCTGGTCCAGCATGGTGATTTGTACAGCAACCATATTTTAACTTGCCCTTTTTGCTGTGATCCCTTTTTCTACTTATAACCCATCCTACAAAACCCTTAAGTCCAGGAGGTTGGACTCATTGGAGCAATTTTACTGCTTGCAATCATGCCCTTTTACTTCTGTCCAAAACTGAAGATTTGCAAAACTTGCACTAGCAAGTTTCTTATTTTGCCCAAATGACCTTACCACTCTCTTTTGCATCTAAAGAGACCCCAACCTGGAGATTCTGGCCACCCCAAGAAATGCCTTAGTGCCCTTGGCATTTTGTCAAACACCTTATGGGCATGATCAGTTTTGACATGAAGTTTAGTTTCCAATATGAACTTGATCCACTGACCCAGCAACCTTGTCCACTAAACTCCTAGCTACTCCTAACCTAGATCTGCTAATTGCCAGCCTCACCCAAGTCATGTGGCATGCACTGGCATTTCACCAAGCACCTGGTGGGCGTGCTTTGGGCGCGCCCAGAGCGCGCGTTTTGCACGTGCCGCGCCCAAGCCGCCGTGCCCCTGGCCTGTTCCCCGAGCTTATCCAAACCCTCTGCCGCTTGAAGCGTAGGGCCAAGCCTCGACCTGTACCCCCTCACGAGCACCACAGCCCCTCGCCACGTCTCCGGCAAGCCAGAAGCTAGCCGCCACGGCCGCCCGACAGCCTCTGCACTGGTCGGCACCGCCCGAGCCACTCCCGCTCGCCAGCTCACCCTTGGAGCAGTGCCCGCTCGTCCGCTAGCTCCTGCCGCCATCCCCAGCCCCGACACGGTGCCCTGCAAGCTACAGAACGGCGGTCACCGGCATCCGTATCCACCGCCGTGGAACCGACCTCGTCGCGCTATAAAAGTAGGCCCCCGAGCTCATCCGAGCACTCAGGCGACCTCAGGCCACCCCCATGGCACCCCCACAGTCAACAATCGTCGGGGGGAAGCCGTCTTCCCCGACTCCGGCCGGTTCGGCCGCTGCCATGTCCCAGTCCGTTTTGTCGTGAGCAGAGCCCCTCCAGTCCAACCAGTGCCACCAACCTTCTCCTCTCGCCCCTGCGGAGCCGCCCAGCACCTCAAACGCGATCGAAAGCCACCGTAGTTCCGATCCCCAAAACTCCCGAAGCCACCGGCCGCCGTGAAGCTTGCCGCCGGCGACTCCCTCCGTCCCCGCCGGCAAGTCGACCACCGGAAGGACCGCCCTGATCTTGCGGATCTATCCCTTTCCTTGGATCCCTGTGGGGAGCCACCGTTCGATGGCGGCGGTCACCGGAGCCCCGCCCCGCTCGGACAGAGGAGGAAGTGGAGCGCGTGCGACTGGTCAAACCTGACCAGTGGGCCCAAGGGACCCACTGTCAGTGACCCAGTGCCGATCCACGCAAGCGTAAGTGGATACGTATTTCCAGAGTATGTCTTCGACGTGTATTGTTTTCTTTTATTTTTCTGTTTTATTTTAAAACCAGAAATTTGACTAAATTTTGACTGGCTATATTTTTTAAAATAAAACTCCAAATGAGTTGATTCTTTTTCCTACCTCCCTAAAATTTAGTCTAGTTTATTTTAAGATTTATTTGAAAAAAATTCAGACAACTTCTTTGTACCGTTTTTGAAGTATGTGTTATTTGAATATTTTCAAAATAGGATTTTTGGAGAAGAAGAAAACTTTCAAAAGTTTTAGGATGCACCCTGCCTCTACACAACTTGAAGGCAAGCATTCTGAACCCTGGCATAATATTTTTATGTGTTGGTTGACATGATTATAACACCACCCTAATACGGAGGACTCGTTATTTTATGTGGCGATGCGATCATGTGCTTGAATTGCATATTAGTGATTTCCTTGCTGTTGGAAATGAATATACTTGTGATGGTAATCATACTCATGTGCCTTGCATGCATGCCGGAAAAGAATCCGGGAAAGCCTCTTCCTTGGGTAGGCGTGAGCTTGTCGCCGGTCTCCGACGGGACGGTTATGTCCGGTATGGCATAGTAAGGTATAATGAGTGGTGATTCCGTTGGTTGAAATATTTTTGTTACACATATCATGCAGGGAATTTATAAACCTCCTGAGTCGACCGTAGATCGAGTCTTGTTCCAGTAACCCTCATACTTGCTTTCGTACTACCACTTGTCCCTGCCACAGGTAGGGTACGGTTTAGTAAGTTGTCAACCCCTTTATTGGCACACACCGTACAGAGAGGCCATGGTGGAAGATACAGGCTGCATCCGGTAGGCAGGCCACCTGGTCCGGGGGCATGGGTGTTTCTGGTTGGGACCGAGAGGGGGGCACCCCTTAGAGCGCGCGTCATAAATTCAATCCCATGCTACGCGAGGTTGTAGCCTCCCCACTAAGAGTTTTACTTGACAGGTGTCGTGGGTGATTCCAGACACCGGTAAGTTAAGCTGGTGTGTGCAAGTCAGGTGTGTTTTCAATTAAAGACCGTAGATAGAATTAGTCCTGATGGACTAAAGGAATCCGTTACTCGTGGGTAAAGAGTACACCCTCTGGAGAGATAATATCTATTCGAATAGCCGTGTCCATGGTTAAGGACTACAGTCTAGGTCGGGTCAAATGTCGGTCTTAGTGTCGGTCTTCGGAGGAGAAACTACTAAACCAGAACATGGATCATGACCTGTGACTTATGATGATTGTGATTATTATTGTTATGCACTAACACTTTATATTATTGGATTTATTGAGTATCCCTGGGAAGGTTCTACCTCCTGGATATTCATTGTGATTATTTTTCTTACAAGCCCTTTATGTGGTGTCGCTCAGACGCCTGACTGTGGCATGCTTGTTATTTACTTTATAAGCCCTTTATGTGGTGTCGCTCAGACGCCCGACTGTGGCATGCTTATTATTTACTTTATAAGCCCTTTATGTGGTGTCGCTCAGACGCCCGACTGTGGCATGCTTGTTATTTACTTTATAAGCCCTTTATGTGGTGTCGCTCAGACGCCCGACTGTGGAATGCTTGTTATTTACTTTATAAGCCCTTTATGTGGTGTCGCACAGACGCCCGACTGTGGCATGCTTGTCGTTTATTTACCTTATAAGCCCTTTATGTTGTGTCCCTTAGACGCCCGACTGAGGCACGCTTCATATCATGATCCTTTCGAGGCGTCGCTTCAGACACCCGATCGGTGCATGTTATTTCTAATCCATTATTGCATATCCATGTTGTATATAAATAACCTGCTTGCATGAATCATGGATTTTATTATATGACAGACATTGTGATCGTAGAGTAATTCAGAGCATGATTATCGTTCGTTATAGTATACCCGTGTTCATAATGTTTGCGAGTACATTCAAAGTACTCACTGGCTTGTCCCTGGCTATTGTCTTGGCCAGATTTCTTGCATGGAGAGGAGCGTTTGCGATGACAGCCCCGGAACCTAAGCAACGGTGTTGCAGCCTCGTGAAGATAGGAGCTAACCTGGTCAGTTGTTCCTGTTGGGAAATGGAGTCCCATATACACTGATGATCCACAAACCGCTTCCTCCGTCAACCACTAGAAACCATTTGTTGTACTCATAGGTCGGAATGGTCTTGTACTACATATTTTGTATTTTTCTTGGAATTTCTGTATCAAGTTGGTGCCTCATCAGCTAACAGTAAATCCTGGGGCTGGTGAGCACAAGGGCCATGTTCTGGAAATTAATACCCGGAAAACCGGTCCTGACATCTTGTCAGCTTGTCTTAACATGGCACAAAGAAAGAGGAAGCAACACCGAATGACAGGGAATGGGAAGCGGAAGAATCCTGCAGATTTTGCTGGTACTGATGATGCAATAGAAGGTCAAAGTCCAGCAGAAAATTCTACAAACAGGGTATCCTGTGCTACAGAGACAACCCTAGTTGTTGCGATACCTTCCACAGTACCACCAGCTGCACGAGTTACTCGTTGGTCAACTCAGCTAGCAACACATTCCCAAGCTCCCTTGCCACCTGACACTACTTCTGAAGCACTCTTGACACAAGATGAGTTGGAAAGATCACATGAACTTTGTGATTTTCAACAGCAAGAAGGTAGTTGCTGGAGTCAAGTTACAGTTGCATGCTTCTTTATATGTAATCTCACAATTTGATGTACACTAACACTTCCTATGTTCATTGTTGGACTAGCACCTAGGCGCAAGAGGAAACAAACAGCAGGGATAATGCTTGTTAGGTTAACTAAATCTAGAGGAGGAAGAATGGAGATCCATTTTGAGGCAGGTTTAAAAAGGCCACGTGATGCTACAGAGTCGGCAAAGTAAGTATCAGAAGCAGCAGTTGCCGTTAGGTGTCATGTACGTATCCTCCCAACATGGATTCAATATAGGAATGACAAAGACGAAACCCAGTTCAACACCTTCCTCGACCATTTATCTATAAGTATGGTTATGTATGGAAACTAGTAATATCGTCTTGCTCTATCCCATACTTTCTAGGTTGCTGATAATGAGACTCCCATAATTTTCAACATATGAGGTTCAAGTTGGATAGCCAAGATGATGCAACCAGACAAGCTTGCACCCATGTTTTCAAGTCTGCTCTATGATAGTATCGGTATAACTTGAGGAAAACTCACTTTGAAGGCACGGCTAACATTGAACTTGCCCAAACATCTCCAGTGGAAAATATATCGGATGAAGAATGGAGAGGCCTTGTTAAACACTAGTCTGATCCGAAGTATCATGTGCATTATATATATGATCAGATCACATTGAAGTCCTATTTACGCATGTGCCACACAAATCTATCTTCTTGTAGGTGAACTGTTCAAAGAACAAGGCCAACCGTACGAAAGTGAAATTCCAACAGATGACAGGATCTCATAGCTATATTGCACACTACGAGGCTCTTGTAATTAGCTATAGTTTCACTCTTTTTGATGTACCATATTATCAGATCTATATTGACGTGTTCCAAATGCAGAGGAAAGCCCGCAAGGACCAAAAAGTGCCTGAACCAAATGTTGTGGAAATCTTCAAGGACTGTCACACCAGCAAGAAGAAGGGCATGACTACACCAGTCAAAACCACTGTTGTAAGTGCTTAATCCTCATGCCTTTTAACTACTACTTACTCTGACTTGTGCCTTGAACTACATGGTTTGCTGCCATTGTCTATTACTCTTTCCAATTTAATACACAATTGTCTTAGCGTATCATTGCACCTTACAAGGTTTAAAAGAGATGAGTAATGTTCCTTTGATCTTGACCTATAATCTAGTTCCGTGCTGAACTTGCCCACACAATGTTACAATTGCCTGTTTGTCTGTTCTTCAGTTGTTTTGTGATATGAATGATGTCATACTATGCTTACCGTATTATAAACTTTGTCTCTTTATCCTTAGCTGTCAATACAATGTGAAGAAATAGACAATACAATAGCGATGGTACATGGTCATATGTTTGGAACCTGGTTTTATTATGTACTTTGCAGTAAAATTCAACTAATATTTTACATGGGTTCACCAGAATAAGTTCTGTATATAGACCAAAGCTATTTTTCTGCCTTCTTAATATCTTTTGTTCTGGTACTACTAATGTAAAAACTCAACTTTTCAGCAAGCTATGGAAAAAATGGTGGAACCGCCACCTTCTGAAGGTGGCGAGGCAACTATAACCGCAATGTCAGCTCTTGCTGCAGTGGGTCAGTACCTGTCCACTAACAGTGCCAAAAGCACGTTCTTGCGTAATACTGGGTTGGTTGTTAAGGCAATCTCGTCCAAACTGTCTCATGATCAATATATGCAAGCTCAAAACAATGTTATATCTGCGCTCCAGACACAAGTCCATTCCCTAAAAGAGACCCTTTGTGAAACAAGGACAGACATTGTTCGATGTCGTCATGATATGCATGGTTTTGAAACCAGACTATCAGACATTTGCTATGTTGTTCAGGAGCCCAGGAGAAATGAAGGCGAAGGTTATGGTGCTCCATCGAACAATATAGCATGAAAACGTAACAGTCAGGTCAAATGAACTGAGCTTCTGAACTTCTGGTGGTGCATTTATCTGCCAGACTGATAACTTTTATGCCAACCTTCCTTTTGTTTTATAGTTGTAATATGTTTTGTTGTGATACAAAATTTGTTCTTAACGTGCAGCCACCGGCTGAAGAAAACAACAAGCCATTTTTGCATAGTGTAGGGTGTTCCCTATATTTGCACTGGTGGCGATCTTTGATGTCGAGTGGATGTAATCTGTGCAATTGCCTTAATAGCCTAGTGTTAGTTTAGGGCTTATTTATTTCCTAGTCTTCTTTTTCCCTGGTTTGCTAGTGGACGCAACAACCATGGGCCATATATAGACTGTGGTAACCTTGACCCTGCTATGGGTCGTATGATCCATGGGTCTCCTACGGGCTGTCGATAAATGGGCCTCCAACAGGGCCTTAGAATCTGTGGGCCTCGGGCCGTCAGATAAATGGGCGTAATTGGTATCGGCCCAGCATGATAATGGGCCATTAACAGGCCGGAGGACAACAAAGGCTTAATTCTATCACAGGCATAACGGGTCGTTAATGGGCCAGAATATAGGACGGGCTGGAAACGATGCAACCGGTTAACAAGCCAGAAACGGGCCGACTCTTGCCATGGGCTGAATTTGGCCCATTAGGGGAACATGTCAGTAACAAGCCGGAAGTAATCGAGGGCCGGAAAGGAGCCCAAGAGCGTATGGGCCGTCAGTAGGCCAAAAGCTAACACGGGCTGGAAACAGCCCATGTGAATCATGGGCCGTTAACGGGTACAAAGAAATTTACTGTCCATTATGGGCGAGAGTCACCGTGGGCCTCTAAAGGGCCTAAAGATATGAAGGCCTCATATGGGTCGAATGGCGTTGTCGGCCATACATGGGCCAAAAGTGAAACGGGCTGGTGTTATATTCAACGGGCCACACGACGTTGTTGGGTCGATTTCGGTTAGGCCCTAATGGGCCTTCAGTTAACGGGCCGTATAATGGGCTATTTGCGAGGAGACCGTTAACAGGCTTTTCATGGACCAGCCTGCTAACTTTTGACCACGTCGAACGGGCCGGCCTTTGTAAGCTAAATGGGCTAGTGGTGGGCCATTACACGTGTCGACATATCATAGGCGCCTATCTGACCCACTGACAAGCTGACACGTGTTTCCCCCGGCCAATCAGAATTTTACACGTGGAAATTTCCCATTGGTCCGGGTTGTTAACGAGTTATCGGATCCAAAACTGGACCCGATAGCTTAACAGCGTCCCGTTACAGTGGATGCCACGTGTCGGTCACCCTTGCGAAAGCACTTCTATGACGCGTGATTTATCGTCATGGAAGTGGACACTTCCATGATGATAATTTTGGTAATGTCATGGAACACTGCTACGATAGCACATGTATGACTATCTTGATTCTGTCATAAAATTGTCATGGATGTATATGCATGAAAAAAACGCGACCTACTATGACAAACACATATCATCACGGAAGTGTATTTTTTGTAGTGCTCTCCCCTTTGGCATCGAGACACCGAAAAGGTAGAGAGGACACCTACAACACAGGTGGTAGCTTCCTCTGCGGAGATCACCCAACAATCTCATCATCGGTCTCTGCAGCGGGAATGGACTCCTCCTCTGACTCGGTCCACTGATAGCCCTGCTTTGTCATCTAGTCACCCTCAGGAGTGATGTTCTTCTCTGACCCGCTCTCCATGATCTTGTTGAATGTCCTCAAGATCCTCTTGTCGCGCTGGCTGTCAGACTTGCCTGCCTGCGGCCTGCGGCGTGGCTCAAGTGGGTCCCAGTGCAGCCCAGCTTCATCAGCTCAAGCTCAAGACCCTCGCAAGGGGCCAAGCCTCGCGGGGCGGATGACAGGGAGCTTGCTCAGGAGCGGCCTCATCAGGCAGGCTCGCGAGGAGGCGGAGAGATCAAGGCAGGGTACCTCGCGAGGAGCCCGTGACGCAAGCCATGACGATCGAGACCAGGCGGGTGCCAGGCGGGCCTGTGCAGTGTCCTTGTTTCCCCTTCGGTGCAAAGGGGGCAAGCATAGGCCAAGGCATCAGGCAAAGGTTACCGTTTCGGTGCAAAAAGACCAAGACCAGCAGAGCGGCAGGATGGAGGTCATCGTGGAGCCCAGGACGGCGTCATCGTTAGAGCCTTTGGCAGCCGAAGACCAACTTTAGTCAGGATAAGTGTACTAGATGTTCCCCTTCAAAATGGCCAATTGTTGGCGCCCTTCCCGCTCATTATTTGGGAAGAGGCCCAGAGCCTCCCTCTATAAATAGGACAAGCCACCACAGGGCAAAGGGATCGGATCGGATCCAGATTGCGCATAGACTAGCGAGAAGCGACTGAGCTCACCCAAGCAGTTCATCGCACCAGCTCAAGAACAGCCCTCGCGAGGCTGTTCTCCCTTTGTATTGTTCATCATCAGCCCCTGAGGCAATCCACCACACCACAAACTAGAGTAGGGTATTACACCACAACGGTGGCCCGAACTAGTATAAACCTCGTGTCCCTTGTGTGTTCTTCTTTCTAGCGTAGATCCTTTGCGAGACTTCGAGACGTGAGCTGGTAGGGGAAAGATCTTTGCGCGCACCCTAGTGTTCGAACCTCAAGGGTCTGCTGGAACCCGAAATCCGACATTTGGCGCGCTAGGTAGGGGTGCGCCGAAATCTTTCTTCCGCTGGTCGCGTGTGATCTTCCTCGTGTCCATGGCTGACGCTCGCCAAGCTCGCGCCGAGCGTCGGGCTGCTCTCGCCACCCGCGTCGCCCAAACGGCACCCGTCGGCAGTCGTTCCCCATTGCCTGCCGCCAACACCGCCACCGGCCCGGCGGGGAACAAGCAGCAGTCCTTGTCCCTGCATCCTTTGGTGCGGCGGGAAGGCCGCACCGCCACCCCGTCGCTGACTCCAGCCGGTTCGTCGTCCCACGCCCGTCGCGCCCCCACGGATGTGCATGCCGCGCTACTCCTGGCGCGTGAGCTCCTGCACTACCATCCCGTCGACGACCTCTACGAGGATTGGCTCGCCCGCATCACCGAGCTCGTTAGCACCGTAGGGGGCTCTCCGATGTCGTCCCTCTCGCTGCCTCGCCATCCATCCTGCGCAGGAGGCGAGGAGCAGGAGGTGCCTCCGCCACCTCCTCCCCAAGAAGGCGCCTTGGCTCCAAGGCGTGCAGCCCCAGGACGAGACCCTCCGCATCCGGCGCCTGCACGACAAGAAAGGAGCTGCCAAGAGATCCCTCGTCCCCAAGAAGGTGCCCGCGTGCTCCCAGCACCGGTGCACCATGACCGCATCCCTGCGCCACCACGTCAAGACCCCGCGCTACTCCAGGCAGCGGTGCACGGGAATCCCCAGGAGCAAGCCCCGCATCAGCAGAGAGCTCTGTTGGCCACTGTAGGCTGCCGTGCCTTCAACACCGAGCTACATAGCGTCGCATGGCCCGGCAAGTTCAAGTCGGACCTGCCTCCTCGCTACGACGGCACTGCCGACCCCGCGGAGTTCCTCCAGCTCTACGAGCTGGGCATCAAAGCCGCCAACGGGGACGAAAAGGTCATGGCGAACTGGTTTCCTATGGCGCTCAAGGACGGTGCCCGCACCTGGCTCCTGAACCTGGCTCCTGGCACGATCTCCTCCTGGGATGAGATGCGCACTCGCTTCATCGCCAACTTCCAAGGCACTCGCGACCGGCCCCCGACCATGAGTGACCTGTGCTGCATCAAGCAACAGCCAGGAGAGACCCTACAGAAGTACATTGAGCGCTTCAACAACGCCCGCCTAAAGATCCCCAGGGTGACTGAGGAGGCCATCATCTTAGCCTTCTCCGATGGCATGCGTGACATCAAGATGAAAGAGGAGCT
This sequence comes from Triticum timopheevii, assembly GCA_963921465.1. NCBI lineage: Eukaryota > Viridiplantae > Streptophyta > Magnoliopsida > Poales > Poaceae > Triticum > Triticum timopheevii. Next base: position 108,870,517 of record OY997270.1, read on the forward strand.
AGCAATCCATGAAGACCTGTGCACATCCCTGGAGCTGTTCAACTTGGCGACCAAGTGCGCCAGAGCTGAGGAAGGGCGCCTCTCCCTCCTCGAGCTTCCGGCTGCTGATCCAGAAGAGAAGAAGCCCAAGGTCAAGGACGTGAAGTGCAAGGGGGCTGCTGTGCTCGCAGCATAGCCAGACACCAAGCGAGGCAGGGATTATCCTGAGTCATCCAAGGGCAGCCGGTACTGCATGTACCACGACCTTCACACCCACAACACCAATGAATGCCAAGAGCTCAGGGCTATGCGAGATGGGCGTATCGGCCGACGCCCCGAGCGCAACGACCGGGGCTATGGCCGAGGAGGAGGAAGAGGTGGAGGACAATGGGAAGACCATGGCCCTCGCCAAGGTTGGCGTGACCGACCTCGCGAGGATCACTGGCAGGACCAGCCTCGCGAGGGAGGTTGGAGGGATCAGCCTCGTGAGGACCGCCCTCAAGGCAACGCAGGCCTCCCTCCTCTGCCACCACCACCGAGGAGGAATGAAGACCATCATCAGGACGAGGGGGCTGGGGGCTTCCAGGAGCCGCGTGCAATCGCTTGCATTCTGGGCGGCGCTCAGGCCCCAGCCTCTTAGCGCATCTTCAGGCAGTTTGCTCGCGAGGTGAATGCAGTCCTCCCCAAGCTTGAGGCCACGCGCCCTCTCAGATGGTCAGCGTGCGCTATCACGTTCAGCTCAGCGGATCAGCTCAAGTGCGCATCAATGGACGGAGTCCTCCCGATGCTTTGTTCCCCAGTCATCAGCAATGTGCAAGTCACCAGGACCCTCATCGATGGCGGAGCTGGACTAAATGTCCTGTCCGTCGAGACATTCAACAATCTCCAAGTGCCATATGATCAGCTTCAGCCAACCAAGCCTTTCTTAGGAGTCACTAATGGTTCCACTGTTCTGATAGGGCAAGTTCGCCTTCCTATCACCTTTGGGCAGCGCAACAACTACCGCACTGAGTTCATTGACTTCGACATCGCCCACATTCTCCTGCCATACAATGCCATCCTCGGGTACCTAGCCCTGGCCAAGTTCATGGCAGTGACTCACCACAGCTACAATGTCCTCAAGATGCCAGGAAGCGGTGGAGTCATCACAGTGCCTTGTGAGCAAAGGGATGCAGTGTGTTCTCTTGAGCATGCCTTCTAGGCCGCGGCAATCAGAGACCCAGATCACAGGAGCAGGAGACTTCCTGAGGCGGTCCCTAAGAAGAAGAAGGCTTCACCTGGCCCAAACCCTCGTGAGGTAGGATCCGCGCCCGTTCAAGGGGCGCCCACCCTCTGTTGCATAGGAAGGCGCGCCCGGCGCCCTCCTTGGGCAGGGCTCTGGGGCTCTTGCTTGGAGAGCCATCGACTTTGCCAAGGTCGTGAGGGAGGCACTCGGGCACCACTTGGAGGCATGCTTCAAGGCACGTTTCCCCCAGGAAGGTATGAGGCAAGGAGGGCCAAACCCTCATGAGTTCATCGTGAGAAACATTCAGAAGCTACAGGAGTCAAGAGTCATGCGCAGCAGCCGCTGCCTGCCCGTCGTGGCCCCACATCCAGGCGAGGACGGTGGGCTGCGCGTCTACATCGATGCACCAGGGCTCAACCGAGCCGCATCTCAGGAGCGCCTCTGGCCTTCGCGCGTGGGGTGTTATGAGGGTCCACCTCACAGCTATGTTCGCATGCCTTTCGGCCTGCCGAACGCGGTCGCCGCTCATCAGCGCCTACTGAGGAGCATCCTGGAGGCTCAGGAGGTCAGGCATCATGCAGTCCTGGCGGAGATGGAGATGGCCCTCGAAGATCCACATGTGCCCCCGGAGCCTCCCGAGGCTCCAGGTCCCGGGAGCTCGTGAGGGTCGGCCTCCTCACCGCATGTCATCCGCCGCTTCAGCATCACTTCACCTCCAACGATATCAGGTGACATCTTTCAAAGTCCCATTTTCAGCTGGGAGCGCCCGCACGGCTGCATCATTCCCAAGCCGCGTGGGTCCGTCCCTGCGGCATGTATCTATTTTGCTTATGCTCTTCACCTACCTTGTTGGGGGCGCCCCTCGGGCTGCATTATCCCCAAGCTACTCGGGCCTGACCCAGTGACGTTTGCTTTTTCCGCATTTATCTGAAATGGATTTGCTCCTCCGAGCTTAACCTGATTCCCATGGTTATCATCTGCTGCTTATCGCGGACCGCTCCGCTCTCATGCAAAGCGCTTGCATGTTAAAAGGGGGGGTACCTGAGCATCGCGACTCATGGGCTCTTACTGGCTCTCTAGCCCTCACCCCCTAGCCTTGACCCACGGCATCGCGACCTGTCATATCAGCGGCGGCTGAGCTCGCTCGAGGGCCGGGACCTGAGGACGTATAGCATTTGCATTCTAACCACCTTGCAGGAACACACCATTGATAAAGGCCCAGAGCCAGGCGCAACCCGCCTCGAGGTAGGGCCTCGTGAGTCCCACGCTGGCTCACGAGTGCCCAGATACACCTCTCCTAGCCCTACCGTGCCGGCCACGTGTCAGGGCGGGGCTGTACACACCCCGGGGGATCCTCCCGGAGGGGAGCCCCCTCCCATGTACCAGTGGAAGCACCATGCTCCGCGCTGGCTGACAACACTGCCGAGGAGCGACTCTGCCCGTACACATACGGAAGCACTATGCTCCACGCTGGTGATAAACAACTAAGGGCAGCCCACGGCCGTATCAACCTCAAGGAGCCAAGAGCTCAGTGTCTGGCACCGTCGCAACGCCTCCCCTTAGGAGCGCCGCGCGAGGGGGCTGGACACAGGGGCTGCACCCGGGCCGCGCCTGAACGCACGCCACCCAGCCAGGTCCCTCGGACCTGGTCATCGCGCGCCCCTTCCCGAGCGGAGCCAAGGTACGAAAGCTCGTTTGCACGTCAAGGGGGACTCCTGAGCATCGCGACTCAGGAGCCTAACTGGTCACGTAGCCCCTCACTCCTTAGCCCCGTCCTGGTTTCCGGTCGGGGCTAACGGCGGCTGAGGTATGCGGGGTGCCGGGCCCTGCCGACGTAGAACGACAAATCCACTCCTACGCCTCCCTTCCCTACTTGTTGTTTACGCGTCAAGGGGGATTCCCGAGCATCGCGACTCAGGAGCCTAACTTGCCACGTAGCCCCTCACTCCTTAGTCCCGTCCTGGTTTCCGGTCGGGGGCTAACGGCGGCGGAGGTATGCGCGGGGTCGGGTCCAGCCCCTCGGGAGCGCCGCGCGAGGGGGCTGGACACGGGGGCTGCACCCGGACCGCGCCCGAACGCACGCCACCCAGCCAGGTCCCTCGGACCTGGTCATCGCGCGCCCCTTCCCGAGCGGAGCCAAGGTACGAAAGCTTGTTTGCACGTCAAGGGGAACTCCTGAGCATCGCGACTCAGGAGCCTAACTGGTCACGTAGCCCCTCACTCCTTAGTCCAGTCCTGTTTTTCGGTCGGGGCTAACGGCAGCTGAGGTATGCGCGGGGCCGGGCCCTGCCGACGTAGAACGACAAATCCACTCCTACGCCTCCCTTCCCTACTTGCTGTTTGCGCGTCAAGGGGGACTCCCGAGCATCGTGACTCAGGAGCCTAACTTGCCACGTAGCCCCTCACTCCTTAGTCCCGTCCTGGTTTCCGGTCGGGGCTAACAACGACTGAGGTATGTGCGGGGTCGGGCCCTGCCGACGTAGAACACAAGCAAATAGGATGGAAAGATGCAAATTCCAGGGAATTCAAAAGCAAATATTACAAGCCATAGATTGTTCCACAACGCCAAACACAAGTTTAAATGCCTCTACAAGGCATGGTGCATGTTGCAGGAATTAAAACAGGACAGAAGCCGCGAAGGGATCACTTTCAAGTGGCGCCGCCACCTGTGGTGGAGTCACGCTGGGCGGCTCGACCTCCTGAGACCGCGGAACTGGAGACATCGCGCCTGGGCAAGGTGCTGAAGGCGCGGAACCTCCCCAGCAAAGCCTCGGCTCGACCCTTCGCGGCCTCGGCAGCAGCAGCGGCAAGGTCGCCGCTCACAGGATCCAGCAGGCTGTCGAGGTCGACGTTGGGGTCGCGAAGGTAGATGTGGCTGAGGACACGCGTCAGCGCTGCAGAAGATAGGGCACGCGCCTCGGCCTCGGCCGTGGGGCCAAGGCCGTCCGCGACATCTTCAAGTGCACAGACCAGGAAGGGAAGCAGCTCGGTAGGGCCGTCCTCTACACCAGCCAGCGGCTTCTCTAAGCCGCCCTCATAGACCGACTTCAGCGCGGCGCGAGCTTTCTCCTCCAGCTTCGCGAAGGCCACTCGATCCTCGGCCAGGACCTTCGCCTTGCGGTCTAGCTCGGTCCTCTCCACCTTCAGCGACTTCTCTAGCGTCTCCAAGCAGCCACGGCGGTCATCGAGCTCGGTGTCCCGGTCCCTGACGGCGGCCTCCCGAGCCTTCATCTCCTCCTCCTTCTCCTGGCGGATGCGGACCTCCTTGGCGAGCTCATCGCACAGGCCTTGCAGCTCGACCTCCAGCGCCTTGCAGCGGCCTTGGGCGTCCGCAGCATCGCCCTAGGCAGCATCGCGAGCGGCCTTGGCCTGGCAGGCGGATTTCTTCTCCCCATTGGAGGCCGACACGGCCTGGCTTAGCGCCGCTCGGACGGAGGCAGCAAAACGGGCCCGGCCAGAAGCTAGCTCCAGGTGCCCGACCACCAGGCGAGGGTTTGCGCACCGAAGATCCTCCCGCAACCGACTTAGTTCGTTGGAAGTCTGGTCCAGGACGCCAGAGGGATCAGAAGAGACGGGATCCGGTGGAGCAGGCAGAGAGGACGGCAGTGTGATCACGGCTTGGGAGGAAGGAGCCTCCTGGGCCTTGGACACCTCAGCGGCAGCGTCAAGCCCGGGCACCTCCAGGGTCAGTGGGGCCATGGGGGCTGACTCCTCGCCAGAGTGTCCATGCTGGACTCACGAGGACAACTGGGCGGGGAAGGCACGAGCCTCGATGCCCCCTTTCCCCGCAGATGAAGGTGCTGCCCCAGCAGACGAACTCGCCTCAAGCAGGGCCGCAGAAGCCCCTTTCAACCTCTTCACTGCAGGTGCCGGCCTGGCCAAGAGAATGCAGACGTCAAGGCTTGGCGGCGGAAACGAAGCAAAGCGTGGACCAAACACTTACTGGTCATCGTTCGTGGACTCAAGCAGCCTCCGGCCAAACTTGAAGCCCGAGAGCCTGCAGCTGGGATCGGCTTTGGGAAGCCCGGAGGCAGAAGGCGCATCGGCAGGGCCGGAGCTAGCCTCAGACTGCCCTGGGACCAGAGCAGACCCTGGGAGGACCAGCCCCGACCTGCCCTTCCTCGGGACCAAGGGAGAATCCTCCCCTCCTCGCCTGGCGCCGGCCTCGTCGTCGTCCGGCATGGAGTGGAGGGCGCGGGACCTGCGCCGAGGTAAGGACTCCTCTGACACCTCGCCAGTCGCCTCGGAGTCAGACTCTTCTTCTTCCTCCTCCTCCTCTTCTTCCTCATCACTCCCGCTGGAGTCGCCAGAGGACACATTCACCGCCGCCAATGCCGCCAGATCCTCGGGAGCTTCTGCGGGCACAAGCCCCTCACCGTTGAAGGTGGGCATGGCGTTCACCACCTGCTGCCAGTCGTCGCGAAGGAACAGGGGGACGGGAGCGCCCTCCGGCCTCGCCACGTCTTCCCCAACCAAGGAGTGGAGAGCCGCAACCAGATCTTCGTCGGCTAGGGCCTCGGAGCTCAGGCGAAGGGCAGCTGTAACGCCCCGGATTCGATGCGCCAGGTGTCTTCCAGTTATTCGCCGTCGTTGCCATGTCATTTGCTTGCATGTTGCATTTTGCCATGTCATCATATGCATTTCATATCATGTCATCATGTGCATTTCATTTTGCATACGTGTTCGTCTCATGCATCCGAGCATTTTCCCCGTTGTCCGTTTTGCAATCCGACACTCCTATGTCCTCCGGCGTCCCCTTTTTGTCTCTCATTGTGAGCGGGTGTTAAACTTTCTCGGAATGGCCCGAGGTTTGCTAAGCAGCCTTCGTATAGCACCGGTAGACCGCCTGTCAAGTTTCGTGCCATTTGGAGGTCGTTTGGTACTCCAACGGTTAACCGGGTAACCGCAAAGGCCTCTTTTGTGTTGCAGCCCAACACCCCTCCAAAGTGGCCCAAAACCTAGCAAACTCCCCTCCATGCTCTCGGTCGTTCGATCCCGATCGTGTGGGCGAAAACCGTGCCTCATTTGGAGCCTCCTAGCTCCCTCTACCTATATATTGCCCTCTTCCCCGAGATTTCGCAGTCCAAACACCCCAAACCCTAAAAAATCGCCCTCCGCCGCGCCCCGACATGTCCGCGCCCGCCAGACGTCCCGCGCCACCGCCCCGCGCCAGTGGCCCGCTGCCATGTGGCCCACGCGTCCTCCCGCCGCTGTCCGCCCGGAGAGCCCGGATCCGGCCCCCGCGGCCCATCTCCTCCGCATCCCACGCCCTGGGCGCCCATCCCCGCCGCCTCCCACGCCGGTGTGCTCCGCCGTCGTGCCGCGCCTCCGCCTCGCCGGACCGTGTCGCTGCGCCGCCCGTCGCTGCCCGTCGCCGACGTCCCGCTCCTCCCCGCGCTCGGCGCCCCGTGCCCCGACGCCTGCGCCCCGTCTCCGGCGAAGCTCCGGCCGGCCCCTCGCCGCAGCCCCTCGCCGGCGTCGCCCCCCTCCTCTCCAACTCCGGCTGCCGTCTTCCTCCTCTTCGGCGCCCTCTCCGGCGAGTTCTCCGGTCGTCCTCGGTTCGCGCGCCGCCCAATCCAGATCTGGATCCACGAAGGTTGACCCGGATTTCCCCAGGTCCCGAGATATTTGCATATTCTTAGCTTCTGTTCATAGCATCATAACTCCGCATCCGTGGCTCCGTTTTGGGCGAATAGCATGTCAAATTGTCCGCCTCGACGAGTACTTCATTTCATTCCATTGCGTCATGTTCATTTGAGTCAATCTTGATGCCTGAATCATCATTGCAAGTGTGCTATATAATGTTAACCTGCTGAAACTGTTATAACTTGGTGATTTGTCATTTTTGTTGCATTTGATGTGTGCATCCTATGAGCTTGATGTCTACATGTGTTTTGAACTACATCATTCCCTCTTTACAGTGGTGCAATCCATGTATTTTTTGGGTCTTGTAGTGAGTGCATCGAGCTTGTTAATTAGGGTACTTGCTGTTGCCGTTTTGCTAGGCTGATTCTGTTATATTTTGTTGCTATGTAAACCTGCTGCTACAAGTCATTCTATGCATAATCTGGAGATGTTCACTAAGGATGATTTGTTATACATGTCTTGATCTATACACTCATGCCCTTGGTTGCATTTATAGCCTGCTGTAACTTGTTGTCATCTTGCTCCAAACTTGCTAAATAATGTTGCTGTCAGCCTGTTAACACTAAGTTCAGTTTTGCCATGAGCTTTGCTAGTGGTCCATGCACCCTATGAACTTGATCTTGTCATGCTTAGCTTCATAAACATGTCTTATTACTGTTGGGTACCTTTCCATGCTATGTATTGCTCTGTGGTGAGTGGTTCAGGCTCACTAACATGCCTACTTATTGTTGTTCCTGCTATGTATGAATCTGTCATATAACTTGCCATGTTTACATGGGTGCCATCATATTTTCTGTGCCTTTTTGGCTCATGGTCAGTAAGGGACTTTTGTTATATGCAATTAGTAGTTTCCTGCCATGCCTTTGTTTGCCATGATATATTCCTGTAGCATGTTGTTTGATAGCTCTAAACATTGCAACCTGATGTTATTTCTGCTACGCCTGAAACTGTTAATATATGCAATCTTGCCATGTGTGTTTCAGCATGTTCTAGTAGTTTCTGGAGATAGCTCAGTGTTCATGTTTTGTCATGCTTTACCTGTACATCACGTCCATTCCTTTTGTTATCATGTTGGGGTGCTATAGCATATTGTTTTGATGCTTGCAATATGCCTAGTTGCTATTTTGGACAGATTGTTGTTATGCCATGTTTAACTTGTTTTGCTCATATCTTCTAGGCCGTAGCTCCGAACTAAATGAACTTTATATGTAACTTGACTAGAATTTCGTGTAGATCCTCTTGGTGCTCTTTAACTTGATGTTTAACAACTTCAACTTAATGTTTGTTCAGATCTGGATCAACTTTGAAACTTGCATATGAGTACTTACCGGAATTGTTACATGTTGTTTCCAGCCTCATTTAAACTTGCTTTGATGTGTTGTTCTTGTTTGCATCATCTCTTGCCATGAGTAGCTTCATGTAGCCTTTGTCATGCATCATGCTTGTTGTGCATCATGTCTTGTCTATGTGTGGTGTGTTTACCATGTTGTGTGCTTCTTCTCGATAATTCCCGTTTCGTTGCTATCCTGAGGATGCGTTCGTCTACGTGTGGTTCGTCTTCGTGGCTTCATCTTCTTCATGGACTCGTTCTTCTTCCTTGCGGGATTTCATGCAAGATGACCGTCACCTTGGATCTCACTACTATCATTGCTATGCTAGTTGCTTCGTTCTATCGCTTTGCTACGCTTCCTATCATTTGCTCTTCAAGCCTCCCAAATTGCCATGTCAGCCTCTAACATTTTTCACCATTCCTAGCAAACCGTTGTTTGGCTATGTTACCGCTTTGCTCAGCCCCTCTTATAGCGTTGTTAGTTGCAGGTGAAGTTGAAGATTTCTCCATGGTGGACAGGATTATGTTGGGATATCACAATAACTCTTATATATATTATTAATGCATCTATATACTTGGTAAAGGGTGGAAGGCTCGGCCTTATGCCTGGTGTTTTGTTCCACTCTTGCCGCCCTAGTTTCCGTCATACTGGTATTATGTTCCCGGATTTTGCATTCCTTACGCGGTTGGGTGATTTATGGGACCCCCTTGACAGTTCGCTTTGAATAAAACTCCTCCAGCAAGGCCCAACCTTGGTTTTACTATTTGCCTCACCACCACCTACCTTTCCCTTGGGAGTAATTGACCCAAGGGTCATCTTTATTTTAGCCCCCCCGGGGCCAATGCTTGTCTAAGTGTTGGTCCAAACTAGAGCACCGTGCGGGACCATCCCTTGGCAACTTGGGTTACGTCGGTACCTGTACGCTTAGCTTATCCGGTGTGTCCTGAGAACGAGATACGTGCGACTCCTATCGAGATTGTCGACACATCGAGCGGTCTTGCTGGTCTTGTTTTACCATTGTCAAAATGTCTTGTAAACCGGGATTCCGAGACTGATCGGGTCTTCCTGGGAGAAGGAATATCCTTCGTTGATCGCGAGAGCTTATCATGGGCTAAGTTGGGACACCATTGCAGGGTATAAACTTTCGAGAGCCGTGCCCACGGTTATGTGGCAGATGGGAATTTGTTAATGTCCGGTTGTAGATAACTTGACACCAGATACGAATTAAAATGCATCAACCGAGTGTGTAGCCGTGATGGTCTCTTTTCGGCGGAGTCCAGGAAGTGAACATAGTTTTTGGTTTATGTTTGAAGTAAGTAGGAGTTCAGGATCACCTCTTGATCATTGCTAGCTTCACGACCATTCTTTTGCTCCTCTTCTCACTCTCATTTGCGTATGTTAGCCACCATATCATGCTTAGCCGCTGCTGCAACCTCACCACTTTACCCCTTCCTTTCCCATTAAGCTTTGCTAGTCTTGATACCCATGGTAATGGGATTGCTGAGTCCTCGTGGCTCACATATTATTACAACAACAGTTGCAGGTATAGGTTTATGCGATGATCATGACGCGAGAGCAATGTTTGTTTGTCTTGGAGTTCTTCTTCTGCTTCTTCTTCGATCAGGGGATAGGTTCCAGGTCGGCAGCCTGGGCTAGCAGGGTGGATGTCGTTTGAGTTTTCGTTTGTGATTCATCCGTAGTCGGATGGTGCTCTTATGTAAGATGATGTTGTATTCATGTGGCATTGTATGCCTTTTGTATGTATCGCCATCTATTATGTAATGTTGATGTAATGATATCCACCTTGCAAAAGCGTTTCAATATGCGGGTCTATCCTTGGTGGGACCTTCGAGTTCCTTTTGGATAGGATCGCATATTGGGCGTGACAAGATGGTATTAGAGCCTCGACCGACCGTAGGAGCCCCTTGATTGATCGTGTAGTTTGGCCGTTGTTGGGTCTAGAAGAAAACTGTTTTCGGAGTCTAGTTATATCGGAGAGTAGGAATTCTTTTTACTCCTCAGCCTCTTTGTCGCTCTGGTGAGGAATCTTGATGTAGGTGTTTTGAACTACTCCTCTTCCCTTCAAATTTTTTCTTTAGGATCACACGGTTAGTTTCGTGAGTTGTCCATCCTCTTTTATCCGGTGCATCTCTCGTCAAGTCGACTCAAACCTCTTTGTCTTTCGTGAGATCAATCCTCAGTTCTTCCTCCGACGTCGTTGTTTTTCCCCATCCGAAGTTGTCTTTCTTTTTCCCACCCGCCCACCTCTTTTCTTCTCGGAACCGGAGTCTATAATCGAGTATCCATCCTACTCGTGCGAAGTCTTTGCTTTCTTTCCTCAATGATTTCAACCGGTGTTTTTCTCTTCAATTTATTCATCGGTTTTTCCCCTTCCAGTTGCCTGTGTTTTTCCCGCCCTCCCACCCTCTTCTTCCCGGAGTCTGACTCTCTCTCGACCATCAATTTCATTCGTGCGGAGCCTCTTCAGTCTTCCCTCAATTATTTCAACCGGTGAATTCTCGTCTCGTTTGATATTCTTCATCTCTTTTTCTTTTCCGGTGGATTCAATTCCATTTTTTGGTAGTGATTATTTTCTTTCCCTCGACTCAAGTGTTTTCCCTGCTCGTTCGCCTCTCGCCAGTTTATCCTTCCGGAGTGCTCAAGACATCTCAGAAGATTCATCTGTGTTCGAATTAATTCGAGGTTGTCACCTCATTCAAATATTTCAATTGTTCCCGTTCCTCATCTATCTGTTCAACATCCCTTTCCAACGGTATTTTTTCTCTTCAGTGGGCCCTAACCCACACGTCTTTTCCTAGGATCTTACCTGACTCTTCTAATTCCCCCACAGTTATTCTCAATTCTTTTCAAAGTGTGACGTAAGAATGGATTTCATCAGTCACATGCCTTCTTTAAGATTCACTTTCAAATTCTTTTCATTGTTGGATCAACCTCTTCCCTTTCATTCTCTTGGAGTGCCTTAACAAATTTTGGTGGTGTTTATCGTTGTCATTTGAAGATTGAAGAAGAGTTTTTCCTCTAAATCTTGTCTCTTCTCTCGAAGTTTCGTCGTGCTAGTTTCATGCTATCGTCTCGAATTATTCCGTTTGTTAGATATTCTTTCTTACCCATCCGGAGTATGTCAGGAGTAGTTTTTTCCATTTCTTTTCACCGGAGGCCATCATTCCAGTTATCGTTCTCTATTTATCCTGGTGCTCCGTTCAAGTGTTCTTTAATCAGCTCATGATCTCTTTGTTCTTTTGCATCTAAATCCCCTCTAGCTTATTGGTTCTTCTAATTCTTCCCAGTGATTCATTCTCTTTCATCAGTCATTTCCAAATTCTTATGGTGGTTCGTTCAAGATTCTTTTCCTTGTTTATCATATTAATTCATTCGTTCTTTTCAATCCTACCGGTGGTTCATGAAGACCTTCTCAAGTTCGCGATATGTCACTTCTCAATCCTTTTCAAGAAGAATAAGTAGTATGAAAAATCCATTGCTTGTCATCAATTTAATTTGATGAAGGATAAGCATACAATAAATCTTATTTTTATTTCATCCAAGTAAGTAATCCCTTCCTTCGGAGTTTGTTCTTGATGAATAAATTCTAGTTTCAAGTGTTTCATCTTTTCTTTTCCGGAGTTCAAATTTTCCTGGGCCATCTCGTCGGAAACCTCCATCTAAGTCACCGCAAGCTTTAATCTTATTCTTTCATCCTTCATTCTATCTCATCATCTTTTTGTTACCGAAGTTCTTCATGGTGGTTCTTCATGATTTAATTCATTCTTCAAGTGTTCATCAAGATTTTGTTGGTGGAGCTCAAGTATCTTTCTTCTTGCATATCAAAGTGCTCCGAATTCTTTTGAAGTGGAGTTTTGCATTTCTTCGTTCTTCTCAGCTATTTAATCTTTTTTGCATGTGGTCGATTATCACCTCATAATTTTGAGATGTTATCCGTAAGTCCATGACAAACTTATTCTTCTCGTTGTTGATTTTCTCAACTACTTCGTTTAAACCTCCCTTCTAAAGATGCTTTCAATTTCATTCGTGGCACAAGTTGTCATTTTCTTCTCTGTTCTTTTCATTCAACTCTTTCAATTCTTTCCGGAGGTTTTGTGTCATGTCTTCATCAAGTGACATTCCATCCTCTCAAGCTCGTGTTCTATTCCTTCCATTTTCAGTCGGAGTGATGCCTAAATCCTTTCAGTCTTATTCGTTTCTTATCTCGTTTTAACCGGAGTGGTTTCATAGTCTATCTGATTCCGTGAGCTTTCGATTCTCGTCATTCTCGTCGTTCCTCTCTTCTTCTCGAGTGCTCTCAATTATTTGCTTCTTCTCTTGAGTTCTTGTTTCATGTCATCCCTTTCCCTTCCGTCTCGGTCCTAAGATCTCGGGACGAGATCTCTTGTTAGTCGAGGAGTGTTGTAATGCCCCGGATTCGATGCGCCAGGTGTCTTCCAGTTATTCGCCGTCGTTACCATGTCATTTGCTTGCGTGTTGCATTTTGCCATGTCATCATATGCATTTCATATCATGTCATCATGTGCATTTCATTTTGCATACGTGTTCGTATCATGCATCCGAGCATTTTCCCCGTAGTCCGTTTTGCAATCCGACACTCCTATGTCCTCCGGCATCCCCTTTTTGTCTCTCGTTGTGAGCGGGCATTAAACTTTCTCGGAATGTCCCGAGGTTTGCCAAGCGGCCTTGGTATAGCACCGGTAGACCGCCTGTCAAGTTTCGTGCCATTTGGAGGTCGTTTGGTACTGCAACGGTTAACCGGGTAACCGCGAAGGCCTCTTTTGTGTTGCAGCCCAACACCCCTACAAAGTAGCCCAAAAACCCAGCAAACTCCCCTCCATGCTCTCGGTCGTTCGATCATGATCGTGTGGGCGAAAACCGTGCCTTATTTGGAGCTTCCTAGCTCCCTCTACCTATATATTGCCCTCTTCCCCGAGATTTCGCGGTCCAAACACCCCAAACCCAAAAAAAATCGCCCTCCGCCGCGCCCGGACATGTCCGCGCCCGTCGGACGTCCCGCGCCAGTGGCACGCCGCCACGTGGCCCCCGCGTTCTCCCGCCGCTGTCCGCGCCGCGGGCCCGGAGAGCCCAGATCCGGCCCCCGCGGCCCATCTCCTCCGCCTCCCGCGCCCTGGGCGCCCATCCCCGCCGCCTCCCGCGCCGGTGTGCTCCGCCGCCGCGCCGCGCCTCTGCCTCGCTGGACCGCGTCGCCGTGCCGCCCGTCGCCGCCCGTCGGTGGCGTCCCGCGCCTCCCGCGCTCGGCGCCCCGTGCCCCGACGCCTGTGCCCCGTCTCCGGCGAAGCTCCGGCCGGCCCCTCGCCACAGCCCCTCGCCGGCGTCGCCCCCCTCCTCTCCAACTCCGGCCGCCGTCTTCCTCCTCTTCGTTGCCCTCTCCAGTGAGTTCTCCGGTCGTCCTCGGTTCGCGCGCCGCCCCGATCTAGATCTGGATCCACGAAGGTTGACCCCGATTTCCCCTAGTCCCGAGATATTTGCATATTTTTAGCTCCTATTCATAGCATCATAACTCCGCATCCGTGGCTCAGTTTTGGGCGTGTAGCATATTTGATTGTTCGCCTCGACGAGTACTTCATTTCATTCCATTGCATCATGTTCATTTGAGTCCATCTTGATGCCTGAATCATCGTTGCAAGAGTGCTATATAATGTTAACCTGCTGAAACTGTTATAACTTGGTGATTTGTCATTTTTGTTGCATTTGATGTGTGCATCCTATGAGCATGATGTCTACACGTGTTTTGAACTACATCATGCTCTATTTACAGTGGTGCAATCCATGTATTTTTGTGGGTCTTGTAGTGAGTGCATGGAGCTTGTTAATTAGGGTACTTGCTGTTGCTGTTTTGCTAGGCTGATTCTGTTATATTTTGTTGCTATGTAACCCTGCTGCTACAAGTCATTCTATGCATAATCTGGAGATGTTCACTAAGTATGATTTTTTTACATGTCTTGCTATATCCGCTCATGTCCCTGGTTGCATTTATGGCCTGCTGTAACTTGTTGTTATCTTTCTCCAAACTTGCTAAATAATGTTGCTGTCAGCCTGTTAACACTAAGTTCAGTTTTGCCATGAGCTTTGCTAGTGGTCCATGCACCCTATGAACTTGCTCTTGTCATGCTTAGCTTCATAAACATGTCTCATTACTGTTGGGTGCCTTGCCATGCCATGTATTGCTCTGTGGTGAGTGGTTCAAGCTCACTAACATGCCTACTTATTGTTGTTCCTGCTATGTATGAATCTGTCATATAACTTGCCATGTTTACATGGGTGCCATCATATTTTCTGTGCCTTTTTGTCTCATGGTCAGTAAGGGACTTTTGTTATATGCAATTAGTAGTTTCATTCCATGCCTTTGTTTGCCATGATATGTTCTTGTAGCATGTTGTTATATAGCTCTAAACATTGCAACGTGATGTTATTTCTGCTAAGCCTGAAACTGTTAATATATGCAATCTTGCCATGTGTGTTTGAGCATGTTCTAGTAGTTTCTGGAGATAGCTCAGTGTTCATGTTTTGTCATGCTTTACCTGTACATCACGTCCATGCCTTTTGTTATCATGTTTGGGTGTTGTAGCATATTGTTTTGATGCTTGCAATATGCCTAGTTGTTGTTTTGGACAGATTGTTATATCTTGTATAGAGTGTATGTGTTGAATGGTTGCTCCGTTTTGAGTGTGATCTATATGAAACTTGTTTAGAATTGCATGTTGTTTCATATTACCATGTTGCATCCTTGTTTTGAGGTATTTGCTTGACGTTTGGGTGCATTTTGCATCAATGCCATGTTTAACTTGTTTTGCTCATATCTTCTAGGCCGTAGCTCCGAACTAAATGAACTTTATATGTAACTTGACTAGAATTTCGTGTAGATCCTCTTGGTGCTCTTTAACTTGCTATTTAACAACTTCAACTTAATGTTTGTTCAGATCTGGATCAACTTTGAAACTTGCATATGAGGACTTACCGGAATTATTACATGTTGTTTCCGGCCTCATTTAAACTTGCTTTGATGTGTTGTTCTTGTTTGCATCATCTTTTGCCATGAGTAGCTTCATGTAGCCTTTGTCATGCATCATGCTTGTTGTGCATCATGTCTTGTCTATGTGTGGTGTGTTTACCATGTTGTGTGCTTCTTCTCGATAGTTTACATTTCGTTGCGATCGTGAGGATGCATTCGTCTACGTGTGGTTCGCCTTCGTGGCTTCATCTTCTTCATGGACTTGTTCTTCTTCCTTGCGAGATTTCAGGCAAGATGACCGTCACCTGGGATCTCACTACTATCATTGCTATGCTAGTTGCTTCGTTCTATCGCTTTGCTGCGCTTCCTATCATTTGCTCTTCGAGCCTCCCAAATTGCCATGTCAGCCTCTAACCTTTTTCACCCTTCCTAGCAAACCGTTGTTTGGCTATGTTACCGCTTTGCTCAGCCCCTCTTATAGCGTTGTTAGTTGCAGGTGAAGTTGAAGATTGCTCCATGGTGGACAGGATTATGTTGGGATATCACAATATCTCTTATATATATATTATTAATGCATCTATATACCACGACTAGGGAAAAGGCTAGCAGCAGCGCGTGTTTTAGATGTATCAGTAGAGCGGGCACAGGAGCTACTAATAAGGCGCTACTGCTAATGCATAGCAGTAGCGCGTGCACACCGGCACTACTGCCACACAAGTGTAGCAGCAGCGCGGTTAGAGGAAGATCGCTACTGTTAGTAGCGCTAGCGCGCTTTACCTGGACGCGCTACTGCTATTGAGGCGCTTCTTCTAACTTTTATACACTCGCTACTGCTAATTTATGTATTTTTTTGGCATATTTGTTTTGTATTTGAACAGGCTTTGTAGAAGAATCTTTAGCACATAGAAATGTCATCATGATACACATACAAATGCCTGCGAGACCACAAATGTAATCATAGCATGTACATACAAATAGTCTCATCATAATCATCATCCAACACAAAGTGATATCTTGTCATCATCTCGAAAATAGCGATACATGCAAGTCTCGAATACTTGCAACTACAACAACGTCATCCATCTAAACAAAGGTATACGCAAGAAGTGCTATCACTATGAGTGAGAGCGGAACTATGCAGTACATGAGGTGGCGGTTACGAGTCCTCTCTCGCGCTAGCGTGAACCTCAAGTAACTAGCTTCTCCTTCTTGTCTGCTTTTGAAGCCTTTATGGCTGGCACCCGTGAACCCATTCACTTGCGCCTGACACTCATGCCACTCGTTGTACACCCCCGGAACCTTCCCTTTGTACACGACATAGCATTTCCATCTCGCCATCAAGAAACTAGGTACCTGTTAGAGATGCATGTTCATGAAGAGGATTTACAATCATATATATGCAACAAAATATACTAGAGCAACACCGAAAAAGAAAGGGTTAGCAACTAGATGCAACATATATAGTACGCAAATTAATTAACTAGAGGTACGCAGGTAATCGTACGCAAGCTAACAAAGTAGCGTTACGCAAGTTCGGCAGGGACCATGGACATCACAAAGTTTCATCGCTACAAAAAGTATACAAGTTCAACCGACACATATCATCATCATCGGCATCATAAATCACTAGAAGTTCCATCCTTCCATATCATCGAGGACGAACCCTAGCTTCTTGAACAGCGTGAGGTCTAGACGTTGCATGCCTATGCGAGTTCGGACGTCAGCTCGCGATATAGGGCCGTGGTGGAACATCCCCTTCTCATCGACGACTTCTTTCATGATGATCGTCGCAATGTCGCTTTGGATGCGAAAGAAGTCATCTCTAAGTTTATAACTCGCTTCTCCATGAGATTCTAGCCACTTGTGGATATGATCATCATTTCTGCTGTTAATGCGAAGATTTTGGTGATCCGTGTTGAACTGAATCATGAGATGGACGATGTAGAATCCATCCTTCTTGCTTGGTTTTGGGACATGGAAGCAGGAGAAGTTAGTTTTATGCGTGAAACCCATCTTCTCGTTCCTTTGTTTCTTGATCTGCACGTGGCCACCTCTAAAGCTGAAGCCTTGGAGAGCATCATCTAGAATATTCATTATGTGGGTGTAGTCCTTTTTCTCGTAGTCTCTGGAAGGGTCAAAATACATGGCGTGGGAGACTTGCGGGTAAAGAACGATAAGGACGGCGCGCCCGTTGCTGCGGGGAAAAGACACCTCTAATTATTCCCCATATGAGAGAGAAGGAATGATTGAAACGTACGAAAGGTTTGTCTGGAATTGACTTACTTTGGATGATAAGGCACGAGGACAATTTCCCGGTCCTTATTCTGTACCATGAACTTTTGGAGGTACTCCCTAGCAGTTTCACGCTCAATGTCGCCGAGACTCAAGAAAGACTCGTGCATGTAGTACGGATCCGCCACACAGATTTGCGAGACTTCTTCACTCTTCATGACGGAGCTCAGATGTAGCGCAAAAAGGCGGACGATAGTAAAATCAAGCCGCCTTGTTAGAAACATCTCAAAGATATGGTCAAACCGCAGGAAGAACACCTCCGCGGGCCGTGTGTCAACGTAGCACTTCCCCTCAGGCACACGAGCCGCGTATGTCGGATATCCTGGATCCTTTGAGGCTAGTAGGCTTTTCTCAGTCGACAGCACATGGTCGTGCAGTCTCCTGAGATCCCCTGATAGTGCCTCCAGTGGTTTCGACGGTAGCATCGACTCGCCCGTGAGATGGAACATGACCGCACCTTTCACGGGTACACGCTCTTCAGAATGCATCGTCTGGCTGCTATGTGCTCTGGCTTGTTTGGAGGCAGTTACCTTCCCCGATCTCTTCCTCTCCTTTTTCTTGGGCACACCTTCCAGACCCTTCCTTAACCCCTGCCCCAGTGTTCCCGGGCTAAGTACTGTACGACCCTCGCGCCCGGCTAGTTGAGCCTGTGTTGAGGCGGCATCTTCAGGCGTGTCCTGTGAGGATTTCATGAAGAGAGACTTTTTGTAATCCATGGTACGACCCTGCCCGGGCATATCATCGATATCCTCATTAGCAAGTTGATAGCCTGATTCGTCATATGGTTGACTCATCATATCTATGTCACAGTCATACGCGTTTGTATTGAGGTAATCCATAGGGTCGACCTCCGTCTCATCATGCATTCTCTGTTCTATAGGAGAAATTACATCAGCCAGTACTATTGCACCCCCTTCATCATGTCATCTGCCGCTCTCACCCGGCACTAAAGGAGCTGGTAATTGCATAGGCGGGGTGGTGGTCTCCGCACATGCTTGTTGATGTGTGGTAGTTATTGGTGTGCTCTCGGCCGGCTCCAGACGAATAAGATTCTTAAGCCATAGCAGCACCCAACCCTTGCAGCTTCCAATCCGCGGCGGTCTCGTCGTCCACTCCCACATGCTGTACTGGAGGAGGCAAACCCTCGTGCCCCGATTTCACACTGGTCAAGCTAACCCTGAAGTGCCCAGCGGGGATCGGCTGGTTGTGGAACGTGCATTGAGAGGGGTCCATTATCATCCCCTTTCCCACGTCCACCTTCTGGCCTTTGATCAAGTAGAGTATGGTGCACGGGGTTTCTTTCGCCTGCAAACACATATGTCTGTGGCGTAAAACAACCGAAAGGCAACAAAATGGAATATTATCTATTTATATATGTTGGTCCGACATGTAATTACCGTGACGGCGTTGAGCTCAGCCAAAGATGAAGGCCCACCTAGCGCGCCTGAGACTGATGACAGGCTGCTATGAGCGGGAGCGGCTGCGAGAGGAGGCCCGGTTGCTTGAGCAAGTGATGGTGCGATGGTGTTGTTGTTCATGGAGTTGCTCGCGACGAAACTGGGCATCGGGAAATCATGTACCGTCTTGTCTGGATTTTCCTTCGCCCAGTTGATGATAACTGGAACCAAGTTAGTAGCGAAATCATTTCTGCAGGCAGTTACAGCTGCATTGACTGCCTGCTGTAGCAACTCATATTTGTCCTCGGCTGCTTTTTTCGCGTCCTCAGCTGCTTTTTTCTCAACCGCAAGCTTCACCTTTGCGTCGATGTCCGCCTGACTAAACTTCTTTTTCTGCTTCTTGGCCTCCGGGATGTTGTTGTAAAACACCTTCCACGTGGCGCCATCTCGAGCGCCGTGCACACGACCATATTGCGGCCACTGGTTCAAAGGGAGTCCCTTAAGTTCGTTCAAGGCCCGGTTGAGAGGGGTGTCCCACTTGGGCCTCATCGGAGAAGTAGGGCTTTCGGCTACAAGCCGGTGTTGCTTCTCCAGTAGTCTAATCAATTTCCTCGTGATCTTGTCCGTGTAAAAAACCTTTTTCTCCTTGTCCCACTTGTAGCGAGCCCTGATGAAGTCATGCTCCAAGGGGTTGGTGAACTTCGGAAGGGGTCTGGGAGACCCGCGGCTTCACGTTCTGCGTCCTCCTTATCCCATATGGGCCTTTTACCGAGGTAGCCACGGCTTCCGAGGTGATGCTTCCCCGTGTTCCTTTGCTGAAGGCTTTTGAATTTCGCAGCGTTAGCCTTGGCTGCCTCGGTAGCGCAAGTGTCCTTGAACTTTTCGAACTCCTCTTCCGTAAGTGTCGGATTTTCCTCCAGAATCTTGGACAGGGGTTCATCAGCCTCAATAGCTCGTTTCACCCTCCCTTTATAGGAGGCCAAATCATTGTTGAACATGCCCATGGCGTGATTGTTGATCTTTTTCATCTTCGGATCATCCCACAGTTGTTCTATGTTATCATCTCGGTCGGGGAACTTGAATCTCTTGTGCAACTTCGTTAGGAGCAACTGTGTCAAATGTTCTTTACTCCTTAAGTCATCGTCGTTGATGCTCGCGCATTCCCGTAGGATGCATCCTACTTGGTTCCCATAGCACTTGCGAGGTTCTTCCGGCTCTAACGGCTCAAACTTGCCAGGTGCCATATTTGTGATCACACGTCGTCCAATCCCTAGTTTGTTAGGTTTTCGTATCCTCTGCTTCTTATGCCTCCTCTTTTCGGTAGCGGCATCGGGGCCGGTACCTTCCCCGCCGGTACCTTCCCCACCGGTCTCGGTGCCGCCATCGGTGCCGGCACCGTCGGTGTCGATGTCGGCGTCAGTACCATCATCGAGGCCGACCTGCAAACCTTGCTTAGCAGTCAAATATTCGAGGTACTCTTGTTCACCCTCATAATCCATCTCGTCTGCATCTTGGTCAGAAGGCCCAGTTTCTTCGTTGTTCGACATGCTTCCTATGATTAAGTGTCCTCATTTATTTCTAAAAGTATGAATAAATGAGAAATGACATAAAAATAAATCTATGTGCCAGCACTCGATATGGCAACTATGTAGCACAAATCATGCGTTTATTCATGGGAAATTTCGGCATGACCTTTGCTAAAAAATGGACATATCGAGCGCCTGAAATTCACCGGAATGGAAATGAATCAACATTCCAGCGTAACATAGGCCACTCGGATCATTTTCCAAACATGACATGTCCAAAACATGACATATGCACATATCACATGTCCAGTTCAAATTTGCATATAAATTCTGCTAATTTTGAAACCTAGCTAAATTCATAACTAAATAGATAACCTAATTAACATAATTGAAGAACCCTAGCAGAGAGAGAGGGGGGGTTTACAGGAGGGTGCAGGGGCGAGGAGGCAGGCCCGACAACGGCGGGGAGGGGAGAGGAGGGACGCGAGGGCCGATGGGTCGGGTGCGTGCGTGCCGGGGTCGGGGGCAAGCGCCGGCGCCGGAGTCGGGGGCGAGCGCCGTGGTCGGGGGCGAGCGCCAGGGTCGGGGGCTAGCGCCGGCGCCGGGGTTGGGGTCGAGGGCCGGGTCGGGGGCGAGCGCCGGGGTCGGGGGCTAGCACCGACGCCAGCGGAGTCGGGGGCGAGCGCCGGGGTCGGGTCGGGCGCGGCGGTGCGACGGGGGAAGAGAGAGTGGGGATTTGGGGGGAAAAGGCGGGATGAAGCAGGGCGAGTGAGAATTTTGGGTTAAGTGGACGTAGCAGTAGCGCGTTATGTCAAAACGCGCTGCTACTAACTTCAGTAGATGTAGCGGTTTAGGCAAAATTCGCTACTACTAAATTCAGTAGCTGCAGCGGTTTATGCAAAACGCGATGCTACTACCGTCGCTACTGCCAGTTTTCCTTTGTCTTTTCCTTTATTTTATCCCACTTTTATTTCTTGAGGGCAGTAAACGAAGGCAGGGTGATATATATTGCATCATTTGACGGTTAAATATGTATGCAAAATAGGAACATATATGTTACACATCATTGGACCTATGCATAATAATGGCTAAGTGTGTATTAAAAATAGGAGCATATATATATATATATATTACACATCATTGGACCGATAACATACGTTTCCTCAGTGCTAACGTTTTCGTTTTTGAGTCAGCTTCTTTCCCTTCTTGTTCGTCGAAGAATAATTGAGCCCCTCATTGTGACTTTGCCTTTTCCATGGAGTACGATTTTTCTTAGGTAATGTAGTATTGATTCTACTTTTGACGTATACTTCATCATCATCGTCATCTTCCCTCATTGGGTTGTCGTACTGATCATAGTCTTCCTCGTTGGCGACTCTATCCATTCCAATGATGTTCCTTTTGCCTCTCCTCACGACAACACGGCTGGGATTGCGCGGGTCAGTTATGAAGAAGCATTGTGTCACGTGCTTAGCGTGTACCCATGGCTCGTTTTTTGCGATAGCGTTCACCGTAGCGCTCTTGGCGTCGGGTATAGTCATGGTAGCGAACATCTGGCTTTCTCTTTCGACATTCTTAGCCCATCTGACACGGAACATCATCGTGTTGTGCAGTTCAGAGTAGTCAAGCTCCCAGATCTCCTCGACCCTTCCATAAAATCGTTCAGTTGCGCCGTTGTCGCTGCCGGTCATGCATTCCATCGTCACCCCTGAGTTCTGATCATCACTGTCCATATCTTTGGCCTCTGTGTAGAACGTGTATCCGTTTATATCATATGCCTGATAGGTTACGAGGTTGGCCGAGGGGCCATGTGCTAAGGCGTATATGAGCAATCCGTCCTTAGAGCCCTCCTCCGGGGGATTAGCAATAATATGCTCTTTGAACCAATGCAGGAAAGTGGAGTTGTGCTCTCTAGTAACTTCGGCGTCCGTCCTGCATACCCCTCGGTCACGATACTTCTTTGCGATAATTTCTTTGTGCAGTGCCACGAAAGGATCTACCTCGTCTAGGTGTTGTAGCACTACCAAGTTTGCTCTGTCAAAGTCGCTGCGTCGATCTGAGTATGCCACATGCAGTTCCCTGCGACCGTTGCAGTGACCATCTCCTTCGAGCCTCCCATCGTGCTTGTTAACGGGCAAACCAACACTAACACCAGGCGGCTGGTCTGCACCATATAGAAAATTCTCACAGAAAGAGATGCACTCTTGTGCCAAATAGCCCTGGACGATGCTTCCATCCGGACGGGACATGTTACGAACGAATCCTTTGATGATCCCATTCATCCTCTCAGACGGCATCATGTTGTGCAGGAATGACGGCCCCAGGTCTATTATGTCATCCACAATACGGACACACAAATGCACCATCACGTCGAAGAACG
The DNA here is from genome assembly GCA_963921465.1 of Triticum timopheevii. Taxonomy (NCBI): domain Eukaryota; kingdom Viridiplantae; phylum Streptophyta; class Magnoliopsida; order Poales; family Poaceae; genus Triticum; species Triticum timopheevii. Next base: position 108,893,290 of record OY997270.1, read on the forward strand.
CGGGCGGGAAGTACATCTCAAGCTCATTTAGTATCACAACAATCTCTTCCTGTAGCCTTTGGAGCTGCTTCACACTGATCGACTTTCGAGAGATCACGTCGAAAAAGTTGCAGAGACCAATAAGCGTGTCACAGACGTGCTTGTCCATTATCCCTCTAAGGGCAAGAGGTAGTATCTGCGTCATCATCACATGACAGTCATGAGACTTGATCCCGCTGAACCTTTTCTTGTCCGTGTCTAGATATCTACTTATCTTGCCACAGTAATCGGAACTAACTTTGACTCCGGTAAGGCACTTAAAGAATTGATTGATCTCAGCCTGACTTAAGGTGAAGCAAGAAGAGGGGCAGTAATCCTCTTTCTTTATTTTCTTGCCCTTCTTCTCCCGTGCCTCTGTCTCCGTCTCTGTCTCGTCTGACATTTTACGGGGCGGCATGTGCAGATCTTCCCTGATTTTCAAATCTTGCAAGTCTTTTCTTGCCTTCGGCCCATCCTTGGTCTTATCCGGCATGTTCATCAGTGTTGCGAGCAAGCTCTCAAGGACATTCTTACATATATGCATTTGATCAAGGCAATGAGGTGTATCGAGTTTGTGCCAGTACTCCAAGTCCCAGAACACAGACCTCGTCTTCCATACCTTCAGCAGCGGCTCCGGCGCCTTTCTCATCGTCTTTCCCGGCGCGGGGCACTCCTTCCAGTTTTTCAACAGCTCATCGATTTCCACACCGCTCCGCTTACGTGGAGGTCCTCGATGCTCAGCTTGACCATTGAATAGATCTCCACGGTTTCTCCACGGGTCGTCCTGTTCAAGCCATCTTCAATGCCCCATGTACACGATTTTCCCAGACCCGCCATCTTTCCTTGACGTTAGCTGCTGAGACGTCATATCATCCATGCACCGCGTGCATCCGCAATATCCATGGCACACCTGGCCTGCCACATATCCGTAACCGAGATAGTCCTGCACTGTCGTGATCAGCGCGGCTCTCATGTTGAAATACTCACCTTTGCTGGCATCCCATGTCTTGGCTGGTGTTTTCCATAACGTGTCTAACTCCTCTTGATGTAGCCCCAGATACAAATTAATATTATTTCCTGGTTGTTTCGGCCCTTGAATAAGCATGCTCATGTGAATGTACTTCGATTTCATGCACAACCAGGGGGGAGGTTGTACATCCATATAAACACGGGCCATGTGCTATGGTTGGTGTTCTGGTTGCCAAAAAGATTCATGCCATCAGTACACGCGCCGAGCACGATGTTCCTTGCATCACATTCAAAATACCGATAGAAGCTGTTCAACACTGTCTCCACTGGCTTCCATCCTTCACGTGTCTCAGCTTTGGATCATCTCCATCATCGGGCTTCTTCCTCTCCGCATGCCAGCGCATTAGCTTAGCTTCCTTGGGATCTAAAAAATACCTCTGGAGACGGGGAGTGATTGGTAAGTACCATACAACTTTTTGGGGACATTTCTTCCCGGGATTCTTGTATCGAGAAGCATTACACACCGGACAGCTTGTTTTTTCCGCGTGCTCCTTCCGATAAATTATGCAATCGTTGATGCATGCATGGTATCTAACGTGTGGCAGATCAAGAGGGTACACGATCTTCTTGGCCTCATCAACACTAGTAGGACATAGATTACCCACGGGAAGAACATCCTTTAGGTACTTGAGATGCTCATCGAGGCTAGTGTCGGTCCATTTGTTTTTAGCCTTTGTCTTCAGGAGTTGGAGCGTGAAACTCAAGCGGGTCACCTCAGGATTGCAACCATCATACAATGGAGTGTTCGAGTCTAACACCAGTTGCTCCAGCTTAGCCTCCTCTCTAGAAGCAGCTGTCTCAGTACTCGTCTCCTTGCGAAGCAATGCTTGAACATGAGGGTCCCGCACAATTGAACTTAGTACCGACAAACTCTGCTGCATGGAGTCCATGTCGTTCTCTCTGCCGCCATGTCCGGCCCCTTCTCCTCCGCCATGTCCGGCCCCTTCTCCGCCGCCATGTCCGGCCTCTTCCTCGCCGCCATTATCGATCATCTCTTCATCTTGCCCCGTGTCATCATTGCCTGCCCCGTCGGCATCCTCAACATCGTCATCCTCATCTTCAATTATCCACCAAGTATAGCCATCCATGAAACCAGTCATGAGTAGGTGCGCTTCGACACGACCATCGTCATGGCGGTCGAGCCAAACTATTCCTTTGCATTTTCGACATGGACATAAAACCTCTGTTCGGTTATTTTCTTTCATGTCCTGCACCGCCGACCGCAACCACCTGTCCACCATCGTTCCACTGACCATCGTCAACTCTGCACGGTAATAATAAAAAAATTGATTATAAAAATGCATGCATGCATCAAAGTCATAAAAAAATATGGCATGACCTTCCCTAAAAATAGGACATATATGGATCTAGAGTTTGCCCGGAATTCGCCGAAACGGAAATAAATCGACATTTCGGCAAAACATAGGCAACTCAAAAGCATAATTTGGCGTCAACTCATGCCACACACACAATTTCCACAAACATATCACACACACATAAACATATTTCCATTTTGCAAAAGCATGAAATTTTCATCACCTCTATCTCGATCGAGATCGAGCACACGGTGGAGATGATGTTGTAGGGAGATCAAAAGTGCACAAAGCTCTTTTTGATAAAAATAGATCTAGTTAGGGAGAAAATAGGTCACTTAACTAAATCCTACATCTACCTAGCTACCTAATTTGGGAGGAGACAACTTCAACTAGTGGAGGGGGAAGGAAAAAGAGAAAGGAGATGCATTAATGGAGGTGGTGTAGTTAGGTAGGAGTAATGAAGAGAGAGAAAGGTGGATAGAAGAGAGAGAGTAATGGGGGAGAAGTACTGAGGAAGAAGAAGAGTGAGAGTGGGAGCATGTGGGGGAGGTAGGGGGAAGGGAAGAGAGGAGGGGGAGGGGGAGGTAGGGGGAAGGGAAAGAGAGGAGGGGGAGGGGAGGGACTGGTGGGGAAAGGTGGTGGGTTGGTGCGGGTTAGCAGTAGCGCGGTATCTAAAACGCGCTGCTGCTAAGGAATTAGCAGCAGTGTGCTTTGTGATACGGCCCTACTGCTAACTGGGACAGAAAAGTGTGGCAATTTGAAATTTAGCAGCAGCGATCTCAGAAAAAGCACGCTACTACTACATCCTTAGCTGTAGCGCGGTTTGCGCGACCGCGCTACTGCTAATTAGAGTTAGGTGAACACCGCAGGTCGATATTTGTAGCAGCGCGTTTTATGCCGAGCGCGCTACTGCTAAATCCTTATCAGCAGTGAGTTTCCCAGACACGCGCTACTAATAGTTAGCAGCAGCGCTCCTTTTTGAGCCGCGCTGCTGCTAAGATTCTGTGTATAGGCTTTTCCCTAGTAGTGTACTTGGTAAAGGGTGGAAGGCTCGGCCTTATGCCTGGTGTTTTGTTCCACTCTTGCCGCCCTAGTTTCTGTCATACCGGTATTATGTTCCCGGATTTTGCGTCCCTTACGCGGTTGGGTGATTTATGGGACCCCCTTGATAGTTCGCTTTGAATAAAACTCCTCCAGCAAGGTCCAACCTTGGTTTTACTATTTGCCTCACCACCACCTACCTTTCCCTTGGGAGTAAATAACCCAAGGGTCATCTTTATTTTAGCCCCCCCGGGCCAATGCTTGTCTAAGTGTTGGTCCAAACTAGAGCACCGTGCGGGACCATCCCTTGGCAACTTGGGTTACGTCGGTACCTGTACGCTTAGCTTATCCGGTGTGTCGTGAAAACGAGATACGTGCGACTCCTATCGGGATTGTCAACACATCGGGCGGTCTTGCTAGTCTTGTTTTACCATTGTCTAAATGTCTTGTAAACCGGGATTCCGAGACTGATCGGGTCTTCCTGGGAGAAGGAATATCCTTCGTTGATCGCGAGAGCTTATCATGGGCTAAGTTGGGACACCATTGCAGGGTATAAACTTTCGAGAGCCGTGCCCACGGTTATGTGGCAGATGGGAATTTGTTAATGTCCGGTTGTAGATAACTTGACACCAGATACGAATTAAAATGCATCAACCGAGTGTGTAGCCATGATGGTCTCTTTTCGGCGGAGTCCGGGAAGTGAACACGGTTTTTGGGTTATGTTTGACGTAAGTAGGAGTTCAGGATCACCTCTTGATCATTGCTAGGTTCACGACCGTTCCTTTGCTCCTCTTCTCGCTCTCATTTGCATATGTTAGCCACCATATCATGCTTAGCCGCTGCTGCAACCTCACCACTTTACCCCTTCCTTTCCCATTAAGCTTTGCTAGCCTTGATACCCATGGTAATGGGATTGCTGAGTCCTCGTGGCTCACAGATTACTACAACAACAGTTGCAGGTACAGGTTTATGCGATGATCATGAGCGAGAGTGATGTTTGCTTGTCTTGGAGTTCTTCTTCTGCTTCTTCTTCGATTAGGGGATAGGTTCCAGGTCGGCAGCCTGGGCTAGCAGGGTGGGTGTCGTTTGAGTTTCTATTTGTGATTCATCCGTAGTCGGATGGTGCTCTTATGTAAGATGATGTTGTATTCGTGTGGCATTGTATGCGTTTTCTATGTATCCCCATCTATTATGTAATGTTGATGTAATGATATCCACCTTGCAAAAGCGTTTCAATATGCGGGTCTATCCTTGGTGGGACCTTCGAGTTCCTTTTGGATAGGCTCGCATATTGGGCGTGACAGTAGTGCCCGCTTCCCCAAGCCTCCACAATGGGAGCGAGTGCTCCCAGAGTGGAGCCACCCGGTGCTCCAGGAACTCCCTCGGGAGCGTGGCCCCGGTCAGCTTCGTCGCCCCCAAGTTGCTTGGCCTCAGGTCCGCGTTCATCCTCTTGAGCACCGCCCTCGCACGGGGGTCGACAAGCTCCGCGCGACACCACGCATCAATGGCCTTGGGCTGCCCCATAGGCAGCACCAATCGAGGGTGGATGCGCTCGGCATACACCATGACCCACTTACTCCGGAAGCCTTCAATCCTCTTTTCAGGCTTCGAGATGGCATTGGAGTTGGAGTATGCGATCAAGCTCGCACATGCGGTGATGGGGCCACGAGAATCCAGGAGGTAAAAGTAATGACGCAGCAAGGCCACTGAGGGCTTTACCCCAACGTGAGCCTCACAGAGTTGGGGTGGATGTGCAGAGCTTGCAAGTTGTATTGGCGAAGAACAACAAAGAAGAACTCGGAGAAAGGGGGCACCAGACCGGCGATGATGGCGCTCACGAAGAGCGGGTAGAAGGTGCTCCCCTTGCCTTCAGGCTGGTCGGAGCCGGCCTTGAGCACAGTCGCTCCCTCGTTGCCCTGCGCCACCGTCCTCAAGCGCATGAGGGCGCGATTCTTATCCGACACATTCAGGGGATCCAGAGCTGGCGAGTACCAGGCCTCGGTCGGGGTCTTGCGAGGCGCCATGGCTTGCCAGATGGGAAGGATTGAGACAGATCTGGAGGATTTCGGAAGCGAGAAGGAGAAGGGCGAGAAAGGGGATCTGGAGCAAGGCGAACGAGAACAAAGCAGGTAAGTCTAGCCCGGGCACCCCTTTTGTCAAAAGGACGGTTGCCGAGGTGTCGTGGGGAAGCGGAGACGCCCACGTCCAATCAATCGACATGCGGCGCCCAAGGCCACAGGCTGTTGGGGCCCGCGGCGCTTCGCACTTGCCCCTTCGCTTCTTTGCTAAGCCAAGTCCAGGCGCGCCTTGGGCCCGGGGGCTACTGTCGGCGTTCCGGGAACGGGGGTCCCCATACTTGCCTGCCTGTGGCTTGCGGCATGGCTCAAGTGGGGGCCCAGTGCAGCCCAGCTTCATCAGCTCAAGCTCAAGACCCTTGCGAGGGGCCAAGCCTCGCGGGGCGGACGACAGGGAGCTTCCTCAGGAGCAGCCTCATCAGGAAGGCTCACGAGGAGGCGGAGAGATCAAGGCAGGGTACCTCGCGAGGAGCCCGTGACGCAAGCCATGACGATCGAGACCAGGCGGGTGCCAGGCGGGTGCCGGCCCGCGCAGTGTCCTTGTTTCCCCTTCGGTGCAAGGGGGCAAGCACAGGCCAAGGCATCAGGCAAAGGTTACCGTTTCGGTGCAACAAGACAAAGACCAGCAGAGCGGCAAGATGGAGGTCATCGTGGAGCCCAGGACGGCGTCATCGTCAGAGTCTTTGGCAACCGAAGACCAACTTTAATCAGGATAAGTGTACTAGATGTTCCCCTTCAAAATGGCCAATTGTTGGCGCCCTTCCTACTCATTCTTTGGGAAGAGGCCCAGGGCCTCCCTCAATAAATAGTACTAGCCACCACAGGGCAAAGGGATCGGATCGGATCCAGATTGCGCATAAACTAGCGAGAAGAGACTGAGCTCACCCAAGAAGTTCATCGCACCAGCTCAAGAAAAGCCCTCGCGAGGCTGTTCTCCCTTTGTATTGTTCATCATCAGCCCCTAAGGCAATCCACCACAACACAAACTAGAGTAGGGTATTACACCACAACGGTGGCCCGAACTAGTATAAACCTCATGTCCCTTGTGTGTTCTTCTTTCTAGCCTAGATCCTTTGTGAGACTTCGATACGTGAGCTGGTAGGTGAAAGATTTTCGCGCACACCCCAGTGTTCGAACCTCAAGGGTTTGCCGGAACCCGAAATCCGACACTGGAGACTCTCCTTCTGAGCAACATGGGTCTTGTACTGCCCCTTGGCCTCCATGCAGAATAGAGCCTTCATGTTTGCCTTCAGCTTCTTAGCCTAAGAGGGCTCAGTAGATGGAGGAGCGTACCATGCAGAACTGTCCTCAGCCTCCTCCTCCTCCTCAACCTCGTCCTCATCAATATCCATTCTAGCTGCCCCAACCTCAGCTCGGGTAGTGGTATTGGCCCACTTGTTCTTCTGACGCAGCTTGATAGGCTCTTGGTGAACCCAGTTTGGAGCAGAAAAGTCTTCATCTGGAAAGAGCATCTCCCAAGTCTCTGAGATGTAGAGGTGCAGGTATGGACCATAGATGGGAACTTTTGCGATTGCATACCACAAACCAGAGCTCAACCCACATGATATGAGATATGTCCAGAGGTTGGGTATCTTGACGACGTGCCTCCTCACAAAGCAACATCATATCCACGAGATAAGCATGCACCTTATCCTTGTCACCAAAGCGCGAAAAGAGAGTGTTGCGGAAGATTCCGTGCATGATGTCAAGGAAAGGGTTGAGTACCCAAGACTGCATGCCATTGGCTAACTTCTTCTCCACAAGGAATGGTTGAAGCTTGTTCTTGTTGGCGGACTCTGGGTTGCCGTGAGGGCGGACACCAACGGGCACATTGAGCCCCTCATCACGAACATGCAGCATCTCCATGAATTCCTTGCACTTAGCAGACATCCTCTTCCCATTGGTCATCCAAGTCATAGTCCGCTCCTTATCCATGTGGAAGTGGACGGAAGCAAAGAACTGAGCCACGATCTCCGGGTCAAAGTCCATGTGGAACGTAATAAATTCTTCAATGCCAAACTGCTCCACCATGTCCAACACCTCACCAAAGTATGCCCGGTCCTTCCTCAGATGATTCATAGCAATCCACTGCATTGGAACATATATGTTGTGCTTGGACTTGATCACGTCGATGTAGATGAGATTCTGTTGCTTGGTCCAGAACAACTCATTCCCTCTACATTCTCATGAGGGTTCACATAGGGGTTAATCCTCCTTTGAATGATGAACTCGGCTTGAGGCATCTCGTCCATGCCAATGGTTGGCTCCTTGAACTTGTTTGCGGTCTTCTTGACATTGTGTTGTGGGGCATTGGAGCCCTCAGGTGCTTCTTGATTGTGAAGCTGCTTGGAGCTCGTGTCGCGGTCGGGATTCGAGCGACGAACATTGGAGCCACCACCTAAGACACACAACACAAAACACACGAGAAGAACAAGAAGGGTCATTGCAAAGACCAAGGCCAAAACAAACGAAATAAGTAGAAATAAGACTGGGTAGTCACAACAAGGTAGTTCATATGTCAACGGTAGTACCGCACCATGAGGCGGACGTAAAAATTTACATCTACTCTAGCCACGGTTGTACTGCACCGGGATGGCACGGTAACACCGCACCTGGAGCGGAAGTAAATTTTTACTTCTGCACACCGGGCGTTAGTACCGCTCCAACGGAGCGGTAGTACCGTACGGGGCAGATCTCGCCAGAGCGGTAGTACCGCACGAGAGGTGTGGTAGTACCACACGGATTTGAATCTGGCAAGAACGGATCTAGGCACATCCCAAATTTGGATTGGTACTATCGTTGATCAAAATTACCTTGTTGCAACATACCAAATAGCATCTCTACAGCACTAGCACTCTCCTACACCCTCCTCCTACAACGATTTAGCCAAAAATCTCAAGAACTACACATGCATCTCCCAAAACATAGAAGCAAACCGATAAGGCAGAGAGAGAAGGACTAAGGGAGATACCGGGTTCCATGGCAAGAGGACGAGGTGGGGATCGATCCCACCGGTCGGAATGCGAGGAGAGCGCCCGGAGACGGAGATCTGGCAAGGTCCTCTGGTGCCGTTCTTGGGCAGGAGAGAGAGACGAAGTGGGGAAAAAGAGTTGAATGGGTATGAGGGAGTTGGAACTCCCCCTGCCCGCTCTTAACCCCCACTCACTCGTGACGACGCGGTAGTACCACGGGTCATCACGGTAGTACCGCCCGGGCGGAAGTACTGCACACAGGGCGGTACACTACTAGGAAAAGGGCTAAAGATGGGATGCACACTAATGGCACACCATGGAAGTAGTGCGCCACTACTATATACTAATGGCGCCATTAGTATGACAAAGCACATGGTTACATATGCCCCCCCCGGGAGGCATACTAATGGCGCATGGTGTTACATACTAATGGCACACTGCCTTGTGCGCCATTAGTATACCAGATACTAATGGCACACCAGTGGTGCGCCATTAGTTAAAAATACTAGTGGCGTGATACTAATGGCGCACCGGTAGTGCGCCATTAGTAGGCAAAACTGGTGCGCCATTAGTAGGCCTTACCCTAGTAGTGGTAGTACCACTCTTCCAGCGGCAGTAAAAAATTACTGTCGCGATTCAAGTGGTAGTACCGTGCCTGGGATGCCGCTATGCACGCATAGGGCACCCATCTCCTGCGGTAGTACCATGGCTTGCCACGGTAGTACCGTAAACCAAGAAAGTGCACATTTTGACAAAACAGAAAAACATGGCCTTTGCAAAGCAACCGGACACACAAACGAGCACATACACAAGGCAACTCAAACACAAACACGGCTCAAAAGAAGGCAAAAGACAACAAGGACCAAACACGAAACAAAACCTCTCATGAGGAGAGGGCGGTGGCCGAAGCCACCTATGTTTGAGTCAATTGGTATGGCACCGCAAATAATTATCATTGGGCCCATGACCAAAACTCGTCTTTGAAGCACAAGTACCATTGAAAATGGCTAATGTAAAAGAGTTAATCAATTTACGCATAATGGGGGGAGGAAGAGTTCATTGAGAGAACAACACTCCACCAGTGTCCATGACTACACCTAAACAAGATATCAAGATGAGTATGGTGGGGTGTGCAAGGGTTAAAGCCACATTGCTTGAATAAATGATATTTAGCTCGTGAAATCTTGCTTCATCCAAGGGCTTCGTGAAAATATCTGCAAGGTTATCATGAGTGTTGACATATTTGATCTGCATCTCCCCTTGCCTAATGTGATCCCGGATGAAGTGATACCGAATCTCAATATGCTTCATCTTGAAGTGTTGCACCGGGTTGAGAGAGATCTTGGTGGCACTTTCATTGTCACACCAAAGTGGCACTTTGTCACAAATGACACTGTAATCCTTTAAAGTTTGCCTCATCCATAGAAGTTGAGCACAACAACTACCAACAGCCACATACTCCACTTCGGTGGACGAGGGAGACACACAACTTTGCTTTTTAGAAGACCAACTCACCAAAGAGCAGCCAAGAAATTGGCACCCTCCAGAGGTTGACTTCCTATCCACTTTGTCTCCCGCCCAATCCGAGTCTGAATAGCCCAAAAGGTTGAAGTTAGCTCCTCTTGGGTACCATAAGCCAAAGTTTGGGGTATGAGCCAAATATCGAAAGATTCGCTTAACCGTCACATAGTTGCTTTCCTTAGATGCGACTTGAAACTGTGCACAAATTCCCACACTCAACATGATATCCGGTCTAGATGCTCAAAGGTAAAGCAAGGAGCCAATCATGGAACGATATACCTTTTGATCCACTGCTTTACCATTGGGATCTATGTCGAGTTGGCATTTGACGGGCATTGGAGTGGAGGATGGCTTGACATCACTTAGCTTGAATCTCTTGAGCATGTCTTGAGTGTATTTTTCTTGGTTGGTGAAGGTTCCTTCTCTTCTTTGCTTGATTTTGAACCTGAGAAAGAACTTCAACTCTCCCATCATGGACATCTTGAACTTCGAGGTCATGAGAGCGGAAAATTCCTCATTGAAAGCTTTGTTAGGGGAACCAAATATAATATCATAAACATATAGTTGGCATACAAACAACTCCCCTTTGACCTTCTTAGTGAAAAGAGTGGGGTCGATTTTCCCAATTTCAAACCCACGATGTTGCAACAACTCGGTAAGGTGCTCATACCACACACGTGGGGCTTGTTTAAGGCCATAGAGTGCATTATCGAGTTGGTACACATGATTGGGGAAATCGGGATCCTCAAACCCCGGGGGTTGTTTGACATACACCAACTCATTAATAGGACCATTAAGAAAAGCACTCTTCACATCCATTTGTTGCAACTTGAAGTTATGATGAGAAGCATAAGCAATCAACAAACGAATAGATTCAAGGCGAGCAACAGGAGCAAAGGTTTCACCATAGTCGATACCCTCAACTTGGGAGTAACCTTGTTCTACCAAATGAGCCTTATTGCGAATGATAATTCCATGAGCATCTTACTTGTTCTTGAATATCCACTTGGTTCCAATGACATTATGGTCCCCCGTAGGCCTTGGCACCAATCTCCACACCTTGTTATGCTTGAAGTTGTTGAGTTCTTCATGCATGGCATTGAGCCAATCCGGATCCTTGAGCGCCTCATACACCTTTTGGGGTTCAACACAAGAAACAAACCGTGATGTTCACAATGGTTTGCTAATTGTCTATGAGTGCTTACCCCCTTTCTCAAACTTCCAAGCACATTCTTCATAAGATGATCTTTGGTAGTGAGCTTGGAAGCAATCTTGGCGGCACGACGCTCCAATTCCTCCTCAAGAGATAGTTGAGGAGCGGTAACTTGATCATCTTGAGCATCTTCTTGAGCTTGTTCATGATCTTGAGCTTGCTCTTGATCTTGGACTTGCTCGGGAGGGAGAACTTGACCTTGGGCATCACTTGGTGGTTCACCACCATTGAGATAGATCTTGCCCTTGATATTGTTCACTTGATTGAGGGCCTTCACTTTTTTCTTCGGAAGCGTGTGGGTCTTGGGTTGGTGATGGCTCCACTTGAGTGGAACTTTGTCCTTCTACTTCGGCCACAAGGGGTTCCTCGATGGGTAGGATATGACCAACACCCATTCTTCTTATGGCTTGGGGAGGAATTTCATCACCTACATCACAAGTACCAATTTGCTCCACTTGGGATCCGTTATTCTCATCAAACTCCATGTTACACGTCTCCTCAATGAGTCATGTGGACTTGTTGAGGACACGGTAAGAATGAGAGTTTGTAGCATAATCAACAAATATGCCCTCATGAGCTCTAGCCTCAAATTTTGACAAACGAACACCTTTCTTGAGAATGAAACACTTACAACCGAACACCCGGAAGTACTTGAGGTTGGGCTTGTTACCGGTAATAATCTCATATGGAGTCTTGTTCAAGCCCTTGTGAAGATAGAGCCGATTGGATGCATGACAAGCGGTGTTGATGGCTTCGGCCCAAAAGTTGTAGGGAGACTTGAACTTCGCCATCATGGTCCTTGCCGCGTCCATCAATGTCCGGTTCTTCCTCTCTGCTACACCATTTGGTTGAGGGGTGTAAGGTGTGGAATATTGATGCTTGATCCCCTCATCTCTAAGGAACTCATCCCAGGTTTAGTTCTTGAACTCGGTACCATTATCACTTCTTATTGTCAAGATCTTTGCATTGTGTTAACGTTGAGCTTCATTTGCAAAGTAGATGATGGTTTGTTGAGTCTCACTCTTCCTCTTTAAGAAATATACCCAAGTGTATCTTGAATAATCATCCATAATCACCAAGAAATACTTTCTACCCCCAAGACTATCAAAGGATGGAGGCCCAAAGAGATCCAAGTGAAGGAGCTCCAAGGGTCTCTTTGAGTAGATGATAGTCGTGGGAGGGTGAGCCTTCTCATGTAGCTTTCCCTTGATACAAGCACTGCAAGCACGATATTTGGCAAAACTAACATTTGTTAGTCCACGGACATGGTCCCCCTTGAGAATACTTTGCAAAGATCTCATATTGACGTGGGATAAACGGTGATGCCAAAGCCATCCCACGTCAACTTTAGCCATTAGGCATGTCGCGGTCTTAGTGGGTCGCTCCGGAAAGTTAATCACATAAAGACCATTCTTGACATGCCCAGCAAAGGCTACTTTAGGAGTCTTGCTCCACAAGAGGGCCATGGTATCAAAATCAAAGAAAGTTTCAAATCGCATGAGTGCATGTTGACGAACGGAAAGTAAATTGTATGCAAGGGACTCAACAAGCATGACTTTCTCGATCATGAGATCATGAGAAATGACAACCTTGCCAAGACCCAATACCTTAGAAGACGAGGCATCACCCCACTCAACATTGGTGGGCACAGATGAGACCTTGTGCACATCCACCACCAAGTCCTTGCTTCCGGTCATATGATTTGTGGCTCCACTATCGAGCAACCATGACCCCCCACCGGAAGCAAACACCTACAAGAGATCAAAATGCTTGGTTTTAGGTACCCATTTTGTAATGGGTCCTTTGATGTTAGTAACAAGGGTCTTAGGAACCCAAATAGACCATTCAATGTACTCATAAGGAGAACCAACAAATTTGGTATAAACATGCCCATCACTAGCACGTCATAGAACATAAGAAGGGTTAAAGTCGCCGGCTTTGTTGGAAGGAGTGGCAGTGCCCTTCTTGACACCACCACCCTTCACATTGTTCTTCTTATCCTTAGAAGCACCCTATCCCTCCTTCACAAAAGTTTGCCTGAGAGGAAGAGGTTGTTTGGCCTTGTCATTCTTCTTCTTGTTCTTGGACTTGGGTGCAAACCCAATTCCCTCCTTGCCCACAACCTCCTTTTGATCTCGCAAAAGATCGTTGAGGTTCTTCTCACCTTGTATGCAAGACCCAAGGCCTTTCTCAAGATGCTCCTTCAACTTGGCATTCTCCTCCACAAGATGCACATGCTCACAACACGGGTTAGTAGCATTTGCATTATCAATTAAGACCATATGAGGAAAGGTGGCTTTCTCCTTGGTTAGTTTCACTTGGAGTTGATCATGAGACTCCTTGAGGCTAGAATGAGCACCCTTCAAGGCCTTGTGAGCCTTCTCAATTATATCAAACTCCTCCTTGAGTCTAGCAAGGTCAACCCCAAGTTTAGCCTTCTCGGAATTGTGGACACAAGATACAACAAGAGCATGATCAAGATCTTTCTTTAATTTAGCATGATCATCATTGTGTGAATCATCAAGAGCCAAACGGTGACCACGCTCTTCCTCAAGCGCATTAGAGAGATCCGATATCTCATCGGCATAGTCACGACTATGTCCTTCCATCATAGAGATGGTTTGTTCGTGAGCCTCGATCATGTCATTGGCTACACCAAGTTGTTCCAAGAGAGCAACAAAGTGCTTCTTGGATTTACCCTTGAGCTTACTCAGAAAAGACTCAAATTCATTTACTTCCTCATTAGACCCCTCACTTTCATCAGTGCAATCCATCAAGGAAGGATTAGTAGTGATGGTATTTTTGATGTTGGGGGTTACCTTGTTGGTGGATTTGGCCATGAGGCACTTGGCGGTGATGTCCTCGTTCGGTGAGTCGAAGAGGGACACCCGTGGAGTTGTGGAAATGGCAACGGAGGCCATGGCCACCGTCTCACCGTCTTCATCCTCATCATCCTCGTTGTACTCTTCTTGTGCCACCAACCCCTTGGGAGGAGTCTTCTTGGTGAAGTTGTTCTTGTTAGCGAAGGACTTGGGTTTGTCTTTTCGGATAAGCTTGCCACCATTGTCTTCTCGCTTCTCGTAAGGGCATTCCGCAACAAAGGGGCTCACATTGCCACAATTATAGCGTGTACTCACATGTTGCTTGCCCTAGATTCCACTTGAGTTGTTCTTGTTGAAGTTGGGCCTTGAGTTCCTCTTGCTGCAAAATTGCCTTGAAGCGAGAGCCATGTGCTCATGATAAGCATATTTTGTATCTCGGGGTTACTCTCCTCTTCTTCCTCTTCATTCCTCTTCTTCCACACTAGCCTTGGTCTTCAAAGCAAGGTTGGGTTTCTTCACCCGTTGAGAGTGCATCACCGCATTGTCGGCGTTCTTGTCCAAGATTCTCATAGCAACAAACTCATCCAACACTTCACTTGAGGACAAGGTATGGAAGTCCGGCCTTTGATGGATGACGGATGACATGGCCTTGTGGTAGGGCATCATGGCCTTGAGAAACTTGTGCTTGATCCAATTGTCATCCGTATCCTTGCTCCCATGATCTCGGAGTTAGACCGCTAGAGTGGTTAATCTTCGGTAGAGCTCACGAGGTTCTTCATCTTCATTCATCGCAAACTCATCGGCTTCATCTTGCACCACTTCATAGTTGGAGCGTTGAATGCTTGCGCTTCCCTTGTAAATGGAAACAACATGTTGCCAAGCTTCCTTGGCCATGGTTAAAGGTCGGAGATGCGCAATATTTTTTGGTGGAATTGCATCTTGGATAATGAAGAGAGTGGACTCATTGAATTGATGATCTGCGACTTCTCTAGGAGTGAGGTTGCTTGGGTCATGACCTTGCTCAATAATTCTCCAAAGATTACTAGAACTATGATTTAAATGACATTTAAAACGGTAGACCCAAGAGGCAAAATCTTCAGTTTTCACAAACTTAGGAGGAGGACCAACATGATTCAAACGAGTGGACGGAACCAGTCCTCCATAAGTAAGGGGTGGTTCAACATGGGCAAAGATGTCGTTTCCACTTCTACCACTAGGAAAAGGAACTTTATCACTAGTAGCTTCCCCCTTGTCAGAGTTAGCATGTGTCACCTTGTTAGTGGGATCGACCACATCCAACTGTGCGGTGGATAATTTAAGACCATCAAGAAACTCCTTAAACATGCCTTTGACCTCGGTCGTCATGGAGGTTTTCAATGTGTCCAAAGTCGCATTGAATTCCTCACGAGAGACCGAGGATCCCCCATCGGCTATAGACGAGGATTGATTCACACCGGGGTGCTCCCCCCACCGTCTATGGTGTCCACCATACTCTTCGGACGGTAAAGTCCTTAACAAAGAGACGAGGCTCTGATACCAATTGAAATGATTGATATAGTTGACGAGAGGGGGTGAATAGGCAACTAACAATTTTTAGCTTTTCTTTACCAAATTAAACTTTGCATCAAAGTAGGTTGTCTAGATATGCAACTAGGTGGGCAACCTATATGATGCAACAACAACAAGCACACAAGAAAGCAAGGGATACAACACAATATAAGCTTGCAACAGTAAAGGTGAGAGATAACCAAGAGTGGAGCCGGTGGAGACGAGGATGTGTTACCGAAGTTCCTTCCCTTTGAGAGGAAGTATGTCTCCGTTGGAGCAGTGTGGAGGCACAATGCTCCCCAAGAAGCCACAAGGGCCACCGTATTCTCCTCACGCCCTCACACAATGAGAGATGCCGTGATTACACTATTGGTGCCCTTGGAAGCGGCAATCAAACCTTTACAAACAAGGTTGGGGCAATCTCCACAACTTAATTGGAGGCTCCCAACGACACCACGAAGCTTCACCACAATGGAATATGGCTCAGCGGTAACCTCAACCGTCTAGGGTGCTCAAACACCCAAGAGTAACAAGATCTGCAAGGGATTAGTGGGGGGAATCAAATTTCTCTTGGTGGAAGTGTAGATCGGGGCCTTCTCAACCAATCCATAGAGAATCAACAAGTTTGATTGGCTAGGGAGAGAGATCGGGCGAAAATGGAGCTTTGAGCAACAATGGAGCTTGGGGAGGGAAGAGGTTGTCTGGGGAAGAAGACCCCCTTTATATAGTGAGAGGAAAGATCCAACCGTTACCCACTTACTCAGCCCGTGACATGCGGTACTACCGCACCGACTTGCGGTACTACCGCTCGACGGTGCGGTACTACCGCTCCCGTGGCAAAGACCAGACGATGCTCCGTTGCGTTAAAGCAACTAGCGGTAGAATCGCCGGAGCGGTACTACCGCGCATCCTTGTGGTACTACCGCAAGGCAGGGTTTGACTATGCTGGGAAGGCACGGACTAATAAAATTACATCCATGGCTACTTCTTCCGAGTTTCAATCTATGCAAAAATCCGGCACGGTACGACCGCACGCATGGAGCGGTACTACCGCATAGGGCGTGGATGTAAAAAATTACTTCCGCCCCTACTTCCGCGCATGTCACTGTGCTGGGCTAGAGGCCACGGTACTACCGCGCCTGAGGAGCGGTACTACCGCTTCCCTGGCTGGTATTACCGTGGGCCACTGTGGTACTAATGCTCCCTTTAGCAGTACTACTGCATGCCACAGCACAATGGCACTTGGAGTCCTTCATTTTGTAGAGACACGGATAAACGATCGGCGCTCCAAAGAAGCAAAGGAAATGTGGTGCAAAGGAACAGACGTGTACGTGTTGATTCCACCCCAACCTTTCCAAAGAGGACCCCCTCTTAATAGTACGACTTTCATTACGTACGACTCAAATCCACCAAAATGAAACATAGAGAAACGCCGTCTTCACTAGGCACCGAGGGGCACCAAATCATTGTCGGATATCGGGTTCCGGCAAAACCCTTAAGGTTCGAACTCTGGGGTGCGCGCGAAGATCTTCCCCCTACCGATCCACGTCCCAATGCCTCGCTGTGAATCTAAGCTACACGATGAACTACACAAGGGACACGGGGTTTATACTAGTTCGGGCCACCGTTGTGGTGTAATACCCTACTCTAGTTTGTGGTGTGGTGGATTGCCTCAGGGGCTGATGATGAACAGTACAGAGGAAGAACAGCCTCGCGAGAGGTGTTCTTGGGCTGGTGTGATGTTCTACTTAGGTGGGTTCGATCGCCTCTGGATCCAATGATCTCTACTATGGTCGCTATCTCTATTTATAGTGGCCTTGGTCCTCCTCCAAAATATTGAGCGGGAAGGGAGCCAACAACGGCCATTTTGAAGGGGAACATCCAGTACAAGTTATCCTGACTAAAGTTGGTCTTCGGCTGCCAAAGGCACTGGTGATGACGCCGCCTTGGGCTCCACGGTGACCTCCGTCCTGCCTCTCTGCTAGTCTTGGTCTCGTTGCACCGAAATGGTAACCTTTGCTTGATGCCTCGGTACTGCGCTCCTGTGCTTGCCCTCTTTGCACCAAAGAGGCAATGGGGACACTGCGCAGGCTGGCGCTCGCCTAGCGCCCACCTGGTCTCGATCGTCATGGCTCGCGTCATGAGCACCTCGCGAGGTACCCCTGCCTTGATCTCTCCGCCTCCTCGCGAGCCTGCCTGGTGAGGCCACCCTTGAGGAAGCCCTATGTCGTCCGCCCCGCGAGGCTTGGCCCCTCGCGAGGGTCTTGATCTTGGGTTGATGAAGACGGGACGCACTGGGCTACTGCTTAGCCACGCCACAGGCCGCAGGCAGGCAAGTCTGCGGACCCCCGTTCCCAGAACGCCGACAGTAGCCCCTGGGCCCAAGGCGCGCTCGGAGTTGGCTTAGCGGCAAAGCGAAAGGGCAAGTGCGGAGCACTGCGGGCCCCAACAGCCTGCGGCCTTGGTATCCGCGTGGCGGTTGATTGGACATGGGCGTCTCCGCTTCCCCATGCCGCCTCGGCAACTGCCCAATTTGACGAGTCCCTGCTGCACGCAAAAAGAGTCATGATTACAAGCAATCGTGGAGGCCGACGGTTGGCCTCCCTTGGGTTATAAATGTGGAGGGGGTGCAGGCACCTGCTGCACATCTCCCTTCCCCCGTCTGCTTCTTCTTCCTCCTTGCACCAGCTGCCTGCCATGTCCCATGGTACCGACGAAGAGGTTCTCGGCCGCGGAGAAGGGGAAAGCTCGCCAGGAAGGGCCTGGCTCCCCTCCGCCCAAGCGCGGCCGAGGTCATCCTCACAAGCACCACGCGACTCCTGCAGCAGCTCCTCGTGGTCGCGGCGGTGGTCCTTCGCATGGTGATGGCCGCCTGGTGGGCGAGGGAAAACGCGTCGCGGCCGCGTGGCCTTCCCGACCACACTTTCACTCGGCAGAGCTGCTGCCGGAGTTTGTCGTGTAGTCGGTAGATCCGGCTGGCAACTGGCTCCAGCTCCCCCGCTTCTTTGCCGGTGAAGTGCCGGCTGCCGGCCCTGGTGGGCTCTGGCTGCAGGCGGATGGCTGCTGCAGCAGGGCTTCCAAGGTCACGGTGGAGATCTCCGTCACCGGGGACTTGGCCTTGGCTCGCGGCTAGAAGACATTTGCCCGTGCGAGTGGCCTGGGCTGGCGGTGCACCATGCACTTCAAGTTTGACGGCGACACCACCCTCTATGTGAGAGTGTTCGGACAAGATGGCCGCCGTGTCGGGTGCTTCCCTGAAGACGATAACGGCAACCGGGTGCTTGTCCTTGGCGACAGTCGTGATGAGGACGAAGGCGAGCCCGCTCCTGGCGGCGCCCGCAGCTCGCCAAGCTTCAGCGGCTCCTCCTTTGGTGACAGCTCCTCCAGCGGTGGCCGAACCATCCACCACGCCGCCGCGCTCGCTTCGAGGGTGGTAACGGGTCGTCCCGTCGCCGCGCCCTGGTGAAGCGCGAGGAGGAGTCTGATTGAGCTCGGGAGGGTGGTGCGGATCCCTCCTCGCGAGCCGTTGTGGGGCATACCGCGTTTATTTTGTTTACATCCTTTTCCTACATTGAGAGAGAGATAGAAGTATGGAGCCGTTGTAGATCCTCTTGGTGCTCTTTAACTTGCTGTTTAACAACTTCAACTTAATGTTTGTTCAGATCTGGACCAACTTTGAAACTTGCATATGAGGACTTACCGGAATTGTTACATGTTGTTTCCGGCCTCATTTAAACTTGCGTTGATGTGTTGTTCTTGTTTGCATCATCTCTTGCCATGAGTAGCTTCATGTAGCCTTTGTCATGCATCATGCTTGTTGTGCATCATGTCTTGTCTATGTGTGGTGTGTTTACCATGTTGTGTGCTTCTTCTCGATAGTTTCCGTTTCGTTGCGATCGTGAGGATGCTTTCGTCTACGCGTGGTTCGTCTTCGTGGCTTCATCTTCTTCACGGACTCGTTCTTCTTCCTTGCGGGATTTCAGGCAAGATGACCATCACCTTGGATCTCACTACTATCATTGCTATGCTAGTTGCTAAATTCTATCGCTTTGCTGCGCTTCCTATCATTTGCTCTTCGAGCCTCCCAAATTGCCATGTCAGCCTCTAACCTTTTTCACCCTTCCTAGCAAACCGTTGTTTGGCTATGTTACCGCTTTGCTCAGCCCCTCTTATAGCATTGTTAGTTGCAGGTGAAGTTGAAGATTGCTCCATGGTGGACAGGATTATGTTGGGATATCACAATATCTCTTATATATATTATTAATGCATCTATATACCACTACTAGGGAAAAGGCTAGCAGCAGCGCGGATTTTAGATGTATCAGTAGCGCGGGACAGGCGCTACTAATAAGGCGCTACAGCTAACGCATAGCAGTAGCGCGTGCACACCGGTGCTACTGCTACACAAGTGTAGCAGCAGCGCGGTTAGAGGAAGATCGCTATTGTTAGTAGCGCTAGCACGCTTTGCCTGGACGCGCTACTGCTATTGAGGCGCTGCTGCTAACTTTTATACACTCGCTACTGCTAATTTAAGTAGCTTTTTTTGGCATATTTGTTTTGTATTTGAACAGGCTTTGTAGAAGAATGTTTAGCACATAGAAGTGCCATCATGATACACACAGAAATGCCTGTGAGACCACAAATGTAATCATAGCATGTACATACAAATAGTCTCATCATAATCATCATCCAACACAAAGTGATATCTTGTCATCATCTCGAAAATAGCGATACATGCAAGTCTCGAATACTTGCAACTACAACAACGTCATCCATCTAAACAAAGGTATACGCAAGAAGTGCTATCACTATGAGTGAGAGCGGAACTATGCAGTACATGAGGTGGCGGTTACGAGTCCTCTCTCGCGCTAGCGTGAACCTCAAGTAACTAGCTTCTCCTTCTTGTCTGCTTTTGAAGCCTTTATGGCTGGCGCCCGTGAACCCATTCACTTGCGCCTGACACTCATGCCACTCGTTGTACACCCCCGGAACCTTCCCTTTGTACAAGACATAGCATTTCCATCTCGCCATCAAGAAACTAGGTACCTGTTAGAGATGCATGTTCAAGAAGAGGATGTACAATCATATATATGCAACAAAATATACTAGAGCAACACCGAAAAAGAAAGGGTTAGCAACTAGATGCAACATATACAGTATGCAAATTAATTAACTAGAGGTACGCAGGTCATCGTACGCAAACTAACAAAGTAGCGTTACGCAAGTTCGGCAGGGACCGTGGACATCACAAAGTTTCATCGCTACAAAAAGTATACAAGTTCAACCGACACATATCATCATCATCGGCATCATAAATCACTAGAAGTTCCATCCTTCCATATCATCGAGGACGAACCCTAGCTTCTTGAACGGCGTGAGGTCTAGACGTTGCATGCCTATGCGAGTTCGGATGTTAGCTCGCGATATAGGGCCGTGGTGGAACATCCCCTTCTCATCGACGACTTCTTTCATGATGATCGTCGCAATGTCGCTTTGGATGCGAAAGAAGTCATCTCTAAGTTTATAATTCACTTGTCCATGAGATTCTAGCCACTTGTGGATATGATCATTGTTTCTGCTGTTAATGCGAAGCTTTTGGTGATCCGTGTTGAACTGAATCATGAGATGGACGATGTAGAATCCATCCTTCTTGCTTGGTTTTGGGACATGGATGCAGGAGAAGTTAGTTTTATGCGCGAAACCCATCTTCTTGTTCCTTTGTTTCTTGATCTACACGTGTCCACCTCTAAAGCTGAAGCCTTGGAGAGCATCATCTAGAATATTGATTATGTGGGTGTAGTCCTTTTTCTCGTAGTCTCTGGAAGGGTCAAAATACACGGCGTGGGAGACCTGCGGGTAAAGAACAATAAGGACGACACGCCCGTTGCTGCAGGGAAAAGACACCTCTAATTATTCCCCATATGAGAGAGAAGGAATGATTGAAATGTACGAAAGGGTTGTCCGGAACTGACTTACTTTGGATGATAAGGCACGAGGACAATTTCCCGGTCCTTATTCTATACCATGAAGTTTTGGAGGTACTCCCTAGCAGTTTCAGGCTCAAAGTCGCCGAGACTCAAGAAAGACTCGTGCATGTAGTATGGATCCGCCACACAGATTTGCGAGACTTCTTCACTCTTCATGACGGAGCTCATATGTAGCGCAAAAAGGCGGACGATAGTAAAATCAAGCCGCCTTATTAGAAACATCTCAAAGATATGGTCAAACCGCAGGAAGAACACCTCCGCGGGCCATGTGTCAACGTAGCACTTCCCCTCGGGCACACGAGCAGCGTATGTCGGATATCCTGGATCCTTTGAGGCTAGTAGGCTTTTCTCAGTCGACAGCACATGGTCGTGCAATCTCCTGAGATCCCCTGATAGTGCCTCCAGCGGTTTCGGTGGTAGCATCGGCTCGCCCGTGAGACGGAACATGACCGCACCTTTCATGGGTACACGCTTTTCAGAATGCATCGTCTGGCTGCTATGTGCTCTGGCTTGTTTGGAGGCAGTTACCTTCCCCGATCTCTTCCTCTCCTTTTTCTTGGGCACACCTTCCAGACCCTTCCTTAACCCCTGCCCCAGTGTTCCCGGGCTAAGTACTGTACGACCCTCGCGCCCGGCTAGTTGAGCCTGTGTTGAGGCGGCATCTTCAGGCGTGTCCTGTGAGGATTTCATGAAGAGAGACTTTTTGCAATCCATGGTACGACCCTGCCTGGGCATATCATCCATATCCTCATTAGCAAGCTGATAGCCCGATTCGTCATATGGTTGACTCATCATATCTATGTCACAGTCATACGCGTTTGTATTGAGGTAATCCATAGGATCGACCTCCGTCTCATCATCCATTCTCTGTTCTACAGGAGAAATTACATCAACCAGTACTATTGCACCCCCTTCATCATGTCGTCCGACGCTCTCACCCGGCACTACAGGAGCTGGTAATTGCGTAGGCGGGGTGGTGGTCTCCGCACATGCTTGTTGATGTGTGGTAGTTATTGGTGTGCTCTCGGCCGGCTCCAGACGAATAAGATTCTTAAGCCATAGCAGCACCCAACCCTTGCAGCTTCCAATCCGCGGCGGGGTCTCGTCGTCCGCTCCCACATGCTGTACTGGAGGAGGCAAATCCTCGTGCCCCGATTTCACACTGGTCAAGCTAACCCTGAAGTGCCCAGTGGGGATCGGCTGGTTGTGGAACGTGCGTTGAGAGGGGTCCATTTTCATCCCCTTTCCCACGTCCATCTTCTGGCCTTTGATCAAGTAGAGTATGGTGCACGGGGTTTCTTTCGCCTACAAACACATATGTCTGTGGCGTAAAACAACCGAAAGGCAACAAAAATGGAATATTTTCTATATATATATATAAATATATATATATGTTGGTGCGACATGTAATTACCGTGACAGCGTCGAGCTCAGCCAAAGACGAAGGCCCACCTAGCGCGCCTGAGACTGAGGACGGGCTGCTATGAGTGGGAGCGGCTGCGAGAGGAGGCCCGGTTGCTTGAGCAAGTGATGGTGCGATGGTGTTGTTGTTCATGGAGTTGCTCGCGACGAAACTGGGCATCGGGAAATCATGTACCGTCTTGTCTGGATTTTCCTTCGCCCAGTTGATGATAACTGGAACCAAGATAGTAGCGAAATCATTTCTGCAGGCAGTTACAGCTGCATTGACTGCCTGCTGTAGCAACTCATATTTGTCCTCGGCTGCTTTTTTCGTGTCCTCAGCTGCTTTTTTCTTGACCGCAAGCTTCACCTTTGCGTCGATGTCCGCCTGACTAAACTTCTTTTTCTGCTTCTTGGCCTCCGGGTCGTCGTTGTAAAACACCTTCCACGTGGCGCCGTCTCCAGCACCGTGCACACGACCATATTGCGACCGCTGGTTCAAAGGGAGTCCCTTAAGTTCGTTCAAGGCCCGATTGAGAGGGGTGTCCCACTTGGGCCTCATCGAAGAAGTAGGGCTTTCGGCTGCAAGCCGGTGTTGCTTCTCTAGTAGTCTAATCAATTTCCTCGTCATCTTGTCCGTGTAAAAAACCTTTTTCTCCTTGTCCCACTTGTAGCGGGCCCTGATGAAGTCATGCTCCAAGGGGTTGGTGAACTTCGCGAAGGGGTCTGGGAGACCTGCGGCTTCACGTTCCACGTCCTCCTTATCCCATATGGGCCTTTTACCGAGGTAGCCACGGCTTCCAAGGCAATGCTTCCCCGTGTTCCTTTGCTGAAGGCTTTTGAATTTCGCAGCCTTAGCCTTGGCTGCCTCGGTAGCGCAAGTGTCCTTGAACTTTTCGAACTCCTCTTCCGTAAGTGTCAGATTTTCCTCCAGAATCTTGGACAGGGGTTCATCAGCCTCAATAGCTCGTTTCTCCCTCCCTTTCCAGGAGGCCAAATCATTGTTGAACATGCCCATGGCGTGATTGTTAATCTTTTTCATCTTCGGATCATCCCACAGTTGTTCTATGTTATCATCTCGGTCGGGGAACTTGAATCTCTTGTGCAACTTCGTTAGGAGCAACTGCGTCAAATGTTCTTTACTCCTTAAGTCATCGTCGTTGATGCTCGCGCATTCCCGTAGGATGCATCCTACTTGGTTCCCGTAGCACTTGCGAGGTTCTTCCGGCTCTAACGGCTCAAACTTGCCAGGTGCCATCTTTATGATCACAAGTCGTCCAATCCCTAGTTTGTTAGGTTTTCGTATCCTCTACTTCTTATGCTTCCTCTTTTCGGTAGCGGCATCGGGGCCGGTACCTTCCCCGCCGGTACCTTCCCCACCGGTCTCGATGCCGCCATCGGTGCCGGCGCCATCGGTGTCGATGTCGGCGTCAGTACCATCATCGAGGCCGACCTACAAACCTTGCTTAGCAGTCAAATAGTCGAGGTACTCTTGTTCACCCTCATAATCCATCTCATCTGCATCTTGGTCAGAAGGCCGAGTTTCATCGTTGTTCGACATGTTTCCTATGATTAAGTTTCCTCATTTATTTCTAAAAGTATGAATAAATGAGAAATGACATAAAAAGAAATCTATGTGCCAGCACTCGATATGCAACTATGTAGCACAAATCATGCCTTTATTCATGGGAAATTTCGGCATGACCTTTGCTAAAAAATGGACATATCGAGCGCCTGAAATTCACCGGAACGGAAATTAATCAACATTCCGGCGTAACATAGGCCACTCGGATCATTTTCCAAACATGACATGTCCAAAGCATGACATATGCACATATCACATGTCCAGTTCAAATTTGCATATAAATTCAGCTAATTTTGAAACCTAGCTAAATTCATAGCTAAATAGATAACCTAATTAACATAATCGAAGAACCCTAGCAGAGAGAGGGGGGGGGGGTTAGGAGGGTGCAGGGGCGAGGAGGCAGGCCCGAGGGGAGAGGAGGGGAGAGGAGGGAGGCGAGGGCCGACGGGTTGGGGGCGTGCGCGCCGGGGTCGGGGGCGAGCGCCGGCGCCGGAGTCGGGGGCGAGGGCCAGGTCGGGGGCGAGCGCCGGGGTCGGGGGCTAGCGCCGGCGCCGGGGTCGGGGTCGAGGGCCGGGTCGGGGGCGAGCGCCAGGGTCGGGGGCTAGCGCCGGCGCCGGCGGAGTCGGGGGCGAGCGCCGGGGCCGGGTCGGGCGCGGCGGTGCGACGGGGAAGAGAGAGTGGGGATTTGGGGGGAAAAGGCGGGATGAAGCAGGGCGAGTGAGAATTTTGGGTTAAGTGGACGTAGCAGTAGCGCGTTATGTCAAAACGCGCTGCTACTAACTTCAGTAGCTATAACGGTTTAGGCAAAATTCGCTACTACTAAATTCAGTAGCTGCAGCGGTTTATGCAAAACGCGTTGCTACTACCGTTGCTACTGCCAGTTTTCCTTTTTCTTTTCCTTTATTTTATCCCACTTTTATTTCCCGAGGGCAGTGAACGAAGGGAGGGCGATATATATTGCATCATTTGACGGTTAAATATGTATGCAAAATAGGAACATATATATTACACATCATTGGACCAATGCATAATAATGGCTAAGTGTGTATACAAAATAGGAGCATATATATATATATATATATATATATATATATATATATATATATATATATATATATATATATATATATTACACATCATTGGACCGATAACATACGTTTCCTCAGTGCTGACGTTTTTTTTTTAGTCAGCTTCTTTCCCTTCTTGTTCGTCGAAGAATAATTGAGCCCCACATTGTGACTTTGCCTTTTCCATGGAGTACGATTTTTCTTAGGTAATGTAGTATTGATTCTTCTTTTGACGTATACTTCATCATCATCATCATCTTTCCTCATTGGGTTGCCGTACTGATCATAGTCTTCCTCGTTGGCGACTCCATCCATTCCAATGATGTTCCTTTTGCCTCTCCTCACGACAACATGGCTGGGATTGCGCAGGTTAGTTATGAATAAGCATTGTGTCACGTGCTTAGCGTGTACCCATGGCTCATTTTTTGCTATAGCGTTCACGGTAGCGCTCTTGGCGTTGGGTATAGTCATGGTAGTGAACATCCGGCTTTCTCTTTCGACATTCTTAGCCCATCTGACACAGAACATCGTCGTGTTGTGAAGTCCAGAGTAGTCAAGCTCCCAGATCTCCTCGACCTTTCCATAAAATTGTTCAGTTGCGCCATTGTCGCTGCCGGTCATGCATTACATCGTCACCCCTGAGTTCTGATCATCACTGTCCATACCTTTGGCCTTCGTGTAGAACGTGTATCCATTGATATCATATGCCTGATAGGTTACGAGGTTGGCCAAGGGGCCATTTGCTAAGGCATATATGAGCAATCCGTCCTTAGAGCCCTCCTCCGGGGGATTAGCAATAATATGCTCTTTGAACCAATGCAGGAAAGTGGAGTTGTGCTCTCTAGTAACTTCGGCGTCCGTCCTGCATACCCCCCGGTGACGATACTTCTTTGCGATAATTTCTTTGTGCAGTGCCACGAAAGGATCTACCTCGTCTAGGTGATGTAGCACTACCAAGTTTGCTCTGTCAAAGTCGCTGCGTCGATCTGAGTATGCCACGTGCAGTTCCCTGCGACCGTTGTAGTGACCATCTCCTTCGAGCCTCCCATCGTGCTTGTTAACGGGCAAACCAACACTAACACCAGGCGGCTGGTCTGCGCCATATAGAAAATTCTCACAGAAAGAGATGCACTCTTGTGCCAAATAGCCCTGGACGATGCTTCCATCCGGACGGGACATGTTATGAATGAATCCTTTGATGATCCCATTCATCCTCTCAAACGGCATCATGTTGTGCAGGAATGACGGCCCCAGGTCTATTATGTCATCCACAATATGGACACATAGATGCACCATCACGTCGAAGAACGCGGGCGGGAAGTACATCTCAAGCTCATTCAGTATCACAACAATCTCTTCCTGTAGCCTTTGGAGCTGCTTCACACTGATCGACTTTCGAGAGATGACGTCGAAAAAGTTGCAGAGACCAATAAGCGTGTCACGGACGTGCTTGTCCATTATCCCTCTAAGGGCAACAGGTAGTATCTGCGTCATCATCACATGACAGTCATGAGACTTCATCCCGCTGAACCTTTTCTTGTCTGTGTCTAGATATCTACTTATATTGCCACAGTAACTGGAACTAACTTTGACTCCGGTAAGGCACTTAAAGAATTGATTGATCTCAGCCTAACTTAAGGTGAAGCAATAAGGGGGGCAATAATCCTCTTTCTTTATTTTCTTGCCCTTCTTCTCCCGTGCCTCTGTCTCTGTATCTGTCTCGTCTGACATTTTACGGGGCGGCATGTGCAGATCTTCCCTGATTTTCAAATCTTGCAAGTCTTTTCTTGCCTTCGGCCCATCCTTGGTCTTATTCGGCATGTTCATCAGTGTTGCGAGCAAGCTCTCATGGACATTCTTACAGATATGCATTTGATCAAGGCAATGAGGTGTATCGAGTTTGTGCTAGTACTCCAAGTCCCAGAACACAGACCTCGTCTTCCATACCTTCAGCAGCGGCTCCGGCGCCTTTCTCATCGTCTTCCCCGGCGCGGGGCACTCCTTCCAGTTTTTCAACAGCTCATCGATTTCGGCACCGCTCTGCTTACGTGGAGGTCCTCGATGCTCAACGTGACCATTGAATAGATCTCCACGGTTTCTCCACGGGTCGTCCTGTTCAAGCCATCTTCGATGCCCCATGTACACGATTTTCCCAGACCCGCCATCTTTCCTTGAAGTTAGCTACTGAGACGTCGTATCATCCATGCACCGCGTGCATCCGCAATATCCATGGCACACCTGGCCTGCCACATATCCGTAACTGAGATAGTCCTGCATTGTCGTGATCAGCGCGGCTCTCATGTTGAAATACTCACCTTTGCTGGCGTCCCATGTCTTGGCCGGTGTTTTCCATAACGTGTCTAACTCCTCTTGAAGTAGCCCCAGATACAATGCTCATGTGAATGTACTTCAATTTCAAGCACAACCAGGGGGAGGTTGTACATCCATACAAACACGGGCCATGTGCTATGGTTGGTATTCTGGTTGCCAAAAAGATTCATGCCATCGGTACACGCGCCGAGCACGATGTTCCTTGCATCACATTCGAAATACTGATAGAAGCTGTTCAACGCTCTCCACTGGCTTCCATCCTTCACGTGTCTCAGCTTCGGATCATCTCCATCGTCGGGCTTCTTCCTCTCTGCGTGCCAGCGCATTAGCTTAGCTTCCTTGGGATCTACAAAATACCTCTGGAGACGGGGAGTGATCGGTAAGTACCATACAACTTTCTGGGGACATTTCTTCACGGCCTTCTTGTATCGAGAAGCATTGCACACCGGGCAGCTTGTTTTTTCCGCGTGCTCCTTCCGATAAATTATGCAATCGTTGATGCATGCATGGTATCTAATGTGTGGCAGATCAAGAGGGCACACAATCTTCTTGGCCTCATCAACACTAGTAGGACATAGATTACCCGCGGGAAGAACATCCTTTAGGTACTTGAGATGCTCATCGAGGCTAGTGTCGGTCCATTTGTTTTTAGCCTTCGTCTTCAGGAGTTGGAGCGTGAAACTCAATGCTTGAACATGAGGTTCCCGCACAACTGAACTTAGTACCGACGAACTCTGCTGCATGGAGTCCATGTCGTTTTCTCCGCCACCATGTCCGGCCCCTTCTCCTCCGCCATGTCCGGCCCCTTCTCCGCCGCCATGTCCGGCCTCTTCCCCGCCGCCATTATCGATCATCTCTTCGTCTTGCCCTGTGTCATCATTGCCTTCCCCGTCGGCATCGTCAACATCGTCATCCTCATCTTCAATTATCCACCAAGTATAGCCATCCATGAAACCAGTCATGAGCAGGTGCGCTTCGACACGACCATCATCATGGGGGTCAAGCCAAACTATTCCTTTGCATTTTCGACACGGACATAAAACCTCTGTCCGGTTATTTTCTTTCATGTCCTGCACCGCCGACCGCAGCCACCTATCCACCATCATTCCACTGACCATCGTCAACTCTGCACGGTAATAATAAACAAATTGATTATAAAAATGCATGCATGCATCAAAGTCATAAAAAATTTGGCATGACCTTCCCTAAAAATAGGACATATATGGATCTAGAGTTTGCCCGGAATTCGCCGAAACGGAAATAAATCGACATTTCGGCAAAACATAGGCAACTCAAAAGCATAATTTGGTGTCAACTCATGCCGTTGACACACACAATTTCCACAAACATATCACACACACATAAACATATTTCCATTTTGCAAAAGCATGAAATTTTCATCACCTCTATCTCGATCGAGATCGAGCACTCGGTGGAGATGATGTTGTAGGGAGATCAAAAGTGCACAAAGCTCTTCTTGACAAAGATAGATCTAGTTAGGGAGCAAATAGGTCACTTAACTAAATCCTACATCTACCTAGCTACCTAATTTGGGAGGAGACAACTTCAACTAGTGGAGGGGGAAGGAAAAAGAGAAAGGAAATGCATTAATGGAGGTGGTGTAGATAGGTAGGAGTAATGAAGAGAGAGAAAGGTGGATAGAAGAGAGAGAGTAATGGGGGAGAAGTATTGAGGAAGAAGAATAGTGAGAGTGGGAGCATGTGGGGGAGGTAGGGGGAAGGGAAGAGAGGAGGGGGAGGGGGAGGTAGGGGGAAGGGAAAGAGAGGAGGGGAGGGGAGGGATGGGTGGGGAAAGGTGGTGGGTTGGTTCGGGTTAGCAGTAGCGCGGTATCTAAAACGCGTTGCTGCTATGGAATTAGCAGCAGCGCGCTTTGGGATACGGCGCTACTGCTAACTGGGACATAAAAGTGTGGCAATTTGAAATTTAGCAGCAGCGATCTCAGAAAAAGCACGCTACTACTACATCCTTAGTAGTAGCGCGGTTCGCGCAACCGCGCTACTGCTAATTGGAGTTAGGTGAACACCGCAGGTCGATATTTGTAGCAGCGCGTTTTACGCCGAGCGCGCTACTGCTAAATCCTTATCAGCAGCGAGTTTCCCAGACACGCGCTACTAATAGTTAGCAGCAGCGTTCCTTTTTGAGCCGCGCTGCTGCTAAGATTCTGTGTATCGGCTTTTCCCTAGTAGTGTACTTGGTAAAGGGTGGAAGGCTCGGCCTTATGTCTGGTGTTTTGTTCCACTCTTGCCACCCTAGTTTCCGTCATACCAGTATTATGTTCCTGGATTTTGCGTTCCTTACGCGGTTGGGTGATTTATGGGACCGCCTTGACAGTTCGCTTTGAATAAAACTCCTCCAGCAAGGCCCAAACTTGGTTTTACTATTTGCCTCACCACCACCTACCTTTCCCTTGGGAGTAATTAACCCAAGGGTCATCTTTATTTTAGCCCCCCCGGGCCAATGCTTGTCTTAGTGTTGGTCCAAACTAGAGCATCGTGTGGGACCATCCCTTGGCAACTTGGGTTACGTCGGTACCTGTACGCTTAGCTTATCCGGTGTGTCCTGAGAACGAGATACGTGCGACTCCTATCGGGATTGTCGACACATCGGGCGGTCTTGCTGGTCTTGTTTTACAATTGTCAAAATGTCTTGTAAACCGGGATTCCGAGACTGATAGGGTCTTCCTGGGAGAAGGAATATACTTCGTTGATCGCGAGAGCTTATCATGGGATAAGTTGGGACACCCCTGCAGGGTATAAACTTTCGAGAGCCATGCCCGCGGTTATGTGGCAGATGGGAATTCGTTATTGTCCAGTTGTAGATAACTTGACACCATATACGAATTAAAACGCATCAACCGAGTGTGTAGCCGTGATGGTCTCCTTTCGGCAGAGTCCGGGAAGTGAACACGGTTTTTGGGTTATGTTTGACGTAAGTAGGAGTTCAGGATCACGTCTTGATCATTGCTAGCTTCACGACCGTTCCTTTGCTCCTCTTCTCGCTCTCATTTGCATATGTTAGCCACCATATCATGCTTAGCCGCTGCTGCAACCTCACCACTTTACCCCTTCCTTTCCCATTAAGCTTTGCTAGTCTTGATACCCATGGTAATGGGATTGCTGAGTCCTCGTGGCTCACAGATTACTACAACAACAGTTGCAGGTACAGGTTCATGCGATGATCATGACGCGAGAGCAATGTTTGCTTGTCTTGGAGTTCTTCTTCTGCTTCTTCTTCGATCAGGGGATAGGTTCCAGGTCGGCAGCCTGGGCTAGCAGGGTGGATGTCGTTTGAGTTTCTGTTTGTGATTCATCCGTAGTCGGATGGTGCTCTTATGTAAGATGATGTTGTATTCGTGTGGCATTGTATGCCTTTTGTATGTATCCCCATCTATTATGTAATGTTGATGTAATGATATCCACCTTGCAAAAGCGTTTCAATATGCGGGTCTATCCTTGGTGGGACCTTCGAGTTCCTTTTGGATAGGGTCGCATATTGGGCGTGACAGCAGCGCCCGCGTCCCCAAGCCTCCACAATGGGAGCGAGTGCTCCCAGAGTGGAGCCACCCAGTGCTCCAGGATCTCCCTCGGGAGCGTGGCCCCGATCAGCTTCGTCGCCCCCAAGTTGCCTGGCCTCAGGTCTGCGTTCATCCTCTTGACCACCGCCCTCGCATGGGGGTCGACAAGCTCCGCGCGAGACCACGCATCAACGGCCTTGGGCTGCCCCATAGGCAGCACCAGTCGAGGGTGGATGCGCCCGGCGTACACCATGACCCACTTACTCCGGAAGCCTTCAATCCTCTTCCCAGGCTTCGAGATGGCATTGGAGTTGGAGTATGCGATAAAGCTCGCACATGCGGTGATGGGGCCACGAGAAACCCGGAGGTAAAAGTAATGACGCAGCAAGGCCACTGAGGGCTTTACCCCAGCGTGAGCCTCACAGTAGTAGGCGAAAATCGCGAGGAGAAGAATAGAGTTGGGGTGGATGTGAAGAGCTTGCAAGTTGTATTGGTGAAGAACATCAAAGAAGAACTCGGAGAAAGGGGGCACCAGACCGGCGATGATGGCGCTCACGAAGAGCGGGTAGAAGGTGCTCCCCTTGCCTTCAGGCTGGTCGGAGCCGGCCTTGAGCATAGTCGCTCCCTCGTTGCCCTGCGCCACCGTCCTCAGGCGCATGAGGGCGCGATTCTTATCTGACACATTCAGGGGATCCAGATCCAGCGAGTACCAGGCCTCGGTCGGGGTCTTGCGAGGCGCCATGGCTTGCCGGATGGGAAGGATTGAGACAGATCTGGAGGATTTCGGAAGCGAGAAGGAGAAGGGAGAGAAAGGGGATCTGGAGCAAGGCGAACGAGAACAAAGCAAGTAAGTCTGGCCCGGGCACCCCTTTTGTCAGAAGGACGGGGTCCGAGGCATCATGGGGAAGCGGAGACGCCCACGTCCAATCAATCGCCATGCGGCGCCCAGGGCCACAGGCTATTGGGGCCCACGGCGCTTCGCACTTGCCCCTTCGCTTCTTTGCTAAGCCAAGTCCAAGCGCGCCTTGGGCCCGGGGGCTACTGTCGGCATTCTGGGAACGGGGGTCCCCATACTTGCCTGCCTGTGGCTTGCGGCGTGGCTCAAGTGGGGGCCCAGTGCAGCCCAGCTTCATCAGCTCAAGCTCAAGACCCTCGAGAGGGGCCAAGCCTCGCGGGGCGGACGACAGGGAGCTTCCTCAGGAGCAGCCTCATCAGGAGGGCTCGCGAGGAGGCGGAGAGATCAAGGCAGGGTACCTCGCGAGGAGCCCATGACGCAAGCCATGACGATCGAGACCAGGCGGGCGCCAGGCGGGCGCCGGCCTGCGCAGTGTCCTTGTTTCCCCTTCGATGCAAAGGGGGCAAGCACAGGCCAAGGCATCAGGCAAAGGTTACCGTTTCGGTGCAACAAGACAAAGACCAGCAGAGCGGTAAGATGGAGGTCATCGTGGAGCCCAGGACGACGTCATCGTTAGAGCCTTTGGTAGCCGAAGACCAACTTTAGTCAGGATAAGTGTACTAGATGTTCCCCTTTAAAATGGCTAATTGTTCGCGCCCTTCCAGCTCATTATTTGGGAAGAGGCCCAGGGCTCCCTCTATAAATAGGACTAGCCACCACAAGGAAAAGGGATCGGATCGGATCCAGATTGCGCATAGACTAGCGAGAAGCGACTGAGCTCACCCAAGAAGTTCATCGCACCAGCTCAAGAACAGCCCTCGCGAGGCTGTTCTCCCTTTGTATTGTTCATCATCAGCCCCTGAAGCAATCCACCACAACACAAACTAGAGTAGGATATTACACCACAACGGTGGCCCGAACTAGTATAAACCTCATGTCCCTTGTGTGTTCTTCTTTCTAGCCTAGATCCTTTGCGAGACTTCGAGACGTGAGCTGGTAGGGGAAAGATCTTCGCGCGCACCCTAGTGTTCGAACCTCAAGGGTCTGCCGGAACCCGAAATCCGACACTGGCGACTCTCCTTCTGAGCAACATGGGTCTTGTACTGCCCCTTGGCCTCCATGCAGAATAGAGGCTTCACCTTTTCCTTCAGCTTCTTAGCCCAAGAGGGCTCAGTAGATGGAGGAGCGTACCATGCAGAACTGTCCTCAGCCTCCTCCTCC
This sequence comes from Triticum timopheevii, assembly GCA_963921465.1. Lineage (NCBI taxonomy): Eukaryota > Viridiplantae > Streptophyta > Magnoliopsida > Poales > Poaceae > Triticum > Triticum timopheevii. The sequence continues at coordinate 108,926,867 of OY997270.1, forward strand.
TCCTCAACCTCGTCCTCATCAATATCCAGTCTAGCAGCCCCAACCTCAGCCCGGGTAGTGGTATTGGCCCACTTGTTCTTCTGACGCAGCTTGATAGGCTCTTGGTGAACGCAGTTTGGAGCAGAAAAGTCTTCATCTGGAAAGAGCATCTCCCAAGTCTTCGAGATGAAGAGGTGCAGCTATGGACCATAGATGGGAACTTTTGCGATTGAATACCGCAAACCAGAGCTCAACCCACATGACATGAGATATGTCCAGAGGTTGGGTTTCTTGACGACGTGCCTCCTCACAAAGCAACATCATATCCACGAGATAAGCATGCACCTTAAACTTGTCACCAAAGCGCGAAAAGAGAGTGTTGCGGAAGAATCCATGCATGATGTCAAGGAAAGGGTTGAGTACCCAAGACTGCATGCCATTGGCTAACTTCTCCACAAGGAATGGTTGAAGCTTGTTCTTGTTGGCGGACTCTGGGTTGCCGTGAGGGCGGACACCAACGGGCACATTGAGCCCCTCATCACGAACATGCAGCATCTCCATGAATTCCTTGCACTTAGCAGACATCCTCTTCCCATTGGTCATCCAAGTCATAGTCCGCTCCTTATCCATGTGGAAGTGGACGGAAGCAAAGAACCGAGCCACGATCTTCGGGTCAAAGTCCATGTGGAACGTAATAAAGTCTTCAATGCCAAACTGCTCCACCATGTCCAACGCCTCACCAAAGTATGCCCGGTCCTTCCTCAGATGATTCATAGCAATCCACTGCATTGGAACATACATGTTGTGCTTGGACTTGATCACATCGACGTAGATGAGATTCTGTTGTTTGGTCCAGAACAACTCATTCGCTCTACATTCTCACGAGGGTTCACATAGGGGTTAATCCTCCTTTGAATGATGAACTCGGCTTGAGGCATCTCGTCCATGCCAATGGTTGGCTCCTTGAACTTGTTTGCGGTCTTCTTGACATTGTATTGTGGGGCATTGGAGCCCTCACGTGCTTCTTGATTGTGAAGCTGCTTGGAGCTCGTGTCGCGGCCGGGATTCGAGCGACGGACATTGGAGCCACCACCTAAGACACACAACACAAAACACACGAGAAGAACAAGAAGGGTCATTGCAAAGACCAAGGCCAAAACAAACGAAATAAGTAGAAATAAGACTGGGTAGTCACAACAAGGTAGTTCATATGACAACGGTAGTACCGCACCATGAGGCGGACGTGAAAATTTACATCTACTCTAGCCACAGTAGTACTGCACCGAGATGGCACGGTAGTACCGCACCTGGAGCAGAAGTAAATTTTTACTTCCGTGCACCGGGCGGTAGTACCGCTCCAATGGAGCGGTAGTACCGTATGGGGCAGATCTTGCCAGAGCGGTAGTACCGCACGAGAGGTGTGGTAGTACCACACGGATTTGAATCTGGCAAGAACGGATCTAGGCACATCCGCAAATTTGGATCGGTACTATCGTTGATCAAAATTACCATGTTGAAACATACCAAATTGCATCTCTACAGCACTAGCACTCTCCTACACCCTCCTCCTGCAACGATTTAGCCAAAAATCTCAAGAACTACACATGCATCTCCCAAAACATAGAAGCAAACCGACAAGGCAGAGAGAGAAGGACTAAGGGAGATACCGGGTTCCATGGCAAGAAGACGAGGTGGGGATCGATCCCACCGTTCGGAATGCGAGGAGAGCGCCCGGAGACGGAGATCTGGCAAGGTCCTCTAGCGCCGTTCTTGGGCAAGAGAGAGAGACGAAGTGGGGAAAAGAGTTGAATGGGTATGGGGGAGTTGGTGCGCCATTAGTAAAAAATACTAGTGGCGTGATACTAATGGCGCACCGGTAGTGCGCCATTAGTAGGCAAAACCGGTGCGCCATTAGTAAGCCTTTTCCTAGTAGTGGTAGTACTGCTCTTCCAGTGGCAGTAAAAAATTACTGTCGCGATTGAAGTGGTAGTACCATGCCTGGGATGCAGCTGTGCACGCATAGGGCACCCATCTCCTGCGGTAGTACCATGGCTTGCCACGGTAGTACTGTAAAACAAGAAAGTGCACATTTCGACAAAACAGAAAAACATGGCCTTTGCAAAGCAACCTTCAAGCAATCGGACACACAAATGAGCACATACACAAGGCAACTCAAGCACAAACATGGCTCAAAAGAAGGCAAAAGACAACAAGGACCAAACACAAAACAAAACCTCTCATGAGGAGAGGGCGGTGGACGGAGCCACCTATGTTTGAGTCAATTGGTATGGCACTGCAAATATATATCCATGGGCCCATGACCAAAACTCGTCTTTGAAGCACAAGTACCATTGAAAATGGATAATGTGAAAGAGTTAATCAATTTATGCATAATGGGTGGAGGAAGAGTTCATTGAGAGAACAACACTCCGCCAGTGTCCATGCCTACACCTAAAACAAGATATCAAGATGAGTATGGTGGGGTGTGCAAGGGTTAAAGCCACATTGCTTGAATCAATGATATTTAGCTCATGCCTTAACTCGTGAAATCTTGCTTCATCCAATGGCTTCGTGAAAATATCTGCAAGGTTATCATGAGTGTTGACATATTTGATCTGCATCTCCCCTTGCCTAATGTGATCCCGGATGAAGTGATACCGAATCTCAATATGCTTCATCTTGAAGTGTTGCACCGGGTTGAGAGAGATCTTGATGGCACTTTCATTGTCACAGCAAAGTGGCACTTTGTCACAAATGACACTGTAATCCTTTAAAGTTTGCCTCATCCATAGAAGTTGAGCACAACAACTACCAACAGCCACATACTCCACTTCGGTGGACGAGGGAGACACACAACTTTGCTTTTTAGAAGACCAACTCACCAAAGAGCAACCAAGAAATTGGCACCCTCCAGAGGTTGACTTCCTATCCACTTTGTCTCCCGCCCAATCCGAGTCTGAGTAGCCCAAAAGGTTGAAGTTAGCTCCTCTTGGGTACCATAAACCAAAGTTTGTGGTATGAGCCAAATATCGAAAGATTCGCTTAACTGTCACATAGTTGCTTTCCTTAGATGCGACTTGAAACTGTGCACAAATTCCCACACTCAATATGATATTCGGTCTAGATGCTCAAAGGTAAAGCAAGGAGCCAATCATGGAACGATATACCTTTTGATCCACCGCTTTACGATTGGGATCTATGTCGAGTTGGCATTTGACGGGCATTGGAGTGGAGGACGGCTTGACATCACTTAGCTTGAATCTCTTGAGCATGTCTTGAGTGTATTTTTCTTGGTTGGTGAAGGTTCCTTCTCTTCTTTGCTTGATTTCGAACTTGAGAAAGAACTTCAACTCTCCCATCATGGACATCTTGAACTTCAAGGTCATGAGAGCAGAAAATTCCTCATTGAAAGCTTTGTTAGGGGAACCAAATATAATATCATCAACATATAGTTGGCATACGAACAACTCCCCTTTGACCTTCTTAGTGAAAAGAGTGGGGTCGATTTTCCCAATTTCAAACCCACGATCTTGCAACAACTCGGTAAGGTGCTCATACCACGCACGTGGGGCTTGTTTAAGGCCATAGAGTGCATTATCGAGTTGGTACACACGATTGGGGAACTCGGGATCCTCAAACCCCGGGGGTTGTTTAACATACACCAACTCATTAATAGGACCATTAAGAAAAGAACTCTTCACATCCATTTGTTGCAACTTGAAGTTATGATGAGAAGAATAAGCAATCAACAAACGAATAGATTCAAGGCGAGCAACAGGAGCAAAGGTTTCACAGTAGTCGATACCCTCAACTTGGGAGTAGCCTTGTGCTACCAAATGAGCCTTGCTGCGAATGATAATTCCATGAGCATCTTACTTGTTCTTGAATATCCACTTGGTTCCAATGACATTATGGTTCCCCGTAGGCCTTGGCACCAATCTCCACACCTTGTTGTGCTCGAAGTTGTTGAGTTCTTCATGCATGGCATTGAGCCAATCCGGATCCTTGAGCGCCTCATAGACCTTTTGGGGTTCAACACAACAAACAAACCGTGATGTTCACAATGGTTTGCTAATTGTCTATGAGTGCTTACCCCCTTTCTCAAACTTCCAAGCACATTCTTCATAAGATGATCTTTGGTAGTGAGCTTGGAAGCAATCTTGGCGGCACGACGCTCCAATTCCTCCTCAAGAGATAGTTGAGGAGCGGTAACTTGATCATCTTGAGCATCATCTTGAGCTTGTTCATGATCTTGAGCTTGCTCTTGATCTTGAACTTGCTCGGGAGGGAGAACTTGACCTTCGGCATCACTTGGTGGTTCACCACCATTGAGATAGATCTTTCCCTTGATCTTGTTCACTTGATTGAGGGCCTTCACTTTGTTCTTCGGAAGCGTGTGGGTCTTGGGTTGGTGATGGCTCCACTTGAGTGGAACTTTGTCCTTCTCCTTCGGCCACAAGGGGTTCCTCGATGGGTAGGATATGACCAACACCCATTCTTCTTATGGCTTGGGGAGGAATTTCATCACCTACATCACAAGTACCAATTTGCTCCACTCGGGATCCGTTATTCTCATCAAACTCCACGTTACACGTCTCCTCAATGAGTCCCGTGGACTTGTTGAGGACACGGTAAGAATGAGAGTTTGTAGCATAATCAACAAATATGCCCTCATGAGCTCTAGCCCCAAATTTTGACAAATGAACACCTTTCTTGAGAATGAAACACTTACAACCGAACACCCAGAAGTACTTGAGGTTGGGCTTGTTACCGGTAATAATCTCATATGGAGTATTGTTCAAGCCCTTGCAAAGATAGAGCCGATTGGATGCATGACAAGCGGTGTTGATGGCTTCGGCCCAAAAGTCGTAGGGAGACTTGAACTCCGCCATCATGGTCCTTGTCGCGTCCATCAATGTCCAGTTCTTCCTCTCTGCTACACCATTTGGTTGAGGGGTGTAAGGTGTGGAATATTTATGCTTGATCCCCTCATCACTAAGGAACTCATCCAAGGTGTAGTTCTTGAACTCGATACCATTATCACTTCTTATTGTCAAGATCTTTGCATTGTGTTAACGTTGAGCTTCAATTGCAAAGTCGATGATGGTTTGTTGAGTCTCACTCTTCCTCTTTAAGAAATATACCCAAGTGTATCTTCAATAATCATCCATAATCACCAAGCAATACTTTCTACCCGCAAGACTATCAAAGGATGGAGGCCCAAAGAGATCCAAGTGAAGGAGCTCCAAGGGTCTCTTCGAGTAGATGATAGTCGTGGGAGGGTGAGCCTTCTCATGTAGCTTTCCTTCGATACAAGCACTGCAAGCACGATTTTTGGCAAAACTAACATTTGTTAGTCCATGGACATGGTCCCCCTTGAGAAGACTTTGCAAAGATCTCATATTGACGTGGGATAAACAGTGATGCCAAAGCCATCCCACGTCAACTTTAGCCATTAGGCATGTCGCGGTCTTAGTGGGTCGCTCCGAAAAGTTAATCACATAAAGACCATTCTTGACATGCCCAGCAAAGGCTACTTTAGGAGTCTTGCTCCACAAGAGGGCCATGGTATCAAAATCAAAGAAAGTTTCAAATCGCATGAGTGCATGTTGACGAACAGAAAGTAAATTGTATGCAAGGGACTCAACAAGCATGACTTTCTCGATAATGAGATCATGAGAAATGACAACCTTGCCAAGACCCAATATCTTAGAAGACGAGGCATCACCCCACTCGACATTGGTGGGCAAAGATGAGACCTTGTGCACATCCACCACCAAGTCCTTGCTTCCGGTCATATGATTTGTGGCTCCACTATCGAGCAACCATGACCCCCCACCGGAAGCAAACACCTAAAAGAGATCAATGCTTGGTTTTAGGTACCCATTTTGTAATGGGTCCTTTGATGTTAGTAACAAGGGTCTTAGGAACCCAAATAGACCATTCAATGTACTCATAAGGAGAACCAACAAATTTGGTATAAACATGCCCATCACTAGCACGTCATAGCACATAAGAAGGGTTAAAGTCGCCGGCTTTGTTGGAAGGAGTGGCAGTGCCCTTCTTGACACCACCACCCTTCACATTGTTCTTCTTATCCTTAGAAGCACCCTATCCCTCCTTCACAAAAGTTTGCCTGAGAGGAAGAGGTTGTTTGGCCTTGTCATTCTTCTTCTTGTTCTTGGACTTGGGTGCAAACCCAATTCCCTCCTTGCCCACAACCTCCTTTTGATCTCGCAAAAGATCGTTGAGGTTCTTCTCACCTTGTATGCAAGACCCAAGGCCTTTCTCAAGATGCTCCTTCAACTTGGCATTCTCCTCCACAAGATGCACATGCTCACAACACGGGTTAGTAGCATTTGCATTATCAATTAAGACCATATGAGGAAAGGTGGCTTTCTCCTTGGTTAGTTTCACTTGGAGTTGATCATGAGACTCCTTGAGGCTAGAATGAGCACCCTTCAAGGCCTTGTGAGCCTTCTCAAGTATATCAAACTACTCCTTGAGTCTAGCAAGGTCAACCCCAAGTTTAGCATTCTCGGAATTGTGGACACAAGATACAACAAGAGCATGATCAAGATCTTTATTTAATTTAGCATGATCATCATTGTGTGACTCATCAAGAGCCAAACGATGACCACGCTCTTCCTCAAGCGCATTAGAGAGATCTGATATCTCATCATCATAGTCACGACTATGTCCTTCCATCATAGAGATGGTTTGTTCGTGAGCCTCGATCATGTCATTGGCTACACCAAGTTGTTCCAAGAGAGCAACAAAGTGCTTCTTGGATTTACCCTTGAGCTTACTCAGAAAAGACTCAAATTCATTTACTTCCTGATTAGACCCCTCACTTTCATCAGTGCAATCCATCAAGGAATGATTAGTAGTGATGGTAGTTTTGATGTTGGGGGTTACCTTGTTGGTGGATTTGGCCATGAGGCACTTGGCGGTGATGTTCTCGTTGGGTGAGTCGAAGAGGGACACCCGTGGAGTTGTGGAAATGGCAACGGAGGCCATGGCCACCATCTCACCGTCTTCATCCTCATCATCCTCGTTGTACTCTTCTTGTGCCACCAACCCCTTGGGAGGAGTCTTCTTGGTGAAGTTGTTCTTGTTAGCGAAGGACTTGGGTTTGTCTTTTTGGATAAGCTTGCCACCATTGTCTTCCCGCTTCTCGTAAGGGCATTCCGCAACAAAGGGGCTCACATTGCCACAATTATATCATGTCCTCACATGTTGCTTGCCCTAGATGCCACTTGAGTTGTTCTTGTTGAAGTTGGGCCTTGAGTTCCTCTTGCTGCAAAATTGCCTTGAAGCGAGAGCCATGTGCTCATGATAAGCATATTTTGTATCTCGGGGTTACTCTCCTCTTCTTCCTCTTCATTCCTCTTCTTCCACACTAGCCTTGGCCTTCAAAGCAAGGTTGGGTTTCTTCACCCGTTGAGAGTGCATCACCGCATTGTCGGTGATCTTGTCCAAGATTCTCATAGCAACAAACTCATCCAACACTTCACTTGAGGACAAGGTATGGAAGTCCGGCCTTTGATGGATGACGGATGACATGGCCTTGTGGTAGGGCATCATGGCCTTGAGAAACTTGCGCTTGATCCAATTGTCATCCATATCCTTGCTCCCATGATCTCGGAGTGAGACCGCTAGAGTAGTTAATCTCCGGTAGAGCTCACGAGGTTCTTCATCTTCATTCATCGCAAACTCATCGGCTTCATCTTGCACCACTTCATAGTTGGAGCATTGAATGCTTGCGCTTCCCTTGTAAATGGAAACAACATGTTGCCAAGCTTCCTTGGCCACGGTGAAAGGTCGGAGATGTGCAATATTTTTGGGTGGAATTGCATCTTGGATAATGAAGAGAGCGGACTCATTGAATTAATGATCTGCGGCTTCTCTAGGAGTGAGGTTGCTTGGGTCATGAACTTGCTCAATAATTCTAAAAAGATTAGTAGAACTATGATTTAGATGACATCTAAAACGGTAGACCCAAGAGGCAAAATCTTTAGTTTTCACAAACTTAGGAGGAGGACCAACATGATTCAAATGAGTGGAGGGAACCGGTCCTCCATAAGTAAGGGGTGGTTCAACATGGGCAAAGATGTCGTTTCCACTTCTACCACTAGGCAAAGGAACTTTATCACTAGTAGCTTCCCCCTTGTCAGAGTTAGCATATGTCACCTTGTTAGTGGGATCGACCACATCCAACTGTGCGGTGGATAATTTAAGACCATCAAGAAACTCCTTAAACATGCCTTTGACCTCGGTCGTCATGGAGGTTTTCAATGTGTCCAAAGTCGCATTGAATTCCTCACGAGAGACCGAGGATCCCCCATCGGCTATAGACGAGGATTGATTCACACCGGGGTGCTCCTCCCCACCGTCTACGGTGTCAACCATACTCTTCGGACGGTAAAGTCCTTAATAAAGAGACGAGGCTCTGATACCAATTGAAATGATCGATATAGTTGACGAGAGGGGGTGAATAGGCAACTAACAATTTTTAGCTTTTCTTCACCAAATTAAACTTTGCATCAAAGTAGGTTGTCTAGATATGCAACTAGGTGGGCAACCTATATGATGCAACAACAACAAGCACACAAGTAAGCAAGGGATACAACACAATATAAGCTTGCACAAGTAAATGTGAGAGATAACCAAGAGTGGAGCCAGTGGAGACGAGGATGTGTTACTGAAGTTCCTTCCCTTTGAGAGGAAGTATGTCTCCGTTGGAGCAGTGTGGAGGCACAATGCTCCCCAAGAAGCAACAAGGGCCACCGTATTCTCCTCACGCCCTCACACAATGCGAGATGCCGTGATTACACTATTGGTGCCCTTGGAATCAGCAACCAAACCTTTACAAACAAGGTTGGGGCAATCTCCACAACTTAATTGGAGGCTCCCAACGACACCACGAAGCTTCACCACAATGGAATATGGCTCAGCAGTGACCTCAACCGTCTAGGGTGCTCAATCACCCAAGAGTAACAAGATCCGCAAGGGATTAGTGGGGGGAATCAAATTTCTCTTGGTGGAAGTGTAGATCGGGGCCTTCTCAACCAATCCATAGAGAATCAACAAGTTTGATTGGCTAGGGAGAGAGATCGGGCGAAAATGGAGCTTTGAGCAACAATGGAGCTTGGGGAGGGAAGAGGTAGTCTGGGGAAGAAGACCCCCTTTATATAGTGAGAGAAAAGATCCAACTGTTACCCACTTACTCAGCCCGTGACATGCGGTACTACCTCACCGACTTGTGGTACTACCGCTCGACGGTGCGGTACTACCACTCCCGTGGCAGAGACCAGACGATGCTCCGTTGCGTTAAAGCAACTAGCAGTAGAATCGCCAGAGCGGTACTACCGCGCATCCTTGTGGTACTACCGCAAGGCAGGGTTTGACTATGCTGGGAAGGCACGGACTAATAAAATTACATCCATGGCTACTTCTTCCGAGTTTCAATCTATGCAAAAATCCGGCACGGTACGACCGCACACATGGAGCGGTACTACCGCGTAGGGCGTGGATGTCAAAAAATTACTTCCGCCCCTACTTCCGCGCATGTCACTGTGCTGGGCTAGAGGCCATGGTACTACCGCGCCTGAGGAGCGGTACTACCACTTCCCTGGCTGATATTACCATGGGCCACTGCGGTACTAATGCTCCCTTTAGCAGTACTACTGCATGCCACAGCACAATGGCACTTGGAGTCCTTCATTTTGTAGAGACACGGATAAACGATCGGCGCTCCAAAGAAGCAAAGGAAATGTGGTGCAAAGGAACAGACGTGTACGTGTTGATTCCACCCCAACCTTTCCAAAGCGGACCCCCTCTTAATAGTACGGCTTTCGTTACGTACGACTCAAATCCACCAAAAAGAAACATAGAGAAACGTCGTCTTCACTAGGCGCCGAGGGGCACCAAATCTTTGTCGGATATCGGGTTCCGGCAAAACCCTTAAGGTTCGAACTCTGGGGTGCGCGCGAAGATCTTCCCCCTACCGATCCACGTCCCAATGCCTCGCTGTGAATCTAAGCTACACGATGAACTACACAAGGGACACGGGGTTTATACTAGTTCGGGCCACCGTTGTGGTGTAATACCCTACTCTAGTTTGTGGTGTGGTGGATTGCCTCAGGGGCTGATGATGAACAGTACAGAGGAAGAACAGCCTCGTGAGAGGTGTTCTTGGGCTGGTGTGGTGTTCTACTTAGGTGGGTTCGATCGCCTCTGGATCGAATGATCTCTACTATGGTCGCTATCTCTATTTATAGAGGTCTTGGTACTCTTCCAAAATATTGAGCGGGAAGGGAGCCAACAACGGCCATTTTGAAGGGGAACATCCAGTACAAGTTATCCTGACTAAAGTTGGTCTTCGGCTGCCAAAGGCACTGGCGATGACGCCGCCTTGGGCTCCACGGTGACCTCCATCCTGCCTCTCTGCTAGTCTTGGTCTCGTTGCACCGAAATGGTGACCTTTGCTTGATGCCTCGGTACTGCGCTCCTGCGCTTGCCCTCTTTGCACGAAAGAGGAAATGAGGACACTGCGCAGGCTGGCGCTCGCCTGGTGCCCACCTGGTCTCAATAGTCATGGCTCGTGTCATGAGCACCTCGCGAGGTACCCCTGCCTTGATCTCTCCGCCTCCTCGCGAGCCTGCCTGGTGAGGCCACCCTTGAGGAAGCCCTGTGTCGTCCTCCCCGTGAGGCTTGGCCCCTCGCGAGGGTCTTGAGCTTGGGTTGATGAAGACGGGACGCACTGGGCTACTACTGAGCCACGCCACAGACCACAGGCAGGCAAGTCTGGGGACCCCCGTTCGTAGAACACCGACAGTAGCCCCCGGGCCCAAGGCGCGCTCGGACTTGGCTTAGCGGTGAAGCGAAAGGGCAAGTGCGGAGCGCCGCGGGCCCCAACAGCCTGCGGCCTTGGTCGCCGCGTGGCGGTTGATTGGACATGGGCGTCTCCGCTTCCCCATGCCGCCTCGGCAACTGCCCAATTTGACGAGTCCCTGCTGCACGCAAAAAGAGTCATGATTACCTGCGATCGTGGAGGCCGACGGTTGGCCTCCCTTGGGTTATAAATGTGGAGGGGGCGCAGGCACCTGCTGCACATCTCCCTTCCCCCGTCTGCTTCTTCTTCCTCCTAGCACCAGCTGCCTGCCATGTCCCATGGTACCGATGAAGTGGTTCTCGGCCACGGAGGAGGGGAAAGCTTGCCAGGAAGGGCCAGGCTCCCCTTCGCCCAAGCGCGGCCGAGGTCGTCCTCGCAAGCACCCGCGACTCCTGCAGCGGCTCCTCGTGGTCGCGGTGGTCCTTCGCATGGTGATGGCCGGCTGGTGGGCGAGGGAAGACGCGTCGCAGCCACGTGGCCTTCCCGGCCACGCTTTCACTCGGCAGAGGTGCTGCCGCAGTTTGTCGTGTAGTCGGTAGATCCGGCTGGCAACTGGCTCTAGCTCCCCCGCTTCTTTGCCCGTGAACTGCCGGCCGCCGGCCCTGGTGAGCTCTGGCTGCAGGCGGATGGCTGCTGCAGCAGGGCTTCCTAGGTCACGGTGGAGATCTCTGTCACCGGGGACGTGGCCTTGGCTCGCGGCTAGAAGACATTTGCCCGTGCGCGTGGCCTGGGCCGGCGATGCACCATGCACTTCAAGTTTGACGGCGATGCCACCCTCTACGTGAGGCTATTCGAAGAAGACGGCCGCCGTGTCGGGTGCTTCCCTGAAGACGATGACGGCAACCGGGTGCTTGGCCTTGGCGACGGCCGTGATGAGGACGAAGGCGAGCCCGCTCCTGGCGGCGCCCGCAGCTCTCCAAGCTTCAGCGGCTCCTCCTCTAGTGACAACTCCTCCAGCGATGGCCGAACCAGCCACCGCGCTGCCGCGCTCGCTTTGAGGATGGTAACGGGTTGTCCCGTTGCCGCGCCCCAGTGAAGCGCGAGGAGGAGTCTGATTGAGCTTGGGAGGGCGGTGCGGATCCCTCCTCGCGAACCGTTGTGGGGCATACCGCGTTTATTTTGTTTACCTCCTTTTCCTACATTGAGAGAGAGATAGAAGTATGGAGCCCCTTGGGGGCGTGCAAGACTATTGCCCTTAATTATCATGCTATTTCTATTATTCCCATGCTATGTTGAGGTGTTGTGGCTATGTGGTTGCGTGTAGGAACAACTTAGCTTAGGCGATTAGCCACAATTTCTGCCTCGCGGGGTACTTGCTTGAGGCCTTGCCAGGCGTGTTAGGGTCTGCAAAATCAGTCAGAGAGTAGCTTTCGAATCTTTGTCGCGTGGGTGATCAGGCTAGGTCCTGCGTTCCGCGTTGCGATGCCCGTGGGGCATGGACAAGGAGGGTGGCTCCCGCTGCGAACTTGAGTGAGGGGGGCTCACGAAAACAGGAGAGGAGGGGCTCACAAGGGCGCCCGCGTAGCCCCCTCACGAGGCTAGCAAGAAGAAGAACAGGCCGAGCGAAAGCCAGAGACAGAGAACAGGGGCAGGGGATGGCAAAGAACACTAAAAGCAACTCCAATAAAAGTTCAAATGAGGGAGAACAAGCCAACTGCAGAAAGCAAATGAAAAAGCCGCGTCCGGCACCTAGTCTAGTATTCAACGTCTTCTCACCACCACGGAGCTAAGTGCTACCACTGGGCGTGGGCGGGAGCCCCCGAGGCCCAAGGACAGCACTCCGGAGACTCCGGGGCGTGTACAGCCCCAACTTATTATTACGTGAGAGTGTCACGGGCGATGAGCTTCACAGGCGCTGGGCCTTCTTCACAGGCACCGGGCCTTTCTTGGGGCGGCGATCTTCACAGGCACTGGGCCTTCTTTATAGGCACTGGGCCCTTATTCACAGGCATCGGGCCTTCTTTACAGGCTCTGGTCCTTACTTCAGAGGCACCGGGCCTTCTTTACGGGCACTGGGCCTTACTTCAAGGGTAGAACCTCCAGAGGTGCTGAATGTTCCACACGTTCGGGATGGGCACCCCTTCCTGGGTCTCCAAGCGTGCGGTGCCAGGTCTGGAAACATGAACAACCTTGAATGGGCCCTCCCACATGGGCGAGAGCTTGTGCAGCCCTTCCCTGGAGAGCACCCGCCTGAGCACGAGGTCACCTACCTCGAGAGTCCTGGGGCGGATGTTGCGGTAGTGGTACCACCGTAGCGCCTGCTGGTATCTTGTCGCTCGTAGCGCAGCCTCCCGACGGTGTTCCTCCCCCAGCACGAGGTCCATCCCCTGCATGGCATCCTGCTATGCGTCATCAAATGCTAGGACCCGCGCGGAGCGACGCCTAACCTCGTGAGGGAGGACCACCTCTGCTCCGTTGACGAGGAAGAACGGGGTCTCGCTAGTCGACTTGGTGGCGGTAGTGCGGATGGACCACAGCACAGATTGGAGCTCGTCGTACCAGCCCCAGCCGCAGGCCTCCAGCTTCTTCTTGAAGGTCATGGTTTTGAGGCCCTTCAGGACCTCTGCGTTGGCACGTTCTGCCTGGCCGTTGCTCCGAGGGTGTGCCACCGAAGCATAGCATATCTGTGTTCCAAGGTTAGCACAATATGTTTTGAAGAGATTGCTGGTGAACTGCGAACCATTGTCGGTGATGATGCGATTAGGCACCCTGAACCGGCTCACGAGGCCCTTGATGAACTTGACTGCAGAGACAGCCGGGATGGTGCGAACAGCTTCCACGTCCGCCCACTTGGTGAACTTGTCAATGGCGACGTAGAGGTAGCGGTAGCCCCCTGGCGCCTGAGGAAATGGGCCCAAGATATCCATCCCCCAGACTGCGAATGGCCACGAGAGTGGGATGGTCTGCAGGCCCTGTGCTGGCTGATGGATCTGCTTGGCATGGAATTGACAGGCTTCACAGGCCTTCACCAACTCGATCGCGTCGTTGAGTGCTGTAGGCCAGTAAAACCCGCTGTGAAACGCCTTGCCGACGAGGGTCCATGATGACGAGTGTTGCCCACAGTCTCCACCGTGAATGTCTGCCAGCAACTCCTTCCCCTGTTCCCTAGAGATGTAACACAGGGAAACACCATTCGGCTGCTTCCGGTAGAGCTCTCCATCTTGGATGCAGTAGGCCATGGCCTGCCGGGCCACGCGTTCCGCGTCCTCTTCTTTCTCTGGTAGAGTCCCTTGCATCAGGTAATCCTTGAGCTCCGTCGTCTAGCATCCCTCCTGAGGCTCCGGCGCCAGGAGCAAGCATGCTCCTGAGGTCGGGCCACAGGCTGGAGCTCCTGAGGCAGGCGGTTGAGGGAGTTCCTCTCGAGGTTGCGCTGTGCTTGATAGTGGCGATGCTGCTGAGGGCTTGAAGAGTCGTTCCTCGAAAACGCCAGGCTCCTAAGGCAGCTGCCTTGATGCCCTCTTGGAGATGTCATCAGCCTCTTGGTTGGTGCCGCGGGGCACATGCTGCAGCTCCAGCCCCAAAAACCGCTTTTCCATCTTGCGCACCTCTGCAAGATACGCCTCCATGTGCTCGTCCTTGGGCTCATACACTTTGTTGGAGAAGTTGACGAGGAGTTGTGAGTCACCCTTGATGATGAGGCGCTTCACCCCCAGTGCGGCCGCGGCCTTTAAGCCTGTTATGAGACCCTCGTATTCTGCTATATTTTTGGAAACCTTCTCGCCCTGCTGGAAACGAAGCTGCATGGTGTAATAAAGCTTGTCCTGAGTGGGGGATATAAGCACTGTGCCAGCCCCCACGCCATGTCGCGAGAATGCTCCATCGAAGTGCATAACCCAGCCATCCGGTGCCTCACTTCCTGGGGCAAGCGACCGATCTTTGCCTGCCTCGAGCCCTGGCGCCTCTGTCCACTCTGCCACAAAATCTGCAAGTGCGGCTCCTTTGATGACTCTTGTCGTGCCGAATTCCAACTGAAACACTTGTAGCTCGATGTTCCATTCAGTGACCCTTCCAGCGGAGTTGGGACTCCTGAGCACCCTCTCCAATGGGTAGGCTGAGACGACCTTGATGGGGTGACCTTAGAAGTAGTGCTGCAGCTTGCACGAGGCCACCAATAGCGCGAGCAAGAGCTTCTGGGGCATGGGGTACCATGCCCATGCATCCTGCAGCACCGTGCTGACAAAATACACAGGATGCTCGACGAGGGTGGGCACGCCGACGGAGCCCACACCCTCCGGAGAGTTGAGCGCCTCCTGAGACGTTGGAGCCCCCGGCTCCTGACTGCTTGGTGAGGTCCCCTCAGCCCTGGGGGCGTCTTCCTGCCGAGGCTGGTCTCCATCTATCGAGGTCGTGGCCTACGGAGGCCTTCTTGGTCTTGCGCTGTCGCGGTCGGGGCCGCGGCCGGTCGCGACGCAGCCTTGACCTGGCGCTCCTCCTGAACTGCCACCAAAACAGCGCTGGCAGAGTAGGGTGTGGCGGCGAGGTAGAGCACCAAGGGCTCCTAAGGGCATGGTGCCACCATCACCGGAGGGCTGGTCAGGTACTTCCTGAGATCTTGAAACGCTTCGTCAGCCTCTAGTGTCCACTCGAACGGGCCCTTCTTCTTCATCAGCTTGAAGAAGTGCATGGCTCGCTCCCCCAACTTGGAGATGAAGCACCCTAAGGTAGTTACACATTCGGCGAGCTTTTGCATTTCCCTGAGGGTTTGTGGTGGACTCATGTCTTCGATTTCCTTGACCTTCTCCGGGTTGGCCTCGATCCCCCTGTGTGACACGAGGAAGCCTAGAAGCTTGCCAAAGGGAACACCAAATACACACTTCTCCGGGTTGATCCACAGGTCCACTTCATGAAGGGTCGCGAAGGTCTCTTCCAGGTCCTGTATCAGGGTCTTCGCCTCACGAGACTTCACAACAATGTCGTCGACGTAGGCCTCAGCGTTTCTCCCGAGCTGCCGGCCCAAAGCGATATGCATCAGTCGCTAAAAGGTTGTGCCCACATTGTGCAACCCGAACGGCATGCAGGTGTAGCAGTACACTCCGCACGGGGTTAGGAAGGCCGTCTTCTCCACGTCTTCTATCGCCATCTTGATTTGGTGGTAGCCCAAGAAGGCATCCAGGAAGCACAACAGATCGCACTCAGCGGTGGAGTCGACAATTTGGTCGATGCGGGGGAACGGGAACGGATCCTGAGGGCAGGCCTTGTTGAGGTTGGTGAAGTCGACGCACATGTGCTCCTTTCCTCCCTTCTTCGGCACAACAACAGGGTTTGCCATCCATTCGGGGTACCGGACCTCGCGAATGACACCTGCAGCTTCCAGCTTGCGGGTTTCTTGGATGATGAAGGCCTGCTTCTCAGTGGACTGCCACCTTGCTTTCTGCTTCACGGGGCGCACATTGGGGCACATGTTCATGTGATGCTCGATCACTTGCCTTGGGACCCCCGCTAGCTGCTTGGGTTCCCACGCAAACACCTCCTTGTTCGCGAGCAGGAATTTCACCAGAGCCTCCTCCTGGTCAGGGTCGAGATTGGCGCCTATGGTGAAGGTGGCGCCGGAGGATCCGTCCTCATCAACTGGTACCTGCTTAGTCTCCGCCTTGTCCTGGGTGAACAACTACTTCTTCTTGGTTGGCGCAGCCCCCTTGGCCTTGGGGGTGTTGGTGCTGGTGGGCTGCACCACTGCGGTTGTCTTGAAGGCGAGCTTGAGCGCCTACAGAGCATCTTTCGTATCTCCAGCTACGGTGAGGATGCCGCTGCTCCCGGGCATCTTCATGAGGTTGTAGGCCGGGTGAGTCACTGCCATGAACTGGGCCAAGGCAGGGTAGCCGAGGATGGCATTGTAAGGAAGGCCGATGCGGGCGATGTCGAAGTCGACCAACTCCGTGCAGAAGTTGTCGTGGGTGCTGAAGGTCATCGGAGGGCGGATCTGCCCCAGGGAGCCAGTTGAACTGCCTCCGACGCCCGAGAATGGCTTGCTGGGCCGGAGTTGTTCCAGTGGCACGCGGAGGAGGCTGAAGGCCTCCACCGAGAGCACGTTGAGGCCGGCACCGCCGTTGATGATGGTCCTGGTGATGGCCACCTGGCATATGGTGGGCGTGCAAAGCATCGGGAGCGCACCCGAGCAGGCAGTGTTGACGGGGTGATCGTCAGAGCTGAAGGTCAGCTCGGCCTTGGGTACCATCCAACCTGGAGGAGCCCCATGCCGCGTAAGGGCGACGCCGATCTGGCGGACGAATGGCTTGACGTGGCGGCCCGAGGGTGGTGCCTGCGAGCCACCCAGGCGAGCTGCGACGACCGGGGGCGCTGGCGCAGCGTAATGGGCGAGGAAGAGGTCGCGCAGTTCCTCCCATGAGGCCACAGAAGTTGTTGGCAGGTGGAGCAGCCACATGCGCAGAATGCCGGTGAGGGCCAATGGAAACCAGTTTGCCATGACCCCGTTGTCTCCCCCGGCCTTGAGGACGGCCTCCTCATAGGCCAGTAGGAAAGCTAGCGGATCCGCCACGCCATCGTAGCGCCGCGGCATCTCTGGCTTGAACTTGTGTAGCCACTGCACCTGTCGCAAGGCGGCGGCCAAGGCTCGGAGCCCCTGTCGCCAGTGCTAGTGTCGGTCGCCGGAGCGGGTGGTGCACCGTCGGCCATGAGAGTGAAGCGCAGTGTTGATGGAGAGCAGGTCGACGGAAGGGAGAGCTCCGGCGCACCCCTACTTGGCGCGCCAAATTTCAGATATCGGGTTCCGGCAAAACCCTTAAGGTTCGAACTCTGGAGTGCGCGTGAAGATCTTCCCCCTACCGATCCACGTCCCAACGCCTCGCTATGAATCTAAGCTACACGATGAACTACACAAGGGACACGGGGTTTATACTAGTTCGGGCCACCATTGTGGTGTAATATCCTACTCTAGTTTGTGGTGAGGTGGATTGCCTCAGGGGCTGATGATGAACAGTACAGAGGAAAAACAGCCTCGCGAGATGTTCTTGGGCTGGTGCGGTGTTCTACTTAGGTGGGTTCGATCGCCTCTGGATCCGATGATCTCTACTGTGGTGGCTATCTCTATTTATAGAGGCCTTGGTCCTCTTCCCAAATATTGAGCGGGAAGGGAGCCAACAACGGCCATTTTGAAGGGGAACATCCAGTACAAGTTATTCTGACTACAGTTGGCCTTCGGCTGCCAAAGGCACTGGCGATGACGCCGTCTTGGGCTCCACGGTGACCTCTGTCCTATCGCTCTGCTGGTCTTGGTCTCGTTGCACGAAAATGGTAACCTTTGTTTGATGCCTCGGTACTCCGCGCCTGCGCTTGCTCCCTTTGCACCAAAGTGGAAACAAGGACACTGCGCAAGCTGGCGCCCACCTGGCGCCCACCTGGACTCGATCGTCATGGCTCGCGTCATGAGCACCTCGCGAGGTACCCCTGCCTTGATCTCTCCGCCTCCTCGCGAGCCTGCCTGGTGACGCCGCCCTTGAGGAAGCCCTGCGTCGTTCGCCCTGCGAGTCTTGGCCCCTCACGAGGGTCTTGAGCTTGGGTTGATGAAGACGGGACGCACTGGGCCACTGCTGAGCCACGCCGCAGGCCGCAGGCAGGCAAGTCTGGGGACCCCCATTCCCAGAACGCCGACAATCGTCTTGTGCCTAGACATGAGATATCTGAAATGCTCAATGCACACGATTAGTCCGCAAATGCATTGTCATCAATCACTAAAACCACATAGGGAGAAATATGCCCTTACAAGGGTAAACCTGATAATTTCACCTACATATTGTTGTTTAATCAAGAGTCCATCATATACACATATTTGCCTGCGCCTGCTCTCTATGATTATCATAGCAGGGGAAGATATTTTGTTCTCGAGAGCGATGCCCGAGCACACAACGCAGGGGTAGTGGTTGCATGGCAGGCTGCGACATCTGCACCAAGAGCCTCTGTGAGCTACCACTCTGGCTATTACGCAGGCTATTGAATTATTACCAAGCTAGGCCAAAAGCCTAAGCTTGGGGGAGTACGTGTTTCTCACCGACTTTACATTCATGTTCACACATTTCAGTTGTCGGTGTTCATACTTTTTCATTGTATTATCCATGTTAAATTTATTTTCTCGCTTTCTTCTTGTGTGTTTGAAAAACTTTGAGAAAACACAAAAACATATCTTGCTCTTTTTGATTTTATTTCTAGAGTAGTTAGCCGTAGCACTAAAAGAAAACCCAAAATGATTTTTTGTTCTTCTTTTGCTTGTTGGGAGATTTCCCGTGTAAATATTTTTTCTCGTTTTTTCTTTTCCCTTTTATTTGCTTGTTCAAGAAAACCAAAAACTCTAAAAATATTTCAGTGTATTTCTCTGAAATTCTTTTCTTTTTATTGAGTCGTACCGAGGAGAAGACCATGATGAAAATGTTGAGTGGCTCTCATATGCATAATTATTAATCTAGCAAAGAGCCCATTTTACATTATCTTCTCCTATTGAATAAAATGTTTGCAGATTCCAGCTTAGCCCACAACACTCTTGCACTATTATTATTTTCACATCGTTTGGTTGTGCAAGTGAAAGGCAATAATGATGATATTGGATGAACTGGCCGTGGCAGAGAGAAATGGGTATGGACTCGACTTGTTCTGTCTTTGTAAACATGTTTAACCTAGTATCCATGATTCAGCCCATTATGATTAAACTTGTTTGCAATGACAATTAGAGATTATAGTTTCTCGTGCCATGCATAAGTAGCTAGGAGTGGATAATGATTTATCTTGGATATACTCATTGCGTAAATGATTGTTATGTAATATGATGATATGGTAGTATCCTCCTCTGAATGTTGGAGTGGCTTGACTTGGCACATGTTCATGCATGTAGTTGAATCAAAACCAACATACCCTCTATGTTATTTATGTTCATGGTGTTCATATCCTACTCATGCTAGTATCCAATGTTACTTATGCATAATGCATGTTCATGACCGTTGTTGCTCTCTAGCTGGCCGCTTCTCAACCTATTTGCTAGCCTTCACATGTACTAAGTGGGAACTCTGCTTGTACATCCAAAAACTTGAAACCCAAGTTATTCCAGATGAGTCCACCATACCTACCTATATGCGGTATTACCCTGTCGTCCTAAGTGAATTTGCATGTGCCACCTCTAAAAAACTTCAAATAAATATCCTTTTTGTGTGCCTGGATCATTCATGGAACGACAGGAGGTAGTCGGTATCTTCCATGCTAAGCGGGTTATTCTTAGGTCGAGTGTTTATTCACTCGCCATCGCACGAGAAAAGGGCGGTAATAGGGATGCCCAGTTCCAAACTGCAAAAAGAAAAGAGCTTACAAATAATCAAACAAAAACTCCCAATGGAGTCATAACCTTTACATTTCCGCTTGGGAACCGCCACTAGCGTGCTTAGCATGGAAGATATTGATAACGGATGGTCGTGAAGTGAGTGAGAAGGGTGCATGTCACAAAATATCATTTACCTATGTTTTAAAAACTTGAGCTCTAGCACCTCTACAAATCACTTCTTCCCTCTGCAAAGGGACTATCTATTTACTTTTATGTCATGTCATCACCTTCTCAATTAAGCGCCAGAACCTGAGAGCACTACTGTCATGCTGATGCATTGTGTGTAGCTAATGTTGGGTGCATCATGACTGGATCTTTTCTACCATGAATTACAATGTTAAGTTGCTGCTTGAACTTTGGGGGTGCTCTGCATTTATGTTTTGCGGTCTCAAAAAGGGCTAGCGAGATACCATTATTGTCATATTATATCATGGTTGTTTTGACAATATGTTGCTATTTGAGATGTATTACTATTGCTCTGTAGTTGTTTATGTCATTGATATGAGTTAATATAATTTTTAAAAGTTATTGTCGACATGGTTAGTTATAATCCTTGCTGAAAACTTGGGTGTTGTTTAAGCTTATTTATGAAACAAGAGCAAAAAGGTTCGTAAAAGTTTTCCTTTTTCACTTTCAGTTTATCAACTGAATTGCTTGAGGACAAGCAAAGGTTTAAGCTTGGGGGAGTTGATACGTCTCCAACGTATCTACTTTTCCTAACGCTTTTCCTCTTGTTTTGGACTCTAAATTGCATGAGTTGAATGAAACTAACCCCGGACTGACGCTGTTTTCAGCAGAACTACCTTGGTGTTATTTTTGTGCAGAAAAAAAAGTTCTCGGAATGGAACGAAACTTCACGAAGATTTTTTATATCAAATAAGAGAATTTGTGGAGCTAGGAGGTACCTGAGGGGGGCACCTAGGTGGGCACAACCTACCAGGGCGCGCCTGCCCCCCAGGCATGCCCTGGTGGGTGCTGCCCACCTGGTGGCCCCGTTGACCCTCAAACCGATGCTAGAAAATCCCACATTTCCAGAAAAAATTGGGGAGAAAGAATTATCGCGTTTCACGAGACGGAGCTGCAGCCGTCTCCTGTTCTTCATCGGGAGACCAGATCTGGAGTCCGTTTGGGGCTCCATAGAGGGGGATGTTCGATCTTCATCATCACCAACACATCTCCATCGCCAATTCCATGATGCTCCCCACCGGGAGTGAGTAATTCCTTCGTAGGCTCGCTGGTCGGTGAGGAGTTGGATGAGATTCATCATGTAATCGAGTTAGTTTTGTTAGGGCCTGATCCCTAGTATCCACTATGTTCTGAGATTGATGTTGCTATGACTTTGCCATGTTTAATGCTTGTCACCTTGGGCCCCGGTGCCATGATTTCAGATCTGAACCATTTATGTTATCACCATTATATCCATGTTCTAGATCCGATCTTGCAAGTTATAGTCACCTACTACGTGTTATGATCTGGCAACCCCGGAGTGACAATAGTCGCGACCACTCCCGGTGATGACCGTAGTTTGAGGAGTTCGTGTATTCACCATGTGTTAATGCTTTGCTCTGGTTCTCTATTAAAAGGAGGCCTTAATATCCCTTAGTTTCCAATAGGACCCCGCTGCCACGGGAGGGTAGGACAAAAGATGTCATGCAAGTTCTTTCCATCAGCACGTATGACTATTTACGGAATACGTGCCTACATTATATTTATGAACTGGAGCTAGTGCCGTATCGCCCTAGGTTATAACTGTCTCATGATGAATATCATCCAACGAGTCACCAATCCAATGCCTACGGATTTATCTTAATTATATTGTTCTTGCTAAGTTACTACTACTGCTACTGCTATCATTACTGCTACAATATCACTACTATCACTGTTACCTTTGCTGTTAATACTGCTACTATCATCAAAACTATCATACTATTGTGCCACTTATCACTTTGCCACAGATAATTAATCTCCAGGTGTGGTTGAATTGACAACTCAACTGCTAATACCTTCAAATATTCTTATGCATAGTCGCTGCTAGTGTCCAATGTTACTTACGCATAGTGCAAGTTCATGACCGTTGTTGCTCTCTAGCTGGCCACTTCCCAACCTATTTGCCAGCCTTCGCCTGTACTAAGTGGGAGTTCTCCTTATACATCCAAAACCTTGAACCCAAGTTATTCCAGATGAGTCCATCATACCTACCTATATGCGGTTTTACCCTGCCGTCCCGAGTAAATTTGCATGTGCCATCTCTAAAAACTTCAAATAAATAATCTTTTTTGTGTGCCTTGATCGTTCATGGAACGACAGGAAGTGCTCAGTATATTCCATGCTAAGTGGGTTATTCTCAGGTGAGTGTTTATTCACTCACATCGCACGAGAAAATGGCGGTAATAGGGATGCCCAGTCGCAAACTGCAAAAAGAATTGATCTCTCAAATAATCAAACAACAACTCCCAATGGAGTCATAACCTTTACTTTTCCGCTTGGGAACCGCTACTAGCGTGTCGGTGGGAACGACACCTATGGGATCAATGAGATCCCTACTATGGTCGGCGGGCACGGGGTTGTGAGAAGAGCAGGTCTAAGAGCCAGCACAAAGGTCGTTTACCCAGGTTCAGGCGGCGGAGATTGCGTAATACCCTAGTCCTACTTTGGTGTGTATATCAGTGTTCTTGAACTAGCTATCGAGCGCGACTTGCTCAAAGAGCCGAATCCCTCTCCGGTACGCCTTGGGCCCCCTTTTATAGTCGAAGGAGGTGCTACAGTGGCACACAGGAGGTGGAAAGGGTATAGTAGCTACGCTTATCCCTTGTCATTACAGGACAAGACGCATTAAATGTGCCCCTGAGGTGTCCCCTCACTTTATTGCTGCCTCGCCCTGCTTCGACACGCGCCCAGGCTAGCGAGGCGGTCAGCGCCATGTAGGCTGGCACGCTGCTGAGGTGGCGTGGTGGCAGCGTCTTCATGAAGATCTGCATGCCACCACGCATGTGCTTGCTGAGTTGGCCTTGGGACCGCACGTCGCCAAGCAGGTGCCCGCCTGGCTAGCTGGGCTGGCAGCTGCATCGGAACGGTGGTGGGGCCTTGGTGCGTGCGGGCCTGGCCGCGGCCTCGCTAATGTCCTCGGAAAGGGTCTTGCCGTGGTACTTCAGTCGTCCCCGGAAAGGATGTTGCCGGAGGTCTCGTCTTCTGGTCCTCACTTGACCTTTGTGTGTTAATGATCTTTCACAAAGATCTGCACGCCACCATGGAGGTGCCTCCGAGCCTTGGTTCCAATGTCGTTGATGATGTTCGAAACCACAGGCTAAAGGGTGGCACACTCCGCTGGTGTTGGGCAAGTTGCCCCGGCAAGCGTCTTGCCGGGGGAGTCCACCTCGCCCTCTTTCTCTTTGTGTCTTTGCCTTGGCATTGCTTGATCGTCTTCTGGCTTCGGCCTCCCTTCACCTGCCCTGCTCAGTGTGGCCACAGGCATGGCTCTGACTGCCCATGCATAGGTAAAGGGGTGCAAAGTAAAGCCACTACTTTTGTACATCGATAGGATCCCCCGGGTCTGGGCCACACATAAGCGTGACGCGTTGTTGGGCCAGGCCCAGAACGGTGCGCAGGCAGGCGGGGCCGATTTTTATCGCGGTCATTTTTCCGCCCATTGCGCTTCCCCACGACCCGTATTGAATGCGCGACATGGGAGATCATGCGTGGGGTGACCGAAGCATTCTTGCGTCATCTTGTGGTGAGCGGTAAAGAGGTAGCTTGCGTGTCCCTTTCAGATTGCAGGGCCGCTGCTCATTTACCTTCTTCACCTTGGAACCGCCGTCCATGTTTCCCACTATGCCGGCCCCTCGCGCCATGTACGCCGCATGCACGACGCGGAGCGGGTGGCAGGCGCGTAGAATATGGGAAGACACGCGCGTGGGTCAATACCCACACGCCTTCAATTGGGCGAGGAGGGAGGTCACCAGCCTCGCCTGCTGTCATCTTAATGAGCTGGATTTGCTGAGAGGGGCGGTCGAGCCCCGAGCCCACCCCTTTATAAGGAGGGGTGAGGGAGGGACGGCACCCCTCAATCCTTCGCCATTCGCTTCCTCCCCTCTTGGCTTCTTCCTCCCTTCTGTTACGGTGAGTGGGTGTGCTGATGCTTCGACGGTGGCGGCGAGGGTCTCCGCTCGACAACGCGTCCCTCCTTCCCAAGAGTTCATGGCAGCGGAGCCAGCCGCGAGGGGAAGGGGGAGGGGGCGAGGTCGAGGTCGCTGCGGTGCTCGGGGAAGAGGAGGACGGGGCGACGCATCGGCCTTGTCTCCACCGGCGGTCCCTCCCCCAATGGAGGGCCACATTGGGGACCAGCCTCGTGAATTCTTCATCAGGCTGCACCGGCCGGCGCGTCGTCCTCTCCGTCTTCCTGCTCCAATTTCTTGGGAGATGGAGCTCACCCCGCCGCAGGCTCTGAGACTGCATATGAGGGGCTGCGGGAATAGCGGCACATGGGTTGACGTTGATTTCCCAGCCCCTCATGTCATGTATCTCCGTCGTGGCTGGAAGACCTTAGCACGCATCCACAGCCTGACGGCAGGGCTCGTTCTCTATTTCAAACTAATGGAGAACGGCCTTCTCTCCGTCAAGGTCTTTGGAGACTTCGGGACTCGCCTGAAGTGCTGCGTGGAGAGCTCCTCTCATGACGAAGACTCTTCCTTGAGCGAGAGTGACGAGGAGGACAGCGGCAGCGACGACGAGGATAGCAGGCGAGAGGATGACGGATCCGACTAGGTGTCGGACACACCATCCTGGGGCGGTGCCGGCAGCAGCAGCATCTGCATTGGGCCCCTATCCCAGTGGGGCCGGCTCCTTGAACTTCTCGGGGTCGCCTCCTTGGGCGGCTAGCGTGGGAAGGCCGGAGAAGGCGAAGAAGGCGGGTGGCGGGCCGTCAAGTCGGAGTACGATGGCACCGACGCCTTCGTAGTGTATTGACGGACCGCTGGCTCATCTTCCAGCTCTTCTCCCGGCACCATCATCACCAGACCTCCCCTAGGCGGCGAAGCCCATACCAAGGAACGAATCCTTGTTATTTTTAATATAAACATTGTCGCCCAGCAACAGGCCTTGCCACTCCCTTACTTTATTCGACCACGCTCACGCTTTCGGCGGAGGCGGGGGTAAAGTAGAGTTAGACCCTATGCTTTCTTCCTTGCCGCCGCGGCTACGACCGAATTCCAAACCAAGAAATAGCTCTCGAGTAGAAGGAAAAGGGGAACATGACAGCCTTGGAATAAAACAAGGTTTCTTACGTCCCAATTCTATACGGAAATGCATAACAGGGGATAAGAGACTTATCTGAATTTGTAGCCCCCGGCAACATTGGCTTGCCGTGGGTGGACCCTTGCGTCTTCAGCCCCCGGCAACCTTGGCTTGCCAGGGCCGGAGCACCGGCTCGTTCTCTTTCTTCCATATAGCTCAGCAACAACATTCATGTACCCTGCAAACCAAAGAGGACGGAAAGGATCAGAGAGACGCAGACTCGACCTCTATGCTAGGGGTTAGTCGCTGCTAAGCACTATCAACCCTAATCGAGGGAGAGACTCAACCTAGCATGCATGCTATAACTTAGGGCGCCAGCGCTTCGTTTATTTATGCTCAGGGTCTACGCCTGGCTTTGTATAGAGGGTTACAAGCCTTGCCGGCAAGGCTTGTACAAAAGGTGGCTTGCCGGGGGGCCCGGCAGCCGCGCCTTATGGGTAAAACTTGTGAAGATGCTCGATGTTCCAGGAGTTGCTCACTGGAATGGCATCTTCGGTCTCCAGGCGGACTGCGCCGGGCCTGGTGACTCGTATTACCCGATAAGGGCCTTCCCACTTCGGCGTCAACTTTTTGGAATTCTTCGCCGATTGAACGTGCCGAAGAACAAGGTCGCCTTCCTCAAAGCTTCGGGCATGAACCTTGCGGCTATGGTAGCGGTGCAGGGCTTGCTGGTAGTGTGCTGCTCTCATAGCCGCCCGAAGACGATCTTCCTCGAGGAGCATCACGTCATCTTGCCGCAATCCCTCTTGCTCAAGTTCATCATAAGCGAGCACTCGAGGTGACCTGTATATGAGTTCCGTGGGGAGAACTACTTCTGCCCCGTATACCAGGGCAAAGGGTGTCTGGCCAGTGGCTCGATTTGGCGTCGTTCTGATCAATCAAAGAACCGCCGGCAACTCATCAATCCAGTGCCTTCCGCTCTTGTGCAGCCTGTCAAAAGTCTTTGTCCTCAGGCCTCACAGTACTTCAGCATTTGCCCTCTCTGCTTGGTTATTGCTCCGCGGATGTGCCATGGAAGCGAAACAGGCCTTGTTGCCGAGGCCCTCAATGTATTGCATGAAGGTGTGGCTGGTGAACTGCGTGCCCTATCGGTGATGACTCTTTTTGGCACACCAAAGCGGCAAACTAGCCCCTTGAAGAATTTGACGGCTGACTGCGCCATCACCTTCCTCATTGCTTCCACCTCCGGCCACTTTGTGAACTTGTCGATTGCAATGTACAAGTACTCAAAGCCCCCGACGGCGCGGGGGAAAGGGCCCAGTATGTTGAGCCCCCAGACCGAGAATGGCCATGAGAGAGGGATTGTTTGAAGGGCTTGAGCTGGCTGATGAAGCTTCTTAGAATGGAACTGGCACACTTCACACTTGGTTACTAGTGTCGTCGCATCCTGGAGGGCAGTGGGCCAGAAGAAACCTTGCCGGAAAGCCTTGCCGGCAAGGGCCCTTGACCCTATGTGGGAGCCACATATGGCTCCATGTATCTCCGCCAACAGCTCCAGTCCTTCCTCCCGGGGAATGCACTTCAATTTCACTCTGTTTGGTCTTTTTCTGTACAGAACATTGTCAATGAACTGGTATAGGGCAGACCGATGGGCTACTTTCTCCGCTTCTCCCTGCTCCTCAGGAAGCTCCATGTTTGGAGGAATCATATGGTATGTAGTGCCCATGCTGGAGCCTGAGGCTCGATGGCAAGGACCAAAGGCATCTCCTCTGCCGTGGGAACGGTTGCCTGTACGGCCAGGGCTTGGCACCCCGCCGGAGTCGGTTGTCCCACGGCAGGCTCGGCGTCCACAGCAACATCTTTACCAGCGGCTCCTGGGAGCTCGGTGGGGAAGTACTTGTCGGGGCCTGATTTCCTCCGCTTGTTCTACTCTGTTGATGGTTCAATGGATGGTTGAGTCAATCGAAGCACAAAAGTACCTGGTTCCACAGGTAGCTTGAGGGCAGCGTGCTTCGACACGTAGTCGGCAATGTCGTTCTCCACTCAGGGGACATGCCCTACTGTATACCATCAAAGCGCTCCTCCAGTTTCCTCACTTCATCCACGTAGGCTTCCATCAATGGGCTTTGATAATCCTTGTTGACCTGCCTGGCAACAAGCTGTGAATCACCCCTGACGATGAGCTTCTTGACCCCGAGGTCTGTCACGATCCTGAGACCGGCAAGCAATCCCTCGTATTCAGCAGTGTTGTTCGTCGACATCTGCCTAGGGAAGTGCATCTGGATCACGTACTTGAGGTGCTCTCCGGTGGGTGCGACGAGCAGCATGCCAGCACCGGCGCCTTGCAGTGAAAAAGCCCCGTCAAAGTAGATAACCCAGTTGCGATTTGTTTCCTTGCCGGGAAGAGTGGTCTCCTGGATCTCTTCATCGGGTGTCAAGGTCCATTCTGCAATGAACTCTGCCAGGACTCCGCTCTAGATCATCGAGGTGCTTTCGAACTTCAAACAAAACTCGATAGCTCCAAGGCCCATTCCACAATCCTCCTCGTTGCATCTCGGTTATGCAGTATCCGTTGCAATGGGAGGCGGGTGACGATGGTGATCTTGTGCACTTGGAAATAATGATGCAGCTACCTCGAGGCCATAAGGAGGCCGAAGAGCAATTTCTGCACACCGGAGTACCTTGACCTAGCCCCCTGCAAGAGGGAGCTGACGAAGTAAACCGGGTGCTGCATCATCTTCTTCTTCCGCACCACTTCACCTGGTTGCGTGGGCCCTGTCGCACTGGTGTCAGTCCTTGCCGGGGGCCCAGCCTTGCCAGGACCAGGCCCTACCGGGGGGAGTTCTGGCTCGCCATCCGTCAACTCTACCGTTGCCGCTACCCCTTCGTCGACATCCCTCTGTGCCACCAGTGCGGCACTAACCACTTGATTCGTCGCCGCTAGATACAGCAGCAGCGACTCTTGTGGCTTAGGTGCAACCAGTATTGGCGTGGAGGAGAGGTATTTCTTTAGATCCTGCAGCACTGCCTCAGCCTCCAGGGTCCACTCCATTGGGCCCGCCTTTTCCAAGATTTTGAAAAAGGGAAGGGCACACTCAGCAGACTTGGAGATGAATCTGCTCATGGCGGCGATGCGGCCAGTGAGCCGACGCACATCGTTGATCCGCTTAGCTGCCTCAATCTGCTCAATGTCCTTGATCTTGTCCGGGTTCGCCTCAATCCCACGCTGCGACACAAAGAACCCGAGAAGCTTGCCGGTCGGGACACCGAAGACACACTTCTCAGGGTTCAGCTTGAGGTTGATCTTGCGCAGGTTTGCAAATGTTTCTTCCAGATCTTGCACAAGTATTGCCTTGTCCTTGGTTTTGACCACTATGTCATCCATATAAGCTTCCATATTTCTATGTAGCTGAGGCTCAAAACCAATTTGGACTACTCTTGCAAAGGTCAAGCCAGCACTCTTCAACCCGGAAGGCATCCGTAAAAAGCAGTACATACCACATGGGGTGATGAACACTGTCTTATCTTCATCTTCTCTTGTCATGCAAATCCTATGGTATCCCGAGTAGGCGTCAAGGAATGATAACAGGTCACACCCGGCCATGGAGTCAACAATCTGGTCGATGCGCGGCAACGGGAAAGGGTCTTTTGGGCAAGCCTTATTAATATCTTTGTAGTCAATACACAGCCTCCACTTCTCGTTTGCCTTGTGCACTACCACCGGATTGGCCAACCACGTCGGATGGAGTACCCCTCTTACCAAGCCTGCCACCTCCAGCTTTTTGATCTCCTCCGTGATGAACTCCTGCCTCTCCAGAGCTTGCTTCTTGACCTTCTGCTTGACAGGCCGCACATAAGGACAGACAACAAGATGGTGCTCAATCACTTCCCTGGGAATGCCGGGAATGTAAGATGCCTGTCCCGCAAACACATCGACATTCGCTCGCAGGAAAGTGATGAGCTCGCCTTCCTATTTGCTATCGAGGGTGGAGCTTATAGTGAAAGCCCCTCCCGTGACGTCCTCCTTGACGGACTGACGTCCTCCTTGACGGACACCTTCTTGGTCTCTGGTGGTGCAGCTCTGGATTTCTTGCTCTTGTTGGTGGAGCTCTCTGGCATGTCCTTGACGGGAGCACAACACTCCGGAGTGGGTGCAAGAGGTCTTGCTGGTCTTCTTCCCTCCCGGGGCTCAGCGGCAGGAGCAAGTGCCTTGGTGGCAGCTGCTGCAACTACTTCCCGGTAGAGTTGGTCAACGCAGATCAACGCATCCTTCTTGTTGGAGGGGACGGTGATGATGTTCATCGGCCCAGACATCTTCATCGTGTTGTAGGCGTAATGTGACGCTGCCATGAACTTGGCCAGTGTCGGGCGGCCGAGGATCCCGTTGTAGGGCAAGGGGATCTCGGCCACATCGAAGACAATCCTCTCTGTCCTAGAGTTCAACTCGCCTCCAAACGTCATAGGCAGTGTGACCTTGCCCTTCCACTGATTTCTTCCCAGGTTGACCACTTGAAACGTGCCTGTTTCTTCGAGATCTCCATCAGGAATCTGCAGCCTTTTGACCATGACAGGCGAGATCAAGTTCAGACCGGCCCCACTGTCAACTAGCATCTTTGTCACCTTGAGCTTGCGGATCGTTGGTGAATCCAACAACAGAAAACACCCAACCGCAGTTGTGCGATTAGGGTGGTCCTCTGTCAAAGATGATATGCGTGCTGGACCACTTCAGTGGCTTCCGCGCGTCGAGCGATGGCTCCACAGTTGTGATCTCACGCGCCCACTGCTTGACCTGGCAGTGAGAGGTGTGCAACGAGGCGCTACCATCGACGCACATGGCCTTTGTAGCTTTCTGGAATTCGTGGTCGCCGGACTCGTCGTCCTCATCATGATCATCGTCTTCCTGCTTTTCGTCGCGGCCCCGGGTGGGCCTCTCTTGCTGGTTATCCTTGCCGCGGCGGCCTCCTGGGCCTCCATGCTTCTTGCCGGATACCTCGGCACTGTCCTAGCCTTTCACTTTGTCCCGCCTCTCATATTAAGCCTTTTGCTTCTCAGCAAGCAGCTCAACTTGTCGGCTGTTTTGAAGGTCGTGGCCCTTGGTGCGGTGGATCTTGCAATACTGCTTGTCAGAGCTCCCTAGTTTGTCAGCAGCCGCCATGTCCCGGCAAGCGGCACACCCGGCAACTTCCTTTTCGGGTTCGCTCGCCTTGGCCTTCTTGGCAGTGCTGGTATCGTCGGACCCCTCGACGGCAAGCATAGTCTTGCCCTTGCGCTTTCTGTTACGGCGCCGGCCCTTCTCCGTCGGGGCAACGGTGTTGTCATCCATGGAGTCGGTTTCCGCACCAGCGTCCTCTTCAGGGTACTTCCTCCCCTCTTGATCCCGAGTGCACCTATCGGCCAGAACATAAAGTTCGGCCACATCCTTGACCTTGTTCATTGCCAGCTCCTCACGCATCTTGCGGTTACGCACATTCTGATGGAATGCGCTAATCACGGCGGCAGGGTGAACGTCTGGGATGTTGTACTGCACTCGGCTGAACCTCTGGATATACTTGCGCAGGTTTTCACCTTCCTTCTGGGGGATGATATGCAAATCGCTCGCTTGGCCATGAGCTTGATGGCCTCCGGTGAAGGCGCCAACAAACTCATGACACAGATCCGACCAAGAAGAAATGGAATCCACCGGCAAGTGCATCAACCATGACATAACATTGGGCTTGAGTGCCAACGGGAATTAATTGGCAAGGACCTTGTCATCGCGGGGCCCAGCGACTTGCATCGCAATGGTGTAGATGCTGAGGAAATCCGATGGGTGAGTCTTTCCATTGTACTTCTCACCAACATCGGGCTTGAACGTGCGGTGGGAGGGCCACTGGAACTGTCGCAGCTCACGGGTAAAGGCCGGGCAACCCACCTCGTAAGGTAGGCCACCGTAGCTTCCCGGTGCCGTGTGGTCCATAGTGGGCCCTGCCCGCCTATCTGACTGGTGGTGTGCATCATGCTGGCGCTCGATCGTGGTTCGAGCGTCTTCAAGGGCTCGCTCCCGAAGAACTTGACGCTGATCGTGTTGGGTCTATGGATCGGACGACGCTATGGAAATATTATCGCAAGCGTCATCATGATGGATCGACACCCGCGGTTGTTGGCGTGGGGGAGGAGAGTGCACCATGGCTGCATCACCCCCGGCCCTTCCACTGTTGGCATGTGGTGGCTCGACGGTGCGGCAGCCTATGGGCCCCGCTAGTCGTGGCTCATCTTTGTTGGCGATGCCAACGAGGCTCCGGACGGTGGCTCTCCACTCGTCGAGCTTCTCCGCAGCAGGAGGAAAGTCAAGGAGCAGCTATGCGCGCGTCAAAACTTCCGCTGGCGCGGGCGGTGGCGAGAGCTGTGTGGACCGTGACGCACTTCGACTTCTAACCATGTTAGAAGGATCTCTACCACGGTCCTGCTGCGGTACACCATTTTTGCCAGAACTTCAGCGTGCATGCTGACCTCCTTCGTCCTGCGAAAGCTGCACTGGACTCTTCCCAGGTCGGCGCCCGGGGTCACCAGCGTGGTGATGCTGCTCATTCCACACGACTTGGGAAGAGCGCATCGTGGGAACTGGCACAGGCGTCTTGGAAGTCGCCGCGCCGCCGGTGGGTGGCATGGTGCCGCCCCTGGAGGGCCCCGCGCCGCCTGCGGGGGCCCAACGCCATCTCTGCAATTTGCGGCATGCGGCCCATCGTCCTGCAAACGAGCAATGCCTCTCGCCAGGTCTGGACTGCCAGGGTGATGTGGGTGATCGCGGGTCACGCCTCGAGTTTTGTCCGCGACCGGCCCGCTACTAGCCTGCACCGGTATGGGCAGTATGGCTCCAGATGATCCGATTGCCGTCGTTGTCTTCCTCTTGGGAGCCATGGCAATGAAAAGCTGCTAGACTAGCTGCTAGACCAGATTTTCACAACTGCGCCCCCTACCTGGCACGCCAAAGATGTCGGTGGGAACTACACCTATGGGATCAACGAGATCCCTACTATGGTCGGCGGGCACGGGGTTGTGAGAAGACCAGGTCTAAGAGCCAGCACAAAGGTCGTTTACCCAGGTTCGGGCCGCGGAGATCGTGTAATACCCTAGTCCTGCTTTGGTGTGTATATCAGTGCTCTTGAACTAGCTATCGAGCACGACTTGCTCAAAGAGCCGAATCCCTCTCCAGTACGCCTTGGGCCCCCTTTTATAGTCGAAGGAGGCGCTACAGTGGCACACAGGAGGTGGAAAGGGTACAGTAGCTATGCTTATCCCTTGTCATTACGGGACAAGACGCATTAAATGCGCCCCTGAGGTGTCCCCTTGCTTTATTGCCGCCTCGCCCTTCTTCGACATGCGCCCAGGCCTCGAGGTGGTCAGTGCCATGTAGGCTAGCAGGCTCCTGAGCTAGCGCAGTGGCAGCGTCTTCACGAAGATCTACATGCCACCACGCAGGTGCTTGCTGAGTTGGCCTTGGGTCCGCACATCGCCACGCAGGTGCCTGCCTGGCTGGCTGGGCTGGAAGCTGCATGGGAACGGCGGTGGGTCCTTGGTGTGCGTGGGCCTGGCCACGGCTCGCTGATGTCCTCGGCAAGGGTCTTGCTGGGGGCCCCGGCAAGGGTCTTGTCGTGGCACTGCGGTCGTCCCCGGCAAGGATGTTGCCGGAGGTCTCATTTTCTGGTCCTCACTTGACCTTTGTGTTTTAATGATCTTTCACAAGATCTGCATGC
Source organism: Triticum timopheevii (assembly GCA_963921465.1). Taxonomy (NCBI): domain Eukaryota; kingdom Viridiplantae; phylum Streptophyta; class Magnoliopsida; order Poales; family Poaceae; genus Triticum; species Triticum timopheevii. The sequence continues at coordinate 108,960,024 of OY997270.1, forward strand.
CACCATGGAGGTGCCTCCCGAGCCTTGGTTCCAATTACGTTGATGATGTTCGAAACCACAGTCTCAAGGGTGGCACACTTCGCTGGTGTTGGGCAAGTTGCCCCGGCAAGGCCCTTGCCGGGGGAGTCCACCTCACCCTCTTGCTCTTTGAGTCTTTGCCTTGGCATTGCTTGATCGTCTTGTGGCTTCGGCCTCCCTTCACCTGCCAAGCTAAGTGTGGCCACAGGCACGGCTCTGACTGCCCGTGCACAGGTAAAGGGGTGCAAAGTAGAGCTCCCACTTCTGTACACCGACATAGCGTGTTTAGCATGGAAGATATTGATAACTGATTGTCGTGAAGTAAATGGGAAGGGTGCATGTCTCAAAATATCATTTAGCTATGTTTCAAAGCTTGAGCTCTGGCACCTCTGCAAATCACTGCTTCCCTCTGCGAAGGGACTATCTATTTACTTTTATGTTGTGCCATCACCTTATAAAATAAGCGCCAAAACCTGAGAGAACTGCTGTCATGCTGATGCATTATGTGTACCTAATGTTGGGTGCATCATGACTGGATCTTTTCTACCATGAATTATAATGTTTAGTCGCTGCTTGAACTAGTGAGATACCACTATTGCCATATTATATCATGGTTGTTTTGATAACGTGTTGTCGTTTGAGATATCTTATTATTACTCGCTAGCTGATTATGTCATTGATATGAGTTAAAATAATTTTAAAGAGTTATTATCGACATGGTTAGTTATAATATTGGCTGAAAACCTGGGTGTTGTTTAAGCTTATTTATGCAAACAAGAGAAAAAGAGTTCGTAAAAGTTTTTCTTTTTCACTTTCAGTTTATCAACTGAATTGCTTGAGGACAATCAAAGGTTTAAGCTTGGGGGAGTTGATACGTCTCCAATGTATCTACTTTTCCTAACACTTTTCCTCTTGTTTTGGACTATAATTTCCATGATTTGAATGAAACTAACCCCAAACTGATGCTGTTTTCAGCAGAACAGACATGGTGTTGTTTTTGTGCAGAAATATAAGTTCTCGGAATGGAACGAAACTTTGTGAGGATTTTTTATACAATAAAAGAGAATTTCTGGAGCCAAGAGGCACCTGAGGGTGGCCTCGCAGACCCTAAAACCTACGCTAGAAATTCATATTTTTCCACGAGAAGGAGCTGCCGTCACCTCCTGTTCTTCATCGGGAGACCAGATCTGGAGTCCGTTTGGAGCTCCGGAGAGGGGGGTCTTCGTTCTTCGTCATCACCAACCCTTCTCCATCGCCAATTCCATGATGCTCCCCACCGGGAGTGAGTAATTCCTTTGTAGGCTTGCTGGTCGGTGAGGAGTTGGATGAGATTCATCATGTAACACTACAAAAAAAAGACACATCCGTGACATTTTGGGCCGAACGAAAAAAAATTCTGTCATACATATGACACTTCTGTGATGATAATTGTGACAAAACCCAGTATCATCATAGATGTAGTGGGCTCCTACTTCTATGACAAAAAATCATGACAGAAAATGGGCTTTTCGTCCTGGGCGGGCCGGAGACGCAGCTGCATGACATTCTTTGGGCCGTCCATGATGGAAAAAACCGTGGTAGAAGCGAGGGTGAGGAAAATTTCAGGGAGTTGCCGATTACGGTGGGAGGTCGGGGGCCGAGCGAGGCGCGTTTCTCTCGTACACGTACGCACGTGTGTGCGAGGCATTGGCTCTAACTGAACCCGAGCGAGGCGTTAGGCTCTAACTGAACCCGAGCGATTGCACTGCAGGCTACGCATTCCTGAACCCGATTGATCAATCGATGGCTGTTAACTGAACCCGATCGAGCGATTCCTTCGCTACTGCTGCTAACTGAAGCTGATCGATGCTGCCTCTGGGATGAACAGTGAGCGTTGCGGGGGGGTTTGGATGAACAGTGAGCGGTGGCATTGCCTCTGGATGAACAGGCCCCCGTGGTGTGGAGGGCTGGATGAACAGTAGACGATGGAGGGGTGCCCGTGGAGGGGTGGTTGAACATGACCCCATGGCGTGGAGGGCTAGATGAACAGTAGATGGTGGGGTGGTTGAACAGTAGCCGGTGGAGTAGCGCGAGGTGGAGGCTGGATGAACAGGATCCCGTGGAGGCTGGAGGAGGTCGACGGTAGCCCGTGGAGGCTGGAGGAGGTCGACGGTGGAGATGAACAGTAACCCGTGGAGTCCCGTTTTGTGGTACGCCACACCCCTCCTGATGAACAGGACCCCCGTTTCGACCGTAGCGCTCCAACACAAGTCTGTTTCGTCCGTTTTGCGGTACGCCACAACGCTCCCGATCAACAACACCCCTGTTTCGACCGTAGGAGGTCCGTTTCCTCTGTTTTGTGCTACACCACACCCCTCCCGATCAACAGGACACCGGTTTCAACCATAGGAGGTCTGTTTCCTCCGTTTTGCGGTATGCCACACCCCTCCGGATCAACAGGACCCCGTTCTGAATGTAGAAGGTCCGTTTCCTCCGTTGTGCGGTACGCCAGGCCTCATTTCCATCGCCTGTTCCATCCAAGCCCTCCCGAGGAACACGACCACGCATTCCATTCCGACCCAGCCGGTTGGCTCCCACGTGTTCCGTTGCCTCCCGATGAACACGACGCATTCCATTGCCTCCCCATGAACACGACGCATTCCGTTGCCTTCCCATGAACACGACGCATTCTGTTGCCTCCCCATGAACACGACGACGACGTTGTTTCTCCGTTCCAACCTAGCCATGTACGTATGCGCGAATAGGCGTTCGAGACCCTGCCCATATGTATGTATGTGGCCGTATTTTCTTTCTCGCACCCTGGCCGCTGTACGTACGTGTACATGCTACGTGTGCGCCTCTACTACGACACATGCGCGCCTCTACTACGACACGTGCGCGCCTCTACATCGACCAGTATGTATGTACATGTTCGCGACAAGAATGACAACGCTACATACGCTTCGACCAGGTGGGTCCCAACTGTCAGGCACTTCCTTTCCTGCAAAGATGTAGCTAGTGGGTCCCAGCAGTCAGGGGGGGGAATCGTTTTTTTTTTGCCCGGACACACTTCCTTGCGTGTGAAGATGTAGCTGGTGGGTCCTAGCAGTCAGGGGGGAACATTTTTTTCGTGAAATACGGTGGCCCATCTGGTGGGTCCCTGGTGTCAGGTGGAGGAATAATTATTTTGCACGTAATAAGGAGGCACTTCCTTGCTGCGGCCGTGGACCCAGCTGTCAGCCTCTCCACGTACAGTCCACGTCCGATGGAAGTTGTTCCTTGACCACGTTGACCACGCCGCGCCAAGAGCACCAGGGCGGTGGATGACGGCAAGGCCTAGGAAGGGGACGACGCGGAGCCGGGGAAGACGCGGCAGTGGATGCCCACACGTATAGGAGTACGAGGGTTCACTAGTTCACTGCGGTGTGAGGCTGCCATCACCGCAGAATAACACTATAACAGGGGGTGTGGGTGAGTAGAGGGATGGCCTGGCCAGCAGTGGGAGTAGTAGGGGGAGGTGAGGCCTCCGCTGCATCACAGCCGGCCACGGGAGGCAGGAGCACGAGGCACGACCGGCGCTGGTTTGGGTGGCTGGAGCAAGACGACCAAAGTTTGAAGAAGCACTACGACCGTTGGATTGACATCGTAGGTCACTAGAGCTAGAATCGTGCATATTGACTAAGTTGACAAAGCCCTCCATCCCCGTCTACTTAGTAGGCCCACAAGTCAGCCTGCCACTATACTGGTCCCAGCTAACAGGGGGAGTATTCATCTTTTTTGTGCGTAATAAGGAGGCACTTCCTTGCGTGCGAAGATATAGCTGGTGTGTTCCGAGTTGTCAGCGGCGGTAATGTTTTTTCACAAAATACAGAGGCCCTTTCGGTGGATCCCCGATGTCAGGTGGAGGAATCATTATTTTGCGCGTAATAAGGAGGCATTTCCTTGCGTGTGGCCGTGGACCCAGCTGTCATCCTCTCCATGTACAGTCCACTTCAGATGCATGTCGGTTGTTGACCATGTTGACCAGGCCGCACCGAGAGCACCAGGGCGGTGGACGACGGCGAGGCCTAGGAAGGGAACGACACAGAGGCAGGGAAGACTCGGCAGTTGTATCCCACGCGGAGGGGAGTACGACTGTACGAGGGTTTACTGGTTCGTCTGCCCTCACCGGAGAATAACAGCAGGTGTGGGCGAGTAGAGGGATGGCTAGGCCAGCGATGGGAGTACGGTGGGGCGGTGAGGCCTGCGCGGAAGCACAGCCGGCTGCGGGGAGGAGGGAGCAGGCAGTCCCGCCGGCACTTGTTTGAGCGGCTGGAGCAGGAAGAGCAGAGATTGAAGAAGCACGACGGCCGTTGGATGGGCATCGTACGGTCACTGGAGCTAGAATTGTTCATATTGACTAAGTTGAGAAAGCCCTTTGTCCCCGTCAACTTAGTAGGCCCACAAGTCAGCCTCCCACCATGGTGGGTCCCAGCTAGCAGGAGGAGTATTCAGTTTTCTGTGCGTAATAAGGAGGAACTTCCGGTGGGTCCGAGCTGATAGCGGGGGGAACATTTTTCTCACGAAATACGATGGTCCGTCCGGTGGGTCCTAGCAGTCAGGGGCAAACGTTTTTTTCGCAAAATATAGTGGCCCGTCCGGTGGGTCCCAACAGTCAGGGGTGAAACGTTTTTTCAGCGAAATACTGGTGGCCCGTCCGGTGGGTCCCTGCTGTCAGGTGGAGGAATAATTATTTTGCGCGTAATAATGAGGCACTTCCTTGCGGCTGCCGTGGACCCAGCTGTCAGCCTCTCCACGTACAGTACCCTTCCGATGGAAGTCAGTCATTGACCACATTGACAACACCGAGCCGAGAGCACCACGGGTGTGGACGACGGCGAGGCCTAGGAAGGGGACAACGCGGAGCCGGGGAAGACACGGCAGGGGATGCCCACGCGGAGAGGAGTACGAGGGTACACTAGTTCGGCTGCGGTGTGAGGCTGACGTCGCCGCAGAGTAACAGAGGGAGTGGGTGAGTGGAGGGATGGCCTGGCCAACGGTGGGAGTAGTATGGGGACGGTGAGGCCTCCACGGCAGCACAACCGACCATGGGAGGCAGGAGCATGCGGCACGACCGGCGCTGCTTTGGGCGGCTGGGGCAAGAAGACCAGAGGTTGAAGAAGCACTACGACCGTTGGATGGACATCGTTGACCATGCTGCGCCGAGAGCACTAGGGCAGTGGACGACGGCGAGGCCTACAAAGGGAACGAGACGGAGCTGGGGAAGACACGGCAGTGGCTGCCCACGCGGTGGAGAGTACGAGTGTTGACTGGTTCGGCTGCCATCACCGAAAAATAACAGGAGGTGTGGGCGAGTAGAGGGATAGACAGGCCAGGGATGCAAGTATGATGGGGCCGTGTGGCCTGCCCGGCAGCACTGCCGCCACGGGAGGCGGGAGCAGGCGGTTCCGACGGCGCTGGTTTGGGCGGCTGGGGCAGGAAGATCAGAGACTGAAGAAGCACGATTGCCGTTAGATTGACATCTAACGGTCTGACGCTGGTAGAGTCGATTGTTGACTAAGTTTATTTTTTAAGAAACCTTGTGTACGCATAAACTTAGTAGGCCCACAAGTCAGCCTCCAAATCTGTGGCAGACAACATAAAGCCCATTTGCTATTTTTTATAATTTGCAGCCCATTTGCTAATTCTTAAGTAATTTATTACAGCCCATTTTCTGCCTAGGACCACGGTCAAAAAGTTCAACCTTATTTTGCACATTTCGGTGGAGTCCAAACTGTTGTAATCCCGAAATGATAAACATTCTTTTAAGAACTTATTTATTTGCCAAAAAATCGTTTTGTTTTTGTAAGCAAATAAGACGTGGGAAATTTGAGTTGGTTTAAGGGAAAACCAGTGGTAAAAAAATCAGCGCTGGGTAGGAAAAAACAACAAAAATAAGGATGTAAATATGAAAAGGGAATTTTATGTGTTTTCAATATAATGATACGTGTATATGAACTAGTAAAACTATAGGTAGAGATTAGAAAATGGATGTAGGACATGTGTTTCAAGAGGAAAATAGAACTGGGCTGTGTGTTTGATTTCGTAAAAAAACTGCATGCGGATGTTGTAAGACAAAATATAACTAACGCTGGCGGGCCAGAGGCCAGTAGATACCTGCTGGATCTTTGTGCCCTGTTGTCGTCATGGGCTGGGCCTGTTAAAAACAAAACCAACCTTGGGCAGTCTACAGCCCAGTTGAAACTTGCTCGACCTGAAAAAACAATATACGTGCTCAATAAACGAGAGAATTCTGCAAGTACAGACTGATAACTGGGATGCAGCATGGATATTGTTTTTTTTATCGTGATAATAAGTGCATGCACTTGTTTCAAAAAAATTGGAGAACTGACAATTCGAACGGCGGGTGCTTATGCTACCCATCAAATAAAAATCAGGTGCCTGAGAATTCGTTTCGAAACAAATGATTCAGCTTTATATCCACGTCGACCCTCGGCATGATGGTTGGAAGCAAATGTAAGTTCATACCAAAAGATCATTAACAACAATACCAACTTGCGGACGACAAGGTAGTACAACTACCAATAGGAAACTAACTTATAATCTTTTTAATCCTGGCCCTAGTGTTCGTCTGGCAGAAAATCTTGCAGAGGACCAGTTCCCGCTCCTTCTCTTGCTCCAGGTCCCCGAGGTGGTACTGGTGCATCACCCAGTTGGTCCTCTGTTGGCCGAAGTTCTTGTTGGTGTGCAGCACCAGAACCTTTTTTGTTTCCCGTCTGCCGGCCGTTGACTATCACCGGCAAGGATTGCCGGTCTTGTGCCACATCGCGTGCATGCCGCACTCCGACTGTATCTTGCGACGCGTCCACGTGCCCCTTTTGAACACCCTGGAATTGTGCTGAAGAAATACTTCCTTAGGCCACTCAGTGTGATACCTGCAGTATTGTGGAATACAGGTTTTAGTGTACCTAGTTGGCATTTTCATAACATCTTTGGCATGCTGCAGTCACTTGTTTCACTTTTTATTAACTGTCAAATTGTAATTGCTTCACCAGGTCTGCGTCTAAAAAGAAAAATAGAGCTATAAACAAAGGAATATGTTTGTGCAAGTAGACGGCTGATCGGTGTCTTACCTGGAAGTTTCTCAGGTTGGGTGTAGCATATGCCGTGCTCGCTGTCGATGGTTGGTATGAACAAATCGATGAGAGACTGAAATCTCGCGCTGTCAGCACTCACTTTGGCCTCAAGGTGCTCGATCAGCTCCTGATCCATGGGATCGAACTTGGCGCCAGCCGGCAGCACCGGCCAATCCTTCTTCGACTTGCATCGGTAATTCCAGTTATATGGTACTCAATGTATGATCAATTGACTGTTTTAAGTGAATGATGAAAAATTTCGACAGATAAGTGGTACTCCAAATCTGAAGTCCAGAATACCCGAACACGCCACCGGGATTCTTGTGTCACCTCACGCGCAGCGTGTTGTCACGTCAATTCAATGTGTGGACATGATGAATAATTTGATCGACGTATACTAGTACTGCTACTGTACTACTTACTAGTCGTATTTAGTGTCACAATTTATACATAGGTTTAACTAACAAGTATGCACTTGAAGCCTAACTGATATATATATATATGGCTTCTGCACAGCATCTCCATCATCATTATCAGTACATCCTACGCAGGTTAGTTAGGATGCACTTGATCCCAGGAAGGTATCTATCCTTCAAACCAAAGGAGTGCTTCAAACTAACAACAGTACATAATATCCAATAAAAGAAGGTCGTGCTATAGCAGCAGAATACATGGCTTAGTCTAGATATCAGCACGAATCAAGTTGTGCATATTTGCTGTTGGCATGAACCACATCACCACATGTCGGGTTTGCAAAAGCCATCCATCGCATGGAAGCTTGATGCCTTTCACACACTGAAGATTATCTGGCAACAAGCTGTGTCAACGAATCTCTGGATATGGTGATTCAGGAAACCCATGGTATGATGTGTAAACACAGCCCTCCCTTGCAAATGGAAGTTGCATAGCACAGTAATCATCACCGGTGATATGATCGATGATTGGTTGGATGATCGGATAATTGAGCCCGAGGAACAAGGAGTGGTTGCCGAGGCTGTAAGCCCGCCTCCAGTTGAATACGCTGGTCCAACGGAGCTGGGATCTTTCTCGAACACGAAGCAGCCATAGCCATCAATGTCACGAATGCCCCACGCATTGTACTGCATGTGGTATGATGTAATGGTTTGGTTAATTTGGTATGTGCAAATGAGCATCAAATGACCGGCGTCAGCTGAACGAGCGATAAACCACCACCCATCGGCTGGTATGATTCCAGGTCCTGGAATCATGAAGGCCAGCGCATTTGCGTCTGCTGCAACAATTCAAATTGGAGACCAAAAGGACAAAAATAAACAATCATGTTCAGAGTATGTGTGGAATGAAGATTATTATAACAGTGACACATATCATAGACAGAGAATTGCAATGCCGTGGTCATAATCATACCCCAAGTTAAAAAAATAAGCCAATGGCTTTCATATTCTAGCAACATGTCATGGTTCAAACATCATGTAACAATGAGAGGAAAACAGCTATGACAACGCCTACTCATATTCTACCATAGCACTTACTACTACTGTTCTCATATCAACTCTAAGCAATAGCATGCGTTGTTATAAAAATCTTGTAAATGAGAGTCACATATAGCAATCATGATGTTATGCTCATAATATGTATTCTAACAATCATTAGATGCCAATTGTTCTCATATCAACTCTAACAATAACATGTGCGGTCATAAAAATTTAGGAAATGAGAGGAACATATAGCAATGATGTGGTTATAGACATGCTATGCATTCTAAATTTGTAACAAATGAACAGGCAGTCGTATTCATAAGGTAAATATGAGATGAGATAGAACAATTACACAACGATAGATTCCACCAGTATAGGCAGCCAATCTGTGCGTCGACCGCGTAAACGATGTCATCATGCTCTATAGCATCAGACAGAAATGTTGCCTCAACAAGATTGATGATGATCCATAACCATGTATGGCGACCGGATTCCAGATAGACTAATCCCATGTTGAACAAGGCAATGAGCTTGTAATCCATGTAGTCTTCTGATGGTGTGGGCACTTCGCAGATTACAACTTTCTGCAAACAGAAGTCGAGCCAAAAGCTTGACGCGTCTCGTGCGTAGTAGGCAGGAGTGTCCGGCGGGCCGCGAGGCTCGATGGCGGCGGTATCCAACGATGGAAGGGTGATCTCTCGCAGGGTGTAGATATCCACGAGATGCCACAGACTACCGGTGTGGTGGATGAGGATGATCCAGTTGTCCTTCATGCCCGCCCAGTAGTGGCCGCGCATGAAGGACATGTGGACGGGTAGTGGTAGCATGTCCAGGGGCACCACGGCAACCTCCGTCGGATCGTCAAGTCGGTGTCTGGGCCACCTGCAAGGATCGGGCATTAGCAAGCAGGGTGTCTTGAAAAGAGCCGGCCGGTTGCAGACGAGTAGACGGTACAAAGACACCGAGCATGCGGCCAGACGGATGGTGCTGAGTAAGTCCATACGACTACAGATCTGCTCCAAGAGAACATCGGGGAGGGAATTCCAATCGCGACTCTACGTGTCGGTCGGTTCTGCCATTAGGGTTTTCGGTTCCTGTGAGCCAGCCGGGAAGCTTCTCCTTGTGTGGCCGAGCAGTGAGCGGGGGGATATGGTACACATGAGCTACCAAGGAAGATGGCGCTGGCGGGCGAGCAGTGAGCGGGGGCAAATGGTGTGCGGCCGACAATGGGGAAGAGAGGAGGAAGAAGAAGAGAGGAGGAAGAAGAGTGGAAGACGGGGAAGAAAGTGCATTAAATCTCAATTCCACTAGTACTACTACCAGGATATAGGCACCGTCCTTCAAAGTGTAAATAGTTACACCGATGACATGTGGGTCTACCACAAGAGGGCCCATATGTTAGTTAATGGAGGACATAGGTGCGTAGGCGTATTTGCGGAAGCATGCTCTACTGGCAAACATGATGGCAATACTGGGTAAGGCTGATTTAGTAACACCAACACGCTGGTTCAACTTATTAAGTACGTGTCCCATCTGCTGCAGTGTGTATTGTCACTTCACTGCGAAGACTAGTTGAATAGTTCTCTCTGACCGACATGGGGAATAATGGATCGTGAGGACTTCCTTTCTACAGTATCCCTATGCCTCTACGCTCACTTCACTCATTTTGCTCCGTACCTAGTCACTTGTTGAAATCTGTAGAAAGACAAATACTCGGTATTTGGGAATAGAGGGAGGCTTTTACTCCGTACTATTTGGGAACAGAGGGAGTATCACCATATGAAGGGAACAGAGGAAGCTTGAAATATGAACATGTCAGTGGGAGGGAGTAAGCCCCATGCATGCATGCAACATGCAACACTCACACGTACACATGGACGCACGCAACACTCACGCACCCATGCGGCACACAGCACACGACGCAACACACACGCTCACGCTCAAGTGCTCAACCTACTCCCTACGTCTGTGAAAGACTGTACATTTAGAGAATTACACATTGACCAGGGCATAATTAACGCCCAAAAGTAGCAGACTTATATGTGCATGCCACCATTGAGATAAGAAGATTAAATGAAGGCCGTTGCATGCTATAATTAAGGATAGACAAGTAGGTGTAGCCTATACCTACAGCACAAGTTGGTGCATTAGTCAATCAATATCGATTTAAATTAAAGTCTAAATGCATTGGAAGTGTAGATGTACATCATGTACTACACTCTTTGTTTTATAGCCGATGTACACTCTTTGTTGGAAGACCGAGGGAGGACACGTGCATGCACTCACATACACAGCCAGGGCGGTTCGGGCGCAAGGGTTTGACTCGTGTCGCGCCTGCGTAAAGTTTTGTTTAACTGATTTCTTTGCTCTGCCAACTGACAGGTGGGACCCAGAAACCAGGTGACAATTTAAACAGTCAACAAAGTGCCACGTCGACTATGTGGCCGGTCAGTAGGGTGCAATACGGTGCTCTACGATGAGCTAGTGATCATATAATCGACGCAAAACTATACATAGTGACCGTAAAGACCGTATTGTTACATACGTTGACCGCCAGTGTATTTTCCTCATTTCAAATTAAGCCATATTAATCGGAAAGGACGCAGTATGGACTACTACTAGTACTAGTACTGCTTTGATGTGTCCCGTCAACTCGCCGAACAAGGAGAAGCTTGCTTACTACGCCTCTCCGTCGCCCACGCGCGTGGTGGTTCGCAGGACGAGGAGAGGGTTTTGACTACAACGTCCTCTTCCTCTCCCTCTCCCTCTCCCTCTCCCTCTCCCTCGCCCTCACCCTCGCCCTCGTGGTGGACGTGCGGCAATTCAATCGGTGTCAGATTGCCAGAAGCATATTGTACTATAGTATCATCATTGTTGGACCTTCCGAAGAGGTGAAGAGCCAAGTTCAAGGTTCACACGAGTACGAACTGTTGAACCTCCCGAAGAGGCAAAGAGCCAAGTGCAAGGTTTTATAGGAGTTTTTGTCCTAGTAGGAGTGTACTACAACTATAGAGAACGATGCTACTGTATGATGCCGCCACGTCACGTATATCCAAAGCTATGCCACCTTTTTTTCTCAAAGAGCGTGTTGGAGCCAGTGCAACAACCACACAAGTTGCACATACACATAACACATTTACTAGTAGTAAATTCTAAAGAACAAATGCCAGTATGCCACACAACTTCATCTCCAATTCATGTGATAAATTTGTGCACGACTAGTCTACATATATTCACAGCGCTACCGTTGAGAATTACCCTACTCCACTTACACATTATAGATGGGCTACATGTCCTCCTCCAGGTTCCAGTCCCAGGTGTTCTTCATGGATGGCACGAGCCATAGCGGTGGGCAATGGGAATCATTGTCATAGCTTTCTAGTCCGGTTCCACATGATGGAGACTCATCCAAGCTGAAGCGGCATAAATCAGGGATAGCGTGTCCCAGCATGTCGTTAATCCGGCGGTGCGCACTGAAGACACAACCATGCTTCATGAACGGCAATCCTTCCGTGTCGTGCACAGAAGGTGGCATCCGCTTCACAATGGGGTAGTTGTCCCCGATGAAAAGCGAGTACTCTCCAAGAGTGTTCCTCGGCACCCATGTAGCATCACGGGGGTCGAACTCGGCGTCGTTCATCTGGTACACGCGGCATCCCAGATCTGGACACATGGTGACGTACATAGTCAAGGTCCATGCATAATAATGTTGTCTCAAATATGGCGGTCAGTAATACTGTGCAGCAAATAGTACTATCCCGGTATAGAGGAAGTAATATAACTGGCTTATTATATATAGCCACTCTTGGCTATATGGATGAGATAGTAAGACATGGAAAAACAAAAATGGTGGCAGCTAGTGGGTTCAAGTCTTCAAGGGCCTAGCTAGCTATACGCGTCCTCCAAGGTAAAAAGTACTCCTACTAGTACTACTAAGTATACTACTAGTACAACAATGAAAGAGAAGGCGAGAAGGTTAAAAAATGGAATACCTGGGTAGATGGTGACGGTTGGATTGTGGTAGATTGTGTGACCATGTTGCACATCAGTGGTACCATGGGTAACGACTGCTAAGATAGTTGATCCCAATATGCCAAAGTCAGCTACAAGGTTCCAGGTTAGACTGAATCGTGGATGCAAATGCACATCCAGGATCGGCGACCTTATTTTGATCGGGGGATGACTGGTCCCTACAAAATAATGGAGTACCGTTAGGGATGAAAATGATGGTTTGTGCATTCCGTTTGTAATCTCCCGTACCGTAGGATGGCAACCAGATAAAAGAAGTCCCCTGGCTTGTCACCGCGAAGATGCGGCCTAGATGGCGCACGACGTCTTCGAACGTGTAGGGGTACAAATCTGCCGCCGCCAACATGCGCCAGTCTCTGCCATTACTGTGTCTTGCATTGATGGCAATCCTTATGTCGAACACCGCGATGAGATAGTAATCGTCGTAGCCGTTTTGCTTTGTCAGTGGGTCCACAATTGCTATCTTCTTCAATCTCATGTAGGCATCATCATACATATTCAGGCCCAGCCAGTCCGGAAGGCCGATCCCAATGGTGGAGAAGGGGTCTACAGGAATGGCCGCACTGCTGTGGATGTTGTGCAAAATGATGGTGGTATCCGGCCGGAGGTATGCAAGCCAATCTTCCATGGCACCGACCCAGACCTATATATAAGACGGTGGGTGTCGGTGTCAAAACCGGCGGATCTTGGGTAGGGTGTCCCGATCTGTGCGTCAAGGCTGATGGTAACAGGAAGCAAGGGACACAGATGTTTACCCAGGTTCGGGCCCTCTCGATGGAGGTAAAACCCTACTTCCTGCTTGATTAATATTGATGATATGGGTAGTACAAGAGTAGATCTACCACGAGATCATGGAGGCTAAACCCTAAGAGCTAGCCTATGATGGTATGATTAATTGTGATCGGCCTTCTAAGGACCAACCTCTCCGGTTTATATAGACACCAGAGAGGGCTAGGGTTTCCATGGAGTCAGTTACAAGGAAGGAAACACAATATCCGGATCGCCAAGCTTGCCTTCCACGCAAAGGAGAGTCCCATCTAGACACGGGCTGAAGTCTTGAGTCTTGTATCTTCATGCTTCAATAGTCCGGATGTTGTACACAGTCCGGCTGTCCGGTTACCCCCTAATCCAGGACTCCCTCAGTAGCCCCTAAACCAGGCTTCAATGACGATGAGTCCGGCACGCAGTATTGTCTTCGGCATTGCAAGGCGGGTTCCTTCTTCGAATACTCCAAAGTGATTATCGAACACTTGAATCGTGTCCGGATCCATAAAATGATCTTTACACACCGTTGTAGAGAGAACAATATTTCACGAACGCAATCTGCTGACAAATTTTTTCAGATGACGTGACATGTTACTACGGTCGGACCATTACTCGAACCGTTTTCCTACAACCAGCCATGGCACATATTGCGAGGCGGTTTCTTTGACATGTCTTGTCAAAGTGGAGATCGTGTCCCCTTATCAAGGGATTCTCATCAATACGGGTATGGGTAATCTCACCACGCCATCAATCGTGGCGCTTGGGAAGCAAGTGATTCCCAACGGGCAAGTGGGGAGGCGCACCGCTTTCATCGCCTCTATAAAGGGATAAGATTTCCACATTTTTACCCACGCCTTCTTTCTTCCTTACCCACTCTTGCCCTCTCGAGCTCCAGCGCCCAAGCCCAAGTATTTTCCGCACAGCTAAACATGTCCGGAACAGGAGGCAAGTGGGTGGCTTCCATCGTCAAGTAGAAGCACATCACAAATCTTCAGGCGGTCGGGTACTTGGCCGCAGACATAGCGCACCGGCTACCAGACGCCGGGCAGGTCATTCCGACCCCAGGACCCCACGAGAGGGTCGTGTTTGTTGCCCACTTCGTCCGTGGACTCAGATTTCCACTCCATCCCTTCGTCCGCGGGCTTATGTTCTACTACGGACTAGATTTCCATGATCTAGCCCCAAATTTCATCCTCAACATCTCGGCGTTCATCGTCGTATGCGAGGCCTTCCTCTGCATCCGGCCTCACTTCGGCCTGTGGCTGCAAACCTTCTGCGTGAAGTCGAAGATTGTAAGCGGCCAACAAGCGGAGTGCGGAGGGGCCATGGTGGGTATGATGCCTAACGTCACCTGGCTGGATGGTTCCTTTGCGGAGACCGTAAAAGGGTGGAAATCGGGGTGGTTCTACATCACCGAGCCGCGCGACACCAACTGGGCGGCCGCCCCTGAGTTCTGATCCGGAGCCCCCATGCGGCTTACTTCCTGCGAAAAGAACGGCCTGTCCTGGGGCGAATCTACGAAGCTGACCGGACTCCAGACCTGCATCAAAAGCATGAGGGACAAGAACATCAAGCTTGTCAACGTGATCCAGGTCATGCTCGTGCGCCGGATTCTGCCATGCCAAAGGCGGGCATTCAATCTGTGGGAGTTCGTCCCGGCCAAACACCAGACGCTTAGGAAGCTCTATGACATGACGCACAAAGGCGCATGGACGGTGTTGTTCAAGGCCTCCGAAGTACCCCCTCCCACATCCAAGGACCGCGGGCTTCACGCCGTGCGGCCTCCTAGTCAGGTGAGTTCTCAAACTACCACCGGATTCGGCTCTTCTCAATATACTCACGGGAGAGCCTTAAGTAGTTATGCATATTTGTTCAGGATTATGTGGAGACAGCGGAGCAGGTTTACTGTCCGGCTCCGCTGCCAGAAGGCCCAGCTGTTGCTCTCCTAATGGAGATGCTGGTCTCGGCACCGTACAAGGTGCCGGAGAAGAAGGCCGAAAAGAAGGCACCGGGGACCCGAAAGGGTCTCCGATGTAAGGTTATGCCAGAAGCCTCGTCCGAAGACAACGACGCACACTCCTCCCACGAAGGGGAGGAGGAAGAAGAAGAAGAAGACGCCCCATCCGGAAAGGATGAGGGGCCCGGGGAGGCGAACCAGGGGGCCGGAAAAGGCCCTCGACGTAAGGCCATCATACCCCTGTCGTCTGATGACGACGAGACGGATTCCTCCCGTGGAGGCGGGGGGAAGCAAGAAGAAACTCTACCTCCCCACACTAGGGAGGAGAAAAAGAGGAAAGCCGCCCCGGAGGGGGAGGCTGGGGCGTCCACGAAGGGAAAAGTGTCCCTTCCGGACTATTCTGCCACGGCCGCTCACAGCGAGGAGGGGTGGCTGCCCAAGGGGAAGCCCCTAGTGCGATCGTAAGTGTCCGCACTCTATCATGATTTTACTACATAGTTTTTGTATTTCTAGTGCCGAACATATATGCAATCCGGCCAGGGTTCATCCCGAGGTATCTTCCTCCGGGTCCCTGAGCGATTCGGAGATGAATTCGCTTCCGACGGCCACTACTCCTCAGCCCGTGGATGACACGGAGGTGTTGTCCCGAAGCCTCCCAGAGCGAGGGGAGGTGACTCTGGAGACGCCCCAAGGCGGGATTCCAGATGTCGGACACGCGGGGTTCAAGATCCCCGCGGATCGTGTTGATGAGAGCCACAGTAGGCCGGGCTTTCGGCCGAACACTATCCCGGAACCTTCAATGGTTCCGAACTCAGGCGGACAGCCCCTCGTTAGGGAGGGCGAGCCGTCTGCATCGTAGTAGCCCCTGATACTCTATTTGGTGTACGGAAGGAAAAACCAAACGGAGGGTCAATAATAATCCGCAGGAGTCTAATAATAAATATTCATGTGCATAAGCAGGTTGTGCTGCTTGCTGCTGCTGCCCGCACTTCCGAGGTTGCCAAACTGAAGCGGGACCTGGAGCAGGCGTAGGGAGAGCTCGGCCTCACAAAGAGGCAGCTCGAAGAGAACAAGGGTAAGTGATGTAACGCCCCGGTTTCGTTGTGCCAGGTGTCCGCCAGTTATTCGCCGTAGTTGCCTTGTCATTTGCTTGCGTGTTGCACTTTGCCATGTCATCATTTGCATTTCATATCATGTCATCATGTGCATCTCATTTTGCATACGTGTTCGTCTCATGCATCCGAGCCTTTTCTCCGTTGTCCGTTTTGCAATCCGGCACTCCTATGTCCTCCGGCGTCCCCTTTTTGTCTCTCGTTGTGAGCGGGTATTAAACGTTCTTGGAATGGACCGAGGTTTGCCAAGCGGCCTTGGTATAGCACCGGTAGACCGCCTGTCAAGTTTCGTGCCATTTGGAGGTCGTTTGATACTCCAACGGTTAACCGGGCAACCGCAATAGCCTCTTTTGTTTGCAGCCCAACACCCCCATCAAAGTGGCCCAAAACCCAGATAACTCCCCTCCATGCTCTCGGTCGTTCGATCACGATCGCGTGGCTGAAAACCGCTCCTCATTTGGACTCTCCTAGCTCCCTCTACCTATAAACCTAGACCTCCCCCGAAATTTTCGGGTCATTCCACCCCTAACCCTAGCAAAATCTCCCTCGCCGCCTCCGGACATGTCCGGCGCCCGCCGGACGTCCCGCGCCACCGCCCCGGACCATTGGCCGCCCTCCACGTGTCCCTCCTCTCTCTCCCCGCGCCGCCGGCCCGCCGGGCCCGAGGCCGGCCCGCCCGCGCCGCGACCGGGCCCCGGCCGCGCCTCGCGCCCCAGCCTCCGCCGCCGCCGCCCGCCGTGGTTGCCCGCGCCCGCGTCCCCGCGTGCCATCGCCGGAGGTCGCCACCTTGCCTCCCGCCGGTGCCGACCCCGCCGCCGACCGCCCCCGCGTCGACCCCGCTGTCGCGCCCCCGCGCCGGAGCCGCAGCTCAGCCCGCCGGCGCCGCCCTCCGGCCGGATCCGGCGTCGCTCGCCGCGGATCCGCCTGCCCCGCATCCTCTCCGGCCCTCCCTCGTCCTCTCCGGCGAACCTCCGGCGAGCTCTCCGCCTCGCCTCGAAGTCCGTGTAGACCTAAGGTTGACCCCTGAAACGCCCAAGTCCCCGAATTTTTGCATAATCATGCCATTTTCACCGCACCATAACTCCATGCATACTGCTCCGTTTTCTGCGTGTAATATGTCAAATTGTTCGCCTCGACGAGTACTTCATTTCATTCCATTTCATAATGTTCATTTGAGTCGATCTTGATGCCTGAATCATTGTTGGAAGAGTGCAAGTTGATGTTAATCTGCTGGAACTGTTGTAACATGCTCATTTGTCATTTTTGCCATGTTTGATGTGTGCATCCTATGAGGTTGATGTATACATGTGTTTTGATCTATGCCATGCCATCTTTCCAGGGGTGCCGTCCATGTATTTCTGTGAGTTGTGTACTGAGTGCATCAAGCTTGTTAAGGAGGGTACTTGTTGTTACTGTTTTGCTAGGCTGAATCTGTTATTTTGTGATGCCATGTAAACCTGCTGCTACAAGTCATTTCATGCATATTCTGGTGATGATTACTAAGGATGAATTGTTATACATGTCATGCTCTATCCATTCATGCCCCTGCCTACTGTAGCTTGTTGTAATCTTGCTCCAAACTTGCTAAATAATGTTGCTGTCTGCCTGTTAACATTAAGTTCAGTTTTGGCCATGTTATTTTCTAGTGATCCATGCTCCCTATGTCGGTGTACTAAAGTAGGGGTACCTTAGTATCCCGAACTTGTGCACGGGCAGTCGCAGCGTCCCGCGGCAGGGCTTGCCGGGCGTCCGCCAAGATCCTTCTCTATTCCTATTACTGCCATTCAAGAACAAAGTGTTTAACTGGGAAGACAGAGTCCCGGCAAGAGGAGTTTGCCGGGAAGGACAAGGCCCCGGCAAGAGGAGCTTGCCGGGAAGGCCAACCAAGGCATTTTAGGAGACCTGCCGTGACGCACCGTGCGTCCCGGCAAGGCCCGACGAGCGGCAAGCTTGCGGGTGCGACAAGACAGTGACCGCGGCAAGGCACTTGCCGCGGCAAGGCCACCACTCTGCGCCCACGCTCCAGCGCATCCGACAACGTGTCGCCGCAGGATCGCTCCTGGTACACGTGGCGGGTAGCTGTGCAGCCAAGCGGTGCGAGGTGGCGAGTGAAGATGACTAGAAGGCCATCGTGGCGATCGGTGGCGCCCCTAACGGTCGTTTCTTGCACTGTTTAAGCGACCGGACGGGCATTAAATGCCCTTGTTCCCCGCCGTCAGAGTTAGGTAGGGGCACTGTTGATAGCGGTTGTACCAACCCCTGTTTTTACTATTTTTTACCCCTCTCTCTACGCTGCCATCTGTCAGTGAACCATTTAGACTATAAAAAGGAGGCCCATGCGCACGTAGAAGGGGTTCGACAAATTCGAAACTACAACACACCCGCGCTCTCAAGCAAGAACAGAATAGAAACACAAAGCAGCATTAGGAGTTTTATCTCTCCGGAAAGCTCCGAAGCTGGGTAAAATCCCTCGCGTGCTTTGCCTCGATCTGCTCTTCGTGCGCCCTCCGCTCCCTTGCCGGACCGAAAAGGGGCCCTGCACCATAGGTGTTCGTTTCCCACGACATCTTTGGCGCGCCAGGTAGGGGGGCGTCGAGGTTGTGCGAACCTGATCCGGCGTTTGCGCGCGCTACATCAACATCTTCATCGACATGCCGCCGAAGAAGAAGACTTCGGAGGTGGCCGCTCCGTCCACGTAGATCCTACCGTCACCAGAGCAAACGGGCGGTGGGGTGGACGCCGGCGGAGGAGCGGGCGCCGACGGTGGGACTCACGTCGTCACCAGGTCCAAGGACAAGGCCCCGCAAGCTTCAGCGTCTGTACATACACCGCACCCCTCCCAGGGAGTGCAAGATCGACAACGCCATGGTGCTCCTAGCACCGTACTCGCGTTGGAGCAAGGCCAAGCTGGTGGGTCGCGGGACGCTCAAGGCCAACATACACGCCAACACGCTGGCACGAGCGTAGTACGGTCGCCTGGACGAGATGTTGCTCCTTCTAACACTGTTAGAAGTCTGAGCATATCTCGCTCCTCGCGTCGTTCGCCGCCGCCGCCCAAGACTCCAGAGGAAGCACTGGCCCGAGCCCAGCTGCTCCTAGATTACCGTCCAGCGCCAGACAAGATCGACGACTGGAGGGCCACCATTCAGAGCCTCATCGGCTTCGCCAACGGCGACAAGCCCTGGCAACCGAGCACATCGAAGCCCCGGCAAGACGCCCAGGCTCAAGCCGACGCCGACAAGACAGCTGGGGGTGCCACCACCGTGCACTCCCCGCCCCGAAGGCCAAGATCGCTGACTCGCCGGGCCAACCTCAACACCGACTCCACCGCGTCGTCGGACCCGCGAGCTCTCCGCGATCAACGCCAAGTTCTCCAAGAACGACGACACGAAGATGCTCGTACTCGCATCGAGCGCCAAAGAGAAGCGCGGCGTCAGTCAGACCAGCGCGCTGGGCCCACTGTTGATATGCATGCACCAGGGGAACCAGGCGACTTGCCGTACGCGGTAGGTTGTCCTGCGTTCACCCGCGAGTTGCGGCAGGTCCAGTGCCCCAGTACCAAGAACTTCAAGCCAGACGTGCCCGAGAAGTACGATGGCAGGATACATCCGTCAGAGTTCCTCAGCGTCTACACCATCGCGGTGCAGGCTGCCGGGGGGCGCGACGAGAAGATCCTCGCCAACTACTTCCCGCTGGTGCTCAAGCCCAACGTCAGATCTTGGCTCATGCACTTGCCGGACAACTCCATTTCTTCATGGGCGGACCTGTGCCATCAGTTTGTCGGCGCCTTCACAGGCGGCCACAAACCCCATGGCCAGGAGAGCGACCTTCATCTGCTCGCCCAGAAGGAAGGAGAACCCCTGCGCAAGTACGTACAGAGATTCAGCCAGGTGCAGCGCAACATCCCAGACGTCCACCTTGCCGCGGTTATCAGCGCATTCCATCAGAACGTGCGTAACCGCAGGATGAGGGAGGAGATGGCGATGTGCAAAATCAGAGATGTCAGCGAGCTATATGCTCTGGCCGACATGTGTGCACGTGCTGAGGAGGGGAGGAAACTCCCCGGAGAGAACGTAGGAGCAGAAGGATCTGACAGTGAGGATGCCGCCCCGGCAAAGAAGAACCGGAGGCGGAATAACAGAAAAAGAAAAGCTAAGGATGTACTAGTCGTCGAGCAGTCCGGCAACGGAGGTGGCGCCAAGAAGGCCAAAGCTGGTGACTCCGGCGAGGCTGTGGTGGCCGCCGACAAGCAGGACGGCTCCGGCAAGCAGTACTGCAAGATCCATCGCACCAAGGGCCATGACCTCCAGGCCTGCAAGAAGGTTGAGCAGCTCGTGGAACTGCAGAAAGCTGAATACGAGCGCCGCGACAAGGAGAAGGCCCAGGAAGGTGGCGGAGGATCCGGCAAGAAGCGTCCCGCCCGGGGAGGGCGCCGCGGCAAGGCCAAGCAGCGGCAAGGAGATAGGCCTCCCCGCGGCCGCGACAAAGACGAAGACGAAGATGAAGATGATGAGGTGGAGGAGGATGAGACCGACGAGCAGGAGTTCCAGAAGGCAACAGAGGTTTTGTGCGTCGACGGCGGCGCTTCTCTGCACACCTCGCACCGCCAACTCAAATAGTGGGTGCGGGAAATGAACGCAGCAGAACCGTCCGTTGAATCGCGCAAGCCCCTGAAGTGGTCCAGCACGCCCATCATCTTTGATGTTGAGGATCACCCTGATCGCATCACTGTGGTCGGGTGCTTGCCGATGTTGGTTTCGCCAACCATCCGCAACCTCAAGGTTACAAAGATGCTGGTTGACGGTAGGGCCGGCCTGAATCTGATCTCTTCCGCAGTGCTCAAGAAGCTCCAGATCCCCGACAGCGAGCTCGAAGAAACTGGTACTTTCCAAGGAATCAACCCGGGAAGGAGCAAGCCGAAGGGGAAGATCACGCTGCCAGTGACGTTTGGCAGCGAGCTGAATTTCAGGACAGAGAGAGTCACATTTGACGTTGTTGATTTCCCATTGCCCTACAATGGGATACTCGGCCGTCCAGCGCTTGCCAAGTTCATGGCAGCCTCTCACTACGCCTACAACTTGCTCAAGATGCCTGGTCCGATAAGTGTTATTTCTGTCCATGGCGACAAGAAAGATGCACTTATCTGTACCGACAAGATCTACCGGGAAGCAGCAGCCGCAGCAGAACACAAACCACTTGCCGCTGAAGCTCCCGGGGGGAAGAAGAAGACCAAGTCCGGCAAGAGTAGCTCTGATGCCCACTCCAGCAAGCGCACCTCTTCGGAGTGCTGCGCTACCGTCGAGGACGCACCATCGAGCTCCACCGGCAAGTGCAAGAAGGCAAAGACAGCTTCACCAGAGACCAAGAAAGTGGCCGCCAAGGAGGACGGCACTGGTGGTACCTTCACCATCAGTGCCACGCTTGACCCTAAATAGGAAAGCGCGCTCGTTGCTTCCCTGCGGGCGAATGTCGATGTGTTTGCATGGCAACCATCTGACATCCCCGGCGTTCCCAGGAAAGTAATTGAGCACCACCTTGCCATCTTCCCTCACGCGCGGCCCGTCAAGCAGAAAGTCAGAAAACAAGCAGTAGAACGCCAAGAGTTCATCGCAGAGGAGATCAAGAAGTTGGAAGCAGCAGGCCTGGTCCGAGGAGTACTCCATCCAACGTGGTTAGCCAATCCAGTAGTCGTGCGCAAGGCAAACGAGAAGTGGAGGCTTTGTATTGACTTCACTGATGTTAATAAAGCTTGTCCCAAGGATCCATTCCCCTTGCCGCGCATTGACCAGATTGTCGACTCCACGGCAGGATGTGATATGCTTTCATTCCTTGATGCATACTCAGGATATCATCAGATCTTCATGGCAGAAGAGGATGAAGATAAAACCGCATTCATTACTCCATGTGGCACGTACTACTTTGTACAGATGCCTTTCGGACTAAAGAATGCTGGTTCAACATTTGCAAGGGTAGTCAGTCATGCTTTTGAGCCACAGCTGCACAGAAATGTAGAAGCTTACATGGATGACATAGTGGTCAAGAGAAAGGACAAAGAAACTCTGATCCAAGATTTGGACGAGACTTTTGCAAATCTGCGCAAGATCAATCTCAAGTTGAATCCCGACAAGTGCGTGTTTGGAGTTCCTTCCGGCAAGCTTCTCGGATTCTTTGTATCTCAGCGGGGGATCGAAGCCAATCCTGACAAGATCAAAGCCATTGAACAGATTGAAGCACCGAAGCGCGTCAAGGATGTGCGAAGACTTGCCGGCTGTGTTGCTACTCTCAGTAGGTTCATCTCTAAATCTGCTGAGCGCGCTCTGCCATTTTTCAAAATTTTGAAAAAGGCAGGTCCAATGAAATGGACTCCGGAAGCGGAGGCTGCGCTGCAGGACTTGAAGAGATACCTATCTTCCACTCCAATACTTGTCGCACCTAAGCCACAAGAGAAGTTGCTGCTATATCTAGCGGCAACCAATCAAGTGGTTAGTGCTGCGTTAGTAGTGGAGAGGGAGGCGGATGCTGAGCCAGCGACCGCGGCAAGCGAGTCCGGCGACAAGCAGGGGGCTTCCCCGACAAGTTCTGGTTCCGGCAAGGATGGATCTGCGCAGCCACAAGAAGAGAAACAGAAGAAGATGGTGCAGCGCCCAGTTTACTTTGTCAGTTCCCTTCTACAGGGGGCTAGATCAAGGTACTCTGGTGTGCAGAAATTGATTTTCGGCCTTCTCATGGCCTCGAGGAAGCTGCGCCATTACTTTCAGGCACATGAGATCACAGTTGTCACTCGCTTTCCGTTGAAGAGGATACTGCAAAATCCAGAAGCAACAGGCAGGATTGTCGAGTGGGCACTGGAATTGTCAAGCTTTGGCCTCAAGTTTGAGAGTACCTCAACTATCCAGAGTCGAGCATTGGCAAAATTCATAGCAAAATGGACGCCAACACCTGAGAAGAAACTCCGGAGAGGAGCATCCCCGTCAAGGAAGCGAGCAAAGAATGGATCATGTACTTTGATGGTGCCTTCTCACTGCAAGGCGCCGGCGCACGTGTGCTACTTGTCGCACCCACCGGAGAGCACCTCAAGTACATGGTCCAGATGCACTTTCCCAAGGAGCAAGCAACAAATAATACTGCAGAGTATGAAGGCTTGCTTGCCGGACTCAGGATCGCGGCAGACCTTGGGATCAAGAAGCTTATTGTCAGGGGTGACTCACAGCTTGTCGTCCGTCAAGTGAACAAAGATTATCAGAGTCCATTGATGGAAGCCTATATTGATGAAGTGAGGAAGCTGGAAGAGCATTTTGACGGCCTGCAGATGGACCACGTTCCAAGAGCTCAGAACGACATTGCAGATGGCCTGTCAAAGTGCGCCGCACTCAAGTTACCTGTGGAACCAGGAATTTTTGTGCTCAAGCTGACTCAACCATCTGTAACACCATCAACTGGACAGTGCAAGAAGAGGAAGTTGGTTACTGGCGACTACTTTTCGGCAGAGCTTCCCGAAGCCGCCGTCAAGAAGGTCCCCAAGATCAACACAAAGAGCGCTGAGGAGTAGTCTGCTCCGACAAGCCCTAGGGTTTGTTTCGTTGAAGCAGACGCTCCCGACAAGCAGTGTCCCGACACGCTTGCCGGGGAGCATCACGCTCCGGCTGAATCACAAATTCTTGCCGTAGAAGCAGATGTTCCCGCAGCAGCATTTGCGCCTTTAGTCCTTGTCGTTGAGCCACAAGCTCCGGCATGGGCACAGCAGATCGTCCATTTCCTTCAGACAGGAGAACTTCCCGAAGAACAAGAAGAAGCGGAGAGAGTAGCCCGGCAATCAAGTATGTACCAGTTTGTCGATGACATACTGTACAGAAGAAGATTCAACGGAATGAAATTGAAGTGCATTTCCCGGGAAGATGGACAGGAGCTGTTGGCGGAGATACATGGAGGCATATGTGGTCACCACATTGGCGCAAGAGCACTTGCCGGCAAAGCCTTCCGGCAAGGTTTCTTCTGGCCGACAGCCCTCCAGGATGCAACTGCACAAGTAACCAAGTGTGAAGCGTGCCAGTTCCACTCCAAGCAGATACATCAACTAGCTCAAGCTCTCCAAACAATCCCTTTATCCTGGCCATTTTCGGTCTGGGGGCTCGACATCCTCGGCCCCTTTCCCCGAGCTGTCGGGGGCTTTGAGTACTTGTATGTTGCAATCGACAAGTTCACAAAGTGGCCTGAAGTGGAAGCAGTGGGGAAGGTGATAGCACAGTCAGCAGTCAAGTTCTTCAGGTCAATTGTTTGCCGTTTCGGAGTCCCTAACAGGATCACCGCCGACAATGGTACACAATTCACGAGCCGCACCTTCATGCAGTACGTCCAAGATCTTGGCGCCAAGATCTGCTTCGCTTCTGTTGCTCACCCGAGAAGCAACGGTCAAGCGGAGAGGGCAAACGCAGAAGTGCTGTGCGGGCTCAAGACCAGAACTTTCGACAGGCTGTGCAAGTGCGGAACAAATTGGATCGAGGAGCTGCCGGTGGTTCTTTGGTCGATCAGGACGACGCCAAATCGAGCCACTAGCCAGACACCTTTTGCTCTAGTCTACGGAGCAGAAGCAGTTCTCCCCACGGAACTCGTATACGGATTGCCTCGAGTGCTCCCTTATGATGAGCTTGAGCAAGAGCAGCTGCGGCAAGATGACGCGCTGCTCCTCGAGGAAGATCGTCTTCAGGCTGCTGTACGAGCTGCTCGCTACCAGCAAGCTTTCCGTCGCTACCATAGCCGCAAAGTTAATGCCAGAAGCTTCGAGGAAGGTGACCTTGTTCTTCGGCGCGTTCAATCCGCCAAGAATTCCAACAAGTTGACACCAAAGTGGGAAGGCCCTTATTAGGTGAAACGAGTCACTAGGCCTGGAGCTGTCCGCCTTGAGACCGAAGATGGCTTTCCGGTGAGCAACTCCTGGAACATAGAGCATCTTCGTAAGTTTTACCCATAAGGCGCGGTTGCCGGAACCTGTTCCGGCAACCACCTTTTGTACAAGCCTTGCCGCCGTTGCATGTAACCCTTTGTACAAAGCCGGGCGCAGATCCCGTGCATAAATAAAGTTTATGTGCTCCGCATATCTTGTCAAATTTCATGCATTCTTTCTTTTTTGCATATTTTATCTGACACTTTGTGCAGCACTTGCCCCCGGTAAGCAATAACGAGCTTTAAGGCCCCATACCATTATTTTCTCTTCTTTCTTTTTCTCAAAAAGAAGGTTCCTTCGCCCACAAGTTCACGGGGGGGGGGGGGGGGGGGAAGGAGAGGATAAAGGTACGGACCGGGCGTCATTCAAAGAAGTATGGCCTTGCCGGGGCACAGACGACAAAGAAAAGCTAAGTTGCCAAAGTTTGAGCATGATCAGTTTTTAAATTTTAAGTTATTCTCCTTGAACGACCGTACTTTGTATGGAAAACCTGTGCGCGGAGGAACCTCCTCGTAGCTAGTTGCGCCCTTACTTTGTTTTGAGTCCGCTCAACAACTTAAGTGTGCTACAACTAGTTGCGGCAAGGTTTCTTGCCGGAGCCGGCACCGCCAGCGAGCTGCTGATGTTCCGCACTCAGCACTCGCGGCAAGCGTGCCCATACCGGCAAGTTCCCTAAAAAGCGTAGGGTAAAAACATACAAAGAAAAGGACCAAGTAAAGGAGATAGCATAGCAAGCATTGCCCAGAATAAAGTTATATTACAAAAGTAACTTGTTGCGGCACTGACTAAATTGTTCTCATGACTTAAATAAACAGCGACAAGGAAGGGAGAAGAAGGGTGGCCTAATCCACGCGCTCGCCGTCAACCCTCCTGACCTCATTCACCTTGTCCACGATGGGTGCGACAATGGCTTTGAGTTCTTCAAGATCAGCACCCGCCGGCAGCTTCTTGAGGACGTGGGTGAGGTTGAGGCCCGGGTTGCGGAAGAGTATCTTCACCAACACCTTCTCCAAGACCTTGGCGCAGATTGCGCGCGACTTGTCCGCCAGCTTCTTTGGGATCCTTTCCCGGAGTTGCTAGAGGGCCGTCACCACGCCCTTGAAGAAAAGAGTAAGCTTGGCGCTGGGCTGGAGATTTTCGTCGGTGGAGTACCCGAAGCCCGCCAAGTCCAGTTCCGCCAGCTCCTCGTCGATGGCTGCAGCGATGTTGACGAGGCCCTCCGTCCAGAGCTCCACCGTAGCCTTGAAAGTGTTCTGAATCTCGGCGGCCCTCGTCAGCAGCTCCTCGTTGCCCTTGACCTCTTTCTTCAAGTCATCCTCTCGCCTCTTGGCGGCGTCCAGCGTCTCCGTCAATGTGGCCAGTTTCAGCTCCAGATCAGCGCCCGAGTCCTTGGCGGCGTTCAGTTCCTTGATCTTCTCGGTGAGTTGAACTTGCAGATCGCCATGGGCAAGTGCATCCTTCTCGCGTTCGCGCTGGAGTGCGGCAAGCTCTTCATTCTTCCCTTTCATGTCCGCCTCCACCTGCGTCACCTTCACCTCTAACTCCTTCTTGGCGGCCTCAGCAGCCGCGGCGGCATCCTTCGCCTCCTTGAGTGCCCCGCCAAGTGATTGCTCTCGGGCCTCGAGCTCCTCCTCGTGGCTGTCCAGATTAACCTTCTTCTGTGTCAGTTCACCTTCCCGCCTGGACAGCTCCTCGGCGGCGAGCCTCTGCTGCTCCTCGGCTTCAGCCTTTTCCAGGATGAACGCCTTCTTCGCCTCGTCAAGTTGTGCCCTTTCCTCCGCAATGGATCGGAGGGCCTCCTGGTTGCGGCTCTTGAGCTCCTCCGCATGCTTCTCTATGTCAACACAAGCGCTTCCCGGGACTCAAGCTTCGCTTGACGGGCGCGGTAGAGTGACACCAATTTTCGGAGCAACTGCTCCTCCTCGGACTCGCCGCTGCTGCTGCTTGGCGCGTCAACCACTGCCAGCCCAGCAGAGGCGAGTACTTCCCCATCAAACTCCTCTCCTTCAACTGGCTCCCTGGAGCTTGACGCCTAGGGAAGCTTGATGTATACGCCCTCGCCGGCCTTCAAGTAGGCGCCTGGCTGGGGTTCCTCAGAGCCCGGCGCTGCATCAGCGGCGGAGGGGTCGGCGGTCGGTGTAGCGCCTTGTGCTCCTGCGCCCGCCGGGTCGTCAGTACGATCGCCGGACCCCTCGCCAGCTCCTGCGCCAGCAGCCTTGGCGGCTTTTTCGTCGGCGGGTTCGTCAGCGCCGGCTTCTTCCTCGTCAGCAGCGGTGTGTTCAGTGTCGTCGCGTGCGCCTTCCTCGCCGGTGGCCTCAGTCTCCATCGGGTCGGTGAGAGAGGGATCTGAGGACAGGAAGAGGAAGAAAAAAGAAAAAGTCAAGCAAAGATCCAAAAATAAGATCAGAAGAAAAACCCAAGGGAAAATTTCCGACAAGGACGGTTACCTGTGCTGGGCTCCGTGACCATGAGCTCCACCACCGGAGGATCGCTGGTCCCGTCCCTCGCCGGGGAACTGCCCCTTGCCGGGGACCGCTCCCTTGCCGGAGAGCGCTCCCTTGTCGGAGAATCGCCCCTTGGCAGCATATTCGAAGCAGACAGCACCCCTGGAGCGGCTTCTGGTTGCTCCTGATGGACCTGCTCTGCTCCTACACAAGTAAATCAACAGTCAAGATGTCAGCAAAAGAAAAGCACCCATGCGCGCCCCACAACAGGAAGTGAACCAAACACTTACGCTGGGGGCTGTGCTGGGGGCTGCTGCGAGGAGAAGGAACCGGGTCCGTCAAGGTGGTCTCGGACGTGTCTTCTACCATCACAGCAGGATCATCCTCGATGACAACCACAGGGACCTTGGCCCTCTTTGCCGCTCTCTCGGCCAGAGTCCTGAAATGGAATGAGGATTCAGAGGGAAGCAGATCAGATGCAAGACAGGAAACAACAAAGATCAAAGAAAAACAAGTACAGTGAGAAGAAAGCCTTACTCCTCCTCCTCTTCTTCCTCCTCGTCGGAGCTCAGCGCAGAGAGGTCGAAGTCTGGTACCCTTTCCACGCGGCGAGGCGGAGGAGTAGGCTCCCTTGGACGTTTGCCGGGAGCTGCGGCAGGATCTAGCGTGGCAGCCCGGGAAGACCCCGCCTCAGTTGCCGGCACGGCCTGAGATGCTCCCGCGGCAACGGTACTTGCCGCGGTGGAGCGCGTCCCACGACGCTGCGGCTGTTGGCCTGCCTGCCGCCCTGTTGTATCTCCAACTCGACGGAGGCGCCTTCTTGGTTGGAATTGGGGCTGCGCTGGGGGCTCCGCCTGCGGCAAGCAGCTCGAAGACGGCTGGCCGCTCGCGCCCCCGGCGGGCTCGCTCGCTTCGGCCTCGGGCTCCTCCTCGCCAACGACCCCTCCGGCAAGGTCCTCCCGGTCGGCAAGGCTTGCCGCCTCGGCCGCCTCTGCCTCCTCCAACGTGAAGCCAAACTCGCCCACGGCGGCAGCTGCCGCCGCCTCTTCGGCCCTGGTGGCGATGTACCGCATCTCGTCGTCGGTGGTGTCGCGGGTGAGGAGCCTCTGCTCGTCGGCATTGACTGCTACCTTCGTCAAGCCATCGAAGAATTGCTGCACGACGTCGTCGGCGGGCTCCATCCAAGTTGGGCTTATCCCGTGCGAGTCGCACTCTGGCATCATTGCGCAGATGCGATCACGCTGGGAGTTGTTGCACAATGGGATGACGCCCTGCGGCAGCCTGAACCACTCTGGATGGTTGGCGTCATGCTTGAACAGCTCCTTCAGCATCCCGTCAAGCTCCAGAACTGTGAAGTTGAAGTTGAGGCCTGGGCGCAGCCTCATGATATCTGCCGGGCCGCCAAACAGCCAGGCGGGCCTCCCCCTCTTCTGTAGAGGGGCGATGCGACGGCGAAGGAAATCCGCGCCAACTGCCCCTGCTGTGAGCCCGGCAAGCCTGAGCCGGAGGATTCGGGTGGTGGCAATCTTCAGCTTGGCGTCGTCCGGCAACAGAGCGCTCCAGTCGCCGCCGCGCACTACCCGGGTCTGGCACAGGTTGGTGAATGGCTGCGGATTGGCATCAACGATCCAGCACCACTCCGCCCTCCACTCATCCCACTTGCTACGGAGCTCGCCCGCCAGATACACCTCCTTCATGCCGATTCGTGAGGTCCAGGCGATTCCGCCGGCCAATGGCTCTCTTTTCTCGGCTCGGGGGGGTGAAATAGTGGCGAAAAAGAGCAACATTTGGGTGGATGCCAACGAAGTTCTCGCAAAGGTGTGCGAAAACCGCCATTGTCAGAACGGCGTTGGGGGTGAAATCAAGAAGATGAAACCCGTAGGTATTCATGATGTTGGAGAAGAAATCAGAAAAAGGTGGGCAGAGCCCGCAATAGAAGAACACCGGAAAGAAATAGTACCCTTTTGGGCACCGCTTCAAAGTGGAAGCTTCGGTGGAGAGCACCGGCGTGCGCGGATGCGCCCGCGTCTGCGTCGACCAGTAGAGGTAATATTCCTCCCGCAGCGCCTTCGGGGTGAGCTCGGGGGGAAAAGCACTCGCTCCTTGCGCAGCGCCTCAAGCCGCAACGCCTCGGCCGACTTTGTGCTCGACTTTGAGCTCTTGCCAGTCTTCGAAGCCATGGCGGAAGCGGCGGGGGAGCGCGGAGGTGTTGGGGGCGACGGCAGCGACGGGCGGCGGAGCGCTGCTCTCTTCCGGCTTGGGAAGCGGAGGGGAGCGGCGGAGCTTTCGGAGGAAGATACTGCAAGTGGCGAAGGTGGGGGAACGGCTCTGTTTCCTCTGCTTATAAACAGGGGAGGCGAACGTTATGCTTTTCCTGATTTAAGAATTGCCCACGATCTCTCCCACGACGCCGCGATTGACGTGTGCCGTTACGGGAGGGCGCGGTGGATATGGAGTCAGATTTAGTGTGGACCCAGGCCGCGTGTGTCCGTGCCCTGTTTTGGGCCTGGCCCAACAGCGCTCGGCACCGTGTATGGCCCAGGCCCGGGGGCTCCTGTCGGTGTACTAAAGTAGGGGTACCTTAGTATCCCGAACTTGTGCACGGGCAGTCGCAGCGTCCCGCGGCAGGGCTTGCCGGGCGTCCGCCAAGATCCTTCGCTATTCCTATTACTTCCATTCAAGAACAAAGTGTTTAACTGGGAAGACAGAGTCCCGGCAAGAGGAGTTTGCCGGGAAGGACAAGGCCCTGGCAAGAGGAGGTTGCCGGGAAGGCCAACCAAGGCATTTTAGGAGACCTGCCGCGATGCACCGTGCGTCCTGGCAAGGCCCGACGAGCAGCAAGCTTGCGAGTGCGACAAGACAGCGACCGCGGCAAGGCGCTTGCCGCGGCGAGGCCACCACTCTGCGCCCACGCTCCAGCGCATCCGACGACGTGTCGCCGCAAGATCGCTCCTGGTACACGTGGCGGGTAGCTGTGCAGCCAAGCGGTGCGAGGTGGTGAGTGAAGATGACTAGAAGGCCATCGTGGCGATCGGTGGCGCCCCTAACGGTCGTTTCTTGCACTGTTTAAGCGACCGGATGGGCATTAAATGCCCTTGTCCCCTGCCGTCAGAGTTGGGTAGGGGGCACTGTTGATAGCAGTTGTACCAACCCCTGTTTTTACTTTTTTTTACCCCTCTCTCTACGCTGCCACCTGTCGGTGACCCCTTTAGACTATAAAAAGGAGGCCCATGCTCACGTAGAAGGGGTTCGACTCATTCGAAACTACAACACACCCACGCTCTCAAGCAAGAACAGAATAGAAACACAAAGCAGCAGTAGGAGTTTTATCTCTCCGGAGAGCTCCGAAGCTGGGTAAAATCCCTCGCGTGCTTCGCCTCGATCTGCTCTTCGTGCGCCCTCCGCTCCCTTGCCGGACCGAAAAGGGGCCCTGCCCCATAGGTGTTCGTTTCCCACGACACCCTATGAACATGTTCTTGCCATGCTTAGCTTCATAAACATGTCCTCTTACTATTGGTTGCCTTGCCATGCCATTTATTGCTCTGTAGTGAGTGTTTCAAGCTCACCAACATGCCTACTTATTGTTGTTCCTGCCATGTGTGAATCTGTCATATAACTTGCTATGTTTACATGGGTGCCATCATATTTTCTGATCCTTTTTGGCTCATGGTCAGTAAGGGACTTTTGTTCTATGCCATTAGTAGATTCATGCCATGCCTTTGTTTGCCATGTTAATTTCCTGTAACATGTTGTTTGCTTGCTCTAAACATTGCAACCTGATGTTATTTCCTGATAAGTCTGAAACTGTTATTATTTGCAATCTTTCCATGTCATTTTGAGCATGATCTAGTTGTTTCTGGAGATAGCTCAGTGTTCATGTCTTGTCATGCTTTACCTGTACTTCATGCCCATGCCTTTTGTTGTTACGTTGGGATGCTGTATCTTGTTGTTTTGATGCTTGCAATATGCCTAGTTGCTGTTTTGGACAGATTGTTGTTATGTCTTGTATAGAGTGTATGTGTTGCACCGTTGCTCCGTTTTGAGTGTGCTCTATATGAAACTTGCTTGTTTTTGCATGTAGCTTCATATTATCATGTTGCATCCATGTTTTGAGGTGTTTGCTTGATGTTTGTATGAATTTTGCATCAATGCCATGTTTAACTTGATTTGCTCATATCTTCTAGGCCGTAGCTCCGAATCTAATGAACTTTATATGTAACTTGACTAGAATTTCATGTAGATTCTCTTGGTGCTCTTTAACTTGATGTTTAACAACTTCAACTTAATGTTTATTCAGTTCTGGTCCAATTTCGCAATTTGCATATGAGGACTTACCGGAAGTGTTATATGTTGTTTCCGGCCTCATTTAAACTTGCCTTGATGTGTTGTTCTTGTTTGCATCATCTCTTGCCATGAGTAGCCTCATCTAGCTTTGTCATGCATCATGCTTGTTGTGCATCATGTCTTGCCTATGTGTGGTGTGTTTACCATGTTGTGTGCTTCTTCTCGATAGTTCCTGTTTCGTTGCGATCGTGAGGATGCGTTCGTCTACGTGTGGTTCGTCTTCGTGGCTTCATCTTCTTCATGGACTCATTCTTCTTCCTAGCGGGATTTCAAGCAAGATGACCGCTACCCTGGATCTCACTACTATCATTGCTATGCTAGTTGCTTCGTTCTATCGTTTTGCTGCGCTTCCTATAACTCGTTCTTCAAGCCTCCAAAATTGCCATGAACCTCTAACCTTTGACACCCTTCCTAGCAAACCGTTGCTTGGCTATGTTACCGCTTTGCTCAGCCCTCTTATAGCGTTGCTAGTTGCAGGTGAAGTTGAAGATTTCTCCATGGTGGACAGGATTTTGGTTGGGATATCACAATATCTCTTATATTATTAATGCATCTATATAC
The DNA here is from genome assembly GCA_963921465.1 of Triticum timopheevii. Taxonomy (NCBI): domain Eukaryota; kingdom Viridiplantae; phylum Streptophyta; class Magnoliopsida; order Poales; family Poaceae; genus Triticum; species Triticum timopheevii. Next base: position 108,992,767 of record OY997270.1, read on the forward strand.
TTGGTAAAGGGTGGAAGGCTCGGCCTTATGCCTGGTGTTTTGTTCCACTCTTGCCACCCTAGTTTCCGTCATACCGGTGTTCTGTTCCTGGATTTTGCGTTCCTAACGCGGTCGGGTGATTTATGGGACCCCCTTGACAGTTCGCTTTGAATAAAACTCCTCCAGCAAGGCCCAACCTTGGTTTTACCTTTTGCCTCACCACCACCTACTTTTCCCTTGGGAGTAATTAACCCAAGGGTCATATTTATTATAGCCCCCCCCCCCCCCCCCGGGCCAATGCTTGTCTAAGTGTTGGTCCAAACTAGAGCACCGTGCGGGACCATCCCTTGGCAACTTGGGTTACGTCGGTACCTGTACGCTTCGCTTATCCGGTGTTGCCCTGAGAACGAGATATGTGCAGCTCCTATCGGGATGTCGGCGCATCGGGCGGTCTTGCTGGTCTTGTTTTACCATTGTCGAAATGTCTTGTAAACCGGGATTCTGAGACTGATCGGGTCTTCCTGGGAGAAGGAATATCCTTCGTTGATCACGAGAGCTTATCATGGGCTAAGTTGGGACACCCCTGCAGGGTTTTAAACTTTCGAGAGCCGTGCCCGCGGTTATGTGGCAGATGGGAATTTGTTGATGTCCGGTTGTAGATAACTTGACACCAGATCCGAATTAAAACGCATCAACCGTGTGTGTAGCCGTGATGGTCTCTTCTCGGCGGAGTCCGGGAAGTGAACACGGTTTTTGGGTTATGTTTGACGTAAGTAGGAGTTCAGGATCACCTCTTGATCATTGCTAGATTCACGACCGTTCCTTTGCTTCTCTTCTCGCTCTTATTTGCGTATGTTAGCCACCATATATGCTTAGTCACTGCTGCAACCTCACCACTTTACCCCCTTCCTTTCCCATTAAGCTTTGCTAGTCTTAATACCCATGGTAATGGGATTGCTGAGTCCTCGTGGCTCACAGATTACTACAACAACAGTTGCAGGTACAGGTTATGCGATGATTCTGAAGTGAGAGCGATGTTCCTTGTTTTGGAGTTCTTCTTCTGCTTCTTCTTCGATCAGGGGATAGGTTCCAGGTCCGCAGCCTGGGCTAGCAGGGTGGATGTCGTTTGAGCTTCTGTTTGTGTTTCATCCGTAGTCGGATGGTGCTCTTATGTAAGATGATGTTGTATTCATGTGACATTGTATGCCTCTTGTATGTATCCCCATCTATTATGTAATGTTGATGTAATGATATCCACCTTGCAAAAGCGTCTTCAAGATGCGCTTCTATCCTTGGTGGGACCTTCGAGTTCCTTTAGGATAGGGTCGCATCTTGGGCGTGACAAGTGATTCCCCTCTCTTATGTATTTATGGATAGACAAAATTGGTTAGTCTAACGCCGAAGCGTTGTGACTGTGCGACAGGGGCTACCACCGAAGTCGCGTCCCTAAAGAAAGCGCTGTCCGAGGCCGAAGACAAGGCGGCCTTGGAATGCCAGGAGCGCGAAAAGCAAAGTGCTATAGTCTGCGAGGTACAGCAAGAGCTCCGGTACCTTGGCAAGAAGTGCGAGTCCGTGGAGCATGATCTGATGGTGAAAGAGGCTGAGCTTGCGAAGGCCCTTGTGAGTGTAAAAGACGCCAAGGCCGAAGCCGAGAAGGCGCGGTAGGAAATCCAGCAGGCCAAAAAGATAGCAGCGGGTAAGAAGTTCTTTATGCAAAGCAAACATGTGGAGGAGGCGTTTCTTTTACTTACTCGAATTTGAAGCTCTCCAGGGGCATTCGCAGATCTGCGATGCAGCGTATCAGACACTGCAGAGTTCTACCATGCCCAGGAGGGGAGCTCAATAGAGAAGTTGTTCTGGCCCCAGTATACTGGGGCCGAACACCCAATGCCTCTGAGTGACCAACTGAAGCAGTTGGTCGAACTCCATAGGGCGGCCGAACAGGCTATGAAAGGTTTCATAGTCCGGATGTGGCCTGGTTAGCTTCTGCCCACTAGCTACTTTGGTCTGATCAAGCGGATGGTTGATGCCTGTCCGCGGCTTGAAGTGATCAAGCGATCCATTTGCATTGAGGGTGCCCACCGGGCCTTTCCCCGCGTCAAGGTGCATTGGGGCAAGCTGGATGTGGAGAAGCTGGTCAAGGATGGGCTGCCGGAGGGCAAGGCGCATCGCCATCCCGAGATGTACTATGATGGCGTTATGAAGGGTGCTCATCTCATGGCTGATGAATGCACCAAGGACACCATTTTTGAATGAATTTACTTCTGTCATGTTTGTAATTTAAGGACGAAGTTACTTGCACTATGTAGCGCTTTTGTTATTTAAAATATTACCTTCTGCGCGGTTGTTTATAAAATTCTGAAAGTAGGTCAGTCATCGGCTTCCGCCCCCACGTAACTAGTACTGGGGTGTTCGTGGAAAACCCGGACACTCTTTATCCAAATGTTTGGTCCCTTAAGGAGGTGTCCGGCGTAGCGAACAAGGCAATCGGACTATGCGGCTTTATAACTTTCACTTAGCCATAGAAGTCTACAATTTTAAATTTCGGCGAAGCCCCTAGAATCCGGAAGGCTGAATTGGGGCGCTATATACGCCTAGATCAGACGAAGCCGATTTATCACCTAAAGCGGAAAATCTTTAAGGATTTTAGGACCTCTCGAACAGCGACCAGCTCTCGCCACATCATGCTGGTCAGTTTTCGGCTTTCTCTACTGAGGTGCTCGTCCGAAAGAACCGGGACACAATCGTAGTAGTTCTCCCTGCGCTACCTTAGCCGATATAACAGAACGTAAGGTACCAAAACAAGGGAGCCGGGCTAACCCAACTGTAGACCCAAGACATGATTCAGAGCTGATGCATATAGTGCTATAAGTTCGGGGTGCCGCACTGTTGAAAGTGTTCGGACTTGTTTTGCCATATTATGGGGCGTTATAAGAAGCCCCTGGTAAACTGGCCATACCAAGGTGTACGGATGCAATATCAAATAAACATTTATGAGAAAAAAAATGCTCAAATAAGGATAGTAAGCTGACGCTATATATGATCTCCCATTGATGAATAATACGTTTAAGCGTATGTTTACAATGGATGCATTAAGCGGAGATAAATAGGACTATTTGACATGTCCTATCAGGGGGCAGGCTGTGTACAGATAGATAAAGCAGGTATAATGATCGTAAATAGATTCCACCTGGGTATTTCCCTCTATGCACAACGCCTGTTGCCTCCTTGGTTGTTCTCTCCCATGTAAGTCCGGCAATACGGCTCTTCTGAGGATGCTGCACTAAAGCGATGTCCTGAAAGGTAAAAGGGAAAGATTATGAAGATTTTTGGCGGTTACCCGCCCATGGTATCTTGAGTGCGTAATTGTGTACGCGTGGCACGAATGCAGCTTTGATGGGGCTTGAGCGGAGGTTGGACTGCTAATCACGCTCTTGGCGTTCCTGATGATCCTGTTGCAGGGTGCTCCGGACTCGCTTGACGGTGCTTGAGGTTGTCGTCGCCGGACTGGTGGTTTGTCGGAGGAGGCCGCATTGTACTTCTGCCGCGAGGGCTGTAGTATGCCCCTCTGTACGGAGAGAGCGGTCCATGTTTTCGTTGATTGTTATGACCCCGCGCGGACCTGGCATCTTGAGCTTGAGGTATGCATAATGTGGAACCGCATTGAATCTAGCGAATGCGGTTTGTCCGAGTAGTGCATGGTAACCACTACGGAAAGGGACAATGTCGAAGATTAACTCTTTGCTCTGGAAGTTGTCCGGGGATCCGAAGACCACTTCCAATGATAGATCCCGTATAGCGGGCCTCTACTCCAGGAATTACACCTTTAAAGGTGGTTTTGGTGGGCTTGATCCTTGAAGGGTCAATGCCCATTTTGCGCATTGTGTCCTGATAAAGCAGGTTCAGGCTGCTGCCGCCGTCCATAAGGACTCGCGTGAGGTGGAATCCGTCAATGATTGGGTCGAAGACCAATGCGGCTGAGCCGCCGTGACGGATGCTAGTAGGAAGATCCCTACGATCAAAGGTGATCGGACAAGCTGACCATGGGTTGAATTTGGGGGCGACTGGCTCCATCGCATAGACGTCCTGTAGTGCTCGCTTCCGTTCCCGCTTGGGGATGTGAGTGGCGTAGATCATGTTAACCGTTTTCACCTGGCGGGGAACTTCTTTTATCCCCCCCTCCCCCGTGTTCGGACGCCGGGGCTCTTCGTCATCGTCGTTGTGCAGCCCCTTGTCCTTGTTTTCGGCATTTATTTTGCCGGCCTGTTTGAACAACCAGCAGTCTCTATTGGTGTGGTTGGCTGGCTTGTCCGGGGTGCCATGAATTTGGCACGAGCGCTCCAGTATGCGGTCCAGACTGGACGGTCCATGATTATTTCTTTTGAATGGCTTTTTCCGCTGACTGGACTTAGATCTGCTGAATCCAGCATTGACTGTCGTGTCTTCAGTGATGTCACCGTTGTTCCGTCTCTTATGTCTGTTACGCCGTGGCTTGCCGTTAGTATCGCGGCCGTCCGAAGTGCCGGAATGTGGCGTGGTGCTGCTGCGAGCCAACCAGCTGTCCTCACCCGCACAGAAGCGGGTCATTAGGGTTGTGAGAGATGCCATGGACTTGGGTTTTTCCTGGCCGAGGTGTCGAGCAAGCCACTCGTCACAGATATTATGCTTAAAAGCCGTGAGGGCTTCGGCGTCCGGACAGTCGACTATTTGGTTCTTTTTAGTTAGGAACCGAGTACAGAATTTCCTGGCTGACTCTCCGGGCTATTGAGTAATGTGGCTCAGGTCATCAGCGTCCGGTGGTCGCACATATGTGCCCTGGAAGTTGTCGAGGAATGCGTCTTACAGGTTTTCCCAACTGCCAATGGAATTTGCTGGCAGGCTGTTTAACCAGTGCTGGGCTGGTCCTTTGAACTTAAGGGGAAGATACTTGATGGTGTGTAGATCATCTCCACGGACCATGTGAATGTGGAGAAGGAAATCTTCGATCCATACTGCGGGTTCTGTTGTGCCATCATATGATTCGATGTTTACGGGTTTGAACACTACTGGGAATTCTTGATCCATCGCTTCGTCAGTGAAGCAGAGGGGGTGTGCGGCGCCTCTGTGCTGGGCTATATGGCTACGCAGTTAGAATTGGTCTGGGTTGCTGTGTTCAGCCCGGACGGACTTGTTGATAATGTATCTGGCGTGACGGTCATCGTCGCGCGCTGGGGCGCGCCCCCGCGATCCGTAGATCGATCTTGGCTGTCCTGCTTTGTTTTCCAGAATATCTTGCAGGTCTTGCATGTTTCCCTGTGCCGTAGTGTATCGGCGTGGGGGTGCGGGATGGTATTCGGGCTGATATCCCGTTTTATCCTAGCCACGGGGTGGCCGGTCAGCCGTTTGGCGCTCGAGTCCATATTCCTCGGCTGCCAGGACTTCAGTCCATCTGTCTGTGAGCAGGTCTTGATCAGCTTGGAGTTGCTGCTGCTTCTTCTTCAGGCTCCTCGCAGTGGCTATAAGTCGACGCTTGAAACGCTCCTGCTCCATGGGATCCTCAGGCACGCCGAACTCATCGTCGCCGAGGCTAATCTCGTCTTCGGAGGGGGGCATGTAGTTGTCCTCCTCCGGGTATCCATCCGTCACTTGTTCTTCTGGGCTGACCTGCTCATCTACCTGTTCGGCCTGCTTGAAGGCGGGCCGGTCAGGGTTATATTCCTCTTCGGCGCCATCCGGATTGCTTTCGTCTCCGGGGCCGGTATTGCTGTGGTGGGGCTTGGAGCGGCGCTGACGATGCCCATGCTTTGCTTTTCTTCTCGAGGGGTTTCCTTTGGACTTTCCACCATATATATATCGTATGAGGAGGTGGCCGTCCATCGCCCCGTGAGCGGTGGCTCCTGTAATTCTCCTGCATCGTCGTCCCTGCCGTCGATGTCTTCGGAGTCGAAGTCAAGCACGTCGGTTAAATCATCGGCCGTGGCAATGAAGTGGGTGGTGGGTGGGCAACGAATTCTGTCGTCGTCTGCTTCCCACTCAAGCCAGACATAATTCGGCTCAGAGCCTCCTGACAAAGAGAGAGAATTCAATAAGTTCAGCATGTCGCCAAAGGGCGAGCGCTGAAAGATGTCCGCCGCGGTGAACTCCATTACCAGAGCCCAAAAAGGCTCGGCGGGCTCAGGAATGCGCGGACTGGAACCTACATCCGGATACGGATCCGGGGGTCCAGAGTCAAGGCTTCCTCAGAAGTGAGGCCTGTGTTCGGCTCTACCGCCGATGAGGGTACGGCCTGCGGGGCGGGGTCCATCCCTCCGTCCCCAGGCAACACAGTCTGCTCCGGATTTTAGTCCAGGGCTACTGCAGGGGTGATATCCCGAGTGTTGTCCGACAGCAGGTTCAGGCCATGCTCGTCGTGACTGTACAGTGCTCCTGGCACTGGCCCGAATCCGTCGAAGATCAAGTCTCCACGGATATCCGCCGTGTAGTTCAGGTTTCCGCACCTGATTGAATGGCCAGTGTCGGATTTTGGGTTCCGGCAGACCCTCAAGGTTCGAACTCTGGGGTGCACGCGGAGATCACACCTCCTGCCTACCCACGTCTCTTCGCCTTGCAAGGATCTAAACTACACGAAGAACAACACAAGGGACACGAGATTTATACTGGTTCAGGCCACCATTGTGGTGTAATACCCTACTCCAGTTTGTGGCGTGGTGGATTGCCTCGGGGGCTGATGATGAACAGTACAAGGAAGAACAGCCTCGCGAGGGGCTGTTCTTGGCTGGTGCGATGAACTGCTTGGGTGAGTTCAGTCGTTTCTCTCTCTCTCTAGTCTCTTTCCAGATCCCGCCCTCTCTACCTTGTGGTGGCTAGTCCTATTTATAGAGCGAGGCCATGGGCCTCTCCCCAAAAAATGAGCGGGAAGGGCACCAACAATTGGCCATTTTGAAGGGGAATATCTAGTACACTTATCCGGACTAAAGTCGGTCCTTGCCTGCCAAAGACCCTGATGGTGACGCTAGCTTGGGCTCCACGATGACCTCCATCCTGCCGTCCTGCTGGTCTTGGTCTTGTTGCACCTAAATGGTTGTGTTTGCTTGATACTCTTGCCTGCCCTTGCCCCCTTTGCACCAAAGAGGAAACAAGGACTCTACGCAGGCCAGCGCCCGCCTGGCGCCCGCCTGGCCTTAGTCGTCATGGCTTACGTCATGGGCACCTCGTGAGGTACCCCGCCTTGATCTCTCCGCCTCCTCACGAGCCAGCCCGACGAGGCTGTGCCCGAGGAAGCCTCATGTCGCCCGCCCCGCGAGGCTTGGCCCCTCGCGCGGGTCTTGAGTATGTGTTGATGAAGATGGGCCGTACTGGGCCACTCCCTGAGCCACGCTGCAGGCCGCAGGCAGGCAAGTCTGGGTACCCCCATTCCCAGAATGCCGACAGTAGCCCCCAGGCCCAAGGCGCGCCCGGACTTGGCTTAGCAGAGAAGCGAAGGGGCAAGTGCGAAGCGCCGCGCGCCCCATCAGCCTGCGGCCTTGGGCGCCGCGTGGCGGTTGATTGGACGTGGGCGTCCTGGCTCCCCCATGACGCCTCGACAACTGCACGAATTGACAAGAGAGCGGTACCCGTCTAGGCTTACCTTCTTTGCCTTCTCCAGTCATTGCCCAGATCCCCTTTCTCGCTCCTATCCTTCTCGCTTCCGAAATCCCCAGATCTACTCCAACCCTGCATTTTAGCAAGGCATGGCGCCTCGCCAGACCCCGGCCGGAGCGTGGTACTCGCCCGCTCTGGATCCTCCGAATGTGTCGGAGAAGAACCTTGCTCGGATGCGCCAGATGATGGCGGCGCAAGGCAACGATGGGGCGGCCGTGCTCAAGGTCGGTTCCGCCCTTCCCGAGGGCAAAGGAAGCACCTTCGACCCGCTCTTCATGAGTGCCATCACCGCCGGTCTGGTGCCCCCCTTTTCCGAGTTCTTCCTTTCTGTTCTCCACCATTCCAACCTGCAAGCTCTGAACCTCCATCCCAACTATGTTCTTCTCCTGGTGATTTTCGCCTACTACTGCGAGGCTCATGTTGGGGTAAGGCCCTCGGTGGCCTTGCTGTGCCATTACTTTTACCTCTGGGTCTCTCGCGGCCCCATCACCACGTGCGCGAGCTTCGTTGCGTACGCCAGCTCCAATGCTATCTCGAAGCCTGGGAAGAGGATTGAAGGCTTCAGGAGAAAGTGGGTCATGGTGGATGCTGGGCGCATCCATCCCCGGCTGATTTTCCCCACGAGGCAGCCCAAGTCTGTCGACACTTGGTCCTGCGCGGAGCTTGTTGATCCCCGTGCGAAGCCAGTGCTGGAGAGGATGGACGCGGACCTGTGGCTGGGCAACATGCCAACGGCGAAACTGACCGGGGCGTCGCTCCTGAGGGAGTTCCTGGAGCACCGGGTGGCTCCGCTCTGGGAACACTCGCTCCCGCTGTGGAGGCTCGGGGGGTCGATGCCGCTCTTCGCCCGAGCTCTGAAGTCCTGGCCGACGAAGATCTGGCCGAGGTCCTCCAATCCTTGGTTGGGGGAGACGTGGCGAGATTGGAAGGTGCTCCCGTACCCCTGTTCCTTCGAGATGATTGGGAGAAGGTGGTGAACTCCATGCCCACTTTCAACGGGGACGGGCCTGTGCCCGCAGAGGTTCCTGAGGACCTGGCGGCCCTGGCGACGGTGAAGTATCCTCCGGCGACTCCGGTAGAGAGGAGGAAGAAGAGGAGCAGGAAGAGGAGCCCGATTCCGAGGTGACCGATGGGAGTCGAGATCACCCCTCCCTCGGCGCAGGTCCCGCGCTCTTCGCCTCATGCCGGACGACGACGAGGATGGCGACGAGTGAGGCAGTGAGTGCTTGCCCTGATCCCAAAGAAGGACAGGATGGGGCTGGTTCTCCGCGGGCCTGCTCCGGCTCCGAGGCGGTCTTCAGACGTGCCTCCTGCTCCCGAGTCTCTTGAGGTTGATCCCAGCAGCCGGCTCTCGGGCTTCAAGTTCGGCCGGAGGTTCCGCGAGCGATGACCAGTAAGTGCTTGATTCTCGTTTTGCTTCTTGCTTCGTTGATGAGGCTTGACATCCATATTCCTTAGCTAGGCCGGTGCCTACGGCGAAAAAGCTAAAGGGGGCACCTGAGGCTTCGTCCGGGGGAGCACTTCCACCCGTGGGAGAAGGGGGCCGCAAGACGCGGGACTCCCATGCCCGGTCATCCTCATGAGGCCTGGCAGGGCGAGTTGGGGCGAGCTCAGCCCCTGTGGCCCAAGCGACTCCGGAGGTGTCCTTGCCTAACGCCGCTGCCGCAGTCATCGGGGTGCAGAAGGTCCCAACTCATCGTGCTGTGATCACGCTGCCGTCTTCTCATCCTACTCCGCCAACTGCCATTTCTCTGACTCCTTCTACTGTCCTAGATCGTTCTGCTGCCGAGCTGGACTGGCTGCAAGAAGATCTTCAGGGCACCGACCCTCGCTTGGTGGCCGGGCGCTTGGAGCTGGCCTCCGGCTGGGTCCGCTCTGATGCTTCAGTCCGAGCGGCGCTGGCTCAGGCCGCGACAGCTTGCGGCGAGGAGAAGCAGGCCATCCTTGAGGCCAAGGCCGCTCGCGACACTGCCTTGGGTGAGGCTGCGGATGTCCGGGGTCGCTGCAAGGTGCTGGAGAGCGAGCTACAAGGCCTGCGCGACCAGCTCGCCAAGGAGGCCCATGACCCCCAGGAGAAGGAGGAAGATATGAAGGCTCGTGAGGCTGACGCCAAGGACCGGGATGCCAAACTTGATGAACGCCATGGCTGCTTAGTTGCGCTGGAGCAGGCGTTGGAGGCAAAGAGGACCGAGCTGGACGGCAAGGCGCGGGTCCTGGCCAAGGAGCGCGTGGACTTCGCGAAGCTTGAGGAGAAGGCTCGCACCTTGCTGAAGAAACTTTATGACACCGGCCTGGAGAGCCCGCTGGCCGGTGCTGAGGACGGCCCCGCCAAGCTGCTTCCCTTCCTGGTCCACACCCTTGAAGATGTCGCCCTCGGCCTTGGCGCAGCGGCTAAGGCTGAGGCGCGTGTCCTTTCTTCTGCAGCGCCGACGCGCGTCTTCACCCACGTCTACCTTCGCAACCCCGATGTTGACCTTGACAGCCTGCTGGAACCCGTGAGCGGCGAGCTTGCCGCTGTCGCTGCTGAGGCCGTGAAGGGTCGAGCAGAGGCTCTGCTGGCGAAGTTCCGTGCTTTCAGCACCAAGCCAAGGCGAGGCGCTGCCGATCCTGAGGCTCCACGAGGCAAAGTCGCCCAGCGCAGCTCCGCCACCAGTGATGGCGCTGCCAGAAAGTGACCCCTTCGCGGCTCCTGTCCTGTTTTTAGCTCCTGCAACATGCATCATGCCTCGTGGAGGCGTTTAAACTTGTGTTTGGCGTTGTGAAAGCACTCTATGGACTGTAATATTTGCTTTTGAATTCTTTGAGATTTGCGCTTTTCCTTCCTACTTGCTTGTGTTCTACGTCGGTAGAGCCCGGCCACGCGCATACCTTAGCCGCCGTTATCCCCGACCGGAAACCAGGACGGGACCAAGGAGTGAGGGGCTACGTGACAAGTTACGCTCCTGAGTCGCGATCCTCAGGAGTTCCCCTTGACGCGTGAATAGCAAGTAGGGAGGGGAGATGTATGAGTAAATCTACCGTTCTACGTCGGCAGAGCCTGGCCCCACGCATACCTCAACTGCCGTTAGCCTTTCGGAACTAAGGGGTGAGGGGCTACGTGACCAGTTAGGCTCCTGAGTCGCGATGCTCAGGAGTCCCCCTTGACGTTCAAACGGCCTTCATACCTTGGCTCCGCTCGGGGAGAGACGTGCGATGAACCAAGCCCGAGGGGCCTGGCTGGGTGGTGTGCACCTGGGCGTGACCCAGGCAGAGCACCCGTGCCCAGCCCTCTCGCGCGGCGCTCCCGAGGGGAGGCGTTACGATGGGGCCAGACATTGAGCTCTGGGCTCCCTAAGGTTGATGCGGCTGGGGGCCACCCTCGGTTGTTTATCACCAGCGCGGAACATAGCGCTTCCGTATACGTACGGGCATAGCTGCTCCTCGGCAGTGTCGTCAGCCAGCGCAGAGCATGGTGCTTCCACTGGTGCGTGGGAGGGGGCTCCCCTCCGGGAGGAGCCCCCGGGGCGTGTACAGCCCCGCCCTGACACGTGGCTGGCACGGTAGGACCTGATGAGGTGTATCTGGGCACCCGTGAGCCAGCGCGGGACTCACGGGGCCCTACCTCAAGGCGGGTTGTGCCTGGCTCTGGGCCTTTACTTGTAATGTGTTCCTGCAAATTTGGTTAGATGCCGACGCTCTACGTCCTCAGGTCCCGGCCCTCGAGCGAGCTCAGCCGTCGCTGGTATGCTAGGTCGCGATGCCGTGGACAAGGCCAGAGGGTGAGGGCTGGAGAGCCAGTAAGAGCCCATGAGTCGTGATGCTCAGGTACCCCCCCCCCTTTAACGTGCAAGCGGCCGACATGAAGGAATAAGGGTGTCATGGATAGGCATCAAGTAATGATCATGATGAGTCAAGCGTACGACTCGAATAAATGCGAGAGGGATGCATGCCACTGAGTCTGGCCCGAGTGGCTTGGGGATAATGCAGCCCGAGGGGTGCCCCCGATAAAGTAAGCTAAAAACATGAACCAAAGTGGTGCCCGAGCGCCTCCCTCATGATCCTAGCAAAGTCGATGGCCCTCCAGGAGAGAGCCCCCGAGCCTTGCTCGAGGAGGGCGCCAGGCGCGCCTTCCTATGCGACAGAAGGAGGCGCCCCCTGAACAGGCGCGGACCCTGAGGGGCCTGCCTCCCGAGGGGTCGGACCAGGCGATGTCTTCTTCTTCTTAGGGGAAGCCTCGGGAAGCCTCCCGCTCCTGTGATCTGGGTCTTCAATTGATGCGGCTTGGAAAGCACGTTCCAGAGAACACACAGCGTCTCTTTCTTCACAAGGCACCATGATGACTCCACCGCTTCCTGGCATCTTGAGGACATTGTAGCAGTGATGAGTCACAGCCATGAACTTGGCCAGGGCTGGGTACCTGAGGATGTCATTATACGGCAGGCGAATGTGAGCGACGTCGAAGTCAATGAGCTCGGTGCGGTAGTTGTCACGCTTCCCGAAGGTAACAGGAAGGCGGACCTGCCCTATAAGAATCGTGGAACCATCAGTGACTCCTGAGAAAGGCTTGGTTGGCTGCAGCTGATTGTGTGGCACTTGGAGATTGTTGACGTCTCGACAGATAGGACATTGAGACCTGCTACACCATCGATGAGGGTCCTGGTGACTTGCACATTGCTGATGATCGGGGAACAAAGCATCGGGAGGACTCCGGTTGTGGCCCGCACTTGAGTTGATCCGCAGAGGTGAACGTGATGGCGCACGCTGACCACCTGAGAGGGTGTGTGGCCTCAAGCTTGGGGAGGACTGCATTCACTTCGCGAGCAAACTTCTTGAAGATGCACTGAGAGGCCGGGGCTTGAGCGCCGCCCAAGATGCAAGCGATTGCGTGCGGCTCCTGGAAGCCTCCAGCCCCCTCGTTCTGATGATGGTCTTCATTCCTCCTTGGCTGTGGTGGCAGAGGAGGGAGGCCCGCGTTGCCTTGTGGGCGATCCTTGCGAGGTTGATCCCCCCAACCTCCCTCACGAGGCTGGTCCTGCCAGCAGTCCTCGCGAGGCCGGTCACGCCACCCTTGGCAAAGGCGACGGTCTTCCCATCGTCCTCCACCTCTTCCTCCTCCTCGGCCATAACCCCGGTCGCTGCGCTCGGGGCATCGGCTGACACACACGTCCCGCACGTCCCTGAGCTCTTGGCATTCATTAGTTTTGTGGGTGTGGAGGTCGTGGTACACGCAGTACCGGCTGCCCTTGGATGACTCAGGCTGATCCCTGCCTCGCTTGGTGTCCGGCTCTGCTGCAAGCACGGCAGCCCCCTTGCGCTTCACGTCCTTAACCTTGGGCTTCTTCTCTTCTGGATCGGCAGCTGGCAGCTCAAGGAGGGAAAGGCGCCGTTCCTCAGCCCTAGCGCACTTGGTCGCCAAATTGAACAGCTCCAGGGAGATGCACAGGTCCTCATGGATCGCAAGCTCCTCCTTCATCTTGACGTCACGCGTGCCGTCGGAGAAGGCTGAGATGATGGCCTCCTCAGACACCCTGGGGATCTTAAGGCGAGCGTTGTTGAAACGCTGAATGAATTTCTGTAGGGTCTCTCCCGGCTGCTGCTTGATGCGGCGCAAGTCGCTCATGGCCGGGGGCCGGTCGCGGGTGCCTTGGAAGTTGGTGATGAATCGGGTGCGCATCTTGTCCCAGGAGGATATCGTGCTAGGAGCCAGGCTCAGGACCTAGGTGCGGGCACCGTCCTTGAGCGCCATAGGGAACCAGTTCGCCATGACCTTCTCGTCCCCATTGGCGGCTTCGATGCCTAGCTCATAGAGCTGGAGGAACTCCGCAGGGTTAGCCGTGCCATCATAGCGTGGGGGCAGATCTGGCTTGAACTTGCCCGACCAGGCCACGCTGCGCAGCTCGGCGGTGAAGGTACGGCAGCCTGCAGTGGCCGCGGGAGGCCTTGGGTGACGGAGAGCTTGATCTTGGAACTCTCTGTGCGCTGCCGCCAGGAGCAGTGCGGGGTCCTGACGCGCTGGAGCAGGAGCGTGTTCGTGCCCGGCCGGTGCGGGGAGCACACGGGAAGCTTCTTGGGGGCAAGGGATCTCTTGGCAGCTCTTCTCTTGCTGTGCTGGCGCCGGACGGAGTGGGTTCCGCCCAGGGGCCACGCGCCTTGGGGCCAAGGCGCCTTCTTGAGGGGGAGGCGGCTGAGGCGCCCCCGGAGCTTCGTCGCCCGCGCAGGGCGGGGCGCGGTGCAGCGAGAGGGATGGCGCAGGGGAGCCCCCAGCGGCGCTGACGAGCTCGGTGATGCGGGCGAGCCACTCATCGTAGAGGTCATCAACGGGACAGTAGTGCAGGAGCTCCCGCGCCAGGAGCAGCGCGGCGTGCGCGTCCGCAGGAGCACGACGGGCGTGGGACGACGAACTGGCTGGAGTCAGCGACGGGATGGCGGTGCGGTCTTCTCGCCGCACCGAAGGATGCAGGGACGACGCATGCTACTCGTTCCCCGTCGGGCCGGTGGCGGCGTTGATGGCAGGCGACGGGGAACGGCGGGGGCGCCCACCGACGGGGGCCGTCTGGGCGACGCGAGTGGCGAGAGCGGCCCGGCGCTCGGCGCAGGCTCGATGAGCATCTGACATAGATGCGACGGGCGGCGAAACACGAGGCGACGGAAGGTGGATTCCGCCGCACCCCTACCTGGCGCGCCAAATGTCGGATTCCGGGTTCCGGCAGACCCTCAAGGTTCAAACTCTGGGGTGCACGCGGAGATCATACCTCCTGCCTACCCACGTCTCTTCGCCTCGCAAGGATCTAAACTACACGAAGAACAACACAAGGGACACGAGATTTATACTGGTTCAGGCCACCATTGTGGTGTAACACCCTACTCCAGGTTGTGGCGTGGTGGATTGCCTTGGGGGCTGATGATGAACAGTACAAGGAAGAACAGCCTCGCGAGGGGCTGTTCTTGGCTGGTGCGATGAACAGCTTGGGTGAGTTCAGTCGCTTCTCTCTCTCTCTCTCTCTAGTCTCTTTCCAGATCCTGCCCTCTCTACCTTGTGGTGGCTAGTCCTATTTATAGAGTGAGGCCCTGGGCCTCTCCCCAAAAAATGAGCGGGAAGGGCGCCAACAATTGGCCATTTTGAAGGGGAACATCTAGTACACTTATCCTGACTAAAGTCGGTCCTCGCCTGCCAAAGACCCTGACAGTGACGCTGGCTTGGGCTCCACGATGACCTCCATCCTGCTGTCCTGCTGGTCTTTGTCTTGTTGCAACTAAATGGTTGCCTTTGCTTGATACTCTTGCCTGCCCTTGCCCCCTTTGCACCAAAGAGGAAACAAGGACTCTGCGCAGGCCGGCACCCGCCTGGCGCCCGCCTGGCCTCGGTCGTCATGGCTTGCGTCATGGGCACCTCGTGAGGTACCCCGCCTTGATCTCTCCGCCTCCTCGCGAGCCAGCCTGACGAGGTTGTGCCCGAGGAAGCATCCTGTCGTCCGCCCCGTGAGGCTTGGCCCCTCGCGAGGGTCTTGAGTATGTGTTGATGAAGATGGGCCATACTGGGCCACTCCCTGAGCCACGCCGCAGGCCGCAGGCAGGCAAGTCTGGGTACCCCCGTTCCCAGAACGCCGACAGCGAGGGGCGTAGCTGTCGATCTGCTCCAGATGGCCAAGCGAATTGGCCCGCAGTGCGAAGCCGCCGAACACGAAGATCTGTCCGGGGAGGAAAGTCTCGCCCTGGACCGCGTCGTTGATGATGATTGAAGGAGCCATCGATCCCGACAACAACGACACAGAGGAACTCTCAATGAAAGCACCAATGTCGGTGTCAAAACCGGCAGATCTCTGGTAGGTCGTCCCGATCTGTGCGTCAAGGCTGATAGTAACAGGAAGCAAGGGACACACATTTTTACCCAGGTTCGGGCCCTCTCGATGGAGGTAAAACCCTACTTCCTGCTTGATTAATATTGATGATATGGGTAGTACAAGAGTAGATCTACCACGAGATCGTAGAGGCTAATCCCTAAGAGCTAGCCTATGATGGTATGATTATAATTGTGATCGGCCTTCTAAGGACCAACCTCTCCGGTTTATATAGACACCAGAGAGGGCTAGGGTTTACATGGAGTTGGTTACAAGGAAGGAAACACAATATACGGATCGCCAAGCTTGCCTTCCACGCAAAGGAGAGTCCCATCTGGACACGGGCCGAAGTCTTGAGTCTTGTATCTTCACGCTTCAATAGTCCAGACGTTGTACACAGTCCGGCTGTCCGGATACCCCCTAATCCAGGACTCCCTCAGTGGGCAGCGGAGAAATTACAGGATGGAAATGGAATAACTAAGTACTACATGATCAAACTCCATTACTGGCCTGCTCATCGGACAAAATCCGACTACCTCTCAACGTCGGCAACTCTAGCGGAGTCAACGTGCAACCATGGCTAGGGAGCGGTGGACTGTTCAAAGGATTGTCCCATAGAAGAACCTTCTCCTCGAGGACGCATGGAATACCAACAAGCATGGCCTTTTCCCAAGCCTATTTAAGCAGCGTCTTGAAAAAGTTGGTGCAGGAAGCACCGAGTCTTGCGGCGGTGAGGACGTCGAAGCGGCGTGCGATTTCTCCCAGAGGATCATCGTCCAAGGTCTCCAGCCCTGACGAGGAGGAGAACCGCCTGGCGAATCCATGGGAGCAGCAACGAACTGCCTTCTCTTTGGGGGGAGGGGAACTGGCGAGGAGGAGATAAGATCATAGTAACCGCAGGGCCTCGTCCCTTCCAACTGTAGATCGTTCCTCAGCGAAGGGGTGAGGCTATTATTTACTACTAGTACTAGCATTATGGAACGTTATGGGATTGCATTATACTGTAAATAATAGCACTAGTAAGAAATTTTTGGCACTAGGTAGTAGTTTTTGGCATGGATTAAGAAATTTTGGGTATGTTTTTGCCATTTTTTTTACACGCCAACTAGTGTCAAAAAACGTCTTACATTATGTGAGTACGTACTCGTACTGTAGCAGTACTAGTACTACTTTTCTCAACTAGTAGTGTGATGTACTGTACTTCTAGTCTAGTCTAGTATAATGCACCAGTTTTGAACTCTTGAATCTCAGGGCCAAGGAGCTACAGTTGGAAGTGTAGGGTACTACTGTTCTCTAGAACCATCACTGTACTATCAATGCAGGGGAAGTACACCTGCGTAGTGGCCTAGTGGGTACTCTCGATGCTCTATTCAGCCGCTCCTCTCACGTAGCTGGCCTACTCAGCCGCTCCTCTCACGCACACAGTAGCAGCCTGTTTATCAGCGACGGTTACTGCAGGGGAAGAACATTTGAGTTATTTGATACAACGAGACTAGGCTTTTCGCTTCCATTTGTGGAGGTGTAATGGATCTCGTCGAACTTTGTTAGTAGTTCCTTCTTTATGAATGAGATGAAGCAAAGCTTTTGCCTCCGTTCAAAAAAAACACGTCAAGAGGAATTTCTTTTATAGTAGAGCCGATAATGGAGTGAAGTCCATGCGTGCAACGCCACAAGCTACAGAGTAGTAGTAGAGCACTTTACGTACAGAGCCATATTGCACAGTTCCCAATGCCCTGCCAGGCTTTTCCGGCTCCTCGGGCTTAATTGGGAGGCGCTAGTTTAAATATGCTACTAGCTGATGAGGAAGCTCCAAGCGAGGTGCGGCTAGGGCGAGCACGCGAGCCACGGGATGCTGGGAAGGAAAACCCGTTCACGTGGCTCGGCTGTCCAGTGCACCCAGATTGTGGGGCCGCATGTCCATTTGACTTCAAAACTCAAACTACCAGTGTAAAATATTGGCTCGCAGCGAAGTGTAGTAGTACTATTTTTTTAAAAGGCCGCCGTGCGTTTGGCCGGGATCGAACCCACAAAACGAGGTATACACTCCCCACGACCACTAGTAGTACTCGTTGGAGTATAACGCAACCTAGAATCGCCTTTTGTCGCTAGTAGTACGTACATTGTTCCTTACAAGAAACCCCTAATAATGCAAGAAACCACTAAAATCCCAAGAAACTACTACCACTTGCATACGTGGTAGACTTAAGATAAGACTACCTTATCAACCATTGTACATGCTCTTACCAACAAAAATCCTCGAGTGACCTCCTACCTCCGGCCCGTCCACCTAGTCATCCTTGGCCATGGGAAGCAGCTACCGCCGCCGGCAGAAGGCGAGGTCAAAACCACCGGCGGTGCAGAGCCCATTGCGGCAGCTCGGATGCCAGCTCCGGCGCTCGCGACCACTATCTAGCCAAGATAGCTCCGTCCAGCTGCTTGTCTGCAAGGTTTGCTAGCTAGATTGGAACGGCAGCACGGAGGCTTGCTCGTGCGCGCCGCGCTAAGGCCAGCCATCTGGCTCGAGCGAAGGCCAGCGCGGCGGCTTGCTCGCTCGTGAGTCACGCTCGGGCCAGCCTGCCAACCCGTGCGGAGGCCAGCGCGGCGTCCGGCCCGTCCGGCGGAGCGTCGGCCAACTCGCTCATCACCGGCACCACCGACGAACACGCATCACTACTGTTTGAAGTAATGTTCAGGAAAAATAATGATTTGAGGGGGAATAACAGGATAGAAGGTCAGATGTGGGTCCCTCGTGTCAACGGTCAAACAAAATGTGTTGGTTTAAGCTGCCTCGTCAGCACGGACGTGTGGGCCAACCCTGTCATAAATGGGTTTAAATGAACCTAATCGGTAGGAGTACTAGGTAGTAGTTTTTGGCATGGATTAAGAAATTTTGGGTATGTTTTTGCTATTTTTTGTACAATAGATTCTTCCTAGGGCTAGTTGAAAGTGGTAGTTTTTTGTTAAATACTCTACATATTGTAAGTAGGAGTGGAAGTTAAGCTTTGGAAGCCAATAAGCAAGGCTAGTTACATAGTGCATATGTGTACATGATTGAAAGTAAATATCAACCAAGAGTGACTAATATCTTGATGGAAAACTCGAAACTATGGAATACTAGGAAAAAATGCATGGTTGTAAATACTAGCAATGTTCATGTCCGTTGCAACGAATCATAATTAGAATAATACTTATTCACAAACTTGGTACAAAACACTCTAGTTTTGATATACATATGTCACTAGAGATATTTTATGTTTCAATTAGAATATATTCCTTGGGCTGTTTTGGTGAGGTCAGGGAGGGATGTGGTTGGTTTTAAGATACTAATTATGGGTTTTTCTGAAAATTGGTAGACAAGTGGGATGTTGGTGAGAAAAGGCAACAACTTACCTCACAATCGTTAGATGTAGATCTAAAGGTCAGAAACGACGAATGGCAGACACACCAGGATCACCAACTTAGTCTTGTGTAGGAGTACTAGCAAGATCCGTGCATTGCACGGAACATCAAGATGCATTTTTTTATAAAACACTTGTTGTGATTGACCCTTGCGGGAGTAATCCCATGTGTAAAAACTAATGATATCTCGAGAAATATGAGATAAGGTGAAGAGGAGTGGGGTGTGGTGGTGGTTGGTGGTCGGACTGAGCGGAGGCATGGGGTTTGACGACGCCGGCAGTGGCCACCAGGCCAGTTTGTTCCAGAGGCTTCCTTTCTTAATTGCTCAACAATGAGGTTTGTTGGAGATAAGGATGAACGAGGGAAGGCCTTGTCTGCAAATGTGGAGAGGGGTGCGGGTATCTTTTAGTTTAATTTCCATCCGTCAGATATAGATTGGACGGTCTATATTGCAAGATGGCACACGTACCATCATCACTTACTCTGTTTTTTATAAGAGAGGAAATATAAGTATGGAGATACAAACGTATTATCGATACTTGCTTCCGTAAACTAGCATCTACATTCTATTCAACACCTCGGCATGTGGGGCCTTAGCACAATGACTTCTCGACTGTGTAAAACAAAGATTTTCCAGTCGCCGACAAGGAGGGGGTGACGGCGGCGCGCTTTTTGGCTTGCTCTAGTCCTAGTAGTCATACTAGGTGGTCTAAGCACGTGTAGATTTATTCTTTTCACGTCTCGTGTTTGCTGTACTGCCATGACTGTTGATGAATAGACGGTAAGTTATTCACGGGGAAACCCTTGTTGAGCGTGTTTGCGAGTGAGAGAGAGAGAGAGACAGTGTGCGTGTGTGATATGTTAGAGACTGAGGCAATGATAACAGATTATTTGTGTCTATGTGTGTGGAGGATAGAGAGAAACATGTACATGGGGCTTTGTGTTGTGTAACGTGGAGACACATATACATAATTAGAGAGTGAGTGTGTGAGATACACATGCGGACGTGGGGAGAGATGAGGATCCAGATAAATGGGTGTTTGTGCGTGTTTGTGTGTGTTTGTGCATGCGTTTTTGTGTGACATCGGTTTGACATCGGTTTGACAAGCTATAATGCAAGTACTAGGCACTAGATAATGTCTCAATTTTGTGCAAGCATAATATAAGCATAAGCATAATTTCTCAATAAATGTATACCTTGTCTCGGCGTCCAATAAGCTTCGACTCAAATAAGTAATAGCATGCTCCTTTTCTTCGGTCTCTTGAATCAAAACAACACCAATAACACCTTCCTCCGTTGCAATGTAAAGTCTAAATGGCTCGCTGTGCCTGGGTGCTTTCATAACCGGAGGAGTGCACAAATATTTCTTAATCATATCAAATGCCTCTTGCTGTTTTGCCCCCCAAGTAAAATCAACATCATTCTTTAACCGAAGGATAGGAGTAAATGCATCAACCTTCCCTGATAGATTGGCTAAGAATCTCCTCAAATAATTGACCTTGCCAAGGAATTTTTTCATATCTCTCTTGAATGTTGGAGCCTCTACTTTTTGTATAGCTTCTATATTTTTGGGATCAATTTCCACGCCATCTTCATGAATAATGAAACCCAGAAACTTCCCAGCCGATACACCAAAGGCACACTTCAAAGGATTCATTTTCAGCCCATATTTCTTCATTCTTTCAAAAGCTAAACGCAAATCGGCTAGGTGAGATTCAAAAGCATCCAATTTGACAACAATATCATCAATATAGACCTCAGGTATAACACCAAGTAAATCATGTAAAATTAAATTCATAGCCCTTTGATACGTGGCACCGTCATTCTTTAATCCAAAGGTCATCACCGTCCACTGAAATAAACCATGGAAACCGGGGCGTCGAAAAGTTGTTTTGTACATGTCCTCTTCGGCCATAAAAATCTGATTATACCCCGCATTACCATCAAGAAAGCTAATGACCTTATGTCCAGAAGCATCATTAATAAGCATATCGGCTATTAGCATGGGATACTCATCTTTCGATGTAGCTCTATTCAAATCTCTGAAATCAATGCACACCCTCAACTTGCCAGAGCCTTTCTTCTCTACTGGCACAATGTTAGAAATCCACTCGGCATACCTACAAGGTCTAATAAAATTAGCTTTAAGCAAACGACTGATCTCTTCCTTGATCCGGTCATAAGTTTTTGGATTAAAATTTCTGGCCGATTGCTTGTATGGTCTAAAACCGGCCTTTACATGTAACCGATGCTTCACTAGCTCTCTCCTTAAACCTGGCATCTCATGATATTCCCATGCAAAGCAACAAACATATTGTTTCAACGGCTCGATCAACTTAGCTTTATGATCGGCTCTTAATATTTCATTTACAAATGTCAGCCTAGGAATTGAACCATCTCCTATATCTATCTCTTCTAATGGATCGGCCAATGTAAAACCTTGTCCTAATTTATCCATATAATCTAACTCTTCTATGGACTCATACATATCGTTCTCATTGGACGGATATTCTACAAGACACTTTTGTAACCACTCTGAGTTAGGATCCATTTGAATACATCATACCTTGGAGCCAGTTATCGCCAACTGGCTTTAAAGAAATGGGCACGAAACCACTTTTTGTGGCGCTAAGAAAATCAAATTCTGATAAGTCGCGCCCCGTCAAGCAAGTAGCATTGGGATGTTGCCAATCCACCGATGCATCGGCCAAAGCAACACAGGTCGAATTATCCGCATGAATGACTTCTACTTCATCATCAACCATTGAATCAAAAACTGGTGCATAGTAGACGGCACACATTGGTATGCATGAACCCAGTCACAGCATAATATCACATTGTAGTTACCTTGCACCTCGGCGACAAAGAATGCGGTAGCCAAAGTTTTGCTTCCCACCGTAAGCTCCACATACATTACACCTTTGGCTTCAGTTTTCTCTTTGCCTTCAAATCCATTAAGCACCATGTTGGTCTTTATTAACTCTTCATCACGCAGCCGCAATTTTTTGAAGACCGAATATGGCATAAGATTCACCACAGCACCACCATCAACAAGCATTCTAGCAACCGGCGATCCATTGATATGACCTTTAAGGAATAATGGCTTCAAGTGCATCACCAGTTCTTTTGGCTTCTCGAATATAGCATTTTTAGGACCAAAATCTAGCTGAGCTACTTCTCCTTCTTCATCTATAGCACAAAATTCAGTGGGTAAGTAATACACCATATTAATATCCATACCTTCATGAACCGGTGTAGACTCATAATCAAGCATTTCATCTCTTCCTCAAGCATGTCCATTGACACCAAAATATCTCCAAAGGGAAGAGGAAGCAGTAGGCAAAGTGGATGATATAATAGTAGCCGCATCATCCTCCGTTGGTGGTGTAGCTGTTGCTATGATCAATGCAGAAGCTGTTATGTTTTCCTTTTGCTTTGGCCTCCACACTTGTTTTGGGGTACAATGGGACGACTCTCATTGAATAATCTATCCCTTAGCTTTTTTGCATCTCGTTCCTCCTTCTCATGACTCCTCATGTGCTGCAATCTCCTTTTTTGCGCCTTGGTCGGATCAGAAGGACACCACTTAGGCTGAGTATATTTTGGATCCCTTGACTTGGCCTTGCTTGTGCTAGCTTCATGATCATTAGCCATGGGGCCTTGCTAGACTGCAGCCACATCTTTATTAGAATCAGCCAGATTATCGACAATAATCGGCTCTTTGATTATTAATTCTTTAGTGCCTATCATAATAGTTTCACCACTGGTACTCTTCTCTTTTTGCTTGCTAGGCTCTGAAATTTCAGCACTTGGTGATTTGGCACGCCACACTTTCCTGATGACCCTTTTTTTATCATCTTGCATTGGCCGATTGACACCATTGGTCAAATGGCCTCGCGTGGGATAAGAAAGCCTCTCATGAACAGGACTCCTTGGTTTATCCCAATGCTACCTCTTGAGCATGTGTTGGTTTTCCCTTGAAGAGGAAAGGGTGATGCAGCAAAGTAGCATAAGTATTTCCCTCGGTTTTTGAGAACCGAGGTATCAATCCAGTAGGAGGTTACACGCAAGTCGCCTAGTACCCGCACAAACAAATAAGAACCTTGAAACCAACGCGATAAAGGGGTTGTCAATCCCTTCGTGGCCACTTGCAAAAGTGAGATCTGATAGAGATAATAAGATAAATATTGTTGGTATTTTTGTTGTATAGATTGAAAAGTAAAGATTGCAAAATAGTAAACGAGATGCAATGTAAATAAAAGAGATATAATATGATGGAAAAGAGACCCGGGGGCCATAGGTTTCACTAGTGGCTTCTCTCAAGATAGCATATCTTACGGTGGGTGAACAAATTACTGTGGAGCAATTGATAGAAAAGCGCATAGTTATGAGAATATCTAGGCATGATCATGTATATAGGCATCACGTCCATGACAAGTAGATCGAAACAATTCTGCATCTACTACTATTACTCCACACATCGACCGCTATCCAGCATGCATCTAGAGTATTAAGTTCATAAGAACAGAGTAACGCATTAAGCAAGATGATATGATGTAGAGGGATAAACTCAAGCAATATGATATAAACCCCATCTTTTTATCCTCGATGGCAACAATACAATACGTGCCTTGCTGCCCCTGCTGTCACTGGGAAAGGACACCGCAAGATTGAACCCAAAGCTAAGCACTTCTCCCATTGCAAGAAAGATCAATCTAGTAGGCCAAACCAAACTGATAATTTGAAGAGACTTGCAAAGATATCAAATCATGCATATAAGAATTCAGAGAAGAATCAAATATTGTTCATAGATAATCTTGATCATAAACCCACAATTCATCGGATCTCGACAAACACACCGCAAAAAGTATTACATCGAATAGATCTCCAAGAAGATTGAGGAGAACTTTGTATTGAGAATCAAAGAGAGAGAAGAAGCCATCTAGCTAATAACTATGGACCCGAAAGTCTATGGTAAACTACTCACGCATCATCGGAGAGGCTATGGTGTTGATGTAGAAGCACTTCGTGATTGATTCCCCCTCCGGCGGAGCGCCGGAAAGGGCCCCAAGATGGGACCTAACGGGTACAGAAGGTTGCGGCGATGGAAATAGGGTTTCGTGGTGCTCTCGGATGTTTTCAGGGTATATGAGTATATATAGGTGAAAGAAGTCGGTCAGGGGAGCCACGAGGGGCCCACGAGGGTGGGGGCGCGCCTCCCTGCCTCGTGGCCTCCTCGTTGCTTCCTTGACGTCCACTCCAAGTCTCCTAGATTGTGTTTATTCCAAAAATGACTCTCCCAAAGGTTTCATTCCGTTTGGATCCCGTTTGATATTCCTTTTTTGCGAAACACTGAAATAGGCAAAAAAAATAGCAATTTGGACTAGGCCTCCGGTAAATAGGTTAGTCCCAAAAATATTATAAAAGTGTATACTAAAGCCCATTAAACATCCAAAACAAATAATATAATAGCATGGAACAATAAAAAATTATAGATACATTGGAGACGTATCAAGCATCCCCAAGCTTAATTCCTTCTTGTCCTCGAGTAGGTAAATGATAAACAGAATTTTTCATGTGGAATGCTACCTAGCATAATTCTCAATGTAATTTTCTTTATTGTGGCATGAATGTTCAGATCCGAAAGATTCAAGACAAAAGTTTAATATTGACATAAGAGTAATAATACTTCAAGCATACTAACAAAGTAATCATGTCTTCTCAAAATAACATGGCCAAAGAAAGTTATCCCTACAAAATCATATAGTCTGGCTATGCTCTATCTTCATCACACAAAATATTTAAATCATGCACAACCCCAGTTTTAGCGAAGCAATTGTTTCATACTTTAGTATTCTCAAACTTTTTCAATCTTCACGCAATACATGAGCGTGAGCCACGGACATAGCACTTTAGGTGGAATAGGATGGTGGTTGTGGAGAAGACAAAAAAAGGAGAAGATAGTCTCACATCAACTAGGCGTATCAACGGGCTATGGAGATGCCCATTAATAGATATCAATGTGAGTGAGTAGGGATTGCCATGCAATGGATGCACTAGAGCTATGAGTGTATGAAATCTCATCAAAAGAAACTAAGTGGGTGTGCATCCAACTTGCTTGCTCATGAAGACCTAGGGCAATTTGAGGAAGCCCATCACTGAAATATACAAGCCAAGTTCTATAATGAAAAATACCCACTAGTATATGAAGGTGAAAACATAGGAGACTCTCTGTCGGTGTCAAAACCGGCGGATCTCGGGTAGGGGGTCCCGAACTGTGCGTCTAGGCGGATGGTAACAGGAGACAAGGGACACGATGTTTTTACCCAGGTTCGGGCCCTCTCGATGGAGGTAAAACCCTACTCCTGCTTGATTGATATTGATGATATGGGTAGTACAAGAGTGGATCTACCACGAGATCAAGGAGGCTAAACCCTAGAAGCTAGCCTATGGTATGATTGTTGTAATGGTTGTTCGTCCTACGGACTAAAACCCTCCGGTTTATATAGACACCGAAGAGGGCTAGGGTTACACAGAGTCAGTTACAATGGTAGGAGATCTACATATCCGTATTGCCAAGCTTGCCTTCCACGCCAAGGAAAGTCCCATCCGGACACGGGACGAAGTCTTCAATCTTGTATCTTCATAGTCTTGGAGTCCGGCCGATGATGATAGTCCGGCTATCCAGACACCCCCTAGTCCAGGACTCCCTCAGTAGCCCCTGAACCAGGCTTCAATGACGACGAGTCCGGCGCGCATATTGTCTACAGCATTGCAAGGCGGGTTCCTCCTCTGAATAAATCATAGAAGATTGTGAACACCAGGATAGTGTCCGGCTCTGTAAAATAAATTCCACATACCACCGTAGAGAGAATAACATGTGCACAAGCTCAATCTGCTGACGTATTTTGTGGCGCGACGTCACACCACTACCAAGCCTTTACTTGAATCGTTTTTATTATACCACCTCAGCGCGTTTAGCGAAGCGGTTTCCTTGGCACATCTTGTCAAAGCAGAGATCGTGTTCCCCTTATTCCGGGATTCCCATCAATACGGACGTGGGTAACCCAAACGCGCCATTGATTGTGGCGCTTGGGAGATAAGCGAGTTTTACCAGGCCGGTGGGGACGCATAGTTTTCGTCCGCCCATATATAAGGGGATAAGGATCCGCCTTTTTTACCTACGCCTGCTTCCTCCTTTGCTTATCTGTCTCCGCGCACTCGAGCTCCAGCGCCCAAGTCTGCACATCTCGCCTCAACCTTCTCCAGCCATGTCCGGAGCGGGAGGCAAGTGGATGGCCTCCTCCGTTACGGAGGGGCACATCAAGAAGCTGCGCCGCGATACCTGTCTAGCAACATTGCGCACCGGCTGCCCGACGAGGGGTAGCTCATCCCCACCCCCAGGCCCCATGAGAGGGTCGTATTTCTTCCCCACTTCCTCCACGGACTGGGCTTCCCACTTCACACCTTCGTCCGGGGGCTTATGTACTACTACGGCCTGGACTTCCATGATCTGGCGCAAAACTTCATCCTCAATATCTCGGCGTTCATCGTCATGTGCGAGGCCTTCCTCTGCATCCAGCCCCACTTCGGCTTGTGGCTAAAGACCTTCAATGTCAAGACGAAGGTGGTGAAGGGCGTCCAAGCGGAGTGCGGAGGCGCCATGGTGGGCAAAATGCCCAACGTCGCTTGGCTCGAGGGTGCCTTTGTGGAATCCGTCAAGGGGTGGCAATCAGGGTGGTTCTACATCACCGAGCCATGTGACCCTAAATGGGCGGCGGCCCCTGAGTTCAGATCTGGTACCCCTATGCAGCTCACCTCCTGGAAAGAGAAGGGCTTGCTATGGGGTAGTTCGGAGGAGCTGACCGGACTCCAGTCCTGTCTCCAGACCCTGGTGAACAAGAAGCTTAAGCTTGTCAACGTGATCCAGGTCATGCTCGTCCGCCGAATTCTCCCCTGCCAGCAACGGGCCTTCAATTTGTGGGAGTTCAATCCGGTACAGCACCGGACCTTGAGCGGGCTCTTCGACACGACATACGAAGCTGCCTGGAGGGTGCTGTTCAAGGGCGGAGAAGCCCCCGCATCCGCGACCGAAGATCGCGGATTCAGCACGCAGCGCCCGGCTGACGAGGTAAGCTATGTTATCCTTTATGGGACACTCATTTCTTTCATAGTTTGACTCTATGTGGGATCTAAAACTCCCAATGCCTTTAACAGGACTGGCAGAAGACGTCCGAACAGGTTAACTATCCGGTTCCCCTTCCCGAAAACCCAGCGGACACCCGTTTGACGGGGCTGCTGGTTCCGGCCCATTACGTGGTGCCGGAGAAGAAGGCCACGGGAACCCGAAGGAGTTCCCAGCGCCAGGTGGTATCGGAGTCATCGTCCGATGGCTCCGAGGCGGACTCCTCCCCCGAAGACGAGGAGGAGAAAGAAGACTCTCCCCAAGAGGGGGGACAGAAGAAGAGGAAGGCTTCCCCAACGTGGGAGGCCGAAGGGTCCAAGAAGGGAAGGACCCTTCCTCCGGACTGCTCCGCCAACGCCGACGACGGCGACGAGGGGTGGCCCTCAAGGGCCAAGCCCCTGGCAAGATCGTAAGTGTCCGAATTCCTGGATGATTTATAATTTCTCTTTTTTGCCACGTGGTGTCCTTCTAATGCCGCATACAACATGTAGTCCGGCCGAGGACGATCTTCCCGCTTCCTCAAGCGGGTCCTTGGCTCCGTCGGATGTGGATTCCATTCCGACTGCCTCCACCCCTCGTGACGCTGATGACGCCGAGGTGGGATTCCAGGAGGGGATCCACCAGGAGGGGGAGGCTCCGGAGGTGCCACGGGGCAACCTCCCGGACTTCGCGCCGGACTCTGCACCGGAACCCGCAGTGGTTCCGGAGTCTGGCAGGCGGCCCCTTCGTAAGAAGGGCAAGACCGTGACACCGGCGGCCTCCATCCAACCGGAGGCGCCGGACAACTTGTTGGAGGCGCTCAACGGCGCTTCCATCAAGGAAGAACACCGCACTATCATGAGTGCGGTGATTCAGAAGGTTCAGCTCGCCAAGAGCAGGCTGACCGAAGCCTGCAGCAGCCTTCTAACAGGCTTTGAGGTAAGAAACTAAGATATGTAATATAATACCGCATAGATAGTATCCCCTGATGCTCGGTTCGGTGTTCGGAAAGAAAAGCCGGACTGAGGATCTGAAAAGATATACACAGGAGTTCTAAAAATTATGTCAATATGGGATTGCAGGCTGCGCTGCTGACCTCTGACGCACTGACTGCGGAGGTCGATGCTTTGAAGCAGAACCTCGAGCGGTCCGAGAATGAGCTCGGCCTTGCCAAGAAGCAGCTCGAGGACAAAGAAGGTGAGTCACACCGTATTAAATTTTTACCTTACAGAAAAGGATTTTGGTTGCAAGAGAAATAACAAGGATAACGTGGGCACTGCAGGGGCCATGAACGAGGTGGCAACCCTGAAGGAGGCCGTGTCCGCGGCCGAGCGTAATGCGGCCACGGAACAAGCTGAGCGAGAGAAGCAGGAGGCGCGGGTGGCGGAGGTGCAGCAAGAGCTCCAGGTTCTCGTGGAAAAGCATGAGAGCTTGGAGTGCGACTCGAAGACTCGAGAGTCCGAGCTTGCCTCGGCTCTTAAGAGTGCCAAAGCTGCTAAGGCCGAAGCCCATAAGGCCCTCCAGGAGATTGAGGCGGTGAAGTAAATAGCGGCGGGTAAGGCATTTTTCATGCAAAGCAAGCATGTGAATGTGAATTACCTGTTACTTAGCCGAATTCGGAGCTCTCCAGGAGCGTTTGCAGATCTTCCTCGCAGCGTGTCCGATGCTGCCGCATTCTACCGGGCCGAGGAGGGGAGCTCGACGGAGAAGGTCTTCTGGTCTCAGTATGCTGAGGCCGGACATCCGGTGCCCCTTAGCGACCAGCTGAAGCAGCTGGTCGAGCTCCACAAGGTTGCCGAACAGGCCATGAAGGGCCTCATAGTTCGGCTATGGCCCGGGGAGGCCATGCCTGGGAGCTACTTCGGCCTGGTACGGCGGCTGGTGGATGCGTGTCCCTGGGTGGAAGTCGTCAAGCGCTCCGCCTGCATTGATTAGACTCGCAATGCCCATATTGACATAATTTGGGGCAGGCTACATGCTGAGAAGCTTCTGACGGACGCGCCGCCGGCGGGCAAGGAGTATCGCACGCCTGAAATGTATTATAAGAGTGTCCTGAAGGGTGCCCGCAAGATTGCGGATGAGTGCTCCAAAGATGTAATATTTGAGTAGACTTGCAATGTGTTATCCTGTGCGCTGAAAACTTTGTTCATATGCGCTAAGCAACGCTTATTAATTTAAAATATTACCTTATGTGCGGCCGTTTATCAAATCTGAGAGATGGCAAGTCGTCGGCTTCAGCACCCATGCCACGGGTGCTGGGGTGTTCGGGATAAACTTGAGCACTCTTGTTCCCATTTTTGGGTCCATCTAGGGAGGCGCTCAACACGACGAACAAGGAAACCGGACTTATAATGCTTGAACACTCTCACTTAGCCATAGAATTCTATAATTTTAAATTTCGGTGAAGCCCCTAGTGTTCGGAAGACCGAGTTTGGGGCGCTATCC
Organism: Triticum timopheevii; assembly: GCA_963921465.1. NCBI lineage: Eukaryota > Viridiplantae > Streptophyta > Magnoliopsida > Poales > Poaceae > Triticum > Triticum timopheevii. Next base: position 109,022,192 of record OY997270.1, read on the forward strand.
ACGCCTGGGCCGGACAAAGCCGGTTCCTCGCTCTAAGCGGCATAAGTCTTTAGGGACTCGAAATGACCTCTCGAATAGCGACCAGCTCTCGCCTTATCATGACGGTCAGTTTTAGCTTTCTCCACTGAGGCGCTCGCCCAGCTCAACCGGGGCGCAATCGTAGTGGTTCTCCCAGTGCTACCTTAGCCGATAGAACGGAACGTAAGGTACCAAAACATGGGAGCCGGGCAAACCCAACTATTGACCCCAAGACATGATTCGGAGCCGATGCATATAGTGCTATAAGTTCAGGGTGCCGCACTTGTGAAAGTGTTCGGACTTATCACACCATAATGTGGGGAACATAAGCCCCTGGTGTATTCAGCCGTACCAAAGTGTACGGATGCAAAATGTCATAAATGAACATATATGTAAGAAAGGAATGCAATTATAAGCGAAAAGTGATGCATTGTTTATTCAAGGAATTCTGCCATGAGTGCAGAACGATACAAATAGTGTGGTAAGAAAGGGATTGGTCTATTAAACATGTCCCCCTACAGGGGTAGGCTGCGGAATGGTGTATTAAACAGATTTAATGCTCATAATGGAGACCACCTGAGTGTTTGTCGTAGCCTTTGTCCTTCCCTGGCTATTGCATCGTGAGTTCGACAGGTCCACTGCCGGACAGGGCCTCTGGTGAACGGAGTCCTGTGGATAAAAAAGAAAAAAGAAAAAGAGCAACACACTTGGGAGCCCCTCGTGTGGTTGAGCCGCACTCTGGGCCTGTTGTGGTCGTGCCCCTCCCCCTATGCCCATGGTATCTCCAGAGCGTAATGATGTACGCGAAGGACTAGTCTTGCAATCATGCAAGGGCTGGGGTTGGGGCCGCATTGCTACGCGTGCTCGGGACGTGCCAGGTGGTCTTGATGTATGTTACTCCGGGCGCGTTTGGCCATGTCCGGTCGTTTAACGGCCAGACTCGAAAATTGCCTTAAGAGGCTGCTCTATACTTCTGCCGCGAGAGCCGCTGTGTGTTCCTCCGTTCGGAGGGAGCGTTCAGTGTTTCCGTTGACCGTGATGACTCCACGAGGGCCTGGCATATTGAGCTTGAGGTATGCATAATGCGGCACCGCGTTGAACTTTGCAAACGCGGTTCGTCCGAGCAGAGCGTGATAGCCACTGCAGAACGGGACTATGTCGAAGATTAACTCCTCGCTTCGAAAGTTATCCGGGGATCCGACGACCACTTCCAGTGTGACTGAGCCTGTACAATTGGCCTCTACACCTGGTATGACGCCTTTGAAGGTCGTCTTTGTAGGTTTAATCCTTGAGGGGTCTATGCCCATCTTGCGCACTGTATCCTGATAAAGCAGGTTCAGGCTGCTGCCGTCGTCCATCAGGACTCTAGTGAGGTGAAATCCATCGACGATTGGGTCTAAAACCAATGCGGCGAATCCGCCATGGCGGATACTGGTGGGGTGGTCCCTTCGATCGAAAGTGATCGGGCAAGAGGACCATGGATTGAACTTCGGGGCGACTGGCTCCATCGCATATACGTCCCTAAGTGCACGCTTCCGCTCCCTCTTGGGTATGTGGGTTGCGTATATCATGTTTACCGTCCGCACTTGTGGGGGAAAACCCTTCTGTCCTCTACTGTTCGGCGACCGGGTCTCTTCCTCGTCATCGCTATGCAGCCCCTTGTCATTGTTTTCGGCAATTAACTTGCCTGCCTGCTTGAATACCCAACAATCCCTGTTGGTGTGATTAGCTGGCTTTTCGGGGGTGCCATGTATCTGTCAAGAGCGGTAGAGTATTCGGTCCAAATTGGACGGACCCGGAGTAGTTCTTTTGAATGGGTTTTCCGCTGACCGGGTTTAGAGCCTCTAAATCCGGCGTTGACTACCGTATCCTCAGTGTTATCGCCGTTAATGCGGCATTTGTTTTTGTTTCGACGCGACCTGCCATTGCGGTCCTTGTTGTCCGGAGTGCCAGAATTTTTGCTGAGGTTATTACTGCGGGCTAGCCAGCAGTCCTCTCCCGCATAGAAGCGGGTCATGTGTGATGTGAGGGCTGCCATGGATTTCGGCTTTTCCTGTCCTAGGTGCCAGGCTAGCCACTCATCGCGGATGTTGTGTTTGAAGGCTGTGAGGGCCTCTGCATCCGGACAGTCGATGATTTGATTTTTCTTTGTTAAGAACCGTGTCCAGAATTGTCTGGCCGATTCGTCTGGCTGCTGAATTATGTGGCTTAGGTCATCGGCGTCTGGTGGTCGCACATATGTGCCCTGGAAGTTGTCGAGGAATGCGGCTTCCAGGTCCTCCCAACACCCAATTGACTCTGCTGGCAAGTTGTTAAGCCAATGCCGAGCTGGTCCTTTAAGCTTGAGTGGGTGATATTTGATGGCGAGGAGACCGTCACCGTGGGCCATATGGATATGAAGGAGATAGTCTTCGATCCAAACCGCGGGGTCTGTCATGCCATCGTAGGATTCAATGTTCACGGGTTTAAACCCTTCAGGGATTTGATGATCCATTACTTCATCTGTGAAGCATAGTGGGTGTGCGGCGCCTCTATACTGGGCAATATCATGACGTAGCTCAAGAGAGCTTTGTTTACTGTGTTCGGCCCGGCCGGAGTTGCTGTATTCGGCGCGACGGTAGTCGCCGTGCATCGTGGGGCGCCCACGTGATCCGTAGATCGATCTTGATTGTCTTGCCTTGTCCTCCAATATGTCTCGCAAGTCCGGCGCATTCCCCCGTGGCTTCGCGCTTTTCGAGCGGTGCTGGGGTACAGTTCTGGTGGGGGGCCTAGATGCCTCTCTGTCGCGGCCACGAGGTGGTCGGTGTGCCGTATTGTGCGATGGTGATGAGGGTTTATATGCCTCCTCCTCTAATCGGGGGAGCAACTTGCGTTTTGGGTAGCTTTTGGAGGGGCGTTCGAATTCATGCTCTTCGGCCGCGAGGACTTCGGTCCATCTGTCGGCCAGCAGGTCTTGATCAGCTCGGAGCTGTTGCTGCTTTTTCTTTAGGCTGTTTGCTGTGGCCATAAGCCTGCGTTTAAAACGCTCTTGTTCAACAGGATCCTCGGGCACGACGAATTCGTCGTCGTTGTGGCTTGCCTCGTCTCCGGAGGGAGGCATGTAGTTATCATCCTCGACCTCTTCATCTGCCGCTCTCTCGTGAGGGCTGGCTTCTCCGTCCTCCTGCGCTGAATCTTGCTGGAGGGGATTATCTTCAGCACTCTCTGGGGTGTTATTATCTCCGGTGCCGGAATCTCCATTCTTTCTATGGCGGGATTTAGAGCGGCGCCGCTGGCGTCGGCGCTTGGGCTGTTTCTTAGAGGAATCTGCCTCCGCTGCTTCTTCGCCGTTCCCATCCTTTGGGATGTCCACCATGTATATGTCGTATGACGAGGTGGTCTTCCAGTGCCCCATAGGCGCTGGTTCTTGGTCGTCTCCGGCATCGTCATCCATATGATGTCTTCGGAGTCTTAGTCTAGCATGTCGGTTAGATCGTCGACAGTGGCTACAAAGTGGGTGGTGGGTGGGTTTTGAATTTCTTCGTCGTCCCATCCCAACCATCCTGACCGTAGTCCGGCCAGGGCTCTCCTGATAATGAGAGATACTTTAGCGAATTCAGGATGTCGCCAAAGGGTGAGTGTTGAAAGATGTCCGCAGCGGTGAACTCCATGATCGGCGCCCAATCGGATTCGATTGGTAGGGGCGCAGGAGGTTCGGAGTCCGGCGAGGAGTCCGGCACCTCGGAGTCATGAGTTTTACAAGGGACAAGGTCAGTATTCGGCTCCATCACCGTAGAGATTGCAGCCCCCGAGGCGGTGTCCAGCCACCTGTCCTCGGTCTGCACGGTTGGCTCCGAACTATGGGTCAGAGCGGACTCATGTGCGGCCTCCAGGGTACTGTCCGGCGGCAGAGCTAAATCATGCCCATCGTGACAGTGCGGCGCGCTCGGCTGTGGCTCGAATCCATCGAAGATCAAGTCTCCGCGGATGTCAGCCGTGAAGTTTAGGCTTCCAAATCTGAACTGATGGCCAGGGGCGTAGCTTTCAATCTGCTCCAGATGGCCAAGTGAATTGGCCCGCAGTGCAAATCCACCGAACATGAAGATCTGTCCGGGGAGGAAAGTCTCACCCTGGACTGCGTTGTTGTTGATTGAAGGAGCCATCAAGCCTATCGGTGACGACACAGAGGAACTCTCAATGAAAGCACCAATGTTGGTGTCAAAACCGGCGGATCTCGGGTAGGGGGTCCCGAACTATGCGTCTAGGCGGATGGTAACAGGAGACAAGGGACACGATGTTTTTACCCAGGTTCGGGCCCTCTCGATGGAGGTAAAACCCTACTCCTACTTGATTGATATTGATGATATGGGTAGTACAAGAGTGGATCTACCACGAGATCAAGGAGTCTAAACCCTAGAAGCTAGCCTATGGTATGATTATTGTAATGGTTGTTCGTCCTACGGACTAAAACCCTCCGGTTTATATAGACACCGGAGAGGGCTAGGCTTACACAGAGTCGGTTACAATGGTAGGAGATCTACATATCCGTATTGCCAAGCTTGCCTTCCACGCCAAGGAAAGTCCCATCCGGACACGGGACGAAGTCTTCAATCTTGTATCTTCATAGTCTTGGAGTCCGGCCGATGATGATAGTCCGGCTATCCGGACACCCCCTAGTCCAGGACTCCCTCACTCTATCATGAAGATCATGGTGCTACTTTGAAGCACAAGTGTGGTAAAAGGATAGTAACATTGTCCCTTCTCTCTTTTTCTCTCATTTTTTTTACTTTTTTGGTGGGCTTCTTTGGCCTCTTTTTTTTATTTGGGCTTCTTTGGCCTCTTTTATTTTTCATAAAGTCCAGAGACTCATCCCAACTTGTGAGGGAATCATTGCTTCCATCATCCTTTCCTCACATGGGACAATGCTCTAATAATGAAGATCATCACACTTTTATCTACTTACAACTCAAGAATCTTAGAACAAAATATGACTCTATGTGGATGCCTCCAGCGGTGTGCCAGGATAATGAATCAAGAGTGACATGTATGAAAGAATTATGAATGGTGGCTTTGCCACAAATACGATGTCAACTACATGATCATGCAAAGGAATATGACAATGGTGGAGCGTGTCATAATAAACGGAACAGTGGATAGTTGCATGGCAATGTATCTCGAAATGGCTATGGAAATGCCATAATAGGTAGATATGGTGGCTGTTTTGAGGAAGGTATATGGTGGTCTTATGATACCGGCAAAAGTTGCGCGACAAAAGAGAGCTAGCAATTGTGGAAGGGTGAGAGTGCGTATAATCTATGGACTCAACATTATTCATGATGAACTCACATACTTATTGCAAAAATCTACAGGTTAACAAAACAAAGTACTACACGTATGCTCCTAGGGGAAGGGTTGGTAGGAGTTAACCATCGCACGATCCTGACCTCCACACATAAGGAAGACATGCTCCAACTTCATCACATAATGGTTCACCAAACGTGCATGCTACAGGAATCACAAACTTTTAACAAAAGTATTCCTAAAATTCACAACTACTCAACTAGCATGATCCTAATATTACCATCCTCATATCTCAAAACAATCATCAAGTATCAAACTTCTCATAGTATTCAATGCACTTTATATGATAGTTTTTATTATACCTATCTTGGATGCTCATCATATTAGGACTAAAATTTTAACCAAAGCAATTACAATGCTGTTCTAAAGGAGTCCCAAAATAATATAAGTGAATCATGAGAGATCAATAATTTCTATAAAATAAAACCACCGTCGTGCTCTAAAAAGATATAAGTGACGTACTAGAGCAAAATTATCCAGCTCAAAAGATATAAGTGAAGCACATAGAGTATTCTAATAAATTTCGATTCATGTGTGTCTGTCCAAAAGGTGTGTACATCAAGGATGATTGTGATAAACTAAAAGGCAAAGACTCAAATCATACAAGACGCTCCAAGCAAAACACATATCATGTGGTGAATAAAAATATAGCCTCAAGTAAAGTTACCGATAGACGAAGACGGAAGAGGGGATGCCTTCCGGGGCATCCCCAAGATTAGGCTTTTGGTTGTCCTTGAATTTTACCTTGGGGTGCCTTGGGCATCCCCAAGCTTAGGCTCTTACCACTCCTTATTCCAAAATCCATCAAATCTTTACCCAAAACTTGAAAACTTCACAACACAAAACTCAACATAAAATCTCATGAGATCCGTTAGTGCAAGAAAACAAACCACCAATTTAAGGTACTATAACGAAATCATTGTTTATTTATATTGGTGTTAAAACTACTGTATTCCAACTTCTCTATGGTTCATACCCCCTGATACTAGCCATAGATTCATCAAAATAAGCAAACAACACACAAAAAATAGAATCTGTCAAAAACAGAACAGTCTGTAGCAATCTGTAACTCTCGAATACTTATGGAACCCCAAACATTCTACCAAATTAGGAAGTCCTAGGTAATTTTTTTATTAATCTTGTGCAAAAATAATCAACTGAAAATCACGTTTCTGTGATTTATGAAAACTAATCTCGTGCGTGCAAAAGTTTATGTTTTTCAGCAAGATCAAATTAACTATCACCGTAGGTTATCCTAAAGGTTTTACTTGGCATAAACACTAATTAAAACACAAAACCACATCTAACCAGAGGCTAGATGAATTATTTATTACTAAACAGGAACAAAAAGTAAAGAACAAAAATAAAATTGGGTTGCCTCCCAACAAGCACAATCGTTTAACGCCCCTAGCTAGGCATAAAAAGAAGAATAGATCTAGGTATTACCATCTTTGGTATTCAATTCATAAGTGGCTATCATAATAGATTCGTAAGGTAATTTAATTTTCTTCCTAGGAAAGTGCTCCATGCCTTTCCTTAATGGAAACTAGAATCTAATATTTCCTTCTCTCATATCAATAATTGCACCAATGGTTCTAAGGAAAGGTCTACCAAGAATAATAGGACATGAAGGATTGCAATCTATATCAAGGACAATGAAATCTACGGGCACATAATTCCTATTTGCAGTATTTGCAACAATAAGAACATAATTAATCCTTCCCATAGGTTTCTTAATGGTGGGTTCCGCAAGATGCAAATTTAAAGAACAATCATCAAATTCATGGAAACCTAGCATATCACACAAAGTTTTAGGAATCGTGGAAACACTAGCACCCAAATCACACAAAGGATAGCATTCATGATTTTTAATATTAATTTTAATAGTAGGTTCTCACTCATCATAAAGTTTTCTAGGGATAGAAACTTCTAATTCAAGTTTTTCTTCATAAGATTGCATTAAAGCATCAATGATATGTTTGGTAAAAGCTTTATTTTGACTATAAGCATGAGGAGAATTTAGCATGCATTGCAATAAGGAAATACAATCTATCAAAGAGAAACTATCATAATTAAATTCCTTGAAATCCAAAATAGTGGGTTCATTGCTATGTAAAGTTTTGACCTCTTTAATCCCACTTTTACCAATTTTTGCATCAAGATCTAAAAACTCCGAATCATTGGGACGCCTTTTAGCTAAAGTTGACTAATCTCCAATCCCATCTTTATCAAAATTCATATTGGAAAACAAAGATTTAATAGGGGACACATCAATCACTTTCAGATATTCATCCTTATTATCATGAAAACTAGAAGAACACGCTTTCACAAAGCAATCCTTTTTAGCACGCATCCTAGCGATTCTTTCTTTGCACTCATCAATGGAAATTCTCATGGCTTTGAGAGACTCATTGATATCATGCTTAGGTAGAATAGATCTAAGTTCCAAAGAATCAACTTCAAGAGAAATTCTATCCACATTCCTAGCCAACTCATCAATCTTAGGCAATTTTTCTTCAAGCAAAGCATTGAAATTCTTTTGCAAAATCATAAATTCTTTAACACTAGTCTCAAAATAAGAGGGCATCTTATTAAAATTTCCATAAGAATTGTTGTAGGAATTACCATAAGTATTACAGGAATTACTAGGGAACGACCTAGAATTAAAGTTTCCTCTATACACGTTGTTACCAAAATTGTTCCTACCAACAAAATTCATATCCATACATTCATTATTATTCTCAATCAAAGTGGATAAGGGCATATCATTAGGATCAGAAGAAACACTCTTATTAGCAAAAAAATTCATAAGTTCATCCATCTTTCCACTCAAAACATTAATCTCTTCAATTGGATGAACCTTTTTACTAATAGATATTTCGGTGTGCCATTGAGAATAATTAACCATAATATTATCTAGGAGTTTAGTAGCTTCTCCTAAAGTGATTTCCATAAAAGTGCCTCCCACGGCCGAATCTAAAAGATTTCTAGAAGCAAAATTCGATCCGGCATAATTTTTTTGTATAATCATCCATAAATTCAAACCATGTGTAGCGCAATTATGTATCAGTAGTTTCATCCTCGCCCAAGCTTGTGCGACATGCTCATGATCAAGTTGCTTAAAATTCATAATATCGTTTCTAAGAGAGATGATCTTAGCGGGAGGAAAATACTTAGAGATAAAAGCATCTTTCCTCTTATTACATGAATCAATGCTATTTTTAGGCAAAGAAGAGAACCAAGTTTTAGCACGATCTCTAAGCAAAAACGGAAATAACTTCAATTTAACAATATCATTATCCACATCTCTCTTCTTTTGCATATCGCACAAATCAACAAAGTTGTTTGGATATGTAGCGCCATCTTCACTAAGAAGGCCAAAGAATTGATCTTTCATGACAGGATTCAATAAAGCAGCATTAATTTTGCAAGATTCAGCATCGGTAATAGGAGCAATAGGAGTGCTAAGAAAATCATTGTTCTTGGTACTGGAAAAGTCACACAATTTAGTATTGTCTTGAGCCATAGCGACAAACAACCCAACAAACAAGCACACAAGAAACAAGCAAAAAGAGATGGACGGAAAAAGGGCGAATAAAATGGCAAGGGTGAAGTGGGGGAGAGGAAAATGAGAGGAAAATGGCAAATAATGTAATGTGAGGGATAAGAGTTTGTGATGGGTAGTTGGTATGTCTTGACTTGTGCGTAGATCTTTCCGGCAACGATGCCATAAATCGTCAAGTTGTCGAGAGATCAAATCTTGACTTGACTTGGCATAAGCCTTCCCGGCAACAACGCCAGAAATCCTTCTTGCTACCTCTTGAGCATGTATTGGTTTTCCCTTGAAGAGGAAAGGGTGATGCAGCAAAGTAGCATAAGTATTTCCCTCAGTTCTTGAGAACCAAGGTATCAATCCAGTAGGAGGTTACACACAAGTCGCCTAGTACCTGCACAAACAAATAAGAACCTTGCAACCAACGCGATAAAGGGGTTGTCAATCCCTTCACGGCCACTTGCAAAAGTGAGATCTGATAGAGATAATAAGATAAATATTTTTGGTATTTTTGTTGTATAGATTAAAAAGTAAAGATTGCAAAATAGTAAACGAGATGCAATGTAAATAAAAGAGATATAATATGATGGAAAAGAGACTCGGGGGCCATAGGTTTCACTAGTGGCTTCTCTCAAGATAGCATATCTTATGGTGGGTGAACAAATTACTGTCGAGCAATTGATAGAAAAGCGCATAGTTATGAGAATATCTAGGCATGATCATGTATATAGGCATCACGTCCGTGACAAGTAGATCAAAACGATTCTGCATCTACTACTATTACTCCACACATCGACCACTATCCAGCATGCATCTAGAGTATTAAGTTCATAAGAACAGAGTAACGCATTAAGCAAGATGACATGATGTAGAGGGATAAACTCAACCAATATGATATAAACCCCATCTTTTTATCCTCGATGCAACAATACAATATTTTCCTTGCTGCCCCTGTTGTCACTGGGAAAGGACACCGCAAGATTGAACCCAAAGCTAAGCACTTCTCCCATTGCAAGAAAGATCAATCTAGTAGGCCAAACCAAACTGATAATTCGAAGAGACTTGCAAAGATGTCAAATCATGCATATAAGAATTCAGAGAAGAATCAAATATTGTTCATAGATAATCTTGATCATAAACCCACAATTCATCGGATCTCGACAAACACACTGCAAAAAGTATTACATCGAATAGATCTCCAAGGGATCGAGGAGAACTTTGTATTGAGAATCAAAGAGAGAGAAGAAGCCATCTAGCTAATAATTATGGACCCGAAGGTCTATGGGAAACTACTCGCACATCATCGGAGAGGCTATGGTGTTGATGTAGAAGCCCTCTGTGATCGATTCCCCCTCCGCCGGAGCGCCGGAAAAGGCCCCAAGATGGGATCTCACGAGTACAGAAGGTTGTGGTGGTGTAAATAGGGTTTCGTGGTGCTCTCGGATGTTTTTAGGGTATATGAGTATATATAGGCGAAAGAAGTCGGTCAGGGTAGCCATGAGGGTGGGGGCGTGCCTACCCCCCTGGGCGCGCCTCCCTGCCTCGTGGCTGACTTGTTGCTTCCTTGACGTCCACTCCAAGTCTTCTGGATTGCATTTGTTCCAAAAACGACTCTCCCGAAGGTTTCATTCCGTTTGGACTCCGTTTGATATTCCTTTTCTGCGAAACACTGAAATAGGCAAAAAAACAGCAATTTGGACTGGGCCTCCAGTTAATAGTTTAGTCCCAAAAATAGTATAAAAGTGTATAATAAAGCCCATTAAACATCCAAAACAGATAATATAATAGCATGGAACAATCAAAAATGATAGATACGTTGGAGACGTATCACCCAACCCGGATGAAAAGCATAAGGGGCCATTGGGGGCTGCCCCCATCCTCCATTGAAGTCTCCCATGTAGTATGGCGCATAGGGGGTGGCGCCATCCATGGTCCCGGTGCCCATAACCCATATGGCCTTGCATGAGGCTGAAATTCTTCCCGGGGAGGTGACCTTGAGCGCTTCAAATTTGATGACCGGTTAGAGCTAGAACTGGCTGCTTGATTAGCATACTTGGACAACAACATATCAAAAGTTGGCTTGATTTTCTTGCGCTGCACTTTAGCTTCATTCGTCTTCCACTTGCCAACCTCTGGACTCTTGGGCTTAACAAATTTTACATGAGTGTTCTCTTGCACTCGTGGTTCCCCCAGAGTGTAGGATTCTTGATGGTGATCTTGATTATCTCCTTGCCATCAGGTTGCTTGTCAAGCACAACTTGTCTCCCCAAGACCTTGTCGCTCCGCTTATTTTTTCTGGGCTCACCAATAACAATATTATTCTTATTAGTTGATTCGGCTATGCTGGGCCGAATTAACATCTTCTTCCCCTCCAAACCCATGGTGTTCATTGGGAAAGGCTACTTATCAACTTGCATCTCAGAAAAATTCAATCGTCCATCATTAATGGCTGATTGTATCTGTTGTCGAAAAACATTACAATCATTAGTAGCATGAGAAAAAGAATTATGATACTTGCAATAAGCACGTCGTTTCAGCTCTTCAAATGGCGGTAAAGTATGAGATATTCTAATAATCTTCACTTGCAATAAAGCATCAAATATTCTATCACACTTAGCAATGTTGAAAGTAAATTTCATCTCTTCATCACGATTCTTATGAATCGGCTTGAAATCATTGCAGGTAAATGGTGTGGCCTTAGATGGCCAAACAAATTCAGCAACATAAATATCATCCTCATCGTCCGAGTGGTCACTATCATACTCAACCATATTCATCTTAGGACGATTAGTTTTATATCTATGCACCTCTTTAAGATCTTTGCTTTGGCTTTATTGAGCCAAAGCCCTTTGCAAGACTTGGTTGATATTTAAAAACTCATGTCCTTCTAGCCTTTCTCTAATGTGAGTTCTCAAACCACTAAGCACAAGATCAGCCAAATCTCTCTCGGTTATCACCAAACTATAGCACCTGTTTTTTGTATCTCTAAATCTCTTGACGTAATCGGAGACAGATTCATCATGCTTTTGCTTAACCAATGTAAGAGGAGATAGTTTAAGCTCATTGTGACCACTGTAGAAGTGATCATGAAACTTTTGCTCAAAGTGAAACCATGTAGTAATAGAACCGGGTGGTAACGCAGAAAACCACGAGAAAGCAGTACCGGTTAAAGATAAAGTAAAATAACATACTTTCCACTCCTCTTGTGAACTTGCCTCACCTAATTATGCCAAGTATTGACTAACATGCTCCCATGTAGTCTTTGTTCCCTCTCTGCTAAATTTAACAAAATATGGAACTTTATGTCCGGGAGGACATGGCACGGCATCAAAAATTTCTAGATATGGTTTCCTGGAAATTCGTGGTTTAGGTAGTTCAATCCCACAATGCTCACGGAACACTCTAGACATCTCCTCTCTGACATTAGCCAAGATATCACTCGTATTGAGTGGTGTTGCGTGTGGTTGTGGCGCATGGTGAATATGATTTCTAATAGTTGGTACAGTGCTAGTCAGAAGAGATGGTGGTGTGTATGTTGAACCATAGTTCGGCAGCAATCCACTTGGACTTGCCAAACCATAACCTAGCAATGCACTTGAATTCACTGAACTTAGTATGTTCATGGCAGGATTAAAGGGTGGAGCAACAAGTTGGTTTGTCTGACTGGGATAAGAATTCAATGGCACGGGCAGCGCCGATGAAATAGGCAAAGTTGGGCTAAAGTTTTCCGCACCAGCAGACATACTACCACTACCATTATATGATAGAGGAGTATTTTTTAGCAGTATTATTGTCTATGATAGCTTGGTAAATAAGATCATTATTCTGAGCAATAAGCGTAGTAATTTCAGCCGACTGTTCAGGAGAGAAGATTTTGCTTACAACCGATTCTACCTGCTCATTGTGAAGAGGAGGAAACTTGATTTCTTCAATTGAAGTGATGTTGCCTTGATGATCCTTTTTGAACTTAGCAAGGAACTCCTGCATCTCCTTCTCTTCACGCGCCTTCTTGTACTCCTCATAAGCTTGGCGATGTTCTGCCGATAATTCCTCAAAATTGTGTTTGATGATGTTATCGGCATCCACTTCAGATGGCTTGGGAAGATCGACCATGATGGATGATGATGATTGCTCTTTGTTCCCCAGCGGAGCCGCTAAAAAGTGTGTTCGCACACGAACACGTCACTATGTACCCTCGGCGTCGAGCGCGATACGCAAGACACGTCGCCGAAGGAGGCTCACCGGAAGCGCGATACGCAAGACAATCCAGTGAGCTCTTTTGAAGACCCGAAACCCCACGTGGACGGGAGAGACCTCATCTGGATGCACGGCGGTGATGGGCAGCCCTAGGTCGGTTCGCCCACCCCTAGGGCTTCATATATCGAAGCTCTCCGAAGCGAAGAACACCGATGAACGAGAAGCAGAAAACTAGGGCAGGAGATGAAAGTTTGTAGATGGGTTTTGCGATTGTGTGTTGTTGTTCAATCGGCCGTCGCCCCTTAGGTATATAAGAGGCGGATGGACTTCCCGTGCAAGGAAAAGACTTGGATTCACGTCCAAAACCGAAGTCAAATTCGGATTGGTTTTGTCCGAACTTTTCAAAACTGTTCGGTTCAAACTGGCTGCATCTTGCGGGTCTTTTTTGTGGTGGTAACCGACCTTGGATGGAAAAGAGTCCAAAAGCAATCTTGACAGTTTCCACAAGATGAACAACTTTCATGTCGAACGTTTTTTTATCAGAAGTTATCTTCAGGGTCAAATCGCTCATGCAAAACATGCTATAATTCGCGCTACCCATCAGACAGGGTGTTTGGTGGGCCGCGCCATTTTTTGCCTCGTGACAGAGCAGCATTCCAATGGCTCTAACTTTTGCATACGAACTCGAATTTGAACGATTTTTATATCAAAATCAATCGTTTCGACGAGACGAAGATAATCCATGTATACCAATTTTCCATATGAGGCCGTCTTGGGGGGGCGTAATCAGCCGAATAGTATTCTAAATACAAAATCTCAGTACTTCAAACACAACTTTGGCCTTAAAGATGAGATCGGATGGCTATGACCAAAATATCAAAGTTTCTCCTTTTGACGATACAGAACTTTCTTGCCTTGAGCACTTTTTCATTTGAGGCCATCTTAATTGTGTTTTTGACCATGCCAACATCTGGTGTCAACACCAACAAGTCAGTACAAAGTACAATCAAGTCATAAAGTCACGCTGAGGGCACGCAGGACAAGCCCCCAAAAAAGCTAAAAAGACTAATCCGGCTCAGGAGGAGGAGGCGGTGGTGGAGCAAAAGTCGATGCTGAGGACCGAACACCCGCAATGATGTTGTCGATGACGTCTCGGTCACGCTGCTTGCTAAGCGGTCTCCAAAGATGTAAGAAGCCACACATTTTGTAGATTGCATCAGTCACACGGCATGGAATCACACGTTTGATGACAAGTTTATTGTGGCAACACCATAATGTCCAAGCCAGGGTACCTAGAGCCACCCAGGTGAGTGGGCGACTAGGACCGGGGAGCCTAAGGACCTCCCCAAACAAGTCTAGGAGGTTGTCGTGGCACCAATTGCCACCAATCACCTCCCGGAAACAACTCCATAGGAACTGTGCCGCCGGGCACCAGAAGAAGATGTGGTTGCAGTCCTCCAGAACCAAACAAATGGGGCAGAGGCCGTCCCCAGGTCCATTACATTTTTGGACCTCTGAGCTGGAAGGAAGGTGGCCTCGGACCCATTGCAAGAGAAATATGCGGATTTTCAAGGGGACTTTGATCTCCCAAAGAACCGCTAGTTCTACCGGTCCCGGAGAGGGGACAATCGTATGGTATAGGGACCTAGTTGAGAATCGACCACTTGGTTCGAGGTGCCAAGAGAGCAAATCGGGCTCAAGGGAGGGAGGGTGGAGGGCAATACACGCAAGTAATTCGTCCCATTGCTCGCACTCCCTCGCCCCGAAGGTGGAGCGGAAGGCAATAACTCCCAAGTCAGCTAGAGCCACAGCCACAGAAAGCTGTGGGTGGGCACAAATCGAGAATAATGTGTGGAAGCGTTCCGCAAAGGGTCGGTTCCCAACCCACCTATCAAGCCAAAACAAGGTGCTGGATCCGGTGCCCACTTTAATGGAAGTCCCGATACGCAAGATCGGCATCAGACGGATCACCGCTTGCCAGAATTGGGACCCTCCAGAATGAGAGGCAAAGGCCAACGGTTGCCCGCGAAGGTACTTTGCGCGAATAATCTCCAACCACAGGCCTCCCTCATTGGTCTGAATATGCCAAAGCCATTTGGAGAGGAGGGCAATATTCATCCGCTTGGATGAGATGACCCCAAGGCCCCCTTGGTCTTTCGGCTTACAAATCTCAGACCACTTCACCATGTGGTACTTTTGTTTATTATTATCTCCAGCCCAGAAGAATCTGGAGAGGAGCTTGGTGACCTCATGATGAAGGGATCATGAGGACTATAGAATCCCATGAGGTACATCAAGAGGCTAATAAGGGAGGAGTTCATTAGAATCACTCGAGTGGCCTTGAACAGCCATCTCCCCTGCTAAGGCTCCATCCTAGGTTGGAGCTTGGCGATTATTGGACGGAAGTCTTTCTACAGAAGACGCGTGTCACTAATTGGCATGCCTAGGTAAGTGGTCGGGAAGGACCCCAATCAACAATTCAAGCGATTGGCCATTCTCTGGGCTTCTACCTGAGAGTATCCAAGGACCATCACCTCACTCTTGGCGAAGTTAATCGTAAGGCCCAACATTTCCTGAAAGCAGAGGAGGAGGAATTTGAGGTTCTGAATATCCTTGTCTGACCCATCCACCATCATAATGGTGTCATCAGCATACTGGAGGTGTGTCAGACCTCCATTGGCCACAAGATGAGGGAAAATTCCCCTAATGTGACCGGCCTGTTTGGCCAAATCTAGGATTGAAGCTAGCGCATACAAGGTTGAAGAGAAATGGGGAGATCAGATCACCTTGCCGAACTCCCTGGCTAGTCAAGAAGTAAGGCTCAATCTCCCCATTAACGTTCACAGCCATGCAACCACTCGTCACTAACTGCATCACCCAGGCTACCCAGTGGGAGTTGAACCCACGCTTGAGCAATACTTCCCAAAGGAAGGACGAGTGGACTGTGTCATATGCTTTATGAAAGTCAATCTTGAAGAACACGGTGTGAAGGTGCTTGCTCTTGACCTCATGGATGACCTCATGGAGAACGAGGATCCCATCCAGAATATACCTGCCTTTCATGAAGGCCGACTGGTTCGGATGGTGAATTAGGGGAGCAAGCAGGGCTGCCCTAGTGGCGTACCCCTTGGCCAGAATCCGAAAGATGACATTAAGAACTATGATAGGGCGAAACTGCCTGATATCAGCAGCTCCCGGCACCTTGGGGATCAGGGAGATGATCCCGTAGTTAAGTCGGGACACGTGTAATGTTCCCCTAGAGAACTCACGGAACAGGTCAAGGATAATCTCCTTGACCATCGGCCAAAAAGCTTGGAAAAAACGAACCGGCAGGCCATCGGGGACCGGAGCCGAGGCCGGGTTCATGGCTTTGACGAAAGTCTCCACCTCCACGGCATCAAAAGGGGCGAGAAGGGCCGCATTCTACTCTGGGGAGATGCGCTGGTCGGCCGGCCAGATGTGGTCAGCAAGGGCTATCCCAATAAGGCGCCCCGCAAATAACGATTTGTAGAAGTCGTCCACGAGCGAGAGAATAGTTGGGGGGTCCTGAAAGAGCTGACTTCCGTCCCATAGGAGGGGAATGGAGCAGCGTCTCCGACGGCCATTAGCGATGGCCTGGAAGTAGGCCATGTTAGCATCACCAAATAGCACCCAATTGAAAGACCCCCGTTGGCGCTAGAACTCCTCCTCCTTGGAATAGATCTCCATGAGAGAGTCTTCCAGATTATACCTATGAGCCCACTCTTTAGCGGAGATCCCTGAAATATCTGCGCGAAGGTCAAGGGCTCGGATCTCCTCAAGGAGGGAGGCCTTTTGGACCCGAAGGTCCCTCCCAATGTTAGCACCCCCTCCTTTCATGAACTGTCTGGATCGCTTGGACAGATGATGCCATTCGTCCAGGATCGACATCCGCCTATGGGGCTCGGCTAACGCCGAGGCCCAATGAGCTTGGACGGCAGCCACAAAGCCCGGCTGCCGGAGCTAGAATGCTTTGAAACGAAACTGAGGGGGGGTCGGGGTCTCTCATCCCTAGATGACAAAAGAAGAGGGACGTGGTCGGATCCAATGCGAGTGATAGCCTAGAGAGATGCCAAAGGGAACCGAAGTTCCCAGTCGGGGGAAACAAACACCCGATCAAGCACACTAAGGGTCGGGGACACCTGTCTATTGGTCCAGGTAAATCGCGCCCCCATCCTGTCCAGCTCCAAAAGTCCTAAGTCCGCAACCCAGTCGTTGAATCGACGAATCTCCGCAAGATCGACCCACGCGTTGCTCTTTTCCGCGGCAGAATGGAGGAGATTGAAGTGTCCCACAACCACAACTGGGAGGGTCGTGGAGACAATCTTGGTGTGGAGCTCTGCCAAGAAAGCGGTCGAGCGGCTATGGTCGGCCGGGCCATAAACCACGATGATTTCCCACTTGAAGTTCATATCATGCTCCCAGACCTCCATGGTGACGAAGTGGGATCCACGATCCATGGATTCCACCTCAAAGGTGGCATCGTTCACACCTAAAAGGATGCCACCGGAGTGACCCGTCACTCCACTAGATGGCAACCAGTGCCATGCGAACAGATGTCTGCTAAGACGCTCAAGTTCTACGAGGGAGAACTCAGTACACATCATTTCTTGGATCGCAACTACATCGATGGACTCATCGCGCATGTACTCAATGAGCTGCCTGTGGCGGCCATCATGACCGAAGCCCTGAAGGTTCCAAAATAGAGCGCGCATGATCACTCGCCTATGGGGTCCTCCCTGGACCCTATGGTAGAAGTGGCACTAAGGGCCCGACATAACTGGGCTGCACGAGAACGCGTCTGACCACGGATCTCGCTCGGGTCATCCGCAAGAAGGCCCCGACCCCCAGCACGACGGGGCATGGGAGGGGGGACCTCCGCAGCTGCTGCCACCTCACGAGCCCTAGTGGCCGCGAGATGGCCCTCCAGAATCTCCTTCGCCTCGAGGGACGCAAGTTGCTCTAAGACCGGACCCTTCTAGCCATGGAAAACTATAGCCGAGTTGGCTGCAACCTTGGCCATGTGGACAAGCGGGACACCAGCAAGAGCAGAGAAAGAATTGATGCAAATATCATCAGAGTCTGGACAAGGGGCCTGGGAGTTGGACGGACCTGTGTCGAGGTTGCAGATGGCGGCGCGTCGTGATGCCTTCTCCATCGCGGTCAACGAGGCCCCCATCAGCCGAGGGACCGCCTCGAGCCGGGCACTCTTCCAGGCTGAGGAGGCTGGGGTAGAGGCCGAGCGGTGGCGGCCCCAAGACATGGGAGGCCTGGACGACGTGGGAGGGGAGGCGACCATGGGACTAGACTCCTGGGTAGCCAGCGTCGCGGGGTCCTCCCGGGCGAGCACCGGAGAAATGAGCCGCGGGGAGGATGGGGGATGCACCTCCATGCTACCCCGGCTAACACCTCTCCCCTCCTCATCAGATAAGGACAGCGGCGCAGGGAGGAAGGGAGGAGGAAGGGTGGCACCAGGAGGAAGGGTGGCAGCCTCATCGAGTATGGCTGCAATAGCCTCGATGTCCTCAGACTCCTCCCCGGGGTAGGTGTCGAGAGCGCCAAGCCACGAGCCGTGAGTAGACGAGGGGTGGGAGGAGCCAACTGGGGCAGGATCGTCCTCAGGATCTGTCGAGTCATCGCTGGAGGCCTCAGAGCAAGGAGAGCTGCTGCGGGGACGATGGGGGGAGCCCTGCAAGGCAGTGCCCCCGACGCTAGGACCCAGCTCGGGGTTGGCACCACCCCCCTCATCCGGATTGAGGGGATCGCTGGGAGTCCCTGATAACCCACAAGTATAGGGAATCGCAAAAGTTTTCGAGGGTAGAGTATTATTAGCAGCTGAGTTGTCAATTCAACCACACCTGGAAACTTAGTATCTGCAGCAAAGTGTTTAGTAGCAAAGTAATATGATAGTGGTGGTAACGGTAACAAAAGTAAAGACAGCAAAAGTAATGTTTTTGGTATTTTGTAGTGATTGTAACAGTAGCAACGGAAAAGTAAATAAGCGAGAACCGGTATATGGAAAACTCGTAGGCACCGGATTAATGATGGATAATTGTGCCGGATGCGGTTCGTCATGTAACAGTCATAACATAGGGTGACACAGAACTAGCTCCAGTTCATCAATGTAATGTAGGCATGTATTTCGTATATAGTCATACGTGCTTATGGAAAAGAACTTGCATGACATCTTTTCTCCTACCCTCCCGTGGCAGCAGGGTCCTATTGGAAACTAAGGGATATTAAGGCCTACTTTTAATAGAGAACCGGAACAAAGCATTAGCACATAGTGAATACATGAACTCCTCAAACTATGGTCAAGAACACACATATATTCATGAAAACATAATAGGTTCAGATCTGAAATCATGGCACTCGGGCCCTAGTGACAAGCATTAAGCATAGCAAAGTCATAGCAACATCAATCTCAGAACATAATGGATACTAGGGATCAAACCCTAACAAAACTAACTCGATTACATGATAAATCTCATCCAACCCATCACCTTCAGCAAGCCTACGATGCAATTACTCACGCACGGCGGTGAGCACCATGAAATTGGTGATGGAGGATGGTTCATGATGACGACGGCGATGAATCCCCCTCTCCGAAGCCCCGAACGGATTCCAGATCAGCCCTCCCAAGAGAGATTAGGGCTTGGCGGTGGCTCCGTATCGTAAAACACGATGATTTCTTCTCTCTGATTTTTTTCTCCCCAAAAGCCAATATATGGAGTTGGAGTTGGCGTCGGAGGGCCACCAGGGGGCCCATGTGGTAGGGGGCGCGCCCCCCACCCTCGTGGACAGGGTGTGGCCCCGTGGTCTTCATCTTTGGCGAGGATTTTTTATTGTTTTTTCTAAGGTGTTCCATTAAGTTTCAGGTCATTCTGAGAACTTTTATTTTCTGCACAAAAAACAACACCATGGCAATTCTGCTGAAAACAACGTCAGTCCGGGTTAGTTCCATTCAAATCATACAAGTTAGAGTCCAAAACAAGGGCAAAAGTGTTTGGAAAAGTAGATACGACGGAGACGTATCAACTCCCCCAAGCTTAAACCCTTGCTTGTCCTCAAGCAATTCAGTTGACAAACTGAAAGAGAAAAAGAAAAAACTTTTACAAACTCTGTTTGCTCTTGTTGTTGTAAACATGAAAAGCCAGCATTCAAGTTTCAGAAAATATTATGAACTAACCATACTCACAAAAATACGTAGATCTCTCAATTACTCATATCAATAACATAATCAGCTAGCCCTTTCTCAAAATAATCATAACATAACAGCATGTCAATTACTCATAACATAACAGGGTGCGGCCCCCCACCCTCATGTCATATCAAAAACTCGGATGACAACACTTTCTCAAAATAATCATAACATGACATAACAGAATGGTATCTCGCTAGCCCTTTCTGAGACCGCAAAACATAAATGCAGAGCACCTTTAAAGATCAGGGACTGACTAAATATTGTAATTCATGGTAAAGGAGATCCAGTCAAGTCATACCCAATATAAACCAGTAATAATGAATGCAAACGACAGTGTGCTCTCCAGCGGGTGATTTTAATAAGAAGGGTGATGACTCAACATAAAAGTAAATGGATAGGCCCTTCGCAGAGGGAAGCAGGGATTTGTAGAGGTGCCAGAGCTCGGTTTTGAAATGGAGATAAATTATATTTTGAGCGGCATACTTTCATTGTCAACATAACAACTAAAAGACGACGATATCTTCCATGCTAAACAGATTATAGGTGGTTCCCAAATAGAATGGTAAAGTTTATACTCCCCCTCCTCCACAAGCATCAATCCATGGCTTGCTCGAAACAACGAGTGCCTCCAACATACAACGGGTCCCAGGGGGAGTTTTATTTGCAATTATTTTGATTTAGTTTGCATAAAGCATGGGACTGGGCATCCCAGATACCAGCCATTTTCTCGTGAATGAGGAGCGGAGTCCACTCCTCTTGAGAATAACCCGCCTAACACGGAAGATAAGGGCAGCTCTAGTTGACATATGAGCTATTCGAGCATGCAAAACAGAATGTTTATTTGAAGGTTTAGAGTTTGGCACATACAAATTTACTTGGAACGGCAGGTAAATACCGCATATAGGTAGGTATAGTGGACTCATATGGAATAACTTTGGGGTTTAAGGAGTTTGGATGCACAAGCAGTATTCCCGCTTAGTACAGGTGAAGGCTAGCAAAAGACTGGGAAGCGACCAACTGAGAGAGCGACAACAGTCGTAAACATGCATTAAAATTAATTTACACCGAACACAAGCATGAGTAGGATATAATCCACCATGAACATAAATATCATGAAGGCTATGTTGATTTGATTCAACTACATGCGTGAACATGTGCCAAGTCAAGTCACTCAATTCATTTAAAGGAGGATACCATCCCATCATACCACATCATAATCATTCTAATAGCATGTTGGCACGCAAGATAAACCATTATAAATCATAGCTAATCAAGCATGGCACAAGCAACTATAATCTCTAAATGTCATTGCAAATATGTTTACTTCATAATAGCTAACTCAGGAACGATGAATCATCATATTTACAAAAACAAGAGAGGTCGAGTTCATACCAGCTTTTCTCATCCCAATAAGTCCATCATATATCATCATTATTGCCTTTCACTTGCACGACCGAACAGTGTGTATAATGATAAGAGTGCACCTGCATTGGACTAAGCTGGAATCTGCAAGCATTCAACTCAAGAGAGAAGACAAGTAATATGGGCTCTATGTTAAATAAATAATCATGCATATAAGAACCACTAAGCATTTTCAATATGGTCTTCTCGACCCCCAAAAGAGGGAAAATAAAATAAAAACTATTTACACGGGAAAGCTCCCAACAAGTAAAAGAAGAACGAGAAATATTTTTGGGTTTTCTTCTTAATTACTACAGACAAGAAATAAACTACTACTAAATTTTTTTTGGTTTTTTCTTAAGGTTTATCAAACACACAAGAAGAAAGCAGGAAAAAGAAAATCAACTAGCATGGATATTATAGTGAAAGAGTATGAGCACCGACATCTAGCAATGAGTGTGTGTGAACATGAATGTAATGTCGGTAGAAAATACATACTCCCCCAAGCTTAGGCTTTTGGCCTAAGTTGGTCTATTGCCAGGGATAGCCTGGCGGATACCCGTAGGTCAAGCTGGGGTCATACTGCGATGCAGCAGCTATCGCTGCCTGAGCTGTAGCGTGGAGTCAAGCAGCCTCCGCTCTCCTCTCGTACTCATCTGCCTCCTCTCTGGTAATAATCTATCTTCCTTTTGTCTGAAAATCAAAGAAGGCAGGAGCAGGAAGAGCAATATGGACTACACGACGTTTGTTAAAGATTAGTTGATACTGGAGAGGTGGTTCAGTCCTCTCAACAAATTGGTGGGAAACCATAGAATCTATACCTACTAATAAAGCAAGGTGAGTTTCGCCAATTTTTTCATCTGTTCACCATATAAAATTATTTTGTTCCGTAATTATCCGAGGTGGTACTAAAAATTGATTCAAGATACATCACGCAAAACAGTTACATATACGCTTCCTGACTATGCCACGTCGTCTTGGGCCTACCCGCACGAGCCGCCTTTGACTACCTAACCTGAGTTTCACATAAGTATTAATAATAATATAGTACCACCTCGATTGTTTACATGGAATTATAACAATTTATATACCTAGGCAAAAGGCAAAGTGCAGAGGACTAGAAGACACAGGAACTTCGACCCAACCCAACCCAAGAAAGAATCAAATCAAGAACAAAAAAGATGAGTCATCCCAAGGCTTAGGAATTGTACAAAGGAAGGAGGATTGGAAGAATCAAGAACAGAAAAGTAGATACTCTGACCAGAATCTTGCCGTCAGCTCGCGGTGCGGCACCACCCAATGGTGGGAAGACGTGGCAAGACCACGGTGTGGAGCCATCCGACTTGCCAGGATGTGAGGAGTCCGGGCGACCGCAACGCGTGCGGAGCAGAGAAAGGGAGAGGCGGCGGAGACTCTGCTGCCATCTGGGAGAGAGGCCTTGATGCCAAGAAGTGGACCCTTCAAACATATGCATCAGAAGATCAAAATTGCCATGCACCCAAACGAACTGATTTGGAGGAACCAGATCCAATGCATAGAAAAACCACCACTAGAGTTAATAAGAAGATGAAGACCAGACCGGTGTGAGTAGATCAAGCAAAGAAAACA
The DNA here is from genome assembly GCA_963921465.1 of Triticum timopheevii. NCBI lineage: Eukaryota > Viridiplantae > Streptophyta > Magnoliopsida > Poales > Poaceae > Triticum > Triticum timopheevii. Next base: position 109,045,531 of record OY997270.1, read on the forward strand.
TGACGAGCTGCTTCCCTGCTCCCTTACATGAGGTGCGCGGTGAAGGAGACCCTCCGCGTGCACCCGCCCGGCCCCGCTCCTCCAGCACGAGTCCGCCAAGGACTGCGACGTCGCCGGCTACCGCATCCCCAAGAGAATACCCGCGTCCTGATCAACGTGTGGGCGATCGGGCGAGAGGCCTAGGCCTAGGCCTGGAAGAACGCCGAGGCATTCAGGCCATCCCGGTTCGACGCGGGCCGGGACGAGGCAGAGACGGACTTACCGTGGCGGCCACTTCCATCTCCTGCCGTTCGGCGCGGGGCGGAGGTCGTGCCCTACCATGGAGATTTTATTAGGCAAAAAGAAGAGAAACAAATCCACCGGCAAACCATGTAGAAGCTCCACAAAGGACACCAAGAACCAGGACATCGGAAGGAGAGGGGAGCAGCTCCACAGAGGACACCAAGAACCAGGACATCGGAGGGAGAGGGGAGGGGCCAACGGATGAAGAAAAGAGAGGCGGCGAGCACGAGGAACGGAGGAAGGGGGGGGGCTGGGGGCGAAACCAACAATTAATCACGCTGGCTCCCACACATATATTTTCATTTTTTTAGGCAAACAAATCCTGGCGACCGCGTACAAGTTTAAGCTGGCTAAATTAGAGAAAAGTTTTTTTTATTGTAATGGGACCGGAAGAGAGGTGTGCGTGCGTGTGCATCTCTCTAAAGTGCGCGTGCTTTTTCCTAAACTAAGTGCGCGTGTTTTTTTAAGAGAAACAGCCTATCGTCTACGTGAATTGCTTGTGTTTAGGCCAAGTGCAAAAAGAAAGAAAGGAAATATAATATTGCCAGCCAGCCAACCAACATTTTCTAAAGAAGAAGAAAGATAGAAAAACTTATTTTTCTATATCAATGCACCACTACTCTTAGCCGAAAAAGGGTTTCCCTGCTTTGTATACAAAGCAACCAACCGAACCATACATGGATAGGTGCTGGGGCGGAAGCAGCACAGTCACGCCCAAAAGAAACGACAGATAAAAGCAAAAGAAACAAATGCCGAAAACGGCGGATCAACAAAACGAAGAAGCCTCGCGATCGCAACGCCCACCATGATCTTCCACTAGACTCCAAGACTCCGAAGCGCCGGCACCTATCAACACCTCCAAGAAGGATCGCGACGATGACGACGCTGCTGCTAAGGGTTTCCCCCGGTACACGACGAGGCGAGAGGAAGGGTAGCTCTGACGCCCTCCCGGAAGGTCAGGTGGCACCCACAGGCGCTACCGCGCCGGTGTTGGCCATGCTGACAGGGGTTTCCCCCGATCCCGACCCGCACCTCGGGCGCCCCGGAGCCTGCCACCAAACCAACCACCATCGTGCGCCAACACGGTTTTGAGGCCCCCACCCCGTCTCACCACGGCACCGCGAAGTGAGGATAGCACGACGAAGAATCAGAGCCGGGACTAGGGCATCAGCACCATCGGCGCGCGGGAGGGCCCCACCTCCACCGTCCGCGACGGTAGCCGTCCGGACGCAATAGCGGGAGCACACCAGGCCCGTGGGCCCACCGGCCTGGCCGAGCCCTCGTGGGCCCGCAAAGCTCCCGCCTTCGCGCTGCTGCCCGGCACGCCGGCGGTGCCGCCGCCCCAATCCGAGCCGCTCATCCTCCTCACCACGCCGTAGACAACGAGGCCACGCCTAGGGACCGGCCCGCTAGGACCCAGATGGGGCCCTAAGGGCCCAGATCTGGGTCGAGGACGCGCCGCCGGCCACCCTGCGCAACCAGGCTGCCCCGCCGCCAAAGGACGGCGCCACCACCGCGACGGGCCGCCGCCAGCCACCTCCACGCCGCCGGGCCGCCGTCAGCCGAAGGGCACCCGCCGCCACCCCTGTCCCCGGGTCAGGAGGTGCGCGCGCGGGGTAAGGGAGAGCCCGCCGCCGCCAGCCCGCCCGGCCAGATCCGGGGGCGCCGCCGGCGGCGGCAGGGGGGAGGGGCACAGGGGAGGAGGACGGAGAGGCGAGCGGGGGGAGCCGCCGCCCCCCGGGGAGGCGGCGCGGGCGCGGGGTCGGGGGAGGGAGGGGAGGGTCGGGGTCGCGCCGCGCCTTCGTCGCACCACTACTCTTCCATCCGGTGATAGTGCGATGCTAAAGGATATGCCGTCGAAAGACATGAATGTGGCTTCATAGAAAAAGTTGTGGCCATAAAAAATTCTACCACCATCGCCGTCCAAAGACACGAATGAGTCACCAAACACTTGTGGTGATTTATTTCTGTGCAATGCACGACACATTTAATTGCTAAATACAAAGGTTAAAGGAAACTTTCTTTTAAGAAACACAATACAAACGCAAGCGCTTATAAACACGTACATACACTCACCCTACAGAGATTGAGCCGACTGATAATGAGATTGATGAAATCACCACAAACATCTCACTATTGATGCGAACTTCGCCTCTCACTAAAAGAATGCTACGCCTTTATGAGACATCAAAGCGTCAAATATCGATTTTAATTTTTGCTGGTATTGGGTGAACATCTCACTATTGATGCGAACTTCGCCTCTCACGGAAAGAATGCTATGCCTTTATGAGACATCAAAGCGTCAAACATTGATTTTAATTCTTGATGGTATTGGGTACCATTATCCTGCCCATTCATCCTAAACTTGGTTCACAGGGCTAAAACCAAAACTGACCAATTCATGTATGGACATACATGCATGCATTGCAATAATGGACACTAGAATAGGATATATGTTTCTTCTATACTTCGGCATCGCCTCCATGCCCCCGCCGTTCTGCGCTGATGTTTATTTTGGGGGACACATAAATTTTCTCTGCACTGCAACAGACATGCATATCTGCTATGAAAATAAAATAAAATCTTCAAACCAAACAACTAACCATCTCTAGAAAAACAACATTGTAAAAATCCGTTTGCATTCAAATGCTTTCAAAAAAATAAAAAACTTTTGGATTAGTTATTGAACTCTGAAATAATATACAACAATTCCATCATATGCATATCCCACTAAAAACACATACACCACTCCTCTTCCACCCGGTGTTAGTGCTAAGCGAAAGGAGGTGCCGTCGAAGCACATCACTATGACTTTCTCAACTCAATACTCCATGGTCCGGACACCAGTAATCCTATATTTTAACTGTGAACATAGAGCGTTTTTGTTTTTTGAGATAAAGAGTGTTTTAAATTGTTCTTGCTTTCAAAAATATTCATATTTTTAAATATGTTCACGTTTTAGAAAATTGTCAAAATTTCCAAAAAAAAGTTCATTTTTGTTTAAAAAATACATTTAAATTGTTCACAAAATTACAAAAATCATAACTTTTAAAAAATCACGTGTAATGTTCGGCGTCAAAACATGCTCTAATTCTAATAAAACAATTCAAAAATAAAATATATTCAAATTCATAAAAATAATAAATAAATATTCGTTGTTTTCCTGAAAAGCAAAAACCGGATTGACACTCTATTTCATGTCCATCAACCACTACTCTTCCACCAGATGAAGGATGTTCGGGTAGCTTCTCTACGTCCATTGTCATGCTTCAAAAAGCAATAATAATGTACCCTTATCACCGATGTTTATCAGAATTAGATATAAGAAATGACGTGTAATGCACACGTAGTATGTTTTGCGGTTTTTTTGCCCGTTGCAACGCACGAGCATTTGTACTAGTCAAAATCTAAATAAGAAGGGGGTAACTCCATATCACCCTCACGAATGTCTATCTCAAGAAAATTAGCTAAGCGGGTTGCATAAATTCCTCCAAATAAATCTCCGTTATGTCTATTCTGATGCAGCCTACGAGCTACAATGGCTCCCATATGATAAGATTGGTCTCCTAACACAGCACTCCTGAGAATGCTGAGATCAGGGACACACATGTGACATGCTTCATCCTTAGCATTTATGCATCTACCTATGAAGAGAGCAAAATAATGTATAGCAAGAAAGTGAACGCTCCCTATAGTAACTTGTGTTATATATCTAGATTCCCCCACAGTTATTTTAGCAAGAAAGTCTCTATATTCAGATTTAGGGGGGATCCCTGACATTACCCCAAGATGGAAGTTTGCAAGCAGAAGTGAAATCCTCTAAGTCCATGGTATAAGATTTGTCATAAAGGTCAAACATGACTGAAGGAGAATTACGTGAAGATGAAAACTCAAACCTCCTCACAAATGAACTTGTGAGATCATGATACTGGGGGCATTTGTCAGCTTCAAAGTCCTCAAGACCGGCGTTACTCAAATATGCGCTAAATTCTTCTTTGATTCCCACTTGATTCATAAAATTTTCCGATGACCATTCACAGGGCTTCACAGGAGCGTCTCTTGGTGGTTCTTCGTCAGCATCACGTATTGCAAGCTGGGACCTTGCTTCCTTGAAGGACCACCTTGGAACATCCTCCTAAGCATATTGTTTTCTCTGAAAAATTTCTGGAATTTTTAGTAACTCCAAATAAAAGTGAACCAACTTCAATAAAATTGATAGCAATAACTCCCATAAGTGCCTAAAGCCTATATCAAGCATTAGAACTACTTGGAACTATATAAATTTGACATGCAAGCTCAAGAACATGGTCACCTATGCAGCACAAATTTGAAATGAATAAAGCACTAGAACAAAAACTAATTGGACCAATGGAGGAGTCACATACCAAGGAACAATCTCCCCAAGTAGTTTTGCGAGAGGTGCTTTGAGCAAGGAGATCGAAAATCACAGCAACGGGGGCTGGAACTCGTGCTTGAGTTGGTTTTTCGTGTTTCTGTGAGGCAGAGGAAGAAGATGAGTGCAGGGATAAGTGGAGGAGGGCCACCGTGGGCCCACGAGGCAGGGGGCGCGCCCAGGGGGTAGGGCGCGCCCTCCACCCTCGTGGCCAGGTGGCAGCTCCCCCGCGGTAATTTTTGCACAGTAAATCCTCAAATATTCCCGAAAAAATCATATTAAATCGGCATGGCATTGTAAGGACTTTTATTTTCGGGGTATTTTTATATTGCATGGATAAGTCAGGAGACAGACAGAAAAATATTATTTTACTTTATTTCTACTAAATAACAGAAAATATAAAGAGGGTACAGAAGGTTGTGCTTCTAGTTTCATCCATCTCGTGATCATCAAAATGAACCCACTAACAAGGTTGATCAAGTCTTGTTAACAAACTCATTCCGAATAATCACGGAACCGGAGAAATTTCGAATAACACTAAGTTACCTCAACGGGGATATGAAAATCCCCAACAATAAGAATATCATACTTTTTCTTGACAGTAGGGAGAGGAAATTCGAAACCTCCAAATATAATCGATGGAATTTTTCCAATAGATTTGATACTATAAACGTGAGGTTGTTTTCTCGGAAAATGTACCGTGTGCTCATTGCCATTAACATGAAAAGTGACATTGCCTTTGTTGCAATCAATAACAGCCCCTGCAGTATTAAGGGAAGGTCTTCCGAGAATAATAGACATACTATCATCCTCGGGAATATCAAGAATAACAAAGTCCGTTAAAATAGTAACGTTCGCAACTACAACATGCACATCCTCACAAATACCGATAGGTATAGCAGTTGATTTATCAGCCATTTGCAAAGATATTTCAGTAGGTGTCAACATATTCAAATCAAGTCTACGATATAAAGAGAGAGGCATAACACTGACACCGGCTCCAAGATCACATAAAGCAGTTTTAACATAATTTCTCTTAATGGAGCATGGTATAGTAGGTACTCCTGGATCTCCAAGTTTCTTTGGTATTCCACCGTTAAAAGTATAATTAGCAAGCATGGTGGAAATTTCAGCTTCAGGTATCTTTCTTTTATTAGTGATAATATCCTTCATATACTTAGCATAAGGATTTGTTTTGAGCACATCAGTTAATCGCATACGCAAAAAGATGGGTCTAATCATTTCAGCAAAGCGCTCAAAATCCTCATCATCCTTTTTCTTGGAAGGTTTTGGAGGAAAAGGCATGGGTTTCTGAACCCATGGTTCCCTTTCTTTACCATGTTTCCTAGCAACAAAGTCTCTTTTATCATAACATTAATTCTTTGATTGTGGGTTATCAAGATCAATAGCAGGTTCAACTTCTACATCATTATCATTACTAGGTTGAGCATCAACATGAAAATTATCATTAACATTATCAATAGGTTCATGTTCATCACCTGATTGTGTTTCAGCATCAGAAATAGAGATATCATTTGGATTCTCAGGTGGTTCAGCAATAGGTTCACTAGAAGTTTGCAAGGTCCTATCATTTTTCTTTTTCTTCCTCTTAGAAGAATTAGGTACATCAATATTGTTTCTCTGAGAATCTTGCTCGATTCTCTTAGGGTGGTCTTCAGGATACAAAGGTTCCTGGGTCATTCTACCAGTTCTAGTAGCCACTCTAACAGCATAATGATTTTTCTTACTATTCATTTCATCAAGCACTTCTTTCTGAGCTTTAAGTACTTTTTCTACTTGAGTGGTAACCATAGAAGCATGTTTGCTAACAAGTTTAAGTTCACCTCTAATATCAGCCATATAATCACCCAAGCGTCTAATCATAAAGGTATTCTGTTTTAATTGTCTACCAAAATAAGCATTAAAGTTATCTTGCTTAAACATAGTCATCAAACTCATCCCAGCACTCACTAGCAATTTTAGTAGGAGGGACTTCCGCATTATCATATCTATAGAGAGAATTTACCTTTACTACCTGTGTCGGGACATCGGGAGGTTCTTCATTAAATAAGTAATTGAGATCATATACTTCTTCAACAGGCGGTAAATTAAGACCATGTATTTCTTCAATAGGAGGTAAATTCTTAACATCTTCAACTTTAATACCTTTTTCTTTCATAGATTTCTTTGCCTCTTGCATATCTTCGGGACTGAGAAATAGAACACCTCTCTTCTTCGGAGTTGGTTTAGGAATAGGCTCAGTAATTGGCTCTGGAGCTGGCTTAGGAGGTGGCTCGGGAGGTGCCCAATTATTTTCATTTGCCAACATATTATTCAATAGAATTTCAGATTCATCAGGTTTTCCCTGAAAAGAGAACCAGCACAACTATCCAGGTAATCTCTGGAAGCATCAGTTAGTCCATTATAAAAGATATCAAATATTTCAGGTTTCTTAAGAGGATGATCAGGCAAAGCGTTAAGTAACTTGAGAAGCCTCCCCCAAGCTTGTGGGAGACTCTCTTCTTCAATTTGCACAAAATTGTATATTTCCCTCAAGGCAGCTTGTTTCTTATGAGCAGGGAAATATTTAGCAGAGAAGTAATAAATCATATCCTGGGGACTTTGCACACAACCAGGATCAAGAGAATTAAACCATATCTTAGCATCACCCTTTAATGAGAACGGAAATATTTTGAGTAAATAAAGGTAGCGCGATCTCTCATTATTAGTAAACAGGGTAGCTATATCATTTAACTTAGTAAGATGTGCCACAACAGTTTCAGATTCATAGCCATAAAAAGGATCAGATTCAACCAAAGTAATTATATCTGGATCAACAGAAAAATCATAATAGTCCTTATCAGGAACACAGATAGGTGATGTAGCAAAAGCAGGGTCGGGTCTCATTCTATCTCTAAAAGATTCTTTACTCCATTTAACTAGCAACCTCTTAAGTTCATATCTATCCTGGCAATCAAGAATAGCTGCAGAAGATTCCGCGTCAAAAAGATAACCCTCAGGAATAGCAGGCATATTTTCATCATCACTAACATCATCGTATTCAGGTGCAATAATTTATCTTTCTCTAGACCTAGCAATTTTCTCATCGAGAAATTCACCAACTGGCACAGTAGTATCAAGCATAGAAGTAGTTTCATCATAAGTATCATGCATAGCAGAAGTGGCATCATCAATAACATGCGACATATCACACTGAATAGCAGTAACAGGTTTAGGTGTCGCAAGCTTACTTATAACAGAAGGAGAATCTAGTGCAAGGCCAGATGGCAGCTCCTTACCTCCCCTCGTAGTTGAGGGAAAAATAGTAGTTCGATCGTCTTTCAAGTTCTTCATAGTGTCCAGCAGATATAAATCCCAAGTAACTCAAAGAATAGATCTATGCTCCCCAGCAATGGCGCCAGAAAAAGGTCTTGATAACCCACAAGTATAGGGGATCGCAACAGTTTTCGAGGGTAGAGTATTCAACCCAAATTTATTTATTCGACACAAGGGGAGCCAAAGAATATTCTCAAGTATTAGCAGCTGAGTTGTCAATTCAACCACACCTGGAAACTTAGTATTTGCAGCAAAGTGTTTAGTAGCAAAGTAATATGATAGTGGTGGTAACGGTAAAAAAAGTAAAGACAGCAAAAGTAATGTTTTTGGTATTTTGTAGTGATTGTAACAGTAGTAACGGAAAAGTAAATAAGCGAGAACCAGTATATGGAAAACTCGTAGACACCGGATTAGTGATGGGTAATTATGCCGGATGCGGTTCATCACGTAACAGTCATAACATAGGGTGACACATAACTAGCTCCAGTTCATCAATGTAATGTAGGCATGTATTCCGTATATAGTCATACGTGCTTATGGAAAAGAACTTGCATGACATCTTTTCTCCTACCCTCCCGTGGCAGCGGGGTCCTATTGGAAACTAAGGGATATTAAGGCCTCCTTTTAATAGAGAACCGGAACAAAGCATTAGCACATAGTGAATACATGAACTCCTCAAACTATGGTCATCACCGGGAGTGGTCCCGATTTTTGTCACTTCGGGGTTGCCGGATCATAGCACATAGTAGGTGACTATAGACTTTCAAGATAGGATCAAGAACACACATATATTCATGAAAACATAATAGGTTCAGATCTGAAATCATGGCACTCGGGCCCTAGTGACAAGCATTAAGCATAGCAAAGTCATAGCAACATCAATCTCAGAACATAATGGATACTAGGGATCAAACCCTAACAAAACTAACTCGATTACATGATAAATCTCATCCAACCCATCACCGTCCAGCAAGCCTACGATGCAATTACTCACGCACGGCGGTGAGCATCATGAAATTGTTGATGGAGGATGGTTGATGATGATGACGGCGACAAATCCCCCTCTCCGGAGCCCCGAACGGACTCCAGATCAGCCCTCCTGAGAGAGATTAGGGCTTGGCGGCGGCTCCGTATCATAAAACGCGATGATTTCTTCTCTTTGATTTTTTTCCTCCCCGAAAGCCAATATATGGAGTTGGAGTTGGCGTCGGAGGGCCACCAGGGGGGCCATGAGGTAGGGGGGCGCACCCAGGGGGGCGCGCCCCCCACCCTCGTGGACACGGTGTGGGCCCCCTGGTCTTCATCTTTGGTGAGGACTTTTTATTGTTTTTTCTAAGGTGTTCCATGGAGTTTCAGGTCATTCCGAGAACTTCTATTTTCTACACAAAAAACAACACCATGGCAATTCTGCTGAAAACAGCGTCAGTCCAGGTTAGTTCCATTCAAATCATACAAGTTAGAGTCCAAAACAAGGGCAAAAGTGTTTGGAAAAGTAGATACGACGGAGACGTATCAATCCCACCCTCCATTGAGATGCGAAGGTCGTAGCCAGCATCGTTGAAGAACATCTTGGTCGTGGTCTTGAGCTTGGAAGGGTCTGGAGACTTGATCTGCACCAAACAGTCGGGCCCATGGACAGAGAGGTGTCGTCGATTGCCACAAACTTGCCCAACAAGTGGGACAAGCCATGGATGACTCCCTCGACCCTAGCAGCCGGAGGGAGCCCACGGATCTGCACCCACACTGTGGACAGGGAGGCCACTACGAGCGGGTCCACGGTCGGGACAGAGATGCGGACGGAGAGCTGGTTGAGGGCGAGCGTGAGTCGGGCGCTGTGGGTGTCGTAGCAAAGACTGACCGGGTCAGGAAAGACCGCGGTAAACTCCCAGTCTAAGACTGGGGTCACCTCCCAATCCCAGTCCGGGTTAAACAGGTGGCGAAGCTCCTCAGAGATAATGGCCGGGGAAGCCGTCCGGCCATCCAAGACCGAGATGAGTGCATTCATGGGCGGGGTGGCCCGGGCCTCGGGGAGGTCCATCTAGAAGAAGCCCAAGTCATCCAAGGCATAACCAAACAACCCAAGAGACCCAGCAGGCTGGTGGTCCAGACAAAGGGCAGTGGGATGATCCATCTTCTTGCAGAGATAGCACACGGGAGGCATGGTGCAGTCACCCTGACAATGCCCGGCCACCCCACAATTGAAGCAAGTGGCCACGGCCGCGGCTGAAGGGGGTGGCGTAACCACTGGCGGGTTAATGACCGACGAGGCAGGGCCACTCGGTTGGGGTTGAGCACCCCACTTCTTCTTCTTAGCGAACGCCCCCCGACCATTGCGGTTGTTGTTGTTGTTGTTGTTGGGGTCGGCCGGGGGAACTGGGCTTGGCGAGGGGGAGGATCGTAGCACCGCGGGGGGGGGGGGGGGGCGGCGCACGCTCAGAGCGAGGCGAAGACCGGGAGCAGCGGGAAGGAGAGCGATGGTCCTGATCCCGTCCGTGGCCACGCCACTCCAGGAGACCGGTCACGGCCCCGAGAGGAGCGCCAGTCAGCATTGTCGGTTGTGGTCGGCCCCTTTCTGCGGAGCAGGCCGTCACGGAGCTCGGCCTCCCTCCAGGAGCCCTCCGGCAAAGCGCGGCGCGACTCCACCGGCAGAGGAGCATCCCGGCCACCAGCGCGGTGCTTGGGGCGGGGGGTCCCATCCCCGGCATCCCGGTTCATGGCAGGAGACACCACGGAGGGTCGGGAGGAGGCACGGGGGAGGGGAGGGCGAGCTCGGGCGGCGCAATGGGGAGTCAGGGGGAGGAACGGAACGGTAGCCCAGCGACAAACCCTAAAAAGTGCATCGGTCGGTTGCCCAACTAGGCTTGGGCTATGGCCCGAGGGGGGAGATCTTGGCAGAAGCGGGCCCAGTCGCAAAGGACATGGACGGCCCAGCAGCCACCCCTGTCCTAGATGGCCCATCAGGCCCAGGACGGCCCAGCCCATCCAAAGAGGAAGGGAGGGAAGGAGTTAGGGTTTCCCGGGCGGTCACCATCCGCCGCTGCCACCGGGACGCTGATCGGCGCCGCCGCGGAGGGGCGAAAGGCGCGGAATTTAGGCCCCTGGGGAATGGCCAAGGCCTCCGCCACGCGATTCTGCAGTGGCAATGCCGCACTAAGGAGCGATTACGGCGCTAAGAGATCGCTGCACGGCCGACGTCTGACCTTCCGGCCACCCCCAAGCGCGGGCTCGGGCCCCTCCGCCGCGTCGGATACCAGCGCGGCACGCGTCCGGCAATGAGGGGAAGGTGGTGCACGGTGGGCGCAAGGCTGCACCGGCAGAGGAAGGGGAGGAGGGGAAGCGGGGGCGTCGAGGCAGTCAATCCAAGATCCGTCGCGGCGAGCTCTGCCAGTCGGTCGCCAAACCGGGGGGGCTGCCGGGGTAGACCTGACGCCGACGCAGCAGCCGCGGCCCGGTCCTCCTCGGCCACCCAATCCGCCCAGCAAGGCCGGCAAGGCGAGGCAAGGGCCGAAGAGCCAGCCCGCAGCGACGGGAGGAGGGGGCGGCGCGCAGGGAAGGGTGGGGCGGAGCGAGAGCGGGCAGCCGGTGAGGGAGGACGGCGGAGGGGAGCCGGCAAGGAGGGAGCTCCCAGCGACGGGCTCGGGCGTTGTCGTGGTCACTAGCTGAATCGCCATCACTCCGCTTGCCAGACTCTTGGCCCTTGTGCCCTCACCACTGCTCGTTTGGGCATCATTCCTAAATGAATCACACCCACGCTAGCCACATTGGTATGGGCTAAGGGTTCTGTGGGCAACAGGAGAGAGGTGAGTAGCGAAACCCTTAGCAGGAAACTTCATGAAATTATTAGTGAGGGCGATAGTCTTAAATTGTGAAATCAATTAGGCCCCCTTGACCTTAGGAATGAGAGTAATAACAACATAGTTAAGAAGAGAAATGATCTTGCAAACCAGGGGCCAAATCTGCGGCCAAAACTTCCTAAAAAGGAATACAGAAACCGTCTAGGATCGAAGCCGAGTTTGAATTGGCGGAGCGAATCATCTCCCAAATCTCCTCCTCAAAGAGAGGGAGAAGAAGGGCATCGTTGTCAGCCCTGGAGATCTAGAACAAGCATCCCACAGAGATGAAGAGATCGAGAAGCTGGACACCGGCTTAGCAGGAAGAAGGGATGAGAAGAATTCAACCACATGCGAAATAATAAGATCCTCATCAGAAACTCTAACACCATTAATAAGGAGGTTGTAGATCGAGCAACGCCTTCTCCTGCCATTGGCAATAGTGAAAAAGTACGTGGTCGGGGCGTTGCCCTTAAGAGTCTAGTTCAAGGTGCCCCTCTGGAGCTAGTAAATGTCAGCCTAGCGATGCAACTGCATCAAGGCCTCCTCTAAAGCATACCTATAAAGTCAATCCCTCTCCAAGAGGCCATGGCCATCAGCCGCACCATCGAATGCAGTGATCTGGGCCACCAGGTTAGCTTTCTCTCTACGAACCTCCGCCGCCCTATTACAAGTCCAACCTCGAAGGAATTTACGGAGCGAGTAATATAAGTTGTGCCAGTCGTCCATGGGCCCAAAAGATCGTATATACGAAGAAAGCAGCGAAGTGATCTTATTAGCTATCAGCTCGCCGAAACCATCAATCAAAAGCCAGGAGGCATCAAACTGGAAACCCCAAGAAGTGGTAGGATTGTCCAAGCCCAGTTCTAAACACAACAAAAAAAGACACATCCGTGGCATTTTGGGCCGAACGAATTTTTTTCTGTCATACTTATGACACTTCTATGATGATAATTGTGACAAAACCCGGTATCATCATAGATGTGGTGGGCTCCTACTTCTATGACAATAAATCATGATAGAAAATGGGCTTTTCATCCTGGGCGGGTCGGAGACGCAGCTGCATGACATTCTTTGGGTCGTCCATGACGGAAAAAATCATGGTAGAAGTGAGGGCGAGGAAAATATCAGCGAGTTCCCGGTTACGGTTGGTGGTCGGGGGCCAAGCGATGCGCGTTTCTCTCGTACACATACGCGTGTGTGTGCGAGGCGTTGGCTCTAACTGAACCCGGGTGAGGCGTTGGGCTCTAACAGAACCCGAGTGATTGCACTGCAGGCTACGCGTTACTGAACCCGATCAAGCGATTCCTTCGCTACTGCTACTAACTAAAGCCGGTCGATGCTGCCTCTGGATGAACAGTGAGCATTGCGGGGGGGGGGGGGGGGGGATGAATAGTGAGCGGTGGGTGTGGATGAACAGGACACCGTGGCATTGCCTTTGGATGAACAAGACCCCGATCGATCGAGTCGGTTGGGGCTGGATGAACAGGACCCCGTGGAGGGCTGGATGAATAGGACGACCCCGCGGAGGGCTAGATGAGCAGTAGCGGTGGAGGGGTGGATGAACAGTAGCACGTGAGGGGTGGTTGAACAGGAGCCCGTGGAGAGGGGTGGTTTAACAGTAGCTGGTGGAGTAGCGCACGGTGGAGGCTGGATGAACAGGAGCTCGTGGATGAACAGTCACGTGTGGAGGCTGGAGGAGGTCGACTGTGGATGAACAGTAGCCCGTGGAGGCTGGAGGAGGTCGATGGTGGAGATGAACAGTATCCCGTGGAGTCCCTTTTTGCGGTACACCACACCCCTCCCGATGAACAGGACCCCCGTTTCGACCGTAGCGCTCCAACACAAGTCCGTTTCATCCGTTTTGCGGTACGCCACACCCCTCCAGATCAACAGGACCCCGTTTCGACCGAAGGAGGTCCAACACAATTCTGTTTCCTCTGTTTTGCGGTACGCGAGACCCCTCCCAATGAACAAGATCCTGTTTCGAACGCGGCCGGTCGAACACAAGGTTGTTTCCTCCGTTCTGCGGTACGCGAGGCATCGTTTCCATCGCCTGTTCCGTCCAAGCCCTCCCGATGAACACGACGACGCATTCCGTTCCGACCCAGCTGGTTGGCTCCCCATGAACACGACGACGACGTTGTTTCTCCGTTCCGACCCAGCCATGTACATGAGCCCTGGCCGTACGTATGCGCGAGTAGGCGTACGAGACCATGCCCGTATGTACATGTACGTGGCCGTATTTTCTTTCTTGCACACTGGCCGTTGTACGTACGTGTACATGCTACGTGCGTGCCTCTACTACGACACGTGCGCGCCTCTACATCCACCAAATTGTACGTACACGTTCGCGACCAGAATGACAATGCTACATACGCTTCGACCAGGTGGGTCCCGAATGTCAGGCACTTCCTTGTGTGCGAAGATGTAGCTGGTGGGTCCCAGAAGTCAAGGGGGCCAATCGTTTGTTTTGTTGCCCGGGCGCACTTCCTTGCGTGTGAAGATGTAGCTGGCGGGTCCCAGCAGTCAGGGGGCGAATCATTTTTTTGCGAAATACGGTGGCCCGTCCGATGGGTCCCTGCTATCAGGTGGAGGAATAATTATTTTGCGCGTAATAAGGAGGCACTTCCTTGTGGCCGCCATGGACCCAGTTGTCACCCTCTCCATGTACGGTACTCCAATGGAAGTCGTTCCTTGACCACGTTGACCACGCTGCACGGAGAGCACCAGGCCGGTGGACGACGGCGAGGCCTAGGAAGGGGACGATGCGGAGCCGGGGAAGACGCGGCAGTGGAAGCCCGCGCGGAGAGGAGTACGAGGGTTGACTGGTTCGGCTGCGGTGTGAGGCTGCCGTCGCTGTAGAATAACAGGGGGTGTGGGTGAGTAGAGGGAGGGCCTGGCCAGCGGTGGGAGTAGTAGGTGTTGGGGAACGTAGTAATTTCAAAAAAATTCCTACGCACATGCAAGATCATGGTGATGCATAGCAACGAGAAGGGAGAGTGTTGTCCACGTACCCTCGTAGACCGTAAGCGAAAGCGTTATGACAACGCGGTTGATGTAGTCGTACGTCTTCACGATCCGACCGATCCAAGTACCGAACGTACGGCACCTCCGAGTTCAGCACACGTTCAGCTTGATGACGATCCCCGGACTCCAATCCAGCAAAGTGTCGGGGATGAGTTCCGTCAGCACGACGGCGTGGTGACGATGATGATGTTCTACCGGCGCAGGGCTTCGCCTAAACTCCGCGACAATATGACCAAGGTGGAATATGGTGGAGGGGGGCACCGCACACGGCTAAGGAACGATCCGTAGATCAACTTGTGTGTCATGGGGTGCCCCCTGCCCCCGTATATAAAGAAGCAAGGGGAGGAGGCCGGCCAAGGAGGAGGAGGCGCGCCCAATGGGGGCAATCCTACTCCAAGTAGGATTCCCCCCTCTTTCCAAGTCCTACTAGGAGAAGGGAAGGAAGGGGAGGAGAAGGAGAAGGAAGGAGAGGGAGGAGAAGAAGGAAAGGGGGGCCGGCCCCCTAGTCCAATTCGGTTTGGGCTACGGGGGCCGCGCGCCCTACCTCCTCTCTTCCACCACTTGGCCCATGAGGCCCAATGCTTCTTCCTCGTATTCCCGTAACTCCCCGGTACCCCCGACAATACCCGAATCACTCGGAACCTTTTCGAACTCCGAATATAGTCGTCCAATATATCGATCTTTACGTCTCGACCATTTCGAGACTCCTCGTCAGGTCCCCGATCTCATCCGGGATTCCGAACTCCTTCGGTACATCAAAACTCATAAACTCATTGTAGTTAACACCTTGAACTTGTCAAAAACCTTTTTGCGACAAGTCGAGCTTTGTAGATAGTAACACTACTATCAACGTCCGTCTTCCTCTTGAAGATCCATTTATTTCTTATGGTTTGCGGATCATCGGGCAAGTTCACCAAAGTCCACACTTTGTTCTCATACATGGATCCTATCTCAGATTTCATGGCCTCCAGCCATTTTGCGGAATCTGGGCTCATCATCGCTTTCTCATAGTTCGTAGGTTTATCATGGTCTAGTAACATGACTTTCAGAATAGGATTACCGTACCACACTGGTGCGGATCTTAATCTGGAAGATCTACAAAGTTCGGTAGTAACTTGATCTAAAGCTTTATGATCATCATCATTAGCTTCCTCACTAATTGGTGTAGGAATCACTGGAACTGATTTCTGTGAAGAACTACTTTCCAATGGGAGAAGGTACAAATTACCTTATCAAGCTCTACTTTCCTCCCACTCACTTCTTTCGAGAGAAACTCCTTCTCTGGAAAGGATCCATTTTAGCAACGAATATTTTGCCTTCGGATCTGTGATAGAAGGGTTACCCAACAGTTTCCTTTGGGTATTCTATGAAGACGCACTTCTCCGATTTGGGTTCGAGCTTATCAGGTTGAAAACCTTTTTCATATAAGCATCGCAACTCCAAACTTTAAGAAATGACAGCTTAGGTTTACTGCTAAACCATAGTTCATACGGTGTCGTCTCAACGGATTTAGATGGTGCCCTTTTAACGTGAATGCAGCTGTCTCTAATGCATAACCCCAATACGACAATGGTAAGAGACATCATAGATTGCACCATATCTAATAAAGTGCGGTTACGACGTTCGGACACACCATAACGTTGTGGTGTTCCAGGTGGCATGAGCTGTGAAACTATTCCACATTATTTTAATTGAAGACCAAACTCGTAACTCAAATATTCTCCTCCACAATCAGATCGTAGAAACTTTATTTTCTTGTTACGATGATTCTCCACTTCAATCTAAAATTCTTTGAACTTTTCAACTATTTCAGACTTATGTTTCATCAAGTAGATATACCCATATCTGCTCAAATCATATGTGAAGGTCAGAAAATAACGATACACGCCGCGAGCCTTAACACTCATCCGATCGCATACATCGGTATGTATTATTTCCAATAAGTCAGTAGCTCGTTCCACTATTCCGGAGAACGGAGTTTTAGTCATCATGCCCAAAAGGCACGGTTCGCAAGCATCAAATGATTCATAACCAAGTGATTCCGAAAATCCATCTTTATGGAGTTTCTTCATGCGCTTTACACCGATATGACCCAAACGGCAGTGCCACAAATAAGTTGCACTATCATTATTAACTTTTCATCTTTTGGCATCAATATTATGAATTGTATCACTACGATCGAGATCCAACAAACTATGTTCATTGGGTGTATGACCATTTGAAGGTTTTATTCATGTAAAGAGAACAACAATTATTCTCTGATTTTAAATGAATAACCGTATTGCAATAAACATGATCAAATCATATTCATGCTCAACGCAAACGCCAAATAACATTTATTTAGGTTTAACACTAATCCCAAAAGTATAGGGAGTGTGCGATGATGATCATATCAATCTTGGAACTACTTCCAACACTTATCGTCACTTCACCCTCAACTAGTCTCTGTTTATTCTATAACTCCTGTTTCGAGTTACTAATATTAGCAACCGAACAAGTATCAAATACTCAGGGGCTACTATAAACACTAGTAAGGCATACATCAATAACCTGTATATCAAATATACCCTTGTTCACTTTGCCATCCTTTTTATCCACCAAATATTCTGGGCATTTCCGCTTCCAGTGACCATTTCTTTTGCAGTGTAAGCACTTAGTTTCAGGCTTTGGTCCAGCTTTGGTCTTCTTCACGGGAGTGACAACTTGTTTTCCATTCTACTTGAAGTTTCCCTTTCTTTCCCTTTGCCCTTTTCTTGAAACTAGTGATCTTTGTCAATCATCAACACTTGATGCTCTTTCTTGATTTCTACCTTCGTCGATTTCATCATCACAAAGAGCTCGGGAATCATTTACGTTATCCCTTGCATACTATAGTTCATCACGAAGTTCTAGTAACTTAGTGATGGTGACTAGAGAATTCTGTCAATCACTATCTTATCTGGAAGATTAACTCCCACTTGATTCAAGCGATTGAAGTACACAGACAATCTGAGCACATGCTCACTGGTTGAGCGATTCTCCTCCATCTTTTAGCTATAGAACTTGTTGGAGACTTCATATCTCTCAACTCGGGTATTTTCTTGAAATATCAACTTCAATTTCTGGAACATCTCATATGGTCCATGACGTTCAAAACGTCCTTGAAGTCCCGATTCTAAGCCGTTAAGCATGGTGCACTAAACTATCAAGTAGTCATCATATTGAGCAAGCCAAACATTCATAACGTCTGCATCTGCTCCTGCAATAGGTCTGTCACCTAGCGGTGCATTAAGGACATAATTCTTCTGTGCAGCAATGAGGATAAACCTCGGATCACGGATCCAATCTGCATCATTGCTACTAACATCTTTCAACACAATTTTCTCTAGGAACATATCAAAATAAACATATGAAAGCAACAACGCAACCTATTGATCTACAATATAATTTGCAAAATACTACCAGGACTAAGTTCATGATAAATTTAAGTTCAATTAATCATATTACTTAAGAACTCCCACTTAGACAGACATCTCTCTAGTCATCTAAGTGATCACGTGATCCAAATCAACTAAACCATGTCCGGTCATCACGTGAGATGGAGTAGTTTTCAATGGTGAACATCACTATGTTGATCATATCTACTATATGATTCACGCTCGACCTTTCGGTCTCCGTGTTCCGAGGCCATATCTGTATAGGCTAGACTCGTCAAGTTTAACCTGAGTATTCCGCGTGTGCAACTATTTTGCACCCGTTGTATTTGAACGTAGAGCCTATCACACCCGATCATCACGTGGTGTCTCAGCACGAAGAACTTTCGCAATGGTGCATACTCAGGGAGAACACTTCTTGATAATTAGTGAGAGATCATCTTAAAATGCTACCGTCAAACAAAACAGAATAAGATGTATAATAGATAAACATCATATGCAATCAATATATGTGACATGATATGGCCATGATCATCTTGCGCCTTTGATCTCCATCTCCAAAGTACTGTCATGATCTCTATCGTCACCGGCATGACACCATGATCTTCATCATCTTGATCTATATCAATGTGTCGTCACATGGTTGTCTCGCCAACTATTGCTCTTGCAACTATTGCTATCGCATAGCGATAAAGTAAAGCAATTATTTGGCACTTGCATCTTATGCAACAAAGAGACAACTATAGGGCTTCTGCCAGTTGCCGATAACTTCAACAAAACATGATCATCTCATACAACAACTTATATCTCATCACGTCTTGACCATATCACATCACAACATGCCCTGCAAAAACAAGTTAGACATCCTCTACTTTGTTGTTGCAAATTTTACGTGGCTGCTACGGGCTGAGCAAGAACTGTTCTTACCTACGCATCAAAACCACAACGATAGTTCGTCAAGTTAGTGCTGTTTTAACCTTCGCAAGGACCGGGCGTAGCCACACTCGGTTCAACTAAAGTTGGAGAAACTGACACCCGCCAGCCACCTGTGTGCAAAGCACGTCGGTAGAACCAGTCTCGCGTAAGCGTACGCGTAATGTCGGTCCGGGCCGCTTCATCCAACAATACCGCCGAACCAAAGTATGACATGCTGGTAAGCAGTATGACTTGTATCGCCCACAACTCACTTGTGTTCTACTCGTGCATATAACTTCAACACATAAAACCTAGGCTCGGATGCCACTGTTGGGGAACGTAGTAATTTCAAAAAAATTCCTACGCACACGCAAGATCACGGTGATGCATAACAACGAGAAGGGAGAGTGTTGTCCACGTACCCTCGTAGACCATAAGCGGAAGCGTTATGACAACGCGGTTGATGTAGTCGTACGTATTCACGATCCGACCGATCCAAGTACCAAACGTACGGCACCTCCGAGTTCAGCATACGTTCAGCTCGACGACGATCCCCGGACTCCGATCCAGCAAAGTGTCGGGGATGAGTTCCGTCAGCACGACGGCGTGGTGACGATGATGATGTTCTACCGGCGCAGGGCTTCGCCTAAACTCCGCGACGATATGACCGAGGTGGAATATGGTGGAGGGGGGCACCGCACACGGCTCAGAAACGATCCGTAGATCAACTTGTGTGTCATGGGGTGCCCCCCTGCCCCCGTATATAAAGGAGCAAGGGGAGGATGGCCGGCCAAGGAGAGGAGGCGCGCCCAAGGGGGGCAATCCTACTCCAAGTAGGATTCCCCCCTCTTTCCAAGTCCTACTAGGAGAAGGGAAGGAAGGGGAGAAGGAGAAGGGAGGAGAGGGAGGAGAAGAAGGAAAGGGGGGCCGGCCCCCTAGTCCAATTCGGTTTGGGCTAGGGGGGCCGCGCGCCCTACCTCCTCTCTTCCACCACTTGGCCCATGAGGCCCAATGCTTCTTCCTTGTATTCCCGTAACTCCCCGGTACCCCCGAAAATACCCGAATCACTCGGAACCTTTCCGAACTCCGAATATAGTCGTCCAATATATCGATCTTTACGTCTCGACCATTTCGAGACTCCTCGTCATGTCCCTGTCTCATACGGGACTCCGAACTCCTTCGGTACATCAAAACTCATAAACTCATAATATAATTGTCATCGTAACGTTAAGCGTGCGGACCCTACGGGTTCGAGAACTATGTAGACATGACCTAGAGCTATTCTCGGTCAGTAACCAATAGCGGAACCTGGATGCTCATATTAGCTCCTACATATTCTACGAAGATCTTTATCGGTCAAACCGCATAACAACATACGTTGTTCCCTTTGTCATCGGTATGTTACTTGTCCGAGATTCGATCGTCGGTATCCAATACCTAGTTCAATCTCGTTACCGGCAAGTCTCTTTACTCGTTACGTAATGCATCATCCCGTAACTAACTCATTAGCTACATTGCTTGCAAGGCTTATAGTGATGTGCATTACCGAGAGGGCCCAGAGATACCTCTCCGACAATCGGAGTGACAATACCTAATCTCGAAATACGCCAACCCAACATGTACCTTCGGAGACACCTGTAGTACTCCTTTATAATCACCCAGTTACGTTGTGACGTTTGGTAGCACCCGAAGTGTTCCTCCGGTAAACGGGAGTTGCATAATCTCATAGTTACAGGAACATGCATAAGTCATGAAGAAAGCAATAGCAATATACTAAATGATCAAGTGCTAGGCTAACGGAATGGGTCATGTCAATCACATCATTCTCCTAATGATGTGATCCCATTAATCAAATGACAACTCTTTTGTCCATGGCTAGGAAACATAACCATCTTTGATAAACGAGCTAGTCAAGTAGAGGCATACTAGTGACACTATGTTTGTCTATGTATTCACACATGTATTATGTTTCCGGTTAATACAATTCTAGCATGAATAATAAAAATTTATCATGATATAAGGAAATAAATAATAACTTTATTATTGCCTCTAGGGCATATTTCCTTCAGTAGGGGGCGGTGAGGCCTCTGTGGCATCACAGCCGACCACGGGAGGCAGGAGCATGCGGCACGACTGGCGCTGGTTTGGGCGGCTGGAGCAAGAAGACCAGAGGTCTTAGTAATAAAACTGGATTTTGAGAAGGCTTTTGATACAATAGAGCATGATGCAATCATTGATATATTTAGAGCTAAAGGATTTGGAGAAAAGTGGATTTCCTGGATGGAAGCTTTGTGCACAACTACATCATCTTCAGTACTACTCAATGGAGTTCCTGGGAAAAGAATTTACATAAGGAGGGGAGTAAGACAAGGAGACCCATACTCTCCTTTAATTTTTGTGCTGGCTGCTGATTTGCTTCAATCTATCCTTAATAAAGCCATGAGATTAAATCTGATCACTGCTCCTCTGCAAGTAAACTCATGTCCTCATTTCCCAATTGTACAATATGCAGATGACACCTTAGTGGTTATGCAAGCTGATCTAGGCAGTTGTTCTGCTTAAAAGCACTTCTGAATACTTTTGCCACAACAACTGGGCTAAGAGTTAATTATGGGAAGTCCATCATGGTGCCCTTGAATATTGCTGAAGACAGGGTAGAAATCTATACAAACACCTTGCAGTGTGCTAGAGGGCAATTCCCATTTACCTACCTTGGTATGCCCTTAGGAATTTACAAGCCAACTGTTGAGCAATGTCTACCTTTAGTTAACAGGATTGCAAAGAGAGTGGCTGGTATCTCTATCTTCATGACCCAAGCTGGAAAATTACTGTTGGTCAAGTCAGTGATGACATCTTTATCAGTCTTCTTTATGTGCTGTTTGGACATACCAGTTATAACAAAAAAGCAGATCATTAAATACCTGAGACACTGCCTTTGGAGAGGACCTGATATGGAGGACAAAAGGCCTGCTTTGGTAGCATGGACCATAGTATGCAGACCAAAGGACCAGGGAGGCCTAGGCGTTCTAGATATCTTCACTCATAATAAGACTCTGCTCATGAAAAACCTACACAAATTCTTCAACAGACATGATATTCCCTGGGTAAACTTGATCTGGGAGACATATTACAGATGGAAAATTACCAGGGGACAATATGATTGGATCATTTTGGTGGAAGTCCAACTTAGCCCTCATTGATCAGTACAAATCTATTGCTAGATGTAATGTGGGGGATGGGGTTAGTGCTTTATTTTGGGAAGATCTGTGGAGCCAAGCAATTCTTAAACACCAATTTCCCCACCTGTTCTCTTTTGTCAGAAACCCCTAGCTGAATATACAACAAGTTTTGCAGACTGAGTACCTGCAGGACTTATTCTTCCTCCCCTTGACAACTGAGGCCTATGAGGAATTCTTACAAATGGAAGACATTTGTATAGCCATGAGACAATCTGAACATTTACACTCTATGGATACTTGGAGCTACATTTGGGGAACTGAGCACTACTCCTCCATCAAAGCATATAAAGTACTAATTGGTCACAAACAGACACCACCTCACTTCAATTGGATCTGACAGAGTTCCTGCCAACCAAAGCATAAAGTTTTCTTCTGGCAACTTCTACATGATCGAGTTAACACCAGAAACTTACTTAGAAGGAAGAAGTTTGTGTTGGAAGATTACAATTGTGCGGTTGGAGGCTGTCCTCTAGAAGAAACATTACATCATCTCTTTTGGGGCTGTCCTTTTGTTCAGCAATGCTGGGACTTCATTTGTCCCACAAGAACCCCAAACATGTCTGTGTTAGAAGCATTCCAAGACCTCAAAGATAAGATAAGGAACCCATTTTATATGGAGATAATCATTCTTGGAGCTTGGGCCATTTGGATCACCAGAAACAATAAAATATTTGAGAATATTGCACCTTCTTTCCAAGGGTGGAAGTTCATTTTTCTGGAGGAACTGAAGCTTCTCAAATATAGGGTGAGAAAGAAGCATGAGAGGCAATTCTCAGTTTGGCTTGATGGCCTGTTGTAATTTATTCTTCTTAGGCTAGTTAGATGTTTCACTTCTTTCTTTCTTTTTTCTTTCTTTCTTCTCTTCTTTCTAGTTTTTTCTTAGGTCTTTAGCCTTTTGATTACTTGGGCTTACCTCAAGCCTATGAGACTATTTTGTTGTTCTGTTTTTATTAATAAAAATTGCAGTGGGGTTTTACCCTACTGTTTATAGTCAAAAAGAAGCACTATGGCTGTTGGATGAACATCGTACGGTAACAGGAGCTAGAATCGTTCATATTGACTAAGTTGACAAAGCCATCCGTCCCCGTCAACTTGGTAGGCCCACAAGTCCGCCTCCCACTATGCTGGCTACCAGCTAGCAGGGGGAGTATTCATTTTTTTGTGCGTAGTAAGGAGGCACTTCCTTGCATGCGAAGATAGCTGGTGGGTCCGACCTGTCAGTGGGGGCATGTTTTTTTAGCGAAATACAGAGGCCCTTCTGGTGGGTCCCAGATGTCAGGTGGAGGAATCATTATTTTGCGCGTAATAAGGAGGCATTTCCTTGTGTGCGGCCGTGGACCCAGCTGTCAGCCTCTCCACGCATAGTCTACTTCCGATGGTGTCGTTTGTTGACCACATAGACCATGCCGCACCGAGCGCATCCAAGGTGGTGGACGACGGTGAGGCCCCGGATAGCAACGAGCCGGAGATGGGAAGACGCGGGAGTAGAGTCGCAGACGGAGAGGTGTACGAGGGTTAACTGGTTATAGTGCGGTGTGGTTCAGCAGTCGGTGGAGAAGAACAGGAGGTGTGGAGGGGTGGAGGGATGGCCTGGCCAATGGTGGAGTAGCGCTTCATAGTGAAGCGTGCTAAGCAGAGCTGCTAGCAGCAGGAGGCGGGAGGTGGTCCCGATGGCGCTGGAGGAAGAAGACAAGAGATTGAATATGGATGCCGGTCGTCGGATGTAAATCCAACGGCTAACATGTCAGAATCTGTTGACTAAATTGACAACGACTTGCGTTGGCTTCGAACTGTTGGCCCACATTTCAGCCTCCAAAAATGTGGCACGTATTCAACCCATTTTTTCAGAATTTACAGTCTTTTTTTTGCGCGGTAGTTTGATCTTCTTTTTTGAATTACAGTCCATTAGCCGGGCTAGGTGAACAAATAGTGTAGCGTCCATGCAGCCCATTTATTTTATTTCCTAAAAAATTACAGGCCATTTGCACTTTCTCGAAATACACGATTTTACTGGGCTGATTCTAATTATAATGTTGGGTTGGGCCAGCAATGTTATCAAAAAATAAAAAGGGGCTGAGCATTTTGTTATAAATATATTTAAATAATAAGTGATATTATTACATTCGTCCTTAAATCTTACCAAGCTTTTGTACACAATCACTAGGATTTTCGTGCCAAAACAATCCAGGATTTTATTGTTAAGAAATTATTTTTATAAGTTAATAAGATGTGGGATATTGTTTTCTTACATATGTAAGTATCTGTTAAATGATGACAATAAAAATAATATATAATAACATATAAAATAATTTAAATATATATAATATAGTTAGAAGGGAAACATAAGTTGGACCTGGCATTCCTATTCTTATATAGAAAAATAGAACAGACCTCTGCGTTTTCTTCAAAAAATTACATAAATTGGGCTGCCGATGTTTCAGGAAAAATAAAACCTCGGATGGGAGGTCCATAGGCCGGTCGATACATGACGGCCCTCAAGAAAATACAAACAGGCCTATGGACCTCCCATCCGAGGTCGTGGGCTCCGCATGTTAAAAATGAAAGCCTAGACCGTGCAGCCCAAAACCCAGCTGATACTTGCTGCCCCAGTGATAATAAATGATACCTGCCAGCTCCCCGGCTTCGTTGTGAATTTATCTCCTATAGTAACTACGTTGAAGCACCTAAAAAATGTAATTATGTTGACAAACCCGTGTACCAATGTCAGTATAGAATTAGGAGGAAGTATTTTTTCGATGAGGCACTTGCTTGCGTATGGCCATAGACCTGGTGGGTCCCGACTGTCTGCCTCTCCATGTACAGTCCTCTCCAGATTCCTCTCATTTGTTCAGCATGTTCACAACGGCAGACAGCGGCATCACGGCGAGCGCACAAAGGCGCAGGAGGGGATCCGACCACCTGAGGAAGTGCCTTATTATTAATGAAACTACTGAACTAGCCTAGTGGCCAGGTGACACTACCTGAAAGCCGTTCTGCTCGGGTTCGATTCCACCTGTGCAGGGAAAATATCTCCAAATTTGTTGCCTCTGCCTTTATTGACATGTGGGTCCCCATTGTCATCTACGCACACCACGTTCACAACTTGCTAAAACTTCGTCCCTTGTTTTCTCTGCGTTTCGCACACTCGACATTGTGTGGGCATTTTAACTGTGCATCATATGAAGATGTGCTATACATGAATGTTGATTAGCATGATGTTAACTGGCTGGTAGTTCCATTTTCGACAATGAATAAAACTTCCAACATGATGTTAACCCTGTTTGAAAAGGCCGTGTTAATATAAATGCTCTGCCTCTGAAAGTTGCAGTTTCTTATCTGAAACTGAGCTTGCAGTTTCTTATCTGAAACTGAAACCTACAGTTTCTTCTCTGAGAATCACATTGTCTGCACTTTTATACTCCTATGAAAATACATTTTTTAAGTGCTAAAAATAGATCTCTAGAATTGTAAAATACTTCATATGCTCAATACTACAAACCTGAAATTCAAAAGACATTCATATCTGAAAGTACTCTCAAAATACACAACACAAAACACAATTCACTACCTGCAATACTGACAACCCTAAGCTCCTCCTAACAATTCACAACCTGCCCGACTATTGGGCTGGGGGAGCAGTCCCCTCCTATTCCTCGGCGGCAGACAGCCGCCCCGTGAGACAATGTGAACGGCGAGGGAGAGGATGGCGGGGAAGCGTCGTCGGGCCAACTGCTTTTCTCCTCTTGCAGTTGGGTTCGGTCGACGAAGACTCCACCGGCTCGCTCTGGCAGGACACCCTCACAAACGGCACACTATATATGCTCGATCCTTCAATCTCTAGTGGATGCTCCATCTGGGATCGATACTCCCACCACCACTCCCTCACAATCGGATTCGGTGAATCTGTTTGCTCCATGGCCTAGAGGAGCAGCTCTATGTACTCCCGCGCGACTCCCTCCGGGAGTATCATCGCCTTTTCGCTCTGTTGCAGATATTTGGCCATGGATGTCCCCGTCGCTGCTAGTTAGTCCTTGTTGTCAAACCAAGACTGTATCTCCAACATCCTAGCTAGCTTTACAGGGTCGCCATCTGCGATCCTCATGTATCAGTTTTACTCCTCCATCGATTTACTTCTCCACAGCACCTTCACTTGCCGATGGTGGTTTTTGAATGGAAGAGGAGAGGAGCAGTGCTGGTTTTGGATTAGAATGAGAGAGGAGCGATGGTGGTTTTGGACTGGAACAGGAGAGGAGGGGCGGTGGTTTTGAAATGGAAGAGGAGAGGAGCGGCGCTGGATTTAGATTGGAACAGGAGAGGAGCGGTAGTGGTTTAAGAGGAGAAGAGCGGAAGAGCGGCGCTGGTCTTGGAAGTATTTTTTTGTTGTTTGCGTATTTTGGGTCAAAGTTTGACCACGTACTGTATTTGACAAGCAAAATGTGAATGCATGTCACCAAAAATTGTATCGTTTGGTTCATATCTGAATGTACTTTCAAATTATATTATTTTTGCAACGTATAATGTATATTTTATGTGCGAAAATCATGGTCAATTATGACCCAGAATAAAAGGGAGACTAGTTAATGTGGGGTCGCTTTGTTAATTGAAGGGTAAATTGATTTTGATTTTGATCCAGTCATAGCGCGCCGGCCCTCTTGTCCAATCCTAAATCGCTGTTGCACGCTCCTCTCCCTCTTCTCCATTGCAAAACCACCTCCTCTCCTCTCCATCATCTCCATTCCAAAACCATCGTCTCGCCTCTCCCTCTTCTGATCTTCTCCATTGAAAAACCACCTCCTCTCCTCTCCATCATCTCCATTCCAAAACCACCGTCTTGCCTCTCCCTCTTATCTATTGCAAGACCATCATCTCTCCTCCCATCTTCCAAAGCTAGCACCGGACCACTCAGAAGGACATCTATGCAGAGGATGGAGCAGTGAATCAGGCAGATCACGGGCGGCGACCAGGCAAAGTTAGCCAGGTTGAAGGAGATCCTTACTTGGTTTGACAATGAGTGGGAGATTTCGAGGACGGTGTGGGCCATGTGGAAATGTATGCAAAAGAGCGAGACGGTGGCGATGAGGGCGGCGATGTACACGTACTCCTCGGCGGCAGTCACGCCGCCTCGTTTCAACGGTGGCAGTAGGGTTTAAGGTAAGCTTCGCACTAACCTAATCTTCCACCTGCTCATGCACTACAAAAAAGACACATCCGTGAAATTTTGGGCCGAACGAAAAAAAAATTGTCATACTTATGACACTTCTATGATGATAATTGTGACAAAACCCAGTATCATCATAGATGTGGTGGGCTCCTACTTCAATGACAAAAAATCATGACAGAAAATGGGCTTTTCGTCCTGGGCGGGCCGGAGACTTAGCTACATGACATTCTTTGGGCCGTCCATGATGGAAAAAACCATGGTAGAAGCGAGGGCGAGGGAATTTTCAGGGAGTTCCCGGTTACGGTGGGTGGTCGGGGGCTGAGCGATGCATGTTTCTCTCGTACACGTAAGCGCGTGTGTGCGAGGCATTGGGCTCTAACTGAACCCGAGTGAGGCATCGCCTAACTGAACCCGAGCGATTGTACTCCAGGCTACGCGTTACTGAACCCGAGCGATCGATCGATGGCTGTTAACTGAACCCGATCGAGCGATTCCT
Source organism: Triticum timopheevii (assembly GCA_963921465.1). Lineage (NCBI taxonomy): Eukaryota > Viridiplantae > Streptophyta > Magnoliopsida > Poales > Poaceae > Triticum > Triticum timopheevii. The sequence goes on from OY997270.1 coordinate 109,073,626, forward strand.
TAGCTACTGCTGCTAACTGAAGCTGGTCGATGCTGCCTCTGCATGAACAGTGAGCGTTGCGGGGGGGGGGGGGGTGGATGAATAGTGAGAGGTGGGGGTGGATGAACAGGACCCCGTGGTGTTGCGTCTGGATAAACAGGACCCCGATCGATCGAGCCGGTTGGGGCTGGATGAACAGGACCTCGTGGAGGGCTGGATGAACAGGACGACCCCATGGAGGGCTGGATGAACAGTAGACGGTGGAGGGGTGGATGAACAGTAGCCCGTGGAGGGGTGGTTGAACAGGAGCCCATGGAGAGGGGTGGTTGAATAGTAGCTGGTGGAGTAGCGCGCGGTGGAGGCTGGATGAACAGGAGCCTGTGGATGAGCAGTCATAGGTGGAGGCTGGAGGAGGTCGACGGTGGATGAACAGTAGTCCATGGAGGTGATGACCCACAAGTGTAGGGGGTCAATCATAGTCCTTTCGATAATTAAGAGTGTCGAACCCAACGAGGAGCAGAAGGAAATGATAAGCGGTTTTCAGTAAGGTTTTCTCTGCAAGCACTGAAATTGTAGGTGATAGATAGTTTTGTGATAAGATAAATGGTAACGAGTAACAAGTAAATAAAGTAAACAAAGTGCAGCAAGGTGGCCCAATCCTTTATGTAGCAAAGGATAAGCCTGGACAATTTCTAATAATGAGAAAGAAGCTCCCGAGGACACATGGGAATTATCGTCAAGCTAGTTTTCATCACGTTCATATGATTCGCGTTCGGTACTTTGATAATTTGGTATGTGGGTGGACCGGTGCTTGGGTACTGCCCTAACTTGGACAAGTATCCCACTTATGATTACCCCCTATTGCAAGCATCTGCAACTACAAAAGAAGTATTAAGGTAAACCTAGCCACAGCATTAAACATATGGATCCAAATCAGCCCCTAACGAAGCAACGCATAAACTAGGGTTTAAGCTTCTATCACTCTAGCAACCCATCATCTACTTATTACTTCCCTATGCCTTCCTCTAGGCCCAAATAATGGTGACGTGTCATGTAGTCGACGTTCACATAACACCACTAGAGGAAAAGACAACATACATCTCATCAAAATATCGAACGAATACCAAATTCACATGACTACTAATAGCAAGACTTCACCCATGTCCTCAGGAACAAACATAACTACTCAAAAAGCATATTCATGTTCATAATCAGAGGAGTAATAATATGCATAAAGGATCTAAACATATGATCTTCCACCAAGTAAACCAATTAGCATCAAGTACAAGGAGTAGTCAACACTACTAGCAACCCACAGGTACCAATTTGTGGTTTTGATACAAGATTGGATACAAGAGATGAACTAGGATTCTGAGAGGATATGGTGCTGGTGAAGATAGATTGACCCCCTCCCAATGAGAGGATCGTTGGTGATGACGTTGGTGATGATTTCCCCCTCCCGGAGGGAAGTGTCCCCGGCAGAACAGCTCTGCCGGAGCCCTAGATTGATTCCGCCAAGGTTCCACCTCGTGGCGGCGGAGTTTCATCCTGTAAGCTTGCCCACGATATTTTCCAGGGTAAAAGCTATGATATAGCAGAAGATGGACGCGCCCAGTAGGGGAGGGGCGCCCTCCTGTCTCCTGGACAGGGTGTGGGCCCCCTGGTGTATTTCTTTCGCTCAATATTTCTTATAAATTCCAAAAAGATGTTTCCTGGAGTTTCAGGACTTTTGGAGCTATGCAGAATAGGTTTCCAATGTTTGCTCCTTTTCCAGCCAGAATTCCAGTTGCCGGCATTCCCCCTCTTCATGGTAAAACTTGTAAAATAAGAGAGAATAGCCATAATTATTGAGAAATAATGAGTAATAACAGCCCATAATGCAATAAATATTGATATAAAAGCATGATGCAAGATGGACGTATCAACACCCCCAAGCTTAGACCTCGTTTGTCCTCAAGCGGAAGCCGAAATCAAAAAATATGTCCACATGTTTAGAGATAGAGGTGTCGATAAAAATAAAATACGAACATGAGGGCATCATGATCATTCTTATAATAGCAACATAAATAGATTTTATCATATGATTTCTTATGCTCAAGTAACAATCAATTCACAATGTCAATTATGGTTCAAAAACTTCATTGGGAACTAACAAACTATAATCTCAGTCATTGAAGCAATTGCAATTTATCGTAACATCAGAAAGAGTCAACAATAGAGCTTTTCAGCAAGCTCGCATACTCAACTATCTTTTAGTCTTCTATAATTGCTAACACTCACGCAATACTTGTGGTTATGGAGTTTCAGCCGGACACTGAGAAAGATAGGGGCTTATTGTGTTTCCTCCCAACGTATTCACCTTTAGGTGATGTCAACAATAATAGCCCATGCTAACTAATATCCAATTGGATATATATATCATGATCTTTCAAACACGAGGAGCTTGCCAAAGGATAAAATGAAAAAGGGAACGGTGAGGATCACCTTGACTAAAGCATAAAGTAAAAGATAGGCCCTTCGCAGAGGGAAGCAGAGGTTTTCATGTGCGTTTAGGGTTGATGCACAAAATCTTAATGCAAAAGAATGTCACTTTATATTACCCCTTGTATGTGGACCTTTATTATGCAGTCTGTCGCTTTTATTACTTCCACAACAAGTTCGTACAAAGCTTATTTTCTCTGCACTAATAAGTCATACATATTTAGATAGCAATTTTTATTGCTTGCAACATGACAACTTACTTGAAGGATCTTACTCAGTCCATAGGTAGGTATGGTGGACTCTCATGGCAAAACTGGGTTTAAAGGTAATTGGAAGCACAAGTAGTATCTCTACTTGGTGCAAGGAATTTGGCTAGCACGAGGGAGAAAGGCAAGCTCAACATGTTTGGAAGGTCAATGACAATATACTTTAACTGAGATGCGCGAAAACATAAACCATTACGTTGTCTTCCTTGTCCAACGTCAACTCTTTTAGCATGTCATACCTAATGAGTGCTCCCAAATATAAAAAGGTGTCCAAAATAATATATTTGTATGTGAACCCCTCTTTCCTTATCACTTCCTGTTAATTTCAATGATGACCAAAACTACGTTCATCAACTCTCAACAATTTTTATGCCTCATACTTTCTATGTGTGAAGTTATCACTATCCATAAGATCAATATGAACTCTTTTATTCTTTATACTTTCTCAAGATCATAGCAACATAGCAAAGCCCTTGATTCAACACTAATATTTATTATAGATAACTCACGGACTCGATTACAAAAAGAGATCACAAAGCAAAACTCAAACTACTTGATATCAAAACTTCAAACTACTAGATCAAGATACTACTGAAAGAATCAAACTAAATAAAGCGGTAAAGATAGGAGTGTGATGGTGATATGATACCGGGGCACCTCCCCCAAGCTTGGCAGTTGCCAAGGGGAGTGCCCATACCCATGTGGTTATGTCCTCGGAGGTGATGAAGCAGGAGTTGTTGATGATGTAGGCTTGTTCCTCAATTTACACTTGAGTATAATATTTTGCTCCTTTAGGTCCTCGATCTCCTGCTCAAGGCTTAATACTCTTTTGCATAATTCCTGTTTATTTTCTTGCAAGAGACGAAAAGGGATAAACTCGATCTTTGGCTTCTTTGCTCTACCAGGGAGGCTTGACTTTTTAAACTCCACATGCATGTCCCCAGGCTGAGATAATGAGGCTTCGTCTTCGTCTGAACTCGTCTCCTCCTTTACTTTAGGCTCATAGTCTTCCTCTTCTTCAGACGTCCAGGCATTATGGTCCAAGTCCCCGTAGACCTTAGGGTCTGCGAGGTAATCAGCCACATAACTTTCCCCTTCCAAATCTTGGGATGACATATTGCTCTTAAGTCTGAAACAGAAACAGCTCAAAACGAAAACAGAGCATATTTGCGTGGTACAGTGATCAAAATCTTCGGGAGTATATATAACGAATTTTTACCGACCAAAATACGTAATATGCAAGAAAACGGAGTCCGGGAGGCACACGAGGTGCCCACGAGACAGGGGGGGCGTGCCCAGTAGGGGGGCGCGCCCTCCACTCTCGTGGGGGCCTCGAACTGGGCGCGCCCCCCTGTCTCGTGGGGGCCTCGTGTCCCTTTCGGACTACTTATTTCTTCCTAAAATTCTTAAATATTCCAAAACTGATAAAAAATGCCATTGGAGTTGTTTTCGAGTCGGTTTACTTACCGTACCACATACCTATACCTTTTCGGAGTCCGGAACATTCTGGAAAGTGTCCCTTATGTATTCCTCAGGGGTTACGGTTTCAATAATGTTAGTTTCAACATTGATAGGATTACTTGAAATATAATGTTTAATTCTTTGACCATTTACCACCCTCGGACTCGTGCCTTCGAAGTTGTTGATTTTTATGGCACCAGAACGATAGACCTCCTCGATAATGTAAGGACCTTCCCATTTTGAGAGAAGTTTTCCTACAAAAAACCTTAAACGAGAGTTGAATAATAACACATAATCTCCTACGTTAAACTCACACTTTTGTATCCTCTTATCATGCCAGCGTTTGACTTTTTCTTTGAATAGCTTGGCATTCTCATATGCTTGGGTTCTCCATTCATCAAGTGAGCTAATATCAAACAACCTCTTCTCACCGGCAAGTTTGAAGGCATAATTGAGCTCTTTGGTAGCCCAGTATGCCTTATGTTCAAGTTCAAGAGGTAAATGACATGCTTTTCCATAAACCATCTTATATGGAGACATACCCATAGGATTTTTGTATGTAGTTCTATAGGCCCATAATGCATCATCAAGTTTTTTGGACCAATTCTTTCTAGATCTATCCACAGTCTTTTGCAAAATTAATTTGAGCTCTCTATTGCTCAACTCTACTTGACCACTAGACTACGGATGATAAGGAGATGTGATTCTATGATTGACATCATACTTAGCAAGCATCTTACGGAAAGCACCGTGAATAAAATGTGAACCACCATCAGTCATAAGATATCTAGGGACTCCAAACCTCGGAAAAATAACTTCCTTAAGCATTTTAATAGAAGTGTTATGATCAGCACTACTAGTTGGAATAGCTTCTACCCACTTAGTAACGTAATCAACAGCAACTAAAATATGTGTATAACCATTAGAGGCAGGAAAAGGTCCCATATAATCAAAGCCCCAAACATCAAACGGTTCAATAACAAGAGAATAATTCATAGGCATTTCTTGACGTCTACTAATGTTACCTATTCTTCGACATTCATCACAAGATAAGACAAACTTACGAGCATCTTTGAAGAGAGTAGGCCAATAAAAACTAGATTGTAGTACCTTGTGTGCAGTTCTATCTCTAGCGTGGTGTCCTCCATAAGATTCGGAGTGACACTTACGTAGAATCTGTTCCTGTTCATGCTCAGGCACACAACATCTAATAACACCATCTACTCGTTCTTTATAAAGGTGTGGGTCATCCTAGAAGTAATGTCTTAAATCATAAAAGAACTTTTTCTTTTGCTGGTATGTGAAACTAGGCAGTATAAATTTAGCAACAATGTAATTAGCATAATCAGCATACCAAGGAGCAGTACGAGAAGCATTAACAACCGCTAATTGTTCATCAAGAAAGCTATCATCAATAGCCAGTGGGTCATCAAGAACATTCTCTAACCTAGACAAGTTGTCTGCAACGGGGTTCTCAGCTCCCTTTCTATCAATAATGTGTAAATCAAATTCTTGGAGCAAGAGAACCCATCTAATGAGTCTAGGCTTAGCATCTTTCTTTTCCATAAGATATTTAATAGCAGCATGATCAGTGTGAATAGTAACTTTGGAATCAACAATATAAGGTCTAAACTTATCACATGCAAACACAACTGCTAAGAACTCTTTTTCAGTAGTAGCATAATTTCTCTGGGCAGAATCAAGAGTCTTACTAGCATACTGGATAACATTCAATTTCTTATCGACTCTTTGCCCTAGAATAGCACCTACAGCATAATCACTGGCATCACACATAATTTCAAAAGGTAAATTCGAATCAGGTGCCTGAACAATAGGTGCAGTGATCAAAGCTTTCTTAAGTATTTCAAATGCTTCTACACAATCATCATCAAAGACAAAAGGAATATCTTTTTGCAATAAATTAGTCAGAGGCCTAGAGATTTTAGAAAAGTCCTTAATGAACCTCCTATAAAAACCGGCATGACCAAGGAAACTTCTTATACCTTTTATGTCCTTGGGACATGGCATCTTTTCAATAGCATCAATCTTGGCTTTGTCAACTTCAATACCTCTCTCGGAGATCTTATGCCCCAAGACAATGCCTTCATTAACCATAAAGTGACACTTTTCCCAATTCAGGACAAGACTAGTGTCTTCGCATCTCTGCAAAACTCGATCAAGGTTGCTCAAACAATCATCAAAAGAGGATCCATAAATGGAGAAATCATCCATGAATACCTCGCAAATCTTTTCACAAAAATCGGAGAATATAGCCATCATGCATCTTTGAAAGGTAGCAGGTGCATTACATAAACCAAAAGGCATACGTCTATAAGCAAAAGTACCGAAAGGGCAAGTAAAAGTAGTCTTAGATTGATCCTTCGCTGATACAGGTATTTGAGAGAAGCCAGAATAACCATCTAGAAAGCAGAAATGAGTGTGTTTGGATAGTCTTTCTAGCATTTGAGCAATAAAAGGTAAAGGGTAATGATCTTTCTTAGTAGCTTTATTTAACTTACGAAAATCAGTTACCATCCTATAACTTGTAATAATTCTTTGCGGGATCAATTCATCTTTATCATTAGGAACAATGGTAATACCTCCCTTTTTAGGAACACAATGGACAGGGCGTACCCATTCACTATCAGCAACGGGGTAAATAATACCTGCCTCAAGGAGCTTTAGTATCTCCTTTCTTACCACTTCCTCCATCTTGGGATTTAATCATCTTTGAGGATCTCTAACTGGTTTAGCATCTTTCTCCACTGTAATTTTGTGTTGGCATAATGTGGGACTAATGCCCTTAAGATCATCCAGAGTATATCCAGTAGCTGCTCGGTGCTTCTTCAGAGTTTTCAATAATCTTTCTTCTTCTTTCTCTGAAAGGTTAGCACTAATAATAACAGGATATATTTCCTTTTCATCAAGATAAGAATACTTAAGATTATCAGGTAATGGTTTGAGTTCAAACACGGGATCACCCTTGGGTGGAGGGGGATCCCTAAGAATTTCAACAGGAAGGTTATGTTTCAGCATAGGTTCCTGTTTAAGGAACAGTTCATCTATTTCCTCTCTTTCCTTCATAAACATATCGTTTTCATGGTCTAGCAATATTGTTCTAACGGATCAGTAGGAGGAACAGCAATGGAAGCAAGACCAATAATCTCATCCTTACTAGGTGGTTCCCTATCACGAGGTTGTCTACTAAACTTAGCAAAATTAAACTCATGAGACATACCATCTATGCCAACGGTGACAGTATTCTTTTCACAATTAATCTTAGCACTAGCTGTATTCAAGAAGGGTCTACCGAAAATAATGGGACAAAAATCATCTTGTGGGGAACCAAGAACAAGAAAATCAGTAGGGTATTTAACCTTCCCACACAAAACTTCAACATCTCTAACAATCGCAAAGGGTTTAATGGTATCCCTATTAGCAAGCTTAATAGTAACATCAATATCTTCTAATTCAATGGGTGCAATGTCATGCATAATTTCTTGATACAAGGTATAAGTTATTGCACTAGCACTAGCACCCATATCACATAAGCCATCATAACAATGATCTCCTATTTTAACAGAAATAACAGGCATGCCTACGACAGGTCTACGTGTCTTAGTATCTGGTCTAGCAATATTAGCAGTCTCACCACAGAAATAAATAACATGCCCATCTAAATCATCATCCAAGAGATCTTTAACCATAGCAATACTAGGTTCAACATTAATTTGCTCAGGAGGTGTATAAGCTAGTATTACTCTTACGAACAATAGTCAAAGCTTTAGCATGATCCTTTATCCTAACAGGAAAAGGGGGTTTCTCAACATAAGTAGTAGGAACAATAGGATCACTATAGGTAATAGTATTTTCTTCGACTGTAATAGGTGCAACTACTTTCACTTCAACAGGAGGATTATATTTAAACCACTTCTCTTTAGGGAGATCAACGTGAGTAGCAAAAGATTCACAGAAAGAAGCTACTATCTCAGAGTCAAGTCCATACTTAGCGCTAAATCCACGAAAAGCATCGGTATCCATAAAAGATTTAACACAATCGAACTTAGGTGTCGTACCTGACTCCTTACCATCGTCAGAACCCCAATCTTCAGAGTTGCATTTAATTCTTTCCAGTAAGTCCCATTTGAAATCAATAGTCTTCAGCATATAAGAACCAGCACAGGAAGTATCGAGCAGGTTGCGATTATCAAGAGAAAGCCGAGCATAAAAGTTCTGAATAATCATTTCCCGAGAGAGCTCATGATTGGGGCATGAATATAACATTGACTTAAGCCTCCCCCAAGCTTGAGCGATGCTTTCTCCTTCACGAGGCCAGAAATTATATATGTAATTACGATCACGATGAACAAGATGCATAGGATAGAACTTCTGGTGAAATTCCAACTTCAATCGCTTATAATTCCAAGATCTCGTATCATCACATAGCCTATACCATGTCAATGCATCTCCCTTCAAAGATAAAGGGAAGACCTTCCTTTTGACAACATCATAGGGGATACCTACAAGCTTAAATAATCCACAAACTTCATCCACAAAGATAAGGTGTAAATCGGGATGCAATGTTCCATCTCCTGCAAATGGATTAGCTAGCAGTTTCTCTATCATACCCGAAGGAATATCAAAGTAAATATATTCATAAAGTTCAGTAGGTTGAGGAGCAAATCTTTGCTCTTCTGGTTGGGGTGAAGATACCCCAAACAAGCCCCTCAAAGGATTAGTTTCCATAGTGACAAGTAACAGAAAAATTCAGCACACTATATAAATGTTTCCTTACCAAGTTCTGCTCACCAAAAGCGCTACACTCCCCGGCAACGGCGCCAGAAAAGAGTCTTGATGACCCACAAGTGTAGGGGATCAATCATAGTCCTTTCGATAAGTAAGAGTGTCGAACCCAACGAGGAGCAGAAGGAAATGATAAGAGGTTTTCAGTAAGGTTTTCTCTGCAAGCACTGAAGTTGTAGGTGATAGATAGTTTTGTGATAAGGTAAATGGTAACGAGTAACAAGTAAATAAAGTAAACAAAGTGCAGCAAGGTGGCCCAATCCTTTATGTAGCAAAACATAAGCCTGGACAATTTCTAATAATGCGAAAGAAGCTCCCGAGGACACATGGGAATTATCGTCAAGCTAGTTTTCATCACGTTCATATGATTCACGTTCGTACTTTGATAATTTGGTATGTGGGTGGACCGGTGCTTGGGTACTACCCTAACTTGGACAAGTATCCCACTTATGATTAACCCCTATTGCAAGATTCCGCAACTACAAAAGAAGTATTAAGGTAAACCTAACAACAGCATTAAACATATGGATCCAAATCAGCCCCTAACGAAGCAACGCATAAACTAGGGTTTAAGCTTCTGTCACTCTAGCAACCCATCATCTACTTATTACTTCCCTATGCCTTCCTCTAGGCCCAAATAGTGGTGAAGTGTCATGTAGTCGACATTCACATAACACCACTAGAGGAAAAGACAACATACATCTCATCAAAATATCGAACGAATACCAAATTCACATGACTACTAATAGCAAGACTTCACCCATGTCCTCAGGAACAAATGTAACTACTCACAAAGCATATTCATGTTCATAATCAGAGGAGTAATAATATGCATAAAGGATCTGAACATATGATCTTCCACCAAGTAAACCAATTAGCATCAACTACAAGGAGTAATCAACACTACTAGCAACCCACAGGTACCAATTTGTGGTTTTGATACAAGATCGAATACAAGAGATGAACTAGGGTTTTGAGAGGAGATGGTGCTGGTGAAGATGTTGATGGATATTGACCCCCTCCCGATGAGAGGATCGTTGGTGATGACGTTGGTGATGATTTCCCCCTCCCGGAGGGAGGTGTCTCTGGCAGAATAGCTCTGCCGGAGCCCTAGATTGATTCCGCCAAGGTTCCGCCTCGTGGCGGTGGAGTTTCGTCCCGTGAGCTTGCCCACGTTTTTTTCCAGGGTAAAAGCTATGATATAGCAGAAGATGGACACCGGAGGCCCACCAGGGGGCCCAGGAGATAGGGGCGCGCCCAGTAGGGGGGGCGCGCCCAGTAGGGGGGCGCGCCCTCCTGTCTCCTGGACAGGGTGTGGGCCCCTGGTGTATTTTTTTGCTCAATAATTCTTATAAATTCCAAAAAGATGTTTCGTGGAGTTTTAGGACTTTTGGAGAATAGGTTCCAACGTTTGCTCCTTTTCCATCCAGAATTCCAACTGCCGGCATTCCCCCTCTTCAAGGTAAACCTTGTAAAATAAGAGAGAATAGCCATAAGTGTTGAGATATAATGTGTAATAACAGCCCATAATGCAATAAATATTGATATAAAAGCATGATGCAAAATGGACGTATCAGGAGGCTGGAGGAGGTCGACGGTGGGGATGGACAGTATCCCGTGGAGTCCCGTTTTGTGGTACGCCACACCCCTCCGATGAACAGGACCCCCGTTTCGACCGTAGCACTCCAACACAAGTCCGTTTCGTCCTTTTTGCGGTATGCCACACCCCTCCCGATCAAAAGGACCCCCGTTTCGACCATAGGAGGTCTGTTTCCTCCGTTTTGCGGTACGCCAGACCCCTCCCGATGAACAGGATCCCGTTTCGAACATGGTCGGTCGAACACAAGGTCGTTTCCTCTGTTCTATGGTACGCCAGATCTCGTTTCCATCGCCTGTTCCGTCCAAGCCCTCCCGATGAACACGACGACGCATTCCGTTCTGACCCAGTCGGTTGGCTCCCCATGAACAGGACGATGACGTTGTTTCTCCGTTCCGACCCAGCCATGTACACGAGCCCTGGTCGTACGTATGCGCGAGTAGGCAATCGAGACCCTGCCCGTATGTACACATACGTGGCCGTATTTTCTTTCTAGCACACTGGCCGTTGTACGTACGTGTACATGCTATGTGCGTGCCTCTACTACGACATGTGCGAGCCTCTACATCCACCAGTATGTACGTACACGTTCGCGACCAAAATGACAACGCTACGTATGCTTCGACTTGGTGGGTCCCGACTATCAGGCACTTCCTTGCGTGCGAAGATGTAGCTGGTGGGTCCCAGCTAGCAGGCGTGAATCATTTTTTTTATACGCACTTACTTGCGTGCGAAGGTGTAGCTGGTGGGTCCCAGCAGTCAAGGGGGAAACGTTTTTTTTTGCAAAATACGGTGGCCTGTCCGGTGGGTCCCTACTGTCAGGTGGAGGAATAATTATTTTGCGCGTAATAAGGGGGCACTTCCTTGCGGCCGCCGTGGACCCAGCTGCCAGCCTCTCCATGTACAGTACTCTTCCGATGGAAGTCGTTCCTTGACCATGTTGACCACGCCGCACGGAGAGCACCAGGGCGGTGGACGACGGCGAGGCCTAGGAAGGGGACGACGCGGAGCCGGGGAAGACGTGGTAGTGGAAGCCCACGCGGAGAGGAGTACGAGGGTTCACTGGTTTGGCCGTGGTGTGAGGCTGCCAACGCCGCAGGGCCTGGCCAGTGGTGGGAATAGTAGGGGTGGTGAGGCCTCCGCGGCAGCACAGCCGGCGGGAGGCAGGAGCATGCGGCACGACCGACGCTGCTTTGGGTGGAGCAAGAAGACTAGAGGTTGAAGAAGCACTACGGCCGTTGGATGGACATTTTACGGTCACTGGAGCTAGGATCGTTCATATTGACTAAGTTGACAAAGCCCTCCGTCCCCGTCAACTTAGTAGGCCCACAAGTCAGCCTCCCACCAAGGTGGGTCCCAGCTAGCAGGGAGAGTATTTCATTTTTTTGTGCGTAATAAGGAGGCACTTCCGGTGGGTCCGAGCTGACAGCGGGGGGAACGTTTTTTGCAAAATACGGTGGCCCGTCCGGTGGGTCCCAGCAGTCAGGGAGGAACGTTTTTTCGCGAAATACTGGTGGCCCATCCGGTGGGTCCCTGCTGTCAGGTGGAGGAATAATTATTTTTCGCATAATAAGGAGGCACTTCCTTGCGGCTGCCGTGGACCCAGCTGTCAGCCTCTCCATGTACAGTAGTCTTCCGATGGAAGTCGATCGTTGACCACATTGACCACGCCGCACCGAGAGCACCACAGCGGTGGACGACGACGAGGCCTAGGAAGGGGAAGACGCAGAGCCGGGGAAGACGCGGCAGTGGATGCCCACGCGGAGAGGAGTATGAGGGTTCGCTGGTTCGGCTGCGGTGTGAGGCTGCCGTCACAGCAGAATAACAGGGGTGTGGGTGAGTGGAGGGATGGCCTGGCCAGTGGTGGGAGTAGTATGGGGGCGGTGAGGCCTCCGCGGTAGCACAGCCGGCCACGGGAGGCAGGAGCAGGCGGCACGACCGGCACTGCTTTGGGCGGCTGGAGCAAGAAGACCAGAGGTTGAAGAAGCACTATGGCCGTTGGATGGACATCATACGGTCACTGGAGTATTGACTAAGTTGACAAAGCCCTCCGTCTGCGTCAACTTAGTAGGCCCACAAGTTAGCCCAACAATATGGTGGGTCCCACCTAGCAGGGGGGTATTCTTTTTTTGGGCGTAATAAGGAGGCACTTCCTTGCGTGCGAAGATATAGCTGGTGGGTCCGACCTGTCAGCGGGAGAACGTTTTTTTCGAGAAATACAGAGGCCCTTCCTGTGGGTCCTAGCTGTCAGGTGGAGGAACCATTATTTTGCGCGTAATAAGGAGGCATTTCCTTGCGTGCGGCCGTGGACCCAGCTGTCAGCCTCTCCACATACAGTCCACTTCTGATGGATGTCGTTCATTGACCACGTTGACTAGGCCGCGCCGGGAGCACCAGGGCGGTGGACGACGGCGAGGCCTAGGAAGGGAATGACACGGAGCCAGGGAATACTTGGCAGTTGTTTCCCACGCGGAGGAGTACGAGGGTTTACTGGTTCGTCTGCCGTCCCCGGAGAATAACAGCAGGTGTGGGTGAGTAGAGGGATGGCTAGGCCAGCGATGGGAGTACGGTGGGGCCGTGAGGCCTGCGCGGCAGCATAACCGGCCGCGGGAGGAGGGAGCAGGCAGTCCCGCCGGCGCTTGTTTGAGCGGCTGGAGCATGAAGAACAGAGATTGAAGAAGCACGACAGCCGTTGGATGGACATCCAACAGTCACTGCTCTCGTGTGTTGACTAAGTTGATAGGGTGTTGCGTGTGCGTCAACCTTTTTTTACGAAAGCATACGCGTCAACCTGTAGTAGGCGCACAAGTCAGCCTCAAATCTGTGGAAAACAGCATACAGCCCATCTGCCATTATTTCTAATAATGTACAGCCCATTTGCTAATTCTTAAAAACAAATTTGGAGCCCATCTTCTTTTTGTTAGCATTACACCCCATATTGTGGCCACGGTTAAAAAGTATATGAATTTTTGCATATTTCGGTGCGGTCAATGTTTTTTAATCCAGAAATATCGATTCATATTCAAACTATTTTGAAAAATAATTATATAAATATAAAATCCAAATAATTGTCCAGGCACAAAAATCAATGGACTTTAAAATCTTGTAGTGAAAAAAATTGAAACTAATTCCCGGTTTGATGTGTTTTAAAAATGTGCAGCCCATTTCTGGGCAAACCGAATGAAACTCTCCTCGTCTTGAAAGATTTACAGCCCAGCAGGGCCGATAAAGCAAGTAGGCCTTGTTTGGGTATTTCTTTTAAAAAAATAGAACTGGGCTAGCCATTTTCAACAAGAAAAAAACACAACTGGGCTCATGATGTGGTAAACATAAATAAAACCCTGGCTAGACGAGCCACAGCCCCCGCACAACCCCATTGTTACCCTCATCCGTCGCTAAAACTAGTATAAATAACAACTGCTTGTTCCTCAAAAAAACTACGCGACCTGCTAGGTCCCTGGTGTCAGCCACTCGTAGTGTAATTCTCTCGTTTATTGACTACGTTGACAATGGCGTGAGCCCCAGATGTCCAACCATTAGGAGGAACCACATTTTTGGGCTTGTAATATAGAGGCACTTGCTTGCGTACTACCATGACGCTGGTGGGTCCCTACTGTCATCCTCTCCATGTACAGTCATCTCCTTGTTCCTCTCGGTTGTTGACGACGTTGACAAGGCAAGAGGTTGGCGCACCGCGCACGGTGAGCGAACCAAGGCTGCAAGGCGGAGGACGATGGCGAGGCCTCGGACGGAACGAACAGGAACCGTGGAGGATGCGCCGGTCCAGTCGTAGGCAGAGGGGAGTATGAGGGTTGACTGGTTCGGGTGCGGGTGCGTGTTGGGGCTGACATTGCCGGAGAATAACAGGACGTGTGGGGGAATAGAGGGAGGGACTGGCCAACGTTGGAGGGTACGTACTGTAGGACGGCGGAGGCGCAGCCAGCCATGGGAGGCAGGAGCAGGCGGAGCCGACCGGGTAGTTTGGTTTGGGTGGCTAGAGGTAGAAGAAGACAAGAGATAGAAGATACACGATAGATGTTGGATGTGAATCCAACGGCTGGTAGGCAGAATCGTTTCTTGACTGGCTAGTAAGTCGACACCACCTTGGATAGGCTATTTCCTCACAGGTCCCAAATGTTAGAATCCAAATCTGTCACAGTCATGCAGCCTTCCTATGAAAATTTACAGCCCATTTGATGTGCTAGTTCGAAATAAGTTTGTGGGTGCTGGTGGGGGCTAATCACTTGGCTTCTGTAATGCACAGTGAGCTCAAGCAGTCGGCGAGACTAATGTTATTTCCCTTGGTTGGGATTTGTTACAATATTTCACTCTAAGTTAAACGAATGGCAAGCCATTTGCCTTGTTTCAAAGAAAATATGACAGTCACAGCCGAGTTGAAAAGGGCAGGAACATCTAACTCCAGCTTACAAACTGTACAAAAGCATGAGGATTAATTGTTCATCAGGTTTACAAAAAAACCCAGGTTGAAAAGGGCAACAACATCTAACTCCACCACTGTTTTCGGCAGTCACAGTCAAATGGATCGGTCAGGTCCATACAATGAACATCCTGGGTCGTAAAATTTACTGGATTATGACCACAATATGTTGTAAATAGAAGCCCGGCATGTTCAGAAGCTCTTTTGCCCACCAGAAACTGAAGGAAATATGCCCTAAAGGCAATAATAAAGTTATTATTTATTTCCTTATTTCATGATAAATGTTTATTATTCATGCTAGAATTGTATTAACCGGAAACATAATACATGTGTGAATACATAGACAAACATAGTGTCACTAGTATGCCTCTACATGACTAGCTCGTTAATCAAAGATGGTTAGTTTCCTAACCATAGACATGAGTTGTCATTTGATTAACAGGATCACATCATTAGAAGAATGATGTGATTGACTTGACCCATTCCGTTAGCTTAGCACTTGATCGTTTAGTATGTTGCTATTGCTTTCTTCATGACTTATACATGTTCCTATGAGTATGAGATTATGCAACTCCCGTTTACTGGAGGAACACTTTGTGTGCTACCAAACGTCACAATGTAACTGGGTGATTATAAAGGAGCTCTACAGGTGTCTCCGAAGGTACATGTTGGGTTGGCGTATTTCGAGATTAGGATTTGTCACTCCGATTGTCGGAGAGGTATCTCTGGGCCCTCTCGGTAATGCACATCACTATAAGCCTTGCAAGCAATGTGACTAATGAGTTAGTTGCGGGATGATGCATTACATCACGAGTAAAGAGACTTGCCGGTAACGAGATTGAACTAGGTATTGAGATACCGACGATCGAATCTCGGGCAAGTAACATACCGATGACAAAGGGAACAACGTATGTTGTTATGCGGTTTGACCGATAAAGATCTTTGTAGAATATGTAGGAGCCAATATGAGCATCCAGGTTCCGCTATTGGTTATTGACCGAGAATAGTTCTAGGTCATGTCTACATGGTTTTCGAACCCGTAGGGTCCGCACGCTTAACGTTACGATGACAGTTTTATTATGAGTTTATGAGTTTTGATGTACCGAAGGAGTTCGGAGTCCCGGATGAGATCGGGGACATGACGAGGAGTCTCGAAATGGTCGAGACGTAAAGATTGATATATTGGACGACTATATTCGGACATCGGAAGGGTTCCGAGTGATTCGGGTATTTTCGGGGGTACCGGGGAGTTACGGGAATACGAGGAAGAAGCAATGGGCCTCATGGGCCAAGTGGTGGAAGAGAGGAGGCAGGGCGCGCGGCCCCCCTAGCCCAAACTGAATTGGACTAGGGGGCCGGCCCCCTTTCCTCCTTTTCCTCCCTCTCCTTCCTTCTCCTTCTCCTTCCCTTCCTTCCCCTCTCCTAGTTGGACTAGTAAAGGAGGGAGTCCTACTCCCGGTGGGAGTAGGACTCCTCCCTGGCGCGCCCTCCCTTGGTCGGCCGCCCCCTTCCCCTTGCTCCTTTATATACGGGGGCAGGGGGGCACCCCATGACACACAAGTTGATCTTCGTGATCGTTCCTTAGCCATGTGCGGTGCCCCCCTCCATCATATTCCACCTCGGTCATATCGTTGCGGTGCTTAGGCAAAGCCCTGCGTCGGTAGAACATCATCATCGTCACCACGCCATCGTGCTGACGGAACTCATCCCCGACACTTTGCTGGATCAGAGTCCGGGGATCGTCATCGAGCTGAACGTGTGCTGAACTCGGAGGTGTCGTACGTTCGGTACTTAGATCGGTCGGATCATGAAGACGTACGACTACATCAACCGCGTTGTCATAACGCTTCCACTTACGGTCTACGAGGGTACGTGGACAACACTCTCCCCTCGCGTAGGAAATTTTTTGAAATTACTATGTTCCCCAACAATGGTATCAGAGCCAGGTTTTATGCGTTGATATTATATGCACGAGTAGAACACAAGTGAGTTGTGGGCGATACAAGTCATACTGCTTACCAGCATGTCATACTTTGGTTCGGCGGTATTGTTGGATGAAGCGGCCGGACCGACATTACGCGTACGCTTACGCGAGACTGGTTTTACCGTCGTGCTTTGCACACAGGTGACTAGCGGGTGTCTGTTTCTCCAACTTTAGTTGAACCGAGTCTGGCTACGCCCGGTCCTTGCGAAGGTTAAAACAGCATCAACTTGACGAACTATCGTTGTGGTTTTGATGCGTAGGTAAGAACGGTTCCTGCTCAGCCCGTAGCAGCCACGTAAAACTTGCAACAACAAAGTAGAGGACATCTAACTTGTTTTTGCAGGGCATGTTGTGATGTGATATGGTCAAGACGTGATGAGATATAAGGTGTTGTATGAGATGATCATGTTTTGTTGAAGTTATTGGCAACTGGCAGAAGCCCTATGGTTGTCTCTTTGTTGCATAAGATGCAAGTGCCAAATAATTGCTTTACTTTATCACTATGCGATAGCAATAGTTGCAAGAGCAATAGTTGGCGAGACGACCATGTGACGACACATTGATATAGATCAAGGTGATGAAGATCATGGTGTCGTGCCGGTGACGATAGAGATCATGACAGTACTTTGGAGATGGAGATCAAAGGTGCAAGATGATCATGGCCATATCATGTCACATATTTTGATTACATATGATGTTTATCTGTTATACATCTTATTCTATTTTGTTTGACGGTAGCATTTTAAGATGATCTCTCAAGAAGTGTTCTCCCTGAGTATGCATGGTTGCGAAAGTTCTTTGTGCTGAGACACCACGTGATGATCGGGTGTGATAGGCTCTACGTTCAAATACAACGGGTGCAAAACAGTTGCACACACGGAATACTCAGGTTAAACTTGACGAGCCTAGCATATAACAGATATGGCCTCAGAACACGGAGACCGAAAGGTCGAGCGTGAATCATATAGTAGATATGATCAACATAGTGATGTTCACCATTGAAAACTACTCCATCTCACGTGATGATCGGACATGGTTTAGTTGATTTGGATCACGTGATCACTTAGATGACTAGAGAGATGTCTGTCTAAGTGGGAGTTCTTAAGTAATATGATTAATTGAACTTAAATTTATCATGAACTTAGTCCTGATAGTATTTTGCAAATGATGTTGTAGATCAATAGCTTGCGTTGTTGCTTTCATATGTTTATTTTGATATGTTCCTAGAGAAAATTGTGTTGAAAGATGTTGGTAGCAATGATGCGGATTGGATCCGTGATCTGAGGTTTATCCTCATTGCTGCACAGAAGAATTATGTCCTTAATGCACCGCTAGGTGACAGACCTATTGCAGGAGTAGATGCAGACGTTATGAACGTTTGGCTAGCTCAATATGATGACTACTTGATAGTTTTGTGCACCATGCTTAACGGCTTAGAATCGGAACTTCAAAGATGTTTTGAACGTCATGGACCATATGAGATGTTCCAGGAATTGAAGTTAATATTTCAAGCAAATATCCGAGTTGAGAGATATGAAGTCTCCAACAAGTTCTATAGCTAAAAGATGGAGGAGAATCGCTCAACTAGTGAGCATGTGCTCAGATTGTCTGGGTACTTCAATCGCTTGAATCAAGTGGGAGTTAATCTTCCAGATAAGATAGTGATTGACAGAATTCTCTAGTCACCATCACTAAGTTATTAGAACTTCGTGATGAACTATAGTATGCAAGGGATGACGAAAACGATTCTCGAGCTCTTCGTGATGTTGAAATCAACGAAGGTAGAAACCAAGAAAGAGCATCAAGTGTTGATGGTTGACAAGATCACTATTTTCAAGAAAAGGGCAAAGGGAAAGAAAGGGAACTTCAAGTAGAATGACAAGCAAGTTGTCACTCCCGTGAAGAAGACCAAAGCTGGACCAAAGCCTGAAACTGAGTGCTTACACTGCAAAGGAAATGGTCACTGGAAGCGGAAATGCCCTAAATATTTGGTGGATAAGAAGGATGGCAAAGTGAACAAGGGTATACTTGATATACAGGTGTTTGATGTGTGCCTTACTAGTGTTTATAGTAGCCCCTGAGTATTTGATACTTGTTCAGTTGCTAAGATTAGTAAATCGAAATAGGAGTTACATAATAAACAGAGACTAGTAGGGGGGAAGTGACGATGAGTGTTGGAAATAGTTCCAAGATTGATATGATCATCATCACACACTCCCTATATTTTCAAGATTGGTGTTAAACCTAAATAAATGTTATTTAGCGTTTGCGTTGAGCATGAATATGATTTGATCATGTTTATTACGATACGGTTATTCATTTGAAGTTAAAGAATAATTGTTATTTTGTTTGCATGAATAAGACCTTCGATGGTTATACACCCAATGAAAATAGTTTGTTGGATCTCGATCATAGTGATACACATATTCATAATATTCATGCCAAAAGATGCAAAGTTAATAATGATAGTGCAACTTATTTGTGGCACTGCTGTTTGGGTCATATCGGTGTAAAGCGCATGAAGAAACTCCATAAAGATGGATTTTCGGAATCACTTGGTTATGAATCATTTGATTCTTGCGAACCGTGCCTTTTGGGCAAGATGACTAAAACTTCGTTCTCCGGAACAATGGAACAAGCTACTGACTTATTGGAAATAATACATACCGATGTATGCGATCCAATGAGTGTTGATGCTCGTGGCAAGTATCGTTATTTTCTGACCTTCACAAGATGATTTGAGCAGATATGGGTATATCTACTTGATGAAACATAAGTCTGAAATAGTTGAAAGGTTCAAAGAATTTCAGAGTGAAGTGGAAAAATCATCGTAACAAGAAAATAAAGTTTCTGTGATCTGATCACGGAGACGAATATTTGAGTTATGAGTTTGGTCTTCAATTAAAACAATGTGAAATAGTTTCACAGCTCACGCCACACGGAACACCACAACGTTGTGGTGTGTCCGAACATTGTAACCGCACTTTATTGGATATGGTGCGATCTATGATGTCTCTTACTGATTTACCACTATTGTTTTGGGGTTATGCATTAGAGACAACTGCATTCACGTTAAATGGGCACCATCTAAATCCGTTGAGACGACAACATATGAACTGTGGTTTAGTAAGAAACCCAAGTTGTCATTTCTTAAAGTTTGGGGTTGCGATTCTTGTGTGAAAAAAGTTTCATCCTGATAAGCTCAAACCCAAATTGGAGAAGTGCATCTTCATAGAATACCCAAAGGAAACTGTTGGGTACACCTTCTATCACAGATCCGAAGGCAAGATATTCGTTGCTAAAAATGGATCCTTTCTAGAGAAGGAGTTTCTCTCGAAAGAAGTGAGTGGGAGGAAAGTAGAACTTGATGAGGTAACTGTACCTTATCCTGAATTGGAAAATAGTTCATCACTGAAATCAGTTCCAGTGATTCCTACACAATTAGTGAGGAAGCTAATGATGATGATCATGAAACTTCTGATCAAGTTACTACAGAACCTCGTAGGTCTTCCAGAGTACGGTCCGCACCAGAGTGGTACAGTAATCCTGTTCTGAAAGTCATGTTACTAGACCATGATAAACCTACGAACTATGAGGAAGCGATGATGAGCCCAAATTCCACAAAATGGCTGGAGGCCATAAAATCTAAGATAGGATCCATGTATGAGAACAAAGTGTGGACTTTGGTGGACTTGCCCGATGATCGGCAAACCATAGAAAAATAAATGGATCTTCAAGAGGAAGACGGACGTTGATAGTAGTGTTACTATCTACAAAGCTCGACTTGTCGCAAAAAGGTTTTGACAAGTTCAAGGTGTTGAATACGATGAGATTTTCTCACTCGTATAGATGCTTAAGTCTGTCCGAATCATGTTAGAAATTGCCACATTTTATGAAATCTGGCAAATGGATGTCAAAACTGCATTCCTTAATAATTTTCTTAAAGAAGAGTTGTATATGATGCAACCAAAAGGTTTTGTCAATCCTAAAGGTGCTAACAAAATATGCAAGCTCCAGCAATCCATCTATGGACTCGTGCAAGCATCTCGGAGTTGGAATATACGCTTTGATAAGTTGATCAAAGCATATAGTATTATACAAACTTGCGGTGAAGCCTGTATTTACAAGAAAGTGAGTGGGAGCACTACAACATCTCTGATAAGTATATGTGAATGACATATTGTTGATCGGAAATAATGTAGAATTATTCTGCAAAGCAAAAAGGAGTGTTTGAAAGGAGTTTTTTCAAAGAAAGACCTCGGCAAAGCTACTTACATATTGAGCATCAAGATCTATTGAGATAGATCAAGACGCTTGATAAAGATTTTCAATGAGTACATACCTTGACAAGATTTTGAAGTAGTTCAAAATGGAACAGTCAAAGAAAGAGTTCTTGCCTGTGTTGCAAAGGTATGAAATTGAGTAAGACTCAAATCCCGACCACAGCAGAAAATAGAAAGAGAATGAAAGTCATTCCCTATGCATCAGTCATAGGTTCTATAAAAGTATGCCATGCTATGGACCAGACCTATTCTATACTCTGCCCTGGTTTGGCAAGGGAGTACAATAGTGATCTAGGAGTAGATCACTGGACATTGGTCAAAATTATCCTTAGTGGAATAATGATATGTTTCTCAATTATGGAGGTGACAAAAGGTTCATCGTAAAGGGTTACGTCGATACAAGTTTTGGCACTGATCTAGATGACTCTAAAGTCTCAGTCTGGATACATATTGAAAGTGGGAGCAATTAGCTAGAGTAGCTCCGTGCAGAGCATTGTAGACATAGAATATTTGCAAAATACATACGGCTCTGAATGTGACAGACCCGTTGACTAAGCTTCTCTCACGAGCAAAACATGATCACACCTTAGTACTCTTTGGGTGTTAATCACATAAGCGATGTGAACTAGATTATTGACTCTAGTAAACCCTTTGGATGTTGGTCACATGATGATGTGAACTGTGGGTGTTAATCATATATATATATATATATATGAATATTGGTGTTAAATCACATGGCGATGTGAACTAGATTATTGACTCTAGTGCAAGTGGGAGACTGAAGCAAATATGCCCTAGAGGCAATAATAAAGTTATTATTTATTTCCTTATTTCATGATAAATGTTTATTATTCATGCTAGAATTGTATTAACCGGAAACATAATACATGTGTGAATACATAGACAAACATGGTGTCACTAGTATGCCTCTACTTGACTAGCTCATTAATCAAAGATGGTTAAGTTTCCTAACCATAGACATGAGTTGTCATTTGATTAACGGGATCACATCATTAGAAGAATGATGTGATTGACTTGACCCATTCCGTTAGCTTAGTACTTGATCGTTTAGTATGTTGCTATTGCTTTCTTCATGACTTATACATGTTCCTATGACTATGAGATTATGCAACTCCCGTTTACCGGAGGAACACTTTGTGTGCTACCAAACGTCACAACGTAATTGGGTGATTATAAAGGAGCTCTACAGGTGTCTCCGAAGGTGCATGTTGGGTTGGCGTATTTCGAGATTAGGATTTGTCACTCCGATTGTCGGAGAGGTATCTCTGGGCCCTCTCGGTAATGCACATCACTATAAGCCTCGCAAGCAATGTGACTAATGAGTTAGTTGCGGGATGATGCATTACATCACGAGTAAAGAGACTTTCCGGTAACGAGAATGAACTAGGTATTGAGATACCGACGATCGAATCTCGGGCAAGTAACATACCAATGACAAAGGGAACAACGTATGTTGTTATGCGGTTTGACCGATAAAGATCTTCGTAGAATATGTAGGAGCCAATACGAGCATCCAGGTTCCGCTATTGGTTATTGACCGAGAATAGTTCTAGGTCATGTCTACATAGTTCTCGAACCCGTAGGATCTGCACGCTTAACGTTACGATGACAGTTTTATTATGAGTTTATGAGTTTTGATGTACCGAAGGAGTTCGGAGTCCCGAATGATATCGGGGACATGACGAGGAGTCTCGAAATGGTCGAGACGTAAAGATCGATATATTGGACGACTATATTCGGACATCGGAAGGCTTCCGAGTGATTCGGGTATTTTCGTGGGTACCGGGGAGTTACGGGAATACGAGGAAGAAGCAATGGGCCTCATGGGCCAAGTGGTGGAAGAGAGGAGGCAGGGCGCGCGGCCCCCCTAGCCCAAACCGAATTGGACTAGGGGGCCGGCCCCCCTTTCCTACTTTTCCTCCCTCTCCTTCCTTCTCCTTCTCCTTCCCTTCCTTCCCCTCTCCTAGTTGGACTAGTAAAGGAGGGAGTCCTACTCCCGGTGGGAGTAGGACTCCTCCCTGGCGCGCCCTCCCTTGGCCGGCCGCACCGTCCTCCTTGCTCCTTTATATACGGGGACAGGGGGGCACCCCATGACACACAAGTTGATCTTCGTGATCGTTCCTTAGCCATGTGCGGTGCCCCCCTCCACCATATTTCACCTCGGTCATATCGTTGCGGTGCTTAGGCGAAGCCCTGCATCGGCAGAACATCATCATCGTCAGCACGCCATCATGCTGACGGAACTCATCCCCGACACTTTGCTGGATCGGAGTCCGGGGATCGTCATCGAGTTGAACCTGTGCTGAACTCGGAGGTGCCGTACATTCGGTACTTGGATCGGTTGGATCGTGAAGACGTACAACTACATCAACCGCGTTGTCATAACGCTACCGCTTACGGTCTACGAGGGTACGTGGACAACACTCTCCCCTCTCGTTGCTATGCATCACCATGATCTTGCGTGTGCGTAGGAATTTTTTTGAAATAACTACGTTCCCCAACAGAAACTCCTTTTTTTGCTCTTCGACATACCCATCCATCAAAACCATGCTGCTGATAAACTTAAGCCTGATGGACAATAGTAACCTCTCATTCAGCAGGAAGAATGTGACAAATCTAGTGTTTGCACGGTTGGCTACATATCGTTATAGCGTTATTGTCTTCAATCGAATCTCATGAGAAGTGAGAAAATCCCGATGCTTACGAATCCACCGATTGGTTATAACTTTCTTACCCCGTCATGTTGCCTAAATAGACATGAAGATTGAAAACAGTTAAGGTCTAAAAAAAGAGTGTCGAAAGAGCAACAGCTAAACGGTTAATTCTAGTACACTATATGCGGGCTTCCAGTGTGCGTGAAACTATCACCTTTACATACAACTTCTCCAGACATGGAAAGCATTGCAGCAAGCCAATAATCTTGTTCAGATCAAAACTATTCATTTGGATATATAAGATCTTGACAGAATCCAGCACCATTGATAGGCCATCCATGGAGAAACTCTTCATTGAGCATAGAACATAATATTAGTACAAAATGTGTACTCTAAGATGATATATAACTTATGGCAGAAATTTAAAATGCAGCTTATGTTTACAAGTGTAGATGATAATATAAAGTACCTGAAGAATTGTGGAGCCAAACACCATATTGAAAGCACAGAGATCATGTAGTACACCCAAGGTCTCCAGTTTAGACGCAGAGAGGACGGTTATTTGCAATGGTGAATAACTAGAATCAAGGATCAACCTTTGAAGTGAAGGGGCATCTTGGATGATGAGCTGCCTTCTGTCAAAAGAAATTCCAAATCTTACAAGGTTAGGCAACTTTATTTGGAGACAACCGATTCTAACTGTGAAAACAAGCACCAAGCACTCCAGGGCAGGGCAACTAGAGTGGATGATGTTGTGCAATGAGGCCTCCGATATACGAACCCGCACAAGTGAAAGTTTCTTGAGAAATGGGAGTCGAAGGTTTAGTACCAGATTGTCTGGTAGGTAGCACAGCGCAAAGGTGGCGGTGTGGAGAGAGGAGGAAAATCGCGAGATGGACATCGGTGCTGAGGGCACAAGTTCATGGCTTTTGGTATATGGTATGTGATTTCCAGGGGAATAGTAGAACTCAAGAACCTGTAGTTATGTGAATTCAGGGGATTTCAGCCAGGCGTCCACCGTGCATGGCATGGTATGCTTGCTCAGGTAGCATGACGGGATGCAGAGTCTTTGAACGGAGCCCTGGTGGGAGGAGATGATGGCTCTGGGAATTTCAAAATAATTGAAGAGAGATAGCTGATGACAGTCGAGATTAAGGGGCATGGTGCGCCATAGAGGGCGCCACCGAATTGAGAGGACTTGGGTGCGGCAGCAATCCTTGGTGGGGAGAAGCGAGATGATCTCCCCAAGGACGGCGTCCGGGAGATCGCTGATGCGGTCCACCCGAGATTCTACGGGTTCCTGGGATCCGGTGGGGGCGGGGTCACCGCTTCTCCCCGCGCTGCCGGATGCGGGATCTACAATAGGCGTCACCGCTGGCGGGAGCCTCATCTTCTTAGCGCTGGGGTCAGCCGACTCCATTTTTCTCGAGGGCGTCACATCACGCTCACGGATTTGAGCAGAGTAACGAATGACGAGCCTGGTTGTAGTGCGAGTGAAGAAGAAGGGGAGCTAGGGGTTTCTGTAGTAGTGAGGAAGAAGGGGAGCTGGGGTTTTCTGTAGGAGTGAGGTGAGGAATTTGGGGGTATGAGTGGAGCGAGCTGACGTGAGGTGGGTGGGAGCGAGGAGGAAGAAGCACCCCAGTTTTTTGGGGGGCGGTGTGCTGGGTGTGGGTAGCGCCTCCCATTCAGTAAATATATGGGCTTTTGAATTGATTTTACTATTTACTAGTGTGGATGGGCTGTTTTGTCTTGGGCCCATAGAAACAATTACTACTAGTACAGTGGAGACACTCTACAGCTACCCAGAAAAACAATTACTACTAGTACAGTGGAGACACTCTACCGCTTCTGGCTCCTCCTAGGTCATTGAAACGTCTCCCTCTACTGAATGTCATTATACTTTTGTTCACCGACATGCGGTCCATGCAGCGCGTGGGCCCAAATGCCATCCACCAAATTAGAAGGCAGTATGCAGGCGGAGAGTCACCCCGGTCGTAGCGCGGCGGTAATGAGCCGTCGTATCACAAAACCCCACCTCCCCGCAGTCTAAGTTTGACGGACGAAGCAACCATCATTTCATTCTTCGCTGAATCCCCTTCTCCCTCACCATCTTCAAGAAAGGTAACACTCGCATCTGCCACTGTTCTTCTCTCCCAACGAAGGGAAGGTAAGCGGATCCGTGATGTTGGTATATTTTCGTTCAGAAAAAAAAGAACTTTTGCAAAGCAGTAACCGATCCTCACTCTCCTTTTTATTTCATTGTCATTGCGATTGTGTTTTCCTTTCAGTGGTCTCCTAGTATTCATTAGTTTCATGATGGACCAAGGAGAACCAGGCAAAGATCTGCCAATATTGGAGCAGACGTGGGAGGCTGATCCCCACGATACAGAGAGCTCCAAGAAGATGGATGTAACGCCCCGGATACAACTTTCCATATTCGTAACTCCACCTCTTGCCTTTTCCGGAGATGCGATATGATATTTCCTTCGTGGTTGGGTTTTTTTTGTTTGTTTTGCACTTTGTTGATGTCTTGCATTTCATCTCATAGCATCATGCGCATTGCATCTGCATGTTTTCATAAAACGTGCATCTGTTCTTAGTTGCCGCTTCTCCCTCGCCTCCGTTGACGTTTCTCAGGCCAACCGTTCTTTTGTTGTCTGACCGTTTGGCCCTTTCTGCACAGTGCGCTGACCCCCTCGCGTGCGTCCGAAGTTGTCCCGAACCCGACCCGCTCTATCGTTACCAATGAGTCTGGATCATCCCCTAACATCTATAAAACATCTCCGTTTTCTCATTTGGACTCCCTAGTATTTTTTTTCTCGGTCCGTCTGATTTTGATCGTAGGGACTAGATCGTCCCTAATATATCCACATGCTATATATAAATAATCTAACCCTAAAACCTAGGCCAGCTGTCCCATCCCCATCCTCCCGCCGCCACTCCTCTCCCTCGAGATCCAAGCCCGCACCTGATCCAAATCCTCTCCCCCTCCACGCACAGCCAGCCACCTCAACAGATCCACCAACCATCCACCCATCTGGAGCCGTCAGATCGACATCCAATGGCTCCCGTGCCCCCAGTTCGTCTGACCGAGAAGCCCCGATCCATCCTCCCAGAACAGCCGCTCTCGATCCAGCCTCGTGGAGCGCTCCTGAGGTCCGAGCTCCTCCAATCTCGCGACCCCGCTACCCCGGCGAACCTCGCCACCGGCAACCACCACCAGCAGATAAGCCCTGCGCCGCCCCTTCCTTTCCTGCTTCTCTCTTCTCCCTCTCACATCTCCATCTCGTTTCCTTTTTCCGTTAGAGAACCATCAGCCGAAGCTGTCCCTGTCGCCCGAGCTCGTCCCTGCACAGCATGCCCCCGCACGCCCCGTCACTGGCGACCCGTCTTCGCCCAGATCCACGTCAGGGAACTGCTTCCAGCCGCGCCATCGCCCGTCTTCTTTGTCCACGGCGAGTACTACTGCTGTCCTGCTCACCCGCGCCAAGTCCATCTTCGAATCAAGCCGCCGCCCTCCGCCTCACCAAGTCCTGCGCCAGGCCTCCATGTCGTCGGAGCCCTGTGCAGCTACACCACTGCCTGCCTGCACCTCCTCTGCTCCAAGGCGCTCGCCCAAGTCCCTCGCCTCGTGCCAAGGTCGGCGTCCTCCTCATCCTAGCGCCGTTCGCGACCAAGTCCGGCCGGATCCGGACGAAATCGAGTTCCCGCGCCCCTGCCGGACCTCCCCTGCTTTGCCTTGGTCCGCCGCCGTTGCCCCTACGCCGCCCTCCAAGTCCCCTGCTTCACCCACTGTTGTCTGCTTCATCCACAGACGCACGCGGCCACATCGTCACAATGCATCAGTTGACCGCTTCGTCAACTAGGCCTCCCGGGCCAGATCGCGAGGCCCAGCGCGCCTCCTCAACCCCCCCAATGGCCTCCTCCTCCACTAACGGGCTGAACCCCATGGGTGAGCGCCCAGAGCCCTCCTCTCTGTTAGCCCAGCAGTTCAACCAGATTCGGCCCCTGTCTGGGTTTTTTTTCAGATCTGTGATTTTAGCTTTATCCAGCGAATTACTGTTTTACAGAAAAGATCCTCATCTTCATGCATCTAATAACTCCAGAACCGTGCATCATATGAAAATGTTTTAAACATGTAAAATGCTTAGAATTTTGTGTAGATTAATAATATGCCACTTTCATCCATGTTTGAAATGTTTAAAATGTTGTTTGTTTAAATTTGCTCAAATGCCATGCTAAAATGATTTATTTCATAACTAAATAACCGTAGCTCCAATTTTAATAAACTTTATATGTAAATGGGGTGGAAAAATGCCTAGTTTAACTTGGTGCACTTACTTTTGTTGTTTAACAACTCTAAAATATGGTTTAGGTAGAACAGGAGCAAATTTGAAATATGGACATGAGGATTTTCCAGAATTGTTGTTTGTTGTTCCGGCCTCATTTAAACTTACCTAGATAGGTAGTTTAATTATGCTTCACCTCTTGCCATGTTTAACAACATTTAATATTGTTGTGTACCTAAACGAGAGCGAACTAAATAACTCGATTGTGGTGTTTTGTCAATATGCAACTCGTTGCATATTGAGCTCCACTTAACTTGTAGTATTGTTTGTGCACTTTGCCATGCCATGCCTCATTAAACCAGACATGCATCATACTTGTTTGTGCATCATGCCATGTTTATGCTTGTGCATTTACCATGTTGTTTGTTTCTTTCCGGTGTTGCTTCTTAGTTCCGGTATTGTCGTGATTGTGAGGATTCGTTCGACTACTCCCGTTCGTCTTCTTCATGGACTCGTTCTTCTTCCTAGCGGGATCTCAGGCAAGATGACCATCACCTTGGATCTCATTAGTATCATCGCTATGCTAGTTGCTTCGTTCTATCGCTTTGCTGCGCTACCTATCTTTTGCTCTTCAAGCCTCCCAAATTGCCATGTCAGCCTCTAACCTTTTCACCCTTCCTAGCAAACTGTTGCTTGGCTATGTTACCGCTTTTGCTCAGCCCCTCTTATAGCGTTGTTAGTTGCAGGTGAAGTTGAAGATTGCTCCATGGTGGACAGGATTATGTTGGGATATCACAATATCTCTTATTTAATTAATGCATCTATATACTTGGTAAAGGGTGGAAGGCTCGGCCTTATGCCTGGTGTTTTGTTCCACTCTTGCCGCCCTAGTTTCCGTCATACCGGTGTTATGTTCCCGGATTTTGCGTTCCTTACGCGGTCGGGTGATTTATGGGACCCCCTTGACAGTTCTCTTTGAATAAAACTCCTCCAGCAAGGCCCAACCTTGGTTTTACCATTTGCCTCACCTAGCCCTTTTTCCCTTGGGTTTCCGGAGCCCGAGGGTCGTCTTTATTTTAGCCCCCCCGGGCCAGTGCTCCTTCGAGTGTTGGTCCGAACTGAGCTGCCTGCGGGGCCACCTCGGGGAAACTCGAAGTCTGGTTTTACTCGTAGCTAGTCTCATCCAGTGTTGCCCTGAGAACGAGATATGTGCAGCTCCTATCGGGATTTGTCGGCACATCGGGCGGCTTTGCTGGTCTTGTTTTACCATTGTCGAAAAGTCTTGTAAACCGGGATTCCGAGACTGATCGGGTCTTCCTGGGAGAAGGAATATCCTTCGTTGATCGCAAGAGCTTATCATGGGCTAAGTTGGGACACCCCTGCAGGGTATAAACTTTCGAGAGCCGTGCCCGCGGTTATGTGGCAGATGGGAATTTGTTAATGTCCGACTGTAGATAACTTGACACCAGATCTGAATTAAAATGCATCAACCGCGTGTGTAGCCGTGATGGTCTCTTTTTGGCAGAGTCCGGGAAATGAACACGGTTTTTGGGTTATGTTTGACGTAAGTAGGAATTCAGGATCACCTCTTTATCATTGCTAGCTTCACGACCGTTCCTTTGCTTCTCTTCTAGCTCTTATTTGCGTATGTTAGCCACCATACTTGGTTAGTCGCTGCTGCAACCTCACCACTTTACCCCTTCCTTTCCCATTAAGCTTTGCTAGTCTTGATACCCATGGTAATGGGATTGCTGAGTCCTCGTGGATCACAGATTACTACAACTACGGTTACTGGTACAGGTTATGCAATGATCATGACGCGAGAGTGATGTTTGCTTGTTTTGGAGTTCTTCTTCTGCTTCTTCTTCGATCAGGGGATAGGTTCCAGGTCGGCAGCCTGGTTGTTTGAGCTTCTGTTTGTGTTTCATCCGTAGCCGGATGTTGATCTTATGTATGTTGTATTGATGTACTCGTGTGGCATTTGTATGCCTTGTATGTATCCCCATCTATTATGTAATGTTGATGTAATGATATCCACCTTGCAAAAGCGTTTCAATATGCGGTTCTATCCTTGGTGGGACCTTCGAGTCTCTTTAGGATAGTATCGCATATTGGGAGTGACAAGTTGGTATCAGAGCCTCGACCGACCATAGGAGCACCCTTGATTGTTGGCCGTTGTTGAGTCTAGAAAAAAAACTATTTTGAGTCTTAGGATTATATATATCGGAGAGTAGGATTCTTTTTACTCCTTAGCCCCCTTCGTCGCTCTGGTGAGGACTCTTGACGTAGATGTTTTGTCTTTCCTCTCCTCAAATTTCACTAAATTTTTTTAGGATCATGCGGGTATCTTGGGATCATTCAGATATTCTTATGACGAGAACATTGTTCTTGGTGCCTCCTGACATTTAGGGGTTGTGGCAGTGTCCCGGGGAGTTGAGCTCCGAGGTGTTGTCGTCATAATTTTATCGTTGCAGTTCTGGAATACCTAAGTTTTGCCGACATCGAAAATCTCTTTTATGTAGTTGTTGGTGAGATAACCTCGACGCCACCCAGTACTGGGGAGTTCGGGAGTATTGCCATAGCTTGTATAACGGATGCTTTTCGAAGGTTGAGGTACATGATTTCCGAAGGTTTCTTGGTTATGTGTTGACGGATGGATACAGCTGGATGTAGGGATTGTTAGTTTGGGTGAGATATATTGCTTCCCCTGTATTCTCAACACCAGATTGCATAACCAGAAAGTTTCGGGAGTTTATAGGTGGGAATTCAAGTAGCTCCTAGAATATCTTTCCGACAGATGCATGATATGAGATTGGGTAAATCTCTATCATATGTTTGTTTCCGGCTTATTTCTGCAAGCCAATCCTTTGTTTTGTTTTATTCTCCTGGAGTATCTCAACAATTCATGGTGGTTCTCATCATCATTCTCAACATTTGAAGACCGAAGAAGGATTTCTCTTAAATCTTGGCCCATTCTCTTGAATATTCATGGTCCTAGCTTGATGCCATCCTCTCATAAGTGTTTTCGATTGTGACAATTCTTTTCTTACCATCCAGAGCATCTCATGAGTTATTTCCATTTCTTTCCTCCGAAGGCCATCAGGTCATAATTTTTCATTCCAGCTTTCAGCCCTCTTCTCCAAATCTTACCGGTGAATCGTTCAAATACCCTCTAATCAGTTCATGATCTCTTCGTTCTCATGTATCTAAATCCCCTCAAGTATCTTCATTCATTTTCCAATTCTTCCCGGCGAATTGTGCCTTTGCAACGTTCATTTTCAATTCTTACGGTGGTTCGTTCAAGTTTTCACTTCCTTCATTATCATATCAATTCATTCGTTCTTTTCAATCCTACCGGTGGTTCATGAAGACCTTCTCAAGTTTGCGATATGTCACTTCTCAATCCTTTTCAAGAAGAATAAGTAGTATGCCAAATCTGTTGCTTGTCATCAATTTAAATTGGTGAAGGATACGCATAACGTAATTCTTATTATTGTTTCATCCAAGTGATCTAGTTTCTTCTTTCCATCGTTGTTCATCATGTCACATTTCCTGGTTCGAGATGCTTCTCCTTTTCTTCTCCGGAGTTTTAAGTTTTCCGCTTTATCTCGTCGCGAAGCTCCATCTAAATCATCGCAAGGCTTCACCTTGTGTTTTCAACTTCTCTTTCTTTTTATCATCCTTTTATTACCGGAGTTCTTCATGGAGGCTCTACATGGTGGTTCATCAAGGATTCCTTTTAGTCTTCATTTGTTCTTGAAGACTTCTCTTGAGGTGATGGTCCGCCAAGCTATACTCAAAATTAAACAGGGTGCTCAACACATGTGTTATTCTGAGGAGTTCGAGTATTCTTCATCTTGCATTCCAAAGTGCAATTCTTTCTACCTTATCTATTGAGGTGGTGTTATGTCACTCTTGACAATTTCCTTCATGTTTCATGATTCACATGTTGTCAAGAATGAGGTATTTTAAATCCATTAATCCCTCCATTGGAGTTATCTTGGTAAAGATTTCACCTAAAGCCTTCCCTAAGGAATATCGCTAATTATGGTGCTATCAATGATCCGAGTTTTCTCCTATCCTCTCGGCGAAAGAAGTTTTCATCTCTTCTTTGATCTCAAACAAGCAATTGTTTTTCGTTAGTGGCAGAATTTCACCTCATAGTCTCGAGATGTTTTCCATAAGCCCACAACAAGCTTGTGCTTCTCGTTGTTGATTTTCCAACAACTCCGTTCGATCCGACTTTGCAAGGATGCTTTCCAAGTTCATTTGTGGCAAAAGTTGTCATTTTCTTCTCCGTTCCTTTATCCCAACGGTCTAGCTTCTATTCTTTTGTTACGGAGGCATTGTGATGTTGTGCTCTTCACTCATCTCCTCATTTTGTGAGGATCGTGTTCTTTTCGTACTTATCCATTTAACCGGCATGTTGTGTTATCTCTTCAAGTTCTTTCATCTTGTCAAGTTTTGCCTCTATTTTCAACCTGAGTGCTGTCTGAAATCCTTCTTACCCATTATGCCATTCTTTCAACAGTTCCAGAGGCAGTGTGTTGTTGATTTCATCAAGTATCATCCCATCTTCTCAAGTTCATGTTCTATTCCTTTCATGTTCAACCGGAGTGCTGCCCGAATTCTTCCTCTCTCATCTTGTTTTAACCGGAGTGGTTTCGTATTCTATCTTATCCATTAAACTCTTGATTCGTGTCTTTGCAACCATCAAGTTCTTGTATCCCTTGTTCCTCTTTTCTAACGGAGTGTATTCAACTTTGTTCATCTTCGTTGTTTTCTTTCATCCATTTTGCTCAACCTCTCAAGGTTCATGGTTTCACTGGTTTGTCGAAGAAGCAACTTAGTTTTACCTCTTATCTTCCTCTTCCTTTTCCCTCCGGTGCCATTCTAGATCTCGGGACAAGATCCTCTCGTAGTGGTGGAGTGTTGTAACGCCCCGGATACAACTTTCCATATTCGTAACTCCAACTCTTGCCTTCTCCGGAGATGCGATATGATATTTCCTTCGTGGTTGGGTTTTTGTTGTTTGTTTTGCATTTTGTTCATGTCTTGCATTTCATCTCATAGCATCATGCGCATTGCATCTGCATGTTTTCACAAAACGTGCATCCGTTCTTAGTTGCCGCTTCTCCCTCGCCTCCGTTGACGTTTCTCAGGCCAACCGTTCTTTTGTTGTCTGACCGTTTGGCCCTTTCTGCACAGTGCGCTGACCCCCTCGCGTGCGTCCGAAGTTGTCCCGAACCCGACCCGCTCTATCGTTACCAATGAGTCTGGATCATCCCCTAACATCTATAAAACATCTCCGTTTTCTCATTTGGACTCCCTAGTATTTTTTTCTCGGTCCGTCTGATTTTGATCGTAGGGACTAGATCGTCCCTAATATATCCACATGCTATATATAAATAATCTAACCCTAAAACCTAGGCCGGCTGTCCCATCCCCATCCTCCCGCCGCCACTCCTCTCCCTCGGGATCCAAGCCCGCACCTGATCCAAATCCTCTCCCCCTCCACGCACAGCCAGCCACCTCAACAGATCCACCAACCATCCACCCATCTGGAGCCGTCAGATCGACATCCAATGGCTCCCGTGCCCCCAGTTCGTCTGACCGAGAAGCCCCGATCCATCCTCCCAGAACAGCCGCTCTCGATCCAGCCTCGTGGAGCGCTCCTGAGGTCCTAGCTCCTCCAACCTCACGACCCCGCTACCCCGGCGAACCTCGCCGCCGGCAACCACCACCAGCAGATAAGCCCTGCGCCGCCCCTTCCTTTCCTGCTTCTCTCTTCTCCCTCTCACATCTCCATCTCGTTTCCTTTTTCCGTCAGAGAACCATCAGCCGAAGCTGTCCCTGTCGCCCGAGCTCCTCCCTGCACAGCGTGCGCCCACACGCCCCGTCGCTGGCGACCCGTCTTCCCCCAGATCCACGTCAGGGAACTGCATCCAGCCGCGCCATCGCCCATCTTCTTCGTCCACGGCGAGTACTGCTGCTGTCCTGCTCGCCCGCGCCAAGTCCATCTTTGAATCAAGCCGTCGCCCTCCGCCTCACCAAGTCCCGCGCCAAGCCTCCATGTCGCCGGAGCCCTGTGCAGCTGTGCCACTGCCTGCCTGCACCTCCTCTGCTCCGAGGCGCTCGCCCAAGTCCCTCGCCTCACGCCAAGGCCGGCGTCCTCCTCATCCTAGCGCCGTCCGCGACCAAGTCCGGCCGGATCCGGACGAAATCGAGTTCCTGTGCCCCTGCCTTACCTCCCCTGCTTTGCCTTGGTCCGCCACCGTTGCCCCTGCGCCGCCTGCCAAGTCCCCTGCTTCACCCGCTGCTGTCTGCTTCATCCACAGACGCATGTGGCCACATCGTCACAATGCATCAGTTGACCGCTTCGTCAACTAGGCCTCCCGGGCCAGATCGCGAGGCCCAGCGCGCCTCCTCAACCCCCCCCCCCCCAACGGCCTCCTCCTCCACTAACGGGCTGAACCCCATGGGTGAGCGCCCAGAGCCCTCCTCTCTGTTAGCCCAGCAGTTCAACCAGATTCGGCCCGTGTCTCGTTTTTTTTCAGATCTGTGATTTTAGCTTTATCCAGCGAATTACTGTTTTACAGAAAAGATCCTCATCTTCATGCATCTAATAACTCCAGAACCGTGCATCATATGAAAATGTTTTAAACATGTAAAATGCTTAGAATTTTGTGTAGATTAATAATATGCCACTTTCATCCATGTTTGAAATGTTTAAAATGTTGTTTGTTTAAATTTGCTCAAATGCCATGCTAAAATGATTTATTTCATAACTAAATAATCGTAGCACCAATTTTAATAAACTTTATATGTAAATGGGGTGGAAAAATGCCTAGTTTAACTTGGTGCACTTACTTTTGTTGTTTAACAACTCTAAAATATGGTTTAGGCAGAACAGGAGCAAATTTGAAATATTGACATGAGGATTTTCCGGAATTGTTGTTTGTTGTTCCAGCCTCATTTAAACTTGCCTAGATAGGTAGTTTAATTATGCTTCACCTCTTGCCATGTTTAACAACATTTAATATTGTTGTGTACCTAAACGAGAGCGAACTAAATAACTCGATTGTGGTGTTTTGTCAATATGCAACTCGTTGCATATTGAGCTCCACTTAACTTGTAGTATTGTTTGTGCACTTTGCCATGCCATGCCTCATTAAACCAGACATGCATCATACTTGTTTGTGCATCATGCCATGTTTATGCTTGTGCATTTACCATGTTGTTTGTTTCTTTCCGGTGTTGCTTCTTAGTTCCGGTATTGTCGTGATTGTGAGGATTCGTTCGACTACTCCCGTTCGTCTTCTTCATGGACTCGTTCTTCTTCCTAGCGGGATCTCAGGCAAGATGACCGTCACCTTGGATCTCATTACTATCATTGCTATGCTAGTTGCTTCGTTCTATCGCTTTGCTGCGCTACCTATATTTTGCTCTTCAAGCCTCCCAAATTGCCATGTCAGCCTCTAACCTTTTCACCCTTCCTAGCAAACCGTTGCTTGGCTATGTTACCGCTTTTGCTCAGCCCCTCTTATAGCATTGTTAGTTGCAGGTGAAGTTGAAGATTGCTCCATGGTGGACAGGATTATGTTGGGATATCACAATATCTCTTATTTAACTAATGCATCTATATACTTGGTAAAGGGTGGAAGGCTCGGCCTTATGCCTGGTGTTTTGTTCCACTCTTGCCGCCCTAGTTTCCGTCATACCGGTGTTATGTTCCCGGATTTTGTGTTCCTTACGCGGTCGGGTGATTTATGGGACCCCCTTGACAGTTTGCTTTGAATAAAACTCCTCCAGCAAGGCCCAACCATGGTTTTACCATTTGCCTCACCTAGCCCTTTTTCCCTTGGGTTTCCGGAGCTCGAGGGTCATCTTTATTTTAGCCCCCCCAGGCCAGTGCTCCTTCGAGTGTTGGTCCGAACTGAGCTGCCTGCGGGGCCACCTCGGGGAAACTCGAAGTCTGGTTTTATTCGTAGCTAGTCTCATCCGGTGTTGCCCTAAGAACGAGATATGTGCAGCTCCTATCGGGATTTGTCGGCACATCGGGCGGCTTTGCTGGTCTTGTTTTACCATTGTCGAAAAGTCTTGTAAACCGGGATTCCGAGACTGATCGGGTCTTCCTGGGAGCAGGAATATCCTTCGTTGATCGCGAGAGCTTATCATGGGCTAAGTTGGGACACCCCTGCAGGGTATAAACTTTCGAGAGCCGTGCCCACGGTTATGTGGCAGATGGGAATTTGTTAATGTCCGGCTGCAGATAACTTGATACCAGATCCGAATTAAAATGCATCAACCGCGTGTGTAGCCGTGATGGTCTCTTTTCGGCGGAGTCCGGGAAATGAACACGGTTTTTGGGTTATGTTTGACGTAAGTAGGAGTTCAGGATCACCTCTTTATCATTGCTAGCTTCACGACCGTTCCTTTGCTTCTCTTCTAGCTCTTATTTTCGTATGTTAGCCACCATACTTGCTTAGTCGCTGCTGCAACCTCACCACTTTACCCCTTTCTTTCCCATTTAGCTTTGCTAGTCTTGATACCCATGGTAATGGGATTGCTGAATCCTCGTGGCTCACAGATTACTACAAAAACAGTTACAGGTACAGGTTATGCGATGATCATGATGCGAGAGTAATGTTTGCTTGTTTTGGAGTTCTTCTTCTGCTTCTTCTTTGATCAGGGGATAGGTTCCAGGTCGGCAGCCTGGTTGTTTGAGCTTCTGTTTGTGTTTCATCCGTAGCCGGATGTTTATCTTATGTATGTTGTATTGATGTACTCTTGTGGCATTTGTATGCCTTTTATGTATCCCCATCTATTATGTAATGTTGATGTAATGATATCCACCTTGCAAAAGCGTTTCAATATGCGGTTCTATCCTTGGTGGGACCTTCGAGTCTCTTTAGGATAGTATCGCATATTGGGCGTGACAAGTTGGTATCAGAGCCTCGACCGACCATAGGAGCCCCCTTGATTGTTGGCCGTTGTTGAGTCTAGAAAAAAAACTATTTTGAGTCTTAGGATTATATATATCGGAGAGTAGGATTCTTTTTACTCCTCAGCCCCCTTCGTCGCTCTGGTGAGGACTCTTGACGTAGATGTTTTGTCTTTCCTCTCCTCAAATTTCATTAAATTTTTTTTAGGATCACGCGGGTATCTTGGGATTGTTTCGATATTCTTATGACGAGAAAATTGTTCTTGGTGCCTCCTGACATTTAGGGGTTGTGGCAGTGTCCCGGGGAGTTGAGCTCCGAGGTGTTGTCGTCATAATTTTATCGTTGCAGTTCTGGAATACCTGAGTTTTGCCGACATCCAAAATCTCTTTTATGTAGTTGTTGGTGAGATAACCTCGACGCCACCCAGTACTGGGGAGTTCGGGAGTATTGCCATAGCTTGTATAACGGATGCTTTTCGAAGGTTGAGGTACACGATTTCCGAAGGTTTCTTGGTTATGTGTTGACGGATGGATACAGCTGGATGTAGGGATTGTTAGTTTGGGTGAGATATATTGCTTCCCCTGTATCCTCAACACCAGATTGCATAACCAGAAAGTTTCGGGAGTTTATAGGTGGGAATTCAAGTAGCTCCTAGAATATCTTTCTGACAGATGCATGATATGAGATTGGGTAAATCTCTATCATATGTTTGTTTCTGGCTTATTTCTGCAAGCCAATCCTTTGTTTTGTTTTATTTGTGGTATTCGAGTTGCTTCGAAGTGAAATGTTGAATCCATACCTTTCCTAAACGGTGTTCTCATATTGCTATGTGGATACTAATCCTTTTGATCATCGAGATTGTCATGTCAATTCTTTCCAACCGGTGTGCTTCTCTTCAAGTGGATCTGATCATTTTCAACATCCGCAAGATCAACTCTAAGTTTTCTCACCGGTGTTTGTTTCATCCATCCCAAGTTGTCTTTGTTTTCCCGCCCTCCCACCCTTTTTCTTCAAGGACTCAGATTTCTTAATCATGTATCCTTTTATTTGTGGGAAGTCTCTTCATTCTTTTCTTTCAATCTTCTTATCCGGTGATCTCCCATGAAGATGCTCAACAGTTAAAGTTCATCATCCTTCATTGTTGTTTCTTCTCCGGTGGATCCAATTCAAGCTTTCGATATTCATCATATTCCTTTCCTTGTTTCTAATGCTTTATCATGCCGATGCACCTCTTAATCATTCACTTCTCGCTATTCATTTGTCCTGGAGTGCTGAAGATATCTCAGAAGGCTCATCTTTTCTTCCAAGATTTGTTCAAGCTATTTGGAGATTATTATCTCATTCAAGTCATTTAATTCAACCGATGCAACCTCTCTTTAAAATCCTTCAACGATGGTTCTTTCGAGTGGGCCCTAACCCACAGGTCTTTTCCCAGGATCTTACCTGACTCTTCTAATTTTCACGGAGCTTCTAATATTCTTTTCAAAGTTTGACGTAAGAATGAGTTACCATCAGTCACATGCCTTCTCCAAGATTGTTTTCAAATTCTTTTCATCTTTGGTTCAACCCTTCCTTTTTTTTTCATTCTCCTGGAGTATCTCAACAATTCATGGTGGTTCTCATCATCATTCTCAACATTTGAAGACCGAAGAAGGATTTCTCTTAAATCTTGGCCCTTTCTCTTGAATATTCATGGTCCTAGCTTGATGCCATCCTCTCATAAGTGTTTTCGATTGTGACAATTCTTTTCTTACCATCCGGAGCATCTCATGAGTTATTTCCATTTCTTTCCTCCGAAGGCCATCAGGTCATAATTTTTCATTCCAGCTTTCAGCCCTCTTCTCCAAATCTTACCGGTGAATCGTTCAAATACCCTCTAATCAGTTCATGATCTCTTCGTTCTCATGTATCTAAATCCCCTCAAGTATCTTCATTCCTTTTCCAATTCTTCCCGGCGAATTGTGCCTTTGCAACGTTCATTTTCAATTCTTACGGTGGTTCATTCAAGTTTTCACTTCCTTCATTATCATATCAATTCATTCGTTCTTTTCAATCCTACCGGTGGTTCATGAAGACCTTCTCAAGTTTGCGATATGTCACTTCTCAATCCTTTTCAAGAAGAATAAGTAGTATGCCAAATCTGTTGCTTGTCATCAATTTAAATTGGTGAAGGATACGCATAACGTAATTCTTATTATTGTTTCATCCAAGTGATCTAGTTTCTTCTTTCCATCGTTGTTCATCATGTCACATTTCCTGGTTCGAGATGCTTCTCCTTTTCTTCTCCGGAGTTTTAAGTTTTCCGCTTTATCTCGTCGCGAAGCTCCATCTAAATCATCGCAAGGCTTCACCTTGTGTTTTCAACTTCTCTTTCTTTTTATCATCCTTTTATTACCGGAGTTCTTCATGGAGGCTCTACATGGTGGTTCATCAAGGATTCCTTTTAGTCTTCATTTGTTCTTGAAGACTTCTCTCGAGGTGATGGTCCGCCAAGCTATACTCAAAATTAAACAGGGTGCTCAACACATGTGTTATTCTGAGGAGTTCGAGTATTCTTCATCTTGCATTCCAAAGTGCAATTCTTTCTACCTTATCTATTGAGGTGGTGTTATGTCACTCTTGACAATTTCCTTCATGTTTCATGATTCACATGTTGTCAAGAATGTGGTATTTTAAATCCATTAATCCCTCCATTGGAGTTATCTTGGTAAAGATTTCACCTAAAGCCTTCCCTAAGGAATATTGCTAATTATGGTGCTATCAATGATCCGAGTTTTCTCCTATCCTCTCGGCGAAAGAAGTTTTCATCTCTTCTTTGATCTCAAACAAGCAATTGTTTTTCGTTAGTGGCAGAATTTCACCTCATAGTCTCGAGATGTTTTCCATAAGCCCACAACAAGCTTGTGCTTCTCGTTGTTGATTTTCCAACAACTCCGTTCGATCCGACTTTGCAAGGATGCTTTCCAAGTTCATTTGTGGCAAAAGTTGTCATTTTCTTCTCCGTTCCTTTATCCCAACGGTCTAGCTTCTATTCTTTCGCTACGGAGGCATTGTGATGTTGTGCTCTTCACTCATCACCTCATTTTGTGAGGATCGTGTTCTTTTCGTACTTATCCATTTAACCGGCATGTTGTGTTATCTCTTCAAGTTCTTTCATCTTGTCAAGTTTTGCCTCTATTTTCAACCTGAGTGCTGTCTGAAATCCTTCTTACCCATTATGCCATTCTTTCAACAGTTCCAGAGGCAGTGTGTTGTTGATTTCATCAAGTATCATCCCATCTTCTCAAGTTCATGTTCTATTCCTTTCATGTTCAACCGGAGTGCTGCCCGAATTCTTCCTCTCTCATCTTGTTTTAACCGGAGTGGTTTCGAATTCTATCTTATCCATTAAACTCTTGATTCGTGTCTTTGCAACCATCAAGTTCTCGTATCCCTTGTTCCTCTTTTCTAACGGAGTGTATTCAACTTTGTTCATCTTCATTGTTTTCTTTCATCCATTTTGCTCAACCTCTCAAGGTTCATGGTTTCACTGGTTTGTCGAAGAAGCAACTTAGTTTTACCTCTTATCTTCCTCTTCCTTTTCCCTCCGGTGCCATTCTAGATCTCGGGACGAGATCCTCTCGTAGTGGTGGAGTGTTGTAACGCCCCGGATACAACTTTCCATATTCGTAACTCCAACTCTTGCCTTTTCCGGAGATGCGATATGATATTTCCTTCGTGGTTGGATTTTTTTTGTTTGTTTTGCATTTTGTTCATGTCTTGCATTTCATCTCATACAATCATGCGCATTGCACCTGCATGTTTTCATAAAACGTGCATCCGTTCTTAGTTGCCGCTTCTCCCTCGCCTCCGTTGACGTTTCTCAGGCCAACCGTTCTTTTGTTGTCTGACCGTTTGGCCCTTTCTGCACAGTGCGCTGACCCCCTCGCGTGCGTCCGAAGTTGTCCCGAACCCGACCCGCTCTATCGTTACCAATGAGTCTGGATCATCCCCTAACATCTATAAAACATCTCCGTTTTCTCATTTCCCTAGTATTTTTTTTCTCGGTCCGTCTGATTTTGATCGTAGGGACTAGATCGTCCCTAATATATCCACATGCTATATATAAATAATCTAACCCTAAAACCTAGGCCAGCTGTCCCATCCCCATCCTCCCGCCGCCACTCCTCTCCCTCGGGATCCAAGCCCGCACCTAATCCAAATCCTCTCCCCCTCCACGCACAGCCAGCCACCTCAACAAATCCACCAACCATCCACCCATCTGGAGCCGTCAGATCGACATCCAATGGCTCCCGTGCCCCCAGTTCGTCTAATCGAGAAGCCCCGATCCATCCTCCCAGAACAGCCGCTCTCGATCCAGCCTCGTGGAGCGCTCCTGAGGTCCGAGCTCCTCCAACCTCGCGACCCCGCTACCCCGGCGAACCTCGCCGCCGGCAACCACCACCAGCAGATAAGCCCTGCGCCGCCCCTTCCTTTCCTGCTTCTCTCTTCTCCCTCTCACATATCCACTTCGTTTCCTTTTTCCGTCAGAGAACCATCAGCCGAAGCTGTCCCTGTCGCCCGAGCTCCTCCCTGCACAGCGTGCGCCCGCACGCCCCGTCGCTGGCGACCCGTCTTCGCCCAGATCCACGTCAGGGAACTGCTTCCAGCCGCGCCATCGCCCGTCTTCTTTGTCCATGGCGAATACTGCTGCTGTCCTGCTCGCCCGCGCCAAGTCCATATTCGAATCAAGCCGCCGCCCTCCGCCTCACCAAGTCCCGCGCCAAGCCTCCATGTCGCCGGAGCCCTGTGCAGCTGTGCCACTGCCTGCCTGCACCTCCTCTGCTCCAAGGCGCCCGCCCAAGTCCCTCGCCTCGCGCCAAGGCCGGCGTCCTCCTCATCCTAGCGCCATCCGCGACCAAGTCCAGCCGGATCCGGACGAAATCGAGTTCCCGCGCCCCTGCCGGACCTCCCCTGCTTTGCCTTGGTCCGCCGCCGTTGCCCCTGCGCCGCCCGCCAAGTCCCCTGCTTCACCCGCTGCTGTCTGCTTCATCCACAGACGCACGTGGCCACATCATCACAATGCATCAGTTGACCGCTTCGTCAACTAGGCCTCCCGGGCCAGATTGCGAGGCCCAGCGCGCCTCCTCAACCCCCCCAACGGCCTCCTCCTCTACTAACGGGCTGAACCCCATGGGTGAGCGCCCAGAGCCCTCCTCTCTGTTAGCCCAGCAGTTCAACCAGATTCGGCCCGTGTCTGGGTTTTTTTTCAGATCTGTGATTTTAGCTTTATCCAGCGAATTACTATTTTATAGAAAAGACCCTCATCTTCATGCATCTAATAACTCCAGAACCGTGCATCATATGAAAATGTTTTAAACATGTAAAATGCTTAGAATTTTGTGTAGATTAATAATATGCCACTTTCATCCATGTTTGAAATGTTTAAAATGTTGTTTGTTTAAATTTGCTCAAATGCCATGCTAAAATAATTTATTTCATAACTAAATAACCGTAGCTCCAATTTTAATAAACTTTATATGTAAATGGGGTGGAAACATGCCTAGTTTAACTTGGTGCACTTACTTTTGTTGTTTAACAACTCTAAAATATGGTTTAGGTAGAACAGGAGCAAATTTGAAATATTGACATGAGGATTTTCCGAAATTGTTGTTTGTTGTTCCAGCCTCATTTAAACTTGCTTAGATAGGTAGTTTAATTATGCTTCACCTCTTGCCATGTTTAAAAACATTTAATATTGTTGTGTACCTAAACGAGAGCGAACTAAATAACTCGATTGTGGTGTTTTGTCAATATGCAACTTGTTGCATACTGAGCTCCACTTAACTTGTAGTATTGTTTGTGCACTTTGCCATGCCATGCCTCATTAAACCAGACATGCATCATACTTGTTTGTGCATCATGCCATGTTTATGCTTGTGCATTTACCATGTTGTTTGTTTCTTTCCGGTGTTGCTTCTTAGTTCCGGTATTGTCGTGATTGTGAGGATTCGTTCGACTACTCCCGTTCGTCTTCTTCATGGACTCGTTCTTCTTCCTAGCGGGATCTCAGGCAAGATGACCGTCACCTTGGATCTCATTAGTATCATTGCTATGCTAGTTGCTTCGTTCTATCGCTTTGCTGTGCTACCTATCTTTTGCTCTTCAAGCCTCCCAAATTGCCATGTCAGCCTCTAACCTTTTCACCCTTCCTAGCAAACCGTTGCTTGGCTATGTTACCGCTTTTGCTCAGCCCCTCTTATAGCATTGTTAGTTGCAGGTGAAGTTGAAGATTGCTCCATGGCGGACAGGATTATGTTGGGATATCACAATATCTCTTATTTAATTAATGCATCTATATACTTGGTAAAGGGTGGAAGGCTCGGCCTTATGCCTGGTGTTTTGTTCCACTATTGCCGCCCTAGTTTCCGTCATACCGGTGTTATGTTCCCGGATTTTGCGTTCCTTACACGGTCGGGTGATTTATGGGATCCCCTTGATAGTTCGCTTTGAATAAAACTCCTCCAGCAAGGCCCAACCTTGGTTCTACCATTTGCCTCACCTAGCCCTTTTTCCTTTGGGTTTCCGGAGCCCGAGGGTCATCTTTATTTTAGCCCCCCCGGGCCAGTGCTCCTTCGAGTGTTGGTCCGAACTGAGCTGCCTGCGGGGCCACCTCGGGGAAACTCGAAGTCTGGTTTTACTCGTAGCTAGTCTCATCCGGTGTTGCCCTGAGAATGAGATATGTGCAGCTCCTATCGGGATTTGTCGGCACATCGGGCGGCTTTGTTGGTCTTGTTTTACCATTGTCGAAAAGTCTTGTAAACCAGGATTCTGAGACTGATTGGGTCTTCCTGGGAGAAGGAATATCCTTCGTTGATCACGAGAGCTTATCATGGGTTAAGTTGGGACACCCCTGCAGGGTATAAACTTTCGAGAGCCGTGCCCGCGGTTATGTGGCAGATGGGAATTTGTTAATGTCCGGTTGTAGATAACTTGACACCAGATCCGAATTAAAATGCATCAACCGCGTGTGTAGCCGTGATGGTCTCTTTTCGGCGGAGTCCAGGAAATGAACACGGTTTTTGGGTTATGTTTGACGTAAGTAGGAGTTTAGGATCACCTCTTTATCATTGCTAGCTTCACGACCGTTCCTTTGCTTCTCTTCTCGCTCTTATTTGCGTATGTTAGCCTCCATACTTGCTTAGTCACTGCTGCAACCTCACCACTTTACCCCTTCCTTTCCCATTAAGCTTTGCTAGTCTTGATACCCATGGTAATGGGATTGCTGAGTCCTCGTGGCTCACAGATTACTACAACAACAGTTACAGGTACAGGTTATGCGATGATCATGACGCGAGAGCGATGTTTGCTTGTTTTGGAGTTCTTCTTCTGCTTCTTCTTCGATCAGGGGATAGGTTCCAGGTCGGCAGCCTGGGCTAGCAGGGTGGATATTGTTTGAGCTTCTGTTTGTGTTTCATCTGTAGCCGGATGTTGATCTTATGTATGTTGTATTGATGTACTCTTGTGGCATTTGTATGCCTTGTATGTATGCCCATCTATTATGTAATGTTGATGTAATGGTATCCACCTTACAAAAGCGTTTCAATATGCGGTTCTATCCTTGGTGGGACCTTCGAGTCTCT
Organism: Triticum timopheevii; assembly: GCA_963921465.1. Classification (NCBI taxonomy): domain Eukaryota; kingdom Viridiplantae; phylum Streptophyta; class Magnoliopsida; order Poales; family Poaceae; genus Triticum; species Triticum timopheevii. The sequence goes on from OY997270.1 coordinate 109,118,449, forward strand.
TTAGGATAGTATCGCATATTGGGCGTGACAATGGAGGCAGCCACCGAGCCGACCCCAGATACGCTCACGGCCACTACTGAGATGGTCAACGCCCCGTTTGAGGTTACAGCCCCCGTGGCACTGCTGGAGCAGTTTTTCCCCTTCGAGGATGTGTCCCCCCCCCCCCCCCCCCCCGCTGAGCTGCCCAAGGTGATTTTCTTCTTTGCCGATCTCGATTGTGGTTTTTCAATCTCGATTGTGGTTTTTCATCTAAGTATGTGGTGATTAATAATGCAAAATTTTATTAGCTTCGATGCCATGCTATACATAGTGGTTTAAATAACTTGTGTTTCTTATACTGAAAAGTAATTTAGAATTTGTTTCTGTTTCAATTAGAGCCTTGATGCGGACAAAGATTGTGTGGTTGTACATGTCAATCGCTATGAGGCGGATGACCTGAATATACGCATTGGGAAAACAGAGTTCTTAGGTTGTTGGATCCTGGAAGACATTTGCGGTTATACCAATGAAGAGTTGTATTCCAGCCTCACTGTTGTCAGGTGTGTTGTCCAGGGTGTACTGAAGCACAAGAAGTTCAAAGGTACTCCTTCGTTTGTGAGGCATACTGTTCTTGTCAAGCTTACGCAGGAAGATGACGTGGCATGCCTCCACAAACAAGTTTATTAGTGGCAAGGCCACAAGGTTGTCTTCATGAAGGTTCACAGGATTGAGCTGCTGCGGGACGTCCTCCATGATGTTCATGGCAAGGTCCGTCTTGTGTCCAGCCCAAATTAGATCGAGGCATGAAATAGTTGCCCCAGCTAGTGTTTAATAGTAGTTTGGATTGTGTATAATTATCCGAACCTTACTTGTTATCGACCCCGCTGGGGCTAGTACTCTGTTTGAATCCGTCTATGGGAACTGCTGCTACTTTTTTGTGTACCATGAATCATGTGAAAACCATCGTAATTGTTGCCGAAACAGATGCGTCCTCGCTAGTTTTTTCATGAATATGGCATGGTAATACATAAGTTGTCATGGTTTATCATACGAGAAGTGTGTGCTTTGATGAAATAGAGCACTCGTTCGAGAACTGTGCGCCGACGTATACATAAGTACTTGTAAACACTGCTGGTGCTACCCCACTTGTAAGCAGTTGTGCAAAACATGGCACATTGGCTCAGCTCGCTTCAACACTAGGCATTGACCAGCTAACAATCAACAATCTGATGTCTGACATATAAGCAACTATGTATCTTGTTACAATGGTTCATGCAGTTAACTGAGGCCACTATGTAAATTCCAAACATTCACACGCTAGTCCAGCGCTCATGTGGAACACTCACATTAAACTCGTCTTCATAAAAAACTTGAAAAGCATAAGTTAAGCAATTTTATACATCTCAATGATTCATAGAACATAACAAACATATACTAGTTCACAGCAAAAGACAAAGTTGTGAGAAGGTTTACAAATCAGGAAAAAACAAGCAAGGCTTCTCTGAGCACAGGGCCTCCCGGCAGGCTTAAATTTCCTGGAGTTCACTCTGGTTTTTTCTTGTTGCCACCATCCAGGGTTAGGTTCTCTCATTCCAGAATAACCAATTATAACTGTGGTCTCAACTGGAATGCTGAACTGAACCATGCAGTGTACTGACCGGGTGAAATTCTTTTGCATTCCACTAAATTTAAGCACCGCTATTAGCAGAAATAAGCAGACCACAATGCCTCTTATCCGCGCACCTATCCAAAAAACCGCCGTGCAGCCGTGCAAGCTAGTCCTCGGTCCATGGATGAACTACAGAAAGTGCATTCTGGGCTAGGATGCAGTTGTTTTCGCTCGTCCCTACACTGCAATCAGGAAGTAAAACGTACGAATCATCTGCTTTTAGATTGTGTTGGTCATTCTACCTTAGTTGCTACCAATGTAGGAATACCTTGAAGACTGGAGGTTAGACGACGGCAACGAGGGATAGCCATCTCATTTTGCATAGTTCTACTAAAACTGAGGTGTGTGCTTTTGATTGCGCGGATAGAAGCGATACGGAGACAGACATCCCGAAACGATATGGAGACAAACATCCCTGTTTGCGCAAGTACGAAATACGGTTATTTAAACAGTGACAGATATTTGCAGTGGCGTATGATCAACAGCAGCATCTATTGTGTTATAATTGGCACTAGATTGATAGTATGAAGAGTCCTTAAGTAAGTAGCATCACATCACATCAACAATGCCACTAGATTAACATGCAGAACAATAGCATTAGTATTACTGTCATGAGAGTAGCACATGGTCAATAAATGTGCAATCAAATTTGTGCAGTTCCACTGGGATGAAGCAATGTTAGCGGTGTGAGATTTAAGTGTAACTGCAAAAACACAATTCATGGGAAATAAAGCAATACAGAAGCACTTCATAAAATGGTGGTGGCATTGCTTCAATTTATCGACGGCACTAGACCATTACTTATAGTGACATTAGGTGGCATTGCTTAATGCTTCATGTGATTTTACATTAACGGTAGCGATATGGGCATAGGGACAGCAGGGCATAAAGTGGTGAGGCAGATGTGCCTGCCGAGAGCGGCAAACACTCTGGCAGCATGTCTGCATTTGTCCCATTTTTTATCTCCTCGGCGACATTTTCCTATGTGAGCACAGGAAATCTAGACCTGCTCATTCTCATTTGCGTTGTCCCCCAACACCCGTCACTTTCTTTCCTTCTTCAACCAATAGATAGGTCCACTTCCCCCCACCCTTCGCCATCCACCATGCTTTCTTCATCTTTTCAACTAAGAGACCGATTGGGTAGCCAGTATCTACTACTTTCCCCTGTTTCCTCTTAGAACCAAGTCCTAGATTCATGCTACAGCTTTCCCACTTTCTTCCCTTTTGAACCAACTCTTATAGTCGACTGTATGAACTAGCTTTACCTCTAATAATAGTAAAAGTCTAGGTGGCTTTGGAACAGCGGACAGAAGTAGAAAAAGATCCACACGAAGGGAGCTGAGGCAGTAGAGCAAGGCAGGTGTTCCGTTTCGAAGGAATATATACCTGAGGGTCATCGGCATGTGGCAAAGACGACGTCGGGAGGCCGCATCTTGGCCACAATACCGCAGGGGGGAAGAAGGGGACGGAGGCCCTCCCGAGCCGGCGCTCTCTCGGAGAGAACGGCACGGCCACTGATCGGGACGCGCGGGTAGCCGTTGGTCTCCTCCCTCGCCGCCGATGACAGCGTGAACGATGCACCTACACCCCTGCCCCGGTCGAGGTTGTCCGACTGTATTTGTGACCAGCCGTGAGCTGAGAGAGAGTGTGGCCACCTATGTCTTGCTTAGATCTGGAGAGCATGAGAGAGTGAACGAGAGGAACCCTAGTAAAGCAAGCGCTAAGGCTCCTGCTTATATATATACTGGAGTGATTTTGTTGTACCAGCTTCAAAAAAATGCGCTCCTACGTGTACCCGCAAGTGGGTGTGAGAGAACTAGTGCGTGCGTGCACCGCTTCTCTTCATGAGAGTACAATATACTATGCCCAAAGAATGTTGGCCGCAAGAGTAATAGTATAAGTGTGTGACGTGTGAGCTAAAATAAAATGTGCGCGACGTCTTTTGTTTTTTAGAAGTTCTGAGGGTTGGGTGTGAAGAGCACATATGTGCATGACGTCTACCTGCAGATAGACGGTGGGTGCGACGGGCGAGTCTGCGAGAGGACTCGGGAGAGTCGTGACTCGTGAGGGTGCGTGTGCGTGAGAGAGAGGGGGTACGTATCAATGCAATGCATGTGTCCGTAAATCATTATCTGACAAACGTTTGCCACAAGCCTTTTCCTGACGAACGCCATAAGAACCGTTAGATCGGCATCCGACAGTGTTAGTTTTGCCATGTCATTTAACAAAACAGCCACTCCTCCTACACACAAATCTTCCACGTGAGTGTTAGCAACTGCCGTATGCTCCCTCCGTTCCGAAATGCAGTGCATATAGCTTTATTGAAAATTCGAACCTCGCAAACTTTTACCGAGTTTTCGTGTACCAAATTGCACATGTAGAATACCCTGTATATATCATTTCATTCATCTTCGAGAGGTAACTATAAAGATGGGGGAGGAGTCTACAAAGAAAGACCACCGTATCACCCGCAGCAATTTCAACCATCCTTTAGTGTTGAGGAATATCATAGGAACTCTATATGATATGATTTTATAGGATTTTTTCCTTTAGAGCCAATTGGTTCATAGGAATAGATTCATATACTCCACATTTCAAAGGAAATAAACATGATATCATTTATATAGCTTTAGAGCCACTTGGTTCATATGAATGGATTCCTATACTCCCTTAATTTCAAAGGAAAATAAACATTAGTGTATATTCAATAGAAAAGTTCCTATGATATGAACCAAATTACATCTCTTTTCTAATCCCTCCTCATAGGAATTGAGATACATGTCATCTCTAGATTCAATAGAAAAGTTCCTATGATGTGAACGAAATGACATCTCTTTTCCAATCCCTACTCATAGGAATTGAGATGCTCCATGTCATATCTTTCCCTACAACTTCCATGTATACATCTTTTATTCCTAAATAGACAGTACAACCCACTAGTAGCTTTTTTCCAAAACATGCAACTATGGCACAAGAACTATATAGTGTGCCAATAACTTTGAAGGATGGTCGCTGGATGAAGCTAATCCAACAGTGCAGAGATGGCAAATCCGAGCACTACTGGCCGTTGGATATCATCAACATTCCACCAGATCTGCCACATGTACAATTTAGAAGACTCCATGATTGAACTTAAGCATAATGCACAAACCTCAAAACACAAGCACTTCTCCTTTGTTCTAGAATCTTCTGTATCATAATTGATTTTTTTCTAAATGAATTGCCATTATTATTTTTTTTACTTTATGCTTTACAACGCACAACCCCATGAATCTTAACATTTTTACAAAACTAATTGATTTTGAATGAGATGAACTATAAGAACTAAACGAACATCTACATCATGCATATATGACTCAAAGCTTTACATGCTATAGTGTGTATTTATTCATAATTTGGTTTCGAAATCTCATGCGTTCAATGCATGTGTACCTTACTAGTTTTGAGTAGAGTAGCAAATTTCACGCGGCCCCGGGTATATCAAAATGCAGGGCCCATGCATCATTGCCTTTCGGTCGAACCTACGTCCACAATTTTTTGTACGTATTATATCTCCACTGGTCCCCGAACCCAAAATGCTGCCTCGTTCCCATAAAACCAAGCGGCCCACACATATTTAAGGTGTCGACTCGAACCCATTTACTACAACGTGGCCCCGCACGCCGTAGTACTCCTACAAGCCCTGCCGCCGCACTCATCATCGGTTTTCTTCAAGAGGACGAGGGAGAAGCCGATTTATAGTGGAGGCGCTTTCAAAAAAAGGATCTGTAGTGGAGACCCCTACCCTAGGGTGCCCTAGGTAGCTGCCGCACGCATCATTGTTTTCTCTTTTCTTTATGCTCTTGCGCCCTAGAGTGAAATGATGGTTGCTTCGTTCGTCCAGCTTAATGCGGGAAAGGTGGGGCTTTGTGATTTGACCCCTCATCGCTCATTTTCTACTACTGCGGCGCTACGACCAGGGTGCCTCCAATTCCAACCGCTGCTCCGGACTATAATTTGGTGCATCGCACGTGGAACAAGACGGTGGATGAGCCACATGTCAGCCAAAGGGGTCCTGTTAAGTGTGTCGCCATTTCGTGTGCGGACTGACCCTGCTTGAGTTGCTACGCCAACACGACAGGAGCAGCCTACCACTTGGTTTTGCTCCTTGGTGAATCCCGACTATACTGATCTCAAAATATACATGCTGAACTACCCTCTCCATCTCAATTTTTTATTTTTAGGCGTCTCGATTTATAGGGCGTGCACGTAGTTCTAGGTCATCCATTTGACTAACTAAATATGAGTTACTATGTCACAAAAAGTATATCATTGGTTTTTTAAGCGGATGTAGTTGTATTTAAAAGTCGAGGGTGGGGATTTTCCTGCGCGGTAGGCGGGGCAGTTCCGCCTAGTCGGTTCGACAGACACGCGAGAAGACGAGGGAGTAGGCTGCTGCAAACATAGCGCTGTGTGATTTGACAGCGAGTTACTGCTGGACAGGTGGGGCCCCGTGATTTGACTTGCTATTATCATTTTAACTGCGGCGCTACGACCTGCGTGAGTCTCCTGATTCCTGACCACCTACATATAGGTGCCTCCCCCAATGCTCCACCATGTAGTAGCGGCTGGCTCTTGCATGAGAGCCTACTTCTCCACTTTTTCCTTGCCTCTCTTTCCTCCACATATGCAAAAATGCCATGTAAAGCGCACTATTGTACTTACTTGCTCCTACAGGTGCTAAGCTTGCCACATAGGCATAAAGTCTGATGTGGCAAGTTAATCAAGAAGAGAGAGACTAGTTTGGTGACCCAAGAAAGAAACGGTGCTAAGCGCGTGTACCTAGGTGAAAAGACAATTTTGAGTCTATAGCTAATTAAATGGAGCAAACTTAGCAACAAAAAACTAATAAGCACAACATTTCATTGGAAGAGGTCACTCCTTGGCAAATGCAATAAATACTACTCCCTGTGTCCCATAATATAAGAACGTTTTTGGCACTACACTAGTGTCAAAAACGTTCTTATATTATGGGATGGAGGGAGTACAAAGAAAGAGATAGAGAGAAGTAAAAAAATACACTTATAACCAACCTTATAGCTAACCTTGTTGTAGTATGAGTGACTAAGTGATGACTATGTATGACATGCCAACATCAGATAGCCTAACACACCGTGCTAAATCTCCAAGGGCACGACCGCGCAAGCGAAGTGACAGTCGTGGTAGGTGCGACCATGATACAGGCTACTGGTAGCCCTTGGATCTGAGATCAAATGGTCGCATGCTAAGTTGCTGAAAACTTGCAGAATAACCCTCCAGGATAGGATATTCACCCATAGGTCTAGAATCACGCCATGCAACCATTCGATCTCAGATCCAAGGGCTCTCGGAAGCCCGTATCATGGGAGAATGGAAAGCCACTACCCTGCCGTTCGCACGCTGGCAGTTCGCTCCTACTCGTCCTCGCACGTCCTTTAATATTATGGCGGTTCGCTCCTAGTCGTCCTGTCCATTCACATTACGGCAGTTCCACTAATCCTAACCCTCCTCCCAAATCCATGGCATCCCAAATCTCCATGATCGATGGTGAGTACAAGGTTAGAACCATCACCGGCGATGAGTTCGACGTCATCTACACCCGTTCTTCCGCGACGGTGAAAGGATGCCTTTCTCGCTTCAGACACATGTTCGAAAACTCAGATGATGAGTGGGTCGCTGGGCTAGATGTTGAGTACACCACAGTCCTGGGACGAGAGAAGGATCTAAAGGAGGAAGAGAGGAAGAAGCCCGCCGTGATCCAGGTTTGTGTGCATGACTTATGCTTGGTCTACCACATATGCCATGCCGACGTTGAAAGCCTGGATTTTAAGAACTTCCTCGAGAGCAACCTAGTCAAATTCATTACTGTAGACTTTACGAACGACAAAGAAGTCCTGGGTCGGATAGGCCTCGTTGTAGGCAACCCCTTCGACCTCCAGAAGAATCGGCTGCTGCCCTCTGGTGGCCAGCCTTCAATGTTGACCCTGGCAGGAGCCATGGTTCATCCTTTGTACCGTAAACTGGAGAAACCTCATTACACGTTTCATCGTCATGCATGGCAGCGGAATGTACTAGATATAGACCACATCCACTATTCTGCAATGGATGGCTACCTTTGTTTCAATATCTACAAGGGTTGGATGAAGAGCAAGAGCCAAGTGTGCGGTTCAAGCAAAGAAGTATCGGCCAAGAGGAAGAGGGACAAGGACGAAGTCGAGGACGTGGACGAGGACTCCGAATGAGTAAGGAGTCAGTATCGTTGTGGTGGTTCTAATGCAGTGTCTACCGGATTAGTTGCATAGTTTAATTTCAGGTGTGCTTAGTTTAATTTGAGGGGTGTGTTGTGCTGAGCCCCCAGCAGAACTATGTTATGTTTCTTCTCGTTACTTTAACTCTTTAGTATGTACATACTACTAGTATTTCTTTAATAGAATTTAGCACCCCAATTAAGCACGTACTAGCTTTTTTAATAGTACTATATGCATAATTTGGCGACGAGCGCTCTCTATATGTACCACCTTTTTTTAATTTTCAATTTTTGCTCCATGGCACAATCCATCGATACTACTACTGTACAAAACTATATATTTTTTAAAAGGCTAGAGTACTGTTCATCACATATATAGCCAGTTAAATTCTCAACCTAGAACGACATGCATGCCATGTAGTAAACCGATACGGAGGAAGTATAGTAAAAATGAGGTGATTTTACCGAGCGATCGGCGGGGGAGCATGGCCTGTCATGCGGTCCCACGTGTCATGATGTACCAAGGAGATGCGCGTGTCCCTCTTGAGGCAAAAGCAATACTACGTGGTTTGAGATGATGGCGAACCGAAGTGTGAAATAATGGTTGCTTCATCCGTCTAGGAAGGTGCGGCATTGTGACTTCACGTCTCATTGCTCATTACTACTACTGGGACGGTACGAGTGGGGTGCGTCCCCCCTGCTATTCTGCACTGTTATTTGGTGCTTGACACGTCGACCCGGTTGCTATATGTCCCACATGTCGGCGACAGGAAGTACAGAATTCATGGAAGGGAGCGTCGACGGAGGAGTATACTACAGAATTCATGAAAGGGAGCGACTTAGTTTTGGAAAAATCTGTTTTTATGGAGTACGTACCCACTAGGGTTTATAGGGCGCATCTAAAAAACATTCGTTTTTTCCTTTTGACAAGACTCAATTCTACTACTAGTAGTACCATTACATGTTGGATTTCGAGGTGCGTTAGATCACCCGATGCAAGCAGTGTCAAGAGGAAACTCACCAATGCATGTAGAAGTTCATGGAAATTTAGTGGTCATTCATGCATTCATTCTAATTAATGCCTCAGTAAACATAACTTCTTGAGAAAAACGAGCGTACTAATTACTTGTGCAAACTATGAAATTAATTCGACCACTCACCGTCTACCTTGGTTGGAGAGATTTTGAAATTGAGCCATAAACTGGAAAGGAGGGAGTAGTAACTTTTGTCTCGATGACTATTTGTGGCCTTGTATAGATGCAAAATGTTTTTTTATAGTGGCCTTGTATAAGTAAATGGAGGGAGTACTAAAGGACATATATATTCCAAACAATATGACAATCTCTCTAACCAAGGTATGTAGTAGGGACGAGGAGTAAACGGAGGGAGTAGTAAAGTTTTCTCCTCGTGCTGCGAGCCACCGCGCGCGTGGGCGAGGGAGCGGGCGTAAGGCGTACAGTAGTAGTACTACTACTACTCGTAAGCAAGCTTCACCTCATCCTGCGAGCCATCGCGCCCTTGGGCGGGGGAGACGTCATACTAAGCAAGCTTCTCCTCATTCTGCGAGTTGACGGCACACATCAAAAGTACTCCGGTGTATAGAGCCTTGCCTCTAAGGTAGGCCCCACATGGTTTGCCTCTTTTTAACATAACACGTCAAGTCACAATTTTTTTGTTCACCCGTGGTAGACGATCCTCTCTAGCTCCACCAAGTGGACAACCAGTACACGTGTCAAATTACCACGTGGGCTGCCTTTTCGTACAGAAATGAGCTCCACCGTGTACCCGCGCGGGTGTGGTTGGGAAAGAGAAGGGAGTACGTGCGTCGTTCGTGCACCTCTTCTCTTCATGGACATCCCCCACCTACGTGGGTGTGCGTGAGAGAGATACAAACCTAGACATAATGCGTCGTCCATCCCCATGCCTCCGCCCAGTCTGACCACCAGCCACCACCATGCTCCACTCCTCCTCACCTTATCTCTCATCTTTCTCCCTCCATTTTTATATACAAGGGGCCACTATCAAAATTACAATTTGCAGATATACAAGGCCACTAACACTAATCGATGCAATATTAATGGTGTTTGCCTCGTTGTAAGAGCAAAGGAGGACATTAATTATCCCTTGCATGCATGCGGGAGTTTGTAAAAAAATGCATCTTGATGTTCCGTGTAATGCACGGGCATCTTGCTAGTCCATGAAAACAACACATGGCAAAATTCCACGGTGAACGAGGGATTTGAATCTGTTGGGAGGGGCTGTTTGGATCTTGCCCAGGGTAGCCAAAATATTGGCGACCCTTTTGTCCACCGGTGCCTTTGCCACCGATGAACGAGGAATAGCTCAGGTGCTCATGCTGTCATGCATCCTCCAGCGCGCACGTTGGAGACGAGCTCGCACGAGTTGTGTTCTTTTGTCCCACAATGCCACCTGAGCCGCCCGCAGACCGACCGGCGATCCGCAAATTACGCCATCCAACCGTAGCCGCACACATTATGACAACAACTCAACCAACCGGACGAAATTCATGCAAACACGTAGACAAACTGATATTTCATATAAACAACGACAGAAATCATATAAAATACCAGATTTTCATACAAACATGACGGATTTCATTACATTCAAATGAACTACACGGTGCTAGTTCTGGGCAGCACAGGTATATAATACCTGGCCTAAATGGTCGCCCGCCGATCGATTTGTGTTCCTCATGTCCGGCAGCACGATCACCGGACTACCGGGAGCCCCGGAGGTATATGCTTCAGCGCAAAGGACGTCTCACTTTCCCACTGCCCAACTGATATCATTGGCTGATGCCGAAGATGATGGTGGCCGGCACCGGTTCGAGTTCATCACCGGCCACTACTTCGCCATGGCCGGCACCGGCTTGAGTTCATCCTAACATTCCCCTCTTCCATGGAGCCCATGCAGGGTCAACAAAGGTCCTCGCAACAAAAGGATCCGGCAAGACACCTGCTGTGTACGCCGGTGTCGCCTCCGCGATGGCCTTCATGGGACCCAAGCGACGGCGGCCTCCCGTGTTCTACTTCTCCTTGATGATGGCGGCGGACGCGGAGGCACTGGACACTGACTCGTCGCTCTCCGCGCACCCGGCTTCTGTCGCTGCTTGCATGGCGCGGCCGCCGGCATGGGAGTCTCGGCCACAGAAACGGGAAACACTGTACGAGGCGGCGGCGTGGACGGCAGCAACGACGCCCGTGTGCCGCTCCTCGTCGAGCTGGCCTGGAGCAGCGAGTTGCTGAACCGCGCGTCGGCTTGGGGCGACAACTGGCTCCGTTGGGCGAGGGGAGGGAGGAGGATCAGCGAGCTGCATAGCTCGTATCCGGTGGGCTACCCAGCCGGCTTGGATGCGGAATAACTACTCTTCGTAAGCCATTGTAAGAGTGGACAAAATGGTTAAGGAGGAGATAGGGGAGCAGCGGAGGTGTGCGATTCTTGGCCGGCGTTTGGCCTCGTTTAAATAGGAGATTAAATAGACGGCAGACGGGAGGAGCTCGGCCGGCTTTGTGTTTAATGTCGGCCCGGTCATGAACGGATGTGTGTCCAGAGTGGGTTTCTCGGCTTCCACACGGGCGGGTTTCATGGAGGCGTTTGAATGCGGCAAGGAGGCGTGTTCAGCCGGGCGTGCAGCGAGTGGCGTCCTCGACTCTGACCTAGGACACTGCACCGTTCTTCCACTGACGTGTGGGCTCTTTGGGTACATGGCCTGCATGTCAGTGACCCAACACAGGCAGCGCACAACAAAGGAACCTTTGGTGGGCCAGGGCGGTCAGAAGCGGGCATTTCATAAACCGATGATTGTTCATTGAGTGTGACGTCATCTTTTTCATGTAGATAAGCCTACTATGTTGATAGCCCATTCGATACGTTGTGATTCATAAAGACCGCTGCAAACATTAATGTTCTGCTTATCACAGATAAGATTGATTAATACCTGTAACAATCCATGTCCTTAACAAAGTGTGCATGCACGTATAGGTTGAGTGTGTGTCTTGCGTTGTGTGCTGTGTGCATGCAGGCGTGCGAGTGTTGCGTGCGTGCAAGGGTACATTTCAGTGTTGCATGCATGGGTGCGTACGTGCGTGTGTTCATGAGTGCATGTGTAAGTGTCAGTGTTGCATGCCAGCCTGCGTGCCTGTGTACGTTATGTGTACGTGTCAGTGTTGCACGCCTGCATGCGTGTGTGTCTTGCGTGCATGCATGTGTACGTGCGGGGTGAGGCTACACGTCAGTCGACTGACTTTTTCTTCTCTGGTCATTATATTTTCCAGCCGTTGGATACGAAATCAAGGGCCTCCAGTTTATCATCAAACTCCGCCCCCCTGAGCCGCCAGCCACCACCGGCCGAACCGCCAGCCCCTGCCGCTTGCGGCCGGCCCACGCCACCACGCTGCCCCGCCCTCCCCGAAACCACTCCCCACCGCTGGTCTGCCGCCGCACCGGCCATCCCTCTAGCCCACCCCCCCCCCCCCCCCCCCCGCCCGCGCCGAGCTTTTTCTTCGACGATCCCCACCCCACCGCCCAATCAACGCGCCCCCCCAACCGCCGGCGACTGCCAACCAGAGGGCTCATGACTTCGAATACCCACCGACCACTAATTTATTACCATTTATGTCCTTCATATACGCGTTGATGGGTGGGCCCTATGGTAATGTGCGCTGCTGAATGTGGACTGTTTGACTGGTCAACTGATCGTGTTATCAACAAATTACGAAGTTGTATGGTGAGCCCGTGACCGTATGATCACCCTAAAATGTACTCCTATTTATTAACACAGTACAGACTCAAACTACCATTTCTTTCTTTCATATACGGGCTGACAGGTGGGCCCCGCAGTTACACGCCCCGATGGTGCAACACTAGTTGCGCTGCGTTGAACGTTTGACTGGTCAATTGATTGTGTCATCAACAAAATACGGAGTTGTATGGGCGAGCCAGTGACCGTATAATCATGACATGTATTTGTTTAACACGGTACAGATGCAAGGGCTCATATATACACGCAAGCACTCACGCTATAAGCGCACACACGCGAACCCTATCCCTATGAGCACCTTCGAGGGAGTGGGACAGCATATATGATCTTGAGATTTTACGAAGTCACCATAGGTGCCTCGTAGTCGAGTGGAACGTCTCCTCCCACTGAACGCACATCGCCGGAAAATACTGAAATCAACACAAGATAAATGCGAGCACCGGGACTTTAACCTTGGTGGGCTCGAGAAACCACTGTCCTCCTAACCATCCAACCACATGTTGGTTAGCACGACAAAATGTATGTGGTGACCGTGATGAGCTTATTCTGAAGTCCAGTGACCATATCGTGCTTTCGCTTCAAATACAATGACCGTAAGTGTCATCAAAAAAATACGGAGCATGCATCAAATGCAAAGTCCGTCAGTGTCATCAACAAAATATGGAGACGTATCGTGAGCTAGATACCGTTATACTATTGTATATGCTTATTTTCTTAGTGGCCGATTGCTCTTTCTTCAACTGCAAGGGTCCGAACTAGGGTAAAACTTTGCCTCGTATTACCATCCAGCCTAACAGCCAGGGATATCCTATTGAATGATATGATGAAATCATATCTGCCAACTACTAAGAGAGAGGTGTGTCTGGGGGGGCAATGTGTGCGAGAGAGGCCTAAAGATAATGTGCGTGCGGGAGACATGTAGGCACATATATGGGCGTATAGAGGGCTAGTAGAGACCGTGCGTGTGTATATATGCATGTGAGAGAAATAGTGTTTTCCAACTGAGATTAGTGAAAAGAGTGGTACATAGTAGTCAGAAAGAGAGAGAGAGAAACAGAGAGAGCATGTGCGTGAGACACCCCAACACCCAGAGAGAGATTGTGAGCATGTGTGAAAGAGAAATGCCGATGCATATAAAGTGTGTGCACTTATGCGTTAGATAGAGAGAGATATAACGCGTTTGTGAGAACGGGGCGAGGCATAGTGCATCTACGTGTAAAAGGCGGTTCTACGCATTAAATTAAAATATAAATGGCATTATAATTTTTGGATGAGATCATGAATTTTGCAAATTGCATATGGACGAAAATCGGTCTATCAGACACCCATACTCTATTGAATTCTAGCATGTGCATGTGTTTATTTCATATTATCGATCCATAGAGTGAGAGCGGTTTGAAATACAGGCAATGGATGCTTTTGCAATTCATATATAAACATTAATTAGTGCACTCCATGTTGTTAGTGTGAAGCACTTTATACATTTGTCACTTGCATGGATACATTCCAAATTGCTAGCTACGAAATAGAATACATGTCGAATTCAACATAAAGGGGGTTTCGAAGATTCGAATTCCTAGGAAGTGCATTCATCTATTTGAACCCGAGATAATGGCATTTGTAAATCAGATGTAAAAGGGGGCATCAATCTTTGTTGTGAGCTTGAACATGCTATATATATTCATACGCATATCTAACTTTTTTTGCAACCAAGGAGATTATATCTGGAACCATGCATGAACTGAGGTAAGTTGCATATTTTTTAATATATACTCGTGTACAATGTATATTCAAATGTACCCCCTCCATTCCAAAATAATCGTAGCTTTAGGATTTTCAAGAGTAAAGATTTGTGAAGTTTGACAAATCCTGAAAGTTCAATTCAAGAGAACCGAAAACGTTAATGCTTCTTCTCCCAAATATTGAACAAAGCGCCAAATAGGCCTGTGGTCACCCGAAACCACACGAGACTAATGTTTGGTGGTAGGAAATTACTTTCCTGACTCTGGCCTGTGTAGCCTAGCCCGATGTCCAAAGGTCTAAACATGGGTAGGTTTGTAACTTCACCAATACCCCAGTCTCAACCGCCTCCGAGAAGCATTCATACGCCGTGGGCACCTAAACACCCATGCGCTCGGCCGAAATCTATACCGCCCACATTTGGGACACCTGACATTACTGTCCTACCCCCAACCCGCAATATGTCCGAAATTTAGATGGGGTCAAAGTTTGTAACTTTCCCCAAATTTCAAACAAGCGCATCTCAAACCGGATCCCCCTTAGTTCCCCGCCTCCCTCCGTTTCCCCATTCATACTCCGTGGGCGCCAAAACACCCTCTCCACCAGCCGCGAAACCCCAGCCTCCTTCGTCCTCCACCCCATAGCGACCAATCCACCGCCGCCCTCCTCCATCATGCCGGAGCCGGTACCCCGACGTCGTTGTCCAACGCAACCGCAACCGCAATCGCAACGCCCTCAAGGACTTAGCAGCTGAAGCCGAGGCAGAGCTGCCTCCACGACGCCGACACCGACGTGCGCCGTACTAAAACCACTCTGACCACGCCGTCCTGCGCCTCACTGTTGCCGCTCCATTGTCGCAACCGTCCACCGCACCGGAGCTGTTCCCGCTACACCGTCGTTCGCTGCCTCGGATCTGGTTCCCCGCCACCGACAGACGGCCACCGCACCACACTCAACAACTTGGCCATGGGTTCGTCCAAGGCTCCACCGTCCTCCACAACTTCTTGTTTCCAGCGAACCAC
The DNA here is from genome assembly GCA_963921465.1 of Triticum timopheevii. Lineage (NCBI taxonomy): Eukaryota > Viridiplantae > Streptophyta > Magnoliopsida > Poales > Poaceae > Triticum > Triticum timopheevii. The sequence continues at coordinate 109,133,906 of OY997270.1, forward strand.
AAGAAGATCGTTGGAAAAACAGAAGGAGGACACAGCACTGCCAGCAGAAAGAGGTACTCCTCTTCCCTTATTCGTGCAAATCTTACGTCTCTGCTCACACCGTATTCATCCCACGAAAGAAACTAGTTGAGCGCTTCTTACTGCATCTTCTTCGTGATACTACATGCACAAGGTTTCCTCCCTTTACTATTTCACCTTTGCTAGAGGTCAGTAGCCCACCTGGATTTCAATTCAGGGTCAGTCGAACCGCAATTAAAAGAAGCAGCACCCGCTTAGGCGCGCGGAGCACCTAGTCCGCCTGTTCCCCGGGGAAGCGGTGCATCGGTGTCTATCATAGGGGTGTGGGGTGCAAGAGCTGCTTGCGCCTGATCTGGAGGTCGGTGGGGCTTGAATGGATGGCCGGGGGGCGGTGCCAAGCACGGCAGTGCGGTGAGATCGAGGGGAGGGCGCAGGCAAGGGAGGAATACTGGGCCGGTGGTCGCTGGCGTTTCGAGGAAGATCGTCAACACTGGCTGGCTGGAGGTAGATGAAGGCGATCTGCCCATTCTTTGTACATCGGACAATGCAGAAAAAATGGACTGACCTATTTGTTTTCAGTCGACTGTTATTTTCATAGAATCTTGTAGTAATTTAGTGTGCCATGCTTGTTGTAGAGCTATCATATGTCTCCCGTAATTTATTTCTCACCGACCTGCTATCTGCTACCTTTACACTGTACTAGTTGTGCACACACTTCACCCATAGTCACACTATTGTTTTTTATGCATGGGTATTTCAGACTCTGACGTAGTGTTGATGAATGCAGAAAAGAAAAGACAGAAGTCGCTCCAGTGTAATTCGAAGATAAGCACTAAGCGTTTCAGCGCTCTAATGGGTGTAGTGTCAGTAGTTGGAGACAGTACACGTAGCTCTGCAGTTGATGATCTCAATTGCCACACACAACCATCCCAGGTGCTTGCTTTAACTTTGCGGTGTCAAATGTGGTTGCGAGTTGCATATGGTCTCTAGCTTGTATTGCTTCCAATTTGGTTAAATTGCATCTGCTTACTTTACACATTATACCTTTGATAATGACATGCCTTCCTGTTTTTGATACATACTACATATGTCTATTAACCATGTTCGTACATCAAACTAATGCTCTTTTGTATCCCTCGTCAATCACTTATGATGAGACAGTCACCCGAGTGGGTTACTATGAGACGCCCTACTCGTTTAAAGAGTGCAGTGTCATCCTCCCCACATGATTCTAAAGAAACAGCAAGGCTAAATGAAGATAGTCAACGTAGCTCTCTAGTTGATCACCGCAATTCTCCCACACCACCATCGCAGGTGCTTGCTCTTACTTGGCAGTGTGATATGTGGTTGCATGTTGCATATGGTGTCTACCTTGTAATGCTTCTAATTAGGGTAAATTGCATCTGCTTAGTTAACACGTTATACCTGTGAATATGACATGCCTTCTTGTTTTTGGTACATACAACGTCTTTCTATTAACCATGTTCTTACATCAAACTACTTTTCTTGTGTATCCCTCATCAATCACTTCTGACGATACACCTTCAAGTTGACAGTGTAATATTGGTTGCATCTTGCACATCATTTCAAACATGTATTGCCTCTAATTTGTTGAAGTGCCACTTATAATGAGACACATCTAACTTGGTAGAGTGATTTTGGTTGGATCTTTCATATGGTGTCTAGATTGCATTGCTTCCAATTTGTTGAAATGCCTTCTGCTTAGCGTTTTTCATACATATTCCATCCTCCTACAATGTGGTTGCCATACATAAAAGTTATGTTCGTGAGTATCATGCATCAACGAATTTGGAAGTGCGAATTTCATTCCTTTTTATTGTGTGTTTACTTGACAAGGAAAAATCTAAAAGGACGAAGGCACGGAATGATGGTGGTCCTCTGGAGCAACCAAAACAGATGATCTCTGCAGATTCTCCTACTACTCGTACTGCAGTGCTAGTTCCAAATCTCATCTCCCCTACTCCACAACCCAAGGTGCTTGCTCTAACATGGCAGTGTGATATCTGGTTGCATGTTGCATATGGTGCCTAGCATGTATTTCTCCTAATTCGTTAAATTGCATCTCCTTAGCTTACACATTATACATGTGAATATGACACGCCTTCCTGTTTTTGGTACATACTACATCTGCCTATCACACCATGTTCTTACATCAAACTACTGTTCTTGTGTATCCTGCATCTATCGCTTATGATGAGACAGTCACGCGCGTGGGTTAATATGATACACAATACTCTTATAAAGAATGCAATTTCATCCTCTCCACATGATTCTGAAGAAACAGCAAGCCTAAATGAAGATATTGAACGTAGCTCTGTACTTGAAGACCGCACTTCCCCTACACCATCATCACAGGTGCTTGCTCTAACTTCGCAGTGTGATATGTGGTTGCATGTTGCATACGGTGTCTAGTTTGTAATGCTTCTAATTATGGTAAATTGCATCTGCTTAGTTTACACACAATACCTGTGAATATGACATGCCTTCCTATTTTTGGTACACACTACATCTATGTGTTAACCTTGTTCTTACATGAAACTACCTCTCTTCTGTATCCTGCATCAATCACTTACGATGAGTCACCTTTATTCGTAGCATATTGCATATTATTTCTAGCCTGTTACCATGTATTGCTTCTAAGTTGGTCAAATACATTTGTTAGGGCACCCTTTTAATTTGGCAGAGTGATATTGGTTTCATCTTTCATATGGTTTCTAGCTTGCATTGATTCTAACAAGTTCAAGCACCTTATGCTTAGTTTACACTTTATACATCATACATGTCAATATGTCACGCTGTCATGTTTTTCATACATATTCCATCCTCCTATCATGCGGCTGCCTTACATGAAAGTAGTGTTCGTCAGCATCATACATCAATGAGTTTTGAAGAGCAAATTTTATTCCTTTTTCTTGTGGGTTTGACTTGACAAGGCAAAATCAAGAAAGAGGAAGGAAAAGAGTAAGGAAGGTGATGATGGTGGTCCTCTGCAGCAACGTAAATGGGGCATCTGTACCGATTCTCCTTGTACTAATAGTGCATTACAAGGTCCAAGTCTCCGCTCCCCTACTCCACCATCCAAGGTGCTTGCTCTAATTTGGCAGTGTGATATCTGGTTGCATGTTGCATATGGTGTCTAGCTCATATTGCTCCTAATTAGTGTAGACTGCATCTGCTTAGATTACACATGATACATGTGAATATGACACGATTTCCTGTTTTTTGGTACATACTATATCTGTCTATCACACCATGTTCTTACATGAAACTACTCTTCTTGTGTATCCTGCATCAGTCACTTATGATGGGACACCTTTAAGTTGGCAGTGTGATATTGGTTTGCGTCTTGAATATGATTTCTAGCATGTATTGCTTCTAGTTTGATGAACGCCACCTATGACAAGACGGTTTTAACTTGGCAGAGTGATATTGATTGCACCTTCCATATGGTGTCTAGTTTGCAGTGCTTCTAATTTGTTGAAGTGCCTTCTGCTTAGTTACCACATCATAGGTGTGAATATGTCAAGCCATCCATTTTTTCGTACATATTCCATCCTCGTATCATGACTTTGCCTTTCATCAGAGTAGTGTTCGTTAGTATCATGCATGAATGAATTCTGAAGAGCGAATTATATTTCTTTTTCTTGTCGATGTGACCGCACAATGCAAAATCAATAAAGCTGAAGGAAATTGGCAAGGCATTGGATGATGGTGGTCCTTCCGGGCAACTAAAATGGAGGTTCTCTATAGATTCTACTCCGCCATCCTCCCAACAAGATTCGCAAGACAACGCAAGGCTAGACAGTCAACGTAGCTGTGTAGATGATGAGCCATCTCCCCTACTCCACCATCACAGGTGCTTGCTCTAACCTGGCACTATTATATGTGGTTGCATGTTGCGTATGATGTCTAGCTTGTATTTCTTCTAAATTTGTTGAATTGCATCTGCTTACTTTACACATAATGCCTATGAATATGACATGTGTTCCTGTTTCTACATCAGACTACTATTTTTGCATATCCCGCATCAGTCACTTATGATAAGGCACCTTTAAGTCGCCATTGTGATATTGGTTGTGTCTTGCATATGATTTCTAGCATGTACTGCTTCTAATTTGTTGAAACGCCATACAGTTTGAACTTGGCAGAGTGATATTGGTTGCATCTTTCATATGGCGTCTAGCTTGAAGTGCTTCTAATTTGTTGAAATGCCTTCGCTTAGTTACCACATCATAGGTGTGAATATGTCACGCCATCCTGTTTTTCATACATATTCCGTCCTCGCATCATGTGTTTGCCTTTCATCCGAGTAGTGTTCATCAGTATCATGCATGAATGAGTTCTGAAGAGCGAATTTTATTCCTTTTTCTTATCGGTTTGACTTCACAATGCAAAATCATTATAGCTGAAGGAAATTAGTCCGGTAGTGGATGATGGTGGTCCTTCGGAGCAACTCAAACATGGGGTCTCTACAGATTCTACTCCGCCATCCTCCCAACAAGATTCGCAAGACAACACAAGGCTGGACAGTCAACGTAGTTGTGTAGATGATGAGCACATCTCCCCTACTCCACCATCACAGGTGCTTGCTCTAACTTGGCACTATTATATGTAGTTGCATGTTGCGTATGATGTCTAGCTTGTATTGCTTCTAACTTGAGTTGCATCTGCTTACTTTACACATAATGCCTGTGAATATGACACGTGTTCCTGTTTCTAGAACATACGTGTACATGATGAGCACATCTCCCCTACTCCACCATCACAGGTGCTTGCTCTTACTTGGAACTGTTATATGTGGTTGCATTTTTCGTATGATGTCTAGTTTGTATTGCTTCTGATTATGTTGAATTGCATCTACGTAGCTTACAACTTATACCTACAACGATCACTTATCCATAAGACACATTTAACTTGGGATTGTGATGTAGGCTGCATCTTGCATTGTCTTCTAGCTTGTACTGCTTCTAATTTCTTGAAATGGCACTTACGACGAGACACTTTTTACCTGATAGAGTGATATTGGTTGCTTGTTCATATGGTGCCTAGCTTTCATTTCTTCTAATTTTGTTGAAATGCCTTCCACTTACTGTTTTTTCATACATATTCCATCCTCCTATCGTACATGTGAATATGAAATGCTGTCTTTTTTTGTATATATTCCGTCCTCCTATCACGCGCTTGCCTTACATCAAAGTAGTGTTCGTCTGTATCATGCATCAACCAGTTATGCAGAGCTAATTTTATTCATCTCCTTGTGGTTTTGACTTCATAAGGCAATATCAGAAAATAGGAAGGAAAAGAGTAAGTTAGGGGATGTTGGTGGTCCTCCGCACCGACGCAAACATAGACTCTCTAGATTTGCCACTGCTACTACTAATGAAGTTGAAGTCCCAAGTCTACATGATGAGTTCATCTCCCGTGCTCCACCATCGCAGGTGCTTGCTCTAAGTTGACAGTGTGATAATTGGTTTCATGTTGCATATGTTGTCTAGCCTGTATTTCTTCTATTTTGATTAAATTGCACCTGCTGGACGAGTGAAATTTCGGATGGCTCTGGCGTCTGGCGACTCCCCTGGCACCCTCGCGGGCGCCTCCGCCACCTCCTCCTCCGCGCCGCCGGCGCCCCTCCCTGCCCCCTCCCCGCCGGTCCTCCCTGGCGCGGCCCCGCCGCCCCCCTCCGCGATGGTCTTCCTCTCGCTCTCCGCCCCGACGGCTCCCTTCCGCTGGGCGGACTGCGCGGAGGACACGTCATTCCCCCTCCCCCCTCTCCCCCAGCCCCCTCCACCCCTCGCTCCTCCCGCCGGCCCGGCCTGCCCCGCCGGCCGGCTAGCTCAGCCCCCCACGTGAGGGGCTCTGCTTCCGGCAGGCGGGCGCCGCAGTCGTCTCCCTCGGCTCCCCGGAGCCCGGCTCGGGTGGAGCCCCTCCAAGGGGCGGCCTTGGCCGGTAGGGTTCCCCGCCGCCGCCGCGTGCTGGCCTGGGGCGTGGCCGGGCGCGCCGATCGGGGCCCTGCCCGCTCCTCCTGGCGCCGGCCGGCGGTAGGGGCCCGGCCGCCGGCCCCTCCCCCCCCCCCCCCCCCCCCCCCGCTGTCCCTCTCCCTCCCCCCTCCTCCCGGTTCCGTCGCCCCGCCCGGAGCCGTTCCGGCCGTTCATCGCGCTCTTTGGTTCCTCCAGGATCCATGTGCAGACGGCCCGGGCCGCCCGGCCTCCTCCCGCTGCCCTTGCCGGTCCGGCGCCGGTGGCCGACTCCGGTAGGGTTTCCCCCTCGGCCCCCGCTCTCTCCTGTGCTGCTGGCCACCCGGCTGGGCTGCCTGGTGTGCTGGGCTCCGGCCCATCGCGTTCGGTGGCCCCTGCGCGGCCCACCTCGGGTCGTCCCCTCCCTCCCCTCGCAGGCCGGCCCAGTCTAGGCGGGCCCACCCCGTGCCCTAGGCCCAGCGGAGGGGGCACTGGGTCGATTTGGCCCCCCTGTGGCTTCCCCCTCCCCCGACCCAGTGCGCCGCCATCTCCACTGCCCTTCCCCGTCCTGCTCCCCTGCCCACCTCTACCCCTCTCCTCGCCCCTCCGGTGCCCCCTGCCGCTCCCCCTCCCCCGTCCGGCCGGCCGGCTCCCCTTCCCCCACTCACTCCCCTCGCCCCGTCCCTCCCGGCTCCGGCCGCGCCGCGGCAGGCCATGACGCGGGAGTGGAACGACCAGGCTCCCCGGACGAAGCAGAAGGCGGGGGAGCCCCTGCGCGACTCGTCCCGCCCCTTCTCCGACTCCCTTCGGCGCGAGGAGGAGCTCCGGCGCGAGCTCCGGGAGCTTCCGGACAGCCGCCGCTCCCCCTCCCGCCGGGATGATCGGGCTCGGTCCCAGTCGCCGCGTGCGTCGTCGGGGGACTGGCGCGCCCGCCGGCGCTCCCCGTCGCCGTCCCATCGTCGGGGACGCTCCCCCTCCCCCTCCTGTCTGGCTCGGGCCGGCTCTCCTCACCCGCGGGACGGAATCCTCCCTACCCCGGATACTCGCCGCTATGTCCCTCCGCACGCGGTCTCCACTGGGGTTTCGGCCCCGGCTCCGGCTCATGGCGGTGGCACCAACCGCGGCCGACCTGGGCCTACCAAGAAGAAGAAGCGCCATGGTGTCCGCGTCACTCCGACCGTGCCACCCCCCGCGGGTCCGGGATCCTCCTCCGTTTCGGGCCCCGTCTCCGGTGTCCCTCGGCCCCCATGCTTCAACTGTGGGGTGAGGGGGCATTCTCAGGTTGCTTGCGTCAACCCCCAGTGCTGCTACCTCTGCAAGGATCCCGGCCACCCCGCCATTCTATGCCCAGATAGACCGGTGGTTTCCGAGCTCATGATGTATGGGCATGGGATCGAGGGGTTGGGTTTCTTCCACCTCGAGGTCCCAGACGCCCCTCCACCGTCGCCCTCCCTTCAGGCGATTGTCACGGTCGTTGATGGGGTGGCGTTCCCAGAAATGATCGAGGCTGAGCTCAACCACCTCTACCGGCACCAGTGGGACTGGGTGGTCACCCCCACCGCTAGTCACGTCTTCTCCGTCGTATTCCCCGACTCCATCAGCTTCGGCTACGCGACGCGTAGTGGCCGGATCACTCTCGCTCTCAACCAGCTGGTTGTCGAGATATCCAAGCCGGTGCTCAACGCCCAGGCCGTGGCTGTCCTCGACACTGCCTGGATCCTCATCTCCGGTCTCCCCGATATTGCGCGGTCCGAGCTTGTCATCCTCCAGATGTCTCGCCTCTTGGGCAAGGTGGTGGTGGTCGACGAGCTCTCATTGCGCAAGGAGGAGGAGGTGCGGGTCAAGGTCAAGTGCCTCGACTCCTCCAAGCTGCGAACTTCAGTCCGGGTCTTCTTCAACGACCAGGGCTTCGACCTCAGGATCGCCCCCGAGCCTCCCAACCACGTTGGGCATCCCCGCTCCCTCGACGTCGGCCCCCCCGGTGACAACCTGGGGGCCGGCGGAGACTACCACGGTCGCCACCGCTCTTGTTCTCACCGCTCGGATGAGGAGGGGGCGTCCGAGGACTCCCGCTCCCCCTCCCCCTCGCCCCCCTCCTGCCGCAGGGGGCAAGGTCCTCCAGGCCGCCTCTCGCCCCCCGGTGGATGGCCCGCCGATCTCTGAGGCGTCGCCATCCGAGGGGGGTGACATCTCTAGTGTGGGCCTGGTGGTCTACCCGGCCTCCTCCCCACGCTCCCCCGCCTCGTCTCCGCCACCTGTGCTGGCCCCGGGGGGCCTACTCTGCGACCTGCTCTCCGACTCTCCGGCGGCGCCCGAGGTTGCGGGGGAAGCCTCCTATGGTTGTCCCCCCCCCACTCCGGCTTCGCCTCCCCCCGTCGCCATCTCCTCCCCGCAGCCTGACGCTCCTCCGGCCCCGTCGTCTCCACGGACTGCCTTGGAGGCCATCTCTCTGGCCCCCAGTGAGCCACCTCCCCCTCTGACCACACCATCCCCCCCGGCCCAGCTCTTCCTCGGTTGTGCTGGGCCGGGACAGCTGCCCTCCCCTCCGTCGTCTCGTGGGGTGGGGGCGGCCCGGATCATCACGCCTCTGGCGGCCCAGCCCCCCCTCCCCGGTCCGCCGCCTACTCCCGTCGCGGTCGGTCGGCCTCCTCCCTGGTGGTGGCCTCCCGCCGGAGTGCTCGGCTGGATGCTGCCCACCCTGAGGGCAGCCCGGCGTTGCCCATCCCCGAGCGGGCGGAGCTCCGTGCTGCCGCCCGTAACTTGGAGCCAGGTACGCCCTCCATTCCCCCCTCTGCTTCGTCTTGTTCTTTCTCTGCGCTTGAGTCTGTTCCGCTGGGTCACCTCGCCAAAGTGGCCTCCGACTCCGCGATCATTTTCCGAGGGGAAGTTGGCCCCCCTCTTACCCAGATCGCTGCCATCAGAGCCCGTGAGGTTCTTGATGGGAAGCTCGTGGAGGCTCGGGCGGCCCTCCTCGTTCCCCCAGCCGCCTCTATGGCTGGGGGATCTTCCTCTCCGCCGTTGCCGCAACCGACGGCCCCTCCTCCCTCGGTGGCCGTGCAGGAGATTCGGGGACGCACCCGCTCCCGTACGGAGGCCCTTCGTGCGCTTAGCGCTTCCCGTGTTCTAGGGTCAAGCAGCCCCCCAATGGCTCCATAATGCGGGCCCTCTTCTGGAACATCCGCAGCTTCGGCCATGATGGCCGCCGCCGCCAGTTAGTGGAGTACATGCGAGATGAGCACATCGACCTCGTGGCGGTGCAAGAGACCATGCGTCGCGATTTTGCACTCCCTGAGCTTGACCGGCTGAGCTCTCACCTATTTGCGTGGCACTGGCTCCCTTCTAGTGGGAGCGTGGGCCACTCGGGTGGCATCCTTTTAGGTGTGAAGGATGCCACCTTTGAGGTGGGCGGCATGGATAGGGGCGATTTCTTCGTCGGCATGGAGCTTTTCGAGAGGTCGCTCAACTTCAAGTGGGAGATCATCATTGTCTATGGACCGGCCGATCATAGTAGGTCGGCCTCCTTCTTGGAGGAGCTCCACCGGAAAATCTCGGCCGCTTCCCTCCCCGTGGTCGTTGGGGGCGACTTCAACCTGCTGCGCGTAGCGGAGGACAAAAACAATGGCAATGTGTGCTTTGCCTAGATGGAAATGTTTAACAACTTCATTGCCGACCTCGCCCTCCGGGAGATTGATAGGTTGGGGCCCAATTTACTTGGACCAACCGACAAGCCTCCCCGACCCTATCCATCTTGGATAGGGTCCTAGTTTCCCCGGAATGGGACCTCCGGTGCCCCCTAGCTTCTCTCCGCGCCATCACCCGGATTGGTTCGGACCATGTCCCCTTGCTGCTCTCCTCCGCGGACGAGCGTCCGCCAATACCCCCTCGGTTCCGTTTTGAGACTTTCTGGCTTTCCCAGGCAGGTTTTACCGACGCCGTCTATGCTCGGTGGATCGAGGCTCGGGCCCACCCCCACCCTCACCCCCCTTCTGCAATTGACACGTGGCACTTCTGTGCGAAGCGTGGCCGGCAATTTATGAAGGGCTGGGGGGCCAACCTGGGCCGTGACACCAGGGAGCGAAAGAAGGCGTTGCTCACCATGATCCAGGCCCTCGACTTTCGGGCTGACGCGGTGGGTCTCTCCCCGGACGAGTGGCTTTCCCGCTATGACCTCGAAGATCAGCTCTCCGTGATTTACACCGATGAGGAAGCCTATTGGCGCCTTCGGGGCGCTCAGCGTTGGGTCCTGAAGGGTGACACGAATACGGCTTACTTCCAGGCGATTGCCAACGGTCGCCGTAGATGCAACACCATTCCCTGCCTGTGGGATGGGGTAACCCTCCTTCAGGATCCCCGTGACATCCGCACCCATGTCGACGGTTTCTATCGTTCCCTCTTCTCTCCCGCTCCTCAGAGCGGCATCTCTCTCGCCCCGGATTGTTGGGCCGGCGCCCAACTAGTCTCTGACGCAGAGAACGTGACCCTGACGGCTCCCTTCTCTGAGCAGGAGGTCTGGGAGGCCATCAAGGGTATGAACTCCTCCTCTGCTCCGGGCCCGGACGGTCTTCCGGTCATTTTCTTCCAGACCTTCTGGAACGTGATTAAACTAGAGGTCATGGCCATCTTTGATGAATTCTTTGTGGGGTCTATTGACCTAGGTCGCCTCAACTTCGGGACCATCTCCCTCATCCCCAAGGTCCCTGGGGCGACTGACATCCGCCAGTTCCGCCTGATCACGGTCATTAACGTGATCTTCCGGATCCTGGCCAAGGGGTACGCCAATAGGGTGACCCTGCTTGTAGATCGGATTACCCACCCTAACCAATCGGCCTTCATTAAGGGTCGATACATCCTGGATGGTGTCCTGGTGCTTCATGAGGTTCTTCATGAGGTCCGGGCCAAGCGCTTGAAGGCGGTCTTTCTAAAGATCGATTTCCATAAAGCCTATGATACGGTTAGCTGGTCCTTCCTTAGGGAAGTCCTTCTTCGGAAGGGCTTTGACGACCGGTGGATCACGAGAGTCATGCAAATGGTCTCTTGCGGTCGCACGGCGGTCAATATCAACGGCGAGATCGGCCCCTTCTTCCCTACCCTATGTGGGGTGCGCCAAGGCGACCCCTTCTCCCTGTTCCTCTTCAATATGGTCATGGACGCTTTGGCCTCCATTCTGGATAAGGCAAAGGCCGCTGGCCACATCCGAGGGATTACCCCCCACCTCTCTGGGGGCTCGGGGATCTCCATCCTCCAATATGCTGACGACACGATCATCATGGTCGAAGGCTCGGAGATGGACATCACCAACCTCAAGTTCCTCCTACTTTGCTTCCAACAGATGTCGGGCCTCAAGATCAACTTCGATAAGAGTGATGTCATGGTGATGGGATATTCCCCTTCTGAGTCTGTGGCCATTGCCAATAGACTTAATTGCCGCCTGGGCTCTTTCCCCACTACCTACCTTGGGATGCCCATTAGTGACTCGCGTCTCTCTGTCGCAGACCTGCGGCCCTCCGTGACCAAGCTCCAGACCAGATGCGAGCCCCGGCAGGGGAGGTGGCTTTCTAAGGCGGTCCGGACTATCCTTATCAACTCATCCCTCTCCAGCCTCCTCTTGTTTCTTATGAGTTTCTACGGCCTTCATGAATCTCTCCATAAGGAGATCGCCAAAATTCAGTCCCGATTCTACTGGGCTGGTGAGCATGGCAAGCAGAAGTATCACATGGTCAGCTGGCCTGACATCTGCAAGCCCAGGGAGCAGGGTGGTTTGGGCATCATGTGCTCTAAACGGATGAATATTGCCCTTCTATCCCGGTGGTTGTGGCGCATCACGCAGGGTCATGGTGGCCTCTGGCTGGACATTATCCGAAATAAGTACCTGCGTGGTCAACCCCTTGCCTTTTGCCAGAAATCGGGTGGATCTCAGTTCTGGCAGTCTCTCGTCCAGCTTCTACCGGTGCTCCGCATTGGTACCTCTATCTCGGTGGGGTCCGGCCTCTCGACGCTTTTCTGGTTTGATCGCTGGGCCGGCGACTCTCCCTTTGCGGCCCGCTTCCCTGCCCTCTTCTCTATCTCCGTCGACCCTATGATTTCTGTTAATAGGGCCCTTCTTGAATTAGGGCGCCTTGCTTTCCGTTGGCCCTTTGGGCCGGCGGAATCCGCCGCCTGGCGTGAGTTGCTTGACTGCGTTGCTCTGCATGAGCCGTTGGTGGATGGGGATCAGGACCTTGTGCGCTGGCACCTGGAGCCGTTGGGCCAGTTCTCTACCAAATCGCTATACTTGGCCATTGCCCCCTCCTCCGCTCCCCTCCCCCTTTCCATGGTGTGGTCTGTCCGCGTCCCCCTGAAGATTCGCATCTTCATGTGGTAGTGGATCCTTGGACGGGTCCCGTCTGGTGTGGAGGTCCGCAAGCGTAATGGCCCGGGCACTGGTATCTGCCCCCTCTGTGATGTTCCTGAAGACTCCAACCACATCTTCTTCGCCTGCGTCTCCGCCCGGTTCCTCTGGAGCTGCTTTCGCGAGATTGTCAGTCGGAGTTGGTGCTGAAGGAAATATGCCCTAGAGGCAATAATAAAGTTATTATTTATTTCCTCATATCATGAAAAATGTTTATTATTCATGCTAGAATTGTATTAACCGGAAACATGATACATGTGTGAATACATAGACAAACATATAGTCACTAGTATGCCTCTACTTGACTAGCTCATTGATCAAAGATGGTTATGTTTCCTAACCATAGACATGTGTTGTCATTTGATTAATGGGAACACATCATTAGGAGAATGATGTGATTGACATGACCCATCCCGTTAGCTTAGCACATGATCGTTTAGTATTCTGCTATTGCTTTCTTCATGACTTATACATGTTCCTGTAACTATGAGAATTATGCAACTCCCGTTTACCAGAGGAACACTTTGGGTACTACCAAATGTCACAACGTAACTGGGTGATTATAAAGGAGTACTACAGGTGTCTCCAAAGGTACATGTTGAGTTGGCATATTTCGAGATTTGGTTTTGTCACTCCGATTGTCGGAGAGGTATCTCTGGGCCCTCTTGGTAATACTCATCACTTAAGCCTTGCAAGCATTATAACTAATGAGTTAGTTATGAGATGACGTATTACAGAACGAGTAAAGAGACTTGCCGGTAACGAGATTGAACTAGGTATTGGATACCGACGATCAAATCTCGGGCAAGTAACATACCGATGACAAAGGGAACAACGTATGTTGTTATGCGGTTTGACCGATAAAGATCTTCATAGAATATGTAGGAACCAATATGGGCATCCAGGTCCCGCTATTGGTTATTGACCAAGAATGGTTTTAGGTCATGTCTACATAGTTCTCGAACCCGTAGGGTCCGCACGCTTAACGTTTCGATGACAGTTTTATTATGAGTTTATAAGTTTTGATGTACCGAAGTTTGTTCGGAGTCCCGGATGTGATCATGGACATGACGAGGAGTCTCGAAATGGTCGAGACATAAAGATTGATATATTGGAAGCCTATATTTGGACATCAGAATGGTTCCGGGTGAAATCGGCATTTTACCGGAGTACCGGGAGGTTACCAGAACCCCCCCCCCCCCCCCCGGGGGGGGGGGGTTAATGGGCCTACATGGGCCAAGAGGGAGAAGAGGAAGGAGCCAGGAGGGGGCCGCGCGCCCCTCCCCCTCCTAGTCCGAATAGGACAAGGGAAGGGGGCGGCGCCCCCCCTTTCCTTCCCCTCTTCCTCCTCTTTCCCCTTTCTCTCCTACTCCTACTTGGAAAAGGGGAGTCCTACTCCCGGTGGGAGTAGGACTCCCCCCTTGGCGCGCCCCCTAGGCCGGCGGCCTCCTCCCCCCTGGCTCCTTTATATACGGGGGCGGGGGGCACCCCATAGACACACAAGTTGATCTACGGATCGTTCCTTAGCCGTGTGCGGTGCCCCCTTCCACCATATTCCACCTCGGTCATATCGTCGCGGAGTTTAGGCGAAGCCCTGCGCTGGTAGAACATCATCATCGTCACCACGCCGTCGTGCTGACGGAACTCATCTCCGGAGCCTTTGCTGGATCGGAGGGCCGGAGATCGTCATCGAGCTGAACGTGTGCTTGGATCGGTCGGATCGTGAAGACGTACGACTACATCAACCGCGTTGTGCTAACGCTTCCGCTTACGGTCTACGAGGGTACGTGGATGAACACTCTCCCCTCTCGTTGCTATATCATCACCATGATCTTGCGTGTGCGTAGGAAATTTTTTGAAATTACTACGTTCCCCAACAGTGGCATCCGAGCCTAGGTTTTATGCGTTGATGTTATTTGCACGAGTAGAACACAAGTGAGTTGTGGGCGATACAAGTCATACTGCTTACCAGCATGTCATACTTTGGTTCAGCGGTATTGTGAGATGAAGCGGCCCGGACCGACATTACGCGTACGCTTACACGAGACTGGTTTCACCGTTACGAGCACTCGTGCTTAAAGGTGGCTGGCGGGTGTCTGTCTCTCTCACTTTAGCTGAATCGAGTGTGGCTACGCCCGGTCCTTGCGAAGGTTAAAATAGCACCAACTTGACAAACTATCATTGTGGTTTTTTATGTGTAGGTAAGAACGGTTCTTGCTAAGCCCGTAGCAGCCACGTAAAATTTGCAACAACAAAGTAGAGGACGTCTAACTTGTTTTTGCAGGGCATGTTGTGATGTGATATGGTCAAGACATGATGCTATATTTTATTATATGAGATGATCATGTTTTGTAACCGAAGTTATCGGCAACTGGCAGGAGCCATATGGTTGTCGCTTTATTGTATGAAATGCAAACGCCCTGTAATTGCTTTACTTTATCACTAAGCAGTAGCGATAGTCGTAGAAGCAATAGATGGCGTAACGACAACGATGCTACGATGGAGATCAAGGTGTCGCACCGGTGACGATGGTGATCATGACGGTGCTTCGGAGATGGAGATCACAAGCACAAGATGATGATGGCCATATCATATCACTTATATTGATTGCATGTGATGTTTATCCTTTATGCATCTTATCTTGCTTTGATTGACGGTAGCATCTTAAGATGATCTCTCACTAATTATCAAGAAGTGTTCTCCCTGAGTATGCACCGTTGCGAAAGTACTTCGTGCTGAGACACCACGTGATGATCGGGTGTGATAGGCTCTACGTTCAAATACAACGGGTGCAAAACAGTTGCACACACGGAATACTCAGGTTATACTTGACGAGCCTAGCATATACAGATATGGCCTCGGAACACAGAGACCGAAAGGTCGAGCGTGAATCATATAGTAGATATGATCAACATAGAGATGTTCACCATTGAAACTACGCCATCTCACGTGATAATCGGACATGGTTTAGTTGATTTGGATCACGTGATCACTTAGATGACTAGAGAGATGTCTGTCTAAGTGGGAGTTCTTAAGTAATATGATTAATTGAACTTAAATTTATCATGAACTTAGTACCTGATAGTATTTTGCTTGTCTATGTTTGTTTGTAGATAGATGGCTCGTGCTGTTGTTCCGTTGAATTTTAATGCGTTCCTTGAGAAAGCAAACTTGAAAGATGATGGTAGCAATTACACGGACTGGGTCCGTAACCTGAGGATTATCCTCATTGCTGCACAGAAAAGTTACGTCCTGGAAGCACCGCTGGGTGCCAAGCCTGCTGCTGATGCAACTGACGATGTTAAGAACGTCTGGCAGAGCAAAGCTGATGACTACTCTATAGTTTAGTGTGCCATGCTTTACGGCTTAGAACCGGGCCTTCAACGGCGTTTTGAACGTCATGGAGCATATGAGATGTTCCAGGAGTTGAAGTTAATATTTCAAGCAAATGCCCGGATTGAGAGATATGAAGTCTCCAATAAGTTCTATAGCTGCAAGATGAAGGAGAATAGTTCTGTCAGTGAACACATACTCAAAATGTCTGGGTATAATAATCACTTGATTCAACTGGGAGTTAATCTTCCTGATGATAGTGTCATTGACAGAATTCTCCAATCACTGCCACCAAGCTACAAGAGCTTCGTGATGAACTATAATATGCAAGGGATGAACAAGACTATTCCCGAGCTCTTCGCGATGCTAAAAGCCGCGGAGGTAGAAACCAAGAAGGAGCATCAAGTGTTTATGGTCAACAAGACCACTAGTTTCAAGAAGAAGGGCAAAGGGAAGAAGAAGGGGAACTTCAAAAAGAACGGCAAGCAAGTTGCTGCTCAAGAGAAGAAACCCAAGTTTGGACCTAAGCCTGAAACTGAGTGCTTCTACTGCAAGCAGACTGGACACTGGAAGCGGAACTGCCCCAAGTATTTGGCGGATAAGAAGGATGGCAAAGTAAACAAAGGTATATGTGATATACATGTTATTGATGTGTACCTTACTAATGCTCGCAGTAGCACCTGGGTATTTGATACTGGTTCTGTTGCTAATATTTGCAACTCGAAACAGGGACTACGGATTAAGCGAAGCTTAGCTAAGGACGAGGTGACGATGCGTGTGGGAAATGGTTCCAAAGTCGATGTGATCGCGGTCGGCACGCTACCTCTACATCTACCATCGGGATTAGTATTAGACCTAAATAATTGTTATTTGGTGCCAGCGTTGAGCATGAACATTATATCTGGATCTTGTTTGATGCGAGACGGTTATTCATTTAAATCAGAGAATAATGGTTGTTCTATTTCTATGAGTAATATCTTTTATGGTCATGCACCCTTGAAGAGTGGTCTATTTTTATTGAATCTCGATAGTAGTGATACACATATTCATAGTGTTGAAACCAAAAGATGCAGAGTTGATAATGATAGTGCAACTTATTTGTGGCACTGCCGTTTAGGTCATATCGGTGTAAAGCGCATGAAGAAACTCCATACTGATGGGCTTTTGGAATCACTTGATTATGAATCACTTGGTACTTGCGAACCGTGCCTTATGGGCAAGATGACTAAAACGCCGTTCTCCGGTACTATGGAGAGAGCAACAGATTTGTTGGAAATCATACATACAGATGTATGTGGTCCAATGAATGTTGAGGCTCGTGGCGGATATCGTTATTTTCTCACCTTCACAGATGATTTGAGCAGATATGGGTATATCTACTTAATGAAACACAAGTCTGAAACATTTGAAAAGTTCAAAGAATTTCAGAGTGAAGTGGAAAATCATCGTAACAAGAAAATAAAATTTCTACGATCTGATCGTGGAGGAGAATATTTGAGTTACAAGTTTGGTCTACACTTGAAACAATGCGGGATAGTCTCGCAACTCACGCCACCTGGAACACCACAACGGAATGGTGTGTCCGAACGTCGTAATCATACTTTACTTGATATGGTACGATCTATGATGTCTCTTACCGATCTACCGCTATCATTTTGGGGTTATGCTTTAGAGACGGCCGCATTCACGTTAAATAGGGCACCATCAAAACCCGTTGAGACGACGCCTTATGAACTGGGGTTTGGCAAGAAACCAAAGTTGTCGTTTCTTAAAGTTTGGGGCTGCGATGCTTATGTGAAGAAACTTCAACCAGATAAGCTCGAACCCAAATCGAAGAAATGTGTCTTCATAGGATACCCAAAGGAGACTATTGGGTACACCTTCTATCACAGATCTGAGGGCAAGATTTTCGTTGCTAAATTCGGATCCTTTCTAGAGAAGGAGTTTCTCTCGAAAGAAGTGAGTGGGAGGAAAGTAGAACTTGATGAGATAACTGTATCTACTCCCTTATTGGAAAGTAGTTCATCACAAGAACCGGTTCCTGTGACAACTACACCAATCAGTGAGGAAGATAATGATATTGATCATGAAACTTCAGATCAAATTTCTACAGAACCTCGTAGGTCTACCAGAGTAAGATCCGCACCAGAGTGGTACGGTAATCCTATTCTGGAAGTCATGTTACTTGACCATGATGAACCTACGAACTATGAGGAAGCGATGATGAGCCCAGATTCCGCAAAATGGCTAGAGGCCATGAAATCTGAGATGGGATCCATGTATGAAAACAAAGTATGGACTTTGGTTGACTTGCCCGATGATCGGCAAGCCATTGAGAATAAATGGATTTTTAAGAAGAAGACTGACGCTGATGGTAATGTAACTGTCTATAAAGCTCGACTTGTTGCGAAAGGTTTTCGACAAGTTCAAGGGGTTGACTACGATGAGACTTTCTCACCCGTAGCGATGCTTAAGTCTGTCCGAATCATGTTAGCTATTGCTGCATTTCATGATTATGAAATTTGGAAAATGGATGTCAAGACTGCATTCTTGAATGGATTTCTAGAAGAAGAGTTGTATATGATGCAGCCGGAAGGTTTTGTTGATCCAAAAGGTGCTAACAAAGTGTGCAAGCTCCAGCGTTCCATTTATGGACTGGTGCAAGCATCTCGGAGTTGGAATAAATGCTTTGATAGTGTGATCAAAGCATATGGTTTTATACAGACTTTTGGAGAAGCCTGTATTTACAAGAAAGTGAGTGGGAGCTCTGTAGCATTTCTAGTTTTATATGTAGATGACATATTGTTAATTGGAAATGATACAGAATTTCTGGATAGCATAAAGGGATACTTGAATAAAAGTTTTTCAATGAAAGACCTTGGTGAAGCTGCTTATATATTGGGCATCAAGATCTATAGAGATAGATCAAGACGCTTAATAGGACTTTGACAAAGCACATACCTTGACAAAATTTTGAAAAAGTTCAAAATGGATCAGGCAAAGAAAGGGTTCTTGCCTGTGCTACAAGGTGTGAAGTTGAGTCAAACTCAATGCCCGACCACAGCAGAAGATAGAGAGAAAATGAAAGATGTTCCCTATGCTTCAGCCATAGGCTCTATCATGTATGCAATGTTGTGTACCAGACCTGACGTATGCTTAGCAATAAGCTTAGCAGGAAGGTACCAAAGTAATCCAGGAGTGGATCACCGGACAGCGGTCAAGAACATCCTGAAATACCTGAAAAGGACTAAGGATATGTTTCTCGTATATGGAGGTGACAAAGAGCTAGTCGTAAGAGGTTACGTCGATGCAAGCTTTGACACTGATCCGGACGATTCTAAATCGCAAACCGGATACGTGTTTATATTAAACGGTGGAGCTGTAAGTTGGTGCAGTTCTAAACAAAGCGTCGTGGCGGGATCTACATGTGAAGCGGAGTACATGGCTGCTTCTGAAGCAGCGAATGAAGGAGTCTGGATGAAGGAGTTCATTTCCGATCTAGGTGTCATACCTAGTGCATCGGGACCAATGAAGATCTTCTGTGACAATACTGGTGCAATTGCCTTGGCAAAGGAATCCAGATTTCACAAGAGGACCAAGCACATCAAGAGACGCTTCAATTCCTTTCGGGACCAAGCCCAAGTGGGAGACATAGAGATTTGCAAGATACATACGGATCTGAATGTTGCAGACCCGTTGAGTAAGCCTCTCTCACGAGCAAAACACGATCAGCACCAAGACTCCATGGGTGTTAGAATCATTACTATGTAATCTAGATTATTGACTCTAGTGCAAGTGGGAGACTGAAGGAAATATGCCCTAGAGGCAATAATAAAGTTATTATTTATTTCCTCATATCATGATAAATGTTTATTATTCATGCTAGAATTGTATTAACCGGAAACATGATACATGTGTGAATACATAGACAAACATATAGTCACTAGTATGCCTCTACTTGACTAGCTCATTGATCAAAGATGGTTATGTTTCCTAACCATAGACATGTGTTGTCATTTGATTAATGGGATCACATCATTAGGAGAATGATGTGATTGACATGACCCATCCCGTTAGCTTAGCACATGATCGTTTAGTATTCTGCTATTGCTTTCTTCATGACTTATACATGTTCCTGTAACCATGAGAATTATGCAACTCCCGTTTACCGGAGGAACACTTTGGGTACTACCAAACGTCACAACGTAACTGGGTGATTATAAAGGAGTACTACAGGTGTCTCCAAAGGTACATGTTGAGTTGGCATATTTCGAGATTAGGTTTTGTCACTCCGATTGTCGGAGAGGTATCTCTGGGCCCTCTCGGTAATACTCATCACTTAAGCCTTGCAAGCATTATAACTAATGAGTTAGTTATGAGATGACGTATTACAGAACGAGTAAAGAGACTTGCCGGTAACGAGATTGAACTAGGTATTGGATACCGACGATCAAATCTCGGGCAAGTAACATACCGATGACAAAGGGAACAACGTATGTTGTTATGCGGTTTGACCGATAAAGATCTTCGTAGAATATGTAGGAACCAATATGGGCATCTAGGTCCCGCTATTGGTTATTGACCAAGAATGGTTTTAGGTCATGTCTACATAGTTCTCGAACCCGTAGGGTCCGCACGCTTAACGTTTCGATGACAGTTTTATTATGAGTTTATAAGTTTTGATGTACTGAAGTTTGTTCGGAGTCCCAGATGTGATCACGGACATGACGAGGAGTCTCGGAATGGTCGAGACATAAAGATTGATATATTGGAAGCCTATATTTGGACATCGGAATGGTTCCGGGTGAAATTGGCATTTTACCGGAGTACCGGGAGGTTACCGGAACCCCCCCCCCCCCGGGGGGGTTAATGGGCCTACATGGGCCAAGAGGGAGAAGAGGAAGGAGCCAGGAGGGGGCCGCGCGCCCCTCCCCCTCCTAGTCCAAATAGGACAAGGGAAGGGGGCGGCGCCCCCCCCCCCCCCTTTCCTTCCCCTCTTCCTCCTCTTTCCCCTTTCTCTCCTACTCCTACTTGGAAAAGGGGAGTCCTACTCCCGGTGGGAGTAGGACTCCCCCCTTGGCGCGCCCCCTAGGCCGGCGGCCTCCTCCCCCCTGGCTCCTTTATATACGGGGGCGGGGGGCACCCCATAGACACACAAGTTGATCTACGGATTGTTCCTTAGCCGTGTGCGGTGCCCCCTTCCACCATATTCCACCTCGGTCATATCGTCGCGGAGTTTAGGCGAAGCCCTGCGCCGGTAGAACATCATCATCATCACCACGCCGTCGTGCTGACGGAACTCATCTCCGGAGCCTTTGCTGGATCGGAGGGCCGGAGATCGTCATCGAGCTGAACGTGTGCTGAACTCGGAGGCTCCGTACGTTCGGTGCTTGGATCGGTCGGATCGTGAAGACGCACGACTACATCAACCACGTTGTGCTAACGCTTCCGCTTACGGTCTACGAGGGTACGTGGATGAACACTCTCCCCTCTCGTTGCTATATCATCACCATGATCTTGCGTGTGCGTAGGAATTTTTTTGAAATTACTACGTTCCCCAACAGGTGCCACACCAATTTCCCGGACTTATTTGCGGAACTCCAATTGTCCCCTTCGTCCTCTCGCCACATTAGGTGGCTGGAGGTTGGGGTCCTTGCCTGGACGCTTTGGACCGTTCGCAATAAGCTTGTGATCCAGCGTACTCCTCTTCGTCGCGCTACTGATGCTCTCTACAAATTCTCAGGTTTCTTGCAGCTTTGGCGGCCGCTTAGCCGCCCCCCGGATCGGGACGCCATCTCAGCCTTCATCGCCGATCTCCGCTCGATGGCCGTCCGCCTGTCGCCGTCTCCGCCGGAGCCTGACTAGATCACTTGCGCTGGGCAGGCTTTGTTTTTTCTCTTTCTTCTAGGCTTGTTGAGCTGTGCCCTCAGCAGAACCCATGTACTTTGTTGTGATACTTGGGTGGTGTGTGTTTGTGGACCTACTATGGTTGTATGTCTTGTGGCGGTTTGCTTTATTTATAAAGCGGGGCGAAAGCCTTTTTCGGTAATTGCACCTGCTGAGTTTATACGTTATACATGTGCATATGACATGGCTTTCTGTGTCTAGAATACACTACATCTATCTATCATACCATGTTCTTACATCAAAGTACTGTTGTTGTGTATCCCGCATCAGTCACTCAAGATTGGACGCTTTTAACATGTCAGTTTGATAGTGGTTGCATCTTGCATTGATTTCTACGTTGTACTGCTTCTAATTTTTCGAATTGTCACTTATGACAAGACACTTTTAACTTGGCAGAGTAATATCGGTTGCATCTTTCATATGGTGTCTAGCTTGCATTACTTCTATTTTCTTGAAAATCCTTCTGCTTAGTTTGCACATCGTAGCTGTGAATATGTCATGTCGTCCTGTTTTTCTTACATATTCCATCCTCATACGGTTGTCTTACATCAAAGTATTGCTTGTCTGTATCATGCATCAATGAGTTCTGAAGAGCGATTTTATTCTTTTGTGTTGTGGGTATGGCTTGACATGGCAAAG
The DNA here is from genome assembly GCA_963921465.1 of Triticum timopheevii. Classification (NCBI taxonomy): domain Eukaryota; kingdom Viridiplantae; phylum Streptophyta; class Magnoliopsida; order Poales; family Poaceae; genus Triticum; species Triticum timopheevii. The sequence goes on from OY997270.1 coordinate 109,156,166, forward strand.
TCAGAAAAGAGCAAGGAAAATAATATAGTAGGGAGTGTTGTTACTCGTCGAGTGAAACGGAAAAGGATCTGCCGTCGAGATTCTGGTGGTACTTATAGTGCAGTAGAAGGTCCAAGTCCACCGGCTAAATCTACAAACACAAGTATCACCTGCTCCACCAGCTGCAGCATCCGCTTCAACTGTACCAGCATCTCAACGAGTTACTCGTTCGTTTACTCCGAAACTGGCCAGTTCCCAAGCTGCCTTCACACCTAACACTACTTCCGAAGCACTGCTGACACAACAGGACTTGGCAAGATCAGATGAACCTCATGAGCATCAACACCAAGACAGTACCTGACCGAGTCAAGTTGCAGTTGCATGCTCCTTTATATGTACTCTCACAGTTTGATGTACACTAACACTTTCCATATTTGTTGTTGAACTAGCACCACGTCGCAAGCGGAAACAGACATCGGGGATAATGCTTAATAGGTTAACAAAATCTAAAGGAGGAAGAATGGAGATCCATTTTGAGGCAGGTTTAGAAAGGCCACGTGATGCTACAGAGTCAGGCAAGTTAGTATCCAGCCGTTGCCGTTAGGTGTCATGCACGTATCCTCCCAACGTGGATCCAGTACAGGAATGAGAAAGACAATACCCAGTTTAACACCTTCCTTGACCATTTATCCGTAAGTAAGGTTATTCATCACAATTAGTAATATCGTCTTGCTCTGTCCCATACTTTCTAGATTCCTCCTAATAAGACTCACATTCTTTTTTCAACAGATGAGGTTCAAGTTGGATCTGAAAGAGGATGCAACTAAACAAGCATGCACTCATGTTTTTCAGTCTACTCTGCGACAGTATCGATACCACCTTAGAAAATCTCACTTTGAAGGCAAGGCTAACAATGAAAACGCCCAAACATCTCCAGTGGAATATATTATAGATGAAGACTGGACAGCCCTCGTTAAACACTGGTCTGATCCAAAGTATCAGGTAGACTATATATATTTGATCAGACCACATATTAAACTTGTATTTATGTATGTGCCTTACAAGTGTATCTTCTTCTAGGCTAACTGTTTGAAGAACAAAACCAACCGTTCTAAAGTGAAATTCCAACAGATAACGGGATCTCGTAGCTATATTGCACACTGCGATGCTCTTGTAAATAGCTGCTACTTCCTTCTTTTTTGTGCCATATTATCGTATCTATATTGACTTGTTCCAAGTACAGAGGAATGCCCGTGCGGACCAAAAAGAACCTGAACCGAATGCAGTGCAAATCTTCAAGGATTGCCACACCAGCAAGATGAAGGGCATGAGCACACCAGTTCAAGCCGCTGTTGTAAGTCCTTTCTCCTCCTGCCTTGAACTGATTGGTACTGTGATGTGTTCATTTAACTACTTGGTTTGCAGCCAATGTCAGTTACTCTGTTCACTTTTATACACAGTTGTCTTAACGTATCATTTCACCTTACATGGTTGAAAAAAGATGAAGGATATTCTTTTGGTCTTGATCTGTAATCTAGTTGTTATGTCCATGTGCGCACACAATGATAAAATAGCCTGTTTGTTTTATATCTGTTTGCCCATGATATGAATGATGTCATACTATGTTCATCCTACTTTAAACCATGTCTCTTTATCCTTAGATGTCAACGAATGTGAGGAAATAGATAATACAGTAGGCATGCTACATGGACATATGTTTCGAAAGTGATTTTATTATGTAGTTGGCACTACAATACATGCTAATGTATTACTTTAGTTCACCAAAATAAGTTATGTATAAACGTTTAACCTACTTTGTTTGTTTTTGTCTCATTAGTAACTTATGCGGTATACTAATCTACAAGTTTAAACTTTCAGGAAGCTATGGAACAAATGATTGAACAGCCACAACCACCTGAAGGTGACGAGGCTACCACAGGCACAATGTCACCTCTTGCTGCAGTGCGTCAGTATCTCTCCAGTAACAGTGCAAAAGGCACCTTCCTGCGTAAACCTGTGATGTGTTTGTTTGTTTCTCTTTTAGAACACGGATAAAATATTGGAGAAGAGTATCCCGTTATGCAATGGTAAAGGAAGTAATGCAGATAAGGTTCAAGATAGTGAGACATCCCTGTTGGTCTCCGAGAAAGCTAATAGAAACTATACTGAAGACACTGAGACAACCCCAAAGTCATGTCTTGATGTAGTGTTCGAGTTACTGGCTACTACTGCTGGCACCAGCTCTTCGAACTTGTTGCCTGAATCAGTTCGGCTTCTTGAGTCTCAACTTCAAGTTGAAAGACATCAATCAGATGTTATGCGACAGGAAGCCGAATAACTGAGGAAGTCCCTGCAGAATTCAGATGCATACTTTCTGGTGCAACAGCAAGTGCTGGAGGACTTAAGCGCCAAACAAGAGAAAGTTAATAAGCTTGCTAAGCATCTTGCCATCATTATGGGTACCCAGGATATTGTTTCTTGAGCTCTTCTGAAGTGGTTTCAGTTCTGGACTTGTTTTCCTGCGGCATTTATATGTTGTTGTGTTCCCTATATTTGCACGGGTGACGAACTTTGATGCCCAGTGGATGTAATATGTGTAATAGCCGTGATAGCCTAGCGTAAGTTGCTTGCTTATTTTTTTCCTTATTGTCTTGTTTATTTCTTTGCTTGTAGTCAGTGCAGTTCTTTTTCCGCGGTTTGCTAGTGGCCGCAATAATCTATTTTTAAACTAGGCCACAATAACCATGGGCTACATATTTACTGTAGTTACCATTTCCCTCCTACGGGCCGTAGAAACAATGGGCCTTCTACGTGTCGTAGAAACAATGGGCCTTATACGGGTCGTAGACACAATGGGCCTTCTACGGGTCGTATCATCAATGGGCCTTGTACGGGCCGTATGATCGGTTGGCCAAACATGGGCCAATAATAGACCGCATTATGGCCGTAAACGGGCTAGAGTTGGAATCGTCTGTTCATGGGCCGACCATAACGGGCCGTCGTTAATCGGTCGTATTTGATGACGCTATGAAAACGGCCCAACGTATTAACGGGCCACAAACGGGCCGACTGTAACCTCGGGCTGAATTTAGCCCATAAGCAGAAAATGACAGTAATGGGCCGTAAGTAAACGAATGCTGGAAATGAGCCCAAGAATAAATGGGCTCTGAGAAGGCCGAAAGATAACATGGGCTGGAAACGGTCCAACGGAATAACGGATCGTTAATGGGTATAAAGTGATACACTATTCATTACGGGCCAGTTTCACCACGGGCTATTAATGAGTATAAAGTGATACACTGTTTATTGCGGGCCAGTTTCACCACGGGCCGTTAATGGGCCAAGAGTTACAAAGGGCCTCATATGAGCCGAAAGACATCATGGGCCATATATGGGCCAGAAGTGAAAACGGGCTGGAATCATATTGGATGGCCCAGATGACACTACTGGGCCTAATTCGGATAGGGCGTAACGGGCCTTGGGTTAGCGGGTTGTAAATGGACTATATGCGAACAAGCCGTTAACATGCTTTCCATGGGCCGACCCGCCACCTTTTGACCAAGTCAAACGGGCCGGCCTTTTCACAGGAATGGGCCTCTGTTGGGCCGTGCCACGTGTCGACGTATCATAGGCGCCTTCTGTCCAATGAGTGGATGACATCTGTCCCAACGATGAGCCGACACATGTTTCCTCCAGCCAATGATGATTTTATACGTGGAAAATCCTCATTGGTCCAGGCTGTTAACGGGTTATCGGATCCAAAACCCGGCCCGATAGCTTAACGACATTCCATTACGATGGATGCCACGTGTCGGTCACCCTTGACGAAAGCACTTCTGTGACGCGCGATTTATCGTCATGGAAGTGGACACTTCCGTGATGATAATTTTGGTAATGTTATGGAACACTTCTACGACAGTCCAGGTATGACTATCTTGATTCTGTCATAAAATCGTCATGGATGTACATGCATGACAGAAAACACGACCTACTGTGACAAACACGTATCAACACGGAAGTGTATTTTTTTAGTGAAACCGAGACGAGCATGGTCAGATCCAACGATCGCAACTGAGCTACCTTCGTACAATTTCTTGGTTGGATTGGTTCCCGTCGATGCTTTAGCAGTAGCACCATGGCCGTTTCCTCTCCATTGCATGCATACGGAAGCTTAGCACCAGTGCGCCACATAGGAACGAGGGTCGCTCGTTTGGGCATCATTGCTGAATGAATCACACCCACGCTAGCCACATGGCCGCTGCCGACGAACTACATGGGGACGACCTGCCGCCTGCCAGCATCCTCCAGCTCCACCCCATGGCCGCACTTGTGTCGTTGTGCTCGCGAGCTCGCTCCCTTTTCACCTCACCGACCGCATCTCCCCTGGCATACTCCATGATCTGGTGCTTCTACCATGAACAAGGCGGGAGGCCAGGGAATACGAGGAGAATCAAATCGAGGAGGAGGAGGCGGGAATAGCAGTGGTGGCTATCCGGCATTGGCGGCAACGAGAAAGAGAATGGGCATCAGGAGTAATGGCATAGTAGCCGTGGGGAGATGGACGTGGATGTCGCAGCGGCCGTGGAGGCGCTCAAGGAGCTTACAGGTGACGACGCCCGCGTCGTCAGCTCCGCCCACATTAGGCGCCATGTCCTCTGCGCCACCAGCACCGCTAGGACGGGGGACGAGGCAGTCTTGTGAATCGTACAAGGATGAGTCGTTGGGCATGGAAGCAACTGAGGCGAGCAAGGGGATGCAGGTGGCGAAATTGGTGGAAGGGAACCGAGATGGGGATGGATAGCGACAGACGGATTTTTTTTTCCCTTAGAGCATCTCCAACACGCGCGTAACGTGCGGCGAGCTAAAAATCAGAAAGCCGCGCCAGGTGAGCCAGGTTTTGCGCGCGGCGGTGCGCTGGCTCCAGCGGCCGCCGCAAAATAAAGTGCGCCCGAGCCGCTCCAGCAGGCACGCTATATTTTATTTTATTTTCTTGACGATTGCATACATGGCATACAAATTTGGAGATAGTTCGGCATATAGCCTGCTTCTACCATTCAAAATGCGCACATCTAGACTTCTCCAACGATATATAGTTCTACATCGTCCACATAGCCTTCTTTTATGATACAAAATAAAACGAAAAACTACTACTACTCGTCATTCTTCGACTCGGACTCTGCCTCGGTGATGTCCTCCTCCGACGTCTGTGCATAAGCGTCAAGAAACCGCTCGTCGCGGGAGTCCCAGGATGACGCATCTCCTAGCGTCATGTTGTATTTAGCGACCGCCTTCCGCGTTCGCTTGTCTTCACGATAGGCGGCTCGCTCATTTCTTCTCTCCTCCCTCTCCGCCCTCCTCTCGGTGAAGAAATGCTCTTAGCGTTGTGTGCTTGCCTGTGGTGTAGCAGGTGTGCTTGTTTCTGTCGAATAGCACGCGTGTACTGGGAATTTGGGTTTAGGTATATACCTTTTTCCATCCAACAAGTAACTAGCACCCTTTCCCGAAAAAAAAAGAAGAAGAAGAAAAAGAAAAAGGAAGACTTCGGTTTTGCTTGAGCAAACCCAAATCCAACCCGAACTCCTATCCCGTCCCCCACCACCACGGCACCGCCACCGCGGCATTTCTTCCTCCAACACCTCTCCTCCTCATCGCCGCCGCTCCCGTCACGGCACCTTCCTTCCACCCCCACCTCCCACGCAAGCCCTCGCCTGAGCTGCCGCCGCCTCCTATTTATCCAGCGCTTGGCCACCTGAGGCCGCCTCCATTAACCACCTGCCCCTGCCCTTCCTTCCCTTGGAATCTACCAAAAAGTCCCAAATGGCGACGGCGTCTGTGGCTACAGCTGTGGTGGAGGAGGGGTCGACGGCGGGGCCGCAGGCGGGGGGCGCCGAGATCGCCTTCTTCGACCTGGAGACGTCCGTGCCGCAGCGGGCCGGCCAGGGCTACGCGCTGCTCGAGTTCGGGGCCATCTTGGTGTGCCCGCGCCGCCTCGTCGAGGTCGCCTGCTACGCCACGCTCGTGCGCCCCGCCGACCTCGGCGTCGTCTCGGCCGCCTCCGTGCGCTGCAACGGCATCACGCGCGACGCCGTCGCTGCCGCGCCGTGCTTCCGCGACGTCGCCGACAAGGTCTACGACCTCCTGCACGGTGAGCGCCCCGCGCCATCTAGTTGTTTGTTTGTTTGTTTCGACACCAGGAGCTGGTTCTCGGCTCGTACACGCCAAGGACTTAGTAATTAATAATAATGATTAGCAAGCCTAACGGGGAAGGAGCCCGGTCGGAATTTAACTAAGGTCAACAACAACAATAACAGCAGCAGCTAGGCTGGGCTGGGCACTATCTGAATTTTTTCACCCTATCTCTGAATGAATGGTAGGTCTTCCTGTTTACTACGCTCAGTTCTCCCTGTGGGACTTATAGGAATGCGACACCATCAGCGTGCTTTCATGGCAATAGGCCTCTTCAATAGTGTGTGTATGTGATTCGTGGAGTATTGCAGGGGCTGGTTAGCAATGATGGCTTCTTTTGCAGTTAGACAGTTCTTTAATTTATGACTAGTGAATGAGATTGCAGTTCTTGCTGCCTATGGCTTGTAACTGAAGACCTCTGCAACCTTGCTCAGATGCAAGGATGTCGGTAGAAATGCGTGCATATTCTAAGGAAATGGAACATAGGTGCAAACATTGTGCGGTTTTTTTTCCGTATAATTGTTGTAGGATAATACATAAATGAAATCCACACAAGGGGAAGTTAGAAGCATCATCTTTGTTTAGGTCTGAACCTGAATGTCTGCTTTTTAAGCTGTTCCCCGTGAAAGTTCTCACGGTAACAATCTTGCTAATTTCGTACAGGGAGGGTTTGGGCCGGGCACAACATCGTGAGGTTTGATGTGCCAAGAATAAGGGAAGCGTTCACCGAGATTGGCCGGACACCTCCGGAGCCGAAAGGGATGATCGACACACTACCTCTGCTTACCCAGCGGTTTGGGAGGAGAGCAGGAGACATGAAGGTACACAAGCTTGTGTTGATGTAGAGTCACTTATAGTTTGTAATAGGAGGTTTTGATTTAGATGAGGATTAATCATATGGACAATTGAGTTTTCACTCGAGCTGAAAAACATATGGCCTTTCCAGCTTTACTGAAAGTTTTCAGGACAGTTCCTTATTGCAACAAGGAATATTCATGTCTTCTTATCTTGTCTATTGTATCCACAGATGGCAAGCTTGGCAAATTACTTCGGTCTAGGGAGGCAAAAGCACAGGTAGATGTTACATTAATCGAGAAGTTATAATTTCGTCTGAATTCTGAATGCTTTGTTGCAACTAATTGTCACCTTTGCCCACTTAGTATCACTTCACTTCACTTCCTGTAACATCCCTTGCTAGGTTGCTATCCATTGTTCGTTGACCTTGTCATGTTGCTCAGATTAGCATATCTTGCATGCTGCTACTTGGGATGTCGGGATAGTGTGATACAAGAAATTTTGTTGCACGATGCCTCGTTTGATTTCCTAATTATCTAATATGTCTTGCAGCATGGTGTAACTTAGGATACCCAGATCATATCCACCCCTGATTTTCGTCCCTTCCCATGTTAGATGCTTGTCTGAAAATTAGTTTCTCCTAATAAACTATTACATGATCTATGATGATTCGTATTTACAGATGTATCATGCTGAGCAGAAGAGATGTCACAGTTGTATGTGACCCAGCCCATTATATGTTTTGGCAGCATCATGTCGCTTAGTATACCCAGATCCAATCCAACCTGGACCTTGCCCCATCCCATCTTAGGTGTCTCATCTGAAAATCAATATCTCCTAAAAGGCAAAGACTATTACATGATTCTTCTTTATAGGTATAACATGCGGAGTTCAAGAGATGTCACAATTATATGTGGCCCAGTCCATCAATTCTTACTCTTAGTACAAATTGATTGTTGCAAACAGCTATCTTGGTTCATGTGAATTACATCTGTTGCTTAGTGCGCTCATGATTGTGCCCAACGTTTGCTCAGTTTCTTATCAAGTTTGATTTGCATTCCCTTCTGCAAGGAAATATCATTAACTACCAAGTTATAGTTACAAGTTGATATTATTATTTCCTGTGTTTTTTTTTATTTCTTACATGGAACTGTAGTGAATGATCTTGTACTAAATTGCTTTGAAATCTATCTACAGGAGCCTGGATGATGTCAGGATGAACCTTGAAGTTCTCAAATATTGTGCTACAGTGTTGTTCCTGGTATGATTGCTTAACTGCCTATTATTCAGATGACCTTGATGAAACATTTATACAATTTTTTTGTAGTAGCTGGATGGTTACCTTCTGCTACTTTTGTTTCCCTGAAATTACTATGGTGTTTTTTCCTGCCATTGTTTCATGCATTGGTCATCTGGAGTAGCTTCAACGGACTGCTGAGATTTAACTATTGCAATATAGACCTTGTAACAATGGCAGGAGCATCATCAACGTATAACACATCTTTCGTTTTCTTAATATGTTCCCTGTTTTGATAATTGCAGTTGTTATTTTTCTGCAAAACAAAGAAAACCATCATTGTACTTCAAGATCTTGAATTATGGATAGAAATAGTACTCCCTCGTTTTCCGTGATTAAACTTTGACCATCATTTTCATCAATAATATATTAATCATATGTTGCAAAACTGTATCATTTGAAACTACGCTTTGTAAGAATTTGATGGTATAATTTTTTTGACAAAGCACATGTTTTGTTGGTCAAATGATGGTCAAAGTTGAACCTTTACATGTGCGCCATGTTGTGATAGGGACAGAGGGAGTACCAACTAGGAGAATAAAGAACCGATGAAGCATCCTATTTATGACATGTTTCTAGACTCCATTAATCTATTTGATGTTTCAAGATAATCAATTGACTAAATCCTGCTAACAGGAGGCAAGTTTTCCGGAAGTGCTTATTGTTGAGAACCTTGTGGGTGCAATTACAAGAAGCAAAACTGATGGAGCTACTTCTCCTGAGGTGAATAATCTTGAAGCAAACACATCACCTGATTCTTCGAAACGACAACGTACTGTTTCTCAAGTCAATGGTTTGACTACAGATCAAGATAATCAAGAATCAGTTGATCCTGCAATGAACGGGGAATCCAGTGACTTGATATCCCACATGGAGGAGATGAAATTAGATGCTTCTGTGCAGATGGATGCGAGTTTCAGTGGTCATTCTGGGTTCCTCGAGCCAGATGATGTATCAACTGAGTGCATCAAGATTTTTACTACCCCTTCTTACCAATTTAATCGGAGAACATTGATCAAGCACAAAGATAGTCCACTACACCTTTGCTGCGCTGGCTTGAAAGTCCAGTTTGGAGTTGGTACAAAGTTCCTAGACACTGCAGGTCGTCCAAAGTTGAACATGGTGGTTGATATCCCTGAGAATCTAAGCAAAGTTCTAGAATTCTGTGATAATCAGGCCCAGAGATTTTTTCAAGAGTCTGGTACCACTTCCGAGTGGAGAACCCTGATAAAGAAGTACGGTTATGTGAATCGTCCAACCGTTCGCCTCAAGTGAGCCCTGGTCCCCTTTCCATTTCTGGTCTTTGATTTGCCACCTCACATATCTGATTTATAATGCTGAGTTGCTTTTGCAGCATCCCTATCACTCCCAGCAGCGGTGCTTCGCCCTACTCGACAGACATATACCAGAAAGAGCCCAGCGGCAACATTCAGAAGCTTGCTTTTAGCAAGGTAGATGCCGCGGAACTGGACTCCCTGTTTGTTCGGGGGAACAGGCTGGATGCCTTCTTCTCGCTGGAAATATATGACTACCAGCAAAATGCCGGCGTCCGGTTGGTCGCAAAGAGGCTGGTTGTACACTCCAAATAGCACCAGTCATAGTTCATACTATGATGTACTAGTGCTAGAAGCTAACTCTTGCACTAATTTAATTGATTGCTTTATGTCTTCACCCAGCTGTATGTTAATTATTATGCGAGTGTGAATAAGAACTGACCAGTAGCAGGCTAGCAGATGCTGATGTTGAACTAGGGATTCAGAAGTTGTAAAATGTTCTAACAAGATGTTTGTCCATCTGTTAACGGAAAGATCATGTATAGATTTATATATTAAGCGGAGAATTAAAGATTTTCTTTTGTGGAACAGTGCGCGTGTATTAGTTAATAGTGTGATTGTCTCGATCAGCAATATGTTGTATGTATTTGACCACAGTGATGCCTATTCTGAGTGTTTCAGTTCTTAATTCGCCGAATATCCTGGTGCTAGCAGCTACAGAATATATGGAACCTTTTTTTTTTGACAGGTGAATATATACAGAACCTATTAGTTGTGTGTATCTACACTCCGAGTGTTCCAATTCTCGGAGTGTTTCAATTCTTAATTCGCCGAATATCCTGGTTTCTTTGACAGGTGAATATATATGGAACCTATTAGTTGTGTGTATCTACACAAATAAAACTGTTCATGCTAAGAACCAACCAGTGTTTGGATAGCGTAGTCGTACCCCAGCACAGCCCACCAGGGATCAAGTCCTTGGCTTGGCGCTTTGGTGTCTCGTTTGTGGATTATTCTTTCATTAAAAAGCAATGTTACCTTTAATAGTGAGGCATCTATGATGACTGCTTTAGTTTTAAAGCTCCGCTACTCCGTCCGAGCCTTTGGTAGGTGGTGTGTGTGCGTACATATGTTGTAATCTGTTTTTCTAAAATACGAAAATAAAAATGTTCAAAAAATCATTGCGAGACAAAGGCCAAAGGGCACGACACAATGGCACTGAGGGTTAAGTCTACATTCACATACATTTCTTGGGCATGGTTTGGAAAAGACAAATGTTCGGGCTCCATCAGTGATGAGTCTTCTTCACTAATTCATCACGTTGCCTCCCATAAAAATGCAAGTGGACAAATAGTCTAATTTCAACCAAAGTAAGACATGTTTAATGGCTTCTTTGTTTTCCTCCGGGCACTTCTTTTTCTTTTTAAAGAAATTTAAAAATACTATATCTTTTTTTTTCATATCTCAGTCACATATATTGCTCAAATAGATATAATTAAGGAGCAATAAGCTTGCACAAAAGCTCTGCATCCAAGAAATACATATACCACCATTGTATCGATTTTCCTTCTACTCGATGATGAGGCAGAGCTTTGCATATCATGCAAATTTTCCATGTCTTGATCATTAAGTTTCCCGATGCAAAAATATAAATGTTATAAATGTTATTTGTGCCGCACGGTCTTTGCATGTAAATGTTGTTGTTGTTGCAAAAATGGGCAAACAGCAGCCAGTGTAAATCTGCTCACTGAGGCCGAAAGGAGCACCGCTGGCAATTATGCATGGTGTACCAGATACCAAGATGACAGGAATTTCAGCAGGTCTACTGATTTTCTGCCTATTGACTAGTGAGCACATATGCGCGTTGAAAGTACACCATAGGTGTGGTTTGTTACTGGCATAGCTTTACTAAACACGTCCGTGGAAAATCGACATGTGTTTATAGAATTATAGAGCACAAAGGTGCCGAAGAGTGGGACTTTCCCACAACTAAACATCCTACTCCAAGTCTCCAAGAACGTTGAGCGCAACTAGTTATTCATGATCCAGTTTATAGAGAAAACTAGCTTAAAATGCTCTTTGAGCCTTCAAATTTGAATCCCTGTAGAGGTCTTAGCGTGAACGTCGACAGTAGGCAATGGGCTCAAGGGGACTGTGTGAACTAGACATGTTTGTATGGGAGGCAGCAGGCTCTAGAGGACTGTGTGAAGTACACATATTTGTATGGGAGGCAACGTGGTCAAGAGGAGAAGTGTGACCGCCGGGTGGTATTGGAGAAGAGTGAAGAGCTCATCTTGATCCTTTCCCGATGGACGCCAACACCCATCACCACTAGGTTCCGCCACCCTGAGATCACCATATTAGATCCTCCTATAATGGACTGTCTAGCTGAGTTAACAGGTGTAACTCTGTTTTTGTAGCTTCTCCCAATGCATAAAATACATGGGTGCTCTACCTACATCTTTGTTTCCCTCCAATATTCCAGCTACTAAATATGAATCTGCACCTGACACATTCCACAAAATGAAATGATAATATGAGGCTACTTGCATCCATGGAGCAGTGGTAATAGGACTCTACACATATATAGCACTGTTTTCACCTTCCTGTTAACTTCATGCATGTGATGTATCCATGCAAAAACTACGTGGTGGCCATTCAGGAGTTGTGAGTGGCATGCTTTTGCCATGGCCGCCAGTATTTGCTCAACAATTAAGCATGATGTAGCCATGATGCATGTACATCATGTAATGAAATCCTCGTTGCAACTGCCGCCATGCTATGTAGGACCAGAGAATCCAGAAAGAGAACAAACCCCATGACTATATAATATCAAGAATCGGCTATAATATTTGTTATTAACTGAATTTAGACTAGGCGTAAATTCTTTTTTGAAATAAAAGGGAATCCCTAAAATAGAAGATTTTTACTTCTTGACTCTCATAAATTGCAAGTACTGCTTCTGCAAGTACGCATGCACAAGCAACTGAACTCTCATACAGTTTCCATGTTACAGATATATAGCATTGTTTTCACCTCCCCCCATCGATTTCCATTAACCGCCAAAAAGTTATTACAGGCCAAAGTATCAAAGAAAAAAAACAATGCAAAATCTATGTAATGGACACCAGTAGCATTGTATTGCCACGGGCCGCACTGGTTTAATTCTTACTGCTTACCTAGTTTGAACAGTGCCACCAGCCATAATCTTCACATGAGTCTCCTAGACAATCTGAGAGGCTCTTCTGAATCAAATTCAAACCATATTGCTGCAGCATCAATTCTGTGCTAATAATCATTTTCATTTACCATCCACAGGAGCACTCTTCATCTTGAGAGGGTTAGATGCTATTCTCCACCAAACTAATTAACAGTGTATCATTGTGGATAACTGCAATCCCCAGCAGTAAATAGAAAATATATTCAGGGAGACCAAGAGGAGACAAGAAACTGGCCAAGCAGATTAGTCACCTGAAAAGGCAAACAAAATGCAGTGTAGTTGCATAGCTTCCGTCTGATAAGAAAACTTCTGATAAATGTAAATCGGAAATAGCATCTTTCTTCATCTCATTTTCAGTCAGAAAAGAAAAAAAAACTGAGAGCAGCAAGTTTCAACAAGCAACACTATGTTCATCTCAAAAAGTTTAAAATATGGTACAGCTCCTGTTTTGAAGTAGCATCTTTTTTCATCTCGTTTTCAGTCAGAAAAAAAAAACTGAGAGCAGCAAGTTTCAACGAGCAACACTATGTTCATCACAAAAAGTTTAAAATATGGTACAGCTCCTGTTTTGAATCATTTCAATTAGGAATTACATAGCATTTAGTAATTGACATAAAGCCATAAAAGTACTCCAGGACTCATTCTGATCAACCAAGCAAAAACAATAACCGCTAGTACCAACTACCAACTTTGCTGCTTTAATAATATGATTCTCATGAAAATTTTATAATATCATTAGGGCATACCTTCCGTCTGGAATCAGGCAAAGACTGATCAGTCATGCTATCATCAACCATGACATCCTCATTGATGTTTATAGCATCCCTTTGTGATACCCTCGCTGGATTTCTTTCATAAACAATAATCTCTTCATATGCCTTCTGTAAGATATCTTTTGCTGCTTTGTACACTGTCTCTGATCCAGATCCTTTCTCAGCACATCCGATGGCATCAGCACATAGAACATCGTAACGGCTTGTAATGGACTGACAAGCATCATCTTGATGGTTATCGCAATTGTATTCTAATAAACCACTGTCTCTGGCCTTCCTTGTCCAACGCTTCAAATAGTAATCAGGTGGAAGCAAATGTGGATCAACTATTATGAATACTCCTAGAATATGACGGCATAAAATACCTGAGAACTCAAAGTATTTGCAACTACATTTTGCCATCTTATTGGAAGAATTGTAGGTCACACAGAATCTATCTGATGAATTTTCATCTTTCATGATGTTGTATTCACTTATGCAGCCATCTTTAGTTTTCTGAATAATATATGCCAAAGACTCTGTAAATTCTTCCTGAAATCTACCAAAGACTGCTTTGGTGTAGGTACGTGCTGCCTGCTTTTCCATTGGTGATGCAGTCTTTGTTGTCACCAAATTTAAAGAAGTGTCCATATCTGCTTTTGCTTCTTCCTCATAATGGTTTTCTATGCTCAAATCAAATTGGGTTAGAAAAACTTCCAGTGTCACCTTCGTACTGAAATACTTCTTGTAGAAATCATTCATGGTTTCTAATTTCTGATCTTTAGATATTTCTGCACAGAATGTATCCATCAGGTACAAAGGAACCCATTTTTGGCGGATATTGTACATTGCTTGAAGCCATGTATTATTTCTTAAATCATAAGTATCAATGATTGACATCCACGCTGTTTCAAATCTGTTGATTGTTTCAGACTCAATAACACAGCTTTCTAACTCATCTATTAAAGTAGGATGCTCTGAGTATGTATGAGCTAACTTCTGTTTGGTTCTACTCAAAATGTGCCACTTGCAGAAGCGGTGACAGGTATGCGGAAAAACCCTTCCAATTGCAGCTTTCATGGCCCGATTTTGGTCGGTAACTAGTGAACATGGTGCCTTCCCACTCATTGCTGCCAGCCATGTTTCAAATAGCCAAACAAATGAGCATTCAGTATCTTCCATAAGCAATGCACATCCAAATATAACACGCTGAAGATGATGATTGACTCCTGAAAAGGTAACAAAGGGCATCATATACTTGTTCTTCTTGTATGTTGTGTCAAATGTAACAGCATCCCCAAAATGCTGATAAGCAAGTTTAGCTCTAGCATCGGCCCAGAAAACATTCATTAGACAGCTATTCTTGTCGACCTGTATGGCATGGAAGAAAGCAGGGTCATTGGCTTGCATCTTCTTCAAATAATCAAGAAGACCTTGAGCGTCTCCGCCTTCCCCAAGAATATTCTGCCTCAGAAAGGGCACTCCGTCTGAGCCCATCATAGTGATCTTATTGGAGGCATCAAGCAAACCTCTGTCACGAAGATACCCAACTCTACTACAGGTGCCAAGGTTATGATTGTGAGCTGTTTCAAGCTTGGAAACAACCCAATGGTTTGATTCTCTGACCACCTCCATCATAGCATTGCAACCTTCCCGCATAGACATCCTCTCACGCTTCTTTGTAGCCTCTTCTGATGATGGATTCTTCTTTCTGTACATGCCTTCCCTTGAGCAAACAAACCGCCTCATGACAACAACCTCCTCTGCACCTTTCGAACGGCGAGACCTACCAACACGGAAGGGAAATCCAAGGTGCCTGGCATACTCATTGTAGAAAGTCTTTGCTGCTTCATCAGATTCAAATGTCATACCTAGCAATGGCTCTTTAGGATCCTCTGGAGGTACAAATTCTTCCATGGCATCCTGCTCCGTAATACCACCAACCGAAGCAGCTACTCCTGCTTCTATGACTGGATCTCCGAGAATCAGATTGTCATTCTGGACAGACCGAGCATTGGTGTCCAAGGACATGAGGCAATCAACATAATCCGCAATCAGCTCATCCCCTTCACTCCTTGCAGCTTCCATCAGTGCATATCAAGTTCTGCACACATCAATCACAGAATGATATGTATCATCACTAGCACATGGGGGCAGAGCTAGGATTTTAAGCCAAGGTATGCTGATTAACAAAAAAGAATCCACTGCAGTTTAAAATATAGTAGTTTAAAATAACAGCAACTGAAGTACAGATTGTTCTTTATAACGATAGTATCTTGAATAGTTTAATTCAATTACAAAAATTAAGAAAAAATTTACATTTGACTCTATGATAATGTCGGACATTTTCCACACCAAAAAAGTTGCACATTAGCCACAAATCAATTCATTACTAGACGGAACAGAGCGCTCTGCTGCGCCCAGCTATAGCCACATCCGCCACATGCGATTTTAGGGAGGCTGGCGTGTGCGTATTTCTGTACCCTATCTTTTTTTGTTGGGGGATGGTCAATGTGAGTCGCACACCGGTATGGAATGGAGGACTATTCATATATCAACAAGCATCCTCCCACAAACCCACTGTTCAGCCCGAAGACCCACCCAGCAGCCAAGCGAGGCTCTAAGCTTACAAAATCTCAGTGGCATCCTCACTATAAAGGGAAGAAAAGGTTTCTAAAAATTAACTCTCTTGCCAACATAATGTACCAACAGTAATGACATCAATGATAGTGGATTGCACAATTTGAGGCAAATGAAGTTGATCTTGTATGCACAAAATGGTGTCCTGCTGGGAGGAGGCAAACTTGCATTAACAAATCTGAAATTCAAACAGGCTATAACTGATTTGGTCAAATCTTACCATAACAAATCTGAACACCATACAGGTTATAACTGATTTGCTCAACCTGGACCTATTCAGACAACATGTTTGCTCTATGTAGCAGTCAGACTGCCAATCACATCCATGGTGGCCCTCAACACCCCCTTGTACCTATTGTCATGCCCATGGTCTGCAGTCAAGAAAGCTCTTAAATTCATAGTAGTTGCTTGAAGCAAAGTCGCACTGCCAAAACAAGTATATACAGGAAAGCAAAAGGCTAAGAGGGACATGCAAAAGCTTGTAACAGCAGAAGAAACCATAGTGAAATATTGTAGTGCACAACCATTTAATAAGAAACAATCGAGTCTAATAACCAAACCACCATCATAAATTTTTTAAGTGAATAAAAGGCATAAGTTTTATGTGGGTAAAGATTAACTCTTTTGTTGGAACAACCACCAGTCAAACGATTCTTAGGGGAACCGAAAAACTAATAACAGAAGCTGGGAAACAAAATGTATACCTGAGCAGAACTGGATGTGTATCATTCTTCACTAATGCCCCATACCTCATTAAGCTTCTCACAATTACCAAGACTACCTGCACAGGTGGACAGAAACAAACAGTAAAAGCTAGCACCACACTAAAAATCAGCCATAGCAAAGCATTCTGAAGCACAACAATTGCCAGCTCATACGCATCTGCCAAATAACTTCTAACATGAATTCTTCACTGTATGCGCCACTTACATCTATACAACGTATCATTCATTACTCAGTCTATGCGCCACTTCATTGCATAGATGCAAAGGAATGCCTGTGCAGGTGATGATGTGTAAGGTAAAGCATGCCACATCGAGTACTGAAGGTAAAAGGTATTTTTGGTTGCCATAACTGAAAATGTGAGAGCAAGTGTATTATGGAAAAGCCTACATATTAACAAGGCGAACTCTAAAACTGGAAGCAGATTAAAATCGTGAAATTAGACATCAACTATTTACCAAATGTACAACATTGTAGGAAATCAAGAAAGGAAAATCAGGAATTATTATCTCTATTGGCCATGGCAAGAGAACAGTTGCAGCATGGGGAATTACATCAGTCAAAGGGATGAACAAACCCAGGGAAAGAGGCCGTCAAGGTCACGGGGGCTGAGCCAGGGCAGCGAAAAGGGCTGTCGAGGTCGCGTTCGCGGCGCCTTCGTCGTCCTCCGGGGGAGGGGTAGCGGATGTGCAGGACAGGCGGTGAGGGGGCGAGCAGAGCAGAGGGGGCCGAGCGGGGACTATATGCTGTGGAGCAGGCGGAGGTCGAGCGCAAGCAGCGGCGGCGGGGAGTGACGGGGAGCGGCGCACCTACATGGGACAGTTCAGAGCGTCTCCAACAGGCAGCAGGTAAATTAACCGTTCTTTAGGGTTTTTAGACCAAAAATCAGTGCTCCAATAACTGCGCTATATAAATTTTGCTAAACAAATTTGGGCAGCCCTAAATTACAACTACTTGGCTGCAAATATCCACATAAAACGTTTTTCAGCCAGCATGTGATTGCCCAACCGCCACTCTAAACGTTCCCGTGCTTGACGCAGCCAGCCACTGAATCGTCATGGACGATACCTCCGACGCGACCGTCGTCATCGTCCCGCTGGCGCCACACTGCAGCACCTCCTCTGGTGGTTCCTGTTGTTATCGTGGTCGCCTCCAAACCCTTTGTCCACCATGTCGTTTTTGCGCCACCACGTGCCATCGCCGTAGTCGGAGGGGATGGGCCAAACCACACCGTCGCTCGGAAGGCCTAGCCGAAGCTACTCGGTGGCGCCGACGTAAAGTGGACACCACAGGATCCATCGTTGGCTACCTCGCCGTAGTTGAAAAAACGAATTGTGCAGCCATGAGCGCTCCCGCTGCTGCGGTGGTGCACTCCCCCTCCCCCGCCACCGACAATGGAAGAGGAACCGGCGTCATACGTCATCATGGCCGCCGACGTCCACACGTGTTCGACAAAAATGACGCAAATGTATAAGAAATATCTTCATCTTTTCTACCTTTGTCGCAAAGTCGTCTCGTTCAATGCAACTGTAGGTGATGTGTGCCTATGTTATTCAATTTTGAGGCATTTAGTATCGACGATGAGACTTTTTTGCAAAACATGAATGTTGCATCTCAAGCTTTTATTTCTCAAGGTACCCCCTCTCAAGAATATGGCCCACAATGGGAGGAGCCCAATCTTGACATGGATAAGGAGGGTTTTGTTGATGCAAATCCTAAGGAAAGACTGCCAAACTACCAAGAGGGTGAAAAATAATTGCTATGTGTGGCATGAAAAAAATTGGCATTGATGCGGCTGTTGGAAGCGAGCAACCAATGGCAATATGGGAGAAAGCACGAAAGGATTCATGGCGCCATGGAAGGATTCATGGGTGGCATGGGTGGATTGATGGGTGCCATGGGAGGTGGCATGGATGGTCTTGTGGGTGCTGTGGGAGGAGGCATGGGTGGTGGCATGGGTGGTGCTATGAGTGGTGGGATGGGAGGAGACATGGATGACAATGAAGACAATGAAACCAATGGTGGCGATGTTCTAAGCCATGGAGACAACGGGAACACAAGTGGCAATGAAGGAGATGAAAGTTGAGAGGTTATGTTTTATGTACTTTTTATGCCCAATGTAAAAAAATTGTGTTGGTGATGCACTATGCTTGTGGTTTTCATTTGGATCTGATATGGGGATTTGAAGTTCAATTTGATATGTTGTTGATTATGTGTGTGGTGATCTTGCGGAGTTTAAATTCTATCAATAGTTAATGTTTTGTTTCAATACGCATGCAATTGTGAAAAATAAATGTGTGGTTGGGTGCCCTATTTTGGGGCACCTGTTGGACCAGTGGTGCCCTATGTTAGAACAACTATTGGAGATGAACATTTTCTAGTGCCTACAAACATTTTTTAGTGTTTTGATTTTTTCTCAAACTAATTTTGTTGCGAATCAAACTTATTTGTTGTTGGAGATGCTCTCGGGAGGTGGAAGAACGGAGGAAGAACAAAGAGTGTGGGCTAGATCATCTCCAACAGATCCCCATAAAAACTCCCCTCAAAATGATTATACGAGATGTTCATATAATTTAGATAAGATGCAGATGAGGTGCTTTATCATCCCCTATAACCTATATTCTCTCTCTCTCTCTCTCTCTCTCCCTCTCTCTCTCTCTCTCTCTCTCTCTGAAAGCACAAGTGCTCCATGGGTGATTTTGGTAAATAATGTCAACATATCTCTTGCGATGCTAAGGACAAACATTAGCAAAAGCTCAAGACTCTACATTTTCATTTTAGTGATCCAAGATCACGTTGAGTCTATAGGAAAGCCAATACTATTAAAAGGGGGTGAGGTGTTGCTTAATGGCTTGCTTGCTCAAAGTGCATAGTGATATGCTCCAAAGCCCTCAACCACTTTCTCATTTCCACATATATCCTAAACCTAAAGTCAAACTCGGCCCCACCGATTTGATTCATCCGGCGCCACCGAGTTCACCTTACATAGCCACTGCCAGAAACCCTAATCAGTTTGATCTCACCGATGGGATCTCGGTCTCACCGAGATGGCCTTGCAAACTCTCTATTACCTATTGCAGTTATTTCGGTCTCACCAAAATATGCAGTCGATCCCACCGAGTTTGCTTGATCAAGTCTCTGTTTGCTTATTGTTGAAACTGGTCTCACCGAGTTCACGCAATCGGTCTAACCGAGATGAGGTTTTGCCCTAACCCTAGCACATTGGTCTCACCGAGTTGACCTTGTCGGTCCCACCAAAAACTCTAACGTTCATATTTTCAACAATATCGGTTTGACCGAGTTTCACTATTCAGTCCCACCGAGTTTGGAAGATTGTGTGTAATGGCTAGATTTTGTGTGGAGGCTATATATACCCCTCCACCCCCTTATCCATCCGTGAGAGAGTGATACGTCTCCAACGTATCTATAATTTTTGATTGTTCCATGCTGTTATATTACCTGTTTTGGATGTTTAATGGGCTTTACTATACACTTTTATATTATTTTTGGGACTAACCTATTAACCGGAGGCCCAGCCCAAATTGTTGTTTTTTGCCTATTTCAGTGTTTTGCAGAAAAGGAATATCAAGCGGAGTCCAAACGGAATGAAACCTTCGGGAGAGTTATTTTTGGAACAAACGCAATCCAGGAGACTTGGAGTGGACATCAAGGAACAAACGAGGCGGCCATGAGGTAGGAGGGCGCGCCCAGGGGGGTAGGCGCCCCCACCCTCGTGGGCCCCTCGTGGCTCCCCTGACGACTTCCTTCACCTATATATACTCGTATACCCTGAAAACATCCATGAGCACCACAAAACCCTATTTCCACCACCGCAACCTTCTGTACCTGTGAGATCCCATCTTGGGGCCTTTTCTGGCGGTCCGTTGGAGGGGGAATCGATCATGGAGGGCTTCTACATCAACACCATAGCCTCTCCGATGAAGTGTGAGTAGTTTACCTCAGACCTTCGGGTCCATAGTTATTAGCTAGATGGCTTCTTCTCTCTCTTTGGATCTCAATACAAAGTTCTCCTCGATCTTCTTGGAGATCTATTCGATGTAACTCTTTTTGCAGTGTGTTTGTCGAGATCTGATGAATTGTGGGTTTATGATCAAGATTATCTATGAACAATATTTGAATGTCCTTTGAATTCTTTTATGTATGATTTGTTATCTTTGCAAGTCTCTTCGAATTATTAGTTTGGTTTGGCCTACTAGATTGATCTTTCTTGCAATGGGAGAAGTGCTTAGCTTTGGGTTCAATCTTGCGGTGTCCTTTCCCAGTGACGGCAGGGGCAACAATGCACGTATTGTATTGTTGCCATCGAGGATAAAAAGATGGGGTTTATATCGTATTGCTTGAGTTTATCCCTCTACATCATGTCATCTTGCCTAATGCGTTACTCTGTTCTTATAAACTTAATACTCTAGATGCATACTGGATAGCAGTCGATGTGTGAAGTAATAGTAGTAGATGCATAATCGTTTCGATCTATTTGTCGCGGACGTGATGCCTATATACATGATCATGCCTAGATATTCTCATAACTATGCACTTTTCTATCAATTGCTCGACAGTAATTTGTTCACCCACCGTAATACTTATGCTATCTTGAGAGAAGCCACTAGTGAAACCTATGGCGCCCGGGTCTATTTTCCATCATATAAGTTTTTGATCTACTTTATTTTGCAATCTTTACTTTCCAATCTATATCATAAAAATACCAAAAAAAATTATTATCTCTATCAGATCTCACTTTTGCAAGTGGCCGTGAAGGGATTGACAACCCCTTTATCATGTTGGTTGCAAGGTTCTTATTTGTTTGTGTAGGTACGAGGGATTTGCGTGTAGCCTCCTGCTGGATTGATACATTGGTTCTCAAAAACTGAGGGAAATACTTACTCTACTTTGCTGCATCACCCTTTCCTCTTCAAGGGAAAACCAACGCATGCTCAAGAGGTAGCAAGAAGAATTTCTGGCGCCGTTGTCGGGGAGGTCTACGCACAAGTCAAGACATACCAAGTACCCATCACAAATTCTTATCCCTCGCATTACATTATTTGCCATTTGCCTCTTGTTTTCATGTCCCCCACTTCACTCTTGCCGTTTTATTCGCCCTCTCTTTCCCGTTCGCCTCTTTTTCGCTTGCCTCTTGTGTGCTTCTGTGTTGGATTGTTTATCACGATGGCTCAAGATAATACTAAATTGTGTGATTTCTCCAATACCAACAACAATGATTTTCTTAGCACTCCTATTGCTCTTCTTACCGATGCTGAATATTGTGAAATTAATGCTGCTTTATTGAATCTTGTCATGAAAGATCAATTCTCTGGCCTTCCTAGTGAAGATGCCACTACTCATCTAAACAACTTTGTTGATTTGTGTGATATGCAAAAGAAGAAAGACGTGGATAATGATATTGTTAAATTGAAGCTATTTCCGTTTTCGCTTAGAGATCATGCTAAAACTTGGTTTTCGTCTTTGCCTAAAAATAGTATTGATTCATGGAATAAGTGCAAAGATGTTTTTATCTCCAAGTATTTTCCTCCCGCTAAGATCATCTCTCTTAGAAACGATATTATGAATTTTAAGCAACTTGATCATGAGCATTTTGCACAATCTTGGGAGAGGATGAAATTAATGATTCACAATTTCCCTACACATGGATTAAATTTATGGATGATCATACAAATTTTTTATGCCGGATTGAATTTTGCCTCTAGAAATCTTTTAGATTCGGCCGCGGGAGGCACTTTTATGGAAATCACTTTAGGAGAAGCTACTAAACTCCTAGATAATATTATGGTTAATTATTCTCAATGGCACACCGAAAGATCTACTAGTAAAAAGGTTCATGCAATAGAAGAGATTAATGTTTTGAGTGGAAAGATGGATGAACTTATGAAATTATTTTCTAATAAGAGTGCTCCTATTGATCCTAATGATATGCCTTTGTCTACTTTGATTAAGAATAATAATGAATCTATGGATGTGAATTTTGTTGGTAGGAATAATTTTGGTAACAACGCGTATAGAGGAAACTTCAATCCTAGACCGTTTCCTAGTAATTCATCTAATAATTATGGTAATTCCTACAACAACTCTTATAGAAATTTTAATAAGATGCCCTCTGATTTTGAGATTAGTGTTAAAGAATTTATGATTTCCCAAAAGAATTTCAATGCTTTGCTTGAAGAAAAATTGCCTAAGATTGATGAGTTGGCTAGGAACATGGATAGAATTTCTCTTGATGTTGATTCTTTGAAACTTAGATCTATTCCACCTAAGCATGATATCAATGAGTCTCTCAAAGCCATGAGAATTTCCATTGATGAGTGCAAAGAAAGAACTGCTAGGATGCGTGCTAAGAAAGATTGCTTTGTGAGAGCGTGTTCTTCTAGTTTTCATGATAATAATGATGAAGATCTAACAGTGATTGATGTATCCCCTATTAAATCTTTGTTTTTAAATATGAATCTTGATAAATATGGGATTGGAGATGAGTCAACTTTAGTTAAAAGGCGTCCCAATGATTCGGAGTTTTTAGATCTTGATGCAAAAATTGGTAAAAGTGGGATTGAAGAGGTCAAAACTTTACATAGCAATGAACCCACTATTTTGGATTTAAAGGAATTTAATTATGATAATTGTTCTTTAATAGATTGTATTTCCTTGTTGCAATCCATGTTAAATTCTCCTCATGCTTATAGTCAAAATAAAGCTTTTACTAAACATATCGTTGATGCCTTAATATAATATTATGAAGAAAAACTTGAATTAGAAGTTTCTATCCCTAGAAAACTTCATGATGAGTGGGAACCTACTATTAAAATTAAAATTAAATATCATGAATGCTATTCTTTGTGTGATTTGGGTGCTAGTGTTTTCACGATTCCAAAAACTTTGTGTGATGTGTTAGGTTTCCATGAATTTGATGATTGCTCTTTAAACTTGCACCTTGCGGATTCCACCATTAAGAAACCTATGAGAAGGATTAATGATGTTATTATTGTTGCAAATAGGAATTATGTGCCCGTAGATTTTATTGTTCTTGATATAGATTGCAATCTTTCATGTCCTATTATTCTTGGTAGACCTTTCCTTAGAACGATTGGTGCAATTATTGATATGAAAGAAGGAAATATTAGATTCCAATTTCCATTAAAGAAAGGCATGGAACACTTTCCTAGAAAGAAAATCAAATTACCTTATGAGTCTATTATGAGAGCCACTTATGAATTGAATACTAAAGATGGCAATACTTAGATCTATTCTCGCTTTTATGCCTAGCTAGGGGCGTTAAACGATAGCGCTTGTTGGGAGGCAACCCAATTTTATTTTTGTTCCTTGCTTTTTGTTCCTGTTTAGTAATAAATAATTCATCTAGCTTCTGTTTATATGTGGTTTTATGTTAAATTAGTGTTTGTTCCAAGTAGAACCTATAGGATCATCTTGGGTGATAGTTAATTTGATCTTGCTGAAAAACAGAAACTTTTGCGCGCACGAGAATAATTTTAGTAAATCATAGAAACGTGATTTTCAGTTGATTATTTTTGAATAAGATTAATAGACAAATTTCCTAGGACTTCCTGTTTTGTTAGGAGTTTTAGGGTTCCAGAAGTATTCGAAAGTTACAGATTGCTACAGACTGTTCTGTTTTTGACAGATTCTGTTTTTCGTGTGTTGTTTGCTTATTTTGATGAATCTATGGCTAGTATCGGGGGTATGAACCGTAGAGAAGTTGGAATACAGTAGGTTTAACACTAATATAAATAAAGAAAGAGTTCATTACAGTACCTTAAAGTGGTGGTTTGCTTTCTTGCACTAACGGAGCTCATGAGATTTTCTGTTGAGTTTTGTGTTGTGAAGTTTTCAAGTTTTGGGTAAAGATTTGATGGATTATGGAATAAGGAGTGGCAAGAGCCTAAGCTTTTGAATGACCAAGGCACCCCAAGGTAAAATTCAAGGACAACCAAAAGCCTAAGCTTGGGGATTCCCCGGAAGGCATCCCCTCTTTCGTCTTCGTCCATCGGTAACTTTACTTGATGCTATATTTTTATTCACCACATGAATTGTGTTTTGCTTGGAGCGTCTTGTATGATTTGAGTATTTGCTTTTTAGCTTACCACAGTCATCATTGCTATACACACCTTTTGGGAGAGACACACATGAATGGGAATTTATTAGAATACTCTATGTGCTTCACTTATATCTTTTGAGCTAGATAATTTTGCTCTAGTGCTTCACTTATATCTTTTTAGAGCACGGTGGTGGTTTTATTTTGTAGAAATTATTGATCTCTCATGCTTCACTTATATTATTTTGAGAGTCTTTTAGAACAGCATGGTATTTGCTTTGGTTATAAAATTAGTCCTAATATGATGGGCATCCAAGTTGGGTATAATAAAAACTTTCATATAGAGTGCATTAAATACTATGATCAATTTGATACTTGATAATTATTTTGAGATATGAAGGTGGTAATGTTAGAGTCATGCTAGTTGGGTAATTATGAAATTGAGAAATACTTGTGTTAAAGTTGGCAAGTCCCGTAGCATGCACGTATGGTAAACGTTGTGTGACAAATTTGAAGCATGGGGTGTTCTTTGATTGCCTTCCTTATGAGTGGAGGTCGCGATCGCGCAATGGTTAACTCCTACCAACCCTTCCCCTAGGAGCATGCGTAGTAGTACTTTGCTTCGAGGGCTAATAAACTTTTGCAATAAGTATATGAGTTCTTTATGACTAATGTGAGTCCATGGATTATACACACTCTTACCCTTCCACAATCTGCTAGCCTCTACGGTACCGTGCATTGCACTTTCTCACATTGAGAGTTGGTGCAAACTTCGCCGGTGCATCCAAACCCCGTGATATGATACGCTCTATCACACATAAACCTCCTTATATCTTCCTCAAAACAGCCACCATACCTACCTATTATGGCATTTCCATAGCCATTCCGAGATATATTGCCATGTAACTTTCCACCATTCTGTTTATTATGACACGCTCCATCATTGTCATATTGCTTTTGCATGATCATGTAGTTGACATCGTATTTGTGGCAAGGCCACCTTTATAATTCTTTCATACATGTCACTCTTGATTCATTGCTTATCCCGGTACACTGTCGGAGGCATTCACATAGAGTCATATTTTGTTCTAAGTATTGAGTTGTAATTCTTGAGTTGTAAATAAATAGTAGTGTGATGATCTTCATTATTAGAGCATTGTCCCGAGTGAGGAAAGGATGATGGAGACTATGATTCCCCCACAAGTCGGGATGAGACTCTGGACTTTATGAAAAATAAAAGAGGCCAAAGAAGTCTAAATAAAAAAAGAGGCCAAAGAAGCCCATCAAAATTAAAAAAAGAAGAGAAAAAATGAGAGAAAAAGAGAGAAGGGACAATGTTACTATCCTTTTTCCACACTTGTGCTTCAAAGTAGCGCCATGATCTTCATGATAGAGAGTCTCTTATGTTGTCACTTTCATATACTAGTGGGAATTTTTCATTATAGAACTTGGCTTGTATATTCCAATGATGGGCTTCCTCAAAATGCCCTAGGTCTTCGTGAGCAAGCAAGTTGGATGCACACCCACTTAGTTTATTTTGATGAGCTTTCATACATTTATAGCTCTAGTGCATCCGTTGCATGGCAATCCCTGCTCCTCGCATTGACATCAATTGATGGGCATCTCCATAGCCCGTTGATTAGCCGCATCAATGCGAGACTTTCTCCCCTTTTGTCTTCTCACATAATCCCTATCATCATACTCTACTCCACCCATAGTGCTATATCCATGGCTTACGCTCATGTATTGCACAAGGGTTGAATAGTTGAAGCGCGTTAAAAAGTATGAACCAATTTCTTGGCTGAAACCAGGGTTGTGCATGATGGGAGCATTTTGTGTGACGAAAATGAAGCATGGCCAAACTATATGATTTTGTAGGGATAAGCTTTCTTTGGCTATGTTATTTTGATAAGACATGATTACTTTGTTAGTATGTTTGAAGTATTACTATTTTTATGTCAATATTAAACTTTTATCTTGAATCATTTGGATCTGAACATTCATGCCACAATAAAGAAAATTACATTGAGAAATATGATAGGTAGCATTCCACATCAAAAATTCTGTATTTATCATTTACCTACTCGAGGACGAGCAGGAATTAAGCTTGGGGATGCTTGATACGTCTCCAACGTATCTATAATTTTTTATTGTTCCATGTTGTTATATTACCTGGTTTGGATGTTTAATGGGCTTTACTATACACTTTTATATTATTTTTGGGACTAACGTATTAACCGGAGGCCCATCCCAAATTGTTGTTTTTTCCTATTTCAGTGTTTCGCAGAAAAGGAATATCAAACGGAGTCCAAACGGAATGAAACCTTCGGGAGAGTTATTTTTGGAACAAACGCAATCTAGGAGACTTGGAGTGGACGTCAACGAACAAATGAGGCTGCCACGAGGTAGGAGGGCACCCCCCCACCCTGGTGGGCCCCTCGTGGCTCCCCTGACCGACTTGCTTTGCCTATATATACTCATATACCCTGAAAACATCCAGGAGCACCATGAAACCCTATTTCCACCGCTGCAACCTTCTGTACCCGTGAGATCCCATCTTGGGGCCTTTTCCGGTGGTCCGCCGGAGGGGGAATCGATCACGGAGGGCTTCTACATCAACACCATAGCCTCTCCGATGAAGTGTGAGTAGTTTACCACAGACCTCCGGGTCCATAGTTATTAGCTAGATGGCTTATTCTCTCTCTTTGGATCTCAATACAAAGTTCTCCTCGATCTTCTTGGAGATCTATTCGATGTAACTCTTTTTGTGGTGTGTTTGTCGAGATCCGATGAATTGTGGGTTTATGATCAAGATTATCTATGAACAATATTTGAATCTCCTCTGAATTCTTTTATGTATGATTTGTTACCTTTGCAAGTCTCTTCGAATTATCAGCTTGGTTTGGCCTACTAGATTGATCTTTCTTGCAATGGGAGAAGTACTTAGCTTTGGGTTCAATCTTGCGGTGTCCTTTCCCAGTGACAGGAGGAGCAGCAAGGCACGTATTGTATTGTTGCCATCAGGATAAAAAGATGGGGTTTATATCATATTGCTTGATTTTATCCCTCTACATCATGTCATCTTGCCTAATGCGTTACTCTGTTCTTATAAACTTAATACTCTAGATGCATGCTGGATAGCGGTCGATGTGTGGAATAATAGTAGTAGATGCAGAATCGTTTCGATCTACTTGTCGCAGACGTGATGCCTATATACATGATCATGCCTAGATATTCTCATAACTATGCACTTTTCTATCAATTGCTCGACAATAATTTGTTCACCCACCGTAATACTTATGCCATCTTGAGAGAAGCCACTAGTGAAACCTATGGCCCCAGGGTCTATTCTCCATCATATAAGTTTCCGATCTACTTTATTTTGCAATCTTTACTTTCCAATCTATATCATAAAAATACCAAAAATATTTATTGTCTCTATCATATCTCACTTTTGCAAGTGGCCGTGAAGGGATTGACAACCCCTTTATCGCATTGGTTGCAAGGTTCTTATTTGTTTATGTAGGTACGAGGGATTTGCGTGTAGCCTCCTACTGGATTGATACCTTGGTTCTCAAAAACTGAGGGAAATACTTAAGCTACTTTGTTGCATCACCCTTTCCTCTTCAAGGGAAAACCAATGCATGCTCAAGAGGTAGCAGAGAGCCATCAAAACGTGCCTACACTTCCACTACTCATTTTCTGAGAGAAAACCACCTACTCATGTGTTGAGACCTAAATATTTCAATCCAACCACAAGATCTTAATCTCTAGCCTTCCGCAAGTTGCTTTCCACTCAAATCATCTTTCCACCATAGCCAAATCTGTGAGAGAGAGTTGAGTGTTGGGGAGACTATCATTTGAAGCACAAGAGCAAGGACTTCATCATCAACACACCATCTATTACCTTTTGGAGAGTGGTGTCTCCTAGATTGGTTACGTGTCACTTGGGAGCCTCCGTCAAGATTGTGGAGTTGAACCAAGGAGTTTGTAAGGGCAAGGAGACCGCCTACTTCGTGAAGATCTACCCAAGTGAGGCAAGCCTTCGTGGGTGATGGCCATGGTGGGATAGACAAGGTTGCTTCTTCATGGACCCTTCGTGGGTGGAGCCCTCCGTGGACTCACGCAACCGTTACCCTTCGTGGGTTGAAGTCTCCACCAACGTGGATGTACGATAGCACCACCTATCAGAACCATGCCAAAAATCTCCGTGTCTCCAATTGCGTTTGCACACTCCAATCCCGTCCCTTTACTTTCTTGCAAGTTGCATGCTTTAATTTCTGCTGCTCATATTCTCTTGCCATGCTTTCTTAAATTATATTGTGGATGCTTGAAATTGTGCTAATTTCCAACCTCAACTTGAAAAACCTAAAAACTGCTACATTTACTTGTTGAGGGTCTAATCACGCCCCCATCTAGACACCTCTTCTCGATCCTTTGAATTGGCATCAGAGCTTTGCTCTCCATTGCTTTGGTTTGAACACCATTGGAGGAAGATGGATGAGTGTATGATTGGGAGTATTAGACGTAGAGTGCTATGCTTGATGGAGAGTTATTTATTGCTTGGGAAAATGAGATGCTTGAGATTTTCAATGAATATCACTTGAACAAGTACATCACTACCCCTTGTGCACCCCTAGTTGACCCCTTGCATCCTACCCCTGATGTCTCTTGATATGATTCGCAATCTTAGAACTGTCAATCTTATCACTAGAGGATTGCCTAGAAATTTGATTGCTCACTTACCCACTCTTGAATGTGCTTACACTATATGGAGATTTCTTGAGGAACGATTTCCAAACTATTCCTTGAAAAACTTAGATGAGATTATTCACAAGTCTGTTGCTTTGAATAATATGAGTCCCAATGATCCTAAGTTTGGTGATTGTCTATTTGAGTTTCGGACCTCATGCGTGCCAAAGGAGATGTTGGAATCATTAGCAATATCATTTACGAAGTCATTAGAATTCATAGAGATGCACATTGTCATGATCACAAAACTAATGAATCATTCTCTCTAGGAAAGATTAATCACAAGACGATGTTGAACATGGATACTATGATGAGGATGATGATAGTGACTATGATCTCGATGAGTCTATGAGACACTTTGGTCTTATGGCTAACATTCGCAGCGATATGACTGGAGGAAAGGAATGGGTTCATGATAGTGGATGTACCGATCACATGACCGGAGACAAGGATATGTTTCATGAGCTTGCTGAAAACGATGGCCCTCGAAAGTATGTCACTTTTGGTGATAACTCAAAGGGTAAGGTGGTTGGCATCGGTAAGGTGGACATCTCACATGACAACTCTATACAAAATGTTATGCTCGTTGAATCTCTTGGCTACAATTTACTTTCTGTATCTAGACTAGCTGATTTCTGTTTCAATGTCCTAATTACTAAAGTAGATTGCCAAGTGTTTCAAAGAGATAATCATAATATGGTCTTTACCAGCATACGTAGAGGTGATCTTTACATCGTTGACTTCACTAAAAAGGCTCAACCTAGAACTTGCTTAATTGCTAAATCTTCTAAAGGCTGGTTGTGGCATAGACGGTTAGGTCATGTGGGCATGCGAAATCTTGACAAGCTTATTAAAGGTGATCATATCCTTGGTGTTAAATATGTTATATTTGACAAGGATAGACTTTGTAGTGCTTGCCAAGGAGGAAAACAAGTTGGAGGAAGTCATCCCGTGAAGAGCATCATGACCACGAGAAGACCACTTGAGCTACTTCACATGGATCTCTTCGGTCCCAACGCCTACAAGAGTCTCGGTGGTAACTCATCCGGATTGGTCATTGTTGATGATTTTTCAAGATTTACGTGGGTGTTCTTTCTTGATGATAAATCGCAAGTCCAAAAGATCTTCAAGAACTTCGCTAGGAAGGCCCAAAATAAATTTGAATTGAATATCAAGAAGGTTCACAGCGACAACGGAACGGAGTTCAAGAACGCAAATGTGGACACCTTTCTTGACAAATAAGGGATTTCACATGAGTTCTCGGCTACGTACACGCTTCAACAAAATGGAGTTGTTGAGAGGAAGAATCGGACGCTCATCGAAATGGCGAGAACGATGCTTGATGAGTACAAGATGCCGAAAAACTTTTGGGCGGAAGCGATTGAGACAGCTTGCCATGCAACGAATCGTCTATATCTTCACAAGCTACTCGGCAAGACGATATACGAGCTTCTCATCGGTAACAAACCCCAAGTTGGATACTTTCGGGTATTTGGCTCAAAGTGTTACATTCTTGATAAGCATCATCATTTGAAATTCGCTCCTAAATCTCATGAAGGTTTCCTACTCGGTTATGGCTCAAACTCTCACACTTACCATGTCTACAACAATTTCACCCGAAAGGTTGAAGAGACGGTAGATGTGAAGTTTGATAAATACGGCTCGCAAGTAGAGCAATTGCCAATTGATGTAGGTGACAAAGATCCTTCGGAAGCTATACAAGACTTGTCTATTGGCAAGATTTGCCCAATGGAGGTGAAGGAGAGTGCCTCGTCTGTCCAAGTGGAAGCCTCAACTTCACGCCAAGGTGAACCACAAGTTGACTTGGAGGCATCTACAATTGGGACACATAGAGACGATGGAAACGAGGATGTGCAACAAGATGAACCTCGACGGCCTCCTTCTCCACCTCCTCGAGAGAACAAAAACACCAACAACAACGAAGAGAGACAAGAGGAAGAACAAGACAATGAAGAGGATGTTCCACCCCGACCTAAACAAAAGCTCTCACGAGTTCGAGCATGAGTCTCAAGAGATCATCCCGTCGAACAAATCTATGATGATATTCAAACCGGAAGAATTACTCGCTCTAAAACTTGTTTGGCTAACTTTTGTGAACATTACTCATTCATTTCTAGCATTGAAACTATGAAGGTTGAAGATTCTCTTGATGATCCAGATTGGGTGAACGCTATGCATGAGGAGCTACACAATTTCGAGAGGAACCAAGTGTGGATGTTGGTTGAAAAGCCTGATGAGAAGCACAATGTCATTGGAACCAAATGGGTGTTTCGGAACAAGCAAGATGAGGATGGACAAGTTGGGCGCAATAAGGCACGTCTTGTTGCTCAAGGCTACACTCAAGTCGAAGGTATGGACTATGGTGAGACATATGCTCCTGTTGCTAGACTTGAGTCCATTCGCATCTTACTTGCTTATGCCAATCATCATGATATCACCCTATATCAAATGGACATTAAAAGTGCTTTTCTTAATGGAGAAATTGAGGAGGAAGTTTATGTTAAACAACCTCCCGACTTTGTTAATCCCAAGAAACCCGATCATGTTTATAAACTTCACAAAGCTCTTTATGGTCTTAAACAAGCTCCTAGAGCATGGTATAAATGATTGACTAAGTTCCTTACTAAAAAAGGCTTTGAGATTGGAAAGATTGATGCTACACTTTTTACTAAGAGGGTAAATGGTGAATTATTTGTGTGCCAAATTTATGTGGATGATATCATATTTGGTTCGACTAACCCTCATTTTAGTGAAAAGTTTGGAAGGCTAATGTCGGGGAAGTTTGAGATGTCTATGATGAGTGAACTCAATTTCTTTCTTGGTTTGCAAATCAAGCAAACTAAGGAGGGTACCTTTGTTTCTCAAACAAAGTACACCAAGGACTTATTCAAGAAGTTCAACATGCAAGAATGCAAAGGTATGAGTACCTCCATGCCTGCTAGTGGACATCTTGACTTGACAAAGGATGGCGAACCGGTTGACCAAAAGGTTTACCGCTCTATGATTGGTTCATTGTTATATCTGTGTGCCTCCCGTCGCGATATTATGCTAAGTGTGTGCATGTGTGCACGATATCAAGCGACCCCCAAAGAATGTCATTTTAAGGCTGTGAAAAGGATAGTGAGATACTTAATTCACACACCAAACTTTGGCATTTGGTATGCTAAGAGGTCTTCTTTTGATCTTCTTGGCTACTCCGATTCGAACTATGCCGGTGATAAGGTTGATAGAAAGTCCACTTCGGGTACTTGTCAATTTCTTGGTAGATCTCTTGTGTCTTGGTCCTTCAAGAAACAAAACTCGGTATCCTTATCCACCGTCGAAGTGGAATACATTACTGTTGGGGATATAACTATTGGTATGACCCGCCCAGGAGGGGCCGGGTTATACTTGCAAATATTCTTGAAGCCCAAGACCCAGGTTATGGATGTCGGTTTAGTTAAAGGCCCATGGCCCAGAGGCGACTTAAGGCCTGTAGTCATAAACTGCCATGTATGCGTGACTTGTATTGTAAGGCAAGAATAGTTAAGAGACCGAGACGGACATTGTTTATGAGCCAGCCGGGACTCTGTAGAGCCGCTGGGCATCGACCTCTGTATATAAAGGGACGACCCGGCGGCGGTTCAGGGCAAGTAGCATCGACTCAAGAGCTAGGTCAAGCGATTTGCTCCCTGGTTATCGAGACATAAGCAATCCCACTCAAAACTGGATCGTAGGCTTTTACCTTCATCGTAAGGGGCCGAACCAGTATAAACCACATGTCCTTTGTTCCGATTAACCCCTTCAAGCATCCTAGTTGCGATGGCTCCACAACTAAGTCCTTTCACTAGGACATCTGTCGTGACAATTCCATGATAGTTGGCGCCCACCGTGGGGCCAACGCACGGTGGATTCGAGTTTTTGAAGGGCATCTTCGAAGGGCTCAAGGGATACGCTGTGGGCCGGATGACCAAGAGTCGTTGCGGCAAGCTCTACATCGACGACGCAGGCTGGGTCCCTGAGGTCGGCTCAATTGAGTACGGGTACCGGGTCCCCTTCGGCGGAATTCACGTCTTCATCGGCAAGATCGACGAGCCGGGCCCTGAGCCAGACATCTGCACCGACCTCGTCGAAACGGCTCAGCATGCAAAACCCGCCTGGGCTCCGCCTGCTGTGAAGCATGCCTTCATGAGATGCATCCATGAAGGGATCTTTGAAGGATCTGCATTTGGCGGTGAGACGGCCATCTACTCTGATGGCGGGTCATCCACAGGTGAGACAGATTCATTGTATCAACTGCAGGATGGCGGGCTCGGGGGCTATTCCGATGGCAGCAGTATTCCGGATTGCTTCGAGCCGCCGAGCAAGGTTGGGATCTTCATGGCCGGCACACAACCTATCCAAGACTCCACAACTGCGGCAGCCATGACCTCCGGGTCAGCAGCAGCCGGGGCAAGAGGCCCTGTGCGCTCGCCGGCTCAGGTGTTGATGGATCTCATAGATAAGCTGACCACTCTGTTAACCGCTGTGGTCAACCTGGCAGATTAGGCTCGACATGATGCGGAAGTGGAACAGTTAAAATTGGATATGGTGTAGGATAAGGAAGATCTAGCAGCAAAGATGTCAGGATAACCGCAGAGTGGGCGGCTCTGGATGTTCAGGCTCAGCGGATTCAGGCACAAACTTTCCGGCTCACGCAAGATCAGAACGCGTCTAATGAGGTCATGAGGAGAAGATACCAGAAGACTCAGCCTCGACTCCCTCCGGTTTATGATCCTCGAAACCTTTTTCACACCCCTGGTGTAGGGCCCAGTAACCCGTCGTGGCTCTCCCCGCGTACTGAGGCAGACCGGGTTGCAACACCCGGGGTTGGGGCGACGGTTCAGCCACAGGTGATCGGGCCTCCCCGCGTGAACGCGGCTTCACCTCAGTATGTACCAATGCCTCCGAGTCACTATTCTAACCCGTTGGAGAACATGATAGCGGCAGTGGCACGGTTGGCGGTTCTCCCAATTGATGGCGACTCTCCGGCGGCGGTTGAAACCCGCCGGGTCAGAGAACTTCTTCAGACGGCCTTAGCACAACAGGAGGCGTACTCATACAGCCGGGACAGGATCCATTCGACCCCTCGTCCAAGCCGAAGCCCGAGTTATAGCAGGCACATGGATTCAGTGGCCATTTCAAGCAACGTCAGGCGCCGTAACCAGCCAGGTGGGCATGATCTGGCGCGCCGTGAGGCCTTTAACTTGGTAGATCGAGATAGAATATGTCAAGAGGATGAGCGAGCAGCTCAGCAGGCGGCTGAGCAGGCGGCTCAGTTGACGGCTTACCAACCGTACCCGGCTTATCTGACGACTTCTATCGAGGTAGGTGTGGCCACCGGGACCGGAGGAGTCCCCTGTCTAGTGTCGGCTCTATGTAACGAGCGTTTTCCCAAGGATTTTAAGGGACCTAGGAAGGTGCCGAATTACACGGCCGGCTTACAGCCTGGGGCATGGATCGAAAGTTACGAGATGTCTATGGAGTTATTGGAGGTCAGTGATGCTGCGATGGCCAAGTACTTTACCATGATGTTGGATTGGACCGCCCACACTTGGTTGAAAGGCCCGCCACCTAATTCAATCAGTTCATGGGTGGAGCTAAAGACCCGGTTCATCCAGAATTTCAAGGATACGTGCAAGCAGCCCATGTCAATTGTGGATTTGATGAATTGCAAGCAAGAGGAGGGCGAGTCTACAACCCATTGGGTGCACCGGGTTAAAGCCATAATACATTCATCTGGTAAGATGGATGCCGGCTCTGCAGTCTTAATGTCGGAGAAAAATTGTCGTTTTTTGCCTCTGAAACAAAAGCTGGGGTAGCTCAAGCGCGATTGTAATGATATGGGCACACTGATGGCGGCTCTGGTCAAGTACGCCGACTCTGATAGTACTAAGGATCCCGAGTCTGATGATGACAAGACAGGGAAGGGAAAGCAGAATGGCAACGACAAGGGCCCTCAGCACAACCCGACAAATCAAGGAGGTAATAAACGTAAGGCTGACGGTAGTTTGGATTTTCTGGCTAACACTAGTGCGCAGGGTAACAACCAACAACGCAAGGGGAGGCCACCTCCCCGGTTTGGCGGGTCAGGCCCCACACTTGAGCAATTGTTGAACGAGCCTTGTCCGAGACACGACACCCAGCAGAAGCCGGCTACCCATTTATGGAAGGACTGTATGATCATGAAGGCCTTCAAATATTCCAACATGTTCGATAGTAACAATGGGCAGGGCGGCGGCTCAGGTGGCGGTTTTCATGGCTCGGGCGGCGGTTCAAACCCCAATTTTCAAAATTCTCAAGGCAATCAAAGTGGATATAACCAACATACTGGCCAGGGTGGTCAGCAACAGCAGCAAGGTGGATACCAGAGCAATCCAAAGCAGCTGAATAGCGGGCAATATCATGTCTTTACCACCAGTTTATGCAAACGAGACCAGAAGCTTCATAAGAGGGCTGTGAATGCTATTGCACCAGCAGTTCCTCATTACTTGAGATGGTCTGAGCAGCCTATTCTATGGAGTAGGGAGGATCACCCTCCCCGGGTTGATAATCCAGGTCACTTAGCCTTGGTGGTGGCCCCTCAGGTGGGTGGATATAAATTCACCAAGGTACTCATGGATGGAGGCAGCAGCATCAATATCCTCTATTATGAGACCTTCCGTCGCATGGGGCTAACTGATAAGAGCCTTAGGCAGTCCAACACTGTCTTCCATGGAGTCGTGCCCGGTAAATCGGTGTATCCCATCGGTAAGATCGAATTGGAGGTAGTCTTTGGGAATATGACTCCAGGGCCGAGAAATTGACGTTTGAAGTAGTCAAGATCAAGAGCCCATATCATGCTCTGTTCGGGCGGCCGGCTTATGCCAAATTCATGGAACGGCCATGTTATGTGTATTTGCAGCTCAAGATGCCGGGTCATAAGGGAACCATTACGGTGCATGGGAGCCG
The DNA here is from genome assembly GCA_963921465.1 of Triticum timopheevii. NCBI lineage: Eukaryota > Viridiplantae > Streptophyta > Magnoliopsida > Poales > Poaceae > Triticum > Triticum timopheevii. The sequence goes on from OY997270.1 coordinate 109,192,851, forward strand.
GAAGGTAGCCTTGGAATGTGAAGAAGGTGACGCGGCTTATGCTGAGTTGGTCTATGCAACAGAAGAGTTAAAATTCTACAAGGACAATGTTGACCCGGCGGATATGACATCTTTAAAGAAGCCAACCGCAGAACATGAGCCGATCATGAAGTTTTCGGCCGATGATACTAAGCTTGTTGATTTTGTTCCAGGCGACTCATCCAAACAGTTCAGTATCAGTGCTAATTTGGATCCCAAATAGGAAAGCGCGCTCATCGAGTTCATCTGTGAGAACCGGGACATTTTTGCATGGAAACTTTCTGACATGCCAGGTGTACCGAGAGAACTAGCTGAGCACACTCTTAATATTGATCCAAAGTTTAAGCCAGTCAAACAGTTTCTTCGGTGGTTCAATGAGGAGAGGCGGAAGGCCATTGGTGAGGAGGTAGCCCGGCTCTTAGCAGCTGGGTTCATCATTGAAGTGTTTTATCCAGAGTGGTTGGCTAACCCGGTGCTTGTGCTTAAGAAAAATGACACTTGGCATATGTGTGTGGATTACACAGATTTAAACAAGGCTTGTCCAGCTGATCCTTCTGCTCTCCCTCGTATTGATCAAATCATTGATGCTACGGCGGGTTGTGAGCGTTTGAGTTTTTTGGATGCTTACTCTGGTTATCATCAGATCAAGATGGCAGTTAAGGGCCAGGAGAAGACGGTGTTCATTACTCTGTTTGGAGCCTTCTGCTATGTATCAATGCCTTTTGGGCTCAAGAGTGCCCAGGCGACTTACCAGCGATGTGTGCAGAATTGTCTTCATAATCAAATTTGGCACAATGTTCATGCTTATGTGGATGACATAGTGGTGAAATCCAGAGAGAAGGAGACCTTGATTGATGATCTTAAGGAAACCTTTGACAATCTTCGGGTTTACAAGATGATGCTTAACCCAGCCAAGTGTGTTTTTGGTGTGCCTGCATGCAAGCTTTTGTGTTTTCTGGTTTCTAATAGGGGCATTGAGGCTAACCCGGAGAAGATCAAGGTCATCACCTCTCTGGCCAAACCAGTGTGTATCAATGAGGTTCAGCGTTTGGCAGGTCGTATCGCTGCTCTAAGCCGGCTCATAAGTCGGTTAGGTGAGAAAGCCATACCACTGTATCAAATGATGAAGAAGACAGATAACTTTACCTGGAGTGACGCTGCCAACGTTGCTTTTGAAGATCTGAAGAGACAGCTGGCTGAGCCGACAGTTCTTGCTGCTCCCATTGATAAGGAGCCCTTGTTATATATGTGGCTGCTAACACGCGTGCTGTCAGCGTGGCCATCGTGGTAGAGTGCAAGGAGGCTGGCAAGGAACACCTGGTTCAACGGCCGGTTTACTACATCAGGGAGGTGCTTATTGAGTCCAAGCAACGGTATCCGCATTGGCAAAAGCTCGTTTATGGGGTGTTCATGGCAAGCCGGAAGCTTAAGCAATACTTCTTGGGCCACCCCATCATTGTGGTTAGTTCTGCTCCTTTGGGGGATATCATTCAAAATAGAGAGGCCACAGGACGAGTCGCCAAGTGGGCCATTGAGCTTGGGCCTCATGGCTTAAAGTATGTGCCACGCACAACTATTAAATCTCAAGCACTAGTGGATTTCATCAATGATTGGACAGAGTTGCAGATGCTTGAAGAAAAGCCGGACAACACATATTGGACAATTCATTTTGACGGGTCCAGGCAATTGGAGGGCTTGGGGGCTGGCGTTGTTTTGGCTTCCCCTCGAGGTGACAAATTTTGTTATGTGCTACGGTTGATGTTTCCCTGTACTAACAATGCTGAGTATGAAGCCTTACTCCATGGTCTCCAGATGGCTAAGGAGATGAGCTTAAGCCGGTTAAGGTGCTTCGGTGACTCAGATCTGGTGGCTCAGCAGGTATCAGGCAAGTGGGATTCTAAGGATCCTCTCATGGTGGCTTATCACCGTGAAGTTGACACAATTGCTAGACATTTCAAGGGTTATCAGGTGGAGCACATTGACCGCAGAAAGAACGAGGCGGCTGATGCTTTAAGCCGGCTGGGATATCAGTGTAAGCCGGTGCCGCCTAATACTTTCTTGGATATTCTGCATAACCCTTCTGTCAGGTTACCTACTGAGGAGGACTTGGCTGTTCCTGACCCGGAAGCACAATTGGTGGCGGCTCTTCATGTCATTCCAGATTGGATGGTGCCATATCTGGCTTACATGACCCGGGGCGAGTTGCCTGAGGATGAAACCTTGGTCAGGCAAATAACCTGCCGGTCTAAATCTATGACGATTGTCAGTGGTGAGTTGCATCATCGCAGTGTTACAGGGGCGTTTCAGCGTTGCGTCTCTCCTGAAGAAGGCCAAGAAATTCTTCGTGAGATTCATGAAGGGGATTGTGGTCATCACGCCGGGTCAAAATCCCTTGTGGCTAAGGCTTTCCATCATGGATTCTATTGGCTGACGGCTCATGCTGATGCAGAGGACTTGGTCAGTAAATGTGATGGTTGTCAGAAGTTCTCATGACGGGCTCATGTGTCGGCTCAAGAGTTGAGGATGATTCCAATTACATGGCCATTTGCAGTCTGGGGGCTTGACATGGTTGGGCCTTGTAAAAGGTCCAAAGATAAAAAAGACCCACCTCTTGGTGGCGGTTGATAAATTTACAAAGTGGGTTGAGGCAGAGCCAGTCAGTAAGTGTGATGCAGCTACGGCGGTTCAATTCATGAAGAAGGTGATATTTCGATTCGGCTTTCCACACAGCATTGTAACCTACAATGACACTAATCTGTCTAAAGGCACCATGGAAGAATTTTGTCAATGTGAGCATATTCGGCTTGATGTTTCATCAGTGGCTCACCCCCAATCCAACGGTCAAGCCGAGAGAGCCAATCAGGAGATCTTGAAAGGCATCAAGCCCCGGATTTTGGTCCCTTTGCAGCGGACGACAGGTTTCTGGGTTGAGGAGTTACCTTCTATGTTATGGAGCATTAACACTACTCCCAACAGATCTACGGGTTATACGCCTTTCTTCATGGTCTACGGAGCTGAGGCGGTTCTCCCTAGCGACATCTGTCATGACTCGCCTTGCGTGGCGGCTTATGTTGAAGCGGACAATGAACAGGCACGTCAGGATGCTCTTGACCTGTTAGATGAATAGCGGGACTTGGCAGCAGCTCGTTCGGCAATTTACCAACAGGACTTGCGCCGATATCACAACCACCGGGTTAAGTCCAGAGCCTTTCAGGAAGGTGATTTGGTTCTCTGGCTCATCCAGGATCAAACTGATGCGCACAAACTATCCCCACCTTGGGAAGGGCCCTTTATGGTCAGCAAGAACTTGAACAACGGGTCATATTACCTTATCGGTGTTCGAGAGTGCAAAGACTCACGTAAGTCGGAGGAAGAGACCCGCCAGCCGTGGAATATCGCTCATCTTCGGCCCTACTACACTTGAGCCATAGGCTCTCCTGATGTACATATTTTGACAATGTATATATTATGATAAATAATAAAGTAGGACCTCTGTCCTTTTTTCCTTCCTCCAAGGTAAATTTGTCATTATTATTGTCATTATTTTTTCACATGATCACTTGGGGGCTGATCACATTTGATCCGGCTTAACCCGCTTGATCCAGCTTATGATCATATTCGAATCTAGCCGTTAAAAATTATGATCACTAGGGGGCTTCCTGTTCAAACATAGGTCGTATTCGAACCAAAGAGAACACGGCTGTCGGTACCCTTTTGATTGGCACACTGCCGAGCTCACTAGGGGGCTTCTTGATCGTATTCGAATCATAGCTTAGCCCCTTTTGGAACCGATTTTGATCGTATTCGAATCAGAGTCGTTAAAAAACTCTCAAGGTCATTAGGGGGCTTCCTGTTCAAACATAGGTCATATTCGAACCAAAGAGAACACAACTGCCGGTACCCTCTTGATCGGCGCAACGCCAAAGCCACCAGGGGCTACATGATCGTATTCGAATCCTAGCTTAACCCCTCTGGAACAGTTTACTTATCGTATTCGAATCAGCAGCCTTGAAATTTTTTATATTCTATTTCGGTTTAAGTTTTCTTTGGAAACACCCTTTATTTGACTTGAAACTTTTTCTAAGGTTTACAAGTTTAAGTATGGTTGCTTTTGACCCGGCTCAATGTCGACTGATGAGTCGCCGGTACATAAGCATCATTATACCTTTGAAATTTTGGGCGTCCAAAGACTGGGTTATCACCCTTACCGACCGGGTCATATAAGCCGGCAGTGCAAATCTAAGAAGTCATAGGTATAAGATCATAGTTGTGTTTTTTACGACAAACTAATCTATGACTCTTTTTAAGTCCTTTTGATCCTCCTGGTGGTAAGCTACCAAGGGATTTTGCAGTCTGTTTTCATATGGAGGACAGTTTAAAAAGTCTGATCAAGCATGCGGTAAGCAGATGGAAAATAACACTGATAGATATAACACGACAGTTTAATGGCGTTAAGCATTAAAACGTGCATGATGGCACGGTCAAACTAAAGTTATTTCTATTCTATTACAGGGCTTCCTGAGTCCAAATGATTCACATTGTTTTTTAAGTACATCCCAGGTATAAGCCGCCACGGCAGGTTAACCTTCATGATTGTCCTGAAGCGTCTGAGTTAGCCCTCTCCGCGTCTTTGCCCTGCTCCCTTTCCTGGAAGGTTGACGATGACCAGTCAATGTTGTTCATAGCTTCAAATTCAGCTTCAGCATCAACTAGGCCGGCCGGGTCAACTTCAGGGGCGAAGGTGTGCTTATGGAGTGGGGAATCAGACTGGTCACTTCATAGTGAGGCGTTGGAATTCTCCGGTTCTCTTCATCATAACCCGCCTAATACTTGGTAAGTTCCACTTCATTTGCTATCAGAGTAGCCACGGGGCGTATCTCTTTGACACAGACGGTAAAGTCTGCCTCTTCAAAAGGAGTGCCATCTTCCTTTAGGCTTGGATAGCCGGTGGCAATGTCAGCTGGGTCTAATTCTGGTAACCAAGCCTTGGCCTGGCTTAAAGCGTTTACTGCTCCGGCTCTTGCAGCTGATTGCCTCAGTTCATTGAACCGTTGAGGGAGCACGAAAAGCTTCTTCAAGACCTCTACCAAGAGGGTTGGCACTTCATTCGACAGAGCCACCGTAGCTAAAGCACGTTGAGACCCGGTGTACAGTTGCTCCACCAAAGTGTACACTGCCTTCAGTTTAATCAGCATGTCTTGGTTCAAGTTTGAGCTTCTGGGGCCTGCATAAATGTGATCAGGTGAGTTAATACCAGTTTTATGATCAATTGAAAGGCTTAGATATTTAAAACACTTGCAGGGCGACTTACCAAAGATCGCTGAGACCATTTGAGAGACATGGCGCTTTAAACCGGTTAATTCACCGGTGACTTCTTCCAGAGCCGTCTCTACTTTTTCAGCTCGGTTAATCAGTGCAGTCTTTTCATCAGCCCAGGCTTTCTTTTCAGCTTCAAATTCTTTCTTCAGTTTTTCTTGTTCAGAAATGTTGAATTTGAACTTGGTGTCGGCCTTTTCAATTTCCGTCTCTTGGGTCTCAAGGAGGCTCTTCAGATCAGTCACCTCGGATTCAAGTTGGCTCATGGTGGCCTATACAAGTACAGAGTCAAAATCAAGCCAATTGTTTATGCAATATTAAGTCCCAAGCATTTTGCCAGCAACAACACTTGGCACTTGGGGGCTAATGTTACCAAAGAGTTTTATTTTCAATGGCAGTTCATAAGATGGCGATTCATAAGAGTAAGTCCCAAGCATTTTGCAATCAATAATACTTGGCACTTGGGGGGCTAATGCATATTGCTGTTCAAAGACCAGTAAGTATTTTTTATATAAGGACCGGCTCAACCATACTGGTTAAGCCGCCCCTTGGGGACTACAGAGTAAGCCGGACTTCTTATATGTTTTATTCATCTATGTTACTAATATCATTAAGATTGTTTCTAAAAGTCTACACCATAAACATTATAAGTAGTAGACTTGGGGACTAGCATCGTAAAGATGAATGAGTGAAAGAGAACGGGTTATACCTCGAATTTTTGGTGCATCTGCTTCACCATATCAATCTCGAGGTTCCGGCTACTGTGCACTTGGCTCATATAGCCAGAAAAGATGTCTCCAATACTCATATGAGCATAGTTGGCAACATCCATCTTGACCCGGCGGTGGTCCAGAAGTTCTTCCTTGGCGGGGCACTTAGCCAGTACAGTCGGTCTTCCCGGCTCAACATAGCTGGTTTTGGTGATCTCCACATCAGCATTTTGAGGGTCATCAGTCCGGACCGGGCTAGGAGCCTTTGGATTCTCTGACTTGTCGGCGGCTCGATCAGTGGGCAGGTGAGTAGCAGGAGTTGGTAAGTCTTGAGTTGGCTCAGATGGTGGCTCATGAGTGGTCAAGTCCGGCACGTCTGTTTCAAGAAGCGGCTCAATCGCAACTGTATCTTCAGCTAGTTTATTTTTCCTAACCCGTTTGCTGGGTTTGGCTTGACCACTGCGTCAAAATAAAGGTTAATACAGATGCAAGGGATTAAAATAAATACAAGATGAGCGGATCATCATACCCTGGTGCAGTCTTGAAAGCCGGCAGGTTGGACTATAGTGACTCGCCGGAGGAAGGGGAAGTGTCCTGGTAATCCGAGTCAGAAGAATTGAGTGGTTGACGAAAGAGACCTACCAAGGGGTAAAATCTATATAAAACAGAACTGACCTCATTCCGGCGCTTCCTTGGAGTGTTTGGTGGAGGGGAGCTCCGCATCCTTGCTGGTCCGGGTCTGCCTCCGGCTCTCGTGAATTTTCCACTTCAAAAGAAATTGAGGATCGTGATGAGCTAAAGGATGAGAAAACCTTACTTTCCGGGTCACTCTGCGGATTTTCCGTCTTGGCAAAGGCTCATAGTCGGAGGAAAGGATAGTTACCTCATCAGCCTTGTTATGGCTTGCTCCTGTGTCCTCCTGCTGATGATCAGTGTCAATAAGATGGTTAAAAAATGAGAAGGGAATCAAGGGCTACCTTCGACTCAGAAGAGTCCGCTAGCCGAAGCAGGTCAGAAGCGGTGGCCTTCTTGCCTTTCCTTTTGGCAGCTTCTTTCCTGGCGGCTTTCTTCTCTTTTCTAGCTTTTTTGGCCGCTTCATGGTCATATTTGACCTTCCAGAATTTATCACCCGCCTACAAATATTAGCGTATGCATGAATACGGGTGAAACATTAAAAAATAAAAGAAATTATTTCACATGGGCGGTTTACCTTTGGAGCCGGGTTAGCTTTGCAGAAGGGGGCTAAGCCCACCTTACCGCAATCCGCCAGGCTTTCATTCAGAAGAGACTTGGTCATATCGTCAATGACATCGTCAGGTAAGTCGTCAGGGCTGTGACGCAGAGGATCATTCTTTGTGCCACTGTACTCACACATCAAGTCGGTGCGGCGGCTCAACGGAATAACCCGCCAGGCGAGCCAACCCGGACTAGGTCAATGCCTGTCAACCCGCCCCAGAAGAGCCTTGATCTTGGCCAAAGTGGAGGCAAGCGATTTATGTTTGGCGGTTGTAATCTTATCAGGCAGATGATGGTTGGGTCCAAGACGAAGAGCACGAAAGCCGGGCAGAGGATTTTCACCAGCCGGAGAGGTATCTTTGTAGTAAAATCATGTCATATTCCAATCTTTGGGGTGGCTCGATGGGTTAGCGTAAGGAAAGATCACATCCCTACAGCACTGGATCGAGACTCCGCCAAGCTCTAAGCTCTGGCTGCTAGCACATTCATTCTGGTGGTTCAAATAGAACAGTTCTCTGAAAAGCAGCAAATTGGGTTCTTCTCCAAGGTATACTTCGCTGAATACTTGGAAATTGCAGATATTAGACACGGAATTGGGTCCGATGTCTTGTGGGTGAAGATCAAAGAAATTCAGCACGTCCCTGAAGAATTTTGAGCCAGGAGGGGTCAATCCCCGGTTCATATGATCTGTGAAAACAACAACCTCTCCGTCTTTGGGTTGAGGAAATTCTTCATCCGGATTAGGATCACGATAAGGCATGACTTCTTTTTTCGGCAGATAGCCGATCTTCACAAAGTCATCCAAGGTGTTGTCAGTGACAATGGATTTAACCCAGTTGCAGGAGGTAGGTGCCTTGGGTGCCATTCTGATTGAAAGCCTAAAGACAACGCAAAAAGGTCGGTTCAAATTTAAGCCGGGCAGGACAAAAATATTATTGTGCATATTCAAAATGGCGGCTTACGAAGGGGCCTAATGGTATAAGGATAACTATGTCATGGTTGTTTAAGCCGCCATAGGCTATATAAGCCGTCAAGACTATTTAAAACACCAAGGATGGTTTAAGTTATTAATTAAAACATTGCTTCCTTAAAGCCGGTGGAAGAGTCGCCATGACTAGATAAATCTAACAAGTGCAGATTTTGCCTAAGTGTTGTACAAACATGTTTAACAATTTGCAGCTGTTATTTTGGATCAAACAGATGTTCAGAAAAGAAAATTTACTAGACCTAAAACAGGGCGCAGAGGAGTTCATGCGCTATAATGGGGTTTTCTTACATGGAAAGGAGATCTACTGGTGCCCAAAATGGATGCGGAACACGTACCGCATATCTATGGGGTTTTTGGATTGAAAGAAGCCATAGCAGATGGAACACAAGAACTCAGATGAACTTCGTGCAATACAGAAGAACATGCTAGCCCTAGCACGGATCTATGGTGCAGAAAGGGGAACACTTACTGCAGAAAATCTGCGGAGGAGGGGCGCTGCCGTTCTCTGGTCAAGTTCAGGTCGATGCAGCGGCCAAGCTCGACGGAGACAAGGTGCGCTGTGGCGACGGCGGCGGAGCTCCAGTGACAGATGGGAGCGAGAGGAAGAAGATGCGGGACGGGAAGAATGAAAGAAGACCTAGTCGGGTCTATTTATAAGGAAGGACTATTAAAAGAGTGCGAAAAACGAGGAGGCCGAAAATATAAGTTATGCAACTACGGAGGCACCTCGATTTTCGGGATGGTCATCAAGACAAAGATCCATTGGACAAAATGTGCTTTTATGACAGGTGACGTCATGGCGGGTTATCACAAATCCATAGGATGACGTCATGGCGGGTTACAAAAATTTCATCAAAGCAGAAGATTTTTTCTTAAAGTGTCGAAGATTGACATGAAACCAGTTCAAATCAATCTGGGGCCCAATGTTGGGGATATAACTATTGGTATGACCCGCCGAGGAGGGGCCGGGTTATACTTGCAAATATTCTTGAAGCCCAAGACCCAGATTATGGATGGCGGTTTATTTAAAGGCGCATGGCCCAGAGGCAACTTAAGGCCTGTAGTCATAAACCGCCATGTATGCGTGACTTCTATTGTAAGGCAAGAATAGTTAAGAGACCGAGCCGGACACTGTTTATGAGCCGGCCGGGACTCTGTAGAGCCACTGGGCGTCGACCTCTGTATATAAAGGGACGACCCGGTGGCGGTTCAGGGCAAGTAGCATCGACTCGAGAGCTAGGTCAAGCGATTTGCTCCCTGGTTATCGAGAATTATGCAATCCCACTCAAACCAGTATAAACCCCATGTCCTTTGTCCCGATTAAACCCTTCAAGCTTCCTAGTTGCGATGGCTCCATGACTAAGTCCTTTCACTAGGACATCTGCGATGACAATTCCACGACAATTACCGTCTGTTCATGTTGTGCTCAATTACTTTGGATGACCCAAACTCTTAAAGATTATGGTATATATGTGAAACATGTTCCATTGCTTTGTGACAATGAAAGTGCTATTAATATTGCTCATAATCCCGTGCAACATTCTCGAACTAAGCATATTGAAGTTTGACATCATTTCATTCGAGATCATGTTGCTAAGGGAGATATCAATCTTAAGCATGTTCGTACCGGTAAGCAATTGGCAGATATATTCACCAAACCGCTTGATGAGAAAGTATTTAGCCGTTTGAGAGGTGAATTGAACATCATTGATGCCTCAAACTTGGAGTAGAAACTCCATGTGGATGCATGCAAGGCATGAGCCTCTCTATGACTAATCCTTGATAATTCTCTTATGATGATGATCATCTGTCTTGGATATACTTGTACCCTTGCATGCTATCTAACCCTTGTAGGTACTTGGATAAGCCCAATTCTATGAGATTGCAACTCACTCACATTCTAAGCAATCTCTACATCACCATGGTTGAAGATAAAGCATGAATCCCTTCAAAATATCCTTTGACAATTTCTATATATCAAATTTCATTTGGTATCAAACTTCATGATTGTCATTTTGGATACACAAGTGCTCTTGCTGGGGAACGTAGCAAAAATTCAAAATTTTCTACACATCACCAAGATCAATCTATGGAGTAACTAGCAACGAGAGAGAGAGGGGAGTGCATCTTCATACCCTTGAAGATCGCGATGCGGAAGCGTTGCAAGAACGCGGTCGGTGGAGTCGTACACGAAGCGATTCAGATCGCGGCCGAATCCGATCTAAGCACGGAACAACGGTGCCTCCGCGTTCAACACACATGCAGCCCGATGACGTCTCCCGTGCCTTGATCCAGCAAGGAGAGAGGGAGAGGTTGGGGAAGACACCATCCAGGAGCAGCACAACGGCATGGTGGTGATGGAGGAGCGTGGCACTCCAGCAGGGCTTCGCCAAGCACTACGAGAGACGAAGAGGGAGAGGGGTAGGGCTGCGCCAAGAGAGAGGGAGACTCATATTCTTGGCAGCCCCAAAAACCCCACTATATATAGGAGGAGGGGAGGAGGGTGCGCCCCCTCTAGGGTTCCCACCCCTAGGGGGGGCAGCCCTAGATGGGATGGAGGGAGGCGGCCAAGAGGGGGAGAGAGGGGGCGCCCTAGGGTGGGCCTTAGGCCCATCTGCGCCTAGGGTTTCCCCTCTCTCCTCTTTGTTGCGCCTTGGGCCTTTGTGGGAGGCGCACCAGCCCACTCAGGGGCTGGTCCCTTCCCACTCTTGGCCCATGCAAGCCTCCGGGGCTTGTGGCCCCTCCTGGTGGACCCCGGAACCCTTCCGGTGGTCCCTGTACATTACCGGTGACACCCGTAATACTTCCGGTGACCAAAACCTCACTCCCTATATATTATTCTTTACCTCCGGACCATTCTGGAACTCCTCGTGACGTCCAGGATCTCATCCAGGACTCCGAACAACATTCGGTAACCACATACAAAACTTCCCTATAAACCTAGCGTCATCGAACCTTAAGTGTGTAGACCCAACGGGTTCGGGAGACATGTAGACATGATCGAGACATCTCTCTGGTCAATAACCAACAGCGGGATTTGGATACCCATGTTGGCTCCCACATGTTCCATGATGATCTCATCGGATGAACCACGATGTCGGGGATTCGAGCAATCCCGTATACAATTCCCTTTGTCAATCGGTACGTTACTTGCCCGAGATTCGATCGTCGGTATCGCAATACCTTGTTCAATCTCGTTACCGGCAAGTCACTTTACTCGTTGTGTGATGCATGATCCCGTGACTAACTACTTAGTCACATTGAGCTCATTATGATGATGCATTACCGAGTGGGCCCATAGATACCTCTCCGTCACACGGAGTGACAAATCCCAGTCTCGGTTCGTGCCAACCCAACAGACACTTTCGGAGATACCCGTAGTGCACCTTTATAGCCACCCAGTTACGTTGTGACGTTTGGCACACCCAAAGCATTCCTACAGTATCCGGGATTTGCACAATCTCATGGTCTAAGGAAATGATACTTGACATTAGAAAAGCTTTTAGCAAACGAACTACACGATCTTGTGCTATGCTTAGGATTGGGTCTTGTCCATCACATCATTCTCCTAATGATGTGATCCCGTTATCAATGACATCCAATGTCCATGGTCAGGAAACCATAACCATCTATTGATCAACGAACTAGTCAACTAGAGGCTCACTAGGGACATGTTGTGGTCTATGTATTCACACATGTATTACGGTTTCCAGTTAATACAATTATAGCATGAACAATAGACAATTATCATGAACAAGGAAATATAATAATAACCATTTTATTATTGCCTCTAGGGCATATTTCCAACAGTCTCCCCTTGCACTAGAGTCAATAATCTAGTTCACATCACTATGTGATTGCAATGAATCCAACACCCATTGGGATTGATCATATCTCGCTTGTGAGAGAAGTTATTAGTCAACGGGTCTGAATCTTTCAGATCCGTGTGTGCTTTGCAAGTCTCTATGTCATCTCCTAGATGCAGCTACCACGCGCTATTTGGAACTATTCCAAATAACTGCTCTACCATATGAATCCGGTCTACTGCCAGAGTCATCCAGATTAGTGTCAAAGTTTGCATCAGCGTAACCCTTTACGACGAACTCCTTTACCACCTCCATAATCAAGAAAATTCCTTAGTACACTAGTTACTAAGGATAACCTTGACCGCTGTCCTGTGATCCATTCCTAGATCACACTTGTACCCCTTGATTGACTCATGGCAAGGCACACTTTAGGTGCGGTACACAACATAGCATACTGTCGAGCCTACGTCTAAAGCATAGGGGACGACCTTCGTCCTTTCTCTCTCTTCTGCCGTGGTCAGGTCTGGAGTCTTACTCAATACTCACACCTTATAACACAGCCAAGAACTCATTCTCTGCCGATCTATTTTGAACTCCTTCAAAATCTTGTCATGGTGCATACTCATTTGAAAGTACTATCAAGCGATTTTGATCTATCCTTATAGATCTTGATGCTCAATGTTCAAGTAGCTTAATCCAGGTTTTCCCTTGAAGAACACTTTTCAAATAACCCTATGTGCTTTCCAGAAATTCTACATCATTTCTGATCAACAATATGTTTACAACATATACTCATCAGAAATTCTATAGCGCTCCCACTCACTTCTTTGGAAATACAAGTTTCTCATAAACTTTGTATAAACCCAAAATCTTTGATCATCTCATCAAAGTGTATATTCCAACTTCGAGATGCTTACTCCAGTCCTTAGAAGGATTGCTGGAGCTTTGCATACTTGTTAGCATCTTTTAGGACTGACAAAAACCTTCTGGTTGTATCACATGCAACCTTTCCTCAAGAAAATTGTCGAGGAAACAATGTTTTGACATCCTATTTGCAAGATTTCATAAATAATGCAGTAACTGCTAATACAATTCCAACAGACTCTTAGCATCGCTACGAGTGAGAAAGTCTCACCGTAGTCAACTCCTTGAACTTGTCAGAAAACATCTTAGCGACAAGTCGAGCTTTCTTAATGGTGACACACACCATCATTGTTTGTCTTCCCTTTTAGAATCCATCTGTACCCAACAGCCTTACGCCCATCAAGTAGTTCTTCCAAAGTCTACACTTTGTTTTCATACATGGATCCTTTCTCGGATTTTATGGCCTCGAGCCATTTGTTGGAATCTGGGCCCACTATCACTTCTTCATAGCTCGTAAGTTCATTGTTGTCCAGCAACATGACCTCTAAGACAGGATTACGTACCACTCTAAAGTAGTACGCATCCTTGTCGACCTACGAGGTTTGGTAGTGACTTGATCTGAAGTTTCATGATCACTATCATCAGCTTCCACTTCAATTGGTGTAGGCGCCATAGGAAGGACTTCCTGTGCCCTGCTACACACTAGTTGAAGTGATGGTTCAATAACCTCATCAAGTCTCCACCATCCTCCCACTCAATTCTTTCAAGAGAAACTTTTCCTCGAGAAAGGACCCGATTCTAGAAACAATCACCTTTGCTTCCAGATCTGAAATAGGAGGTATACCCAACTGTTTTGGGTGTCCTATGAAGATGCATTTATCCGCTTTGGGTTCGAGCTTATCAGGCTGAAACCTTTTTCACATAAGTGTCGCATCCCCAAAGTTTTAAGAAATGACAGCTTAAGTTCCTCTAAACCATAGTTCATATGGTGTCGTCTCAACGGAATTGCGTGGTGCCCTATTTAAAGTGAATGCAGTTGTCTCTAATGCCTAACCCATAACTGATAGTGGTAATTCGATAAGAGACATCATGGTATGCACCATATCCAGTAGGGTGCAGTTATGACATTCAGACACACCATCACACTATGGTGTTCTAGGCGGTATTAGTTGTGAAACAATTTTCACAATGTCTTAATTGTGTGCCAAACTCATAACTTAGATATTCATCTCTATGATCATATCATAGACATCTTATCCTATTGTCACGACGATCTTCAACTTCACTCTGAAATTACTTGAACCTTTCAATAATTCAGACTTGTGTTTCATCAAGTAAATATACTTAGCATCTACTCAAATCATTTGTGAATCAAGAACATAACGATATCCACTGCGTCCCTCAACACTCATTGGACTGCACACATCAAAATGTATTACTTCCAACAAGTTGCTTTCTTGTTCCATATCACTGAAAACGAGGCCTTTCAGTCATCTTGCCCATCACTACAAAAAAAAGACACATCCGTGACATTTTGGGCCGAACGAAATTTTTTCCTGTCATACATATGACACTTCTATGACGATAATTGTGACAAAATCCGGTATCATCATAGATGTGGTGGGCTCCTACTTCTATGACAAAAAATCATGACAGAAAATGGGCTTTTCGTCCTGGGCGGGCCGGAGACGCAACTGCATGACATTCTTTGGGCCATCCATGAAGGAAAAAACCGTGGTAGAAGCGAGGGGGAGGAAAATTTCGGGGAGTTGCCGGTTACGGTGGGAGGTCGGGGGCGGAGCGATGCGTGTTTCTCTCGTACGTACGCGCGTGTGTGCGAGGCGTTGGCTCTAACTGAAGCCGAGCGAGGCGTTGGGCTCTAACTGAACCCGAGCGATTGCACTGCAGGCTACGCGTTACTGAACCCGAGCGATCGATCGATGGCTGCTAACTGAACCCGATGGAGCGATTCCTTCGCTACTGCTGCTAATTGAAGCCGATCGATGCTGCCTCTGGGATGAACAGTGAGCGTTGCGCGCGGGGGGGGGGGGGGGGGTGGATGAACAGTGAGCGGTGGCGTTGCCTCTGGATGAACAGGAACCCGTGGTGTGGAGGGCTGGATGAACAGTAGACGGTGGAGGGGTGGCCGTGGAGGGGTGGTTGAACAGGACCCCATGGTGTGGAGGGCTGGATGAACAATAGACGATGGAGGGGTGCCCGTGGAGGGGTGGTTGAACAGTAGCCGGTGGAGTAGCGCGCGGTGGAGGCTGGATGAACAGGAGCCCGTGGAGGCTGGAGGAGGTCGACGGTAGCCCGTGGAGGCTGGAGGAGGTCGACGGTGGAGATGAACAGTATCCCGTGGAGTCCCGTTTTGCGGTACACCACCCCTTCCCCTCCCCCCGTTTCGACCGTAGCGCTCCAACACAAGTCTGTTTCTTCCGTTTTGCGGTACGCCACACCCCTCCCGATCAACAGGACCCCCGTTTCCACTGTAGGAGATCCGTTTCGTCCGTTTTGCGGTACACCACACCCCTCCCGATCAACAGGACCCCCGTTTCGACCGTAGGAGGTCCGTTTCGTCCGTTTTGTGGTACGCCACACCCCTCCCGATCAACAGGACCCCCGTTTCGACCGTAGGAGGTCCGTTTCCTCCGTTCTGCGGTACGCCAGGCCTCGTTTCCATCGCCTGTTCCATCCAAGCCGGTTGGCTCCCACGCGTTTCATTGCCTCCCGATGAACACAACGCATTCCGTTGCCTCCCCATGAACACGACGCATTCCATTGCCTCCCCATGAACATGAGCCCTCGCCGTACGTATGCGCGACTAGGCGTTCGAGACCCCCGCCCGTATGTACACATACGTGGCCGTATTTTCTTTCTTGCACCCTGGCCGATGTACGTACGTGTACATGCTACGTGCGCGCCTCTACTACGACATGTGTGCACCTCTACAACGACCAGTATGTACGTACACGTTCGCGACCAGAATGACAACGCTACATATGCTTTGACCAGGTGGGTCCCGACTGTCAGGCACTTCCTTGCGTGCGAAGATGCAGCTGGTGGGTCCCAGCAGACAGGGGGCAAATCGTTTTTTTGCCCAGACGCACTTCCTTGCGTGCGAAGATGTAGCTGGTGGGTCCCAGCAGTCAGGGGGCGAATCTTTTTTTTTGCCCGGACGCACTTCCTTGCGTGCGAAGGTGTAGCTGGTGGGTCCCAGCAGTCAGGGGGGAAACGTTTTTTTTTCGTGAAATATGGTGGCCCGTCTGGTGGGTCCCCATTATCAGGTGGAGGAATAATTATTTTGCGTGTAATAAGGAGGCACTTCCTTGCTGCGGCCATGGACCCAGCTGTCAGCCTCTCCACGTACAGTCCACGTCCGATGGAAGCCGCTCCTTCAACACGTTGACCACGCCGCGCCGAGAGCACCAGGGCGGTGGATGACGGCGCGGCCTTGGAAGGGGACGACGGGGAGACGGGGAAGATGCGGCAGTGGAAGCCCGCGCCGAGAGGAGTACGAGGGTTCACTGGTTCGGCTGCGGTGTGAGGCTGCCATCGCCGCAGGGCCTGGCCAGCGGTGGGAATAGTAGGGGTGGTGAGGCCTCCGTGGCAGCACATCCGGCCACGGGAGGCAGGAGCATGCGGCATGACCGGCGCTGCTTTGTGCGGCTGGAGCAAGAAGACCAGAGGTTGAAGAAGCACTACGGCCGTTGGATGGACATCGTACGGTCACTGGAGCTAGAATCGTTTATATTGACTAAGTTGAAAAAGCCCTCCGTCCCCGTCAACTTAGTAGGCCCACAAGTCAGCCTCCCACCAAGGTGGGTCCTAGCTAGCTTGGGGGTATTCATTTTTTTGTGTGTAATAAGGAGGCACTTCCAGTGGGTCCGAGCTGACAGCAGGGGGAACGTTTTTTTCACGAAATACGGTGGCCCGTCGGGTAGGTCCCAGCAGTCAGGGGCAAATGTTTTTTTTGCGAAATACCGGTGGCCCGTCCGGTGGGTCCCTGCTGTCAGGTGGAGGAATAATTATTTTCCGCGTAATAAGGAGGCACTTCCTTGCGGCTGCCGTGGACCCAGCTGTCAGCCTCTCCACGTACAATATTCTTCCGATGGAATTCGGTCGTTGACCACATTGACCACGCCGCGCCGAGAGCACCACGGCGGTGGACGACGGCGTGGCCTAGGAAGGGGACGACGCGGAGCCAGGGAAGACGCGGCAGTGGATGCCCACGCGGAGAAGAGTACGAGGGTTCACTGGTTCGGCTGTGCTGCCGTCGCCGCAGAATAACAGGAGGTGTGGGTGAGTGGAGTGGAGGGACGGCCTGGCTAACGGTGGGAGTAGTATGGGGAAGGTGAGGCCTCCGCGGTAGCACAGCCGGCCATGAGAGGCAGGAGCAGGCGGCACGACCGGCACTGCTTTGGGCGGCTGGAGCAAGAAGACCAGAGGTTGAAGAAGCACTACGGCCGTTGGATGGACATCGTATGGTCAGTCGAGCTAGAATCATGCATATTGACTAAGTTGACAAATCCCTTCGTCCCCGTCAACTTAGTAGGCCCACTATACTAGGTCCTAGCTAGCAGGGGGAGTATTCTTTTTTTGGGCGTAATAAGGAGGCACTTCCTTGCATGCGAAGATATAGCTGGTGGGTCCGAGCTGTCAGCGGCGGTAACATTTTTTCACGAAATACAGAGGCCCTTTCGGTAGGTCCCAGATGTCAGGTGTAGGAATCATTATTTTGCGCGTAATAAGGAGGCATTTCCTTGCGTGCGGCCGTGGACCCAGCTGTCAGCCTGTCCACGTATAGTCCACTCCCGATGGATGTCCTTCATTGACCACGTTGACCGGGCCGCGCCAAGAGCACCAGGGCAGTGGACGACGGCAAGGCCTAGGAAGGGAACGACACGGAGCCAGGGAATACTCGGCAGTTATTTCTCACGCGGAGGAGTACAAGGGTTTACTGGTTCGTCTGCCGTCGCCGGAGAATAACAGCATGTCTGGGACTGAGGGTGAGTAGAGGGATAGCTAGGCCAGCGATGGGAGTACGGTGGGGTGGTGAGGCCTGCGCGGCAGCACAGCCGGCCGCGGGGAGGAGGGATCAGGCAGTCCCACCGGCGCTTGTTTGAGCGGCTGGAGCAGGAAGAGCAGAGATTGAAGAAGCACGACGGTCGTTGGATGGACATCCAACAGTATACAGGCCATCTGTGGAAAGCCTCAAATCTGTGGAAAACAGCATACAGCCCATCCGCCATTATTTCAAATAGTTTACAACCCATTTGCTAATTCTTACGGGTTTTTTTGGAGCCCATATTTTTTTTGTTAGCATTACAACCAATATTGTGGCCACGGTTAAAAAATTATATGAAATTTTGCATATGTCGGTGCGGTCTGAACTATTTTTAATCCCGAAATTTCGAGTCACATTCAGACTAATTTTAAAAATAAATGTATATCAATATAAAATCCAATAAATTGTCCACGCATAAAAATCAATGCAATTTAAAATCTCGAAATGAAAAAAAAAGATATTTGAAACTAATTGCTGGTTTGATGTGTTTTAAAAATGTACAACCCATTTCTCATTACTGATAGGCCATTTTCTCGGCCAGCCAAATGAAGCTCTCCTCTAGCCCAACAGGCCTGATAAAGTGACTTACTTGACAAATCACAAAAAAACTGGGCTAGCCATTTTCAAAAAGAAAAAAAACTACTGTGCTGGTCTGTGGTAAACATAAAAGAAAAGGCTGTCTAGACAGGCCAGAGTGTCCCGCACAGCCCAGTTGACACCCTGCTTCCGTCTCAAAAACATATTAGATAAATGCCACTCCAATTATGGCGATTCATAAAAATGCCACTGCAATTTCCAAACTTTGAAAAATGCCACTACAATTTTTGCAAACTTTGAAAAACGCCACTGCAGTTTGCAAACTTTGAAAAACACCACTCCAGACTTCAAAAAATGCCACTAGAAATGGCACGAAATGGCATTTTTCAAAGTTTGGAAATTGCAGTGGCATTTCTCAGAGGCAGTTATCAAATTAACCCAAAACAAAAATAACTGGGCGAGCTGCTGGGTCCCTGGTGTCAGCCGCTCGTTGTGCAATTCTCTCGTTTACTGACTACGTTGACAATGGCATGGGACCCAGATGTCAGAAACCCACTAGGAGGAGCCATTTTTTTATTGGCTTGAAATAAGGAGGCACTTGCTTGCATACTGCCATGACCTTGGCGGGTCCCTGCTGTCATCCTCTCCACATACAATCATCTCCTGATTGTGTATGCATCAACTTGCTAGGCCCACAAGTCAGCCTCTAAACCCGTGGAGGACAAATACAACCCATTTAAAAAAATAACAGCCCATTCCATACGTTCAAACGGAAAGTTCAACATTCAAAGCAAAGTAACAGGTCTGATCCACATATAGAGTACTGAACTTCCACGTTGACAACCATCATAGCCAAGTTAACTATCTACTCCCACTAGACAAGTACTAACTTACTCTTAGCTAACTAGACGATGCCGGCGGTACATGCTAAACGTCGGCACCGGCATCCTGCGCCTCACCTCAGACTTGCCAGAGGTGCGATAGGGCACGTTGCTCGCGCGCGTTGGCCCTTTCCATGCCGGCGTGGTCCACCGAAGCTTCGGCTTCCAAGCGGGAAACCCACTTGACGAGCTGGTAGTAAAAATCGGTGCCGCGAACGCGTGCGTGCCCGACAGCCTCTAGGGCTATTTGTCGGGCACCGGCCTCCATGTAGTCGGCCCAGTTGCGGGCGCTCTGCTCGCGACTCAGAGCGTCGGTGCGCTGCTGCTCCATGTCCCGCTGGCGGCGCAAATCGGTGTTACGCTGCTCCTCTGCCAGGCGGTCGCGCTCCAACAACTCCTGCTCCTTCGCCATGCGGTCGCGCTCCAACAACTCCTCGATCTGCGCATTGCCATCTAAAGACAAATAGAATGCCTCCTCCCTCCGTCTGCCTTCCGATGAAAAACCAAACACTAGTTCCGGCGGTGACCGCCTCCAGCGTCGCCTACCGTGGACGGGCGGGGGCATGGAGGACGTGGCGAGCGACGTCGGGCTGGTGGGGGCTTATGAGGATATGGCGAGTTGGGTCACGGTGGCACTGGAGAATGTCGGGAAACAATACTTATAGGGGGAAGGTAGCGCGACGGTCATCGGAATTCAATGCATAATGCCTTAGCTCGCCAGCTTGCCGTGGAAAACTAGGGAAACTGAAATTATGACTGTGTCGTCCCGTCCCGTCTGGGTCACATGCCGGCATGGCGGTCAAACGAGTGCACTCGAATCATCTCCCTCCTTGTCAATAATGATTTCACGGATTTAAAAAGCCCGCAACAATTAAAGCATATCTTTTTTTGCATCAGTTAGCTGCCTTAATTACGGTCGGCTGCATGCAGGCACTCAGAATCTCTCGCAGACAATACGCGAAGCAGCATGCAACGAGTCGTAGCCGAGGGCACGCATGCAACCACTTAAATCGCTGGAATTAATTAGGCTTAAACTTCTGCATGCCGTTAATTATTGCCATGCCTTGGTCTTGCTGCTTTGCTCACGGGACTAATAAACCCGGACAGAGGGAGTACCTTGGTTGGTGAGAGGTTTGAATTAAGCCCTGCAAACCGGAAAGGAGGTACTAGTACGTGCGTGATCCGCTATTTATTCGTGTAGGATCGAGTAGGTCGTTTCTTGAATTGAGCCCTGCAAACCGGAAAGGAGGTAGTACGTGCGTGATATGCTATTTATCCGTGTAGGATCAATAGTGTAGCTTGTCAGTTTCTTTAGAGGTAGGCATTTGTATCCGTGTAGGATCGATAGTGTAGCTTGTCAGTTTCTTCAGAGGTAGGCATTTTTATTCAAAAAACTGCCACTTCGCATCTTGCGTCGCAAATAAAACTGCCAGGTGCGCATTTGTAGGCTAGCTAGTGATCGATCAGTAACGTGTAAACACTGAGCGAACAGAAATAAGTAACTGTTAATGCATCTCAATGATTCACAGATCATATACAAATATGTAGCTCCAAAAGCAAAGATCAGCCACTTCGGATCTTGCGTCGCAACTAAAACTAACTAGTACGATTCTCATACATAAGATCAACATGTTAATGCATCTCAATGATTCACAGATCATATACAAATATGTAGCTCCAAAAGCAAAGATCTAGAAAAAACATCTGTTCTTCCTACTAACATGGATGCTTCTCTTGGCCAACATTCAGTACAGACTGAAAGACAAATTTGTTTGTGAAGTCTACAATTCCTCTTGCAAACGTAAGTGGTTTCACCAACAGCTGGAACCATGAGAATGAACCACACATGATGGAGGAACATCCACTGCAATATGATTTGGTCTTCTCTCGATCACACTGCGAGACTATTTTCGGAATACAAACTTTAACTTAGGGAAAATGATGCCCATTGTATAATCAGACCAAAGCAATGAAGCACCAAGTGTTGGCCAGTAAATAGTACAGTACTACTTTTCTGCAGTCCATGAAGTGACTATCCAATCTTTGTGTCTATTTTCAAATGGCACTGCATGCAATGACTATACTATTCTCTTGTGCAGTTCAACCAAAATTGCAGACACTTTGTTTGTTTGCCAAATAGCAATGGGCAGACATCTCTGTCTGCACAAATATCAAGCAGCTAGTAAACATATACCACACCATGTTCGCAATGATGGAAGAGGTGAAATTGATACAACCGAAATTGAGCATCCAATCATTGGATCCTGTCCTGCACCTCCAATGTAGGTCCACCCTGCCAATAAATTCACATGCAAACCACTAGTATTACTACCAAATGACAGTACAGAAAGAGTAGCAAGATAGTAGCAAACCATGTACCTTCGTAATGAACAGCTCATAGTGCCACCAATTGGATATAAAGGTTTGGAAAAAAACATGCTCCTAATGTTGAACCAGTTGGACTTTTTGTGCAGCTCCACTAAAATCGAGCATCCCTGTTTGCATAGATATTGAAAGTGTGATTACTATAAAAGTGGCACTAGTTGAAGCATAGACTCACAAATATAAGCATTCCAATTTCTTAATGGGAAAAGGTAGCTAGACTGTTTCTAACCACCTGTTTGAAGGAATAAATAAAGCAACAGCGGCTGATGTTAGGAAGGCATACATAGTTTTTTTCTGAAAAACTGAGCCATTCCTGACCTTTCCTCTTCTTTTAAGCAAATTTTGTGCAATTCTACTAAAATAAAATGCCATCACCGCCTTGACAATTTAGTTACACTGTACAAAAGGAAATGACTTAACATTACATCATGATGTCAGGTATGTAGTAGACAGGCATTAGAGACAAACATACAGACCTCCTCCGATAACATAATGAACATTAATTTTAACAAAGGTGTGACTAGCTTTACCGGGATAATTTGAGTGAACTCTACACCCTCTGTTCCTTAATACAAGACGTTTTCGCGGTTCAATTTGAAGTACCCAAATGTCTAGTATTTAGAAAAACAGGTAGTAGTTTTCTTGAGCACATATCTGGGAAAGGTTGCCACACTTTATTTATGTCCATACGCTAATGCAACACCATTCGAATACTACAAATATACACTAATCTAGTGGCTAGTGAAATAGTAGAGTAGTTAGTTTATTACAGGGTACAGTACAATGGTTTTACTGAACAGATTTCAATAAACTCTAGCACTGGAAGGTTTCTATAAGAATTAACAATACAAAATGTAAAGGTAACAAGTTTCAGCATTGGTATACTAGCTGTGCATGAGCATTAAACCAAATACAAAAGTCTGAAGGTAACTAGCATTATTAACTAATGACAGTACAAAAAAATTGCAAACCATGTACCTCCAAGGTAAATATCATTTCGAACTCGGGGGGACCTTAAAAATTGCTATCCCAATCTTGATAATCGATCAAACAAAAAAACTTGATCTTTCCTCTTGATAATCAAGAGAACAGCTGGAGGAGGAGGTGCCCACTCTTGACCTTTCCTCTTGTCTTCATAATTGTCTGTGCAATTTAACCAAAATAAAATGACATCAGCGCCTTGGCATTTTGGTGACACTGTACAAAAAAATTAACTTATCTCATGAAAGTGAGGTATGTAATCTATAAGCATTAACAGTGCAAAAATCTGAAGGTAGTAACAAATTTCATCGTTGGTATACTAGCTGTGCAACAACATTAGAATGCCTTAGCTGAAAAATCTTTAATACATCCACAATCAACAGCTAACCCTGAAATGATCCAGTGACATTAAATGGCACTGCTTAAATTTATCTGTGGCATTAGACTGAGAGCAGCATTAGTTAAATGTGGCATCACTTTAGTAGTAGCATTTCTTTACTTGACTGCTGGCATTATACTAACAGCAAAAGAAGTGGCAATAAGAGCATGGGAGGCCCATTCGGATAGTGGGCGCACCAGTACGATGTACCTCCACGAACGCAGAGTGGTGAGGGAGGTATGGTTGCCCAGAGCAACAAATATCCAGGTAGCATATGTGGATTACGTCCCATTTTTGTTCTCTTTAGCCACCTTTTTCCTATGTGAGGACAACAAACCGATCGACCTGGTCATTCTCTATTGTGTTGTCATGCCTTTCTACCCTTCTTCAACCAAGAGACATGAGACTCATTCCTTAGCTACTGATTTTTCCCTTTTCAACCTAGACGCGGTTCGATGCCTACTCTCTTGGACATTACAGTCTCCCTTCCTTTCCTTATTCAACCCAGACATGCATTAGTCTGCATGAAGTAGGGTTTCCTTTAATAGTGCAAATTATGGTTTTCGTCTGCGTGGCCAGCAGAGCAGAGGATAGCAAATTGGGAAGATGGTGGAGTGGAAAAAGATCCACATGCAACGACGTGCCAGATGGGGCAATAGAACAAGGGTATGGTTCGAAAAGAGGTAGCATATGTGAGGGTCGGCGGGAAATGGCTTCGCTCATGGCCGTCATCCTCTGCACACACTACGGCAGCGATCCCGCACGGGCGCTAGGTCTGAGAGGACGGCCTTGTCGTCAGTGCGTGACCTCGTTCGCCGATGACAAGTGCGTCAACGCTGCACGTCCTTTTCTTCCCCGGCGGATCTGTGACCACCGGTGAAGAGGGAGAGATGGGCCGTCTTTTTTAGATCTGGAGAGAGGGTGGTAGTGTGAGAAGCAAGTGGGCAGCCCTTGGCAAGAAAGCGTTGAAGCTCCAGCCTATATATCTTATTTATACTACTAGTACTGGAGGTGGAGTAGTGGTAGAGTAGTTTATATTTTCTCTGCGTACAGTACCAGTTAGTCGTGCTTCAAAACTGAACGGCGCGCCATTAAAAAAATAAAGGCCGATAACTAATGCGGCACCTCGGGCCAACGCGGCCAGATCGCATTTTGCACGAGAAATTACACACCATGTCTCGTTGACATGTGGTCCCATTCCACATATTAGTGAGACGACGACGAGTAGTAGGAGTATTTCCGAACCGACGTGTAGGCCGGGGCGCCCCTTCGTGAACCGTGGCAAACTGGCAACCGTCCACCGACTCTTCGCCTTTCCCTCTCGATTTGGAATTGTTGTCGCACGCTCTTCCTCTCCCTCCTCCATTTTCCTTCAGCCCTTCACGCTTTCTTCTGCCATTGTTCGATCGTCTTCTCCATGGAGGGAACAGGACGGAAACGACCCCGTTATTCTTGCCCCGATCTGAAAGATGACGTGGTGGAGGAACTCATTGATCGGTGCGACGTCATCACCTCGGCTAGCATGGCAGGTTCGTTCAAGCCCATTCTCGACTCAACTAATAACATCATTACAAGGAACCCAAGAGTCAAGGAGCGGTTTGATCTCCCCTATCTTCTTCGCCGTGACCCTGATGACTGGCGCTGTCATGACGGAGGCCTCGCCCTGTGCAAGTTGATGCCGCTTGATAATGATACGTATGATGTTAAGATGCCATCGCTTGAGGGCAAGGCTTGGGCAGGCGCAAATGGAGATTGGGTTGTTTACATTGGGTCCAACTGCGAGTGGGAACTTGTGAATGTTTACACTCGTGATCGGGTTCCACTTCCAAAAATCTCAGCAGACTGCCTAGAGGTTGAGCACATCAGTATTGTACGCATGTTCAAATACAATCATGGTGACTGTCTTCTACGGAAGATAGCAATTTCTCGAGTCCCCAACCGCTCTTGGAATTACAACAACTATGAAGTTGTTGCTATCTTCGACAAGCTTGTTGCCGTCATCAGTGGTTTGACTGGATGGATATTGCTCAAAAATCAGTTTCTGTACACGGATGAGTACTGTGATGCAATTGAATACGAGGGCCTTGTGTTTGCTGCCACCACTCGTGGCACTGTTTTTGCATGACATCCTTGTTGTTTCGGTACGTTTATCTTCCACCGTAATTATAATTGTTTCATCCACATGCATGCGGGTTAGCAAGGCTGGTCATAGTGGGGAGTAACTTAGACTAGTAACATGCATATGTTACTAGTTTATGTTACTACCTCTATAGTGCATAGTATCTTAGATTAGTATCATAGGTGGTCTCATTTATTGCCATGCATGACACATAGTAGCATCACATTTATTATGTTACGATATCTACCTATGTTACTATAACCATCTCTCTCTTCCTTAATTGCCTGCCACATAAGCATGTTTGCGAGTCCCAAGTGCATGATACTACTTATGTTACCCCCACTATGGCCAGCCTTACTAATTAACCTTCTTCTTGTGTTTCCAAGGTCCTGTGAACATTCCACCACCTATACTTGAAGATTTTTATAACCAAGGGGGAGATGATGATGGTGATGATCACGAGCATGAGGACGAGCAGCGCCCATATACTATTTGGCGCCTGGCAACTAATTCCGATGGATCACCTCTTCTCGTGTGTATACAGCCCACTGATGATGTTACTGCTAAGGAAGCAGGTGTAGCCTCCCATGGTCGCACTCTCCGGACCTATTCCAACACCCGTTGCATGGTATTCGGGATAGATACTAGTGTGCTAGCGCCAACTCCTTCTCCCTGGTACAGAATTGATAGTCTTGGAGAAAATTCGCTCTTCCTTGGAGAAAACTATCCAATGATGGTGAAAGGCGATCCAACTGCTGTTGACACAATGTTACTACCATTTATGAGAAGCAATTGTGTCTATACCTCGGACATTTGGGTGGTTCCCTACCCTGGTACTGATATAGTAGGCCGCTTCAGCCTGGATGATCAGTCCTGCGTTGGTCTCCAGATCAACAATGGATGGCCCGTCCCAGAGAATCACTTGTGGTTCAAAGCAAGCGTTTCCAATGCCGAGGAATGGTTAAGTTTAAGTTCATTTCATTGCTTGTTATTTGTTGTGTGGTGAAAACTTTAGTATTTATAATGTATCCTCGTTGTCGATGTGGGTTGATGACCTGTTGTATGTAATAAAATGATATGCCTGTGATAAACTTACTAAATTTATGAATGGCTTTCGAGTTGCTTCTGTGAGTGAGTGGTGTGACGAGGCAAAAAAATATTTTCCGAATACATAATTGTACGTGCATTGCAATAGGTTATCGGATGAGGCCAATCATCAACAATAGTAGTACACTATTTGTACTAGCTTCACATGCTTTGCGCGTCGTGCGGGTGTTTTTACTGTAGCCATACGTAACCAGCACCTCGAATCCTCGATACTAGTAGTACTATATAGTAAGTAGTAGGAGTAGTAGGGTGGCATGGGCCAGAACAAGCATTCATGTCCAGGAGTACGGCACACGCCACCAGCACGACTTCCATCTGACACCAAATTTCTTGGAGACCGTGCTAGAGCAATCTCTTCAACCTCATCGTTTCTCTAACTCAGCCATCGCACGGCGGGCGAGGTGGGGGTTTGCCGATAGTCGGTTTCCTCAAATGCGGTCCCACTTGTAAGGCCAACTCCAACGCTCTATCAATATATGGATGTACTCTTCTTCCCAATACAAAAACTTGCATCCATTCTACTCCCTCCGTTCTACTACCTCCGTCCTGGTTTATAGGTCCCCTTTGTAGTTTGTGTCAAATTTGGACTAAAGATTTAACTAACAAAATGTTAATGCATGTCAAGAAAAATTATCTCATTGGATTCGTATTTGAACATAGTTTTCAAAAATATAATGTTTGGTGACATGCGTAAACATTTTGTTAGTTTAATCTATGGTCAAAATTTGGCACGAAATATAATGGGGACCAATAAACCCGGACGGAGGTAGTATTTGTCAAAATAAATATGTATCTAGACATGTTTTAGTATATAGGCACATCCATTTTTGGACAAATGGAAGTCAAGTATTTTGGAACGGAGGGAGTACACAATAAAAATTTTAAGTTAGCACAACTAGTCTAATCCGAGAGCACAACCAAAGATTTGGTCAGGTTCTTCCTCCTTTTGCCAACACGTGGGACATCCAGCATCCAGGTCGTGTCATGAAAGAAAATAGAGTGGTAGTTGATAAGTTGAAGCCACAAGATGTGCATCTTGGGTTAAACTGTAAATATAATTTTACTACTCTTGAGTAACTCCAAAAGCGGCCACCAAAGATCTTTCTTGGATTTGTTTTTCATCACCAGCACGTCGAGGTGAAAGATGTGCAGGTTCAGTGGGTCCGCTTGCGTTTTCAGTGACATGTGGGACCGCATGTGAGCAAACAGACAATGGGCTCCGCGCGTCCGTTGGCTGGCTGAGAAGAAAGATAGAGGAGTGCTGAGCACGGACTGCAGGAAATTTGTTCTACGTACTGTACCTCGATATAGGCTCGATATAGTGGGGTGGCATGGGCCATAACTAGCATTCACGTCTAGCACTACGGCACACGCCACCCACACGAGTCCCATCCGACACCAATTGTCTTGGAGTCCGTGCTACAGCCATCTCTTCTCCCTCCTGTTTTCTCAGCCATCGCGCGGTGGGCGGGGTGGGGGTTTGCCGATAGTCGGTTTGCTCAACTACGGTCCCACTTGTAAGTGAAAATGCAACACCGCACGCATTCCTGCTTGAGCGGCGTGCCGGACCAACCGTGTGGGGGTGCGACACGAACACGGCAGGCTTTTCCTTTTGAACTCGTAACTTGTAAAATTTGGTTCTGCTCCATGGCGCGATCGATAGATAGAA
Organism: Triticum timopheevii; assembly: GCA_963921465.1. Taxonomy (NCBI): domain Eukaryota; kingdom Viridiplantae; phylum Streptophyta; class Magnoliopsida; order Poales; family Poaceae; genus Triticum; species Triticum timopheevii. The sequence continues at coordinate 109,220,915 of OY997270.1, forward strand.
AATAACGATTTTTGCTAGAGTAATGAGAAGTTTGGTTCTGGCGCCGTTCATGCATGGAGTGCGTACGAAAATTATGAAGTTGATGCGAAAGGTAAGATAATTACTGTAGTATCATATACTACTACATGGATTTGACGGAAAGATAAAAATACATACGGATCCATCAACGACATCCTCACGCCCTAGTGCGTCGGGTCACCAACTGACGTGTGAGGAGCAGCGGCGTTGGCGGCGAGCTCAACGTGCTTCTGAACAGTGCGTCCAAGGTTGCCCTGCGGTCCAAGAAGGCCAGCGTCCTATCGTCCTCCTCTTGCATGCGTGTAGACGTGGGTGATTATGTCCATGGTGTCTTGCTGCGCCAGGCGCTGCGCGGCGAGCGCGACCTCAAGGTGGACATTCTCCGGCGCAACGGCGGGCAGTCGCAGGGCCACTAGTGCGTCGAAGAGGTTGTCACCATAGTGGCCGTTGAGGGTGGCGGGCATCACAGAGCCTGGGCGCGTCGGCTGAAGGCTTACGTCAAGGTCGTCCGCGAGCTTCTTGACGACGGTGAACTTGTCGAGGAAACCGACGAGGACCTCGTCGAACAAGGAGACGAAGCTGTCGTCCAAGCGGCCCCTCGCCCTGCCGGCCTCAAGCAATACTACCTGGAGACGTTCCTCGTTGACGGGCCGCAGGCCGGCGTCGTGGACCATCTAGCACAGCCGGCTGATGCTCGCGCTCATCGCCTCCATGGGTCTAGCTTAGCTTCTACTAGTCAACTGATCTTGCGATTCGAGTGATCACTCTTGCCCTTAGTTAGCGTGCGTAGGTGCGTAGGATTTTGTACTACTCCTTGGCCCTCTACTGCACCTGCCTTTGGCTGTATGATAGGTGGGCCAGCCACCCCCTGGGCCCACGTGTCATTCACCCAAAGGCAGTTGCCGTAAGTCAATGAAGCTGCGCCCCCTCCGTGCCGGTGCAGTATAGTCATCTCACCAGACCTCTAGTTGGGGCCAAACGAGAGAAGTTTGATGTTTACTGGTTTATTGGTCCCCTTTGCATTTTGCGCCAAGTTTTGACCTTTGATTTAACTAATAAAATGTTAATGCATGTAAACAAAAATGTTGTGTAAGTCACATTACGAAAACCAAATAATCCCAAAACACTTAGGCATGGTGCATTAACTCCCTCCTTGTTTCTTATTTCGTGACATATCAACCAATGAGAGATGTGGGCCGTGCATGCTTTCAATGACTTGAGACTACCAAACATGACATGCAGTGTTTAGTTCATTGCATGTAATCCTATTAAGACTCTAGTTAGCAAGAAAACATTAAGTTCTATCACCGATAGGAATAAAACACCATGTATTTATTTACAAAGGGAGTAGTACATTTTTGTGACATGCATTACTAGATATTGCTAGTCAAATACTAAAATCCAGATGGATGTGGTAGTACTCCTAAATCCAGACGGTGGTGCTACTAGTACTAGTAGTAGTACTACCAATGTCGTACTCCTTGGAGTACTAGCACTGTACTACCCGTTGGTCAAATTATTACGTGCTGCTCCTCACAGTGAAGTGACAAGACCCTGCGCCGAAGATGACACCTGAGTATAGGCGCCGTGTTCGGCATACCATAGTCAGCCTCACCATCTGCAGTCACTATCATCATGGCTGTAGAGCTAGCCTGCTTACAACTAGCCCTGTTCGACATAATTTCCCGTGCGTAGATGCCCGTGCATTGCATGGAACACCAAGATTGGGGGTGGACTGCTCTGGCAGCGGCCATCGCGCCAGATTTTTCCACGGCCTTCTAGATGTGGTGGGGAGGAGATAAGGCTGATTGTGAGAGACAAGGAGTTGTTTGTAAATAGGGAACAAGTGCGGGCATCTTTTTGCAAAAATGGAGAAGCTTGGTTTGTATGCGTCAGATCTAGATCCGACGGCTACTGGTGAAAGATGGGAGGCACAACATCATCACCAACTCAGGACCTGTTTGATTCGCAGGATTTTGAAAACGCAGGAATAGGACACGGCAATATTACAAGTTTCAAACTGATATTACAAATGTTAGGAGTAATGCTGCACCTAGGAAGAGGGAATTACTAGGAAGTTCACGTAAGAACTTTCGTTACTTTAGGTGGATGCAGCGTTATCGTACAAACTAAAATCCACCGCCCTGACAAGTCACTAATGGGCAAATAAGTTTTCGAGTCTCTGGCCACTTCATGTTTCAAAAACAAATTCAGCTTCTGCGGAGACTTTGTCATTTAGGCTTAGACGCTTGCGGTGATCAGCACGCCATTCATTGTTGCGCCAGAGAACGCCAAACCTCATTACCTTGAGCACACTTGCCTCCAGAACAAAGAACCTGGCCAATTTAATATCAGATGTGCTGCCTCGATAGTCGATCAAATCAATTTCTGTAAGATGGAGATCAAGGCATTCGATGAGATTGTTATAGTGCAGCACATTTTTCACTTTCGGGTCTTTTTTTATCTGCAAAAGAAGAGAACATATTAGAGCAGCTGGTTGCATAAGATTGTCGTGTCATCAAGAGGTACCAATATCATTCGCTCATATGATAGGGTTGGCTGGCTAGTGATATTTTTTCACTCTCTCTCTCTCTCCCTATCTCTCTGTTTCTGTTTCCTCTCATTTAACTAGGAGCACGTGAAGAGCTTGGGCATTTGTTGCCTCCACTATGTGGCCGATGCCATATTTCGCAAAAGTATGCCACATAATACGCATCGATGTCAAATCAAAAGATTTTGGCACCGCTCTCGCGATGTCAGAGAGTTGGCACTGCTGTGCACACAGACCCACATGTATAAACAAATCAATCAAACCAACTACACCAGCCTCTCACTCTCCCAAACAAGTGTTTTTTATTGCCTCAGTCCTCTCTCTCTCCCACATAGTGTTTTTTCATTGCGTGAGTTAATTTGGCACCGGAGCAAAGTAGGTGCTCCAGATTGGGGCACCAGGTGAGCAATGGAGGGGCATCGATGCCAAATGCATCACAAGTGAATTTGGCACATGTTTTGGCCTACATAGCCCACTTTTGTACTCCCTCCGTCCCAAAATTCTTGTCTTAAATTTGTCTAAATACGGATGTATCTAGTTACATTTTAGTGTTAGATACATCCATATCTAAACAAATGTAAGACAAGAATTTTGGGACGGAGGGAATACTACCTCATATTTAGTATAAAATTTTGACCATAGATTTACCAAAGAAAATGCCAATGCATGTCACTAAAAATTACACCATTTGAAATTATGTTCAAATATGAATCCAATGATATAGTTCTTAGTGACATGCATTAACATTTTGTCAGTTAAATCTATGGTCAAATTTTGATACTACAAAATTGGAAGAGTAAACCAGGACGGAGGTAGTAGTAGTACTTGCCCTTAGGGTAACCATAGAGTTACTGGAGTAGTCTAAGTTACTTTCCACTATGACTAGCCTAGGCTACTATAGTAGTACAACATAAAAATGGCAGGTGATCACCTGAGAAAAAATACTAAAAACATTTCTTCCGGTGCAGTGCGTAGATGTAGTTTTGAACACTACACTTGTCATCGTAATTTGGGAAAATTACGAAAAAATTGAGCTACGTTGTGATTACCGTTTACTAATAGGAAAGAAGTTTCACCTCGATGAGTAGCTTCTCCGTGCATGGAAAGCATGTAAGGAATCCAACAACTTGATCTAGATTGGGGCCGATAGATTTTAGTGCTAAGATCTTGACTGTGCGCATGGACTAGGTCAAGCTTGTGGGAATCATTTTCTGGAAGACGGTCGTAAATACATCAAGAAGAAATTTAAAAATGTGAATTTCAAGAAGATAGAGAAGAACATGAGTGATGTACCTGAACGATTACAGATCCAATAAAGAGTTCAGAGAATTTGGCAGACGAGTATACCAACGCTGTCAATTTCGGTGCGTCAATGACCCTGATTTTTGTTGGACCTTCTAGATCCGATACAAGCAATCTCTCAAGGAAAGGCGCATTCTCAATGACCATAACGTGGAACAGCTGGAGTGATCTCTTCCCAATTGATGTCTTGTTGCGGGGCCAGCAAGACACATAAATCCATCGGAGATTCGTCGAGGCGATGTGGAGGCTAATGAACCCGTGGATCTGCTCAAGACGAAGGTACTCGAGCGCAGTATAGCTGCGGAGCAGGTGCTCCATAGCCTTCTTCGAGATGACAACATCGAAGAGGTCGAGATGCTTGAGTTGAGGGAGAAGAGGGGCGTGCGCGGCATCAATCTAGGGAAGATAGCAGGAGCTAAAACTGGTGCGGCGCAGCGTTGGCGTGAGGCGGAGCGCGGACGGCGGCAGAGAGCGACATCGTCCAGCTTCAAAGCTGAGCTCCTCGAGATGATCTATGGTGGGGGGTAAGAACCACTCGTCGAACTTGGGTTGGACCTTGCAGTTGGTACTGAACATGCGGATGTCAAGGCGTCTGGCTGGCCCAGGGTGCGATGAAAGGATCTTGGAGACTGCGGCCATGCGTTTGCAATCCCTGTCGCAGAGGCAGCTGTCGATGGTGAGGTTGAGGGGGACGCAGCGCTAGAGGGGGCGCCACTGCCGGGAGAGCAGGGCGGTCCGCACGGCAGATTTGGTGGGGAGGAGGCCGATGATGACGAGCAGCATGTCATCGGGGAGGCTGCTGATGAAGTCCAGGCTCGTCGGATGCGGTTTTGGCTCGAGCGGCATCCGCTTGTTGGCTGCCTCGCCGTCCATCTCAACCGGCGGCAACACCGGTGTACATGTGTGCTGGTGTGTGTTGTGTGCTGGGTGTGCGCGAGTGCGTCCTTCTGTGCATGCCGCCGCGCAGTGGTGAATTGTGTGCGAGTGCGTCCTTCGCGTGCAAGAAGTTTGTCCTCAATGCGCCCTCAATTTACTAGCGTGCGGGGTGCTACCCCGAGTGGTTTCAACTTTGTTTCCTTCACCGCATGTCAGATGGGCCTCTAGTTTACTTATTTTCACCCACTGCCACATGGGCCAGCACACCAAGATACAAAACACGAGCTGACAACGCAGCATGTGGATTCGTTGACTGGTCAACTAAACAATATACAGAGCTATATGCTGACACAGTGAGCGTATAATCTGTTGGTATAGAGAGTTCGAGTGAGAGGGGAGGCCCGTGAGAGATAGCAGAGAGAGAGAGAGAGAAAGCTACTCCCTCCGTTTGATAATGTAGTTACAACATTTTTTTAAAGTCAAACTTTTGAAACTTTGACCAAGTTTATAAAGAAATTACTTATATCGGCAATACCAAAGATAAATGATAGTATGAATTAAGTACATGTTGTGATGAATCTAATGATCGTTCCAGATGTAAATGTTTTTCTCCACATATACCTAGTCAAACTTTTCTAAGGTTTGACTTTTCAAAACATCCATATGCTTATGGACGTGACAGAGTCCCTGACGAGAGAGAGAGAGAGAGAGAGAGAGAGAGAGAGAGAGAGTGAAAAAAGTGTGTGTGCGTGTGTGAAAGAGACATGGACAACACACGATAAAAGTGGAGAAAAAGCGTGCGTGTCTTATGCAAACATATCACGCATGCATCTTCGACAACGGAGGCAAGGTGAGGAGATAGTGTGTGGTTGTTTGGAACCGAGAGAGGAAGACCCCTAGCACGTGGCCAAGAGGGGTCTGACAAACAAGGGAGAGAGGTCGAGAGAGATGTACGGAGAAAATGCAGACATGGGGAGGAGAGAGTGTATGTTTGTCATAGAGATATCCCCTGGAGATCGTGACGGGACTACATGGGTGGGAGATCAAGTGACAGGTGTGTGCGTGATAGAAGATGCCCCGAGAGATATCGAGATAGACGTATGGATGGAAGGAGACAATACGTGTGTTCCTGATGGCTAGTAAGAGATAATCATACTTAGGAGGGGGGAGTGCTTGCGCCTATGGCCCTGTTTGGATACTCTAACTCAGTTAGAGGTTAGAGTTAGATTCTAACCCTGAACTAACTCTAAGTAAAGAGGTGTTTGGATGGCAGGGTTAGATGGAGCGCGGATACGGCGAGGCACCTTCACGGGCGGTGCGAGAAGGAGGGAGGGTGAGGACGAGAAGCTTCGAGGAAGTGGGGAGGGATCTGCTGCGGAGAGAGAGAGAGAGAGAGAGAGAGAGAGAGAGAGAGAGAAAAGTGTTTATTAGTGGTCCCGAGAAGAACTAACCCAAATAAGCACCTCTTGGATGGGTTAGTTTTTTTGGATGGGTTAGATGCATCTAACCTAAACTAACCCTCCTATTTGGATCTTTTTTGGTTAGTTGACTCCAAGCTAACCCAAATTAACTCTAACCCATGGATCCAAACAGAGCCTATGATGGAGTGAGGGATTATGGTACTTAGGGGTGCGTGTCACATGGAGAGAGAACAAGGGCGGAGAGTGTTGGGTGGGTCTATATGTATAGCGCGAGCGAGACATGTGTATGTGTGAACCAGGGAGATATAAGGCCCATTTGGCTTGCGTCGTGAGCATCTTTTGCATGGCCTGGGGTTGTGGCTGGATTTCATGCACACTTGTTTGGTTGCTACCCTGTGAAAAAGAAAGCCCGCCTGGGCTGGGTTCCCTTGCACTTTAATTAGCCTGGCTGAACTCCACACACTGCAAGTAGCCTGGCCCAAGCGACCGATTTTGAACGCCTGGCCGTGCCTGGTCGTGCGGCCATGAGGCTAACAACAACATGGATGGATATTAGCATTAAATAATTGATGCATGGATTGATTGATGGGACAATGATGCTTTGCCTGGCGCAGGCATGAACCAAACGCTTCAGCACCACACAAGCCTGGCCAGGCAGAAATATTTTACATCTCACGTCCACACCAGGCAGTACCGAGCATCAAGGCATGAGGGTCAGGTCACGAACCAAACTGACCAATAAAGTTTGAGAGAGATTGAGGAGCCCCGATAAGGCTGAGTGGTGCGTCAGATAGCTGAGAGGGGGAAAGAGATATTCCATCCGCTCGATAATGCAGTGCATGTAAATTTTTTAGAAGTCAAACTTTGGAAACTTTGATTAGGTTTACGCAAATGTTATTTATATCTACAATACCAAAGATACATCATACAAAACTACATCTCATGGTGAATCTAATGGTATATGTTTGCCATACTATATGTAATTCTTTTTCTCCACGTACATGGTCAAACTTTGTGATGTTTGACTTTTCAATAAATCTATGTGCTATGGACGGAGGTGAGTGCCTCAGTTGAGACAGATCAAGTGCGTGTGAAGGAGAATGAGTAAGTGTGCAAAAAGAGTATGTGTGTGAAAGAGAAAGTGACAACAAACGATAAATTAGAGAGAGTGTGTGTTTTTCCGTTTCTTATGCGAACATATCACGCATGCATCTCCGAGATGGAAAAGCGAGGCGAGGAGATACACGAAGATAGCTAGTGTGTGATTGTTTGCAACGGAGAGAGACACCCCTGTAGCACATGTCCAATAGAGGTCTGGCCAACAAGGAAAAAAGGTCGAGAGGGACACATGGATGGCATGGACGCAAGGGGAGGGAGAGAGGGTGTGTTTGAAGGAAATATGCCCTAGAGGCAATAATAAAGTTATTATTTATTTCCTTATTTCATGATAAATGTTTATTATTCATGCTAGAATTGTATTAACCGGAAACATAATACATGTGTGAATACATAGACAAACATAGTGTCACTAGTATGCCTCTACTTGACTAGCTCGTTTATCAGAGATGGTTATGTTTCCTAGCCATGGACAAAAGAGTTGTCATTTGATTAACGGGATCACATCATTACGAGAATGATGTGATTGACTTGACCCATTCCGTTAGCTTAGCACTTGATCGTTTAGTATGTTGCTATTGCTTTCTTCATGACTTATACATGTTCCTGTAACTATGAGATTATGCAACTCCCGTTTACCGGAGGAACACTTTGGGTACTACCAAACGTCACAATGTAACTAGGTGATTATAAAGGAGTACTACAGGTGTCTCCGAAGGTACATGTTGAGTTGGCCTATTTCGAGATTAGGTTTTGTCACTCCGATTGTCGGAGAGGTATCTCTGGGCCCTCTCGGTAATACTCATCACCTAAGCCTTGCAAGCATGTAACTAATGAGTTAGTTATGAGATGACGTATTACGGAACGAGTAAAGAGACTTGCCGGTAACGAGATTGAACTAGGTATTGGATACCGACGATCAAATCTCGGGCAAGTAACATACCGATGACAAAGGGAACAACGTATGTTGTTGTGCGGTTTGACCGATAAAGATCTTCGTAGAATATGTAGGAACCAATATGGGCATCCAGGTCCCGCTATTGGTTATTGACCAGAGACGTGTCTCGGTCATGTCTACATTGTTCTCGAACCATAGGGTCCGCACGCTTAAGGTTTCGATGACAATTATATTATGAGTTTATGTATTTTGATGTACCGAAGTTTGTTCGGAGTCCCGGATGTGATCACGGACATGACGAGGAGTCTCAAAATGGTCGAGACATAAAGATTGATATATTGGACGGATATATTTGGACACCGGAAAGGTTCCGGAAGAGTTTGGGAATATACCGGAGCTCCGGGAGGTTACCGGAACCCCCCGGTAAGTATATGGGCCTTATTGGGCCCTATTGGAAGGGAGGGAGAAGGAGCAAGGGAGGGGGCGCCCCCCCCAAGCCCAATCTGAATTGGGAGGGGGGGCGGCCCCCCCTTTCCTTCTCTCCTTCCCCCTCTTCCTTCCTACTACTACTACTCCTTCCTTCCCCCTCCATCTTGGATTAGGAAAAGGAGGGGAAACCTACTTGGAGTAGGTTTCTCCCCCCTATGGCGCGCCTCCCCCTTGGGCCGGCCACCTCCTCCCTCCCTCCTTTATATACGAGGGTAGGGGGCACCCTAGACACACAAGTTGATCATTGAGATCGTTCCTTAGCCGTGTGCGGTGCCCCCCTCCACGATATTACACCTCGGTCATATTGTAGCGGTGCTTAGGCGAAGCCCTGCGACAGGAGAACATCAAGATCGTCACCACGCCGTCGTGCTGACGGAACTCCCCCCCTGCGCCTCTGCTGGATCGGAGATCGGGGGTGCGTCATCGAGCTGTACGTGTGTCAAGAACTCGGAGGTGCCGGAGTAACGGTGCTTGGATCGGTTGAACCGGGAGGACGTACGACTACTTCCTCTACGTTGCGTCAACGCTTCCGCTTCGGTCTACGAGGGTACGTAGACAACACTCTCCCCTCTCGTTGCTATGCATCACCATGATCTTGCGTGTGCGTAGGAAATTTTTTGAAATTACTACGTTCCCCTAACAGTGGCATCCGAGCCTAGGTTTTATGCGTTGATGTTATATGCACGAGTAGAACACAAGTGAGTTGTGGACGATATAAGTCATACTGCCTACCAGCATGTCATACTTTGGTTCAGCGGTATTGTTGGATGAAGCGGCCCGGACCGACATTACGCGTACGCTTACGCAAGACTGGTTCTACCGACGTGCTTTGCACACAGGTGGCTAGCGGGTGTCAGTTTCTCCAACTTTAGTTGAACCGAGTGTGGCTACGCCCGGTCCTTGTGAAAGTTAAAACGGAGTCTATTTGACAAACTATCGTTGTGGTTTTGATGCGTAGGTAAGAACGGTTCTTGCTAAGCCCGTAGCAGCCACGTAAAATTTGCAACAACAAAGTAGAGGACGTCTAACTTGTTTTTGCAGGGCATGTTGTGATGTGATATGGTCAAGACGTGATGCTATATTTTATTGTATGAGATGATCATGTTTTGTAACCGAAGTTATCGGCAACTGGCAGGAGCCATATGGTTGTCACTTTATTGTATGAAATGCAAATGCCCTGTAATTGCTTTACTTTATCACTAAGCGGTAGCGATAGTCGTAGAAGCAATAGATGGCGTAACGACAACGATGCTACGATGGAGATCAAGGTGTCACGCCGGTGACGATGGTGATCACGACGGTGCTTCGGAGATGGAGATCACAAGCACAAGATGATGATGGCCATATCATATCACTTATATTGATTGCATGTGATGTTTATCCTTTATGCATCTTATCTTGCTTTGATTGACGGTAGCATTTTAAGATGATCTCTCACTAATTATCAAAAAGTGTTCTCCCTGAGTATGCACCGTTGCGAAAGTTCTTCGTGCTGAGACACCACGTGATGATCGGGTGTGATAGGCTCTACGTTCAAATACAACGGGTGCAAAACAGTTGCACACGCAGAATACTCAGGTTATACTTGACGAGCCTAGCATATACAGATATGGCCTCGGAACACGGAGACCGAAAGGTCGAACGTGAATCATATAGTAGATATGATCAACATAGAGATGTTCACCATTGAAACTACTCCATCTCACGTGATGATCGGTTATGGTTTAGTTGATTTGGATCACGTGATCACTTAGATGACTAGAGAGATGTCTGTCTAAGTGGGAGTTCTTAAGTAATATGATTAATTGAACTTAAATTTATCATGAACTTAGTCCTGGTAATATTTTGCAAATTATGTTGTAGATCAATAGCTCGCGTTGTTGCTTTCATATGTTTATTTTGATATGTTCCTAGAGAAAACTGTGTTGAAAAATGTTAGTAGCAATGTTGCAGATTTGATCCGTGATCTGAGGTTAATCCTCATTGCTGCACAGAAGAATTATGTCCTTGATGCACCGCTAGGTGACAGACCTATTGCAAGAGCAGATGTAGACGTTATGAACGTTTGGCTAAAGCTCAATATGATGACTACTTGATAGTTTAGTGCACCATGCTTAACGGCTTAGAATCAGGACTTCACAGACGTTTTTGAACGTCATGGACCATATAAGATGTTCCAAGAGTTGAAGTTAATATTTCAAGCAAATACCCGAGTTGAGAGATATGAAGTTTCCAACAAGTTCTATAGCTAAAAGATGGAGGAGAATCGCCCAACTAGTGAGCATGTGCTCAGATTGTCTGGGTACTTCAATCGCTTGAATCAAGTGGGAGTTAATCTTCCAGATAAGATAGTGATTGACAGAATTCTCTAGTCACCATCACTAAGTTACTAGAACTTCGTGATGAACTATAATATGCAAGGGATGACGAAAGTTATTCCTGAGCTCTTCACGATGTTGAGATCGGCGAAGGTAGAAATCAAGAAAAGAGCATCAAGTGTTGATGGTTAACAAGATCACTAGTTTCAAGAAAAAGGCAAAGGGAAAAGAAGGGGAACTTCAAGAAGAACGGCAAGCAAGTTGCTGCTCAAGTGAAGAAACCCAAGTCTGGTCCTAAGCCTGAGACTAAGTGCTTCTACTGCAAAGAGACTGGTCACTGGAAGAGGTACTACCCCAAGTAATTGGCGGATAAGAAGGATGGCAAAGTGAACATAAGTTTATTTGATATACATGTTATTGATGTGTACTTTACTAGTGTTTATAGCAACCCCTCAGTATTTGATACTAGTTCAGTTGCTAAGATTAGTAACTCGAAACGGGAGTTGCAGAATAAACAGAGACTAGTTAAAGGGTGAAGTGACGATGTGTGTTGGAAATAGTTCCAAGATTGATATGATCATCATCGCACACTCCCTATACTTTCGGGATTAGTGTTAAACCTAAATAAGTGTTATTTGGTGTTTGCGTTGAGCATGAATATGATTTGATCATGTTTATTGCAATACGGTTATTCATGTAAGTTAGAGAATAATTGTTGTTCTGTTTACATGAATAAAAACCTTCTATGGTCATACACCCAATGAAAATGGTTTGTTGGATCTCGATCGTGTGATACACATATTCGTAATATTGAAGCCAAAAGATGCAAAGTTAATAATGATAGTGCAACTTATTTGTGGCACTGCCGTTTAGGTCATATCGGTGTAAAGCGCATGAAGAAACTCCATAAAGATGGATTTTCGGAATCACTTGGTTATGAATCATTTGATGCTTGCGAACCGTGCCTTTTGGGCAAGATGACTAAGACTCCGTTCTCCGGAACAATGGAGCGAGCAACTGACTTATTGGAAATAATACATACTGATGTATGCGATCCGATGAGTGTTGAGGCTCGCGGCGGGTATCGTTATTTTCTGACCTTCATAGATGATTTGAGCAGATATTGGTATATCTACTTGATAAAACATAAGTCTGAAATAGTTGAAAGGTTCAAAGAATTTCAGAGTGAAGTGGAAAATCATCGTAACAAGAAAATAAAGTTTCTGCGATCTAATCATGGAGATGAATATTTGAGTTACGAGTTTGGTCTTCAATTAAAACAATGTGGAATAGTTTCACAGCTCACGCCACCTGGAACACCACAACATTATGGTGTGTCCGAACGTCGTAACCGCACTTTATTTGATATGGTGCGATCTATGATGTCTCTTACCAATTTACCACTATCATTTTGGGGTTATGCATTAGAGACAGCTGCATTCACTTTAAATAGGGCACCATCAAAATCCGTTGAGACGACGCCTTATGAACTGTGATTTAGCGAGAAACCAAAAGTTGTCGTTTCTTAAAGTTTGGGGCTGCGATGCTTATGTGAAAAAGTTTCAACCTGATAAGCTCGAACCCAAATCGGAGAAGTGCGTCTTCATAGCATACCCAAAGGTAACTATTGGGTACACCTTCTATCACAGATCCGAAGGCAAGTTATTCGTTGCTAAGATGGATCCTTTCTAGAGAAGAAGTTTCTCTCGAAAGAAGTGAGTGGGAGGAAAGTAGAACTTGATAAGATAACTGTATCTACTCCCTTATTGGAAAGTAGTTCATCACAAGAACCGGTTCCTGTGACAACTACACCAATTAGTGAGGAAGCTAATGATATTGATCATGAAACTTCAGATCAAGTTTCTACTGAACCTCGTAGGTCTACCAGAGTAAGATCCGCACCAGAGTGGTACGGAAATCCTATTCTGGAAGTCATGTTACTTGACCATGATGAACCTACGAACTATGAGGAAGCGATGATGAGCCCAGATTCCGCGAAATGGCTTGAGGCCATAAAATCTGAGATATGATCCATGTATGAGAACAAAGTATGGACTTTGATTGACTTGCTCGATGATCAGCAAGCCATGTTAAATAAATGGATCTTCAAGAGGAAGACGGACACTGATAGTAGTGTTACTATCTACCAAGCTTGACTTGTTGCGAAAGGTTTTCAACAAGTTCAAGGTGTTGAATACGATGAGATTTTCTCACTCGTTTCAATGCTTAAGTCTGTCAGAATCATGTTAGCAATTGCCACATTTTATGAAATCTGGCAAATGGATGTCAAAACTGCATTCCTTAATGGATTTATTAAAGAAGAGTTGTATATGATGCAACCAGAAGATTTTGTCAATCCTAAAGGTGCTAACAAAATGTACAAGCTCCAGCGATCCATCTATGGACTGGTGCAAGCATCTCGGAGTTGGAATATACGCTTTGATAAGTTGATCAAAGCATATAGTTTTATATGGACTTACGATGAAGCCTGTATTTACAATAAAGTGAGTGGGAGCACTACAGCCTTTTTGATTAGTATATGTGAGTGACATATTGTTGATCAGAAATGATGTAGAATTTTTCTGCAAAGCATAAAGGAGTGTTTTAAAGGAGTTCTTTAAAAGACCTCAGTAAAAGCTACTTACATATTGAGCATCAAGATCTATTGAGATAGATCAAGACGCTTGATAAGATTTTCAATGAGTACATAACTTGGCAAGATTTTGAAATAGTTCAAAATGGAACAGTCAAAGAAAGAGTTCTTGCCTGTGTTGCAAAGGTATGAAATTGAGTAAGACTCAAATCTTGACCACAGCAGAAAATAGAAAGAGAATGAAAAGTCATTCCCTATGCCTCAGTCATAGGTTCTATAAAGTATGCTATGCTATGTACCAGAACTATTGTATACCTTGCTCTGAATTTGGCAAGGGAGTACAATAGTGATCTAGGAGTAGATCACTGGACATTGGTCAAGAATATCCTTAGTAAGGACTAAGGAGATGTTTCTCGATTATGGAGGTGATAAAAGAGTTTGTTGTAAAAGTTACATCAGTGCAAACTTTTACACTGATCCAGATGACTCTAAGTCTCAACCTGGATACATATTGAAAGTGGGAGCAATTAGCTAGAGTAGCTTCGTGCAGAGCATTGTGGACATAACATATTTGCAAAATACATACAGCTCTGAATGTGACAGACCCGTTGACTAAGCTTCTCTCACGAGCAAAACATGATCACACCTTAGTACTCTTTGGGCGTTAATCACATAACGATGTGAACTAGATTATTGACTCTAGTAAACCCTTTGGATGTTGGTCACATGATGATGTGAACTATGGGTGTTAATCATATACAGATATGAATATTGGTGTTAAATCACATGGCGATGTGAACTAGATTATTGACTCTAGTGCAAGTGGGAGACTAAAGGAAATATGCCCTAGAGGCAATAATAAAGTTATTATTTATTTCCTTATTTCATGATAAATGTTTATTATTCATGCTAGAATTGTATTAACCGGAAACATAATACATGTGTGAATACATAGACAAACATAGTGTCACTAGTATGCCTCTACTTGACTAGCTCGTTTATCAGAGATGGTTATGTTTCCTAGCCATGGACAAAAGAGTTGTCATTTGATTAACGGGATCACATCATTACGAGAATGATGTGATTGACTTGACCCATTCCGTTAGCTTAGCACTTGATCATTTAGTATGTTGCTATTGCTTTCTTCATGACTTATACATGTTCCTGTAACTATGAGATTATGCAACTCCCGTTTACCGGAGGAACACTTTGGGTACTACCAAACGTCACAACGTAACTGGGTGATTATAAAGGAGTACTACAGGTGTCTCCGAAGGTACATGTTGAGTTGGCGTATTTCGAGATTAGGTTTTGTCACTCCGATTGTCGGAGAGGTATCTCTGGGCCCTCTCGGTAATACTCATCACCTAAGCCTTGCAAGCATGTAACTAATGAGTTAGTTATGAGATGACGTATTACGGAACGAGTAAAGAGACTTGCCGGTAACGAGATTGAACTAGGTATTGGATACCGACGATCAAATATCGGGCAAGTAACATACCGATGACAAAGGGAACAATGTATGTTGTTGTGCGGTTTGACCGATAAAGATCTTCGTAGAATATGTAGGAACCAATATGGGCATCCAGGTCCCGCTATTGGTTATTGACCAGAGACGTGTCTCGGTCATGTCTACATTGTTCTCGAACCGTAGGGTCCGCATGCTTAAGGTTTCGATGACAATTATATTATGAGTTTATGTATTTTGATGTACCGAAGTTTGTTCGGAGTCCCGGATGTGATCACGGACATGACGAGGAGTCTTGAAATGGTCGAGACATAAAGATTGATATATTGGACGGATATATTTGGACACCGGAAAGGTTCCGGAAGAGTTTGGGAATATACCGGAGCTCCAGGAGGTTACCGGAACCCCCCGGTAAGTATATGGGCCTTATTGGGCCCTATTGGAAGGGAGGGAGAAGGAGCAAGGGAGGGGGCGTGCCCCCCCCCAAGTCCAATCCGAATTGGGAGGGGGGGCGGCCCCCCGTTTCCTTCTCTCCTTCCCCCTCTTCCTTCCTACTACTACTACTCCTTCCTTCCCCCTCCATCTTGGATTAGGAAAAGGAGGGGAAACCTACTTGGAGTAGGTTTATCCCCCCTATGGCGCGCCTCCCCCTTGGGACGGCCACCTCCTCCCTCCCTCCTTTATATACGGGGGTAGGGGGGCACCCTAGACACACAAGTTGATCATTGAGATCGTTCCTTAGCCGTGTGCGGTGCCCCCCTCCATGGTATTACACCTCGGTCATATTGTAGCGGTGCTTAGGCGAAGCCCTGCGACAGGAGAACATCAAGATCGTCACCACGCCGTCGTGCTGACGGAACTCCCCCCCTGCGCCTCTGCTGGATCGGAGATCGGGGGTGCGTCATCGAGTTGTACGTGTGTCAAGAACTCGGAGGTGCCGGAGTAACGGTGCTTGGATCGGTTGAACCGGGAGGACGTACGACTACATCCTCTACGTTGCGTCAACGCTTCCGCTTCGGTCTACGAGGGTACGTAGACAACACTCTCCCCTCTCGTTGCTATGCATCACCATGATCTTGCGTGTGCGTAGGAAATTTTTTGAAATTACTACGTTCCCCTAACAGTGTTTGTGATAGAGAGATCCCCTCGAGATCGTGAGGGGACTATATGGATGGGAGATCGAGGGAGTGCATGCGCTATAGAAAGATGCCCCGAGAGAAATCGAGATAGACCATGCCCATGTTTGTGATGGAGACTGAGATTAGCTAGTCATATACATATAGGGGGGACTGCGTGTGCCTACAATTGAGTGAGAGACCATCATACTTGGCTAGCTGGGCTTATCGAGTGCGAGTGAGATATGCATGTGTATGTGTGACCCAGGTGGATGGAGAGTTTGATAGAGGGGGGGAAGAGCTCCGAGACGACATAGTGGTGCGTGAGAGAGTTACAGGCAAAGAGCCAAGGAATTTGTGTGCGTACGATGAGTGCACCCAAGATATCTAGCTTGGACTAGCTAGAGTATCATACATAGTGTGCGAGAGAGACCTATAGATGGTGTACATATGAATGCGGACTAGAAAGACCCCCCCCCCCCCCCACACACACACAGAGAAAGGGAGAGGGACCAACAAGGTTTTTGTGTTGGATGCGTGCGACAGAATTGAAGATTGTCGGTGAGAGAGTGAGTGAGTGAGAGAGATAGAGATAGAGAGAGAGAGAGAGAATAGGAGTCCGAGAGAGGGGGAGGTCGCATTTTATGCATCAAAGACTGATATAAACTTGCATTCAAATATTTGAATTGGAGACCATGTTGTCTGCAATCCACACATGAACGGATATATGCGTATATCAAACAAGTTCATTAATTTGACTTTCAACATGTTCATGGAGTACTATAATACTGTACAACATGCTACTCGATTGAGGTGTTCAATTTTGGATTTAGTTCACTATTTTGACCTACTGAACGAGCTAGTTCATTGAATCGAGATATTTCATTTTGGGTTTGATTCGCGTTTTTTAGTGGGTCAACTATTTGTCATATAGTAAATCGCTAGCAACGAGCATGTAAAAACACATTACTCCCGAGCATCATCTCTCCATCTAAAAAAGAAGTGGCAAGCTAATATTTCAAAATTTGATTCGAATCGACTTGGTAAGGTAGACGTGGATGCTCGTTCTCCCAAAATTTGAACGAACCGTTAAACATCCTCTCTGCTCGGTGGAATTATCCTGAGCAAATAAATGGGAGACGCGAAATTACCGTCCTATGTGGGACACGCATCAATTGGCCCGTTGTACATCGAGGGTAGGTTCGTAACTTCATCCAAGCGCGCTTTCTCCTCGGCCGAAATGACATGCGCCGAATAATTCATAAACCATGGTCGGCAAAACATGCTCTCCTCGCCCAAAATAGCTCGCGCCCACTATTTCAAAACACGCTCTCCTCGCCCGAATTCGCTCGCGTCCACTATAGTTCAAAACACGCCCTCCTCGCCCGAAATCGCTCCCGCCCACTATTTGGGGAGAATCAAAGTTACTCTACTATCCCCGACCCCCAGTACACAGACCCAAGCCGAGAAGCCTATAGGCAAGGGTAGAACTGTAACTCCCCCTCACATTTCAGACAAATGCGTCCGTAAGACATGGTTCCACTCCCCTCCCAATTCCCCCCGCCCGCCCCCATTCATACCTCGTGGGAGCCAAATCACCTTCTCCCCGGGAAGCTCCCTTCTCCCAAGCCGCGAAACCTCAGCCCCACCTCCATGGCGCCTCCCACCGCACCAATTTCACAGCCGCCCTCCTCCCTAATGCCGGAGACGCTGTCCAATTGCCGTCGTGCATTGGGCCATGTGCCTCTTACTCCGTGCTGCTGGTGCTGCCTCGACGACGGCCGCGTGAACCGTACCGGAGCCGATTCACCCCCGCCGTTGTTCACGGTGCCGGAGCGGCTCCAACTTCGGATCCGTCCAGAGTGCTGGCGCTGCTTCCGCGTAGCCGTCGACCGTCGGGACATCGCTCTTTCCCTGCCGCCGGTCACCACCGCAACTGCGCCGGCCTCACCGACTCGGCAGCTGGACCTGCCTACTTCACCATGCCGCCAGATAGGTCGCACCCTCATCTGAAATCACTTTATTTAGGCGTTAATTGTCTGAATTTTTATTCTGGGCCAATCGATTCCCAATGGGAAGCAGCACCCCTCGAGGCGGCGGAGCTTCTAGGCTGTCGGTTGGCTGGTGTCTAACGTAAGGGTGCGGGGCCGCAAGTTCGCCGCGGAAGCAACACTTAGATGGCTATCTTTTAGAGTTGCGTGGGTTGAAGGTACTGCCACCGCCGGATCTGGATGACGGGGAGTCTTTGTGGATTGGCCCGGGGGCAGCGCAACCACGGCAGTGCGGTGGGCCGGGGAGCGGGGTTTTGGACAAGGCCACGGACGGCGGAGGCAGGCTACTCTGCCGTTGGTCGCTGGCTCTTCGAGGAAGATTCCGAATAGTGTCAGCCGGGAGGCACAAGACGGCCATCAAGCCATCCGGCGTAGATCGGACAGTACCAAAATAAAATAAAATCGTGTGACCCCAATTTAGTCTTCAGTCAACAGACGTGTGACCACTCTCGTACCTTGCTGTTGATCTCTTAGTGTATTTCTTCGGATCAAAGAGATATGTCATTCTTAACTTTATGCGTTATCTGCATCTTCAGACACACCGTCTTCCGACTCACCGCAGCTGCTCCAACAAGGGAAGCATACACCAGAAGGGAGCTACAGTCCCCATTCAACAGTTCCCTGCATCGAATGCGCATGCCCGACATGGACAGCCACAACAACTGCAGGGCCATCGACAAGTCAACACATGATGCTCACTCCTATGGATGGCAGCCAGATAGGTTGTACCCTCATCTTACTTGTGTGCAACATTTATGGCTTTGTTATTCATCTAAGCACGGAAAATAGATCATCACATTTCACTGTATATTCATGTTGATCTCTTACGGGTCTTGTTCAGGAGTTCACGCTATTCCATAGTTCAGCTAAGATACTTGTTCTTTAGGTAACATTGTTCCATAGTTATCATCCATCAGCCAATGCTATCCCACAGGCTAGTGATTATAGTATTATACCACTTCTAGTATTACATATGTTGTTCTTTAATACTTTTGTGTGCCATCTAGTTAATCTCGAGTACAAACGATACATATTCTGTAGCTTTGATATGTGTTCTTCCTTTAGTTTATGAGACCTGTTGCTGCTAGTTAACCCCAGTCCTACTATTTATGTCGTCTCCTACAGGCACTCATTTACATAAATCTAACTACTAGTTGTCTTCCATGCATGTCAGATATAATTGCACACTGATATATCCACAAGAACCTCACGGAGAAATGTAAAGGCCAATAAACTTGATGTCAATGATACCCAATATGATGGAACATGTAAAGGCAGTTCTTCAGAAGACTTGCAGAAAGATGATGAATCCTCTTCACCCCACAAGGTCCTTGCTCTAACTTGGCCTGTGATATGGGTACAACATGCATATAATGTCCTGGAGTGTATCTACTCTGTTGCAATGCCATGTGCTTAGCATGCTGGTCATGCATGTAAATATGTCATGCCTTCCTGTTTTTCAGTACCTATTCCATTCATGATAACATGTTTTCAAATTCAAGTACTGTCATTCTACTCTATCACAATGTCATCTTCTTAATTTGGACATCATGCTTCTGAATATCTTATGCATTGTTATTCATCAGTATGTACTTCATCTGTCTGCCATACCATGTTTTTTTACATTGAAGTGATGTTCTAGTGCTCTGTTGCAATGCCATCTTATTTTCCCAATCTTACACGTGTATGTTGCCTTGGTTATTTCTGTACGTATTCCGCTAGCATATAGTTTTACATTCAACTAATTTTTTTTGTTGTGTTGTCCTGTCGAGCAAAAATATGTCAACTAAATTCTAAGAAGCGTGTGTGTATCCTTGCATCATGAAATTTTATAGCATGCTGATCATATTTTCTACATGTTTCTTACCCATCTCTCTTTTAGAAAATAAGCTTAACAGATAGAAGAATTTCTGCAATGGTATCGTTTATGAGGAAAGATTCTTGCAGGAATTCTCTGTGCTCCAATGTAGATGTAAGTACCTGTTGTATATCACTATATTTTTACATCAGCATGTATTTTGTTAATCGGCGTGAATCCAACCTTTATCTGATCTAAATTTAGTTGTAGCAAAATGTATGATTAAAGGCCACAATGTTGATTTTTGCAAGGAAAACTGCCTGGTAGTTTTGCATCCTGAGTTGCACGAGTGTACTATCTCATATCAGTGGGTTTGAATACTTTGGTTCTGCAGTGGGTTTTTCAGTGTTTTTTTACTGTGTTGTCATGTCGTATCCCTAGCTCTTACATCATACTCCCTCCATCCGGATTAAATGTCGCAGAAATGGATAAAACTGGATGTATCTAGAACTGAAATACGCCTAGACCCGTCCATTTATTTCCGGATGGAGGGAATACATGTCAATATATCATGCCTTTCTATTATTCAGTACCTATTCCATCTCTGTTGTAGCATGTTTTATAACTGAATCACCATTCTTCTATATAAGGCATGCAAGGGGAAGACAGCTCTGTTAGAATCTGAAGGTTTACAAACCAGGTCTTTGCAAAAGATCCAAACGCCAGGAGATAATAAACCAACTCCATTTTTCATAGATACTGCTCCAACACAGAGAAACCCAACTCCCACTAATAATAAGCAGATTCCAGTGGCCAAAGAACTAGTCCGCTCCAATCCAGCAGAAGAATGTCAACTCCATTCTAAGAAGCGTGTGCGTATCCTTGCATCATGAAATTTTATAGCATTCTGATCATATTTTATACATGTTTCTTACCCATCTCTCTTTTAGAAAATAAGGTTAAACGATAAAAGACTTCCTCCATTGGTATCGTATTCGAGGAAAATATCTTGCGGAAATTCTCTGTGCTCTAATGCTGATGTAAGTACCTATTGTATATCACTATATTTTTACATCAACATGTATTTTGTTAATGGGCGTGAATCTAACCTTTATCTGATCTAAAATTAGTTGTAGCAAAATGTTAAAGGCGCCAATGTTGATTTTTGTAAGGAAAACTGCCTGGTAGTTTTGCATACTGAGCTGCATGAATGTACTATCTCATATCATGCACATTACTGAATTGTAGTGCTTCTCTGGTTGCCCATTCATTCATTGTGTCAATGTTGCTTTCGTACTACCTTACCTGGCTGATGATAGTTGTGCCATATTGTGTTAATTTGGTGTAGGCTACTTGCCCAAACGTTCGTTGTGTCAATGTTGCTTTCCTATTATCTGACTTGGCCAATGATAGCAATGCTAGTGTGTTAATTTTGTGCAGGCTGCTGAAGATGAGAAGACAAACTCTGAAAACAGCAAGGCAACCCCATTGTTTCTTTCCAGTAAATCTAGGTCAGGTAATATGGCAATAACTCATGATTAATCTGTTTGGTTCCCGTCCTAATTTATGTTATGATGCAGTGGTCGAGACACTCTCCACTATCAATAATACAAGCCTGCCAAAATCGCCATCTGAATCTGTTCAGTATCCTCTGTCTCGAATGCAACAGAATAAATGTATGTTTGTGAACCAATTAATGGCTGAAGCAATGATGGAAATGGTGGATGAATCAGAGGTGCAGAGTTGTGTGACACAACAACTGATCAATGTTTTCAGAGACAATGTAGCAAAGCAGAAAGAACTTGCCCACATGCTTATGGGCGTCATTTGTGCTGAGGTTGCAGATTGTGACGTCGTAGATGGTTAGGTTCTGCTCATTTATTTGCACTGGCATCAATCTTTGATTGCCCAGTGGATGTAATTTCCTCTAATATATGCTGGATGTGCAACGTTATTCCCTGTATGCCGTACCTTTGCGTGATCGATTTTGGTCCTGTGCATAATTGCTCGTCGTAATGGGCTCAAATTATCTAATTTGGCCTAAAGACATGTACGAACTTTAGTGGCCCCATTAAGTTAATGATTCGTTACTAGGCCGAAAGTTAATGGTCGGCCCTCTTACCTCCCGGGTCGTTAACAGGCCGACATCGAAGCGGGCAGCAGGTGGCCCCAGTTTATTTCACGGGCCGTTAACATGCCGTTACTAAGTTTGGGCTATATATGGCCCAACTATACTGTAGGCCTTTAGCAGGCCGAAAGAGACAGCGGTCTTGTACTGGACCATGAAGACCATGGGCCGCTAAGAGGCCGAAAGTCAGGTTGTATTGTAAATGGCCCAACTGTGTTGTGGGCCTTTGGCAGGCCGAAAGAGAAACCGAGCTGGTATTGGACCGTGAAGGGCATGGGCCGTTAAAGGGCCAAAACTAAGGTCCGACTACAAATGGCCCAACTCATTTATGGTCCGTTAACAGGCCGAAAGTCACACAGGGCCGGGAATTGGCCCAACACTTAAATGGGTCACTAAAAGGCCAAAACTCAGGTCCGACTAAAAATGGCCCAACTGATTTATGCGCCGTCAACAGGCTGAAAGTGACACCGGGCTAGAAAATTGGCCCAACACTTAAATGGGCCGCTAAAAGGCCGAAACTCAAGTCCGACAACAAATGGCCCATCAGATTTATGGGCCGTCAACAGGCTGAAAGACACACCGGGCCGGAAACTAGCCCAACATTTAAATGGGTCGCTAAAAGGCCGAAAGATGTACATCCTAAAAATTGGCCCATCCATTAAACGGGCCGTTAACAGGCCGAAATCTCATCGGGCCGATATTGAGCCCAGATATATAGCGGGCTGTTAACAGGGTCGAACTGACGATGGGCTGCAATGGTGTCAAATCTTTAACGGGCCGTTGACGGGCCGAATTGGCTCATCTCGTATGGGTCATGGGCTTAAATGGACCTGACACAAGTAGGCCTTATATGGGCTAGCCTGCTAATTTTTACCGGGCCGGCCTTTTCACACGAATGGGCCTCTATTGGGCCATGCCACGTGTCGACGTACCATAGGCGTCTTCCGTCCAATGAGTGGATGACATCTGTCCCAACGGTGAGCCAACACGTGTTTCCTCCAGCCAATGATGATTTTACATGTGGAAAATCCCCATTGGTCGGGGCTATTAACGGGTTCGGATCCAAAACCCGA
Organism: Triticum timopheevii; assembly: GCA_963921465.1. NCBI lineage: Eukaryota > Viridiplantae > Streptophyta > Magnoliopsida > Poales > Poaceae > Triticum > Triticum timopheevii. The sequence continues at coordinate 109,244,130 of OY997270.1, forward strand.
CCCAATAGCTTAATGGCGTTCCATTACGGTGGATGCCACGTGTCGGTCACCCTTGACGAAAGCACTTCTATGACGCGCGATTTATCGTCATGGAAGTGCACACTTCCGTGATGATAATTTTGGTAATGTCATGGAACACTTCTACGACAGCACAGGTATGACTATCTTGATTCTGTCATAAATTTGTCATGGATGTACATGCATGACAAAAAACGCGACCTACTGTGACAAACACGTATCATCACGGAAGTGTATTTTTTTGTAGTGCATGTGGTATGATTTGCATGTCTCAAGTGATTCAAAATCAAGTGAGTCCAAACGATCCATCTGCATGGAGTATCTTCATGCGTATACACCAATAGACATGGTTTGCATGTCTCAAACTTGTCAAAAACGAGTGAGTCCAAAGATCCATCAACATGGAGCTTCTTCATGCGTTTTATACCAATATGACTCAAATGGCAGTGCCACAAGTAGGTGGTACTATCATTACTATCTTAATCTTTTTGGCATGAACATGTGTAACACTACGATCGAGATTCAGTAAACCATTCATTTTAGGTGCAAGACCATTGAAGGTATTATTCAAATAAATAGAGTAACCATTATTCTCCTTAAATGAATAACCGTATTGTGATAAACATAATTCAATCATGTCTATGCTCAACGCAAACACCAAATAACAATTATTTAGGTTTAACACCAATCTCGATGGTAGAGGGAGCAAGCGATGCTTGATCACATCAACCTTGGAAACACTTCCAACACACATCGTCATCTTACCTTTAGCTAGTCTCTGTTTATTCCGTGGCTCTTTTATTTCGAGTTACTAACACTTAGCAACCGAACCGGTATCTTAATACCCTGATGCTACTAGGAGTACTAGTGAAGTACACATTTAATACAATGTATATCCAATATACTTCTGTCAACCTTGCCAACCTTCTCATCTACCAAGTGTCTAGGGTAGTTCTGCTTTAGTGACCGTTTCCTCATTACAGAAGCACTTAGTCTCGGGTTTGGGTTCAACCCTGGGTTTCTTCACTAGAGCAGCAACTGATTTGCCGTTTCATGAAGTATCCCTTCTTGCCCTTGCCCTTCTTGAAACTAGTGGTTTTACTAACCATCAACAATTGATGATCCTGCTCGATTTCTACTTTCGCGGTGTTAAACATCGCGAATTGCTCAAGGATCATCATGTATATCCCTGATATGTTATAGTTCATCATGAAGCTCTAATAGCTTGGTGGCAGTGACTATGGAGAACCATCACTATCTTATCTGGAAGATTAACTCCCACTCGATTCAAGTGATTGTAGTACTCAGACAATCTGAGCACATGCTCAATGATTGAGCTTTTCTCCCTTAGTTTGCAGGTTAAGAAACTTGTTGGAGGTCTCATACCTCTTGACGTGGGCACGAGCCCGAAATCCTAATTTCAGCTCTTGGAACATCTCATATGTTCTGCGACGTTTCAAAAATGTCTTCGGTGCCTTAATCCTAAACCGTTTAACATTACGCACTGAACTATCATGTAGTCATCAAAACGTGTATGTTAGATGTCCGCAACATCCACAAATGACGCTCGAGGTTCAGCACACCGAGCGGTGCATTAAGGACATAAGCCTTCCGTGCAGCAATGAGGACAATCCTCAGTTTACGGACCTAGTCCGCATAATTGCTACTATCAACTTTCAACTAAATTTTCTCTAGGAACATATCTAAAACAGTAGAACTAAAGCGCAAGTTACGACATAATTTGCAAAGACCTTTTGACTATGTTCATGATAATTAAGTTCATCTAATTATTTAATGAACTCCCACTTAGATAGACATCCCTCTAGTCATCTAAGTGATACATGATCCAAATCAACTAGGCCGTGTCCGATCATCACGTGAGACGGACTAGTCATCATCGGTGAACATCTTCATGTTGATCGCATCTACTACACGACTCATGTTCGACGCGGTCTCTTGTGTTCTGAGGCCATGTCTGTACATGCTAGGGTCGTCAAGTCAACCTAAGTGTTTTGCATGTGTAAATCTGGCTTACACCCATTGTATGCGAACGTTAGAATCTATCACACCCGATCATCACGTGGTGCTTCGAAACAACGAACCTTCGCAACGGTGCACAGTTAGGGGGAACACTTTCTTGAAATCTTATGAGGGATCATCTTATTTATGCTACCATCGTTCTAAGCAAATAAAATGCAAAAACATGATAAACATCTCATGAAATCAAATAGTGACATGATATGGCCAATATCATTTTGCTCCTTTTGATCTCCATCTTCGGGGCGCCATGATCATCATTGTCACCGGCATGACACCATGATCTCTATCATCATGATCTCCATCATCGTGTCTTCATGAAGTTGTCTCATCAACTATTACTTCTACTACTATGGCTAACGGTTTAGCAATAAAGTAAAGTAATTACATGGCGTTATTCAATGACACGCAGGTCATACAATAAATTAAGACAACTACTATGGCTCCTGCCGGTTGTCATACTCATCGACATGCAAGTCGTGATTCCTGTTACAAGAATATGATCAATCTCATACATCACATATATTTCATTCAACACATCCTTTGTCCATATCACATCACACGGCATATGCTGCAAGAACAAGTTAGACGTCCTCTAATTGTTGTTGCAAGTTTTTTTACGAGGCTGCTATAGGTTTCTGGCAAGAACGTTTCTTACCTACGTCAAAACCACAACATGATATGCCAATTGCTATTTACCCTTCATAAGGACCCTTTTCATTGAATCCGATCCGACTAAAGTGGGAGAGACAGACACCCGCTAGCCACCTTATGCAACTAGTGCATGTCAGTCGGTGGAACCTATCTCACGTAAGCGTACGTGTAAGGTCTGTCCGGGCCGCTTCATCCCACGATGCCGCCGAAACAGGATAAGACTAGTAGTGGCAAGTAAATTGACAAAATCTACGCCCACAACAAACTTGTGTTCTACTCGTGCATAGAAACTACGCATAGACCTAGCTCATGATGCCACTGTTGGGGAACGTAGCAGAAATTCAAAATTTTCTACGCATCACCAAGATCAATCTATGGAGTAACTAGCAACGAGAGAGAGAGAGAGGGGAGTGCATCTTCATACCCTTGAAGATCTCAATGCGGAAGCATTGCAAGAATGTGGTTGGTGGAGTCGTACACGAAGCGATTCAGATCGCGGCCGAATCCGATCTAAGCATCGAACAACGGTGCCTCCGCGCTCAACACACGTGCAGCCCGGTGACGTCTCCCGTGCCTTGATCCAGCAAGGAGAGAGGGAGAGGTTTGGGAAGACTCTGTCCAGCAGCAGCACAACGGCATGGTGGTGATGGAGGAGCGTGGCGCTCCAGCAGGGCTTCGCCAAGCACTGCGAGAGACGAGGAGGGAGAGGGGTAGGGATGCGCCAAGAGAGAGGGAGACTCATATTCTTGGCAGCCCCAAAACCCCCACTATATATAGGAGGAGGGGAGGAGGGTGCACCCCTCTAGGGTTCCCACCCCTAGGGGGGCGGCAGCCCTAGATGGGATGGAGGGAGGCGGCCAAGAGGGGGAGAGAGGGGGCGCGCCCTAGGATGGGCCTTAGGCCCATCTGTGCCTAGGGTTTCCCCTCTCTCCTCTTTGCTGCGCCTTGGGCCTTGGTGAGAGGCGCACCATCCCACTCAGGGGCTGGTGCCTTCCCACTCTTGGCCCATGCAAGCCTCCGGGGCTTGTGGGCCCTCCCGGTGGGTTCCGGTGGTCCCGGTACATTACCCGTGACACCCGTAATACTTCCGGTGACCAAAACGTCACTCCCTATATATTATTCTTTACCTAGGGACCATTCTGGAACTCCTCGTGACATCCGGGATCTCATCCAGGACTCCGACCAACATTCGGTAACCACATACAAAACTTCCCTATAACCCTAGCGTCATCGAACCTTAAGTGTGTAGACCCTACGGGTTCGGGAGACATGTAGACATGACCGAGACATCTCTCCGGTCAATAACCAACAGCGAGATCTGGATACCCATGTTGGCTCCCACATGTTCCACGATGATCTCATCGGATGAACCACGATGTCGGGGATTCAAGAAATCCCGTATACAATTCCCTTTGTCAATCGGTACGTTACTTGCCCGAGATTCGATCGTCGGTATCCCAATACCTCGTTCAATCTCGTTACCGGCAAGTCACTTTACTCGTTACGTGATGCATGATCCCATGACTAACTACTTAGTCACATTGAACTCATTATGATGATGCATTACCGAGTGGGCCCAGAGATACCTCTCCGTCACACGAAGTGACAAATCCCAGTCTCGATTCGTGCCAACCCAACAGACACTTTCGGAGATACCCGTAGTGCACCTTTATAGCCACCCAGTTACGTTGTGATGTTTGGCACACCCAAAGCATTCCTACGGTATCCGAGAGTTGCACAATCTCATGGTCTAAGGAAATGATACTTGACATTAGAAAAGCTTTTAGCAAACGAACTACACGATCTTGTGCTATGCTTAGGATTGGGTCTTGTCCATCACATCATTCTCCTAATGATGTGATCCCGTTATCAATGACATCCAATGTCCATGGTCAGGAAACCATAACCATCTATTGATCAACGAGCTAGTCAACTATAGGCTCACTAGGGACATGTTGTGGTCTATGTATTCACACATGTATTACGATTTCCAGTTAATACAATTATAGCATGAACAATAGACAATTTTCATGAACAAGGAAATATAATAATAACCATTTTATTATTGCCTCTAGGGCATATTTCCAATAGCTCTCCCTTGCAAAACTAACCCATGTAGGAAGATGAACTCAAACTACAAGCGATGCTCCCAACTCTTGATGGACTACATCAACCTTGAGCATCCTACACAAGTTCAACTACATGATCAACATCAACGCCACCACCAAGGTATGTCATTCCATCTTAGAGAAGCTATACCCAAAGACATGGGTCAAAGCAACTCAACAAGATGTGAATACATCAAAATGCTTAAACGAAAAATGGCAACCCCATTTTGAGCTTAAACGATGAGTATGACCTATGATCAAGTGCCTTCACTTGACTCCTAAGCCAATATACTCTAACATATGTGACTTTGTCGCTGACCAATTCTAGATGAAGTTCTCCAGTGTTTCTCTGTGTTCTTGCATTTTGTCTCTTGCATGTTTGTTTCCCCTTTAAAAAACCCAAAAAAACTTCATCTAGATTTCATTGCCCTTTTCGTTCTGCATTCCCTGCATTTAATTCATTGCAAATCCTTTACTTAATTCCCTGTAGATCTTTGTGAGAACCTATTTGCCTAGTGAGCTGAGATGACAAAATCCTTTCTCTATGATGAACTCGGCCTCACCGATCTTTTCTTCTCGGCCATATCGGAGCAACTCGGTGTCACCGAAGAAAAGGGCTCGGTGTTACCGATTTCACCACTATGGAAACATTTTGCCATTTGCATCTTGCATTTCGAATCCAGCTCAACTCAATGATTCTTATCCTCTACCTGCATCACATTTTTCACACTGCTTTGCCATGTGACTCAAGGACCAAACCTATTTGACTTATTCTCCAAAAGACCCCTTCTTGGAAATTGATGTCAAAGGGGGAGAGAGGGATCACATCAAAGCTTATCTTATGGGCCAAAGAGACCCTATGGGAGAGAGAGTGAGACATCATAGCTTTCCCAGATGCCTGGTACTCAAAGAGGAGAGAAGCCACATGTCTTCAAGAGGGGAAAGACATGTCAGTAGAAGATGTTTCTTTGTGTCATTTGCTCTATTTTTCATTTGCTCTGATTTTCTATTACCCTATCTTCTCCCATTATCCAATGTCAGATTCTCGGGGAGGAAGAATCTAAGGGAAGAAATTTTTTGGAATTCATTGCATATCTTTATCCTTGGGGACATGTCAACATCCAAGTAGAGTACTAAGTACTCACTCTTTACATGCCATCCCAGTCTCGGTACTCTTGTGTCTCTCGTTCTTGCTCTGGTTAGTAGATGTTCTTGTGTTGTCTAACCCTGTTTTCTCAGGTTCATCTCTTCCAAAGTTAGCTCAAGACCACAAGGTAAGTATATGCATTACACTCATGTGAATGAGGATCTCTTGCTGATGTATATATTGTTTGCAAGAAGGACTCATGAACATGTAGGTATACTTTCTGCATTTCACATCATTTGCTCTGATGCATATAGCCAAGCTACATGTAACTCATTGCTTGCTCTGACATGTTTATGCTTTCACACACTCTTATGATCTATCTTCACATGAGTGCATACATATAGGGGGAGCTAATGCATGTTGCATGCCATTCTAAAGTTTTGATGTATGTTGTCATCAATTACCAAAAAGGGGGAGATTGAAAGAACAAGTGCTCCCTGGGTGATTTTGGTAATTAATGTAACATATCTCTCGTTGGACTAATATTTCTACCTAGTATATTTCAGATGAGTTCAACATTGGAGTGACAGGACAAGAGGATGTGGAACCCCTTCAAGATGCTAAGGACAAACATTGGAAAAAGCTCAAGACTCTACATTTTCATTTTAGTGATCCAATGTCACACTGAGTCTATAGGAAAGCCAATACTATTAAAAGGGGATGAGGTGTTGCTTAATGGCTTGCTTGCTCAAAGTGCTTAGTGATATGCTCCAAAGCCCTCAACCACTTTCTCATTTCCACATATGTCCTAAACCTAAAGTCAAACTCGGCCCCACCGATTTGATTCATCCGGCGCCACCGAGTTCACCTTACATAGCCACTGCCAGAAACCCTAATCAGTTCGATTTCACTGATGGGATCTCGGTCTCACCGAGATGGCCTTGCAAACTCTCTGTTACCTATTGCAGTTATTTCGGTCTCACTACAATGTGCAGTCAGTCCCACCGAGTTTGCTTGACCAAGTCTTTGTTTACTTATTGCTGAAACCGGTCTCACCGAGTTCACGCAATCGGCTTAACCGAGATGAGGTTTTGCCCTAACCCTAGCACATCGGTCTCACCGAGTTGACCTTGTCGGTCCCACCGAAAACTCTAACGTTCATATTTTCAACCATATCGGTCTAACCGAGTTTCACTATTCGGCCCCATCGAGTTTGGAAGATTGTGTGTAACGGCTAGATTTTGTGTGGAGGCTATATATACCCCTCCACCCCCTTCTCCATCCGTGAGAGAGCCATCAGAACATGCCTACACTTCCACTACTCATTTTCTAAGAGAGAACCACCTACTCATGTGTTGAGACCAAGACGTTCCAATCCAACCACAAGAATCTTGATCTCTAGCCTTCCCCAAGTTGCCTTCCACTCAAATCATCTTTCCACCATAGCCAAATCTGTGTGAGAGAGTTGAGTGTTGGGGAGACTATCATTTGAAGCACAAGAGCAAGGAGTTCATAATCAACACACCATCTATTACCTTTTGGAGAGTGGTGTCTCCTAGATTGGTTAGGTGTCACTTGGGAGCCTCTGTCAAGATTATGGAGTTGAACCAAGGAGTTTGTAAGGGCAAGGAGATCTCCTACTTCGTGAAGATCTACCCAAGTGAGGCAAGTCCTTCGTGGGCGATGTCCATGGTGGGATAGACAAGGTTGCTTCTTCGTGGACCCTTCGTGGGTGGAGCCCTCCGTGGACTCGCGCAACCATTACCCTTCGTGGGTTGAAGTCTCCACCAACGTGGATGTACGATAGCACCACCTATCGGAACCACGCCAAAAATCTCCATGTATCCAATTGCGTTTGCACACTCCAATCACATCCCTTTACTTTCTTGCAAGTTGCATGCTTTACTTTCCGTTGCTCATATACTCTTGCCATGCTGCTTGAATTATATTGTGGATGCTTGAAATTGTGCTAATTTCCAACCTCAACTTGAAAAACCTAAAACCTGCTAACTTTACTTGTTGAGGGTCTAATCACCCCCCATCTAGACACCTCTTCTCGATCCTTTCCATTGGCATAAGAGCTTTGGTCTCCATTGCTTTGGTTTAAACACCATTGGAGGAAGATGGATGAGTGTATGATTGGGAGTATTAGACGTAGAGTGCCTATGCTTGATGGAGAGTTATTTATTGCTTGGAAAAATGAGATGCTTGAGATTTTCAATGAATATCACTTGAACAAGTACATTACTACCCCTTGTGCACCCCTAGTTGACCCCTTGCATCCTACCCCTGATGAGTCTCTTGATATGATTCACAATCTTAGAACTGTCAATCTTATCACTAGAGGATTGCCTAGAAATTTGATTGCTCGCTTACCCACTCTTGAATGTGCTTACACTATATGGAGATTTCTTGAGGAACGATTTCTAAACTATTCCTTGAAAAACTTAGATGAGATTCTTCACAAGTCTATTGCTTTGAATAAGATGAGTCCCAATGATCCTAAGTTTGGTGGTTGTTTATTTGAGTTTTGTGACCTCATGCGTGCCAAAGGATATGTTGGAATCATTAGCAATATCATTTCCGAAGTCATTAGAATTCATAGAGATGCACATTGTCATGATCATAAAACTAATGAATCATTCTCTCTAGAAAATGATTAATAACAAGACGATGTTGAACATGGATACTATGATGATGATGATGATGATAGTGACTATGATCTCGATGAGTCTATGAGACACTTTGGTCTTATGGCTAACCTTCACAGCTACATGCCTGGAGGAAAGGAATGGGTTCATGATAGTGGATGTACCAATCACATGACCGGAGACAAGGATATGTTTCATGAGCTTGCTGAAAACGATGTCCCTCGAAAGTATGTCACTTTTGGTGATAACTCAAAGGGTAAGGTGGTTGGCCTCGACAAGGTGGCCATCTCACATGACAGCTCTATACAAAATGTTATGCTCGTTGAATCTCTTGGCAACAATTTACTTTCTGTATCTAGACTAGCTGATTTCGGTTTCAATGTCCTATTTACTGAAGTAGATTGCGAAGTGTTTTGAAGAGATAATCATAATATGGTCTTTACCGGCATACGTAGAGGTGATCTTTACATTGTTGACTTCACTATAAAGGCTCAACCTAGAACTTGCTTAATTGCTAAATCTTCTAAAGGCTGGTTGTGGCATAGACGGTTAGGTCATGTGGGCATGCGAAATCTTGACAAGCTTATTAAAGGTGATCATATCATTGGTGTCAAAGATGTTATATTTGATAATGATAGAGTTTGTAGTGCTTGCCAAGCAGGAAAACAAGTTGGAGGAAGTCATCCCGTGAAGAACATCATGACCATGAGAAGACCACTTGAGATACTTCACATGGATCTCTTTGGTCCCAACGCCTACAAGAGTCTCGGTGGTATTCGGATTGGTCATTGTTGATGATTTTTCAAGATTTACGTGGGTGTTCTTTCTTGATGATAAATCCCAGGTCCAAAAGATCTTCAAGAACTTCGCTAGGAAGGCCCAAAATCAATTTGAAGTGAAGATCAAGAAGGTTCGCAGCGACAACGGAACAGAGTTCAAGAACGCAAATGTGGACACCTTTCTTGACAAAGAAGGGATTTCACATGAGTTCTCGGCTATGTACATGCTTCAATAAAATGGAGTTGTTGAGAGGAAGAATCGTATGCTCATCGAAATGGCGAGAACGATGCTTGATGAGTACAAGATGCCAAAAAACTTTTGGGCGGAAGCGGTTGAGACAGCTTGCCATGCAACGAATCGTCTATATCTTCACAAGCTACTCGGCAAGACGATATACGAGCTTCTCATCGGTAACAAACCCCAAGTTGGATACTTTCGGGTATTTGGCTCAAAGTGTTACATTCTTGATAAGCATCATCATTTGAAATTCGCTCCTAAATCTCATGAAGGTTTCCTACTCGGTTATGGCTCAAACTCTCACACTTACCATGTCTACAACAATTTCACCCGAAAGGTTGAAGAGACGATAGATGTGAAGTTTGATAAATACGGCTCGCAAGTAGAGCAATTGCCAATTGATGTAGGTGACAAAGATCCTTCGGAAGCTATACAAGACTTGTCTATTGGCAAGATTCGCCTAACAGAGGTGAAGGAGAGTACCTCGTCTGTCCAAGTGGAAGCCTCAACTTCACGCCAAGGTGAACCACAAGTTGACTTGCAGGTATCTACAAGTGGGACACATCGATTCGATGGAAACGAGGATGTGCAACAAGATGAACCTCGACGACCTCCTTCTCCACCTCCACGAGAGAACAACAACGCCAACAACAATGAAGAGAGATAGAGGAAGAACAAGACAATGAAGAGGATGTTCCACCCCGACCCAAACAAAAGCTCTCACGAGTTTGAGCAAGAGTATCAAGAGATCATCCCGTCAAACAAATCTATGATGATATTCAAACCGGAAGAATTACTCACTCTAAAACTCGTTTGGCTAACTTTTGCGAACATTACTCATTCATTTCTAGCATTTAACCTATGAAGGTTGAAGATGCTCTTGATGATCCAGATTGGGTGAACGCTATGCATGAAGAGCTACACAATTTCTAGAGGAACCAAGTGTGGACGTTGGTTGAAAAGCCCGATGAGAAGCACAATGTCATTGGAACCAAATGGGTGTTTCGGAACAAGCAAGATGAAGATGGACAAGTTGTGCGCAACAAGGATCGTCTCGTTGCTCAAGGCTACACTCAAGTCGAAGGTATGGACTATGGTGAGGCATATGCTCCCGTTGCTAGACTTGAGTCCATTCGCATCTTACTTGCTTATGCCAATCATCATGAGATCACCCTATATCAAATGGACATTAAAAGTGCTTTTCTTAATGGAGAAATTGAGGAGGAAGTTTATGTTAAACAACCTCCCGGCTTTGTTAATCCCAAGAAACCCGATCATGTTTATAAACTTCACAAAGCTCTTTATGGTCTTAAACAAGCTCCTAGAGCATGGTATAAATGCTTGGCTAAGTTCCTTATTGAAAAAGGCTCCAAGGACCAATGCACCAGAACAACAACCGTCGCAGATGAAAAGTGTACATCAAAAGGATCCAATATGAAGACACATGAATGAAGACGAACGACAAACATATCCAAGCAAATCCACCAAAGATAGATCCGCCAGAGACACACCTCCACACGCCCACCGATGATGCTATACGCATCACTAGAATGGGGGCTAGGCGGAGACCTTTATTCCATCTTCAGGGAGCCGCCGCCGTCTCGCCTTCCTGAGCAGGACACAAACCCTAACAAAGCTCAAAAAAAGATCTAAAAATGGAGCCCTACCACCGGCAAGGGCCGAGATCCATTCCGTCTCCATGGCCCTAAGGCCACCGGAGACAGGACAGACCAGCGCCGGCACGGGCCAGAGGCACTTTTTGGAGGCGGCGAATGGCTAGGAAGACTGTTGCACCTTGTTTCTAATTCAATAAATGGTAATGGACCATGGCTTAAAGTCTTAACTTGCAGCCATATTCTTGCACTTGGGATTTCAACTAAATATTCAACATGGTCTTGATAGACACCGCTATTGTGTGTTGTCAACATGTACATGTAGGGGATGTGTCCTAATAACCTTATGACCCATCAGCAACCTACATCATGATTCTAGCGTCCAACCAAGGCCTTTATTGTCATGTAGGGTTACCTCGATTATGAAGGATTTCTTTAGACCAATGCATTGGACATTCAATGATGACACATCATGTTTCCCCAAGGAATTTCTTTCAGCTACCGTACTTATCCTTAAAATTACTGACTTTTAGCATAGCTTTCCATTCATCCCTGCACTTTACCTCCTCCTTGACCAATCCTTGGGATCCTTGGGGCCTTAGAACGATAAAGAGACAAGAGACAAATCCGTTGCGATACACACACAAATACGCCTGTTCTTAAAGTCAATACCCACAATCCTGCACATTTACATGGGGTTGCAAGGCTACGCCTCAGCCCATAGCTCGAGTGGACTACTCACACACCGTAGATGAATCATAGGAGAAAGGCATTGTAGATACAACTTGGAGATGGATTGTTGATAATAGCCTTACGATTCCAGCATATGCAATGTATCTTGATTACAAGTGATGAATAATGGCTAGGGGACAATTACTTTGGAGATGGATATGGGAATAGCGGAGGCTATGCGATGGATGGCGGTGCGGTGCTTTAGGGTTTTAGCGTTCTGTTGCGCATGGCTGGCTCTCTATTGTTATGAGGTGTCGCCCCTTTTATACAGTTTGTGTTGACATCATGGAGCCAACATTGGGTGGTACATGCGGGGGCGCTCCTACTAGATGCTGCCTTCTCTCCTGGTTGCATCTCCGTGCCTCTAATTGATTGGCGTTGTTCGCCAAACTTCATATTTTCCATCTATGCATCGTTTTCCTCCCTTAAATGGTCCATTCCCGCGGGAAACAAAACAAATAGAGTATTTGCTTTTTTTTCTTTTGCCTTTATTAATCATTAGTAATAATATCAAAGTATCAGAGTGGTTCTCTCGGGATATCCGAGATTATCTGATTTAACAATGGTGGAAATGAGTGTAAAAACACACACGTCAATCTCCCTGGTCTTAAATCTTGATCATCCTCGAGCAAGAAACAAGACCATAAGAACTCAATTGTTTAAACAAAAATAAAAAAATGTTTTGGTTCGCTTACAATCAGTGTGCCTAGATAGTACACCACTTTTTCACATGAAAACTTAGCTTAGTTGTAGCGGTGGCAATTTTCATTATGCAAGTAGGTTAGACCAAGATAATTAAAACAAAAGCTTCATTAATTCAGACAAAGTAATCAACTAGTAATTATTCTACTTCGTCTAGCTAATACTTGCTTGTGGGGAACACGTTGAAATAAATTGCAATGAGTACATCATTTACAGAAGTGAAAGGTATGTAAAAGTGAGCACAATGCTAGAGTAACTCACCAACACCCGCGAGTATCGCCAGGACCGGCCTTGGGCCATGGTGACGAGTGCGACGACCTAGGGCCCAACCCGAACAGGGGCCCATACTCTATGCATGGAGTATATATGTACATGTGTATTACTAGAAAAATTACCAGTACGCGAAAGAAATAGGCCCAACGCATTAAGAGAGGCAACTCACGCACGAACACAACCCTTTTCCTCTCTTCTCTCCAGAAAGACGCCACAACTCCCTTTTAAAAGGGGGGAGGGGCGTACAACGTGACGCCGGTCTCCAGAAGTGGAAATAGTGGGCGGAGGAGAAGTACGAGATTGTGAAAAACGCGGGCTAAGTAGGATTTTGGATGCCACACGGGGGTCGTATTCTAACGTGACGAATTCCCGAGAGCTCCCTGATTTGTGGTCAGTCTGGGGAATTTTGGATGTCCAGACTGGTCCAACCCAATTTATTAAGCCGCGTTAGAGGGCTAAAAGTGCCTGGTCCATCCAGTATGAATATTTGGGGGCGATTTGATGGATCCCCAGATGCCATAAGGGGTCATATATGACAGGTAGAAGGCACTGTCATGCCTCCAGTGCAAGCCAAGTCCCAACTCATGATGAGGAGCATGCAACCTTGTTCACAAAACTAAATAATGTGCAACCAATGCGTGCAAAACATTTGGTTTCTTATGGATCCACGAGAAAGAGTTAATATTTTATTTCGAAAAATAGGTCCATAGACATTAAAGTGTACAATCAAAACATTGCGCCACTTGAGGGATTGAATTATGTTTGGACTGCAGGGAAAGCGAGTCCAGTACAAAAAATCAACAGGCGACCTGTTGTCTTGGTGGGACAGCAGGTTTTGAATGTTGATGCATCCTTTCCAGCTGGTAATTATTCTGGGTCATGTGGAGCAGTCATTTGGGACCACCATGAAAACTTTATCTCCGCTTCTACTGCAAAGCTTGAACATGTAGCAGATGTACTCTCTGTTGAAGCCACGGTGTTGCTAGAAGGCTTCAAACTTGTACAAATCAGTGGATGCAATAACTTGATGGTGAGATTAGATAACTCAACTGTGATACAAGCACTAAATTCAAATGAAGGGCATTCAATGGTGGTGGCGCCGGTGTTGCAGGATTGTCGGTTACTGTCGAGTATTGTATTAGGGAATCAAACATAGTTGCTCACGAGCTAGCTAAATGGGGAAGTGTTAACCCTCCTGCAGTGTGGTTGAAGGCACCCCGGTTTTATTTTTAAGTTTTTAGCAGATGATGTAAGTGTTATTTGAAATTGAATAAAGCTAGCCCGTAGGCCTTCCCGTAAAAAAAACATTGCGCCACCTTTTTAGCAGAAAAAAGAAAAAAATGTGTCTGGTAGTTTTTTTCTTTTCATTTTTATCTCTGTGTGGGTTTTTTTTTTGGAGAAGAATCTATGTATGGGCTGTGTATTCATGGACGACACTGGGCCATTTTCTCCGAGAAAAGAAAAGACTACACACACAGTTTGGTACAAGTGGGCCTTCGCTAAAAAAATGTACAAGCGGGCCGTTGCGCGAGGCCCGCGTCCCTGTGAAATACCCGCCGCAGCAACGCCTCCGCCGGCGCCCGCCTAAACCCTACTAGCAAGCCCTTCCCACCCCCGCCGCACGACCAACCCCACCACCCCCCGCGCGGCGAGCGAACAGCCAACCGTCCCCAGCGCCGGCGACCGGCGAGGATGGGTCGCGAGAAGTCCCGGAGGCTCTCGGGCAGCCGAGACTTCCGGCAGCGGCTGGTGCTGGCGACGCTGACCTCCACCCCCATCATCATCAAGGACATCCTCGCCGGCGAGGGGGGCCTCCGCCCGCACGAGATGTCCCTCCTCCACCTCCTCGACAAGGTCTCGGACCAGCACGTCATCGACGTCAACGACACAGGCAAGGGCGCGCCGACTTGTGGCCGCGACAGGGGCTTCTTCCATTTGGGTTGGTGGCTGATTGTAGTGAGTTCGTCCGTGGGCAGGGACGAAGGTCGGGTACAAGCCCGGGGTGGTCCTCGGCGGGAAGGACCTGGAGCACGACTGCGGGGTGCACCGCGGGATCGGCTACTTCATCGAGCCACTCATTCTGCTCGGGCTCTTCGCCAGGTCGCCCTTGTCCATTCGGCTCAAAGGTGAACAGCGCTTGCTCATCTTGTTTCTGCTTGAGGTGTGCAG
This sequence comes from Triticum timopheevii, assembly GCA_963921465.1. Taxonomy (NCBI): domain Eukaryota; kingdom Viridiplantae; phylum Streptophyta; class Magnoliopsida; order Poales; family Poaceae; genus Triticum; species Triticum timopheevii. The sequence goes on from OY997270.1 coordinate 109,259,191, forward strand.
AATCAGCGAAGTTTCGGGTGACTGTTGTTGCACCGTCAGGTCAATTGATTGCCATGTTTTGCACTGGAACTCCGGGATTACGATATTTAGTTCAGGCAGAGGTTGTGTGGTCAGGGTTTTGTAGAATTATTGGTTATTTAATCTGCTTCATTGTTCATTGCAATGGGTTCTTTTAACTTTAGGCTGTTCTAGAAGTATTAGTTATCCACTCTGATCAATTGTTCGGTGGGATGGTTTGTTTGTTTCAATTGGTGTATGTGGATCATGCGAGTCGGTCCTGTTCTGGCATGGATTGTTTTGACAAAGGTGGTTTAATTGCCAGTTAGTTAATTTGGCTGAATTCGCTATCACGGAGTAAGCAAACCTTATTAGCTCTTTCTCATGAACCCATGATCCTTGTGGCCATTCATTTTTCCTAATGAAGATGCTCTTGCTAACATGAGGTGCTCAGTAGTGCTATGTGTCTCAAGCTTCACAAGCTTCCATAAGCCAAGATCTGCAAAAGACTAGAAAGGAAATAATTCTTTTGTTCTGCTCAAAATTGATGGCCATTGTTGTTAATGATCGTACAAAGTCTTTCACTTCTACGGAGTCTAAGTATTGCCATGCTTGTAGGAATCACAAATTCTGCAGAAGGTTGATGGCCATCACTGTTATTAATCATACAGTCTCTTTTGCTTCTGAATTTAGTATGGAGTCTAAATTTGATGCCATTATTTTTAGGAATCACGAATGATACAAAGGATCCTTCTGTGGATACTTTCCGGATGGTTACGTTGCATATGCTCAAGCATTTTGGCGTTCCTCTTGAGGGACTGGAGCTCAAAATTGAAAACCGGGGAGCTCCTCCTCGTGGTGGTGGCGAAGTGCTTCTTCGAGTTCCCAATATAAACAGTACATTAAAGGTGTGTTGGAGTTTACTTCTGCTCACGTTTCGTGATTTCTGTTGACATTGCCCTTCTAATATCAAGTGTTTTTGCAGGCAGTTAATTGGATTGATGAAGGAATGGTAAAGAGGATAAGAGGTGTAACATTCTCAACCAATGTATCTCCACAGATTGAAAACCGTATCCTCTATGCTGCACGTGGACTCTTCAATAAGTTTATTCCGGATGTTCATATCTTCACCGATCATAGAGCTGGTTTATCTGGTGGATTGTACGTTTCCAACTTGAAGTAGAACCTGTTGAATATTATTAGTGACACAATGTGCTGTTATCTCCTGGTGTCCTTCTATTCAAAAATTTAAATGTATTCATCTTTTGGCAGGTCAGCAGGCTATGGCGTATCAGTAGTTGCTGAGACCACAACAGGCTGTCTGATTTCTGCAGATGCTACTGTGAGTTATCCCAATGTTGATGAAATGAGTGAACAATCTAAGAAGCCTGAGCTAATGTCTCCAGAGGATCTTGGTGAGCAAGTTGCATCGATGCTGCTAGAAGAGGTGGCTCAAGGAGGAGTTGTTGACTCAACGCATCAGGTCTGGTATTTCATTCCAGTTTATTCCTTTCTTATACTATTATTTAGCAGGCTGGTGGCAGATATTTTTATGTTGTGGCTGATAATTTGTGTTTTCTTTACATGCCTCTCCTACGGTTCATGATCACTACCACTATTGTGTTTTTTTGTCTACTCTGAAGCACTTAGACCGCTCTGCAACAATAATGGTCATTTATTTTGGCTGATGATGTTGTAGGAAGATAAATTAGCTATTCTAGCATCCCCCCCCCCCCCCCCCCCCCCTCTCGAGAACACAGCAGGGGAGAATCCATTCTTCCATTTTATTAACTCGAAAGCCACCCATGAAAGCTGGATAAGAATTAAAAATTCAAACTGAACATAGTATGCATGGATGTGATCCGTTAGAATGATCGTTTTATGCAAGTTCTTCTGCCAACCTAGTCCTTGGTTCATTTTGGCAAGATAATGTCTGAGACCGTGCCTGCCTTTCCTTCTATGTCTCTTTCTGAATCTTGCTTCAAAATGCTTCTTCTGTTAGTCACATGATGTTTCTCTTGTAAACAATTTGCAGGGCCTTCTGTTCATGCTGTGTGCTCTATGCCCGCCTGATGTGTCAAAGGTTCGCGTGGGACAGCTGACACCGCACGCTATAGAATCACTTCGAAACATCAAGGAGTTCCTTGATGTCAAGTTCATCATCAAGCCCGACCCAAACTCAAACACGGTCAGTCTAAAATGTGTTGGTGCGGGAGTGAAGAATCTTGCTCGGAAGATTTCATAAACAGAACTATCATGAACCTCATCTAGGATGAAAAACAGTGTTTTGGAACCGCAACACAAGAATTTTCGTAGATCTTCTTCCCCGTAGTAGTTTTGATGTAAGCTAGTTGATCCAGAATGGATTTGCCTGATCATATTATCATGTACCCTCCTGAAAAAACATGGGTGTGAGCTTTCCATTTGAGATCACACATTTGATGTGCGTTTACTTCTTACTAGCCTGGAACATCAAGCAACCTGTGACTATGAATCGAGCATGCCATCATACGTGTCAAGAGGCCTAGCAAGAAGATCATCTGATATCACAATAGTTCATAGAGAATGAACTCCATGCTCACCTAACACATATACTCCTTCCCAAATTACTTGTCCTACATTTGTCTTGATACGGATGTATATAAGATAAGTTATTCAGGACAGAGGGAGACAGGGAGTACACACAGGCACAAAAATATCTAGTCTTCTCTCCTCTCTGTATTCATTTATCCATCTCTGTACACAAGTGAATGTCATATAAACAAGAGAAGAACACAGCAGCAGCGCATGGATGCTACGTTACTATTACTTGCAATATACTTCCTCTGTTTCTAAATATAAATCTTTCAAAATAAGTGTCTCAACTCTAGTACAAGTTAGTACAAAGTTGAGACACTTATTTTGGGATGGAGGGAGTATGTACTTTCCATTGCCTCTACTCTAAAATTGCATGTGTAGGGTGTTATGTGACTTGCTAGCTAGAGTAAAAACTACCGATAAGTAAAATTGGAAATGGAGTCATTTAAATTTGGCAACTAGTCTACTCACCCTTTTCTAGACATACTTTCGATCCTACATCCCCCCCCCCCCCCCCCCCCCCCTACTATCGTGCAACGAACGTCCTCGCGCTTCCGAAGCACCATCTTGAAGTATGGTAGCGCGGTTGCACGCCTTTCGCCGCACTGACCTCAACCGCCGACTTGCTAGCTACGGCTAAGAACTGCCAAGAAGTAAAATTAGAAAAGGAGTCCTTTAAATTTGACAACTAGTCTATTCAACCCCCCTCTAGAGCGCCGCCGATGCCACCATCTTGAAGTACGGTAGCACGGTTGCATGTCTTTCGCCGCACTGACCTCAACCGCCGTAGCTCGTCGTGTCTTTGGATGTGACGCTGACAAGCACCACCGCCCGCGTCGTAACACATCGCGTCTCAAGTTGCAGCACCGACAACACTGGTCACCGCACCACAAGCCGTCGCCGAGCTCGCAGCTCGTCACACCATCGTCGGTCGACACACAACAACCCGTGATGTCAGTCGTAGCACCGCCCATTGCCGAGCTCGACGCCCCGATGCGACTCGCAGCAGTAGCCGCTGGCTTTTGCAATGACGAGCGCCTCTGCTCACAACAGCACCGTCCGCTCTGACTCCGTGGCTTGCAACACTACGCTCCGCTCACAACAGCACCGTCCGCTCTGACTCCGTGGCTTGCAACACTACGCTCCACTCACAACAAGAGTCATTTAAAATTGGAAAAACTACCGAGAAGTAAAATTGGTGAGGAGTAAAAACTACCGAGAAGTAAAATTGGAAAAAGAGTCATTTAAATTTGGCAACTAGTCTATTCACCCTTTTCTAGACATACTTTCGATCGTACATACCCCCCCCCCCCCCCTCCCCCCATCGTGCAACGAACGTCGTCGTGCTTCCGACGCACCATCTTGGAGTACGGTAGCGCGGTTGCACGCCTTTCGCTGCACTGACCTCAACCGCCGACTTGCTAGCTACAGCTAAGAACTGCCAAGAAGTAAAATTAGAAAAGGAGTCCTTTAAATTTGACAACTAGTCTAAACCCCCCTCTAGAGCGCCGCCGATACACCATCTTGAAGTACGGTAGCGCGGTTGCACGTCTTTCGCCGCACTGACCTCAACCGTGGTAGCTCGTCGTGTCTCTGGATGTGACGCTGACACGCACCACCGCCCACGTCGTAACACATCGCGTCTCTGGTTGCAGCACCGACAACACTGGTCACCGCACCACAAGCCGTCGCCGAGCTCGCAGCTCGTCACACCATTGTTGGTCGACACACAACAACCCGCGATGTCGGTCGTAGCACCGCGAGTGGCCGAACGGAAACATGCCTAAGTCGTAGCACCGCCCATTGCCGAGCTCGACGTACCGGTGCGACCCGCAGCAGTAGCCGCTGGCTTTTGCAACGACGAGCACCTCTGCTCACAACAACACCGTCCACTCTGGCTTGCAACACTACACTCCGTCGTGAATATCACCGTCATCAGCTCACAGCATAGCACCTGCCCTTTCAGCCCATGTGATTGGGTTTAGAGCAGGTTGTTGGTCGGCAACATGCTAAGGGACGAGTTGAGTGGCGCGAGCGGACGTGTGAGGGAAATGAGGAAGCGAATTGCTCGAGGAAGAGGAAAGATGTGGACAAGAGACAAGGATAAAGGGTGGAGCGCCGGGTAGGCCCCAGCCCCATAGGGACGCGTGCGTGATATGAGGTGACCGACCGAGCGCTGAGATCGGTTGCCCGATCATAAACGTTCCCCGTCTATTTTAGGGGCCGCCTATCAGCCATACACATCGGTGCTGTGGCATAGTCGCATCTAGTAGTAGCAAGTCCGCTCGTAATCTCTCACAGCCTACACTCGTTCAATTCTTCATGATCTCGCAAATCACGCTCATTTTGAGCGAATAAACGAATGCAAGGTGTACCCTGGCTTGAACCATCCTCTTGTCAAACTGATTATTTGCACAGGCACAGAGCAAAAGATCAGCTTGCAAATTTTTGAGATTTTTTTGCATCTGGTTGTGAAACACCCCTGCGGTTAGCTGTGTTCCAGATGAGTATCATTCACAGCTTTACTATAACAGTAACAACAACAAAACACTGAACCAGCAGAAAACAGGAAGGCATAAATATTCACAGCAATTATAGTATCACCGGCTTAATTCACTGCATGAACTGGTGGACAGAGCTCAAGAAGACCTGACAAAAGGGGATCCCAAATTTAGCGACGATTTGCCTGATAATTCACAAAGCAAGCGAACACCTGATAAGGTAATACATATGCAGTACTACTTTGGCTGCCATTATTACCAACCAATGTCTAAGAACAAGAGTTTCACTCCTTAATCCACACTAAGAACATGTGTGATGACCATGTTGATGAGAAAACGAAAAAGGCAATGCAACACGGCACCGTTGAGTGTCCATTGTTGCCCTATCTAGTCCCGTTTAGATGACCATATTATGGTCAAAGTTGTGCATCAGGAAGACGGATCCAGCAAATATACCAGCAGCCTTTAGCACCTTCTGTAAATGAACAAATAAAAAAACAGTAGTAAGAGGTTTTTGTACCAACAGGAGATATCGTCCAAAACAACAAGGGTGCAATATCACTATAAAGGAAAGAAGTCCACATAACCCCCTGGTGTTTCGTAAACTGGCCAGTTTACCCCCTGAGGTCCAAAACCGGATATTTACCCCCCTGAGCTTTCCTAAACCAGGTAAATCACCCCATACCCCTGCTTAGAGTGGTTTTTGAGGATGGTTTTGGTGACATGGCATGGTTGCGGCCGGGTACCACGTCTGCACGGTTCCTCTCTTCCCCTCACAACCATATGCTATCGCCGTGTATATGCGTCCGTCACATCCTTGCGTCGCCACTCGTTGAGCTTCGCGCGGCGCGACCTCCATCCTGGCAGGTAGGTCTCTTGCGAACAACGACGCCGACGAGGTAATACTCAGAAGCAGAACCAGCTGGCTAGCAGCCGGCTGTGTTTTGGCTTGCATGCAATCTCTACTTTCCATCATCCCCCCGCGTGTCGTAGTCACCCTGGCAACGCTCTCGCCGGCCATGTCCTCTTCTTCTTTCGCTGACAATAGCTCATCAAGCTCGCGCTGCCGCCGGTAGCTGGCAGCATCCACTATCAGAGCTAATCATGATTAAGTTACTCCAATCCGGCTCGAACATGGTAGCACGTACGGAGTACTTGCGTGTACATGCATGCTTGTGCAAGAGGTAATCCATCCAGCCGCTCTGTACGTGTGTTGTATTTGGGGGAGCTTTGCGTTCTAGCTGGAGAGAAATTATGTGCGCCTCTCTAGCGACGCTCCAGCTCCTCGCCCCACCACTGTTCGCCTCGGAGAGCTTGAGTACGAGACACTGCCGTACTGGTTGCGCACGGCGAGGGGGTCGCCTGAACTTGCATCGTTGGCGGGTTGTGCATGCACCCCAGCGCGGCCGCCGCGTCTGCGCAGCAGAGCATGATAGTGCAGAGGACGAGAAGGATCCCACGAACCCCGTGTGATGCGCTGGGCGAGAGAGGCCTATTATGCAAGAAATTGCTGGCCTCGTACAAGCTGCATCGTAAGCTGGAGAAGGGGGGGCTCACGGCTGAGAAGCTCACGGAGTGAGAAGAATGGGACTCAGCGAGCTACGTGCTGATGACATGCATCGACACGATGCTTCCTGAGTGGCATGACGTTTACTTGTGCCCGAAGGAGATGCATGAGGCCGGATGCATGTCAGGAACAAGGTGCACATTGCCGCATCACCAAAACCACTTGTAAAACCACTCTAATAAGGATTAGGGGGCTATTCACATGGTATAGGAAAGTCTAGGGGGTTAGATACCTGGTTTTAAACATGAGGGGGTAAAGTGGCCGGTTTGTGAAACCCAGGGGGGTTATTTGGACTTCTTTCCACTATAAAGTGCAAGTAGTTAATCTAGTATTCCTTAACCCAATAACAGCCCAGCACAATTACAGCACTCCAGCAGCACCAAGAGATAACATGCCGGAACAACTTCAAATCATTTTGCGCCTCACTAAAAATGGGGTTCCACTTTATGGCCAAAAAAACACATAGGAGAAAAAAAATATAAATGTTCAGCTGCCAGACAACAAATTCAGAGATAGGATCCACCATTGCAAAGTTTCAATGTCAAGGATAACTTAAAAGTTAGGAATCCAGCAATAAAAAATATTGATTTTCTGGCAGAGATTTCAAACATCTCAGGCAGAAATTTAATAGCCAGGCATAATTTAACAAACAAATTTGTGGGGATAAGTAACTAAACTAAGCGATTCACAAGTAACTAAAGTAAGCGATTCATCAGCGAAGGAACCAAGGTTTGACTGACTAATCCTACCAATTCTAGAAAATCCAATGATTTCTTGTCTTAGTAGATCCTACATATATCCTATGAATTGCAATCATAGTGTGGAACAACCTTGAGAGGATCGCATAGCAGAACACGGAGGGGAACACAAATTCAAATCCTTTTGCACCTCAAATAAAAATGAAGGTTCCTCTTTTAGGCAAGAACGAACACATGGGACAATAAGATATAAAGGATCCACTAACAGACATAACTAAAAATACATCAGAAACATGATCAGCCAGTGCAAAAATCCAATGTCATGCATAACTTAAAGTTTGGGATCCGCCAACAGAAAAACATCGGTTCTCAGGCAGAAATTTAGAAGATCAACAGGATCACTGCAGGCATAATTTAACTGTTAACCAACTTTTTTGTGAGGGTAAGTAACTAAAGTAAGCAATTCACTAGCAAAGGAACCAAGGTTGTCAACCTAGGTTGACTGACCAACCTACCAATTCTAGAACTATCCTTTGATTCGTGATCTTAGATCCCACATTGATCCTATGAATTGTGATCATAGTGTTGAACAACCTTGAGGGGACCACATATAGTAGAATAAAGAGAATACAATGGAAGATAGAGGTGGATCTATACACACGGAGATGAAGAAATAAAACCACACCCGTAGTTGTGCAGAACCTAGCAAGTTAGAAGTTATATGAATTTACTAGTAACAACGCCACAAGACATTACCGACGCCCAATGAGACTTATAGTCTCACCAACGCCACAAGTACACTAGTCTAAACTGATAACAAGCGAAGCGTGTTAGTGCTAAGGCCGAGAAACTGCCCCAAGAAGAGTCTGCCAGGAGGACAGAGTCAGAGTGCCTAAATCACTTCTTCGGCTTTTTTCCATGCCCTAATTGAGCCCAAAACCTTGAGCAGCAGCATCACAATTCACAATCAAGCTTGTTGAAGCACAACAGAACACAACCACCAAGGTTCACAATGTGCTACCAAGTTCCCGGGTCCCCATATACTACTACACATCAAAAGGTCAGCGAACAACCTAAGGCCTTGTACAATGGGAGGTGCTTAGGGAAGGTGCTTAGAGAAATAAACCAGGCTTTTTTTAAGCGTCGGTGCTTATTTGTACAGGATAGACGCTTAACTAAGCATCTCTCCTATAAAAATAGGCACCGGTGCTTCAGAAAAACCCGGTTTATTTTTCTAAGCATCTCTCTAAGAACCTCCCATTGTACAAGCCATCCAAATTCCAAACCTAATCTCTCATCCGTAGCAGGCAGCAAACCGGACTGCCATAATATAGTAATTCCACATCAGCAATGAGCCAATGACACAAGAACAGGGTAATTAATAAGTATGCGACACATAAATAACTAAGATCGAAGCGAGAAGAGGGAGAGAGGCTGACATAGTTGACCGCCCAGTTCTCCTCGCTGTTGCACTGCGAGTCCCAGAACGCCCTCATCTTCTCCAACGCCGCCTTCGCCGCCGCCATGTCTGCTCTTTGGATCTCCTCCCGCTCCTTCCGACGAGTTCTATCTGGTTAGTTAGGGTTTTTTTTTCTTCGCGCGGCGGAGGGTTACGTGTTATGTTCAGGAGCCCACTTCTTCTCTATATGAGTCTATTACTCTATTGGGCCTTTTGCACTCGATTTTGGGGTTGCGACTCCGCTGAAAAAAGGAAGAGACGGAGAGAAAAAAGAGAAGGGAAAAAAAAGGAGAAGAGAGGAAAAGCGAAAAAAAGTCCGACTCCGCTGGGGATCGAACCCAGAATCTCTGGTTTCGTAGACCAGCGCCTTATCCATTGGGCCACGGAGTCAACTGATGAAATTTCTGGGCTTTGTAACTACAAGTGGGTTGGGCCATACATAATAAAGAGCAAAAAAAAAAGATACGACTCCGCTGGGGATCGAACCCAGAATCTCTGGTTTCGTAGACCAGCGCCTTATCCATTGGGCCACGGAGTCATTTCACGACACCATTTCACCTAGAAATTTAGTAACCATTATTTCCGTGATTTAATAGTCATTCGTCGCCAACGTTGGATTTTGTAGCGCTGGAGAGATGCCACGTCTCCTGCTTGGATGGATCAGGCGACACCGCACACACCAGCTACACCACTCCACCGAAGGAAAAGGGACGAAGATTTGCACGTCGCCAAGTCCTGAACGGCTGAACCATTACCAAGCAAAGCAGGGGATCCATCGACGACGCGAAGAGAGAGGTGGCAATGGCGTCGCTTCTGTCGCCGAGCACCGTCGCTGCGACCACGGAGAGACCGACCGGCAGGAGGGGCCGCCTTACTCCCAGTGTCACCGCCATGGCAACCAAGGGCCCGAAGCCCAGCTCCGGCGGCACGAAAAGATCGTCGGTAAGCTAGCGCCTGCCGTTAATCCCTTGCGCTGTCAATCTATTTCCATGTCGACTCCATGCGTGCGTGTGTGTCCAAGAACTTGTAATTTACCGACGCGCGCGTGTGGCGCATGCAGGGCACTACCACGGTGTTCCCGGTGGGGAAGCCCGCGGGCCCGCCGCGGCCGGCGACGACGAAGGGGTCGGCGCCCGTGAAGCTGCTGACGAACGTGGAGAAGCTGCGGCTGCTGACCAAGGCGGAGAAGGCGGGCCTGCTGTCCGCGGCGGAGCGCGCCGGGCTGTCGCTGTCGGCGGTCGAGCGGCTCGGGCTGCTGTCCAAGGCGGAGGAGCTCGGGGTGCTGTCGGCCGCCACCGACCCCGGCACCCCCGGCTCGCTGCAGGGCCTCGCGCTCCTGCTGCTGGCCGCCGGCCCCGCCGTCGTCTTCCTCGTCCCCGAGCAGTACCCCTGGGAGGTGGCGCTGCAGGCCATCGCCGCCCTCGTCTGCGTCGCCGGGGGATCCGCCGCGTTCGCCGCATCCAGCTTCGTGTCCAGGCTCCAGGGCTCCTCTGGCTGATCTCGACGAACTCTGCTTGCTTCAGCATCGACCGGGTGTCAATTGCTGCGTTTGATTCTAGCACCAGTGATCTTGCGTAGAGTTAATCTACTTCTGCAAAGATGGGCTGATATTTATACGATGCGCCATTCGGTGGCAATACTGCAGGTTTTTGTATTAAAGTGGTGTTGTCGAACTTCTGATGGAAGCACTTCTGTACTTAGCTTTTCTGCATCTTTAAAAGGACTAGTAGAATGCCCGATGCATTCACCGACATTTTAAAAATCTTTCTGCTTTATCATGATCATATTTTACTGTCAGAAAAGAGATTTATGGATATATGATATTCCTCGTTGCAATTAATGTCACTAAATTTCTCGATCCATCGAAGCATGTGTAAGTGCAAAAGTAAACAGCTTTTTTGTGGTAGTTTAGACCCTAATTTTCATATTAAAACTCCGCCGCCGCCTAGCAATCTCACCTCACACCGCGGCTCCAAGCAGCCACGCTTCACCTCAATCCCAACGCGCCGTTCCCACACGCCCAGCCGGCCATCCAACTCCCCTCGGCCCCTCTTGCTGCTGCCAATGTGTTAGTTGGCTCCGTCCAATCGCCATGCTCCTCTAGTAAACCTTGCAGGCTCGTACATCGCTGACCTTGCGGCAGGCCTCGAACATCCAATGCCTTCTTATGGATTAGAAATTTAGTTATCCATGATCGGATATATCCGTATATGTGGTATGATTTCACCGTAGAAACTTAGTGGTGTTAAAAATTTCTTGCAGGTGCTACTGCTAACTGCTGCTCCTTGGAAATAACCGATTGCCAACAGACTGAACTAATATACTTTACAACTTAAAACCTGAATTTGCGTTGGACATGGACAACTATACGAAGGTGAATACTAAACTATCCGTGAGCACATGTTGCCTACGTATTGCTGCATGGGAGCTGTGGCGGGGGATGATGTATTTTTGTATGGCATGGCCTTCTTTTCGACGGCGGCGAGCTCGTCAGCGGCGTCCGCTGTTTTTGCCACCACCGTCATGAGTCAGGCCACGATGAGCAGTCTAAGTCAGCGCCTCACATACGGCCTGGCGACGAAGAGGAGGACGGGTAGGAGACGTCAGGTGAGACTTGCTCCAAGCCACCGAGCACGGGCTGATCGAGGAAGGGACGAGACATGGGCCCACGGAGATGCAAGCAGGCGACGGTGAAATGGAATGAGAGAGAGAACGAGCAGGTCGCATCAACCCATCTAACGAGCCGAGAATATATTCCCAAATTGCCCTCAAATCTTGTATACTACTCGCGTTAAACAAGCAGTGCACGCTGTGCTGCTAATCCGATCCAAGCAGTATACATCTCTTTGAGGCATTGGATCATCAGGAATGAACGGCCAATATTCATCTCGGGTACCATAAAAGAGCTCAAAGTAAATGAATCTGAGTTGAGTGGAATAAGAAGGGTCAAATGAATGGAAAAGGAAAGCATCAAATGAATGAACAAACGAATCACGCACACACCATTCATCAGTTCTTCTCCATCAGAAAATGGAATCCAATACGTTGTTGCTCCAACATTGCTCCACGGAATCCATCGGCCTCCTCGCTAGCGCTAAGGAACCCCATTTGGCCATTTTTTTGGGCTGCCGGCCTCAACATCGCCCCGGACATCTCTCAGATAGCTCTGCCACGGTGCCATGTCCTCCATGTTTCACTTCATCCTACACTACTCCCCATGTAACATAACTACTATTGTTCAAGCATGCATACTAGTCGTTAGGTCGAGCACATCCAAACGGTTGCGGTCCACCCGTTTTCACCCTTGCCTCCCATCATGAGACATCTGTTGCACTGCGTCAACAACGCTCCTGTCATGCACGCGTCCAGTGTGGGTCCTGGCCCCTCACAAACAGCCCTCACCAGCCAGCGACCTCGCCGCAGGTCCCACCTTGCCACCCTCATCATCACCGCAACTCTTCCCTCTTGCTCCCTTCCTGTTGCATCATGTTGGCCATTTCACATACAAAAAATGCCGATGAAGTTGTTGCAGCACGCACAGGAGAAATGCCCCCTCCCCCCGCCACCATAGAATCGCCGACGATGATTGTAGCTCCGCTCCATTTTCGCAACACTGTCTGTTGTGGTGACAGCTCCTTCACCTGCGTCGCGGCGTGAATGCAGCAAAATCCTTTCCCAGTTCGAGCATCCAGAAAATGTCTACGGTGGCAACTTCACTGGCAAAGGTTCCAACATTTCGCAACCTGGTTGCAGCTCAGGTAGTAGCCGATTCTAGCATTTCGCAAAATCGTTCTTTGGTTCCAACATCTGCATCACCATTCACAATATTGCCCAGTTATGGTCACCATCGGGCCTCTCGTGTTGGCGGGTGTAGCAGCCACCAAACATGGTTCCAGCATGATAATTTCTCCTTTAAGTTACATGATAATTTCTAAATCGTCACCCCCACACACCCACCCAAACCCACGCCCACGCGCACGCACACGCATGCGCGTGCACACACACAGTGGTCAGCGACTTCGTCGTTACTTCTTGGTATAGGTTTGTTCGAAATACCATAATAGGAGGGAATTTCTTGGGTAGTTACACCTTAGATGCTTTCAATGCCATGGAAAATTTAGTTGGAACCCCACCAAATAGAGTGAACAATACTGAAAAACTTTTTGGCATCTTATGCATAGACTTGATATAATAAAAATAAAATGCCCACTATGGAGAAGTTAGAGGAAATTGATAAAAAAGATGCATAATCACTTCACTGAGTTAGCCTCTTCAGTAGGGAATGTGTTAAACTTAATAGAAGATTTGAAGAAAGAACCATGTACCAATAGTGTAGAACAAAGTTCATCTATAATAGATAAGTTAGAAGAGGTTATGGATGTTTTGGGATCAACTTTTGCTTCTATAAAAAGTAAAGGAAAAACTTCTAGGAATAAAAATATGAGATTTACCTATGTGCCAAAAATTCCTTAGCCAAATTTTGATGCTTCACCCAGTAAAGGAAAAGAGGATTTGAAGATTTACCTATGTGCCTAAGATTTCTCAACCAAATTTTCATGTTTCACCTACTAAAGGAAAACTAATTTTTTATCATGATTGTCATTCTTCTTAGGTGTGCTCAATGCCTCTCTCTCATAGTTCTCATTGTATGGCTCATCAACCTAATTTCACCGTAATTAGTACTCCCTCCGTAAAGAAATATAAGAGCGTTTAGATCACTAAAAACACTCTTATATTTCTTTACGGTGGGAGTACAACTTAAAACACCCCCTTGTTATTAAAGATTGATACTAATATAACATGTCTCCTTCTAGCATCTTGTTTGACCAAATAATGAGGTTGGAAAGCTTAGTTAGACATACTACTGCTATGAGGCCTCTCCACACCACAACGACTTTCTCTCTCGAAAAAAAGTCATTGCTTAGCTAATTTTGACAAAAAAATGAAGACAAAAGACCCCAGACATTTTACTGGCAACTATTAAAAAAAATATTTGTCATGACCAAAAAATATAGTTGTGTACTCCCTCTATAAACTTTTATAAGTAGTGATCTAAACGCTCTTATAAAAGTTTACAAAGGGAGTAGTTTTTGGCTGTCGTCCAAACATAACCCAAAACCGGACAAGATATGAAAAGTATGGTGAGAAGGAATCGATAGACTATGCTGAGTATTTAAGAGCATATACAACCGGACCTCTCAAACCCGCCTTCTACACCCGGGCGGGCCGACCGGTCATGATTTTTTTGACCCAGACGGGCCTCTCAGACGACCCTCAAATGCTCGGGCTGACCGGCACCCCCTATATCCAGCCCAAATATGGGGCGGATATGAGGGCGCCCGGGCACGCCCGCCATGTCGGACTGACGAAGGGGTCGCAGCCGGAAACACCCTCAAACCCGGCGGTCTGAAGCTCGTCTCCTCCATCGGACCGGTGGCGCAACTCCGGCGAGCCGCATGTGCATTGCCCGACTATTTAAGTCGACCGGCGGCACCGAAACCCTACCATCCATCCACATCTTCCTCCTCCTCTCCGCCGCCACTGCCACTTTCCACTCCACCCGTCCGCCTAGTAGCCATGCCCCCATGCTGCCAGGTGAGGAGCGAGCCCTTTCTGACGCCGGAGCGTCGGCTCGAGCTCCTTGAGCAGATTCGGGCTAGGCGTGAAGCCCGGATCATCGTGGGGCCTACCTCCGGATGAAGTGGATCCGGAGGAGGAGTTGGAGGAGGAGGATGTGGGGGACGCTGGCGACGAGGATCTGCAGGCGGGGCAGCAGGCCATCCTTGATTCCCTCCGGTCGGAGTCAGGTGCAGAGGCAAGATGTAGTCGCTGATAACCCACAAGTATAGGGGATCACAAAAGTTTTCGAGGGTAGAGTATTCAACCCAAATTTATTGATTCGACACAAGGGGAGCCAAGGAATATTCTCAAGTATTAGCAGCTGAGTTGTCAATTCAACCACACCTGAAAGACTTAATATCTACAACAAAGTATTTAGTAGCAAAGTAGTATGGAAGTAACGGTAACGGTGGTCAAAGTAACAGTAGCAGTTTTAGCAATCGTAACAGTGGCAACGGAGAAGTAACTAAGCAAAGATCAATATGAAATGAGCTCGTAGGCAATGGATCAATGATGGATAATTATGTCGGATGGCATTCATCATGAAACAGTTATAACATGGGGGGACACAGAACTAGCACCATTTCATCAATATAATGTAGGCATGTATTCCGAATATAGTCATACGTGCTTATGGAAAAGAACTTGCATGGCATCTTTTGTCCTACCCTCCCGTGGCAGCGGGGTCCTAATGGAAACTAAGGGATTTTAAGGCCTCCTTTTAATAGAGTACCAGACCAAAGCATTATCACTTAGTGAATACATGAACTCCTAAAACTACGGTCATCACCGGGAAGTGTCCCGACTATTGTCACTCCGGGGTTGCCAGATCATAACACGTAGTAGGTGACTATATCTTGCAAGATATGATCAGGCACACTCATATATTCATGAAAACATAATAGGTTTAGATCTAAAATCATGGCACTCGGGCCCTAGTGACAAGCATTAGGCATAGCAAAGTCATAGCAACATCAATCTTAGAACATAATGGATACTAGGGATCAAACCCTAACAAAACTAACTCGATTACATGGTAAATCTCATCCAACCCATCACCGTCCAGCAAGCCTATGATGGGATTACTCACGCATGGTGGTGAGCATCATGAAATTGGTGATGGAGGATGGTTGATGATGACGATGGCGACGGATTCCCCTCTTCGGAGCCCCGAACGGACTCCAGATCTGCCCTCTCGAGGAAGAACAGGGTTTGGCGGCGGCTTCGTATCGTAAAATGCGATGAATCCTTCTCTTTGATTTTTTTCTCCCCGGACGTGAATATATGGAGTTGGAGTTGAGGTCGGTGGAGGTCCAGGGGGGCCACGAGGTAGGAGGGCGCGCCCAGGGGGGTAGGGCGCGACCCCACTCTCGTGGACAGGGTGTGGGCCCCTTTCTACTGATTCTTTCGCTAGTATTTTTTATTAATTCCAAAAGTTATCTCCGTGAAGTTTCAGGTCATTCCGAGAACTTTTATTTCTGCACAAAAATAACACCGTGGCAATTCTGCTGAAAACAGCGCCAGCTCGGGTTAGTTCCATTCATATCATGCAAATTAGAATCCAAAACAAGGGCAAAAGAGTTTGGAAAAGTAGATACGTTGGAGACGTACCAACTCCCCCAAGCTTAACCCATTGCTTGTCCTCAAGCAATTCAGTTGACAAGCTGAAAGTGATAAAGAAAAACTTTTACAAACTTTGTTTGATCTTGTTGTGCAAATATGTAAAGCCAGCATTCAAGTTTTCAGCAAAGATTATGAACTAACCATATGCACAATAACATTTAGGTCTCACGTTTACTCATATCAATGGCATAATCAACTAGCGAGTAATAATGATAAATCTTGGATGACAACACTTTCTCAAAACAATCATGATATGATATAACAAGTTGGTATCTTGCTAGCCCTTTCTGAGACCACAAAACATAAATGCAGAGCACCCCTGAAGATCAAGGACTGACTAGACATTGTAATTCATGGCAAAAGAGATCCAGTCACAGTCATACTCGGTATCAATTAATAACAATGCATACAAATGACGGTGGTGTTCTCTAACTGGTGCTTTCTATAAGAGGATAATGACTCAACATAAAAGTAAATAGATAGGCCCTTCGCAGAGGGAAGCATGGATTTGCAGAGGTGCCAGAGCTCAAGTTTTGAAACAGAGATAAATAATATTTTGAGCGGTAAACTTTTATTGTCAACATAACAACTAAGAGATCTCGGTATCTTCCATGCTACATACATTACAGGGAGTTCCCAAATAGAATGGTAAAGTTTATACTCCCCCACCACCAACAAGCACATTCCACGGCTGGTCCGAAACAATGGGTACCGTCCAACTAACAGCAATCCTGGGGGAGGTTTTGAAAGCACAAGTGCTCCCTGGGTGATTTTGGTAATTAATGTCAACATATCTCTTGTTGGACTAATACTTTCATCTAGTATATTTCAGATAAGTCCAAAAGTGGAGTGTCATGGACAAGAGGATGTGGAACCCCTTCAAGATGCTAAGGACAAAGGATTGGCTCAAGCTCAAATCAAAGGACTCTACATTTTCTATTTTCAGTGATCCAAGATCACATTGAGTCTATAGGAAAGCCAATACTATTAAAAGAGGATGATGTGTTGCTTAATGGCTTGCTTGCTCAAAGTGCTTAGTGATATGCTCCAAAGCCCTCAACCAATTTCTCATATCCACATATGTCCCAAACCAAAAGTCAAACTCGGCCCCACCGATTTGATCCATCCGGCGCCACCGAGTTCATTTGACATAGCCACTGCCAAAAACCCTAGTCACTTCGGTCTCACCGATAGGGATCTTGGTCTCACCAAGATGGGCTTGCAAACTCTCTGTTGTCTATTGCAATATTTTCAGTCCCACCGAGAAGATGTAATCGGTCACACCGAGTTTGCCTGACCAACTCTCTGTTTTGCTTATTACCAAATCGGTCCCACCAAGTTGTGTAATCGGTCGAACCGAGATGAGGCTCTACCCTAACCGTTGCACATCGGTCCAACCGAGTTGATCATATCAGTCCCACCGAAATTGCCTAACGGTCACATATGTACTGAATCGGCCCGACCAAGTTATCTGATTTGGTCCCACCGAGTTTGGTATATTGTGTGTAACGGTTAGATTTTGTGTGGAGGCTATATATACCCCTCCACCCTCTCCTCATTCATGAGGGAAGCCATCAGAACATGCCTACACTTCCACTACTCATTTTCTGAGAGAGAGCTACGTACTCATGTGTTGAGGCCAAGATATTCCAATCCAACCATATGAATCTTGATCTCTAGCCTTCCCCAAGTTGCTTTCCACTCAAATCATCTTTCCACCAAATCCAATCCTATGAGAGAGAGTTGAGTGTTGGGGAGACTATCATTTTAAGCACAAGAGCAAGGAGTTCATCATCAACACACCATCTATTACCTTTTGGAGAGTGGTGTCTCCTAGATTGGTTAGGTGTCACTTGGGAGCCTCCGACAAGATTGTGGAGTTGAACCAAGGAGTTTGTAAGGGCAAGGAGATCGCCTACTTCATGAAGATCTACCCTAGTGAGGCAAGTCCTTCGTGGGCGATGGCCATGGTGGGATAGACAAGGTTGCTTCTTCGTGGACCCTTTGTGGGTGGAGCCCTCCGTGGACTCGTGCAACCATTACCCTTTGTGGGTTGAAGTATCCATCAATGTGGATGTACGATAGCACCACCTATCGGAACCACGCCAAAAACATCCGTGTCTCCAATTGCGTTTGCACACTCCAATCCCATCCCTTTACTTTCTTGCAAGTTGCATGCTTTACTTTCCGCTGCCCATATACTCTTTGCATGCTTGCTTGATATGTATTGTGAATGGTTAAACTTGTGCTCAAACTCCACCTAAACTCGAAAAACTTAAAAACTGCCAACTTCGTGTGTTAAGGGTCTATTCACCCCCTCTAGACACCTCTTCTCGATCCTTTCAATTGGTATCAGAGCTTTGATCTCCATTGCTTTGGTTTAAACACCATTGGAGGAAGATGGATGAGTGTACTTTGGGGAGTCTTAGACATAGAGTGCCTATACTTGATGGAGAGTACTTTCATGAGTGGAAAAATGAGATGCTTGTGATTTTCAATGAATATCATTTGAACAAGTACATTACTAGCCCTTGTGCACCTCATGTTGATCCTATGCATCCTACCCTTGATGAGTCAATTGACATGATTCACAATCTTAGAACTGTTAATCTTATCATTATAGGTTTGCCTAGAAACTTGATTGGTTGCTTGCCTACTCTTAAGTGTGCCTACACTATATGGAGATTTCTTGAGGAACGATTTCCAAATTATTCCTTGCAAGATCTAGATGAGATTCTTCATAAGTCTATTGCCTTGAGTAAGATGAATTCCAATGATCCTAAGTTTGGTGATTGTCTATTTGAGCTTACAAATCTTATGCGTGCCAAAGGAGATGTTGGAATTATTAGCAATATTATTTCCGAAGCTATTAGAATTCATAAAGATGATCATTGTCAAAATCAGTTATGTAATGAATCACCCTCTCTAGGAATCGATCCACCACATGACGATGTTGAACATGGATACTATGATGAGGATGATGATAGTGACTATGATCTTGATGATGCAATGAGACACTTTGGTCTTATGGCAAATCTTCGGGGATACATGGCAGGAGGAAAGGAATGGGTCCTTGATAGTGGATGTACCGATCACATGACCGGAGATAAAGATATGTTTCATGAGCTTGCTGAAAATGACGGCCCTCAAAAGTATGTCACTTTTGGTGATAACTCAAAGGGTAAAGTGGTTGGCCTCAGTAAGGTGGCCATCTCACATGATAGCTCCATACAAAATGTCATGCTCGTTGAATCTCTTAGCTATAATCTACTTTCTGTTTCTAGACTAGCTGACTTTGGCTTCAATGTCCTATTTACAAAGTAGATTGCCAAGTGTTTCGTAGAGATAATCATAAAATGGTCTTTACCGGTATACGAAAAGGTGATCTATACATTGTTGACTTCCCTAAAAAGGCTCAACCTAGAACTTGCTTAATTGCTAAATCTTCTAAAGGCTGGTTGTGACATAGATGGTTAGGTCATGTGGGCATGCGAAACCTTGACAAGCTTATTAAAGGTGATCATATCCTTGGTGTTAAAGATGTCATATTTGATAAGGATAGACTTTGTAGTGCTTGCCAAGCAGGAAAACAGGTTGGAGGAAGCCACCCCGTGAAGAACATCATGGCCACAAGGAGACCGCTCGAGCTACTGCACATGGATCTTTTCGGTCCCAACACTTACAAAAGTCTTGGTGGAAACTCATTTGGTCTAGTTATAGTTGATGATTTTTCAAGATTTACGTGGGTGTTCTTTCTCGACGATAAATTGCAGGTCCAAAAGATCTTCAAATTTTTTGCTAGGAAGGCCCAAAATCAATTTGAAGTGAAGATCAAGAAGGTTCGCAGCGACAATGGAACGGAGTTCAAGAACGCAAATGTGGACACCTTTCTTGACGAAGAAAGGATTTCACATGAGTTCTCAGCTACATATACACCTCAACAAAATGGAGTTGTTAAGAGGAAGAACCAGACGCTCATCAAAATGGCGAGAACGATGCTTGATGAGTACGAGATGCCAAAGCAATTTTGGGCGGAAGCATTTGAGACAGCTTGTCATGCGACAAATCGCTTGTATCTTCACAAGCTACTCGGCAAGACGGCATACGAGCTCCTCACCGGTAACAAACCCCAAGTTGGATACTTTCGAGTATTCAACTCCAAGTGCTACATTCTTGATAAGCATCGTCATTCTAAATTTGCTCCTAAATCTCACGAAGGTTTCCTACTTGGTTATGGCTCAAACTCTCACACTTACCGTGTCTACAATAATTTCACCCAAAAGGTTGAAGAGACAGTAGATGTGAAGTTTGATGAATCTAACGGCTCGCAAGTTGAGCAATTGCCAATTGATGTAGGAGATAAAGATCCTTAAGAAGCAATACAAGACTTGTCTATTGGCAAGGTTCGTCCAATGGAGGTGTTGGGGATATAACTACTAGTATGACCCGCCAAAGGCAGCCGGGTTATACTTACAAGTATTTTTGAAGACAGAAGCTCAAGCTTGAAGACGGCGGCTTAGTAAAGGCCCAACGGCATAGAGGTGGCCTAAGGCCCGTAGTGTTAAACCGCCTTGATCATGTAACTTGTACTGTAAGGCAAGAAAGATTAAGAGACCGAGCCGGATACAATCTATAAGCCGGCCGGGACTCTGTAGAGCCGCTGGGCATCAACCTCAGTATATAAAGGGACGACCCGGCGGCAGTTCAGGGTACGAAACAACGACTCGAGAGCTAGGTCAAGCGATTCTGCTTCCTGGTTATCGAGACGTACATAATCCCAAACACAACTAGACGTAGGCTTTTACCTTCATCATAAGGGGCCGAACTAGTATAAAACCTCTCGTGTCTCTTGTCCTGATTAACCCCTTCAAGCTTCCTAGTTGCGATGGCTCCACGACTAAGTCCTTTCACTAGGACATCTGACGTGACAATTCCACGACAGTTGGCGCCCACCATGGGGCCAGCGCTCGGTGGCTTTGAGTTCTTGAAGGGCAGCTTCGAAGGGCTCAAGGGATACGCTGTGGGCCGGATGACCAAGAGTCGTCGCGGCAAGCTCTACACCGACGACGCAAGCTGGGTCCCCGAGGCCGGCTCAATTGAGTACGGGTACTGGGTCCCCTTTGGCGGAATCCATGTCTTCATCGGCAAGATCGGTGAGTTGGGCCCTGAGCCGGACATCTGCACCGACCTCATCGAAACGGCTCAGCGTGCGAGACCCGCCCGGGCTCTTCCTACTATGAAGCGTGCCTTCGTGGGATGCATCCACCGAGGGCTCTCTGGAGGATCTGCCTCTGGTGGTGAGGCGGCCATCTACTCTGACGGTGAGTCGTCCACAGGTCAGACGGATTCATTGTACCAACTATAGGATGGCGGGCTCGGCGCCTGTTCCGATGGCAGTAGTATTCTGGATTGTCTTGAGCCGTCGTACAGGGTCGGGATTTTCATGGCTGGAACCCAACCCATCCAAAACTCCACAACTGCAGCAGCGGTAACCTCCGGGTCAGCGGCAGCCAGGGCAGGAGGTCCTGTGCGTTCACCGGCCTAGGTGTTAATGGATCTCACCAACAAATTGACTACCCTGTTAACCGCCATAGTCAGCCCAGCAGATCAAGCCAGTCATGATGCAGAGGTGGCACAATTAAAGTTGGATATGGCGCAAGCTAAGGAGGACCTGGGAGCAGAAGATGTTAGGATAACCGCACATCGGGCGGCTCTGGACGTTCAGGCTCAGCAGATTCAGGCGCACGCATTCCGGCTTACGCAAGACCAGAACACGGCTAATGAGGTCATGAGGAGAAGGCATTAGAAGACCCAGTCTAGACTTCCCCCGGTTTATGATCCTCGGAACCTTTTTAACACGCTAGGAGCGGGGCCTAGTAACCCGCCGTGGCTCATCCAGCAGACAGGCAACCCGCCATGGCTCCCTCCGCGCACAGGGCCAGACCATGTTGCGACACCTGGGGACGGAGCACCGTTTCAGTCACCGGTGATGGGTTCTCCCCGTGTAAACACGACACCACCTCAGTATGTACCAACCCCTCCGGGTCATTACTCCAACCCATTGGAAAACATGATAGCAGCGGCAACCCGGTTGGCGGCTCTCCCAATTGATGGCGACTCTCCGACTGTAGTTGAAACCCACCGGATCAGGGAACTTCTTCAAATGGCTTTGGTACAGCAGGAGGCATACTCATACAGCCGAGACAGGATCCACTCGACCCCTCGTCCAAGCCGTAGCCCAAGTTATAGCAGGCACATGGATTCAACGGCCGTATCAAGCAATGTTAGATGCCGTGACCAGCCAGGTGGCGGTAACCCACCGCGTCATGAGGCTGTTAACTTGGTGGAGCAAGAGAGACTACGGCAAGAGGCTGAACGGGCGGCTGAGCAAGCGGCTCAGTTGATGGCTTATCAGCCATATCCAGTTTACCCAGCGACTTCTGTTGAGGCAGGTATAGCCACCCGGACTGGAGGAGTCTCGTGTCTGGTGCCGGCTCTACGTAACGAGCGGTTGCCTAAAGATTTTAAAGGGCCGAGGAAGGTGCCGAGTTACACAGCCGACTTACAGCCTGGGGCATGGATTGAGAGCTACGAGATGGCTATGGAGCTGTTGGAGGTTTCTGACGCAGCAATGGCTAAGTACTTTAACATGATGTTGGATGGAACCGCCCGCACCTGGTTGAAAGGCCTGCCACCTAATTCAATCGGTTCATGGGCGGAGTTAAAAGCCCAATTCATCCAGAACTTCAAAGACATGTGCAAGCAGCCCATGTCGTTCGTGGACCTGACGAATTGTAAGCAGGAAGAGGGTGAGTCTACAACCCATTGGGTACGCCGGGTTAAGGCCATAATACATTCATCTGATAAGATGGATGCCGGCTCTGCAGTCTTAATGTTGGAGAAGAATTGCCGTTTCTTACCTTTGAAACAAAAGCTGGGGCGGCTCAAACGTGAGTGCAATGATATGGGCACGCTGATGGCAGCTCTGGTCAAGTATGCCGATTCTGATAGTACCAAGGATCCCAAGTCTGATGATGAGAAGGCACGGAAGGGAAAGAGGAATGACAACGGCAAGGGCTCTCAGCACAACCCGGCAAATCAAGGAGGTAACAAACGTAAGGCTGACGGTAGTTTGGATTTTGTGGCTAACACCAATGCGCAGGGTCATAACCAGCGGCGCAAGGGAAGGCCACCTCCTCGATCTGGCGGGTCGGGACCCACACTTGAGCAGTTGTTGAATGAACCTTGTCCGAGACACGGCTCTAAGGAGAAGCCGGCTACACATTTGTGGAAGGAATGCACGATTATGAAGGCGTTCAAGAATTCCAACATGTTTGACGGTAACAATGGCCCGGGTGGCTCAGGTGGAGGCGGCTTTCATGGCCCGGACGGCGGGTCAAATCCCAATTTTCAAAATTCCCAGGGAAACCAGGGTGGATATAACCAACAGGCTGGCCAGGGCAGTCAGCAGTAGCAGCAAGGTGGATACCAAAGCAATCCAAAGTAGCTGAACAGTGGGCAATATCATGTGTTTACCACCAGCTTGTGTAAACGGGACCAGAAGCTTCATAAGAGGGCCGTGAATGCGTTTGAGCCGGCAATTCCTTGTTATTTGAGGTGGTCTGAACAGCCTATCGTATGGAGTAGAGAGGATCACCCTCCCCGGGTTGACAATCCGGGTCACTTAGGCCTGTTCGTGGCCCCTCAAGTGGGTGGATACAAGTTCACCAAGGTGCTGATGGATGGAGGCAGGAGCATCAATATCCTTTATTATGAGACCTTCCGTCGCATGGGGCTGACTGATAAGAGCCTTAAGAAGTCCAACACTGTTTTCCTTGGAGTTGTACCTAGTAAGTCGGCATATCCGGTCGGCAAGATAGAGTTGGAGGTTGCATTTGGGGATGAATATGATTCCAGAGCCGAGAAATTAACATTTGAAGTAGTTCAGATCAAGAGCCCATATCATGCTCTGTTTGGGCGGCCGGCTTATGCCAAGTTCATGGCACGGCCGTGTTATGTGTACCTGCAGCTCAAGATGTCGGGTTATGAGGGAACCATTACGGTGCACGGGAGCTGCAAGGTGGCTCTGGAATGTGAAGAAGGTGACGCGGCTTATGCTGAGTCGGCCTGCGCAACAGAAGAGTTAAAATTCTACAAGGACAATGTTGACCCGGCGGATATGACATCTTTGAAGAAGCCAACTACAGAGCATGAGCCGGTCATGGAATTTCAGTCAGCGAAGGAGACTAAGCTTGTCGATTTTGTCCCAGGCGATTCATCCAAGCAGTTCAGTATTAGCGCTAATTTGGATCCCAAATAGGAAGGCGCGCTCATTGAGTTCATCCGTGAGAATCGGGACATTTTTGCATGGAAGCCATTTGACATGCCAGGTGTACCGAGAGAACTCGCTGAGCACACTCTTAACATTGATCCAAGGTTTAAGCCGGTCAAGCAATTTCTTCGGCGGTTTAATGAGGAGAGATGGAAAGCTATTGGTGAGGAAGTGGCCCGGCTCTTGGCGGCTGGGTTTATCATTGAGGTGTTTCATCCAGAGTGGCTGGCTAACCCGGTGCTTGTTCTTAAGAAAAACGGCACCTGGCGTATGTGTGTGGATTACACGGACTTAAACAAAGCTTGCCCTGTTGATCCTTTTGCTCTCCCTCGTATTGATCAGATCATCGATGCTACGGCGGGTTGTGAGCGTTTGAGCTTTTTGGATGCTTACTCTGGTTATCATCAGATCAAAATGGCTGTTAAGGACCATGAGAAGACGGCGTTCATCACTCCGTTTGGAGCTTTCTGCTATGTTTCAATGCCTTTTGGGCTCAAGAGTGCCCAGGCGACTTACCAGCGATGCGTACAGAATTGTCTCCATGACCAGATTGGACGCAATGTTCATGCTTACGTGGATGACATAGTGGTTAAGTCTAGAGAGAAAGAGACCTTGATCGATGATCTCAAGGAAACCTTTGATAATCTCCGGGTTTACAAGATGATGCTTAACCCGACCAAGTGTGTTTTTGTTGTGCCTGCTGGCAAGCTTTTGGGCTTTCTGGTTTCTAACAGAGGCATCGAAGCTAACCCGGAGAAGATCAAAGCCATCACCTCCCTGGCCAAGCCGGCGTGTATTAATGATGTCCAGCGTTTGGCGGGTCGTATCGTCGCCTTAAGCCGGTTCATAAGCCGGTTAGGGGAGAAGGCTATGCCACTGTATCAGATGATGAAGAAGACGGATAGCTTTACTTGGAATGACGCCGCCAATACTGCCTTTGAAGATCTGAAGAGACAGTTGGCTGAGCCGTCGGTTCTTGCTGCTCCCATTGATAAGGAGCCCTTGCTCCTATATGTGGCTGCTAACACACGTGCTGTCAGTGTGGCTATTGTGGTGGAATGCAAGGAGGCTGGCAGGGAGCACCAGGTTCAGCGGCCGGTTTACTACATCAGTGAGGTACTGATTGAGTCCAAGTAGCGATATCCGCACTGGAAGAAGCTTGTCTATGGGGTGTTTATGGCCAGCCGAAAGCTTAAGCAATACTTCTTGGGCCATCCCATCACTCTGGTTAGTTCTGCCCCCTTGGGGGATATTATTCAGAACAGAGAGGACACAGAGCGAGTCGCCAAATGGGCCATTGAGCTTGGGCCTCATGGTTTAAAATATGTGCCACGCACAACTATTAAATCTCAAGCATTAGTGGATTTCATCAATGACTGGACAGAATTGCAGATGCCTGAGGAAAAGCCGGACATTACCTATTGGACAATTCATTTTGATGGGTCTAGGCAATTGGAAGGCTCGGGGGCTGGAGTTATTTTGGCTTCCCCTTGGGGGGATAAGTTTTGTTATGTACTCCGGTTGATGTTTCCTTGTACTAACAATGCAGCTGAGTATGAAGCCTTGCTCCATGGTCTCTGGATGGCTAAAGAGATGAATTTAAGCCGGGCAAGGTGCTTCGGCGACTCAGATCTCGTGGCTCAGCAAGTGTCAGGCAAGTGGGACTCAAAGCCCCTCATGGCGGTTTATCGCCGGGAGGTTGGTGCAATTGCGGGGCACTTCAAGGGTTATCAGGTGGAACACATTGACCGTAGAAAGAACGAGGCGGCTGACGCCTTAAGCCGGCTGGGATCTCAGCGTAAGCTGGTGCCGCCTAATACTTTCTTGGATGTTTTATATAACCCTTCTGTCAAGCTACATACAGAGGAAGATTTGGCTGTTCCTGACCCTGAGGCACAGTTGGTGGCGGCTCTTCATATCATCCCAGATTGGATGGTGCTCTATCTGGCGTATATAACACGGGGTGAGTTGCCTGAGGATGAAACCTTGGCTAGACAGATAACCCGGCGGTCTAAGTCCATGACGATCATCAATGGCGAGTTACATCATTGCAGTGTTACAAGGGCTTTTCAGCGTTGCATCTCTCCTGAAGAAGGCCAAGAAATTCTACGTGAGATTCATGAAGGAGATTGCGGTCATCACGCTGGGTCAAAATCTCTTGTGGCTAAGGCTTTTCGTCATGGGTTTTATTGGCTGACGGCTCATGCAGACGCAGAAGATCTGGTCAGTAAATGTGACGGTTGTCAGAAGTTCTCAAGACGGGCTCATGTGTCGGCTCAAGAGTTGAGGATGATTCCAATTACTTGGCCGTCTACAGTCTGGGGGCTTGACATGGTTGGGCCTTTCAAGAGATCCAAAGATAAAAATACCCACCTCTTGGTGGCAGTTGATAAGTTTACAAAGTGGGTCGAGGCAGAGCCGGTCAGTAAGTGTGATGCAGCCACGGCGGTTCAATTCATGAAGAAGGTGATATTTCGTTTTGGTTTTCCACACAACATTGTAACTGACAATGGCACTAATCTGTCTAAAGGCGCCATGGAGGAGTTCTGTCAACGTGAGCATATCCGGCTTGATGTTTCATCAGTGGCCCACCCTCAGTCCAATGGTCAAGCCGAGAGAGCCAATCAAGAGTCCTGAAAGGCATTAAGCCCCGACTCATTGTCCCTTTGCAACGGACGCTGGGTTGTTGGGTTGAGGAGTTACCTTTAGTGTTATGGAGCATAAACACTACTCCTAACAGATCTACGGGTTATACGGCTTTCTTCATGGTCTACGGAGATGAGACGGTTCTCCCTAGTGACATTCGTCATGATTCACCTCGTGTGGCAGCTTATGTGGAGGAAGACAATGAACAAGCACGTCAGGATGCTCTTGACCTGTTAGATGAACATCAGGACTTGGCAGCTGCCAGTTCGGCGATTTATCAACAGGATTTGCGCTGTTACCACAGCCGCCGAGTTAAGTCCAGATCTTTTCAGGAAGGTGACCTAGTGCTCCGGCTCATCCAGGATCAAACTGATGCTCACAAGTTATCCCCACCTTGGGAAGGACCATTTGTGGTCAGCAAGAACTTAAACAACGGGTAATATTACCTTATTGACGTTCGAGAGCACAAAGACTCACGTAAGTCGGAGGAAGAGACCTGGAGGCCGTGGAACATTGCTCATCTCCGGCCCTACTACACTTGAGCCATAGGCTCCACTGATGTACATATTTTGCCAATGTATATATTATGATAAATAATAAAGCAGGACCTCTGTCCTTTTTCCCTTCTCACAAGGTAAATTTGTCATTATTATCATCTTTTTATCACATGATCGTTCGGGGGCGGGTCATATTTGATCCGGCTCAGCCTGTTCTGATCCGGCTTACGATTCTATTCGAATCTAGCTGTTCAAAATTATGGTCACTAGGGGGCTTCCTGTTCAAACATAGGTCGTATTTGAATCAAAGAGAACATAGCTGTCGATACCCTTTTGATTGGCACACTGCCGAGCTCACTTGGGGGCTTCTTGATCGTATTCAAATCATAGCTTAACCCCATTTGGGAACAGACTTTGATCATATTCGAATCAGATTCGTTAAAAAACTCTCAAGGTCATTAGGGGGCTTCTTGTTCAAACATAGGTCGTATTCGAACCAAAGAGAACACAGCTGTCGGTACCCTCTTGATCGGCACAATGCCAAAGCCATTGGGGGCTACATGATCATATTCGAATCCTAGGTTAAACCCCTCTGGGACGGTTCACTGATCGTATTCGAATCAGTAGCCTTGCCATTGTTATTTCTCTTTTTTGATTTAAGTTATCTTTGGAAGCCCCATTGTTTGAGTTAAGACTTTTCCTGAAGCTTACAATTGTAAATATAGTAACTGTAACCCGTTTCAATATCGACTGATGAGTCGCCAGCCCCTAAACATCAAGGTGCTTTCCGGGTATCCAATTACCGGATCTTCATCCTTACCAGCCGGGTCATATGAACCGGTGGGGCCAGTGGAAAATCTTATTATAAGTTGTGTTTTTATCAACCAGCTAATCTATGATTATTTTGATCACATTTTTGGCCTAGCAGTTTATTTGAAGGACAGCTTTTTCAACAACAATCAACTATGTGCACGAATATAACAAGGCGGCTTAAAAATGTTAAGCATCAAAACATGCACGATGGCATGGCCACAACAGAGTTATCTCTACCCTATTACAGGACTTATCAAGTCCAAATAGTTTGCATTGTTTTTTACACCAGGTACTAAGTCGCCATGACGGCTTCACCTTCAGGATTGGCCGGAAGCGTCCGGGTTAGCCCTCTCCACATTTGCGCTCTGCTTGTTTTTCTGGAAGGTTGATGATGACCAGTCAATGTTGTTTAAGGCTTCAAATTCTGCTTCATCATTAACAAGACCTGTCGGGTCAACTTCAGGAGCAAAGGTATGCTTACGGATTGGGGGAATCAGACTGGTCATGTCATATTCAGGTGTCAGAATCCTTTGTCCTTGTTCATCATAACCCGCCTGGTAGTTGGTATAATCTATTTCAGTTGCTATCAAAGTCGCCACAGGGCATACCTCTTTGACACAGGCAAGGAAATCTGCATCCTCAAACGGCGTGCCATCTTCTTTGAGACTTGGGTAACCAATGGCTATATCCTCCGGGTCTAATTCAGGTAGCCAGGCCTTAGCCCGGCTTAGAGTATTTATTGCTCTGGCTCTTGCAGCTGACCGCCTCAATTCATTGATCCATTGAGGGAGGACGGAAAGCTTACTCAAGACCCGTGGGAGGAGGGTTGGAACCTCATTGGATAAGGCCACCGAAACAAGGGTCCGTTGTGACCCGGCGTACAATTGTTCCACCAAGGTATACACGGCTTTCAGCTTCGTCAGCATGTTGTGGTTTAAATTTGAGCTTCTGGGGCCTGTACAAAGCATATTCAGGAAAGTTAAATTCTGGCGCATACTCTATTGCACGGCTTATGATATGAACACAACGGCACGGCGACTTACCGAAGATGGCAGCGACCATTTGTGAAATATGGCGCTTTAACCCGGACAATTCTCTGGTGACTTCTTCAAGAGCCGTTTTTGCTTTTTCAGCTCGACTTACCAATGCGGTCTTATCATCCGCCCAGGCTTTCTTTTCAGCTTCAAAGTCTTTCTTTAGTTTATCCTGTTCAGAAACACTGAACTCGAACTTACTGTTGGCTTTCTCAAGTTCTGACTCTTGGAATTCAAGGCGGCTCTTCAAATTGGTCACCTTCGATTCAAGTTGACTCGTGGTAGCCTGTGCAAGTATACAATCAAGTTGTTTATGCTGTATTAAAGTCCCAAGCACTTTGCCAGCAATATACTTGGCACTTGGGGGCTAATGTCTTGCAGAGTTTTTCTTTTTTACGACGGTTAATTTTATGGTGATTCATATGAAGTAAGTCCCAAGCATTTTGTAAACAATAACACTTGGCACTTGGGGGCTAATGCATATCGTTGTTTAAAAGACCTATAAGACTCTCTATAAAGAGCCGGCTCAACCATATTGGTTAAGCCGCCCCTTGGGGACTACATGGTAAGCCGGAAGTTTATTCTTTTATTATGTTGACAAATTTGTTTCTAAAGTCTACATCATAAGTATCTTAAGCAGCAGACTTGGGGGCTAATATACTGAAGGATAAGGAACAAGACAAAACAAGTTATACCTCGAATTTGTGATGCATTTGTTTCACCATGTCAACCTCGAGGTTCCGGCTGTTGTGCACTTGGCTCATATAACCAGAGAAGATATCTCCAATATTCATATGAGCATAATTGGTGACATCCATCTTGACTCGGCGCTGGTCCAGAAGTTCTTCCTTGGCAGGGAATTTGGCCAATATGGTTGGCCTCCCCGGGTCAGCATGTCCAGTTCCCGTAATTTCAACATCTGTATTGGAAGGATCAGCTGTCCGGGTTGGGCTTGGAGGTTGGGGATTTTCTGACCCGGAAGCACCTAGGTCAGTAGGCAGGTCAGTAGGAGGTGGCACATCTTGTGCTGGTTCAGGTGGCGGCTCATGAGTGCTTAACTCCGGCACGGTCGTTTCAAGAGCCGGCACATCAGTGGCTGATACGTCTCCAACGTATCTATAATTTTTGATTGCTCCATGCTACTTTATTTACTGTTTTGGACTATATTGGGCTTTATTTTCCACTTTTATATTATTTTTGGGACTAACCTATTAACCGGTGGCCCAGCCCAGAATTGCTGTTTTTGCCTATTTCAGTGTTTCGAAGAAATAGAATATCAAACGGAGTCCAAATGGAATGAAACCTTCGGGAACGTGATTTTCTCACCGAACGTGATCCAGGAGACTTGAACCCTGCTCCAAGGAACAAAAGAGGCGGTCACGAGCGTGGGGGGCGCGCCCCCTGCCTCGTGGGCCCCCTGTTGCTCCACTGACGCACTCCTTCCTCCTATATATACCTACGTACCCCCAAACAATCAGAACAGGAGCCAAAAACCTAATTCCATTGCCACAACTTCTTGTATCCACGAGATCCCATCTTGGGGCCTGTTCCGGAGCTCTGCCGGAGGGGGCACCCACCACGGAGGGCTTCTACATCATCACCATAGCCCCTTCGATGAAGTGTGAGTAGTTTACTTTAGACCTTCGGGTCAATAGTTATTAGCTAGATGGCTTCTTCTCTCTTTTTGGATCTCAATACAATGTTCTCCCCCTCTCTCGTGGAGATCTATTCGATGTAATCTTCTTTTTGCGGTGTGTTTGTTGAGACCGATGAATTGTGGGTTTATGATCCAGATTGTCTATGAATAATATTTGAATCTTCTCTGAATTCTTTGATGTATGATTGAGTTATCTTTGCAAGTCTCTTCGAATTATCCGTTTGGTTTGGCCAACTAGATTGGTAGTTCTTGCAATGAGAGAAGTGTTTAGCTATGGGTTCGATCTTGCGGTGTCCTTACCCAGTGACAGAAAGGGTTGCAAGGCACGTATTGTATTGTTTCCATCGAGGATAACAAGATGTTTTTTTATCATATTGCATGAATTTATCCCTCTACATCATGGCATCTTGCTTAAGGCGTCACTCTGTTTTTAACTAAATACTCTAGATGCATGCTGGATAGCGGTCGATGAGTGGAGTAATTGTAGTAGATGCAGGCAGGAGTCGGTCTACTTGTCTCGGACGTGATGCCTATATACATGATCATACCTAGATATTCTCATAACTATTCTCAATTCTGTCAATTGCTCAACAGTAATTTGTTCACCCACCGTAGAATACTTATGCTCTTGAGAGAAGCCACTAATGAAACCTATGGCCCCCGGGTCTATTCTCATCATATCAATCTCCATCACTTTAATACTTGCTTTGTTTTTACTTTGCCTTTTACTTTACACTTTGCATCTCTATATCAAAAATACCAAAAATATTATTTATCATCTCTATCAGATCTCACTCTCGTAAGTGACCGTGAAGGGATTGACAACCCCTAATCACGTTGGTTGCGAGGAGCTATTGTTTTGTTCAGGTACAAGGGACTTGTGCGTGGCCTCCTACTGGATTGATACCTTGGTTCTCAAAAACTGAGGGAAATACTTATGCTACTTTGCTGCATCATCCTCACCTCTTCAGGGAAATCCAACGCAGTGCTCAAGAGGTAGCAAGAAGAATTTCTGGCGCCGTTGCCGGGGAGGTCTTCACTCAAGTCAAGCCATAACAAGTACCCATCACAATCCCTATCTCTCGCATTACATTATTTGCCATTTGCCTCTCGTTTTCCTCTCCCCCACTTCACCCTTTTCGTTTTATTCGCCCTCTCTTTCCCAATCTCCTCCTCTCTTTCTCGCTTGTTGTTTTTTCTGTTTGCTTGTGTGTTGGATTACTTGTTGCCATGGCACAAGATAATACCAAATTGCGTGACTTCTCAAGCACCAATAATAATGATTTCCTTAGTACTCCGATTGCTCCTCTTAATAATGCTGAGTCTTGTGAAATCAATACCGCTTTGTTGAATCTTGTTATGAAAGATCAATTCGCCGGCCTTCCTAGTGAAGATGCCACTACTCATCTAAACAACTTCGTTGATTTGTGTGATATGAAAAAGAAGAAAGATACGGATAACAATATTGTCAAATTGAAGTTATTTCCGTTTTCACTTAGAGATCGTGCTAAAGTTTGGTTTTCGTCTTTGCCTAAAAATAGTATTGATTCTTGGAACAAGTGCAAAGATGCTTTTATCTCTAAGTATTTTCCTCCCGCTAAGATCATCGCTCTTAGGAATGATATTATGAATTTTAAACAACTTGATCATGAGCATGTTGCCCAATCTTGGGAAAGAATGAAATTGATGCTTCGCAATTGCCCTACTCATGATTTGAATTTATGGATGGTCATACAAAATTTTTATGCCGGTTTGAACTTTGCTTCTAGAAATCTCTTAGATTCGGCCGCGGGAGGCACGTTTATGGAAATTACGTTAGGAGATGCTACAAAATTGCTTGATAATATTATGGCTAATTATTCTCAATGGCACGCCGAAAGATCTTCTAGTAAAAAAGTGCATGCTATAGAAGAAACCAATGTTTTGAGTGGAAAGATGGATGAACTTATGAAGATGTTTGCTACTAAAAATACTCCTCTTGATCCCAATTATATGCCTTTATCTTCCTTGATTGAGAATAATAATGAATCTATGGATGTGAATTTTGTTGGTGGGAATAGTTTTGGAAACAATGCTTATAGGGGAAATTTTAATGCTAGACCGTTCCCTAGTAATCCCTCTAATAATTATGGAAGTTCCTACAACAATTCTTATGGAAATTTTAATAAGACGCCCTCTGAATTTGAGACTAGTGTTAAAGAATTTATGAGTTCACAAGAGAAGTTTAGTGCTTTACTTGAGGAGAAATTGCTTAAAGTTGATGATTTGGCTAGGAACGTTGATAGAATTTCTCTTGAAATTAATTCTCTTAAACTTGGATCTTCTCCTCCTAAGCATGATATCAATGAGTCTCTCAAAGCTATGAGAATTTCCATTGATGAGTGCAAGGAAAGAACCGCTAGGATGGGTGCTTCCAAAGATGCCTTTATTAAAGCGTGTTCTTCCAATTCCTATGAAAATCAAGATGAGGATCTAAAAGTTATTGATGTGTCCCCCATTAAATCTTTGTTTTGCAATATGAATCTTGATGAAACTGAATATGATCTTCCTTTACCTAGAAGGCGTTCCAAAAATTCGGAGTATTTAGATCTTGATGATGAAATTGATAAATGTGGGATTGAAAGAAATAAAAACCTAGATGTTGCTAAACCCACTATATTGGATTTCAAGGAATTTAATTATGAAAGTTGCTCTTTAATTGATTGTATTTCCTTGTTGCAATCCGTGCTAAATTCTCCTCATGCTTTTAGTCAAAATAAGGCCTTTACCGAACACATTGTTGATGCCTTGATGCAATATTATGAAGAAAAACTTGAGTTGAAGGTCTCTATTCCTAGAAAACTTTATGATGAGTGGGAACCAACTATTAAAATTAAAATTAAAGATCATGATTTTTATGCTTTGTGTGATTTGGGTGCCAGTGTCTCCACTATCCCCAAAACTTTGTGTGATTTGCTAGATTTCCGTGACTTTGATGATTGCTCTCTAAACTTGCATCTTGCGGATTCCACTATTAAAAAGCCTATGGGAAGAATTAATGATGTTCTTATTGTTGCAAATAGGAATTATGTGCCCGTAGATTTTATCGTTCTTGATACAGATTGCAATCCTTCTTGTCCTATTATTCTTGGTAGACCTTTCCTTAGAACGATTGGTGCAATTATTGATATGAAGGAAGGGAATATTAGATTCCAATTTCCATTAAAGAAAGGCATGGAACACTTTCCTAGAAAGAAAATAAAATTACCATATGAATCTATCATGAGAGCCACTTATGGATTGCCTACCAAAGACGGCAACACTTAAATCTATCCTTGCTTTTATGCCTAGCTAGGGGCGTTAAACGATAGCGCTTGTTGGGAGGCAACCCAATTTTATTTTTAGTTTTTTTGATTTTGCTTCTGTTTAGAAATAATTAATTTATCTAGCCTCTGTTTAGATGTGGTTTTATGTTTTAATTAGTGTTTTGTGCGAAGTAGAACCTATAGGATAACCTACGATGATAGTTGATTTGATTCTGCTGAAAAACAGAAACTTTGCGCGCATGAATATAATTTTGTTAAATCACACAAACGTGATTTTGCGTTTATTCTTTTTGCTTCTGTTCAATAGACAAATTATCCAGGACTTCCTATTTTGGTAGGATTTTTAGAGTTCCAGAAGTTTGCGTTAGTTACAGATTGCTATAGACTGTTCTGTTTTTGACAGATTCTGTTTTTCGTGTGTTGTTTGCTTATTTTGATGAATCTATGGCTAATAAAATAGTTTATAACCCATAGAGAAGTTGGAATACAGTAGGTTTAACACCAATATAAATAAAGAATGAGTTCATTACAGTAACTTAAAGTAGTCTTTTGTTTTCTTTCTCTAACGGAGCTCACGAGATTTCTATTGAGTTTTGTGTTGTGAAGTTTTCAAGTTTTGGGTAAATTCTTTTGATGGATTATGGAACAAGGAGTGGCAAGAGCCTAAGCTTGGGGATGCCCATGGCACCCCCAAGATAATCCAAGGACACCAAAAAGTCAAAGCTTGGGGATGCCCCGGAAGGCATCCCCTCTTTCGTCTACTTCCATCGGTAATTTACTTGGAGCTATATTTTTATTCACCACATGATATGTGTTTTTATTGGAGCGTCTTGTATTATTTGCATCTTTGTTTGTTAGTCTACCACAATCATCCTTGCTGTACACACCTTTTGAGAGAGCCATACATAAATTGGAATTTGATAGAATGCTCATAGTGCTTCACTTATATCTTTTGAGCTTGATAATTTTGCTCATAGTGCTTCACTTATACCTTTTGAGCGTGATAATTTTTGCTCTAGTGCTTCACTTAGATCTTTTAGAGCATGGTGATGGATTTTTTTAAAGAAACTATTGATTTCTCATGCTTCACTTAGATTATTTTGAGAGTCGTTAATAGCATGGTAATTTGCTTAATATTAATATACTTGGTATTCAAGATATGTGAAACTTTCTTTTGAGTGCGTTGAATACTAAGATAAGTTTGATGCTTGATAATTGTTTTGAGATATGAAGATGGTGATATTAGAGTCATGCTAGTTGAGTAGTTGTGAATTTAAAGAATACTGGTGTTGAAGTTTGTGATTCCCGTAGCATGCATGTATGGTGAACCGTTATGTGATGAACTCGGAGCATGATTTATTTATTGATTGTCTTCCTTATGAGTGGCAGTCGGGGACGAGCGATGGTCTTTTCCTACCAATCTATCCCCCTAGGAGCATGCGCGTAATACTTTGCTTTGATAACTTCTAGATTTTTGCAATAAGTATATGAGTTCTTTATGACTAATGTTGAGTCCATGGATTATACACACTTTTTACCATCCTTCCACCATTGCTAGCCTCTCTAATACCGCGCACTTTTCGCCCGTATCATACACCCACCATATACCTTCCTCAAAAAGCCACCATACCTACCTATCATGGCAATTCCATAGCCATTCCGAGATATATTGCCATGCAACTTTCCACCGTTCCGTTTATTATGACACACTCCATCATTGTCATATTGCTAGCATGATCATGTAGTTGACATCGTATTTGTGGCAAAGCCACCATTCATAATTATTTCATACATGTCACTCTTGATTCATTGCATATCCCGGTACACCGCTGAAGGCATTCATATAGAGTCATACTTTGTTCTAAGAATCGAGTTGTAATTGTTGAGTTGTAAGAAAAATAAAAGTGTGATGATCATCATTTTAGAGCATTGTCCCAAGTGAGGAAAGGATGATGGAGACCATGATTCCCCCACAAGTCAGGATGAGACTCCGGACGAAAAAAAATGAAAAAAAAGAGGCCATAAAAAAAGAGAGAAAAGGCCCAAATAAAAAAATGAGAGAAAAAGAGAGAAGGGACAATGTTACTATCCTTTTACCACACTTGTGCTTCAAAGTAGCACCAAGATCTTCATGATAGAGA
Source organism: Triticum timopheevii (assembly GCA_963921465.1). Classification (NCBI taxonomy): domain Eukaryota; kingdom Viridiplantae; phylum Streptophyta; class Magnoliopsida; order Poales; family Poaceae; genus Triticum; species Triticum timopheevii. Next base: position 109,295,657 of record OY997270.1, read on the forward strand.
GTCTCTCATTTTGTCACTTTCATATACTAGTGGGAATTTTTCATTATAGAACTTGGCTTGTATATTCCAATGATGGGCTTCCTCAAATGCCCTAGGTCTTCGTGATCAAATGAGTTGGATGCACACCCACTTAGTTTCTTTTGTTGAGCTTTCATATACTTATAGCTCTAGTGCATCCGTTGCATGGCAATCCCTACTCACTCACATTGATATCTATTGATGGGCATCTCCATAGCCCGTTGATACGCCTAGTTGATGTGAGACTATCTTCCCTCTTTTTGTCTTCTCCACAACCACCATTCTATTCCACATATAGTGCTATATCCATGGCTCACACTCATGTATTGCGTGAAGATTTAAAAAGTTTTGAGAATGTCATAATTATGAAACAATTGCTTGGCTTGTCATCGGGGTTGTGCATGATTTAAATATTTTGTGTGGGGAAGATGGAGCATAGCCAGACTATATGATTTTATAGGGATAACTTTCTTTGGCCATGTTATTTTGAGAAGACATAATTGCTTAGTTAGCATGCTTGAAGTATTATTATTTTTATGTCAATATGAACCTTTGTCTTGAATCTTTCAGATCTGAATGTTTGTACCACAATTAAGAAGATTTACATTGAAATTATGCCAAACTATCACTCCGCATCAAAAATTCTCTTTTATCATTTACCTACTCGAGGACGAGCAGGAATTAAGCTTGGGGATGCCTGATACGTCTCCAACGTATCTATAATTTTTTATTGCTCCATGCTACTTTATTTACTGTTTTGGACTATATTGGGCTTTATTTTCCACTTTCATATTATTTTTGGGACTAACCTATTAACCGGAGGCCCAACCCAGAATTGCTGTTTTTTTGCCTATTTCAGTGTTTCGAAGAAACGGAATATCAAACGGAGTCCAAACGGAATGAAACCTTCGGGAACGTGATTTTCTCACCGAATGTGATCCAGGAGACTTGGACCCTGCTCCAAGGAACAAAAGAGGCGGTCACGAGGGTGGGGGGCGCCCCCCTGCCTCGTGGGATCCCTGTTGCTCCACCGACGTACTCCTTCCTCCTATATATATACCTACGTACCCCCAAACGATCAGAACAAGAGCCAAAAACCTAATTCCACCGCTGCAACTTCCTATATCCACGAGATCCCATCTTGGGGCCTGTTCCGGAGCTCTGCCGGAGGGGGCATCCACCATGGAGGGCTTCTACATCATCACCATAGCCCCTCCGATGAAGTGTGAGTAGTTTACTTCAGACCTTCGGGTCCATAGTTAGTAGCTAGATGGCTTCTTCTCTCTTTTTGGATCTCAATACAATGTTCTCCCCCTCTCTCATGGAGATCTATTCGATGTAATCTTCTTTTTGCGGTGTGTTTGTTGAGACCGATGAATTGTGGGTTTATGATCCAGATTATCTATGAATAGTATTTGAATCTTCTCTGAATTCTTTTATATATGATTGAGTTATCTTTGCAAGTCTCTTCGAATTATCCGTTTGGTTTGGCCAACTATATTGGTAGTTCTTGCAATGGGAGAAGTGTTTAGCTTTGGGTTCGATCTTGTGGTGTCCTTACCCAGTGACAGAAAGGGTTGCAAGGCACGTATTGTATTGTTGACATCGAGGATAACAAGATGGGGTTTTTATCATATTGCATGAATTTATCCCTCTACATCATGTCATCTTGCTTAAGGCATTACTCTGTTTTTAACTTAATACTCTACATGCATGCTGGATAGCGGTCGTTGAGTGGAGTAATAGTAGTAGATGCAGGCAGGAGTCGGTCTACTTGTCTCGGACGTGATGCCTATATACATGATCATACCTAGATATTCTCATAACTATGCTCAATTCTATCAATTGCTCAACAGTAATTTGTTCACCCACCATAGAATACTTATGCTCTTGAGAGAAGCCACCAGTGAAACCTATGGCCCCCGGGTCTATTCTCATCATATCAATCTCCATCACTTTAATACTTGCTTTGTTTTTACTTTGCCTTTTACTTTACACTTTGCATCTCTATATCAAAAATACCAAAAATATTATTTATAATCTCTATCAGATCTCACTCTCGTAAGTGACCGTGAAGGGATTGACAGCCCCTAATCGCGTTGGTTGCGAGGAGCTATTGTTTTGTGCAGGTATGAGGGACTTGTGTGTGGCCTCCTACTGGATTGATACCTTGGTTCTCAAAAACTGAGGGAAATACTTACGCTACTTTGCTGCATCATCCTCTCCTCTTCGGGGAAATCCAACGCTGTGCTCAAGAGGTAGCAGTGGCGACTCTCTCATCAGCCGGTTTATTCTTCCTAACCCTCTTGCTGGGTTTAGCTTGACCACTTCATTCAAGTTAGAAGATTAATACAGAGGTAAGAAGATTACAATAAACTACAAAAATGACTGGTTTATTATACCCTGGTACAGTCTTGAAAGTTGGCAGATTGGACTGCAATGACTCGCCGGAGGGAGGGGAAGTATCCTGATAATCCGAGTCAGAGGAATTGAGCGGTTGACGAAATAGACCCACCAAGGGGTAGAACTTAGTTAAAATAGAGGTAACCTTGTTTCGGCGTTTCCTTGGAGTATTTGGTAAGCCGGAGGAGAGCTCTGCATCCTTGCTGGTCCGGGTCTGCCTCCAGCTCCCATGAATTTGCCGCTTCAAAAGAAATTGAGGATCGTGATGAGCTAGAGGATGAGAGAATCTTACTTTCCGGGTCACTCTGTGGATTTTCTGTCTTGGCAAAGGCTCGGAGTCGGAGGAAAGGATAGTTACCTCGTCAGCCTTGCTACGGCTTGTCCCAGTGTCCTCCTGCTGATGATCAGTGTTAATAAGGTGATTAAAGAATAAGCATAGGGAGTCAAGGGCTACCTCTGACTCAGAAGAGTCTGACAGCCGAAGCAAGTCGAAAGCAGTAGCTTTCTTGCCCTTCCTTTGGGCAGCTTCTTTCCTGGCGGCTCTCTTTTCTTTCCTGGCTGCTTCATGATCATATTTAACTTTCCAAAATTTATCACCCGCCTGCAAAGATTAAGTATATTGTGAATATTGATGAAGCATTAAGAAAATAAGGTAAACATTTTTATATGGGTGTTTCTACCTTTGGAGTCGGGTTGTCTTTGCAGAACGGAGCGAGACCCACTCTGCCACAATCCGCCAGAGTATCATTGAGAAGAGATTTGGTCATGTCATCAACAACATGGGCAGGTAAGTCGACAAAGCTGTGGCGCAGGGGGTCATTCTTGGCGCCAGTGTATCCACACATTAAGATGGTGCGGCGGCTTAATGGGAGAACCCGCCAGGCAAGCTAGACTCGAACCAGGTCAATGCCCATCAACCCGTTCCCCAACAGCGCTTTGATCATGGCTATAGTAGGAGAGAGGGATCTATGTTCTGTGGAAGTAATCTTGTGTGGCAAATGATGATTGGTGTCAAGACGGAGGGCACGAAAGCCGGGCAGAGGATTCTCGTCAGCCAGTGAGGTATCTTTGCAGTAGAACCACGTCATGTTCCAATCCTTTGGATGGCTTGGCGGGTTGGCATAGGGGAAAAGTGCATCCCTACGGCGCTGAATGGAAATCCCACCAAGTTCCAAGCTCTGACCGCTGGCACACTCTGTCTGGCGGTTCAAGTAGGACAGCTCTCTGAAAAGCAGTAAGTTGGGCTCTTCACCAAGATAAACCTCGCTGAATACTTGGAAATTGTAGATATTAGACACGGAATTGGGTCCGATGTCTTGTGGGTGAAGGTCAAAAAACTTCAGCACGTCTCTGAAAAATTTTGAGCCAGGAGGAGTGAAACCCCGGTTCATATGATCGGTAAAGACAACTACCTCTCCGTCTTTAGGCCGAGGGATTTCTTCGTCCGGGTGAGGAGCACGGTAAGGCATGACTTCTTTCTTGGGCAGATAGCCGGTTTTGACGAAGTCATCTAAAGTGCTGTCAGTAACAATGGATTTCACCCAATTGCAAGTGGTAGGTGCCTTGGGCGCCATTATGTTTGGAAGCCAAAATGCAAGGTAAATAAGGCCGGTTCAAATTTAAGCCGGGCAGGAAAATTATTGCTGGAATGAACTATGGCGACTTATGAAGGGGCCTAATGGCATAAAGATATTTCCATCCGGGTTACGTAAGCCGCCATAAGTGTTTTAAAGCCATCAATGTTATTTCAACTAACAGGGGAAGTTCAGATTATCACTTTCTTAAGCCGGCAGTCAGAGCCGCCATGACTACAAGTTTAACAAGTTATGGATTTTTCCTAAGTATAGGACAAACAAGTTTCACAGTTTGCAGTAATTATTTTGGATCAAACAAAGGTTCAGAAAAGCAAAATTACTAGACCTAAAAACAGAGCGCAGAGAAGTTCATGTGCTGAGATGAAGGTTTGTTACAAGCAAGAAGGTATTACCGTTAATCAAAATGGATGTGGAATACGAGCCACATCAGATTTATGGGATCTTTTGGATCTAACGAAGCCATGGCAAGAAAAACACAGGAGCTTGGATGAACTGCGCCCGTACAGAGGAACGCGCTAGCCCTAGCGCAGGTCTATGGTGCGGAAAGGAGAAGAACTTATGTAATGGATCTGTGGAGGAGGAGCGCTGCCGTTCTCTAGTCAAGATCAGGTCGATGCAGCGGCCAAGCTCGACGAGGACAAAGGGCGCAGTGGCGACGGCGGCGGAGCTCCAGTGGCAGATGGGGGCGAGAGGAAGAAGATGCGAAACGGGGAATGAGAGGAGACCTAGTCGGATCTATTTATAAGGAAAAACCTGTGAAGCGGGCGCGAAAAACGAGGAGTCCGAAAAACATAGTTATCCAACTATAAAGGCGCCTCGATTTTCGGATGATCATTAAGACAAAGATCCGTTGAGATGTGTTGGACAAAGCATACATTTATGACAGGTGACTTCATGGCGGGTTACCGCAAATTGAAGGATGACATCATGGCGGGTTACATGAGTCTTCTTAAATAAGAGGTGGAGAACTTTTTTATTGAAGACTGACATGAACTAGTTCAAATCAGCTTGGGGCCTAATGTTGGGGATATAACTACTAGTATGACCCGCCAAAGGCAGCCATGTTATACTTACAAGTATTTTTGAAGACAGAAGCTCAAGCTTGAAGACGGCGGCTTAGTAAAGGCCCAACGGCCCAGAGGTGGCCTAAGGCCCATAGTGTTAAACCGCCTTGATCATGTAACTTGTACTGTAAGGCAAGAAAGATTAAGAGACCAAGCCAGATACAATCTATAAGCCGGCTGGGACTCTGTAGAGCCGCTGGGCGTCAACCTCAGTATATAAAGGGACGACCCGGCGGCAGTTCAGGGTATGAAACAACGACTCGAGAGCTAGGTCAAGCGATTCTGCTTCCTGGTTATCGAGACGTACATAATCCCAAACACAACTAGACGTAGGCTTTTACCTTCATCGTAAGGGGCCGAACTAGTATAAAACCTCTCGTGTCTCTTGTCCTGATTAACCCCTTCAAGCTTCCTAGTTGCGATGGCTCCACGACTAAGTCCTTTCAATAGGACATCTGACGTGACAATTCCACGACAGGAGGTGAAGGAGAGTACCTCATCCATCCAAGTGGAAGCTTCTACCTAACGACAAGGTGAACCAAGAGTTGATATGGAAGCATCCACAAGCAGGACACACCAAGATGAAGAAAACAAGGAAGTACACCAAGATGAACCTCAACCTCCTTCTCCACCACGACGAGAGAATGACAACGTCAACAATGATGAAGGCCAAGAAGAAGAACGAGATGATGAAGAAGATGTTCCACCCCAATCAAAGCAAAAGCTCTCACAAGTTTGATCAAGAGTTGCTAGAGACCATCCCATCGATCAAATCTACAATGATATCCAAACCGGGAGAATCACTCGCTCTAAATCTTGTTTGGCTAACTTTTGTGAACATTATTCATTCATCTCTAGCATTGAACCTATGAAGGTTGAAGAAGCATTGGAAGATCCGGAATTGATAAACGCCGTGCACGAAGAACTACACAACTTTGAGAGAAACCAAGTGTGGACATTGGTCGAGAAGCCCGACAACAACCACAATATCATTGGTACCAAATGGGTGTTTTGCAACAAGCAAGATGAAGATGGACAAGTAGTTCGCAACAAAGCACGTCTCGTCGCCCAAGGCTACACTCAAGTTGAAGGTATGGACTATGGTGAGACATATGACCCCGTTGCTAGACTTGAGTCCATTCACATCTTACTTGCCTATGCTAATCACCATGATATCACCTTATACCAAATGGACATTAAAAGTGCTTTTCTAAATGGTGAAATTAAGGAGGAAGTTTATGTTAAACAACCTCCCGGCTTTGTTAATCCCAAGAAACCCAATCATGTTTACAAGCTTCACAAAGCTCTTTATGGTCTTAAACAAGCTCCTAGAGCATGGTATAAATGCTTGACCAAGTTCCTTATTGAAAAAGGCTTTGAGATTGGAAAAATTGATTCTACTCTTTTCACTAAAAGGGTTAATGGAGAATTATTTGTGTGCCAAATCTATGTTGATGATATTATATTTGGATCAACTAACCCTCATTTTATTGAGAAGTTTGGGAAGCTTATGTCGGAGAAGTTTGAGATGTCTATGATGAGTGAACTCAAGTTCTTTCTTGGCTTGCAAATCAAGCAAACTAAGGAAGGTACCTTTGTCTCTCAAATGAAGTATACCAAGGACTTGTTCAAGAAGTTCAATATGCAAGAATGCAAAGGTATGAGTACACCCATGCCTACTAGTGGACATCTCGACTTGACTAAATATGGTGAACCCGTTGATCAAAAGGTTTACCGCTCTATGATTGGTTCATTATTATATCTATGTGCCTCTCGTCCCGATATCATGCCAAGTGTGTGCACGTGTGCATGATATCAAGCGGCCCCTAAAGAATGTCATCTTAAGGCCGTGAAAAGGATAGTGAGATACTTAATACATACACCAAACTTTGGCATTTGGTATCCAAAGAGGGCCTCTTTTAATCTTGTCGGCTACTCCGACTCGGACTATGCCGGTGACAAGGTTGATAGAAAGTCCACTTCGGGTACTTGTCAATTTCTTGGTAGATCTCTTGTGTCTTGGTCCTCGAAGAAACAAAACTCGATATCCTTCTCTACCACCGAAGCGGAATACATTGCCGCCGGTTCATGTTGTGCTCAATTACTTTGGATGACCCAAACTCTTAAAGATTATGGGAGTGCTATTAAGGTTGCTCACAATCCCGTGCAACACTCTCGAACTAAGCACATTGAAGTTCATCATCATTTCATTCGAGATCATGTTGCTAAGGGTGATATTAACCTTAAGCATGTTCGCACTGACAAACAATTGGCGGATATATTCACTAAACCACTTGATGAGAAAGTGTTTTTTAGGTTGAGAGGTGAATTGAACATCATTGATGCCTCAAACTTGGAGTAGGAACTCTATTTGTTTACATGCAAGGCATGAGCCTATGACTAATCCTTTATACTTCTATTATGATGATAATCACATATCTTGGATATATTGCACCCTTGCATGTTATCTAACCCATGTAGGTACTTGGATGGATCTAATTCTATGAGATTGCAACTCACTCATATCTTGAGCAATGTCTACATCACCAAGTTACGGTGGTTGAAGACAAGGAAGCATGAAACTCTTCAAACATATCCTTTGACAAATTCCTAAGTAAAATTTCATGATTGTCATTTTGGATACACAAGTGCTCTTCCTTGCATATCTAATCCATGTAGGTAGATGAACTCCAATTACAAGTGGTGCTCCAAATGAACTATATCAACATTGAGCATCCTACACAAGTTCAACTACATGATCAAGATCAACACCACCACCCAAGGTATGTTATTCCAACTTCGAGAAGCTTTACCTCAAGACATGGGTCAAAGCAACTCAATAAGATATGAATACATCAAGATGCTTAAAAGAAAAATGGCAACCCCATTTTTGAGCTTAAACGATGAGTATGACCTATGATCAAGTGTCTTCAGTTGACTCCTAAGTCAATATACTCTAACATAGGTGACCTTTTCTGACAATTCTAGATGAAGTTCTCTAGCGTTTCTCCTTGTTCTTGCATTTTTATCTCATGCATATTTGTTCCCCTTTCACAAAAAAACTTCATCTAGATTTATTCTCCGTTATTTCTGTTGTGCATTTATCTGCACCCAATTCCTTGCAAATCCTTCACTTTAATTCATTGCAAATCCTGGTGGATCTTATTCGCTTAGTGAGCTGAGGTGACTAGTGCCTTCTCCCTGATGAACTCGGACAAACCGATTTGCCTCTTTCGGTTAAACCGAAACTTTTTGGTGCCACTGTAGGAATCAACTCGGTGTAGCCGATTTCAATGCTGAGAAATCACTCTGTCACTTGCATTCTGCACATTTTGTTCCAGCTCCACTCGATGATTCTTATCATCTACCAGCATCATATTCTATGTGCTGCTTTGCTCTGTGACTCAAGGACCAAACCTATTGTGACTCACACTCCAGAAGACCCTTCTTGGAAATTGATGTCAAAGGAGGAGAGAGAGTTCACATCAAAGCTTAATCACTCCAACAGGGGGAGAAAGCAACGAGGGCAGAGAGATATTCTTTTCAAAAAGAGACCTCAATTGCTTGGTATTCAAAGAGGAGAGAAGTTACATGTCTTTAGAGGGGAAAGACATGTTCATGTTGTTTCTATGTTTACTTTGCTTTGCTCTGATTGTCTTTTCCCTATCTTCTCCCAATATCCATTATAAGATTCAGGGGGAGCAAGGCATCTAAGGGAAGGAAATCTTGAAATTCATTGCATATCTTTACCCTTGGGGACATGTCTAAACTCAAATAGAGTACCTAGTACTCACTCTATACATGTCATCCCAGATCTTGGTACTCTTGTGGTTTACTGTTCTTGCTCTACTTAGTAGATGTTTTTGTGTTTTCTAACCTTGTTACTCAGGTTCATCTCTTCCAAAGCTAGTTCAAGACCACAAGGTAAGTATATGCATCACACTCATGTGCATGAGGATCTCTTGCTGATGTACATATTGTTTGCAAGAAGGACTCATGAGCATGAAGGTACATTTTCCATGTTCACACCATTTGCTCTGATGCATATAGCCAGGATACATGTAACTCATTGCTTGCTCTGTCATGATTATGCACTCACATGATCTTATGTTCCATATTTACATGATTGCATACATGTAGGGGGAGCCTATGCATGTTACATGTTTTTTCCAAAGCTTTACTTGTCTTTCTCTATATCTCTATCTAAAGCTTTGATGTATGTTGTCTCAATTACCAAAAAGGGGGAGATTGAAAGCACAAGTGCTCCCTGGGTGATTCTGGTAATTAATGTCAATATATCTCTTGTTGGACTAATACTTTCATCTAGTATATTTCAGATACGTCCAATAGTGGAGTGGCATGGACAAGAGGATGTGGAACCCCTTCAAGATGCTAAGGACAAAGGATTGTCTCAAGCTCAAAGCAAAGGACTCTACATTTTCTATTTTCAGTGATCCAAGATCACATTGAGTCTATAGGAAAGCCAATACTATTAAAAGGGGATGAGGTGTTGCTTAATGGCTTGCTTCCTCAAAATGCTTAGTGATATGCTCCAAAGCCCTCAACCACTTTCTCATATCCACATATGTCCCAAACCAAAATTCAAACTCGGCCCCACCGATTTGATCCATCCGGCACCACCGAGTTCATTTGACATAGCCACTGCCAGAAACCCTAGTCACTTCAGTCTCACCGATAGGGATCTCGGTCTCACCGAGATGGGCTTGCAAACTCTCTATTGTCTATTCCAATATTTTTAGTCCCACCGAGAAGATGTAATCGGTCACACCGAGTTTGCCTGACCTACTCTCTGTTTTGCATTACCAAATCGGTCCCACCGAGTTGTGTAATCGGTCGAACTGAGATGAGGCTCTACCCTAACCCTTGCACATCGTCCCACCGAGTTGATCATACCAGTCCCACCGAAATTGCCTAACTGTCACATATGTACTGAATCGGTCCGACCGAGTTTTCTGATTCGGTCCCACCGAGTTTGGTATATTGTGTGTAACGGTTTGATTTTGTGTGGAGGCTATATATACCCCTCCACCCTCTCCTCATTAGTGAGGGAAGCCATCAGAACATGCCTACACTTCCACTACTCATTTTCTGAGAGAGAGCCACCTACTCATGTGTTGAGGCCAAGATATTCCAATCCATGTTGGGGAATGTTGCAGAAAATTAAAATTTTTCCTACGGTTTCACCAAGATCCATCTATGAGTTCATCTAAGCAATGAGTCAAGGGAGTGAGTTTGCATCTACATACCACTTGTAGATCGAGTGCGGAAGCGTTCAAGGGGATGGTGATGATGGAGTCGTACTCGACGTGATTCAGATCACCGATGTCCAAGTGCTGAACGGGCAGCACCTCCGCGTTCAACACACGTACGGGACGGACGACGTCTCCTCCGTCTTGATCCAGCGAGGAGGAAGGAGAGGTTGAGGAAGATTTCTCCAACGACAGCACGACGGCGTGGTGGTGTTGGTGCAGTAGTACTCCGACAGGGCTTCGCAAGCACGTAACGGAGGAGGAGATGTGTTGGGAAGGGGAGGGGCTGCGCCTTGGATGTGTGTACGGAAGCCCTCCCCTCACCCCTCTATTTATAGGGGAAGGGGCAAGGGGGGCCGACCCCTCTAGATGGGATCTAGAGGGGGGGCGGCGGCCAGGGAGGGGGGACTTGCCCCCCAAGCAAGGGGGGTGCCCCCTTAGGGTTTCCCCCCAACCCTAGGCGCATGGGCCCAAGGTGGGGGGCGCGCCCAGCCCTCCAGGGGCTGGCTCCCTCCCCTTTGCGGCCCATGTGGCCCTCCAAGAGGGGTGGCCCCTCCCGCTGGACCCCCGGAACCTCTCCGGTGGCCCCGGTACAATACCGATAAGCCCCCGAAACTTTCCGGTGTCCGTATGACAACTTCCCATATATAAAACTTCACCTCCGGACCATTCCGGAACTCCTCGTGACGTCCTGGATCTCATCCGGGACTCCGGACAACATTAGGTAATCACATACAAGTCTTCCTAATAACCCTAGCGTCACTGAACCTTAAGTGTGTAGACCCTACGGGTTCGGGAGACATGCAGACATGACCGAGACCACTCTCCGGTCAATAACCAACAGCGGGATCTGGATACCCATGTTGGCTCCCACATGTTCCACGATGATTTCATTGGTTGAACCACGATGTCGAGGATTCGATCAAAACCCTGTATACAATTCCCTTTGTCAATCGGTACGTTACTTGCCCGAGACTCGATCGTCGGTATCCCAATACCTTGTTCAGTCTCGTTACCGGCAAGTCACTTTACTCGTACCGTAATGCATGATCCCGTGATCAACCACTTGGTCACTTTGAGCTCATTATGATGATGCATTACCGAGTGGGCCCAGAGGTACCTCTCTGTCATACGGAGTGACAAATCCCAGTCTCGATCCGTGTCAACCCAACAGACACTTTCCGAGATACCTGTAGTGCACCTTTATAGTCACCCAGTTAAGTTGTGACGTTTGATACACCCAAAGCACTCCTACGGTATCCGGGAGTTACACGATCTCATGGTCTAAGGAAGAGATACTTGACATTGGAAAAGCTCTAGCAAACGAACTACACGATCTTTGTGCTATGCTTAGGATTGGGTCTTGTCCATCACATGATTCTCCTAATGATGTGATCCCGTTATCAACGACATCCAATGTCCATAGCCAGGAAACCATGACTATCTGTTGATCACAACGAGCTAGTCAACTAGAGGCTCACAAGGGACATATTGTGGTCTATGTATTCACACGTGTATTACGATTTCCGGATAATACAGTTATAGCATGAATAAAAGACAATTATCATGAACAATGAAATATAATAATACCTTTATTATTGCCTCTAGGGCATATTTCCAACAGTCTCCCACTTGCACTAGAGTCACTAATCTAGTTACATTGTGATGAATCGAACACCCATAGAGTTCTGGTGTTGATCATGTTTTGTTCGCGAGAGAGGTTTAGTCAACGGATCTGAGACATTCAGATCCGTATGTACTTTGCAAATATCTATGTCTCCATCTTGAACATTTTCACGGATGGAGTTGAAACGGCGCTTGATGTGCCTGGTCTTCTTGTGAAACCTGGGCTCCTTGGCTAGGGCAATAGCTCCAGTGTTGTCACAGAAGAGTTTGATCGGCCCCGACGCATTGGGTATGACTCCTAGGTCGGAGATGAACTCCTTCACCCAAATTGCTTCATGCGCTGCCTCCGAGGCTGCCATGTATTCCGCTTCACATGTAGATCCCGCCACGACGCTCTGCTTGCAGCTGCACCAGCTTACTGCTCCACCATTCAACATATACACGTATCCGGTTTGTGACTTAGAGTCATCCAGATCTGTGTCGAAGCTAGCGTCGACGTAACCCTTTACGACGAGCTCTTCGTCACCTCCATAAACGAGAAACATGTCCTTTGTCCTTTTCAGGTACTTCAGGATATTCTTGACTGCTGTCCAGTGTTCCTTGCCGGGATTACTTTGGTACCTTGTTACCAAACTTACGGCAAGGTTTACATCAGGTCAGGTACACAGCATGGCATACATAATAGATCCTATGGCTGAAGCATAGGGGATGACACTCATCTCTTCTTTATCTTTTGCCGTGGTCGGGGACTGAGCCGAGCTCAATCTCACACCTTGTAACATAGGCAAGAACCCCTTCTTGGACTGATCCATTTTGAACTTCTTCAAAATCTTATCAAGGTATGTGCTTTGTGAAAGACCTATGAGGCGTCTCGATCTATCTCTATAGATCTTGATGCCTAATATATAAGCAGCTTCTCCAAGGTCCTTCATTGAAAAACACTTATTCAAGTAGGCCTTAATGCTGTCCAGAAGTTCTATATCATTTCCCATCAAAAGTATGTCATCTACATATAATATGAGAAATGCTACAGAGCTCCCACTCACTTTCTTGTAAACGCAGGCTTCTCCATAAGTCTGCATAAACCCAAACGCTTTGATCATCTCATCAAAGCGAATGTTCCAACTCCGAGATGCTTGCACCAGTCCATAAATGGATCGCTGGAGCTTGCATACTTTGTTAGCATTCTTAGGATCGACAAAACCTTCCGGCTGCATCATATACAGCTCTTCCTTAAGATGTCCGTTAAGGAATGCCGTTTTGACGTCCATCTGCCATATCTCATAATCATAGTATGCGGCAATTGCTAACATGATTCAGACGGACTTCAGCTTCGCTACGGGAGAGAATGTCTCGTCGTAGTCAATCCCTTGAACTTGTCGATAACCCTTAGCGACAAGTCGAGCTTTATAGATGGTAACATTACCATCCGCGTCCGTCTTCTTCTTAAAAATCCATTTGTTTTCTATCGCTCGCCGATCATTGGGCAAGTCTGTCAAAGTCCATACTTTGTTTTCATACATGGATTCTATCTCGGATTTCATGGCTTCAAGCCATTTGTTGGAATCTGGGCCCGCCATCGCTTCTTCATAGTTCGAAGGTTCACCGTTGTCTAACAACATGATTTCCAGGACAGGGTTGCCGTACCACTATGGTGCGGAACGTGTCCTTGTGGACTTACGAAGTTCAGTAGCATCTTGATCATCATCATTATTTTCCTCTTCAGTTGGTGTAGGCATCACAGGAACATTTTTCTGAGCTGCACCACTTTCCCGTTCGAGAGGTAGTACTTCATCGAGTTCTACTTTCCTCCCACTTACTTCTTTCGAGAGAAACTCTTTTCCCAGAAAGCATCCGTTCTTGGCAACAAAGATCTTGCCCTCGGATCTTAAGTAGAAGGTATACCCGACAGTTTCCTTAGGGTATCCTATGAAGACGCATTTTTCCGACTTGGCTTCGAGCTTTTCAGGTTGAAGTTTCTTGACATAAGCATCGCATCCCCAAACTTTTAGAAACGTCAGCTTAGGTTTCTTCCCAAACCATAATTCATACGGTGTCGCCTCAACGGATTTAGATGGTGCCCTATTTAAAGTGAATGTAGCTGTCTCTAGAGCGTATCCCCAAAATGATAGCGGTAAATCGGTAAGAGACATCATAGACCGCACCATATCCAATAGAGTGCGATTACGACGTTCGGACACACCATTACGCTGAGGTGTTCCAGGCGGCGTGAGTTGTGAAACGATTCCACATTTCCTTAAGTGTGTACCAAATTCGTGACTTAAGTATTCTCCTCCATGATCTGATCGTAGGAACTTTATCTTTCGGTCACGTTGATTCTCTACCTCATTCTGAAATTCCTTGAACTTTTTGAAGGTCTCAGACTCGTGTTTCGTTAAGTAGACATACCCATATCTACTCAAGTCATCAGTGAGAGTGAGAACATAACGATATCCTCCGCGAGCCTCAACGCTCATTGGACCGCACACATCGGTATGTATGATTTCCAACAAGTTGGTTGCTCGCTCCATTGTTCCGGAGAACAGAGTCTTGGTCATTTTGCCCATGAGGCACGGTTCGCATGTGTCAAATGATTCATAATCAAGAGACTCTAAAAGTCCATCAGCATGGAGCTTCTTCATGCGCTTGACACCAATGTGACCAAGGCGGCAGTGCCACAAGTATGTGGGACTATCGTTATCAACTTTACATCTTTTGGCATCCACACTATGAATATGTGTAATATTACGCTTGATATTCATTAAGAATAAACCATTGACCATCGGAGCATGACCATAAAACATATCTCTCATATAAATAGAACAACCATTATTCTCGGATTTAAATGAGTAGCCATCTCGTATTAAACGAGATCCTGATACAATGTTCATGCTCAAACTTGGCACTAAATAACAATTACTAAGGTTCAAAACTAATCCTGTAGGTAAATGTAGAGGCAGCGTGCCGACGGCGATCACATCGACTCTGGAACCATTCGCGACGCGCATCGTCACCTCGTCCTTCGCCAGTCTCCGTTTATTCCGCAGCTCTTGCTGTGAGTTACAAATATGAGCAACGACACCGGTATCAAATACCCAGGATTTACTACGAGTACTGGTAAGGTACACATCAATTACATGTATATCAAATATACCTTTGGTGTTGCCGGCCTTCTTATCCGCTAAGTATTTGGGGCAGTTCCACTTCCAGTGACCCTTCCCCTTGCAATAAAAGCACTCAGTCTCAGGCTTGGGTCCATTCTTTGACTTCTTCCCGGTAACTGGCTTACCGGGCGCGGCAACATCCTTGCCGTCCTTCTTGAAGTCCTTCTTGCCCTTGCCCTTCTTGAACTTAGTGGTCTTATTGACCATCAACACTTGATGTTCTTTCTTGATTTCAGCCTCTGCTGACTTCAGCATTGAGAACACTTCAGGAATGGTCTTCACCATCCCCTGCATGTTGTAGTTCATGACAAAGCTCTTGTAGCTTGGTGGGAGCGACTGGAGGATTCTGTCAATGACCGCCTCATCTGGGAGGTTAATGTTCAGCTGGGTCATACGGTTGTGCAACCCAGACATTTTGAGTATGTGCTCACTGACAGAACTGTTTTCCTCCATCTTACAATTGTAGAACTTGTCGGAGACATCATATCTCTCGACCTGGGCATGAGCTTGGAAAACTAGTTTCAGCTCTTCGAACATCGCATATGCTCCGTGATGCTCAAAACGCTTTTGGAGCCCCGGTTCTAAGCTGTAAAGCATGCCGCACTGAACGAGGGAGTAATCATCAGCACGAGACTGCCAAGCGTTCATAACGTCTTGGTTCTCTGGGACGGGAGCGTCACCTAGCTGTCCTTCTAGGACATATTGTTTCCTGGCAGCTATAAGGATGATCCTCAGGTTCCGGACCCAGTCCGTATAGTTGCTGCCATCATCTTTCAGCTTGGTTTTCTCTAGGAACGCGTTGAAGTTCATGTTGACATGAGCGTTGGCCATTTGATCTACAAGACATATTTGCAAAGGTTTTAGACTAAGTTCATGATAATTAAGTTTATTTAATCAAATTATGAACTCCCACTCAGATTAGACATCCCTCTAGTCATCTAAGTGTTACACGATCCGAGTCGACTAGGCCGTGTCTGATCATCACGTGAGACGGACTAGTCATCGTCGGTGAACATCTTCATGTTGATCGTATCTTCCATACCACTCGTGTTCGACCTTTCGGTCTTCGTGTTCCGAGGCCATGTCTGCACATGCTAGGCTCGTCAAGTTAACCCTAAGTGTTTTGCATGTGTAAAACTGTCTTACACCCGTTGTATGTGAACGTAAGGATCTATCACACCCGATCATCACGTGGTGCTTCGAAACGACGAACTGTAGCAACGGTGCACAGTTATGGGAGAACACTTCTTGAAATTTTTGTAAGGGGTCATCTTATTTACTACCGTCGTTCTAAGTAAACAAGATGCATAAACATAATAAACATCACATGCAATCATATAGTAGTGACATGATATGGCCAATATCATATAGCTCCATTGATCTCCATCTTCGGGGCTCCATGATCATCTTGTCACCGGCATGACACCATGATCTCCATCATCATGATCTCCATCATCGTGTCTTCATGAAGTTGTCACGCCAACGACAACTTCTACTTCTATGGCTAACGCGTTTAGCAATAAAGTAAAGTAATTTACATGGCGTTCTTCAATGACACGCAGGTCATACAAAAAATAAAGACAACTCCTATGGCTCCTGCCGGTTGTCATACTCATCGACATGCAAGTCGTGAATCCTATTACAAGAACATGATCTCATACATCACAATATATCAATCATCATTCATCACAACTTCTGGCCATATCACATCACATGAACAATCGCTGCAAAAACAAGTTAGACGTCCTCTAATTGTTGTTGCATCTTTTACGTGGCTGCAATTGGGTTCTAGCAAGAACGTTTTCTTACCTACGAATAACCACAACGTGATTTTGTCAACTTATATTTACCCTTCATAAGGACCCTTTTCATCGAATCCGCTCCAACTAAAGTGGGAGAGACAGACACCCGCCAGCCACCTTATGCAACTAGTGCATGTCAGTCGGTGGAACCGGTCTCACGTAAGCGTACGTGTAAGGTTGGTCCGGGCCGCTTCATCCCACAATACTGCTGAAGCAAGAAAAGACTAGTAGTGGCAAGCAAGTTGACAAGATCCACGCCCACAACAAAATTGTGTTCTACTCGTGCATTAGAGAACTACGCATAGACCTAGCTCATGATGCCACTGTTGGGGAACGTTGCAAAAAATTAAAAATTTTCCTACAGTTTCACCAAGATCCATCTATGAGTTCATCTAAGCAACGAGTCAAGGGAGTGAGGTTGCATCTACATACCACTTGTAGATCGAGTGCGGAAGCGTTCAAGGGGATGGTGATGATGGAGTCGTACTCGACGTGATTCAGATCACCGATGTCCAAGTGCTGAACGGACAGCACCTCCGCGTTCAACACACGTACGGGATGGATGACGTCTCCTCCGTCTTGATCCAGCAAGGAGGAAGGAGAGGTTGAGGAAGATTGCTCCAACTGCAGCACGACGGCGTGGTGGTGTTGGTGCAGCAGTACTCCGACAGGGCTTCGCTAGCACGTAACAGAGGAGGAGATGTGTTGGGGAGGGGAGGGGCTGCGCCTTGGATGTGTGTACGGCAGCCCTCCCCTCACCCCTCTATTTATAGGGGAAGGGGCAAGGGGGGCCGACCCCTCTAGATGGGATCTAGAGGGGGGGGGGGGGCGGCCAGGGAGGGGGGACTTGCCCCCCAAGCAAGGGGGGGCGCCCCCTTAGGGTTTCCCCCCAACTCTAGGCGCATGGGCCCAAGGTGGGGGGCGCGCCCAGCCCTCCAGGGGCTGGCTCCCTCCCCTTTGCGGCCCATGTGGCCCTCCGGGAGGGGTGGCCCCTCCCGGTGGACCCCCGAAACCTCTCCGGTGGCCCCGGTACAATACCGATAAGCCCCCGAAACTTTCCGGTGTCCGTATGACAACTTCCCATATATAAAACTTCACCTCCGGACCATTTTGGAACTCCTCGTGACGTCCGGGATCTCATCCGGGACTCCAAACAACATTCGGTAATCACATACAAGTCTTCCTAATAACCCTAGCGTCACCAAATCTTAAGTGTGTAGACCCTACGGGTTCGGGAGACATGCAGACATGACCGAGACCACTCTCTGGTCAATAACCAACAGCAGGATCTGGATACCCATGTTGGCTCCCACATGTTCCACGATGATTTCATCAGTTGAACCACGATGTCGAGGATTTGATCAAAACCCCGTATACAATTCCCTTTGTCAATCGGTACGTTACTTGCCCGAGACTCGATCGTCGGTATCCCAATACCTTGTTCAGTCTCGTTACCGGCAAGTCACTTTACTCGTACTGTAATGCATGATCCCGTGATCAACCACTTGGTCACTTGGAGCTCATTATGATGATGCATTACCGAGTGGGCCCAGAGATACCTCTCCGTCATACGGAGTGACAAATCCCAGTCTCGATCCGTGTCAACCCAACAGACACTTTCGGAGATACCTGTAGTGCACCTTTATAGTCACCCAGTTAAGTTGTGACGTTTGATACACCCAAAGCACTCCTACGGTATCCGGGAGTTACACGATCTCATGGTCTAAGGAAGAGATACTTGACATTGGAAAAGCTCTAGCAAACGAACTACACGATCTTTGGGCTATGCTTAGGATTGGGTCTTGTCCATCACATCATTCTCCTAATGATGTGATCCCATTATCAACGACATCCAATGTCCATAGCCAGGAAACCATGACTATCTGTTGATCACAACGAGCTAGTCAACTAGAGGCTCACTAGGGACATATTGTGGTCTATGTATTCACACGTGTATTACAATTTCCGGATAATACAGTTATAGCATGAATAAAAGACAATTATCATGAACAATGAAATATAATAATACTTTTATTATTGCCTCTAGGGCATATTTCCAACAATCCAACCATATGAATCTTGATCTGTAGCCTTCCCCAAGTTGCTTTCCACTCAAATCATCTTTCCACCATATCCAATCCTATGAGAGAGAGAGTTGATCGTTGGGGAGACTATCATTTGAAGCACAAGATGAAGGAGTTCATCATCAACACACCATCAATTACCTTTTGGAGAGTGGTGTCTCCTAGATTAATTAGGTGTCACTTGGGAGCCTCCGACAAGATTGTGGAGTTGAACCAAGGAGTTTGTAAGGGCAAGGAGATCGCCTACTTCGTGAAGATCTACCCTAGTGAGGCAAGTCCTTCGTGGGCGATGGCCATGGTGGGCAAGGTTGCTTCTTCATGGACCCTTTGTGGGTGGAGCCCTCCGTGGACTCGCGCAACCGTTACCCTTCGTGGGTTGAAGTCTCCATCAACATGGATGTACGATAGCACCATGATACATCTCCAACGTATCTACTTTTCCAAACACTTTTGCCCTTGTTTTGGACTCTAACTTGCTTGATTTGAATGAAACTAACCTGGACTGACGCTGTTTTCAGCAGAACCGCCATGATGTTGTTTTATGTGTAGAAAAGAAAAGTTCTCGGAATGTCCTGAAAATCCACGGAGGCACTTTTTGGAATTAATAAGAATTTCTGGGCGAAAGAAATACACCAGGGGGCCCACACCCTGTCCACGAGACAGGGGGGCGCCCCCTCCTGGGCGCGCCCCCCTATCTCGTGGGCCCCCTGGACCTCCACCGACCTCAACTCCAACTCCATATATTCACGTTCGGGGAGAAAAAAATCAGAGAGAAAGTTTCATCGCGTTTTACGACACGGAGCCACCGCCAAGCCCTAATCTCTCTCGGGAGGGCTGATCTGGAGTCCGTTCGGGGCTCCGGAGAGGGCGATTCGTTGCCGTCGTCATCATCAACCATCCTCCATTACCAATTTCATGATGCTCACCGCCGTGCGTGAGTAATTCCATCGTAGGCTTGCTGAATGATGATGGGTTGCATGAGATTTACCATGTAATCAAGTTAGTTTTGTTAGGGTTTGATCCCTAGTATCCACTATGTTCTGAGATTGATGTTGCTATGACTTTGCTATGCTTAATGCTTGTCACTAGGGCCTGAGTGCCATGATTTCAGATCTGAACCTATTATGTTTTCATGAATATATGTGTGTTCTTGATCCTATCTTGCAAGTCTATAGTCACCTATTATGTGTTATGATCCGACAACCCCGAAGTGACAATAATTGGGATACTTCTCGGTGACGATCGTAGTTTGAGGAGTTCATGTATTCACTATGTGCTAATGCTTTGTTCCGGTTCTCTATTAAAAGGAGGCCTTAATATCCCTTAGTTTCCACTAGGACCCCGCTGCCACGGGAGGGTAGGACAAAAGATGTCATGCAAGTTCTTTTCCATAAGCACGTATGACTATTTACGGAATACATGCCTACATTACATTGATGAATTGGAGCTAGTTCTATGTCACCCTATGTTATAGCTATTACATGAGGAATCACATCCGGCATAATTATCCATCACTGATCCATTGCCTACGAGCTTTTCACATCTTGTTCTTCACTTATTTACTTTTCCATTGCTGCTGTTACAACTACTACAAAAACCCAAGAACTATTATCTTTACTTTTGCCACCGTTACCTTTATTATCATACCACTTTTGCTACTAAATACTTTGCTGCGGATACTAAGTTATCCAGGTGTGGTTGAATTGACAACTGAACTGCTAATACTCAAGAATATTCTTTGGCTCCCCTTGTGTCGAATCAATAAATTTGGGTTGAATACTTTACCCTCGAAAGCTGTTGTGATCCCCTACACTTGTGGGTTATCAAGACTAATTTCTGGCGCTGTTGCCGGGGAGCATAGCTCTATTCTCTGACTCACTTGGGATTTATATCTATTGATCACTATGAAGAACTTGAAAGACGATAGAACTACGATTTTGCCCTTAACTACGAGGGGAGGTAAGGAACTGCCATCTAGCTCTGCACTAGATTCTCCTTCCGTTATTAGTAAGCTTGCGACACCTAAACCTGCTACTGCTATGAATTCTGATATGTCGCGTGTCATTGATGATGCCAGTTCTGCTATGCATGATGAAACTACTTCTGTGCGTGATGCTACTTTGCCATTAGGTGAATTTCTTGATGAACAACTTGCTAGAGTTAGGGGGAATGAAAATATTGAAGATGCTATTATTGATGATAGTGATGATGAAAATTCTCTCAATGATTATGAATTGCCTGTTGTTCCTGAGGGTTATGTTATGAATGAAGAAGCTGCTAGAGCTATCTTTGCTTGCAATGATAGATATGATCTTAAGAAATTATTAGCTAACTGGAAGCAGCAGTCTCTTAATGCTAGAATGAAACCTGACCCTGCTTTTGCTACTTCGCCTATCTATGTTACTGATAAGGATTATGAATTCTCTATTGATCCTGAGATTATTACTTTAGTTGAATCTGATCCTTTTTATGGCCTTGAATCTAAAACTGTTGTGGCACATCTTACCAAGTTGAATGATATAGCTACCCTATTTACTAATGATGAGAAGTCTTGCTATTATTATATCCTTAAGATATTTCCGTTCTCATTAAAGGGTGATGCTAAGACTTGGTATAATTCTCTTGCTCCTGGTTGTGTGCATAGTCCCCTAGATATGATTTATCACTTCTCTGCTAAATATTTCCCTGCTCATAAGAAACAAGCTGCCTTGCGGGAAATATATAATTTTGTGCAAATCAAAGAAGAGAGTATCCCACAAGCTTGGGGGAGGCTTCTCCGGTTACTTAATGCTTTTCCTGATCATCCTCTTAAGAAAAACGAAATACTTAATATGTTTTATAATGGACTAACTGATGCTTCCAAGGACTACTTGGATAGTTGTGCTGGTTGTGTTTTCAGGGAAAGAACAGTCGATGAAGCTGAATTACTATTGAATAATATGTTGACTAATGAAAATAATTGGACTCTTCCTGAGCCAATTCCTGAGGCAATTCCTGAACCAATTGAACCAACTCCTGAGCCTATTCCTAAACCCACTCCGAAGAAGAGAGGTGTTTTATTTCTCAGTCCTGAAGATATGCAAGAGGCAAAGAAATCAATGAAAGAAAAAGGTATTAAAGCTGAAGATGTTAAGAATTTACCTCCTATTGAAGAAATACATGGTCTTAATATACCGCCTGTTGAAGAACCACATTGTCTTGATAACCCGACACAGGTAGTAAAGGTAAATTCTGTCTATAGATATGATAAACTTGAAATCCCCTCTACTAAATTTCATAGCCCATGCTTAGATGAATTTGATGACTATATGGCTAGACAAGAAAGTTTTAGTGCTTATGTTGGTAGAGAGTTAAAGAATAATGCTTTCGAGATAGGACGCGTGAGCGATAATATGGCTAGAGTTAAAGGTGAACTCAAAATCATTAGCAAATATACTTCTATGGTTGCTACTCAAGCTGAGCAAGTACTCAAAGCTCAAAATGATTTGCTTGATGAATTAAATAATAAAAATGACTTTGCTATTAGAGTGGCTACTAGAACTGGTAGAATGACTCAGGAACCTTTGTATCCTGAAGGCCACCCTAAGAGAATCGAGCAAGATTCTCAAAGAAATGTTTTAGAGGCACCTAGTTCTTCTAAAAAGAAGAAAAAGAAAACGATAGAACTTTGCATGCTTCTAGTGAACCTACTGTAGACACACCTGAGAATCCCAATGATATTTCTATTTCTGATGCTGAAACACAATCAGGTGATGAACATGAACCTAGTGATAAGGTTAATGATAATGTTCATGTTGATGCTCAACCTAGCAAAAACAATGAAGTAGAGACTGAACCTGTTGTTGATCTTGATAACCCACAATCAAAGAATCAACGTTATGACAAGAGAGATTTTGTTTCTAGGAAGCATGGTAGAGAAAGAGAACCATGGGTTCAGAAACCCATGCCCTTTCCTCCTAAACCATCCAAGACAAAGGATGATGAGGATTTTGAGCGTTTTGCTGAAATGATTAGACCTATTTTCTTACGTATGTGTTTAACTGATATGCTCAAAGTAAATCCTTATGCTAAGTATATGAAGGATATCGTTACAAATAAAGAAAGATACCGAAAGCTGAAATTTCCACCATGCTTGCTAATTACACTTTTAAGGGTGGAATACCAAAGAAACTTGGAGATCCGAGTGTACCAACTATACCATGCTTCACTAAAAGAAATTATGTTAGAACGGCTTTATGTGATCTTGGAGCCGGTGTTAGTGTTATGCCTCTCTCTTTATATCATAGACTTGAATTGAATAAGTTGACGCCTACTGAAATATCTTTGCAAATGGCTGATAAATCAACTGCTATACCTGTCGGTATTTGTGAGGATGTGCCTGTTGTGGTTGCAAATGTCACTATCTTAACGGACTTTGTTATTCTTGATATTCCCGAGGACGATAGTATGTCTATTATCCTTTGTAGACCTTTTTTGATTACTGCAGGAGCTGTTATTGATTGCAACAAAGGCAATGTCACTTTTCATGTTAATGGTAATGAGCATACGGTACACTTTCCGAGGAAACAATCTCAAGTTCATAGCATCAATTCTATTGGAAAAGTTCCAACTATCATTCTTGGAGGTTTTGAATTTCCTCTCCCTACTGTCAAGAAAAAGTATGATATTTTTATTGTTGGGGATTTTCATATCCCCGTTGAGGTAACTTAGTGTTAATCGAAATTTCTCCGGTTCCGTGTTATTCGGAATGAGTTTGTTAACAAGACTTGATCAACCTTGTTAGTGGATTCATTTTGATGATCATGAGATGGATGAAACTAGAAGGCACAACCTTCTGTACCCACTTTTTACTTTCTGTCATTTAGAATAAATAAAGCAAAAATAGTATTATCTATCTGTTTTCTGAATTATCCGTGCACTAAAAAATATCCAAAAAAAAGTGGTCCAAATGCCCTGCAAATTTAGTATGATTTTTTATGGAATATTTGAGGATTTTAGGCACTGAAAACACTGCAGGAGGGGCAAGCACCAGGCCACGAGAGTGGAGGGCGCGCCA
Source organism: Triticum timopheevii (assembly GCA_963921465.1). NCBI lineage: Eukaryota > Viridiplantae > Streptophyta > Magnoliopsida > Poales > Poaceae > Triticum > Triticum timopheevii. The sequence continues at coordinate 109,319,739 of OY997270.1, forward strand.
CCTCCCCCTAGGCGCGCCCCCTGTCTCGTGGGCCCCTGGTGGCCCCACTCCACTTTTGCCAGCACTCACACACTTAATCTTCTACCCAAAAAATCCCCATCCAGCTCAAGCACGAGTTCTAGCTCATTTTGCTATGATTTTTGATCTCCTTGCTCAAAGCTCCATTCACAAAACTGCTCTGGGAGATTGTTGCTTGGTATGTGACTCCTCCATTGGTCCAATTAGTTTTTGTTTTAGTGCTTTATTCATTGCAAATTTTTGCTGCATAGGTGACCATGTTCTTGAGCTTACATGTTAAATTTATGAGGTCCCAAGCAATTCTAATGCATGATATAGGCTCTAGGCACTTGTAGGAGTAGTTGCTACCAATCTTGTTTAGTTTTATTCACTTCTATTTTGAAGTTACTAAAATTTCAAAAAAAATTCAGAAAAAGAATTATGTCTAGGAGAATGTACCAAGGTGGTTCCTCGGTGAAGAAAGGGCCCATGATTGCTATATGTGATCAAGATGTTGAATTGCCGAGGGACGCGGATGTACGAGCTTGTGAGTGGCCACCCGATGATTTTATGGTCGAAGCAGGCTTCAAGGAGGAATTTGACGCGTATGTATGTAATGCCGAGCTGGAGGACTTCTTACAAGATAAGTGTCCATAGTACTATCAATTGACTGATTCTTTTGTGCGGAGGTTCAGATATAACTGTGCGCGTAATTCTCCTAGTGTCATATTTGATATTTATGATACATCTTATACCATGGATTTAGAGGATTTCACAACTACTTGCAAACTCCCGCAGTGGGGTAATATTAATGATCCTCACAAATCTGAATTTAGAGATTTTCTTGCTAGTATTGCTGTGGGAGAATCCAGGGACATAGCACAAGCTACTATAGGGAGCATTCATTTTCCTTCTATACATTATTTTGCTCTCTTTATTGGTAGATGCATTAACGGTAAAGACGAAGCATGTCACATGTGTGTTCCTGATCTGTGTGTCCTCAAGAGTGCTCTGTTAGGTTATAAAGGTTATAACTTGGGGGGCAATAGTTGCACGCAGGTTGCAGAATAATAGTAGAAAGGGAAATTTATTTGGAGGAATTTATGCAACCCGTGTGGCTAATTATCTTGGTATAGCCCCACGAGAGGGAGATATGATAATACCTCCTGTTTATTTGGATTATGAAGCTATGTTCAATCATCAATTTCTTGGGAGGAATGAACAATTCCTCCAATATCAACTAATCTATGACAGACGCAACGTCGTCCATGTTACTCTTCCCGCTTCCTACCTTTTTGATTATCAGGCGAAAGGAAGATATGTTGTCACCAGGGAGGAAGCAGCTGAACACGAGAGGAGAGCGGAGGAAGCTCGCCAACACGCCACAGCTCAGGAGGCGGTTGCCACTGCATCTCAGTACGACCCCAGTTTCACTTACGAATATCATCCAGGTGGTCCTTGGTACTAGACCAACTTAGGCCAAAAGCCTAAGCTTGGGGGAGTACGTATTTCTCACCGACTTTACATTCATGTTTACACACTAGTCGTCGGTGCTCATACTCTTGCATTGTATTATCCATGCTAGTTTAATTTCCTTTTTCTAGCTTTCTTCTTGTGTATCTGATAAACCTTAAGAAAAACCAAAAAAATTAGTTAGGTTAATTTCCATGCTTGTAGTAGAAATTAAAATGAAAACCCAAAAAGATTTCTAGTTCTTCTTCTTACTTGTTGGGAGCTTTCCCGTGTAAATAGTTTTATTTTCTTTTCTTTCCTTTGGGGGTCGAGAAGACCATATTGAAAATGTTTAGTGGCTCTCATATGCATGATTGTTTATTTAACTTAGAGCCCATATTACTTGTCTTCTCTCTTGAGTTGAATGCTTGCAGATTCCAGCTTAGTCCAATGCACGTACACTATTATTATTATACACATCATTCGGTCATGCAAGTGAAAGGCAATAATGACGATATATGATGGACTTATTGGGATGAGAAAAGCTGGTATGAACTCGACCTCTCTTGTTTTTGTAAATATGATGAGTTCATCATTTCTGATTCAGCTATTATGAAGTAAACATATTTGCAATGACATTTAGAGATTATAATTGCTTGTGCCATGCTTGATTAGCTATGAGTTATAATGGTTTACCTTGCGTGCCAACATGCTATTAGAATGATTATGATGTGGTATGATGGGATGGTATCTTCCTTTGAATGCATTAAGTGACTCGACTTGGCACATGTTCACGCATGTAGTTGAATCAAATCAACATAGCCTTCATGATATTTATGTTCATGGTGGATTATATACTACTCATGCTTGTATTCGGTGTGAATTAATTTTAATGCATGTTTCTGACTGTTGTCGCTCTCTCTGTTGGTCGCTTCCCAGTCTTTTGCTAGCCTTCACCTGTACTAAGCGGGAATACTGCTTGTGCATCCAAACTCCTTAAACCCCAAAGTTGTTCCATATGAGTCCACTATACCTTCCTATATGCGGTATTTACCTGCCGTTCCAAGTAAATTTGTATGTGCCAAACTCCAAACCTTCAAATGAAATTCTGTTTTGTATGCTCGAGCAGCTCATGTTACAACTAGGGCTGCCTATATCTTCCATGCTAGGTGGGTTATTCTCAAGAGGAGTGGACTCCGCTCCTCATTCACGAGAAAGGGCCGGTAACCGGGATGCCCAGTCCCTTGATCAAAAAAGATCAAAGCAAATCAAAATAATTAAACAAAACTCCCCCAGGGCTGTTGTTAGTTGGAGGCACTCGTTGTTTCGAGCAAGCCATGGATTGATGCTTGTTGGTGGTTGGGGGAGTATAAACCTTTACCATTCTGTTTGGGAACTACCTATAATGCATGTAGTATGGAAGATACAACGATCTCATAGTTGTTGCATTGACAGCAAAAGTATGCCGCTCAAAATATTATTCAATCACTATTTTAAAATCGAGCTCTGGCACCTCTACAAATCCCTGCTTCCCTCTGCGATGGGCCTATCTATTTACTTTTATGTTGAGTCATCACCCTTCTTATTAAAAGCACCCACTGGAGAGCACACTGTCATTTGCATTCATTACTATTGGTTTATGTTGGGTATGACTTGACTGGATCTCTTTTACCATGAATTACAATGTTTAGTCAGTCCTTGATCTTTAAAGGTGCTCTGCATTTATGTTTTGCGGTCTCAGAAAGGACTAGCGAGATACCATTTTGTTATATCATGTTATGATTGTTTTGAGAAAGTGTTGTCATCCGAGTTTTATTATTATGGCTCTCTAGCTGATTATGCTATTGATATGAGTAATTGTGAGGCCTAAGTGTTATTGTGAGTATGGTTAGTTCATAATATTTGCTGAAACTTGAATGCTGGCTTTTCATGTTTACAACAACAAGAGCAAACAGAGTTTGTAAAAGTTTTTCTTTATCACTTCCAGTTTATCAACTGAATTGCTTGAGGACAAGCAAAGGTTTAAGCTTGGGGGAGTTGATACGTCTCCAACGTATCTACTTTTCCAAACACTTTTGCCCTTGTTTTGGACTCTAACTTGCATGATTTGAATGAAACTAACCCGGACTGACCCTGTTTTCAGCAGAACTGCCATGATGTTGTTTTATGTGTAGAAAAGAAAAGTTCTCGGAATGTCCTGAAAATCCATGGAGGCACTTTTTGGAATTAATAAGAATTTCTGCACGAAAGAAATACACCAGGGGGCCCACACCCAGTCCATGAGACAGGGGGCGCGCCCCCCCTCGTGGGTGCACCCCTATCTCGTGGCCCCTTGGACCACCACCGACCTCAACTCCAACTCCATATATACACGTTCGGGGAGAAAAAAATCAGAGAGAAAGTTTCATCGCGTTTTACGACGCGGAGCCGCCGCCAAGCCCTAATCTCTCTTGGGAGGGCTGATCTGGAGTCTGTTCGGGGCTCTGGAGAGGGGGATTCGTTGCCGTCGTCATTGTCGGATTTTAGGTTCCGGCAGACCCTTGAGGTTCGAACAATGGGGTGCGTGCGGAGATTTCACCCTCTACCTACCTGCTTCTCGCCGAATCGCTAGGATCTAAACTACGAAAGGAACAACACAAGAGACACAGGGTTTATACTGGTTTAGGCCACCATTGTGGTGTACCCTACTCCAGTGTGTGGTGTGGTGGATTGCCTCTTGGGCTGATGATGAACAATACAAGGAAGAACAGCCTCGCGAGGGTCTGTTCTTGGCTCGTGCGATGAACTTCTAGGAGGAGTTCAGTCGCTCTCTCTCTCTCTCTCAATTCTAGATGCCTCTACCCTGGGGGTGGCTAGTCCTATTTATAGGCAAAGGCCCTGGGCCTCCTCCCAAATATTGAGCGGGAAGGGCGCCAACAATTGGCCATTTTGAAGGGGAACAGCAGGTACACTTATCCTGACTAAAGTTGGTCCTCGCCTATCAAAGGCCCCGGTGGTGACGCCTGCTTGGGCTCCACAATGACTTCCTCCCTACCGTTGGGCTGGTCTTGGTCTTGTTGCACCGAAATGGATGCCTTTGCTTGATGCTCTCGCCTGCGCTTGCTCCCTTTGCACCAAAGAGGAAAGGAGGACACTGCGCGGGCTGGCGCCCGACTGGCGCCCTTGGTCGTCATGGCTTGAGTCATGGCACCTCGTGAGGTACCCCGCCTTGAACTCTCTGCCTCCTCGTGAGCCAGCCTGATGAGGCCGCGCCTGAGGAAGCTCCTTGTCGTCCGCCCCGTGAGGCTTGGCCCCTCGCGAGGGTCTTGAGCTTGTGTTGATGAAGATGGGCCGTGCTGGGTCCCCCTTTGAGCCACGTCGTAGGCCGCAAGCAGGCAAGTCTGGGGACCCCTGTTCCCAGAACACCGACAGTAGCCCCCGGACCCAAGGCGCGCCCGGACTTGGCCGAGCAGAGAGGCGAAAGGGCAAGTGCGAAGCGCCGCGGGCCCTAACAGCCTGCGGCCTTGGGCGCCGCGTGGCGGTTGATTGGACGTGGGCATCTCCGCTTCCCCACGACACCTCGGCAACTGCACGGATTCGACAAGTCCCTGCATGCAAAGCGGGTCATGATTACCTGCGATCGTGGAGGTCGACGGTTGGCCTTCGCCGGCTATAAGTACGGAACAACGCGTGCCCTTCCAGTCTATCTCTTCTTGCTTCTCCTCCTTCCCAGTCCTTGCTCTGTCTTGCTGCAATGGCTCCGATCCTCCGGTTCTCTGCGGCAGAGAAGGGAAAGGCTCCCCGAGAGGATCCTGACCCGCTTCCGCCAAAGAAACGGCTTGCCCTCTGCCATCCGGGTGAGGGCGCCCGCCAGGAAGTGCCGAGGCCCTGGTGTGAACGGCCACCACCAGGGTTCCCACTTCCCTTGTATGCCCATATCGAGGGCTCTGAAGGAGTCGACGCCGAACGCCACGGGCGGCGCCGGCAGGTCACGAAGGTGTGCGTCTTTCCCCTGGAGTCCATGCCGAAGGCTCCTCCCGAGAGTTCGTGCTTCACGCCGCCACGCCTCCTCAGTCTTGGATTCGCCTCCTCCTTTCTTCGCCTCTGTCATCCCGCAGGGGGAGCTCCTAGGGCTCTGGCTGCAGCACCCTCACGACCGGGGCAGAGGTCGCGGTCGTTGCCCCGGGCGAGGTCTTCATGACTCGAGGCTGGGGCGAGATCGCCCGGGTCTGCAGGACAAGGGGTGCCCTCGCGATCCACCTGGAGTACGACGGTGCTTCGGTGATGTTCTTCAAGGTCTTCGATGCGGAGGGTCGCCGGCTAGAGTGCTACCCCGGGAGAGGCGGTCGGGACCCTGCTGCGGCGAGACAGAGGCCTGCCAACCGCTCCCTTGGCAGCTCCTGAGGCGATGGAGGTGCCGGAGGATCCAGCGACTCCGCCGATCTCTTTGCGACTCCGGAGACGAGCGACGACAGCTACGAGCCCCCAAGCCTGCGCCGCTCTTGGAGCAGGGCGGGCTCGTCAGCATGTCGCCGCCCCTGATCTGGATGGGGTTGGCGCCGGTGCCGGACGGCCCACTGTTGATGATGGCGTCTGCCATGATGGTTCCTGTAGTTAGGACTCCTTAGGATACGCGTCTTTTGTTCCTGCGAGGAGCCAAGAATATACCCTGTAGGGGCTTGTAAGGTGTTTGTAGCTCCATTTGCCAATATGATCCTCATCATGAAAGAGTGCGAGATGCTCATTCCGTCTTAGCTTAGTTTCTTCCTTTCGAACCTTGTGAGGGCTTGATGCTCTGCGCCGACAGGTCCCAGTCCCAAGGCGGCTTCAGCCGTCGCTGGTATGCCAGGTCATGATGCCGTGGTCAAGGCCAGGAGGTGAGCGGCCCGAGGTCCGGTAAGAGCCCCTGAGTCACAATGCTCAGGAGGTCCCCCTTAGCGCTCAAGCAGCCATCATTTGGTGAGAAAGGAGAGCGACGTTGCTAACACGGGATTGCATTAGGTGCGGGGATGGTGCTGCGATAGCTAGTGTTCCCGGAGAGTGACTTATCTCGAGGGTCAGGAAACGCGTCCTGGTGCGGCGCTAGGTCCGTGCCTTGCCGGCGAGGGGTTGCTTGGCGAGGTCCTCGCGTGCTTCTCCCCTCTCTCCTTCGCTCCCCTTTCTGCTCTACGTCCTCGGGTCCTGGCCCTCGAGTGAGTCTCAGCCGTCGCTGGTATGCCAGGTCGCGATGCCGTGGACAAGGCCAGAGGGTGAGGGCTGGAGAGCCGGTAGGAGCCCTGAGTCGCGATGCTCAGGTACCCCCCTTTTAACGTGCAAGCGGTTTGCGCGGACGAGAGTGAAGAAGACACCATGAGGTCCTCACCTGACGATGCTCCTTGAAGGGATCCTGCAGGCTCACCACAGAAAGAACGAGAGTTCACCGTGACAATCGACAGTCAGCCGTTAGTTGCTTCAGAAAGGCGACGAGGCCCGAAAGGCCTGGCGAGGTGTATTGGGGCACCCGTGGGCCAGCGCGGGACTCACGGGGCCCTACCCCAAGGCGGGTTGCGCCTGGCATTGAGCCTTATCTTGGGATGTGTTCCTGCAAATTTGGTTAGATGCCGATGCTCTACGTCCTCGGGTCCCGGCCCTCGAGCTGTCTCAGCCGTCGCTGGTATGCCAGGTCGTGATGCCGTGGACAAGACCAGAGGGTGAGGGCTGGAGAGGCGGTAGGAGCCCTGAGTCGCGATGCTCAGGTACCCCCCTTTAACGCACAAGCTTCCGACATCCAGGAAGAAAAGGTGCCATGGACAAGCACCAAATAACAAGCATGATGGGTCGAAAGCATCGCCCTAAGATAAACGCAAGAAGGGTACACGCCGCTGGGTCTGACCCGAACGACTTGGTGATGGTGCAGCCCGAGGGGTGCCCCCAATAAAGTAAGCTAAGAACATGAAATAAAAGGGATACACGCCGCAGGGACGGACCCACGCGACCTGGGAATAATGCAGCCTTGAGGGCACTCCCAGCTGGAAACGAAACTTGAAATATGTCACCTGATGATGTTGAAGACGAAGGGGTGCTGGTGTAGCAGACTCGGTGGGCTGCGGGAGCCGATCCTCACGAGCCCCCAGGCCCAGGGGCCTCGAGAGGCTCTGGAGGCGCTGGTGGCTCCTCGCGGACCATCTCCATCTCCGCCAGGGCTGCGGAACACCTGACCTCTTGAGCCTCCAGGATGGCCCTCATGAGGCGATGGTATGCGGCAGCCGCGTTCGCCAAGCCATAAGGCATGTGAACGTAGCTGTGAGGCGGACCTTCGCAGCGTCCCACTTGCGAGGGCCAGAGGCGCTCCTGAGATGCGGCTCGGTTGATCCCTGGTATGTCGATGCAGACACGCAGCCCACCATCCTCGCCTGGATGGGGGGCCACAGCGGGTAAGCGGCGGCTGCCTCTCATGACTCTTGACTCCTGTAGCTCCTGAATGGCCTCACTGACGAACTCCTGAGGGTTTGGCCCTCCTTGTGTTGCTCCTTCTTGAGGAAGCGTGCTTCGAAACACACCTCCAAGTGGTGCCCAAGCGCCTCCCTCGTGACACTGGCGTGGTCGGCGACCCTCCAGGGGAGAGCCCCCGAGCCCTGCCTGAGGAGGGTGCCGGGCGCGCTTCCCTATGCGATGGAAGGAGGTTCCCCCTGAGCAGGCACGGGCCCTGAGGGGCCTGCCTCCTGAGGGGCCGGGCCGGACGATGTCTTCTTCTTCTTGGGGGCGGCCTCGGGAAGCCTCCTGCTTCCGCGATCCGGGTCTTCCAGTGATGCGGCCTGAAAGGCTTGTTCCAGGGAGCATACTACGTCTCTCTCTTCGCAGGGCACCGTGATGACTCCGCCACTTCCTGGCATCTTGAGGACGTTGTAGTCGTGGTGGGTTACGGCCATGAATTTGGCCAGCGCTGGGTACCCGAGGATGGCGTTGTATGGCAGGCGAATGTGGGCAACGTCGAAGTCGATGAGCTCGGTGCGGTAGTTGTCACGCGCCCCGAAGGTGACAGGGAGGCGGACCTGCCCAATCGGGACCGTGGAGCCATCGGTGACACGGAGAAAGGCTTGGTTGGCTGAAGCTGATTGTAGGGCACTTGGAGATTGTTGAACGTTTCCACGGACAAGACGTTGAGCCCTGCCCCGCCATCGATGAGGGTCCTGGTGACTAGCACGTTGCTGATGATTGGGGAACAAAGCATCGGGAGGACTCCGACTGTGGCCGCGCACTTGAGCTGATCCGCTGAGCTGAACGTGATGGCGCACACCGACCACCTGAGAGGACGCGTGGCATCGAGCTTGGGGAGGACTGCGTTTACTTCGCGAGCGAACTGCTTGAAGATGCGTTGAGAGCCTGGGGCTTGAGCTCCGCCCAGGATGCAGGCGATCGCGCGGGGTTCCTAGAAGCCCCCAGCCCCCTCGTCCTGATGACGGTCCTCATTTCTCCTTGGCTGCGGCAGCAGTGGAGGGAGGCATGCGTTCCCTTGCGGGCGATCCTCGCGAGGCTGATCCCTCCATGCTCCCTCGCGAGGCGGGTCCTGCCAGCGATCCTCGCGAGGTTGGTCGCGCCACCCTTGGCGTGGGCCGCGGTCTTCCCAGCATCCTGCGTTCCTTCCTCCTCCTCGGCCGTAGCCCCGGTCGCTGCGGTCGGGACATCGGCCAACCCTTCCTTCGCGCACGGCTTGGAGCTCTTGGCATTCATTGGTGTTGGGGGTGTGGAGGTCGTGGTACACGCAGTATCGACCGCCCTTGGAGGATTCAGGCTGATCTCTGCCCCGCTTGGTGTCTAGTTTTGCCGCGAGCACGGCAGCCCCCTTGCGCTTCACGTCCTTGGCCTTGGGCTTCTTCTCTTCTGGGTCTGCGGCAGGCAGCTCGAGGAGGGAGAGACGCCCTTCCTCAGCCCTGGCGCACTTGGTCGCCAAGTTGAACAGCTCCAAGGAGGTGCACATGTCTTCATGCATCGCCAGCTCCTCCTTCATCTTGACGTCGCGCACGCCGTCGGAGAAGGCTGAGATGATGGCCTCCTCGGTCACCTTGGGAATCTTGAGGCGCGTGTTGTTGAAGCGCTGGATGTACTTCTGCAGGGTTTCCCCTGGTTGCTGCTTGATACGGCGCATGTCGCTCACGGCGGGTGGCCGGTCGCGAGTACCCTGGAAGTTGGCGATGAAGTGGGTGCGCATCTCGTCCCAGGAGGAGATCGTGCCTGGAGCCAGGTTCAGGAGCCAGGTACGGGCCCCGTCCTTGAGCGCCATGGGAAACCAGTTCGCCATGACCTTCTCGTCTCTGTTGGCAGCCTCGATGCCCAGCTCGTAGAGCTGGAGGAACTCTGCAGGGTCAGCCGTGCCGTCATAGCGAGGAGGCAGGTCTAGCTTGAACTTGTCGGGCCACGCGACGCTGCGCAACTCGGTGGTGAAGGCGCGGCAGCCCGCTGTGGCCACGGGAGGCCTTGGGTGACGAAGAGCTTGGTCTTGCAGGTCCCTATGCACTGCAGCTGGGAGCAGCGTGGGGTCTTGACGTGTTGGAGCAGGAGCGTGGTCGCGACGAGTCGGAGCAGGGAGCGCTCGGGCAGCTTCTCGAGGGCGAGGGACTTCTTGGCAGCTCTGCTCTTGCCGCGCTGGCGCCTGACGGAGCGGGTTCTGCCTAGGGGCCGCGCACCTTGGGGCCAGGGCACCTTCTTGAGGGGGAGGGGGCTGAGGCGCCCCGGGAGCTTCATTGCCCACGCAGGGCGGGGCGCGGTGCAGCGAGAAGGACGGCGTGGGGGAGCCCCCAGCGGCGCGGACGAGCTCGGCGACTCGGTCGAGCCACTCTTCATAGACGTCCTCGATTGAGCGGTAGCGCAGGAGCTCGTTTGCCACGCAGCTCGAGCCTCCATGGCCGCGTGGGGCGCGCGGGACGAAGAACCGGCAGGGGTGAGCGAGGGTGTAGCGGTGCGGCCATCTCGCCTCATGGATGGATGCTGGGACGATGCTTGCTGCTCGTTCCCCGCCGGGCCGGTGGCGGCGTTGACAGCAGGTGACGGGGAATGATGAGGATGCCCGCCGACGGGAGACGTCTGGGCGACGCGGGAAGCGAGGGCGGCTCAGCGCTCGGCGCGAGCCCGACGAGCGTCAGACATGGATGCGACGATCGGGGAAGAGCAGGGCGACAGAAGACGAATTCCGGTGCACCCCTACCTGGCGCGCAAAATGTCGGATTTCGGGTTCCGGCAGACCCTTGAGGTTCGAACACTGGGGTGCGCGCGGAGATTTCGCCCTCTACCTACCTGCTCCTCGCCGAATCGCTGGGATCTAAACTACGAAAGGAACAACACAAGAGACACAGGGTTTATACTGGTTCAGGCCACCATTGTGGTGTAATACCCTACTCCAGTGTGTGGTGTGGTGGATTGCCTCTTGGGCTGATGATGAACAATACAAGGAAGAACAGCCTCGCGAGGGTCTGTTCTTGGCTGGTGCGATGAACTGCTAGGAGGAGTTCAGTCGCTCTCTCTCTCTCTCTCTATCTCTCTCTCTCTCTCTCTCGATTCTAGATGCCTCTACCCTGGGGGTGGCTAGTCCTATTTATAGGCAAAGGCCCTGGGCCTCCTCCCAAATATTGAGCGGGAAGGGCGCCAACAATTGGCCATTTTGAAGGGGAACAGCGGGTACACTTATCCTGACTAAAGTTGGTCCTCGCCTGTCAAAGGCCCCGGTGGTGACGCCTGCTTGGGCTCCACAATGAGTTCCTCCCTGCCGTTGGGCTGGTCTTGGTCTTGTTGCACCGAAATGGATGCCTTTGCTTGATGCTCTTGTCTACGCTTGCTCCCTTTGCACCAAAGAGGAAAGGAGGACACTGCGCGGGCTGGCGCCCGACTGGCGCCCTTGGTCGTCATGGCTTGCGTCATGGGCACCTCGTGAGGTACCCCTCCTTGAACTCTCCGCCTCCTCGTGAGCCAGCCTGATGAGGCCGCGCCTGAGGAAGCTCCTTGTCATCCGCCCCGCGAGGCTTGGCCCCTCGCGAGGGTCTTGAGCTTGTGTTGTTGAAGATGGGCCGTGCTGGGTCCCCCTTTGAGCCACGCCGCAGGCCGCAGGCAGGCAAGTCTGGGGACCCCCATTCCCAGAATGCCGACAGTCATCATCAACCATCCTCCATCACCAATTTCATGATGCTCACCGCCGTGCGTGAGTAATTCCATCGTAGGCTTGCTGGACGGTGATGGGTTGGATGAGATTTATCATGTAATCAAGGTAGTTTTGTTAGGGTTTAATCCCTGTTATCCACTATGTTCTGAGATTGATGTTGCTATGACTTTGCTATGCTTAATGCTTGTCACTAGGGCCCGAGTGCCATGATTTCAGATATGAACCTATTATGTTTTCATGAATATATGTGTGTTCTTGATCCTATCTTGCAAGTCTATAGTCACCTATTATGTGTTATGATCCGACAACCCCGAAGTGACAATCATCGGGATACTTCTCGGTGATGTCCATAGTTTGAGGAGTTCATGTATTCACTATGTGCTAATGCTTTGTTCCGGTTCTCTATTAAAAGGAGGCCTTAATATCCCATAGTTTCCGCTAGGACCCCGCTGCCATGGGAGGATAGGACAAAAGATGTCATGCAAGTTCTTTTCCATAAGCACGTATGACTATTTACGGAATACATGCCTACATTACATTGATGAACTGGAGCTAGTTCTATGTCACCCTATGGTAGAGCTATTACATGAGGAATCGCATTCGGCATAATTATCCATCACTGATCCATTGCCTACGAGGTTTTCACATATTGTTCTTCGCTTATTTACTTTTCCGTTGCTGCTGTTACAACTACTACAAAACCCAAAAACTATTATCTTTACTTTTGCCACCGTTACCTTTATTATCATACCACTTTTGCTACTAAATACTTTGCTGCAGATACTAAGTTATCCAGGTGTGGTTGAATTGACAACTCAACTGCTAATACTCAAGAATATTCTTTGGCTCCCCTTGTGTCGAATCAATAAATTTGGGTTGAATACTTTACCCTCGAAAGCTGCTGCGATCCCCTACACTTGTGGGTTATCACACCACCTATCGGAACCACGCCAAAAACATCTGTGTCTCCAATTGCGTTTGCACACTCCAATCCCATCCCTTTACTTTCTTGCAAGTTGCATGCTTTACTTTCTGCTGCCCATATACTCTTTGCATGCTTGCTTGATATGTATTGTGATTGGTTAAACTTGTGCTCAAACTCCACCTAAACTCGAAAAACTTAAAAACTGCCAACTTTGTGTGTTAAGAGTCTATTCACCCCCTCTAGACACCTCTTCTCAATCCTTTCAGTTTTGTTCGCAATTATTTTGATTTGATTTGAGCATGGGACTGGGCATCCCGGTTATCGTCCATTTTCTCGTGAATGATGAGCGGAGTCCACTCATTGTGAGAATAACCCACCTAGCATGGAAGGTATAGACAGCCCTAGTTGATACAAGAGCGATTCAATCATACAAAACAGAATTTCATTTGAAGGTTTAGAGTTTGGCATATGCAAATTTACTTGGAACGACAGGTAAATACCGCATATAGGTAGGTATGGTGGACTCATATGGAACAAGTTTGGGTTTTATGGAAGTGGATGCACAAGAAGTATTCCCGCTTAGTACAGGTGAAGGCTAGAAAGGGAGTGGGAAGCGACCAACTAGAGAGCCACACAGTCATAAACATGCATTAAGATTAACCAACAATGAGTGCAAGCATGAGTAGGATATAAATCACCATGAACATAAATATTGTAGAGGCTATGTTTATTTTGTTTCAACTACATGCGTGAACATGTGCCAAGTCAAGTCACTCAAATCATTCAAAGGAGGATATTATCCTATCATACTACATCACAACCATTTTAATAGCATGTTGGCATGCAAGGTAATCCATTATAAACTCCTAGCTAACTAAGCATGGCATGAGTAACTATAATCTCTAATGGTCATTGCAAACATGTTTCATTCATAATAGGCTGAATCAGGAACGATGAATTAATCATATTTACAAAAACAAGATAGGTCGAGTTCATGCCAGCTTTTCCTCATCTCAATCATTTCATCACATACCGTCATTATTGCCTTTCACTTGCATTGGGTCACTCTTTGAAGTTCTTTGTGTTGGTTGAATAGATGAATCTGAGATGTGTGATGCATATCGTATAATCATGCCCACGGATACTTGAGGTGACATTGGAGTATCTAGGTGACATTAGGGTTTTGGTTGATTTGTGTCTTAAGGTGTTATTCTAGTACGAACTCTATGATAGATTGACCGGAAAGAATGGCTTCGTGTTATTTTACAACGGACTCTTGAATAGATCGATCAGAAAGGATAACTTTGAGGTGGTTTCATACCCTACAATAATCTCTTCATTTGTTCTCCGCTATTAATGACTTTGGAATGACTCTTTGTTGCATGTTGAGGGATAGTTATATGATCTAATTATGTTATTATTGTTGAGATAACTTGCACTAGTGAAAGTATGAACCCCAGGCCTTGTTTCCTAGCATTGCAATACCGTTTACGCCCACTTTTACCATTAGTTACCTTGCTGTTTTTATAATTTCAGATTACAAAAACCTATATCTATCATCCATATTGCACTTGTATCACCATCTCTTCGCCGAACTAGTGCACCTATACAATTTACCATTGTATTGGGTGTGTTGGGGACACAAGAGACTCCTTGTTATTTGGTTGCAGGGTTGTTTGAGAGAGACCATCTTCATCCTACGCCTCCCACAGATTTATAAACCTTAGGTCATCAACTTGATGGAAATTTGCTACTGTCCTACAAACCTCTGCACTTGGAAGCCCAACAACGTCTACAAGAAGAATGTTGTGTAGTAGACATCAAGCTCTTTTCTGGCACCATTGCCGGGGAGGTTGTCGGCATTCTGGGAACGGGGGTACCCAGACTTGCCTGCCTGCGGCCTGCGACAAAGCTCAAGGAGTGGACCAGTACGGCCCATCTTCATCAACACATGCTCAAGACCCTCGCGAGGGCCCAGCCTGGCGGGGCAGACGACAGGAGGCTTCCTCGGGCACAGCCTCGTCAGGCTGGCTCGCGAGGAGGCGGAGAGATCAAGGCGGGGTACCTCACGAGGTGCCCATGACGCAAGCCATGACGACCGAGGCCAGGAGGGCGCCGGCCTGCGCAGAGTCCTTGTTTCCTCTTTGGTGCAAAGGGGGCAAGCGCAGGCAAGAGTATCAAGCAAAGGCAGCCATTTCGGTGCAACAAGACCAAGACCAGCAGGACGGTAGAACGGAGGTCATCGTGGAGCCCAAGCCGGCGTCATCGTCAGGGTCTTTGGCAGGCGAGGACCAACTTTAGTCAGGATGAGTGTACTAGATGTTCCCCTTTAAAATGGCCAATTGTTGGTGCCCTTCCCGCTCAATATTTGGGGAGAGGCCCAGGGCCTCCGCCTATAAATAGGACTAGCCACCACATGGTAAGGGAAGAAACGGATCGATCTGGAGATAGAGAGAGAGATAGAGAGAGAGAGAGAGAGGCGACTGAATTCCCCCTAGCAGTTCATCGCACCTGCCAAGAACAGCCCCTCGCGAGGCTATTCTTCTTTGTACTTTCCATCATCAGCCCCTGAGGCAATCCACACACCACAAACTGGAGTAGGGTATTACACCACAATGGTGGCCTGAACCAGTATAAATCTCGTGTCCCTTGTGTTGTTCTTCGTGTAGTTTTAGATCCTTGCGAGGCGACGTGACATGGGTAGGCAGGAGGTGTGATCTCCACGTGCACCCCAGAGTTCGAACCTTGAGGGTCTGCCAGAACCCGAAATCCGACATTTGGCGCGTGAGGTAGGGGTGCGCCGGAATCCGCCTTCTGTCGCCTCGTGTTTCGCCGCCTATCGCATCCATGTCAGACGCTCGTTGAGCCCGCGCCGAGCGCCGGGCCGCTCTCGCCACTCACATCGCCCAGACGGCCCCCGTCGGCGGGCGCCCCCGCCGTTCCCCGTCGCCTGCCGTCAACACCGCCACCGGCCCGGCAGGGAATGAGCACCAGGCGTCATCCCTGCATCCTTCGGTGCGGCGAGAAGGCCGCACCGCCACCCCGTCGCTGACTCCAGCCGGCTCCTCGTCCCACGCCCATCGCGCTCCCGCGGACGCGCACGCCGTGCTGCTCCTGGCGCGGGAGCTCCTGCACTACCGTCCCGTCGATGACCTCTACGACGAGTGGCTCGCCCGCATCACCAAGCTCGTCAGCACCGCTGGGGGCTCCCCTGCGCCGTCCCTTTCGCTGCATCGCGCCCCGCCCTGCGCGGGCGACGAAGCTCCGGGGGCGCCTCAGCTGCCTCCCCCTCAAGAAGGCACCTTGGCCCCAAGGCGCGTGGCCCCTGGGCGGAACCCACTCCGTCCAGCGCCAGCACAGCAAGAGAAGAGCTGCCAAGAGATCCATCGCCCCCAAGAAGCCACCCGTGTGCTCCCGGCACCGGCCCGACACGAACGCGCTCCCGCTCCAGCGCATCAAGGCCCTGCACTGCACCTGGCGGCAGCGCACAGAGACTTCCAAGATCAAGCTCTCCGTCACACAAGGCCTCCCGCGGCCACTGCAGGCTGCCGTGCCTTGGCGCGGGAACTCCTGCACTACCATCCAGTCGATGACCTCTACGATGAGTGGCTCGCCTGCATCACCGAGCTCGTCAGCGCCGCTGGGGGCTCCCCTGCGCCATCCCTCTTGCTGCATCGCGCCCCGCCCTGCGCGGGCGACGAAGCTCCGGGGGCGCCTCAGCCGCCTCCCCCTCAAGAAGGCGCCTCGGCCCCAAGGCGCGTGGCCCTTGGGCGGAACCCACTCCGTCCGGCGCCAGCACAGCAAGAGAAGAGCTGCCAAGAGATCCCTCGGCCCCAAGAAGCCGCCCGTGTGCTCCCGGCACCGGCCCGACACGAACGCGCTCCCGCTCCAGCGCATCAAGGCCCTGCGCTGCACCTGGCGGCAGTGCACAGAGACTTCCAAGATCAAGCTCTCCGTCACCCAAGGCCTCCCGCGGCCACTGCAGGCTGCCGTGCCTTCACCGTTGAGCTGCGCAGCGTGGCCTGGCCGGGCAAGTTCAAGCCAGATCTGCCCCCGCGCTACGATGGCACGACTGATCATACGGAGTTCCTCCAGCTCTATGAGCTGGGCATCGAAGCCGCTAACAGGGACGAGAAGGTCATGGCGATCTAGTTCCCCATCGCGCTCAAGGACGGCGCCTGCACCTGGCTCCTGAACCTGGCTCCTGGCACGATCTCCTCCTCGGACGAGATGTGCACCCGATTCATCGCCAACTTCCAAGGCACTTGCGACCGGCCCCCAGCCATGAGCGACTTGCGCCGCATCAAGCAGCAGCCGGGAGAAACCCTGCAGAAGTTCATCCAGCGCTTCAACAGCGCTCGCCTTAAGATCCCCAAGGTGTTTGAGGAGGCCATCATCTCAGCCTTCTCCGACGGCGTACGTGAAGTCAAGATGAAGGAGGAGCTTGCGATCCATGAGGACCTGTGCACCTCCCTAGAGCTGTTCAATCTGGCGACCAAGTGCGCTAGGGCTGAGGAAGGGCGCCTTTCCCTCCTCGAGCTGCCAGCTGCTGACCCAGAAGAGAAGAAGCCCAAGGCCAAGGACATGAAGCGCAAGGGGGCTGCCGTGCTTGCAGCGGAGCCGGACACCAAGCGAGGCAGGGATCTGCTTGAGTCATCCAAGGGAAGCTGGTACTGCGTGTACCATGACCTCCACACCCACAACACCAACGAATGCCAAGAGCTCAGGGCCGTGCGGGACGTGCGTGCCGGCCGACGGCCCGAGCGCAGCGACTGGGGCTATGGCCGAGGAGGAAGAGGTGGATGACGATGGGAAGACCGTGGCCCTCGCCAAGGGTAGCGCGACCGACCTCGCGAGGACCGCTGGCAGGACCAGCCTCGTGAGGGAGGTTGGAGAGACCCACCTCGCGAGGGGGTTGGAGGGATCAGCCTCATGAGGGAGGTTGGAGAGACCCACCTCGCGAGGGGGGTTGGAGGAATCAGCCTCGCGAGGATCGCCCACAAGGCAACGCGGGCCTCCCTCCTCTGCCACCACAGCCGAGGAGGAATGAAGACCATCATCAGGACGAGGGGGCTGGAGGCTTCCAGGAGCTGCACGCAATCGCTTGCATCTTGGGCAGCGCTCAAGCCCCGGCCTCTCAGCGCATCTTCAAGCAGTTTGCACGCGAAGTGAATGCAGTCCTCCCCAAGCTTGAGGCCACACGCCCTCTCAGGTGGTCAGCATGCGCTGTCATGTTCAGCTCAGCGGATCAGCTCAAGTGCGCGGCCACAGCCGGAGTCCTCCCGATGCTTTGTTCCCCAATCATCAGCAATGTGCAAGTCACCAGGACCCTCAATGATGGCGGAGCAGGGCTCAATGTCCTATCCGTCGAGACGTTCAACAATCTCCAAGTGCCCTATAATCAGCTGCAGCCAACCAAGCCTTTCTCAGGAGTCACTGATGGTTCCACAGTTCTGATAGGGCAGGTCCGCCTTCCTTTCACCTTTGGGAAGCGCGACAACTACCGCACCGAGCTCATTGACTTCGACGTTGCTCACATTCGCCTGCCGTACAATGCCATCCTCGGGTACCCAGCCCTGGCCAAGTTCATGGCCATGACTCATCACGGCTACAATGTCCTCAAGATGCCAGGAAGCGGTGGAGTCATCACGGTGCCCTGTGAAGAGAGAGATGCTGTGTGTTCTCTGGAGTGTGCTTTCCAAGCCGCATCAATTGCAGACCCAGATCACAGGAGCGGGAGGCTTCTCGAGGCTGCCCCTAAGAAGAAGAAGACATGACCTGGTCCGACCCCTCGAGAGGCAGTCCCCTCAGGGTCCGCGCCTGTTCAGGGGGCGCCCCCTTCTGTCGCATAGGAAGGCGCACCCGGCGCCCTCCTCGAGCAAGGCTCGGGGGCTCTCTCCTGGAGGGCCATCGACTTTGCTATGATCACGAGGGAGGCGCTCGGGCACCACTTGGAGGCGTGTTTCAATGCACGTTTCTCTCAGGAAGGAGCAAGGCAAGGAGGGCCAAACCCTCAGGAGTTCGTCAGCAAGATCATTCAGGAGCTGCAGGAGTCAAGAGTCATGAGTGGCAGCCGCCGCTTACCCGCCGTAGCTCCCCATCCAGGCGAGGATGGTGGGCTGCGCGTCTGCATCGACATACCAGGACTCAACCGAGTCACCTCTCAGGAGCGCCTCTGGCCCTCACGCGTGGGATGCTGAGAAGGTCCACCCCACAGCTATGTTCGCATGCCTTACGGCCTGCCGAACGCGTCTACTATGCGTCAGCGCCTCATGAGGAGCATCCTGGAGGCTCAAGCGGTCAGGCATTCCACAGTCCTGGTGGAGATGGAGATGGTCTGTGAGGAGCCGCCGGCGCCTCCGGAGCCTCTCGAGGCCCCTGGGCCTGGGGGCTCATGAAGATCAGCTTCTGCAGCGCACGCCGCCCACTACTTTAGCATCCCTTCATCTTCAGCATCATCAGGTGACATCCTTCGAGTTTTATTTTCAGCTGGGAGCGCCCCCCAGGGCTGCATCATTCCCAGGCCGTGTGGGTCCATCCCTGCGGCATGTACCCCTTTGATTCATGTTTTAGCTTACTTTATTGGGGGCGCTCCTCGGGCTGCATTATCCCCAAGCCACCTGGGCCAGACCCAGTGGTATGTATCCCTCTCGCGTTTATTCGGGTCGTGCGTTTGACCCATCATGATCATTATTGGATGTCTGTCCACGGCACCCTTCTTCCTTCATGTCGGCCGCTTGCACGTTAAAGGGGGGGTACCTGAGCATCGCGACTCATGGGCTCTTACTGGCTCTCCAGCCCTCACCTTCTGGCCTTGTCCACGACATCGCGACCTGGCATACCAGCGATGGCTGAGCTCGCTCGAGGGCCGGGACCTGAGCACGTAGAGCGCCGACATCTAACCAAATTTGTAGGAACACATTAAAAGTAAAGGCCCAGAGCCAGACGCAACCCTCCTTGAGGTATGGCCCCGTGAGTCCCGCGTTGGCTCACGGGTGCCCAGATACACCTCGTCAGGCCCTACCGTGCCAGCCACGTGTCAGGGCGGGGCTGTACACGCCCCGGGGGTTCCTCCCGGAGGGGAGCCCCTCCCACGCACCAGTGCAAGCACCATGCTCCGTGCTGGCTGACGACACTGCCGAGGAGCGGCTATGCCCGTACATATAAGGAAGCGCTATGCTCCGCGCTGGTGACAAAACAACTGAGGGTGGCCCCCGGCCGCATCAACCTCAGGGAGCCCAGAGCTCAATGTCCGGCCTCATCGTAATGCCTCCCCTCGGGAGTGCCGTGCGAGGGGGCTGGGCATGGGGGATACGCCTGGGTCACGCCCAGGCGCACACCACCCAGCCAGGCCCCTCGGGCCTGGTTCGTCGCACGCCTCTCCCCGAGCAGAGCCAAGGTACGAAGGCCGTTTGAACGTCAAGGGGGACTCCTGAGCATCGCGACTCAGGAGCCTAACTGGTCACGTAGCCCCTCACCCCTTAGTTCCGAAAGGCTAACGGCGGTTGAGGTATGCGCGGGGCCGGGCTCTACCGACGTAGAACGGTAAATTCACCCATACATCTCACCTCCCTACTTGCTGTTCGTGCATCAAGGGGGACTCCTGAGCATCGCGACTCAGGAGCCTAACTTGTCACGTGGCCCCTCACTCCTTGGTCCCGTCCTGGTTTCCGGTCAGGGCTAACAGCGGCTGAGGTATGCTCGGGGCCGGGCTCTGCCGATGTAGAACACAAGCAAGTAGGAAGGAAAAGTGCAAATCTCAAGGAATTCAAAAGCAAATATTACAGTCCATAGAGTGCTTTGACAACGCCAAACACAAGTTTAAACGCCTCCACGAGGCATGATGCATGTTGCAGGAGCTAAAAGCAGGACGGGAGCCGCGAAGGGGTCACTTTCTGGCGGTGCCATCGCTGGTGACGGAGCTGCGCTGGGCGACTTCGCCTCGTGGAGCCTCAGGATCGGCAACGCCCCGCTTTGGCTTGGTACTGAAGGCCCGGAACTTCGCCAGTAGAGCCTCTGCTTGACCCTTCACGGCCTCAGCAGCGATGGCGGCAAGCTCGCCGCTCACAGGCTCCAGCAGGCTGTCAAGGTCAACGCTGGGGTCGCGGAGGTAGACATGGGTGAAGACACGCGTCAGCGCTGCAAAAGAAAGGACACGCGCCTTAGCCTCAGCCGTGGGGCCAAGACCGAGGGCGACATCTTCAACGGCGCGGACCAGGAAGGGAAGCAGCTTGGCGGGGCTGTCCTCGGTGCAGGCCAGCGGGCTTTCCAAGCCGCTGTCATAAAGCGACTTCAGCAAGGTGCGAGCCTTCACCTCTAGCTTCGCGAAGGCCACGCGGTCCTCGGCCAGGACCCGCGCCTTGCCGTCCAGCTCGATCCTCTTCGCCTCCAACGCCTGCTCCAGCACACCTAAGCGGCCATGGCGTTCATCAAGTTTGGCATCCCGGTCCTTGGCGGCAGCGTCACGAGCCTTCATGTCTTCCTCCTTCTCCTGGCAGACACGGGCCTCCTTGGCAAGCTGGGCGCGCAGGCCTTGCAGCTCACTCTCCAGGGCCTCGCAGCAACCCCGGACACCCGCAACCTCACCCAAGGCGGAGTCCTGAGCGGCCTTGGCCTCAAGGATGGCCTGCTTCTCCTCGTCGCAAGCCGTCGCGGCTTGAGCCAGCGCCGCTCGGACTGAAGCATCAGAGCGGACCTAGCCAGAGGCCAGCTCCAGGCGCCCGGCCACCAAGCGAGGGTCGGCGCCTAGAAGATCCTTCCGCAGCCGGTCCAGCTCAGCAGCAGCATGATCCAGGATAGTAGAAGGAGTCGGAGAGATGGCAGTTGGTGGAGTAGGAGGAGAAGATGGCAGCATAATCACATCACCATGAGTTGGGACCTTCTGCGCCCCGACGACTGCGGCAGTGGCGTCAGGCAAGGACACCTCGGGAGTTGCTTGGGCCATGGGGGCTGAGCTCGCCCCAGCTAGCCCCGCCAGGCCTCACGAGGATGACCGGGAAGGAAAGGCCCGCGTCTTGACGCCCCCTTCTCCCGCGGATGGAGGTGCTGCCCCGGACGAAACCTCAGGAGCCCCCTTCAGCTTTTTCGCCGCAGGCACCAGCCTAGCCAAGGAATATGGACGTCAAGCCTCAACAACGAAGCAAGAAGCAAAACAAGAATAAAGCACTTACTGGTCATCGCTCGCAGGATCAAGCAACCTCCGGCCAAACTTGAAGCCCAAGAGCCGACTGCTGGGATCAACCTCAAGAGACTCGGGAGCAGGAGGCGCATCTGCAGATCGCCTCGGAGCCGAAGCAGACCCGCGGGGAACCAGCCCCGTCCTGTCCTTCTTCAGGATCAGGGGCGAGCACTCGCCACCTCGCTCGTCGCCATCCTCGTCATCATCCGGCATGAGGCGAAGAGCGCGGGACCTGCGCCGAGGGAGGGGCGCTCTCGACTCCCCGTCGGTCGCCTCGGAATCGGGCTCCTCTTCCTGCTCCTCTTCTTCCTCCTCTTCGCTGGAGTCATCAGAGGATACGTTCACCGTCGCCAGGGCCGCCAGGTCCTCAGGAACCTCCGCGGGCACAGGCCCGTCCCCATTGAAAGCGGACATGGAGTTCACCACCTGCTCCCAATCATCCCGAAGGAACAGAGGTACGAGAGCATCCTCCAATCTCGCCACGTCTCCCCGAACCAAGGATTGGAGGACCGCGGCCAAATCTTCGTCGGCCAGGACTTCAGGGTTCGGGCGAAGGGCGGCATCGCCCCCCCGAGCCTCCACAGCGGAAGCGAGTGTTCCTGGAGCGGAGCCACCCAATGCTCTAGGAACTCCCTCAGGAGCGACGCCCCGGTCAGTTTCGCCGTCGCCATGTTGCCCGGACACAGGTCCGCGTCCATCCTCTCTAGCACTGGCTTCACGCGGGGATCAACGAGCTCCGCGCGAGACCAAGCGTCAACAGACTTGGGCTATCCCGTGGGCAGAATCAGCCGGGAGTGGATGCGCCCAGCATCCACCATGACCCACTTGCTCCTGAAGCCCTCAATCCTCTTCCCGGGCTTCGAGATAGCATTGGAGCTGGCGTACGCAACGAAGCTCACGCATGTGGTGATGGGGCCACGAGAGACCCAGAGGTAGAAGTAATGGCGCAGCAAGGCCACCGAGGGCCTTACCCCGACATGAGCCTCGCAGTAGTAGGCGAAAATCGCCAGGAGAAGAACAGAGTTGGGATGGAGGTGCAGAGCTTGCAGGATGTAATGATGGAGGACAGAAAGGAAGAACTCGGAAAAGGGGGGCACCAGACCGGCGGCGATAACACTCACGAAGAGCGGGTAGAAGGTGCTTCCTTTGCCCTCGGGAAGGGCGGAACCGACCTTGAGCATGGCCGCCCCGTCGTTGCCTTGTGCCGCCATCATCTGGCGTGTCCGAGCAAGGTTCTTCTCGGACACATTCGGAGGATCCAGAGCGGGCGAGTACCATGCTCCGGCCGGGGTCTGGCGAGGCGCCATGCCTTGCTAGGATGCACGGTTGGAGTAGATCTGGGGATTTCAGAAGCAAGAAGGATAGGAGCGAGAAAGGGGATCTGGGCAATGACTAGAGAAGGCAAGGAAGGTAATCCTAGACGGGCACCGCTCACTTGTCAATTCGTGCGGTTGCCGAGGCGTTGTGGGGGAGCCAGGACGCCCACGTCTAATCAACCGCCATGCGGCGCCCAAGGCCGCATGCTATTGGGGCCTGCGGCGCTTCGCACTTGCCCCTTCGCTTCTCTGCTAAGCCAAGTCCAGGCGTGCCTTGGGCCCGGGGGCTACTGTTGGCGTTCTGGGAGTGGGGGTACCCAGACTTGCCTGCCTGCGGCCTACGGCGTAGCTCAAGGAGTGGCCCAGTACGGCCCATCTTCATCAACACATGCTCAAGACCCTCGCGAGGGGCCAAGCCTCGCGGGGAGGACGACAGGAGGCTTCCTCGGGCACAGCCTCGTCAGGCTAGCTCGCGAGGAGGCGAAGAAATCAAGGCGGGGTACCTCACAAGGTGCCCATGACGCAAGCCATGACAACCGAGGCCAGGCGGGCGCCAGGCGGGCGCCGGCCTGCGCAGAGTCCTTGTTTCCTCTTTGGTGCAAAGGGGGCAAGCGCAGGCAAGAGTATCAAGCAAAGGCAGCCATTTTGGTGCAACAAGACCAAGACCAGCAAGACGGCAGAACGGAGGTCATGTGGAGCCCAAGCCGGCGTCATCGT
This sequence comes from Triticum timopheevii, assembly GCA_963921465.1. Lineage (NCBI taxonomy): Eukaryota > Viridiplantae > Streptophyta > Magnoliopsida > Poales > Poaceae > Triticum > Triticum timopheevii. The sequence goes on from OY997270.1 coordinate 109,343,432, forward strand.
CAGGGTCTTTGGCAGGCGAGGACCAACTTTAGTCAGGATGAGTGTACTAGATGTTCCCCTTCAAAATGGCCAATTGTTGGCGCCCTTCCCGCTCAATATTTGGGGAGAGGCCCAGGGCCTCCGCCTATAAATAGGACTAGCCACCATAGGGTAAGGGAAGAAACGGATCGATCTGGAGATAGAGAGAGAGAGAGAGAGAGAGAGAGCGAGAGAGAGAGACAGAGGCGACTGAACTCCCCCTAGCAGTTCATCGCACCAGCCAAGAACAGACCCTCGCGAGGCTGTTCTTCTTTGTACTGTCCATCATCAGTCCCTGAGGCAATCCACACACCACAAACTAGAGTAGGGTATTACACCACAATGGTGGTCTGAACCAGTATAAATCTCATGTCCCTTGTGCTGTTCTTCGTGTAGTTTTAGATCCTTGCGAGGCGAGGAGACATGGGTAGGAAGGAGGTGTGATTTCCGTGTGCACCCCAGAGTTCGAACCTTGAGGGTCTGCCGGAACCCGAAATCCGATAGAGGTGAGTGTCGGTGTCAAAACCGGCGGATCTCGGGTAGGGGGTCCCGAACTGTGCGTCTAAGGCTAATGGTAATAGGAGGCGGGGGACATAATGTTTACCCAGGTTCGGGCCCTCTCTATGGAGGTAATACCCTACTTCCTGCTTGATTGATCTTGATGATATGAGTATTACAAGAGTTGATCTACCGTGAGATCGTAGAGGCTAAACCCTAGAAGCTAGCCCATGATTATGATTGTTGTTGTCCTACGTACTAAACCCTCCGGTTTATATAGACACCAGAGGGGGGCTAGGGTTACACAGAGTCGGTTACAGAGAAGGAAATCTATATGTCCGAATTGCCAAGCTTGCCTTCCATGCAAAGGAGAGTCCCACCCGGACACGGGACAAAGTCTTCAATCTTGTATCTTCATAGTCCAACAGTCCGGCATAAGTATATAGTTCGGCTGTCCGAGGACCCCCTAATCCAGGACTCCCTCAGTAGCCCGTGAACCAGGCTTCAATGATGATGAGTCCGGCGCGCATATTATCTTCGGCATTGCAAGGCGGGTTCCTTCTCCGAATACTCCAAAGAAGATCTTGAACACAAGAATCGTGTCCGGCTCTGCAAAACAAGTTCCACATACCACCGTAGAGAGCACAATATTCCACAAGTCTAATCTGCTGACAACTTTTTCATAGCGTGACATCACGCCGCGGCCCGGGCACTATTCGAACCGTTTTTCTCAACCTGCTACTGCACATTACTTGCGAGGCAGTTTTATTGGCATGTCCTGTCGAAGCAGAGATCGTGTCCCCTTATCACGGGATTCTCATCAATACGGGTGTGGGTAACCCAACCACGCCATCAACACGGTGCTTGGGGAATAAGCGAGTTTCTAGGGCAAGTGGGAAGGCACATAGTTTCTACTGCCTCTATAAAGAGATAAGAACTCCCCTCTTTCACCCACGCCTTCTTCTTCCTCTGCTCATCCATTCTCGAGCTCCAACGCCCAAGCTTTCACCTTCTCCGCAAAATCATTCCGAGCATGTCCGAAGCAGGAGGCAAGTGGATGGCCTCCTCCATTATGGAGGAGGACATCACGAAGCTTCGGGAGGCCGGATACCTGTCCGCAAACATCGCGCATCGGCTTCCGGCCGAAGGGCAGATCATCCCTACCCCTAAACCCCAGGAAAGGGTAGTATTCCTCTCTCACTTCGTCCGCAGACTAGGATTCCCCCTCCACCCATTCATCTGCGAACTTATGTTCTACTACGGGCTGGACTTCCACGATCTGGCCCCCAACTTCATCCTCAACATCTCGGCGTTTATCGTCGTATGCAAGGCCTTCCTCCGCATCACGCCCCACTTCGTCCTATGGCTGAAGACCTTCAACGTGAAGCCAAAGGTGGTGGGCGGCCAGCAAGCGGAGTGCGGGGCCGCCATGGTGGGAAAGATGCCGAATGTCACTTGGCCCAAAGGCTCCTTCGTGGAGACTGTGAAGAGGTGGCAATCGGGGTGGTTCTACATCACCGAGCCGCGTGACGCTAACTGGGCTGTGCCCCCCCCCCCCCCGCATTTCAATCCGGCGTCCCCATGCGGCTCACCTCCTGGAGAGAGAAGGGCTTAGCCTGGGGCTCAGCAGTGGAGCTGACCGTACTTCAGACCTGCGTCCAAAATATGATAGGCGAGAAACTCAAGCTTGTCAAAGTGGTCCAGTTATGCTCCTTCGCCAGATCCTTCTATGTCAAAGACGGGTTTGCAATCTGTGGGAGTTCGACCCGGCCGAACACCAGACACTGCGGGAGCTCTTTGGCACGATGCACGAAGACGTCTGGAAGGTGCTATTCAAGGCCAACGAGGTACCACCACCCATTAACGAAGATTGCGGACTCAGCGTGAAACGCCCAGCCAATCCGGCGAGTTTTTTTATTTTGCGAGATGTGCCTTTTACCAGCACATTCGTAGGAGGAATCTAAGCCTCCATGCCGATTTAACAGGACTGGGTAGCGATAGCGGAGCGGATTGACTGTCTGGCTCCGCTACCTGAAGATCCAGAATCATCTCTTCTAACAAAGATGCTGTTTCCGGCGCCCTATGAGGTGTCAGAGAAGAAGGCCAAGAAGACGGCCTCGGGGACTAGGAAAGGTCTCCGTCGCAAGGTTGCATCGGACATGACGTTCGAAGAAACCAAAACACACTCATCCAATGAAGATGAGGAGGAGGAAGAGGAAATCCCTCCTCCCCCACCCAACCGGGGGGAGAAAGAAGAGGAAGAACACCCTGCAGGGGGAGGCCGAGGTGTCCAAGAAGGGAAAGACCTTCCTTCCGGACCACTCCACCGTAGCCACCAACAGCGGCGAGGAGTGGGAGTCCAGGGACAAGCCCCTGGCTAAGTCGTAAGTATCCGGACACTATAATACTTCCGGTATGTTTGCTTTATTGCTTATTATCATGCCAAACATGCATATGCAGTCCGGCCAAATCCCACATCGAGGTATCCTCCTCTTCGGAGGGGTCTCTGTGCCCGTCGGCGATGAATAGTGATTCGCTTCCGACAGCCTCCTCCCCAGGCCCGCCGATGACACCAAAGTGTTGTTTCGAAGGATACCGGGCCTAGGGGATACAGCTCTGGAGACACCCCCGGGCGAAAGCCCAGTCGCCGGGCACATGGGGGGAAGACCCCCATGGACTCTGATAATGGGGGCAGCAACCAGTTTGCCCCCAATCCGAATACGGCTCCGGAAACCCAGGTGGTTCCGAACTCAGGCAGGCAGCCTCTCTCTAAGGAGGGCGAGCCGCCTGTACCGATGACCACTGCCCATCCAGAGGCACTGGACAACTTGCTGGAAGCGCTTCGCGGTGCTTCCATTGATGAAGAACACCGTACTCTTATGAGTATGGTGATTGAGAAGGTCTGGTTCGCCAAAAGCGGATTGACCGAAGCCTGCGCTAGCCTCCTAACATTCTTTGAGGTAAGTAATGAAATTGTGAGAGAGTATCATGATATAGACAGTAGCCCCTGAAGCTCTGTTTGGTGTTCGGAAAGAAAAGCCAAATAGAGGATCAATTAATGTTCGCAGGAGTCTAACAAAAGATGTCTTATATAAGCAGGCGTCGCTGCTGGCCGCTGCCTCTCGTACTGCGGAGATCTCTGGACTAAAGCAGGACCTGGAGCGGACCGAGGCAGAGCTCGGCCTCGTGAAGAGGCAGCTCGAGGAAAGTCAAGGTACGCAATACCCCATCTATATATTGATAAAGGATATATGGCTTCTGCTAATAGAAGCGTCATGGACTTTAATAGGGGCCACGACCGAAGTAGGGGCCATGACCGAAGTGGCGACCCTTAAGAAGGCGCTAACCCAGGCCAAAGACAAAGCGGCCAAGGAACACGCCGAGTGCGAGAAGCAAGAGGCCCGGGTCAACGAGGTCCAGCAGGAGCTCTAGGATTTCGTCCAGAAATACGAGTCCTTGGAGCATGACTCTAAGACTCAAGAGTCCGAGCTTTCTAAGGCCCTCCAGAGCGCACAAGATGCCAGAGCGGAAGCCCAGAGGGCCCTCTAGGAGATTCAGGCAGCCAACAAGATTGCGGCGGGTAAGACATTCATTACGCAAAGCAAGCATGTGAAGGAGACTTTCCTTTTACTTACCCGAATTTGGAGCTCTCCAGGAGCGTTCGCAGATCTACCGCGTAGCATATCTGATGCCGCAGAGTTCTACCGAGCCGAAGAAGGGAGCTCGATGGAGAAGTTGTTCTGGTCTCGGTATCTTGGGATAGAACATCCGATGCCCTTGAGCAACCAGCTGAAGCAACTGGTCGAACTGCACAAGATGGTCGAATTGGCCATGAAGGACCTCATAGTCTGGCTGTGGCCTGCCGAGCCTATGCCCAACAGCTACTTCGGTCTCGTGAAGCGTCTTGTGAGTGCCTGCTCGCGGCTTGAAGTCATAAAGCGGTCAGTTTGCATTGAAGGTGCGCGCATGGCCTTCGCCCGCGCAAAAGTGCACTAGGCGAAGATGGATGCCAAAAATCTGATGACCGAAGGGCCACCAAAGGGCAAGGAGCACCGCCGGCCCAAAAATTACTATGACAGTGTCCTGAAGGGCTCCCTCCTTGTGGCGGAGCAATGTGCAAAGGATGTATTCTTTGAGTGAATGCACTCATTTTATCTTGTAATATGAAACAAGTTCATTTGCGCAATATAACGCTTGTTGATTTAAAAATTTACCTCATGTGCGACCACTTACAAAATCTGAGGGTTGGCCAGTCGTCGGCTTTTGCCCCCATGTACCTAGTACAGGGGTGTTCGGGATAAATATAAACACTCTTTATCCAAATTTTTGGTCCTTTAAGGAGGTGTTTAGTGCAACGAACAAGGCAGTCAGACTATACTGCTTTATCACCCTCACTTAGCCATAGAAGTTCTATATTTTAAATTTTGGCATAGCCCCTGGTATTCGGAAGGCCGAACTTGGGGCGCTATACACGCCTAAATCGAACAAAGATCGATTCCTCGCCTGAAGCAGAAAAAATCTCTAAGGATTTGAAACCTCTCGAACAGCGACCAGCTCTCGCCGCATCATGACAGTCAGGTTTCAGCTTTCTCTACTGAGGTGCTTGTCCAGAAGAACCGGGACACAATCGCAGTAATTCTCCCTTTACTACCCTAGCCAATATAGCGGAACGTAGGGTAGCAAGCACAGGAGCCGGGCAACCCAACTATTGACCCAAGACATGATTCGGAGCTGATGCATATAATGCTATAAGTTCGGGGTGCCGCACTGTCGAAAGTGTTCGGACTTTCTTGCCGTGTTATGGGGTACACTAAAGCCCCTAGCGAACTGAACGTACCAAAATGTACGGGTGCGATTTGTAATAAATAAACAATCAAGGAGAAAAAAATAAATGTAGTAATAAGTTGACGATGTACATTATTTTTCATTGTTATGATACATCAAGGCGTATGTATACAAGTAGTGCGATAAGCAAATAGGACTATTTGACATGCCCTAACCAAGAGCGAGCTGCGTGTGGGTATGTAAAACAGGTATAGTGATCGTTATCAGAGACCACCTGGGGATTCCCTTGTACGTCAAAGCTCCTTGCCTCCTTGGTGTTTCCGTCCCGTGATGAGTCTGATAATCCGGTTATCGGAAGGGCCTCAAGAAGATAGGGACCTGAAAGAAAGAAAAAGATGAAGGTATGCGGATTCCGGGGCAGTTGAGCCGCATTGTGGACCGTGGTCTAGCTGTGCCTTCGTCTATGCCCATGGTATTTTGAGTGCGTAATTATGTACGCGCGGCACAAATTTCACCGTTTGACTGGGACAAGGATGGAGGCCGAATTGCTAGGTGAGATCTGGATGGGCCAGACGATCCTGTTGCAGAGTACTCCGGACTCGCTTGACGGTGTCCGGGGGCTTTATTGCCGAATTGAAGGTCTGCCTAAGGAGGCTGCTCTGTACTTCTGCTGTAAGGGCCGCAGCGTGCTCCTCCGTACGGAGGGAGCGCTCTGTATTTCCATTGACTATTATAACACCACGAGGTCCGGGCATCTTGAGCTTGAGATAGGCATAGTGTGGCACCGCATTGAATCGAGCAAATGTGGTTCGTCCTAGCAGTGCATGATAACCACTGCAGAAGGGGACGATATCGAAGATTAACTCCTCACTTTGGAAGTTGTCCGGGGATCCGAAGACCATTTCCAGTGTGATTGAGCCTGTACAATAGGCCTATACACCTGGTATGGCACCTTTGAAGGTGGTTTTGGTGGGTTTGATCCTTGAGGGATCGATACCCATTTTGCGCACTGTATCCTGATAGAGCAGGTTCAGGCTGCTGCCACCGTCCATGAGGACTCGTGTGAGGTGTAATCCTTCAATGATAGGGTCAAGGACCAGTGCGGCTGAGCCGCCATGACGAATACTGGTCGGATGGTCACTGCGATCAAAGGTGATCGGGCAGGAAGACCATGGGTTGAACTTTGGGGCGACCGGCTCCATCGCGTAGATGTCCCTTAGTGCATTCTTCCGCTCCCGCTTGGGAATATGGGTGGCGTATAACATATTTACCATTTCCACTTGGGGTGGAAATTTCTTCTGTCCTCCTGTGTTCGGCGGCCAGGGCTCTTCGTCGTCTTCACTATGCGGCCCCTTTTCCTTGTTTTCGGCATTCAACTTGCCGGCCTGTTTAAATACCCAACATTCTCTATTGGTGTGGTTGGCTAGTTTATCGGGGGTCCCGTGGATTTGACATGAGCGATCGAGTATGCGGTCCAGACTGGACGGGCCCAAATTGTTTCTTTTAAATGGCTTCTTCCATTGACCGGACTTAGAGCCACTGAATCTGTCATTGACGGTCGTGTCTTCGGCGTTGTCGCTATTATTGCGACGCTTGTCTGTGTTCCGCCGAGGCTTGCCATTGCTATCTTTGGCGTCCGAAGTGCGATGATTTCTTCAAGTGATGTTGCTACGAGCCAACCAACTGTCCTCGCCCGCACAAAAGTGGGTCATAAGTGTCGTAAGGGCTGCCATGGATTTCGGCTTCTCTTGGCCGAGGTGTCGGGCAAGTCACTCGTCGCGGATGTTATGCTTAAAGGCCGCTAGGGCTTCGGCATCCGGACAGTCGACGATTTGGTTCTTTTTAGTTAAGAACCGAGTCCAGAATTTCCTGGTTGACTATCCGGGTTGTTGGGTTATGTGACTTAAGTCATCAGCGTCCGGTGGTCGCACATACGTGCCCTGGAAGTTGTCAAGGAATGCGTCTTCCAGGTTCTCCCAATTGCCAATGGAGTTTGCCGGCAGGCTATTCAGCCAATGCCGAGCAGGCCCCTTGAGGTTTAGTGGGAGGTACTTGATGGCATGCAGATCATCACCACGGGCCATGTGAATGTGGAGAAGAAAATCTTCGATCCATACCACGGGGTCTGTTGTCCCATCATATGGTTCGATGTTCACGGGCTTAAACCCTTCTGGGAATTCATGCTCCATTACTTCGTCAGTGAAGCATAGGGGGTGTGCGGTGCCTCTATGCCGGGCTACGTCGCGACGCAGTTCCAATGAGTCTGGTCTGCTGTATTCGGCCTGGATGGATTTGTATTTAGTATATCCGACGTGGCGGTCATCGTCATGTGTTGGGGCGCGCCCCCGCGATCCATAGATCGATCTGGACTGTCCTGCTTTGTTTTTCAAATTCGTCTCGCAGGTCATGTGTGTAGCCCCGGGCCTTCGTGTTTTTGTTTGATTGGCGACGGGGTGTGGGCTGGTGTTCGGGCTGATATGCCACTTTGTCTGGGCCACGAGGTGGTCGGTCAGCCGCATCCTGCACTGGTAGTGTAGGCTCTAGTGCCTCTTCCTCGAATTGAGGTAACAACCTGCGCCTCGGGTAGCTTTTGGTTGGGCGATCGAGTCCGTATTCCTCGGCCGCCAGGACCTCGGTCCATCTGTCAGTGAGCAGATCTTGATCAGCTTGAAGCTTCTATTGTTTTTTCTTCAGGCTCTTTGCAGTGGCTATAAGCCGGCGCTTGAAGCGCTCCTGCTCGACAGGATCCTCCGGCACGATAAATTCTTCGTCACCGAGGCTCACCTCATCTTCGGAGAGAGGCATGTAATTGTCATCCTCCGAGTCTTCGTCCATTGCCTGTTCATCAGGGCTAGCTTGCCCGTCCTCCCGTCTGGCCTGCTTGAAGCTTGGCTAGTCGGGATTGTTCTCGTCTTCGGCATCATCCGAATGCTATTGTCTCTTGTGCCGATATCGCTGTTTTTGCTATGGCGGGATTTAGAGCGGCGTCACTGACGTTGGCGCTTTGGTTGCTTCTCAAGAGGATTACCCTCCGTTGCATCCTTTTGACCCTCGCCATTGTCTTCTTTGGGTGTGTCCACCATATATATATATATCATATGATGAGGTGGCAGTCCAGCGCCCTGTGGGCGGTGGTTCCTGTTCTTCTACGGCATCGTCGTCCATACCGTCGATGTCTTTGGAGTCGAAATCAAGCATGTCGGTTAAGTCATCGACAGTGGCTATTAAGTGGGTGGTGGGTGGGCAACGAATTCCTTCGTCGTCCGCTTCCCACTCAAGATGGTCATAGTTTGGCCAAGAGTCTCCTGACAGGGAGAGAGATTTTAGTGAGTTTAGCACGTCGCCCAAGGGCGAGTGCTGAAATATATCCGCGGAGCTAAACTCCATGATCGGTGCCTAGTTGGATATGATGGGCATGGATGCGCGCGGTTTGGAGCCTATGGCCGGAGACGAGTCCGAGGGTCCGAAGACACAGACCTCCTTAGAAGTGAGATCTTGTTCGGCTCTATCGCCGCTGAGTGTGCGGCCTCCGTTGCGGGGTCCATCCACCCGTCCTCGGATGGCATGATCTGCTCTAGATTTAAAGCGGGGGCAGCTGAAGGTGTGATCTCCTGAACACCATCCCATGGCAGATCTAAGTCATGCTCATCGTGACTATAGGGCGCACCTGTCACGGGCTCGAATCCGTCGAAGATCAAGTCTCCGCAGATGTCGGTAGTGTAATCCAGGCTTCCAAACCTGACCTGATGGCCAGGGGCATAGCTATCGATCTGCTCCAGCTGGCCAAGCGAATTGGCCCGCAGTGTGAAGCCGCCGAATACGAAGATTTGTCCGGGGAGGAAAACCTAACCCTGGACCTCGTTGTTGTGGACGATTGGAGGAGCCATCAAGCCTTATGGTGACGACACAATGGAACTCTCAATGAAAGCACCAGTGTCAGTGTCAAAACCGGCGGATCTCAGGTAGGGGGTCCTGAACCATGCGTCTAAGGCTAATGGTAACAGGAGGCAGGGGACACAATGTTTACCCAGGTTGGGGCCCTCTCTATGGAGGTAATACCCTACTTCCTGCTTGATTGATCTTGATGATATGAGTATTATAAGAGTTGATCTACCACGAGATCGTAGAGGCTAAACCCTAGAAGCTAGCCTATGATTATGATTGTTGTTGTCCTACGGACTAAACCCTACGGTTTATATAGACACCGGAGGGGGGCTAGGGTTACACAGAGTCGGTTACAGAGAAGGAAATCTACATATCCGAATTGCCAAGCTTGCCTTCCACGCAAAGGAGAGTCCCACCCGGACACGAGACGAAGTCTTCAATCTTGTATCTTCATAGTCTAACAGTCCGGCATAAGTATATAGTCCGACTGTCCGAGGACCCCCTAATCCAGGACTCCCTCAGTGAGTGCTTGAAGGTATATCTTTAGATCTTGCAATCAAATCTTTTTGTTTCTTGTTTTATCACTAGTTTAGTTTATAAAAGAAAACTACATAACAAATGGAATTGAGTTTGCCTTATACGCTTCATCCTTTTAATATCTGTCGTAAGTATGATGAAAAGGAAATTGTGCTCAAGTGCTAGAAGAAGAAGTCTATAAAATGTTTGGTACTAAATCTTTGAATGATGAGCATGATTGCAATTTTTTTAGTATGAACTCCTTGAATATCCATAGTACTAATGATGATTGCACTACTCATGATGAAAATATCTCTAATAAGCATGTCGATTTTTGTGGAGTGTATTGGGTTTGCAAGTACACACCAAATAGGGAAGATAGATATTGCAAGAGGCATAAGCATTTAGAAACTAAATGGTTGCAAGAAAGGCTAGATAAGAGTGCTGAAAATTTAAAATATCTTTACCGTACTTGTGAACTTTGCAATGAACATGGTCATTTAAATCTCCGATGCAAATTGTTTCATGATCGAATCGTGTCCAAAAATTGTGATGACTTGATTTCCCTTGCACATCATAATGAACTTAGTTTGCTTTTGGGTATGAAGAATTGAAACGTGCAACTAAGCATATTCCAGAATTTAACCTTAAACAATTCCTTGATATTAATCTAGAAGAAATTTATATGTATTGTGCGGTGAATTGCATTGAAAATCCTTATATTGCCAATTACATAAAGAAAAGAAGCAAATGGAAGATGAAGAGAATACTAATGAAATGGAAGAGACTTCCCAATATCCTCCTATTATTTCTTATGATGAATCAGGTAACGAGGAGGAGCTTTCTATTCAACCAATCTCATTAATAAAGAGCTCAAAAAAGAGGATTGAACCCACACATGATGTGAAGAAGAAAAAGAAAAGACAGAGAAGCAAAGTTAAAAAGGTATCCCTCCCAAATGATGTTGCTCCTACTACTCATTGTGATGATGATAATTGCTATACTATTGGTGCTATCCGTACTATTAATGATGAGAGTGATTATGCTTATGATATGAAAAGGCCCAAGCTTGGGGAAGCTATGTTTGATGAGGATGACATATTTGAGAATATATTTGCTGCAATTAATGTTTGTCCCAAGCTTGGAGATGCTATGTGAGGGAGTCCTGGACTAGGGGGTGTCCGGACAGCCGGACTATCATCGTCCGCCGGACTCCAAGACTACGAAGATACAAGATTGAAGACTCCGTCCCGTGTCCGGATGGGACTTTCCTTGGCGTGGAAGGCAAGCTTGGCGATACGGATATGTAGATCTCCTACCATTGTAACCGACTCTGTGTAACCCTAGCCTCCTCCGGTGTCTATATAAACCGGAGGGCTTTAGTCCGTAGGACACAACATACATTACAACAATCATACCATAGGCTAGCTTTAGGGTTTAGCCTCCTTGATCTCGTGGTAGATCTACTCTTGTACTACCCATATCATCAATATTAATCAAGCAGGACGTAGGGTTTTACCTCCATCGAGAGGGCCCGAACCTGGGTAAAACATCGTGTCCCTCGTCTCCTGTTACCATCCGCCTAGACGCACAGTTCAGGACCCCCTACCCGAGATCCGCCGGTTTTGACACCGACACTATGTTTAATGAAGATGATATTTTTAGCCTCCCAAGTTTTGATATGCAAAGTTGTTATGATAGCATGCCTCCTACCTATGATGATTATACTGATGAAAGTGGGTTTGGAAGAGTGTCAACTTTAGGAAGTAATGATCCTGCTATTTTGGAGGGTGTTGAATCTTATAATAATTATGAAAGTGGATTTGGAGAGGTCATGACTTTATTTAGTGATGAATCCACTATTTTGGAAGAGGTTTCAATTGATTATGATGAGAACAAAGTTGCTACTTATGATGATTATTGTGATGAAACTTATGCTATATAAAGTAGTGATGATTATATTTATAAAACTTGTCATGATTATGATTACCCTTTTTCTGAACATTACTCTTTTAATGTGGAAACAATTTATAGTATTCGAGTCTCTTATGATACTCCCACTATTCCGAATGAGAAGAATTTTGCTTATGTGGAGAGTAATAAAATTTCTATGCTAGTAGATCATGAAAAGAATGCTTTAGGTGCTGGTTATATTGTTAATTCCTTCATGATGGTATTGAAAATTATTGTGAGGGAGGAACATATGCTTGTAGGAATTGCAATAATATCAAGTTTCCTCTCTATGTGCTTAAAGTTTTGAAGTTATGCTTGTTTTGCCTTCCTATGCTAGTTGATTATTATTCCCATAAGTTATTTGCTCACAAAATCCCTATGCATAGGAAGTGGGTTAGACTTAAATGTGTTAGTAATATTCTTCATGATGCTCTCTTTATGTTTCAATTATTACCTTTTATGTGAGCATCATTAAAATCATCATGCCTAGCTAAAAGGCATTAAAGAAAAGCGCTTGTTGGGAGAACACCCAATATTTAACCTTACTATTTTTTTGTGTTCACATGATTATGTTACTGTATTAATCATGTTTTATAGCTTTTGTTTCAATACAATGCCAAGTAAGACCTTTAGGATAGCTTACCGTGATAATTGTGTTGATCCTGCTGAAAATCAGAAACTTTTGCACCCAGTAAATTAGTTTTGATAATTCACATAAACGTGTTTTTGATATGATTCTTTTTTCTCTGGATTTGTACAAATATTTCTAAGGTTTTCCTAATTTGGTAGGATTTTTGGAGTTCCAGAAGTATACGTTTGATACATATTACTACAGACTGTTCTGTTTTTGACAGATTCTGCTTTCATTGTGTTGTTTGCTTATTTTGATGAATCTATGAGTAGTATCGGAGGGTATCAACCATAGAGAAGTTTTAATACAGTAGATATTACACCAATATGAATTTGGAATGAGTTCACAACAGTACCTAAGTGGTGGTTTATTTTCTTATACCAATGGAGCTTACGAGTTTTCTGTTGAGTCTTGTGTTGTGAAGTTTTCAAGTTTAGGGTAAAGATTCGATGGACTATGGAATAAGGAGTGGCAAGAGCCTAAGCTTGGGGATGCCCAAGGCACCCCAAGGTAATATTCAAGGACAACCAAGAGCCTAAGATTGGGGATTCCCAAGGCACCCCAAGGTAATATTCAAGGACAACCAAGAGCCTAATCTTGGGGATGCCCCGGATGGCATCCCCTCTTTCGTCTTCATTCATTGGTAACTTTACTTGGAGCTATATTTTTATTCACCACATGATATGTGTTTTGCTTGGAGCGTCATTTTGTTTTCTTTTGTTTTGCTTGCTGTTTGAATAAAATACCAAGATCTGAAATTCTTAAATGTTAGAGAGTCTTCACATAGTTACATAATTATTTAACTACTCATTGATCTTCACTTATATCTTTTGGAGTAGTTTGTCATTTGCTCTAGTGCTTCAATTATATTTTTTAGAGCACGGTGGTGGTTCTATTTTATAGAAAGTATTGATCTATCATGCTTCACTTATATTATTTTGAGAGTCTTTTAGAACAGCATGGTATTTGCTATGGTTATAAAATTGGTCCTAGAATGATGGGCATCCAAGTTGGGTATAATAAAAACTATCATAGAAAGTGAATTGGATGCTATGGTCAATTTGATGCTTGATAATTGTTTTGAGATATGAGGATGGTGATATTAGAGTCATGCTAGTGGAGTAATTATGAATTTGAGGAATACTTGTGTTGAAGTTTGTGATTCTCGTAGCATGCACGTATGGTGAACCGCTTTCTGATGAAGTTGGAGCACGATTTATTTATTGATTGTCTTCCTTATGAGTGGCGGTCGGGGACGAGCGATGGTCTTTTCCTACCAATCTATCCCCCTAGGAGCATGCGCGTAGTACTTTGTTTCAATGACTTGTAGATTTTTGCAATAAGTATATGAGTTCTTTATGACTAATGTTGAGTCCATCGATTATACGCACTCTCACCCTTCCACCATTGCTTGCCTCTCTTGAGCCGCGCAAATTTCGCCGGTACCATACACCCACCATATACCTTCCACAAAAGAGCCACCATACCTACCTATTATGGCATTTCCATAGCCATTCCGAGATATATTGCCATGCAACTTTCCATCGTTCCGTTATCTATGACACGCGTCATCATTGTCATATTGCTTTTGCATGATCATGTAGTTGACATCGTATTTGTGGCAAAGCCACCATTCATAATTCTTGCATACATGTCACTCTTGATTCATTGCATATCCCGGTACACCGCCGGAGGCATCCACATAGAGCCATATTTTCTTCTAAGTATTGAGTTGTAATTCTTGAGTTGTAAGTAAATAAAAGTGTGATGATCTTCATTATTAGAGCATTGTCCCGAGTGAGGAAAGGGTGATGGAGACTATGATTCACCCACAAGTCAGGATGAGACTTTGGACTTTAAAAAAAAGAGAAAGGCCCTAAAAAAAGAGAAAGGCCATAAAAAAGGAAGGCCCAAAAAAATGAGATAAAAAGAGAGAAGGGACAATGCTACTATCCTCTTTCCACACTTGTGCTTCAAAGTAGCACCATGATCTTCATGATAGAGAGTCTCCTATGTTGTCACTTTCATATACTAGTGGGAATTATACATTATAGAACTTGGCTTGTATATTCCAATGATGGGCTTCCTCAAAATGCCCTAGGTATTCGTGAGCAAGAAAGTTGGATGCACACCCACTTAGTTTCTTTTTTGAGCTTTCATACACTTATAGCTCTAGTGCATCCGTTGCATGGCAATCCCTACTCACTCACATCGATATCTATTAATGGGCATCTCCATAGGCTGTTGATACGCCTAGTTGATGTGAGACTATCTTCTCCCTTTTTGTCTTCTCCACAACCACCATTCTATTCCACATATAGTGCTATGTCCATGGCTCACGCTCATGTATTGCGTGAAAATTGAAAAAGTTTGAGAATACTAAAGTATGAAACAATTACTTGGCTTGTCATCGGGGTTGTGCATGATTAAATGCTTTGTGTGATGAAGATAGAGCATAGCTAGAATATATGATTTTGTAGGGATAACTTTCTTTAGCCATGCTATTTTGAGAAGACATGATTGCTTTATTAGTACGCTTGAAGTATTACTATTTCTTATGTCAATATGAACTTTTATTTTGAATCATTTGGATCTGAACATTCATGCCACAATAAAGAAAATTACATTGAGAATTATGCTAGGTAGCATTACACATCAAAAATTCTGGTTTTATCATTTACCTACTCGAGGACGAGCATGAATTAAGCTTGGGGATGCTTGATACGTCTCCAACGTATCTATAATTTTTTATTGTTCCATGCTATATTATTATTTGTTTTGGATGTTTACGGGCTTTATTATACACTTCTATATTATTTTTGGGACTAACCTATTAACCGGAGGCCCAGCCCAAATTGTTGTTTTCTTGCCTATTTCTGTGTTTCGAAGAAAAGGAATATCAAACGGAGTCCAAACGGAATGAAACCTTCATGAGAGTTATTTTTGGAACGGAAGCAATCCAGGAGACTTGGAGTGCATGTAAGGGAAGCAACGAGCAAGCCACGAGGCAGGGAGGCGTGCACTACCCCCTGGGCGCGCCCCCCACCCTCGTGGGCCCCTCGTGGCTCCCCTGACCGACTTCTTTCGCCTATATATGTACATATACCCTAAAAACATCGGGGAGCACAATAGATCGGGAGTTCCGCCGCCGCAAGCCTCTGTAGCCACCAAAAACCAAACGGAACCCTATTTCGGCACCGTGCCAGAGGGGGGATCCCTCAACGGTGGCCATCTTCATCATCCCGGCGCTCTCCATGACGAGGAGGGAGTAGTTCACCCTCAGGGCTGAGGGTATGTACCAGTAGCTATGTGTTTGATCTCCCTCTCTCTCGTGTTCTTGAGGTGATACGATCTTGATGTATCGTGAGCTTTGCTATTATAGTTGGATCTTATGATGTTTCTCCCCCTCTACTCTCTTGTGATGAATTGAGTTTTCCCTTTGAAGTTATCTTATCGGATTGAGTCTTTAAGGATTTGAGAACACTTGATGTATGTCTTGCATGTGCTTATCTGTGGTGATAATGGGATATCACGTGATCGACTTGATGTATGTTTTGGTGATCAACTTGCGGCTTCACCTTGTGAACTTATGCATAGGGTTGGCACATGTTTTCATCTTGACTCTCCGGTAGAAACTTTGGGGCACTCTTTGAAGTTCTTTGTGTTGGTTGAATAGATGAATCTGAGATTGTGTGATGCATATCGTATAATCATGCCCACGGATACTTGAGGTGACATTGGAGTATCTAGGTGACATTAGGGTTTTGGTTGATTCGTGTCTTAATGTGTTATTCTAGTACGAACTCTATGATAGATCGAACGGAAAGAATGGCTTCGTGTTATTTTACTACGGACTCTTGAATAGATCGATCAGAAAGGATAACTTTGAGGTGGTTTCGTACCCTACAATAATCTCTTTGTTTGTTCTCCGCTATTAGTGACTTTGGAGTGACTCTTTGTTGCATGTTGAGGGATAGTTATATGATCTAATTATGTTATTATTGTTGAGAGAACTTGCACTAGTGAAAGTATGAACCCTAGGCCTTGTTTCCTAGCATTGCAATACCGTTTACGCTCACTTTTACCATTAGTTACCTTGCTGTTTTTATAATTTCAGATTACAAAAACCTATATCTATCATCCATATTGCACTTGTATCACCATCTCTTCGCCGAACTAGTATAGCAAAACCTATCTGATAGATATAGGTTTTTGTAATCTGAAATTATAAAAACAGCAAGGTAACTAATAGCAAAAGTGAGCGTAAACGGTATTGCAATGGTAGGAAACAAGGCCTAAGGTTCATACTTTCACTAGTGCAAGTTCTCTCAACAATAATAACATAATTGGATCATATAACTATCCCTCAACATGCAACAAAGAGTCACTCCAAAGTCACTAATAGCGGAGAACAAACGAAGAGATTATTGTAGGGTACGAAACCACCTCAAAGTTATTCTTTCTGATTGATCTATTCAAGAGTCCGTAGTAAAATAACACGAAGCTATTCTTTCCGCTTGATCTATCATAGAGTTCGTAATAGAATAACACCTTAAGACACAAATCAACCAAAACCCTAATGTCACCTAGATACTCCATTGTCACCTCAAGTATCCGTGGGCATGATTATATGGTATGCATCACACAATCTCAGATTCATCTATTCAACCAACACAAAGTACTTCAAAGAGTGCCCCAAAGTTTCTACCGGAGAGTCAAGACGAAAACAAGTGCCAACCCCTATGCATAAGTTCAATGAACCCGCAAATTGATCACCAAAACATACATCAAGTAGATCACATGAATATCCCATTGTCACCACAGATAAGCATGGTAATACATACATCAAGTGTTCTCAAATCCTTAAAGACTCAATCCGACAAGACGACTTCAAGGGGAAAACTCAATTCACCACAAGAGAGTAGAGGGGGAGAAACATCATAAGATCCAACTATAATATGAAAGCTCGTGATACATCAAGATCGTATCACCTCAAGAACATGAGAGAGAGAGAGAGATAAAACACATAGCTACTGGTAAATACCCTCAGCCCCAAGGGTGAACTACTCCCTGCTCGTCATGGAGAGCGCCGGGATGATGAAGATGGCCATCGGTGTGGGATCCTCCCCTCTGGCAGGGTGCCGGAACGGGCCCCAGAGAGGTTTTTTGTGGCTACAAAGGCTTGCGGTGGTGGAACTCCCGATCTATTGTTGTCTCTCGATGTTTTTAGGGTATATGGACATATATAGGCGAAAGAAGTCGGTCAGGGGAGCCCCAAGGGGCCCACGAGGGTGGGGGCGCGCCCAGGGGACAGGGCGTGCCTCCCTGCCTCGTGGCCACCTCGAAGCTTCCCTTACGTGCACTCCAAGTCCCCTGGATTGCTTCTGCTCCAAAAATAACTTTCCCGAAAGTTTCATTCCGTTTGGACTCCGTTTGATATTCCTTTTCTTCGAAACACTGAAATAGGCAAGAAAACAGCAATTTGGGTTGGGCCTCCGGTTAGTAGGTTAGTCCCAAAAAATGATATAAAAGTGTAAAGTAAAGCCCATAAACATCCAAAACGGGTGATATAATAGCATCAAACAATAAAAAATTATAGATACGTCGGAGACATATCAGACCAGAAGGTATGTGGTGAAGTACTCACGCTTCATCAGAGAGGTAATGGTGTTGATGTAGAAGCCCTCCATGATCGAATCCCCTTCCGACAGGACGCCAGAAAAGGCCCCAAGATGGGATCTCACGGGCACAGAAGGTTGCAGTGGTGGAAAAGTGGTTTCGTGGCTCCCCCTAGTGTTTTTAGGGTATAAGAGTATATATAGGCGAAGGAACTAGGTCAGGGAGCTATGAGGGGCCCATGAGGGTGGGGGCGTGCCTACCCCCTGGGTGCACCGTCCTGCCTCGTGGCCTCCTCGATGCATCTCCGACTTCATCTCCAAGTCTTTTGGTTTGCTTTCGGTCCAAGAAAGATCATCGTGAAGGTTTCATTCCGTTTGGACTCCATTTGGAGTTCCTTTTCTACAAAACTCTAAAATAGACAAAAAAACAGAAACTAACACTAGGCCCTCGGTTAATAGGTTAGTGACCAAAATAATATAAAATAGCATATTAATGCCCATTAAACATCCAAAACAGATAATATAATAGCATGGAACAATCAAAAATTATAGATACATTGGAGACGTATCAGTTTTTGAACCCATGGTTCTCTTTCTTTACCGTGCTTCCTAGTAACAAAGTCTCTCTTATCATAACATTGATTCTTTGATTGTGGATTATCAAGATCAACAGCAGGTTCAACCTCTACATCATTATCATTACTAGGTTGAGCATCAACATGAACATCATCATTAACATTATCACTAGGTTCATGTTCATCACCTGATTGTGTTTCAGCATCAGAAATAGAAATATCATTGGAATTCTCAGGTGTGTCAATAACAGGTTCACTAGAAGCATGCAAAGTCCTTTCATTATTATTTTTATTTTTATTAGAAGGGCTAGGTGTATGAGTATTAATTCTCTGAGAGTCTTGCTCAACTCTCTTAGGATGGACCTTAGGATACAATAGTTCCTGGGTCATTTTGCCACCTCTAGTCATAACTCTAACATCATTATCATTGTTCTTATTATTTAACTCATTGAGAAAATCATCTTGTGCCTTAAGTACTTGTTCTACTTGAGTCGTAACCATGGAAGCATGTTCAATAATAAGCTTAAGATCACTTTTAACTATAGACATATAATCACTCAAGTGTTCAACCATATAAGCATTACGTTTCAATTGTATACCAACATAAGCATTGAAGTTTTCTTGTTTAATAATAAAATTATCAAACTCATGCAAGCATTGACTAGCAGACTTATTATGAGGAATATCACCTTCATCAAATCTATAGAGAGAATTTACCTTTACTACCTGTGTCGGGTTATCAAGACCATGTATCTCTTCAATAGGCGGTAAATTCTTAACATCTTCAGCTTTAATACCTTTTTCTTTCATAGATTTCTTTGCCTCTTGCATATCTTCAGGACTGAGAAATAGAATACCCCTTTTCTTTGGAGTTTTCTTAGGAGTTGGTTCAGGAAGTGTCCAATCATTATCATTACTCAATATATTATTTAATAGCAATTCAACTTGCTCAACAGTTCTTTCCTTGAAAACACAACCAACACAACTATCCAGGTGGTCTCTGGAAGCATCGGTTAGTCCATTATAAAAGATATCAAGTATTTCATTTTTCTTGAGAGGATGATCAGGCAAAGCATTAAGTAATTGGATAAGCCTCCCCCAATCTTTTGGGAGACTCTCTTCTTAAATTTGCACAAAGTTAAATATTTCCTGCAAGGTAGCTTGTTTCTTATGAGCGGGAAAATATTTTGCAGAGAAGTAATAAATCATATCCTAGGGACTACGCACACAACCAGGAGCAAGAGAATTAAACCATATCTTAGCAGCACCCTTTAACGAGAAAGGAAACAATTTAAGAATATAGTAGTAGCGAATTTTTTCCCTCATTAGTAAATAGGGTGGCTAAATCATTCAATTTAGTAAGATATTCCACAACAATTTTAGATTCATAACTAGAGAAAGGATCAGATCCAACCAAAGTAATTAACTCAGGATCGACAGAGAATTCATAATCCTTATCAGTAACACAGATAGGTGAAGTAGCAAACATAGGATCATATTGCATTCTAGCATTCAAAGACTTTTCTTTCACCTTAGCTAACATTTTCTTAAGATAATATCTATCATTGCAAGCAAAGAAGTCTCGAGTAGTTTTTTCATCCATAATATAACCCTCAGGTACAATAGGTGTCGGTGGGAACGACACCTGTGGGATCACTGGAATCCCTACTGTGGTCGGCGGGCGCGAGGTTGTGAAAAGAGTGGGTCTAAGAGCCAGCACAAAGGTTGTTTAGCCAGGTTCGGGCCGCGGGGATCGCGTAATACCCTAGTCCTACTTTGGTGTGAATTTCCGTGTTCTTGAGCTAGTTATCGTGCGTCACTTGCTCAAAGAGCCGAATCCCTCTCCAGTACACCTCGGGCCTCCTTTTATAGTCGAAGGAGGCACCACAGTGGCACACTGGAGGTGGAAAGGGTACAATAGCTATGCTTATCGCCAGTCATTACGGGACAAGACGCATTAAATGTGCCCCTTAGGTGTCCCCTTGCTTTGTTGCTGCCTCGCCTTGCTTCGACACGCGTCCAGGCCAGCGAGGTGGGCAGCGCCGTGTAGGCTGTGTCACGCCCAAGATGTGACCCTATCCTAAAGGAACTCGAAGGTCCCACCAAGGATAGAAGCGCATCTTGAAGATGCTTTTGCAAGGTGGATATCATTACATCAAACCATTACATAATAGTTGGGGATACATACAAGAGGCAAACAATGCCACATGAATACAACAACACAATACATAAGAACAACATCCGACTATGGATGAAACACAAACAGAAACTCAAACGACATCCACCCTGCTAGCCCAGGCTGCCGACCTGGAACCTATCCCCTGATCGAAGAAGAAGCAGAAGAAGAACTCCAAAACAAGCAAGCATCGCTCTCGCGTCAAGATCATCGCATAATCCTGTACCTGCAACTGTTGTTGTAGTAATTTGTGAGCCACGAGGACTCAGCAATCCCATTACCATGGGTATCAAGACTAGCAAAGCTTAATGGGTAAGGAAGAGGTAAATGGTGAGGTTGCAGCAGCGACTAAGCATATATGGTGGCTAACATACGCAAATAAGAGCGAGAAGAGAAGCAAACAGAACGGTCGTGAAGCTAGCAATGATCAAGAAGTGATCCTGAACTCCTACTTACGTCAAACATAACCCCAAAACCGTGTTCACTTCTCGGACTCCGCCAAAAAGAGACCATCACGGTTACACACACGGTTGATGCGTTTTAATTCGTATCTAGTATCAAGTTATCCACAACCGGACATTAACAAATTCCCATCTGCCACATAACCATGGGCATGGCTTCGAAAGTTTATACCCTGTAGGGGTGTCCCAACTTAGCCCATCACAAGCTCTCACGGTCAATGAAGGATATTCCTTCTCCCAGGAAGACCCGATCAGTCTCAGAATCCCGGTTTACAAGACATTTCGACAATGGTAAAACAAGACCAGCAAAGCCGCCCGATGTGCAGACAAATCCCGATAGGAGCTGCACATATCTCGTTCTCATGGCACACCGGATGAGACATCCTACGAGTAAAACCAGCCCTCAAGTTTCCCCGAGGTGGCCCCGCAGTCTACTCGGTTCGGACAAACACTCGAAGGAGCACTGGCCCGGGGGGGTTAAATAAAGATGACCCTCGGGCTCCGGAAATCCAAGGGAAAAAGGCTTAGGTAGGCGAATGGTAAAACCAAGGTTGGGCCTTGCTGGAGGAGTTTTATTAAAAGCGAACTGTCAAGGGGGTCCCATAAATCACCCAACCGCGTAAGGAACGCAAAATCAAGGAACATAACACCGGTATGACAGAAACTAGGGCGGCCAGAGTGGAACAAAACACCAGGCATAAGGCCGAGCCTTCCACCCTTTACCAAGTATATAGATGCATTAATTAAATAAGAGATATTGTGATATCCCAACATAATCCTGTCCATCATGGTGCAATCTTCAACTTCACTTGCAACTAACAACGCTATAAGAGGGGCTAAGCAAAACGGTAACATAGCCAAGCAACGGTTTGCTGGGAAGGGTGAAAAAGGTTAGAGGCTGACATGGCAATTTGGGAGGCTTGATGAATAGGTGATAGGTAGCACAGCATAGCGATAGAACGAAGCAACTAGCATAGCAATGATAGTAGTGAGATCCAAGGTGACGGCCATCTTGCTTGAAATCCCGCTAGGAAGAAGAACGAGTCATTGAAGAAGACAAACGGACATAGTCGAACGAATCCTCACAACTCCGGAACGAAACCGAAGCTAACGAGAGAAGCAAATCGGAAAGAAGCAAACAACATGGTAAACAACCATCACATAAACATGGCACGCTGCACAACCAAGTATGATGCATGTCCTGTTTAATGAGGCATGGCATGGCAAAGTGCAACAAACAATACTACAAATTAAGTGGAGCTCAATATGCAACGAGTTGCATATCGACGAAACACCACATCGAGTTATTTAGTTCACTCTCGTTTAGGCATACAACAATATTAAATGTTGGTTAACATGGCAAGAGGTGAAGCATAATAAAAACTAACAAATTAGGCAAGTTTAAATGAGCCCGGAAACAACAAACAACAATTCCGGAAAATCCTCATGTCCATATTTTGATTTTGCAACTGTTCTACCCTAAAACATATTTTTAATGTTGTTAAGCAGTAAAACAAAGTGCACCAAGTTAATCTATGCATTTTCCACCCCATTTACATGTAGAGTTTATTTAAAACCGAGCTACGGTTAATTAGTTAGGAAATAAATCATTTTAACATGGCATTTAAGCAAATTTAAACAAACACCATTTTAAACATATTTAACATGGATGATAGTGGCATATTATGAAACTAGACAGAAATCTAAGCATTTTGCATGTTTAAATCATTTTAATCCGATGCACCATTTGTGAGTTATTAAATGCATGATGTTTGAGGGTTTTTCTGCAAAACTGGTAAATCACTGGATAATACTAAGTTGGCAACAGGAAAAAAATATGACACGGGCCGAATCTGAGTGCACTGCTGGGCCAACAGATAGGACTGGTGGTAGCTCACATTGGGCCTGTTGAAGGCTAGGCCTTGGGGAAGCAGGCCGACAGCAGGAGCTGCGCTGGTCTGCGGGGTGCTACCTCTTGAGCACTGCGTTGGATTTCCCCGAAGAGGAGAGGATGATGCAGCAAAGTAGCGTAAGTATTTCCCTCAGTTTTTGAGAACCAAGGTATCAATCCAGTAGCAGACAACGCACAAGTCCCTCGTACCTACACAAAACGATAGCAACTCGTAACCAACGCGATTAGGGGTTGTCAATCCCTTCACGGTCACTTACGATAGTGAGATCTGATAAAGATGATAAATAATATTTTTGGTATTTTTGATAGATAGATGCAAAGTAAAAAGTAAAAACAAAGCAAGTAAATAAAGTGATAGAGATTGATATGATGAGAATAGACCCGAGGGCCATAGGTTTCACTAGTGGCTTCTCTCAAGAGCATAGTTATTCTACGGTGGGTGAACAAATTACTATTGAGCAATTGACAGAATTGAGCATAGTTATGAGCATATCTAGGCAATGATCATGTATATAGGCATCACGTCCAAAACAAGTAGATCGAAACGATTCTGCATCTACTACTATTACTCCACTCATCGACCGCTATCCAGCATGCATCTAGAGTATTAAGTAAAAACAGAGTAACGCTTTAAGCAAGATGACATGATGTAGAGGGATAAATTCATGCAATATGATAAAAAAACCCATCTTGTTATCCTCGATGGCAACAATACAATACGTGCCTTGCAACCCTTTCTGTCACTGGGTAAGGACACCGCAAGATTGAACCCAAAGCTAAGCACTTCTCCCATTGCAAGAACTACCAATCTAGTTGGCCAAACCAAAAAGGATAATTCGAAGATACTTGCAAAGATAACTCAATCATACATAAAAGAATTCAGAGAAGAATCAAATATTTTCAATAGATAATACTGGATCATAAACCCACAATTCATCGGTCTCAACAAACACACCGCAAAAAGAAGATTACATCGAATAGATCTCCATGAGAGAGGGGGAGAACATTGTATTGAGATCCAAAAAGAGAGAAGAAGCCATCTAACTACTAGCTATGGACCCGAAGGTCTGAAGTAAACTACTCACACTTCATCGGAGGGGCTATGGTGATGATGTAGAAGCCCTCCGTGGTGGATGCCCCCTCCGTCGGAGCTCCGGAACAGGCCCTAAGATGGGATCTCGTGGATACAGAAGGTTGCGGCGGTGGAATTAGGTTTTTTGGCTCCTGTTCTGGTCGTTCAGGGATACGAAGGTATATATAGGAGGAAGGAGTACGTCGGTGGAGCGTCAGGGGGCCCATGAGGTAGGGGGCGCGCCCAGGGGGCGCCCTCCACCCTCGTGACCGCCTATGGCACTTCTTGGAGTAGGGTCCAAGTCTCCTGGATCACGTTCGGTTGGAATATCACGTTCCCGAAGGTTTCATTCCGTTTGGACTCTGTTTGATATTCCATTTCTTCGAAACACTGAAATAGGCAAAAAAACAGCAATTCTGGGCTGGGCCTCCGGTTAATAGGTTAGTCCCAAAAGTAATATAAAAGTGGAAAATAATGCTCAATATAGTCCAAAATAGTAGATAAAGTAGCATGGAGCAATCAAAAGTAATAGATACGTTGGAGACGTATCAGGCATCCCCAAGCTTAATTCCTGCTCGTCCTCGAGTAGGTAAATGATAAAAAGGAATTTTTGATGCGGAGTGATACTTTGGCATAATTTCAATATAAATATTCTTACTTGTGATATGAATATTCAGATCCGAAAGATTTAAGACAAAAGTTCATATTGACACAAAAATGATAATACTTCAAGCATACTAATCAAAGCAATCATGTCTTCTCAAAATAACATGGCAAAAGAAAGTTCATCCCTACAAAATCATATAGTTAGGCTATGCTTCATTTTCGTCACACAAAGATGTTCCCAACTTCTATACCCCCGATGATAAGCCAAGCAATTGTTTCATACTCAAATAATCTCAAACTTTTTCAACCTTCACGCAATACATGAGTGCGAGCCATGGATATAGCACTATGGGTGGAATAGAATATGATGATGGGGATTGTGTGGAGAAAACAAAAAAGGAGAAAGTCTCACATTGACAAGGCTAATCAACAGGCTATGGAGATGCCCATCAATTTATGTCAACATGAGGAGTAGGGATTGCCATGCAACGGATGCACTAGAGCTATAAGTATATGAAAGCTCTACAAAAGAAACTAAGTGGTTGTGCATCCAACTTGCTTGCTCATGAAGACCTAGGGCATTTTGAGGAAGCCCATCATTGGAATATACAAGCCCAGTTCTATAATGAAAAATTCCCACTAGTATATGAAAGTGAAAAAATGAGAGACTCTCTATCATGAAGATCTTGGTGCTACTTTGAAGCACAAGTGTGGAAAAAGGATAGTAGGATTGTCCCTTCTCTCTTTTTCTCTCATTTTTTTTCTTTTTGGGCCTTTCTCTTTTTTTTGGCCTTGCTCTTTTTTTTCTCTTTTTTTCTCTTTTTTTTATTTTTTTCGTCCGGAGTCTCATCCCGACTTATGGGGGAATCATAGTCTCCATCATCCTTTCCTGAGTTGGGACAATGCTCTAATAATGATGATCATCACACTTTTATTTTTCTTACAACTCAACAATTACAACTCGAAACTTAGAACAAAATATGACTCTATATGAATGCCTCCGGCGGTGTACCGGATGGTGCAATGAATCAAGAGTGACATGTATGGAAAATAATGCATGGTGGCTTTGCCACAAATACGATGTCAACTACATGATCATGCAATGGCAATATGACAAAAGTAATGTATGTCATAACAATGATGATGGAAGTTGCATGGCAATATATCTCGGAATGGCTGTGGAAATGCCATGATAGGTAGGTATGGTGGCTGTTTTGAGGAAGATATAAGGAGGTTTATGTGTGATAGAGCGTATCGTATCACGGGGTTTGGATGCACCAGCGAAGTTTGCACCAACTCTCAAGGTGAGAAAGGGCAATGCACGGTACCGAAGAGGCTAGCAAAGGTGGAAAGGTGAGAGTGCGTATAATCCATGGACTCAACATTAGTCAAAAGAACTCATATACTTATTGCAAAAATTTAGAAGCCATCAAAAATCAAGTACTACGTGCCATCTCCTAGGGGGATAGATTGGTAGGAAAAGACCATCGCTCGTCCCCGACCACCACTCATTAGGATGCACAAGCCAGGTACACTTCATGTTTCAAATTTGTTACACAACTTTACCCATACGTGCATGCTACGGGGCTTGCAAACTTCAACACAAGTATTTCTCAAATTTACAATTATCAACTAGCATGACTTTGATATTATCACCTCCATATCTCAAAACAATTATCAAGCATCAAACTTATCTTAGTATTCAATTCACTCAAAAGAAAGTTTCACATATCTTGAACACTAAGTATATTAACATTAAGCAAATTACCATGCTATTAACGACTCTCAAAATAATCTAAGTGAAGCATGAGAAATCAATAGTTTCTTTAAAACAAATCCACCACCGTGCTCTAAAAGATATAAGTGAAGCACTAGAGCAAAAATTATCATGCTCAAAAGATATAAGTGAAGCACTATGAGCAAAACTATCAAGCTCAAAAGATATAAGTGAAGCACATAGAGTATTCTAACAAATTCCAATTCATGTATGGCTCTCTCAAAATGTGTGTACAGCAAGGATGATTGTGGTAAACTAACAAGCAAATACTCAAATAATACAAGACGCTCCAAGCAAAACACATATCATGTGGTGAATAAAAATATAGCTCCAAGTAAATTACCGATGGAAGTGGACGAAAGAGGGGATGCCTTCCGGGGCATCCCCAAGCTTTGATTTTTTTGGTGTCCTTGGATTATCTTGGGGGTGCCATGAGCATCCCCAAGCTTATGCTCTTTCCACTCCTTGTTCCATAATCCATCAAAATAATTCACCCAAAACTTGAAAACTTCACAACACAAAACTCAACAGAAATCTCGTGAGCTCCGTTAGAGAAAAAAACAAAGAACTACTTAAGGTACTGTAATAAACTCATTATTTATTTATATTGGTGTTAAACCTAGTGTATTCCAACTTCTCTATGGTTTATAAACTATTTTACTAGCCATAGATTCATCAAAATAAGCAAATAACACACGAAAAACAGAATCTGTCAAAAACAGAACAGTCTGTAGCAATCTGTAACTAATGCAAACTTATGGAACTCTAAAAATTCTACCAAAACAAGAAGTCCTGGAAAATTTGTTTTTTGAACATCAGAAAAAAGAATCAATGCAAAAGCACGTTCCTGTGATTTAACAAAATTATATTCGTGCGTGCAAAGTTTCTGTTTTTCAGCAGAATCAAATCAACTATCATCGTAGGTTATCCTATAGGTTCTACTTGGCACAAACACTAATTAAAACATAAAAACACATCCAAACAGAAGGTAAGTGGATTATTTATTCCTAAACAGAAGCAAAAACAAAAAACACAAAATAAAATTGGGTTGCCTTCCAACAAGCGCTATCATTTACCGCCCCTAGCTAGGCATAAAAGCAAGGATACATCTAGGTATTGCCATCTTTGGTAGGCAATCCATAAGTGGCTCTCATGATAGATTTATATGGTAATTTTATTTTATTTCTAGGGAAGTGTTCCATACCCTTTTTTAAGGGAAATTGGAATCGAATATTCCCTTCCTTCATATCAATAATTGCACCAATCGTTCTAAGGAAAGGTCTACCAAGAATAATAGGACATGAAGAATTGCAATCTATATCAAGAACGATAAAATCTGCGGGCACATAATTCCTATTTGCAACAATAAGAACATCATTAATTCTTCCAATAGGATTTTTAATAGTGGAATCCGCAAGATGCAAGTTTAGAGAGCAATCATCAAAATCGCGGAAATCTAGCAAATCGCATAAAGTTTTGGGAATAGTAGAGACACTAGCGCCCAAATCACACGAGGAATGAAACTCAAAATCTTTAGTTTTAATTTTAATAGTAGGTTACCACTCATCATAGAGTTTTCTAGGGATAGAAACTTTCAACTCAAGTTTTTCTTCATAACATTGCATCAAAGCATCAACAATGTGTTCGGTAAAGGCCTTATTTTGACTATAAGCATGAGGAGAATCTAGCACGGATTGCAACAAGGAGATACAACCGATCAAAGAGCAATTTTCATAATTAAATTCCTTGATATCCAAAATATTGGGTTTAGCAACATCATGGTTTTTATTTATTTCAATCCCACTATCATCAAATTCATCATCAAGATCTAGAAACTCTGAATTCTTAGAACGCCTTCTAGGTAAAGGAAGATCATATTCAGATTCATCAAGATTCGTATTGCAAAACAAAGATTTAATGGGGGACACATCAATAATTTTAGATCTTCATCTTGATTTTCATAGGAATTGGAAGAACACGCTTTAATAAAGGCATCTTTGGAAGCACGCATCCTAGCGGTTCTTTCTTTGCACTCACCAATGGAAATTCTCATGGCTTTGAGAGACTCATTGATATCATGCTTAGGAGGAATAGATCTAAGCTTTAAAGAATCAATTTCAAGAGAAATTCTATCAACGTTCCTAGCCAAATCATCAACTTTAAGCAATTTCTCTTCAAGCAAAGCATTAAAATTCTTTTGCGAATTCATAAACTCTTTAACACTACTCTCAAATTCAGAGGGCATTTTAGTAAAATTTGCATAAGAGTTGTTGTAGGAATTTCCATAATTATTAGAAGGATTACTAGGATAAGGCCTAGGATTAAAATTCCCTCTATAAGCGTTGTTTCCAAAACTATTCCTACCAACAAAATTCACATCCATAGATTCATTATTATTCTCAAGCAAAGTAGATAAAGGCATATCATTGGGATCAAGAGGAGTATTTTTAGGAGCAAACATCTTCATAAGTTCATCCATCTTTTCACTCAAAACATTGATTTCTTCTATAGCATGCACTTTTTTACTAGAAGATCTTTCGGTGTGCCATTGAGAATAATTAGCCATAATATTATCAAGCAATTTGGTAGCATCCCCTAACATAATTT
Source organism: Triticum timopheevii (assembly GCA_963921465.1). Classification (NCBI taxonomy): domain Eukaryota; kingdom Viridiplantae; phylum Streptophyta; class Magnoliopsida; order Poales; family Poaceae; genus Triticum; species Triticum timopheevii. Next base: position 109,372,522 of record OY997270.1, read on the forward strand.
CCATAAACGTGCCTCCCGCGGCCGAATCTAAAAGATTTCTAGAAGCAAAATTTAATCCGGCATAAAAATTTTGTATGATCATCCATAAATTCAAACCATGAGTAGGGCAATTGCGAAGCATTAATTTCATTCTTTCCCAAGATTGGGCAACATGCTCATGATCAAGTTGTTTAAAATTCATGATATCGTTCCTAAGAGTGATAATCTTAGCGGGAGGAAAATACTTAGAGATAAAAGCATCTTTGCACTTGTTCCAAGAATCAATACTATTTTTAGGCAAAGATGAAAACCAAACTTTAGCACGATCTCTAAGTGAAAACGGAAATAACTTCAATTTAACAATATTGTTATCCGTATCTTTCTTATTTTGCATATCACACAAATCAACAAAATTGTTTAGATGAGTAGCGACATCTTCACTAGGAAGGCCGGCGAATTGATCTTTCATAACAAGATTCTGCAAAGCGGTATTGATTTCACAAGACTCATCATTATTAAGAGGAGCAATCGGAGTACTAAGGAAATCATTATTATTGGTATTCGAGAAATCACACAATTTGGTATTATCTTGCGCCATGGCAACAAGTAATCCAACACACAAGCAAATAGAAAGGCAATAGGAAAACAGAAAAGAGAGGAGGAGATTGGGAAAGAGAGGGCAAATAAAACGGCAAGGGTGAAGTGGGGGAGAGGAAAACGAGAGGCAAATGGCAAATAATGTAATGCGAGATATAGGGATTGCGATGGGTACTTGGTATGGTTGACTTGCTTGCGTGAGCCTCCCCGGCAACGGCGCCAGAAATTCTTCTTGCTACCTCTTGAGAACTGTGTTGGATTTTCCCGAAGAGGAGAGGATGATGCAGCAAAGTAGCGTAAGTATTTCCCTCCGTTTTTGAGAACCAAGGTATCAATCCAGTAGGAGACCACACACAAGTCCCTCGTACCTACACAAAACGATAGCAACTCGCAACCAACGCGATTAGGGGTTGTCAATCCCTTCATGGTCACTTACGATAGTGAGATCTGATAGAGATGATAAATGATATTTTTGGTATTTTTGATAGATAGATGCAAAGTAAAAAGTAAAAGGCAAAGTAAAAAACAAAGCAAGTAAATAAAGTGATAGAGATTGATATGATGAGAATAGATCCGGGGGCCATAGGTTTCACTAGTGGCTTCTCTCAAGAGCATAGTTATTCTACGGTGTGGTGAACAAATTATTGTTGAGCAATTGACAGAATTGGGCATATTTATGAGCATATCTAGGCAATGATCATGTATATAGGCATCACGTCCAAAACAAGTAGATCGAAACGATTCTGCATCTACTACTATTACTCCACTCATCGACCGCTATCCAGCATGCATCTAGAGTATTAAGTAAAAACAGAGTAACGCTTTAAGCAAGATGACATGATGTAGAGGGATAAATTCATGCAATGTGATAAAAAAAACCATCTTGTTATCCTCGATGGCAACAATACAATACGTGCCTTGCAACCCTTTCTGTCACTGGGTAAGGACACCGCAAGATTGAACCCAAAGCTAAGCACTTCTCCCATTGCAAGAACTACCAATCTAGTTGGCCAAACCAAAAAGGATAATTCGAAGGGACTTGCAAAGATAACTCAATCATACATAAAAGAATTCAGAGAAGAATCAAATATTTTCCATAGATAATACTGGATCATAAACCCACAATTCATCGGTCTCAACAAACACACCGCAAAAAGAAGATTACATCGAATAGATCTCCACGAGAGAGGGGGATAACATTGTATTGAGATCCAAAAAGAGAGAAGAAGCCATCTAACTACTAGCTATGGACCCGAAGGTCTGAAGTAAACTACTCACACTTCATCGGAGGGGCTATGGTGATGATGTAGAAGCCCTCCATGGTGGATGCCCCCTCCGTCCGAGCTCCGGAACAGGCCCCAAGATGGGATCTCGTGGATACAGAAGGTTGCGGCGGTGGATACAGAAGTAAACTACTCACACTTCATCGGAGGGGCTATGGTGATGATGTAGAAGCCCTCCATGGTGGATGCCCCCTCCGTCCGAGCTCCGGAACAGGCCCCAAGATGGGATCTCGTGGATACAGAAGGTTGCGGTGGTGGAATTAGGTTTTTTGGCTCCTGTTTTGGTCGTTCGGGGATACGTAGGTATATATAGGAGGAAGGAGTACGTTGGTGGAGCGTCAGGGGGCCCATGAGGTAGGGGGCGCGCCCAGGGGGCGCCCTCCACCCTCGTGACCGCCTCTGGCACTTCTTGGAGTAGGGTCCAAGTCTCCTGGATCACGTTCGGCTGGAAAATCACATTCCTGAAGGTTTCATTCCATTTGGACTCCGTTTGATATTCCGTTTCTTCGAAACATTGAAATAGGCAAAAAACAACAATTCTGGGCTGGGCCTCCGGTTAATAGGTTAGTCCCAAAAGTAATATAAAAGTGGAAAATAAAGCTCAATATAGTCCAAAACAGTAGATAAAGTAGCATGGAGCAATCAAAAATTATAGATACGTTGGAGACGTATCACGGGGCGCACGACCCACCTGACGACGAGGCAATTCAACGCGGGCGCTCTCCTGGCCCACTCGATCTGGAGCAGGGGAAGCAGAGGCTGGCGACAGGGACTTGGCGAAGGTGGGGCATCTTGGGCAAGGCGAGGACAGGGCGGCATGGTCTCCAACTGCGAGAGAGAGAGAGAGAGAGAGGGAGACAGACGGGGTGAGGGAGAGGGAAAAGAAGGAGAGGAGTAAAGGAAGGAAGAGGGGTGGAGGCGCTCATCTACCGGTTAGAGCAAGACAGGGGTACGGGCATGCGGCGCACGGGCGCTCCTGGCATTTATGGCGGGAACCTGCGGAGGAACACGAGAGGACTGAGATGGAGAGGGAAAAGGAGCAGGGGATGGAGAAGGACGGGCGGAGGGAGACAGACCCGATGGAGCTCGCGCTCCAGCAAGCTACTGCTCGGCATGGTGGGTTGGTGGAGGAGGCCAACGAGGAGGCAAGGTGGTCGCGCGGCAACACAGTAAAGGCAGATCGGGGCGCGGGGAACCCGTTCCCGGCAGCATTGAGGGAGATCCAGCCAGAGAGCTCGAACGGCGGCGGCGGGGTTCCTGTGATCCACGGGAGAGAGACCATGAGAGGAGGAGAAGAAACGAGACGGGAGAAGGAAGGAGAGGGAAGGGCGCAGGACGGCGGAGCACTGGCCTGGTCGACAGGGAAGACGGGGCACATTCCAGGTGGTGGGGTTCGTCGGCGGCGACGACGCCATGGAGGGAGGAGCTTGGGTCACGAGGAGGAGGAGCGCTCGGGCGTTGTTGCTTCTTGGGGTGGAGCGTCGGGCATCTCCCGAGCGGGTTCTTGGGTGGAGGAGGCAGAGGCGAGTGAGGCCGTGGCCTCGATCCAACATGGATCAAGCGCCGGCTAGCTGCGGGAGAGTTCGAGGTCGGGTGTGTGGCTGCGCGTGGGAGGCTGGGAATGGAGCGGCGCGGAGAACAAGCGAGGTGGTCGGAGGCTGCGGTTGGTGGGCTGAATCGGGAGGGGATCCCGAGGAAGAAGGGACTGGAGGAGTGGCGGCGGCGCAGTGGGATCAATGGGACAAGGCACCCAGGATCTAGGGTTGGACCTATATATATAGCATGTGAGTTAGGCTAGGGGCTATCTCGTCCCTCCGATCGTAATCAGACGAATGGAAAAATAGGCTAGGGAGTCCAAATAAGAAAACAGAGATGTTTTATAGATGTTTGGGGATGATCCGGACCCATTGGTCATGACAGCTCAGGTCGGGTCCGGGAGAAGTTTTCAGACTAGGTTGCGGAGGTGGTCTGAGCAAAAGTGTAGAGAGGGTCAAACGGCTAGACAAGAGGGAATTGAAAACCCGGTTGGATTCGGATCGGTCAACGATGCAACGGAGTGAAGCGAGGAGCGGCAACTATGAGCGGATGCAAGTTTAAGAAAACAATGCCGATGTAATGCGAATGATGACATGAGATGAGATGCATGACATGAACAAAATGCAAAACAAAAGACAAAAACCCAACCACGAAGGAAATATCACAACACACAGCCGGAAATGGCAAGAGTTGGAGTTACAAATATGGAAAGTTACATCCGGGGCGTTACAACACTCCACCACTACAAGAGGATCTCGTCCCGAGATCTAGGATGGCCCTGGAGAGAAACGGAAGAGGAATAGAAGAGGTAAAACTAAGTTGCTTCTTCGACCAATGAGTGAAACCAAAGAACCTTAGAGGTTGCAAAAACTTGAAAGAAAGAATACAAAGGAGATGAAGAAGATTACAAATAGTCTGTTGGACAAGAGGACAAGGAATAAGAATAAAGTCACTCCGATTGAAAAGAAACGCAAGACTTGCTAAGATGAAAGAACTTGAATGAGAACACAACACTCCGGTTAAATGGATAAGCAAGAAAATAACATGATCTTGACAAAACAAGGTGATGGTTGAAGAGAGCAACATCGCAATGCCTCCGGAACAATAAAATAGAAGCTAGATTGTTGGGATAAAAGGACGGAGAAGAAAATGACATCTTCTGCCACAAATGAACTTGGAAACCATCCTTCCAAGAGGGTTATAACGGAGTTGTTGGAAAACCAACAACGAAAAGCACAAGCTTGTTGTGGGCTTATGGTAAACATCTCAAAATGATGAGGTGACAACCGGACACTTATGGAAACAGTTAATTGGATTGAGATCAGCAAGGAGATGAAAACTCCTTTTAATGAGAGAATAGGAGGAAACATGGATTATCGATAGTCACCACAATTAGCAACATTCCTTAGGGAAGGCTTTTAGGTGAAATCTTTACCAAGATAACTCCAAGGAAGAAAATGATGGGTTTAAATATCTCATTCCTGACACTTGTGAATCATGAAGCATGGAGGAAATTGTCAAAATGACATAACACCACCTCAAAAGATAAGGTAGAGAGAATTGCACTTTGGAATGCAAGATGAAGAATACTTGAACTCCTTAGAGAAAAAACATGTGTTGGGCACCATGTTTATTTTTGAGTATAGCTTGGCGGATCTTAGCTTCGAGAGAAATCTTGAAGAACAATTGAAGAATGAAAAGAATCCTTGACGAACCACCATGTAGAGCCTCCACGGAGAACTCCGGTAATAAAAGGATGATAAAAATAAAGAGAACTTGATAACACAAGGTGAAGCCTTGCGATGATTTAGATGGAGCTTCGCGACGAGATAATGCAGAAAACTTGGAACTCCAGAAAAGAAAAGATGAAGCATCTCGAACCGAGAAATGTGACATGATGAACAACTCTGGAAAGAAGAAACTAGATCACTTGGATGAAACAATAATAAGAATTATGTTATGCGTATCTTTCACCAATTTAAATTGATGACAAGCAACGGATTTGGCATACTACTTATTCTCGTAGAAAGGATTAAGAGGGATATAGCATAAACATGAGAAGGTCTTGATGGATCACCGGGAGGATTGGAAAGAACGAATGAAATGATATGGTAATAAAGGAAGAGGAATATCGAATGAACCACCATAAGAATTGAAAATGAAAGTAGCAAAGGCATAATTCACCAGGAAGAATTGGAGAACGAATGAAGATACTTGAGGGGATTTAGATACATGAGAACAAAGAGATCATGAACTGATTGGAGGATATTTGAACGATGCACCGGTAAGATTTGGAGAGCGAGAGCTGAAAACTAAGAATGAATAAACCCGAAATGATGGCCTTCATAGGAATAAAAATGGAAAGAACTCATGAAATGCTCCGGGTGGGTGAAAAGAATTTAAGAGAACCATGAATCTTCAAGAGAACGGACAAGATTTAAGAGAAACTCTTCTTCGGTGTTCTATGTTGAGCATGACGATGAGAAACAACACCATGAATTGTTGAGACACTCCGGGATGAAGAATAAAAAGGTTGAACCAACGATCAAAAGAATTTGAAAGCGATCTTGAAGAAGACATCTGATTGATGGAAATTCATTCTTACGTCAAACTTCGAAAGACTTTGGGAATCGCTCCGGACAAATTAGAAGAGTCAGGTAAGATCCTGGGAAAAGACCTGTGGGTTAGGGCCCACTCAAAAGAAAACACCATTGAACAATTTTAAAGAGAGGTTGCACCAGTTGAATTAAATGTCTCGAATGAGATAACAACCTCGAAATATCTGGAACGGGTTGAGAATGGAAACACAAGTCTTGTGAGATATCTTCAGCACTCTAGAACAATGAATAGGAAGAAGTGAATGATTAATAGGTGCATCGGCATGAGAAAGCATTAGAAATGAGGAAAGGAATATGATGAATATCGAAAGCTTGAAACCGGAGAAGAAACAACAATGAAGGATGATGAACTTGAAACTGTTGAGCATCTTCATGGGAAATCACTGGATAAGAACATTGAAAGAAAAGAATGAAGAGTCTTCCCACAAATAAAAGGATACATGATTAAGAAACCTGAGTCCTTGAAGAAAAAGGGTGGGAGGGCAGGAAAACAAAGGCAACTTGGGGATGGACGAAACGAATACCGTTGAGAAAACTTAGAATTGATCTCACAAATGTTGAAATGATCGGATCCACTTGAAGAGAAGCACACCGGTTGGAAAGAATTGACATGACAATCTCGATGATCAAAAGGATTAGTACTCCCATAGAAATATGAGAACACCGCTTGAAAGGTATGGAATCAACACTTGACATTGAAGCAACTCAAATACCACAACTCAAAACAAAACAAAGGATTGGCTTGCAGAAATAAGACGGAACAAATACATATGATAGAGATTTACCCAATCCCATATCAGTCATCTGTCAGAAAGATATTCTAGGAGCTACTTGAATTCCCACCTATAAACTCCCGAAACTTTCTGGTTATGCAATCTGGTGTTGGGGATACAGGGGAAGCAATATATCTCACCCAAACTAACAATCCCTACATCCAGCTGTATCCATCCATCAACACATAACCAAGAAAACTTCAGAAATCGTGTACCTCAACCTTCGAAAAGCATCCATTGTATGAGCTATGGCAATACTCCCGAACTCCCCAGTACTGGTGGCATCAAGGTTATCTCACCAACAACTGCATAAAAGAGATTTTCGATGTCGGCAAAACTCAGGTATTCCAGAACTGCAACGATAAAATTGTGACAACAACACCTCGGAGCTCAACTCCCCGGGACACTGCCACAACCCCTAAATGTCAGGAGGCACCAAGAACAATGTTCTCGTTACAAGAATATTGGAACGATCCCAAGATACCCGTGTGATCCTAAAAAAAAATTTGTGAAAAATTGAGGAGAGGAAAGACAAAACATCTACGTCGAGAGTCCTCACCAGTGCGACGAAGGGGGCTGAGGAGTAAAAAGAATCCTAATCTCCGATATATAATCCCAAGACTCAAAATAGTTTTCTTCTAGACTCAACAACGGCCAACAATCAAGGGGGCTCCTATGGTCGGCCGAGGCTCTAATACCAACTTGTCACGCCCAAGATGCGACCCTATCCTAAAGGAACTCAAAGGTCCCACCAAGGATAGAAGCGCATCTTGAAGACGATTTTGCAAGGTGGATATCGTTACATCAAACCATTACATAATAGTTGGGGATACATACAAGAGGCAAACAATGCCACATGAATACAACAACACAATACATAAGAACAACATCCGACTACGGATGAAACACAAACAGAAACTCAAATGAAATCCACCCTGCTAGCCCAGGCTGCCGACCTGGAACCTATCCCCTGATCGAAGAAGAAGCAGAAGAAGAACTCCAAAACAAGCAAGCATCTCTCTCGCGTCAAGATCATCACATAATCATGTAGCTGCGACTGTTGTTGTAGTAATCTGTGAGCCACGAGGACTTAGCAATCCCATTACCATGGGTATCAAGACTAGCAAGGCTTAATGGGTAAGGAAGGGGTAAATGGTGAGGTTGCAGTAGCGACTAAGCATATATGGTGGCTAACATACGCGAATAAGAGCGAGAAGAGAAGCAAACGGAACGGTCGTGAAGCTAGCAATGATCAAGAAGTGATCCTGAACTCCTACTTACGTCAAACATAACCCCAAAACCGTGTTCACTTCCTGGACTCCGCCGAAAAGAGACCATCACGGTTACACATGCGGTTGATGCATTTTAATTCATATCTGGTGTCAAGTTATCTACAACCGGACATTAACAAATTCCCATCTGCCACATAACCGTGGGCACGGCTCTCGAAAGTTTATACCCTGCAGGGGTGTCCCAACTTAGCCCATCATAAGCTCTCATGGTCAACGAAGGATATTCCTTCTCCTAGGAAGACCCGATCAGTCTCGGAATCCCGGTTTACAAGACATTTCGACAATGGTAAAACAAGACCAGCAAAGCCGCCCGATGTGCCGACAAATCCCGATAGGGGCTGCACATATCTTGTTCTCAGGGCACACCGGATGAGACATCCTACGAGTAAAACCAGCCCTCAAGTTTCCCCGAGGTGGCCCTGCAGTCTACTCGGTTCGGACCAACACTCGAAGGAGCACTGGCCCGGGGGGTTAAATAAAGATGACCCTCGGGCTCCGGAAACCCAAGGGAAAAGGGCTTAGGTAGGTGAATGGTAAAACCAAGGTTGGGCCTTGCTGGAGGAGTTTTATTCAAAGCGGACTGTCAAGGGGGTCCCATAAATCACCCAACCACGTAAGGAACGCAAAATCAAGGAACATAACACCGGTATGACGGAAACTAGGGCGGCAAGCGTGGAACAAAACACCAGGCATAAGGCCGAGCCTTCCACCCTTTACCAAGTATATAGATGCATTAATTAAATAAGAGATATTGTGATATCCCAACATAATCATGTCCATCATGGAGCAATCTTCAACTTCACCTGCAACTAACAATGCTATAAGAGGGGCTGAGCAAAGCGGTAACATAGCCAAGCAACGGCTTGCTAGGAAGGGTGAAAAAGGTTAGAGGCTGACATGGCAATTTGGGAGGCTTGATGAACAGGTGATAGGTAGCACAGCATAGCGATAGAACGAAGCAACTAGCATAGCAATGATAGTAGTGAGATCCAAGGTGGCGGTCATCTTGCCTGAAATCCCGCTAGGAAGAAGAACGAGTCCATGAAGAAGACAAATGGACATAGTCGAACGAATCCTCACAACTCTGAAACGAAACTGAAGCTAACGAGAGAAGCAAACCGGAAAGAAGCAAACAACATGGTAAACAACCATCACATAAACATGGCATGATGCACAACCAAGTATGATGCATGTCCGGTTTAATGAGGCATGGCATGGCAAAGTGCAACAAACAATACTACAAATTAAGTGGAGCTCAATATGCAACGAGTTGCATATCGACGAAACACCACATCGAGTTATTTAGTTCACTCTCGTTTAGGCACACAACAATATTAAATGTCGGTTAACATAGCAAGAGGTGAAGCATAATAAAAACTAACTAATTAGGCAAGTTTAAATGAGGCCGGAAACAACAAACATCAATTCCGGAAAATCCTCATGTCCATATTTCGAATTTGCAACTGTTTTGCCCTAAAACATATTTTAATGTTGTTAAGCAGTAAAACAAAGTGCACCAAGTTAATCTATGCATTTTTTCACCCCATTTACATGTAGAGTTTATTTAAAACCGAGCTACGATTAATTAGTTAGGTAAATCATTTTAACATGGCATTTAAGCAAATTTAAACAAACAACATTTTAAACATATTTAACATGGATGATAGTGGCATATTATGAAACTAGACAGAAATCTAAGCATTTTGCATGTTTAAATCATTTTAATCCGATGCACCATTTGTGAGTTATTAAATGCATGATGTTTGAGGGTTTTTCTGCAAAACTAGTAAATCACTGGATAATGATTGGCAACAGGAAAAAAAATATGACACGGGCCGAATCTGAGTGCACTGCTGGGCCAACAGAGAGGACTGGATGGTGGCTCACATTGGGCCTGTTGGAGGCTGGGCCTTGGGGAAGCAGGCCGACAGCAGGAGCTGCGCTGGGTAGCGGGCCGCACGACCCACCTGGCGACGAGGCAAGTCAACGCAGGCGCTCTCCTGTCTCGCTCGATCTGGAGTAGGGGAAGCAGAGGCTGGCGACAGGGACTTGGCAAAGGCGAGACATCTCGGGCAAGGTGAGGACAGGGCGGCATGGTCTCCAACTGCGAGAGAGAGAGAGAGAGAGAGAGAGAGGGGCGGGCTGAGGGAGAGGGAGAAGAACCAGAGGAGTAAAGGAAGGAAGAGGGGCAGAGGCGCTCATCTGCCGGTCACAAGACAGTGGTTTGGGCATGCGGCACACGGGCGCTCCTGGCATCCATGGCGGGAACCTGCGGAGGAACACGAGAGGACTGAGATGGAGAGGGAAAAGGAGCAGGGGGTGGAGAAGGACGGGCGGAGGGAGACGGACCCGGTGGAGCTCGCGCTCCAGCAAGCTGCTGCTCAGCACGGTGGGTTGGTGGAGGAGGCCGACGAGGAGGCAAGGTGGTCGTGCGGCGATGTGGTGAAGGCAGATCGGGGCGCGGGGAACCCGTTCCCGGCAGCAGAGAGGGAGATCCGGCCAGAGAGCTCGAACGGCGGCGGCGGGGCTCCTGTGATCCACGGGAGAGAGACCATGAGAGGAGGAGAAGAAACGAGACGGGAGAAGGAAGGAGAGGGAAGGGCGCGGGACGGCGGAGCACTGGCCTAGTCGACGGGGAAGACGGGGCGCGGTCCAGGTGGTGGGGTTCGCCGGCGGCGACGGCGCCATGGAGGGAGGAGCTTGGGTCACGAGGAGGAGGAGCGCTCGGGCACTGTTGCTTCTTGGGGTGGAGCGCCGGGCATCTCTCGAGCGGGTTCTTGGGCGGAGGAGGCAGAGGCGAGTGAGGCCGTGGCCTCGATCCAACATGGATCAAGCGCCGGCTAGCTGCGAGAGAGTTTAAGGTCGGGTGTGTGGCTGCGCGTGGGAGGCTGGGAATGGAGCGGCGCGGAGAACAAGCGAGGTAGTCGGAGGGTGCGTGTCGTGGAACAGTCACGTCACATGTCCTTGTTAAAGGGCTTAGTTGTGGAGACATCACAACTAGGAAGCTTGAAGGGGTTAAATCGGGACAAGGGACACGAGAGAGTTTATACTAGTTCGGCCCCTTTCGGTGATGGTAAGGCCTACGTCTAGTTGGGTTGGTATTGATGTTTCGATAACCAGGGAGCGAGTCACGCTATGCCCGATTCTCGATGTGTTGTTTCTTGCCCTAAGTCACCAGCAGGTCGTCCCCTTATATATACGGGTCGACACCCACCGGTTTACAGAGTCCCGGCCGGCTTATAAACAGAGTCTGGCTCGGTCACCAGTTAAATCTACCTTAAGTTACAAGTCATGCCATTATGGCGGTTTACTAAAATGGGCTTAAGCCGCCCGTGGGCCTTAAGCTCTTTATTGAACCGCCATCTTCATGCTTGGCCTTGGGCTGCCTCTGATGAGTACTCTTTGCGTAACCCGGCCCCTCCTGGGCGGCTTACACAAATAGTCATATCCCAAACATTAGGGCGCAGACTGATTTGAACCTGTTCAAGTCAGTCTAAATTTTTTTTTAAGGAATTAAACCTTCAGCCTTCTGACTATATAGAGGGTTTTTTTTAACCCGCCATGATGTCATCTTCTGGTTCCGTCTTAACTCGGTGTGACGTCATCCTTCCTTGAACTCATTTTTTATTCCACCGAATCCTTCAACGGATCTCTTCTTTACTGATTGTTTCGAAAATGGAGGCGTCAGGGCCGCTGGATAATAATTGTTATCTCTTCGTTTCCCGCGCCGTCGCAGTCATCTTCTTCCTATAAATAGCCACGACCTGGGTCTTTTCCTTTTTACCTTTCCAGTCATCTTCTTCCTCTCCTCTCTGCCTCTCTAGCTCCGTCGCTGTTACCATCGACTCCCTTCGTCTTCATCGACTCAGGCCGCTGCATCGACCTGACTGTGACCAGAGATCGACGGCGAGCTTCCGCAGTTCATCCTCATCAGTAAGTCCCCTTTTTCCTCTTCCTTAGATCTATCTTGAAGCTCCACTGAGTTCATTGAGTTCATCACCGCCTGATGCGGATCCTTGCTAGTTTGCACTTCCACAGCCTGTTTAAATTGTAAAAACCGTGCAGAAACGCTTCGGTAGTTGTTTGTGTTGATCTTGTATAGAAATAGATCTCATTCCCCTTGTTTGGAAGCCTCCTTTGAATGCATGAACTTCTCTGCCCTGTTTTTAGGTCTAGAAATTTTCTCCTTTAGAACAATAGTTTGATCCATAATAAAAGTTGTTGTCCGTGAAACTTGTTTCTATCACCCGGAAAGCTTCTTCTGGAAAACTTACTTTATCACCACTGCCTAGGTGTCCGGTTTAAAAAATCCTTGAATGACTGTTGATCCTGATAGCGGTTTAAACTTTACTACACAATCATCCTTATATCATTAGGCCCCTTGCTTAAACCACTATTTTAAATAAATTTGAATATTTCTCCCGGGTTAAATTTGAACCGAAACTTTTTACTTTGTTGTAGGCCATTGTTGTTATGGCTCCTAAGGCGGCCAAGCCCCCTGTGACTTGCAACTGGGTTCCATCTACAGTCACTAAAAGCAAGCTTGTCGAGTTTGTAGCGTCTGGCCATCTGCCAAAAAAGGAGGTCATGTCCTATCGTGCCCCTCACCCGTCTGAAGAGATACCTCAACCCAAAGACGGAGAGGTAGTAGTTTTCACAGACCACATGAACCGGGGATTTGCCCCTCCCGGCTCAAAGTTCTTCAGGGAAGTTCTGAATTTCTTTGACCTGAGGCCTCAAGACATTGGACCCAATTCCGTGTCCAATCTGTGCAATTTCCAAGTCTTCTGCGAGGTTTACTTAGGAGAGGAACCAAGCCTGTTGCTGTTCAGAGAGATTTTTTACTTAAACCGACAGAATGAACGCGCCAACGAGCCTAGTCTTGAACTTGGCGGAATCTCGATCCAGTGGCGGAGAGACTGCCTTTTTCCTTACGCTGAGCTGCCGAGTCACCCCAAAGACTGGAATCAGACATGGTCCTACTGCCAAGATACCTCTTCGGCTAACGAGAAGCCTCTGCCCGGCTTTCGCGCCCTGCGTCTTGAGTCCAATCATCCTCTGCCGGATAAGTTAACTATTGTTGAGCGCCTGCCTCTTAACCCCACCATCAGAAAGATCAAGGCCCTCTTAGGCAACGGGTTAACTGGTATTGATTTGGTCCGGGTCTGGGTCACCTGGCGGATATTACCATTAAGACGCCGCTCCGGCTTAATGTGTACTTACACAGGCATAAAGGACGACTCAATGCGTCATAATCCTGAGGACTTACCAGACGATGTGGCAGATGCTACAGTCCAATCACTATTGAAGGAAGGCACTGTAACCAGTAATACTTTCAGTTTGCTTCCCTTCTGCAAGAAGAATCCGGCTCCTGCAGTAAGTTACTAGTCTTCACAAATACTCTTTAATATGTTACCTTCTGGTACTTATGACTCTTTGTATTTTCCACAGTCCGATGATAATTTCTGGCAGGTCAAGTATGACCATGAGGCTGCAAAACTGGCCCGGGCGGCCAAGAAGACTGAAAGGAAAGCCGCCAGGACGGGCACCTCTAAAAAGAAGAAACCCAGCGCCTCTAACATGCTTAAATTGGACGACTCTTCGTCAGATGAAGAAGAGGTGATCTTTTTTGATTTTCTTTAATTCCTTTGCAGTTATCTTACTGACATTTGATCCTTTTAGGAGGATACTGGGAACAGCCAAGTAGCTGGCGAAGAGGTAACTATAATTTCCTCCGACTCAGAGCCTTTGCCAACAGAAAGAATCTGAAGGGTGACCTGGAAAGTAAGGTTTTCACACCCTCTCGCTTACCAAGATCCTCAATTTCTTTTGAAGCAACAGCAGCTTGAGAACCGGAGGCAGACTCGGGCCAACCAGGACGCGGAGCTTTCCTCCGGCTTACCCGATGTAACCAGGAAGCGTCGGACCGAGGTTATCTCCGACTTACGTTTTGTTTTACCCTTGATGGGTTTGATTCGCCAACCTCTCAATTCATCTGACTCCAACTATAAGGATACCTCCCCTTCTTCTGATGAGTCGATGCAATCGAACATGCCGGCTTTCAAAACAGCTCCTGGGTAATATAACCTTTCTTACTTTGAGTTTATCCATACTTATGCTTTGATACTTACCCTTCCACTTTGATTGACAGCGGGCAAGTAAAGCCCAGCAAGAAGGCAAAGAAAAATAAGCCGTCCCAAGACCCGGTGGTTACTGAACCGGTGCTTGACTCATCCGTTCCAGACAGCTCCACACATCAGCCGCCGCCTGAACCGGCTTCTGACATTCCAAAGCCAACTTCTGACCCGCCTGCAGAAGACGTGATTCATAACTCGGATGACCCGGAAGTTCCTAGCCTGGCCAAGACGGCTGACCTGGAGGTTGAAATTGTGAAGAGCCAATACGTTGAACCGGGCCGGCCTACTGCCCTTGCCCAATGCACCGCCAAGGAGGAGTTTGCCCAGCGTCGTAAGTCCAAACAAGACCTCACTGACTATTCTCACCTAAGTATTGGTGATATAGTCTCTGGCTATCTGAACCAAGTACATAGTAGTCGTGACCTGGAAATTGACATGGTGAAGCAAATACAGCATAAATCTGAGGTAAAATTTAAGCTTTCGCTCTGAATCTTACTTACTGTACCAGCCCCCAATTCTATTGCTTATGAATGAATATGCTGTAGACTTAATAATCTGCTAGCTATTAGTTTTGTCCGGTTTAAATTGAATATGTTTAACCCGGAGACAACATGAAACTTTAAATTTGGGTTACATTAGCCCCCAAGTGTCAAGTATCTTTACTTGTAAAGTGCTTGAGACTTAATATGTGTGACTTGGTAAAATAGACTAAAGATTCTTTAAACATACATTAGCCCCCAAGTGTCAAGTATCTTTACTTGTAAAATACTTGGGACTTTAAATGTTATCTTACCAAGATTCTTACCATAACCTGATGTCAATGCAGGCCACCGTAAGTCAATTTGAGGCAGAGATCGCCGATTTGAAGAGCCAGTTGAAAACCCAAGAGCTCGAAGCTCAGAAAGCCAATTCCAAGATTGAATTCAGTATCTCTAAACAAGAGAAGCTGAAGAAAAATTTTGAATTGGAAAAGAAGGCTTGGGTTGATGAGAGGGCTTCACTGGTGACCCGGGCTGAAACAGCGGAGGCATCTCTTGCCGAGGCAACAAATGAGCTGTCCGACTTAAAGCGGCACATATCCCAAATGGTCGCAGCTATCTTTGGTAAGCCGCCCAAAAATATTGTAATATTTCAAGAGTTATCATAATAATTGCATTCGGCTTACTTGTTATACCTGTGAATACGCAGGCCCTAGGAGTACCAACCTTAAGGAAAATATGCTGGTCAAGCTTAAGGCGGTGTATACCTTGGTAGAGCAGCTATACTCCGGGTCACAGCGTGCGTTAACCGCTGTGGCCTTATCAAATACCTCTCCCCGGCTCCTGCAAGACGTGCTGAGACATCTGTCGGTGCTACCTCAACGTATTCAAGATTTAAGGCGGGCATCTGCGAGAGCCGGAGCCGTGGCTGCGTTGAGTCGGGCAAAAGCATCGGTGCCAGAGCTTGACCTTGCTGACCTCTCTCTTGGATATCCAAGTCTTAAGGAGGACGGTACTGTTTTCGGCGAACAGGACTTCACTGCCTGTGTCAAGGTCGTGCGCCCTCTGGCGACTCTCATTGGGGAGGATACTGATCTCACCAAGTATTCGCCGGGTTATGATAGCGAGAATCGGAGAATCCCAAATGTCCCTTATGACCAAGTCAGCCTGCTCCCTCCAACGCGTAAGCATACCTTTGCCCCTGAAGTGGACCCGGCCAGTTTAATAGATGATGAAGCTGAATTTGAAGCTTTGAGCGGCATTGACTGGGCCTCGTCCACCTTCCAGGACACAACAACCGAAGGAGAGGTGGGGAAGGATAACCCGGAGTCATCAAGCCAGCCGAAGGAATGAGCCGCCAGCTGGGTTATAATTTGGCAAAGAACAATGCTTCACTTATTCAGACTCGGGGAGTCTTGTAATAGGGTAGAAAAACTCCTTAATGCCTGTCATGTCGTATGGTACTTATCACTTTTGTTAAGCCGCCAGTACTAAATTCATCTTGCTTATGTTAATCAAGTGTTTCCTTGATCCTTCACCTTGCTCTGTTTTAACATGCACGTAAAACAGGCAAGGCTTTCCTGGGCGATTCACTGCACCAGCGGGTTATAAAATATTGATAACCCGGAAAAAATCATATGTATAAGCCGGTTCATGATTAGTTTAAAACATAATCAGAATAGCATACCTGAGATACCTTTTTAATAACCTCTCTGGCTCATATAAGTTTTACCTGGCACTTGTTAGAACCTGAAGTAACTAATATAAAACCGGAAAGATCAAGAACCGTCTCCTCCAGAAGGGTTCAATGATGGTGAAATTAATCATACTTGCAAATGTTCACAGGCTCCTGATTCGAATACGATCAGAGAACCGTTCCAAAGGGGTTAAGCTAAGATTCGGATACGATCATATAGCCCCCAGTGGCTTTTGGCGATGCCGATCAAGTGGGTATCGACAGCTATGTTCTCTTTGGTTCGAATACGACCTATGTTTGAACAGGAAGCCCCCAAGTGAACATAAGAGTTGTTTAATGATGCTGATTCGAATACGATCCACGTCAGACCCAAAGGGGTTAAGCTATGATTCAAATTTGACCAGGAAGCCCCCAAGTGGGTTTGGCAATATGCCCATCAAGTGGGTATCAATAGCTATGTTCTCTTTGGTTCGAATACGACCTATGTTTGAATAGGAAGCCCCCAAGTGACCAAGGCTAGATTCAGATATGATCATAAGCCGGACCAAAGGGAAAGCCGGATTCAGATATGATCCGTCCCCTGTTGGCAGTGTCCATCACCTGATAAAGAAAACATGAAACATTCTTTATGGGAAAAAAGGACAGAGGTCCTGCTTTATTGCTTTATATAATATGTACATTATAGAAAGTATCTTAAGAAGTAACTTAAGTATAGTAAGGCCGGAGATGAGCTATATTCCACGGCCGGCGGGTCTCCTCCTCCGATTTAAATGAGTCCTTGCACTCTCGAATATCGATGAGATAATATGACCCGTTGTGCAGATTCTTGCTGACCACAAAGGGTCCTTCCCAAGGCGGGGATAGCTTGTGCATGTCAGACTGATCCTGGATGAGCCGGAGCACCAAGTCGCCTTCCTGAAAGGTTCTGCTTCTAACCCGGCGGCTGTGATAGCGGCGCAGGTCTTGCTGGTAAATCGCCGAGCGGGCTATTGCTAAGTCTCACTCCTCGTCCAACAAGTCAAGTGCATCCTGACGAGCCTTTTCGTTATCCGCCTCAACGTAAGCCGCCACTCGGGGTGAGTCGTGCCGGATGTCACTTGGCAGGACCGCCTCTGCTCCATAAACCATGAAAAAAGGTGTGTATCCTGTGGATCTGTTAGGCGTAGTGTTGATGCTCCATAACATGGAGGGTAACTCCTCCACCCAACAACCCAGAGTCCGCTGTAAAGGGACCAAGAGCCGGGGCTTGATGCCTTTCAGGATCTCTTGATTAGCTCTCTCTGCTTGACCATTGGATTGAGGATGAGCAACAGCCGAAACATCAAGCCGGATATGTTCTTTTTGACAGAACTCTGCCATGGCACCCTTAGAGAGATTAGTGCCATTATCAGTTATGATGCTATGTGAAAAACCAAAGCGAAAGATCACCTTTTTTGTGAACTGAACCGCCGTGGTTGCATCACACTTACTGACCGGCTCTGCCTCAACCCACTTGGTAAACTTGTCCACTGCCACCAGCAGATGTGTCTTTTTGTCTTTAGACCTTTTGAAAGGTCCGACCATGTCAAGCCCCCAAACTGCAAACGGCTAGGTGATTGGGATCATCCTTAACTCTTGAGCCGGCACATGAGCTCGTCGTGAGAACTTTTGACACCCGTCACATTCACTGACCAGGTCCTCTGCATCAGCATGAGCCGTCAGCCAATAGAAACCATGACGAAAGGCCTTGGCTACGAGGGATTTTGACCCGGCGTGATGGCCACAATCTCCTTCATGGATCTCACGGAGTATTTCTTGGCCTTCTGTAGGTGATACGCAGCGTTGAAACGCTCCCGTGACGCTGAGGTGATGTAACTCGCCGTTAACAATCGTCATGGATTTGGAGCGCCTGACGATTTGTCTCGCCAACGTCTCATCCTCCGGCAACTCACCCCGGGTCATATAAGCCAAGTAAGGCACCGTCCAATCCGGGATAACATGAAGAGCCGCCACCAGCTATGCCTCCGGGTCTGGCACTGCTAGGTCTTCCTCGGTAGGTACCTTGATAGAAGGGTTATGTAACACATCAAGAAAGGTGTTGGGCGGCACCGGCTTACGTTGGGATCCCAACCGGCTTAAAGCATCAGCCGCCTCGTTCTTCCTTCGATCAATGTGCTCCACTTGGTAACCCATGAAGTGACCAGCCACATCATCTATTTCACGATGATAAGCCGCCATGAGGGGTTCTTTGGAATCCCACTTGCCTGACACTTGTTGAGCCACCAAATCTGAGTCGCCCAAGCATCGTACCCGGCTTAAATACATCTCCTTAGCCATCCGGAGACCGTGGAGTAATGCCTCATATTCAGCTGCATTGTTAGTACATGGAAACATAAGCCGGAGTACATAACAAAATTTGTCACCTCGAGGGGAAGTTAACACCACTCCAGCCCCCGAGCCTTCTAGCTGCCTGGACCCGTCAAAGTGAATAGTCCAGTATGTGTTATCCGGCTTCTCCTCAGGTGCCTGCAGCTCTATCCAATCATTGATGAAGTCCACCAAGGCCTGAGACTTAATAGCTGTCTGAGGCATGTATTTCAAGCCATGAGGCCCAAGCTCAATAGCCCACTTGGCGACTCATTCTGTGGCCTCTCTGTTCTGAATAATGTCTCCCAAAGGGGCAAAACTTACCACAATTATAGGATGGCTTTGAAAATACTGCTTCAACTTCCGGTTTGCCATGAACACCCCATAAACAAGCTTCTGCCAATGAGGGTACCTTTGCTTGGATTCAATGAGCACCTCACTGATGTACTAAACCGGCCGTTGAACCGGATGCTCCTTACCAGCTTCCTTACGCTCCACCACGATGGCAACGCTAACGGCTCATGAATTGGCAGCCACATATAATAGCAAAGGCTCTTTGTCAAATGGAGCCGCAAGAACCGGCGGCTCAGACAATTGTCTCTTTAAGTCCTCAAAAGCAGCATCAGCAGCCTCACTCCAAACAAAAGTGTCAGTTTTCTTCATCATCTGATATAATGGGAGGGCTTTCTCACCGAGCCGACTTATGAACCGACTTAAGGCGGCGACGCGACCCGCCAGTCGCTGAACATCATTGATGCACGCCGGTTTAGCTAGAGAGGTAATCGCCTTAATCTTCTCCGGGTTAGCTTCGATGCCTCTGTTGGACACCAGAAAGCCCAAAAGCTTGCCTGCAGGAACACCAAACACACATTTGGCCGGGTTAAGCATCATCTTGTAGACCTGGAGATTATCAAAGGTCTCCTTTAAGTCAGATATCAAGGTTTCCTTTTCTCTGGACTTCACCACAATGTCATCCACATAAGCATGGACATTACGCCCGATCTGGTCGTGCAAACAGTTCTGCACACACCGCTGATAAGTCGCCTGGGCACTCTTGAGCCCAAATGGCATAGACACATAACAGAAGGCTCCAAACGGAGTGATGAAAGTCGTCTTCTCCTGGTCCTTAACTGCCATCTTAATCTGATGATAACCGAAGTAAGCATCCAAAAAGCTCAAACGCTCACAACCGCCGTAGCATCAATGATTTGATCAATGCGGAGGAGAGCAAAAGGGTCCGCTGGACAAGCCTTGTTTAAGTCCGTGTAGTCCACACACATCCGCCAGGTGCCATTCTTCTTGAGGACGAGCACCGGGTTAGCCAACCACTCCGGGTGAAAAACTTCAATGATAAACCCAGCCGCTAAGAGCCGGGCGACTTCTTCTCCAATAGCTTTTCGTTGCTCTTCGTTAAAACAACGAAGAAACTGCCTGACCGGCTTATACTTTGGATCAATATTGAGAGTGTGCTCAGCGAGTTCCCTCGGTACACCCGGCATGTCAGAAGGTTTCCATGCAAAGATGTCCCGGTTCTCACGGATGAACTCGATGAGCGTGCTTTCCTATTTGGGATCCAAGTTGCTGCTGATGCTGAACTATTTAGAAGTATCACCCGGGGTAAAGTCAACAAGCTTCGTCTCAGCCGCCGACTTAAACTTCAGCGCCGGGTCATGCTCTGTAGTTGGCTTCTTCAGGGATGTCATATCCGCCGGGTCAACATTATCTTGATAAAATTTGAGCTCCTCTGCTGCGCAGGCCGACTCAGCATAAGCCGCGTCATCTTCTTCACACTCCAATGCTACCTTACGGCTGCCATGTACAGTGATGCTGCCCTTGTAACCCGGCATCTTGAGCTATAAATAAACGTAACACGGCCGGGCCATAAACTTAGCATAAGCCGGCCATCCAAACAGAGCGTGGTATGGGCTCCTGATCTTGACCACTTCAAACATCAACTTCTCAGCTCGGGAGTCATGTTCGTCTCCAAAAGCCACCTCCAGCTCAATCCTGCCAACTGGGTAAGCCGACTTACCAGGGACAACTCCATGGAAAACAGTGTTGGATGTTCTCAGGTTTTTATCAGTCAACCCCATGCGCTGAAAGGTCTCGTAGTAAAGGATGTTGATGCTACTACCCCCATACATGAGCACCTTGGTGAACTTATATCCACCAACTTGAGGCGCCACTACCAAAGCCAACTGACCCGGGTTATCGACCCGCGGAGGATGGTCCTCCCTGCTCCATATGATGGGCTGCTCTGACCACCTTAAATAACGAGGAATTGCCAGCTCAACAGAATTCACAGCCCTCTTATGAACCTTCTGGTCATGCTTGCACAAGCTAGTGGTGAACACATGATACTGTCCACCACTCAGCTGTTTCGGATGGCTTTGATAACCCGACGGTTGCTGCTGCTGTCCGCCTTGACCGGACTGCTACTGACTGTTGCCACCCGA
This sequence comes from Triticum timopheevii, assembly GCA_963921465.1. Taxonomy (NCBI): domain Eukaryota; kingdom Viridiplantae; phylum Streptophyta; class Magnoliopsida; order Poales; family Poaceae; genus Triticum; species Triticum timopheevii. Next base: position 109,393,714 of record OY997270.1, read on the forward strand.
ATGCCCCTAAAAACCGGAATTTGAGCCACCGCTCGGGCCATGAAAGCCGCCGTCCCCTGAGCCGCCACTAGATCCTTGACCGCCGTCGAAGGTGTTGGAATTTTTAAACGCTTTCATGATCGCACAATCCTTCCATAAATGTGTGGCCGGCCGCTCCCGGGTGCCGTGTCTCAGGCAGGGCTCATTGAGTAATTGCTCCAGTGATGGGCCTGACCTGCCAGATCGTGGCGGCTTACTCTTACGTCTTGGATTGTTACCTCGTATGTTGGCATTGGCCACAAACTCCGGGTTACCGTCCGCCTTACGCTTATTGCCGCCTTGATTCCCCGGGTTATGCTGCTAACCCTTTCCATTGCCGTTTCGTTTTCCCTTCCCTGTCTTCTCATCGTCAGACGCGGGATCCTTGGTACTATCAGAATCAGCATACTTGACTAAAGCCACCATCAGCGTACCCATATCTATGAGGTCACGCTTAAGGCGCCCCAGTTTCATCCTCAGCGGCTCAAAACGGCAATTTTTCTCCAGCATAAGAACTGCAGACCCGGCGTCCATCTTATCGGAAGAATGAATTATCTCCTTGACCCAGCGTACCCAATGGGTGGTGGATTCACCTTCCTCTTGCTTGCAATCCGTCAAGTCCACAATCGACATAGATTGTTTACAGGTGTCCTTGAAGTTCTAGGTGAACCGGGCCTTTAACTCGCTCCATGAGCTAATGGAATTGGGTGGCAAACCTTTGAGCCACGACCGGGCTGTTCCATCTAACATCATGGTGAAGTATTTAGCCATTGCCGCGTCACTGACTTCCAGCAATTCCATGGCCATCTCATAACTCTCGATCCACGCCCTGGGCTGTAAATCGGCCGTGTAATTTGGTACCTTTCGAGGTCCCTTGAAGTCCTTGGGCAGACGTACATCGCGCAGAGCTGGCACCAGGCAAGGGACACCGCCGGTTCTAGTGGCTACTCCCGCCTCAACAAATGTCATTGGATACTCCGGGTGATCATCCTCCTGACGTACTTGGTCCTGGGCTGAGTTATAGCCCCCGGGTTGGTTACGTCGTTGGGCATTGCTTGGCAAGGCTTCTGACTCTATGCGTCTGCTGTAACTCGGACTCCAGTTCTGGCGAGGTGGTGCTACCCAGGGCGGGGGAGTTGAGTGAATCATGTCCCGGCTATAAGAATAGGTCTCTTGCTAAGCCAGGGCTGTCTGGAGGAGCTCTCTGACCCTCCGGGTTTCCACCGACGTTGGGTCATCACCTTCCATGGGAAGAGCCGCTAAGTGCGCTGAAGCTGCGATTAAGTTCTCCATGGGGTTGGAAAAGTGACCCGGTGGAATCGGCACATAACATGGTGGTGGCATGCTTACGTGAGGCGGCACCATATCCTGAGGCTGAGCCGGTCCTCCTGTTCCGGCTGTCATAAGCCGATCGGCCTCCGGCAGGTTACTAGGGCCGGCCCCGGGTGTAGCAAAGAGAACCCGGGGGTCGTAATTCGGAGGTAAACGGGTCTGCGTTTTCTGATGTCTCCTCCTCATCACCTCATTGGAGGCATTTAAGCTCATCGTGAGCTGGTAAGCTTCTGACTGCAAGCGCTGTGCCCGGGCATCGAGAGCCGCCCGCTCCGCAGCTAGTCTGGTATCCTCAGCTGCCAAAGCCTCCTTGGCCTGAGCTATCTCCTCACGCACTTGAGCTACCGCTGCGTCATGCTCATCCTTATCCGCAGGGATAACTGTGGTGGTTAACAGGGCCGTAAGCTTGTCCATGAGATCTATCAGCACCTGAGCCGGTGGGCGAACGGGGCCTCCTGCCTCGGCTGCTCCTGACCCGGACGTGATCGCTGCTGCCGCTGTAGAATTTGAACTGGGCTGAGTCCCAGCCATGAAGAATCTGGCCCACCTTGGCGGCTCATCGGGTCCGGAATACTGATGCCATCGGAACAGCCCCCGAGCACTCCGTCTTGTACCTGACACAACGAATCTGTTGAGCCGGCAGACGAGTCACCGTCCGAAAGGACGGCCGTCTCACCCCCATCTTCAGATCCAGAAAGTTCTTCTCCATGGACGCAGCCCACGAAGGCACGCCTCATAACTGGTTGAGTCCGGGTCTTCCTCGCACGCTGAGCCGTCTCGACGAGGTCGGTGCAGTTGTCCGGCTCAGGGCCCGGCTCACCAATCCGGCCGATGAAGACGTGGATTCCGCCAAAGGGGACCCGGTATCCGTACTCAATTGAACCGGCGTCGGGACCCCAGCCTTCGTCGTCGATGTAGATCTTGCCGCAATGACTCTTGGTCATCCGGCCCACTACGTACCCCTTGAGCCCTTTGAAGTTGCCCTTCAAGAACTCAAATCCACCGTGCGCTGGCCCCACGGTGGGCACCAACTGTCGTGGAATAGTCACGTCAGATGTCCTTGTGAAAGGACTTAGTTGTGGAGCCATCGCAACTAGGAAGCTTGAAGGGGTTAAATCGGGACAAGGGACACGAGAGAGTTTATACTAGTTCGGCCCCTTACGGTGAAGGTAAGGCCTACGTCTAGTTGGGTTGGTATTGATGTTTCGATAACCAGGGAGCGAGTCACGCTATGCCCGGTTCTCGATGTGTTGTTTCTTGCCCTAAGTCGCCAGCAGGTCGTCCCCTTATATACACGGGTCGACGCCCACCAATTTATAGAGTCCCGGCTAGCTTATAAACAGAGTCCAGCTCGGTGACTAGTTAAATCTACCTTAAGTTACAAGTCATGCCATTATGGCGGTTTACTACAATGGGCTTAAGCCGCCCGTGGGCCTTAAGCTCTTTATTGAACCGCCATCTTCATGCTTGGACTTGGGCTGCCTCTGATGAGTACTCTTTGCGTAACCCGGCCCCTCCTGGGCGGCTTACACAAATAGTCATATCCCCAACACTGCGGTTGGTGGGCTGGATCGGGAGGGGATCCCGAGGAAGAAGGGACTGGAGGAGTGGCGGCGGCGCAGTGGGATCGATGGGACAAGGCACCGAGGATCTAGGGTTGGACCTATATATATAGCATGTGAGTTAGGCTAGGGGCTATCTCGTCCCTCCGATCGTAATTAGACGGACGAAAAAATAGGCTTGGGAGTCCAAATAAGAAAACGGAGATGTTTTATAGATGTTTGGGGATGATCCGGACCCATTGGTCATGACAGCCCGGGTCGGGTCCGGGAGAAGTTTTGGACTAGGTTGCGGAGGTGGTCTGAGCAAAAGTGCAGAGAGGGTTAAACGGCTAGACAAGAGGGAATCGAAAACCCGGTTGGATTCGGATCGGTCAACGAACGCAACGTAGAGAAGCGAGGAGCGGCAACTACGAGCGGATGCAAGTTTAAGAAAACAATGCCGATGTAATGCGAATGATGACATGAGATGAGATGCATGACATGAACAAAATGCAAAACAAAAGACAAAAACCCAACCACGAAGGAAATATCACAACACACAGCCGGAAATGGCAAGAGTTGGAGTTACAAATATGTAAAGTTACATCCGAGGCGTTCCAGGTTGGCAGGCTGCTGAGCTGGCGCGGTGGCAGCGCATTCACGAAGACCTGCATGCCACCTCGCAGGTGCTTGCTAAGCTGGTCTCGAGCCTGCATGTCGCCACGCGGGTGCTCGCCTCGCTGGCTGGGCTGGCAGCTGCACAGGAACGGCGGTGGAGTCTTGGCGGGTGTGGGCCTATCCGTGGCCCCGTTGTTGTCCTCGGCAAGGGTCTTGCTCGGGGCCCTGGAAAGAGTCTTGCTGCGACAATGTGGTCGTCCCCGGCAAGGATCTTGTCGGAGGCCTCGTGGGTTTCCTCGGCAGGGATCGTGCCGAGTATCGCCGTCTTCTGGTCCTCATTTGATCTTGTGTGTTAATGATCTTCACAAAGATCTGCATGCCACCATGGAGGTGACTCCAGAGCCTTGGTTCCAGTGTGGTTGATGATGTTGGAAACCTCGGGCTCAGGGGCGGCGCACTCCACTGGTGTTGGGCAAGTTGCCCTGGCAAGGGTCTTGCCGGGGGATCTCACCTCGCCCTATCTGCTTCTTGTGTTTCTGGACTTGGCGTTGCCTGATCGTCTTGTGGCTTCAACCTCCCTCCTTTGCCCTGCTAAGTGTGGCAGCAGGCGCAGCTCTGACTGCCCATGCACAGGTAAAGGGGTGCAAAGTAGAGCCCCTACTTCTGTACACCGACAATAGGCAATTCATATCTAGGGGAAGAATCTTCATCATCACTTTCATTAATATCATCGGTTTCAATAGTTCATTCTCTCTAACCCTAGCAAGTTGTTCATCATGAAATTCACCTAGTGGCACAGTATTATCAAGCAGAGTAGTATCATCATAAGCATCATGCATAGCAGAAGTGGCATCATCAATAACATGCAACATATCAGAATCAATAGCAGGTGTAGGTGTCGCAAGTTTACTCAAAACAGAAGGTGAATCAAGTGCAGAGCTAGATGGCAGTTCCTTACCTCCCCTCATAGTGGAGGGATAGATCTTGGTTTTGTTGTCTTTCAGATTCCTCATAGTGATCAACAGATATAAATCCCAAGTGACTCAAAGAATAGAGCTATGCTCCCCGGCAACGGCGCAAGAAAAAGGTCTTGATAACCCACAAGTACAGGGGATCGCAACAGTTTTCGAGGGTAGAGTATTCAACCCAAATTTATTGATTCAACACAAGGGGAGCCAAAGAATATTCTCAAGTATTAGCAGCTGAGTTGTCAATTCAACCACACCTGAAAGACTTAATATCTGCAGTAAAGTATTTAGTAGCAAAGTAGTATGGAAGTAACGGTAACGGTGGCAAAAGTAACAGTAGCAGTTTTGTAGCAATCGTAACAGTGGCAACGATAAAATAACTTTGCAAAGATCAATATGAAACGAGCTCGTAGGCAATGGATCAATGATGGATAACTATGTCGGATGGCATCTGTCATGCAACAGTTATAACATAGGGTGACACAGAACTAGCTCCAATTCATCAATATAATGTAGGCATGTACTCCGAATATAGTCATACGTGCTTATGGAAAAGAACTTGCATGACATCTTTTGTCCTACCCTCCCGTAGCAGCGGGGTCCTAATGGAAACTAAGGGATATTAAGGCCTCCTTTTAATAGAGAATCGGACCAAAGCATTAGCACTTAGTGAATACAGGAACTCCTCAAACTATGGTCATCACCGGGAAGTGTCCAACTATTGTCACTCCGGAGTTGCCGGATCATAACACATAGTAGGGTTTTATTAGAAAAGGAGGAAGACCCTCGGCCTCTGCATCTGGACGATGCATACGGCAATTTTATTAATTATTAACACAAGAACTTACAAAGTCATACAACAGTAAGACTAAAGCCACCATCTAAGCAACACCTGTCGCTACTCCTATCAAGTCGATGAAGGGGCGCTGATAGTCTAGGCCTAATACCAAAAAGACCTCGCAACAAAAACTAACATCTAAGACCTGAGGTCCCAACCAGGACGCCTGCCGGGTATGGGCACCCACCAGTCCGGAGTGCTTCTCAACCAGGACGCCTACCAGGTATGAGGCCGCCGTAGCCACCTGCCACCAATCCATCTTCAGAGCTGTACTACCGCATCAACCTTGCCCGGTCTAGCTGCCGCCGACGCCAGATAGTGTCGACCTCCTTCGCGTGTCCATTGCCACACATCTGACACCGAACCTCCGCTGCTCCATGCCGCCAAGAACCGCCGCCATGAATATGTAGAGAGAAACACCGCTCCACCGAAGAAGTCATCCGCTGGTCCCTCGAGCCCGAGTGAATCTCCAAGAATGCCGCCCCCAAGGGGGTAACAACACATGAATGCCATCATCATCCAATCAACAGATCTAGGATTTCTCGCAGAGGTAACACAAGCAAGTCGACAAAAGCTGCAGTGGCGAAGTCTTCAACGAGATAACGACGCAGAAACGCCGCCTTCGCCCGCCATGACCCGAGTCATAGCACGGTTGTCACCGGCACCCTCGTCTCCCCACTCGACGCCAGGACTGGATGCGAGAATCCACAACCATCTAGCCGACCACCTCCGGCAAAGAAGATGGCCACCACCTCCATGCCCAGGGCCAGAGCCCCCGACGTCCTCGTGTCACGGGCCTAGTCCAGAGGTCACTTGCCACGCCGGAACAAAGGGTGCGCACGACAGCTCGAGGAGCCACCACCCAGATCCGAAAGGGATCTAGATCGGGCACTCTAGCCGCCGACGTGATCTCTTCGTCGCCGCCGCCAGCACGACAACCCTGGTCGCCACCAGCCTGCAATATAACTTGCAAGATAGGATCAAGAACACCAATATATTCATGAAAACATCATAGGTTCTGTTGGGGATATAACTCCTAGGTATGACCCACCTAGGAGGGGCCGGGTCATGCCATCAGTGACTTAAGCATGAAGCTCGCAGTTCATGGATCAAGCTTGGTGAATGATGTCGACTATGCAACCTTCTTCTTGTAGACTCGTGTTGGGCCTCCAAGCGCAAAGTTTTGTAGGACAGTAGCAAATTTCCCTCAAGTGGATGACCTAAGGTTTATCAATCTGTGGGAGGCGTAGGATGAACATGGTCTCTCTCTCTCTCTCTCTCAAACAACCCTGTAACCAAATAACAAAGAGTCTCTTGTGTCCCCGACACACCCAATACAATGGTAAATTGTATAGGTGCACTAGTTCGGCGAAGAGATGGTGATACAAGTGTAATATGGATGGTAGATATAGGTTTTTGTAATCTGAAAATATAAAAATAGCAAGGTAGCAAGTGGTAAAAGTGAGCGAAAACAGTATTGCAATGCTTGGAAACAAGGCCTAGGATTCATACTTTCACTAGTGCAAGTTCTCTCAACAATGATAACATAATTAGATCATATAACAATTCTCAACGTGCAACAAAGAGTCACTCCAAAGTCACTAATAGCGGAGAACAAATGAAGAGATTATTGTAGGGTATGAAACCACCTCAAAGTTATTCTTTCCGATCAATCCATTGGGCTATTCTTATAAGTGTCACAAACAACCCTAGAGTTCGTAGTAAAATAACACCTTAGACACACATCAACCAAAACCCTAATGTCACCTAGATACTCCAATGTCACCTCAAGTATCCACGGGTTTGATTATACGATATGCATCACACAAGCTCAGATTCATCTATTCAAACCAACACAAAGAACTTCAAAGAGTGCCCCAAAGTTTCTACCGGAGAGTCAAGACGAAAACGTGTGCCAACCCCTATGCATAAGTTCATAAGGTCATAGAACCCCGCAAGTTGATCACCAAAACATACATCAAATGGATCACATGAATATTCCATTGTCACCACAGATAAGCACATGCAAGACATACATCAAGGGTTCTCAAATCCTTAAAGACTCAATCCGATAAGATAACTTCAAAGGGAAAACTCAATCCATTACAAGAAGGTAGAGGGGGAGAAGCATCATAAGATCCAACTATAATAGCAAAGCTCGCGGTACATCAAGATCGTGCCAAATCAAGAACATGAGAGAGAAGATCAAACACATAGCTACTGGTACATACCCGTAGCCCCGAGGGTGAACTACTCCCTCCTCGTCATGGAGAGCGCTGGGATGATGAAGATGGCCACCAGTGATGATTCCCCCCTCCGGCAGGGTGCCGGAACAGGGTCCCGATTGGTTTTTGGTGGCTACAGAGGCTTGCGGCGGCAGAACTCCCAATCTTGGTTTTGTTCTTGAAGTTTGGGGATATATAAGAGGTGTTGGCGTCGCGAACAAGTCAGGGGGTCCACGAGGCAACCATGAGGTAGGGGGGCGCGCCCTCCACCCTCGTGGTGGCCTTAGAACTCTTCTGGTCCATCTCCGATGCTCCGTGGGCTTCTTCTGGTCCAAAAATAATCTCCGTAAATTTTCAGGTCAATTGGACTCCGTTTGATATTCCTTTTCTGCGATACTCAAAAACAAGGAAGAAACAAAAACTGGCACTAGGCTCTAGGTTAATAGGTTATTCCAAAAAATCATATAAAATAGCATATAAAACATCCAATATGGATAATATAATAGCATGGAACAATAAGAAATTATAGATACATTGGAGACGTATCAAGCATCCCCAAGCTTAATTCCTGCTCGTCCTCGAGTAGGTAAATGATAAAAACAGAATTTTTGATGTGGAATGCTGCCTAACGTATTTATCAATGTAATCTTCTCTATTGTGGCAAGAATATTCAGATCCATAAGATTCAAAACAAAAGTTTAATATTGACATAAAAACGATAATAATTCAAGCATACTAATAAAGCAATCATGTCTTCTCAAAATAACATGGCCAAAGCAAGCTAACCCTACAAAATCATATAGTCTGGCTATGCTCCATCTTCATCACACAAAATATTTAAATCATGCACAACCATGATGACAAGCCAATCAATTGTTTCTTACTTTTGATGTTGTCAAACCTTTTCAACTTTCACGCAATACATGAGCGTGAGCCATGGATATAGCACTATGGTGGAAGAGAATATGGTGGTTGCGGAGAAGACAAAAAGAGGGAGATAGTCTCACATCAACTAGGCATATCAAAGGGCTATGGAGATGCCCATTAATAGATATCAATGTGAGTGAGTAGGGATTGCCATGCAACAGATGCACTAGAGCTATAAGTGTATGAAAGCTCAAAAAGAAACTAAGTGGCACTACAAAAAAATACACTTCCGTGATGATACGTGTTTGTCACAATAGGTCGCATTTTCTGTCATGCATGTACATCCATGACGATTTTACGACAGAATCAAGATAGTCATACCTGTGCTGTCGTAGAAGTGTTCCATGACATTACCAAAATTATCATCACGGAAGTGTCCACTTCCATGACGATAAATCCCGCGTCACAGAAGTGCTTTTGTCAAGGGTGACCGACACGTGGCAACCACCGTAACGGAACGCCATTAAGCTATCGGGTCGGGTTTTGGATCCGATAACCCATTAACATCCCCGACCAATGGGGATTTTCCACGTGTAAAATCATCATTGGCTGGAGGAAACACGTGTCGGCTCATCATTGGGACAGATGTCATCCACTCATTGGACAGAAGGCGCCTATGATACGTCGACACGTGGCATGACCCAACAGAGGCCCATTCCTGTGAAAAGGCCGGCCCGTTTGACTTGGTCAAAAGGTGGCGGGCCGGCCCATGTAAAGCCTATTAACAGCCTGTTCGCATATAGCCCATTTACAGCCCGCTAACCCAAGGCCCGTTACGCCCTATCCGAATTAGGCCCAGTAGCGTCATCTGGGCCACCCAATATGATTCCAGCCCGTTTTCACTTCTGGCCCATGTATGGCACATGACGTCTTTCGGCCCATATGAGTCCCTATGTAACTCTTGGCCTATTAACGGCCCGTGGTGAAACTGGCTCGTAATGAACAGTGTATCACTTTACACCCATTAACGGCCCGTGGTGAAACTGGCCTATAATGAACAGTGTATCACTTTATACCCATTAACGTCCCGTTATTCCGTTGGGCCGTTTCCAGCCCATGTTATCTTTCGGCCTTCTCAGAGCCCATTTATTCTTGGGCTTATTTCCAGCATTCGTTTACTTACAGCCCGTTACTGTCATTTTCTGCTTGTGGGCCAAATTCAGCCCGTGGTTATAGTCGGTCCGTTTGTGGTCCGTTAATACGTTGGGCCATTTTCATAGCGTCATGAAATACGGCCTATTAATGATGGCCCATTATGGTTGGCCCATGAACGGACGATTCCAACTCTAGCCTGTTTACGGCCATAATGCGTCCTGTTATTGGCCCATGTTATCATACTGCCCGTATAAACCCCATTGATGATACGGCCCGTAGAAGGCCCATTGTTTCTATGGCCCGTAGAAGGCCCATTGTTTCTACAGCCCGTAGAAGGCCCATTGTTTCTACGGCCCGTAGAAGGCCCACTGTTTCTACGGCCCGTAGGAGGCCTAGTGTCACTACAGTAAATATTAGCCCATGGTTATTGTAGCCTAGTTTTAAAAAATAGGTTATTGCAGCCACTAGCAAACCGCAGAAAAAGAACTGCAATGACTACAAGCAAACAAATAAACAAGACAACAAGGAAATAAATAAGCAAGCAACTTACGCTAGGCTATCACGGCTATCACATATTACATCCACTGGGCATCAAAGTTTGCCACCAGTGAAAATAAATGCGCCGACAAAAGAATATACAAAACTGAGAGCACTTCAGAAGGCACTAGGCCTGGCCAGGTCGGGCCCCCCAAACAGCTGAAGAAGCTGAGTAGACCTCAGTTGTGTCAATGATAGATGCATCAACACTAGATTTAAGGCATGATGGTGCGCACGGCAGTCCTCTGACATCTTCATTGCATCTTAGACTTCAAGTCGGAGCTGAGCTGAAGCAAGCCTTTTCGCTTTAAGTTGAGACTGAAGAAGTCGAACTAATTGAGGCAGCGAATGCATAGAGGTTGTCTCACACCTGCTGTTGAGTAGCTTCAACTCACTGTCTTCATCAAGACAGGACCTTGGGGTCATCTCGCTGTCCTCAAGATGGTTTGGATCACTATCTTCCCTAAAGTTCTGCCTGGCGTAAGGGATATGACCCTGAAAGAGAAACAAGGAGACACGTAACAGGTTTCACAATTATATACGCAAATAAATGGATCTGTTCTGCATAAGGAACATGTTTTTACAACTACAATTTGAAACTGGTAGTTGTTGCAAACATCCAATCAGATGTAAACAGCAAAGCAAACAGCAGTGGAGGAAATGATGCCTATCCAAATCTATACTAGAACAAAGTTTGAAGGCTTGAGAAGGATGAACTTACATTACATGTTAACACGGGCTGGACAAAGCCCTTCTCCATGTTGATGGAAGGATAATTCAATAAATTCCCCAAAGAAAATTCTTTATAAGCGTTGCCATTATTCTACATTTTGCAAAGAGTAAATATAGATCAAATAATATTGGAAGAAACAGAGGGTAATGAAGCTCAGGTGCAGACTGATGATACATAATCAAATAGCAATTAATTAAGTACAGCGTTACAAGGCAAAAGGGAGAGAGGTACTGATAAGAGCAATGTAGAGCCCATTATTGTTTTGAGATCGTATGATCCTTTGAGAAAGGAGATTCATCTGAAATTAGTTTTCATACAAGAGAGAAGGTAAGGCACAAGCAGAAATTTAGGACTTCAAATTTTGAATTGATATCATAGACAGTACCTGACGCTGGGCTCCCAGCAGTTCTAATAGGGGTTTGGCCACTGGAGTAGGGGTAAAGTGTGGTACAGTTGGGCCTATGTTTTCTGTGGCTGCTGATCTATCTGATTTAACAGGTATCACTACCTTTTCCAAATACCTAGTTTGTACTCCTTGAGGATATGCACTCACCCTCTTCCTTTTGGACATCTATTACGAAAGAACAATATTTGACTGGAAAAAAAATAGTGTGACGACACATGGAATAGGTACAGAAAATGGATAGGTATGGCATATAATCATATATGATTCTTAAACTAAGCAGATGGTGTAACAAAATAGAAGTAATGCAAGAGGTCAGATGCAAAATATGTGCGACCAATACAACTTTGCAAAGTTAGAGCAAGCACCTTGATGGGTGAATCAGATAGGCCATCCTCCACCATGCCAAGTTTCTTAGCCAGTGGATCATTCCGCAATATTCCTCTCATGCGCCCATTCTCATATTCATTTTGATAATGTTCAATATCTGACATGCATGAAAACATAAAAACAAGTGAGATTTTCTATGTAATGCAGAAGTGATTTTAATCCAATACTGCCTCCCTATAAACCCCTTTGTGCTATCTCTGCAATTCTTTTAAAAGATGCCATGCATGCTGTAATTTGTTGTGTGCATTAATATAATATGGCCTACTACTCAAAATATGAGAGCTCCAGAAGTGATGACACTTCGTAGATGATAGCTTCAACATATAGTAAAGAAGAACAAGTCGACCTGACCTGACAGATTCAAAATATACTAAGGGAGAACAACTCGACCTAACCAGTCGACCGGAAGAGAAGAGTATCATCTTAAAGAAGAGCAGAAGAGCAAGCAGATTGAAGATATTACAAGTCTTTCAATACAATGTTGGTTGGCCACCCATGATGAACCAGAGCGCATAGATAAATACTATTCTTTCCGGTCTCTCCATATGTGGCTCACATGCATTTCGAAACTAAAGTAGGAACATTTAGCTCACCAATTAAACATCTGTCAGTTTTACTAATATCAGCAATAATATCAGATATGACTTTGTACAACTAAGCTTGTTTAGCTCGATGGGTAGAGCAGTGCTATTACGACACGAACCACGTAGGCTGATTGTGGTCATCATAAAAATGGGGAAAACATAAGCATGATGAGTACAGTGTTGACCGTGGCAGTGGGATGGCAGATCTGAAGCTGCAAACCGCGCAAAGGGTAGTTAGCAACCGATGTTTGCTTTGAAATAACAACTAAGATTTGGTATGGACAAGAAAGTACGGTCAACAAGTGACAAAGAAATGCAATTATGCTGTCTCTCTATATGTCGCGACATGCATTTGGAAACTCAAGTGGGACCTTTAGCTAACCAATTAAATGTGTCGGTTAACTAATATCAGTATCATATCACAATCATATTTGAACAACTAAGCTTTCGAATTCCGAGTGTTGTGTTGTTTAGCTTGAAGGGTGGAGTAATGCTAGTACGACAGAAAGCACCTACGCAGATCATAGTAGAGTAGATAAAAGGGGAAAACCCTAAGCATCAAGAGAAAAATTAGGAAAGTGGAACTAGCTGGACCAATGGGTGGCGCACATGCTTTTCAAAACGAATATAGGAACATTAGGTGACCAATTAAACGTTCTCTATTTTAGTGATATGAGCATCATATCAGATTCGTATTTCAACACGTAAGCTTTGGGTTGAGGCCTTGAGGAGCAGTGCTAGCACGACACGAAGCACCTACGATGATGGTAGTGAATATAAAGGGGGGAAACCATAAGCTTTACGAGTATAGTGCCCGTGCCATGGCGGATCTGAAGGTGCAAACCGGACAAAGCTACTTCGCAACCAATGTTTGCTTTCAACTAGCCACTACGATTTCGTACGGACAAGAAAAGTATAGTAAACAAATTACGATCTATTTTCTGGGTGAGGTCAATAACTTAAGCACATATGGAAGAGTACCACCTCACTTGCGACGCCGTGTAGGCCTATGCTGATACATTGAGGGTGCTGTGGGTGCGATGGTTGTCGGCGGCGGGGAAGAAGACTTTAGACGGCAGACGGCGGGTCAGGGGATATATCCTGTTGCCGTGGACGAGGCGGTCGTGGGAGCGGCAATGGCAAGGTGGACGATGGCGCCGGTGAAGCGAGAGGAGACGATGAAAGGATCCTGGTCCAGCGTCGTGGATGAGAGACATCCATCTCTTGCAGTGGACGACGGGGTAGGGGTAGCGGCTCCGGCAAGGTGGAGGATGGGGTGGCGGACGGAGGAAGCTGGCCGCAGTGCGGAGGTTGTCATGCCGCCGATGGTGTATGAATGGGGAAATGGAGGGGAGGGGGTCTCAAACTTTGGGACGCGCTTCTCTGAAATGGGGGAAAGTTACGAACTTATCCCCCATTTAAAATTTTGTATATCGCGTCGGTTGGGGATAGGATGGTAATCTCGCATCTCCCAAATATTTTCCGGTAACTATTTCAGGCGAGGAGAGGGTGTTTTGCCGCCCACGGTTGGCGTCCACGGTGTATGAACGGGGCTGGCAGGTAGGGCGGTTGTGCCACGTCTGATGGAAGTTACACATCTACCCCTATTTAAAATATTAGCCTACATCGATTTCGGACGAGGAGAGTTTGTTTTTCCGCCCACCCTATATGAATGGGGAAATGGAGGAAGAGACACATGTCTTTCGGACGAGCTTGAATCAAATATGTTTTGCCGCCCACGTTTGGCGCCCACCATGTCTGAATGGGCACAGCGGCCGTCGTGTCACATCTGATTGAAGTTACTAGTCTACCCCTATCGACAGCAGTGTAAATCCGGTCGATAAGGATGTAAGTGTCAGGGGTAGACAGTAATTTCCATCTCGCAAACACTTGCTTCGGGCAGCCCACAAATTATAGTGGGTGTTTAGCCGCTTCGTTCAAAACTTGGGAGAATTAGCATTCACGTTTGCCATGGGACCTGGCAAACTAAATTCAAATCCAATTTGTATTCGATTATGAATATCCACAGATAAATAAACATTTTGTTATTTATTTCCTCAAAACCACAACAAAGATTTATTCCACCTTTATATATGATTATGATTTAGAAATGTCGTGATCTTCGAATTCACTAGGTTGGATACACTCTGATTCAAACAGTTATTTCATCCAATACAATATGCTCACACGAAAAATAGTTCACCTTATGTCAATCATACAAGTACTAAGGATTACCTCGCCTAAAAAATTCGGATCATTACAACACATGGACAACATAGGGGGTCTTGCAACATAATCCATTCAGAGACATGACACAACATGCAAGTACAATAATCTAATGACAATTTCAACTGGTATCTAAAGAAGAACCGGGATTACCTTGGGCTTTAGATAGCAGAAACAGCAGGACCTCCTCCGTCTTCAAATGCAACATTCTTACTTCCTCCAATTCTTGGGTTGCTTGCATAATGTGTGCCACTAATTCCGTAATTTCCAGCCTCAAGATAAAGATTACCTCATTCATGGCAGCCACACCATCTCTTTCTGCCTCTAGTAGAGCCTCAAGCACTATAATATCTGTGCTCAGACTGCTCTCCAGCAGTGTTGCCTCTGAATTGCTACCATCTGGTAACATGGATAGCGCACTGCTTCCACAAATAGATCATGGGGTTGTACATTGTGTCCTAGTGTGAACGGCATCCTGAAAGGTTTCCGCTGGACATAAGTAAGAGATAGTTATCGTATGATCTAGGCAGTAAGCTTACATGGTAAACGACGAACGAATTATTGCCGAGCATGGTAAACTATATTTAAATGGTTCGAAGCAGCATCAGCCGAAAAGAAATTAAAATGGTACGATGAAACTAGGGATGTAAGTGGGAAATAAACGACATCCGCCAGTCCCATCTACTTAGTTTTTGCTACCTCCCTAGTTCATTTTCCTCAAAAAACAAAAACTCTTTTGAACTATCATACCACTAGTGGACTTTAATTGGGATTAAATGGGACCCAGTTGACATCCCTAGTTGAAAGGGAGTATACAACCACTATATTTAAGTTGCCAAGGCATCTAAGCAGTTGAAAGAATCTGAGAAAGCACTTAACAGTGTGGCCTCATATAAACTACGAAGACAGTCTTGTGATGAAGTTGAGAGGAAAAGTTAAGGACTCAAATGAAATAGGCATGCATTTCTTTACGATAGTACATCAGGCACTACTGACACATTGGCCAACTCAGGTATAACGTAACAACAAACAAGCATTCGAATCAAGCAATACAGCAAAGCAGACAACTGAACTATTTGTAATTCGGTAGGATTACACGTTGAGGGCACAAGCCAAGAAAGCAGCCCACTCGCATTACATTTCACATGTACTAAAACACACTGGCTTACCATATGTTGTTGTGAAGCCTAGCTATTGTTGCAATGTTATTTGAAGATATCGTCAGCATCCCGTGGATGCAAATCTAGTTGTTGTAGTTTATTCTGCACCATCTATTTAGGTAAAATTAATTTTAATTGCATGCACTGGTCCGAATTGATCATCAATGGTTCATCTAAACTAGTGAAAGAAGGGTGTGTGCATACATGACAATATATGTGCTTCCCTCTATTTTTATGCTTGTTCGAGGTGTCAGCCCCAAAAGAACAAATATTTTGCTTGATGGGGTTGGTAGCTCCATAATTAATAGAAGCATCAAATTAGTCATGCAACTTGGGAAGATCAAGAACACACAAACAAGTAATGAACAAAGGCTCGGAGCGGTGATGTAATAGCTAGCATCAGAAAATGTAGGGTAAGACAAACAAAAAGCAGCGGAACCACATGCTAGTTTGCTGATGTGTAATTAAGCATAGAGAACATTAAGCAGTCTGATGGAACCAACAGGTGGCATTAGAACAAAACTAAAGCATATTAACTATATGTGCACTGGTATGTAATTTAGCACATGTAACATGTTCACTGCCAGAAGTATGGCCCTACAGGTGCAAACAGAATAACGTGTCTCATGAAAAACTGAATGATGCCCTGAAGAAATTCAAAGGTGCGATGCTTATGCTAGGAAAGTGAACGTAGGCGTCGGCCGTTGGATAATAGTACCTGATTCTCGGCGGTGTATGGGTATCGTTGTCATACTTGATAGCTAAGGATCGTCGATGGTGCTCGTGTTGCGGTTGAGTTTGGGCCGGCTGTCGCCATCGCTGAAGCGGCTCCGGTGCTACGGTTGCGGCGCCTGTCGACATACAAGAAAGCTCATCTGTGGTAAGTGAACAGTTGCACGATAAAGAGAAAACCCGAAGGAGTACAAATCGAAATAACCTGATGAGGCTGCGGTGTCGGTAAAGCAGGGCCGGTGGAGTTGAATATGGCGTCCGTGGAGCGGGTCCGGTGTAGTGGACGAAGGCTTCGGTGGGCGCGTTGTACAGTGCTTTCGGTGAGGCGGATCTGTTGCCGCGGACGAGGGCTTGTATGAAGGGCCAGCGAAGGGGCGGACGAGGGAGTCAGTGAAGGGCTTATGGTGTGGTGGACGAGGGCGCCGGTTAAGCAGATCTGATGCGGTGGACCATGATGGCGTTCAAGGAGATCTGGAGCGGTGGACAAGCCAGTCGCTGAAGCGGCTCCGGTGAAGTGGTGAGTTGGTAGTTGGGGGTTCCAAGGTGCGGAAGGTAGATCCGGCGGGGTGTGAGGTCCACCGCTGCGGCGGAGGACTAGATTCATCGGCTTGCCGTGGTTGGGGGGGTCGGGGAGGCGAAGGGGAGGGGCTCTGGGGAAGAATGTTGGGGTCAAAGAGGGGAAAACAATGGAGTTACCAAAGCAGCCCTTTTCCGTTCATGTGGCGGGGGTAAAACAGGAATATCGCAGGGCTAAACTTTCGGGCGCGTGATATTTCGATGTGAGCGGGAAGTTTGAAAGCTTTTGGCGCCTAAAATTGTAAGTATTCTGCTCTCGTACGGCCGACTATGATATCATGGCCGACAATTTGTTTGCTTTGCACGCAAAAAAATGTGCAAGTTGAAAATCAATGTATCCAACTCGAAACTTAGATTGCCCATTCAATTCAAATATGGATCATTGAGCTACTACAAGCAAATACCATCATACGGTCCAATTCAAATGAAATTCCAAATGTGTTTATCCTAAATATGATGATAAAAGCAAAAATGTGTATGTGTATGAATAAAGTGGATGATCATAAAGTTTGAACATGCCCGTATGTGTATATCTCTAGGTTTTGATATATGAATTTGAAATCACGAAATCCCGGCTTAAAAAATGTACCTCCATTTAAATGAATTACAAAAGCTAATGATGGAGTCGAATTCCAAAATTCCAATCTTAGGTTTGTAATTCTGGTACATCAAGGTATATCAAGCATGTTCAAAAGTATCATTATCTCATAGCACAAACTGTGAAACAAATTGATCAACCATGAGTGCACAATATCTCAATTACGCTAAAGTCCCTCAAATATAGACACCTCACTCTTTATCTAAACTCAACCCCCCCACCACCACCACCACCACACACACACACATAGAGAAGTCTTTCTCTCCCCCAAACACCAACACACGAGCACATTAACACCCCTCTCTCTTGTAAAGTCCGGACCCCAACATAGGTCTTTATCACTTTGTCTCTCGGGCATGCACACATCTCTTCCCTCACTCTCTAGGTCTCCCACTATCTCTCTTACCCAAGCACACACACTATGTAGAGTGTATATTTCCCATACACACAAAACGTCGCCCCCAAATGTCTGCCTCCCTAGTTATGTGGTTCTCGCGCACTCACCTAACACACCACCCCCACTGCAAACAAGCACACTTTGTCTCCTTGTGCACCACTCTCCTCTTTCTATCTCTCCCACATGCGGACCCGCCCCAGCTCCTTCCCTGTATACATATATGTTGTGACTCTTTGCATAGCTCCCTAATGTATAATCGTTCTTGATTTCGCACATTGTTCTCTACACCATCTATTCTAGATCTCTCATGAAGTCCCTATCACACACATGATGACTCGCTTCCCTTGCGTCTCCGTTCATAGGCCAATTTCGGACAACATCAACATTGTCTCCCTATCTATACGCCATTTATGGACACAAACGACCCCTCTCGCCCCCTCTCTTCCTCTCTCTCTCTCTCTCCGTCGCTAGCTCTCTCTTTCTCTCACTCTCACACCCTCTCCCCCACACACACTCGATGTCGCTTCCAAATAGTCTGTCCACCCGCCCGCACCCATGCTATCTTGCTACTACACATGTCACACCATTCCCCCTTCCCTTATACTAGGTTTACATCATCAGTGGTCTCTCTTCTCCACATAGACTCTCTCCTTGTCACACACAAACGCGTGCACAAACACACACAGACACGCACAAACACCCATTTATCTGGAATTGCCTCAGTCTCTAACATATCACACATGCACACTGTCTCTCTCCACTACAAAAAAATACACTTCCGTGATGATACGTGTTTGTCACAGTAGGTCGCGTTTTTTGTCATGCATGTACAACCATGACAAATTTATGACAGAATCAAGATAGTCATACATGTGCTGTCGTAGAAGTGTTCCATGACATTACCAAAATTATCATCACGGAAGTGTCCACTTCCATGAGGATAAATCGTGCGTCATAGAAGTGCTTTCGTCAAGGGTGACTGACACGTGGCATCCACCGTAACGGAACGTCGTTAAGCTATCGGGTCGGGTTTTGGATCCGATAACCCGTTAACAGCCCCAACCAATGGGAAATTTCCACGTGTAAAATTCTTATTGGCCGGACAAAACACATGTCAGCTCGTCAATGGGTCAGATAGGCGCCTATGATATGTCGACACGTGCCACGGCCCACCACTGGCCCATTTAGCTTACAAAGCCGGCCCGTTTGACTTGGTCAAAAGTTAACGGGCTGGCCCATGAAAAGCCTGTGACAGAATTAAGCTTTTGCAGTCCTACGACCTGTTAATGGCATGTTACCGTGCTGGGCCGATACCAATTACGCCCGATTACAGCCCATGTAGACCCATTTATCTGACGGCCCGTGTCCCACCGATTACAGGCCCATTTATCGACGGCCCGTAGGAGACCCATGGATCCTACGGCCCGTATATGGCCCATGGGTAGTTGCGGCCACTAGCAAACCAGGGAAAAAGAAGACTAGGAAATAAACAAGGCCCAAACTAACGCTAGGCTATTAAGGCGATTGCACAGATTACATACACTCGGCATCAAAGATCGTCACCAGTGCAAATATAGGGAACACCCTACACTATACAAAAATGGCTTGCTGTTTTCTTCAGCCGGTGGCTGCACGTTAAGAATAAATTTTGTATCGCACCAAAACAAATTACAACTATATAACAAAAGGAAGGTTGGCATAAAACTTAACAGTCTAGCAGATAAATGCACCACCAGAAGTTCAGAAGCTTGGTTCATTTGACATGACTGTTACGTTTTCATGCTGTATTGTCCGATGGAACACCATAACCCTCGCCTTCATTTCAACTAGGCTCCTGAACAACATAGCAAATGTCTGATAGTCTGGTTTCAAAACCATGCATATCTTGACGACATTGAGCAATGTTTCTCCTTATTTCACAAAGTGCCTCTGTTAGGGAATGGAGTTGTGTCTGGAGCGCAGATACAACATTGCTTTGAGCTTGCATATCTTGATCATGAGGCAGTTTGGACGATATTGCGTTAACAACCAACCTAGTATTATGCAGGAACGTGCTTTTGGCACTGTTAGTGGACAGGTACTGACCCACTGCAGCAAGAGCTGACATTGCGGTTATAGTTGCCTCGCCACCTTCAAAAGGTGGCGGTTCCACCATTTTTTCCATAGCTCGCTGAAAAGTTGAGGTTTTACATTAGTAGTACCAGAACAGAAGATATTAAGGAGGCAGCAAAACCAAACAAAATAGCTTTGGTCTATATACAGAACTTATTCTGGTGAACCCATGTAAAATATTAGTTGTATTTTATTGCAAAGTACATAATAAAACCAGGTTCCAAACATATGACCATGTACCATCGCTAATGTATTGTCTATTTCTTCACATTGTATTGAGGACTAAGGATAAAGAGACGAAGTTTATAATACAGTAAGCATAGTATGACATCATTCATATCACAAAACAACTGAGAACAAACAAACAGGCAATTGTAACGTTGTGTGGGCAAGTCCAGCACGGAACTAGATTACGGGTCAAGATCAAAGGAACATCACTCCTCCCTTTTAAACCTTGTAAGGTGCAATGATACGCTAAGACAATTGTGTATAAAATTGAAAAGAGTAATAGACATTGGCTGCAAACCATGCAGTTCAAGGCACAAGTCAGAGTAAGTAGTAGTTAAAAGGCATGAGGATTAAGGACTTACAACAGCGGCTTTGACTGGTGTAGTCATGCCCTTCTTCTTGCTGGTGTGACAGTCCTTGAAGATTTCCACAGCATTTGGTTCAGGTACTTTTTGGTCCTTGCGGGCTTTCCTCTGCATTTCGAACAAGTCAATATAGATCTGATAATATGGTACAGCGAAAAGAGTGAAACAGCAGCTAATTACAAGAGCCTCGCAGTGTGCAATATAGCTACGAGATCCTGTCATCTGTTGGAATTTCACTTCCGTACGATTGGCCTTGTTCTTTGAACAGTTCACCTACAAGAAGATAGATTTGTGTGGCACATGCGTCAATAGGACTTCAACATGTGATCTGATCACAGATATATAATGTACCTGATACTTCGGATCAGACCAGTGTTTAACAAGGCCCCTCCAGTCTTCATCCGATATATTTTCCACTGGAGATGTTTGGGGAAGTTCACTATTAGCCTTGCCTTCAAACATGGGTGCAAGCTTGTATGGTTGCATCATCTTGGCTATCCAACCTGAACCTCATCTGTTGAAAATTATGGGAGTCTCATTATCCGCAACCTAGAAAGTATGGGACAGAGCAAGACGATATTACTAGTTTCCATACATAACCATACTTATAGATAAATGGTCGAGGAAGGTGTTGAACTAGGTTTCGTCTTTGTCATTCCTGTACTGAATCCATATTGGGAGGATACGTGCATGACACCTAATGGCAACCGTTGCCTCTGATACTAACTTGGCTGACTTTGTAGCATCACGTGGCCTTTTTAAACCTGCCTCAAAACGGATCTCCATTCTTCCTCCTCTAGATTTAGTTAACCTATCGAGCATTATCCCTGATGTTTGTTTCCTCTTGCGCCTAGGTGCTAGTCAAACAACAAACATAGGAAGTGTTAGTGTACATCAAACTGTGAGACTACATATAAAGAAGCATGCAACTGTAACTTGACTCCAGAAACTACCTTCTTGCTGTTGAATCTCACAAGGTTCATCTGATATTGCCAACCCGTCTTGTGTCAAGAGTGCTTGGGAAGTAGTGTCAGGTGGCAAGGGAGCTTGGGAACGTGCTGCTAGCTCAGTTGACGCACGAGTATGTCGTGCAGCTGGTAGTACTGTGGTAGGTGTTGCAAGAACTAGGGCTGTCTCTGCTTGTTTGGTGGAAGCTATTTGTTTCTGTTTGGATTTTTTTGCAGCTCGTGTAGCATGGGATGTCGTGTTTGTAGAATTTTCCGCTGGACTTTCACCTTCTATTGCACCATCAGTACCAGCAGAATCTGCAGGATTCATCCGCTTCTCATTCCCTGCCATTCTCAGTTTCTTCCTCTTTCTCTGTGCCATGTTAAGTCAAGCCGACAAGAAAAAAGAATAACAATTTAGTTCTTCAGAACAAATTGATGCGTGATGCAGACGAATAAAACTTTGATGTTAGACAACCACATGATAGGAGGATGTAATATGTATGAAAAACAGGACGGAAGAGATAACCAGAACTATGATGTGTAAACTAAGAAGAAGACATTTCACCAAATTAGAAGCAATGCAATGGAAGGTAGACACCATATGAAAGATGCTACAAATATCGCTCTGCCAAGTTAACAGTGTCTCAGCATAAATGGTATTTAAACAAATGTGAAGCAGTACAAGAAATAAATCATATGCAAGATGCAAACAACATCACACTACCATGTTAGAGGTCTCTCGTCATTAGTGCCATTGCATATTCACAGCATTGCATATTCACAACTTATGATGTGTAAACTAAGGAGAAGGCATTTCAACAAATTAGAAGCAATGAAAGCTAGACACCATATGAAATATGCAAATAATATCACTCTACCAAGTTAAAATTGTCTCCTCATAAGTGCCATTTCAACAAATTAGTAGTACAAGCTAGAAAAGAATGTGAGATGTAACCTATATCACACTCCAAAGTCAAACGTGTCTTATGATAAGTGATTGTTGCAGGTTACACAACAGTAGTAATTTGATGTAAGAACATGGTGTGATAGACAGATATTGTATGTTCTAGAAACAGGAACACGTGTCTTATTCAAGTATAATGTGTAAAGTAAGCAGATGGAATTCAACAAAATTAGAAGCAATACAAGCTAGACATCACACATAACATGCAACCACATATAATAGTGCCAAGTTAGAGGGAGCACCAGTGATGCTGCACTAGGGGAGACGTGCTCATCATAAACACAGCTTTGTTGAGTGTCTATGCATGTGTTGTCTTGGAAATCATCTTGGGGTGTGGAGGAGTAGAAACTGTAGAGGCCCTCCGTTTGGAAGGAGCACCTTTATCTGCTGCCTTGCTAACTTCCTTCTGCTTTATTGATTTTGAATTGTCAAGTAAAACTGACAAGAAAAAGCAATAAAATTCTCTCTTCAGAACTCATTCATGCATGATACTGACAATCACTACTTTGATGTAAGGCAAACACATGATACCAGGATGGAATATGTACAAAAAACAGGACGGCATGGCATGTTCACAACTGTTTGTGTAAACTAAGCAGAAACCATTCCACCAAATAAGAAGCAATGCAAGCTAGACACCACATGAAAGATGCAACCAATATGACTGGCAAGTTAAAAGCATCCCATCATAAATGGAATTTCAATAAACTAGAAGCAGCGCATGCTATAAATCATATGAAAGATGCAACTAATATCGCACTGCATATACTAAAGGTGTCTCGTCATATTGATTGATGCGGGATACAAAAAAAACAATAGTTTTATGTAAGGACATGCTTAATAGACAGATGTACTATGTACTAAATACAAGAAGGCATGTCACATTAACAGGTATAATGTCACATTTACAGGAGTATAAGCTAAGTAGACTAGCACATGCAGTTTAACCAGATTGGAAGAATTACAATCTAGACACCATATGCAACATGGAACCACATATCATGCTGCCAAGTTAGAGCAAGCACCTGCAATGCTAGTGTAGGGGAAATGATGTAATCAACTACAGAGCTACGTTCACTATCTTCATCTAGCATTTCTGTTTCTTGAGAATCATGTCGGGAGGCTGACGCTGCATTCTTTAAATGAGGAGTAGTCCCCTTGCCTGCCTGCCTCGTCATAAGTGATTGATGAGGGATACACAAGAACATTAGTTTGATGTAAGAACATGGTTAATACACAGATGTACTAGTATGTACCAAAAACAGAAAGGCATGTCATATTCAAAGGTATAATGTGTAAGCTAAGCAGATGCAATTTAACCAAATTGGAAGCAATACAAGCTAGACATCCGGCTGGAGTGGTGAACATGATCATCCAGGACCTGAGAGCCTGGTGGGAGGCGGGCTGCTTCGCCACCATCGCGGCTTTTTAGTTGGCTTCCAGGTGATGCCTGTCTTTGCTGGGCTTGTCACTGGCTCGGCCAGTGCCCTGACTAGCTATTTGTCTTCTGGTGCTCACGGGATGGTGGTTCATGTAAAAAATATCTTTCCTTATCTTAATAAAGTCCGACTTTGGCCTTTCGAATACAAGCTAGACACCATATGGAACATGCAACCACATATGACACCGCGAAGTTAAAGCAAGCACCTGGGATGGTGGTTCATTGCGAGCGAGGTCATCAACTCCAGAGCAACGTTTACCATCTCAATCTGCTGACACTGGACAATTTATAGCGCGGTAACGTGTCTTGCCTACCGGCATACAAAGATGGAGTGACTTCTCTCTTTTCTTTGCTGCTTCTCTTTCGGCAGGAGAGTCTGAAATACCCTTGCATAAAAACACAATAGTGAGAGTATGGGTGAAGTGTGTGCAGAACTAGTGGACTGTAAAAGTAGCAGATAGCAGGTGGCTGAAAAATAAATGACAGGAGACATGTGATAGCTCTACAACATTGCATGCCAACAAAATTAGATTCTACTCCGTATGATTTTGTAATATATGAGCACAGGAAATGCAGGTACTCCTCCAGCACACCACCACATGTGGTCACATCTAAGATAATAGTCGACTGGAAATAAATAGGTCAGTCGATTTTTTTAATGAACCGTCCGATCTATAAGGAACGGGCAGATGGCCTTCGTCTACCTCCCGCCAGTCACTGTTGACGATCTTTCTCGAACCGCCAGCGACCACTGGCCCAGACCCGTGCCTCCGCCGCCCCGCCCTCCCATCGACCTCACACCACCGCCGTGCTTGGCAGCGCCCCCAAGCCATCCCTTTAATCCCGGCTGACCTCCAGATCGGGCGCCAGTAGCTCTAGGCCGCAGACGCCCCTAAGATAAACACCAAGGCGCTGCTTCCCCGGCGTAATAGTCGTACTAGCGCCTGTTACGCTGGGGAATGCTTCCGTTAATTGGGAATCAACTGGCCAGAAATTGAAATTCAGGGGGGCGGCGGACCTCTAGCTAAGGTGAAATAGTATATGAGGAGAAACCTTGTGCGTCGCGAGTTACTAGGAACATCTAGTATCAAGAAGAAGCGGTCAACTAGTGTATTTTGTGGGATGAATACCGTGCAAGCAGAGACGTAAGATTTGCACGAATAAGGGAACAGGAGTACCTTCTTCGGTTGCCGGTGTGGTCACCTCCACATGTCGCGCCGATCTTCTTGTTTTTACCGGGGAAACCGATGTTCTGGAGGGTGCAGGCTTGGACGAACCCATGGCCAAATTGTTGATTGTGTTGTCGTGGCTGTATGTCGGCGAAGGGGAAGCAGATCCGAGGCGGCGAAGGACGGCATAGCAGGAACAGCTCCGGTGTGGTGGAGGGTGGCGAAGTTGGAGTGGCAGCGGTGAGGCGCAGGACGGCGTTGTTGAACTGGCTCGGGTACGGACGGCTCGGCCTCCGCTTCAACTACTAGCCGTGGAGGGCATTGCGGTTGAGGTTGCGGTGGACGACGACGTCAGGGTATTGGCTCCAGCGTGATGGAGGAGGGCGGCGGTTGATGGGTGGGATGGGGTGGCGGACAGAGGACGCCGGGGTGTCACGGCTGGTGGAGAGGTAGTTTTGGCGCCCACGGAGTACGAATGGGGAATCGGATGGGTGGGGGGGAACCATGTTTCGGTCTGGGACGCGCTTGTTTTTGGCTTTTTTGAACAGAAGATGGGACGCGCTTGTTTGAAATTTGGGGAAAGTACAAACTTTGCCCCCCCCTTAAATTTTGGACCTACTGCGGGTCGGGGGTAGGATGGTAATCCCAGGTGTCCCAAATAGTGGGCAAGAGCGATTTCGGCCGCGCGCATGTGTGCTTAGGCGGCCATTGTGTATGAATGTTTTTCGGAGGCGGTTGCGTGGCGTCTAGATGAAGCTACAAACCTACCCCGGTTTAGACCTTTGGACGTCGGGCCGGTAGGTTTCACAGGTCGGAGTTATTAGAAAAGTAATTTCCTTGTACTACCAAACATTGGTCTCACGCGGTTTCGAGTGAGTAGAGGCTCTTTTGGCGCTTCGTTCGAAATTTTGAAACACAAGCATTCACGTTTAGAGTACTCTTGAACTATGAGGATTGACCTAAATAGACAACATTATATTTGACCTTGTATGTTTGAAAACCTCATTAAATTATCCGCTTCCTTTTGAAATTTTGACACTTGAAAATCCTATAACTACGATTATTTTGGAATGGACGAGCTAAATTTGAATCTATTTTGTACACGACTACGTAAGCTATTATGTACAAAATCAGAGCAAAGATTGGTACCCCCATAGTTTAGGTATGGTTTATAAATGCCATGATATCAAATTCAAATAATTGAATGGACTTCATGTTGAATTCGATTTTTTTAAACCACCTTAGGTTGAATTCAAATGTATGCTAGTTCATAGGTAGCTATTTATAAATGTCCATTGTGTAACTTTTGTATGTATAATGTGCTTTACACACACAACATGAATTATACTCACGTTTATATTCGATTGCTAAAGCAATGCATTGTCTGGAGTTCAAAATACTAACTATGTGGATCAATTGTGTCGAATAATAACATAGACATGCTCAAATTCGATAGAATCTAGATGTCTGATGGATCACTGACCGCTCCTTACGCGAATTGCAAATATCATGATCCCATCATAATATTTGGATACAATTTATATCTTAAATCAATGTGTAGAGCAGTCTTTTACGTGTAGTTTCACTCTCCATCGGTGGTCTCTCACACATGCTCACACACTCTCTCCCGAGGTGTCTTTCTCACACACATTCTCTAGATATAACCCTCCCTCCCTCTCGTAACCATTTACAACTGTTTTCACTAACCTTTATCACAAGCACTCTTCCTCTCGCAAACATACACACGCACAATCCTCATCGACCCTTTCTATATACATGGACCTGCCTACGTGTCTCATGTACGCACATTATCTTTACGCTTGTCTCTCACGTATTATCTCACACCTCTCTTCCTAATCGACGAGTATGATTCTAGCAAAGCATTCTGTAGGATGCCCCTTAAAGTTAGGTTGGATGAATAGTAATATCAAAGATAAAGGGGTTACCTTAGTCCGAGAACCTAGGGTTACAAATCCTAGCCGGCTTTGTCAGTGGACACAGAGTCCTTCACAATTCTGCTATCTTTGTCTTGTAGGACTAGTCATCCATGGGTCTTCCTAAATGTGTCATGGGCCGACCAATGTGGCGCAGGACGGAACCGAACGAAGGGCCTCACCTCGACCCACTGGACCTCACGCAGTGACACACCCTCTGCCCCCATGTCTCATTATCTTCTCACACCCACACATACCAACACAAACACCACACACATAGAAAATTTCTCCTGGTGCCTCTACTCCCTCCCCCCTTGCATATACACACTCAAGGGAATGGAATCTCTTATCGTGATGTCATATTCATCTCTCTCTCTGGACCACCCTCTTTTCTCGTGCTATCTCTCCCATGCCCCCTCCCCCGTCGGCCCCTCTATCCATGCCTATCTCGAATACGTAATACACACACATACCTCTCTAGGCCCCGCCAAATGCATCAACTACACATTCACACATGTTACATCACGTACCCCATTGATCTAAAAAGCCCTCTCTTCATGTTTATTTCGGATACAACATTCCTTTTGAACAAAGTGTGGCCAAAAAATTATTTTAGAGTTTCTACATATATACAACATTACAAAGTTATATGGAGGAGTACGAATGCTAATTTGCATTGCATTGTGCCCACAATGATATTTATTCCGCACTGTGAATTTGTATATTTTTATACTATATACAAAGTTAGTCATAATAAAGAGAAACGAAGAGCATCTCTCTCTCCATCGCATACCCCCCTGTACGCCCCTTTCACGTATGCACACAAAACTATCTCCAGGTCCTCTAAAAGTAAGCCCCCAGAAAATTCACACGTGTTTCATCTTTCTCTCGCGATATATGCAATGACGATCATTGTATTTGAAGCGAAAGCACGATACATACATTGGACTTCATAATCCACTCATTACGGTCACCGTTTACGTTTAGTGGTTATTATACAGTCACGGGCTCACCGTACAACTTTGTATTTGCTCATGACATGACTAGTTGACCAGTTGAACGCTCCACATGGCACCTCTAGTGTTGCATCACATTATCTCACTAACATCGTGCCCACCTGTCGACTTGTATCTACTCTACATCTACACTATTATAAAATACATAAAATACACTCTTATAAAAAACAGAGTTGGTGATGATGGTGTGCCTGCCATCCTGCAATATAGGTCGTCCGATTTATATCTGACGGATAGGAAAGAAACTATGGCAATTTTGCAAAAAGGTACCCACACACCTCTCCACATTTGCAAATAAGGCATTCCCTCGTTCATCCTTTTCTCTCACAAGATAAACAAGTCATACAAATGCATCTTGATGTTACATGCAACGCACAGGCATCTTGCTAGTAAGAATGAAAACAAACGACAAAAAAATATTTTGACGGTGGTGCGAAGTCATGACCGCGGGCACAGCGGACAAGGTGGCCTTGTATTGGTATGCTGAGCCGTCTGTTTTAACACACAGGAGCTGGTGTGGTGATTATACACACACGCACGCATGCACACGAACTCCATCCACGCAACACTCACACAAACACATGCACCCACGCACGCACGCAACACTCACACGTACACACGCAGCCACGTACGCACGCAACACTCACATGCACACACGCACGCATGCATGCACACACCAGTACACCACACGACCAAAACACACTCTCACGCTCAACTGCTCAACCTACACGTTCATGCGCACACATCAGGCCCTTTTTTTGAAATATCACACATCAGGCCCTGACAGACACATACACAACCAGGTGATTCCCGCGCATGGGTTGGAGCCTTATCGCGCTTGCGTAAATTTGTGTTTATCTGACCTTTTCCCTATGTGAACTGACAGGTGGGACCCACAAGGAACGTGGTTAATTTGACTAGTCAACATGGCGCCACGCAGACTATTTGGCCGGTCAACAGAGTGCAATCCGATGCTGAACTGTGAGCAAGTGACCGGATAATCACCGCAAAACGTATATAGTGACCGTAATCAGCTTATTCTGAAGTTCAGTGACCGTATTACGCTTTTCTCTCTGTAGGCCCTCCAAAACTACATCTCTACACGTTCTCGCATGTTACATCTAACAACTATGCAATACAGCACTACTACTACACTCTTACAACAATAAATCATATGTGTTTTTAGTTTTACTAGATATCATATTGTTACTTATAATTATTCAGTTTGCATACATTAAAATTGCCTTTGAAATGTATGGCCAGTATCATCTACCGCGCGGGAAAAATCCCGCCCTTTCCTGTTTAATCGGGTTTGTATCGATGGATCATGCGAAACAGCAAAACTATAGTACTATATAGTACAAGTGACAGTTCACTGGGCCATCATGTTGTCTACTCCTCCATCGTGAGAGTGGAGCGCTCGCTTTCATAAATCTTCTAGTCCCTTTCGCCGACATGTGGGACATCAAGCTACCGGGTCCAGGTGCCATACCGGAATACAGTGCAGAGCAGCCGGGGTGAAGCACCCCAGTCATGGCGCCGGTGTAGTAATGAGCAATGAGGTGTCAATTCACAAAGCTGCACCTTTCCCGCAGTTAAGTTGGAGGGACGAAGTAATAATGCTAAAAAAAGAAGTTGGAGGGACGAAGCAACCATCATTTCACTCGTTGCTGAATCCGCTTCTCCCTCATCTTCTTCAACTTAACCACGTGTTGCTTCTGCCATTGTTCTGCCTCATGTGGGACGCGGATCAGCTTGGTAAAGCACTGACACGCGGGACCGCATGTTAGCAAACCGCCAGGACAACATCCTCCGAAAATAAGAAACCTCCCCCGCCATCCGCGCGGCAAAATCACCTCCTTTTTACTAATCTTTGATTCTATAATTTTTTAGATCAATATAATTGAGATTTGTATAGATAGCACACAGGAGCAAAACCAAGTGGTACGGTTAAAGGCATCCACAATGTGTAGCCAAATGTGAAAATAGCTTTTGGCATCGTGGGAACCATTATGGACGGTGTTGCCAAAGCCTAAAAGATGGAACCGAAGCTCCCTGATTGATTGATTGAAGGAATAGAAAAATGCAATGTCTCTCCTCTTTCTCCCATGCTTGGACGCAAGTAGGAGTAGTACAGTATAGAGCATAGAGTCTACTCCCCTGTCCCTTCTATCACAAATCACAAAGCAGTGAGGCGTCAAATCACAAAGCACGGACGAAGCAACTATCATTTCACTCTTCGCTGACTCCACTTCTCCATCGTCTTCTTCGAGAAACCATCTCACCGCACTAGTACTCCTAGTAGTAGTACTAGTAAAGGACTTCCTGGATGCAAATAAGGCGGCACTTGCGAACTACTTACCGTGGTCTCCCTCAATGGTGTTCTCCGTCGAACGCACTTTGCCAAACCACAAACAAAAAAAGTCGTTGACATCACCGCAATGGGCAAGGAATTCAAATATAGTTACTACCTCCATTTTTTGTACACAATGCGAGTATATCAAAATTACAATTTGCAAAGGGCCACTAACACTAATCGAGGCAAAATTGATGGGGTTAGCAACCAAGGACATTAATATCCCCTGCATGCATGCGGAAGTGAGAAGGTTCGTTTGCATGGCGCTGCATTAATCAAGCAATGAGGAGTGAGATGGTTAGCTCTTTGGTCTTTCGAGAAAAAAATACGCATTAATTGACACGTGAAACGAGGATTTGTATCGAAGGAAAACCCCGCCTTTCTTTTTTAACACTAGTACTCCTAGCACGTACGTACTTATCCTGTTTGGGTCTAGGCCTTGCATTTCCAAACTTCGCCACACATTTTTGCCAAGCTTGCCTAAAGTTTTCAAAATGAGAAGGAGGTACACTTGCGCACGGCTGTCGCGGTCGCACCGCACCCTCACACAGTCGCTCCTGCATGCCGCAAACCCAACCAAGGGAACGCACCCTCACTGACACGTGTTGTCGCATGTGAACAAACCAAACTCAGCCATCCTATCGCTGACACATAATTTTCGTTCATAGAGTATGTTTATCCAACCGGAGTATCCGTACGGCCCGTGCGGTGGTTTGTTAGGGAAGAAGAAGAGGTAAGGAAGAAGGAAAGAAGGGTTAGGAGACGTAGGATATTCATCCAACCGCCTGAAATGGATCCATAATAATAAAAACAACAACATAAAGAAACACTATCACTGCTCACGAAAAGAGATGGCCTCGTCGTCTTTGGCTGCCGGCGCGAACCAGCCGTCGCTGCCGACGTGTGTCTCCGCACCGTGGTTGTCCTCGGCCTCCAGCTACTCATTCAAGTGGAGCGTGTGGGCGCTCTGCACAGACGAGAGCACAGCCCGGTTCAAGTCGAGGACGTTCGGTTCCGCCTGCAGGAGGGCCTCGATGGCAGTGGCATCCACGCGCTCCGCGTCGAGTCGAGCCTCCACCGCCCAGTTCAAGTCCAGGACTTCCGGTTCCGCCTGCAGGAGGGCGTCGATGAGAGCGGCATTCGCGCGCTCCGTGTCGAGTCGAGCCTCCGCCGCCCGGTTCAAGTCCAGGACTTCCGGTTCTGCCCGCAGGAGGGCGTCGATGAGAGTGGCATCCGCGCGCTCTGCGTCGAGTCGAGCCTCTGCCGCCCTGTTCATGTCCAGTACGTCCGGTTTCGCCTGCAGGAGGGCCTCGATGGCAGTGGCATCCGCGCGCTCCGCCTCAAGTTGAGCCTCCGCCGCCCGGTTCACATCCATGACATCCGGTTCCGCCTGCAGGAGAGCCTCGATGGCAGCGGCATGCGCGTGCTCCGTGTCGAGTTGAGCCTCTGCCTCCCGGTCCTCCTTTAGTATCGCCATGTTGAACCGCTGGTCCGCTTGCACCATGGGGGACTCAGACGTCGGCACGAAGTCGACGTCCATCGTCTCATACCCATCGGGGGCCTTTTGTGTCGCGACCTCCACAGTGAACATTGGATCGGCTTCCTCCTCCTCGTAGCTTGGCTCCAGAGAACTCGGGGATTGGCCCGCCGCAAAGCGAGCTTGGGAACGGAGGTCTGTGGCGCCGACCGCCGCCGCGATTTCTGCGCGGCGCTCCGGCGTCAGCATCTTGTAGTAAGTGATCTTGCGGCGCACCATGGCTTTCCGGCGAACTAGGGGACACTTGATGCGGGCTAGGGGATCGAAAGGTGGGGGAATGGGCTGGAGATTTGGTGTGGTTTTAGGGCAGTGGCTGGCATAGGTTGAGCAGCGAAGGTTCTGGTGTGAATAGTGGTTCCGGTGACGACCGGTCAATCGGTTTTGACAGTACATCACTCTTGTCGCGTTCGCGTTGCAGCCCGGCATGCTAGACCCTCGACGTTGCTCACCGAATGGAACACGCTTCGTCTTGCGTTTTCGCTCACTTGTGGGACTGCAGTTGAGAGCAAACCGACGTCCCTCCCCCTCCCCCGCCTGCATCATTTATTATACCACCACTCCCTCCGTTTTATGCGGAGTAAATAAAAACAGAGGGAGTATACTATGGATGAGGATCCCCTGACGTGGCCGAACCCATTGAGTAACTGACATGCGGGACCTAGCAAGCATGGGGTCCGCCAGTAAGTGACCGAAAGGGAGGGTAAGGCAGGGATACCTACGTCAGAGGATCCACTTCCACTATACTACTTTGACCAAATGTTAGAGTAATAATATATGACATGCAACTTACACAAATGTTAGAGTAATAATATATGACATGAAACTTACACAAAGCATACAGGGTCTAATGCGTTTTTCGAGGCTAACTTTGACCAAATGTTAGAGTAATAATATATGACATGCAACTTACACAAAGCATATGGTCAATTTCGTATGTGAAAGGAGTTTCCAATGATATAATTTTCACATTATACATCTCATGTACTCCCTCCGTCTAGGTGTGTAAGTCATCTTACGAAAACCAAATAATCCCAAAACACGTAGGCGCGGTGCATTAACTTCTACCTCGTTTCTTGTTTCTTGACATATGAACCAATAAGAGATGAGGGTGTGCATGCTTTTAATGACCTGAGACTATCAAACATGACATGCAGTGGTTAGTTCATTGCATGCAATACTATTAATTAGCAAATAAACATTAATGTCTCTCGTTTTCCCCTCCTCCTTGGTCACGGTGCACAGCCTAAGATGACTTACTCACCTATGTGAAAGGAGTACTATTAATCTTGTCAATAGTCAAATTGGAAACCATCTCGAGTACAAATCTAGGAGTACGTACGAATCTAACAATATTGATTGGGCGTTGTTGAATGTTGATACCTTTTTTATCATAGTAGAGATACTTTGACTACACATAAAACTTAGATGTAAAGTAGACAGGATAGGAGGGAGTATATTGTACGTTCAAAAACGAAACGAACATTGAATGCCCTTTATATATGATTTGCGGATGCTATGATCACCAGTTCAAAATTTTGAATCCGCCTTAGGTATCACGTGCCCCCACTCGTTCCCTCTCGATTTCATCTCGGGGTCCGGAGATCTATTGAAAGAGGACTAGGGTGGGTACATGCGAATGATACTCGGCGGAATGTTCAAATGAGGCATGCGGGAGGATGGACTCGACTGGAGGGCGACATGATCGATGGAGAAGAGGGTTGGAGAGGAATGAGAAATAAGCAAACGCCACATGATTACACTTGAATGGCTCAAATAAACAATAAGTTGTCTCGCTTGGCCTACATAGTGAAAGGCCTAATGCACAACGCAGAACGCTGACGCTCGAATATGGCCGGGAAAACAGGGAAACCGACATGTGGGGCACACCCATCGGGATGACGTAGCGCAGACTAGTCCAATGGAGGAGCTGGCCCATGACCTCCTCGCCACCGACAACCATTCATGTGGGTCATTGGGGCCAACAACGAGGCCCAGCTCCGGCACCGCCTCTGGACACGGCGACCGCGGTGAGCGACACGCTCATATCATCGATAGACACGGTCGGTTTCAATGTGCCGAGGGTGGCGTTTGTGCTGTGGCACGACCAACGGTATGTTTGGTTTGTGCCCAAGGTTGCCCCATCAAAGCATTGGGTAGCCAAAATTTTGGTTGAGGTATTGGTTGCCCATGATTTGGCCGACATTGGCAAGAAAAATGAACTAGAGTTGGCTAGAGTTCATTGGCATGCCAAAGAAATGGCAACCATCCAAACAAAGACCAATCTTTGGGTCATGACCAAAATTTTGGTATGGTGCACTTTGGCCACAATCCAAACACAACCCAACACCCGGCTCGTCGAGGATGCACGGGGCACCGTGACGTGTCCGTGGAGTGGTGTAGCGCGGCCAACTGCATCCTCTGGACCTGAGACCATGCCAGGTCGTCTTGCTTTTTCAATGACATGCGGGGATCGCATTTGAGCAAAGGGCATCTCCAACGTTGCCACGACCGCAGCTGACTACCCTGGCACACCAAAGCCCTCGTCCCTCGCGCCGTCGTGCGGTGTGTTCCCAGCCTGCGCCAGCTGCCCGCATTCATGTCGTCCATTCGTATGTCGTTGTTAAGAGGCTCGGTGCCCGAGGAACCAACTCCGGCGACTTAATGACGCACCCGGATGCTTGGCCTCACCGGAATGCGCTACTTAAAGCGGCAACGCCCAGCTAACCTCCACACCATAGCGCATCGTCCTCCTACCTGGCACCACATCCGCCATGACCGCAAGTGCGCACGCTCTTCGGGAGAGCTTGTCTTCGGGGATGAAGCTCGAGGTCGCCGCCCTCGCTCAAGTCGCCTCTCGTGACGCAATAGCGGCGTAGCCGGACGCGGACGCGAGCGCACAAGCGGTGGCCATGCTGGCGTCTGATGACGGGAGCACCGTCAGCCACACGTCCTACTTGCCGTCGTCCAACGTCCGGCACCGCCGAGGTCGGGGACTCCTCCGAGGATGAGTAGGGCATGGGAGGCGGCAGGGCATGGTGTGCCAACTGGCTGGTCTGTATCCCGTGTTCTACTTTTCCTCATTGGAGACCGCACCTTCACTTCATAGGTCTTGAACCCCGCCCCCGTACATAGAGATCGCAGATGGAGGACGTCGGTCGCCGCCGTAGAATAGGTTTAGGGTCGGGTTTCTTTTATTTTTCTGTCTTATAAAAGTTCGAAATGTAATGAAAATCTACCGTGTTTGCATTAATCTCGGCCGGTGTATATGAACTTTCACAATAATATACATATTGTAGGAGTACTAGCAAGATGCTCGTGCATTGAACGAAAGATCAAGATCTTGTGGGAGAAAAGGATGAACAAGGGAAAGCCTTATATGCAAATGTGGAGAGTAGTGCGGGTAAATTGTCATAGTTTCCTTCCTATCCGTTAGATATAGATCAATGGCCTATATTGTAGGATGACAGGCACACCATCATCACCAACTCTGCTTTTTATTGAACCGAGACAAATCTAAAAAACCCAACTAAGCCAACCTCCTAGCATATCGCGCGGGAAAAGACCCAGCCGCGCTGTTTTAGTCGAGATTATCGGATTACTAGTAGTAGTATCGATGGATCGCGCGAAGCAACATTTTTTTTAGGGGACGAAGCACCTAGTTTAAAAGGAAAGAAGGCGGTACACTCACAACACTCTTGTCGCTGTCGCAATGCACCCCACACACGTTCGGTCCTGCACACGGCTCATGCAAACGGAACGCGCTTTGGCTTGCCTCTTCACTGACACGTGGGACTGCACTTGGAGAAACCGACCATGCGCTAAACTCCCCCCGGCCATCGCGCGAAAATCCTCCCCCCCCCCCCCCACACACACACAAAAAAAATTCCCCCCAAATTCGATTCAACCGCCCTTCGGCCAAATATTCCCCAAACCCCCCTCCCCCCCCCCCCCGTCCCCCCTCCACTCCATTCGCTCCGCCAAAGCCGCCCTCCCCGCCGTGCTGATACGTCGGCACCGCGGTTCGTCGAGGGGACACACGGCGATCCTCTCGCTCCCACAGTACGCCCTCGTAGACTGCCGTCTTCTAGCCGCGCCGCCACCGCTGGCTACGTTCTTGTGGAGGCGCACGGCGGTCAGCGCCGCCACCGCTGGCGACGTTCGTGTGGAGACGCACAGCGGTCAGCTTCTCCCACGGTACGCGCACTCTAGACTGAGGCCCTGTTCATGTCAGTGTAGCGCTGAATGTTAGCTGATAGACGTTGTTAATCTCACTGTTTGCCGAAGTAGTTTACTGTCAATATGCTCTGCTTAAGAAGCTTCCTTGCCCTGTTCTGCACTCAATTTGCTTAGCTGAGATGGCATGCCAAGGCTGATTAGTTGCTAAAATATCCTGCCATATATTTATTGTGACGTAGATTGCCATGGTATAGTAGCCAATCTGTTAGGTGAAATAGCTCTACACCGTTTTATACTCGATCTTTGTTGCTGCGATGGCCTTCGATAGTTCGATGGCTGTGTGCTCGGCCTCATTGACTGCTGAAACAGCCTGCCATAATTTAGCACTCAAATCTGTTTACTGATTTAGCTTTACATATATTTCGTTACTTAGATCTGCTCGTCCAAATATCTTGCCATAGCTTTAGACATCGACCTAGGTATTTTTTTTTCTGGACTTCATAAAAAAGCATATATGTTTTTCCTGTAATATCTAGTAGAAGAACTAATTTGTATGTCTAATAGATGGACATGACTTGGATAACTTCTGCTCGAAGATTCTCCGCTGCATATGTCGAGGGGGTTGAAAACTTCATGAACTTTATCAGAGCTGAGTACGGTGGTCCGAAATCAGATGTGCTCTGCCCATGTAGCAGTTGTATGAATTCAGTTACAAGACCCCAGTCAACTATGCAAAATCATCTACACTTGTATGGGATGTCGTTCACATATACTAGGTGGGTTCATCATGGTGAAGTTGTGAACGTCAATGTTATTGACTATGTGGAAGCAGCAGATCACCATCTTGATCTGCCTGATGCTCAGGTGGAAGAGGAGGAGGTGGTGGTGGTGGTGGTGGTAGAGCCAGTGAGTTTGACCAACATTGAAACAATGCTACGAAATGCTCGTGCATTCCGTGAACTTTCACCTGCAGAAGAAAAACGGTGGGCCCGCATGTTGGAACAATGCAACATTGCTGTCACCCCAGGAAATAAGCTGTCAGTATTCTCAGCTATGGTCAGCTCTCTTCAGGTGAAGACATCTGAGCGGGTGACCAACAAATCATTCGATGCGATGTTGGCTGCTTTCCGCAAATCTTTCCCAGATGCGTCTGAGCTACCACACACCTACAGTAAAATGAAGAATTTCCTTCGTGCAGTTGGAATTGGATATGATATGATCCATGTTTGTAAGAATAACTGTGTTCTGTTCCGGAAGGATTATGCCAACTTAAGTGAATGCCCGAAATGCAAATCATCAAGATGGAAAGATGGCGATGCTGTGAAGAGGGTTCCTCATAATGTTCTGAGACATTTTCCAATTACACTAAGATTGCAGAGGTTGTTTCATGGTGCTGAAACAAGAGAGGATGTCTGTGGCCTTCTAGGAACCAGGAGTACAGAGATCAGAATGTAATGAGCCATCCATCTCATGGTAGTGAGTGGAAAAGCTTCAATGATAAACACAAAGAGTTTGCTGCTGACCCGAGAAACATTAGACTTGGCTTAGCTTCAGATGGATTTAACCCATTTGGCCACCAGAGCGCCACATATAGCATGTGGCCAGTGCTTGTTATCCCTTACAACATGCCTCCAAATGTCTGCACCAAAGAATCAAACTACATGATGGCCTTGCTCATCCCAGGTCCAAAAAGTCCTGGAAAGGATTTTGATTTGTTCATGGAGCCTCTTGTGGAGGAACTTCAACAGCTATGGACGGGTGTTCTCACTCGAGACCTATATAGCAGCCCACCAGCCGATTTCTTTCTGCATGCTGTTGTAATTGCATCCATGATTATCCAGCTTTGGGCACTATGTCAGGGTGAACGACACATGGTTACAATGCATGTGTTCGCTGTGACAGGAATCCACTGTCATACGCAATACTTAGCAAGATATGTTACATTGGACATTGTCGTTTCCTTGCCAAGGACAAGTCGCATCCTAGAAAATACCAAAGACATGTGTTCAATGCAAAGCATGAAAACCGTGATGCGCCAAAGAGGCTCACCACCGATGGGTTGCTAGTGGAATTGGAGAAGGTCAGGCATATTACACCAGGAAACCGTCCTGGTAATGGTAGCGGGGAAAGGAAGCGTGGCACGGTAGAAGAGAGATTATTGTTTACCCGCAGGTCCACTTTGTGGGACTTGGAGTATTGGAAAGATTTGGATCTGTGGCATAATCTTGATGTGACGCACATCGAGAAAAATATATGTGATAGCATTATCGGCACACTTCTTAACATTGAAGGCAAGACGAAAGATACCTTAAAATCTAGGATTGATTTGACACACCTGGGTATCAGAAAGGATTTGCAGGTGCAAGATGAAGGTAAACCACGGGATATGGCACCAGCTGTGTACGTCTTGGACAAGGTAAAAAGAAAAGAATTCTGCGAGGTCCTGTCATGTGTGAGATTCCCACATGGATTTGCTTCCAACCCTGAAAGGAGAGTCGGTGCAGATGGAAACAAGGTACAAGGGTTGAAAACTCATGACTGCCACGTCCTACTTCAAAGGGTTTTACCTGTTATCCTTAGAGGATTGGGCCGCCCTGACTTATACAGAGCAGTTGCAGAGTTGGGACAATTCTTCAGGGAACTCTGCAGTAGAAATATCAGGATAGATGCTTTGGAGCGTCTTAGAGACAAGATACCAACTATCCTATGCGACCTTGAGAAGATATATCCTCCAGCCTTCTTTGATGTGATGGTGCATTTGGCTGTTCATCTACCTGATGAGGCACTACTTAGAGGTCCAGTACAGTATGGCTGGATGTACCACCCTATTGAAAGGCGGCTAGGCACTTTCAAGGGCTATGTTAGGAATAGAGCTAGACCCGAGGGTTCGATTGCAGAGGCCTACATTGCTACAGAAGCGTTGACATTTTGCTCAAAATACATTGAAACAGCTGATCAGCTTAGCAAAGAGGTGGGTGAAGACAATCCCGGGCTCAATGTTTTCGATTATTCTGTTCGAGTTATAGGGAAGAGTCGACAAGAGGACAAACCTAAAGATTTGGACAAAATGATTTGGTATGTGTTGAATAACTGTCCTGAGATACTACCTTATATCAAGTAAGTGCAGTACTGCAGCTTATACATCGTGATCTACTAAACTTGCAGCACATTCTTATATATTTAGATGTTTGACATGATCACTATGTTGTGCAACATCTACAAAGAGGAGTTACTGCCGCAAAATCCAAGAAACATTGACAAACTGG
The DNA here is from genome assembly GCA_963921465.1 of Triticum timopheevii. Lineage (NCBI taxonomy): Eukaryota > Viridiplantae > Streptophyta > Magnoliopsida > Poales > Poaceae > Triticum > Triticum timopheevii. The sequence continues at coordinate 109,433,126 of OY997270.1, forward strand.
TTGTGGCAGGATTTGCGAAATGGTTCAAGAACCATGTAAGCTTTTGAAGTGCACTGTCAGTTTTTTTAATATATTGAGTACATAAGATGATCAGCTTGTCTATTTTCTAACCATAGGTTAAGAAGATGCGGGAGGATGGGCAGGCAGTTGATGATGCCCTTTACTCACTAGCAATGGGTCCTGATACTCGGGTAAGACATTATGAATCTTGCGTTGTTGGAGATGTGCGCTACAACACCCTTGCACGAGACGAAGGTAGGAAGACACAAAACAGTGCCATCATGAGCACGGATACGTATGACAAAGAGACAACTGAAATGTATGCTAACATAACAGACATTGTTCAGTTGCAGTATATCTCCAGTTTCGAGGATCATCGGTGTGTGGTTCTATTGTGCTGTCGTTGGTATAACCTGTTTTCCAGGATTGCAAAACCCAGAGCTGATGATTATTTCAAATCCATCAATGTCAAGGCGGCGTACCAGACCAACGAGCCTTTTATTTTGGCAAATCAAGCAACACAGATATTTTTCATGGAAGACACATTTGCACGTAGCGATGACTGGAGAGTATTGCAAAGGTTTGAGCAAAAGAATTTGTTTAATGAAGTTGCACAACAAGATGATGCTTACATTGCTCCTGATGTACAAGATAACACAGATATTCCTAATATCTTTGAGAACCATCACGTCAATGACGCCGGCGAAAAGATTGCCTGTCGTGTTGTGGACATACAAGAGTTGATCAAGAAGAAGCCAACGTTCGAGGACGTTGAGGACGAAGAAGAAGATGACACCTGGGGAATTATGATTCAGACTGATACACATGGCGAAGATGTTGACGCTGCTGCTACGGATGATGATTACATTGCTTTTGTCGTATTTGCCTGTCAGAAGACGTTTTTTATCTACTATGTGAAATTGTGTTTGCTATGACAACTGAAACCTGATGAACATGTTGTTTAGTATTTTGCTGTGAGAACATCACTTGTTATGTATGCTGATTTGTGTTTGGTGATTGTATGACAACTAAAACATAATGACATTGTTGTTTAGTTGTACTCATATTTGGCTGTGAAACTTGAATTTGATGACATAGTTTGCTGTTGGACTGCAATTTGCTCGACGTCTTCGAATGAGAACAAAGCTTACCCGACAGGGCCTCTGCTATCTACTTATTTATATGAGCAAAAGGGGATAGCCCCTGATTTCCGTTAATAGAAACCATTAGATGTTCACAACACTATGCCCAGCCTGCTACACAGGTTTCATTCATTACTAGTTTCAGCAAAGTGCTCATGTCGTAGCCACTGAATACATCACGAGTGCTACATACACTGCAAATAAAGAGACAATCATCCTACAGAGCACATCGATTTTGCCCATCATCTTCACAAGCTCTTTCATCTCCTCAATGCTGTCAAGACTGTTCAGCAGCTATTGCTTGGCCATGATCAAACGAACTGCATCTTTAACCTTCTGCTCTGCATCTTCCTCTTTTGTCGTTCCTTCAGTTACTTGTCCAACACCCCAACCTACTGGTATTGGGATTCCTCGGCTAACCAAATAATCAGCGTAGTTGCATTCCCCCACATCAGCAACTTCCCAGAAATACAAATCACACGAATCTTCCCTTTTCTGCATGAATCAAATTGGAAGATCATCAACCAAACTATTAAAAAATCAGCAACTGAAAGCAGCAGAACAACACTTAAACATATTATTACCCCATGATTCAGGCATTTGTAGAAGACTCGGCCAGGGTTGCGGATTGTGGTTGAGACGCGACGGATGACTCTGCCTGATTTGCAGCAGTGGCAGCACACCAACGGCAGCGGGTTGCGATGAGCAATCGGCCGCGGTGCGCGTGCCGACGGGGGTGTGATGAGACCCACAGGCGATGGTACGGGTGGCGACTTGGCGCATATCTGGTTGTTGCCTACTGAAGAGCAGGTGGACGAGCAGCCAGCGGACATGGTTGTTGCGGCCAGAGCTAGGCAGAGTAAGTAGAGAAGAGGAGAAGCGAACATTGGATATGTCAGTTTCATTACTTGCAGAGTAGCATAGCACCATATATAGTCATATTCTAGGTTTGGATTCGAACCAGCTACAGGAGCACGTCTTTATTTTTTCTAAAACTCGGCAACGTCTCTTTACTGGTACACTAGCTTGTTCTGTACGCCTTCCCAAGTCTTTGATTTTCTTTCCCTTTTTTTGCGAGGAAGGGAGGACAAAATTGAGAGTTCCTCGGACTCGAACCCAAGACCTCTCGGTTGAAAACCAAGGGTGCTAGTCACTTATGTGGCAAACGTTCCCTGTTAGGAGGATGGCAGACGAATGCATTTTCCTCGCAGTTTTCTTCCTATATATAAAAAAGTATGCTACTTGGTGTCCGCTTAGTCAAAAAACGATTGTGCCAACCTTGACTGTTCGATTGACATTCAACGTCTGTCGTGTTTCTTCATCTCTTCTTCCTCGAGCCGCCAAAGCCAAACCAGCGCCGGCGGGACCGCCTGCTCCCGCCTCCCGCGGCTGGCTGTGATCTTCCCTGGCTCCTGTTCGTTCCCGTCCGAGGCCTCACCATCGTCCTCCGCGCTCGCCGCGGCGCCGCCCTCCGGTGTTGTCAACATGGTCAACAACCGAGAGGAATAAGGAGATGATTGTACATGGTGAGGATGACAGTAGGGACCCAGCAGCGCGCGCAGTAATTTTGTTTTTTCGGGATGGAGAAGGGTATCAACTGGGTTGTGCGGGACCCGTGGCCCGTCTAGCCCAGGCTTTTATTTCATATGTTTAGCACATGACCAGCCCAGTTTGTTTTTTTCTTTTCTGAAAAATGGCTAGCCAGCTATTTTGTTTTTTGCAGAATAACCAACATAGGCCTACTTGCTTTTCTACGCCCTGCTGGGCTGGAAATCTTTCAAGACGAGGAGAGATGCATTTTGCCCAGAAAATGGGCTATAAGTAATAAGAAATGGGCTATAAGTAATAATAAATGGGCTGTAAAATGAAAAAAATACAGCAAACAGACAATTAGTTCCCAAATACTGTTTTCTTTCGGATTTTGATATTTTAAATTTCATTGTTTTTGTGCGGGTAAAATTTCATTGAATTTAAATTAAGGTATATTTAGATTTAAAATTAATTTGAATCCGGCTAGAAATTTCGGGCTGTATGCTGTTTGGGACAGATTTGGAGGCTGACTTGTGGGTCTACTAGGTTGATGTGTACTTTGGCTTTGTCAACTTAGTCCACAAACGATTCTAGCAGCAGCGACCGTTGGATGTTAATCCAACGGCCGTGCTGCTTCTTCAATATCTGATCTTCTTGCTCCAGCCGCCCAAACCAGCTCCGGTGGGACTGCCTGCTCCCTCCTCCCATGGCCGGCTATGCTGCACGGGTTGCACCGCCCCACCCTACTTCATTGCTGGCCAGGACATTCCTCTACTCACCCACACCTCCTGTTATTTTCCGGCGACGGCAGCCGGACCAGTAAACCCTCGTACTCCCCACCGCGTGGGCAACCATTGCCGAGTCTTCCCCCGCTCCGTGTCGTTCCCTTCCTAGGCCTCGCCGTCGTCCACAGCCATGGTGCTCTCGCCGCGGCCTGGTCAACATGGTCAACGAACGACATCCATCGGCCGTGGACTGTACGCGCAAAATAATGATTCCTCCACCTGACAGCTGGGACCCACCGGAAGGGCCTCTGTATTTCATGAAAAAAATGTTCCCCCCGCTGACATGTCGGACCCACCAGCTATATCTTCGCACGCAAGGAAGTGCCTCCTTATTATGCACAAAAAAATGAATACCCACCCTGCTAGATGGGACCCACCATAGTGGGAGGATGACTTGTGGGCCAACTAAGTTGACGGGGACGGAGGGCTTTGTCAACTTAGTCAATATGAACGATTCTAGCTCCAGTGACCGTACGATGTCCATCCTACGGCCATAGTGCTTCTTCAACCTCTGGTCTTCTTGCTCCAGCCGCCTAAAGCAGCGCCGGTCGTGTCGCGTGCTCCTGCCTCTCGTGGCCGGCTGTAATGCCGCGGAGGCCTCACCGCCCCCTACTACTCCCACTGCTGGCCCAGGGTATCCCTCTACTCACCCACACCCCCTGTTATTCTGCGGCGACGGCAGCCTCACGCAGCAGCCGAACCAGTGAACCCTCGTACTCCTCTCCGCGCGGGCTACCGCTGTTGCGTCTTCCCCGGCTCCGCGTCGTCCCCTTCCTAGGCCTCGCCGTCGTCCAGACCATCGACCTGGTGCTCTCAGCATGGCGTGGTCAACGTGGTCAACGACCGACTTCCATCAGAAGAGTACTGTACGTGGAGAGGCTGACAGCTGGGTCCAGGCGGCTGCAAGGAAGTGCCTCCTTATTACGTGCAAAATAATTATTCCTCCACCTGACAGCAGGGACCCACCGGACGGGCCACCTTATTTCGCGAAAAAAACGTTTCCCCCCTGACTGCTGGGACCCACCAGACGGGCCAGCGTATTTCGCGAAAAAAACGTTCCTCGCGCTGTCAGCTCGGACCCACCGGAAGTGCCTCCTTATTACGCACAAAAAAATTAATACTCCCCTTGCTAGCTGGGACCCATCATGGTGGGAGGCTGACTTGTGGGCCTACTAAGTTGACTGGGACGGGGGCCTTTGTCAATATGAACGATTCTAGCTCCAATGACCGTACGATGTCCATCCAACGGGCGTAGTGCTTCTTCAACCTCTGGTCTTCTTGCTCCAGCCGCCCAAAGCAGCGCCGGTCGTGCCGCATGCTCCTGCCTCCCGTGGCCGACTGTGCTGCCGCGGAGGCCTCGCCGCCCCCTACTATTCCCACCACTGGCCAGGCCCTGCGGCAACGGCAGCCTCACACCGTAGCCGAACCAGTGAACCGTCATACTCCTCTCCATGCGGGCTTCCACTGCCACGTCTTCCCCGGCTCCCCGTCGTCCCCTTCCTAGGCCTCGCCGTCATCCACCGCCCTGGTGCTCTCGGCGCGGCGTGGTCAACGTGGTCAAGGAACGACTTCCATCGGACGTGGACTATAAGTGGAGAGGCTGACAGCTGGGTCCACGACCGCAGCAAGGAAGTGCCTCCTTATTACATGGAAAATAATGATTCCTCCACCTGACAGTTGGGACCCACCAGACGGGCCACTGTATTTCGCGAAAAAAACGTTTCCCTCTGACTGCTGGGACCCACTAGCTACATCTTCGCATGCAAGGAAGTGCGTCCGGGCAAAAAACCAAAATGATTCGCCCCCCTGACCGCTGGGACCCACCAGCGACACCTTCGCACGCAAGGAAGTGCGTCCGGGCAAAAAAAATTGATTCGCCCCCTGACTGTTGGGACCCACCAGCTACATCTTCGCACGCAAGGAAGTGCGTCCGGGCAAAAAAACGATTCGCCCCCCTGACTGCTGGGACCCACCAGCTACATCTTCGCAGGCAAGGAAGTGTCTGACAGTCGGGACCCACCTGGTGGAAGCGTACGTAGCGTTGTCATTCTGGTCGCGAATGTGTATGTACATACTGGTCATTGTAGAGGCGCGCACCTGTCGTAGTAGAGGCGCGCACATAGCATGTACATGTATGTACAGCGGCCAGGGTGCAAGGAAGAAAATACGGCCACGTATGTGTACATACGGGCGGGGTCTCGAACGCCTACTCGTGCATACGTACATGGCTGGGTCGGAACGGAGAAACAGCGTCGTCGTCGTGTTCATGGGGAGCCAACCGGCTGGGTCGGAACGGAATGCGTGGTCGTGTTCATTGGGAGGGCTTGGACAGAACAGGTGATGGAAACGAGGCCTGGCATACTGCACAACGCAGGAAACAGCCTTGTGTTCGACTGGCCATGTTCGAAACGGGATCCTGTTCATCGGGAGGGGTCTGGCATACCGCAAAACGGAGAAAACGGACCTCCTACGGTCGAAACGGGGGTCCTGTTGATTGGGAGGGGTTTGGCATACCGCAAAACGGAGGAAATGGACCTCCTATGGTCGAAACGGGGGTCCTGTTGATCGGGAGGGGTGTGGCGTACCGCAAAACGGACGAAACAGACTTGTGTTGGAGCGCTACTGTCGAAACGGGGGTCCTGTTCATCGGGAGGGGTGTGGCGTACCGCAAAACGGGACTCCACGGGATACTGCTCATCTCCACCGTCGACCTCCTCCAGCATCCACGGGCTACCGTCGACCTCCTCCAGCCTTCACGGGCTCCTGTGCATCCAGCCTCCACCGCGCGCTACTCCACCGGCTACTGTTCAACCACCCCTCCACCGTCTACTGTTCATCCAGCCCTCCACACCACGGGGTCCTGTTCAACCATCCCTCCACGGCCACCCCTCCACCGTCTACTGTTCATCCAGCCCTCCACACCACGGGTTCCTGTTCATCCAGAGGCAACGCCACCGCTCACTGTTCATCCAACCCCCCACCCCCCCCCCCCCCCCCGCAACACTCACTATTCATCCTAGAGGCAGCATCGATCGGCTTCAGTTAGCAGCAGTAGCGAAGGAATCGCTCCATCGGGTTCAGTTAACAGCCATCGATCGATCGCTCGGGTTCAGTAACGCGTAGCCTGCAGTGCAATCGCTCGGGTTCAGTTAGAGCCAACGCCTCGCACACACGCGCGTACGTACGAGAGAAACGCGCATCGCTCGGCCCCCGACCTCCCACCGTAACCGGCAACTCCCTTGAAATTTTCCTCCCCCTCGCTTCTACCACGGGTTTTTTCGTCATGGACGGCCCAAAGAATGTCATGCAGCTGCGTCTCCGGCCCGCCCAGGACGAAAAGCCCATTTTTGTCATGATTTTTTGTCATAGAAGTAGGATCCCACCACATCTATGATGATACCGGGTTTTGTCACAATTATCGTCATAGAAGTGTCATATGTATGACAGAAAAAAATTCGTTCGGCCCAAAATGTCACGGATGTGTCTTTTTTTTGTAGTGCTCTCTCTCTCTCTCTCTCTCTCTCTCTCGCAAACATGCTCAACAAGGGTTTCCCCGTGAATAACTTACCGTCTATTCATCGACAGTCGTGGTAGTACGGCGAACACAAGACGTGAAAAAGAATAAATCTACACGTGCTTAGACCACCTAGTATGACTACTAGGACTAGAGCAAGCCAAAAAGCGCGCCGCCGTCACCCCCTCCTTGTCGGCGACGGGAAAATCTTTGTTTTACATAGTCGAGAGGTCATTGTGCTAAGGCCCCACATGTCGAGGCGTTGAATAGAATGTTGATGCTAGTTTACAGAAGCAAGTATCGATAATACGTTTGTATCTCCATACTTATATTTCTTCTCTTATAAAAAACCGAGTTGGTGATGATGGTACGTGTGCCATCTTGCAATATAGACCGTCCGATTTATATCTGACGGATGGAAATTAAACTAAAAGATACCCGCACCCCTCTCCATACTTGCAGACAAGGCCTTCCCTCGTTCATCCTTATCTCCAACAAACCTCATTGTTGAGCAATTAAGAAAGGAAGCCTTTGGAACAAACTGGCCTGGTGGCCGCTGCCGGCGTCGTCAATCCCCATGCCTCCGCTCAGTCCGACCACCAACCACCACCACACCCCACTCCTCTTCACCTTATCTCATATTTCTCGAGATATCATTAGTTTTTACACATGGGATTACTCCCGCAAGGGTCAATCACAACAAGTGTTTTACAAAAAATGCATCTTGATGTTCCGTGCAATGCACGGATCTTGCTAGTACTCCTACACAAGACTAAGTTGGTGATGCTGGTGTGTCTGCCATCCGTTGTTTCTGACCATTAGATCTACATCTAACGATTGTGAGGTAAGTTGTTGCCTTTTCTCACCAACATCCCACTTGTCTACCAATTTGCAGAAAAACCCATAATTAGTATCTTAAAACCAACCACATCCCTCCCTGACCTCACCAAAACAGCCCAAGGAATATATTCTAATTGAAACATAATATATCTCTAGTGACATATGTATATCAAAATTAGAGTGTTTTGTACCAAGTTTGTCAATAAGTATTATTCTAATTATGATTCGTTGCAACGGACATGAACATTGCTAGTATTTCCAACCATGCATTTTTTCCTAGTATTCCATAGTTTTGAGTTTTCCATCAAGATATTAGTCACTCATGGTTGATATTTACTTTCAATAATGTACACATATGCACTATGTAACTAGCCTTGCTTATTGGCTTCCAAAGCTTAACTTTCACTCCCACTTACCATATGTAGAGTATTTAACAAAAAACTACCACTTTCAACCAGCCCTAGGAAGAATCTATTGTACAAAAAATAGCAAATACATACCCAAAATTTCTTAATCCATGCCAAAAACTACTACCTAGTACTCCTAGCGATTAGGTTCGTTTAAACCCATTTATGACAGGGTTGTCCCACACGTCCGTGCTGACGAGGCAGCTTAAACCAACACATTTTGTTTGACCGTTGACACGAGGGACGCACATCTAACCTTCTATCCTGTTATTCCCCCTCAAATCATTATTTTTCCTGAACATTACTTCAAACAGTACTGATGCGTGTTCGTCGGTGGCGCCGGTGATGAGCGAGTTGGCCGCCGCTCCGCCGGACGGGCCGGACGCCGCGCTGGCCTCCGCACGGGTTGGCAGGCTGGCCCGAGCGTGACTCACGAGTGAGCAAGCCGCTGCGCTGGCCTTCGCTCGAGCCAGATGGCTGGCCTGAGCGTGGCGCGCGCGAGCAAGTCGTCGCGCTGCCGTGCCAATCTAGCTAGCAAACCTTGCAGACAAGCAGCTGGACGGAGCTATCTTGGCTAGCTAGCGGCCGCGAGCGCCAGACGGAGCTGGCATCCGGGCTGCTGCAACATGGGCTCCGCACCGCCGGCGGTTTTGACCTCGCCTTCTGCCGGCGGCGGCAGCTGCGTCCCATGGCCGACGATGACTAGGTGGACGGGCCGGAGGTAGGAGGTCACTCGAGGATTTTTGTTGGTAAGAGCATGTACAATGGTTGATAAGGTAGTCTTATCTTAAGTCTGCCACGTATGCAAGTGGTAGTAGTTTTTTGGCATTTTAGTGGTTTCTTGCATTATTAGGGGTTTCTTGTAAGGAACAATGTTCGTACTACTAGCGACAAAAGGCGATTCTAGGTTGCGTTGTACTCCAACGAGTACTACTGGTGGTCGCGAGAGTGTATACCTCGTTTTGTGGGTTCGATCCCGGCCGAAGGCACGGCGGCCTTTTTTTTTTAAATAGTACTACTACAGTTCGCTGCGAGCCAATATTTTACATGGGTAGTTTGAGTTTTGAAGTCAAACGGACGTGCGGCCCCACAATCTGGGTGCACTGGACAGCCTAGCCACGTGAACGGGTTTTCCTTCCCAGCATCCCGTGGCTCGCGTGCTCGCCCTAGCCGCACCTCGCTTGCAGCTTCCTCATCAGCTAGTAGAATATTTAAACTAGCGCCTCCCAATTAAGCCCGAGGAGCCGGAAAAGCCTGGCGGGGCATTGGGAACTGTGCAATATGGCTTTGTACGTAAAGTGCTCTACTACTAGTCTGTAGCTTGTGGTGTTGCACGCATGGACTTCACTCCATTATCGGCTCTACTATAAAAGAAATTCCTCTTGACGTGTTTTTTTAAATGGAGGCAAAATCTTTGCTTCATCTCATTCATAAAGAAGGAACTACTAACAAAGTTCGACGAGATCTATCGTGGAACTAACACATCAGATGTCCTCATGAAAGGACTTAATCGCAGAGCCATCGCAACGGGTTAGCTTGAAGGGGTTAAACCGGACAAGGGACACGGGAGTTTATACTAGTCCAGCCCCTTCGATGAAGGTAAAAGCCTACGTCTAGTTGTGATGGGATTGATTGGGTTTCGATGACCAGGGAGCAAATACGCTTTGCCTGAGTCTCGAATTGTTGTTCTCTGTCCCTGAACCGCCGCCGGGTCATCCCTTTATATACATAGGTTGACGCCCGGCCGGTCTACAGAGTCCCGAGGCCGACCCATACAAGTGTCCGGCTCGGTCTCTCCTTTCCTAACTTACACTACAAGTTACATAACCACGGCGGTTTACCACTATGGGCCTTAATCCGCCCTTGGGCTCCGGGCCTCTAAGCTTCAGTAGTAAAACGTCATCTTCTGGATCTTCGTGGGCTTCAATATAATTGAGGGTGAATCGGGCCCTCCTGGCCGGTCTATACTTAGTAGTTATATCCCCAACATTAGGCCCCAGATTGATTTGGACCTATTCATGTCAATCTTCAATACTTAAAGAAATCTTGTGAACATCTCCTTATATTCTCGTAAACCGCCATGTTGTCTTCTCCTGTAAACTTTTTAAACCACCGTGACGTCATCCTCTGGACACAGCAACGGACCATCATGACATCATCTCTGTATAAAAAGATTCCCTTCATTAATGGTATCGAGAAAATTGAGGCGACAGGCGCGCCTTCTTTGCCGCTTCAGGCTCCTTGATTCTTGCGCCCGCCATTTATCCCTTTCTCCTTATAAATAAAGCCCGAGGGTCCTTTTCTTTCTTTCCCTTCTATGCCTTCCTCTTCCTCCTTGCGACGCCCAAGCTCTGAAGCTCCGCCGCCGCCCTCGACCCTTGAGAACTGCACCGACGAAGGCCGCTGCATCAACCTGAATCGAACCAGAGTTCGTGGCATCCCTCTGCAGTAGATCAGTACTGGTAAGTTTTTCCTTTCCCACATCTTTAGATCTGTGCTAGGGTTAACGAGTTCATCCGTGTTCATAAGTGTTCATCCCAGTTCTTCGTTTTTACTTCTGCCACGGTTTCTTTGATCCAATCAGTAGCGTAGATCTTGTGCGGTAGTTGCTCCGAATCCATTTTTAGCACTAGTAGATCTTCCTTCAGTGTAAAGAATCCTCAGTAGAACATATGACCTTCTCTGTTCTGCTTAACGCCATTATAGGTCTGGAAATTTTTCTCTATTGAAGCATGGTAGATCCAAATAAATTTTGTCATTGTGTGAAACCTGTTTTTGTCAATACTTGGTAGATTTTCATTTCCGGCTCCTTCACCTAAGGTCGGTTTAAACCTTTAGTAGTTGGTAATCCGCCACATGTCATTAGCCCTCACTTTAAACCGACGTCTTAGTCTTGAATAATAAACTCCGATTTAACTTACTTATATGCCTTCATCAAATTCCCCGGTTTAACACTGATTAGTACGTTCCAACCAACTATCGTAAACCGGCCTTCCTTTTTCCCTTTACAGTTTGTTTCCAAGATGACTAAGCAATTCGCCGCTTGTAACTGGGTTCCATCCCGGATCACGGAAACACAGATCAATGGATATGTAGTGACGGGCACTTTAGCCTCAAAAAACGTCCTTCACTGGCGAGTTCCTGGCCCTGAGTGCCCTCCTGAGCCTCAGGATGGCGAAGTTATTGTTTTTATGCAGCACTTAGACCGGGGTTTCAGCCCGCCCAGTTCAAAAAATTTCCGGGATGTCCTTGCTAGCTTTCAACTTCATCTGCAAGATATTGGACCAAATTCTGTGTCAAATATATGCAACTTTCAAGTATTTTGTGAAGTTTACCTTCAGGAAGAACCATCTATTGAGCTATTCCGGGACTTCTTCCATCTAAACCGCCGAACTGAATTTTTTGATGGTCCTAACACGGAACTTGGCAGGGTATCAATCCAGAATAGGAAGGAAGTTGATTTCCCACATGCATCACACCACAGTCATCCCAAAGACTGGAACCAAACTTGGTTTTATTGTCGGAACACTGCCCCTGCTAAAGAAAATCCCTTGCCGGGTTACCGCCCTCACCAGCTTAGCAACGGCCACCCATTACCTCATCGGTTAACTGCCAAGGAGCGGCAGACTTATGCACCTCAACTCGCCAAGCTCCGGGCTCTCTTGGCCAACGGTTTGACTGGTGTTGATCTCATCCGCTGTTGGGTTAAATGGCACATCCTGCCCTTAAGTCGCCGCTCCGGGTTAATGCATGAGTATACCGGCAACGCCAAGGACCCTCAACGGTTCAATGAAATAGAAATGACTGATGATGAAGTTACCGAATCAGTGAAGAAAATGTTAGACGAACCAATCACCACATGCAGTCAAACCGGGTTGGCTCCCTTTTACGCTGCCAACACACCGCCAGCAGTAAGATTTTAACCTTGTACTTTCTTGATCCGCCTCCGCTTTAATATTTGTTCTAATAATCCTTTGTTTAATTTTTCAGGCCAATAGCTCCTTTTGGAAAAGGAAAGCTTCAGATAAACCGGCAAGAGCTCCTCGTGCCAAGAGCAAAGCTGTTAAGAAAGCCGCCAAGAAGAAGACCGGCGAGGCTGATGATCCGCCCGAAGATGTTGAAGATTCGGATCAAGAGGTAGAACTTGACTCCCTTGGCTCCTTCTTCATACACCTTATTAACAATGACTATCATCAGGATGATGCGGAGGTCAGCCGTGCGGACCATGTTGAGGTAATCTCTCTTTCCTCCGACTCAGATCTCGTGCCGGTTCAAAGATTTCGCCGTGCAGTTCGGAAAGTGAAATGCTCTCACCCTCTTGCTTATTGGGATCCAAAATTTTCTTTGAAGGCACAGCAACCTGAAGGGCATCGCACAACCCGTCATAGCGGCCAACAAGTCACCTCTTCCGGTTTACCGGATACACCAACCTGGAAGCGTCGTCCAGAGGTTACTTGTTCTCCTGAAAAACGTTATCCCTTGAAGGGTTTCTTCCGATACCCACTTAATCCGTCTGATCCAAATTACCAGGCATCTTCCAACTCGTCTGGTGGTTCATCAACTACTCAGCTGCCTCCCCTCAAGACCGTCGCTGGGTAAGTGTATTCATTTTTGGTTTATCTCTTCATGCCTCAGTTTATCATACTAATCTTTTATTTTGATGTTGTAGCGCCAAGGCCCGATTGAGCAAGAAAGCTAAGACCAGCGGCCCCACTGACGATGTTGATCCGGAGAAGACCCCAGAGGATGTTGGCGAAAATCCTGATATTATTGTAGATGACTCTACTCCGCAAGACCCAGCTACTGATGCTGTTTTGCCGGAGGCTGATCCGGCTACACATGTTGATACATCAAGTCCACATGCCACGCCTCCCAGTCCAGTTGTTGATCCGCTGAGTTCAGCTCCTAATCCTCCAAGCCCTGTTGCCAATCCGCCAAGCCCAGCCAAAGACAATGTCAATCCACCGAGCCTAGCAAAAGATGATGATGATGTTGTTGTCACTGGTACTGCTTATACTGCCCCGGGCAATCCAGTTGCTTTGTCAAAACATACTGCCAAGGACGAATTTGTTGCTATGGGCAAAGGGAAGGGGAAGACTGATTTGTCAGACTATGTTAACCTTTCTGCTCAAGATCTTCATTCCGGATTCCTGAACCGGCTGTACACCAGCCAAGATTATGAGGCCGGTTTAGTGAATCTGATGAAGGAACGCTATGAGGTAATCTTCCAAACACCATCTTATTTCTATACATTCTTGTATTGTAGCCCCCAAGGGCCGGTTTATCTCTTAAAGGTAAACCGGGTCTTTAAAGATAAAGAACACTTCGATGTCGTAGCCCCCAAGGGCCGGTTTGTCTTGTGAAGACAAACTGGGACTTTTATACTCCATTTCTGTACTTTGTTGACTTTCCTTACATATTTTCTTGATCAAACACACATTAGCCCCCAAGTGCCAAGATTAAAACTTGTATTGATCTTTGGGACTTCAAACAATCAGTAGTAAAGAAGCAAGTCGCATTAGCCCCCAAGTGCCAAGTGTATAACTTGTTATATGCATGGGACTTTTGATAAATTATTGACATGCTCCTCATCTTACTATGGCAGGCTGATATAAATCACCAAAGCTCTCGAATTGCCGATCTTCAAGAGAACCTCAAGACCCAACAAGCAGAAACGTCCAAGGCAAAAGATGAGCTTAAAACCGCGTTGGCAGCCATGGAGCAACTCAAAGAAGGGTTCAATACGGAGCGTGCCAACTGGGAGACTGAAAATAATGCATTGCTGAAGCGGGCAGAAGACGCCGACTTAGCCCTTAAACCGGTGGCGGAAGAACTAACTGGGTTGAAGCGCCAAGTGAATGCCATGACTTCTGCAGTGTTTGGTAAGTAATCCAATTTGCCGGTTTAACATGAAATTTTTAAACCGTTGTAGGTGGCCGCATTGCTCATCTGGGCTCTGATATGCGGATGAAGCTAGAAGCAGCATATACTCTGATTGAAGAACTATATACCGGTGCCCAATGGGTTATCTGTGCAGCTTCATACAACACTCCGGCCCCCACATTGATCAAGGATACTCTAGCAAGGTTATCCATGACGCCGGCGCAGACAGAAGAAATGAAGCGATCTGCTGCCAGGGCCGGCGCTTTGTTGGCACTTACCCGGGCCAAAGCATGGATATCTGACCTTGATCCGGTGGATATTGCCAAGGGCTTCCCTAGTGAACAAGAGAACGGGGCAGAGTTTGATAATGAAGCCCTCAAAAATGTGACAAGGGTGATGCGTCCTCTGGCGAGTCAATTGGCAGAAGAAGCTAACTTGACTGTTCACTGGTCCTTCTATGATGCCAACAACAAACGAGTTGACACTATCATGCCAGAAGTGCAAAATTCTATCCCACCAATCCGTAAGCACACTTACGCCCCTGACGTTGATCCAGCTGAACTTATAAGTGAAGCGGCTGTCTTTCAGGCCTTAACCCGGATTGACTGGACCACCGTTGACTTCCAGCCACTGGATGAAGAGAAGGAGGCTGAACCGACGCTAGATGATCCATCAACTTCACGTCAACATGGTGATGAGGCTTGATCCGGCAATCTGGTTGATGTGTCATGAACTTTGATCTGTTGGAAAGAACAAGTCCGTTTTTTGGGCCGTAAAGCGCTTTGTAATAGGCTAGTTAAAATACTGTGATCTGCTGCCATCGTGCACTGGGCTATACTTTGCTTGATCCGCCATGCCAATTTCAATGTTGGCTTATATATCTTCATAATATTATGCAATCCCTATGTCTGCATAAAAACATCTGTCCGGGCGGTTTACCGCTGGACGGGTCATAATACCCAAGATAAAGCCTGGCTAATAACCAAAGCAGAATAAATATGAAATAACTCATACCTGTGATATGAAATCCCTTAGTAAGGGTGAAAACCCAAATCTTTGAGCTGTTAAGACCCTTACCCTATAATGATGTTATGAATAAATCATGCTGGGTTATGATGAACACCAGATGATCATATTGGCGACATATAGTCAAAGCCAGGCCGGTTTAACAAACACCGGTTTGATAAGATGTTTTGACAACCTATAGCCGAAAGCCAAGCCGGGTTAACATGATGACTGAAAAGCCACACCGGGTCAATAGACACTGGTTCAACATAAAATTTTAACAAAGGAGAAAAATCTTGACAAGGGCAAATAAAACCATGTAGTCGAGGCTTTTCAAGGGCTGTCAGGCCCAAATTCGAGGCTTTTCATGGGCTGCCAGGCCACTGAGTTAAACCATTTTGCAAAGCCTTTTAAGATGGGCCTCCAACTAACCAATCGTCGTTTTAACTTTGACAGGTTCAGGGTCTATATAAGATTGACTTGTCAAACGTTCGGCGGGTCGTGCCAGGATTACCTGGATAGGAGTGGCTTACTTGATGAAGGCAGGTTAACCCGGGGTTTTAGGTGAATACACCAGGCTTCCAAGCCGTGGGTCGATACCCAATTACAAGGGTCCTTTCAAACTCTTTGTGGCTTTTGCACAAAAGAGCCCCCAAGTAATTTTGTGAGTTGTGCTCAATGGGTGCCTATGTTTGAGTTGTACTTTTAGCAATAATACTCTCTTTGGCCCCTTGGGTGTGAAGCTCCCAAGCTGTATTGTGGCATGATAGCCGGTTTAACAGGTAGTACTTCGCATTGTCAGTTGAAGCCCCCATGTAAACAAAGAAATTTGAAGGAAAAACGGCAGAGGCCCTGCTTATAGCAAGGATGCCGGTTTATTGTATTGATCATAATATATACATTGTTGAAATATGTACATAAGAAAAGCCTATGGCTCAAGTGTAGTAAGGTCGAAGGAGAGCTATGTTCCATGGCCGCCGGGTCTCATCCTCAGAACTGCGTGAGTCTTCTCGAACGTCAATGAGATAGTATGATCCATTGTGTAGATTTTTGCTGACCACAAAGGGTCCTTCCCAAGGTGGGGATAACTTGTGCATATCAGTCTGATCCTGAATGAGCCAGAGCACCAAGTCACCTTCTTGAAAGGTTCGTGTCTTAACCCGGCGGCTGTGATAACGCCGCAGGTCCTGTTGATAAACCGCCAATCGAACCAAAGCCATGTCCCATTTTCATCTAACAGGTCCAACGCCTCTTGACGTGCTTGCTCATTGTCTGCTTCAACATAATTGGCAACCCGGGGCGAGTCGTGACGAATATCACTTGGGAGGACGGCCTCAGCCCCATAGACCATGAAGAAAGGTGTATAACATGTGGATCGGTTTGGGGTGGTGTTTATACTCCACAACACAGATGGTAACTCTTCCACCCAACAACCCGGCGTCCGCTTCAAAGGAACCATAAGCCTGGGCTTAATACCCTTTAAGATCTCTTGATTTGCCCTCTCAGCTTGACCATTGGACTGGGGATGAGCCACGGACGCTACATCAAGCCGGATGTGCTCTCGTTGACAAAATTCCTCCATCTCACCTTTAGAAAGATTTGTGCCATTATCCATGATGATGCTGTGCGGAAAACCAAAATGGAAGATGATCTTTTTGAGAAATTGAACCGTCGTGGCTGCATCACACTTGCTGACGGGCTCCACTTCAACCCATTTAGTGAACTTGTCAACCGCCACCAACAGGTGGGTCTTCTTATCCTGGGAGCGCTTAAAAGGTCCCACCATATCAAGCCCCCAAGTGGCAAACGGCCAAGTGATAGGAATCATCCGTAGTTCCTGAGCCGGAACATGAGCTCGACGTGAAAATTTCTGACAAGCGTCACACTGCTTTACCAGATCCTCCGCATCAGCATCAGCTGTCAACCAATAGAACCCATGACGGAAAGCTTTAGCCACGAGGGACTTGGAACCGGCATGGTGACCACAATCCCCTTCATGGATTTCTCATAGAATCTCTTGCCCTTCTGCAGGAGAAATACAACGTTGGAATACGCCTGAAACACTGCAATGGTGTAACTCGCCATTGTGAATAACCATGGACTTGGACCGTCGGATTATCTGTCTGACGAAGACCTCATCATCTGGTAACTCGCCCCGGTTTAGATACGCCAAATATGGAACCGTCCAATCCGGAGTGGTATGTAAAGCGGCCACCAATTGGGCCTCCGGATCAGGAACAGCTAAATCCTCCTCTGTAGGCAACTTAACAGACGGGTTATGCAAGATATCTAAAAAGGTATTGGGTGGTACCGGTTTACGCTGAGATCCTAGCCGGCTTAAAGCATCTACTGCTTCATTTTTGCGCCGGTCAATGTGCTCAACCTGATAACCCTTAAAATGACCTGCCACAATATCCACCTCGCATCTGTAAGCCGCCATGAGTGGATCCTTAGAATCCCAAGTACCAGAAACTTGCTGAGCCACCAGATCAGAATCTCCAAAACAGCGAACCCGACTTAAGTTCATTTCCTTAGCCACATGGAGACCGTGGAGTAAGGCCTCATACTCAGCTGCATTGTTCGTACAAGGAAACATTAGGCGGAGAACATAACAAATTTTATCACCTCGAGGGGCAGTAAGAACAACTCCATCCCCCGAGCCCTCCAATTGCCTGGATCCATCAAAGTGAATGGTCCAGTATGTATTATCCGGTTTGTCCTGTGGTGCCTGTAACTCGGTCCAATCATTGATGAAGTCAACAAGCGCATGTGACTTAATTGATGTCCGAGGCATATACTTCAATCTGTGCGGGCCAAGCTCAATCACCCACTTTGCAACCCGGCCAGTTGCCTCCCTGTTCTGAATTATATCGCCCAAAGGAGCTGAACTGACTACTGTAATAGGATGACCTTGAAAGTATTCTTTGAGCTTCCGACTAGCCATAAAAACCCCATAAACTAGCTTCTGCCAATGCAGATACCGTTGCTTTGACTCGATAAGTACTTCGCTGATATAGTAAACCGACCATTGAACCGGATATTCCTTACCAGCCTCCTTGCGCTCCACCACAATTGCCACACTGACAGCACGGGCATTAGCAGCCACGTACAATAACAAGGGCTCTTTATCAACTAGAGCAGCAAGAACCGGCGGTTCAACCAACTGCCGCTTTAAGTCCTCAAATGCCGCATTGGCCGCATCACTCCAGACGAAATCGTCTGTCTTTTTCAACATCTTGTACAAAGGAATCGCCTTCTCTCCCAAACGGCTGATAAACTGGCTGAGGGCTGCAATTCGACCCGCCAAACGCTGAACATCATTGATACACTTCGGTTTAGCCAAAGATGTAATTGCCTTGATTTTTTCCGGATTAGCCTCAATGCCTCTGTTGGACACCAGAAAGCCTAAAAGCTTGCCTGCCGGAACACCAAAAACACACTTATCCGGATTAAGCATCATTTTGTAAACGCGAAGATTGTCAAATGTTTCCTTGAGATCATCTATCAAGGTTTCCTTCTTCCTGGATTTTACCACAATGTCAACCACATAGGCATGAACATTACGCCCAATCTGCGTGTGAAGACAATTTTGCACAGAACGCTGATAAGTTGCCTGGGCACTTTTGAGCCCAAAGGGCATAGAAACATAGCAGAAGGCTCCAAAGGGAGTGATGAAGGCTGTCTTCTCCTGGTCCTTAACTGCCATTTTAATCTGATGATAACCTGAATAAGCATCCAAGAAAGTCAGTCGCTCACAACCCGCCGTCGCATCAATAATCTGATCAATACGCGGGAGAGCAAAAGGATCTGCCGGACAAGCCTTGTTCAAATCTGTGTAGTCCACACACATACGCCAAGTGTCGTTTTTCTTAAGAACGAGCACCAGATTAGCCAACCACTCAGGGTGAAACACTTCGATGATAAATCCAGCAGCCAACAGCCGGGCTACCTCTTCACCGATGGTCTTGCGTCTTTCCTCGTTAAAGCGGCGAAGAAATTGCTTGACCGGTTTAAACTTGGGATCAATATTGAGAGTGTGCTCAGCGAGTTCCCTCGGTACACCTGGCATGTCAGAAGGCTTCCATGCAAAAATGTCCCGATTCTCACGGATGAACTCGATGAGCGCGCTTTCCTATTTTGGATTCAGATTGGTGCTGATGCTAAACTATTTGGATGAATCGCCAGGGACAAAGTCAACAAGTTTAGTCTCATCAGCCAGTTTGAACTTCAGGGTCGGGTCATGCTCAGTGGTGGGCTTCTTCAGAGGGGTCATGTCTGCCGGATCAACATTGTCCTTATAAAACTTCAGCTCCTCTGTAGCACAAACCGACTCAGCATAAGCCGCCTCACCTTCCTCACAATCCAAAGCGATGTTTCGACTTGCATGCACTGTTATAGTCCCCTTATGACCCGGCATTTTGAGGTGTAAATAGATATAGCAGGGTCTCGCCATGAACTTTGCGTAAGTCGGCCGTCCAAATAGTGTGTGGTACGGGCTCTGGATTTTCACCACTTCAAAGGTCAACTTTTCAGACCTGGAATCATGCTCATCTCCAAACACAACCTCCAAAGTGATCTTGCCAATAGGATACGCCGATTTACCTAGTACTACACCATGAAAACAGTGTTGGATGGTTGACTCTTGTCTGTCAACCCCATGCGGCGAAAAGTCTCATAGTATAAGATGTTGATGCTACTCCCTCCATCCATTAGGACTTTGGTAAACTTGTAACCTCCCACCTGAGGTGCTACCACCAAAGCTAGTTGACCCGGATTGTCAACCCGGGGCGGATGATCCTCTCTGCTCCACACAATGGGCTGCTCGGACCACCGTAAATAACGTGGTACTGCCGGTTCAACGGCATTAACTGCCCTTTTGTGAAGCTTCTGATCGCGCTTACACAGGCTAGTAGTGAACACGTGATATTGCCCACCATTCAACTGCTTGGGGTGACTTTGATAACCTGACTGCTGCTGATTTCCTTGATTATTCTGCTGGCCATTACCACCTTGGTTATTATGGTTGCCCTGATTATTCTGAAATCCAGAGCTTGAACCGTCGCCACCATGAAAACCTGGACCTGAACCGCCCTATGGACCCTGATCATACCGGAAGACATCGGAATTCTTGAACTCCTTCATGATATAACGATCTTTCCAAAGATGTGTGGAAGGGGCCTCCTTGGTCCCATGCTTTGGGCAGGGCTGGTTTAACAAACGCTCCAGATTCATCCCTCCACCGCGCTGGGGCGGTTTACCTTTATGACGCTGCATATTGGTGTTAGCCACAAGATCTGAACTATCTGCCTTGCGCTTACCGTTATTCCCATGGCCTCCTTGGTTGTGATGTTGTCCCTTCGCACCGCCGTTCTTCTTTCCCTTCTCCGGTTTATCCTCATCAGAATCAGGATCCTTGGTATTATTAGAATCGGCATATTTGACCAAGGCTGCCATAAGGGTTCCCATGTCATTGCAGTGGCGTTTGAGCCATCCCAACTTCATCTTTAGAGACTTAAACTGGCAATTACACTCCAGCGTTATGATTGCTTGACCAGCATTAATCCGGTCTGACGAATGCAAAACTTCTGAAACCCGGTGCACCCAATGAGTTGTTGACTCGTTCTCCCCTTGAACACAAGCATCCAGATCCACAATGGACATGGGATGTTTGCACGTGTCTTTGAAATTGGCTATAAATCGGGCCTTCAACTGATCCCATGACTCGATGGAGTTAGCTGGTAAATTTTTCAACCAAGTACGGGCTGTCCCTTCCAACATCATCGTGAAGTACTTTGCACAGGCCGCTTCATCCACATCTAGCATCTCCATTGCCATCTCATAACTCTCGACCCATGCCTCAGGTGGCTGATCCGCAGTGTAATTAGGCACTTTACGTGGACCCTTGAAATCCTTGGGCAGACGCACATTACGGAGAGCCGGAATGAGACACGGCACTCCCCAGGAACTGAAGGCAAGCCCGCCGCCTCGGTCTACTGACGCCGCTGGCTGAACCAGGGCGGGTTGATGACGACCCATAGCGGCCTCCCTTCGTGCTCTGCCATTATCCACCACGTCTTGAGCATTACGACGCCGCGCACTGCTAGAAACTTCCAGTTCATCCATGTGCCTGCTATAGCTTGGGCTCGGACGAGGGGTTGAATGAATTCTATCCCGGCTATAGGAATAAGCCTGCTGCTGCACCACAGCGGTTTGAAGAAGGTCCCTAGCCCGCCACATTTCAATCACCGCTAGTGAATCACCCTCCATCAGAATGGCTGCTAGGCGCGATGCTGCAGCAATCATGTTATCCAAAGGGCTCGAGAAGTGACCCGGTGGTCTGGACATGCATTGCGGCAGGTTATCCGTTCGTCGGGGTGGTTCCGTCATCCGTGGTCGATCCGGCGCTGCCCTGGGCGCATCGGTCCGGTTTGCAGCTGCTGGATTGCTCGGCCTAGCGCCTGGTGTTTGAAAGAGGTTCAGTCCTTCGTAGACCGATGGTAGACGAGACCGGTACTTCCTTCGCACTACATCATCTGATGTGTTCCGATCCAGCATGAGCCGGTAATTCTGCGCCTGTATCTGCTGTGACGGGGCATCCAAAGCGACCCGTTCTTCAGCCATCCTAGCATGTTCAATTGCCAGGTCCTCCTTAGCCTGCGTTATCTGGTCCTTTAGCTTCGCGATATCCGCATTGTGCTGATCCTGCATCTCCGGGGTAACTGTCGTGGTTAACAAGGTCGCCCAGGCATCCATCAAACCGGAGAGTACTTGAGTCGGTCGGCGCGCCGGGGCTCCTGCCGCGGCCGCTAATCCGGTATTCATTGCCGCTGTAGATGAAGACTGCAAAGTGGGCTGTGTTCCGGCCATGTAAAAAGCAACCCGACTTGGCGGTTCAAGGAGGTCCGGAATACTGTTGCCATCGGAATATCCTTCGAACACACTATCATGAATCTGGTACGGGGACTCGGTTTCGCCAGTGGATGACTCGCCGTCGGAATAAACAGCCGCCTCGCCTTCGGGCACTGGTTCAGATCCGATCCCATGGACACATCCTACAAACGCATGCTTCATGGCGAGCTTAACCCGGGCTGGACTCGCATGCTGAGCCGTCTCAATGAGGTCAATGCAGATGTCTGGCTCAGGGCCCGGTTCGCCGATCTTGCCGATGAAGACATGAATTCCGCCAAAGGGGACCCGGTATCCGTACTCGATTGAGCCGGCCTCGGGCCCCATCCTTCGTCGTCGATGTAGAGCTTGCCGCAATGACTCTTGGTCATCCGGCCAACCGCGTACCCCTTGAGCCCTTCAAAGCTGCCCTTCAAGAACTCAAAACCATCATGTGACAGCCCCACGGTGGGCGCCAATTGTCGTGGAACTAACAAGTCAGATGTCCTCATGAAAGGACTTAGTCGCAGAGCCATCGCAACGGGTTAGCTTGAAGGGGTTAAACCAGACAAGGGACACATGAGTTTATACTAGTTCGGCCCCTTCGATGAAGGTAAAAGCCTACGTCTAGTTGTGATGGGATTGATTGGGTTTCGATGACCAGGGAGCAAATACGCTTTGCCTGAGTCTCGGATTGTTGTTCTCTGTCCCTGAAGCGCCGCCGGGTCGTCCCTTTATATACATAGGTTGACGCCCGGCCGGTCTACAGAGTCCCGAGGCTGACTCATACAAGTGTCTAGCTCGGTCAATCCTTTCCTAACTTACACTACAAGTTACATAACCATGGCGGTTTACCACTATGGGCCTTAATCCGCCCTTGGGCTCCGGGCCTCTAAGCTTCAGTAGTAAAACGCCATCTTCTGGATCTTCATGGGTTTCAATATAATTGAGGGTGAACCGGGCCCTCCTGGCCGGTTTACACTCAGAAGTTATATCCCCGACAAGATCCATTACACCTCCACAAATGGAAGCGAAAAGCCTAGTCTCGCTGTATCAAATAACTCAAATGTTCTGCCCCCGCAGTAACCGTCGCTGATAAACAGGCTGCTGGTGTGTGCGTGAGAGGATCGGCTGAGTAGGCCAGCTACGTGAGAGGAGCGGCTGAATAGAGCACCGAGAGTACCCACTAGGCCATTGCGCAGGTGTACTTCCCTGCATTGATAGTACAGCGATGGTTCTAGAGAACAGTAGTACCCTCCACTTCCAACTGTAGCTCCTTGGCCCTGAGATTCAAGAGTTCAAAACTGGTGCACTATACTAGACTAGACTAGAAGTACAGTACATCGCACTACTAGTTGAGAAAAGTAGTACTAGTACTGCTACAGTATGAGTACGTACTCCTCCGTCACATAATGTAAGACGTTTTTTGACACTAGTTGGCGTGTACAAAAAATGGCAAAAACATACCCAAAATTTCTTAATCCACGCCAAAAACTACTACCTAGTGCCAAAAATTTCTTACTAGTGCTATTATTTACAGTATAATGCAATCCCATAACGTTCCAAAATGCTAGTACTAGTAGTAAATAATAGCCTCACCCCTTCGCTGAGGAATGATCTACAGTTGCAAGGGGCAAGGCCCTGCGGTTACTACGCTCTTATCTCCTCCCCGCCAGTTCCCCTCCCCCCGAAGAGAAGGCAGTTCGTCGCTGCTCCCATGGATTCGCCAGGCGGTTCTCCACCTCATCGGGGCTGGGAGACCTTGGACGACGATCCTATGGGAGAAATCGCACGCCGCTCCGACGTCCTCACCGCCGCAAGACTCGGTGCTTCCTGCACCAACTTTTTCAAGACGCTGCTTAAACAGGCTTGGGAAAAGGCCATGCTTGTTGGTCTTCCATGCATCCTCGAGGAGAAGGTTCTTCAATGGGACAATCCTTCGAACAGTCCACCGCTCCCTGGCCATGGTTGCACGTTGACTCCGCTAGAGTTGCCGACGTTGAGAGGTAGTCAGATTTTGTCCGACGAGCAAGTCAGTAATGGAGTTTGATCATGTAGTACTTAGTTATTCCATTTCCATCCCATAATTTCTCCGCTGCCCATCGTCTTATATATAGGTCTGGGTCAGTGCCAACGAAGATTGGCTTGCGTACCTCTGGCCGGATACCACCATCATTTTGCACAACATCGATAGCAGTGCGGCCGTTCCGGTAGACCCCTTCTCCACCATTGGGATTGGGCTTCTGGACTGGCTGGGCTTGAATACGTATGATGATGCCTACATGAGATTGAGAAGATAGAAATTGCGGACCCGCCGACAAAGCGACACGGCTACGACGATTACTATCTCATCGCGGTGTTCGACATAAGGATTGCCATCAATGCAAGATGCAGTAACGGCAGAGGCTGGCGCATGTTGGCGGTGGTAGATTTGTACCCCTACACGTTCGAAGACGCCGTGCGCCATCTAGGCCACATCTTCGCGGTGACAAGCCAGGGGACTTGTTTCATCTAGTTGCCATCCTACGGTACGGGATATTACAGACAGAATGCACAAACCATCATTTGCATCCCTAACGGTACTCCATTATTTTGCAGGGACCAGTCATCCCCCGATCAAAATAAGATCGCCGATCCTGGATGTGCATTTGCATCCGCGATTCAGTCTAACCTGGAACCTTGTAGCTGACTTTGGCATATTGGGATCAACTATCTTAGCAGTCGTTACCCATGGTAGCACTAATGTGCAACATGGTCACACAATCTACCACGATCGGACCGTCACCATCTACCCAGGTATTCCATTTTTTAACCCTCTCGCCTTCTCTTTCATTGTTGTACTAGTACTAGTATACTTAGTAGTACTAGTAGGAGTACTTTTTACCTTGGAGGACGCGTATAGCTAGCTAGGCCCTTAAAGACTTGAACCCACTAGCTGCCACCATTTTTGTTTTTCCATGTCTTACTATCTCATCCATGTAGCCAAGAGTGGCTATATATAATAAGCCGGTTATTTTACTTCCTCTATACCAGAATAGTACTATTTGCTGCACAGTATTACTGACCGCCATATTTGAGCACAACATTATTATGCATGGACCTTAACTATGTAAGTCCCCATGTGTCCAGATCTGGGATGCCGCGTGTACCAGATGAACGGCGCCGACTTCGACCCCCGTGATGCTACGTGGGTGCCGAGGAACACTCTTGGAGAGTACTCGCTTTTCATCGGGGACAGCTACCCCATTGTGAAGCGGATGCCACCTTCCGTGCACGACACGAAAGGCCTACCGTTCATGAAGCATGGTTGTGTCTTCAGTGCACACCGCCGGATGAACAACATGCTGGGACACGCTATCCCTGATTTATGCCGCTTCAGCTTGGATGAGTCTCCATCGTGTGCAACCAGACTAGAAAGCTGCGACAATGATTCTCGTTGCCCATCTCTATGGATCGTGCCATCCATGAAGAACACCTAGGACTGGAACCTGGAGGAGGACATGCATGTAGCCCATCTATAACGTGTAAGTGGAGTATGGTAATTGTGAACGGTAGCGCTGTGAATATATGTAGACTAGTCGTGCACAAATTTATCGCATGAATTGGAGATGAACTTGTGTGGCATACTGGCATTTGTCCTTTAGAATTTATTACTAGTAAATCTATTATGTGTATGTGCAACTTGTGTGGTTGTTGCACTGGCTCCAACACGCTCTTTGAGAAAAAAAGGTGGCACAGCTTTGGATATACGTGACGTGGCGGCATCATACAGTAGCATCGTTCGCTATAGTTTTAGTACACTCCTACTAGGACGAGAACTCCTATAAAACCTTGCGCTTGGCTCTTTGCCTCTTCGGGAGGTTCAACAGTTCGTACTCGTGTGAACCTTGCACTTAGCTCTTCGCCTCTTTGGAAGGTCCAACAATGATGATACTATAGTACAATATGCTTCTGGCAATCTGACACCGATTGAACTACTGCACGTCCACCGCGAGGGCGAGGGCGAGGGAGAGGGAGAGGGAGAGGGCGTTGTAGTCAAAACCCTCTCCTCGTCCTGCGAACCACCGTGCGCGTGGGCGAGGGAGAGGCATAGTAAGCAAGCTTCTCCTCGTTCGGCAAGTTGACGGGACACATCAAAGCAGTACTACTACTAGTAGTAGTCCATACTGCGTCCTTTCCGATTAATATGGCTTAATTTGAAACGAGAAAAATACACTGGCGGTCAACGTATGTAACAATACGCTCTTTACGGTCACTATATATAGTTTTAAGTCGATTATACGATCACTAGCTCATCATAGAGCACCGTATTGCATCCTACTGACCGGCCACATAGTCAACGTGGCACTTTGTTGACTGGTTAAATTGTCTCTTGGTTTCTGGGTCCCACCTGTCAGTTGGCAGAGCAAAGAAATCAGTTAAACAAAACTTTACGCGGGCGCGACATGAGTCCAACCCTTGCGCCCGAACCGCCCTGGCAGTGTATGTGAGTGCATGCATGTGTCCTCCCTCGGTCTTCCAACAAAGAGTGTACATCGGCTATAAAACAAAGAGTGTAGTACATGATGTACATCTACACTTCCAATGCATTTAGCCTTTAATCTAAATCGATATTGGTTGACTAATGCACCAACTTGTGCTGTAGGTATAGGCTACACCTACATGTCTATCCTTAATTACAGCATGCAACGACCTTCATTTAATCTTCTTATCTCAATGGTCGCATGCACACATAAGTCTGCTACTTTTGGGCGTTAATTATGCCCTGGTCAATGTGTAAATCTCTAAATGTACAGTCTTTCACGGACGTAGGGAGTAGGTTGAGCACTTGAGTGTGAGCATGTGTGTTGCGTCGTGTGCTGTGTGCCGCATGGGTGCGTGAGTGTTGCGTGCGTCCATGTGTATGTGTGAGTGTTGCATGTTGCATGCATGCATGCATGCATGGGGCTTACTCCCTCCCATTGACATGTTCATATTTCAAGCTTCCTCTGTTCCCTCCATATGGTGATACTCCCTCTGTTCCCAAATAGTACGGAGTAAAAGCCTCCCTCTGTTCCCAAATACGGAGTATTTGTCTTTCTACAGATTTCAACAAGTGACTAGGTACGGAGCAAAATGAGTGAAGTGAGCGTAGAGGCATAGGGATACTATAGAAAGGAAGTCCTCGCTATCCATTGTTCCCCATCTCGGTCAGAGAGAACTATTCAACTAGTCTTCGCAGTGAAGTGACAATACATGCTGCAGCAGATGGGACACATAATTAATAAGCTGAACCAGCGTGTTGTTGTTACTAAATCAGCCTTACCCAGTACTGCCATCATGTTTGCTAGTAGAGCACGCTTCCGCAAATAGGCCTACGCACCTCTGTCCTCCATTAACTAACATATGGGCCCTCTTGTGGTAGACCCACATGTCATCGTTGTAACTATTTACACTCCGAAGGACAGTATATCCTGGTAGTAGTACTAGTAGAATTGAGATTTAATGCACTTTCTTCCCTGTCTTCCACTCTTCTTCCTCCTCTCTTCTTCTTCCTCCTCTCTTCCCCATCATCGGCCGCACACCATTTACCCCCGCTCACTGCTCGCTCGCCCGCGCCATCTTCCTTGGTAGCTCGCTCGTACCATATCCCCCCGCTCACTGCTCGGCCACACGAGGAGAAGCTTCTGCGCTCGCCCGCCCGAATCCACTTCCCCGCCGGCTCGCAGGCACCAAAAACCCCAATGGCAGAACCGACTGACACGCAGAGCCACGATTGGAATTCCCTCCCCGATGTTCTCTTGGAGCAGATCTGTAGTCGTATGGACCTACTCAGCACCGTCCGTCTGGCCGTATGCTCGGTGTCTTTGTACCGTCTACTCGTCTGCAACCGGCCGGCTCTTTTCAAGACACCCTGCTTGCTGATGCCCGATCCTCGCAGGTGGCCCAGACACCGACTTGACGATCCTACGGAGGTTGCCGTGGTGCCCCTCGACATGCTACCACTACCCATCCACCTGTCCTTCATGCGCGGCCACTACTAGGCGAGCATGAAGGCCAACTAGATCATCCTCATCCACTACACTGGTAGTCCGTGGCATCTCGTAGATATCTACACCCAGCGAGAGATCACCCTTCCATCGTTGGATACCGCTGCCATCAAGCCTTGTGGCCCGCCGGACACTCCTGCCTACTACGCACGAGACGCATCAAGCTTTTGGCTCGACCTCTGTTTGCAGAAAGTTGTAATCTATGAAGTGCCCACACCATCAGAAGACTACACGGATTACAAGCTCATTGCCTTGTTCAACATGGGATTAGTCTATCTGGAATCCGGTCGCCATACATGGTTATGGCTCATCATCAATCCTGTTGAGGCAACATTTCTGTCTGATGCTATAGTGCATGATGGCATCATTTACGCGGTCGACGCACAGATTGGCTGCCTATACTGGTGGAATCTATCGTCATGTAATTGTTCTATCTCATCTCATCTTTACCTTATGAATACGAGTGCCAGTTCATTTGTTACAAATTTAGAATGCATAGCATGTCTATAACCACATCATTGCTATATGTTCCTCTCATTTCCTAGATTTTTATGACCGCACATGTTATTGTTAGAGTTGATATGAGAACAATTGGCATCTAATGATTGTTAGAATACATATTATGAGCATAACATCATGATTGCTATATGTTACTCTTGTTTACAACATTTTTATAACAACGCATGTTATTGATTAGAGTTGATATGAGAATAGTAGTAGTAAGTGCTATGGTAGAATATGAGTAGGCGCTGTCGTAGCTGTTTTCCTCTCATTGTTACATGATGTTTGAACCATGACATGTTGCTAGAATATGAAAGCCATTGGCTTATTTTTTTAACTTGGGGTATGATTATGACCACGGCATTGCAATTCTCTGTCTATGATATGTGTCACTATTATAATAATCTTAATTCCACACATACTCTGAACATGATTGTTTATTTTTGCCCTTTTGGTCTCCAATTTGAATTGTTGCAGTAGACACAAATGCGCTGGCCTTCATCATTCCAGGACCTGGAATCATACCAGTCGATGGGTGGTGGTTTATCGCTCGTTCAGCTGACGGCGGTCATTTGATGCTCATTCGCACGTACCAAATTGACCAAACCATTACATCAAACCACATGCAGTACAATGCGTGGGGCGTTCGTGACATTGATGGCTATGGCTGCTTCGTGTTTGAGAAAGATCCCAGCTCCGTTGGGCCGGGCGTATTCAACTGGAGGCGGGTTTACAGCCTCGGCAACCACTCCTTGTTCCTCGGGCTCAATTATCCGATCATCAAACCAATCATCGATCATATCACCGGCAATGATTACTGTGCTATGCAACTTCCATTCGCGAGGGGGGGCTGTGTTTACACATCATACCATGGGTTTCATGAATCACCATATCCAGAGATTCGTGGACACATCTTGTTGCTAGATAATCTTCAGTGTGTGAAAGACATCAAGATTCCATGCGATGGATGGCTTTTGCAAACCCGACATGCGGCGATGTGGTTCATGCCAACAGCAAATATGCACAACTTGATTCGTGTTGATATCTGGACTGAGCCATGTATTCTGCTGCTGTAGCATGACCCTCTTTTGTTGGATATTATGTACTGTTGTTAGTTTGAAGCACTCCTCTGGTTTGAAGGATAGATACCTTCCTGGGATCAAGTGCATCCTAACTCACCTGCGTAGGATGTACTGATAATGATGATGGAGATGTTGTGCAGAAGCCATATATATATATATATATATATATATATATATATATATATATATATATATATAATATATATAATATATAATATATATATATAAGGCTTCAAGTGCGTACTTGTTAGTTAAGCCTATGTATAAATTGTGAATCTAAATACAACTAGTAAGTAGTAGTACAGTAGCAGTACTAGTATACGTTGGTCAAATTGTTCATCATGTCCACACATTGAATTGACGTGACAACACGCTGTGCGTGAGGTGACACAAGAATCCCGGCGGCGTGTTCGGGTATTCTGGACTTCAGATTTGGAGTACCACTTATCTGTCAAAATCTTTCATCATTCACTTAAAACAGTCGATTGATCATACATTGAGTACCATATAACTGGAATTACCGTTGCAAGTCGAAGAAGGATTGGCCGGTGCTGTCGGCTGGCGTCAAGTTCGATCCCACGGATCAGGAGCTGATCGAGCACCTTGAGGCCAAAGTGAGTGCTGACAGCGCGAGATTTCAGTCTCTCATCGATTTGTTCATACCAACCATCGACAACGAGCACGGCATATGCTACACCCAACCTGAGAAACTTCCAGGTAAGACACCGATCGGCCGTCTACTTGCACAAACATATTCCTTTGTTTATAGTTCTATTTTTCTTTTTAGACACAGACCTGGTGAAGCAGTTACAATTTGACAGTTAATAAAAAGTGAAACAAGTGACTGCAACATGCCAAAGATGTTATGAAAATGCCAACTAGGTACACTAAACCCTGTATTCCACAATACTACAGGTATCACACTGAGTGGCCTAAGGAAGCATTTCTTCCAGCGCAATTCCAGGGCGTTCAAAAGGGGCACGTGGACGCGTCGCAAGATACAGTCGGAGTGCGGCATGCACGCGATGTGGCACAAGACCGGCAATACCTTGCCGGTGATGGTCAACGGCCGGCAGACGGGCAGCAAAAAATGGTGCTGCACACCAACAAGAACTTCAACCAGCAGAGGACCAACTGGGTGATGCACCAGTACCACCTCGGGGACCTGGAGCAAGAGAAGGAGCGGGAACTGGTCCTTTGCAAGATTTTCTACCGGGCGAACACTAGGGCCAGGAGTAAAAAGATTATAAGTTAGTTTGGTATTGGTAGTTATACTACCTTGTCGTCCGCAAGTTGGTATTGTTGTTAACAATCTTTTGGTATGAACTCGCATTTGCTTCCAACCATCATGCCGAGGGTCGGCGTGGATATAAAGCTGAATCATTTGTTTCGAAACGAATTTTCAGGCACCTGATTTTTATTTGATGGGTAGCATAAGCACCCGCCGTTCGAATTCCCAGTTCTCCAATTTTTTCGAAACAAGTACATGCACTTATTATCACGATAAAAAAACAATATCCGTGTTGCATCCCAGTTATCAGTCTGTACTTGCAGAATTCTCTCGTTTATTGAGCACGTATATTGTTTTTTTAGGTCGAGCAAGTTTCAACTGGGTTGTAGACTGCCCAGGGTTGGTTTTGTTTTTAACAGGCCCAGCCCATGACGACAATGGGGCACAAAGATCCAGAAGGTATCTACTGGCTTCTGGCCCGCTAGCGTTAGTTATATTTTGTCTTACCACATCCGCAGACAGTTTTTTACTGAATCAAACACACAGCCCAGTTCTATTTTCCTCTTGAAACGCATGTCATACATCCGTTTTCTAATCTCTACCTATAGTTTTACTAGTTCATATACACGTATCATTATATTGAAAACACATAAAATTCCCTTTTCATATTTACATCCTTATTTTTGTTGCTTTTCCCCACCCGGCGCTGTTTTTTTACCACTAGTTTTCCCTTAAACCAACTCAATTGTCCCACGTCTTATTTGCTTACAAAAACAAAATGATTTTTTTGGCAAATCAATAAGTTCTTAAAAAAATGTTTATCATTTCGGGATTACAACAGTTTGGACTCCGCCAAAATATGCAAAATAAGGTTGAACTTTTTGACCGTGGTACTGGGCAGAAAATGGGTTGTAATAAATTACTTAAGAATTAGCAAATGAGCTGCAAATTATCAAAAATAGCAAGTGGGCTTTATGTTGTCTGCCACAGATTTGGAGGCTAACTTGTGGGCCTACTAAGTTCATGCGTACACAAGGTTTCTTAAAAAAGAAACTTAGTCAACAATCGACTCTACCAGCGTCAGACCGTTAGATGTCAATCTAACGACAATCGTGCTTCTTCAGTCTCTGATCTTCCTGCCCCAGCCGCCCAAACCAGCGCCATCGGAACCGCCTGCTCCCGCCTCCTGTGGCCGGCAGTGCTGCCGGGCAGGCCTCACGGCCCCATCATACTCGCATCCCTGGCCTGTCTATCCCTCTATTTACCCACACCTCCTATTATTTTCCGGTGACGGCAGCCGAACCAGTCAACCCTCGTACTCTCCACTGCGTGGGCAGCCACTGTCGTGTCTTCCCCGGCTCTGTGTCGTTCCCTTCGTAGGCCTCGCCATCGTCCACCGCCCTGGTGCTCTCGGCGCGGCATGGTCAATGATGTCCATCCAACGGCCGTAGTGCTTCTTCAACCTCTGGTCTTCTTGCCCCAGCCGCCCAAAGCAGCGCTGGTCGTGCCGCATGCTCCTGCCTCCCGTGGCCGGCTGTGCTGCCGCGGAGGCCTCACCGTCCCCATACTACTCCCACCGCTGGCCAGGCCATCCCTCCACTCACCTACTCACCCTGTTATTCTGTGGCGATGGCAGCCTCACACCATAGTCGAACCAGTGAACCCTCGTACTCCTCTCCGCGTGGGCATCCGCTGCTGCGTCTTCCCCGGCTCCACGTCGTCCCCTTCCTAGGCCTCGCCGTCGTCCATCGCCGTGGTGCTCTCGGCGCGGCGTGGTCAATGTGGTCAACGAGGTCAACGACTGACTTCCATCGGAAGAGTACTGTACGTGGAGAGGCTGACAGCTGGGTCCACGGCAGCCGCAAGGAAGTGCCTCCTTATTATGCGCAAAATAATTATTCCTCCACCTGACAGCAAGGACCCACCGGACGGGCCACCAGTATTTCACGGAAAAAACGTTTCCCCCCTGACTGCTGGGACCCACCGGACGGGCCACCGTATTTCGCGAAAAAAACCTTTGCCCCTGACTGCTGGGACCCACCGGACGGACCACCATATTTCACGAAAAAACGTTCCCCCCGCTGTCAGCTCGGACCCACCGGAAGTGCCTCCTTATTATGCACAAAAAAATGAATACTCCTCCTGCTAGCTGGGACCCACCATGGTGGGAGGCTGACTTGTGGGCCTACTAAGTTGAAGGGGACAGAGGGCTTTGTCAACTTAGTCAATATGAACAATTCTAGCTCCAGTGACCGTACGATGTCCATCCAACGGCCGTCATGCTTCTTCAATCTCTGCTCTTCCTGCTCCAGCCGCTCAATCAAGCGCCAGCGGGACTGCCTGCTCCCTCCTTCCCGTGGCCGGCTGTGCTGCCACGCAGGCCTCACCGCCCCACCGTACTCCCATCGCTGGCCTAGCCATCCCTCTACTCACCAACACCTGATGTTATTCTCCGGCGAGGGCAGACGAACCAGTAAACCCTCGTACAGTCGTACTCCCCTCCGCGCGGGAAACAACTGCTGGGTCTTCCTTGCCTCCGTGTCGTTCCCTTCCTAGGCCTCGTCGTCGTCCACCGCCCTGGTGCTCTCGGCGCGGCCTGGTCAACGTGGTCAACAACCGACATGCATCTGAAGTGGACTATACGTGGAGAGGCTGACAGCTGGGTCCACGGCCGCACGCAAGGAAATGCCTCCTTATTACGTGCAAAATAATGATTCCTCCACCTGACATCGGGGACCCACCGAAAGGGCCTCCGTATTTCGCGAAAAAAACGTTACCGTCGCTGACAACTCGGACCCACCAGCTATATCTTCGCACGCAAGGAAGTGCCTCCTTATTACGCACAAAAAATAAATACTCCCCCTGTTAGCTGGGACCCAGTATATTGGCAGGCTGACTTGTGCGCCTACTAAGTTGACGGGGACGGAGGGCTTTGTCAACTTAGTCAATATGCACGATTCTAGCTCCAATGACCGTATGATGTCCATCCAACTGCCGTAGTGCTTCTTCAACCTTTGGTCTTCGTGCTCCAGCCGCCCAAACCAGCGCCGGTCGTGCCTCGTGCTCCTGCCTTTCATCGTCGGCTGCGATGCGGCGGAGGCCTCACCGCCCCCTACTACTTCCACCGCTGGCCAGGCCATTCCTCTACTCACCCACACCCCCTGTTATTCTGTGGTGACGGCAGCCTCACACCGCAGCGAACAAGTGAACCCTCGTACTCCTCTACGCGTGGGCATCCACTGCCGTGTCTTCCCCGGCTCCGCGTCGTCCCCTTCCAAGGCCTCGCCGTCGTCCACCGCCCTGGTGCTCTCGGCGCGGCGTGGTCAACGTGGTCAAGGAACGACTTCCATCGGACGTGGACTGTACGTGGAGAGGCTGAAAGCTGGGTCCACGGCCACAGCAAGGAAGTGCCTCCTTATTGCGCGCAAAATAATTATTCCTCCACCTGACAGCAGGGACCCACCGGACGTGCCACCATATTTCGTGAAAAAAACGTTTCCCCCCTGACTGCTGGGACCCACCAGCTACATCTTCACATGCAAGGAAGTGCGTCCGGGCAAAAGAAAAAGTGATTCTCCCCCCTGACTGCTGGGACCCACCAGCTACATCTTCGCACGGAAGGAAGTGCCTGACAGTTGGGACCCACCTGGTCGAAGCGTACGTAGCATTGTCATTCTGGTCGCGAACGTGTACGTACATATATACTGGTGGATGTAGAGGCGTGCACGTGTCGTAGTAGAGGCGCGCACGTAGCATGTACACGTACGTACAGCGGCGAGGGTGCAAGAAAGAAAATACCGCCATGTATGTACATACGGGCAGGGTCTCGAACGCCTACTCGCGCATACGTACATGGCTGGGTCGGAACGGAGAAATAGCATCGTCGTCGTGTTCATGGGGAGGCAATGGAATGCGTCGTGTTCATCGGGAGGCAACGGAACGCGTGGGAGCCAACCGGCTGGGTCAGAACGGAATGTGTGGTCGTGTTCATCGGGAGGGCTTGGACGGAACAGGTGATGGAAACGAGGCCTGGCGTGCCACACAATGGAGGAAACGGACCTCCTACGTTCGGAACGGGGTCCTGTTGATCAGGAGGGGTGTGGCGTACCGCAAAACGGAGGAAACGGACCTCCTACGGTCGAAATGGGGGTCCTGTTGATCGGGAGGGGTGTGGCGTACCGCAAAATGGATGAAACGGACCTCCTACGGTCGAAACGGGGGTCCTGTTGATCGGGAGGGGTGTGGCGTACCGCAAAACGGACGAAATGGACCTCCTACGGTCGAAATGGGGGTCCTGTTCATCGGGAGGGGTGTGGCGTACCGCAAAACGGGACTCCATGGGATACTGTTCATCTCCACCGTCGACCTCCTCCAACCTCCACGGGTTACCGTCGACCTCCTCCGGCCTCCACGGGCTCTTGTTCATCCAGCCTCCACTGCGCGCTACTCTACCGGCTACTGTTCAACCACCCCTCCACCGTCTACTATTCATCCAGCCCTCCACACCACGTGGTCCTGTTCAACCACCCCTCCACGGCCACCCCTCCATCATCTATTGTTCATCCAGCCCTCCACACCATGGGGTCTTGTTCATCCAAAGGCAACGCCACCGCTCACTGTTCATCCAACCCCCCTCCCCTCAATGCTCACTGTTCATCCAATTGATTGGCTTCAGTTAGCAGCATTAGCGAAGGAATCGCTCGATCGGGTTGAGTTAACAGCCATCGATCAAACGCTCGGGTTCAGTAAAGCGTAGCTTGCAGTGCAATCGCTCGGGATCAGTTAGAGCCCAACGCCTCGCTCGGGTTCAGTTAGAGCCATGGCCTCGCACACACGCGCGTACGTGTACGAGAGCAACACGCATCGCTCGGCCCCCGACCTCCCACCGTAACCGGCGACTCCCCGAAATTTTCCTCCCCCTCGCTTCTACCACGTTTTTTTCCATCATGGACGGCCCAAAGAATGTCATGCAGTTGCGTCTTCGGCCCGCCCAGGATGAAAAGCCCATTTTCTGTCATGATTTTTTGTCATAGAAGTAGGAGCCCACCACATCTATGATGATACCGGGTTTTGTCACAATTTATCGTCATAGAAGTGTCATAAGTATGACCGAAAAAAAATTCGTTCGGCCCAAAATGTCACGGATGTGTCTTTTTTTGTAGTGTGGGCGTGCATCCAACTCGCTTGCTCACGAAGACCTAGGGCAGTTTGAGGAAGCCCATCATTGGAATATACAAGCCAAGTTCTATAATGTAAAATTCCCACTAGTATATGAAACTGACAACATAGGAGACTCTCTATCATGAAGATCATGGTGCTACTTTGAAGCACAAATGTGGTAAAAGGATAGTAGCATTGCCCCTTCTCTATTTTTTCTCATTTTTTCATTTTTTGGGACTTCTCTTTTTTTTGGCCTTTTTATTTTTCATCCGGAGTCTCATCCCGGCTTGTGGGGGAATCATAGTCTCCATCATCCTCTCCTCACTAGGACAATGCTCTAATAATGAAGATCATCACACTTTTATTTACTTACAACTCAAGAATTACAACTCGATACTTAGAACAAAATATGACTCTATATGAATGCCTTCCAGCGGTGTACCGGGATGTGCAATGACTCAAGAGTGGCATGTATGAAAGAATTATGAACGTTATGAACGATGGCTTTGCAACAAATACAATGTCA
This sequence comes from Triticum timopheevii, assembly GCA_963921465.1. Taxonomy (NCBI): domain Eukaryota; kingdom Viridiplantae; phylum Streptophyta; class Magnoliopsida; order Poales; family Poaceae; genus Triticum; species Triticum timopheevii. The sequence continues at coordinate 109,469,646 of OY997270.1, forward strand.
ACTACATGATCATGCAAAGCAATATGACAATGATGAAGCGTGTCATAATAAGTGGAACGGTGGAAAGTTGCATGGCAATATATCTCGGAATGGCTATGGAAATGCCATAATAGGTAGGTATGGTGGCTATTTGGAGGAAGGTATATGGTGGGTGTAAGGTGTCGGCGAAAGTTGGGCAGTACTAGAGAGGCTAGCAATGGTGGAAGGTGAGAGTGCGTATAATCCATGGACTCAACATTAGTCATAAAGAACTCACATACTTGTTGCAAAAATCTATTAGTCATCGAAACAAAGTACTACGCGCATGCTCCTAGGGGGATAAATTGGTAGAGAAATACCATCGCTTGACCTCGACCGTCACTCATAAGGAAGACAATCAATAAATAAATCATGCTCCGACTTCATCACATAACGGTTCACCATACGTGCATGCTACGGGAATCACAAACTTCAAGGCAAGTATTTCTACAATCCACAATTACTCACTAGCATGACTCTAATATCACCATCCTCATGTCTCAAAACAATCATAAGGAATCAAACTTCTCAAAGTATTCAATGCACTTTATATGAAAGTTTTTATTATATCCCTCTTCGATGCCCATCATATTAGGACTGAATTCATAACCTAAGAAAATTACCATGATGCTTAAGACTCTCAAAATAATATAATTTAAGCATGATAGTTCATCAATTTCTTCAAAATAAAACCACCGCCGTGCTCTAAAAAGATATAAGTGAAGCACTAGAGAAAATGACAAACTACTCCGAAAGATATAAGTGAAGATCAATGGGTAGTCGAATAATTATGCAACTATGTGAAGACTCTCCAACATTTAAGAATTTCAGATCTTGGTATATTATTCAAACAACAAGCAAAATAAAATAAAATGACATTGCAAAGATAGCACATATCATGTGAAGAAGCAAAAACTTAGGCTCAACCAAAACTGACCGATAGTTGTTGAAGAATATAGGTGGGATGCCAACCGGGGCATCCCCAAGCTTAGATGATTGAGACTTCTTGAAATATTAATTAGGGATGCCTTGGGCATCCCCAAGCTTGAGCTTTTTTGTCTCCTTAATTTCTTTTATATAACGGTTTACCTAAATCTAAAAAACTTCATCCACACAAAACTCAACAAGAACTCGTGAGATAAGTTAGTATAAATCAACGCAATAACCTTATCATTATTTACTGTAGCAAATCACTAAAATTATTATTTAATATTATCTACTAAATACCTCTGCATATTTAACACTCCTATCCTCAAATATAATCATTAAACTAGCAAACATATGCAAACAATGCAAACATAACAACAATTTGTCTATCCAGGACTGTCTGTAAAGAGTGCAAGAGGAATCATACTTCCCTAACTCAAAAAAATTTGAAAAATTACCACACTGTAGAAAATTTGTTGTTACTCATTGTGTAGAAATATCAAGATTTTACCATGTTGTGACTATTCACCAATATTCAAAACATAACAGCAAACTTTCTGTTTTCGAAACAGCAACGTATAGACTTGTAAAATAAGCATGGTAAAGGCTATACTTGACTTTTTTATTGTACTAAAAGATATAAAACATGTCTCTGAATAACAACAAGCAAATAAAAATAAAATAAAATGATGCTCCAAGCAAAACTCATATCATGTGGTGAATAAAAGTATAGCTCCAAGTAAAGTTACCGATGAACGAAGACGAAAGAGGGGATGCCATCCAGGGCATCCCCAAGCTTAGGCTCTTGGTTGCCCTTGAATATTACCTTGGGGTACCTTAGGCATCCCCAAGCTTAGGCTCTTGCCACTCCTTATTCCATAGTCCATCGAATCTTTACCCAAAAAAACTTTAGAACACAAAACTCAACAAAAACTCGTAAACTCTGTTAGTATAAGAAAATAAAATCACCACTTAGGTACTGTTGTGAACTCATTATAAATTTGTATTAGTGTTATATATACTGTATTCCAACTTTTCCACGGTTCATACCCTCCGATACTACTCATAGTTTCATCAAAATAAGCAAACAACACAACGAAAACAGAATCTGTCAAAAACAGAATAGTCTGTAGTAATCTAGAAACTTTCCATACTTCTGTAACTCCAAAACTTCTGAAAAACTAGGACAATCTAGGCAATTTGTATATCAATCTTTTGTAAAAAATTCAGATCAAAAGCGCGTTCTAGTTAATTTTCAAATTTCCTGGACTGAGCGCAGAAGTTTCTGTTTTTGCACAGAATCAAGTCAACTATCATCCACACTATCCCAAAGGCTTTGCTTGGCACTTTATTGAAACAAAAGCTATAAAACATGATTACTACAGTAGCTTAATTATGTGAACATACAAAAACATTAAGGGTAAATGTTGGGTTGTCTCCCAACAAGTGCTTTTCTTAATGCCTTTTAGCTAGGCATGATGATTTCAATGATGCTCGCATGAAAGATAAGAATTGAACATAAAGAGAGCATCATGAAGAATATGACTAACACATTTAAGTCTAACCCACTTCCTATGCATAGGGATTTTGTGAGCAAACAACTTATGGGAACAAGAATCAACTAGCATAGGAAGGTAAAACAAGCAAAACTTCAAGATTTTCAACACATAGAGAGGAAACTTGATATTATTGCAATTCCTACAAGCATATATTCCTCCCTCATAATAATTGTCAGTAGCATCATGAATGAATTCAACAATACAACCATCACATAAAGCATTCTTTTCATGATCCACAAGCATATAAATTTTACTACTCTAGACATAAGCAAATTTATTCTCATCAATAGTAGTGGGAGCAAACTCAACAAAATAACTATCACGTGAGGCATAATCCAATTAAAAATTAAAATCATGATGACAAGTTTTATTGTTATCATTATTCTTTATAGCATACATGTCATCACAATAATTATCATAGATAGTGAAAGGACATGCGGTGCCCCCATGTGTGGTTTTGGTAATTGATGACACTCTCTATGGACTAATGGTTGCATTGAGTTATATCTGAAGGATTTTTCCATAGGCTCTTCTTGAAGTCCATGAGTTGGTTTCAAGGAGTTTATGAGTTGACCAAGGTGCCATTAAGGAATTATCCAAAGATTGGTCATGTGAGTGTTGTGCTTATTGCAAGCATGTCTCGAAGAAGAAGATTGTGTGATAATTCATGTTTACCTTCAAGACATCATCCAAATGAAGAGAGTTGGCAAGATTCAAGGTTGATCAAGACTAAGTCAAGAGTGAATCAAGTTGATCAACTCACAAAGCATAGAAGATGTACCGAGAGGGATCAAGTGATCCCATGGTATGGTAAGCATAGTCCATTTTGCTTTGTGTACTAACCCATGGTCTATGTGAGAGTTCTATGTGAAGTTAGGTACGTGTTCATGGGCTTGCGTCAAGAGGAATATATCACTCAACCCATGGAGAGGAAACATCAAGTGGTGATCGTCATCAAGATTGCCGTTTGCAAGTTTAAGTGGAGCATCACGAAGAGATCAAATGCTTGAAGCTTGCCGTCCATTTTGGTGTCAATGGACTTGTGAAGATGTGTCGAAGAGTGGCTCAGCCATAGTGGAATATGGGGGAGCAATCATCTAGTCTTCATCGACCCAATGCATCAAGAAAGATGGTCCATCTTGCGGAGGACAAGTTCGTCATCATCTAGCTCAAGTGGACCATGTGCAAGGCAAAGGTTTGCCCTTGATAGGTTTTCTATTTTACCGGTCTCATGGTGGTAGTTGGGAGACTGGGTTTTAGGATCGATTGCCGTACTATCAAGGGGGGCTCTCGATGAGTAGCTTTATCATATCATTAGTAGAGATCTCAAACCATTGCATCCTTGCATCATATTTCTTGGTACTTGTTTGGTTCTCTTTGTGAGTTTTGGAGCTTATGGTCGTCTTGATGACAAGCTCGAGTTCATCGAAAACGGAGTTCACATGCATCTTCTATGATGTTTTCAATGTTGGAGGTTCTGCCGGTTCTTATCTGTTGGAGGTTTCTCTCTTACTTTCGTTAGGCATACCTCCCCTGCCTCTTCTTACTATATCCAGTCGCTGTTTTGATGCTGCTCGGTGTCTTGTGGCCAAGATGCCTTGTTTATCTGTGTTTGGTTGTTAGGTTGGTTGTAGTGAGCATTTTTCCAGTTATCGAGTCGATGCCTTGTTTATATGTATTTGGTTCTTAGTTTGGTTGCAATGAGCATTTGTCCAGTTATCAAGCAGATGCCTTGTTTATCTGTATTTGGTTGTTAGGTTGCTTTTTTAGCATTTGTCCAGTTTTCAAGCAGATGCCTTGTTTATCTGTATTTGCTTGTTAGGTTGGTTGTAGTGAGCATTTGTCCAGTTTTCAAGCATATACCATGTTTATCTGCATTTGCTTGTTAGGTTGGTTGCAGTGGGACTCTGTCAAGTTTTCAATGGCTATATGTGGTTGTTATACTGATCATTTATGCCTTGTTTATTTCAGTCATTCACAATGTGTTGTTCATTATATGCAAGTGGAACTGTGCCGCTCGACTGCATCAATACCAGTTTGAACGACTATATTTGGTTCCAGTTGTGTCTGGTGTAGTTAACACATACCCTTTATTTCACTTTTACACATTTATCCAGTGATGTTTAAGCATTACCTACGTTCTATTCATTTTCAATAATACCAGTTTGAGTTGCAATATTTGATGGCTACTAAGCCTGTTGTCGGTAACATTGCCTTCCATTTTATATATGCTTTAATAGCATGTTGAAACCAACACATTCAAGCTATCATTTGGAGATGATATTGTTTACCTTTGCTATATTTGTTTGATGTTAAGGTTGTTGTACTTATCATGCCTTTCCACTACTTATGCAAGACAACAACGGGAGTGACCACCATTTTTCGGCGAGGTTAGCTTCATCCCTCGGCTTGTACTCCCCCGTCGTTCCATAATGTAGTGCATATAGATCCAGGCCTGGACACTTGTTAGCTTCTAATATTGACTTGTTGCTTGTAGGTACATATGCCCTTGGCAAGGATCCACGCATCAATCCTTTTTGCGTATGTGGCAATGAGATATTCATGAACAAGCATCAAGTGAGGAAACTGATAAGGATTATTAGCAAAAATATACGAATGGTGGCAAGCAAATTATTTGTTTATGCTCTATCCAACACAACAGTGAGCTGTAGGATGGTAACTACAAACTCCTCTCTTTTTACTGCCCATGATGAGTTGTTAGACAACAATGTCTGAATCTTTTTCGTTCGCAGTGGTTCCCAAAGCAGTTCACTCAAGATTACCTCGCAAAGTACATGATTGGTGGACACGCAATGAAGGTTAAAGTATTTCATCCATACTACAATGAGCATCGAGAAGTCGTAGTGAAGACAATGAAGGATGGAAGGGCAGCCATCACACGGGGTTGACCTAAAGTCGTGCGCACATTATGCATGAAGGAGGGCACAATATGGGCATTCCGCTTCAGCTTCTCCAGCAACCAGAATGTCTTTCGCCTCTCTCTTTACAATCTTTAGTACAGTTGTGGTTCATCATTCTTTACTTGGTGCTTCTGTAGTTCTTCAGTATATGTACCTGTGCATCGAATTATGCATTCGTGGTTGAACCTATATTTGTAATAAACATGGTTGGATATGAAATAAGTGATTGCCTACTATCAAATTCAAAACATATGATTATTAAATTAGGGATTAATTACGGATTAACCAGGGATTACACTGCACACTAGTGGTGAAAGCGAAACGTCTGCGATAGACATGGGGATCAGACACGTTTCTAGGATCCGCTACGTGTGCGATCAATCTCCACTGCACACACGATCAGCCAAGAAAAAACGTGTGCGATCAATCTCCACTGCACACATGATCAGCCAAGAAAAACGTGTGCGATTAACAATAGCATCGCACACAGTTCTTTCTTATTGAATGTTTGCGGTAGTCACCTTATCACACACGCTTCGAAATTATAGACTGTTTGTGATGTTGCGCACATCACAAACGTTTGATACTTCTTGGATTAACGGTGTGGGATGTACATACTAATGGAAACATATTCCTTGGATGGACTGTGTGGAATGTACATACGAACAAAAATGTTCAGCGGGACTGACTGTGTGGGATGTACTTACGACCGGAAACAAATTCGCCTGTATAATTGTATTTTTAGCACCACTATATGTATAATCGTATTTGAGCGCCCACCGGTCGCACACGAACTCATTTTGCCGAGCGTGTGTGCCAGGAGGGCATATCCCCAACGGTTTTTGGGTCGTGGGAAGGACCCCCATATCGCCCACACTCACTTGGCGACGGTTCCAAATGCCGTCGTAGAAAGGGGTTAAAACCGTTTTTATAGCATTGACGCGTAACAGTGCAAGTGCAGAGCTAGATGGTAGTTCCTTACCTTCCCTCGTAGTTGAGGGATAGATCTTGGTTTTGTTGTCTTTCAAATTTCTCATAGTGATCAACATATATAAACCCCAAGTGACTCAGAGAATAGAGCTATGCTCCCTGGCAACGGCGCCAGAAAAAGGTCTTGATAACCCACAAGTACAGGGGATCATAACCATTTTTGAGGGTAGAGTATTCAACCCAAATTTATTGATTCGACACAAGGGGAGCCAAAGAATATTCGAAAGTATTAGCAGTTGAGTTGTCAATTCAACCACACCTGAAAGACTTAATATCTGCAATAAAGTATTTAGTAGCAAAGTTGTATGGAAGTAATGGTAACAGTGTCAAAAGTAAAAGTAGCAGTTTTGTAGCAACTGTAACAGTGGCAATGATAAAGTAACTTAGCAAAGATCAATATGAAATGAGATGGTAGGCAATGGATCAATAATGGATAATTATGTCGGATGGCATTCGTCATGCAACAGTTATAACACAGGGTGACACAGAAATAGCTCCAGTTCATCAATATAATGTAGACAAGTATTCCGAATATAGTCATACGTACTTATGGAAAAAAAATTGCATGACATCTTTTGTCCTACCCTCTCGTGGCAGCGGGGTCCTAATGGAAACTAAGAGATATTAAGGCCTCCTTTTATTAAAGAACCGGACCAAAGCATTAGCACTTAGTGAATACATGAACTCCTCAAACTACAGTCATCACCGGGAAGTGTCCCGACTATTGTCACTCCGGAGTTGCCGGATCATAACACGTAGTAGGTGACTATAACTTGCAAGATAGGATCAAGAACACTCGTATATTCATGAAAACATAATAGGTTCAGATCTAAAATCATGGCACTCAGGCCCTAGTGACAAGCATTAAGCATGGCAAAGTCATAACGACATCAATCTTACAACATATAATGGATACTAGGGATCAAACCCTAACAAAACTAACTCGATTACATGGTAAATCTCATCCAACCCATCACCGTCCATAAGCCTACGATGGGATTACTCACGCACGACGATGAGCATCATGAAATTAGTGATGGAGGATCGTTGATGATGACGATGGCAACGGATTCCCCTCTCCGGAGCCCCGAACGGACTCCAGATCAGCCCTCTCGAGGAAGAACAGGGCTTGGTGGCGGCTCTGTATCGTAAAACGCGATGAATCCTTCTCTCTTATTTTTTTCTTCCCGAACGTGAATATATGCAGTTGGAGTTGAGGTCGGTGGAGGTCTAGGGGTCCCATGAGGTAGGAGGGCGCGCCCAGGGGGGTAGGGTGCGTCCCCACCCCTCATGGCTAGGGTGTGGGCCCCCTTCGGCTGATTCTTTCGCCAGTATTTTTTATTAATTCCAAAAAGTATCTTCGTGAAGTTTCAGGTCATTCCGAAAACTTTTATTTCTGCACAAAAATAACACCATGGCAGTTCTCCTGAAAACAACGTCTGTCCGGGTTAGTTCCATTCAAATCATGCAAATTAGAGTCCAAAACAAGGGCAAAAGAGTTTGGAAAAATAGATACGATGGAGACGTATCAGGCGGCGACGAAGTTTTATGACGGCACGGACGACGTCTCCAGCTCCGCATGAGCCACGTCCCGTTGCCACAACGGCGAAGCAGGCACGTCCGCAGACGTTGCCGATGGCGAGGAAGAGTAGAGCATGGGAGGCCGCAGATACTTGGGCCCCACGAAGGCCACTACTCCTCCCCTCCTCGTTGAAGCTAAACTTGACGCGCTCATCATCATCGATCGATTAGCCGCTTGGCCGCTTCGCCGAGGTGGACTTTCAGTTTCTGGGGCTCATGGCGGGCCAATGATCAATTAGACTTGGTTAGAATAGGGGTCAACTCAAATATGTCAAAAATCATCCGTTTTTGCATAAAATTTATCCAAGTTTGAACGAAATTTATTCAGTCTGTTTAAATTTGCATAGATTTTTTTAATCATTCAAAATGTAATCGGATGGCCAGCTCTCGCATCATTGTCATGGACTGGTCCCTACTCATCCGCGGACGGATGCGGTGTGTGATTTAAAGAGTCAACCTTGGAGATGTCCTTATGCTTGTTTTTTATTTTTTTTGAGGGGTTATCCTTATGCTTGGCAGAGCAACTAGTTAAGAGCGCTCCTTTGGGAGCCTCGCAACAACAACGTCACTTGGCGTGCTCTCAGCCATTTGCCACGTGTCGCGCTCTGGGTGCTCCCTTCGGATTTTGCTTTTTTATTTTTCCACACGCGTTTTCGGCTTTTTAAACGGTTTTTCGGGTTTTTTCGACGTTTTGGTTTTTCACTGGTCTTTCTTAGCTTTTCGATCAAAAAATTTTTTGAAAAAGATTTTTGCGCAAAAAAACGCGTTTTCTTTTTTCCCCCTTTCACGAGAGTCAAGGTTTTGCTTCCGCAAGAGGCACGGTTTTACTTTCGCGAGGGTCACGGCCGTGCCTCTCGGGAACGGGAAAAACACGTTTTCTTTTTTTTTTTCCTTTCGCGAGAGTCACGGTTTTGCTTCCGCGAGAGGCGGGGGTGTGCTTTCGCGAAAGTCACGGCTGTGCCTCTCGGAAACGGAAAAAAACGCGTTTTCTATTTTTTTTCTTTCGCGCGAGTCACGGTTTTGCTTCCGTGAGAGGCACGGTTGTGCTTTAGCGAGGGTCACGGTCGTGCCTCTCGGAAACAAAAAAAACACGTTTTCTGTTTTTTCTTTCTTTCGCGAGAGTCACGGTTTTGATTCCGTGAGAGGCACGATTGTGATTTCGTGAGAGTCACAGCCGTCCTCTCGGAAACGAAAAAAACCGCGTTTTCTGTTTTTTTTCCTTTTGCGAGAATCACGGTTATGCTTCGCGCGAGTCACGGCCGTGCCTCCTCGGAAACGAAAAAAAATGCATTTTCTCTTTTTTTTTCCTTCCGCGAGAGTCACAATTTTCCTTCCGCGAGAGGCACGGTTGTGATTTCATAGGAGGCACATACGTGCCTCTTCCGGAAAGGGAAAACCCCGTGTTTCCGGTTCGATTTTTTCGACTGGTTTTTTCGTGAAAAATGTTTGTCAAAACCTATCAACATGTGAGATCTAGTTTTAAAAATCTCGACGCGATGAATTCAACGGTGAAGGCACTTCGAGATTTGGACGCACGATTTGAGAGATAAAACGTTTTGAATAAACAGATTTATGAAAAAAGGAAAACTTTCAGGTTACAACAAGTGGCGTGCTGCATGTGCGCCACTTGTCGCAACCTGGGGAACTAGAAGTCTTACAACAAATACTCTTCAACTAGTGATTTCATTGCTTGGTGAGTAAAAAAGAAACTGAACACACACTTTGTTGGGCCCAAGCCCCCAACCAAAACCCAAGGCCTCGTGCTGCGAAACCGGTTATGCACGTCGCCGTCTTCTCTCAATAAAAAAAAGGTACCCAAAAGAAAAGGAAAAAAAAGGTTATGCACGGCGCCGGAGCGTGCGATTGCGCTCCACTGGCAAGCGGGTCCCGAAGTCAGCGATGTGCGGCATAGCCCTCGTCCTATCCGGCGACTGCCTAGTCGTCGTCCCCTCCACCGCCGCCGCCGCCGCCGCCGCATCTGGAACACCGTTCTCCGACGAGGTACTGTCACTAGCATCCGTTAAAACCTACCAAAGCAGAGTTAAACCCCTCCTCGTTGTGGTTTCCCAGACCCTAAACCCTAATCGAGCCAAGCTGTACATGCGAGTGTAGGGGAAGGGCGTGTCCGTGGGTGAGCTCAAGGAGACCCTGCGGCGGCGAGGCCCGGACACCCTTGGATGCCATAGGCTCCACCTTTGCGCGGACGGCAGCATCGTAGGTGCTACAGGTGGCGGTTCCCTCACTAATGTTTTGTAATGCTTTGGAGTTTTGGTCGCTTTGGCCAACCCTTATGACGACTGTTGTGTGTTGCAGATGGTGTAGATTGTGATGGTGGAGACGGGGTTGGTGGTGGTGTTGGTGCCACAGAGTTGTGCTTCATTGGCGCGACACTGCAGCTCAGGGGAGCTGAGCCGGTTTCGCAGCCACTGGTGGCGCAATCAGGAAGTGTTCTAGTGTATAATGGTAATGCTGTTAAACTAAAAAGACGGTATTGTTTTTCTTTTTTCTTTTCTTTACAAATCAATGTCTTCTGATATGTTTCATATATGCTGTTATATACTGGGACAGCCACATTTTTGGTAGTGCTTACAAATTTAGTTGATTATTTTTCTTAAATGATTTGTTGATCAGACTTGCATTCAACAGCAACCGTAATCCCTTTTGCATGGTGCACATATATCTGACTTCAGTACACAGGAAATGCTTCTGATTTTCAGTTTAAATCACACATCGATGTATCGATGGCATATTATTGTTGCTTTCCTTTAATCCAAGTATCTAAGGACTGGAGTGATTATGTTACATGAAATTCACACTGCTCTTGTTATTTTCATTATAAGGTGAGATATATGGAGGAATTAACATTGCCAATGATCAGAATGACACACAATCACTCTTGTCTTCACTGGAATCTTGCTGTTGCTGTGACCTCCATGTTGCTGATAGAGATGAAGCATCCCCTTGCCGTGAGAGCGTAGGGAAATCAGTTCCACAGATCCTCTCCACTATTAAAGGACCATGGGCTTTGATATACTGGCAGGCAGGTAATTGTGATGTTTGGCTTGTTTTCATTTCATTGTAGACTCTGTTTCCTAACATCAATGTCAGATTGAACTTCCAGACAGACTCAAAAACATTGTGGTTTGGCCGGGATGCATTTGGGAGAAGAAGCCTGTTGGTACATTGGCCCACTCCTGATGATTCACGCTTTATATTATCATCAGTATCACCCCCTTCGTTTTCAAGGAATAACTCTGGTAAGATAAGCGTGAATTCATGTATCTATCTTAGTTTCTTATCAATGGTTTGTTCATCATCTTTTTCAAAAGGTGAAAACATTCCTGAACAGAAAATAAACTGTGATGTTTCTGAATTTGTACATGCTTTCAATGTTGTAACTCATATCTAATTGTGCATGTCCATTCTCATATATACTCCTCTTCACTCCTGCAGCAACAGAAGTAAATGGTCTGGAGGCAGGAGCAGACCCTGATTTTTCTGACCATACCAAAGTTAGCTACTGGGAAGAGCTTCCTTGTGGGATATACAGCATTCACCTGAAAGACCTTGATAATTATGCCACATGTACGAAGGAAGGATGTGTCGTCGAAGTTAGAAAACATGATTGGATGGATTCTTCGTTGCATACGTTAATACAATGGGAGAGAAAATCAACAGTTCCTACTGTGGATGGCTTAATTTCGGCCATGGGTTCTGTTGACAAAGGGAACCATCACTTGTCTTCGTGTTTCAGAGAAGCTGAAGACAGTACAAGTAATGGGTTTGAGAAAAGAGATCTCCCATCAGATATTTGCTTATCTCCAGGTATACAGTAGGTGCATCAGATGTTTGCTAAAAATTACCCGAGATAATTTAACTTTACAAAGTTACTAATGCTGATACTTTTCTATCATGTTTCAGCACATAGAGTATTAATTGCACTAAGGGAATCTGTAATGCTGCGAACCAATGTGAACATACTGTATCAGGTGAGTAACCAACATATTCGTAATATTGCCTTCTTTTTTTACAACTCCACCAGTGTAATAATGATTTGAGACCTTCATTGAAATGGTTCTATCTTCTTTCTTGGAAGGAAAATGCGTCTACCTTTTTCATGTTGCATTTTCTGTTACTAGTCTATCAGGCCAACTTTACAGAGTCCTTGCTGTGGACAGGGTGATCTTAATAAACTCAAGGAAGCGGAGTTGGCCCCGATAGCAATCCTTTTCTCTGGTGGCTTGGACTCCATGATACTTGCAGCATTACTAGACCAGTGCCTTGATTCCAAATGTATGTTCAAGTGTGTTGCTACTACATTTTATTCATCACTATCATCTTTTTAACATAATAGCAAGGAAGTTAGCTGCTTCATAGTACACCACAAACTTTGGTTTTTGAGGAAAACTAACTAAGATTTTGCGCAGGGACAATTGATTTGCTGAATGTCAGTTTTGATGGGCAGCTAGCTCCAGATAGAGTTTCTTCACTGGCAGGACTGAAGGAGCTTCAGAGAATCTCCCCTCTGCGGAGGTGTTTTGACCTGAACTTTCGATATTCTTTGCCTTGACGGCTTGTATCTGGTGCTGAACATAGATGATTTTGTATTGATGCTGGTTTGCACATATCAAAAGACAGAAAGTACTGCCATCATGTTTCTGTGCAAAACGAATTCTGGACTCAAATTCTGGCATTTGTGTTATAGCCTAATGAATTCCTCATACATGATGAACCTTATGATGTTTACTTTGCAAGCCTTCTATCCATCAGATGATCAATATGCTCTAATGTGCATAATCTGTCATCTGCGTCTTGCATTATTTTACGGTTGTGCTTTCTTAGTTCCTCGATCATGCCCATCATGCACTGTAAATGTTCTGTTGCTTTAATTGGAGTGATTGATACTGCATCCTTGTGTTGCATCGTTCACTTATCGATTAACTTTTTTTGTCCTGCATTTTTATTTTACCATGCTAGCCAATATTATGCTCATGCATTGGTCTGGCCATGTAAAAGAAATTTTATCAGAGTGTCAGACTACTACTAAATGAAGTGTTCACTATGATATTCATTTCACTGTCTTATTTGCAGATGGCGTCTTGTTGAGATTGACAGTAATTTGGCCAACTTGAAAGAGGAAAGTGAACACGTGATGTCACTGATATACCCTTCAAATACCTATATGGTGTGTACCTTCTTATATCCTACTAATGCTTCATTAAGTTAGTTTCCTTGGTTTACAATGCTGAAGGCCAAACAATGTATGATCGATCGAGTCATCTATGCAGTGTCACTCGATTTAATTCATCTTGGATTTGGATTTTGGAATGGTGTTGTAAACTTCGAATCATGCTTTTTTTTTTTTGCATATGACAACACAAAAAAAGTCTGTCAAGACTCAAGTCAATCTTTTCTTTTGGGATCACATTTGGCATATAATAAAAGATAAGAGTTTAGTACTGGTCTCATGGACTAGACCTGTTTGTTAATAATTTGGGGATGGAGTTTAGAGGAGGAAGTTTAAGGTAGGATTTGACATGGGTGTTTGCTTTTAGTCCTGGTCCCCTGTTTTGCAAGAGACGAGAAAGTCTTGAGGAATTTGATTTGTAGTTTTAAGACATCCCAATTTATGATGAAACACTAAGATTTATTAAACATTCTTTGAGCAACGATGCACATTTGGACCGTTAAACTTCCAGTACTCATCTCACTTACATCCGCATGCCCATCAACTCCCGACCCCCAGAATTCCCCATCCCTTCTAACCAAGTTTATATTTACTTATAAAAATACCTGGTTATTATGTGCGTTCGTTATGGTGGTTGCGTCTTCCTAGTGGTCCTGTGGGAGATTATGTGTAAGAGGCTGCAGTAAGATTAGTGGTGGACTGGTGGGAGTAGAAATCTGAACACCCTTTGGCATCCTTGAGACCACAGTTCACCATAGTTCCGTCATATGACACAATCGTCTTCATGCGTGTGCACCATGTACTGGACAATAGAAGATAATATTTAGCACTGCTGCTCTATTCATTCACATATATCTGTTTAATTTGAAAATATGATGGACTGTTGGAAATTTTTACTATGCTCTTTTGCTCCTGTTAGATTTATTTGAGTTAAAATGCTGGATCTTTTGCACAGGATTTGAACATTGGTATAGCCCTATGGTTAGCTGCTAGCGGGGATGGTTGGGTGAATGGGCAAGATGGTGATCGCTACAAGCACAAGTCAACATCTAGAGTCCTTTTAGTCGGTTCTGGAGCTGATGAGCAGTGTGCTGGTTATGGTAGACATCGTACTAAATATAGAGTTGGAGGGTATGTATGCATTGATTTATTGTACTGCATGCTAAATAATGTGACTGTCGTTTGAGATATTTTTGCAGATATTGCAAAAAAAAATTAAATTCATGTTTTGTACCCCTATTTAGATGGGTTTCACTGGACGAGGAAATGAGACTAGATGTGCAAAGAATTTGGAAAAGAAACATGGGAAGAGATGATAGGTGCATTTCTGACCATGGCAAGGAGGTAATCTTCGTCATGCTTTTTAAGTTCATCTTTGGCTATAGGCTTTTAGTGGCTGATGTGTACCCCTGTGCCCACGACAGGCTCGTTTTCCATTTCTTGATGAGAGTGTGATCGGAACATTGTTGGAAATTCCACTATGGGATATCGCTAAACTTGATGAACCTGTGGGGAAGGGTGATAAGAAGATTCTGAGAGAGGTTTGCATTTCGTTTTTCTTAACTCTTATCTATATTTAAGTTGTTACAAACTATGTTCTGATCTCCATCCCCTTTTGCTGATTAAGTAATGCGACAATGCTGCAGGTTGCAAAGCTGCTGGGTCTACAAGAAGCTGCTTTTCTGCCAAAGCGAGCAATCCAGGTACATAATTTATAACCATTTGTTTCCTTCAGTAGAATAGTTGTAGTGTTGTGTGTTAAAAAGTTAACAGTATTTAGATCGTAGGCAACAAGAGAGCAAGTTAATTGTGTGAATCGAGGGCCCGATGTCACTGTTTAAACAGATTGATGAATCTGTCTCTGCTTAAAAACGACGATTATATAACTGTTGCATTATAATCTTGCTCAGCTGTATTTCGATTGTCCGCACATACAATATGCCTGAGCACTCTTGTGCTGGAAACTCATGTGTCTTCACTTCCATTCCATCTGATGCTTTGTGCAGTTTGGTTCGAGAATAGCAAGGGAATCAAACCGCAAGAACTTTGGCAGCAACCGAGCCGCGAACCTGGCGTCAGCAGGTAGCGTGGAGGTTCACAAGCGTAACCACTGACGGGGCAAACAGACCTAATTCGACGTGCCAGATGCTGCATTGCCACATGTTTCCAGCGGCACGGATGCCGGTGATCGGTCCGGTTCCTCTCTTCAGTTCATCCTGTTATGGGTTGTAGTCATGCGGCACGGATGCCGGTGATCGGTCCGGTTCCTCTCTTCAGTTCATCCTGTTATGGGTTGTAGTCATGTTGGCATGAAGCATGCCATGCTGTATCACTGGCTGTTCAGCCATGAAATTTTTGTTCTTTCTCATACCTTCTTATTCATTGCAACCATGGATAACATAACAGAGGAATCTAGTTTTTATTTTACCAGTTCATGTCTGTACTATTTTTATTTTTTTGAGGCAAATGTCTGTACTATTTTAGTGTTGCCCTTTGGCATATTTCACTTGTAACTGGGCCAGTTGGGCCGCTTTCCTCTGCGGAGGCCCGAGCAACCGAACCCCGTCGTGGAGAACACGGCGTCCACGCTGGAAAGAGTCCACGAGGCGGAACCAACCGTCCATCGCCACGTGTCCTCGCCGAGCTCCGCGCACCCGGCTCGCGCACACGGGATTTCCACACGCCCTCCTCTATAAAGTCAAGCGGACGCGTTCTTCCCTTCTCCCCAAGGCCTTCGTCTCCACCTCCCCTCGCCCGCCCGCGTGCTCGGATCAGAGAGAGCCCCACCCAAACCCCCGCGCGTGCTCCCCTCCCCAAACCCTAAATCCCCAACGGTCTCCTGCTTCCAAACCCACCCCGCTCTCGATTTCCCGCCCAATCCCCGCCCCCCGCCACCGCGCGATCCCGCCGCGTCGTCTCGCGCCGACCGAATTCGAATCCCGCCGGGGGCGCGAGCTCGAGGCGGGCGGGAGGGCGGTCGGGCGCGCAATTCCGGCGCGCGGCTGCGTCTAGCTCCCCTCGGCTCGCCCTGGATGGTGGCGCGGACGGCGTGGCCCGAGCAGAGATCTAACCCTAGCTCCGGATCTGGGACCGCCACGCCCGCCAGGTGCTCGACGGTATGACCGGTCGGGAGCGGCAGGAGGACAAGAGGGAGCAGTATGAGTGACCGCGCGGGCAGCAGCGGCAGCGGCAGCGGGGACGAGTTCGGGAGGGCCGTGGCGCGGGCGGCGGTCGCGCAGGCGCTCGAGGCCGCGGGCTTCGACTGCACGCACCGCTCGGCCGTGGACGCGCTCGTCGACGTCCTCCTCCGCTACCTCACGCACCTTGGGAGGGCCGCGGCCTTCCACGCCAACCTCGCTGGCCGCGCGCTCGCCAACGAGTACGACATCATCCAGTCCCTCGAGGAAATCGGCACCGACTTTGATGGCTTCGCCGGGGCCGGCACCTCAGGCCGCTGCCTCGTCGGCTCAGGCGTCGTCAAGGACCTCATGGCCTTCGTCGACTCCAAGGATGAGGTGCCATTCACGCGTCCATTGCCCAAGTTCCCTATACCCCGCGCCCCGCAGCCCACGCCCAGCTTTGCTGTGGCTGAGAGGGAGACTGGGATGAGGCATGTGCCGGAGTGGCTACCGGCCTTCCCGGACCCGCACACCTATGTCAGGACAGAGGTGTGGAGTGAGCAGGCGGCGAAGGACAGGGTGGACATGGTCGAACAGGTGCGGCAGCGGAGGAAGGCTGAGAAGTCGCTGCTCAGCTTGCAGCAGCGATTGGCCCTTGCGGGCGCTGATGGGTTTCGGCCAGCGGTTTCTGAGGATAGTGTAGCCAAAGGGAAGGAGATACAACCAGCTGGGAGCAAGAGAAATCCTTTTCTTGAGCCTGCTTTGCCGCATGGAGACAAGGAGGTGTCAGAGGTTGATATCCCTTCTGAGCGGAAGAAACTTTCTGTCCTTGATGCATTTGCACCAGCAATTCAGGGTGCAAATGCCATGGAGCTTGATTCTGGGACAGGTTGGGACCAGAATCAGAACCAAAAGGGCATTGTTCCAAAGGTGAGGCCACCAGTGCACCTGAAGATTGGAGTAAAAAAGAAGCCCCTGGCAGGGTCCCTCAATTCAAATTCCATGGATCTGAGGGAGGACCCGTCGTTTTTGAAGGAGGAACAAAAGGATGACCGGAAGCGGAGAGCTGGGATGATATTGAGGGCATCAATGGATAACCCACAGGAACTGCCCCAGATTTAATATGGTTGGCGGAAGAAGTGCAGTGCCCAGAATGGAGTTGCATTATGGCGAGCTGGAGTGTGGGAGAAGGGATCTATGATCATTTCAGTTTGACGGTGGATCTCCAATTTGTGGAATCTTGAGGTATGTTGAAATGTTTCACTTGTGATAATTGCTGCTGGCTATCAGTTCCTTACTTGCTTTGGAGTTTCATTTAAACTGAACATAATCAAATGAGATTGAGCTCACACCAGTTTGTTCTAGGCAATGCAGTGCACGTCTGTTTTGGTTACCTGAAAGTCGGACAAGGATACCCAACTGTAGTAAATAATCTTATGTAGACTTTGCACTACATGTCGTACGGTAGAAACTTTAGATTGGGAATTTTATGTGTTGATATGCGTCACAGCCTGCTTTTAAACTAAGGGCGCCTGGATTATTGTGCCCTATGTTTGTCAGCGATGAGAAGAAATTTTGAGCAATAGCCAGGGCCTAGGGTTTCCGATGGTAGTAAGCATAGTCATTATTACTCTCTGTTGTTGGGTTTCTGATGATAGTAAGCATAGTCCTGATTACTCTCTGTTGTGGGTTAAGACCAAAACAGGTACAGTAGTATTTTGACCAACTTCTTAGAAATTAGAAATGTACTAGTACTTGATTATTAAGAGAGAGAACATTCTATGTTGGCTGCATCAGCGACTCTGCATGAAAGTTGTGTGAGTTTAAGTGGGAAAAGGCACTAGGCATGCGTCTTGAGCGCAATTATGCGCACATTAAACGCCTGTCTAGGCGTGCTTTTTTCTTTTATCAATGGCACAGTAAACACACGAAGAGAGTTGGCCTATACCTATATGAAGATTAGTGACTAAGTTCCTACTAGACAGTATCCTGGAGAGATTGAGGGAGGGAGGTACTATTCACAGCAGAATTTCTCCTTTATGTTGCTTGTTACATGTATTTTGTTTGAGTTTGATTTTTGTAGCCTTGGCGCAGCGGTGAAGCTGTTCCTTGTTACCATGAGGTCACAGGTTGAGTCCTGGAAACAGTCTCTTGCAGAAATGCAGGGAAAGGCTGCATACAAAAGACCAAAGTGGTCGGACCCTTCCCCGCACCCTGCGCAAGCGGGAGCTACATGCACAGGGCTGCCCTTTTTATTTTTAATTTTTGTAGCATGCTAGATTATGTTACAAATTAATACTCCCTCTGTAAAGAAATATAAGAGCATTTAGGTCACTTATATTTCTTTAGAGGGAGTACAATCTAAAATAAAATAGAACTTTCAATAACTTTTTGGTAGCATCAGAAGATTTGGTGGCACTAGAATCCAATAGGTCAGTTCTATCCTTAGGTAGTTAGGCACCTCTGTAGGCCTGTACATACTGCATGTAGCAGAGTAAGCTGTTTGTGCTCGAGTGTTGATGCTGCTTTTACTAATAACTCGTCAGGCTAGCATGCCCTTTTTATCCCATGAGTGTTAGCTCAGCAGTATAATTTGTGGGATGTCCTTGCATATATAATCATATATTGCCATACATTTCTGCTTTGGTTTGGCTCTATGAAAAAGTTACGACTTCCCATTGAAAATTATGGAGTGGACAGAAATTAACTGGGAACTGGCTTTGGCATCCTTTCAGAATTCAGATGACAAGTGCACAGTTAAAGCAGTTATAGTAGCTGGCACAGTATTTAACACTTGTGTGTGCAAGTGACTGAAAAATAACAAGCAGAATAGTTGAGAACCATTCTGAAATATGATGTCATCTTTGTATGCTGCTCCACAACTTAGTTATAGGAAACTAGTTGGGTAATTTCTGACTAGATGTTTGGTGATTTGTGCAGGCCAGGTATCCTACGGTGCAACCTTCGGCCTACTGGCAAGCTCGAACCTTTGTAACCTGCACCCAGTCTCTCCTGTCAGCATCAGCATTGGGGATCCCCAGAGATTATTAGGTTTGTAGCTCCTGCTCGTTCCGACATATCACTGGAATGAAGCAAGCCTTTTTCGTAGGGAGCTGATTTTGGAGACCATCCAAAGGCATGATGCTCCTCCTTTGTAGCTAGGAAGACAGAGAGGAGATGTTTGTACAAAAACTGACTTGATTCTTCTGACCAACGCTCCTCTCAACAAAGAGGAAGGGATGTACGTGTTGATTTGGTTGGCTTATCCAGCTGCATCCGTGTAATGGTGATCACCCATTCCTTGTATTGCTTTCTGTGATTGGAGCGTGTTGATTAGTGCGCTGAGGCTGTAACGGCATTGTACTGTAGATGATCATCATTCTTTTGGCCTGTTTCATTCAACTGTGTATCTGATCCGAGCTGGGCACCCCTTGATTCATATATGTTGATTCCATCTCTGTCACTCCTATCTGCTCTCTTTTAGATGGTTTATGTATGTGCTGATTATCTGGACTAGATATTTCTGTGATATTTGCTGCTGATTTGCAGTTCTTTACGGGTTCTCTTCTTCCGAAGGAAATTTAATCAAGATCCCAAGTGATGTCTACGCGGGATTTGCTGCTTGTATCGGCTGCTCCTTGCCCGTTTGGTATCTATTTTGTAGAAAGGCTCCGAGCTGAGTTCAGTTCTCCATGGCGTGACAACATTTCACTCTGAATGTGTCATTCTATTCCCAAGCTCAAATGCTCCTACCATGAATAGTAAAATCCACAAAGATGGCAAACAATTCATTTTCATTTTTATGGTAACAAACATTCCTTTGTTTTCTACCTATATGCAAAATTTTGTGATGTAATGGCATTCGTAGCTGTCTAGCAAAAAAGAACAAAATCGGTGCACTAAAATGTTTTCAGAAGCAATTTTTTTGGAGCATCCATTATGTTATTGTTGCACATAGCGTTATAAATGATTATTTCTTCATGAAACTTTGTACGCAGATGAAAAATGTTAATCACACAAAAGTTCAGAATTATTTAATGTTTTTTGCTATTTTTCCCTTAATTTACTGTTCATGCGATGCATGTTTTTTTTTTGACAAACTACAAAGCTTTATTAAGTCGTCACAACGTTTACAGGGACGAAATCAAGATCGTTGGGTTGGCCTAACCAAACATGGCGGCCAACTCCAAGAGATAGAGCGTGCTTTGCAAGCTTGTGAGCCTCGACATTCGAGCTCCTAAATTCGTGAACGATATTACAAGTATCAAAACTAGACTTGAGATTTATAATTTCATGCACTACTGCACCATAGCTTCCTTTGAAGTGTTGATGAATATCGCCTACTGGCACCTTGCAGTCCGAAGCAATTTGGATCTTTCTAACATAGAGGTCTTCTGCTAACGCCATTGCCTCCCTGATGGCCAACGTCTCGAGGGTACCTGGGTCTGATAAGTTGGGGAACCCCACTGTCGAAGCGCCCAAGAAGAGTCCATCCCGGTCTCTACATATCGCTCCGACTGCTCCCTGTGTTCGGCCAACCGCAGCATCAACATTGATTTTTATCAGCCCCACAGGTGGTGCAATCCAGTGAGAAAGACGCTGAGTGGGCGCCCTGTCTCCGGCAGACCGTGGAACCTGGAGGGATTTTAGCTCCGCTATGAAGGATTTGACGAATCCGTCGATGGCGAACGGTGTTTGGAAAATGTCCTCATACATGGCATTTCTCCGTGCTCCCCACAGCGCCCATAATGTAACAACAAAAACCAGGAAATCCTCTTGATTCAGGGCTTCATGCATACCAAAAATCCATCGCTTTGCATTTTCTTCTCTGCATGTACTTAGCTTGTCAAGGACAGTTTCTGAAGAAAGAGCCCAAGTGCTTCTTGAGACCGTGCAGTCCACCAGAGCATGGCGCCAATTATCAACAGCCCCACATAGGCAACAAGCTCTGGTTGTTGCCATGTTCCGGTGATGGAGGAGAGCGGCCGTAGGTATTGAATGCTTAGCAAGCCTCCATAAGAAAAATTTAATCTTTGAAGGGACTCTGATTCGCCACAGCTCGGACCATCCTTGGTCGCCCATGGATTCAGAAGAGGCCCCCTGCTCATAAAGCCATGCCTCCCTACTGATCTTTGTTTGCTGAATCATCCGATAAGCGGATCGCACTGTGAAAATACCCTTCCGATCCTCTGACCATGCCCAAAAATCATCAGTCTGTCGTGTGCAGAGAGGAATCTGTAATATGGCTGCCGCATCTATAGGTATGAACACCAAACGGACCATGTCCTCGTTCCAGGTTGCTGTAGTGTGATCTATCAGCTCGGCCACTCTCGTCGGCGGATCAGGAACCAGAGATGTGACTGGCCTTTTCATACTTGGTCTCGGCAGCCAGTTCTCCTCCCAAATTTGTGTTGTCTCTCCGTCTCCAATTCTATGCACCAGGCCCTGTACCATGATGTCTTTTCCATCTAATATAGCGCGCCATATTTGTGAGGGGTGTGGTCCCAAAGCTGCACCAAAAATATTTGTGTCGGGATAATATACTGCTTTCAAGATCCTCGCGCTCAAAGACAAGGGGTTTTGCAACATACGCCAGGACTGCCGAGCTAGTAGGGCCAAGTTAAAGAGCTCCAAATCCCGAAAGCCAAGTCCACCGAGATGCTTGGGTAAGGTCATCACGTCCCACGCCACCCAACTGGGCTTCCGTTTTCCTTGTTTACTCCCCCACCAGAATTGTCTGATTAGCGAAGTAACACTTTCACATAGTCCCCTGGGAAGCCGAAAACATGCCATCGAGTAAACTGGTATTGCTTGGGCCACTGCCTTTATCAACACCTCTTTCCCTGCCGAAGATAATAGCTTTTCCATCCATCCTCTCACCTTTTCCCAGACGATCCGTCAAGTATTTGAAGGTGCCGTTCTTCGAGTGACCAACCTCTGTTGGCATTCCAAGGTACCGATCACTTAGGGATTCGTTATGCACATTTAGAACATTCTTCATATCATCTCTCACCGCCTGCGGACATCCTCTACTGAAAAAAATTGAAGACTTGTCATGATTTATCCTCTGCCCCGATGCCAAGCAATATGTTTCCAGTAGGTTTGATACCGCTACAGCCCCTTCATTCCCTGACTTAAAAAGCAGCAGGCTATCGTCTGCGAAAAGAAGGTGGTTAACGGACGGGGCCGTGGGTGCCACCTTTAATCCAACAATATTTGACGACAAAGAACTGGTTTTCAGGAGGCACGAAAGGCCCTCCGCTGCAATTAAGAAGAGATAAGGGAATATCGGATCTCCCTGCCTTATACCTTTGCTTGGCATAAAATGATCAAGCCTTTCACCATTAAAGAGCACCGAAAAGGAAACTGACCGCACCATGCTCATAACAGTTTTTATCCAGGCTGGTGCAAACCCAAGCTTACCCATAATGGCTTCCAGATAGTCCCATTCCAACCTATCGTATGCTTTCATCATATCAAGCTTAAGTGCACAGTAGCTGTTGGCTTTCGCTTTACTCTGCTTCATAAAATGGAGACACTCATACGCACTTATAATGTTATCCGTGATGAGCCTTCCTGGGACGACGGCCGATTGCTCCTCTGTCTATGCATGTGAGAAAGAAAGCCGAGCATACTCGAGAGTTGAAAGTGAGCAAACATACAATGGGCCGCAAATCTGTTCAGCAGAGCGGGTCATAGCGGACGTACAGTGGGCCACAAGTCCATTTAGCAGGGGATGACCTGCTAATATTTATAGGCGTTCTTTTTCAGGTGAATCAACCTGTGGTTGAGTTGGTTAGGTGGACAGTGGTATCCCCAACCCACCAGGGTTCAAATCCTGGTGCTCGCACTATTTCTGAATTTATTTCAGGATTTCCGGCGATGCGCTTTCAGTGGGAGGAGACGTTCCCGTCGACGACGAGGCGCCTACGGTGACTTCGTAAATCTCAAGATGATATGTCGGCTCAGTCTTTCGGAGGTGCTCATAGGGGTAGGGTGTGCGTGTGTGCGTTCATAGGGATGAGTGTATGCGCGTGTATATGAGCGCTTGTGTCTGTACTGATGCTAAAAAAAGGCGTTCTTTTTCAGAAACGGTGGGGTACCAAGTTTTTTTTTTGAAACAAGGAGGGGTACTAAGTTACCCGATGTCGAAGGTTGATGAGTTCTTTTGGCAAGGCGATGATAAATCATTGTGTGCATGATGTAAACGAGTGTGCTCATACTATTGCTCGTTTAGTTTTTGGGTCAGGAGTCATGGGTGTGGCATGATAAACCCCCTGATTTCCTTATTCCTCTTATTGTTAAGGATATGATGGATATGATTATTAATTAAATAAAGTCACCCAAGTTCAAAAAAGTTACTCGATCTTTTTGAAACCTAGTCACTTCTAGTCTAGCTATTGGATTTGCCTATGACAAATGCTATTTTGTTCTTTTCACTTTAGTATTAAGTCAAGCTTTTACAATTGTTTTTTACGAGCTCCAACACTCAAGGACGAGCTATGCCAATAAGCACTCACAAAAAGGAGCATTCTTACTAAACATGGCTAGATTGGGGGCAATGGAATTAACTTCTTTTCTAACTTTATCAATCAAGTTTTCCTTGTTTTTGACTGAATACATTTTCTTCTTCTTGCGAACCAACCAATGGTTTGATGGCTAGGAGGACAGTGGTATCAGCAGCGCAGGAGAGTTCAAGTCATAGACTTGACATTGGTGCTCGCATTTTCTTGAATTTATTTCATGTCTTTCGGCGATGTGCGTTCAGTGGGAGTAGACGTTACTGTCGACAACGAATGTGTCAGTGTCAATTTTGTCAATCACAAGATGATATGCTGGCTCAGTCTCTTGGCGGTGCTCATAAGGATAGGGTGTGCGTGTGCGCGTTTATGGGGGTGGGTGTATGCTTGTGTATGTGAGCGATTTTAATTGTAACGTGTTCAAAAAAAATATGGATTTTTTCATTCATAACATGCCTACGAAGCTAACCCAAAATCGGACCTACATAATAAAAAATGATGAGCACATATTAGTTGAAACAAATCATATCTATTTTTTAGAAGAGATATATTATATCTATAATATATAGATTTCCTGGACTTGACATACCTTTATAGAAAAATAAAAATAAACAAGTCACAACAAAAACAAGATGAACCATATAATTCATTATATACAAGTTACACACAATATTCATAAAATTTGATTTGCTCGACTACATGGAAGAACCAATACAAGCTAGTGTAAATTTTAAATAACAATGAGTTCATCTTCAATTAATGCTTGTTAAGTGTTTAGGACATGGTTAATGTTGGCCGAAACTTGATGCTAATCCACTGCAGCATGCGGTGCTAAGAAACACTTATGCCATCATCGTAGACTTAATTTCTTTGACATATTGCACCATACGGTTAGGTCACTAACATGTGAGCCAGCTTGCCCGTGGGCCCAAATTGCCCAAATTTCAGCAGCCCAAACGCACCCAACAGTATGTTAGAGTATCCCTATCCCCTCTCATTTCCACCTATGGCCAAGCAAGTATAAAAAGTTACAACTTTTCTGACATGTGGGACGTACCTGGGAGGCTTGGATGAGCTAAGTATTGGAGAGCAATTCATTTTCATAGAGCATTTACAATAATAGACCAAAATTCTGGCTATCTAATTACAGTTTTAGGTGAGGAGAGAGAAGATTTATGTAGGCAAAACAATTATGCCTTTACATCAGACCTAAAACTGGATGCCTAAATTTCAGCTTCTACATAAGTCAAATAAATCTCACACAAATAAATCACAAACAATACTTAATTATTACATAGTTCATCAATCTACAACCTGAAATTCAACACACTTTTCCATCAAACATAACACAAAGCGCATCAAACATAACACAAAACATAGAAGTAGAGCTAGTGTCTTGTTACCCATTCCATATCCACCACCCCTCAATGAGATCTTGTTGAAGACTTTCATAAGTATTCACAACTCATATTTCTTGGTGAACTTGAAGAAAGTGTGGGATGCGGTCTCCTCTCCTACATGGATGCGCCGCCCGTCCTATGAAGTCATAGTAGGAGTAATCCAACTTTTGGCCACACTCATTTTCGATGATCATATTGTGCAAGATCACGACGACAATCATGATGTACTAATGAATATGTTGGTCCCAAAACCGATCCGGTCCTCGCACAATAGCAAAATGGGCTTGCAAAATCCCAAATGTCTTCTCCACATCCTTCCTAGAAGCTGCTTGAGCATTATGGGAATGAAGTTGTTTCTTACTTTGGGGGTTGAGAATTGGCATCACAAAGGTCGCCCACTTTGGATAAGTCCCATCCCCAGATAGTCCATATTGTATGTGTGACTGTTTGTTTGAAACTCCACTGGTGGTGATTCCTCATTGGTTAACCGTGCAAAGAGTGGTGATTGGTGGAGCACATTGATGTCATTGCAAACTCCAAGCATTCCAAAATAGGCGTGCAAAAACCATGTCTCTTGGTCTGCAATGACTTCAAGAATGATGGTGGGATCCTTCTCAGTTGGAGATATGCCCTAGAGGCACTCACATATGATGATATCTCCTATGTGTTTATGGATTAATATATAGTCCGCGGGTATTATCAATGATGTGTGTCAACATGCGACTTGTTTGTGAGACTATGCATTGTATGTTGATTGTTCTAAATGGCCCCTAGCCGAAAGGATTGTGTGGACTCACAACCGACTATACTAGCATTTGACAAGGTGGATGGACCGGAAAGATCTGGAGTCGGATTCAACATAGTCGAATCCGAGTTCAAATAAGGCCTGAGTCGGACAGATCCAACCATGAGACGCAACGACATGTCATTTGTTAGTCTCTACTACGACATGTGTTTTGTGTCCTAGACCTAAGGTCGGTGCATCGATACAGGATGGTGATCGACCTGCTTTGGGTTGATCAAACACTACTCCATAACTGGCTTGCTATAAAGGCCGGTTTAAGGCTTGTCTAGATCCACGTCGTGAGAAATGGTCGAGCAAGATGGGATTTCCCCGTCTGGGTGGAGACATACTCTTGAGTCCCTCGTGTGATGTGAGTATGTGACTGGACTAAGCATGGCTATGCGACAGGGATTTTGAGATAATCCAATTTTGGCAGTCGAGATCATGATACGAGAAAGAGGTCGGGCTGGAACAATGATGACATATTCGACTTGAGCCCGAAAACATATATCGTGAGGCAAAAGGAACATGAGCTAGATGTGTTGTACAAGTTCGATGAGCCGGATTCATCGGACACTTGGAGTTGACACATTTTGGTAGAAGTTGCTGCCGACCGGACGAGCAGGATGCGATATGACTTGCGACCAAGTGGACAAGAACCTAAGGGGTCACACGTATAAGTAAAGGAACCTGTGAGGCCGAATCCGACTTCAGTAGTCGGATGTGATAAGACTTCAAAGGTCGGATGTGATCCGGCTGGACTTGGATCTAGGCCAAACAGATTTTGGGCATTAGGAACCATGCAAGGCCATGTGATGAGCCTACAATGGAAGCCTATACATAGTAGAGGTGAGGTGGGGCAGAAGTACCAATTGATTACTTTGGTGTCGTCATTAGGGCTTTGCATGTGCTACAACTAACCACCTCCACTCACCGCCCGACTGTGCGATTGGACCTAATAGCCTGCTGCACGTCATTCCTCATGCATGCGCGGATACCATTAGAGGCAATGCACTTGCGTTGCACAATGAACCTGTTCGAGGGATCCTTCGATCGACCGTTCGATGTAGATCACAAGGAGGAGACGACTCCGGCGATGCGCTACTCTGACCCCTCTTCCGCTACGAGGACTGTCTGTCTAGTGGTAACCTCGTGATCTATCTCCTAAGCATGCTCCTGGGTGATCTCTGCAATAGTTTTTTTTGGTTATGTAATAGTTGCATGCCGTGTAGCCCAACATTCACATGGCCCGTAAACTGACCATATACCATGTTGAGAGGTAGTTCTTCCTCATCCAATGCATGCAATCAACTTAGCCGAGAATCCCTAGAAATCCCCTTGCTTTGTTCAGCTAAAATAACCTTCGAGTATCCTGAGAATTGTGTGCTCTCAAATACTGTTGCCCATAGACTTCAACCACCGCCTTCACAAATGGCTTCACACACTTGATGAAAGTGCTCTCCCCCATTGCCAGGTGATCATCAATCAAATCTACAAGAATGCCATAGGTCATCATGTGCAGTGCTGCAATCACCTTCTAGATATTGTTGTGTCCAAGGTCTCCGGTACAATTCCTCCTCTACACGAAGAATTTATCATGCTGTTTGACGAAGTTGGCAATGTGGAGGAACTAATTCGGAGACATATGAACCAGCTTTGAAAGCATCAGTCTGGATACACCGGTTTTGCATAGATGCAATCAAACATGAGCCTATTATGGTGGTCTAGCCTTGATGCGGAGCATCTCATGGTCATCCCCATGGACCTACCATTGTCTCACCGAGTGCCAAGAGGACCTATGACATGAGCACGAGCTAGATCTCTCGAGACCAAGGTGACATCTCTCCTTAGTGATATTCCATATGATCCTCTCATGACATGGCTACTACCTAAGTCCGGAATGTTGTGCATGATCAGGTACCAAGAAGACCCTCTCAAAGATGCACGTGAAGATGGACAAGTCTACAAGTTCATGGATGAAGAGAACCAACAGAAGGAACTGAGAACAGCTCCCAGG
Source organism: Triticum timopheevii (assembly GCA_963921465.1). Lineage (NCBI taxonomy): Eukaryota > Viridiplantae > Streptophyta > Magnoliopsida > Poales > Poaceae > Triticum > Triticum timopheevii. Next base: position 109,497,670 of record OY997270.1, read on the forward strand.
ATTCGGACATCCGACCCCTGGAGGTGTCGGCAGCAACAGTGGCCCAACAGCCAAGTCTACAGGGCCCGTACATCCGGCCTCCAGCCTGGAAATCCGGACCCCAGCCCGGACATCCGGACACCGCCTATCCAGAGAGCACAGAAACCGACCCGCCAGCCCAGACATCCGGCCCATGAACTCGGACATCCGGCACCTCGAGGCCCGGACATCCGGCCCGACGCCCGAACGTCCGACTCTTCCTGTCTGCGCATAGTGAAAGGGCCGAGGCCATGTACCCCTTCGCCCCTAGACTATTTATATTCTTTCTCCTCCCTCTTTCTAGATTTTTTTTTGCGAAAGTCCCTCTTTCTAGGGTTAGCAAAGGATTAGCTCATTGGGAGATAGAGCTTTGCTCATCCACTTGACACCTTCTCCTTCGGAGACCACGGCCTCTACGGAGAAGATCCCCCAAGTAGATTCAAGACCCCATCACGGGAAGACCTTCAAGAACTCCTCACAGAGAAGAACTTGCTACTTGTATCATCCGTAGTTGACTTGGATCGTGTATCTCTTCGTGTATTCAGATCTAGCACATGTATAATCGAATCTTGCTGGTTTGAGTGAATTCTCTCGTGTTTCCCCCTCGTGTTCGTCGTGTTCTTCGCGGGGTCCGCTCCATTCGTGAAAGATCGGGCACCTAGGGTTCTACCCTACATCATCTTGGTATCACGAGCCACGCTGATCACGATTTTGGAGCCCCCCTCTTTGTTTTCTAGCCTAATTTTGTTGTGTTCTTACCCAATTTCAAAAAACCCCACAAAAATAGCACTCCCATTTTTTGTGATTTGTTGGTGTGATGAAGTTTTGTTGGATTTGATCCATGGATTTCGTGTGTAACAGGTAGATCTAGCTTTCCCCCATCATTTCCCCAATTTCCTTCTGTGAAATCTCTTGAATTTTGCTCTGGAAATTTCTTTTCCCTCGCGATCCACCGAGTTCGTCCACGGATCTAGGACCCGGACATCCGACCCGACAACCCGGACATCCAGCCCGCAAGCCCGGACATCCGACCCCTAGCAGCAACACCTCCACCACTCCCTTCTTCCGCCTAAATTTCGCCAATTTCAGTCGGGCCTACACCAATACTTCCGCATACAACCACCGCTTTCCGCAACCACCATCGCTCACACGCTTCCAACCTTCGACAAATTTTGACACATTTGCTTTGAGAATTTGAGTTGCGGTTCTCGTTTCCTAACGTGTTTCGGCTAGTTAGGCACGGTTCGACAACGACATCACTGCCGCTCATCTTCGCTGCGGACTCGTCATCGACAATGATCACTTCACCATTTTGACACCCTCAACCATAAGCAAGGACGATAACTTCAATGACAACTTTGTGTACTCCTTGCCATTGCATTGATAACCCCATAGCCTTCCTTTTGCGTCACTTACCCATCGAGACTAGCCTTTGAGTATTGCCAGCAATGTTACTTGTGCACATTAGTGATCATTGCATATATCATCATCTTGGTGTCCATATCTTGGTATCATCTCTTGTGTCACAAGGTTGTCATAGTATATACGCAATTGTTATCTTGGTTCGTGAAGTTTTTCATGAGAAAGAGCTCAAAAGATAAAGAGCCAAACACGCTTTTAAGCAAAAGAGGAAGATAAGCAAAGAGCTTTTACGCAAGAACAATAGCATCATACTACATTAAGATTGTCATACTAGATCATCTTGGATCATACCACCAGAACAACATACATATAGCATACTTGGGATAGAAGTCATTGCATTTTTGCTTTGTAGGTTGTGCACAAGTCTCGTATCCGCCTATTGAGCAATCATGCTAGCGTCTCTCTAGTGTTGTGCAACAAGAGCATTTTTCGTGGATTCCACATTTTGAGATCATTTTTGGTTGCACGACCCCATTTATCTTTCCGTGTGTGTGTTTCCGTGTACCGGTACTTGCTATTGGTCTACTTGTTGCATTTGCAAATTTGCGAATCTTTTCCAACATTATTGTATCGTGCTAACATCCGCATCAAATTTTGTGCCACCATCCTCACCAAGCTCCATCAAAGGCTTTTATTTGTGTAGGCGTGTGTTACGTCTCCAACGTATCTATAATTTATGAAGTATTCATGCCATGTTTACAATAGTTTTATATGATTTTAGTATGATTTGATTAGAACTAACCCGGACTGACGCTGTTTTCAGCAGAACTACCGTGGTGTTGTTTTTGTGTAGAAATAAAAGTTTTCGGAATGCACTGAAAATCAATGGAGATTTTCTCTGGAAAATATAAAAAATACTGGAACAAAGAGTTACCGAAGGGGAGGCCTGTGGGCTCCACGAGGGTGGAGGGCGCGCCCCTGTGCATGGTGGACTTTCTATGGGCCCCCCTGACTTGTTCTCGACGCCAACCTCTCCTATAAATGCCCAAACCTCTAGAAAATAACCTAGATCGGAAGTTCCGCCACTGCAAGCCTCTGTAGCCACGAGAAATCAATCTAGGACCTCTCTGGCACCCTGCCGGAGGGGGCCATCATCACCGGAGGCCATGGGGGAGGATCTCGGAGGGGCCATCATCGCCATGGAGGCCAAGGACCAGAGGGAGAACCTCTCCCCATTCAGGGGTAGACCATGGAGGAGGAAGCACAAGGGGGGAACCTCTCCTCCTCTCTCTCGATGGCGCCGGAGTGCCACCGGGAGGGGAATCATCGCTGCGGTGATCGTCTTCATCAACATCACCATCATCATCACCATCCTCATCTCTTTTACGCGGTCCACTCTCCCGCACCCCGCTGTAATCCCTACTTGAACATGGTGCTTTATGCCACATATTATGATCCAATGATGTGTTGCCATCCTATGATGTTTTGAGTAGATATCCTTTGTCTTTGGGTCGAGTGATGATCTAGATTGGTATGAGTTGTATGTTTTATTTTCGTGTTGTCCTATTGTGCCCTCCGTGTCGCGCAAGCGTGAGGGATTCCTGCTATAGGGTGTTGCAATACGTTCATGATTCACTTATAGTGGGTTGCTTGAGTGACAGCAGCATAAACCCGAGTAAGGGGGTTGTTGCGTATGGGATAAAGGGGGGTTTTACCTTAATGATCTTTAGTAGTTGCGGATGCTTCCTAGAGTTCCAATCATAAGTACATATGATCCAAGAAGAGAAAGTATGTTAGCTTATGCCTCTCCCTCATATGAAATTGCAATAGTGGTTACCGGTCTTGTTAACAATTGCCTAGGACAATTCTGCACACCGACCCATCATGATTCCACACTCGCTATTTATAATACTTAATTAATATATTCTAACTCTATGATAACAACACCTACTTTTATATTTTAGCTCTCCGATATCATGCAAAGTTATCCTCTTCATACCCACAACGTAGTTTTATTTGTCGTTTCTAGTTGGAAGCAAACGTTCGGTGTACATAGAGTCGTATCAGTGGGAGATAGGACTTGAGAGAATATTGATCTTGCCTTTAGCTTCTTGTGGGTTCGACACTCCATACTTATCACTTTCACCTTTGGAAATTGCTACGATGATTCCTTGCACTTGGGGATTATCAGCGTGAGAATCGACAAGAATCGGTACCAATTGTGTTATTTCCTTACTACACATTTTAGTGATCATTGATCCATTCTCAACATCGTTCAAGGTACATTTGGTATAGTTCTTCTCTTTCTCCCACTCACAAATTTACTTGGAATGATGGATAGGCCAAGTACTTCTACCAACCCACTCTTCCTCGAGCAAGACGACGACCCGAACAACTTCATCACCAAGAACCACCTCTTCGGCGCACAAAGAGCTTTGCATCAAGAGAATGAAGCATTGAGCGAGCGCATCGACATACTCGCTTCTGACTTGAGACAATCCGAGCAATGTAAAAGAGACTACTTAAAAAACAAACTTGATGGGCAAAAGAGGGCCACTGGCACAAGGATGGATGAAATTCGCGCCTTGTTGGTCAACCGTTCTTCTACCTCTTCGTCCTATTCAAGAAGGAGCCACTCAAGTCGACGCACCTACGACACAATCTCCGGCTCAGTACACCGACATCGAACACTCTTCGACGAGCCGTGCGCCAAGACCGTCAAGCAAGCCACAATCCACTACATGGCAATGATCAACGACAAGAGCAACTTGAAGAGCAAGAACACCGACATCGTCAAAATCAAGCTACCCTTGCCCAAGCACAAGAAAGGCAATGCCAATGCCACCAAGAGGAAGAGCGAGCATGCCAACACCAAGACGAGCAAGACGCGGGAGCTCTCCGCCAACAACAACAATGGCATGAAGCACAAGCCCTTGAGGCACAATGTGCCCTCCTCGACACCAATCGTGTTGTTGCCGCCCGTAACCAATGTGTTCGAGAAGAAGAAGAAGAAGAAGAAGCACTTCACAAGGAAGTACAAGAGCGACTACATCAAGCACGATTGCACCGACAAGTACCACAAGCAACTCCACAAGCTCGACAAGAACCACAAGTTCACCAAGGTTAACAATAAAATGGGAATCCTCCACGCCAAGAGCAACTTGAGGTTCACAACCCTCCACATCAAGGGTGTCATCACCCTCGACCCCAACACAATGAAGAGCAACGCTATGGCAAGCTCAAGTTCACCTTGCCCAAGTTCACCGGAAGCAATGATCTCGAATAGTATATTTCATGGGCATTGAAGGTTGACAAGATCTTTCGTTTGCACAACTATGAGGAAGAGAAGAAGATCGCCATGGCATCCCTTGAGTTCCAAGACTATATCCTCATTTGGTGGGAGCAAGTCATTGAGCGCCGAGTCGCAAGAGGTGAACCACCAATCACAACTTGGGATCAAATGAAGGATGTCTTGAGAGCGCGCTTTGTGCCAACATACTGTAATCGTGATCTATTCAAGCGACTACAACTCCTCAAGCAAGGAACACAGAGCGTTGAAGAGTACTACAAGGAAATGAAGATTGCCATGATACGAGCCAATGTCATGGGAAATGATGAGCAAACAATGGCACATTTCTTGAATGGGCTCAATTACCCTATCAAGAAGATCGCCGACTTCCAACCTTACTCTAAACTCATCGAGCTAGTGCATCAAGCTACCAAGGCGGAATGTCAAGTGCAAGATAACTTCAAGTATGCCAAGTTCTCTTCCAAGACCTACGAATCATCCTACAACCAAGCTTCAATGATTTCGACACCTCCTTCTACGATAAAAGCTTCACCAAGCAATGGCTACAAGTCAAGTTCCAAGAAAACTTCGATAACCTCAAGTCGTCCTCCTACTACAAGAACTTCAAGCTGAGAGCTTCATCATCTACAACTCCACCAGATGATACCATCAAGACAAGTTCCATCAAATGCTTCACATGCGGTGGCCGAGGCCACAAGTCCTCCGAGTGTACCAATCGGCGCACCATGATCCTCAACGACGATGACACATATGACTCCATGAGCGAAGACGAAATGGAAGCCCTTGAGCACGTGGCCATGCACCGGCAAGTGAATGAAGATGAAGATGACCAAGTCTTTTGTGACAATGATTCGAGCCCCGCTCTTGTTGTGCACAAGGTCTTGACACTTCAACATCAATAAGAAGAAGACCAAGGATGCCATATCTTCCACACCAAGGCGGGCATCAATTGAAGGTCCGTGAAGGTCATCATCGATGGAGGAAGTTGCCACAACTTGGCAAGTGAAGAGCTATGTTCCAAGCTCCAATTGGTCAAGATGAAGCATCCTCGTCCCTACATGGTTCAATTGTTGGGGAACGTGGTAATTTCAAAAATTTCCTACGCACACGCAAGATCATGGTGATGGCATAGCAACGAGAGGGGAGAGTATTGTCCACGTACCCTCATAGACAGTAAGCGGAAGCGTTAGCACAACGCGGTTGATGTAGTCGTACGTCTTCACGATCCGACCGATCCAAGCACCGAACGTACGGCACCTCCGAGTTCAGCACACGTTCAGCTCGATGGCGATCCCCGGGCTCCGATCCAGCAAAGCTTCGGGGACGAGTTCCGTCAGCACGACGGCGTGGTGACGATGATGATGTTCTACCGGCGCAGGGCTTCGCCTAAACTCCGCGATGATATGACCGAGGTGGAATATGGTGGAAGGGGGCACCGCACACGGCTAAGGAACGATCCGTAGATCAACTTGTGTGTCATGGGGTGCCCCCCTGCCCCCGTATATAAAGGAGCAAGGGGGAGGAGGCGGCCGGCCAAGGGAGGGCGCGCCAGGGAGGAGTCCTACTCCCCCCGGGAGTAGGATTCCCTCCTTTCCTAGTCCAACTAGGAGAACTTCCATGTAGTAGGAGTAGGAGAGAAGGAAAGGGAAGAGAGAAGGGAAGGAAGGAGGGGGTGCGGCCCCTCCCCCTAGTCCAATTCGGACTAGGCCTTGGGGGGGCGCGCGGCGTGCCCTAGGCAGCCCCTCTCTCTTTCCCGTATGGCCCAATAAGGCCCAATACTTCTCCCCGGCGAATTCCCGTAACTCTCCGGTACTCCGATAAATACCCGAATCACTCGGGACCTTTCCGAAGTCCGAATATAGTCGTCCAATATATCGATCTTTACGTGTCGACCATTTCGAGACTCCTCGTCATGTCCCCGATCTCATCCGGGACTCCGAACTCCTTCGGTACATCAAAACTCATAAACTCATAATAAAACTGTTATCGAAACCTTAAGCGTGCGGACCCTACGGGTTCGAGAACTATGTAGACATGACCGAAACACGTTTCCGGTCAATAACCAATAGCGGGACCTGGATGCCCATATTGGCTCCCACATATTCTACGAAGATCTTTATCGGTCAAACCGCATAACAACATACGTTGTTCCCTTTGTCATCGGTATGTTACTTGCCCGAGATTCGATCGTCGGTATCCAATACCTAGTTCAATCTCGTTACTGGCAAGTCTCTTTACTCGTTACGTAATGCATCATCCCGTAACCAACTCATTGGTTACATTGCTTGCAAGGCTTATAGTGATGTGCATTACCGAGAGGGCCCAGAGATACCTTTCCGACAATCGGAGTGACAAAACCTAATCTCAAAATACGCCAACTCAACATGTACCTTTGGAGACACCTGTAGTACTCCTTTATAATCACCCAGTTACGTTGTGACGTTTGGTAGCACCCAAAGTGTTCCTCCGGTAAACGGGAGTTGCATAATCTCATAGTTACAGGAACATGTATAAGTCATGAAGAAAGCAATAGCAACATACTAAACGATCAAGTGCTAGGCTAACGGAATGGGTCATGTCAATCACATCATTCTCCTAATGATGTGATCCCGTTAATCAAATGACAAATCTTTTTTCCATGGCTAGGAAACATAACCATCTTTGATAAACGAGCTAGTCAAGTAGAGGCATACTAGTGACACTATGTTTGTCTATGTATTCACACATGTATTAAATTTCCGGTTAATACAATTCTAGCATGAATAATAAATATTTATCATGATATAAGGAAATAAATAATAACTTTATATTGTCTCTAGGGCATATTTCCTTCAGTCTCCCACTTGCACTAGAGTCAATAATCTAGTTCACATCGCCATGTGATTTAACACCAATATTCACATCTGTATGTGATTAATACCCATAGTTCACATCATCATGTGATCAACACCCAAAGGGTTTACTAGAGTCAATAATCTAGTTCACATTGCTATGTGATTAACACCCAAAGAGTACTAAGGTATGATCATGTTTTGCTTGTGAGAGAAGTTTAGTCAATGGGTCTGTCATATTCAGAGCCGTATGTATTTTGCAAATATTCTATGTCCACAATGCTCTGCACGGAGCTACTCTAGCTAATTGCTCCCACTTTCAATATGTATCCAGATTGAGACTTAGAGTCATCTGGATTGGTGTAAAAGCTTGCATCATTGTAACTTTTTACGACGGGCTCTTTTATCACCTCCATAATCGAGAAACATCTCCTTAGTTCTCACTAAGGATATTCTTGACCGTTGTCCAGTGATCTACTCTTAGATCAAAATTGTATTCCTTTGTCAAACTCAGAGCAAGGTATACAATAGGTCTGGTTCACAGCATAGCATACTTTATAGAACCTATGACTGAGGCATAGGGAATGACTTTTCATTCTCTTTCTATTTTCTGCCATGGTCGGGTCGTGAGTCTTACTCAACTTCACACCTTTGCATCACAGGCAAGAACTCCTTCTTTGACTGTTCCATTTTGAACTATTCAAAAATTTATCAAGGTATGTACTCATTGAAAAATCTTATCAAGCGTCTTGATCTATCTATATAGATCTTGATGCTCAATGTGTAAGCAGCTTCACCGAGGTCTTGCTTTGAAAAACTCTTTTTCAAGTATCCTTTCATGCTATCCAGAATTTCTATATCATTTCCAATCAACAATATGTCACCCACATATAATATTAGAAATGCTACAGAGCTCCCACTCACTTTCTTGTAAATACAGGCTTCTCAAAAAGTCTGTATAAAACCATATGCTTTGATCAACTCATCAAAGCGTATATTCCAACTTCGAGAGGCTTGCACCAATCCATAAATGGATTGCTGGAGCTTGCACACTTTGTTAGCATCTTTAGGATTGACAAAACCTTCTGGTTGCATCATATACAACTCTTCTTTTATAAATCCATTAAGGAATGCAGTTTTGACATTCATTTGCCAGATTTCATAAAATGGGGCAATTGCTAACATGATTCGGACAGACTTAAGAATCGATACGAGTGAGAAAATCTCATCGTATTCAACCCCTTGAACTTGTTGAAAACCTTTTGCAACAACTCGAGCTTAGTGGATAGTAACACTACTATCAGTGTCCGTCTTCCTCTTGAATATCCATTTATTTAACATGGCTTGCTGATCATCGAGCAAGTCAATCAAAGTCCATACTTTGTTCTCATACATGGATCATATCTCAGATTTTATGGCCTCAAGCCATTTCGCGGAATCTGGGCTCATCATTGCTTCCTCATAGTTCGTAGGTTCATCATGGTCTAGTAACATGACTTCCAGAACAGTATTACCGTACTACTCTGGTGCGGACTGTACTTTGGAAGACCTACGAGGTTTTGTAGTAACTTGATCTGAAGTTTCATGATCATCATCATTAGCTTCCTCACTAATTGGTGTAGGAATCACTGGAACTGATTTCCGTGATGAACTACTTTCCAATTCGGGAGAAGGTACAAATTACCTTATCAAGCTCTACTTTCCTCCCACTCACTTCTTTCGAGAGAAACTTCTTCTCTAGAAAGGATCCGTCTTAGCAACGAATAATTTGCCTTCGGATCTGTGATAGAAGGTGTACCCAACAGTTTCCTTTGGGTATTCTATGAAGACGCACTTCTCCGATTTGGGTTCGAGCTTATCAGGATGAAACTTTTTCACATAAGCATCGCAGCCCCAAACTTTAAGAAACGACAACTTGGGTTTCTTGCTAAACCACAGTTCATATGTTGTCGTCTCAACGGATTTAGATGGTGCCCTTTTAATGTGAATGCAGCTGTCTCTAATGCATAACCCCAAAACAATATTGGTAAATCAGTAAGAGACATCATAGATCGCACCATATCCAATAAAGTGCGGTTACGACGTTCGGACACACCATAATGTTGTGGTGTTCCAGGTGGCGTGAGCTGTGAAACTATTCCACATTGTTTTAATTGAAGACCAAACTCGTAACTCAAATATTCGTCTCCGCGATCAGATCGCAGAAACTTTATTTTCTTATTACGATGATTTTTCCACTTCACTCTGAAATTCTTTGAACCTTTCAACTATTTCAGACTTATGTTTCATCAAGTAGATATACCCATATCTGCTCAAATCATCTTGTGAAGGTCAGAAAATAACGATACTTTCCACGAGCCTTCATACTCATTGGTCTGCATACATCAGTATGTATTATTTCCAATAAGTCAGTAGCTCGTTCCATTGTTCCGGAGAACGGAGTTTTAGTCATCTTGCCCAAAAGGCACGGTTCGCAAGCATCAAATGATTCATAACCAAGTGATTCCAAAAATCCATCTTTATGGAGTTTCTTCATGCGCTTTACACCGATATGACCCAAACGGCAGTGCCACAAATAAGTTGCACTATCATTATTAACTTTGCATCTTTTGGCATCAATAATATGAATATGTGTATCATCACGATCGAGATCCAACAAACTATTTTCATTGGGTGTATGACCATTGAAGGTTTTATTCATGTAAACATAACAACGATTATTCTCTGATATTAAATGAATAACCGTATTGCAATAAACACGATCAAATCATATTCATGCTCAACGCAAACGCCAAATAACATTTATTTAGGTTTAACACTAATCCCGAAAGTATAGGGAGTGTGCGATGATGATCATATCAATCTTGGAACTACTTCCAACACTCATCGTCACTTTCCCTTCAACTAGTCTCTATTTATTCTGTAACTCCTGTTTCGAGTTACTAATCTTAGCAACCGAACAAGTATCAAATACTCAGGGGCTACTATAAACACTAGTAAGGCACACATCAATAATCTGTATATCAAATATACCTTTGTTCACTTTGCCATCCTTCTTATCCACCAAATATTCAGGGCATTTCCGCTTCCAGTGACCATTTCCTTTGCAGTGTAAACACTCAGTTTCAGGCTATGGTCCAGCTTTGGGCTTCTTCGCAGGAGTGACAACTTGCTTGCCATTCTACTTGAAGTTCCCTTTCTTTCCCTTTGCCCTTTTCTTGAAACTAGTGATCTTGTCAATCATCAACACTTGATGCTCTTTCTGATTTCTACCTTCGTCGATTTCAACATCATGAAGAGCTCGGGAATCGTTTTCGTCATCCCTTGCATACTATAGTTCATCACGAAGTTCTAGTAACTTAGTGATGGTGACTAGAGAATTCTGTCAATCACTATCTTATCTGGAAGATTAACTCCCACTTGATTCAAGCGATTGAAGTTCCCAGACAATCTGAGCACATGCTCACTAGTTGAGCGATTCTCCTCCATCTTTTAGCCTTAGAACTTGTTGGAGACTTCATGTCTCTCAACTCGGGTATTTGCTTGAAATATTAACTTCAACTCTTGGAACATCTCATATGGTCCATGACGTTCAAAACGTCTTTGAAGTCCCGATTCTAAGCTGTTAAGCATGGTGCACTAAACTATCAAGTAGTCATCATATTGAGCTAGCCAAACGTTCATAACGTCTGCATCTGCTCCTGCAATAGGTTTGTCACCTAGCGGTGCATCAAGGACATAATTCTTCTGTGCAGCAATGAGGATAAACCTCAGATCACGGATCCAATCCGCATCATTGCTACTAACATTTTTCAACACAGTTTTCTCTAGGAACATATCAAAATAAACATATGAAAGCAACAACGCAAGCTATTGATCTACAATATAATTTGCAAAATACTACCAGGACTAAGTTCATGATAAATTTAAGTTCAATTAATCATATTACTTAAGAACTCCCACTTAGACAGACATCTCTCTAGTCATCTAAGTGATTACGTGATCCAAATCAACTAACCATAACCGATCATCACGTGAGATGGAGTAGTTTTCAATGGTGAACATCACTATGTTGATCATATCTACTATATGATTCACGCTCGACCTTTCGGTCTCCGTGCTCCGAGGCCATATCTGCATATGCTAGGCTCGTCAAGTTTAACCTGAGTATTCTGCGTGTGCAAAACTGGCTTGCACCCGTTGTAGATGGACGTAGAGCTTATCACACCCGATCATCACGTGGTGTCTGGGCACGACGAACTTTGGCAACGGTGCATACTCAGGGAGAACACTTCTTGATAATTAGTGAGAGATCATCTTAAAATGCTACCGTCAATCAAAGCAAGAATAAGATGTATAATAGATAAACATCATATGCAATCAAAATATGTGACATGATATGGCCATGATCATCTTGCGCCTTTGATCTCCATCTCCAAAGTACTGTCATGATCTCTATCGTCACCGGCACGACACCATGATCTTCATCATCTTGATCTATATCAATGTGTCATCACATGGTCGTCTCACCAACTATTGCTCTTGCAACTATTGCTATCGCATAGCGATAAAGTAAAGCAATTATTTGGCACTTGCATCTTATGCAACAAAGAGACAACCATAGAGCTTCTGCCAGTCGCCGATAACTTCAACATGATCATCTCATACAACAACTTATATCTCATCACGTTTTGACCATATCACATCACAACATGCCCTGCAAAAACAAGTTAGACGTCCTCTACTTTGTTGTTGCAAGTTTTACGTGGCTGCTACGGGCTTAAGCAAGAACCAATCTCACCTACGCATCAAAGCCACAACGATAGTTTGTCAAATAGACTCCGTTTTAACCTTCGCAAGGACCGGGCGTAGCCACACTCGGTTCAACTAAAGTTGGAGAAACTGACACCCGCCAGCCACCTGTGTGCAAAGCACGTCGGTACAACCAGTCTCGCGTAAGCGTACGCGTAATGTCGGTCCGGGCCGCTTCATCCAACAATACCGCCGAACCAAAGTATGACATGCTGGTAGGCAGTATGACTTATATCGTCCACAACTCACTTGTGTTCTACTCGTGCATATAACATCAAACCATAAAAACCTAGGCTCGGATGCCACTGTTGGGGAACGTGGTAATTTCAAAAATTTCCTACGCACACGCAAGATCATGGTGATGGCATAGCAACGAGAGGGGAGAGTATTGTCCACGTACCCTCGTAGACAGTAAGCGGAAGCGTTAGCACAACACGGTTGATGTAGTCGTATGTCTTCACGATCTGACCGATCCAAGCACCGAACGTACGGCACCTCCGAGTTCAGCACACATTCAGCTCGATGACGATCCCCGGGCTCCGATCCAGCAAAGCTTCGGGGATGAGTTCCGTCAGCACGACGGCGTGGTGACGATGATGATGTTCTACCGGCGCAGGGCTTCGCCTAAACTCCGCGACGATATGACCGAGGTGGAATATGGTGGAAGGGGGCACCGCACACGGCTAAGGAACGATCCGTAGATCAACTTGTGTGTCATGGGGTGCCCCCTGCCCCCGTATATAAAGGAGCAAGGGGGAGGAGGCGGCCGGCCAAGGGAGGGCGCGCCAGGGAGGAGTCCTACTCCCCCCGGGAGTAGGATTCCCTCCTTTCCTAGTCCAACTAGGAGACCTTCCATGTAGTAGGAGTAGGAGAGAAGGAAAGGGAAGAGAGAAGGGAAGGAAGGAGGGGGTGCGGCCCCTCCCCCTAGTCCAATTCGGACTAGGCCTTGGGGGGGCGCGCGGCCTGCCCTAGGCAGCCCCTCTCTCTTTCCCGTATGGCCCAATAAGGCCCAATACTTCTCCCCGGCGAATTCCCGTAACTCTCCGGTACTCCGATAAATACCCGAATCACTCGGAACCTTTCCGAAGTCCGAATATAGTCGTCTAATATATCAATCTTTACGTCTCGACCATTTCGAGACTCCTCGTCATGTCCCCGATCTCATCCGGGACTCCGAACTCCTTCGGTACATCAAAACTCATAAACTCATAATAAAACTGTCATCGAAACCTTAAGCGTGCGGACCCTACGGGTTCGAGAACTATGTAGACATGACCGAAAGACGTTTCCGGTCAATAACCAATAGCGGGACCTGGATGCCCATATTGGCTCCCACATATTCTACGAAGATCTTTATCGGTCAAACCGCATAACAACATACATTGTTCCCTTTGTCATCGGTATGTTACTTGCCCGAGATTCGATCGTCGGTATCCAATACCTAGTTCAATCTCGTTACTGGCAAGTCTCTTTACTCGTTACGTAATGCATCATCCCGTAACCAACTCATTGGTTACATTGCTTGCAAGGCTTATAGTGATGTGCATTACCAAGAGGGCCCAGAGATACCTTTCCGACAATCGGAGTGACAAAACCTAATCTCGAAATACGCCAACTCAACATGTACCTTTGGAGACACCTGTAGTACTCCTTTATAATCACCCAGTTACGTTGTGACGTTTGGTAGCACCCAAAGTGTTCCTCCGGTAAACGGGAGTTGCATAATCTCATAGTTACAGGAACATGTGTAAGTCATGAAGAAAACAATAGCAACATACTAAACGATCAAGTGCTAGGCTAACGGAATGGGTCATGTCAATCACATCATTCTCCTAATGATGTGATCCCGTTAATCAAATGACAACTCTTTTGTCCATGGCTAGGAAACATAACCATCTTTGATAAATGAGCTAGTCAAGTAGAGGCATACTAGTGACACTATGTTTGTCTATGTATTCACACATGTATTATGTTTCCGGTTAATACAATTCTAGCATGAATAATAAACATTTATCATGATATAAGGAAATAAATAAATAACTTTATATTGCCTCTAGGGCATATTTCCTTCATCAATGGCTAAGCGACTCTGGCACCATTCAATTGGAGCACATGGTTCAAGTATCCTTCAAAATCAGAGCATATGAAGACACTTTGGAGTGTGATGTGGTTCCTATGTACGTTTTCCATCTCCTACTTGGACGACCTTGGCAATTCGACCGCGGTGTCATCCACAATGGACGGACTAATCGCTATAGCTTCAAGATGAAGGGAAAGGAGTATGTGCTACGACCTATGTCACCAAGTCAAGTAATCGTTGACAAGAAAGCATCTACCCATCATGGAGACAATAGTGAGAGAGTGAGCCACCCAAAAGGGAGTAAGAGCCACAAGCCCAAAATGAGTGCCTCCACGATGAGCGACAAGAAAAACTTAGTACTATTTGCTGCCAAAAGTGAGATGAGAGAAGTGTGTGAGAACCCATCAAGTGTTATGCACTATGTCCTTTTGTGCAAGGACGAGGCACCAAAAGCTAACACCTCTCACAACCTACCTTTAGTGTTGTCTTCTCTATTGCAGGAATTCTGAGACGTTTTCCCCGATGAGCTACCTCCGGGACTACCTCCACTATGAGGCATCAAACACCGCATCGACCTCATACCCGGAGCCCCTCTTCCTAACAAAGCACCTTACCGCGTCAACCCCGAAGAAACCAAGGAAATACAAAGGCAAGTACAAGAACTCATTGACAATGGGTATGTGCGTGAAAGCTTAAGTCCTTGTGCCGTACCGGTCATACTAGTGCCTAAGAAAGATGGTAGTTTTCGCATGTGTTCCAATTGTCGTCCTATCAATGCTATCACCATTCGTTATCAATATCCTATCCCACGCCTTGATGATATGTTAGATGAGCTTAGGGGAGCCACTATTTTCTCTAAAATTGATCTTAAAAGTGGCTATTACCAAATCCGCGTACAAGAAGGCGACGAATGGAAAACCGCTTTAAAAACCAAGTTTGGTTTGTATGAGTGGTTGGTCATGCCTGTGGGCTTATCCGAAGCACCCGACACCTTTATGCGTGTGATGCATTTTTTATTCTCCGTCCCTACATTGGCGTATTTGTTGTGGTCTATTTTGACGATATACTTGTTTTTAGCAAATGTCTCAAAGATCATGTCACCCATGTTAGAACAGTTTTGCAAACTCTAAGAAAAGATCACCTTTATGCTAATATGGACAAATGCCCTTTTGGTGTTGATAAGCTTGTTTTCTTGGGTTTCATTGTGTCTTCTAAGGGTGTTAATGTAGATGAATCCAAGACAAATGCTATTAAAACTTGGCCACAACCAACCAACTTGCAACAAGTGCAAAGTTTCCTTGGCTTAGCCGATTTCTATCGTAGATTCGTTAAGGATTTTAGCACTATTGCATCTCCCTCACATGCCTTGAGTAATAAGAATGCACCTTTTGTTTGGGGACCATCCCAAGATACCGCATTTAATGAACTTAAAAATTTGCTTACACACGCTCCCGTGCTTGTTTTGCCCAATTTTGACAAAACTTTTGAAGCTCATTGCGATGCTAGTGGAAATGGTATAGGAGGTGTGTTAATGCAAGAGAAGCGCCCCATAGCTTACTTTAGTGAGAAACTTTTCAGAGCGGAACTTAACTATCCCATCTATGACAAGGAATTATATGCTTTAGTGCGAGTTCTGCGTGAGTGGGAACATTATCTTCGCCCTCATGAATTTGTCATTCATACTGATGACCCACAAGTATAGGGGATCTATCGTAGTCCTTTTGATAAGTAAGAGTGTCGAACCCAACGAGGAGCAGAAGGAAATGACAAGCGGTTTTCAGTAAGGTATTCTCTGCAAGCACTGAAATTGTAGGTAACCGATAGTTTTGTGATAAGATAATTTGTAACGGGTAAGGAGCAATGAAAGTAAATAAAGTGCAGCAAGGTGGCCCAATCCTTTTTGTAGCAAAGGACAAGCCTGGAAAATTTCTTATAATGAGAAAAGCGCTCCCGAGGACACATGGGAATTATCGTCAAGCAAGTTTTCATCACGCTCATATGATTCACGTTCGGTACTTTGATAATTTGATATGTGGGTGGACCGGTGCTTGGGTACTGCCCTTTCTTGGACAAGCATCCCACTTATGATTAACCCCTATTGCAAGCATACACAACTACAAAAGAAGTATTAAGGTAAACCTAACCATAGCATGAAACTAGTGGATCCAAATCAGCCCCTTACGAAGCAACGCATAAACTAGGGTTTAAGCTTCTGTCACTCTAGCAACCCATCATCTACTTATTACTTCCCAATGCCTTCCTCTAGGCCCAAATAATGGTGAAGTGTCATGTAGTCAACGTTCACATAACACCACTAGAGGAGAGACAACATACATCTCATCAAAATATCGAACGAATACCAAATTCACATGACTACTAATAGCAAGACTTCACCCATGTCCTCAGGAACAAACGTAACTAATCACAAAGCATATTCATGTTCATGATCAGAGGAGTATTAATAGGCATTAAGGATCTGAACATATGATCTTCCACCAAGTAAACCAATTAGCATCAACTACAAGGAGTAATCAACACTACTAGCAACCCACATGTACCAATTTGTGGTTTTGATACAAGATTGGATACAAGAGATGAACTAGGGTTTTGAGAGGAGATGGTGCTGGTGAAGATGTTGATGGAGATTGACCCCCTCCCGATGAGAGGATCATTGGTGATGACGATGGTGATGATTTCCCCTCCCGTAGGGAAGTTTCCCCGGCAGAACAGCTCCGCCGGAGCCCTAGATTGGTTCCGCCAAGGTTCCACCTCGTGGCGGTGGAGTTTCGTCCCGTAAGCTTGCTTATGATTTTTTTTCTAGGGTAAAAGCCTTCATATAGCAGAAGATGGGCACCGGAGGGCCAACAGGGGGCCCAGGAGACAGGGGGCGCGCCCAGTAGAGGGGGGGGGCGCCCCCACCCTCTTGGCCAGGGTGTGGGCCCCCTCTGGTATTTTCTTCGCTCAATAATTCTTATTAATTCCAAAAATGACTTCCATGGAGTTTCAGGATTTTTGGAGCTGTGCAGAATAGGTTTCCAATATTTGCTCCTTTTCCAGCCAGAATCCCAGCTGCCGGCATCCTCCCTCTTCATGGTAAACCTTGTAAAATAAGAGAGAATAGCCATAAGTATTGTGACATAACGTGTAATAACAGCCCATAATGCAATAAATATTGATATAAAAGCATGATGCAAAATGGACGTATCAACTCCCCCAAGCTTAGACCTCGCTTCCTCAAGCGGAAGCCGAAATCGAAAAATATGTCCACATGTTTAGAGATAGAGGTGTCGATAAAAATAAAAATACGGACATGAGGGCATCATGATCATTCTTATAACATCAACATATATAGATTTTGTCATATGATTTCTTATACTCAAGTAACAATCAATTCACAATATCAAGTATGGTTCAGAAACTTCATTGAGAACTAGCAAACTATAATCTCAGTCATTGAAGCAATTGCAATTTATCATAACATCGGAAAGAGTCATAAATAGAGCTTTTCAGCAAGTCCACATACTCAACTATCATATAGTCTTCTACAATTGCTAACACTCATGCAATACTTATGGTTATGGAGTTTCAATCGGACACTGAGAAAGATAGGGGCTTATAGTTTCACCTCCCAATGTATTCCCCTTT
Source organism: Triticum timopheevii (assembly GCA_963921465.1). NCBI lineage: Eukaryota > Viridiplantae > Streptophyta > Magnoliopsida > Poales > Poaceae > Triticum > Triticum timopheevii. The sequence goes on from OY997270.1 coordinate 109,515,728, forward strand.
GGGTGATGTCAACAATAATAGCTCATGCTAACTTACATCCTATTGAATATATATATATCAGGATCTTTCCAACACGAGGTGCTTGCCAAAGGATAAAATGAAAAAAAGGAAATGTGAAGATCACCTTGACTCTTGCATAAAGTAAAGACATAAAGTAAAAGATAGGCCCTTCACAGAGGGAAGCAGAGGTTGTCATGTGCTTTTAGGGTTGGATGCACAAAATCTTAATGCAAAAGAACGTCACTTCATATTGCCACTTGTGATATGAACCTTTATTATGCAGTCCGTCGCTTTTATTACTTCCATATCACACGATCGTATAAAGCTTATTTTCTCCACACTAATAAGTCATGCATATTTAGAGAGCAATTTTTATTGCTTGCAACATGACAACTTACTTGAAGGATCTTACTCAATCCATAGGTAGGTATGGTGGACTCTCATGGCAAAAACTGGGTTTAAGGATATTTGGAAGCACAAGTAGTATCTCTACTTGGTGCAAGGAATTTTTGGCTAGCATGAGGGGGAAAGGCAAGATCAACATGTTTGAATGATCCGTGACAATATACTTTAACTGGGATGTGATAAAACATAAACCATTACGTTGTCTTCCTTGTCCAACATCAACTCTTTAGCATGTCATACTTAATGAGTGCTCACAATCATAAAAGATGTCCAAAATAGTATATTTATATGTGAGAACCTCTCTTTCTTTATTACTTCCTATTAATTGCAACGATGACCAAAACTACGTTTGTCAACTCTCAACAACTTTTATGCCTCATACTCTTTATATGTGAAGTCATTACTATCCATAAGATCAATATGAACTCTTTTTATTCTTTTTACTTTCTCAAGATCATAGCAAGATAGCAAAATCCCTTGACTCAACACTAATCTTTATTATATAGCTCACGGACTCGATTACATAAAGAGATCACAAAGCAAAACTCAAAACTACTTCATACCAAAGCTTCAACCTACTAGATCAAGATATTACTAAAAGGATCAAACTAAGTAAAACGGTAAAGATAGGAGTGTGATGGTGATACTATACCGGGGCACCTCCCCCAAGCTTGGCAGTTGCCAAGGGGAGTGCCCATACCCATGTGATTATGTCCTCGGAGGTGATGAAGGTGGTGATGATGATGGTGGATAATCGCACATCGAGCGTAAAAGCTCCTCCAACTTGCGGATAATGCACTTGAGACCGGCGATATGATCCTTCAACAAAATATTCTCCTGTGTGAGATACTTGTTCTGTATGCGAGCTAACTCAATCATCTTGAAAGCTTCAATCTCAGTTGGAGTAAAGAGGTTAGGTAAAGGTTGAGGGATGTTTTCTTCTTCCACCGCAGGAGCTTGATCCTCCATGGCCTTCTTGATCCCTTCATCTTTGCTGATCTCCTCAGGTTTTTCTCTTCTCAGCTCTATCTTCAATAGCCAAGTGTCCTTGTCTTCATTGTTGAAGGAGGGTGACGTCATGATGCTCTAGATCTATCAGAAAAACAGCTCAAAACGAAAACAGAGGATTTTTGCGTGATACGATGGTCAAAACCTTCGGGAGATTATATAATGAATTTTTACCGACAAAAATACGTAATGTGCAAGAAAAGGGAGTCCGGGAGGCACACGAGGTGCCCACGAGACAGGGGCGCGCCTAGTAAGGTTGGGCGCGCCCTCCACCCTCGTGGAGGCCTCATGTCCTTCCCGGATTACTTCTTGCTTTCCAAAATTCTTAAATATTCCAAAACGGAGAAAAAATGCCATTAGAGTTGTTTTGGAGTCGGTTTACTTACCGTACCACATACCTATTCCTTTTCGGAGTCTGAAACGTTCTGGAAAGTGTCCCTTATGTATTCCTCCAGGGTTACGGTCTCAATAATATTAGTTTCAACATTGATAGGATTACCTGAGATATAATGTTTGATTCTTTGACCGTTCACCACCCTAGGACTTGTGCCTTCGAAGTTGTTGATTTTTATGGCACCGGAACGATAGACCTCCTCAATAACGTAAGGACCTTCCCATTTAGAGAGAAGTTTTCCTGCAAAAAATCTTAAATGAGAGTTGAATAGCAACACATAATCACCTACGTTAAACTCACGCTTTTGTATTCTTTTGTCATGCCATCTTTTAACTTTTTCTTTGAATAGCTTGGCATTCTCGTAGGCCTGGGTTCTCCATTCATCAAGTGAGCTAATATCAAACAACCTCTTCTCACCGGCAAGTTTGAAGTCATAGTTGAGCTCTTTAATAGCCCAATATGCTTTATGTTCAAGTTCGAGAGGTAAGTGACATGCTTTACCATAAACCATCTTATACAGAGACATACCCATAGGATTTTTATATGCAGTTCTACAGGCCCATAATGCATCATCAAGTTTCTTGGACCAATTCTTTCTAGATCTATTCACAATCTTTTGCAAAATTAATTTGAGCTCTCTATTGCTCAACTCTACTTGACCACTAGATTCTGGGTGATAAGGAGATGCAATTCTATGATTAACATCATACTTAGCAAGCATCTTACGGAAAGCACCATGAATAAAATGCGAACCACCATCAGTCATAAGATATCTAGGGACTCCAAACCTCGGAAAAGTAACTTCTTTAAGCATCTTAATAGAGGTGTTATGATCAGCACTACTAGTTGGAATAGCTTCTACCCACTTAGTAACGTAATCAATAGCAACTAAAATATGTGTGTAACCATTAGAGGCAGGAAAAGGTCCCATATAATCAAAGCCCCAAACATCAAATGGTTCAATAACAAGAGAATAAATCATAGGCACTTCTTGACGTCTACTAATATTACCAATTCTTTGACATTCATCACAAGACAAGACAAACTTACCAGCATCTTTGAAGAGAGTAGGCCAATAAAAACCGGATTGCAATACCTTATGTGCAGTTCTATCTCCAGCGTGGTGTCCTCCATATGGTTCGGAGTGACACTTGCGTAGGATCTGTTCCTGTTCATGCTCAGGTACACAAAGTCTAATAACACCATCTACTCCTTCTTTGTAAAGGTGTGGGTCATCCCAGAAGTAATGTCTTAAATCATAAAAGAACCTTTTCTTTTGCTGGTATGTGAAACTAGGTGGTATAAATTTAGCAAGAATGTAATTAGCATAATCAGCATACCATGGAGCAGTACGAGAATCATTAATGATCGCTAATTGTTCACCAGGAACATTCTCTAACCTAGACAAGTTGTCTGCAACGGGGTTCTCAGTTCCCTTTCTAGCAATAATATGTAAATCAAATTCTTGGAGCAAGAGAACCCATCTAATAAGTCTACGCTTAGCATCTTTCTTTTCCATAAGATATTTAATAGCAGCATGATCAGTGTGAATAGTAACTTTAGAATCAACAATGTAAGGTCTGAACTTATCACATGCAAATACGACTGCTAAGAACTCCTTTTCAGTAGTAGCATAATTTCTTTGGGCTGTGTCAAGAGTTTTACTAGCATACTGGATAACATTCAATTTCTTATCAACTCTTTGCCCTAGAACAACACCTACAACATAATCACTAGCATCACACATAATTTTAAAGGGTAAATTCCAATCAGGTGGCTAAACAATAGGTGCAGTAATCAAAGCTTTCTTAAGTATTTCAAATGCTTGTACACAATCATCATTAAAGACAAAAGGAATATCTTTTTGCAATAAATTAGTCAGAGGCCTAGAGATTTTAGAAAAGTCCTTAATGAACCTCCTATAAAAACCAGCATGACCAAGGAAACTTCTTATACCTTTTATGTCCTTGGGACATGGCATCTTTTCAATAGCATCAACTTTAGTTCTATCAACTGTTGGGGAACGTAGTAATTTCAAAAAATTTCCTACGCACACGCAAGATCATGGTGATGGCATAGCAACGAGAGGGGAGAGTATTCGTCCACGTACCCTCGTAGACCGTAAGCGGAAGCGTTAGCACAACGCGGTTGATGTAGTCGTACGTCTTCACGATCCGACCGATCCAAGCACCGAACGTACGGAGCCTCCGAGTTCAGCACACGTTCAGCTCGATGACGATCTCCGGCCTCCGATCCAGCCGAGCTCCGGAGATGAGTTCCGTCAGGACGACGGCGTGGTGACGATGATGATGTTCTACCGACGCAGGGCTTCGCCTAAACTCCGCGACGATATGACCGAGGTGGAATATGGTGGAAGGGGGCACCGCACACGGCTAAGGAATGATCCGTAGATCAACTTGTGTGTCTATGGGGTGCCCCCTGCCCCCGTATATAAAGGAGGGAGGGGGGAGGCCGGCCGGCCCCTTGGGCGCGCCCAGGGAGGAGGAATCCTCCTCCTAGTAGGAGTAGGACTCCTCCTTTCCTACTCCTACTAGGAGGGGGAAGGAAGGGGGAGAGGGGGGGGGAGGAAAGGGGGGCGCCGCCCCCCCTCCTAGTCCAATTCGGACCAGAGGGAGAGGGGGCGCGCGGCCCACCCTGGCCGCCCCTCTCTCTTCCCACCGAGGCCCATGTGGCCCATTAACTCTCCCGGGGGGTTCCGGTAACCCCCCGGCACTCCGGTTTTCTCCGAAATCACCCGGAACCTTTCCGGTGTCCGAATATAGTCGTCCAATATATCAATCTTTTGTCTCAACCATTTTGAGACTCCTCGTCATGTCCGTGATCACATCCGGGGCTCCAAACAAACTTCGGTACATCAAAACTTATAAACTCATAATAAAACTGTCATCGTAACGTTAAGCGTGCGGACCCTACGGGTTCGAGAACTATGTAAACATGACCTAGAACCATTCTGCTACATGCAACACGGGGAGGGGCTGTGCAACATCCGAACTGGATTGCTCCTCCTGAAGGTCACGCGAAGCTAGATGTGGATGCTGCGGTGGGGGGCAGAAGCCGTTTCGGAGCTGTAGCAGCAATATGCCGGGACCAGTACGGAGGCTTTCTTGGCGCATCGGCTATCATTTTCAAGCATGTGAAAGACCCAACTACTTTGGAAGCTCTGGCGCTGCGAGAGGGCCTTGATCTAGCAGCAGACTTACACCTATCAAGGGTACATGCGGCCACAGATTGCAAGGGGGTGGTAAGTGAGTTCGGCAGGAGGAGCAGTGCAACATTCGGCACGGTGGTTAGGGAAATAGAGATGCAAATTTCTTCTTTTATTTCATGTAACGTAGTTTATCAGTCTAGGAGCTCAAACTTTGATGCTCACAACTTAGCAAAGCATGCTTTAACTTTGAGTGTTGGCCGTCATGTTTGGTTAGGCCAACGCGAAGGAATTTTTTTCGTCCATGTAAACATTGTGACGACGTAATAAAGCTTTGCGAGGTTGCCTTAAAAAAAAAAGCAGTTCAGTTCTCCATCCGATCCCGTGACACCATTTCAGCAGTCCCAGCAATTTTCTCAACGTACTATTCAAGAAGAGGGAGAGCCGACGACGCCGACTGGCGGTCGCGGGTCCGTCTTGCCGGCGCGCGGCCCATCATCATTCCTAGCTCCACGCATCGTTCTCGGCCTATCGATCCGCGAGCTTTTGCGTCTTGAATCTCGGTCGCGATCCAACATTCTCTCGTCTCATTGCGACGTCGACCACTCTCCTTTGCTGCCTGTGTCGTGTGCGTGTGAGAGGGTCAAAGTCAGAGACGAGGACAGGTCAGCGAGAATCTCACCGTCGCTCAGCGCCACCTCAGACCTCACACAGTCACGCTAACTGCCATCGCATCGAGTGTTGAGTGACTCGTTAAAATTTTGGAGGTTCTCAAAAAAAAAAAAAAGGATGGAATGGCCGGCACGGGCACGATGGGCGGGGCCAGGCCAGCCGGCGCGCTTCGGGTCCGAGCCGGTTTCCTTGACCGGGCAGCCCCTTTCGCTGACTCGCATCCGTGCAGCCTGGCGCGCACGAGCCCTCACTTCTCCTCGCAACTTTCGCAACTAAAAAGCCATGCACGGCGTGCACCATGGACCGGCCACGTCCACGCAACTCAAGCTGGTATATCTGCGCTTGGCGTACATTTTGAACCCTCCATATGTACGAGATGAAAACACATCGAGAGAGTTCCGCTACCACAAGCTTTGCGTTGCGATGGGTTGGCGGTAACCCGCATTCTGTTTTTTGCTTTACGACTTTTGGCGTCAACCACAATTGACAAGTGCACCAATACCCATCCAGATATGCTTCAAGCTAAGCTGACCCATGTTTTCCTTCTTTTTGTTTTTGCCTAGTCCTTTCAGCTTTGCTCAACTAACCACTTTGACTAACGATCAGATGCGCAATCAACAGCGCCCTGCTAGTGTTAATCCAACAATGGTTAAAAAAAAAACATGCTAATTACATAGTGGTCGAATACAGTACTGCGTGCCGATCGTGTGTAGGTGTACATTAACCATTATTCGTTCTGCAGTGCGGATTTACCCAAAAACTTCCGGCAAGCCTTTGATTTGGCTTTCCAGTGTGCGATTTGGCTAAGTTCGTTTCTGTTTCTTTCGGACTATTGGCTGATGACTTGAAGTCATGCTTTCTAGAAGAGGTTGGGTTCATGCAGTTGTCAGGGCCAGAGGTACTCGTCCCACGAATCTGCGGCCGTACCATATACAAGTATGCGAAATGCAACCATGTACTTCTGGTAGCCAAAGAATTCAATCCTTCGTACAACATCCTTCTTGCAAATGAAGTAGTCATCGTAGGACCGAACGCCATTGTAGAGGCGACTGAAGACATTTTTTTTGCATCTGAAAACACATGCGAAATTGTCCGCAAATAGGGCCTTGGGGGCAAGGTAGTCGTCCATCAATATCAAATGCCACTGTGCCATGATCCGATCCATCACCAGATGACCCTTAGTCGGTCCCTTGAAATGGAGAACATGCGCTTCCGCATGATCCACGTCTGTAAGGACCGCCTGCATTATCAGTGTTTCATCCGCATAATCCTCCTCGTTGGACGACTCAATGTAGTGCTCGCACATGTACACCATGTCCGAATTCATTGCTTCAAAGAAGGGACAAAAACATTTAGCACGCACATTTCACCAAACATTTTGCCGGGCATGGTGACCCCCGTAAGGAGCGGATGGTACCTGCGCAAGGGATGGACGAGAGGTGTGGACTGGCGGGAGAAGATAAGCGGTGCGACGATCGGGTGTCGTGGTGTAGGTCCAGGAAGGGCTTGACAGCCGACATGGATGGTAAAGCGGCGGCAGCGGCGAGGAAGGAAGTTGACACAGAGAAAGAGAAAAGTATGAAGACGCGGGGTCGGGCGGAGTTTTGGGTGAACGAAGGTGTCGGAGTCCTACATGACGATGGTCCGGATTTTTGCAAAGCCCTAGTTTGCTTTCAGTTTGCTGGGAAACGGACAAATGGACCGATTCGCGAACTGGAGCTGCGTCAGATGGTAAACCGAAGAGCGCAGTATGAACAATTTCGGGCGATTTGAGGATCCATTTTAAAGATGCCTTAACTTTCATTGTTTACGAGTGGAGTGTCATTGTTTTTACTCCCTCTGATCCATACAAAATGTTGCTGACAATTTTTAAGTGACAATTAATATTCATTGGAGGAAGAGTAAAAAAAAATACTAAACACTTTCAGAGTCTCTAACTTCCAAAATAAAAATTACGATTGAGGTGTCAGCCGTACGACTTGTACCGACAACCGGAATTGACATTCAGCCAAACGCATTGTCGCTCGGGGCATCCTCCAGCTGTAGCCTGGCTACAGTTCTCCCCTCTTCGACTTGGAGCGTCTTCAACCTTTTTTTTTTTCCTTTTTTCTTCGGGAAAGGAGCGTTTTCAACCTTGTTGAACTAATCCCGTTGACATTGACAAGATGCTGACCCGCACAATAAACTTAGCTTTTACGTACAGGATCATTGGCGACCACCTATTTCGCGATGTGGATTTACTCTACCAAGATCACTTTTTGCGAGCTTAAATGCCAATGCCTGATCAAGATGGAGCGTGCCTACTATCTCAATCGGACATTAGGCTGGTCATAGTGGGAGTAAAATAGGTAGTAACATAAATGCCACATAAGCAAAAATGATGATGTGGCAAGTAGTTAATGAGGAGAAAGGCAAATAGAGTAACATAATATGTTACCATCACATGGGGCTTTTCAATACGTAATGAGTCTACAAAGTAATAAATGAAGGCACACATCTATGACACACATCTATGACACTATCCACTGTGAAGGTAGTAAGGGCATCCACAATGTTGTGTTTCACCGCCTTTAAAGTTGCCTCTAAGCTCTTAGCGACCGACGCCATACACTGCAACATCTGCCTCCAAGCCAAAAAATGCTAGCGACGCCTCCAAGCTAAGAGGCAGCCTCCAAGTTTTCTCTTTGATTATAATACTCTCATGTCCCCACATGTCAGTGGGAAAGCAGATGCGTATGTTCATTGACAGAGGCTGGGCCCTGACGATTGATGAGGAAAATATATTATTTTACTTTTGAGAGAGGTACTGTAGGTTAGAGGCTGTGCCAACTCCATACACTGCGAGTTTTTTGTTTGGGCTTGGAGGCAGCACAGTGGGGTCCATCTTAGAGGCAACACTGCCTCCAACCACTGTGGATGCTCTAACATAGACTAGTAGCATATGTATGTTACTGGTCTAAGTTACTCTCCACTATGACTAGCCTTAAATTCGTCCGACAGGAGACGCATGTCACTGTTGATGAATCCTACAGTTGCAAGCACTATCGACTTTGACCAAGTCCATCGAACTACTGTCCCCATCAATCAATGGAAGCTCTAGATGCCTTCCAGCTAATGCATTTCATGTGAGAAAGATTTTCATCTTTTTTTCAGGGCGAAGAAGATCAGGGAAAGCAAATTAATGATGGAACATGAAGGTGGGTCGGTCGGTCAAATTAAACACTCACTGGTCACTGCCTCACTCCTCTCGCTTTCTTCTTCTCCCCTACAAAACCAGCAACCCCGCCCGCCATTTAACACCTCCTTCCCATTTTCCACCCACCCACAATCACCACAAGAAACAGCAGCAACATCGGCTCACCAGCCCCGCCTCCAATGCAATGCCTCTCATCCCAGCTCTGTTCCTCCTCCTCCTCCTCGCCACCCTCGCCGCCTCCCAAGAATTCACCTACACCGGCTTCGGCGCTGCGCGCAACGGCGGCGCTCCGAACCTCACCCTGAACGGCGTCACGGAGCTCCAGCCGGACGGCATCATGCGCCTCACCAACGACACCTCCCGGCTCAAGGGCCACGCCTTCTACCCGTCCCCGCTCCGCCTCCTCGCCCCGCCCGGTCCCGGTGCCAAGAACAACGCCACCGCGGCGGCGGTGTCCTTCTCCACGGCGTTCGCGTTCGCCGTCGTGCCCGAGTACCCCAGGCTCGGCGGCCACGGCTTCGCCTTCGTGGCCGCCCCCGACCCGCGCCTCCCGGGGGCCCTGCCCAGCCAGTACCTGGGCCTGGTCAGCGCCGACGACGACGGCAACGCCACCAACCACGTGTTCGCCATCGAGTTCGACACGGTGCAGGACTTCGAATTCGCCGACATCAACGACAACCACGTCGGCGTCGACCTCAACAGCCTCACCTCCAACGCGTCCGCGTCCGCCGCGCCCATCAACCTCAAGTCCGGAGACACCGTCCTCGCCTGGGTCGACTACGATGGGGACCGGAGGCTCCTCAACGTCTCTATCGCCACCTTGGCGGCGCCCGAGAAGCCGGCGGTACCGCTCATATCCTTCCATGTCGACCTGTCCATCGTCTTCCAGGAGCAGATGTACGTCGGCTTCTCGGCGTCCACGGGGCTCCTTGCGAGCTCGCATTACCTCATAGGGTGGAGCTTCAAGTTGGGCGGGGGCGCAGCGCCGCCGCTCGACCTGTCATCCCTCCCGTCGCTGCCGAGGCCCAAGCCAGACAAGAAGAGCAGGACGTCCCTGATCCTCGCATCGGTGTTCTCGGCGTTTGTGGCGCTGTTGGTGCTCGCCGGCGCGGGCGCGTACGCGGCATACCGCATCAAGAACCGCGACGTCATCGAGCCGTGGGAGCTGGACTACGGCCCGCACCGGTACAAGTACCCGGAGCTGAAGCGCGCCACGCGAGGGTTCCGCGACCGCGAGCTCCTCGGCCGCGGCGGCTTCGGCAAGGTGTACCGCGGCGTGCTCCCTGGCACGCCCCCCACCGTGGTCGCCGTGAAGCGCGTGTCCCACGATTCCCGGCAGGGGCTCCGGGAGTTCGTCGCAGAGATCGCGTCCATCGGCCGGCTCCGCCACCGCAACCTCGTGCAGCTCCAGGGCTGGTGCCGCCGCCGCGGCGACCTCCTCCTGGTCTACGACTTCATGCCCAACGGCAGCCTGGACATGCACCTCTTCGGCGACGGCCTCCGGGCGGCGCGGCTAACGTGGGGCGTCCGGTACAAGATCCTCCGGAACGTGGCGTCGGCGCTGCTGTACCTGCACGAGGAGTGGGAGCACGTGGTGCTCCACCGCGACGTCAAGGCAAGCAACGTGCTCCTCGACGGCGATATGGCGGGGCGGCTCGGCGACTTTGGGCTGGCCAAGCTGTACGAGCACGGCGCGAACCCGGCCACGACGCGGGTGGTGGGCACGCTGGGGTACCTGGCGCCGGAGCTGACACGGACGGGGAAGGCCACGACGGCGGCAGACGTGTTCGCGTTCGGGGCGCTGGTGCTGGAGGTGGTCGCCGGGCGGCGACCCATCGAGCCGCGGGCGGGGCCGGAGGAGCTCGTGCTGGCGGAGTGGGCGTGGGAGCGGTACGCGGCGGGGGAGGTGGAGAAGGTGGTGGACGCGAGGCTGGGCGGGGCGTTCGACGCGGAGGAGGCGGCCGTGGCGGTGAAGCTGGGGCTGTGGTGCTCGCACCCGGTGCCGGTGGCGCGGCCGACGATGAGGGAGGTGGCGAGGTACCTGGACAGCGGGGACGCCGCGGAGGTGCCGCCGCCTCCACCACCGCCCCCGCCGCCGCCGGTGTGCTCCGGTGAGGTTGGGTACGACGACTTCGTGCACTCGTTCCCGTCGTCGTCGTTCGAGAGGGCGGCGGCGGCCGGCGGAGGGGACCCGCTGTCGCAGACATCGGTGGCCACGTTCCCCTTCTCGCCCCTGTCCATGCGGTCATCCCACGTCAGCGTATGAACCCTCCTCCTCTGGTCAGTGGATCAACAGGTGCAGTGGAACCAGTGAACCATTGATCATTTCACACGGCGCACACAAGTAGTAGTAGTACTAGCATCATCATGCCTGAACAGTTGTTGGTTTAATCACGGAGCAAGATATTGCAGATGTTTGGATGATTCACGGATGGTCATGGAAACAAAACGCATTTCTGGTGAATGTGTTAGGCGAACACAGAAAATATATTAAGGGGCGTCTCCAACTCTGGGAAAATATTAGGTGCTCCCATCTTTAGGGTGCTTTCCATATTCCTATTTTAAAAAAAGGACTGTGCTAGCGACAGATCCGCACGCTTAGTTCGCTATCTTCCCACGCTTTCCACTGATTTTTTTTCCTTCTCTCAAAAACCGTGATAAATCGCTAATGGTTTTTATGGTTTTTCACCACATAATATGAAAATAAAACAAAAGTGCTTGAAAGAGGATTCGAACCTAGGTCTATGCAATACCTATTGAGCCTAATAACCAACTAAGCCACCTTTTGTTGTTGTCTATTGTAGGTAAACAATGTTATTTGAACCTTTCTTATTTCTGCCATATCAGAAAATAAATAAAGTTTGGCTTGGTAACTTTGGCATGATCAGCATGATAATTAGGGTATGAGCAACATGATAACTATACCATGATAAGGCTGATAACTACAGTACGAGAAGGTTAAGGCATGAGGAAGTATGGTAATTTAACACATAAATTACCGATGAAAATGTTTAAAAAACTTTTTTCCCTTGAATGAAAGATACCATGGTGTTTAAAACGTAAGATATTAGTTATCAAATCTGTGATGTATACATTATCAATGCTTTTTACATAGAAATTACCGGGTGTATACTTTTCAACAATAAAAATTCAGGTCAAAAACTATAATGGCGTTTGTATGTGAGTTATCAACTTAGTATGTGTCTATTAACAAGCTATTTACATTTAAATTACCGGGGTTCCCCCCCCCCCTCGTCACAGACGCCAAATTATCAAGTCTGCGATGTGTGAGTTATCATGTTATTTGCAGAAGAGTTATCGTGGTATGGTTCAACAACTCCTCCCACCCTACCCCTGCCGATAAAGTTATCAGGATTGGGTACATAATTTATCATTTCTACGATGTGTGACTTATCATGTTATTTGCATAGAAGCTATCGTGGTATGTTTCAGTGACTCCCCCCCCCCCAACCCCAACCCCACCGACAAAGTTAGCAGGACTGGGTACATAATTTAATGTCTATGATGTGTGGGTTATCATATTATTTGCATAGAAGTTATCGTGGTATGTTTCAATGACTCCCCCACTCCGGCCCCTCCGACAAAGTTACCAGGACTGGTACATAATTTATCATGTTTACGATGTGTGAGTTATCATGTTATTTGCATAGAAGTTGCCGTCGTACGTTTCAACGACACCCCCACCCCGACCCCTCCGACAAAGTTATCAGGTCTACCATGTATGAGTTATCATGTTATTTGCACAGAAGTTGCCGTGGCATGTTTCAGCGACTTGCCCCACCCCCATTCTCGCCGACCAAGTTATCAGGACCGGGGTACATAAGTTATCAGGTCCGCCATGTTTGAGTTATCATGTTATTTGCACAGAAGTGACCATGGCATGTTTCAGCGACTTGCCCCACCCCCACCCTCGCCGACTAAGTTATCAGGACCGGTGCATAAGTTATCAGGTCCGGCATATTTGAGTTATCATGTTATTTGCACAGAAGTTACCATGGTATGTTTCAACAACTCCCCCACCCTCACCCTCGCCGATAAAGTTTTTAGGACCGGGGTACATAAGTTATCAGGTCTATGAAATTTGACTTACCATGTTATTCACACGAAAGTTAACGGAGGATATTTCATCACCCCCCTCCCCCTCCGGTAAAGTTAGCAGGAACGGGGTACCTAAGCGCGGAAAAAATCAAACACTAAATTAACTCATTTTTATGCATACGTAGTAGAGGAGACATGTTAAATAGCCCATTTACTTTCTTTTGTTCAAGAAAGGGATCGTAGGTCAGGTGGTAGGCTAGTTGAGTTGGCTCACTAGTGGTGCAAGGATTGAATCCTCTCTTGTTCACACCAATTTTTGCATGCGTGCATGCAACAGAGAAAACAAAAGGAAACTGTGGCGCTCGGGAGGCTCTCGCGGGATCGTTCGATGCGCATCCGACGACAATCGAAGCGTGTGTGCCTATCGCTAACGTATAGTCGGCAGGAATCTTTTTGTCAAACAAAACCTACGACGATATTTGTACATAAGCTATCAGGTTTGTGGTACATATAATTATCAATCTCATTACAAAAGAATTTACCGAGATATGACAAACGAGAAGACCGTTGTTCGAATTCTATAGGAGTGAAACATTTATTTCTTTAGAAAACATTCATCACTACAAAAAAGAGACAAATGGAGTACAAAACACGTTGCACCGGCCCTTTAAAAAACTTGGAGCAAATGGTTTTGTCTCCTCATCAAAGGCGTTGTGGTCATTTTTTCTCGCTCTCATTTACTAAGGTAGAAATACAGATTAACCCGCACATGAAACACAGCAAGTAGTCAGTTCAGCTGGTAATGAGTCGTGGCCATGACCAACAGGTTGTGTGTTCGAATCCTAGAGGTGGCACTAATTTTTTGAAACTCTTTTTACATGCCAGAGCAGAGCCGATCAGAAAAGAAAGATCGAAGAAAAAAAAAAGCAATCGTACGTGCCTGGCGCTAACTAACAGTCGGCAGGAAAATAGCTTTCCCCTTAAAAAAATCAAGTTTAAATGTTTCAACAAATTCTATTTTTTTATGAATGTTCACAAGAGATGTAACTACAATTCTTTAAAATTTCAGATCCAAAACTCTAAATAAAAATCGAGAAACGAAAATGTGAAATCGAGCATGAATAGTATCATAAAAAGACAAAAGCAATATTAGACACTATTCATATGTGAATTTGTCTTTTTTGTTTCTCCATGTACATTTCGAGTTTGGATTTGAAATTTTAAGGGGTTGTAGTCATATTCCTTGTGAGCATTCACACTTTTTAATAAAAATTTTGAAACATTTAAATTGATGTTTTAAAGTTGGAGCATCGGGAGCACCAAAAGAATGGGAGCACCTGAAATTTTCCCCACCAACTCCACCCCCGAATATACCTGGCCATTTGTCGGGCTGGGCCGGACTTCGGGCCGGACCTACCAAAGCCCGATGCAAAAAACCCAGGCCCGAGCCCAGCCTGGCCCGGCCGTCGGGCCTAAAAATTGGGCCCGAGCTCGGCCCATCACGCTAAAAGCCCGTCGGGCCTCGGGCCATGGGACGACTTCTTCCTTAAACGGCAATTTTGATGGGCTCGGGCCCGGCCCGGCCTGGCTGTCGGGCTCAAAATCGACGGTCGGGCTTTTTCGGGCCGGGCTGCCCATGGCCAGGGCTACCCCCAACCACCCACGGCCGTCCGGACCGCACGGTCCCGACACATTGTGTCATCCAACACGATTTTGTATCAGTCTAGACGCATTTTCTCCCACAAACCGGATACAAACATGGGGGGCTTTGCGATCATCCGCAACACCCATGCTCACTTCGACCACCATGTCCCACTGAAACCCCCTCCTTTCTCCCCCGCGCGCATTCCCGTCCGACGCCAGCTGCCCGCATTCATGTCGTTGTAGAGCGAGGGCTTCAATTAAAGCCGGCCTAGAGCGGACGTGACCTCTCACTGCCTTCGCCATTGAAGCGGCATGCTGACAGAGGGTGCCGCCTGCAATGCGTTCCCGGTGTCCGCGCCTGTTCAGTACCAGAGACGCGTTACTGAACGGGACTACCACGCCCATTCAATGCCCTATCCGTCCGTATGCTTCCATTAAGCAAGCTCGCCGCCTGACAAACCCATTCCGGCCCCACGCATTGATGCACCCGGACGCCTGGCCTCATTGGAATCCGGTATTTGAAGTCGGCCACACCCGTCTAACTGCAGCCACAGAACAAGCCGCTCCCCATCCTCCTCCCTTGCACCGCATCCGCATGGTCGTAGGCGGAAAAATCTGTGGGAGAGCCTTTCCACGGAGATGAAGCACGACGTGGCCGCCCTTGCGACCGCCTGGTAGAGCCGCCGTGCCAGGCGGATCAGGCCAGCTCGGCCAAGGTCTTCGATGACGGGGAAGACCCCACAATGGAGATGGGCTCCAATGACACCACACAGGAGCCCGTGTCTATGCATGCCGGCTTCACCATGGAGCAGGCGCAAGTGCACTACAACGCCGCCATGGCGGAGGTGCAGCCTGCGTCGGCACCTATGTGGGCGTCCCAGGAGGCGTAGGAGCAATAGCGGTACAATTTGTTCCTCCTGGAGCAGCACCGGCTATCGGAGGGCAAAATCAATGGCGAGCGCGCGGGCTAGGAGGCCGTGGCGGCCTAGCTGCGGCGAACCACCGGAGCAGTGTGTGATCTATGAGGCCGTCCGCACCCAAGCCGCCGCTCGCTAAGAAGCGGTCGCCGCGGAGGCGCAGCTGCAGGCGACCGCGGAGGAGAATAACGCCAGTTGCGCCTCTTACGTGCCGCCGACGAACTATCCGGCGATCCAGTGAGACAACGACGACACGGGCGCCGCCATTTCCATCGTGGACCTGACATCAACATGGCACCCGCCGGGTCCGGGTGTGGGTAATGGCCGCCCAAACCCGTACATGTCTCGTTATTTCTTGCCCATAGCTGTACCCGTACCTGCACCTCGGGTTTCAAATTGTTCCCACACCGGTACCTGGTCGGGTGCGGGTAATACCCGCGGGTTAAAATACCCATCTCGATCACCTTACCCAATTCACACTTCATCATGTATTTTTCAATATTTACACATATGTACCAAACATTTCAGCATGTATACTTCAACATTTCAGTACATGCATACCACATTTTAGCATTTGAGCACATATAGATGATGATTTGTTGCGTGATGGAATAAAAAGAATGAGATTAATTTTCAGAAATGGATAGCAATAAGCACGAAATAGATTGCACCAAACAATGTCCACTCAAATACATGGGTGTTTAGCCTTTACGGGAACTTTTAGATAAACATTCACAACTATTCTTTTTTTCAATTACAGGACAAACAAGACGACCACAATTTTCTCTAATTTTCTTTTATTGAAGGTACTTTTGTTTTTTTGCGGGGTTATTGAAGGTATTTTTGCATCCCCTACTTCGAATAATCAACCGAAGAAGACTATATAATACAATCGACAAAACTGTGAGTTCACAAAATAAGGTCAACGCATTTAAACAAGATCATGCACATGCGTAAGGGGAGATGATTTTGGGTCGAGGTTAGCGGTTGCGTTATACAATGGCTAGGTTCCTTTAGTGAATGACACATAGAGCCCACTATTAGAAGAAATTAGTATATGGGTATGCGGGTGCGCGGGTATGAGTATTGCATTCCCATACCCATACCCGGCTTACCCGATGGGTACAATTTTTTCTCATTTATAAACCCATGGGTATTTATTTGTCCCAAACCCTTACCCTAATAGGGTTTTTACCCGCCGGGTTCGCGGGTTGCGGGTACCCATTGCCATGTTGAACCTGACATCCACCAGCAACGGACAGGTCGCGGACTCCTCCAAGAATGAGTAGGGCACAAGAGGCCGTATGACCTTGTGTACCATGTGGGCCAGTCCGTCTTCCGTGTTCTACTCTTCCTCGTTAAAGATCGCACCTTCACTTCACGGGTCTTATTGGTGGTTCTCATGAAGACAACAGATGGAGGAGGTGGTCCCATGAAGAGAACAACGAAGGCTTGGACGCCGGCGGCCGCCATTGTTTTAATGTTTTGGTCTAAATGGTCAAAATGTAATGAATACCCATCATGTTTGCATGAATGTCGTCCTTTTATGTAAATTAAACCCGAACTTGAATAAAATCCGGTCGTGTTTGCATGAATTTCATCCGGTTAGTTTGGATGGTAGTTGAAATGTATGCGCGCAGTGCTGGATGATGACCTTCCACATTTGTATCGACGGACTGGCCAAACTGTCCACAGACGGATGCGAGAAGAAATTTACGGGTGACGGTGAGAGATGCACTAACAGCACAACCATAACAAATATGCTTGTATAACCAACACGTACAGCATGCAATGATCATGTTTCTCCCCTTGACGACACAGTCTCCTCGAGGCGAGCGATCGGACGTCTTCCTCAAAGGCCAAATCAGACTGCCTTTCCAAGAACAGACGAACCATTTGCAGCAAAGAAATATATGAAGTCAGGTTCAACAAGAACATGCCAAATTGTGAGGTACTCCTAAGTGATTTTTTTCGAAAATGGATGCTTTATTATTTAAAAGGTTTAAGCATTACACCCGGCCTATGCATAATTAAGATTAAAAAGGCAAAATACAAAGAAACATGCAGAGTCTGTATAACGCCTAAAATGGAGGTGGGCCAAACCTATGATCATGCTGCCACCCATGTTGGATAAAAGTATCCCTCGCCGTATCCTCTAATCATGTACACAACTCCATAAACAGGTCTCAATTCTCCACGTGTTATAGAGAGGACCATAAACGAAGAGTCCCGATATATCTGTAGATAACCTGCATCAGAAAAGTACTTTTATCGTTAAAAACCTTATCATTTCTACATAGCCAAAGCGACCAAATAACGGCAAACGCTCCCACCCTAAGAAGAGTTCTAAACCTATGATTAATCCAATGTAACCAGTTGCCAAAAACATTAGCAACACTACAAAGAGGATAGAAGTCACAAGCCATCTGGATGACTGACCATATAGAACGAGCCAATTTGCATTGGAAGAATAAATGTTTTATTGTATCATCATGGTGACAAAAAACACAGTGCGGACTTCCGTGCCAATTTCTCTTAACAAGGTTATCTTTAGTAAGAATGACTCCCGCGACGAAGATACCATGCAAAGTTTTTATTCTTAAGAGGTATCTTCATCTTCCAGATCTTTTTATTATTATCAACTGGCACATCAGACTGGACTAATGCTCTATGCATAGATTCCACTGAGAATTTTCCATTCGCATGTAGGTTACATCGAAATACATCAGACCCATGTGACAATTGAACCGTGGTAACCGCTGGAGCAGGGTGTGCCACAATTGGAGTCTGGGTCCAATTAAATCTCTTCTGGACGTCACATTTGGTGGAATTGATTCCATTACCGTGGCGATAATATCACACTTGTCACACACAATGTTGTATAGAACCGGATATGGTTCCCGGAGCGTGGCATTACCTAGCCACTTGTCCTCCCAGAATCTAATTTCCGAGCCATTTTTAATTGAGAAGGACCCATAGCGAAAGAAATATTTCTACGTTGCCATTAGTCCCGCCCAAAAATGAGTCCCTAGGCTTCCAGTATACCTGGGATACCGCCTTTGAACCCACATATTTTCTCTTAAGGAATGTTTGCCATACACCATCTTCCGTCAACAACTTAAACAACCATTTTCCAAGGAGGGTCTTATTCTTAACCTCAAGGTCATGAATGCCCAACCCGCCTTGGTCCTTGGGACGACAAACCACACTCCATTTATCCAGCCGATATTTCTTTCTCTAGACATCTCCTTGCCAAAAGAATCTCGATCAGAAGTAATCCAATCTATATAAAACTCCTTTCAGCAACTTGAAGAAGGAAATCATATATAGTACCATGTTACTTAGTACTCAATTTATGAAGACCAACCTCCTAAGTGATTACCTGAGTAGGTGTCAGGCTTCAAATAGAGATTCAGATAGCAACGGTCCCCTAAAAGTTGAGTCTCATACCGTCACTAGAGGAGCGGGATACAAACTTCATAAGAATTGCAAGAAGTGAAATATAGTAGGAAGAATTTTTTAGGTCTTCATTCATGTCATACCAGCCATCCACCCCTCTCTGGAAATTACAGTAATAAGGGCATCTCCAACGCTATTCCTTAAAATGGACATAAATATCCGATACTTTCGTAGATATCGATTTGGGAGCCAGTCATGCAAACTAACTATCAATCGTCTGGACACAAAATTTTAACGAACTAGTCAAATTTCATGCAGACCAGATGATTCCATTTATATCGGATCAAATTCATGTCATTTTTGACATATTTCATTAAACAAAAGCGTGCATGACCATGTTTTAACATATCTATATATTTGCCGATCATGAGCCCTGGGAAGTGAAGCTGCGATTCGACGGCGGAGGGTCACGGACATATGTCTGACATGGCAGGAGCAATCTTGTCGATCACCCGACTCTTGTTCGACATCGCCAGGCTTCCTGTGATCCATAAACTTGTCATTTATCCAGCTTTGGCTCGCCGACGCACGGTTGGGCTTCTTGCCACTCTAGTCCGTCTGTGAGGTCTGCAGCAATGACGTAGTGATCAGCCCCGACATTGGGGTTTGAAGCAATGGAGGAAGAAGTGCAGCTGCCATGCTCTGTCAAGAACAAAGACAAAAGAACCACGAGAAGATACGAAAATGAAGAAACCAAATATGATGGATGGAGAATAAGATTGACTTACTCAACTTAGATCTTCATGCTTCGTTGATCTCTTACTGCCGAACGGAGCAGAACCAAATGATGAGTGGTAAGACTTTGACAACGAAAACCAAATTAGGGTACGCATCGCACGCCTGTATGTACGTGCATTTGTATTTGTCCAGGCTACGCTCGAGGAAGGGACATGTACATGGACTTCAGGGAACAAAAGTAAGAGTGTTCTGGTGGAGAGACTCCGTGGAAGTTTGTCCGATGAAACAACTCTGAAATGACGCCATATAGAGGACATTGGCAGATGCAACATTTGCCTAGCAATGAATGAATACCTACGGCATGCTTTGCTTTCATGTTCCAGCGTAAAGAGATTTTGGGAAGAAGCAAGTGTATGGGTTTATCAAACAAAGGGTAATCGACAAGATTACCAAGACAACATCCTGGGTCGTGGGCTCGGGATATTTTTTGTGATCCTAGGTTCACTGATGGAGAAAGTGATGACCCACAAGTATATGGAGTCAATTGTAAGTAAGAGTGTCGAAACCAACAAGGAGCAGACGGAAATGACAAGTGGTTTTCAGCAAGGTAATGTCTTCAAGTGCTAAAATTGTAAGTAACAGAGTAGTTTGATAGCAAGATAATTTCTAACGAGCAAGTAACGGTAGTAGTAACAAAAGTGCAGAAAGGTAGCCCAATCCTTTTGAGGCAAAGAACAGGCCAAAATGGTCTCTTATGATAAGCAAAGCGTTCTTGAGGGTACACGGGAATTTCATATAGTCACTTTCATCATGTTGGTTCGCTAGTTTGATAATTTGGTATGTGGGTGGACCGGTGCTTAGGTGCTGTTCTTACTTGAACAAACCTCCTACTTATGATTAACCCCCTCGCAAGCATCCGCAACTGCGAGAAAAGTATTAAGAATAAATTCTAACCATTTAAACTTTTGGATCCAATCGGTCCCTTACGGAATAGTGCATAAACTAGAGTTTAAGCTTCTGTCACTCTCGCAACTCATCATATGGTACAAAATGACTTATGTACCAGAAGGGGGGCACCGGAGGTGGGCCTGGGTGAGCACAACCCACCAGGGCGCGCCTTGGCTCCCTGGCGCGCCCAGGAGGGTTGTGCCCACCTGGTGGGCCCCCTCTGGTACTTATTGAATCCAAAAATTCTTATTTATTCCATTAAAATTCCCCGTAAAGTTTTAGCTCATTTGGAGTTGTGCAAAATAGGTAGCCTGACGTAGCTTTTCAGGTCCAGATTTCCAGCTGCCAGGATTCTCCCCCTTTGTTCATACCTTGCATATTATGAGAGAAAAGGCATTAGAATTACTCCAAAAAGCATTATTATGCAATAAAACAACATAAATAACAGTAGGTAAACATGATGCAAAATGGACGTATCAACTCCCCCAAGCTTAGACCTCGCATGTCCTCAAGTGAAAACCAAAATCAAAAAACATGCCCACATGCTTAGAGAGAGAGGTGTCGATAAAAACAAAAATACGGACATAGCAGCATCATGTAACTTATTATAACAGCAACAAGCTTTAACATAAAACTTTTATCATAGACTTCTCATGAACAAGTAATAATTCATCACACCATCGAAGTATAAGGCATAAACTCCAATGGAAACCAACAAACTATGTTCTCAGTCAACTTTGCAACTACAATTCATCATATTTCAGGAAGGGTCACGTATCGGAGACTTTAGGTAAGTCCACATACTCAACCATCATTTATTCTTCTATGATTGCTAACACTCACCGCATACACATGAGCAAAACATTTCAACCGGACACATAGAAAGATAGGGGCTTATAGTTTCGTCTCCCAACGTATTCACCTCAAGGGTGATGTCAACAATAATAACTCATGGTACCCATATTCAACTGGATATATGTGCCTAGATCTTTCCTCGCCACATGATGCTTGCCAAAGGAGAAAATAAAAAGGAATAGAGAGAAGAACTATGACTCTTGCATGAAAGTAAATACATAAAAGTAAAAAATAGGCCCTTCGCAGAGGAAAGCAAAGGTGGACATGCGCTTTTTGTTTGTATGCTCAACCCCTTAGTGCAAGAGAACGTCACGTTATATTTCCCCTTATGATGGCAACCTTTATTATGCAGTCTATCACTTTTATTCTTCGCCATCACAAGTTCGTACCACGCTCAGTTTTCCCTTACACTAAATGATCTCACACTTTTAGAAGCAATTTTTATTGCCTTATTGCACCGATGACAACTTACTTGAATGATCTTACTCAATCCATAGGTAGGTATGGTGGACTCTCAAACAAGATTTGGGTTGAAGGGTTTTGGATGCACAAGTAGTATCTCTACTTAGTGCAGAATTTTTGGCTAGCAAAGATAGGGGCAAGCACAACATGTTGAAGGATCTATGACAATATAGCTTCTATGTGAATATGAACAAACATAAATCACTACGTTGTCTTCCTTGTCCAACGTCAATAATTTTGGCATATAATATTTTGATGGGTGCTCACAATCACAAAAGATTTCCAGGATAGTGTATTTGCATGTGAATCTTCTCTTCCCTTATAATTCTTTCATGAGTTGCATCATTGACCAATGCTATGTTTGTTAGTCTACAATAAATTTTACCACTTATACTTTTCCTTGTGTAATGTTATCACTTACCATAAGATCGACATATGATCTTTTTCATTTATTTCCTTTCTTTTCATTGAAACAAGAAAGTAAAGAAAGCAAAACTCATACTAATCTTTATTATATATCTTGCACACGATTACAAAGATAGATCACTAAGCAAACTCTTGAAAAGAAAGGATCAAACTAACTTTTATTCATCTAAAGCAAAAGATAACTGTGGATCCAACTAAGAAAAGTAAAGGCAAAAGATAGTGGAGATGATACGATACTGGGGCACCTCCCCCAAGCTTGGCGAAAGCCAAGGGGAGTGCCCATACCCGATACTCAATTCTCTTTTGGTGATGAAGAAGGAGGTGGTGGTGATGAAGTAGAAGCAATCTTGTCCTCAGGTTTCCACGGCAGAGGCTCACCATCATAAGAGGAGAGTGAGTCTCCCGGGTCCTGCAACTAGCAGCCAAACTCATACCTTTAAACCTTGCCTCATATTCAAAGACTTGGTTTTGGAGGTCGTAGATCTGGCTGTGGAGGAAGTTGATTTGCTCATTGAAGGAGAAGACAATGTCCTTCATGGACTTGCCATCCACCTTGAGATCACGGGTGTAGTCCGCGATCATGAGGTGATTGGCATTGAGTCCATGTTCCACCATCCCCTTGCATTGGAGGACTTCCTGCTTCATAGCTTCAAGCCTGGCCTCCATGGATCCGGTTCCCTTGGGGCCTTGCACATCACGGATGTGGAGCACCCCATCGCGCATCTGGATAGCTTGAGGGTGTTGCATCACCTCCCGCAGAGATGGGTTGATGACTTTCTCGAAGACCTTGTCCTTGGAGGAGCTTGAAGCAGCCATGGCAGATTAGATCTGACAAAAAACAGCAAGAAAAGAAAATATGAGATTTCTCCGCGATACGGAGGTCAACAGGTTCGGGGGGTATATGAAGATTTTTTATCTTGGGAAACAAGCAAAACGGAAGAAAAACGGAGTCCGGAAAGTACCCGAGGTGGGCATTAACCCACCTGGGCGCGCCTAGCTTGCCAGGCGCGCCCTGGTGTCTTGTGCCCACCAGGGTCACTTTCCTGGTAGTTTCTTATTTTCCTAATTTTTAAACATTCAAAACTGACAAAAATTTTTTTGCGGATTTTTCAGAGTCCGTTTACTTACCGTATCATCTACCTCCCTTTTTTCACGATTTTGGAGTGTTTCGGAAGGTTTCTTTTATGTTCTCTTCCAGTGTCATAGTTTGGATAATATTGCTTTCAACATTAATGGGCGTACCTGAGATATACTGTTTTATTCATTGCCCATTAACAACCTTCGGGTTAGTACCTTCGGCATTATTTATTTTGACAGCTCCAGATTGATAAACCTCCTCGATAACATAGGGTCCTTCCCATTTGGAGAGGAGTTTTCCTGCAAAGAATCTGAAATGAGAGTTGTACAAAAGAACATACTCCAACCTTGAACTCAAGATTTTGGATTGTTTTATCATGCCATCTTTTAACTATTTCTTTAAATAACTTTGCATTTTCATAAACTTGGGTTCTCCATTCATCTAATGAGCTAATACAAATAACCTCTTTTCACCAGCAAGTTTGAAATCATAGTTGAGTTCTTTAATTGCCCAATATGCTTTATGTTTTAACTCAAGAGGCAAATGACAAGCTTTTCCATAAACCATCTTATAAGGATACATACCCATAGGGTTTTTATATGCTGTTCTATAAGCCCGAAGTGCATCATCTAGTTTCTTAGACCAATTCTTCCGGGACCTATTGACAGTCTTTTGTAGGATTAGTTTTATTTCTCTATTGCTAAGTTCAACTTGACCACTAGACTAATAAGCTGATGCAATTCTATGGTTAACATCATACTTAGCAAGCATTTTACGGAAAGCACCATGAATAAAGTGTGAACCACCATCAGTCATTAAATATCCAAGGACTCCAAACCTTGGGAAAATAACTTCCTTAAGCATTTTAATAGAGGTGTTGTGATCAACACTAGGAATAGCTTCTACCCACTTAGTAACATAATCAACAACAACCAAAATATGAGTATACCCATTAGAGGAAGGAAAAGGTCCCATGAAATCAAATCCCCAAACATCAAATGGTTCAACAACAAGTGAATAATTCATAGGCATTTCTTGACTCTTACCAATATTACTTGTTCTTGACATTCATCACAAGATAATATGAACTTATGAGCATCCTTGAAGAGAGCAGGCCAATAAAAACCAGACTGCAATACCTTATGAGCGGTTCTGTCTCCCGCGTGATGTCCTCCATATGCTTCGGAGTGACATTTTCTTAGGATTTGTTCCTGTTCATGCTCAGGTACACAACGTCTAATAATACCATCTACTCCTTGTTTATAAAGATGTGGGTCATCCCAAAAGTAATGTCTTAAATCATAGAAGAATTTTTTTCTTTTGTTGGTATGTGAAGCTAGGTGGTATTTATTTAGCAAAAATATAATTACAACATACCAAGGTGTACTATTAGAAACATTTATTGCAGCTAACTGTTCATCAAGAAAGCTATCATTAATAGGTTGTGGGTCATCAAGAATATTTTCAAGCCTATACAAGTTATCAGCTACGGGGTTCTCTGCTCCTTTTCTATCGGTGATATGCAAATCAAATTCTTGTAGCAAAATAACCCACCTAATGAGTCTAGGTTTAGTATCTTTATTTTCCATAAGATATTTTATAGCAGCATGA
Source organism: Triticum timopheevii (assembly GCA_963921465.1). Taxonomy (NCBI): domain Eukaryota; kingdom Viridiplantae; phylum Streptophyta; class Magnoliopsida; order Poales; family Poaceae; genus Triticum; species Triticum timopheevii. The sequence continues at coordinate 109,540,706 of OY997270.1, forward strand.
TTGGTGTGAACGATCATTTTGGAATCAACAATGTAGCATCTAAATTTATCACAAGCAAACACCACTGCTAAGAATTATTTTTCAGTAGTAGCTTAATTTCGTTGAGCACTGTCTAGAGTTTTAATAGCATAATGGATAACATTTAATTTCTTATCTACTCATTGTCCTAGAACAACACCAACATCATAATCACTAGCATCACACATAATCTCAAAAGGCAAGTTCCAATCAGCTGGTTGAACAACAGGTGTAGAAATTAAGGCTTTCTTGAGTGTTTCGAAGGCTTCCACACAATCATCATCGAAAACAAAAGGAATATCCTTTTGCAAAAGATTTGTAAGAGGCCTAGAAATTTTAGAAAAGTCTTTGATAAACCTCCTATAGAAACCAGCATGACCAAGGAAACTACGAATACCTTTGATATCTTTAGGACATGGCATTTTATCAATTGCATCAACCTTAGCTTTGTCCACCTCAATGTCTTTTTCAAAAAATTTATGGCCCAAAACAATACCTTCGTTAACCATAAAGTGGCACTTCTCCCAATTCAAGACAAGATTTGTTTGTTCACATCTCTGCAAAACTCGATCAAGATTGCTTAAATAATCATCAAAATACTTCCCATAAACAGAGAAGTCATACATGAAAACCTCAACAATCTTTTCACAAAAATCAGAGAATATAGCAGTCATACATCTTTGAAAGCTAGAGGGTGCATTACGTAAACCAAAAGGCATACATCTATAAGCATAAGTTCCAAAAGGAGAAGTAAAAGTGGTCTTTTCTTGATCAGGTTGTGAAACAGGTATTTGGGAAAAACCAGAATATCCATAAAGGAAGCAAAAATGTGTGTTCTTATATAATCTTTCTAGCATTTGATCAATAAAAGGCAGAGGGTAATGATCTTTTCTCATTGCTTTGTTTAGTTTTCTATAATCAATTACCATTCTGGATCCTGTGACAATTCTTTGTGGAATAAGTTCATTCTTATCATTAGGAACAACAGTTATACCTCCCTTCTTTGGGAGACAATGAACATGACTTACCCATCTACTATCAGCTATAGGATAGATTATACCTGCTTCCAGAAGTTTCAATATTTCTGTTCTTACCACTTCTTTCATTTTCGGATTTAACCGACGTTGGTGATCAACAATGGGTTTAACATCAGGCTCCATATTAATCTTGTGCTGACATATAGTGGGACTAATGCCCTTAAGATCATCAAGAGTATATCCAATAGCAGCTCGGTGCTTCCTTGGAACTTTCAATAATCCTTCTTCTTCATGTTCTGAAAGGTCAGCACTAATAATAACAGGATATATCTTTTTCTCATCAAGATAAGCATATTTCAAAGTGTCTGGCAATTGTTTTAATTCAAACACAGGATCACCTTTAGGTGTAGGAGGACCTCCTAGAGTTTCAATGGGTAGATTGTGTTTAAGCAGAGGTTGTTGTTAGGATTCTATCTATTTCATTTCTTTCACGCATATGCAAATCATTTTTGTGGTCTAGCAAATATTGTTCTAAAGGATCAGTAGGAGGTACAACAATAGAAGCAAGACCAATTATTTCATCCTTACTAGGCAAATCTTTCTTATGAGGTTTTCTGCTAAACTTGGAAAAATTAAATTCATGAGATTCATCACCAAAGCTAACACCGATAGTTTTTTTCTCACAATCTATTCTAGCATTGACGGTGTTCAAGAAAGGTCTACCAAAGATAATGGGACAAAAGTCATCTTGTGGGGAACCAAGAACAAGAAAATCAGTAGGGTATTTTATTTTCCCACACAAGACTTTAACATCTCTAAGGATCCCAATTGGTGATATAGTATCTATATTGGCAAGTTTAATAGTAACATCTATGTCTTCTATTTCAGCAGGTGCTATTTCATTCTTAATTTCTTCATATAAGGAAAAAGGAATAGCACTCATGCTAGCACCTATATCACATAAACCATGATAACAGTGATCTCCTATCTTGACTGAGACAACAGGCATGCCAACAACTGGTCTATGTTTATCTTTTTCATCGGGTTTGGCAATTCTAGCAGCTTCATCGCAGAAGTAAATAACATGCCCAACAATATTATCGACCAAGAGATCTTTAACCATAGCAACACTAGGTTCAACTCTAATTTGTTCAGCTGGTTTGGGCGTTCTAATATAACTTTTGTTGAGCACAGTTGAAACTTTAGCATGTTCCTTCATCCTAACAGGGAAAGGTGGTTTTTCATATAAGCAGTGGGAACAACTGGATCAACATTGTAAATGATAGTTTCTTCTTTACCTTTTATTGGTTCTTTAATTTCTTCTTTAATAGGTGGGTGATATTTAAACCACTTCTCCTTAGGGAGATCAACATGAGTAGCAAGAGATTCACAAAATGAATCTACTATCTCAGAGTCAAGTCCATATTTAGTGCTAAACTTTTGAAAAGCATCGGTATTCATAAAAGATTTAACACAATCAAACTTAGGGTCAATACCTGACTGTTTACCTTCGTCGAGTTCCCAATCTTCAGAGTTGTGTTTAATTCTTTCTAAAAGATTCCATCGGAATTCAATAGTCTTCTGCAAAAAAGAACAAGTACAAGAAGTATCGAGCATATGGATTGATCATTACGAGAAAGCCGAGCATAAAAATTCTGGATAATAATTTCTCTTGAGAGCTCATGATTGGGGCATGAATATAACATTGAATTAAGCCTCCCCCAAGCTAGAGTGATACTTTCTCCTTCACGAGGCCAAAATGTATATATATATATAGTTCTCATCACGATGAACTAGATGCATATATAGGATATTTTTTGATGGAATTCCAATTTCAACTGATTCCAGTTCCAAGATCCAATATCATCACATATCCTATACCATGTCAATGCTTTTCCCTTCAAATATAAAGGGGAAACCTTCTTCTTAGCTTCATATCCAGGCAAACCTGCAAGCTTAAACAATCCACAAATTTCATCCACATATATCAAGTGCATATGAGGATGTTCGGTCCCGTCTCCTACATAAGGATTAGCTAGCAGTTGTTCCACCATACCTGAAGGAATTTTAAATTCAATATTTTTAATAGGTGCAGTAGGTTGAGAGGCAACTAATTGTGGTTCTGGTCGAGGTGAAGATACCCCGAACAAACCCCTCAAAGGATTGTTTTCCATAGTGGCAAGTGACAATAAATTTTAGCACGTAGTAATAATGTTTCCTTACCAATTTCCACTTACCAAAAGTGCTTTACTCCCCGGCAACGGTGCCAAAATAGCCTTGATGAACCACAAGTATATGGGTTCAATTGTATCCTTTTCGATAAGTAAGACTGTCGAACCCAATGAGGAGCATAAGGAAATGACAAGTGGTTTTCAGCAAGGTAATGTCTGCAAGTGCTAAAATTGTAAGTAACAGAGTAGTTTGATGGCAAGATAATTTGTAATGAGCAAGTAGCGGTAGTAGTAACAAAAGTGCAGCAAGGTAGCCCAATACTTTTGAGGCAAAGGACAGCCAAAGTGGTCTCTTATGATAAGCAAAGTGTTCTTGAGGGTACACGGGAATTTCTTCTAGTCACTTTCATCATGTTGGTTTGATTCGTGTTCGCTAGTTTGATAATTTGGTATGTGGATGGACCGGTGCTTAGGTGCTGTTCTTACTTGAACAAACCTCCTACTTATCATTAACCCCCTCGCAAGCATCCGCAACTACGAGAAAAGTATTAAGAATAAATTCTAACCATAGCATTAAACTTTTGGATCCAGTTGGTCCCTTATGGAATAGCACATAAACTAGGGTTTAAGCTTCTGTCACTCTCACAACCCATCATCTAATAACTACTGCATAATGCATTCCCTTAGGCCCAAATATGGTGAAGTGTCATGTAGTCAACGTTCACATGACACCACTAAGGGAATCACAACATACATATCATCAAAACATCGAACACATATCAAGTTCACATGATTACTTGCAACATGATTTCTCCCGTGACCTCAAGAACAAAAGTAACTACTCACAAATGATAATCATGCTCAAGATCAGAGGGGTATTAAATAGCATAATGGATCTGAACATATAATCTTCCACCAAATAAACCATATTGTAATCAACTACAAGCTGTAATCAACACTACTAGTCACCCACAAGCACCAACCTATAGTTCCGGTACAAAGATTGAACACAAGAGATGGACTAGGGTTTGAGATGAGATGGTGTTGTTGAAGATGTTGATGAAGATAGCCCTCTCCAAGATGGGAGAGTTGTTGGTGATGATGATGATGACGATGATTTCCCCCTCCGGAGGGAAATTCCCCCGGCGGAATCGCTCCGCCGGAGTGCAAAAGTGCTCCTGCCCAGGTTCCGCCTCGAGACAGCGGCGCTTCATCCCAAAAGTCCTCCTCTTATTTTATTTTCTAGGTCAAAATGACTTATGTACCAAAAGGGGGGCACCGGAGGTGGGCCTCGGTGAGCACAACCCATCAGGGCACGCCTAGGCTCCCTGGCGTGCCCAGGTGGGTTGTGCCCACCTGGTGGGCACCCTCTGGTACTTATTGAATCCAAAGATTCTTATTTATTCCATAAAAAATCCTCGTAAAGTTTCAACTCATTTGGAGTTGTGCAGAATAGGTAGCCTGACGTAGCTTTTTCAGGTCCAGATTTCCAACTGCTAGAATTCTCCCCCTTTGTGCATACCTTGATATTATGAGAGAAAAGGCATTATAATTACTCCAAAAAGCGTTATTATGCAATAAAACAACATAAATAACAGTAGGTAAACATGATGCAAAATGGACGTTCAGAAACATAAAAGACCATGACTATTATGTGGACCATTTGGCATTTGTGCAATCGTCTGAAACATGACGATGAAAGGTAGATCAAACAAAGTCAATGAGAAGGAACAAGGAAGCCCTTGCTTTGCTCGAGTTGTCGTATAGTGGCAGCACTGGCAGGGGATGCAGGGGCATCCTCGGCCGTGGCCGTGCAGCCCAATCAGGGAGAGGTAGTAGTAGGGGATGCTACCGCTACCCCCCTCGTCAGCAATCTAAGACGAGGCACATGGCCAAAGCGGTGACCTCTCAAAGGATCCGCCTCCGCAACCTTATTATTTAGATGTGGTTCCTCTTTTGGAATATCCATGGCTTCGGCCACGCTGGGAGACGAACCTAGCTCAAAGAATACATGCACAGTGAGGGCATTGACGCGGTAGGGCTCCAGGAAACCATCAAGGCTGAGTTCAAACACCACGAACTGTTGGCCATTGACCCCCTCAACCGCTTTGTGTGGAAATGGGTTTCGGCCGCAGGCCACTCGGGCAGCATGCTACTGGGACTTAATCAAGAATGTTGTGAGGTGTTTCTTGGGAGGCCGGCACTTACTTCATTTCTTCCCATGTCCGACATTGGGCGACGCTTCACGAATGGGTGGTGATCATTGTCTATGGCCTGGTCGATCAATCACGCTCCCTCGAGTTCTTGGGTGAGCTCCAGGCTAAATTGGTGAACAGTGTCACGCTCAACTTACTGCTGGTGGTAGGGGGGAGACTTTAACTTGATCCGCTTGGGAGAGGACAAGAATAACGACAATATTAACTGGACAAGGGTGTCCATGTTTAATAATGCTATTGCGTCCATGGCACTTAGGGAAGTGGTCTGATCTGGCGCTTGTTTCACTTGGACGAACAAGCAGTGGTCGCCGATTCGTATAGTACTTGATCAGGTTCTAGTTTCGGCAGACTGGGAGGTGCTTTTCCCCATGTGCTCGCTAGTGGCTGAGACAAGAATTGGGTCCGATCACATCCCCTTTGTCCTGTCTACTGGGGAAGACAGACTAAGACGTAACCCTCGTTTCTTCTTCGAGATGGCATGGTTCAAAATTCCTGGATTTGACCAGGTTTTTATGTCGTCAGGAGCTACGCTTATTCTAACCAACTCCAACCTCTCCTCTTTGCCTATGTTCACTATGGACCTCTTTCTTTTGGTCGATGGTGTCCATACTAAGCTGGATATGCCGCGGTCTTGGTTCTTTTGGGAAGGATCCGGTACTAGGCGCAAGTACCATATGGTAAAATGGGCGGCCGTATGTCGTCCCAAGTCCCAGGGGGGACTTGGGATTATGAACTCCAAATTGATAAACGTGGCACTTATGTGCAAATGGATTTGGAAATTGTCTCAAGGGGAGACATGGCTATGGGCTGATCTGCCCCGGGCCAAATACCTCCCGACCGGCAATTTCTTCGAGGCCACGGGAAGGCGGTCTCCTTTCTGGAACTCCATCCAAGTGATCAAGCCCATCTTCGCCATGGGGGTGAAGTTTGCAGTCAACAATGGACGCTTGACGCACTTCTGGCTGGACCTCTAGATTGGCGATCAACCCCTTTGGTCCAAGTTCAAAGACCTCTATAACATAGCACTCGAGCCCAATATCTCGGTTTCTCATGCTAAGGGTGTTTCCCACCGGTGTTGCTCTTCTGCCGCGAGCTAACCGACACGGAGACTACAAGTTGGGCACGCTTGTTATCTCTCGTAGGTGAGGTCACACTATCCCAGGGATCGAATACCGTGTCCTGGCACCTTAACGCCTCGGGAAAGTTCTCGGTCAATTCGCTCTATCGTGCGCTATCCCCGGGACCTTATCAATAGGTGGCATATGATCTTTGGAAGGCTAGGATGCCCCTCAAGATTGACATATTTATGTGGCAGCTTTGTCGCAACAGACTTTTGACGTCTATCAATGTTGCCAAGTGCAATGGGCCGGCCAGCGGGCCGTGTGCGGTATGTGGTGCGCCGAAAACCACCAACCATGCCTTCTTCAACTGCCACCTGGCCCGTTTTGCATGGAGCACGGTCCGTGAGGTAGTTGGAAGGGATTGGGATCCCAGATCCAGGACCTAGTTAGTTTCTATCCTCCCCTCGGTTAGTGGTAGCGCGGGCGATTCATGTGTGCTACGCTGGGCCATTACTTTGGGTGATGTGGCATATTCGTAACAAACTAATGATCAAGGGCTCCTTCCCGTCTCATCCCACTGACATGATCTTCAAATATGTCATCTTCTTGCAGCAATGGGTGTCGCGGGGAAGGCATCAAGACGCTGATATGTTGTAGCTCGCTCTCACCCGTCTCTGGCAACTCTAAGCTTTGGCAAGAGCTCCTGCGCTACCTTCCTAGGGAGGAGAGGTACCTTTTGGTTTCACTTATGCAAGCCTGCATGCTTTGGTTTAGCCTTTTGTGGCATGTAATCCATGACTTTCCCTCCTAATGTTCGATCTTGTGAGGGTGTTGCATTTCTGTAAGACTGTGGTTCCGTGTACACTGCCTGATGTGGGCTTTATTAATTTAAAGCTGGACGCCTCTGGCGTCTTCGTTCTAAAAAAAGTTGCCATGCAGTGTGTAGCCGGTTCTTCTGGGTCATGGTTGGCGCCCACTTGAGAACAGTGTCATCAAGATCACCACTGACTGTGCCATCAATTTTAGTGATAATCGCAGCGGGGTGGGCGGCATTGCATGTTCGTCGAATGCCTTTCTAAGTGCTTGGTGCAAACCGTATATTGGTATCTCTGACCCACTTACAGTGGAGGTGTTTTTTTCTGCGAGAGGGTGTGTGTTTTGCAAATCTATGTGGCTACTCGCATGTGATGAGGTGGACTTTCTGGAGATGGTGCAACTCTGGGAAACTCAAACAATTCTCATTTGGTTGTGGCTCCTATTTTAGATGAAATTGAAGAGCTATCTTGTAATTTCACTTTCTTTGATATTCAGCATGTAACTCGATCAGCTAATTATCCTTCCCATCTTTGTACAAAGCGTGTAACAGAAAGCTGGCTCGAGAAGTCTCTTAGCTTTCTAGTGGCCAGTCTTTTGGCTGATTGCCCTAGGAATGGACAATTACTAAAATTAATGTGGATGCTTCATTTCACATGGATAGAGGTGCATGTTCAATTTTACGCGACTCAAAAGGTAGTTTTATTGCTGCAGCCATGGAGTTTAAACAACATGCACTTGATGCCCCTAAGATGGAGAGATTAGTTGTGTTATTGGGGCTACAACTTGCAGATGGCCTTGGTATTCTATCTATTGCAATTGAGAGTGAATTATTGGAGATTGTCTAGGCTATCTAGAATCCATCCAAGTATCAGGCGTCGGGAAGTGATTAACGATGATTGTCAAAAATTGATGAGTTCTTTCGACAAAGCGACTATAAGTCATTGTGTGCGAGAAGCTAATGGGTGTGCTCATGAACTTGCTCGCTTCAGTTTCGAAGGACAAGAAATAGGGGTGTGGAATGATAAACCCCCAGACTTCTTGATCCCCATTGTTGAAAAACACATGGTTGTTGTTTAAATAAAGTTGCTAAAGTTAAGGAAAAAGCTCTCTAAATTGCCCGAAAAAAGGTTGGACATATTTGTAGAAATCTGGACCAGCGTACATATGACTACCTGTAGAACGCATGTGCGTTACTATGGGCTATAGTGCATATAAATGAATCAAAAAATTGATTAAGGTCGTCTCCAAAGTCGAAACGCATCTCTCCCTCATATGTCCCGGCATGTACGGGTGCCCAGCAGACTCCCCAAAATTCAACCGTCTAGACGGCCTGGGCTCCCCCAAATCCAAAACATATTTGGTGGAGAAGTGGTGTTGTCCGAACTATCCGACATGTTATCGCCAACATGTGGGCCCAACACAAAAATCCACTCCATGATGCACCCTTCCCTTTTCCTGCTGAACTCTCCCCTTTCCGCTCGGTTTCCTACCATAGCAGGAGATTTCTCGTTGGAGCCTTCTCCTTTAAAACCAGATGACTCCCACCTCACCTTCACCATGGGTCTATGGTGGCAAAGAAAATGTGCGTTACTACGGGCATAAGGCAAAAAATGCCACGAGCACATTACAACACGAGATAAAGTTTCTCTCCCATATCCCACCTTTCCATCGTCCTTTCTGATTCTCTAGCATGCTTAAGTTTTAATGATAAAATGGTAAGGCCAAATTAAAGCAATTCCGAAGAGAAGTAAATCATATGATGCAAGAGTTCGATGTATTTCGTTTTAATTATAAGAAACGTCATATTGGATCAATGAACCACTTTCTTCGATGTAATCTCGTAAATAATGCAAGATAGCCATGATGGCCTTTCCTCATTGGCAATCAAATAGTTGAAAGAAAACTCAAGCATACAACTCACAACTAACCAAAATGAAACATAACACTACAAAGGTGCAACATCTTGTCAGAAATAAAAGAATAAAAACCGTTTTTTAAATAGACCCTCTTAAATAACAACCCACAAAAAACCTCTTAAATAGCATGTCCGCCCATGCGCAGGACCTAGGATGCCGCCACTCATCGCTCTGCGAAGCTGCGGACACGGCCTCCGTCATGAGGAATGGCCAAGAAGCTCGGACACGAGCGAATGGAGCGGATGTCACCGCCTCCGTCATGAGGAACGACCGAGAAGCTCGAGCACGACTGAATGGAGCGGATTCAGATGTTGGCTGTGAGGAACATCTCCGCCCATGCCCTGACCCAGGGCCGCCGCCGCCACTGACCGCTTCAAGATGTTGCAGTCGCCACCATTGCTAGCCGCTACTTCATGATGTCTTTATGGCCGTCACCACCGAGAGGAATGTTCGAGGAGCTATTCTTCATTTTATTATTGCTCGCCATATTATTTTCATCTTAGAAACCGTCATACTCAAATTTCGTATTCTATGGCAAACCATTTAATTTCAAGAAACACAAAGAGGTCTATTTGACAACTATTCTATTACCTTCATACATCAAACTTCATATTCGCCGGCCATCCCCTCCATGGAGTCTCCTGCAACACATCAACAACAAAAGAATCGAGTGTGGAGGAGCCGAATCAAGCGGGTGCTGCAGGGCAGACGACTTTAAATTGTTGGCGAAGAGTGTGACACCACAGCCCCTCCACCTCCTCCTTCCCGCCTAGTCCTCGAGCTGTCGCAGAGTGGGCACACAGTGCCGTTGGGGGTTGGGGTCGCTCACTATGGCGGAATCTTGGTGTCAAAACCAGCAGACCTTGGGGTGGGGGGTCCCGAGCTGTGGATCTCGGATAGATGGTAACAAGATAAGAACACACAAGGAATTCACCCAGGTTCGTGTAATGAGGTCACCTATTACAGGTAGGGTCAAGGACCCATCATATAGGACCTATGTGGGGCCCATCACCACCATGGGTAGGTCCCTGGACCATACCAGTATTTAGATGCATTTATTAGGGAATCCACTTAGATACCTCGACAACACTGGGATGACCACCCGTCACGCGGCTGAGCACTACTCGGACTCTGGAGTTGAAGAGATGGCATGGGATCCTTAATGGTTGAGGAATCCTAAGTCGCCCTTAATACAGAGTCAAGACTACCATTACATGTAACTACTATAATAGAGACTCTTTACACAGCTGTAACTGAAGCAATCAATGTCGTAAGTGCCCTGGCAACATGGAGGACATGGGGCTGCGGTGCACTCTATATAAGCCACACTCCACCTCCAGAGCTAGGGTCGAGCAATCTTTGTAACTATACCCATCAAAACCAAACCAACCCTCAGGACGTACGAATGTTACCTCTGCCGAGAGGGGCCTGAACTTGTTAAACACCCAGTGTTACATCTACCCCGTAGCTACGCTCTACCCCTTATTCATACCCCTAGTACTCATTGTCAGGATCGTAACCCCGACAGTTGGCGCTCATCGTGGGGCTAGGCATCTAGGAAATTTTCACGGCGTAGGTGGATTATTCATCACCATGTTAGTCGGCGGCGAAATCCATTTCGGGATGATCTCCTTCATCGTCAAGGATTCTGTGTGGCTTCGCGAGGCCCCGCTAGACATGGAGGCGCTATTCATTCGCGGCGCAGTGCATTTGCGCGCATCCTCCTATGGAGTTCTTCTTTGATAGCCCTTGGCTCCATACCGAGTGGCTGCTCTCCCTCCTACCGCGCGCTACCGGAAGAGTATCGGACGCTCGTAGATGCAGCGCTGGATCAAGCATGTTGTAGCCATCCAGGCCGCGATGGAGCATGTGGCGGATCTCAAATTCGATGAGCCCGCCCTTGGCCTCTCTGACAGGTCACTCGGTGATTCCTCCGAGGAGTCCGAGTGCGAAAACGTTGAGTTGACCGATGAATTCTGAGCATCGCGTTCCCCCGGGATACATGGATGCCCAGAACTATCATGTGGGTGCTTCACACGGCGACACCAGCGGCGGTGGCACAAGCCATGAGTCGTACGTACCCTAGGCTCTCACCCAAGAGTAGTGTGATGAGCATCACCACAAGAATGGGCAACTCTTGAACACCCCCGTCACTGGGACAACCCCTGAAGCGCTGGCCATGGAGTCGGCTCGCCTGGCCACCCTGGCCGAGCGCGACCGCCTCGAGAGGCTTCAGAGGGAGCTGGATAAACGAGCGCGCCATGAACCCAACTCGAGTAGGCACAAGCGCCAGCTTTATTCGAGTGACCAGCCTCGTAAGTATCAGGTTCTCGATCTCCGCTACAAAATCTGGTGGCAGCTACACGGATCGCAGATTCCATCCGGCCCTTCGGCTCCACAACCGGAGAGGGGATTTGGCAAATCCAATCACTCTTGAAGACGATGCTGCCACAGAACGTGGCAGTGTCCCAGTCCAGAGATTGCATCCATAGTGTGTCGGTGCGCGCGGAGACCATTCAGACGGCTCACAACCCACTCGGCTCCGGCAGACCCGAGTCACATCCTCCTCGAGAGATCACTACGAAGATCGGAGGCGCGATCGGGTTGCGTCTCCCCGGCGGCACCATGATTACTCGTGCCTTGATGCATCCTTCGCGAGATGGTGCGTACAGGCGCCAGCCCTATGGTGAAGATGGACTCACGAAGTGATCGAAGGCCAAGTCCTCCTCACCACACGAGGGACACACGAGACCCGCAGTTCAACGCGAGATCCATTCTCGCTCAGAACCTGGTTGACAGGGGTAGGGCTTTGCGAGAATGACAAGATGCTGACGTGCCGAGTGGTTCCGTACCCTCAGGTCCCGAGTGTTTCAGTCGATACATACGCCAGCAACTTCAGGCCGGCCACGGGGATCAACAAGTTCACTAGCGAGTCCAAGCCAGAAACCTGGTTAGAAGATTATTGGGTGGCAGTCCAGATCAGCAGCAACAATGACAAGGTGGCCATGAAACATTTACCACTGATGCTCAAGGGCTCTGCCTAGGCATGGCTCCCGCAGCTCCCTCTAGGTAGCCTATACTGTTGGGAGGACTTGGCGAGGGTGTTCGTTAAGACCTTTGAGGGCACCTACAAGCGGCCGGGTGGTTTGGCCGAGTTGCAGTACTGTGTACAGACACAAAACGAGACTCTTCAAGAATACATTTAGCGGTGGCCACCCTGCACAACATGGTGGAGAATGTCACCGAACACCAGGCAATCTGCGCCTTCAAGGCCGGAGTCAGGTACCAAGAGCTGAACATGAAGTTTGGCTGAACTGAGACCCCGACTCTCAGTTGGGCTATAAAGATAGCCAATCGGTACGCCAACGGTGAAGAGGTAGACCGACTGAGGAGCGGCAAAAGCCGAGCCAGCGATGCTCATCAGTCGGACAACAATAAGGGCGAGAAGCACAAGCAGAAGGTTGACACTGGAGGGAGTGCTGAGGCTGCAGCCTTGTCTAGCCAAGGCAAAGGCAAAGGCTCCCAATAGCAGAAGAAATACTAGAAGGGAAAGAAACAAGTCACCCCGAAGAACGACATCCTTGACCAACCCTGCCAGATCCATACGAAGAAATACAGGGAGGGTAATTTGATTTTTCCCAAGCATACCACTCGGGAGTGCTGAATCCTGAAGCAAGAGATCCGACAGGATTCCACTGGGGACAAGGACAAAGACGATGACGACGACGGAGGCAAGGGTGCTTCCGGGTACCCCAACATCGAAAAAGTCTTGATGATCTTTGCCGACGTCGAGAGCAAGAGTCGCCTCAAGGTTATAAACCAAGAGGTCAACATGGCAGTTCCGACTATCACCAAATACCTTTACTGGGCCAAGATGCCCATGACCTTCAATCAGTCGGAGCACCCAACCCATATTTTGATCCCCGGTCGGCAGGCTTTGGCTGCGCAAAGTCCTAATGAATGGCGGCAGCAGGCTTAACATTATTTACACTGATACTATGGAGGCGATGGGCATTCCTATGTGCCGACTCAGCAAGAGAAACATGCAGTTCCACGGGGTCATCCCCGGGAAGAACGCTAAGTCACTCGGGCAAATCGCCCTCGACGTCGTATTCGGTGGGAAGCGGAACTTCAGAAAGGAGCGACTAACTTTCGAAGTGGTGGACTTCTGGAGTGCTTACCACGCCATTCTGGGTAGGCCAGCCTACACACGTTTCATGGCATGTCCGTGTTACGTATATCCTAAACTTAAGATGCTAGGGACGAGTGGTGTGATCACTATCACAGGCGATCGGAAGTTGGCTCAGGAATGTCTCCAAAAGGGCCCCCGAATCATTGACGAGCAGATGGCGATGGCCGAGCTAGATGAGTACAAGAAGGCGGTGGATTCAAGTGATCTACTGAAGTCCAAGAGGCCGATTGTGGTATTCGCTTTCCAGTCGGCCGGAGAGACGAAGCCAGTGAACATTCATCCAGAAGATCCGAATGCTGCCCTAACCAACATCTCCACCACCCTTGATAGCAAATAGGAAGGCGAGCTCATCCAGTTCCTCCATGAGAACTGGGACATCTTTGCATGGAAGCCTTCTGACATGCCGGGTGTGCCCAGGGGAGTGGCTGAGCATAGACTCAGTGTCAAACCGAAGATGAAGCCTATCAAAGAGCACCTCCGATGATCTTCCACAGAGAAGCGCAAGGCGATTGGCGAGGAGATCGTGTGGATCTTCGCCGCTGCTACGTCTTGAGCTTGCGTTGGTTTTCCTCGAAGAGGAGAGGGTGATGCAACAAGTGTAGCGTACGTATTTCCCTCAGTTTTGAGAACCAAGGTATCAATCCAGTAGGAGGCTCCTCAAAAGTCCCACGCACCTACACAAACAAACAGAGAACTCGCAACCAACGCAATAAAGGGGTTGTCAATCCCTTCACGGCCACTTGCGAAAGTGAGATCTAATAAAGATAGTATGATAAGATAAATATATTTTTGGTATTTTATAATATAGATGCAAAAAGTAAAGATGCAAATAAAGGTAGATTGAAAGCAACTATGATAAGAGATAGACCCGGGGGGCATAGGTTTCACTAGAGGCTTCTCTCAAGATAGCATAAGTATTACGATGGGTGAACAAATTACTGTTGAGCAATTGATAGAAAAGCGCATAGTTATGAGATTATCTAGGCATGATCATGTATATAGGCATCACGTCCATAACAAGTAGACCGACTCCTGCCTTCATCTACTACTATTACTCCACACATCGACCGACTCCTGCCTGCATCTAGAGTATTAAGTTCATAAGAACAGAGTAACGCATTAAGCAAGATGACATGATGTAGAGGGATAAACTCATGCAATATGATATAAACCCCATCTTGTTATCCTCGATGGCAACAATACAATACGTGCCTTGCAACCCTTTTTGTCTCTGGGTAATGACACCGCAAGATTGAACCCAAAGCTAAGCACTTCTCCCATGGCAAGAAAGACCAATCTAGTAGGCCAAACCAAACTGATAATTCAAAGAGACTTGCAAAGATAAATCAATCATACATAAAAGAATTCAGAGAAGATTCAAATATTATTCATAGATAAACTTGATCATAAACCCACAATTCATCGGATCTCGACAAACACACCGCAAAAAGAGCTTACATCGAATAGATCTCCACAAGAGAGGGGGAGAACATTGTATTGAGATCCAAAAAGAGAGAAGAAGCCATCTAGCTAATAACTATGGACCCGTAGGTCTGTGGTAAACTACTCACAACTCATCGGAGGGGCAAGGATGTTGATGTAGAGGCCCTCCGTGGTCGATTCCCCCTCCGGCAGAGTGCCGGCGAAGGCTCCAAGATGAGATCTCGCGGATACAGAAGGTTACGGCGGTGGAAATTGTGTTTCGTGGTGCCCCTGGATGTTTTCGGGGTACGTAGGTATATATAGGAGGAAGAAGTACGTCGGTGGCCGCCCGAGGGGCCCACGAGACAGGGGGCGCGCCCTACAGGGGGGGCCCTCTCTCGTGGGGCCCTCGGAAGCTTCTTGACTTGCACTCCAAGCTCTTCAGATCACGTTCGTTCCAAAAATTACGCTCCCGAAGGTTTCATTCCGTTTGGACTCCGTTTGATATTCCTTTTCTTCGAAATACCGAAATAGGCAAAAAACAACAATATGGGCTAGGCCTCCGGTTAGTAGGTTAGTCCCAAAAATGATATAAATATGTAAAATAGAGCCCATAAACATCCAAAAGGGGTAATATAATAGCATGGAACAATCAAAAATTATAGATACGTTGGAGACGTATCAAGCATCCCGAAGCTTAATTCCTGCTCGTCCTCGAGTAGGTAAATGATAAAAAGAGAATTTTTGATGTGGAATGCTACCTAGCATAATTCTAATGTAATTTTATTCATTGTGGCATGAATGTTCAGATCCAAATGAATACAAAATGAAAGTTCATATTGATAAAAGAAATAGTAACACTTCAAGCATACTAATCAAAGTAATCATGTCTTCTCAAAATAACATGGCAAAAGAAAGTTCATCCCTACAAAATCATATAGTTAGGCTATGCTTCATTTTCGTCATACAAAGATGTTCCCAACTTCTATACCCCCGATGACAAGCCAAGCATTTGTTTCATACTTAAATAATCTCAAACTTTTTCGACCTTCACGCAATACATGAGCATGAGCCATGGATATAGCACTATGGGTGGAATAGAATATGATGATGGGGATTGTGTGGAGAAGACAAAAACAGATAAAGTCTCACATTGACAAGGATAATCAATGGGCTATGCAGATGCCCATCAATTGATGTCAACATGAGGAGTAGGGATTGCCATGCAACAGATGCACTAGATCTATAAATGAATGAAAGCTCAACGAAAGAAAACTAGTGGGTGTGCATCCAACTTGCTTGCTCACGAAGACCTAGGGCATTTGAGGAAGCCCATCGTAGGAATATACAAGCCAAGTTCTATAATGAAAAATTCCCACTAGTATGAAAAAGACAACTTATGAGACTCACTATATGAAAAACATGGTGCTACTTTGAAGCACAATATATAAGACTCACTACATGAAGAACAAGGTGCTACTTTGAAGCACAAGTGTGGAAAAAGAGATAGTAACATTGCCCTTTTTATTTATTTATTTTTTCTTTCTTTTTTTTCTTTTTTTCTTTTTCTTTTTTTGGGCCTTTCTTTTTTTTTTCTTTTGGCCTTTCTTCTTTTTTTCTTTTCTTTGGGCAATGTTCTAATAATGATGATCATCACACTTCTATTTATTACAACATAAGAATTACAACTCGAAACTAGAACAAGATATGACTCTATATGAATGCCTCCGGCGGTGTACCGGGATGGTGCAATGAATCAAGAGTGACATGTATGAAAAATATGCATGGTAGCTTTGCCACAAATACGATGTCAACTACATGATCATGCAATGGCAATATGACAAAAGTAAAGTATGTCATGATGATGATGAATGGAACGGTGGAAAGTTGTATGGCAATATATCTCGGAATGGCTATGGAAATGCCATAATAGGTAGGTATGGTTGCTGTTTTGAGGAAGATATAGGGAGGTTTATGTGTGATAGAGCGTATCGTATTACGGGGTTTGGATGCACCGGCGAAGTTTGCACCAACTCTCAAGGTGACAAAGGGCAATGCACGGTACTGAAGAGGCTAGCAAAGGCGGAAAGGTAAAAGTGCGTATAATCCATGGACTCAACATTAGTCAAAAGAACTCATATACTTATTGCAAAAATTTAGAAGTCATCAAAAACCAAGTACTACACGCATGCTCCTAGGGGGATAGATTGGTAGGAAAAGACCATCACTCGTCCCCGACCACCACTCATAAGGATGCACAAGCCAGGTACACTCCATGTTTCAAATTTGTTACACAATTTTAACCATACGTGCATGCTACGGGACTTGCTAACTTCAACACAAGCATTCTTTAAATTCATAATCACCCAACTAGCATGACTTTAATATCACTACCTCCATATCTCAAAACAATTATCAAGCATCAAGTTGATCATAGCATCCAATTCACTTCCTATGATAGTTTTTTATTATACCCAACTTGGATGCTCATCATTCTAGGACCAACTTTATGATAATAGAAAATATCATGCTGTTCTAAAAGACTCTCAAAATAATATAAGTGAAGCATGAGAGACTAGTAATTTCTTCAAAATTAAGACACCACTGTGCTCTAAAAGATATAAGTGAAGCACTAGAGCAAAAACTATCAAGCTCAAAAGATATAAGTGAAGCACATAGAGTATTCTTAGCAAATTCTAATCAAATAGGCTTCTACCAAAAGGTGTGTACAGCAAGGATTATTGTGGTGAACTAAAAAGCAAATACTAATATAATACACGACGCTCCAAGCAAAACACATATCATGTGGTGAATAAAAATATAGCTCCAAGTAAAGTTACCAATGAACGAAGACGAAAGAGGGGATGCCTTCCCGGGGCATCCCCAAGCTTAGGATTTTGGCTATTCTTGAATATCTTGGGGTGCCATAAGAATCCCCAAGATTAGGCTCTTGCCACCCTTTATTCCACAGTCCATAAAAGCTTTACCCAAAACTTGAAAACTTCACAACACAAAACTCAACAGGAAATCTTATAAGCTCCGTTAGTGAAAGAAAACAAAACCACCACATAAGGTACTGCAATGAACTCATTCTTTATTTAATTTGGTGTTAAACCTACTATATTCCAATTTCTTTATGGTTCATAGACTGAATTACTAGCCATAGATGCATTGAAATAAGCAAACAACACAAGAAAAACAGAATCTGTCAAAAACAGAATAGTCTGTAGCAATCTGTAACTAACGCAAACTTCTGTAACTCTAAAAATCCTACCAAAATAGGAAGTCCTGTACAATGTGTTTATTGAACAGCAGAAAAAAGAATCAACGCAAAAGCACGTTCTTGTGATTTGACAAAATTATATTCGTGCGTGCAAAGTTTCTGTTTTTTAGCAGAATCAAATCAACTATCATTGTAGGTTATCCTATAGGTTCTACTTGGCACAAACACTAATTAAAAGATAAAAACACATCTAACAGAAGGTAGATGCAAGATTTATTACTAAACAGGAGCAAAAACAAAAAACATAAAGAAAATTGGGTTGCCTCCCAACTAGCGCTATCGTTTAACGCCCCTAGCTAGGCATAAAAAGCAAAGATAGATCTAACGAGTGCCATCTTTGGCACTCGGAGAGGAGGATCTCCTTTCCATGGCATTCAATCTTATGTTTAAGGTAAGCACATGGCCATTAATGGAATAAGTAAGATTAAGCACATTACGGAATTTTTCCTCTAAACTAGACTTCATCTCTTTAATAATTTCATTTTGATAAAAGCAGAAGAGAGTAGTTGATTCAACTTTATCATTCATAGGGTGCCCAAATATGGTTTTCATTTTTTCATAAGTATCTACAGCATCCCTTTCAAGAAAACTTCCTTCAAAAATAGAATCTAAAACTTGTTTAAAAGAAGCGGGCAAGCCAACATAAAAACTTTTTAAGTAATCTTCAATTTTATACTGTGGCACATAGCTAGCCCGAATCCTTAATAATCTATCCCAAGAATCTTTTAAAGACTCATCAAGTAAATAGCGAAAAATTCCAGAGTCATCCTCATCAAAATTATTCAAGCTCTCATTAGAGACCCTGGTGGGTATTTCTATAGCGTCATTATTCATGAGCTTAGAGAGGATAGAGGGGTTGTCCAAGGCACTAGAGCTCGGGAGAAAACCCTTAGTTCTTTTTGACTCGGCCATGGCAACGGGAAGGCAAAAGGAGAAGAGAGGAGGAGATTGGGAAAGATAGGGCGAATAAAATGGCAAGGGTGAAGTGGGGGAGAGGAAAACGAGAGGCAAATGGCAAATAATGTAAATGCGAGGGAGATGGGTTTGTGATGGGTACTTGGTATGTCTTGACTTGAGCGAAGACCTCCCCGGCAACGACACCAAAAATCCTTCTTGCTACGTCTTGAGCTTCCGTTGGTTTTCCTCGAAGAGGAGAGGGTGATGCAGCAAGTGTAGCATAAGTATTTCCCTCAGTTTTGAGAACCAAGGCATCAATCCAGTAAGAGGCTCCTCAAAAGTCCCACGCACCTACACAAACAAACTGAGAACTCGCAACTAACGCAATAAAGGGGTTGTCAATCCCATCACGGCCACTTGCGAAAGTGAGATCTAATAAAGATAGTATGATATGATAAATATATTTTTGGTATTTTATAATATAGATGCAAAAAGTAAAGATGCAAATAAAGGTAGATTGAAAGCAAATATGATAAGAGATAGACCCGGGGGCCATAGGTTTCACTAGAGGCTTCTCTCAAGATAGCATAAGTATTACGGTGGGTGAACAAATTACTGTCGAACAATTGATAGAAAAGCGCATAGTTATGAGATTATCTAGGCATGATCATGTATATAGGCATCACGTCCATAACAAGTAGACCAACTCCTGCCTGCATCTACTACTATTACTCCACACATCTACCGACTCCTGCCTGCATCTAGAGTATTAAGTTCATAAGAACAGAGTAATGCATTAAGCAAGATGACATGATGTAGAGGGATAAACTCATGCAATATGATATAAACCCCATCTTGTTATCCTCGATGGCAACAATACAATACGTGCCTTGCAACCCTTTTTGTCACTTGGTAAGGACACTGCAAGATTGAACCCAAAGTTAAGCACTTCTCCCATGGCAAGAAAGACCAATCTAGTAGGCCAAACCAAACTGATAATTCGAAGAGACTTGCAAAGATAACTCAATCATACATAAAAGAATTCAGAGAAGATTTAAATATTATTCATAGATAAACTTGATCATAAACCCACAATTCATCGGATCTCGACAAACACACCACAAAAAGAGTTTACATCGAATAGATCTCCAGAAGAGAGGGGGAGAACATTGTATTGAGATCCAAAAAGAGAGAAGAAGCCATATAGCTAATAACTATGGACCCATAGGTCTGTGGTAAACTACTCACAAGTCATCGGAGGGGCAAGGATGTTGATGTAGAGGCCCTCCGTGTTCGATTCCCCCTCCGGCAGAGTGCCGGCGAAGGCTCCAAGATGAGATCTCGCGGATACAGAAGGTTACGGCGGTGGAAATTGTGTTTCGTGGTGCCCCTGGATGTTTTGGGGTACGTAGGTATATATAGGAGGAAGAAGTACATCGGTGGCCGCCCGAGGGGCCCACGAGACAGGGGGCACGCCCTACAGGGGGGTGGGGGGCGGCCCCTATCTCGTGGGACCCTCGGAAGCTTCTTGACTTGCACTCCAAGCTCTCCGGATCACGTTTGTTCCAAAAATCATGCTCCCGAAGGTTTCATTCTGTTTGGACTCAGTTTGATATTCCTTTTCTTTGAAATACTGAAATAGGCAAAAAAACAGCAATATGGGCTGGGCGTCCGGTTAGTCCCAAAAATGATATAAATATGTAAAATAAAGCCCATAGACATCCAAAAGGGGTAATATAATAGCATGGAACAATAAAAAAATATAGATACATTGGAGACATATCAGCTGCCGAATTCATCCGAGAGGTGTACCACTCCCAGTGGCTCGCCAACGTCGTCATGGTGCCGAAGAAGAATAGGTATCTCCGAATGTGCATCAACTTTAAGCACATCAATCGGGTCTGCCGAAGGATCATTTCCCTCTCCCTCTCATAGATAAAATAGTAGACTCTACTGCCGGGTGTGAGCTGTTGTCGTTTCTGGATGCGTACTCTGGGTACCACCAGATCCAAATGTATGGTCCTGATGAAATAAAAACATCGTTCATCACCCCCATTTGGGTGTTTTTGCTATATCACTATGCCATTCAGGTTTAAAAACACTGGGGCCACATTCCAGCGAATGATCCAAATGGTTGCAGAAGTAGATCAGTCAGAATGTGGAGGCCTATATGGATGACATCGTGGTCAAGTCTAGGAAAGGTTCTGACCCATTGATGGACCATGCCGAGACCTTCGCAAACTTGTGGTTATTCTGCATAAAACTCAACCCAGCTAAGTGTACCTTTGGGGTCCCTGCCGGCAAGTTACTCAGTTTCCTTGTTTTTGAACGCGACATCAATGCAAACCCCGAGAAGATTGGAGCGATTTTCTGAATGAAACAACTAGAGCGTCTGCATGACATGCAACACCTCATGGGCTGCCTGGCGGCCGTTGGTAGGTTTATCTCAAGACTCTGTGAAAAAGTCCTGCCGCTCTACCAATTGATGAAGAAGTCTGACAGGTTTGAGTGGACTCCTAAAATGCAGGCCGCGTTCCAAGAACTCAAGACCCTGCTTTCCACCCAGCCAGTGCTAGCTGCTCCAAGCAGCAAGGAACCCTTGCTCTTATACATCACGACCACGATCCAAGTTGTTAGCACTGTGCTCACTGTGGAGCGGGAAGAGTAAGGCAAAACCTTCAAGCTGCAGCAACCAGTCTATTACATCTCCGAAGTTTTGAACCCTTCCAAGCAAAGGTACCCGCATTACCAGAAGTTAGTGTGCAGGATCTATCTAGCTGGAAAGAAGGTGGCACATTACTTCCAAGAGCACTCGGTCACGGTGATAAGTGACGCCCCTTTGTCTGAGATCATGAACAACAGAGATACTATAGGCTGAGTGGTGAAGTGGGCCATCAAGCTCCTTCTGTTGGATATCAAGTTCGAAGCTAAGAAAGACATCGAGTCGCAAGCCCTAGTGGATTTCCTCGCTGAGTGGATGGAACAAGAGCATCCCATCCCGAGTCTCCCTGAGCACTAGGCGATGTTTTTCGATGGCTCCAAGATACTCCACGGCTCCGGAGCTGGAGTGGTCTTGGTGTCTCCCAAAGGCGACCGACTCAACTATGTGCTTCAGATCCACTTCGACTCCTCCAACAATGAAGCCGAGTATGAAGCTCTCCTGTATGGGTTTTGGATGGTAATTTCTCTCGGAACTCTCCGACTGGTGGTCTACGGTGACTCGGACCTAGTGGTAAACCAAGTTATGGAAGAGTGGGATATTCATAGTCCGGCAATGACAGGCTACTGCAATGCAGTCAGAAAGCTAGAAAAGCACTTTGAAGGACTGAAGCTCCATCACATACAACAACTCAAGAACCCAACAACTGATGATTTGTCCAAGGTAGGTGTCACTCGAAAGGATGTCCCCTAGAATGTGTTCCTTGAGCACCTACACTCTCCCACGATCAAGGAAGACCCTTTTGTGGAGGAGCCCCTGCAACCACTATGTCCATCAAATCCGACTGAAGTGGACATCCTTGCGGCGATCGACCTAGTCCAAGAGATCCTTGTTATCACTCCTGAGTGGGCCCAACATTATCTGGCTTATATGATCAGGCAGGAGCTCCTAGAAGATGAAGCTGAGGCTTGTTAGATCGTCCGCTGATCTAAAGCCTTAACCGTCATGGGAGATCAACTCTATAAGAAAAGTACTACTGGAGTCACCCAACGCTACATATCACCAGAAGAAGTGCAACGGATTCTGCAGGAGATTCACTCGGAAACCTGTGGACACCATGTGTCCTCTCGGTCACTGGTCGCCAAGGCGTTCAGAGCCGGGTTCTATTGGCCTCGTGCCAATGAGGCCGCCCAAGACATAGTGGACCAATGCGTTGGGTGCCAATTCTACGCGAATCAGTCGCACAAGCCGGCGTCCGCTCTAAAGACGCCCCCCCTCACTTGGCCGTTTGCCGTGTGGGGGCTCGATATGGTCGGCCCTCTCTAGACCGGGGCGTGTGGTTTTACACACTTGTTGGTGGCAGTAGACAAGTTTGCCAAGTGGATTGAAGCGAAACCCATAAAGAAGTTGGACTCAACTGTCATTCAATTCATTAAGGAAATAGTCTTCAGATTCGGAGTTTCCCACAACATCATCACCGACAATGGGTCTAATTTCGACTGAGACGAATTCCGCGAATTCTGCTATTCCCAAGGCGCTCAGGTAGATTATGCCTCTATGGCACACCCTCAGTTGAACGGGAAGGTAGAACGAGCGAATGGACTGATACTTCAAGGATTGAAGCCCCGCCTCATGCGTGAACTGAAGAATGCAATAGGGGCTTGGGTCGCCGAGGTACCATCAGTCCTCTGGGGCTTGCGGACAACCCGGAACCGGTCCACCAATCGTACTCCATTCTTCATGGTGTATGGGCCGGAAGCAGTATTACCGAGTGATTTACTTCGCAACTCACCCCGAGTGGATTTATACTCAGAAACCAAAGCTGAATAAGCAAGACAGGATGGCCCCAACCTCTTAGAGGAGGAGCATGAGTTGGCGCTCATAAGGTTGACATTGTACCAATAAGACCTACGCCGCTACCACGACAGAAACATCATAGGACAAGCCTTTCAAGAAGGGGATCTGGTTCTTCGAGTGGATCAACAGAGGCCTCACAAGCTAGTGCCCCCATGCGAAGGGCCATTCTCCATATCGAAGGTCCTACACAACGGATCCTACAAGCTCTACAACTTTAGCAAACAAATGGAAAGCCTAGAGCTTGGAACGCGGACCTACTCTGCAAGTTTTACACTTAGAATAAAAATTCTCCGCTATAATAGTTTTCCGAATGAATTTAGATGAATAAAAGTCTTACTTTTCCTATATATCATCTGGTTTGGCTTAGAGCTACATTTTCACTCAGGTCACTAACTGCATTCAGAATCTAACACACTCTCAGTGGGTGAATGGGCTTAGCTGCAAACCAGTCTCGCCTAAGTTCAACAACATTCCGAGTGAGGATACGGTCCACACTTGGGGGCTTAGCTGTGAATAAGTTTTGCCTAAGTTAAAAAAACATTCTAAGTGAGGACACGGTCCACACTCGGGAGCTTAGCTGTGATCCAGTTTCCAGTAAAAACACATCCCGAGTGAGGACACGGTCCACACTCGAGGGGCTTAGCCGCGAACCAGCTTCGCCTAAGTAAAAACTCATCCCAAGTGAGGACACGGTCCACACTCGGGGGCTTAGTGGCGATCCCGTTTTGCCTAAGTAAAACACATCCCGAGTGAGGACATGACCCACACTCGGGGGCTTAGCTACGATCCAGCTTCTCCTAAGTAAAAACACATCCCGAGAAAGGACACGGTCCACACTCGAGGGCTTAGCCGCGAGCCAGCTGTCGCCTGAGTCAAACCAAAAGCAGAAGCAGATAAGGACTTAAATGTTCTTAAATCAAAAGGTTCAATCCATTCGAATCTTCCAAGCAAAAGAAAATGAGCTCAAAGCTCGTCAGAGTGTATGGTCACATCAACCACCTGGCCCCGGGGCAAATTTAATTAAGTTTCTCAGGCATCGGCCTGGGGGCTGGTTGGCTCGACAAAGGTCTCCAGGTCGATTCCGTCTGCGATGCACGTGGTGGCTTCAGAAAATATCTCCATGAAGTCCTCAAACTTGAGCTTCTTTGTGTTGGACACTCAGAGGTTCTTCAACTTCTCCTCGTCCACGTCCTTGCAGTGGAATCAAACAAGCGACAGGGCCACATCAGCACCACTCCGGGCCGCCGACTTCTTCCATGCTTGCACTCGAGCAGGGATCTCATTCATCCGCGTCATGATCGACTCCAAGTCCATCTGAGTCTTTTCACTAGGCTGCAGCTCCTTGTTAATTCGGCCAACGGCACCCCTCATTCGGATGATGTAGCCCAAGGCACCATCCAGAGGTTCTTCTAGGCGCAGGATGGCGAGAGCTGCTTTGTCATTGACAATTGATATCGAGGGGTCCAGGTCCTCGATCCTCTCCGTCTCCAGCTCCTCGTTGTGGCAATGCTCTGTTCAATGGAAGAAACCACAGATGAATGATTGGAAAAAGGAAGAACTCGATGGCAGAAATATTTCAATCAGACAAGAAAAGACTTACCAGCAAGCTTCTCGTTCATCTCAGTGTAGAAGTCATCAATGTATTGCTCCAGGGCGTTCTTCTTCTCAAGGAGTTGTGCGACATTATCCTACAAGGTCTGTTTCTCCCGCTGAAAGGCGCCGACTTGATCCTTGGATTTCTTCTCCCACTCAGAAGACTTGCCTTTTGCAGCAGCCTTGAGGTTCTTGATCTCCTCCTTCAATTTGCCGACTTAGGCCAGTTTCTCGTCGGCAAGCTTGGTCTTGGTCTTGGCTTCCTTCTGGCCTAGCGCCAGCTCCTTTTCCTTGTTCTCCAGGGCCTGCTTCCACTACCAAAAAAATACACTTCTGTGATGATACGTGTTTGTCACAGTAGGTCACGTTTTTTGTCATGCATGTACATCCATGACGATTTTATGACAGAATCAAGATAGTCATATCTGTGCTATTGTAGAAGTGTTCCATGACATTACCAAAATTATAATCACGGAAGTGTCCACTTCCATGACGACAAATCGCACGTCATAGAAGTGCTTTCGTTAAGGGTGACCGACACGTGGCATCCACCGTAATGGGTCGCCGGTAAGCTATCGGCTCCGATTTTGGATCTGATAACCCACTAATAGCCACGACCAATGGGGATTTTCCACATGTAAATTTCTCATTGGCCGGAGGAACCACGTGTCGGTTCACCGTTGGGACAGATGTTATCCACTCATTGGACGGAAGGCGCCTATGATACGTCAACACGTGGCATAGCCCAACAGAGGCCCATTCCAGTGAAAAAGCCAGCCCGTTTGACTTGGTCAAAAGGTAGTGGGCCGGCCCACGGAAAGCCTGTTAATGGCGTGTTCGCATATAGCCCATTTACAACCCGCTAACTCACGACCCGTTACGGCCTACTAGAATTAGGCCCAGTAGTGTCATCTGGGCCGTCCAATATGATTCCAGCCCTTTGTAACATCCGGCCCATGTATGGCTTATGACGTCTTTCGGACCATATGAGTCCCTTTGTAACTCTTGGCCCATTAATGGCCCATGGTGAAACCGGCCCATAATGAGCAGTGTATCGCTTTATACCCAATAGCGGCCCATTATTACATTGGGCCATTTCCAGCCCTTGTTACCTTTCAGCCTTCCCAGGTCCCATTTATTCTTGCACTCATTTCCAGAATTTGGTTACTTACGGCCCGTTACTGGCCTTTTCTGCTTGTGGGCCAAATTTAGCCCGTGGTTACAGTTGGCCCATCTATGGCCCGTTAATCCATTGGGCCGTTTTCATAGCGTCATCAAATACGACCTATTAACGACCTGTTATGATCAGGCCATAAAACACATGATTTTCACTCTAGCCCGTTTACAGCCCATTTTGCGGACCGTTATTGGTCCACGTATAGTATGGCCCATGTTTAGCGAAACGATTATACGGCCCGTACAAGGCCCATAGATTAGACGGCCCGTAAAAGGCCCATGGATCCTACGGGACGTAGAAGGCCCATGAATCCTACGGCCCTTAGAAGGTCCATTGATAGTACAGCCCGTAGAAAGCCCATGGATCCTACGGCCCATAGAAGGCCCATGGATCGTACAGCCCGTGGAGGGTAGTAGGACCATGGTTACAACAGTCTGTGAGTTGCCATGGTTATTGTGGTCTAGTTATAAAAATAGGTTATTGTGGACACTAGAAAAAAGCGGAAAAACAACTTCAGTGACTACAAGAAAACAACTAAACAAGACAATAAGGAAATAAATAAGCAAGCAACTAAGGCTAGGCTATTATGGCTATTACACATATTACATCCACTAGGCATCAAAGTTCGCCAGTAGTGCAAATATAGCGAACAAAGCAGCTGCTACGTCTTGGGCTTGCATTGGTTTTCCTTGAAGTGGAAAGCGTGATGCAGCACTAGTAGCGTAAGTATTTCCCTCAGTTTTTGAGAACCAAGGTATCAATCCAGTAGGAGGCTCCTCAAAAGTCACACACACCTACACAAACAAACAAAGAACTTGCAACCAACACAATAAAGGGGTTGTCAATCCCTTCACGGCTACTTGCGACAGTGAGATCTGATAGAGATAGTATGATAAGATAAATATATTTTTGGTAATTTATAATATAGATGCAAAAAGTAAAGATGCAAATAAAAGTAGATTGAACGCTTATATGATAAAAGATAGACCCGGGGGCCATAGGTTTCACTAGTGGCTTCTCTCAAGATAGCATAAGTATTACGGTGGGTGAACAAATTACTGTCGAGCAATTGATAGAAAAGCGAATAATTATGATATTATCTAGGCATGATCATGTATATAGGCATCACATCCGTGACAAGTAGACCGACTCCTGCCTGCATCTACTACTATTAATCCACACATCGACCGCTATCCAGCATGCATCTAGAGTATTAAGTTCATAAGAACAGAGTAACGCATTAAGAAAGATGACATGATGTAGAGGGATAAATTCATGCAATATGATATAAACCCCATCTTTTTATCCTCGATGGCAACAATGCAATACGTGCCTTGCAGCCCTTTCTGTCACTGGGTAAGGACACCGCAAGATTGAACCCAAAGCTAAGCACTTCTCCCATGGCAAGAAAGATCAATCTAGTAGGCCAAACCAAACTGATAATTCGAAGAGACTTGCAAAGATAACTCAATCATACATAAAAGAATTCAGAGAAGATTCAAATATTTCTCATAGATAAACTTGATCATAAACCCACAATTCATCAGATCTTGACAAACACACCGTAAAAAGAGTTTACATCGAATAGATCTCTACAAGAGAGGGGGAGAACATTGTATTGAGATCCAAAAAGAGAGAAGAGGCCATCTAGCTAATAACTATGGACCCGAAGGTCTATGGTAAACTACTCACAACTCATCAGAGGGGCTATGGTGTTGATGTAGAAGCCCTCCGTGGCCGATTCCCCCTCCGGCGGAGCGACGACGAAGGCTCCAGGATGGGATCTCGCGGATATAGAAGGTTACGGTGGTGGAAATTGTTTTTCGTTGGCTCCCTGGATGTTTTCGGGGTACGTAGGTATATATAAGAGGAAGAAGTACGTCGGTGGCCGCTCGTGGGGCCCAGGAGGCAGGGGCGCGCACAGGAGGGGTGGGCGCGCCCTCCTATCTCCTGGCCGCCTCGTTTGCTTCTTGACTTGCACTCCAAGTTCTCCGGATCACGTTCGTTCCAAAAATCACGCTCCCGAAGGTTTCATTCCGTTTGGACTCCGTTTGATATTCCTTTTCTTCGAGATACTGAAATAGGCAAAAAAACAGCAATACGGGCTGGGCCTCCGGAATGTAGGTTAGTCCCAAAAATGATATAAATGTGTAAAATAAAGCCCATAAACATCCAAAAGGGGTAATATAATAGCATGGAACAATAAAACATTGTAGATACGTTGGAGACATATCAAGCATGCCCAAGCTTAATTCCTGATCGTCCTCGAGTAGGTAAATGATAAAAACAGAATTTTTGATGTGGAATGCTACCTAGCATAATTCTCAATGTAATTTTATTTATTGTGGCACGAATGTTCAGATCCAAATGATTCAAGATAAAAGCTTATAAAACATAAAAATAATAATGCTTCGGAGCATACTAACAAATAATCATGTCCTATCAAAATAGCATAGCCAAAGAAAGCTTATCCCTACAAAATCATATAGTTAGGCCATGCTTCGTTTTCATTACACAAAATACTCCCATCATGCACAACCCCGGTTTCAGCCAAGCAATTGGTTCATACTTTTTAACGCGCTTCAGCTTTTTCAACTCTTACGCAATACATGAGCGCAAGCCATGGACATAGCACTATGGTGGTATATGGTGGTGGTTGTGAGGACAAAAAGGGAGAAGATAGTCTCACATCAACTAGGCGTATTAACGGGCTATGGAGATGCCCATCAATAGATATCAATGTGAGTGAGTAGGGATTGCCATGCAATGGATGCACTAGAGCTATAAATATATGAAAGCTCAACAAAAGAAACTAAGTGAGTGTGCATCCAACTTGCTTGCTCATGAAGACCTAGGGCATTTTGAGGAAGCCCATCATTGGAATATACAAGCCAAGTTCTATAATGAAAAATTACCACTTAGTATATGAAAGTGACAACATAGGAAACGCTCTATCATGAAGACCATGGTGCTACTTTGAAGCACAAGTGTGGAAAAGGAGATAGTAGCATTGTCCCTTCTCTCTTTTTCTCTCATTTTATTTTTTTCTTTTCTTTTTTTTTCTTTCTTCTTTTTTTTCTTTTTTTTCTTTTGGCCTTTCTTTTTTTTTCCTTTTTGGCCTTCCTCTATTTTTTTAACGTCCGAAGTCTCATCCCGACTGGTGGGGGAATCATAGTCTTCATCATCCTTTCCTCACTGGGACAATGCTCTAATAATGAAGATCATCACACTTTTATTAATTTACTACTCAAGAATTACAACTCAAAAGTAGAACAAGATATGACCCTATATGAATGCCTCTGGCTGTTTACCGGGATATGCAATGAATCAAGAGCGACATGTATGAAAATTATGAAGGTGGCTTTGCCACAAATACGATGTCAACTACATGATCATGCAAAGAGAAATATGACAATGATGAAGTGTGTCATAATAAACGGAATGGTGAAAGTTGCATGGCGATATATCTCGGAATGGCTATGGAAATGCCATAATAGGTAGGTATGGTGGCTTTTTTGAGGAAGGTAAATAATGGGTGCATGATACCGGCGAAAGTTGCGCGGTATAATAGAGGCTAGCAAAGTGGAAGGATGAGTGTGCGTATATCCATGGACTCACATTAGTCATAACGAACTCATATACTTATTGCGAAAGTCTACTTGCCCTCGAAGCAAAGTACTACTACGCATGCTCCTAGGGGAACGGTTGGTAGGAGTTAACCATCGCGCGATCCCGACCTCCACTCATAAGGAAGACAATCAAAAGAGCACCTCATGCAACAAATTTGTCACACAACTTTTACCATACGTGCATGCTATGGGACTTGCCAACTTCAACACAAGTGTTTCTCAATTTCATAATTACCCACTAGCATGACTCTAACCTTACCACTTCTATATCTCAAAACAATTATCAAGCATCAAATTGATCCTAGTGTTTATGCACTTTCTATGATAGTTTTTATTATACCCAACTTGGATGCTCATCATTCTAGGACCAAATCTATAACCATAGAAAATACCATGTTGTTCTAAAAGACTCTCAAAATAATATAAGTGAAGCATGAGAAACTAGCAATTTCTTCAAAATTAAGCCACCGCCGTGCTCTAAAAGATATAAGTGAAGCACTAGAGCAAAAACTATCAAGCTCAAAAGATATAAGTGAAGCACATAGCATATTCTAATAAATTCAATCAAGTAGGCTTCTCCCAAAAGGTGTGTACAACAAGGATGATTGTGGAATACTAAAATGCAAAGACTAATATAATACACGACGCTCCAAGCAAAACACATATCATGTGGCGAATAAAAATATAGCTCCAAGTAAAGTTACCAATGAACGAAGACGAAAGAGGGGATGCCTTCCCGGGGCATCCCCACGCTTAGGCTTTTGGCTATTATTGAATATCTTGGGGTGCCATGGGCATCCCCAAGCTTAGGCTTTTGCCACTCCTTATTCCATAGTCCATCAAATCTTTACCCAAAACTTGAAAACTTCACAACACAAAACTCCAAAGGAAATCTAATAAGCTCCGTTAGTGAAGGAAAACAAAACCACCACATAAGGTACTGTAATGAACTCATCTTTAATTATTTTGGTGTTAAACCTACTGTATTCCAAGTTCTCTATGGTTCATATCACTTAATACTAGCCATAGATGCATCAAAATAAGCAAACAACACACGAAAAACAGAATCTGTCAAAAATAGAACAGTCTGTAGCAATCTGTAACTAAAGCAAACTTCTGGAACTCTAACAATCCTACCAAAATAGGAAGTCCTGGACAATTTTTCTATTGATCAGCATCAAAAATAATCAACGCAAAATCACATTTCTGTGATTTAACAAAACTAATTTCGTGTGTGCAAAGTTTTTGTTTTTCAGCAGAATAAAATCAACTATCATCATATGTTATCATATAGGTTCTACTTGGCACAAACACTAATTAAAACATAAAAACACATCTAAACAGAAAGTAGATGGAAAATTTATTACTAAACAGAAACAAAAACGAAAAACACAAATAAATTGGGTTGCCTCCCAACTAGCGCTATCGTTTAACGCCCCTAGCTAGGCATAAAAGCGAAGATAGATCTAAGTAGTGCCATCTTTGGCGCTCAATTCATAAGTAGCCCGCATGATAGATTCATAAGGTAATTTAACTTTCTTTCTTAGAAAGTGTTACATGCCTTTCTTTAAGGGAAATTTAAATCTAATATTCCCTTCCTTCATATCAATAATCGTGGCAATTGTTCTTAGGAAAGGTCTACCAAGAATAATAGGGCAAGAAATATTGCAATCAATATCAAGAACGATAAAATCTACGGGCACCAAATTTCTATTTGCAACAATGAGAACATCATTGATCCTTCCCATTGGCTTTTTAATGGTGGAATCCGGAAGGTGCAAATTTAGAGAGCAACCATCAAGATCATGGAAACCTAGAATATCACATAAAGTTTTCGGAATCGTGGAAACACTAGCACCCAAATCACACGAAGCAAAACACTCATGTTCTTTAATTCTAATCTTTATAGTAGGTTCCCACTCATCATTAAGTTTTCTAGGTATAGAAACTTCCAAATTAAGTTTTTCATCATAAGATTGCATCAAGTCATCGACGATATGTTTGGTAAAAGCTTCATTTTGACTATAAGCATGAGGAGAATTAACAACGGATTGCAACAAGGAAATACAACCTTCTAAAGAACAATTATCATAGTCAAATTCCTTGAAATCCGAGATAGTGGGTTCAATACTATTTAAAGTCATGACCTCTCCAATCCCACTTTTACCAAATTTAGCATTAAGATCTAAAAACTCCGAATTCTTGGGACGCCTTCTAACTAAAGTTGACTCATCTCTAGTCCCATTATTATCAAGATTCATATTGCAAAGCAAAGATATAATAGGAGACACATCAATAACTTCAAGATCTTCATCATTATTTTCATCTAACTTTTCTGGTTTGGCAGCCATCTTATTGACTAAGGTAGCTTGCTTATCAGAAATTTGGGCTATAGCATTCTCAAGCCGGGTAATTTGAGAGTTCACACCAT
This sequence comes from Triticum timopheevii, assembly GCA_963921465.1. NCBI lineage: Eukaryota > Viridiplantae > Streptophyta > Magnoliopsida > Poales > Poaceae > Triticum > Triticum timopheevii. Next base: position 109,573,021 of record OY997270.1, read on the forward strand.
AAAATTCTTTTTGTTCTTTAAGCTCTTTTTTGAAGAAATTATTATGCTCAAATTGCAAGGTCATAAAGCTTCTAATATTTGATTCAATCTCTTCCAACCTTCTAAGAAGGAGGTCGGTACTCTTAGGCAAATCCATAAGGACAAATAGGCACTCAAGCAAACAGAAAAAGGCTAGTGAAAAAGACAGGAGAAGATTGGGAAAGAGAGGGCAAATAAAACGGCAAGGGTGAAGTGGGGGACAAGAAAAAGAGAGACAAATGGCAAATAATGTAAATGCGAGGGAGATGAGTTTGTGATGGGTACTTGGTATGTCTTGACTTGAGCGAAGACCTCCCTGGTAACGGCGCCAGAAATCCTTCTTGCTACCTCTTGAGCTTGCATTGGTTTTCCTTGAAGAGGAAAGGGTGATGCAACAATAGTAGCGTAAGTATTTCCCTCAGTTTTTGAGAACCAAGGTATCAATCCAGTAGGAGGCTCCTCAAAAGTCCCACCCACCTACACAAACAAACAAAGAACTCGCAACCAACGCAATAAAGGGATTGTCAATCCCTTCATGGCCACTTGCGAAAGTGAGATCTGATAGAGATAGTATGATAAGATAAATATATTTTTGGTAATTTATAATATAGATGCAAAAGGTAAAGATGCAAATAAAAGTAGATTGAAAGCTTATATGATAAAAGATAGACCCGGGGGCCATAGGTTTTACTAGTGGCTTCTCTCAAGATAGCATAAGTATTACGGTGGGTGAACAATTTACTGTTGAGCAATTGATAGAAAAGCGAATAATTATGAGATTATCTAGGCATGATCATGTATATAGGCATCACGTCCGTGACAAGTAGACCGACTCCTGCCTGCATCTACTACTATTACTCCACACATCGACCGCTATCCAGCATGCATCTAGAGTATTAAGTTCATAAGAACAGAGTAACGCATTAAGAAAGATGACATGATGTAGAGGGATAAACTCATGCAATATGATATAAACCCCATCTTTTTATCCTCGATGGCAACAATACAATACGGGCCTTGCAACCCTTTCTGTCACTCGGTAAGGACACCGCAAGATTGAACCCAAAGCTAACACTACTAGGGAAAACCCTATGCACAGAATCTTAGCAGTAGCGCGGCTCAAAAAGGAGCGCTTCTGCTAATTAGCAGTAGCGCGGGTGCGGAAAACCCGCTACTCACAAGTGTTTAGCAGTAGCGCGCTCGGTGTAACATGCGCTGCTACAAATATCGACCGATAGTGCCCACTGTCGGTGTCAAAACCGGCGGATCTTGGGTAGGGGGTCCCGAACTGTGCGTCTAGGCGGATGGTAATAGGAGACAAGGGACACGATGTTTTTACCCAGGTTCGGGCCCTCTCGATGGAGGTAAAACCCTACTCCTGCTTGATTGATATTGATGATATGGGTAGTACAAGAGTGGATCTACCACGAGATCAAGGAGGCTAAACCCTAAAAGCTAGCCTATGGTATGATTGTTGTTATTGTGTCCTACGGACTGAAACCCTCCGGTTTATATAGACACCGGAGAGGGCTAGGGTTACACAAAGTCGGTTACAATGGTAGGAGATCTACATATCCGTATTGCCAAGCTTGCCTTCCACGCCAAGGAAAGTCCCATCCGGACACAGGACGAAGTCTTCAATCTTGTATCTTCATAGTCTTGGAGTCCGACCGATGATGATAGTTCGGCTATCCGGACACCCCCTAGTCCAGGACTCCCTCAGTAGCCCCTGAACCAGGCTTCAATGACGACGAGTCCGGCGCGCATATTGTCTTCGGCATTGCAAGGCGGGTTCCTCCTCCGAATAATTCACAGAAGATTGTGAACGCCAGGATAGTGTTCGGCTCTGTAAAAATAAATTCCACATACCACCATAGAGAGAATAATATTTACACAAGTTCAATCTGCTGACGTATTTTGTGGCGTGACGTCACACCACTACCAAGCCTTTACTTGAATCGTTTTTATTATACCACCTTAGTGCATTTTGCGAAGCAGTTTCCTTGGAACGTCTTGTCGAAGCAGAGATCGTGTTCCCCTTATTCTAGGATTCCCATCAGTACGGATGTGGGTAACCCAACCGCGCCATTGATTGCGGCGCTTGGGAGATAAGCGAGTTTTACCAGGCTAGTAGGGACGCATAGTTTCATCCGCCCATATATAAGGGGATAAGTATCCACCTCCTTTACCTACGCCTTCTTCCTCCTTTGCTTATCCATCTCCGCGCACTCGAGCTCCAGCACCCAAGTCCGCACATCGCACCTCGACCTTCTCCAGCCATGTCCGGAGCGGGAGGCAAGTGGATGGCCTCCTCCGTTACGGAGGGGCACATAGAGAAACTGCGCGGCGCCGGATATCTGTCCAGCGACTTCGCGCACCGGCTGCCCGACGAGGGGCAGCTCATCCCCACCCCCAGGCCCCATGAGAGGGTCGTATTCCTTCCCCACTTCCTCCGCGGACTGGGCTTCCCACTCCACCCCTTCGTCCAGGGGCTCATGTACTACTACGGCCTGGATTTCCACGATCTGGCCCCAAATTTCATCCTCAATATCTCGGCGTTTATCTACGTGTGCGAGGCCTTCCTCTGCATCCAGCCCCACTTCGGCTTGTGGCTAAAGACCTTCAACGTCAAGCCGAAGGTTGTGAAGGGCAGCCAAGCGGAGTGCGGAGGCGCCATGGTGGGCAAAATGCCCAACGTCACTTGGCTTGAGGGTGCCTTCATGGAATCCATCAAGGGGTGGCAATCGGGGTGGTTCTACATCACCGAGCCGTGTGACCCTAAATGGGCGGCGGCCCCCGAGTTTAGATCTGGCATCCCCATGCAGCTCACCTCCTGGAAAGAGAAGGGCTTGCTTTGGGGTAGTTCGGAGGAGCTGACCGGACTCCAGTCCTGTCTCCAGACCCTGGTGAACCATAAGCTCAAACTTGTCAACGTGATCCAGGTCATGCTCGTCCGCCGGATTCTCCCCTGCCAGCAACGGGACTTCAATTTGTGGGAGTTTGATCCGGCACAGCACCGTACCTTGAGCAGGCTCTTCGACACTACGTACGAAGCTACCTAGAGGGTGCTGTTCAGGGGCACCGAAGCTCCCGCATCCGCTACCGAAGATCGCGGATTCAGCACGCAGTGTCCGGCTGGCGAGGTAAGCTATGTTATCCTTTATGGGACATTTGCTTTTCATAGTTTGACTCTATGCATGATCTAAACTCCCAATACCTTTAACAGGACTGGCAGAAGACGTCCGGACAGGTTAGCTGTCCGGCTCCCCTTCCAGAAGACCCAGCGGACACCCGTTTGACGGGGCTGCTGGTCCCGACACTTTACGTGGTGCCGGAGAAGAAGGCCAAGAAGAAGGCCACGGGAACCCGAAGGAGTTCCCGGCGTCAGGTGGTATCGGACTCATCGTCCGATGACTCCGAGGCAGACTCCTCCCACGAAGACGAGGAGGAGAAGAAAGAGGCCTCTCCCCCAGCGGGGGGGGGGGGGGGGAGAAGAAGAGGAAGGCCTCCCAACGAGGGAGGCCGAAGGGTCCAAGAAGGGAAGGACCCTTCCCCCGGACTGTTCCGCCAATGTTCGCGATGGCAACGAGGAGTGGCCCTCAAGGGCCAAGCCCCTGGCGAGATCGTAAGTATCCGGACTCCTAGATTTATAATTTTTCTTTTTGCCACACTGTGTCTTTCTAATGCCACATACAACATGTAGTCCGCCCAAGGACGATCTTCCCGCTTCATCGAGCGGGTCCTTGGGCACGTCGGATATGGATTCTCTTCCGACCGCCTCCACCCCCCGTGACGCTGACGACGCCGAGGTGGGATCCCGGGAAGGGACCCGCCAGGAGGAGGAGGACCCGGAGGTGCCGCAAGGCAACCTCCCGGACTCTGCACCGGACTCCGCACCGGAACCTGCAGTGGTTCCGGAGTCCGGCGAGCGGCCCCTTCGTAAGAAGGGCAATACTATGACACCGGCGGCCTCTGTCCAACCGGAGGCGCCGGATAACTTCCTGGAGGCGCTCAACGGCGCTTCCATCAAAGAAGAACACCGTACTGTCATGAGTGCGGTGATTCAGAAGGTTCAGCTCGCCAAGAGCGGGCTGACCGAAGCCTGCAGCAGCCTTCTAACAGGCTTTGAGGTAAGAATTTTAAGATATGTAATATAGTACCGCATAGACAGTAGCCCCTGATGCTCGGTTCGGTGTTTGGAAACAAAAGCCGGACTGAGGATCTAAAAGATATACGCAGGAGTCTGAAAAAATATGTCAATATGGGATTGCAGGCTGCACTGCTGACCTCTGCCGCACTGACTGCGGAGGTCAATACCTTGAAGCAGAGCCTCGAGCAGTCCGACAGCGAGCTCGGTCGTGCCAAGAAGCAGCTCGAGGACAAGGAAGGTGAGTAACACCATATTAAAGTTGTATCTTACAGAAAAGGATTTGGTTGCAAGAGAAATAACAAGGATAACGTGGGTACTACAGGGGCCACAAACGAGGTGGTGACCCTGAAGGAGGCGGTGTCCGCGGCCGAACGCAATGCGGCCGTGGAACGAGCCGAGCGAGAGAAGCACGAGGTGTGGGTGGCGGCGGTACAGCAAGAGCTCCAGGCTCTCGTGGAAAAGCACGAGCGTTTGGAGCATGACTCGAAGACTCGAGAGTCCGAGCTTGCATCGGCTCTTGAGAGTGCCAAAGCCGCTAAGGCCGAAGCCCACAAGGCCCTCTGGGAAATCGAGGATTTGAAGAAAATAGCGGCGGGTAAGGCATTTTTCATGCAAAGCAAGCATGTGAATGTGAATTACCTATTACTTACCTGAATTCGGAGCTCCCCAGGAGCGTTCGCAGATCTGCCCTGCAGTGTGTCCGATGCTGCCGCTTTCTACGGGGCCGAGGAGGGGAGCTCGACGGAGAAGGTCTTCTGGTCTCAGTATGCTGAGGCCGGACATCCGGTGCCCCTTAGCGACCAGCTGAAGCAGCTGGTCGAGCTCCACAAGGTGGCCGAACAGGCCATGAAGGGCCTCATAGTTCGGCTGTGGCCCAAGGAGGCCATGCCTGGGAGCTACTTCGGCCTGGTGCGGCGGCTAGTGGATGCGTGTCCCTGGGTTGAAGTCGTCAAGCACTCCGCCTGCATTGAAGGTGCCCGTCGGGCCCTTGCCCGTGCAAAGGTGCACTGGGGCAGGATGGACGCTGAGAAGCTTGTGACGGACGCGCCACCGGCGGCAAGGAGTATCGCACGACTGAAATGTATTATAAGAGTGTCTTGAAGGGTGCCCGCATGATTGCGGGTGAGTGCTCCAAAGATGTAATATTTGAGTAGACTCGCATTTTGTTATCCTGTGCACTGAAAACTTTGTTCATATGCGCTAAGAAATGCTTGTTAATTTAAAATATTACCTTCTGTGCGGCCGTTTATCAAATCTGAGAGATGGCAAGTCATCGGCTTCAGCCCCCATGCCACTAGTGCTGGGGTGTTCGGGATAAACTTGAGCGCTCTTGTTCCCATGTTTGGGTCCATTTAGGGAGGCGCGCAACACAACGAACGAGGCAACCGGGCTTATAATGCTTGAACACTCTCACTTAGCCATATAATTCTATAATTTTAAATTTTGGCGAAGCCCCTAGTGTTCGGAAGACCGAGTTCGGGGCGCTATCCACGCCTGGGCCGGACAAAGCCGGTTCCTCGCTCTAAGCGGCATAAGTCTTTAGGGACTCGAAAAAACCTCTCGAATAGCGACCAGCTCTCGCCGTATCATGACGGTCAGTTTTAGCTTTCTCCACTGAGGCGCTTGCCCAGCTCAACCGGGGCGCAATCGCAGTGGTTCTCCCAGTGCTACCTTAGCCGATACAACGGAACGTAAGGTACCAAAACATGGGAGCCGGGCAAACCCAACTATTGACCCAAGACATGATTCGGAGCCGATGCATATAATGCTATAAGTTCGGGGTGCCGCACTTGTGAAAGTGTTCAGACTTATCACACCATAATGTGGGGAACTTAAGCCCCTGGTGTGTTTAGCCGTACCAAAGTGTACAGATGCAACATGTCATAAATGAACATATATATAAGAAAGAAATGCAATTATAAGCAAAAAGCGATGCATTGTTTATTCAAGGAATACTGCCATGAATGCAGAACGATACAAATAGTGTGGTAAGCAAGGGATAGGACTATTAAACATGTCCCCCTCCAGGGGTAGGCTTCGGAATGGTGTCTGAAATGGATTTAATGCTCGTAATGGAGACCACCTGGATACTCGTTGTAGCCTTTCTCCTTCCCTGGCTGTTGCATCGTGAGTTCGGCAGGTCTACTGCCGGACAGGGCCTCTGGTGAACGGAGTCCTGTGGGTAAGAAAAAAGAAAAAAGAAAAAGAATGACACACTTGGGAGCCCCTGGTGCGGTTAAGCCGCATTCTGGGCCTGTGGTGGTCGTGCCCCTCCCCCTATGCCCATGGTATCTCTAGAGTGTAATGATGTACGCGAAGGACCAGTCTTGCAATTTTGCAAGGGCTGGGGTTGGGGCCGCATTGCTACGCGTGCTCGGAACGTGCCAGGTGGTCTTGTTGTAGGTTACTCCGGGCGCGTTTGGCCGTGTCCGGTCGCTTAACGGCCGGACTCGAAAATTGCCTTAAGAGGCTGCCCTGTACTTCTGCCGTGAGAGCCACTGTGTGTTCCTCCGTTCAGAGCGAGCGTTTAGTGTTTCCGTTGACCGTAATGACTCCTCGAGGGCCTGGCATCTTGAGCTCGAGGTATGCGTAGTGCGGCACCGCGTTGAACTTTGCGAACACGGTTCGTCCGAGCAGAGCATGATAGCCGCTGCGGAACGAGACTATATCGAAGATTAACTCCTCGCTTCGGAAGTTATCCGGGGTTTCGAAGACCACTTCCAGTGTAACTGAGCCTGTACAATTGGCCTCTACACCTGGTATGACGCCTTTGGAGGTCGTCTTTGTGGGTTTAATCCTTGAGGGGTCTATGCCCATCTTGCGCACTGTATCCTGATAAAGCAGGTTCAGGCTGCTGCCGCCGTCCATCAGGACTCTAGTGAGGTGAAATCCATCAACGATTGGGTCTAAAACCAATGCGGTGAATCCACCATGGCAGATACTAGTGGGGTGGTCCCTTCGATCAAAAGTGATCCGGCAGGAGGACCATGGGTTGAACTTCGGGGCGACTGGCTCCATCGCGTATACGTCCCTGAGTGCACGCTTCCGCTCCCTCTTGGGTATGTGAGTCGCGTATATCATGTTCACCGTCCGCACTTGTGGGGGGAAACCCTTCTGTCCTCTATTGTTCGGCGGCCGGGTCTCTTCCTCGTCATCGCTATGCAGCCCCTTGTCATTGTTTTCGGCAATTAACTTGCTTGCCTGCTTGAATACCCAAAAATCCCTGTTGGTGTGGTTGGCTGGCTTTTCGGGGGTGCCGTGTATCTGGCACGAGCGGTCGAGTATTCGGTTGGAAAAGAATTAACACCGGTTGGAAAAGCGCACCGGTTGGAAAAGAATTAACATGACAACCTCAATGATAAAAAAGGATTAGTATTCACATAGCAATATGAGTACACCGTTTAGGAAAAGGTATGGAATCAACACTTGACTTCGAAGCAACTCGAATACCACAAATAAAACAAAACAAAGGATTGGCTTGCAGAATAAGCCGGAAACAAACATATGATAGAGATTTACCCAATCCCATATCATGCATCTGTCGGAAAGATATTCTAGGAGCTACTAGAATTCCCACCTATAAAACTCCCGAAACTTTCTGTTTATGCAATCTGGTGTTGGGGATACAGGGGAAGCAATATATATATATCACCCAAACTAATAATCCCTACATCCAGCTGTATCCATCCGTCAACACATAACCAAGAAACCTCCGGAAATCGTGTACCTCAACCTTCGAAAAGCATCCGTTATACGAGCTATGGCAATACTCCCGAACTCCCCAGTACTGGTTGGCGTCGAGGTTATCTCACCAACAACTGCATAAAAGAGATTTTCGATGTCGGCAAAACTCAGGTATTCCAGAACTGCAACGATAAAATTATGACGACAACACCTCGGAGCTCAACTCCCCGGGACACTGCCACAACCCCTAAATGTCAGGAGGCACCAAGAACAATGTTCTCGTCACAAGAATATCGGAACGATTCCAAGATACCCGCGTGATCCTAAAAAAAATTAGTGAAATTTGAGGAGAGGAAAGACAAAACATCTACGTCAAGAGTCCTCACCAGAGCGACGAAGGGGGCTGAGGAGTAAAAAGAATCCTACTCTCCGATATATATAATCCTAAGACTCAAAATAGTTTTCTTCTAGACTCAACAACGGCCAACAATCAAGGGGGCTCCTATGGACAGTCGAGGCTCTGATACCAACTTGTCACGCCCAATATGCGACCCTATCCAAAAGGAACTCGAAGGTCCCACCAAGGATAGACCCGCATATTGAAACGCTTTTGCAACGTGGATATCATTACATCAACATTACATAATAGGGTAGGGATACATACATAAGGCATACAATGCCACACGAATACAGCATCATCTTACATAAGATCAACATCCGACTACGGATGAAACACAAACAGAAACTCAAATGACATGCACCCTGTTAGCTGTCACACCCTGATTTTCATGCCACAACACTTAAGCTAATAAATCATGATAAAATGTGTTTTGACAAAAACTTTTGAGTGTTTTGGACCTTGCCTTGATTGGTTTTTGTCTGTTGTTTGCAAGTGCTCTAAAAATCAAATAAATCCTCCAACTCTTATACTCCTTCTCCTTGATCCAAAACCTTTTCCCAATGATCATGCCATGTGTATAGTGCAATATAGTATTTTCTTACAGAAATAATTTGGCCAAATAGTATTTTCAAAAACTAGTTTTCCAAAAACCCCTGAATTGAGGTTTGCACTGCAAGTACTTAATTAAGGGCAGTAAAAATCTTTCCAAAAATATATTTGACTCCTATTAGATATAGGATACCCAGAAACCACAAAAATATAAATTTAAAGGTTATTTTCCTATTTTATTTAAAAGCTTTTTCTTAAGGCCAGAAATGGTCTTTAATAGGTCAAAATTATTTTAAATGCTTTAAAAATATATTGGAAAAATCTAGGGAAACTCAGTGGACATATATTGTCCATATATAAGAGTTTCAACACATAGTCATGTTCAAAATATTGGTCAAATCCCTCAAAAACCCTTTTTGGATATTTCAAGTTTTTGAAATATTTACAAAGGAAATAATCCCCAAAAATTCCAATAAAAATTCTATCATGTCAAATATGACATGTTTGATGATCTTGCCAAGTATCATGTCATGGAGAATAGCATAACCCCATGAAACCCTCTCAAGACCACTTCTGTCCTTTTTCAAGTTTGAACAACTTTGCACTGTCAAACATGGCCTAATGCTCTCAAACTTTGTGCCCATTCTCAAATGGTGTAATAATGCATCTAGACAAAATGGCACAAGTTGGAGAGAATGTTATGTTGATCAAAGTGCCTCAAAGCCCTTTCTGTCTAGAACCAAATTTGAACAACTCTACATTGCCAATTGTGTCCTTTTGATCTAAATTTTTGTGGACATGTTCAAATCCTCAAATGATGACACTACACCAAGTGGTGCATCAAGGAGAATTGATTTGCATGACTAAATCTTGGTAAAGCCATTTCTGCTAATTTCTAGGGTTTACCAAAGTCACATTGGCAACTTTTCCCAAATGAGCTCAAATTTGGTGTCACACCCTATTTCTAAGTATCATTCCATCATGTTAAGTACCATGGCAATTGGAAATCATTTGCTTGCTAAAACCTTTATCAAACACCTTCTGCCACTTTTCAAAAATCACCATTTTGACCACTAAAACTATTCTCCTTGAGCTCAACATTTTACCACAGCCCCTCCTAGACCTCCTCTATCTCCAGTAACAATGGCTGCATTTCAGCTCAATTATTTGGTGGTAAAACCCTCACTTTCTCTCTCTGGACAGCCTCTTTCTCTCTCTCCATCAACCTCTCTCCTCTCCTACTGGCTCTCCAGGGCATCCAATGCCTCTCCACCCTTCCTTACTACCCCCAAGCACTACCAGACATCAGCGGCCGCGCCCACATTGCCAAAAAAATGCCATGCCGGCCATTTGCACGCTCTGGAGCATGCTACAGTGCGCTCTGGCACTGTAGCCGCCCACGGCCAAGCACTCCCGGCCACCTCGGGCCTCCCCAGCGCGACCGACGATGTGCCTCGGCGTCCGCGTCACGCTAAACCCCTGTCCCCCTCCTCCTTCTCCCTCCTGCTGCCTCAATTCGCACGTGCGCCGGCCACCCGAGAGCTCCAATGGACGGGCTCACACGTGCGATGCCCTGACACTTCCCCGCTCCTTCTCTCCCTTCCTCTGGGTGTAGACCACCCCTACAAACACCCCGGACATGCCCACGTGAGCCCCTGTGGCTTGTAGCAACCTCAACAGCTTCACCGGCGCATGAGCTCACGGTGCACCTCGCCCCCTTCTACTTAAGGCCACCCCCGAGCCCCTCTCTATTCCTTTGGCCCTCTCTCCCTCCTGAGCATCCTCTGGACCAACCTGCACCTCCTCTCGTGCCCTCCTGCTCCCTCCATGGCCGGAGTGCCGCCGTCGGGCTCCGCCCAAATTCCTGCAAACCGAAGCCTCCCCTCCCCTCCTTTGGACACCAATGGAGCCACTGGACGCCGGCGAGGCTCCTCCGCCCTTTACCTCTTCCTCTAGCGCCCCACAACCCCAGAACCCATCTCGCCCAACACCGCCGTCCGCCATGGGCAAGGACCTGCTTCCATCCGGTGACGCAGGCGCCTGTGGTGGGGTCTCCCAGGATCGTCTCTCTCCGCTGAGCACGGCGGTGGCCGGACCTCCGAAAACGGTGGCCTGTAGCACCGGCAAGCCGCCGTCAATGCCGCCCCTGCCTCTGCTCTGTTCGAGCGGGAGGTTGGGGACGAACCCGACAAGCAGGCCCCGCTTGTCAGTGACCCAGTGGGCAGGCCCCGCCGTTTAAGTGGAAACGGCTTCAGCCAGATCCGCCTCCCCTGTGCGAAGACGCCCTGCACTAGCCCGCCTCCGACGTGGCCCCTGCGCGCGTGCGGGCGAGCTGCTGGGCCAGCCCAGTGGCTATCCTACGCCCTGTGCACGCTTTGGGTAAACCCTAAACCTTTTTCCTTTTCTTTTTCTCAGTCAATTCAAAAATCCATAAACAATTCAAATGGACTCCAAATTTGATGATTCAGATTTCTAGTGACTCTATAAATCATGATCTATCTGGTGATGCAACATGCACATTTTTCCAGAGACCTTTTCTTCACAAATATTTATCAAATCCTACTTTTCCTATTTCTGTGATGAACTTTAGAAAATCACAGAGAGCCCATTCTTGATCCAAATGCCATGACTCAAATTCCTAGATGCATCTAAGTTCATAACTTAGTTTATGAACATTTTTCTTAATACTTTCTGTACTCCACAAAGTAGTGAGCCATTTCTTCATGTTTGTTAACTTTGCAAATCCATAGAATATTCATTTGAACTCCAAATCCAGTGAAACCAAATCCTAGATGATTCTAAAATCATCCTTTGTTAAATGGGTATCTTTGCTCATTTTCCAAAAATATAATTCTGTACACTTCTTGCAAATCCATAAACCCCTTGACTCCCTCATATTGAAATGTTCAGAGATGTCCATTGATCAAATCCTAATGAAACCACTTTGGTCACCCCTCATATGACCAGAGGTATCCCAGAAAAGTCCAACTCATATTTTTAGAGCACTTTTATTTCCTGCCTTGTTGTGTTGCTTATTATGCTTGCTTTCGACGATAGTTGACGAAGTAGGCGGAATGCTCGAAGTTGGACCGGAGATATTTGAAGACTTGAAGACTTTGTTAAAACAGGCAAGCAGCCCTTTGACCATGATGAACCCCTTTTATCATAGTAACATTTCTTTCCGTGATTGATGCATGATATCTTGAATGGCAACCTTGCTAGGTTTGCCTTCATTGCATACCCCGTTGATACTTGCATTGATCATGACTCTATCCTTGTTTAGAGTTGTGTTGGTGGGTTGTAGAAGTATGCTATAGTTGTTGGCTGAGCAAAATGGGTCGGGGTTATGCATGGAAAGAAACCAAGTGTGGTTTGACATACTTGCAAATAGCCCAGTGGGTGCCACTAATGCCCCTGGGAGATGATGATGAACTAGGTCACTACTTGGGGGAGAGGTAGTGTACCGAGGCTTGATGAAAGTGTTGTTTACAGAGACGGATTAGATTTAAGATTTGTCGACTGTCCCAACCTTACATGCGCAACCACTCTACCCTTATATGGGAAAGGGCATTATTGATTACCTAGACCGATACTAGCTTGGATCCCGCTTTACTAGTGACGGGAGAGTTGTTGGTGCGCTCTATCGGGACGGGGTCGTGCCAGGTAGGGCGGCCATGACTATTTTCACATGGCACCAGACACACCGTTGGTACCCCGTGCTTGTGGTATGTGATGAATATGGGAGCGAGGCTCCACAACTTTATGATGTGAAATGTTAGGCACGGGGGTTACTACCAATCGAGTGGACTCCATGTTAGTGTCGTCTAGGGAAAGGTAGTGATCGGGTGCTTACCCCGGGTACTTGAGGTACCGCGGGTCGTGGCTGACACGGAAGTTCCCCGGATCTTGTGGGTACAGTGTGCAACCTCTGTAGAGTGTAAAACTATTCGAATAGCTGTGTCCATGGTCAAGGATAGTTGGGCGGTGCTGCTTAGACTATGTCCGTATGTTTCTGACAAACAACACCGTTTGGTGATATTGATGATGTGACTCGTGAGGAAGTCACGATGAGCTTGAGCATGAGTTGTTCATGACTCTTTCTTGATGTTGATGTCTGTAACCTCCTGATGCTTGTTGCAGACGCATTCCTATCCTTGATAAATGTTTATCATACTTGCATGAGAAAAACTAGCTTTCCGCAACAATGCCAATTAAGCAGTAGAGCTTTGCATAATTATTTTGTTATCACTCTTGGGTTGCTTGCGAGTACATTCAAAGTACTCATTGGCTTGCCACTGGTTATTTTATTGGCCAGGCATGAAAGAACAGGATATGATGAGGAATACTTCGGTGACGAACATGCGAGCTAGGACGCTTCCCAGTCAGAATGCCTGTAGGGTAAAGGCAGATGGCATGGGTCCAAGTTATCGATGAAGATTTCCGCTGCAATGTTATACTCAAGACTTGACCATAATGGTCCTACTTGTGTAAGACGGTATGTATGGATGTAAGACTCTTGTTATTCAGCTTCTGTGTGTTCACTGAGCATTGATCTCTGAGATCACTGTACACGTGCAATCGGGTGATCACGACTTATGAGTCGGGGTCCCCACACTAGCCCAGGCTGCCGACCTGGAACCTATCCCCTGATCGAAGAAGAAGCAGAAGAAGAACTCCAAATCAAGCAAACATCACTCTCGCATCATGAACATCGCATAACCTGTACCTGCAACTGTTGTTGTAATAATCTGTGAGCCACGAGGACTCAGCAATCCCATTACCATGGGTATCAAGACTAGCAAAGCTTAATGGGAAAGGAAGGGGTAAAGTGGTGAGGTTGCAGCAGCGACTAAGCAAGTATGGTGGCTAACATACGCAAATAAGAGCGAGAAGAGAAGGAAAGGAACGGTCGTGAAGCTAGCAATTATCAAGAGGTGATCCTGAACACCTACTTACGTCAAACATAACCCAGAAACCATGTTCACTTCCCGGACTCCGCCGAGAAGAGACCATCACGGCTACACACGCGGTTGATGCGTTTTAATTCGGATCTGGTGTCAAGTTATCTACAACCGGACATTAACAAATTCCCATCTGCCACATAACCGCGGGCACGGCTCTCGAAAGTTTAAACCCTACAGGGGTGTCCCAACTTAGCCCATGATAAGCTCCCGCGATCAACGAAGGATATACCTTCTCCCAGGAAGACCCGATCAGTCTCGGAATCCCGGTTTACAAGACATTTCGACAATGGTAAAACAAGACCAGCAAAGCCGCCTGAATGTGCCGACAAATCCTGATAGGAGCTGCACATATCTCGTTCTCAGGGCACACTAGATTGTCCAAACTTCCGGTAGGCCAGTCCAGAGTTGCCCCTGGTGGCCACCGGCGGCTGACAGGTTGGACCAACACTCACGACGAGCACTGGCGCGAGGGGGGGGGGTAAAAATAAGATGACCCTTGAGAGCGCGACTCCCAAGGGAAAAAGGGCTAGGTGAGGCAAATGGTAAAACCAAGGTTGGGCCTTGCTGGAGGAGTTTTATTCAAAGCGAACTGTCAAGGGGGTCCCATAAATTAGCCGACCGCGTAAGGAACGCAAAATCCGGGAACATAACACCGGTATGATGGAAACTAGGGCGGCAAGAGTGGAACAAAACACCAGGCATAAGGCCGAGCCTTCCACCCTTTACCAAGCATATAGATGCATTAATTAAATAAGAGATATTGTGATATTCCAATAAAATCCTGTCCACCATGGAGCAATCTTCAACTTCACCTGCAACTAACAATGCTATAAGAGGGTCTGAGCAAAGTGGTAACATAGCCAAACAACGGTATGCTAGGAAGGGTGTCAAAGGTTAGAGGTTCATGGCAATTTGGGGAGGCTTGAAGAGCAAAAGATAGGTAGCGCAGCATAGCAATAGAACGAAGCAACTAGCATAGCAATGATAGTAGTGAGATCCAGGGTAGCAATCATCTTGCCTGAAATCCCGCTAGGAAGAAGAACGAGTCCATGAAGAAGACGAATGGGAGTAGTTGAACGAATCCTCACAATCGCAACATTACCGGAACTAAGAAGCAACACCGGAAAGAAACAAACAACATGGTAAACACACAAGCATAATCATGGCATGATGCACAAACAAGTATGATGCATGTCCGGTTTAATGAGACATGGCATGGCAAAGTGCAACAAACAATACTACAAGTTAAGTGGAGCTCAATATGCAACGAGTTGCATATTGACAAAACACCACATCAAATATTTAGTTCTCTCTCATTTATGTACCCAACAATATTAAATATTGTTAAACATGGAAAGAGGTGAAGCATAATAAAACTACCTATCTAGTCAAGTTTAAATGAGGCCGGAACAACGAACAACAATTCCGAAAAATCCCCATGTTATTTAGCAATTTAATGCAACAACAATTTTAAACATTTTAAATGTTGTTATCATGATGCGGATGACATATGCAAAACTTATGCAATTTTATGAAAATGTTGACATGAGAAAGATACGAGGCATTTGTCACCGTGGCGGAAAGAAGGGGTGTCACGGCAACATATCCGAAAATGATGCCACGGCAACATATCGGTTCCGGTAGCTCATGGAGATACCGGTGCAAAAGGAGGCGTGCGGATGTGCGCAACATGCTAGAGATGGTGGGGTGCTCCCGACTACCGGGTTCCCACGGGTTAGTGGCATGGAAAACGAGTGACAATTCGAACATGGTGCAAATGGTGCATCTCATTCAACACATGCATTCGGTCCACGACGGTCGTTCTCGGCGGTTATACCTTCGAAGCGGGTCGAGTTCGACGAAGGAAGTAGTGGTACACGGGCCGTAGTGGAAGTAGTCGTTCTCGCGACGGTAGTGGAAGTAGTTGTACACGTTCGTTTCGGAGAGGTACTTGACGAATCCAACATCTTCAGGGCGATGGTAGTGGTACACACAACGTCGGGGTACTTGTCGGTCCGGTTTTGGCGGTGTAGATGTACAGGTTGTCGGGGTACTTGTCGCATCACCGGGTGTAGTCGTACACGTTCGAAGCGGAACTTGGCGGTCCATGTAGTCAAACTTGACGCATCCGAAGGGTACTTGGTGAATCCGCCCGTAGATGTACTTGGCGAAAAATCCTGGAGCCGATGCGTCCGCGTACGGTTCTTGGCGGCGTTCTTGCTGGTCCAAAAGAAGCAAGACCGAAGGCCGGCGGCTTGGACTTGGCGCTGGTCGATGCGGACGAGCGGAGGTGCATCCTCCTCCCCGCTCGAACGAAGCAGAGGTGGGGCAGGGGCTTGGACATGTAGAGGCGCTGGAGGTGACGAGCTCCTGGTCGAGTAGAGGGCTCGGGTGCGGAACTTGATGTGACGAAGGCGAAGGGGAATGCGACGAGGCGGACGACAGCGGATTGCTCGCCGGCACGGCTAGAGGCGGAGGTCGCTGGTGCAGGCGCATGGGGAGGTGAGGAGGAGGCGAGATGGCACAGCAGCGGCCTGGGAACGACGGCTCCAGCGCGGGGCGGCCGGAGCAGCTCCGGCGGTGGCGGGGTATGAGGCGAGGACGAGGAAGCAGAGGGGAGGCGTCGCGTGGAGGAGAGTCAACGGGGCGGCGCTCGCCGGAGTCGGGGCCGAAAGGGACGGGTCGAGGGGCTCCTCCCCTGGCGACGGAGCTGACGAGGTGATGGCGCCGGGTAGACGAGGAGGCAGGCGAGGAGGTCCTGGTCCGGTGGCGAGCTTGAGGGGATCGGGCGCGGGCGCTCCTCTCGTGTGCGATGCATGTGTGTGAGTGGCGGCGCTAGCAGGGGAACGAGGGAGAGGGGGGTCGAGCGAGTGGGTGGAAAAAGGAGATCGGGCAGGCCTCTTGGGCCGGCTAGGTCAGGCTGCAGGTGGGACTTAAGCGGGCTTCGGCTATGCACTGCTCCCCTCTCTCTTGATATACTCCTTACAGAAAAAATAGAGAGATACCAAAAAGAATCAAGAGAAGAGGCCATGGAGAAGAATACAATGGTGGGATATTTTTGTAAGGCTTTATGGAATGTTTCCAACCCAACAAGAGTGGTTCCAGCAAAATAGGCGAAGTTAAACCCAAAATTATTTAACTTGCGCCAAAGGAGTTTGAATGGAGTCTAGGATTTAGGAGTGTCCAAAAAATGTTAAGACTTTAGGAGGAGCCTCGATAAATGGAGAAAGAAATATGGAGAAAGTTTGGAGAACAAACATGAAGAAAAAGGCATGAGAATTAAATTGCAAGTGTGTTATGGTGATTCCAAAGTTAATGGAATATTATTTTTATAACTCCCTAATAATATTGGGAGGATATATGTTATAAAGAGAAATCACCATGTGCATTTCCCTCGATTTAAATAGACCAAAGATCCATATGATTTTATTAAGATGAGTTTTTAAAAGGGTTGCATCCATTGTGGACCCATTGTGGACAAGCTGAATGAGGTCAAGAGGGTTGATGGCGGCCGCGTAGATTAGGCCACCCGTTTCCTCCTTTTCTTGTCGCTGCTAGTCACGTTACGGGAACAATCTATTAGAGCGCGACAAGTTATCTTGTAATATAACTTTATTTTGGGTATCGATTGCTATGTTATTTCCTTTACTTGAATCCTTCCTTTGTATGTTTTTGCCCTACGCTTTTAGGGAACTTGCCGGCGCAGGCACCCTTGCCGCGAGCGCTGAGTGCGGAATGTCAGCAGCCTGCTGGCGGTGCCGCTACCGACAAGAAACCTTGTCGCAACTAGTCGCAGCTCACTTAAGTTGTTGAGCGGACTCGAAACAAAGTAAGGGTGCAAGTAGCTACGAGTCGGTTCCTCCGCGCACAGGTTTTCCATACAAAGCACGGTCGTTCGAGGAAGATAACTTAAAAAAAATTTAAAACTGATTGCTCAAACTTTGGCAACTTAGCTTTTCTGTCGTTTGCTTCCCGGTCAGGCGAAACTTTCTTGAACGACGCCTAGTCCACACCATTATCTTCTCCTTCCCCCCCGGTAAACTTGTGGGCGAGGGAACCTTCCCTTTCCTTGAGAAAAAGAAAGAAGAGAAAATAAAGATATGGAGCCTTACGGCTCGTTATCGCTTACCGGGGGTAGGTGCTGCACAAAGTGTCAGATAACACATGCAAAAAATAGAAAGCATGAAATTGACAAGATGTGCGTAGCACATGAGCTTTATTTATGCACGGGGTCTGCGCCCGGCTTTGTACAAAGGGTTACATGCAACAGCGGCAAGGCTTGTACAAAAGGTGGTTGCCGGAACAGGTTCTGGCAACCGTGCCTTACGGGTAAAACTTACGAAGATGCTCAATGTTCCAGGAGTTGCTCACCGGGAAGCCATCTTCGGTCTCAAGGCGGACAGCGCCAGGCCTAGTGACTCGTTTCACCCGGTAAGGGCCTTCCCACTTCGGCATCAACTTGTTAGAATTCTTGGCGGACTGAACGCGCCGAAGAACAAGGTCGCCTTCGTCGAGACTCCTGGCATTAACTTTGCGGCTATGATAGCGGCGCAAAGCTTGCTGGTATCGAGCAGCTCGTACAGCAGCCTGGAGACGGTCCTCCTCAAGGAGCAGCGCGTCATCTTGCCGCAGCTGTTCTTGCTCAAGCTCATCATAAGCGAGCACTCGAGGCGACCAGTATACGAGTTCCATGGGGAGAACTGCCTCTGCCCCATAGACTACGGCGAAAGGTGTCTGGCCAGTGGCTCGATTTGGCGTCGTCCTGATCGACCAAAGAACCACCGGCAACTCCTCAATCCAGTTCTTTCCGCACTTGTGCAGCCTGTCAAAGTTCTGGTCTTGAGCCCGCGCAGCACTTCAGCATTTGCTCTCTCCGCTTGACCGTTGCTCCTCGGGTGAGCAACAGAAGCGAAACAGACCTTGGTGCCCAGCTCTTGGATGTACTGCATGAAGGTGCGGCTCGTGAATTGAGTGCCGTTGTCGGTGATGATCCTGTTAGGGATCCCGAAACGGCAAACAATCGACCTGAAGAACTTGACTGCTGACTGTGCTGTCACCTTCCTCACTGCTTCCACTTCCGGCCACTTTGTGAACTTGTGGATTGCAACATACAAGTACTCAAAGCCCCCGACAGCTCGGGGAAAGGGGCCGAGGATGTCGAGCCCCCAGATTGAAAATGGACAAGATAAAGGGATCGTCTGGAGAGCTTGAGCTGGCTGGTGTATCTGCTTGGAATGGAACTGGCATGCTTCACACTTGGTTACTTGTGCAGTTGCATCCTGGAGGGCTGTCGGCCAAAACAAACCTTGCCGGAACGCCTTGCTGGCAATTGCTCTTGCGCCAATGTGGTGACCACATATGCCTCCATGTATCTCCGCCAACAGCTTTTGTCCGTCTTCCCGGGGAATACACTTCAGTTTCACACCGTTGAGTCTTCTTTTCTACAGTGTGTCGTCGACAAACTGGTACATACTTGACTGCCGGGCTACTCTTTCTGCTTCTTCTTGCTTTTCGGGAAGTTCTCCTGTCTGAAGGAAACGGACAATCTGTTGTGCCCATGCTGGAGCTTGCGGCTCGACAACAAGGACTAAAGGCACATATGCTGCTGCAGGAACATCCGCTTCTACGGCAAGAACTTGCGGCTCCGCCGGAGCTTGACGTTCTCCGGCAAGCTTGCCGGAGCAAAACTTGTCGGGAGCGTTTGCTTCGAGGGAACAAACCCTAAGGTTTGCCGGAGCAGACTGCTCCTCAGCGCTCTTGGTGTTGATCTTGGGGACCTTCTTGGCGGCGGCTTCGGGAAGCTCTGCCGGAAAATAATCACCAGAAACCAACTTCCTCTTCTTGCTCTATCCAGTTGATGGTGTCACTGTCGGTTGAGTCAGTTTGAGCACAAAGATCCCTGGTTCCACAGGTAACTTATGTGCCGCGCATTTCGACAGGCTGTCAGCAATGTCGTTCTGAACTCTCGGAACGTTTTCCATCTGTAGGCCGTCAAAGTGCTCTTCCAACTTTCTCACTTCGTCAACGTAGGCTTCCATCAACGGACTCTGATAATCCTTGTTCACTTGGCGGACGACAAGCTGTGAGTCACCCTTGACAATGAGCTTCTTGATCCCAAGGTCAGCTGCGATCCTGAGACCGGCAAGCAAACCCTCATACTCTGCAGTATTGTTTGTTGCTTGCTCCTTGGGAAAGTGCATCTGGACTACGTACTTGAGGTGCTCTCCGGTGGGTGCGACAAGCAGCACGCCCGAACCGGCGCCTTGCAACGAAAAGGCACCATCGAAGTACATGAGCCACTCTTTGCTCGCTTCCTTGACGGGGATGCTCGTTTCTGGAATTTCCTCATCTGGTGTTGGCGTCCATTCTGCTATGAATTCTGCCAATGCTCGGCTCTGGATAGTTTAAGTGCTTTCAAACTTGAGGCCAAAGCTTGACAGTTCCAGTGCCCACTCGACAATCCTGCCTGTTGCTTCTGGATTCTGCAGTATCCTCTTCAGCGGAAAGCGAGTGACAACTATGATCTCATGTGCTTGGAAGTAATGGCGCAGCTTTCTCGAGGCCATAAGAAGGCCGAAAAGCAATTTCTGCACACCAGAGTACCTTGACCTAGCCCCCTGCAGAAGGGAACTGACAAAGTAAACTGGGCGCGGCACCATTTTCTTCTGCACCTCCTCATGTGCCTGCGCAGATCCACCCTTGTCGGGACCAGAGCTTGTCGGTGAAGCCCCCTGCTTGTCGCTGGATGCATCTGCCGTGGTTGCTGGCTCATCATCCTCCTCCCTCTCTGCCACTAACGCAGCACTAACCACTTGATTGGTTGCCGCTATATACAGCAGCAACTTCTCTTGTGGCTTAGGTGTGACAAGTGTTGGAGTGGAGGATAGGTATCTCTTCAAGTCCTGCAGCGCAGCCTCCGCTTCCGGAGTCCATTTCATTGGACCTGCCTTTTTCAGTATTTTGAAAAATGGCAGGGCGTGCTCAGCAGACTTAGAGATAAACCTGCTGAGAGCAGCCACACAACCGGCAAGCCTTCGTACATCCTTGACGCGCTTTGGTGCTTCAATCTGCTCAATGGCCTTGATCTTGTCGGGATTGGCTTCAATTCCCCTCTGAGACACAAAGAACCCGAGAAGCTTGTCGGAGGGGACTCCAAACACACACTTCTCGGGGTTGAGCTTGAGGTTGATCTTGCGCAGATTTGCAAAGGTCTCCTCTAAGTCTTGAATCAGAGTTGCCCTGTCCTTGCTCTTGACCACTATGTCATCCATGTAAGCTTCTACATTTCTGTGTATTTGTGGCTCAAAAGCGTCATGGACTACTCTTGCAAATGTTGAACCAGCATTCTTTAATCCGAAAGGCATCCGTACAAAACAGTATGTGCCACATGGAGTGATGAATGCAGTCTTCTCCTCATCCTCTTCTGCCATGAAGATCTGATGGTATCCTGAGTATGCATCAAGAAATGAAAGCAAGTCGCATCCGGCCGTGGAGTCAACAACCTGGTGAATGCGCGGCAAGGGAAATGGATCTTTGGGACAGGCTTTATTAACATCGGTAAAGTCGATACAAAGCCTCCATTTCCCGTTTGCCTTGCGCACGACTATAGGATTGGCCAACAACGTAGGATGGAGCACTCCTGTGACAAGGCCTGCTGCTTCCAACTTCTTGATCTCTTCTGCAATGAACTCTTGGCGCTCCACTGCTTGTTTCCTGACTTTCTGCTTGACGGGCCGTGCATGAGGACAAACGGCAAGATGGTGCTCGATTACTTTCCTGGGAACACCGGGGATGTCAGACGGTTGCCATGCAAAAACGTCGACGTTCGCGCGCAGGAAAGCAACGAGCGCGCTTTCCTATTTAGGGTCGAGCGTGGCACTGATGGTGAAGGTACCACCAGCGCCGTCCTCCTTGGCGGACACCTTCTTGGTCTCTGGTGAAGCTGCCATCGTCTTCTTACACTTGCCAGTGGAGCTCGATGGTGCGTCCTTGACAGTAGCGCAGCACTCCGAAGAGGTGCGCTTGCCGGAGTGGGCATCAGAGCCCTTGCCGGACTTGGTCTTCTTCTCCCCCCCCCGGGAGCTTCAGCGGCAAGTGTCTTGCGATCTGCTGCGGCTGCTGCATCCTGGTAAATCTTGTTGGCGCAGATAAGAGCATCTTTCTTGTCGCCAGGGACAAAGATGACACTTATCGGGCCTGGCATCTTCAGCATGTTGTATGCATAGTGAGAGGCCGCCATGAATTTGGCGAGTGCTGGACGGCCGAGTATCCCATTGTAGGGCAATGGAAAATCAGCAACGTCAAAAGTGACCCTCTCAGTCCTGAAGTTCAACTCGCTGGCAAATGTTACAGGCAACGTGATCTTCCCCTTCGGCTTGCTCCTTCCCGGGTTGTTTCCCTGGAATGTGCCGGTCTCTTTGAGCTCGCTGTCAGGGATCTGGAGCTTCTGGAGTACCGCGGAGGAGATCAGGTTCAAGCCGGCCCCGCCGTCAACTAGCATCTTGGTGACCTTGAGGTTGCGGATAGTTGGTGAAACCAACATCGGCAAGCACCCGACCGCAGTTATGCGATCAGGGTGGTCCTCAATATCAAAGATGATAGGCGTGCTGGACCACTTCAGAGGCTTGCGCGACTCGACGGGTGGTTCTGCTGCATTGACTTCCCGCACCCACTGTTTGAGCTGGCGGTGCGAAGTATGCAGAGAAGCACCGCCATCAATGCACAAGACCTCGGTGGCTTTCTGAAACTCCCGCTCGTTGGCCTCGTCATCATCCATGTCTTCATCTTCGTCGTCATCTTCGTCCTTGTCGCGGCCGCGGGGAGGTCTGTCTCCTTGCCGCTGCTTGGCCTTGCCGCGGCGCCCCCCTCGGCCGGGACGTTTCTTGCCGGATCCTCCAGTACCTTCTTGGGCCTTCTCCTTGTCGCGTCGCTTGTACTCAGCCTTTTGCAGCTCGACAAGCTGCTCAACCTTCTTGCAACTCTAGAGATCATGGCCTTTGGTGCGGTGGATCTTGCAGTACTGCTTGCCGGTGCTGACCTGCTTGTCGGCGGCCGCCACAGCTTCGGCTTCCTTGGCGCCACCTCCGTTGCCGGACTGCTCAACAGCTAGTACATCTTTGCCTTTCTTTCTCCTGTTGTTTCGCCGCCGGTTTTTCCTTGCCGGGGCAACATCTTTGCTGTCAGATCCTCCTGCTCCTGCATTCTCTCCGGGGAGTTTCCTCCCTTCCTCAGCACATGCGCACTTGTCAGCCAGGGCATATAGCTCGCTGACGTCCCTGATCTTGCACATCGCCATCTCCTCCCGCATCCTGCGGTTTCGCACGTTCTGATGGAACGCGCTGATGACCGCGGCAGGGTGGACATCTGGGATGTTGCACTGCACTTGGCTGAATCTCTGAATGTACTTGTGCAGGGGCTCTCCTTCCTTCTAGGCGAGCAGATGAAGGTCGCTCTCTTGGCCATGAGGCTTGTGGCCGCCTGTAAAGGCGCCGACAAACTAATGGCACAGATCCGCCCAGGAGGATATGGAGTTGTTCAGCAAGTGCATGAGCCAGGACCTGACATTGGGCTTGAGCACCAGCGGGAAGTAGTTGGCAAGGATCTTGTCGTCCCGTCCCCCGGCAGCTTGCACCGCGATGGTGTAGATGCTGAGGAACTCCTACGAATGCAACTTGCCATCGTACTTCTCTCGTACGTCTGGCTTGAAATTTTTTGTGCTGGGCCACTGGACTTGCCGCAGCTCACGAGTGAACGCAGGGCAACCTACCGCGTATGGCAAGTCGCCTGGTTCCCCTGGCGCATGCATGTCGACAGTGGGCCCAGCGTGCTGGTCTGACTAACGCCACGCTTCTCTTTGACGCTCGATGCGAGTACGAGCGTCTTCTTGCTGTCTTTCGTGAAGAACTTGGCGTTGGTCGCGACGAGCTCGTGGATCCGATGACGCGGTGTAGTCGTTGTCGAGGTCGACCCGGCGAGTCGGCGATCTTGGCCTTCGGGGTGGAGAGTGCACGGTGGCTGCACCCCCACCGGTCTTGTCGCCACCGGCTTGCGCCTGGCAATCTTGCCGCGGCTGCGACGCATTCGGCTGCCGTGGAGTGTCTCCGTTGGCGAAGCCGATGAGACTCTGGATGGTGGCCCTCCAATCGTTGATCTTGTCTGACGTTGGAGGGTAGTCCAGGAGCAGTTGAGCTCGTGCCAAAGCTTCTGCTGGAGTTTTGGGTGGCGGTGGCGAACGGTGCGAGGAGCGGGATATGCTCAAACTTCTAACTATGTTAGAAGGAGCAGCATCCCGTCCAGGCGACCGTGCCGCGCTCGTGCCAGCATGTTGGCGTGCATGCTGATCTTGAGCATCCCGAGATCCACCAGCTTGGCCTTGGCCCAACGAACGTATGGTACCGCGAGTACCATGACGCTGTCGGTCCTGCGTCTCCTGAGATGGGCGCGGTGCATGTACGGACGCCGAGGTTTGTGCAGCCTTGTCCTTGGACCTGGCAGCACCTTGAGCTCCCTCGTCGACGCTCGTTCTCCCGCCGGCGTCTACCCCACCGCCCGTTTGCTCCGGTGGCGGTGGGATCGATGTGGACGGAGCAGCCACCTCCGAAGCCTTCTTCTTCGGTGGCATGTTGATGAAGATGATGAAGATCTAGCTCGCGTGAACGCCAGATCAGGTTCACACAACCTCGACGCCCCCTACCTGGCGCGCCAAAGATGTCGTGGGAACGAACACCTATGGGGCAGGGCCCCTTTTCGGTCCGGCGGGGGGCGGAGACCGCACGAAGAGCGGATTGAGGTGAAGCAGACGAGCGATTTTACCCAGCTTCGGAGCTCTCCGGAGAGATAACACTCCTACTGCTGCTTGTCGGACTGTATTGTGTTCTTGCTCGAGAGCGTTTTGAGCTACAAGACCGAGCGTGAGTGTTTTCTGGTTTCGAACCCCTTCTACGTTGCGCATGGGCCTCCTTTTATATGCTTAAGGGGTCACCGACAGGTGGCAACACATGCAAGGGTAAAAATGGAAAAGAGGTGCGGTAGGTATACCTACTTGTACAGTGTATCATACCTAACCCTGACGGCAGGGGACAAAGGCATTAAATGCCCATCTGTGTCGCCCAAACAGTGCAGAAAGGTGACCGTTAGGGGTGCCATCGCTTCCCACGATGGTAATCTTGTCATCTCCGCTTGGCACCTCGCACCGCTTGGCTGCACAGCCTCTCGCCACGCGCGCCTAGAACGGTCCCAGGGTGACACGTCGATGGATGTGCTGGAGCGTAGGTACAGAGTGGTGGCCTGTCGCGGCAAGCGCCTTGCCGCGGTCGTTGTCTTGTCGCGCCCGGAAGCTTGTCGCTCACCGGACCTTGCTGGGACGCGAGGCGCGTCGCGGCAAGTTCCGTGAAATGCCTTGATTGGCCTTCCCGGCAAGCTCCTCTTGCCGGGGCCTTGTCTCCTTCCCAGCAAGCTCCTCTTGCCGGGGCCTTGAACACTTTGTTCTTGAATGGCTCCAAAGGAACCACGGAGGACCTTGGCGGTCACCCGGCAAGCCTTGCCGCGGGGTGCTGCGACTGCCCGTGCACAAGTTCGGGATACTAGGGTACCCCTACTTTAGTACACCGACATGATCCATTCTTACGTCACACTTAAAAGGAATTGGAGAATAGCTCTGGGAAATTAGAAGAGTCAGGTAAGATCCTGGGAAAAGACCTGTGGGTTAGGGCCCACTCAAAAGAGAACATCGTTGAACGATTTTGAATAAAGATTGCACATGTTGAATTAAATGACTTGAATGGGATAATAATCTCCAAATAGCTTGAACAGATTAAGAATGGAAAGCATGAATCTTCTGAGATATCTTGATCACTCCAGGACAAATGGATAGGAAGAAGTGAATGATTAAGAGGTGCAACGACGTGAGAAAGCATTTGACACGAGGAAAGGAATATGATCAACACTGAAATCTTGAATTGGATCCATCGGAGAAGAAAAGAGAACGAAGAATGATAAACTTGTAGCTCCGTTAGTATCTTCTTGAGAATCACCGGATAAGAACATTGAAAGAAACGAATGGAGAGACTTCTCACAAATAAAAGGGTTACATGATTAGGAAATCTGAGTCCTTGAAGAAAAAGGTTGGGAGGGCGGGAAAAGCAAAGACAACTTGGGACGAATGAAACAAACATCGTTGAGAAAACTTAGAATTGATTTTGCGGATGGGGAGAATGATGGGATCATCTTGAAGAGAAGCGCACCGGTTGGAAAAGAATTAACATGACAACCTCAATGATTAAAAAGGATTAGTATTCACATAGCAATATGAGAACACCATTTAGGAAAAGGTATGGAATCAACACTTGACTTCGAAGCAACTCGAATACCACAAATAAAACAAAACAAAGGATTGGCTTGCAGAATAAGCCGGAAACAAACATATGATAGAGATTTACCCAATCCCATATCATGCATCTGTCGGAAAGATATTCTAGGAGCTACTAGAATTCCCACCTATAAAACTCCCGAAACTTTCTGGTTATGCAATCTGGTGTTGGGGATATAGGGGAAGCAATATATATCTCACCCAAACTAACAATCCCTACATCCAGCTGTATCCATCCGTCAACACATAACCAAGAAACCTCCGGAAATCGTGTACCTCAACCTTCGAAAAGCATCCGTTATACGAGCTATGGCAATACTCCCAAACTCCCCAGTAATGGGTGGCGTCGAGGTTATCTCACCAACAACTGCATAAAAGAGATTTTCGATGTCGGCAAAACTCAGGTATTCCAGAACTGCAACGATAAAATTATGATGACAACACCTCGGAGCTCAACTCCCCGGGACACTGCCACAACCCCTAAATGTCAGGAGGCACCAAGAACAATGTTCTCGTCACAAGAATATCGGAACGATTCCAAGATACCCGCGTGATCCTAAAAAAATTAGTGAAATTTGAGGAGAGGAAAGACAAAACATCTACGTCAAGAGTCCTCACCAGAGCGACGAAGGGGGCTGAGGAGTAAAAAGAATCCTACTCTCCGATATATATAATCCTAAGACTCAAAATAGTTTTCTTCTAGACTCAACAACGGCCAAGCATCAAGGGGGCTCCTATGGACGGTCGAGGCTCTGATACCAACTTGTCACGCCCAATATGCGACCCTATCCAAAAGGAACTCGAAGGTCCCACCAAGGATAGACCCGCATATTGAAACACTTTTGCAAGGTGGATATCATTACATCAACATTACATAATAGGTAGGGATACATACATAAGGCATACAATGCCACACGAATACAACATCATCTTACATAAGATCAACATCCGACTACGGATGAAACACAAACAGAAACTCAAACGACATCCATCCTGCTAGCCCAGGCTGCCGACCTGGAACCTATCCCCTGATCGAAGAAGAAGGAGAAGAAGAACTCCAAATCAAGCAAACATCGCTCTCGCGTCATGAACATCGCATAACCTGTACCTGCAACTGTTGTTGTAGTAATCTGTGAGCCATGAGGACTCAGCAATCCCATTACCATGGGTATCAAGACTAGCAAAGCTTAATGGGAAAGGAAGGGGTAAAGTGGTGAGGTTGCAGCAGCGACTAAGCAAGTATGGTGGCTAACATACGCAAATAAGAGCGAGAAGAGAAGGAAAGGAACGGTCGTGAAGCTAGCAATGATCAAGAGGTGATCCTGAACACCTACTTACGTCAAACATAACCCAGAAACCATTTTCACTTCCCGGACTCCGCCGAGAAGAGACCATCACGGCTACACACGCGGTTGATGCGTTTTAATTTGGATCTGGTGTCAAGTTATCTACAATCGGACATTAACAAATTCCCATCTGCCACATAACCGCGGGCACGGCTCTCGAAAGTTTAAACCCTGCATGGGTGTCCCAACTTAGCCCATGATAAGCTCTCGCGATCAACGAAGGATATACCTTCTCCCAGGAAGACCCGATCAGTCTCGGAATCCCGGTTTACAAGACATTTCGACAATGGTAAAACAAGACCAGCAAAGCCGCCCGAATGTGCCGACAAATCCTGATAGGAGTTGCACATATCTCGTTCTCAGGGCACACCGGATTGTCCAAACTTCTGGTAGGCCAGTCCAGAGTTGCCCCTGGTGGCCACCGGCGGCTGACAGGTTGGACCAACACTCACGACGAGCACTGGCCTGGGGGGGGGGGGTAAAAATAAGATGACCCTCGAGAGCGTGACTCCCAAGGGAAAAAGGGCTAGGTGAGGCAAATGGTAAAACCAAGGTTGGGCCTTGCTGGAGGAGTTTTATTCAAAGCGAACTGTCAAGGGGGTCCCATAAATCACCCGACCGCGTAAGGAACGCAAAATCTGGGAACATAACACCGGTATGACGGAAACTAGGGCGGCAAGAGTGGAACAAAACACCAGGCATAAGGCCGAGCCTTCCACCCTTTACCAAGCATATAGATGCATTAATTAAATAAGAGATGTTGTGATATTCCAACAAAATCCTGTCCACCATGGAGCAATCTTCAACTTCACCTGCAACTAACAACGCTATAAAAGGGGCTGAGCAAAGCGATAACATAGCCAAACAATGGTTTGCTAGGAAGGGTGTCAAAGGTTAGAGGTTCATGGCAATTTGGGGAGGCTTGAAGAGCAAAATATAGGTAGCGCAACATAGCAATAGAACGAAGCAACTAGCATAGCAATGATAGTAGTGAGATCCAGGGTAGCGATCATCTTGCCTGAAATCCCGCTAGGAAGAAGAACGAGTCCATGAAGAAGACGAACGGGAGTAGTCAAATGAATCCTCACAATCGCAACATCACCGAAACTAAGAAGCAACACCGGAATGAAACAAACAACATGGTAAACACACAAGCATAATCATGGCATGATGCACAAACAAGTATGATGCATGTCTGGTTTAATGAGACATGGCACGGCAAAGTGCAACAAACAATACTACAAGTTAAGTGGAGCTCAATATGCAACGAGTTGCATATTGACAAAACACCACATCAAATATTTAGTTCTCTCTCGTTTATGTACCCAACAATATTAAATGTTGTTAAACATGGAAAGAGGTGAAGCATAATAAAACTACCTATCTAGTCAAGTTTAAATGAGGCCGGAACAACGACAATTCCGAAAAATCCCCATGTCATTTAGCAATTTAATGCAACAACAATTTTAAACATTTTAAATGTTGTTATCATGATGCGGATGACATATGCAAAACTTATGCAATTTTATGAAAATGTTGACATGAGCAAGATACGAGGCATTTGTCACCATGGCGGAAAGAAGGGGTGTCACGAAAACATATCCGAAAATGATGCCACGACAACATATCGGTTCTGGTAGCTCATGGAGATACCGGTGCAAAAGGAGGCGTGCGGATGTGCGCAACATGCTAGAGATGGTGGGGTGCTCCCGACTACCGGGTTCCCACGGGTTAGTGGCATGGAAAATGAGTGACAATTCGAACACGGTGCAAATGGTGCATCTCATTCAACACATTCATTCGGTCCACGGCGGTCGTTCTCGGCGGTTATACCTTCGAAGCGTGCATTTCGAAGCGGGTCGAGTTCGACGAAGGAAGTAGTGGTACACGGGCCGTAGTGGAAGTAGTCGTTCTTGCGACGGTAGTGGAAGTAGTTGTACACGTTCGTTTCGGAGAGGTACTTGACGAATCCAACATCTTCGGGGCGACGGTAGTGGTACACACAACGTCGGGGTACTTGTTAGTCCGGTTTTGGCGGTGTAGATGTACACGTTGTCGGGGTACTTGTCGCATCACCGGGTGTAGTCGTACACGTTCGGAGCGGAACTTGGCGGTCCATGTAGTCAAACTTGACGCATCCGAAGGGTACTTGGTGAATCCGCACATAGATGTACTTGGCAAAAAATCCTGGAGATGATGCGTCCGCGTATGGTTCTTGGCGGCGTTCTTGCTGGTCCAAAAGAAGCAAGACCGAAGGCCGGCGGTAGGGACTTGGTGCTGGTCGATGCGGACGAGCGGAGGTGCGTCCTCCTCCCCGCTCGAATGAAGCAGAGGCGGGGCAGGGGCTTGGACATGTAGAGGCGCTGGAGGTGACGAGCTCCCAGTCAAGTAGAGGGCTCGGGTGCGGAACTTGATGTGACGAAGGCGAAGGGGAATGCGACGAGGCAGACGATAGCGGATTGCTCGCCGGCACGGCTAGAGGCGGAGGTTGCTGGTGCAGGCGCATGGGGAGGTGAGGAGGAGGCGAGATGGCACGACAGCGGCCTGGGAACGACGGCTCCAGCGCGGGGCGGGCAGAGCAGCTCCGGCGGTGGGGGGGTACGAGGTGAGGATGAGGAAGCAGAGGGGAGGTGTCGCGTGGAGGAGAGTCGACGGGGCGGCGCTCGCCGGAGTCGGGGCCGAAAGGGACGGGTCGAGGGGCTCCTCCCTGGCGACGGAGCCGACGAGGCGATGGCGCCGGGTAGACGAGGAGGCAGGCGAGGAGGTCCTGGCCCGGTGGCGAGCTTGAGGGGATCGGGCGCGGGCGCTCCTCTCGTGTGTGATGCATGTGTGTGAGTGGCGGCACTAGCAGGGGAACGAGGGAGAGGGGGGTCGAGCGAGTGGGTGGAAAAAGGAGATCGGGCAGGCCTCTTGGGCCGGCTAGGTCAGGCCGCAGGTGGGCCTTAAGCGGGCTTCGGCTATGCACTGCTCCCCTCTCTCTTGATATACTCCTTACAGAAAAAATAGAGAGATACCAAAAAGAATCAAGAGAAGAGGCCATGGAGAAGAATACAATGGTGGGATATTTTTGTAAGGCTTTATGGAATGTTTCCAACGCAACAAGAGTGGTTGCAGCAAAATAGGCGAAGTTAAACCCAAAATTATTTAACTTGCGCCAAAGGAGTTTGAATGGAGTCTAGGATTTAGGAGTGTCCAAAAAATGTTAAGACTTTAGGAGGAGCCTCGATAAATGGAGAAAGAAATATGGAGAAAGTTTGGAGAACAAACATGAAGCAAAAGGCATGAGAATTAAATTGCAAGTGTGTTATGGTGATTCCAAAGTTAATGGAATATTATTTTTATAACTCCCTAATAATATTGGGAGGATATATGTTATAAAGAGAAATCGCCATGTGCATTTCCCTCGATCTAAATGGACCGAAGATCCATACGATTTTATTTAGATGAGTTTTTAAAAGGGTTGCATGATGACATGATGCAATGCAAATGATGCAAAGAGATGAGATGCATGACATGAACAAAATGCAAAACAAAAGATAAAAACCCAACCACGGAGGAAATATCATATCGCATCTCCGGAAAAGGCAAGAGTTGGAGTTACGAATATGGAAAGTTGTATCCGGGGCGTTACACCAGCCACTCATCGCGGATGTTATGTTTAAAGGCTGCGAGAGCCTTTGCATCCGGACAGTCGGCGATTTGATTTTTCTTTGTCAAGAACCGTGTCCAGAATTGTCTGGCCGATTCGCCTGGCTGCTGAATTATGTGGCTTAGGTCATCGACGTCTGGTGGTCGCACGTATGTGCCCTGGAAGTTGTCAAGGAATGCGGCTTCCAGGTCCTCCCAACACCCAATTGATTCTGCTGGCAAGCTGTTGAGCCAATGCCGAGCTGGTCCTTTAAGCTTGAATGGGAGATATTTGATGGCGTGAAGATCGTCGCCGCGGGCCATGTGGATATGAAGGAGATAGTCTTTGATACAAACCGCAGGGTCTGTTGTGCCATCATAGGATTCAATATTCACGGGTTTAAACCCTTCGGGGATTTTATGATCCATTACTTCATCTGTGAAGCATAGTGGGTGTGCGGCACCTCTATATTGGGCTATATCACGACGTAGCTCAAGTGAGCTTTGTCTACTGTGTTCGGCCCGGCCGGAGTTGCTGTATCCGGCGCGACGGTCGTCGTCGCGCATCGTGGGGCGCCCACGTGATCCGTAGATCGATCTTGATTGTCTTGCCTTATCCTCCAATATGTCTTGCAAGTCCGGCGTATTCCCCCGTGGCTTCGTACTTTTCGAGCGGTGCCGGGGTACGGTTCTAGAGGAGGGCCTAGAGGCCTCTCTGTCGCGGCCACGAGGTGGTCGGTCGGCCGTATTGTGTGCTGGTGATGCAGGTTTATATGCCTCCTCCTCTAATCAGGGGAGCAACTTGCGTTTGGGGTAGCTTTTGGAGGGATGTTCGAGTTCATACTCTTCGGCCGCAAGGACTTCAGTCCATCTGTCGGCTAGCAGGTCTTGATCAACTCTAAGCTGTTGTTGCTTTTTCTTTAGGCTGTTCACCGTGGCCATTAGCCTGCGTTTGAAATGCTCTTGTTCGACGGGATCCTCGGGCACGACGAATTCGTCGTCGTTGAGACTTGCCTCGTCTCCGGAGGGAGGCATGTAATTATCATCCTCTACCTCTTCATCTGCCGCTCTCTCATGAGGGCTGGCTTCTCCGTCCTCCTGTGCTGAATCTTGCTGGAGGGGGTTGTCTTCGGCACTCTCTGGGGTGTTATTATCTCCGGTGCCGGAATCTCCATTCTTGCTGTGGCGGGATTTAGAGCGGCGCCGCTGACGCCGACGCTTGGGCTGTTTCTTGGAGGAGTCTTCATCTGCTGCTTCCTCGCCATTCCCATCCTTTGGGATGTCCACCATATATATGTCGTATGACGAGGTGGTCTTCCAGTGCCCCGTAGGCGCTGCTTCTTGGTCGTCTCCGGCGTCATCGTCCATACCGTCGATGTCGTTGGAGTCGTAGTCTAGCATGTCGGTTAGATCGTCGACAGTGGCTACAAAGTGGGTGGTGGGTGGGTTTTGAATTTCTTCGTCGTCCACATCTCAACCATCCTGACCGCAATTCGGCCAGGGCTCTCCTGATAGCGAGAGGTACTTTAGCGAATTCAGGATGTCGCCAAAAGGTGAGTGTTGAAAGATGTCCGCGGCAGTGAACTCCATGATCGGCGCCCAATCGGATTCGATTGGAGGGGGCGTGGGAGGTTCGGAGTCTGGAGAGGAGTCCGGCACCTCGGAGTCACGAGCCTCACAAGGGACAAAGTCAGTATTCGGCCCCATCACCGTAGAGGTTGCAGCCCCCGAGGCGGTGTCTCCAAGGATGGGCCGAAGGCAAGAAAAGACTTGCAAGATTTGAAAATCAGGGAAGATCTACACATGCCGCCCCGTAAAATGTTAGACGAGACAGAGACGGAGACAGAGGCATGGGAGAAGAAGGGCAAGAAAATAAAGAAAGAGGATTATTGCCCCCCTTCTTGCTTCACCTTAAGTCAGGCTGAGATCGATCAATTCTTTAAGTGCCTTACCGGAGTCAAAGTTAGTTCCGGTTACTGTGGCAAGATAAGCAGATAGCTAGACACAGACAAGAAAAGGCTTAGCGGGATGAAGTCCCATGACTGTCATGTGATGATGACGCAGATACTACCTGTTGCCCTTAGAGGGATAATGGACAAGCACGTCCGTGACACGCTTATTGGTATCTGCAACTTTTTCGACGTCATCTCTCAAAAGTCGATCAGTGTGAAGCAACTCCGAAGGCTACAGGAAGAGATCATTGTGATACTGAATGAGCTTGAGATTTACTTCCCGCCCGCGTTCTTTGACGTGATGGTGCATCTGTGTGTCCATATTGTGCATGACATAATAGACCTGGGGCCGTCATTCCTGCACAACATGATGCCGTTTGAGAGGATGAATGGGATCATCAAAGGATTCGTTCGTAACATGTCCCGTCCATATGGAAGCATCATCCAGGGCTATGTGACACAAGAGTGCATCTCTTTCTGTGAGAATTTTCTATATGGCGCAGACCAGCCGCCTGGTGTTAGTGTTGGTTTGCCCGTTAACAAGCATGATGGGAGGCTCGAAGGAGAAGGTCACTGCAACGGTCACAGGGAACTACACGTGGCATACTCAGATCGATGCAGTGACTTTGAAAGAGCAAACTTGGTAGTGCTACAACACCTAGACGAGGTAGATCCTTTCGTGGCACTGCACAAAGAAATTATCGCAAAGAAGTATCGTGACCGGGGGCTATGCAGGACGGACGCCGAAGTTACTAGAGAGCACAACTCCACTTTCCTGCATTGGTTCAAAGAGCATATTATTGCTAATCCCCCGTAGGAGGGCTCTAAGGACGGATTGCTCATATACGCCTTAGCACATGGCCGCTCGCCCAACCTCGTAACCTACCAGGCATATGATATCAACGGATACACGTTCTACACGGAGGCCAAAGATATGGACAGTGATGATCAGAACTCAGGGGTGACGATGGAATGCATGACCAGCAGTGACAACGGCGCAACTGAACGATTTTATGGAAGGGTTGAGGAGATCTTGGAGCTTGACTACTCTGGACTGCACAACACGACGATGTTCTGTGTCAGATGGGCTAAGAATGTCGAAAGAGAAAACCGGATTTTCACTACCATGACTATACCCGACGCCAAGAGCGCTACCGTGAATGCTATCGCAAAAAACGAGCCATGGGTACACGCTAAGCACGTGACACAATGCTTCTTCATAACCGACCCACGCAATCCCAGCCGTGTTGTCGTGAGGAGAGGCAAACGGAACATCATTGGAATGGATGGAGTCGCCAATGAGGAAGACTATGATCAGTACGGCAACCCATTGAGGGAAGATGACGACGATGATGAAGTATACGTCAAAAGAAGAATCAATACTACATTACCTAAGAAAAATCGTACTCCATGGAAAAGGCAAGGTCACAATGAGGGGCTCAATTATTCTTCGACGAACAAGAAGGGAAAGAAGCTAACTCAAAAACGAAAATGTCAACGCTGAGGAACCGTATGTTATCGGTCAAATGATGTAATATATATATATATATATATATATATATATATATATATATATATATATATATATATATATATATATATACAGACCGTCTATTCTGCTAATATTAGCAGAATAACTATTCTGCACACCGCTTCCATACTGCACGCTGAACAGAAGCGCACTGCATCGTTTTGATGACGAGCACTGCAATGCTTCACGGGAGAACTGCTTCATTTTTCGGTGTTCCGCCCGCGCGCGTTCTATATGGAATCGGGTGTCGCGGGATTATTCAGTTTGTGTCTGCATCTCATTTTACCTTTATTCTTTCTGATTTACAGGAAAATATACTATAGAGCTTGCAAATCGACGGATTTGGCGGACGAGCTTTCTCTGTTCGTTCGTGTTCGCGTCAGATGCGATTTTTTTGTGCTCGGATGTTGTTATTTAGTAGGAATTCTTTGATTGCATTCGTTTTAATTGGTTCGTTCACTCTATAATTTGTTAATTTTTAGGAGTTAGTTTTCAATTCTTGGTATGTTGGTTGTGCGGGCGGGTGAGCTTCGTCCGCTCCTCTGTTCTTTGTTGATTTTTTTGATTTTTGCCCGTCCACGCGTGTTTTAATATTGTAATTACTGTTGCTGTAGGTTTGAATTCATTGTATTGCGGGTATAATTGTCATTTTTTGAATCGCGTTTTTTAAATGAAAGGTGATGTTGTTCGTCAAGTTGCCATGTCTTGCATGTAAATTTTTGCGGGTGTATTGTTCGATGGTTTAGTGGGTGTAGAATTTTTAGGCGAGTTATGGAAGTGCGAGTGAAATTGACACCTCTATCAGTCTATCACATTGTCTGGAGTTTTACTGCTTTAATTTTATTTGTTGTAGTCGCGGAAACGTTGTAGTGCACTGCATTTTCTTTGGTAGCGTACTTCGTGTAGCTTTATTACAGTGGTTATGGCTGTTTATGAGATTTCTCCTTTTCGTAAACTACATTCTTTGTTTACTACATTATGTGTTCTAGATGACTGCATAATATGCATTTCTGTACTGCATTAGCAGTGTTGTTAATGATCTATTCTGCTATTAGAAGGGATGGTCCATGATGCGCTTGTGTTAGCTGAATAGTTATTATAAGAATTTTTTTGAACTGCATACTATGAGAATTGTTTTTGAACATCATTTGTTAACTGCAAAGTTTTGACCATTTTGCATTTCGTTGTTACTGTTCGGAGGGCTGCCTTTCGTTATTATTAGTACCACACTATGTGTTCGAGAGGACTGCATTACTGCCATCAGCAACTTTGTCTAAAAGCGATGATAAAATGACGTAGTTGAGGTTGCATACTTTAAATAGGCATTGTTCAAATTGTCTGATGGACATGAATTTAAAAGCATACATCATAAGCAAAGCATTAGAAATATTGGTTGCTTCATATTATACAGCCTAGAGTGCAAAAATTGTAAACTTGATGGAGTCTTCTTCTTTGTAGAAAAAGACCATGGCCACTTCTCCGGCCTCAAAGCCATTTTGGGAGACAAAATCTTTCCAACCAGTAGTTATGTTGATACAGTCTTCAGAGTCGATGTGGTAGTCAGCTTCCATGTCTCCATAGCCATTTTTGTGTTCTGTCTCCAAAGTAAGCTTCCCTGAACTCGGAGCATGAATTTTTATTGCGGATGGCAGTTTCTGCATATTGCAATGGGTGGATAAAGAATTTATAAGTAAACAGCAAATGTTTTTGTTTTATACTTAGCATGATTTGTTTATGTTTACTTAAATAGTTACATACATATGATTGTATTTTGTAAAAGTAGTTGCAATGTATGAACAAACTTATATACGCAATTGACTCCTAGTTTTACTGGGATATATATTATACTGCAACATGTGTGCACTGCAATGTCAGTAACGATGTACTTTTCCAGCATATTAATATAACTGCAACGCTTATCTACTGACCTTTTTTTTGTACATATGTCGATACATGGTGTGGTACTGAAGAAAGATAGGTGGAAGCATCTAGTCTTAATAGCTAACAGATCTGAACAACAATACAAATTCTGTTTTGTATTTTTGTTGATATTACTGAACAAATTGATTGAACTATATATTCAGATGTGTATTTGCAGTCTAGAATATGTCCAAAAATTGTGAGTGGAAAACATACCCAACTTTCCTGTAGATCTGTGGTTGTGAGGCGATGAAGAAATGGCGGACGAAACCCCCTGTTGGGTATCATCAGGCAGCCGAGCATGCTGCGCCACTCGGTGTTGGTGAGCTGTAGGCCTTCTGCGAAGACGCATGTGTCCGCTACCGGCGCCATCCTTGACAAGCACCCGCACTTGCAGTCCATGGCGGGTTCAGTGGAATTCCAGAGAAGAGTTGTGGATGTGATGAACCCTAGATCTAAGTTTTGAGGAAAATGAGGAACGGGGGGAGGAGTTGTGTTAGTCTGTAGCACGAATGGATAAGTTTTTATGCAACCAATCGAGCAATGGCAGTAATAAATGTTGTGGTTGGCGTTAGGTGGTGTATTGAGTCTGATTAAGTGAACACGAACGCATTCAAGAAGGAACAGTACTGCTTACTTGAGAATAGCGAACTGCATTGTCATATCACGACGGAATGCGAACTGCCTGTGTTTGTGTATGGTATGTAGCAATTTTTTTTAATTTTCAGTGGCCTCTCTCTTTTTTGTTGGCCCTGTCTTCTGGTAGTGAAGATGTAATTGGGCCCAAGTCGGCCTGTGAGCACACGGCTGGTTCCCTGTGCGCTGTGTGTGCGTCCTAATGTTTAGTCCCACCTCGCTTGCGGAAGGCGCGCCCTAGTTGTTTATAAGCGCTGGCGAGGCATACCGGTCGAACTCCTCTGTATACTTATCTGGGCGCTTATACACGGCGCTCGCTGCTATATGCTCTATGACCTGTGGGCCCATGTGCAACCGGCCCCATGCACTGTGACTCAGAACGACTCGCCTTCTGTGGGCGTAGACCTATTACGAGACTGGCTCGGGCCGGTGCAACCTGGGTGGTCAATTTTTTTTTCTTTTTATATTTCTGCCCTCTGTGTTTTTTTTCAATGTTGGAGTGTGCACTGCATTGATCAGGGTTCTGTACTGCATTGTATACGCATTGCATACTACATTGTTAATCTTTTTTCCCAATGTATGGGAGTGCACTGCTTTGTAAATCATGCCTGTACTTCACTCATTATGGTTTTGTGCTGTAATTTCGTGTACTTCCGGACTGTATTGAATTATTTTACGTGTTTTGCATTTTTCTATTTGTGTTTTTGCTCTTATGTATTCCTTTTTTGAAATTTATGTTCGTGCACTGCTTTGTTGGGTATGTTAAGACTTCATTCGACAAATTCAGTGTACTGCATTCGTCCGCAACTTGCACTGCATGCGTCCTGTTTGCATTCTGTACGGCAATTTCATCACCAGCAAGCAAACTAACATAATCTGAGTTCATCATTACAGGCGATTGTGCATGGCAAGCAAACTAGGTTCAGCACACAAGCAAACTAACGATACATAAGCAAACAACACAAAGCAAATTTGATGATACATAAGCAAACTAACGATACATAATTCTAAAAGAACGCTGGCATTCTTGGCTCCTGGCCGGCACCATCTTCTTCTTCACCAGTCGGGCTCTCCCCATCCCCAGCTGCTCCTGGCGCGCTTGTTGGGTGGCTCCTCCTTCTCCAGCTTTGCACGGTGAAGGCCGTCCTGGGTGAGGGTGATGCGGTTCCATATCTCGTACGCTGCGTAGGCGTCCTTTGCCGCGTACTCGATGTGCCTCCTGGATAGAGGCAGGATGGCCCAGCGCTGGTGCTCGGCGTCGGTGAT
Source organism: Triticum timopheevii (assembly GCA_963921465.1). NCBI lineage: Eukaryota > Viridiplantae > Streptophyta > Magnoliopsida > Poales > Poaceae > Triticum > Triticum timopheevii. The sequence goes on from OY997270.1 coordinate 109,611,431, forward strand.
CTTCTTCTTCATGTTGCTGTAGTAGTCGTCGATGAGCGCGCCGGAGACGTCTCCGAGGGAGTCCAACGGCTTGGTTGCGTCGGGCACCCTCCACTCCTTCTGGATGTCGACGAAGTTGGCGACCTCCAGTTTGACGCGCTCCAGCCTGGTTTTGTCGCCGTCGATGGAGAAGCCTGCAAAGGTGTACCTGGGGTCGGCGAGGAAGTTGTCAAAGACGGTGCACCTTTCACTGTCGCTCATTTGGAAGAGCAGCACCGGGTTATTCTTGCCGACGGAGAGCTGGCAGAGGGCAGGTTTCTGCGTCGCTTCAGGGTTGTTGTCGTACTCGAGATCAATGCCGACGATCTTGTGGCGCTGGAGGCTGAGGTGGCACTCATACTGCGCGAGGGTGATCGCCATCTGCTTCTTGTCGTTGGTGTGGATGACGTGCAACTTGGTGTTGCCGTGCGCCTCCACGGCGTTGTCGCCCTTGTACTCGTCGGTGAACGTCATCGCCGGTGGTGGGAGCGCAATGGATACTTGTGTTTGTTGTGGATGTGGATGAGAAGGCCTTTGGCAGGGGTCTGAATTTAAGGGGAGGGCGCGGGGTGGGATGGCCTCGTCGGATGAACTGCACGATCGCGCTGATGATGCGGTTGTGCCGATCGTGGGTTGGTTTTGCATCTGTGATCGTGGGCTTGTGGCGATGGAATTGCTCCGATCGGGTGTATGTATGCGAACGTGGGTTTTTTAATGTGGGTTTTTTTTGGTCAGCACATTTTTTTTAACCATAACCTTTTTCTATTCGAACGGGCATTTTGTCATGTTTTATAGATGTATACTGGGTGACAACATAACTGCATTGCTTACAACTAAGCACTGCGTCGCTTACAAAACAGAACTGCAACATTGTATACATGTGTGTACTTCATCGTTTTTTGCGTGTCTCTTGCTATATGCTTCGGTGGTCTGCATTGCGCACCGGAATGCACTGCATACTTCTACCGACATGTACTGCATCTTGTTTTTGCCGGTAATTATCACAGTCCCTGGCAGGGACGGATAGGAAATGGGAGGGGGGTGGCCCCCCCCCCACTTTTTTTTCGAAATTATTGTTTTTTCTTAGTCGGTTTTGTTGGGCCTATGTTCGTGTATTTTAGAGACGCATGTACGTTGTCAATTTTTGGGTGGCTGGTGCCGGTATCATTTGGGTGATCAGTTTTTATTTTTTGTATGCTTTTTCATGACGTGGAGTGCACTGCTTTTTGGTAAATCATCGGTGCAGTGCATTGATCATGGTTATGTACTAGATGTGAACTTCATTCCTTACTGCATGTACAGTTCTCATTTTTTATCCCGTGTTTTTACTTTTTTTGTAATCTTTTTTTTCGAATGCATGGTAATGCACTTCTTAGCAAATTACGACTGTACTACATTGTTTATGATACTGTACTGCAAGTTCGTGTACTTCCGCACTGCGTTAACTTATTCCGCGTTTGCGTTTTTCTTCATCCCGAGAAGAAATGCATAATGGCGTACTGCATCCCATATAGAAATGCACTGCATTTTTCCATCAGTGTGTACTGCATTTTTTTTGCCTGTGCTTACTTCACTGTACGGGAGGTTAAAGGGGAGAGCGGATGGTGGGGGGTGCACATTTTTTTGTGTGGCACTTAATTGAAGGTAGACATTTTTTTTTCTGGATGTGTTATTTTAACATGCGTTGTGTTTTTGATTTTTACTTTTTTTATGAACTGTATGTATTTTGTTTGTTGTTTTACTATTTTTAAATTTCATGATTCTTCACAGATAACTGCATCATGTGTTTTTGTTGTTGTTGTTTTTTAGTAATATGTGCGTTTTTGATGTAGACTGGCTTATTTTGTCCGGGCTGTTTTTGGGCCGGCCCGTTATTTGTTCCCCTTTTTCCGAAACGCGGGCCTCCTGCGTGTCGTTTCCACTCTATTCCACCGCTCCGCTGTCAGAGAAAGAGACCGAGAACAATCCCCTCTCCTCTCTTGCAGTTTCTCCCGAGGTATCTCTCCCTTGAGCAAAACCGCCGTCGCGCGCAGCAACGGCCGTCGCCTGGAGAACCGCCGCCCTCAAGAGGTCCTTGTTCCTGCATTCGGCGTTGCTGTCCGCTCCGTGAGCCTTTGTCGCCGCGCTCCCGCAGCCCTTTCCCTTCCCCGCCCCGCCTTCCCCGCCGCCGTCACCGCACACTTTTCTTCGCTACATTTCGCTTGGCTCGGTGTTGATTGCCCCTCGCCTTGTTTTTGTGATTCTTGTAGTTGCTGTAGCTCTTTTTGCTTGTGTAATTTTTCGTAGGCAGTCGATTTTATCTCGTTTTGAAGTCGATAGTTGTGTGTAGCAATGCGGATCTAGGGTTTCGTGAGATTTTCGCCGATTTTGTTGCTTATGTCTGTCACTTCGTCCTTTGTGTTGCAGGGAAATGCTATGTCTTCGCCGAGCAGGCAGGGAGAAGGGGTTCAGGGTATGTGGAGTGATTATTCCTTAGGCTTTGTTTATTTTGTTTGGTGTTTATCTAGTTTCCTAATTCATCCTTCATATTGGGTTATGCTCTGTTAGTTGTCAGCGTTCGTTTGCATTATTTTGTCATGTGATGTTTTTGTAATTTATTTTTTCTTGTTTTTTGTTTTTGAATCCAGCAGGTGATTGAGTGCTCATAATGATACACCAATTGTCTCTCCTTGTCCTGGTGGTAAGGATCATGGTGTCGAGGGAGGACATCAAGTGAATTCGCCGATTGAATCTTCTCCTATAAGTGTTGCCCCTCCTTCTGGTATGTGGTTAATTTGTTTATTTTTGTGTATGCTTTGTTTTATCTAGTTCGACATTTTTATTGCGAATATCTGTGATTTTACTATATGCAGCACTGCATTTTATTTTTTGTATGTGAACTCCAGACTATGTACTTGTGAACTGCATTGTCGTTTTATTCAAGTTTTTTGTACAATGCATTATTTTTTAATTTGAGTTTATGGTTTAGCACTACATTTATATGTCTAACTGTACTGCATTTGTTTTTTTTGTGCAATTTTTAACGAGCATAGACAAACTTTATTTTGATGCAGTGTCTGTTTTCCATGCTGGGGCGCCTGGGTTTGAGGAGGTTACTCAATTGATTGACCATTATTTTGCAGAGGGTAATGTTGGTTTGAGCTTTGATCAGAGACGTCCTGTCTTGTCTGAAACACAGTCGCAGTCTGTTGATGGTACAGAGGAAGTTACATAGGATTGGATGGTCCTGGAACAGGTTTGTCAATATGAGTTGAAGCAAAGCAAGAAGAAGTTGAGGTTTGAAATTGAGTCAAAAGAGTTTGCTGAAATGGAGAAGCATAGGAGATCTGCAGATGGTGGCAAGGGTGGTAAATTTGGCAAAGTGAAGAAGAGGTTGAGTACTGTTGCTGAGGAAGGTGGTACACCTCGGCGGAGTCCACGTGTTGCTGGAATGAAGAAGAATCTTGGCAAGAGACCCGCTGAAGTTGGTGGAAGTGATGATCCTCAGCGCAAACGACTACATGTCACTGAAGGTCCCGATTTTGATGACGATGACTTTGTGCTTGCTGATTATGTGAAGGGTGTTCATCCTTCTAGACGCAAAGACTGTGGTTCATCTAAGACTGTACCCAAGCGTGCCCATGATGATGTCGACGAAGATGTTGGTGGTGATTCTGGCGAGGAGGTGGATGCTGCTCCAAAGGTTTGTTGAAGTGCACTGCATTTGTTTCCTTCATTTTGTTATTCTTTCTGTATTTTTTTATGCGTAATCTTCTAATGTGGACTGCATTTCCCTTTACACAGAGGAAGAAGTCTAGTAAGAGCAATGCAACTGAAGATGATGGTGAGGGAGATGATTCTCGATTTAACAAGACCGTGCGTTTGTCGCTTCCCACTGTTTGCAAGGCGGCTTCTTTGTTGAAAGAGGCGCATTGCAGCCGTGTTAGGGATGCTGGATTTGGTGTTGTCTTTGATCTGATAGTAAAGAAAAATGTGTCGCGCATTCTTATGTGCTATTTGATGGGAGTGATTGACCCTGCCACTATGTTAATGGACTTTGGGAATGGCAGGGTTCTTCGAATCAATCGTGATGCAGTTCATCACATTTTTGATTTACCTATGGGAAGTCACACTGCACCCATGCCTGCTTCCAGCGGTCATGATGAATCGTTTACTGCCCTCAAGGATGAGCTTGGCTTTGACCGTTCAAAAAGTATAGGTGTCAAGGACTTGCTTGAGAAGTTGAAAGTGTTGGTGGAGGAAGATGATTATGTGAGTGTTGACCTTGCTGTGAAGGTTTTCTTCCTTATACTTTACCAGAATTTGCTGTGCCCGGGGCCGGTAGAGTTGCTGCAATGGTAGAGAACATGGATTATGCGGCTATGGCTCAGATGGACTTTTGTCAGCTTGTTGTTGATGAGTTGCAGGCAGCTGTGGTTAGGTGGCAATCAGAAGGCAGCAAGCAAAATTGTGCAGAGGGTTGTGCCATTGTCCCCCTGATTATGTATCTTGACTCCCTGAAGCTTCGCAAATTTTCAGTCATGCACACATTGACGCCACGTGCGTCATACCTGATGACCAAGGACCTGATGAAGTTGTACAATGAGGATGTGCTTGTGAAAGGAAAGATTTACTTGGAAAGTTACAAATTTGGGAAGCTGCCGATTAGTGCACCTGATTTTTTAATATCATATTTTTTTAAAAAAATGTGCAGTCATTATAAATGTGAACTATTCTAGTACTCACATGTGTACTTCTCTTTGCGTGTTCTCTTTTTTTGCAGTGGAAGGCGTTAGGTGATATTGTGTACAGCCGTCCTGCTGCAGTTGTACATGGCAGCTCTGATGCGGGGCCTAGCACTCATGATAGGTTTTATGAGCCTATCTGTAGTCAGCTTCCTGTTTGTGATGATGAGGTGCCGCATACTCGTGGTTTCATGCCTCGATAGATGTTTGATAATACAAGCTCTTATAAACAGACATTTGTTGGCGGCAAAAAGCATGATGAGATTGATGAGCTTCTTCTGAAGGTTTTGAAGCTGACTGAAGATTTGCCAACCTCTGGTGATAGGTTGAGGACAGTTGCTGGTTTTTTCCCTATTGGCCATGGCCCCCGAGATGAAGATATTGTTGCTGCTCACAATTTTGATTGTGGTGTGATTGAAAGCCTGAAGATTGCAGTGACAAATGTTCGTTCTTCGTATGCTCAATTGATACATTCACAAGAAGAAAAATGCGGTCGGTATGAGAAGGATGCTGGGCATATCGTGGATGAAATGATCCGTCAGGACGCTGGCGTTGGTGCTGATAATGTATGTTCTATGTTTTTTGTGGCTTTGGACCTCTTTTTTGTGTATTATGTTGACTGCTACTCACTTTTTTTTGGTTATAGACTGGAGTGGAATCTTCGGGTGTCGATGGAACTAGAGATGATGGAGTTGGTCAGGTATAAATACTCCTGCCATGTCTGTTCTGCCATGCTTCCCTTTTTCTTTGAAATTACATTTGTTTGGTTCCCATATTTTTCTTGTGTACTTCTCTGTTGTGAAGTGTGTACTGCTTGTGTATGGTTGGAGTTTTATCTTTTTCGGTCGGTAACATCTTATTTGTCTTTTTTGGTTTGTTGTATGGCTGTAGACTGGTGTCGCTGCTCATGATGTGCACAAAGAGACTTACGATGGCTTTGGGAAGGATGAGGTCTTGGGTGATGCAGTGTCCCCTCTTGATGTTGTAGCTGATAAGGTATAGATGTATTACTTGTTCTGTTAGTGGGTTGTAATCTAATTTTTTGTTGTCTGTTATAAACTTGATGTACGCTGTTATGTTCATCCATATGCATTTTCATTTGCGTATGTTAGCTGCAATAGTTTTACATGTGTGATCTTCACTGTTTGACATAAGTGAACTGCAGTTCTTTTTGGCATGCGTGATCCATACTTATTTACATAAGTGACCTTTGGTATTTAACATAACTGAACTGCAGCATTTGTCAAATCGAACTGCATTTCTTTTTTTCTATGTATACGTGGGTTGCGGTTGTAGTTTTGTTTGACACACGTGTGTTGGTGTTTTTTATATGTGGACTGTAGTTGTTATGTGTATGTTGCCAGCAGTCTTTTTTGACATAAGTGTGCTGTGTGTTGTTGTGTTAGTTATCCCCATGCTTATTTTTGTGTTACTGGGTGTTTTCTAAACTTTCCACAGGTTGGAGAACCAAACGTGGAAGTCCACGTTGATCTGAATTAGGGTAGTTGTGCTGTTGATGACCGTGCCAGTGTTGATGCTTCTGTATCGGTTGCCGTTGAGTGTGCTGATCCTTCTGTAGCTCAAGGATCCCATGATGCTATTCCCGCCAGTCGGCATGAAGATTCTGATGTTGGCATTGAAAAGCCACTGGAGAATGTTGCCCCTGCTGCTAGTGTTGTTTCTTCCCCTGTGTCTCTGGTGTCCAATGATGTTCCGGAAGTATTGACACTGGAGCCTCATGTAGTTGAAGTATCTAAGGAAGCTGTTGTTGACCAGACTATTGTAAATCGAGAGAATGCTGATGTTGCTGCAGAAGGAAAGTCCAGTGAGGTTGTGTTGGATTCGTCGCAACCTATGCAAGAAAATATTTTACTCAGTTCTGAAGAACAGCAGCCTGAAGACTCTGACACTGAAGGCAAGAGATTTTTTCTAAACAGTGCAGTTTGATGTTTTTCTCATTCATGTTGTTTAATTACTATGGTATCTGTATTAGATGTTAAATGATAAGTGAAACTTTTGATCTTTTGTCTATGATTTTCAAAATAGCTAGCAGAATTCCCTTATCTTAATATTTAAACTTCATTGTTTGGTTAAGTGAACTTCATCTTTTTTATTGCAGATGATGAACTCCCTGTTGTGGCACCGTCGAGCATTGATCCAGCTCTTCTGAAAAGATACAATGAGTTATACGCTGCTGTTACAAGGGCTCGGAAGGACAAGAAGAAGAAGTATGGTTTTTTAGAAATTGTTTTGTTCATATGTATTATCTAATTTTTGTACTTACCCATTTTTATTTGTTGTTATTTTTTTAGTATCTTATGTTTGAGTTTTTCATGAAAAATTCAGGGACATGATTGCTTTTAAAACTGAGATGGGTGATATTAGCATTGGCGAAGTTGGTCAATCCTTTTGGGATAAAGGGATGCTCACTACAAGGCTTGTAGATCTTGGGGTTTCTTTGCGGGTAGATAAGTTTAAGAGATCTCCGACAATGGTTGTCCCGTACCATATTTGTGTAAGAATGCAGAAATTTTTGTTTTATATTTTCTTTTCTGATTTCGTGCGACGACTTGTTTTGCTTATTTGATTGTTGGTTTTGATTTGGCAGACAAATATTTGGAATGGTGGTACTGTAGGCAGGAGTGTTAAAATGATGTTCTCTTCAAAAGCCGAGGAGCGTGTTGATAAAAAGGATATGGTGAGAGACTTTTTTATGTGTATTTTTCCTGTTTTGTTTTTATATCGTTCTGTATTTTCTTGTTACAATAATTTTATTTATTTATTCATGCTTCCAACAGGTCCTTTTTGCAACTTTTGATCCGCTAGATACGAGGGATGGTGTTGGTCATTATTGTGTAGTTGCGTTAAATGTGAAAGAAAGGCGGTTTGAATTCCTTGACTCGCTCAACAAACTTGGCAGCCCTGATGCGGTCAGGGTTTTTAGGAGGATGGTTAAAAATATCAAGCGTGCATGGAAAGAAGGTAGCTTGAGTTCTAATGAGCCCCTAAATCCTCCCACACTTGATGGATTTGTGTTGAAACATGTCATTGTCCCATTGCAGCCAAATGGGTGCGTTCTTTACAGCCCTTCTGTGTCATACTATTCAAGTTTTTTTTCACTTAATTTTTTTTGAAACTGATGTTTTTTATTCTTTTTATTGCAGGCATGATTGTGGATTCTATATGTTTCAATTCTTGCAGACATGGGATGGTGTTCGAGTTGCTAAGTTTGGGGTGGAGCACATTGGCTACATCAGAAAGGCCATGCTCTATAGTTGGCTAACATCGAGGAAGTGTTGCCTTGATTTAACATCACTTCTAATTTTTGCAGATAAAGGTTGTTTTGTTGAACTTCTTCATCCTCGCTTTATTTTATTTTTTACTACTGCTTGGTTCCGCTTCTTTATGGGCAAGTGGGCTGCATTGTTATTTTTATATGTGGGCTGCATTGCTGTATACAAGTGCGGGCTGCATTGCTGTAGAGAAGTGGGCTGCATTGTTATTTTTTATATGTGGGCTGCATTGTTATTTATATGTGGGCTGCATTTGTTTTATACAAGTGTGGGCTGCATTGATGTAGAGAAGTGGGCTGCATTATTATTTTTATATGTGGGCTGCATTGTTGTAGATAAGTGGGTTGCATTGTTATTTTTATATGTGGGCTGCATTGCTGTATACAAGTGCGGGCTGCATTGCTGTAGAGAAGTGGGCTGCATTGTTATTTTTTATATGTGGGCTGCATTGCTGTATACAAGTGCGGGCTGCATTGCTGTAGAGAAGTGGGCTGCATTGTTATTTTTTATATGTGGGCTGCATTGTTGTATACAAGTGGGTTGCATTGTTATTTTTTATATGTGGGCTGCATTGTTGTATACAAGTGGGCTGTATTGTTATTTATATGTGGGCTGCATTTGTTTTATACAAGTGTGGGCTACATTGATGTAGAGAAGTGGGCTGCATTGTTATTTTTATATGTGGGCTGCATTGTTGTAGATATGTGTGCTGCATTGATGTATACAATAGTGGGTTGCATTCTATTTTTTTCTCTATACATGTTTTCAGGTTCTTGTGTTTTGTACTGAGTGCTTCCATGTTTTTTCTGCACGTTTTTAGGTTTTGATTGGGGGCTTCATGAAGGCTGTACGTCACTGTTTGAGTCCCAGGGTTCTGATGTGGTTATGGAGGATTGTGTCATTGAAATCTCTCCAGATAATTCTGGTTTGAACACAAATGTGGCATCTGGACCTGATGGTGGAAGTGTCTCTCGACCTAGCTCTCCACATGATGTATATGATGTTGATGATGATGATTTTGTTACACCGTGTGCACGTGTAACTAGGACTAGGAGTGCAGCAATTAATCGTCCTCCTTTGGATGAGGTTGAAGTATTTTCAAACAAGAGGCAGGTGAGAGGGCTTTTAAGTTGAGATGCTCTATAGAGAAATTGAAGCCTCCGAGGTTCAGATATATGGATGAGGCGATTAAAATAAAGGATCTTGTTCTCAGCACAGATTTTGTAACCAAAAACCGCGAGTAAGTTTTTTATGTGATGCGTGTGCCCTTTCATGCTTTTTGTGTGTTTTGATTTTTAGTTCTAATTTTATTGATCCCATTTGTGTATGTTTACTGCAGGAACGCGTTCTTTATGGTGCATGGTCCTTTTGGTGATGATGTTGATACTTACAATTTCGACTATGTCTATGATACATTTGGCAAAGGAGCTATAATGGATTCGTATATCGTGGATTATGTTATCAAGTACTGGAAGCAAGACCCTGAATTGGGTTTAGCTTATCAATCCGGTGAACGTTTGCTACTTTCACCTTTATTTATCACAGTAAACGTTTGCTGTCATTCTTTCCTACTGCACTGGATTTTTCATGTCCATGCCTGCTTGCATTGTTTTTTCTTTTTTTTCATGTCCTTTTGTTTTTTGTTCTTTTTTGTGTACAGTACGTTCTTCAAATGGAAACCTCTGTGGTGAGAGATAATGACGGAAATCCTGTGTTGCCAGTTGTGCATAGCTCTTTTGTTTTAGAAGATGCAGTTAATCAGTTCAAATTTTTTGTGAACGACGGCGCAAACCTGTTGGATGCAAAACTGGTAAATTCATTGTTTTTTGTCATTTATTTTTCCTGGTTTGTTGCATTTTTTTATAGTTATTTTTGGAATATTGGTCCTGGTGGTACGTGTCGAAAGAACTTTTGATTTAATTTTTTTTATGTGAACAGATTATGATGCCGCGATTCAAGGATGGTCATTATTCCTTATTCACGATGAACCAGCATCGCTAGACCCTTGATATCCACGACAGTAGGAAGTACACTGGCCATCCTAATGTCACGACAAGGTGGCGTAGGACTGACTACCACGCAGATTGCACTAAAGTGGTATGTTATTTTTTCTTTGCCAACCGGAAAGCTTTCTTTGTGTTTCTCCCACTGTATTTTTTCATAAACTACAATTGTTCATGTAGTGAACTTCAACATATGCGCGACGGAACTGCATTTTTCTCACGTGCACTTAAAAGAGAGATTGTTTAGATGTTTGAGAACAACTTTTTTTTGGGTTCGTTTGAATATCAACTTTTAGATCCGTGATGTGTGTTATTCTTACCTTGTGCTTCTTTTTTTTTGCCAAATGAGAGGATGACTCTGCTGCTGAAGGCGATTTATGGTGAAAAAAATGTATAAATCGAGGAACCTTCCTAACTGGGTTAAATTGGCAGAGAAGCCATCTTACCCGATCGTGCCAGCGCAGGGAGTAAATGAGTGTGGAATCTATGTTCTGAGGATAGCGCAGTTGTATGACGGCCAACGTCTAGTTGAGAAAATTTTGAAATCCGACGTAACAGCTTCTCTGTTTTCTTTTTACTTTTTTTGTTCTTTGTGACAACCTTTTTTTTTATGATCACTTTTTGCATTTATTTTCTTTTTTTGCAGCCTGCTGCTGAAGATTGGAAGGCGGAGTACATGTTCCAGCTGCTGTTCAATCCTTTGAACATTTTGTGTTATGAAGACATGCCTCTTGAGTTACGTGAACTGATTGCGGACCTCGGGCTCACTTCCCCGTCGCAATCGCGGACGCAGTCGCAGACGTAGTAACAGTCAGTTGGGGCACTGTTTTTCTACTAGGTGCAAAAGGCTGTGCGTGGACAATAGCTAGGTTTTGGTGTTGTGTTTGTGTGTGCTGACTATGTATGAAAAAGACTTTTTTTTGTCGTTGTGTTTCTTCTTGTTCGTTTACGCGGCAGCGCATGTGGATGAATTTGTATATGTATGTGTATTTTATGTCAGTAACTGATACAATATATATAAGTGTATAATTTTACTTTTTGTTGATGACCACGGTCTGTGCAAACTGGCATTTTGTCACGCTTATATGTATGATACATGTTTGATGAACTGTATCACATTTGATGCCGAACTTCTTTGTCCAATATAAGAGAACTGCATTTTTTTGGCATTCAAGCAAAGTGCTGCACGTGTGTGCATGCCGAAACTGCATTGCTTTATGACACCGAACTGCTTTTTTTTGTCAGAACAAAAAACGAATTACTTTTTGCCTATAGTTGTGTTTCGTAGTTGGTTTTTTATTTGTTTGTACGTTAAGGTACATGGTGGGGGGAGGGGGGGTTTGGGGGGGCCAAATTTTTTTAGTTGTCTATATATATATTTTGTATTATTCTTGTACGCACTGCGTGCGTTAGCGCGAGGCCGAGCAGGGGGTGGGGAGGGGGGGTCGTGACCCCCCCTCCACATCCCCCTGCGAGGCCGAGCCTGGAACAAGCCGGAGCAGGCGGCGACGCGGCTTGCCGCGGCGCCACATGCGTAGGCGAGTCCGTCATACCCCGTCGCCCCCCTGTCTATTTTAGGGTTTGGGGGGGTGGTGGTTTTGCGCGCGTCCCCTTTGATGGAAAAAACAGAATGTCCGCACTGCGCCTGTCAACCAAGCGCACTGCGTGCGTTAGCGCGAGGCCGAGCAGGGGGTGGGGAGGGGGGGTCGTGACCCCCCCTCCACATCCCCCTGCGAGGTCGAGCCTGGAACGAGCCGGAGCAGGCGGTGACGCGGCTTGCCGCGGCGCCGCATGCGTAGGCGAGTCCGTCATACCCCGTCGCCCCCCTGTCTATCTTAGGGTTTGGCGGGGGTGGTTTTGCGCGCGTCCCCTTTGATGGAAAAAACAGAATGTCCGCACTGCGCCTGTCCAAGCGCACTGTGTGCGTTAGCGCGAGGCCGAGCAGGGGGTGGGGAGGGGGGGTCGTGACCTCCCTCCACATCCCCCTGCGAGGCCGAGCCTGGAACGAGCTAGAGCAGGCGGCGACGCGGCTAGCCGCGGCGCCGCATGCGTAGGCGAGTCCGTCATACCCCGTCGCCCCCCTGTCTATCTTAGGGTTTGGGGGGGTGGTTTTGCGCGCATCCCCTTTGATGGAAAAAACAGAATGTCCGCACTGCGCCTGTCAACCAAGCGCACTGCGTGCGTTAGCGCGAGGCCGAGCAGGGGGCGGGGAGGGGGGGTCGTGACCCCCCCTCCACATCCCCCTGCGAGGCCGATCCTGGAACGAGCCGGAGCAGGCGGCGACGCGGCTTGCCGCGGCGCCGCATGCGTAGGCGAGTCCGTCATACCCCGTCGCCCCCTGTCTATCTTAGGGTTTGGGGGGGGGGTGGTGGTTTCGCGCGCGTCCCCTTTGATGGAAAAAACAGAATGTCCGCACGGCGCCTGTCAACCAAGCGCACTGCGTGCGTTAGCGCGAGGCTGAGCAGTGGGTGGGGAGGGGGGGTCGTGACCCCCCCTCCATATCCCCCTACGAGGCCGAGCCTGGAACGAGCCGGAGCAGGCGGTGACGCGGCTTGCCGCGGAGCCGCATGCGTAGGCGAGTCCGTCACACCCCGTCGCCCCCTGTCTATCTTAGGGTTTGGGGGGTGGTGGTTTTGCGCGCGTCCCCTTTGATGGAAAAAACAGAATGTCCGCACTGCACCTGTCAACCAAGCGCACTGCATGCGTTAGCGCGAGGCCGAGCAGGGGGTGGGGAGGGGGGTCGTGACCCCCCCCTCCACATCCCCCTGCGAGGCCGAGCCTGGAACGAGCCGGAGCAGGCGGCGACACGGCTTGCCGCGGCGCCGCATCCGTAGGCGAGTCCGTCATACCCCGTCGCCCCCCTGTCTATCTTAGGGTTTGGGGGGTGGTGGTTTTGTGTGCGTCTCCTTTGATGGAAAAAACAGAATGTCCGCACTGCGCCTGTCAACCAAGCGCACTGCATGCGTTAGCGCGAGGCCGAGCAGGGGGTGGGGAGGGGGGGTCGTGACCCCCCTCCACATCCCCCTGCGAGGCCGAGCCTGGAACGAGCCAGAGCAGGCGGCGCCGCATGCGTAGGCGAGTCCGTCATACCCCGTCGCCCCCTGTCTATCTTAGGGTTTGGGGGGTGGTGGTTTTGCGCGCATCCCCTTTGATGGAAAAAACAGAATGTCTGCACTGCGCCTGTCAACCAAGCACACTGCGTGCGTTAGCGCGAGGCCGAGCAGGGGGTGGGGAGGGGGGGTCGTGACCCCCCCTCCACGTCCCCTTGCGAGGCCGAGCCTGGAGCGAGCCGGAGCAGGCGGTGACGCGGCTTGCCGCGGCGCCGCATGCGTAGGCGAGTCCGTCATACCCCGTCGCCCCCTGTCTATCTTAGGGTTTGGGGGGTGGTGGTTTTGCACGCGTCCCCTTTGATGGAAAAAACAGAATGTCCGCACTGCGCCTGTCAACCAAGCGCACTGCATGCGTTAGCGCGAGGCCGAGCAGGGGGTGGGGAGGGGGGTCGTGACCCCCCCTCCACATCCCCCTGCGAGGCCGAGCCTGGAACGAGCCGGAGCAGGCGGCGACGCGTCTTGCCGCGGCGCCGCATGTGTAGGCGAGTCCGTCATACCCCGTCGCCCCCCTGTCTATCTTAGGGTTTGGGGGGGTGGTGGTTTTGTGTGCATCCCCTTTGATGGAAAAAACAGAATGTTCGCACTGCGCCTGTCAACCAAGCGCACTGCGTGCGTTTGCGCGAGGCCGAGCAGGGGGTGGGGAGGGGGGGTCGTGACCCCCCCTCCACATCCCCCTGCGAGGCCGAGCCTGGAACGAGCCGGAGCAGGCGGCGACGCGGCTTGTCGCGTCGCCGCATGCGTAGGCGAGTCCGTCATACCCCGTCGCCCCTGTCTATCTTAGGGTTTGGGGGGTGGTTTTGCGCGCGTCCCCTTTGATGGAAAAAACAGAATGTCCGCACTGCGTCCTTCATTTATGTGTTGGGGCCCTTGTCATTTGTACTGCTTTCCCCAACGTTGAGTACTGCACTTCGTGTTGCAAGTGTGTGTGTTGGGGCCCTTGTCGTTCTTCATTTATGCATGTACTGCACTTCACGTATACACTTGTCGAACTGCCTTATGTTGGTTATGTGAACTGTATTGACGTTTGTTTAAAAATGTACACGGATTATATTTTTTTTAGATATATCAATATTAATTTATATTTTTATATAATTACTATTTTTTGTGGACTGTTATGTTTTTTATGTGCATACTATGTTTTGGTGTCACTCGTTAAATTTTTCAAAGTTGTGTATATACTTGTTCTAATGCAAACTAATTTCTGCGAAAGCAATTGATCACAAGCAAACTTACATTGTTTTTTTAAAGGAAATATTCTTGCATACATGAAACAAAGAACACCACAACGCTTAAAGTAAAGTGAGACTAAACACAACTCTGATTTTTTCTAGTTGCTGTATTGGATTACAGCCTTGTTCTTCTTCTTCTTTTCTTCTTTGTCTCTTTTTGCCCTGTCCAGTCTCATTATGACATCGTAGATGATTCTCCATGACTCATATGTTGCGAATGCATCTATTGCTGCATACTTGATAAGCTTGTTTGGCAGTGGGCAAAATCCCCAGAGAGTATGGTCCTCCTGGCGGTTAATTTTTTTCTTCATATCATTGTAGTGAATGTCTATCATCCTGCCAGCAACATCAGCCAAAGAGTCAAACTTCTTTTTATTGTATGGGTCTCTCCATTCCACCTGAATATCAATGTAGTTGTTGGAGTTGATCTCCAAACCAGATACCTTCAGCTTGCTTTTGTCTCCTTCAATAGCGAATCCGACGAAGGTGTACTCATCATTCATCAGGAATTTGTCTAGTTCCATTGGCCTGCAATATATTTGTATAGAGTGAATATATTCTATTTCTTTAGAGCTAGAATTTTTTTTTGTGTTTTTCTGAAACTGAACTGCAATATGGATATCTGAATCTGTTGCATTGAGCAGTTGCTAATACTTTGTTCAGCATAACTATTAAATCTGATAATAGATTGCATAAACAATGCATGTTTTGTGTATGCTTGTATTCCTGAACCTAATTCCATACATGTTTTGTATGGTAATGTTGCAGTGAAGAAACTATAATTAAACTGCGTGTATTGCTAGATAATATAATTCAAGAATTGAACACATGAGTGACATACATGGAGCCAGATTAAAACTGTCAATAAATTCATATGCCATGCTTTTTCAATAATGAGAACCAAAGGTTAAATATTATGGCAATTGCAGTGAAGAAAATTTAAAATCAATATTGGCAAGCAATAGTTATTCTTACCTGTCTTTAGCTGCAGATATGTGGTAGACAAGGCATTCTTTTTCTACGCATAGCTGTAGTACCGCTGCATGTTGTGGCTTCTCGTAGTATGTGTACTCGACATCAACGCCGACTAGTTTGACGGGCATTCCGCCGAGCTTCCTCCTGAACGTGGACAGCATCTTGTCCACGTCTTTGCCCTTGCTTGTGCAAAGGACGTGGAGCTTGTGATTGCCATGGAGGTGGACGTCGTGGAGCTCCCTGGTGTACTTGCGGCGCTGGTTGCAGAGAGGTGCATCCGCCATGATTCTCGTGTGTTCTCTGGTGTTTGTTGTAGAGAGAGAGGTTAGTGAAAGTAAGAGCAGAGAAGAAGATGCAATTGGGTTTTTTGGGGGGGACGAAGCAGTTGTGTTTTCTCCTCTGCTCTGCTTGACAGGACGTGGGAGAGGTGTAGCGGGGCGGTAGCGTGGTGGGGCTCTGTTTTAAGTTTGCGTGGCAACTGCCGAGAGGTTCTGCTATGAGGAGGCTCTTGCTAGTGCGTTGGAAATCCGGAACGTCGTCGCCTCTTTTTTCGTGATTATATCTATGTATTGACGCAACTGTCAGAAAATGTTATGATTGTGTTTTCGGTCAATTGTCCAAGTCAGTGCACTTCTTTTTCTATCATAAATGAACTGCTCAGGTCCAAGTAGTGTACTGCAGTTTGATTCACACAGGTGTACTTTTTTTTCTTCTCTTGATGGTGTTCTTTTTCTTCTTTTCTTGATCTTTGTGGTAATACAACGTTTGTGCGGATGGAGGGTAATGTGGCTAGGGGTTGTCGGAGTGTTTTGTTTAAGTAACAGGGCTGCATTCTTATTTCAGCCATACTGCATTGCAGAGCGAAGATAACTGCAATTCAGAAGAAAAAAAATGTGCTTCCGCTTGGAGAACTGCGTTGTTGTACGTCGCTGACTGCATCTGTACGTTGACATTTGGGCTTCCTGCGTTTTATTTATTAATATTCTTACAGTGCTGACGCACATTTTATTTTGTTTGTTGTTATTCATTTAAAAATGTTTTTCATTTTTCTTTTTAATGTTTTATTTTTGAACATATTTGTTTTTTCTTAGTGGGCTTTGTTGGCCCTGTGTTCTGGTAGTGAAGATGTAATTGAGCCCAGGTCGGCCTGTGAGCACACGGCTGGTTCCCTGTGCGCTGTGTGTGCGTCCTAATGTTTAGTCCCACCTCGCCCGCGGAAGGCGTGCCCTAGTTGTTTATAAGCACTGGCGAGGCATACCGGTCGAACTCCTCTGTATACTTATCTGGGCGCTTATACACGGCGCTCGCTGCTGTATGCTCTATGACCTGTGGGCCCATGTGCAACCGGCCCCATGCACTGTGACTCAGAACGACTCGCCTTCTGTGGGCGTAGACCTATTACGAGACTGGCTGGGGCAGGTGCCACCTGGGTGGTCAATTTTTTTTACTTTTAATATTTCTGCCCTGTGTTTTTTTTTCAATGTTGGAGAGTGCACTGCATTGATTAGGGTTCTGTATTGCATTGTATGCCCTGTGTGTTTTTTTCAATGTTGGAGTGTGCACTACATTGATCAGGGTTCTGTACTGCATTGTATACGCATTGAGTACTGCATGTACAATTGTCTTTTTTTTTGTTTCCGTCTTTTTGCTATCAGTTAATCTTTTTTTCCCAATGTATGGGATGCACTGCTTTGTAAATCATACTTGTACTTCACTCATTATGGTTCTGTGCTGTACTTTTGTGTACTTCCGGACTGTATTGAATTATTTTACGTGTTTTGCATTTTTCTATTTGTGTTTTTGCTCTTATGTATTCCTTTTTTGAAATTTATGTTCGTGCACTGCTTTGTTGGGTATGTTAAGACTTCATTCGACAAATTCAGTGTACAGCATTCGTGCTCAACTTGCACTGCATGCGTCCTGTTTGCATTCTGTACGACAATTTCATCACCAGCAAGCTAAGTTCAACAGAAAGCAAACTAGCGATTGTGCATGGCAAGCAAACTAACATAATCAGAGTTCATAATTACAGGCGATTGTGCATGGCAAGCAAACTAGGTTCAGCAACAAGCAAACTAACGATACATAAGCAAACAACACAAAGAAAATTTGATGATAATTCTAAAAGAAAGCTGGCATTCTTGGCTCCTGGCCGGCACCATCTTCTTCTTCACCAGTCGGGCTCTCCCCATCCCCAGCTGCTCCTGGCGCGCTTGTTGGGTGGCTCCTCCTTCTCCAGCTTTGCACGGCGAAGGCCGTCCTGGGTGAGGGTGATGCGGTTCCATATCTCGTACGCTGCGTAGGCGTACTTTGCCGCGTACTCGATGTGCCTCCTGCACAAAGGCAGGATGGCCCAGCGCTGGTGCTCGGCGTCGGTGATCTTCTTCTTCATGTTGCTGTAGTAGTCGTCGATGAGCGCGCCGGAGACGTCTCCGAGGGAGTCCAATGGCTTGGTTGCGTCGGGCACCCTCCACTCCTTCTGGATGTCGACGAAGTTGGCGACCTCTAGTTTGACGCGCTCCAGCCTGGTTTTGTCGTCGTCGATGGAGAAGCCTGCAAAGGTGTACCTAGGGTCGGCGAGGAAGTTGTCGAAGACGGTGCACCTTTCACTGTCGCTCATTTGGAAGAGCAAAACCGGGTGATTCTTGCCGACGGAGAGCTGGCAGAGGGCGGGTTTCTGCGTCGCGTCAGGGTTGTTGTCGTACTCAAGATCAATTCCGACGATCTTGTGGCGCTGGAGGCTGAGGTGGCGCTCGTACTGCGCGAGGGTGATCGCCATCTGCTTCTTGTCGTTGGTGTGGATGACGTGCAACTTGGTGTTGCCGTGCGCCTCCACGGCGTTGTCGCCCTTGTACTCGTCGGTGAACGTCATCGCCGGTGGTGGGAGCGCAATGGATACTTGTGTTGTTGTGGATGTGGATGAGAAGGCCTTTGGCAGGGGTCTGAATTTAAGGGGAGGGCGCGGGGTGGGATGGCCTCGTCGGATGAACTGCACGATCGCGCTGATGATGCGGTTGTGCGGATCGTGGGTTGGTTTTGCATCTGTGATCATGGGCTTGTGGCGATGGAACTGCTCCGATCGGGTGTATGTATGCGAACGTGGTTTTTTTTTAAATGTGGGTTTTTTTTATCAGCACATTTTTTTAACCATAACCTTTTTCTATTCGAACGGGCGTTTGGTTACGTTTTGTAGATGCATCCAGGGCGACAGCATAACTGCATTGCTTACAATCAAGCACTGCGTCGCGTACAAAACAGAACTGCAACACTGTATACATGTGTGTACTTCATCGTTTTTTTGCGTGTCTCTTGCTATATGCTTCAGTGGTGGTCTGCATTGCGCACCGGAATGAACTGCATACTTCTACAGATCCGTACTGCATCTTGTTTTACGGGGGGGTGCCCCCCCCCCACTTTTTTTTCCGAACTTATTGTTTTTTCTTGGTCGGTTTTGTTGGGCCTTTGTTCGGCTAGTTTATATACATACTTGGGTCCAAGTCGGCCTGTGAGCACGGCTTTTTGTTCCCGTTTCGTTGTGTGTGCGTCCTAATGTTTAGTCCCACATCGCTAGCGGAAGGCGCGCCCGACCTGTTTATAAGCATTGGCGAGGCATACTGGTCAAACTCCTCCGTATACTTATCTGGGTGCTTATACACGGCGCTCGTAGCTATATGCTCTATGACCTGTGGGCCCATTTGCAACCGGCCCCATGCACTGTGGCTCAGAATGACTCCCCTTCTGTGGGTGCAGACCTATTACGAGACTGGCTGGGGCCTGTAGCACCTGGGTGGGTGGTCAATTTTTTTAGTAAATCATGCGTGCACTGCATTCATTTATTTTCAGTACTGCATGTGCACGCATACCGTGCTGCACATTTTTCTCGGCTACATTTTTGTGCACTGCATTGGTATCATTTTTCTTTATTGTTTTTCATCTTTCGTATCCTTTTTTCTTAGTGTACGGGTGTGCACTGCATTCGTCATAGTTCTGTGTTGCAGGTGTACACATCTTGCACTGCGTGCGTCCTTCTTTGTGCCAAAAAGCACGTACTGCACTTCATGCACACATATAGTGAACTACTTGGTATGAATTTGGAGAACTGCACACATAAAATGGTCCGTGGATTATAATTTTTTAGAGTATTATTTTTAATGATCTGTGGTTTTGTTCGTGGGAATTTCTGAAGTCAAAGTACACCTTCTTTTTCCGTTCCTCTTTCTTTGGTAACATAAGCTTTCATTGATTGTCCTTTATTCTTGGGAACATAATTTCCATTAATTTCCCTTTAATTTTCAGTTTTGACCTTTTTGCATTCCTCTTGTATAAATGAAGGCTAACTTATACCCTTCGTTTGCATTTCATTTTTCTCCTCTAGCCGCAAGTTCTCTCCTTTCTCTAGGTTTTTGTTGCGATGGCTCCAGGACCCTGTGCGTATCTCTTCTGCTGTGGTCATGGTTGTGATGTGCCGACGTACTGCAATTGTTTAGCTTGCTTGCAGGCCCGTCGTGCTCGTCGTGGTGGGAAGGTATTGTGCCGAACTGGGCGAGCCGAGCAGCTTGCATATGGTACAGTATTCACAGAAGGATTGGATATGGGTCAGATCAATGTATCTGCGTTCTATTCTGTGCTGCTTCGCCGTGGCCTTGGCTGCACGAGTCCTTTTGTCCATCAGCTTACGCCAACAGATGTGGAGACTCACTACAAGATGGTATGTTTCGTTAGATATGTTTTTTTTTCTTAGTGTTTTTTTGTATAATTCCATTGTATCCTGAACTTGTAGTATTTTAGGAACACACTTTTTTCTTTGTGTTTTTTGAAGTGTACTGCAATGTGTTCTTATTTTCTTGTTTTTTTTCCTCATGTGGATGTAGCTTATGTTTTAGTTTACAGGTTAGAATATGTGAATTGCATATTTGTAAGTTCCATACTGCATATTGAAAACGTTTTATATGTACTACTTGTTGGACTGTTGTGCACTTCATCTATCTCTATTCAAAACATGAGAATTGTACTGCTAGTTTCGTTCTGAAACAGTTTTATTATTTTTTACAGAAAATTCCTCAGCGAGCTGTTAGGTATGTGCGGCTCAAGAAGAAAGGAATTCTTGAAGTTGTTCTTGGTAATGGATACCTTAAACCAGCCAAGTACAGTGTAAGCGTTGACGGGCGGCTGTGTCTGCACAAAGGGTGGAAGAAATTTCTCATTGATAGCGGCCTGAAGTTTGAGCAAGTTGTTGTCCTCAACTTCTTTGAACTCGAGGATCGTACTGTTAGAATCACGTTTGACGTGATTGGCTAAGGTTATGAGGTTGATTTGTAATAAGTACTTCTGCGTGTTGAACGCTTTTCATCTTTGTGATGTGTTTTGTAATAAGCACTTTTGTGATATGAACCGCTTCAATTATTATTCAACGATAAATTTGTGTTTGCATGGTTAGAATATGTGAACTGCTTATATGTCAGCTGAGCATTACATGTTTCCACATTTTTTCCCAATTTGCATGGTGTGTACTACATGTAGTTAGTCTACAGTACTGCATGATAGTTCAAAGCGTAATGCATTTTTGCAAGTTCCATACTGCATACTGAAGTGCTTTTTATATGTACTACTTGTAGGACTGCAACTAGCTAACAACATTTTTAAAATGGTTTTTGAATCAAAATGTGTCAATGTTTTACTCAAGACTGGAACGGGCTAACAACATTAGACACGCTACATGGTTTACACAAAATTTAAACTGATACATAAGTCATAGAGTTAAGCAAATTGCTATGCATACGATAAATTTATTGTTTGTTCATCTATTTGGTCGTTAGCCTGCTGCTTCCACACGGTGACTGGAGCGTGTCTAATGTTGCACTTTGTTTTGTTTTCCATGGCGGTGTTGCTGGTTCTTGTCTCTGCACCTTTGTGTTTGTAGCCCCTCGCGTGCTGGTTGATGGCTGGTTTCATTTTTCAGCGCTGTGAACTGCATCCTTCTTTGCTCCCCGCGCGCTGGTTGATGGCTGGTTTCATTTTTGAGCGCTGTGAACTGCATCCTTCTTTGCTCCCCGCGCGCCGGTTGATGGTTGGTTTCGTTTTTGAGCGCTGTGAACTGCATCCTTCTTTGCTCCCCGCACGCCGGTTGATGGCTGCTTTTGTTTTTCAGCGATGTGGACTGCATCCTTCTTTTCTCCCCGCGTGCTGGTTGTTGGCTGCTTTCGTTTTCCAATGGTGAGAACTGCATCCTTCTTTGCTCCCCGCGTGCTGGTTGTTGGTGGTTTTCGTTTTCCAGTGCTGAGAACTGCATCCTTCTTTGATCCCCGCGCGCTGGTTGAAGCATTTCCTCGTGGTGGTCTTGTTGATATTGTTTCTTCATGTTCTTCGTCCTATTCACTCTCTTCAGTCTCTTCACTCTCTTCTTCCTCTTCATCATCTTCATGATCTGTACCTTCATAAGCCACTGTTTCTTCAGTTTCTTCACGTTCTTCGTCCTCTTCACTCTCTTCTTCTTCCTCCTCTTCTCCATCTGCTTCTTCATAAGCCATTTCTTCTTTAGTTGTGTCATCATATTCTTCTTTGATCTCACCTTCTTCGTCTTCCTCATTTTCTGATCTTTTTCTTTTTCTTTTGGGGCAGGTTCTTGAATTGTGTCTCTTCCTCTTCTTGCAGATGCTACAACGTCTCGGTTTCGTCCATTTCTTAGTGTTGTGAGTGGAATTTCTGTTTTGTTGTGCATCTCCATGTCCTCGTATTTCTTGTTCATGTATTTTTCCCACGTCCTGGAATTGTGGCCGCTGACTTCATTACATGTTCTGCACATTCTTACTCCCAGTGGGTGACCATCACTGTCCAGCTCAGGCTGTGGCTTACTGTTTTTTTCATCATTTTTCTCCTTGGATGCCACCTTTTTCTGGTTTGCGTCTCCCCCTTTCTTTCTTCCTCTTGTGTTTGAAACAGGAGGTGGAAGAATTGTTTCTTTTTTGATAGCACCAGTTCCAATGTGTTCAGTTTTTTCTCCTTGCTCGTCTTTATTGTCATGTTGGTATTTCTCTGCTTGCTTTAGTTTTGCTGCTTCTTCTTCTTCGTTGAGCACGTCAACTTCCTCTATCAGTGCCCTCATACAAGACAACGCTCTGTGGCACCCAGCGTCTGACCTTGTTGCTCTGTTTGCAAGGTCCATTGCTGTTTCTGTCAGCAATTTTCTACGGCAAAAAAGCGAGGTTCCATCTGGTGCTGTTTGTTCGTAGTCTCTTCTGTCAAACGTTGCATCTGATCTTGCGTTACGGGTGTATCTCTTCATGATGTACACCTCAGGAATGTTGAGTTCTCTCAAATGAGAAAACATGCATAAAACATGGACGCAGAAGAGGCCTGCAGATAAAAACATTTTTTTTGTGTTCTGTAAGTGAACTGCATGAAATTAGTAAACATATATTTTTTTCATTATTTGTTCATTTTTTAAAGAAGTGAACTTCATTTGGTTTCGTGAATTACACATGCATATGTACTTTTAAATTTCAGTAAGTTAGCTTTTCGTGCATGACTATGAGAATCTAGATTTTTTTTTGTTAAGAGTCTCACCTGTGTGTGTCCAGAGTTTGCACTCACATTCGTAGACACCTTTCTCTTCATCGGCGACCACTTGGAAATTATGCCTTGCCCAGTCAAATGCATCCGATCTGTTGTAGTGGTGTACTAGATACTTTGTCAGGTTCTTAGGGCACTGTTCTGCTCTGAATGCAGTGCTACGGTAGAGCGTTTCTTTGAAATCTGCAAACACTGCCCTCGTATACACTTTTGATAGCTGAACTTCGAAGCCAAACTGTGTTGTTGTTTTTACCTCTGACTGCATGATCACAAATGCACTGTTATGATCCAGATAAATGAAAAAATTGTTTGTTTTTTTATTCATATTTTTTAAGCAGTTTTTGATTGACATTTTGTTTACCTCATTTGCTACTGTCTCTGCGTGCTCGACGACCTTCCTGGTCTGAATGCACTTGTCCACCTGCTGAGCAAACAGATGGAGATCATGCTTCTCCCTGACAAAAATTTTCTTCAGTATGCGGTTCATGCTCTCGCTTCTCTATGTGGAAGTCATCCGAGAACAGAAAATTTCCTTGTAGTAAGCTGAGATCCACTCGTGCCTGTCATCCCACAGTGAATTCATCACTTCGTCGTCTTGCAAGTTGTATCTGTGAATGAGGTTCTTCCACGCTCGTTCAAATTCTGACGGCATTAGTGGGTGGTTCAGCACTGCATTGAGTTCGTCCTTGAGCTTCTCGTGCGCCTTATACAGCAAGGTGAGGTGGTCCTTGTACTTCTTCATGATATGCCACCGACACAGCTTATGCAGAGTTTGTGGGAGGATAGTTTTTAATGTTGCCTTCATCGAAGAACACTGGTCTGAGAAGAGACAAACAGTGTTTTTTTATTAAGTTGTTTGTGTGTTTGCAAGACAGATGGAAGAAATGTAAGTGCACAAAACAAAACAAAACGTAAGTATGCAGGTGTTTTTTATTTTTTGTACCTGTGAGCATGCAGATTGGCGGCTTGTTGTTCATACACCTCAGAAAGGTTTTGAAAACCCACTCAAATGATGGTATTGTTTCATCTCGCACGAGTGCAACAGCAAATATGGTGCTTTGTAGATGATGGTTCATCCCCACAAACACTCCCAGTGGCATGTGGAATTTGTTAGTTTTATACATCGTGTCAAATGTAACACAATCTCCAAAATCTTCATACAATCCTCTGCAACTTGTGTTCGTCCAAAAGACGTTTCTTACACGGTTATCTGCATCAACGTCATAATCATAGAAGAACTCTGGGTTTATCTTTTGCATTTTCTCGAAGAAATTCAGAAGTTTCTTGACATCATCTTCATACTCTTCTCTGGCAAACTTCTGTTTCCTGCATTTTCATAGACAATTCATAGTTATCTCACCAAAACATGGAATAATTACAGACAGAATGCTCAAGAGATATGCTCTGTTATGTGCTTACCTGTTTACCCAGTCGCGGCTAGTATGTCCCATGTACTGTAGACCACCGGACATACGCGACAGCGTCGACATCATCTGAGCATGTGTGTGGTTGTCCAGTTACATGTCTTTCACTAACTGGTCTATCAAAGGATCGTCTTTTTTGTGCGATCGCATGTGCAAAAGCATACCGGGGCTTTCCAGCATCTTGTGATTGTGGTTGAGTTGAACCATTTCTATCACAAATTTGCCAATCTTCCTTTTTTTGACTCTAATCTTTGCATTGCAGCCAATCCTTTTTGATGTCTTCTGACGTACCCGGTGATAATCTGGCACAGCCTGCTTGTGGACCCCTTCTCTTGAGCAGACAATGTAGGCATTTGTCCTGTGTTTTGCCCTCTTGCGTATACCAAACCCTGCACATCTTGCATAATTGTTGTAAAAGTCCCATGCCTTTTCGTACGTGGTGAACTTCATTCCAGCAGCAGGTACGAGGTTGAGCGGCATGTTTTTATCCTGCATTAATTGAAATGCTATATGAGAAAATTTATTAAACTCGTTTGCACTCCTCGTATTCAAAAAACAGAACAGAACAAATTTTCTCATATAGCAACGTTCCCAGCCAAAGCTCACAAGAAATATCAGTGTGCACTGCAATGTTATCTGAATGGACTGCAACTATTTTATTTTTCAGACCATAAACTTACATGTGTGTAGAGTCGTTCGCCTGATGGTGTTTGCAGCTCGCCGGGTTGTATTGGACATGGCGGGGCTATAGCAGATGTGTGTAGTTGAGGATCTCGCAGCGGTAACAGTGAGGAGGATTTGTACCTGCTGTTTACTTTTGACCGAGGCACCATTGGTGGTCGCAGCGTCGAAGTTGATGCAGCAGGTCTGGTTGGAGCTCTGTTTTTCGGTGCAGCAGGTGGACGCTGAGCTCTGTTTCGGGGTGCGGCAGGTGGACGTGGTGGTAATCCAGTGTTGTGACGATGCCTCGGTGGATTGGTTTTAAAATTTTGGAGCAGTGGCACGATGCCTCGATGGACGTAATCATCATCTGCTGCAACATCGTGTTCAACTGCGTCATCATTATCTGTTCGGACATGCTGTCCAAACGTAGTGAACTCGTGCTTATACTCTGGGTTGAGAACTGTTATCGGCTCATCTTCATCGTCATCGTCTTCATCATCGCGTTGGTGAGTGCCTTCCCAGACGAATGTGACATCATCGTCATCTTCAACTACATCTTCTTCCTGGGAAAAATCTTCTTGTGGAGAGTACTGCACCCTGTTTGTCGTCGTGAAGAATCCATGAGGAATCTCAGGGGTAACCCAGCCAGTATCTCTGTTAGAAGAATATCCACTCTTCTGAAAGTTGTTGTTCTCAGTGCTGTCAACTATGCACGGCATTTTGTACCTGCTGAACGTCATCTCCTGCACACAAAATGACCGAGCTGCATTGTCAGGTTAAATGAACTGAATCATGTGAACTGCAATGTGTTCAAAATGGTACTGCCGAAGCATTGCAGGTTGACTGCATCACCCCTCAAGGGGAACTGAAGCAACCGCACTGCATCGTTATACGTAATGAACCTATACAAGCGTACTGCATTTTCCCCCACAACGAACTGAAGCAACCGCACTGCATAAGTTTTGTACTTCATAATCACGCGATGTACTGCTTGTACTGATTTGTGTATGATAACTACACTGACATGGTATAGGAAGTGTACTGCTTACCTCGTGATGCAGTGATTTCTTGCGTTTAGAGGAGGAAGTTCCCTTCTCGTCCGCCTGCACTACTTTCATGTTCGCCTGCGCAGTCCACTTGCCCTTCAGAAGTTCATGGGCTGTTTGGACGTTGCTCAATGTGAACGGGGAAGGAGGATTTGCTCTGAAGGTTGATGCGGATTTATTCCAAGAAGCTATAGTGGATGAAGCAACCTTGCGCACACTCCTCCTTGCTCGAATTGGTTTGATGTCGAGGCAGCACCAATCCACATCTGATGAATTACAGCTAATTGCAGGACCTGAGGAGTTCGGTGCCGGCGCTACCGAGCTGCTGCCATGGAAGAAGGCCGATAGGCTGGTGTTGCTCGGTGCCTGCCGCGGAAGAAGGCCGAGAGGCGACGGGCGGCATCGCTGCCTGGCCGCTGCTGCGGAAGAAGGCCGGGAGGGGAAGGGCGGCGTCATTGCCGGCCGCTGCCGCGGAAGAAGGCCGGGAGGCGATGGGCGGCGTCGCTGCCTGGCCGCTGCCGCGGAAGAAGGCCGGGAGGGGAGGGGCGGCGTCACTGCCGGCCGCTGCCGCGGAAGAAGGCCGGGACGGGAGGGGCGGCTGCTAGCCCAGGCCGCGGCCGCGGGAGAAAGCGGGGAGGGGAAGGGCGGCATCTCTCCCAAGCCGCCGCCGTGGAAGAAGGCCGGGAGGGGAAGGGCGGCAGCTAGCCCAGGCCACCGCCGCGGTAGAAGGTCGGGAGGGGAGGGGCGGCGGCGCGATCTTTGTGGTGTGCAGAATAAGGTGTTTTGGTGTGCAGAATAAGGTCTTAAGGGGTGTTATCATAATATATATATATATATATATATATATATATATATATATATATATATATATATATATATGTGTGTGTTCCTATTTTGTATACACACTTAGCCATTATTGCATGGGTCCAATGATGTAATATATATATGTTCCTATTTTGTATACATATTTAACCATCAAATGATGCAATATATATCGCCTTCCCTTCGTTCACTGCTCTCGGGAAAAAGAAGTGGGAGAAAATAAAGGAAAAGAAAAAGGGAAACTAGTTATAGTAGTAGCGGTTTACTGAAAAAGAGCTACAGTCAACCTAGCAGTAGCGATTTCCTTATAAAACCGCTACAGCTAGTGAAGGTAGTAACAGCGCGTTTGGTCTAAACGCACTACTGCTACGTCCACTTAACCCAAAATTCTCACTCTCCCTGCTTCATCCTGCCTCTTTTCCCTCCAAATCCCCACTCTCTCTTCCCCCGTCGCACAGGCGCGCCCCGGCGCTCGCCCCCGACCGCGGCGCTCGCCCCCGACCCGTCGGCCTTCGCCTCCCTCCTCTGCTTCCTCCCCTCCCAACCTCGGCCATCATCAGGCCTGCCTCCTCGCCCCTGCACCCTTTGTAAACCCCCCCCCCCTCTCTCTCTGCTAGCTAGGGTAATTTACTTAGGTTTTAGTTAGGGTAGTAGGTTAATTAGGTTATCTATTTAGTTATGAATTTAGCTAGGTTTTAAAATAGGACAGAAATTTAGGGTTAAGCAATTGTAGTTAAAAGAAAAGGCAGCATTTAAGCAATTGTCCAAATCAACATCCCTTGTTAAAGCAAATTTAGGTAGGCGGAATTTATATGCAAATTTGAACTGGACATGTGATATGTGGATATGTCATGTTTTGGACATGTCATGTTTGGAATTTGAACATGTCATTTGGACATGTGATGTTTTGGTTCAATTTTGGTAAATGATCCGAGTGGCCTATGTTACGCCGGAATGTTGATTCATTTCCGTTCCGGTGAATTTCAGGCGCTCGATATGTCCATTTATTAGCAAAGGTCATGCCGAAATTTGCCGTGAATTTTGGCATGATTTGTGCTAGATAGTTGGCATATTGAGTGCTGGCACATAGATTTCTTTTTTATGTCATTTCTTATTTTTTTTCATACTTTTAGAAATAAACGAGGACACTTAATCATAGGAAACATGTCGAACAACGAAGAAACTGGGCCTTCTGACCAAGATGCAGACGAGATGGATTATGAGGGTGAACAAGAGTACCTCGACTATTTGACTGCTAAGCAAGGTTTGCAGGTCGGCCTCGATGATGGTACTGACGCCGACATTGACACTGACGGCGCCGCCACCGATGGCGGCGCCGAGACCGGCGGGGAAGGTACCGGCGGGGAAGATACCGGCGGGGAAGGTACCGGCGTCGATGCCGCTACCGAAAAGAGGAAGCATAAGAAGCAGAGGATACGAAAACCTAACAAACTAGGGATTGGACGACTTGTGATCACAAAGATGGCACCTGGCAAGTTTGAGCCATTAGAGCCGGAAGAACCTCGCAAGTGCTATGGGAACCAAGTAGGATGCATCCTACGAGAATGTGCGAGCATCAACGACGATGAGTTAAGGAGTAAAGAACATTTGACGTAGTTGCTCCTAACGAAGTTGCACACGAGATTCAAGTTCCCCGACCGGGATGATAACATAGAACAACAGTGGGATGATCCGAAGATGAAAAAGATTAACAATCACGCCATGGGCATGTTCAGCAATGATTTGGCCTCCTGGAAAGGGAGGGTGAAACGAGCTATTGAGGCTGAGGAACCCCTGTCCAAGATTCTCCGACACTTACGGAAGAGGAGTTCGAAAAGTTCAAGGACACTAGCACTACCGAGGTAGCCAAGGCTAAGGCTGCGAAATTCAAGAGCCTTCAGTAAAGGAACATGGGGAAGCATCGCCTCGGAAGCCGTGGCTACCTCGATAAAAGGCCCATATGGGATAAGGAGGACACAGAACGTGAAGCCGCGCGTCTCCCAGACCCCTTCCCAAAGTTCACCAACCCCTTGGAGCGTGACTTCATCAGGGCCCGCTACTAGTGGGACAAGGAGAAAAAGGTTTTTTGCATGGACCAGATCACGAGGAAATTGATTAGCTACTGGAGAAGCATCACCAGCTTGCAGCCGAAAGCCCTACTTCTCCGATGAGGCCCAAGTGGGACACCCCTCTCAACCGGGCCTTGAACGAACTTAAGGGACTCCCTTTGGGCCAGCCGCCGCAATATGGTCGTGTGCATGGCGCTGGAGACGGCGCCATGTGGAAGGTGTTTTACAACAAGGGCCCCGAGGCCAAGAAGCAGAAAAAGAAGTTTAGTCAGGTGGACATCAACGCGAAGGTGAAGCTTGTGGTCGAGAAAAAAGCAGCTGAGGACGCGGAAAAAACAGCCGAGGAGAAAAATGAGTTGCTATAGCAGGCAGTCAATGCAGCTGTAACTGCCTGCAGAAATGATTTCGCTACTAACTTGGTTCCAGCTATCATCAACTGGACGAAGGAAAATCCAGACAAGATGATACATCATTTCTCGATGCCCAGTTTCGTTGGGAGCAACTCCATGAACAACAACAACAACACCGCACCATCACTTGCTCACGCAACCAGGCCTCCTCTCGCGGTCGCTCCCGCTCATAGCAGCCCGTCCTTAGTCTCTGGCGCACTAGGTGGGCCTTCGTCTTTGGCTGAGCTCGACGCCGTCACGGTAATTACATGTCGCACCAACATATATATATATATATATATATATATATATAGAATATTCCATTTTCGTTGCCTTTTGGATGTTTTATGCCACAGACATATGTGTTTGCATGGCGAAGAAACCCCGTGCACCATACTCTACTTGATAAAAGGCCAGAAGGTCGACGTGGGAAAGGGGATGATATTGAACCCCTTGAAACCCACGTTCCACAACCAGCCGATCCCCGCTGGGAACTTTAGGGTTAGCTTGTCCAGTGTGAAATCGGGGCACGAGGAGTTGCCTCCTCCAGTACAGCATGTGGGAGAGGACGACGAGCCCCCGCCGCGGATTGGAAGCTGCAAGGGTTTGGTGCTGCTATGGCCGAAGAATCTTATTCGTCTGGAGCCGGTCGAGAGCACACCAATAACCACACATCAACAAGCATGTGCGGAGAATACCACGCCACCTACGCAATTACCAGCTCCTGTAGTGCCAAGTGAGAGCGGCGGACGACGTGATGAAGGGGGTGGAATAGTACTGGCTGATGTAATCGGTCCTGTAGAACAGAGAATGGATGATGAGACAGAGGTCGACCCTATGGGTTTCCTCAATACAAACGCATATGATTGTGACATAGATATGATGAGTCAACCATATGACGAATCGGGCTATCAGCATGCTAATGAGGATATGGATGATATGCCCGGGTAGGAAGGTCGTTGGAAGGATTGCAAAAAGTCTCACTTCATGAATTCCTCACAGGACACGCCTGAAGATGTCGCCTCAACACAGGCTCAACTAGCCGGGGGTCGTACAGTGCTTAGCCCGGGAAACCTGGGGCATGGGTTAAGGAAGGGTCTGGAAGGTGTGCTCAAGAAAAAGGAGAGGAAGAGATCGGGGAAGATAACTGCCTCCAAACAAGCCAGAGCACATAGCAGCCAGACGATGCATTTTGAAGAGCGTGTACCCATGAAAGGTGCGGCCATGTTCCATCTCACGGGCGAGCCGATGCTACCGCTGAAACTGCTGGAGGCACTATCAGGGGATCTCAGGAGACTGCACGACCATGTGCTGTCGACTGAGAAGAGCCTACTAGCCTCAAAGGATCCAGGATATCCGACATACGTGGCTCGTGTGCCTGAGGGGAAGTGCTACATCGAGACACGGCCCGCGGAGGTGTTCTTCCTATGGTTTGACCATATCTTTGAGATGTTTCTGACAAGGCGGCTCGATTTTACAATCATCCGCTTTTTTGCGCTACATATGAGCTCCGTCATGAAGAGTGAAGAAGTCTTGCAAATTTGTGTGGCAGATCCGTACTACATGCATGAGTCTTTCTTGAGTCTCGGCGACTTTGAGCATGAAACTTCTAGGGACTACCTCCAAAACTTCATGGTACAGAATAAGGACTAGGAAATTGTACTCGTGCCTTATCATCCAAAGTAAGTCAGTTCCGGACAACCCTTTCGTACATTTCAATCATTCCTTCTCTCTCATATGGGGAATAATTTGAGGTGTCTTTTCCCCGCAGCAACGGGCGCGCGTCCTTATCGTTCTTTACCCGCAAGTCTCCCACGCCATGTATTTTGACCCTTCCAAAGACTACGAGAAAAAGGACTACACCCACATAATGAATATTCTAGATGATGCTCTCCAAGGCTTCAGCATTAGAGGTGGCCACATGCATATCAGGAAACAAAGGAACAAGAAGATGGGTTTCGCGCATAAAACTAACTTCTCCTGCATCCATGTCCCAAAACCAAGCAAGAAGGATAGATTCTACATCGTCCATCTCATGATTCAGTTCAACACGGATCACCAAAAGCTTCGCATGACAAGCAGAAATGATGATCATATCCACAAGTGGCTAGAATCTCATGGAGAAGCAGATTATAAACTTAGAGATGACTTCTTTCGCATCCAAAGGGACATTGCGACGATCATCATGAAAGAAGTCGTCGATGAGAAGGGGATGTTCCACCACGGCCCTATATCGTGAGCTGACGTCCGAACTCGCATAATCATGCAACGTCTAGACCTCATGCCGTTCAAGAAGCTAGGGTCCATCCTCGATGATATGGAAGGATGGAACTTCTAGTGATTTATGATGCCGATGATGATGATATGTGTCGGTTGAACTTGTATACTTTTTGTAGCGATGAAACATTGTGATGTCCACGGTCCCTGCCGAACTTGCGTAACGCTACTTTGTTAGTTTGCGTACGATGACCTGCGTACCTCTAGTTAATTAGTTTGTGTACTGTATGTTGCATCTAGTTGCTAACCCTTTATTTTTCATGTTGCTCTAGTATATTTTGTTGCATATGATTGTACATCCTCTTCATGAACATGCATCTCTAACAGGTACCTAGTTTCTTGATGGCGAGATGGAAGTGCTATGTCGTGTACAAAGGGAAGGTTCCGGGGGTATACAACGAGTGGCCTGAGTGTCAGGCGCAGGTGAATGGGTTCTCGGGCGCCAACCATAAAGGCTTCAAAAGCAGACAAGAAGGAGAAGCTAGTTACTTGAGGTTCACGCTAGCGTGACAGAGGACTCGTAACCGCCGCCTCATGTACTGCATAGTTCCGCTCTCACTCATAGTGATAGCTCTTCTCGCGTATACCTTTGTTTAGATGGATGACGTTGTAGTTGCAAGTATTCGAGACTTGCATGTGTCGCTATTTTCGAGATGATGACAAGATACCACTTTGTGTTGGATGATGATTATAAAGAGACTATTTGTATGTATATGCTATGATTACATTTGTGGTCTCGCAGGCATTTGTATGTGTATCATGATGACATTTGTATGCGTATCATGATGACATTTGTATGTGCTAAAGATTCTTCTGTAAAGCCTGTTCAAATACAAAACAAATATGCAGAAAAATATATATTAAAATTAGCAGTAGTGAGTGGAGAAAAGTTAGCAGCAACGCTGTAGTATCAGTAGCTCGCATAGGGGAAGCGCGCTATAGCTATTAGCAGTTGCGAGCTCCACCGAAGAACGCTGCTGCTACACTTGTATATCAGTAGCGCGGGCGCGCATGCGCTGCTACTACGGGTTAGCTGTAGCGCCTTATTAGTAGTGCCGCCTCCCGCGCTACTGATATACCTAAAACCCGCGCTGCTGCTAGGCTTTTCCCTAGTAGTGTAAGCACTTCTCCCATGGCAAGAAAGATCAATCTAGTAGGCCAAACCAAACTGATAATTCGAAGAGACTTGCAAAGATAACTCAATCATACATAAAAGAATTCAGAGAAGATTCAAATATTTCTCATACATAAACTTGATCATAAACCCACAATTCATCGGATCTCGACAAACACACCACAAAAAGAGTTTACATCGAATAGATCTCCACAAGAGATGGGGAGAACATTGTATTGAGATCCAAAAAGAGAGAAGAAGCCATCTAGCTAATAACTATGGACCCGAAGGTCTGTGGTAAACTACTCACAACTCATCGGAGGGGCTATGGTGTTGATGTAGAAGCCCTCCGTAGTCGATTCCCCCTCCGGCGGAGCGCCGACGAAGGCTCCAAGATGGGATCTCGCGGATACAGGAGGTTACGATGGTGGAAATTGTTTTTTGTTGGCTCCCTGGATGTTTTCGGGGTACGTAGGTATATATAGGAGGAAGGAGTACGTCGGTGGCCGCTCGTGGGGCCCAGGAGACAGGGGCGCACCCAGGAGGGGTGGGCGCGCCCTCCTATCTCCTGGCTGCCTCGTTTCCTTCTTGACTTGCACCCCAAGTTCTTCGGATCATGTTCGTTCCAAAAATCACGCTCCCGAAGGTTTCATTCCATTTGGACTCCGTTTGATATTCCTTTTCTTTGAAATACTGAAATAGGCAAAAAAACAGCAATATGGGCTGGGCCTCCGGTTAGTAGGTTAGTCCCAATAATGAAATAAATGTGTAAAATAAAGCCCATAAACATCCAAATGGGGTAATATAATAGCATGGAACAATCAAAAATTATAGATACGTTGGAGACATATTAGCAGCATATTACAAACAATGGCCATCTAAATTGCCCAGCAGTGCAAATAAACACGGCAGCAAAACAAGTCCATAACTGAAACAACTTCAGAAGAGCTCAAGAAACGTTATCCTGGGTATCCACCATGCTGGCAATAAGCTTAGCAAGCTAATTAGCTTTGTCCTATTTGGTGCTAAAATCATCCACCGCTTGCTGTTGCACCAGAAAGTATGCATCTAAATGCTCCAGGGACTTCCGCAGTCCTTCGGCTTCTTGTCACAACACAGCTGATCGATGTCTTTCAGCTTGTAGTTGAGACTCAAGAAACCGAACTGATTCAGACAGTGAGTTTGAATAGCTTGTGCCAGCGGTAGTGGCCAGTAACTCGAACACTAAACTAAGACAGGACTTTGGGGTTATCTCACTGTCTTCAAGATAGTTTTCCTTAGCTATTTTATCGGATTTGTTGGAGACCAAAAAGGATGTCTCACTGTCCTGAACCTTATCTGCATTACTTCCTTTACCATTGCTTAATAAGGCACTCTTCCCCAATATTCTGTCAGCATTCTAAAAGAAGAAACAAGCAGACACATAACAGGTTTAGCATGTACTAGTATATGAAACTCATTTCGGTGAGCCATTTCATTAGTAAGGTGGACAGGATTAAACTACCAAGTCTTCTATTGCCAAGTAGTGCATAATAATAGCATCAAACAAACATATATCTATGTCCTATGGTCACTGCATTGTCTAGCCAAATCAAAATAGAGAAACGGTTCAAATCATATCAGTTCAAGACAAAGCAGCATTGAAAGAATACAAAGCGTGGAAAACTACACGACACAACAAGATTTCAGATGGGTACCACGGGTCTACATGTACAACAACACTATTGGCTCTGTTGTGATGCGAGTAATGTGCATGATATGAGAAGTCAATTGTATATACAATTGAAATTGAAATCAACAGAGCTATTTATAAGAGCAAACCTGTTAAAGAAACATGCATAAACATACCTATTGTGCCATTGGAGTTTTGATTGGATCCTTCAATTTAAAAATAAGTTTGTATGAGTAAATACAGTGATAGAAGAGCAAAGCAGTATGCACAATAGCAATGGATCTTAAATGAGAACAATTGTTCTTCAAGTTTAAGCACTTGTTCTACATGAACAGAGTACAGTAAGACGCAAGCATATAGTACTTAAAAACAAAAAATGAGCTCATAGACCTTACCACATTCTTGGTTCGGGACCAGTACAGAACAACACGTTCCCAGTCGTTGTCCAGTAAATGTGTCTCAGGAGAACGTAAGGGAATTTGATGAGTTTCTTTGACACTGAAGTACGTTTTCTTCAGGTAATTCCAATACTACCACCAAGCATTCTTGAAGATATCAGAGGTATTAGCACAGGTTACCTCATCCTGAGTTTCTGAAACGGTCCTTCTCTATAGAGAAAATGGGAAAACATTTCTGTATTATAACCATCATGGAGGTAGATGTATGGGACAAAGCAAAGTAATTGCCATGAATAACATTACTTACACATAACTCCTGGACAAACACCGACAACTGGCATTTTCCTTCATCTTCAGTATAATATTTCCATGATGGGTAGATACACACATAGGATTTAACAACATCAAATGCGATAAATGCTAAACTACGAATGGTTGATTGTGCTTGCTCCACAGGAATTGGTGCACTAACTGGTGGAGTTGGGGTTCGCTGTGGTAGTAGTGGCGTTTTGGGCACTGGAGCTGCCTTACTAACTGCTCTTGTTTGGGAGCTCTATGCTGGAGATGGTGTTGTGTCAACAGGAACTGCGTTACTATCTGTTGGGGTTGGGGTTAGATTGGGTGAAGCTGGTTCTCTGTCCATCGCGGTAGGGGTACAATCTGCCAGAGTCTGGGTTATGTGTTGTAAGGCTGGTTCTCGTGCATGTACAACCGGGGTGCTATGTCCATCAAGAGGTAGCACTGTTTTATTTGAAGACCGTGTTTGTACCCCACTAGATACTACCATCACCCGCTCCAATTCAAATGGCTGATAAACAGGAAACATAGTTGAATGTATAGACATTGTATGAGAGACAGATAGTGTGGAAAAAGAGGGCATGGAATAGTTGGCATGTAATTGTTTAACTAAAAAGGATAGCATGACATAATTTCACATATAAGATGTCTATCTAAACTGGATAGTATAGCATGACATAATTCAAAGATATGATGACTAAATAAACAGGATGGCATGAGATAATTATATGATGTCTTTAGTAAACAAGTTCGCATGACATAATTCACATACATGTTATCTACGTAATCAGGATCGCATGATTTAATTCACATATGCGATTTATATGCTAAGTAGAGGGCATTCGCATATATGATGTCTGAACTAAGAACATGGTGTTGAATATTGTGTATATGATGTCTAAAGTATGCAATGCAAGACACCATATGCATGATATGAGCAGTATAACTGTGCCAAGTTAGAGATACACCTCGATGGGGGAATAGGACTGGTCATCTGTCTCTGTATTCATCTCCTAGGACCTATCGATACCCAGTAAGAGATCTGCTTTGACAGGTAGCACTGTCTGCTCCGAAGACCTTCTTTTCACTCCAGATTTTTCCATCACCCACTCAAATGGCTGATTCACAGGAAGAGTAGTTTAATGTACAAACATTGTCGACAAATGGAAATGTAATGAAGAAAAGGATGGGCAAGATATCATTCAAATATATGATGCTTGGTTAAACAGGATGGTATTGCATATTATTTCACATATATTATGGCTGGCGAAAAGAGATGAGACCACATAATTCCCATATATGATATAGAAACTAAAAAGGTGGCATTACAGAACAAGTGTAAACTAAGAGGATGACATATATGATGTCGAAAGTAGGCACTACAAGGCAACATATGCATGATATGAATAACATCATCATGCCAAGTTAGAGCAAACACCTTGGGGGGTAATAGGAGTGGTCAGCCGTGTCTGAATCCACCTCAGAATAGATATCTTCCTCTGAATTACAATCTGGGGAGGGGAGAGGGTTTGCCATTGAACCCGCCATGGAGCATTGTCTGCATGACATTGTATTGCTGCGCAAAACTCTTTTCTTTTTCTCTACATGTTTAGCATGACTGTGTAAAATATCTGACATGCATACGAAAAAATATAGTGAGATTATGTAAGGAGAGCATGCAGAAATCTAGAGTGATGGTAACAACTAGTGGATGGATCCAAAAATAATGATAACATGCTGATCATAGCTTTAATTCAATAAAAAGAC
Organism: Triticum timopheevii; assembly: GCA_963921465.1. Lineage (NCBI taxonomy): Eukaryota > Viridiplantae > Streptophyta > Magnoliopsida > Poales > Poaceae > Triticum > Triticum timopheevii. Next base: position 109,648,290 of record OY997270.1, read on the forward strand.
AAATGATTATTGCTTTACTATTTCTTTCCCACCCAAGATGAACAACATAGGCAAATATACTATTCATTGATGTCTCAATATGTGCCAGATAATAGACAGAGATACTATTCATTGCTGCCTCGATATGTGCCCCACAACTAATTTTAAAACTCAAGTTTGAACATTAATTTGGACCTAACTTGGAGTCTAAGAGGTGAACATGATGATAAAGTAGTAGGTAATATTAAGCAGTGCATAATATAAGCAGAAACAAAAGAGTGCGACCTCTTTTGTGGATCCGTGTACTCCTCAGGTTCATCTGCTGAGTCGATGATGGTGATGCTGTTGCGGTGGGTGCCGGCGACAGGGAAGGAGATCTGAGGCGGCGAAAGACGGTCAGGAGTCGTGATGTCTGGTTTGGTGGATGCTTCTATCGATGGACCAGCTCAGGTGAGGTGGACGACATTGCGGCAGGAGCAGGACAAACGACAGAAAGTTTTCTTTGACACCTACATGTAACTGAAGTAATTCTGTAAGGGCTCCTTTGGCTTGCAGAATTCTAAAAAGCAGGGATAGGAAAAACACCGGAATAGGATAGGAATGCACGTGGGAAACAGAGCATTTGTAAACACGGGATTTCTGTCAACTTGGGTGTTTAGTTCATAGGAATTGGAAGAGCAGAGGAACACAAAGAAACATGGCCAAATTAAAGTGAAACCATATGAAAGTGTGTACAATTAGAATGCTATTCTGCCACTAATCCACTTGGTCTTGTTTTGATGCATAGGATTTTGAAAAGTAAGTCCAGGTGGATGTTTTGCTCCATTCCTTTCAACAAAATGCGTGAATAATTGAATAGTAGAGTGCCATAGGAAAATTTCCCATTGCTATGTTTTTCCTTTGAACCAAAATAGCCCTAATGGATGGACTTGAATCTAGAGTAATACGTGATGCGACAAGTGCACAACCTCTTTGTCGTAGCCGTGTCGACCTCGGCATCATTGGGTTGGTCGCCGAAGAAGTTGAGGCAGAGGTGGTTGTCAGAGGTGTGGAGGAAGATCTGGGGACTCTGTAGAGGGCGTCCAGGGCACTGCTCTATTGTGATGGATGGTTCCGTCGTTGGAGCAGCTGCGGCAAACTGTAAGACGTCGAGGCTGAAGCAGTACAAGAGAGACATCGTTAATCTCAAGTGGATTCTAATAGCATCTCCAATAGATGATGTAAAATACATTACCAAAAAGTGATAGATGTAAAAGTTACATCACCAAAAACACCTGACTGCAACAGATGAGGTAAACACGGTTGACTCTGGACTTAACTACCGAAACTGAGATTTTCTGTGGAATCTGAATGGTACTGTCGAAACTGAACGCACTGGTAGTAGAGAGGCACTTCACATGTAGTTTCGGCCGCTCGAACACTATAGTAGAAAAACAGTGATCTAAATCAGCAGGAGATCGACGGGGAACACAGTAGCATATAGCAGCTGGAGCAGCAGCACCTGGAGGAGCAGCGCGAACTAGAGCCAGAGCAGCAACTCGTGTAGCTGCAGCAGCCCGTGTACCAGCATCAGCAACGCGAGCGAGAGCAAGAACAGAGCAGCATCATGAGCGAGGGGGGAGCAGAGTAGCAGCGCGAGTTAGCGAGCGAGGGTCGGAGCAGCAGCAGTGCGAGGGTCGGGGCAGCAGCAGAAGTGCAAGCGAGCTAGCAAGCGCCGGAGCAGTAACAGCAACGCGAGCAAGCGAGCGAGAGCCGAAGCAGCAACAGCGCGAGCGAGTGAGCGAGCGAGTGAGAGCCGGAGTAGCAACAACAGATCTGGCTGGTATGAACGCCGCCGCCGAAGGGGCCTCGCGCTGGGGGTGAGCCGTCGTGGAGATGTCGCTTGTGGAGCCGACTTCGAGGTAGCCGCACCATGGGGGTGTGGGATGGAGCACCGTCGGTGCCGAGAGGTCAAGTTAAAGAGAAGGTGCGATGCAATGAGTGTACAACCTCTTTGGTGGCGCCGAGTAGGCCTCGGCTTCTTCCTAGGAGTCGGTGAGAATGCTGCGGTTCCGGTGGAGCAGGTTAAGGCAGCGCTGTGGGGATGGAGCAGCTGCGATAGATGAGGCTATCATTGACGCAGCTCCTTGGAGGTGGAGGATGGGGCGGCTGAACCGATGGGACGACGGATCCTCATCCGGGGAGGTGGATGAGGGACGTCGAGCTGTTGCGGTGGACGACGTCGTCGGGCAAGAGGCTCCGGCTGGGTAGCGGTGAGGTGGCGGATGGAGGAGGGTGGGGTTTCGTGGCTGGAGCAGAGAGGTTATGGCGGCCTGGGATTTCGAATGGCGAAAAGGAGGCAATGGGAGGGGGGAACCATGACTTAGGAACACGCTTGTCCAAAATGTAGGGTGTGTTACAAAAGTACCCCCATCGATTTGAACTAGCGGCCCTTTCGGCTCAGGGTTAGAAGGGGGATCTCGCGTGTCGGGATTTGGCAGCTGGAGGGAGTTTTCGCGCGCATTGTAATTTCGGGATAGCAAGGCGCGGGTTGTGAAGGCGCGTGTTTTGGGAGCACGATATCTGAATTTTCGGGATATAACAAGGCGCGGGTTGTAATATTGTACGTACCAAATCAATTCACACTTCCCTAACAAAAACATGAAAAAAAATAAAGCTATTCACACCACACAAAGGGAGAGTCTTGTCCCGTTTTACTATACAAATGCTATTCAAAGCTACGTATGAATCCATGTTCTGTCTTCACTGTCTATATAATGCATTTATCCTACTCATACCAACATTTTAGTGCATTCCATATGTCTATACTACCGCTGCAATTTGAACTAGACTTGAATTCGTTTCTCTATTTGAATAAGAATCTACAATCATGATTGTTGCCAACTTAACCATCATCAGTGTATTATATTAACAACACACCACATGATTACTATAGAGATAGATATGAACGCGAATTTAAATTTTTGAACACACCTAATGTTGATTCCAAATAATAGTACATTTGATGTACTAACTAGATACTCATGATCTAAACCATGTTCCATACATACACCATGTTTATCACACAAGGTATAGTGCCCCGCCCCCTACATTATGACAAGTATTTAGCCCTGAGCTGCAAAAGCCACACATTATCCCAAATTATAATCAATGTTCTATATATTATATGTATTACTAGCAATATGCCCATGTGTTGCACGAAACATCAAGATGCATTTGTATCAGTAGTTTATCTTGTGGGAGAAAAGGATGAATGAGGGAAGGCCTTATTTGCAAATGTGGAGAGGGGTGTGGGTATCTTTTTCCAAAATTGCAATAGTTTCCTTCCTAACCGTCAGATATAAACCGGACGGCCTATATTGCAGGATGGCAGGCACAACATCATCACCAACATCATCATCATGAACTCTGTTAGTATATTATATGTGGTATAACATGTTCATAACCACACCATGCGCATCACCGTTATATATATTCATGCATGCGTCGGTTTAAAACACTATGATAAATTCTTCAAATATCTGAATTCACTTTTTACAATGAATTATGATCTCTATTCATCTTTTACACCCACACAATCCTCTTGTCTTTGTAGCTAGCGCTAACTTTCTCTCGTGCATGCACACGCCCGCCTCCCTCTCACCCTCCCTCAACATTCTCTAGATCCATGGCACAAATTTGTCCTTTCACTTTAGGTCATTCAGCCACGGTGTTTGTAGGCCCCCAGCTCCTTCTTCCCGGCACACACTGATTGATATGCCTCTCTAGCCAGGTGTGCCTACCACAAACACAAGCTTTCCCTCTTCTCTTCTCACCGTCCATGTCTCACTCCCGCCCCTCTTTTCATCGATATTGTACTCGCACACTCCTCCCCGCTCGATATAGTATGCCTCTCGCACCACCTCCTAGCTGCATCCCTCTCTCTGTCCTTCTCTCAGGCCTTATTTGCTTCTAACACATACTGATCGATCTCCCTACATATACCTAGGTCGACTTTAACTATTTTCCCCATGCATCGATCGACGTACCTCACAAGTTATGTCTCTCCTTTCTCCGACCAAGGACAATTGATCTCCCTATGTAGTTACTCTACTTACCACAACCAGATCGTTCCCCCTCATCATTCGTGCATGCCTCCTGACCCGTCTCTCACACGCACGTGCACATACAGGCAGGCATCCCCTCTCTTATTGATATTGTAGGAGTGCCCTCCATTTGTCTAGCAAGCCTCTCCCACCATTTGTGAGAAGCAACTCCACCACCAACCCCTCCGACAATCTAGCTCTTTCTCTCTCCCAACCTTATTCCTCTCCTACACATATGCATGGATGTCGATCGATCTCCCTCAATACATAAGGTAGATCTCTCTCCTCCTCCACACATATACCAGCAATTGCACCTCTATAGTTAGGTCTCTGCCCCCCCCCCCCACACACACACAAACCGACAGACGAGTGCTATAGGTAGGTATCCAAGCCACAGAGACAAACTGCGCATGTCCCCTCTCATGTTCCAGTAGGCCAGCCATCCCATATATTTGATGTGGGCACACACAAAATCAACGACACTCTTTATCGATCGCGCGCGCACACACACACATCATCCCTCTATTCGATTCTATGGATACCTCACGCCGATGATACCTCCACTCTTTTCTTGTGGATAGCCCCCTCTCTATATATATGTTATATCCAAGCCTCTGTTTCACACACATTGCATATGTTACATTTTTTGATTGAAATATCATCGACACATATTCCCCGTCTATCTCTCACGCCCCCACCCCCACCCCACACACCCATAGTCGAGCGTCGTAGGTAGGTATCCATGCCAAAGAGACAAACTGCACCTGTCCCCTCTCACGTTCCAGTAGGCTAGCCACCCTATATCTTTGACGTGGGCACACACAAATTCGATGGCACTCTTTATCAATTGCGCGCGCACACACACACACACACATCATCCCTCTCTGCGATTCTATGGATACCTCACGTCGCTGATACCTCCACTATCTTCTCATGGATCGCCCCCTCTATATGCAATGTGTGTGAAGCAGAGGCCTAGAATATGCTTCTTTTTTGTCGTCATATGTGTCATCAACTGTTATTGGCCAGTAATTGTTTCCTTTCTACCTCTTTTTTTGCAAACAGGGCTATCCATTTCACCCTGTTGCTATTGCGACCTTTTGGTGAACTGCACAAATCACATTTTTCTTAAGAGTGTTTTGTGCAGTTCTACTAAAATGTCACACGGGCAATGTCTCTAGATTTTAGTGTGACTGCACAAAAAGAGATTGGTTTTGCTCTATCCTCCTCATCCAACTCTGAGCCTAAACTTCTCCAACTATTTGCTTAATCTTCTCCAACTAGTTAGTCTTAAAAGAGACTGCAAAGGTGACCGGCTTCTATTTGTGTGTTTATTGTTTCATCAACGGCCCTCTATTATAGTAATCACATTTAATATCTTTGGAACAGGGACGCTCAGCTCTATTTTAGTGGAACTGCACAAAATGATCGGAATGTTGCGTGCTCCTGTCAGCTACTTTTTTTTTGCCAACATGCCTTGTTGATTTAGACAGAGCTGGGGGAAAGTTGTTGCCAATGAAAGCATGGATCAATTTTAATTTAACACCGCAAAAACTTTGTCTTCAGTTGTGATGTAAATATTAGCTCTGATCTGCTAATCATTGAGATGCATTAGCAAGGAAGTTAGTTTTTCATTTTTTCTAAAAGAGCATGGATGGCAAGACACACGAAACAAAAGCTGAAAGCTCAGAGCATCATACAATTTCATGTCGCTGGAAAATTATTTGTATAGTATGTCAATTATGTTGCTGGAAGCTTGATAGCATTGCCAGAAGCCTCTTTAGAATTCGGGTCCATGTGCCATGCACAAAATTATACTCCCTCCGTTCCTAAATATTTGTATTTTTAGAAATTTCAATGGACATATTTTTGAGTGTAGATTCACTCATTTTGCTTCGTATATAGTCACTCGTTGAAATCTCTAGAAAGACAAATATTTAAGAACGGAGGGAGTAGTGCACAACCGCATGGGAGACTCAGCCCAGTCGTTGCGCCGCACCTAATAGTGAGTAATGAGCAGTCAAATCATAAGCCCCACCTTTCCCACTGTAAGTTGCTCGGAAGAAGCAACCATCAATACGCTCTTCTTTGAATCTGCTCATACTACTCCCTCCGTCACTGTTTGCTTCAACAATCTCTGGGACCATGGCGACTAGCGATCGGCCTGAAAAATAGCATGTCTATTACTAGAGGAAATATGGATACTCACATGCATGCAGTGCTTCCACCCCGGGTACACACATGCACGCACTTACTCCACTCCGCGTACACACCTACATCGAGAGAAAATTGTGGACTTGATTGTGGTTACCACGCCCTAATTAATTGAGCATTAAACCAACCGCGTCTAAAATCTCTCTGGTGGTGGAAATGCATGGAGAGAACTGCATGAGAATGAAGCGCTCCCTATAAAATGTGACGGAGGGAGGAGTAGTATGAAGGTGCAAAACCAAGTACGGGTATGGCCAGTCGGTCAACGCACTTCCTCCTGGCATATCACTGACATGTGGGACCGGAGTGTGAGCAAACCGATCTCAACTGACGGATAAATGGCCAACCCGCCATTCCTTGAGAGAGACGAGGAGTGAGAACACACAGACGGGCTCGCACGGAGGCCAAGATATATTCAAGCATGGTTGATCGATATCATCATTGCATGTTTGATGTTTTTTAATAGTACTATTGGGCAGGCATTTTCCGCAGTTCTCCCAAATAAAAATGTGTACTTTATTAGAGATTAAAATAAAATAACAGTACAGACGCTCCACCATGCGGTTCCTAGTACCTGTATACTAGTAGTAGTACTACTCGTACTACTAAACCTTGCGCTTGGCTCTTCGCCTCTTCATGAAGTCGAACAATGATGTTACTACAGTGTATGCCTCTGGCAATCTGGCACCGAATGAAATGCTATACGTCCACCGCCTGGGCGAGGGTAGGTTGGATTAGTCAAAAGCTTCTCGTCGTCCTGCGAGCCACCGGGCTTGAGGTAGACAGAGAGGGTGTAAGCAAGCTTCACCTTGTCTTGTAGGCTTCCCCTCGTTCTGCGAGTTGACGGGACACACCAAAAAGTAGTGCTAGTCCATACTACCTCCTTTTCGGTTAATATGGCTTAATATTTTTTGTGGGTAAATGAGAGAGCTTTATTCATATATAAGCATTCTTAGGATGATCAGCCAAGAGACTGGTCACTAGGAAGCGAGGTACCCCGCAAAAAAGAAGGAAGCGAGGTGTTTCATCAAGCCAACTCTTGGTCACATTCAAAGTGCAGCAAGCACAGTTTGCACAAAGATGCGCCGCAAGGTTTGCTGACCTGTATACATGCTGAATAACAAAAAAAGAGAAAATATTACTGAGCGCTCCTATTTCTAACAGGATATAGGAACCAGACTTAAGCGAGAATTGTGGCGAGTGTTTCATGCAATCAACTTCCATTATCACATGCGAGAACCCTCGAAGAGAACCAAATGTGTTGAAGATTGCTTTATCACAGATTAAAATAAAATAAGAGTGCAGAGGCTCCAGCATCCGGTTCCTAGTAGTACATACCTGTATAGTAGCAGTACTAGTAGTAAAATTTGCGCTTGGCTGTTCGCCTCTTCGGGAAGTCGAACAATAATGGCACTAGTACAGTGTATGCTTCTGGCAATATGACACCGAATTAACTGTTGTACGTCAACCGCCTGAGCGAGAGAGAGTTTGCATTAGTCAAAAGTTTCTCCTTGTCCTGCGAGCCACCGCGTGCAAGCTCCTCCCGTCCTGCAAGCTTTTCCTCCTTCAGCAAATTGACGGGACACAACAAAGTAATGCTAGTCCATACTACCTTCTTTACAGTTAATATGGCTTAATTTGAAAGGAGATAAATACACAGTCTGTAACTGCATATTTGTAAAAATACGGTCAGTGGACTTCATAATACGCTCATTGCGCTCAATATATACATTTTCTAATGTTTATACGGTCACTAGCTCACCCTGGCTGAGTATGTGTTTGCATGCACGTGTAGGTTGAGAACTTGGGCATGACATTGTGTGTTCTGTCATGTGCTCGAAGATGCATGCATTAGGGCGTCGCGCGAGTGTTTTGCGTCCATGTGTATGTGTGACTGTTGCATGCATGCACGAGGTTGTAGTCCCTCACATTCACATGTTCATAAGTCAATGCTTTGTCAAAATGTTGCATGCAAGGTTTAATCATTCGTTTTTCACGCATGCATTCCCGATATTAATACGTTGATAAAGACAATTTCTTGAGGAAAGCGAGCCCATGAATTGAGTACAAAGGGGACCAATAAGCCAGGACAGAGGGAGTACTAGTAGTGAACCGGAAGGAGGGAGTAGGTACTACTAGTATTATGTAATAACGTGCAGTAACAAAATTCCTCTATGCGCATCCTGTCTACGTGTCATGCAAGAAAATAGAGATAAGTATAAGTGAGACTCAGGAACAGTCATACATGTAGGGGGAGTATGTGTATGGGCCACTCAGGAGCAGTCATATCACACAGTAAGTTAGTCGGAAGAAGCAACCATCATTTCACTCTTCAATGACATGTACGCAATATAAAATGATTGATATGGAGAGAAAAAGAAAACCGCTCCACTATATATACACTAGCAGGAGCCTAAGATACAAGCCTGCTTGCTTGGGGTGGTCTTTTCACAAGCATAGAATGATAGTGGCCACACCGCCGGTCACAGATATGGTCTGATCCCGCCGCTGGGGGAAGGGGACGATGTTCCCTGTAGACGCAGTCGACATCGGCGAGGGAGAAAACCCACTGTCGGTGCATCCCAATAGGGGGTCCCCGCAGTATGGGCTGATGCCGCCTCCCAACCACCCTTATAGCTACACCCTGACGCCCCAGGTACAACTTCCTTTTGGAGCCGGCGTGCTCCACTGCTGCCGCTCCCCACATAGCTCCATCTCCATGTGGATCTTTCTCTACTTGTACCGGCTTCTATTTGTGATGAGTTTATGTCTCATGAACTAGTGCCAGTACTATTATTCTAATCACACTTCTTCAATATCTTTGCCAACAGGGATGCTCACCAAGATTTTAGTGGAACTGCACAAAAGCATCGTATGATCCGAGGGTGCTAGCCATCTTTCCTTCGACAGGTTCTACCTAGCCAGGAAATTAAATCCTGTTTAGGGTTTACATCGTAGTGACCCCATCAGTGGTTTTTTTGTACACACTCTCACAACTTTTGTCTTTAGTTGTGAAGTAAATATTGGCTATGATCTGTGAATCATTGAGATGCATCAGGATGCGTGTTAGTTTTCCTTTGTATTTGATGGAATGTTGTAATGGGGCAACCTTGGAGTAGGAATGAAAATGGAGCTGAAAGTTTCTGTTTTTCCGGATAAAAAATGGAAATGAAGAGAAACCAACATTTCATTTCGTTGGATCGCACCATCAAGCGAAACCAACGTTTAAATCACATTAGTTGCGTTCGTGTCTCACACTCCTCCATGGCTCCTCCCTACATGGTCGCTTGGCATTCCACTCACCGCAAACCGACTATACAATAACTTTCCCGCCTGGTTGTCACTGGATCGCGCCATGGAGTTCTAGCACTACTGGAAGAGGTTGACAAGGAGGGGGAGGACAGCTAGCTATAGCACAGACTCCCAAAAACTTTTTACATGAATGTTGTGGCTGGCCGTGGCGACCTTTGAACATGGAACAGTCGCGTGCACCGGGAAGCGACGCGGGCTGGGCTCTCTCGGCCGGCGCACCACTTCTATGCATGTGCTAGTGAGAGGTCGCGTCTACTCTGGCTGGGAATGAATGCGGCACTGACCGTTTCAGGCGGGAAGCACGCGTGGGTGATGAAGAGGGTTCGGGTTGGTCGTGGGTGGGCGTGGCAGCTGTCCGGACGCCCACAAACAAGAGATGTTGTACGTAAATATTGCTGCGTATATAATTAATAACGTAAATAATTTGCCAGTTGGAAAAATATGATTGGAGATGGCAATGGAGATGAAATTTTACATAAACACGGATATGCGTGTCTATGTCTATGTGTGTGTGCGTGACGACTCTCGCGACTACCCGTACACACCATCGATGTCTCGTCCTCCCTACACACACAAACTCAGTACCGCCTCATTTTGTTCCTAGGATAGCAATATCATAGGAGTGGGAAACAATATGAAGTGAGATAAATGGAGTACGATGTACAAGAAGAAATGTACATGCACTCACTCTGTCTCCGAGATACCCGTGAGTACACGATGGAGCGCATTTGTACACAAAGAGGCAACTTATGTACGTAATAATTTTACACTTTAATTTGTTCACTTAGTAATGGAGGGTCGGGGACCACACGTGAGCGATACAAACTGCGACCTAGAAGCGGGGGCATGTTTTTGATCGAGTTTTCTATCTTGGTACATTAAAAAAAGTTTAATCCGTCAGTTTTCGTTTCTTTTTTCTGGGAACACGCGTATTCTATTTAAAACCACTACTACGGAGAGATTTTTTTACTCAATTGTATATATAGCCTCTTGTTTGATAGGGTTTCTCGCGTCTTGCTCTCTCACCCTCTCCATATGTAAACAAGATGACAGTGTCCACTCTATCTCTCTCCTCACCGGTGGTCACTGATCCGGCCGAATCCCGTCCGCTGCGGGAGGTGACGAGGCGTAACGTTGACGTTGTTGCCGTCGGTGATGGAGGAAGCCGATGTGCACCATCCTCGGCGCCCTTGTTCGTTGCCGTCGTGTGGGCAGATCCTGCCCGCCTGCCTAAGCGACATCTCGCCCACCTGAGGTATAACTTCTTTTGGATTTCATGCTTCATTGTACTGGTCCAGCTCCCCAGGTCGCTTCATGCGGGTTTTTTTCTATGCCATTACTCCCCACATCCCCATGTACAGTATCTAGGGTTCGTCGGCTAGTCCAACATCACCTATTTTTTACTATTATAGAGGAAAGGCCACTCGAAAAGTTGTCCTGGTTTATGTCTCGGTGGAGTATACGTGTTTTTTCGATAAAAGTACATGGTGGTTGTGTGGTCATTGTCCATATGCTCCTCCTGCTGCTGCTAATCTAATACTATCACTGATTAAATGAAGCAATGCCCATGGTAAAATAACGACCCTTCTAAGTAATGCTGATGTCAATCCAGAGGCGTCGATAAATGCTTCTGTCCTGCTTTTTTTCTCGGGTATCCTGGTTTAGTTCCCATCAAGATAATCATGATGCTTCTATTTTGTTGGTGTACTTTTCATTAATTCTTATTGAAAAATTAGTTGGCGCTATTAATCTTGTACCACTGCCAAAACAAAGTAACAACACTATATCCCTTTTTTATATTTTTGCAAACAGCCATGCGCATCTCCATACCCGGGCATGTCTTCCTCAATTTTAGTGGAACTACACAAAATTGGATGGCCATTGTTGTTCTGCCTCACTGTACTCTGCCACGTGGTTCTTCCTTCCTCGAGCTTGATTACCGAGAAGAAATAGACCACAGTGAGGATTTGTCAAACTTCATTGGTGCCTCACCCAAACTTGATGCCAAATGGATGATGCATCACCACGATGACCTATCGATGCTCATGGTTGCATCGGCTGGTGAAGCTGATGGATTTTCGACAAAAAACAAGTTATCTTCCATCAGTGCTCTTTGCTTGTTACCCACAAGATTATATCCTTCATCAGTTCACCTTCGTTGCGTTGGAGACGCAGTCGTCTTTCACGTTGGTGCTATTTTATCACACGATTGGCTATGAACCAAATGTTTCCTCGAAGAAGCATCGATGTTGGTACTAAGAGCATAATTATGTATTGATTTCTAAGCCTTCTCACAACTTTGTCCTCAGCTCCCCTGTAATTTTATTTGTCCAGCTATTAACTAAATATGTGATCTGATAACTTTGATTAAAAATATGGTGTGGACTAAAAACCTAGATGGACGTGGTAGCCCTCCGTTTTTATTTACTCTACATATTAGATTTGACTGAAGTCAAACTTCGTAAAGTTTGACTAAGTTTAGGCCGAACATAACAAACCATAATTATTGAGAGAGAGCAAACTGCACATACTCTCAAACCTTTCCTATAATTGCTTTATTTGTACACACTCTCACACCTTTCCGATAATTTGGCCCGTGTGTGGTTGTTCACTGAACGGAGGGTAGTGTACCAAATGTGAAGGACAGGAAGTGTGACCAGGACGCGTGGATCGTTAGTTCATCGTAAGTAGTTTTCTTCACTACTACGTTAAATAAAGAGTTTCGTTTCGTACTTACACAATTTAAAACGATTGTTACGGAGAGAAAAAGAAACCACTCCACTATATATTAGTAGTATACATGAGTACTATATAAGTATTATATAAGCTGGAGCCTCAGCGCTTGTTCGCTAGGGTTTGCAATCTCCACACTCTCGTTGCACTACATATATATATACACACGTTGGAGGCTTAGTGTTCCTTTGCTAGGGTTTGCTATATTCACAGCCTCTCACCCTCTTCACCAGATCTAAACAAGACTGCGTTGGCCTCTGTCTCCCCCCTCACAGCTGGTGAAGGAGCCGTATGGATCCCATCGCACCGGGAAGGAGAGGAGGTGCAGTGTTCACTCTGTCACCTTCGGCGAGGGAGGAAATCCACTACCGGCTGCACTGTTCTCTTTCACCTAGCGCCTATGCGGGAGGGCCACTGACCCCAACTTCCTTGCTGTCATACATAGTGTGGGCAGATCCAGCCTCCCGCCGCATGCCTAGCCACATCCCGACGACCCTAAGGTATAACTTTCTTTGAAACCGTCATTGCTCTAGATGCATGCAGATCTTTTTTGCTTCTGTAGTCGAATCTAGGTCTTGGTTCAAAGAGGAAAGAATGGTGGGGTGGGGTGGAGCATGAATCTAGGACATGGTTCAATGAGGAAAGGAGGGAGGGAAAGTAAGCAACTATGGGACCAATGCAGATATGCTGGTCGAAAAGGGAGAATCTTAGAGCATGAATCTAAGACTGGCTATCCAGAAGCTTTTTGGTCGAAAAGGGAAAAAGGAGGTAACCCAGTACACACATTTTTAAGGAACCTATCTCTTTGTTCAAAAAGGAAAGAAAATGGGGGGTCGGGTAGCTTGTTCAGGACTAGATATGCTGCCCTCACATAGGAAAAAGTTTCAATGAGAACAAATATGGGACCAACGCAGATATGCTGCTTGGCAACATACTATGCATCACCCATTTATATGTGTGGACACACATGGTGCTGGCATGTCCCATGTCCCATGTACCATACAACTATTTTGCTGTTGTTAATCTAAGAATGCCGCTGGAAATTTGAAGCAATGCCACTGTTAAAAGTAAATTACATTTTTAACGAATGTTGTTTTAAGAGAATGTCTGTTAATATGAATCAATGCAACTGTTTTAGAAATGTTACTGTCCTACTTTGTTTTCCATCAAGATAAGTTAGATGCTTCTTTTTGTCGTCGTATGTTTCATCCTCCTTTATTGGCGAGTAATTGTTTGCTTTTTTGCCTCTGTTAAAATAGGGATGTCTATTCAACTTGTTGCTATGGCGAACTTAAATGTCACACCGGCGAATTTGCTTGATTTAGTTGAACTACACAAAAAAAGATTGGATTTCCTATTCGCGTTGGTAGATTCGTAGGTGATCTTGTCAGCGTGGTGAAAGGTCAGTACCTGCCTTCATCCACATGATCATGCAGTGTGCGTTGAGATTCCTTGCTACTTGTATTGGTACTGTTTTAGGAGGATGTTGTGCATTCATCCTCCTTTATTGGCCAATAATTGATTCCTTTTTTGCCTCTGTTAAAATATGGATATCTATTCAACTTGTTGCTATTGCGACATTTTGCTTCGCTACGCGAAATACTTATGTTTTAAGAGTGTTTTTTGCAGTTCAACTTGAATGTCGCACTGGCGACTTTGCTTAATTTTGGTGGTACTGCACAAAAGGAGATCGATATTTATTTCAAGTCTTCCTCGCGAGTTGTTTCAAATCTTGGTCTCATCCACATGATGGTGCGGTGTGCTTTGAGATGTTGTGCTACTTGTATCGGTACTGTTTTGGATAAATGTTGAATTGAAGGTATTGAACTTCTGTCTTTTACCATTAAGTGAGCAAAAATTGTTCCAACCCAGACATGATGTTTGTTGCTTTGTTACACAAAACTTTGCATCACCCCCTTTATAAGTAGATGGAAGCACATGGTGTTGCTGTGCCCACTCTCCCCTGGAATTGTTTATGCTTTTTGTTAATCTAATGCCGCTGGTAAAATTAAGAAATTTCACTCTTAGAATTAAGTACTGAATCTTAGTTCGAAAGTGCAGCACTTGTTAGGGATCGGCGGGAGTACCATTTCTGTTAGGGATCAGCCGGAGTACTTGTTTAAGAAATGTATTTTTGAGATAAAGTCTCTGTTAATATATCAGTTACAGTGTTTTACAAATGGTACTATCCTGCTTTGTAGTTCTTTCTACATGTTTAACCAAGGTATTGTTAAGATAATGTCTCTGTTAATATGAATCAGTTGCATTGTTTTAGGAATGGTACTATTCTGCTTTGTCGTTTTTATTCATGTTGAAACAAGGCATTGTTAAGAATAATGTCTCAGTTAATATGAATGAATCACACTGTTTGAGAATTGCTACTCTCTTGCTTTGTTTCCCATTAAGATAAGGTAGATGTTTTTTCTTCTGGGAGTATAAGTCATCAATCGTTATTTTTCAGTAATTTTTCCCTTATACCTGTTGTTGCATACAGGGATATCAAGGGGCTGTTTGGTTCTTGCCTGTGTGAGCCTTGCCAATCGGTTTTATTTCAACTTTGATTTTATTTGAACTACACAAAAGGAGCCAATGTGTTGTTGGGCCCAATTGGTCTTTTCACTTTGTAGAAAGAAGCAGTCACTATTTGCGCTACATTACAGAAGGAATGATCAAGAAGCTTTATAGGTATTAATAAACGCTGGTGACATGACTAGTTTACTGAGAGCATTGGCAACTCAACAACACGTGGAGTGCAAAATTCACTCCAGAATTAAAGGTATGACCAAGTCAAATGCTGACGCAGTTGTAACAAACGAGGTCTGTATCGGCCTTCATCCACATGTTCAAGGGAAAGAATTATGTCCAGCAGAATACTACCTTTAAGAAGGGTAAGAAGAAAGACAAAAAGAGAGATGGCTGCTTTACTTGTGGTTCAGAGGAACACTAGGCAAACAAGTGCCCAAACAAGTACAAGAAGCCATGACAGGACTCCAAGTGTGTCAATGTCACTCTAAGCAACAATGATGGGGCATCTGGGTATGGAATCTGTTTAACGTACTTTCAGTTTGTCAGTCCACCGATTGGTGGGTTGACATTGGGGCCAATATTCATGTGTGTGTTGATGTGTCTTTGTTTTCTTGCAGCATATAAATACGAAATCCATAGGGATGCTCAGCTTGATTTTAGTGGACCTGCACAAAATGTTGAGATGGTTCGTGTCCTTCATAATACTTCATCATGCACAATACATCGAATGGTTGTCTAATCATTCATTGTCACCTTGAGCCACCGGACTATCAGCTGACAAACTGACGAAAAACCCTGCCCGTTCCACAATCATAGGCATTACATATTTTGAATGGAAAAGCTTGTCAAAGTTTAACCATTGATGTTATCAAGAAGACATTAGTTTAATATATTGGAATTGGAAAACCTTGTCAAATTTTGCTCATTGATGTTAGCCAGAAGACATGCATTTGATATGTTTGAGTGGGACACCCTTTGCTGTGAGCAGTGTCGATCGTTTTTCCCTATTCCTGTGTTCAGTTTAGAAGTAAATATTTACTCTACTGAGATGCATAGTCACATGAATGTTGACTTATGTAAGGTATTTTAAAAGTTTGTTCTGAATGTTTTCTATGTAATGCCAGACCTTGTGAGTTTGATTGCAAAGTTGAGCTTGGAATGTTGTGGCATACGGCATCACGAGTTGTTCACCGTGCCTCCTGAGAATAATGCTTCATATTGTTTTGCATGTTGATCTAATGCTAGTGATTTGCATGTTAAGAAGAGTGTCCTCTTCTTTTATTTCTGTGCTTAAGAAGTTCATCGTCTTATGTTTCATTCATAGCCTATACGACAAGTCGGGTAGGTTAGAGGTGAAACCATATGATCTTCCGACCAACTCATCATCTTAGGCCGTGGTTGGATCGTCGTTTTCCAACCCAAACCGCTTGTAGAACTGAAGCTGGTAAATAAAAGCAGATGGTCTTGGGCGAAGCGCTTGGTTGGTCGATTTCGACTAGTAAAATATACACTGGTCTCTCAGATTACACGCGTAACTCATTGGTTTTTGTTACAGACCTCGGGCCGTCGGTTTCATTATGCCTGTATTTTACGTGTTGTTTTCGGTGACGAGTAAATTACACTTGTATCTTAATACAGGTGTGAAACAATCTAGAGCTCCCAAGCGCAGCCTTAGAGCATCTCCCATAGCTTGTCTATATGGATGTTTATACTCGTTTTCCACAACGTGAGCCCAAAACAGTCGTCCAATAGCTTCTCTATATGGTCGTCCAAATATACACATCCTCTAAATCGACCTCGACAATGTCCACGCCTGGACAATGTGAAGGCTTCGTCTAAACTAAGCTACAGTCATGATTTCTTCCTCTCCCTAGTGATGGCCCACTTGTCATGGTCCCTGTATATAGACGTTCTGATGCAAAACTGGACGTGTATATGAGGGAATCTTTTTAGACCATTTTGCTCATAGGCGTCCAATGATCCTGGCTTCTTGAATGAGCAGCGGGCGCTGTATCAGACTATCCATAGGGCCTGCGAGGCCCTCTCCATTGTCCTTCAAGTTGTTGCACTCGCCGTGGCATCGAGCATTGTCAACATGGTCAATGAACATGAGGAATCAAGAGATGACTTTACTTGGAGAGGATGACAGTAGGGACCCGCCAGGGCCATAGCCGTACGTATGCAAGTTCCTCCTTATTATATAGTACAACTACATTTTTTTCCTTCCTCCTGGTTTCCTGACATCACGATCCCACACAATCATCAACCTATATAGTCAATAAACAAGAGAATTGCCCAAGGAGCGGTCAACAGCTGGGTCCCAGCAGCTCTAGCAGTATTTGTGTTTTTGAGGTGTGAGCAGAGTTTTTCTTGAGCGGTGTTTTTTTAGACAGTTGAGCGATGTTTTTGTTGTTGCTCAGAGCAGCAGGGTATCAACTAGGCGGGCTATGGCCCGTCTGGCACAGGCTATTATTTTATGTCGACCAAATATCCAGCCCAAATATTAATATTTAAATGTGAAAATGGTGTTGGTGTCAAAATCGGCAGATCTTGGGTAAGGGGGCCCAAGCTGTATGTCTGAGGACCAATGGTAACTATGAACAAAGGACACAATGTTTACCCAGGTTCGGTCCCTCTTAATGGAGGTAAAACCCTACTCCTGCTTGATTATATTCGAAGGTTAAGCTGATCTACCGCGAGATCGAGTTGGCTAACCCTAGATTAGCTAGCCTACCAATGTTGTGATCCTGCCTCCGATCTACCCTCCAGTTTATATAGACTCCGGAGGGGCTTAGGGTTGTACAAAGTCGGTTTTACAGAAAGGAATAACATATTCGGACACCTATACTTGCCATCCACACATACGGGAGTCCCTACCGGACACGAGAGGTGATCTTCTGTCTTGTATCTTGACGGCCCATCAGTCCGGCCCATATCAAATAGACCGGACACCCGAGGACCCCCTAGTCCAAGACTCCCACAGTAGCCCCTGAACCAGTGTTCAATGATGATATGTTCCGCATGCAGATTGTCTTCGGCATTGCAAGGCGGGTTCCCTGAATAATACACATCGGCTTTCCTTCGTAAAAGAATTGTATCCGGCTTTTCACAATGAACACAACCCTTAGCTGCGACGGCAGGATATATAAAAAAATGAGAACAGTGTCTTTTACTGACAACTTTTTCGGCGAAGCGTCAGACTTGACCCTTCGTTGTTTTGAATCGTTTTTACATCCCGCTTCCGTGTTTCGAGGCCATGTCCCATTGGACCGTCCTGTCGAAACAGAGATCTTGCCCACTTAATACGGGATTGCTCATCAATAATATTTGGGTAATCCAACCATTTACGGCGCACGCTCTTATCGGGAATAGGCGAGATTCAAGGCATGAGTGGGGAACGGTTGGCATTTCTACCGCCTATAAGAGGGCAATGGATCTTTACTTTCTCCCCCACCCCTTCACATCTCCTCAGCCTTCCGATCTCCCAAGCTCTCAGCGCCCGAAAAGTTTCCGTCTTTCTCACCACCACCACACCTCCTCCGCCGATGGCCGGATCCGTTTCAAAGGCAAGTGGGAGGCCTCCTCCGTTACAGAGAAGGAGATAAAAAATCTGCGGAGTGCGGGATACCTCGCCGCCAACATCGCGCACAAGCTTCCCCCCGAGGGTCAAGTCATTCCCACTCCAGAGCCCGGCGAACGGGTCGTCCTCCTTCCCCACTTCCTTAGAGGGTTAGATTTTCCACTCCACCCATTCTTCCGTGGACTCATGTACTACTACGCCCTAGATTTCCATGATCTAGCCCCAAACTCTTTCCTCCACATCTTGGCACTCATCGTCGTGTGTGAAGCTCTCCTCTGCGTCCACCCACACTTCGGCCTGTGGCTCAAGGTCTTCAACGTGAAGCCAAAGGTGGTCAACGGGCAGCACGCAGACTGCAGCAGAGCTATGATCAGCAAGCTCCCCAATACATGTGGCCCAAGGGGGCCTTCATGGAGACCGTCAAGATCTGGCAATAGGAGTGGTTCTATATCACTGAGCGGCGCCGCACTAAGTGGACGGTAATTTTGGACTTTAGATCCGGACCCCCCATGAGGCTTGTCTCCTGGACCGCGAAGGGCCACGACTGGGGGTCCCAGACAGAGGTGCAGACGATGCAAATGCATATCACCAACATGCTAGGAAAAAATGTTGGTCTAACCAACGTGGTTCAGATTATGCTTTTCTGCCGCATCCTCCCCTGCCAGCGCCGGGCTGCCCCCATGTGGAGGTTCAAGCCGGAGGAGCTGCGGACTCTGCAACACTTCCTCGGCACCATGCACGAGGGAATGTGGAAGCTGCTCTTCAACGCACAGAAGAGCTGGCCCATGGAGACCGAAGACGTCGGCCTCAACGCCACGAATCCGGCATCTCCGGTAAATACTTAACTTTCCGAAGACATATACAGTTTATATATTCGGTTGATGCAAAACTCATTAGTCTGTCCTTTACAGGGCTGGACCCAGAAAATGGAGCGGATTAAGAGTCTGGCTCCGTTGCCCGAAGACCCAGTCATTCCTCAGCTGGAAGAGATGTTGGTCCCGGCGCCTTATAAGGCACCGAAGAAGGCCAAGAAGAAAGGCAAGGGGCCCAAGGACGGGCCCCACCACAAAGGCCCTCCGGAAGCAGTGTCCGGAGAGACTGAAGCCGTCTTCTTCCGTGAGGAAGACGAGGAAGAAGAGGAAGAAGAGGAAGAGGAGGAGGAGGAGGAAGTGGAGAGTGATACGTCTCCAACGTATCTATAATTTTTGATTGTTCCATGCTATTATATTACCCCTTTTGGATGTTTATGGGCTTTATTTTACACATTTATATCATTTTTGGGACTATCCTACTAACCGGAGGCCCAGCCCGTATTGTTTTTTTTGCCTATTTCAGTATTTCGAAGAAAAGGAATATCAAACGGAGTCCAAACGGAATGAAACCTTTGGGAGCGTGATTTTTGGAATGAATGTGATCTGGAGAGCTTGGAGTGCAAGTCAAGAAGCAACCGAGGGATCCACGAGATAGGAGGCCGTGCCCCCCCTGTAGGGCGCGCCCCCTGTCTTGTGGGCCCCTCGGGCGGCCACCGACGTACTTCTTCCTCTTATATATACCTACGTACCTCGAAAACATCCAGGGGCACCACGAAACACAATTCCACCATCGTAACCTTCTGTATCCGCGAGATCCCATCTTGGAGCCTTCATCGACACTCTGCTGGAGGGGGAATCGACCATGGAGGGCTTCTACATCAACATCCTTGACCCTCCGATGAGTTGTGAGTAGTTTACCACAGACCTACGGGCCCATAGTTATTAGCTAGATGGCTTCTTCTCTCTTTTTGGATCTCAATACAATGTTCTCCCCCTCTCTTGTGGAGATCTATTTGATGTAAACTCTTTTTGTGGTGTGTTTGTCGAGATCCGATGAATTGTGGGTTTACGATCAAGTTTATCTACGAATAATATTTGAATCTTCTCTAAATTCTTTTATGTATGATTGAGTTATCTTTGCAAGTCTCTTCGAATTATCAGTTTGGTTTGGCCTACTAGATTGGTCTTTCATGCCATGGCAGAAGTGCTTAGCTTTGGGTTCAATCTTGCGGTGTCCTTACCCAGTGACAGAAAGGGTTGCAAGGCATGTATTGTATTGTTGCCATCGAGGATAACATGATGGGGTTTATATCATATTGCATGAGTTTATCCCTCTACATCATGTCATCTTGCTTAATGCGTTACTCTGTTCTTATGAAATTAATACTATAGATGCATCCTGGATAGCGGTTGATGTGTGGAGTAATAGTAGTAGATGCAGGCAGGAGTCGGTCTACTTGTTATGGACGTGATGCCTATATACATGATCATGCCTAGATAATCTCATAACTATGTGCTTTTCTATCAATTGCTCGACAGTAATTTGTTCACCCACCGTAATACTTATGCTATCTTGAGAGAAGCCACTAGTGAAACCTATGGCCCCCGGGTCTATCTCTTATCATATTTGCTTTCAATCTACTTTTATTTGCATATTTACTTTTTGCATCTATATTATAAAATACCAAAAATATATTTATCTTATCATACTATCTTTATTAGATCTCACTTTCGCAAGTAGCCGTGAAGGGATTGACAACCCCTTTATTGCGTTGGTTGCGAGTTCTCAATTTGTTTGTGTAGGTGCGTGGGACTTTTGAGGAGCCTCCTACTGGATTGATACCTTGGTTCTCAAAACTGAGGGAAATACTTACGGTACACTTGCTGCATCACCCTCTCCTCTTCGAGGAAAACCAACGCAAGCTCAAGACGTAGCAAGAAGGATTTCTGGCGCCGTTGCCAGGGAGGTCTTCGCTCAAGTCAAGACAAACCAAGTACCCATCACAAACCCATCTCCCTCGCATTTACATTATTTGCCATTTGCCTCTCGTTTTCCTCTCCCCCACTTCACCCTTGCCGTTTTATTCGCCCTCTCTTTCCCAATCTCCTCCTCTCTTTTCACTTTCCTTTTTCTGTTTGCTTGTGTGTTGGATTACTTGTTGCCATGGCGCAAGATAATACCAAATTGTGTGATTTCTCGAATACCAATAATAATGATTTCCTTAGTACTCCGATTGCTCCTCTTAATGATGTTGAGTCTTGTGAAATCAATACTGCTTTGCTGAATCTTGTTATGAAAGATCAATTCGCCGACCTTCCTAGTGAAGATGTCGCTACTCATCTAAACAACTTTGTTGATTTGTGTGATATGCAAAAGAAGAAAGATATGGATAACAATATTGTCAAATTGAAGTTATTTCCGTTTTCACTTAGAGATCGTGCTAAAGTTTGGTTTTCGTCTTTGCCTAAAAATAGTATTGATTCTTGGAACAAGTGCAAAGATGCTTTTATCTCTAAGTATTTTCCTCCCGCTAAGATCATCACTCTTAGGAACGATATTATGAATTTTAAACAACTTGATCATGAGCATGTTGCCCAATCTTGGGAAAGAATGAAATTGATGCTTCGCAATTGCCCTACTCATGGTTTGAATTTATGGATGATCATACAAAATTTTTATGCCGGTTTGAACTTTGCTTCTAGAAATCTCTTAGATTTGGCCGCGGGAGGCACGTTTATGGAAATTACGTTAGGAGATGCTACAAAACTACTTGATAATATTATGGCTAATTATTCCCAATGGCACACTGAAAGATCTTCTAGTAAAAAAGTGCATGCTATAGAAGAAATCAATGTTTTGAGTGGAAAGATGGATGAACTTATGAAGATGTTTGCTACTAAAAATACTCCTCTTGATCCCAATGATATGCCTTTGTCTTCTTTGATTGAGAATAATAATGAATCTATGGATGTGAATTTTGTTGGAAGGAATAGTTTTGGAAACAATGCTTATAGAGGAAACTTTAATGCTAGACCGTTCCCTAGTAATTCCTCTAATAATTATGGAAATTCCTACAATAATTATTATGGTAATTTTAATAAGATGCCCTCTGATTTTGAGAATAGTGAGAAAGAATTTATGATTTCTCAAAAGAATTTTAATGCTTTGCTTGAAGAAAAATTGCTCAAAGTTGATGATTTGGCTAGGAACGTTGATAGACTTTCGCTTGATGTTGATTCTCTTAAACTTAGATCTTCTCCTCCTAAGCATGATATCAAAGAGTCTCTCAAAGTAATGAGAATTTCCGTTGACGATTGTAAGGAAAGAACCGCTAGATTGCGTGCTAAAAGAGATAGCTTTATAAAAGCGTGTTCTTCTAGTTTCCGTGAAAATAATGATGAGGATCTTAAAGTTATTGATGCGTCTCCTATTAGATCTATGTTTTGCAATATGAATTTTGATGATTATGGGACAGATGATGAATCAACTTTGCCTAGAAGGCGTCCCAAGAATTCTGAGTCTTTAGATCTTAATGATAAATTTGGTAAAAGTGAGATTGGAGAATTCAACTTCCAATAATATTGAACCTACTATCTCGGATTTCAAGGAATTTGACTATGATAATTGTTCTTTAAAAGGTTGTATTTCCTTGTTGCAATCCGTTGTTAATTCTCCTCATGCTTATAGTCAAAATAAAGCTTTTACCAAACATATCGTTGATGCCTTGATTCAATCTTATGATGAAAAACTTAATTTGGAAGTTTCTATACCTAGAAAACTTAATGATGAGTGGGAACCTACTATAAATATTAGAGTTAAAGATTATGAGTGTTTTGATTTGTGTGATTTGGGTGCTAGTGTTTCCACGATTCCGAAAACTTTATGTGATATTCTAGGTTTCCATGATCTTGATGATTGCTCTTTAAATTTGCACCTTGCGGATTTCACCATTAAAAAGCCAATGGGAAGGATCAATGATGTTCTTATTATTGCAAATAGAAATTAGGTGCCCGTAGCTTTTATCGTTCTTGATATAGATTGCAATCTTTCTTGCCCTATTATTCTTGGTAGACCTTTCCTTAGAACGATTGGTGCGATTATTGATATGAAGGAAGGTTATATTAGATTCCAATTTCCATTAAAGAAAGGCATGGAGCACTTTCCAAGAAAGAAAGTCAAATTACCTTATGAATCTATCATGTGTGCTACTTACGAATCTAGTGCCAAAGATGGCACTACTTAGATCTATCTTTGCTTTTATGCCTAGCTAGGGGCGTTAAACGATAGCGCTAGTTGGGAGGCAACACAATTTTCTTTATGTTTTTTGTTTTTGCTCCTGTTTAGTAATAAATCTTGCATCTACCTTCTGTTTAGATGTGTTTTTATCTTTTAATTAGTTTTTGTGCCAAGTAGAACCTATAGGATAACCTACGATGATAGTTGATTTGATTCTGCTGAAAAACAGAAACTTTGCGCGCACGAATATAATTTTGTTAAATCACAGGAACATGATTTTCGTTGATTCATTTTGCTTCTGTTCAATAAACAAATTGTCCAGGACTTCCTATTTTGGTAGGATTTCTAGAGTTCCATAAATTTGCGTTAGTTACAGATTGCTACAGACTGTTCTGTTTTTGACAGATTCTGTTTTTCGTGTGTTGTTTGCTTATTTCAATGCATCTATGGCTAGTAAATTAGTTTATAAACCATAAGGAAGTTGGAGTACAGTAGGTTTAACAACAAAATAAATAAATAATGAGTTCATTGCAGTACCTTATGTGGTGGTTTTGTTTTCTTTCACTAACGGAGCTTATAAGATTTCCTGTTGAGTTTTGTGTTGTGAAGTTTTCAAGTTTGGGGTAAAGCTTTTATGGACTATGGAATAAGGAGTGGCAAGAGCCTAAGCTTGGGGATGCCCATGGAACCCCAAGATATTCAAGAATAGCCAAAAGCCTAAGCTTGGGGATGCCCCGGGAAGGCATCCCCTCTTTCGTCTTCGTCCATTGGTAACTTTACTTGGAGCTATATTTTTATTCGCCACATGATATGTGTTTTGTTTGGAGCATCGTGTATTATATTAGTCTTTGCTTTTTAGTTTATCACAATCATCCTTGCTGTACACACCTTTTGGGAGAAGCCTATTTGATTAGAATTTGCTAGAATACTCTATGTGCTTCACTTATATCTTTTGAGCTTGATAGTTTTTGCTCTAGTGCTTCACTTATATCTTTTAGAGGACGGTGGTGTCTTAATTTTGAAGAAATTGCTAGTCTCTCATGCTTCAGTTATATCTTTTTGAGAGTCTTTTAGAACAACATGGTATTTGCTATGGTCATAAAGTTGGTCCTAGAATGATGAGCATCCAAGTTGGTTATAATAAAAACTATCATAGGAAAAGAATTGGATGCTATGATCAACTTGATGCTTGATAATTGTTTTGAGATATAAAGGTAGTAATGTTAGGGTCATGCTAGTGGGTAATTATGAAATTGAGAAATACTTTTATTGAAGTTGGCAAGTCCCGTAGCATGCACGTATGGTAAAAGTTGTGTGACAAATTTGTTGCATGAGGTGCTCTTTTGAGTGTCTTCCTTATGAGTGGCAGTCGGGGACGAGCGATGGTCTTTTCCTACCAATCTATCCCTCTTGGGGCATGCATAGTAGTACTTTTCTTCAAGGGCTAAGTAGGATTTTGCAATAAGTATATGAGTTCTCTTTTGACTAATGTGAGTCCATGGACATAGGCACACTCATCATTTTTACGTTGCTAGCCTTTATTATTACCGTGCAAATTTCGCCGGTATCATAAACCCCTTATTTACCTTCCTCAAAACAGCCACCATACCTACCTATTATGGCATTTCCATAGCCATTCCGAGATATATTGCCATACAACTTTCCACCATTCCGTTTATTATGACACGTTCTATCATTGTCATATTGCTCTTTGCATGATCATGTAGTTGACATCGTATTTGTGGCAAGGCCACCTTAATAATTTTCATACGTGTCGCTCTTGATTCATTGCATATCCCGGTACATCGCCGGAGGCATTCATATAGAGTCATATCTTGTTCTAGCTTTGAGTTGTAATTCTTGAGTTGTAAATCCATAAAAGTGTGATGATCTTCATTATTAGAGCATTGTCCTAGTGAGGAAAGGATGATGAAGGCTATGATTCCCCCACAAGTCGGGATGAGACTTCGAACTTTACAAAAAAAGAAAAAAAGAGAAAGGCCAAAAAGAAAAAAAGAAAGGACAAAGAAAAAAACAAAAAAAGAAAAAAGGGAAATAAGAAAAAAAAGAAAAAAAAAGAAAAAAAATGAGAGAAAAAGAGAGAAAGGACAATGCTACTGTCTCTTTTTTCCACACTTGTGCTTCAAAGTAGCACCATGATCTTCATGATAGAGAGTCTCCTATGTTGTCACTTTCATATACTTAGTGGGAATTTTTCATTATAGAACTTGGCTTGTATATTCCAATGATGGGCTTCCTCAAAATGCCCGAGGTCTTCGTGAGCAAGCAAGTTGGATGCACACCCACTTAGTTTATTTTGTTGAGTTTTCATATATTTATAGCTCTAGTGCATCTGTTGCATGGCAATCCCTACTCACTCACATTGATATCTATTGATGGGCATCTCTATATAGCCCGTTGATACGCCTAGTTGATGTGAGACTATCTTCTCCCTTTTTGTCCTCATAACCACCACCATATACCACCATAGTGTTATGTCCATGGCTTACGCTCATGTATTGCGTAAGAGTTGAAAAAGCTGAAGCACGTTAAAAAGTATGAAACAATTTCTCGGCTCGTCATCGGGGTTGTGCATGATGGGAGTATTTTGTGTAATGAAAATGAACCATGGCCTAACTATATGATTTTGTAGGGATAAGCTTTCTTTGGCTATGTTATTTTGATAGGACATGATTATTTGTTAGTATGCTTTGAAGCATTATTATTTTTAAATTTTATAAGCTTTTATTTTGAATCATTTGGATCTGAACATTCATGCCACAATAAAGAAAATTACATTGAGAATTATGCTAGGTAGCATTCCACATCAAAAATTTCTTTTTTCTCATTTACCTACTCGAGGATGAGCAGGAATTAAGCTTGGGGATGCTTGATACGTCTCCAACGTATCTATAATTTTTGATTGTTCCATGCTATTATATTACCCCTTTTGGATGTTTATGGGCTTTATTTTACACATTTGTATCATTTTTGGGACTAACCTACTAACCGGAGGCCCAGCCCGTATTGCTATTTTTTTTTGCCTATTTCAGTATTTTGAAGAAAAGGAATATCAAACGGAGTCCAAATGGAATGAATTATTCGGGAGCGTGATTTTTGGAACGAACTTGATCTGGAGAGCTTGGAGTGCAAGTCAAGAAGCAGCCGAGGGCTCCACGAGATAGGAGGCCGTGTCCCCCCTGTAGGGCGCGCCCCCTGTCTCGTGGGCCCCTCGGGCGGCCAACGACGTACTTCTTCCTCCTATATATACCTACGTACCCCGAAAACATCCAAGGGCACCACGAAACACAATTTCCACCATCGTAACCTTCTGTATCCGCGAGATCCCATCTTGGAGCCTTCGCCGGCACTCTGCCGGAGGGGCAATCGACCATGGAGGGCTTCTATATCAACATCCTTGCCCCTCCGATGAGTTGTGAGTAGTTTACTACAGACCCACGGGTCCATAGTTATTAGCTAGATGGCTTCTTCTCTCTTTTTGGATCTCAATACAATGTTCTCCCCCTCTCTTGTGGAGATCTATTCGATGTAAACTCTTTTTGCGGTGTGTTTGTCGAGATCCGATGAATTGTGGGTTTATGATCAAGTTTATCTATGAGTAATATTTGAATCTTCTCTGAATTCTTTTATGTATGATTGAGTTATCTTTGCAAGTCTCTTTGAATTATCAGTTTGGTTTGGCCTACTAGATTGGTCTTTCTTGCCATGGGAGAAGTGCTTAGCTTTGGGTTCAATCTTGCGGTGTCCTTACCCAGTGACAGAAAGGGTTGCAAGGCATGTATTGTATTGTTGCCATCGAGGATAACAAGATGGGGTTTATATCATATTGCATGAGTTTATCCCTCTACATCATGTCATCTTGCTTAATGCGTTACTCTGTTCTTATGAACTTAATACTCTAGATGCATGCTGGATAGCGGTCGATGTGTGGAGTAATAGTAGTAGATGCAGGCAGGAGTCGGTCTACTTGTTATGGACGTGATGCCTATATACATGATCATGCCTAGATAATCTCATAACTATGCGCTTTTCTATCAACTGCTCGACAGTAATTTGTTCACCCACCGTAATACTTATGCTATCTTGAGAGAAGCCACTAGTGAAACCTATGGCCCCCGGGTCTATCTCTTAACATATTTGCTTTCAGTCTAGTTTTATTTGCATCATTAATTTTTGCATCTATATTATAAAATAACAAAAAATTATTTATCTTATCATACTATCTTTATTAGATCTCACTTTCGTAAGTGGCCGTGAACTGATTGACAACCCCTTTATTGCGTTGGTTGCGAGTTCTTAGTTTGTTTGTGTAGGTGCGTGGGACTTTTGAGGAGCCTCCTACTGGATTGATACCTTGGTTCTCAAAACTGAGGGAAATACTTACGCTACACTTGCTGCATCACCCTCTACTCTTCGAGGAAAACCAACGCAAGCTCAAGACGTAGCAGAGAGTGACTCCCCCCTCAAGACAAGGAGGGGAAAGAGGACAACCTCCGAGAACCTGGAGGGGGCAACGCTGAAGAAGGGGCGGGTGGTCCTCTCGGACAGTTTAGACTCAGAGTCCGAACACAGCCCGAAAGAGGGTCCAAAGGGAGATGCCCCTGGCCAAAACGTAAGTATCAAAAACTTACCCGTTCAATTATCGCTTAATCTGCCTTTGTCATATGAAGTCTTTTTCTGCTTTTCAGCCCTCCGCGCGAGATCCCGATTCCCTCCTGTTCGGAGGGGAACTCTCCAGCACCTGGAGAGGCAGAGAGTGATGGGCCATCTCGCACCTTCTCCCCCCTGCCATGGAGGACACCAAGATGTCATCCCAACAGCCATCTCCTAGCAGGGGAGGAGCGGATGAGACCGTCCTGAAGGCACCCGAGGACAACACCTCGGACGTTGTGGAGAGGGGCATAGTAACCCCCATGACCACCTAGGGCGGGGAGCCTCAACAGTACGGGCCCTCGCCGAACACCGTCCCGGAGACCAGTATGGCTCTGGGTTTGGACCAACACCCCCTTTGAAAGAGGGGGAGGAGCAGAAGCTCCATCGGCGGCCGCTGTCAATCCAGAGGCTGCTGCCACTCTGTAGGAAGTGCTTCAACGCGTTTCCATTGTAGATAAACACCGCACCTTGTTGGGTGCGGTTATGGAAAAGTTATGGTCCACGAAGAGCGGACTGACTGAAGCTTTCAACAGCCTACTAACGGGTTTCGAGGTATGCGATGTAATATTCTTTACAAGTTTTTTTTGTATACATATATGTTTGAGGCGAAACACATGTATACACAGTAGATCTTGAGACTCTGTCCGGATTAGAACAATCCAAACAGAGGATCAAAAAACAAGTATATAATGTGCCATATATTTTGTTGGATAGGCTTCTATGCTGGCGCCTACTGCTCGGATCGAAGAGATTGCCGAGCTCAATCGGAAGCTGCGGCTATCCGGTGAGGAACTCGACCGCATCAAGAAGCGGTTCAATGAAATCCAAGGTATGCGGCATTATGACATACCTGAAAGTTATATGTGTGTTAGTCGTTTTAAACTGACTAAGATTGTTAGAAATATACTCATAGTTGGCGCAGCCGAGGTCGAGTCCCTCAAGAGCGCCCTCGCTGAAGCCAAGAAGGAGGCGGAGGCGAGCAAGGTGGCCGCGGACAAAGCGGCCAAGGAGTTAGAGGTGGAGCAGTCCACCCGCCGAAGACATGAGGTGCGGGTGGGGGAGGTCAAACAGGAGCTCAAGGATGACATCGCCAAGTGTGAGTCCTTGGAGCAGAAGAGTTTGGAACAAGCCTCCCAGCTCACAAAGCTCTTGAGAGCATGAAAGAAGCCCGGGTTGAAGCCCAGGGCGCTCGCTAGGAGATCCAAGAGGCGAGGCAGATTGCGGCTGGTAAGGCCTTTATCATGCAGAGTTTATTTACTAGTAAGAGATATATTTTACTGACCCGAGTTTGGAGTTCTCCAGGCGCCTTTGCAGATCTGCCGAGGAGTATTGCGGATGCCGCCGCATTCTTTCGAGCCGAAGAGATGATCTCAATGGAGAAGTTGTTCTGGTCGCATTACCTTGCGCCAGAACTTCCAGTGCCCCTGAGTGACCAGCTGAAGCAGCTATCCGAGCTGAACAGGGTGGCCGTACTGGCCATGAATAGTCCGTCTGTGGCTGTCCGAGTCCATACCTAGTAGCCACTTCAGACTCCTGAAGCGGCTAGTGGATGCGCTTCCTCGGATCGAGACCCTCAAGCAGTCGTCCTGCATAGAAGGTGCCCGGATGGCCTTCGCCCGCTTCAAGGTTCAGCAGGCGAAGATGAAGGCCACCAAGATTGCCACCGCGGGGCCACCTGAAAGCGAGGAGCACCGACGGCCGGAGAAATATTTTGACGAGGTCCTCGAGGGAGCCCACGTTGTAGAGGGCTAGTGCTCAAATGACGTCATATTTGAATAGTTGAGTCCGGTTTGTAAGAGTCGTGTAATGAACTCATGGTGTAAAATAGCTATGCTTATGCTTTACGATTAGTTTATCCTCCTATTTGGCCATTTATATGTCTGAAAATTTACCAGTTGTCGGCTTCAGCCCCCACGTAAATATTACAGGGGTGTTTGGGAACGATTGACCGCACTTTATCCAACATCTTGGTCAGATGTAGGAGGCGTCTTGCAAGGTGAACTAGGCAATCAGACTATGTGGCTTTAATACTTTCACTTAGCCATAAGAGTCCATTGGCGGCGCTAAGTACTAGCCCCTTGTTGCGTGAACGGCAATAGTGCGGCGCCTTTCCAACATGGCTGGTCGAAAGCACAGCCCCGTGTATAACACGGCATGAATCGCGAACAATTTGTAGTGTAACACTAAGTCACCGGATCACTGACCAATTCTCGCCCATCATGACAATCAGTTTTTGTCTTTCTCTACTGAGTTACTTAACTGGACGAACCAGAAATACAATCACAATAGTTCTCCCTTTACTACCTTAGCCGAACTTGCGGAACGTAAGGTGGCAAACACAAGAGCCGGGTAACCCAACTATAGACCAAAGACATGATTCGGAGCCGATACATATAATGCGATATCCGGGACGCCGAAGAGTTCCCTATAGGTGTTCGGAGTTAAGAGTTTTACGAGGACGAATACAACCCCTGGTATGAAGGCCGTGCCGAACCGCATATGTCAGTCGAACTTAAGGGGGAACACAGATGACAAGGTAATACCAGGACTCAACCAAGAAGGTGATGATCATCTGCTTCCTTTATATCTTTATTGATACGTTGACGATATACAATGCCGTTCAATATTAAGGTCATATTACATGCCTAAAGAGAAAAAGAAAAGGTTTTACATAAGGGAAAGTCTAAATAGGGCCTAAAGATCATAGTTCAAACAAAGAAACTCCAGTGATGCCTTGCCGCACGTTTGCGCCATTTCTCCTTACCAATAAGTCCTTTGAGAGGAGTATTTGATGGTTGGGAAACGCTATCCTTAAAAGGGGCTCCTGCAACAACCATCTAGCGAGTAGGGATCTTGATGAACCTGCAGTAAGAGGAAAAAGATATATGCGGTCCAAATAGGGTCAAGCCGTACAATGGACCTCTTCCCCAGTGTGCCTCCGGTGCCGCCCAAGGTATTTTTAGTGCGTAATTATGTACGCGCGCTACACAAGCCGCGACCTGGTAGGGCGATCGGTGGAGGCCGAACTGCTAGTCAGGTACGGATTCGTTGATTTATCGCTATTAGGCGCGGATCAGACTCGTTTGGATACGTCATTGGCTTTATTAGCCGGTGAATTGTTCGGCTTGATAAGGCCGCCATACACTTCGGCTGCAAGGGCCGCTGTGTGCTCTTCAGTACGGAGGGAGCGCTTTGATACGTCTCCAACGTATCTATAATTTTTTATTGTTCCATGCTATTATATTACCCGTTTTGGATGTTTATGGGCTTTACTTTACACTTTTATATCATTTTTGGGACTAACCTACTAACGGGAGGCCCAACCCGAATTGCTGTTTTTTTGCCTATTTCAGTGTTTCAAAGAAAAGTAATATCAAATGGACTCCAAACGGAATGAAACCTTTTGGAGCGATCTTTTTGGAACAAACGCAATCAAAGGGACTTGGAGTGGAAGTCAAGCAACAGACGAGGCGGCCACGAGGGTGCCCGACGCACCCCCTGGGGGTGGGCGTGGCCCCCACCCTCGTGGGCCCCTCGAGCGTCCACCGACCTACTTCTTCCTCCTATATATACCCACGTACCCCGAAAACGTCCAGGAGCACCATGGAAACCTAATTCCACTGCCGCAACCTTCTGTATCCATGAGATCCCATCTTGGAGCCTTCGCCGGCGCTCCGCCGGAGGGGGAATCGACCACGGAGGGCCTCTATATCATCTCCAAGGCCTCTCCTATGAGTTATGAGTAGTTTACCACAGACCTTCGGGTCCATAATTATTAACTAGATGGCTTCTTCTCTCTCTTTGAATCTCAATAAAAAGTTCTCCTCGATCTTCTTGAAGATCTATTCGAGGTAACTCTTTTTGCGGTGTCTTTGTCGAGATCCGATGAAATGTGGGTTTATGATAAAGTTTATCTATGAGAAATATTTGAATCTCCTCTGAATCCTTTTATGTGTGATTAACTTATCTTTGCAAGTCTCTTTGTATTATCAGTTTGGTTTGGCCTACTAGATTGAACTTTCTTGCAATGGGAGAAGTGCTTAGGTTTGGGTTCAATCTTGCGGTGTCCTTTCCCAGTGACAGTGGGGGCAGCAAGGCACGTATTGTATTGTTGCCATCGAGGATAAAAAGATGGGGTTTATATCATATTGCATGAATTTATCCCTCTACATCATGTCATCTTTCTTAATGCGTTACTCTGTTCTACATGAACTTAATACTCTAGATGCAGGCAGAAGTCGGTCGACGTGTGGAGTAATAGTAGTAGATGCAGAATCGTTTCGGTCTACTTGTCTCGGACGTGATGCCTATATACATGATCATGCCTAGATAATCTCATAACTATGCGCTTTCCTATCAATTGCTCGACAGTAATTTGTTCACCCACCGTAATACTTATGCTATCTTGATAGAAGCCACTAGTGAAACCTATGGCCCCTGGGTCTATCTTTTATCATATAAGTTTTCCATTTACTTTTATTTGCATCTTTACTTTTCCATCTATATCATAAAAATACCAAATTATTTATCTTATCATATTATCTCTATCAGATCTCACTTTCGCAAGTGGTCATGAAGGGATTGACAACCCCTTTATTGCATTGGTTGCGAGGTTCTTGTTTGTTTGTGTAGGTGCGTGGGACTTTTAAGGAGCCTCCTACTGGATTGATACCTTGGTTTCTCAAAAACTGAGGGAAATACTTACGCTACTTTGCTGCATCACCCTTTCCTCTTCAAGGAAAACGGACGCAATCTCAAGACGTAGCAAGAAGGATTTCTGGCGCCGTTGCCGGGGAGGTCTTCGCTCAAGTCAAGACATACCAAGTACCCATCACAAACTCACCTCCCTCGCATTACATTATTTGCCATTTGCCTCTCGTTTTCCTCTCGCCCACTTCACCCTTGTCGTTTTATTCGCCCTCTCTTTCCCAACCCTCTCTCTCTCTTTCGCTTGTCTCTTGAGTGCTTGTCGTTATGGCTAGTCTTCCTATCCTCATTATTACTCCCGAACATGAAATTCTTAATTTTAAGCAAAGGGAGGGAGAAAATCTAAAAGTGCGTGGCATAGAATTTTCAATGCTCAAAATAGATCTACTAGGAAGCTCTCTACTTCCGTTCTCATTAGCAATTTTTATGTAGGCATTACTCCTTGGAGTAGATGCATTCTTGATACCATTACCGGAGGGGATTTCTTGAGTAGCCATACTTTTTATGCTTGTAATGCTATGTTAGATTTGTTTGGCCCACCACCTCTTTTGGTTAATGGAACTGTTTTAACTTTGGAACATGTGATGCAAAGGCTTGAAATTATTGAAAATAAAGTTGCCACTGTTGAGTTGATTGAAAATTTGGATAAAAATATTCATAACCAAATTACCCAATATGGATCTAGGGTTGGAGTTACCTTGAAATTTTTTAAAGAGAAAGAACCTATAGTTAATGAAGGAATGGATCTAGTTTCTACGAGAATCGGTAAACTTGAGGATATTATTACCAACTTAGGGTCGGCCTTTTCTTCCATGAAAAATACTCCAATTCCTCCTACCAAAACTGCCAAATTTATTTATGTTCCTAAAAATAAGGGTGAATCTTCTAGTAAGGAAAATGTGGATCTCAAATCAATAAGTGTTCTTCCCAATTGTCTCTCTATCATTAAGGAACCTTTTGCTACAAATGAATTTCTCAATTTATTGCCTAGGAGTTTAATCATTGCTAAAAAGAAAAAACTCCTAAAAGTTATAAGTGCTCTATTGAAGAATTGAATGCCAAAGATGGCACTACTTAGATCTATTCTCGCTATTTTGCCTAGCTAG
Source organism: Triticum timopheevii (assembly GCA_963921465.1). Lineage (NCBI taxonomy): Eukaryota > Viridiplantae > Streptophyta > Magnoliopsida > Poales > Poaceae > Triticum > Triticum timopheevii. The sequence continues at coordinate 109,682,252 of OY997270.1, forward strand.
GGGCGTTAAACAATAGCGCAGTTGGGAGGCAACCCAATTTTATTTTTGTTTCTTGCCTTTTGCTTCTGTTTAGTAATAAATATTTCATCTAGCTTCTGTTTAGATGTGTTTTCATGTTTTAATTAGTATTTGTGCCAAGTAGAATCTATAGGATAACCTAAGGTGATAGTTAATTTGATTCTGCTGAAAAACAGAAAGTTTTGCACGCATGAAAATAATTTTAGTAATTCACATAAACGTGATTTTGCGTTGATTCTTTTTTCTGTAGATCAATAGACAAATTCCCCAGGACTTCATATTTTGTAGGATTTTTAGAGTTCCAGAACTATTCAAAAGTTACATATTGCTAGAGACTGTTCTATTTTTGACAGATTCTGTTTTTCGTGTGTTGTTTGCTTATTTTGATGCATCTATGGCTAGTATCAGTGGGTATGAACCATAGAGAAGTTGGAATACAGTAGGTTTAACACCAATATAAATAAAGAATGAGTTCATTACAGTACCATATGTGGTGTTTTTTCTTTCTTGCACTAACGGAGCTTATGAGATTTCCTGTTGAGTTCTGTGTTGTGAAGTTTTCAAGTTTTGGGTAAGGATTTGATGGACTATGGAATAAGGAGTGGCAGGAGCCTAAGCTTGGGGATGCTCATGGCATCCCAATATATTCAATGATAACCAAAAGCCTAAGCTTGGGGATGCCCCGGAAGGCATCCCCTCTTTCATCTTCGTCTATCGGTAACTTTACTTGGAGCTATATTTTTATTTGCCACATGATATGTGTTTTGCTTGGAGCGTCTTGTATGATATTAGTATTTTATTTTTAGTTTAACACAGTCATCCTTGATGTACACACCTTTTGGGAGGAACCCACTTGATTTGGAATTTATTAGAATACTCTATGTGCTTCACTTATATCTTTTGAGCTAGATAGTTTTGCTCTAGCGCTTCACTTATACTTTTTAGAGCACGGCGGTGGTTTAATTTTGTAGAAATTGTTGATCTCTCATGCTTCACTTTTATTATTTTGAGAGTATTTTAGAACAGCATGGTATTTGCTATGGTTATAAAATTGGTCCTAGAATGATGGGCATCCAAGTTGGGTATAATAAAAACTATCATAGGAAGTGAATTGGATGCTATGATCAATTTGATACTTGATAATTGTTTTGAGATATGGAGGTGGTGATATTAAAGTCATGCTAGTTGGGTGATTGTGAATTTAAAGAATACTTGTGTTGAAGTTGGCAAGTCCCGTAGCATGCACGTATGGTAAAAGTTGTGTAACAAATTTATTGCATGGGGTGCTCTTTTGATTGCCTTCCCTTGTGTGGAGGTCGGGGCGCGCGATGGTTAACTCCTACCAACCTCCCCCTAGGAGCATGCGTAGTAGTACTTTGCTTCGAGGGCTAATAAAACTTTTGCAATAAGTATATGAGTTCTTTATGACTAATGTGAGTCCATGGATTATACGCACTTTTACCTTTCCATCATTGATAGCCTCTTCGGTACCGTGCAATGCCCTTTATCACCTTGAGAGTTGGTGCAAACTTCGCCGGTGCATCCAAACCCCGTGATATGATACGCTCTATCACACATAAACCTCCTTATATCTTCCTCAAAACAGCCACCATACCTACCTATTATGGCATTTCCATAGCCATTTCGAGATATATTGCTATGCAACTTTCCACCATTCCGTTCATCATGACACGCATCATCATTGTCATATTGCCTTGCATGATCATGTAGTTGACATCGTATTTGTGGCAAAGCCACCATGCATAATTTTTCATACATGTCACTCTTGATTCATTGCCCATCCCGGTACACCGCCGGAGGCATTCATATAGAGTCATATCTTGTTCTAGTTTTGAGTTGTAATTCATGAGTTGTAAATAAATAGAAGTGTGATGATCATCATTATTAGAGCATTGTCCCCAAATAAAAAAAATAAAGGCCAAAGAAAAGAAAAAGAAAAAAAGAAAGGCCAAATAAAAAAAGAAAGGCCCAAAAAAAAGGGGCAATGTTACTATCCTTTTCCACACTTGTGCTTCAAAGTAGCACCACGTTCTTCATATAGAAAGTCTCTTATGTTGTCACTTTCATATACTAGTGGGAATTTTTCATTATAGAACTTGGCTTGTATATTCCTACGATGGGCTTCCTCAAAATTCCCTAGATCTTCGTGAGCAAGCAAGTTGGATGCACACCCACTTAGTTTCTTTTGTTGAGCTTTCATACATCTATAGCTCTAGTGCATCCGTTGCATGGCAATCCCTACTCCTAATGTTGACATCAATTGATGGGCATCTCCATAGCCTGTTGATTAGCCTCGTCAATGTGAGACTTTCTCCTTTTTTTGTCTTCTCCACACAACCTCCATCATCATATTCTATTCCACCCATAGTGCTATATCCATGGCTCACGCTCATGTATTGCGTGAGAGTTGAAAAAAGCTGAAGCGCGTTAAAAAGTATGACCAATTGCTTGGCTGAAACCGGGGTTGTTCTTGATGGGAGTATTTTGTGTGATGAAAATGAAACATAGCCTAACTATATGATTTTGTAGGGACGAACCTTCTAATGCCATGATATTTTGAGAAGACATGATTGCTTAGTTAGTATGCTTGAAGTATTACTGTTTCTTATATCAATATGAACTTTTATTATGAATCATTTGGATCTGAACATTCATGCCACAATAAAGAAAATTACATTGAGAATTATTCTAGGTAGCATTCCACATCCAAAATTCTATTTTTATCATTTACCTACTCGAGGACAAGCAGGAATTAAGCTTGGGGATGCTTGATATGTCTCCAACGTATCTATAATTTTTGATTGTTCCATGCTATTATATTACCCGTTTTGGATGTTTATGGGCTTTACTCTACACTTTTATATCATTTTTTGGGACTAACCTACTAACCGGAGGCCCGGCCCGAATTGCTGTTTTTTTGCCTATTTCAGTGTTTCGAAGAAAAGGAATATCAAACAGAGTCCAAACGGAATGAAACCTTCGGGAGCAATCTTTTTGGAACAAACGCAATCCAAGGGACTTGGAGTGGAAGTCAAGCAACAAGAGAGGTGGCCACGAGGGTGCCCGGCACGCCCTTTGGGGGTGGGTGTGCCCCCCACCCTTGTGGGCCCCTCGAGCGTCCACCGACCTACTTCTTCCTCCTATATATAGCCATGTACCCCGAAAACATTCAGGAGCACAATGAAAACCTAATTCGACCACCGCAACCTTCTGTATCCGCGAGATCCCATCTTGGAGCCTTCTTCGGCGCTCTGCCAGGGGGGAATCGACCATGGAGGGCCTCTACATCATCTCCAAGGCCTCTCCTATGAGTTGTGAGTATTTTACCATAGACCTTCGGGTCCATAGTTATTAGTTAGATGGCTTCTTCTCTCTCTTTTAATCTCAATACCAAGTTCTCCTCGATCTTCTTGGAGATCTATTCGATGTAACTCTTTTTGCGGTGTGTTTGTCGAGATCCGATGAATTGTGGGTTTATGATCAAGTTTATCTATGAGAAGTATTTGAATCTTCTCTGAATTCTTTTATGTATGATTGGTTATCTTTGCAAGTCTCTTAGAATTATCATTTTGGTTTGGCCTACTAGATTGATCTTTCTTGCAATGGGAGAAGTGCTTAGCTTTGGGTTCAATCTTGCGGTGTCCTTTCCCAGTGATAGCAGGGGCAGCAAGGCACATATTGTATTGTTGCCATCGAGGATAAAAAGATGGGGTTTATATCATATTGCATGAGTTTATCCCTCTACATTATGTCATCTTTCTTAATGCGTTACTCTGTTCTTATGAACTTAATACTCTAGATGTAGGAAGGAGTCGGTCGATGTGTGGAGTAATAGTAGTAGATGCAGAATCGTTTCGATCTACTTATTGCGGACGTGATACCTATATACATGATCATGCCTAGATAATCTCATAACTATGCACTTTTCTATCAATTGCTCGACAGTAATTTGTTCACCCACAGTAATACTTATGCTATCTTGAGAGAAGCCACTAGTGAAACCTATGGACCCCGAGTCTATCTTTTATCATATAAGTTTTCCATCTACTTTTATTTGCATCTTTACTTTTCCATCTATATCATGAAAATACCAAAAATATTTACCTTATCATATTATTTCTATCAGATCTCACTTCCGCAAGTGGCTGTGAAGGGATTGACAACCCCTTTATTGCGTTGGTTGCGAGGTTCTTGTTTATTTGTCTAGGTGCGTGGGACTTTTGAGGATCCTCCTACTGGATTGATACCTTGGTTCTCAAAAACTGAGGGAAATACTTACGCTACTTTGCTGCATCACCCTTTCCTCTTCAAGGAAAACCAATGTAAGCTCAAGACATAGTAGGCATCAAGTGTTAGAAAGGGGCATAGAGATTCGCAAGATACATATGGATCTGAATGTTGCAGACCCTCGACTAACCCTCTTCCATGAGCAAAACATGATCAACACCAAAGCTCCATGGTTGTTAGAATCATTACTATGTAATCTAGATTATTGACTCTAGTGCAAGTGGGAGACTGAAGGAAATATGCCCTATAGGCAATAATAAAGTTATTATTTATTTCCTTATTTCATGATAAATGTTTATTATTCATGCTAGAATTGTATTATCCGAAAACTTAGTACATGTGTGAATACATAGACAAAACATATTGTGCCTAGTATGCATCTACTTGACTAGCTCGTTAATCAAAGATGGTTACGTTTCCTAACCATAGACATGTGTTGTCATTTGATGAACAGGATCACATCATTTGGAGAATGATGTGATGGACATGACATATCCGTTAGCATAGCATTATGATACAGTTTCATTGCTACTGCTTTCTTCAAGACTTATACATGTTCCTCAGACTATGAGATTATGAAACTCCCGAATACCGTAGGAACACTTTATGTGCTACCAAATGTCACAACGTAAATGGGTGATTATAAAGGTGCTCTACAGGTGTCTCCAAAGGTGTTTGTTGGGTTGGCATAGATCGAGATTAGGATTTGTCACTCCGTGTTTCGGAGAGGTATCTTTGGGCCCTCTCTGTAATGTTCATCACTATAAGCCTTGCAAGCATTGTGAATAATGAGTTAGTTGTGGGACGAAGTATTACGGAACGGGTAAACATACTTGCCAGTAACGAGATTGAACTAGGTATGATGATGCCGATGACCGAATCTTGAGCAAGCAACATACCGATGACAAAGGAAACAACGTATCTTGTTATGTGGTTTGACCGATAAAGATCTTCGTAGAATATGTAGGAGACAATATGAGCATCCAGGTTCCGCTATTGGTTATTGACCGGAGATGTGTCTCGGTCATGTCTACATAGTTCTCGAACCCGTAGGGTCCGCACGCTTAATGTTCCATGACGATTTGTATTATGAGTTATGTGTTTTGATGACCGAAGTTTGTTCGGTGTCCCGAATGAGATCATGGACATGACGAGGAGTCTCTAGATGGTTGAGACATAAAGATTGATATATTGGATGACTATATTCTGACACCAGAAGTGTTCCGGAGAAGTTTCAGATAAAACCAGAGTGTCGGAGGGTTACCGGAAACCCCCGGGGGAACTAATGGGCCTCATGGTCCTTGTTGGAAAGAGAGAGGGTCGGCCAGGGCAGGCCGCGCGCACCCTCCCCCTTGGGTCCGAATTGTACTAGGGAAGGGGGGTCCCCTTTTCCTTCTCTCCCTCTCCTTCCTCCCCCTCTCTCCCTCTTGGTGGATTCCTACTAGGACTAGTAGTCCTAGTAGGACTCCTCTTGTGGGGCGCGCCCTATGAGGGCCGAGCGACCTCCCCCTTGCTCCTTTGTATACGGAGGCAGGGGGCACCCTAGAACACACAAGTTGATCTTTTAGCCGTGTGCGGTGCCCCCTCCATAGTTACACACCTCGGTCATATCGTCGTAGTGCTTAGGCGAAGCCCTGCGCCGGTAACCTCATCATGACCATCGCCACGCCATCGTGCTGACGAAACTCTCCCCTGGCCTCAACTGGATCAAGAGTACGAGGGACGTCATCATGCTAAACTTGTGCTGAACACAGAGGTTCCGTACGTTCGGTGCTTGGATCGGTTGGATCGCGAAGACGTTCGACTACATCAACCGCGTTAACTAACGCTTCCGCTTTTGGTTTACGAGGGTACGTGGACGCACTCTCCCCTCTCGTTGCTATGCATCTCCTAGATAGATATTGCGTGATCGTAGGATTTTTTTTTGAAATTACTGCGTTCCCCAACAAATAACCCACAAGTATAGGGGATCGCAACATTTTTTGAGGGTAGAGGATTCAACCCAAATTTATAGATTTGACACAAGGGGAACCAAAGAAAATTCGCAAGTATTAGCAGTTGAGTTGTCAATTCAACCACACCTGAAAGACTTAATATCTGCAGCAAGGTGATCAGTAGCGAAGTAGTATGCTAGTAATGGTAATAGTAGCAATAGTAACAATAAAAAATTTGTAGTGATTGTAACAGCAGTAACGATGAAAGTAACTTAGCAAAGATCAATATATGAAAAGCATAGGCATTGGATCATTGATGGACAATTGCGTTGGATGACATTCATCAACCAACTGTTATAACCTAGAGCGACACAAAAATAGCTCCAATTCATCACTATAATGTAGGCATGTATTCTGTATATAGTCATACGTGCTTATGAAAAAGAACTTGCAAGGCATCTTTTGTCCTACCCTCCCATGGTAGCGGGGTCCATAAGGAAACTAAGGGATATTAAGGACTCCTTTTAATAGAGAACCGGAACAAAGCATTAGCACTCAGTGAATACATGAACTCCTCAAACTACGGTAATCACCGGAAAGAATCCCAATTATTGTAACCTTGGGGTATGCGGATCATAACATGTAATAGGTGCATATAACTTGAAAGATAGGATCAAGAACACACTATATTCATGAAAACATAATAGGTTCAGATCTGAAATCATGGCACTCGGGCCCTAGTGACAAGCATTAAGCATAAGAAAGTCATAGCAACATCAATCTCAGAACATAGTGGATACTAGGGATCAAGCCCTAACAAAACTAACTAGATTACATGATAAACTCATCCAACCCATCACCGCCCAACAAGCCTATGAAGGAATTACTCAGTCCCGATGGTGAGCATCATGAAATTGATGATGTAGGAAGGTTGATGATGGTGACGATGTCGAATCCCCCTCTCCGAAGCCCCAAATAGACTCTTGATCGGCCCTCCCAGTGAAGAACAGGAGGTGGCGACGGCTCCGTATCGTAAAACACAATGAATCCTTCTCTCTGATTTTTTTCTTGGCGGATAGGGATATATGGAGTTGGAGTTAGGGTTGCCAGAGGTCCAAGGGGTCCACAAGCTCGTAGAGCGCATCGGGGGGGGGGGGGGGCGTGATAACCCACAAGTGTAGGGGATAATTGTAGCCTTTTTCGATAAGTAAGAGTGTCAAACCCAACGAGGAGCTAAAGGTAGAACAAATACCCTCTCAAGTCCTATCTGCCACTGATACGACTCTACGCACGCTTAGTGTTCGCTTTACCTAAAACAAGTATGAAACTAGAAGGACTTTGTAGGTGTTGTTGGATAGGTTTGCAAGATAATAAAGAGCACGTAAATAAAAAGTAGGGGCTGTTTAGATAAATAAGAAATAAAGTAAATATAGCGAGTGTGGAAAAGTGGTGATAGGAGTTGTGAAATTGTCCCTAAGCAATTGACTACTTTACTAGACCGATAACAAGTTTTATGTGGGAGAGGCATAAGCTAACATACTTTCTCTTCTTGGATCATATGCACTTATGATTGGAACTCTAGCAAGCATCCGCAACTACTAAAGATCATTAAGGTAAAAACCCAACCATAGCATTAAAGCATCAAGTCCCCTTTATCCCATACACAACAATCCCCTTACTCGGGTTTAAGCTTCTGTCACTCTAGCAACCCACTATAAGCGAATCATGAACGTATTGCAACACCCTACAGCGGTAATCCCTCACGCTTGTGCGACATGGAGGGCACAATAGGATAGCAACATAACCACAAGAAATTGAAACCAATCATGGCAATTCATCAATCACCGACAGGACAACAAAAATCTACTCAGACATCATAGGATGGCAACACATCATTGGATAACAATATGAAGCATAAAGCACCATGTTCAAGTAGAGGGTACAGTGGGTTGCGGGAGAGTGGACCGCTGAATATAGATGGGGGAAGGTGATGGAGATGTTGGTGAAGCTGGCGGACGTGTTGGTGAAGATGGCGGTGATGATGATGGCCCTCGGCGGCGTTCTGGCGCCACCGGAAGCAAGGGGGAGAGAGCCCCCCTTCTTCTTCTTCTTCCTTGACCTTCTCCCTAGATGGTAGAAGGGTTTCCCCTCTAGTCCTTGGCTCCCATGGCGTGGGAGGAGCGAGAGCCCCTCCGAGACTGGATCTATCTCTCTGTCTCTCTCTGTTTCTGCGTTCACATATCCTTCCCTTTCACCATTTCTTTTATATCCGGAGATCCGTAACTCCGATTGGGGTGAATCTTTCGCCCAGATTTTTCTCATAAAATTAGCTTTCTTGTGGCAAAAGAAGAGCGTCAACCGCTTTACAGGGTGCCCAGGAGGGTCCAGGGCGCACCTATCCCCCTGGGGCGCACCCCCTGCCTCGTGGCCCCCTCGGGCACCGTCTCGCGTTGATTCTTCCTCCCAAAAACCACAAATATTCCAAAATAATTCTCCGTCCGTTTTTATCCCGTTTGGACTCCGTTTGATATTGGGTTTCTGCGAAATATAAAACATGCAATAAACAGGAACTGGCACTGGGCACTGGATCAATATGTTAGTCCCAAAGAATAGTATAAAAAGTTGCCAAAAGTATATGAAAGTTGAATAATATTGGCATGGAACAATAAAAAATTATTGATACGACGGAGACGTATCAGGGTGCCCCCTGAGCTTGTGGCTCCTGGCTGGCCCCCCTTTGGCATTTCTTTCCACCAGTATTTTTCATATATTCCATAAAACTTCTCCCTGAATTTTTAGGTCAATCCGAGAACTTTGATTTCTTCACAAAAACAACACCATGGAAATTCTGCTGAAAACAACATCGGTCTGAGTTAGTTTCATTCAAATCATGCAAATTAGAGTCCAAAACAAGAGCAGAAGTGTTTGAAAAAGTAGATACGACAAAGACGTATCAAAGCCCATTAGTGAACCGCCATGGGGGTCCTCGACCCGACCCACCTGGTCGGGAGACGACGTGGTGAGTACCCCCTAATCCTGGACACCGTCAGTAGCCCCTTAAACCAGTCTTGAAGTTGAGGACACTCCTCGGTTCTTTTGAGTTGTTCTTCATCTTCGACCATCAGTCTTAAAAGCTGGTTCAATAAAAAATTTACATCTCTGATCTTGAGGATCGTCGAGGTGTATCCGAAGAGTTCACACGTTGGGAAACCGAGGAGCCCATTAAGTTCTCGACCTTTATCAATGCTTTGTTGTTTTTACACCACACCTCAGGTTCGAAGTTTTCCCTGTGTGGCGGTCATCTTGCATTCGGGCTCCAACACCAGACTGCATCCGAGGTGTCATTTTGCAACTGAGCTCCAACGCCGGTCTGCATCCGAGGTTTCATAGATCACCTTGGTTTGAAAAAGTTGAAGGAGTTCAGCCAAGCTTAATGCCGAAAATGCCCTCTATGGAGCCATCCACTTGCATCCGAGCCTTACGTCAGACTGCTTCCAAGATGGTGCACCACCTCGGTCGTGGCTGATTTTTTGTGGATTTTTTTCCGATCGGTGCAATTTATTCTCTGCAGAGATGTATCACCAGTAGCCCTCAAGGTACGTGCTGGCCTAAATGTGGGTGCTCCTAAAGGATAAAACAAAACCATTGATCCCAATAGCCCCTAAGACTTAGGTCAATTCGCAACATCGGCCTGAGGATCAATTCCTAGCTCGGCAGCATACATAGGAACAGAAACGTCATGCGCAATAGCTCCCGAGACTCAGGTTGGGTGCGGCCGACCAACCTGAGGATCGTAATCTCCTCGGAATCTGTTTTGCACTTTTTAAATTGTCTACATTGAATCGTCAATGTTGTAGCCCCCGAGACTTGGGTTGGGAAACATGATAGACCCTAGGATAGTATCTCCTCGGGAACTAGTTCAATTTTCGTGTACGCTTTGACAACACCGAGGTGCAGCTCGGTAGGAAAGATGCCGAACTGAGGGTCGGAAAAGATTTCCTGAGCAAAACCATCACCCAGAACACCTCGATCAAGAGGATGTCCCGCCTCCTGAAAGGAAAACATAAAACAAGTTAAAAGTGTTATAAGCTCGAAAAAAATGAAAAACTTTAATGAAAACTTCAAGCCTTAATTAAATCAAGTTTTTTGGCGCCAATCCAAAAATTGGTCTTAAATTTAATATGTGCTTCCGTCCTACTTTAACATGATACGTCCGATCTCTAGACTTCAAGCGGGCCAGCATTCGACTTCAACCTCTTTATCCCGAAGGTGGAGTGCTTCTTAGGCTAGTTTAGCAAACTAAATTCGACTGGCTTTACAGAGAAACCGGACTATCCGGCTATTGACCACATGCTCGCGTCGGAAAAAAGAGTAGTATAAAAGACTTTGCAACGACTCAGAAGAAAGCATTTGTTGTAAAACGGCTCATATAAATTTAAGAGCCCCCAGTTAACTTAGGTAAAGGAAGTTGTTTTTAACAAACTATTGTTTTTTGACAAACAACCTTTTTGTTTAGCACAAATATAATGCTTGGTTGCACTAAACAAAAATTTAAAATTTAAAAAATTTGAGCATGAAAGTGACTTAGTTGGTCAATGTGCTCGGTATTGATGACGTGGGCCGAGCTTGCAGCGGGTTGAGGCCCAGCCCCCAAGCCGACCCCGAGGTGCCCGAGCAAAGAGCTCAGCTTGATGAAGAGGCGACACAGCACGGTTGATATGGCCAGATGAAGCTCATGGTCTAGCCGAGGTGAAGAAGTTGGTCGACTGGTGACGCCGAAGTCCCCGGAGTAGGTTGATGAAGAGATGATGAAGCCCCTGGTCCAGCCGATGTGTCGAAGCCGGTCGACTGGTGACGCCAAAGTCTCCATGCAACCGACGTGTTGAAGCAAGTCGCAGTACAAGACCCATGCTGCCTCCAAGGAGAGTCGCCAGCGCGATAAGAAGATCTTGAGGACCTTTGGCGAACATGTGGAGAGTGGCTCAGAGAAAATCATCACTCCGGAGGCTGCCTCGATAGCCCAACAAGGATATCAGTGGACGGAGTTAGAGGAGGAGTCCATTCCCGCTGCGGAGACAGATGAGGAGCATGAGGAGTGATCATTGCAGTTTGAGCTACCACATGTGTCGTAGGTGTCTTCTCTGCCTTTTTGGTGTCTCGATGCCAAAGGGGGAGAGAGTGTAGGATTTGCGAGTCTTGTGTCGTGTTGTTTCGCTCGGTCGCTTTGCTTTAGTTCTGTTGAACCTCGTTGGCTTCGGTTTGGTTTGAGCTCGTTAGACCAAGTTCTCTATCATATGATGTAAGACATATGCACTTTGGCGTATCTTATTATCTTTGTTGCTTAAGTAATTCATGGGCCTTTGCTATCTTGTGCCCTTCTCTTTATGCTCATATTCATTATCTTGCCTACTTGCTTAGTGTTAGTTGTATTGTTGCAAGAGATGCCTTGTCTATAAAATATAGGGGTAGTGTTGATCCTAGTATGTGTGCCGTGCAGTCCAAAGCACATCTCTAGAGTGCACACATCTAGGGGGAGACCGTCTATATTTTATAGATGGTGGGTTTGCCGTTGTTTCATTTTATATCCCTATGTGCAAATCCCGTATTGTCATCAATCCACCAAAAAGGGGGAGATTGTAAGGGCAATTTATCCCTTAGTAGTTTTGGTGATTGATGACAATGCTTTTGCAGACTAATCGTGTGCATTGAGCATTTCAGATATATCATGTCTAAACACAAGACGATTTGGTGCCCCTCGAAGACTATTGAAGACGGCGTTTCTCTATGTTTCTTTTCGGTGGATTTAAGTCGTAGGAAAGTCGTACTATTGAGAGGGTGTCCGTGTTGGAAAGGTTTGGGTGGAATCAACACGTACACGTCTCTCGCTTTTTAGCACCACCTTTCCTTTGGCTCTTTGGAGCATCCTCCGTCTCTCCGTGTCTCTGCAAAATGAAGGACTCCTAGTGTTGCTGAACTAAGGCAGGCGGTAGTACTACTCTCCGGAGAGGTACTACCGCAGGCCCTAGCGGTAGTACCGGCCCCCAGCATGGTAGTACCATAGGTGCTCACGGTAGTAATGCTCCTTGGGAGTGGTAGTACCGTGGCCTCAGGCCAGGCGCAGCTGCTCGAGCGTTAGTAGGGGCGGATGTAATTTTTTACATCCGCGCCCTACGCGGTAGTACCGCTCCATGGGCGCGGTAGTACCGTGAGCTCTGGCCAGGCACAGCAGCATGAGCGGAAGTAGGGGCGGATGTAATTTTTTACATCCGCGCCCTACATAGTAGTACCGCTCCAGGCTTGCGGTAGTACCGTGTCGGATTTTTGCATAGATCAAAACTCAGCGGAAGTAGTCACGGATGTATTTTTATATGTTCGTGCCTTCTCAGCCTAGACTATTCCTGCCTTACGGTAGTACCACAAGGGGGCGCGGTAGTACCACACCAGTGGTTCTACCGCTCTCTGCCTCTGCACTACAGGTCTGGTATAGCCCCTGCCTCGCCAGCGGTAGTACCGCAGGCCCTTGCGGTAGTACCGCATGTCTGGTGCGGTAGTACCGCTCTTCGCGGGCTGAGTTGGTGGATAATGGTTGGATTTGTTCTTTCACTATATAAGGGGAGTCTTCTTCTCCGAGTTGACCACCTCTTCCACCTCCAAGATCCATTAATGCTCTAAGCTCCATTTTCGCCTGATCTCTCTCCCTAGCCAATCAAACTTGTTGATTCTCTAGGGATTGGTTGAAAAGGCCTCGATCTACACTTCCACCAAGAGAAATTTGATTCACCCCCTTGCGAATCTTGTTACTCTTGGGTGTTTGAGCACCCTAGACGGTTGAGGTCACCGCGGAGCCATAGTCTATTGTGGTGAAGCTTCGTGGTGTCGTTGGGAGCCTCCAATTAAGTTGTGGAGATTGCCCAACCTTGTTTATAAAGGTTCGGTCGCTGCCTCCAAGGGCACCAATAGTGGAATCACGGCATCTCGCATTGTGTGAGGGCGTGAGGAGAATACGGTGGCCCTAGTGGCTTCTTGGGGAGCATTGTGCCTCCACACCGCTCCAACGGAGACGTACTTCCCCTCAAAGGGAAGGAACTTCGGTAACACATCCTCGTCTCCATCGGTTCCACTCTTGGTTATCTCTTACCTTTACTTGTGCAAGCTATATTGTGTTATATCCTTTGCTTGCTTGTGTACTTATTTTTGTTGCATCATATAGTTTGCTCACCTAATTGCATATCTAGACAACCTACTTTGATGCAAAGTTTAATTTGGTAAAGAAAAGCTAAAAATTGTTAGTTGCCTATTCACCCCCCCTCTAGTCAACTATATCAATCCTTTCAGGCATGCTGGATGTTGACTTGGAGAGGAGGCGATGATGACAGTGTGCCCGCCCTGTGACGCGGTCGATGCCAACTTGATGAAATAACCGTGCGGCGATGACAGTGTGCCCACCCTGTGTAATCCATGGGGTGACGATGTTGGTGATGATTTAGCCTTTGCGATGCCGAACTCTTGGTCAGCTCGCCGAGATGATGATCCGATGAGGTTGACCTCGGCGCGACGAAGCGATGATTTGTTTAGTGCAGGTCAGCAGTCGTGAAGCAACGTTGTCGAGTTGGTTTGACACCGATGCAACGGTGAAGATTACCTCAGAAAAGGGTTTAGAATTTGTGGGCACGTGTTTGAGAACAACACACAATACCCTAAGAAAAAATCCTCCAAAAAGGATGTCCAATATCTCGTTCGCAAAGAAAGATGAACTTGGTGTTGGAAATATGCCCTAGAGGCAATAATAAAAGCATTATTATTATATTTCCTTGTTCATGATAATTGTCTTTATTCATGCTATAATTGTGTTATCCGGAAATCGTAATACATGTGTGAATAACAGACACCAACATGTCCCTAGTAAGCCTCTAGTTGACTAGCTCGTTGATCAATAGATAGTCATGGTTTCCTGACTATGGACATTGGATGTCATTGATAACGAGATCACATCATTAGGAGAATGATGTGATGGACAAGACCCAATCCTAAACATAGCACAAGATCGTATAGTTCGTTTGCTAGAGTTTTCCAATGTCAAAGTATCTTTTCCTTAGACCATGAGATCGTGTAACTCCCGGATACCGTAGGAGTGCTTTGGGTATACCAAACGTCACAACGTAACTGGGTGACTATAAAGGTAGACTACGGGTATCTCCGAAAGTGTTTGTTGGGTTGACATGGATCAAGATTGGGATTTGTCACTCCGTATGATGGAGAGGTATCACTGGGCCCACTCGGTAATGCATCATCATAATGAGCTCAGAGTGACCAAGTGTCTGGTCACGGGATCATGCATTACGGTACGAGTAAAGTGACTTGCCGGTAACGAGATTGAACGAGGTATTGGGATACCGACGATCGAATCTCCGGCAAGTAACATATCAATTGACAAAGGGAATTGAGTACGGGGTTGATTGAATCCTCGACATTGTGGTTCATCCGATGAGATCATCGTGGAGCATGTGGGAGCCAACATGGGTATCCAGATCCCGCTGTTGGTTATTGACCTGAGAGTCGTCTCGGTCATGTCTGCCTGTCTCCCGAACCCGTAGGGTCTACACACTTAAGGTTCGGTGATGCTAGGGTTATGAAGATATGTATATGCAGAAACCCGAATGTTGTTCGGAGTCCCGGATGAGATCCCGGACGTCACGAGGAGTTCCAAAACGGTCCGGAGGTAAAGAATTATATATAGGAAGTGCAGTTTCGGGCATCGGGACAAGTTTCGGTGTTATCGGTATTGTACCGGGACCACCGGAGGAGTCCCGGGGGCCCACCGGGTGGGGCCACCTGTCCCGGGGGGCCACATGGGCTGTAGGGGGTGTGCCTTGGCCTTCATGGGCCAAGGGCACCAGCCCCTATAGGCCCATGCGCCTAGGGTTTCCACCTAGGAGGAGTCCTAGTGGTGGAAGGCACCCCTAGGTGCCTTGGGGGGAGGGAAACCTCCCCTTGGCCGCCGCCCCCCTAGTAGATCTCATCTACTAGGGTCGGCGCCCCCTCCATGGCACCCCTATATATAGTGGGGGGGAGAGGAGGGAAACAGACCAGCCCCTGGCGCCTCCCTCTCGCCCCGTTACGTCTCTCTCTCGTAGTCTCGGCGAAGCCCTGCTTCTGTGACGCCCTGCATCCATCACCACGCCGTCGTGCTGCTAGATCTTCATCAACCTCTCCTTCCCCCTTGCTGGATCAAGAAGGAGGAGACGTCTCCCGTCCCGTACGTGTGTTGAACGCGGAGGTGCCGTCCGTTCGGCGCTTGGTCATCGGTGATTTGGATCACGTCGAGTACGACTACATCATCACCGTTCTTTGAACGCTTCCGCTTGCGATCTACAAGGTACGTAGATGCATCCGATGACTCGTTGCTAGATGAACTCCTAGATGGATCTTGGTGAAACGAGTAGGAAAATTTTTGTTTTCTGCAACGTTCCCCAACAGTGGCATCATGAGCTAGGTCTATGCGTAGTTCTTCTTGCGCGAGTAGAACACAATTTGTTGTGGGCGTAGATTTGTCAACTTTCTTGCCGTTACTAGTCTTTTCTTGCTTCAGCGGTATTGTGGGATGAAGCGGCCCGGACCAACCTTACACGTACGCTTACGTGAGACCGGTCCCACCGACTAACATGCACTAGTTGCATAAGGTGGCTGGCGGGTGTCTGTCTCTCCTACTTTAGTTGGAGCGGATTCGATGAACAGGGTCCTTATGAAGGGTAAATAGAAGTTGACAAATCACGTTGTGGCTTTAACGTAGGTAAGAAGACGTTCTTGCTAGAACCCTAATTCAGCCACGTAAAACTTGCAACAACAATTAGAGGACGTCTAACTTGTTTTTGCAGCAAGTGGTTTGTGATATGATATGGCCAAAGTTGTGATGAATGATGAATGATCTATATGTGATGTATGAGATGTTCATGCTATTGTAATAGGAATCACGACTTGCATGTCGATGAGTATGACAACCGGCAGGAGCCGTAGGAGTTGTCTTTATTCTTTTATATGACCTGCGTGTCATTGAGAAACGCCATGTAAATTACTTTACTTTATTGCTAAACGCGTAAGCCATAGTAGTAGAAGTAATAGTTGGCAAGCAACTTCATGGAGACACGATGATGGAGATCATGATGATGGAGATCATGGTGTCAAGCCGGTGACAAGATGATCATGGAGCCCCAAGATGGAGATCAAAGGAGCTATGTGATATTGGCCATATCATGTCACGTTTATTATTTGATTGCATGTGATGTTTATCATGTTTTGCATCTTGTTTACTTAGAACGACGGTAGTAAATAAGATGATCCCTCATACAAATTTCAAGAAGTGTTCCCCCTAACTGTGCACCGTTGCGACAGTTCGCTGTTTCAAAACACCACGTGATGATCGGGTGTTTTATTCAGACGTTCACATACAACGGGTGTAAGACAGATTTACACATGCAAACACTTAGGTTGACTTGACGAGCCTAGCATGTACAGACATGGCCTCGGAACACAGAAGACCGAAAGGTCGAGCATGAGTCGTATAGAAGATACGATCAACATGAAGATGTTCACCGATGTTGACTAGTCCGTCTCACGTGATGATCGGACACGGTCTAGTTAGCTCGGATCATGTAATACTTAGATGACTAGAGGGATGTCTAATCTAAGTGGGAGTTCATTAATAATTTGATTAGTTGAACTTAATTATCATGAACTTAGTCTAAATATTTTACAATATGTCTTGTAGATCAAATGGCCAACGTAGTCCTCAACTTCAACGCGTTCCTAGAGAAAACTAAGCTGAAAGACGATGGCAGCAACTATACGGACTGGGTCCGGAACCTGAGGATCATCCTCATAGCTGCCAAGAAAGATTATGTCCTAAAAGCATCGCTGGGTGACGCACCTGTTCTCCCTGCAAAACAAGATGTTATGAACGCTTGGCAGGCACGTTCCGATGACTACTCCCTCGTTCAGTGCGGCATACTTTACAGCCTAGACCTAGGGCTCCAAAAGCGTTTTGAGAGACATGGAGCATATGAGATGTTCGAAGAGCTGAAAATGGTTTTCCAAGCTCATGCCCGGGTCGAGAGATATGAAGTCTCCGACAAATTCTTCAGCTGTAAGATGGAGGAAAATAGTTCTGTCAGTGAGCACATACTCACTATGTCTGGGTTACATAACCGCTTGACTCAGCTGGGAGTTAATCTCCCGGATGATGCGGTCATTGACAGAATCCTCCAGTCGCTTCCACCAAGCTACAAGAGCTTTGTGATGAACTTCAATATGCAGGGGATGGAAAAGACCATTCCTGAAGTATTTGCTATGCTGAAATCAGCAGAGGTAGAAGTCAAGAAGGAACATCAAGTGTTGATGATCAATAAAACCACTAAGTTCAAGAAAGGCAAGGGTAAAAAGAACTTCAAGAAGGACGGCAAGGAGGTTGCCGCGCCCGGCAAGCAAGCTACCGGGAAGAAGCCAAAGAATGGACCCAAGCCTGAGACTGAGTGCCTTTATTGCAAGGGAAGCGGTCACTGGAAGCGGAACTGCCCTAAGTACTTAGCGGACAAGAAGGCCGGCAAAACAAAAGGTATATGTGATATACATGTAATTGATGTGTACCTTACTAGTGCCCGTAGTAGCTCCTGGGTATTTGATACCGGTGCAGTTGCTCACATTTGTAACTCAAAGCAGGGGCTGCGGAATAAGCGGAAACTGGCAAAGGACGAGGTGAAGATGCGCGTCGGGAATGGTTCCAAGGTCAATGTGATCGCCGTCGGCACGCTACCTCTGCATCTCCCTTCGGGATTAGTTTTAAACCTTAATAATTGTTATTTAGTGCCAGCTTTGAGCATGAACATTGTATCAGGATCTCGTTTAATTCGAGATGGCTACTCATTTAAATCCGAGAATAATGGTTGTTCTATTTATATGAGAGATATGTTTTATGGTCATGCTCCTATGGTGAATGGTTTATTCTTTATGAATCTCGAACGTGATGCTACACATGTTCACAATGTGAGTACCAAAAGAAGTAAGGTTGATAATGATAGTCCCACATACTTGGGGCACTGCCGCCTTGGTCACATAGGTGTCAAACGCATGAAGAAGCTCCATACTGATGGACTTTTAGAGTCTCTTGATTACGAATCATTTGACACGTGCGAACCATGCCTTATGGGAAAAATGACCAAGACTCCGTTCTCAGGAACAATGGAGCGAGCAACCAACTTATTGGAAATCATACATACTGATGTGTGCGGTCCAATGAGTGTTGAGGCTCGCGGTGGCTATCGTTATGTTCTCACCCTCACTGATGATTTAAGTAGGTATGGGTATATCTACTTAATTGAACACAAGTCTGAAACCTTTGAAAAGTTCAAGGAATTTCAGAGTGAGGTTGAAAATCAACGTGACAGGAAAATCAAGTTTCTACGATTAGATCGTGGAGGAGAATACTTGAGTCATGAGTTTGGCACACACTTAAGAAAATGTGGAATAGTTTCACAACTCACGCCGCCTGGAACACCTCAGTGTAATGGTGTGTCCGAACGTCGTAATCGCACTCTATTAGATATGGTGCGATCTATGATGTCTCTTACCGATTTACCGCTATCTTTTTGGGGCTATGCTTTAGAGACTGCTGCATTCACTTTAAATAGGGCTCCGTCGAAATCCGTTGAGACGACACCGTATGAATTATGGTTTGGGAAGAAACCTAAGCTGTCGTTTCTAAAAGTTTGGGGATGCGATGCTTATGTCAAGAAACTTCAACCTGAAAAGCTCGAACCCAAGTCGGAAAAATGCGTCTTCATAGGGTACCCAAAGGAAACTATTGGGTACACCTTCTACCTCAGATCCGAAGGCAAGATCTTTGTTGCCAAGAATGGATCCTTTCTAGAGAAGGGGTTTCTCTCGAAAGAAGTAAGTGGGAGGAAAGTAGAGCTTGATGAAGTATTACCTCTTGAACCGGAAAATGGCGCAACTCAAGAAAATGTTCCTGAGGTGCCTGCACCGACTAGAGAGGAAGTTAATGATAATGATCAAGATACTTCTGATCAAGCTTCTACTGAAATTCGAAGGTCCACAAGGACACGTTCCGCACCAGAGTGGTACGGCAACCCTGTCTTGGAAATCATGTTGTTAGACAACGATGAACCTTCGAACTATGAAGAAGCGATGGCGGGCCCGGATTCCGACAAATGGCTAGAAGCCATGAAATCCGAGATAGGATCCATGTATGAGAACGAAGTATGGACTTTAACTGACTTGCCCGTAGAACGGTGAGCCATAGAAAATAAATGGATCTTTAAGAGGAAGACAGACGCGGATGGTAATGTGACCATCTATAAAGCTCGGCTTGTCGCTAAGGGTCATCGACAAGTTCAAGGGGTTGACTACGATGAGACTTTCTCACCTGTAGCTAAGCTGAAGTCCGTCCGAATCATGTTAGCAATTGCCGCATTCTACGATTATGAAATATGGCAAATGGACGTCAAAACAGCATTCCTTAATTGTTTCCTTAAGGAAGAATTGTATATGATGCAGCCGGAAGGTTTTGTCGATCCTAAGAATGCTGACAAAGTGTGCAAGCTCCAACGCTCGATTTATGGGCTGGTGCAAGCATCTCAGAGTTGGAACATTCGCTTTGATGAGATGATCAAAGCGTTTGGGTTTACACAGACTTATGGAGAAGCCTGTGTTTACAAGAAAGTGAGTGGGAGCTCTGTAGCATTTCTCATACTATATGTAGATGACATACTTTTGGATGGGAAATGATATAGAACTCTTGGACAGCATCAAGGCCTATTTGAATAAGAGTTTTTCAATGAAGGACCTTGGAGAAGCTGCTTATATATTAGGCATCGAAATCTATAGAGATAGATCGAGACGCTTCATAGGTCTTTCACAAAGCACATACCTTGATAAGATATTGAAGAAGTTCAATATGGATCAATCCAAGAAGGGGTTCTTGCCTGTGTTACAAGGTATGAAATTGAGCTCAGCTCAATGTCCGACCACGGCAGAAGATATAGAAGAGATGAGCGTCATCCCCTATGCATCAGCCATAGGTTCTATTATGTATGCCATGCTGTGTACCAGACCTGGTGTAAACCTTGCCGTAAGTTTGGTAGGAAGGTACCAAAGTAATCCCGGCAAGGAGCACTGGACAGCGGTCAAGAATATCCTAAAGTACCTGAAAAAGGACTAAGGAACTGTTTCTCGTTTATGGAGGTGACGAAGAGCTCGTCGTAAAGGGTTACGTCGACGCTAGCTTCGACACAGATCTGGATGACTCTAAGTCACAAACCGGATACGTGTATATTTTGAATGGTGGGGCAGTAAGCTGGTGCAGTTGCAAGCAGAGCGTCGTGGCGGGATCTACATGTGAAGCGGAGTACGTGGCAGCCTCGGAGGCAGCACATGAAGCAATATGGGTGAAGGAGTTCATCACCGACCTAGGAATCATATCCAATGCGTCGGGGCCGATCAAGCTCTTCTGTGACAACACTGGAGCTATTGCACTTGCCAAGGAGCCCAGGTTTCACAAGAAGACAAGGCACATCAAGCGTCGCTTCAACTCCATTCGTGAAAATGTTCAAGATGGAGACATAGAGATTTGTAAGATACATACGGACCTGAATGTAGCAGATCCGTTGACTAAACCTCTCCCTAGGGCAAAACATGATCAACACCAGAATTCCATGGGTGTTCGATTCATCACAATGTAACTAGATTATTGACTCTAGTGCAAGTGGGAGACTGTTGGAAATATGCCCTAGAGGCAATAATAAAAGCATTATTATTATATTTCCTTGTTCATGATAATTGTCTTTATTCATGCTATAATTGTGTTATCCGGAAATCGTAATACATGTGTGAATAACAGACACCAACATGTCCCTAGTAAGCCTCTAGTTGACTAGCTCGTTGATCAATAGATAGTCATGGTTTCCTGACTATGGACATTGGATGTCATTGATAACGAGATCACATCATTAGGAGAATGATGTGATGGACAAGACCCAATCCTAAACATAGCACAAGATCGTATAGTTCGTTTGCTAGAGTTTTCCAATGTCAAAGTATCTTTTCCTTAGACCATGAGATCGTGTAACTCCCGGATACCGTAGGAGTGCTTTGGGTATACCAAACGTCACAACGTAACTGGGTGACTATAAAGGTAGACTACGGGTATCTCCGAAAGTGTCTGTTGGGTTGACATGGATCAAGATTGGGATTTGTCACTCCGTATGACGGAGAGGTATCACTGGGCCCACTCGGTAATGCATCATCATAATGAGCTCAGAGTGACCAAGTGTCTGGTCACGGGATCATGCATTACGGTATGAGTAAAGTGACTTGCCGGTAACGAGATTGAACGAGGTATTGGGATACCGACGATCGAATCTCGGGCAAGTAACATATCGATTGACAAAGGGAATTGAGTACAGGGTTGATTGAATCCTCGACATCGTGGTTCATCCGATAAGATCATCGTGGAGCATGTGGGAGCCAACATGGGTATCCAGATCCCGCTGTTGGTTATTGACCTGAGAGTCGTCTCGGTCATGTCTGCCTGTCTCCCGAACCCGTAGGGTCTACACACTTAAGGTCCGGTGACGCGAGGGTTATGAAGATATGTATATGCAGAAACCCGAATGTTGTTCGGAGTCTCGGATGAGATCCCGGACGTCACGAGGAGTTCCGGAATGGTCCGGAGGTAAAGAATTATATATAGGAAGTGCAGTTTCGTGCATCGGGACAAGTTTCGGTGTTATCGGTATTGTACCGGGACCACCGGAGGAGTCCCGGGGGCCCACCGGGTGGGGCCACCTGTCCCGGGGGGCCACATGGGCTGTAGGGGGTGTGCCTTGGCCTTCATGGGCCAAGGGCACCAGCCCCTATAGGCCCATGCGCCTAGGGTTTCCACCTAGGAGGAGTCCTAGTGGTGGAAGGCACCCCTAGGTGCCTTGGGGGGGAGGGAAACCTCCCCTTGGCCGCCGCCCCCCCTAGTAGATCTCATCTACTAGGGCCGGCGCCCCCCCCATGGCACCCCTATATATAGTGGGGGGGGGGGGAGAGGAGGGAAACAGACCAGCCCCTGGCGCCTCCCTCTCCCCCCGTTACGTCTCTCTCTCGTAGTCTCGGCGAAGCCCTGCTTCTGTGACGCCCTGCATCCACCACCACGCCGTCGTGCTGCTGGATCTTCATCAACCTCTCCTTCCCCCTTGCTGGATCAAGAAGGAGGAGACGTCTCCCGTCCCGTACGTGTGTTGAACGCGGAGGTGCCGTCCGTTCGGCGCTTGGTCATCGGTGATTTGGATCACGTCGAGTACGACTACATCATCACCGTTCTTTGAACGCTTCCGCTCGCGATCTACAAGGTACGTAGATGCATCCGATGACTCGTTGCTAGATGAACTCCTAGATGGATCTTGGTGAAACGAGTAGGAAAATTTTTGTTTTCTGCAACGTTCCCCAACACTTGGGTCGGATTCGTTTTCACGCACTGAAAATTGATGCACTCATCGAAAGTTTTCCAGAGTTTAAACGGTCGGATCGAGCTAAAATTTTGAGGGGTGATCAATATGGGAATTACACATCTGATGAACGGTGGGATTTTCCAATTGATGTCCGAGCTGGATTCTGGACCCCTCGCCCTAAACTCGTCCATATTCGACAGTGCTCCTGTATATTGGAGATTGCCAGAGATTCCTCCATTCGAATGCGATGAAATTTTACAGGGTTGTTGTAGACTCAATTCCATACAATTCCACTGAAGCAATCATCAAAGCGATGATCGAGGATATGGGGACGGCGAATATGAATCTGCTATCCAGAAGAAACTGTTGCCAATCTGCACATGAGCCATCAATTCTTGGCGATCCAACAATGAGCTCTCAATGAAAGCACCAGTGTCGGTGTCAAAACCGAGAGATCTCGGGGTAGGGGGTCTCGAGCTGTGGATCTCGGATAGATGGTAACAGAAAAAGAACACACAATGAGTTTACCCAGGTTCAGGCCCTCTCTATGGAGGTAAAACCCTACGCCATGCTCTTGTTTATATTATGAAGGTATCGAAGATCTACCTCGAGATCGTAAGTTGTGGTCTAAACCCTAAGGGTATGATGAATGGGTGTATGGATGTGTGTTATCATCATCTATCGAATAACATGGGTGGAGAGGAGGCCTAGGATAACAAGAGTCCTAGTCAGCTACGTGGGGGAAGAGGAGTCCTTGTCTTGACCACACGGTCTCGTGGAATCTTCCTCGCATATGTCATGGGCTACCCGAAGAAGCCCATTAGTGAACCGCCATGGGGGTCCTCGACCCGACCCACCTGGTTGGGATACGACGTGGTGAGTACCCCCTAGTCCAGGACACTGTCACGAAAGAAGGGTGACATCCATAGTTAGGTGCACATCATGGTGCATGCATCTTGATATCCTAATCACGGGGAGAGGAGGAGTCAAGCGGCGGAGGCAAAACCTCATTTTGTAGGAGGACCCCTACGTGTAGGGGAATCGACCGTTGAAGAGAGATAGAAGAGAGGCTCACGCAGTGCAGGCTGAATCAAGAAAAAAATTCAATAAAATTGGTGGAAGGGGAACGATAACAAAATCGGTAGGGTAACCCTTTGATCGGTGGGAGTCGATGGTACCAACGAGGACTACTACGGACTGCGATAAATAACAGATTGTCCTTTAATAATAAAGAGGGAGATTATAGACATGGGATTGATTCTTTTCCATAAATGTCCCCTTGTGTTATCAAACATTTGATTCCTTTTATTTGATCTTGAAAGATTGATTATAGATCACCGTGATTGATTCATTTTCATAACGACATTACTAAATATACCTCAGATCGATCTACATGATTTGTGTAGATTTGGCAGATAAAAATCGGATTAAGTGGACCAGTGGGATAAAACCGGTTAAAATAAACTTGTGGGATAGAAAAAATCGGCGCGGGAGGGGGAAGGGTTAACCAAAATGAACGCGATGCTACTAACCATGCGTACAGGCCTGTGTCGATTTTGATAGTATGCTGACCACGAAATAATAGGTTGGTCATAGGAAAAAAATGAATTGGGAAAAAAAGAAACCAAAACACAAACTTAGGAAAAAAAGAAGAAGAAAAAAACGCGTGCACGCATCAAATTGGCCGGCCAACTTTGAATATTTAATTGTATTTGATGTTTTGGTAAGATTTGATTTGATTTGTGTATGAGTAGTGGAAGGTAAGTAAAGTTTGGATTTAGTTGAGATTTTTTTAAGATTTGATTTGAACAATTTAGTGCATTGACATTATTTTGAAAAAGTGCCGATTTGATTGAGTTAATGCACGCATAAAATGAGCTGGCCCATATAGGTTTTGCCGTGGGGTTGATGGAAATGAGGCGAGAGTACCAACTCCGCTCGAGAGTAGAGATACGAAGCCGGGTCGGACGTGTTTTCCTTGAGTCCGGTTGATTAAGGAAAAAAAAACAGAACAGAACTCTGCCCGGCATGTATATAAACCGCGTCCACAACTGATCCAACACGTACGTACCAGCAGGTCCTGAATCCGGCTCCTTCCCCGCCTTATCTCTCCCGTCCCCCCCGTGTTCGTCTCTCTCTCCCCTTCTCTCTGTCGCACGTCTAGTTCGAAACCTACTCCACAAACGCCGCGGATTTCATAAGGTATATAGTTTGTTTCCACGATCTTTGGAATCTGGTTCGGCGAGTTGTGCCATTGTGTGTGTATCTGCTTTCCTTATATCGTGGGTTTCGATCGCAAGTAGGTTTTTTCGGGATCAATCGAATCGAATCTGTTGTTGCGGAAGTAAGAGAGGCAGGCGACGGCATGGATCGCGACGAGGAGAAGGGCCACGGCGACAGATCACTGCTGTTCATAGGCGACGAGGACGACGACCTCGGCGTGGACCGGGATGGCGGCTCGCCACCCTCGTCGGACGCGGGATCCTCCTTCTCGGACAGGAGCGACGACGGCGGTGACGGTGACGGTGCCGACGACGGCACCGGCACCGGCAGCGGCAGTGGCAGCGGCAGCGATGACGACGCCGACGCCGACGGCGACAAGGAACGCGCGCCCAACGTCGCCAGGCAGCAGGCCGCGTGGCCGCAGAGTTACAGGTCGGTCCATCGATGGATCTTGCATTGCATGCCTGGTTCCACGCCTGATTAATTTAATTATAGTATTATATATAATAATTCTGACGAGATAAATTTATTTTCATGTGTTGTTACTCGGCGTCGCGCGCAGGCAGTCGATCGACATGTTGAGCGCCGTCCAGTCGCCGTCGGTGAGCAGCATCGTGGCGGCCAGTCCGAGCATCACCAAGTTGGGGAGCTCTTTCCTCAAGGCCGGAAGCTCCTTCTTCCTCAAGAAGGGCGCCACCGAGGGCTCGCTACCCCTCACCCGGCCATTGCTGCCGCCCTCTCTATCGCAGCTGTCGCAGCAGCAGCAGCCCGCAGGGCGGCCGTCGACGGACAGCTTGCAGCCGCGGCCACCGGCTCCGCAGCCACCCGCGGTGCAGCAGAGGCCCTCTGCGGCGTGCCTGAAATCTAACTACATTGAGCTCCCACCGCCGTCCTCCAAGTGCAGCAGTGGACAGTCTATCATCAACGGTACATCTCGATTTGTTTTTCCATAGTTCAAATCATGTAGTAGTACTGCATTGCTAATTGTCAGTACTGTAATTTTCCTGTTCTAATGTTTCTTTTCACTACTGTAGGCCTCAATGTCCTGTGCGGTGTTGGAATTCTCACCACGTGTTTCGGAATCAAACAAGCAGGATGGTTAAGCCTCCTCCTCCTTCCCTTGTTGGGAGCCTGTTCATGCTACACCGGTTTGCTTCTCAAGAGATGCATAGACAGCTCGCCAACCATCGAAACATACCCTGATATCGGACGAGCCGCTTTCGGTACCCCGGGTCGAATATTTGTATCGGTATGTATATTTACCTACTGTTCACCTATTTGTACAGATTTAGCAAAATTCACATCACTCATATTGCTGCTCATGTTTCTTTTGCAGGTTGTCCTTTATCTAGAACTCTATGTAAGTGTTCTCTCTCTGAATTCTGGCAGTATTGTGTTTTGAAAACGTTTGGTTCTTGCATATCTGATGTAACATCCCGCTTATTTACAGGCATGCTGCGTGGAGTACATCACACTGCTAGGAGACAGCTTGTCTTCAGTGTTTCCTTCTGCGCATTTAGCTTTTACCGGCATCTACTTGAACTCTCATAACCTGTTCGCCATATCAATGGCTTTGGCAATTCTCCCATCAGTCTGGCTCAGGAACCTCAGTCTCCTCTCCTATCTTTCTGGTGAGTACTACTAATTTGAATCTTTACAAATAAATTTTGTACTGTTCATAAACAATTTTTTGCAACGATATCAATATTAGTATCGCCACTTATTCTCCCAGTTCAATCTTTTCATAGCAACAAACAGTGGTTAATACTTGCATATTGCCTCCCACTCCTTCATGACCATCTTTCATCTGAAATTTCGCAGCCGGAGGCGTGGTTGCAACGATAACAGTCGTTGTGTGCCTGTTTTGGGTTGGTATTGGCGATGGAGTTGGGTTCCACCCTTCTGGTAGTGCACTGAACCTGACCCAGCTTCCAGTGGCACTTGGCTTGTATGGATACTGTTTCTCAGGGCACTCGGTTTTCCCAAACATATACTCATCAATGAAGGAGCGCTCGCAGTTCCCTTTTGTCCTCCTGTTCTGGTAAGGTTCTGAACTTGACAAATGAAATGCTACAGTACCATACTATGCTCTGCTTCTGCAGTTATCTGTCGATTTTTGCTACATGCTAACATGCGCTATTGTCCACATTTCAGCTTTATAGTGGTCACAATTGTGTACTCTGGGGTCGCGGCCACAGGGTTTCTGATGTTCGGCGAGTCCACAATGTCGCAATTCACACTGAACATGCCACAGCAGTATGTTCCTTCTAAAATCGCCATTTGGATGACGGTATGAGGAAAATCAAACCCAGGGAGAGTTACTCCACTTGTATCAGAATTAGCATACAGGTTCTCATTCTCACAATGGATCCCTTTGGTTTCAGATTGTGAACCCATACACCAAATACGCCTTGACGATGACACCGGTCGCCTTGTCGATAGAGGAGGCTCTGCCTAAGATGATGCGAAATTACGTCGCAGGAATGTGTGTTAGGACAGCTCTTGTCCTCTCGACTGTCGTCGTGGCTCTATCTTTTCCATACTTTGGTACTTGTCACTTGCTTCTATTTTTCTCCCAGTTCACTAAATTAACCCCCAAAACGTCATGCATTCTAATACTATGGCCATTGCCATTTGATTTGCAGCCTTGGTGATGGCATTGCTTGGATCTCTCTTCACAATGCTAGTGGTGAGTGCCTGCAATTATGCAGCTATTAACTGAACCTATATTCAGTAACTTTGCAATATTATTTTCCCTGACGATTAGCATTTGCATTTGCAGGCCCTGATCCTCCCTTGTGCATGCTACCTCTCCATCAAGCGGGAATTAGTACCTTTGTGGGAGGTAATCGATTAACTGAAAAACGCAGGCTAAAACACCAACAGAACATCTAGCCTTGAAGATGCTAAGCACAATTTGCTTATGATGTAATCTCTACTCTTTTTTTCCTTTTTCAGGTGGTTTTGTGCATAACAATCATATTGATTGGCTTGGGTTGCGCGTGCGTTGGATCATACACTTCGATTAACCAGATGATAGGCGGCAGTTAGTAGGGAAGTGCCAGAGTGCATCGGACCTGTGTGTAGTTGTTGCAGATTATTTTTCTTTTGAAATTTCACAAAATTGGAGAGGGCAGTTTTCCATTTGTTGTATGCCTTCCTTCTTTTGCAATATACATAGCAAGAAAGGTTTTCTTATTTTTACCGTAATACGGTACTTGTTGTATTTTGCCGTCCATGATAGCACAATATTTCAGAATAGACCGAGGATTTAGTAGCTGCCTATTCATATCTTTTATTAGGGCTACTTAGAAAATTGGAAGAGCGAGGTCTTGTGTGACCACCACGTCATTCCCGAAAAAATAAGAGATGAGATAGAACTACACCTTGCTCTCCCAATTTTCGAAGTAGCTTTATTAAAAAATATAAACAGGCAATTACTAAATCCTCGGTCTATTCTGGAAAAAGGAGGGAACAAACATGAGTGTGTCACACTTGGGTATTGTGGAAGCGCTTGCCCCAAATGAGCATATCGTAGGCCGCCCTTTAAAGAACATCACAAGCATGGCAAGCATGATGTTGAAGATAGATTGCCTTTCCAGGTTGTCACGGTGACTAATTGCTTCCTGATATCCTCGACGAATATGATGTGCCTATTAGATGAATATATCTGGGGTTTTTTTTGAGCAACCGATGAATATATCTGTTGTGCCCTGAATAGTAAGGGTTCGTAGTATCAGGAAGAATCCTCCTCCATCAGTGTTTAAGAACCAAGGTATCAAGCCCATGGAGCTCCCCTACAACCCAATGATCAGCCCTGCACGCAATAATAAGGTTTTAATCTCACTAGTTTTACTAGTTACAAAAAGTAATGTACGGGTGGTCGAAATTGATTTTGTTTACAGATGAATTAAAATTCAGAATATTAATTAAATAGTAACTATAAATAAAGTAAATGATTTAGAATTTCGAGGAATAAAGGGCTGGGATTCATAATTTCAGTAGTAGCGCTTCTCCAATTTAGCATAGGTGTGCTAAAAAAGTACGGTTGTGTATCAATTACATTATAATGTTTACGGTTAATCATACATGTCATTATTGCATATATGCATTACATCCTTATATATTTTTTTTATTATCTAACTACATCTATAACTAATACTTCACACAAAGACCACTACACAAAATGCATCTCAAAGTATTAAGTAAAAACAGAACATTGCATTAAACAAGGTATATTCTATTTACTTATAATTCATCACCAAAACAACTAGGCAACTACATTTTTATCTTGGGTGGTAATAACACACTACTAGGGCTGCAAGAAAAGCTCGAGGCTCCTGAGCCGCTCAAGATCGACTCAAAGTTTGGCTCGACTCGAGATTGACTCGAAAAGATATGAGCTGAGTATGAGCACTTTATATAGCTCAATCAAGAAACGAGCTCATCTTGAGCCAACACTGACTCGCTTGATTTTAGCTCGATATCGTGTAATTTTATGAAATAATCTTTATAAATATTTAAATAATTTATTGTCATATATGTTGTGTACAATTTTTCTTCATTTTACGTACTAACAAACATGGAAGCTTAATTTAGCAGGAAGATAATCTAGCCTCAGTATCGTACGTGGCAAGCCGTGTGTTAAATATCCTGTTACTATTGGCCAAAGTTTTAGAGCGGATGTACTAGTCTTCAATAAGTCAAATTTTACAGTGGTTTCTTATGTTGTGTTGTGGCCTATCTTGAAAAATTGCATTATATCGTCAAGCAAATCATCTTATTTAGCTCGAAACTAGCTCGAGATCGACTAGAGATCATTACAAGCTGGGCACGAGCCACTTTACACTGCTCAAGTTTGAGCTTCGCACAGTCTGAGCTTGCTCGAATTTTAGTATAAGCTGAGCTAAGCCTAGTCCAGCTCCGCTCGAACCCGATTGTTTGCAGCCCTACACACTGCCGACCCTTTTCTGTTATTGAGATAGTTCCAACCAGCATACACGACTTCATCTTGAAGATCATTCGTCTCTTTTCTGTGGACCTGTTCGGGCCGTATTTTTGGCCCGCCCCGTAAACCGGCCGCAAAAACGCAGTTCGCGGGAGTCATACGGGATCTGCTAGAGATGCTCTAAAATAACTAAAAACGAGGGTTATACTGGAAGAGTCACGGAATATTTGGATGGAAAAATCTTAAACGACCGGAGGGGCGTGTTAAATAATTTGAGGCGAGGTGGTTGAAGGAAGAGACAGTGACTGAAATTGTTAAGGCATCGTGGGAGAAAGCAAAGCTCGCAGGTATTGGACCTTCACTTGCGGACCTTACAAGAGCAGTGCATACCGATCTACATACTTGGGATCGGGAAACATTCAGATATTGGGGACTTGAAAGCTCCAGGGCTAGATGGACTCCATGCTATTTTCTATAAAAGGTTTTGGCCCATGCTGGGGGAAGACCTAATTGAGGAGGTTATGAAAGCAATCAACACGTGTACTATCCCGAATGGCTGGAATGAGACGGCAATCGTGATGACTCCTAAAATTAATACACCAGAAAAGGTAACTCAGTTTAGACCGATCAACTTATGTAATGTGGTCTATAAGATAATTTCCAAAATGGTGGCTTCCGCATCATGCACCTCATGGGTAGTGGGCACACGGCGGTTACCATCAACGGTACAATGGGCAATTTCTTCCAAAACAAATGTGGTCTTCGGCATGGAGATCTGAGCTCGCCACTAATCTTCAATTTCGTTGCGGATGCCCTTGCGGCAATGATTAACAAAGCCAGAGCGGCGGGACACATTCGTGGGCTCATTCCCCACCTCATCCCTGTTACTCATCTACAATACGCAGACGATACGATGCTTCTTTTCGAACCTGACGACCATAGTATTGCCTCGGTTAAATTACTGCTCCTCGCTTTTGAGATCTTGTCGGGGCTTAATATCAATTTTCTAAAAAGTGAAGTGATCACCGTAGAGATGGAGGATCAAGAAAGTAGGCGGATTGCCAATGTGCTCAATTGCAATATTGGAAGATTTCCGATCAAATATCTAGCACTCCTGATATCGCACAAGAATCTGACCATAGCAGAATGGGAGCCGCTCTATGGCAAAGTGGCTAACCGGGTTAGCCCGTGGAGAGGGAGGTTTATGTCATCGGCAGCTAGGCTGATTTTGACCAACTCTAGCCTGTCCTTGCTCCCTCTTTTCACAATGGGGATGTTTCTCCTCGCGGATTGAGTGCATGCCAAGCTTGACACTCCGCGTTCCCGTTTTTTTTTGGGAAGGAACCGGTACTTAACGCAAATACCATTTGGTGAAATGGGCCGCGGTATGCAGTCCAAAAAAGTTCGGCGGTTTGGGATCACGAACTCGAAACTCATGAATGTTGCCCTGCTCACCAAATGGTGGTGGCGCCTTGCCCAAAATGAGTCAGGACTCTGGACGGATATCCTCCGGGAAAAATATTTCCCGGACGGAAATTTTTTCAAGGCCAAGCTCAAGGGCTCGTCGTTTTTGGAACGGGGTCCAAGCGGTGAGATCGGCTTTCTCGGTGGGTGCCCAGTTTATTATCAACAATGGCACGTCCACGCGGTTTTGGCTTGACTGATGGTGGGGTCAAGCACCATTGTGGCAATCTCACCCGGAACTTTACCAACTAGCCGCTGACACTAACATTATGGTAGCCGACGCCTCGCGCGTGCACGCGACGGAGATATCCTTCTTCAGGACTCTGGAGGCAGGAGAGGCCGCATCTTGGAACGCGCTTGTGGCTGACCTCGAGGGGAGGAATCTTAGCCAGGAAAATGACGCTATCGCTTGGAAGCTTACTTCCTCGCGGAAATTCTCGGTAAAATCCTTATATGAGAAGTTGACATAGGGGAAT
This sequence comes from Triticum timopheevii, assembly GCA_963921465.1. NCBI lineage: Eukaryota > Viridiplantae > Streptophyta > Magnoliopsida > Poales > Poaceae > Triticum > Triticum timopheevii. Next base: position 109,714,128 of record OY997270.1, read on the forward strand.
GTGCTAGACATGGCTAGGGGGCTATGGAAGGATGGCATTCCCCTTAAGATCAAGATTTTTATGTGGCAAATGTTCCGTAATCGCCTTCGAACCTCTGATAACGTGGCCAAATGGAACGGGCTGGTGAACGGAACATGCGCCATTTGCGGCCTCGGGGAAAACGTTAACCACGTGTTCTTCGGGTGCTGTTTAGCTAGATTTGCGTGGAGCACGGTTAGAGATGCTTTCAAACAGAATTGGAACCCGCAATCTAGCGACGTTTTGCTCAACCTGCTGTCGGCACAGAGGGGTGCCAATGCGAGGGTAGTTTGGCGTTGCGTAGGGGTGTTGTTATGGTCCATTTGGACGGTGCGGAACAAAATTACCATTGAACACAAGTTCCCTCCATACCCAGTTTATATCCTTTTCAAATGCCACATTTTCTTACAGGCTTGGGCGCCGTTGGGGAAGCAGCGTGACGAGAGCCGCATGAACGGGATTATGGAGCAAATCAAGCCGTGCATGGTCAAAGCGAGACAAGACGGACAGCAAGCTTGAAGCTTTTGCGTTTAGTTATGCTTTGCTCCGCGTTTGTGATACTTTAGCTATTTGGTATTTTACCTTTGCCGGGACGTTGAGCCCGCGGAACCTTTGTTTATTTGGTTTGTAAGGATGAAATCTTGTGTGGATGCTGCCTTGGGGCTTTATTAGTTTAAAGCCGGACGCTTCGTGCGTCTTCCTTCCAAAAAAAATGGTGGCTTCCCGATTGAAGGTTCTCCTACCAGAAATAATCAGTCTAACATAGAGTGCTTTTGTACCAGGTAGAATGATAACGGATAATATTTTAGTGGCCTACGAATGCTTTCACACTATCAAGAACAAAACAGTGGGTAGAGAGGGCTTGTGTGCTATAAAACTTGACATGCACAAAGCATATGATAGAGTCGAGTGGTCTTTCTTGAAGGAGATCATGTTGAGATTGGGTTTTCGCTGAGAGTGGGTTAATTTGATTATGCAATACGTCTCAACTGTCGAATATAGAGCAAGGATAAATGCAGAGGAAAGTGAGAGCTTCAAGCCGACTAGAGGATTGAGGCAGGGTGACCCACTGTCACCATATCTCTTCCTACTGTGCACAGAGGGGCTGAATGCATTGCTTACGCATGCTGAGGAGAACAGAAACATATCAGGAGTCAAAGTCTGTAGAGATGCCCCGTGGCACGTGATACGTCTCCGTCGTATCTATAATTTTTGATTGTTCCATGCCAATATTATTCAACTTTCCTATACTTTTGGCAACTTTTTATACTATTTTTTGGGACTAACATATTGATCCAGTGCCCAGTGTCAGTTCTTGTTTGTTGCATGTTTTATATTTCACAGAAACCCAATATCAAACGGAGTCCAAACGGGATAAAAACGGACAGAGAATTTTTTTGGAATATTTGTGATTTTTGGGAGGAAGAATCAACGCGAAACGGTGCCCGAGGTGGCCACAAGAGTGGCCCACGCCACCACTCCAGGGGGGGCGCGCCCCCTATCTTGTGGGCCACCCGTAAGGCGGCTGATGCCCTTCTTTGGCCGCAAGAAAGCTAATTTTTGGAAAATGATCTGGGCGAAGGTTTCAGTCCAATCGGAGTTACAGATCTCCAGATATAAAGGAAATGGTGCCAGGGCATAATTCCAAAACGTAGAAACAGAGAGATAGATCCAATCTCGGAGGGGCTCTCGCCCCTCCCACGCCATGGGAGCCAAGGACCAGAGGGGAAACCCTTCTCCCATATAGGGAGGAGGTCAAGGAAGAAGAAGAAGAAGGGGGGCTCTCTCCCCCTTGCTTTCGGTGGCACCGGAACGCCGCTGGGGGCCATCATCATCACCGTGATATTCACCAACACTGCTGTCATCTTCACCAACACCTCCATCACCTTCCCCCTTCTATATTCAGCGGTCCACTCTCCCGCAACCCGCTGTACCCTCTACTTGAACATGGTGCTTTATGCTTCATATTATTTTCCAATGATGTGTTGCCATCCTATGATGTCTGAGTAGATTTCCATTGTCCTATCGGTGATTGATGAATTGCTATGATTGGTTTGAGTTGCATGTTTTATTATTGGTGTTGTCCTATGGTGCCCTCCGTGTCGCGCAAGCGTGAGGGATTCCCGCTGTAGGGTGTTGCAATGCGTTCATGATTCGCTTATAGTGGGTTGCGTGAGTGACTGAAACACAAACCCGAGTAAGGGGATTGTTGTGTATGGGATAAAGGGGACTTGATGCTTTAATGATATGGTTGGGTTTTACCTTAATGAATCTTTAGTAGTTGCAGATGCTTGCTAGAGTTCCAATCATAAGTGCATATGATCCAAGTAGATAAAGTATGTTAGCTTATGCCTCTCCCTCAAATAAAATTGCAATAGTTATTACCGGTCTAGTAACATAGTCAGTTGCTTAGGGACAATTCCACAACTCCTACCACCACTTTTCCACACTCGCTATATTTACTTTATTGATTCTTTATCTAAACAGCCCCTAGTTTATGTTTACGTGCTCTTTATTATCTTGCAAACCTATCCTATCACACCTACAAAGTACTTCTAGTTTCATACTTGTTCTAGGTAAAGCGAACGTCAAGCGTGCGTAGAGTTGTATCGGTGGTCGATAGAACTTGAGGGAATATTTATTCTACCTTTAGCTCCTCGTTGGGTTCGACACTCTTACTTATTGAAAACTGTTGCGATCCCCTACACTTGTGGGTTATCAATACGTCTCCATTGTATCTACTTTTCCAAACACTTTTGCCCTTGTTTTGGACTCTAACTTGCATGATTTGAATGGAACTAACCCGGACTGACGCTGTTTTCAGCAGAATTGCCATGGTGTTATCTTTGTGCAGAAACAAAAGTTCTCGGAATGACCTAAAAATCAACGAAGAATTATTTTGGAATTAATAAAAAATACTGGCGAAATAATCAAGGCCAGGGGGCCCACACCCTGTCCAGGAGGGTGGGAGGCGCGCCTACCCCCCTAGGCGCGCCCCTTGCCTCGTGGGCCCCCTGGAGCTCCACCGACCTCTCGGGAGGGCTGATCTGGAGTCTGTTCGGGGCTCCAGAGAGGGGAATCCATCGCCGTCGTCATCATCAACCTTCCTCCATCACCAATTTCATGATGCCCACCGCCGTGCGTGCGTAATTTCATCGTAGGCTTGCTGGACGGTGATGGGTTGGATGAGATTTATCATGTAATCGAGTTAGTTTTGTTAGGGTTTGATCCCTAGTATCCACTATGTTATGAGATTGATGTTGCTATGACTTTGCTATGCTTAATGCTTGTCACTAGGGCCCGAGTGCCATGATTTCAGATCTGATCCTATTATGTTTTCATGAATATATGTGAGTTCTTGATCCTATCTTGCAAGTCAATAGTCACCTACTATGTGTTATGATCCGGTCCCAATTATTGTCACTTCGGGGTTGCCGGATCATAACACATAGTAGGTGACTATTGACTTGCAAGATAGGATCAAGAACTCACATATATTCATGAAAACATAATAGGTTCAGATCTGAAATCATGGCACTCGGTCCCTAGTGACAAGCATTAAGCATAGCAAAGTCATAGCAACATCAATCTCATAACATAGTGGATACTAGGGATCAAACCCTGACAATACTAACTCGATTACATGATAAATCTCATCCAACCCATCACCATCTAGCAAGCCTACAATGGAATTACTCATGCATGGCGGTGAGCATCATGAAATTGGTGATGGAGGATGGTTGATGATGACGACGGCGACGGATTCCCCTCTCCGGAGCCCTGAACGGACTCCAGATTAGCCCTCCCGAGAGAGTTTAGGGCTTGGCGGCGGCACCGTATCGTAAAACGCGATGAATCCTTCTCTCTGATTTTTTTTCTCCCCGAACGTGAATATATGGAGTTGAAGTTGAGGTCGGTGGAGCACTAGGAGGCCCATGAGGCAGGGGGCGCGCCCCCCACCCTCGTGGACAGGGTGTGGGCCCCTGGCCTTGATTCTTTTGCCAGTATTTTTTATTAATTCCAAAAATAATCTCCGTGAAGTTTCAGGTCATTCCGAGAACTTTTATTTCTGCACAAAAATAACATCATGGCAATTCTGCTGAAAACAACGTCAGTCCGGGTTAGTTCCATTCAAATCTCGCAAGTTAGAGTCCAAAACAAGGGCAAAAGTGTTTGGAAAAGTAGATACAATGGAGACGTATCAGCTCCCCCAAGCTTAAACCTTTTCTTGTTCTCAAGCAATTCAGTTGACAAACTGAAAGTGATAAAGAACAAATTTTACAAACTCTGTTTACTCTTGTTGTTATAAATATGTAAATCCAGCATTCAAGTTTTCAACAAAGATTATGACTAACCATATTCACAATAACACTTAGGTCTCAAGTTTACTCATATCAATGGCATAATCAACTAGCGAGCAATAATAATAAATCTCGGATGACAACACTTTCTCAAAACAATCATAATATGATATAACAAGATGGTATCTCGCTAGCCCTTTCTGAGACCGCAAAACATAAATGCAGAGCACCTTTAAAGATCAAGGACTGACTAGACATTGTAATTCATGGTAAAAGAGGTAAAAGAGATCCAGTCATAGTCATACTCAATATAAATTAATAGTAATGGATGTAAATAACAGCAGTGCTCTCCAACTGGTGCTTTTTAATAAGAGGGTGATGACTCAACATAAAAGTAAATGGATAGGCCCTTCGCAGAGGGAAGCAGGGATTTGGAGAGGTTCCAGAGCTCGATTTTTGAAATAGAGATAAATAATATTTTGAGTGGTATACTTTCATTGTCAACATAACAACCGAGAGATCTTGATATCTTCCATGCTACACACATTATAGGCGGTTCCCAAACAGAATGGTAAAGTTTATACTCCCCCTCCACCAACAAGCATCAATCCATGGCTTGCTCAAAACAACGAGTGCCTCCAACTAACAAGAGTCCCAGGGGAGTTTTGTTTGCAATTATTTCGATTTGATTTGCATAAAGCATGGGACTGGGCATCCCGGTGACCAGCCATTTTCTCATGAGTGAGGAGTGGAGTCCACTCCTCTTGAGAATAACCCGCCTAACATGGAAGGTACAGACAGCCCTAGTTGATACATGAGCTATTTGAGCATACGAAACAAAATTTCATTTGAAGGTTTAAAGTTTGGCACATAGGAATTTACTTGGAACGGTAGGTAGATACCGCATATAGGAAGGTATGGTGGACTCATATGGCATAACTTTGGGGTTTTAAGGGATTGGGTGCACAAGCAGTATTCCCGCTTAGTACAAGTGAACGCTAACAAAAGACTGGGAAGCGACTAGCTAGAGAGCGACAACAGTCATGAACATGCATTAAAATTAATAAACATTGAGTGCAAGTATGAGTAGGATATAATCCACCATGAACATAAATATCGTGAAGGCTATGTTGATTTATTTCAACTACATGTGTGAACATGTGCCAAGTCAAGCCACTCGAATCATTCAAAGGAGGATACCACCCTTCTATACCACATCACAATCATTTTAATAGCATGTTGGCACGCAAGGTAAACCATTATAAACTCCTAGCTAATTAAGCATGGCATAAGCAACTATAATCTCTAGTTGTCATTGCAAACATGTTTATTGATAATAGGCTGAATCAGGAACGATGAACTAATCATATTTATAAAAACAAGAGAGGTCGAGTTCATATCAGCTTCTCTCATCTCAGTCAGTCCATCATATATCGTCATTATTGCCTTTCACTTGCATGACCGGACGATGTGTACAATAGTAATAGTGCACGTGCATTGGACTAAGCTGGAATCTGCAAGCATTCAATAAACAGGAGAAGACAAGGTAATATGGGCTCTTGGTTAAATCAACAATAATGCATATAAGAGCCACTTCAACATTTTCATTATGGTCTTCTCCTCTCGACCCCCAAAGAAAAGAAAAGAAAAAAACTATTTACACGGGAAAGCTCCCAACAAGCAAAAGAAGAACAAGAAATCTTTTGGGGTTTTCTTTTAGTTACTACTACTACAATAACATGAAAAGTAAACTAGCTAAAAGCTACAACTAATTTTTTTAGTTTTCTTAAGGTTTTTCAAACACACAAGAAGAAAGCATAAAAAGGAAAATAAACGAGCATGGATATTACAGTGAAAAAGTATGAGCACCGACAACTAGCATGAGTGTGTGAATATGAATGTAATGTCGGTGAGAAATACGTACTCCCCCAAGCTTTGGCTTTTGGCCTCAGTTGGTCTATTGTCACGGCTGGCCTGGAGGATATCCGAAGTTGTAACTGGGGTCATACTGAGATGCAGCGGCTATTGCATCGTGAGCTGCAGCTTGGAGCCGAGCTTCCCTCATCCTCCTCTCGTACTCATTTGCCTCCTCCCTGGTTATGACATATCTCCCCTTTACCTGAAAGTCAAAGAGAGTATGAGCAGGGAGAACAATATTGACAGTGTGACGCTTGTCAAAGATTAGTCGGTACTAGAGAGGCAGTTCACTCCTCTCAACAAACTGATGGCAAACCATGGCATTAAAATCTAGATAAGCAGGAGGCAATTCCATATCATAATCACGAGTATCTCAAGATAATTAGCTAAACGGGTTGCATAAATTCTACCAAAGAAATCTCCATTCATACTATTATTATGCAACCTATGCACCACAATGGCTCCCAAATTATAATGTTTATCTCCTAATACAACACTCCTGAGAACTAAGATCAGGAACACACATGTGGCATGCCTCATACTTACCATTTATGCATCGGCCTATAAAGAGAGCAAAATAATGTATAGCAGGAAAATGAATGCTCCCTATGGTAGCTTGTGTTATTTCAAAGATTCCCCCACTGTGATACAAGCAAGAAAATCTCTAAACTCAGATTTGCGAGGTTCACTAGGACTCCCCCATTGCGGGAGTTTACAAGCAGTACTAAAATCATCTACATCCCTGGTATAGATTTATCATAAAGATCAAACAGGACTGTGTGAGAGTTGCGTGAAGATGAAAATCTAAATCTTCTCACAAAGGAGTCAGTAAGGTAATAGTGTTGGAGGCACTTATCTGACATGAAGCCCTCCAAATCAGCGTTACACACATATTCCTCAAATTCCTCCTTAATTCCTGCTCGGACCATGAAGTTTTCTGACGGCCATTCACAAGGCCGCACTTGAGCTTCTCTTGGTGGTTCAAGATCCGGCTCACGTATTGCGGGCCTAGGTCCTTGCTTCCTTGAAGAACCTCCTTGGTACATTTTCCTAAACATATTTCTTCCTCTGAAAAATTTCTGAAATTTTTATTGACTTCAAATAAAAGTGAACTAAGATCAACAAAATTGATAGCAACTACTCCCACAAGTGCCTAGAGACTATATCATGCATTAGAACTACTTGGGACCAAATAAATTTGACATGCGAGCTCAAGAACAGGGTCACCTAGGCAGCAAAGATTTGCAATGAATAAAGCACTAGAACAAAAACTAATTGGATCATTGGAGGAGTCACATACCAAAGAACAATCCCCCAAAGCAGTTTTGTGAGTGGAGCTTTGAGCAAGGAGATCGAAAATGGCAGCAAGATGAGCTAGAACTCATGCTTGAGCTGGCTGGTGATTTTTTTGGGAGGAAGAAGGAGTATGTGGTGGCTGGAATAAGTGGAGGGGAGCCACCATGGGCCCATGAGGTAGGGGCGCGCGCCCAGGACCCTCGTGGCCAGGTTCTTGCTCCCCCTGTTGTGTTCTCAGTGCCAGATATTCTCAAATATTCCAGAAAAAATCATATTTCAATTTCAGGGCATTTGGAGAACTTTTATTTTCGGGGTATTTTTTATTACACGGATAATTCAGAAAACAGACAGATAATACTAATTTTTCTTTATTTCAACTAAATAACAGAAAATAAAAGAAGGATACAGAGAGTTGTGCCTTGTAACTTCATCCATCTCGTGCTCATCAAAAGGAATCCATTAACAAGGTTGATTAGGTCTTGTTAACATACTCATTCCGAATTGCATGAAACCGGAGAATTTTCGAATAGCACTAAGTTACCTCAACGGGGATATGCACGTCCCCAATAATAAGAATATCATATCTCTTTTTGACAGTAGGAAGAGGAAATTCAAAGCCTCCAAAAATAATCGATGGAATTTTCCAATAGAATTTATACTATGAACTTGAGGTTGTTTCCTCGGAAAGTGTACCGTATGCTCATTGCCATTAACATGAAAAATGACATTGCCTTTGTTGCAATCAATAACAGCCCCTGCAGTATTCAAAAAGGGTCTTCCAAGAATAATAGACATACTATCGTCCTCGGGAATATCAAGAATAACAAAGTCTGTTAAGATAGTAACGTTTGCAACCACAATAGGCACATCCTCACAAATACTGACAGGTATAGCAGTTGATTTATCATCCATTTGCAAAGATATTTCAGTAGGTGTCAACTTATTCAAAATCAAGTCTACGATATAAAGAGAGAGGCATAACACTAACATCGGCTCCAAGGTCACATAAAGCAGTTCTAACATAGTTTCTTTTAATGGAGCATGGTATAGTTGGTACTCCTGGATCTCCTAGTTTATTTGGTATTCCACCCTTAAAAATATAATTAGCAAGCATGGTGGAAATTTCAGCTTCCGGTATCTTTCTTTTATTAGTAACAATTTATTTCATATATTTAGCATAAGGATTCATTTTGAGCATATCAGTTAAATGCATACGCAAAAAGATAGGTCTAATCATCTCAGCAAAGCGCTCAAAATCCTCATCATCCTTTTTTTGGATGGTTTAGGAGGAAAAGGCATGGGTTTCTGAACCCATGGTTCTCTTTCTTTACTGTGCTTCCTAGCAACAAAGTCTCTCTTATCATAACGTTGATTCTTTGATTGTTGGTTATCAAGATCAACAGCAGGTTCAATCTCTACATCATTATCATTGCTAAGTTGAGCATCAACATGAACATCATCGTTAACATTATCACTAGGTTCATGTTCATTACCAGATTGTGTTTCAGCATCAAAAATAGAAGTATCATTGGGATTCTCAGGTGTGTCAACAATAGGTTCACTAGCAGCATGCAAAGTCCTATCATTTTTCTTTTTCTTCCTTTTAGAAGGACTAGGTGCATCTTTATTAGTTCTCTGAGAATCTTGCTCAATTCTCTTCGGGTGGCCTTCAGGATACAAAGGTTCCTGAGTCATTTTACCCCCTCTAGTCATAACTCTAACAGCATTATCATTTTTCTTACTATTTAATTCATTGAGCAAATCATTCTGAGCTTTAAGTACTTCTTCTACTTGAGTGGTAACCATAGAAGCATGTTTACTAATGAGTTTAAGTTCACCTTTAACTCTAGACATATAATCACCCAAGTGTTCAATCATATAAGCATTGCGTTTTAATTGTCTACCAAAATAAGCATTGAAATCTTCTTGCTTGACCATAAAATTATCAAACTCATCTAAGCATTGGCTAGTAAACTTAGTAGGCAGGATTTCAGCTTTATCATATCTATAGAGAGAATTTACCTTTACTACCTGTGTAGGGTTATCAAGACCATGTGTTTCTTCAACAGGTGGTAGATTAAGACCATGTATTTCTTCAACAGGAGGTAAATTCTTAACATCTTCAGCTTTAATACCTTTTTCTTTCATAGATTTCTTTGCCTCTTGCATCTCTTGGGGACTGAGAAATAGAATACCCCTTTTCTTCGGAGTTGGCTTAGGAGTTGGTTCAGGAAGTGTACAATTATTTTCATTAGTCAACATATTATTCAATAGCAATTCAGCCTGATCGACTGTTCATTCCCTGAAAACACAACCAACACAACTATCCAGGTGGTCTCTGGAAGCATCGGTTAGTCCATTATAAAAGATATCAAGTATTTCATTTTTCTTGAGAGGATGATCAGTCAAAGCATTAAGTAATTGGAGAAGCCTCCCCCAAGCTTGTGGGAGTCTCTCTTCTTCAATTTGCACAAAATTATATATTTCCCTAAAAGCAGCTTGTTTCTTATGAGCGGGGAAATATTTAGCAGAGAAGTAAAAAATCATATCCTGGGGACTATGCACACAACCAGGATCAAGAGAATTAAACCATGTCTTAGCATCACCCTTTAATGAGAACGGAAATAATTTAAGGATATGGTAGTAGCGGGTTTTATCATCATTAGTGAATAGGGTGGCTATATCATTTAATTTAGTAAGATGTGCCACAACAGTTTTAGATTCATAGCCATAAAAAGGATCAGATTCAACCAAAGTAATTATCTCAGGATCGATAGACAAATCATAATCCTTATCAGTAACAAAGATAGGTGAAGTAGCATAAGCAAGATCATATTTCATTCTAGCATTCAGAGATTTTCCTTTCAACTTAGCTAATAATTTCTTAAGATCACTTCTGTCATTGCAAGCAAGAAAATCTCTAGCAGTTTCTTCATCCATAACATAACCCTCAGGCACAACAGGCAATTCATATTTAGGGGGAGAATCTTCATCATCACTTTCACCAATATTATCAGTTTCAATAATTTCATTCTCTCTAGCCCTAGCAAGTTGTTCATCCAAAAATTCACCTAGTGGCACAGTATTATCAAGCATAGAAATAGTTTCATCATAAGTATCATGCATAGCAGAAGTTGCATCATCAATAACATGCGACATATCAGAATTAATAGCAGAAGCAGGTTTAGGTGTCACAAGTTTACTCAAAACAGAAGGAAAATCAAGTGCAGAGCTAGATGGCAGTTCCTTACCTCCCCTCGTAGTTGAGGGATAAATTTTAGTTTTCTCGTCTTTCAAGTTCCTCATAGTGACCAGCAGATATAAATCCAAAGTGACTCAAAGAATAGAGCTATGCTCCCTGGCAACGGCGCCAGAAAATAGTCTTAATAACCCACAAGTATAGTGGATCGCAACAGTTTTCGAGGGTAGAGTATTCAACCCAAATTTATTGATTCGACACAAGGGGAGCCAAAGAATATTCTCAAGTATTAGCAGCTGAGTTGCCAATTCAACCACACCTGGATAACTTAATATTTGCAGCAAAGTATTTAGTAGCAAAGTAGTATGGAAGTAACGGTAACGGTGGCAAAAGTAACAGTAGCAGTTTTTGTAGTAATTGTAACAGTGGCAACGGAAAAGTAACTAAGCAAAGAACAATATGTGAAAAGCTAGTAGGCATTGGATTGGTGATGGAGAATTATGCTGGATGCGATTATTCATGCAACAATTATAACATAGGGTGACACAGAACTAGCTGCAATTCATCAATGTAATGTAGGCATGTATTCCGAATATAGTCATACGTGCTTATGGAAAAGAACTTGCATGACATCTTTTGTCCTACCCTCCCATGGTAGCGGGTGATGTCTACTACACAACCTTCTTCTCGTAGACGTTGTTGGGCCTCCAAGTGCAGAGGTTTGTAGGACAGTAGCAAATTTCCCTCAAGTGGATGACCTAAGGTTTATCAATCTGTAGGAGGCGTAGGATGAAGATGGTCTCTCTCAAGCAACCCTGCAACCAAATAACAAAGAGTCTCTTGTGTCCCCAACACACCCAATACAATGGTAAATTGTATAGGTGCACTAGTTCGGCGAAGAGATGGTGATATAAGTGCAATATGGATAGTAGATAAAGGTTTTTGTAATCTGAAATTATAAAAACAGCAAGGTAACTAATGATAAAAGTGAGCGTAAACGGTATTGCAATGGTAGGAAACAAGGCATAGGGTTCATACTTTCACTAGTTCAAGTCTCTCAACAATAATAACATAACTGGATCATATAACACTCCCTCAACATGCAACAAAGAGTCACTCTAAAGCCACTAATAGCGGAGAACAAAAGAAGAGATCATGGTAGGGTACGAAACCACCTCAAAGTTATCCTTTCTGTTTTATCTATTCAAGAGTCTGTAGTAAAATAACATGAAGCTATTGTTTCCATTCAATCTATCATAGAGTTCATACTAGAATAACACCTTAAGACACAAATCAGCCAAAACCCTAATGTCACCTAGATACTACATTGTCACCTCATGTATCTGTGGGCATGATTATACGATATGCATCACACAATCTCAGATTCATCTATTCACCCAACACAAAGTACTTCAAAGAGTGCCCCAAAGTTTCTACCGGAGAGTCAAGACGAAAACGTGTGCCAACCCCTATGCATAGGTTCATGGGCGGAACCCGCAAGTTGATCACCAAAACATACATCAAGTGGATCACGTGGTATCCCATTGTCACCATAGATAAGCACGGCAAGACATACATCAAGTGTTCTCAAATCATTAAAGACTCAATCTGACAAGATAAATCCAAAGGGAAAACTCAATTCATCACAAGAGAGAAGAGGGGGATAAACATCATAAGATCCAACTATAATAGCAAAGCTCGCGATACATCAAGATCGTTTCATAGAGAGAACACGAGAGATAGAGATCAAACACATAGCTACTGGTACATACCCTCAGCCCCGAGGGTGAACTACTCCCTCCCCGTCATGGAGAGCGTCGAGATGATGAAGATGGCCATCGGTGATGGGTTCCCCCTCCGACAGGGTGCCGGAACGGGCTCCCGAGAGGTTTTTGGTGGCTACAGAGGCTTGCGGCGGTGGAACTCCCAATCTATCTTCGTCTTTGATGTTTTTAGGGTATATGGGAATATATAGGCAAAAGAAGTCGGTCGGGGGAGCCACGAGGGGCCCACGAGACAAGGGGCGCGCCCAAGGAGGGTGCGCGCACCCTCCTATCTCCTGGCCTCCTCGAAGCTTCCCTGGCTTGTACTCCAAGTCTCCCGGATCATGTTCGTTCCAAAAATCACGCTCCTAAATGTTTCATTCCGTTTGGACTCCGTTTGATATTCCTTTTCTTCGAAATACTAAAAAAGGAAATAAAACAGCAATATGGGTTGGGCCTCCGGTTAATAGGTTAGTCCCAAAAGTAATATAAAAGTGTATAATAAAGCCCGTAATCATTCAAAACAGATAATAAAATAGCATGAATGCTTCATAAATTATAGATACGTTGGAGACATATCAACAGGGTCCTATTGGAAACTAAGGGATATTAAGGCCTCCTTTTAATAGAGTACCGGACCAAAGCATTAACACATAGTGAATACATGAACTCCTCAAACTATGGTCATCACCGGGAGTGGTCCCGATTATTGACACTTCGGGGTTGCCGGATCATAACACATAGTAGGTGATTATTGACTTGCAAGATAGGATCAAGAACTCACATATATCCATGAAAACATAATAGGTTCAGATCTGAAATCATGGCACTCGGGCCCTAGTGACAAGCATTAAGCATAGCAAAGTCATAGCAACATCAATCTCAGAACATAGTGGATACTAGGGATCAAACCCTAACAAAACTAACTCGATTACATGATAAATCTCATCCAACCCATCACCGTCCAGCAAGCCTACGATGGAATTACTCACGCATGGCAGTGAGCATCATGAAATTGGTGATGGAGAAAGGTTGACGATGACGACGGCGACGGATTCCCCTCTCCGGAGCCCCGAACGGACTCCAGATCAGCCCTCCCGATAGAGTTTAGGGCTTGGCGGCGGCTCCGTATCGTAAAACATGATGAATCCTTCTCTTTGATTTTTTTTCTCCCCGAACGTGAATATATAGAGTTGGAGTTGAGGTCGGTGGAGCTCCAGGGGGCCCACAATGCAGGGGGCGCGCCCAGGGGCAAGCGCGCCTCCCACCATCATGGATAGGGTGTGGGCCCCCTGGCCTTGATTCTTTTGCTAGTATTTTTATTAATTCCAAAATAATTCTCCATTGATTTTCAGGTCATTCCGAAAACTTTTGTTTCTGCACAAAGATAACACCATGGCAATTCTGCTAAAAACAGCGTCAGTACGGGTTAGCTCCATTCAAATCATGCAAGTTAGAGTCCAAAACAAGGGCAAAAGTGTTTGGAAAAGTAGATACGACAGAGACGTATCAGTTCTTGATCCTATCTTGCAAGTCATTAGTCACCTACTATGTGTTATGATCCGGCAACCCCGAAGTGACAATAATCGGGACCACTCCCGGTGACGACCGTAGTTTGAGGAGTTCATGAATTCACTATGTGTTAATGCTTTGGTCTGGTACTCTATTAAAAGGAGGCCTTAATATCCCTTAGTTTCCAATAGGACCCCGCTACCACAGGAGGGTAGGACAAAAGATTTCATGCAAGTTCTTTTCCATAAGCACGTATGACTATATTCGGAATACATGCCTACATTACATTGATGAATTGGAGCTAGTTCTGTGTCACCCTATGTTATAACTATTGCATGAATAATCGCATCCAACATAATTATCCATCACCAATCCAATGCCTACGAGCTTTTCACATATTGATCTTTGCTTAGTTACTTTACCGTTGCCACTGTTACAATTGCTACAAAACTGCTACTGTTACTTTTGCCACTGTTACCGTTACTACCATACTACTTTGCTACTAAATACTTTGTTGCAGATATTAAATTATCCAGGTGTGGTTGAATTGACAACTCAGTTGCTAATACTTGAGAATACTCTTTGGCTCCCCTTGTGTCAAATCAATAAATTTGGGATGAATACTCGACCCTCGAAAATGGTTGCAATCCCCTATACTTGTGGGTTATCAAGACTATTTTCTGGCGCCGTTGCCGGGGAGCATAGCTCTATTCTTTGAGTCACTTGGGATTTATATCTGCTGGTCACTATGAGGAACTTGAAAGATGGGAAAACCAAAATTTTTCCCTCAACTACAAGGGAAGGTAAGAACTGCCATCTAGATCTGCACTTGATTCTCCTTCTGTTTTGAGTAAACTTGCGACACCTAAACCTGCTTCTGCTATTAATTCTGATATGTCGCATGTTGTTGACGATGCCACTTCTGTTATGCATGATACTTATGATGAAACTACTTCTATGCTTGATAATACTGTGCCACTAGGTGACTTTCTGGATGAACAACTTGCTAGGGCTAGAGAGAATGAAATTATTGAAACTGATAATATTGATTAAAGTGATGATGAAGATTCTCCCCCTAGATATGAATTGCCTGTTGTGCCTGAGGGTTATGTTATGGATGAAGAAACTGCTAGAGACTTTCTTGCTTGCAATGATAGGAATGATCTTAAGAATTTATTAGCTAAGCTGAAAGAAAAGTCTTTGAATGCTAAAATGAAATATGACCCTGCTTTTGCTACTTCACCTAACTGTGTTACTGATAAGGATTATGATTTCTCTATCGATCCTGAGATAATTGCTTTGGTTGAATCAGATCCTTTCTATGGCTATGAATCTGAAACTGTTGTGGCACATCTTACTAAATTAAATGCTTTAGCCACCCTGTTCAATAATGATGAGAAAACCCGCTACTATTATATCCTTAAATTATTTCCGTTCTGATTAAAGGGTGATGCTAAGACATGGTTTAATTCTCTTGATCCTGGTTGTGTGCGTAGTCCCCAGGATATGATTTGTTACTTCTCTGCTAAATATTTCCCCGCTCATAAGAAACAAGCTGCTTTAAGGGAAATATATAATTTTGTGCAAATTGAAGAAGAGAGTCTCCCACAAGCTTGGGGGAGGCTTCTCCAATTACTTAATGCTTTGCCTGATCATCCTCTCAAGAAAAATAAAATACTTGATATCTTTTATAATGGACTGACCGATGCTTCCAGAGACCACCTGGATAGTTGTGCTGGTTGTGTTTTCAGGGAAAGAAATGTTGATCAAGCTGAATTGCTATTGAATAATATGTTGACTAATGAAAACAATTGGAAACTTCCTGAACCAACTCCTAAGCCAACTCTGAAGAAAAGGGGTATTATATTTCTCAGTCCTCAAGATATGCAAGAGGCAAAGAAATCTATGAAAGAAAAAGGTATTAAAGCTGAAGATGTTAAGAATTTACCTCCTATTGAAGAAATACATGGTCTTAATTTGCCGCCTGTTGAAGAAATACATGGTCTTGATAACCCGACACAGGTAGTAAAGGTAAATTCTCTATATAGATTTGATGGAGGTGATATTCCTCGTTACAAGTCTGCTAGCCAATGCTTAGATGAGTTTGATAATTTTATTGTTAAACAAGAAAACTTCAATGCTTATTATGGTAGACAATTAAAACACAATGCTTATATGATTGAACACTTGACTGATTATATGTCTGAAGTTAAAGGTGAATTTAAACTTATTAGCAAACATGCTTCTATGGTTACCACTCAAGTAGAACAAGTGCTTAAAGCTCAAAATGATTTGCTCAATGAATTAAATAGTAAGAAGAATGCTAATGATGTTAGAGTTATGACTAGAGGGGGTAAAATGACTCAGGAACCTTTGTATCCTGAGGGCCACCCTAAGAGAATTGAGCAAGATTCTCAGAGAACTAATGTTTATGCACCTAGTCCTTCTAAGAGGAAGAAAAAGAAAAATAATAGGACTTTGCATGCTTCTAGTGAACCTGTTGTAGACACACCTGAGAATCCCAATGACATTTCTATTTCTGATGTTGAAACAAAATTTGGTAATGAAGATGAACCTAGTGATAATGTTACTAATGATGTTCATGTTGATGCTTAACCTAGTGATAATAACGATGTAGAGATTGAACCTGCTGTTGATCTTGATAACCCACAATCAAAGAATCAACGTTATGATAAGAGAGACTTTGTTGCTAGGAAACACGGTAAGGAAAGAGAACCATGGGTTCAGAACCCATGCCTTTTCCTCCTAAACCATCGAAGAAAAAGGATGATGAGGATTTTGAGCGCTTTGCTGAAATGATTAGACCTATCTTTTTGCGTATGCGTTTGACTGATATGCTTAAAATGAATCCTTATGCTAAGTATATGAAAGATATTGTTACTAATAAAAGAAAGATACCGGAAGCTGAAATTTCCACCATGCTTGCTAATTACACCTTTAAGGGTGGAATACCAAAGAAACTTGGAGATCCAGGAGTACCAACTATACCATGCTCCATTAAAAGAAACTATGTTAGAACTGCTTTATGTGATCTTGGAGCCGGTGTTAGTGTTATGCCTCTTTCTTTATATCGTAGACTTGATTTGAATAGGTTGACACCTACTGAAATATCTTTGCAAATGGCCGATAAATCAACTGCTATACCTATCGGTATTTGTGAGGATGTGCCTGTTGTGGTTGCAAACATTACTATTTTAACGGACTTTGTTATTATTGATATTCCCGAGGATGATAGTATGTAGATTATCATTTGTAGACCCTTTTTGAATACTGCAGGGGCTGTTATTGATTGCAACAAAGGCAATGTCACTTTTCATGTTAATGTCAATGAGCATACGGTACACTTTCTGAGGAAACAACCTCAAGTCCACAGTATCAATTCTATTGGAAAAATTCCGTCGATTATTATTGGAGGTTTTGAATTTCCTCTTCCTACTGTCAAGAAGAAATATGATATTCTTATTGTTGGGGATGTGCATATCCCCGTTGAGGTAACTTAGTGCTATTCGAAAATTCTCTGGTTTCATGCGATTCGGAATGAGTTTGTTAACAAGGCTTGATCAACCTTGTTAGTGGATTCCTTTTGATGAGCATGAGATGGATGAAGTTAGAAAGCACAACCTTCTGTACCCTCCTTTTACTTTCTGTTATTTAGGTTAAATAAAGCAAAAATAGTATATTTTGTCTGTTTTTTGAATTATCCGTGCAATAAAAAATACCCCGAAAACAAAAGTTCTCCAAATGCCCTGAAAATGAAATATGTTTTTTTCTAGAATATTTGAGAATATCTGGCACTGAGAACACTTCAGGGAGAGCAAGCACCTGGCCACGAGGGTCCAGGGCACGCCCACAGCCCCTGGGCGGGCCCTCTTGCCTCGTGGGCCCCTGGTGGCCCCCTCCACTTATTCCAGCCACCACACACTCCTTCTTCCTCCCAAAAAAATCACCAACCAGCTCAAGCATGAGTTCTAGCTCATCTTGCTGTGATTTTCGATCTCCTTGCTCAAAGCTCCACTCACAAAACTGCTTTGGGGGATTGTTCTTCGGTCTGTGACTCCTCCAATGGTCCAATTAGTTTTTGGTCTAGTGCTTTATTCATTGCAAATTTTGGCTGCCTAGGTGACCCTGTTCTTGAGCTTGCATGTCTAATTTATATGGTCCCAAGTAGTTCTAATGCATGATAGAGTCTCTAGGCACTTGTGGGAGTAGTTGCTATCAATTTTGTTGAGTTTGGTTCACTTTTATTTGAAGTTACTAAAAAAATCAGAAAATTTTCAGAGGAATAAATATGTTTAGGAAAATGTACCAAGGTGGCTCTTCAAGGAAGCAAGGACCCAGGCTTGCAATACGTGAGCCGGACCATGAACCACCAAGGGAAGCTCAAGCGGGGCCTTGCGAATGGCTGTCAGAAAACTTCATGGTTCGAGCAGGAATTAAGGAGGAATTTGATGCATATGTGCGTAACGCTGACATGGAGGGCTTTGCATCAGATAAGTGCCTCCAGTACTACTACTTACTGATTCCTTTGTGAGAAGATTTAAATTTACATCATCACGCAACTCTCACATGGTCCTGTTTGATCTTTATGATAAATCTTATACCATGGACCTAGAGGATTTTAATACTGCTTGTAAACTCCCGCAATGGGGTAGTGCTAATGAAACTCGCAAATATGAGTTTAGAGATTTTCTTGCTAGTATCATTGTGGGGGAATCTAGAGAAATAACACAAGCTACCATAGGGAGCATCCATTTTCCTGCTATACATTATTTTGCTCTCTTTATAGGTAGATGCATAAACCATAAGGATGAGGCATGCCACATGTGTGTTCCTGATCTTAGTGTTCTCAAGAGTGCTGTATTAGGAGATAAACAATATAACTTGGTAGCCATTGTTGCGCGTAGGTTGCATAATAACGGTATAAGTGGAGATTTGTTTGGTGGAATTTATGCAACCCGTTTAGCTAATTATCTTGAGGTACCCATTCGTAATATGATATGGAATTGCCTCCTGCTTATCTAGATTTTAATGCTATGGTTCGTCATCAGTTTATTGAGAGGAATGAACAGCCTCTCCAGTACCGACTAATCTTTGACAGACGTCGTGCTGTCCATATTGCTCTCCCTGCTCCTACTTTCTTTGACTTTCAGGCAAAGGGGAGATATGCCATAACCAGGGAGGAGACAAACGAGTACGAGAGGAGGGCGAGAGCATCTCGCCTCCAAGCTGCAGCTCACGATGCAATAGAGGCTGCATCTTAGTACGACCCCAGTTACAACTTTGGATATCCGCCAGCCCAGCCATGGGCATAGACCAACTTAGGCCAAAAGCCTAAGCTTGGGGGAGTACGTATTTCCCACCGACATTGCATTCATGTTTACACACTCATGCTAGTTGTCGGTGCTCGTACTTTTTCATTGTACTATCCATGCTAGTTTATTTTCCTTTTTATGCCTTCTTCTTGTGTGTTTGAAAAACCTTAAGAAAAAACAAAAAATTAGTTGTAGATTTTAGCTAGTTTACTTTCCATGCTTGTAGTATAGTAGTAATTAAAAAGAAAACCCAAAAAGATTTCTCATTCTTCTTTTGCTTGTTGGGAGCTTTCCCATGTAAATAGTTTTATTTCTTTTCTTTGGGGGTCGAGAGGAGAAGACCATAATGAAAATGTTGAGTGGCTCTTATATGCATTGTTTTTTATTTAACCAAGAGCCCATATTACCTTGTCTTCTCCTTTGTATCAGATGCTTGCAGATTCCAGCTTAGTCCAATGCACGTGCACTATTATTATTATACACACCGTTTGTTCGTGCAAGTGAAAGGCAATAATGACGATATATGATGGACTGATTGAGATGAGAGAAGCTGGTATGAACTCAACCTCTCTTGTTTTTGTAAATATGATTAGTTCATCGTTCCTGATTCAGCCTATTATGAATAAACATTTTTGCAATGACAATTAGAGATTATAGTTGCTCATGCCATGCTTAATTAGCTAGGAGTTTATAATGGTTTACCTTGAATGCCAACATGCTATTAAAATGGTTGTGATGTGGTATGATAGGGTGGTATCCTCCTTTGAATGATTCAAGTGATTGGACTTGGCACATGTTCACACATGTAGTTGAAACAAAATCAACATAGCCTCCACGATGTTTATGTTCATGGTGGATTATATCCTACTCATGCTTGCACTCAATGTTTGTTAATTTTAGTGCATGTTCATGACTATTGTCGCTCTCTAGTTGGTCGCTTTCCAGTCTTTTCTAGCCTTCACTTGTACTAAGCGGGAATACTGCTTCTGCATCCACTTCCATAAACCCCAAAGTTATTCCACATGAGTGCACTATACCTTCTTATATGCGGTATCTACCTGTCGTTCCAAGTAAATTTTTATGTGCCAAACTCTAAACCTTCAAATGAAATTCTGTTTTGTATGCTCGAATAGCTCATGTATCAACTAGGGCTGTCCGTATCTTCCATGCTAGGCGGGTTATTCTCAAGAGGAGTGGACTCCGCTCCTCACTCACGAGAAAATGGCTGGTCACCGGGATGCCCAGTCCCATGCTTTAAGAAAATCAAATCGAAATAATTGCAAACAAAACTCCCCCAGGGCTGTTGCTAGTTGGAGGCACTCGTTGTTTCGAGCAAGCCATGGATTGATGCTTGTTGGTGGTGGGGGAGTATAAACTTTACCATTCTGCTTGGGAACCGCCTATAATGTGTGTAGCATGGAAGATATCGAGATCTCTCGGTTGTTATGTTGACAATGAAAGTATACCACTCAAAATATTATTTATCTCTATTTCAATAACCGAGCTCTGGCACCTCTACAAATCCCTGCTTCCCTCTGCGAAGGGCCTATCTATTTACTTTTATGTTGAGTCATCATCCTCTTATTAAAAAGCACCAGTGGGAGAGCACCGCTGTCAGTTGCATCCATTACTATTAATTTATATTGAGTATGACTATGACCGGATCTCTTTTACCATGAATTACAATGTTTAGTCAGTCCTTAATCTTCAAAGGTGCTCTGCATTTATGTTTTGCGGTCTTAGAAAGGGCTAGCGAGATACCATCTTGTTATATCGTATTATGATTGTTTTGAGAAAGTGTTGTCATCCGAGTTTTGCCCTTATGAGTAAACATGAGACCTAAGTGTTATTGTGAATATGGTTAGTTCATAATCTTAGCTGAAAACTTGAATGCTGGCTGTACATATTTACAACAACAAGAGCAAAAAGAGTTTGTAATAGTTTTTCTTTATCACTTTCAGTTTGTCAACTGAATTGCTTGAGGACAAGCAAAGGTTTAAGCTTGGGGGAGTTGATACGTCTCCATCGTATCTACTTTTCCAAACACTTTTGCCCTTGTTTTGGACTCTAACTTGCATGATTTGAATGGAACTAACCCGGACTGACGCTGTTTTCAGTAGAATTGTCATGGTGTTATTTTTGTGCAGAAATAAAAGTTCTCAGAATGACCTGAAACTTCACGGAGATTATTTTTGGAATTAATAAAAAATACTGGCGAAAGAATCAAGGCCAGGGGGCCCACACCCTGTCCATGAGGGTGGGGGCGCGCCTACCCCCCCCCCCCCCCCCCGGGCGCGCCCTCCTGCCTCGTGGGCCCCCTGGTGCTCCGCCGATTTCAACTCCAACTCCATATATTCCCGTTCGGGGAGAAAAAAATCAGAGAGAAGGATTCATTGCGTTTTACGATACGGAGCCGCCGCCAAGCCCTAAACTCTCTCGGGAGGGCTAGTCTGGAGTCCGTTCGGGGCTCCGGAGAGGGGAATCCGTCGTCATCGTCATCATCAACCATCCTCCATCACCAATTTCATGATGCTCACCGCCATGCGTGAGTAATTCCATCGTAGGCTTGCTGGACGGTGATGGGTTGGATGAGATTTATCATGTAATCGATTTAGTTTTGTTAGGTTTGATCCCTAGTATCCACTATGTTCTGAGATTGATGTTGCTATGACTTTGCTATGCTTAATGCTTGTCACTAGGGCCCGAGTGCCATGATTTCAGATCCGAACCTATTATGTTTTCATGAATATGTATGAGTTCTTGATCCTATCTTGCAAGTCGTTAGTCACCTACTATGTGTTATGATCCAGTGACCCCGAAGTGACAATAATCGGGACCACTCCCGGTGATGACCGTAGTTTGAGGAGTTCATGTATTCACTATGTGTTAATGCTTTGGTCTGGTACTCTATTAAAAGGAGGCCTTAATATCCCTTAGTTTCCAATAGGACCCCGCTGCCACGGGAGGGTAGGACAAAAGATGTCATGCAAGTTCTTTTCCATAAGCACGTATGACTATATTCGGAATACATGCCTACATTACATTGATGAATTGGAGCTAGTTTTATGTCACCCTATGTTATAACTGTTGCATGAATAATCGCATCCGACATAATTATCCATCACCGATCGAATGCCTACGAGCTTTTCACATATTGATCTTTGCTTAGTTACTTTTCCGTTGCCACTGTTACAATTGCTACAAAACTGCTACTGTTACTTTTTCCACTGTTGCCGTTACTACCATACTACTTTGCTACTAAATACTTTGTTGCTGATATTAAGTTATCCAGGTGTGGTTGAATTGACAACTCAGCTGCTAATACTTGAGAATATTCTTTGGCTCCCCTTGTGTCGAATCAATAAATTTGGGTTGAATACTCTACCCTCGAAAACTGTTGCGATCCCGTATACTTGTGGGGTATCACCCCGCCAGTCACAAACCTTCTCTTTGCGGATGATTCACTTATCTTGATGAAAGCCAACCAACATAATGCGGTGGCCCTGAAATCAGTACTAGATCTATACTGCGGCGTCGGGACAGTTGGTTAGCGTGAAAAAATCCAGTATTTTCTTTAGCCCTAATACAAAGGTAGAGATCAGAGAACAATTGTGTACAACTTTTAATATAATGATGGAGGCTTTAAATGATAAATATTTGGGTCTGCCAGCAAATGTGGGAGTTGATAAAACAGACTGTTTTATATTCGTTATTGAACGTATCATTAAGAAAATCAGTGGTTGGAAGGAAAAACCTCTATTTGCCGGAGGAAAGGAGATCCTGCTCAAGGCTGTGATCCAAGCCATACCTACCTATGCAATGTCGGTCTTTAAAATTCCTTAAAAAATCTGTAAAGGAATCATTGACGAGATAGCGCATTTCTGGTGGGGTGATGAGGAGAACCAGAGGAGGATGCACTCGATGGTTTGGTGGAAAATGTGTGTACCAAAAAACCATGGAGGAATGGGATTCCATGATATCCACTGTTTCAATCTGGCTTTACTCGCAAAACAGGCATGGCGTCTACTTGATAACCCTGACTCCTTGTGTGCCACTATTCTAAGAGCCAAGTACTATCCTGATGGAGATTTGCTGAATTCCAAGCCGAAGCATGGAGCTTCCTTCACCTGGCAAAGCATTATGGCGGGCATAAGTACTCTGAAACGTGGCTATATTTGGCGAGTGGGAAATGGGCAAAATATCAATATCTGGGAAGATGCCTGGATCCCAAATTGTGCCACCAGAAAAGTTGTGACCCCTAAGGGAGGACAATTGCTATGAAAAGTGGTTGATTTGATTGACCCTGTCTCCGGTAAATGGGATGAGGACCTGATTAGACAAACTATGTGGCCCATTGACGTACAACGAATCCTTTCAATCCCACTTCCGCAACATGATATCGAAGATTTTATTGTCTGGAGTAATACAAAAAATGGGTTACTTTTGGTACGTTCTGCTTATTATGTGGAGTGGAATTATCAGTATGGAAATAAACTAACATATTCTACCGGGATGGGACGAACTACCCCTAACCCTATATGGTGTAAGATATGGAAGTTAGCTTGCCCGGCAAAAGTCAAAAAATTTATATGGCGTACTTTACATGGCACCCTCCCATGTCGAGTAACACTTGCTAATAGACACATGAAGGTCTCGCCCATATGCCCTACCTGCTCTCAGGGTCTAGAAGATACGAAACACATGTTGTTCCTATGTAGAAAAGCAAGGGAGGTTTGGAAGAGGCTTGGGATGGACGAGATTATTAACAAAGCCTGCGAGGTTGATCGTGCTGGAGAGGTGATATTGGGATATCTTTTACTTCTCCCAAATCAAGAGTTGAGTATCATGGGTTCCCAAAATGTACGAGAAATGATAGCTATATCAACTTGGTATCTATGGTGGGAAAGACGGAAATTGGTGCATAGGGAAGTAACTCAGAATGCAACTCAGATATCAATGGGAATCATGGCCCTTACATCAAATTTTGTGAATGCTTCTGATAACCCACAAGTATAGGCAATCGCAACAGTTTCCGATAAGTAAGAGTGTCGAACCTAACGAGGAGCTAAAGGTAGAACAAATATTCCCTCAAGTTCTACTGACCACCGATACAACTCTACGCACGCTTGACGTTCGCTTTACCTAGAACAAGTATGAAACTAAAAGGACTTTCTAGGTGTGAAAGGATAAGTTTGCAAGAAAGTAAAGAACACGTAAATATAAACTAGGGGCTGTTTAGATAAAGACACAACTAAAGTAAATATAGCGAGTGTGGAAAAGTGGTGGTAGGAGTTGTGGACTTGTCCCTAAGCAATTGACTACGTTACTAGACCGGTAATCACTATTGCAATTCTATTTGAGGGAGAGGCATAAGCTAACATATCATCCCTTACTTGGAATTCTATGCACTTATGATTGGAACTCTAGCAAGCATCCGCAACTACTAAAGATTCATTAAGGTAAAACCCAACCATAGCATTAAAGCATCAAGTCCCCTTTTATCCCATACGCAAACAACCTACTTACTCGGGTTTGTGCTTCTGTCACTCACGCCACCCACCATAAGAAAATCATAAACATATTGCAAACCCTACAGCGGGAATCCCTCACACTTGCGCGACACGGAGGGCACAATAGGACAGCACCAATAATAAAACATGCAACTCAAATCAATCATAGCAATTCATCAATCACCGATAGGACAACGAAAATCTACTCAGACATCATAGGATGGCAACACATCATTGGGTAATAATATGAAGCATAAAGCACCATGTTCAAGTAGAGGGTACAGCGGCATGCGGGAGAGTGGACCGCTGGATATAGAAGGGGGAAGGTGATGTAGATGTTGGTGAAGATGATGGAGGTGTTGGTGAAGATCGCGGTGATGATGATGGCCCCTGGCGGCGTTCCGGCGCCACCGGAAGCAAGGGGGAGAGAGCCCCCCTTCTTCTTCTTCCTCGACCTTCTCCCTAGATTGGAGAAGGGTTTCCCCTCTGTTCCTTGGCTCCCATGGCTTGGGAGGGGCGAGAGCCCCTCCGAGATTGGATCTATCTCTCTGTTTCTGCGTTCTCAGATTCTGGCCCTTCACCATTTCTTTTATATCCGGAGATCCGTAACTCCGATTGGGGTGAATCTTTCGCTCAGATCTTCCTTATAAAATTAGCTTCCTTCCAGCGAAAAAAGAGCGTCAACCGCCTTACGAATGGACCATGAGGGTCAGGGGCGCACCTTGGGGGGGGGGGGGTAGGGCGCGCCCCCTACCTCGTGACCACCTCAGGCACCGTCTTGCGTGGAATTTTCTTCCGGAATTTTCCATATTTTCCAAAAATAAGCTCTGTCCGTTTTTATCCCGTTTGGACTCCGTTTGATATGGATATTCTGTGAAACGTAAAACATGCAACAGACAGGAACTGGCACTGGGCACTGGATCAATAAGTTAGTCCCAAAAATAATATAAAAAGTTGCCAAAAAGTATATGAAAGTGAATAATATTGGCATGGAACAATCAAAAATTATAGATACGACAGAGACATATCAGCATCCCCAAGCTTAATTCCTGCTCGTCCTCGAGTAGGTAAATGATAAAAACGAATAATTTTTGATGTGGAATGCTACCTAGCATAATCTTGATCATATGTCTAATCATGGCATGAATACTAAGACACGAGTGATTCAAAGCAATAGTCTATCATTTGACATAAAAGCAATAATACTTCGAGCGTACCAATAAAGCAATCATGTCTTTTCAAAACAACATGGCCAAAGAAAGTTATCCCTACAAAATCATATAGTCTGGCTATTGCTCTATCTTCATCACACAAAGTATTTAATCATACACAACCCCGATGACAAGCCAAGCAATTGTTTCATACTTTAATAATCTCAAACTTTTTCAACTTTCACGCAATACATGAGCGTGAGCCATGGATATAGCACTATAGGTGGAATAGAATATGATGGTGGGGGTTATGTGGAGAAGACAAAAAGGGAGAAAGTCTCACATCAACTAGGCGTATCAACGGGCTATGGAGATGCCCATCAATAGATATCAATGTGAGTGAGTAGGGATTGCCATGCAATGGATGCACTAGAGCTATAAGTGTATGAAAGCTCAAACTGAAACTAAGTGGGTGTGCATCCAACTCGCTTGCTCATGAAGACCTCGGGCATTTGAGGAAGCCCATCATCGGAATATACAAGCCAAGTTCTATAATGAAAAATCCCACTAGTATATGAAAGTGAAAGCATAGGAGGCTCTCTCTATGAAGAACATGGTGCTACTCTGAAGCACAAGTGTGGTAAAAGGATAGTAACATTGCCCCTTCTCTCTTTTTCTCTCATTTTTTATTTTCTTTTTTTATTTTTTTGGTGGGCTTCTTTGGTCTCTTTTTTTATTTGGGCTTCTTTGGCCTCTTTTTTTTTGTAAAGTCCGGAGTCTCATCCCGACTTGTGGGGGAATCATTGTCTCCATCATCCTTTTCTCACTAGGGCAATGCTGTAATAATGATGATCATCACACTTTTATTACTTACAACTCAATATCTAGAACAAAGATATGACTCTATATGAATGCCTCTGGCGGTGTACCGGGATGTGCAATGATCTAGCATAGCAATGACATCAAAAAATGGACAAGCCATGAAAACATCATCCTAGCTATCTTACGATCATGCAAAGCAATATGGCAATGAATGCCCAAGTCATGTATATGATGATGATGGAAGTTGCATGGCAATATATCTCAGAATGGCTATGGAAATGCCATGATAGGTAGGTATGGTGGCTATTTTGAGGAAGATATAAGGAGGCTTATGTGTGACAGAGCGTATCATATCATGGGGTTTGGATGCACCGGCGAAGTTTGCACTGACTCTCGAGGTGAGAAAGGGCAATGCACGGTACCGAAGAGACTAGCAATGATGGAAGGGTGAGAGTGCGTATAATCCATGGACTCAACATTAGTCATAAAGAACTCATATACTTATTGCAAAAATCTACAAGCCATTGAAAACAAAGTACTACGTGCATGCTCCTAGGGGGGTAGATTGGTAGGAAAAGACCATCACTCGTCCCCGACCGCCACTCATAAGGAAGACAATCAATAAATAAAATTGTGCTCCAACTTCATCACAAAGCGGTTCACCATACGTGCATGCTACGGGAATCACAAACCTCAACACAAGTGTCTCTACAATCCACAACCACCCACTAGCATGACTCTAATATCACCATCTTTATATCGCAAAACTATTGCAAGGAAGCAAACATATCATATTCAGCGATCTACAAGTTTATGTAGGATTTTATGAATAACCATGTGAATGACCAATTCCTGTCATCTCTCTAAATAGGTATAAGTGAAGCAAGAGAGTTTAATTCTTTCTACAAAAGATATGCCCATACTCTAACAAATATAAGTGAAGCAAAAGAGCATTCTACAAATGGCGGTTTTCTATGTGAAGAGAAACAGGCAATCCAACTTCAAATGATATAAGTGAAGCACATGAAGCATTCTATAAAGCCACACTCAAAAGATTTAAGTGAAGTGCAATGAGAATTCTATAAATCAACCAAGTACTATCTCATACCAGCATGGTGCATAAAAGAAAAATGAAAACTAAATGCAAAAGACGCTCCAAGACTTGCACATAATGCATGAACGAAACGAATTCGAAAACATACCAATACTTGTTGAAGAAAGAGGGGATGCCTCCCCAGCATCCCCAAGCTTAGACGCTTGAGTCTCCTTGAATATTTACTTGGGGTGCCTCGGGCATCCCCAAGCTTGAGCTCTTGCCTCTCTTCCTTCTTCTCACATCGAAACATCCTCGATTAGACACTACATCCACACAAAACTTCAACAGAAAACTCGGTAAGATCCGTTAGTATAATAAAGCAAATCACCACTCTAAGTACTGTTGCAAACCAATTCATATTTTGTTTTTGCATTGTGTATACTGTAACATAACTTTTTCATGGCTTAATCCACTGATATAAATTGATAGATCCATCAAAACAAGCAAACTATGCATCAAAAACAGAATCTGTTAAAAACAGAACAGTCTGTAGCAATCTGAACATTCACCATACTTCTGGTACCCCAAAAATTCTGCCAACATTATTAAAAATAAAAAAGTTGTATAGAAAGACAGTGCAAAAGGAATCATAACCAATTGACGTTCCAGTTAAAAATGTAAAATCGTGCACTAAAGCAAAGTTTCTGTCCTGCACCGTACAAACCAACAAGCATTGTAAACATCCTAAAGGCAAACCTTGGCACATTATTTTTATAATACAATGGAATTATACAAGGGGATAATTATTTTTGATGAAAAGTTTCTGTAATTAATATTCACAAAGTTCCCATGGGCATGAACAAAGTTCAAGGACGTCCCCCACTTTCACAATGCTCGTCTCTCTCACTTTCACTTCTCTTTTCGAAAAGTTTTGGGTTCCCCTCTTTATTTTTGTGTTTTTGAACTATATGAAAGCACTCGACAGAAATAAATGACTCTCTAAAACTTCTGGGTTGTCTCCCTGACAGCGCTTTCTTTAAAGCCATTAAGCTAGGCATATAGTGCTCAAGTAATGGATCCACCCGGATCCCAAGGTATATCAAAGCCAATTTTAATTAACAATGATTTGTAATTTAGTAGTGAGCACAAAGTAACATATATCATGCAACAACGAAGTCTAACTCTCTTCCTATGCATCGGCATGTCATAAGAGAACAATTCATGCACACATAGTAAAGGCCAATGCATAGTATAAGTAGTTTCTTGCAATTCTATCGTATTGGAAACATAGAGAGGTGGAGATATAGTTCCTCTCTCATAATAATTGCAAGTAGGAGCAGCAAGCACATGCATATTATATTCATCAAAATCATCATGTATAGTAGTAAAAGGCAACCCATCAATGTAATCCTTAATAAGTGCAAGCTTCTCCGATATAGTGTAGTCGGGAGAATTCAAAAAGATAATAGGACTATCATGCGTGTGTGTAATAGAAACAATTTCATTCATAACATAAGGAACTATAGCAAGTTCATCTCCATAAGCATCATTCATATTGGCATCTTGGCCACAAGCATAGCAAGCATCATCAAAAAGGGATATTCAAGAGAATCAATGGGATCATAGCAATCATCATAGCAGTCATCCTTCGGTAAGCACGAAGGGGAATTAAACAATGTATGAGTTGAAGAGTTACTCTCATTAGAAGGTGGGCACGGGTGATCAATCCGCTCTTCCTCCTTTTGTTCTTCGCTCTTCTCATCATCTTTTTCATCCAATGAGCTCACAGTTTCATCAATTTCTTCTTCCATAGATTCCTGCAAAATATTGGTCTCTTCTTGGACAGCGGAGAATTTCTCAATATACAGTTTAACATAGGCATTAGAAGTGTAATTATCATAGCAATATTCAAGTATGGCAAAAATTTTAGATTTCTAAAGAGTAGCATCATACTTTTCAATCAAAGAAGCAATTTCAAAAGCACCCTTAAAAGCAACAAATTCTTCAATTTGTTGAACATCATAGTAACTATAAACACCCTTAGCATACGAAGATAAGATCCCATTATCAATAAACTCACATTGGTAGGGAAGGTGTTTTTTAGGGTTTTCAGAACAACAAGTAAAGTCATATTCCCAACATAAATTCCAAGCATAGCATTGCAAACGTTGAATTTGACCCCATAATAGTTTCCCTTTTTCAGATATACGATGTCGCACATAACAAGCATGCTCATCTAAAGATTTGCCATCAACTAAGCTAGTTGGGGTTTCAGCACGAGCACATAGGGATCAAAGATGATCCAAGTAAAAAGCTTCAGTAGTGTGATAGATTTTGAGTGGTTCTTCAACCATTGGAGCAGTAGGTACAACTAATTTTTTTGGTATTTTGCGTTTCCTACCCATAACTAAAGATAGAAAACAACTAAGAATAGCAAATAAAAATTACTTAGTGATAAAGCAAACAAGCACACACGAGAATATTCACCCCATGCTATGACTCCCCGGCAACGGCGCCAGAAAAAGGTCTTGATAACCCACAAGTATAGGGGATCGCAACAGTTTTCGATAAGTAAGAGTGTCGAACCCAACAAGGAGCTAAAGGTAGAACAAATATTCCCTCAAGTTCTATCGACCACCGATACAACTCTACGCACGCTTGACGTTCGCTTTACCTAGAACAAGTATGAAACTAAAAGGACTTTGTAGGTGTGAAAGGATAAGTTTGCAAGAAAGTAAAGAACACGTAAATATAAACTAGGGGCTGTTTAGATAAAGACACAACTAAAGTAAATATAGCGAGTGTGGAAAAGTGGTGGTAGGAGTTGTGGAATTGTCCCTAAGCAATTGACTTTGTTACTAGACCGGTAATCACTATTGCAATTCTATTTGAGGGAGGGGCATAAGCTAACATAGCATCCCTTACTTGGAATTCTATGCACTTATGATTGGAACTCTAGCAAGCATACGCAACTACTAACGATTCATTAAGGTAAAACCCAACCATAGCATTAAAGCATCAAGTCCCCTTTTATCCCATACGCAAACAACCTACTTACTCGGGTCTGTGCTTCTGTCACTCACGCCACCCACCATAAGGAAATCATAAACATATTGCAAACCCTACAGTGGGAATCCCTCACGCTTGCACGACACGGAGGGCACAATAGGACAGCACCAATAATAAAACATGCAACTCAAATCAATCATAACAATTCATCAATCACCGATAGGACAACGAAAATCTACTCAGACATCATAGGATGGCAACACATCATTGGGTAATAATATGAAGCATAAAGCACCATGTTCAAGTAGAGGGTACAGCAGGATGCGGGAGAGTGGACCGCTGGATATAGAAGGGGGAAGGTGATGGAGATGTTGGTGAAGATGATGGAGGTGTTGGTGAAGATCGCGGTGATGATGATGGCCCCTGGCGGCGTTCCGGCGCCACAGGAAGCAAGGGGGAGAGAGCCCCCCTTCTTCTTCTTCTTCCTTGACCTTCTCCCTAGATGGGAGAAGGGTTTCCCCTCTGGTCCTTGGCTCCCATGGCTTGGGAGGGGCGAGAGCCCCTCCAAGATTGGATATATCTCTCTGTTTCTGCGTTCTCAGATTCTGGCCCTTCACCGTTTCTTTTATATCCGGAGATCCGTAACTCCGATTGGGGTGAATCTTTCGCTCAGATCTTCTTTATAAAATTAGCTTTCTTGCAGCGAAAGAAGAGCGTCAACCGCCTTACGGGTGGACCACGAGGGTCAGGGGCGCGCCTAGGGGTAGGGCGCACCCCCTACCTCGTGACCAGCTCGGGCACCGTCTCGCGTGGATTTTTCTTCCGGAATTTTCCATATTTTCCAAAAATAAGCTCTGTCCGTTTTTATCCCGTTGGACTCTATTTGATATGGATATTCTGTGAAACATAGAACATGCAACAGACAGGAACTGGCACTGGGCGCTGGATCAATAAGTTAGTCCCAAAAATAATATAAAAAGTTGCCAAAAAGTATATGAAAGTGAATAATATTGGCATGGAACAATCAAAATTTATAGATACGACGGAGACGTATCAGCTTCATCTCCAAGAGCGTCCATAAGAAAGGGGGGTTGGTACTGCCCTCCTAGGGGTTTCGTAAAACTAAATGTTGATGCGTCTTTTGATCATGACATACTAACGGGGACGATGGATGCAGTCTTGAGAGCCGACAAAGGTAGCACTAGTACAGCGAGCTCCTAAACAAACGGTTTTTAACCCCTTTCCATGATGGCATTTGGAACCATCGCCAAGTGAGTGTGGGCTATAGGGGGTCCTTCCCACAACCCAGAAACCGTCGGGGATATGCCCTCCTGGCACACAAGTTCAGCAAAATGAGGTCGTGTGCGACCGGCGAGCGTTCAAATACGAAAATATGTACAGTAGAGCTAAAAAATACAATTAAACAGCGAAATTGTTTCTGGTCGCAAGTACATCCCACACAGTTAGTCCCCGCTAAACATTTCCGTTCGTATATACATCCCACACAGTCGCTCCAAGGAAAACGTTTCCGTTCATGGGTACATCACACACAATTTTTCCCGTTAAATCACTTGCATTATTGAATATATCACACACGGTCCATGGAAGAAACTGTGTGGCAAAGGCTGTCCATCACACACAGTTTTCATGTGGTAAACGTTTGCGCAAGGTGGCCTAATGCAAACAGTTTTCAAGAGAAAGTCGTGTGTGATTGTTCATTGATCCAACACGGTTTATTCCTAGAAACTATGTGCATTGCGTGAGGTCATCGCTGACGGAGTCCTGGACTAAGGGATCCTCACGCGTCCGACCTGTTAGCTATGGGCCGGACTGATGGGCTGTGAAGATACGAAGACCGAAGACTCTTACCCGTGTCTGGATGGGACTCTCCTTGGCGTGGAAGGCAAGCTGGGCGACCAAATATGAGGATTCTTTTCTCTGTAACCGACTTTATGTAACCCTAGATCCCTCTGGTGTCTATATAAACCGGAGGGCTAGGTCCGTAGAGGCCCAGACTCATCATCATAGTCAGATAGGATGGACTTCTAGGGTTTTAGCTATTATGATCTCGTGGTAGATCAATTCTTGTAATACTCACATTCATCAAGATCAATCAAGCAGGAAGCAGGGTATTACCTCCATAGAGAGGGCCCGAACCTGGGTAAACATTGTGTCCCATGTCTCCTGTTACCATCGACCTTAGACGCACAGTTCGGGACCCCCTACCCGAGATCCACTGTGACATCGAAGACAGGATCGATGGCTCGCCTTGTTCTCAAGGACAATATCACCTCCGGAGGAGCACTGGCCCCAGGCCAAACCCTCCGGCTGGGCGGCTTTACCATGACTGCCCGTTCGGCCGTTAAGCCGATGATGACTTCTCGGGTCATCGAAAATTTCCTCCATGTTGACCCCAAATACTCCAAGCAGATGGATCCGGCGGAGTTGTCGTCTTTAAACGAGCTCCTAGATTGCATTGTCGCCTTGGGGGACGCCACAGACTATGATTGGATTGGGATTAAACCCGACAAGAGAGAAATTAAAACTCCACAGATCACCCATCATATAGCGGTAGTAGAAGATCAAGACGACAACTCTCCCTCTATACTAAGGGCAAACTATGTTCGGATCTCCGAGCTTGAGGAGCCGTACACCTGCCTGCAGAAAGACACGTCATGTCCTCTGAACATAGAATCGGACGACAAGCCTAAAAAATCGGTTGATATCCTGGAGCCTGAACTATTAAGTTCGGAAGTCTCTCAGACTCCGGATCCCAAATTGGGTCAGGATTCGGATTTAAATCCACCCACCCGCCCAGATATTAGCGCCCTCATGGGCATACAACAGCAGTCTCAGGAAACGGTCCACCACTTCTTGGCCAGATTCCTCCTTGTCAAAGACAAGATTAAAGATTGCCATGATGAAGACGCAATCTCAGCGTTCCGCAACAATTGCACAGATGAAGGAATCCTCAACGCCATCAACCGCTGTCGCATATTACACTTCGCTGACTTGGCAACCATCGTGCAGAAGTACAGCGCAATGGAAAGCGCCTGGAAAACTCAGGCAGCCCGCTGGGAACAATCGGTCCCCACTCAACCCCTTGTTCAAGTGAAAAGGACGCACCCTCATGGCACGCCTGGTCCAATAGTAAAGAAATATAAACCCATTACGGGGCGCGGAACCGTTTTGGAGGGATGGCTCGATGGGCCATGCAAAATACACACAACACCGGATAACATACCAACCCACAGCCTTAGAGCATGTTGGATACTCCGGCAAGTGGCCAAGAGCGGCGAGGATATCCTCCCCAAGAATACCCCAGAACAACACCCCCCAGAAGACGACGACCTCAGAGTATTGACGGTCTTCAAGACATTTGCTTCAAACAATAGGCGCAAAAGGGCACTCTGCGACCTCACCGAAGTCTGCCAAATCGCAACAATAAACCCCTGGAACGACACAGCTATAACTTTTAATGTCGGTGACGAACCAAAATTCAGGACTGTCCGGGCACCAGCCGCCTTGGTCCTCAGTCTGATCATTGACGGCTTTCGGCTCACCAAGGTTCTCATGGACGGCGGCAGCAGACTAGACCTCATCTATGAGGATACACTCAGCAAAATGGAAATAGACAGGAGCCGCATCAAGCAAAGTAGCACGACCTTCCGAGGAATTATTCCCAGTCGGGAGGCACGATGCGCAGGAAAAATCACGCTCGACGTGGTATTCGGCACGCCGGAGAACTATAGGTCCGAAGAAATAACCTTCCAGGTGGCCCCTTTCAATAGTGGATATCACGCCCTATTGGGGCGAGATGCATTTACGCGCTTTCAAGTTGTACCTCACTACGGGTATATGAAGCTCAAGATGCCCAGGCCCAACGGCGTAATCACTCTAGCAAGTGATCCAGACATAGCACTCCGCGCCGAAAATAAAACTGCATCCCTGGCCCTTGAGGCATTATCCGAAGCCCTCGCGGCCGAAGAATTAACCACACTGCGCTCCATGATGGATAGGGACGATGTAATTCTGGACAAACGACCCAAGTCCACCTCCTTCAAACCAGCAGAGGAAATATTCAAATTCCAAGTCCGCCCAACAGACCCCAAGAAGACAGCATCTATCAGGGCACAACTAGACCCAACGAAGGACACCGCGCTACGAGAGTTCCTACGCGAGAACTGGGATATATTTGCCTGGCACCCTTCTGATATGTTAGGAATCCCACGCAAGTTGGCCGAACACAGCCTCAATATATTAAAGGGATATAAACCAGTCAAGCAAACACTGCGGCGTTTTTCCGAACCCAAACGTCAAGCTATGGGGAAGGAGCTAGCCAAGCCAATCGAGGCTGGATTCATTAGAGAAATAAAACACCTGGACCGGCTAGCAAACCTGGTGATGGTGCCAAAGAAGGATAAATCATGGCGCCTGTGCGTCGATTTCTGATACGTCTCCAACGTATCTATAATTTTTGATTGTTCCGTGCTATTATATTACCTCTTTTGGATGTTTATGGGCTTTATTTTACACATTTATATCATCTTTGGGACTAACCTACTAACCGGAGGCTCAGCCCGTATTGCTGTTTTTTTTGCGTATTTCAGTATTTTGAAGAAAAGGAATATCAAATGGAGTCCAAACGGAATGAAACCTTCGGGAGCGTGATTTTTGGAACGAACATGATCCAGAGGACTTGGAGTGCAAGCCAAGCAGCAGCCGAGGCGGCCACGAGATAGGAGGGCGCGCCCACCCCCTCTGGGCGCTCCCCCTGTCTCGTGGGCCCCTCGGGCGGCCACCGACGTACTTCTTCCTCCTATATATACCCATGTACCCCGAAAACATCCAGGGAGCCAACGAAAAACAATTTACACCGCCGTAACCTTCTATATCCGCGAGATCCCATCTTGGAGCCTTCGTCGGCGCTCCGCCGGAGGGGAATCGACCATGGAGGGCTTCTACATCAACACCATAGCCCTTCCGATGAGTTGTGAGTAGTTTACCACAGACCTTGGGGTCCATAGTTATTAGCTAGATGGCTTCTTCTCTCTTTATGGATCTCAATACCATGTTCTCCCCCTCTCTTGTGGAGATCTATTTGATGTAACTCTTTTTGTGGTATGTTTGTCGAGATCTGATGAATTGTGGGTTTATGATCAAGTTTATCTATGAGAAATATTTGAATCTCCTCTGAATTCTTTTATGTATGATTGAGTTATCTTTGCAAGTCTCTTCGAATAATCAATTTGGTTTGGCCTACTAGATTGATCTTTCTTGCCATGGGAGAATTGCTTAGCTTTGGGTTCAATCTTGCGGTGTCCTTTCCCAGTGACAGCAGGGGCAGCAAGGCACGTATTGTATTGTTGCCATCAAGGATAAAAAGATGGGGTTTATATCATATTGCTTGAGTTTATCCCTCTACATCATGTCATCTTTCTTAATGCGTTACTCTATTCTTATGAACTTAATACTCTAGATGCATGCTGGATAGCAGTCGATGTGTGGAGTAATAGTAGTAGATGTAGGCAGGAGTTGGTCTACTTGTCACGGACGTGATGCCTATATACATGATCATGCCTAGATAATCTCATAATTATTCGCTTTTCTATCAATTGCTCGACTGTAATTTGTTCACCCACCGTAATACTTATGCTATCTTGAGAGAAGCCACAAGTGAAACCTATGGCCCCCGGGTCTATCTTTTATCATATAAGCTTTCAATCTACTTTTATTTGCATCTTTACTTTTCCTATCTATATTATAAAATACCAAAAACATATTTATCTTATCATACTTTCTCTATCAGATCTCACTTTCGCAAGTGGCCATGAAGGGATTGACAACCCGTTTATTGCGTTGGTTGCGAGTTCTTTGTTTGTTTGTGTAGGTGCGTGGGACTTTTGAGGAGCCTCCTACTGGATTGATACCTTGGTTCTCAAAAACTGAGGGAAATACTTACGCTACTATTGCTGCATCACCCTTTCCTCTTCAAGGAAAATCAACACAAGCTCAAGACGTGGCAAGAAGGATTTCTGGCCCCGTTGCCGGGGAGGTCTTCGCTCAAGTCAAGACATACCAAGTACCCATCACAAACCATCTCCCTTGCATTTACATTATTTTCCATTTGCCTCTCGTTTTCCTCTTCCCCACTTCATCCTTGCTGTTTTATTCGCCCTCTCTTTCCCAATCTTCTCCTCTCTCTTTTCTGTTTGCCTTCCTGTTGCCATGCCCGAATCAAAAAGAACTAAGGGTTCTCTCCCGGGTTCTAGTACCTTGGATAAACCCTCTATCCTCTCTAAGCTCATAAATAATGATGCTATGGAAAGACCCACCGGGGTCACCAATGAGAGCTTGAATAATTTTGATGAAGATGACTCCGGAATTTTTCGCTATTTGCTTGATGAGTCTTTAAAAGATGCTTGGGATAGGTTATTAAGGATTCGGGCTAGCTATGTGCCACAATATCAAATTGAAGTTTACTTAAAAAGTTTCTATGTTGGCCTACCCGCTTCTTTCAAGCAAGTCCTAGATTCTATTTTTTAAGAAGGTTTTCTTGAAGGGGATGCTATAGATACCTATGAAAGAATGAAAACTATATTTGGGCACCCCATGAATGATAAGGTTGAATCTACCACCCTCTTATGCTTTTATCAAAACGAAATTATCAAAGAGATGAAGTCTAGTCTAGATGCAAATTTTCGTAACGTGCTTAATCTTACTTCCTCCATTAATGGCAATGTGCTTTCCCAAAATAGATGGATGAATGCCATAGAAAAGAAATTTGCTCTTTTGTTTCCAAGTGCCAAAGATGGCACTACTTAGATCTATCTTCGCTTTTATGCCTAGCTAGGGGCGTTAAACGATAGCGCTAGTTAGGAGGCAACCCAATTTTATTTGTGTTTTTTGTTTTATGTTTCTGTTTAGTAATAAATTTTGCATCTACCTTCTGTTTAGATGTGTTTTTATGTTTACTTAGTGTTTGTGCCAAGTAGAACCTACAGGATAACCTATGGTGATAGTTAATTTGATTCTGCTGAAAAACAAAAATTTTGCACTCACAAAATTAGTTTTGTTAAATCACAGAAACATGCTTTTGCATTGATTCTTTTTGCTGCTGATCGATAGATAAATTGCCCAGGACTTCCTATTTTGGTAGGATTTTTAAAGTTACAGAAGTTTGCATTAGTTACATATTGCTACAGACTGTTCTGTTTTTGACAGATTCTGTTTTTCGTGTGTTGTTTGCTTATTTTGATGCATCTATGGCTAGTATTAAGTGGTATGGACCATAGAGAACTTGGAATACAGTAGGTTTAATACCAATATAAATATAGAAGAGTTCATTACAGTACCTTATGTGGTGGTTTTGCTTTCTTTCACTAATGTAGCTTATGAGATTTCCTGTTGAGTTTTGTGTTGTGAAGTTTTCAAGTTTTGGGTAAAAATTTGATGGACTATGGAACAAGGAGTGGCAAAAGCCTAAGCTTGGGGATGCCCATGGCACCCCAAGATATTCAAGAATATCCAAAAGGCTAAGCTTGGGGATGCCCTGGGAAGGCATCCCCTCTTTCGTCTTCGTTCATTGGTAACTTTACTTGGAGCTATATTTTTATTCGCCACATGATATGTGTTTTGCTTGGAGCGTCGTGTATGATATTAGTATTTGATTTTTAGTTTTACAAAATCATCCTTGCTGTACACACCTTTTGGGAGAATCCCACTTGATTGGAATTTGTTAGAATACTCTATGTGCTTCACTTATATCTTTTTAGCTAGATAGTTTTTGCTCTAGTGCTTCACTTATATCTTTTAGAGCATGGCGGTGGCTTATTTTTGTAGAAATTGCTAGTCTCTCATGCTTCACTTATATTTTTTTTAGAGTCTTTTAGAACAACATGGTATTAGCTATGGTTATAAAATTGGTCCTAGAATGGTAGGCATCCAAGTTGGGTATAATAAAAACTATCATAGGAAGTTAATTGGATGCTATGATCAATTTGATACTTGATAATTGTTTTGAGATATGGAGGTAGTGATATTAAAGTCATGCTAGTTGGGTGATTATGAATTTAAAGAATGCTTGTGTTGAAGTTAGCGAGCCCCGTAGCATGCACGTATGGTTAAACTTGTGTAACAAATTTGAAATGTGAAGTGTACTTGGATTGTGCATCCTTATGAGTGGCGGTCGGGGACGAGCGATGGTCTTTTCCTACCGATCTATCCCTCTATGAGCATGCGCATAGTGCTTGGTTTTTGATGACTTCTAAATTTTTTCAATAAGTATATGAGTTCTTTTGACTAATGTTGAGTCCATGGATTATACACACTTTTACCTTTCCACCATTGCTAGCCTCTTCGGTACCGTGCATTGCCCTTTCTCACCTTGAGAGTTGGTGCAAACTTCGCCGGTGCATCCAAACCCCGTGATACAATACGCTCTATCACACATAAACCTCCTTATATCTTCCTCAAAACAGCCACCATACCTACCTATTATGGCATTTCCATAGCCATTCCGAGATATATTGCCATGCAACTTTCCATCGTTTCGTTCATCATCATGACATACATTACTTTTGTCATATTGCCATTGCATGATCATGTAGTTGACATCGTATTTGTGGCAAAGCCACCATGCATAATTTTTCATACATGTCACTCTTGATTCATTGCACCATCCCGGTACACCGCCGGAGGCATTCATATAGAGTCATATCTTGTTCTAGTTTCGAGTTGTAGTTCTTGTGTTGTAATCAATAAAGTGTGATGATCATCGTTATTAGAGCATTGTCCCAAAGAAAAAAACGAAAAAAAAGAAAGGCCCAAAAAATGAAAAGGAAAAAAAGAAAAAATAATAAATAAATAAAAAGGGGCAATGTTACTATCTCTGTTTCCACACTTGTGCTTCAAAGTAGCACCATGTTCTTCATATAGCGAGTCTCATATATTGTGCTTCAAAGTAGCACCATGTTTTTCATATAGCGAGTCTCATATGTTGTCACTTTCATATACTATTGGGAATTTTTCATTATAGAACTTGGCTTGTATATTCCTACGATGGGCTTCCTCAAATGCCCTAGGTCTTCGTGAGCAAGCAAGTTGGATGCACACCCACTAGTTTTCTTTTGTTGAGCTTTCATTCATTTATAGCTCTAGTGCATCCGTTGCATTGCAATCCCTACTCCTCATGTTGACATCAATTGATGGGCATCTCCATAGCCCGTTGATTATCCTCGTCAATGTGAGACTTTCTCCTTTTTTATCTTCTCCACACAATCCCCATCATCATATTCTATTCCACCCATAGTGCTATATCCATGGCTCATGCTCATCTATTGCGTGAAGGTTGAAAAAGTTTGAGATTATTTAAGTACGAAACAATTGCTTGGCTTGTCATCGGGGGTGTAGAATTTGGGAACATCTTTGTGTGACGAAAATGAAGCATAGCCTAACTATATGATTTTGTAGGGATGAACTTTCTTTAGCCATGTTATTTTGAGAAGACATGATTACTTTGATTAGTATGCTTGAAGTGTTACTAGTTCTTATGTCAATATGAACTTTTATTTTGAATCATTTGGATCTGAAAATTCATGCCACAATAAAGAAAATTACATTGAGAATTATGCTAGGTAGCATTCCACATCAAAAATTCTGTTTTTATCATTTATCTACTCGAGGACGAGCAGGAATTAAGCTTGGGATGCTTGATACGTCTCCAACGTATCTATAATTTTTTATTGTTCCATGCTATTATATTACCCCTTTTGGATGTTTATGGGCTTTATTTTACACATTTATATCATTCTTGGGACTAACCTACTAACCGGAGGCCCAGCTCGTATTGCTGTTTTTTTGCCTATTTCAGTATTTCGAAGAAAAGGAATATCAAACGGAGTCCAAACGGAATGAAACCTTCGGGAGCGTGTTTTTTGCAATGAACGTGATCCAGAGGCCTTGGAGTACAAGCCAAGCAGCAACCGAGGTGGCCATGAGATAGGAGGGCGCGTCCCCCTATCTCGTGGGCCCCTCGGGTAGCCACCGACGTACTTCTTCCTCCTATATAGACCCATGTACCCCGAAAACATCCAGGGAGCCAACGAAAAACAATTTCCACCGCCGTAACCTTCTGTATCCGCGAGATCCCATCTTGGAGCCTTCGCCGGCGCTCCGCCGAAGGGGGAATCGACCATGGAGGGCTTCTACATCAACACCATAGCCCTTCCGATGAGTTGTGAGTAGTTTGCCACAGACCTTCGGGTCCATAGTTATTAGCTAGATGGCTTCTTCTCTCTTTTTGGATCTCAATACCATGTTCTCCCCCTCTCTTATGGAGATCTATTTGATGTAACTCTTTTTGCGGTATGTTTGTCGAGATCCGATTAATTGTGGGTTTATGATCAAGTTTATCTATGAGAAATATTTGAATCTCCTCTGAATTATTTTATGTATGATTGAGTTATCTTTGCAAGTCTCTTCGAATTATCAGTTTGGTTTGACCTACTAGATTGATCTTTCTTGCCATGGGAGAAGTGCTTAGCTTTGGGTTCAATCTTGCGGTGTCCTTTCCCAGTGACAGCAGGGGCAGCAAGGCACGTATTGTATTGTTGCCATCGAGGATAAAAAGATGGGGTTTATATCATATTGCTTGAGTTTATCCCTCTACATCATGTCATCTTTCTTAATGTGTTACTCTGTTCTTATGAACTTAATACTCTAGATGCATGCTGGATAGCGGTCGATGTGTGGAGTAATAGTAGTAGATGCAGGCAGGAGTCGGTCTACTTGTCATGGACATGATGCCTATATACATGATCATGCCTAGATAATCTCATAATTATTCGCTTTTCTATCAATTGCTCGACAGTAATTTGTTCACCCACCGTAATACTTATGTTATCTTGAGAGAAGCCACTAGTGAAACCTATGGCCCCCAGGTCTATCTTTTATTTTATAAGCTTTCAATCTACTTTTATTTGCATCTTTACTTTTCCTATCTATATTATAAAATACCAAAAATATATTTATCTTATCATACTTTCTCTATCAGATCTCACTTTCACAAGTGGCCGTGAAGGGATTGACAACCCCTTTATTGTGTTGGTTGCGAGTTCTTTGTTTGTTTGTGTAGGTGCGTGGAACGTTTGAGGAGCCTCCTACTGGATTGATACCTTGGTTTTCAAAAACTGAGGGAAATACTTATGCTACTATTGCTGCATCACCCTATCGTCTTCAAGGAAAACCAACGCAAGCTCAAGACGTAGCAATTTCAAAGACCTTAATAAGGCATGCCCTAAGGATCCCTTCACCCTCCCCCGCATCGACCAGATCATCGATGCTACCGCAGGACACGACTCACTGTGCTTCCTCGACTCGGATACCATCAAATCAAAATGAAGGAGTTCGATCAAGCCGCAATGGCATTCATTACCCCATATGGGCCATTCTGCTTCAACACCATGCCCATCAGGCTCAAAAACGCCAGAGCCACCTACCAACGCATGATTCAAACATGCCTGGAGAAACAGATCGGCAAGACAGTTGAAGCATATGTGGACGGCATCGTCATCAAAACTAGGCACGTCGAGTCACTAATAGACGATTTACGTCTCACATTCGACAACCTCCGTGCATATGACATCAAGCTCAACCCGGAAAAGTGTGTTTTCCGCATCACCACTGGAAAAATGCTGGGCTTCATCGTTTCCAATAGAGGAATTGAAGCAAATCCAGCCAAAATGCAAGCTTTGTCACAATTGGCTACGCCAACGGACCTTAAACAAGTCCAAAAACTCATCGGATGCGTGGCAGCTTTAAGCCGCTTTATCTCCAGATTGGGGGAAAAGGCATTGCCACTTTATCGCCTTCTCCGGCGCACCGATCACTTCGAGTGGACGGATGCGGCAACGGCTGGACTAGAAGAAATTAAAACCCTTCTAGCAAGCAACCCAATCCTGGCTGCGCCGAACCCATGTTATTATACATAGCGGCAACACACCAGGTGGTGAGCGTCGTGCTCGTCGTTGAGCGAGAGCAAGAGGAACACAAATTCCCGCTTCAGAAGCCGGTATACTACGTATCCACTATCCTCACACCTTGCAAATCCCGGTACCCTCATTATCAAAAGATAGCCTACGCGGTCTTCATGGCATCCCGGAAGCTACGCCACTATTTTCAGGAGTGTTCGATCATGGTGGCTTCCGAAGTACAACTCAATGACAGAATAAACAACTGCGATGCTATGGGCCGGATTGCCAAATGGGCCATTGAGCTCCTTCCATTCGACATAACATACAAACCGCGTCGCGCCATTAAATCACAAGTACTGGCTGACTTCGTCGCCGAATGGACAGAGGCCGAACTCACTAAAGAGTACGACACATATTCCAACTAGGTCATGTATTTCGGTGGTTCCAAAATGTTGGCATGGTTAGGAGCGGGCGTCGTTTTAACGTCCCCCACTGGAGACGTAGTCCAGTATGTACTTCAAATACTATACACAGACTCCAATAACGCAGCCGAATATGAGGCCTTATTGCATGGCCTTCGGATGGCTGTCTCCATGGGCATACACCGCCTAGAAGTGCACGGGGACTCAAACCTTGCAATATCTCAAATAAATGGAGATTTCGATGCCAAAGATCCGAATATGGCAGCTTACCGTAATGTCGTTCTCAAAATATCAGCTCGGTTCGAGGGGCTCGAGTTCCATCATGTGGCTCGAGAAAGCAATCAAGCGACGGATGTCCTTGCTCGCCTCGGCGCCAAGCGCGACCCCATCCCGCCTAACATCTTTCTGGAAAGGCTTTTTAAGCCATCCGTGGTGTGGCAAGGGGAGAGCAACAACACCTGTCCGGATTCGACCATAACCCTCGATTCCAAACACACAGATACAGTTGGCGGCTCATCCACTGAAATAACATCATCGGCCCATCTCATCATGGTAGTCATCGCCCCATGGACCGAACCCTTCTTGGCCTACCATAATAGGCGAGAACTCACTGAGGATGAGAACGAGGCTCGCCGCATTGTCCGGCGTTGG
Source organism: Triticum timopheevii (assembly GCA_963921465.1). Classification (NCBI taxonomy): domain Eukaryota; kingdom Viridiplantae; phylum Streptophyta; class Magnoliopsida; order Poales; family Poaceae; genus Triticum; species Triticum timopheevii. Next base: position 109,758,040 of record OY997270.1, read on the forward strand.
AAAGCCTACAAGGTTCATGACGGAGAACTCTACAAGAAAAGCGCTACCAGAGTACTTCAAAGATGTATCTCTGAGGAAGGAAGCTCTTGGCTGAAATTCATGCTGGTCTCGGTGGTCACCACGCTGTGGCTCGGGCCCTTGTGAGTAAGGCCTTCAGTGCAGGTTTCTATTGGCCGACGGCCCGAGCCGATGCATAGGACCTTGTTCAACAATGCGTCGGATGCCAGCTTTTCGCCAACCAAAGCCATATGCCACCCATTGCTTTACAAACGATCCCCATCACCTGGCCTTTCGCGGTCTAGGGACTTGATATGGTTGGACCCCTTAAAGGAGGAAGCCATAATAAAAAGTATATGTTGGTCATGGTGGATAAATGCACCAAGTGGATTGAGGCCAGACCAGTCAAAACAGCCGAAGTCGGGCCAGTGATAGAATTCATATCCGGTGTTGTGCACCTTTATGGTGTTCTACACAGCATCATCACCGACAACGGCTCCAATTTCACAGCCGATGAGGTGAAAACCTGGTGCGCTAATCTGGGCATTAAGCTCGATTACGCCTCCGTCTATCACCCGCAAACAAACGGTCAAGTCGAAAGGGCCAACGGTCTTATTATGAGCGGCATTAAACCCAGACTAGTGCAGTCTTTGAGAGAATCAGACAAGCACTGGGTTGAGGAGCTCGACTCCATACTCTGGGGGCTGCGGACCATGCCCAACCACACTACTGGATATACACCTTTTTTCATGGTGTACGGCGCAGATGCTGTGTTACCCTGCGATATTATTCATGACTCACCTCGAGTGCGAATGTACGAAGAGAGAGAGGCCGAGCTTGATCGGCAGGACAGCCTAGATGCCCTTGAGGAGGAGCTCGATGTTGCAAAATCCCGTTCCACATTTTATCAACAGCAGGCCCGCAGATATCAAAGCAGATAAGTATGGGCCAAGACTTACAACGTTGGCGAACTCGTTCTACGCTTGCCGGAGAAGAAAAAGAACAAACTCAAGCCCAAATGGGAGGGTCCCTTCATCATTAATGAAATTCTCACCGGAGGAGCGTACCGCTTGCGTGATGCATCAGACAATCGCCTAGAGCCGAACCCCTGGAATGCGGCCAGACTCCAAAGATTCTATGCCTAGCGCCAAACTCTTTGTTCGTCTCCTTCCCCTGTTGTTTCCATTATTTTTTCTCTCTTTTTGTTTTTCTTTCGTGCAACTAGACCGTGCACCTCTGACGTATACATCTTCAAATATGTACGTCCATTATACCTGGGGGCTTCTTGGACAGAAGCTTGTTATTATTATTTCCCGAGCATCAAGCTCATCACATATGCGTTTTTTCCCATATGTACCTTTTCTTCGCCATTATATGCATCGATATGACTTAAGTTTTGGCCAAGCTGGGTTGCCTGGCTCCTGTGCTTATGCCCTACGTTCTCGTTAGTTCGGCTAGGGCATAAACGGAGCACCTCTGTGATTGTTACTGCCGGGTCATCCGGATGTGTACCTCAGACTGGGTGAAGCCAAAAGCTAGCGTTCTTAAGGGAATATTCGGTCAGTGAATTAAAGATGCTTCTGCATTCACCCCATTGTGAACCCCTAGAGGTAACATATACTGTGATTTTTCAATCACAGTTCGGACATGCACATTAACGCATGCACACCCAGGGAAAGGAACCCTTAACAGAACTATTCTCTCTGGAAGATGTTTCTTACAATCATAATGTAATATAACATAACTAGCCGGATACAACTTGTCTGTTCAAGCAACTATGACCCCTACGCCTAGTTTCCCCTCATACCCCGGTCTATTTTGCTGCTCAGGTATTTGAAAACACTCCGCACCTTCGGGTCCAGAGGTCAAAGCAAAAAAGGTCTGCCATGACAATCGTTTTACAATTCAGCTAGAGTTACATATGTCAAGGAAAGTACATAGTCACTTGGACTCAAAAAATTCCTCCTCTATACCGTCTAGCAGGCGGTCTAACTACTGTCGGGAATATTTGGCGGCTACTTCCACTTGGTCATATACCAAATTAACGGGAACTTCTTTTCCATCTGACCCTAGAGGTCCGACCCGGGCCATACGATTCGGATCCAGCTTGGTATATCGTGTTTTCACCATGTCCCAGGCCTCTCGTGCACCTTCCCGGCAGGCCGATATTTTCCATAATCGGAAACGCCGCCGCGCTCCCTTGAATAGCTCTACAAGCTCCTCCATACTTCCCGGAGGGGAGACGGATGGCCATAAGGCCTTGGCAACACTTCGCATCGCCAGCCGAGCTTGCTCATGCATTTGCGACGGCTCTTGTAACAGATCGCCCGATGACCCGGACATCTTCTCCTCGGGACGGCCCATCAGCATACCTACAAACATAACTCTATCAGTTCCTTTCATCTCCGAATTACTCAAAGGTAAGTTTGACCACATACTGAATATGCCGCCTCGCAGCCTTTTATTTTCCATTACGGAGTTAGCCAGCTGGGCCTGCACATCTTTCAGTTCTTCGCCTAGATGGGTGTTAGAATCCTGGAGCTTGTTTTTCTCCCCCCTGACTCGGGTCAGCACGTGCTCGCCCGCGGCGATTAGTCTTTTAGATTCTTTCTCTCCCGCTTGCGTGACTTTCAGTTGCTCCTCCAGTTGATCTGACGATCTTGTCATGAGATAAGCAAAAATGTTAGCATAGCTAGCATATAATTATCATTTCTCGATGGAGGGGAATATTACCAGAAGACGCCTTGTTGGATTTCTCTAGTTCAACAGTAATAGTAATTAGCTGTGTCCGACACTTTGCTAGCTCTTGGGATAACAGGTTGTTCTTCTCCGTAAGAACCTGGTTATACAACGATCCTTAAATCAGTTGTACCAACCACTTCAAGTCTCGGGGGCTACTGGCATATGATTATCATATTCAGACGATGTAAACTTACCTGCACATCTTTTAAATGATGCTCTGTGGCTCTGTTAAGCCCATCTCGAGAAACTCGGATGTATGCATCAGCCGAGCTGAAGGCATTGAATGCCTCTTTTGTAAAGTTGGGGTCTCGTAAAACGGCCCTCCGGTGCCGATGATTCATGGCGCTCTCCACTTCCGAGTTTGTGACGGATACATCATCTGAACCCTCGGTCGAAGGACAGTCCGGCGTCACTCCCGTATCATCCCTCGTCTTTACGGTAGGGTATGAATCCCAGCTGTTGTGAGTATGACCGGCCGGACCCCCGGGCATAGTCCGGCGAACTCTTTTCCTGATACAGGACAGACGAAAAAGTCACAGTTGGATGCGACTGCTAAATGGCATATTTACAAATCCGTACCTCTTCGATGAAGGCTCGGTCGTGTCTTCGTTTGCCTTCCTCTTCGAAGGTTTTCCCAGTGTGGGAGCCGCTCTCTTCGGAGTCGCCCCTGGGGTAGCATGGCACACCGGACGTCTCCCCTTTGGAGCACGAGACAGTGCGGTGGGTAGGCAGAACGAGGGAACTCTTTTGGGGGAGATGTCTCGTGATTACTTACATGTGAGGCAGGAAGAAGACCAGGATAGTCGGCGGTGATGGCCACTTTTGTGCCGTCATAGCTCGCCTGGTAAAACACCTCGTCCTCGAGCACCACGAATATATTCGGATCCTCTTCGAATCCAGGGTCAAGGTCCCGGTTGTGGTCTTCTGGCTGTGGGGCGGGGCTGTGAAGCCCCTCAGAGATCTTTCGCCATTTCTGTTATAAATGGACAGATTAATATTCATTAAAAGTGACTCAGGGAATGGAGTGAGTAAAGCAGAGGGGTTGGAACTTACCCAGCTAGGAGGATTGTACATAGAAAATCCATCTCTGCGCTTGATGCGAAGGAATTCCTCTTCCTCCCCTTTGAACAAATCGGCCAATATTTTGGCCAAAGCGGCGGGGGTGTATGGACCCTTCCGGCCGCAGCGGGAGGCATCGTCCTCCCCGTTATAGTGCCACATGGGAAGCCCTCGGTATTGGAGTGGCTAAACCCCTCATACTATGGAGGTCGCTGTCGGTGTCAAAACCGGTGGATCTCGGGTAGGGGGTCTCGATCTGTGCGTCAAGGCTGATGGTAACAGGAAGCAAGGGACACAGATGTTTACCCAGGTTCGGGCCCTCTCGAGGGAGGTAAAACCCTACTTCCTACTTGATTAATATTGATGATATGGGTAGTACAAGAGTAGATCTACCACGAGATCGTAGAGGCTAAACCCTAAGAGCTAGCCTATGATGGTATGATTGTAATTGTGATCGGCCTTCTAAGGACCAACCTCTCCGGTTTATATAGACACCAGAGAGGGCTAGGGTTTACATGGAGTCAGTTATAAGGAAGGAAATATAACACCCGGATCGCCAAGCTTGCCTTCCACGCAAAGGAGAGTCCCATCCGGACACGGGCCGAAGTCTTGAGTCTTGTATCTTCACGCTTCAATAGTCTGGATGTTGTACACAGTACGGCTATCCGGATACCCCCTAATCCAGGACTCCCTCAGTAGCCCCTAAACCAGGCTTCAATGACGATGAGTCCGGTGTGCAGTATTGTCTTCGGCATTGCAAGGCGGGTTCCTTCTCCGTATACTCCAAAGTGGTTAGCGAACACGTAGACCGTGTCCGGATCTGTAAGATGATCTTCACATAGCATAAACCCGATCCGCTGGCAATCTTCGGGCGTCGTGCCCTTGCATCATGCCCCGGTCCAACGCGGACCGGCGCTTCTTACCCCACCTCAACTGGTGTTACGAGGCGGTTTTATTGGCATGTCCCGTCGAGGCAGAGATCGTGTTCCTCTTATTACGGGATTTTCCATTAATATGGGCGTGCGTGACCCCATGACGGCCGTTGGTATTACCCCGCGTGTTTTTAGATAAGCCTCAAACGGCCACACCAAGGACTCTTGATATTCATCCCCTTTATAAAAGGGGTCGAGGCCTATGCCTCTTTTCCACCTTCCTCGCGCCTTCTTGCACCTCGAGTTCTAACACCCGAAACCCAAGCTTCAACACCCCAGATCCTCCAACATGTCCGGATCCGTCCCTCAAAGCCAGTGGGCGGCCTCCTTGATTCAAGATGACGACATTGCGAAGCTTAGGGAGGTCGGATACCTGACCGCTGACATCCAACACAGGCTTTCTGCTCCAGGGCAGGTCATCCCCACACTGGAGCCTAATGAGTGCGTCGTTTTTGTCCCGCACTTCCTCCACGGCCTGGGCTTCACCCTCGACCCCTTTGTGAGGGGTCTCATGTTCTATTATGGGTTGGATTTTCATGATCTGGCTCCAGACGCTATCCTTCATATCTCGTTGTTCATTATCGTGTGCGAGGCTTTTCTCCACGTCACCCCACACTTCGGCTTACGGCTTAAGACCTTCAATGTGACGCCGAAGATGATCGAGGGGTGACATGCGGAGTGCAGAGGTGCCATAATAAGCAGAAACGCCGATGCCCCATGGCTAGAGGGTTCTTTCCTAGAAGTATCCGATGTATGGCAATGGAGGTGGTTTTATGTCATGGCTCCCAGAGGCACAAAGTGGGTGGACGCCCCCGAGTTTCGCTCGGGCCCTCCGTCACAGTTGGCATCTTGGACAGACGTAGGACGGAATTGGGGGCCCGCTGGTGATGTACCAGTACTGCAGAATCGCATTCGGGAGCTTCTTGAGAGGGACATTAACCTTGTCAGCATAATGCAAGTGATTTTAATCCGACGGATGTTGCCGTGCCAACACCGGCCTCTCCCGATGTGGGAGTTCAATCCGGAGGGTTCGTGGACTGTCAAGCACTTCTTCGGCTTGAAGCTTGATGTAACATCCCAAATTTCCAATTTGGCATGTTATACATAGATCATCCATGCATATCATATTTTATCGTTTTCGTTTGTAATCCTTGAGATCCTAAGCAACTCAAGGACCTTCGGAGAGAGTTGGGGATTTTTTTTAAAATTTTCATATTTGAAATTTTATCAAATAGTGAAGACGAGGATTTGATTTTAATTAGTTTCTCTCCGGAAAATATTTCATTTTAAAATATTAAATGAGGGGAGATAATATGACTTCTCCAAAATAATTGAAATATCAGAGGAAAAATGTTAAAATCATTTTTGGATTTTATTTGAGTTTATTCAGGATTTTATTTGCTCCTAGAAAAAAATGTTGCATGTTTTAAAAAAATTGCATTCTAGGGGCCAAGAAAAGTTCATCTTGTTCTAAATATTTTATTTAGACGGAGAAAACTTGTTTTGGAATTTTTAGATTTTTATTTATTTTTCTAGGAATTTTTCTTCGACGGAATGTTTTAAAAAAAACCTCGCGCCCGACTGGGCCGAAGGCCCAGCCGAGCAGGTCGGCCCAGCCACCAGCCGCCGCCGCCTTCCCCGCGCGCGCCGCTGTGCTTGGCACAGACGCCGAGGGAGTCCGAGCCGGACTCCACCCGGGCGCCCCCTTCCCCAAGCCGCCCCGCCCCACCCCCTATATATGATGCCGCCCCGCCGCCTCACCACCACCCCGCCACCACCCGCCACTCGCCGCCGCCGCCGGAGCCCGAGAGCCCGAGCCCCGTCGCCCGATCCGCCGTCGCCCAAGCGCCGCCACCGCCTCCCGCCGCCACCCCGCAGCCACCCCGAGCCCCGCTGCCCCTCGCCGAACCCGCCGGAGCCGCCCGCCCTGCCGGATGAGCCTCGCCGGAGGTACCAACCCCGCCGCCAGTTTTTTTCAGAAAACCCTTCGGTATTTTTTTAAAACCCTAGTTCGTTTTTTTAGATCGGTTTATTTTGTTCGGTTTATTTACTTAGCGAACGTCTGTTCGTCCGTTCGTTCTAACGAACATGTTCATCGTTTAGTTTCTGCTAACGAACGTTCGTTCGTTTAGCCATTCGTCATTTTTCTTTTTATCAGATTTATTCCGCGATTATTCTGATCGCGATTTCTGATCCGATATTCAAACATGTTTATCTTTTCGCTCGTTTATCGGAATCAGGCGATTCAAGCGCCTGGAGTTTCATCTCGAAACCCTCTTTCCGAATAATCAACTCAAACAAGATTTTTCTTCTGTAAAATTTGACTTAGATCCATATTAGTAAAACGAAGTTGTTTCTTTCGCCGTTTGAGTTTCGTTGCTTCGTTTGATTTGATTCTTTTGCAAACCGGAGTTCTTAAGTTGAACTCTTCGGTCAAACTCTTTTATTTGGAGTTCTACTTATGCATCTTTGATTGTTGCTTATGTATATTATTGTTTGCTTGCGATAGAATTCCCGGAGTGCGAAGCGTGTTACTACGAGTCTCTAGGATTCCCGGATCGTCAGCAAGGCAAGTAACACATTGATCATACTCTTTTCATACCCAGTTTTTATGCATTAGTTTCAATCCTCAAACATTGCATGATTAGGATGCCTTTAACATGTGGGTTGGGAAGTAGTTGATGAGGTAGAACCTATTACCCTGTTTTATTATCAAACCCTTGGGAGTTACTTCTACGTTATGCTTATATTGCCATGCTATGCTCGTAGATGTGGATTGGGTTTGAGTGATATCCATGACAGATGTGAGATTGTTAATTAATGGTTTACTTAAGGTGGCAACTTTAATACACATCTGGGTGGATTGAGGCACCTGGGGTATCCAGTGATTGCCTGTTTTATTTTTTGGAAATCCCGGGGTTACCGTGTGATTCTCCTATGGACCGCCACCCAGGCTAAAAGGGAACTGAGTCTATTCATGCTAGAAACTTCCGTGTGTAGCTGCAAGCTATTATGGGCTCTAGCATAGTTGACTAAGTTGCGTGAAGCTCTTGAAGAGGTGGATCAGCGGGTAGTGGGTTTGTAGGTTTGGTATGGTCTACCCGGAGTAGAGAGTTAATGCTTCTGAAAGACTGTGTCTCGGTCATCCATCTCTCAAACACCATGTAGTGCGAGAAATCAACGGAGGCGATCGAGTCTTGCGGGGAAAAGTGCGCAAACCTCTACAGAGTGTACAATCTAATCATGGTTAGCCGTGTCCCCGGTTATGGACAATTCTGAGTATCTAATACTTGAGTATTCGCATGTATCTCAACACTCTTAATTAATATTGCTTGGGTTGTTAACTATTTTAATTGGGATCATTGAGTTGGGGTTACCTTCTCAAATGATGTTTTCAACTACCATGATAGTTAAATTAAAACTGATTTCTTTGTAGTAGGGAAAAATTGGCTTTTCGCAAAACTGTAACCATAGAGCTTTCCACCAGCCAAATATGCATGTAGTGGTAGCATTATTCTGTTATTGCTCTTTTGTGTTACATTGCCAGCATATTCCATGTGCTGACCCGTTCTCGGGCTGCAACGTATTATGTTGCAGACTTTTCAAACGAGGAGTAAGGTTCGTAGGTCGTTGCCGTGCAGCTCAGCTATGCCGTTGGAGTTGATGGACTCACTTTATCTTCCAAGCCTTCCGCTGTTATCGCATTAGATGGCCTTAAGCCATATTATTGTAATAAGTTCTCTTCCGAGACATTCGATGTAATAAGTGTGTGATTGCTACTCTGTTATAAATCCTTCGAAGTACTGTGTGGTGTCAGCATTACTGATCCAGGGATGACACCTGAGCACAGAGACTTGACCATCTGAGGTCGGGTCGCTACACTTGAAGAGATGTGCAAATTATTCTTCGGACGGAAAGTAGTGTGTCCGGACACCACCGAGGATGCGGACCTAAGCTGCAATCGCCTAGATACTCAAGTAAGTAACCTTGATACCGGACACCTTGTTTTGTATTTGTCATGATTGTTTATTCTGAAAATCATCTGCGTCCAGGAATGGCTCAGCAAGGCGGAGAGAATCAGGTGTCCGGTGCCACTTCTCGAAGGCTCGCCCGCCCCCACCATGGCCAAGATGCTCGACCGGGTACTCAGCAGAATGCCCTCGGGGAAAGACAAGGGGAGGAACGAAGAAACCGAACCCCACATGCTACGCATCCGAACCGAGGGAATTGTTACCTTCCCCAAGGAGGATAGTCGGGGAGGGGAGGCTAAGGCCTCCTCCCCGCGCAGAAAGAAGAGGGCCGCCTCCGAAAATTTGGAAGTGGATATGCCCAAATTAGGGAAAAAGACATCCCCAGGGGGCCTTGCCATGACGGGCACCCTCACCGCACCATGCCCTCCAACGGGCAAGCCCTCCACCGAGCTGTAAGTCAATCTGCAATCTGAAGGTACTGTGTTTCTCCTAGATCAATAACCAGGATTCAACTTTTTGCAGTCCGACCAGCAGCTCTTCTCAACAATGTTCGTCTTCGGGGGACCTTCCTCCGAAGATGATGGAGAGCGAGACCCCACCCCCTTCTCCGACTCATGAAGCGGGCGACACCGAGGTGTCGTCACGGAGGAGTCCGGATCTTCCGAAGCCGGAAGTCAATTCGTCAGGCGCCCTGCACTTGGAGCATTTGGCTACAATGGGGGGCGATGGGAAGAGTCCGGCGCAGTTCGATGTCCGGCCGGACGTACTGACTGGCTTGCTGGAGTGAGCTGCGCTCTCGGAGGAGCACCGCTCATTAATGAGCATGGTTCTCAAGAAGATTTCATCCGCTACAAGCGGTTTGAATGAAGCATTCACAAGCCTGCTCAGAGGCTTTGAGGTATGTAATGGAGAATACACTATTTCTTTGGTTGTAAGGCACGCGCTAGGTGTGCTCCGTATAGATAGTAGCCCCTGAGACTCTGGTTGCCCGCCCTAGGCGGCAAACGGGGGATCATAAACCAATGATAGTGCTGTAAATGTGTGCAGGTACCTATGGGTCTGGACACCGGCCAGTCCGTTGAAGTTGCCAAACTAACGAGGCAAATTGGGTCGATTGATACCGATATCACGCTGGTGAATGAGCGGCTGGACAAATCACAAGGTATGTGTCATGCCTTCCCTTGTATAGGGAAAATATGAAGGTGGCATGATATTGATGTAATATGTTTGGACTGCAGATGGTGCTGCTGCCGTGGAGGCCCTGAGGGCGGAACTTGCTCAAGCCAAGGAACAAGCTCGGGTGAGCAATGTGGCTGCCCTAAAGGCGGCTGAGGAATTGAGGGCCGAACAGGCTGCTCATCGCCGAAGCGAGGAAAAGATAGCCGAAATGGCTATTGAGTTAAAAAATGTTGCTGACCGGTATGAGCTCCTTAAAAAGGAACATGAGGATAATTCGGCTGAACTGAACAAGGCACTGAATGCCACCAAGGAAATCCGGACCGAGCTCAGGGGTGCGCGGGGGGAGCTTCGACAGGCCGGTGAAATCGCGGCTGGAGGCTCCTATTTGCTGCGGACAAAAAAAATTGATCCGAAGTACGCTCCCCTGGATGGACGCTGGAGTCCTGCGGATGCATATGCGGATCTAGCGAAGAATACAGCTGACGCTGTCGAGTTCTTCAAAGATCAAGGTGATAAGGAAGTGGAGAAGCTTTTCTGGTCGCAATTCCATGCTCCCACTCGCCCGCTGCCGTTAAGTGACAAGATGGCTGCTGTAGCGGAGCTCCATAGGCTGTCCGGGCTTGCAATGCAGTCTATAATAGACCATCTTTGGCCAAAGGGGTCTAAGCCAGATAGTTACTTTGGCTTGGTGCAATGATTCCTTGGAGCCGTGCCTCGGATCGATGCCATGAGAAGGTCGGCGTGCATAGAAGGTGCACGGATGGCTCTTGCCCGTGTTAAAGCCTATTGGACGGACATGGAGGCCACCATGATAGCGGCCCAGTATCCGGTGGGGGCCAATATCCGGCCGAGCACTACTTGGCGCAGGTCACAGAAGGTGCCCGCATAATAGAGGCGCAGTGCTCGAAGAATGTCTTGTTTGAATGATGAACAAAATTATTGTAAAAACAATGTTTATTTTGATTATGAGGCTATTTGCCTGAAAATATGATTATGTCCCCTATGCGGCCGTTTATATATATGTATATATAAATATGTAATCCGAAACTTAGCAGTCGTTGGCTTCAGCCCCCACGCACAGAATGCGGGGGTGTTCACGAAAAATATGCTTAATCACACTTGATCCAACGACTTGGTCCATGAAGGAGGTGATCGCACGTCGAACTAGGCAACCGGACTATATAGCTGTAACACCTTCGCTTAGCCGCGGGAGTCTAACGTTGGGGCTACTATGTAGCCCCTGGTACTTTCACATGCATCCGAATACGGGCGCGTATGTACATGGCCAGGAAATGGCCCTTCATTAATGCGGAGGAATCCTAAAGATTCCGGTGAGTCTTCGAGTGGTTGAACAGTCTCTCGCTGCATCATGACAGTCAATTTTCGGCTTTCTCTACTGAGGTGCTCATCCGGGATAACCAGGGCACAATCGCAGTAGTTCTCCTTTGGCCACCCTAGCCGATAATAACGGAACGTAAGGCGGCAAACCCAGGAGCCGGGCTAACCCAACATTTGACCAAAGACATGATTCCGAGCTGATGCATATAAGGCCAAACTCATGACGCCGAACACTCCCGAAGGTATTCGGACTTTATAATATATGATGGGCTCAAAAATGCCTATTCATTATAAACCCTGTGTTTCCAGGTACGTGCATTAATCTGTCGTGGCGAAATGCCAAAAACGACAGTATCCTCTGTGGGTATGGAACCCATGGGATGGTTAAACAACAAGAGTCAATAGAAAAGGTTTGCACAGGGGCTCAATCTAAAAAGAAACCTGTTGAACGGGGCCCTGCTGCATGTCTGCGCCTTTGTCTTCGTTGTGCCATATCCTAGAAGGGTATCGCGCGAATGTTGTATGTGGAAAAAGAAAACTAGGTTACAACGTTAGTACGCGATGGGTAGTAAAAGTGTAAGCTGTTGGCCTGCCAATAAGGTTGAGCCAAGTGTGGGGCTTTATTAGGTAGTTATAGCCCCTGGTATCCGCTATAGGATTACATATACGGTGCCCTGGTTCGATCTGGGCTACCGGACTCGTCTAACCGGTCCATGGTCTTAACGACCGGTCATATTTTTTTTATGTTGGAGGTCGCTTATAGTATGGCCGCGAGCCGTCGCGTATTCCCCTGCGCGTGACGAGCGCTCTGTTATTCTGCTGACGGTGATGACGCCACGTGGACCGGGCATCTTAAGTGTAAGGTAGCCGTAGTGCGGCAATGCGTTGAAGCGGGCGAAGGCCGTTCTTTCGAGCACTGCGTGATAGTCGCTTTGGAAGGGTGCGATGATGAAGAGTAGTTCTTCGCTTCTGGAGTTGCCTGGAGGGCCGAATATTACCTCCAGTATGACGGAGCCCCTGTTGTAGGCTTCGATGCCTGATATCACCCCTTCAAAGGTGGTGTTGCTTTGGCTGATTCTGGATGGGTTTATTCTCATCCTGCGGATAGTGTCCTTGTATATTAAATTGAGACTACTGCAGCCGTCCATGAGGATCCGGGTGAGACGGTATCCGTCGATCATTGGGTCAAGCACCAAGGCCTCTGATCCGCCGCGCCGAATACTAGTCCGGCCATCCAAGTAATTGAAAGTGATCGGATAGGACGTCCAGTAGTTAGATGTGGGAATAATGGACTCTATATCGCGCGCATCTTTATGCGCGCGTTCGTGCCTTCTTATGGATGTAAGAGTCGCGTGGATCATGTTCACTGTTTTAACCTTTGGCGGGAATTTTTTCTGTCCCCCAGTGTTCGGCTGGCAAGGTTCGTCCTCGTCCTCACTTGGTGTTTCCCTTCCCTTGTGTTCGGCATTTAATTTGCCGGCCTGCTTGAAGACCCAGCACTCTCTGTGTGTGTGGTTCGCAGGTTTGTCAGGGGTGCCATGAATTTGGCATAGTCTGTGCAGGACTCTGTTCAGACCAGACGGTCCCTCTTTGCTGCCTTTAGATGGCTTATTTTGCTGATTAGGTCAAGAGCCCCTGAATCCGGCATTAACCATCGTGTTATCCGGGCTCTCTTCCTTGTTTTGGCGTTTGTTTTTATGATGACATGGCTTCCCGTTGCCATCCCTTATTTCGGATGTGCTGGGGTCGCTGGTGCCTTTACAGGCTAGCTAGCTATCTTCGCCCGCGCAAAAGCGGGTCATAAGGCTTGTTAGGGTTGTCATTGTCCTTGGCTTTTCTTGGCCGAGGTGTCTGGCGAGCCACTCGTCGCGGATGCTGTGTTTGAATGCCGCTAAGGCTTCGGCATCCGGACAATCGACAATTTGATTCTTCTTAGTGAGGAATCTGTTCCAAAGCTTGCGGGCGGACTCTCCGAGCTGTTGGATTATGTGACTTAAATCGTCAGCGTCCGGAGGTCGGACATAAGTCCCTTGAAAATTGGCCCTGAAAGCATCCTCGAGTTCTTCCCAGCTCCCAATTGAATTTTCGGGGAGGCTTTTCAACCAGTGCCGAGCTGGTCCCTTCAGTTTGAGGGGGAGGTATTTGATGGCGTGAAGGTCATCCCCACGAGCCATATGTATGTGCACGATAAAGTCTTTGATCCAGACCCCTGGATCTATCGTTCTGTCGTATGCCTCCATGTTCACAGGTTTAAAGCCCTTGTGGGAATTCGTGGTCCAGTACTTCATTAGTAAGCATAGGGGGTGAGCAGCCCCTGTGTATTTGGACGTACCGTGGCATGCCGTCGGCTGTTGTTGTGTTCGGTGTTTATTCCGAACTGGTATTTGGTTGCCATAACTGTTTTGACGACCATAGTCCCCCGCCGGGGTGTGTCCTTTAGATCCGTAGATGGACCTAGCTGCGCCAGCTTTCTTATCCAGGTGCCCACATAGATCATGCGCGTCTTCGGTAGTTGCTTTATTGCGGTTATGAAGTGGCATGTCTTGTCTCCTGGTCGTGTTATTCTTTGGTGGAATGGCCTCGTCGTCGAATTCTGGCAGTAGCTTACGTTTTGGGTAGCTCTTTGTGTGGCGATCATCGCCATATATTTCTTCAGTGTCTAGCACTTTGTTCCATCTGCGATTGAGCGTTTCCTATGCAGCTTTAAGCCGTTGCTTCTGCCTCTTCAGACTTCTCACTGTGGCCATAAGCTTTTTGTGGAGGTTCTCTCGTTCCATGCGTTCTTCCGGAATGATGAATGCGTCATCGTCCGGACTATCTTCTTGTCCTGGGCCGGTTTGATGAACTCGTCCCTCTGGATCATTGTCTTCGGGCGTCTGCTCCGAACTATGTTTGGCGTGACCTGGTTCGTCCTGCTCCATCGCTGGTTCCGTTTGGTCGTTGTTGCCTTCGGGGTTGACCGGAGTATCCATCCTTCTGGCGCTCTTGCTGATATTTTTACTGTTGCTGGATTTGGAACGGCATCTGCACCGTCGCTTTGGTTTTTGCCCAAGGGTTTTATCTTCCGGATTGTCACCGTCGTCTTCCTTGGGCGTATCCACCATGTATATGTCATGTGATGAGGCGGGACTCTGGTACCCCATAGATTTTGATTCTTCTCCTGCATCGTCGTCCATGCCGTCGATGCCTTCGGAGTCGAAGTCAAGCACATCGGTTAAATCATCAACCGTGGCTATGAAGTGGGTGGTGGGTGGGCAACGAATTTCTTCGTCGCCTGCTTCCCACTTGAGCCGGACATAGTTCGGCCCAGAGTCTCCTGACAAAGAGAGAGACTTCAATAAGTTCAGCATGTCGCCAAAGGGCGAGTGATGAAAGACGTCCGTCGCGGTGAACTCCATCATCGAAGCCCAACCAGGCTCGGCAGGCTCGGGGGCGCGCGGACTGGAACCTACACTCGGATATGAATCCGGGGGTCCGGAGTCATAGGCTCCCTCAGAAGTGAGGCCTGTGTTCGGCTCCATCGCCGATGAGGGTACGGCCTGCAGGGCGAGGTCCAGCCCTCCGTCCTTAGGCAGCGCAACCTGCCCCGGATTTAGATCCGAGGCTTCTGCCGGGGTGATATCCCGAGCATCGACTGACAGCAGGTCTAAGCCGTGCCCATCGTGACTGTTCGGCGCTCCTGATGCTGGCCCGAATCCGTCGAAGATCAAGTCCCCGCGAATATCCGCCGTGTAGTTCAAGTTTCCGAACCTGACCTGGTGGCCGGGGGCATAGCTATCGATCTGCTCCAACTGGCCAAGCGAATTGGCCTGCAGTGCGAAGCCGCCGAACACGAAGATCTGTCCGGGGAGGAAAGTCTCGCCCTGGACAGCGTCGTTGATGATGATTAAGGGAGCCATCGAGCCTGATAGCGACGACACAGAGGAACTCTCAATGAAAGCACCAATGTCGGTGTCAAAACCGGCGGATCTCAGGTAGGGGGTCCCGATCTGTGCGTCAAGGCTGATGGTAACAGGAAGCAAGGGACACAGATGTTTACCCAGGTTCAGGCCCTCTCGATGGAGGTAAAACCCTACTTCCTGCTTGATTAATATTGATGATATGGGTAGTACAAGAGTAGATCTACCACGAGATCGTAGAGGCTAAACCCTAAGAGCTAGCCTATGATGGTGTGATTGTAATTATGATCGGCCTTCTAAGGACCAACCTCTCCGGTTTATATAGACACCGGAGAGGGCTAGGGTTTACATGGAGTCGGTTACAAGGAAGGAAATATAATATCCTAATCGTCAAGCTTGCCTTCCATGCAAAGGAGAGTCCCATCCGGACACGGGCCGAAGTCTTGAGTCTTGTATCTTCACGCTTCAATAGTCCGGACGTTGTACACAGTCCGGTTGTCCGGATACCCCCTAATCCAGGACTCCCTCAGTCGCCATTACCTCGACTATTGATAATCCGGACTGGGGGTGCTCATGAGTTGACGTACTTCCGCACTATCTTCCTCCTCGAGACTCCGAGGGCGCCAGCTGTGGCGTTTCTTCAATGGAATGCTTGTGAATTCGGGAAGACCTCTTCGAACTGGGTCAGGAAGGGCGACGCCCTCGATATAGAACCACTCAGAAGGCCACTCTTCGGGTGCCTTCTTCAGTGTGCCGAACAGGTATCCGGTCTCGGCGATGCGCCATACCTCGGCTCCGCCCACTTCAAATATGGATCCCTCGTGGTTACGCGGGACGAGGCAGAATAGCTTTCTCCACAATTCAAAATGGGCCTCACAACCCAGGAATAGCTCGCAAAGAGCGACGTAACCCACAATGTGCAGGATGGAGGCCGGAGTGAAGTTGTGCAGTTGGAGGCCATAATACTCCAGAAGCCCTCGGAGGAACGGATGAATTGGAAACCTGACGCCTCTTAGCAAGTAGGGAACGAAGCACACTCATTCTCCCCAGATGGATTGGGGAAATTCTCCGCCCCCGCCATTGAAGGAGGTCAACCGTGATCGAACAGGGACTAGATCCGCAGGAGGAAGAAATCCTTGTGTTTGCAGCTTCACCAGCTGACCGTGAGATACGGAGCACCTCTCCCACTCACCTTTTTCTGGGCCGCAGGGACGGGAGGAGGAGCTGGGAGCGCTAGCCATGTTGGAGTGGTCTTTCTTAGCGATCTCTGAGGATTTTTCCGGCCAAATGGATCTAAGATCCAATCTCTTTAAATAGACGCTCTTTCTTGCATGGTCGGGGTGTTATGTGCAAAAATACCCTGACCTCTCGCATTCGCTTGACACGTGGAAGCTGAAGTTGTTGATACACAGAAGCCGAGGGGTGCGACATTAAATGGAAGGCCGAATACATCACTTTGAAGTCATCGGAGGAGGAACCCTCCTTGCAATGCCGAAGACAATCCGCGCGCCGGCACCTCATCATTGAAGCCTGGTTTGGGGGCTACTGAGGGAGTCCTGGACTAAGGGGTCCTTGGGCGTCCGGCCTGTTAGCTATGGGCCGAACTGATGGGCTGTGAAGATACGAAGACCGAAGACTCTTACACGTGTACAGATGGGACTCTCCTTGGCATGGAAGGCAAGCTGGGCGACCAAATATGAGGATTCTTTTCTCTGTAACCAACTTTATGTAACCCTAGATCCCTCCGGTGTCTATATAAACCGGAGGGCTAGGTCCGTAGAGGCCCAGACTCGTCATCATAGTCAGATAGGCTAGACTTCTAGGGTTTTAGCCATTACGATCTCGTGGTATATCAACTCTTGTAATACTCACATTCATCAAGATCAATCAAGCAGGAAGTAGGGTATTACCTCCATAGAGAGGGCCCGAACCTGGGTAAACATTGTGTCCCCTGTCTCCTGTTACCATCGACCTTAGACGCACAGTTCGGGACCCCTACCCGAGATCCGCTGGTTTTGACACTGACAATCACCCACGGTATTTTTTCAACAACCGTGTGCAATAGAAAAACCCAATTAGCAGGCTAATTCGCCACTAGCAGGCTAATTATCCGATTATTCATAATCCATTTATTAATCTAATTGACATTTCATATTAAGCACACAATATATTTCATTTTCATAATTGAAATACATCAGAGTACAATATCATATAGCTTCAGCACTCAGCTACCCCATTACACAACTACACCAGGACCAAGTTTCACATGCAACATCTATAACCTTTCGAAATTAGCATCATAGACGGTACATAGATAGATGTATCACATCTGGAAAACCGCTAAAGAAGACGGCGAATATTGAGCCTTCATTTATGTTGAAGGTCTTTGTAACTTTAGGCCAGCGCCTGTGGATGATTGACAATCCATCCTTCGTCCTCTTCAGGAACACTTCAATATTGAACTGTGGGTGTTGTATGAATACCTTCCTCGCCTCCTTACCATACAGGTGGTTTGAGAGGTAATCATCAGTGAACTGCTTTGGAAAGGCCAGAAAACAAGGATGTGCATAAATATCTTCTCTATATTGGAAATGGGGTGAAGGAATAAAAATGGCAAGGTATAATAGTTAGTATCATCCTGTAGTGAACTGATGTCTTCTTCATTGTGCAGACAAAGATCTTGTTGTTTTTTGTCACTAATTTCTTTATCCTAACAATCCTTCTGAGTTTCTTGACTTGACTGATATTCATGGACAACTCATTTCCCCATATGCAAAAAGGGTCGAAGAGTGGGTCAAAACCTCTGACAGCAGGACCTACACGTGCAAGACCAAATTGTTAAAAACCTAAATATTAGAATGGTTCCTGCAATTGCACAATAATGTGCTATTAGACAACGGACCATGCACGTGCTAACCTCGATTGTAAACCTCCGTGCTTCCCATTGTTTCCATGCAACACGTATAAGGTAGTTAGTCATCAGGTTAAGTAAGGGTTCGCATGCTATCAGTAAAATATGTTGATGATAAATAAGCACATTGCAGATTCATCAGATTAATTCAAGCCACATGGAAAAAACCCATTTATCCAAACCAAGCATGATTAAGAACTAGAAAATATAGCACTTCTATATGTTTCTCATGTATTAAGTGCAGCCAAATTCGATTTATTCCTCACATGGTATACAATAACAGAATGCAGCCACAGCAATTGAACATCGCATTGCAGAATTGAACCAAGCAGTTAAATAAACACCACAACAAATGAACCAAACGTTAACTGAGCACCACATTGCACAATATAACATACTCCTAATAGAAGATCAGACAGTTAACCAAACCAAGCATGCTTAACAACTTGGATATAGCAATTATATTTGTTTCTCGTGTATTTAGTACAGCCAAATTCGATTTATTCCTCGCATGGTATACAATAAGAGAAAGCATCCACAACAATTGAACATTGCATTGCAGAATTGAACCAAGTAGTTAACTAAACACCACAACAAATGAACCAAACGTTAACTGAGCACCACATTGCACAATATAACATACTCCTAATAGAAGATCAGACAGTTAACCAAACCAAGCATGCTTAACAAGTTGGAAATATAGCAATTGTATTTATTTCTCATGTATTTAGTACAGCCAAATTCGATTTATTCCTCACATGGTATACAATTACAGAATGCAGCCACAATAATTGAACATCGCATTGCAGAATTGAACCAAGCAGATAACTAAACACCACAACAAGTGAACCAAGCCACGACAAATGAACCAAGCAGTTAACTAAACACCAATTGAACAATTAACATACTCCTAATAGAATATCAGACAGTTAACCAAACCAAGCATGCTTAACAACTTGGAAATATTGCACCCTGAAGAATTGAACCAAGCAGTTAATTGAACACCATATTGCATGACATATAGAACATATACACTATAGCAGAAGATTGCATGGTAAAAGTAGATAGCACAATTCACTAGAATTTGTTAAGGAAAGGCAGTAGCTAGCAAACCAAACATGGGTCCTTATAGTGAGCTAATAAGACAAGATACTCCTCATTGTCGGAGATATCAATGACGATTGGCTCCTTGGACATGGAAGAGGGTGATATGTCTCCAACGTATCTATGATTTATGAAGCATTCATGCTATTTTATTATCTGTTTTGAATGATTACGGGCTTTATTATACACTTCTATATTACTTTTGGGACTAACCTATTAACTGGAGGCCCAGCCCATATTGCTATTTTCTTGCCTGTTTCAGTATTTCGAGGAAAAGGAATATCAAACGGATTCCAAACGGAATGGAACCTTCGGCATCGTGATTTTTTGGAAAAATATGATCCGGGAGACTTGGAGTTCACGTCAGAAGATCCTCGAGGGAGGCCACGAGATAGGAGGGCGCCCCCCCCCCCCCCTCTGGGCGCGCCCCCCTGTCTCGTGAGTCCCTCGAGCACCCCCTGACCGACTTCTTTCGCCTATATAGTCCCACGTACCCTAAAACATCCACGAACAAGATAGATCGGGAGTTCCGCCGCCGCAAGCCTCTGTATCCACCAAAAACCTCTCGGGAGCTCGTTCTGGCACCCTGCCGGAGGGGGAATCCATCACCGGTGGCCATCTTCATCATCCCGGCGCTCTCCATGACGAGGAGGGAGTAGTTCACCCTCGGGGCTGAGGGTATATACCAGTAGCTATGTGTTTGATCTCTCTCTCTCTCTCTCGTGTTCTCTCTATGGCACGATCTTGATGTATCGCGAGCTTTGTTATTATAATTGGATCTTATGATGTTTCTCCCCCTCTACTCTCTTGTGATGAATTGAGATTCCCTCTTGAAGTTATCTTATCGGATTGAGTCTTTGATATGAGAACACTTGATGTATGTCTTGCCGTGTTTATCTGTGGTGACAATGGGATATCATGTGCCACTTGATGTATGTTTTGGTGACCAACTTGTGGGTTCCGCCCATGAACTTGTGCATAGGGGTTGGCACACGTTTTCTTGACTCTCCGGTAGAAACTTTGGGGCACTCTTTGAAGTACTTTGTGTTGGTTGGATGAATCTGAGATTGTGTGATGCATATCATATAATCATGCCCACGGATACTTGAGGTGACAATGGAGTATCTAGGTGACATTATGGTTTTGGTTGATTTGTGTCTTAAGGTGTTATTCTAGTACGAACTCTTTTATAGATCGATCCGAAAGAATAACTTTGAGGTGGTTTCGTACCCTACCATAATCTCTACGTTTGTTCTCCGTTATTAGTGGCTTTGGAGTGACTCTTTGTTGCATGTTGAGGGATTGTTATATGATATATCTATGTTATTATTGTTGAGAGAACTTGCACTAGTGAAAGTATGAACCCTATGCCTTGTTTCCTACCATTGCAATACCGTTTACGCTCACTTTTATCATTAGTTACCTTGCTGTTTTTATATTTTCATATTACAAAAACCTATATCTACCATCCATATTGCACTTGTATCACCATCTCTTCGCCGAACTAGTGCACCTATACAATTTACCATTGTATTGGGTGTGTTGGGGACACAAGAGACTCTTTGTTATTTGGTGGCAGGGTTGTTTGAGAGATACCATCTTCATACTACGCCTCCCACGGATTGATAAACCTTAGGTCATCCACTTGAGGGAAATTTGCTACTGTCCTACAAACATGTGCACTTGCAGGCCCAACAACGTCTACAAGAAGAAGGTTGTGTAGTAGTCATCAAGCTCTTTTCTGGCGCTGTTGCCGGGGAGGCTAGGTAAGCGGCACTCACTCACACCCCTCAACTAAGCTCTTTTCTGGCGCCGTTGCCGGGGAGGTGAGTGCTTGAAGGTATATCTTTAGATCTTGCAATCGAATCTTTTTGTTTCTTGCTTTATCACTAGTTTAGTTTATAAAAGAAAACTAAAAAAATGGAGTTAAGTTTGTCTCATACGCTTCGTCTTTTTAATATCTTTCGTGAGTTTGATGAAAAGGAAAATTGTGCTCAAGTGCTAGAAGAAGAAATCTATAGAATGTTTGATACTAAATCTTTGAATGATGAGCATGATTGCAATGTTGTTAGTATGAATTCCTTGAATATCCATGATGCTAATGATATGCAAAGCCACAAGCTTGGGGATGCTATGTTTGATGAAGATGATATTTTTTGTCCCCAAGTTTTGATGAGCAAATTTATTATGATGAAAGCATGCCTCCTATTTATGATGATTATATTGATGAAAGTGGGTTTGGAAGAGTGTAAACTTTAGGAAGTAGTGATCCCACTATTTTGGAGGATGTTGAATCTTATTGTGATGAACATGAAAGTGGATTTCGAAGAGTGTCAACTTTATTTAGTGATGATTCCACTATTTCGGAAGAGGTTCCAATTGATTATGAGAACAAAGTTGTTATCTATGATGATTATTGTGATGACTTGTATGCTATTAAGAATAATGATAACCATGAAACTTGTCATCATGATTTTAGTTTTCAATTGGATTATGCCTCACATGATAATTATTTTGTTGAGTTTGCTCCCACTACTATTCATGAGAAGAAATTTGCTTATGTGGAGAGTAGTAAATTTTCTATGCTTGTAGATCATGAAAAGAATGCTTTAGGTGCTGGTTATATTGTTGAATTCATTCATGATGCTACTGAAAATTATTATGAGGGAGGAACATATGCTTGTAGGAATTGCAATGATGTCAAGTTTCCTCTCTATGTGCTTAAAGTCTTGAAGTTATGCTTGTTTTACCTTCCTATGCTAGTTGATTATTGTTCTCATAAGTTGTTTGCTCACAAAATCCCTATGCATAGGAAGTGGGTTAGACTTAAATGTTCTAGTCATATGCTTCATGATGCTCCCGTTATGTTTCAATTCTTATCTTTCTTGTGAGCATCATTGTCACATCATGCCTAGCTAGAAAGGCATTAATGAAAAGCGCTTGTTGGGAGATAACCCAATATTTTTCCTTACTGTTCTTGTGTGTTCACATGATTATACTACTGTAGTAATCATGTTTTATAGCTTTTTTCAATAAAGTGCCAAGTAAGACCTTTAGGATAGCTTACGGTGATAGTTGTGTTGATCCTGCTGAAAATCAGAAACTTTTGCACCCAGTAAATTAGTTTTGTTAATTCACAGAAACGTGCTCTTGATATGATTCTTTTTGATATAGATTGGTACACAAAGTTCTTAGAACTTCCTAATTTGGTAGGATTTTTGGAGTTCCATAAGTATACGTTTGATACATATTACTACAAACTGTTCTGTTTTTGACAGATTCTGTTTTCTATGTATTGTTTGCTTATTTTGATGAATCTATGGCTAGTATTAAGTGGCATGAACCATAGAGAAGTTTGAATACAGTATATATTACACCAATATCAATTTATAATGAGTTCATTACAGTACCTAAGTGGTGGTTTTGTTTTCTTTCACTAACGGAGCTTACGAGTTTTCTGTTGAGTTTTGTGTTGTGGAGTTTTCAAGTTTGGGGTAAAGATTCGATGGACTCTGGAATAAGGAGTGGCAAGAGCCTAAGCTTGGGGATTCCCAAGGTACCCCAAGGCAATATTCAAGGACAACCAAGAGCCTAAGCTTGGGGATGCCCCGGAAGGCATCCCCTCTTTCTTTTTCGTTCATCGGTAACTTTACTTGGAGCTATATTTTTATTCACCACATGATATGTGTTTTGCTTGGAGCGTCATTTTATTTTGTTAGTATTTGCTTGCTTTTATTTAGAATAGTTTTTTTGCATCTTTAGTTTCAATAAAAAAGTCAAGGATAGCCTTTGCCATGCTTATTTTGCTAGTTTACATGTTGCTGTTTGAAAACAGAAAGTTTACCGCTGTTGCAAAAATTCCCTAGAAAAGTCAGAGAATGATATAATGTTGAAATTTTTTGCATAATGAGATCTGATAAATTTACTACAGTGGGAATTTTATTTTATAATTTTTGGAGTTAGGTAAGTATTGATATTCTTGCATTATTTACATACTGTACTGTTTTGACAGATTGCTGTTATGTTTGCATATGTTTGCTTGTTTAATGATTCTATTTGAGGATAGGAGTATTAAATATGCAGAGGCATTTAGTATGCAATGTTGAATAATAATTTTAGTGATTTGTTACAGTATCAAATGATAATGTTTTGCATTGGTTTATACTAACCTATCTCACGAGTTCTTGTTGAGTTTGTTGTGGATGAAGCTTTTGAGAAATAGAGAAACCATGGTATGAGAGGAATTAAGGAGACACAAAATTTCAAGCTTAGGGATGCCCAAGGCACCCCAAGATAATATTTCAAGAAGTCTCAAGTATCTAAGCTTGGGGATGCCCCGGTAGGCATCCCACCTTTCTTCTTCAACAACTATCGGTTAGTATCGGTTGAGCCTAAGTTTTTGCTTCTTCACATGAGTTGTGCTATCCTTGCAATGTCATTCTATTTTGTTTTGCTTGCTGTTTGAATACAATACCAAGATCTGAAATTCTTAAATGAGAGAGAGTATTCACATAGTTGCATAATTATTTAGCTACACATTGATCTTCACTTATATCTTTTTGGAATAGTTTTTCATTTACTCGTGTGCTTCACTTATATCCTATGAGTAAATTGTTGAATGAGTTGATTGTCATAAATATGAAATTATATATGCCTCATTTGCTTATCCCATGGGGAGTAATGACTTCACGTCTAAGAAGTAGAGGTTATAAATTTATTGGAGGTTAGCAAGCATTGTATTGGTCATTTGAACAATTCATGAAAGAATATTGAAGGAAGAGAGATTCCACATATAAATATACTATCCTAGACATCTTTTATAATTGGGAGCACTCATTAAGTATGACATGCTAAAGAGTTGATGTTGGACAAGGAAGACAACGTAATGGTTTATGTTTTCCGACATCTCAGTTAAAGTATATTGTCATGGATCATTCAAACATGTTGAGCTTGCCTTTCCCCCTCATGCTAGCCAAAATTCCTTGCACCAAGTAGAGATACTACTTGTGCTTCCAAATATCCTTAAACCCAGTTTTGCCATGAGAGTCCACCATACCTACCTATGGATTGAGTAAGATCCTTCAAGTAAGTTGTCATCGGTGCAAGCAATAAAAATTGCTCTCTAAATATGTATGATCTTTTGGTGTGAAGAAAATAGCTTTATACGATCTCTTGTTATGGAAGCAATAAAAGCGATGGACTACATAATAAAGGTCCATATACACGTGGCAATATAAAGTGACGTTCATTCACATTAAGATTTTGTGCATCCAACCCTAAAAGCGCATGACAACCTGTGCTTCCCTCTGCGAAGGGCCTATCTTTTACTTTATGTATTTTACTTTATGCAAGAGTCAAGGTGATCTTCACGTTTCCCTTTTTCATTTTATCCTTTTGCAAGCACCTCGTGTTGGGAAGATCCTGATATATATATCCAATTGGATGTAAGTTAGCATGAACTATTATTGTTGACATCACCCAAAGGTGAATACGTTGGGAGGCAACTCTATAAGCCCCTATTTTTCTCAGTGTCCGATTGAAACTCCACAACCATTAGTATTGCGTGAGTGTTAGCAATTGTAGAAGACTATATGATAGTTGAGTATGTGGAGTTTGTTATTCCTGAAAATAAGACGAATTGCAATTGTTTTGATGACTGAGAATGAAGTTTGCTAGTTTTCAAGAAAGTTTATGGTCTATGCCTTGACATGTGAATTGCTTGTTACTTTATCGTGAGAAGTTTTATGAGATGAACTACTGTTATGACATATTATCATGCTAGAAAAGGTGATTGAAATTATCATTGATCAAACTTGTGCACCTTCTAGCATTCACACTTCATAAATTCTTTCTTTTATCATTTACCTACTCGAGGATGAGTAGGAATTAAGCTTGGGGATGTTGATACGCCTCCAACGTCTCTATAATTTATGAAGCATTCATGCTATTTTATTATCTGTTTTGAATGATTACGGGCTTTATTATACACTTTTATATTACTTTTGGGACTAACCTATTAACTGGAGGCCCAACCCATATTGTTGTTTTCTTGCACGTTTCAGTATTTCGAGGAAAAGGAATATCAAAAGGAGTCCAAACGGAATGAAGCCTTCGGCAGCGTGATTTTTTGGAAGAATATGATCTGGGAGACTTGGAGTTCACGTCAGAAGATCCTCGAGGAGGCCACGAGATAGGAGGGCGCCCCCCCTACTGGGCGTGCCCCCTGTCTCATGGGTCCCTCGAGCACCCCCTGACCAACTTCTTTCGCCTATATAGTCCCACGTACCCTAAAAACATCCACGAACAAGATAGATCGGGAGTTCCGCCGCCGCAAGCCTCTGTATCCACCAAAAACCTCTCGGGAGCTCGTTCTGGCACCCTGCCGGAGGGGGAATCCATCACCGGTGGCCATCTTCATCATCCTGGCACTCTCCATGACGAGGAGGGAGTAGTTCAACCTCGGGACTGAGGGTATGTACCAGTAGCTATGTGTTTGATCTCTCTCTCGTGTTCTCTCTATGGCACGATCTTGATGTATCGCGAGCTTTGTTATTATAATTGGATCTTATGATGTTTCTCCCCCTCTACTCTCTTGTGATGAATTGAGTTTCCCTCTTGAAGTTATCTTATCGGATTGAGTCTTTGATATGAGAACACTTGATGTATGTCTTGCCGTGTTTATCTATGGTGACAATGGGATATCACGTGCCACTTGATGTATGTTTTGGTGACCAACTTGCAGGTTCCGCCCATGAACTTATGCATAGGGGTTGGCACATGTTTTCTTGACTCTCCGGTAGAAACTTTGGGGCACTCTTTGAAGTGCTTTGTGTTGGTTGGATGAATCTGAGATTGTGTGATGCATATCGTATAATCATGCCCACGGATACTTGAGGTGACAATGGAGTATCTAGGTGACATTAGGGTTTTGGTTGATTTGTGTCTTAAGGTGTTATTCTAGTACGAACTCTTTTATAGATCGATCCGAAAGAATAACTTTGAGGTGGTTTCGTACCCTACCATAATCTCTACGTTTGTTCTCCGCTATTAGTGGCTTTGGAGTGACTCTTTGTTGCATGTTGAGGGATTGTTATATGATCTATCTATGTTATTATTGTTGAGAGAACTTTCACTAGTGAAAGTATGAACCCTATGCCTTGTTTCCTACCATTGCAATACCGTTTATGCTCACTTTTATCATTAGTTACCTTGCTGTTTTTATATTTTCAGATTACAAAAACCTATATCTACCATCCATATTGCACTTGTATCACCATCTCTTCGCCGAACTAGAGCACCTATACAATTTACCATTGTATTGGGTGTGTTGGGGACACAAGAGACCCTTTGTTATTTGGTTGCAGGGTTGTTTGAGAGAGACCATCTTCATCCTACGCCTCCCACGGATTGATAAACCTTAGGTCATCCACTTGAGGGAAATTTGCTACTGTCCTACAAACATGTGCACTTGCAGGCCCAACAACGTCTACAAGAAGAAGGTTGTGTAGTAGACATCATAGGGCGAGGCCTCCGCATCTTGGGTGCCCTCGTTGTAGTGATGAGTTTCCTGGGCCACTCCGGGCACCAACCTGCTGGCTTTCAAGATGAGGTAAGCACATGCACACCGAGAAAACACCTCGTAGTCTTTGTCGAAGGCACC
Organism: Triticum timopheevii; assembly: GCA_963921465.1. Lineage (NCBI taxonomy): Eukaryota > Viridiplantae > Streptophyta > Magnoliopsida > Poales > Poaceae > Triticum > Triticum timopheevii. The sequence goes on from OY997270.1 coordinate 109,784,832, forward strand.
GAGGGTGGCCTCGAGAAAACGCCACGAACTATTGTTTAAAGCAGCCAACCGCATCGCAGCGTCAGCGCGCGAGGCGTTAACGGTGGCCTCGACGGCGAGGTTCTCCTCCAAGATCTAGGGGTCGGCACGAACGGCCGCCATCACGACCTCATCCGCGCATGCGGCCGCGATTTGCTTCTCCGCTGCCAAATGCTCCTTGAGGTCTTGGCTATACTGCGTGCACCATGGCTTAGGCCGGTGCTTATTTGGTGGAGGGGTCAGTGATTTGAGTGGAAGGTGTCGTGCTCACGTCGGTGGTAGGGGCATGTGGGATGTGGAAGGAAGAGGAGGATGGGGGTCGGGTGTGGATTACCTACCTGCATAGGCGAGGCCGAGGAGCGTGAAGGAGGGTCGCCGGTGAGGAGGCGGCGGCGCTGCAAGCAAGGAGTGAAGGTTTCAACTTAGAAAGGAAGGCGGAAAGAGCAGAAATGTGGCTTTTGGTAAGGGGGAGGGGGCGGGGAGGTAGATATTTCCATGGAAGCCGAAAATTTGGAATCGCTTCAGCCAAAAAACTTGCGCGCAAAGTGTCATCAGACATGGTCCCTTATTCAGAACTGTGTACGATATGTGAACATAACAAACGATTCAGATAGCTTAACCCGTGTGTGTTGAGTTTGACATCAAAATTTTTGGTTCCAATTTCCCTGGTTACAGTGGTCATCAACGTCATTGCATAATTTGGGTACACAAATGAGACTAACTTCTTAATCGAGCAAGTTCAGCAATTAAATAGAGCTAGCTGACCTAAACTTTACTCTAACAAATTAAAGACCAACGCTCTTAATTAAACAAAACAAAGAATACTACTACGGCTGGTGATCGTCGATCTCCTCCGCCACCTCCATGTCCAGCTCATGCCCGACGGTCTCCTGGGAAAGGGGCTCCATGGCATCAATTGCACCATACTCGGCAAGCATCTCGCCATCCGCGTCCGCCATATCTTTGGAATAGGCTGCCACGAGTTGGGTGTGGGCGGTTGCGATCTGGGCTCTGGCGGGCTCCGTCGTGGCAAGGTATGTCGCGCAGGAACGGACGGCTGCTCGAACTCTCTCGGTGATTGCCAGCTCTTAGGTCATGGGTTACCGACCGTTGTCGGAGAAGCTTCGTTCGATTTATGCGGTGACCGCCACGAGCTGGGCATGGACGGCCTCAACATGGTAGTGGGCGGCCTCCAGCAGGACTAAGGCCGCCGCTGTGGAACGGACAGCTGCTATGCCGCTCTCACCAGTTGCTATCCCCGAGGCAGATGTTGCTGCCGCCGCCTGAGAAGCAACAGCGGCCGTTTGGGCTACCTTGGCCGCCCGGACGCAGACTACGGTCACCCTCATGAAGCTTGTTAGCATGCGCCTGGCGGCTGCGGCCGCGCTCTCGCTGGAGTGGGCCACCGAAGTTGCCCTCATGACGTGGGTCCACGTCCCCATCATTCACCAGCGACGAATGAACAGTGAAATGATATTTGGGGAGTGAGCTAGTGTCCTTGATGTTGGGAACGTAGTATTTCAAAAAAAATTCTTACGATCACGCAAGATCTATCTAGGAGAAGCATAGCACGAGCGGGAGAGTGTGTCCACGTACCCTCGTCGACCGAAAGCAGAAGCATTTAGTAACACGGTTGATGTAGTCGAATGTCTTCGAGATCCAACCGATCAAGTACCGAACGCACGGCACCTCCGCGATCTGCACACGTTCAGCTCGGTGACGTCCCTCGAACTCTTGATCCAGTTGAGGCCGAGGGAGAGTTTCGTCAGCACGACGGTGTGGTGACGGTGATGATGAAGTTACTGGCTCAGGGCTTCACCTAAGCACTACGATGATATGACCGACGTGTAAAACTATGGAGGGCGGAACCGCACACGACTAAGAGATTGTCTGTTGTGCCTTTGGGGTGCCCCCTGCCCCTGTATATAAAGGAGGGGAGGAGGAGGCTGGCCAACAAGGGGCACGCCAGGGAGAGGGGAGTCCTACTAGGACTCCAGTCCTAGTAGGATTCGGCCCCACCCTTTTTCCTTCTACCGGAGGGGGAAAAGGGGAAGGAGAGGGAGTAGGAGAAGGAAAGGGGGGTGGTGTTGGGGAACGTAGTAATTTCTAAAGAATTCCTACGCGCACGCAAGATCATGGTGATGCATAGCAACGAGAGGGGAGAGTGTGTCCACGTACCCTCGTAGACCGAAAGCGGAAGTGTTAGAACAACGCGGTTGATGTAGTCGTACGTCTTCATGATCTGACCGATCGAAGTACCGAACGCACGGCACCTATGAGTTCAGCACACGTTCAACTCGATGACGTCCCACGAACTCCGAAACAGCAGAGCTTCGCCGGAGAGTTTCTCAGCACGACGGCGTGATGACGGCGATGATGATGCTAACGATGCAGGGCTTCGCCTAAGCACCGCTACGATATTATCAAGGTGGATTATGGTGGAGGGGGGCACCGCACACGTCTAAGAGATCAACAAATCAATTGTTGTGTCTCCAAGTAGGATTCCCCCCTCTTTCCTAGTCCTAGTAGGAGAGGGGAAGGAAGGGGAGGAGAAGAAGAAGGAAAGGGGGGCCGCCCCCCTAGTCCAATTCGGTTTGGGCTAGGGGGGCGCGCGCCCCTAGCTGTCCGCCTCTCCTCTTCCTCCACTTGGGCCCATAAGGCCCAATAATTTCCCGGGGGGGTCCGGTAACCCCCCGGTACTCCAGTAAATGTCTGAACCCTCCCGGAACCCTTCCGATGTCCAAACATAGTCGTCCATTATATCGATCTTTACGTCTCGACCATTTTGAGACTCCTCGTCATGTCCATGATCATATCCGGGACTCCGAACTACCTTCGGTACATCAAAACACAAAAACTCATAATACCGATCGTCACCGAACTTTAAGCATGCGGACCCTACGGGTTCGAGAACTATGTAGACATGACCGAGACACGTCTCCGGTCAATAACCAATAGAGGAACCTGGATGCTCATATTAGCTCCTACATATTCTACGAAGATCTTTATCGGTCAAACCGCATAACAACATACGTTGTTCCCTTTGTCATTGGTATGTTACTTGCCTGAGATTCGATCGTCGGTATCTCAATACCTAGTTCAATCTCTTTACCGGCAAGTCTCTTTACTCGTTCTGTAATGCATCATCCTGCAACTAACTCATTAGTTACAATGCTTGCAAGGCTAATAGTGATGTGCATACCGAGAGGGCCCAGAGATACCTCTCTGACAATCGGAGTGACAAATCCTAATCTCGATCTATGCCAACCCAAAAAACACCTTTGGAGACACCTGTAGAGCACCTTTATAATCACCCAGTTACGTTGTGATGTTTGGTAGCACACAAAGTGTTCTTCTGGTATTCGGGTGTTGCATAGTCTCATAGTCATAGGAACATGTATAAGTCATGAAGAAAACAATAACAACATACTAAATGATCAAGTGCTAAGCTAACGGAATGGGTCAAGTCAATCACATCATTCTCTAATGATGTGATCTCATTAATCAAATGACAACTCTTGTCTATGGCTAGGAAACTTAACCATCTTTGATTCAACGAGCTAGACAAGTAGAGGCATACTAGTGACACTTAGTTTGTCTATGTATCCACACATGTATTATATTTCCGGTTAATACAATTCTAGCATGAATAATAAACATTTATCATGATATAAGGAAATAAATAATAACTTTAGTATTGCCTCTAGGGCATATTTCCTTCAGTCTCCCACTTGCACTAGAGTCAATAATCCAGATTACACAGTAATGATTCTAACACCCATGGAGTCTTGGTGCTGATCATGTTTTGCTCGTGGAAGAGGCTTAGTCAACGGGTCTGCAACATTCAGATCCGTATGTATCTTGCAAATCTCTACGTCTCCCACCTGGACTTGATCCCGCATGGAGTTGAAGCGTCTCTTGATGTGCTTGGTTCTCTTGTCAAATCTGGATTCCTTTGCCAAGGCAATTGCACCAGTATTATCACAAAAGATTTTCATTGGACCCGATGCACTAGGTATGACACCTAGATCGGATATGAACTCCTTCATCCAGACTCCTTCATTTGCTGCTTCCGAAGCAACTATGCACTCCGCTTCACACGTAGATCCTGCCACGATGCTTTGTTTAGAACTGCTCCAACTGACAGCTCCACCGTTTAATATAAACACGTATCCGGTTTGCAATTTAGAATCGTCTGGATCAGTGTCAAAGCTTGCATCGACATAACCGTTTATGATGACCTCTTTGTCACCTCCATAAACGAGAAACATATCCTTAGTCCTTTTTAGGTATTTCAGGATGTTCTTGACCGCTGTCCAGTGATCCACTCCTGGATTACTTTGGTACCTCCCTGCTAAACTAATAGCAAGGCACACATCAGGTCTGGTACACAGCATTGCATACATGATAGAGCCTATGGCTGAAGCATAGGGAACATCTTTCATTTTCTCTCTATCTTCTGCAGTGGTCGGGCATTGAGTCTTACTTAACTTCATACCTTGTAACACAGGCAAGAAACCTTTCTTTGCCTGATCCATTTTGAACTTCTTCAAAACCTTGTCAAGGTATGTACTTTGAGAAAGTCCAATTAAGCGTCTTGATCTATCTCTATAGATCTTGATGCCCAATATATAAGCAGCTTCACCGAGGTCTTTCATTGAAAAACTCTTATTCAAGTATCCTTTTATGCTATCCAGAAGTTCTATATCATTTCCAATCAACAATATGTCATCCACATATAAGATTAGAAATGCTACAGAGCTCCCACTCACTTTCTTGTAAAGACAGGCTTCTCCAAAAGTCTATATAAAACCATATGCTTTGATCACATTATCAAAATGTTTATTCCAACTCCGAGAGGCTTGCACTAGTCCATAAATGGATCGCTGGAGCTTGCATACTTTGTTAGCATCCTTTGGATCGATAAAACCTTCAGGTTGCATCCTATACAACTCTTCTTCCAGAAATCCATTCAGGAATGCAGTCTTTACATCCATTTGCCAAATTTCATAATCATAAAATGCGGCAATTGCTAACATGATTCCGACGGACTTAAGCATTGCTACGGGTGAGAAGCTCTCATCATAATCAACTCCTTGAACTTGTCGAAAACCTTACGCAACAAGTCGAGCTTTGTAGACAGTAACATTACCGTCAGCATCAGTCTTCTTCTTGAAGATCCATTTATTCTTGATGGCTTACCGATCATCGGGCAAGTCAACCAAAGTCCACACTTTGTTCTCATACATGGATCCCATCTCATATTTCATGGCCTCAAGTAATTTTGCGGAATCAGGGCTCATCATCGCTTCCTCATAGTTCGTAGGTTTGTCATGGTCAAGCAACATGACCTCCAGAACAGGATTACCATACCACTCTGGTGCGGATCTTACTCTGGTTGAGATACGAGGTTTGGTAGTAACTTGATCTGAAGTTTCATGATCGTCATCATTAGCTTCCTCACTAATTGGTGTAGGTGTCACAGGAACCGGTTTCTGTGATGAACTACTTTCCAATAAGGGAGCAGGTACAGTTACCTCATCAAGTTCTACTTTCCTCCCACTCATTTCTTTCGAGAGAAACTCCTTCTCTAGAAAGGATCCATTCTTAGCAATGAAAGTCTTGCCTTCGGATCTGTGATAGAAGGTGTACCCAACTGTTTCCTTTGGGTATCCTATGAAGACACATTTCTCTGATTTGGGTTCGAGCTTACCAGGTTGAAGCTTTTTCACATAAGCATCGCAGCCCCAAACTTTAAGAAATGACAACCTTGGTTTCTTGCCAAACCATAGTTCATAAGGCGTCGTCTCAACGGATTTTGATGGTGCCCTATTTAACATGAATGCAACCGTCTCTAAAGCATAACCCCAAAACGATAGCGGTAAATCAGTAAGAGACATCATAGATCGCACCATATCTAGTAAAGTATGATTACGACGTTCGTACACACCATTACGCTGTGGTGTTCCGGGTGGCGTGAGTTGCGAAACTATTCCGCATTGTTTCAAATGTAGACCAAACTTGTAACTCAAATATTCTCCTCCACGATCAGATCGTAGAAACTTTTTTGTTGTTACGATGATTTTCCACTTCACTCTGAAATTCTTTGAACTTTTCAAATGTTTCAGACTTATGTTTCATTAAGTAGATATACCCATATCTGCTCAAATCATCTGTGAAGGTGAGAAAATAACGATACCCGCCGCGAGCCTCAATGTTCATCGGACCACATACATCAGTATGCATGATTTCCAATAAATCTGTTGCTCGCTCCATTGTTCCAGAGAACGACGTTTTAGTCATCTTGCCCATGAGGCATGGTTCGCAAGTACCAAGTGATTCCAGAAGTCCATCAGTATGGAGTTTCTTCATGCGCTTTACACCAATATGACCCAAGCGATAGTGCCACAAATAAGTTGCACTATCATTATCAACTCTACATCTTTTGGTTTCAACATTATGAATATGTGTATCACTACTATCGAGATTCAACACAAATAGACCACTCTTCAAGGGTGCATGACTATAAAAGATATTACTCATATAAATAGAACAACCATTATTCTCAGATTTAAATGAATAACCGTCTCGCATTAAACAAGATCCAGATATAATGTTCATGCTCAACGCTGGCAGCAAATAACAATTATTTAGGTTTAAAACTAATCCCGAAGGTAGATGTAGAGGTAGCGTGCTGACGGCGATCACATCGACTTTGGAACCATTTCCCACGCGCATCGTCACCTCGTCCTTAGCCAGTCTTAGCTTAATCCGTAGTCCCTGTTTCGAGTTGCAAATATTAGCAACAGAACCAGTATCAAATACCCAGGTGCTACTGCGAGCTCTAGTAAGGTACACATCAATAACATGTATATCACATATACCTTTGTTCACCTTGCCATCCTTCTTATCCGCCAAATACTTGGGGCAGTTCCGCTTCCAGTGACCAGTCTGTTTGCAGTAGAAGCACTCAGTCTCAGGCTTAGGTCCAGACTTGGGTTTCTTCTCCTGAGCAGCAACTTGTTTGCCGTTCTTCTTGAAGTTCCCCTTCTTCTTCCCTTTACCCTTTTTCTTGAAACTGGTGGTCTTGTTGACCGTCAACACTTGATGCTTCTTCTTGATTTCTACCTCCGCAGCCTTTAGCATCGCGAAGAGCTCGGGAATTGTCTTATCCATCCCTTGCATATTATAGTTCATCACGAAGCTCTTGTAGCTTGGTGGCAGTGATTGAAGAATTCTGTCAATGACACTATCATCCGGAAGATTAACTCCCAGTTGAATCAAGTGATTGTTATACCTAGACATTCTGAGTATATGCTCACTGACAAAACTATTCACCTCCATCTTACAGCTGTGGAACTTATTGGAGACTTCATATCTCTCAATCCGGGCATTTGCTTGAAATATTAACTTCAACTCCTGGAATATCTCATATGTTCCATGACGTTCAAAACGTCGTTGAAGTCCCGGTTCTAGGCTGTAAAGCATGGCACACTAAACTATCGAGTAGTCATCAGCTTTGCTTTGCCAGACGTTCATAACATCTGGTTCAGCTCCTGCAGCAGGTTTGGCACCTAGTCGTGCTTCCAGGACGTAATTCTTCTGTGCAGCAATGAGGATAATCCTCAAGTTACGGACCCAGTCTGTGTAATTGCTACCATCATCTTTTAACTTTGCTTTCTCAAGGAACGCATTAAAATTCAATGGAAGACAAGCAAAATACTATCAGGTACTAAGTTCATGATAAATTTAAGTTCAATTAATCATATTACTTAAGAACTCCCACTTAGATAGACATCCCTCTAATCATCTAAGTGATCACGTGATCCATATCAACTAAACCATAACCGATCATCACGTGAGATGGAGTAGTTTTCAATGGTGAACATCACTATGTTGATCATATCTACTATATGATTCACGCTCAACCTTTCGGTCTCAGTGTTCCGAGGCCATATCTGCATATGCTAGGCTTGTCGAGTTTAACCCGAGTATTCTGCGTGTGCAAAACTGTCTTACACCCGTTGTAGATGAACGTTGAGCTTATAACACCCGATCATCACGTGGTGTCTCGGCACGATGAACTTTGGCAATGGTGCATACTCAGGGAGAACACTTTTACCTTGAAATTTAGTGAGAGATCATCTTACAATGCTACCGTCGAACTAAGCAAAATAAGATGCATAAAGGATAAACATCACATGCAATCAATATAAGTGATATGATATGGCCATCATCATCTTGTGCCTTTGATCTCCATCTCAAAGCACCGTCATGATCACCATCGTCACCGGCGCGACACCTTGATCTCCATCGTAGCATCATTGTCGTCTCGCCAACTATTGCTTCTACGACTATCGCTACCGCTTAGTGATAAAGTAAAGCAATTACATGGCGATTGCATTTCATACAATAAAGCGACAACCATATGGCTCCTGCCAGTTGCCGATAACTCGGTTACAAAACATGATCATCTCATACAATAAAATTTAGCATCATGTCTTGACCATATCACATCACAACATGCCCTGCAAAAACAAGTTAGACATCCTCTACTTTGTTGTTGCAAGTTTTACGTGGCTGCTACGGGCTGAGCAAGAACCATTCTTACCTATGCATCAAAACCACAACGATAGTTCGTGAAGTTAGTGTTGTTTTAACCTTCTCAAGGATCGGACGTAGCCACACTCGGTTCAACTAAAGTTGGAGAAACTGACACCCGCCAGCCACATGTGTGCAAAGCACGTCGGTAGAACCAGTCTCGCACAAGCATACGCGTAATGTCGGTCCGGGCCGCTTCATCCAACAATACCGCCAAACCAAAGTATGGCATGCTGGTAAGCAGTATGACTTGTATCGCCCACAACTCACTTGTGTTCTACTCGTGCATATAACATCTACGCATAAACCTGGCTCGGATGCCACTCTTGGGGAACATAGTAATTTCAAAAAAATTCCTACGCACACGCAAGATCATGGTGATGCATAGCAACGAGAGGGGAGAGTGTGTCCACGTACCCTCGTAGACCGAAAGCGGAAGCGTTAGAACAACGCGGTTGATGTAGTCGTACGTCTTCATGATTTGACCGATCCAAGTACCGAACGCACGGCACCTCCGAGTTCAGCACACGTTCAACTCGACAACGTCCCGCGAACACCGATCCAGCAGAGCTTCGCCGGAGAGTTTCGTCAGCATGACAGCATGATGACGATGATGGTGTTGCTACCGACGCAGGGCTTCGCCTAAGCACCGCTACAATATTATCGAGATGGATTATGGTGGAGGGGGGCACCGCACACGGCTAAGAGATCAATAGATCAATTGTTGTGTCTCCAAGGGGTGCCCCCCTCCCCGTATATAAAGGAGGGAGAGGAGGAGGGGGCGGCCAAGGAGGAGGAGGCGCGCCCAACAGGGGCAATCCTACTCCAAGTAGGATTCCCCCCCTCTTTCCTAGTCCTAGTAGGAGAGGGGAAGGAAGGGGAGGAGAAGAAGAAGGAAAGGGGGCGGCCCCTAGTCCAATTCGGTTTGGTCTAGGGGGGGCGCGCGCCCCTAGCTGGCCTCCTCTCCTCTTCCTCCACTTGGGCCCATAAGGCCCAATAACTTCCAGGGGGTTTCGGTAACCCCCCCGGTACTCCGGTAAATGTGTGAAACCTCCCGGAACACTTCCAGTGTCCAAACATAGTCGTCTAATATATTGATCTCTATGTCTCGACCACTTCGAGACTCCTCATCATGTCCATGATCATATCCGGGACTCCGAACGACCTTTGGTACATCAAAACACAAAAACTCATAATACCGATCGTCACCGAACTTTAAGCGTGCGGACCCTACGGGTTCAAGAATTTTGTAGACATGACCGAGACACGTCTCCGGTCAATAACCAATACCGGAACCTGGATGCTCATATTGGCTCCTACATATTCTACGAAGATCTTTATCGGTCAAACCGCATAACAACATACGTTGTTCCCTTTGTCATCGGTATGTTACTTTCCCGATATTCGATCGTCGGTATCTCAATACCTAGTTCAATCTCGTTACCGGCAAGTCTCTTTACTTTTTCCGTAATGCATCATCCCGCAACTAACTCATTAGTTACAATGCTTGCAAGGCTTATAGTGATGTGCATTACCGAGAGGGCCCAGATATACCTCTCCGACAATCGGACTGACAAATCCTATTCTCGATCTATGCCAACCCAAAAAGCACCTTCGGAGACACCTGTAGAGCACCTTTATAATCACCCAGTTACGTTGTGACGTTTGGTAGCACACAAAGTGTTCTTCCGGTATTCGGGAGTTGCATAGTCTCATAGTCATAGGAACATGTATAAGTCATGAAGAAAGCAATAGCAACATACTAAACGATCAAGTACTAAGCTAACGGAATGGGTCAAGTCAATCACATCATTCTCTAATGATGTGATCTCGTTAATCAAATGATAACTCATGTCTATGGCTAGGAAACTTAACCATCTTTGATTCAACGAGCTAGTCAAGTAGAGGCATACTAGTGACACTCAGTCAGTCTATGTATCCAAACATGTATTATGTTTCCGGTTAATACAATTCTAGCATGAATAATAAACATTTAGCATGATATAAGGAAATAAATAATAACTTTATTATTGCCTCTAGGGCATATTTCCTTCAGGTGGCGCCCCCTTCACAAGTCCAATTCGGCCTCCTCCCTTGTGGGCGGTGCACCAGCCCCTTGTGGGCTGGTTAGCCTCCCTCCTATGGCCCATAAGGCCCATATATTTCCCCGGGGGGTTCCGGTAACCTCCCGGTACTCCGGAAAAATGCCCGAATCACTCGGAACCATTCCGATGTCCGAATGCAACCTTCCAATATATGAATCTTTACCTCTCGACCATTTCGAGACTCCTCGTCATGTCCGTGATCTCATCTAGGACTCCGAACAAACTTAGGTACATCAAATCACATAACTCATAATACAAATCGTCATCGAACGTTAAGCGTGCGGACCCTACGGGTTCGAGAACTATGTAGACATGACCGAGACACATCTTCGGTCAATAACCAATAGCGGAACCTGGATGCTCATATTGGCTCCTACATATTCTACAAAGATATTTATCAGTGAAACCGCGTAACAACATACGTTGTTCCCTTTGTCATCGGTATGTTACTTGTCCGAGATTCGATCGTCGGTATCATCATACCTATTTCAATCTCGTTACCGGCAAGTCTCTTTACTCGTTCCATAATACTTCATCCCACAACTAACTCATTAGTCACATTGCTTGCAAGGCTTATAGTGATGAGCATTACCGAGAGGGCCCAGAGATACCTTTCCGATACACGGAGTGACAAATCCTAATCTCGATCTATGCCAACCCAACAAACACCTTCGGAGACACCTGTAGAGAATCTTTATAATCACCCAGTTACGTTGTGACGTTTGATAGCACACAAGGTGTTCCTCCAGTATTCGGGAGTTGCATAATCTCATAGTCAGAGGAACATGTATAAGTCATGAAGAAAGCAATAGCAATAAAACTATACGATTATTATGCCAAGCTAATGGATGGGTCTTGTCCATCACATCATTCTCTAATGAATGTGATCCCATTCATCAATGACAACACATGTCTATGGTTAGGAAACTTAACCATCTTTGATTAACAAGCTAGTTCTAGTAGAGGCATACTAGGGACACTCTTCTTGTCTATGTTTTCACAAATGTACTAAGTTTCCGGTTAATACAATTCTAGCATGAATAATAAACATTTATCATGATATAAGGAAATAAATAATAACTTTATTATTGCCTCTAGGGCATATTTCCTTCAGTCTCCCACTTGCACTAGAGTCAATAATCTAGTTCACATCGCCATGTGATTTAACACCAACAGTTCACATCTTTATGTTATTAACACCCATAGGGTTTACTAGAGTAAATAATCTAGTTCACATCGCTTATGTGATCAACACCCAAGAGTAATAAGGTGTGATCATGTTTTGCTTATGAGAGAAGTTTTAGTCTATGGGTCTGCCACATTCAGATCCGTAAGTATTTTGCAAATTTCTATGTCTACAATGCTCTGCACAGAGCTACTCTAGCTAATTGCTCCCACTTTCAATATGTATCCAGATTGAGATGCGGAGTCATCTGGATCGGTGTAAAGCTTGCATCAGCATAACTATTTCCGATGAACTCTATATCACCTCCATAACCGAGAAATATCTCCTTAGTCCTCTAAGGATAATTTTGACCGTTGTCAAGTGATTCACTCCTGGATCACTATTGTACCCTCTTGCCAAACTCATGGTGAGATTCACAATAGGTCTGGTACACAGCATAGCATACTTCATAGAACCTATGACTGAGGCATAGGGAATGAATTTTCATTCTCTTTCTATTTTCTGCCGTGGTCGGGTTTTGAGTCTTTACTCAACTTCACACCTTGCAACACAGGCAAGAACTCCTTCTTTGACTGTTCCATTTTGAACTACTTCGAAATCTTGTCAAGGTATGTACTTATTGAAAAGAAAAACTTATCAAGCGTCTTTGTTCTATCTCTATAGTTCTTGATGCTCAATATGTAAGCAACTTCACTAAGGTCTTTCTAATCCTTTCAAACACTCCTTTATGCTTTCCAGAAAAATTCTACATTATTTCTGATCGACAATATGTCATTCACATATACCTATCAAAAATGTTGTAGTACTCCCACTCACTTTCTTCACCGCAAGTCTGTATAAAACCATATGCTTTGATCACCTTATCAAAGCGTATATTCCAACTCCGAGATGCTTGCACCAGTCCATAGATGGATTGCTGGAGCTTGCACACTTTGTTCGCACCTTTGAGGATTGACAAAACCTTCTTGTTGCATCATATACAACTCTTCTTCAAGAAATCCATTAAGGAATGTAGTTTTTGACACCCATTTGCTAGATTTCATGAAATGTGGCAATTGCTAACATGATTCGGACAGACTTTAAGCATCGATACGAGTAAGAAAATCTCATCATAGTCAACATCTTGAACTTGTCAAAAACCCTTTTCGACAAGTTGAGCTTTGTAGATAGTAACACTACTATCAGCGTCTGTCTTCCTCTTGAAGATCCATTTATTTTCTATGGTTTGCCGATCATCGGGCAAATCCATCAAAGTCCACACTTTGTTTTCATACATGGATCCCATCTCAGATTTCATGGCCTCAAGCCATTTCGTGGAATCTAGGCTCATCATCGCTTCCTCATACTTCGCAAGTTCATCATGGTCTAGTAACATGACTTCCAGCACAGGATTACCGTACCACTCTGGTGCGGATCATGCTCTGGTTGACCTACAAAGTTCTGTAGTAACTTGATCTGAAGTTTCATGATCATCATCATTAACTTCCTCACTAATTGGTGTAGGAATCACTAGAAGTGATTTCTGTGATGACCTACTTTCCAGTTCGGGAGAAGGTACAATTACCTCATCAAGTTTTACTTTCCTCCCACTCACTTCTTTCGAGAGAAACTCCTTCTCTAGAAAGGATGCATTCTTAGCAACAAAGATCTTGCCTTCGAATCAGTGATAGAAGGTGTACCCAACAGTTTCTTTTGGGTATCCTATGAAGACGCACTTCTCTGATTTGGGTTTGAGCTTATCAGGCTGAAGCTTTTTCACATAAGCATCACAACCCCAAACTTTAAGAAACGACAACTTAGATTTCATGCCAAACCACAGTTCATATGGTGTCGTCTCAACGGATTTACATGGTGCCCTATTTAACGTGAATGCAGTTGTCTCTAATGCATAACCCCAAAACAATAGTGGTAAATCGGTAAGAGACATCATAGATCGCACCATATCTAATAAAGTATGGTTACGACGTTCAGACACACCATTATGCTGTTGTGTTCCAGGTGGCGTGAGTTGCGAAACTATTTCACATTGTTTCAAATGAAGACCAAACTCGTAACTCAAATATTCGTCTCCATGATCAGATCGTAGAAACTTTATTTTCTTGTTATGATGATTTTCCACTTCACTCTGAAATTCTTTGAACTTTTCAAATGTTTCACACTTATGTATCATCAAGTAGATATACCCATATCTGCTCAAATCATCTACGAAGGTTAGAAAATAACGATACCCGCCGTGAGCCTCAACACTCATCGGACCGCATACATCAGTATGTATTATTTCCAACAAGTCTGTTGCTCGCTCCATTGTTCCGGAGAACGGAGTCTTAGTCATCTTGCCCATGAGGCATGGTTCGCAAGTATCAAGTGATTCATAATCAAGTGATTCCAAAAGCCCATCAACATGGAGTTTCTTCCTGCGCTTTACACCAATATGACCCAAACGATAGTGCCACAAATATGTTGCACTATCATTATCAACTTTGCATCTTTTGGCATCAATATTATGAATATGTGTATCATTACGATCGAGATTCAATGAACCATTTATATTAAGTGTATGACCATAGCAGGTTTTATTCATGTAAATAGAACACCAATTATTCTTTGACTTAAATGAATAACCGTATTGCAATAAACATGATCCAATCATATTCATGCTCAATGCAAACACCAAATAACATTTATTTTGGTCCAACACTAATCTCGAAGGTAGAGGGAGTGTGCGATGGTGATCTTATCAACCTTGGAATCATTTCCAACACACATCGTCACTTCGCCCATAACTAGTTTGTGTTCATTCTGCAACTCCTGTTTTTAGTTACTACTCTTAGCAACTAAACCGGTATCAAATACTGAGGGGTTGCTATAAAAACTAGTGAAGTACACATCAATAACATGTATATCAAATATACTTTTGTTCACTTTGCCATCCTTCTTATCCGCCAAGTATCTAGGGCAGTTCCACTTCCAGTGACCATTTCCTTTGCAGTAGAAGCATTCAGTTCCAGGCTTGGGTCTAGCTTTGGGCTTCTTCATGGGAGCAGCAACTTGCTCGCTATTCTTCTTTGAAGTTCCCCTTTCTTTCCCTTTTTCCTTTTCTTGAAACTAGTGGTCTTGTTAACCATCAACACTTGATGATATTTCTTGATTTCTACCTTCGCCGATTTCAGCATCGCAAAGAGCTTGGGAATTACTTTCGTCATCCCTTGCATATTATAGTTCATCACTAAGTTCTAGTAACTTGGTGACAGTGACTAGAGCACTTTGTCAATTACTATCTTATCTGGAAGATAAACTCCCACTTGATTCAAGCAACTGTAGTACCCAGACAATCTGAGCACATGCTCACTGGTTGAGCTATTCTCCTCCATCTCGTAGGCAAAGTACTATCAGAGGTCTCATACCTCTCGACACAGGCATGAGTATGAAATACCACTTTCAACTCTTAGAACATCTTATATGCTCCATGGCGTTCAAAATATTTTTGAAGTCCCGGTTCTAAGCCGTAAAGCATGGTGCACTAAACTATTAAGTAGTCATCATACCGAGCTTTGTCAAACGTTTATAACGTGTGCAACTACTCCTGCAATAGGTCTGTCACCTAGCGGTGCATCAAGGACATAATTCTTCTGTGCAGCAATGAGGATAATCCTCAGACCACATACCAAGTCCGCATCATTGCTACTATCATCTTTCAACTTATTTTTCTCTAGGAACATATCAAAAATAAACTAGAAGCTGCATCACAAGCTATTGATCTAAGATATGCAAATACTATCAGGACTAAGTTCATGATAAATTAAAGTTCAATTAATCATATTACTTAAGAACTCCCACTTAGATAGACATCCCTCGAGTCATCTAAACCATGTCCGATCATCACGTGAGATGGAGTAGCTTTCAATGGTGAACATCACTATGTTGATCATATCAACTATATGATTCACGCTCGACCTTTCGGCATATCTATGTTTTGAGGCCATACTGCATATGGTAGGCTCGTCAAGTTTAACCCAAGTATTCTGCGTGTGCAAAACTGGCTTGCACCCGTTGTATGTGAACATAGAGCTTATCACACCCGATCATCACGTGGTGTCTCAGCACGAAGAACTGTAGCAACAGTGCATACTCAGGGAGAACACTTATACCTTGAAATTTAGTGAGAGATCATCTTATAATGCTACCGCCGTACTAAGCAAAATAAGATGCACAAAAGGATAAACATCACATGCAATCAAATAAGTGATATGATATGGCCATCATCATCATGTGCTTTTGATCTCCATCTCCAAAGCACCGTCACGATCACCATCGTCACTGGCTTGACACCTTGATCTCCATCGAAGCATCACTATCATCTCGCCAACTATTGCTTCTATGACTATCGCTACCTCTTAGTGATAAAGTAAAGCAATTACATGGCGAATGCATTTCATACAATAAAGCGACAACCATATGGCTCCTGCCAGTTGCCGATAACTGTTACAAAACATGATCATATCATACAACAAATTGTATATCATCACATCTTGACCATATCACATCACAACAAGCCCTGCAAAAACAAGTTAGACGTCTTCTACTTTGTTGTTGCAAGTTTTACGTGGCTGCTACGGGCTTCTAGCAAGAACCATTCTTACCTACGCATCAAACCACAACGATTTTTTGTCAAGTGTGCTGTTTTAACCTTCAACAAGGACCGGGCGTAGTCACACTTGATTCAACTAAAATTGGAGAAGCAGACACCCACTAGCCACCTGTGTGCGAAGCACGGCGGTAGAACCAGTCTCATGAACGCGGTCATGTAATGTCGGTCTGGGCCGCTTCATCCAACAATACCGCCGAATCAAAGTATGACATGCTGGTAAGCAGTATGACTATTATCGCCCACAACTCTTTGTGTTCTACTCATGCATATAACATCTACACATAGACCTGGCTCGGATGCCACTATTGAGGAATGTAGTATTTCAAAAAATTTGCCTACGATCACGCAAGATCTATCTAGGAGAAGCATAAAAATGAGCGGGGAGAGTGTGTCCACGTACCCTCATAGACCGAAAGCGGAAGAGTTTAGTAACACGGTTGATGTAGTCGAACGTCTTCGCGATCCAACCGATCAAGTACCGGACGCACGGCACCTCCGCGATCTGCACACGTTCAGCTTGGTGACGTCCCTCAAACTCTTGATCCAGTTGAGGTCGAGGGAGAGTTTTGTCAGCACAATGGCGTGGTGATGGTGATGATGAAGTTACCGGCACAGGGCTTGGCCTAAGCACTACGACGATATGACCGAGGTGTAAAACTGTGGAGGGGGGCACCGCACACGGCTAAGAGATTGTCTGTTGTGCCTTTGACGTGCCCCCTGCCCCTGTATATAAAGGAGGGGAGGAGGAGGCCGGCCGACAAGGGGCACGCCAGGGAGAGGGGAGTCCTACTAGGACTCCAGTCCTAGTAGGATTCGGCCCCACCCTTTTTTTCCTTCTACCGGAGGGGGAAAGGGGGAAGGAGAGGGAGTAGGAGAAGGAAAGGGGGCGCCCCCTTCCCAAGTCCAATTTGGCCTCCTCCCTTGTGGGGGCCACACCAGCCCCTTGTGGGCTGGTTAGCCTCCCTCCTATGGCCCATAAGGCCCATATCTTTCCCCGGGGGGTTTCGGTAACCTCCCGGTACTCCGAAAAAATGCTCGAATCACTCGAAACCATTTCGATGTCCGAATGCAACCTTCCAATATATGAATCTTTACCTCTCGACCATTTCGAGACTCCTCGTCATGTCCGTGATCTCATACGGGACTCCGAATAAACTTTGGTACATCAAATCACATAACTCATAATACAAATCGTCATCGAACGTTAAGCGTGCGGACCCTACGGGTTCGAGAACTCGGTAGACATGACCGAGACACATCTCCGTTCAATAACCAATAGCGGAACCTGGATCCTCATATTGGCTCCTACATATTCTACGAAGATCTTTATCGGTCAAACCGCATAACAACATATGTTGTTCCCTTTGTCATCGGTATGTTACTTGCCCGAGATTCGATCATCGGTATCATCATACCTAGTTCAATCTCGTTACCGGCAAGTCCCTTTACTTGTTCCGTAATACTTCATCCCGCAACTAACTCATTAGTCATATTGCTTGCAGGGCTTATAGTGACGAGCATTGCCGAGAGGGCCCAGAGATACCTCTCCGATACACGGAGTGACAAATCCTAATCTCGATCTATGCCAACCCAACAAACGCCTTTGGAGACACCTGTAGAGCATCTTTATAATCACCCAGTTACGTTGTGATGTTTGATAGCACACAAGGTGTTCCTCCGGTATTCGGGAGTTGCATAATCTCATAGTCAGAGGAACATGTATAAGTCATGAAGAAAGCAATAGCAATAAAACTATACGATCATTATGCCAAGCTAACGGATGGGTCTTGTCCATCACATCATTCTCTAATGATGTGATCCCTTTCATCAAATGACAACACATGTCTATGGTTAGGAAACTTAACCATCTTTGATTAACGAGCTAGTTCTAGTAGAGGCATACTAGAGACACTCTTTTTGTCTATGTATTCACACATGTACTAAGTTTCCGGTTAATACAATTTTAGCATGAGTAATAAACGTTTATCATGATATAAGGAAATAAGTAATAACTTTATAATTGCCTCTAGGGCATATTTCCTTCACTTGACACACCGGCTGTGGACTGTAGCCGATGCACCTTCTCTCGTAAGCCATGGGCGTACTATACACCGACGGTGCTCCAAGATATTTTGTGTTGCATCTCACACGGTTGGTGATAATAAACTGTGTGCGATCTACTTGATTTATCGTCTTGATCATTTGAATTACGTAATGGGGTCACAGCAACAAAGGATGGTGTTTGAATTGTTAGAACTTTTATCTGAAGTGAACATGCAACTATAGGTGTGTCATCAAAAAATTTGGAATTATTCAGTGTTCGTTTGTATATTTTTATACATTAACTGGGTGTTCTAGGCATTTTATGTGCATAATTCAAATTTGAACTACATGCACATGCTCTAGTGCATATAAACTTATTGAAAAATCAAATATGTGTCCTTGGTTGCATGGTTAGGTCCCATGCAAGAAATGGGAATGAATTTCAAACACCCTGTCACCGTCACTCGGTCGCAAACATTGAGATACCTGGTTTTTAAATTCTAGTAAATCCAAAACTCGTCTGAAATTTATGAAACTTGGCATGCTATCATGTAGCGGCATCAACATGCCGTGGTAAAAATTTTGTCCCATTTGGGGCAGGTTTGGGTATAAGCTTCTCCCAAACCAGAGCTTCTCACAACAAGCGTGATGGTTTCGGTAGGGAACGTGCCACCTTTGGGGACGAAACGATATCCATTGCCTCTCATTGCTTTCAATTTTTTTTCTCGTGTCAACATAGAACAACTGCAAATTTTGTTGATCTAGTAACGTTGCCATTTGTCAATCCTTGTAACACTGCGATTTGTCAAAATATGCAGCTAGAAATCATTAGCACTATGTAATTTTGCAACTAAAATTCAGTAATTAAGCATAGATTTCATTCATAGATTAAGCAGTCATTCTTAACTTATACAAACAGTTCAACTCGACAGCTGAACCGGCCAAACTTCTCCCTAATTGTTGCCAACCACATACTGAAATAGTTAGTTCAACTATATATACTAGGTAATTTTAAGTACGTTGTACAATTCGACCACACATCCATAGTCAGATGAACTGAACAAAATAACCCCTAGATACTACTACTACCACGGAGGGGCTTTGTGCTACTTCCGGCAGCCTATCCTCTGCCGAACGCGCTCAGTAAGAGGAAAAGGAGGAGGAGGACCCTACCGATGAGCTGGACAAATGCAATACGGTGCCTGCCGCTGTTGCACGTTCAGCGACGCTCGCCAGCTCGAACGCCCACTGCCGCTCTAGACGATTCCTCTCAAAGCGCCCGAACTGCTCGTAGATCTCCTGATTCCTCGCCTCTATGTCGGCGTGTACTGCGGCCACGGCTATGGTAAGGCTCTTTGTGTGCTCGACGAGGCGCTCCTCCTCCTCCTGTAGGAACTCGATGTAACGTGCAAGGTCGCTGACGCACGTGCGGGCCTCCACCTCTGCCTCCCTCCTTCGGGTGGCGGTGGCGGAGCAGGTGATGATCCCGGCGGTCGAAGGTGGGCTGGTGGCCATGGCGGCCGATGATGGGGTGGCGGTCATGACCACCGCCTCCCGCCTTCGGGCCGCGGTGGCGGAGTGGGTGATGGCCACGGTGGCCGGCAGTGGGGTGGCGGCCACGACGACCACCTCCTGCCTTCGGGCCGCGGCGGCGGAGCGGGAGATGGCTCTGGCTTTCGATGGTGGTGTGGCGGCAACGGCGGCTGGCAACAGCTGCCGACGGGCAGCGGCGGCGGAGCGTGTGGTGGGTGTTCCGCGCACACCCAACAGGGATGCCACGCGCACTACACTACGCTGGGGACTGCGCCGCCTCCGCGGTGTAGCCTCCAAGCTAGAGCTGTCCTCTGATGACGGCGGAGTGGCTGTGCGATGATGATGGACCGGTGCCATTGGCGATTGTGGGAGAAGCAGACAAGATAAGCTACATGGAGGGAGGGGAAAATGCGACGCAGGACTCGCCGATCGTGAGGGTTTTTATAGCAGGCTGGTAAGCATTGGGATTTTGGAGGATTTCACCGAGTCGGGTGGGAAGCTTGCGCGGGAACCAGCGAGGTTGCGTGGGAACGGGCTCACCGATGATTCATTGGTGCCACCGTTTGGCCAAAGAACGCCCCCGCGCGTTGCGCAAGCTTGCGCTGTAATCCATCTGCGGCAGCAGGGGTGACAAGACGTGCGAGAGGAGGACGAGAGGACACGTACACATACAGTTAATAAAAAACGTTTGCAATTTACTTACCTACTATACCCCCGTCCTGGTTTATAATTAGGATTTAACTAATAAAATACGAATGCATGTCGCCATAGATTATATCGTTGGAGTCGTATTTGAACATAGTTTCCAGCTATACAATTTTTGTAACATGCATTAACACTTTTTTGTTAAATTTAAGGTTATACACCAGCGAGCGTTTGCCCACAACACACATGGCTTATTCCATCACAAACAGCTCTAATGGATCAACTGTCTGCCACGTATCACACACGCAACTCTAATCTGATTCGTGCTTGATGTCTCCGACATCGCTCACACAGTTTGTCTTATTTGCCACGTATCATTGTGTCGTCCTCTGCTCGCGTCCCTCGGCAAGCTCTACTCGCGTTAGGTGCCGCAGCGCGCTGTCGCGCTCTGTCGCGTCCGTTGGCGCGCTCTACTCGTGTCCGTCGGCGTGCTCGGCTTGTGGACAACTTTTCCTTGAGGCGACCGCGGAGCGCTCTGCTCGTGTCCCTCCGCGCGCGCTCTGCCAGCGGTTGGACATGCACACGATCACGTCGGGCCCCCCATATGCATGCGGTTGCACCGTGTGCGTTGCCATGCGATGCAGTTATGTGTGACACGATGGAGTTACGCGCTGCAAATTAGAACTGCCATCAGGGCCTGCGATATTCCTGGCCGTCCAGTTTCCCCTTTAATTCCCGCGGCACTATTATAACCTTAGTCTCTTCAACCTTTCGATCGCGCCCCACAACACAACAAGCACACCCACGACGACACATAGGGAGGGGATGTCCAGCGGTGCTCCAATGGAGTTTGGCGAGTATAGAGTGGAGACCCACGCTAGGGAGACAAATATCTGGTGGTGTACACCATCGACCCGGCCGTGGTGGATGACTACATCAATAGCGTTGAGCAGTTGCTTGCTGGAGACAAGTACAAGGTGGTCGGCATCGACCTCCAGACACCGCCGGTCGTCCCGGCATAGATCAGAAGGTTGCCGTTGCCCAGTTGTGCGTGCGCCATCATGTCCTCATCTACCACTACTGCATGGCCATAGAGCCTTGCGATCATTTCAACAGTTTTGTCAATAGCACTGACTACAAGTTTGCCACGGTGGATACCACCAACGATGTAAAAGCGCTCAGTGCTACGGGCTTGGCCTGCAAGAACCTTGTCGAAATCTGTGACCACTACAGGGTCTGGGGCAGCATGAAGGACTCCCTGGTCGAACTCGCCTCGGCCATCATCGATCCCTACTACAAAAAGTGTTGGGGAACGTAGCAGAAATTCAAAATTTTCCTACGTGTCACCAAGATCTATCTATGGAGAAACCAGCAACGAGGGGAAGGAGAGTGCATCTACATACCCTTGTAGATCGCTAAGCGGAATCTTTCAAGAGAACGGGGTTGAAGGAGTCGTACTCGTCGTGATCCAAATCACCGGAGATCCTAGTGCCGAACAGACGGCACCTCCGCGTTCAACACAAGTACAGCCCGATGACGTCTCCCACGCCTTGATCCAGCAAGGAGAGAGGGAGAGGTTGAGGAAGACTCCATCCAGCAGCAGCACAACGGCGTGGTGGTGGTGGAGGAGCGTGGCAATCCTGCAGGGCTTCGCCAAGCACCGCGGGAGAGGAGGAGTAAGAGAGGTAGGGCTGCGCCAAGAGAGAGAGAGGTTCTCGTGTCCCTGGCAGCCCCAAAACCCCCACTATTTATAGGGGAAGGGGAGGGGGCTGCGCCCCCTCTAGGGTTCCCTCCCCAGGGGTGGCGGCAGCCCCCAGATGCCATCTGGGTGGCGGCCAGAAGGGGGAAGAGGGGAGGCGCACCTGGGGTGGGCCTTAGGGCCCATCTTCCCTAGGGTTTGCCCCCCTCCCTCTCTTCCTTGCGCCTTGGGCCTTGTGAGGGGGCGCACCAGCCCACCTGGGGCTGGTCCCCTCCCAAACTTGGCCCATGCACCCCTCCTGGTATGGTGGCCCTACTTGGTGGACCCCCGGGACCCTCCCGGTGGTCCCGGTACGTTACCGATAAAACCCGAAACCTTTCCGGTGACCAAAACAGGACTTCCCATATATAAATCTTTACCACCGGACCATTCTGGGACTCCTCGTGACATCCGGGATCTCATCCGGGACTCCGAACAACATTCGGTAACCACATACAAACTTCCTTTATAACCCTAGCATCATCGAACCTTAAGTGTGTAGACCCTACGGGTTCGGGAACCATGCAGACATGACCGAGATGTTCTCCGGTCAATAACCAACAGCGGGATCTGGATACCCATGTTGGCTCCCACATATTCCACGATGATCTCATCGGATGAATCACGATGTCAAGGACTCAATCGATCCCGTATACAATTCCCTTTGTCTAGCGGTATAGTACTTGCCCGAGATTCGATCGTCGGTATACCGATACCTTGTTCAATCTCGTTACCGGCAAGTCTCTTTACTCGTTCCGTAACACATCATCCCGTGATCAACCCCTTGGTCACATTGTGCACATTGTGATGATGTCCTACCGAGTGGGCCCAGAAATACCTCTCTGTTTACCGGAGTGACAAATCCCAGTGTCGATTCGTGCCAACCCAACAGACACTTTCGGAGATACCTGTAGTGCACCTTTATAGCCACCTAGTTACGTTGTGACATTTGGTACACCCAAAGCATTCCTACGGTATCCGGGAGTTGCACAATCTCATGGTCTAAGGAAATGATACTTGACATTATAAAAGCTTTAGCATACGAACTACGATCTTTGTGCTGGGCTTAGGATTGGGTCTTGTCCATCACATCATTCTCCTAATGATGTGATCCCGTTATCAACGACATCCAATGTCCATGGTTAGGAAACCATAACCATCTATTGATCAACGAGCTAGTCAACTAGAGGCTCACTAGGGACATGGTGTTGTCTATGTACCAACACATGTATCTGAGTTTCCTATCAATACAATTATAGCATGGATAATAAACGATTATCATGAACAAGGAAATATAATAATACTAATTTATTATTGCCTCTAGGGCATATTTCCAACAGTCTCCCACTTGCACTAGAGTCAATAATCTAGTTCACATCGCTATGTGATTAACATTCACACGTCACATCGCCATGTGACCAACATCCAAAGAGTTTACTAGTGTCATTAAACTAGTTCACATCGTCATGTGATTAAGACTCAATGAGTTCTGGGGTTTGATCATGTTTTGCTTGTGAGAGAGGTTTTAGTCAATGGGTCTGCAACTTTCAGATCCGTATGTACTTCGCAAATCTCTAGGTCATTCTGTAAATGCTGCTTCCACGCTCCACTTAGAGCTATTCCAAATGGTTGCTTCACTATACGTATCCGGTTTGCTACTCAGAGTCACTCGGACATGTGTTAAAGCTTGCATCGACGTAACCCTTTACGCCGAACTCTTTATCACCTCCATAATCGAGAAACATGTCCTTATTTACTCCAAGGACAATTTTGACCGCTGTCCAATGATCCATTCCTGGATCATTCTTGTACCCCTTGACTGACTCATGGCAAGGCACACTTCCGGTGTGGTACACAGTATAGCATACTATAGAGCCTACGTCTGAAGTATAGGGGACGACCTTCGTCCTTTCTCTCTATTCTGCTGTGGTCGAGCTTTTAAGTCTTAACTTCATACCTTACATCTCAGGCAAGAACTCCTTCTTTGACTGACCCATCTTGAACACCTTCAAGATCATGTCAAGGTATAAGCTCATTTGAAAGTACTATTAAGCATTTTGATCTATATTATAGATCTTGATGCTTATTGTTCAAGTAGCCTAATCCAGGTTTTCCATTGAAAAACACTTTTCAAATAACCCTATATGCTTTCCAGAAATTCTACATCATTTCTGACCAACAATATGTCAACAACATATACTTATCAGAAATTCTATAGTGCTCCCACTCACTTCTGTGGAAATACAAGTTTCTCATAAACTTTGTATAAACCCAAAATCTTTGATCATCTCATCAAAGCGTACATTCCAACTCCAAGATGCTTACTCCAGTCCATGGAAGGATCACTGGAGCTAGCATACCTTTTAGCATCCTTTGGATCGACAAAACCTTTCTGATTGTATCACATACAACCTTTCCTTTATGAAAACTGGTAAGGAAACTCGTTTTGACATCCATCTGCCCGATTTCATAAATGCAGCTAATGCTAACATGATTCCGACGGACTTAAGCGTCGCTACGGATGAGAAAATCTCATCGTAGTCAACTCCTTGAACTTGTGAAGAACTCTTCGCCACAAGTCGAGCTTCATGTACGGTGACATTACCGTCCATATCCGTCTTCTTCTTAAAGATCCATTTATCTCAATGGCTTGCCGATCATTGGGCAAGTCCACCAAAGTCCATGCTTTGTTCTGATACATGGATTCTATCTCGGATTTCATGGCTTCTAACCATTTGTCGGAATTTGGGCCCACCATTGCTTCTCCATAGCTCGTAGGTTCATTGTTGTCTAGCAACATGACCTTCAAGACAGGATTACTGTACCACTCTGAAGCAGTACGCATCCTTGTCACCCTATGAGGTACGGTAGTGACTTGATCCAAAGTTTCATGATCACTATCATAAGCTTCTACTTCAATTGGTGTAGGTGCCACAGGAACAACTTCCTGTGCCCTGCTACACACTAGTTGTAGTGACGGTTCAATAACCATATCAAGTCTCCACCATGCTCCCACTCAACTTTTCGAGACAAACTTTTCCTCGAGAAAGGACCCGATTCAAGAAACAATCCCTATTGCTTTCGGATCTGAATTAGGAGGTATACCCAACTGTTTTGGGTGTCCTATGAAGATGCATTTTATCCGCTTTGGGTTCGAGCTTATCAACCTGAAACTTTTCACATAAGCGTTGCAGCCCCAAACTTTTAAGAAACGACAACTTAGGTTTCTCCAAACCATAGTTCAAACGGTGTCGTCTCAACGGAATTACGTGGTGCCCTATTAAAGTGAGTGTGGTTGTCTCTAATGCCTAACCCATGAACGATAGTGGTAATTCCATAAGAGACATCATGGTACGCACCATATCCAATAGGGTGCAACTATGATGTTCGGACACACCATCACACTATGGTGTTCCAGGCAGTATTAATTGTGAAACAATTTCCACAATGTCTTAATTGCGTGCCAAAGCTCGTAACTCAGATACTCATCCCTATGATCATATCATAGACATTTTATCCTCTTGTCACGATGATCTTCAACTTCACTCTGAAATTACTTGAACCATTCAATAATTTAGACTTTTGTTTCATCAAGTAAATATACTCAACATCTACTCGAATCATCTGTGAAGCAAGAACATAACGATATTCACTGCATGCCTCAGCACTCATTGGACTGCACACATCAAAATGTGTTACTTCCAACAAGTTGTTATCTTGTTCTATCTTACTGAAACTGAGGCTTTTCAGTCATCTTGCCCATGTGGTATGATTTGCATATTTCAAGTGATTCAAAATCAAGTGAGTCCAAACGATCCATCTTCATGGAGTTTCTTCATGTGTATGCACCAATAGACATGATTCGCATGTCTCAAACTTTTCAAAAACGAGTGAGTCCAAAGATCCATCAACATGGAGCTTCTTCATGCGTTTTATACCAATATGACTTACATGGCAGTGCCACAAGTAAGTGGTACTATCATTACTATCTTATATCTTTTGGCATGAAAATGTGTATCACTACGATCGAGATTCAATAAACCATTCGTTTCAGGTGCAAGACCATTGAAGGTATTATTCAAATAAGTAGAGTAACCATTATTCTCCTTAAATGAATAACCGTATTGCAATAGACATAATCCAATCATGTCTATGCTCAACGCAAACACCAAATGACAATTATTCAGGTTTAATACTAATCTTGATGGTAGAGGGAGCGTGCGATGTTTGATCACATCAAACTTGGAAATACTTCCAACACATATCGTCAGCTCACCTTTAGCTAGTCTCCGTTTATTCTGTAGCTCTTTTATTTAGAGTTACTAACACTTAGCAACCGAACCGGTATCTTAATACCCTGGTGCTACTAGGAGTACTAGTAAAGTACACATTAACATAATGTATATCTAATATACTTCTATCGACCTTGCCAGCCTTCTCATCTACCAAGTATCTAGGGTAATTCTGCTCCAGTGGTTGTTCCCCTTATTACAGAAGCACTTAGTCTCGGGTTTGGGTTCAACCTTGGGTTTCTTCACTAGATCAGCAGCTGATTTGCCGTTTCATGAAGTATCCCTTCTTGCCCTTGCCCTTCTTGAAACTAGTGGTTTCACCAACCATCAACAATTGATGCTCCTTCTTGATTTCTAGTTTCGCGGTGTCAAACATCGTGAATATCTCAAGGATCATCATATCTATCCCTGATATGTTATAGTTCATCACAAAGCTCTAGTAGCTTGGTGGCAATGACTTTGGAGAAACATCACTATCTCATCTGGAAGATCAACTCCCACTTGATTCAAGTGATTGTTGTACTCAGACAATCTGAGCACAAGCTCAACGATTGAGCTTTTCTCCCTTAGTTTGCAGGCTAAGAAAATCGTCGGAGGTCTCATACCTCTTGACGTGGGCACGAGCCTGAAATCCCAATTTCAGCCCTCAAAACATCTCATATGTTCTGCGACGTTTCGAAAACGTCTTTGGTGCCTCAACTCTAAACCGTTCAACTGAACTATCACGTAGTTATCAAAACGTGTATGTCCGATATTCGCAACATCCACAAACGACGTTTGGGGTTCAGCACACTGAGCGGTGCATTAAGGACATAAGCTTTCTACTGTCCGCATAATCGCTACTGTCAACTTTCAACTATATTTTCTCTAGGAACATATCTAAATAGTGGAACTAAAGCGCGAGTGTCGGTGTCAAAACCGGCGGATCTCGGGTAGGGGGTCCCGAACTGTGCGCTAGGCGGATGGTAACAGGAGACAAGGGACACGATGTTTTACCCAGGTTCGGGCCCTCTTGATGGAGGTAAAACCCTACGTCCTGCTTGATTAATATTGATGATATGGGTAGTACAAGAGTGGATCTACCACGAGATCAAGGAGGCTAAACCCTAGAAGCTAGCCTATGGTATGATTGTTGTAATGGAGGTTATGTCCTACGGACTAAAGCCCTCCGATTTATATAGACACCGGAGAGGGCTAGGGTTACACAGAGTCGGTTACAATGGTAGGAGATCTACATATCCGTATCGCCAAGCTTGCCTTCCACGCCAAGGAAAGTCCCATCCGGACACGGGGCGGAGTCTTCAATCTTGTATCTTCGTAGTCTTGGAGTCCGGCGGACGATGATAGTCCAGCTGTCCGGACACCCCCTAGTCCAGGACTCCCTCAGTAGCCCCTGAACCTAGCTTCAATGACGATGAGTCCGGCGCGCATAATGTTCGGCATTGCAAGGCGGGTTCCTCCTCCGAATAATCCAAAGAAGATTGCGAACACCAGGATAGTGTCCGGCTCTACAAAATAAATTCCACATTCCACCGTAGAGAGAATAAAATGTACACAAGTTCAATCTGCTGACGTATTTTGCGGCATGACGTCACACCACTACCAAGCCTTTACTTGAATCGTTTTTTATTATACCACCTCAGCACGTTTAGCGAAGCGGTTTCCTTGGCACGTCTTGTCGAAGCAGAGATCGTGTTCCCCCTTATTCCGGGATTCTCATCAATACGGGCGTGGGTAACCCAACCGCGCCCGTCGCCACGCCTCCTCTATCGAAGGCGAATCCCGAACGGTCACGGAGACGGCCCTTGGTATTCCCCTTCTTTATAATAGGACCAAGGCTCGTTTCTTCTCTTCAATCTTCCATCGAATCCTCTCCTTGCTCCAAGTTCCAAACACTCAGAGCCCCAGATTCGAGCGCTTCGGACCTTCAACAATGTCCGTCTCCGACCTTCAGGGCCGGTGGATGCCCTCCTCCGTCACGGAGGAGGACGTGCTAAAGCTGCGTGAGGCCAAGTACCTGTCTTACGAGGTTTCGCACAGGCTGCCCGCCGAAGGGCAGGCCATCCACACCCCCGAGCCCGGCGAGTATGTCGTCTTTGTATCCCACCTCTGTCGGGGTTTAGGCTTCCCGACGGATCCTTTTGTGAGAGGGCTCATGTTTTACTATGGGTTGGAATTCCACGACTTGGCTCCAGAGTCCATCCTCCATATTTCCGTGTTTATTGTCGTCTGCGAAGCCTTCCTCCGCGTCACCCCCCACTTCGGCCTGTGGCTGAAGACCTTCAATGTGGAGCCGAAGATGATTGGGGGGCGTCAAGCAGAGTGCGGCGGGGCGGCCATAAGCAGGAGGGCCGATGCCCCGTGGCCCGAGGGCTCCTTCCAAGAGGAGCTCGGCTTGTGGCAGCGGGAGTGGTTCTAGGTCACCGCTCCGAAGGGTAGCAGGCAGAAGCCTCCACCTCCATTCCGCTCGGGACCTCCACGACGGTTGACGTCGTGGGTCAACCAAGGGCTCAATTGGGGGCCGTCAAAAGACGTGCCCCTATTGCAGGGCCGGATTCGAGACCTCCAGGCGAGGGAGATCGATCTGGTCGTGGTGATGCAGGTTATGCTCATCAGGCGTCTCCTGCCCTGCAAACGCCGTCCTCTCCGGCTATGGGAGTTCAATCCGGAGGGACCAAGGATTCTCCAACACTTCATGGGTACGACACCCGTGGAGATGTACAAGTTGTTCTTCGGATCACAGGTGGTGTGTCCGGAATTGACCGAGGATGCCGGCCTAAGCTGCAATCGCCCGGATACTCAAGTAAGTAGCTCAGTGTTCGGACGTACCGTTTGTTTGCTTTTCTATAATTCGCCTTTTAACCCGTTATCCTTCATCAGGAGTGGATAGCACAAGCAAAGCTGATAAGGTGTCCGGCTCCCCTCCCAGAGACCGCACCGGAGCCCGTGCTGGTCAGAATGTTGGAGGTTGCGCCTTCAGAAGGAGGCGAAGGGGAAAATAGAGGAGCTACCACCTCGCCCAAGGGGGCACTTGAAGAAGGGGGGATCGAGAATCCCTCCCTCCAGGGGGAGAAGAGGACCGCCTCCGAAGACCCGGAGGCCAAAGCCTCTAAGCGGGGGAAGAAATCTTCACCAGAGGGTCCTGCGTCCGGGGAGACCCCGGCCGTACAATCTTCTCTAAAGGATCAGCCCTCCAGCAAGCCGTGAGTAGGAAAAGGGGAGTTCATTAATAAGAAAACATCCCTATTTGTGCTTCTGAGGATAACCGAAATTTTTACCTTGTAGTTCGGATCTGCGACCTTCTCAGATGAGCTCGTCTTCGGGGGATCTTCGTTCGGAGATGATGGAGAGCGAGACGCCTCCGTCTGCTGCGCCGTCGGATAGGGCAGACGAGCCTGAAGTGTCGTCACGGAGGGTATCCCCGAACCCGGCAGAGCCAAAGAGTTCGGCGCCGACTAGTATTCGGCCGGGGGAGCTGAAGGATCTGCTTGAGAGGGCGTCCGTCTCAGAAGATCATCGTGCATTGATGAGCGTGGTGATTGGAAGGATTTAGTCCGCCGAAAGCGGATTGCATAATGCCGTCAGGAGTTTGCTGGCGGGGTTTGAGGTACGTAAAAACGACGCGCCTTTTTGACAGTTTTGCACATAAAAGTGCGCCCTGTATAGATAATAGCCCCTGAGACTCGGTGGGTTGTCGAAAGCGACAGCGTGCCGAGGATCAAAATCGCAGGAATTGACTGTCGCCTTTCCTATGCAGGTGACGGATAGTCCGGGGGCTAGCCGGACTAATGGAGTTGCCGAATTAATACGGCAACTCAATGTAGCGGATGCAGACATCGCGCTAGTCAACAAGCGACTTGACGAGTCGCAAGGTAAATTGATTCTCCGCGGTCACCTATTAAGGGAGCTAAAGCCCACCTCTTACAATATTTATGCTTGACGCAGATGGTGCTGCTGCTGTGGAGAGCCTTCGGGCAAAACTTGCTCAAGCCAAGGAGCAAGCCAGAAGGAGTGATGCAGCTGCCTCGAGGGCAGCCGAGGAGTTAGAAGCTGAAAGGGCTGCACACTGCCGAAGCAGGGAAGAGATGGCCGAATTGGCCATTAAATTGAAAGATGCTACCGACCGCAATGAGGCTCTTGAAAAGGAGCGCCTGTCGGAGCGACAAGACCTGGGGAAGGCCACCGCCGAAGCCAAGGATGCCCGTTCTGCAATGCGGGCTATGAAGGAGGAGCTGCGTCAGGCCGGAGACATTGTGGCTGGCAAGCCTTTTCTGCTACGCCACAGGTTTACGGATCCAAAGTATGCCCAGCTTGGCCAGCTGTGGGGTCCGGAGGATCCATATATGGACTTAGCGGCGAGTGCGGCAGATGCCGTTGTGCACTTTCGAAGTCAGAAGGATCACAAGACGGAAGAGCTATTTTGGTCTCAATTCCATAGTCCGGATCGTTCACTTCCGCTGACCGATCGGTTGGCCGAATGGCTGAGCTGAATAGGTTGTCCGGACTTGCCATGACGGATATCGTGACCCATGTCTGGCCGGAGAGGCCCAAGCCGACGAGCTATTTTGGCTTATTGCAGGAATTCCTTGGGGCGGTGCCGCATATCAAGGAGATGAAGCGGTCGGCCTGCATAGAGGGTGCGCGCATGGCCCTTGCCTATGTGAAGACACATTGGACAGAGATGGATGCCACCGCTGTTGCAACCCAGGGTTCGGACGAAAGCCGGTTACCCGCCGAGCACTATTTTGGGGAAGTTATGCGTGGTGCTCGTGTAATAGAGTCGCAGTGCTCGAAAAATGTCATGTTCAAATGAACGTTTTATTTTGTGAAACAATGGTTATGATGTAATCGCTTTTTATACTTGTGCGTTCCAAGTATTCAAATATCTCCTATGCGGCTGTTTATGTATACGTGTGTATAACCTGAAAGATGGCAGTCTTCGGCTTTAGCCCCCACGCACAAGGTGCGGGGGTGTTCGCAAAAATAGCGCATTTTCACACTTAATCCGACGTCTCGGTCCTGTTGAGGAGGTGGTAGCGTAGCAAACGAGGCAACCAGACTATGATGCTTTATCACTTTCACTTAGCCATTGGAGTTTGAGGGTGGGGCTACGATATAGCCCCTGGGGGCACCGCGCTCTCCGAATTCGGGCGCGTGTGTGCCTGACCGGGAAACGGTCCTTCGTCAAAGCAGAGGAATTCTAAACATTCCGGTGGTTGATCGAGTGGTTGACCAGTCTCTCGCTGTATCATGACAGTCAGTTTTCGGCTTTCTCTACTGAGGTGCTTGCCCAGCCGAACTGGGGCACAATCGCAGTAGTTCTCCTGGTGCCATGTTAGCCGATGATACGAAACGTAAGGCAGCAAAACACAGGAGCCGGGCAAACCCAACATTTGACCAAAGACATGATTCGGAGCTGATGCATATAAGGCCTAACTCGAGACGCCGAACACTCCCTAAGGTGTTCGGTCTTTGTAATAATGGGCAGAACCATGCCCTAAGCCCCTAGTGTCCAGGTACGGGCAAGGTCCTCTGACGCGGCCGATGCCAAAACGTCAGGCTCCACTCTGGTTATAATGAGAAACCAGGGGATTATAGCAACAAGAGACAGTAAAAAAGGTTTACGCGGGGTCTTAATCTGAAAAGAATCCTTGCGATGGGTCCCTACTGCACGTCTGCGCCTGTGTCTCCGTTGTGTCATTATCCTGGACGGGTGTGCACGCTGTTCATCTGTAAAAAGAGAGGAACTTAGTTTGAAAGGAAATCGTGCGGAAAAAAAAGTATATGAAAAATATTAATAAGTAAAGCGGAGTCTATATTGGCTCGTTGTTGCTTATACGCACGGCCCCTTGTGAAGGGGTGTGCGGCTAGGAAGCCCCTAGCTTATTTATGCCGGACTCGTCTAGCCATGTCTAGGGTCTTTAAATGACCCTCGCAATGAAATGATGCCACGTGGACCGGGCATTTTAAGTGTAAGAGACGCGTAATGTGGTATGGCGTTGAAGCGGACAAAAGCTTCACGTCCCAATAGTGCTTTATAGCTACTTTTGAACGGGGCGACATGAAAGATTAGTTTTTCGCGTCGGAAGTTGTTCGGTGACCCGAACACAACTTCTAGTAATAAGGAGCCTGTGCACTTGGCGTAAGGGCCTGGCGTCACTCCTTTAAAGGAAGTGCGGCTATGTCGAATTTTAGTACGGTCTATCCCCAACTTGCGGATTGTGTTTGGATATAGCAGGTTTAGATTGCTGCCTCCATCCATCAGGGCTTGTGTAAATTGTAGTCCGTCGATTATAGGATCAAATATCAGAGCAGTCCATCCTGCATTCCGAACACTTCTGGAATAATCCAGGTGGTCAAAAGTGATTGGTTTTGACATCCAATCTCGAGGTTCCGCTGGGGTGGACCGTGCGAGACCCGTCTTAGCGGGTGCCACATTGTTTTTCCGTATTATCACATGAAGTGAGTTTACTGCTTTGACTTGTAAGTGC
Source organism: Triticum timopheevii (assembly GCA_963921465.1). Lineage (NCBI taxonomy): Eukaryota > Viridiplantae > Streptophyta > Magnoliopsida > Poales > Poaceae > Triticum > Triticum timopheevii. The sequence continues at coordinate 109,818,132 of OY997270.1, forward strand.
ATCTAGTGCCCCTTAGTGATTTTGGTGTATTGAAGACTTATAGGTTAAGGGACTGATGCGTTTGTGAGTGTACACGTGTCTATAAGTCTATGAGGAGTTTGATATTTACAGCGAAAGTCGACGCCTAAAAATGAAGTTCTTCGACTGAAGACTTTCATATCCTGAAGACTTTCTGAAGACTTTGAAAGTGAAGAAATTGGTGTGACCTTGAAGACTTGATATTTATTTGAGGAACATGAAGCGTGAAGACTTTTGTTTTTGTAGTTTCATTTTCTCTTTCTTGAGTCATAGAAAACACCGTACTGTTAAAGGGGGTCGAGGAAATACTAAGGAAAAATTTCCATGTGATGCTCAACTCAAAATCCTACACCTCCCAATCCCTTCGAGTGAAGCCATTGGAAATCTCATACAGTTCAGTCAAGTTCTTCAGTGACAGAGACGCAGTTCTTCTAGTTATTGATGACTTTGCTCTGACTGAGGAGTTAGGAATTCGCCAGTGCGAATTGCCTACACAGTGAGGAACATGGTAGCCCTGAGGAATTTGAGAGTCAAATTTCCGACCGTTGCTGTGCTGCGCGCCGGCTGTCCAAAATATCTTATCCACCTAACGGTCATATCATTGAAGGGCATTTATGTCTTATCATGTCGGGCTGCTCCCTAGGCTATAAATAGCCGCCCCCTACAACCACTAGTTGGTTGGCTGCTCCGAGAGAACTTGACACTTGTTGTTTGAGAGCAACCCATCCTCCGAGGACTTTGAGCGAAAATCATCAAGTGAGGAAAATCCAAAACCAAACCCCCACAAACCCAAAGTGATTGAGCATCACTGAAGAAATTGATCCCGCGTGGATCCGATGCTTGTTACCTTTGAAGACTGTGCTTCTTCCAGACGGTTAGGCGTCAAGATCTAGAGCATCCAAGAGGAATTGTGGATTGCCGAGTGACCAAGTCTGTGAAGGTTTGGAAGTCACCTGAAGACTTGCCACGAGTGATTGGACGAGACCTGCGTGGTCTTAGTTCAAGGAGAATACAGTGAGGACTGGGTGTCCTGAGTTGCGGCTCAGAGACTGGGTGTCCGGGACTGCGTGTCCTCGAGTTTAAATACTCAGCCGCTCCAACCAGACGTACAACTGAGACAGCAGTTGGAACTGGTTTACCAAATCATTGTATTCACCAACTAACTGGTTCTATCTCCTCAACCCTTTCATTTCCTCATTACTGTGTTGAATGTTGTTCATATCTGTGCTTGAAGACTTTGACTGAAGACTTTCGTAAATTCCTCAGTTCAATTTCTTCAGTCTGTTTGTCTTCATCTTGTTATCCTGTGTTTACGCTTTCTGTACTCTGTGCTTGTCTTCATTTCATCATGATGACTATGTTTGTATCCTGTTATGTTTACTTCTGAGTACTTATTCCGCTGCAAGTCGTTCTTCGCTAAGGAATTTCCTCACCAGCAAATTCCTTAGTGAAGAATTCATAAAAATCGCCTATTCACCCCCCCTCTAGTCGATATAACGCACTTTCAATTGGTATCAGAGCAAGGTACTCCCTTGTTCTGTGTGATTTTGGTTTAACCGCCTGGAGTTTTAGTTATGTCGACCGCAGGTATGATCAAGGTCTCGGCTGGGTGTCCTACCTTTGATGGGACGGACTACCCCTACTGGAAGAACAAGATGCGAATGCATCTTGAGGCAATTGATAACGATCTCTGGTATGTTGTGGAAAATGGTGTTCCCTCTGTCACACCCTCACTGAATGCTACCGATGTGAAGAGATTCAAACAACTCGATTCTCAAGCGAAGAATATCATATGTGGCCATCTGAGCAAAGGACAGTATGGAAGAGTGAGTGCTTTGGAAACTGCTAAGCTTATCTGGGATAGGCTGTCCAAAGTAAGTGAAGGAGTTTCAACTCAGCGTGACTCTCGAGTCGATGTTCTTCGGAATCTCTTCAACCGCTTCAAAAGACTCGACAATGAGAATGTCCAACAAACCTTTGATCGCCTCACTGACATCTCAAATGAGCTTCAAGCCCTCGGTGCCACTGACATCACTGATCATGAAGTAGTGAAGAAACTGTTGAGATCGCTTGATTCCTCATTTGATACTCTGGGACTGATGATACAAGAACGTGCTGACTACAAGTCTCTTGATCCTGCTGATATCCTCGAAAGGCTAAACACTCACGAGTTCCAGCTTGCTAAAAAGAGAGATCTCTATGGTTCAAACTATGGCAAACCACGTGCCCTGAAGGCCAAGGCTGTGTCTGACTCTGAATATGAGGATTCTGGTAGTAGCCTTGGTGATCCTGAAGAATTGAGCCAGGAGCTAGCACTGCTCGTGAAGAAATTCCAGAAGTTCTCAAGACGTGGTCGCTTTGGAAAATCCTCAAGAAGCAGTGATTCCTCATCCAGTGACTATAAGAGAAGGCTGTGCCACAAATGCAAGAAACTTGGTCACTATATCCAAGATTGTCCTCAGTGGGAAAAGGAAATGAAGAAGAAGAAATACAAGGATTACAGTTCTGATGATGCAAAGAAGAAGAAGAAATCATCAAAATCTTCGTCATCAAAATCCTCAAAGTCTTCATCTCACAAGAAGAGCAGCTCCAAGAAGGCTCGGGCATTCATTGGCAAGGAAATGGACTCTGAAGCTGAATCTGAGGAAAATGATGAAGAGGAGGCGTCTGAAGAATCTGAGTCTAGTGTGGCGAGTCTGGCCGTCGCTACTGCTTTCGTCAGCAAGTCCATCTTCAACACTGAAGAAACTGACCCCACCGACAAGCCTGATGAAGATAATGATGGCTACGCTCCCACCTACTGCTTCATGGCAAAAGGTTGCAAGGTACTCAAATACAACTCCTATGAATCTAGTGAAAATGAATCTGATGAGGATCTCAAGCCTAGCTACTCTAAACTTGCTAAGATTGCTGTGAAACAACAACGGGCTTTTGAGAAAGTTCAAAACATGCTAGACAAAAGTGATGATATGTTGGGTGAAGAAATGGATCGCACTAAAGCCCTGACTGAAAATCTTCAGAGACTTCAGTCTAGGTTTGATAACCTTCAAAGTCATCATAACACTCTCTTATCTGATCATGAGAAACTTTCTTATGAATTTCTTCAAGAAAAGCAAGATCACGAGAAGCTTTCTCTTGAATCTCTTCAAAGAAAGGAAGATCTTGAAAAGTTAAGAGTCTGTTATGAAGAACTTCAGAAGGAGCGCGATTCATTACTAGCTCAACAAATTAGCGCTTCTCAGGAAGAATTTGTGCCTCCATGTTTAAAGTGCATTGAACGTGAATCTGCTAATTCATCACCTGAATGTTCAAATGCTTCAACTGTTACAAATTCTTCATCTGCCTCTGCTATCACTAATTCCTCACCTGAGGATATTGCTAGTATCACTGACAATGCAGGGCTGAAGGAATTGTACATGACAGGCATGTACAAAAGCCTCAAAGGGCATCAGACACTTTGTGATGTGCTTAAAAAGCAGATCCTCAACAGAAACCCTAGGAAAGAGGGTATTGCCTTTGAGAGGAAACTCAATGCTGATGGAACATATTGGAAGCCTGAGCAGTACCCCAAAACCTCGTGGGTTGCTGCAAAGGGACCTCCAGTTGATCCATCTAACTTATCTGGCTTTACATGTGAATCTCCTCATTCTTATGATGAGTCATTTGACTCCAACTATAAACTGTTCAAAAATCAGAATGGTGAAGTATTTGCTAGATATGTTGGCACTAACTGCAGGAACGGTTCCCCTATGAAGAAAATCTGGGTTCCCAAGAGTTATGTTGAAAGTCTTCAGGTGAATGTCCTCATGACACCACCTGTGAAGAACAGGAACCCCAGATCAAATTCTTCATATGGACCAAATTCTTCATATGGATCCAAGTCCTCATACGGACCAAATTCCTCACGTGGATCAAATTCCTCAAATGGATCAAAGTCCTCATATGATTATCATCGTGCTAACAACTCTGTCTCGCAGGGTAGAGCTAAGGGCTATGAATATGTGCATTATTCTTCAAATCATTATGTTCATAAGTCCTCGAAGAATTACTCTGCTTATTCATATGCTTACCCTAACCCCTCTTATGTGAAACAAAACGGTTTGGCATCTTTGCTACCTTTCTCATATGGTGCTCGTAGAATGATGAATTCTTTGCCACCCCTCCAGATGTGGGTGGTGAAGAAAAAGAACTAATCTCTTCTGCAGGGTCAGGTCTCCAGACGTGCTTTAACGTCTGAAGAATTTGCTGGGGACCTGACGAAATTGCCTGAAAGGACGCAGGCGAATCATGATGAAATGAACTTTCATTTCACACGTCCTCATACTGCTATATCTGTTTACTGCTTGATGAAATTCATCTGATGAACTTGATATCATATTCTTCACTGATGAAGCATATGAGATTGTAAGCTACACTAATTCATCTGCAGGATGATCAACCCAAAACTACTGAATGGGTCCTCGATAGTGGATGTACAAATCACATGACTGGTGACAAGAATCTATTGATGGATGCTCCTTTAACACCGTCACCTCTGAAGCATATCATCTTTGCTGACAAAGGCAAAAGTCAGGTATTGGGTCTTAGTAAGGTTGCCATCTCTAAGGATAAACACATGGACAAAGTCATGCTTGTTGAGTCCTTAGGATACAATCTCATGTCAGTCTCAATGCTTTGTGATCTTGATATGGTTGTTGTCTTTGGCAAGTATCGCTGTGTTGTGATTATGGAAGCTGACAATTCCAAAGTCTTCGAAGGCTTTAGGAGAGGAGATAGATCTATTGTTGATTTCTCTACAGGACCACAACCAGCCGTGTGTTTACTTGCAAAAGCTTCAGAAGGCTGGCTATGGCATCGACGACTTGGTCACGCAGGCATGAGGAATTTGCACACGCTTGCGAAGAAGAAGCATGTCATTGGCATTGAGAATGTCAAATTCCTCAAGGATCACTTATGCGGAGCCTGTGAAGCTGGAAAAATGACCAAGGCCAAGCATCCAGCGAAGACTATCATGACCACTACCCGTCCATTCGAATTGCTTCACATGGACCTCTTCGGACCTAATCATTATTCAGCAGTCACTAATGATGCATCTCTATATGGTTTTGTCATTGTTGATGATTATTCTCGATATACATGGGTACACATTGTTACTTACAAACATGAAGTGCAAGAAGTCTTCAAACGATTTTCCTCGAGGGCTTCAACCAACTTTGGTGTGAAGATCAAGCATATCAGAAGTGACAATGGAACTGAGTTCAAGAATTCCGGTCTTGATGCCTATTGTCGGTGTCAAAACCGGCGGATCTCGGGTAGGGGGTCCCAAACTGTGCGTCTAGGCAGATGGTAACAGGAGACAAGGGACACGATGTTTTACCCAGGTTCGGGCCCTCTCGATGGAGGTAAAACCCAACGTCCTGCTTGATTAATATTGATGATATGGGTAGTACAAGAGTGGATCTACGACGAGATCAAGGAGGCTAAACCCTAAAGCTAGCCTATGGTATGATTGTTGTAATGTATGTTGTGTCCTACGGACTACAGCCCTCCAGTTTATATAGACACCGGAGGAGGCTAGGGTTACACAGAGTCGGTTACAATGGTAGGAGATCTACATATCCGTATCGCCAAGCTTGCCTTCCACGCCAAGGAAAGTCCCATCCGGACACGGGACGGAGTCTTCAATCTTGTATCTTCGTAGTCTTGGAGTCCGGCGGACGATGATAGTCCGGCTGCCCGGACACCCCCTAGTCCAGGACTCCCTCAGTAGCCCCCGAACCAGGCTTCAATGACGATAAGTCCGGCGCGTATATAGTCTTCGGCGTTGCAAGGCGGGTTCTCCTTTCAAGTTCCATGTACCTGCCGAACAGTGTCCGGCTTCATCATAAATACTGTGCTTCTTGGCTTCTACGCCCAATAATGGCCTTCTTCCACGCATCGCACGAATGCGAAAAGCCAGGGTGTCTTTTATGTTTCACCCCCTAGTCGTGCGAGTCATCCGCCTACAGAAGAGGCAGAAATCCAGATCCAAACCACACCATCTTCCTTCCGCGAATACCCATCGGAGCGCTTTTGACCTAAAAATCCATTCCATCATGGACCGTCAACGCGGCTCCTCTTCTCGCGCTCCCAGCCCGCAGCCTGGAGATTGGAGGAGGTGCTCTGTTACACACAACGAGCTAGTGAAGCTCCAAGCGGGGGGATATCTCCCTCCGGCCTTCATGGTCCCGGTTCGAGCCGGGCTGGCCACCTACCAAGGTGGGAAGCAAGCGAAGGCTACCCCAAGTCCCAACAAAGGGGAGTGGGTATGCTTCGTCCCCTATCTGATAAGGGGACTCGAATTTCCAATTCATCCGTTCCTCCGCGGGCTCCTGGAGTTCTACGGACTCCAGCTCCATCACCTTACGCCCGCCTCTGTCCTGCATATCGCGGGCTACGTAGCTCTTTGCGAGCTATTCATGGGCATTGAGCCCCATTTTGCACTGTGGAAGAGGTTGTTCTGCCTCGTGCCCCGTTCTCACGAGGGATCTATATATCAAGTGGGTGGCGCCGAAATATGGCGCATTGCCGGGACCGGATACCCATTCGGTACCCCTAAGAAGGCGTCCGAAGACTGGCCTTTGGAGTGGTTTTATATAGAAGACGCTCCGCTGCCGGACCCAGTCCGGATTGGCCTCCCGGAGTTTAGTGCCACTCCTCTGAAGAAACGCCTCAGCTGGCTCCCGCGGAGCCCCCGATTGGAGGAAGACAAGAGCGTCCATTACCTGATGGGCCGAATAAGATTACTGGCCCATTCCGGGTTGACCATGATTGGAGTCATGACAACATGCATCATGCGGGGGGTATAGCCATTGCAATACAGAGGCCACCCCATGTGGGATTTCAACGGGGAAGACGATGCCACCCGCCATGGCCGCGAAGGGCCGGATTCGACCGAGGATCTGGTGGAGATCCTGTTCGGCCTGTATAAGGGGGAGAAGGAGGACTTCCTTCGAACGAACCCCTTGAATGGGTTTTCCATGAACAACCCCAGAGGCTGGGTAAGCGAACACTTTTAGGGGTTCAACCCATGCTTTCGAAGTTTAGGCTTCTTACATTATGTCTTCGGCGCAGGATCTACGCCGGACTGTGGAGGACATGGTAAGTCCCGCTCCGCAACCCGAGGATCCAGAAAGATCCCGGGATCCGGCCTCCCAAGAGGACCCGGATATTTAGGTGGAGCTGATCGACGGGGTGTTCCATCAACTCAGCATGGATAACGCTTTAGTCGCCATTACGGCGGACTACCCCGGACTGTATCCGGCTTCCCAGGTGACTGTGACCGAGGCCCGGACACCATTATCTCTTCCTTGCCCATTTTTGACCTTCACGAACGATGGTGTTTTACAGGAAGCGCCTTCAAGGCGGGAAGCCGAGCCCGCGGCGGCTGACCAACAAAGGTCAGTCTGGACCAGCAGGCGGAAAAGGAGCGCGGCACGGACTGAAACGTCACCGCAAAGGTATAGCTCGTATTTAAATTTTCAGAGCAACATTCCAAGGAAGCGTCTGAGTGCTCATGATCTTTGTAGGAGAAAAAGCGCCCGCCGGACTGCGGGCGTAGAGGTTGCCGATCCGACCTATACCAGCCAGGCTCCAGCGCCCGGCCTGGAGGGGGAGGCAAGCGCAAGGCGCGGGCCGGATACTCCTCCAACGGAGGATGCCGACAGACTGTCCGCCACCAAGTCTGAGGTGGAGAGCGCCATGAACCACAGGCGCCGCCGGACAGTATTTTGTGAAGCGTGCTTCTCCCCTGAGGCATTGGAAGCCTTTAACACAGGGGACACGCACCTCCGTGCTGCTCAAGACGGTTTTACCCGAGCCACGGAGCAGTATGTAAAAGACATACGGGTAAGGGAATTTAATGGTTATATATGCCAGTAGCCCCCGAGACTTAAAGTAGTTATGTTAACTGATTTAAGGATCACTTGAAACGCAGGCTCTTACCGAGAAGAATGCCCAGCTGTCTCAGGAGCTGCAAGAATGCAAGGCCCAACTTGAGGCCGCACTTGCTGCCGCAGGAGGAAACGCAGAGACCCCTCCTGGTAACACATTTTTATTAATAAATATAAGCGCTGTGCGGCGTGCGTGCGAGTCTAATAATGACTTTGTAGGTGCCGCCGGACAAGATCCGTACATGCAAGAATTACTGCGCCAGCTGAAGGCCGGCGAGAGGGTGCTGAATAGGGTGCAGCAAGAAAGGAACAAACTCCGGGATGCCAATGTCAAGCTCGGAGAAGAGCTGAAAGGCGCTCGAGCCGGGCTGTCCGGCTCCGTTAAGGAGAATGAGCGGCTTCGTCGCGGCATTTATAGTAAGTGCTTGAGCGGACTCCTTTGAAAAGAAGAGTTCGGCGAGGAAGTAAATTGACATAATATGTCTTGTAGGTATACTCACAGGTCGCCCTGCGGAGGAGATGCCCATATCAACAGGTGATCAACTTCCCGAGCTGTTGCAACTGCTCGAACGAGTTCGACAGGCAATGAGCGGCGTCGTCCAGGCTTTATGGCCAGCCCTCTCCCTACCCGAGGGCCTTGGGGAGCTTGCGGAGAAGCTTCAGGGAGTGCGGCAGCGCTTCCGTTTGTGGAAGATTTCGGCTTGCCGTCAAGGTGCCAGGGAGGCTTGGGCCATGGTGAAGACGCATTACAAGAAGGCAGATCCCAACCACATGGCCGAAGTTGGACCGGTGGGGCCCGATGGGAAGGAGATCCCTGTGAGTTTAGTATACAGCCAGGTAGAGTTGGCTGCTAAATTTTACCAACGGGACTGTAAGTTAGACAGCCTGTTAAACGGGATTGAGGAGGAATACAATCAGTAAATTTGACAATGTATTTTAAAATGACATGTGAAATGCCTTCTAGCCGGATTGTAGATCGTTTGTCTTTGCCGACCTTTTCGCTTCGACCTCGGGACCCTAGAGTCCGGAGTGTGTCCGAATACCTACTTGGTTAAGGAACAACCGGGGTATGCATGGAGACCAGGCGTAGGGGTCATTAGTGCTTTATCAGACAAGTGCCCAACTAGTTATGTTATATTACATGGTTAGTAAGAAACATCTTCCAGGGAGAATAGTTCCGTTAAGGGTTCCTTTCCCTGGGAGGCATGCCCTAAAGTGCATGTCCGGACTGCGAAAAGAGCAGGAAAACATCTGGGGCAGATAAATAAATAGGTAAAAAATCATCTTTCAAGTCACCGACCGAATATTCCCTTAAGAACGCTAGCTTTCGGCTTCACCCAGTCTGAGGTACACATCCGGCTGACCCGGCAGTAACAATCGCAGAGGTGCTCCCTTTACCTCCTAGCCAAACAATCGGGAACGTAGGGGTAAGCACAGGAGCCAAGCAACCCAGCTTGGCCAAAACTTAAGTCATATCGATGCATATAATGGTGAGTAAAAGGTACATGTGGAAGCTTGACACATGTGCTGGGCATGAAGCCCTTATAATTGAGCTTCTGGAAAAGAAGCCCCTAGGTATAATGAGTGCGGATGGCACACCGAGTGTATGCGAACAATGCAGAGGTAGGCCCTTAGGGGCTTTTTAGTAAAAAGGTTAGGAGAAGAAAGAGAAACAAAAGACAGCTGAAGTGTAAAAATTTGAACGGAGGAAGGGGATGAACTCTTAGTCCGGCGCTAGGCATAGAATCTTCGGAGGTGGGCTGCGTTCCATGGGTTCTGCTCGAGTCGGTTATCCGACGCATTTCGTAGATGGTATGCTCCGTCGGTCAGGACTTGATCGATAATTAAGGGCCCCTCCCATTTGGGCTTGAGCTTGTCCTTTTTCTTGTCCGGCAGGCGTAGAACTAGTTCGCCAACGTTGTAAGTCTTGGCCCGTACTTCTCTGCTTTGATATCTTCGGGCCTACTGCTGATAGAATGCGGAACGAGCCTTGGCGACGTCGCGTTCTTCCTCCAATGTGTCCAAGCTGTCCTGCCGATCCAGCTCGGCCTCTCTTTCTTCGTACATGCGCACTCGAGGTGAGTCATGAATAATGTCGCAGGGCAGGACTGCCTCTGCGCCGTATACCATAAAAAATGGTGTGAATCCGGTAGTACGGTTAGGCATGGTCCACAGCCCCCAGAGTACGGAGTCGAGCTCCTCAACCCAGTGCGTGTCAGATTTAGTAAGTGACCGCACTAGTCTGGGTTTAATGCCGCTCATTATTAGACCATTTGCTCGTTCCACTTGACCGTTGGTTTGAGGGTGATAGACTGAAGCGTAGTCGAGCTTGATGCCCATATTTTTGCACCATGACTTAACCTCGTCGGCTGTGAAGTTCGTGCCGTTGTCGGTGATGATGCTGTGGGGGACTCCGTAACGGTGTACTACCCCGGATATAAAGTCTATCACTGGTCCGGACTCTGCTGTTTTGACCGGTTTGGCCTCTATCCATTTGGTGAATTTATCCACCATGACCAATAGGTACCTTTGCTTGTGGGTTCCCCCTTTAAGGGGTCCAACCATATCAAGCCCCCAGACCGCGAACGGCCAGGTAATGGGTATAGTTTTGAGGGCGGTGGGCGGCATATGGCTCTGATTAGCAAAGAGCTGACAACCGACGCATCTCTGGACTAAGTCCTGGGCATCTGCCCGGGCCGTCGGACAATAAAATCCTATACGGAATGCCTTTCCTACAAGGGCCCGGAATGCTGCGTGGTGTCCGCCTAGTTCGGCATGAATTTCAGCCAGGAGGTTTCGCCCTTCCTCTTCGGAGATACACCTTTGAAGGACTCCGGTTGTACTTTTCTTATAAAGTTCTCCCTCATGGACCTTGTAGGCTTTAGATCGCCGGACTATGCAGCGGGCCTCGTTTTGGTCTTCGGGAAGTTCCTGCCTAAGCAAGTAGGCTAGGAATGGTTCTGTCCACGGGGCGATTACTGCCATTATGTCGTGGGCTGAAGGTGTTATGTTATCGGCTGAATCGCCGGTTGGCGCGGTTTTTCCCGGTTTGTCACTTCCAGGCTCCCCCTCCCATAGTACGGATGGCTTGAAGAGCCGTTCCAGGAAGATATTTGGAGGGACAGCGTCACGTTTCGCACCGATGCGTGCCAGTACGTCGGCCGCTTGGTTGTTATCTCGGGCTATGTGATGGAATTTGAGTCCTTCAAACCGAGCTGACATTTTTAGGACAGCGTTGCGATATGCTGCCATTTTCGGATCCTTGGTGTCAAAGTCTCCATTTATTTGGGATATTGCAAGGTTTGAATCCCCTCGCACCTCTAGGCGTTGAATGCCCATGGAGACTGCCATCCGGAGACCATGTAACAGGGCCTCGTATTCGGCTGCGTTGTTGGAGTCCGTGTACATTATTTGAAGTACATACTGGACTGTGTCCCCGGTTGGGGACATCAGTATGACGCCAGCCCCCAGTCCGGCCAACATTTTAGAGCCGTCGAAATGCATAATCCAATTGGAGTATGCGCCGTACTCTTTAGGGAGTTCGGCCTCGGTCCATTCAGCGACAAAGTCAGCCAAAACTTGTGACTTTATAGCTCGCCGAGGTTTGTAAGTTATACCGAATGGTAAGAGCTCAATGGCCCATTTTGCAATCCTGCCCGTTGCGTCGCGGTTATTTATGATGTCATTTTGTGGTACTTCGGAGGCCACTGTTATCGAACACTCTTGAAAGTAGTGTCGGAGCTTCCGGGATGCCATGAACACCGCATACGCTATCTTCTGATAGTGTGGGTAACGGGACTTGCAGGGGGTTAACACAGTGGATACGTAATACACTGGTTTTTTGAAGAGGGAATTTATGCCCTTCTGTCTCTCGTTCGACGACGAGTACCGCGCTTACAACTTGATGCGTTGCTGCGATGTATAACAACATTGGTTCGCCCAGGTTGGGCGCAGCCAGGACCGGATTTGTTGCCAGTATGGCCTTTATTTCTTCGAGTCTGGCAGTGGCAGCATCCGTCCACTCGAAGTGTTCGGTGTGCCTGAGGAGGCGATAGAGGGGCAATGCCTTTTCTCCTAGACGGGAGATAAAGCGGCTTAGAGCCGCCACGCATCCAGTTAATTTTTGTATTTGCTTGAGGTCTTTTGGGATATCCAGTTGTGACAGAGCTCGGATCTTGGCTGGGTTTGCTTCAATTCCTCTACCGGATACGATGAAGCCCAGTAGCTTTCCGGCTGGCACGCCGAAAACGCATTTTTCCGGATTCAGCTTGATGTCATATGCTCTGAGGTTGTCGAATGTGAGCCTCAAGTCGTCTACTAGAGTTTCGACGTGTTTGGTTTTGACGACTACGTCGTCTACGTATGCCTCTACTGTTTTGCCGATCTGGGTGGCCAAACATGTTTGAATCATGCGTTGATATGTTGCGCCGGCGTTTTTGAGTCCGAAGGGCATCGTGTTGAAGCAGAATGGTCCATATGGGGTGATGAATGCCGTTGCGGCTTGATCTGCTTCCGCCATCTTTATTTAATGGTAGCCGGAGTATGCGTCGAGGAAGCACAACGAATCGTGCCCTGCGGTAGCATCGATGATTTGGTCGATGCGGGGGAGAGGGAAGGGATCCTTTGGGCAAGCCTTATTGAGGTCTTTAAAATCGACACATAGGCGCCAGGATTTGTCCTTCTTTGGTACCATTACCAGATTTGCTAGCCAATCCGAATGTTTGATATCTCTGATGAATCCGGCTTCCAATAGTTTGGCTAGCTCTTCTCCCATTGCATGTCTTTTGGGTTCGGAAAATCGTCGAAGAGCCTGTTTGACTGGCTTAAATCCTTTTAGGATGTTTAGGCTGTGTTCTGCCAACCTGCGTGGGATTTCGGGCATATCCGAAGGATGCCAGGCGAAAATGTCCCAATTTTCCCGAAGGAATTCGCGCAGTGCGGCGTCTACTTCGGGGTTCAATTGTGCCCCAATGGAGGCTGTCTTTGTTGGGTCCGTTGGATGGACCTGGAATTTTATTATTTCATCTGCTGGTTTGAAGGAGGTGGACTTGGATCTTTTATCAAGTATCACATCGTCCCTGTTCACCGTAGAGCGCAGCGCGGTGAGTTCTTCTGCTGCTAGGGATTCGGATAGTGCCTCCAGGGCTAGTGCGGCTGTCTTGTTTTCGGCGCGGAGTGCTATGTCCGGATCACTAGCGAGAGTGATTATTCTGCCGGGCCAGGGCATTTTGAGCTTCATATACCCGTAATGGGGTACGGCTTGAAAAATTGTGAATGCCTCTCGTCCTAATATAGCGTGATATCCGCTGTTGAACGGGGCCACTTGGAACGTGACTTCTTCGGATCTGTAATTGTCCGGCGAGCCGAACACCACATCAAGTGTGATTTTTCCGGTGCAGATCGCTTCCCGGCTAGGGATTATTCCTCTGAAGGTTGTGCTGCTTCGCTCAATATGGCTCCAGTCTATTTCCATTTTTTGAAGAGTTTCCTCATATATGAGGTTTAGTCTGCTGCCACCATCCATGAGGACCTTTGTAAGCCGAAAGCCGTCCACTATGGGACTAAGCACCAGTGCGGCTGGTGCTCGAGCTGTTCGGAATTTAGGTTCGTCGCTGGCGTTGAAGGTGATGGCTGTGTCGCTCCATGGATTTGCTGTTGCTACTTGGTAGACTTCGGCGAGGCCGCGGATTGTTCGTTTTCGCATATTATTTGATGCGAAGGTCTCAAAGACTGTTGATACCGTACCGGTATTGTTGGAGTGGTTTTCCGGGGCTAGAAGCTCCTCGCCACTTTTGGCCACCTGCCGTAGTATCCAACATGCTCGAAGGCTATGTGTTGGGACGGCGCCCTCTGTACTATGAAGCTTACAGGGTCCGCTGAGCCATCCTTCCAGTACGGTTCCGTGCCCTTTAAGGGGTTTTTGCTTTTTGGTTTTTACATCTGGTGCCTCAGTACGATGCACCCTTTTGTTGCGGACTAGGGTTGTATTCGGAGCCGGATTGTCCCAAAACTGATTTTCGGTTTTCCGGAAACTCTCCATCGCACAGTATTTTCGTACTATGGATGCCAGATCGGTGAAGCGTGTAATTTTACGACGGCCGATGGCGTTCAATATTCCCTTGTCCGTGCAATTATTGCAAAAGATTGAGATTGCGTTTTCCTCTCGGCAGTCCTTTATCCTGTCCATAACCAGGAGGAATCTGGCCCAGTAGTGATGTACTGTTTCAGTGGGCTCTTGCCGTATTAGAGATAGATCGCATATGTCTGGGCGGGTGGGTGGAATAAAATCCGGATCCCTACCCATCTTGGGGCTTAACGGCCGGGGAGTTTCCAAGTTCGGAAGCTTGGTTTGCTGGACACGATCCAGCGAGTCCGGAACGATGCATGATTTTGAGTTCAATGCTCGATCGAAGTCCGTCCCTCCGCGGGAATCCGGCATGGAGGGTTCGGGAATCCGGACGTGACTAGTTTTCAATATAGGCGAAGAGCCGCCGCATTGTTCCTCTACCACTGCGACGTGGTGGGTGACCTGGGGAGAGTTAATCTCTCTCAGATCGGTTTTAGGCCCAACCTGATTGTAGTCTGTAGCGACTCCCAAGGCGGCGATGCGATCCAAGAGCTCGTTGACAGACGAGAGCTCTATTGGATCCAGCCGCTCGGCGAATTCCGAGCTGGCGCGGAGATTGATTTTGATGACTTGGGAAGTCATTGTCAAAGCAGTGGCCGGACAGGCGGTCATGAGAAAACTGCCTAGCCGGATAGATTGGCCGGTGGCCAAGGCCCCTTTGGCGAAAATACCGTCTTTGAAGACGGGTGGAGGCATCCTTCCTATCGGTGACGACACAGAGGAACTCTCAATGAAAGCACCAATGTCGGTGTCAAAACCGGCGGATCTTGGGTAGGGGGTCCCGAACTGTGCGTCTAGGCGGATGGTAACAGGAGACAAGGGACATGATGTTTTACCCAGGTTCGGGCCCTCTCGATGGAGGTCAAACCCTACGTCCTGCTTGATTAATATTGATGATATGGGTAGTACAAGAGTGGATCTACCACGAGATCAAGGAGGCTAAACCCTAAAGCTATCCTATGGTATGATTGTTGTAATGTATGTTGTGTCCTACGGACTACAGCCCTCCGGTTTATATAGACACCGGAGGAGGCTAGGGTTACACAGAGTCGGTTACAATGGTAGGAGATCTACATATCCGTATCGCCAAGCTTGCCTTCCACGCCAAGGAAAGTCCCATCCGGACACGGGACGGAATCTTCAATCTTGTATCTTCGTAGTCTTGGAGTCCGGTGGACGATGATAGTCCAGCTGTTCGGACACCCCCTAGTCCAGGACTCCCTCACCTATCTTGATGAACTTGGTATTACTCATGAGCTATCTGCTCCCTATACTCCTCAGCAAAATGGCGTCGTGGAGCGCAAGAACAGAACTCTTGTTGAGATGGCTCGCACTATGCTTGATGAATACAAAACACCTCAGCGTTTTTGGATTGATGCAATTGATACTGCGTGCCACATCATCAACAGAGTATATCTTCACAAATTCTTCAAGAAAACGGCCTATGAACTCCTCACTGACAAGAAACCCAATGTGAGTTATTTCAAAGTCTTCGGTGCTAAATGTTGGATTAGAGATCCTCACCACAACTCTAAATTTGCACCAAAAGCACATGAAGGTTTTATGCTTGGTTACGGAAAGGACTCGCACACCTACAGAGTCTTCAACATTGTTCTTCACAAGATTGTTGACACTGTAGATGTGCGGTTCGATGAAACTAATGGCTCGCAAAGAGAGCACCTACCTTCTGTGTTAGATGAACCAGCACCTGAGGATGCTATCAAGCTCAAGGCAACTGAGGATGTCATTCCTACTAAAGAATCTGCTGAAGAATTCATTCCTATTCATGAAGAACGTCGAGCTGATGCACCTGAAGAACATGATGAGCAAAATGGTGCTGAAGAAAATGCTGATCAAAATCCTCAGCGACAACCAGCTCATCCTCGCGCTGCAAAAGAAGTGCAAGTGGAGAAGATGACATTAGCGCACCAGGTCCTCTCACACGCTCAAAAGCTTCACATTTATCTAACTTTTGTGGGCACTATGCTTTTGTCTCTATCACAGAGCCCACTAAGGTAGATGAAGCATTTCTGGAGCCGGAGTGGATTCAGGCTATGCAAGAAGAATTACATCAGTTCGAGCTAAACAATGTCTGGGAATTGGTCAATCGCCCAGATCCTCGCAAGCATAATATCATTGGCACAAAGTGGATCTACCGCAACAAGCAAGATGAAAATGGCCTTGTGGTGAGGAATAAGGCATGACTAGTAGCTCAAGGCTACACACAGGTTGAAGGAATTGATTTCGATGAAACGTTTGCACCTGTTGCTAGACTTGAGGCTATTCACATATTACTTGCTTACGGTAACCATCATGATATCATCTTATATCAAATGGATGTGAAAAGTGCATTCCTCAATGGTAAGCTTGAGGAAGAAGTATATGTTGCTCAACCCCTAGGTTTTGAAGATCCAAAGAATCCTGACAAAGTCTTCAAACTCAATAAGGCCCTCTATGGCCTCAAGCAAGCCCCTCGGGCGTGGTATGATACATTGAAGGAATTCTTCGTGAAGAATGGCTTCACACCCGGTTCACTCGACCCTACTCTCTTTACTAAATCTTATGATGGTGAACTGTTTGTGTGCCAAATATATGTTGATGATATTATCTTTGGCTGTACTGACCAACGTTATAGTGATGAATTTGCCTATATGATGAGTGAAGAATATCAAATGTCTATGATGGGAGAGTTGAAATTCTTCTTAGGTCTTCAAATCCGTCAGCAGCGCAATGGCATATTCATATCTCGGGAGAAATACCTCAAAGATGTACTGAGGAAATTCGGCATGCAAGATTGCAAAGGCGTCAAAATTCCTATGCCCACAAATGGCCATCTATGCACTGATGAAAATGGTATTGACTTTGATCACAAGGTATACCACTCCATGATTGGTTCTTTATTGTACTTATGTGCATCTAGGCCAGATATAATGCTTAGTGTTTGCATGTGTGCCCGATTTCAAGCTGCACCGAAGGAATCACACCACAAGGCTGTGAAGCATATTCTTCGATATCTAGCTCACACACCAACACTAGGATTATGGTACCCCAAGGGCTCTGCTTTTGATCTCATTGGATATTCTGACTCTGACTATGCTGGTGATCGTGTGGACCGCAAGTCAACATCTGGCACTTGTTATTTCCTCGGACGATCTTTGGTCTGTTGGTCCTCGAAGAAACAGAACTGTGTATCACTATCTACTGCTGAAGTTGAATACATTGCTGCTGGCTCATGCTGTGCTCAACTGCTTTGGATGAAGCAAACCCTCAAGGACTATGGCGTCAACGTGAAGAATGTGCCTCTCCTCTGCGACAATGAGAGTGCCATCAAAATTGCTCACAACCCAGTTCAGCACTCGAAGACAAAGCACATTCAAATTCGTCATCATTTTCTTCGTGATCATGTGTTGAAGGGCGACATCTCCATCGAGCATGTGAAGACTGAAGAACAGCTAGCTAATATCTTCACCAAGCCCTTGGATGAGAAGAGATTTAGCAAGTTGCGGTGTGAGCTAAATATCTTAGAGTCTTCGAATGTTCTTTGAAAAGGACACACATCCTAACACTTATGCAAAATTGATGACTTAGATGTGCAACACATGAAGAAACGTTTTTCTTCAATCAATGAAGAATAACACTCTAAGTGTGAAGAAATTAATGAAGAATTTGATTCTCAGAACCCTACGACAATTGTACGCGGTGTCTGAAATCATCATTCTTATACGGTGGGCCACGCCACCACAAAAGGTTGAAAATCTTCAATTTGAGTTTTTCCTCATTTGTGAAATTCTTCAGTTTTTCAAATTCTTCAACTTTGCAAAATCTTCACTGTTTCCGTCATCTTTCCTCATTGGCTATATATATATATGAGTTTATGTCCTCTACAGCATTCACTTATGGCTATTTCTTCAAGTTGTTTTTTCTGCTAAGTGAATGTGATCAGACCCTTCCCCCTCTATGCTAGACTCAACCCAATCTATTCACAAATTCTTCATGTGCATTCTATTTGAAACCCGTTCAAAGTCTTCACTGTGTCCTTGTCAGCTGAAGAAATTGCGAGCGAAACTTTAAAACAAATCTTATCCAGATTTTCGGTTTTACCGCTCAAACCATTCTGCATCCCACGATGCATTATTATAATCACCCACGATCTTACACAATCTCATCTGCACAGTACATGGGTGACACATGTCGCGTGAAGGAGAAAGGGCAGGGGCATGTTCGTCCCAAAATTTTCGGGCGAACAGTTTTTACCGTGGCTATAAATACCCCTCTCCCCTTCCTCACTTCCTTTACTCCGCTCGGTCACTGTCTCTCGCTCGAGCTCCTCAAACCCTAGTGCCGCCGCTACTCCATCGCCGCCGGTGAGGAAGAGCTTCACTGCCTCGACCTCGTCGCCGTCGTACTCGCGCCGGCTGCGGAAATCTTCACTCCACCGCCGCCGTAGCTATCTCCCTCTGCCAAGTTAGGGCGTGGGAGATCGAACCGGACGAACTTCACATGTGTTCATCTCAGTTCGTCGTGTTCTTCAGTTCAGGTAATTAAAAGTTACTTTTATTACTCACTTTGATTCTCAAGTTTTCCTGAAAATCTTCAAAGGTGTTTTATTCTTCAAATCTTCACACATATGAACACCTCACACACTGTATGCTCTTGATCCATCTCTCTAAGCACTCATTTCTTCAAGATTCCTCAATTGTGCGGATTTCCGATCTGTACAACTCTGGAACCTAAGACAAGAATGCTTAGTGAAATTCCTCAAGGCTCAACTGGTCAAATTCCTCAAAACTTGTCTTTTCAAAAAATCTTCTGAGAACGCATATGACCTCTCCAAATTCCTCGCACCTACACTCTATTCACAGGTACTCATGTCCACTGCTGAATCACTAGGTTCTCATCAACTTAACTCATTTGCAGCGTTCCTCGAAGAAAAACTGCATACTTATTCAGAGTGCTCAATTGTTCAAATTCCTCATCTGAAGAAAATGGCTGAAGGAAAGAGACCGCAGAAAGGAGGAAGAAACCGGAGGTCATGACTACTTTCGAGATCCCTGATGAAATATACAAGGATTACTGCACACCTGATGAAGCCAAGTTTGGCAAAGAAAACAAAAACCAGCGCAAAGTGCGCATCCAGAGGATTGAACGAAGATGGGCACGAGAATGGAGGGAATATCGATATGTTACTCCTAAGTACATGAAGAAATTCGCCTTAAATCCTCCATGCCCAAGAGCTCCATTGGCACCTGGCCAAGTAGCTGATCCCACCAGCATCAAGCGTGGTGAGGACTTTCCTGAAGAATGGGCTAGGCGCCAAGCAAAACTGGCAAGACAAGCCAAGGAGGCAGTGAGGAAATTAAATGAGGATTCTGCCGCTACTGCTGCTGCTGAGACCTCGGTCAAGCCGAGAAAATCAATGCCGAAGAAGCCTGCTCGTAAGCCAAGTGCTTCACCTTCAACGCCCTCACGGCCAAGTTCCTCAGCTGCGCCCTCACGGCAAATTCCTCAGACTGCTACTGCTCCATCAAAGTCCTCAGCAGCTCCCTCAAAGTCCTCAACTCCTGTGCATCTGGCTACATGCCAAAGGACTCAGGGTTTCTCAATTGCTTCTGGTGTCTCAGCAAGTTCCTCAGCTGCACCAATGTCCTCATCAGGCCCCTCACTGTTGAAGACAAAAGCAACAGCTGGACGCGGTGATCGGCCAAGTCCAAGGAAGAAACAGGTTGCATTCCAAGTGCCCTCTGATGATGAGGCCTCTGATGAAGAACTTGCAGAAATCATCAGAGAATGACAAGCAAAGGCCGCTAGAGCCAAAGGCACATCTGTGCCACTGCTTTTGGATCCGAAGAAGATCCTTGACTACATTGACCTCTGGCACCAGGATCCAAACACTCCAATGCCTGATCTGCCTCTGACTCCTGGTCAAAGTCACATGCTGACCCATTTCATCTCTCAAGAGAAATGGAAGTTTGAGAAGGCTCGTGAGATAAAGAGAGCTCAAGCTAGAAAGGAGAAGCTTCTGAAGAAGAACGTTGTCAGACTGACACCTGAAGAACTTCTCAAGGCTCAGTCTGAAATCCAAGCCCTCAGCAAAGACTTCGATGCATACAATGCTGATTGGCAAGGAGCCAAAGTGAGATTCGTCAACCTGACGAAGAAAATGACAACTGTTGCAGCTCCATCGCAACAAGAAAATCCTCAGGCTGCAGACTCTGCTCAGCCTGCTAAAGAACATGCCAGCACCGCTGATGACTTTCAGCCTGCTGATGAAAATACAAGTTCTAGGGCTGATGACTCCATCCCAGCCGCTGAAGAAATTGCCAGGGCATCCACTAGTGGTGCGCCTGAAGAAACTGAAGAGATCAGGGCAACTGCATCAGTTGCGCCTGAAGAAAATCAACCACAGTCCTCAGCTCCTCCCGCGCCTACTCCAAATCCAATTCTTCCTTCTGCCTATGAAGTGAAAAAGACCAAGGCTGCAGAGCGAGCTACAGTGAAGAAAAGGAAGGCATCACCTGCGTCAAATTCTTCGGCTGCGAAGAAAATGAAGCCAATGACTAGCTCTCTTGAAAATCCTATTGATGCCGTTCCGATTTCCTTCATGTCATCAAAGGAAATTGTTCCTTATGGAGAAGACTACAAGATCCCAAGCGGATCTGATGAAGAAAATCATTCTGCTGCTACGTCAGAGCAGTTTGATGAAGAAATTGAAGTGGAAGCATTCCCTTCAACGCCAGTCATTTCCTCACCTATGCCTCAGTTCACAGCAGAAGAGGCTGGTGTTGAGGAAATTGAAAAAGAAGATGAAGATGTGGATATTGGATGCACTACACCAGTGATGAATGAAGACTTTTGGGAAAGTCAGCATCCAAATACTCCTCTCTTCACTCCTATTCAACAGATTCCTCAGTCCCTGGCTACAACTGTTCAAATGGGCTCTGAAGAAACTCATCCCACTTCATCTGTTCATGAAGAAATTCCAGCCGCTAGTGCTGAAGAACCTGCTGCTGTTGATCCTCAAGTTGCACAAGAAGAGGAACCAGAAATTCCACAGCCTGCAGTACCTGAGCTCGCGATTCCTGAGGTTGTGCTGCAAATCACTGATACTCCTCTGCCCAAACCGAAGAATCCGTTCTCAAGCAAGCAAAAAATTCAAGGCTGAAGACTTCTTTTCTGAGCATGTGTTCTTCACTGATTATAATCCATATGACTCTGCTCGCATAAGGAAGAGGCATTTATGTACTGCTACTCAAGCCAACTTCTATTCCTCAGTGCTCTTTGACAAGGACAAAATCTTCGATCATGAACATATTCCTCATGTGGATATGGAATCTCTGCCGTGCTTCGAGCCAGTCCTCAGTGTTATTCACGATGCTGGACTACTGAACTTCTGCACTGATATCTGTGATTGGAATGAAGAACTCATTCTTCAGTTCTACGCCACACTGCATATCACCGGAGATGCTGAAGATGTCAATTCATGGGTACTGGATTGGATGACCGAAAACACTCACTACAAGGCACCTACAACTGAATTGCTTCGTGTCCTTCCTCTTGATCCTCCCCATGACAGTGCACATTGCATCTACAATGACCCTGAACTGACGAATCATTATATGCAAGTGCTCATGAAGCCTTTGAAGCCAGGGCAGGCCCCATGAACCAAGTTCCTCGTCAAGGAATTGCTCTATGTGCCCCGGACTGTCTATCGAATCCTGACGAAGACAATGAGTCCAATAAAAGGCCACGACTCAAATGATGAAGATGTCGTTGGCATCATGAAGAACATGCTGTTCAACATCATTCATGGCGTTCCCATCAACTTCCATGATTTCTTCATGAGGACTCTGGCTAATGTTGCTATGTCACCTTTTGAGCTGAAGCCTTATGTGCCTTGGATTATGAGATTCATAAGGGAAAGATCTTCACTGAATTACAAGGCTGACACTCTGAACCATGGTAGCTACTTGCCTCCCATTGAAGTCCTCAAGCGACCAGTTTCATCATCTGATGATAAAGGCAAGGCAGCTGCTGTGATCGATGAAGGCACTCGTCCATTGGATGGTCAATTTCGTCTGGCTACTTCTTACTCCACCAATGACGACTCTGCTACACATGACACTGCCACAAATACCTCAGCTAAGCAAAAGCCTCAAGCCACAGCACCCAGGGTGATGACTGACCGTGAGTTACTCCTCAGTCTTCATCAGAAGGTTGATCACAATCACAAATGGGTGAAGCGTCAGTTGGCTGCAATTCTTCACAACATGACCTCAACCCATAATGCTGTGAAGAAGAACCATTATCACCTTCATGAAACCCTCAACCGCACCTAGGCTGTTCTCACTCATGTATATACCGCGGAAGAACTGAAGACTATGGGTCTCCAGGAAGCATTTGACTGGTCTGCACCACCTCCGAAGAAATTCAAGAGAGTCAAAGTTCCTGATTTGGTGGCCAGCTCTTATTCTTCATCGCGTGAAACTGATGAACATGAAGATTTGGACGACACTGCGGCAGGCCCTACTTCAACAAACAACCCCGACAACGCTGGCGCTCCTCCATCAACTTGAAATTCTTCAGGGGCGTTAGTCCTCAGTTTCGATCCTTTTGGTCATTTGATGACAAAGGGGGAGAAATCTGAGTTAGTCTTCAAGCGGGTTTATATTATGGGCGTTTTGTTAAGTTACAACTCTCGTTCTTCCGAAACTTTTTACTGGATCGAGTTGTAATCTTAAATCCGATGGTGCCCTGATACTTTTGAACGGTGCATAGTGCTCTGATGATGCACTGTGCTCTGATACTTTTGATGTGTTATTCTGCATGCTTATTCCTCGTTAATATTATTGCACGCATGCTGAATCTCATCAGGCACCATATTTCATCATGCATTTCAAATTCTTCATATTATATATCAAATGCATGTATGAATTACAAGATATAGGGGGAGATCTCCATGATTCAATTCTTCAAATGTGCATTGCCTCAAAAGCAAATTCCTCACTATGCACATATTCAGGGGGAGTTCTTCTATATCTTGCAATCAAATTCCTCAATATCAGTATTTACGCTTCATATGTTTATTCCCGTTGAAAACTTAACCTATGTTGTCATCAATCACCAAAAAGGGGGAGATTGTAAGTGCATCTAGTGCCCCTTAGTGATTTTGGTGTATTGAAGACTTATAGGTTAAGGGACTGATGCGTTTGTGAGTGTACACAGGTCTATAAGTCTATGAGGAGTTTGATATTTACAGCGAAAGTCGACCCCTAAAAATGAAGTTCTTCGACTGAAGACTTTGATATCCTGAAGACTTTCTGAAGACTTTGAAAGTGAAGAAATTGGTGTGACCTTGAAGACTTGATATTTATTTGAGGAACATGAAGTGTGAAGACTTTTGTTTTCGTAGTTTCATTTTCTCTTTCTTGAGTCATAGGAAACACCGTACTGTTAAAGGGGGTCGAGGAAATACTAAGGAAAAAATTTCCATGTGATGCTCAACTCAAAATCCTACACCTCCCAATCCCTTCGAGTGAAGCCATTGGAAATCTCATACAGTTCAGTCAAGTTCTTCAGTGACAGAGACACAGTTCTTCTGGTTACTGATGACTTTGCTCTGACTGAGGAGTTAGGAATTCGCCAGTGCGAATTGCCTACACAGTGAGGAACATGATAGCCCTGAGGAATTTGAGAGTCAAATTTCCGACCGTTGCTGTGCTGCGCGCCGGCTGTCCAAAATATCTTATCCACCTAACGGTCATATCATTGAAGGGCATTTATGTCTTATCATGTCGGGCTGCTTCCTAGGCTATAAATAGCCGCCCCCTACAACCACTAGTTGGTTGGCTGTTCTGAGAGAACTTGACACTTGTCGTTTGAGAGCAACCCATCCTCCGAGGACTTTGAGCAAAAATCATCAAGTGAGGAAAATCCAAAACCAAACCCCCACAAACCCAAAGTGATTGAGCATCACTGAAGAAATTGATCCCGCATGGATCCGACACTTGTTACCTTTGAAGACTGTGCTTCTTCCAGACGGTTAGGCGTCAAGGTCTAGAGCATCCAAGAGGAATTGTGGATTGCCGAGTGACCAAGTCTGTGAAGGTTTGGAAGTCACCTGAAGACTTACCACGAGTGATTGGACGAGACCTGCGTGGTCTTAGTTCAAGGATAATACGGTGAGGACTGGGTGTCCTGAGTTGCGGCTCAGAGACTGGGTGTCCGGGACTGCGTGTCCTCGAGTTTAAATACTCAGCCGCTCCAACCAGACGTACAACTGAGACAGCAGTTGGAACTGGTTTACCAAATCATTGTCTTCACCAACTAACTGGTTCTATCTCCTCAACCCTTTCATTTCCTCATTACTGTGTTGAATGTTGTTCATATCTGTGCTTGAAGACTTTGACTGAAGACTTTCACAAATTCCTCAGTTCAATTTCTTCAGTCTGTTTGTCTTCATCTTGTTATCCTGTGTTTATGCTTTCTGTACTCTGTGCTTGTCTTCATTTCATCATGATGACTATGTTTGTATCCTGTTATGTTTACTTCTAAGTACTTATTCCGCTGCAAGTGGTTCTTCGCTAAGGAATTTCCTCACCAGCAAATTCCTCAGTGAAGAATTCATAAAAATCGCCTAATCACCCCCCCTCTAGTCGATATAACGCACTTTCGTGACTTCTTGTGGGAAAGTCTTTTGTTTTCCGGTGCTCTGCTGGTGGGGTTTATCATCATCCTCGCTTGATGCGTCGGGCCCCTTGTGTTCGGCGTTTAGTCGGCCGGACTGTTTGAAAACCCAACAATCTCGGTGGGTGTGGTTTGCAGGCCTTCCGGGGGTACTGTGGATTTGACATATCCGATCCAAAATTTTGTTTAAGTTGGATAGCTCATCACTGTTATCCTTAAGAGGTAGTGTTTTGTTGTTTGGCCGCGAGCTTTTGAATCCGGCGTTGACCGCCGTATTCTTTGGGCTTTTTTCTTTATTCCGGCGCTGATCCTTTCTGCGCCGTGATTTTCCATTTCCATCTCTAATCTCGGATGTACTCGGGTCGCTGGTGCTGCATCTTGCTAGCCAGCTATCTTCCCCCGCGCAAAAGCGGGTCATGAGGCTTGTTAGCGCGGACATTGTCCTCGGCTTCTCTTGGCCGAGGTGTCTGGCAAGCCATTCGTCTCAGACGTTGTGTTTAAAAGCTGCTAAGGCTTCGGCGTCCGGACAGTCGACTATTTGGTTCTTTTTAGTAAGGAACCTGTTCCAGAATTTGCGCGCTGACTCTCCGGGCTGTTGAGTTATATGACTTAGATCGTCTGCATCCGGAGGGCGGACATAAGTCCCTTGAAAATTTGCTCTAAACGTGTCCTCAAGCTCTTCCCAACTTCCAACAGTGTTTTCTGGGAGGCTTTTGAGCCAATGTCGAGCTGGCCCTTTGAGCTTGAGGGGTAGGTATTTTATGGCGTGGAGGTCATCTCCTCTAGCCATGTGTATATGTAGTATATAATCCTCTATCCAGACTCCAGGGTCTGTTGTTCCGTCGTAAGCCTCTATGTTTATGGGTTTAAACCCTGCTGGGAATTCATGATCCAGCACCTCATTGGTGAAACATAGTGGGTGTGCGGCGCCCCTGTATTTGGGTGTACCGCTGTCTTCGGACACTTGGCGTGTTGTGTTGCTTCCTGGGGCCCTCTTTTTTGGCCCGTAAATGGACCTGGCTAGGCCATCTGTTTTCCCAGGGTCATGAGTCGGCTTGTGTGCGGTGCCGCTTGCAGATTTTGGCCTATAATCTGGCCGTCTATCCGGCCAGGCGGCCTCTTTATTTTTTGACTGTGGGGGCTCTATGGCTTCCTCGTCAAATTCTGGCAGCAGCTTGTGCTTCGGGTAGCTCTTTGATTGATGGCCATTGCCGTATTTGTCTGCGGTTTTGAACACTTTGCTCCACCTCATTCTGAGTATGTCTTCCGTTGTTTTGAGCTTCCGTTTTTCCTTCTTCAAGCTTCTTGCGGTGGCGACGAGTCTTCTGTGAAGGTTCTTATGCTCCGGTAGTATGTCCGGTGTGAGGTCGTCCGGACTGTTGGTTTCACCGGGATTGGATTGATTATCCGATTCATCCTGTTCGGACGGTTGCTTGGTTGCATGTTCGTCGTCCACTGGTTTGCCCTGCTCTAATGCTGGGTCATTAGGAATGATGTCTTTGCCGAGGCGGGGCTTAGGGCGGCGCTTGCGTCGCTGCTTTGGTTGTTTATCGGCGGGATTATCCTTTGCCGCGCCCCGTTGTTCCTCCTCGTCGCTTCCTTTTGGGGTATCCACCATATATACATCATGTGTTGGGGTGGTCTTCCAGTGCGCTGTAGGCGCTGGTTCTTGATCATCTCCGGCATCGTCGTCCATACCGTCGATGTCTTCGGAGTCATAGTCTAGCATGTCTGTTAGATCGTCGACAGTGGCTACAAAGTGGGTGGTGGGTGGGCCTTGAATTTCTTCGTCGTCCGCATCCCAACCATCTTGGCCATAATCCGGCCAGGGCTCTCCGGATAGCGAGAGATACTTTAGCGAATTTAGGATGTCACCAAAGGGCGAGTGCTGAAAGATGTCCGCAGCGGTGAACTCCATGATCGGCGCCCAATCGGATTAGATTGGCAGGGGCGCAGGAGGTTCGGAGTCCGGCAGGGAGCCCGGCACCTCGGAGTCACGAGCTTTATTGGGGACAAGGTCAATGTTCGGCTCCATCACCGTGGAAGTTGCAGCCCCCGAGGCGGTGTCCAGCCTCAGGTCCTCGATCTGGGCAACCGACTCTGGACTAAGGGCCGGAGCGGATTCGTGTGCGGCCACCAAGGCACTGTTCGGCGGCAGAGCTAAATCATGCCCATCGCGACAGCGCGGCACGCCCGGCTGTGGCTCGAGTCCGTCGAAGACTAAGTCCCCGCGGATGTCGGCCGTGAAGTTTAAGCTTCCGAACCTGACCTGATGGCCAGGGGCGTAGCTTTCGATTTGCTCCAGATGGCCAAGTGAATTAGCCCGCAGTGCAAAGCCGCCGAATACGAAGATCTGTCCGGGGAGAAAAGTCTCACCCTGGACGGCGTTGTTGTTGATTGAAGGAGCCATCAAGCCTATCGGTGATGACACAGAGGAACTCTCAATGAAAGCACCAATGTTGGTGTCAAAACCGGCGGATCTCGGGTAGGGGGTCCCGAACTGTGCATCTAGGCGGATGGTAACAGGAGACAAGGGACATGATGTTTTACCCAGGTTCGGGCCCTCTTGATGGAGGTAAAACCCTACGTCCTGCTTGATTAATATTGATGATATGGGTAGTACAAGAGTGGATCTACCACGAGATCAAGGAGGCTAAACCCTAGAAGCTAGCCTATGGTATGATTGTTGTAATGGAGGTTATGTCCTACGGACTAAAGCCCTCCGGTTTATATAGACACCGGAGAGGGCTAGGGTTACACAGAGTCGGTTACAATGGTAGGAGATCTACATATCCGTATCGCCAAGCTTGCCTTCCACGCCAAGGAAAGTCCCATCCGGACACGGGACGGAGTCTTCAATCTTGTATCTTCGTAGTCTTGGAGTCCGGCGGACGATGACAGTCCGGCTGTCCGGACACCCCCTAGTCCAGGACTCCCTCAGCGAGCTTACGACATAATTTGCAAAGATCTTTTGACTATGTTCAGGATAATTAAGTTCATCTTATGAACTCCCACTCAGATAGACATCCCTCTAGTCATCTAAGTGATTACATGATCCGAGTCAACTAGGCCGTGTCCGATCATCACGTGAGACGGACTAGTCATCATCGGTGAACATCTTTATGTTGATTGTATCTACTATACGACTCATGCTCGACGTTTCGGTCTCTTGTGTTCCGAGGCCATGTTTGTACATGCTAGGCTCGTCAAGTTAACCTAAGTGTTTCGCGTGTGTAAATCTGGCTTACACCCGTTGTATGTGAACGTAAGAATCTATCACACCCGATCATCACGTGGTGCTTCGAAACGACGAACTTTCGCAACGGTGCACAGTTAGGGGGAACACTTTCTTGAAATTTTAATGAGAGATCATCTTATTTACTACCGTCGTTCTAAGCAAATAAGATGTATAAACATGATAAACATCACATGCAATCAAATAGTGACATGATATGGCCAATATCATATTGCTCCTTTTGATCTCCATCTTCGGGGCTCCATGATCATCATCGTCACCGGCATGACACCATGATCTCCATCATCATGATCTCCATCATCGTGTCTTCATGAAGTTGTCTTGCCAACTATTACTTCTACTACTATGGCTACCGGTTAGCAATAAAGTAAAGTAATTACATGGCGTTGTTCAATGACACGCAGGTCATACAATAAATTAAGACAACTCCTATGGCTCCTGTCGGTTGTCATACTCATCGACATGCAAGTCGTGATTCCTATTACAAGAACATGATCAATCTCATACATTACATATCATTCATCACATTCTTCTTGGCCATATCACATCACATAGCATACCCTGCAAAAACAAGTTAGACGTCCTCTAATTGTTGTTTGCATGTTTTACGTGGCTGCTATGGGTTTCTAGCAAGAACGTTTCTTACCTACGCAAAAACCACAATGTGATATGTCAATTGCTATTTACCCTTCATAAGGACCCTTTTCATCAAATCCGTTCCGACTAAAGTGGGAGAGACTGGCACCCGCTAGCCACCTTATGCACCAAGTGCATGTCAATCGGTGGAACCTGTCTCACGTAAGTGTATGTGTAAGGTCGGTCCGGGCCGCTTCATCCCACAATACCGTCGAAACAAGATTGGACTAGTAACGGTAAGCATATTGAACAAAATCAACGCCCACAACTACTTTGTGTTCTACTCGTGCATAGAAACTACGCATAGACCTAGCTCATGATGCCACTGTTGGGGAACGTAGCAGAAATTCAAAATTTTCCTACGTGTCACCAAGATCTATCTATGGAGAAACCAGTAACGAGGGGAAGGAGAGTGCATCTACATACCCTTGTAGATCGCTAAGCGGAAGCGTTCAAGAGAATGGGGTTGAAGGAGTCGTACTCATCGTGATCCAAATCACCGGAGATCCTAGTGCCGAACAGACGACACCTCCGCGTTCAACACACGTACAGCCCGATGACGTCTCCCACGCCTTGATCCAGCAAGGAGAGAGGGAGAGGTTGAGGAATACTCCATCCAGCGGCAGCACAACGGCGTGGTGGTGGTGGAGGAGCGTGGCAATCCTGCAGGGCTTCGCCAAGCACCGCGGGAGAGGAGGAGTAAGAGAGGTAGGGCTGCGCCAAGAGAGAAAGGTTCTCGTGTCCCTGGCAGCCCCAAAAACCCCACTATTTATAGGGGAAGGGGAGGGGGCTGCGCCCCCTCTAGGGTTCCCTCCCCAGGGGTGGCGGCAGCCCCCAGATGCCATCTGGGTGGCGGCCAGAAGGGGGAAGAGGGGAGGCGCACCTGGGGTGGGCCTTAGGGCCCATCTTCCCTAGGGTTTGCCCCCTCCCTCTCTTCCTTGCGCCTTGGGCCTTGTGGGGGGCGCACCAGGCCACCTGGGGCTGGTCCCCTCCCACACTTGGCCCATGCACCCCTCCTGGGATGGTGGCCCTACTTGGTGGACCCCCGGGACCCTCCCGGTGGTCCCGGTACGTTACCGATAAAACCCGAAACCTTTTCGGTGACCAAAACAGGACTTCCCATATATAAATCTTTACCTCCGAACCATTCCGGAACTCCTCGTGACATCCGGGATCTCATCTGGGACTCCGAACAACATTCAGTAACCACATACAAACTTCCTTTATAACCCTAGCGTCATCGAACCTTAAGTGTGTAGACCCTACGGGTTCGGGAACCATGCAGACATGACTGAGACGTTCTCCGGTCAATAACCAATAGCGGGATCTGGATACCCATGTTGGCTCCCGCATGTTCCACGATGATCTCATCGGATGAACCACGATGTCAAGGACTCAATCGATCCCGTATACAATTCCCTTTGTCTAGCGGTATAGTACTTGCCCGAGATTCGATCGTCGGTATACCGATACCTTGTTCAATCTCGTTACCGGCAAGTCTCTTTACTCGTTCCGTAACACATCATCCCGTGATCAACCCCTTGGTCACATTGTGCACATTGTGATTGTAAGTGCATCTAGTGCCCCTTAGTGATTTTGGTGTATTGAAGACTTATAGGTTAAGTAACTGATGCGTTTGTGAGTGTACACAGGTCTATAAGTCTATGAGGAGTTTGATATTTACAGAGAAAGTCGACCCCTAAAAATGAAGTTCTTCAACTGAAGACTTTGATATTCTGAAGACTTTCTGAAGACTTTGAAAGTGAAGAAATTGGTGTGACCTTGAAGACTTGATATTCATTCGAGGAATATGAAGCGTGAAGACTTTTGTTTTTGTAGTTTCATTTTATCTTTCTTGAGTCATAGGAAACACCGTACTGTTAAAGGGGGTTGAGGAAATACTAAGGAAAAATTTCCATGTGATGCTCAACTCAAAATCCTACACCTACCAAACCCTTCGAGTGAAGCCATTGGAAATCTCATACAGTTCAGTCAAATTCGTCAGTGACAGAGACGCAGTTCTTCTGTTCACTGAGGACTTTGCTCTGACTGAGGAGTTAGGAATTCGCTAGTGCGAATTTCCTGCACAGTGAGGAACATGATAGCCCTGAGGAATTTGAGAGTAAAATTTCCGACCGTTGCTGTGCTGCGCGCCGGCTATCCCAAAATATCTTATCCACCTAACGGTCATATCATTGAAGGGCATTTATGTCTTATCATGTCGGGCTGCTCCCTAGGCTATAAATAGCCGCCCCCTACAACCACTAGCTGGTTGGCTGCTCCGAGAGAACTTGACACTTGTCATCTGAGAGCAACCCATCCTCCGAGGACTTTGAGCGAAAATCATCAAGTGAGGAAAATCCCAAAACCAAACCCCCACAAACCCAAAGTGATTGAGCATCACTGAAGAAATTGATCCTGCGTGGATCCGACGCTTGTTACCTTTGAAGACTGTGCTTCTTCCAAACGGTTAGGCGTCAAGGTCTAGAGCATCCAAGAGGAATTGTGGATCGCCGAGTGACCAAGTCTGTGAAGGTTTGGAAGTCACCTGAAGACTTACCACGAGTGATTGGATGAGGCCTGCGTGGTCTTAGTTCAAGGAGAATACGGTGAGGACTGGGTGTCCTGAGTTGCGGCTCAGAGACTGGGTGTCCGGGACTGTGTGTCCTCGAGTTTAAATACTCAGCCGCTCCAACCAGACGTACAACTGAGACAGCAGTTGGAACTGGTTTACCAAATCATTGTCTTCACCAATTGACTGGTTCTATTTCCTCAACTCTTTCATTTCCTCATTACTGTGTTGAATGTTGTTCATATCTGTGCTTGAAGACTTTGACTGAAGACTTTAACAAATTCCTCAGTTCAATTTCTTCAGTCTGTTTGTCTTCATCTTGCTATCCTGTGTTTACGCTTTCCGTACTCTGTGTTAGTCTTCATTTCATCATGATGACTATGTTTGTATCCTGTTATGTTTACTTTTGAGTACATATTCTGCTGCAAGTAGTTCTTCGCTAAGGAATTTCCTCACTAGCAAATTCCTCAGTGAAGAATTCATAAAAATCGCCTATTCACCCCCCCTCTAGTTGATATAACGCACTTTCAATTGGTACCAGAGCAAGGTACTCCCTTGTTCTGTGTGATTTTGGTTTAACCGCCTGGAGTTTTAGTTATGTCGACCGCAGGTATGAAGAAAGTGACATGCCCTATCTTTGACGGTCATGACTATCCCAAGTGGAAGGCCATGATGAGGAAGCGCCTCATGGCAAAGAACAGCGAGCTGTGGACCGTCACTGAGATTGGTCTTACTGATCTATGCAAGATGGCGAATGTTGATGATATTCGCAAGTACACTCGACTTGATATCATAGCGAAGGATATCATCTGCTCCTGCCTATCCAGAGATCAATTCGGGCGAATTATGCATCTTGGCAATTCGAAGCTTATCTGGGACCGAATCTCTGATGTCTATGAAGGTCATCGAACCCGTCATGATCCCTGGTTTGAGGACTTCAAGGAATCTCTTAAAATGATGACTTTCGAGCCAGAATCATCATCTTCTGCATCTTGTCTCATGGCAAACGGTGCTGAGGTAACCGAATGCTCCTCATCCGAGTCTTGTGATAATGAATCTGATAATGATGAATCTGACAATGATGAATCTGATGATGATATTGAATCCTGCTATACCAAACTTATTTGCGTTGCCACTAAACAACAAACGGTTTTAGAACAAACTCAAGATATGCTAGAAAGAAGTGATAATATGTTGCGCAAAGAAATGGATCGGTCAAAAGCATTGGGTGAATGTCTTCAGAAAATTCACTCCAAGTTTGACGTCCTTCAAGATCAACATAATACCCTCTTGACTGATCATGATAAGCTTTCTCTTGAAGCTATTCAAAGAAAGGAAGATCTTGAAAAGCTAAGAGTGTGTTATGAAGATCTTCAGAAGGAGCGCGATTCATTACTAGCTCAACAAATCAGCGCTTCTCAGGAAGAATTTGTTCCTCCATGCTTAAAGTGCATTGAACGTGAATCTGCTAATTCTTCACCTGAATGTTCAAATGCTTCAAATGTTACAAATTCTTCATCTGCCTCTGCTATCACTAATTCCTCATCTGAGGACATTGCTAGTATCACTGACAATGCAGGGCTGAAGGAATTGTACATGACAGGCATGTACAAAAGCCTCAAAGTGCATCAGACACTTTGTGATGTACTCAAAAAGTAGATCCTCAACAGAAACCCTAGGAAAGAGGGTATTGCCTTTGAGAGGAAACTCAATGCCGATGGAACATATTGGAATCCTGAGCAGTACCCCAAAACATCATGGGTTGCTGCAAAGGGACCTCCAGTTGATCCATCTAATTTATCTGGCTTTACATGTGAATCTTCTCATTCTTCTGATGAGTCAATTGACTCCAACTATAAACTGTTCAAAAATCAGAATGGTGAAGTATTTGCTAGATATGTTGGCACTAACTGCAGGAATGGTTCCCCCATGAAGAAAATCTGGGTTCCCAAAAGCTGTGTTGAAAGTCTTCAGGTGAATGTCCTCATGACACCACCTATGAAGAACAGGAACCCCAGATCAAATTCTTCACATGGATCAAATTCCTCAACTGGATCAAAGTACTCATATGATTATCATCGTGCTAACAACTCTGTCTCACAGGGTAGAGCTAAGGGCTATGAATATGTGCATTATTCTTCAAACCATTATGTTCA
Organism: Triticum timopheevii; assembly: GCA_963921465.1. Lineage (NCBI taxonomy): Eukaryota > Viridiplantae > Streptophyta > Magnoliopsida > Poales > Poaceae > Triticum > Triticum timopheevii. Next base: position 109,851,511 of record OY997270.1, read on the forward strand.
TAAGTCCTCGAAGAATTACTCTGCTTATTCATATGTTTACCCTAACCCCTCCTATGCTAAGCGAAATGGTTTGGCATCTTTGCCACCCTTCTCACATGGTGCTCGCAGAATGATGAACTCTTTGCCACCCCTCCAGATGTGGGTGGTGAAGAAAAAGAACTAATCTCTTCTGTAGGGTCAGGTCTCCAGACGTGCCTTAACGTCTGAAGAATTTGCTGGGGACCTGACAAAAATGCCTGAAAGGACGCAGGCGAATCATGATGAAATGAACCTTCATTTCACACGTCCTCATACTGCTATATCCGTTTACTGCTTGATGAAACTCATCTGATGAACTTGATATCATATTCTTCACTGATGAAGCATATGAGATTGTAAGCTACACTAATTCATCTGCAGGATTATCAACCCAAAACCACTGAATGGGTCCTCGATAGTGGATGTACAAATCACATGACTGGTGACAAGAATCTATTGATGGATGCTCCCTTATCACCATCACCTCTGAAGCATATCATCTTTGCTGACAAAGGCAAAAGTCGGGTATTGGGTCTTGGTAAGGTTGCTATCTCTAAGGATAAGCACATGGACAAAGTCATGCTTGTTGTGTCCTTAGGATACAATCTCATGTCAGTCTCAATGCTTTGTGATCTTGATATGGTTGTTGTCTTCGGCAAATATCACTGTGTTGTGATTATGGAAGCTGACAATTCCAAAGTCTTCGAAGGCTTTAGGAGAGGAGATCTGTATATTGTTGATTTCTCTACAGGACCACAACCAGCCGTGTGTCTACTTGCAAAAGCTTCAGAAGGCTGGCTATGGCATCGACGACTTGGTCATGCAGGCATGAGGAATTTGAACACGCTTGCGAAGAAGAAGCATGTCATTGGCATTGAGAATGTCAAATTCCTCAAGGATCACTTATGCGGGGCATGTGAAGCCGGAAAAATGACCAAGGCCAAGCATCCAGCGAAGACTATCATGACCACTACCCGTCCATTCGAATTGCTTCACATGGACCTCTTCGGACCTAATCATTATTCAGCAGTCACTAATGATGCATCTTTATATGGTTTTGTCATTGTTGATCATTATTCTCGATATACATGGGTACACATTGTTACTTACAAACATGAAGTGCAGGAAGTCTTCAAACGATTTTCCTCGAGGGCTTCAACCAACTTTGGTGTGAAGATCAAGCATATCAGAAGTGACAATGGAACTGAGTTCAAGAATTCTGGTCTTGATGCCTATCTTGATGAACTTGGTATTACTCATGAGTTATCTGCTCCCTATACTCCTCAGCAGAATGGCGTCGTGGAGCGCAAGAACAGAACTCTTGTTGAGATGGCTCGCACTATGCTTGATGAATACAAAACGCCTCAGCGCTTTTGGATTGATGCAATTGATACTGCCTGCCACATCATCAACAGAGTATATCTTCACAAATTCTTCAAGAAGACTGCCTATGAACTCCTCACTGACAAGAAACCCAATTTGAGTTATTTCAAAGTCTTCAGTGCTAAATGTTGGATTAGAGATCCTCACCACAACTCTAAATTTGCACCGAAAGCACATGAAGGTTTTATGCTTGGTTACGGAAAGGACTCGCACACCTACAGAGTCTTCAACATTGTTCTTCACAAGATTGTTGACACTGTAGATGTGCGGTTCGATGAAACTAATGGCTCGCAAAGAGAGCACCTACCTTCTGTGTTAGATGAACCAGCACCTGAGGATGCTATCAAGCTCAAGGCAACTGAGGATGTCGTTCCTACTGAAGAATCTGCTGAAGAATTCATTCCTGTTCATGAAGAACATCGAGCTGATGCACCTGAAGAACATGATGAGGAAAATGGTGCTGAAGAAAATGCTGATCAAAATCCTCAGCGACAACCAACTCATCCACGCGTTGCAAAAGAAGTGCAAGTGGAGAAGATCATCGATGACATTAGCGCACCAGGTCCTCTCACACGCTCAAAAGCCTCACACTATGCTTTTGTCTCTATCTCAGAGCCCACTAAGGTAGATGAAGCATTTCTGGAGCCGGAGTGGATTCAGGCTATGCAAGAAGAATTACATCAGTTCGAGCTGAACAATGTCTGGGAATTGGTCAATCGCCCAGATCCTCGCAAGCATAATATCATTGGCACAAAGTGGATCTACCGCAACAAGCAAGATGAAAATGGCCTTGTGGTAAGGAATAAGGCACGACTAGTAGCTCAAGGCTACACACAGGTTGAAGGAATTGATTTCGATGAAACATTTGCACCTGTTGCTAGACTTGAGGCTATTCGCATATTACTTGCTTACGCTAACCATCATGATATCATCTTATATCAAATGGATGTGAAAAGTGCATTCCTCAATGGTAAGCTTGAGGAAGAAGTATATCTTGCTCAACCCCCAGGTTTTGAAGATCCCAAGAATCCTGACAAAGTCTTCAGACTCAATAAGGCCCTCTATGGCCTCAAGCAAGCCCCTCGGGCGTGGTATGATACATTGAAGGAATTCTTCATGAAGAATGGCTTTACACCCGGTTCACTCGACCCTACTCTATTTACTAAATCATATGATGGTGAACTGTTTGTGTGCCAAATATATGTTGATGATATTATCTTTGGCTGCACTAACCAACGATATAGTGATGAATTTGCCTATATGATGAGTGAAGAATATCAAATGTCTATGATGGGAGAGTTGAAATTCTTCTTAGGTCTTCAAATTCGTCAGCAGCGCAATGGCATATTCATATCTCAGGAGAAATACCTCAAAGATGTTCTGAGGAAATTCGGCATGCAAGATTGCAAAGGCGTCAAAATTCCTATGCCCACAAATGGCCATCTATGCACTGATGAAAATGGTATTGACTTCGATCACAAGGTATATCGCTCCATGATTGGTTCCTTATTGTACTTATGTGCATCTAGGCCAGATATAATGCTTAGTGTTTGCATGTGTGCCCGATTTCAAGCTGCACCGAAGGAATCACACCATAAGGCTGTGAAGCATATTCTTTGAATGTTCTTTGAAAAGGACACACATCCTAACCCTTATGCAGAATTGATGACTTAGATGTGCAACATATGAAGAAACGTTTTTCTTCAATCAATGAAGAATAACACTCTAAGTGTGAAGAAATTAATGAAGAATTTGATTCTCAGAACCCTACAACAATTGTACGCGGTGTCTGAAATCGTCATTCTTATACGGTGGGTTACGCCACCACAAAAGTTGAAAATCTTCAAATTTGAGTTTTTCCTTATTTTTGAAATTCTCCAGTTTTACAAATTCTTCAACTTTGCAAAATCTTCACTGTTCCCTTCATTTTTCTTCATTGACTATATATATATGTGAGTTTATGTCCTCTACAACATTCACTTATTGCTATTTCTTCAAGTTGCAATTTCTACTAAGTGAATGTGATCGGACCCTTCCCCCTCTATGCTATACTCAACCCAATCTATTCACAAATTCTTCATGTGCGTTCTAATTGAAACTCGTTCAAAGTCTTCACTGTGTCCTTGTCAGCTGAAGAAATTGCGAACGAAATTTTAAAACAAATCTTATCCAGATTTTCGGTTTTACCGCTCAAACCGTTCCACATCCCATGATACATTAGTTTATTCACCCACGATCGTACACGATCTCATCTGCACAGTACGTGGGTGACACATGTCGCGTGAAGAAGAAAGGGCAGGGGTATGTTCGTCCCAAAATCTTCGGGCGAACAGTTTTTATCGTGGCTATAAATACCCCTCTCCCTTCCTTACTTCATTTACTCCGCTCGGTCGCTGTCTCTCGCTCGAGTTCTCCTCAAACCCTAGTGCCGCCGCTACTCCATCGCCGTCGGTGAGGAAGAGCTTCACTGCCTCGACCTCGTCGCCATCGTACTCGCGCCGGCTGCGGAAATCTTCACTCCGCCGCCGCCGTAGCTGTCTCCCTCTGCCAAGTTAGGGCGTGGGAGATCTAACGTGACGAACTTCACTATAGTTCATCTCTGTTCGTCGTGTTCTTCAGTTCGGGTAATTAAAAGTCACTTTTATTACTCGCTTTGATTCTCAAATCTTTCTGAAAATCTTCAAAGGTGTTTTATTCTTCAAATTTTCACACATGAACACCTCACACACTGTATGCTCTTGATTTATCTCTCTAAGCACTCATTTCTTCAAGATTCCTCAATTGTGCGGATTCTCAATCTGTACAACTCTGGAACCTAAGACAAAAAGCTTAGTGAAATTCCTCAAGGCTCAACTGGTCAAATTCCTCAAAACTTGTCTTTTTCGAAAAATCTTCTGAGAACGCATATGACCTCTCCAAATTCCTCGCACCTACACTCTGTTCACAGGTACTCATGTCCGCTGCTGAATCACTAGGTTCTCATCAACTTAACTCATTTGCAGCGTTCCTCGAAGAAAAACTGCATACTTCTTCAGAGTGTTCTATTGTTCAAATTCCTCATCTGAAGAAAATGGCAGAAGGCAAGAGACCGCAGAAGGGAGGAAAGAAACCGGAGGTCATGACTGCCTTCGAGATCCCTGATGAAATATACAAAGACTATTGCACACCTGATGAAGCCAAGTTTGGCAAGGAGAACAAAAATCAGCGCAAAGTGCGCATCCAGAGGATAGAACGAAGATGGGCACGAGAATGGAGGGAATATCTCTATGTTACTCCAAAGTACATGAAGAAATTCGCCTTAAACCCTCCATGCCCAAGAGCTCTATTGGCACCTGGCCAAGTCGCTGATCCCACCAGCATTAAGCGTGGTGAAGACTTTCCTGAAGAATGGACCAGGCGCCAAGCCAAATTGGCAAGACAGGCCAAGGAGGCAGTGAGGAAATTCAATGAGGATTCTTCTGCTGCTGCTGCCGCTGAGACCTCGGTCAAGCCAAGGAAATCAATGCCGAAGAAGCCTGCTCGCAAGCCAAGTGCTTCACCTTCAGCGCCCTCACGGCCCAGTTCCTCAGCCGCGCCCTCACGGCAAATTCCTCAAACTGCTGCTGCTCCCTCAAAATCCTCAGCAGCTCCCTCCAAGTCCTCAACTCCAGTGCATCTGGCTACCTGTCAAAGGACTCAGGGTTTCTCGATTGCTTCTGGTGTCTCAGCAAGTTCCTCAGCTGCACCAATGTCCTCATCAGGCCCCACTCTGCTGAAGACAAAAGCAACAGCTGGACGCGGTCCTCGGCCAAGTCCAAGAAAGAAACAGGTTGCCTTCAACGTGCCCTCTGATGACGAAGCTTCTGATGAAGAACTTGCAGAAATCATCAGAGACAGACTAACAAAGGCCGCTAGAGCCAAAGGAACAACTGTGCCTCTGCTTTTGGATCCGAAGAAGATCCTTGACTTCATCGACTTATGGCATTAGGATCCAAACACTCCCATGCCTGATCTGCCTCTGACTCCTAGTCAAAGTCATATGCTGAACCATTTCATCGCTGAAGAGAAATGGAAATTTGAAAAGGCTCGTGAGATAAAGAGAGCACAAGCCAGAAAGGAGAAGCTTCTGAAGAAGAACATCGTCAACCTGACTCCTGAAGAACTTCTCAAAGCTCAATCTGAAATCCAAGCCCCCAGCAAGGATTTCGATGCTTACAATGCTGATTGGCAAGGAGCCAAGGTGAGATTCGTCAATTTGACGAAGAAAATGACAACTGTTGCAGCCCCATCGCAACAAGAAAATCCTCAGGCTGCAGACTATGCTCAGCCTGCTGAAGAACATGCTAGCACTGCTGATGACTTTCAGCCTGCTGATGATAATACAAGTTCCAGGGCTGATGACTCCATTCCAGCCGCTGAAGAAATCCCCAGGGCATCCACTAGTGGTGCGCCTGAAGAAACTGAAGAAATCAGGGCAACTGCACCAATTGCGCCTGAAGAAACTGAACCACAGTCCTCAGCTCCTCCTGCGCCAACACCAACTCCAATTCTTCCTTCTGCTTATGAAGTGAAGAAGACAAAGGCTACAGAGCGAGCTGAAGTGAAGAAGAGGAAGGCATCAGCTGCGTCAAATTCTTCGGCTACAAAGAAAATGAAGCCGATGACCAGCTCGCTTGAAAATCCTATTGATGCCGTTCCCATTTCCTCCATGTCGTCTAAGGAAATTGTTCCTTATGGAGAAGACTACAAGATCCCAAGCGGATCTGATGAAGAAAATCACTCTGTTGCTACCTCAGAACAGTTTGATGAAGAAATTGAAGTGGAAGCATTCCCTTCACCGCTAGTCCCATGCCTCAGTTCACAGCTGAAGAGGCTGGTGTTGAGGAAATTGAAAAAGAAGATGAAGACGTGGATATTGGATGCACTACACCAGTGATGAACGATGACTTTTGGGAAAGTCAGCATCCCAATACTCCTCTCTTCACTCCAATTCAACAAATTCCTCAGTCCCCGGCTACAACTGTTCAAATGGGCTCTGAAGAAACTCATCCCACATCGTCTGTTCATGAAGAAATTCCAGCCGCTAGTGCTGAAGAACCTGCTGCTGATCCCCAAACTGCACAAGAAGAGGAACCAGAAATTCCTCAGCCTGAAGCACCTGAGATCGCGATTCCTGAGGTTGTGCTGCAAATCACTGACATTCCTCTGCCCAAACCGAAGAATTCGTTCTCGAGCAAGCAAAAATTCAAGGCTGAAGACTTCTTTTCTGAGCATGTGTTCTTCACTGCTTACAATCCATATGACTCTGCTCGCATAAGGAAAAGACGCTTCTGGACTGCTACTCAAGCCAACTTCTATTCCTCAGTGCTCCTTGACAAGGACAAGATCTTCGATCATGAGCATATTCTTCATGTGGATATGGAATCTCTGCCGTGCTTCGAGCCAGTTCTCCGAGTTATTCACGATGCAGGGCTACTGCACTTCTGCACTGATATCTGTGATTGGAATGAAGAACTCATTCTTCAGTTCTATGCCACTTTGCATATCATCGGAGATGCTGAAGATGTCAATTCATGGGTGCTGGATTGGATGACAGAAAACACTCACTACAAGGCACCAGCAACTGAATTGCTTCGTGTCCTTCCTCTTGATCCTTCCCATGAAAGCGCACGTTGCATCTACAATGACCGCGAGCTGACTGATCATTATATGCAAGTGCTCATGAAGTCTTTGAAGCCAGGGCAGGCCCCTCGAACCAAATTCCTCGTCAAGGAACTGTTGTATGTGCCTCGGACTGTCTATCGAATCCTGGCGAAGACAATGAGTCCCATCAAAGGCCACGACTCAAATGAAGAAGATGTCGTTGGCATCATGAAGAACATGCTTTTCAACATCATTCATGGCGTTCCCGTCAACTTCCATGATTTCTTTATGAGGACTCTGGCTAATGTTGCAATGTCACCTTTTGAGCTGAAGCCCTATGCGCCTTGGATTATGAGATTCATAAGGGCAAGATCTTCACTGAATTACAAGGCTGACACACTGAAGCATGGTAGCTACTTGCCGCCCATTGAAGTCCTCAAGCGACCAGTTTCATCATCTGATGATAAGGGCAAGGCAGCTGCTGTGATTGATGAAGGCACTCGTCCATTGGATGGTCAATTCCGTCTCGCTACATCTTACTCCACCAATGACGATTCTGCAACACATGACACTGCCGCAAATACCTCAGCTAAGCAAAAGCCTCAAGCTACTGCACCCAGGGTGATGACTGACCGTGAGTTACTCCTCAGTCTTCATCAGAAGGTTGAACGCAATCAGAAATGGGTGAAGCGTCAATTTGCTGCAATTCTTCACAACATGACCTCAACACATAATGAAGTGGAGAAAAATCAGTATTACCTTCATGAAACCCTCAACCACACCTGGGCAGTTCTCACGCATGTATATTCCGCGGAAGAATTGAAGACTAAGGGTCTCCAGGAAGCATTTGACTGGTCTGCACCACCTCTGAAGAAATTCAAGAGAGTCAAAGTTCCTGATCTGGTGGCCAGTTCTTATTCTTCATCGCGTGAAACTGATGAACATGAAGATTTGGACGACACTGCGGCAGGCCCTACTTCAACAACCAACCCCGACAATGCTGGCACTCCTCCATCGACTTGAAAATCTTCAGGGGCGTTAGTCCTCAGTTTCGATCCTTTTGGTCATTTGATGACAAAGGGGGAGAAATCTGAGTTAGTCTTCAAGCGGGTTTATATTATGGGCGTTTTATTAAGTTACAACTCTCGTTCTTTCGAAACTTTTATTGGATCGAGTTGTAATCTTAAATCCGATGGTGCCTTGATACTTTTGGTCGTGCTCTGATGCTTTTGATGCACTGAGCTCTGAAACTTTTGATGTGATATTCCGCATGCTTATTCCTCGTTAATATTATTGCACGCATGTTGAATCTCATCAGGCACCATATTTCATCATGCATTCCAAATTCTTCATATTATATATCAAATGCGTGTATGAATTACAAGATATAGGGGGACATCTCCATGATTCGATTCTTCAAATGTGCATTGCCTCAAAAGCAAATTCCTCACTATGCACACATTCAGGGGGAGTTCTTCTATATCTTGCAATCAAATTCCTCAATATCAGTATTTACACTTCATATGTTTATCCCCGTTGAAAACTTAACCTATGTTGTCATCAATCACCAAAAAGGGGGAGATTGTAAGTGCATCTAGTGCCCCTTAGTGATTTTGGTGTATTGAAGACTTATAGGTTAAGTAACTGATGCGTTTGTGAGTGTACAAAGGTCTATAAGTCTATGAGGAGTTTGATATTTACAGAGAAAGTCGACCCCTAAAAATGAAGTTCTTCAACTGAAGACTTTGATATTCTGAAGACTTTCTGAAGACTTTGAAAGTGAAGAAATTGGTGTGACCTTGAAGACTTGATATTCATTCGAGGAATATGAAGCATGAAGACTTTTGTTTTAATAGTTTCATTTTCTCTTTCTTGAGTCATAGGAAACACCGTACTGTTAAAGGGGGTCGAGGAAATACTAAGGAAAATTTTCCATGTGATGCTCAACTCAAAATCCTACACCTACCAAACCCTTCGAGTGAAGCCATTGGAAATCTCATACAGTTCAGTCAAATTCGTCAGTGACAGAGACGCAGTTCTTCTGTTCACTGAGGACTTTGCTCTGACTGAGGAGTTAGGAATTCGCTAGTGCGAATTGCCTGCATAGTGAGGAACATGATAGCCCTGAGGAATTTGAGAGTAAAATTTCTGACCGTTGCTGTGCTGCGCGCCGGCTGTCCCAAAATATCTTATCCACCTAACGGTCATATCATTGAAGGGCATTTATGTCTTATCATGTCGGGCTGCTCCCTAGGCTATAAATAGCCGCCTCCTACAACCAATAGCTGGTCGGCTGCTCCGAGAGAACTTGACACTTGTCATCTGAGAGCAACCCATCCTCCGAGGACTTTGAGCAAAAATCATCAAGTGAGGAAAATCCCAAAACCAAACCCCCACAAACCCAAAGTGATTGAGCATCACTGAAGAAATTGATCCTGCGTGGATCCGACGCTTGTTACCTTTGAAGACTGTGCTTCTTCCAGACGGTTAGGCGTCAAGGTCTAGAGCATCCAAGAGGAATTGCGGATCACCGAGTGACCAAGTCTGTGAAGGTTTGGAAGTCACCTGAAGACTTACCACGAGTGATTGGACGAGGACTGCGTGGTCTTAGTTCAAGGAGAATATGGTGAGGACTGGGTGTCCTGAGTTGCGGCTCAGAGACTGGGTGTCCGGGACTGTGTGTCCTCGAGTTTAAATACTCAGCCGCTCCAACCAGACGTACAACTGAGACAGCAGTTGGAACTGGTTTACCAAATCATTGTCTTCACCAACTGACTGGTTCTATTTCCTCAACTCTTTCATTTCCTCATTACTGTGTTGAATGTTGTTCATATCTGTGCTTGAAGACTTTGACTGAAGACTTTCACAAATTCCTCAGTTCAATTTCTTCAGTCTGTTTGTCTTCATCTTGCTATCCTGTGTTTACGCTTTCCGTACTCTGTGTTAGTCTTCATTTCATCATGATGACTATGTTTGTATCCTGTTATGTTTACTTCTGAGTACATATTCCACTGCAAGTAGTTCTTCGCTAAGGAATTTTCTCACTAGCAAATTCCTCAATGAAGAATTCATAAAAATCGCCTATTCACCCCCCCTCTAGTCGATATAACGCACTTTCAGTGATGATGTCCTACCGAGTGGGCCCAGAAATACCTCTTCGTTTACCGGAGTGACAAATCCCAGTCTCGATTCGTGCCAACCCAACAGACACTTTCGGAGATACCTGTAGTGCACCTTTATAGCCACCCAGTTACGTTGTGACGTTTGGTACACCCAAAGCATTCCTACGGTATCCGGGAGTTGCACAATCTCATGGTCTAAGGAAATGATACTTGACATTATAAAAGCTTTAGCATACGAACTACGATCTTTGTGCTAGGCTTAGGATTGGGTCTTGTCCATCACATCATTCTCCTAATGATGTGATCCCGTTATCAACGACATCCAATGTCCATGGTTAGGATAACTTAACCATCTATTGATCAACGAGCTAGTCAACTAGAGGCTCACTAGGGACATGGTGTTGTCTATGTACCCACACATGTATCTGAGTTTCCTATCAATACAATTATAGCATGGATAATAAACGATTATCATGAACAAGGAAATATAATAATAACTAATTTATTATTGCCTCTAGGGCATATTTCCAACAAAAAGATGAAGCAGGATGCCCAGAGAACAAGTCCCGTATCCTGGCACGGGGCCTGGATGCGGCAACTGGATGAACCTCACCTCAGGTTTGCGGCCAAGAGTGTGTACACATGCTACGATATGCACATGCGAATCATTGACATGAGGAAGTGCCTCGTTACCCAAATCGACGAGTCCAGATCAAGCCACAAGTAGAGCAAGCGTCACAAGAAGTAGATGATGATCAGATGATCGTTTATGCTAGTTAATCATGCATGTAATATATAGTTTACTTTATTTGTGTGTGGAAATGTCATGTGTGTAGTAGCCACCTATGTAATTATGCATGTAATAGTTTACTTTGGTGTGTGCAAATGTCATGGTTGCAGTAGCCACCTATGTAAGTGGATGTTTAATTTGGTTATGCAAGCATGTCCTTATAAGTGTAAGTGTGTGTGTGTGTGTGTGTGTGTGTGTGTGTGTGTGTGTGTGTTGTTCTGTATGCAATCCCATCGCACAACACACACGTCTTATTAGCAGCAACCGTTTGTGTTATTATCGGTCTTCACACACATTTCTGATTATAGACCTGTTTGCCGCGTATCACACACATCTTGTTAAGTTGAACCGTTTTTGTTCTCATGCCTCAACGCAAACAGTTCATCCGAGTGAACCGCATGCCGTCGCACACACCTTGATCTGGTTGACCGTTTCTTTTGTGATGCCTAATCACAAATAGTTCATCCGAGTGAACCGTATGATGTGTGTAAGTGCATCTAGTGCCACCCCTAGTTGGTTTTGGAGTATTAACGACAAAGTTGGTTGAGGGACTAATGCGTTTGTGAGAATTGCAGGATAACGCAGGTAGTGTCCCTCATTGATTCGGTTTACCTACTGGAGATGACCCCTAAAAATGTATGAAGACATTGAAGACAATGGTGGTATGAGAAGATATTCATATTGAAGTCTATGACATGAGAAGACATTGTGTGAAGACTTTGGAGCGCGAAGACTGTGTGGTTTCGTTGTTTCCTTTTCTTCTTTGTTGAGTCATAGGAACCACCGTACTGTTAAGTGGGGTCCAAGTGAACTAAGTCAGAGTGACTGAAGTGATGCTCAACTCAAATCCTATGTCTTCAAGCGAAGAAAATGAGACCAAACCTTATCCAGAGTTGGATGAGTCAGCTTTGCTTGTAGCCCAAGTAAAGTTGCCGCGTGTGTTTGAAATCTGACCGTTGGAACACGTGTCAGTTCCTTACTGACCCAGGGTCATTTTGGACAAATCAGGTCGGGTTGCCTAGTGGCTATAAATAGCCCACCCCCTACACCATAAATTGGTGGCTGCTCAGAGTTTGTGCACGGCTTTTGTCGTTTGAGAGCAACCCACCTCGAAGCATTTGAGAGAGAGAAATCCTTGCGAGGACAAAGCCCAAACACCCAGAGCCAAAGAGTGTTAGGCATCACTGAAGTCTTTCTGTCTGTGTGACCTGAAGACTTATTACACTTGAGGACTGTGAATCCTCCAACCGGTTAGGCATCGCGTTCTGAGCATCCAAGAGTCATTGTGGATTGCCGGTGAACAAAGTCTGTGAAGGTTTGGAAGTCTCCCTTGAAGACTTACCAGAGTGATTGGGCGAGGACTGGGTGTCCTTAGCTCAAGGGGAATAAGGTGAAGACACGGTCTTCTGAGTTAAATCTCAGCCTCCCTAACCAGACGTACAGTTGTCACAGCAACTGGAACTGGTCCAACAAACCCTGTGTCTTCAACAAGCGACTGGTTCTATCTCTTCCAACCTTACTTAAGTTTGTCTTCGTGAAATCATTGCCTATCTGTGTATCTGTTTGACTTCATTGCTTGACTACTATTGTTGATTGGCTTCATACTACCTTCCATCCTGATCCTACTACCTAGCTACTATTAGTCTTGTAATTTACATCATTGCATATCTGTCTATGGCTTGCTTAGGGTAGTTTATCTTCCGCTGCATATTATTTAGGTCATTTCTGTTGTTTGTCTTCGAAACTTCCAAGTTTTGAAGACTTTCATAAAAATTGCCTATTCACCCCCTCTAGTCGATAGTAGCACTTTCAATTAGTATCAGAGCAAGGTACTCCCTTGTTCTGTGTGATTCGGTTTAACCACCTGGAGTTTCAGCTATGTCGACTGCAGGGATAATCAAGGTCTCCGCTGCTTGCCCCGTGTTCGATGGAACTGAATATCCCTACTGGAAGAATAAGATGCGCATGCATCTTGAAGCCATTGATGTCGACCTCTGGTATGTCGTCAAGAATGGCGTTCCCAAAACTGGTGAAGGTGTCACCCCCGCTGATGTCAAGAAGTTCGTTCAACTGGACTCTACTGCGAAGAACATCATCTGTGGTCATCTGACCAAAGGACAGTATGGCCGTGTAAGTGCACTGGAAACGTCGAAGCTAGTCTGGGACTGGCTATCCAAGGTCAACGAAGGCGTCTCAACCCAGAGAGATCAAAGAATCAATGTTCTTCGCAACCTCTTCAACCGCTTCAAGAGAAACGACAATGAAAATGTCCAGCTCACGTTTGATCGCCTCACTGATATCACAAATGAACTTCAAGCTCTTGGCGCAACTGAGATTACCAAGCATGAAATCGTCAAGACACTGCTGAGATCACTTGGTAGCTCCTTTGACACCCTTGCCCTCATGATACAAGAACGTCCTGACTTCAAGACACTCGATCCGTCTGATATAGTTGAGAGGCTCAACACACATGAGTTCCAGCTATCTGAGAAAAGAGATATCTATGGCCCAAACTATGGCCGAACTCGTGCTTTGAAGGCGAAAATTGCTTCCTCATCTAAAGAAGAATCTGACTGTAGTTCTGAAGATCCTGAAGACATTGGAAGGGAACTTGCTATGCTTGTGAAGAAATTCCAGAAATTCACAAAGAAGAAAGGCTTCAGAAAGTCTTCACGATCTAGCCCAAGAATGATGAAGCTTCCACACATGATCACAAGAAGAGAACCTGCCACAAGTGCAAGAAACCTGGTCACTACATATCTGAGTGTCCACAGTGGGACAATGAGAAGAAGAAGAAGAAAAGCAAGGAATATGATTCCGATGATAAGAAGAAGAAGAAGAAATCCTCAAAGTCTTCTAAGTCTTCTTCCAAGTCTTCATCATACAAGAAGAGCTCATCTGGCAAGGCTCGTGCTTTTGTCGGCAAGGAAATGGATTCAGAGGAGGAGTCTGCTTCGGAGGAGGCGGAGGTGGAGTCTGGAGAGGAGTCTGACCCTGGTGTTGCGAGTCTGGCTCTAGCCACAGCCTATGTCGCCAAGTCCATCTTCAACACTGAAGACAATGACTTCCACACCAGCGCTGAAGCTAATGACGAAGACGATCCTACTCCCACCTACTGCTTCATGGCACGTGGTGCCAAGGTAAAATCACGCGATGCTTACTTTCAAACTTCAAGTGAAGATGACTCTGATTGTGAATCCAAACCCAGCTACAAAACACTTGCTAAAATTGCAACTGAACAACAAAAGGCTATGGAACATACTCAAAAACTGTTAGACAAAAGCGATGACCTGTTGGACGCTGAAATGACACGTTCACAGTCCTTAGTTGATGACATAAAAAATCTTCATGCTAAGTACCAAGAACTTGAAGGTCGTCATGAATCGCTCTCAACTACTTATGAAAGGCTCTCCTATGATTATCTTCAAAGGAAACAAGAGCTTGAGAAATTAAGAGCGGCTCATGAAGATCTTCAAAAGGTGAATGAGTCACTTCGCGCCCAACAGATCAGTTCCGCTCAGGATGGATTTGAACCACCATGTCTAAAATGCATTGAGCGTGATAACGCTACATCTGTTGCTGAATGTTCCACTGCTGCTACTGTTTCATTGTCTTCACCTACTGATGTGGTCACTAACCCCTCTGCGGAGGATACCACTACCGTTGCTGATGAAAATGCTATGTTGAAGACATTGCTTGAAACAGGGATGTACAAAAGTTTGAAGGGACATCAGACTCTCTGCGATGTCCTCAAAAAGCAGATTCTGAACCGAAACCCTAGGAAGGAGGGTGTTGGGTTCGAAAGGAAAATGAATGTTGATGGCTCGTACTGGAAGCCTGAGCAGTACCCCAAAACCACATGGGTTGCTGCAAAGGAGCCTTCAGTAGATCCATCCACCTTATCTGGCTTTACCTGTGCTAATCCTATTATCATTGATGAATCCTTTGATGCAAACTATAAGCTGTTCAAAAACCAGAATGGTGAAGTGTTTGCCAGGTACATTGGTACTAACTGCAGGAATGGACCACCTATGAAGAAGATCTGGGTACCTAAGCAGTACATTGAGAATCTTCCTGTGAATGTCGTCAAGACACCACCAAGGAAGAAGACAAACCCCAGACCAATAGCTTCATATGGCCCAAGGGCTTCATACAGATACATGACTCACATGAGTCACCCTAATGCCAATGTTTTGCAGGGAAATCATGCTCAGACTTATGAATATGAGCGTGTATCTTCGAACCGCTATGTTCATAGGACTAAGAACTTTTCTGCTTATTCATATGAGTATCATTCATCTCCTGCAAGGCTATTTGCTAGGGCTTCAAAGCCAAAATTCTCAGATGCTGCACTAAGACTCATTGCTTCTAAGCCACCACTGAAGATGTGGGTGGCAAAGAAGAACTAACTCTCTTTTGCAAAAAAAAGGTCTCCAGCCAGCAATCAATGGCGTCCGATACTATTGCTGGGGACCTAAAACTCATTGAGGACGCACGATAAAATGTCACTCTATATGCTTCACATCTGAATTTCTTATCAGTCATACTATGTCCTAACCTTGTTATAAGCTGTGACTGTCCCTATATATGTCCAATGCATATGCTTCACAACACTGTTGTGAAGCCCATCCTCCTAACTGCACTGTAGGGTACATCACCAAAAGCTTCAGAATGGATTATGGACAGTGGATGCACAAATCATATGACTGGTGATCGAAGTCTTCTCATGGACTCAACCTTACGTCCATCCGACAAGAGTCACATTACATTTGCTGACACTGGTAAAAGCAAGGTATTGGGTCTAGGTAGAGTTGCAATCTCAAAGGATCAACACATGGATAAAGTGATGCTTGTTGAATCCCTTGGTTTCAACTTAATGTCTGTCTCAATGCTTTTTGACTTGAACATGATTGTGATATTTGGCAAATAACGTTGCCTTGTACTAATGGAATCTGACAAATCTCTAGTCTTTGAAGGGTATCGAAAAGATGATCTATACATGGTAGATTTCTCAGCAGGTCCACAGCTTGCCGTATGTCTTCTCACAAAAGCTTCAGAATGCTGGCTCTGGCATCGAAGGCTGGGACATGCTGGCATGAGAAACTTACACTCACTTGTCAAGAAGAAGCATGTCATTGGCATCGAGGATGTCAAGTTCAAGAAGGATCATCTGTGTGGTGCCTGTGAAGCTGGAAAGATGACAAGGGCAAAGCACCCCTCGAAGACAATCATGACAACATCTCAACCCTTCGAGCTGTTACACATGGACTTATTTGGACCTACTCACTACTCCACCCTCACAACAACTACCTGTCTCTATGGCTTCGCCATTGTTGATGACTACTCAAGATACACATGGGTTCATATAATTCTTTACAAGACTGAAGTGCAAGATGTCTTCAGGCGCTTTGTAGCTCGAGCAATGAACAATTATGGCGTGAAGATCAAGCACATCAGAAGTGACAATGGCACTGAATTCAAGAACACTGGACTTGATCTGTATCTGGATACAATGGGAATCACTCATGAGTTCTCTGCTCCGTACACACCTCAGCAAAATTGCATTGTTGAGCGCAAAAACAGAACCCTCATTGAGATGGCTCGAACAATGCTAGATGAGTACAAGACACCAAGAAAGTTCTGGCCTGAAGCTATTAATACAGCATGTCACATCATCAACCGTGTGTACGTCCATAAGCTTCTGAACAAAACATTGTATGAGCTCCTTACTGGCAAGAAACCAAACGTCAGTTACTTCAGGGTATTTGGAGCTAGATGCTGGATAAAGGATCCCCATCACAAGTCAAAATTTGCACCTAAGGCTCACGTAGGCTTCATGCTTGGCTATGGAAAGGATTCACACTCCTGCAGAGTCTTCAATCTTTATCTATACAAAATCGTTGAAACTGTGGATGTGAAATTTGATGAAACCAATGGTTCAAAAAGAGAGATTCTGCCAAGTACACTAGATGAAGCTCCTTTAAACGAGGCAATCAAGCTGATGGGAACTGGTGAAATCATGCCCTCTGGAGCACAGCCCGAAGAGGAAGTTATCATCTCTGCACCAAATCAACCTGAAGACAGTGCTCAGACCGAAGACAATCCGTCCAATGATGACAATGATCAGCCAGAGCAAAATCTTCGTCCTGTTCATCATCGTGTTGCAAATGAAGTTCAAATAGAGAAAATAATTGACAGCATCAATGCACCTGGTCCGCTCACTCGATCAAGAGCAACACAGCTAGCAAACTTCTGTGGGCACTTTTCATTTGTGTCTATATCAGAACCCAAGAAAGTTGCTGAAGCTTTTATGGAACCAGAATGGATTCAAGCCATGCAAGAAGAACTTCAACAGTTCAAGCTGAATAATGTTTGGGAACTTGTCAAGCGACCTGACCCTCGCAAGCATAACACTATTGGAACAAAGTGGATATATCAAAACAAGCAAGATGAGCATGGTCAAGTCGTCAGAAACAAAGCACGTCTTGTGGCTCAAGGATATACTCAAGTTGAAGGAATTGACTTCGATGAAACATTTGCTCCTGTTGCTAGGCTTGAAGCTATTCGCATACTACTAGCCTACGCAAATCATCACAACATCTTGCTATATCAAATGGATGTAAAGAGCGCATTTCTCAATGGCAAGATTGAAGAAGAAGTATATGTCGCACAACCACCTGGCTTTGAAGATCCAAAACATCCTGATATGGTGTACATGCTAAACAAAGCACTGTATGGCCTCAAACAAGCTCCTCGTGCCTGGTATGATACAATCAAAGACTTCCTGAAGAGCAAAGGCTTCAAACCTGGATCCCTCGATCCCACACTCTTCACGAAGACATATGATGGTGAACTCTTTGTGTGCCAAATATATGTGGATGACATAATCTTCGGCTGCACCAACCAGAAGTACAGTGATGAGTTTGGGTACATGATGCAAGACCAATATCAAATGTCCATGATGGGTGAGCTGAAATTCTTCCTTGGTCTTCAAATTCGTCAGCAAAGAAATGGCATCTTCATATCTCAAGAAAAATACCTCAAAGATTGTCTGAAGAAGTTTGGAATGGAAGACTACAAAGGCTACACGACGCCAATGCCAGCCAAACACCATCTTGGTCCCGACAACAATGGTAAAGAGTTCGATCAAAAGGTATACCGCTCCATGATTGGTTCTTTGCTTTATTTATGTGCATCTAGGCCAGATATTATGCTTAGTGTTTGCATGTGTGCTCGATTCCAAGCGGCACCAAAGGAATCACATCACTTAGTTGTGAAGCGAATTCTTCGATATTTGGCTTACACCCCAACACTCGGATTATGGTATCCCAAGGGCTCAAATTTTGATTTGGTTGGATTATCGGATGCTGATTATGCTGGTGACAAGGTGGATCGCAAGTCTACATCAGGCACATGTCATTTTCTTGGTCGATCACTTGTCTGTTGGTCTTCAAAGAAGCAGAACTGTGTATCACTCTCAACTGCTGAATCTGAATACATTGCTGCCGGATCCTGTTGTGCTCAGCTTCTATGGATGAAGCAAACTCTCAAGGACTATGGCATCAACCTGAAACAAGTACCTCTCTTCTGCGACAATGAAAGTGCCATCAAAATAGCCAATAATCCAGTCCAACACTCGAAGACAAAGCACATTGAAATTCGTCATCACTTTCTCAGAGATCATGTTATGAAGAAAGACATCGATATCATTCACGTCAACACTAAAGAGCAACTAGCAGATATCTTCACAAAGCCCTTGGATGAGAAAAGGTTTTGCAAGTTACGGTGTGAGCTAAATATCTTGGAGTCCTCTAATGTCCTGTGATCAGGCACACATCCTAACACTTATGCATGTTGATGACTTAGATGTGCAACACACAAAGTAATGTATATCTTCAATCAATGAAGATTTACACTCTAGGTGTGAATACATTAACATGGAATTTGACTTCGGAGCGCCACGATAATTGTGCGCCATGTCTGGGTCTAATACTTCCTATACTGTGGGTAACGCCACCACCAACTTTCTCTGTTTGAAGTGTTTCACTCATGGCGTTATATTGCAATGACTTCGCATTTGGTTTGTCTTCAGTTTCAATTTGTCTTCATGACTTTCTGCACTGTGATGATTTGGTTGCTTTCTGATATAAATATATACTAGTGTTCTGTCCTCTACAGCATTCACTTATAGCTATGTCTTCAAGATTGGATCTTTTGAACTAAGTGAATGTGATCGGACCCCAACCTCTCTATGCTTCCTATCTCAAACTCTATCTATCCAAATCATATGCATTCTATTGAAACTGTCGAATGTCTTCTCTGCGTCCTAGTCAGCAGAAGGCAAAGAGACAAACATTAAATCTGTTTTAAATGGCTTATCTTTATTGTTGAAATCCGGAGAAGCCGGAACAACTCTCCGACATGCCTGGCGGGCGTGGGAACGTGGGACAACCCTGAGTATGTTGCATGCTTTCCACATGCCCCTCAGATGTGAACCGCCAGGGGCACCAGCATAATTGCATTGTGTCTCTCACCTACTTATAAATACTTGTCCCCTGCGGTAAATAAATCCTTCTTCCACCTCTCCACCTCTGTCAAAACCCTAGCGCCACCGCTAGCTCGTGACGACGCCGGCGACGAAGCGCTTAGCTGCCGCGACTTCTCCGACGCCGTCCTCACGCCGGCCGCGGACATCGTCCTCTCCGCCGTCGCCGTAGGTGTCCTCCATCGCCAAGTTAGGGCACGGTGGGCTGAACTGCTCGGTCTCCTATACTTCCCATCTAGCAGTTCTTCGTGCGGTAATTATAACTCTATTTTTACCACCTTTTTGATCATCAAGATTCATCTTGTTTACCAAAAGTGGTTTCTGCCTATTCAAGTTAGATCTATTCTGTCTGCATCTCATATGCCTAGTCGATTCACTTAGAATTCCAGTCTAGTTTGATTCCTCACTTGTACTTATTCACGGATTGGTACAAATCGGGAACCAACTCACCTATATAAGTGAATGTCTTCGCATCATGAGGTCAATGTCTTCAAACTGATTTATCTTCAAAATCTTCTGAGAATGCATATGATCTCTTCCCCTTCCCTCGCATCTCTAATGCTGTCACAGGTACATGTCCGTGGGAGAATCCCTTGGTTATCATAGTCTGCATTCGTTTGCAGAATACTTACAACATCATATCAATTCTCCTGAAGCCAGTTCCTGCTTGACCAGCAAGCGTAAATCTCTGAAGCCTTTGAACGTATTGAAGCCATTCAGTTTGAAGTTCATGGCTGCAGAAAAATCAGCAAGGAAGGGTGGCAGACAGCGCAGAGAAGGAACATCCAAAGATCTGCCTGATGACTTAGCAGAACTATACAAGACAGATCCTGAAGAGAACTATCATCAGAGAAAGACGCGAATCCAATGGATTCGACGCTATTGGGCTGAGGAGTGGTTCAAGTACAAGTTTGTGACGAAGGAATATGCAGAGAAGAATGTCATCAAGAGACCTTGGGGTGATATTCTCTATCAAGGCCTTCATCCCAAGACCAGAGCTGAAGCCATTGACCAAGGCTTCTATCCTTGCATGGTCCGTGGACCATAGCCTGAGAACGCAGATCCCACCTCACTACTATGGTGTCGTGACGACTCTCTCTTCAAGCGCAACTACCAGTTTGTTGTGGCTTCGGCCAAGAAGAACAAGAAGTCCTTGGGTTTGGACTTCAACCCAGGTCCCTCTGCTCCCCGTGCTGACGGCTCCCGTGATGCAAATCCCAATGTCATTGGCCCCTTCTCCAACCTTGACGGCCTCATCACCTACATCATGGTCCAAGGTGCCAGAGTAGATCATTCTGACAATGATGCTGACTCCGATGAAGCCCCTGCTCCTCCTCCAAAGCCTCAGAAGCAAAAGAAGCCAAAGGCTTCCACCTCAGCTGCACCTCCGAAGACTTCTCGTGCGAAGCCACTGGCCACTGCACCTCCTGAAGCCAGTGCGCAGTCTGAAGATCAATCCCGTGTCTCCAAGAGGACGGAGAAGAAAAAGCAACTTGTCAGACCATCTGATCAAAGAGCCTTGACTCCTACCGCCATTCTACGTGAAGAACATATTGATCTGTCAAGTGATGACGATCTTGCGGATGATGCCCTTGAGCTGCTGATAAAGAGCAAGAAAGAAGCAGAAATCTTCAGCAATTTGCCTCTCTTTGATGTGGCCATCATCCACAATTTCATTGATGAGTGGTTCGACACCCCCAATGTCAGCTTTGAAGATTTACAGCTCCCCATCGGCCTCAGTGTCTCCTTCAATGGAGCCATTGCTTCTGAGCTAGCTCTCGCTCAGCGCATCGTTGAGCTCAAGAACAAGATTGATTATGAGAAGGCTCAATTCAAGAAGCATGTGGCCAAGCTAAGTGTTCAAGACGTCAGAAACTTCAAGGTCATGCTGCATGAGCTTAAAGAAGCTTTTCTCAAGAAACGCCAAGAAGCTCAGGGCTCACGAGAGCGCATGAAGATTTTGGCTGATAAGTGTGTGCTCGCCTACAATGAGGCTGAGAAGCGCAAGTCACTTGGCCATCCTGGCATTGACCCCAGGATGGCTGCAAAGAAGAAGAAGAAGCACCCTGAACAGCCTGAACCTTCAAGCCAAGAAGCCCCTCGCATTATCTTCCCAAGCAGCATGACTGGCTCGAAGCCAAAAGTCACCACAACCGCTTCAGAACAGAAGAAGACCGTAAGCGGGGATCATGGTGATGATATAGCAACGAGAGGGGAGAGTGTTGTCCACGTACCCTCGTAGACCGTAAGCGGAAGCGTTATGACAACGCGGTTGATGTAGTCGTACGTCTTCACGATCCGACCGATCCAAGCACCGAACGTACGGCACCTCCGAGTTCTGCACACGTTCAGCTCGATGACGATCTCCGGCCTCCGATCCAGCTGAGCTCCGGAGATGAGTTCCGTCAGCACGACGGTGTGGTGACGATGATGATGTTCTACCGGCGCAGGGCTTCGCCTAAACTCCGCGACGATATGACCGAGGTGGAATATGGTGGAAGGGGGCACCACACACGGCTAAGGAACGATCCGTAGATCAACTTGTGTGTCTATGGGGTGCCCCCTGCCCCCGTATATAAAGGAGGGAGGGAGGAGGAGGCCGGCCCTAGGAGGGGCGCGCCATGGGGAGTCCTACTCCCACCGGGAGTAGGATTCCCCCTTTCCTAGTCCAACTAGGAGTCCTTCCATGTATTAGGAGTAGGAGACAAGGAAGGGGAAGAGAGAAGGGAAGGAAGGAGGGGGTGCGGCCCCTCCCCCTAGTCCAATTCAGACTAGGCCTTGGGGGGCGCGCAGCCTGCCCTAGGCAGTCCCTCTCTCTATCCCGCAGGGCCCAATAAGGCCCAATACTTCTCCCCGGCGAATTCCCGTAACTCTCCGGTACTCCGAAAAATACCCGAATCACTCGGAACCTTTCCGAACTCCGAATATAGTCGTCCAATATATCGATCTTTACGTCTCGACTATTTCGAGACTCCTCGTCATGTCCCCGATCTCATCCGGGACTCCGAACTCCTTCGGTACATCAAAACTCATAAACTCATAATATAACTGTCATCGAAACCTTAAGCGTGCGGACCCTACGGGTTCGAGAACTATGTAGACATGACCTAGAACTATTCTCGGTCAATAACCAATAGCGGGACCTGGATGCCCATATTGGCTCCTACATATTCTACGAAGATCTTTATCGGTCAAACCGCATAACAACATACGTTGTTCCCTTTGTCATCGGTATGTTACTTGCCTGAGATTCGATCGTCGGTATCCAATACCTAGTTCAATCTCGTCACCGGCAAGTCTCTTTACTCGTTCTGTAATGCATCATCCCGTAACCAACTCATTGGTCACATTGCTTGCAAGGCTTATAATGATGTGCATTACCGAGAGGGCCCAGAGATACCTCTCCGACAATCGGAGTGACAAAACCTAATCTCGAAATACGCCAACTCAACATGTACCTTCGGAGACACCTGTAGTACTCCTTTATAATCACCCAGTTATGTTGTGACGTTTGGTAGTACCCAAAGTGTTCCTCCGGTAAACAGGAGTTGCATAATCTCATAGTTACAGGAACATGTATAAGTCATGAAGAAAGCAATAGCAACATACTAAACGATCAAGTGCTAAGCTAACGGAATGGGTCAAGTCAATCACATCATTACACTAATGATGTGATCTTGTTAATCGAATGACAACTCTTTTGTCCATGGCCAGGAAACATAACCATCTCTGATAAACGAGCTAGTCAAGTAGAGGCATACTAGTGACACTATGTTTGTCTATGTATTCACACATGTATTATGTTTCCGGTTAATACAATTCTAGCATGAATAATAAACATTTATCATGAAATAAGGAAATAAATAATAACTTTATTATTGCCTCTAGGGCATATTTCCTTCAGATTGAGCAAGCATACAATCATGGTCAGCTTACCACTGTCCGATGGCCCATTCTGGTGCCTCCGCCTACTGCCTTAGGACCTCAATTTGACTATCATGTTGAGCATAGGCCTCAGGTCCAGAAGCCAAAGCCTAGGTTGCCAAGGTTTCCAGGTACTGCCAACTCACCAGGGTCCTTCCATGCTAATGGCTTCAAAAGCCACAATACCTTCTTTGATAGCGCCAAGAACCCCTACTCCAAGCCAAGGATATCATCAGATCGGTTCTGGAGCTATCAGCAGAGAAGCTATTACTCATGCGTGCTATATGATCAAGGGCGCATTTTCCCTCATACGCGCCTTGACACTGAAGCCATTGCTGGACTGTCGTGCTTAGAAGAAGCACTTGATTGCTTTCGTGATGCTGGTCTGCTTCACTTTGTGACAGACAAAGAACATTGAAATGAAGAGCTATTGCTTCAATTCTATGCTACTTTGCACATTCGCGGCTACAACAGAGACATCAATACATGGGTTCTCGAGTGGATGACTGGAAATGTTCATCATGAAGCCAAAGCTATGGATATCATTGAGCTTACAGGGCTAGCCACTCTTGGAGAACTATATGAAACTGACTGTCAGCTACACCGCAATGCTGTGGAGAGCATCTTTCATAAGCCAGAACCCAATATGAGCCAGATGTTGAGCATGATGAAGCCTTTGCCATCTGACGCTGAATATCCAACAGATTTCTTTGTTGAAGACCTTGAGTATCTGCCTCGCACCATATATCATATCATCAGGCGAACTCTATGGCCTGTCAAAGGCCATTCATCAGCGGCCAAGCTTGAAGGAGCTATGAAGACTTTGGTCTTCTATATTCTCAATGGCATCAGCTTCAACACTCATGAGTTCTTCATCAGGCAACTTGCTGATTCCGGCTCTGACCTATTTGGTCTGAAGTTTTATGCTCCATGGGTCATGCGCCTCATCAAGCGACACTCATCTGTCAATTATCAGCCATCTGCTCGCAATCATATAATATTTCTGCCAGAGGTTGATATGTCAGTTGATGCTATATACTCTGACCCTGCCAAGACGCCGCTTTGTCTTCAGAATGTTGAGCACCAAAGCTTCACTCAACCTATTGAAGGTGTTCAAGCAGTGACACGAATCTATCCATTGGCTGGTAACACTCGTCTGCCTCATAGAGCGCCCACTGAAGCCACCGAAAGCACCATTGCACAAAGGCCTCGGAAGCGTTCTCGCGTTCTCAATGACCGAGAACTTCTTGTGGCCCTTCATCAGAAACATGATAAGCATCATTTCTGGCTCAAGAGACAGATGCAAAGCCTCTTGGTGGATGTCAATCGCATTCGCAATCTTGCCACCAAGAATGCCTTTGTTGCTCATGAAACTTGCCAGCGATCATGGAAGAGTTTGACCCTGCTCAGTGCTGAAGCTGATCTTCAAGACGATGGCTTCAATGAAAGATTCCAGTTTGACTCCACTCCTCCACGGACTGCTGTTTTATGTCGCACTCCATCTCTTGAAGACTCTGAATATTCTTCCTCTGCGGCAACGGTAAATGCCAGAGTGATCGATGATGAAGATGATGCTACTTCACCACCTCCTACTACTGCGCGCATCGACACTGCACCAAGTTCATCTGCACGGCCAACCAACGACGACAACCCTGCTGCTTCACCTACTCATGATGACGAGTAGATGCTCTATGTCTTCAAACCTTTTTGGTCCTTACTGACAAAAGGGGGAGAAGCGTATGAGTTGATAGTCTTCAAGCGGGTTCATATGGGCGGTTGCATTATATTTTGTTGCATGCTTACAACTCTTGCGTTTTGAAACGTTTGGTTCTTTGAGTTGTAACACCTAAATTTGATGGTCGTCTGCTACTTCTGCTACTTATTTGCTTTACTGTGATGCGATGATAAATTCCACATGTGCGATGATAACTTCCGCACTTAGATCATTTTGCAGACGTCCATTTTTCATTATGCATGTCATTCTTCTTGCTATATCATTTCATGCATGATGAATTATCTTCATAAGTTGAAGTGGATCTCCACAAGTACAACCTGCCATGTGCATTTGCATTCCAAAAGCAAATTACTTATATGCACATCTTCAGGGGGAGCCCTTCCAACTTATGAAGACCCTATCCTTACAATTTCACATATTTATCCCCATTGAAAACTTCAACCAGTTTGTCATCAATCACCAAAAAGGGGGAGATTGTAAGTGCATCTAGTGCCACCCCTAGTTGGTTTTGGAGTATTGACGACAAAGTTGGTCGAGGGACTAATGCGTTTGTGAGAATTGCAGGATAACGCAGGTAGCGTCCCTCATTGATTCGGTTTACCTACCGGAGATGACCCCTAAAAATGTATGAAGACATTGAAGACAATGGTGGTATGAGAAGATATTCATATTAAAGTCTATGACATGAGAAGACATTGTGTGAAGACTTTGGAGCGCGAAGACTGTGTGGTTTCGTTGTTTCCTTTTCTTCTTTGTTGAGTCATAGGAACCACCGTACTGTTAAGTGGGGTCCAAGTGAACTAAGTCATAGTGACTGAAGTGATGCTCAACTCAAATCCTATGTCTTCAAGCGAAGACAATGAGAGCAAACCTTATCCAGAGCTGGATGAGTCAGCTTTACTTGTAGCCCAAGTAAAGTTGCCGCGTGTGTTTGAAATCTGACCGTTGGAACACGTGTCAGTTCCTTACTGACCCAGGGTCATTTTGGACAAATCAGGTCGGGTTGCCTAGTGGCTATAAATAGCCCACCCCCTACACCATAAATTGGTGGCTGCTCAGAGTTTGTGCACGGCTTTTGTCGTTTGAGAGCAACCCACCTCAAAGCATTTGAGAGAGAGAAATCCTTGCGAGGACAAAACCCAAACACCCAGAGCCAAAGAGTGTTAGGCATCACTGAAGTCTTTCTGTCTGTGTGACCTGAAGACTTATTACACTTGAGGACTGTGAATCCTCCAGCCGGTTAGGCGTCGCGTTCTTAGCATCCGAGAGTCATTGTGTATTGCCGGTGAACGAAGTCTGTGAAGGTTTGGAAGTCTCCCTTGAAGACTTACCAGAGTGATTGGGCGAGGACTGGGTGTCCTTAGCTCAAGGGGAATAAGGTGAAGACACGGTCTTCTGAGTTAAATCTCAGCCTCCCTAACCAGACGTACAGTTGTCACAGCAACTGGAACTGGTCCAACAAACCCTGTGTCTTCAACAAGCGACTGGTTCTATCTCTTCCAACCTTACTTAAGTTTGTCTTCGTGAAGTCATTGCCTATCTGTGTATCTGTTTGACTTCATTGCTTGATTACTATTGTGGATTGGCTTCATACTACCTTCCATCCTGATCCTACTACCTAGCTACTATTAGTCCTATAATTTACATCATTGCATATCTGTCTATGACTTGCTTAGGGTAGTTTATCTTTCGCTGCATATCATTTAGGTCATTTTTGTTGTTTGTCTTTGAAACTTCCAAGTTTTGAAGACTTTCATAAAAATCGCATATTCACCCCCCTCTAGTCGATAGTAGCACTTTCAATGTGTATCGCACACCTTCATCCGGTAGCCCATTTCTTTTGTTCCTCCTCATCGCAAACAGTTAATTGAACTGAACCGTATGCCCTTCATCGCACACACAACTAAAACCTGAACCGTGTTTGATGCATCCGTCATCGCAAACGTTTTATACATTTCTGACGGTTTTCATACAGCACCGTTTGCGATTATTGCATCATACACAGTTTCTCGAAGGGTCTCTGATCGTAGTGTCGCGTTAGCAGCATCCTGCAGTAGTGTAGGTTTATTGTGGGAGGAAATGGAAAGATCAAATATTGTACGGATGTTCTGATGGCAGAAGCGTTAGCCCTGAAATTTGGCTTAACTTTGGCACAAAGGGCGGGATGTAACCGCCTAATCATCAACTCATACAATATGGAGGTGATTGAGACCATGCATGACGGAGGACAAGCAGCGGGTGCGGCGGCGGCCATCTATGATGACTGTTTTCACTATGCATGTGATTTTGTCGTGGCTAGATTCGAACATTGTAATAGAGAGGCAAACAAAGTAGCTCATGAACTTGCTAGATTAGCTAGATTTTCTCTGACTTTGGATTGGTTTGAAGAGCCTATCAATGAAATTGTAACGATCCTCCCGAACGATGTACTGATTATTTCAAATGAATAAAGTCTTGTTTTAACTAAAAAAAAACTAAAAGCGAGGTTCCTTTCCCACAAAATCCTGTACTTGGTCCTACAAATTCCTGCACCAAGATCTGTGCCATCCAACTCCGATCTAACGGCTTACTGCTCAGGGTGAGGCTTTCTGTTTTTTTTTTTTTCCACCGGAGGTCCAGTTTCTATCCTAGTCGCCCCCGGTCCAAAGTCCAAACCCTAACCCCCAGAGGCCAAAATCCCAAAATTCCAAATAGAACGCCTCTTCCCCACCATTTTCTCCGCCTCCTTCCTTCGCCCGCCCGTCTCCCCCGTCCATGGCGGAGCAATAGATGGATTCCTCCACACGCCCATAGGGTAGATCATTGTAACACGCCGACACAAGCAGCAACGCCGGAGACGGCGTCAGCGTGGGAGGGAACCCGAAGGAGCCGAAGCAAGAGAGGAGGGGGGCGAGGGGGGACAGGAGGGGAGGAGTCGGAGGAGGGGTAGGATAGGATTCGGGGGCCAAGATGAGCACGGTGGACAAGATGCTGATCAAGGGGATCCGGAGCTTCGACCCGGAGAACAAGAACGTCATCACCTTCTTCAAGCCCCTCACCCTCATCGTCGGCTCCAACGGAGCCGGCAAAACCGTAATGCCCACCAATCCAATCTACTCATACTGTTCAACTATATGCCGTGTGTATGCGCCGATTCATTCATGGCCTGGGTTCTTTTGGATTTCCGCAGACCATCATCGAGTGCCTGAAGCTGTCCTGCACCGGCGAGTTGCCCCCCAACTCCCGCTCCGGCCACACCTTCGTCCATGACCCCAAGGTAATGCGCCGTCCTTTTTGACCTCACCGTTCACTATTCGGGGTCTCAGTGCTGTCCGTAAGGCCTTGTGCTCTCTGCTGCTGACCTGGACTTGGGAGATGTTTTACTGATTGGGGAATGGCGGCGGTGGTAGTGTGTGCGCGTGCAAGTATGTGTGTGGCCGAGGGCATTGGGTCGTGCTGCTCTATAGGTTTAATCGGGGTCCAATTAGAGAGGGTCTCTGGGCTTTGTGGATTTTAAGGTCTGTCGAAATCCTGTGTGCTCTAGCACTTGCTTGCACATGGGAAAATTTGATGCCTCTGACTTGAGGTGTGCTATGAGCTTAGTCGAATTTGTGCCCGGTGTTGTTTGGATCAATACTATCGTAAGGTTGTTCTTTTCTTATGTTGTACTCATTCTCTTTTCGATTCTTACTTTTATACATGTTTGTGAGATTTAGGTAGCAGGTGAAACCGAAACGAAAGGGCAGATTAAGCTGAGGTTTAAGACAGCAGCAGGAAAGGATGTGGTGTGCATCCGCTCTTTCCAGCTTACCCAGAAGGCATCAAAGATGGAGTTTAAGGCAATCGAGAGTGTCCTCCAGACTATAAATCCACACACGGGCGAGGTCCCTTTTCCCCCCTCCTTTGGCTTTCAAGTTGTGCTTTGCAATCAGTTATGTTAATTCTGTTGTATTGATGTTTGGGTTATTCATGTAATTCCTGGGTTATGCCCGAACTCAGTGCAGAAGGTTGTTTAAACTTCGGTTCTGGAAAAACCAATGCGTTGTCATGCCTACTGTTTAGGTTTCTGTTATTTATATTGCCATAATGTACTTGCATTTGGCTTATGGCACTAAGTGCCCCCTCCCCCCCCCCCCCCCCCCCCCCCCCCAAAAAAAAAACTTGCTTCTGTTGCTGTTTCAAAGCATCATTAAAATGATGTGAGTTGTTGTATGCATCTCTGTTATAGAACTATGATCCAGTACTGCTGCTCCCATGGGTACATACACAGAGACTGGTTCACAAAACATGTCAATTGTTTTAAAATCCCTGTGATATACTTCCATCTACCCCGATGGTCAAGAGTTCGACTTCTTACTCCAGCCTTTTGGAGCTGACTGTGATTTATTCTGCTTTCAAACGCCTTTATAACTTACACTCGCTTGGAACTTTCTCTCACTTTATACACTGAAAGAGAAACTAAATGCTATTTTGCCCCATTTGGTCAAGAGTTCTACTTCTTACTCCAGCCTTTTGGAGCTGACTGCGATTTATTCTGCTTTCAAACGCCTTTATAACTTACACTCGCTTGGAACTTTCTCTCACTTTATACACTGAAAGAGAAACTAAATGCTATTTTGCCCCATTTGGTTGGAAGTATATCAAAAAGATTAGAACAGTTAACATGTCTTGTGAACCATGTAATTTTTCTAATACCTGAAAGGGCATATGATTTACTTTGTTCCTTGTTATGTTTGCGTCTGGCCATAGAAAATCTTCTCTAGAGCACTCCTCCGTTTTTTATACATTATATTCCCAACTGCAAGTAGGGCGATAGATTTGCACATAGGAAAAATTAATTCATGTGAATCAAGACAATGGAAATTTTGAATCTGGACAATTGATTTTTCACAGCAGTTCTTTGATTTATTCCAAGTGATACCATTATAGTAGCATACTTAAGTTGTGTAGCCCTAGAAGCCTATTTGCTTTAATGGAATACTGCTGAAAATTTTCTATAAAATCATATCCTCACTGATCGGTTTTTATTGCTGAGCTCAGAAGGTTTGTCTCAGCTACAGATGCGCTGATATGGATAGGGAGATTCCAGCCCTAATGGGTGTTTCGAAGGCTATATTGGAGAATGTTATATTTGTGCACCAAGACGAATCCAATTGGCCATTACAGGACCCTTCAACACTTAAGAAAAAGTTTGACGACATCTTTTCTGCTACCCGGTATATGAATGCATTACTATTTACTTCATTATTTAGAAGCTCCGATTAAGGCCATGAATTTTCTTATTTGATTGTTGCATTCTGTTTAAGATGGTGTAGTCTCCACTTCTCTGGAAGGCTAATCTTTCTGTGAAAGTGGGGAGATGATGTCAAAACTTCACTACCTTAATTTCCTAATGTACAGCTATACCAAAGCTCTCGAAGTCATAAAGAAACTTCACAAGGACCAAGCACAAGAAATCAAGGCTTTTAGGTTAAAGTTGGAGAACCTTCAGACTCTTAAAGATCAAGCATACAGGGTAATTTGTATCTTCTATTTATATGTTTTCATTTATTTTCACAACTATGTAACATGTTTCTAGAATCCTACTTTCTGTTGTGTTACCACCCTACTTTGTGTTATGTTATACCACCATGGGGGATATATATGTATAGAATATAAATGGAGGTGATATACAAATAACCTCCCTATAATAGGTGACAACGATTCATTACACTTCACAATTCACATTACCCTAGTAGACTACTTAATTTCTGTTGCCTTTACTCTTTCGTTGGCATACTTGTCAGCTCAATTTGAGTCACTGCATTTCCAGCTCATGTCAGTATTCATGTGCAGCAACATTGAACACTTGAATGTGCACTGAAAATTAGTCCGTTCTACACTTCTGCTGCAATTTAGTTTAATTTTTTGAAGGGTATGCTGCTTTTAATATTAGTTTAATTTCCTTACTTTCACAGCTCCGTGACAGTATTGCACAAGATCAAGAGAAGTCAGACGCCTTAAAAACTCAAATGGAGGACCTGAAAACAAACATCCAAGCTGTGGAAAACAAAATCCTTCGTACCGAAACAAGTATGGTGGATTTGAGGAAACTTCAGGAGCAAATTAGCACCAAAGCAACTGCTAGAAGTACATATTTTACACTTCAGGAGCAACAGTATGCTGCTCTTTCTGAGGAAAATGAAGGTAAGCAATTCCTCATCATGCCCATCACTCAAATGGTTCCTTCTCAGCATAATGACGGTTTACCTTGCTTCATTTAGATACTGATGAGGAGCTGAAGGAGTGGCAAACAAAATTTGAAGAAAAAATTGCATTACTGGAAACGAAAATTGCTAAACTTGAAAGAGAGATGAATGATGAATATGCAAAAAGCTCTCTGCTATCCGAGACCATCAATGATTCAACACGCGAAATAGGAAAGCTCCAGGCAGAAGCTGATGTAATACTGTAATCCTTTATTCTTTCTTTTGACTGGCTTGACCATTCGTAAATGATAGTGGACATTGTGACACAAGGTTAAATACAAGTATCTTGTTTTCAGGCTCACATGTCCGTGAAGCATGAAAGAGATTCAGCCATCAGAACGATATTCAATAAACACAATCTCGGGCCAGTTCCTGATGCTCCTTTTACCAATGATATTGCCATGAACCTTACAAACAGAACTAAAGCAAGACTATCGAATCTCGAGGATGATTTGCAGGAAAAGAAGGTTATAATACCTATTCTTCGTATTTTGGAATTTAGTTGCAAAATTAAACACTTCCATGTGAACTTTTTTTTTTGTATCGTACTTGACGTTTTCTAGGCATTCATTTTGCTGCCTATTTTTGTTTGTAATCTTAGTGGTTCCATGACCCTCTGATATGTTCATGCAAGGTTTCTTGCTTTACCATACTTTATTTATTCAAAAGCATCTGTGCAAGTGCAATTAATTAGGAAATGCTGAAGACCTGCATTCTTATCAAGTATGTCCCTTTGTAATCAAATTCCTTTTCTTAAGCAGAAAACTAATGAGACACAGTTAGAATTTCTTTGGGGACGTTATCTTAAAGTAAATGCTCGCTACTCTGAAGTTGATGGCCAGATACAATCTAAGAAGGAATCTAAGGTTAGTAATGGAAACAACACTGGACTTGCACACGCATGATGTCCCGTAACTGATACATCAGATACCATTCATTAATATAATATATCGAACGCTTTCCAGATAGGTGTTTTAAGGCGCATAAAAGATAAAGAGAATGAGCGAGATGCTGCAGAGACGGAGCTTTTAAGGCATAATCTGGCCCGTATTGATGAAAGAGAGCGGCATCTGGTATTTATTTAACCTAACTATCATTGTCCATTGGATCTATTCATCGTTATATACCTGTACTTGGCTGGTCTGCTAGGTTGATTTGTTTTCACTTTGCTTACATCTATAAGTAAGTTATATCTCTCTAAGTTTAACGCTCTTAATTCTAAATAAGTGTCCCATTGTGATTTGAATAGCAAATTGAAGTTGAGAGGAAGACAATTGCGCTGGGAGAAAGAGACTATGATTTGATTATAAGTCAGAAGCGCTCAGAGATATATACCTTGGATCACAAGATAAAAGCACTTCACCGGGAGAAAGATAACATAGCAACTGATGCTGATGACAGAGTAAAATTAGAACTCAAGAAGGATGAGTTGGAGAAGTGCAAGAAGAAACTTAAAAAGATGTACTTCTTTCCTTTCCCTTTTAATTTCTATCTGTGCTATGGTTTTATTGTTAGTTATATTCCAATACCAATTCTTTCGTTATGAAGATTGAGATAACACGATATAAAATGCAGATATGATGAACATAAGGATAAATTTAGAAGTGTCCTTAAGGGAAGGCTTCCTCATGAGAAGGATGTCAAGAAGGAGATTACTCAAGCTTTCGGGTTTGTGTCGCAGTGCTTTATTGATATGCTTAATCGCCTCTCTTAGTGTTTTTCTGGTGCATAATATGTCCTATTTTGGCTCATATTATCAAACTGAAGTTACCTATGTAAAGCTGCAATATATTGACTTCCTCCGATGCAATTCATCTTTCCTGTTCATGCCATTGTTGGTTACTGGCTGTCCAGTAAGTATGTATCCAGTTTGATCAATCATGTGCACAATAAGTATGTATCCAGTTTAAGCATACATGTTAGTTGTAAACGTTCACATATGGATGTGTATTTCAAAGGTTTAGTCTGTTAATGCGACGTCTAGGCCTACACATCCCATTCTGTTCTTGAACTAGCAATCTGTTAAGCTTCCATCCTGATGCGGAAAAAAAAGTTATGCATGTTACTCTGACACACCCAACTAGTAATCTATTAATTTATTATGCTTTCATTCTTCCTTATGGATTATACTACATGTGGCACTTTATATTTTCTGGTGCTGTTTATTAATGTTGCCACAAAACTCTGCTTGACGCAGGTCTGTAGACTCGGAATACAATGATTTGAACTCAAAATCTCAGGAAGCGGAACAACAGTTGAAATTGGCACAAATGAAAATTGATGCTGCTAAAAGCCACTTGTCAAAGCTCCAAAAAGTTTTGGATGGTAAATTTAGATATGATCACTGCACGCTTACTTATTTCATACAAAGTTGATGATGCTTCTTTGGCATGTAAAAGCTCCACTATGTATGAAATTTGGAATCAAAATCTGAGAGGTGCACACAGCACACTACATCTCTCTTTTGCCTTTTAAGATGTATTATCATTCCATCATTTGAGTTGCTATGTTGGAACAATGACAGATTCACTGCCAACTAAGTAGAGTCTATGCAGTTGAAATTGTTCCTTGGGCAAAATTTCCCTGACCTACAGTTACATTCTTATCCAGAACAAAGTGAGGGTAATCAAAGTATGTGAAAGATCCATTTTGATTATCATGTCGAAGGAATGTCTTGGACAATGCACCACATTGCACTATTGTGCATGCTCGATTTCTATCTCATAGTGTAGTATAAACCTTGTAGTGGTTCCAACTGTCACTACATAGGGATCAAGGGTAACTAGTGTTTCAATTTGATGAATGCAGTATCAAACCAATGTGTCACACAAGCCATTAGTTGTTCGATTTAACCGAGTTAAACTGAAGCATGAATTGGCTTGCTCACCTAGGTCAACATCCAAGTGTCTCGCTAAGAGAAATAATATATTGATATGTACTAAAATAAGCAAAAACTCCATAGGCTTTAGTTATTTATTCTGCCAATACTGCAGTTTTATGGGTAAATGATATCTTTCGTGCAGCAAAAAGAAAGCATCTGAACTCGAAACTTCAATCCATTGCTAAGGTATCTGTTGACATCAACGCTTACCCCAAGATTCTGAAAGATGCCATGGACGAGAGAGATAAACAGACAAAGTAGGTATCCATAACTGTAGCTATCTCTTTAAGCGACACCTCAGTTTGATGCTCAAATTCAATGCTTTCTTCCTATTTGCAGTAATTTCAGTTATGCTAAGGGAATGCGGCAAATGTATGAACCTTTTGAAAAAGTGGCCCGACAGCATCACAAGTGTCCTTGCTGTGATCGTGCTTTCACACCTGATGAAGAGGACCTCTTTGTAAAGAAGGTGGGTAATCTAGTAAGCATAAGAGTGCTGCATTTTTCGTTTGATTAGAGTTACTTTGTGGTGGATGATTTCTTTCTGTTGTATGCTGCATCTTTCAGCAAAGGGCAACAGGTACAAGTACCTCAGAGCGCTTGAAAGTGCTGGCAGAGAACTTATCAGTTGCTGAAGACTTATTCAATCAATTGGATAATCTCCGTGTGATTTATGATGAATATGTGAAACTGGAGAAAGAGACTATACCTTTAGCAGAGAAGGATTTGGAACAACTTTCGGCAGATAAAAGTGAGAAGGAACAGATATCTGATGATGTTAGTCCTCCCTATTGACAGCACTTTATTTTCTATTCTCATCATACGCAAAATAAAGATAGACACAGTCGAACATAATACCTTAGATGACCTGTGTTTCTCTTAACCAAATTACTCTCAAACTGAAATATTTCTTAGCTCTACTATGTGTCCTAATGAAGATTCTCCACTCCTGAGGCATAATTCTAGCGACCCTTTCTCCACGTCAAGTGTCAAGATGTAGTAAATCAGTCTATAATACAGATGTACAAGTCTACTTGTGTAGATATTATGCTCTCTGGGACTAGGCCATGGAATGTTTCATCCTCTTCAGAGGGCTGGTAGATTATTTTGTTTGCAAATCTCCTAGGTCACATCCATATGATGGTTGTTTGAGCTGTTCTTAAGCTTAAGCACTTCGACAATGTGTGCTGTTGGATTGGCTTCTTTCATGAAATTGAGGAAAATTTCTGTACTTTGGGTAATTGATATAATGGTCTGGTATTTTAGATAGGCGCACTGTTATTTGAGAAACTTCACTTGAACCTTTTGCAAATGCACTTCAGCTGCACTGCCTCCAGAGAAACATGGGTTTTTACTTTTAGTTACCAAGCAGTAGCATCTGTTATAAACATAATTCATGTTGTCTTTTCTATTTTGCTTTGACTTGTATGCTTGATGCGTTGCAGCTTGTGAGTGTTCTTGCTCAAGTTAAAATGGACAGGGATGGAGTGGAAGTCTTGTTACGTCCAGTTGATACTATCGACAGGCATGTGCAAGAAATACAGGAGTTGGAACCACAAGTCAAAGATCTTGAATATAAGCTTGATTCTCGTGGCCAAGGTGTTAAATCTGTCGACGAAATTCAGTTGGAGCTGATCTCTGTGCAGAGGGCAAGGTAATGATTTTCGATGGGGAACAAACTTGCTAATACTCAGATGCAATTTCCACGGCCTAGAATTATAAGACCCTCTGTTGGGGGATTGAGAAAGTAGTTCTTCAGGCAACTAAATTCTAGTTCTAGTATCACAGGGGATTAGAAAATGACTCTCCCTTACCCCCACCACTTGAGACCCTTCTAGCTCCAGTAACTCATTTTTTGATTTACGGAACAGAACATAGGAGACTTCTTTAGGGTGCGTTTTTCTTCTTTAGCATGCAAGAATTAATCTCAGCGTTCCTGTGTAGCTCCTTCATTTTTCTTCTTTTTTATTTTCTCACCCATGATCCATCCCATGATCCCAACCATCCTTGATCCACATCATCGTCCAACCAAACTTACCATGTATATCGTTGCCCTTTTGTGTTCTCTTCTCTATTCGTTTCCTTTTTTTCTTAACTGAAAACTGTATGGGAGGCCTTGACAGTAAATTTTATGAAAAAAAACATAGAGATAGAAACATAAAATTATTTACGAGAGGAGAGAATTTTACAAAGGTAGAGGAGACATGGCTATGCAGTGATCTATACATGAGAGTCTAGGTGAAGCTTTGAGAGGAGCTTGCAGCTCCTCCTTCTCTTTCCTAACGGTCAATAGAGCATATGCATGATGCATGTGTGCCGTCAGTGTTGCTTTTGTTTTGTAGTATCTCAGTCATTATCCTTTGGTTCTCTGGATGGGATTTAAAGAAAGCCTGTTCGCACATAAGTGAAAGACTGAGAATAGTTTCTTTATGTGCTTCTATCATGTTCATAGACTTCCTTTTTTGTTGGCCTGTGAAATGAAAACAAGTGCTTAAGCTTTTCTGGTTTGCCAATGAAGGAGGATATTCCTTTTGTGACACACATGGATACACTTTTACCCTGATTAATTTGTTGTATAGCTATCAATTGAATTTGGTGAAGGATTCATTCTGCATTCTCATAGATGCTGCCTTTTCTACAGAGAACTATCCGTTTCATATTTGTATGTGGAGGTCCATATTATACTGGCTACCTACACAACTAAGCACACAAATACAGGTTATTAGGGATGTTTAAATGTTTTGGTTTACACATTCTGCAACTGTGTGCGCTAGGGATGCAGGAGCGGGTCCCGCCAGGCCTGCAAAATGTGAGATGTTAGTTCAACTGCAAACATTAAACAACTCAGTAACCAGATTCAACCGGACTTGCACATGAAGCGGGTTTTCTTGCATCCATAGTTTTCGCAGGGTGTGTTCGGTTTGAGCCCAAGCCAATCCCACCAAAAAATTGTTTTTGGGCCCATTTTTTGGCCAATGCTGGCAAGAAAAAATGAACTAGAGTTGGCCAAGGAGCCGGCATGTATGTTTGACATTATGCAAGAAAGAGCCAAAACATTGGTCATTGACGAAATATTGGTAGGGTTGGTTTTGGTGATCAACCAAACATATGCTAAGTGCGTTCAAATGTTGAATATTCAATCCGTCACCCATGAAACATTTGAATTAGTTTAGTCTTACTTCTTTTATGACTTGCTCTTGGAGGCTCAACTATACTGGTTTGTTTACTTCTGTCTGGCAGGGACACATTGACTGGTGAAGTAGACGATCTCAGGGATCAGCAAAAAATGCTTAGCGAGGATCTATCAAATGCTCAAATGCGGTGGCATGCTCTTAGGGAAGAAAAACTAAGAGCTTCAAGTGTATTGCTGAAGTTCAAAAAGGCTGAAGAAGATTTGGTACATTTTGCCGAGGAAAAGGAGCAACTGATCCTAGATCAGAAGGTATTCATTGAACTTCCATTTATCTGCAATATGGATCCAGTTAATATTCTCTAGTGACTAGCACATATGCCCGTGCGTTTCTGTCAAGTTGTATTCTTTGGCATACACAAAGAGATATAAGATAGGCTGGCCATATTAGTATTGGGCGGTCGATTCTTCTTACCTAATGATATGTTTTTCCTCTACATGATATGTTGGTACTTCTCAACCTACCACATCTCGCTTGCTTCTTGTCCTCATGAACTACATTGACCGGTGTTAACCAATTCATTAATAATGTTGATTATCCCCGCTCGATTCATAATGTCAAACTACTTTCCTATATGAAAAAAAACCATTCATGTTGATACATCTGTACCATTCATATTGTTCAATTCCTAGAACAACACATGCATGTTACTTTGATGATTTTTTTCATTGCTACATATTGCATGTTATCTGATTTTAGTGAATTGCTATTTTTATTCCAGCGGTCGTTTATATGTTGAATTGTCTATACAATCTCCACTTACGTTTATATAACTTTTTATACATAGTTCGTAATAGAAAATTTGTTATCAGTATTTCTTGACTTCTATATAGAAAATGGTTGTACTTTTATCCACAATATGAAATTTCTATTTTCCTTGACCATATATCTACAGCAAATTTTATGTAATGTCTGATTTAAGAAAAGATGTTAGCTACCTCTCTTTATTCCTTTTTCTGAATTTTTATAGAGAGAATAATTATAGCTTTTATCGACAAATAATAGTTTTCTTTTTGTTTTATTATGTACTCCCTACGTTCGGAAATACTTGTCAGAGAAATGGATGTATCTAGACGTATTTTACTTCTAGATACATCCATTTTTATCCATTTTCCGACAAGTATTTTCGGATGGAGGGAGTATATTTAAAGCAACACTGGTCCATATAAATTTTCTAGTATTTACTGTTTGCAATAAGACCAATTTGCTAACACCTTTTGTTTCTTGCTTCTTATTTCTTATTTGGAATTTAGTAAATAGAAGTTTTTGTCCACCTGATAAGATTTTTTGGTGTCGCTTTGACCATCACTCAAAGGTAGTTTTAATTTTTACGTCACCACCTTGTCCGCCTCATTACGAACATCATCATCTCCCTCTCTCTCTGTCTCTCATGGCTGCTTGTATGTTCATGCCGATACATATGGGGCAAGATTGACTTTTACTTTAATTTGAAAATATATGCATAGGTCACACATTTGAACGGTAGACTTAATATTTATAATATATTAATATTATAATATTTCTTTCCTTATCCCGCGACCATAACATTGATAAATCATTAAGGATAAATAAGAAAAATAAATAGGTTTTAGCCCTTTATGAATTTGATATTATCTACGCATAAAAATTGATAGCAAATTTATTAATAGGCTTTGCGAATTTCTCTTTGACACCTTTATTGCCTGATATTTATCAACTTAACCATAACATTGATAATAAAATTTCTGGGAATTTAATCTAAATGGTGACTTGCACTTAATTGCTATTTTTCCTCGAGAATTCAGTCTAAACTACGATTCATAATTAAACCTTGTGGTTTCTGTCTCCACATGTCTCAAAACCTACCACACTTAATTTGCATTTTTTTTGTGAAGTAACTTTCATTTTGTTAAAAGAGTTCTTGTAAATAATTGCAATCTATCAAGTCAACTTTGTGTGTCACGTGTCGTATTCTTCTTATAATTGTCTCTTTTATTATAAACCAAAAAAGGTGATCACATCTTCCTGCAATATTTCCTCTTAATCTTTT
Organism: Triticum timopheevii; assembly: GCA_963921465.1. Classification (NCBI taxonomy): domain Eukaryota; kingdom Viridiplantae; phylum Streptophyta; class Magnoliopsida; order Poales; family Poaceae; genus Triticum; species Triticum timopheevii. The sequence goes on from OY997270.1 coordinate 109,890,978, forward strand.
TGAAAATAAGTCTATACAAAATCAATTGTAAATATGTGTGTTAAGTCGATTAGTGTGCAGTCATGGCCGAGATCGTCGGTAATGTCACTGCATGCATGCACCTAATCTTGTTGCTGACCTGCTGGGGCTTTTTTAATATTAGGTGCTATTTTGGAGGACCTATGGTCAAATAATTTAAATGTCAAGGACAGGGAATAAAAATACTTCAACCGAATTTCATAGTGAACAAGATGTTTTCCTATCAGTCACTAGTCGACTGGTGGGTCCGATGTCGAGTTCAAGGATAGGGAATAAAAACGGCTGCTTTGGTTGTTTTGGATTTGTTGATAAGCTCTGACTGCTCCTGGCTCTCTTAATATTTTGTATTATGGCTATCTTAATGCTTGACAAACCATATCTTTAGTTTTCTTGCCTGGAGTACTACTCATGGCTGAGACTCTAATACTAATCTATTGGGCTGCATTCCGTCATGTCTGATCGAGTTGTTGAGCATTCAACGGAGCACACAGATTAATTTCTGACACCAACGAGTGTGTCATGGCATAAATACTACTCCGTACAACAGTGCACCTTCCCTATAATTTTTTTTCTTGATTAATTGGCTGTCTACTGCATGCATTTGATTCGGAAGGAATCCAAGCTATTTTAGTGCCATCTAGAGTTTCCGTAACCAAAAGGACCAATCACGTGCAAGTTGTATTAGAAGGAAGTCTAGCCGGACACCAATCGTATATGCCAATCCAAGTAGACGGGAGTATGTGTACCTTCCGAATATATTACTCCCTCCGTCCAAAAATAAGTGTCTTGAGCTTAGTACAAATTTATACTAGAGCTAGTACAAAGTTGAGACACTTATTTTGGGACGGAGGGAGTATTACAGTATGACCATGGGTGTCCGATGAAACTTGTCTATGCACATTGTACGTGTCCTATGAGCCGTGTCTATGTACACCAATATTGTTGTACGTAACTCTTATCAATCGTTGTAATTTAGATCAATGGGTAATTATTTTTTAGCCTATGTGGATTAACGTAATGGCTTGTTTGACTTCTATTTTAATAATATAATACCCCTCCGTTCCTAAATATAAGTCTTTGTAGAGATTCCACTAGGTGGACTACATACGGAGCAAAATGAATGAATCTACACTTAAAATGCATCTATATACATCTGTATGTGGTTCATAGTGGAATCTCTACAAGGACTTATATTTAGGAACAGAGGGAGTAGATACGTAACTTGTGCAGTTGTAGGTCACTGTTTCATATGGAACTGGGTAATATTAACTGGCTGGTGCTGGTCATTGACTTACTGTTAGTTAACAGTCAGGTCTCGCCACCCACTAGTTTGATCAGTTTACTGTCATGGGCTTACAGCTCTCTTGACCAACTTTGGGTAGTACTGGGTGCATGCAAATTAACTTGTGACAGTTGGTCTAGATTTTAACCCTGAAGGCATGATCTCATTATTCTTTCTGCCGTACTCCTATGTAGTTTTGTGCATCAGTGACACTGCAACGCTTGTGCTTGTGCATGATGATCTAATACATGCTAAATGTTTATTTCTTATGGACACAGCATTTAGAAGAAGCTCTTGTTCCATTGTCAAAAGAGAGAGAAAGCTTGTTGCAAGAGTATAAAGCTTTGAAGGAAAGGTTTGATCAGGAGTATGACCAGCTGGCAGAAAGAAAAAGGGGATTCCAGCAAGAAATCGATGTACTTGGAACCCTTAACACACGCATCAAAGGGTATATATTTCCCACTCCCGCTCTTTCAATTTGTCACCCCTTTACTAACTACTTTGTCTAAAAAAAATATCCTCTTAGGTACCTGGATTCAAACAAAGTAGAGAAGCTTAATGAGTTGCAGGAAAGGCATACCCTATCACTGTCTCAGTTACAGAAATGTGAGGCAAGAAAGCAAGACATCTCGGTTGAGCTTGACAAGAGCAAACAGCTATTACGGAGCCAAGATCAATTGAAAAGAAACATTGATGACAATCTGAACTACAGGAAAACAAAGGCTGAAGTGGATCGACTTACTCATGATATCGAGTTACTTGAAGATAATGTGCTTTCCATCGGCAGCATGTCTACTATAGAAGCTGATCTTAAGCGGCATGCTCAAGAAAAGGAGAGGCTTCTTTCAGAGGTATTGTGTTTCTCTCATTCCTAATAATTGGCAAACTTGTCTCTAATAAGATTCCATTCTTTTCTCATACCTATTTAGGGAATCATGAACATGCATTTGGCCAGCTAGTACATATATTACGTATTTCTTAAGAGTAAAAATGTACGTTTCATAGGTGCGCCGCCCAGGTCCTGGTAATATGAAAATGCATGTGTTAGTCCTTATGGTAAATTAGTGAGTCATCAGATGTCCTGGCCTAATTGATTTGCGTAATGCACAGAAGGTCTAAAATGAGCAATTTCATAGTGCAAGTATCTAAGTGACACAACTTTGGAAGTTCAACGGCGCACCATACATTTTACTCTATTTCTTAGTATGAAACTCTATCAAATATGGCTGACACCTTGATATTTGATTTTCTTGGCAATCCCTGCAGTATAATAGGTGTCAAGGAACAATTTCTGTTTACCAAAGTAATATTTCAAAGCACAAACTTGAGCTTAAACAGACACAATACAAGGATATTGAGAAGAGATATTTTAACCAACTTCTTCAACTAAAGGTAGGTGGCATGATCTTCCAGGTTCAGTTTCTCCAGCTTTATGATCTTATTACTTGATGAGGAAGCTGATGTGGTTGCAGACAACTGAGATGGCAAATAAGGACTTGGACCGATACTATGCTGCTTTGGACAAGTGAGTATGCTTTCACGGCAAAAACGACAAATCTGATCTTCCACTGATAGTTGAGGCAAAAATGACTCCTCGCAGAAATTTTAGCATGATATGGCGTTTAGGTTAGATGGGTAAATGCCATGGTCAATGGCATTGCTAAAAAACTCATGACTTTGCGAGCAAAACGCAGTGTCCAAATACTTGTCGTTGAACTAAAACCACGACAAGTATTTTGGAACGGGGGGAGTAAAATTTTCTGTTCTTTGCCTTAATGATAGACTTGCTTCCCTTCAGTGTAGTGATAGGCTGAAAATATGGCGAGTTACACCATTATTCTTACCATGTCAAACACCTTGTGAACTCAAAACATTGCAAGTTTCCATATTTTCATGTATATTGTGCTCCTGTCTTTATGAACCAAAATTTCAAAATTCAGACATACTTTCTGTTATGAAAATGGGTCTGATGTACTATTACTGGTGTCACCATTGGGCTATTCTGTATAGAAGTACGTGTGACTCATAAATAAGGGAAACACAATGCTAGATTAACACTAACAAATGAGCCTGTACCCTGCATGATATAAAAGAACTCGCTTTTGGGTTGGTGCATTCAACCTAATATGGCATCAGCATTGAGTCCGTAAAACTGAGTCCGTACTACTGACACATAACTAGTTCTGGATGTACACCAGAGTTGAATTTGAGGTCATAAGACTTAACCCTAGTAGTCACCAGTTAGTTGTCATTAATCAATACTCCCTCTGTAAAGAAATATAGGAGTGTTTAGATCACTACTTTAGTGATCTAAACACTCTAAAATTTCTTCACGGTAGTAACTACCGACATTTGAGCTTGAAACTGTGTTGCATCTGAAGGTGGGCATTTCACTTGTACAATATCGTTTCTAAATTTACTCTTACTAATATCAAAATATTAGTCCTCATTTTTCTTTCTGGATAGATTAAGAAATCATGAAACCAAGATAAAGACGGCAAGGTGGAGGGAGTAGTACAATATAGAGTATTTTTTTCTTAAAACTTTTCCTTTTTTGTCAAACTGTCAACAAACCACACTTCTTAGTTTCTCAAATTACAACTTTTATATTATTATGTCAGAAAACCACCACACTTTTTAAGAACTGAGTTGTGGCCCACCTTCAGTGGTCAACAAGAGAAAGATTCTGTTTTTTCTGAAATCGTGGGAACAGATATTGTGTTGATGGCGGGCCATGGTCTTCTGAATTTCGTGATATAACAGAACTGCATTTTTTGTGGAACTTTGTTGGCATGTGGTCGATATTTTGACAAGAGAAAAGGGTGGTTTCAAGAAAATTATCCATAAAATATATGGATGCTTCGTAACTTTCTTTATGATGGCACACTTGTATTTCTGTAGGGCTCTTATGCGGTTCCATACCATGAAAATGGAGGAGATAAATAAAATAATTAAGGAATTGTGGCAGCAGACATACAGAGGCCAAGATATTGATTGCATAAGCATCAATTCTGATTCTGAGGGTGCAGGCACTCGATCATATAGCTACCGTGTAAGTTAAATTAGCTACACGTTTTACTAACTGATTGCTTGGACAACTGTTACACTTGGCTGTTTGAACCGCATTGTAGGTTGTCATGCAAAATGGTGGTGCTGAGCTGGAAATGCGAGGGCGATGCAGTGCTGGTCAGAAGGTAAACTTGTTTTGTTTCTTTTGTTGTCATAAACTTCAGCTAGCATGATCTTATGAATCGTATACAATCCTACAAATCTCATGGTTATCTCCACTGCTGTTCAGGTGCTTGCTTCTCTTATAATCAGACTCGCACTGGCAGAGACATTCTGTCTGAATTGTGGCATATTAGCTCTGGATGAGCCAACCACCAATCTTGATGGACCGAATGCTGAGAGCCTAGCTGCTGCCCTATTGAGGTAAACTTTCAGGCATGGCGATGAATTATTTTTTGGAGCTTTACCATTAACAGAGTCTCTTGTGTGTGCCATAGAATAATGGAGAGTAGGAAAGGCCAGGAGAACTTCCAGCTGATTATAATCACCCATGATGAGCGGTTTGCTCAGCTTATCGGTCAGAGGCAGCTTGCTGAGAAGTATTACCGAATCTCCAAGGATGAGCAGTAAGTTCATGCAATGTTGTCTCTTGCATATTTTTCTGTGCGTCCAGTGTTTGCACTTCCGCCTGTGTAAGGCCTCTTTGATTCAAATTTCAAAGGGTGTTCATAGGAATTCTGGAGGGTTGAAATCCTTAGGAAATTCTCCTTATGAGGGTTGTTTGATTTGTCGGATTGTATACCCCATTGGATTTTTCCTAAGCATTCCACTGCATTACATTTTATAGGAAAAAAATCCATTGGGAAGAATCATCCCCCCAACCCCCTCTTTGGTGCAATCAACCAAGTGCATTCCTGCAAATTCAGTTCTGTAGTACTCGACGTTTGCATGACATTGCAATTCTTATGTTTTTGTTCAGAATCGTGTGGACCTAGGCATGTTGAAGTTGTGTGGAGTGCATGCATACCTGCTGATATTATTTCTTGGATAATATTCATAAATTTGTAGCTCAGTTGGTAGAGCTCCGCTCTTGCAATTGGGTCGTTGCGATTACGGGTTGGCTGTCTAATTGTCCAGGCGGTAATGATAGTATCTTGTACCTGAACCGGTGGCTCACTTTTTCGTTATAGGTAAATGATTTGTGTGGGATAAGGTAGTTATGAAACTTTGACCTATGTACCTTGTAGCACGTATTGTTTGTTGACCATAACTCATGAACCCAGTTACCTCCCTTTCCTTTTGACATCCCCATGCCGCCACACCACAGGGGGGACATGGGGACGCCAAAAAAGGGATCCTATCACTATCAACTAATTTGTTACGACATAGGATAATAAGCTCATGAGCTTGGTCTTACTTCACCCTAAACGAGCAATGATACTTTGGATAAGATAAAGATATTCAGTCTTGCAGTATTTGGTTTTCGGCGCTAATATTACCTTTGACAAAATCCTGCAGGCAACACAGCAAAATAGAAGCCCAAGAGATATTTGACTAACGATGTTTGCTTGGAACATATATGCTCCCAGTGCTAATCCTCCTTTACCGGCCAAGTGTGTGCGGTTCATTATGATGGGCTGTCATGGAGAGAACTGGGTACCAGCGAACTAGTAGTAGGTTCTTTTTAGTTTGGTTTCTGTGCGTGCAATTGCTTGGTTATTCTTGTATATAATCTGGAGGTGGTACTGTGTTGTGACTTGTCTCTTCCCCCTTATTCTTGAATTGACTCCTAATGCAGCCTCCACGCTGAGCCACGTCGTCTAATGACAAAAGAGGGTTTTCTTAGAATGGAAAAAGAAGAATTCTTGGAAGAATGCACGGTTGCTTTTCTTCCAGAAATCATTCCTTGCAAGAGGAAATTGATATCCAGGAACCATTTTTTTACGTCAATAATATTTTTTCCACACCTAGAAAAAGTTGGAGAAAAGTAGTATATACTCTCCGTTCATTTATAGCACCTGCATTTTGATAAATAAAATTTCATAAATAAAATTTCATAATGTAAGATGTATTTCTTCTGATTCCTAATTTTTTTACACCTCTAGAAGAACGGAAATTATCTCTCCACATTGTCTGTTTGTCGTAGAGAAAAAGGAAAGTATCTCTAGATTTTCTGTATCTCCTCCTTACATGGTCTAGATTTACTTGTCACTAATCAACAAATTAGCCAAGGGTAATTTCGTATTAAATTCTCTAATTTCTTACCTTGGCAACTTGCCAAAAAAAAAGTCCATGTTTTATGAGCAGCTCTGAGATACTGAGTCGGCATATCATCTTGAGATTTTATGAAGTCACCGTAGACGCCTTGTAGTCGACAGGAACATCTCCTAAATCCACGGTTTAAATAAATAAATTCAAAGTATATGTGTAGATATTTTTGAGAGAGTATTTGTGAGATTCTGCAGTTGCTAGCCGTGGCAAATCGTTGGCACACCAAATAACTCCCAGCATGTTTGGTAACCGTTTGGTAACCATTCGGGTAGGAGAATGAGAGTTTCCACAAAGGTGTTTGTGGATGAATTAGCCATGGAAAGTAGAGTTTTACTTTCATTCCTTTGATATATGATGGGAAATAGCATGGGATAAAACTTCATGAATTAACAGGTTCTCCCTGAGAAGAAATTGATGGAAATTGACTTCCTTCCATTCTCCATTTTTATTTCCCCCAAACCAAACAGACTGTCCATGTTTTGACTGCCTTGTTCTTGCAACAAATTAAATTAAGCAGCCGATGGTAAGCCAAATAATCGGCTCCCACCCAAATAGATGAGCAGGACGCAGTCAACTCCAATTTATCGGTTGGGCAGGTGTTGCGTCAAATCCAAATGAACTTGAGTACGAATATTTATGAGTTAATTGCATGATGAGTACAAATTCATACAATAACTTAAAGTTGACACAAACTAGTCATACAGCTTGAGTTTTGAAAACATTTAGGTACATTTCCGTTAATTTGCTGTCAACTTTGTCCTCATGGCACGCCAGCTAGGCATCGGCTCCAGAGTTCTCTCCCTATCATTGTGTGGGTCCCGCTTATCAGATAGCAGGATAAATTAATTTGTAACTAAAAATGTTGCAGACGTGAATCAAACTGCACACCTCTGACCACCTTGCATAAACTGTGCTAACCATTGGTACAGTTGCTGCTTCTTTTTTAACTTAAACATAGAAGTTGTATTATATCTCTTTTGAGCGGGAAATAAATTGGAGAGAGAGAGAGAGAGAGAGAGAGAGAGAGAGAGAGAGAGAGAGATGCGTGGGGATTAGAGCATCTTTAGCAGATCCGGCAAAACCATTTTGAAGAATTTGTTCTGCCGGAGCCCGCTCGGTACCACAAATTAGTTTCCCGGATTTATTTTGACATCATCTAAAAATTCATATCTACACCGAATTAAACACTAGTGCTACAATAGTTCACATTCAAAATCATGCACAATATAAGAGGTAGCAATTTTGTCCATAAGAGTGAGCGATCAAACAAAATTAAACATGATCAAATTAAGCAACATCTATGTTGCCAAGATCGTGGCCACCACCACCGGCCATGGCACCACCATCATTGACCGAAAAATGATCACCACCATTGACGGAAGCACCACCATCAACTCCATTGGCCGAAGCACCACCATCAAATCCATTTGCCGAAGCATTGTAGGGTAATGCAACCGAAAATAAAAAATTATGACGTACGCGCCAGCCCAGGACCACTATGAAGATGCATACGAGGTTTGATCTAATCGTTAGCAATTCATAGCGCAACGGAAGTAGAGTTGGCAAAGATCGTCGGTGCAGATCCCCGCAACTAGGATTTTACAACCTCCCAACTGTGAGGATGTTCTCCCTCAGACTGCCCCTAGGACGGTCCCTCGGATAGCCCTTCAGGAGGCCCTCGGGCAGAACCTCGGACAGTCCCTCGGATAGGACCTCGACACGTCCGTCGAACTAAGATCGAAACGACAACCTCTCTACCAGGTTGCACACATCCGGTGTCAACTACCCGGCAGGGCTTTGCCATCCAAAACTCTGCCCTATCGAAGACTAGGCAACCTTTCGGGTTACGAAACTATTTCGCTGGGAGAGAGAAAGAAAGCCAGAACATTGCATGGCATGTGTTGAGAGAGAAATTGGGGTAAAATGGAGAGCTCTCTCCACCTCTATTTATAGTGGGAGGCAAGGGGTAGATGCCATGGGAAAATACCAAAAAGCTCTTGGGATATTTTCACCATAAAACCACAAAAGGGGGCAAGTGGAGCTCCATGGAGGAGCTCCTACTTGGGTCGGCCACCTTGTGTGCCCCCCAAAGGGGGTCCCACCACCCCATGACATCACATTTAACTTTGGGGAAAAGCCCTAAAAGGCGACTTTCCAAAAGGTCGCCAAATTAAAGGGGGTTGTACCCTAATAGTGTTTCTCCCTCTGAGACTTTATGGATATATGGACTCAAGGACCATTGAGGTTATAGCATGGAAAATAAACATAATTACAAACTTGAAGATAAATAATAGCTCTTACCATTGCCTCTACGACATATCTCCTACAACCACCACCACCTCCATTGCCGAAAGCTTCGCCACCACCTCCTCCATTGTTGAAAGCTTCACCCTCGGCCCTTGTCTTGCGACTTCGACCGTCCACCGGAGGGGGTGGATGAGGATCTCATCCTCAAGCCGACGACGGGAGGGAGCATAGCGGAAGTAGTTGGCATGGCGGCACGGAACACGGCCACGGGAGGCGCGGGCGGAAGAGGGGCACCGATGGGGGCGGCGACACATGAAGTCCACCAACGGGTGGTTGCGGGTACTCCATGCCGCCTATTGGGGGCTCGACGAGGCGAGATGGTGTGGGGTAGGGGAGATCGTCATCGGCGGCGGCGACGTGGGTGGTGGCAAAGAAGGGGCAGAAATGTCCCTCCCGCCAAGTCATGCGCGTGATAGAGGAAACCGTAAGCTGGGGGCGGGGGGAGGGACTGGAGGCCCTGTAGCTGATCCAGAGTTGAAAGATCGAGAAGAGGGGTCTAGAGGGGGGGGGGGGGTGAATAGACACTTAACAAGGCAAAGGTGCAGTTTTTAGATTCTCTTGGAATTTAGGCAGATTTTACCACAAGTTAAATGGAAACCAATACAATCTACACATGCATATCTAGAGAGTGAGCAGCGGAAGAACAACATGCAAGTGCAAGAAAGTAAAGGGAGGTAGATATAAGAAGATCAGACACAATGAAGACACGATGCTTTTTGGCATGGTTCCGATACATGGTTCTATCGTACATCCACGTTGATGGAGACTTCAACCCACAAAGGGTAACGACTGCGCGAGTCCACAGAGGGCTCCACCCATGAAGGGTCCATGAAGAAGCAAACATTGTCTATTGCATCATGGCTTATGCCCACGGGGGACTGTCTCACTCGAGGTAGATCTTCATGAAGTAGGCGATCTCATTGCCCTTAGAAACTCTTGGTTAAACTCCACAAGTTGAAAGAGCATGGTGCGCCCATGTGTGGTTTTGGTAATTGATGACAATCACTATGGACTAATGGTTGCCTTAAGCTATATTTGAAGGGTTTGTCCATAGGCATTTCTTGAAGTCCATTTGTTGGTTTCAAGGAGATTATGTAATGACCAAGGTGCTATTCAAGGAATTATCCATTAATTGGTCATAGAGAATACATGATACAAGGTTGATCAAGACTAAGTCAAACAGTGAATCAAGTTGATCAACACACAAAGCGTACAAGATGTACCGAGAGGTATGTTTCCATGGGCGTGCATCAAAAGGATGATATCATATAAACCATGGAGGATGACATCAAGTGGTGATCGTCATCAAGGTTGCGGTGTGCAAGTTCAAGCGGAGCATCATGAAGAGACCTTGCTTGAAGGTTGCCATCCATTGTGGTGACAATGGACTTGTGAAGATGTGCTGAAGAGTGGCTCACCCGTAGCGATGTATGGGGAAGCAATCAACTAGTCTTCATCGAGCCAACGCAATCAAGAAAGGTGGTCCAACTTGAGGAAGTCAAGATTGTCATCATCTAGCTCAAGTGGACTATGTGCAAGGCAAAGGTTTACCCTTGATAGGTTTTCCATTTTACTGGTCTCATGGTGGTAGTTGGGAGACCGGGTTATAGGATCGATTGCTGTTCTATCAAGGGGGGATCTCAAGTAAGTAGCTTGATCGTATCTCATAGAGAGCTCAAACCATTGCATCCTTGGCATCATCTTTCTTGGTTCTTATTTTAATCTTCTCTTCGTGAGGTTTTAGAGTTTGTTTTCTTATTCTTGTCAAACTCAAGCTCATCGAAAACGGAGTTCGCATGCATCATCTTTGAGTTTTTTGGTGTTGGAGAGATTGCCGGTTCATACTTGGGGAAGGTCGTCTTCCTATCCTATTGGAATTTCTTCTCCATTGCCAGTTCTTAATATCTCGTTGTTGTTGGATAGTACTTGTCGTATTCTATCCAACAAGCTTGAGTTTGCTGATTTCGGAGTCCGTTCATAGGAGTAAAAACAGTTTTAGTTTTGGAGTTTCCTTCTATTTTGCTTGGGTAGTTTTTCAGTTTTAAGCGGTAGTAGAGCGGTATTACTGCTCCCCCGAGTGGTAGTACCACTTTTATGGTACTTCCGCTTCCTTCTACCGCAACCACTTCCGCTTATTTTTATGCTTCTGTTGCCCAATCTGCTCGAGCGGTAGTACCTCTTATAAGCGGTAGTACCTCCCGGGTGATAGTACCTCTTATAAGCGGTAGTACTTCTCTAGTAGAACTTTTTCTGTCTTGTTGGGTTGTTTTGACCATGCTATGCGGTAGTACCACTCCCTGAGTGGTAGTACCGCTTGAGCACTACTTGTGGGCATAAAGGTTGGATCGGGGGGGGGGGGGGGGGGGCTATTTATGGGGGTCTTCTTCCCCAATGGTCCCTATATCTTGAGCTCGTGTTAGCCTCCCATTGTTGAACTTCTTTGAGCTTTCTATCTCTCAAACCCTCCAATGATTCTCGCTAGTTCTTGAGGGAAAAGAGAGAGGAGATCTAGATCTACATTTCCACCAACCACTTTCTCCTCTAAGTGAGGGGAACACCTTGGATCTAGATCTTGGAGTTCTTTGCGTTCTCCTTGTTCTTCCTCTCATATTCCTCCATAGTTCTGTTGTTGTGATGGGATTTGAGAGTGAGGGACTTGTCCACTCCGTGTGCCCTTGCCATTGCATTTGGTGCATCGGTTTGAGTTCTTTGCAGTGATACGTGGAAGTGAAAGGTGAGAAGCTTATTACTCTTGGGTGTTTGGGCACCCTAGAGCTTGTTTCTCTTGGGTGCTTTGGTACCCTAGACGGTTGGTGTTGTCAAAGCTCAATCAATGTGGTGTAAAGCTTTGAATAAGATTCGAGAGACTCCAATTAAGTTGTGGAGAGTGCCCCAAGCAATTTGTACGGGTACCGGTGACCGCCCCCAAGGGTTTGCAATTTGTACGGGTTCAGTGACCGCCCTCAAGGGTCCCTTAGTGGAATCACGGCATCTTGCATTGGTGCGAGGGCGTGAGGAGATTACGGTGGCCCTAGTAGCTTTTTGGGGAGCATTGTGCGTCCACACCACTCCAAATAGAGATTAGCATCCGCAAGGGTATGAACTTCGGGATACATCGTTGTCTCCGCATGCCTCGGTTATCTCTTACATGAGCCCTTTACTTATGCACTTTACTTTGTGATAGCCATAGTGTTTCATGATATATATCTTGCTATCACCTAGTTGTTTATCTTGCTTAGCATAAGTTGTTGGTGCACATAGGTGAGCCTAGTTGTTTTAGGTTTTGTGCCTGACAAATTAAACGCTAGTTTTATTTCACATTTGTTCAAGCCTAAACCACAATATTTTAAAAGCGCCTATTCACCCCCTCTAGGCGACATCCATGATCTTTCAATTGGTATCAGAGCCGCGTCTCTCTTTATTAGGCTTAACCGCCTAGAGAGTAAAGATGTAGACTAGGGGATTAGGATTCTCTGACAATCTTAGTTTCGATGGCACAAATTTTGATGTTTGGGTAATTCGCATGCTTAATCTCTTTAGGGTAATGGACCCAAATTTAGAGAGAATTGTAGATATGGGTTTTTCTCCTCCAAAGGATCCTCAAAACTTATCTTTAGAGGATGAGAAAAACTCTTATCTTAATGCTCAAGCTTCTAACGTGCTTTTCAATGCTTTGAGCAATGTAGTTATATTTCAACTCATGTCGTTCTGGGATGCTCATAAGTTGTGGACAAAGCTTCAAGATAAATATGGCGTGTCCAAGATTTGCCTGGATGATTGTTCTCGCTCCACCTCCGTTCGTGTTGTGTTCTCAACTTCTTCTACTTCACCTACATGTTGATTGCCACAAGGTAATGATATGGTGAGTAGTGTTGGTCATTGAGATGATGATAGTGTGCTTATCGTTGATGATACCTCATCACTATCTTATTGCAACGCTCCTTCTTTGGACTTTAACACTTTGAGCACCCTACACGTTTCACATGCTTGTGTTGATAGTCCTTGCATATCATGTAGAAATTGCTTGACCAAATGTCATGATGATATGCTTGCTATGTCTCGTTGCCATGATAAAAATGCCTCTAGTTCCTCTAGTTATTGTGCTAACAATGTAGAGTAAAACCAACGGTCCATGGAACAAGATATGGTCTTGAATGGTGCCTCAAGGGATCCTACATCATCATCTATTGTTTCTCAGTTTTGCCTTATGGCTAAGGCTTCAAAGGTATCTCCTACTTTGAACCTCAATTTGTCTCTTGATAATGATGTTGCTGCTAATGAGGATGATGATATTGATGAAGAGAATGATAATGTTTCTTCCTTAAAATTAAGGGGGAAATGATTTTTAAAGCTCTTCATAAGAATAAAATTGCTCATTCCAACTTAATGGAAATCATGTCTATTGCCATTGAGGGCAAGAAATACATTGAGGGGTTGGAATCTCATCTCGAGGAGCATGATGTCACCATTGAGAAAATGGAAGGTCATGAGCGTGTAATGAGATTGCGAACCTCTCTCAAGCTCTTGAACTTGAACAAACCACCAAGGAATCTCTTGAGGAGACCTTTGCTCTAGAGTTATCTAAAGTAAAAGAATCCCATGATAGAGCCCTTGAGGTGGCCAATGATTTCAAAACTAAAAATGATAAGCTTGAAGTTGCATGTCAAACTCCTTGAGGACTTTGATCACCTAAAAAATGGCTCAAGGGTCATTAAGAGTGAGCTCATCAAACTCACCGAGTCTCATGCACAACTTACAATATCATATTTAAAAGATCTTGCCAAGTTTATTTCTCCTCTTGTTATTAATGATGCTGCTTGTGCTAATAACTCTATTTCTTGTGAAGCATCCATTTTGAAGGAGAATGTTGAGCTAAAGGTTCAACTTGTGTTACTATCTAGCAATTATGGGAAATTGGAAGAAAGTCGTGTAAATCTAACAAGTTCTCATGATGATCTTCTAGTATCCCATAAGCTAGCTCATGAGGCTATGATTACTAAGGTAACATCTAGTGAGTCTCATGTGGATACTAGCACTACTTCAAGTCAAAATGCTATATTGCCATATACTAGTCCCTGTAATTCATCTACTCACAATGTTGCTACATCTTGTGATGAATTGCTTTCCTTGCCTGGTTGCTCTAATGATGAAGCTTATACTTCCTGTAGTACTTGTGTTGTACTAACCATGTAGAGGAAATCAAAGAGCTCAAGGCCCAAGTCACTCCTTTGAAGAAAGACTTGGAAAAGGGTCATGAAGGGATGTCTACTCTTGACATTATTTTGAGTGGGAAAAAATCCCCCAATGACAAAGGTGGACAACTCCAATAATAACAAGTAGAAGTCCAAGATCAACAGGAAGAAGGGCCAAGAACAAGTCAAGAATTTGGCCAAGATTGTTTGCTTCAAGTGAAAAATTGAAGGGAATGATGCAAAAGCAACCTCCCCATGCTTAGAACTTTGCAATACTAATCTAGAGAAGATTACGAAAGTGAAAAGAAAATGCAGTTATTAAAATAGAGCTTGATGTCTACTACACAACTTACTCTTGTAGACTCGTGTTGGGCCTCCAAGCGCAGAGTTTTGTGGGAGGTGTATGATGAAGATGGTATCTCTCAGACAACCCTGCAATCAAATACAAGAAATATCTTGTCTCCCCAACACACCCAATACAATGGCAAATTGTATAGGTGCACTAGTTCAGCGAAGAGATGGTGATACAAGTGTAGTATGTATAGTAGATATATGTTTTTGTAATATGAAATATAAAAATAGCAAGGTAGCAAGTGATAAAATGGAGCACAAACGATATAGCAATGATTGAAAACAAGGCCTAGGGTTCATACTTTCACTAGTGAAATCTCCCAATAGTGCTAACATAACTAAATCATATAACCATCCCTCAACGTGCGACAAAGAATCACCCCAAAGTTTCTATGGGAGAACGTAGGACAAAAACGTGTATCAACCTATGTGCCTAGATCACCCTAATGCCACCACGGGAATCCACAAGTTTATTACCAAAACATATATCAAGTGATTCAATATAATACCCCATTGTCACCACGGGTATCCATATGCAAGACATACATCAAGTGTTCTCAAATTCAATATTCAATCCAACATATCGAAACCTCAAAGAGCAAGACTCAATTCATCACAACAAGATAGAGAGGGAAAACACAATATGATCCAACTATATCAACAAAGCTTGATGTACATCAAGATCGTGCCAAATCAAGAACATGAGAGAGAGAGAGAGAGAGAGAGAGAGAGAGAGAGATCAAACACATAGCTACTGGTACATACCCTCAGCCCCGAGGGTGAACTACTCTCTCCTCATCATGGAGACCGCCAGGATGATGAAGATGGACTCCAGTGATGATTTCCCCCTCTGACAGGGTGCCGGGACAGGGCTTTGGATGAGACCGCTTTGGTACAGAGGCTTACGGCGGCGGCGGCGAAGTTCTAGGTTTATTTCCGGGGGTTCTCTATTTATAGGAATTTTCAGCGTTGGAATCACGCAAAAAGGAGTTACGAGGGGCCCATAAGGCACTTGGCCATGACTCCCGGCCGTGCCCAGGTGCCTTGGCACTGCTTCATGTCTCTTCTGGTCCTCTCACGAAGCTTCAGGGGTCTCTTTTGTTCCAAAAAAATCGTCAAATTTTTTGGGATCAATGTGAGAACTTCTATTTCTGCACAAAAAACAACAATATGGTAGTTGTGCAAAAAACAGTGTCAACCCGGGTTAGTTCTATTCAAATCATACCAAAACTATGTAAAATTGATATAAACATGTCATGAATACTTCATAAATTATAGATATGTTGGAGACGTATCAGCATCCCCAAGCTTAATTCCTGCTCGTCCTCGAGTAGGTAAATGATAAAATAAATAATTTATGAAGTGTGAATGCTAGCATAGTGCATAAGTTTGATCAATGATAATTTCAATCACTTTTCCTAACATAAAAACAACAACTCTTTCTCATAAAACTCATCATGATAAAGTAGCAATAAATTCACATGTTATGGCTCAAACAATGCATTCTCTTGAAACTGAACAACCTATGTTCTTAGTCACCAAACAATTTCAATGCATCTTATTTTCAATAAAGTGTAAGTAAGAGCTCCACATACTCAATTATCATATAGTCTTCTATGATTGCTAATACTCAAAGAATATTTTTAGAACAAATAGCATCCATCGGACACAAGGAAAGAGGGGGGCTTAATGTTTAGCCTCCCAACTTATTTATCATAGAGATAATTGTCAACAATAATAATTCATGATCAAATATATTTCAATGGCCATATGTGCCTAGATCTTTCCCCACCACATGATGCTTGCCAATGAAAGAATAGGTTGGAATAAAAAATTGACTCAACAAAAATAAAATTAACAGAAAAAGTAAAAGATAAGCCCTTCGCAGAGGGGAGCATGGATTTGCAGAGGTGCCGGAGCTCATTGTTTAAAACATAGATGAGTACATTTTGAGAGGCATGCCTTTCCTGTCAACGTCACGACCGAGGATTCTCAATATCTTCATGCTAATCACATTATTGGCGTTTCCCAAGCGGAGCAGTAAGTTTACTCCCCCTCAACCATTCAAACACAAGCCATGGCTAGCCGAATCCTCGGGTGCCTTCCACACAATCAACTTTCCAAGGGAGTTTGTTTCATTATAATTTTTTTATTTTGATTGCAGGACTGGGCATCCCAATTACTAGCCTCTCTCGTGCAATGACAAGTGAATGGACACCCATTGTGAGAATAACCTGCTTAGCATGGGAGATATTGACCACCCCCTGCTGCTTCATGAGCGGTATAGGCACACAAAACAAATGTTTATTTGAAGATTTAGAGATGGCACATGCAAGTTTACTTGGAACGCCAGGGTAATACCATATATAGGTAGATATGGTGGACACTCATGGAAGAAACTTGGCTCAAGGATTTTGGATGCACAACCAGTATTCCCGCTTAGTACACAAATTTGGCTAGCAAAAGATTTTAAACAAGCACCACATGTTGGAGGATCCATAACAATATAACTTCTATGCAAATATACCCAAAAATAACTCATTATGTTGTCTTCCTTGTCCAACTTTAACTAATTTTCTCAATTTATAAAATAATTAATGGGTATTCATAATCGTAAAAGATGTCCAAGACAATATATTTGTATGTGAAAGTTCTCTTCTATTTACTATCTTTCTTGAATTGCTCGTATGACTAATATTGTGATTGTCAAACTTCAATAGATTTTACTTTCTAAACCAATTGTGAAACTACTACTAAGCATATGGAACATATATAATTTGAGGTTTATGACATCCAGTTCATTCAACAATTTACTCTTAGGATATAAGTGAAGCACAAGAGTGAATGACAAACTACTCCAAAAGATATAAGTGAAGATCAAATAAGTAGTTAAATAATTAAGTAGCTATGTGAGGACTATCTCTCATTTAAAAACTTTCAGATCTAAGTATTTTATTCAAATAGCCAAGAAAACAAAATAAAATGACATTCCAAGATAGCACACATCGTGTTAACAAGTAAAAACTTAGGCTCAATCGAGACTAACCGATAATTGTTGATGAAGAAAGGTGGGATGTGATGACCCACAAGTATAAGGGATCAATCATAGTCCTTTCGTTAAGTAAGAGTGTCGAACCCAGCGAGGAGCAGAAGGAAATGACAAGTAGTTTTTAGCAAGGTATTCTTTGCAAGCACTGAAATTATAAGTAGCGAGTAGTTTGCTAGCAAGATAATTTGTAACGAGCAAGTAATGGTAATGGTAATAAGAGTGCAGAAAGGTAGCCCAATCCTTTCGAGGAAAAGGACAAGCCAAAAAAGTCTCTTATAGTAAGCAAAACATTCTTGATGGTACACGGGAATTTCATCTAATCACTTTCATCATGCTGGTTTGATTTGTGTTCGCTACTTAGATAATTTGATATGTGGGTGGACCGGTGCTTAGGTGTTGTTATTACTTGAACAAACCTCCTACTTATGATTAACCCCCTCGCAAGCATCTGCAACTATGAGAAAAGTATTAATAATAAATCTAACCATAACATTAAACTTTTGGATCCAAATCAGTCCCTTACGGAATAGCGCATAAACTAGGGTTTAAGCTTCTGTCACTCTTGTAACCCATCATCTAATAACTACTCCACAGTGCATTCCCTTAGGCCCAAATATGGTGAAGTGTCATGTAGTCGACTTTCACATGACACCACTAAGGGAATCACAACATATATACATACCATCAAAATATCGAACACATATCAAGTTCACATGATTACTTGCAACAAGATTTCTCCCGTACCTCAAGAACAAAGGTAGCTACTCACAAATGATAATCATTCTCAAGATCATAGGGTTATTAAATAGCATAATGGATCTGAACATATAATCTTCCACCGAATAAACCATATAGTAATCAACTACAAGATGTAATCGACACTACTAGTCACCCACAAGCCCCAATCTATAGTGCCGGTGCAAAGATTGAACACAAGAGATGAACTAGGGTTTGAGAGAAGATGGTGTTGTTGAATATGTTGATGGAAATTGGCCTCCCCAAGATGGGAGAGTTGTTGGTGATGATGATGACTATGATTTCCCCCTCCGGGAGGGAAGTTCCGCGGAATCGCTCCGCCGGAGGGCAAACGTGTTTCTGCCCAAGTTCCGCCTCGAGACGGTGGCGCTTCATCCCGAAAGTCCTCTCCTTATTTTTCTTGGTCAAAATGACTTACATACCAGAAGAGGGGCACCAGAGGTGGGCCGAGGAGGGCACAACTTACCAGGGGGCGCCTGGGCTTCCTGGCTCGCCCATGTGGGTTGTGCCCACCTGGTGGGCCCCCTCTGGTACTTATTTGCTCCAATAATTCTTATATATTCCATAAAAATTCTCTGTGAAGTTTCAACTCATTTGGAGTTGTGCAGAATAGGTAGTCTGACGTAGCTTTTTCAGGTCTAGAATTTCAACTGCCAGTATTCTCCCTCTTTGTGTGAACCTTGCATATTATGAGGGAAAAGGCATTAGAATTACTCCAAAAGGCATTATTATACATAAAAACAATATAAGTAACAGTAGGAAAACATGATGCAAAATGGACGTATCAACTCCCCCAAGCTTAGACCTCGCTTGTCCTCAAGCGAAAACCAAAATAAAAAAACATGTACACATGCTTAGAGAGAGAGAGAGTGGTGTCGATAAAAACAAAATATGGACATAGAAGCATTACAACAACAAACTTTATCATAGAACTTTTGTGACATAACTTCTATCATAAACTTCTCATGAATAAGTAATAATTCATCACAACATCGAAGTATAAAGCATAAACTCTATTGAAAACCAACAAACTATGTTCTTAGTCAACTTTTCAATCACAATTCATCATATTTTCAGGAAGGGTCACGTATCAGAGCCTTATGGCAAGTCCACATACTGAACCATCAGTCTTCTATGATTGGTAACACTCACCGCATACACATGGGCAAAAAGTTTCAACCGGACACATAGAAAGATAGGGGCTTATAGTTTTCGCCACCCAACGTATTCACCTCAAGGGTGATGTCAACAATAATAACTCATGCTACCCATATCCAACTGGATATATGTGCCTAGATCTTTCCTCACCATATGATGCTTGCCAACAGAGAAAATAAAAAGGAATAGAGAGAAAAACTTTGACTCTTGCATAAAAGTAAATACATAAAAGTAAAAGATAGGCCCTTCGCAGAGGGAAGCAGAGGTTGCCACGCGCTTTTTGTTTTTATGCTCAATCTCTTAGTGCAAAAGAACACCACGCTATATTGCCCCTTATGATAGCAACCTTTACTATGTAGTCTGTCGCTTTTATTCTTTGCCATCACAAGTTCGTACAACGCTCAATTTTCTCTTACGCTAAATGATCCAACACTTTTAGAAGCAATTTTTATTGCCTTATTGCACCGATGCCAACTTACTTGAAGGATCTTACTCATTCCATAGGTAGGTATGGTGGACTCTCAAAACAAGATGTGGGTTTAAGGGTTTTTGGATGCACAAGTAGTATCTCTACTTAGTGCGGAATTTTTGGCTAGCAAAGATGGGGGGCAAGCACCACATGTTGAAGGATCTATGACAATATAACTTCTATGTGAATATGAACAAACATAAATCATCACGTTGTCTTCGCTGTCCAACATCAACAGTTTTGGCATATAATATTTTGATGGGGGCTCACAATCACAAAAGATTTCCAAGATAGTGTATTTGCATGTGAAGCTTCTCTCCCTTATTAATTCTTTCATGAATTGCATCATTGACCAATGCTATGTTTGTAAATCTCCAAGAAAATTTTCTACTTATACTCTTCTTTATGTGATGTCATTACTTACCATAAGATTACCATATGATATTTTTCATTTATTTCCTTTCTTTTTATTGAACATGAAAATAAATAAAACAAAACTTCAAACTAAACTTTATTGTATATCTTGCACACGATTACAAGGATAGATCACTAAGCAAACACTCGAAAAGAAAGGATCAAACTAAACTTTTATTCATTTAAAGCAAAAGATAACTATGGATCGAACTAAGATAAGTAAAGGCAAAAGATAGTGTGGGTGATATGATACCGGGGCACCTCCCCCAAGCTTGGCACAAGCCAAGGGGAGCGCCCATACCCGATAGTCAATTTTCCTTTGGTGATGAAGAAAGAGGTGGTGGTGATGAAGTAGATTTGTCTGCCTTTCTTAGCTTACGCTTGAGGATGAAATTTTCCTCTAGGTCACCGACCTCCTGCTCGAGATCTAATATCTTTTTGCATAGTTCTTGCTTGTTTTCCTGCAAGAGACGAAAGGGGATAAACTGGGCCTTAGGTTTCTTTGCTTTGTTGGGGAGACTTGACTTCTTGAATTCCATGTGCATGTCCCCAGGTTGAGGTAATGGAACTTCATCTTCGTCTGAGCTTGTCTCCTCCTCCCCTTTAGGTTCATAGTCTTCTTCCTCCTCCTAAGTCCAGCTATAGTGCTCCTCATCACCATAAACCTTGGGGTTTGAGATATAATCAGCAATATAGCTCTCACCCTCCGAATCTTGGGATGACATATTTTCAGATCTGTCAGGAAAACAACAAGAAAAGAAAACAGAAGATTTCTCCGTGATACGGTGGTTAATAGGTTCAGGGGGTATATAAAGATTTTTTTATCTTGGGAAACAAGCAAACGAAAGAAAAAAGGAGTCCGGAAGGTACCCGTGGTGGGCACAACCCACCTGGGCGCGCCTGGCAACCTTCCTGGTTGTTTCTTACTTTCCTAATTTTTATTATATTCCAAAACTGACAGAAAATATTTTTGCGGATTTTTTGGAGTCCGTTTACTTACCATATGACGTACCTCCTCTTTTTTCACAATTCTGGAGTGTTCCGGAAGGTTCCCTTTATGTGTTCTTCCGGTGTCATAGTTTGGATAATATTGCTTTCAACATTAATGGGTGTACCTGAGATATAATGTTTTATTCTTTGCCCATTGACAATCTTCGGGTTAGTACCCTTGGCATTATTTATTTTGATGGCTCCGGATCGATAAACCTCCTCGATAACATAGGGTCCTCCCCATTTGGAGAGGAATTTTCCTGCAAAAAAAATCTAAAACAGGAGTTGTGTTGGGGAACGTAGTAATTTCAAAAAATTTCCTACGCACACGCAAGATCATGGTGATGCATAGCAACGAGAGGGGAGAGTATTGTCTACGTACCCTCGTAGACTGAAGCGGAAGCGTTGACGCAACGTAGAGGAAGTAGTCGTACGTCCTCCCGGTCCGACCGATCCAAGCACCGTTACTCCGGCACCTCCGAGTTTTTGACACGCGTACAGCTCGATGACGCACCCCGATCTCTGATCCAGCAGAGGCGCGGGGAGGAGTTCCCTCAGCACGACGGCGTGGTGACGATCTTGATGTTCTCCTGTCGCAGGGCTTCGCCTAAGCACCGCTACAATATGACCGAGGTGTAATATCATGGAGGGGGGCACCGCACACGGCTAAGGAACGATCTCAATGATCAACTTGTGTGTCTATGGGGTGCCCCCTGCCCCCATATATAAAGGAGAGGAGGAGGGGAGGGCCGGCCCTCTACTATGGCGCGCCCTGGGGAGTCCTACTCCCACCGGGAGTAGGATTCCCCCTTTCCTAGTCCAACTAGGAGTCCTTCCATGTATTAGGAGTAGGAGACTAGGAAGGGGAAGAGAGAAGGGAAGGAAGGAGGGGGTGCGGCCCCTCCCCTTAGTCCAATTCGGACTGGGCCATGGGGGGGCGCGCGGCCTGCCCTAGGCAGCCCCTCTCTCTTTCCCGCAGGGCCCAATAAGGCCCAATACTTCTCCCCGGCGAATTCTCGTAACTCTCCGGTACTCCGAAAAATACCCGAATCACTCGGAACCTTTCCGAACTCCGAATATAGTCGTCCAATATATCGATCTTTACGTCTCGACCATTTCGAGACTCCTCGTCATGTCCCCGATCTCATTCGGGACTCCGAACTCCTTCGGTACATCAAAACTCATAAACTCATAATATATCTGTCATCGAAACCTTAAGCGTGCGGACCCTACGGTTCGAGAACAATGTAGACATGACCGAGACACGTCTCCGGTCAATAACCAATAGCGGGACCTGGATGCCCATATTGGTTCCTACATATTCTACGAAGATCTTTATCGGTCAGACCGCATAACAACATACGTTGTTCCCTTTGTCATCGTATGTTACTTGCCCGAGATTCGATCGTCGGTATCCAATACCTAGCTCAATCTCGTTACCGGCAAGTCTCTTTACTCGTTCCGTAATACATCATCCCGCAACTAACTCATTAGTTGCAATGCTTGCAAGGCTTAAATGATGTGCATTACCGAGAGGGCCCAGAGATACCTCTCCGACAATCGGAGTGACAAATCCTAATCTCGAAATACGCCAATCCAACAAGTACCTTTGGAGACACCTGTAGAGCACCTTTATAATCACCCAGTTACGTTGTGACGTTTGGTAGCACACAAAGTGTTCCTCCGGTAAACGGGAGTTGCATAATCTCATAGTCATAGGAACATGTATAAGTCATGAAGGAAGCAATAACAACATACTAAACGATCGGGTGCTAAGCTAACGGAATGGGTCATGTCAATCAGATCATTCAACTAATGATGTGACCTTGTTAATCAAATAACAACTCCTTGTTCATGGTTAGGAAACATAACCATCTTTGATTAACAAGCTAGTCAAGTAGAGGCATACTAGTGACACTCTGTTTGTCTATATATTCACACATGTATTATGTTTCCGGTTAATACAATTCTAGCATGAATAATAAACATTTATCATGATATAAGGAAATAAATAATAACTTTATTATTGCATCTAGGGCATATTTCCTTCAAGTTGTACAAAAGAACATATTTTCCAACCTTGAACTCACGGTTTTGGATTCTTTTGTCAAGCCATCTTTTAACTTTTTCATTAAATAACTTAGCAATTTCATAAGCTTGGGTTCTCCATTCATCTAGTGAGCTAATATCAAATAACCTCTTTTCACTGGCAAGTTTGAAATCATAGTTGAGTTCTTTAATTGCCCAATGTGCTTTATGTTCTAACTCAAGAGGCAAATGACAAGCTTTTCCATAGACCATTTTGTAAGGAGACATACCCATAGGATTTTTGTATGTTATTCTGTAAGCCCAAAGTGCATCATCTAATTCTTAGACCAATCCTTTCAGGACCTATTGACAGTTTTTTGTGAAATTAACTTTATTTCTATATTGGTAAGTTCAACTTGACCACTAGACTGAGGATGATAGGGGGATGCAATTCTATGGTTAACATCATACTTAGCAAGCATTTTATGGAAAGCACCATGAATAAAGTGTGAACCACCATTAGTCATTAAATATCAAGGGACTCGAAACCTTGGGAAAATGACTTCCTTAAGAATTTTAATTGAGGTGTTGTGATCAACACTACTAGTTGGAATAGCTTCCACCCACTTAGTGACATAATCAACAACAACCAAAATATGAGTATACCCATTAGAAGAAGGAAAAGGTCCCATGTAATCAAATCCCCAAACATAAAATGGTTCAACAGCAAGTGAATAATTCATGGGCATTTCTTGACGCTTACCAATATTTCCAATTCTTTGACATTCATCACAAGATAAAACAAACTTACGGGCATCCTTGAAGAGAGTAGGACAATAAAAACCAGATTGCAATACCTCGTGAGTAGTTCTAACTCCCGCATGATGTCCTCCATAAGCTTCAGAGTGACATTTCCGTAGGATTTGTTCCTGTTCATGCTCAGGTACACAACGTCTAATAATACCATCTACTCCTTCTTTATAACGATGTGGGTCATCCCAAAAGTAATGTCTTAAATCATAGAAGATTTTTTTTCCTTTTTTTTGGTAAGAGAAACTAGGTGGTACGTATTTAGCAACAATGTAATTAGCATAGTCAGCATACCAAGGAGTGTTATGAGAAACATTTATTGCAGCTAATTGTTCATTAGGAAAACTATCATTAATAGGTTGTGGGTCATCAAGAAAATTTTCTCACCTAGACAAGTTATCAGCCACGGGGTTCTCAAGTCCCTTTCTATCAGTGATATGTAAGTCAAATTCTTGTAGCAAAAGAACCCACCTAATGAGTCTAGGTTTAGCATATTTCTTTTCCATAAGATATTTTATAGCAGCATGATCAGTGTGAACAATCACTTTAGAATCAACAATGTAAGATCTAAATTTATCACAAGCAAACACCACTGCTAAAAATTGTTTCTCAGTAGTAGCATAATTGTGTTGGGCACTGCCTAGAGTTTTACTAGCATAATGAATAACATTTAATTTCTTATCAACTCTTTGTCCTAGAACAAAACCAACATCATAATCACTAGCATCATGCATAATTTCAAAAGGCAAGTTCCGATCAGGTGGTTGAATAATAGGTGCAGAAATTAAGGCTTTCTTAAGTGTTTCAAAGGCTTCTACACAATCATCATAAAAAACAAATGGAACATCCTTTTGTAAAAGATTTGTAAGAGGCCTAGAAATTTTAGAGAAGTCCTTAATAAATCTCCTATGGAAACCAGCATGACCGCGGAAACTACGAATACCTTTGATATCTTTAGGACATGGCATTTTCTCAATTGCATCAACTTTAGCTTTATCGACCTCAATACCTCATTCAGAAATTTTATGTGCCAAGGCAATACCTTCATTAACCATAAAGTGGCACTTCTCCCAATTCAAAACAAGATTAGTTTGCTCACATCTCTGAAAAACTCGATCAAGGTTGCTTAAGAAATCATCAAAAGAAGTTCCATAAACAGAAAAATCATCCATGAAAACCTCAACAATCTTTTCACAAAAATAAGATAATTAGCAGTCATACATCTTTGAAAGGTAGCAGGTGCATTACATAAACCAAAAGGCATACGACTATAAGCATAAGTTCTGAAAGGACAAGTAAAGGTGGTTTTCTATTGATCAGGTTGTGAGACAGGTATTTGAGAAAACTAGAATATCCATCAAGAAAACAAAAGTGTGTGTGCTTAGATAATATTTCTAGCATTTGATCAATAAAAGGCAAAGGGTAATGATCTTTTCTAGTTGCTTTATTTAATTTTCTAAAATCAATTACCATTCTGTAGCCAGTGACAATTCTTTGTGGAATGAGTTCATTTTTATCATTAGGAACAACAGTAAGACCTCCCTTCTTAGGGACACATTGAACATGACTTACCCATCTACTATCAACTACGGGATAGATTATACCTACTTCTAGAAGCTTCAATATTTCAGTTCTTACCACTTCTTTCATTTTAGGATTCAAACGTCGTTGATGATCAATAACAGGTTTAGCATCAGGTTCCATATTAATTTTGTGCTGACAGAGAGTGGGACTAATGCCCTTTAAATCATCAAGAGTATATCCAATAGCAGTTCGGTGCTTCTTCAGAATCTTCAATAATCTTTCTTCTTCATGTTCTGAAAGGTTAGCACTAATAATAACAGGATATAACTTTTTCTCATCAAGATAAGCATATTACAAAGTGTATGGCAATTGTCTTAATTCAAACACAGGATCACCTTTAGGTGGAGGAGGACCTCCTAGAGTTTCAATAGGCAAATTGTGTTTAAGCAGAGGCCGTTGTTCAAAGAAAATTTATCAATCTCTTTTCTTTCATCCAGATGCATATTGTTTTCATGGTCTAGCAAATATTGTTCTAGTGGATCAGTAGGAGGCATGACAATAGAAGAAAGACCAATTATTTCATCCTTACTAGACAATTCTTTCTTATGATGTTTTCTACTAAACTTAGAAAAATTAAACTCATGAGACTCATCACCAAAACTAACACCGACAGTTTGTTTCTCACAATCTATTTTAGCATTAACGGTGTTCAAGAAATGTCTACCAAATATAATGGGACAAAAGTCATCTTGTGGGGAACCAAGAACAAGAAAACCAGTATGGTATTTTATTTTCCCACACAAGACTTCAACATATCTAACAATTCAAGTGGTGTGATGGTGTCTCTATTAGCAAGTTTAATAGTAACATCCATGTCTTCTGTTTCAGCGGGTGCTATGTCATTCATAATTTCTTGATATAAGGTAAAAGGAATAGCACTCACGCTGGCACCTATTTCCCACAAACCATGATAACAATGATCTCCTATTTTAATGGAGACAACAGACATGCCAACCACAAGTCTATGTTTATCTTTTTCATCGGGTTTGGCAATTCTAGCAGCTTCATCACATAAGTAAATAACATGCCCATCTATATTTTCAACCAGGAGATCTTTAACCATAGCAACACTAGGTTCTACTTTGATTTGTTCAGCATGTTTGGATGCTCTAATATAACTTTTGTTGACCACAGTTGAAACTTTAGCATGTTCCTTTATCCTAACAGGGAAATGTGGTTTTTCAATATAAGCAGTAGCAACAACTGGATCAACATTATAAAGAATAGTTTCATCTTTAGCTAATACCGGTTCTTTAATTTCTTCTTTAACAGGTGGGTGATATTTAAACCACTTCTCCTTGGGGAGATCAAAATGAGTAGCAAATAATTCACAAAAGGAGGCTACTATCTCAGAGTCAAGTCCATATTTAGTGCTAAACTTTTGAAAAGCATCGATATTCATAAATATTTAACACAATCATACTTAAGCTTAATACCTGACTGTTTACCTTCGTTGAGTTCCCAATCTTCAGAGTTGCGTTTAATTCTTTCTAAAATATCCCACCTGAATTCTTCATAAAAGAACTAGTACAAGAAGTATCAAGCATGGATTGATCATCATGAGAAAGTCGAGCATAAAAATTCTGAATAATAATTTCTCTTGAGAGCTCATGATTGGGGCATGAATATAACATTGACTTAAGCCTCCCCCAAGCTAGAGTGATACTTTCTCCTTCACGAGGCCAAAAATTATATATATAATTCCGATCACGATGAACTAGATGCATAGGATATTTTTTTGGGTGAAATTCCAATTCCAATTTCAATCAATTCCAATTCCAAGATCCAATATCATCGCATAGCCTATACCATGCCAATGCTTTTCCCTTCAAAGATAAAGGGAAAACCTTCTTCTTAGCTTCATCTTCGGGTAAACCTGCAAGCTTAAATAATCCACAAATTTCATCCACATATATCAAGTGCATATCAGGATGTTTGGTTCCATCTCCTGCATAAGGATTAGCTAGCAGTTGTTCTATCATACCCGAAGGAACTTCATAAACAATATTTTTAGTAGGTGCAGCAGGTTGAGGGGTAAGAGCATCTCTAGCCGTTGGCCCCCCTAGGAGGCATTTTTTTGCCGCTTGGGGGGCTGCCGGCGAAAACTTCGGCCTGGGGGTGGAATTTTTCCACTCGTTGCGCCCCCAGGAGCACGGCGATGAGGCGGCCCAGCGAGGGAGGCGCGCGACCAGCCGGTGGTGCTCTGCTACACTGCCTGGTTGCTGCCGCTGTACCGAGTGCCCGCACCCCGCCCACACTGGCGCGCGCCCTGGCTGCGGTCGCTCGCCGCTGCACCGAGTGCCCCGTGTCCCCCCCGCACCAGCGCGCGCCCTAGCCGCGGTCGCTCGCCACTGCACCGAGTGCCCCACGCCCTTCCTGCACCAGCATGCGCTCCATGTAGGTGGATGCCACAGCGGCGGCAGCCCCCGCGCCCGCGCGGTCGGCAGCAAGGGCGCGAGCGAAACGGAAGGCGGCGGGTGCGGGGCGGCGAGGAGGCGGGGCGGGACGGCAAGGAGGCAGGGCGGAGGTGGCAGGGCGACGAGGAGGCGGGGCGGGGCGGGAGGAGGCGGGGCGGCGAGCTCTGGCCAGAGCGAGGAGCAGCATGCGGCGGGAGGGAGAGAGAGGAGAGATCTTTTTGCATGCACGGTGGGCCTAGCAGAGAAAGGAGGAGAGAGAGAGGAGAGAGGCTGACCTGTGGGGTTTAGCCATGCAAAATGTAATGCCGGCGGCCCCAAGTGCCCCCCGATGGGCTGTGTGTGGCATGAGGTCGCCGGGGCTATTTTTTCTCAAATCCGGCGAAAAATAAGGACTTGGGGGCATGAGTGGGCGTTTTTTGCCCGCCAGCGCCCAAAAAGTGGCTTGGGGGCGTCTTGGGGGGTCTAGTGGAGATGCTCTAACTAATTGTGGTTCCAGTCGAGGTCAAGATACTCCGAACAAACCCCTCAATGGATTGTTCTCCATAGTAACAAGTGACAATAAATTTCAGCACGTAGTAATAATTTTTCATTACCGATTTCCACTTACCAAGAGTGCTTCACTCCCCGACAACAGCGCTAGAAAAGAGCCTTGATGACCCACAAGTATAGGGGATCAATCGTAGTCCTTTCGATAAGTAAGAGTGTTGAACTCAACGAGGAGCAGAAGGAAATGACAAGTAGTTTTCAGTAAGGTATTCTCTGCAAGCACTAAAATTATAAGTAGCGAGTAGTTTGATAGCAAGATTATTTGTAACGAGCAAGTAACGGTAACGGTAACAAGAGTGCAGCAAGGTAGCCCAATCCTTTTGAGGCAAAGGATAGGCCAAAACGGTCTCTTATAGTAAGCAAAGCATTCTTGTGGGTACACGGGAATTTCATCTAGCCACTTTCATCATGCTGGTTTGATTTGTGTTCGCTACTTTGATAATTTGATATGTGGGAGGACTAGTGCTTAGGTGCTGTTCTTACTTGAACAAACCTCCTACTTATAATTAACCCCCTCGCAAGCATCCACAACTATAATAAAATTATTAATAATAAATCTAAACATATCATTAAACTTTTGGATCCAAATTAGTCCCTTACGGAATAGCGCCAAACTAGGGTTTAAGCTTCTGTCACTCTTGCAACCCATCATCTAATAACTACTCCACAATGCATTCCCTTAGACCCAAATATGGTTAAGTGTCATGTAGTCGACGTTCACATGACACCACTAAGGGAATCACAACATATATACATACCATCAAAATATTGAACACATATCAAGTTCACATGATTACTTGCAACAAGATTTCTCCCGTGACCTTAAGAACAAAAGTAACTACTCACAAATGATAATCATGCTCAAGATTAGAGGGGTATTAAATAGCATAATGGATCTGAACATATAATCTTCTACCGAATAAACCATATAGCAATCAACTATAAGATGTAATCAACACTACTAGTCACCCACAAGCACCAATCTATAGTTCCAGTACAAAGATTGAGCACAAGAGATGAACTAGGGTTTGAGAGGAGATGGTGCCATTGAAGATGTTGATGGAGATTGCCCTCCCCAAGATGGGAGAGTTTTTGGTGATGATGATGACGATGATTTCCCCCTCCGGGAGGGAAGTTCCCCAAGGGAATCGCTCCACCGAAGGGCAAAAGTGCTCCTGCCCAAGTTCCGCCTCGAGACAGCGACGCTTTGTCCAGAAAGTCCTCTCCTTATTTTTTTCTAGGTCAAAATGACTTATATACCAGAAGAGGGGCATCAGAGGTGGGCCGAGGAGGGCACAACCCACCAGGGCGCGCCTGGGCTCCTTCGCGCACCCAGGTGGGTTGTGCCCACCTGGTGGGCCCCCTCAGGTACTTATTTGCTCCAATAATTCTTAAATATTCCATAAAAATTCTCCATGAAGTTTTAGCTCATTTGGAGTTGTGCAGAATAGGTAGCCTGACGTAGCTTTTTCAGGTCTAGAATTCTAGTTGCCGGTATTCTCCCTCTTTGTGTGAACCTTGCATATTATGAGATAAAAGGGATTAGAATTACTCCAGAAGGCATTATTATACATAAAAACAATATAAATAACAGTAGGAAAACATGATGTAAAATGGACGTATCAGGATGCCTACCGGGGCATCCCCAAGCTTAGGTTTAGTGGCATGAGGTTGTGATCGGGAATCACGGGTAAAGCACACAAACCTCTACAGAGTGTATAAAACTGATCATGATTAGCCATGTCCCCGATTATGGACAACTTTTGAGCAACTCATCCAAGAATTGTCAGCTTGAGCTCATCATCTGTTCCATTCTAAAATTCATGGGTTGAACCAAAGGGGAGTGTCCAACCCTGGTTCCTGGCGTGATACCAGCAGTTTCATCTGGGAAGGTTTGGGGCTACCGCGTGACCGGGAACCCACATGCTCAAATGATGTATTTAGAGTAGACCACTACTACAATGGTAGGAAAACTATTTTCACGCAAAAGAAAAATCAGCCGCACCACTTGCATGTTTACCTATTTCCTACAAGCCAATCATGGTGAAGCTTGCCAATACATCCGATGTATTGACCCGTGTGGCTGCAACATAACATGTTGCAGGTTTACTGTATCGAGTGGAAGATATGAAGTAGGGTTACAACACTATGCTAAACTTCTACTTGTGAGTGCATGGACTCAACCACATGATTGAACTGTAAGATAGCCTATGAGCTAAGCAGGTGTGCATTGTAAAGCACTAGAATCCGCGATGTACTTGGTACATGATGTATTCTCAGTGTTGGAACTGACACAGTAAGCGCAGAAATTCGTGCCCCATTCAGGGACAGAGTCATGACAAGAAGATAACAAAGCACATGTTGTTTATAGGATGTGACATGATAACCCACAACTATAGGGGATCGCAACAATTTTCGAGGGTAGAGTATTCAACCCAAATTTATAGATTCGACACAAGGGGAGACAAAGAATATTTGCGAGTATTAGCAGTTGAGTTGTCAATTCAACCACACCTGGAGATTAAATATCTGCAGCAAAGTGATCAGTAGCACATTAATATGATAGTTTTGACGGCAGTGGTAACAGCAGTAGTAACGGTAACAGTGATAGCAATGATTTTGTAGCAAGTGCAATAGTAGTAACTTAGCAAGAACAATATGTGAAAAACTCGTAGGCATTGGATCGGTGAATTTGTTGGATGATATTCCTCATATAATAGTCATAACCTAGGGCGATACAAAACCAGCTCCAGTTCATAAATATTATGTAGGCATTTATTCCGTAAATAGTCATACGTGCTTATGGAAAAGAACTTGTATGACATCTTTTGTCCTACCCTCCCATAGCAGTGCGGTCCATAAGGAAACTAAGGGATATTAAGGCCTCCTTTTAATAGAGAACCGTAACAAAGCATTAACACATAGTGAATATATGAACTCCTCAAACTACGGTCATCACCAGAAAGTATCCCAATTACTGTCACACAGGGGTTTACGGATCATAACACATAATAGGTGAATATGACTTGCCAGATCGGATCTAGAACATAGATATAATGATAAAACATAGACGGTTCAGATCTGAAATCATGGCACTCGAGCCCTAGTGACAAGCATTAAGCATGGCAAAGTCATAACAACATCAATCTCAAAACATAGTGGATACTAGGGATCAAGCCCTAACAAAACTAACTTGATTACATGATGAATCTCATCCAACTCCTCACCGACCAGCGATCCTACGAAGGGATTATTCACTCCCGGTGGGGAGCATCGTGGAATTGGTGATGAAGGAGGGATGGTGATGACGAAGACTAAAGATGCCCTCCACGGAGTCCCAAACGGGCTCCAGATCTGGCCTCCCGATGAAGAACAGGAGGCGGCGGCGGCTCCATATCATAAAACGCGATGAAACTTCCTCTCTTCTTTTTTTCTTCCAAAAATAGGTATTTATAGAGTTGGAATTAGGGTCTGCGGGGCCACTAGGTGGGCACAACCCACCAGGGCGCCAGAGGGGGGCACCCTGGTATCTTGTGCCCAGCTAGGGGCCCCCTCCGGTGGTTCTTGGCTCCAGTATTTTTCTTTTATTGCAAAATAATTCTCCAAAAAGTTTCATTCCATTCCGAGAACTTTTATTCTGCACAAAACAACACCATGGCAGTTCTGCTGAAAACAGCGTTAGTCCAGGTAGGTTTCATTCAAATCATGCAAATTAGAGTCCAAAACAAGAGCAGAAGCGTTAGGAAAAGTAGATACGACAAAGACGTATCAACTCCCCCAAGCTTAAACCTTTGCTTGTCCTCAAGCAATTCAGTTGACAAACTAAAAGTGAAAAAGAAAAACTTTTACGAACTCTTTTGTTCTTTTTTACATAAATAAGCTTAAGTAGCACCCAAGTTTCCAGCAAAGATCATGACTAAACATATCAGCAATAACTCTTAAAAATTATATTAACTCATATCAATGGCATAATCAACTAGCAAGCAATAATAAGATATCTCAAATGCCAACACCTTGTCAAAACAATCATGATATAATATGATAACAGTGGTATCTTGCTAGCCCTTTCTGAGACCGCAAAACATAAATGTAGAGCACCTCCAAAGTTCAAGCAGCGACTAAACATTGTAATTCATGGTAGAAAAGATCTAGTCATGATGCATCCAACATTAACTATACACAATGCATGAGGATGACAATAGTGCTCCCAGATCTCGCGCTTATTTGAGAAGGTGATGACTCAACATAAAATTAAATAGATAGTCCCATCACAGAGGGAAGCAAGGATTTGCAGAGGTGCTAGAGCTCGAAGCTTAAATTGGAGATAAATGAAAATTTTGGAAATGCACCCTTCCTGTTTACGTCACGGCCAAGAGTTATCAATATCTTCCATGCTAAACACATTAGTGGCAGTTCCCAAGCGATAGAAGTAAAGGTTTACTCTGCCTCCACCAACAAACACACTCCACGGCTAGCCGAATCCACGGCTACCGGCCATACCAACAACAATCCTGGGGGAGTTTTGTTTAATTGTTTGCAATTTTTTATTTCGGGTCTGGGAATCCCTATTACCGTTCCTCTCGTGCAAGGACGAGTGAATAAATACTCATCATGAGAATAACCCGCTTAGCATGGAAGATACCGACTACCCCCTGTCGCTCTATGAACAATCCAGGCACACAAAAAGAAGATGTTCATTTGAAGTTTTAGAGGTGGCACATGCAAATTTACTTAGAACGACAGGGTAATACCACATATAGGTAGATGTAGTGGACTCATCTGGAATAACTTGGGTTTTAAGGATTTTGATGCACAAGCAGTATTCCCGCTTAGTACAAGCAAAGGCTAGCAAATAGGTTAAGAAGCGGCCAACTAGAGAGCAAAAACGGTCATGAGCATGCATTATGAATAATGAACATTGAATACTAGCATGAGTAGGATATGGACACCATGAACATAAATATCGTAGAGGCTATGTTGGTTTTGATTCAACTACATGCATGAACATGTGCCAAGTCAAGCCACTTGAAACATTCAGAGGAGGATACCATATCATCATACTACATCACAACCATTTTAATGCAATGTTGACATCCAAGATAAATCATTATCCACTCCTAGCTACTTAAGCATGGCATGAGGAATTATAATCTCTAGTTGGCATAGCAAACATGTTTGATCATAGTATGCTGAGTCATGGATACTAGGTTAAACATATTTACAAAAACATAACAAGTCGAGTTCATCCCGCTTTTCTCTACCACAACCACTTCGTCAAATATCGTCATTATTGCCTTTCACTTGCACGATCGAATGATATGAAAATAATAATAGTTCAAGAGTGTCGTGGACTAAGCTAGAATCTGCAAACATTTTATTCAAAAGGAGAAGGCAAAGCAATTCAGGCTCTCTGTTAGATCAACAATAATACATATGAGAGCCACTCAACATTTTCATCATGGTCTTCTCCTTGGTATGACTCAATAAAAAGAAAATAAATTCAGAGAAACACACTGAAATATTTTTGGAGTTTTTAGTTTTTCTTGAAGAAAGCAAACTAAAGAAGGGAAAACAAACACGAGAAAAACTATTTACATGGGAAATCTCCCAACAAGTAAGAAGAAGAATCGGGAAATCTCTTTGGGTTTTCTTTTTAATACTACAACTAATTAAACTAGAAAGAAAAATTGAAAAGAAGCAAGACATATTTTTGGGTTTTCTCAAAGTTTTTCAAACACACAAGAAGAAAGCAAGAAAATAAATCTAGCACAGATAGTACAATGAAAAAGTGTGAACACCGACAACTGGAGTGAAATGTGTGAACATGAATGTAATGTCGGTGGAAACACATACTCCCCAAGCTTAGGCTTTTGGCCTAGCTTGGTAATCACCATCCGCGGCCAGGATAATAATCTGAGTGATAGCTCGTGGAGGCTCTTGGTGCGACCACCTCAGCCTATCTGGCTGCCTCAACCTTCGCACTGTACGTGCGAGCCTTGTTCTCCAGTACATTATATCTTCTTTTGCTGTGATAATAGAAAAGAACAGGTGGAGGCAAAACAACCGGTACAACATGTTTCTTATTAAACCTCAAGTTATAAGTATAATTTGTGGGTGTGCCCATAAGGAACTTGTAACGTTTCATGGCATCAAAGTCTAAGTACTGAGTAGGTAGGATGGGATCATCAGGCAGAGGTGTTACACCAACCTCTTTAGCTAAACGAGAAGCATAAATCCCACCATAAAAATAACCACTACCAGCGTTATGTTGCAAACTTCGTGCAACAATCGCTCCAAGATTATAATGTTTAATTCTGGTCAGAGCACTGTGTATGAGGCTCAAGTTAGGGGCACATAGTGTTCTACAATGTTGCTTGCCTTGTGTCACTCCTCTATCCTCACCATAGCAAAGGCTAGTAAAAAATGACTCATATTCAGATCTTGGTGGCTCGTCTAGCGAATAGCATAAATAGCACCAAGAATTTTTCCCTTGGTTCTGTTAAGGTGCAAACGACATGTGATAATATCCCCTAGGCTAAAGTTGTGGTCATAGTGTAGTGCACGAGGGGCACTGAGTGCACCGACCTTCCCTCTAGAAGTTAAACACTTAGCGATGAATAGAGCAAAGTAATGTACAGAAGGAAACTGCAAACTAGTGGCAGTGACACTCGATACACTTCTCTCATCTCTCACTGATAGAGTAAGATATAAGTCCTCAAGCTCTGCAGGTCTAGGCTCTCTTATTTCCCCGCCAGGAGGGATTAAGCATATATCACAAAAGTCTGTGAGTGGTATCTAACGAGTTTCATCATATAAATTAAACTCCACCTCAGGGGGATTATTCCTACTCAAAAAATTAAAATTTTGCACAAAGGAAATTGTAAGGAGATGGTATTGATCACACTCAGCTGCATGAAGTCGGTTAGCCCATCATTTGCAACGAATTGGGCGAACTCTTGATGAATCCCGCCCCCCTCCATGAAGGCATTATGCGGCCATTCGCACGGCCGCACCTCCGCCCTTCTCGGAGTGTTGAGGTCATTTTCCGATGATTCCCCAATGACTCCTTTAGCATTTTTCTTGGAGGCAAACTTCCTAAAGAAACTCATCTTATTCCTATAGATAAAATTCTAAAAATTTTAGTCCACAAAATTTTTGTCAACAAAAGCTCACAAGATCGATAGCAACTACTCATAAGGATGCATAGAGGCTATATTAAGCATTCATACTACTTAGAACTCTAAGAATTTAACATGCAAGCTCATCTACAGCAGCACCAAGAGTAGCTAATTATTCAAACTACAAACCACTAAAGCAAAAACTAATTGGAGCAATGGAGGAGTCACATACCAAGTAGCAATCCCCCCGCCCCCCAAATAGTTCAGAAATGGAGCTTCCAGCAAAGAGATCGAAATCCGCGGGTTTGAGAGCAAGAACATGATAGAGAGAGCTATGGTGAATTTTTTTTCTGGAGGTAGGAGATGACATGGGCTAAAGAGACAAGTGAGGGGACCCACGTGGGGACCACAACCCACCAGGGTGCGCCTGCGGTTACTGGCGCACCCTGCTGTCTTGTGGTCACCAGGTGCACCCCCTTTGATGTTATTTGCACCAGAAATTCAGAAATATTCAGAAAAAATCATATTAAATTTTCAAGGCATTCTGAGAACTTTTATTTTTGGGTCAATTTTTATTGTACAGAAAATACAGAAAGCAGGATAAACATGGCATTTTATTTTATTTAACTAAGGAAAACAGAGAACAAAAGGTAACGACAGAAGGTAGTGCCTACTAAATTCATCAACTTCATACCTCTCAAAAATGATCCATTAATAAGGTTGATCAAGTCTTATTAACAACCACCTTTGATTAGCATGAAACCGAAGAACTTTCATAAAACACTAAGTTACCTCAATGGGGATATGCATGTCCCCAACAATAAGCATTTCATATTTCTTTTTGGCAGTAGGTAGAGGTAGTTGAAAACTTCCAATAGTGAGTGTCAGAGATTTTTCAATAACATTATACCATTCACTTGGAATTGTTTCTACGGAAAGTGCACCATATGTTCATTACCATTGATATGAAAAGTGACCTTGCTTTTATAGCAATCAATAAGATCCCTTGCAGAATTCAAAAAGGGTCTACCAAGGATAATCGACATATTGTCGTCCTCGGGCATATCAAGTATAACAAAGTCTGTTAAGATAGTAACATTTGCAACAACAACGGGCACATCCTCACAAGTACCGATAGGTATGGCAGTTGATTTATCAGCCATTTGCAAAGATATTTCAGTAGGTGTGAGTTTATTCAAATCAAGTATTTTATATAAGGAGAAAGGCATAACACTAACACCATCTCCTAAACCACACAAAGCAGTTTTAACATAATTTCTTTTGATGGAGCAAGGTATAGTTGGTATTCCTGGATCTCCAAGTTTTTTAGGTACTCCATCCTTAAAATAATAATTAGCAAGCATGGTGGAGATTTCAGCTTCCGGTATCTTTCTCTTATTAGTGATGATGTCTTTCATATATTTTGCATAAGGGGCCATCTTTAAAATATCAGTCAAGCGAGTGCGCAAAAAGACTGACCTAAGCATTTCAGCAAAGCGTTCAAATTCTTCATCATCTTTTTTATTAGTTGGTTTAGTTGGAAATGGCATGGATTTCTAAACCCATGGTTCTCTTTCGTTACCATGTTTTCTAGCCACAAAGTCTCTTTTATCATATCTTTTATTTTTAGGTTGTGGGTTATCAAGATCAACAACAGGTTCTATCTCAACATCATTATCTGGTTCTTTATCATTGTCTAGTTGAGTGTCTTTATGAACATCATCATTATCATTTTCATTATCACTAGATGAATGTTCATTACCAGATTGAGTTTCAGCATCAGAAATAGAAACATCATTATTATCTTCAGGAGATGTTTCTATTTCAGGTTCACTAGAGGAATGCAAAGTCCCGTCATTTTTCTTTTTGTTTTTCCTTTTAGAAGGACTAGGTTCATCAATGTTAATTCTTTGAGAGTCTTGTTCAATTCTTTTAGGGTGTCCCCCATGATAAAGTGGTTCCTGAGTCATTCTACCTCCTCTAGTTACTACTCTAATAGCATGGTCATTCATATTATTATTCATTTCATCAAGCAATTCTATTTGAGATTTAGCAACTTGTTCTAACTGGGTTTGAACCATAGAGGCATGTTTTCCTACACCTCTAACATCATTGGTGATTCTAAATAACAATTCACTCAAGCGAGCAATCATATTGGAATTATATTTCAATTGTTTCATAACATTGGCATTGAAGTGATCTTGTCTGATAATATACCTATCAAATTCATGAAGGCATTGGCTAGGATGTTTATTGTAAGGGATATCACCTCCATCAAACTTTATAAAATAATTTACCTCTACCACCGGTGGTGGTGTGTCAAGTCCATGTATTTCTTCAATAGGTGGTAAATCCTTAACATCTTCTGCTTCAATAACCTTTTCCTTCATACATTTCTTTGCCTCTTTCATATCTTCAGGAGTGAGAAATAAGATACCCCTCTTCTTCGGAGTGGGTTTAGGCGGTGGTTCGGGAAGAGTCCAATCATCATAATTTTTCAAAATCTTATTCAATAAATCCTTAGCTTGTTCAATAGTTCATTCCCTGAAAACACAACCAACACAACTATCTAGGAAGTCCCTAGAAGCATCGGTTAGTCCATTATAGAAGATATCAAGTATTTCATTTTTCCTAAGTGGATGATCAGGAAAAGCATTAAGCAATTGGAGAAGCCCCCCCCCCCCCACCCCCAAGCTTTTGGGAGACTCTCTTCTTCAATTTGCACAAAGTTAAATATTTCCTATAAGGCAACTTGTTTCTTATGAGCAGGAAAATATTTTTCAGAGAAGGAGTAAATCATATCCTGGGGACTACGCACACAACCAGGAGCAAGAGCATTGTACCATTTCTTAGCATCACCTTTAATGAGAACGACAATAATTTGAGGATATAATAGTAGCGAATTTTCTCATCATGAGCAAATAGGGCGGCTATATCATTTAATTTAGTAAGGTGTGCCACAACAATTTTAGTTTCATAGCCATGGAAAGGATCAGATTCAACCAAAGTAATTAACTCTGGGTTGACAGAGAATTCATAATCCTTATCAGTAACAAAGATAGGTGAAGTAGCAAACTTAGGATCACATTTCATCCTAGCATTCAAAGTTTTTTTCTAGTTTGCATAATAATTTCTTAAGATCATCTTTATCATTGCAAGCAAGAAAATCTCTAGCTGTCTCCTCATCCATAACATAACCTTCAGGTACGTTAGGCATTTCATATCTAGGAGAGCTAGGTCTAATAGGGGTTTCAAGATTTTCAGTTACAAGTACTTCATCAGTTTCAATAATGTCATCAATTTTAGCATTCTCAATATCTTTAGCTCTAGCAAGTTGTTCATCAAGAAATTCACCTAGTGTCAAATTATAATCAAGCAAGATACTAGAATCATCATGAGTATCATTCATAGCAGAAGTAGCATCATCAAAAACTTGCGACATATCAAGATTAATAACATGTGGTGGTGTTGCAAGTTTACTCAAAATAGAAGGTGGATCAAGTGCAGAGCTAGATGGCAGTTCCTTACCTCCCCTCGTCTTAGAGGGAAAGATCTTAGTCTTGGTATCCTTCAGATTCTTCATAGTGATAAATATAAATCCCAAGTGACTCAACAAATATAGCTATGCTCCCCGGCAACAGCTCCAAAAAAGGTCTTGATAACACACAAGTATAGGGGATCACAATGGTTTTCGAGGGTAGAGTATTCAACCCATATTTATATATTTGACACAAGGGGAGCCAAAGAATATTTGCGAGTATTAGCAGTTGAGTTGTCAATTCAACCACACCTGGAGATTAAATATCTGCATCAAAGTGATCAGTAACACAGTAATATGATAGTTTTGATGGGATTGGTAACAGCAGTAGTAACGGTAACAGTGATAGCAATGATTCTGTAGCAAGTGCAATAGTAACAGTAGTAACTTAGCAAGAGCAATATGTGAAAAACTCATAGGCATTGGATTGGTGCTGGATGATATTCATCATATAACAGTCATAACCTAGGGCGATACAAAACTAGCTCCAGTTCATAAATATAATGTAGGCACATATTCTGTAAATAGTCATACATGCTTATGGAAAAGAACTTGTATGGCATCTTTTGTCCTACCCTCCCGTGGCAGCGGGGTCCATAACGAAACTAAGGGATATTAAGGCCTCCTTTTAATAGAGAACCAGAACAAATCATTAACACATAGTGAATACATGAACTCCTCAAACTACGGTCATCATCGGAAAGTATCCCAATTACTGTCACACTGGGGTTTACGGATCATAACACGTAATAGGTGAATATGACCTGCATGATCGGATCTAGCATAGATATAATGGTGAAAACATAGGTGGTTCAGATCTGAAATCGGCACTCGGGCCCTAGTGACAAGCATTAAGCATGGCAAAGTCATAACAAAATCAATCTCAGAACATAGTGGATACGAGGGATCAAGCCCTAACAAAACTAACTCAATTACATGATGAATCTCATCCAAGTCCTCACTGACCGGTGAGCCTACGAAGGGATTACTCACTTCCGGTGGGGAGCATCATGGAATTGGTGATGAAGGAGGGTTGGTGATGATGGACACCGAAGATTCCCCTCTCCGGTGCCCCAAACAGGTTCCATATCTGGCCTCCCGATGAAGAACAGGAGGTGACGGCGGCTCCGTATCGTGAAACATGATGAAACTTCCTCTCTTACTTTTTCTTCCAAAAACAAATAATTATAGAGTTGGAATTAGGGTCTATGGGGCCATGAGGTGGGCACAACCAACCAGGGCGCGCCAGAGGGGGGGGGGGCGCCCTGGTGGCTTGTGCTCAACCAGGCCCCCCCTCCGGTGGTTCTTGGCTCCAGTATTTTTATTTTATTGTAAAATAATTCTCCTAAAAGTTTCGTTCCATTCCATGAACTTTTATTTCTGCACAAAAACAACACCATGGTAGTTCTGCTGAAAATAACGTCAGTCTGGGTTAGTTTCATTCAAATCATGCAAATTAGAGTCCAAAACAAGAGCAAAAGCATTAGGAAAAGTAGATACGATGGAGACGTATCATGACCCTAGGAAATGGAAAGACCATAGGACAAAACCTATTGTGTAGATAGATAGTCTTGTATATTCTTGCCTCATTCAATTCTAATCCTCTTCTTTTTCAAATATAGATATCCACATTCATGGAACTAGCCAACGAGATTCCAATGCTGAGCATGACCTTGAAGGTAGACACTAAGTTTCCAAGAGTGCTGAAGGATATCATGTTAAGTATGGGACTACATGGAGAAGCAGTCTACAAGGATTTACAATATGGCATGAAGGAAGAAACTGTTGGCTTTGCAACTGCATATGTATGCTCATAAAGGAGATAGCCATGATGCTAGATAACTTCATGTGATCACCATCTCGACACTCCAAGTTAAATTCTTCGATTCTGCAAGAGATGCTGCATGGGAAGCAATCAAGAAGTTGGGAACGAGACTCTGAATCAGACTGTATTGGACTCAGGAATGCCTTAACAGAGTTGAAACTGAACTGAGATCAGTCAAAGTAGAACTTGCAAAGGAGAAGAACAAGAACAACCTAAGAGTTAAGCAATCCAAGGAAGATGGATCAACCACATGGATCAAGAAGCAGGAGAACTAAAGCAGACATGAAGCTTAGACTTGATCACCACTACTATGTTAATCAGAAGTAGAATGTTTCACGTGAACCACCACCATGTCAATCTAACATAGTGATGTACAGTAGTTGGATGAGATCATGCTGGATGCAGTATGACCTTAATTAGATTTTTTAACCTTGTTGCTTGTGTGAACTGATTATCATGATTATCAAATGAAATTATTTAGTTTGAATTATGTGAAGTGTGAACTACTACATAATTAGAGGCCTAACCAATTAATGAAGGAAGTCAGAAGAACGCCACTGAGTAGTTATGCTGAGAATAGTGGAAACATAGGAAACTTCAAAAGGAGTGAGACATAGACCACAAAAAGACCTTAGGTGTGAATACATCTATGTGTTATATTAATAGCCATACGAGGCTATAACTATTGAGGCCATATGAGTCTATATATACTGCTAGTGGTATTAGCATAAGTGTAACACCCTGGATGTAACTTTCCATAATTGTAACTCCAACTCTTGCCATTTTTGGCTATGTGATATGTTATTTCCTTCATGGTTGGGGTTTTGTCTTTTGTTTTGCATTTTGTTCATGTAATGCTTCTCATCTCATAGCATCATGCGCATTGCATCTGCATGTTTTCATAAAACTTGCATCCGCTCGCAACTTGCCGGTCCTCGCTTCTCTCCATTGCGTTCGTTGACCGTTTCGAGACAAACTATTTTTTGTTTACCTCTTGTCAAACCACCTAACCTATCTACACAACCACTGACCCCCTCTTGCACGTGTCTGAAACTTCCCCGAACCCGAACCGGACTATCGTTACCGTTGGGTTCGGATCATCCCCAAACGTCTATAAAACATCTCCGTTTTCTTATTTGTACTCCCTAGCCAATTCATTCTCGACCGCCCGATTACGATCGGGCGGACCGAATACCTCCTTAACCTAATCCACCAACTTATATAAACGAGGCAACCCTAAAACGTAGGAGATCTGTCCCATCCATTTCGCGCCCACCGCCGCTACCACTCTGTCCAATCTTCCTCCTCGGGATCCCTTCCGATCCTCTCTCCCAACCAACTGGCACCCGAGGCCTCCCCTCGATCCACCCGGCCAACCAGAGGAGCTCCTCCTCTCCCGCTCCTCCAGCAGCCAGCTCCTGTCTCGAGCGCCTCCTCCTCACCTCATCTCCCTTGTGCTGGCCGACCACCGGAGCTCCCTCCGCCAACGAGCACCACCAGCAGATGAGTGCCCCGAGAGCCCTGCTCCCTTTCCCTCCTGCTTCTATTTCTCTCTCTCTCCAGGTGCGCAACCGCCCCACTGTCGGCCTGCTACCTCGCCTCCCCGACCCGAGCTGGCCTGGATTCGGCCATCTCGAATGCCTTCTCGCCGAATTCCGCCGTCAAGTCCCTATCCCCGTCACCCCGCTTCGTCCTCGCCTCACGCCCTGCCTCTGCTTCATGCGTGCGTCGACCCCTGCGGTCTGCTTCGAGCCGGAGGTAGCGGTCAACCCCATCGCTGGGCCACCAAGTCCCTCACCTCACGCGCCAAGTTCGCCGTCGTCGCTGCCGTCTCATGCGTCGAGCCCTCATTGACCTCCAGCGAACGCCAAGTCCACGGCGTCGCCGGCCTCTGTTTCGCCTGCTCCAGATCGAGCACCTCACTCGCGTTGACTGCGCCCCCGATCCAGCGCTTGGGCCACTCCTTGCGCCGCTCCTGGCCCATCTCCCTCAGACCGCGAGTGCTGGGCCTTGGCCCATGGTGAGAAACCCCCCAGCCCCTCCTATGCACTGTTGGCCTAGCAAGATTCGGCCCTATGCGTGTTTTTTTCCTCTGTTGCGATTTAGCTATTATCCGGGTTTTACAGTTTTATAGAAAAACCCTCAAGCATCATGCATATAATAACTCCACAACCGTGCATCATATGTAAATAATTTATATATGTAAAATATTTAGGATTTCATCTAGTTTCACATTATGCCACTTTCATCCA
The DNA here is from genome assembly GCA_963921465.1 of Triticum timopheevii. Lineage (NCBI taxonomy): Eukaryota > Viridiplantae > Streptophyta > Magnoliopsida > Poales > Poaceae > Triticum > Triticum timopheevii. The sequence continues at coordinate 109,934,362 of OY997270.1, forward strand.
TGTTAAAGATGTTTAACTTGCTGTTTGATTTAATTTTTGCATAAATGCCATGTTAAAATGATTTATTTCATAACTAAATAACCGTAGCTCCAAATTTAATAAACTATATATGTAATTTGTCTAAAAAAATGCATAGATTAACTTGGTGCACTTTTTTTTTACTATTTAACAACATTAAAATAAGGTTTAGGGCAGAACAGTACCAAATTCTAAATATGGATATGAGGATTTTCCGGAATTGTTGTTTGTTGTTCCGGCCTCATTTAAACTTGCCTAGCTAGGTAGTTTTATTATGCTTCACCCCTTGCCATGTTTAATAACATTTAATGTTGTTTGGGTACATAAACAAGAGTGAACTAAATAAATGGATGTGGTGTTTTGTCGATATGCAACTCATTGCATATTGAGCTCCACTTAATTTGTAGTATTGTTTGTGCACTTTGCCATGCCATGCCTCATTAAACCGGACATGCATCATACTTGGTTGTGCATCGTGCCATGTTTATACTTGTGTGTTCACCATGTTGTTTGCTTCTTTCTGGTTTTCTTCTCTTGTTAGCTTCGGTTTCGTTCCGTAGTTATGAGGATTCGTTCGACTACGTTTGTTTGTCTTCTTCATGGACCTGTTCTTCTTCCTATCGGGATTTCAGGCAAGATGACCATTACCCTTGATATCACTTCTATCTTTGCTTGCTAGTTGCTTTGTTCTATCGCTATGCTATGCTACCTATCACTTGTTTACCATGCCTCCCATATTGCCATGTAAAGCCTCTAATCCACCTTCCTAGCAAACCGTTGTTTGGATAAGTTACTGCTTTTGCTCAGCCCCTCTTATAGCGTTGTTAGTTGAAGATTGCTCCAGGTGGAACATGTTTATGTTGGGATATCACAATATCTCTTATTTTAATTAATGCATCTATATACTTGGTAAAGGGTGGAAGGCTCGGCCTTTTGCCTGGTGTTTTTTTCCACTCTTGCCGCCATAGTTTCCATCATACCGGTGTTATGTTCCTTGATTTTGCGTTCCTTACGCGGTTGGGTTTATGGGAACCCCTTGACAGTTTGCTTTGAATAAAACTCCTCCAGCAAGGCCCAACCTTTTTTTGACTATGAATAGTAGGGTAAAACCCCACTGCAATTTTTATTAAAATATAAAAAGAGTAGCACTGCACAAAGAGAAAAAGAAATAAAACAAACTATACAGCAAGCTAAGGTAGCTAGCAAAGACTAAGTAAACAAGAAAAAAGACACAAACAAGGGCTTGAGGTGAGCCCCTAAAAGGAAGAAAAAAATAAGACTAAAACTAAAACTAAAAGAAGGACTCCTCATGAAACCAGCAAGCTAGCCAGCCAGGTGTTGAATTCAGCAGCATATTTAGCCTTGATCCTATGGGACATCAGCTTCAGTTCCTCAAAGTAAATGTGCTTCCATCCTTGGAAGGAGGGCTGAATGTTCTCAAAAATCTTATTGTTTATTGTAATCCAGATAGCCCAAGAACCCAGGATGATGATTTCCATGAAGAAAGGAACCTTCAACTTATCCTTCAGATCTTGGAAGGCCTCTAGCACAGACAAGTTTGGAGATCTTTGTGTACATATGAAATTCTAGCATGTCCTAGAGAATTGGCACCCCCAGAATAAATGATGTAGAGTCTCTTCTTGTTGGCAATTCATCACAACACAATTGTATTCTTCCAAGATCATAGTTTTCCTTCTCAGCAGGTTTCTTGTGTTCAGTCTATCATGTAGAAGCATCCAGAAGAACATTTTGTGCTTAGGTTGACACGAAGACTTCCAAATCCAAGCAAAGTGAGGTGGAACTTGTTTGACCCCTATGATCACTCTGTATGCCTTTGAAGCAGAGAAGGTACTGTTGCCCCATATGTAACTCCAAGTGTCAGACATACCTAGAAATTCAGATTGTCTTAGATCATGGCAAACTTCTTCTGACAGTAGAAACTGCTGGTATGCTTGGTTGGATAGAGGCAGGTGGAACAAATCTTCAAGGTACTCAGTGCTCACCACTTGTTGCACTGTCATTGTGACATCTTGCACAAAAGAATAAATATGAGGGTATTCTTGCTGCAAGACAGCATTGACCCACAAATCAGACCAAAAAAAGGCAGTTCTACCATCCCCTAAGTTACATCTGGCCATGGCTTTATATTGATCAGTTAATTGAAGAATGGATCTCCACTAGAAAGACCCAAACAAATCATTCCCTGGTAATTTATTTTCCTGGTAGTGTGCTTCCCAGATGAGGTTAACCCAAGGTATATCATGCTTGTTGTAAAATTTATGTAGATTTTTCATTAACAAAGCTTTCTTTTGAGCAAAAATGTCCATAACTCCCAGGCCACCTTGCACCTTTGGTCTACAAACAGTTGTCCATGCACAGAGGCTGGCCTGTGATCCTCCATGTCAGAACCTCTCCATAAACAATGTCTCAAGTACTTTATCACTTGTTGTTTGATAGTTACAAGCACATCTAGACAAGCCATGAAAAATATTGGCAAGGAAGCCAGCACAGATTTTACCAGAAGTGAATCTTCCAGCACTTGTCATAAAGGTAGCCAAGCCAGCTAGCCTTTTGGCAATTCTATGGACCATTGTCATACATTGCTCCATAGTGGGTTTGGATAAGCCCAAAGGAAGTCCCAAGTAAGTGAAGGGGAAAACTCCTCTTTGGCAATTCAAAGTATTAGTAAAGATATCAACCCTATCCTCAGTGATATTAATTGGAACCATGATAGATTTCTGATAATTTACTTTGAGACCTGTGGCTGTGGCAAAAGTATTCAGGAGAGCTTTTAGACAAAATAGTTCTCTGGCATCTGCTTTCATAACCAACAGTGTGTCATCTGCATATGGAACTATTGGGAAATCAGGGCATGAGTTTATTTGAATAGGAGCAGTGATAAGACCAAGATCCCTTGCTTTATTGAGAATGGATTGCAGTAAATCTGCAGCCAACACAAATAGAAGGGGAGAAAGAGGGTCTCCCTGCCTGACTCCCCTTCTACAATAGAGTTTTTTTGCCAGGAACTCCATTTAACATGACAGCAGAAGAAGCAGAGTTGAATAACATTTGAATCCAAGATATCCACCTTTCCCCAAAACCTTTTGCTCTCAGGATGTCAATTATGGCTTGATGTTCAATTGTGTCAAAAGCCTTTTCAAAATCTAATTTCAGAACCAGTAGTTCCTTCCTTGATTTGAAACATTGGTGTAAATATTCATAGGACCAGCCAAGACAATCTTGAATCACCCTGTCTTTTAAGAACCCATACTGATTGATATGGATGGGTTGCAGAATTATTTTCTGAAGTCTATTTGCCAATAATTTTGTAATAATTTTGAACACCCCATTAAGTAAAGATATTGGCCTGAAGTCATTGGGAGTCATAGGCACCTCTTTGTTTGGAATCAGTGTGATGTAGGAAGTGTTGATGCTTTCCAAAGAGATGTTGCCAGCATGAAAAGCATGGATGAGGTTTTTGACATCTGTACCTATAATATCCCAACAAGACTGAATGAACTCATTGTTGAAACCATCTGGACCAGGGGATTTATCATGTGGCAGCTCCTTGACAATCTGATTGATTTCTTCATCAGAGAAAGGCTTTTCTAAATCTTGAAATATCTCAGGATTGTTCTGTTGTCCCAGAAGACTATGCAGATCAAAATGCATTGTGTGCCCCTCTGATTGGCCTAATCTTCTTTTGAAAGCTTCTCAAAGAATTCCAGCTTTTCCTGCATGGTCTGAAATTTCCACATTGTCCTCATTTCTAAGAATAGCAATTTTATTATGTCTAAAGTTGATTGAGGCTTTAGTGTGAAAGAACTTTGTATTTTCATCTCCAAACTTGACCCCCTTAATCTTCCCTCTTTGTTTCCAATAAATCTTTTGATTGGTGAGAATGGTCATTAAGTGTTCTTTCAAAATCTTTCTACAGTTCCATTCAAATGTACTGAGCATTCTGAATTCTTCAAAGAAGTCTAGCAAGTATATGCACTCATTCATATCAGCAATTTGTTTCCTCATACAAGGCATATCCTTGATCCATAATTTGATGCTTCTTCTGAGGTGTTTCAGCTTAGCATTAATGATTTTAGCAGGTTCAGAAAAGCCAATAGGGATATCCCAAGCATTTTTAACAATGTCTTTGAAGGAAGAATGCTTTAGCTAATAATTCTCAAACCTAAAAACTTTGGATTTAGGAATTGAAGTACCCACTTTTACCAAACAAGGGAGATGGTCAGAAATGGGCCTAGCTAGAGGCAAGGCAGTTGTGTCAGGGAAGGAAGTCATCCAAGCAGCAGAAGTACAAAACCAGTCCAACTTTTCTAGCAGAGGATTTTCTTGCATATTACTCCAACTGTATTGCCTGCCTTTCAGAGGTAGTTCCACTAAACCTAAATTGCTGATGGATTCATTAAAAAGGAGCATTTGATTGATGTCACCCCCAGGTTTATTCCTATCAGATGGAGATCTGATGAAATTGAAATCCCCCATAATAATCCAGTCTTCATCAGGTGGCATTTGAATATTATTAAACCAGTTGAGAAAATCTACTTTATCAGCTTGTTCACAGGGGCCATAAATGTTTGTGAGAATCCATGTTTGGGCAGAGCTATTGCAGGTGAACTTAACAGATAAAGAGAATCTGTTAGAAAACATTAATTCTCCCTTAAAATGGCCTTCATTCCAAGCAATGAGAATTCCTCCAGAGGCTCCTATTGAAGGGAGAAATTCAAACTCATTAAATCTTCTAGGGCAAAACTTATTAATGCAAGCTAGGTCAAAATTTTCTCTTTTTGTTTCTTGTAAGCAAAAAATTCCAGCAGCACTTTCCTCCACTTTCTGTTTGATTGCCAACCATTTATTGTCAGAATTGATACCTCTGTTGTTCCAGTTAAGAACATTCCATGATCTGTGATTATTCATGAAGTAAACTTAATGTGCTGTGAGATCCTCTCAAGGCCCAGCCCTTGAGACAAAAAACATGTGAAGAGCCAGTGTGAAGAAGCTCCCAAACTTGCAAATGCCCCTCACACCACTTAGATGTGCCCTCACACATAACAATGGGCACCAACAAGATCCAGATCACATATCCATAATACAAGCACTTAACATATGTCACTCACAGGATAAGCACCATGCAGACCAAGCAGTAGCATCTAACCAAAATAATAGTTTTACATCCCTTAAGAAGCAAAGTCATACATAACCAGACATGCAACCAACATATTGCAAAAGTTGCCACCTTCCTAGACCCACTTCTATCACAGAATGATCTAATCATTGAGAACTATCCTTGGAGTTGTTTTCCTTGGCCTCAGACACCTTGGCCAACTCCTCATGCTCCAGTTATTTTTTCTTTGGCCTCTTAGCCAACTTCTCCTGGAGATCCTCCTCAGCAACCTTGCAAAAAGCACTAGTGAGGTTTTTGACAATCTTATTCTGAATGATAGGTGGGACAACATTGCATGGTAAACACTCCTTACTAACACATGAATTTCTTTTGTACCCATTATTTTCCTCTCTAATTCTGCCACTCCTTCTTACCTGAGTTTCCACCAGTGGCCCCTTTCCTCTTCTCTTCCTAGAAATGGCTTCACCAGCAGGTAGAAGGATGATATTATTTGGAGAAATTGTCTTTAGGGGCCTGCTTGCCTCAGAGGAAGAATGTGCTGCAGGACTGACACCATCATTTTCTTAATCCTGACTAGCATTTTTGATTTGCTGACAGACAGGAGCCTGAGTAACAGAACAAGCAGCAGGAATTATGAATGTCATAGTGTCCTCTTCGTTGCAGTTATCAATCAAAATGTGCCATAAAGAGGATTTTAACAAGTTTAAAGTCCAGTCAAATCTATCAGGATTGGTGGGGGCAGGGGAGCTAAAACCTGAATTGGTTGCACAACCTGCTGAATATTTTGCTCTTGATTAACAAGTGGAGTTGGGATGGCAAGCACAGGTGCTTCTCAAGGTCAGGAGGATATGCATGAAGAAGGTTTTGAAGCCCATCACCCAAGATAGGAGCAGCTTCACCAGCAGCAGCCTGGTTAACTTCATCACTGCTGTTAACACCCCCACAACATTGTGAGAAAGGATAACTTCTGAAAGAGATACTGTGGTTGTTATGCTGCTGTTAGGGACTGCCTCATTGTCGTCCACCATAATTTCATCTTGAAGCACCTGCTGTGGCATTTGAACAGGAGGAGGGAAGGCCCAATGCCCCTGCTCCTCCTAGTCATCCCAATCATCCTCATGTTCTTGCTCATTATTGATCGCAGCATGATGAAACCCAGGAAAATCATTCGCATTGAGGGGAATAGGATGAGGATCAACACCAGGAGGTGGAATAGGATCCTCGTCAGGTGGTCCCCCTCCCAGCATCTCTTCCATAGGAACTTCAGTCGAACTAGTCAAGGATTCTCCCTCGAACATCTCTCCTTCAGTCCATCTTAATCTCTTTCGAATTTTGTGTAAATCCGTAACTCTAGCTTTGACCAGAACTTTCCCCTTAAGAGCATCCTCTTTCTCCCAACTGATAATCTTGGTGAATCGAGCAACTGCTGCAGCAATATCTTCAGTGTTGCAGTTATCAAACGGAACACCCACAATCAGCAGCCAACAGACCCTATTGAAATTAACTCTTCTCCAGTTTCGACCCTCATTGTGTCTAGTGAAAGAAATAAAAACATCCCCAAATGCATGCGGGCTATCTCTAACTAGTCTGTCTCTGTCTCTCACATGTCTGAACTGCACATAGGCTTCCCCGAACGGTCAGGGTTGAATCTCTCTCACCCCAACTTGAGCCACTGGATCATGCTGAAGAAAATCCTCTAACACTTCTCTAACATTAGGAAACAATACCTCATCAGGTAGTGGCTGGATGGTTGCAATATCCCAGTCCTCATGGCGGCGAGCACGACGCGGAAGCACCACCCGCGAAACCTCCGTTCGGCCTTCGATGTGCTGAATCTGGAAGCCATGGGGAACGAAAGGCATTGGGTTGATGGGAATGTTCGCCATTGGAGGCGCAGCGCACAGGCGGAGCTCACTGTGCGGAGGAGTAGAAGCAGAGGTAGGTGGTGAAGAAGTCGACGGAGTGGCACAAAAGGAGAGAGCAGAGGAATGCAAGGAGTCCGGCGCCGGCCTCGGTTGAAAATTAGGAAAAAAATCCCGTGACCAGCTCTTTGAATGATGTTGCTTGCCTGATCTGGATAGCGGGCCCTTTCTGAGCAAACCATGACTCCACTTCCCCAGGAGCCCAAGCACCGTCAGGTGGGCTATTGAAGGGCTCAAATCTGATGAAAGGCCACAGCCCAAAACATTTCGGTCGAGAGCAGAACCTGACAATGTGGCCAACTTCTCCACACGCAAAACACGTCCGTGGGTCATTAATGTGCGCATGCACATTGCTGACCTGACCATGCAGCGTGGTTTCTGGCTCATTAAGGAGCACTAAATTGCCATCAGTAATGCGTGGCACGCTAGAATCGCGCTCTTCTTGAATGTTGCTGGAGAGACGTTGGAAGACTGATCAGGGGCCTTGCTCCGGTGATCTGCTCCGGCGATCGCCGGAAAAAATAGTCACAGCTCTCCCATTACGTCCAACCAGTGTCCATTCGGCCTCCTCTTCCTTGTAAAACATACTTTCTTCTCGAATCCAATGGGGCCCACCATCCCCCCAGAGACTAAAAACCATCTCAAAGTCTTTCTCAATCACTCTACCCGCATTGTAAATTTGAAAACCAACTGATTTAGAGGCTACTAAAAACTTGAACGATCTATCCTTGAGATGGCAAACTCTAAAACCTTGCATGTAACCTCCAAAGGAAGCAAGCAGATCCACACTAACCGTATGAATATCCAGCTTGAAAGAGGCACAGGCAAATGAAACCACCAAAATGAACTCTTTTTGATGAAAGCCTGGCGAGAACACCACAAGGTGCCCAAATTTGGATCGAACACTTGCCTGAAATTCCTTGCCACGGTTGAAGTTCAGGTTGACTAGCGACATGGTCACCAATGTGACTGAGCCACCACCCAATGGAACGAAGGATCCACCCAGAGCAACCAAGAGAGGAGAACAGTATGGTGGACGCTGGCGCCAGAGAGGCCACCAGCGTGATGGGTGGCCGCCGGGGCCGGAGTGGCCACCGGCGCAGGGCTCTCCTAGTCGCCTCTCCTAGTCGCCTCTCCTTGACTCTCTAAGCTCTAGCAAGGTCCAACCTTGGTTTTACATTTGCCTAACAACCTATTACCTTTCCCTTGGTTTTTCGCGAGCCCGAGGGTCATATTTATTTTAACCCCCCGGGCCAGTGATTCTCTAAGTGTTGGTCCGAACCAGGCAACCTGCGGGGCCACCTCGGGGAAACTTGAGGGCTGGTTTTACCCGTAGCTTGACCTATCCAGTGTGCCCTGAGAACGAGATATGTGCAGCTCCTATCGGGATTTGTCGGCACATTCGGGCGGTCTTGCTGGTCTTGTTTTACCATTGTTGAAATGTCTTGTAACCGGGATTCCGAGACTGATCGGGTCTTTTCGGGAGAAGGAATATGCTTCGCCGATCGTGAGAGCTTGTGATGGGCTAAGTTGGGACACCCCTGCAGGGTATAAACTTTTGAGAGCCATGCCCACGGTTATGTGGTAGATGGGAATTTGTTAATATCCGGCTGTAGAGAACTTGACACTTGACTTAATTAAAATGCATCAACTGCGTGTGTATCCGTGATGGTCTCCTCTCGGCGGAGTCTGGGAAGTGAACACGGTTTGGGTTATGTTTGAACGTAAGTAGTTTCAGGATCACTTCTTGATCACTTCTAGTTTCACGACCGTTGTGTAGCTTCTCACCTTACTCTAGTACTCGTATGTTAGCCACCATATTTGCTTAGCGCTTGCTGCAACTCCACCTCATTACCACATCCTACCCATAAGCTTAAATAGTCTTGAACTCGCGGGTTTTGAGATTGCTGAGTCCTCGTGACTGACAGATACTACCAAAACAGTTGCAGGTGCCGATGATACCAGTGCAGGTGATGCTACCGAACTCAAGTGGGAGTTTGACAAGGACCTTGGCTGTTACTACATGTCTTTTCTGGATGATCAGTAGTGGAGCCTAGTTGGGACGATCGGGGATTTAGCATTTGAGGTTATCTTCTTTTCATTTGGATTTGTCCGTAGTTGGACTATGTGTGTACTCTGAATGATGTATGAATTATATGATCTCTGTATGAAGTGGCGATTGTAAGCCAACTCTATTTATCCCTTTCTTGTTCATTACATGGGATTGTGTGAAGATGACCCTTCGTGCGACAAAACCACAATGCGGTTATGCCTCTAAGTCATGCCTCGACACGTGGGAGATATAGCCGCATCATTGGCGTTACAATAAGGGTATATCTCTCTCTTGTCTATTCTCTCTCGATCCTAACCCATACCACCCAATACTCCAGTGTCGACAGTATGGACCCTGAGGGACTTATTTTGTCTGGACCAACAACCAGAGCAGAGATTTGAAGTTGGATCCTAGCAGTTGGACAAGAGATGAAGAAGGACAAGATCAGAGATAGAGACAAGCTTAGCTATGTCCAATCGTATCTCGCAGAAAACACACTCAATTGGTATAGAGATCATGAAGCAGTGATAACCCACAATTATAGGGGATCGCAACAGCTTTCGAGGGTAGAATATTCAACCCAAATTTATTGATTCGACACAAGGGGAGCAAAAGAATATTTGCAAGTATTAGCAGTTGAGTTTTCAATTCAACCACACCTAGAGAACTAAATATCTGCAATAGAGTGATCAGTAGCATAGTAGTATGGTAATTTGATAGCAATGTAACGATAGAAACAGTAACAGTAATAGTAGGGATATCAGTTTTATAGTGATTGTAACAGCAACAACAACAACAATAGTAACTTAGCAAGATCAATATGCAAAAGTCGTAGGCATTGGATCGGTGATGGATAGTTATGTTGGATTACATTCATCATGAAACAATTATAACCTAGGGTGACACAGAACTGGCTCCAATTCATCAATGTAATGTAGGCATGTATTCCATATAGTCATACGTGCTTATGATAAGAACTTGCATGCCATCTTTTGTCCTACCCTTCCGTGGCAGCGGGTTCCATAAGGAAACTAAGGGATATTACGGCCTCCTTTTAATAGAGAACCGAAACAAAGTATTAGCACATAAGGAATACATGAACTCCTCAAACTACGGTAATCACCAGAAAGAATGCCAATTATTTTCATCTTGGGGTATGTGGATCATAACACGTAATAGGTGCGTATAACTTGCAAGATATGATCAAGAACACAAATATATTCGTGAAAACATAAAGGGTTAAGATCTGAAATCATGGCACTCGGGCCCTAGTGACAGGCATTAAGCATAGCAACGTCATAGCAACATCATTCTCAGAACATAGTGGATACTAGGGATCAAGCCCTAACAAAACTAACTCGATTACATGATAAATCTCATCCAACCAATCAACGTCCAGCAAGCCTATGAAGGAATTACTCACTCCCGGTGGTGAGCACCATGAAATTGGTGATGAAGAAGGGTTGATGATGATGACGAAGAATCCACCTCTCCAGAGCCCTGATGTCTACTACACAACCTTCTTCTTGTAGACGTTGTTGGGCCTCCAAGTGCAGAGGTTTGTAGGACAGTAGCAAATTTCCCTCAAGTGGATGACCTAAGGTTTATCAATCCATATGAGGCGTAGGATGAAGATGGTCTCTCTCAAGCAACCCTGCAACCAAATAACAAAGAGTCTCTTGTGTCCCCAACACACCCAATACAATGGTAAATTGTAAAGGTGCACTAGTTCGGCGAAGAGATGGTGATACAAGTGCAATATGGATGGTAGATATAGGTTTTTGTAATCTGAAAATATAAAAACAGCAAGGTAACTAATGATAAAAGTGAGCGTAAACGGTATTGCAATGCTAGGAAAAAAGCATAGGGTTCATACTTTTACTAGTGCAAGTTCTCTCAACAATAATAACATAGATAGATCATATAACAATCCCTCAACATGCAACAAAGAGTCACTCCAAAGCCACTAATAGCGGAGAACAAATGAAGAGATTATGGTAGGGTACAAAACCACCTCAAAGTTATCCTTTCTGTTCTATCTATTCAAGAGTCCGTAGTAAAATAACATGAAGCTATTCTTTCCGTTCAATCTATCATAGAGTTCATACTAGAATAACACCTTAAGACACAAGTCAACCAAAACCCTAATGTCACCTAGATACTCCATTGTCACCTCAAGTATCCGTGGGCATGATTATATGATATGCATCACACAATCTCAGATTCATCTATTCAACCAACACAAAGTACTTCAAAGAGTGCCACGAAGTTTCTACCGGAGAGTCAAGATGAAAACGTGTGCCAACCCTTATGCATAGGTTCATGGACGGAACCCACAAGTTGATCACCAAAACATACATCAAGTGGATCACGTGATATCCCATTGTCACCACAGATAAGCACGACAAGACATACATCAAGTGTTCTCAAATCCTTAAAGACTCAATCCGATAAGATAACTTCAAGAGGAAAACTCAATTCATCACAAGAGAGTAGAGGGGGAGAAACATCATAAGATCCAACTATAATAGCAAAGCTCGCGATACATCAAGATCGTGCCATAGACAGAACACGAGAGAGAGAGAGAGAGAGAGAGATCAAACACATAGCTACTGGTACATACCCTTAGCCCCGAGGGTGAATTACTCCCTCCTCATCATGGAGAGCGCCGGGATGATGAAGATGGCCACCGGTGAGGGATCCCCCCTCCGGTAGGGTGCCGGAACGGGCTCCCGAGGGGTTTTCAGTGGCTACAGAGGCTTGCGGCGGCGGAACTCCCGATCTATCTTCGTATTCGATGGTTTTAGGGTATATGGGAATATATAGGCGAAAGAAGTCAGTCGGGGGAGGCTCGAGGGGCCCATGAGACAGGGGGGCACGCCCAGGGGGGGTGGGCGCACCCTCCTATCTCCTGGCCTCCTCGAAGCTTCCCTGGCTTGTACCCCAAGTCTCTCGGATCATGTTCATTCCAAAAATTACGCTCCCGAAGGTTTCATTCCGTTTGGACTCCATTTGATATTCCTTTTCTTTGAAACACTGAAATAGGCAATAAAACAGCAATATGGGCTGGGCCTCCAGTTAATAGGTTAGTCCCAAAAGTAATATAAAAGTGTATAATAAAACCCATAATCATTCAAAACAGATAATAAAATAGCATGAATGCTTCATAAGTTATAGATATATTGGAGACGTATCAGCATCCCCAAGCTTAATTCCTGCTCGTCCTCGAGTAGGTAAATGATAAAAGAAAGAATTTATGAAGTGTGAATGCTAGAAGGTGCACAAGTTTGATCAATGATAATTTTAATCACCTTTTCTACCATGATTATATGTCATAACAATAGTTCATCATAATACTTCTCCCGAACAAGTAACAAACAATTCACATGTTAAAGCATAACCATAAACTTTCTTGAAAACTAGCAAACTTCATTCTCAGTCATCAAACAATTACAATTCATCTTATTTTCAGGAAGGGTCTATGTCAGAGCTTTGATTTAGCAAACTCCACATACTCAACTATCATATAGTCTTCCATGATTGCTAACACTCACGCAATACTAATGGTTATGGAGTTTAATCGGACACTAAGGAAGATAGGGCTTATAGTGTTGCCTGCCAACGTATTCACCTTTGGGTGATGTCAACAATAATAGGTCATGCTAACTTACATCCAATTGGATATATATATATATATATATATATATATATATATATATATATATATATATATATATATATATATCAGGATCTTTCCAACACGAGGTGCTTGCGAAAGGATAAAATGAAAAAGGGAAAGGTGAAGATCACCTTGACTCTTGCATAAAGTAAAATACATAAAGTAAAAGATAGGCCCTTCGCAGAGGGAAGCAGAGGTTGTCATGCGCTTTTATGGTTGGATGCACAAAATCTTAATGCAAAAGAACGTCACTTTATATTGCCACTTGTATATGGATCTTTATTATGCAGTCCGTCGTTTTTATTGCTTCCATAACAAGATCGTATAAAGCTTATTTTCTTCACACTAATAGATCATACATAATTAGAGAGCAATTTTTATTGCTTGCACCGATGACAACTTACTTGAAGGATCTTACTCAATCCATATGTAGGTATGGTGGACTCTCATGGCAAAACTGGGTTTAAGGATATTTGGATGCACAAGTAGTATCTCTACTTGGTGCAAGGAATTTGGCTAGCATGAGGGGAAAGGCAAGCTCAACATGTTTGAATGATCCATGCCAATATACTTTAATTGAGATGTGAGAAAACATAACCCATTACATTATCTTCCTTGTCCAACATCAACTCTTTAGCATGCCATACTTAATGAGTGCTCACAATTATAAAAGATGTCTAGGATAGTATATTTATATGTGAAATTTCTCTTCCTTCAATATTCTTTCATGAATTGTTCAAATGACCAACACAATGCTTGCTACCCTTCAATAAATTTACAACCTCTACTTCTTAGATGTGAAGTCATTACTCCCCATGGGATAAGAAAATGAGACATATATAATTTCAGATTTATGACATTCAACTCATTCAACCATTTACTCATAGGATATAAGTAAATCACACGAGTAAATGAAAAACTACTCCAAAAAGATATAAGTGAAGATCAATGAGTAGCTAAATAATTATGTAACTATGTGAAGACTCTCTCTCATTTAAGAATTTCAGATCTTGGTATTTTATTCAAACAGAAAGCAAAACAAAATAAAATGACATTGCAAGGATAGCACAACTCATGTGAAGAAGCAAAAACTTAGGCTCAATCGATACTAACCGATAGTTGTTGAAGAAGAAAGGTGGGATGCCTACCGGGGCATCCCCAAGCTTAGATGCTTGAGACTTCTTGAAATATTATCTTGGGGTGCCTTGGGCATCCCCAATCTTGAACTTTTGTGTCTCCTTAATTCCTCTCATATCATGGTTTCTCTTTTTATCAAAAGCTTCATCCACACCAAACTCAACAACAACTCGTGAGATAGGTTAGTATAAACCAATGCAAAACCTTATCATTTTATACTGTAACAAATCACTAAAATTATTATTCAACATTGCATACTAAATGCCTCTGCATATTTAATACTCCTATCCATAGAATCATTAAACAAGCAAACATATGCAAACAATGCAAACATAACAGCAATCTGCCAAAACAGTACAGTCTGTAAAGAATGCAAGATTCATCATACTTCCCTAACTCCAAAAATTATGAGAAAAATACTACGCTGTATAAGATTTATCAGAGCTCAATATGCAAAAAGTTTCAACATTATACCATTCTCTGAATTTTCTAGGGAATTTTTGCAACAGCGGTAAACTTTCTGTTTTCGAACAGCAACATGTATACTAGCAAAATAAGTATGGTAAAGGCTATCCTTGACATTTTTATTGAAAATATAGATGCAAAAAATTATTCCAAATAAAAGCAATCAAACACTAACAAAATAAAATGACGCTCCAGGCAAAACACACATCATGTGGTGTATAAAAATATAGCTCCAAGTAAAGTTACCGATAGACGAAGACGAAAGAGGGGATGCCTTCCGGGGCATCCCCAAGCTTAGGCTCTTGGTTGTACTTTAATATTACCTTGGGGTGATTTGGGCATCCCCAAGCTTAGGCTCTTTCCACTCCTTATTCCATAGTCCATCGAATCTTTACCCAAAACTTGAAAACTCCATAACACAAAACTCAACAGAAAACTCATAAGCCCCGTTAGTATAAGAAAATAAAACCACCACTTAGGTACTGTGATGAGCTCATTCTAAATTCATATTGGTGTAATATCTACTGTATTCCAACTTATCTATGGTTCATACCCTATGATACTACTCATAGATTCATCAAAATAAGCAAACAACACCTAGAAAACAGAATCTGTCAAAAAAAGAACAGTCTGTAGTAATCTATATCAAACGTATACTTCTGGAACTCCAAAAATCCTACCAAATTAGGAATTCCTAAGAAATTTGTGTACCAATCCATAGGAAAAAGAATCAGATCACAAGAACGTCTCTGTGAATTATCAAAACTAATTTACTGGGTGCAAGAGTTTCTGATTTTCAGCAGGATCAACACAACTATCACCGTAAGCTATCCTAAAGGTCTTACTTGGCACTTTATTGAAACAAAAGCTATAAAACATGATTACTACAGTAGCATAATCATGTGAACACACAAAAACAATAAGGGTAAATATTGGGTTGTCTCCCAACAAGCGCTTTTCTTTAATGCCTTTCTAGCTAGGCATGACGATGACAATGATGCTCACATAAAAGATAAGAATTGAAACATAACGGGACAATCATGAAGCATATGACTAGCACATTTAAGCCTAACACACTTCCTATGCATAGGGACTTTGTGAGCAAACAACTTATGGGAACAATAATCAACTAGCGTAGGAAGGCAAAACAAGCATAACTTCAAGATTTTAAGCACATAGAGAGGAAGCTTGATATTATTGCAATTCCTACAAGCATATGTTCCTCCCTCATAATAATTTTCAGTAGCATCATGAATGAATTCAACAATATAACCAGCACCTAAAGCATTCTTTTCATGATCTACAAGCATAGAAAATTTACTACTCTCCACATAAGCAAATTTCTTCTCATGAATAGTAGTGGGAGCAAACTCAACAAAATAATTATCATGTGAGGCATAATCCAATTGAAAACTAAAATCATGATGACAAGTTTCATGGTTATCATTATTCTTGATAGCATACAAGTCATCACAATGATTGTAATCATCATAGATAGCAACTTTGTTCTCATAATCAATTGGAACCTCTTCCGAAATAGTGGATTCATTACTAAATAAAGTTGACACTCTTCCAAATCCACTTTCATATTCATCACAATAAAGTTCAACATCCTCCAAAATAGTGGGATCACTACTTCCTAAAGTTGACACTCTTCCAAACCCACTTCCATCAATATAATCATCATAGATAGGAGGCATGCTATCATCATGACAACTTTGCATATCAAAACTTGGGAGGCTAAAAATATCATCTTCATCAAACATAGCATCCCCAAGCTTGTGGCTTTGCATATCATTAGCATCATGGATATTCAAGGAACTCATACTAACAACATTGCAATCATGCTCATCATACAAAGATCTAGCACCAAACATTTTAATGCATTCTTCTTCTAGCACTTGAGCACAATTTTCCTTCCCATCATTTTCGCGAAAGATATTAAAAAAATGAAGCGTATGAGGCAAACTCAATTCCATTTTTTTGTAGTTTTCTTTTACAAACTAAACTAGTGATAAAACAAGAAACAAAAAGATTCGATTGCAAGATCTAAAGATATACCTTCAAGCACTCACCTCCCCGGCAACGGCGCCAGAAAAGAGCTTAGTTGGCGGGGTGTGAGTGCCGCTTACCTAGCCTCCTCGGCAATGGCGCCAGAAAAGAGTTTGATGTCTACTACACAACCTTCTTCTTGTAGACGTTGTTGGGCCTCCAAGTGCAGAGGTTTGCAGGACTGTAGCAAATTTCCCTCAATTGGATGACCTAAGGTTTATCAATCCGTAGGATGCGTAGGATGAAGATGGTCTCTCTCAAGCAACCCTGCAACCAAATAACAAAGAGTCTCTTGTGTCCCCAACACACCCAATACAATGGTTAATTGTATAGGTGCACTAGTCGGCGAAGAGATGGTGATACAAGTGCAATACGGATGGTAGATACAGGTTTTTGTAATCTGAAAATATAAAAACAGCAAGGTAACTAATGATAAAAGTGAGCGTAAACGGTATTGCAATGCTAGGAAACAAGGCATAGGGTTCATACTTTCACTAGTGCAAGTTCTCTCAACAATAATAACATAGATAGATCATATAACAATCCCTCAACATGCAACAAAGAGTCACTCCAAAGCCACTAATAGCGGAGAACAAACAAAGAGATTATGGTAGGGTACGAAACCACCTCAAAGTTATCCTTTCTGTTCTATCTATTCAAGAGTCCGTAGTAAAATAACATGAAGCTATTCTTTATGTTCAATCTATCACAGAGTTCATAATAGAATAACACCTTAAGACACAAATCAACCAAAATCCTAATGTCACCTTGATACTCCATTGTCACCTCAAGTATCCGTGGGCATGATTATACGATATGCATCACACAATCTCAGATTCATCTATTCAACCAACACAAAGTACTTCAAAGAGTGCCCCGAAGTTTCTACCGGAGAGTCAAGACGAAAACATGTGCCAACCCTTATGCATAGGTTCATGGGCGGAACCCGCAAGTTGATCACCAAAACATACATCAAGTGGATCACATGATATCCCATTGTCACCACAGATAAGCATGGCAAGACATACATCAAGTGTTCTCAAATCCTTAAAGACTCAATCCGATAAGATAACTTCAAGAGGAAAACTCAATTCATCACAAGAGAGTAGAGGGGGAGAAACATCATAAGATCCAACTATAATAGCAAAGCTCGCGATACATCAAGATCGTGCCATAGAGAGAACACGAGAGAGAGAGAGAGAGAGAGAGAGAGAGAGAGAGAGGTCAAACACATAGCTACTGGTACATACCCTCAGCCCCGAGGGTGAACTACTCCCTCCTCGTCATGGAGAGCGCCGGGATGATGAAGATGGCCACCGGTGAGGGACCCCCTTCCGGCAGGGTGCCGGAACAGGATCCCGAGAGGTTTTTGGTGGCTACAAAGGCTTGCCGCGGCAGAACTCCCGATCTATCTTTGTATTCGATGGTTTTAGGGTATATGGGAATATATAGGCGAAAGAAGTCGGTCGGGGAAGGCTCGAGGGGCCCACGAGACAGGGGGCGCGCCCAGGGGGTGGGCGCGCCCTCCTATCTCCTAGCCTCCTCGAAGCTTCCCTGGCTTGTACTCCAAGTCTCCCGGATCATGTTCGTTCCAAAAATCACGCTCCCGAAGGTTTCATTCCATTTGGACTCCATTTGATATTCCTTTTCTTCGAAACACTGAAATAGGCAATAAAACAGCAATATGGGCTGGGCCTCCGGTTAATAGGTTAGTCCCAAAAGTAATATAAAAGTGTATAATAAAGCCCGTAATCATTGAAAACAGATAATAAAATAGCATGAATGCTTCATAAATTATAGATACGTTTTAGACGTATCAAGCCCTGAACTGACTCTAGATCTGGCCTCCTGATGAAGAAGAGGATGTGGCGGCGGCTCCGATTCGTGAAACGCGATGAAACTTCTTCTCCTATTTTTTTCTCGGGAATTATGAATTTATAGTGTCGAGATTAGGGTCAACATAGCCACGTGGGCCCTACAAGCCACCAGGATGTGCACAGGGGGTGGATGTGCCCTGGTTCCTTATGGGCAGCAAGGGGCCTGAGAACCCACAGGTATAGTGGATCGCACCAGTTTTCGAGGGTAGAGTATTCAACCCAAATGTATTGATTCGACACAAGGGGATGCAAAGAATATTTGCAAATAGTAGCAGTTGAGTTGTTAATTCAACCACACCTGGAGACTAAATATCTGCAGCAGAGTGATCAGTAGCACAGTAGTATGGTAATTTGATTGCAATAGTAACAATAGCAACAGTAGCGATAACAGTGATGTAGTAGTTGTATAGTGATTGTGACATCAACAACGAAGTAGTAACTTAGCAAAGATCAATATGTGAAAAGCTCGTAGGCATTGGATGAACAGTGTATAATTATGTTGGATGACATTCATCATGTATAAGTTATAACCTAGGGCGACACAAAACTAGCTCCAATTCATCAATGTAATAGGCATGTATTCCGTAAATAGTCATACGTGCTTATGGAAAGAACTTGCATGACATCTTTTATCCTACCCTCTCATGGCAATGGGGTGCATATGGAAACTAAGGGATATTGATGCATCCTATTAATAGAGAACCAGAACAAAGCATTAGCACATAGTGAATACATGAACTCCTCAAACTACGGTAATCACTCGAAAGAATCCAAATTATTGTCACCTTGGGGTATACAGATCATAACACGTAATAGGTGCGTATAACTTGCAAGATAGGATCAAGAACACAAATGTATTCGTGAAAATGTAAAGGGTTCAGATCTGAAATCATGGCACTCGACCCCTAATGACAAGCATTAAGCATAGCAATGTCATAGCAATATCAATCTCAAAACATAGTGGATACTAGGGATCAAACCCTAACAAAACTAACTCGATTACATGATAAATCTCATCCAACCCATCACCGTCCAGCAAGCCTACGAAGGAATTACTCACACCCGGTGGTGAGCATCATGAAATTGGTGATGAAGGAGTGTTGGTGATGACGATGGCGATGAATCCCCCTCTCCAGAGCCCAAAACAGACTCCAGATCTGCCCTCCAGATGAAGAAAAAGAGGTGGCAGCGGCTCTGTATCGTGAAAAGTGATGAAACTTCTTCTCTTATTTTTTCTACAAGAATATGAATTTATAGTATCAAGATTAGGGTCAGCACAACCTCGTGGGCCCCACGAGCCACCTGGGCGCGCCCAGGGGGGTGGGTGCGCCTTGCTGACTCGTGGGCATCAGTTGGCCCCCCTCTGATGGGTATTTGCTCTAGTATTTTTTATTTTTTCCATACAAAATCTGCAAAAAGTGTCATCCAATTCCAAGAACTTTTTTTTCTGCACAAAAACTACATCGTAGTAGTTCGGTTGAAAACAACATCAGTCCAGGTTAGTTTCTTTCAAATCATGCAAATTAGAGTAGAAAACAAGAGCAAAAGTATTTGGAAAAATAGATACAATGGAGATGTATCAACTCCCCCAAGCTTAACTCATTGCTTATCCTCAAGCAATTCAGTTGACAAACTGAAAGTGATAAGAAAAACTTTTACGAACTCTTTTGTTCTTGTATCCGTATATAAGCTTAAATAACACCTAGGTTTTCAGCAAAGATCATAACTAACCATGCAAATGACAACTCTTAGAAATTATATTCACTCATATCAATGGCACAATCAACTAGCGAGCAATAATAATATATCTCAAATGCCAGCACTTTGTCACAACAATCATGATATAATATGAAAACATGGTATCTCGCTAGCCCTTTGTGAGACTACAAAACATAAATGCAGAGCACCTCCAAAGTTCAAGCAATGACTAAACATTGCAATTCATGGTAGAAGAGATCCAGTCATGATGCACATAATATTAACTATACGCAATGCATACACTACAAAAAAGACACATCCGCCACATTCTGGGTCGAACGAATTTTTTTCCTGTCATGCTTATGACACTTCTATGATGATAATTGTGACAAAACCCGGTATCATCATAGATGTGGTGAGCTCCTACTTCTATGACAAAAAATCATGACAGAAAAGGGGATTTTCGTCCTGGGCGGGCCGGAGACGCAGCTGCATGACATTGTTTGGGCCGTCCATGACAGAAAAAAGTGGTAGAAGCAAGGGCGAGGAAAATATCAGGGAGTTCCCTGTTACGGTGGGCGGTCGGGGGCTGAACGATGCACGTTTCTCTCGTACACGTACACGCGTGGGTGCGAGGCGTTGTGCTCCAGCTGAAGTTGAGCGAGGCATTCGCCTACTGAACCCGAGCGATTGCACTGCAGGCTACGCGTTACAGAACCTGAGCGATCGATCAATCCCTGGCTGTTAACTGAACCCGATCGAGCGATTCCATCACTACTGCTGCTAACTGAAGCCGATCGAACCTGCTGCCTCTTGATGAACAATGAGCGTTGTTGGGGGGGGGGGGTGGATGAACAGTTCCCGGTGGGGGTTGGATGAATAGGATCCCGTGGTAGTAGAGGCCGTTGCCGCTGGATGAATAGGACCCCGATCGAGCCGGTTGAGGTGGATGAACAGGACCCCGTGGAGGGCTGGATGAACAGGACCCCGTGGAGGGCTGGTTGAACAGTAGCCGGTGGAGGTCTGGATGAACAGTAGCCCGTGGAGGGGTGGTTGAATAGGACCCCGTTGAGAGGGCTGGTTGAACAGTAGCCGGTGGAGGAGCGGTGGAGGCTGGATGAACAGGAGCCCGTGGATGAACAGTCGCAGGTGGAGGCTGGAGGAGGTCGATGGTGTATGAACTGTAGCCCGTGGAGGCTGGAGGAGGTCGATGGTGGAGATGAACAGTAGCCCGTGGAGTCCTGTTTTGCGGTACGTCACACCCCTCCCGATGAACAGGACCCCCGTTTTGACGGTAGCGCTCCAACACAAGTTCGTTTCCTCCGTTTTGCAGTACGCCACACCCCTCACGATCAATAGGACCCCGTTTCGACCGTAGGAGGTCTAAGAGAAGTTGGTTTCCTCCATTTTGTGGTACCCCAGACCCATCCCGGTGAACAGGATCCCGTTTCGAACGTAGGCGGTCGAACACAAGGTCGTTTCCTCCGTTCTATGGTACGCAAGGCCTCATTTGGATCGGCTGTTCCATCCAAGCCGGTTGGCTCCTGTTGAACACAACACATTCTGTTGCCTCTCGATGAACACGACGACACAATTTCTTCGTTCCGGCCCAGCCATGTACATGAGCCCTGGCCGTACATATGCGTGACTAGGCATTTGAGACCCTGCCCGTATGTACGTACATGGCCGTATTTACTTTCTTGCACCTTGGCAGTACGTACGTGTACACGATATTAACGGGACTGCGTGACATGCTATGTGCGCGCCTCTACAACGACACGTGCCCTTCCTTACTCAGCCATGGTTCATCACTGCAGCCTGTAGACAGACTGATCGACAAGTATGTATGTACACGTTCGTGACCAGACAGACAACGCTACGTACGCTTTGACCGGGTGGGTCCTAGAGGTCAGGCAGGATAAGGACGCACTTCCTTGCCTGCGAAGATATAGCTGGTCGGTCCCAGCTGTCAGAGGGAGGAATCGTTTTTATTTTGCAAGCAATAAGGAGGCACTTCCTTGTGTTCAAAGATGTAGCTGGTGGGTCCAGCTGTCAGCCTCACTGCCTAAAGTCCTCTTCCGATGGCTGTCCTTTGTTGACCATGTTGACCACGCTGCATTGAGAGCACCAAGGTGGTGGACGACGGCCCTAACCCTAATGATATCGGTCCCACCGAGATGACATGTCGGTCCCACCAAAATTGCCTAATGGTCACATATGTACTAAATCGGTCCGACCGAGTTTTCTGATTCGGTCCGAGTGAGTTTGGTATAATGTGTGTAACGGTTAGATTTTGTGTGGAGGCTATATATACCCCTCCACCCTCTCCTCATTTGTGAGGGAAGCCATCAGATCATGCCTACACTTCCACTACCCATTTTTTGAGAGAGAGCCACCTACTCATGTGTTGAGACCAAGATATTCCAATCCAACCATATGAATCTTGATCTCTAGCCTTCCCCAAGTTGCTTTCCACTCAAATCATCTTTCCACCAAATCCAATCCTATGAGAGTGAGTTGAGTGTTGGAGAGACTATCATTTGAAGCACAAGAGCAACGAGTTCATCATCAACACACCATCTATTACCTTTTGAAGAGTGGTGTCTCCTAGATTGGTTAGGTGTCACTTGGGAGCCTCCGACAAGATTGTGGAGTGAACCAAGGAGTTTGTAAGGGCAAGGAGATCGCCTACTTCGTGAAGATCTACCCTAGTGAGGCAAGTCCTTCATGGGCGATGGCCATGGTGGGATAGACAAGGTTGCTTCTTCGTGGACCCTTTGTGGGTGGAGCACTCCATGGACTCGCACAACCGTTACCCTTCGTGGGTTGAAGTCTCCATCAACGTGGATGTACGATATCACCACCTATGGGAACCACGACAAAAACATCTGTGTCTCCTATTGCGTTTGCACTCTCCAAACCCATCCCTTTACATTCTTGTAAGTTGCATGCTTTACTTTTCGCTTCTCATATACTCTTTGCATGCTTGCTTGAATTGTGTTAAGATTGCTTGACTTGTGCTAAGTTGTTAAAATCTGCCAAGAACTAAAATTGGGAAAAGGTTAAGTTTTTATTTGGTCAAGTAGTCTAATCACCCCCCCTCTAGACGTACTTTCGATCCTACAATTGGTATCAGAGCTTTGGTATCCTTTTTCCTTGATTTCCATAGCTTTTGGTGATCATAGCCTTGGTTTCACAACCTAGGAGAGTATGGCGTTTAGCAAGGGAAATTACCACGGTAAGGTCCTTACTTTGATGGTACTAATTTTGCTAGTTGGAAGCGTAAGATGAAAATGCATATTCTTGGACACAACCCCGCCATTTGGGCTATTGTGTGTATTGGCTTGCAAGGTGAATTCTTCGATGGGAGAGAACCGAACTGTGAAGCTACCACGGAAGAGTTGAAGATGCTGCAATACAACGCTCAAGCTTGTGATATCCTCTTCAACAGATTGTCCCCCAAAGAATTCAACAAAATCAGCCGCCCTGAGAATGCAAAGGAAATTTGGGATACATTGATTGACATGCACGAAGGTACCGACTCCATCAAGGAATCCAAATTGGATGTGCTTCAAAGTCAACTTGACAAGTTCAAAATGAAGGATGGTGAAGGTATCACTGAAATGTACTCTAGGCTTGCTCTCATCACAAATGAGATTGCCGGCTTAGGAAGTGAAGAGATGACCGATAAATTCATCATCAAGAAGATCCTAAGAGCCTTGGATGGAAAATATGATACCATGTGCACATTGATCCCAATGATGCCCAATTACAAAGATCTCAAGCCAACGGAAGTCATTGGAAGAATTGTTGCTCATGAGATGTCACTCAAGGATAATGAAGAGATTCACAACAAGTCAAGTGGTGCTGACAAAGCCTCATGTGATGCTCCTACATCATCAAGTGAGAAACAAACCTTCAATGAGGAATTCAGCTTAATGGTGAAAAACTTCAACAAGTTCAACAAGAGTAGAAGCAAGGAAAGAAGTTCCAAGTCAAGGTCCTACAATGACAAAGGATCTTCGAGTTGTGAACGTAATTGCTACAATTGTGGAAGACCCAGACACTATTCCAATGAGTGTATGACTCCTTACAAAAGGAGAGAATATTCACCCAAAAGAAGAAGTAGAAGATAAGAATCACCACCAAGAGAGAGGAGGAGTAGAGATGATCATTATGAGCGAAGAACCTCCCGAAAAAGCAAGGATTCAGAAAGGAAGGACAAATCATTAAAGAGCTACACAAAGCGAAGACATCAAACTCATGTTGGTGAATGGGTATCCAGCTCCGACTCCGACCATCACTCCGAGAGAAGCTATCACTCCGACTCCGAATATACTCAAGATGAAGGTGTTGCCGGTCTAGCACTTGTGTCAACCAACTCCTACGACATATTTGACTCACCAAATGATAGAATTGGAAGATGCTTCATGGCTAAAGGCCCAAAGGTATCACACCCCGAGTTTGTTGATTTCAATAGTGATGAAGATGACTTGTTAGGTGATGATGATTTACTTGTTGACAACTGTAGTGATGAATACTATGATGAAACATCAATTAATCATGCTAATCAAGATAAAATGAATGACAATGATTAGGAGACGATTGAGCACCTAACTAAAGAACTAAATACTCTTAAGTTAGCTCATGAAACTACCTTGGAAGATCATCGAGAACTTTTAAGGACTCATGAGAAGTTACACTTTGAAAAGCTCAACCTTGAGCAAGTGCATGAGTTTCTAAAGGCAATCAATGATGATCTTCGCAAGAAAAGTTCTTCTTACATTGCCAAGCGTTTACTCTTATCTACTTACATGCCACAAGTCAAGTCTAGTAACAAGAGTAAAAAAGATTCTTCTTCTAGTAGTAACAATAATCATGCTAAATCCAATGTTGTTGCTTCTAGTAGTTCTCTTGATTCCACTAATGATTCTCTTAGCCAAGTTACACCTGAGCAAGAAAATAGCTTATTGAAGGGAATTATAGAGAAGGGTGTCTACAAGAGCCTTGCCGGAAGTAAGCAATTTGAGGAAATTGTACGCAAGCAAGGAAGGCACCGGAAGAATCAAGGTGTTGGTTTTGAACGAAAGTTCAATGCCAATGGAGTTGAGTGGGAAGAAGAGCAGTAACCCAAGACGAAGTTTGTTCCCCAACAAAAGAAGTATGATCCTACT
This sequence comes from Triticum timopheevii, assembly GCA_963921465.1. NCBI lineage: Eukaryota > Viridiplantae > Streptophyta > Magnoliopsida > Poales > Poaceae > Triticum > Triticum timopheevii. Next base: position 109,959,574 of record OY997270.1, read on the forward strand.
TCTTTCCAAGGGACACAAGCTCAAGATGATCTTCCACCACAAGACCACAAGCAAAAAGGCAAGGACAAGCTTCAAGAGGAGATTGATGCATTTGAAGAAGCTTCCAAGGCCTTGGTCAAGTGGGTTCCCAAGACTACATCAAGTTCTACATCATCAAGTTCCACTACAAACCCAAGGATTCCCATCAAGATGATGTGGATCCCAAAGAAGAAGGACTAGAGAGTTCTTGAGGGTGACTCCGCCAATATTCTTCACTCACATCATTTTGGCAAGGACAAGTGCAATCAACTTCCACATCTTGCACTAGTTCAAGGAGTCACAAACCCTCTTGTTGGTAAGACAAGGGACAAGGTAACCTAATGCTTTGATGGACATCATCTTTTGTGTGCATCACTCTATGTCTATGGATATCCTTGCTTGTTCCTTGTGGGACTAACCCGTGTAGGTATTGAAAGTGCAACTCACTCCAATGGATTGCTCCAAATGATCTACAACAACATTGAGCATCCACATCTTCAACACCTACATTAAGTCATCATCAACAAAACCCAAGGTTAGTTCATCCCTCTTAGGGGGATCTCACATCTAGGGGGAGCTTTACTCTAAAGAATTGAGCTAAAGCAACTCAAATGGTATGAACACAACAATGCTTTATGTAAAAGTGGTAACCCCACTTGTGCTTAAACGATGAGTATGACCTATGATCAAATGTTCTCATTTGACTCCTAAGTCAATATACTCATATATAGATGACCTAGTCATCGCCAACTGTTTGATAGATGTTAGAATTGGTTGTGCATGCTTTGCCACATATTTCATTTGCCATCTTATGCGTGAGCATGTTGGTTGCATATTTTACTCATTTGAGGACATCCACTTGTTGCTTTGTTTGTTTGGATCCTTTTCTTTTGCCAAGTGGATGGACAAGAATGCCTAAGAACCTTCTCTAGCTATCTATGCTTTTCTCGTCTCAAACTCTATTCATGCTACATCACAAAGTTTGATCAAGCCAGATTCGAACCACTATGTGTGAGGAGCACTCGGAGTCCCTGATTCGTCATAGACTTAAACTTCCAAAACCTCTTTATGCATTTTGGTCTGACCGAGAAATTCATTTCGGTCAAACCGAGTTCACTAAGTTGATCTAGGTTTTCATCTCGGTGCAACCGACTTGAACACTTCGGTCACACCGAGTTGCAGCAACCGCTTGCGGTTTTGCAATCTCGGTGCCATCGAGTTGTTCCACTCGGTCACACCGACAGGGTCGGGATATATATATACCCACGGGTGAGATTTTGGAAATTACTTCAAATCCTCTCAGCCCACGCGTGTCCTGCTCTGCCCCCTTGGGTCTCCGGATCGTCTCCTCACCGCCAACGACATCCCGCCATTGGATTCTGCCACCATCGACAGATTCTGCTTCGCCGGCGCCGCCGTAGCGAACACTCGCCGTTCTAGGGTACGTGTTCGACCCCTTGTGTTGTCATTTTCACTCCGATTCCTAGCACAAGGACAATGCCATGTTTCTTGCCACGAATGAGATTAATCTATCCAGCTAATCTTCCTTAGGTCTAGATTGATTCAAAAAATTTAGGCTTAGCTCTCCGTAGAACTCATCTCGGATCGACCGGAATGTAGAAATCGATCTCACCGATTCGGCTTAGGTCATTGCACATGCGCTTTTCGGTCTGACCGAAACGTGCAAATCGGTGTGACCGAGTTCAGGAGTCTGTGAAACCCTAGCAATCTCGATGCCACTAAACTGTGACTCGGTCCAACCGAGTTCACTAGTTTAGGCTCCAAGTGTTGCTTCGGTATCACTGAGTTTGTCAGTTCGGTAGCTCCGAGATCACTTCTGTAGAGAACTAAAACTAAGCTTTTGGACTCAATTTGTTTTGCAAAACCTCTGTACTTTGTGATGCTCATCTACTCTACCTCATCTACAACCTATTCACAGGGTCTGCTGACAGTTTGCCTACAAGATGTCTGACCAGAGTGACAGCCAGAACAGGTCTGAACAACAAGAGCAGTTGAGTGAGGGCACTAGTCCCTCCAGCAGCTATGATGAGGGTAGCAGGAGCACACCTAGTAACTTGCCCAAGGCAGCTACTAGAACAAGGAAGAAGAGAACTTCTGATTCAAAGGATGAAGACTATGTTGCAGCTGAGGATGAGGCCACTTCCAAGAAGAAGGTGGTGAAGAAAGAGTTTGGCACTGCTGCATCAACTAGGCCAGGCATGAACAGAAAGGCACCAGCTAGGAGAGTGCCTACATCCAAGCCAAGGAAAGTTGCCACAGGTGAAACTATGAAGTTCACCATTGAATCTAGAGAAGAGGTAGCTGGTGAGGACAAGAAGAAGAGGGCAAGAACAAAAACAACCAAAGTACTTGGAAAATCTTCAATGGTGAGATCTGATGAGGAAGAGGAAGAGGATGCTGCTCCAGCAACTAAGGCATAGAAGCTCATGGGAGATGCTATTAAGTCAGGGGCTGCTGCTAAGCCCAAATCTACTCCCAAAGCTGCTGCTCCAGTTCCCAAGACTGCACCCAAGAGGAGTACCAGGAACATACCTGCTGAGGAGAAGAACAAGGCCCCGGTGCCTGAAGCTGAAGAAGAGGAAGCTGAAGCCCAAGTGCTAAGGAAGCTAAAGCCAAAGATCCCAGACCATAATGATGCACATCCTGTTGTAGAGGACATGAGGATCAGGAAGGATCCAAGACTGAGACAATGGAGGAAGGCTGACCCATATGCTGCCAGGAGGAAAACTTATGTGGATTACAGGTTCCATACAAAGGAACAACAAGATTTCTATGAGACAATCCTGCTTGACAAGAAGCCCATAGTGTGTGACATGAGATGGGTTGACTAGACCTACATTAGAGAGAATGAAGATCACTTCCCAGGTGTTTATGACAGCTTCAAGGCCTATGAAGTGGACAAGTTTGTTGGCCAGAAGCTCACAACGTGGAATGATGAGCTGATCATGCAATTCTACTCTACTGCTCATTTCTTTCCAAATGGCAGAATCGTATGGATGTTAGAGGGTACAAGGTACCAGTCTACAGTTGATGAGTGAGCTAGACTGATCAATGCCCCAGAAGCTCATGGAGATGACTTGGATGTCTATGCCAAGAAGAAGAAGGACCATAACTCAATGGCAAGCATATACAAGGAGATTCCTGATGCAGACCTGGAGACTCACAAGTTTGGCTCAGTGAAGCACTTGCTGTCAGGGCTGCCAACTATCAACACCATTCTGAGGCACACTCTGTTGCCAAAATCTGGAGATCACAGAATGATAAGAGGACACTCCATCAACTTGCTGCATATATTTGATGTCCCTCGAAAGTTCAAAGTGATGAGTCTGATTGTGGAAACAATCAAGAGGACTGCTGCAGATCAGAAGAGGTCTTGTGGGTATGCTCCACAAATTCAGGTGCTCATCAACTCCAAGATGGGCACAGACACATATTTGTTGGACAAGGAGCATTTACCCCTCAGGCCAGACTTTGAGGACAACATTGTTGTCATGGATGAGCAAGATCCTTCCTCAGTGCAAGCACATGAAAAGAGAGAGAAGGCAAGGGCTGAGAAAGCTGCAAAGATGCCAACAGCTGAAGAGGCATCTCAGGTGTTCTTGAAGAGAAAGCAAGATCAGCTTGGATATTTGATTCAATCCACCTTGAGGATTGAGAAGGGCTTGGCCACCCTGACTCAAAACCAGGAGAGCTTGGAGAGGATCATTGAGAAGAAATTCTATGATCTTGATGTCAAGGTAACTGAGATTCAGTCAATGGTTGAGCAATTTCAGGAGGAAGTGGAGGAGAAGAAGGGCAATTCTACTACAGATGATTTCACTAGAGTGCCCAGAAGTCAGAGGTCTGCTGCAGTGCCTGTCCCACATGCAAGAGCTACTACATCTGCACTAGCAGCCACAGCTTCAGTGCCACCAGCTCCAGCAGCCACTCCACCAGCTCCAGCTACATCTACAAAAGCTTTCGCCCTTGGATTCATCTCTACACCACCTCATGAAGATCAAGCCTGAGAGACGCATAGCACTATGCATATTTTTAACTTTTTGGTAACTTGTTGCCAAAGGGGGAGAAATATGTATAGATCATAGTCTTCGAGAGAGAGAGAGTGTGTTGTTTTGTCTCTCTTTGCGTTTTATTTGCTTGAACTTTATTGTGTGTCTGCTTGATACACTATGTATTTTGTGAGATACTTGGATGATCATGTGTTTGATCATATGCTACTTTAATGTGTGCTTGAATGAAATTATCCTTCATATCCATTTATGATCATTCACTTTGCTTGGTGATGAGTGCATGTTTTCAATTATTATCATTCTGAGCGCTCCACCAAGATGTATGTGACATGGAAGAATGACCCATGATCCTAACACATTGTGCATTTGCAGTCCAAAGCAAATTTTAAATAATGCACAAATTTACGGGGAGCTCTTGTTTGTCACATACTTCCCAAAGCGACAATGTATTTCAATCTTATTATCATTTGTCGAAGCTTTGATCTATATGTTGTCATCAATTACCAAAAAGGGGGAGATTGAAAGTACAACTATCCTTGGGTGGTTTTGGTAATGATCAACAACATATAGCTCATTGAACTAATGCCATTACAAGATAAATATTTCAGGAAAGTTCAGTGATTGGCATGGCATGGATAAGGAATGTGGACCCCTCAAAATGCTAAGGACAAAAGATTGGCTCAAGCTTTAAAGTCCAAGACTCTACATTTTCTATTTTAGTGATCCAAGATCACATTGAGTCTATAGGAAAGCCAATACTATTAAAAGGGGACGAGGTGTTGCTTAATGGCTTGCTTGCTCAAATTGCTTAGTGATATGCTCCAAAAGCCCTCAACCACTTTCTCATATCCACATATGTCCCAAACCAAAAGTCAAACTTGGCCCCACCGATTTGATCCATCCGGCGCCATCGAGTTTATTTGACATAGCCACTGCCAGAAACCCTAGTCTTTTCGGTCTCACTGATAGGGATCTCGCTCTCACCAAGATGGGGTTGCAAACTCTGTGTTTCCCTTCGTAATGTTTCGGTCAAACCGAGATGAGCGATTGGTCCCACCGAGTCTGCAATGCAAACTCCCTGTTTCTTTTTTGTAACGCTTCGGTCCCACCAAGACGAGCGAATCGGTCCCACTGAGTTTGCCTGACCAACTCTCTGTAAGCTTATTACCAAAGTCGGTCCAACTGAGTTTGAGTAATCGGTCCAACCGAGATTACGTTATGGCCTAACCCTAATGATATCGGTCCCATCGAGATGACATGTCGGTCCCACCAAAATTGCCTAATGATCACATATGTACTAAATCGGTCCGACCGAGTTTTCTGATTCGGTCCCAGTGAGTTTGGTATAATGTGTGTAACGGTTAGATTTTGTGTGGAGGCTATATATACCCCTCCACCCTCTCCTCATTTGTGAGGGAAGCCATCAGATCATGCCTACACTTCCACTACCCATTTTTTGAGAGAGAGCCACCTACTCATGTGTTGAGACCAAGATATTCCAATCCAACCATATGAATCTTGATCTCTAGCCTTCCCCAAGTTGCTTTCCACTCAAATCATCTTTCCACCAAATCCAATCCTATGAGAGTGAGTTGAGTGTTGGGGAGACTATCATTTGAAGCACAAGAGCAACGAGTTCATCATAAACACACCATCTATTACCTTTTGAAGAGTGGTGTCAACTAGATTGGTTAGGTGTCACTTGGGAGCCTCCGACAAGATTGTGGAGTGAACCAAGGAGTTTGTAAGGGCAAGGAGATCGCCTACTTCGTGAAGATCTACCATAGTGAGGCAACTCCTTCATGGGAGATGGCCATGGTGGGATAGACAAGGTTGCTTCTTCGTGGACCCTTTGTGGGTGGAGCACTTCATGGACTCGCGCAGCCGTTACCCTTCGTGGGTTGAAGTCTCCATCAACGTGGATGTACGATAGCACCACCTATGGGAACCACGACAAAAACATCTGTGTCTCCTATTGCGTTTGCACTCTCCAAACCCATCCCTTTACATTCTTGCAAGTTGCATGCTTTACTTTTTGCTTCTCATATACTCTTTGCATGCTTGCTTGAATTGTGTTAAGATTGCTTGACTTGTGCTAAGTTGTTAAAATCTACCAAGAACTAAAATTGGAAAAAGGTTAAGTTTTTATTTGGTCAAGTAGTCTAATCATCCCCCCTCTAAACATACTTTCGATCCTATAGAATTAATAAAAAATACTGAGCGAAGAAAATACCAGAGGGGGGCCACCCACAGTCCACGAGGGTGGGGGGCGCACCCTACCCCCTGGGCGCGCCCCCTGCCTCGTGGGCTCCCTGGCAGGCCTCTGGTGCCCATCTTCTGCTATATGAAGTCTTTTACCATGGAAAAAATCATAAGCAAGCTTTCGAGACAAGACACCGCCGCCACGAGGCGGAACCTTGGTGGTACCAATCTAGGGCTCCGGCGGAGCTGTTCTACCGGGGAAACATCCCTCTGGGAGGGGGAAATCATCACCATCATCATTACCATTGATCCTCTCATCGGTAGGGGGTCAATCTCCATCAACATATTCACTAGCACCATCTCCTATCAAACCCTAGTTCATCTCTTATATCCAATCTTTGTCCCAAAACCTCAGATTGGTACTTGTGGGTTGCTAGTAGTGTTGATTACTCCTTGTAGTTGATGCTAGTTGGTTTATTCGGTGGAAAATTATATGTTCAGATCCTTAATGCATAGTAATACCCCTCTGATTATGAACATGAATATGATTTGTGAGTAGTTACGTTTGTTCCTGAGGACATGGGAGAAGTCTTGCTATAAGTAGTCATGTGAATTTGGTATTCGTTCAATATTTTGATGAGATGTATGTTGTCTCTCCTCTAGTGGTGTTATGTGAACGTCGACTACATGACACTTCACCATTGTTTGGGCCTAGAGGAAGGCATTGGGAAGTAATAAGTAGATGATGGGTTGCTAGAGTGACAGAAGCTTAAACCCTAGTTTATGAGTTGCTTCGTAAGGGGCTGATTTTGATCCATATGTTTCATGCTATGGTTAGGTTTACCTTAATACTTCTTTTATAGTCGCGGATGCTTGCAATAGGGGTTAATCATAAGTGGGATGCTTGTACAAGAAAGGGGTTAATAAAGAATTGGGCCACCTTGTTGCACCTTATTTACTTTTGTTACTTGTTACCCGTTATGAATTACCTTATCACAAAACTATCTGTTACCGATAATTTCAGTGCTTGTAGAGAACACCTTACTGAAAACCGCTTGTCATTTCCTTCTGCTCCTCTTTGGGTTCGACAATCTTACTTATTGAAAGGACTACGATAGATCCCCTACACTTGTGGGTCATCAAGACTCTTTTCTAGCACCGTTGCCGGGGAGTGAAGCGCCTTTGGTAAGGAAAAATTTATATAGTGTGCTGAAATTTACTGTCACTTGTTACTATGGAACATAATCCTTTGAGGGGCTTGTTCGAGGTATCTTCACCCCAACCAGTAGAGCAAAGAGGTGCTCCTCAACCTACTGAACCTACTGAAAATGTTTACTTTGAAATTCCTTCGGGTGTGGTAGAGAAACTGCTAGCTAATCCTTTTACAGGAGATGGAACATTGCATCCCGATTTGCACCTAATCTATGTGGATGAAGTTTGTGGATTATTTAAGCTTGCAGGTATGCCCGAGGATGTTATCAAGAAGAAGGTATTCCCTTTATCTTTGAAGGGAAAGGCATTGACATGGTTTAGGCTATGTGATGATATGGGATCATGGAACTACAACCGATTGAAATTGGAATTTCATCAGAAGTTTTATCCTATGCATCTTGTTCATCGCTCAATCTTGGGGGAGGCTTAAGTCAATGTTATATTCATTCCCCAATCATGAGCTCTCAATAGAAATTATTATTCAAAAAATTTATGCTCGGCTTTCTCTCAACAATCGCTCCATGCTCGATACTTCTTGTACTGGTTCTTTTATGATGAAGAATATTGAATTCAGATGGGATTTATTGGCAAGAATTAAACGCAACTCTGAAGATTGGGATCTCGACAAAGGTAAGGAGTCAAGTATGACACCTAAGTTTGATTGTGTTAAATCTTTTATGGATACTGATGTTTTCCGTGAATTTAGCACTAAATATGGACTTGACTCTGAGATAGTAGCTTCTTTCTGTGAATCATTTGCTACTCATATGTTGATCTCCCTAAGGAGAAGTGGTTTAAATATAATCCTCCCATTGAAGTAAAAGTATTTGCACCTATTACAGTTGAAGAAAAGGCTATCACTTATAATGATCCTATTGTTCCTACTACCTATATTGAGAAACCACCTTTCCCTGTTAGGATAAAGGATCATGCTAAAGCTTGAACTGTGGTTCGTAAGAGTAATACTAGAACACCTACACCACCTGAGCAAACTAAGGTTGAACCTAATATTGCTATGGTTAAAGATCTCTTGGCTAATAATATTGATGGACATGTTATTTACTTCTGTGATGAAGCTGCTAGAATTGCTAGACCAGATACTAAGAATAGACCTGTTGTAGGCATGCCTGTTATTTCTGTTAAAAATAGGAGATCATTGTTATCATGGCTTATGTGATATGGGTGCTAGTGCAAGTGCAATCCCTCATTCCTTACACAAAGAAATTATGCATGATATTGCACCTGCTGAGATAGAAGAAATCGATGTTATAATTAAGCTTGCCAATAGAGATACTATTTCACCAGTTGGGATTGTTAGAGATGTTGAAGTCTTGTGTGGGAAAGTTAAATATCCTGCTGATTTTTTTGTTCTTAGTTCCCCACAAGATAGCTTTTGTCCCACATATTTGGTAGAACCTTCTTGAATACTGTTAATGCTAGGATAGACTGCAAAAAGGATATTGTTACGATTGGGTTAGGGGACATGTCTCATGACTTTAATTTTGCTAAATTTCTTAGATAACCCCATGATAAAGAATTGCCTAGTAAGGATGAAATTATTGGTCTTGCTTCTATTGCCGTGCCTCCTAATGATCCTTTAGAACAATATTTGCTAGACCATGAAAATGATATGTTTATGAATGAAAGAAGGGAGATAGATGAAGTATTCTTTAAACAGGTGAGGGAGTCCTGGATTAGGGGGTATCCGGACAGCCGGACTATATACTTTGTCCAGACTATTGGAGCGTGAAGATACACGACTCAAGACTCCGTCCCATGTCCGGATGGGACTCTCCTTTGCGTGGAAGATAAGCTTGGCGATCCAGATATTATATTTCCTTCTTTGTAACCGACTCCATGTAAACCCTAGCCCCCTCCGGTGTCTATATAAACCGGAGGGTTTAGTCCTCAGAGGGACAATCAGAATCATAATCATCATAGGCTAGCTTCTAGGGTTTAGCCTCTACAATCTCGTGGTAGATCAACTCTTGTACTACTCATATCATCAGTATCAATCAAGCAGGAAGTAGGGTTTTACCTCCATCGAGAGGGCCCGAACCTGGGTAAACATTGTGTCCCTTGCCTCCTGTTACCATTAGCCTAAGACGCACAGATCGGGACCCCCTACCCGAGATCCACCGGTTTCGACACCGACATTAGTGCTTTCATTGAGAGTTCCTCTGTGTCGTTGCTGCAAGGCTTGATGGCTCCTTCAATCGTTAACAACACAGTCCAGGGTGAGACTTTTCTCCCCGGACAGACTTCGTGTTTGGCGGCTTCGCACTGCGGGCCAATTCGCTAGGCCAACTGGAGCAGATCGACAGCTACGCCCCTGGCCACCAGGTCAGGTTTAGAAACCTGAACTACATGGCCGACATCCGCGGAGACTTGATCTTCAACAGGTTCGGGCCTGCGCCAGGAGCGCCGGACAATCACGATGAGCACGGCTTAGACCTGCCGTCGGACAATGCTCGGTATGTCGCCCCTGCAGGAGCCCAGGACCTAAATCCGGAGCAGATTGCATTGCCCAAGGAAGGGTGGATGGACCCCGCCCCGCAGGCCGCACACTCATCGGCGGTAGAGCCGAACACAGGCCTCACCCGCAAAGAAGCCTGTGACATCGGACCCCCGGACTCGTATCCGGCTGTAGGTTCCAGTCTGCGCGCTCTCGAGCCCGCCGACCCCGGTTGGGCTCCGGTAATGGAGTTCTCCGCTGCGGACATCTTCCAGCATTCCCCCTTTGGCGACGTGCTAAGCTCGTTAAAATCTCTCTCTTTGTCAGGAGACTCTTGGCCGAACTATGCCCAGCTCGAGTGGGAAGCAGGCAACGAAGGAATTCGTTGCCCACCCACCACCCACTTCGTTGCCATGGTCGATGATTTGGCCGACGTGCTTGACTTCGACTCCGAAGACATCGATGGTATGGACGATGATGCAGGAGAAGAACATGAACCACCACTAACAGGGCGGTGGACAACCACCTCCTCATATGATATATATATGGTGGACACTCCGAAGGAACCAATGGCGATGAGGCAGTAGAGAATAACCCCTCAGGGAAGAAAACAAAGAATGGGCATCGTCGGTGCCGCTCCAAGCCCCGCCACAGCAATACCGGCACAGGAGTCGAAAACAATCCGGATGGTGCCGAAGATGAATACAACCCTGACCAGCCTGCCTTCGAGTAGGCCGAGCAGGAAGACGGGCAGGTCAGCCCAGACGAACAGGCGACAGACGGATATTCGGAGGAGGACAACTACATGCCCCCCTCCGAAGATGAGATTAGCCTCGGCGACGACGAGTTCGGCATGCCCGAGGACCCCGTGGAGCAGGAGCGCTTTAAGCGCCGGCTCATGGCCACTGCGAGGAGCCTGAAAAAGAAGAAGCAGCAGCTCCAAGATGATCAAGACCTGCTCACAGACAGATGGACCAAAGTCCTGGCAGCTGAGGAATACAGACTCGAGCGCCACACGGCTGACCGGCCACCTCGTGGTCGGGATAAAACGGCATATCAGCCCGAATACCAGCCCGCACCCCCACGCCAATACACTATGGCCCGGGGCAATAGGCAGGACCTGCAAGATATACTGGAAAACAAAGCAGGACAACCAAGATCGATCTACGGATCGCGGGGGCGCGCCCCAACAGGCGATGATGATCGTCACGCCAGATACACTATGAACAAGTCCGGCCGGGCCGAATACATCCATCCAGACTCACTCGAACTGCGTAGCCACATAGCCCGGCACAGAGGCGCCGCACACCCCCTCTACTTCACTGATGAAGTGATGGATCATGAATTCCCAGAAGGGTTCAAACTCGTAAACATCAAACCATACGATGGCACAACAGACCCCGCAGTATGGATCGAAGATTTCCTTTTCCGCATTCACATGGCCCGCGGAGACGATCTACACGCCATCAAATATCTTCCCCTCAAGCTCAAAGGACCTGCTCGGCACTGGCTAAACAGCCTGCCGGAAAATTCCATTGGCAGTTGGGAAAACCTGGAAGACGCGTTCCTCGACAACTTCCAGGGCACATACGTGCGACCACCGGACGCCGATGACTTGAGCCACATTACTCAACAGCCCAGAGAGTCGGCCAGGAAATTCTGGACTCGGTTCCTAACTAAAAAGAACCAAATAGTCGACTGTCCGGACGCTGAAGCCCTGGCGGCCTTTAAGCATAATATCTGTGACGAGTGGCTCGCCCGACACCTCGGCCAGGAAAAACCCAAGTCCACGGCGTCCCTCACGACACTGATGACCCACTTTTGCGTGGGCGAGGACAGCTGGTTGGCTCGCAGTAGCACCACGCCTGATTCCGGCACCTCGGATGTCCGCGACAATAACGGCAAGCCACGGTGAAACAGACATAAGCGAGGGAACAACGGCGACAACACTGAAGACACGGTAGTCAACGCCGGATTCAGCGGATCCAAATCTGGTCAGCAGAAAAAGCCATTCAAAAGAAACAATCAGGGACCGTCCAGTCTGGACCGCATACTTGAACGCTCGTGCCAAATTCATGGCACCCCAGACAAGCCAACAAACCACACTAATAGAGACTGCTAGGTGTTCAAACAGGCTGGCAAAATAAACGATGAAAACAAGGACAAGGGGCTGCACAGCGACGATGACGAGGAGCCCCGGCGTCCAAACACAGGAGGACAGAAGAAATTTCCTCCCCAGGTGAAAACGGTCAACATGATCTACGCCACCCATATTCCCAAACGAGAACGGAAAGCGAGCACTACGGAACGTCTATGCGATGGAGCCAGTCGCCCCAAAATTCAACCCATGGTCAGCCTGTCTGATCACCTTCGATCGTAGGGATCACCCTACCAGCATCCGTCACGGCGGTTCAGCCGCATTGGTCCTAGACCCAATCATTGACGGATTCCACCTCACGCGAGTCCTTATGGATGGCGGCAGCAGCCTGAACCTGCTTTATCAGGACATAGTGCGCAAAATGGGCGTCGACCCTTCAAGGATCAAGCCCACCAAAACCACCTTCAAAGGTGTAATTCCAGGAGTAGAGGCCCGTTGCACGGGCTCCATAACATTGAAAGTGGTCTTCAGATCTCCGGATAACTTCCGAAGCGAAGAGTTAATCTTCGATATCGTCCCTTTCCGTAGTGGTTACCACGCGCTGCTTGGATGAACCACATTCGCTAGATTCAATGCGGTAACACACTATGCATCCTCAAGCTCAAGATGCCAGGACCTCGCGGGGTCATAACAGTCAACGGAAACATGGACCGCTCTCTCCGTACAGAAGAACATACTGTAGCCCTCGTGGCGGAAGTACAATGCGGCCTTCTCCGACAAACCACCAATCCGGTGACGACAACCCCGAACACCGTCAAGCGAGTCCGGAGCACCCCGCAATAGGATCGCAGGCACGCCAAGAGCGCGACTAGCAGTCCGGCCTCCACTCAAGCCCCATCAAATCAGCATTCGTGCTGCGCGTACAAAATTACGCACTCAAAATACCATGGGCATAGGCGGAGGCGCAACAGTGACTCAGTCAACAGTGCGGTATAACCGCAACATGCTTTAATAACCCTCCCCCCTTTATCTTTCAGGACACTGCTCTAGGGCAGCCTCTTCAGAAGAGCCGGATTGTCAGACTTACACAGGAGAGAAAACCAAGGAGGCAACAGGCTTTGCACATAAAGGAAATGCTCGGGTGGAATCTGTTCACGATCGTTATACCTGTTTTATATACCTACATGCAGCCTGCCCTTGGATAGGACATGTTAAATAGTCCTATTTACTTCTGCTTAAACGCACTCATTGTAAACATACGCTTAAACATATTATTCATCAATGGGAGATAATATATAGCGTCAGCTTATTATTCCTATTTGCACATTTTTTCCATAAATCTTTATTTAATATTGCATCCGTACACCTCGGTACGTTCAGTTTGCCAGGGGCTTCTTATGGCGCCCCATAATACGGCAAGACAAGTCTGAACACTTTCAACAGTGCGGCACCCCGAACTTATAGCACTATAGGCATCAGCTCCGAATCTTGTCTTGGGTCAATAGTTGGGTTTGCCCGGCTCCCTTGTTTTGGTACCTTATGTTCCGTTATATTGGCTAAGGTAGCGCAGGGAGAACTACTGTGATTGTGTCCCGGTTCTTCGGCCACGAGACGAGCACCCTTCATAACGCCATCATAATATTTTTCGGGACAGCGATGCGCCTTGCCCTCCGGCGGCCCGTCCTTTACCAGCTTCTCCGCATCCAGCTTGCCCCAATGCACCTTCGCACGGGCAAAGGCCCGGCGGGCACCCTCAATGCAAACGGATCGCTTGATCACTTCAAGCCGCGGACAGGCATTTACCATCCGCTTGATCAGGCCGAAGTAGCTAGTGGGCAGGGGCTCACCAGGCCACATCCAGACTATGAAATCTTTTGTAGCCACTTCGGCCGCCCTGTGGAGTTCAACCAACTGCTTCAGTTGGTCACTCAGAGGCATTGGGTGTTCGGCTCCAGCATACTGGGACCAGAACAACTTCTCCATTGAGCTCGCCTCCTCGGCACGGTAGAACTCCGCGGCATCTGATACGCTGCGTGGCAGATCTGCGAATGCCCCTGGAGAGCTCAGAATTCGGGTAAGTAAAAGAAACGCCTCCTCCACATGCTTGCTTTGCATAAAGAATGTCTTACCCGCCGCTATCTTCTTGGCCGCCTGGATTTCCTGCTGGGCCTTTTCGGCTTTGACCTTGGCGTCTTTCAAACTCACAAGAGCCTTTGCAAGCTCAGACTCCTTTGTCTTGAGGTCACGCTCCAAGGACTCGAACTTCTTGCCGAGATCCTGGTGAGGGAGTCCTGGATTAGGGGGTATACGGACAGCCGGACTGTGTACAACGTCCGGACTATTGAAGCGTGAAGATACAAGACTCAAGACTTCGGCCTGTGTCCGGATGGGACTTTCCTTGGCGTGGAAGGCAAGCTTGGCGATCCGGATATTATATTTCCTTCTTTGTAACTGACTCCATGTAAACCCTAGCCCTCTCCGGTGTCTATATAAACCGGAGAGGTTGGTCCTTAGAAGGCCGATCACAATTACATTCATACCATCATAGGCTAGGTCCTAGGGTTTAGCCTCTACGATCTCGTGGTAGATCTACTCTTGTATTACCCATATCATCAATATTAATCAAGCAGGAAGTAGGGTTTTACCTCCATCGAGAGGGCCCGAACCTGGGTAAACATCTGTGTCCCTTACTTCTTGTTACCATCAGCTTGACGCACAGATCGGGACCCCCTACCCAAGATCCACCAGTTTTGACACTGACATTGGTGCTTTCATTGAGAGTTCCTCTATGACGTTGCCGTCAGGCTCAATGGCTCCTTCAATCGTCATTAACGACACTGTCCAGGGTGAGACTTTCCTCCCCGGATAGATCTTCGTGTTCGGCGGCTTCGCGCTGCGGGCCAATTTGCTTGGCCACTTGGAGCAGATCGATAGCTATGTCCCCGACCATCAAATAAGGTTCAGAAACCTGAACTACACGGTGGATATCCGCGGAGACTTGATCTTCGATGGATTCGGGCCAGCACCAGAAGCGCCGAACAGTCGCGATGAGCACAACTTAGACCTGCTGTCAGATGTCGCTTGGGATATCGTCCCGGCAGAAGCCTCGGATATAAATACGGGATAGGTTGCTTCACCTAAGGACGGAGGACTGGACCCCGCCCCGCAGGCCGTACCTTCATCGGCGATGGAGCCGAACACAGGTTTCACCTCTGAGGGAACTGTGACTCCGGACCCCCGGATTCATATCCAGACGCAGGTTCCAGTCCGCGCGCCCCCGAGCCCGCCGATCCTGGTTGAGCTCCAGTGATGGAGTTCACTACGGCGGACGCTTTTTAGCACTTGCCCTTTGGCAACATGCTGGACTTATTGAAGTCTCTCTCCTTGTCAGGAGACTCCAGGCCGAACTATGTCCAGCTCGAGTGGGAAGCAGACAACGACGGAATTCGTTGCCCACCCACCACCCACTTTATTGCCACGATTGATGATCTAACCGACGTGCTTGACTTCGACTCTGAAGACATCGACGGTATGGACGACGATGTAGGAGAATCACAGGAGCCATCGCTCACCGGGCGGTGGACAGCCACCTCCTCATATGATATATATATGGTGGACACTCCGAAGGAAACTAATGGCGACGAGGCAACGGAGGACAACCCCTTGGGAAGAAAATCAAAGAATGGGTGTCGTCGGCGCCGCCCTAAGCCCCGCCATAGCAACACCGGCCCCGGAGGTGAAAATAATCTGGATGGCGCCGAAGAAGAATATGACCTTGATCAGCCCGCCTTTGAGCAGGCCGAACAGGAAGACGAGCAGGTCATCCTAGAAGAACGGGTGACAGACGCATACCCGGAGGAGGACAACTACATGCCCCCCTCCGAAGACGAGATCAGCCTCGGCGACGATGAGTTCGGCGTACCCGAGGATCCCGTGGAGCAGGAGTGCTTCAAGCGTAGGCTTATAGCCACTGCAAGGAGCCTAAAAAAGAAGCAGCAGCAACTACAAGCTGATCAAGACCTGCTCACAGATAGATGGACTGAAGTCCTGGCAGCCGAGGAATATGGACTCGAACACCAAACGGCTGATCGGCCACCACGTGGCCGGGACAAAACAGGATACCAGCCCGCACCCCCACGTCGATACACTACGGCTCAGGGCAACATGCACGACCTGCAAGATATTCTGGACAATAAAGCAGGACAGCCAAGATCGATCTACGGATCGAGGGGGCCCGCCCTAGCACGCGATGACGACCATCACGCCGGATACATCATCAACAAATCCGGCCGGGCCGAACATAGCAACCCAGACCAATCCGACCTGCGTAGCCACATAGCCCGGCACAGAGGTGCCGCACATCCCCTTTGCTTCACGGACGAAGTAATGGATCACGAATTCCCAGAAGGGTTCAAACCCGTAAACATCGAATCATACGATGGCACAACAGACCCCGCAGTATGGATCGAAGATTTCCTTCTCCACATTCACATGGCCCGCGGAGATGATCTACACGCCATCAAGTATCTCCCCCTTAAGCTCAAAGGACAAGCCCGACATTGGTTAAACAGCCTGCCAGCAAATTCCATTGGCAGTTGGGAAAACATGGAAGATGCATTCCTTGACAACTTCCAGGGCACATATATGCGACCACCAGACGCTGATGACCTGAGCCACATTACTCAACAGCCCGGAGAGTCAGCCCGGAAATTTTGGACTCGGTTCCTCACTAAAAGGAACCAAATAGTCGATTGTTCAGACACCGAAGCCCTGGCGGCTTTTAAGCATAATATCCGTGACGAGTGGCTCGCTCGACACCTCGGCCAGGAAAAACCCAAGTCTATGGCAGCTCTCACAACCCTAATGACCCGTTTTTGTGCGGGAGAGAATAGCTGGTTGGCTCGTAGCGGCACCACGCCACATTCCGGCACTTCGGATGGCCGCGATGCTAACGGCAAGCCACAGCGCAACAGACATAAGAGACGGAACAACGGTGATAGCACGGAAGACACGACAGTCAACACCGGATTCAGCGGACCTAAATCCGGACAGCGGAAAAAGCCGTTCAAAAGAAATAATCAGGGACCATCCAGTCTGGACCGCATACTAGAGCGCTCGTGCCAAATTCATGGCACACCGGACAAACCAGCCAACCACACCAATAGAGACTGCTGGGTGTTCAAACAGGCCGGCAAGATAAACACCGAGAACAAGGACAAGGGGCTGCACAACGACGATGACAGTGAGCCCCGGCGTCCGAATACGGGGGGGGGGGGGGCAGACGAAATTTCCCCCCTGGTGAAAACGGTCAATATGATCTACGCCACCCACATCCCCAAGCGGGAACGGAAGCGGGCACTACGGGACGTCTATGCGATGGAGCCAGTCGCCCCCAAGTTCAACCCATGGTCAGCTTGTCCGATCACCTTTGACCGTAGGGATCACCCTACCAGCATTCGTCACGACGGCTCAGCCGCATTGGTCATAGACCCAATCATCAACGGATTCCACCTCACGCATGTCCTTATGGATGGCGGCAGCAGCCTGAACCTGCTTTATCAGGACACAGTGCGCAAGATGGGCATTGATCCTTCAAGGATCAAGCCCACCAAAACCACCTTTAAAGGTGTTATTCCTGGAGTAGAGGCCTGCTGCACGGGCTCTATAACATTGGAAGTGGTCTTCGGATCCCCAGACAACTTCAGGAGCGAAGAGCTGATCTTCGACATCGTCCTTTTCCGCAGTGGCTACCACGCACTGCTCGGGCGGACCGTATTCGCCAGATTCAATGCGGTGCCACACTACGCATATCTCAAGCTCAAGATGCTGGGACCATGCGGGGTCATCACTGTCAATGGAAATATGGACCGCTCCCTTCGAACAGAAGAGCATATGGCAGCCCTCGCGGCAGAAGTACAATGCGGCCTCCTCCGACAAACCAATCCGGCGACAACTTCGAGCACTGTCAAACGAGTCCGGAGCACCCCGCAGCAGGATCAATAGGAATGTCAAGATCGTGATTAGCAGTCCGGCCTCCGCTCAAGCCCCTCCAAAGCAGCATTCGTGCCTACCTTGGGCATAGGGGAGGCGCATCAACGACTCAGTCGATAATGCGGGTAACCGCTAAATACCTTCATACTCTTTCCCTTTTACCTTTCAGGACACCGCGTTAGTGTAGCATCCTCAGAAGAGCCGAATTGCCGGACTCATATGGAAGAGACACCCAAGGAGGCAACAGACGTTGTGTGCAGAAGGAAATACCCAGGTGGAATCTATTTATGATCATTATACCTGCTTCATCTATCTTCACACGGCTTGCCCCTGGATAAGACATGTCAAATAGTCCTATTTTTATCTCTACCTAATGCATCCATTATAAACATACGCTTAAACGTATTTTTCGTCAAATGGAGATTATATATAGCATCAGCTTATTATCCTTATTTGAGTATTTTTCTCTTATGAATGTTTATTTGGTATTACATCCGTACACCTTGGTACGGCCAGTTTGCCAGGGGCTTCTTATGACGCCCCGTAATATGGCAACTAAAAGTCCGAACACTTTCAATAGTGCGGCACCCCGAACTTATAGCACAATATGCATCAGCTCCGAATCATGTCTTGGGTCTAGAGTTGGGATAGCCCGGCTCCCTTGTTTTGGTACCTTACGTTCCGTTATATCGGCTAAGGTAGCGCAGGGAGAACTACTGCGATTGTGTCCCAGTTCTTCTGGACGAGCACCTCAGTAGAGAAAGCCGAAAACTGACCGGCATGATGTGGCGAGAGCTGGTCGCTGTTCGAGAGGTACTAAAATCCTTAAAGATTTTCCGCTTTATGCGATAAATTGGCCTTGTCCGACCAATGCGTATATAGCGCCCCAATTCGGCCTTTTGGATTCTAGGGGCTTCGCTGAAATATAAAATTGTAGACTTCTATGGCTAAGTGAAAGTTATAAAGCCGCATAGTCCGATTGCCTCGATCACTGCGCTGGACACCTCCTTAAGGGACCAAATATTTGGATAAAGAGTGTCCGGATTTTCCACGAACACCCCAGTGCTAGTCACGCGGGGGCAGAAGCCGACGACTGGCCTACTTTCAGGATTTTATAAACAGCCGCACATAAGGTAATATTTTAAATAACAAAAGCGCTACATAGCGCAAGTAACTTTGTCCTTAAAATACAAACATGACAGAAGCAAATTCATTCAAAAATGGTGTCCTTGGTACATCCGTCAGCCACGAGACGAGCACCCTTCATAATGCCATCATAGTACAACTCGGGATGGCGATGCGCCTTACCCTCCGGCGGTCCATCCTTGAACCGCTTCTCCGCATCCATCTTGCCCCAATGCACTTTGACGCGGGCAAGGGCCCGGTGGGCACCCTCGATGCACACGGATCGCTTGATCACCTCAAGCCGCGGGCAGGCATCCACCATCTGCTTGATCAGGCCGAAATAGCTACTGGGCACGAGCTCACCAGGCCACATCCGGACTATGAACCCTTTCATAGCCAATTCGGCCGCCCTGTGGAGTTCGACCAACTGCTTCAGTTGGTCACTCAGAGGCATCGGGTGTTCGGCCCCAGCATACTGGGACCAGAACAGCTTCTCTGTTGAGTTCCCCTCCTGCGCACGATAGAACTCCGCAGTGTCTGATACGCTGCGTGGCAGATCTGCAAATGCCCCTGGAGAGCTCCGAATTTGAGTAAGTAATAGAAACACCTCCTCCACATGTTTGCTTTGCATAAAGAACTTCTTACCCGCTGCTATCTTCTTGGCCTCCTGGATCTCATGTTGTGCTTTCTCGGCTTCGGCCTTGGCATCTTTTAAGCTCATAAGGGCCTTTGCCAGCTCGGCCTCTTTGGCCTTCAGATCATGCTCCACGGAATCGCACTTCTTGCCGAGGTCCTGGAGCTCCTGCTGTACCTCACGTACCCTAGCACTTTGCTTTTCGCGCTCCTTACATTCCAAGGCCGCCTTGTCTTCGGCCTCGGACATCGCCTTCTTCAGGGCCGCCACTTCGGCGGGGGTCCCTGTTACACGGTCACAAAACTTAGTTGTTAGACCCACCAATTCTGCTTACCCTTAAATACATAAGAACGAGAATTACTTACCCTTGTTCTCTTTGAGCTGCCTCTTCATGAGGTCGAGCTCTCCCTGCGCCTGCTCCAGGTCCCGCTTCAGATTGGCAACCTCGGCAGTACGGGCAACAACAGCAAGCAGCACAGCCTGCTTATTCAAAATAATACTTATGATTAGACTTCTGCGGATTTTAATTGACCCTCTGCTCGGCTTTTCTTTCCGAACACCAAACAGAGTATCAGGGGCTACTACCTATCGGGTGTTAATTTTGCACATATTTATTACTTACCTCGAAGCCTGTTAGGAGGCTGGTGCAAGCTTCGACTAGTCCGCTCTTGGCGGACGAAACCTTCCGAATCACCGTACTCATAAGAGTACGGTGCCCTTCGTCCAGGGAAGCGCCGCAAAGCGCTTTCAGCAGACCGTCCGGCGCTTCATGCGCAACGGAAGTCCGCTACATAGACGGCTCGCCCTCTTTAGCGAGGGGTCGCCTGCCTGAGTCCGGAACCATCGAAGGTTCCGGAATTGTGTTCGGCTTAGAGCCCGGCTGGCCGTGGCTCTCGTCGACACGATCCGCGGGGATCTTGAACCCCGCGTGTCCGACGTCTGGGAGCCCGCCTCGGGGCGTCTCCAGAGTCACCTCCCCCTGCTCTGGGAGCCTTTGGGACAACACCTCCGTGTCGTCCGCGGGTTGAGGAGTAGTGGCCGTCGGAAGCGAATTCATCTCCGAATTGCTCAGGGACCCGGAGGAGGATACCTCGAGGTGATCCCTGGCCGGACTGCACATATGTTCAGCATTATAAATACAGAAACTGTGAAGTGAAGTCATGATAGAATGCAAACACTTACGGTCGCGCTAGGGGCTTTCCCCTGGGCAGCCACCCCTCCTCGCTAAGAGCGGCCGTGGCGGAGTAGTCCGGAAGGGGCCCCTTCCCCTTCTTGGACGCCCCAGCCTCCCCTCCTGGGGCGGCTTTTCTCTTCTTCTCCCCCCCAATGGGGGAAGGTAGGATCTCTTCCTAATTCCCCCCACCTCCACGGGAGGAATCTGACTCGTCGTCATCGGACGACAGGGGAATGATGGCCCTGCGCTGAGGACCTTTTCTGGCCCCCGGATCCGCCTCCCCGGACCCCTCATCCTTTCCGAATGGGGCATCTTCTTCTTCTTCTTCCTCCTCCCCTTCGTGGGAGGAGTCCGCCTCGTCGTCTTCGGACGAGGCTTCTGGCACGACCTTACGCTGGAGACCCTTTCGGATCCCCGGGGCCTTCTTCTCGGCCTTCTTCTCCGGCACCTTGTACGGTGCCGGGACCAGCATCTCCTTCAGGAGAACATCTGCTGGGTCTTCTGGCAACGGAGCTGGGCAGTAAACCTGCTCCGCCGTCTCCACGTAATCCTGAAGTAAATATGCAGAACTACTTAAGGCACTCCCGTGAATGTATCGGGAAGAACTGGGTCCGATGTCAGTCTAGGAACTCACCTGCCTAGGAGCCCGCACGGCGTGAAGCCCGCGATCCTCGGATGTCAGAGGAGGCACTTCGGAGGCCTTGAACAACTCCTTCCATGCGCCTTTGTGCGTCATGTCGTAGAGCCTCTGGAGCGTCCGGTGCTCGGTGGGGACAAACTCCCACAGATTGACTGACCGCCTCTGGCAGGGCAAGATTCGGCAAACGAGCATGACCTGGATCATGTTGACAAGCTTGATGTTCTTATCCTTCATGCTTTTGACACATGTTTGGAGTCCGGCCAGCTCCGCGGAATCGCCCCAGGACAAGCCCTTCCTCTCCCAGGAGGTGAGCCGCATGGGGGCTCTAGATCGGAACTCGGGGGCCGCCGCCCAGTTGGCGCCGCGCGGCTCGATGATGTAGAACCACCCCGATTGCCATCCTTTTATGGTCTCCGCAAAGGAGCCGTCGAGCCATGTGACATTGGGCATTCGGCCCACCATGGCCCCTCCACACTCCGCCTGTTGGCCTCTTACCACCTTCGGCTTCATGCAGAAAGTTTGCAGCCATAGGCTGAAGTGAGGCTGGATGCGGAGGAAGGCCTCGCACATGACGATGAACACCGAGATGTTGAGGACGAAATTCGGGGCTAGATCATGGAAATCTAGCCCGTAGTAGAACATAAGCCCGCGGACGAAGGGATGGAGTGGGAATCCCAGTCCACGGACGAAGTGGGCGACGAATACGACCCTCTCGTGGGGTCCTGGGGTCGGAATGACTTGCCCGGTGTCTGGTAGACGGTGCGCTATCTCCGCGGCCAAGTATCCGGCCGCCCGAAGATTGGTGATGTGCTTCTCCTTGACGGTGGAAGCCACCCACTTGCCTCCTGCTCCGGACATGTTTAGCTGTGCGGGGAAAACTTGGGCTTGGGCACTGGAGCTCGAGGGGGCAAGAGTGGGCAAAGGAGGAAGAAGGCGTGGGTGAAAATGGGGGAATCTTATCCCTTTATAGAGGCGCCGGAAGTGGAACGCCTCTCCACTTGCCCGTTGGGAATCGCTTGTTTCCCAAGCGCCACGGTTAATGGCACGGTTAGATTACCCATGCCCGTATTGATGATAATCCCGTAATAAGGGGACACGATCTCTGCTTTGACAAGACGTGTCACAGAAACCGCCTCGTGATATGCGTTGTAGCTGGTTGTGTGGAAACGGTTCGAATAATGGATCCGATCATAATAACGTGTCACGTCATCGGGAAAAGTTGTCAGCAGATTGCATTTGTGAAATATCCTCCTCTCTACGGTGGTATGCGAAGATCATTTTTTCAGATCCGGACACGATTTGGGTGTTCGGTGATTACTTTGGAGTATTCGGTGGAGGAACCCGCCTTGCAATGCTAAAGACAATACTGCGCGCCGGACTCATCGTCATTGAAGCCTGGTTCAGGGGCTACTGAGGGAGTCCTGGATTAGGGGGTATCCGGACAGCCGGACTGTGTACAACGTCCGGACTATTGAAGCGTGAAGATACAAGACTCAAGACTTCGGCCCGTGTTCGGATGGGACTTTCCTTGGCGTGGAAGGCAAGCTTGGCTAGCTCCTAGGGTTTAGCCTCTACGATCTCGTGGTAGATCTACTCTTGTATTACCCATATCATCAATATTAATCAAGCAGGAAGTAGGGTTTTGCCTCCATCGAGAGGGCCCGAACCTGGGTAAACATCTGTGTCCCTTACTTCTTGTTACCATCAGCCTTGACACACAGATCGGGACCCCCTACCCGAGATCCGCCGGTTTTGACACCGACACCTGGAGCTCTTGCTATACCTAGCCCACCCTAGCATTTTGCTTTTCGCGCTCAATGCGCTCCAGGGCCGCTCTGTCTTCGGCCTTGGACAACGCTTTCTTCAAGGATGCCACTTCAGTTGTGGCCCCTATTTGAAAGTCACGACGCTTTGTCGTTAGAATCACCAATTTTGTCTACTCTTTATAATATGCAAACGGGGTATCACTCACCTTTGTTCTCTTCGAGCTGCCTCTTCGTGAGGCCGAGCTCTCCCTGGGCCTGCTCCAGGTCCCGTTTGAGTCCGGCGACCTCGGATGTGCGGGCCGCAGCAGCAAGCAGCACTGCCTGCTTATTCACATACACACCTACTATTAGACTCCTGCGGATTATAATCGACCCTCCGTTTGGCTTTTCATTCCGAACACCAAACAGAGTATCAGGGGCTACTACCTATAGGGTGGTAATTTCACACATTTCTGATTACTTACCTCAAAGCCCGTCAGGAGGCTGGTGCAGGCTTTGGTTAGTCCGCTCTTGGCAGACAGAACCTTTTGAATCACCGCACTCATAAGAATACGGTGCTCTTCATCCATGGAAGCGCCGCGAAGCGCTTCCAACAGACTATCTGACGCCCCTGGCATAACGGAAGTCATTGGCATAGACGGCTCGCCCTCCCTAGCGAGGGGCCGCCTGCCCGAGTCCGGAACCATGGGAGGTTCCGGTACAGTATCCGGCTGAGAGCCCGGCTTGCTGCGGCTCTCGTCGGCACGATCCGCGGGGATCTTATACCCCATGTGCCCGGCGTCTGGAATGATACCTTGGGGCTTCTCTAGGGTCACCTCCCCCTGCTCGGGGAGCCTTTGGGACAACACCTCCATGTCATCCGCAGGCCGAGGAGTAGTGGCTGTCGGGAGCGAGTTCATCGCTGAATCACTCAAGGACCCATCCGAAGATGATACCTCGGGATGGACCCTGGCCAGACTGCATATATGTTCGGCGTTATAACAAGACTATGAAGCGAAGTCGCACTAAAGCATAATAGAGTGCGGATACTTACGATCTCGCTAGGGGCTTCCCCCTGGGCAGCCACTCTTCCTCGCTATGGGCGGCCGTGGTGGAGTAGTCCGGAAGGGACGCCTTTCCCTTCTTGCGCGTCCTAGCCTCCCCCTCCGGGGCGGCTTTCCTCTTCTTCTCCTCCCCAGTGCAGGGAGACAGAGTTTCTTCGTGTTTCCCCCCCGCCTCCGCGGGAGGAATCTGCCTCGTCATCTTCGGACGATGAGGGTATGACGGCCTTGCGCCGGGGACCCTTCCCGGTCCCCTGGCCCGCCTTCTTAGGCCCCCCATCCTCTCCGAATGGGGCGGCCCCTTCCTCTTCTTCCTCCCCTTCGAGGGAGGAGTGTGCCTCGTCGTCTTCGGACAAGGCATCCGGTACGACCTTATGCCGGAGACCCTTCCTGGTCCCCGGGGCCTTCTTTTCGGCCTTCTTTTCCGGCGCCTTGTAGGGCACCAGGACTAGCATCTCCGTCAGGAGAGCATCTGCTGGACCTTCTGGCAATGGAGCCGGACAGTCAATCCGCTCCGTCATCTCCATGTATTCCTGATCGAATACGCACAATGACTTGAGATTCCCCCATGAGTACATTGGGAAAAACTGAATCCGCTGGTAGTCAGAAAACTCACCGGACGGGGGAGCCACGCGGCGTGAAGTCCGCGATCCTCGGATGTAGGAGGAGGTACTTCAGAGGCCTTGAACAGTGCCTTCTAGGCGTCCTTGTGCGTCATGCCATAGAGCTTTCGAAGCGTCTCGTGTTCGGCTGGGATGAACTCCTACAAATTGAATACCCGTCTTTGGCACGGAAGAATCCGGCAGATAAGCATGACCTGGACCACGTTGACAAGCTTGATTTTCTTGTCCTTCATATTCTTGATGCAGTTTTAAAGACCGGTCAGCTCCACAGGCTCGCCCCAGGCCAGGCCCTTCTTTTCCCAGGAGGTGAGACGCATGGGGATTCCGGATCGGAATTCGGGGGCCGCCGCCTAGTTGGCGTCGCGCGGCTCGGTGATGTAGAACCATCCCGATTTCCACCCTTTCACTGTCTCCGCGAAGGGGCTGTCAAGCCAGGTGACGTTGGGCATCTTGCCCACCATGGCACCTCCGCACTCCGCTTGCTGGCCGCTCACGATCTTCGGCTTCACGTAGAAGATTCGTAGCCACAAGCCAAAGTGAGGCTTGATGTGGAGGAAGGCCTCGCACACGACGATAAACGCCAAGATGTTGAGGACGAAGTTTGGGGCTAGATCATGTAAATCTAGCTCGTAGTAGAACATGAGCCTGCGGACGAAGGCATGAAGTGGAAATCCCAGTCCACGAACAAAGTGGGCGAGAAACATGACCCTCTCGTGGGGTTCCGGAGTTGGAATGATCTGCCGTCCGGTAGCCGGTGCGCGATGTCTGCGGCCAAGTATCCGGCCGCCCGGAGCTTCATAATATGTTCCTCCTTCACGGTGGAGGCCACCCATTTGCCTCCTGCTTCGGACATATTCGGCTGTGCGGAGAAGGCGTGAGCTAGGGCGCTGGAGCTCGAGGGTGTGAGAATGGGTAAGCATAGAAGGAAGAAGACGTGGGTGAAAATGGGGAATCCTTATCCCTTTATAGAGGCGACGAAAGCGGTGCGTCTCCCCACTTACCCGTTGAGAATCGCTTATTTCCCAAGCACCACGATTGATGGCGCGGTTGGGTTACCCATACCCGTATTGATGAGAATCCCGTGACAAGGGGACACGATCTCTGCTTTGACAGGACATGTCAAGGAAACCGCCTCGCAATATGCGTTGTGGCTGGTTGTGGGAAAACGGTTCGAATAATGACCCGACCGTAGTGTCATGTCACGTTGTCCAAAAAGTTGTCAGCAGATTACATTTGTGAAATATAATTCTCTCTACGGTGGTGTGTGAAGATCATATTGCAGATCCGGACACGGTTTAAGTGTTCGATAATTACTTTGGAGTATTCAGAGATGGAACCCTCCTTGCAATGCCGAAGACGAACTGCGCGCCGGACTCATTGTCATTGAAGCCTGGTTCAGGGGCTACTGAGGGAGTCCTGGATTAGGGGGTATCCGGACAGCCGGACTATATACTTTGTCTGGACTATTGGAGCGTAAAGATACAAGACTCAAGACTCCGTCCCGTGTCCGGATGGGACTCTCCTTTGCGTGGAAGACAAGCTTGGCGATCTGGATATTATATTTCCTTCTTTGTAACCGACTCCATGTAAACCCTAGCCCCCTCCGGTGTCTATATAAACTGGAGGGTTTAGTCCTCAGAGGGACGATCAGAATCATAATCATCATAGGCTAGCTTCTACGGTTTAGCCTCTATGATCTCCTAGTAGATCAACTCTTGTACTACTCATATAATCAGTATCAATCAAGCAGGAAGTAGGGTTTTACCTCCATCGAGAGGGCCCGAACCTGGGTAAACATTGTGTCCCTTGCCGCCTGTTACCATTAGCCTAAGACGCACAGATCGGGACCCTCTACCCGAGATCCTCCAGTTTCGACACTGACAACAGGGACCTATTTTGAAACACAACTTGCCTGTTGAAATTCTAGGGGATCCTCCACCACCCAAGGGTGATCCCGTGTTTGAGATTAAACCACTACCTGATACTCTTAAATATGCTTATCTTGATGAAAAGAAGATATATCCTGTTATTATTAGTGCTAACCTTTCAGAGTAGGAAGAGGAGAAATTATTGAAAACTCTGAAGAAGCACCATGCTGCTATTGGATATACTCTTGACGATCTTAAGGGCATTAGTCCCACTCTATGCCAACACAAAATAAAATTGGAGAAAGACGCCAAACCAGTTGTTGATCACCAACGATGGTTAAATCCTAAGATTAAAGAAGTGGTAAGAAAAGAAATACTAAAGCTCCTAGAGGCAGGTATAATTTATCCCGTTGCTGATAGCCAGTGGGTAAGTCCTGTCCACTATGTCCCTAAGAAGGGAGGTATTTATGTTGTTCCTAATGATAAAGATAAATTGATCCCGCAAATATTGTTACAGGTTATAGGATGGTAATTGATTTCTGCAAATTAAATAAAGCTACTAAAAAGGATCATTACCCTTTGCCTTTTATTGATCAAATGCTAGAAAGATTATCCAAACATACACATTTTTGCTTTCTAGATGGTTACTCTGGTTTCTCTCAAATACCTGTGTCAAAAGAGGATCAAGAAAAGACCACTTTTACTTGCCCTTTCGGTACTTTTGCTTATAGACGTATGCCTTTTGGTTTATGTAATGCACCTGCTACCTTTCAAAGATGCATGATGGCTATATTCTCTGACTTTTGTGAAAAGATTGTTGAGGTTTTCATGGATGATTTCTCCGTTTATGGATCTTCTTTTGATGATTGCTTGAGCAACCTCGATCGAGTTTTGCAGAGATGTGAAGAAACTAATCTTGTCTTGAATTGGGAAAAGTGCCACTTTATGGTTAATGAAGGTATTGTCTTGGGGCATAAATTATCTGAAAGAGGTATTGAAGTTGATAAAGCTAAAGTTGGTGCTATTGAAAAGATGTCGTGTCCTAAAGACATTAAAGGTATAAGAAGTTTCCTTGGTCATGCCGGTTTTATAGGAGGTTCATTAAGGACTTCTCTAAAATCTCCAGGCCTCTGACTAATCTCTTACAAAAAGATATTCCTTTTGTCTTCGATGATGATTGTGTAGAAGCATTTGAAATACTTAAGAAAGCTTTGATTTCTGCACCTATTGTTCAGCCACCTGATTGGAATTTACCCTTTGAAATTATGTGCGATGCTAGTGATTATGCCGTAGGTGCTGTTTTAGGACAAAGAGTTGATAAGAAACTAAATGTTATTCAATATGCCAGTAAAACTCTAAACAATGCCCAGAGAAATTATGCTACTACTGAAAAAGAATTTTTAGCAGTTGTGTTTGCTTGTGATAAGTTTAGACCTTATATCATTGATTCTAAAGTAACTGTTCACACTGATCATGCTGCTATTAAATATCTTATGGAAAAGAAAGATGCTAAACCTAGACTTATTAGATGGGTTCTCCTACTACAAGAATTTGATTTACATATTATTGATAGAAAGGGAGCTAAGAACCCTGTTGCAGACAACTTGTCTAGGTTAGAGAATGTTCTTGATGACCCACTACCTATTGATGATAGCTTTCCTGATGAACAATTAGCTGTCATAAATGCTTCTCGTACTGCTCCATGGTATGCTGATTATGCTAATTACATTGTTGCTAAATTTATACCACCTAGTTTCACATACCAGCAAAGTTTTTCTATGATTTAAGACATTACTTCTGGGATGACCCACACCTTTATAAAGAAGGAGTAGATGGTGTTATTAGACGTTGTGTACCTGAGCATGAACAGGAACAGATCCTACGCAAGTGTCACTCTGAGGCTTATGGATGACACCACGCTGGAGATAGAACTGCGCATAAGGTATTGCAATCCGGTTTTTATTGGCCTACTCTCTTCAAGGATGCTCGTAAGTTTGTCTTGTCTTGCGATGAATGTCAAAGAATTGGTAATATAAGTAGACGTCAAGAAATGCCTATGAATTATTCACTTGTTATTGAACCATCTGATGTTTGGGGCTTTGACTATATGGGACTTTTTCCTTCCTCTAATGGGTATGCACATATTTTAGTTGATGTTGATTACGTTACTAAGTGGATAGAAGCTATTCCAACTAGTAGTGTTGATCATAACACCTCTATTAAGATGGTTAAAGAAGTTATTTTTCCGAGGTTTGGAGTCCCCAGATACCTAATGACTGATGGTGGTTCACATTTTATTCATGGTACTTTTCGTAAAATGCTTGCTAAGTATGATGTTAATCATAGAATTGCATTTCCATATCACCCACAGTCTAGTGGCCAAGTAGAACTGAGTAACAGAGAGCTTAAATTGATTTTGCAAAAGACTGTTAATAGATCTAGAAAGAATTGGTCCAAGAAACTTGATGATGCATTATGGGCTTATAGAACTGCATATAAAAATCCTATGGGTATGTCTCCATATAAAATGGTTTATGGAAAAGCTTGTCACTTACCTCTCGAACTAGAACATAAGGCATATTGGGCCATTAAAGAGCTCAATTATGACTTCAAACTTGCCAGTGAGAAGAGGCTATTTGACATTAGCTCACTTGATGAGTGGAGAACCCAGGCCTATGAGAATGCCAAACTATTTAAAGAAAAAGTTAAAAGATGGCATGACAAAAGGATACAAAAGCATGAGTTTAATGTAGGTGATTATGTGTTGCTTTTCAACTCTCGTTTAAGATTTTTTGCAGGAAAACTCCTCTCTAAATGGGAAGGTCCTTACGTTATCGAGGAGGTCTATCGTTCCGGTGCCATAAAAATCAACAACTTCGAAGGCACAAATCCGAAGGTGGTGAATGGTCAAAGGATCAAACATTATATCTCAGGTAATCCTATAAATGTTGAAACCAATGTTATTGCAATTGTAACCCCAAAGGAATAGATAAGGCACACTTTCCAGAACGTTTTAGACTCCGAAAAGGAATAGGTATGTGGTACGGTAAGTAAACCGACTCCAAAATAGTTCTAATAGCAATTTCTCTCTGTTTTGGAATATTTAAGAAAATAAGAAAATAAGAAGTAGTCTGGGAAGGACACGAGGCGGCCACGAGGGTGGAGGGCGTGCCCTACCCCCCTGGGCACGCCCCCTACCTCGTGGGCACCTCGTGTGCTCTCCGGACTCTGTTTTCTTGCACGATACTTCTTTTAGTCGGTAAAAATTCATTATATATTCTCCCAAAGGTTTTGACCACCGCACCACGCAAATATCTCTTCTTTTTGTTTCGAGCTATTTTTCTGACAGATCTAGATCACCATGATGTCTTCGAGCGCACCCAAGGACAAGTTCTTCGAGAAGGTCATCAACCCCTACCTCACGGAGGTGCTGGAACACCCTCAAACCATTGAGATGCACGAGGGGGTGCTGCACATCCGCAATGTCGAGGGACCAAGGAGAACCGGGAGCATGGAGACAAGACTCGAAGCAATGGAGCAGCAGGTTTTGAAGTGCCAAGGGATGGTGGAACGCAGACTCGATGCCAACCACATGATGATCGCGGAGTTCACCAACAACCACAAGCTGGATGCCAAGAACATTGGGGAGGCCATCTTCAAGCTTCACGAGAAAATCGAGCACCTCCAAGCTCAGATCTATGACCTGCAAAACCAAAACTATGAGTATGAATATAGATTCAAGAGGATGAGTTTGGCTACAGATTTAAGGATCTTGGAGACTCGATCATCTTTCTATGATGGTGAGCCTATGCCTTGGAAGAGGGATGACGCCTTCATCATCAACAACTCCATCATCACCACCTCCGAGGAATTGAGTATTGGGCATGGGCACTCCCCTTGGCAACTGCCAAGCTTGAGGGAGTTGCCCCGGTATCGTATCACCATCACACTCCTATATTTACCGTTTTTCTTAGTTCGTTCCTTTTAGTAATATCTTGATCTAGTAGAATAAAGTTCTGGTATGATTTAGTTTTGAGTTTTGCCTTATGATCCTTCTATGTAATCGAGTCCGTGAGCTATATATAATAAAGATTAGTGTTGAGTCAAGGGCTTGATTATCTTACTTTGATCTTGAGGGAATAAAAGAAAGAATAAAAAGAAATAAAAGAGATCATATTGGTCTTATGGAGAGTAATGACTTCACATATAAAGAGTATGATGAATAAAAGTTGTTGAGAGTTTACAAACATAGTTTTGGTCATCGTTGCAATTAATAGGAAGTAATAAAGAAAGAGAGGTTTTCACATATAAATATACTATCTTGGACATCTTTTATGATTGTGATCACTCATTAAAATATGACATGCTAAAGAGTTGATGTTGGACAAGGAAGACACCGTAATGGGTTATGTTTTCTTATATCCGAAATAAAGTATTCTCATGGATCATCCAACATGTTGAGCTTGCCTTTCCCCCTCATTCTAGCCAAATTCTTTGCACCAAGTAGAGATACTACTTGTGCTTCCAAAATATCCTCAAACCTGGTTTTGCCATGAGAGTCCACCATATCTACCTATGGATTGAGTAAGATCCTTCAAGTAAGTTGTTATGTTGCATGCAATAAAAAATTGCTCTCTAAATATGTATGACTTATTAGTGTGGAGAAAATAAGCTTTATATGATCTTGTGATATGGAAGCAATAAAAGCGACGGACTGCATAATAAAGGTCCATATCACAAGTGGCAATATAAAGTGACATTCTTTTGCATTAAGATTTCGTGCATCCAACCATAAAAGCACATGACAACCTCTGCTTCCCTCTGCGAAGGGCCTATCTTTTACTTTTGTCTTAAAACTTTTGCTAGAGTCATGGTGATATTCACCTTTCCTTTTTACATTTTATCCTTTAGCAAGCACCTTGTGTTGGAAAGATCCTGATATATATATATATATATATATATATATATATATATATATATATATATCCAATTGGATGTAAGTTAGCATGAACTATTATTGTTGACATTACCCTTGAGGTAAAAGGTTGGGAGGCAACACTATAAGCCCCTATCTTTCCTGTGTCCGATTAAAACTCCATACCCATAAGTATTGCGTGAGTGTTAGCAATTGTGAAAGAGTAAATGATAGTTGAGTATGTGGACTTGCTGAAAAGCTCTTATATTGACTCTTTCTGATGTTATGATAAATTGCAATTGCTTCAGTGACCGGGAGCATAGTTTGTTAGTTTTCAATGAAGTTTCTGATTCATACTTGACATTGTGAATAGATTGTTACTTGAGCATAAGAAATCATATGACAATATATATATATATATATATATATATATATATATATATATATATGTTGTTGTTATAAGAATGATCATGACGCTCTCATGTCCGTATTTTATTTTATCGACACCTCTATCTCTAAACATGTGGACATATTTTTCGTTATTGGCTTCCGCTTGAGGACAAGTGAGGTCTAAGCTTGGGGGAGTTGATACGCCCATTTTGCATCATGCTTTTATATCGATATTTATTGCATTATGGGTTGTTATTACACGTTATGTCACAATACTTATGCATATTCTCTCTTATTTTACAAGGTTTACATGAAGAGGGAGAATGCCGGCAGCTGGAATTCTGGGCTAGAAAAGGAGCAAATATTAGACACCTATTCTGCACAACTCCGAAAGTCCCAAAACTCCAAGGAAGTTATTTTTGGAATTAATAAAAAATACTGAGAGAAGAAAATACCAGAGGGGGGCCACCCACCGTCCACGAGGGTGGGGGCGCGCCCAACCCCCCTGGGTGCACCCCCTGCCTCGTGGGCCCCCTGGCAGGTCTCCGGTGCCCATCTTCTGCTATATGAAGTCTTTTACCCTGGAAAAAATCATAAGCAAGCTTTCGGGATGAGACACCGCCGCCACGAGGCAGAACCTTGGCGGAACCAATCTAGGGCTCCGGCGGAGCTGTTCTGCTGGGGAAACATCCCCCCGGGAGGAGGAAATCATCACCATCATCATCACCATCGATCCTCTCATTGGGAGGGGGTCAATCTCCATCAACATCTTCACCAACACCATCTCCTCTCAAACCCTAGTTCATCTCTTGTATCCAATCTTTGTCCCAAAACCTCAGATTGGTACCTATGGGTTGCTAGTAGTGTTGATTACTCCTTGTAGTTGATGCTAGTTGGTTTATTCAATGGAATATTATATGTTCAGATCCTTAATGCATATTAATACTCCTCTGGTTATGAACATGAATATGATTTGTGAGTAGTTACGTTTGTTCCTGAGGACATGGGAGAAGTCTTGCTATAAGTAGTCATGTGAATTTGGTATTCGTTCGATATTTTGATGAGATGTATGTTGTCTCTCCTCTGGTGGTGTTATGTGAACGTTGACTACATGAAACTTCACCATTGTTTGGGCCTAGAGGAAGGCATTGGGAAGTAATAAGTAGATGATGGGTTGCTAGAGTGACAGAAGCTTAAACCCTAGTTTATGAGTTGCTTCGTAAGGGGCTGATTTGGATCCACATGTTTCATGCTATGGTTAGGTTTACCTTAATACTTATTTTGTAGTTGCGGATGCTTGCAATAGGGGTTAATCATAAGTGGGATGCTTGTCCAAGAAAGGGCAGTACCCAAGCACCAGTCCACCCACATACCAAATTATCAAAGTAACGAACGCGAATCATACGAGCGTGATGAAAACTAGCTTGACGATAACTCCCATGTGTCCTCGGGAGCGCTTTTCTCTATATAAGAGTTTGTCCAGGCTTGTCCTTTGCTACAAAAAGGATTGGTCCACCTTGCTGCACCTTATTTACTTTTGTTACTTGTTACCCGTTATGAATTACCTTATCACAAAACTATCTGTTACCGATAATTTCAGTGCTTGCAGAGAATACCTTACTGAAAACCGCTTGTCATTTCCTTCTGCTCCTCATTGGGTTCAACACTCTTACTTATTGAAAGGACTACGATAGATCCCCTACACTTGTGGGTCATCAGGCATGCATAGTTACTATGTTCAGATTGAAATGATGCAATCTGGGAAATCTCACTCATAGCATATGACAAGTTTAAAGGGTTGTCGAACATGATGTGACCTATAGAGTTTTCACATGATATCCTATGGAGCATAGATAAAACAAGAAACTAAAAGATTCAGTTGCAAGATCTAAAGATATACCTTCAAGCACTAACCTCATTGGCAATGGCGCTAGAAAAGAGCTTGATGTCTACTACGCAACTTTATCCTGGTAGACATTGTTGGGCCTCCAAGTGCAGAGTTTTGTAGGACAATAGCAAATTTCCCTCAAATGGATTACCTAAGGTTTATCAATCCATGGGATGCATAGGATGAAGATGGTCTCTCTCAAACAACCCTGCAACTGAATAACAAAGAGTCTCTTGTGTCCGCAACACACCCAATACAATGGTAAATTGTATAGGTGCACTAGTTCGGCGAAGAGATGGTGATACAAGTGTAATATGGATGGTAGATATAGGTTTTTGTAATCTGAAAAATATAAAAATAGCAAGGTAGCAAGTAGTAAAAGTGAGTGAAACAGTATTGCAATGCTTGGAAACAAGGCCTAGGGTTCATACTTTCACTAGTGCAAGTTCTCTCAACAATGATAACATAATTGGATCACATGACAATCCCTCAACATGCAACAAAGAATCACTCCAAAGTTTCTATCGGAGAACGTAGGACGAAAACGTGCATCAACCCCTATGCATAGATTACTCAAATGTCACCACGGGAATCCGCAAGTTGATTGCCAAAACATACATTAAGTAAATCAATAGAACATCCCATTGTCACCATAGATATTCCATCACAAGACATGCATCAAGTGTTCTCAAATCCAATACTCAACCCAACATAACGAAACCTCAAAGAGCAAGACTCAATTCATCACAAGAAGGTAGAGGGGGAGAAACACCATATGATTCAACTATAGTAACAAAGCTCGCGGTACATCAAGATCGTGCCAAATCAAGAACACGAGAGAGAGAGAGAGAGAGAGAGAGAGAGAGATCAAACTCATAGTACTGGTACATACCCTCAGCCCCGAGGGTGAACTACTCCCTCCTCGTCATGGAAAGCGCCGGGATGATGAAGATGGCCATCGATGCTGGTTTCCCCCTCCGGCAGGGTGCCAGAACAGGCTCCCGATTGGTTATTCATGGCCATAGAGGCTTGCGGCGGCGGAACTCCCGATCTAGGTTTATTTCTGGGGGTTTCTATATTTATAGGAATTTTTGGCGTCGGGAACAAGTCAGGGGGGTCTACGAGGCGATGACTAGGCAGGGGGGCGCGCCCTAGGGGGCCGCGCCCTCCACCCTTGTAGATGCCTCGTGGCTCTTCTGGCACAACTCTTTTGCTTCGGGGGCTTCTTCTGGTCCATAAAAAATCATCGTAAATTTTCAGCTCATTTGGACTCCGTTTGATATTCCTTTTCTGTGAAACTAAAAAAAAGAAGGAAAAAACAGTAACTAGCACTGGGCTCTAGGTTAATAGGTTAGTCCCAAAAATAATATAAAATAGCATATAAGTGCATATAAAACATCCAAGATGGATAATATAATAGCATGGAACAATCAAAAATTATAGATACGTTGGAGACATATCAAATACAAATTGAATACCTGACATGAACTAATAATAATCTTGATCGTTGGGTTCAATAAATGCTCCGAGATCAATGACTGCATCATCATCATCACAATCATGAATGACGTGCTCATCAGGTTCAGCGGCATCAAAATGTGCAAGGCCACCTTTATGTAATCAGTCAACATTGACAAGTCATCCGCAACAGTAACCTCTTCTTATTCTGGCTCAGGGGTGAAGTCGGATTCACTGTCGCTGTCTACTTCAATGTTCTGGGGTGAAGTAGAGCATTTCTTGAAGCATTTTTTCGAAAGACGTGTTTCTTGGAAGAATTCACCTTCATATGTGTCTGGGTTGAGGTTCATAATCCTCTTCATTGGGGGGAGGTGGTCTAACACGTGGCGGCACTTCATAAACGACATCCCAACCATTCAGATTTGGATCAGTTTGGCAGGCCCACGGTAGATAGAAAACTCGGGTCACCTATTGAGCCATAATATAGACATCGGGAACATCTAAATGGGTGCTTTGTTTGATTTCGACTAGCCCTATATGTTAACGAGTCCTTCTAGTCTCCTTCAGCTGGAACCAATAACATTTGAAGACTACGACGTTCGGTGGGTTTTCATCATAGAATAGAAGTTCACAAATTGCTTCAACTCTCCCATAATACTCGGTACCTCCATCGCCGATAGCAGAGACACAACAATTTATAGACTTTCGGTCAGCCATAGATAGCTCTTTGTCGTAGGTACGAAAGTGATACCCGTTGATGTCGTATTTGTCAAATGAATGGACCTTATAGTCAAAACCATTAGCAACTTTTTTCAGTTCAGCGTCCATAGACTTTGAATTAGCCTACAAATTTAGTACGAAAGGATTATTGCATTAGTCATAAATTACACGAAGAAATGAGAATGGTCTAATGGAAATTACCGTTTGTTTGAACTAAGAGGTGAAACCGGGAAAGTCGCCTCCTTGCTTTGCCAAAAGCTCATACTCTTTGATGGATTCCTTTTTGATCTCTGCTCCATTCAAGAATTTGGCGACGTATCGACTGTATCAAATATCCGGGAATAGAGCATTTCAAAGGAATTAGAAGTTACGAAATAATGTACCATGATAACTTACTTGATGTACAGCCGCACTTCTGTTAGGTTGTTGAAGATATACAACGAAATGGTCTGCCATTCTTTGACATCCAACGATATTGGTTTTGAAGCACCAGCTAGTGCGAGATTCCCTTTGAATAGGCTGAGGTTGGATCCACCTTTTTTAGGGTAGCCAACATTGTACCGAGGCTTCGGATTATGCAAATGAGGATTTTTGGCTTCGTAGCGTGATGTCACAAAGTTTGCCGCTTCCTCAGTAATGAATGCCTCGGCCATCGATGCTTCAATTCTACGTTTATTTTTACATTTTGCTCGGAGCGTCTTTTGCATCCTCTCAGTTGCGTAGCATCGACGATTTTGCACGGGCACCCCCAATCTTGCCTCAGTCGGGAGATGCAAAATCAAGTGTTGCATTGGATTAAAGAAGCCCAACAGAAAGATCTTCTCTAACTTGCAAATAAACTCCGGCGCCAACTCTTCCATTTCTTCTAGCATGGCAGGCGATAGTTCTTTCGTGCAAAAAACACGGAAGAAATAGCTCAGCTCTGCCAGTACTAGCCATTCATCCTCAGGCATAAAGCCACGCAACATCACCGACATTATCCGCTCAATCCATATGTGCCAAATATTTCCAATTTTTCAAGACTCGCTCCCCTCTTTAGATTAGCGGCATACCCATCAGGGAACATCAACTGCATTTCACCCACAAGATAATTTCCCTCATTGCTGGCCTTCCAAGATTGAACCATGCCTTTGGCTTCGTCCAGTTCTGCTTTCCTTTTGGTTCTTGCATGTTTTGTAACTGTCTATCACATAACGCCTCTTAATAGACTCTAGCCTTAGTATTATCCTTTGCCTTCCCCTCTATGCCAAACAATGTACCAAATAGGGCCTAGGTGATATTCTTTTCAGTGTGCATCACGTCGATGTTGTGTGGGCAAAGGAGGTCTTTGAAGTAAGGCAGATCCCACAAGCATGTCTTGTGAGTCCATGCGTGTTCCAAATTATACCCCTTGAAATACCCTGGATGCTCTGGATCTGGCTCAAGAGTGTTTAACTGATCGGGTATCTTGGCCTATCAACGCAGGTGGTGCAGAGTTTTTGACAACTCTACCTTTGATGAAGTTCTTCTTGTCTTTCCTGAACTTATGGCGAGGATCCAAGAACTGTCTATGCAAGTCGAAGCAAGAAAACTTGCGACCCGCCTGCAGCCAACGAAACTCAAGAGTTGCCTTGCGTCTGGGGCACGGGAACCTTCCATGCACACACCAGCCAACGAATAGCGCATACATCGGCAAGTCATGCATCAAGTACATGTACCAGACATGCATTATGAAGTTTTGTTTGCTAGCGGTGTCGTATTTCTTGAACCCATTATCCCAAGCTTCTTACAATTCATCCTTGAGTGGTTGCATGTACACATTCATATTCTTCCCCAGATAGTTGGGCCCTAGAATTATCAACGTGAGGAAAATGTTCTTTCTTTGCATAATTTGTCCGGGGGGAGGGAGATTGAATGGAATGACAAATATGGGCCAACAACTGTATTGGGTTGCCATCAGACCAAACACACTGAAACCATCCATGTTGATGGCGACTCGAGGATGCCTTGGATCTGCCATTTTTGCTCATGTAATGCATCAAAGCGCTTCCACGCAGAACCATCCGACGTGTGTACCATCATCAGATTCCCATCTGCATCTAGTTCGGTTCTTTTGGCCATTTTGTGCCATGTCATCTGTGTTGCCATCTCTTCGACCATGAAAATACGTTGAAGTCTTGGTATGATTGGTAAATGCCGAAGAACATTAACGGGGATTTTGGTCTACGTCTTCTCACCCATACCGTTGTCTACCACAACATACCTGGAAGACTTGCAAATGGGACAACAGTTCAACTCCACATACTCAAGCCTAAATAAGGCACATCCTTTCTCACAGGCATGTATCTTCTCATAGGGCATGTTAAGTGCATGGAGGATTTTATCCAAGTGGTACAGGTTTGCAGGCATTACATGGCCTTTGGGTAGAAAGCGTCCAAATATTGTCATCATCGCGTCGTAGCATTCTCTTCCCAAGTTGAATTGAGCCTTTAGAGCCATTACTTGTGATATGGCATTCAGTTGACAAAGCTCAGTGTGCTCGTGGAGAGGACGTTTTGAAGACTCCAACATTTCATTGAAGGCCTTTGCAGATTCCTCCATCTCATCGTCTGAATCCTGAGCATCATCAAAGTCCTGCATCATGTGTTGCATCCCCGGTACCATGCTCGTCGGTGCAACGACGAACCACCTCAACTCTGGCACATTGGGCAGACTCACCATGAAATGTC
Organism: Triticum timopheevii; assembly: GCA_963921465.1. Classification (NCBI taxonomy): domain Eukaryota; kingdom Viridiplantae; phylum Streptophyta; class Magnoliopsida; order Poales; family Poaceae; genus Triticum; species Triticum timopheevii. Next base: position 109,998,530 of record OY997270.1, read on the forward strand.
CACACCGTATAACCGAGCGTAAAACCACTCTTTTGCAGGTGTTTGCCCATTTCATCCTCTGTCCTCTTTCCCTAATTGTCGCACTGGACACAAGGGCACCGGGTTTTCCTTTGGCCATTTGCAAATGCGACTTTCACAAACCCCTTGGTTTTTGTAAACCATTCATTGGTCATCTCTTTCTGACTAGTGTGACCGGTGTACATGCACGCACAATCACTCATCTTGGCTTGCCTAGCTACTGGACACACAAGAAACACATATATAATTCGTCATGTATATATTCATCAGTTAATCTAGGTTGTCAATTTTATTATGTCCATACAACCTACACTCTAATAGGTAAAGATAGGTCCAAATCCCACCAGAGTATGTGTAGATTGGGTTCGTTTTCCCATGCCCTGCTCCGGATTCGCTGCAAAATTTCGGCAGCACCTCCCCGCTGTTCTCCTGATATGCGTCTCTGCAATAAACAGAGGGATGTGTACCCGGAGAACAACAGGGAGGCACTGACGAAATTTATGCGTCGGATCCGGAGCAGAGCATATGGGAAAATGAACCCAATCTACACATACTCGGGCTGTCCATGGATAATGTTGGAAAATTCGAAAGAATCACGGTTATAAATATGCAAATGCATGCATATTTATAACTGGTCACGCATAGTGATGATTGAAGACACCTATAGCTAGCAAACTTCATCGACGTGAACACCAGAACAGAGCAAATAGTTAAGCGGCGCAGCGATGAAACACCTACACATTGAAATCCAAAGATGAGTAACGTAGCATTATTTTTTTGCCATCAACGTACCTAAATGTCTACAACAGGATGCCACCGCAAAGTTGTAAAAAAACTGTTCGCATTGCTCGTTCCTCGACCCCTCGGTGACCCTCGACCCCTCGACCCTCGAACCCTCGTCCCTCTACCTTCTTCTTCTTCTTAACCACTTTCTTCTTAACCTAAACTAAACTAAATCTAAACCTAAACCTACAAAAACAAGAAAAAAACCTAAACCTAAACTAAATTAAATCTAAACCTAAACCTAAAAATAAACTAAATCTAACTAAACTAACATAGAAAAAATGAAAAAAAAGAGGGGGAGGGGGCTCACTGGAATGGTGGAGGTGGAGGCCGATGGAGGAGGGGGCGGGGGGCCTGGGGCATCCGCAGCAGGGCCCGGGGGCACTGGAGCGACGGGGTGGTGCAGGGCGCGACAGGGCGGCAGGGCAGCAGGGCGGTGGGATCGTGCGGCGGGGGGAGAGGGTGCGGGGCGCGATGAGGGCGACGAGCCGGTAGGGTGGTGCGGGGCGGCAGGGTGGTGCTGCGACAGGGTGGTGGGGCGGCGATGATGTGGGCGCGAGCGGAGAGAGAGGGGAGAGAGAGGGGTGGGGCCGGGCATAGAGAGGGACGGGGTTACCATTAGGTTGGATAGGCCAACCTCTTTGACGTCTTCTAGTGGACGACAAAGATTCTTTGCCATCCGCTAGCAGACGACAAAGAGGTTGGGGAGTGGGCCGTTACAGCGTTGCCCTAAAATAGATCCCTCCCAACCTCTTTTCCGTTTGCTAGCGGACGGCAAAGAATTGGCTGACGACAAATTGCATCTTTGCCATCAGTGAGTTCTTTGTCGTCTGCTTTTTTGTGAGTTGACGACAAAGACCTTCTTTGTCGTCCACAAGCTGACGGCAACGAACTGACAGACGGCAAATTCTCTGATTCCAGTAGTGATTGCAGGAGCAAATATAGACATTATGAACATTTGGCAAGCTCTATATGATGACTACTTAATAGTTTAGTGCGCCATGCTTTATGGCTTAGTACTAAGACTTAAAAAACATTTTGAATGCCATAGAGCATATGAGATGTTCCAAGAGCTGAAATTAGTATTTCAGATTCATGCCCGTGTCGAGAGGTATAAGACCTGTGACAAGTACTTTGCCTACAAGATGGAGGAGAATAGCTAAACCAGTGAGCATGTGCTTAGACTGTCTGGGTACTACAATCGCTTGAATCAAGTGGGTGTTAATCTTCCAGATAAGATAGTGATTGACAAAGTTCTCTACTCACTATCACCAAGCTACTAGAGCTTCGTGATGAACTATAATATGCAAGGGATGACGAAAACGATTCCCGAGCTCTTCGCGATACTGAAATCGGCAGAGGTAGAAATCAAGAAAGGGCATCACGTGTTGATGGTTAACAAGACCACTATTTTCAATAAAAAGGGCAAGGGAAAGAAATGGAACTTCAAGAAGAATGGCAAGCAAGTTGCTGCTCCCGTGAAGAAGCCCAAAGGTGGACCCAAGCCTGAAACTGAGTGCTCCAAAGTGCAAAGAAAATGGTCACTAGAAGCGGGACTACACCAAACACTTGGCGGATAAGAAGGATTGCAAAGTGAACAAATGTATATTTGATATACATGTTATTGATGTGTACCTTACTAGTGTTCATAGTAGCCCCTGGGTATTTTCATACCGGTTCGGTTGATAGGATTAGTAACTCGAAACAAGAGTTGTAGAATAAACAGACACTAGTTAAGGGCGAGGTGACGATGTGTGTTGGAAGTGATTCCAAGGTTGATACGATCACCATCACACACTCCCTCTACCTTCAGGATTAGTGTTGAACCTAGATAAATGTTATTTGGTGTTTGCGTTGAGCATGAATATGATTAGATCATGTTTATTGCAATGGTTATTCATTTAAGTCAGAGAATAATTGTTGTTCTACTTACATGAATAAAAACTTCTATGGTCATATACCCGATGTGAATGGTTTATTGAATCTCGATCGTCATGATACCCATATTCATAATATTGATACAAAAAGATGCAAAGTTGATAATGATAGTGCAACATACTTGTGGCACTGCCGTTTAGGTCATATTGGTGTAAAGCGCATGAAGAAACTCCATGCGTGTGGACTTTTGGAATCACTTGATTATGAATCATTTGATACTTTTGAATCATGCCTCATGGGCAAGATGACTAAAACTCTGTTCTCTGGAACAATGGAGCGAGCTAATGACTTATTGGAAATAATACATACCGATGTATGTGATCTGATGAGTGTTGAAGCACGTGGCGGGTATCGTTATTTTCTCACCTTCACAAATGATTTGAGTAGGTATGGGTATTATCTACTTGATGAAACACAAGTCTGAAACGTTTGAAAAGTTCAAAGAATTTCAGAGTGAAGTAGAGAATCATCGTAACAAGAAAATAAAGATTCTACGATCTGATCGCGGAGGCGAATATTTGAGTTACGAGTTTGGCCTTCATTTAAAACAATGTGGAAATGTTTCACAACTCACACCACCTAGAACACCACAACGTAATGATGTGTCTGAATGTTGTAACCGTACTTTATTGGATATGGTGCCTTCTATGATGTCTCTTACCAACCTACCACTATCGTTTTGGATTATGCATTAAAGACAACCGCATTCATGTTAAATAGGACACCGTCTAAATCCGTTGAGATGACACCATATGAACTGTGGTTTGCAAGAAACCTACGCTGTCATTTCTTAAAGTTTGGGGATGCGACACTTATGTCAAAAGGCTTCAGCCTGATAAGCTCGGACCTAAATCGTAGAAGTGCATCTTCATAGGATACCCTAAGGAAACTATTCGGTACACCTTCTACCACAGATCCAAAGGCAATCTTGTTGCCAAGAATGGGTCCTTTCTGGAGAAGGAGTTTCTCACGAAAGAAGTGAGTGGGAGGAAAGTAGAACTTGATGAGGTAATTGTACCTTCTCTTGAATTGGAAAGTAGCACATCAGAGAAAAACGTTCTCGTGATGCCTACACCAACTAGAGAGGAAGCTAATGATGATGATCATGAAACTTCAGATCAAGTTACTACTGGACGTCGTAGGTCGACCAGAGCACGATCCGCACCAGAGTGGTACGGTAATCCTGTCCTGGAAGTTATGTTATTAGACCATGGCGAACCTACGAACTATGAAGAAGCTATGATGAGCCCAGATTCCGATAAATGGCTTGAGTACATGAAATCTGAAATAGGATCCATGCATGAGAACAAAGTGTGGACTTTGGTGGACTTCCTCAATGATCAGCAAGCCATAGAAAATAAATGGATCTTCAAGAAGAAGACTGATGCTGATGGTAATATTACCTGTCTTCAAAGCTCGACTTGTCGCGAAAGGTTTTTGACAAGTTCAAGGAGTTGACTACGATGAGAATTTCTCACCCGTAGCGATGCTTAAGGTCGTCCAAATCATGTTAGCAGTTGCCGCATTTTATGATTATGAAATATGGCAAATGGACGTAAAAACTGCATTCCTTAATGGATTTCTTAAAGAAGAGTTGTATATGATGCAACCAGAAGGTTTTGTCGATCCTAAAGGTGCTAACAAAGTGTGCAAGCTCCAGCGATCCATCTATGGACTGGTGCAAGCATCTCGGAGTTGGAATATACGCTTTGATGAGGTGATCAAAGCATATGGTTTTATACAAACTTACGGTGAAGCCTGTATTTACAAGAAAGTGAGTGGGAGCTCTGTAGCATTTCTGATAATTTCTGATATTATATGTGGGAGTATTGTTGATTGGAAATGATATAGAATTTTTGGATAACATAAAAATACTTGTATAAGAATTTTTCAATGAAAGACCTCGGTGAAGTTGCTTACATATTAGGCATCAAGATCTATAGGGATAGATTGAGACGCTTAATACGACTTTCAGAAAGTACATACCTTGGCAAAGCTTTGAAGAAGTTCAAAATAGATCATTCAAAGAAAGAGTTCTTACCTGTGTTGCAAGGTGTGAAATTGAGTAAGACTCAAAGCCCGACCACGACAGAAGATAGAGAGAGAATGAAAGTCATTCCCTATGCCTCAGCCATAGGTTCTATAAAGTATGCCATGTTGTGTACTAGGCCTACTGTGTACCTTGTCGTGAGTTTGGCAAGGGGGTACAATGGTGCTCCAGGAGTAGATCACTGGACAGCGGTCAAAATTATCCTTAGGACTAAGGAAATGTTTCTCGGTTATGGAGGTGATAAAGAGTTCATCGTAAAGGGTTACGTCGATGCAAGCTTTGACACTGACCAAGATGACTCTAAGTCTCAATCTGGATATGTACTGAAAGTGTGAGCAATTAGCTAGAGTAGCTCCATGCATAGCATTGTAGACATAGAAATTTGCAAAATACACATGGATCCGAATGTGACAGACCCGTTGACTAAACTTCTCTCACAAGCAAAACATGACCACACCTTAGTACTCTTTATGAATCACATGGTGATGTGAACTAGATTATTGAATCTAGTAAACCCTTTGAGTGTTTGTCACATAGAGATGTGAACTATGAGTGTTAATCACATGGCGATGTGAACTAGATTATTGACTCTAGTGCAAGTGGGAGACTGATGGAAATATGCCATAGAGGCAATAATAAAATGGTTATTATTATATTTCCTAAATCACGATAAAGGTTTATTATTCATGCTAGAATTGTATTGACCGGAAACTTAAATACATGTGTGGATACAGAAACAAATACCGTGTCCCTAGTGATCCTCTACTAGACTAGCTCGTTGATCAAAGATGGTTAAGCTTTCCTAACCATAGACATGAGTTGTCATTTGATAACGGGATCATATCATTAGGAGAATGATGTGATGGATAAGACCCATCCGTTAGCTTAGCATATTGATCGTTCAGTTTATTGCTATTGCTTTCTTGTTGACAAATACATATTCCTTCGACTATGAGATTATGAAACTCCCGGATACCGGAGGAATACCTTGTGTGCTATCAAATGTCACAACGTAACTGAGTGATCATAAAGATGCTCTACAGGTATCTCTGAAGGTGTTTGTTGAATTGGCATAGATCGAGATTAGGATTTGTCACTCCGAGTATCGGAGAGGTATCTCTGGGCCCTTTCGGTAATACACATCATAATAAGCCTTGCAAGCAAAGTGACTAAGGAGTTAGTTGCAAGATGATGTATTACAGAACGAGTAAAGAGACTTGTCGGTAACGAGATTGAATTAGGTATGAAGATATCGACAATCGAATCTCGGGCAAGTAACATACCGATGGACAAAGGGAATTACGTATGTTGTCATAAGGTTTGACCGATAAAGATCTTCGTAGAATATATAGGAGCCAATATGGGCATCCAGGTTCCGCTATTGGTTATTGACCGGAGAGGTGTCTCGGTCATGTCTACATAGTTCTCGAACCCGTAGGGTCCGCACTCGTAATGTTCATTGACGATATAGTGTTATATGAGTTATATGATTTGGTGACCGAATGTTGTTCAGAGTCCCAGATGAGATCACAGACATGACGAGGAGTCTCGAAATGGTCGAGAGGTGAAGGTTGATATATAGGATGATGGTATTCGGACACTGGAAGTGCTTCGGAGTGTACCGGATAGTCATCGGAGTACCAGAGGGGGTACCGGACACCCCCAGGAGGATAGTGGGCCTATTGGGCCACGAGAGGGGAGCACACCAGCCCACAAGGGGCTGCCACACCCCCATGGCAGCTTCCCAAGTGGGGGAAAGGAAAGGGCAGGATTCAACCTCCCCCTTCCTTCCCTCTTCCCCCTTTCCTTCCCCCTTCAATAAATATGGTACGGGGGGGGGGGGCACTTGGGAAGGGACCCCAAGTAGGATTCGGCCTACTTGCGGCGTCCTCCTGGCTGCTTCCTCCTGCCCCACCTATATATATGAGGGAGGGGGGCGCCTAGCATAACACAACATTGTCTTAACCGTGTGCGGCGCCCGCCTCCACCGTTTACACCCCCAGTCATATTTTCATAGTGCTTAGGGGAAGCCCTGCGAAGATAGCTTCACCATCACCGTCACCATGTCGTCGTGCTGCCGAAACTCATCCACTACCTCATCGTCTTGCTGGATCAAGAAGGCGGATGACGCCACCGAGCTGAACGTGTGTTGAACACGGAGGTCCGTATGTTCGGTACTCGATCGGTTGGAGCGCGAAGAAGCTCGACTACATCAACCACGTTAACAAACACTTACGCTTATGGTCTACGAGGGTACGTAGACACACTCTCCCCTCTCGTTGCTATGCATCTCCATGGATAAATCTTGTGTGTGTGTGTGTTTTTTTTTTTTTTTGCTTTCCATGCAACGTTTCCCAACACCAAGGATGCAAGAGATATTGACTTTGCTCAGACAGTAGACCCTTGACTTGGAAATGGAATTTAAGTGAACCCCAAACCCCGACCTTTCTTTCTAGCCTCTCTAGATCTCAGGACGAGATCTCTTTTAAGGGTGGTAGTTTACCACATCCCGGATTTTTCCCAAATCTGGTATGTTAAAAAATTCACAGAGAATTAGTTTTTTTCAAGGAAATGCCTGTGATTGCCTAGTAATGCTTATGATTGACTTTGAATTTTTTGATTGTTTGCCTAGGAAATGCCTGTGATTGCATAGAAAATCCAAAAGCAACCAGAGAAAGCCCTAGCAAGCTTTGGTATGAACCAATGTTGTGGATATTGCTTATCGTTAGTGTCTGGGTCAGCTAGGCATATGAATCAGAAATTGGCCGATTAATTGATTTTATCGATCGGCTATTAATTGGGCATTTTGCAAATCTTAGGTTCCCAACGTTAAAATATGCTATATTCAACACCAAAACAATAGTGGTCCGAAGTGTTACCTTGATTCCTAGCCTTTGAATCCTCATTGACAAACTAAATAGGACAATAATACATATTGCATAACAAGGCCCACAAAACACAAATAAATATAGTTTTTGCAAAAATAATGTTTGGAATAGGCGTGATTTATCGGTAGATTCCTAATAAATCGCTTGTCAGAGTGATAATCGGCCCAAATGATAAATTGTGAAGATAAGGAATAATCTTATCGGTCACCTCATGAGTAGCAATAAATCGGACGATAAATTGCTGAATCAGAAGATTTTTTGAACAGTGGTATGAACCCAACCATTGAAAGTATCATTTGGGTAAAAGTTTTCTTGATAAGTCCCAAGTAATATTCAAAGCCAAATAAATTCCCAAAAGGACTGAGTTGGATTCATTGAAAACAATTCAAAATCAAAAGGGAATTATTAAAAATGGCTTTGCATTTTATTGTTGGGGAACATAGTAATTTCAAAAAAAAATCCTACGCACACGCAAGATCATGGTGATGCATAGCAATGGGAGGGGAGAGTGTGTCCACGTACCCTCGTAGACCGAAAGCGGAAGCGTTAGCACAACGCGGTTGATTAAGTCGTACGTCTTCACGGTCCGACCGATCAAGTACTGAAAGCACGTCACCTCCGAGTTCTTGCACACATTTAGCTCGATGACGTCCCTCAAACTCCGATCCAGCCGAGCTTCGAGGGAGAGTTCCGTCAGGACGGCGGCATGGTGACGATGATGATATTCTACCGACGCAGGGCTTCGCCTAAGCACCGCTACGATATTATCGAGGAGGACTATGATGGAGGGGGGCACCGCACACGGCTAAGAGACCAATGATCAATTGTTGTGTCTAGAGGTGCCCTCCTGCTCCCGTATATAAAGGAGGGAGGGAGAGGCCGGCCCTAGAGGGGGAGCACCAAGTGTGGGGAGTCCTACTAGGACTCCCAAGTCCTAGTAGGATTCCCCTTTCCTTTCCGGAGTAGGAGGGAAGGAAAGAGGGGGAGATGGAGAAGGAAAAGGGGGCTGCACCCCTTGTCCAATTTGGACTAGAGGGGGGGCGCGCGCCTCCTTCCTTTTGGCCTCTCTCCTCTATTCCCGTATGGCCCAATAAGGCCCATATACTCCCAGCGAATTCCGGTTACTCTGCGGTACTCTGAAATATATCCGAATCACTCGGAACCTTTCCTCCGAAGTCCGAATATAGTCGTCCAATATATGGATCTTTACATCTCGACCATTTCAAGACTCCTCGTCATGTCCCCGATCTCATCCGGGACTCCGAACTACCTTCGGTACATCAAAACACATAAACTCATAATATAACCGTCATCGAACTTTAAGCGTGCGGACCCTACGGGTTCAAGAACTATGTAGACATGACCGAGACACGTCTCCGGTCAATAACCAATAGCGGAACCTGGATGCTCATATTGGCTCCCACAGTTTCTACGAAGATCTTTATCGGTCAAACCGCATAACAACATACGTTGCTCCCTTTGTCATCGGTATGTTACTTGCCCGAGATTCGATCGTCGGTATCTCAATACCTAGTTCAATCTCGTTACCGGCAAGTCTCTTTACTCGTTCTGTAATACATCATCCCGCAACTAACTCATTAGTTACAATCGGAGTGACAAATCCTAATCTCAAAATACGCCAACCCAACAAGTACCTTCGGAGAAACATGTAGAGCATCTTTATAATTACCAAGTTACGTTGTGACGTTTGGTAGCACACAAAGTGTTCCTCCTGTAAACGGGAGTTGCATAATCTCATAGTTATAGGAACATGTATAAGTCATGAAGAAAGCAATAGCAACATATTAAACGATCAAGTGCTAAGCTAACGGAATGGGTCAAGTCAATCACATCATTCTCCTAATGATGTGATCCCGTTAATCAAATGACAACTCATGTCTATGGTTAGGAAACTTAACCATCTTTGATTAACGAGCTAGTCAAGGCATACTAGTGACACTATGTTTGTCTATGTATCCACACATGTATTATGTTTCCGGTTAATACAATTCTAGCATGAATAATAAACAATTATCATGAAATAAGGAAATAAATAATAACTTTATTATTGCCTCTAGGGAGTCATCTGGATCAGTGTCAAAACTTGCATCGACGTAACCCTTTACGACGAACCTCTTGTCACATCCATAATCGAGAAACATATCCTTATTCCACCAAGGATAATTTTGACCAATGTCCAGTGATCTACTCCTAGATCACTATTGTACTCCCTTGCCAAACTAGGGCAGAGTATACAATAGGTCTGGTCCATAGCATGGCATACTTTTATAGAACCTAGGGAATGACTTTCATTCTCTTTCTATTTTCTGTCATGGTCGGGATTTGAGTCTTACTCAATTTCACACCTTTGCAACACAGGCAAGAACTCTTTCTTTGACTGTTCCATTTTGAACTACTTCAAAATCTTGTCAAGGTATGTACTCATTGAAAATCTTATCAAGCATCTTGATCTATCTCAATAGATCTTGATGCTCAATATGTAAGTAGCTTTACTGAGGTCTTTCTTTTAAAGAACTCCTTTCAAACACTTCTTTATGCTTTCCAGAAAAATTCTACATCATTTCTGATCAACAATATGTCACTCACATATACTTATCAAAAAGGCTGTAGTGCTCCCACTCACTTTATTGTAAATACAGGCTTCACTTCAAGTTTGTATAAAACTATATGCTTTGATCAACTTATCAAAGCGTATATTCCAACTCCGAGATGCTTGAGCCAGTCCATAGATAGAGGCTTGCACATTTTGTTAGCACCTTTAGGATTGACAAAACCTTCTGGTTGCATCATATACAACTCTTCTTTAAGAAAACCATTAAGGAATGCAGTTTTGACATCCATTTGCCAGATTTCGTAAAATGTGGCAATTGCTAACATGATTCGGACAGACTTAAGCATCGCTACAGTTGAGAAAATCTCATTGTAGTCAACACCTTGAACTTCTCGAAAACCTTTTTGCGACAAGTCGAGCTTTGTAGATAGTAACACTACTATCAACATCCGTCTTCCTCTTGAAGATCCATTTATTTTCTATAGCTTGCCGATCATCGGGCAAGTCCACCAAAGTCCACACTTTGTTCTCATACATGGATCCTATCTCAGATTTCATGGCCTCCAGCCATTTCGCGGAATCTGGGCTCATCATCGCTTCCTCATAGTTTGTAGGTTTATCATGGTCTAGTAACATGACTTCCAGAACAGGATTACCGTACCACTCTGGTGCGGACCGTACTCTGGAAGACCTATGAGGTTCTGTAGTAACTTGATCTGAAGTTTCATGATCATCATCATTAGCTTCCTCACTAATTGGTGTAGGAATCACTGGAACTAATTTCTGTGATGAACTACTTTCCATTTCGGGAGAAGGTACAATTACCTTATCAAGCTCTACTTTCCTCCCACTCACTTCTTTCGAGAGAAACTCCTTCTCTAGAAAGGATCCATCTTAGCAACGAATATCTTGCCTTCGGATCTGTGACAGAAGGTGTACCCAACAGTTCCCTTTGGGTAGTCTATGAAGACGCACTTCTCCGATTTGGGTTCGAGCTTATCAGGTTGAAACTTTTTCACATAAGCATCGCAGCCCCAAACTTAAAAAAATGACAACTTTGGTTTCTTGCCAAACCATAGTTCATAAGGCGTCGTCTCAACGGATCTTGATGGTGCCCTATTTAAAGTGAATGAAGCTGTCTTTAATGCATAACCCCAAAATGATAGTGGTAAATTGGTAAGATACATCATAGATCGCACCATATCCAATAAAGTGCGGTTATGACATTCGGAGACACCATTATACTGTGGTGTTCCATGTGGCGTGAGGTGTGAAAATATTCCACATTTTTTTAAATGAAGGCCAAACTCGTAACTCAAATATTCTCCTCTACAATCAGATTGTAGAAACTTTATTTTTCTTGTTACGACGATTCTCCACTTCACTCTGAAATTCTTTGAACTTTTCAAATGTTTCAGACTTGTGCTACATTAAGTACATATACTCATATCTGCTCAAATCATCGGTGAAGGTCAAAAAATAACGATACCCGCCGCGAGATTCAACACTCATTAGACCGCATACATCGGTATGTATTATTTCCAACAAGTCAGTAGCTCGTTCCATTGTTCCGAAGAACGGAGTTTTAGTCATCTTGCCCAAAAGGCACAGTTCGCAAGCATCAAATGATTCATAACCAAGTGATTCCAAAAGTCCATCTTTATGGAGTTTCTTCATGTGCTTTACACCGATATGACCCAAACGGCAGTGCCACAAATAAGTTGCACTATCATTATCAACTTTGCATGTTTTGGCATTAATATTATGAATATGTGTATCACTACGATCGAGATCCAACAAACTATTTTCATTGGGTGTATGACCATCGAAGGTTTTATTCATGTAAACAGAACAACAATTATTCTCTGATTTTAAATGAATAACCGTATTGCAATAAACATGATCAAATCATATTCATGCTCAACGCAAACGCGAAATAACATTTATTTAGGTTTAACACTAATCCTGAAAGTATAGGGAGTGTGTGATTATGATCATATCAATCTTGGAACTACTTCCAACACTCATCATCACTTCCCCTCAACTAGTCTCTGTTTATTATGTAACTCCTGTTTCGAGTTACTAATCTTAGCAACCGAACAAGTATCAAATACTCAGGGGCTACTATAAAAACTAGTAAGGCACACATTGACAACCTGTATATCAAATATACCCTTGTTCACTTTGCCATCCTTCTTATCCACTAAATATTCAGGGCATTTCCGTTTCCAGTGACCATTTCCTTTGCAGTGTAGGCACTCAGTTTCAGGCTTTGGTCCAGCTTTGGGCTTCTTCGCGGGAGTGACAACTTGCTTGTCATTATACTTGAAGTTCCCTTTCTTTCCCTTTGCCCTTTTCTTGAAACTAGTGGTCTTGTCAATCATCAACACTTGATGCTCTTTCTTGATTTCTACCTTCGTTGATTTCAACATCGCGAAGAGCTCGGGAATCGTTTTCGTCATCCTTTGCATACTATAGTTCATCACGAAGTTCTACTAACTTGGTGATGGTGACTAGAGAACTCTATCAATCACTATCTTATCTGGAAGATTAACTCCCACTTGATTCAAGCGATTGTAGTACCCAGACAATCTGAGCACATGCTCACTAGTTGAGCAATTCTCCTCCATCTTTTAGCTACAGAACTTGTTGGAGACTTCATATCTCTCAACTCGGGTATTTTCTTGAAATATTAACTTCAACTCCAGGAACATCTCATAAGGCCCATGACGTTCAAAACGTCTTTGAAGTCCCGATTCTAAGCCGTTAAGCATGGTGCACTAAACTATCAAGTAGTCATCATATTGAGCTAGCCAAACGTTCATAACGTCTGCATCTGCTCCTGCAATAGGTCCATCACCTAGCAGTGCATCAAGGACATAATTCTTCTGTGCAGCAATGAGGACAATCCTCAGATCACGGATCCAATCCGCATCATTGCTACTAACATCTTTCAACACAGTTTTCTCTAGGAACATATCAAAATAAACATATAAAAGCAACAACGCGAGCTATTGATCTACAACATAATTTGCAAAATACTACCAGGACTAAGTTCATGATAAATTTAAGTTCAATTAATCATATTACTTAAGAACTCCCACTTAGATAGACATCTCTCTAATCATCTAAGTGATCACATGATCCAAATCAACTAAACCATAACCGATCATCACGTGAAATGGAGTACTTTTCAATGGTGAACATCACTATGTTGATCATATCTACTATATGATTCACACTCGACCTTTCGGTCTCAGTGTTCCGAGGCCATATCTTCATATGCTAGGCTCGTCAAGTTTAACCTGAGTATTTTGCATGTGCAAAACTGGCTTGCACCCGTTGTAGATGGACGTAGAGCTTATCACACCCGATCATCACATGGTGTCTGGGCACGACGAACTTTGGCAACGGTGCATACTCAGGGAGAACACTTTTATCTTGAAATTTAGTGAGAGATCATCTTATAATGCTACCGTCAATCAAAGCAAGATAAGATGCATAAAAGATAAACATCACATGCAATCAATATAAGTGATATGATATGGCCATCATCATCTTGTGCTTGTGATCTCCATCTCCGAAGCACCACCATGATTACCATCATCACTAGCGCGACACCTTGATCTCCATCGTAGCATCGTTGTCGTCTTGCCAACTATTGCTTCTACGACTATCGCTACCGCTTAGTGATAAAGTAAAGCAATTACAGGGCGATTGCATTGCATACAATAAAGCAACAACCATATGGCTCCTGCCAGTTGCCGATAACTCGGTTACAAAACATGATCATCTCATACAATAAAATATAGCATCATGCCTTGACCATATCACATCATAACATGCCCTCCAAAAACAAGTTAGACGTCCTCTACTTTGTTGTTGCAAGTTTTACGTGGCTGCTATGGGCCGAGCAAGAACCATTCTTACCTACGCATCAAAACCACAACGATAGTTCCTCAAGTTAGTGCTGTTTTAACCTTCTCAAGGACCGGGTGTAGCCACACTCGGTTCAACTAAAGTTGGAGAAACTGACACCCGCCAGCCACCTGTGTGCAAAGAACGTCAGTAGAACCAGTCTCGCGTAAGCGTACGCGTAATGTCAGTCCGGGCCGCTTCATCCAACAATACCGCCGAACCAAAGTATAAAATGCTGGTAAGCAGTATGACTTGTATCGCCCACAACTCACTTGTTTTCTACTCGTGCATATAACATCTACGCATAAAACCTGGCTCGGATGCCACTGTTGGGGAACGTAGAAATTTCAAAAATTTCCTACGCACACGCAAGATCATGGTGATGCATAGCAATGAGAGGGGAGAGTGTGTCCACGTATCCTCGTAGACCGAAGCGGAAGCGTTAGCACAATGTGGTTGATGTAGTCGTACGTCTTCACGGTCCGACCGATCAAGTGCCGAAAGCACGACACCTCCGAGTTCTTGCACACGTTCAGCTCGATGACGTCCCTCGAACTCTGATCTAGCCGAGCTTCGAGGGAGAGTTCCGTCAGGACGATGGCGTGGTGACGATGATGATGTTCTACCGACGCAGGGCTTCGCCTAAGCACCACTACGATATTATCGAGGAGGACTATGGTGGACGGGGGCACCGCACACGGCTAAGAGATCAATGATCAATTGTTGTGTCTAGAGGTGCCCCCTGCCCCCGTATATAAAGGAGGGAGGGAGAGGCCGGCCCTAGAGGGGGTGCGCCAAGTGTGGGGAGTCCTACTAGGACTCCCAAGTCCTAGTAGGATTCCCCTTTCCTTTCCGGATTAGGAGAGAAGGAAAGAGGGGGAGAGGGAGAAGGAAAAGGGGGTTGCACCCCTTGTCCAATTTGGACTACAGGGGGGCGCGCGCCTCCTTCCTTTTGGCCTCTCTCCTCTATTCTCGTATGGCCCAATAAGGCCCATATACTCCCGGCGAATTCCCGTAACTCTCCGGTACTCCGACAAATATCCGAATCACTCGGAACCTTTCCAAAGTCCGAATATAGTCGTCCAATATATCGATATTTATGTCTCGACCATTTCGAGACTCCTCGTCATGTCCCCAATCTCATTCGGGACTCCGAACTACCTTCGGTACATCAAAACACATAAACTCATAATATAACCGTCATCGAACTTTAAGCGTGCGGACCCTACGGGTTCGAGAACTATGTAGACATGACCGAGACACGTCTCCTGTCAATAACCAATAGTGGAACCTGGATGCTCATATTGGCTCCCACATATTCTACGAAGATCTTTATCGGTCAAACCGCATAACAACATACGTTGTTCCCTTTGTCATCGGTATGTTACTTGCCCGAGACTCGATCGTCGGTATCTCAATACCTAGTTCAATCTCGTTACCGGAAAGTCTCTTTACTCGTTCCGTAATACATCATCCTGCAACTAACTCATTAATTACAATGCTTGCAAGGCTTATAGTGATGTGCATTACCACAGAGATACCTTTCCAATAATCGGAGTGACAAATCCTAATCTCAAAATACGCCAACCCAACAAGTACCTTCGGAGACACCTGTAGAGAACCTTTATAGTCACCCAGTTACGTTGTGACGTTTGGTAGCACACAAAGTGTTCCTCTGGTAAACAGGAGTTGCATAATCTCATAGTTATACGAACATGTATAAGTCATGAAGAAAGCAATAGCAACATACTAAACGATCAAGTGCTAAGCTAACGGAATGGGTCAAGTCAATCACATCATTCTCCTAATGATGTGATCCCGTTAATCAAATGACAACTCATGTCTATGGTTAGGAAACTTAACCATCTTTGATTAACGAGCTAGTCAAGTAGAGGCATACTAGTGACACTATGTTTGTCTATGTATCCACACATGTATTATGTTTCCGGTTAATACAATTCTAGCATGAATAATAAACATTTATCATGAAATAAGGAAATAAATAATAACTTTATTATTACCTCTAGGGCATATTTCCTTCATTTATTTGGTAGGAAATGAAAGTCCACAAGTCCAAAAGATGACCTTGACCCTCTTCCTATTTTTCTAAAACGAATTTGAAACATATTTGGTTTTGAAACCAAATTCAAATTCAAAAGGGAAAATATAAGTGCAGTGACCCAGCCAAGAAGAAAAGCGAGACCCCGAATCAAGGTGTTCTTCTGCAGCTCACAATACTTGGAAATAGTCTTTATTATTCATGGCAGGTATCTTGCTCTAACGGCTTGGGGTCAAGCCGCTCCTTAAGGGTGGGAAGTGTTATGCAATGACGTAGGCCTGGTAGACGGCCCAAGGCCTCTCGCCATTGTTGACAACTAGACTGGTCCTGGCGTGCGACTTGTGCCAAGAAAGGACCCGGACCAGTAGAAGATAAATAGGTGCTCCCATGGTGAACAGTAAATTCAAAAGAAAAATACTAATTTTTTTTAAAAAAAATTGAACTTTTTTGCATGGAAGAAGCTTTGGTGCATGAGGTCTGCTCTAATTTTCAGCTCATTTGGACACCTTAGTAGCTCTCGGCGAAAATGATAAATTTAGGGTCTCTGAAATAGTTTACTGTTCATTTACTATTCTAACTCAATTTTGTCTTTTTTGCTAAGAGCTACTCATATATCCAAATGATATAAATTTGGAGCGGACTTCACGCACCAAATCATCTTCCATGCAAAAAAGTTTTTTTTTAATTTCTTTAGTATTTGTTTTGAATTTTTCTTTTAACCGGGTGCAGATGAGTTCGAGCTTAGAAATGGATATTCGTAATATAGATTAAATTTGATATTACGTGTATCATTTGATCCGAGGTCATTTCCCTGAAAAAGTTGCTTAACTATTTCGATTCTTGTTTGCCAATAACACAATGAAACAGCGGTCCGACCGGACCAGCGGTCTCATTTTTTATTCTACTTAGGTTCAACACATCTCGCAAACAAATTATACAAAATCTGAAAGAAAGGAAAGAAAAGGAAAGGAAACAAACAAAATGGATGTGGCTAGTTAGATTGGAAATCAAACAAATCGCATTGAATTACAACTAAAATCACAGTAACAAAGAAAACATAATGATGAAAAGGCAACAGTATGTAAGAACTAGAGAATACCCCACGCGTTGCTGCGGTAATCGATTGCAATATATTTCAATGATTTGATTGTATGAAGTTTCCATAGTTGAATTAATAATACATGAAATAGAGCTAAAAATAAATATTATATATTGTACGCCCTCCGTCCCAAAATAAGTGCATCAACTTTATACGAACTTTAGTATATGCAACTTTATACTAAAGTTCGTATAAAGTTGAGGCACTTATTTTGGGAGGGAGGAAGTATTTGATTATTGTGTAGTCAGAAAATATTTTGACTATAAGTGGCATAACCTAATGGGAAAAAAATTCATGCATTTTGAGTGGACCTTTGATGAGGTGGCATGTGTGGTGAGGTGAAAGGTGTGCATGAGATCAACTAATAATGGAAAGCTTTTTCTCATGCATGTAGTGGTGGGCCTTTGATGAGGTGGCATGTGTGCATGTTTAGATAAATAGGATAGTGGGGATCAACTTCTTATGTATATAGGATTAGTCAGCTGTGGAACCTGTCCAGAAGCCATGGTTGCAATTGGGTGTAACGCACACGTCCCCGAGCATTTCCAACCCGAAAATCCCAGACGAATGAGCATCGCGCACCTGCAAGGAAGGTGGACCGTACCAGCGTTGAGGCAGTCGCACAACATAATGAAAAAGGTTTTCCCCCACTTTATATTATAAAGCAATGAACCAAGCATCCAACACGTCAGTACAAAGTACAATCAAGTCATAAAGTCACACCGGGGGCACAGCAGGACAAGCCCCAAACAAAGCTAAAAAAGACTAATCCGGCTTGGAAGGTGGTGGTGCTGGTGGCGGCGGTGGAGCAAAATCCGATGCCGAGGAACAAAGACCCGCAATGATGTTGTCGATGACGTCTCGGTCATGCCGCTTGCTAAGCGGTCTCCAAATCTTTAAGAAGCCACACATTTTGTGAATTGCATCAGTCACACGGCACGGAATTACACGTTCGATGACAAATTTATTGTGGCCACACCAGAGGGTCCATGCCAGGGTACCCAGAGCCACCCAGGTGGGGGGCGACTAGGACCGGCGAGCCTAAGGACCTCCCCAAACAAGTATGGGAGGTTGCCGTGGCACCAATTTCCACCAATCACCTCCAGGAAGCAACTCCATAGGAACTGCGCCGCCGGGCACCGGAAGAAGATGTGGTTGCAGTCCTCCGGTACCAAACAAATGGGGCAGAGGCTTTCCCCAGGGCCATTATGTTTTTGGACCTCCGTGCCCGAAGGGAGGCGGCCTCGGACCCATTGCCAGAGAAATATGCGGATTTTTAAGGGGAGTTTGATCTCCCAAAGAACCACTAGTTCCACCGGTCTAGGAGAAGGGACAATCGACTGGTATAGGGGCCTAGTTGAGAATCTGCTGCTTGGTTCGAGGTGCCAAGACAATGAATCGGGCTCAAGGGAGGGGGTGGAGGGCAATACACGCAAGCAATTCGTCCCATTGCTCGCGTTCTGTCGCCCCAAAGGTGCGGCGGAAGGCGATAGCTCCCAGGTCAGCTAAAGCCATAGCCACAGAAAGCTTTGGGTGGGCACAAATTGAGAATAACGCGTGAAAGCATTCTGCAAAGGGCTAGGTCCCAGCCCACCTATCAAGCTAGAACAGGGTACCGGATCCGGTGCCCACTCTAATGGAGGTCCCAATATGCAAGATTGGCATTAGACGAATCACCGCTTGCCAGAATTGGGACCCTTTAGATCTAGAGGCGAAGGCCAACGGTTGCCCGTGAAGGTACTTTGCATGGATAATCTCCAACCACAGGCCTCCCTCATCGGTCTGAATACGCCAAAGCCATTTGGAGAGGAGGGCAATATTCATCCACTTGGATGAGATGACCCCAAGGCCTCCTTGGTCTTTGGGCTTACAAATCTCACACCACTTCACCTTGTGGTACTTCTGTTTATTATTCTCTCCAGCCCAGAAGAATCTGGAGAGGAGCTTGGTGACCTCATGATGAAGGGATTCATGCGGACTATATAATCCCATGAGGTACATCAAGAGGATAATAAGGGAGGAGTTCATTAGATCACTCGAGCGGCCTTGGACAACCATCTCCCTGCTAAGTTTCCATCCTAGGTTGGAGCTTGGCGATTATTGGACGGAAGTCTTTCTCCAGAAGACGTGTGTCACTAATTGGCATGCCTAAGTAAGTGGTCGGGAAGAACCCCAATCGACAATTCAAGCGATTGGCGATTCGCTGGGCTTCCTCCTGGGAGTAACCAAGGACCATCACCTCACTCTTGTCGAAGTTAATTGTAAGGCCCGGCATCTTCTGAAAGCAGAAGAGGAGGAATTTGAGGTTCTGAATATCCTCACCTGACCCTTCCACCATCATAATGGTGTCAGCTGCATACTGGAGGTGGGTCAGACCTCCGTTGGGCACAAGATGGGGGCAAATCCTCCTAATGTGACCAGCCTGTTTGGCAAATAAAGGATCGAAGCTAGAGCCTCAACCACAAGGTTGAAGAGAAATGGGGAGATCAGATCTCCTTGCCGAACTCCCTGGCCAGTCATGAAGTAAGGCCCAGTCTCCCCATTAACGTTCACAGCCGTGCGACCACTCATCACTAACTGCATCACCCGGGCTACCCAATGGGAGTCGAACCCACGCTTGAGCAATACTTCCCGAAGGAAGGACCAGTGGACTGTGTCATATGCTTTATGAAAGTCAATTTTGAAGAGAACCGCGTGAAGATGCTTGCTCTTGACCTCATGGATGACCTCTTGGAGAACGAGGATCTCATCCAGAATATACCTGCCTTTGGTGAAGGCCGACTGATTCGAGTGGTGAATCTGGGGGGCAATCAGGGCCGCCCTAGTGGCGTACCCCTTGGCCAGAATCTGACATATGACATTAAGAACTGTGATAGGGCGGAACTGCCTAATGTCAGCGGATCCCGACACCTTTGGGATCAGGGAGATGATCCCGTAGTTAAGCCGGGGCAAGTCTAATGTTCCCCTAGAGAACTCACGGAACATATCAAGGATAATCACCTTGACCATCGTCTAGAAAGCCAGGAAAAAACGAACCGACAGGCCATCGGGGCCCGGAGCCGAGGCCGGATTCATGGCTTTGATGAATGTCTCCACCTCCGAAGCATCAAAAGGGCAAGAAGGGCCGCATTCTCCTCCGGGGAGATTCGTTGTTCGGACAACCAGATGTGGTCAGCAAGGGCGATCCCACCCCTAGGGCTCCCCACAAATAACGACTTGTAGAAGTCGTCCACGAGCGAGCGAATAGCCGGGGGTCCTGAAAGAGCTGACCTCCCTCCCATAAGAGGGGAATGGAGCAGCGTCTCCGACGGCCATTAGCGATGGCCTGGAAGTAGGCCGTGTTGGCATCGCCAAATAGCACCCAATTAAAAGACCCCGCTGGCGCCAAAACTCCTCCTCCTTGGAATAGATCTCCATGAGAGAGTCTTCCAGATTATACCCGTGAGCCCACTCTTCAGCGGAGATCCCTGAAATATCTGCACGAAGGTCAAGGGCTCGGATCTCCTCGAGGAGGGAGGCCTTTTGGACCCGAAGGTCCCTCCCAATGTTAGCACCCCATCCTTTCATGAACTGCCTGGACCGCTTGGACAAATGATGCCATTCGTCCAGGATCGCCTATGGGGCTCGGCTAACGCCGAGACCCAATGAGCCTGGACGGCAGCCACAAAACCCGGCTGCCGGAGCCAGAATGCTTCAAAACGAAACTGAGGAGGAGGGGGGAGATCGGGGTCTCTCATCCCTAGATGACAAAAGAAAGGGAACGTGGTCGGATCCAATGCGAGTAATAGCCTGGAGAGATGCCAAAGGGAACCGAAGCTCCCAGTCGGGGGAGACAAACACCCGATCAAGCACACTAAGGGTCGGGGACACCTGTCTATTGGTCCAGGTAAATCTCGCCCCCACCCTGTCCAGCTCCAGAAGGCCTAAGTTTGCAACCCAGTAGTTGAATCAATGAATCTCTGCAAGATCGACCCGCGTGTTGCTCTTTTCCACGGCAGAGCAGAGGAGATTGAAGTATCCTCCTACCACAACTGGGAGGGTCGCGGAGGCAATCTTGGTGTGGAGCTCGGCTAAGAAAGCGGCCAAGCGGCTATGGTTATAAGAGAAACTCTAGCAGACCCCGCATCCCGCCAGCCCGCAAAACGCGTTTGCAGTTCGGGGGAAACCACTTTTGCGGGCTGGCTTGGACCAGCGCAGATGCAGACCCCCCAAAAGGACCCATATAAAAGGATATTCACAAAATATACTTTTTTACGGGTCGGCTTTTGCGGGGTCTGTTCGGACACCGCCGCATCAACCCGGAACAGAAAACGCTCAATTATCGCATTTGACATAAGTTCCCACAAATAAGTTCAAATTCAAACAACATAACATAGTTTTACGTGCAAATAAAAGCCAAGTTCAGTACGAGAAACGCAAAAGAGGGCCTTGCAAAAGTTACAGCCATGTCCGGCATCATCTTGGTCGATCTTCACTCCGCGCCATCGAGTCCATCTTGAAGTTCATCGGCACCACTGAATCCACCTCCGGCGCTTGTCCCAACTCCCGCACCGAAATCATCGACATTGCCACCATATGGAGCAGAGAAAACATCTCCGGAACTGTAATAGGGACCGGCCAACGCGACCATTCTCCTCTTCAAGATTTCTCTCCTTGCTATATCATGCCATGTTTTGGTGAGGTCGTCCATGTCATCGCAGTTCATTGACATAATCTTGTTCTCTTTGGCGAGCAACAAAGACATGGATTTGTTTTCAGCGGCACGTGCTCTTCTCTCCTTAATGGCATCTTTGCGGAGCCCCTCTTTCTTGAGCAATTGCCACTTTTCTTGCTTCTCTTTTGCCTTCTTCTCGGACAACTCTTTCTTGATCTGCAATGACTTCAACAACATCAACTCGTTTGATTGCACCATGGCATCAATCTTCTCCCTCAAGCTCGATGCTTCTTGCTCTCTCTTCATCTTCTCCTTAGTCTTCTTGTCGCCATCGGGCTTATTCAAATTTCTTGGGCCATCATCATCCTCATCTTCATCCATGTTTGTAAGCGAGCCTCTCTTCGGTGGGGATTCTTTGTCGATCAACTTCCACTTCTCGGACTTTTGGAGCAACTCCCAACAATGCTCTAGTTTGAAGAATTTGCCTTCCGAAGCTTCCATGTCTTTGTATCTATGTCGGGCAATCTTGTCCTACACAATGTGAACAAAGTGATGTAATCAATTCTCATGATGCAAATATGATTATGCACAACTTGAACAAAGGCAAAACAAACTCACATAGTCGGATTCCACGATACCACTTGGAGGTGCATTGCGTACTTGCTCCAAGCAAGCTGCCCAACGGCTGCACATAGGCTTGATGTTCTCCCAACGCCCTTGAAGCAACCGAAATGTGCGTGGGGTCCTATTGGGATACTTTTCCATAAAGCGGAAGTACTGATCTTCGATCTTTTGCCAATATCTCTTGGCGGTTTGAGAAGTACCCGTGCATGTATCAAGAGACACCGCACTCCATGCTTGGATCAAAGCTTGATCTTCCAAGATCGTGTAGTTCTTCGATCTTTGGCTTTTCCCAGATTTTGATTGCGATTGCTCAAATGCTTCTGCTTCGATCTCTGCCAATTCGTCCTCACAACCATGATCATCCACACCGCTCTCCGTTTCATTGTAGTCGAATGCGACGAACGGGGCTTGATCAATGTCAACGGCATTGGTGCCCAACAAGTTCACGAACTCGACAGTTGCATTGTTTGAACCACCGCTATATTGAACGATAACAAGTCACGACCTATCGCACAAAATGGCGAAAATGAAAGGAAATCACCATGACCGAAGACGCATACCTTCCGGCCATTTCGTCGAACACCTCTCTCGCGGGGGGAGCAGCACCGTTGGACGGCATCTCCGGGGCACCTCTTTTCGGGATGGAGTTTGAGGATGAAGGAGGCAGCTTGTTTGTAGCTGGACTCCTCTTCCTCTTGCCGACCGCGGCCTTGGTCACCTTCTCCGCCGACGGCCGAGATCGCGCAACAGCGTTGGCGTTGGGGGCTGCTGGATTCCCGCCCTGCATGACCACGTTGCTCTACCGCTTGCGGGCAGGCGCGGTGCTAGCTTGAGCGACGGCGGGGCCAACATGGCCGGCGACGAGATCCGCCTGAGGGGAAGGGGCGTACGCGACCTCGACGGTGACGGGGGGCAGCTCGGAGTCGTCCATGGCGGCGAGGGACGACCGCGGAGGATGCACCGGAGCGTGCGGCGGTGGGGCAATGGTGGCGGAGGGTGGGGGGAGCGGGAAAGGGCGCGCGGAAATGTCCCTCCCGCCAAATCTCGCTGCGGATAGGGGCTGAGAGCATTTCTAGTAGTACCCCTAAACCCTCAAACCCTAAAAAATAACCTCTTTTTTATGGGTTGAGACGAAAAATTCCCAAAGAATAGAACCCCTTAACCCTTAAACCCTCAAATTTTTTTAGGGGCTCAACCCCTATTCTCCTTCCCAGCCTGTAGAAACAGGGGTTGGCCAGCCCAACCCCTCCCCGACCCGGTTCACTCGCCAACGACGCGCGGGAGGGAGTTTTCAGCTCCCCCTCCCCGGATCCGGCCGCCGCCTGCCTCCGGCCGCCCTGCCCGGCCGCCCTTCCGCCGCGCCCCGGCGCTCCATCATCGGCCGCCCCTCCGCCTCCCCGCCCCGCCGCGCACCGCCCCGCCGCCTCCCTGCCCCGGCGTCCCCTCCCGCCTCCCCTGCGCCACCGCGGCCCGGCCGCCCTCCCGCCTCCCCTCCCGCCCTGACCGGCCGCCCAGGAGCCGGCATCAAGGAGCCGCATCGAGGAGCCGCACCCCAGTCGCCCAGGCCGTCCAAGCCGCGCCGCCGCCCTGCCCTCCCGTCGGCCGCCCCTCCCGGCATGCCCCGACCGCCCTCCCGTCGTCCAAGCCGCGCCCCGGCCGCCCTCCCACCGGCCGCCGACGCCGCCTCCTCCGAGGTGAGGTATGTTCTTTTTTTCATTTTGTTTCATTTTCTTTATTTTTTCATTTTTTAGCACTAATTAGTGACTGTCCTTTGCAGATGGAGATGAACAATGAGGAGATTGTCATGGACTCGATGTCTGATTCGTCGGATTGGTCGACATCTGACGCTTCCGACATTGATGAGTTGTTGCAAGACGACGACGTCGAGATGATGAGCCTCCTCATCGACATGCAATCGTTTGAATACCACGTGAAGCTGATGGATTAGAGGAGAGGGTCGAAGATGGGGCGAGTCACCATCTACCGGAACCGCACTCTCGGACACGAGCATTTGATGGAAGACTACTTCGCGGAGGTACCTACATACCCTCCTCGTCTCTTCCGCAGAAGGTACTGAATGCGGCGTAGTTTGTTTGTGAAGATTGTCACCGATTGTGAGGCCGCCTCCTATTACTTTAAACGTCGTAGATCCGCCGCCGGTATCATGGGGTTTAGTGCATATCAAAAGATATCGGCGGCAATGTGGGTACTCGCTTATGGCATACCCGCGGATTATACCGACGAGTATCTTCGCATTGGGCAAGATACAACCACGGAGTCAGTCTGTAGGTTTGCCAAGTTGGTCATCCGGTTGTACGGTGGGCAGTATCTTCGGGCACCAAACGAGGAAGATACAAAGAGATTAATGGAAATGAATGAAAAAAGGGGATGGCCTGGGATGCTTGGTAGTTTTGATTGCATGCATTGGAGGTGGAAAAATTGCCCAAAGGCATGGCACGGAATGTATTGCGGTAAAAGCCGTGATGCTACCATTGTGCTTGAGGCCGTAGCATCTCAGGACACATGGATTTGGCATGCATTCTTTGGGTTGCCGGGAACACTCAATGATATCAATATCCTCAATAGATCTCCTTTGTTCAAAAGATTAATTTCTGGGGATGCTCCAGCTTGCAACTACAAAATCATGGACAATGAGTGCTCAGTGGGATACTATCTCACCGGTGGCATCTATCCCGAATGGGCAACTCTTGTGAAGTCGATCAAGGAGAAAAATAGGGTGCCCTTAACAAGAAAAGAGGCTCATTTCACCAAGGCACAAGAGGCAGCTCGCAAGGATATTGAGAGCTTTCGGTGTTTTGCAAGCAAGGTTTGCCATAGTTTGTGGTCCAGCTCGGTTTTGGGACAAAAAAACCTTGGTGAACATCATGAAATGTTGTGTGATTCTACACAACATGATCCTAGAGGATGAGAGAGGGTTAAACCTCCCTTGTTTCTATGACAATGTTGGTACCCGTGTGCAACCGGAAAGAAACCCTTCTCGCATACATGCTTTTCTTCAAGCACATCATGAGATTGAGGATGCAACCACTCATGGTCGGCTCCGGGATGATCTAGTAGAGCACCACTGACAGTTGGATGGGCGGCGCATTGGCCCATGATGTATCTTTGTTTTACTTTTCTATGTCCTATTTGATTCGAATAATTAGTGTAATTTGCTCAAACATTGTTGTAATAATTTGAATGATTATTGTTTTATTCGATGTTGTAATAATAACTAGAATGATTATTGTTTTATGTCAAATGTGATGGAATTTGTGATATGTCATATGATGAAATGTGATGAAATGTGTGATATATGAAATGGCAGTTTTAAAGGTTGGGGTTTGTTAGAATTAATCCGAGGCCACCGTCGATCTACCGAGGACCAAGCAATCACATGAGGCACCGAGATTCGTTAACGAGGTTCACCGATATGGCTACATCCCTGGGGCATGACTACGGGCGCTCCTCCCCATGACACCGTCATAATACCGCACCACGGCCGCCCGGGCGCCGGCACACGCCGCTGGCTCCCCCGCGTGCCCGTGCTATTATGTTGGCATAGGTTACATCGTGTGTCTACCCTCGCTATATAAGAGAGGCCTAGGATACAAGTGTCCTACTTGGACACGACTCCATATCCTGTCTACACACCGTACGACTCCAAGTCCAACTGTAACCTAACTTGTACAATAATATTCGACACAACTCTAACAAACTCCACCTTGGCGAATATTCTCCACCACCTTGAATTCGTCCGTGCATCGAACCTCCATGTACATTGGACTTGAGATACTCCATGAGCACCGCTGCTACTCCCAGACTCCATGTGACTCCACCTGCAACCGTAGTCCCTTCTTGTCTTCTTCACAATCAACACTCGAGCAAAATTAAGTTCCTCATTACTCTACCTTGTGCTTCCAACTTCCAGAGAATCCGTTCAACGCCATCACACACCAACCACTGTCTGCATGAAAATGAACAATTCACATATTGGACGCCACATATAAGAGTTACCTGAACTCAACGCCACCGCTCTTTCCTTGACCGTCTGTTCTGAAACTTGAAGGAATTTCACCGTCGCCCTGTGTCACCCTGAGTCAAATTCGCAGTTGTCTCACCCTTTTTCCGGATAGTCTCTGGCATGTCTCACAGCTATAGCACTCTGCCTCCTTCTGTATTTGTCATCCGCACTTTGCCATGTGCACTGAACACCACAGAATATACGGCCATGTACTCTCTCTGTTTTGACAATTCCAGACTTCCCGCCACTTTCCCAGATTCTCCATGGTCAACTCTTGTCCATCAACGGGCACCGATAGACCCAGTCACCAACTCGAATCTGGTACTCTTCAACACTGTTTCAGCACCCCCTGCACAATTTGTCTGACCACATGTTTGACCATTAGTGCCTTGGCCTGTCGCTGTGTCCCGTGCTTACCGCACACCTCGCCGCTATCACCGCGTCGAGCCTCTGCTGTCCTGGTCGAGTCTCCCGGGTAGCTAGCCCCCACTGCCTCAACCCCCACTGCAGAGAACCACCGATCATCACCGACCGATGCCGAGTATCACGTCTCCATCAGACCACTAGTACCCAGTCCGATCCACGTGTCTCTCGCTATCCCGCTGAAATAGGCTTCGACTCTCTGAATTCTTACGCCGTAGCCCCTCCATCAGCACAGAGTGAAGTCTTCCGTCGGACTCCAGCTCCACCTTCAACATGACTCCATTGTGGTTGTACGTGCCACCTCCACGCCCCGTCGACCTCAAGCTCTCATGTGTACACAACCTTGAATCAACCCTGCGTCATAGTCTTGTCGAAGCCGCACAAGCCCTCAAGCCTGCACCACGTGTTTCCACGCCCCAGAAGCCGGGCACCATCAGCATCACGCTCCTGTGTCGTCGTCGCTGAAATCACCGCCGTCTTCTGCTTTGACCAACATCCATGTCAGTCCATCAGACAATGCAGTCCGACCCAGCCAAACATATCCGACTGCAATCATGCTTCACCCTGCGTTGTGTCCGCTCGCACATCTCCGTGCATTGCCTTGACGCCCTGTGTATGCATGATCCTTGTCACAACGCGCTCCAGACTCCTCCGAGCCTTGCACGCACGTCGTCGTCCTTGCCACGCGCACCACAAACCCTCACGCTATCATCCCAATACACATCATGTGTACAAAGAAATAAAGCCAAAATCCACCACATAAGCCTTCATGTACGCACTTAACCGTGAAGATCAAAAGATCCAAAATCTCGAACTCCACCACATGCTCCCGTAGGCTGTAGGTCCATTAGGCTTCCTATCTCTTCCTCCTGATGACTAGCCTTAGCCTGTTATACGTAGCTTCCTTTTTTTCATCCAACAAATCTCTTGCTTTGCCTTTTCCACGTGCCTCTGGACTGCCTCGATTCCTTTGGAACCAACAACACAACGCAGCAACACGCATGCCACGTCTCGGTCGGCTTGCATAGCTCCTTGCCACGATGCCACAACCTGCAAAACCGGCCCCATCGCCTATCATGCCTGCCTGCAGCGCTGCCAGCCCACCAGCCGGCCTTGCTCGGCCTGCTAGCTGGGCCAAAGCTGCCTCATTCATGCGTTGCACGCCCTGGTCTCCGCCTTGCCTTCGAATCGATCTGGATCGATTGAAACGCCGCCGCCCCTGCACGCTTGCACAATTCCGAGACACGCCTTGCTCCGCCCACTGCCCGGGTTGCACACGCACCTGCATCATTGCCCTAGCATGTCACGCCATGTGTGTGCGATCCGCTGAATCGATCCGCTGCAGCCACCTGATCCGATTCGACCAGCTGCCTCACCCTGCGCTGCTTTCACGCGTCTCCATCGGATCCAACCGATCTCGCCGAAAGCCCTCGCACAGAACACGCCGCCGGCTGCAAAACACATCTCGCCTAGAGACACATGTTTCCAATTTGCTTCTAATCCGTTGCAGAATTTCCTCGCTAAGCATCGACCGACCGACGTCCAGTAAAACAATCCTCTCAACGAATTCTGCTCCACCTCTAGATCAACAACCGCAACCTCCGAACAACCTAGCTCATGATACCACTTGTTAGAATTAATCCGAGGCCACCGTCGATCTACCGAGGACCAAGCAATCACATGAGGCACCGAGATTTGTTAACGAGGTTCACCGATATGGCTACATCCCCGGGGCATGACTACGGACGCTCCTCCCCATGACACCGTCATAATACCGCACCACGGCCGCCCGGGCGCCGGCACACGCCGTCGGCTCCCCCGCGTGCCCGTGCTATTATGTTAGCATAGGTTACATCGTGTGTCTACCCTCGCTATATAAGAGAGGCCTAGGATACAAGTGTCCTACTTGGACACGACTCCATATCCTGTCTACACACCGTACGACTCCAAGTCCAACTGTAACCTAACTTGTACAATAATATTCGACACAACTCTAACAGGGTTGAGACAAAGACTAGAATCCTCAAATCCAACCCTTAGAGCAGTTTAAGGGTTGGGTTTGAGGGTTCTAGTCTTAAGTGTCAAAAATTGGCACTTCTCAACCATTAAAACTGCTATAAGGGTTTGAGGGTTTAAGGGTTCTACTAGTAATGCTCTGAGCTCGGATCGGCCTCCCGCCCGACCCGCACTTTGATGGTTATTTTGCGGGCCGGATGGGATGCTGGGTCTATGAGTTGCTCTAATCTCGCCGACGGCAGATTATAATTGTTTTGCCGGTTCGTTATTTTTTCTTTCACTTTTTACATTTCCTTAACCGACCTACCTGTGAGTAATTCATACTCCTACCCTAAAAATAAACCCAAATGCTACCTACCAACCACCGCCCTCTTCTCTTCCTCTAAAGCCTACTAGGCGGCGTCGACGAAATTGCGTCGGCGTGGACAGTGTGGGCGCGGAGACCGACGGGGGCCGAGGTGAACCGGCAGTAACCCTTTACTCCGCCCAGTCTTCCACAGCAAGAAGAGGCCTCCTTCCCCCTCAACTTCTCCGAGCGACTGTGGGGATTCGGCCATGTCCATCACGGCGTACGAGGACCACGCCGGATGGACATTCGGCGACAGCGGCAGTGACGAGGAAGAGGAATGTAAGAAAAACCCCGTAATCGATATTTCACTTGATTTGTGTTTCTTGGCGCTTTTAATCCATGTATGTCAACATGCAATTGGCTTCCCTTAGTTGTAGATCATTGCTCCTGATTTAACATACAGCAAAGAGAAGAAAATTTCAGAAACAATAATAACATCTTGCTGAATTAGTTATATAGACTTGCCTTATAATCGAAAATAAAATCGTGTTTTTGAACATGAGGTCCGTGCTTAACTTGATGATATTGGGCACACACCCTTAATATGAATGTGGATGTTTTTTCAGGTATACTGAGTGTAGCCTAGTCAATCGCAGTTGGTTTCTCGGCAATGCTTTCTGTAGTGATTCATCTAGGGATTTTTAACCTTGTACATTTAGCTTCCATGTCAGTATGGGATGTATGGATGTTGCAAGTCCACATCCTAGACAAAGTTCTTACTTGATTTCACTGTTTCGATGATTTTGCATGTAGGGACAAACCGACCTTTTACGGTTGACGATTTTCCAAGGGTTAGCTACGACCGTGGTGAACAGACCTATAGAATCTATGCGAATCCTGATTTTCGTCGTCGGGGCCCTGCGCCACTCTCTCTTTTCCGCGCATACAATGACCCCCTTGTTGATAAAGAGAGGGATTGGTTTTGTGAAGAGTATGAACTCCATGACGAGTCTGAAAGTACGTTTGTGTTGTTAAATAATCTACTACTTTCTGGTGCCGCGCTGCCATACATCATATTATCCTCTTTCACTCATTATGTAGTATCTTTTTTTTACCCCAATTATATAGTATCTCAGTATAATCTCACGGTTCATCTATTGAATATGCAGTCACTGTTAACAATGTTGGGATCAATGATTGCTCAAATAGCTGTGATCGATCTACAATGGTCTTGGTGCAGTTCTTTGACCTTAAAATTGCTGGCTATCACCATACCCAGCCTGGACCTGCCAAAATATTTGGTTTTTTCGCAGCACGGGATCGGATCAAACCCCTGCGCAACTATGTCTACAAGCGCGAGATTGATAATTATGAAGCTGTGGCTGTGAATCGGAAAATGGTAATTTGGTTTACAGACTTGTAACTTTGTGCTCGGACCTTTTTTTCGTTCTGAAAATATAAGATACCTGCATCATGTCAATTGTCAAAGCTCCAGATAGGCATTGTTTTTGTAAGTTTGGGATGATCATCTTAACAGGGCCCTGGAATTAGTTTATTTCCTTGCATAATCCATGCTGCAACAAACTTAGTTGTGTTAGAGGGCCAACACCCAACCTGAATTCACATGAGGTGCGGTTTGAGTGCTACTAGGCATGAGGAGGAGGAGGAGGAAGTTAGCCTTGATGGGCAGGTCCGCAGGTGGTACCTCAAAATGACACCTTTCGATATTTGGGGTCAATGCTGCAGAAGGATGGTGATATCGATGAAGATGTGAAGGTGTCCTTCATCATCAGGAGGACACCTTTCGATATTTGGGGTCAATGCTGCAGAAGGATGGTGATATTGATGAAGATGTGAGCCATCGAGTCAAAGTTGGATGGATGCAGTGACGTCAACCTTCTGGCGTTCTTTGTGATGAGAGTGCCACAAAAGCTAAAAGGCAGGTTCTGTAGGATGGCGATTCGACTTACGATGTTATATGGCGTTGGATGTTGGCCAACTAAAAGGCGACATGTCCAATAGCTAGCTGTAGCAGAGATGCGCATGTTGAGATGGATATGTGGTTGCACAAGAAAGGGTTGGGTCCGGAATGATGATCGTGTACAACATTGTCTGAGATGGTTTGGGCATATACAGCGCAGGCCTCCAAAAAGTGCCAGTGCGTAGCATACAGTTAAGGCATGTTGATAATCTTAAGACAGGTCGGGGTAGACCAAACTTGACAAAGGAGGAGTCCGTAAAAAGAGATATGAAGGACTGGAATATCACCAAAGATTGAGCCATGGACAGGGGTGCAGGGAAGCTAACTGTCCACCTGCCAGCTGAACCATGACTTGGTTTTGATATCTTATGGGTTTCAACTCTAGCCTACCCCAACTTGCTTGTGACTGAAAGGATTTGTTGTTGTTGTTATTCCTTATTCATAGGAAAAGTAGGGGAAAGCATAGGAAAATGAAGGATTTTTCACATTTGGTTTGAGTTTCAAAGGAAAAACAAAGGCATTTTACAATCTACTCAAACCCCTTTTATGCTTTGATATGTAGAAAGAGCAAGGCAAATTCCATAGGTTGAATAATAACAATTTAATCTTACCTTGGGAGAATCTACTACAGACATAACCCTAGTTATTGAAAATTAGATAAAAGTAAATGACAATATTCTTCTCCGCTTTATTGATATAGGGGTCAGCCACTTTATATAATAGACAAGACTTGACCAACAAGCCGGTAAATATAGTCAAACTCTAATAGTCTCTAAACTACTAGACTCTTTCCTAACAAAGTTGCTTAATCAACTTGAACTCTAATTAAGGGATAATACTCCATGTCTGATATATGTGTCGGCCCACATAACTATTGAACTCATGCTTTAGCCAATTCATCTAGAAGTCCGAACAAGAGGTCTCGAGTTTGACCCTGCTAACATAGTGTTGAAAATAATGATATTTGTGGCCTAAATCGATCCCACGCTAAGGGCTAAAGCAACCTAGATGTGGAGGGGAGTCTTAAAATATATTGCCTGCCTCTCTCCATCAGTTCAGACTTTCGGATAAATTGGCTGGAGCTTGAACTCAATATGACATTTCTCCCTTCCTTGAAAAACAGCTTGTTGCAAGTTGCTGGTTGTCATTTCTCCCTTCCCTGGGTGCAACTAGTTGTGGTGGTCGTAGTCGTTAGCCTCGATGAAGAAGAGCCGAGCGCACCAATGCCCATGAACATAAATCTCATCGCAGTTGAAGCAAAGGCCCTGAGAACGATGTTCTGCCAACTCAGGGGTGAGGCACTGAACCTGCCATCGCGGGGTTGGCCATGGAGTGGTCAACAATAGAAAAAGTGCTAGCGGTGCTGGCGGGGAAGGTATTTTGGCTGCATTCACCCCAGGAGAATCGGAGTGGCACAAGGGCCTTATAGGCCCAAAAAAGCTCGTGTGGTGATGTTGGAGTAAAATGTCGTTGTTCATAGGCCTTGGCAAAGGAGATGAGGGTGTGGAGGTCAGATAGTTGTATTGTGTTCCAGCTCGACAGGATCCCCATTGGAGATGTACCGAAAGTTCTTTGGCATGCCTCTCTCATCCTCAATGATCATGTTGTGCAAGATGATGCAACATGTCATTATTTTCCATAGAACCTCTGGCTTCCAATACTCGGCAGAGCCACGAATAATGGCAAAGGCTTTTGAAGCACACCGAAAGCTTTCTCAACATCCTTTCTTTTGGACTCTTGACGCATTGCATAGTGGGATATCTTGTTGCCTTTAGGACACTAGATTGTCTTCACCAAATGTGGCCCATGGAGGATAGATGACATCTACAAGGTAGTAGCCCATCACGTATTGACGGCCATTGATAACATAATTGCAAGGAGGAGCAGATTACCCTTTGATTTACCAGAAGCGGAGGAAGAATTAGTAGCAGGTTACCAAACTGAATATTCCGGTATCAAATATGGTTTATTTTATCTTGTTTCTTACCTAAATTTATTAGTTTCTTCTTTATTTGTAACAGTTCTCTATCTCTGGCAACAAGCCTTGCATACAATGCTGATCTAGAAAGCACATTCAGGTCATTATGAGAGCCATGCAAGCCAAAAAAAGAAGGGACATTTACATCCGTGCCCCTAACTCGAAACCACTACTCAGATTTGCCCCTAATTTTGAAGCATGCTCAAATTTGCCCCTCCGCCATTAAGTCACTACTCAGAAATGCCCATCCGTACAGTACTGTAGCACTTTCCGTCCAATACTGTAGCACTTTACGTCTGCTACAGTACACATGGGCCTCTGACGGTCAAAGGCCTTTGACTGGACGGAAGGGCATTTCTGAGTAGTGACTTAACGGTAGAGGGGCAAATTTGAGCATGCTTTGAAATTAGGGGCAAATATGAGTAGGTGGTTCGAGTTAGGGGCAGAAATGCAAATGGCCCAAAAAAGAATGTCAAATCCATAGATCCTCCGATGTAGAATGATGGTTGGATCTTTGGAGTGCCCTTTGTACCGACCTCTCCATCCCGTAGGACCATTCTTCCATGTGCAATTCATGCAATCAATTGATCCAAGCATCCTTGGCAATCCTCATTCTTCACTCAATCCAAGAGTCTCTGCTCTTCACTCAACCCAAGAGTCTCCATGTCTTCATCATTGGG
This sequence comes from Triticum timopheevii, assembly GCA_963921465.1. Taxonomy (NCBI): domain Eukaryota; kingdom Viridiplantae; phylum Streptophyta; class Magnoliopsida; order Poales; family Poaceae; genus Triticum; species Triticum timopheevii. The sequence continues at coordinate 110,032,524 of OY997270.1, forward strand.
TGCCCTCAAGTACTCCGGTCCATAGATATCAATGACGAATTGTGTGTTGTGTCTTCATCATTGGGTACCCTCAAGTACTCCGGTCCATAGATATCAATGACGACTTGTGTGTTGTGTCTTCATCATTGGGTGCGCTCAAGTACTCCGGTCCATAGCTAATGACGACTTGTGTGTATCTTCGAACGACCTCTAGGATTGAATCTTCCCCAATGCGAACATAGTTATCAATGGCGTCTACGAACACCCATAGTCAAGCACTCGAACAGCCACGCCACACTTCATCAAAGGGCTTGCACGTATCTCTCCGATGCATTTCTCGTATGTGTAAACCATGGATCGTGCTCCTCAACAAATTTTGCAACGCTGAGGAAGAGACTTCGGTGCATCCAAAATCACCGGCGAAAATACTTCTCTGGATAGGTTGAATTGGGTGCAAAGTAACCCTTCATAAGCTTGGCATGGCCTTTTGCTCTATTCTGATTGGGTGCAAAGTAATGATGTGGCCAAACTCCATTTTTTGGAATTTCACGAGTGTGGTCGTGATTTCGAGCCTCCTAACTCATCCTCGGGTGCTCTACGGCATCTCGGTCGTCCGCTAGTTCTGATTTGGACAAAACCAAGCTCGGTGGTGGCCTTTTTAGTCCACGAGAGTGTGGCGGTTAAGGCATCGGTGAAGATATGGGGTGGTTCTGGCTGTGGTGCCAGCGACAAGCTAATCTCACTTGGCCCAAGAGGAGCGAGTGCGGTGGCCGGCGGAGGAAAGGAAATCGTTGTCGAGTGATATTGAGGAGCCGCACGAGAGGGATTTTTGTTGAGGAGTTAAACCGGGTGAGGGTTCTGCTAGGTGTGGCTGAACTCCTCAAAAGGTAATATTTTGAGTTGAACACTTTTGAGGATTCGACTAGAGATGCTCTAAGGATAGCGTGGGAAGGCCACGAAGTCCACAGAGGCAGGGCACGGGCACAACGAAGTTGAACATGCATGTTATGACCGACATATACTACAGCTCAGGCAGTTAGGGGCCTGGCCTAGTTATCTTATCGTTATTAGGGGCTTAGCCCAGTTATCATATTTGGAGATTATATAAACTCATGTAAGGACTCGTTTGAAGTTAAGCAGAAGCAATCATATTTGCTCGGCCTCCTGAAGGGAGCCGGGAGACCTAACCCTAGCCGCCGCCTCCTGCGCCCTCTCTCTCTCTCTCTCTCTTGACGGCGCCCCAGCGCCGGCGACCTCGTCTTCCTCCACGTCAAGCCCCCTTCCACCCCTACAACCTACGAGCTAGACCTGGTAGGATCCTATCTCCTATCAATGCAACTTTTGCCAAGGTAGATAGGAAACATCAACTTGGCAAGGCCGAACTCACCAACTTCGCCAGGGCACAACACATGCAACAACTAGACGAAGCCAGCCCTACCAACTTTGCTAAGGCACAAGATAGACCAGATCGGCCTAGTAAAGCCGACCATAGTCAAGCACTCGAACAACCACGATGCACATCGTCAATGGGCATGCACGTATCTCTCCCGACAACTTTTACATATGTGTAAACCATGGATCGTGCTCCTCAACAACTTTTGCAATGCTGAGGAAGAGACTTTAGTGCATCCGAGATCGCCAGCGAAAGTGCTTCTCTGGATAGGTTGAATTGGGTGCAAAGTAATCCTTCATAAGGTTGGCATGGCCTTTTGCTCTATTCCGATTGGGTGCAAAGTAATGTCATGGCCGAACTCCGGTTTTTGGAATTTCACCAGTGCGGTCGCGATTTCGAGCCTCCTAACTCATCCTCGGGTGCTCTACGACATCTTGGTCGTCCGCCGGTTCTGATTTGGACAAAACCGAGCTCGGTGGTGGCCTTTTTCGTCCACGAGAGTGTGGCGGTTAAGGCAGCGGTGAAGATATGGGGTGGTTCTGGCTGCAGCACCAGCGGCAAGCTAATCTAACTTGGCCCAAGAGGAGCGAGTGTGGTGGCCGGCGGGGGAAAGGAAATCGGCGGAGACAACACTGGGGTGGAGAGTGTCTAGTGATATGGAGGAGCCGCACGAGAGGTATTTTTATTGAGAAGACGACAAGCTGCCTAATTTTTCTTTTGAGGAGTTAAACCGGCTGAGGGTTCTGCTAGGTGTGGCTTAACTCCTCAAAAGGTAATATTTTGAGTTGAACACTTTTGAAGGTTCGGCTAGAGATGCTCCAAGGATAGCGTGGGAAGGCCACGGAGTCCACAGAGGCAGGGGATCGGCACAGCGAAGTTGAGCATGCAACTTTTGCCAAGGTAGATAGGAAACATCAACTTGGCAAGGCCGAACTCACCAACTTTGCCAGGGCAAAACACATGCATCAACCAGACGAAGCCAGCCCTACCAACTTTGCTAAGGCACAAGATAGACCAGATCGGCCTGGTAAAGCGGACCCTGCCAACTTCGTCAAGGCATGGGGCTACATGCCGTTGAGGGTATGCTCGTGAATGTTCCTTTAGGGTTACGGTTAGTGACCAGGATCTCTATAATAGCAAAGCGGGCCAGCACATTTTGCGAAAAATAATATAAAGAGAGAATAGAAAAGGGTGATCCCATTTAGAATGTTTTTGGCGAGTTATCCTTAGACCATTCAGAATGCCATCACCGTCAAGGTTGGTACACCCCCTTGCACCCTTGGTGAGGCCATAGGTTGAATAGGGGGCATCTCAGTTTAATTGTCTTGGATGTTATCGGTGACAAAATTAATAATCTGCAGTCTAATGGTAAAATGAAAATCTCATCATCAGTTTTATAGAGATCATTTTTCTTTCATTTCCATACACATGTAATTTAGCTAACCGTTGATCCTAATTGGCAGGGTACTGCACGTTTATCACTGGGAAGCCCTGCTCGAGGCATCAATATGACAGACCATGTGTTGTTCGAATTCAAACTTTGCATACGAATTGAAGACCAACCTGACGAGGGGCCAAAAGAGGAGCTTCTAATTGAAGGATGTACGGAGTTGAGCAATATGTTCAGACCATCATTTGTTGAAACCCAGCGTCTTTATGGAGAGAAGTGTGGATTGGACCTGAAGTTTGCCGTACTGAACAGCGCAGTTCAAGCAAAGATTGATGTTGAGATAGTTTACGCTCCTGCATGTGACCTTATTCTGAATCTGTATGCCAAGACGAGTGGCTTCGGGGATATTATCCGCCTATTTCGTGGACGTTCAAAAGCCGGTGGTAGATTCAGTTCTGTTGTGGGGGTTTTGATAGATAGCTACCTTGATGTTTGCGTTGAAGGGTCTTCCAGAGAGGGTCTTTGTCAGAGGTCGCCTCAAGACGGTTGTGGTCTTGATCAGAAGCTGCCCTGTTATACCTGGACAGGCAGATTTGATGCATGCTATCGTGGAACAGTGGTTGAAAAGGTGAAGTTTGATAAATTCACTACGATTTCAGTGAAAGTGACTTGGAGTATGGTCGATGAAGAATGGCGCATCCGATATGCTTAGAACGGAGCTTCTATGTTCCGGTAAGAAAAGAACTTCTATTCTAGTGTAAGCACAAAAGGGATTTGTTGCTGCGCTGCAAAACTATTTGCTACTAGTATAGTGTCTTATACTCTGTTAAATGTGATATATTCTTTAAAACTGATAAGTGAGAGAAACTAAACTCTACTACATTTCTTTAAACGTAATTTTATAGGTTCAACACATCAGATCTCCCATTTCCTGTGGAGTTGACAACTATAAGTAACCATGACTAGGCAGAAGTATGGATGTCTTATTTTTGTTTAGAAACTGGCACTATGCTTGTTAGATGAGATCTCACATGAATATACATGTACCAGGGCCAGAAGAAAGCGGAGTACAATATATATCTGACCAAGTATGGGTGGTTTGCTGATGGAATACAAATACATATACCAATGCGAATATGGAGTACTATATACGTATATATGTACAAATGTAATGCAAATGTGGAGTACAATACTACAGTACGTACTATAGTATATAGAGGCCAGGGAATGACGGGTAGTAGAAATTACTTTTCACACTTAATGAAGGAGCCTAACACCTGCTGCTGCTGCTGCTACTGCTGCTGCTCTGGCCACTCCGGTACTCCTCCACCCACTTATCCCATTCGGTTCTGGACATGATTCTTAAGGTGGTAGCAGCCTTCCTGACATTGTCTGGTGTATTTCCGTCCAGGGTAAAACTCATTTTTCCTTTCACGTGTCGATAAAAACCCTTGCTCAAATCACCCCAGTTCCTAATTAGCAGTTTACTGTTGTCTGGCCCAACAGTATTCTCCTTATCCAGGTGAAGCAGAGCATCATAGTTGATCTCGTAGATGGGAATGAACCTGGGACCTTCAAACAACATCACAATGAATAACCCAATGGAGTCATTCTCTTTGACGAGGTCCTTGCTCAGCGGTCTTTCTCCATAGGTTGCCAGGGTGTGGAAGGCAGACTTCAACCGATGATATCCCACCTTGAAATCTGCAAGCTGACATGACAGCAGCTTAGGGTACATGCCAGTAGTGTGGAGGGAATCAGACTTCCTCATTATCTTCGACTCTTTGTCATCAACCTCAAAACGATCCCCACTATTGTTCACAATGCCCCTAAACCATGCTTGAAATTTTGTGCCGACCAGTTGCAAACTCTTCTTGCCATCTGTGACTTCTATTACATACATACCAGATGGTGTATAATTTTTCTTTGGAGTCACAGGAACTGTTACCTCCTTGCCTTCCACAGTAACACTAAACTTCACGTCGGTTTCTTTCGCCATGTGACTTCTGATGGCTTCGACACATGTTTTGTAATTCTTGGCCAACTTGTTGTCATCACTGATGTCAAATGTTGCAATTGGAGCTGGTATAACCTATATTAAAAATGACTTGCACAATTTAGACAGAATCTAGAAGCAACCGCATCTTTGGGGGATAAAACTCATCAATGTGCTGTATAGTAATAATTGTGTATACCTCCAGAATGCCGGTTGCCATGGAATTGTTCGTGGATGCTCTTCCTTGTAATATATCCTGCACACAAAAATGATAGCAGTAGAACAAAATTCAGAGATCGCCTGAAAACTGATTGCAGCTCATCAACTTTTTTGTTTCAGAGAATATTAGCAGCAGTTTCCTAATGATTTGCATGCACTTGTTCGTTTCTGTTCTATTTTGCATAATTTGTACCCTATCATCGCCAAAAACATTGCTTACATCGAGCTAGGTGGTTAAAGTTTTATTTTTGAAAGAGCCTAGATAGTTAATTATCTGTTCTGAAGATTAACATGCTGGTTGCCTACTCAAAAAATAAGTATAATGGTCTGTAAATTAGTACACATGGAGTGGCAAGTTAAAATAAAGTGGCGGCGCGCAACCCTATTTCGTCAAACTGAAAGAGGACCTAAGAAAGCTTGTAAATTTTACTGGCAGTAGAAAATTCGCACATTTATTTTCTTGAAGTCATTTAGGTAAACTAAAAACCCGATTGTATATGGATTATGGAACTCCCTATGGACATGTTGAAGAAATTTTTGTAGTGATTAGGTTTCCCGACCATAAAGTTTGTACGATATATATAAAGGAAACCGTAAGCTGGAACCATATACCATAAAATCGAAATAATTAAGTAGTGGCTAGATATATACTCTAAACAACAATACCAACGTCTTCCTGAATGTTGGAATTAACTTGCATCACAAGAAAAACTATTGTGGTAAATGGGAATTAATTTCAAGATAATGAAGGAGAGCAACATCCATGCATGCATGTCTAACAGAACAATTTTACAGGACCTATCAAACAATGTAAACATTTTCTGATTACGAGGACAATTCTGTTCGATCGCTTGCATTTACAGCAATGAGAATACAACCGGATAAAAGGAACATCATGGTGAATGTTAGTCTCAGCACTATTTGCAAGTAAATAAATACACAATTTGGGAATATTATGATAGACATTCCAAATACACATTTTTTTTTTGAGGATTTCCGAATACATTTCTTTGGAGAAATTCTGAATGCACCTTCTTATTAAACTTAACCATTTCACTGTAGATATATAGATTAGCTCTGCAAATATGCTCCGAAATACGCTCCCGCAAAATTTAGGTACAGCAAAGATATCACTTATGAAGGAGTAACATACTCTGAGCATATATTTGTAACTAATTAAGAGGATCATCCTAAAGGTCGTACTTAGCTACCGTTAGAAGATGAACATTCATGCTGAAAGACAATAATTTTCTTGTATATGGAGTGGACACCCACAAGAATTCTAACATCGTATACATTAAAGGAAATGATTCTAAGTTCAGGCAACAGTGTTCAAGACGTACGTACATTATCAAAATGTGACTCGATTTCGGCTCATGTTCATGCTATGCAAATTGAACAATCATTTCTTCTAACCAAAAGAAGCAATATGCAAGGAAGCGGTTATTTAATTACCAGCAGTAGGTTGAGAGCTGTCACGTACGAACGGTTCTCAACAGCCAGGACAGGAAATCTACTCCTTGGTCTAACTGCAATACACTAGCCACACATAAAATCGGCAAGTTAAAAAGTAGTATATATCGCGTATGAGCGAAATAAAGCTAGCAGTAGAAGGAACTACAGAGATTCTCTGACTAAGATATTGGCAAAACAAATCGCAGCTCAGGAACTTTTCATTGCAAAGTATAGTAGCAGCATCCCTAATTATTTGCACATGTTAATTTCTGTCCTAGTGGGCATAAATGGCTTGACACAAGTTTTTTTTTTTTACTACAACGGCCCCGCCCCCACAGCGGATGATCAAAAGGATAGCCTACAAGCACATTAATTTTTCTTTTTGCAAATACAAGCACATTAGTATTATTTCAAAAAAAAAACAAGCACATTAGTATACACGTGCTCAAAAAAGTATACATGCAAATATAAAGAGGAGGATGCATATAGGAAATGTTGTCCATTTCATTTTCTTCAAGTCGGTTGGGTTGATAAATATTTTTAAGAATAAAATGTATACTCCCTCCGTCCTATAGTGTAAGACGTTTCTTCGTACTACACTAGAATGCCTTCATTATGAGATGGAGGGAGTACAACAAATGGAAATAATTACGTTCTGGCGACCTGTTTGCGAAGAGACGGCCGGCCTGCACTAGCAGTACAGTAGCACACTACCGTGTCCTAAGTACTAACTTGGTGCAAGTTTTTGAACCCGCCTACGTACAGCCGTGTTCATCAAGAAAAAAAAAATCTTAGATGCAGTAAAGGTATAGAAAAACTTGGTTGAGCATAAAAAAAAAACTTAGACACAGCAAGCTACAAATCAAGTGGAGTAAGTTAAAAATCACCAAAACAAAAAAGTTGGCATGTAAAAAAACACATGTATACCACTCGATCATAAAATCTGCATCATGCTCAGTTTAACATACAAGGAAAAAAGGCACCAAGTTCAAGCTCACTATGTGCCCGAAAACATAAAGATAGTTCCTGCACAACTATAAGCAGAAGTGGGTGCAAGAAAGCTAAACGTCACTGCTCAGAGGAAATTCACCTCATGAAGTCATCTCGGTTGAACCAAAACAAAAATCCCCCGCCAAAAAAAAGAACCAAAACAAAAATGAATGGTAGAATAATATCGTACCAGTGCATTTGATCTTACTAGATTTAGAGAGAGAAAAGAGTCGCATTGCACACTAGTACTGGTCCACAGAGGTGCGTCACACACACACACACACACACACACACACACACACACACACACACACACACACACACACACACATTGCCTGCTAAACCCACCGACCAGTGTTCCATTTGCCATCATTTGGAAAAAGTAACCTCTGTGTGCACAGTATATCTGCAACACACAACGATGCATATGTGCATGCATCCTTGAACGAGTGATGGCGATGCTTGCTACCTCCATGGCTGCATGTATGCACGTACGTATACCCTCATGCATGGCTAGCTAGCTTACTACGTATGTAGTGTAGTGATCATGCTGGTGGAGTGGAATAAAGAAATACAAAGTTATAGCTAGATTTGCACTAGTGTCACACCTTAAACATGCATGTTGGTCTAAATTACTCGTCAAAAGATAAAAAATACTCATTAATAATTAATTAATGCACGTTTGAGTACTACTACTACTACAAACAAGCGACCTCTTGTTCCCTGTTCCCAAACAATCTCAAACTCCACTAATTTTTATTCTCTCTAAATCTAGTAAGATCAAAAGCAACCAACAGCCTAGGCTAGCTATACATACGAGCACTCAAGTGCATGCATGCCTGATAAATCCCTGTTCACACTGCTACATATGAGCACCACATATATATACTACGTGCAAATATAAAGAAGAAGGGCATGTAGGAAAGATTTGTCCATTTTATTTTCTTCACGGGTTAGGTTGATGTATTTCTTTTTGACAATAAAATATACAAAAAATGAACATAATTACGTTCTGGCGACCCGTTTGCGCAGAGCAGGCCGGCCTGCACTAGTAGTACAGTAGCACACCACCGTGTACTAAACTTGGAGCAAGTTTTTGAACCCGCTGTACGTGTACAGCCCTGCTCATCAAGAAAAAAAAAATCTTAGATATGCAGCAAGGTATAAATCAAGTCTCAAGCAAAGAAAAATCCTCAAGAAAAGTGGCAAGCAAAAATCCAAAAAAAAAAAGAAAAAGAAGTGGCAAGCCGATCGCCACCATGCATGCACCATCGCATGATGGACGCATGTTCCCGCGACCCTCTGCGGAGAAGGGAAAAACCAAGAACTGACGAGAAGAAAAAACCCTCCACCTCAAGCGACCGTCTTCACGTCGCTACTAATCACGTTCCTGTGGTGGCGACCTGTTTGGGAAGGGGGCTAGCCGGCCAGCCTGCACTAGCAGACCACCGTGTACTGTCTTGGTAGTACAAGTTCTGCTCATCAAGAAAAGTTCTTGGAGGCAGCAGGGCACAGATCAAGTGCTAGTAAAAATGAAATCTCAAACAAAAAGTGTCAAGCCGATCGCCATCGCCACCATGCATGATGCAACCATTCATCCATATGATACTAGGAGAGCACACACGACGTTCAACTTGCGCAGGGAACCATCGAGAGTGAAGCAAAACGAAGAAACTTGCGCCGGCGAAGTCACAAAAGGCCGAAAGAATATGCAGTGCAGCGAGGGATGAACAGCAAAACGTACGGAAAGAAACCCCGGTGAGAGGAGCAGGAAAGCCAAGAACGACAAAAGAAACTACCACCTGTTTGAAGGAATAGGGATGGAGATTCGATCGGAGCTAAGCTACCTCACACTGTGATGAAGGTACTGACTGTCTTCACGTCGCTACGCAGATCCGCCGGCGCTCCCTTCAGCCGCGCTCGCCGCTCTCTCCCCCTCTTTCTTCCGTCGACCTTCACCTCACACGCTGCTGCTTCTTTCTTTACTTCGCCGAGGAGACGATAGTGAATTAGTGATGCGCGTCTGGGGAAGGGATATATGCTACTGCTCTCTGCCTCTCTTGTGTCTGTGCGCGCGCGCGGGGGGGTGTGAGACTCTATGTGTGTGAGAGAGAAAGGGTGGAGAAAGAAGAGATATGAGGCGTGTCAGGCTCCAAAGTTGCACTAGTAATCTTTTTTTTTTTGAAACGGAGGCAAAAGCTTTGCCTCATCTCATTAATAAAAAAGAAAGAGAGTAACCAGGTCACAAGAGGGTCATTACTCCTCCACAAATGAAAGAAAAACAGAGCTACTCTCGCGGCATCAATGATCCCAAGTGTTTAGCCCCGGCCAAGACCCAATTTTGCGCCTCTACTTTGATGCCCGCGAACACGGTCATATGCACACCAGTAGTAACCGATCGGCTACTAGCTCACAGACGTCACATTCATGAGCGGTTCGTACGATCCATGTCAGGGAGCAGAAACCGACTATCTATGGCTGAGGAAGCATCCTTTTTTCAAAGATACCACGTCGTTTTCAGAGGATTAGAGACTGGCATGCATAGCTATTAATTAAGCAGGAAGTACGTAGACTGCATGCATAAGTATCGTATATATATGCGTAGTACTAAATAACTATAGGGGCCGGGATTATACTAATCATACTTTGAAGGTAGACTAGATCATGATGGCGCACGTTGCCGCGCCTGTTATTTTGTTAAGATTTTCAATAGGATTACAGGTATTCATACAAATATGTGTATGAATAGTTTGTGATTGATTGAAAACATTTTTTTAGAATATAAACGGCAGGGGTTTTGCCTTTTCACTAAGAAGGAAAAAACAAGGTGGTTACATGTTAACAGGGGGTTCAGTAGCCACATGCGGCGTCGGCTGTACATGGCTACGTCTCACGAAATGGGGAAACAACAAAGGGAGGTCATCATTGCTCAGGCAAACTTTTAGAAAACAAAGTTAGCGGTTAGCAAAAATCATATCTTCTGTCCAAACCTTTGTTTTTTCTCTAAACTCTCCAAACTTTCCTGAATGAAATAATTAAGAATGAAATGACACCGTAATACCTCACAAAAAATGATATACATGATTAAAGGACAACATGCGTGGGAGGCTAACCTGAAGAATGAAACCTATTAAATATGATTGCATGGTAATTTCACTATTCAATTTCCACATACAGTAATACTTTATTTACCTGTCTAACATGGCTAGGGTCAATACGACAAAATCAACAGCAATTACCTTGTGACTGAGCTGCAAAGAGTAGCGCAGAACCCGATTAGCATATATGGAATCTCCTAAAGAAGTTCACTGGTTCATGTTTGACGTGGCACCTCTGACTCCATATTTATCGGCAAGTGGCAACCCAAGAAGCCAACGCTTTCAGAAAGTATAACTTTATTAACCGTGATCCTAACCTCCAGATTTATTACAGTCAATATAAATAACTAATATGGATGTAAAAGCTTCAATCATATAGTACATGGAACTGAGAATTTGTCTTCTATGTGACATGTCAACTAATGAAAACGGGAGACACATAAATTTAGGGAAGAAAGATCAATAAAAAGTTAAAAACACGACTAAGGTCAAGTGACCATTCCTTCAACAGGCATTGCGTATGAAAGGTTTTGATGAGGCTTGGCGTCATCAGGTCGAATCTTTTACGCAAAAAGGGAGTGTGGGTATTAAAGTTAATGACGATATAGGTCATTATTTCCAGACTCATAAGGGCCTCAGGCAAGGAGATCCAATGTCCCCCATCTTGTTTAACATCGTGGTGGATATGTTAGCAATTTTGATCGGAAGGGCTAAGGACAATGGTCAAGTGGGTGGCTTAGTACCTCATCTGGTTGATGGAGGTGTATCCATCCTTCAATACGCTGATGATACAATCATCTTCATGGAGCATGATTTGGCCAAGGCGAGAAATATGAAGTTGTTGTTATGCCTCTTTGAACAATTATCTGGGTTAAAGATTAACTTTCATAAGAGTGAGTTGTTCTGCTTTGGTAGAGCCAAAGACGAACAGGAGTCCTATAGGCAATTGTTTGGGTGCGAGTTGGGAAGCTTGCCCTTCTCCTACCTTGGCATTCCAATACATCATCGTAGGCTAACAAACAGAGAGTGGAAGTGTATTGAGGATCGATTTGAAAAGAAACTGAGCTGCTGGAAGGGTAAGCTCATGTCATATGGAGGCCGGTTAATCTTGATAAACTCGGTGCTCACGAGTATGCCTATGTTCCTCTTATCGTTCTTTGAGGTTCCAGTGGGAGTGAGGAAAAGACTGGACTTCTATCGATCACGTTTCTTCTGGCAGGGTGATGATCTTAAAAGAAAATACCGGCTTGCTAAGTGGGATATTATCTGTCGACCCAAAGACCAAGGCGGGCTTGGCATTGAGAATCTTGAAGTTAAGAACAGATGTCTTCTTAGTAAGTGGTTGTGGAAGCTCGCTAGCGGTTCGGAAGCTATGTGGGCGCAAATCATTCGCAGCAAGTACCTCCAGACTAGGACGTTGTCCCACGTAACAGTTAGGCCGACTGACTCGCCTTTCTGAAAAGGGCTCATGAAAGTCAAACAATTAATGTTCAATAGGACAAAAGTTGTCATTGGTAATGGTGCCACTACACGTTTCTGGGAGGACTCTTGGCTGGGCGACTCACCCCTGGCCATTCAATATCCGTCTTTATATCGTATTGCTCAACGACATGAGGTGTTCGTGGCAACGGTATTTCAATCTATCCCCCTTAATATTCAGTTTAGACGGTCGTTAGCGGGCAATCGTTGGGAGGTTTGGATCCAGTTAGTTAGGAGACTAATGGAGGTTCAACTTTCTGACCAACCTGATAAATTACGCTGGAAGTTGACTACGTCTGGAGTATTTACAGTGAGGTCAATGTACATTGATGTTATTAATTCAAGCTCCATTCCAACTTCCAAGAATGTCTGGGATGTCAAAGTTCCTTTAAAAATAAAAGTGTTTATGTGGTTTGTTCATAAACAAGTTATTCTAACAAAGGACAATTTAATAAAGCGTAATTGGACAGGACCTACTAGGTGTAGTTTCTGTGATCGAGATGAGACAATTAAACATCTCTTTTTTGATTGCCCGCTGGCCAAGGTTCTTTGGCAGACGGTCCACATTGCTTTTAATATTACTCCACCGAATACTGTTAATGCTTTATTTGGGAATTGGCTAAATGGGATTGACTCTACATTAGCAAGACATATTCGGGTTGGAGTCTGTGCTTTGATGTGGACCATCTGGCTTTGCAGAAATGATTTGGTTTTTAACAGAACATCACGAATTCATTTTTTGCAGGTTATCTTCCGAGCTACGGCGTTGATCCGTTCATGGTCATTACTCACTCCGATGGAGGCCAGGGAGCATTTGGTTACTGGGTCTATCCGGTGGAGATGGTTGCTCGGGATATCTTCAACCGGTTTGGATGGCGGTCATGTAATAGGATAGGCAATTAGTTTTCCTATCTCTTTAGCCAGCCGGTTGTGGCTCTCTTAATGGCTAGGTCGTGTTTCTAGCCTTCTGCGCTCTGTGTGGGCTGCTTTTTATTGTTTTCAGTTTGAGACTATGGAACTTTGTAGGCACATTTGGTTGCTTCGTTAATAAGATGGCCGTATGCATCACTCTTGATGCAGAGGCCGGGGAGTCCACCCTTTTCAAAAAAAAAAAAACTCCTGTAAATAAAAGAAAAATCATTAAGTTTGTAAGTGCTCAAAATGACAAATGTATAACAATAGAACCTTCTTAATTTGATAACAGAAAACATGATGGCATGAGGAATAAGACTGCCAATTCCCACATCGACCTATGAAAATACACAAATATATTTCGTGTCAACCGCAAGCCTAGCAGAATCAAAGTCGTGGTGTATGGTGGGGATAGTTAGAAGGATGTCCAAGGAGATGTGGATGTGATTAGTATACCTGTAAAGGTGCTAGCAAGGAGAGAACCATGGCAAGGAATGGCGACGGGTTCACAGCTATCCAGATAGCGGGTCGTGCCGTGGAAGCTGGGAGGGGTCACTTGCCAGAAGAGGCGGCACTGGCAGTGGCACATATGTTAACGGACAGAAACGACATGGCTCTCGATCGGCACCTCGGCAGTGAGAGGACGGAGGTAGCGAGCGACCACAAGAGGCGGTGACTCAAAAGAGTTGGGGGAGTGGATGGCTAATGGAGGAGGAGCAGATCGTTGAAATTCGCCTCGGTGAGGGAGAGAAGAGGTGTCATCGATGACAATGACATCTACTCCGTTAGTTAGACCAATCGGACGGTTGATGAGTTTAATCGCTGTGTGAGGCCCTAACTAGCTCCGTTTTACTGTTTAGTAATGAGCCGGCTTCCTGTACATAACCCCTTTTTTAGGGTTGCTTCGTGTACGTATTATTTTTTTCGAGAGAGAATACTTGTACGTAGCTAGCCCGGTTCACCATAAATCGTCGAGGTCATTCGTTGGAGCAGCGGCCCATTTGACATTGTCCCGGCCTGCTTTAGTGAAGTAACGCGGTAAAGAGGCCCGAAGAGGGCGCTGCGGGATGACAATGACATCTACTCCGTTAGTTAGACCAATCGGACGGTTGATGAGTTTAATCGCTGTGTGAGGCCCTAACTAGCTCCGTTTTACTGTTTAGTAATAGAGTGATAGATCATCAGGGGAGGCGATGCATGCAAACTACTCCGTCCAAAGCTAGCCGACCTGCAAACCAGATACCACATCCGTCCAGGAACCAGGAGACCAGTCCATAGACACTGATGCGGTAGCCAGCCATCCAAAGCTAGCCGTATATGTCCCGTTGCATTTTGGTCAAAATTTAGTGAAATAAAATTAATTCATTTTTTGATGCATATGTGAATAACCCGGACGATATTCATTCATACTTGAACTAGGCCGGACCCTAAATCTAACCTAAATGACCGCCGGCGCCCGTTCCCAATGTCCGGCAGGCCATGGGCCCTGGGAACTGAAGCTCACCTCCGCCTTTGCAGCCTGCAAGCGGCTAATCGACCGACAATGATGAGCCAGTCAAGCTTGGCTTCAGCGGGAGCAAAAGAGCGATGACCTTCCTCGGACCCAAGCGCCTGCGACCTCCCATGCTCTACTCTTCTTCGCTGCCACTGGTGCCCTTTGTGGTCATGTCGGCGGGGCGCGGATGTAGCAGAGCTGGCAACGCCGTCCTTGTCCTCGTTCCTATCGTGGACTTCATCCGCCGCCTCATCGATCTCAGAAGGCGACATCTAGCTCCGTCTAATGGAGGAGGTACCGTCAGCGGTCGTGCCGGATGTCGCGGGCGGAGCGATAGGAGTCGACCAACAAGTCCTGCTCGGCCAGGTCCATGCTCAGGGCGATGGCCATGCTGGCGGCGAGTTGCTCCTCCGTGCACCGGTGCTTGTCGAGGAGGCGGAGGTTGAACTCCTGGTCGGCTGCGCCTGCCAGAATACGACCTCCCACTCGGCCAACACCATTTCAGTGTACTGATCATGAGCCTCGCCCATGGTGATGCCGGCATGGACCGGCGAGGAGGGCGGCGCCAGCTTTTCGTCGGCGCATCCTCCATTGGGACGTCCACAACGCCAACCTCGGCCTGCCTGCCGGCATCAATGACGACGATCTCTGCCTTCTGCTCGGACGAGAGGCTATCCCAAATGGTTTTGGAGCTCGAAAAGGCCAAGGCGTTGAGTGTAGAAAGGGAGTGGAGGAGGATGGGTGCGGCTATGGCTGGGGGCTGAAGTTTAAAGAGCGGTCGGATGACAGGGCAAGTGGTGGTGTGGTTAATGGTGGGCGGCAAACGGACGAACGGGTGGCGCCGATGTAGGTTCCTCAGCAACCGCACATGTTTAATGTAGGTAGGCGGAACGACGAACTACCGTTTTGAAAGCGCAGGAGTCGCGTGCACCAAGAAGCCGTGCGGGCGGCGCTCTCGGCCAGCGTGCCGCTTCAATGTCGGAGCACCAATGAGAGGTCGCCTCGCGTCGCTCTTAGCCGGCATGAATGCGGCACTGGTGCTCTGGAGCGGCGCTAACCGCTTCGGGTGAGAAAGGATGCATGCGAGGGAGGTTTTTTTGGATGGGCCACGGTAGTCAGAAGCGGGTGTGGCAGCGGTCCGGACACCCGCAAAGCCCCCCCACTCCTAGTTTGTTTCCGGTTTGCGAAAAAAAAAATATCTGGGTCGGTCAGCGGACCGATGCAAACTCGTGTTGGATGACAAAACACAATCGGATCGCATGTGGGATGGACGGTTGCGGTGGTTTGAAGGTCGGTATTGAGTATCGGAGACTCTCTTAATAGATAGATGAGTTAGAATGATTGTGTAACTCAGTCTTCTTTTGTCTACTACATGGCGGCCTGGCCGTCGGGCTCGGGTCGTCTCGACCGCGATAAGCTAGTGGCGGAAGAGATGGTCGGTTTGAATTTTACACCCGAAACAAAGCACCAAATATATCCCAGCTGCTCTGGAAAAAATAAAAATCCCAGCTAAACTTGGTTACTGAGCACTGATCTGATTCCCTGGCCGGCGTGATTTCCTTTGGCAGGGCTAGCTAGACGCGTACGACGTCATGCGCAGCCTGCCTGCTCCTGTTGATCGGCTGAAAAGCGAAGCTACCACCAGATCATACCCGAGCTGGCACTAGCAGCGCTAGTAGCTAGCATGCTGATCACTAATCTAGGTTCTCTACCATGTGTAAAAATTCGGCACCACCATATATCGTGTTTGCAAAAAAGCAGAAAAATAAACACAATTTTTTGTTCAATTAATACGTTTCTCAGAACCACACGCACTGGCGTTTCCTCTCCATCTTTAGGAAGTCCTTGCACGCCCATTTCAGGGCCGCCTCGTCGTCGAGCTTCACGTCGCCGTGCTCCGTCTTCACGGCGGGGAGCCCCGGCTCAGTTTTCACGGCCGCGAGCCCCGGCTCCGTCTTTGGCTTGACGAAGCGTGGAGGAGCCGATGAGGAGGCGCGCCGACCGCCCTCGTTGATGACGATGCCGACGCACGGGAGAGGGAGAGCTCGGCGGCTAGGGCTGATGTGGCCAAAGACGAGAGAGGCCACCGGCTTTATATAGCCGCGCCCGTGTGTACGCATGGCGGGAGGAGAGGCGTTGCCGCGCCACTCCGTGACGCGTGCCGCCCGTGAGAAATCAATGGCAAGGCTGACCGGCGGCGGCAGCGCGGCAGCCTTGGCATTGATTCCCGCGGGAACCGAGGCGATGAGGGCGACGAAGTGCCAGTCTCCCTGACTCGGCGGGCCCGCGGATGCTTCGCGCCAAAACCACTCGCCCCGGCACCCCCGGGCGCCCCCCAGCGCGCCGGGTTCGGTCTGGGTCCGCTGGCGCTGATTTCGGCTCAGGCCGGCGAAAATCGGGCTCCTGGGAGCGCGACTGGGCCGTTTTTTCGGCGCCGGTGCGAAAAAATTGCCTGGGGAGGCCGTTCTGGGGACGCAGCTGGACATGCTCTTACTACTCGGTCATCCTTTTACATGGTGGTGCACACTTCCTCCTCCCACTTACCAAGGGGCCCATCAAGAGACAACTACTCTGAGCTCTCCTAGTGAGAGGTGTGCATATTAACAAAGGACAAAAAATTGACCTGAATTACCCGAGACGAAAGCAAAATTGACCAAAAAAAATCAATTGTTACTTCTCAAAAACTGAATTTACTTAGGACTTTTTGGTTTTAGGCCTCAATTGACCGGAATAACCAAGTAAAAATATATCTAAACTTGTAGAGCAACCCCTCCCAACATCTCACTCCCTCAGGCCAATCAAGCTCCTATCCCGCCGGCAACCTCCACGATTGCACCTCTCGCCTCCACCCTCCATGATCCCAACTCTCTTGCGGCTCCAGCTCGATCTCACCTTGGCACGATCTGTAACCGACAGTCCCTGCTCTCGTTCCTCGCCTTGCCCCGTTGATTCGAAATCCCGGCGACCTCCTTCGGTCTGATCTGGCGGCTGATTGGGGCAGTTGGGGGCTAGGGGCTCTACATCGGGGGAATACCTTGTCCTGCTTCGGTGGGCATGATGTCAGTAACTCCCTGGGCATTCCCCTTCCTGTAGGTGGTATCGAGATCCATCATGTGCCCTCTACCTCCGTGTCCTGGGTGAAAGCCCAAAATATTAGATTGGCCAGCGATGGCACTCTGGCGTTGCTTTTCTTCCTGAAGGCGCTGCTATGGGACGGTGGAGGCGATGGTCAAGGTTTCAGCGTGGGTTCTTGGTCACGAGTGTATATTCAGTAGTATTCCCGCTTAGCGGCTTGCGGTGGGTGTCATGTTCTTTGTCGGAGGTGGTGAAAATGTCGAGGTTTGAATTCACAATGAGGTCACTATGCTTATTGTCATATGTCAGGCAACCCGTTGGTCTTGCCCACGCGTGCCCAGGATTGAGGCGCCCTGCCTGCCGATGGTGTAGTATCCCTCGATCCGGGAGGAAAGGGCAGGGGGGCCCTCTTCAGAGGCAGAACAGGATCGTCAGTCAGTAGTGTTGGCCACATGAGAATTGACGGGGCGTGGCTTACTACGGTGGCGGTTTGCTTCCTTGGCTTCATTACATCAATGGCAAAATCTAGGATTCACTGAGGGCTTCGATGTTCAACGTGTTCTTGGTGCATTCGAATTCCGTTAGTTGCGCTTTAGCTTCTTGTGGCTTTCTCGTTTTCTCTTTGCTTTTTTGGTTGTAATGTCATATATATGGCTTGATCGGTGCTTTATCTATAGAGCGGTACGAAAGCCTTTTTCGGCACAAATAAGGACCATACTTAGATCTCTTTGATGACAATTTTCCCTCCAAAAGCAAGTCCTCCGGAGGCTTCCACGTAGCTTCATAGCCTGGCTCACTCCCTAATCGTGCGAGAGCCGACCACGTCGTCGGACCCCACAAATCTCACCAACATCTGTTTCGGTCATGCATTCAGCTTGCACCGGCAACAACGTCCGAAGTCGTACGTAGTACAAAGCAGAAGGATTACCAATTGCTTTCGAGGGCTGCGCTATACTGATCCTGTACCAAAAGTTAGTTTGAGGCGAGTCACAGTGCAAAGCTCGTAAGAGTGGTACCGTCTACCATGCCACATCGCACGTCCAGGAAAAGCTGGTGCCCGGCCCGGTGCATTGTTTCTTTTCAATGCCTATGTTACAAATGCTGTCCAGGTTTCCTTCCCATCTGCCGGCGCTCAGCAGCCACGATAGGGAAGCGGGTGCTCAAATTACTTCTTTTTTTACCTTTGGCACCGGCACGTTTGCGGACCGGTTGCTGGTTGCATGTATGAATGCGCGCAACATGAACAAGACATGTCACTGTTCTAGCAACTAAGTTTCGTGGCCAAACATTTTTGTTGTATATTCCACGCAGATACATGCTTAACCGCCCATATTTGGCACAATATGTTGCACTACTATGCATTTTGTGTCCGCCAGACGAATGGGTCCTAGACACTAGTTTAACAAACCGCCCTAGCTAACCCCATTGCGAGATTCTTGTGTGTAACATGGAATATGGTGCACTGAACCGATCCGGACGAGCCCATATGCACGTGAGTATATTAGTAACTCTTATTTGCACAAGAAAGAGGAGCAATATGTGTATGGTCTAAATATCCTGACCACATGCAAGATAGGCCTCGACACATTTAACACCTTGTGCATGCAAATCTTCTAGATTAGCTACATGGCATTCTTATCCACTGACATGGAAGCACAGCCTCTTGGTGAAGTCAAAAATGTAATTTTGCGACATATTATGTTGATTGGACACGGCCGGTTAGGTGAAATAGATATGTTTACAGAAGAAAAGATTGTGTTTAATTCTTCTAGTTTTTGCAAACACGTATGGTTGTGCCAAAATTTTTTACTCAAGGTAGATTGATCAGCAAGCATCTAGCTACCGGAAGTAGCTAGGATCCCTAGACACCTTTGCTCGTTAGTCAAGAGGAGCATGCACGCTGCATGACGTCGTACGCGTCTAGCTAGCCCTGCCCCTGCCAAAGGAGATCACGCCGGGCGGCAGGGATCAGACCGGTGCGCAGTTACCAAGTTTAGCTGGGATATGTAGTATCTGGTGCTTCATTTCTGGTGTGTGCTATAAACCGAACCTTTCTTGTACCGCTTGGCTTACCGTGGTCGAGACTAGCTAGACCACACAGTACGTGCTACACATCTATATCTCTACAAAAAGCCCGTATGCAGACAAATCAACCTTGGCAAGAATGAGTTACATATATTCATTTACACCCTTCTGAATATTATTTCAAAGTTTGCATGCATTGCCTGTCTACGTAGCTGCACTATATATACCACTAGTTAATTAGCTCTACTCAGTCCGTACGTAGAGTACGTACTCATGCATGCAGTTTGCGTCCTGCTTTGAAGGCACGCACATAGAATGATAGAATCGCATGCATGCAGTTTCTAGCAGGGCCCTCTGAAAACGACATGGAGAAAACAGATGCCTCCTCTGTGAAATCATATCATGGATGGTCCTCTCCCTTTCCAAAATGCTATGCACGGTACGAACAAGGCACCGGTGCTTTTATTGGTCTGACCCCTTTGTGTTGAAATTTTTTTGTCAGAAAAGGAGTACTGATATATGTATATATGATCAATGACGCATATATACAGTGGTGCTCATAGAAGCGTGAACAAGGGGTTAAGAGGCAAGCATGCACTTGAGTGCTCCTGGATCCATCCCGTAGTAGGCTGTTAGTTGCTTTTATCTAGCTTACTGGATTTAGAGAGAATACAAATTAGTGAAGTTTGAGATTGTTTGTGAACAGGGAACGAGAGGCTGCTTGTAAGTAGTAGTACTCAAACGTGCATTAATTATTATTTTTTATCTTTTGTGAGCCGCGAGTAATTTATACCAACATGCATGTTTAAGCTCAGACGCTAGTGCAGTGCTAGCTATAACTTTGTATTTCTTTCTTCCACTCCACCAGCATGATCGGTACACCACGTACGTACGTGGCTAGTTAGCCATGCATGCGGGCTATATATACATGCAGCAGGTAGCAAGCATATCGCCATCACTCGTTCAAGGATGCATGCATATGCATCGTTGTGTGTTATAGATATTGTGCACATATTCAGAAGCACAATGGTCGGTGGGTTTAGTGTGCATGTGTGCGACGCACCTCTGTGAACCAGTACTGGCTAGCTAGTGTGCAATGCAACTCTCTCTCTCTCTCTCTCTCTCTCTCTCTCTCTCTCTACAAATACAGAAGCACTTCTTCTTTCCCTGCTCGCTCTCCCCTGACCCGGAACAGAAGAACCCAAGAGAAAAAGAGAAGGTAGACGTGGGGGACACGGTCAAGTCCACGAAAATCACACAGGAAAAAGATTGTGGTTCTTCTGTTCCTGTAAAAAAACGAAAAGGAAAACTGTTTTTTTGAAACACGTACGGTGGTGCCCAGTTTTCACACATGGTAGAGACAAGCTAGATTATTTGATCAGCATGCTAGTATCTACTAATACTAGTTAGGATCCCTAAATATGTATCTTTGCTTCTTAGTCAACAGGGGCATGCACGCTCCATGACGTCCTACGCGTCTAGATAGCCCTGCCCGCCCCTGCCAAAGGGAATCACGCCGGCCAGAGTCGGACCAGTGCTCAGTTACCAAATTTAGCTATAGGATATTTGGTGCTTTGTTTCGGGTGTACTACTCCAAGTCGAACCGACCCTCTCTTGCACCACTAGCTTATCGCGATGGAGACTTAGACTACAGTGCTATACACACTACGACTAAGAGCGTGTTGATAGATCGACCCGAGCCGGGCAGGCCGCCATGGAGTAGTAGACACAAGCTGCACTGAGTGTCTGAGTTACACATTCATTTACATGAACCCTCTCCCATGCTATCTTATTTTCCTGCCCGAAATGGTCAGCGTCGCTTCAAAACGTCAGCATCGCGTTCATGTTGGCCCAGAGCAGACGCAACCTCTCACTGAAACTGGCAATGAAGCAGCGCATCGACCGAGAACGCCAACCGTGTCATTTCCCGGTGCACGCGACTTCTCTCCGCATTCGAACAACACCCGTCCATCTGCCTCCCTACATTAAACATGCGTAGTTGACGAGGAACCTACTCAGGTGCCTGCTTGCGAATGCCACCCGTCTGTCCGTCTGCCGGCCACCATTAAACACCTCGCCACTTGGTCTGGCATTTGTCGGCTATTTAAATGCCAGACCCGGCAACAGCCGCATACAACCTCCTTTGCTCCCTATCACCTCTCTGCACCACACCCGCCATGGCCTCGAGATTGCCGACAAATGAACAAAAGAAGGAGATCGCCAGCATTGCGGAGGAGCCAATGGAAGAGGAGGCCACCGACGAGCCGACACCACCATTCTCGCATGTCCATGCAGGCATCACCATGGGCGAGGCGTGGACACACTACACCGACATGGTGTGGGAAGAGGGGGAGGCCACGTTCTGCCAGGCTTAGGCCAACGAGAGGTACAACCTCCACCTCGACGAGCACTGTATCGCGAAGGAGCAAATCGCCGACAGCCGGATCGCGGAGGAGCAACACAGCGGCACAGGGCTCGTGGAGGAGCAACCGGCCAGCATTGGCATCGCGGCGGAGGTGCTGCTCCTTTCTACCACGTCTCCCATGACATCCGCTGTGAGTGATGGTGGCACCGTGTCCTGCAGGTAGAGAAATGATCCATATTCGTGGATTAACACGACAACGGAGGAATTTGACGATGGCATCGACGACGTCGCCTGCTCCACGCTGGTCATGCCCCAATGCAATGGCAACGAGGCCGGGATGTTCATGGTCGTTGCCGATAGCGCGGAAGAGTAGAACATGGGAGGCCGCCGATGCTTGGGTCCCATGAAGGCCATGCCAGCGTCTTGCCGGGTCGCACAGTCGGTGACTTGCCCCATTCACGGAGACGAAGGCCGCTACTCTTCCCCTCCCGTTGAAGCTAAGCTTGTCGGTCTCATCATCGTCGGCCGATTAGCCGCTTGCCCGCTTCGTGGAGGCTACTCTCCCCCTCCCATTGAAGCTTCACTTTCTGGGGCTCACAGCTGTCCGATGAGCTTTGCTGCCGGACATGGAAAAGACATGTCATGGGAAACGGGCGCCGGCGATCATTTGGACTAGGCTAGAATAAGGTTTAGTTGAATTATGTCGATGATGTAATGAATGTGCTCTAGTTTAGATGAAAATCATCCATTTTTATGTAAAAAATATCCAAGTTTGAATTAATATCGTCCGCTTTGTTTAAATGTGCATCAATTTTTTTCACTAAATACCGTTCGGAATCGTGGCTAATTTTGGATAGCCGGCTCCCGACTGAGGGATACAGTGTCCAGGGGCTGGTGTCGGAGATACTTTACATCTACTAAAATCTATCTCTCTATCGATCTTCGAACTATTAGTATATGCATCTATATATAGGTTACTAGTACGTACTCCAGTATAGTATATATACGATACTTGTGCATGCATTCTACGTACCTCCTGCTTAATTAAAAGCTGTGCATGCAGTCTCTAATCCTGAAAACGACGTGGAATCTTTGGAAAAAAGGATGCTTCCTCGCTAGTCGGTTTCTCCCCCTGCCATGTACCGTACGAACAACTGACAAGGCTCAGGAATTATGGGGAAAGAGCATGCTGCTGGTGTGTGTGTGTGTGTGTGTGTGTGTGAGAGAGAGAGAGAGAGAGAGAGAGAGGTGAGGCGAGAGAGAGAGAGCAACAGCATTTATATCCCTAGACGCCCTTCACTCTCGTCTCCTCGGCCCTAAAGTGAAAAAGAAAGAAAGAGAGAGAGAGAGAAAGAGGGAGAGAGACGGAGATCACCGGCCGGCGGCGAGCGGCTGAAGGGAGCGCCGGCAGGTGGTGGTCTTTCTTTTCTCCTTCTTGGTTTTCCTCTTCCTCTCACTTGCGTTCTTTTCCGTTTTGCTCTTCGTCCCTGCATATTCTTTCGGCCTCCTGTAACTCTGCCGCGGGCAAGTTTCTTCGTGTTGCTAGTCATCACTAGCTAGCTTCACTGTCGATAGTTCCCTGCACAAGTTGAACGTATGTGTGCTCTCCTTCGGACGATCTAGTATATCATGCATATGGATGGTTGCATGCATGGCCTACTACGTACTGCTAGTTCATACGGTCGCTTGAGGAGGAGTTTTGACGAGCTGCTTTTTTGTTTGAGGAATTTTGCTTGCCAAACTCTTTTTGATCTGTACCCTGCTGCATCGATGAACTTTTCTTGATGAGCATATCGAGCTTGTACCAAGATAGTACACTTACGGTGGCCTACTACTGCTAGTTCATACGGTCGCTTGAGGAGGAGGGTTTTTTCTTCTTCCTTTTGTCAGTTCTTGGTTTTTTCGTTCTCTGCAGCAGCAGGCGCGCGCAGACGGTCGGGGGAACATGCATCCAGCATACGGATGCTGCATGCATGCATGGTGGCGATCGGCTTGCCACTTTTTTACGTGCTACTTCTTTTTTTTCAAGATTTTTGCTTGCCACTTTTCTTGATGATGATCTTTTTTTTACTTGAAACTTGATTTATACCTTTGCTGCGTCTAAGATCTTCTCTTGATGAACAGGGCTGTACGTACGGCGGGCTTTGGTTTGCGACTTGCTCTCTTGTGGGGTGCTACTGTACCGCAAGTGCAGGCCGGCCGGCTCATCGCAAACAAGGTCGCCAGAACGTCATTATTATCATCTGTTGTATATTTACACATCAACCTAACCGACTTGAAGAAAGTAAAATGGACAAACCTTTCCTACATACGCATGCTCCTGCTCTTTATATTTGCATTTTTTCGAGCACGTGTATGTGTTAAACTAACGTGCTTGTAGGTGCTTTAATTGGTCTGACCCCTTTAATTTGTGTTGAAAAATTGTGTCGGAAAAAGGAGTTATATGTATGATCAATGACCACGCATATATATAGTGAGCTCGACAGTCATATGTAGTAGTGTGAACAGGGGTTTAAGGCATGCATGCACTTGAGTGCTCCTGGATCGATTCATCCCGTAGTACGTAGTACTGTAGCTAGCTAGGCTGTTGGTTGCTTTCGAACTTACTAGATTTAGAGAGAATAAAAATCAGTGGAGTTTGAGATTGTTCGCGGACAGCCAACGAGAGGCTGTTAAGCTGTTTGTTGTAGTAGTAGTAGTAGTACTCAAACGTGAATTAGTTAATTAGTTTTATCTGTTGTGAACTACGAGTAATTTAGACCAACATGCATGTTTAAGGCGAGGCACTAGGGCAGTGCTAGCTAACTTTGTATTTCTTTCCACCAGCATGGTCACTAGTTCACTACACTAAGTAAGTACGTACGTACGATACGTAGCTATCTAGCCATGCATGACACGTATACGTACGTACATACATGCAGGTAGCAAGCATCACAATCACTCGTTCAAGGATGCATGCACATGCACCGTTATGTGTTGCAGATATATTGTGCACATACAGTCATACAGGTTACCTTTTTCCAAATGATTGCAAATATTAATAGAAACTCTGGTAGGTGGGTTTAGCAGGCATGTGTGTGTGTGTGTGTGTGTGTGTGTGTGTGTGTGTGTGTGACGCACCGGTGAACCAGTAGGAGTACTAGCTAGTGACTCTCCTCCCTCTCTCTCTCTCTCTCTCTCTCTCTCTCTCTCTACAAATACAGAAGCACTTCTTCTTTGCCTTGCTCGCTTCACTCGCCCCTGACCCGGAAAAGAAGAAGGCAAGAGAAAGAAAGAGAGAAGGCAGATCGAGGTGGAGGAGACGGTCGAGGGCCTTGGCGTTGTAGAGTAGTTCATCCTGGTTCCTTCACTTGCTCGCCCCTGATACAGAAAAGAAGAACGAAAGACAGAGAGAGAAGGGTTTAAGCCTTTAAGGCATGCATGGCGAGCTTTGGGCCATGCATGCATGGTTGTCCTCGTTCGTTCTATCATCTCGCGTCGGCTACTTTCTTTGCTTACGAGTGACCATATGCTGTTGCTTAGGATATCCACAGCAGAGCGAGGATGCAGATTCGATCTTGTCTTTTTTACTACTCCCTCCGTCCCATAATATAAGAACGTTTTCGACACTTAGCAGTTTTGAAGTACCTTGAGAATTTTTGGCTGACACTTTTTCGTCTTGAGGTTTTAGTTTGCGACTTTATGTGTACCTTGCTGCATCTAAGTAATCTTTTGTGCTGATCAGATTGCTGCAACTTGCGCTCAATCTTGTACCAAGTTTTTGACAGCAGCAGCAATTTTTTTTGCAGCACTTTTTACAAGTTTGAAGACCACTAAGGAGGTATCTTACTCGATCCTACTGCAGGCCGGCTCTTCGAGAACAGATCGACCCCAGAACAGGTAGGAAATTATACTGTCATTTATCATTTTGTTTTGGTTCAACCGGAACCACTTCATGAAAACAAAACGGCGAATTTTCTCTGAGCAGTGACATTTAGTTTTCTTGCACCCACTTCTGCTCATAGTTGTGCAGGAACTATCTTTATTTTTTTCGGGCACATAGTGAGCTTGAACTTGGTGCCTTTCTTCATTATTATGTTAAACTGGGCATTATGCAGATTTTTGGTTTTTTACTTGAAGATTTTATTGGATCAATTATGTATTTTTTTATGAGTGGTACATGTGCTTTTTATTTGAAACTTTTTGCTCTGGGGATTTTTAGCTTACCACTTAATGTGTACCCTTGCTGCATCTAAGTACTTGTTTTATGCTGATCTTCCTGATCAGATGGCTGCAAAGTTGGCCCCGAACTTAAACCAATTTTTCAACAGCAGCAGTTTTTTGTACTTCTAGGAAGTAAACCTCCCCGGACCCATCCTTTGATAGGAAAAAAGAGGCCAATGGCCTACAAAAGATTCAGTTTATACAAACATCAAAAATCAGAATCAACTAAGGGAAACAGCAGATTTTTTACAACACTTTTTACCAAGTTTGAATACTAATCAGGGTGGTGTACTGCTACTGCAGGCCGGCTCTTCAAAAACAGATCAACGCCACCACAGGTACGGAATTATACAATCATTTATCTTTTGTTTTGGTTTAACTGAAATGACTTCATGAAAATGAAATGGCAGAAATTTTCTGTGACAAGTAACAATGTAACATTCAGTAACGGTTACCTTACATCCTATTCTCTTTATGTCTGTACAGAAATTATGTTTGTTTTTTCGAGCACATGTATGTTAAACTGAGAATGGGCTTATAGGCCATCCCTTTGATCATCCATTGTAGTAATTTCGTTAACTAAAAATGTGCCTAGCTAGCCACTTATTCCCAGTTCCCCACTAGGACAGAAATGATCATGTGCATGTAAATCATTAGGAAACTGCTGCTACTATTCTCTGCAGCTAAAAATCAACGAGCTGCAATCAGTTTTGCCGACATCTTAGTCAGAGGAACTCTCAATTTTCTTCTGCTGCTAGCTTGTTTAGCTGACTGAGATCGGTGTTATATGCTACCCTTTTAACTTGTGAATTATATGCATCTCTTGATACATGTATGTATTGCTTTCGGGGGTGATTTCTGCTACTGTGTATTGCAGTTGGTCTGTTCTTGTCCTGGCCTACATGTGATCTCATAAGCTACTGCTGCTAACTAATTAACTGCTTCATTGCATATTGCTTCTTTTGATAAGAAATGTTTGTTCAACTTGTATGCTCACAGAGTGCATATTTCGATAACTTACATTTTCAACATTGTTGGCTGAAATTAGTATAATTTCCCTTATATATGATGTTGGAATTCTTGTGGGTGTCCATATACAAGAAAATTATTACTATCTTTCAGTATGCTCGTATTCATCTTCTTAAGTAGCCAAGTTCTTTAGGATTATCAATCCTCTTATTTATGACTATATGCTCACTGTATGTTCCTTCTTCACAAGTGAGATGTCTCTTGTAACTAAATTTTGTGGGAGCATATTTGCAGGCCTAGTGTATTCTATAGTGAAATGGTTAAGTTTGCCACTGAAGTGTTAGGAATGACCATTATGATGCTTCAAACTGTGTATTCAGAATTTCAGATATATTTACTTTTGTTGTGGTGTGAGTTAATTCCAACTTTTAAGAAGGACAAACGCAGCTACTTTTTTTTCTGTAGTATATGGTTTTTATTACTTCATATAACAAGTTTATGGTCCATGGACAAATCGCTACAAAAATATCTTCAACATGTCCAGAGGGAGTTTTGTATAAAATCAACTTTCTAAGTTCAACCTAAACGACTACAAGAAAACAAATGGGTGAATTTTCTGTGACTTGTAAGATTTACAAGCTTTCTTACGTCCTTTTTCGGTTTGTATAGTGTATGAGAAATTTTCTGTACTTTTATTAGCACATATGGTTGTTTCAATATATGATAAACTGAATATGACATTTACGGTTATATTTTATCATTATATTGATATTTATTCCTAGCCACTTGATGTGATCTTGCTTGAAAGGATTGCATATTATGATCTATCATGAGTGAAATTTAAAAATATTTTCTCCTTGTGGGTGCAGCTATAACATCGGCAGTTCAAAGATAAGGCGCAATGGCAGGGAACAGAGGAAAAGGGATAGTTGAAGAAGCTGCACCCATCCTTGACGTAGGTGTTACTAGCTACCTCTACTGAAATATGCATGCCTTCTTATCATAAGCACTCCGTCTTAGTACAAAAATGTGTGTAGATCTTAAGAGACAATATTCCCCATGGCTGCCTTCATTAGTTACTTTGATGATAATCAAATGTGCATGGTGCACCATATGAAAAACACAATATCTTCTGTATAGATGTAATTATTCTAAATCATGTTTCATTGTGTATACAGAATATCCCTTCTCCGGTTGCCACCTTTAAGACGGGAAACATACACAAGCTCTCTCAGAACTACGAGAAGTGTGTGAAGGATATTAGAGCTGCTATGGATACCACCGATGTGAAGTTTACAATCGTTGATGGTGGAAAGGAGACAACTGTTCCTGTCACTCCGGGCGAAGATAACACAAGCCGTGGGGTATATGTGATTAAAATCACAGATGGCCAGTACAACCTCTCTCTGGTGGCTACTAAATGCCAGGCTTGGTTCAGGGGGATTGTTACTAACAATGGAGGCAGATATGAGATTGACAAGATGCCAACCAAGATGATGAAGGGCTCTACATCACTTCATACCGATGGACAGTATCCACATTTGCTGCCTGGTGGAGATAAAGTTGAAGCACTAAAGGTGGGATTTCATCGATTGCTCCATGCCTTCCCTGCTTTGGCTACTCTTGGGAAGGATGAGAACAAAAAGGTCACGTCCGAGCATAAGGAGGCTTTGGCTGTGCTAATAGTCATGTTCTTCGAAGGGCCACGTTTCCCTGATGTGGAAAATTTGGTGAAGCGCCTACTGACCCGTATGGAGGACGGTGTGGTTGGGGAATCGAATGGAAAACTGATAACTAGCTGGTGTGATACCAGCGAAATTTTTTACGATGCAACTAAGAATGATAGAAGAATTGTCATCTCACATGAGACCTCGGAGGTGGTGAAGAAGGTTAAAAATGGTTTCCGAATCTTGTGCCGGACAATGTGGGATAAATCCTTGGCTGGACAGGGAGGCACCACAGGAAGCAGCAAAGGCAGAGCCAGCAGCAGCAAAAGCAAGAAGTGAAGAAGCAAAAGCAAGAAATGAAGAACTGAAGGGTTAGTACCTCACTAATCAGTCCGCTCGTTGTATGAAATGGACTCTACTGCTAGCACTATTTCCATTACTATGCTTCATTACTTCGTGAAGATTGCAGTGAACCACTCTATGTATTGTCTACTACTCGGTTGATATTCTGTACGATTAATATCCTGCAGTTAGTTTGTGTGTTCACTTGACGTTCTCTTTTGCACAAGCTAACTAAATGCACATGTTATATGTACGAGTTTTGCTTATGTCCGTATTCTTCTTCTTCACATGATGCACAAAATGTTTAAATTTGATGGTACATAAGATAAAATATTGTAAACAGAATAATATAAGATGCAGCGTACATGGCAGATTCTTCCGGTCCTCAGTGTTACAAGTCATGTAAACTCTTAATAGCCTTCCAGGTAACCTTGACAGAAATTTTTGTGGAATCATGAAGATACACCACTTCATGCACTGTTCCATGATACCCCGAACCAAATCGACCTTCCCACATACAACACGGCAGCTCTTGAGAAAAACCACCATCTTTCGGGGATCCTTCGATACAAAGAATAAGGTAACTGTATCTCATCACTCCTACGACCGAACTCATTCTGCAACCTGATTCTGTAACTCCAGAAAAGAGGCGGATCACATCTCTGAAGCCACTCGTCTTCGCATAAAGATTCAGATTAAGGCCATCGACAGGAGCATGAAGTATCTCAACATCAACCTTTGCTTGAACTGCATTCCACAACACCAGAAACTTCATATCCAATCCACACTTTTCCCCATACAGACGCCGAGTTTCGACGAATGGTCTTGTTTTGTACATGTTCATAAATTCAGTAAACTCGGTACATCCTTCAATCAGAAGGTCATCTTTTGGCCCATCTTCTGGCTGGTCACCACTCCGTACAGAAAGCTTGAATTCAAACAACACACGGCTTCCCATGTGAATACATCGAGCAGGGCTAGTCAGCGATAAATGTGCAATGCCCTACATTAAGGATCAACAAGCATTACATCATATAAATAGTTCATACTCATTAGTTACTAGGAATTGATGGCATATCATCACCACATGTGCATGAATAGAAAAAAGACAAGTGTTCTGTTTAATAGTGATCATCTGACTT
Source organism: Triticum timopheevii (assembly GCA_963921465.1). Lineage (NCBI taxonomy): Eukaryota > Viridiplantae > Streptophyta > Magnoliopsida > Poales > Poaceae > Triticum > Triticum timopheevii. The sequence goes on from OY997270.1 coordinate 110,062,718, forward strand.
TGAAAGTTGCCCAGTGAATGAAAGATAAGTTTGAGCTTGCACATTAAAGAAGAGTTTGAATGATGCCCAAAAATACAGATTATTAATATCTTGTGTCATTGATTAACATGTGTTGTGCGCTATGGTTCGGGAGAGGCTCTTGCACCTGGGGCAAGATAGAAAAATTAATCATCCAATTCTTGCTTGCTTTACTCCTCATAGAGGGTCCTCTTTGTATAGAGGTCCTACAATACAATATAGGTAACAAATCATAGATCATATGTCTTAACTGGCTGAATGCCCAAGCTAAAAGATACCTTCCTAATTTAAAATAAAAACTTCGAAACAAAGTGATCACAAGGATCCTCTACCGAACTTGGTGCTGGATGAGCCATGTATTAAATGTACAAATAAAACATGCATAGCACAAATTTGCAAGAACACCGACTAAATCTGGTGTGATAAAGAAAAGCGTGCAGGTAGAAAGATGCAAGTTTGCAGAACTACCGTATCCCGCTTCACATTTACAGCTTCATAATTGTCAATCCCACGCCTGTACACATAGTTGCGCAAAGGTTCACCATTCTCACGTACTGCGAAAAAACCAAATATATTGGCACATCCAGGTTGGACGTGGCGATAACCAGCAATTTTGAGATCAATGAACTGCAGCACGCCGCTCGGTAAACAATGGCAACCGTGTGAGCAATCAATGGCCCTAACATTGTTGTTCACATTGACTGAGAAAACAATAAAGGAAGCATGTGACATATACAGAGATTTCAAATTAGTAAGAATATGCTCATATGACGTATGGCCACAACTGAAATTAATCAGAGATTTCAAATTAGTAAGAGTATGCCACAACTGAAATTAATCATTTTTTATAAAAATATATATACCTTCAGACTCATCATAGAGTTGATATTGGCTACCGAAGAAATGCTTGTGTTTTTCAACAAGGGGATTGTTGAATGCCCGGAAAAGAAACATTGCCGAAGGGCCTCGAAGTTGAATATCAGGATTTTGGAACACAGCATAAGATTGCTCATCAAACTCACTACTAACCCTTGGGAAATCATCAACGGTAAAAGGTTGGTATTTCTCTGCATGAAAAAACATTAAAATAATCAAGTCAATAGAACAAAATGAAGGATATTACTTTTTTCTTCTTCTAGAATACGCATGAGCATCGATATATTCATAGAAGAAGGATCTTAAGTTTAGACCAAGTAGAAGCACCAACTATTATTGATATGGGATATAGCACAAGTTGGTTTAAAATCCTTTGATGAATCACTTGAGAAAGCTTATCTGTTAAACCAACTGCAAGCCACATAGCTGTATACATGCATAGGAATCTATGTTTCTCAAGACAAAGATGCCTATATTACAAACATGGTCACCGAGTGTATGATCCGGAAGGAACTGCACTATGGTTCAATTCAGGAAACTTAAACCAAGTTAGGAAAAAAAGTACCAATCTCAACTAATCTAACGTAGTAACTGCTCCGGTGAAATAGCCAGCTAATTTCAAGTCACTTGAAAGTTTCTTGGATCAAGGACTGATTTACTCTGTATTGGCTATGTGACTCTGCCGTGTGGCTTTATTTATAAAGTCGGGCTTAGGCCTTTTTCCTAAATAAAAAAGGACTGATTTACTCGGGAATCAAATTGCATCAGGATACACATGTATTCAGGGATCAAATTGCGTCATCAGGATACACATGGAGCCTCACCTAGGTCTTCATCCTCCTCTTCGTCGTCAATGACAGCCTGATGGTCGTCGTCCTCAATGCTGGCGGTAGACATGGCCGAGTCTACGCCGTCGCTCGGAGGAGTTGAGGGGGAAGGTGGCCTCTTCATTTCCGTCTCCGATTCGTCTCCGCTGGACATCGATGCCGCCGCCGCCGCCAGCGGGAGGAAGAGAAAGCAAGGTGCGAGTTCGATTGGTGGATCAGGTTGTCAGAGACGAGTGCTCCACGCTCACGTGCGTCAAAACGAACAGCTTCCGCTGAAGGATTCGCACAAAATGGGCTGGCCCAGTCTAAAGAGAAATGCCACGAAAAAAAACGATACACATGGAGCCTCACCTAGGTCTTCATCCTCCTCTTCGTCGTCAATGACAGCCTGATGGTCGTCGTCCTCAATGCTGGCGGTAGACATGGCCGAGTCTACGCCGTCGCTCGGAGGAGTTGAGGGGGAAGGTGGCCTCTTCATTTCCGTCTCCGATTCGTCTCCGCTGGACATCGATGCCGCCGCCGCCGCCAGCGGGAGGAAGAGAAAGCAAGGTGCGAGTTCGATTGGTGGATCAGGTTGTCAGAGACGAGTGCTCCACGCTCACGTGCGTCAAAACGAACAGCTTCCGCTGAAGGATTCGCACAAAATGGGCTGGCCCAGTCTAAAGAGAAATGCCACGAAAAAAAACGAAGAGTTCGAGAGTCGAACCTGCGACACATCGATACGTAACAGCCTTGCTTGCCACTGCACTACTGACTAAGCATATGTTAGGCTACAGCAGTTAAGAGTACGTCTTATATACAGCGGTAGATTCGTCTATTAATCATTCCTTCAAGAAATGAATAACGTTTTCTCGAACAAAATTTTAAAACGTGATTTTTGCAAAACAAAACGTGAACAATTATTGACCACGGACAAAAAAAATTTGTTGGAAACGTGAACAATTATTGACCACGGACAAAATTTTAAAATCCATTTTTTATAAGTTTCAAGATTTTTTTGTGAAAATACGCCGAACAATTTTTAACTACAGAGTGTATTTTTTTATATATGATGCACAAATTTTAAATATACATTGAACATTTTTTTCATATACATTGAACTATTTTTAACTACAGATTGAATAATTTTGTTATATACATTGAACAAATATTAAATACATATTGAACATTTTGTTATATATGCGGAACATTTTTTTAAAGTGGAAAAAATTTTAAATCCATGACTTTTTTTTTGAAATCATGAACAAAATTTGGAATGCAAACAATTTTTGCAAAAACAAAGCATAAAAGTAAAACGAAAAAGGATAAAATGAAAGAAAAGAAACAGAAACAGAAACAGAAAAAGGACACAAAAGGTTAAAAAAAGAAATAGGAAAAAAACGAAAAAACTACAAAAAACCCGGTTCAGGGAACTACTAGAAGGTTCCCAAAACCAGGTCTCGCTCGAAGTGGGCCAGCCCGTGCGCCTAGTTCGCTCGCTAGGCTTCAGCGAAGCAGCGACCAACGGACGCACGCGGGCGTCATATAGGTTCTGCGGTCAGAGACATATGCGCTTTCTTGTCTCGGAAATTCTAACCGGCTGGAGCGGGCCAATTCCTCTGAGGCCACTCTGAGTGGACTGAGATCCCGTGCCTCGCCAGATCCAGGTCACGGCGTGCCTTGCCCCCCTACATCCATCGTCCAAATCAATCCTACGGCCAAGCAAGTCAGCATGTAGACGGAGGAAAACTATGTGGGCTGAGGAAACAAGGGAAACAGAGGCGTTCGAGGGCGGAGCTCTGGCGGACTGAGAGGAGTGAAATGTAAAAAACCATCACATTGAAGCATAGGTTTGCAGAAAATATTGGTTTACGAATTTGTGAAACCACTGATGTTTGGCCTAATCTTTTGCAAAAAATAATAGTCGGCGGCTTTGGCTCATTTGCTAATCTATATCTATTTATATCTATATCTATACCTCTATACCTACTATTAAAGGGAATAGGTATTCTTGGTTTGGTTTAGTCCTTTTCGTTTAGTTTATACACGCTAAGCAATCTGGGTCAGGTATTTGTATGTCGATGGGTCTTTTATGGGCTTTTGTTTGGTTAAACACGTGACCTCCTGTCTAGCCCTTTGATGTAACAACCAATGACCTATGCGCCTTTCACATTTACTAATGCCAACTCCCTCTAAATATACGAGTGGCAGTCATCATGTTTAGGGCGAGCTAATTAGGCGAATGAGCTAATAAAAGAAGGATTGTGGGCTTAAATAGAAAATTCAAACGGATGTGGCTAATTAAAGAAAGGATATGGGTAAACCGGTGGAATAACTAAAAAAAAGATTGTGGTCTTAATAAATTCTACATGAAGGATTTGAGATAAAAAGGTAGGATAATTAAAAAGAAGGATCTAAAGGCTTTAATATATTGGGCCTACTAAATTAGAAACGGAAAGATTTGATTCCCGACTAAAACGGTGAGGACATCATGGTAATTAATGAAATGATTATAATTAAATGCCATTAAAAAAGGATTTTACTTAAATGGAATCAATGTGAGATTATGCCCGACAAAGAAGAACACAGCTAAACTGCAACGAATTCTTTTATGTTCATTTTGTAGAAGGATGCTAGTTGCGGCATGTTCTTCATAATGAATCCGGTATTATGGGACATTATGCTTGCACAAAACATCAAATTTTCACAATAAACGACGTTAGAGAGGTCTTTTGCGAAAAATACCTCCCCTCTCTGAAAAAATTACCTTAAAAAAAGTCAACCACCAGAAAGCGTTCGCCCGTCCGAGCTGCGGCCCACGCGACCTGATTCCTATGTCCCCATCGGAGGCGGTGGTGGCGCAGCAGCGGTGGGCGCTGCCTTCGCGGCGAGGGTGTAGCTGAGGGGCGGCTCTCCAGTCGGCGACCTGTGCCTGTGGACGCGGGGAGGGGGAGATGGGCCCGGGACGTCGGGGACGCGCGCGGCAGCAGCGACGGCGAGCCCGACAACCTCTCCGACCTCGCCACCTCGCCCTTCTCCATCCTCCCTCCTCACTCTTTTCCGAGCCGGCACCGCGCATCCCGGCTTCCCCTCCCCTTCTCCTTGTTTTTCACAAGCAGGCCTCGCGTAGCACGGGCAGGAGCAGCACGGGCAAGCAGCGGTGCGGCCTCGCATCCTCGTACAGCACGGGCACGAAGCAAGCAGCGGCCTCGCGCAGCACGGGCACGAGCAGCGGTGGCGACGCACATCACTGGAGCAAGAAGCGGCGCGGCGGCGCACAACACGGGCACAAGCATCAAAAGCGGCATGCAGCCCCGGAGCAAGCAGCGGCACAGCCACACGCAACATTGCCGCGACCATACACTGTGAGCTCCGCCGTTGCCGGTGGGTGGCGTGGGCGGCAGCCCAAGAGCGCGCGGTGGCTGGCGGCAGGCTACAGCCGAGTTGGGCATGGCAAGGGCTTGATTGCATTTTGTTTTATGATTGAAGGGTGCCTATGCAAAAATACTAGGGACAATTTGGTAATTGTCTAACGCCAACTGAGACCAAAGGTTATGCCATGTCAGCTTTTGTCGGCCCCGCATGTCATAATCAAGGTTAAAATGGCCAAAGCTACTGATTAGTGTTTTCTGCAAAAGATTAGACCGAGAATCTGTGGTTTCTGGCGGAAATTCATAAGTCGGTGTTTTCTGCAAACCTAGGCTCTAATGTGGTGGTTTTCTACAATTCACTCGGACTGAGAGCCCAATAGTCGTCATCCTCGATGCTGGCGATAGACTTGGCCGAGCCCACGCCATCGCTCGGAGGAGTTGAGGGGGAAGGAGTCGTCTTCACCTCCTTGTGGACCTCAATGACGCCGCCGCCATCACCGCCAGCCAGAGGAAGCGAAAGCAAGGTACGCGTTCGGCTGATGGATGAGGCCGTCGGAGAAACATAGGAATTTCGCAACAACAACAAAAAGACATAGGACATTCTAACCAGCTTGGCGCATGCCAACTCGTCTCCAGCTACTTTTGGTCTCGAGGATTTTGAAAGAATGTCGTAGAATTTTAGTTTATAGAAAATTTAATGGAAATATTAAAAATCTAATGTTAGATTTTTAGGCACAACAAATCAAACATTTTTCATGGCAGTTTATGTTAGCATATGGTTCACAAATTTAGTTGGCGAGCACAACAATTTTCTATAAAAATAAGTAAACTGGACTGAATTTGCCATGATCGTCAACTAAACTTGTCATCCTCGGCAAACATAAATTTCCATCAAAACATTTGATTTGCCATGCCTAAAAATCTGACGTTCGCTCGATATTCATATATTCAGGTCCAATTTTAATCTATAGTTAGGACCACCAGCTGGCACTTTTCACCTATGGTTATTTTTGGTCCCTAGTTTTTTATGATTGGTCGCCAGGGAGATGCTTTCATTGAATGATTTCGTCCGCCCAAGAGGAGTAGCTCTGAGTGAACGTGTTACCTTGTTCGTTAGAGGGCGGGATGGTGCGAACCCTCGATTGGACCAAAAGGCCCAGATAACAGTTTCCATATTCAAAAAATGGCACGATCAAAAAACATAAACATTCCTTGTTGGGAATTGGGATAATTATTGAAGTTCTCCTCATGTCGCCCCAACTTGAAGCTGACACACACCTAGAGGGCTCCTGGGTGTCTAAGAGCGTGGCGGCATCCTTTTGCCCCATGCGCGTGGCGTCAAAACGCACATCCACCAACCGAAGATGGTATGACCGTGTGTAATTTATCTATGATGGTCGGTAAGTGCATCTAGTGCCCCTCGGTGATTTTGGTGTATTTAAAACTTATAGGTTAAGGGACTAATATGTTTGTGAGTGTACACAGGCTCTATAAGTCGATGAGGAGTTTAATATTTACGATGAAAGTCGACCCTTATAAATGTATGTCTTCAACTGAAGACTTTGGTTCTCCTGAAGATTTTGAAAGTGAAGAAATTGGTGTGACCTTGTAGACTTGGATATTCATGCGAGCATTGTGAAGCGTGAAGACATTTGTTTTCGTAGTTTCATTTTCTCTTTGTTGAGTCATAGGAAACACCGTACTGTTAAAGGGGGTCGAGGTAATACCAAGGAAACTGATTTCCAAGTGATGTCATCTCAAAATCCTACACCTACACAATCCTTTTGAGTGAAGCCATTGAAAATCTCATACCAGTTTAGTCAATTTCTTCAGTGACAGAGACAAAGATCTTCTAGTCTCTAAGGAATTTGTTCTGACTGAGGACTTAAGAATTCGCTAGTGCGAATTGCCTACACAGTGAGGAACATGATAGCCCTGAGGAATTTGAACCTCATATTTCTGACCGTTATTGTGCTATGCGCCAGCTGTTCAAAATATCTACCCTCCTAACGGTCATATCATTGAAGGGCATTTATGTCTTATCATGTCGGTCTGCTCCCTAGGCTATAAATAGTCGCCTCCTACAACCACTAGCTGGTTGGCTGCTCCGAAAGAAACTGACACTTGTCATTGAGAGCATCCCATCCTCCGAGGACTTTGAGCGAAAATCATCAAGTGAGGAAAAACCCCAAACCAAACCCAAACACCTACAAACCCAAAGTGATTGAGCATCATTACTGAAGAGATTATTCTTATGTGGAACCGACGCTTGTTACCTTTGAGGACTGTGTATCCTCCAGACGATTAGGCGTCATGGTCTGAGCATCCAAGAGAAATTGTGGATCGCCAAGTGACCAAGTCTGTGAAGGTTTGGAAGTCACCTGAAGACTTATCATGAGTGTTGGGCGAGGTCTGTGTGACTTTAGCTCAAGGAGAATACGGTGAGGACTGTGTGTCCGGGACTGTGTGTCCTCGGGTTTAAATACCTAGCCGCTCCAACCAGACGTACAACTGTCGCAGCAGTTGGAACTGGTCTACCAAATCATTGTCTTCACCAAGCCAACTGGTTATATTTCCTCAACCCTTTCATTTCCTCATTCATGTGATTGATGAAGCTGATCATTACTGTTTGAAGACTTTGACTGAAGACTTTCTCTATTTCCTCAGTCCTAATTCTTCTGTCACATAGTCTTCAGCCTGTGATGTCGACTACACAACCTTCTTCTTGTAGACGTTGTTGGGCCTGCAAGTGCACAGGTTTGTTGGACAGTAGCAAATTTCCCTCAAGTGGATGACCTAAGTTTTATCAATCCGTGGGAGGCGTAGGATGAAGATGGTCTCTCTCAAACAGCCCTGCAACCAAATAACAAAAAGTCTCTTGTGTCCCCAACACACCCAATACAATGGTAAATTGTATAGGTGCACTAGTTCGGCGAAGAGATGGTGATACAAGTGCAATATGGATGGTAGATATAGGTTTTTGTAATCTGAAAATATAAAAACAGCAAGGTAACTAATAATAAAAGTGAGCGTAAACGGTATTGCAATGGTAGGAAACAAGGCCTAGGGTTCATACTTTCACTAGTGCAAGTTCTCTCAACGATAATAACATAGATAGATGATATAACAATCCCTCAACATGCAACAAAAGAGTCACTCCAAAGCCACTAATAGCGGAGAACAAATGTAGAGATTATGGTAGGGTACGAAACCACCTCAAAGTTATTCTTTCGGATCGATCTATTAAAGAGTTCATACTAGAATAACACCTTAAGACACATATCAACCAAAACCCTAATGTCACCTAGATACTCCATTGTCACCTCAAGTATCCGTGGGCATGATTATACGATATGCATCACACAATCTCAGATTCATCCAACCAACATAAAAGTACTTCAAAGAGTGCCCCAAAGTTTCTACCGGAGAGTCAAGAAAATGTGTGCCAACCCCTATGCATAGGTTCATGGGCGGAACCCGCAAGTTGGTCACCAAAACATACATCAAGTGGCACGTGATATCCCATTGTCACCACAGATGAACACGGCAAGACATCCATCAAGTGTTCTCAAATAAAGACTGAATCCAATAAGATAACTTCAAGAGGGAAACTCAATTCATCACAAGAGAGTAGAGGGGGGGGGGGAGAAACATCATAAGATCCAACTATAATAGCAAAGCTCGCGATACATCAAGATCGTGTGAAGTCGAGAACACGAGAGAGAGAGAGCAAACACATAGCTACTGGTACATACCCTCAGCCCCGAGGGTGAACTACTACCTCCTCGTCATGGAGAGCGCCGGGATGATGAAGATGGACACCGGTGATGGATTCCCCCTCCGGCAGGGTGCCGAAACGGGCTCCCGAGAGGTTTTTGGTGGCTACAGAGGCTTGCGGCGGCGGAACTCCCAATCTATCTTGATATCTGATGGTTTTAGGGTACGTAGGTATATAGAGGCGAAAGAAGTCGGTCGGGGGGGTGCTCGAGGGGTCCACAAGACAGGGGGTCACGCCCTGTAGGGGTGGGGGCGCGTCCCCCTATCTCCTGGGCTCCTCGAGGGTATTCTGACTTGATCTCCAAGCCTCCACGATGATAATCTTCCAAAAAATCACGATGCCGAAGGTTTCGTTCCGTTTGGACTCCGTTTGATATTGCTTTTCTTCGAAATACTGAAATAGGCAATAAAATAGCAATATGGGCTGGGCCTCCGGTTAATAGGTTAGTCCCAAAAGTAATATAAAAGTGTATAACAAAGCCCATAATCATTCAAAACACATAGTAATATAGCATGAAAGCTTCATAAATTATAGATACATTGGAGACGTATCAACATCCCCAAGCTTAATTCCTACTCGTCCTTGAGTAGGTAAATGATAAAAGAAAGATTTTATGAAGTGTGAATGCTAGAAGGTGCACAAGTTTGATCAATGATAATCACCTTTTCTAGCATGATAATATGTCATAACAGTAGTTCATCTCATAAAACTTCTCACGATAAAGTAACAAGCAATTCACATGTCAAAGCATAGACCATAAACTTTCTTGAAAACTAGCAAACTTCATTCTCAGTCATCAAACAATTGCAATTCATCTTATTTTCAGGAATAACAAACTCCACATACTCAACTATCATATAGTCTTCTACAATTGCTAACACTCACGCAATACTAATGGTTATGAAGTTTTAATCGGACACTGAGAAAGATAGGGGCTTATAGTGTTGCCTCCCAACGTATTCACCTTTGGGTGATGTCAACAATAATAGTTCATGCTAACTTACATCCAATTGGATATATATATCAGGATCACCCCAACACAAATTGCTTGCCAAAGGATAAAATGAAAAAGGGAAAGGTGAAGATCACCTTGACTCTTGCATAAAGGTAAAAGACATAAAGTAAAAGATAGGCCCTTCGCAGAGGGAAGCAGAGGTTGTCATGCGCTTTTAGGGTTGGATGCACAAAATCTTAATGCGAAAGAACGTCACTTTATATTGCCACTTGTATATGGACCTTTATTATGCTGTCCGTCGCTTTTATTGCTTCCATAACAAGAGATCGTATAAAGCTATTTTCTTCACACCAAAAGATCATACATATTTAGAGAGCAATTTTTATTGCTTGCACCGATGACAACTTACTTGAAGGATATTACTCAATCCATAGGTAGGTATGGTGGACTCTCATGGCAAAACTGGGTTGAAGGATATTTGCAAGCACAAGTAGTATCTCTACTTGGTGCAAGGAATTTTGGCTAGCAGGAGGGGGAAAGGCGAGCTCAACATGTTCGAATGATCCATGACAATATACTTTAACTGAGATGTCGGAAAACATAACCCATTATGTTGTCTTCCTTGTCCAACATCAACTCTTTAGCATGTCATACTTAATGAGTGCTCCCAATTATAAAAGATGTCTACAATAGTATATTTATATGTGAAATCTTTCTTCCTTCAGTATTCTTTCATGAATTGTTCAAATGACCAATACAATGCTTGCTAACCTTCAAGAAATTTTCAACCTCTACTTCTTAGACGTGAAGTCATTACTCCCCATGAGATAAGCAAATGAGGCATATATAATTTCAGATTTATGACAATCAACTCATTCAACAATTTACTTATAGGATATAAGTGAAGCACACGAGTAAATGAAAAACTACTCCAAAAAGATATAAGTGAAGATCAATGAGTAGCTAAATAATTATGTAACTATATGAAGACTCTCTCTCATTTAAGAATTTCAGATCTTGGTATTGTATTCAAACAGCAAGAAAAACAAAATAAAATTACATTGCAAGGATAGCATAACTCATGTGAAGAAGCAAAAACTTAGGATCAACCGATACTAACCGATAGTTGTTGAAGAAGAAAGGTGGGATGCCTACCGGGGCATCCCCAAGCTTAGATGCTTGATACTTCTTGAAATATTATATTGGGGTGCCTTGGGCATCCCCAAGCTTGAACTTTTGCGTCTCCTTAGTTCCTCTCATATCATGGTTTCTCTTTTTATCAAAAGCTTCATCCACAACAAACTCAACAAGAACTCGTGAGATAGGTTAGTATAAACCAATGCAAAACCTTATCATTTTGTACTGTAACAAATCACTAAAATTATTATTCAACATTGCATACTAAATGCCTCTGCATATTTAATACTCCTATCCTCAAATAGAATCATTAAACAAGCAAACATATGCAAACAATGCAAACACAACAGCAATGTGTCAAAACAGTACAGTTTGTAAAGAATGCAAGATTCATCATACTTCCCTAACTCCAAAAATTATGAAATAAAATTCCCACTGTAGTAAATTTATCCTATCTCAATATGCAAAAAAGTTTCAACATTATACCACTCTCTGACTTTTCTAGGGAATTTTTGCAACAGCGGTAAACTTTCTATTTTCAAACAGCAACATGTATACTAGCAAAATAAGCATGGTAAAGGCTATCCTTGACCTTTTTTATTGAAACTAAAGATGCAAAACATTATTCTAAATAACAGCAAGCAAATACTAACAAAATAAAATGACGCTCCAAGAAAAACACATATCATGTGGTGAATAAAAATATAGCCCCAAGTAAAGTTACCGATGAACGAAGACGAAAGAGGGGATGCCTTCCGGGGCATCCCCAAGCTTAGGCTCTTGGTTGTCCTTGAATATTACCTTGGGGTGCCTTGGGCATCCCCAAGATTAGGCTCTTTCCACTTCTTATTCCATAGTCCATCGAATCTTTACCCAAAACTTGAAAACTTCACAACACAAAACTCAACAGAAAACTCGTAAGCTCCGTTAGTATAAGAAAATAAAACAACCACTTAGGTACTGTAATGAACTCATTCTAAATTCATATTGGTGTAATATCTACTGTATTCCAACTTATCTATGGTTCATACCCTCTGATACTACTCATAGATTCATCAAAATAAGCAAACAACACATAGAAAACATAACCTGTCAAAAACAGAACAGTCTGTAGTAATCTGTATCAAACGTATACTTCTGGAACTCCAAAAATCCTAAAAAATTAGTGAGTCCTAAGAAATTTGTTTAACAATCCATATAAAAAAGAATCAGATCAGAATCACGTTTCTGTGAATTAACAAAACTAACTTACTGGGTGCAAAAGTTTCTGATTTTCAGCAGGATCAACACAACTATCACCGTAAGCTATCCTAAAGGTCTTACTTGGCACTTTATTGAAATAAAAGCTATAAAACATGATTACTACAGTAGCATAATCGTGTGGAAAAACAAAAAAAAGTAAGGATAAATATTGGGTTGTCTCCCAACAAGCGCTTTTTCTTTAATGCCTTTCTAGCTAGGCGTGATGATGACAATGATGCTCACATAAAAGATAAGAATTGAAACATAACGGGAGAATCATGAAGCATATGACTAGCACATTTAAGTATAACCCACTTCCTATGCATAGGGATTTTGTGAACAAACAACTTATGGGAACAACAATCAACTAGCATAGGAAGGTAAAACAAGCATAGCTTCAAAATTTTCAACACATAGGGAGGAAACTTGACATTATTGCAATTCCTACAAGCATATATTCCTCCCTCATAATAATTTTCAGTAGAATCATGAATGAAGTCAACAATATAACCAGCACCTAAAGCATTATTTTCATGATCTACTTGCATAGAAATTTTACTACTCTCCACATAAGCAAAATTCTTCTCATTCGGAATAGTGGAAGTATCATAAAAGACTTGAACACTAAAAAATGTTTCCACATTAAAAGAGTAATGTTCAAAAAAAGGGTAATCATAATCATGACAAGTTTTATAAATATAATCATCACTACTTTTTATAGCATAAGTTTCATCACGATAATCATCATAAGTAGCAACTTCGTTCTCATCATAATCGATTAAAACCTCTCCCAAGATAGTGGAATCACTAAATAAAGTTGACACTCTTTCAAATCCACTTTCATATTCATCAAAATAAGATTCAACATCCTCCAAAATAGTGGGATCACTACTTCCTAAAGTTGACACTCTTCCAAACCCACTTTCATCAATATAATCATCATAAGTAGGAGGCATGCTATGATCATAACAACTTTGCATATCAAAACTTGGGATGCTAAAAATATCATCTTCATTAAACATAGCATCCCCAAGCTTGGGACAAACATTAATTCCAGCAAATATATTCTCAAATATTTCATCCTCATCAAACATAGCTTCCCCAAGCTTGGGCCCTTTCATATCATAAGCATAATCACTTTCATCATTAAAATATTGATAGCACCAATAGTATAGCAATTATCATCATCACAATGAGTAGTAGGAGCAACATCATTTGGGAGGGATACCTTTCTACCTTTGTTGCTCCTTTTTTTCTTTTTCTTTTTCACATTATGTGTGAGTTCAACCTTCCTCTTTGAGCTCCTTATTAACGAGATTGGTTGAATAGAAAGCTCCTCCTCGTCACCTGATTCATCATAAGAAATAATAGGAGGAGATTGGGAAGTCTCTTCCCTTTCATTAGTATTCTCATCATCTTCTACTTGCTTTCTTTTCTTTATGTAATTGGTAATATAAGGATTTTCAATGCAATTCTCCGCACAAAACATATAAATATCCTCTAGATAAAAATCAAGAAATCTATCAAGATTAAATTTTGGAATACCCTCGGTTATACGTTTCATTTCTTCATACCCCAAAAGAAGACTAAGCTCTTTATGATGCCCAAGGGTAATCAAGCTATCACAATTTTTGGACACGATTCGATCATAAAGCAATTTGCATTGGAGATTTAAATGACCACGTTCATTGCAAAGTTCACAAGGAGCGCGAAAAATATTGAATCTTCTAGCACACTCATCAAGACTTTCTTGCAAACTTTTAGTTTTTAAGTACTTATGGCTCTTGCAATATCTATTTTCTCTATTTGGTGTGTCCATGCAAATCCAATCTACTCCACAAAAATCAACATGCTTATAGGAGACATTTTCATCATAACTAGTGCAATCATCATTAGTACTATGGATATTCAAAGAGTTCATACTAACAACATTGCAATAATGCTCCTCATTCAAAGATTTAGTATCAAGCATTTTAATGCATTCTTCTTCTAGCACTTGAGCACAATTTTCCTTTCCATCATACTCTGGAAAGATATTAAAAAGACGAAGCGTATGAGACAAACTTAACTCCATTTTTTTGTAGTTTTCTTTTATAAACTAAACTAGTGATAAAACAAGAAACAAAAAGATTCGATTGCAAGACCTAAAGATATACCTTCAAGCACTCACCTCCTCGGCAACGGTGCCAGAAAAGAGCTTGATGTCTACTACACAACCTTCTTCTTGTAGACGTTGTTGGGCCTGCAAGTGCACAGGTTTGTAGGACAGTAGAAAATTTCTCTCAAGTGGATGACCTAAGGTTTATCAATCCGTGGGAGGCGTAGGATGAAGATGGTCTCTCTCAAACAACCCTGCAACCAAATAACAAAGAGTCTCTTGTGTCCCCAACACACCCAATACAATGGTAAATTGTATAGGTGCACTAGTTCGGCGAAGAGATGGTGATACAAGTGCAATATGGATGGTAGATATAGGTTTTTGTAATCTGAAAATATAAAAACAGCAAGGTAACTAATAATAAAAGTGAGCGTAAATGGTATTGCAATGGTAGGAAACAAGGCCTAGGGTTCATACTTTCACTAGTGCAAGTTCTCTCAACAATAATAACATAGATAGATCATATACAATCCCTCAACATGCAACAAAGAGTCACTCCAAAGCCACTAATAGCGGAGGACAAACATAGAGATTATGGTAGGGTACGAAACCACCTCAAAGTTATTCTTTCGGATCGATCTATTAAAGAGTTGAAAGTGCATCTAGTGCCCCTTAGTGATTTTGGTGTATTGAAGACTTATAGGTTAAAGGACTAATGTGTTTATGAGTGTACACAAGTCTATAAGTCTATGAGGAGTTTGATATTTACATAGAAAGTTGACCCCTAAAAATGAATATCTTCGACTGAAGATTTTGGTATTCCTAAAGACTTTCATGAAGACTTTGAAAGTGAAGAAATTGGTGTGTCCGTGAAGACTTGATATTCATGCAAGGAATATGAAGCTTGAAGACTTGTTTTCATAGTTTTGTTTTTCTCCTTCTTGAGTCATAGGAAACACCGTACTGTTAAAGGGGGTCGAGGAAATACTAAGGAAAAATTTCCATGTGATGCTCAACTCAAAATCCTACACCTACCAATCCCTTCGAGTGAAGCCATTGGAAATCTCATACAGTTCAGTCAATTTCTTCAGTGACAGAGACAAAGTTCTTCTGGTCGCTGAGGAATTTGTTCTGACTGAGGAGTTAGGAATTCGCCAGTGCGGATTGCCTACACAGTGAGGAACATGATATCCCTGAGGAATTTGAGAGTAAAATTTCCGACCGTTGCTGTGCTGCGTGCTAGCTGTCCCAAAATATCTTATCCACCTAACGGTCATATCATTGAAGGGCATTTATGTCTTATCATGTCGGGCTGCTCCCTAGGCTATAAATAGCCGCCCCCTACAACCACTAGCTGGTTGGCTGCTTCGAGAGAAACTGACACTTGTCATTTGAGAGCAACCCATCCTCCGAGGACTTTGAGCGAAAATCATTGAGTGAGGAAAATCCCAAACCCCAAACACCTACAAACCCAAAGTGATTGAGCATCACTGAAGAGATTGATCCTGCGTGGATCCGACGTTTGTTACCTTTGAAGACTGTGCTTCTTCCAGACGGTTAGGCGTCATGGTCTAGAGCATCCAAGAGGAATTGTGGATCGCCGAGTGACCGAAGTCTGTGAAGGTTTGGAAGTCACCTGAAGACTTACCACGAGTGATTGGACAAGGTCTGTGTGACCTTACTTCAAGGAGAATATGGTGAGGACTTGGTGTCCTGAGCTGCGTGCTCAGTGACTGGGTGTCCGGGACTGTGTGTCCTCGAGTTTAAATACTCAGCCGCTCCAACCAGACGTACAACTGAGACAACAGTTGGAACTGGTCTACCAAATCATTGTCTTCACCAACCTTACTGGTTCTATTTCCTCAACTCCTTCATTTCCTCATTACTGTGTTGAGTGATTGTTCATATCTGTGTTTGAAGACTTTGACTGAAGACTTTCTCAATATCCTCAATTCAATTTCTTCAGTCTGTTTGTCTTCATCTTGTGTTATACTGTGTTTACGCTTTCTGTACTCTGTGTTTGTCTTCATTTCATCATGGTGACCATGTGTGTATTCTGTCATGCTTACTTCTGAGTACTTATTCCGCTGCAAGTAGTTCTTCACTAAGGAATTTCCTCACCGGCAAATTCCTCAGTGAAGAATTCATAAAAATCGCCTATTCACCCCCCTCTACTCGATATAACGCACTTTCAATTGGTATCAGAGCAAGGTACTCCCTTGTTCTGTGTGATTTTGGTTTAACCACCTGGAGTTCTAGTTATGTCGACCGCAGGTATGATCAAAGTCTCTGCTGGGTGTCCTGCCTTCGATGGCACGGACTACCCCTACTGGAAGAATAAGATGCGAATGCATCTTGAAGCAATTGACAACGATCTCTGGTACGCTGTGGAAAATGGTGTTCCCTAAGTCACACCTTCCCTGAATGCTGATGATGTGAAGAGATTCAAGCAACTCAATTCTCAAGCGAAGAATATCATATGTGGTCATCTGAGTAAAGGGCAGTATGGTAGAGTGAGTGCTTTGGAAACTGCTAAGCTTATCTGGGATAGGCTCTCCAAAGTAAACGAAGGAGTCTCAACTCAACGTGACTCTCGTGTTGACATTCTTTGCAATCTCTTCAACCGCTTCAAAAGACTCGACAATGAAAATGTTCAGCAAACCTTCGATCACCTCACTGATATCTCAAATGAGCTTCAAGCGCTCGATGCTACTGACATCACCGATCATGAGGTGGTGAAGAAATTGCTGAGATCACTCGATTCGTCATTTGATACTCTGGCACTGATGATTCAAGAGCGTGCTGATTACAAGTCACTAGATCCCGCTGATATCCTCGAGAGGCTAAATACTCATGTTCCAGCTTGCTGAGAAGAGAGATCTCTATGGTTCAAGCTATGGCAGAACACGTGCCCTGAAGGCCAAGGCAGTGTCTCAATATGAATGTGAAGATTCTGGTAGTAGCCTTGGTGATCCTGAAGAATTGAGCCAGGAGCTAGCACTGCTCTTGAAGAAGTTCCAGAAATTCTCAAGACGTGGTCTCTTTGGAAAATCTTCAAGGAGTAGTGATTCCTCATCAAGTGACTATAAGAGAAGGCTATGCCACAAATGCAAGAAGCCTGGTCACTACATTCAAGATTGTCCTCAGTGGGACAAGGAACTAAAGAATAAGAAATACAAGGATTACAGTTCTGATGATGCCAAGAAGAAGAAGAAATCTTCAAAGTCTTCATCATCAAAATCCTCGAAGTCTTCATCCCACAAGAAGAGCAGCTCCAAGAAGGCTCGGGCATTCATTGGCAAGAAAATGGATTCTGAGGCCGAATATGAGGATAATGAGGAAGAGGAGGCAACCGAGGAGTCTGATTCAGGTGTGGCAAGTCTAGATCTTGCTACCACATTTGTCAGCAAGTCTATCTTCAACTCTGAAGAAAATGGCAACACCAACAACGCTGATGAAGGCAATGACGACTACGCTCCCACCTATTGCTTCATGGCAAAGGCTGCTAAGGTAACTAAATACCCCTCCTCTGAGTCAAGTGAGGATGAATATGATGAAAATCTTAAGCCTAGCTACTCTAAACTTGCTAAGATTGCTGTGAAAAAACAAAAGGCTATTGAAAAACTTCAAAACATGCTAGACAAAAGTGATGATATGTTGGGTGATGAAATGGACCGCACTAAAGACTTAACTGAAAATCTTCAGAGACTTCAGTCTAAGTTTGACAACCTTCAAAGTCATCATAAAACTCTCTTATCTGATCACGAGAAGCTTTCTTATGAATTTCTTCAAAGAAATCAAGATCTTGAGAAGCTAAGAGTGAGTTATGAAGATCTTCAGAAGGAGCGGATTCATTACTTGCTCAACAAATCAGCGCTACTCAGGAAGAATTTGATCCTCCATGCTTAAAGTGCATTGAACGTGAATCTGCTAATTCTTCACCTGAATGTTCAAATGCTTCAAATGTTACAAATTCTTCACCTGCCCCTGCTATCACTAATTCCTCATCTGAGGACATTGCTAGTATCACTGACAATGCAAGGCTGAAGGAATTGTATATGACAGGCATGTACAAAAGCCTCAAAGGGCATCAAACTCTTTGTGATGTGCTTAAAAAGCAGATCCTCAACAGAAACCCTAGGAAAGAGGGTATTGCCTTTGAAAGGAAACTCAATGCTGATGGAACATATTGGAAGCCTGAGCAGTACCCCAAAACCTCATGGGTTGCTGCAAAGGGACCTCCAGTTGATCCATCTAACTTATCTGGCTTTACATGTGAATCTCCTCATTCTTCTGATGAGTCATTTGACTCCAACTATAAACTATTCAAAAATCAGAACGGTGAAGTATTTGCTAGATATGTTGGCACT
Organism: Triticum timopheevii; assembly: GCA_963921465.1. NCBI lineage: Eukaryota > Viridiplantae > Streptophyta > Magnoliopsida > Poales > Poaceae > Triticum > Triticum timopheevii. The sequence continues at coordinate 110,081,369 of OY997270.1, forward strand.
AACTGCAGGAAGGTTCCCCTATGAAGAAAATCTGGGTTCTCAAAAGTTATGTTGAAAGTCTTCAGGTGAATGTCCTCATGACACCACCAGTGAAGAATAGGAACCCCAGATCAAACTCTTCATATGGACCAAATTCTTCATATGGATCCAAGTCCTCATACGGACCAAATTCCTCACATGGATCAAATTCCTCAAAAGGATCAAAATCCTCATATGAACATCATCGTGCTAACCCTTCTGTTTCGCAGGGTAGAGCTAAGGGCTATGAATATGTGCATTATTCTTCAAATCGTTATGTTCATAAGTCCTCGAAGAATTTCTCTGCTTATTCATATGCTTACCCTAACCCCTCTTATGTGAAACGAAGTGGACTAGCGTCCATGCCACCTTTCTCATATGGTGCTCGTAGAGTGATGAATTCTTTGCCACCCCTCCAGATGTGGGTGGTGAAGAAAAAGAACTAATATCTTATGCAGGGTCAGGTCTCCAGTCGTGCTCAAAACGACTGAAGAATTTGCTGGAGACCTGAACAGTGCCTGATAGGATGCAGGCTAATCATGATGAAATGAACCTTCATTTCACACGTCCTCACACTGCTTATCTGTGCTATTGCTTGATGAGATTGAACTGATGATACTGATGTCATATTCTTCACTGATGAAGTATATGAGTTTGTAAGCTGCACTAATTCATCTGCAGGATGATCAACCCAAAGCAAATGAGTGGGTCCTCGATAGTGGATGTACAAATCACATGACTGGTGACAAGAATCTATTGATGGATGCTCCCTTATCACCGTCACATCTGAAGCATATCATCTTCACTGACAAAGGCAAAAGTCAGGTATTGGGTCTAGGTAAGGTTGCAATCTCTAAGAACGTACACATGGACAAAGTCATGCTTGTCGAGTCCTTAGGATACAAGCTCATGTCTGTCTCAATGCTTTGTGATCTTGATATGGTTGTTGTCTTTGGCAAGTATCATTGTGTTGTGATCATGGAAGCTGACAATTCCAAAGTCTTCGAAGGCTTTAGGACAGGAGACTTGTACATTGTTGATTTCTCTACAGGACCACAACCTGCCGTGTGCTTACTTGCAAAAGCTTCAGAAGGCTGGCTATGGCATCGACGACTTGGTCATGCGGGTATGAGGAATCTGCACACGCTCGCGAAGAAGAATCATATCATTGGCATTGAGAATGTCAAATTCCTCAAGGATCACTTATGCGGAGCCTGTGAAGCTGGAAAAATGACCAAGGCCAAGCATCCAGCGAAGACTATCATGACCACCACTCGACCATTTGAATTGCTTCCCATGGATCTCTTCGGTCCTAATAATTATTCTGCTGTGACTAATGATGCATCTCTATATGGCTTTGTTATTGTTGATGATTACTCTCGTTACACATGGGTACACATTGTTACTTAAAAACATGAAGTGCAGGAAGTCTTCAAACGATTTTCCTCGAGGGCTTAAACCAACTTTGGTGTGAAGATCAAGCACATCAGGAGTGATAATGGAATTGAGTTCAAGAATTCTGGTCTTAATGACTATCTTGATGAACTTGGTATTACTCATGAGTTATCTGCTCCTTATACTCCTCAGCAAAATGGCGTCGTGGAGCGCAAGAACAGAACTCTTGTTGAGATGGCTCGCACTATGCTTGATGAATACAAAACGCCTCATCATTTTTGGATTGATGCAATTGATACCGCGTGCCACATCATCAACAGAGTATATCTTCACAAATTCTTCAATAAGACTGCCTATGAACTCCTCACTGACAAGAAACCCAGTGTGAGTTATTTCAAAGTCTTCGGTGCTAAATGTTGGATTAGAGATCCTCATCACAATGCTAAATTTGCACCGAAAGCACATAAAGGTTTTATGCCTGGTTACGGAAAGGACTCGCACACCTACAGAGTCTTCAACATCGCTCTTCACAAGATTGTTGAAACTGTATATGTGCGGTTCGATGAAACTAATGGCTCGCAAAGAGAGCACCTACCTTCTGTGATAGATGAACCAACACCTGAGGATTGTATCAAGTTCAAGGCTACTGAGGATGTCATTCCTACCGAAGAATCTAGTGAAGAATTCATACCAGAACGCGAAGATCGACGAGCTAATGTACCTGAGGAAAATGCTGAAGAAAATGATGCTGAAGAAAATGCTGATCAAATTCCTCGACGACAACCAGCTCATCCTCGCGTTGCAAAAGAAGTGCAAGTTGAAAAGATCATCGATGACATTGAAGCACCAGGTCCTCTCACTCGCTCAAAAGCTTCACATTTATCTAACTTTTGTGGGCACTATGCTTTTGTCTCTATCACAGAGCCCACTAAGGTAGATGAAGCATTTCTGGAGCCTGAGTGGATTCAGGCCATGCAAGAAGAATTACATCAGTTCGAACTCTACAATGTCTGGGAACTGGTCAAACGTCCAGATCCTTGCAAGCATAATATCATTGGCACAAAGTGGATCTACTGCAACAAGCAAGATGAAAATGGCCTTGTGGTGAGGAATAAGGCACGACTGGTAGCTCAAGGCCACACACAGGTTGAAGGAATTGATTTCGATGAAACTTTTGCACCTGTTGCTAGACTTGAGGCTATTCGCATATTACTTGCTTATGCTAACCATCATAATACCACTTTATATCAAATGGATGTGAAAAGTGCATTCCTCAATGGTAAGCTTGAGGAAGAAGTATATGTTGCTCAACCCCCAGGTTTTGAAGATCCAAAGAATCCTGACAAAGTCTTTAGACTCAACAAGGCCCTCTATGGCCTGAAGCAGGCCCCTCGGGCGTGGTATGATACTTTGAAGGAATTCTTCATGAAGAATGGCTTCACACCCGGTTCACTCGACCCTACTCTCTTTACTAAATCTTATGATGGTGAACTGTTTGTGTGCCAAATATACGTTGATGATATTATCTTTGGCTGTACTGACCAATGTTATAGTGATGAATTTGCCTATATGATGAGTGAAGAATATCAAATGTCTATGATGGGAGAGTTGAAATTCTTCTTAGGTCTTCAAATTCGTCAACAACACAATGGCATATTCATATCTCAAGAGAAATACCTCAAGGATGTTCTGAGGAAATTTGGCATGCAAGATTGCAAAGGCGTCAAAATTCCTATGCCCACAAATGGCCATCTATGCACTGATGAAAATGGTATTGACTTCGATCACAAGGTATACCGCTCCATGATTGGTTCTTTATTGTACTTATGTGCATCTAGGCCAGATATAATGCTTAGTGTTTGCATGTATGCCTGATTTCAAGCTACACCGAAGGAATCACACCATAAGGCTGTGAAGCATATTCTTCGATATCTAGCTCACACACCAACACTAGGACTATGGTACCCCAAGGGCTCTACTTTTGATCTCATGGGATATTCTGACTCTGACTATGCTGGTGATCGTGTGGACCTCAAGTCAACATCTGGTACTTGTCATTTCCTCGGACGATCTTTGGTCTGTTGGTCCTCGAAGAAACAGAACTGCGTATCAACATCTGGTACTTGTCATTTCCTCGGACGATCTTTGGTACATTGCTGCTGGTTCTTGCTGTGCTCAATTGCTGTGGATGAAGCAAACTCTCAAGGACTATGGCATCAACATGAAGAATGTGCCTCTCTACTGTGACAATGAGAGTGCCATCAAGATTGCTCACAACCCAGTTCAGCACTCGAAGACAAAGCACATTCAGATTCGTCATCATTTTCTTCGTGATCATGTGTTGAAGGGCGACATTTCTATTGAGCATGTGAAGACTGAAGAACAACTAGCCGATATCTTCACAAAGCCCTTGGATGAGAAGAGATTTAGCAAGTTGCGGTGTGAGCTAAATATCTTAGAGTCTTCGAATGTTCTTTGAAAAGGACACACATCCTAACACTTAAGAAAAATTGATGACTTAGATGTGCAACACATGGAGAAACGTTTTTCTTCAATCAATGAAGAATAACACTCTAAGTGTGAAGAAATTAATGAAGAATTTGATTCTCAGAACCCTACGACAATTATACGCGGTGTCTGAAATCATCATTCTTATACGGTGGGTCACGCCACCACAAAAAGTTGAAAATCTTCAATTTGAGTTTTTCCTCAGTGTTGAAATTCCTCAGTTGTTCAAATTCTTCAACTTTTCAAAATCTTCACTGTTTCCGTCGTTTTTCTCAAACCCTAGTGCCGCCGCTACTCCATCGTCGCCGGTGAGGAAGAGCTTCACTGCCTCGACCTCGTCGCCGTCGTACTCGCGCCAACCGCGGAAATCTTCACTCCGCCGCCGCCGTAGCTGTCTTCCTCCGCCAAGTTAGGGCGTGGAAGATATGAACTGACGAGCTTCAAATCTACACTTCTCAGTTCGTCGTGTTCTTCATCAAGGGTAATTAAAAGTTACTTTTACTGCCCTCTTTGATTCAAATTTTCTCTACAAAATCTTCAAAGGTGTTTTATTCTTCAAATCCTCACACACAGAACACCTCACTAGTCATCTGTTCTTGATTCGTTTCTCTAAGCATCATTTATCTTCAAGATTCCTCAATTGTGTGGATCCTCGATCTATACAACTCTGGAACCTAAGACAAAGACCGCTTAGTGAAATTCTTCAAGACTCATCTGGTCAAATTCCTCACACTTGTTCATTTTGAAAACCTTCTGAGAACACATATGACCTCTTCAAATTCCTCGCAACTATACTCTGTTCACAGGTACTCATGTCCGCTGCTGAATCACTAGGTTCTCATCAACTTAACTCATTTGCAGCGTTCCTCGAAGAAAAGTTGCATACTTCTTCAGAGAATTCGATTGTTCAAATTCCTCAACTGAAGAATATGGCAGACGGTAAGAAACCACAGAAAGGAGGAAAGAAGCCTGAGGTCATGACTGCATTTGAAATACCTGAGAACATCTATGCTGATTGCACACCTGATGAGGCTAAGTTCGAAAAGGAGAACAAAAATCAGCGCAAGGTGCGCATACAGAGGATTGAAAGGAGATGGGCAAGAGAATGGAGGGAATACAGATATGTAACTCCAAAGTATATGAAGAAATTTGCTCTAAATCCTCCCTGCCCAAGAGCTCCATTGGCACCTGGCCAAGAAGCTGACCCCACCAGCATCAAGCGTGGTGAGGGTTTTCCTGAAGAATGGGCCAAGCGCCAAACCAAGTTGGCTAGACAAGCCAAAGAAGCAGTGAGGAAATTTAATGAAGACTCTGCTGCTGCTGCTGCTGCTGCCACAAAGGCCTCTGACAAGCCTAGAAAATCAATGGCAAAGAAGCCCGCTCACAAGCCAAGTGCTTCACCAACTGTGCCCTCACGGACAAGTTCCTCAGCTATGCCCTCACGGCCAGAATCTTCAAAGCCCTCACGGCCAAATTCTTCAAAGCCCTCACGACCAATTCCTCATGCCGCTCCTGCTCCTCCAAAGTCCTCAGCTCCTCGTCCAAAGTCCTCAGTTGCTCCGGCAAAGTCCTCAACACCTGTACATCCGGCCACATGCCAAAGGACTGCAGACATCTCTATTGCCTCTCGTGTCTCAGTGAGTTCCTCAGCTGCACCAAATTCTTCATCAGGCCCCACTCTGCCGAAGACCAAGGCAACTGCTGGACGAGGTCCTCAGCCTAGTCCGAAGAAGAAACAAGTTGCCTTCCAAGTGCCATCTGACGATGAAGCTAATGATGATGAACTTGCAGAAATCATCAGAGACAGGCAAGAAAGGGCTGCTAGAGCCAAAGGCACAAATGTGCCACTGCTTTTGGATCCAAAGGCGATCCTTGACTACATTGATCTCTGGCACAAGGACCCAAACACTCCTATGCCTGATTTTCATTTGACTCCTGGCCAAAGTCACATGCTGACCCATTTCATCACTGAAGAGAAATAGAAATTTGAGAAGGCCAGACAAATCAAGAAGGCCCAGTTCAGAAAAGAGAAGTTCCTGAGGAACAACACTGTCACAATGACAACTGATGAACTCCTCAAGATCCAGTCTGAAATCAAAGCCCTGAGCGATGATTTCAATGCTTATTATGTTGATTGGCAAGGAGCCAAAGTCAGGTTCGTTAAACTGACTAAGAAGTTCACCAATGTTGCAGCCCCATCGCAAGAAGAAATTCCTCAAGCTGAAGCTTCTGTTCAGCAAACTGAAGAACATGCCAGCACCGCTGATGATTTTCCAGCTGCTGATGAAAATGCTAGTTCCAGGGTTGATGACTCCATTCCAGCCGCTGAAGACATTGCCAGGGCATCCACTAGTGGTGCGCCGGAAGAAAATGAAGAAGTCAGGGCAACTGCATCAGTTGCGCCTGAGGAAATTCAAACAGATTCCTCAGCTCCTCCTGCACCTACACCAACTCCTACCCTTCCATCTGCATCAGATGTGAGGAAGACCAAGGCTGTAGAGAGAGCTGCAGTGAAGAAAAGGAAAGCATCATCTGCTTTAGATTCTTCATCTCCGAAGAAAATGAAGACCATGACCAGCTCACTTGAGAATCCAATTGATGCTGTTCCAATTTCCTCCATGCCATCAAAGGACCTTGTTCCTTTTGGTGAAGAATATGTGATCCCTAGCGGATCTGATGAAGAAAATCATTCTGCTGCTTCGTCAGAGCAGATTGATGAAGAAATTGAAGTGGATGCGATCCCTTTAACGCCTGTTGCTTCCTTGCCAATGCCTCAGTTCACAGCTGAAGAGGCTGGCGTTGAAGAAATTGAAGATGAAGACGTGGATATTGGATGCACTACGCCTGTGATCCCAATTCTCCACACTTCACCCCACTACAGCAAATACCTCAGTCCCTTGCACCAACCATTCAAATGGGCTCTGAAGAAACTCATCCCACCTCGTCTGTGCATGAAGAAATTCCAGCCACTAGTGCTGAAGAAACTGCTGCTGCTGATCCTTTGAACATGCAGACTGCCGCTGAAGAGGAACCAGAAATTCCTCAGCCTGAAGAACCGGAGATTGCGATTCCTGAGGTTGTGATGCAACTCACTGACACTCTTGTGCCCAAGCCAAAGGATCCATTCTCAAAGAAGCAAAAGTTCAAGGCTGCTGATTTCTTCAACGAGTATGTGTTCTTCACTGACTACAATCCCTATGATTCTGCTCGTATAAGGAAGAGACGTTTCTGGACTGCTAGTCAAGCCAACTTTTATTCCTCTGTGCTATTCGACAAAGACAAAGTCTTTGATCATGCACACATTCCTCACGTGGACATGGAATCTCTGTCGTGCTTCGAGCCAGTCCTTAGTGTTCTTCACGATGCTGGATTGCTGAATTTCTGCACTGACATCTTTGGTTGGAATGAAGAACTCATTCTTCAATTGTTTGCAACACTGCACATCACAGGAAATTCTGAAGATGTGAACACTTGGGTGCTGGACTGGATATCAGAAAATACTCACTACAAGGCACCAGCAACTTAATTGCTTCGTTCCCTCCCACTCAGTCCTCCCCTTGATGGTGCCCGTTGCGTCTACAATGAACCTGAGCTTACAAATCATTACATGCAAGTGCTGATGAAGCCTTTGAAGCCAGGGCAGGCCCGACGAACCAAATTCCTCGTTAAGGAATTATTGTATGTGCCTCGGACTGTCTATCGCATTCTGACGAAGACAATGAGTCCTATCAAAGGCCACGACTCAAATGATGAAGAAGTCGTTGGCATCATGAAGAATATGCTTTTCAATATCATTCATGGCGTTCCCGTCAACTTCCATGATTTCTTCATGAGGACTCTGGCAAATATTGCTATGTCACCATTTGAGCTGAAGCCTTATGCACCATGGATTATGAGGTTCATCAGGACAAGGTCTTCACTCAATTACAAGGCTGATACTCTGAACCATGGTAGCTACTTGCCTCCAATTGAAGTCCTCAAATGGACATTTTCCTCAGCTGATGACAAAGGCAAGGCAACTGCTGTGATAGATGAAGGCATTCGTCCATTGGATGGTCAATTTTGCAAGGCTGCATCCTACTCCACCAATGATGACTCTACCACACATGACTCTGCCGCCAACACCTCTGCCAAGCAAATTCCTCAAGCCACAACACCCAGGGTGATGACTGATCGTGAGTTACTCCTCAGTCTTCATCAGAAAGTTGATCGCAATCATAAATGGGTCAAGTGTCAGTTTGGTTCAATTCTTTACAACATGACCTCAACACACAATGCAGTGAAGAAAAACCAATACTACCTCCATGAAACCTTCAACCGTACCTGGGCTGTTCTATCTCATATCTACAGCACAGAAGATCTGAAGAGCATGGGTCTCAAGGAAGAATTTGACTAGTCTGCACCTCCACCGAAGAGATTCAAGAAGGTCAAGGTTCCTTCCTTGGTGGCCAGCTCCTATTCTTCATCGCGCGACACTGATGAAAATGAAGACTTGGACGATACTGCGGCAGGCCCTACTACGACAACCGACCCCGACAACGCTGGCGCTCCTCCATCAACTTGATATTCTTCAAGGGCGTTAGTCCTTAGTTTCGATCCTTTTGGTCATTCAGTGACAAAGGGGGAGAAATCTGAGTTAGTCTTCAAGCGGGTCTATTATATGGGCGTTTTTTTGCTAAGTTACAACTCTCGTTCTTCTGAAACTTTTATTGGATCGAGTTGTAATCTTAAACCCGATAGTGCTCTGATACTTTTGATGCACTGTGCTTTGATTCCGTATGCTTGTTCCTTGTTAATATTATTGCTCGCATGCTGAATCTCTTCAGGCACCATATTTCATCATGCATTTCAAATTATATGTCAAATGCATGTATGAATTACAAGATATAGGGGGAGATCTCCATGATTCAACTCTTCAAGTGTGCATTGCTTCAAAAGCAAATTCCTCACTATGCACATCTTCAGGGGGAGTTCTTCTATATCTTGCAATCAAATTCCTCAATATCAATAATTACACTTCATATGTTTATCCCCGTTGAAAACTTAACCTATATTGTCATCAATCACCAAAAAGGGGGAGATTGTAAGTGCATCTAGTGCCCCTTAGTGATTTTGGTGTATTGAAGACTTATAGGTTAAAGGACTAATGTGTTTATGAGTGTACACAGGTCTATAAGTCTATGAGTAGTTTGATATTTACAGAGAAAGTCGACCCCTAAAAATGAATATCTTCGACTGAAGATTTTGGTATTCTTGAAGACTTTCATGAAGACTTTGAAAGTGAAGAAATTGGCGTGTCCGTGAAGACTTGATATTCATGCAAGGAATATGAAGCTTGAAGACTTGTTTTCATAGTTTTGTTTTTCTCCTTCTTGAGTCATAGGAAACACCGTACTTTTAAAGGGGGTCAAGGAAATACTAAGGAAAAATTTCCATGTGATGCTCAACTCAAAATCCTACACCTACCAATCCCTTTGAGTGAAGCCATTGGAAATCTCATACAGTTCAGTCAATTTCTTCAGTGACAGAGACGAAGTTCTTCTGGTCGCTGAAGAATTTGTTCTGACTGAGGAGTTAGGAATTCGCCAGTGCGGATTGCCTACACAGTGAGGAACATGATAGCCTTGAGGAATTTGAGAGTAAAATTTCCGACCATTGCTGTGCTGCGCGCCAGCTGTCCCAAAATATCTTATCCACCTAACGGTCATATCATTAAAGGGCATTTATGTCTTATCATGTCGGGCTGCTCCCTAGGCTATAAATAGCCGCCCCCTACAACCACTAGCTGGTTGGCTGCTCCGAGAGAAACTGACACTTGTCATTTGAGAGCAACCCATCCTTCGAGGACTTTGAGCGAAAATCATCGAGTGAGGAAAATCCCAAACCCCAAACACCTACAAACCCAAAGTGATTGAGCATCACTGAAGAGATTGATCCTACGTGGATCCGATGCTTGTTAACTTTGAAGACTGCGCTTCTTCCAGATGGTTAGGCGTCATGGTCTAGAGCATCCAAGAGGAATTGTGGATCGCCGAGTGACCGAAGTCTGTGAAGGTTTGGAAGTCACCTGAAGACTTACCACGAGTGATTGGACGAGGTCTGTGTGACCTTAGTTCAAGGAGAATACGGTGAGGACTTGGTGTGCTGAGCTGCATGCTCAGTGACTGGGTGTCCGGGACTGTGTGCCCTCGAGTTTAAATACTAAGCCGCTCCAACCAGACGTACAACTGAGATAACAGTTGGAACTGGTCTACCAAATCATTGTCTTCACCAACCTTACTGGTTCTATTTCCTCAACTCCTTCATTTCCTCATTACTGTGTTGAGTGATTGTTCATATCTGTGTTTGAAGATTTTGACTGAAGACTTTCTCAATTTCCTCAGTTCAATTTCTTCAGTCTATTTGTCTTCATCTTGTGTTATCATGTGTTTACGCTTTCTGTACTCTGTGTTTGTCTTCATTTCATCATGATGACCATGTGTGTATTCTGTCATGCTTACTTCTGAGTACTTATTCCGCTGCAAGTAGTTCTTCGCTATGGAATTTCCTCACCGGCAAATTCCTCAGTGAAGAATTCATAGAAATCGCCTATTCACCCCCCCTCTAGTCGATATAACGCACTTTCAAGAGTTCGTACTAGAATAACACCTTAAGACATAAATCAACCAAAACCCTAATGTCACCTAGATACTCCATTGTCACCTCAAGTATCCGTGGGCGTGATTATACGATATGCATCACACAATCTCAGATTCATCCAACCAACATAAAAGTACTTCAAAGAGTGCCCCAAAGTTTCTACCGGAGAGTCAAGAAAACGTGTGCCAACCCCTATGCATAGGTTCATGGGCGGAACCCGCAAGTTGGTCACCAAAACATACATCAAGTGGCACGTGATATTCCATTGTCACCACAAATAAACACGGCAAGGCATACATCAAGTGTTCTAAAATAAAGACTCAATCCAATAAGATAACTTCAAGAGGGAAACTCAATTCATCACAAGAGAGTAGAGGGGGGAGAAACATCATAAGATCCAACTATAATAGCAAAGCTCGCGATACATCAAGATCGTGTGAAGTCGAGAACACGAGAGAGAGAGAGAGATCAAACACATAGCTACTGGTACATACCCTCAGCCCCGTGGGTGAACTACTACCTCCTCGTCATGGAGAGCGCCGGGATGATGAAGATGGCCACCGGTGATGGATTCCCCCTCCGGCAGGGTGCCGGAACGGGCTCCCGAGAGGTTTTTGGTGGCTACAGAGGCTTGCAGCGGCGGAACTCCCGATCTATCTTGATATCTGATGGTTTTAGGGTACGTAGGTATATATAGGCGAAAGAAGTCGGTCGGGGAGTGCTCGAGGGGTCCACGAGACAGGAGGCCGCGCCCTGTAGGGGGGGCACCCCCATATCTCCTGGGCTCCTCGAGGGTATTCTGACTTGATCTCCAAGCCTCCACGATGATAATCTTCCAAAAAATCACGATGCCGAAGGTTTCATTCCGTTTGGACTCCGTTTGATATTCCTTTTCTTCGAAATACTGAAACAGGCAATAAAACAGCAATATGGGCTGGGCCTCCAGTTAATAGGTTAGTACCAAAAGTAATATAAAAGTGTATAACAAAGCCCATAATCATTCAAAACACATAGTAATATAGCATGAAAGCTTCATAAATTATAGATACGTTGGAGACATATCAACCTGCTTATCATGTTTTCACGCTATCTGTACTATGTGCTTATTTTCATTTCATCATGATGACTATGTTGTTGCTCTGTTATGCTTATACCGGAGTACTTATTCCGCCGCTAGTGTGTCGTTGGTTAGGGAACTTCTTCACCTAGAAATTCTTAGTGATTAATTTGTAAAAATCGCCTATTCACCCCCCTCTAGTCGATATAACGCACATTCAATTGGTATCAGAGCAAGGTACTCCCTTGTTCTGTGTGATTTTGGTTCAACCACCTGGAGTTTTAGTTATGTCGATTGCAGGAATGATCAAGGTCTTGGTTGGGTGTCCTACCTTCGATGGGACAGACTAGCCCTACTGGAAGAACAAGATGCGCATGCATCTTGAAGCAATTGATAACGATCTCTGGTAAGTTAGGGGAAATGGTGTTCCCTCAGTCACTCCGTCTGTGAATGTTGCTGATGTGAAGATATTAAAGCAACTCGACTCTCAAGCGAAGAATATCATATGTGGCCATCTGAGCAAAGGACAGTAAGACAGAGTGAGTGGTTTGGAAACTACTAAGCTGATTTGGGAGAGGTTGTCCAAGGTCAACGAAGGAGTCTCCACTCAACGTGACTCCCGAGTTGATGTTCTTCTGTTGTAGGGTGAAACCCTAGAGGGGATCTTTTCACACTTGGAGGGGAAAAAGGAGGAAGAACACTCAAGAACACAAGGCACAAAACACTCAAACAAACCCAAATATCACATCCACTAGAGTAGCATACTTGAGATCCACAAGATTACATGAACAATTCAAGGAAAATAGCACTAGGTAAGTTCTTCCCACTAGGTGAGGTCTTGATGATGATCTTCTCCAAGAGGAGGCCTTGACAATCCAAAGGATTCTTCTCTAGGTGGGGGCTTGATCTCCAAGAGGAGGGGATACAAGGAGCAAAGCTCTCTTTGGTGTTCTAAAATACTTTGCTATCCTTCCAAATGAGCTAGGAGATGAGTATATAAAGGCTAGGGACGAAACTTGGAGAAAGAGGGGTACAAAGGACCAAAAAGTCCCTAAAACGTGTGGCCACGGAAGAAGGGCCCGGGCACCTGGGAGGAACCGGCCGGGCACCCGGACCGGTCAGAGGCCAGCGCCCAGGCGGGACCGGGCACCCGGTGGCGAAGGGGTCGGGCACCCGGCCAGGTCAGGGGCTGGCGGGCGAGCGGCCGGGCACTCGGGGGTCCCAAGCCCGGGCACCCGGGGTGGCTCCCAGCGGCTGGCGGGGCATGGGCCGGGCACCCGGGGCCGGCTGGGGCGCAGCCCAGGCAAAGGCCGGGCACCTGGGGCTAAGACGGCCGGGCACCTGGGGTGTCCAGGGGGTTCGGGCCTCCCCATGTCCGAGTCCGGGCACCCGGGGTGTCCAGGAGCTTCTCCCCTTCGTTCTTCTTGTTCTCCTCTCCTCTCCCTTGCTCCGTGGATGCTCGAGTCTCCATCTTCTCCTTCTCACGGTCATCTTCTTGGTGCCTAAGAATGCATATCACGTCTCTTTGAGGTAGAACCCAATTCTCATGTGAAACCGAAAGAAACTCGAACATGATAGAATTGACCTCGTTCACGATGTTGCGTGTGCGTGCTCTTGTCATTGGTCCTCTCGGTGTTTGCAATGGTGATGGAGTGTCGGTGCGGGTAGTCGAGGGATGCTCCGCATCATCCCCCGCCCTTGGGAGAGATCCGACCACGGATCATGCTCTTCATCACCATGGTACTTGGCCAAGTCTTTGATATTGAAGATGTCGCTAACGTCGTACTTGTCACGTGGGATGTCGACCTTGTAGGCATTGTCGTTGTAGCGTGCGAGCACCTTGAATGGTCCGTCGGCTCTCGGGAGTAGCTTAGACTTGCATTCATTGGGGAAACGGTCCTTGCGGAGATGTATCCATACTTGATCACCTGGTTGGAACACCAACGGAGACTTGTTGATGTTGAGCTTGGCAGTGAGTCATTGTACTTGGCGCTCGATCATGGAACGTGTTTCTTCATGCATCTTCTTGAGGTAGGCGTCTCTTGCACTTGCGTCCATGTTTGCTCGTTCTTGAAGTGGTAGAGGAAGGATGTCCAGTGGCGACAAAGGGTTGAAATCGTAGACGACCTCAAAGGGGGACTTGCCGGTGGTAGAGTGTCTTGCACGGTTGTAGGCGTACTCGGCGATGGGTAGGCACTCCTCCCACTCCTTGATGTTCTTCTTGATCAACACGCGTAGGAGAGTTGCAAGCGTCCGGTTGGTGACTTCCGTTTGGCCATTGGTTTGAAGATGATATGATTTGGAGAAGAGTAGCTTGATTCCGATCTTGGCGCATAGCGTCTTCCAAAAGTAGCTTAAGAACTTGACGTCTCGATCCGACACAATTGTCTTTGGCACACCGTGCAACCTCAAGATTTTCCTACAAAAGAGATTGGCAACATGTGAAGCATCGTCTATCTTATTGCATGGGATAAAATGAGCCATTTTAGAGAATCGGTCCACAACAACAAAAACGGAGTCCTTGCCATTTTGAGTCCTAGGTAATCCAAGCACAAAATCCATGCTAATGTCTTCCCAAGGTTGATGTGGAATAGGTAAAGGCATATGTAAACCATGAGATTGAGAGTGTGACTTAGCTTGGCAACATGTAGAGCACCGGTTGTTGAAGCAGGCGACATCGCGTTACATCTTGGGCCAATAATAGTTCTTGGAAAGCGTGGCAAAAGTCTTGTCACGCCCAAAGTGTCCCATGAGTCCACCTCCATGAGCCTCTTGCAAAAGTAACAAACGAAGAGAAGACTCGGGAATGCATAGTTTGTTAGCTCTCATAAGATAACCATCTTTGATATAATATCGTTCCCAAGAAGTATGTGTCACACACTTAGCATAAGGAGTAGCAAAAGTCACATCACTCTCATACAAATCTTTGATATGATCAAATCCAGCTACATTCAATTCAAGTTGAGTAAGTAACATGCATTTGTGGGAAAGGGCATCCGCCACAACATTTTCTTTGCCCTTGATGTACTTGATCACATAGGGAAAAGATTCAATGAATTCACTCCATTTAGCATGCCGTTTATTCAACTTGGTTTGACCTTTAAGGTATTTAACTGTTTCATGATCGGTATGCATGACAAACTCATGTGGTCTAAGGTAATGCTCCCAAACATGCAACACATGCACTAAAGCATACAATTCTTTGTCATAGATGGTATAGTTAAGTTGAGCACCGGAGAGTTTTTCACTAAAGTATGCAATAGCTCGCTTTTCTTGCATCAAAACTCCACCAATTCCAGTACCACTTGCATCGCAATGAACCTCAAAAGTTCTGTCAAAGTTGGGTAAAGCAAGAATCGGAGCATGAGTAAGCAAAGATTTGAGATCATCAAAAGTGGTAGATTGCAAAGGTCCCCAAACAAAAGGAGCATTTTTCTTACTCAAAGCATGCAAAGGTGCGGCGATGGTGCTAAAATCTTTCACAAAGAACCGATAGAAACCCGCAAGGCCAAGAAAGCTACACACTTGTTGCAAATTAGTGGGTTGGGGCCAAGTTTTAATTGCTTCAATTTTAGATTCATCAACATGGACACTGATACGTCTCCAATGTATCTACTTTTCCAAACACTTTTGCCCTTGTTTTGGACTCTAACTTGCATGATTTGAATGAAACTAACCCGGACTGACGCTGTTTTCAGCAGAACTGTCATGATGTTGTTTTATGTGTAGAAAGAAAAGTTCTCGGAATGTCCTGAAAATCCACGGAGGCACTTTATGGAATTAATAAGAATTTCTGGGCGAAAGAAATACACCAGGGTGCCCAGGGCCTGTCCACGAGACAAGGGGGCGCCCCCTATCTCGTGGCCCCCCCGGACCTCCACCGACCTCAACTCCAACTCCATATATTCACGTTCGGGGAGAAAAAATCAGGGAGAAAGTTTCATCGCGTTTTACGACACGGAGCCGCCGCCAAGCCCTAATCTCTCTCGGGAGGGCTGATCTGGAGTCCGTTCGGGGCTCCGGAGAGGGGGATTCGTCGCTGTCGTCATCATCAACCATCCTCCATCACCAATTTCATGATGCTCACCGCCGTGCGTGAGTAATTCCATTGTAGGCTTGCTGGACGGTGATGGGTTGGATGAGATTTACCATGTAATCAAGTTAGTTTTGTGAGGGTTTGATCCCTAGTATCCACTATGTTCTGAGATTGATGTTGCTATGACTTTGCTATGCTTAATGCTTGTCACTAGGGCCCGAGTGCCATGATTTCAGATCTGAACCTATTATGTTTTCATGAATATATTTGTGTTCTCGATCCGATCTTGCAAGTCTATAGTCACCTATTATGTGTTATGATCCGACAACCCCGAAGTGACAATAATCGGGATACTTATCGGTGATGACTGTAGTTTGAGGAGTTCATGTATTCACTATGTGCTAATGCTTTGTTCTGGTTCGCTATTAAAAGGAGGCCTTAATATCCCTTAGTTTCCGTTAGGACCCCGCTGCCACGGGAGGGTAGGACAAAAGATGTCATGCAAGTTCTTTTCCATAAGCACGTATGACTATTTACGGAATACATGCCTACATTACATTGATGAACTGGAGCTAGTTCTGTGTCACCCTGTGTTATAGCTATTACATGAGGAATCGCATCCGGCATAATTATCCATCACTGATCCATTGCCTACGAGCTTTTCACATATTGTTCTTCGCTTATTTACTTTTCCGTTGCTATTGTTACAACTACTACAAAACCCAAAAACATTACTTTTGCTACCGTTACCTTTGCTATCATACTACTTTGCTACTAAATACTTTGCTGTAGATACTAAGTTATCCAGGTGTGGTTGAATTGACAACTCAACTACTAATACTCAAGAATATTCTTTGGCTCCCCTTGTGTCGAATCAATAAATTTGGGTTGAATACTTTACCCTCGAAAGTTGTTGCGATCCCCTACACTTGTGGGTTATCAAGACTAATTTCTGGCGCCGTTGCCGGGGAGCATAGCTCTATTCTCTGAGTCACTTGGGATTTATATCTGTTGATCACTATGAAGAACTTGAAAGACGACAGAACTACGATTTTGCCCTCAACTACGAGGGGAGGTAAGGAACTGCCATCTAGCTCTACACTAGATTCTCCTTCCGTTATTGGTAAGCTTGCGACACCTAAACCTGCTACTGCTATGAACTCTGATATGTCGCATGTTATTGATGATGCCACTTCTGCTATGCATTATGAAACTACTTCTGTGCTTGATACTACTTTGCCATTAGGTGAATTTCTTGATGAACAACTTGCTAGAGTTAGGGGGAACGAAATTACTGAAGAACCTATTATTGATGATAGTGATGATGAAGGTTCTCCCAATGATTATGTATTGCCTATTGTTCCTAAGGGTTATGTTATGAATGAAGAAGCTGCTAGGGAAATCTTTGCTTGCAATGATAGATATGATCTTAAGAAATTATTAGCTAAATGGAAGCAGCAGTCTCTTAATGCTAGAATGAAACCTGACCCTGCTTTTGCTACTTCACCTATCTGTGTTACTGATAAGGATTATGAATTCTCTGTTGATCCTAAAATTATTACTTTAGTTGAATCTGATCCTTTTTATGGCCTCGAATCTGAAACAGTTGTGGCACATCTTACCAAGTTGAGTGATATAGCTACCCTGTTTACTCATGATGAGAAGTCTCGCTATTTTTATATCCTTAAGATATTTCCGTTCTCATTAAAGGGTGATGCTAAGACTTGGTATAATTCTCTTGCTCCTGGTTGTGTGCGTAGTCCCCAGGATATGATTTATTACTTCTCTACTAAATATTTCCCTGCTCATAAGAAACAAGCTGCCTTGCGGGAAATATATAATTTTGTGCAAATCAAAGAAGAGAGTCTCCCACAAGCTTGGGGGAGGCTTCTCCGGTTACTTAATGCTTTGCGTGATCATCCTCTCAAGAAAAATGAAATACTTGATATCTTTTATAATGGACTAACCGATGCTTCCAAGGACTACTTGGATAGTTGTGCTGGTTGTGTTTTCAGGGAAAGAACAGTGGATGAAGCTGAATTGCTATTGAATAATATGTTGACTAATGAAAATAATTGGACTCTTCCTGAGCCAATTCCCGAGGCAATTCCTGAACCAATTGATCCAACTCATGAGCCTATTCCTAAACCCACTCTGAAGAAGAGAGGTGTTTTATTTCTCAGTCATGAAGATATGCAAGAGGCAAAGAAATCAATGAAAGAAAAAGGTATTAAAGCTGAAGATGTTAAGAATTTACCACCTATTGAAGAAATACATGGTCTTAATATACTGCCTGTTGGAGAATCACATTGTCTTGATAACCCGACACAGGTAGTAAAGGTAAATTCTCTCTATAGATATGATAAAGTTGAAATCCCCTCTACTGAATTTCATAGCCCATGCTTAGATGAATTTGATGACTTTATGGCTAGACAAGAAAGTTTTAATGCGTATGTTGGTAGAGAGTTAAAGAATAATGCTTTCGAGATAGGACGAGTAAGCAATAATCTGGCTAGAGTTAAAGATGAACTCAAACTCGTTAGCAAATATGCTTCTATGGTTCCTACTCAAGCTGAGCAAGTACTTAAAGCTCAGAATGATTTGCTTGATGAATTAAATAATAAAAATGACTTTGCTGTTAGAGTGGCTACTAGAACTGGTAGAATGACTCTGGAACCTCCGTATCCTGAAGGCCACCCTAAGAGAATCGAGCAAGATTCTCAGAGAAATAATTTAGAGGCACCTAGTTCTTCTAAAAAGAAGAAAAAGAAAAACGATAGAACTTTGCATGCTTCTAGTGAACCTACTGTAGACACACCTGAGAATCCCAATCATATTTCTATTTCTGAGGCTGAAACTCAATCAGGTGATGAACATGGACCTAGTGATAATGTTAATGATAATGTTCATGTTGATGCTCAACCTAGCAAACACAATGAAGTAGAGATTGAACCTGCTGTTGATCTTGATAACCCACAATCAAAGAATCAACGTTATGATAAGAGAGATTTTGTTGCTAGGAAGCACAGTAAAGAAAGAGAACCATGGGTTCAGAAACCCATGCCCTTTACTCCTTAACCATCCAAGACAAAGGATGATGAGGATTTTGAGCACTTTGCTGAAATGATTTGACCTATTTTCTTACGTATGCGCTTAAATGATATGCTGAAAGTAAATCCTTATGCTAAGTATATGAAGGATATCATTACAAATAAAAGAAAGATACCGGAAGCTGAAATTTCCACCATGCTTGCTAATTACACTTTTAAGGGTGGAATACCAAAGAAAATTGGAGATCCGGGTGTACCAACTATACCATGCTCCATTAAAAGAAATTATGTTAGAACTGCTTTATGTGATCTTGGAGCTGGTGTTAGTGTTATGCCTCTCTCTTTATATCGTAGACTTAAATTGAATAAGTTGACACCTACTGAAATATCTTTGCAAATGGCTGATAAATCAACTGCTATACCTGTCGGTATTTGTGAGGATGTGCCTGTTGTGGTTGCAAATGTCACTATCTTAACGGACTTTGTTATTCTTGATATTCCCGAGGACGATAGTATGTCTATTATGCTTGGTAGACCTTTTCTTAATACTGCAGGGGCTGTTATTGATTGCAACAAAGGCAATGTCACTTTTCATGTTAATGGTAATGAGCATACGGTACACTTTCTGAGGAAACAATCTCAAGTTCATAGCATCAGTTCTATTGGAAAAGTTCCAACTATTATTATTGGAGGTTTTGAATTTCCTCTCCCTACTGTCAAGAAAAAGTATGATATTCTTATTGTTGGGGATTTTCATATCCCCGTTGAGGTAACTTAGTGTTATTCGAAATTTCTCCGGTCCCGTGTTATTCGGAATGAGTTTGTTAACAAGACTTGATCAACCTTGTTAGTGGTTTCATTTTGATGATCATGAGATGGATGAAACTAGAAGGCACAACCTTCTGTACCCACTTTTTACTTTCTGTTATTTAGATTAAATAAAGTAAAAATAGTATTATCTGTCTATTTTCTGAATTATCCATGCATTAAAAAATAGTCAGAAAATAAAAGTGCTCCAAATGCCCAGCAAATTTAGTATGATTTTTTCTGGAATATTTGGGGATTTTAGGCACTGAAAACACTTCAGGAGGGGCAAGCACCAGGCCATGAGAGTGGAGGGTGCGCCACCCCCTATAGGGCGCGCCCCCCTGTCTCGTGGGCCCCTAGTGTCCCCCTCCACTTATGCCAGCACCCACACACTTCATCTTCTACCCAAAAAAATCACCATCCAGCTCAAGCACGAGTTTTAGCTCATTTTGCTGCGATTTTCGATCTCCTTGCTCAAAGCTCCATTCACAAAACTGCTTTGGGAGATTGTTGCTTGGTATGTGACTCCTCCATTGGTACAATTAGTTTTTGTTCTAGTGCTTTATTCATTGCAAATTTTTGCTGCATAGGTGACCATGTTCTTGAGCTCGCATGTTAAATTTTTGAGGTCCCAAGCAATTCCAATGCATGATATAGGCTCTAGGCACTTGTAGGAGTAGTTGCTACCAATCTTGTTTAGTTTTATTCACTTTTATTTTGAAGTTACTAAAATTTCAGAAATTTTCAGAAAAATAATTATGCTTAGAAGAATGTACTAGGGTGATTCCTCGGCAAAGAAAGGGCCAAGGATTGCTATACGTGAGCAAGATGTTGAATTGCCGAGGGACGCGGATGTACGAGCTTGTGAGTGACCATCCGATGATTTTATGGTCGAAGCAGGCTTCAAGGAGGAATTTGACGCATATGTGCGTAATGCCGAGTTGGAGGACTTCTTACAAGATAAGTGTCCTCAGTACTATCAATCGACTGATTCCTTTGTGCGGAGGTTCCAATATAACTGTGCGCGTAATTCTCCTAGTGTCATTTTTGATATTTATGATGCATCTTATACCATGGATTTAGAGGATTTCACAAGTACTTGTAAACTCCCGCAGTGGGGTAATATTAATGATCCTCGCAAATATAAATTTAGAGATTTTCTTGCTAGTATTACTGTGGGAGAATCTAGGGACATAGCACAAGCTACCATAGGGAGCATTCATTTTCCTGCTATACATTATTTTGCTCTTTTTATTGGTAGATGCATTAACGGTAAAGATGAAGCATGTCACATGTGTGTTCCTGATCTGTGTGTCCTCAAGAGTGATGTTTCAGGTTATAAAGGTTATAACTTGGGGCAATAGTTGCACGTAGGTTGCAGAATAATAGTAGAAAGGGAAATTTATTTGGAGGAATTTATGCAACCCGTGTGGCTAATTATCTTAATATAGCCCCACGAGAGGGGGATATGATTTTACCTCCTATTTATTTGGATAAAAAAGCTATGTTCAATCATCAATTTCTTGCGAGGAATGAACAATTCCTCCATTATCGACTAATCTATGACAGACGCAACGTCGTCCCTGTTACTCTTCCTGCTCCCTACCTTTTTGATTATCAGGCAAAAGGAAGATATATTGTCACCAGGGAGGAAGCAGCTGAACACGAAAGGGGAGCGGAGGCAGCTCGCCAACACGCTGCAGCTCAGGATGCGGTTGCCTCTGCATCTTTATACGACCCCAGTTTCACTTATGGATATCAGCCAGGCGGTCGTTGGTACTAGACCAACTTAGGCCAAAAGCCTAAGCTTGGGGGAGTACGTATTTCTCACCGACTTTACATTCATGTTCACACACTAGTTGTCGGTGCTCATACTCTTTCATTGTATTACCCATGCTAGTTTAATTTTCTTTTTCTAGTTTTCCTCTTGTGTGTCTGATAAACTTTAAGAAAAACCAAAAAAATTAGTTAGTTTAAATTCTATGCTTGTAGTAGAAATTAAAATGAAAACCCAAAAAGATCTCTAGTTCTTCTTCTTACTTGTTGGGAGCTTTCCCGTGTAAATAGTTTTATTTTCTTTTCTTTCTTTTGGGGGTCGAGAAGACCATATTGAAAATGTTTAGTGGCTCTCTTATGCATGATTGTTTATTTAACTTAGAGCCCATATTACCTGTCTTCTTTCTTGAGTTGAATGCTTGCAGATTCCAGCTTAGTCCAATGCACGTGCACTCTTATTATCATACACATCGTTTGATCGTGCAAGTGAAAGGCAATAATGACGATATATGATGGACTTATTGAGATGAGAAAAGCTGGTATGAACTCGACCTCTCTTGTTTTTGTAAATATGATGAGTTCATGGTTTCTGAGTCAGCTTATTATGAAGTAAACATATTTGCAATGACATTTAGAGATTATAGTTGCTTGTGCCATGCTTGATTAGCTATGAGTTATAATGGTTTACCTTGCGTGCCAACATGCTATTAGAATGATTATGATGTGGTATGATGGGATGGTATCCTCCTTTGAATGAATTGAGTGACTCGACTTGGCACATGTTCACGCATGTAGTTGAATCAAATCAACATAGCCTTCATGATATTTATGTTCATGGTAGATTATATCCTACTCATGCTTGTACTCGGTGTGAATTAATTTTAATGCATGTTTATGACTGTTGTCGCTCTATCAGTTGGTCGCTTCCCAGTCTTTTGCTAGCCTTCACCTGTACTAAGCGGGAATACTGCTTGTGCATCCAAACTCCTTAAACCCCAAAGTTGTTCCATATGAGTCCACCATACCTACCTATATGCGGTATTTACCTGCCGTTCCAAGTAAATTTGTATGTGCCAAACTCCAAACCTTCAAATGAAATTCTGTTTTGTATGCTCGAGCAGCTCATGTTTCAACTAGGGCTGCCTATATCTTACATGCTAGGTGGGTTATTCTCAAGAGGAGTGGACTCTGCTCCTCATTCACGAGAAAGGGCCGGTAACCGGGATGCCCAGTCCCATGATCCAAAAAGATCAAAGCAACTCAAAATAGTTAAACAAAACTCCCCCAGGGCTGTTGTTAGTTGGAGGCACTCGTTGTTTCGAGCAAGCCATGGATTGATGCTTGTTGGTGGTTGGGGGAGTATAAGCCTTTACCATTCTGTTTGGGAACTGCCTATAATGCATGTAGTATGGAAGATACAACCATCTCATAGTTGTTGCGTTGACAGTGAAAGTATGCCGCTCAAAATGTTATTCAATCTCTATTTTAAAATCGAGCTCTGGCACCTCTACAAATCCATGCTTCCCTCTGCGAAGGGCCTATCTATTTACTTTTATGTTGAGTCATCACCCTTCTTATTAAAAAGCACCCGCTGGAGAGCACACTATCATTTGCATTCATTACTATTGGTTTATATTGGGTATGACTTGACTAGATCTCTTTTACCATGAATTACAATGTTTAGTCAGTCCTTCATCTTTAAAGGTGCTCTGCATTTATGTTTTGCGGTGTCAGAAAGGACTAGCGAGATACCATTTTGTTATATCATGTTATGATTATTTTGAGAAAGTGTTGTCATCCGAGTTTTATTATTATGGCTCGCTAGCTGATTATATTATTGATATGAGTAATTGTGAGACCTAAGTGTTATTGTGAGTATGGTTAGTTCATAATATTTGCTGAAACTTGAATGCTGGCTTTTCATGTTTACAACAACAAGAGCAAACAGAGTTTGTAAAGTTTTGCTTTATCACTTTCAGTTTATCAACTGAATTGCTTGAGGACAAGCAAAGGTTTAAGCTTGGGGGAGTTGATCCGTATCCAATGTATCTACTTTTCTAAACACTTTTGCCCTTGTTTTGGACTCTAACTTGCATGATTTGAATGAAACTAACCCGGACTGACGCTATTTTCAACAGAACTGCCATGATGTTGTTTTATGTGTAGAAAAGAAAAGTTCTCGGAATGTCCTGAAAATCCACGAGGCACTTTTTGGAATTAATAAGAATTTATGGGTGAAAGAAATACACCAGGGGGCCCAGGGCCTGTCCACGAGACAGGGGGATGCCCCCCCTGTAGGGTGCGCCCCCCTATCTCGTGGGACCCCTGGACCTCCACCGACCTCAACTCCAACTCCATATATTCACGTTCGGGGAGGAAAAAATCAAGGAGAAAGTTTCATCGCGTTTTACGACATGGAGCCACCACCAAGCCCTAATCTCTCTCAGGAGGGCTGATCTGGAGTCCGTTCGGGGCTCCGGAGAGGGGGATTCGTCGCCGTCGTCATCATCAACCATCCTCCATCACCAATTTCATGATGCTCACCGCCGTGCGTGAGTAATTTCATCGTAGGCTTGCTGGACGGTGATGGGTTGGATGAGATTTACCATGTAATCAAGTTAGTTTTGTTAGGGTTTGATCCCTAGTATCCACTATGTTCAGAGATTGATGTTGCTATGACTTTCCTATGCTTAATGCATGTCACTAGGGCCCGAGTGCCATGATTTCAGATCTGAACCTATTATGTTTTCATGAATATATGTGTGTTCTCGATCCTATCTTGCAAGTCTATAGTCACCTATTATGTGTTATGATCCGACATCCCCGAAGTGACAATAATCGGGATACTTCTCGATGATGACCATAGTTTGAGGAGTTCATGTATTCACAATGTGCTAATGCTTTGTTCCGGTTCTCTATTAAAAGGAGGCCTTAATATCCCTTAGTTTCTGTTAGGACCCCGCTGCCACGGGAGGGTAGGACAAAAGATGTCATGCAAGTTCTTTTCCATAAGCACGTATGACTATTTACGGAATACATGCCTACATTACATTGATGAACTGGAGCTAGTTCTGTGTCACCCTATGTTATAGCTATTACATGAGGAATCGCATCCGGCATAATTATCCATCACTAATCCATTGCCTACGAGCTTTTCACATATTGTTATTCGCTTATTTACTTTTCCGTTGCTACTGTTACAACTACTACAAAACCCAAAAATATTACTTTTGCTACCGTTACCTTTGCTATCATACTACTTTGCTACTAAATACTTTGCTGCAGATACTAAGTTATCCAGGTGTGGTTGAATTGACAACTCAACTGCTAATACTCAAGAATATTCTTTGGCTCCCCTTGTGTCGAATCAATAAATTTGTGTTGAATACTTTACCCTCGAAAGCTGTTGCGATCCCCTACACTTGTGGGTTATCAGACACCCTTTGTGGAAACGACGAAACCCAAGAAGACAAGCTTGTCAACACCAAAAGTGCAATTTTTCATGTTGGCATAAAGACGTTCCTTGCGAAGAGTTTGCAAAACAGCCCTAACATGATTTAGATTATCTTTGATGGATTTGCTAAAAACAAGTATGTCATCAAAGTAGACCGCAACAAACACTCCAATGTAAGGACGAAGCACAAAATGCATAAGACGCATGAAAGTACCAGGAGCTTCCGATAAACCCATAGGCATCACCAACCACTCATACTAGCCAAATTTTGTTTTGAAAGCGGTTTTCCATTCATCACCTTCTTGTATGCGGATTTGATAATAGCCACTTTTAAGATCAATTTTTGAGAAAATGGTGGTGCCGCTAAGTTCATCTAGCATATCATCTAGGCGAGGAATGGGATGGCTATAACGAACGGTGATAGCATTGATGGGCCTACAATCTGAGCACTTGCGAAAACTACTATCTTGCTTGGGCACAAGTATAATCAGAACGGCACAAGGGCTTTAGCTTTCACGTACATGTCCATTGTCGATGAGTTGTTGTACTTGCCGTTGGATCTCCTTAGTTTCTTCGGGGTTGACGCGGTAGGGAGCCTTGTTTGGAAGAGGTGCGCCGGGGATGAGGTCGGTCCTATGTTCAATGCCACGTAGAGGAGGGAGACTGGGAGGTAGCTCATCACGAAAGACATCCTCGAATTCCTGCAACAAGTTGGAAAACACTAGAGGAAGAGGATTAGGATTGTTACTTTTGGTCACCTCATCTTTGCATAAGAGGACAAAGTGGATGCCGTTCGATGGGTTCTCACACACTTCTCTTATCTCTCTTTTTGTGGCTAAGAGGACTAAGTTTTTCTCTCTTTGCGAAGAGGCGCTCAATTTTTGGCTTGTGGCTCTCACTTTATTTTTGGTGGTGCACTCTCTCACTAGTATCTCCACGATGGGTGGAAGCTTGCTTGTCGGCGATCACTTGGCTTGGTGACATGGGTCGAAGCACATACTCCTTGACTTTCATCTTGAAGCTATATATAGTGGTTGGTTCGTCCGTTGTGGATGACGCCGTGTTCGAATTGCCAAGGTCTTCCTAAAAGAAGGTGGCACACAGACATAGGAACCACATCACACTCTAAGGTGTCCTCGTAGGCGCCGATCTTGAAAGAAACTTGCATCGTGTGCTCCACTTGAATGGTGCCGGAGTCGCTTAGCCATTGCACCTTGTAGGGACGAGGGTGCTTCTTCTTGACCAATTGCAGCTTGGAACATAGCTCTTCACTTTCCAAGTTGTGACAACTACCTCCGTCGATGATGACCTTGACGGAGCGCCCATTGATGCCGGCCTTGGTGTGGAAGATGTGGCACCATTGGTCTTCGTCTTGGTGGTGTTGGAGCGTCAAGACCTTGGAGACCACGAGAGAGGGACTTGAATCGTTGTCACAAAAGACTTGATCATCTTCATCTTCGTTCATGCACTGGTGCATGGCCACGTGCTCAATGGCTTCCATGTCTTCTTCACTCATCGAGTCGTATGTGCCATCATCGTTGAAGATCATTGTTCGCTTGTTGGTGCATTGGAAGGACTTGTGTCCTCAGCCGCCACATGTGAAGCACTTGAATGAACTTGTCTTGACGGGATCATCGGTAGGCGCCAAAGAGGAAGGCGCAACTTGCTTGGAACTTGACTTGTCGCTGGTACTTGGTGATGCTCTAGTTGAGGTAGGAGGTGCCGAAGTCGCGGGAGTTTGAGAGTAGGAGCCGTAGGTCTTGTACGAGTACTTGGTGTATTTGAAGTCATCTTGCACTTGTCACTCGGCCTTGGTCGCTTGATGAACTAGCTCGAGAAGGTTTGAGTATGGTTGGAAGTCGGCAATCCGCTTGATTGGGTGGTTGAGGCCGTTCAAGAAGCGTGCCATTGTTTGCTCGTCGTCTTCCTTGACATTGGCTCATATCATGGCAATCTCCATTTCTTGGTAGTATTCTTCCACCGTCTTCGTGCCTTGCTTGAGGAGTTGCAACTTCTTGAAGAGATCTCGGGTGTAGTGAGTAGGCACGAAGCGGTCTCTCATGACTCCCTTCATTTATTCCCAAGTTGTGATTTGTGGTTTGCCTCTTGTATGTCGTCGCTCGATCACTTGTTCCCACCAAATGAGGATGTAGTCTTGGAACTCGAGGGAGGCCATGGCGATCTTCTTTTCCTCTGTAGTTGTGAAGGCGGAAAATCTTGTCCACCTTCAAGGCCCATGAGAGATATTCTTCGGGATCATTTCTTCTGGAGAACTTGGGCATGGTGAACTTGAGCTTTCCGTAGCGGAGTTCTTCATCATGGTAGCGGTTTTGATATCGCTCTTTCCGTGGAGGAAGGTCCTCAAATGCTCGTTCCTCGCGATGACGCTCTTGGCGTGGAGGAGGGTCTTGAAGCACTTGTTCCGCTTGGTGTTGCTCTTGTCTTGGAGGAGGACGAGGAATATGCGCTTGGTTGCGCCTTTCTTGTTGCTCTTCGCGTCGGACGGCTTCTTCTTGTATCTCGTGACGAAGAGCTTCCTCTTGTTCTCGCACTTGGTGGTTGCGGTCTTCAACGGCTCTAGTGGCCTCACGTAGTGCTTGTTGTGCTTCGAGTGCTTGTGCTTGACGGATGGCGGCATATTCTTTAGGTACTTGACATGGCGCTTGTGGAGGTATTTTCTCTTGCTCCCTTGCTTCTTGCGCTTGGTGTCGCACCCTTTCACGTGCTCGAACTCAGTCTTGTAAGCCATTGCCATGGAACGGATTTTCTTGTGCTTGGCGATCTTGAGGAACATCACGTCGAGGAAAGCGAGCTCATGGTGGACTTGCATGATAAGGGGAGTAGTCCGAAGATGTCCGACTTGTACGGTGACTTGAGTGGCGTCGTCTTGAAGAAGCGGTTGAGGAAGACGGGCGTCGCACGATCATGTTGCGGAGCTCTTCCATTTGTGTGGTGAACTTTGTATCGATGTAGTCGCGGTTCCTTGTTTCCGATTGACGAAGGTCGGAGGCGAGTTGCTCCAAGGGTTCACCCAATGCTTCGCTTTCTTGATGAAGCGCTCGTTACGCGATGAAGAAATGGTTCTTGGAGACGAAGTCGGAATCGTCACCTTGCTCCTCGAAAAGTGGGTTCGCTGACGAGTTTGTCCTATCCATCATAACCAAGTGGGGTGAGTAGGAAAATGAGAGAACAATACCAAAGTTACCTTTTCCGAGGATTGAGGATGTAACAAGTGTCACTCAAGCTAATGCCACAATAGGAGAATTCGAACCGGGTTTGTTTCTCACACCTACAATAAGAGGCTTATGGAGGAGCTCAGTTAGGATGGTGGCAAAAATTTCAAGCAAATGTTAGTCAAGATATCGATAAGGTTGACAAGGTTCACAAAAATGCAAGTAAAGCAAATATATCAAACCCAAAGATATCACTAGGAACACACGCGCGGAAGATAGATGGGATCCGCACAACCAAGGAGTGAGCGCAAAATGTGCAACCACGGAAAATGCTCTTGTTGTGCGAATGCTAGAGAGACGCTAGCTCGATTGCTCAAATGGGCAAGATACGCTTGTGCACCAACCTATGAGAGAAACATGCCGTCTTCAATCCCAACTATGCTATGTATGCAATGACCAAGATGATATAACTATGCAAATGGCTCAATGCTATTGCTCACAAGCTCTTTGTTTTTCCTCTTTTTCTTAAAAGCTTTTCTTTTTTTTTTCTCTATGCTTGATGCTCGAGCCGAGTATGATATGAGACAAGTATGTAAGATATGCACGGGAGAGACTTATGGCACAAAGATGATAATATGATCACTACGGTGCACAATAGCGTGGCCCGGCAATTCTCAACTTGCTAGTCTCGATGGTAAGCAACGCAAAATGGCTCGGGCTATCAATGCAAATTCAAGGTAAGAAGTAAGTGTCGTCGAGGTTACCGTCCTTTCTTACGGTTAGCGGTGAAGATGACTCCGAGGTGATGATGGTGATGACGATGTCACACGCTCCTAAG
This sequence comes from Triticum timopheevii, assembly GCA_963921465.1. Classification (NCBI taxonomy): domain Eukaryota; kingdom Viridiplantae; phylum Streptophyta; class Magnoliopsida; order Poales; family Poaceae; genus Triticum; species Triticum timopheevii. The sequence goes on from OY997270.1 coordinate 110,110,120, forward strand.
TAGCCGAAACACCTTAGGAAACGGAAATTGCAACTCAAAATCGGCCAAATGCGGAAGGTGGGTGTTTTTTTGATGATTTTTGGATGGGGCCTAATGGTGGTGGTAATGATATGAGTGGATGGGGGATGTCAAGAGCTTCCAAACGAGCTAAAGAACACAAAAACGGACTTGGGAGTTGGAAGTTATGGTCAAATTGGTGGAGGTGTTGGGCTGATTCGGGGGGGGGGGGGGGGGTGCGGGCAACCGGGGGTGGGAGGTGCGGGTGCCCGGGGTGGTCAGGGGGAAATGACCCGAGGGTGCGGGTGCCCGGTGGTTCGAGGTGCGGTCACCCAGTGGTCGACGATTTGGGCGGAAATTTTGGGGGAAAAGCAAAATTCGGTGGATTTCGTGGTGGGAAGGGTGGGGATTGTTGGGGAGGGGCTAGATCCACTTGCCAAACATCAAATCCATGGACCAAAACAACCAAATCTCACAAGATCCAACAAATTGCAAGAAAAAAAATTGGGGCTATTTTTTGTGGGGATTTTCGAATTTGGACGAAAAACAACAAAATCAAGCTAGCAAATGGGGGGATGGGACTCCAAGATGTGAATCAACCTTGCTCATGATACCAAGATGTTGTAGGATGAAACCCTAGAGGGGATCTTTTCACACTTGGAGGGGAAAAACGAGGAAGAACACTCAAGAACACAATGCACAAAACACTCAAACAAACCCAAATATCACATCCACTAGAGTAGCATACTTGAGATCCACAAGATTACATGAACAATTCAAGGAAAATAGCACTAGGTAAGTTCTACCCACTAGGTGAGGTCTTGATGATGATCTTCTCCAAGAGGAGGCCTTGACAATCCAAAGGATTCTTCCCTAGGTGGGGGCTTGATCTCCAAGAGGAGGGGATACAAGGAGCAAAGCTCTCTTTGGTGTTCTAAAATACTTTGCTATCCTTCGGAATGAGCTAGGAGATGAGTATATAAAGGCTAGGGACGAAACTTGAAGAAAGAGGGGTACAAAGGACCAAAATGTCCCTAAAATGCGTGGCCACGAAAGAATGGTCCCGACACCCGGGGAGGAACCGGCCGGGCACCCGGACCGGTCAGAGGCCAGCTCCCAGGCGGGACCGGGCACCCGGTGGCGAAGGGGCCGGGCACCCGGCTAGGTCAGGGGCTGGCGAACGAGCGGCCGGGCACCCTGGGGTCCCAAGACCGGGCACTCGGGGTGGCTCCCAGCGGTTGGCGGGGCATGGGCCAGGCACCCGGGTTGGTTGGCCGGGCACCCGGGGTGGGCTAGGCGAGGCCCAAGTGGAGGGCCGGGCACCCGGGGCCGGCTGGGGCGCAGCCCAGGCAGAGGCCGGGCACCCGAGGCCGAGATGGCCGGGCACCCGGGGTGTCCAGGGGGTTCGGGCCTCCCCATGTCTTTGAGTCCGGGCACCCGGGGTCCTTCCATCCGGGCACCCGGGGTGTCCAGGAGGTTCTCCCCTTTCAATCTTCTTGTTCTCCTCTCCTCTCCCTTGATCCATGGACGCTTGAGTCTCCATCTTCTCCTTCTCACGATCATCTTCTTGGTGCCTAAGAATGCATAGCACGTCTCTTTGAGGTAGAACCCAATTCTCATGTGAAACCAAAAGAAACTCGAAGAGGATAGAATTGACCTCGTTCTCGATGTTGCGTGCGCGTGCTCTTGTCATTGGTCCTCTCGGTGCTTGTGGTGGTGATGAAGTGTCGGTGCGGGTAGTCGAGGGATGCTCCGCATCATCTTCGCAATCTCTTCAACTGCTTCAAAAGACTCGACAATGAAAATGTTCAGCAAACCTTCAATCGCCTCACTGACATCTCAAATGAGCTTCAAGAACTTGGTGCCACTGACATCATCGACCATGAGATGGTGAAGAAATTGCTGAGATCACTTGATTCCTCATTCAATACTCTTGCATTGATGATTCAAGAACAAGCTGATTACAAGTCACTAGATCCCGCTGATATCCTCGAGAGGCTAAATACTCATGAGTTCTAGCTTGCTGAGAAGAGAGACCTCTATGGACCATGCTATGGAAGATCATGTGAACTGAAGGCCAAGGCAGTCTTTGAATCGGAAGGTGAATATTCTGGTAGCAGCCTTGGTGATCCTGAAGAACTGAGCCAGGAGCAAGCAATGCTCGTGAAGAAATTCCAGAAGTTCTCTCACCGTGGTCGTTTTGGAAAGTCTTCAAGAAGTGATGACTCCTCATCTCGTGACTACAAAAAGAGGACTTGCCACAAATGTAAGAAACCTGGTCACTACATGTCTGATTGTCCTCAGTGGAAAAAGGAATCAAAGAAGAAGAAGAAGTACAAAGATGATGATTCTGATGACTCAAAGAAGAAGAAGAAATCTTCAAAGTCCTCGTCATCAAAATCTTCAAAGTCTTCATCTCACAAGAAGAGCAGTTCCAAGAAGGCACGTGCATTTATTGTCAAGGAAATAGACTCTAAAGCTGAATCTGAGGAAAATGTGGAAGTGGAGGAATCTGAGGAGTCAGACTCTGGTGTGGCGAGCCTAGCCCTTGCTACTGCTTACGTCGGCAATTCCATCTTGAACACTGAAGAAAATGACCTCCCCAACTCTACTGACAAGAGCGTCGATGACTATGCTCCCACCTATTGCTTCATGGCAAAAGGTGCCAAGGTACTCAAACATCCCCCTCTGAATCTAGTGAGGATGAATCTGATGACAATCTCAAACCTAGTTATTCCAAACTTGCCAAATTGCTGTTAAACAACAAAAGGCTTTGGAAAAGATTCAAAATCTGCTAGACAAAAGCGATGACCTGTTGGGTGAGGAATTGAATCAAACTAGGACTTTAACTGATAGTCTTCACAGACTTCAGCTTATGTTTGACAATCTTCAGGGTCTCATAACTCTCTCTTAACTAATCATGAAAAACTTTCTTATGAATTTCTTCAGAGAAAGCAAGATCTTGAGAAGTTAAAAGTGAGTTATGAAGATCTTCAGAAGGAAAACGATTCATTGCTTGCTCAACAGATCAGTTCTGCTCAGGAAGAATTTATTCCACCATGTCTGAAATGCATTGAGCGTGAATCTGCTAATTCTTCACCTGAATGTTCAAATGCTTCTATTGCTGCAAATTCTTGAACTGTCTCTGTGGTCACAAATTCCTCATCTGAGGATAGCACAAGTATCACTTACGACAATGCAGGGTTGAAGGAATTGTATGTGACAGGCATATACAAAAGCCTCAAAGGGCATCAGACTCTTCGTGATGTGCTCAAAAAGCAGATCTTGAACAGGAACCCTAGGAAAGAGGGTATTGCCTTTGAGAGGAAACTCAATACTGATGGGACCTACTGGAAACCTAAGCTGTACCCCAAAACCTCATGGGTTGCTGCAAAAGGACCTCCTGTAGATCCATGCACTTTATCTGGCTTTACCTATGAATCTTCATATTCCTCTGATGAGTCATTTGACTCTAATATAAATTGTTCAAGAATCAAAATGGTGAAGTATTTGCTCGATATGTTGGAACTAACTGCAGGAACGGTCCCCCTATGAAGAAAATCTGGGTTCCTAAAAGGTGCCTTGAAAATCTTCAGGTGAATGTCATCATAACACCACCTATGAAGAATAGGAACCCCACATCAAATTCTTCATATGGATCAAAATCTTCATATGGATCCAAGTCCTCTTATGGACCAAATTCTTCATCTAGATCAAATTCCTCACGTGGATCCAAATCCCCATATGAACATCATCGTGCTAATCCAAGAAAAGGTATATCCTGCACACTATATACCAGCAAATATGATAAAAAGTAAAGAACAATAATGATCAATCAGAAGCAAAGGGCGTTTGTGTGCAGAAGATGAGAATCCACCTGATAAGACACAAACATAAACATAACATTTCATAGCAGAAGATGAGAAGCCACCTGATAAGAGTACAGCCAGCTGCTTGCCTCACACTTGTTTACACAAACACTTACATAAAGGAAGCTATCATTGTAGGTTCAGTCTTTGGAGCAGAACGTCATCGTTACATGATTCTTGCATAGTACAAATCTAAAAGCACTTGGAGACCTCCAAAAGACAAATGTTCCACAACTAATCTTGACTAATAAGAACGAAAAGTATGTTACCTACTAAGCACTCAAGCCTGCTGATTGGGACATGTTTTTTTGAAGGTTATCAGAAGTTATCTTTAATAGTCATCAGTCGCTCCTCTGACTTCACTCTAATATAATGTAACCTCTATGTCAGTTCCTCAATGCCTGCCGGCGCTGATTTCATAATCCCTTTGGTATTAGCTTGCCCTCTTAGGTGCCAAGCAGTTGTTGAGTTATGTATCTGGTCAGAATATGAGCTCGTATACCTAACAGCATAGTACCAGCCTTTGCATAGTTTCTTGATAGTCTCATTTCCTTCCAACAACCACGTGACCAAATGCCTAACTTGATTTTGAAGCATTATGACATGGGTGTAGTGGTAGTCTCTAATTTCTTTCCCACGCGTGTTTTCCATATATCTAATAGCTTTTATAGCGGCACTATCTTCTGCATCTTCATAGGTATGTGAAACCATACCAGATATTGAGGTAGAAACAAGCAAACCATCAAGCTGCTCTAAGGAAGAATTGAAAGTGACTGTCACACCAGCCTTTCCACCCGGACATATCTTGTGATGGTAAATTGTAGGGGGCAATTTTAAAGCTTCCAGCATAAGCCCAAATATGTGGGAACAGGGGATTACTATCAGATAGTCATCTTCCTGTAGGTTCATGATGAGGTCAAAATAGTTGTTCCACAAAAGAACATCTAGGTAGTCAGATGAGGGTTTGAATCGGATACGCCAGTTCATAGAAAGTTATAGCATGTGTTTAGAAGATTACTCTGTGTTCAGGTGTTCTTGTCCTTGATGATGTTGAACCTGGAGATCCCTCGTCACAAATCACCAATGTCCATGGAGTCTATGCCTAAGGTCTTGGATCTGAGCCTGTAGTGTGATATTGAAGTGAGGAAAAAGTCAACAGTGAATGAGAGAGGAAAGCAGGCGTTGAATTACCTTTACTTTGAAGAATGGCTGCCAAAGAAGCTGATGGAGCCGTCACTGGGCACACCTCATATTCAATAGATTTGGATGATGAAATGGAAAAGCGCTTCATATTCGACAGATTCACATGATGAAAGGGAGAAGTGCATAGGTTCAGGGCATTATACCAAAAGCAAAACAGAGCAGGATCGCATCACACTAACATATTTACAATGTAGTGACTTTTTTGAGGGAATACAATGCAGTGATAGTAATACTTGATAGAGTGTGGCTTACCGTACCCCATTTGTCCCCAACCATATCAAGCCCAGTAAGGTTCACAAAGATGAAAAGGTTCGGAGCATCAAATTCTATTACATACCAGTTGTGTTTTACCATAGGCAATGCAACATGTGATACACCAAAAGGATTGAGGATTCAAGGTTCAGTTCACCGTACCAAAAGGCCACAAATAACCATTCATCTATTAATACTCCTAGATATTGAGTCATAGGAATAAGAGCGGTACTGACAATACATTAGAGCTTATATGTGCACACAAATTCATGTTCATTATTCATTAAGTGACTTTACATCACCGATAGGAAGTGCAGCTCGCTGCAACCCACCTCTAGCCAACATGGTAGTACACTATTCAATAGATCCAATGAATGCAAAGGTATAAGGGCAGCAGACAGATGAAAGGATCAAAGAAAGACACAAGGAGGAGTAATCACTTGTAATATTAATGGTTCGGTCCATACATCCCTTCGAGCATGTCATGGAACCAATATATATGGTTCTAACTTTGATCCCATCTTTGAGCGAAACTACATTTTTACAGATCTCCTAATTTTGATCCCATTATTTTATAGTCCAGCATTCAATAGTTAATTTAACATCAACATCAGGAGGGAGTGTACCTCCCTTTTGCATTTGAATCGGTTGAAACGATTAAACCTCTCCGCAAACAAAATCTGCAAAGCATGTATCAAACATTTTATAGTATGCTGGCAATACAGAGCAATAAACAAACCACAAGACAATAATAATGGATGGACCTAACTTCACATAGTATGAAAAATGCTCAATTCAATTTTTTCGATAGTCGATAAGTGTTTTCCATGAGAAGTTGTATGGTGTAGATCTGGCCAGAACTACACACCCTGATCAGTACATAGTAGTAATTGTAACATATAGTCTTTCTATTTGTATACGCCTACAAATTTATGCACTTCACGCAGTAAGTGATACTCGACTTGTAAGTATTCCATTACCATTTACCAAACACATTTATATCATAGCTCTGGAAGCTTTGGACCTCAATACACCTTTGTTTGACCAGTATGGGGCCTTTCAAACCCTTTTTGTTCGCCTAGTCAGCACCTTAGAACGCAATCAACATCTTTAGCACATCGAGAAATACATATCCGGATCATACAATATATAGCTAGTGACTTCGTTATTCTAGTAAATACATATCCTATATAGATAGGAAACCGCCACGCATTACCCGTAGAAGCGGTGGGCTAACCAACATTAATAACCTCTTTAAAAGCCAATAAGGTTAAAGAAGTATACACCTAAATAACTAATCATGCATATACACAAATAGATATGGGATCTAAATATTTTGCTAGTTACCTATGGTTTTTAGACAAACAAAAATAAATAAGTGTTCCTTTATGAAAAGGGTATGCGGGTGCATACCATAAACTGTAGAAATTGAATATTCATTACTGAAAACAGAAGTAGAAGAGCTAGATTCAAAACAGTGATGACAAACTGCAACCAGTTATTCTATTTGTATGTATCTATGGATCGAAGCTTATCACAATATTTTGAACCATACCAAGCTTCTGGTGCATGCTCCTATATTTTAGTTCACGAAAGAAAAAAATTCCAGTAAACTGAAACAAAATCTAAAACGCATGTCGAATGCATATTTCAACACTCGGCACTCCACCGCAATAATCATAACATGCACCTGCTAGTGAAAGATGAACAACTCTTTTTAATCTGCATTCTTATAGTTCCCCTATTCAAAATTTAAATGAATAGATTTGATGACACACAATATTACAGGACAATAAGTAACTACAGTTGTTGTCCTGGAAAGGCAGAATCCAAACTCGCTAGGGTCAAATCGACAGTTAAGTGACTGACTGTTTTTGATTGAACTAAATCAAGTACGAATAGGAAGAAATCACAAAGTTTTAGTGGTAGAAACTATCCAAGAGATACACCATCAACTACACATTTATCACACACATATGCTAGATATTTTACCACAATGGAGCTGAATAAAAAACACTGGACAACTTCAATGATATTTAAATGGCTTAAACTGGTAGAATTAGTTTGCGCCATTTTAAGATGGCAAAAGTAGCATTTTATATTTTTTTTCACGAAGGAGCACATCTAGTGGCAAGAATCGATAGGCAAGACCCACCTTACCAGCGTCACACCGATGCGAAGGCATCTCGCAGATCCAAGGCGACCAGCCCCACCGACCGTAATTGTAATAGATGGTAAGACAACAGCTAATAACAAAAGGTGGAATTGAAATGAGAAGAGTCAGACCTCCTTCCATCTTTCTATGCTTCAACTTTATGTTCTTACAATGGTTTCCATGCTCCCAGCAGCTGCTTCCAAATGCAGTTGAAGCAAATCGTCGTCTTCTGAATCCTTGTAGACAACCTCCATGGTAAAGCAAGAATCAAGAAAGGTTTTCTGCAAACCTGACCATAAAAATGAACACAATAACAATATAAAACTCGCAGTGCAAAAAACCACACCTTGCTGGGTAGTTATGGTTGCAGCTCACTTGATTTGTTCCTTTGGTGTTATCTAAATCAGGATCAACAACGAAAACAAAATCCATTGAGCATCATCACCCCTTGCACCCCAGCCTCGACGATGATCCCCATCAGGAAGTCTGGGACGATGATGGCAATGATCATCATCATGCTCTCCACCAGCAGTGTGCACATGCACATGTTGACGACGAAGTAGGTGAAGCTGTCAGGTCCTTTCAGTAGCCCGGTAAGGTAGTACATCATTCTGCCAGGGATCACGGCGATGAGTGATGACGGCAAGGTATGGAGTGGCTGACAATGTGTTTGAGATCACAAACTCTGCCACACCGTAATGGCCACTCGGCCTCTCCCTTCTGAATACCTAGAAACAAAGTGTGCAGACATATTTTTATTTGTTTCAGACTTTCAATATACAATGAAAGCATGGACATATAAGTGCTCTTGTGAAAATGTTAGTCTGATCGCAGGGAGAAAGCAACCTTTACGTCCTCTACAAAAGAAGGGAATCCTCCAATGGCCATGAAGGTAAGAAGTGCCGTCGTATACATTATTACTTCACATCTAGACTGAAAAATCAGGGGAACAGATCAATTTTTGTTGACATATAAATTATTTATGTTGCCTAATGAATCATGTCTTCTAGAATTCACCTGGATGGAACTGCAACTATGGCCAACTTGGTAGAATATGGTGCCAAGACAAATTCCAATGCCCAGGTAAACACCCAAGCGCATCCAGTAGTATCCTATGTCCCTGTGCATATTCACAAATGACCTTCTGGTGAGTAAAAAGAGCTTTGCTGACAAGCTCGCTTGTTCCCTCTTCCTAAATGGAGCTCCACCCTGGAACATAGCTCAATAATACTAGAACAATAATTTGATTTTGAATGTGTAAACATCACTAGGCCAGCACCGTATACTCTGCGGCGAGAAGTTTGTTGCCAGTTCATTCAAATAAAAAATGACATGTTGTACAGATGTTGAATTAGCATGTTGTTCCCTCCAGTTCATAATGGAGATTCTTTAGGGGCTGAACTTTGAAAACTTTGACGGCCAGTATGTTCTGAATATTCAGATCCAAAATGATATGCGTTTCTCAGAAAATATTTCCAACATGTTATAATTTTACTGGGTATATGTACATATTATACCACAACAAAAACAAGTTGCCAAAGTTACATTTTGAAGGCCGTGTAAAAGACACCACTTTTTCATGAGCTAGAGGGAGTAGTTCACTGACTGAATTTTCCCTAGTAATTAGTTTGCAGTTGGTATATACAGATCTGTCCACATTTGGGTGGTCCCTTCTTTGTAACCAAACATTTTGGTATAGCCAAAACAATACAATCTTTACTCTCGAGAAAAAAGGGGCTTGTAAGCAACTTACATCCCTTTCAGCTCAGCTATCTACTCCATTGTTTTCTCTAAATAAGCAGGGGACTGGTAAGCATTTGTTAGAATCTCTATTGCTTCAGCTGCCATTTTTTCCTAGCTTTGGAACTCTCTACAATTTCCTGCATGCATATGGGATCACATAACCAAAGTAAAGATGTTGCACTTCTTGTTCAGAGTATCATACAACAAAATGACAAGGAAAAACAGGTACTACCTCGTCAAAATCTTTGTTGATTGTCCTCAGGAAGTGGTTAGATGGGTTCCTCAGGTGTGGGCATGGGAAGCCACTTTCAGTGTAATATTTGAAAGGTCAATAACACACATGTTTTTCTATCATAGGTCAAAAGTAATTCAGTACGAATAAACTGGATGCTTTAGTATGTTTTTATTCTAAAGGAAAAAAACAACATTGGCTGACACTTGTACACATTAACACGAGGCTTATTATACAACCAAAGTTTGATCAAGCCAATAGCAAATTTGCTAATACACATACTACTGAACGTTTATAGCACTCGTGTAGCACTTCCAGCGAGGTTGACCAGCCAATAGGAAATCTGTAGCTACAGAGAGAGACGAACCTGTGGACGGCTGCATCGTTCTCCTACCCATGCTCGACATTGGCAGCGGTGCTGCCATGCCACCATGAGGAAGAGCAAGAGGAACGCCTCCACCTGAGGTGTGGTGCGGCCGGGAGAAGAAGGTGGCCGCCGCCATCCGATGGCGCCAACCGCTGGGGGTTGGCCTGGTGCTCCTCCCGTTGAAGCCGCCCGTGCTCCCTCTATCGAGCATCATGGAGGAGTGGATGAAGAGGAGGCTAAGGTGAGCTTGTGTGGTGGCTGGCATTGGGAGAGGGACGGGAGGGAGAGAGAAGTGTACCTGGTCGCCCAAGAATGCCTCGCTAGAGCCGGAGATGTAGCGAGGCCTGGGGCGGTTCTTGGCGCTGGGAGGCCAAGCACGTGCCATGGCCAGCGGGAAGTGGAGCCGCATGTGGGGGCGAGGGAGGAGACGGAGAGGAGCCGCTGAAGTCCACTGGCGATGATGTAGGGTAGAACACTAGAGGCCGATCTTTCACGTTTGGAAAGGATCCCTACGAAGAACACGAAGAACACGAGAAGGGGAACGAGAGAAAAACACGAGAAATCACTCAACCAACAGGAACAAAGTCACACATGTGCTAGATCATCGAGGCACGAGGTAATACAAGATCCAAATCCAACAAGAGACGGTACAAAGGGTAACGACTCTTCTCCGTGAGGGGTCTTGATGGTCTTCTCCGGATGGAGGTCTTGAATCCTGGTGGATCTTCTCCGAAGAGGTGTCGGTCCCTCACGAGGAGCAGATCCGGATGGATGAGCGAGGCTCTATCTCACAAATGAGCTAAATCAATGCTAAGTCTCAAAAGGAGGAGGAGGAGTCCTATATATATACTAGGGGGCGAAGGGGTACATGGGCTCAGCCTAACATGCGCGCGCAGGCGGGGTCCGGATGATCCGGGCTCGGGCCGGATGATCTGGGAGGAGGCCCGGATGCGCTGGTGATGCAGGCGGTGGCGGTGCAGGTCCGGATGTCTGGCTGGGGGTCCGGATGTCCGGACGATGTCTGGATGATCCGGGTCGGCGTCCGAATGGTCCGGCTTCGGGGGGTGAGCTTCGGGTGACTTCGGGTGATTTAGCCGGATCGTCTGGACCAGGGTCCGGATCGTCCGGGCCCTCGTCCGGATCGTCCGGCCAGCCTGGGACTTGGTGCCTTTCCTCTCCGTCTTCACGCATGTCTTCCGCTTCCGGTTCTCCTTGCTTCCTAGCTTCTCCGTGGCTAACTCCTTGGTACCTGAGTATGCAAAGCGTCTCCGTTTGAGGTAGTAGCCATGTCTCGTGTGAATCGAAAGGGGGTTGTGATAGGAGTGATGTCACCTCGGTTTCGAGAGCTCTTGCACGTGCTCTAGTCATAGGTCCAAGTGGTGTTGTAGGAGATGTAGATGCATCCATGGGGATGATCGTGGGATCCTCCACATCATCTCCCCCCCCTTTGGAAAGATCCGACCTCGGATCGAAATCTTCATCACCATGGTATGGCGAGAGGTCTTTGATGTTGAAGATGTCGCTCACATTGTACTTGTCACTTGGTAGGTCGATCTTGTAAGCGCTGTTGTTGTAGCGTGCTAGCACCTTGAAGGTTCCATCGGCTCGAGGTAGAAGTTTGGACTTGCATTCATTGGGGAAGCGGTCCTTGCGAAGGTGTAGCCACACGAGATCTCTAATGTTGAATATCATGGGTTGCTTGTTGATGTTGAGCTTGGTCGCTTTTCGTTGTACTTGGCGCTCGATGGTGTGCCTTGTATCCTCATGCATCTTCTTGATGTAGCTTGCTCGTGCACTCGCATCCATGTTGGTGTGCTCTTGTAGAGGAAGAGGTAGAATGTCCAATGGGGACAACAGGTTGAAGGCGTAGACGACCTCGAAAGGGGACTTGCCGGTTGTCGAATGTCTTGCCCGGTTGCAGGCGTACTCGGTGATGGGTAGACACACCTCCCACTCCTTGATGTTCTTCTTGATCAACACACGAACTAGAGTGGAGAGCGTATGTTTCGTCACCTCCGTTTGGCCATCGGTTTGAGGATGATATACGGATGAGAACAAGAGCTTGATTCCGAGCTTGGCGCATAGCGTCTTCCAAAAGTAACTCAGGAACTTGACGTCGCGGTTGGAGACGATTGTCTTTGGTACTCCATGGAGGCGCAAGATTTCCCTACAAAAGAGATTTGCAACATGTGAAGCATCGTCTATCTTGTTGCATGTGCCATCTTAGAAAATCGGTCCACAATAACAAACACGGAATCCTTTCCATTTTGAGTTCTAGGCAAACCAAGTACAAAATCCATGCTAATGTCTTCCCAAGGTTGATAAGGAATAGGAAGAGGCATGTAAAGACCATGGGATTGAGATTTAGACTTAGCTTTGCGACATATGGAGCATCGGTTGGTGAAGCGTGAGACGTCGCGGAACATCTTGGGCCAAAATTAGTTCTTGGAGAGCGTGGCAAATGTCTTGTCACTACCAAAGTGTCCCATGAGTCCGCCTCCATGAGCCTCTTGCAAAAGGAGCAAACGAAGAGAAGACTCGGGAATGCAAAGTTTGTTAGCTCTCATAAGATAATCATCCTTGATGTAATATCATTCCCAAGATGTATGCGTCAAACACTTAGCATAAGGAGTAGCAAAGGAAGGATCATTCGCATACAAGTCTTTTATGTGCTCGAAGCCAATAACATTCAACTCAAGTTTAGTGACAAGCGTGCATATGCGTGAAAGTGCATCCACAACTACATTTTCCTTACCCTTAATGTACTTGATCACATAGGGTAAAGATTCAATAAATTCACTCCATTTGGCATGACGCTTGTTCAACTTAGTTTGACCTTTCAAGTACTTAAGCGTTTCATGACCGGTATGGATGACAAACTCATGAGGTCCGAGATAATGTTCCCAAACATGTAGCACATGCACTAAAGCATACAATTCTTTGTCATAGATGGGATAGTTAAGATGAGCACCGGAGAGTTTTTCACTAAAATATGCACTAGCTCGTTTTTCTTGCATCAAAACTCTGCCAATTCCGGTACCACTTGCATCACAATGAACCTCAAAAGTTTTGTCAAAGTTGGGCAAAGCGAGAATCGGAGCATGAGTAAGCAAAGACTTGAGCTCATCAAAAGCGGTAGATTGCAAGGGTCCCCAAACAAAAGGAGTATTTTTCTTACTCAAGGCATGCAAAGGAGCGACAATAGTGCTAAAATCCTTCGCAAAGCAACGATAAAAACCCGCAAGGCCACGGAAGCTACGCACTTGTTGCAAATTGGTGGGTTGGGGTCAAGTTTTAATTGCTTCAATTTTAGATTCATCAACATGGACACCCTTGGAAGAAACGACGAAAACCAAGAAAACAAGCTTGTCAATACCAAATGTGCACTTTTTCATGTTGGCATAAATACGTTCCTTGCGAAGAGTTTGCAAAACAGCCCTAACATGCTTTAGATGCTCTTTCATGGATTTGCTAAAAACAAGAATGTCATCAAAGTAAACCACAAAAAACACTCCGATGTAAGGACGAAGCACAAAATGCATAAGACACATGAATGTACCGGGAGCTTTCGATAAACCCATAGGCATAACCAACCACTCGTACAAGCCAAATTTGGTTTTGAAAGTAGTTTTCCATTCATCACCTTCTTGTATGCGGATTTGATAATAGCCACTTTTAAGATCAATTTTTGAGAAAATGGTGGCACCGCTAAGTTCATCAAGCATATCATCTAGGCGAGGGATGGGATGCCTATAGCGAACGGTAATAGCATTGATAGGTCTACAATCCGAGCACGTGTGAAAACTAGCATCTTGCTTGGGCACAAGTATAACGGGAACGATACAAGGGCTTAAGCTTTCACGTACATGTCTGTTGTCGATTAGTTGTTGTACTTGCCGTTGGATCTCCTTAGTTTCTTCGGGGTTGACGTGGTATGGAGCTTAGTTTGGAAGAGGTGCTCCGTGGATGAGGTCGAGTCGGTGCTCAATGCCTCGTAGTGGAGGTAGACCCGGAGGTAGCTCATCGGGGAAAACATCTTGGAATTCTTGCAAAAGAGAAGAAAACACTAAAGGTAGATCGTGAGAGGTGTTAGTTTTTGGTTCCCCATCCTTGCACACAAGGACAAAGTGCATAACACTCGATGGGTTCTCACACAATTCTCTCATCTCACTTTTGGTGGCAAATAGGACTAAGTTTTTCTTGTCACTCATCGTGGAGGCACTCGGTTTTGGCTTGTGGCTCCCGCTCTCTTTTGGGTGGATCACTTTTTCACTCTTCTCTCCATGATGGGTGGCTTGCTTGTCGGCTATCACTTGACCAGGAGACATAGGTCGTAGCACATATTCCTTCCCTTTCATCTTAAAGCTATAGTGATTGGTACGCCCATTGTGGATGACGCCGCGGTCGAATTGCCATGGTCGACCAAGAAGGAGGTGGAAAACGGACATCGGGACGACATCACACTCCAAAGTGTCTTCATATGCACCAATTTTGAAGGAGACTTGGACCTTATGCTCAACTCGTATAGTGCCGGAATCGCTTAGCCATTGGACTTTGTAGGGGTGCGGGTGCTTCATCTTGACCAATTGTAGCTTGGAGCATAGTTCTTCACTTGCCAAGTTGTGACAACTACCTCCATCGATGATGACCTTGACGGACCTTCCATTGATGCTGGCCTTTGTGTGGAAGATGTGGCATCTTTGTTCTTCTTCTTGTTGATGTTGAAGAGTCAAGACTTTGGAGACAACGAGAGCGGGGCTCGAATCCTCATCACAAAAGACTTGATCATCTTCATCCTCGTTCACGCGCTGGTGCATGGCTACTTGCTCAAGGGCTTCCATTTCCTCATCACTCATGGAGTCATAGGTGTCGTCGTCGTTGAGGATCATGGTGCGCTTGTTTGTGCATTGGAAGGACTTGTGGCCTTGGCCGCCGCAAGTGAAACACTTGAAGGAGCTTGTCTTGACGGTCTCATCGGGTGGAGTAGATGGTGAAGCTCGCGGCTTGAAGTTGCTTGTGGTAGGAGGAAGACGACTTGAGCTTGTCGAAGTTCTCTTGTAACTTGACTTGTTGTCGTTTCTTGTAGATGGCTTGGTGGAGGTAGAAGTTGGAGGAGTAGTTGAAGCTTGGTTGTTGGAGAAGCCGTAGGTCTTGGATGAGTACTTGGTGTACTTGAAGTCATCTTTCACTTGATGTTCCGCTTTGGTAGCTTGATGCATGAGCTCAATGAGGTTGGAGTAGGGTTGGAAGTCGGTGATCTTCTTGATGGGATGATTGAGGCCATTCAAGAAGCGTGCCATAGTTTGCTCATCATCTTCCATGACATTGGCTCGAATCATGGCTATCTCCATTTCCTTGTAGTATTATTCAACACTTTTTGTTCCTTGCTTGAGGAGTTGGAGCTTCTTGAAGAGATCGCGGTTGTAGTAGGTGGGCACAAAACGTGCTCACATGACATCTTTCATTTGAGCCCAAGTGGTGATTGGTGGTTCACCTCTTGCTTCTCGGCGCTCAAGGACTTGTTCCCACCATATGAGCACATAGTCTTGGAACTCAAGGAATGCCATAACGATCTTCTTCTCTTCATCATAGTTGTGCAAACGAAAGATTTTGACGACCTTCAATGCCCATGAGAGGTACTCTTCGGGATCATTGCCTCCATTGAACTTGGGCATGGTGAATTTTAGCTTGTCGTAGCGTTGCTCTTCATTGTGTTGTGGTCGATGGTGATGATGACGCCCTTGACGTGGAGGATAATCAACCTCATGTTACTCTTGGCGTGGAGGAGTCCGTGATCATCTTGCTCTTGTTGAACTTGAGGTTGTGGAGGAGCTTGTCGAGCTTGTGGAGGAGCTTGTCGAGCTTGAGGAGGAGCTTGAGGAACTTGATGTTGCACTCTTGGTTGGTAGTTCTGCTCTTGGATTTCTTCTCGAAGTGCTTCCTATTGATTGCACCTATCACGGTTGCACTTGGCAATGGCTCGACTTGATTCTTGAAGGGCACGATGCGCCTCAAGAGCTTGTGCTTCACGTTGTTTTTGTTGAAGACGTTGAGCCTTAGCGTCTTGTTCCTCTTGATGTATACGCGCTTGTTCTTCCTCTTGGCGACGTTGACGTTGTCGTTCTTGCTCAATGAAGAGTGGGTTGGTATAAGAACTTGGCCTATCCATCATTCCAAGCAAAATGTGAGTGGGAGAAGGACAAGAACTTATACCAAATGTACCTTGACCGATGTTCGAGATGAATCAAGATCACTCAGATGCGAACAATGAAATAGCACAATTGGTACCAATTCTTGTCGGTTCTCACACCTACATAAGTAAAAGCTTATGGTGGAGCTTGGTTAGGATGGTGGCACAAAATTTGATGCAATTGTTAGTTTGACTCAAAGATGTTGAAAAAGATTCGCAAATGCAACAAGTAGACCAAGAAAGTAGTGGTACACGGAAACATACACGCAAATAGAATAATGGGATTGTGCAAACCAAAAATGAGCCAAAATGTGGAGTCCATGAAAATGCTCTTGTTGCACAATATTTGAGAGACACTAGCACGATTGCACAATAGGCAGATAAGGAACTTGTGCACAACCTACTAGGCAAAAATGCAACAACCTCTATTCCAAGTATGCTATATGTATGGTATTTCGGTGATATGATCCAAGATGATCGGATATGACAATCTTAATGTAGTATGATGCTATGGTTCTTGCTTATAAGCTCTTTGCTTATCTTTCTCTTTTGCTTAAAAGCTTGGTTGGCTCTTTCACTTTTGAGCTCTTTTCTCATGCAAAACTTCGCGAACCAAGGTAGCAATTGTGTATGCAATGACAACTTTGTGACACAAGAGATGATATGGTATGTATGCTATGGAGTATGATCACTAATGTGCACAAGTCACGTTGCCGGCAATACTCAATGGCTAGTCTTGATGGGTAGGCAACACAAAAGTAAGGCTATGGTGGTTATCAATGCAATGGCAAGTGTCATCGAAGTTACCGTCCGTAGCGATGATGAGTAGTCGATGAAGATGAGCGGTGGTAATGTTGATGTCGCGCTGTACCTATGTAGCCGAAACACAATAGGACACAGGAAACCACAACTCAAATTCTCGAACCCAAAGTCGAATGGTAGTATGGAGGGGTATGTCATGGGGGTTGGCGGGTGAAGGTGGTGGTGGTCGAAGTGGGTGGAGTGCGGAGGCATAAGTGGTGGTGGAGAAAACTGCAGAAATTGCAGTTTCAGCACATGGAGCCGGATGATCCAGGCCAGGAGCCGGATGATCCGGGCGAGTCCGGATGATCCGGCTCAGGGTCCGGATGATCCGGGCAGGTCAACTGCGCTCGTGGCTGCTCGGGATGAACTCGAAAACGGGGAGAAATTCGAAGATTTCGTGGATTTTGGATGGATTTCGAGGGTGAGATGGTGGGGAAAGGCAAGATCCACGAGTTACACAATGAATCCATGGATCAAAGTCAACAAAACATCATCAAAACCAAGAAATGACAAAAAAAATTGGGGGCTATTTTTGGTGGGGATTTTTCGGATTTAGGACGAAATTAACAAAATCAAGCTAGAAAAGGAGGGGTAGGGGCTCCAAAAATGTGATCAACGTGGCTCACAATACCAAGATGATTTAGGGTAGAACCCTAGAGGCCAATATTTCACGTTTGGAGAGGATCCCTACGAAGAACATGAAGAACACAAGAAGGGGAATGAGAAAAAAACACGAGAAATCACTTAACCAACAGGAACAAAGTCACACATGTGCTAGATCATCGGGGCACGAGGTAATACAAGATCCAAATCCAACAAGAGATGGTACAAAGGGTATCGGATCTTCTCCATGAGGAGGTCTTGATGGTCTTCTCCGGATGGAGGTCTTGAATCCTGGTGGATCTTCTTCAAAGAGGTGTCGGTCCCTCACGAGGAGCAGATCCGGATGGATGAGCGAGGCTATATCTCACAAATGAGCTAAATCAACGCTAAGTCTTGAAAGGAGGAGGAGGAGTCCTATATATAGACTAGGGGGGCAAAGGGGTACATGGGCTCAGCCCAACACGCGCACGCAGGCGGGGTCCGGACGATCCGGGTGAGGAGCCGAATGATCCGGGCTCGGGCCGGATGATCTGGGAGGAGGCCCGGATGAGCTGGTGACGCAGGCGGTGGCAGTGCAGGTCCGGATGTCCGGCTGGGGGTCCGGATGTCCGGACGATGTCTGGATGATCCGGGTCGGTGTCTGAATGGTCCGGCTTCAGGGGGTGAGCTTCGGGTGACTTCGGGTGATTTAGCCGAATCGTCCGGACCAGGGTCCGGACCAGGGTCCGGATCGTCCGGGCCCTCGTCCGGATCGTCCGGCCAGCCTGGGACTTGGTGCTTTTCCTCTCCGTCTTCACGCATGTCTTCTGCTTCCGGTTCTCCTTGCTTCTTAGCTTCTCTGTGGCTAACTCCTTGGTACCTGAGTATGCAAAGCGTCTCCGTTTGAGGTAGTAGCCATGTCTCATGTGAATCGAAAGGGGGTTGTGAGAGGAGTGATGTCACCTCGGTTTCGAGAGCTCTTGCACGTGCTGTAGTCATAGGTCCAAGTGGTGTTGTAGGAGATGTAGATGCGTCCATGGGGATGATCGTGGGATGCTCCGCATCAGGCGACGAAGGCGATGCCCAACCCAAACCCCTAGCCACAACAGAGGGTCGTGAGCGAGCGTCTATCACATCCCTAGCTTCTGGTTTTGCACTAGACTAGCTCCATGTGTGCATCATGTTTAAATTTTATTTAAGATTGACATGGGGATGTTCAAACCCTAGCATTAAATCAATTCAGCTAGGATGGATTAGAATCTTTTTCAATAAACCCAAAATGTCCCTAAGAAAAGTTCATGATTTCTGGTTAAGGTGGAAACCTCTGCTAAAAATGATGAATATATTCTTAGATAATTTTTGGATGTTTGAATTAAATCATATTGTATTTGACTTTGGGCATTTAAATACTATAAATAATTTAAGTGCTCAAATAATTCTGAAACTAAATGTGGATCACAGGAATAATCCACAGAGAGTCCACAAATTATTTCAGGAGTTTACAAAATGGTTAGTATTTTTACTAATTCAAAACAGAGGAAAAGAAATAGAAAACAGAAACAAATGAGAGAGAGAGAGAAGTGTTTACCTGTGAAGTCCACCAGAGCCAGCCTAGCAGCAGCCCAGCCCAGCAGCTACCTCCCCCCTGTCGTCTTCCTCCCTGGACAGAAGTACAGGGGTGCGTGCCCGCCGCCTGCTAGCCACGCGCAGGGCCACGTCCTTCTTGCCGCCTTCTCCCCGACGCGCCTAGATGGTGTCACACACCTCCCTGCCTCTCTTTTTCACTCTCCCATGCTCTCACCCCCCTTCCCAGGATCTCTCTCTCTCTCTCGCGCCCGACCGCTGCCGTCGCCGCCGTCCACCATTCGCGCGGCTACCGGCCTCCACACGTCTCTCCAACGAGCAAAGAAGCTCCGTTGTCGACCTCTATGCCGTCTCCGTCGAGCCACGCAAGCGGATGTGGCCTGCAGCAGCTTCCCCAAACTTTCTTCCCCGCCCACGGCCACCGGATGCCGCCGTCCGATTCACCATCTCCGCCGCCTCCCCGAGGCCACTGAGCTACTCTACGACCTCCCTGTGAGCTCCCGGTCACATTCCCCCTTACCCCATGGTCTATCTCTCTCCGTAGACGCCGATTTGAAGATGCCCGAAGCTCGCCGCCGCCATGCCTCATCGCTGCCGTGGGCTGAGCGCGAACCACCCGTGCATGTGCACCCAAACGTGCTCATGGTGCCCCCAGGAGGCCAACGCAGCCGCTAGCCGCCCTCCTAGTGCATCGCAGCCTCGTGCCCGCATGTTCGCCGTCGCCGTCGATTTAGTCAACCCCGGCGCGAGGTGTTGCCACCGCTGGATGCACGAGTCTCCCAGCTCGTCGTAGCCGCAAACCACGAGTGAAACGATGCGCTGTAGCGCTGTCCTGAGCAACGCCGGCAAGCCACCGCCGCGGGATGTGGTCACCGGCGGCTGAACGCCATTCGCTGATGTGGCACGGGTTAGGTTAGCACTAATCACAACCCCGTGTCACTGACAGTGGGTCCCACCGGGTTAATTAACTGGCTAACAAAATACTTAGTATTAATTCAACATGATGGACCCCACCCGCTAGTTTGACCATGCCACCTCAGCTTTGACCGAGTCCCACATGTTAGCCTTTGTAGCTGAGTCTGTATCACTGACCAATGGGTTCCACTGGTCAGGTTTGACCCGGGGCAGCCCTGTTGACGTTACTAACGTCACCCTGACGCACTGCTGATGCAATAATTGATTTTCTGGATTTTTATTAATCCTAGAAATTTCAAAAAATATCCAAAACTTCAAAAATTCATAAATTCAACCGTAACTCAGAATGAAATAATTTATATATGAAAAATGATCATAAAAATCCAATCTATCCATTTGTACTGGTTTCATGCATGTTTAAACACGTTAACCTTGTTGTTTAGTGCAAAACATGATAAGGCACTATTTAAGATCACAAAATGAGTTTGGGGTTGAACCTTTAGTTCAAAATGACTCAAACCCATCTGGTTGTAGATGCATTAGGCCAACACACTCATATTGCCATGTCATGATCATGCATCATATTGTGCATTGCATTGATTGTGTTTCCTTCTTTGTGGCCGGTAATTGCCCCCTTTCAGAAGACGTGTTCCGGCGATGAGATCGATGACACCGATGAAGAACTATACTATCTTCAGAAGTGCCAGGCAAGCAAAACCCCCCTTGTTCATTCCGATACAATCCCACCCTCTCGCTCCTGCTCTCTTTTACTGCATTAGGACAACAACGATTCAACTGTTACATGCTGCGGTAGTTGAACCCCTTTCTTCTGCATGACCTGTCATTGCCACAGTAAATAGATGAAACCCACTAGCATGAGTAGGAGTTGTTTGAGCCCTGATGTGCCTACTCATTTTTGCTTGTTTGTCATGCTTGCTACTGCTTAGAGTTGAGTCAGGTCTGATTCATCGGAGATGAATTAGAATGGTGATGAACATGTCCTACTGTGTGTGAGCTAAGTGTGTGAACACGATTTGGTAAAGGTATCGGTGAGAGGCCATGTAGGAGTACATGGTGGGTTGTCTCATTGAAGCCGTCCTCAGGAACTTAGTTCTGTGTTTGTGATCCATGAACAGCTACTACCATGCATTGGAATGCTTAAGTACCCCTCTCAACTTATTAATCAACTCGATCTCTGTCTAGGAGTTGCAACTAGTTTCTGGTGTTTGTAGGTTGTGTTAGTAGTCTACCAAGTGGCACCCAGTATAGGTGGGCTTGGGTCAGACTAGGCACCATGGTCGGGTATGCCAAGCATCGCCCCTTTGGTGGGATTGGAACCCTGCACACATCGTTTGGGGCCGTGAGCGACACCCCGGCCGGATCTCCTTGCGGATGGAACCCGAATAGGCGATAAAACTGGACTAGAGACTTGTGTGGTTAGTCAGGTCGTGGCCGACTCCCTCGCCAGGCTTCCGCTTGAAGGTTGCCAAGATACACGACGTGTACATGGTGGTAAGTGGCGAGAGCGTGTGTGAAGAAGTACACCCCTGCAGGGTTAACATCATCTATTCGAATAGCCGCGTCCGCGGTAAAGGACTTCTGGGTTGCGTGTATAGTTCATAGACAAGTGAAAGTGGATACTCTAAAATACGCAATATAAGCGTGAGTGCTATGGATGGCGTTCTCGTAGGGAGACGGGAGCGGATCCATAGTGGTGTATTGTTATGGTGAATATGTGGACTCGTGTGCGCCACCTTAAAAGAGTTACTTGCAGTCGTAGTTCAGGATAGCCACCGAGTCAAAGCTGGCTTGCTGTAGTTAAACCCCACCACCCCCTTTGTTGAGAATGATGCATAAGTAGTTAGTTCTGATGTAAGTCTTGCTGGGTACATTTGTACTCACGTTTGCCTATTTTATGTTTTTGCAGAGAGACTTCAGTCTCACTAGTAGTTCCGCATGGACTTACGATGTTTAGCTTGTTACCTCAGCTACGATCTTGTGCCGTGGGCAGGATCTTAGATAGTCAGGCTTCTCAGCCTTTTTCATTTGTAGATGTCTGTACTTAGACATGTTAAGCTTCCGCATGTGCTTTGACTTGTATGCTCTGAATGTTGGGTCATGTGACCCATGATTGTAATATCTCACTCCTCGGAGCCTATTGGATGAAATACTTGAGTTGTAGAGTCATGTTGTGATGCCATGTTGTATTTGCACATATCGAGCATATTGTGTGTATGTTATTGAAATGCTTGGTATGTGTGGGATCTGACTATCTAGTTGTTTATCCTTGGTAGCCTCTCTTACCGGGAAATGTCTCCTAGTGCTTCAACTGAGCCTTGGTAGCTTGCTACTGCTTCGGAACACTTAGGCTGGCTGGCATGTGTCCTTCATTCCTGTGACTGTCCCCTCGGGGAAATGTCACACGGTGTATATGGAGTCCTGTTAGTTTGCTACAGCCCGGTTTACCAGAGTCCTGCTAGCCCAGTTGCTACAGCCCGGATTCACTCGCTGATGACCGACACGTTCATTGCTGGGTCATGTATGCCTGTCCCTATAAGTTAGTGCCACTTTGGGTTCACGACTAGCCATGTCAGCTCGGGCTCCTTGTCATATGGATGCTAGCGACACTATCATATACGTGTGCCAAAAGGCGCAAACGGTCCCGGGCCTGGTAAGGCGACACCCGTGGGAATACCATGCGTGAGGCCGCAAAGTGATATGAGGTGTTACCTGCTAGATTGGTGTGGCATTGAGTCGGGGTCCTGACAGCTTTGGTATCAGAGCCTGACTGCATGTAGGATTACCAAGCCAAACCGGTCGAAGTTGAGTCTAGAAATTCTTTAGTTATATAAGGAAATTGTTTGTGGATGGGAACGTAAGGCTCTTTTTACTTATTTACCTTATGCCCTTCTGATCCGAGTCATCCTATCTTTCCTACGGGGTTAAGGAACTAGGATTTCTGTTCTTCTATCAGGATCACATGTTACTAATCCATAGACTTATAAGATTGGTGATTTGAAGCCTCAATTCAGTTCCTACTACCTCTGTGTATTCATAGTTGATCTCAGAACCTTGTTATTATGATAATCGAGTGGTTATGCCGCAATTTCGTAGGATGTCTCAAATCATTTTGAGCATTTATAGTCGTTATGTTATCCGAGTCATCCCAGGTTTCTACAATAGTCTGATGCATTTGCAAATCCCTTCCTCATGTTTCCGATGTCTCTTTGGGCCAGTTTGACCACACTAATCGGTGAGTTGAGGTACTCTATTGCCTTGACATATATGTTGGAGTTATTATTATGACCCTAGGTGTTTTAGAGGATCACCTAGTAATCTGGCCATGTTTGTGTTCCCAGTGTGATGATTCTGGCCGTCATTCTCGAAAGCATTCCGTGATGCAATTTAGTAGTAGCTATTCTACTCCTGGGTTTCTGAGTCCAAGATTCACCCTACCTCATGTTGATAGTGTTTGCTAGTTTCTTTAGGATATTAGTAACCTTTGTATTAGTCCTCGAGATTCATGGTATATCCTTCTTCCAAATACCATGGATTGCTTATGGTAGAAGTTCCTTGCTAAACCGAAAGATCACAACCGGAGTGTTCTTGATGAGTTCTCGATTCTATGTTGATACTCTGCCAGTTCTACCTTTCTGCATGGGTTATCCGGAAGAAATATGTTGAACTCGTTCGACATGCTAGTCCATGCATCCACAACTCAGAAAGTTATATGTTCCCTGAGTTGTCCCTCCTTAGTTGTATTCTGACCCCCGTCTATCAATTGATAGTCAAGAGTATGCATGCATTCGTTTATTGATGCCTATTACTCTTGTGGTCTATCAAGCCATTCTATTCTGGAATGACTAGGAGAAAAAAACTCCAGTACCTCATTCATATCCAGGATAGGGTCAAAGCAGTTGTATTCCGTAGATCAAAATGCAATCAAGCTTTTGATCTGTTCTACTCTAAAGTGTTACCCTCTTTACGTCAGGATCGTCATGAGAATTGCACTATCTCTTATGAATTCTTGACGCAGAGATACTTCTTGCCATCAATGTTCATTCCTCGATTTCCATGTTATTGTAACCGGAATGCCGACAAGTGCATCATGATGTGTGAAATCAATACTCCTAGCAACCTTGTTGCTTGGTAGTTAATGGACAATAATTTCATCCTTAGCATGTTGATTATTGAATCATCACCCTAAGGTTGATCATGCTACCTAGTCCATTTACCCTGGTGCACTCCTCGATCAATGAGATAGGATTGTGTCAATCCATCACTCTCTTGATCACATCATCTTGCCCTGAAAAGCAAGATTGATCTCGAGCTTAGTAACATACCGGTGGTTCGTTATTTTCCGAATATCTTCTCAGAAGTGTTACCAGGTTATCCCCTGACAATTATGTTGAGCTCGTGATCAAGTTGGTTTTCTTATAAACCACCCCTTCTCCAAGAATCTGTGTTGGATACCCCTGAGCTAGTTGGTTAAGCTGAACAGCAACTTGGAGAGTTGGAAGATAAAAGCTTGCCTAACTTAGTTCATTTCCAAAGGGATATCTTGTGTTCGTGTGTTTGTTGTAGAAAGATGATTTCTTCATCGATTGGTCCTCGTGATCAGATGTTGAACCTATCGTCTTGCACAAACCTTGATTTGAGTGTGGGCCATCATCAAATCAAGTTAGAACCAACGATAATCGTAATGTTATCTTACTCGTGGTTGATTCCTCGAGCATACACCATTATATCTTTTGGTCTGACCAATACTATCACATTGTTCACATAATGGTGGAAGTCCAGTGATATGGAAATTCCGATGAGTTGCTGTTGAGCCCATCAGCAGCATTTTGTCTCCTCCATGATTCATGTTGAGCATCAACCTAGTGTTGGAAACTTTGTAAGCAACGCCTTCGTGTTCCGTTCATGAAGCTTATGCTTGGATGGAAGAAGTGACTTCCTCGAATTCATGTGAATTTGGTGCAAGTTACTGCCGTGAGTTCGAGAAAGATTGGTTTTGTTTCCTCTGGTACCATCCCAAGTCAGTTATGTATGTGCGAATGTATTCTATGGTTTGGTAGATTAATTACCACCACTCCATATGGATTCCCTCGCACACCAAGCCACTGACTGATTTGTTCCAGGAAAAGGAGTTAAGTGTCAATCCATGGTAATGCACAAGACTTTGATATCCCCGATGATGGTTCCCAACCAGAACTCGGTAGTGTTTTGTTGTAAGACTACTATGTGGTCATGCTTGTCTGGGACAACGTGTTCACATGTTTGTAGCAGAAACCAGCTCATGTTTTCGAGCCTACTATCATAGTCCATTTCCCGAGAATCTTGCAATGTCATCTCGTCGATTTGTGTTGCAAACTTTAATTTTTGTTTCTAGACTTGATGAGTCTGGAATATTCTGACACCAACCAGATCTGAATCTCAGGCAGATATGATGGTTGGAACATTTCCCAAGAACTATAATATTGGTCTCTCGATAACCGGTAAGGTGGATGTCGTGGCCAATACACCCAGCCGGAAGACCTATTATTGTAGTATCTTCATTGAAGAAGTTGGCCACCACCCCATAAGGATTTTGCAGGATTTACTTCCATAGTTATTCCTTATGGATTCTTGAGCTCCCGAAGTCTGACCTGTTACTTGATGTTCTAGATACCAAACCATTTGAATGAATGGGTTACACTGGCACATCAAGGAGAACATTAGAAGCGGAGTGCTAAATGTCTCTCGGTCGATCATCCAGATTTTGTCCCCTTGGCCCCACCAAGGTGAAATCTGAGAAGGTGTTATCTTCCTTTGCATCCGCATCTTCCACCGGTATCCATCATGGTAGTACATTGTGTTGCCAGGATCCTCGGCACGGATGTTGGTAAGACCTTGATGAATATGGAAATGCTCAAGTTCTTGAGAGCACGCTCAATCACTGGGCTATATCCTCGGTAACAATCGGAACATGCCTTCCATTGCCGAGTTGTCTCAAAACCCTAGCTCTCTTTTCAAACTAGGTATGCCATTTCTTAGAACTCCTTCAAACGATCATTTGTGAATTGCCCTAGGCTAGTATGTAGAGCTTCAATGATCCTTTCCAACAGAGTTTCTTTCTGTCGTCATCGTGTTGGATGAAGATCTCGAAAGCAAAGACGTCAAGATCAATATGAAGTAATGAATCAACATCCTTGGGAAATGCAATGGATCAAGAAGGCTGTGTCACTCCCATGTCCCCTATGTCCCCTTACCCCATGTCTGGAATCTCGGGACGAGATTCTTGTTTAGTGGGGGTGATTTGTCACATCCCTAGCTTCTGGTTTTGCACTAGACTAGCTCCATGTGTGCACCATGTTTAAATTTTATTTAAGATTGAAATGGGGATGTTCAAACCCTAGCATTAAATCAACTCAGCTAGGATGGATTAAAATCTTTTTCAATAAACCCAAAATGTCCCTAAGAAAAGTTCATGATTTCTGGTTAAGGTGGAAACCTCTGCTAAAAATGATGAATATATTCTTAGATCATTTTTGGATTTTTGAATTAAATCATATTGTATTTAACTTTGGGCATTTAAATACTATAAATAATTTAAGTGCTCAAATAATTTTGAAACTAAATGTGGGTCACTGGAATAATCGAGAGAGAGTCCACAAATTATTTTAGGAGTTTACAAAATGGGTTAGTATTTTTACTAATTCAAAACAGAGGAAAAGAAATAGAAAACAGAAACAAATGAGAGAGAGAGAAGTGTTTACCTGTGCAGCCCACCAGAGCCAGCCCAGCAGCCACCTCCCCCCTGTCGTCTTCCTTCCTGGATAGCAGGACAGGGGCGCGTGCCCGCCGCCTGATGTCTACTACACAACCTTCTTCTTGTAGACGTTGTTGGGCCTGCAAGTGCACAGGTTTGTAGGACAGTAGCAAATTTCCCTCAAGTGGATGACCTAAGGTTTATCAATCCGTGGGAGGCGTAGGATGAAGATGGTCTCTCTCAAACAACCCTGCAACCAAATAACAAAGAGTCTCTTGTGTCCCCAACACACCCAATACAATGGTAAATTGTATAGGTGCACTAGTTCCGCGAAGAGATGGTGATACAAGTGCAATATGGATGGTAGATATAGGTTTTTGTAATCTAAAAATATAAAACAGCAAGGTAGCTAATGATAAAAGTGAGCGTAAACGGTATTGCAATGATAGGAAACAAGGCCTCGGGTTCATACTTTCACTAGTGCAAGTTCTCTCAACAATAATAACATAGATAAATCATATAACAATCCCTCAACATGCAACAAAGAGTCACTCCAAAGCCACTAATAGCGGAGAACAAACGTAGAGATTATGGTAGGGTACGAAACCACCTCAAAGTTATTCTTTCGGATCAATCTATAAAAGAGTTTGTACTAGAATAACACCTTAAAACACAAATCAACCAAAACCCTAATGTCACCTAGATACTCCATTGTCACCTCAAGTATCTGTGGGCATGGTGATATGATATGCATCACACAATCTCAGATTCATCCAACCAACACAAAGTACTTCAAAGAGTGCCCCAAAGTTTCTACCGGAGAGTCAAGAAAACGTGTGCCAACCCCTGTGCATAGGTTCATGGGCGGAACCCGCAAGTTGGTCACCAAAACATACATCAAGTGGCACGTGATATCCCATTGTCACCACAGATAAACACGGCAAGACATACATCAAGTGTTCTCAAAGTAAAGACTCAATCGAATAAGATAACTTCAAGAGGGAAACTCAATTCATCAAAAGAGAGTAGAGGGGGGAGAAACATCATAAGATCCAACTTAATAGCAAAGCTCGCGATACATCAAGATCGTGCCATAGAGAGAACACGAGAGAGAGAGAGAGATCAAACACATAGCTATTGGTACATACCCTCAGCCCCGAGGGTGAAATACTCCCTCCTTGTCATGGAGAGTGCCAGGATGATGAAGATGGCCACCGGTGAGGTATTCCCCCTCCGGCAGGGTGCCAGAACGGGCTCCCGAGAGGTTTTTGGTGGCTACAGAGGCTTGCGGCAGCGGAAATCCCGATCTATATTGATATTCTATGTTTTTAGGGTACGTAGGCTTATATAGGCGAAAGAAGTCGGTCGGGAGGTGCTCGACGGGCCCACGAGACAGGGGGCGCGCCTAGTAGGGGGGGGGGGGGGGCGCCCCCTATCTCCTGGCCGCCTCGAGGATCTTCTGACTTGAACTCCAAGTCTCTAGGATGATATTCTTCCCAAAAATAACGCTGCCGAAGGTTTCATTCCGTTTGGACTACGTTTGATATTTCTTATCTTCGAAATACTGAAACATGCAATAAAACAGCAACATGGGCTGGGCCTCCGGTTGAAAGGTTAGTCCCAAAAGTAATATAAAAGTGTATAATAAAGCCCATAGTCATTCAAAACATATAATAAAATAGCATGAATGCTTCATAAATTATAGATACGTTGGAGACGTATCAGCATCCCCAAGCTTAATTCCTACTCGTCCTCGAGTAGGTAAATTATAAAAGATAGAATTTATAAAGTGTGAATGCTAAAAGGTGCACAAGTTTGATCAATGATAATTTCAGTCACCTTTTCTAGCATGATAATATGTCATAAGAGTATTTCATCTCATAAAACTTCTCACGATAGAGTAACAAGCAATTCACATGTCAAAGCATAGACCATAAACTTTCTTGAAAACTAGCAAACTTCATTCTCAGTCATCAAACAATTGCAATTCATCTTATTTTCAGGAATAACAAACTCCACATACTCAACTATCATATAGTCTTCTACAATTGCTAACACTCACGCAATACTAATGGTTATGAAGTTTCAATCGGACACTGAGAAAGATAGGGGCTTATAGTGTTGCCTCTTAACGTATTCACCTTTGGGTGATGTCAACAATAATAGTTCATGCTAACTTACATCCAATTGGATATATATATCAGGATCACCTCAACACAAAGTGCTTGCCAAAGGATAAAATGAAAAAGGGAAAGGTGAATATCACCTTGACTCTTGCATAAAGTAAAAGACATAAAGTAAAAGATAGGCCCTTCGCAGAGGGAAGCAGAGGTTGTCATGCGCTTTTAGGGTTGGATGCACAAAATCTTAATGCGAATGAACGTCACTTTATATTGCCACTTGTATATGCACCTTTATTATGCAGTCCGTCGCTTTTATTGCTTCCATAACAAGATATTGTATAAAGCTATTTTCTTCACACCAAAAGATCATACATATTTAGAGAGCAATTTTTATTGCTTGCACCGATGACAACTTACTTGAATGATCTTACTCAATCCATAGGTAGGTATGGTGGACTCTCATGGCAAAACTGGGTTTAAGGATATTTGGAAGCACAAGTAGTATCTCTACTTGGTGCAAGGAATTTTGGCTAGCATGAGGGGGAAGGGCAAGCTCAACATGTTTGAATGATCCATGACAATATACTTTAACTGAGATGTCGGAGAACATAACCCATTACGTTGTCTTCCTTGTCCAACATCAACTATTTAGCATGTCATACTTAATGAGTGCTCCCAATTATAAAAGATGTCTAGGATAGTGTATTTATATATGAAATCTCTCTTCCTTCAATATTCTTTCATGAATTGTTCAAATAACCAATACAATGCTTGCTAACCTTCAATAAATTTACAACCTCTACTTTTTAGATGTGAAGTCATTACTCCCCATGGGATAAGCAAATGAGGCATATATAATTTCAGATTTATGAAAATCAACTCATTCAACAATTTACTCATAGGATATAAGTGAAGCACACGAGTAAATGAAAAAAACTACTCCAACAAGATATAATTGAAGATCAATGAGTAGCTAAATAATTATGTAACTATGCGAAGACTCCCTCTCATTTAAGAATTTCAGATCTTGGTATTGTATTCAAACATCAAACAAAACAAAATAAAATGACATTGCAAGGATAGCACAACTCATGTGAAGAAGCAAAAACTTAGGCTCAACTGATACTAACCGATAGTTGTTGAAGAAGTAAGGTGGGATGCCTACCGGGGCATCACCAAGGTTAGATGCTTGAGACTTCTTGGAATATTATCTTGGGGTGCCTTGGGCATCCCCAATCTTGAACTTTTATGTCTCCTTAATTCCTCTCATATCATGGTTTCTCTTTTTATCAAAAGCTTCATCCACAACAAACTCAACAAGAGCTCGTGAGATAGGTTAGTATAAACCAATGCAAAACCTTATCATTTTCTACTGTAACAAATCACTAAAATTATTATTCAACATTGCATACTAAATTCCTATGCATATTTAACACTCCTATCCTCAAATAGAATCATTAAACAAGCAAACATATGCAAACAATGCAACCATAACAGCGATCTGCCAAAACAGTATAGTCTGTAAAGAATGCAAGGTTATCAATACTTACCTAACTCCAAAAATTATGAAATAAAATTCCTAATGTAATAAATTTATCATATCTCATCATGCAAAAAGTTTCAACATTATATCATGCTCTGACTTTTCTAGGGAATTTTTGCAACAGCGGTAAACTTCCTGTTTTCAAACAGCAACATGTATACTAGCAAAATAAGCATGGCAAAGGCTATCCTTGACTTTTTTTATTGAAAATAAAGATGCAAAACATTATTATAAATAACATAAAGCTAATACTAACAAAAGAAAATGACGCTCCAAGCAAAACACATATCATGTGGCGAATAAAAATATAGCTCCAAGTAAAGTTATCGATGAACGAAGACGAAAGAGGGGATGCCATCTGGGGCATCCCCAAGCTTAGGCTCTTGGTTGTCCTTGAATATTACCTTGAGGTGCCTTGGGCATACCCAAGCTTAGGCTCTTGCCACTCCTTATTCCATAGTCCATCGAATCTTTACCCAAAACTTGAAAACTCCACAACACAAAACTCAACAGAAAACTCGTAAGCTCCGTTAGTATAAGAAAATAAAAGCACCACTTAGGTAATGTAATGAAATCATTATAAATTCATATTGGTGTAATATCTACTGTATTCCAACTTCTCTATGGTTCATACCACTTAATACTAGCCATAGATTCATCAAAATAAGCAAATAACACATAAAAAACAGAATCTATCAAAAACAGAACAGTCTGTAGTAATCTGTATCAAACGTATACTTCTGGAACTACAAAAATCCTACCACATTAGGAAGTCCTAAGAAATTTGTGTACCAATCCCGTGCAGAAAGAATCAGATCAGAAGCACGTTTCTGTGAATTAACAAAACTAATTTACTGGATGCAAAAGTTTCTGATTTTCAACAGGATCAACACAACTATCACCGTAAGCTATCCTAAAGGTCTTACTTGGCACTTTATTGAAACAAAAGCTATAAAACATGATTAATACAGCAGCATAATCATGTGGATACACAAAAACAGTAAGAGTAAATATTGGGTTGTCTCCCAACAAGCGCTTTTCTTTAATGCCTTTCTAGCTAGGCATGATGATGGCAATGATGCTCACATAAAGGGTGAGGATTGAAACATAACGGGAGCATCATGAAGCATATGAATAGCACATTTAAGTCTAAACCTCTTCCTATGCATAAGGATTTTGTGAGCAAACAACTAATGGGAACAATAATCAACTAGCATAGGAAGGTAAAATAAGCATAGCTTCAAAATTTTCAACACATAGAGAGGAAACTTGACATTATTGCAATTACTACAAGCATATATTCCTCCCTCATAATAATTTTCAGTAGCGTCATGAATGAATTCAACAATATAACCAGCACCTAAATCATGCTTTTCATGATCTACAAGCATATAAAATTTACTACTCTCCACATAAGCAAAATTCTTCTCATGAATAGTAGTGGGAGCAAACTCAACAAAATAATTATCATGTGAGGCATAATCCAATTGAAAACTAAAATCACAATGACAAGTTTCATGGTTATCATTATTCTTAATAGCATACAAGTCATCACAATAATCATCATAGATAGCAACTTTGTTCTCATAATCAATTGGAACCTCTTCCGAAATAGTGGAATCATCACTAAATAAAGTTGACACTCTTACAAATCCACTTTCATGTTCATCACAATAAGATTCAACATCCTCCAAAATAGTGGGATCACTACTTCCTAAAGTTGACACTCTTCCAAACCCAATTTCATCAATATAATCATCATAAATAGGAGGCATGCTTTTATCAAAATAAATTTGCTCATGAAAGCTTGGGGGATAAAATATATCATATTCATCAAACATAGCTTCCCCAAGCTTGTGGCTTTGCATATCATTAGCATCATGGATATTCAAGGAATTCATACTAACAACATTGCAATCATTCTCATCATTCAAAGATCTAGTACCAAACATTATAATGCATTCTTCTTCTAGCACTTGAGCACAATTTTCCTTTCCATCATTCTCACGAAAGATATTAAAAAGATGAAGCGTATAAGACAAACTCAATTCCATCTTTTTTGTAATTTTCTTTTATAAACTAAACTAGTGATAAAACAAGAAACAAAAAGATTCGATTGCAAGATCTAAAGATATACCTTCAAGCGCTAACCTCCCCGGCAACGGGGCCAGAAAAGAGCTTGATGTCTACTACACAACCTTCTTCTTGTAGACATTGTTGGGCCTGCAAGTGCACAGGTTTGTAGGACAGTAGCAAATTTCCCTCAAGTGGATGACCTAAGGTTTATCAATCCGTGGGAGGCGTAGGATGAAGATGGTCTCTCTCATACAACCCTGCAACCAAATAACAAAGAGTCTCTTGTGTCCCCAACACACCCAATACAATGGTAAATTGTATAGGTGCACTAGTTCGGCGAAGAGATGGTGATACAAGTGCAATATGGATGGTAGATATAGGTTTTTGTAATCTGAAAATATAAAAACAGCAAGGTAACTAATGATAAAAGTGAGCGTAAACGGTATTGCAATGATAGGAAACAAGGCCTAGGGTTCATACTTTCACTAGTGCAAGTTCTCTCAACAATAATAACATAGATAGATCATATAACAATCCCTAACCATGCAACAAAGAGTCACTCCAAAGCCACTAATAGTGGAGAACAAACGTAGAGATTATGGTAGGGTACGAAACCACCTCAAAGTTATTCTTTCGGATCAATCTATAAAAGAGTTCGTACTAGAATAACACCTTAAGACACAAATCAACCAAAACCCTAATGTCACCTAGATACTCCATTGTCACCTCAATTATCCATGGGCATGGTGATACGATATGCATCACACAATCTCAGATTCATCGAACCAACACAAAGTACTTCAAAGAGTGCCCCAAAGTTTCTACCGGAGAGTCAAGAAAACGTGTGCCAACCCCTATGCATAGGTTCATGGGCGGAACCCGCAAGTTGGTCACCAAAACATACATCAAGTGGCACGTGTTATCCCATTGTCACCATAGATAAACACAGCAAGACATACATCTAGTGTCTCAAAGTAAAGACTCAATCCAATAAGATAACTTCGAGAGGGAAAGTCAATTAATCACAAGAGAGTAGAGGGGGAAGAAACATCATAAGATCCAACTATAATAGCAAAGCTCGCGATACATCAAGATCATGCCATAGAGAGAACACGAGAGAGAGAGAGAGAGAGAGAGAGATCAAACACATAGCTACTGGTACATACCCTCAGCCCCGAGGGTGAGCTACTCCCTCCTCGTCATGGAGAGCGTCGGGATGATGAAGATGGCCACCGACGAGGGATTCCCCCTCCGGCAGGGTGCCGGAATGGGCTCCCGAGAGGTTTTTGGTGGCTATAGAGGCTTGCGGCGGTGGAACTCCCGATCTATCTTGATATTCGATGTTTTTAGGGTACATAGGCTTATATAGGCGAAAGAAGTCGGTCGGGAGGTGCTCGAGGGGCCCACGAGATAGGGGGGCGCGCCCTCCTATATCCTGGCCTCCTCGAGGATCTTCTGACTTGAACTCCAAGTCTCCAAGATGACATTCTTCCCAAAAATAACGCTGCCGAAGGTTTCATTCCGTTTGGACTCTGTTTGATATTCCTTTTCTTCGAAATAATGAAACAGGCAATAAAACAGCAATATGGGCTGGGCCTCCGGTTAATAGGTTAGTCCCAAAAGTAATATAAAAGTGTATAATAAAGCCCATAATCATTCAAAACAGATAATAAAATAGCAGGAATGCTTCATAAATTATAGATACATTGGAGACGTATCACCGCCTGCTGGACACGCGCAGGGCCACGTCCTACTTGCCGCCTTCTCCCCGACGCGCCTAGATGGCGCCATGCACCTCCTGCCTCTCTTTTTCACTCTCCCGCGCTCTCACCCCCCTTCCCGGGATCTCTCTCTCTCTCTCGCGCCCGACCGCTGCCGTCGCCGCCGTTCACCATTCGCGCAGCCACCGGCCTCCACACGTCTCTCCGACGAGGAAAGAAGCTCCGCCGTCGACCACTATGCCGTCTCCGTCGAGCCACGCGAGCGGATGCGGCCTGCAGCAGCTTCCCCGACCTTTCTTCCCTGCCCACGGCCACCCGATTCGCCGCCGTCTGATTCGCCGTCTCCGCCGCCTCCCCGAGGCCACTGAGCTGCTCTACGACCTCCCCGTGAGCTCCTAGTCACCTTCCCCCTTACCCCGTGGTCTATCTCTCTCCGTAGACACCAATTTGAAGACGACCGAAGCTCGCCGCCGCCATGCCTCATCGCCGCCGTGGGCTGAGCGCGAACCACCCGTGCTTGTGCACTCAAACGTTCTCATGGTGCCCCCAGGAGGCCAACGCAGCCGCTAGCCGGCCCTCTAGTGCATCGCAGCCTCGTGCCCGCATGTTCCCGAACTCTGGACGCCGCAAAAGTTGCCGTCGCCGTCGATTTAGTCAACCCCGGCGTGAGGTGTTGCCACCGCCGGATGCGCGAGTCTCCCAGCTCACCGTAGCCGCAAACCATGAGCGAAACGATGCTCTGTAGCACCGTCCCGAGCAACGCCCGCGAGCCACCGCTGCGGGATGTGGTCACCGGCGGCTGAACGCCGTTTGCTGACGTGGCGCGGGTTAGGTTAGCACTAATCACAACCCCGTGTCACTGACAGTGGGTCCCACCGGGTTAATTAACTGGCTAACAAAATACTTAGTATTAATTTAACAGGATGGACTCCACCTGCTAGTTTGACCATGCCACCTCAGCTTTGACCGGGTCCCACATGTTAGCCTCTGTAGCTGAGTCTGTATCACTGACCAGTGGGTTCCACTGGTCAAGTTTGATCCAGGGCAGCCCTGTTGATGTTGCTGACGTCACCCTGACGCACTGCTGATGCAATAATTGATTTTCTGGATTTTTATTAATCCTGGAAATTTCAGAAAATATCCAAAACTTCAGAAATTCATATAAATTCAACCGTAACTCAGAATGAAATAATTTATATGTGAAAAATGATCAGAAAAATTCAATCTATCCATTTGTACTGGTTTCATGCATGTTTAAACAAGTTAACCTTGCTGTTTAGTGCAAAACATGGTAAGGCACTATTTAAGATCACAAAATGAGTTTGGGGTTGAACCTTTAGTTCAAAATGACTCAAACCCATCTGGTTGTAGTTGCATTAGGCCAACACACTCATATTGCCATGTCATGATCATGCATCATATTGTGCATTGCATTGATTGTGTTTCCTTCTTTGTGGCCGGTAATTGCGCTCCTTCAATAGACGTGTTCCGGCGATGAGATCGATGACACCGATGAAGAACTATACTATCTTCAGAAGTGCTAGGCAAGCAAAACTCCCCTTGTTCATTCCAATACAATCCAACCCTCTTGCTTGCTCTCTTTTACTGCATTAGGACAACAGCGATTCAACTGTTACATGCTGCCGTAGTTGAACCTCTTTCCTCTGCATGACCTATCATTGCCACAGTAAATAGATGAAACCCTCTAGCATGAGTAGGAGTTGTTTGAGCCCTGATGTGCCTACTCATTCATGCTTGTTTGTCATGCTTGCTACTACTTAGAGTTGAGTCAGGTCTGATTCATCGGAGATGAATTGGAATGGTGATGAACATGTCCTACTGTGTGTGAGCTAAGTGTGTGAACATGATTTGGTAAAGCTATCGGTGAGAGGCCACGTAGGAGTACATGGTAGGTTGTCTCATTGCAGCCGTCCTCAGGAACTGAGTTCTGTGTTTGTGATCCATGAACAGCTACTACTACGCATTGGAATGCTTAAGTGCCCCTATCGACTTATTAATCAACTCGATCTCTGTCCAGGAGTTGCAACTAGTTTCTGGTGTTTGTAGGTTGTGTTAGTAGTCTACCAAGTGGCACCCGGTACAAGTGGGCTTGGGTCAGACTAGGCACCGTGGCTGGGTATGCCAAGCGCCGCCCGTTTGGTTGGATTGGAACCCAGTACACATCGTTTGGGGCCGTGAGCGAAACCCCAGCCAGATCTCCTTGCAGATGGAACCCGAATAGGCGATAAAACTGGACTAGAGACTTGTGTGGTTAGTCAGGTCATGGCCGACTCCCTCGCCAGGCTTCCGCTTGAAGGTTGTCGAGATACACGACGTGTACATGGTGGTAAGTGGCGAGAGAGTGTGTGAAGAAGTACACCCCTGCAGGGTTAACATCATCTATTCGAATAGCTGCGTCCGCGGTAAAGGACTTCTGGGTTGCTTGTACAGTTCATAGACAAGTGAAAGTGGATACTCTAAAATATGCAAGATAAGCGTGAGTGCTATGGATGGCGTTCTCGTAGGGAGACGGGTGCGGATCCATAGTGGTGTATTGTTATGGTGAATATGTGGACTCGTGTGCGCCACCTCAAAAGAGTTACTTGCAGTCTTAGTTCAGGATAGCCACCGAGTCAAAGCTGGCTTGCTGCAGTTAAACCCCACCACCCCCTTTGTTGATAATGATGCATAAGTAGTTAGTTCTGATGTAAGTCTTGCTGGGTACATTTGTACTCACGTTTGCCTATTTTATGTTTTTGCAGAGAGACTTCAGTCTCACTAGTAGTTCCGCATGGACTTCGACGTTTATCTTGTTACCTCAGCTACGATGTTGTGCCATCGGCAGGATCTTATAGATAGTCAGGCTTCTCGGCCTTTTTCATTTGTAGATGTCTGTACTCAGACATGTTAAGCTTCCGCATGTGCTTTGACTTGTATGCTCTGAATGTTGGGTCATGCGACCCATGATTGTAATATCTCACTCCTCGGAGCCTATTGGATGAAATACTTGAGTTGTAGAGTCATGTTGTGATGCCATGTTGTATTTGCACATATCGAGCATATTGTGTGTATGTTATTGAAATGCTTGGTATGTGTGGGATCTGACTATCTAGTTGTTTATCCTTGGTAGCCTCTCTTACCGGGAAATGTCTCCTAGTGCTTCCACTGAGCCTTGGTAGCTTGCTACTACTCGGGAACACTTAGGCTGGCCGGCATGTGTCCTTCTTTGTTAATGTGTCTGTCCCCTCGGGGAAATGTCACGCGGTGTATACGGAGTCCTGTTAGCCTGCTACAGCCCGGTTAACCGGAGTCCTGCTAGCCCAGTTGCTACAGCCCGGATTCACTCACTGATGACCGACACGTTCGTTGCTGGGTCATGTATGCCTGTCCCTGTAAGTTAGTGCCACTTTGGGTTCACGACTAGCCATGTCAGCTCGGGCTCCTTGTCATATGGATGCTAGCGACACTATCATATACGTGTGCCAAAAGGCGCAAACGGTCCCGGGCCTGGTAAGGCGACACCCGTGGGAATACCGTGCGTGAGGCCGCAAAGTGATATGAGGTGTTACATGCTAGATTGGTGTGGCATTGAGTCGGGGTCCTGAAAGCGTGAGAGGCCTTGCTCCGCGAATCTGGCTGGATGGGAGGAAGAGGCGGGTCAAGGGGAGGTCCTTGGGGTGTTGCACGCTGCCGGGAGTGGGAGGGGAGGAGGTGTAGGCGAAGGTGGCGGCCAACGGATGAAGGAGATGGCGGCGGCGTTTGGTCACGGGAGGGGTGGAGGAGGAGCGAGTGCGGGCGCGGGTCTAGGGTTCTCTCCACGGGCGTGCTCCTGTTTTATATAACTATGTGTAAAATGACAAAAATGCCCTTGGCGGGGCACGGGAACTACATGCGGTAGCACGGGCGAGAGTGGCACTGCTCATAGCGAGAAATATCGGACGACTCACGTCAATCAGGTAAATATCCGACGGCCGAGGTCATCCAGGCGCGAGATCAGACGGCCCAGATCGCATTAGAGAAATGATCCGACGGCCAGCAGACACTAAGCTCTGGGAACGCTCGGTTTACCCTTGGTTTCTTGTTTCTGGATGTTGAAATCTCAAAAATGGGCTTATATTTAAGAACGGGGGAGCGGCTGATTCTTTTTCTTTATCTAAAAAACCGAGTTTTAACTGAGGTAAATAATAGAGAATAGGGTTTGTACAAGTACAAAGAACACATTATTACTCTCGCAAAATTATTCACCCCAATTTTTTACTCCGAAGATGACCCAAAGGTTGGGTTCGGTCGAGATAATGATAAGCAAGATTGTCGGTGGAGCGCTTTTAATCCTGAAAACTCTTGTGTTTCATTCATTCCAAATTGTGCACAAGATAAGCATGGTGAGGGAGGACTGTTCGTTCTGTTGTTGAATCGAACCACTAAGCTAGCGTAGTTGGGACTTAGAGTACCATGCATGAAATGAAAGAGTATTTTCATTCCTCTGCTGTAACGTCCCAAAATTCTAAATTTTAGAATGTTATAATAATTAAAATATATGATTGTTTGATTGATTGTTGAGTGATTGATTGAGTGAAATTGATTGGAATTTTAAACTTTTGAAGCTTTGAATGAGAGGGAATAAAGGACTTTCCGAAAGAAATGTTTCTGTTTGAAAATATTTGAATTTGGAAATATTTCAATCTTCATGCCAATCAATGATCCGCATAATTTCTTCAATGAAAGAGAGTGGGAAGTAAAGAAAAATTTCATTTGAATTTGTCATTTAAATTTTGTTTTTAACACAAAGTGGCATTTGAATTTTATTCAAAAACTTTTCTGACAAAGAATGCTTGAAACTAAAGTGTTGAGAGGGAGTACATGACGCCCCAAAAATGTTGGAATAATTTTTCCTTTGAGTTTTGAAAGTCATTTGGATTTTTGTTTGAATTAAAAAAAATGAGTTTCAAAAAGTGCTTTATTTTCCCCTGGAAAGTATTCCATTAAATTGGGCTTATTTTTATGATCATTTTGATATATAATAATCCTATATAGTGTTTTTATTTTATTTTCTAAAATGGTTTTTCTTAGCGGAATCTTTTAAAAAAGGAAAGGTATTTTTTGGTCAAATCCGGCCCGATCGCACCAGATCATCTCTTTCCTCCCGAACGGGATTTCGTTCCCAAGCACAGCCGCGCCGACCATCGCCGGAGATCGCGGGATTCACGAAATCCCTTGCCCCCTCCTCCAAACCGACCTCCCCCCCTATAAATAGCCACCTCCAGCATCCATCCCCGCCCCTAGAGCCGCATCTCCTCGCCCCACGCTACCGCGCCACCTCGCCGGAGTTCGCCGGACCACCGCCGCCATTGGCGCCCCGCCCCGCCACCTCCGGCCATCCCCGCCACCCATCGACCCCACCACTCGCTTCGACCCTCTCTGCCACCCCCGACCGTCCCTTCCCCGATGCCGGAGAGCTACCGGAGGACGTCGCCGGAGCTCCACCAGAACCCCATCACCAGAACTGCTACAGGAAATCCCGACCTACTGTTCATTTTTTTCCTCTTCGTTCCGTTTTTAAAACAGAATAGTTTCAATCTTGTAAAATCCGTATTTAATTATCTACGAGGTATTTTTGGGTGATTCCAACTGCATTGGATCACAAATTTTATGAAGTTTCTGTTTGTGCAATTATAATTCCTATTTGAGTAGTTTAAACTTGAGTTTGTTTGAATTTTCTCAAATCACTAGATTTAAGATGTTTTGAGTTAGGAATATTTTGCTATTGGTTACTTATTAGACTAGGTACGCAGTAGTGTTTAGTTTGCATGTTAGTGAGTTAGTTAAATTAGCTTTTCTTTGTCAACAGTACTGTTTATTCTGTTTTTAGTACTGTTTGTAGTTTAAATATTATTAAATAGTTTTAATTAGTTTCTTTTGCTAGTTTTCGCGAGTGTGGCATATATTCTATTGTTTAACAGTAGCTAATTTCTAGGATTTATTAGACTTAGTATTCTTGAGGTTCTAGGTGTTGTTTGTTGCATGACTAGATGCTAGCAATAGAAATAGTGTTATTTTATTGTTTTGTTAGAATTTTATTATAGGAAAAATACTTTATGTTACTTAATGAATAATTATTTTTACTCTCTGTTAAATAATTGTTTTAGGCTTTTTACTTGTTGTTTTAGGCTTTGAAATGTTTTTGTTTGAATATATTTGAATTTGGAAATATGTCAAACTTCATGCCACACAATGATCCTCATGATTTCTTCAATGAAAGAGAGTGGGATGTAAAGAAAAATTTCATTTGAATTTGTCATTTAAATTTTGTTTTTAACTCAAAGTGGCATTTGAATTTTATTCAAAAACTTTTCTGACAAAGAACACTTGAAACAAAAGTGTTGAGAGGGAGTAACATGACTCCAAAAAAATGTTGGAATAATTTTTCCTTTGAGTTTTGAAAGTCATTTGGATTTTTGTATGAATTTTTTTTAAAATGATTTTTCAAAAAGTTTTTTATTTTTTCCTGGAAAGTATCCCATTAAATTGGGCTTATTTTTCTAATCATTTTTATATATGATACTCCTATATTTTATTTTCTAAAATGATTTTTCTTTGCGGAATCTTTTAAAAAAGGAAAGGAATTTTTTTTAGATGAACAGGGAGGCCTCCCCTCCCCGGTTCCATTATGCAAATGAAACCAAAACTCGGTCTTCAGTTATACAGCAGCTCACTTAGAGGAGCAGTTCAGCCTAAAAAAGACACTACAGTACTGAAAGAGAAAACCAGGAGTACAGATCTTTGAAAAGATCAAACGGCACGCAGGCCCGAACTAAAGTGATCAGACTAAAGTCTCCAGGGTTGCGTCCGCTTCCATCTCCGCAGCTTTCCTGAGCTTGAACCGTGGTGCCGAGGCTGCTTGAGGAGACCAGCAGGCAAGCGTCGATATTGGGCTGCATATCATGTTTTTGCCCTTCAGAGCACTCTGCTTCCTGCAGCCCTCCAGCATTAGCCACTCATTATTCTCAGTGGCTGCAGCAAGAACGCTGTTAGTGCTGTCAGGAAAGTCTCCAGACGAGCCTTGCCATTTTCTGGCGCCAAGATCGCCCAGAACTTGAGGGTTCTGAGGATCAACCTCCAAACCTGCAAAATCGATGTCCAAACGGTGTTGTTAAAGATAGAACACCAGAGGACAACCGGTGAGACCATGCTTAGAGCAGAATTCTTCCTATTGGATACCCAAAATCTGGCAACAGATTCATACTCTATGTCTATCCTGACCTGAAAATGGTCAACTACAAACGACCAATTTTTTTTGCTACGATGCATTCAAAAAACAAGTGGGTGTTAGTTTCCTGTTCAGAGCAAAAGACGCAATCTAGAGGTTTAAAGATGTGCCTTTTCCTCAGGTTATCTCTGGTCATCAACCTGTTATATGAGAAGAGCCATAGGAAAACGTGGATTTCCGGGGGCACATAAAGTTTCCACACTGCTGGTATGAAAACTGGTTGCACCCCATGAAAATTGATTACATGGTACAGAGAGCTTGAGGAGTACA
The DNA here is from genome assembly GCA_963921465.1 of Triticum timopheevii. Classification (NCBI taxonomy): domain Eukaryota; kingdom Viridiplantae; phylum Streptophyta; class Magnoliopsida; order Poales; family Poaceae; genus Triticum; species Triticum timopheevii. The sequence continues at coordinate 110,151,764 of OY997270.1, forward strand.
CACCCTTGCTCTCAAGTTGCCATATTAGTGAGTCAATGTCCTCGCTAAGGGCAATGCTTCTGGCACATTTTGCCAGATGGTGCCATTGCTCCATGAGTTTATCATCAAAATTCCTTCTAAAGGTCAGCTTGAGAGTTTCCCCATCCCAAACATCTTTAATAGTTTTAGATTGCTCATTACAGACTATGTACACAGACCAGAATTGCGTGGCTAGAGGGGAGGTCCCAAACCAAGTATCTTCCCAGAATCTAATCTTCTCACCATTACCCACCTTCCATCTAAATCCAAACTTCAGGTTTTGGATGATTGATTGGAATCCCTTCCAAAACCTAGAGGAGTTTGGAGTAGGGTTAACAGCAAATAGATTAGGTTTCCCAGAGACATACTTTTGATCTATAATGGATTTCCAGGGTATCTCCCCTTCCTCATAGAATCTCTTGACCCAAGATCCTAAAAGGCATGTGTTTACCTCTTGAAGGTTTGGGATTCCAAGACCTCCAAATTCTTTTTTTATACATATCATTTTCCAACTAGCCAGGTGAAGTTTCCTATGCCCTTCAAAGTCATTCCGTAGGCAGTTAGCCATCTGGGAGTTAATCAACTCTATGGCCCACTTAGGGAATTTCAAAAAGGAAAGAAGGTAAATGGGGATACTGGCCAGGCATGCTTGAATGAGCACAAGTCTGCCTTTATAGGAGAGTAGCTTTCCTCTCCACCCAGCAATCCTTTTCATAATTTTATCTATAAGGGGTTGTATATCCTCCCTTCTGAGCTTGTCGTAGTGGAGGGGGATCCCCAGGTACTTAATAGGGAAAACCCCTTCAGCACATCCTGGTGTTTGAATGAAGCAAGTCGTTTCCTCCTTATCCATATTAATGGGGATCAACTCACTCTTACTGTAATTAATTCTCATTCCTGAGACCTGCTCAAAGCAGCTCAACACTATCTTCAGGTTTGAGGCATGTTGTAGGTCTTTATCTAGGAATAGGATGGTATCGTCTGCATATTGCAGGCAGATGATCCCACCTGGGCAGGCTTCTGGGCACAGCCCAACAATCATATCTTGATTGGCTGCCTTCATCAGCATTCTGGTGAGAGCATCCACTACTAGGTTAAATAACAGTGGGGAGATGGGGTCTCCTTGTCTGAGCCCTTTCCCTGTGAGAAAGAAATCACTTTCACTGTTGTTCACCTTGACTCCAATGGACCCCCCATCGGTAATTTGCCTGATCCATTGAATCCATCTCCCCCCAAACCCTCTAAACTTAAGTAGCTCCTCTAAGAATTCTAGGTTGACCTTATCAAAGGCTTTTTCATAGTCCAGAAGGAAAGGTATTTTTTTGGGCCAAATCCAGCCCGATCGCGCCAGATCATCTCCTTCCTCACGAACGGGATTTTGTTCCCGAGCACAGCCGCGCCGGCCGTCGCCGGAGATCGCGGGATTCACGAAATCCCTTGCCCCCTCCTCCAAACCGACCTCCCCCCTACAAATAGCCACCTCCAACATCCATCCCTGCCCTAGAGCGGCCTCTCCTCGCCCCACGCTATTGTGCCACCTCATCGGAGTTGGCCGGACCAACGCCGCCATTGCCGCCCCGCCCCGCCACCCATTGACCCCAACACTCGCTCCGCCCCGCTCTGTCGCCCCCCCACCGCCCCTTCCCCGACGCCGGAGGGCCGCCGGAGGACGTCGGCGGAGCTCCACTAGAACCCCGTCACCGAAACTGCTATAGTAAATCCTGACCCACTGTTCAATTTTTTTCCTCTTCGTTCTGTTTATAAAATAGAATAGTTTCAATCTTGTAAGTTCATTATCTACGAGGTATTTTTGAGTGGTTCCAACTGTGTTGGATCATAAATTTTATGAAGTTTCTGTTAGTGCAATTAGAATTCATATTTGAGTAGTTTAAATCTGAGTTTGTTTAAATTTTCTCAAATCACTAGATTTAAGATATTTTGAGTTAGGAATATTATTTTGGACCGATTCTTTTTGCTACTGGTTACTTATTAGACTAGCTATGTAGTAGTGTTTAGTTTGCATGTTAGTTAGTTAGCTTTTTATTGTAAACAATATTGTTTACTCTGTTTTTAGTACTGTTTGTAGTTTAATTATTATTAATTAGTTTCTTTTGCTAGTTTTCGCCAGTGTGTCATATATTCTATTTTTTAACAATAGGTAATTTCTAGGATTTATTAGACTTAGTATTCCCAAGGTTCTAGGTGTTGTTGCATGACTAGTTGCTAGCAATAGAAATAGTGTTATTTTATTGTTTTGGTAGAATTTTATTATAGGGAAAATACTTTATGTTACTTGGTGAATAATTATTTTTACTCTCTGTTAAGTAATTGTTTTAGGCTTTTTACTATTTGTTAAGTAGAGTGTTGTGGTGTAGATTAGCCCTATAAGTTTATATGAGTGATTTGGAGTTTATTTTGTTTTTTGACTTCGATCCTATTTCGATTTTGTTGTTATTCTGATTGTTGTGATTGTGTGCTAGCATGTTTGCTTATGTGAATACTATGCTTTCTTGTATAGATTTATCATCGGAGAGTGACTACTAGTGTTATCAAGTTTCTGAGAGCGATATTATCTTCATCAACTTACCAGGCAAGTTCACTTTGACCATGTTTTTAGTACCTATGTTTTCATTGCATTTAGTGTCACCGCTTCATCATTCCCTCCAGTAGTGATATTGAATCTTGTAGTTTGTTAGAAGCATGAGGTAGGAACCCACACCCCTGATACTAAAGCCCCGGGATGTTATTTCTTTTTGATGCTACGCTATCATAGACGGGGATTGGTATGAGTGTGAGTGGTGTGAGATGGAAGACCATATGTCAATGATGACGACTGCATGATGGCATCTTCAAGGACTTCAAGACTCAAGACAAGATTTAATACACTATACTGGGTGGAGGATGGTTTTGACGGGCATCGTGGGAAAAACCCAGTGGATGCCACTTGCATCATGGGAAAACCCATTGGATGACCCCGGGATGCATCATGGGGGAACCAAGTGGATGCCACCAGCATCGTGAGGGAACCCAATGGATGACATCTTGCAGAAAGCTTCACCCAGACTCAATCATACAGAAGAATACTTCATGCCCGCAAGCTTACCTGTGCAGCCACAAGTAATTATGGGCTCTGGCTTGGTTGATCTTAGTTGTGACCCTGGCTAGGACGGTGCTAAATAGATGTAGATGAACGGTAGGGCTGGATGATCACCGGACGTGGGTCAGGGGAACTCTTTGGAAGATCATGCTTCGGTCGTCCTGTTCTCAAACACTTTGACGTGCGAGAACTTAAAGGGAGGGATCGATTCTTATGGTTAAATGTCACACCCAATATGCGATACTATCCTAAAGAGACTCGAAGGTCCCACCAAGGATAGAACCGCATATTGAAACGCTTTTGCAAGGTGGATATCATTACATCAACATTACATAATAGTTGGGGATACGTACAAGAGGCATACAATGCCACACGAATACAACATCATTATACATAAGAGCACCATCCGACTACGGATGAAACACAAACAGAAACTCAAATGACATCCACCCTACTAGAGCGTTTAAATATGCGGTTCTATCCTTGGTGGGACCTTCGAGTCTCTTTAGGATAGTATCGCATATTGGGCGTGAAAAGTTGGTATCAGAGCCGGATCGGTCAACGAAGGCAAAGGGAAAATCGCGGCAACTACGAACGACTACGAGTTTTATGAAAACATGCAAATGTAATGCGCATGATGCTATAAGATGAGAAACAAGACAAGAACAAAATGCAAAACAACAGACAAAAACCCAACCATGGAGGAAATATCATATCGCATCTCTGAAAAAGGCAAGAGTTGGAGTTACGAATATGGAAAGTTGTATCCGGGGCGTTACATTAAAGTGCACAACACTCTACAGGGTTAAAACCTAATCGATTAGCCATGTCACCGGTTACGGACAATTTGAGCCTCTGGACTTGGATCTATCTCTTAACTCTCAACATCGGATTGATAATTAATTAAGGGCTACTTATTATGATTATACTAGGCTAAGAGACATCGGTTGGCGGAACCATGTCATACAAATAGGTATTTTCCTTGTAGTAGAAGTTCCATGACATTCCTTTGTTGTAGGGAAAATAAAATCAGCTTTTACGCAAAAACTCAGACACAGAGCCTGAAATCCTTTGCATATAGAATAGTCTTATTCATCTGCATCATATTGTGACCTTGCTGGTACATTCAATGTACTAACCTACACGGCTGCAACGTATCATGTTGCAGGTTTTCTACCGACGGGTAAGAGTTACGATATAGGGTTACGGTCTGCACTCAACTTGCCGTTGGCGTTGATGGGACTCCACACCCGTTTGACTACTTCTGCTGAGATTAATAAGGTATATATCAGTTATAGGTAATGTATACATGTGATTTCACTTTGATATATACATTGATGTACTATGTGTGACAGCATACTGATCCAGGGATGGCACGGATACACAGAGGCTTGACCGTTTGAGGTCGGGTCGCTACATCTGCTCTACCAGCCAAAACCTAAAAGGACACTTCACACATGACTAGAAACACCTTGCTTGTCGGTTTGGCATGCCCTCGGTGCAGGTACTTGCCCACCAAGCCTCGAGCAGTCCATGAAGGGCCAAGCGGAAGTGGCCTACCCAAAGATGTGAAATTTTTCGATGACCAAGAACCAAGGCCTTAGAGTGTAGCGACATGCAAAGTAGGTAAATACTGCAATTTTCCCACCCACGCATGGCTAATCTATGGGCGGTCCAAATATTATCTTCAAGTACCAACCAAGCAAAGAACTTGACTTTTGGAGGCAGCCCAAGCCTTCCAAACCATTTGGTCCATGGGTGAGTGCACCATCCCTAGGAATTACGCCTCGTAGGGGGAGGCCACCTCGTAGTGCCCACTAACCGTATGTTTCCACATAATGGCATCCCTAGCGAGCTTGTCAAGATGCACCTCATGCAAGAGCATCCAAAGGGTGAAAATTTGTGTGATATGCTAAATGGAAACGGTGGTGGAGGGTTTAATCTTGAGAATCCGCACATTGTGCTTGAGGCCTCCCACAACTTCCAATTCTTTTCGTGAGGAAGCTTTGTGGATGAGCATGGCAATGTCTTTAGGCTTGCACCCAAGGAGCCAAGGTGAATCCCAAAAAGGGGTCTCTGCGCCATTACCAACAGTGATGGTGGTGGATGCATAGAAAAAATTGAGGTCCTCCTCATCACACGGGTTTCCTATCCCCCACCCACATCTTGGTAGGCTCCTTCCATTCATACCAAGGCCACCGCAAACAAAGAGCACGTGCAAACTTGTTAGCGTTGAGAACCCCAATCCCCCATAGTCAAGTGGCCAGCAAACAATCTCTCAATTCCCCTTGCATTTTTCCCGTCATCTTGTCTGAGTCAGACCACGGGAAAGCTCTCTCAAGTTTGTTTACATTAAGAAGGGTGCTTGGCGTGATGACCAACGATTTGATGAAATAGACCACTTGGGAAGTGCTCACAAACTTGATAAGAGCCATGTGTCGAATGGTGTTGATGTTTGGCCCTCATAAGTTGTCAACTTGCTTGCAACCTTGTCCATAAAAAAATGTAGATCCAACAACTTCAATTGCCAAACTAAGAGATGAAGTCCCAAGTACCGCAAAGGGAAGGAAGCCCTAGTTGTTGGGAAACTTTGGGTTATATGATCAAAGTCAAGATGATTGCAACGAGTGGGAACCATTAAACTATTGTGGAAGTTGGTGTAAAGGGCAGACTAAGGCGTAGCCTAGTGGTGGGAAGGGGCTGATGCCTTCCCACCCACCCAGGTTCTAGGCATAGTACTTGCAATTTGGGTTTGTTGCATCAATTATACTTTAGGGGGTTCCCTTACAGTCTTTCTATGAAAAAAAGTAGGTGTAAAGGTCCGTGACCCCCAAAAGCGTCACAAAAAACTCAGAAGATTGTCAACATCCTTTTCTTGATCGGAGCCATGAAAACAGCTCCGTCGTCCGCATAAAGAGACACTAGTGTAGAATCGGTTTATAATCCCGGTTCGTAAGGGCCTTTAGTGCCGGTTCCAGAACCGGCACTAAAGTGTTGCGACTAAAGGCCCCCCTTTAGTCCCGGTTCAGCAAGAACCGGCACTAAAGGCAGCCACGTGGCACGAGGCCGCACCATGGGCTGGGGGAACTTTAGTCCCGGTTGGTAACACCAGCTGGGACTAAAAGGTTATTAGTTTTCCATTCAATTTTTTGTTTTATGAATTATGGTTTAATTATTATTCATTTCAGACATATTTGACAGTACTATGTATTGTAAACGTTATGCATAATATGTATATAAATAGAATTTCTCATAGAACCGATCAAATATAAATATATCACATCATCAATTTCGACCATGCATGCATTCACATACAACTTGGTACATAAAATTTCTCCTACAATTTGCAAACCATTACAATGCAGGCATTACAGCGGGTAATTGTATTCTCCATTGGGATCTATGACCTGCTCGAGGAAAAATTCCGCTATTTCCTCTTGAAGTGCTTTCATGCAGTCATCTTATAGGAGCCGATCCCGCATCTGGAGCAACTTTATTAAAAAAGGAGATCAATATGGATATATTAGTTCTGTGTATATATATTAGATCATGAAAAAAATATTTGTGAATTTTGTTCTAGAAAACGTACCTGAAAGTTTTTGTCTGTTAGCTTCCTTTCGGACGTCTTCATGCGAATGTTCTCGCAAACTACGTAGACACATAATTAATCAAGCATGATAATGGTATTTTGACCAAAATAGAATTACAGAGAGATGCGCAGACGTAGCTAGCTAGTAGTAGTGCTTAATTAACTATTACCCTGGGTTTCACAAATGACAGCTTTTCTTTCCAAGGGCCTTTCACCTTTTCCTTGAACTTTTCATAAGCCCTGCCCGCCGGCAAAGAAAATGAATGAAGGAGTTATTAATTAGCTGATATAAGGAAATGAACTAAAGATCAAGGCCTGCATATAGTGCGATAATGATTGAAATTACCTGTCCAGCATCCTAATAACGTTCAAGTAGTATATTTCTTTTGTTTCCTTTATTGCGTCTAGTGATGTAACTTTTCTCTCTTCAAGTTCAATGACTAGCAAGATCCAGTGACAACTGCATGCATGTGCACACATTTGTATAATTAAGCGGGCATGTGCATCTATAACTCATCAACTACACTTACTAACATCTAGTAAGCATAAATAGAGTTTGTATTACAAGATATATAGTAACACTCACCCGTAGATGTAAGGAAACCATATTTCTGGTTCGGTATTTTGATCCACCCAAAACTTTAGCAAGTTTTCCTCTGTTTCTTTTCCATGACGTTCCCATATCTTTTCATTGACAATATTTGGGTCAATGAACCCAACGCCAAAGCGTCCAACTTTCTTCATTTACTTTTCCAAATGACTTGTTGATGCTTGCATGGAATGCTAGGGTGGGATAGTCCCTCGATGGAGTACGCAACCACCCTTTGGTTGCCCAAGCAGGTATTAGATCACACTGAACAACAAATGAAATGTGCCCAATTATCATTGTGTTGTAGTGCATTGCAACAGGTAAACAATCAACACTTTCACTAAGAGCACGACTTAATATGATACCTTATCTAGTAAGAATACCAGGTGTTTGTGCTTGGCATTCTCCTTCAGATGTTTCTCCAGATGGTAGCATCTCGTGCCCATTGGATCCCTAGCATCCAACACCTGTGGAAGAAATAATAATTTAAGCAATCAAGATATACAAATACTAATTTAAAAAATATCTACATGCATAGAAATTCTATTGATTACATAGTAAAGAGTAACTCTGATGGGGTCACCACATTGTGTAACACTAACCTGCACAACAACATCTGAAGAGTCAAGAACTTTATAAAGTTCACCCCAAATTCTTTTGCTTTGTCCTTTCTCAAACATATTATTCCTGACTAGATCCCTTAAGCCATCTTCCTCTTCACCCTTTGGCAACTTTGATGAAGCATGTTTTTCTTCAAACGCATCTAAAAGGCACAAAATAAAAGTTTACCAAGATACAGAGCTATCCTTGACAAATAATACATGCAACATCATGCAATTAAATATTACTTTAGAAAATTATGGAAATTCTTAAGACTAACACACTTACTACTTGTCATATACAGTAGCAGATGAACAACCAGTAGGCCTGATTTCTTTGTAATATGCACGCAAAGATGAATGACATATTTGGCTCTAGCTCCAAAACTGGAGACCAATCTTAAAGCTAATTGCTCTGACTCGTACCTTGAGAATCATCAGCTTTCTTTATTAGAGATTCATAATCAAGACTGGATAGTTTTGGTCATTTACGCTTGCCCTTTGGTCCAAAGGCATGCTCAAAAGGCTCAGTGTCAAGAAGATGTGCATGAGCTTGCTGTAAAATCAACATGAGAGAACATATGTGAGTAGAAAAATCATATTACAATATGATACTTCACAATAATGTGGAAGGTTCCAAGCTATTTAACCAAAAATAAAATTGAACCCAGGAGTACAAGTAATTAAGTTAAATACTAGTTTCAGCAAAATAGTGTCAGTCACATACACTAATAGTCCTTGAGCTGCACATGCAAAATCAATGATCTGGATGATAGAAGTATACATAAGTGTTTACCTTCTGATGATCCTGGAGAAGCGATAGTGGCAGCTGTTTAGATTTCAGTAAGACACTGTAGTTATTTGGAAGCCGTGCCTGGATTTCTTGCCTGAAATATTCAAGTTCTTTCTGATTGATAACTCGTTTATTTCCTGTGATAACCAAGAGGCAGAATAATACAATCAATATTCACTGTTACACCACCAGGCTTATAATGGAATGAATTTGTATACAAATTTAATCGTCAATCATCTGCACTGCACATCCTGTGACAGTATAACAAATTCAATCCAGCATACATCATAACAAAGTTTGATTTAACCAACTGTTATGTAGATGATCTGATGTATTACCCACCAAGTTCACTATATGTACTGTGTCTTAGCAATTACTTGAGCCAATCAGTACTCAGACAGACTCTAATCAGCAAAAGAGTTTTAGGCATGGTAATTGCTACACTACTAACTAGATACAAAAATGAAACCATAACATCTTCTCTGCTCTCCTCGTACATCTATCAAGCTCCCAACTGCTCCTAAAAGTGTACACATCCCTACTTGATCCAAATCAACAGCAATGTAATTACCTGCCGTCGTGCGATGCCCGGATAATCAAGCTACAATAATGCACTGCTAATGATGCCTTGTCATCGTTTTACTATAGCTAAATCCCACGTTAAATCAAACCCGTTCGAATTCAAATTCAAAAATTAGTCAAACAATAAAAGTTTTTGAATGTTAAAACTAAAATGTTCCGAGTGTGTCGGATATTTCATAAGTAATGTGGGTGATGAAACTACACTTTTATAAAATAATTTAATGCACCGAAGTGATTAAAACATCATTTAAAATAATTAATAAATACTTTTAATTCGATAAATAATTGTAAACTAAGTTAAAATAATGTTGGAACATTTTAACTCGGCGGGTTTTGGTAAGTTACTAATTTAGAATTAGTTTTCTAATATTCCAAAGTCAATTGAGATCTAAACTAAAACAAAATAGTAAATAAAATAAACAAAAGACAAAATAAAAATAAAAGGCAAAGCCCAGCTCCCCCCCCCCCCCCACATTGGGCCTCGGCCCAGCTGGCTATCCAGCCGTCCGGCCCAGCCGACCACCCCGCTGCCCACTGGCCTACTAAACCACCGACACCCCCACCGACACCACAACCTCCACTAGTAGAAAAAGCCCCATTTGTCCCGGTTCATAAGGCCCATTTGTCCCGGTTGCCGAACCGGGACTAAAGTGTCGGTACTAAAGCCCAACACCTTACCGGGACAGATGGGACTCCACGTGGCCGCTGTGGCTTGCCCAGGCAGGAGGGCCTTTTGTCCCGGTTGGTGGCACCAACCAAGACCAAAACTCATCCACGTGTCAGCAGTTTAGGGGCTGGGGTTTTTGTTTTTTTTTTTGAAAGGGAGGGGGTTGGGGGTTTTGGGGGTTTTGTAGGGTTAATTTAGGGGTTTCATATATTGTGTTAGCTACCTAATAGAAAGAAGCGTCCTCTTATCTCTGTGCTTGGTTGACATTACGTACTATACGTATAGAGAGGAGTCGACAAGCTAGCTACCTAGTAAGAAAATGAAGGAAACCATTAAGTACAGAAGATCATCATGAACATACACAGAGAGAAGTGATCGACCTCTCCTTATCCGCCGCTCGAACCCTCCCTTTGTTCTCTCCCCGCACGTCGCGCTCCGCACCCCCCCCCCCGTCACGGTCACCCTGCACCCACTGCTGCCGTTCATGCACACCCCGTCCTCCTCGCACGCGCTCGCCGCCATGTCCGTGCCCTGGCCGCGTGCTGAGCTCGGTGTGGCTACGCGCCACCCACCCACGGCCGCACCCCGGCCACCCTGACTGGTGGTCTTACACGCCGCCCAAGCCACGCGCTCGCCCCCCCCCCCCTCCACCGGCGGGCCCCCGCCGCAACCTCTGCTGGCCGGCAGCGCCATAGCTACGGCCCTGCCGTGCTCGCGTGCGCGTCCAGCCAGTGGCTGGCTGGCTGGGGCCACCGACATGTGGGCCATGGCCCAAAAGTTATAACAGAAAAGGAAATGGAATAAAAGAAGGGATTTTAATAATAATAATTAAAATAAATATTTAGTTAATTAATTAATTAGATGATGATTAGACTAATCTAATTTGTGTCATTAGTAATGTGAGAGGGGGCCCACCCCCTGTTGACTAGTCAAAGTTGCCTGGTCAACTGGGACCCCCTGGACCCACATGTCAACTGGTGCACATTCTGTGTACACTATGCTGGGTACCCCCAGCAATTTAATATTTAATTTCGAATTAAAATAAATTCATAAAGTGCTTTAAAACTTTGAAAATCAATATAAAATAAATCGTAATCTGGATCAAAGAACTTTCTACATGAAAGTTGATCGGAAAAATCCCACGAATCAAACCGGGCCACCTATTTCTGTAACGGAACCCTCTACGTAGGAGAACCCGCAATGTTTTGTCTGTTTCCCGTAGATGAATAGTGCATAACTACTACCTATTAATTCCAACTTTAATACTAAAATAACTAATGTGACTTAGACATACTTTTAGGTAACCCTGCACCGCACCCTAGCTGTCACTTGCCTCTAACACCGCAAACATGGAACATTACCCTCTGATCATCTGTCTGCCACATGTCTAGAACTAGGAAAACTCTCCCGGGTGGGTTCCCCCTTCCTCGGTATCGTGTAACACTGCGATAGAACACACCCGGCATTGCGTATTGCCATGTCTTGTATTGTGTTACATTGCTTGATTTGTATTTACTATTTCTTCCCCCCTCCTTCTCTCTCGATAGACACTGAGACCGCCGTTGACAATGTTGACGTGTACGATTACATCATCGACGACCCTTCCCTCTCGATAGAGCTTCTAGGCAAGCATTCCCCTTTTTTTATCATGCTGATATCACTACTTCTCTCTACATGCTTGCATTAGAGTAGTGTGGCTGTTACTGTTATCGAAAGAACCTATTCTTATGCATAGCCTGTCTTTGATACTGTTGTTGATACTTTACCTGCAATCCTAAATGCTTAGTATAGGATGCTAGATTATTCATCAGTGGCCATACATCTTGTTCGTCTGCTATGCTGGGCCGTGATCATTGCGGTTGGCGGTCGCGGATATATATACTACTTATTACATATGACACCAGATGGATATTAAAGTTGAGTCGGCTCGTAGAGTACCCACAATTGGATCATGATGTGGGGGCTGAAAGGACAGGTGGCTCCATCTAGGTAGTGATGGGCCTGGGATCTCGACGCCCTCCTGAATGACACTTTGTGGCGGAGCGACAGGGCAGGTTGAGACCACCGAGAGAGAGGTGGGCCTAGCCTTGGTCGTTGTCCGCGATTGTTTCATATTAACACGCTTAACGAGATTTGGATATTTGATCTAAGTAGGCCACTGGCCTTATACGCACTAACCAACCACGCGGGGACAATTATGGGCACTCGACGACATAGTATCAGCCGAAGCTTGATGTGACGTTGGTGACTGAGCGGCGCGTGCCGGGTTGGACTGGTTAAAACAACCTACCATACTGGAGGTTGCACAGGCCTGCTCACCGGCCGCGTACGCAATGTTCGGGAGCGCACTAGGAGATGGGCCCAGACCCCTGAGCGCCTAGGTTAGTCCGGCGTCCTGACCACTCCGTTGAGCCTAGGTGGGGCTGTGTCGTGTTGATCTTCGAGGATGGCTTGGTGCTGCTCGAGAAGACAAGCGTGTTGGGAAATGTGGTGCACCCCTGCAGGGAAGTTTATCTATTCGAATAGTCGTGTCCCTCGGTAAAAGGATGAATTGGAGTTGTATCTCTATCTTATGATAACTAGAACCGGATACTTAATAAAATACACCTTTACAAGTGCTAGATACGCCCGGTGATCGCTTTCCCATAGGGCGACGAGGAGGGGATCATCGGGTTAGGATTATGCAACACGGCTACATGGTTAACTTACCATCTGAATCTTTCCCCCTGCCGCAAGATGGAGGCTGCTGGAAGCGAACTTACCATCTATTCTCTTGCTCTGCTTCAAGATGGAGGCGACCAGAAGCATAGTCTTCAATAGGCCTAGCTTCTCCCCCCTCATAATTCCAGCATTCTGCAGTATATTCCAGATATAATATTCCCCTTTCATTTGATACCAATGTATAAGTAGAATAGTCCTTTATGTCAGTCTTGCGAGTACTTCGGATGAGTACTCATGGTTTCTTTGCTCCCCCTTTCCCCTTCATATAAATGTTGTGATTAGATGAAGGATCTCAGGAGCCAGCTACCCACGCTGACGGTCACTACTACCCCGATGGAGCCTACTACTGCATGGAGAACATCGACGGCCAAGTGTAGTTAGGTGGCACCTAGGCAGGAGGCCTTGCCTTTTGATCCTTGTATCCGAGTTTGTGCTAGCCTAAGGCAAACTTGTTAACTTATGTCCGTACTCAGATATTGTTGCTTCCGCTGACTTGCTTGTTGTCGAGCTTTTATATTCGAGCCCTCGAGGCCCCTGGCTTGTAATATGGAGCTTGTTTTATGTTAATTTGTGTTTAGAGTTGTGTTGCGATATCTTCCCGTGAGTCCCTGATCGGGTCGCACACATTTGCGTGTATGATTAGTGTACGATAAAATCGGGGGCATCACACCTCGTATCTTAAGGGCATAGATCAAGTGCGCAACTACAAAAACAAACACAGAGGTAGGGTGATTTGCTCACCGAACCACCGGCGGTCAGGCTCGATGCGGGTGTTGGGGAGCTCCTTGGACTGGAGGTCGTGCTGGACGATCTTCCCACCACGGTCCCTCATGGGCCTTAGTTTGTACATCTTGAGCCGCCGCACCGGTCCGCAGACCGGCTCCCACCACCGCTGCCGCCGCCAGCACCCTTCTTGTCATTGAGGCGGTTGACATCGAGAGAGTGATGGGGCTTTCCCGACACATTCACTGACCGCTCCTTCTTCTTCCCCATCGCGCGTTGGGTGAAGTTCTATGGTTGGTTTTCCCCTGTTTGTTTCCGTGAGATGAGAGGAGGCGGTTGAAGGAGGCAGCGAGGAGGGAGAGGCTAGGGTTTTGTAGGACAAGCGATGGGGATGGGTTGGTCGACAGGCCATCTGCGGGCCGGGCTGATACTGTACCCACCTCCCCAGGCTACGGGGCCGTGACCCATTTGCGACGGACACCGTAACGAACAAGTATCCTCCTACCGGAAATGAAGGGAGAAAAGAAGACTAATTACTTCCTCCGTTACTAAATATAAGCCCTTTTACATTAAAATAATATAAGTTTATTTAGAGATTTCAATATGAACTACATACGGATGTATATAGACATATTTTAATATGTAGATTCACTCATTTTGCTCCGTATGTAGTCTACTAGATCGGGAGTGCGCCTTGGCATGAGGGTGTCGGTCCGAACGTTTTCGGGAAGCATGTAATACTAAGTCATTAGGAATTCAGGGTTTAACGTACGGGATTATATAGTATATCAAAAAAGCAGAGAAGAAACATTCAACTGTGATAGAAGCAAAACATGATGGAGTTCAATTCGACATTAGATGATAAGGTAGCAGTAAGTTCAGTGCTTTATAATACCACAAAAGACATCCACTGGACATGTATTTCGATAACTAAACCGATAATACATGATAGAAGTTAGTAAGAGCAGGAACACAACGAAGAAGAGCAAATAGCATAATCCAATTGCCTTGGCGGCCTACTTCATAGGCGCCAATTCATACAAGCAATTGAAAAAAAAACAGACATGCCCGAAGATTGCTGCATGAATGAAATGATGAATAATGGCCAAGGCAACCGTATGGATAGTTCATACAATTTAACGGAAACGAAATTCCAAAGAGAATCTATACACGGTTGTACTCAAGCACAAAGCATCATAGAGGAGATAAGGTGATACACCAAGAGGAATGCATATCCAAGCAAATGTATATCTTGCGCACTATATACCAACAAATATGATAAGAAGTAAAGAACAATAACAATCAATCAGAAGCAAAGGGCGTTTGTGTGCAGAAGATAAGAATCCACCTGATAAGACACGAACATAAACATAACATTTCATAGCAGAAGATGAGAAGCCACCTGATAAGAGTACAGACAGTTGCTTGCCTCACACTTGTTTACAAAAACACTTACATAAAGGAACCTGTCATTGTAGGTTCAGTCTTTGGAGCAGAACGTCATCGCTACATGATTCTCGCATAGTACAATTCTAAAAGCACTTGGAGACCTCCAAAAGACAAATGTTCCACTACTAAACTTGACTAATAAGAACCAAAAGTATGTTCCCTACTAAGCACTCGAGCCTGCTGATTGGGACATGTTTTTTTAAGGTTATCAGAAGCTATCTTTAATAGTCATTAGCCGCTCCTCTGACTTCACTCCGATATAATGTAACCTATGTGTCAGTTCCTCAATGCCTGCCAACGCTGATTTCATAATCCCTTTGGTATTAGCTTGCCCTCTTATGTGCCGAGCAGTTGTTGAGTTCTGTATCTGGTCAGAATATGAGCTCATATACCTAACAGCATAGTACCAGCCTTTGCATAGTTTCTTGATAGTCCCATTTCCTTCCAACAACCATGTGACCATGTGCATAACTTGATTTTGCAGAGTTATGACATGGGTGTTGTGGTAGTCTCTAATTTCTTTCCCACGCACGTTTTCCATATATCTAATAGCTTCTATAGCGGCACTGTCTTCTGCATCTTCATAGGTATGTGAAACCATACGAGATATTGAGGTAGGACCAAGCAAACAATCAAGCTGCTCTAAGGAAGAATTGAAAGTGACTGTCACACGAGCCTTGCCCCCCGGACGTATCTTTTGATGGTAAATTGCAGGGGGCAATTTTAAAGCTTCCAGCATAAGCCCAAATATGTGGGAATAGGGGATTACTATCAGATAGTCATCTTCCTGTAGGTTCATAATGAGGTCAAAATAGTTGTTTCACAAAAGAACATCTAGGTAGTCAGATGACGGTTTGAATCGGATATGCCAGTTCATAGAATTTTAGAGCATCTGTTTAGAAGATTACTCTAGGTTCAGGTGTTCTTTTCCTTGACGATGTTGAACCTGGAGATCCCTCGTCACAAATCAAACCAATGTCCATGGCGTCCATGCCTAAGATGTCCATGGCGTCCATGCCTAAGGTCTTGGATCTGAGCCTGTAGTGTGAGATTGGAGTGAGGAAAAAGTCAACAGTGAATGAGAGAGGAAGGCATGCGTTGAATTACCTTTACTTCGAAGAATGGTTGCCGAAGATGCTGGTGGAGCCGTCTCTGGGCACACCTCATATTCAATAGATTTGGATGATGAAAGGGAAAAGCACTTCATATTCGACATATTCACATGATGGAAGGGAGAAGTGCACAGGTTTAGGGTGTTATACCAAAAGCAAAGCAGAGCAGGATCGCATCACACTAACATATTTACAATGTAGTGACTTTTTTGAGGGAATACAATGCAGTGATAGTAATAGTTGATAGAGTGTGGCTTACCGTAACCCATTCTTCCCCAACCATATCAAGCCTAGTAAGGTTCACAAAGATGAAAAGGTTCGGAGCATCAAATTCTATTACATACCAGTTGTGTTTTACCATAGGCAATGCAACATGTGATACACCAAAAGGAACGAGGATTTAAGGTTCAGTTATGTAAGGGCATATTTATCCCTTAGGTGTTTTGGTGATTGATGACAATGCGTTTACGGACTAATCGTGTGCCTTGAGTTTCTCAGATACTTCATCACTAGGCACGAGATGATTCGGTGCCCCTCGGAGACTATTGAAGTCGGCGTTGTTCTACGTTTCTCTTTTGGTGGATTTGAGTCGTAGGAGAGCCGTACTATTAAGAGGGGGTCCGCATCGAAAAGGTTTGGGTGGAATCAACACGTACACTTGTCCTACCTTTCCTTGCACTTTGGAGCATCTATTCGTTATCCTAGTTGTGCCAAAATCTGACGGCTACTGCTGTACTTGCGGTAGTACCGCAAGTACCAGCAGTAGTACCGCTGTGGGTCATAGTAGTACCGCTCCTCTGGAGTCGTAGTACCGTGGCTCCCAGGCCTAGTGCCTCTCCGGTACGGTAGTAGGGGCAGATGTAATTTTTTACATCTGCGCCCCCCACGGTAGTACCGCTCGTCCAGCGCGATAGTACCGCAGGAGCCCACGGTAGTACCGCTCCCTAGGAGTCGTAGTACCGTGGCCCTCCTACCTAGTACCGCGGCGTCACGGTAGTAGGAGCGGATGTAATTTTTTACATCCGCACCTCTACGGTAGTACCGCGCCTCGTGCGCGGTAGTACCGCGTCGGATTTTTGTACCACCTCATTTTCAGCGGAAGTAGGAACGGATGTAATTTATTTCATCCGCGCCCTTCCCAGGCGATGACTTTCCTGCCTTGCAGTAGTACGGAAAGGGGGAGCGGTAGTACCGCGCAAGCGGTAGTACTGCATGCTAGTCAGGCTAGTCCTGGCCTCTGCTGCTATCACGGAAGTACCATGGTCCGCCACGGTAGTATCGCGCGGCCTCGCGGTAGTACCGCGCCCCTGGAGCGGTAGTACCGCGTGTCGCGGGCTAAACATGTGGATAACGGTTGGATTTTTCCCATGACTATATAAGGGGCGTCTTCTACCTCTAGTTGACTACCTCTTCCACTTCTAAGCTCCATTGTTGCTCCAAGCTCCATTTTCGCCCGATCTCTCTCCCTAGCCAATCAAACTTGTTGATTTGCTCGGGATTGGGTGACAAGGGCCCGATCTACACTTCCACCAAGGGATATTTGATTCCCCCAACTCATCCCTAGTGGATCTTGTTACTCTTGGGTGTTTGAGCACCCTAGACGGTTGAGGTCACCTCGAAGCCATACTCCATTGTGGTGAAGCTTCGTGGTGTTGTTGGGAGCCTCCAATTGTTGTGGAGATTGCCCCAACCTTGTTTGTAAAGGTTCGGTCGCCACCTTCAAGGGCACCAATAGTGGAATCACGGCATCTCGCATTGTGTGAGGGCGTGAGGAGAATAATGTGGCCCTAGTGGCTTCTTGGGGAGCATTGTGCCTCCACACCGCTCTAACGGAGACATACTTCCCCTTAAAAGGAAGGAACTTCGGTAACACATCCTCGTCTCCACCGGCTCCACTCTTGGTTATTTCGTGCCTTTACTTTTGCAAGCCTACTTGTGTTGTATCCCTTGCTTGCTTATGTGCTAGTTGTTATTGCATCATATAGGTTGCTCAGTTAGTTGCACATTTAGACAACCTATTTTGTTGCAAAGTTTTATTTGGTAAAGAAAAGCTTAAAAATTGTTAGTTGCCTACTCACCCCCCCCTCTAGTCAACCATATCGATCCTTTCAATTGGTATCAGAGCCTCATCTCTTTATTAAGGACTTTACCGTCCGAAGAGTATGGTTGACACCAACGACGGTGCGGAGGAACACTCCGGTGTGAATCCCATCTCGTCTTCGGCCGAAGGGGGAACCTCGGTCTCACGTGAGGAATTCAATCTGGCTTTAGACACATTGAAAACCTCCATGACGGCCGAGGTTAAAAGCATGTTTACCAAATTCCTAGAAGGACTTAAACAATCTACCTCGCCGATGAAAGTGGGTGATACCACTAACAAGGTGACGGATGCTACCTCCGACAAGGGGGAAGCTAACATTGAAAAGAGTCCTTCTATTAGTGGTAGAAATGGCACCGGCATCTTTGCCCATGTGGAACCCCCAATTTATGGAGGGCCGATCCCCTCCACTCATTTGAATCATGCCGGTCCTCCTCCTAAATATGAGAAACATGAAGATTTTGATTCTTGGGTTTATCGCTTCAAGCGTCATTTAAAACATGTGAACACTAACCTTTGGAGAATCATTGAAGAAGGTTTCTATCCTCATGACCCAAGCAACTTCACCCCTCGAGAAGCCGTGGACAATCAATTCAATGAGAATGCTCTCTTCATCATCCAAGATGCAATTCTTCCCGAAGATCTCCCTCATCTTCGACCTCATGCCATGGCTAAAGAAGCATGGAAATGTGTTGAGTCTCTCTATCGAAGTGCTAGCATTCAACGCTCCAACTATGAAGTGGTGCAAGATGAAGCCGATGAGTTTGCAATGAAAGAAGATGAAGAAACTCGTGAGCTCTTTCGAAGAGTGACCAAACTCGCGGTCTCACTCTGAGATCATGGAAGCAAGGACACGGATGACAATTGGATCAAGCGCAAGTTCCTCAAGGCCATGATGCCCTACAACAAGGCCATGTCCTCCGTCATTTGTCAAAGACCGGACTTCCACTCCATGACCTCAAGTGAAGTGTTGGATGAGTTCGTTGCAATGAGCATCTTGGACAAGACCGCCGACAATGCGGTGCTCCGTTCTCAAAGGGCAAAGAAGCAACCTTGCCTTGAAGGCCAAGGTCATCATGGAAGAATAGGAAGAAATGGAAGATGAGGAGAGCAATCCCGAAGACACCAAGTATGATTATCATGAGCACATGGCCCTTGCTTCAAGACAATTTTGGAGCAAGAAGAATACAAGACCCAACTTCAACAAGAACAACTCAAGTGGCGTCAAGGGCAAGCAACGAGTTAGAACTTGCTTCAACTGTGGCAATGTGAGCCATTTTGTTGTGGATTGTCCTTACGAGAAGCGGGAAGACAATGGTGGCAAATTCATTCGAAAAGACAAAGCCAAGTCCTTCCCCAACAAGAACAACTTCGCCAAGAAGACTCCAACTCGTGGGTTGGTGGTTCAAGAATAATACCAAGAGGATGACGATGATGATGAAAGTGGAGAAGCAATGGCCATGGCATCCGTTGCCATTGCTACTACTCCCCCGGTGTCTCTCTTTGATTCACCCAATGAAAACATCACCGCCAAGTGCCTCCTGGCTAAAGCTTCAAACAA
This sequence comes from Triticum timopheevii, assembly GCA_963921465.1. Taxonomy (NCBI): domain Eukaryota; kingdom Viridiplantae; phylum Streptophyta; class Magnoliopsida; order Poales; family Poaceae; genus Triticum; species Triticum timopheevii. The sequence continues at coordinate 110,171,362 of OY997270.1, forward strand.
GGTAACCCCCAACATCACAACCACCATCATTACTAATCCCTCCTTGGAGGATTGCATTGATGAACATGTTGAGTCTAATGAGGAAGTGAATGAATTTGAGTCTTTTATAAGTAAGCTCAAGGGTAAGTCCAAGAAGCACTTTGTTGCTCTCTTGGAACAACTTGGTGAGGCCAATGACATGATCGAGGATCATGAAGAAACCATCTCTAAGATGGAGGGTCATAGTCGTGACTATGCCGATGAGATATCGGATCTCTCTAATGCTCTCGAGGAAGTGCGTGTGCATCGTTTGACTTTTGAGGAGTCACACAATGATGACCATGCTAAGTTAAAAAAAGATCTTGATCATGCTCTTGTCGTGTCTCGTGTGCTAACCTCCGAGAAGGCTAAACTTGGGGTTGATCATGCTAGACTCAAAGAGGAGTTTGAGATACTCGACAAGGCCCACAAGGTCTTGAAGGGTGCTCACGCTAACCTCAAGGAGTCTCATGCTCAACTCCAAGTTAAGCTAATCAAGGAAAAGGCCACCTTTCCTCATATGGTATTAATTGATAATGCATGTGCTACTAACCCGTGTTGTGAGCATGTGCATCTTGTGGAGGAGAATGCCAAGTTGAAGGATCAACTTGATAAAGGCCTTGTGACATGTATTCAAGGTGAGAAGAACCTCAACGACCTTTTGAGCAATCAAAAGGAAGTGGTGGCCAAGGAAGGAATTGGGTTTGCACCCAAGTCCAAGATCAAGAAGAAGAAGAACAACAAGACCAAACGTCCTCCTCCTCTCAAGCAAACGTTTGTGAAAGAGGGAGAGGGTGCTCCTAAGGAGAAGAAGGAAAAAGTGAAGGGAGTTGACATCCAAAAGGGCAAAAGCATTTCCTCAAACAAAGCCGGCGACTTTAACCCGTCATATGTGTTGTGTCGTGCTAGTGATGGACATGTTTATGCTAAATTTGTTGGTTCTCCTTATGAGTACATTGAATGGTCTATTTGGGTTCCCAAGACCCTTGTTACTAACATCAAAGGACCCATTACTAAATGGGTACCTAAAACCAAGCATTGATCTCTTGTAGGTGTTTGCTTCCGATGGGGGATCATGGTTGCTCGATAGTGGAGCAACAAATCATATGATCGGGAGCAAGGACTTGCTGGTGGACGTGCAAGAGATTCCATCTATGCCCACCAATGTCGAGTGGGGTGATGCATCACATTCTAAGGTATTGGGTCTCGGCAAGGTTGTCATTTCTCATGATCTCACGATCGAGAAAGTCATGCTTGTTGAGTCCCTTGCATACAATTTGCTTTCCGTTCGTCAACTTGCACTCATGGGTTTTGCTACGTTCTTTGACATTGATACCGTGGCCCTCTTGTGGAGCAAGACTTTTAAAGTAGCCTTTGTTGGGCATGTCGAGAACGGTCTCTATGTGATTAACTTTTCGGAGCGACCCACTAAGACCGCGACATGCCTAATGGCTAAAGTTGACGTGGGATGGCTTTGCATCGCCGTTTAGCCCACGTCAATATGAGATCTTTGCAAAGTCTTCTCAAGGGGGACCATGTCCGTGAACTAACAAATGTTAGTTTTGCCAAAGATCGTGCTTTCAGTGCTTGTATCGAAGGAAAGCTTCATGAAAAGGCTCACCCTCCATCAACCATCATCTACTCGAAGAGACCCTTGGAGCTCCTTCACATGGATCTCTTTGGGCCTCCATCTTTTGATAGTCTTGGAGGTAGAAAGTATTGCTTGGTGATTGTGGATGACTATTCAAGATACACTTGCGTATACTTCTTCAAGAGGAAGAGTGAGACTCAACAAACCGTCATCGACTTTGCAAATGAAGCTCAACGTCAACACAATGCAAAGATCTTGACAATAAGAAGTGACAACGGCACCGAGTTCAAGAACTACACCTTGGATGAGTTTCTCAGTGATGAGGGGATCAAGCATCAATATGTTGCACCTTATACTCCTCAACAAAATGGTGTGGCGAAGAGGAAGAACCGGACGTTGATGGATGCGGCAAGGACCATGATGGCGGAGTTAAAGTATCCATACAACTTTTGGGCCGAAGCCATCAACACCGCATGTCATGCATCCAATCGGCTCTATCTTCGCAAAGGCTTGAACAAGACTCCTTATGAGATACTCACCGGCAACAAGCCCAACCTCAAGTACTTCCGGGTGTTCGGTTGTAAGTGTTTCATTCTCAAGAAAGGTGTCCGTTTGTCTAAATTTGAGGCTAGAGCTCATGAGGGCATATTTGTTGGTTATGCTACAAACTCTCATGCTTACCGTGTTCTCAACAAGTCCACCAGACTCATTGAGGAGACGTGTAATGTGGATTTTGACGAAAATAACGGCTCCCAAGTGGAGCAAAGTGGTACTTGTGATGTAGGTGATAAAATTCCTCCCCAAGCCATAAGAAGAATGGGTATTGGTCAAATCCTACCCATTGAGGAACCCCTTGTGGCCGAAGGAGAAGGACAATGCTCCACTCAAGTGGAGCCATCACCTCCCAAGACCCTCACGCTTCCGAAGAACAAAGTGAAGGCCCTCATCCTCGTGAACAAGACCAAGGGCAAGATCAACCTCAAGATGGTGATGAACCTCTAAATGATGCCCAAGGTCAAGTTCTCCCCCTCGAGCAAGTTCAAGATCATGAGCAAGCTCAAGATCAAGAACAATCTCAAGACGGCGCTCAAGATGATCAAGTTAACCCTCCTCCTTCCACACTGGAGGAGGAATTAAAGCGTCGTGCCGCGAAGATTGCTTCCAAGCTCACCACCCAAGGCCATCTCATGGAAAACGTGGTTGGAAGCCTAAGAAAGGGGGTAAGCACTCTTAGACAATTAGCAAACTATTGTGAACATCACGCGTTTGTCTCTTGTGTTGAACCCCAAAAGGTCTATGAGGCGCTCGAAGACTCGGATTGGCTCAATGCCATGCATGAAGAACTCAACAACTTCGAGTACAACAAAGTGTGGAGATTGGTGCCAAGGCCATCGGGGAAGCACAACGTCATTGGAACCAAGTGGATCTTCAGAACAAGCAAGATGCTCATGGGAACATCATTCGCAACAAGGCAAGATTGTTAGCACAAGGCTACTCCCAAGTCGAGGGTATCGACTACGGTGAAACCTTTGCTCCCGTTGCTCGTCTTGAATCCATTCGTTTGTTGATTGCTTATGCTTCCCATCATAACTTTAAGTTGCAACAAATGGATGTGAAAAGTGCTTTTCTTAATGGTCCTATTAATGAGTTGGTCTATGTCAAGCAACCCCCCGGGTTCGAGGACCCCTACTTCCCAAATCATGTGTATCAACTCGATAAGGCACTCTATGGCCTTAAACAAGCCCCACGTGCGTGGTATGACCACCTTACCGAGTTGCTACAAGATCGTGGATTTGAAGTAGGGCTAATCGATCCCACTCTTTTTACTAAGAAGGTCAAAGGGGAGTTGTTTGTATGCCAACTATATGTTGATGACATTATCTTTGGTTCTCCTAACAAAGCTTTCAATGAGGAATTTGCCGCTCTCATGACCTCCAAGTTCAAGATGTCTTCAATGGGAGAGTTGAAGTTCTTTCTTGGTTTTGACATCAAACAAAGAAGAGAAGGAACCTTCATCAACCAAGCCAAATACACTCAAGACATGCTTAAAAGATTCAAGCTAAGTGATGTCAAGCCGGCTACTACACCAATGCCTACCAAGTGCCAACTTGACATTGATCCCAATGGTAAAGCGGTGGATCAAAAGGTATATCGCTCCATGATTGGCTCCTTGCTTTACCTTTGTGCATCTAGACCAGACATCATGTTGAGTGTGGGGATGTGTGCACGGTTTCAAGCCGCACCAAAGGAAAGTCACTATGTGGCGGTCAAGCGAATCTTTCGATATTTGGCTCATACCCCAAACTTTGGCTTATGGTACCCAAGAGGAGAAAACTTCAAGCTTGAAGGTTTCACGGATTCCGATTGGGCGGGAGACGAAGTGGATAGGAAGTCCACTTCCGGAGGGTGCCAATTTCTTGGTTGCTCTTTGGTAAGTTGGTCTTCCAAAAAGAAAAGTTGTGTGTCTCTCTCGTCCACTGAAGTAGAATATGTGGCGGCCGGTAGTTTTTGTGCTCAACTCCTATGGATGAGGCAAACTTTAAAGGAGTACGGTGTCATTTGTGACAAAGTGCCTCTTTGGTGTGATAATGAAAGTGCCATCAAGATTTCTCTCAACCCGGTGCAACACTTCAAGACGAAGCACATTGAGATTCGGTATCACTTCATCCGGGATCACATTAGGCGAAGGGAGATCGAGCTCAAGTATGTCAACACTCATGATAACCTTGCAGATATTTTCACGAAGGCCTTGGATGAAGCAAGATTTCGCGAGTTAAGGCATGAGCTAAATATCATTGATTCGAGCAATGTGACTTGAACCCATGCACCCCCCACCACACTCAACTTGTTGTCTAGTTTAGGTGTAGGCATGGACATAGGGGGAGTGTTGTTCTCTCAATGAACTCTCCCTCCCCCCATTATGCATAAATCGATCACCTCTTTCACATTAGCCATTTTTTATGGTACTTGTGCTTCAAAGACGAGTTTTGGTCATGGGCCCAAGGATAATTCTTCGCGGTGCCATACCATCTAACTCAAACATAGGTGGCTTCGGCCACCGCCCTCTTTCTTCGAGAGGCTTTGTCGCTTGGTGGTTTCTTGTTGTCTTTCTGCCTCTGGTTTGTGCGTGCTCTTGTGGTTTCCTGTGTGTGAAAAGTTTCCGTGCAAAGGCCTTCTTCTCGTGTTGAAACATGCTGTGTCTTGAGTTCACGGTACTACCACGGCCAGCTACGGTACTACCGCATCCAGCCACGGTACTACCGCATGTGGGAGCATGGTACTACCGTCCCCATGCGGCAGTAATTTTTTACTGCTGCCTGGGTGAGCGGTACTACTGCCTCGGTGCGGTACTTCCACCCGAGCGGTACTACCGCGATGATACGTGGTACTACCGCGCCGGTCTGGGCGCGTGGGGATAAGGACGAGCAGGGGGGAGTTCTAACTCCCCATACCCATTCGGTTCTTCCCCCACATCGTCTCTTTCTCTCCCTCGCTCAAGAACGGAGCCGGCGTTCGTCGCCGGATCTCCTCCTCCGGCTGCCCTCCCGTGATTCCGTCCGGTGGGATCGTTCCCCACCACGTGCTCTTGCTATGGACCAAGGTCTTTCCCCAACTCCCTCTCCTTGTTGGGTGTGTTTGGTGTTTCTAGGTTTTGGGGGAGACTTGTGTGTTCTTGAGATTCCTAGGCCTAATCTATGCAAGAGTAGGATGAAGGAGCGTAGCATTGCGTAGGAATTATACTTGTATTTTTGTCTTGCGCTAGATTTGATCACCGTAGCACCGCCATTGTTTCGCGGTTCTTTTCAGATTCGAACCGCTGTTTGGATCTGACGCGACGCGGTACTACCGCCTCTCTGGCGCGGTACTACCACTTGTACGGTACTACCGCCCGTCGGGAGCGGTACTACCGCGCTCACTGCGGCACTAAAATTTTACTTCCGCTCCAACCACGGTACTACCGTGACCTCGCATGGTACTACCATGTTTTGAAGCGGTACTAATATTTTAGTACCGCAGGCCCTGGCGGTTCTACCGTCACTCACATCTATCGCATGACACTTTTTCTCGTATGCCTTCTATGTGTTTCTTGTGCTTTACCGTGGCCTTTGCATTGATCTTTTTCGCGTTCGTTGGTGTTTTGCGTGTGTGTCTCAGGTGGTGGCTCCCGCCGGTCCAATCCCAGTCGTGACACATGCTCCAAGCGTCTGCGCAACCCAGGTGAAGTTCCAGAGGGCTCTTCTGCCTCCAAGCGCAATGTCAAGACCTCAGCTAGCAAGCACAAGGAGCCCGCTAAGGGCATGGATGAGATATCCCAGACATAGTACGTCCGTCTCAGGCAACTCCACCCATATGTGCACCCTCGTTCTTCTGTAAGAGGTTGTGGGCTAATTTGGAACAAGCAACAGACCAACATCTATCTGGATGTCATAAAAAACAAGCAGAATACCTACGTGGATGTGAAGTGGATTGAAATGCATCACATGAGGAAGGACCAGTTCCGTGAGTACTTTGGAGAGGCTCTGGACTTGGTGGAGCAGTTTGGCATTGAGCATGTGATATCCTTTCACCTTGACTATGATCCTGAGCTTATCTGTCAGTTCTTTGCCTCAGTTTACTTTCACTCTAATGAGGAGCGGAGGATGACCTGATGACCAATGGCCGTCAACTGTCTGCTACCTGGAAGGAGTTCATGGATCTGCTCCAGGTTCCTGATGATGGGCTCAACACTCCAGTGGGTGTTCGCCCCCATGCCAATGCTGAGTCTGCCAACAAGGATAAGCTTACACCATTCATGGTTGAGAAGTTGCTCGCCAATGGCAAGAAGGCGTTGGTGCTCAACTCTTTTCTAGATATCATGTATCACATCTTCCGCAACTCCTTGTTCCCTCGCATTGGTGACAAAGACAAGGTTCATGCATATATGGTGGATATGATGCTCATTTGCGAGGAGGCTCGTTTGTCTCAGTCTCAGCCGCTTGATATATCATACATCATGCGGTGTGAGCTTCGGTTTGCAGTGTTCAACCGCAAGGTGCCTATCTATGGGCCCTATCTGTTTCTGCTGGTCTCGAAGACTTGGGAGAAGATGTTCCCTGGTGAGGAGTTCCTTGCTCCAGACTGGATTCGCCATGATCCCATCTGTCTGCGTGTCAAACCCAACTGGGCCAACACCACTACTCGTGCTGATGCGTCTGCTACTAGGGCTGCTGTTGATGAGGAAGATGCTGGCACCGAGGATGTTGCTGAGGGCCGTGCTGCTAGGCCTTCCCAGAGTTCCACTATGCCATCTTGGGCCAAGAAGCTGAAGGACAAGATGAAGACTCTTTTCTGCATGCAAGCCAAGGGGCAGTACAGAACTCACGTGGTGTCCAAGGAGAGTCGTCGCAGGGACAAGAAGATCTTGCAGCTCTATGGTGAGGAAGTGTCTGGTGGGTCTGAGGAGCGCATCACTCCAGAGGCTGAGTGGATGGAGAAGCAAGGCTACAGGTGGACTGATTCTGAGGAGGACATCGAGGAGACCATCCCTACTGCTGAGGAGACCGACAGAGAGGGTTGGGACGAGTTCCCTGCTTGAGCCACCTCTTGTGTGTAGGTGTCCTCTCTGCCTTTTTGGCGTCTCGATGACAAAGGGGGAGAGAGTGTAGGGATTTGCGAGTCGTGTGTGTGTCGTGTGTTTGCTGCTTTCTCGGTCGAACCTCGGTTGCTTTACTTCTTTGGTGTAAGACTTATGCACTCTATCTATCCTAGCGAGCTTGTGATATATTGTGCTATCTTTATGCTATGCTCTACTTTGATGTTAATTATCGTGCCTTGGTCTCTAATATATAGGGGGAGTGTTGATCCTAGTTTGTGTGCTATGCAGTCCAAAGCATTCATCTAGATTGCACACATCTAGGGGGAGCCCGTCTATATTTTAGAGAGGTGGGGTTTGCCCTTGCTCATACTATCTTATCTATGTGCAAATCTCGTGTTGTCATCAATCCACCAAAAAGGGGGAGATTGTAAGGGCATATTTATCCCTTAGGTGTTTTGGTGATTGATGACAATGCGTTTGCGGACTAATCGTGTGCCTTGAGTTTCTCAGATACTTCATCACTAGGCACGAGACGATTCGGTGCGCCTCGGAGACTATTGAAGTCGGCGTTGTTCTACGTTTCTCTTTTGGTGGATTTGAGTCATAGGAGAGTCGTACTATTAAGAGGGGGTCCGTGTCGGAAAGGTTTGGGTGGAATCAACACGTACACTTGTCCTACCTTTCCTTGCACTTTGGAGCATCTATTCGTTATCCTAGTTGTGCCAAAATCTGACGGCTACTGCTGTACTTGCGGTAGTACCCCAAGTACCAGCGGTAGTACCACTGTGGGTCACGGTAGTACCGCTCCTCTGGAGCCGTAGTACCGTGGCTCCCAGGCCTAGTGCCGCTCCGGTACAGTAGTAGGGGTGGATGTAATTTTTTACATCCGCGCCCCCCACGGTAGTACTGCTCGTCCAGCGCGGTAGTACCGCGAGAGCCCACGGTAGTACTGCTCCCTAGGAGTCGTAGTACCGTGGCCCTCCTACCTAGTATCGCGGCGTCACGGTAGTAGGAGAGGATGTAATTTTTTACATCCGCGCCTCTACGGTAGTACCGCGCCTCGTGCGCGGTAGTACCGCGTCGGATTTTTGTACCACCTCATTTTCAGCGAAAGTAGGCACGGATGTAATTTATTTCATCCGCGCCCTTCCCAGGCGATGATTTTCCTGCCTTGCGGTAGTACCGCAAGGGGGAGCGGTAGTACCGCGCAAGCGGTAGTACTGCACCCAAGTCAGGCTAGTCCCGGCCTCTGTTGCTGTCGCGGAAGTACCGTGGTCCGCCACGATAGTACCACGCGGCCTCGCGGTAGTACCGCGCCCCTGGAGCGGTAGTACCGCGTGTCGCGGGCTGAACATGTGCATAACGGTTGGATTTTTCCCATGACTATATAAGGGGCGTCTTCTACCTCTAGTTGACTACCTCTTCCACCTCTAAGCTCCATTGTTGCTCCAAGCTCCATTTTCGCCCGATCTCTCTCCCTAGCCAATCAAACTTGTTGATTTGCTCGGGATTTGGTGACAAGGGCCCGATCTACACTTCCACCAAGGGATATTTGATTCCCCCCACTCATCCCTAGCGGATCTTGTTACTCTTGGGTGTTTGAGCACCCTAGATGGTTGAGGTCACCTCGAAGCCATACTCCATTGTGGCGAACCTTCGTGGTGGTGTTGGGAGCCTCCAATTGTTGTGGAGATTGCCCCAACCTTGTTTGTAAAGGTTCGGTCGCCGCCTTCAAGGGCACCAATAGTGGAATCACGGCATCTCGCATTGTGTGAGGGCATGAGGAGAATACGGTGGCCCTAGTGGCTTCTTGGGGAGCATTGTGCCTCCACACCGCTCTAACGGAGATGTACTTCCCCTTAAAAGGAAGGAACTTCGGTAACACATCCTCGTCTTCACCGGCTCCACTCTTGGTTATTTCGTGCCTTTACTTTTGCAAGCCTACTTGTGTTGTATCCCTTGCTTGCTTATGTGCTAGTTGTTATTGCATCATATAGGTTTCTCACTTAGTTGCACATCTAGACAACCTATTTTGTTGCAAAGTTTTATTTTGTAAAGAAAAGCTTAAAAAAATTTAGTTGCCTATTCATCCCCCCCCCCTCTAGTCAACCATATCGATCCTTTCAAGTTCATCATACAAAAAGTCCACAAATAACCATTCATCAATTAATACTCCTAGATGTTGAGTCATAGGAATAAGAGCAGTACTGACAATACATCAGAGCTTATATGTGCACAAAAATTCATGTTCATTATTCATTCAGTGACTTTACATCACTGATCGGAAGTGCAGCTCGCTGCAGCCCTCCTCTAGCCAACCTAGTAGTACACTATTCAACAGATCCAATGAATGCAAAGGTATAAGGGCAACAGACAGATGAAAGGATCAAAGAAAGACACAAGGAGGAGTAATCACTTGTAATATTAATGGTTCGGTTCATACATCCCTTTGAGCATGTCATGGAACCAATATATATGGTTCTAACTTTGATCCCATTTTTGAGCGAAACTACATTTTTACAGATCTCCTAATTTTCATCCCATTATTTTATAGTCCAGCATTCAATAGTTAATTTAACATCAACATCAGGAGGGAGTGTACCTCCCTTTTGCATTTGAATCGGTTGAAACGATTAAACCTCTCTGCAAACAAAATCTGCAAACCATGTATCAAACATTTTAGAGTATGCTGGCAATACAGAGAAATAAACGAACCACATGAAATAGTAATGAATGGACCTAACTTCACATAATATGAAAAATGCTCAATTCAATTTTTTCAATAGTCAATAAGTGTTTTCCATGAGAAGTTGTATGGTGTAGATCTGACCAGAACTACACACGCTGATCGATACATAGTAGTAAGTGTAACATATATTCTTTCTATTTGTATATGCCTACAAATTTATGTACTTCACACAGTAAGTGCTATTTGACTTGTAAGTATTCCATTACCATTTACCAAGAACATTTATATCATAGCTCTGGAAGCTTTGGACCTGAATACACCTTTTTTTGACCACTATGAGGCCTTCAAACCCTTTTTGTTTGTCTAGTGAGCACCTTAGAACACAATTAACATCTTTAGCACATCGAAAAATACATATCTGGATCATACAATATATAGCAAGTGACTTTGTTATTCCAATAAATACATATCCTATATAGATAGGAAAACGCCACGCATTGCCCGCAGAAGCGGTGGGCTAACCAACATTAATAACCTCTTTAAAAGCCAATAAGGTTAAGGAAGTATACACCTAAATAACTAATCATGCATATACACAAATAGATATGGGATCTAAATATTTTGCTAGTTACCTATGGTTTTTAGACAAACGAAAATAAATAGGTGTTCCTTTACGAAGAGGGTGCATACCATAAACTGTAGAAAGTGAATATTCATTACAGAAAACAGAAGTAGAAGAGCTAGATTCAAAACAGTGATGACAAACTACAACCTGTTATTCAATCTGTATGTATCTATGGATCGAAGTTTATCACAATATTTTGAACCATACCAATCTTCTTGTGCATGCTCCTATATTTTAGATCACGAAAGAAAAAATTCCAGTAAACTGAAACAAAATCTAAAACGGACGTTGAATGCATATTTCAGCACTCGGCACTCCACCGCAATAATCATAACATGCACCTGCTGGCGAAAGATGAACAACTCTTTTTAATCTGCATTCTTATAGTTCCCCTATTCAAAATTTAAATGAATAAATTTGATGACACACAATATTACAGGACAGTAAATAACTACAGTGCTTGTCCTGGAAAGGCAGAATCCAAACTAGCTAGGGTCAAATCGACAGTCAAGTGACTGGTTGTTATTTATTGAACTAAATCAACTACAAATGGGAAGAAATCACAAAGTTTTAGTGGTAGAAACCATCCAAGAGATACACCATCAACTACACATTTATCACACGCATATGCTAGATATTTTACCACAATGGAGCTGAATAAAAAAAGCACTGGACAACTTCAGTGATATTTTAAATGGCCTAAACTGGTAGAATTAGTTTGCGTTGTTTTAAGATGGCAAAAGTAGCATTTTATACTTCTTTTCACGAAGGAGCACATCCAGCGGCAAGAACTGATAGGCAAGACCCACCTTACCAACGTGACGCCGGTGCGAAGGCATCTCGCAGATCCAAGGCGACCAGCCCCACCAACTGTAATTGTAATTGATGGTTAGACACCAGCTAATAACAAAAAGTGGAATTGAAATGAGAAGAGTCAGACCTCCTTCCATCTTTCTATGCTTCAACTTTATGTTCTTACAATGGTTTCCATGCTCCCAGCAGCTACTTCCAAATGTAGTTGAAGCAAATCATCGTCTTCTGAATCCTTGTAGACAACCTGCATGGTAAAGCAAGAATCAAGAAAGGTTTTCTACAAACCTGACCATAAACATGAACATAATAAAAATATAAAACTCGCAGTGCAACAAGTGTGACGCCCCCGATTCAATCGTAAACTAATCATGCACGCAAATGTGTACGATCGAGATCAGGGACTCACGGGAAGATATCACAACACAACTCTAAAACATAAATAAGTCATACAAGCATCATAATACAAGCCAGGGGCCTCGAGGGCTCGAATACAAGTGCTCGATCATAGACGAGTCAGCGGAAGCAACAATATCTGAGTACAGACATATGTTAAACAAGTTTTCCTTAAGAAGGCTAGCACAAACTGGGATACAGATCGAAAGAGGCGCAGGCCTCCTGCCTGGGATCCTCCTAACTACTCCTGGTCGTCGTCAGCGGGCTGCACGTAGTAGTAGGCACCCCCAGTGTAGTAGTCGTCATCGACGGTGCCGTCTGGCTCCTGGGCTCCAGCATCTGGTTGCGACAACCAGAAAGAAAGGAAAGGGGGGAAAGGGGGGAGAAAGCAACCGTGAGTACTCATCCAAAGTACTCGCAAGCAAGGAACTACACTACATATGCATGGGTATATGTGTAAGGAGGCCATATCAGTGGACTGAACTGCAGAATGCCAGAATAAGAGGGGGATAGCTAGTCCTGTCAAAGACTACGCTTCTGGCAGCCTCCGTCTTGCAGCATGTAGAAGAGAGTAGATTGAAGTCCTTCAAGTAGCATCTCCAAGTAGCATCTCCAAGTAGCACCGGGTTGTATCTGGCACTTGGAAGGGTGTGTTTTATTAAGTATCCGGTTCTAGTTGTCATAAGGTCAAGGTACAACTCTGGGTCGTCCTTTTACCGAGGGACACGGCTATTCAAATAGATTAACTTCCCTGCATGGGTGCACCACATAACCCAACACGCTCGATCCTATTTGGCCGGACACACTTTCCTGGGTCATGCCCGGCCTCGGAAGATCAACACGTCGCAGCCCCACCTAGGCACAACAGAGAGTTCAGCACACCGGTCTAAACCTAAGCGCGCAGGGGTCTGGGCCCATCGCCCTGAGCACACCTGCACGTTGCGTGGGCGGCCGGAAGCAGACCTAGCCTAGTGGCGTTCCAGTCCAATCCGACGCGCGCCGCTCAGTTGCTGACTTCACGAAGGCTTCGGCTGATACCACGACGCCGGGATACCCATAACTACTCCCGCGTAGATGGTTAGTGCGTATAGACCAAATGGCCAGACTCAGATCAAATACCCAGATCTTGTTAAGCGTGTTAAGTATCTGCGAACGCCGAACAGGGCTAGGCCCACCTGTCTCCTAGGTGGTCTCAACCTGCCCTATCGCTCCGCCACAAAGTAACAGTCGGGGGCCATCGGGAACCCAGGCCCACCTCTACCGGGATGGAGCCACCTGTCCTTTCAGCACCCTCATCAGAATCACTTGCGGGTACTCCTCGAGCTGACCCGACTTTAGTCACCATCTGTATAGTATGTATGTATGTATAGTATATACCCGTGATCACCTCCCAAGTGATCACGGCCCAATAGTATAGCAAGGCAGACTGACAAGAATGTAGGGCCAATGATGATAAACTAGCATCCTATACTAAGCATTTAGGACTGCGGGTAAGGTATCAATGATTGTAGCAATAATGATAGGCTATGCAACAGAATAGGAGTAATCAAACAGTAACATGCTACACTACTCTAATGCAAGCAGTATAGAGAAGAATAGGCGATATGTGGTGATCAAAGGGGGGCTTGCCTGGTTGCTCTGGCAAGAGAGAGGGGTCGTTAACTCCGTAGTCGAACTGGGCAGCAGCAACGTCGGCCTCGTAGTCTATCGGAGAGAAGAGGGGGAAGAAACAATGAATACCATGCAAACAGATGCATATCGATGCATGACAAGACAAGTAACGATGCTAGGTGTGCCCAATCGCGGTAGTAGGTGATACCGACGAAGGGGGAAACATCCGGGAAAGTATTCCCGGTGTTCCGCGTTTTCGGACCGGTGAACCGGAGGGGGAAAGTTGCGTGTTCGGTATGCTAGGGGTGTGTGGCGGACGAACGGGCTGCGTATCCCGATTCGTCTCGTCGTTCTAAGCAACTTTCATGTTGAAAATAATTTAATCCGAGTTACGGATTAAAAGATATGATTTTCTAAAGATTTTATTAATTTCTGGAATTTAATTAATTATTTAATTTAATTCGAAAATGAATTAATGACATCAGCATGATGTCATGCTGACGTCAGCAGTCAACGGAGTTGACTGGTCAACCTGTCCAGTGGGTCCCACTGGTCAGTGACACATTTTAATTAACAGATTAGTTAAACTAATTATAATTAATTAATGGGGGTGGGCCCCACTGTCATACTAACTAATTAGCCAATTAACAGTAGTTTAATTAAATTAATTAATCCTTAGGTTAATTAATCTTAATTGGTAATTTAATCAGAATTAATTAAGTTAATTAATTAGTTAATTAATTAATTAATTATTTTTATTATTTATTTATTATTTATTTATTTATATATTCTTTTTTTTAATGTTTTGGGCCGTGGGGCCCCCGTGTCATAGGCCCACAGGCCTTAGCGGGTCAACGGGCGCGGGCGCTGGGCTATGCGGGTGCGGGCGCCCGAACAGGATGCAACCAGTCGGCGCCACGGCGAGGGGGGGGAACGCCGGCGCGGCACCGGCGGAAGGCTGCGCGCGTGCGCGAGAGCGCTGGGGGAGCGCAACGCCACAAGTGAGAGGGGGGGCCGCGGGCGCGTGGGCCGGCAAAGCCAGGGCGCGCTTGGGAGCAGGGGCGCGGCCAGGGGCAGCGGTGACGGACGCCGGTGGAGCCGCCAGTAGAGGCGCGTGGGGAGGCGGGCACAGCACGGCATCAGCAGCGCCAGCAACGGGCGGAGGCGGGGCACGGTGCAGAGGAGCGAGGCACGTGCGAGTGGCGCGTCCATGCGGGGCTGTCGGCGAAGGCGGGGCGCGGTCCGGGCGCATCGAGGCGCAGGTGTGCGCAGCCGGGCGCGGCGACAGGCACGGGGGCGCGTCGAGGAGCTCGTTGGGGCGGTCGGGCGCGACGCGGTGACAGGGGAAGGAGAGGAGGGGCGCGCGCGTGCTCACATCGAGAAGTAGGGTCTAGGGCAGCGGGTGTTGAGGAGGAGGGCGGAGACGACGGCGTCGAGGAGGCAATCCGGCGACGCGGTCCGGGGCGGCGTGGTCTCTAGGCGGCAACGGGCGACGGCGTCGGGGAGGAGGACGGTGGCGCCGAGGACGGCTTCGGGCGACGGGTGGCGGCGCCAGGGGCGTCGGGGGCGACGGGGACGTGCACCGGGGCGGCGTCGGGCGGCTTCGGGCTTCTCCCGTTCTCGATCCAGAACTGGATCGGGGGAGGGGGAGAGAGTGACGTGGGGAGGGGAGTGGGAGCGGTCGTGGGTTAGGGTTTCTGGTGTGGGGGGATAAGGGAGTGAGGGGGCGGCCGGTTGGGCCTGGCCTGGCTAATAGCTGGGCCGGCTGGCCCAGTGGGGGGGGGGTCTGCTTTTCCCTTTTTTGTTGTTTTGTTTTTTGTTTTGTATTTTCTTTTCTTTTCTTTATTTTCCTTTTCTGTTTTAATTCAATTTAAAATATTTATGCTTTTTATAAAACTGTATCTTCTACACCATAATTATCTATGTAATATTTAGTACAAACCGAACATTTTTATTTTAATGTTTGAAAACTTTTATTGTTTCCCTGTAATGAAATTTTGAATTTGTTTCGGTTTTGAATTATCTAGGGTTTATCAACAGTAACCGAGGTGACGTGGCATCATTAGTGGGGGATCACTGTAGCTTAATTATCCGGGCGTCACAAGTCTCCTCCACTACAAGAAATCTCATCCCGAGATTTAGGAGGCGTAAGGGGGGAAGAAGATTCTAGTTACGAAATTCTAGCGAGTGTTCTCGGTCTTAATTGCTCTTTCCAAAGTAGTTGATCCCTTTTTGGTGATGTCTTCATTTCTCTGCTCCAGATCATCATGATTAAGTGGCCATCCTTCCTTCGGAGTCTTCATCATACTAACGAAAGATTAAGGGGGTATACCGGAAGAATGGACCTCTGCAGGGTAGACTATCTGGTAGACAACAACGAGGAAGGTGGCGGAAAGTAACTCTCGAATTGAAATTTAAGACAATATCGAGAGCAAAGCAAGAAGGTGCAAAATAGAAGTTTCAAGCGCATAGGCAATCGTTCGTTGCCTGAAGCGAAGTGTGAAAGGGGTTCAGAGCAATGGGAATAAGTATTGCGCCTGATACCAGATTGATGATCTCATCGGAAGGTGGCTCATGAATTACATACGAGTCCACGCGAGAGGAATAACTTTGGGAACAGGGGGTGTACAGGAGAGTCAGGTTTCGATCCTGTGGAACTGTGGGTTATGGGCCCACCATGTGGGTTAAAAGTAGGAAGGGCGGAGACGTCTTGCGTGATCATGCAAGAAAGGCATGTCAGAGGATAGCCTGTCGATTATGTTGGCAACAATGTCAATACCAAGGGCAAGGGACGAAGAGAATCATTTTCCTGCTCGTTGAACGAGGCGGACCAATAGGCAAAGTTCTCGTCCATCGGTGGTGACCGGGATGCTATCGACAATTTCAACAGGGTCTTACTGACAAAGTTGTACACCGAGGTGTTTGCACAAGCAGAGAATTATTACTGCCTATATCATATAGATCATAGAAATGGTCTAAACAAACCAACGGAAAGGGAAAAGTGTCTATCAGATTTAATCAGAACGATGGAAAGAAAAATGTGTTTAAACACATAATTCAGGGGTATATCCTTCCCATGGACAAGCAGAGAGCATGATATCCATGACAGGATATAACGTAGGAAACCATTTAGGTTAAGGGAGAGGAATTTTCATGGCATTATCCATACAACGGTGTTTGAATAATTGATAACGAAAATTTAGCATTATTCTCCAAATGTTTTTATTGAAGATCGGAGTACCACAGACAAGCTTCGAGATAGCATGGACATGGTCTTCAAGCAAAGGTCGTACTTTTGATACATGAAAGATTCATCAGGAACAACTTGTAGAATAAGTCTTACTGTTTCCTCATGGAAGAATGGATAACATAGCAAAAGGGAACTATAACAATAGGGTCTCCGGCCTGGTGGGCTAGGTATGACCCCACCTTACCGGGTCATATAAAGACCAATGTTATAATTCTTGGAAATATGTTCCAACCATCATATCTGACCGAGGTTCAGATCCGATTGGTGTCAGGATAACTCAGAAGAAAAAGGTGCAACACAATTTACGAGATGACAATGTAAGTTTCTCGGGAAATGAGCTATGGAGCGAGTTTCGACACACAAGTTCATCATTTAATCAAGGAGAGGTGAGGAGGTGGCTGATTGACTCAGCGACAATCCATTGACATTTCCAAAAAGGATGGATTTCCACAACTATGTGAACAAGGAGATAACATTTGTCAGATCAAATGATATAATGAGGTATGCTGGAGGAAAACATACACAGTTAAACATTGGTAGAAAGGTGCGCCCGAAATATGGGTTGGGCTGCACGACCAATGTCAGAATAGTGATTCAATAATCAATAGTCTAAGAATGAATGGCCGACCATTAACTTCAAAGCAATAGGGTTGCTAGAAAGGCAGAATCCAAACAGCACCGTTCACTTGTTGGTACCCCGGTTCGAATCAACGCGAGGACCAAGAAAGAATGGTGATGATGAGAAGTATCACTATACCAAGAATTCTTAAGAGGTGGAGCCATCCTCACAACATTCTTGACATCAAAGATGGTAATACTCCGCGGTAGAATCAGAACATAAGTTGGATAACAAGGAACTCAAGGTACAACACAAAACAGGAACAATTTTTGTGTTGGAGGGA
Organism: Triticum timopheevii; assembly: GCA_963921465.1. Lineage (NCBI taxonomy): Eukaryota > Viridiplantae > Streptophyta > Magnoliopsida > Poales > Poaceae > Triticum > Triticum timopheevii. Next base: position 110,188,829 of record OY997270.1, read on the forward strand.
ATGCAATAATGTTGTGGATGATAACCCAAACCATCAAGGGCAAAGGATGCTATTTCCAATCAAGAATTCGATAGATATCTTGGAAGACCTCAGAATGTTGATGATGATCACGACACATTTGTCGAGAGGTTTCGAGAAGATGTAACTGATCGGTGATGACATCAAGTCAACGGAAATGATGAAGCCAAGAGTCATTGGGACCATGGGTACGACACAAACTCAAAATCAAGCTTGCTGCTCAAGGACAAACGATATGACGAGGAAGATCGATTGTAAGATTAGCTCACCGTCGAAATTTGTGCTCCGAGAAGGACCCGGTAGCACAGTTAAAAATTAGCACAATGATATAGGCAATCAGGCTAGGAATGGCGTGATCGGGTACAAACTCGTAAGTAAAGAAGATTACTAAAAGTTGTTGAACCGTAGTGTGGACTCGATTCAGTTATTGGTGTCTTTGAGTGTTTAATAACTCAAAGCCCGTGAAAAATTGGAATCAGTGAGGATGTAGTACTTGATGGAGAACTCATAAGAAGTTATGCAGTTCCAAGATAATCTCGAGATAGCAGGGGTTAATATTCGACGACAGATCAAGTAGAGGTTGTACCGGGGTATTGGTCCACAGAAGACAAGTGCTTACACTTGCATCGAAAATGGTATTTAAAGGAGAACATGGTCGGAACCATAATTGCAAAATGCCAGATCCCAGATATAAGATAAACTTATACCAAGGAATATTTCATTGAAGAGAAGCTTTAATGATACGATCTACATCGTGTCCATGGGCATGAACGCAAGGTTCAAGGTCGACTCCCACTTCTCCAATGCATAACCTTTCATTCACTTCTCGCGTTCGATGAAGTTGCAGTGTTGAAAAGAAAATTTCTGGCGAAGCACCAGAAGAGTATGACTCGTGAAAACTTTCGGGTTCACACGGTTTAGAGAAGGCATATGTTCAACCCATAGGGGCTTCTTAGAAACATATACCACCAGTTTCGAGAGTAAATAACACAAGCCCGAAAGCAGAGCATGGTTGGCCAAGCAGAGGATACAACTTAACAAGGGCATTATGTCTCAGGGGAAGAACTCACAAAGTGATCAAATGTGAAGGACACAGTCGGATATCAATCCGACAAAGGACTTGATGGTCCACAAAGGATCTGATGTGAGTATCGGTACTCAACCAGAAGAGGAAGGAATGCAAATGCAACAGGTTATGGAATCATCTGAATAATTCAAAGCATAAATGCAAAGGAATTATGATTTCCAAAACAAAGGATCAGAAGCAGACGTTCTGATCAAGGATGGATCAAATGAATATACCAGAGGCACAATCGACGACAAATAGTTTGGTCGAGAACCAGCTCATGTCCAAAATGATGTCTGAGCCGGAAAGATAATCCTAGGACTCGACTGATGATTGTGAACATTCACAACGCATTGAATCAACGGACTCAAAAATGATGGTGACAAAGGATGCCAATATGATTACTTCACTTATGGGATTAATCATAATGAAAGCAAACAAGAAATTCCAGAGCAATAGGTTGCTGAGGATTTTCAGAATATCGAATGGTAGACTTTTGTGTAACACATGAACAACTGGGGGATGAGCGGATACTCGATAAGTGCGAGAATTAACCGTAGGGGTATTCATGTGACAAAGAACAGCAAGGCAGTAAGCTCAAAGGATTATCAAAACAACGACGAGTTTTTCAGGGTATCTTGTAATAACAAGACCAACTGGGGATGAAGGTAAGAATAAAAACTGCAAGTAGTTATCCATAAGGGTTTACGGTGGAAGGGGAATTGCAAACGCGATGAACACAAGTTCTCGAGTTAACAGCAGAGAGTATCTTCAGGGTCTTCTGGTGCAGCAGACGACCATCAGTAATAAGGGGCTCTCCGGGTGAAAGTGATAACGAGATCCTAATGTTAGATTTAGCAAAATTCATTTAACCCGAATAGAAGAGAGTTTAGAGTCCCAGAGTATAGGTCGAGGAGTAAAAGATCCTAGTACCACCCAATGGCGACGTGTGCCGGTAAGACACACAGCCATGTTAGTAAAAGTTTTTGCAACGTCTAGACTCGACTTCGGCCAAGGAGTTGGGAAGGGGATTCCTACAGGCAGTCGGCTCTGATACCAACTTGTGACGCCCCCGACTCAATCGTACACTAATCATGCACGCAAATGTGTATGATCAAGATCAAGGACTCACGGGAAGATATCACAACACAACTCTAAAACATAAATAAGTCATACAAGCATCATAATACAAGCCAGGGGCCTCGAGGGCTCGAATACAAGTGCTCGATCATAGACGAGTCAGCGGAAGCAACAATATCTGAGTACAGACATAAGTTAAACAAGTTTTCCTTAAGAAGGCTAGCACAAACTGGGATACAGATCGAAAGAGGCGCAGGCCTCCTACCTGGGATCCTCCTAACTACTCCTGGTTGTCGTCAGCGGGCTGCACGTAGTAGTAGGCACCTCCAGTGTAGTAGTCGTCATCGACGGTGGCGTCTGGCTCCTGGGCTCCAGCATCTGGTTGCGACAACAGAAAGAAAGGAAAGGGGGGAAAGGGGGGAGAAAGCAACCGTGATTACTCATCCAAAGTACTCGCAAGCAAGGAACTACACTACATATGCATGGGTATATGTGTAAGGAGGCCATATCAGTGGACTGAACTGCAGAATGCCAGAATAAGAGGGGGATAGCTAGTCCTATCGAAGACTACGCTTCTGGCAGCCTCCGTCTTGCAGCATGTAGAAGAGAGTAGATTGAAGTCCTCCAAGTAGCATCTCCAAGTAGCATCTCCAAGTAGCATCTCTAGTAGAATTGCATAGCATAATCCTCACGTTGCGTGGGCGGCCGGAAGCAGACCTAGCCTAGTGGCGTTCCAGTCCAATCCGGCGCGCGCCGCTCAGTTGCTGACATCACGAAGGCTTCGGCTGATACCACGACGCCGGGATACCCATAACTACTCCCGCGTAGATGGTTAGTGCGTATAGACCAAATGGCCAGACTCAGATCAAATACCCAGATCTCGTTAAGCGTGTTAAGTATCTGCGAACGCCGAACAGGGCCAGGCCCACCTGTCTCCTAGGTGGTCTCAACCTGCCCTATCGCTCCGCCACAAAGTAACAGTCGGGGGCCGTCGGGAACCCAGGCCCACCTCTACCGGGATGGAGCCACCTGTGCTTTCAGCCCCCTCATCAGAATCACTCTCGGGTACTCCTCGAGCTGACCCGACTTTAGTCACCATCTGTATAGTATGTATGTATGTATAGTATATACCCGTGATCACCTCCCGAGTGATCACGGCCCAATAGTATAGCAAGGCAGACTGACAAGGATGTAGGGCCAATGATGATAAACTAGCATCCTATACTAAGCATTTAGGACTGCGGGTAAGGTATCAATGATTGTAGCAACAATGACAGGCTATGCAACAGAATAGGAGTAATCAAACAGTAACATGCTACACTACTCTAATGCAAGCAGTATAGAGAAGAATAGGCGATATCTGGTGATCAAAGGGGGGGCTTGCCTGGTTGCTCTGGCAAGAGAGAGGGGTCGTTAACTCCGTAGTCGAACTGGGCAGCAGCAACGTCGGCCTCGTAGTCTATCGGAGAGAAGAGGGGGAAGAAACAATGAATACCATGCAAACAGATGCATATCGATGCATGACAAGACAAGTAACGATGCTAGGTGTGCCCAATCGCGGTAGTAGGTGATACCGACGAAGGGGGAAACATCCGGGAAAGTATTCCCGGTGTTCCGCGTTTTCGGACCGGTGAACCGGAGGAGGAAAGTTGCGTGTTCGGTATGCTAGGGGTGTGTGGCGGACGAACGGGCTGCGTATCCGGATTCGTCTCATCGTTCTAAGCAACTTTCATGTTGAAAATAATTTAATCCGAGTTACGGATTAAAAGATATTATTTTCTAAAGATTTTATTAATTTCTGGAATTTAATTAATTATTTAATTTAATTCGAAAATGAATTAATGACATCAGCATGATGTCATGCTGACGTCAGCAGTCAACGGAGTTGACTGGTCAACCTGTCCAGTGGGTCCCACTGGTCAGTGACACATTTTAATTAACAGATTAGTTAAACTAATTATAATTAATTAATGGGGGTGGGCCCCACTGTCATACTAACTAATTAGCCAATTAACAGTAGTTTAATTAAATTAATTAATCCTTAGGTTAATTAATCTTAATTGGTAATTTAATCAGAATTAATTAAGTTAATTAATTAATTAATTATTTTTATTATTTATTTATTTATATATTCTCTTTTTTTTAATGTTTTGGGGCCGTGGGGCCCCCGTGTCATAGGCCCACAGGCCTTAGCGGGTCAACGGGCGCGGGCGCTGGGCTATGCAGGTGCGGGCGCCCGAACAGGATGCAACCAGTCGGCGCCACGGCGAGGGGGGGGGGGAACGCCGACGCGGCACCGACGGAAGGCTGCGCGCGTGCGCGAGAGCGCTGGGGGAGCGCAACACCACAAGCGAGAGGGGGGGCCGCGGGCGCGTGGGCCGGCAAAGCCAGGGCGCGCTGGGGAGCAGGGGCGCGGCCAGGGGCAGCGGTGACGGACGCCGGTGGAGCCGCGAGTAGAGGCACGTGGGGAGGCGGCGCAGCACGGCATCAGCAGCGCCAGCAACGGGCGGAGGCGGGGCACGGTGCAGAGGAGCGAGGCACGCGCGAGTGGCGCGTCCATGCGGGGCTGTCGGCGAAGGCGGGGCGCGGTCCGGGCGCATCGAGGCGCGGGTGTGCGCAGCCGGGCGCGGCGACAGGCACGGGGGCGCGTCGAGGAGCTCGTCGGGGCGGTCGGGCACGACGCGGTGACAGGGGAAGGAGAGGAGGGGCGCGCGCGTGCTCACATCGAGAAGTAGGGTCTAGGGCAGCGGGTGTTGAGGAGGAGGGCGGAGACGACGGAGTCGAGGAGGCAGTCCGGCGACGCGGTCCGTGGCGGTGTGGTCTCCAGGCGGCAACGGGCGACGGCGTCGGGGAGGAGGACGGTGGCGCCGGGGACGGCTTCGGGCGACGGGTGGCGGTGCCAGGGGCGTCGGGGGCGACGGGGACGTGCACCGGGGCGGCATCGGGCGGCTTCGGGCTTCTCCCGATCTCGATCCAGAACTGGATCGGGGGAGGGGGGAGAGAGCGACGTGGGGAGGGGAGTGGGAGCGGTCGTGGGTTAGGGTTTCGGGTGTGGGGGGATAAGGGAGTGAGGGGGCGGCCGGTTGGGCCTGGCCTGGCTAATAGCTGGGCCGGCTGGCCCAGTGGGGGGGGGGTCTGCTTTTTCCTTTTTTGTTGTTTTGTTTTTTGTTTTGTATTTTCTTTTCTTTTCTTTATTTTCCTTTTTTGTTTTAATTCAATTTAAAATATTTATGCATTTTATAAAACTGTATCTTCTACACCATAATTATCTATGTAATATTTAGTACAAACCGAACATTTTTATTTTAATGTTTGAAAACTTTTATTGTTTCCTTGTAATTAAATTTTGAATTTGTTTCGGTTTTGAATTTTGTAGGGTTTATCAACAGTAACCGAGGTGACGTGGCATCATTAGCGGGGGATCACTGTAGCTTAATTATCCGGGCGTCACAAAAAGCCACACCTTGCTGGGTAGTTTTGGTTGCAGCTCAGTTGATTTGTTCCTTTGGTGTTATCTAAATCAGGATCAACAACGAAAACAAAATCCATTGAGTATCATCACCCCTTGCACCCCGGCCTCGATGATGATCCCCATCAGGAAGTCTGGGACGACGACGGCGATGATCATCATCATGCTCTCCACCAGCAGTGTGCACATGCACAGGTTGACGACGAAGTAGGTGAAGCGGTCAGGTCCTTTCATTAGCCCGGTAAGGTAGTACAGCATTGCACCAGGGATCACAGCAATGACGGACAGGTATGGACTGGCTGACAATGTGTTTAAGATCACAAACTCCGCCACGCCGTAATGGCCACTCGGCCTCTCCCTTCTGAATACCTAGAAGCAAAGTGTGCAGACAGACTTCTATTTATTTCAGACTTTCAATATACAGTGAAAGCATGGACATATAAGTGCTCTTGTGAAAATGTTAGTCTGATGGCAGGGAGAAAGCAACCTTTACGTCCTCTACAAAATAAGGGAATCCTCCAATGGCCATGAAGGTAAGAAGTGTCGTCGTATACATTATTACTTCACATCTAGACTGAAAAATCAGGGAACAGATCAATTTTGTTGACATATAAATTATTTATGTTGCCTAATGAATCATGTCTTCTAGAATTCACCTGGATGGAACTGTAATTGTGGCCAACTTGGTGGAATATGGTGCCAAGACAAATGCCAATGCCCAGGTAAACACCCAAGCGCATCCAGTAGTATCCTATGTCCCTGTGCATATTCAAAAATGACCTACTGGTGAGTACAAAGAGCTTTGTTGAGAAGCTCGCTTGTTCCCTCTTCCTAAATGGAGCTCCACCCTGGAACATAGCTCAATAATACTAGAACAATAATTTGATTTTGAATGTGTAAACATCGCTAGGCCAGCACCGTATACTCCGCGGCGAGAAGTTTGTTGCCGGTTCGTTCAAATGAAATACGACATGTTGTACAGATGCTGATTTAGCATATTGTTCCCTCCAGTTCATAATGGAGATTCTTTAGGAGCTGAACTTTGAAAACTTTGACAGCCAGTATGTTTTGAATATTCAGGTCCAAAATGATATGCGTTTCTCAGAAAATATTTCCAACATGTTACAATTTTACTGGGTATTATATGTACATATTATACCACAACAAAAACAAGTTGCCAAAGTTACATTTTGAAGGCCGTGGAAAAGACACCACTTTTTCGTGAGCTAGAGGGAGTACTTAACTCACTGAATTTGCCCCAGTAATTATTTTGAAGTTGGTATATACAGATTTGTCCGCATTTGGGTAGTCCCTTCTGTTGGGGAACGAGGTAATTTCAAAAAAAAATCCTACGATCACGCAAGATCTATCTAGGTGATGCATAACAACGAGAGGGGAGACTGTATCCTTGTACCCTCATGACCGAAAGCGGAAGCGTTAAGTAACGCGGTTGATGTAGTCGAACGTCTTCGCGATCCAACCGATCAAGTACCGAACGCACGGCACCACCGCGATCTGCACACGTTCAGCTCGGTGACGTCCCTTGAAATCTATATCCAGTTGAGGCCGAGGGAGAGTTCTATCAGCACAACGGCGTGCTGATGGTGATGATGAAGTTACCGGCACAGGGCTTCGCGTGAGCACAACGATGATATGACCGAGGTGGAAAATTGTGGAGGGGGCACCGCACACGGCTAAAGATCAACCTGTGTGCCTTTGGGGTGCCCCCTCCCCCGTATATAAAGGAGGAGAGGAGGGAGGCCGGCCGGCCACAAGGGGCGCGCCCAAGGGAGGGAATCCTACTCCAAGTAGGAGTAGGTTCCCCCCTTCCTAGTCCAACTAGGAGGAGAAGGAAGGAGAGGGAGAGGGAAAGAGGGGCCGCGCCCCCCTCCCCTTGTCCTATTCGGACTCCCCTTGGGGGGCGCCACCTCCTGGTGCGGCCCTCTCTCTCCCCTAAAGGACCACTAAGGCCCATTACTTCCCGGGGGGTTCCGGTAACCCTCCGGCACTCCGGTTCTATCCGAAACACTTCGGGTGTCCGAATAACATGGTACAATATATCAATCTTTATGTCTCGGCCATTTCTAGACTCCTCGTCATGTCCGTGATCTCATCCGGGACTCAGAACAACCTTCGGTACATCAAATCACATAAACTCATAATATCGGTCGTCATCGAATGTTAAGCGTGCGGACGGGCTTGAGAACTATGTAGACATGACCGAGACACGTCACCAGTCAATAACCAATAGAGGAACCTAGATGCTCATATTGGTTCCTACATATTTTACGAAGATCTTTATCGGTCAAACCGCATAACAACATACGTTGTTCCCTTTGTCATCGGTACGTTACTTGCCCGAGATTCGATCGTCGGTATCGTCATACCTAGTTCAATCTCGCCACTGGAAAGTCTCTTTACTCGTTCTGTAATACTTCATCCTGTAACTAACTCATTAGTTACAATGCTTGCAAGGCTTATAGTGATGAGTATTACCGAGAGGGCCCAGAGATACCTCTCCGAAACACGGAGTGACAAATCTTAATCTCGATCTATGCCAACCCAACAAATACCTTCGGAGACACCTGTAGAGCACCTTTATAATCACCCAATTATGTTGTGACATTTGGTAGCACACAAAGTGTTCCTTCGGAATTCGGGAGTTGCATAATCTCATAATCTGAGGAACATGTATAAGTCATGAAGAGAGCAGTAGCAATGAAACTGTAACAATCATAATGCTAAGCTAACGGATGGGTCATGTCCATCACATCATTGTCTTAATGATGTGATCATGTTCATCAAATGACAACACGTGTCTATGGTTAGGAAACATAATCATCGTTGATTAACGAGCTAGTCTAGTAGAGGCATACTAGGGACAATATGTTTTGTCTATGTATTCACACATGTACTAAGTTTCCAGTTAATACAATTCTATCATGAATAATAAACATTTATCATGAAATAAGGAAATAAATAATAACTTTATTATTGCCTCTAGGGAATATTTCCTTCAGTCTCCCACTTGCACTAGAGTCAATAATCTAGTTCACATCGCCATGTGATTTAACACCAATAGTTCACATCTGTATGTGATTTACACCCAAAGAGTACTAAGGTGTTATCATGTTTTGCTCATGAGAGAAGTTTAGTCAACGGGTCTGTCACATTCAAAGCCGTATGTATTTTGCAAATATTCTATGTCTACAATGCTCTGCATGGACCTACTATAGCTAATTGCTCCCACTTTCAATATGTATCCAGATTGAGACTTAGAGTCATCTGGATTAGTGTAAAAGCTTGCATCATCGTAACTCTTGACGACGAACTCTTTATCACCCCCATATCCGAGAAACATTTCCTTAGTTATTACTAAGGATAATTTTGACTGATGTCCAGTGATCTACTGTTAGATCACTATTGTATCCCCTTGCCAAACTCATGGCAAGGTACACAATAGGTCTGGTACAGAGCACAACATACTTTATAGAACCTATGACTGTGGCATAGGGAATGACTTCCATTCTCTTTCTATCTTTTGTTGTGGCCGGGCTTTGAGTCTTACTCAAGTTTACACCTTGTAATACAGACAAGAACTCCTTCTTTTGACTGATCCATTTTGAACTCTTTCAAAAACTTGTCAAGGTATTTACTCATTGAAAAATCTTATCAAGCGTCTTGATCTATCTCTATAGATCTTGATGCCCAATATGCAAGCAGCTTCACTAAGGTCTTTCTTTGAAAATCTCCTTTCAAACTCTCTTTTATGCTTTCCAGAAAATTCTACATCATTTCCGATCAACAATATGTCATTCACATATACTTATCAGAAAGGTTGTAGTGCTCCCACTCACTTTCTTGTAAATACAGGCTTCATCGCAAGTCTGTATAAAACTATATGCTTTGATCAACTCATCAAAGCGTATATTCCAACTCCGAGATGCTTGCACCAGTCCATAGATGGATCGCTGGAGCTTGCACACTTTGTTAGCACCCTTTGGATCGACAAAACCTTCTGGTTGCATCATATACAACTCTTCTTCCAGAAATCCATTCAGGAATGTAGTTTTGACATCCATCTGCCAAATTTCATAATTACAAAATTCGGCAATTGCTAACATGATTCGGACAGACTTAAGCATCGCTACGGATGAGAAAGTCTCATCGTAGTCAACTCCTTGAACTTGTCGAAAACCTTTCGCAACAAGTCGAGCTTTGTAAACAGTAACATTACCGTTTGCGTTGGTCTTCTTCTTAAAGATCCATTTATTTTTTATGGCTTGCTGATCATCGGGCAAGTCCACCAAATTCCACACTTTGTTCTCATACATGGATCCCATCTCAGATTTCATGGCCTCAACCATTTCACGGAATCTGGTCTCATCATCACTTCCTCATAGTTCGTAGGTTCACCATGGTCTAGTAACATGACTTCTAGAACAGGATTACCGTACCACTCTGGTGCGGATCTTACTCTAGAAGACCTACGAGGTTCGGTAGTAACTTGATCTGAAGTTCCATGATCATCATCATTAACTTCCTCACTAATTGGCATAGGAATCGCTGGAACTGATTTCTGTGATGAACTACTTTCCAATAAGGGAGAAGGTACAATTACCTCATCAACTTCTACTTTCCTCCCACATCACTTCTTTCGAGAGAAACTCCTTCTCTAGAAAGGATCCATTCTTAGCAACAACGATTTTGCCTTCGGATCTGTGATAGAAGGTGTACCCAATAGTTTCCGTTGGGTATCCTTTGAAGAAGCACTTCTCCGATTTGGGTTCGAGCTTATCAGGTTGAAACTTTTTCACATAAGCATCACAGCCCCAAACTTTAAGAAAGGACAACTATGGTTTCTTGCTAAACCACAATTCATAAGGCATCGTCTCAACGGATTTTGATGGTGCCCTATTTAACGTGAATGCAGCAGTCTCTAAAGCATAACCCCAAAACGATAGTGGTAAATCAGTAAGAGACATCATAGATCGCACCATATTCGGTAAAGTACAGTTATGATGTTCGGACACACCATTTCGCTGTGGTGTTCCAGGTGGCGTTAGTTGTGAAATTATCCCATGTTGTTTCAAATGAAGACCAAACTTGTAACTCAAATATTCTCCTCCACGATTTGATCGTAGAAACTTCTATTTTCTTGTGATGATGATTCTCCACTTCACTCTGAAATTCTTTGAACTTTTCAAATGTTTCAGACTTGTGTTTCATTAAGTAGATATACCCATATCTGCTCAAATCATCTGTGAAGGTCAGAATAACGATACCCACCACGAGCCTCAACGCTCATTGGACCGCATACATCGGTATGTATTATCTCCAATAAGTCACTAGCTCATTCCATTGTTCCGGAGAACGGAGTTTTAGTCATATTGCCCATAAGGCACGGTTCGCAAGTATCAAATGATTCATAATCAAGTGATTCCAAAAGTCCATCTTTATGGAGTTTCTTCATGCGCTTTACACCGATATGACCCAAACGGCAGTGTCACAAATAAGTTGTACTATCATTATCAACTTTGCTTCTTTTGGCATCAATATTATGAATATGTGTATTACCACGATCGAGATTCAATGAACCATCAACATTGGGTGTATGACCATAGAAGGTTTTATTCATGTAAACAGAATAACAATAATTCTCTGTCTTAAATGAATAACTGTATTGCAATAAACATGATTTAATCATATTCATGCTCAACGCAAACACCAAATAACATTTATTTAGGTTTAACACTAATATCGAAAGTATAGGGCGTGTGCGATGATGATCATAACAATCTTGGAAACACTTCCAACACACATCGTAACTTCACCCTCAGCTAGTCTCTTTTTATTCTGTAACTCATGTTTCGAGTTACTAATCTTAGCAACCGAACAAGTATCAAATACCCAGGGGCTACTATGAATACTAGCAAGGTACACATCAATGACCTGTATATCAAATATACCTTTGTTCACTTTGCCATCCCTCTTATCCGCCAAATATTTAGGGCAACTCCGCTTCTGGTGACCATTTTCTTTGCAGTAGAAGCACTTAGTTTTAGGCTTAAGTCCGGCTTTGGGCTTATTCATGGGAGTGACAACTTGCTTGCCATTCTAATAGAAGTTCCCTTTCTTTCCCTTTGCCCATTTCTTGAAACTAGTGGTCTTGTCAATCATCAACACTTGATGCTCTTTCTTGATTTCTACCTTCGTCAATTTCAGCATCACGAAGAGCTCAGGGGTCGTTTTCGTCATCCCTTGCATACTATAGTTCATCACGAAGTTCCAGTAACTTGGTGATGGTGACTATAGAACTTTGTCAATCACTATCTTATCTGGAAGATTAACTCCCACTTGATTCAAGCGATTGTAGTACCCAGACATTCTGAGCATATGCTCACTAGCTGAGCAATTCTCCTCCATCTTTTTAGGCGAAGTACTTGTCAGAGGTCTCATACCTCTTGACACGGGCATGAGTCTGAAATACCAAATTCAGCTCTTAGAACATCTCATATGCTTCATGGCGCTCAAACGTTTTTTAAGTCCCGGTTCTAAGCTGTAAAGCATGGTGCACTAAAATATCAAGTAGTCATCATATTGAGCTAGCCAAACGTTCATAACATCTACATCTGCTCCTGCAATAGGTCTGTCACCTAGTGGTGCATCAAGGACATAATTCTTCTATGCAGCAATGAGGATAAACCTCATATCACGGACCCAGTCCGCATCATTGCTACTATCATCTTTCAACTTAGTTTTCTCTAGGAACATATAAAAACATAGGGAAGCTACAACACGATTTATTGATCTACAACATAATTTGCAAAATACTATCAGGACTAAGTTCATGACAAATTAAAGTTCAATTAATCATATTACTTAAGAACTCCCACTTAGATAGACATCCCTCTAGTCATCTAAATGATCACGTTATCCAAATCAACTAAACCATGTCCGATCATCACGTGAGATGGAGTAGCTTTCAATGGTGAACATCACTATGTTGATCATATCTACTATATGATTCATGTTCGACCTTTCGGTCTTAGTGTTCCGAGGCCATATCTGCATATGCTAGGCTCGTCAAGTTTAACCCGAGTATTCTGCATGTGCAAAACTGGCTTGCACCCGTTGTATGTGAATGTAGAGCTTATCACACTTGATCATCACGTGGTGTCGAGCTCACAGAGACACAAAGACACAGAGATTTATACTGGTTCGGGCCACCGTTGTGGTGTAATACCCTAATCCAGTGTGGTGTGGTGGATTTCCTCGAGGGGCTATGGATGAACTAGTACAAAGGATGAACAAGCCTCAGGAGGTGAGGTGTTCTTGAGCTGGTGTGGTGCTCTACTTGTTCTAGGTTCGGTTCCTCTCTATGGTGGTGGCTAAGCCCTATATATAGGGGCCTTGGTCTTCTTCCCAAATATGAGCGGGAAGGGATTCCACAACGGCGGGATTTGAAAGGGGATAAGCAGTACAGTTTATCCTGACAAAAGTAGTCTTCGCCTGCGAAAAGCCTCTGGTTGTGGCGCTGCGGTGGGCTCATTGATTACCTCCGTCCTACCGTCCTGGCGGTCTTGGTCTTGTTGCACCAGAATGGAAACCTTTGGCAGATTCCTCGGGACTCCACGCCTGTGGCTTGCCTCCCTTGCACCCAAGAGGAAACCTGCGCTCTGCGCCCGCCTGGTGCCCGCCTGGCGCCTGCCTAGCCTTGGTCGTCATGGCTCACGTCAGCTGAGCCTCATGAGGTAACTGCACAGAACTCTCCGCCCCTCGGAAAGCCTCTTACTTCGAGGGTCTTGGCGCCGTCCGCCTCGCGAGGCTTGGCCCCTCGCGAGGGTCTTGCTGTGTTGGTGTTGAGGCTGGGCCGTACCAGGCCATCGATAAAGCCACGTGGTGGGCCGCAGGCAGGCAGGACTGGATACCCCCAAGTCCAGGATGCTGACAGTAGCCCCCGGGCCCAAGGCGCACTCAGACTTGGCTTCCAGGCGAAGCTAAAGGGCAAGTGCGGAGCGCCGCGGGCCCTAACCTCCTGCAGCCTTGATGACGCGTAGCGATTGATTGCACGTGGGAGACTCCGCTTCCCAACGCTGCCTCGGCAACTGCTCGACTTGACAACTGCATGTTGCATGCAGAGAGGATCATCATTACTAGGAATTGTGGGATGCCGATGATTTACCTTCTCCTGGCTATAAATGTGCGAGCGGGTGGAGCCCCCTCCCATATCTCTTTCGTCTTGCTCCTTCCTGCTTCTTCTCCTCTCCATCTTTCTTCCATGGCGCCGATCAGGAGGTTCTCCACGGCAGAGAAGGGGAAGGCCCCTAGGGAGGGGCCCGACCCTCTCCCATCGAAGAAAATGAATCCGCCTTCCTGACGATGCCCGTGTGGGGCAAGAGGTGGCCAGGCCTTGGCAATCGAGGCCTCCGCCTGGTTTCCCTCTCCCGCTATACGCTCGCGCTCAAGTTGATGGAGTGCACCGCCGTGCGGCGCCTTATGAGGATGGCAGGGCCTCCATTGCCCTGCCGACCGCACCACGGACCCACGCTGAGGGTAGCTCGCGCGAGTTCGTGGTGTGGGCGGTGATGCCTCCCGATACCTGGATCCGACTCGCGCGGTTCTTCGCCTGCGAGTTACCTCCGAGGGTACCGGTGGAGCTGTGGCTGCAGCATGCAGGGTGCCGCAACTTGGCAATCGGGGCTGAAGTGGAGGTGGTGCTACCGAGACGTCTTCATGACGTGAGGATGGGGCGAGATCGCCCGGGCTTGCCGCGCGGAGGGAGCCCTGGCGATCCACTTCGAGTATGACGGTGTGGCCACCCTGTTCTTCAAGGTCTTCAACGAGCGGGGTGAGCGGCTGGAGTGCTGCCTCGGAGGAGATAGCTCAAGGGACGCCATAATGGGTGCTGGATATGCCACTGCCCCCTTCAACGCTTCGTCCAGCAGCAGCGACGACTCCTAGGAATCCAGTGACTCTCCTGAGCCCAGTGATTCTCTGGAGTCGAGCGACGACAGCTACGTGTCGTCGAGCTCCTATCGAGGCCAGAGTGCTGCTGCCGCTGCCGCCCGGCACCGTCGACAACGCCGTAGGACCTAGTAGTTTCCTTCCTTGCGTGGAATGGAGATCATCCCCCGTGGGGCTTGTAAGGATTGGAATGTATTTAATATCAATGCTGCTTCTTTTGATCTTGCGATGGATGCGCGTATTCCAGTTCGGCTAGGTTCCTCCCTTTTCTTTTCTCTAGACAGTGTGGTGCTCTACGTCGGCAGGACCCAGTCCCCAGGCAGGCTTCAGCCGTCGCTAGTATGCCAGGTCGATGTCGTGGTCAAGGCTAGGAGGTGAGCGCCCCAATGTCCAGTAAGAGCTCATGAGACGCGATGCTCACGAGGTCCCCTTTGGTGTGCAAGCAGTTGTATAGAAAATTTAAAAGGGGAGTTGAACCGCCCAAGTGGAACTGCGGGGCGAGGCGTGTGGAGCGAAACTGGTACCGTAGCGAGCCGAGACTTATCTTTTTGTTGTCTGAGTCCATCGAGGAGGTGATGCTTGCTGTCGCGCCTGTGGTACCGTGAGGCGCAGCCTGTCTTGGCCACCCGCCTGCCTCGCTTGACAAAGTGCTCTATGTCCTCGGGACCCGGCCCTCGAGCATGCTCAGCCGCCGCTGGTATGCCAGGTCACGATGCCGTGGTCAAGGCCAGGGGGTGAGGGCTGGAGAGCCAGTAGGAGCTCCCGAGACGCGATGCTCGGGAGGCCCCCCTTTAACGTGCAAGCGACTCGTGAGGCCAGACGGTGGTTGTCCGGGCCGACCTTTGGCCCATAGCTGGGTGAACCTGCAGGTTAGATGACAAAGGAGGCCGAGAGCCCCAGGGGCATGAGACGGAGGCACCGAGGACCCTTCGAGGTGGTGTACGCGAGGCAGGCCGCGAACCAGAGCTTGATCCCTAGGTTTATCGGCGTTGCAGGGATGGACACGAGCACAAGCGTCGTGCCGATGCGTGTGTCGTGCAGTGATGTGGGAATGGCATTATCCAGAATGCATGAGGGTCGTGAGGTGGTGGTCACGAGGTGACACCCATAGACAAATTCACAGAAACAATTAGATAATCCTGATGAATGCAAAACGATACACGCCGTAGGGACGGATCCACACGTCCTGGGGATAGCGTAGCCCACGGGGCGCCCCCAAACTGAACGAACTAGGAAGATATCACCTGGTACCGTTGCTGAAGAGTTGTTGAAGTAGCCAAAAAACACGCGCCGCAGAAGCCGTTCCTCGTGAGCCGCTCCGGTGCCAAGCCTTGGGAGGCTCAGAGGGACCGGAAGGCTCCTGAAGGTGCTCCTCCATCTCCGCGAGGAGCACCTGGTGCCTGGCTTTGCAGGCCGTCTGAGTGTCCCTCATGCAACACTGGAACGCCTCAGTCGCGCCCGCAAGGCTAAAAGGCATGCGGACGTAGTTGTGAGGCGGACCCTCGCATCGGCCGACACGAGACGGCCACATGAGCTGCCGAGACGCGGCCCTGTTGATCCCGGGGATGTCGATGCAGACCCGGAACTCCTTACCCTCAACAGGGCAGTGAGCTGTGCCATGCAGCAGGCAATGAACGCCTTGCAGAACCCTTCCTTCCTAAATCTCCTCGATTGCCTCGCTAATGAACTCCTGAATGCCTGGTGCCTCATGCATGTTGCCTTCTCTTGGGAAGCGTGCTCTGAAGAGCGCCTCCACATGGTGCCCGAGCACCATTCTCGCAACATCAACTAGATCTGAGGCCCTCTAAAGGAAATCCCCCGAGCCCAGCCTGAGAGGAGCACCGAGCGCGCCTCCATATGCGATGGGTGAAGGCGCCGTGTCCGGAGACGCGAGACTCAGCGCCGCGTCCTAGAGTGATGCTCCCTCACGAGACCCCTGGCCTATTTGTAGCTTCTTCGTCTTGGGGGCGACCTCAGGAGGGAGGGCGCCATCTCCGTCTTCTGGGTTCTCAACTGCTGCAGCCTGGAAAGCGTGCTCGAGGGAGCACACTGCATCCTTCTCTTGGCAGGTGACCATGATGATGCTGCCGCTTCCTGGCATCTTGAGGACGTTGTAGCCGTGGTGTGTGGCCGCCATGAACTTGGCCAGTGCTGGGTACCCTAGGATGGCGTTGTAGGGAAGATGAATGTCGGCAACGTCGAAATCGATGAGCTCGGTGCTGTAGTTGTTGCGCTCGCCGAAGGTGACAGGGAGGCGGACTTGCCCGATCAGGTGTGTTGATCCGTCGGTCACTCATGATGAAAGTGCAACTATCCCTAGGTGGTTTTGGTAATTCATAACAACATATAGCTCATTGAGCTAATGCTATTCCAGGACCATTATTTTAGGAAAGCTCAATGAATGGCATGGCATGGATGATGAAAGTGGATCCCTCAAAATACTAAGGACAAAGGATTGGCTCAAGCTCAAAAGCTCAAGACTCTTCATTTTATATTTTAGTGATCCAAGATCACATTGAGTCTATAGGAAAAGCCAATACTATCAAGGAGGGATGAGGTGTTGCTTAATGAGCCTCTTGCTTCATGTGCTTAGTGATATGCTCCAAAACCCTCAACTACTTTTCCACATCCACAAATGACCTAAACCCAAAGCCAAAATCGGTCAGACCGATTCTTCCTATCTGGCGCCACCGATTCCAAAAGTCATAGCCACTGCCACAAACCCTAAGAAAATCGGTCTTACCGATAGGGATCTCGGTCTCACCGAGATGGGATTGTAATCTCTCTGTTTCCCTTCGTAACGTTTCGGTCTAACCGAAGTGAGCGATCGGTCCCACCGAGATTGCAATGTAAACTCTCTGTTTCCTTTTTGTAACATTTCAGTCTCACCGAAAAGAGCAAATCGGTCCCACCAAGTTTACCTGACCAACTCTCTGCAAAGCTTATTACCAAATCGGTCTCACCGAGTTTGTGTAATCGGTCTTACCGAGATTACGTTATGCCCTAACCCTAACCGAATCGGTCTCACTGAGATGCATGTCAATCCCACCGAAAATCACTAACGGTAACTAGGTTTACTAAATCGGTCCGACCGAGTCTGTTAAATCGGTCCCACCGAGTTTGGTAAATTGTGTGTAACGGTTAGATTTTGTGCGGAGGCTCTATATACCCCTCCACCTCCTATTCATTCGTGGAGAGAGCCATCAGAATGAACCTACACTTCCAACTTACCATTTCTGAGAGAGAACCACCTACTCATGTGTTGAGGCCAAGATATTCCATTCCTACCATATGAATCTTGATCTCTAGCCTTCCCCAAGTTGCTTTCCACTCAAATCTTCTTTCCACCAGATGCAAAACCTATGAGAGAGAGTTGAGTGTTGGGGAGACTATCATTTGAAGCACAAGAGCAAGGAGTTCATCATCAATGCAGCATTTGTTATATCTTGGAGAGTGGTGTCTCCTAGATTGGCTAGGTGTCACTTGGGAGCCTAAGTTGAACCAAGGAGTTTGTAAGGGCAAGGAGATCGCCTACTTCGTGAAGATCTACCGCTAGTGAGGCAAGTCCTTCATGGGCGACGGCCATGGTGGGATAGATAAGGTTGCTTCTTCGTGGACCCTTCGTGGGTGGAGCCCTCCGTGGACTCGCGCAACCGTTACCCTTCTTGGGTTGAAGTCTCCATCAACGTGGATGTACAATAGCACCACCTATCGGAACCACGCCAAAAACATCCGTGTCTCCAATTGCGTTTGAATCCTCCAAACCCTTCCCTTTACTTTCTTGCAAGTTGCATGCTTTAATTTCCGCTGCCTATATACTCTTTGCATGCTTGCTTGAATTGTGTGATGATTGCTTGACTTGTCCTAAAGTAGCTAAAATCTGCCAAACTCTAAAATTGGGAAAAGGTTAAGTTTTTATTGGTCAAGTAGTCTAATCACCCCCCCTCTAGACATACTTCAAGGTCCTACAAGTGGTATCAGAGCTTTGGTCTCCATTTGCTTTGATTTCCATAGCTTTTGGTGGTCATAGCCTTGGTTTCACAACCTAGGAGAGTATGGCGTCTAGCGAGGGAAATTATCACCGTAGAGGTCCTTACTTGATGGTACTAATTTTGCTAGTTGGAAGCATAAGATGAAAATGCATATTCTTGGACATAACCCTGCCGTTTGGGAAATTATTTGTATTGGCTTGCAAGGTGAATTCTTTGATGGGAGAGAACCAAACCGTGAAGCTAATGCGGAAGAATTGAAGATGCTGCAATACAACGCTCAAGCTTGTGATATCATCTTCAACGGATTGTGCCCCGAAGAATTCAACAAAATCAGCCATCTTGAGAATGCAAAGGAAATTTGGGATACTTTGATTCATATGCATGAAGGTACCAAATCCTTCAAGGAATCCAAGTTGGATGTGCTCCAAAGTCAGCTTGACAAGTTCAAAATGAAGGATGGTGAAGGTGTCACTGAAATGTACTCTAGGCTTGCTCTTATCACAAATGAGATTGCCGGTTTAGGGAGTGAAGAGATGACCAACAAATTCATCATCAAGAAGATCCTAAGAGCATTGGATGGAAAGTATGATACCGTGTGCACATTGATCCAAATGATGCAAAACTACAAAGATCTCAAGCCAACGGAAGTCACTGGAAGAATTGTTGCTCATGAGATGTCACTCAAGGATAAGGAGGAACTTCACAACAAGTCAAGTGGTGCTTACAAAGCCTCAAGTGAATCCCCCACATCATCAAGTGAGAAACAAACCTTCAATGAAGAATTGAACTTAATGGTGAAGAACTTCAACAAATTCTACAAGAGTAGAACCAAAGAAGGAAGCTCCAAGTCAAGGTCTTACAATGACAAAAGATCTTCTAGTCGAGAGTGCAATTGCTACAATCGTGGGAGACCCGGACACTATTCCAATGAGTGTACAGCACCCTACAAAAGAAGAGAAGATTCTCCAAGAAGAATAAGCAAAAGAGAAGAATCACCACCAAGAGAGAGGAGGAGTAGAGATGATCGTTATGAACGAAGTCCCTCATGGAGAAGCAAGGATTCGGAAAGGAAGGACAAGTCATCAAGGAGCTACACAAAACGAAGACATCAAGCTCATGTTGGTGAATGGGTTTCCGGCTCCGACTCCGACAATCACTCAGAGAGAAGCTATCACTCCGACTCCGAATATACTCAAGATGAAGGTGTTGCCGGTCTAGCACTTGTGTCAACCAACTCCTACGACATATTTGATTCACCAAATGAAGGTGTTGGAAGATGCTTCATGGCCAAAGGTCCAAAGGTAACACATCCTGAGTATGTTGATTTCAATAGTGATGAAGATGACTTGCTTGTGGATGATGATTTACTTGTTAACAACTCTAGTGATGAATACTATGATGAAACGTCAATTAATCATGCTAATCAAGATAAAACGAATGACAATGATGAGGATAAGATTGAGCTTCTAACTAAAGAGCTAAACACTCTTAAGTTGGCTCATGAAACTATCTTCGAAGATCATCAAGAACTTTTAAGGGCTCATGAGAAGTTACGCTTTGAAAAGCTCAATCTTGAGCAAGATCATGAGTTCTTAAAGGCAATCAATGATGATCTCTGCAAGAAAAGTTCTTCTTACATTGCCAAGCGTTTACTCTTATCTACTTACATGCCTCAAGTCACGTCTAGTAACAAGTACAAGAAAGATACTTCCTCTAGTAGTAACAATGATAATGTCAAATCCAATATTGTTGCTTCTAGTAGTTCTCTTGATTCCACTAATGATTCTCTTAGCCAAGTTACACTTGAGCAAGAAAATAGCTTATTGAAGGGAATTATAGAGAAAGGTGTTTACAAGAGCCTTGCCAGGAGTAAGCAATTCGAGGAAATTGTACGCAAGCAAGGAAGGCACCGGAAGAATCAAGGTGTTGGTTTTGAACGCAAGTTCAATGCCAATGGAGTTGAGTGGGACGAAGATCAATACCCCAAGACGAAGTTTGTTCCTCAACAAGAGAAGTATGATCCTACTTCCTTCAAGGGAACACAAGCTCAAGATGATCTTCCACCACAAGACCACAAGAACAAAGGCAAGGACAAGCTTCAAGAAGAGATTGATGCACTTGAAGAAGCACCTAAAGCCTCGTTCAAGTGGATCCCCAAGACTACGTCAAGTTCTACTTCATCAAGTACAACTACAACTCCAAGGATTCCCATCAAGATGATGTGGATCCCGGAGAAGAAGAACTAGAGAATTCTTGAGGGTGACTCCGCCAACATTCTTCACTCATATCATTATGGCAAGAACAAGTGCAATCAACTTCCACATCTTGCACTAGTTCAAGCAGTCACAAACCCTCATGTTGGTAAGGCAAGGGACAAGTTAACCTAATGATTTCATGGACATCATCTTATGTGTGCATCACTCTATGTCTATGGATATTCTTGTTTGTTCCTTGTGGGACTAACCCATGTAGGTAAGTTGAAAGTGCAACTCACTCCAAAGGATTGCTCCAAATGATCTACATCAACATTGAGCATCCACATCTTCAACACCTACATGAAGTCATCATCAACAAAACCCAAGGTTAGTTCATCCCTCTAAGGGGGGATCTCACATCTAGGGGGAGCTTAACTCTAAGAATTGAGTCAAAGCAACTCTAATGCTGTGAACACATCAATGCATTATGTAAAAGTGGTAACCCCACTTGATCTTAAACGATGAGTATGACCTATGATCAAATGTTCTCATTTGACTCCTAAGTCAATATACTCATATATAGATGACCTAGTCATCGCCAAATTATTTGATAGATGCTAGAATTGGTTGTGCATGCTTTGCCACATATTTCGTTTGCCATTTTATTGTGTGAGCATGGTGGTGCATATTTTACTCATTCAAGGACATCCACTTGTTGTTTTGATTGTTTGGGTTCTTTTATTTTTGCCAAGTGGATGGACAAGAATACCTAAGAACCTTCTTTAGCTATCTATGCTTTTCTCGTCTCAAACTCTATTCATGCTACATCACAAAATTTGATCAAGTCAGATTCGAACCACTATGTGTGAGGAGCACTCGGAGTCCCCGATTCGTCATAGAGTTGAACTTCTAAAACCTCTTTGTGACTCTCGGTCTGACCGATTCCTCCATTTCGGTCCTACCGAGACCACTAAGTTGATCTGAGTTTTCAATCTGGGTGCAACCGATTTGAACTCTTCGGTCACACCGATTTGCTGTAACTGTACACAGTTATGCATCCCGGTGCCACCGAGTTGTTCCACTCGATCACACCGACAGGGTCGAGCTATATATATCCACGGGCAAAATTTTGGAAATTTCTCCGAAACCCTTCGCCCGCGCAATAGCTCGCTCTGCCATCAGAGGTCTCCGGATCTTCTCCTTGTTGCCAGCAGCCTCCTGTCGCTGGTCTCCGTCGCCGTCAACGGATTTCGTCCCCACCATTGCCACCGTAGCGAGTCCACCGCCAAGTTAGGGTATGGACTCGATCTTTGTGCTATCCACGTTTGATTCCTAGCGCATTGTATTCTTATTAAATCTTGCCACGATTGAGATACTCCTATCCAGCCATAGTAGTCCATAGATTAGATGAGATTCAAATTTTTAGGGTTAGGTTACCGTCGAAACCATCTCGGACCCACCGAGTTGAAAAACTCGGTCTCACCGATTTGGCTTATGCCATTGCACTAGTGACTCTCGGTCTGACCGAGAATTACTAATCGGTGCGACCGATTTGAGGATTCTGTGAAACCCTAGCAGTCTCGGTGCCACCGAACTATGACTCGGTCCAACCGAGATAATCAGTTTAGGTTCCAAAACTGCTTCGGTAACACCGAGTTTGAAAATCGGTTGATCCGAAATGCTTTCTGTGGAAAACTAAAACTGAACTTTTGAATCATTCTTTTGCAAAAATCTCTGCATTTTGTGATGCTCATCCACTCTATCTCATCTATAACTCTTCACAGGGTCAGCAGTCAGCTTTTTGCAGCATGTCAGACCAGAGTGATAGCCAGAACAGGTCAGAAGAGCAGATGGACTTGAGTGAGGGCACTAGTCCCTCAACTATAGATGAAGGGAGCAGAAGCACTCCTAGCAATTTGCCTAAGGCTGCTACTAGGCAAAGGAGGAAGAGAACTTCAGACTCAAAGGATGAAGACTATAAAGCAGAAGAGGATGAGGCTACTTCCAAGAAAGTAGTGCTCAAGAAGGAATATGGATCTGCACATAGCACTAAGCCAGGTCTGAAGAAGAAAGTTCCTGCCAAGAGGACACCAATGCCTAAAGCCAGAAAGTCCACTCATGTGCCAGCTCAGACAGAACCCAAAGAGGCACCTGAGAAGAAAGTCACTTCTTCCAAATCTCAGAAAGTTCCCACTGGAGAGACAATGAAGTTCACAATTGAATCAGAGGATGATGGTGCTCAGGACAAGAAAAAGAAGAGAGCAAGAACCACAACTGCCAAGGTCCTTGGAAAGCCCTCTATGAGAAGAGATTCTGAAGAAGAGGAAGAGGTTGCTGCACTAGCACCTAAGGCACCCAAGCTTATGGGTGATGCTATAAGGTCAGGGGCTGCAACATCTAAGCCCAAGGAAGCACCCAAAGCTGCCTCCAAGGCCAAGCAAGTTCCAAAGAGGAATACTAGGAGTATTCCAGCTACTGAGAAAAACAAGGCTCCAGTGCCAAATGTTGCTGAAGAAGAAGATGAAGAAGGACAGGTCCTAAGGAAGCTCAAGCCCAAGATACCAGACCACAATGATGCCCATCCTGTGGCTGAGGACATGAGGATCAGGAAGGATTCAGGGCTGAGACTGTGGAGGATGGAAGATCCATATGCTTCAAGGAGAAGGACTGTTGTTGACTACAGGTTCCATACAAAGGAACAACAGGACTTCTATGAAACAATTCTGTTGGATAAGAAGCCCATAGTTTGTGACATGAGGTGGGTCGACTGGACCTACATCAAGGACAATGAAGAGCACTATCCTGGAGTGCAAGAAAGCTTTGTTGCTTGTGGAGTTGCTGATTTCGTTGGACAAAAGTTCACTCACTGGAATGATGAGCTTATCATGCAGTTCTACTCCACAACACACTTTTACCCAGATGGAACAATTATTTGGATGTCTGAAGGTACAAGGTACCAGTCCACTATTGAAGAATGGGCAAGTCTGATAAATGCCCCAAAGGAAAATGAGGATGACCTGGATATCTATGCAAAGAAGAAGATGGATCACAATTCCATGGCTCACATGTACAAGGAAATCCCAGACAAGGCAGTAGAGACTCACAAGTTTGGATCAGTCCACTTTCTGTTGTCAGGGTTTCCAACCATTAATTGGATTCTGAGGCATACTTTGTTGCCCAAGTCTGGTGACCATAACATGATCAGAGGGCATGCCATCAACATGTTGCATGTGTTTGATGTGCCACAAAAGTTCAAAGTCATGAGCCTGATGATTGAAACAATTAAGAGGACTGCAGCAGATCAGAAGAGGAGCTGTGGATATGCCCCTCAGATTCAGGAATTGATCAACTCAAAGATGGGCACAGGGAAATATCAGTTGGATAAGGAGCATTTTCCACTTTATCTAGACTTTGAGGACAATGAGGTTATCATGAATGAGAATGATCCAACATCAGTTCAAGCTTAGAGAAGAAGGAGAAGGCAAAGAAGGAGAAGGCTGCCAAGATGCCAACTCAAGAGGAGGCATCTGTATATTTCTTGAAGACCAAACAGGAGAAGCTTGGTTACTTGATAGCATCAACACTGAGGATTGAGAAGGGACTGGCCACCCTCACTTAGAATCAGGAGAGCCTTGAGAGAATCATGGAACTCAAATTCCATGATCTTGATGTCAAAGTAACTGAGATTTAGTCAGTTGTGGAGCAACTGCAGGAGGACATGCAGGAGAAGCAGGGCAAGACTACAACTAATGTATTTGCCAGAGTACCCAGAGCCCAGAGGTCAGTTGCAGTGCCAGTGACAAACACTAGAGCAACAACTTCAGCACCAGCTACTGCCCCTTCAGTTCCAGTGCAACCAGCTCCAGCATCCACTCCAGCACCCTCTACTTCAACTGAAGCCTTCGTCCTTGGAGTTATCAGGACACCACCACCAGAAGATCAAGCCTGAGAGTCGATCTAGCACTATGCATTTTCTACGAACTTTTTGGTAACTTGTTGCCAAAGGGGGGGATGTATAGATCATAGGCTTCGAGAGAGAGAGAGAGAGAGAGAGAGAGAGAGAGAGTGTTGCTTTTGTTCTCTCTTGCTTTATTTGGTGTTTTTAAACTTGTTTGCTTTTGATCGTTTGAGATACTATGCTTGTGAGACATTGATGATCATGTGTTTGATCATAAGCTACACCTATGCATGTTTGATGATATTATCCTATTTATCTTATGTGATCATTCACTTTGCTTGGTGATGAGTGCATGTATTCCATGTTTATTATTTTGAGCGCTCCACCAAGATGTATGTGACATGGAAGAGTAACCCATGAGCCTAATTCATTGTGCATTTGCAGTCCAAAGCAAATTTTAAACTATGAAAAAATTTAGGGGGAGCTCTTGCTTATCACATACTTCTCAAAGCGACGATGTTATTCAATCTTATTATCATTTGTCGAAGCTTTGATCTATATGTTGTCATCAATTACCAAAAAGGGGGAGATTGAAAGTGCAACTATCCCTAGGTGGTTTTGGTAATTCATAACAACATATAGCTAATTGAGCTAATGCTATTCCAAGACCATTATT
This sequence comes from Triticum timopheevii, assembly GCA_963921465.1. Taxonomy (NCBI): domain Eukaryota; kingdom Viridiplantae; phylum Streptophyta; class Magnoliopsida; order Poales; family Poaceae; genus Triticum; species Triticum timopheevii. The sequence continues at coordinate 110,214,190 of OY997270.1, forward strand.
TCAGGAAAGCTCAATGAATGGCATGGCATGTATGATGAAAGTGGATCCCTCAAAATACTATGGACAAAGGATTGGCTCAAGCTCAAAAGCTCAAGACTCTTCATTTTATATTTTAGTGATCCAAGATCACATTGAGTCTATAGGAAAAGCCAATACTATCAAGGAGGGATGAGGTGTTGCTTAATGAGCCTCTTGCTTCATGTGCTTAGTGATATGCTCCAAAACCCTCAACTACTTTTCCACATCCACAAATGACCTAAACCCAAAGCCAAAATTGGTCACACCGATTCTTCCTATCCGGCGCCACCGATTCCAAAAGTCATAGCCACTGCCACAAACCCTAAGCAAATCGGTCTTACCGATAGGGATCTCGGTCTCACCGAGATGGGATTGTAATCTCTCTGTTTCCCTTCATAACGTTTCGGTCTAACCGAAGTGAGCGATCGGTCCCACCAAGATTGCAATGTAAACTCTCCGTTTCCTTTTTGTAACATTTCGATCTCACCGAAAAGAGCAAATCGGTCCCACCGAGTTTACCTGACCAACTCTCTGGAAAGCTTATTACCAAATCGGTCTCACCGAGTTTGTGTAATCGGTCTTACCGAGATTACGTTATGCCCTAACCCTAACCGAATCGGTCTCACCGAGATGCATGTCAGTCCAACCAAAAATCACTAACGGTCACTAGGTTTACTAAATCGGTCCGACCGAGTCTGTTGAATCGGTCCCACCGAGTTTGGTAAATTGTGTGTAACGGTTAGATTTTGTGTGGAGGCTATATATACCCCTCCACCTCCTCTTCATTCATGGAGAGAGCCATCAGAACGAACCTACACTTCCAACTTACCATTTCTGAGAGAGAACCACCTACTCATGTGTTGAGGCCAAGATATTCCATTCGTACCATATGAATCTTGATCTCTAGCCTTCCCCAAGTTGCTTTCCACTCAAATCTTCTTTCCACCAGATGCAAAACCTATGAGAGAGAGTTTAGTGTTGGGGAGACTATCATTTGAAGCACAAGAGCAAGGAGTTCATCATCAACGCACCATTTGTTACTTCTTGGAGAGTGGTGTCTCCTAGATTGGCTAGGTGTCACTTGGGAGCCTCCGACAAGATTGTGGAGTTGAACCAAGGAGTTTGTAAGGGCAAGGAGATCGCCTACTTCGTGAAGATCTACCGCTAGTGAGACAAGTCCTTCATGGGCGACGGCCATGGTGGGATAGACAAGGTTGCTTCTTCGTGGACCCTTCGTGGGTGGAGCCCTCCGTGGACTCGCGCAACCGTTACCCTTCGTGGGTTGAAGTCTCCATCAACGTGGATGTACGATAGCACCACCTATCGGAACCACGCCAAAAACATCCGTGTCTCCAATTGCGTTTGAATCCTCCAAACCCTTCCCTTTACTTTATTGCAAGTTGCATCCTTTAATTTCCGCTGCCTATATACTCTTTGCATGCTTGCTTGAATTGTGTGATGATTGCTTGACTTGTCCTAAAGTAGCTAAAATCTGCCAAACTCTAAAATTGGGAAAAGGTTAAGTTTTTATTGGTCAAGTAGTCTAATCACCCCCCTCTAGACATACTTCAAGGTCCTACACCTGAGAATGGCTTGGTGGGGTGTAGCTGGTAGTATGGCACCTGGAGTCTGTCGAACGTCTGAACGGAGAGAACATTGAGCCCTGCTCCGCCATCGATGAGGGTCTTGGTGACGGTCATGTTGCTGATAACGAGGGAGCAGAGCATGGGGCGCGCCAACGGTGGTCGCGCACTTGAGCCGGTCTGAGCAGTCGAAGGTGATGGCGCACTTGGACCACTTGAGAGGGCGAGTTGCTTCAAGCTTGGGGAGAGCTGCATTCACCTTGCGCGCAAACTTCTTGAAGACAAAGTGGGAAGCCGGGGCCTGCGAGCCGCCCAAGATGCAGGAAATGGCCCGAGGCTCCTGGAAGCCCCTAGCCCCCTCATCCTGGTGGTGATCTTCGTTCCTTCTTGGCGGTGGAGGCAGAGGAGGCAAAGCTGCATTGCCCCGAGGGCGGTCCTCATGAGGCTACTCCCTCTAGTTGCCCTCACGAGGCTGGTCCTGCCAGCGGTCCTCACGAGGCTGGTCGCGCCACTCCTGACGGCGGTCGCGTCCATCCCAGCAACCTCTGCCTCGGCTACCTCCGCGACCGTAGCCCCGATCGTTGCACTCGGGGCATCGACCGAGGCGCCCGTCGCGGAGAGCCCTAAGCTCCTGGCAGTCGCTGGTGTTGTGGCTGTAGACGTTGTGGAAGGCGCAGAATGGCCGCTTGCCCTTGGATGAATCGGGGTGGTCGCAGCCGTGCTTGGTCTCTGGCTCTGCCGCCAGCACTGCTGGCCCCTTGCGCTTTGTATCCTTGTCCTTGGTCTTCTTGTCTTCTGGGTCAGCATCAGGGAGCTCGAGGAGGGAGAGGCATCCTCCTCATCCCTCGCACACTTGTTCGCCATGTTGAACATCTCCAGAGCGGTGCAGAGGTCCTCGTGGATGGCGAGCTCCTCCTTCATCTTGACATCACGGACGCCATCGGTGAACGCGGAGATGATGGCCTCATCAGACACCTTGGGAATCTTGAGGCGGACGTTGTTGAAGCCCTGGATATACTTATGCAGGGTCTCTCCAGGTTGCTGCTTGACGCGGCACAGGTCGCCCACGGACGGCGGACGATCGCGGGTGCCCTGGAAGTTGGCAATGAAGCGGCTGCGCATCTCCTCCCAGGAAGAAACCGACCCCTCGGTCAGGTTCAGGAGCCAAGAACATGCGCCATCCTTGAGGGTCATCGGGAACCAGTTTGCCATGATCTTCTCGTCACCGTTGGCCACCTCGTTGCTCAGCTCGTAGAGCTGTAGGAACTCGGCAGGGTCTACAGTGCCGTCGTACCGTGGAGGCAGGTCAGGCTTGAACTTTCTCGGCCAGACGACGTTGCGGAGCTCCGCAGTGAATGCACGGCATCCTGCCGTGGCCACCGGAGGTCGTCGAGGGGGTGGAACATGGTCCTGGTGCACGCGCTCCGCCACCTACTGTGGCGGCGCGCGAGCCTGGTGCTGGGGCACTGGAAGCACGCGCGTTTCTCCCTGGGGACGTTGCACCACCTGGCAGCTCATGTCGTCCCAAGCTGGCACCGGACGCTGCGGGTCGCACCGTTGAGCCATACACCTTGGCTCGATGATGGTGCCCCGGGCCGGAGGAGGAGGAGGAGCCCCGTGCGCGACGTCGCCCGCTGCAGGTGGTTGCTGAGGCAGCGAGCGAGCTGGCCCGTCGGAGCCCCCGTGCGCGACGCTGATGAGCTCGGCGATCCGCTCGAGCCACTCCTCGTATAGATCACCCACCGGACGGTAGCGAAGAAGCTCCGGTGCCGTGAGCAGAGCAGCATGTGCGTCCACCTGGCCGCGGCACGCATGGGAGGACGAAACTGTTGGGGTCAGTGACGGAGTAGCGGTGCGGCCGTCGCGGCGCACCAACGGGTGCAGCGATGAAGCTTGCTGCTCATGGCCGGCAGGGCCCGTGGCGGCGTTGGCCACCGGAGAAGGAGCACGGCAGGCACAGCCGTCACCCGCCGGAGCCGTCTAAGCGACACGGGCAGCGACCGCAGCCCGACGCTCGGCGCGAGCCCTTCGTGCGTCTACCATGGAGGTGTCAGAGCGAAGGCGGATCAAATGACGGGAGAGAGAATCCGACGCATCCCTACCTGGCGCGCCAAATGTCGGATTTAGGGATCCGGCAGCCCTTGAGAGGTTTGAACTCTGGGGTGCATGCGGAGATCTCAACCTGCCCAGCCTGCCTACTCGCGATCCTCCCTAGCCTAGCGCGTCGAGCTCACAGAGACACAAAGACAGAGAGATTTATACTGGTTCAGGCCACCATTGTGGTGTAATACCCTAATCCAGTGTGGTGTGGTGGATTTCCTCGAGGGGCTATGGATGAACTAGTACAAAGGATGGACAAGCCTCAGGAGGTGAGGTGTTCTTGAGCTGGTGTGGTGCTCTACTTGTTCTGGGTTCGGTCCCTCTCTATGGTGGTGGCTAAGTCCTATATATAGTGGCCTTGGTCCTCTTCCCAAATATGATCGGGAAGGGATTCCACAATGGCGGGATTTTAAAGGGGACAAGCAGTACAGTCTATCCTGACAAAAGTAGTCTTCGCGTGCGAAAAGCCTCTGGTCGTGACGCTGCGGTGGGCTCATTGATGACCTCCGTCCTGCCATCCTGGCGGTCTTGGTCTTGTTGCACCAGAATGGAAACCTTTGGATGATTCCTCGGGACTCCGCGCCTGTGGCTTGCCTCCCTTGCACCAAAGAGGAAACCTGCGCTCTACGCCTGCCTGGCGCCCACCTGGCCTTGGTTGTCATGGCTCACGTCAGCTGAGCCTCATGAGGTAACTGCATAGAACTCTCCGCCCCTCAGGAGCCCTCCTTAGGAGGCCTCTTCCTTCGGGGGTCTTGGCGTTGTCCGCCTCGTGAGGCTTGGCCCCGTGTGAGGGTCTTGTTGTGTTGGCGTTGAGGCTGGGCCGTACCAGGCCATCGATGAAGCCACGTGGTGGGCCGCAGGCAGGCAGGACTGGATACCCCCAAGTCCAGGACGCTGACATGCAAGATCTATCTAGGTGATGCATAGCAACGAGATGGGAGAGTGTGTCCATGTACCCTCGTAGACCTAAAGCGGAAGCGTTAAGTAATATGGTTGATGTAGTCGAACGTCTTCGTGATCCAACCGATCAAGTACGGAATGCACGGCACCTCTTTGATCTATACACGTTCATCTTGGTGACGTCCCTCAAACTCTAGATCCAGATAAGGCCAAGGGAGAGTTCTATCAGCATGACGGCGTGGTGATGGTGATGATGAAGTTACTGGCGCAGGGCTTCGCCTAAGCACTATGATGATATGACTGAAGTGGAAAACTGTGGAGGGGGGCACCGCACATGACTAAAGATCAACTTGTGTGCCTTTGGGGTGCCCCCCTCCCCCGTATATAAAGGAGGAGAGGAGGGGGCCGGCCAGCCACAAGGGGCGCACCCAAGGGGGGGAATCCTACTCCAAGTATGAGTAGGTTCCCCCCTTTCCTAGTCCAACTAGGAGGAGAAGGAAGGAGAGGGAGAGGGAGAGGGAAAGAGGGGACGCGCAACCCTCCCCTTGTCCTATTCGGACTCCCCTTGGGAGGGTGGGCGCCACCTCCTGGTGCAGCCCTCTCTCTCCCCTAAAGGCCCACTAAGGCTCATTACTTCTCGGGGGGTTCCGGTAACCCTCCGGCACTCCGGTTTTATCCGAAACTATCCAGTACACTTCCGGTGTCTGAATAACATGGTCCAATATATCAATCTTTATGTCTCAACCATTTTGAGACTCCTCGTCATGTTCGTGATCTCATCCGGGACTCTGAACAACCTTCGGTACATCAAATCACATAAACTCATAATACCAATTGTCATCGAACGTTAAGCGTGCGGACCCTACGGGTTCGAGAACTATGTAGACATGACCGAGAAACATCTCCGGTCAATAACCAATAGCGGAAACTGGATGCTCATAATGGTTCCTACATAAGATCTTTATCGGTCAAACCGCATAACAACATACATTGTTCCCTTTGTCATCGGTATGTTAGTATCATCATACCTAGTTCAATCTCCTCACCGGCAAGTCTCTTTACTCATTTCGTAATACTTCATACTATAACTAACTCATTAGTTACAATGCTTGCAAGGCTTATAGTGATGAGTATTACCGAGAGGGCCCAGAGATACCTCTCCGAAACACAGAGTGAAAAATCTTAATCTCGATCTATGCCAACCCAACAAACACCTTCGGAGACACCTATAGAGCACATTTATAATCACCCAATTATGTTGAGACGTTTGGTAGCACACAAAGTGGTCCTCCGGTATTCGGGAGTTGCATAATCACATAATCTGAGGAACATGTATAAGTCATGAAGAGAGCAGCAGCAATGAAACTGTAATGATCATAATGCTAAGCTACGGATGGGTCATGTCCATCACATCATTCTCATAATGATGTGATCCCGTTCATCAAATGACAAAAAATGTCTATGGTTAGGAAACATAACCATCTTTGATTAACGAGCTAGTCTACTAGAGGCATACTAGGGACAATATGTTTTGTCTATGTATTCACACATGTACTAAGATTCCGGTTAATGCAATTCTAGCATGAATAATAATCATTTATCATGAAATAAGGAAATAAATAATAACTTTACTATTGCCTCTAGGGCATATTTCCTTCACCTTCTTTGTAAACAAACATTTTGGTACAGCCAAAATAATACAATCTTTACTCTCAAGAAAAAAATGGGGCTTGTAAGCAACTTTCTATCCCTTTCATCTCAGCTATCTGGTCCATTACTTTCTCTGAATAAGCAGGGGACTGGTAAGCATCTGTCAGAATCTCTATTGCTTCAGCTGCCACTTTTCTCATAGCTTTGGAACATTCTACAATTTCATGCATGCATATGGGATCACATAGCCAAAGTAAAGATGTTGCACTTCTTGTTCAGAGTATCATACAACAAAATGACAAGGAAAAACAGGTACTACCTCGCCAATATCTTTGTTGATTGCCCTCAGGAAGTTGTCAGATGGGTTCCTCAGGTGTGGGCATGGGAAGCCACTTTTAGTGTAATATCTGAAAGGTCAATAACACACATGTTTTTCTATCATAGGTCAAAAGTAATTCAGTAGGAATAAACTGGATGCTTTAGTATGTTTTCATTCTAAAGGAAAAGAAACAACATTGGCTGACACTTGTACACATTAACACGAGGCTTATTATACAACCAAAGTTCGATCAAGCCAATAGCAAATCTGTTAATACACATACTACGAACGTTTATAGCACTCGTGTAGCACTACCAGCGAGGTTGACCAGCGAATAGTAAATCTGTAGCTACAAAGAGAGACCAACCTGTGGACGGCCGCATCGTTCTCCTACCCATGCTCGACATTGACGGCGCTGCTGCCATGCCACCACGAGGAAGAGCAAGAGGAACGCCTCCACCTGTGGCGTGGTGCGGCCGGAAGAAGAAGGTGGCCGCTGCCATCCGGTGGCGCCAACCGCTGGGGGTTGGCCTGGTGCTCCTCCCGTTGAAGCCGCTTGTGCTCCCTCTATCGAGCATCATGGAGGAGTGGATGAAGCGGAGGCTAAGGTGAGCTCGTGTGGTGCCTGGCATTGGGAGAGGGACGGGAGGGAGAGAGAAGTGTACCTGGTCGCCCAGGAACGCCTCGCTAGAGCCGGAGATGCAGCGAGGCCTGGGACGGTTCTTGGCGCCGGGAGGCCAAGCACGCGCCATGGCCATCGGGAAGCGGAGCTGCACATGGGGGCGAGGGAGGAGACAGAGAGGAGTCGTCGGAGTCCACCGGCGACGAAGGCGATGCCCAACCCAAACCCCTAGCCACAGCTGAGGGTCGCGAGCGAGCGTGAAAGGCCTTGCTCCACGAATCTGGCTAGATGGGAGGAAGAGGCGGGTCAAGGGTAGGTTCTCGGGGTGTTGCGCGCTGCCGGGAGTGGGAGTGGAGGAGGAGTAGGCGAAGGCGGCGCCCGATGGATGAAGGAGATGCCGGCGGCGTGTGGTCACGGGAGGGGTGGAGGAGGAGCGAGTGCGGGCGCGGGTGTAGGGTTCTCTCCACGGGCGTGCTCCTGTTTTATATAACTGTGTGAAAAATGACGAAAATGCCCTTGGAGGGGCACGAGAACTACAGGCGGTGGCACGGGCGAGAGTAGCACAGCTCATAGCGAGAAATATCGGACGGCTCACGTTAATCAGGTAAATATCCGACGGCTGAGGTCATCCGGGCGCGAGATCGGACGGCCCAGATCGCATCAGAGAAACGATCTGACGGCCAGCAAACACTAGGCTCTAAGAACGCTCGGTTTCCCCTTGGTTTCTTGTTTCTAGATGTTTAAATGTCAAAAATGGGCTTATATTTAAGAACGGGGGAGCAGCTGATTTTTTTTTCTTTATCTAAAAAAACTGATGTTTAACTGAGGTAAATAATAGAGAATAGGGTTTGCTACAAGTACAAAGAACACATTATTACTCTCGCAAAATTATTCACCCCAATTTTTTACTCCGACGATGACCCAAAGGTTGGGTTCGGTCGAGATAATGGTAAGCAAGATTGTTGGTGGAGTGCTTTTAAGCCTGAAAACTCTTGTGTTTCGTTCATTCCAAATTGTCCACAAGATAAGCATGGTGAGGGAGGATTGTTCGTTCTGTTGTTGAATCGAACCACTAAGCTAGCGCAGTTGGGACTTAGAGTACCATGCATGAAACGAAAGAGTATTTTCATTCCTCTACTCTACCAGCCGACACCTAAAGGACACTTCACACCCTATTTGAGACAGCAGACTGGAAACACCTTGCTTGTCGGTTTGGCATGCCGTCGGCGGGTACTTGCCCACCAAGCCTCGACCAGTCCATGAAGGGCCAAGCGGAAGTGGCCTACCCAAAGATGTGAAGTTTTTCGATGACCAAGAACCAAGGCCTTAGAGTCTAGCGACATGCAAAGTAGGTAAATACCGCAATTTGGCCACCCACGCTTGGCTAATCTATGGGCGGTACGAATTTTATCTTGAAGTACCAACCAAGCAAAGAACTTGACTTTTGGAGGGAGATCAAGCCTTCCAAACCATTTGGTCCATGGATGAGTGCACCATCCCTAGGAATTGCGCCTCGTAGGGGGAGGCCACCGCGTAGTGCCCACTAACCGTATGTTTCCACATCATGTCATCCTTAGCGAGCTTGTCAAGATGCACCTCATGCAAGAGCATCCAAAGGGTGAAAATTTGTGTGATATGCTCAATGGAAATGGTGGTGGAGGGTTTGATCTTGAGAATCCACACATTGTGCTTGAGGCCTCCCGCACCTTCCAATTCTTTTCATGAGGAAGCTTTGTGGATGAGCATGGCAATGTCTTTAGGCTTGCACCCAAGGAGCCAAGGTCAATAACGCACATGTTTTTCTATCATAGGACAACAGTAATTCAGTAGGAATAAACTGGATTCTTTAGTATGTTTTCATTCTAAAGGAAAAGAAACAACATTGGCTGACACTTGTACACATTAACACGAGGCTTATTGTACAACCAAAGTTTGATTGAGCCAATAGCAAATCTGCTAATACACATACTACTGAATGTTTATAGCACTCGTGTAGCACTACCAGCGATGTTGACCAGCGAATAGCAAATCTATAGCTACAAAGAGAGACCAACCTGTGGACGGCTGCATCGTACTCCTACCCATGCTCGACATTAACGGCGGTGCTGCCATGCCACCATGAGAAAGAGCAAGAGGAATGCCTCCACCTGTGGCGTGGTGCGGCCAGGAGAAGAAAGTGGCCGCCGCCATCCGGTGGCGCCAACCGCTGGGGGTTGGCCTGGTGCTCCTCCCATTGAAGCCACCCGTGCTCCCTCTATCGAGCATCATGGAGGAGTGGATGAAGAGCAGGCTAAGGTGAGCTCGTGTGGTGGCTGGCATTGGGAGGGGGATGGGAGGGAGAGAGAAGTGTACCTGGTCGCCCAGGAACGCCTCGCTAGAGCCAGAGATGCGGCGAAGCCTGGGACGGTTCATGGTGCCGGGAGGCCAAGCACGCGCCATGGCCAGCGGGAAGCGGAACCGCACATGGGGGCGAGGGAGGAGATGGAGAGGAGCCGCCGGAGTCCACCGGCGACGAAGGTGATGCCCAACCCAAACCCCTAGCCACAGCTGAGGGTCGCGAGCAAGCAAAAGAGGCCTTGTTCCGCGAATCTGGCTGGATGGGAGGAAGAGGCGGGTCAAGGGGAGGTCCTCGGGGTGTTGCGCGCTGTCGGGAGTGGGAGTGGAGGAGGAGTAGGCGAAGGCGGCGGCCGATGGATGAAGGAGATTGCGGTGGCGTGTGGTCACGGGAGGGGTGGAGGAGGAGCGAGTGCGGGCGCGGGTCTAGGGTTCTCTCCATGGGCGTGCTCCTATTTTATATAATTGTGTGCGAGATGACAAAAATGCCCTTGGCGGGGCACGGGAAGTGCAGGCGGTGGCACGGGCAAGAGTGGCACTGCTCATAGCAAGAAATATCGAATGGCTCACATCAATCAGGTAAACATCCGATGGCTGAGGTCATCCGGGCGCGAGATCGGATGGCCCAGATCGCATCAGAGAAACGATCCAACGGCCAGCAGACACTGAGCTCTGAGAACACTCGGTTTCCCCTTGGTTTCTTGTTTCTAGATGTTGAAATCTTAAAAATGGGCTTATATTTAAGAACGGGGGAGCAGCTGATTTTATCTGTATCTAAAAAACTGATTTTCAACTGAGGTAAATACTAGAGAATTGGGTTTGTTACAAGTACAAAGAACACATTATTACTCTCACAAAATTATTCACCCCAATTTTTTACTCCGACGATGACCCAAAGGTTGGGTTCGGTCAAGATAATGGTAAGCAAGATTGTTGGTGGAGCGCTTTTAAGCCTAAAAACCCTAGTGTTTCGTTCATTTCAAATTGTCCACAAGATAAGCATGGTGAGGGAGGATTGTTTGTTCTGTTGTTGAATCGAACCACTAAGCTAGCGTAGTTGGGACTTAGAGTGTCATGCATGAAATGAAAGAGTATTTTCATTCCTCTGCTCTACCAGCCAAAACCTAAAAGGACACTTCACACCTGATTTGAGACAACAGTCTGGAAACACCTTGCTTGTCGATTTCGCATGCCGTCGGCGCAGGTACTTGCCCACCAAGCCTCGACCTATCCATGAAGGGCCAAGTGGAAGTGACCAACCCAAAGATGTGAAATGTTTTGATGACCAAGAACCAAGGCCTTAGAGTGTAACGACATGCAAAGTAGGTAAATACCGCAATTTGGCCACCCACACTTGGCTAATCTATGGGCGGTCAAATTTTAACTTGAAGTACCAACCAAGCAAAGAACTTGACTTTTGGAGGGAGCCCAAGCCTTCCAAACCATTTGGTCCATGGGTGAGTGCACCATCCCTAGGAATTGCGCCTCATAGGGGGAGGCCACTGCATAGTGCCCACTAACCGTATGTTTCCACATAATGTCATCCTTAGAGAGCTTGTCAAGATGCACCTCATGCAAGAGCATCCAAAGGGTGAAAATTTGTGTGATATGCTCAATGGAAACGGTGGTGGAGGGATTCATCTTGAGAATCCACACATTGTGCTTGAGGCCTCCCGCACTTCCAATTCTTTTCGTGGGGAAGCTTTGTGGATGATCATGGCAATGTCTTTAGGCTTGCACCAAAGGAGCCAAGGTGAATCCCCAAAAGGGGTCTCTGCGCCATTACCAACATAGATGGTGGTGGATGCATAGACAAAATTGAGGTCCTCCTCATCACACGAGTTTCCTATCCCCCACCCACATCTATGTAGGCTCCTTCCATTCATACCAAGGCCACCGCAAACGAAGATCACGCGCAAACTTGTTAGTGTTGAGAACCCCAAGCCCCCATAGTCAAGTGTCCCGCAAACAATCTCTCAATTCACCTTGCATTTTTTTCCCATCATCTTGTCTGAGCCGGACCATAGGAAAGCTCTCTCGAGTTTGTTTACATTAAGAAGGGTGCTTGGCGGGATGACCAACGATGTGATGAAATAGACCACTTGGGAAGTGATCACAAACTTGATAAGAGCCATGTGTCGAATGGTGTTGATGTTTGGCCCTCATAAGTTGTCAACTTGCTTGCAACCTTGTCCATAAAAAATGTAGATCCAACAACTTCAGTTGCCAAACTAAGAGATGAAGTCCCAAGTACTGCAAAGGGAAGGAAGCTGTAGTTGTTGGGAAACTTTGGGTTATATGATCAAAGTCAAGATGATTGCAACGAGTGGGAACCATTGAAATCTTGTGGAAGTTGGTGTAAAGGGCACACTAAGGCGTAGCCTAGTGGTGGGAAGGGGCTGATGCCTTCCCACCCACCCAGGTTCTAGGCATAGTACTTGTAATTTGGGTTTGTTGCACCAATTATACTGTAGGGGGTTCACTTACAGTCTTTCTATCAAAAAAAGTTGGTGCAAAGGTCCGTGACCTCCCATAGCTTCGCAAAATACTCGCAAGATTATCAACATCTTTTTCTTGATCGGAGCCATGAACACAGCCGCATCGTTCGCATAAAGAGACACTAGTGCAGAATCGGGCTATAATCCCGGTTCATAAGGGTCTTTAGTGCCGGTTCCAGAACTGGCACTAAAGTGTTGCGACTAAAGGCCCCCCTTTAGTCCCGGTTCAGCACGAACCGGCACTAAAGGCCAGCTACGAGGCACGAGGCCGCGCCGTGGGCTGGGGGAACTTTAGTCCCGGTTGGTAACACCAACTAGGACTAAAAGGTTATTAGTTTTCCATTTACTTTTTTGTTTTATGAATTATGGTTTAATTATTTTTCAATTAATTATTTTTCATTCCAAACATCTTTGACGGTACTACGTACTGTACACGTTATATATATATATCACATTATCGAATTCGACCATGCATGCATTCACATGCAACTTGGTACATAAAATTTCTCCTACAATTTTCAGACCATTACAATGCAGTCATTACAACGGGTAATAGTATTCTCCATTGGGATCTATGACCTGCTCGAGGAAAAAATCTGCTATTTCCTCTTGAAGTGCTTTCATGCGGTCATCTTCTAGGAGCTGATCCCGCATCTGGAGCAACTTTATTAAAAAAAGGAGATGAATATGGATATATTAGTTGTGTGTATATATATTAGATCGTGGAAAACATATTTGTGAATTGTGTTCCGGCAAACGTACCTGAAAGTTTTCGTCCGTTAGCTTCCTTTCGGACGTCTTCATGTGAATGTTCTCGCAAACTACGTAGCCACATAAATTAGTCCCCTGCGCTTGCCTCATGCACTTTACGACAATAGAATTAATCAGATAATAATTAATCAAGCATCATAATGGTATTGTGATCAAAGTAGAATTAAAGAGAGATGCGCAGATGTAGCAAGCTAGTAGTAGCGCTTAATTAATCATTACCCTGAGTTTCACAAATGACAGCTTTTCTTTCCAAGGGCCTTTCACCTTTTCCTTGAACTTTGCATAAGCCCTGCTCGCCGGCAAAGAAAATGAATGAAGGAGTTATAAATTAGCTGATATAAGGAAATGAACTAAAGATCGAGGCCGGCATATAGTGCAATATTGATTGAAATTACCTGTCGAGCATCCCAATAACGTTCAAGTAGTATATTTCTTTTGTTTCCTTTATTGTGTCCAGTAATGTAACTTTTCCCTCGTCAAGTTCAATGACTAGCAAGATCCAGTGACAACTGCATGCATGCGCACACGTTTGTATAATTAAGCGGGCATGTACATATATAACTCATCAACTACACTTACTAACATCAAGTGAGCATAAATAGAATTTGTATTACAAGCTATATAGTACCACTCACCCGTAGATGTAAGGAAACAGTATTTCCGATTCGGTATTTTGATCCACCAAAAACTTTAGCAAGTTTTCCTCTGTTTCTTTTCCATGACGTTCCCATATCTTTTCATTAATGGTATTTGGGTCAATGAACCCAACGCCAAAGCGTCCAGCTTTTTTCATTTACTTTTCCAAATGACTTGTTGATGCTTGCATGGAATGCTAGGGTGGGATAATCCCTCGATAGAGTACGCAACCACCCTTTTGTTGCCCAAGCACGTATTAGATCACACTGAACAACAAATGAAATGTGCCCAATCATCATTGTGTTGTAATGCATTGCAACATGTAAACAATCAACATTTGCACTAAGAGCACAACTTAAAATGATACCTTATTTAGTAAGAATACCAGGTGTTTGTGCTTGGCATTCTCCTTCAGATATTTCTCCAGATGGTAGCGTCTCGTGCCCATTGGATCCTTGGCATTCAACACCTGTGGAATAAATAACAATTTAAGCAATCAATATATAGAATACTAATTGAAAACAATATCTACATGCATAGAAATTCTATTGATTACATAGTACAGAGCAACTCTGATGGGGTCACCACATTGTGTAACACTGACTTGCACAACAAAATCTGAAGAGTCAAGAACTTTATAAAGTTCACCCCAATTTCTTTTGCTTTGTCCTTTCTCAAACATATTATGCCTGACTGTATCCCTTAAGCCATCTTCTTCTTCATCCTTTGGCAACTTTGATGAAGCATGTTTTTCCTCAAACGCATCTAAAAAGCACAATAAAAGTTTACCAAGATACACAGCTATCCTTGACAAATAATACATGCAACTTCATGCAATTAAATATTACTTTAGAAAATTATGGAAATTCTTAAGACTAACACACTTATTACTTGTCATATACAGTAGCAGATGAACAAACAGTAGGCCAGATTTCTTTGTAATATGCATGCAAAGATGAATGACATATTCGGCTCTAGCTCCAGAACTGGAGACCAATCTTAAAGCTAATTGCTCTGACTCGTACCTTGAGAATCATCAGCTTTCTTTATTAGAGATTCATAATCAAGACTGGATAGTTTTGGTCGTTTACGCCCTTTGGTACAAAGGCATGCTCAAAAGGCTCAATGTCAAGAAGATGTGCACGAGCTTGCTGTAAAATCAACATGAGCGAACATACGTGAGTAGAAAAATCATATTACAATATGATACTTCACAATAATGTGGAAGGTTCCAAGCTATTTAACCAGAAATAAAATTGAACCCAGGAGTACAAGTAATTAAGTTAAACAGTAGTTTCAGCAAAATAGTGTCAGTCACATACACTAATACTCCATGAGCTGCACATGCAAAATCAATGATCAGGATGATAGAAGTATACATAAGTGTTTACCTTCTGATGATCCTGCACAAGTGATAGTGTGCAGATGTTTAGATTTCAGTAACACACTGTAGTTATTTGTAAGCCGTGTCTGGAGTTCTTTCCTAAAATATTCAAGTTCTTCCTGATTGATAACTCTGTATTTCCTGTGATAACCAAGAGGCAGAATAATACAATCAACATTCACTATTACACCACCAGGCTTATAATGGAATAAATTCGTATACAAATTTAATCGTCAATCATCTGCACTGCACATCCTGTGACAGTATAACAAATTCAATCCAGCATACATCATAACAAAATTTAATTCAACCAACTATTATGTAGACGATCTGATGTATCACCCACCAAGTTCACTATATGTACTGTGTCTAGCAATTACTTGAGCCAATCACTGACAGACTCTAATCAGCAAAAGAGCTTTAGGCATGGTAATTGCTACACTACTAACTGGATACAAAAATGAAACCATAACATCTTCTCTGCTCTCCTCGTACATCTATCAAGCTCCCGACTGCTCCTAAAAGTGTACATATCCCTACTTGATCCAAATCAACAGCAACGTAATTGCCTGCCTCGTATCTTAAGGGCATCGATCAAGTGCGCAACTAGAAAAACAAACAGAGAGGTAGGGGGATTTGCTCACCGAACCACCGGCGGTCAGGCTCGATGCGGGTGTTGGGGAGCTCCTTGGACTGGAGGTCGTGCTTGACGATCTTCCCACTTCGGTCCCTCATGGGCCTTAGTTTGTACATCTTGAGCCGCCGCCAGCACCCTTCTTGTCATTGGGGCGGTTGACGTCGAGAGAGTGACGGGGCTTGCCCGACACATTCACTGACCGCTCCTTCTTCTTCCCCATCGCACGCTGGGTGAAGCTCTCTGGATGGTTTTCCCCTGTTTGTTTCCGTGAGATGAGAGGAAGCGGTTTTAGGAGGCGGGGAGGAGGGAGAGGCTAGGGTTTTGTAGGACAGGCGTCGGGGATGGGTCAGTCGACAGGCCATCTGCAGGCCGAGATGATACTGTACCCACCTCCCCAGGCTGCGGGGCCATGACCCATTTGTGACGGACACCATAACGGACAAGTATTCTCCTACCACAAATGAAGGGAGAAAAGAAGATTAATTACTTCCTCCATTTCTAAATATAAGCCCTTTTACATTAAAAATAATATAAGTTTATTTAGATATTTTGATATGAACTACATATGGATGTATATAGACATATTTTAATGTGTAGATTCACTCATTTTGCTCCATATGTAGTCTACTAGATCGGGAGCGCGCCTTGGCCCGAGGGTGTCGGTCCGAACGTTTTGGGGAAGCATGTAATACTAAGTCATTACGAATTCAGGGTTTAACGTACGGGCTTATATAGTATATCAAAAAAGCAGAGAAGAAACATTCAATTGTGATAGAAGCAAAACATGATGGAGTTCAATTCGACATTAGATGATATGGTAGAAGTAAATTCAGTGGTTTATAATACCACAAAAGACATCCACTAGACATGCATTTCGATAACTAAACCGATAATACATGATAGGAGTTAGTAAGAGCAGGAACACAACAAAGAAGAGCAAATCACATAATCCAATTGCCTTGGCGGCCTACTTCATAGGCGCCAATTCATACAAGCAATTGAAAAAAAAAGAGACATGCCAGAAGATTGTTGCATGAATGAAACTATGAATAATGGCCAAGGCAACCATATGGATAGTTCATACAATTTAACGGAGATGAAATTCCAATGAAAATCTATACGCGGTTGTACTTAAGCACAAAGCATCGTGGAGGAGATAAGGTGATACACCCAGAGGAATGCATATCCAAGCAAAGGTATATCCTGCACACTATATACCAGCAAATATGATCAAAAGTAAAGAACAATAACGATCAATTAGAAACAAAGGGCGTTTGTGTGCAGAAGATGAGAATCCACCTCATAAGACACGAACATAAACATAACATTTCACAGGAGAAGATGAGAAGCCACCTGATAAGAGTACAGACAGTTGCTTGCCTCACACTTGTTTACACAAATACTTACATAAAGGAAGTTGCCATTGTAGGTTCATTCTTTGGAGCAGAACATCATCGCTACATGATTCTTGCATAGTACAAATCTAAAGGCACTTGGAGACCTCCAAAAGACAATTGTTCCACTACTAAACTTGACTAATAAGAACCAAAAGTATGTAGCCTACTAAGCACTCAAGCCTGCTGATTGGGACATGTTTTTTTGAAGGTTATCAGAAGCTATCTTTAATAGTCATCAGCCGCTCCTCTGACTTCACTCCAATATAATGTAACCTCTGTGTCAGTTCCTCAATGCCTGCCAGTGCTGATTTCATAATCCCTTTGGTATTAGCTTGCCCTCTTAGGTGCCGAGTAGTTGTTGAGTTCTGTATCGTCAGAATATGAGCTCATATACCTAACAGCATAGTACCAGCCTTTGCGTAGTTTCTTGATAGTCTCATTTCCTTCCAACAACCACGTGACCAAATGCCTAACTTGATTTTGAAGCGTTATGACATGGGTGTAGTGGTAGTATCTAATTTCTTTCCCACACGCGTTTTCCATATATCTAATAGCTTCTATAGCGGCATTGTCTTCTGCATCTTCATAGGTATGTGAAACCATACCAGATATTGAGGTAGGAACAAGCAAACCATCAATTTGCTCTAAGGAAGAATTGAAAGTGACTGTCACACGAGCCTGGCCACCTGGATGTATCTTGTGATGGTAAATTGTAGGGGGCAATTTTAAAGCTTCCAACATAAGACCAAATATGTGGGAATAGGGGATTACTATCGCATAGTCATCTTCCTGTAGGTTCATAGTGAGGTCAAAATAGTTGTTTCACAAAAGAACATCTAGGTAGTCAGATGAGGGTTTGAATCGGATATGCCAGTTCATAGAAAGTTAGAGCATGTGTTTAGAAGATTACTCTGGGTTCAGGTGTTCTTGTCCTTGACGATGTTGAACCTGGAGATCCCTCATCATAAATCACACCAACGTCCAAGGCGTCCATGCCTAAGATGTCCATGGCATCCATGCCTCTTGGATCTGAGCTTGTAGTGTGAGAATGAAGTGAGGAAAAAGTCAACAATGAACGAGAGAGGAAAGAAGGTGTTGAATTACCTTTACTTCGAAGAATGGCTGCCGAAGACGCTGGTGGAGCCGTCGCTGGGCACACCTCATATTCAATAGATTTGGATGATGAATGGGAAAAGCGCTTCATACTCGATAGATTCACATGATGAAAGGGAGAAGTGCACAGGTTCCGGGCATTATACCAAAAGCAAAGCAGAGTAGGATCGCATCACACTAACATATTTACAATGTAGTGACTTTTTTTGAGGGAATACAATGCAGTGATAGTAATATTTGATAGAGTGTGGCTTATCGGACCCCATTTTTCCCCAACCATATCAAGCCCAGTAAGGTTCACAAAGATGAAAAGGTTCGAAGCATCGAATTCTGTTACATACCAGTTGTGTTTTACCATATAGGCAATGCAACATGTGATACACCAAAAGGATCGAGGATTCAAGGTTCAGTTCATCGTACCAAAAGGCCACAAATAACCATTCATCTATTAACACTCCTAGATGTTGAGTCACAGGAATAAGAGCGGTACTGACAATACATCAGAGCTTACATGTGCACACAAATTCATGTTCATTATTCATTAAGCGACTTTACATCACCGATAGGAAGTGCAGCTCGCTGCAACCCACTGATGGGGAACGTAGTAATTTCAAAAAAATCCTACGCACACGCAAGATCATGGTGATGCATAGCAACGAGAGGGGAGAGTGTGTCCACGTACCCTCGTAGACCGAAAGCGGAAGCGTTAGAACAACGCAGTTGATGTAGTCGTATGTCTTCACGATCCGACCGATCAAGTACCGAACGCACGGCACCTCCGAGTTCTGCACACGTTCAACTTGATGACGTCCCTCGAACTCCGATCCAGCCAAGCTTTGAGGGAGAGTTCCATCAACACGATGGCGTGGTGACGATGATGATGTTCTACCGACGCAGGGCTTCGCCTAGGCACCGCTACGATATTATTGAGGTGGATTATGGTGGAGGGGGGCACCGCACACGACTAAGAGATCCAAGGGATCAATTGTTGTGTCTATGGGGTGCCCTCCTGCCCCGTATATAAAGGAGCAAGGGGGAGAGGCGGTCGGCCTAGGAGGAGGGCGCGCCAGGGGGGGTCCTACTCCCACCGTCCCTTGTTGGAGTAGGAGAGAAAGAAAGAGGGGGAGAGGAAAAAGGAAAAAAAGGGTTGCACCCCTTGTCCAATTCAGACCAGAGGGGGGGGGCGCGCCTCCTTCCTTTTGGCCTCTCTCTTCTATTCCCGTATGGCCCAATAAGGCTCATATACTCCCCGGCGAATTCCCGTAACTCTCCGGTACTCCGATAAATACCCGAATCACTCGGAACCTTTCCGATGTTCGAATATAGTCATCCAATATATCGATTTTTACGTCTTGACCATTTCGAGACTCCTCGGCATGTCCTCGATCTCATCCGGGACTCCGAACTACCTTCGGTACATCAAAACACATAAACTCATAATATAACCGTCATCGAACTTTAAGCGTGCGGACCCTACGGGTTCGAGAACTATGTAGACATGACCGAGACACGTCTCCGGTCAATAACCAATAGCGGAACCTGGATGCTCATATTGGCTCCCACATATTCTATGAAGATCTCTATCGGTCAAACCGCATAACAACATACGTTGTTCCCTTTGTCATCGGTATGTTACTTGCCCGAGATTCGATCGCCGGTATCTCAATACCTAGTTCAATCTCATTACCGGCAAGTCTCTTTACTCGTTTCATAATACATCATCCTGCAACTAACTCATTAGTTACAATGCTTGCAAGGCTTATAGTGATGTGCATTACCGAGTGGGCCCAGAGATACCTCTCCGACAATCGGAGTGACAAATCCTAATCTCGAAATACGCCAACCCAACAAGTACCTTGGGAGACACCTGTAGAGCACCTTTATAATCACCCAGTTATGTTGTGACGTTTGGTAGCACACAAAGTGTTCCTCCGGTAAACGGGAGTTGCATAATCTCATAGTCATAGGAACATGTACAAGTCATGAAGAAAGCAATAGCAACATAATAAACGATCAAGTGCTAAGCTAACGGAATAGGTCAAGTCAATCACATCATTCTCCTAATGATGTGATCCCATTAATCAAATGACAACTCATGTCTATGGTTAGGAAACTTAACCATCTTTAATTAACGAGCTAGTCAAGTATAGGCATACTAGTGACACTATGTTTGTCTATGTATTCACACATGTATTATGTTTCCGGTTAATACAATTCTAGCATGAATAATAAACATTTATCATGAAATAAGGAAATAAATAATAACTTTATTATTGCCTCTAGGGCATATTTCCTTCAGTCTCTCACTTGCACTAGAGTCAATAATCTAGTTCACATCACCATGTGATTTAACACTAATATTCACATCTGCATGTGATTAACACCCATAGTTCACATTATCATGTGACCAACGCCCAAAGGGTATACTAGAGTCAATAATCTAGTTCACATTGATATGTGATTAACACCCAAAGAGTACTAAGGTGTGATCATGCTTTGCTCGTGAGAGAAGTTTAGTCAACAGGTCTGTCACATTCAGAGCCGTATGTATTTTGCAAAAATATTCTATGTCTACAATGCTCTGTACGAAGCTACTCTAGATAATTGCTCCCACTTTCAATATGTATCCAGATTGAGACTTAGAGTCATCTGGATCAGTGTCAAATCTTGCATCGACATAACCCTTTACGACAAACCTCTTGTCACCTCCATAATCGAGAAACATATCCTTATTCCACTAAGGATAATTTTGACCAATGTCCAGTGATCTACTCCTTGATCACTATTGTACTCCCTTGCCAAACCAGGGCAGAGTATACAATAGGTTTGGTCCATAGCGTGGCATAATTTTATAGAACCTAGGACTAAGGCATAGGGAATGACTTTCATTCTCTTTCTGTTTTCTGCCGTGGTCGGGATTTGAGTCTTACTCAATTTCACACCTTTGCAACACAGGCAAGAACTCTTTCTTTGACTGTTCTATTTTGAACTACTTCAAAATCTTGTCAAGGTATGTACTCATTGAAAATCTTATCAAGCGTCTTGATCTATCTCAATAGATCTTGATGCTCAATATGTAAGTAGCTTTACTGAGCTCTTTCTTTTAAAGAACTCCTTTCAAACACTTCTTTATGCTTTCCAGAAAAATTCTACATCATTTCTGATCAACAATATGTCACTCGCATATACTTATCAGAAAGGTTGTAGTGCTCCCACTCACTTTATTGTAAATACAGGCTTCACTGCAAGTCCGTATAAAACTATATGATTTGATCAACTTATCAAAGCGTACTGAGATGCTTGCACCAGTCCATAGATGGATCGCTGGAGCTTGCACATTTTGTTAGCACCTTTAGGATTGACAAAAACTTCTGGTTGCATCATATATAACTCTTCAATAAGAAAACCATTAAAGAATGCAATTTTGACATCCATTTGCCAGATTTCATAAAATGTGGCAATTGCTAACATGATTCGGACAGACTTAAGCATCGCTACAGTTGAGAAAATCTCATTGTAGTCAACACCTTGAACTTTGTCAAAAACCTTTTTCGATAAGTCTAGGTTTGTAGATAGTAACACTACTATCAGCGTCCGTCTTCCTCTTGAAGATCCATTTATTTTCTATGGCTTGCCAATCATCGGGAGAGTCAATCAAAGTCCACACTTTGTTCTCATACATGGATCCCATCTCAGATTTCATGGCCTCCAGCCATTTCGCGGAATCTGGGCTCATCAACGCTTCCTCATAGTTCGTAGGTTTATCATGGTCTAGTAACATGACTTTTAGAATAGGATTACTGTACCGCTTTGGTGCGGACCGTACTCTGAAAGACCTACGAGGTTCTGTAGTAACTTGATCTAAAGTTTCATGATCATCATCATTAGCTTCCTCACTAATTGGTGTAGGAATCACTGGAACTGATTTCAGTGATGAACTATTTTCCAATTCGGGAGAAGGTACAATTACCTTATCAAGCTCTACTTTCCTCCCACTCACTTCTTTCGAGAGAAACTCCTTCTCTAGAAAGGATCCATCTTAGCAACGAATATCTTGCCTTCGGGTCTGTGATAGAAGGTGTACCCAACAGTTTCCTTTGGGTATTCTATGAAGACACACTTCTCCGATTTGGGTTCAAGCTTATCAGGTTGTAACTTTTTCACATAAGCATCGCAGCCCCTAACTTTAAGAAACAACACCTTTGGTTTCTTGTCAAACCACAGTTCATAAGGCGTCGTCTCAACAGATTTTGATGGTGCCCTATTTAAAGTGAATGCAGCTATCTCTAATGCATAACCCCAAAATGATAGTGGTAAATCGTAAGATACATCATAGATCGCACCATATCCAATAAAGTGCGGTTACGATGTTCGGACACACCATTATGTTGTGGTGTTCCATGTGGCGTGAGCTGTGAAACTATTCCACATTGTTTCAACTGAAGGCCAAACTCGTAACTCAAATATTCATCTCTACGATCAGATTGCAGAAACATTATTTTCTTGTTACGATGATTTTCCACTTCACTCTGAAATTCTTTGAACCTTCCAACTATTTCAGACTTATGTTTCATCAAGTAGATATACCCATATCTGCTCAAATCATCTGTGAAGGTCAGAAAATAACGATACCTGCCACGAGCCTTAATACTCATTGGTCTGCATACATCGGTATGTATTATTTACAACAAATCAGTAGCTCGTTGCATTGTTCCGAAGAACGGAGTTTTAGTCATCTTGCCCAAAAGACATGGTTCGCAAGCATCAAATGATTCATAATCAAGTGATTCCAAAAACCCATCAGCATGGAGTTTCTTCATGCGCTTTACACCGATATGACCCAAACGACAGTGCCACAAATAAGTTGCACTATCATTATCAACTTTGCATCTTTTGGCATCGATATTATGAATATGTGTATCACTATGACCAAGATCCAACAAACTATTTTCATTGGGTGTATGACCATTGAAGGTTTTATTCATGTAAACAGAACAACAATTATTCTCTGACTTTAAATGAATAACCGTATTGCAATAAACATGATCAAATCATATTCATGCTCAACGCAAACGCCAAATAACATTTATTTAGGTTTAACACTACTCCCGAAAGTATAGGGAGTGTGCGATGATGAACATATCAATCTTGGAACCACTTCCAACATACATCATCACTTCACCCTCAACTAGTATATGTTTATTCTGTAACTCCTGTTTCGAGTTACGAATATTTAGCAACTGAACAAGTATCAAATACTCAGGGGCTACTATAAATACTAGTAAGGTACACATCAATAACCTGTATATCAAATATACCCTTGTTCACTTTGCCATCCTTCTTATCCACCAAATATTTAGGGCATTTCCGCTTCCAGTGACCATTTCCTTTGCAGTGTAAGCACTCAGTTTCAGGCTTTGGTCCAGCTTTGGGCTTCTTCGCGGGAGTGACAACTTGCTTGTCATTCTACTTGAAGTTCCCTTTCTTTCCCTTTGCCCTTTTCTTTAAACTAGTGGTCTTGACAATCATCAACACTTGATGCTCTTTCTTGATTTCTACCTTCGTCGATTTCAACATCACGAAGAGCTAGGGAATCGTTTTCGTCATCCTTTGCATACTATAGTTCATCACGAAGTTCTACTAACTTGGTGATGGTGACAAGAGAACTCTATCAATCACTATCTTATCTGGAAGATTAACTCCCACTTGATTCAAGCGATTGTAGTACCCAGACAATCTGAGCACATGCTCACTAGTTGAGCAATTCTCCTCCATCTTTTAGCTATAGAACGTGTTGGAGACTTCATATCTCTCAACTCGGGTATTTGCTTGAAATATTAACTTCAACTCCTGGAACATCTCATATGGCCCATGATGTTCAAAAAGTCTTTGAAGTCCCGATTCTAAGCCGTTAAGCATGGTGCACTAAACTATCAAGTAGTCATCATATTGAGCTAGCCAAACGTTCATAACGTCTGCATCTGCTCCTGCAATATGTCTATTACCTAGCGGTGCATCAAGGACATAATTCTTCTATGCAGCAATGAGGAAATCCTCAGATCACAGATCCAATCCGCATCATTGCTACTAACGTCTTTCAACACAATTTTCTCTAGGAACATATCAAAATAAACATATGAAAGCAACAACGCGAGCTATTGATCTACAACATAATTTGCAAAATACTACCAGGACTAAGTTCATGATAAATTTAAGTTCAGTTAATCATATTACTTAAGAACTCCCACTTAGATAGACATCTCTCTAATCATCTAAGTGACCATGTGATCCAAATCAAATAAACCATAATTGATCATCACGTGAAATAGAGTAGTTTTCAATGGTGAACATCACTATGTTGATCATATCTACTATATGATTCACGCTCAACCTTTCGGTCTCAGTGTTCCGAGGCCATATCTGCATATGCTAGGCTCGTCAAGTTTAACCTGAGTATTCTGCGTGTGCAAAACTGGCTTGCACCCGTTGTAGATGGACGTAGAGCTTATCACACCCGATCATCACGTGGTATCTGGGCACGACGAACTTTGGCAACGATGCATACTCAGGGAGAACACTTTTATCTTGAAATTTAGTGAGAGATCATCTTATAATGCTACCGTCAATCAGAGCAAGATAAGATGCATAAAAGATAAACATCACACGCAATCAATATAAGTGATATGATATGGCCATCATCATCTTGTGCTTGTGATCTCCATCTCCGAAGCACCGTCATGATCACCATCATCACCGGCGCGACACCTTGATCTCTATCGTAGCATCGTTGTCGTCTCGCCAACTATTGCTTCTACGACTATCGCTACCGCTTAGTGATAAAGTAAAGCAATTACAGGGCGATTGCATTGCATATAATAAAGCGACAACCATATGGCTCCTGCCAGTTGCCGATAACTCGGTTACAAAACATGATCATCTCATACAATAAAATATAGCATCATGCCTTGACCATATCACATCACAACATGCCCTGCAAAAACAAGTTAGACGTCTTCTACTTTGTTGTTGCAAGTTTTACGTGGTTGCTATGGGATGAGCAAGAATCGTTCTTACCTACGCATCGAAACCACAATGATAGTTTGTTAAGTTAGTGTTGTTTTAACCTTCTCAAGGACCGGGCGTAGCCACACTCGGTTCAACTAAAGTTGGAGAAATTGACACCCGCCAGCCACCTATGTGCAAAGCACGTCGGTAGAACCAGTCTCACGTAAGCATACGCGTAATGTCGGTCCGGGCCGCTTCATCCAACAATACCGCCGAACCAAAGTATGGCATGCTGGTAAGCAGTATGACTTGTATCGCCCACAACTCACTTGTGTTCTACTCGTGCATATAACATCTACGCATAAAACAAGGCTCGGATGCCACTGATGGGGAACGTAGTAATTTCAAAAAAATTCCTACGCACACGCAAGATCATGGTGATGCATAGCAACGACAGGGGAGAGTGTGTCCACGTACCCTCATATACCGAAAGCGGAAGCGTTAGCACAACGCGGTTGATGTAGTCGTATGTCTTCACGATCCGACCAATCAAGTATCGAACGCACGGCACCTCCGAGTTCTGCACATGTTCAACTCGATGACGTCCCTCGAACTCCGATCCAACCAAGCTTTGAGGGAGAGTTCCATCAGCACGACGGTGTGGTGACGATGATGATGTTCTACCGACGCAGGGCTTCGCCTAGGCACCGCTACAATATTATCGAGGTGGATTATGGTGGAGGGGGCACCGCACACGACTAAGAGATCCAAGGGATCAATTGTTGTGTCTATGGGGTGCCCTCCTGCCCCCGTATATAAAGGAAAGGGGGGAGGCGGCCGGCGTAGGAGGAGGGCGCGCCAAGGGGGGAGTCCTACTCCCACCGGGAGTAGGACTCCTCCTTCCCTTGTTGGAGTAGGAGAGAAGGAAAGAGGAGGAGAGGAAAAAGGAAAAAAGGGGGCTGCACCCCTTGTCCCATTCGGACCAGAGGGGGGGCGCGCCTCCTTCCTTTTGGCCTCTCTCTTCTATTCCCGTATGGCCCAATAAGGCCCATATACTCCCAGGCGAATTCCCATAACTCTCCGGTACTCCGATAAATACCCGAATCACTCGGAACCTTTCCGATGTCCGAATATAGTCGTCCAACATATCGATTTTTATGTCTCGACCATTTTGAGACTCCTCGTCATGTCCTCGATCTCATCCGAGACTCCGAACTACCTTCGGTACATCAAAACACATAAACTCATAGTATAACCGTCATCGAACTTTAAGCGTGCGGACCCTACGGGTTCGAGAACTATGTAGACATGACCGAGACACGTCTCCGATCAATAACCAATAGCGGAACCTGGATGCTCATATTGGCTCCCACATATTCTACGAAGATCTTTATCGGTCAAACCGCATAACAACATACGTTGTTCCCTTTGTCATCGGTATGTTACTTGCCCAAGATTTATTCTACGAAGATCTTTATCAGTCAAAACCGCATAACAACATACGTTGTTCCCTTTGTCATCGGTATGTTACTTGCTCAAGATTCGATCGTCAGTATCTCAATACCTAGTTCAATCTCGTTACCAGCAAGTCTCTTTACTCGTTCCATAATACATCATCCTGCAACTAACTCATTAGTTACAATGCTTGCAAGGCTTATAGTGATGTGCATTACCGAGTGGGCCAGAGATACCTCTCCGACAATCGGAGTGATAAATCATAATCTCGAAATACGCCAACCGAACAAGTACCTTCGGAGACACCTGTAGAGCACCTTTATAATCACCCGGTTACGTTGTGACGTTTGGTAGCACACAAAGTGTTCCTCCGGTAAACGGGAGTTGCATAATCTCATAGTCATAGAAACATGTATAAGTCATGAAGAAAGCAATAGCAGCATACTAAACGATCAAGTGCTAAGCTAACGGAATGGATCAAGTCAATCACATCATTCTCCTAATGATGTGATCCCATTAATCACATGACAACTCATGTCTATGGTTAGGAAACTTAACCATCTTTGATTAACAAGCTAGTCAAGTATAGGCATACTAGTGACACTATGTTTGTCTATGTATTCATACATGTATTATGTTTCTGGTTAATACAATTCTAGCATGAATAATAAACATTTATCATGAAATAATAACTTTATTATTGCCTCTAGGGCATATTTCCTTCACCCACCTCTAGCCAACCTGGTAGTACACTATTCAATAGATCCAATGAATGCAAAGGTATAAGGGCAGCAGACAGATGAAAGGATCAAAGGAGGAGTAATCACATGTAATATTAATGGTTTGGTTCATACATCCCTTTGAGCATGTCATGGAACTAATATATAAGGTTCTAACTTTGATCCCATCTTTGAGCGAAACTACATTTTTACATATCTCCTAATTTTGATCCCATTATTTTATAGTCCAACATTCAATAGTTAATTTAACATCACCATCAGGAGGGAGTGTACCTCCCTTTTGCATTTGAATCGGTTGAAACGATTAAACCTCTCCGCAAACAAAATCTGCAAAGCATGTATCAAACATTTTAGAGTATGCTGGCAATACAGAGCAATAAACGAACCACAAGACAATAATAATGGATGGACCTAACTTCACATAATATGAAAAATGCTCAATTCAATTTTTTCGATAGTCGATAAGTGTTTTCCACGAGAAGTTATATGGTGTAGATCTGACCAGAACTACACACCCTGATCAGTACATAGTAGTAATTGTAACATATATTCTTTCTATCTATATATGCCTACAAATTTATTTTCTTCACGCAGTAAGTGATATACGACTTGTAAGTATTCCATTACCATTTACCAACCACATTTATATCATAGCTCTGGAAGATTTGGACCTAAATACACCTTTGTTTGACCACTATGGGGCCTTTCAAACCCTTTTTGTTCGCCTAGTCAGCACCTTAGAATGCAATGGCATCTTTAGCACATCGAGAAATACATATCTGGATCATACAATATATAGCTAGTGACTTCGTTATTCCAGTAAACACATAACCTACATAGATAGGAAAGCGCCACGCGTTGCCCACAGAAGCGGTGGGCTAACCAACATTAATAACCTCTTTAAAAGCCAATAAGGTTAAAGAAGTATACACCTAAATAACTAATCATGCATATACACAAATAGATATGGGATCTAAATATTTTGCTAGTTACATATGGTTTTTAGACAAACGAAAATAAATAGGTGTTCCTTTACGAAAAGGGTGCATACCATAAACTGTAGAAATTGAATATTCATTATAGAAAACAGAAGTAGAAGGGCTAGATTCAAAACAGTGATGACAAACTGCAACCAGTTATTCTATCTGTATGTATCTATGGATCGAAGTTTATCACAATATTTTGAACCATACCAAGCTTCTGGTGCATGCTCCTATATTTTAGTTCAAGAAAGAAAAAATTCCAGTAAACTGAAACAAAATCAAAAACGGACGTCGAATGCATATTTCAGCACTCGGCACTCCACCGCAATAATCACAACATGCACCTGCTGGCGAAAGATGAACAACTCTTTTTAATCTGCATTCTTATCGTTCCCCTATTCAAAATTTAAATGAATAAATTTGATGACACACAATATTACAGGACAGTAAATAACTACAGTTCTTGTCCTGGAAAGGCAGAATCCAAACTCGCTAGGGTCAAATTGACAGTTACGTTACTGACTGTTTTTGATTGAACTAAATCAACTACGAAGGGGAAGAAATCACAAAGTTTTAGTGGTAGAAACCATCCAAGAGATACACCATCAACTACACATTTATCACACGCATATGCTAGATATTTTACCACAATGGAGCTGAATAAAAAAACACTGGACAACTTCAGTGATATTTTAAATGGCTTAAACTGGTAGAATTAGTTTGAGCCGTTTTAAGATGGCAAAAGTAGCATTTTATACTTCTTTTCATGAAGGAGCACATCCAGCGACAAGAATCAATAGGCAAGACCCACCTTACCAGCGTCACGCCGGTGCGAAGGCATCTCGCAGATCCAAGGCGACCAGCCCCACCGACTGTAATTGTAATTGATGGTAAGACAGCAGCTAATAACAAAAGTTGGAATTGAAATGAGAAGAGTCAGACCTCCTTCCATCTTTCTATGCTACAACTTTATGTTCTTACAATGGTTTCCATGCTCCCAGCAGCTGCTTCCAAATGCAGTTGAAGCAAATTGTCGTCTTCTGAATCCTTGTAGACAACCTCCATGGTAAAGCAAGAATCGAGAAAGGTTTTCTACAAACCTGACCATAAACATGAACACAATAACAATATAAAACTCGCAGTGCAAAAGGCCACACCTTGTTGGGTAGTTTTGGTTGCAGCTCACTTGATTTGTTCCTTTGGTGTTATCTAAATTAGGATCAACAACGAAAACAAAATCCATTGAGCATCATCACCCCTTGCACCCCGGCCTCGACGATGATCCCCATCAGGAAGTCTGGGACGACGACAGCGATAATCATCATCATGCTCTCCACCAGCAGTGTGCACATGCACAGGTTGATGATGAAGTAGGTGAAGCGGTCAGGTCCTTTCATTAGCCCGGTAAGGTAGTACAGCATTCTGCCAGGGATCACAGCGATGACGGCCAGGTATGGAGTGGCTGACAATGTGTTTGAGATCAAAAACTCCGCCACGCCGTAATGGCCACTTGACCTCTCCCGTCTGAATACCTAGAAACAAAGTGTGCAGACAAACTTTTATTTATTTCAGCCTTTCAATATACAATGAAAGCATGGACATATAAGTGCTCTTGTGAAAATGTTAGTCTGATGGCAGGGAGAAAGCAACCTTTATGTCCTCTACAAAAGAAGGGAATCCTTCAATTGCCATGAAGGTAAGAAGTGTCATCGTATACATTATTACTTCACATCTAGACTGAAAAATCAGGGGAACAGATCAATTCTGTTGACATATAAATTATTTATGTTGCCTAATGAATCATGTCTTCTACAATTCACCTGGATGGAACTGTAACTGTGGCCAACTTGGTAGAATATGGTGCCAAGACAGATGCCAATGCCTAGGTAAACACCCAAGCGCATCCAGTAGTATCCTATGTCCCTGTGCATATTCACAAATGACCTTCTGTTGAGTACAAAGAGCTTTGTTGAGAAGCTCGCTTGTGCCCTCTTCCTAAATAGAGCTCCACCCTGGAACATAGCTCAATAATACTAGAACAATAATTTGATTTTGAATGTGTAAACATCGCTAGGCCAGCACCGTATACTCCGCGGCGAGAAGTTTGTTGCCGGTTCATTCTAATGAAAAATGACATGTTGTACAGACGCTGAATTAGCATGTTGTTCCCTCCAGTTCATAATGGAGATTCTTTAGGAGCTGAACTTTGAAAACTTTGACGGCTAGTATGTTTCGAATATTCAGATCCAAAATGATATGCGTTTCTCAGAAAAAATTTCCAACATGTCATAATTTTACTGGGTATTATATGTACATATTATACCACAACAAAAACAAGTTGCTAAAGTTACATTTTGAAGGCCGTGTAAAAGACGCCACTTTTTCGTGAGCTAGAGGGAGTACTTCACCGACTGAATTTGCCCCAGTAATTATTTTGCAGTTGGTATATACAGATTTGTCCGCATTTGGGTAGTCCCTTCTTTGTAAACAAACATTTTGGTACAGCCAAAACAATACAATCTTTATTCTCGAGAAAAAAAATAAATGGGGCTTGTAAGCAACTTACTATCCCTTTCATCTTAGCTATCTGGTCCATTGTTTTCTCTAAATAAGCGGGGGACTGGTAAGCATCTGTCAGAATCTCAATTGCTTCAGCTGCCATTTTTCTCCTAGCTTTGGAACTCTCTACAATTTCGTGCATACATATGGGATCACATAGCCAAAGTAAAGATGTTGCACTTCTTGTCCAGAGTATCATACAACGAAATGACAAGGAAAAACAAGTACTACCTCGTCAAAATCTTTGTTGATTGTCCTCAGGAAGTTGTTCCTCAGGTGTGGGCATGGGAAGCCACTTTCAGTGTAATATCTGAAAGGTCAATAACACACATGTTTTTCTATCATAGGTCAAAAGTAATTCAGTAGGAATAAACTGGATGCTTTAGTATGTTTTCATTCTAAAGGAAAAGAAACAACATTGGCTGACACTTGTACACATTAACACGAGGCTTATTATACAACCAAAGTTCGATCAAGCCAATAGCAAATCTGTTAATACACATACTACGAACGTTTATAGCACTCGTGTAGCACTACCAGCGAGGTTGACCAGCGAATAGTAAATCTGTAGCTACAAAGAGAGACCAACCTGTGGACGGCCGCATCGTTCTCCTACCCATGCTCGACATTGACGGCGCTGCTGCCATGCCAGCGCGAGGAAGAGCAAGAGGAACGCCTCCACCTGTGGCGTGGTGCGGCCGGAAGAAGAAGGTGGCCGTTGCCATCCGGTGGCGCCAACCGCTGGGGGTTGGCCTGGTGCTCCTCCCGTTGAAGCCGCTTGTGCTCCCTCTATCGAGCATCATGGAGGAGTGGATGAAGAGGAGGCTAAGGTGAGCTCGTGTGGTGCCTGGCATTGGGAGAGGGACGGGAGGGAGAGAGAAGTGTACCTGGTCGCCCAGGAACGCCTCGCTAGAGCCGGAGATGCAGCGAGGCCTGGGACGGTTCTTGGCGCCGGGAGGCCAAGCACGCGCCATGGCCATCGGGAAGCGGAGCTGCACATGGGGGCGAGGGAGGAGACAGAGAGGAGTCGTCGGAGTCCACCGGCGACGAAGGCGATGCCCAACCCAAACCCCTAGCCACAGCTGAGGGTCGCGAGCGAGCGTGAAAGGCCTTGCTCCACGAATCTGGCTGGATGGGAGGAAGAGGCGGGTCAAGGGTAGGTTCTCGGGGTGTTGCGCGCTGCCGGGAGTGGGAGTGGAGGAGGAGTAGGCGAAGGCGGCGCCCGATGGATGAAGGAGATGCCGGCGGCGTGCGGTCACGGGAGGGGTGGAGGAGGAGCGAGTGCGGGCGCGGGTGTAGGGTTCTCTCCACGGGCGTGCTCCTGTTTTATATAACTGTGTGAAAAATGACGAAAATGCCCTTGGAGGGGCACGAGAACTACAGGCGGTGGCACGGGCGAGAGTAGCACAGCTCATAGCGAGAAATATCGGACGGCTCACGTTAATCAGGTAAATATCCGACGGCTGAGGTCATCCGGGCGCGAGATCGGACGGCCCAGATCGCATCAGAGAAACGATCTGACGGCCAGCAGACACTGGGCTCTAAGAACGCTCGGTTTCCCCTTGGTTTCTTGTTTCTAGATGTTGAAATGTCAAAAATGGGCTTATATTTAAGAACGGGGGAGCAGCTGATTTTTTTTTCTTTATCTAAAAAAACTGATGTTTAACTGAGGTAAATAATAGAGAATAGGGTTTGCTACAAGTACAAAGAACACATTATTACTCTCGCAAAATTATTCACCCCAATTTTTTACTCCAACGATGACCCAAAGGTTGGGTTCGGTGGAGATAATGGTAAGCAAGATTGTTGGTGGAGTGCTTTTAAGCCTGAAAACTCTTGTGTTTCGTTCATTCCAAATTGTCCACAAGATAAGCATGGTGAGGGAGGATTGTTCGTTCTGTTGTTGAATCGAACCACTAAGCTAGCGCAGTTGGGACTTAGAGTACCATGCATGAAACGAAAGAGTATTTTCATTCCTCTACTCTACCAGCCGACACCTAAAGGACACTTCACACCCTATTTGAGACAGCAGACTGGAAACACCTTGCTTGTCGGTTTGGCATGCCGTCGGCGGGTACTTGCCCACCAAGCCTCGACCAGTCCATGAAGGGCCAAGCGGAAGTGGCCTACCCAAAGATGTGAAGTTTTTCGATGACCAAGAACCAAGGCCTTAGAGTCTAGCGACATGCAAAGTAGGTAAATACCGCAATTTGGCCACCCACGCTTGGCTAATCTATGGGCGGTACGAATTTTATCTTGAAGTACCAACCAAGCAAAGAACTTGACTTTTGGAGGGAGATCAAGCCTTCCAAACCATTTGGTCCATGGATGAGGGCACCATCCCTAGGAATTGCGCCTCGTAGGGGGAGGCCACCGCGTAGTGCCCACTAACCGTATGTTTCCACATCATGTCATCCTTAGCGAGCTTGTCAACATGCACCTCATGCAAGAGCATCCAAAGGGTGAAAATTTGTGTGATATGCTCAATGGAAACGGTGGTGGAGGGTTTGATCTTGAGAATCCACACATTGTGCTTGAGGCCTCCCGCACCTTCCAATTCTTTTCATGAGGAAGCTTTGTGGATGAGCATGGCAATGTCTTTAGGCTTGCACCCAAGGAGCCAAGGTGAATCCCAAAAAGGGGGTCTTCGCGCCATTATCAACAGTGATGGTGGTGGATGCATAGAAAAAATTGAGGCCCTCCTCATCACACGGGTTTCCTATCCCCCACCCACATCTTGGTAGGCTCCTTCCATTCATACCAAAGCCACCACAAACAAAGAGCACGCGCAAACTTGTTAGTGTTGAGAACCCCAAGCCCCCATAGTCAAGTGGCCGACAAACAATCTCTCAATTCAGCTTGCATTTTTTTCCGTCATCTTGTCCAAGTCGGGCCATAGGAAAGCTCTCTCAAATTTGTTTACATTAAGAAGGGTGCTTGGCGGGATGACCAACGATGTGATGAAATAGACCACTTGGGAAGTGATCACAAACTTGATAAGAGCCATGTGTCGAATGGTGTTGATGTTTGGCCCTCATAAGTTGTCAACTTGCTTGCAACCTTGTCCATAAAAAAATGTAGATCCAACAACTTCAATTGCCAAACTAAGAGATGAAGTCCCAAGTACCGCAAAGGGAAGGAAGCCCTAGTTGTTGGGAAACTTTGGGTTATATGATCAAAGTCAAGATGATTGCAATGAGTGGGAACCATTGAACTCTTGTGGAAGTTGGTGTAAATGGCAGACTAAGGCGTAGCCTAGTGGTGGGAAGGGGTTGATGCCTTTCCACCCACCCAAGTTCTAGGCATAGTACTTGTAATTTGGGTTTGTTGCACCAATTATACTGTAGGGGGTTCTCTTACAGTCTTTCTATCAAAAAACAGTTGGTGCAAAGGTCCGTGACCTCCCCAAAGCGTCGCAAGATTATCAACATATTTTTCTTGATCGGAGCCATGAACGCAGCCGCGTCGTTCGCATAAAGAGACACTAGTGCAGAATCGGGCTATAATCCCGGTTCGTAAGGTCTTTAGTGTCGGTTCTAGAACCGGTACTAAAGTGTTGCAACTAAAGCCCCTCCCCCCCCCCCCCCCTCCAGTCCCGGTTCAGCACGAACCGGCACTAAAGTGGCACAAGGCCGCACCGTGGGCTGGGGGAACTTTAGTCCCGGTTGGTAACACCAACTGGGACTAAAATGTTACTTCCTCTGTCCCAGAATATAAGAACGTTTTTGACACTACGTTAGTGTTAAAAAAGTTCTTATATTTTGGGACGGAGGGAGTATTAGTTTTCCATTTAATGTTTTGTTTTATGAATTATGGTTTATTACTTTCTAATTAGTTATTTTTCATTTCAAACATATTTGACGGTACTACGTACTGTACATGTTATGCACAATATATATATATAAATAGAATTTCTTGTAGAGCCGATCAAATATATACTCCCTCCGTTCCGAAATAATTGTCTTTCTAGCCATCTTAAATGGACTATAACATACAGACGTATGTAGACATGTTTTAGAGTGTAGATTCACTCATTTTGCTCCGTATCTAGTCACTTGTTGAAATATCTAGAAAGACAATTATTTCGAAACGGAGGGAGTATATCACATCATCGAATTCGACCAGATGCACGATCGAAGAACCTGAATCTACGGCCGCTCCCGCGTGCTTCACGTCCCCAGCGACGGCAGCTCCTACGTGTGCACACGTCTCCGCCCTGCGTGTCCTCGACAGTGTAGCCGATGCATCAAGCAAAGAGTCTGGTCGGGGGCAGGTCTCGTGCGTGGGGCGGCGAAGGCGCGTGCAAGGCCGGTGGCTGGTGCGTCGAGGGGTGAAGCGTTGTTGGTGGCTCCCACGTACCTGAAGGCGGGGATGGTGGCGGAGCCGGAGGCCGCGGTGGCTCGAGTCCATGGCGGAGGATGCATGGTTGCCGGGCAGAGCGGAGCGGGCAACGGTTGGCAGCGGCGACGTGCGGGGTCAGTTTTCGTTTTCGAGGGGATTATGGTTCCGTTAGCGATCCAACAATTAGATTGATGATTAGAGAGCTGATATGCTTAATTGTGAATCTGCGCTTGCATGCTTTTATAGGGATAGTAGATAGCAACAAAGAGAAAAATGTCTTTGATACAAAGAATAGTAATCAGATAGTACAATCTCTCCTTCACATTTCTCCAGCCAAATTTGTAATATGATATAGTATCATAAGGTAAGGGTAACGCAGATCCACGTATGTCAACATCAAGTGGAAAACAAAAATTAGAAAGGCATACTTGCAGAAGTTGCATTTTGAACCAAATTGTATTTATCTATGTATAAAACAGGGTGTGGAATCCAACTAGAACTTGAGGTGAACAAAAGACAAGTTTTGATGTAGATGCCAACAACGCTCTACCTAATCCATTAGAAAGCTAAGATAACATGAACGATACATATCAAAGGATTGTCCCCCCTGCGTAACTGTGTCCTTCACGGCAAACAGTGAATAACTTCGCTGGCACTCATGAAGACGTTTGCGGGCAAAAATACCAGGGATCTTCTCATGCAGGATTGCTAGCCTTTCACTCTTTTACCAAAAGGTCTGATTGCTCAGGGAGTTCACTGTCTTCGCCATTTCTGCCAAGTTCCTTCTGGCAGGGGACATTCATAGTTTGCTGCGAAGAGATAATTCCCGCAATGGCTTTCATGGCAGCAGCAGCCCGGTCACTGCTGACCACTTCCTCACCAGATCCCTCCACAGGTTCAGTAATCTTAGAAGGACCATCTTCATTCTGCTGCGGCGGAGGCACAAAAAAGGGTATCTTGCCCCTCTGCCAGTCATGAAGTACCATCTTGGCTGCTGTTGTCAGATCAGGTTCCCCACCCTAAGAATCAAAAACAGAGGTTGAGAATGAAGCAGTAGATCAGCCCACCAATGTGCTGGGGCCTGGCTAGTCTAGGTTTGGAGTTAACAGCGTTCATCAATATTCTAATCATAAAAGTCAGTAGCTGTATGTTCAACTCTGAATATAGTGAAGTCGAATATATTATTTATTATATAAAGGCATACGAGTGTTACGAAATTGCAGTACAGTATGTTCATCTCTGAACAGGCAAGAGAAATATTTGGCAAAATTGTAATAGGAACGGTCAGTATCACAAGTTTATGCTGTACCTTAAGTAGCTTTCCACTCATCTTGCTCAGCTGGACGAGAAAATCATTATCATCAGCCCTGGTGAGAGCAAAATCAGTAAGTATAAAAGATGTGTCATCTCCTCTGGCTGTGGGTTTTAGTTATTATAGTGAAGGAACACCATCAGGTCAACAATGATGTGTGACGTTCATTATGGACCAGAGTACTTCATAACCAGATATGCCAAGAGCTCCAGAGTTCTAAACATTAGGAAGACTTCAAAAGCAACGCTGTGCACAAAAAAACACAAACACAGCTAATAGGCTGCTATTAGCACTATAGCTAATATAGTTTGCAGCTGTGATATATATCATCTTTAGACGTTACTCCCACGGTAGTGATTAGATATGATTTTTATGATCTTGTTTTTACTCCGTTTATGTTATGTTCAATTTATAAGCATGGGATTATTATTTGATGCTTTAGCACCGCTATTTAATTTTCGGAAATGTTAACGCCCACACGTGTGGGCGTTTGCACATCGCCCACACGCCTTCATTACCACTCATTTTGCCACGTATGAATAGATGAAATCAGCAGAATTTTTTTTGGTTTTCGGCTTAAAAATGTTGTATCTCCTAAATAAAAAAGCGAACTAAAAATCCGTTTTCACCATTAAATCCGTCTCGACGAGATCTTCAAAACTAGACCCCATGTTGATATGTTTCGACGAATTTTTTTTTTTGCCAGAAGTTGCCACGATGTTTACACTGCAGTTGCCATATGGCTTAAACTAAAGTTGCCATGTGGCAATTTTAGTTTGTAGATCATGGCAATTTTAGTATTTTGATGATGGCAACTCCAGTACTTTGACCATGAAAATTATTTTTTTGTATGAACCATGACAATTTTACGTGCATGTATCATGGCAATTTTAGTTTATGGTTCATGGCAAGTCTAGTTTCTTAATTCCCCGTTTTATAAATGTCAAAATTTACTTTTAAATGTAGAAGTAAATAGCCGAAACATATCATGGCAACTTCAGTGTAAACATCATGGCAATTCATATGCAATAGACATGGCAACTTTTAATCCAAATTTTTTTTCATCAAAACATATCAACATGGGATCTAGTTTCGAAGATCTCATCGCGAGGGATTTAATGGTGAAAACGGATTTTCAATCGGATTTTTCGTTTAAGAGATAAAACATTTTAAAAACTGAAAATCCAAAAAGATTCCTGCATGCATGCATGCGATGAGATGACAATCTGTTCACATTAGAGACGTGTGGTGCGTCTCCCTTCGCACCACACGTGTGGCAGTTAGCGCGACCCTTAATTTTTCAGAATATTAATCAGTGTTACCTAGATACTACGATATCTCATATAGGATAGCTTCAGCGACTAAAAGTAAACTAGAACCTTCGGTTGTGTGTGTGTGTGTGTGTGGGGGGGGGGGGGGGGGGGGGGTACCAGTCTTGTATTTTGTAAGCTCTTTGTAGATGCTCCTTCTTTACACGCCTTAGAACTTCCCCAATGTGCTCAGAAGCATCATCCAAATTTGTCACCCGTACCTGGTGACAAATATTAGTACGTTATTTACTAAAAAAAACTCAAAACTAGCATTGCTAAACCAGTGCTAGTCAAGAAAAACAAATATTACTGTCATTCCATAAAATAGGACAACTCTGTACCAATACCCTTCCTACAATGCATATCATGAAATAACAATATACATGAAGACATGGAAATGATGGTTGCAATTAAAGGAATATAATTACTTTCATGTTGAAATGGAAGTTCAACACTTCCTTGAAATAGGAACAAAGATGAGAACATA
Source organism: Triticum timopheevii (assembly GCA_963921465.1). Lineage (NCBI taxonomy): Eukaryota > Viridiplantae > Streptophyta > Magnoliopsida > Poales > Poaceae > Triticum > Triticum timopheevii. The sequence continues at coordinate 110,252,344 of OY997270.1, forward strand.
AAAAAAAACATAAAAACAGATGAAAATGATAAGAAAATGCTTGAATATATGCAACTTCAAAAAGAGAAGACAAAAAGGGCACAAGTAGAGATACATACCACACCCTTAAGAACTACATCAGTCTCTGTATCGTTGTTTTGGTACACAACCCCAGGGCAATCAATTAAGAAGATTCTTTTAGTCATGGTGATGTATTGCCACACCTTAGTCTCTCCAGGAATCGGAGCTACCTTGCAAACCTACAGGTATACAAAAATTCATCAGAAATTTTTCCTAAAAATTGTCATCTAAAGGACAAGAAAGAAAAGAGAATTACAGTCTTGGAGCGTAATGTGTTGATAACTGAGGACTTCCCAACGTTGGGATATCCAACAAATCCAACAGATATGGCTTGCTTGTCACTCCTCAAACGGGCAAACTGTCTTAATACTGAAAGAAGAGATCCCTGGAAGTGGTTCAAAAGTATAAGTGCACACTATAAAGGAGCACAACAATCATAACATAATATTAAAAAAAACTCACTTACTTTTCCAAATGACTTGTTGATGCTTGCATGGAATGCTAGGGTGGGATAGTCCCTCGATAGAGTACGCAACCACCCTTTTGTTGCCCAAGCAGGTATTAGATCACACTGAACAACAAATGAAATGTGCCCAATCATCATTGTGTTGTAATGCATTGCAACAGGTAAACAATCAACATTTGCACTAAAAGCACAACTTAAAATGATACCTTATTTAGTAAGAATACCAGGTGTTTGTGCTTGGCATTCTCCTTCAGATGTTTCTCCAGATGGTAGCATCTCGTGCCCATTGGATCCCTGGCATCCAACACCTATGGAAGAAATAACAATTTAAGCAATCAATATATACAGATACTAATTTAAAACAATATCTACATGCACAGAAATTCTATTGATTACATAATAAGTGTAACTCTGATGGGGTCACCACATTGTGTAACACTGACCTGCACAACAACATCTGAAGAGTCAAGAACTTTATAAAGTTCACCCCAAATTCTTTTGCTTTGTCCCTTCTCAAACATATTATGCCTGACTAGATCCCTTAAGCCATCTTCCTCTTCATCCTTTGGTAACTTTGATGAAGCATGTTTTTCCTCAAACGCATCTAAAAAGCACAAAATAAAAGTTTACCAAGATACACAGCTATCCTTGACAAATAATACATGCAACTTCATGCAATTAAATATTACATTAGAAAATTATGGAACTTCTTAAGACTGACACAGTTATTCTTTGTCATATACAGTAGCAGATGAACAGCCAGTAAGCCAGATTTCTTTGTAATATGCATGCAAAGTTGAATGACATATTCGGCTCTAGCTCCAGAACTGGAGACCAATCTTAAAGCTAATTGCTCTGACTCGTACCTTGAGAATCATCAGCTTTCTTTATTAGAGATTCATAATCGAGACTGGATAGTTTTGGTCGTTTACGCTTGCCCTTTGGTCCAAAGGCATGCTCAAAAGGCTCAGTGTCAAGAAGATGTGCACGAGCTTGCTGTAAAATCAACATGAGCGAACATATGTGAGTAGAAAAATCATATTACAATATGATACTTCACAATAATGTGGAAGGTTCCAAGCTATTTAACCAAAAATAAAATTGAACCCAGGAGTACAAGTAATTAAGTTAAACACTAGTTTCAGCAAAATAGTGTCAGTCACATACTCTAATACTCCATGAGCTGCACGTGCAAAATCAATGATCAGGATGATAGAAGTATACATAAGTGTTTACCTTCTGATGATCCTGCAGAAGCGATAGTGGCAGCTGTTTAGATTTCAGTAACACACTGTAGTTATTTGTAAGCCGTGCCTGGAGTTCTTGCCTAAAATATTCAAGTTCTTTCTGATTGATAACTCGTGTATTTCCTGTGATAACCAAAGGGGCAGAATAATACAATCAACATTCACTGTTACACCACCAGGCTTATAATGGAATAAATTCGTATACAAATTTAATCGTCAATCATCTGCACTGCACATCCTGTGACAGTATAACAAATTCAATCCAGCATACATCATAACAAAGTTTGATTTAACCAACTGTTATGTAGACGATCTGATGTATCACCCACCAAGTTCACTATATGTACTGCGTCTTAGCAATTACTTGAGCCAATCAGTACTCAGCAGACTCTAATCAGCAAAAGAGCTTTACGCATGGTAATTGCTACACTATTAACTGGATACAAAAATGAAACCATAACATCTTCTCTGCTCTCCTCGTACATCTATCAAGCTCCCGACTGCTCCTAAGTGTACATATCCCTACTTGATCCAAATCAACAGCAACGTAATTACCTGCCCTCGTATCTTAAGGGCATCGATCAAGTGCGCAACTAGAAAAACAAACAGAGAGGTAGGGGGATTTGCTCACCGAACCACCGGCGGTCAGGCTCGATGCGGGTGTTGGGGAGCTCCTTGGACTGGAGGTCGTGCTTGACGATCTTCCCACCGCGGTCTCTCATGGGCCTTAGTTTGTACATCTTGAGCCGCCGCACCGTGGCCGCGGACCGGCTCCCGCCGCCGCCGCCGCCGCCGCCAGCACCCTTCTTGTCATTGGGGCGGTTGACGTCGAGAGAGTGACGGGGCTTGCCCGACACATTCACTGACCGCTCCTTCTTCTTCCCCATCGCGCGCTGGGTGAAGCTCTCTGGATGGTTTTCCCCTGTTTGTTTCCGTGAGATGAGAGGAGGCGGTTGAAGGAGGCGGCGAGGAGGGAGAGGCTAGGGTTTTGTAGGACAGGCGACGGGGATGGGTCGGTCGACAGGCCATCTGCGGCGCATTGTTGGGCCGGCCCGCGAAGGCAAAGGGCAGAAAAGCGCAAAAAAATAAAATACGGCTCGCCAGGATTCGAACTTGCAACACCAAGTCTCCGGCCGAACTTAGTTCTTTTTTTTTTTTGAACTGGAAATACCAGAATATATTACATAATACAGTGTGGCACATCGCCAGCCACCGCAACATTTATAAAGTTTGGAAATACACCTAGCTAGTGTTGTTGGCTACCTAATTCCAAACCAGCGCCAAAGGACGCTACATTATGAGCAACGGAGTTGCAGGAACGATTACACCATTTAACACTTGCATCATCAAAGTATGTATGCAGTAATGTTTTGATTTCTTTAAACAGTGCTCCATGCCTTGAGTTGTCGTAAGCTTCACTCATTATTGCTTGTTTCAGTACAAAAGCATCAGTTTCAAAAATTAATCGGTTACATCCCAGCTCATTTGCCATGTTGATTGCCTGGAGGAGTGCTAGACTTTCTGCATGAATAGCTTCAGAAATATGCTGCATAGATCCTGCACCTGCTGCCAACACCTCTCCTTTGTCATTTCTAAGCACATATCTCCATCCACCTTTGTGAGAATTTTCAACATACGCACCATCAGTATTTATCTTCAGGACATTAGGTGGAGGAGGCTTCCATTTGTCCGAGCAGGGGAGTTTAGGTAATTTTTTCCTCTTTATTCCATTCCTCCTCAAATTCTCTGCGGTGGATTTCAATGGAAGCTTGGATTTCATTACAACCTCTTATCCTTTCCCTTGAGTGTGCTTTGTTTCTTTCAAACCACCAAAGCCATAACATGGTGCAGATTTTAGAGCATACCTTGTCCTCCATCTACAAAATTTCATGTAGGACATGCCTTGGGCTTTGGTAGGTTACAAGCTCTTGTCGTATGTTTTCCCACTCAAAGCTTCTCCATGACTCCTTGACTGGTTTGCATTTGAAGAAATAGTGTCCTCCATCCTCATCAACTCGGTTGCACACTGGGCATTTAAGATCGACATTCACTCCTCTTCTCCTCAGTTTTGGTCAGAAAGGCAGACTATGATTTGCAAATCTCCAAATAAAATGTTTCACTTTGTTGGGCAGTGTGAGTTTCCAAAATTTGTTCTAGTCAAAGTTCTCTCTTATGTCTCCCCTGTTTGATGTTGAGGTGCTACTTGGAGCTGGTTTGTGAATGTCAATATCTATGGCCACCTTATATGCAGACTTGACCGAGAATGAACATTTCTTGTCAAAGTGCCGGGCCACATAGTCTTCCTCCTCTTCATTTACTGGAATCTGTAAGATGGCTTCTACATCTTCTGGAAAGAAGGTTTGTTGTACCAGTGCCACATCCCACCCTCCATTGATTGGGTCCATCAGCTCCGAAACTTTGTTCACAAGATGTCGACCTTTGTGGGTCATGGTGCGTCTCGTGGTGCCTCTTGGGATCCAAGGATCATTCCAGATGTCTATGTTATTTCCATTCCCCACTCGCCATATTATACCATGTTTTAGAATTTGACGCCCTTTAGAATGCTACGCCAGACGTAGGACATGCCACTGACTCCTTTGGCATTTAAAATATTTCTATCTGGAAAGTATTTCGCTGAGAGCACTCTGGCACATAGAGAGGATGGATTATGCAAGATCCTCCAAGCTTGGCGAGCCAACATTGCCAGGTTGAAAGCGTATAAGTCTCGGAAGCCCAATCCACCATCCCTCTTCCGAAGTGAGAGTTTGTCCCAACTGATCTAGTGGATTCTATTTTCTTTGTCCATCTGACTCCACCAGTACTTGCATATTATTGTGCTCATTTTATATGATAGAGATTTGGTGAGATCAAAGCACGCCATTGCATAGATTGGTACTGATTGTGCTACCGCTTTGATTAGAATTTCCTTGCCAGCCATTGATAGCATGTGTTCTTTCCAGCCTTGGATCTTTCTCCAGATCCTATCCTTTAGGTATGCAAATGTTTTTGACTTTGACTTTCCGATATAGATGGGCAATCCCAGGTATTTCTCTGTTTTGGCTTCACAATTCAGGTTCAAAATTTGCATTGTGGCATGTCTCTTCTCCCGAGGAGTATTTTTGCTGAACATGATAGCAGATTTGTCTTTGTTAATTACTTGTCCAGAGAAATCTGCATACTGCTTCAAGATTTGATCCACTTCTTTCATGCTTCTATCCTCGGCCTTCATTAGTAGTAAGGAATCATCTGCAAAGAGCAGATGGTTCACACTTGGAGCCCTTCTTGAGATTTTTATTCCTTGAATCTTTTTGCTCCTTTCTGGATCATGAAGTAGAGCTGAGAAACCTTCAGCACAAATTAAAAATAAGTATGTGGACAATGGGTCACCTTGTCTCAGGCCTCTGCTAGGGGTAATGACATTTGTTACATCATGGTTGACCTTTATCTGATAGTGCACCGTAGTAACACATTTCATGAATAACCGGATCCACCATGTGCTAAATCCCATTTTCCCCATCATATCTCTTTAAAAACTCCATTCGACTCAATCGTACGCCTTGCTCATGTCTAGCTTTAAGGCAGCATAATTAGCAGTTCTGCTCCTTTTGTTCTGCAAGAAGTGGGTTAGTTCATATGCTAATAGAATGTTGTCTGAAATCATTCTCCCTGCAATAAAAACACTTTGATTTGGGGAGATGATATGACGGAGAATTGCTTTCAGTCTATTTGCAAGGATTTTTGAATAATCTTGTATACCACATTGCAAAGGCTTATGGGGCGAAGATCTTTTAATTTCTCAAGCTTACTTGTTTTGGGGATTAGAACCACCATTGTATCATTCCATCCAATAGGCATGTCACCTCCTTTGAGAAATTGTAGAATCTCATGAGTAACCTTTTCCCCCACAATGTGCCAAAATCTCTTGAAAAATATTGCAGACATCCCATCAGGCCCTGGAGCCTTTAGATCGCCAATTGACTCTATGGCAGCCTTTACTTCTTCCTTGGTGAACTCAACACTCAGCAGCTCGTTCATATGTCGGTCCACTCCAGCATGTACACGTCTAGTGATATTATCATTGTTGTTGCTATTAGTGGATGTAAATAAGTCTGTAAAATAGTCTTCTACTAAGCTCTTTAGCTGCTGATTCCCTTCTACCCAATCTCCATTGTCCTTCTTCAACTTCCTGATTGTGTTCTTTTTTCTTCTTTCAGAAGCAAACACATGAAAATAACGTGTATTTTTGTCTCCTTCTTTTAGCCAATTTGCGTGTGCCCTCTGCTTCCAATATACATCTTGTTGTGACTCAAGTCGGTCCAGTTTTTCTCTTAGAAATGCTTCACGAGCCACTTGATCTGGTGAGATGTCTTTCTTTCGGACTTCTTCCAATTCCTTCTTGGCCTCTTTGATCCTCTTATTCAAATCCCCAAGAGTGTTGGCGTTCCAATGTTTTAAATTTGTTGCCCCTTTCTTCAACCCCTGGAATACATCATTCATACCTTCTTCTTGTGCTTCTTGCCATGCATTTTGTACAATCTTTTCACAATCCTGCTCCCTTAACCACTTCGCTTCAAATTTGAAGGTATTTAGGCTAGCAAAGCTTACTCGGTCCTCCTTTCCCTCAATCTAGACTATGACCGGGCGGTGGTCTGAGTGTCTTGGGTCACTGTTTATCACTTTGACATGAGGGAATTTGGTAGCCCAATTTGGGGAAGCCGTGGCTCGGTCAAGCCTTTCTTTTACGTAGTGCTGCACCAAGTGATTGTGATTCCGCCATGTATACTTATCACCAATGAAGCCCAAGTCTTGCAGGTCGTAACTTTCCAGAGTTTCCCTAAATTTATCCAAGCATACTTGTGGCCTTGGTTTTCCTCCTCTCTTTTCATGGTTAAATAATATTTCGTTGAAATCCCCAAGGCATAACCATGGTCTGTCCAATTATGCGTTCAAGTTTCTCATGAGCCTCCACGTATTCTCCTTTTTATCCCTTGCTGGTTCTCCATAAATTCCAGTCAACCTCCACTTAAAACCATCATCTTCCACTATTTCCACATCCATGTGATATTTTGAGTAATTATGGAGTTCCACCGGGATACCTTCTTTCCAAAAAAGTGCTAAACCACCGCTTTTCCCTCTTCATTCTTTGACTACCATGTGTTTCATTCCCAACAACCACCTGATGTGTTTCATCCTCTTCTCGTCGCTCTTAGTCTCCGACAAGAATAGGATGTCGGGGTCCTCCCGCTTCTGGAGGTCCAGAAGCCCTCGAACTGCCGGCCCATTACCCAATGCCCGGCAGTTCCAAGCTATGATCCTCATTTGGTCTCGCCAGGCTGTCCATGCAGCCCAGTTTCACATTCAAAGATGGGTCTTATTGTTTGTTTTTCGTTCTCTCCCTCTACATCCATTCTTGACTTTTTCAACACCTCCTTGTTTTCATCGATCTCCATCAGATCTGCACCTCTTCTTTTTTTATTCTGGCTGAGTGAGGACTGAGGTTCACTGGTATTGGGGCGCGCCATCCTTTTGAACGTGTTTCTCTTACCTTTACCAGCCTGGAGGTTAGGAGGTTCTGTTCCCACATACATTAAAATTGAATCCCCTTTACTAGCCTCACACAAAGGCTTCTGACTTCTACTTAGCATGTAAGTAGTTGCTTTTTCCTGTTCTCCCCGCCTTCCCAAATCAGTCGCTTTTACTGTCTGTCCTTTTCCTTCACTATTGGTAGGCTATTGGGTCTCCTTCCCCTCATGCCCTTCTTCCTTGTTCCTACTTCCTGTGTCCATTATCATCTCAGCTGGAGAAGTGGCCTCACCCAATGCAACATTTTGATTTCTAGTTTTATCTGTATCTACATCTTGCAGTTGGTTCTGTATGCCGTATCTACTAGGAGTCGAGAAAACTAGTTTTTTTCCTCCTGCAGATACTTATCCTCTTGGTTTGCTATTAGGGGATTTGTGACTTCCCCCTCATCATTTTTCTTCCCCTTCTCTAAATTTTCACTCTCCTTCAGGCTCTTACTCCAGGAATTTGCGTTGCTACCCTGCCTGCTCCCTCCACTACCTGAACTATTACTCCTCCAAGATCCAGACCTGCCACTTAAAAATTTGGCTTGTTCTTCTTCACCATCCCTTCTCTTTGGGAAGGGTACTTTCAACCATTTTCCATAGATTTGGGGGCTTCTTTTTACTTCTGATGGTCAGTTCCTCTCGTTGTGGCCTATGATACCACAATTAAAGCAAAACACAGGAAGGAACTCATACTTAAGATCACAGATTCTACCCACTTCTGTTTCATTCTCCTCCCCATCTGTCGCATTCATTGTTTCCTCATCTGAATCTGACTCATCGTCGATGGTTACATATCTCATCAAAGGTTTTGTGATATCTATTCTCACCTTAATTCGTAAATATTCAGTCAAGGCAGATCCCTCTTCGTCCACATCCATGTCTAACACCTTTCCTATCATCCTTCCAACCATCTCCCCCGCTTCTTTATTCAGCGCACCCAGTGGAACTCCATATACCCTCACCCAGATTGGGATATATTTGAATTCATACTCATCTATGGCCTTCCGAGCAGCAAAATCCTCCATCACGATGAGATCTCTGTTATTAAACAACCATGGTCCTTCATCTGTTGCTCTCTGTTTCCCCTTCTTGTCCATAAAGGTGAAAATAAATCTATTCTGCCCCATATCTTTGCAATCAACACCATGAACCGGACGCCAAATTTCCCCCAATGTTTGTTCTAGAACCTCCGGCCTGGCTTGTTCTCTAATAAAATTTTCGCTACTGTCCGAAGATTACCTGCACCATCTTTACCTATAGAGCCAGATTTCAGCTTGACTGTCTTCTTCTCTGCCTCAGACAGGTGACGTTTCTTCAGTTGATTTCCAATGTCTTCCGCCGCCATTGCCAGCCCAGAGGCTCGGCCACACTGCCGGACCACCACCTCCTCCTCCTTCCTCTCTACGAGATTCCTATTTCACTAGGGATTTGGTGTTTTATGATCGCACACCTAGCTTGTGCCAAAGGCCTTTAGTGGATTTGGGTAGGCAGAAGATTTTAGATCAGAAAGTACTGCCGCAAGGATGAGCAGCCCGGTCTCGAGTTGGCTGCACCTACGAACTTGAGATGGAGCACCGTGGGGCGCCCTACCGCAAGGAAGAATCCTACTGTTGTGGGGGAGTAGTGGAGACTGCGAGGTTAGATTAGAAGATTTGGGGAAAAACGAGCTCTCAACACAAGAGAGACAATGGAATTTGGGAACGAACTCAATCCCACTAGGGGAACACTGGTTGCCAGAGGCACTTTGCACCGTCACTCCTAGGACGGACCAGAAGGTTCTATGAGCTCCCGGCCGAACTTAGTTAACCACTACAGCAAGTGGAGAGTTGTGACTGGTCATAGTGCTATCAGTATAAGAACCTTGAGTTGTGTGGCCGCTATTTTTCTATCACTTAGGTATTTTTTATTTACAAAATTCCATGAATTTTAAACAGTTAATCGATTTTGAGAGAAATGTTTATCATTTTTCGAGAAAAAGTACATAAAGTTAAAAAAGTTCATCACTTTTGAGAAAAGTTCATCGATTTAGAGCAGCATGTGATTACTACAAAAAAGTTCATGAATTCAAAACTTTGTTGAAATTGGAAATAGTTCATCCATTTAGAAAAATTTCATTGAATTTGAAAAAAAGTTCACTTTTTTGAAAAAAGTTCATCAAATTTTAAAAGTAGTTCATCAATTTTCAAAAGAGTTCATAGAATTTGAAAAAAAGTTCATCTATTTAGAAGAAAAGGTTCATGAATTTTAAAAACGCACACTAAAGAAAACAAAAGGAGGAAACAGAAAAAAGGTTACAAGAAGAAAAGAAAATGCAAAAAAGAAGAAGAAAAAAGAAAAAAGAAACTAAACTAATGGACGAAATAAAAGGAAAAGACCAAGCATTTGTGCAGCACGCGGGATGGATAACTTGGTGGTTGGAACGAGGCACTTACGATCAAGGTGTCGCCAGTTCGAACCCCTTATTGCACTTTTTTGTGCTCGCGACACTGGAAACAATGGGCCGGCCCAGTTTGGAGCGCTGCAGGCGCCCGTTTGCAAAATGCACAGTAACGGGCGCCCGCAGCGCCAAATAGGAAATACCAAGGGTTTGTAGGACAGACGATGGGGATGGGTCGTTCGACAGGCCATTTGTGGGTCGGGCTGATACTGTACTATACCTGGCCAAATGGGTCGTGCCTGGCAGGCCGGCCTATTAGCATGTGATTAATCGGGCAGTGCCCAGCACGTGGCCCGCCTATGGTCGTGCCTGGGCCTGGAGGCTGGGCACGCGTGCCGGCCCGACATGACCATTTTGTTTTTTAATGTTTTAGTGGTGAAATAGGCTAAAAATTAGTTGGGCTAACGGATAAACGTGCCGATGGGCCGGCCCGTTTAATAGTTGTGTCGTGCCTGGGCCCTGGAGGTCAGTACGCGTGCCGGCCCGGCACAGCCTGTGTACTAAGCATGCCTGGTCGGGCCGTGCCGTGCCTGGCCCATTTAACTCATGACGGGCCAGCCTGGCCCATTTGGCCAGGTATATACTATACCCACCTCCCCAGGTTGCGGGGGCGTGACCCATTTGCGACAGACACCGTAACGGACAAGTATCCTCCTACCGCAAATGAAGGGAGAAAAAGAAGACTAATTACTTCCTCCTTTTCTAAATATAAGCCTTTTACATTAAAAATAATACAAGTTTATTTAGAGATTTCAATATGAACTACATACGGATGTATATTAGACATATTTTAATGTGTAGATTCACTCATTTTGCTCCGTATGTAGTCTATTAGATCGGGAGCGCGCCTTGGCGCGAGGGTGCCGGTCCGAACGTTTTGAGGAAGCATGTAATACTAACTCATTAGGAATTCAGGGTTTAACGTACATGCTTATATAGTATATCAAAAAGCAGAGAAGAAACATTCAACTGTGATAGAAGCAAAACATGATGGAGTTCAATTCGACATTAGATGATAAGGTAGCAGTAAGTTCAGTGCTTTATAATACCACAAAAGACATCCACTGGACATGTATTTCGACAACTAAACCGATAATACATGATAGGAATTAGTAAGAGCAGGAACACAGCAAAGAAGAGCAAATAGCATAATCCAATTGCCTTGGCGGCCTACTTCATAGGCGCCAATTCATACAAGCAACTGAAAAAACAGACATGCTAGAAGATTGATGCATGAATGAAATGATGAATAATGGCTAAGGCAACAGTATGGATAGTTCATACAGTTTAACGGAAACGAAATTCCAAAGAGAATCTATACGCGGTTGTACTCAAGCACAAAGCATGGTAGAGGAGATAAGGTGATACACCCATAGGAATGCATATCCAAGCAAAGGTATATCATGCATACTATATACTAGCAAATATGATAAAAAGTAAAGAACAATAACGATCACTCAGAAGCAAAGGGCGTTTGTGTGCAGAAGATGAGAATCCACCTGATAAGACACGAACATAAACATAGCATTTCACAGCAGAAGATGAGAAGCCACCTGATAAGAGTACAGACAGCTGCTTGCCTCACACTTGTTTACACAAACACTTACATAAAGGAAACTGTCATTGTAGGTTCAGTCTTTGGAGCAGAACGTCATCGCTACATGATGCTTGCATAGTACAAATCTAAAAGCACTGGGAGACCTCCAAAAGACAAATGTTCCACTACCAAACTTGACTAATAAGAACCAAAAGTATGTTGTCTACTAAGCACTCAAGCCTGCTGATTGGGACATGTTTTTTTGAAGGTTATCAAAAGCTATCTTTAATAGTCATCAGCCGCTCCTCTGACTTCACTCCAATGTAATGTAACCTCTGTGTCAGTTCCTTAATGCCTGCCAGCACTGATTTCATAATCCCTTTGGTATTAGCTTGCCCTCTTAGGTGGCGAGCAGTTGTTGAGTTCTGTATCTAGTCAGAATATGAACTCATATACCTAACAGCATAGTACCAGCCTTTGCGTAGTTTCTTCATAGTCTCATTTCCTTCCAACAACCACGTGACCAAATGCCTAACTTTATTTTGAAGCGTTATGACATGGGTGTAGTGGTAGTCTCTAATTTCTTTCCCACGGGCGTTTTCCGTATATCTAATAGCTTCTATAGCGGCATTGTCTTCTGCATCTTCATAGGTATGTGAAACCATACAAGATATTGAGGTAGGAACAAGCAAACCATCAAGCTGCTCTAAGGAATAATTGAAAGTGACTGTCACACGAGCCTTGCCACCCGGACGTATCTTGTGATGGTAAATTGCAGGGGCCAATTTTAAAGCTTCTAGCATAAGCCCAAATATGTGGGAGTAGGGGATTACTATCAGATAGTCATCTTCCTGTAGGTTCATAATGAGGTCAAAATGGTTGTTTCACAAAAGAACATCTAGGTAGTCAGATGAGGGTTTGAATCGGATATGCTAGTTCATAGAAAGTTAGAGCATGTGTTTAGAAGATTACTCTGGGTTCAGGTGTTCTTATCCTTGACGATGTTGAACCTGGAGATCCCTCGTCATAAATCACACCAATGTCCATGGCGTCCATGCCTAAGATGTCCATGGCGTCCATGCCTAAGGTCTTGGATCTAAGCCTGTAGTGTGAGATTGAAGTGAGGAAAAAGTCAACAGTGAATGAGAGAGGAAAGCAGGCGTTGAATTACCTTTACTTCGAAGAATGGCTACCGAAGACACTGGTGGAGCCGTCGTTGAGCACACCTCATATTCAGTAGGTTTGGATGATGAAAGGGAAAAGCGCTTCATGTTCGACAAATTCACATGATGAAAGGGAGAAGTGCACAGGTTTAGGGCATTATACACAAAGCAAAGCAGAGCAGGATCGCATCACACTAACATATTTACAATGTAGTGACTTTTTTTTAGGGAATACAATGCAGCGACAGTAATATTTGATATAGAGTGTGGCTTACCGGACCCCATTTATCCACAACCATATCAAGCCCAGTAAGGTTCACAAAGATGAAAGGTTCGGAGCATCGAATTCTATTGCATACTAGTTGTGTTTTACCATAGGCAATGCAACATGTGATACACCAAAAGGATCGAGGATTCAAGGTTCAGTTCATCGTACCAAAAGGCCACAAATAACGATTCATATATTAATACTCCTAGATGTTGAGTCACGGGAATAAGAGCGGTATTGACAGTACATTAGAGCTTATATGTGCACACAAATTCATGTTCATTATTCATTAAGTGACTTTACATCACCAATAGGAAGTGCAGCTCGCTGCAACCCACCTCTAGCCAACCTGGTAGTACACTATTCAATAGATCCAATGAATGCAAAGATATAAGGGCAACAAACAAATGAAAGTATCAAAGACAGACACAAGGAGGAGTAATCACTTGTAATATTAATGGTTCGGTTCATACACCCCTTTGAGCATGTCATGGAACCAATATATATGGTTCTAACTTTGATCCCATTATTTTATAGTCCAGCATTCAATAGTTAATTTAACATCAACATCAGGAGGGAGTGTACCTCCCTTTTGCATTTGAATGGGTTGAAATGATTAAACCTCTCTGCAAACAAAATCTGCAAAGCATGTATTAAACATTTTAGAGTATGCTGGCAATGCAGAGCAATAAACGAACCACAAGACAATAATAATGGATGGACCTAACTTCACATAATATGAAAAATGCTCAATTCAATTTTTTCGGTAGTCGATAAGTGTTTTCCATGAGAAGTTGTATGGTGTAGATCTGACGAGAACTAGACACCCTGATCAGTACATAGTAGTAATTCTAACATATATTCTTTCTATTTGTATACGCCTACAAATTTATGCACTTCACGTGGTAAGTGATATTCGACTTGTAAGTATTCCATTACCATTTACCAACCACATTTATATCATAGCTCTGGAAGTTTTGGACCTGAATACGCCTTTGTTTGACCACTATGGGGCCTTACAAACCCTTTTTGTTTGCCTAGTCAGCACCTTAGAATGCAATCAACATCTTTAGCACATCAAGAAATACATAACTGGATCATACAATATATAGCTAGTGACTTCGTTATTCCACTATATACATATCCTATATAGATAGGAAAGCGCCATGCGTTGCCTGCAGAAGCGGTGGGCTAACCAACATTTATAACCTCTTTAAAAGCCAATAAGGTTAAAGAAGTATACACCTAAATAACTAATCATGCATATACACAAATAGATATGGGATCTAAATATTTTGTTAGTTACCTATGGTTGTTAGACAAACAGAAATAAATAGGTGTTCCTTTATGAAAAGGGTGCATACCATAAACTGTAGAAATTGAATATTCATTACAGAAAACAGAAGTAGAAGAGCTAGATTCAAAACCGTGATGACAAACTACAGCCAGTTATTCTATCTGTATGTATCTATGGATCAAAGTTTATCATAATATTTTGAACTATACCAAGCTTCTGGTGCATGCTCTTATAGTTTAGTTCACGAAAGAAAAAATTCTAGTAAACTGAAACAAAATCTAAAACGGACGTCGAATGCATATTTCAGCACTCGGCACTCCACCGCAATAATCATAACATGCACCTGCTGGCGAAATATGAACAACTCTTTTTAATCTGCATTCTTATAGTTCCCCTATTCAAAATTTAAATGAATAAATTTGATGACACACAATATTACAGGACAGTAAATAACTACAGTTCTTGTCCTGGAAAGGCAAAATCCAAACTCGCTAGGGTCAAATCGATAGTTAAGTGCCTGACTATTTTCGATTGAACTAAATCAACTACGAAGGGGAAGAAATCACAAAGTTTTAGTGGTAGAAACCATCCAAGAGATACACATTTATCACACGCATATGCTAGATATTTTACCACAATGGAGCTGAATAAAAAAACACTGGACAACTTCAGTGATATTTTAAATGGCTTAAACTAGTAGAATTAGTTTGCGCCGTTTTAAGATGGCAAAAGTAGCATTTTATACTTCTTTTCACGAAGGAGCACATCCAGCGGCAAGAATCGATAGGCAAGACCCACCTACCAGCGTCACACCGGTGCGAAGGCATCTTGCAGATCCAAGGCGACCAGCCCCACCGACTGTAATTGTAATTGATGGTAAGACAACAGCTAATAACAAAAAGTGGAATTGAAATGAGAAGAGTCAGACCTCCTTCCATCTTTCTATGCTTCAACTTTATGTTCTTACAATGGTTTCCATGCTCCCGGCAGCTTCTTCCAAATGCAGTTGAAGCAAACCGTCATCTTCTAAATCCTTATAGACAACCTCCATGGTAAAGCAAGAATCAAGAAAGGTTTTCTCCAACCTTGACCATAAACATGAACACAATAACAATATAAAACTCACAGTGCAAAAAACCACACCTTGATGGGTAGTTTTGGTTGCAGCTCACTTGATTTGTTCCTTTGGTGTTATCTAAATCAGGATCAACAATGAAAACAATATCCATTGAGAATCATCACCCCTTGCACTCCGGCCTCGCCGATGATCCCCATCAGGAAGTCTGGGACAACAACGGCGATGATCATCATTTGCTCTCCACCAGCAGTGTGCACATGCACAGGTTGGCGACAAAGTAGGTGAAGCGTTCAGGTCCTTTCATTAGCCCGGCAAGGTAGTACAACATTACGCGAGGGATCACAGCGATGACGCCCAAGTATGGAGTGGCTGACAATGTGTTTGAGATCACAAACTCCGCCATGCCGTAATGACCACTCGGCCTCTCCCTTTTGAATACCTAGAAACAAAGTGTGTAGACAGACTTTTATTTATTTCAGACTTTCAATACACAGTGAAAGCATGGACATATAAGTGCTCTTGTGAAAATGTTAGTCTGATGGTAGGGAGAAATCAACCTTTATGTCCTCTACAAAAGAAGGGAATCCTCCAATGGCCATGAAGGTAAGAAGTGTCGTCATATACATTATTACTTCACATCTGGACTGAAAAATCAGGGGAACAGATCAATTTTGTTGACATATAAATTATTTATGTTGCCTAATGAATCATGTCTTCTAGAATTCACCCGGATGGAACTGTAACTGTAGCCAACTTGGTAGAATATGGTGCCAAGACAAATGCCAATGCCCATGTAAACACCCAAGCACATCCAGTAGTATCCTATGTCCCTGTGCATATTCAAAAATGACCTTCTGGTGAGTACAAAGAGCTTTGTTGAGAAGCTCGCTTGTTCCCTCTTCCTAAATGGAGCTCCACCCTAGAACATAGCTCAATAATAGTAGAACAATAATTTGATTTTGAATATGTAAACATCGCTATGCCAGCACCGTATACTCCGCGGCGAGAAGTTTGTTGCCGGTTCATGCAAATGAAATATGACATGTTGTACAAACGCTGAATTAGCATGTTGTTCCCTCCAGTTCATAATGGAGATTCTTTAGAAGCTGAACTTTGAAAACTTTGAAGGCTAGTATGTTTTGAATATTCAGATCCAAAATGATATGCGTTTCTCAGAAAGTATTTCCAACATGTTATAATTTTACTGGGCATTACATGTACATATTATACCACAACAAAAACAAGTTGCCAAAGTTACATTTTGAAGGCCGTGTAAAATACACCACCTTTTTGTGAGCTAGAGGGAGTACTTCACTGACTCCATTTGCCCCAGTAATTATTTTGCACTTGGTATATACAGATTTGTCCGCACTTGGGTAGTCCTTTCTTTGTAACCAAACATTTTGGTACAGCCAAAACAATACAATCATTACTCTCGAGAAAAAAATGGGGCTTGTAAGCAACTTACTATCCCTTTCATCTCAGCTATCCAGTCCATTGTTTTCTCTAAATAAGCGGGGACTGGTAATCATCTGTCAGAATCTCTATTGCTTCAGCTGCCGTTTTTCTCCTAGCTTTGGAATTCTCTACAATTTCCTACATGCATATGGGATCACATAGCCAAAGAAAAGATGTTGCACTTCTTGTTCAGAGTATCATACAACAAAATGACAAGGAAAAACAGGTACTACCTCGTCCAAACAATTGTTGATTGTCCTCAGGAAGTGGTCAGATGGGTTCCTCAGGTGGGGGCATGGGAAGCCACTTTCAGTGTAATATCTGAAAGGTCAATAACACACATGTTTTTCTATCATAGGTCAAAAGTAATTCAGTAGGAATAAATTGGATGCTTTAGTATGTTTTCATTCTAAAGGAAAAGAAACAACATTGGCTGACACTTGTACACACACGAGGCTTATTATACAACCAAAGTTCGATCAAGCCAATAGCAAATCTGCTAATACACATACTACTGAATGTTTATAGCACTCGTGTAGCATTTCCAGCGAGGTTGACCAGCGAATAGCAAATATGTACCAACAGAGAGAGACGAACCTGTGGACGGCTACATCGTTCTCCTACCCATGCTCGACGTTGACGGCGGTGCTGCCATGCCACCATGAGGAAGAGCAAGATGAATGCCTCCACCTGTGGCGTGGTGCGGCCGGGAGAAGAAGGTGCCCGCCGCCATCAGGTGGCGCCAACCGCTGGGGGTTGGCCTGGTGCTCCTCTCGTTGAAGCCGCACGTGCTCCCTCTATCGAGCATCATGGAGGAGTGGATGAAGAGGAGGCTAAGGTGAGCTTGTGTGGTGGCTGGCATTGGGAGAGGGACGGGAGGGAGAGAGAAGTGTGAAGGAAATATGCCCTAGAGGCAATAATAAAGTTATTATTTATTTCCTCATATCATGATAAATGTTTATTATTCATGCTATAATTGTATTAACCGGAAACATAATACATGTGTGAATACATAGACAAACATATAGTCACTAGTATGCCTCTACTTGACTAGCTCATTAATCAAAGATGGTTATGTTTCCTAACCATAGACATGTGTTGTCATTTGATTAATGGGATCTCATCATTAGGAGAATGATGTGATTGACATGACCCATTCTGTTAGCCTAGCACTTGATCGTTTAGTATATTGCTATTGCTTTCTTCATGACTTATACATGTTCCTGAAACTATGAAATTATGCAACTCCCGTTTACCGGAGGAACACTTTGGGTACTATCAAACGTCACAACGTAACTGGGTGATTATAAAGGAGTACTACAGGTGTCTCCGAAGGTACATGTTGAGTTGGCGTATTTCGAGATTAGGTTTTGTCACTCCGATTGTCGGAGAGGTATCTCTGGGCCCTCTCGGTAATGCACATCACTATAAGCCTTGCAAGCAATGTGACCAATGAGTTGGTTACGGGATGATGCATTACGTAACGAGTAAAGAGACTTGCCGGTAACGAGATTGAACTAGGTATTGGATACCGATGATCGAATCTCGGGCAAGTAACATACCGATGACAAAGGGAACAACGTATGTTGTTATGCGGTTTGACCGATAAAGATCTTCGTAGAATATGTAGGAACCAATATGGGCATCCAGGTTCCGCTATTGGTTATTGACCGAGAATGGTTCTAGGTCATGTCTACATAGTTCTCGAACCCGTAGGGTCCGCACGCTTAACGTTACGATGACAGTTTTATTATGAGTTTATAAGTTATGATGAACCAAAGTTTGTTCGGAGTCCCGGATGTGATCACGGACATGACGAGGAGTCTCGAAATGGTTGAGACATAAAGATTGATATATTGGACGACTATATGCGGACACCGGAAGTGTTCCGGGTGATTTCGGAGAAAACCGGAGTGCCGGAGGGGTT
This sequence comes from Triticum timopheevii, assembly GCA_963921465.1. Lineage (NCBI taxonomy): Eukaryota > Viridiplantae > Streptophyta > Magnoliopsida > Poales > Poaceae > Triticum > Triticum timopheevii. The sequence goes on from OY997270.1 coordinate 110,270,852, forward strand.
ACCGGAACCCCCCGGGAGAGTTAATGGGCCACATGGGCCTTGGTGGGAAGAGAGAGGGGCGGCCAGGGTGGGCCTCGCGCCCCCTCTCCCTCTGGTCCGAATTGGACTAGGAGGGGGGCGGCGCCCCCCTCTTTCCTTCCCCCCTCTCCCCCTTCCTTCCCCTCTTAGTAGGAGTAGGAAAGGAGGAGTCCTACTCCTACTAGGAGGAGGACTCCTCCTCGTGGCGCGCCCCCTTTGGGCAGGCCGGCCTCCCCCTTGCTCCTTTATATACGGGGGCAGGGGGGCACCCCATAGACACACAAGTTGATCTACGGATCGTTCCTTAGCCGTGTGCGGTGCCCCCCTCCACCATATTCCACCTCGGTCATATCGTCGCGGAGTTTAGGCGAAGCCCTGCGCCGGTAGAACATCATCATCGTCACCACGCCGTCGTGCTGACGGAACTCATCCCCGAAGCTTTGTTGGATCGGAGCCCGGGGATCGTCATCGATCTGAACGTGTGCTGAACTCGGAGGTGCCGTACGTTCGGTGCTTGGATCGGTCGGATCGTGAAGACGTACGACTACATCAACCGCGTTGTGCTAATGCTTCCGCTTACGGTCTACGAGGGCACGTGGACAACACTCTCCCCTCTCGTTGCTATGCCATCACCATGATCTTGCGTGTGCGTAGGAATTTTTTTGAAATTACTACGTTTCCCAACAGTGGTATCAGAGCCTAGGTTTTATGTGTTGATGTTATATGCACGAGTAGAACACAAGTGAGTTGTGGGCGATACAAGTCATACTGCTTACCAGCATGTCATACTTTGGTTCGGCGGTATTGTGAGATGAAGCGGCCCGGACCAACATTACGCGTACGCTTACGCGAGACTAGTTTCACCGTTGCGAGCACACGTGCTTAAAGGTGGCTGGCGGGTGTCTGTCTCTCTCACTTTAGCTGAATCGAGTGTGGCTACGCCCGGTCCTTGCGAAGGTTAAAACAGCACCAACTTGACGAACTATCATTGTGGTTTTGATGCGTAGGTAAGAACGGTTCTTGCTAAAGCCCGTAGCAGCCACGTAAAATTTCCAACAACAAAGTAGAGGACGTCTAACTTGTTTTTGCAGGGCATGTTGTGATGTGATATGGTCAAGACGTGATGCTATATTTTATTGTATGAGATGATCATGTTTTGTAACCGAAGTTATCAGCAACTGGCAGGAGCCATATGGTTGTCGCTTTATTGTATGAAATGCAAACGCCCTGTAATTGCTTTACATTATCACTAAGCGGTAGCGATAGTCGTAGAAGCAATAGATGGCGTAAACGACAATGATGCTACGATGGAGATCAAGGTGTCGCGCCGGTGACGATGGTGATCACGACGGTGCTTCGAAGATGGAGATCACAAGCACAAGATGATGATGGCCATATCATATCACTTATATTGATTGCATGTGATGTTTATCCTTCATGCATCTTATCTTGCTTTGATTGACGGTAGCATTTTAAGATGATCTCTCACTAATAATCAAGAAGTGTTCTCCCTAAGTATGCACCGTTGCGAAAGTTCTTCGTGCTGAGACACCACGTGATGATCGGGTGTGATAGGCTCTACGTTCAAATACAACAGGTGCAAAACAGTTGCACACGCGGAATACTCAGGTCATACTTGACGAGCCTAGCATATACAGATATGGCCTCGGAACACGGAGACCGAAAGGTCGAACGTGAATCATATAGTAGATATGATCAACATAGTGATGTTCACCATTGAAACTACTCCATCTCACGTGATGATCGGACATGGTTTAGTTGATTTGGATCACGTGATCACTTAGATGACTAGAGAGATGTCTGTCTAAGTGGGAGTTCTTAAGTGATATGATTAATTGAACTTAAATTTATCATGAACTTAGTACCTGATAGTATTTTGCTTGTCTATGTTTGTTTGTAGATAAGATGGCTCGTGCTGTTGTTCTGTTGAATTTTAATGCGTTCCTTGAGAAAGCAAAGTTGAAAGATGATGGTAGCAATTACACGGACTGGGTCCGTAACCTGAGGATTATCCTCATTGCTGCACAGAAAAGTTACGTCCTGGAAGCACCGCTGGGTGCCAGGCCTGCTGCTGATGCAACTGACGATGTTAAGAACGTCTGGCAGAGCAAAGCTGATGACTACTCGATAGTTCAGTGTGCCATGCTTTACGGCTTAGAACCGGGTCTTCAACGACGTTTTGAACGTCATGGAGCATATGAGATGTTCCAGGAGTTGAAGTTAATATTTCAAGCAAATACCCGGATTGAGAGATATGAAGTCTCCAATAAGTTCTATAGCTGCAAGATGGAGGAGAATAGTTCTGTCAGTGAACACATACTCAAAATGTCTAGGTATAATAATCACTTGATTCAACTAGGAGTTAATCTTCCTGATGATAGTGTCATTGACAGAATTCTTCAATCACTGCCACCAAGCTACAAGAGCTTCGTGATGAACTATAATATGCAAGGGATGAACAAGACTATTCCCGAGCTCTTCGCAATGCTAAAAGCCGCGGAGGTAGAAATCAAGAAGGAGCATCAAGTGTTGATGGTTAACAAGACCACCAGTTTCAAGAAAAAGGGCAAAGGGAAGAAGAAGGGGAACTTCAAGAAGAACAGCAAACAAGTTGCTGCTCAAGAGAAGAAACCCAAGTCTGGACCTAAGCCTGAAACTAAGTGCTTCTACTACAAGCAGACTGGACACTGGAAGCGGAACTGCCCCAAGTATTTGGCGGATAAGAAGGATGGCAAAGTAAACGAAGGTATATGTGATATACATGTTATTGATGTGTACCTTACTAATGCTCGCAGTAGCACCTGGGTATTTGATACTGGTTCTGTTGCTAATATTTGCAACTTGAAACAGGGACTACGGATTAAGCGAAGATTGGCTAAGGACGAGGTGATGATGCGCGTGGGAAATGGTTCCAAAGTCGATGTGATCGCGGTCGGCACGCTACCTCTACATCTACCATCGGGATTAGTTTTAGACCTAAATAATTGTTATTTGGTGCCAACGTTGAGCATGAACATTATATCTGGATCTTGTTTGATGCGAGACGGTTATTCATTTAAATCAGAGAATAATGGTTGTTCTATTTATATGAGTAATATCTTTTATGGTCATGCACCTTTGAAGAGTGGTCTATTTTTATTGAATCTTGATAGTAGTGATACACATATTCATAGTGTTGAAACCAAAAGATGCAGAGTTGATAAGGATAGTGCAACTTATTTGTGGCACTGCCGTTTGGGTCATATCGGTGTAAAGCGCATTAAGAAACTCCATACTAATGGGCTTTTGGAATCACTTGATTATGAATCACTTGGTACTTGCGAACCATGCCTCATGGGCAAGATGACTAAAATGCCGTTCTCCGGAACTATGGAGCGAGCAACTAATTTGTTGGAAATCATACATGCTGATGTTTGTGGTCCAATGAATATTGAGGCTCGCGGCGGGTATCGTTATTTCCTCACCTTCACAGATGATTTGAGCAGATATGGGTATATCTACTTAATGAAACACAAGTCTGAAACATTTGAAAAGTGCAAAGAATTTCAGAGTGAAGTGGAAAATCATTGTAACAAGAAAATAAAGTTTCTACGATCTGATCGTGGAGGAGAATATTTGAGTTACGAGTTTGGTCTACACTTGAAACAATGCGGAATAGTTTCACAACTCACGCCACCCGGAATACCACAATGAAATGGTGTGTCCGAACGTCGTAATCGTACTTTACTAGATATGGTGCGATCTATGATGTCTCTTACTGATTTACCGCTATCGTTTTGGGGTTATGCTTTAGAGACGGCCGCATTCACGTTAAATAGGGCACCATCAAAATCTGTTGAGACGATGCCTTATGAACTGTGGTTTGGCAAGAAACCAAAGTTGTCGTTTCTTAAAGTTTGGGGCTGCGATGCTTATGTGAAGAAACTTCAACCAGATAAGCTCGAACCCAAATCGGAGAAATGTGTCTTCATAGGATACCCAAAAGAGACTATTGGGTACAACTTCTATCACAGATCTGAGGGCAAGATTTTCGTTGCTAAAATCGGATCCTTTCTAGAGACGGAGTTTCTCTCGAAAGAAGTGAGTGGGAGGAAAGTAGAACTTGATGAGATAACTGTATCTGCTCCCTTATTGGAAAGTAGTTCATCACAAGAACCGGTTCCTGTGACAACTACACCAATTAGTGAGGAAGCTAATGATATTGATCATGAAACTTCAGATCAAGTTTCTGCTGAACCTCGTAGGTCTACCAGAGTAAGATCCGCACCAGAGTGGCACGGTAATCCTATTCTGGAAGTCATGTTACTTGAGCATGATGAACCTACGAACTATGAGGAAGCGATGATGAGCCCAGATTCCACAAAATGGCTAGAGGCCATGAAATCTAAGATGGGATCCATGTATGAGAACAAAGTATGGACTTCGGTTGACTTGCCCGATGATCTGCAAGCCATTGAGAATAAATGGATCTTTAAGAAGAAGACTGACGCTGATGGTAATATAACTGTCTATAAAGCTCGACTTGTTGCGAAAGGTTTTCGACAAGTTCAAGGGGTTGACTACGATGAGACTTTCTCACCCGTAGCGATGCTTAAGTCTGTCCGAATCATGTTAGCTATTGCTGCATTTCATGATTATTAAATTTGGCAAATGGATGTTAAAACTACATTCTTGAATGGATTTCTGGAAGAAGAGTTGTATATGATGCAACCAGAAGGTTTTGTTGATCCAAAAGGTGCTAACAAAGTGTGCAAGCTCCAGCCATCCATTTATGGACTGGTGCAAGCATCTCAGAGTTGGAATAAACGTTTTGATAGTGTGATCAAAGCATACGGTTTTATACAGACTTTTGGAGAAGCCTGTATTTACAAGAAAGTGGGTGGGAGCTCTGTAGCATTTCTGATATTATATGTAGATGACATATTATTAATTGGAAATGATATAGAATTTCTGGATAGCATAAAGGGATACTTGAATAAAAGTTTTTCAATGAAAGACCTCGGTGAAGCTGCTTACATATTGGGCATCAAGATCTATAGAGATAGATCAAGACGCTTAATAGGACTTTCACAAAGCACATACCTTGATAAAATTTTGAAAAAGTTCAAAATGGATCAGGCAAAGAAAGGGTTCTTGCCCGTGCTTCAAGGTGTGAAGTTGACTCAAACTCAATGCCCGACCACGGCAGAAGATAGAGAGAAAATGAAAGGTGTTCCCTATGCTTCAGCCATAGGCTCTATCATGTATGAAATGCTGTGTACCAGACCTGACGTATGCTTAGCAATAAGCTTGGCAGGAAGGTACCAAAGTAATCCAGGAGTGGATCATTGGACAGCGGTCAAGAACATCCTGAAATACCTGAAAAGGACTAAGGATATGTTTCTCGTATATGGAGGTGATAAAGAGCTAGTCGTAAATGGTTACGTTGATGCAAGCTTTGACACTGATCCGGACGATTCTAAATCGCAAACCGGATACATATTTTTATTAAACAGTGGAGCTGTAAGTTGGTGCAGTTCTACACAAAGCGTCGTGGCGGGATCTACATGTGAAGCGGAGTACATAGCTGCTTCGGAAGCAGCAAATGAAGGAGTCTGGATGAAGGAGTTCATTTCCGATCTAGGTGTCATACCTAGTGCATCGGGACCAATGAAGATCTTCTGTGACAATACTGGTGCAATTGCCTTGGCAAAGGAATCCTGATTTCACAAGAGGACCAAGCACATCAAGAGACACTTCAATTCCATTCAGGACCAAGTCCAAGTGGGAGACATAGAGATTTGCAAGATACATACGGATCTGAATGTTGCAGACCCGTTGACTAAGCCTCTCTCACGAGCAAAACATGATCAGCACCAAGACTCCATGGGTGTTAGAATATTACTATGTAATCTAGATTATTGACTCTAGTGCAAGTGGGAGACTGAAGGAAATATGCCCTAGAGGCAATAATAAGTTATTATTTATTTCCTCATATCATGATAAATGTTTATTATTCATGCTAGAATTTTATTAACCGGAAACATAATACATGTGTGAATACATAGACAAACATATAGTCACTAGTATGCCTCTACTTGACTAGCTCATTAATCAAAGATGGTTATGTTTCCTAACCATAGACATGTGTTGTCATTTGATTAATGGGATCACATCATTAGGAGAATGATGTGATTGACATGAACCATTCTGTTAGCCTAGCACTTGATCGTTTAGTATATTGCTATTGCTTTCTTCATGACTTATACATGTTCCTGAAACTATGAGATTATGCAACTCCCGTTTACCGAAGGAACACTTTGGGTACTACCAAACGTCACAACGTAACTGGGTGATTATAAAGGAGTACTACAGGTGTCTCCGAAGGTACATGTTGAGTTGGCGTATTTCGAGATTAGGTTTTGTCACTCCGATTGTCGGAGAGGTATCTTTGGGCCCTCTCGGTAATGCACATCACTATAAGCCTTGCAAGCAATGTGACCAATGAGTTGGTTACGGGATGATGCATTACGTAACGAGTAAAGAGACTTGCCGGTAACGATATTGAACTAGGTATTGGACACCGACGATCGAATCTCGGGCAAGTAACATACCGATGACAAAGGGAACAACGTATGTTGTTATGCGGTTTGACCGATAAAGATCTTCGTAGAACATGTAGGAACCAATATGGGCATCCAGGTTCCGCTATTGGTTATTGACCGAGAATGGTTCTAGGTCATGTCTACATAGTTCTCGAACCCGTAGGGTCCGCACGCTTAACGTTACGATGACAGTTTTATTATGAGTTTATAAGTTATGATGAACCAAAGTTTGTTCGGAGTCCCGGATGTGATCATGGACATGACAAGGAGTCTGTAAATGGTCGAGACATAAAGATTGATATATTGGACGACTATATTCGGACACTGGAAGTGTTCTGGGTGATTTCGGAGAAAACCGGAGTGCCGGAGGGGTTACCGGAACCCCCCGGGAGAGTTAATGGGCCACATGGGCCTTGGTGGGAAGAGAGAGGGGCGGCCAGGGTGGGCCGCGCGCCCCCTCTCCCTCTGATCCGAATTGGACTAGGAGGGGGGCGGCGCCCCCTCTTTCCTTCCCCCCTCTCCCCCTTCCTTCCCCTCCTAGTAGGAGTAGGAAAGGAGGAGTCCTACTCCTACTAGGAGGAGGACTCCTCCTCGTGGCGCGCCCCCTTTGGGCCGGCCGGCCTCCCCCTTGCTCCTTTATATACGGGGGCAGGGGGCACCCCATAGACACACAAGTTGATCTACGGATCGTTCCTTAGCCGTGTGCGGTGCCCCCCTCCACCATATTCCACCTCGGTCATATCGTCGCGGAGTTTAGGCGAAGCCCTGTGCCGGTAGAACATCATCATCGTCACCACGCCGTCGTGCTGACGGAACTCATCCCCAAAGCTTTGCTGGATCGGAGCCCGGGGATCGTCATCGAGCTGAACGTGTGCTGAACTCGGAGGTGCCGTACGTTCGGTGCTTGGATTGGTCGGATCGTGAAGATGTACGACTACATCAACCGCGTTGTGCTAACGCTTCCGCTTACGGTCTACGTGAAGGAAATATGCCCTAGAGGCAATAATAAAGTTATTATTTATTTCCTTATTTCATGATAAATGTTTATTATTCATGCTAGAATTGTATTAACCGGAAACATAATACATGTGTGAATACATAGACAAACAAAGTGTCACTAGTATGCCTCTACTTGACTAGCTTGTTAATCAAAGATGGTTATGTTTCCTAACCATGAACAAGGAGTTGTTATTTGATTAACAAGATCACATCATTAGTTGAATGATCTGATTGACATGACCCATTCCATTAGCTTAGCACCCGATCGTTTAGTATGTTGCTATTGCTTTCTTCATGACTTATACATGTTCCTATGACTATGAGATTATGCAACTCCCGTTTACCGGAGGAACACTTTGTGTGCTACCAAACGTCACAACGTAACTGGGTGATTATAAAGGTGCTCTACAGGTGTCTCCAAAGGTACTTGTTGGGTTGGCGTATTTCGAGATTAGGATTTGTCACTCCGAATGTCGGAGAGGTATCTCTGGGCCCTCTCGGTAATGCACATCACTTAAGCCTTGCAAGCATTGCAACCAATGAGTTAGTTGCGAGATGATGTATTACGGAACGAGTAAAGAGACTTGCCGGTAACGAGATTGAACTAGGTATTGGATAACGACGATCGAATCTCGGGCAAGTAACATACCGATGACAAAGGGAACAACGTATGTTGTTATGCGGTCTGACCGATAAAGATCTTCGTAGAATATGTAGGAACCAATATGGGCATCCAGGTCCCGCTATTGGTTATTGACCGGAGACGTGTCTCAGTCATGTCTACATTGTTCTCGAACCGTAGGGTCCGCACGCTTAAGGTTTCGATGACAGTTTTATTATGAGTTTATGAGTTTTGATGTACCAAAGGAGTTTGGAGTCTCGGATGAGATCGGGGACATTACGAGGAGTCTCGAAATGGTCGAGACATAAAGATCGATATATTGGACGACTATATTCGGAGTTCAGAAAGGTTCCGAGTGATTCGGGTATTTTTCGGAGTACCGGAGAGTTACGGGAATTCGCCGGGGAGAAGTATTGGGCCTTATTGGGCCATACGGGAAAGAGAGAGGGGCTGCCTAGGGCAGGCCGCGCCCCCCCATGCCCTAGTCCGAATTGGACTAGGGGGAGGGGCCGCACCCCCTCCTTCCTTCCCTTCTCTCTTCCCCTTCCTTGTCTCCTACTCCTAATACATGGAAGGACTCCTAGTTGGACTAGGAAAGGGGGAATCCTACTCCCGGTGGGAGTAGGACTCCCCTAGGGCGCGCCATAGTAGAGGGCCGGCCCTCCCCTCCTCCACTCCTTTATATACGGGGGTAGGGGGCACCCCATGGACACACAAGTTGATCATTGAGATCGTTCCTTAGCCGTGTGCGGTGCCCCCCTCCACAATATTACACCTCGGTCATATTGTAGCGGTGCTTAGGCGAAGCCCTGCGACAGGAGAACATCAAGATCGTCACCACGCCGTCGTGCTGACGGAACTCCTCCCCGCGCCTCTGCTGGATCGGAGATCGGGGTGCGTCATCGAGCTGTACGTGTGTCAAGAACTCGGAGGTGCCGGAGTAATGGTGCTTGGATCGGTTGGACCGGGAGGACGTACGACTACTTCCTCTACGTTGTGTCAACGCTTCCGCTTTCGGTCTACGAGGGTACGTAGACAACACTCTCCCCTCTCGTTGCTATGCATCACCACGATCTTGCGTGTGCGTAGGAAAATTTTGAAATTACTACGTTCCCCAACACTACGTGGGTACGTGGACAACACTCTCCCCTCTCGTTGTTATGCCATCACTATGATATTGCGTGTGCGTAGGAATATTTTTGAAATTACTATGTTTCCCAACAAAGTGTACCTGGTCGCCCAGGAACGCCTCGCTAGAGCCGGAGATGCAGCGAGGCCTGGGACGGTTCTTGGCGCCGGGAGGCCAAGCACGCGCCATGGCCAGCAGGAAGCGGAGCCGCACGTGGGGGCGAGGGAGGAGATGGAGAGGAGCCACCGGAGTCCACCAGCGACGAAGGCAATGTCCAACCCGAACCCCTAGCCACAGCTGAGCACTACTAGGGAAAATCCTAGCAGCAGCGCGGGTTTTAGGCCTATCAGTAGCGCGGGACGATGCGCTACTGATAAGGCGCTATAGCTAACGTATAGCAGTAGCGCCTGTCTGAAGGAAATATGCCCTAGAGGCAATAATAAAGTTATTATTTATTTCCTCATATGATGATAAATGTTTATTATTCATGCTAGAATTGTATTAACCGAAAACATGATACATGTGTGAATACATAGACAAACTTAATGTCACTAGTATGCCTCTACTTGACTAGCTCATTAATCAAAGATGGTTATGTTTCCTAACCATAGACATGAGTTGTCATTTGATTAACGGGATCACATCATTAGGAGAATGATGTGATTGACATGACCCATTCCGTTAGCTTAGCACTTGATCGTTTAGTATGTTGCTATTGCTTTCTTCATGACTTATACATGTTCCTACAACTATGAGATTATGCAACTCCCGTTTACCGGAGGAACACTTTGTGTGCTACCAAACGTCACAACGTAACTGGGTAATTATAAAGGAGCTCTAGAGGTGTCTCCAAAGGTACATGTTGAGTTGGCGTATTTCAAGATTAGGTTTTGTCACTCCGATTGTCGGAGAGGTATCTCTGGGCCCTCTCGGTAATGCACATCACTATAAGACTTGCAAGCAATGTAGCTAATGAGTTAGTTACGGAATGATGCATTACGTAACGAGTAAAGAGACTTGCCGGTAACGAGATTGAACTAGGTATTGGGATACCGACGATCAAATCTCGGGCAAGTAACATACCGATGACAAAGGGAACAACGTATGTGGTTATGCGGTTTGACCGATAAAGATCTTCGTAGAATATGTAGGAGCCAATATGAGCATCTAGGTTCCGCTATTGGTTATTGACCGTAAATGGTTCTCGGTCATGTATACATAGTTCTCGAACCCGTAGGGTCCGCACGCTTAAGGTTTTGATGAGAGTTATATTATGAGTTTATGAGTTTTGATGTACCGAAGTTTGTTTGGAGTCCCGAATGTGATTAGGGACATGATGAGGAGTCTCGAAATGGTCGAGACATGAAGATTGATATATTGGAAGCCTATATTTGGATGTCGGAAGTGTTCCAGGTGAAATCGGGATTTTACCGGAGTACCGGGAGGTTACCGGAACCCCCCGGGGGCTTAATGGGCCTACATGGGCCTTAGTGGAGAAGAGAAGAGGAGGCAAGAGCTGGGCCGCGTGCCCCTCCCCCTAGTCCGAATAGGACAAGGAGAGGGGGGCGGCGCCGCCCCTTTCCTTCCTCTCTCTCCCTCCTCTTTCCCCCCTTCTCCTAGTCCAACAAGGAAGGAGGGAGTCCTACTCCCAGTGGGAGTAGGACTCCCCTTGGTATGCCCCCTCCTAGGCCAGCCGCCCCCTCCCCCTTTCTCCTTTATATACGGGGGCAGGGGGGCACCTCTAGACACAACATTAGATCATTGATCTCTTAGCCGTGTGCGGTGCCCCCCTCCACCATAGTCCTCCTCGATAATATTGTAGCGGTGCTTAGGCGAAGCCCTGCGACAGTAGAACATCAAGATCGTTACCACGCCGTCATGCTGACGGAACTCTTCCCCGACATTCTGCTGGATCGGAGTACGAGGATCATCATCGAGCTGAACGTGTGCTAGAACTCGGAGGTGTCGTAGTTTCGGTGCTTGATCAGTCAGGCCGTGAAGACGTACGACTACATCAACCGCGTTGTTCTAACGCTTCCGCTTTCGGTCTACGAGGGTACGTGGACAACACTCTCCCCTCTCGTTGCTATGCATCACCATGATCTTGCATGTGCGTAGGTATTTTTTTGAAATTACTACGTTCCCCAACAGTGGTATGAGAGCCAGGTTTTATGCGTAGATGTTATATGCACGAGTAGAACACATGTGAGTTGTGGGCGATACAAGTCATACTGCTTACCAGCATGTCATACCTTGGTTCGGCGGTATCGTTGGATGAAGCGGCCCGGACCGACATTACGCGTACGCTTACGCGAGACTGGTTCTACCGACGTGCTTTGCACACAGGTGGCTGGCGGGTGTCAGTTTCTCCAACTTTAGCTGAACGAGTGTGGTTACGCCCGGTCCTTGCGAAGGTTAAAACAACACTAACTTGACGAACTATCGTTGTGTCTTTGATGCGTAGGTAAGAACGGTTCTTGCTCAGCTCGTAGCAGCCACGTAAAATTTGCAACAACAAAGTAGAGGACGTCTAACTTGTTTTTGCAGGGCATGTTGTGATGTGATATGGTCAAGATGCGATGTTATATTTTATTGTATGAGATGATCATGTTTTGTAACCAAAGTTATCAGCAACTGGCCGGAGCCATATGGTTGTCGCTTTATTGTATGAAATGCAAACGCCCTATAATTGCATTACTTTATCACTAAGCGGTAGCGATAGTCGTAGAAGCAATAGATGGCGTAACGACAACGATGCTACGATGGAGATCAAGGTGTCACACCGGTGACGATGGTGATCACAATGGTGCTTCGGAGATGGAGATCACAAGCACAAGATGATGATGGCCATATCATATCACTTATATTGATTGCATGTGATGTTTATCCTTTATGCATCTTATCTTGCTTTGATTGATGATAGCATTTTAAGATGATATCTCACTAATTATCAAGAAGTGTTCTCCCTGAGTATGCACCGTTGCGAAAGTTCTTCGTGCTGAGCCACCACGTGATGATCGGGTGTGATAGGCTCTATGTTCAAATACAACGGGTGCAAAACAGTTGCACACGCGGAATACTCAGGTTAAACTTGACGAGCCTAGCATATACAGATATGGCCTCGGAACATGGAGACCGAAAGGTCGAACGTGAATCATATAGTAGATATGATCAACATAGTGATGTTCACCATTGAAAACTACTCCATCTCACGTGATGATCAGACATGGTTTAGTTGATTTGGATCACGTGGTCACTTAGATGACTAGAGAGATGTCTGTCTAAGTGGGAGTTCTTTAGTAATATGATGAATTGAACTTAAATTTATCATGAACTTAGTACCTAATAGTATTTTGCTTGTCTATGTTTATTGTAGATAGATGGCTCGTGCTGTTGTTCCGTTGAATTTTAATGCGTTCCTTGAGAAAGCTAAGTTGAAAGATGATGGTAGCAATTACACGGACTGGGTCCATAACTTGAGGATTATCCTCATTGCTGCACAGAAGAATTACGTCCTGGAAGCACCGCTGGGTGCCAGGCCTGCTGCAGATGAAACTGACGACGTTAAGAATGTCTGGCAGAGCAAAGCTGATGACTACTCGATAGTTCAGTGTGCCATGCTTTACGGCTTAGAACCGGGTCTTCAAAGACGTTTTGAATGTCATGGAGCATATGAGATGTTCCAGGAGTTGAAGTTAATATTTCAAGCAAATGCCCGGATTGAGAGATATGAAGTCTCCAATAAGTTCTATAGCTGTAAGATGGAGGAGAATAGTTCTGTCAGTGAACATATACTCAAAATGTCTAGGTATAATAATCACTTGATTCAACTGGGAGTTAATCTTCCTGATGATAGTGTCATTGACAGAATTCTTCAATCACTGCCACCAAGCTACAAGATCTTCGTGATGAACTATAATATGCAAGGGATGGACAAGACTATTCCCAAGCTCTTCGCAATGCTAAAGGCTGCGGAGGTAGAAATCAAGAAGGAGCATCAAGTGTTGATGGTCAATAAGACCACCAGTTTCAAGAAAAAGGGTAAAGGGAAGAAGAAGGGGAACTTCAAGAAGAACATCAAGCAAGTTGCTGCTCAAGAGAAGAAACCCAAATCTGGACCTAAGCCTGAGACTGAGTGCTTCTACTGCAAGCAGACTGGACACTGGAAGCGGAACTGCCCCAAGTATTTGGCGAATAAGAAGGATGGCAAGGTGAACAAAGGTATATGTGATATACATGTTATTGATGTGTACCTTACTAATGCTCGCAGTAGCACCTGGGTATTTGATACTGGTTTTTTTGCTAATATTTGCAACTCGAAACAGGGACTACGGATTAAGCGAAGATTGGCTAAGGACGAGGTGACGATGCGCGTGGGAAATGGTTCCAAAGTCGATGTGATCGCGGTCGGCACGCTACCTCTACATTTACCATCGGGATTAGTTTTAGACCTGAATAATTGTTATTTGGTGCGAGCGTTGAGCATGAACATTATATCTGGATCTTGTTTGATGCGAGACGGTTATTCATTTAAATCGGAGAATAATGGTTGTTCTATTTATATGAGTAATATCTTTTATGGTCATGCACCCTTGAAGAGTATTCTATTTTTTATTAAATCTCGATATTAGTGATACACATATTCATAATGTTGAAGCCAAAAGATGCAGAGTTGATAATGATAGTGCAACTTATTTGTGGCACTGCCGTTTGGGTCATATTGGTGTAAAGTGCATGAAGAAACTCCATACTCATGGACTTCTGGAATCACTTGATTATGAATCACTTGGTACTTGCGAACCGTGCCTCATGGGCAAGATGAATAAAACGCCGTTCTCCGGAACTATGGAGCGAGCAACTGATTTGTTGGAAATCATACATACTGATGTATGTGGTCCAATGAATATTGAGGCTCGCGGCGGGTATCGTTATTTTCTCACCTTCACAAATGATTTAAGCAGATATGGGTATATCTACTTGATGAAACACAAGTCTGAAACATTTGAAAAGTTCAAAGAATTTCAAAGTGAAGTGGAAAATCATCGTAACAAGAAAATAAAGTTTCTACGATCTGATCGTGGAGGTGAATATTTGAGTTATGAGTTTGGTTTACATTTGAAGCAATGCGGAATAGTTTTGCAACTCACGCCACCCAGAACACCAAAACGAAATGGTGTGTCCAAACGTCATAATCGTACTTTACTAGATATGGTGCGATCTATGATGTCTCTTACTGATTTACCACTATCGTTTTGGGGTTATGCTTTAGAGACGGCCGCATTCACGTTAAATAGGGCACCATCAAAATCCGTTGAGACAACGCCTTATGAACTGTGGTTTGGCAAGAAACCAAAGTTGTCGTTTCTTAAAGTTTGGGGCTGCGATGCTTATGTGAAGAAACTTCAACCAGATAAGCTCGAACCCAAATCGGAGAAATGTGTCTTCATAGGATACCCAAACGAGACTATTCGGTACACCTTCTATCACAGATCTGAGGGCAAGATTTTTGTTGCTAAATTCGGATCCTTTCTTGAGAAGGAGTTTCTCTCAAAAGAAGTGAGTGGGAGGAAAGTAGAACTTGATGAGGTAACTATACCTCCTCCCTTATTGGAAAGTAGTTCATCACAAGAACCGGTTCCTATGACAACTACACCAATCAGTGAGGAAGCTAATGATATTGATCATGAAACTTCAGATCAAGTTACTACCAAACCTCGTAGGTCAACTAGAGTAAGATCCGCACCAGAGTGGTACGGTAATCCTATTCTGGAAGTCATGTTACTTGACCATGGCGAACCTACGAACTATGAGGAAGAGATGGTGAGCCCAGATTCCGCAAAATGGCTTGAGGGCATGAAATCTGAGATGGGATCCATGTATGAGAACAAAGTATGGACTTTGGTTGACTTGCCCGATAATCGACAAGCCATCGAGAATAAATGGATCTTCAAGAAGAAGACTGACACTGATGGTAATGTAACTGTCTACAAAGCTCGACTTGTTGCAAAAGGTTTTTGACAAGTTCAAGGGGTTGACTACGATGAGACTTTCTCACCCGTAGCGATGCTTAAGTTTGTCCGAATCATGTTAGCAATTGCCGCATTTTATGATTGTGAAATTTGGCAAATGGATGTCAAAACTACATTCTTGAATGGATTTCTAGAAGAAGAGTTGTATATGATGCAGCCGAAAGGTTTTGTCGATCCAAAAGGTGCTAACAAAGTGTGCAAACTCTAGCGATCCATTTATGGACTGGTGCAAGCCTCTCGGAGTTGGAATAAATGCTTTGATAGTGTGATCAAAGGATATGGTTTTATACAGACTTTTGGAGAAGCATGTATTTACAAGAAAGTGAGTGGGAGCTCTGTAGCATTTCTGATATTATATGTAGATGACATATTGTTGATTGGAAATGATATAGAATTTCTGGATAGCATAAAGGGATACTTGAATAAAAGTTTTTCGATGAAAGACCTCGGTGAAGCTGCTTACATATTGGGCATCAAGATCTATAGAGATAGATCAAGACGCTTAATTGGACTTTCACAAAGCACATACCTTGATAAAGTTTTGAAAAAGTTCAAAATGGATTAGGCAAAGAAAGGGTTCTTGCCTGTATTACAAGGTGTGAAGTTGAGTCAGACTCAATGCCCGACCACAGCAGAAGACAGAGAGAAAATGAAAGATGTTCCCTATGCTTCAGCCATAGGCTCTATCATGTATGCAATGCTATGTACCAGACCTGACGTATGCTTAGCAATAAGTTTGGCAGGGAGGTACCAAAGTAATCCAGGAGTGGATCACTGGACAACGGTCAAGAACATCCTGAAATACATGAAAAAGGACTAAGGATATGTTTCTCATTTATGGAGGTGACAAAGAGCTAGTCGTAAATGGTTACGTTGATGCAAGCTTTGACACTGATCCAGACGATTCTAAATCGCAAACCGGATACGTGTTTATATTGAACGGTGGAGCTGTCAGTTGGTGCAGTTTTAAATAAAGCGTCGTGGCGTAATCTACATGTGAAGCGGAGTACATAGCTACTTCGGAAGTAGCAAATGAAGGAGTCTGGATGAAAGAGTTCATTTCCGATCTAGGTGTCATACCTAGTGTATCGGGACCAATGAAGATCTTCTGTGACAATACTGGTGCAATTGCCTTGGCAAAGGAATCCAAATTTCACAAGAGGACAAAGCACATCAAGAAACGCTTCAATTCCATCTGGGACCAAGTCCAGGTAGGAGACATAGAGATTTGCAAGATACATACAGATCTGAATGTTGCAGACCCATTGAGTAAGCCTCTTCCACGAGCAAAACATGATCAGCACCAAGACTCCATGGGTGTTAGAATCATTACTGTGTAATCTAGATTATTCTCTAGTGCAAGTGGGAGACTGAAGGAAATATGCCCTAGAGGCAATAATACAGTTATTATTTATTTCCTCATATGATGATAAATCTTTATTATTCATGCTAGAATTGTACTAACCGGAAACATGATACATGTGTGAATACATAGACAAACTTAATGTCACTAGTATGCCTCTACTTGACTAGCTCATTAATCAAAGATGGTTATGTTTCCTAACCATAGACATGAGTTGTCATTTGATTAACGTGATCACATCATTAGGAGAATGATGTGATTGACATGACCCATTCCGTTAGCTTAGCACTTGATCGTTTAGTATGTTGCTATTGCTTTCTTCATGACTTATACATGTTCCTACACCTATGAGATTATGCAACTCCCGTTTACCGGAGGAACACTTTGTGTGCTACCAAACGTCACAACGTAACTGGGTGATTATAAAGGAGCTCTACAGGTGTCTCCAAAGGTACATGTTGAGTTGGCGTATTTCGAGATTAGGTCTTGTCACTCCGATTGTCGGAGAGGTATCTCTGGGCCCTCTCGGTAATGCACATCACTATAAGCCTTGCAAGCAATGTATCTAATGAGTTAGTTATGGAATGATGCATTACGTAACGAGTAAAAAGACTTGCCGGTAACGAGATTGAACTAGGTATTGGGATACCGACGATCAAATCTCGGGCAAGTAACATACCGATGACAAAGGGAACAACATATGTGGTTATGCGGTTTGACCGATAAAGATCTTCGTAGAATATGTAGGAGCCAATATGAGCATCCAGGTTCCGCTATTGGTTATTGACCGAAAACGGTTCTCGGTCATGTCTACATAGTTCTCGAACCCGTAGGGTCTGCACGCTTAAGGTTTCGATGACAGTTATATTATGAGTTTATGAGTTTTGATGTACCGAAGTTTTTTTGAGCCCCGAATGTGACTACAGACATGACGAGGAGTCTCGAAATGGTCGAGACATGAAGATTGATATATTGGAAGCCTATATTTAGATGTCGGAAGTGTTCCGGGTGAAATCGGGATTTTACTGGAGTACCGGGAGGTTACCGGAACCACCCGGGGGCTTAATGGGCCTACATGGGCCTTAGTGGAGAAGAGGAGAGGACGCAAGGGCTGGGCCGCGCCCCCCCCCTAGTCCGAATAGGACAAGGAGAGGGGGGCGCCGCCCCCCTTTTCCTTCCTCTCTCTCCCTCCTCTTTCCCCCTTCTCCTTGTCCAACAAGGAAGGAGGGAGTCCTACTCCCGGTGACAGTAGGACTCCCCTTGGCGCGCCCCCTCCTAGGCCAGCCGCCCCTCCCCCCTTGCTCCTTTATATACGGGGGCAGGGGGCATGTCTAGACACAACATTAGATCATTGATCTCTTAGCCGTGTGCGGTGCCCCCCTCCACCGTAGTCCTCCTCGATAATATTGTAGCGGTGCTTAGGCGAACCCCTGTGACAGTAGAACATCAAGATCGTCACCACACCGTCGTGCTGATGGAACTCTTCCCCGACATTCTGCTGGATCAGAGTACGGGGATCATCATCGAGCTGAACGTGTGCTAGAACTCGGAGGTGTCATAGTTTCGGTGCTTGATCGGTCGGGCCGTGAAGACGTACGACTACATCAACCGCGTTGTTCTAACGCTTCTGCTTTCGGTCTACGAGGGTACGTGGACAACACTCTCCCCTCTCGTTTCTATGCATCACCATGATCTTGCGTGTGCGTAGGAATTTTTTTGAAATTACTACGTTCCCCAACACTGTCGTCCCACGCTACCGCTATACATGGATAGCTGTAGCGCGCTTCAGAGAAGAGCGCTGCTGATATTATCTGCAGCGCTTTTTACAGGGAAGCGCTACTAGTAAGGCGGCGCTACTGCTAACTTTTTTCCCCTCGGTATTACTAGTTTTATTTGTTTTTTTGCATATTTGTTTTGTATTTGAATAGGCTTTATACAATAATCTTTAGCATATCATACACATACAAATGTAATCATAGCATATACATACAACTAGTCTCATCAAATCATGTCATCATCATAATCATCATCCAACACAAAGTGGTCTCTCGTCATCATCTCGAAAATAGCGATACAAGTCTCGATTACTTGCAAATACATCGTCATGCATCTAAACAATGATATACGCGAGAAGAGCTATCACTTTGAGTGAGAGCGGAACTATGTAGTACATGAGTTCGTATCCCTCTCTCGCATTAGCGTGAACCTAAACTAACTACTGTCTGTCGCTCGGAAACCGGAAACCGGTACACCTGGGCCTGACACTCCGGCCACTCGTCGTATATATACTCCTGGCGTAGCACTTCTTCTCCATCGATGATCTATGCACCTGCATCGTCACATGAGTCGATGATATGCAACATATATAGTTGAGCAAGAGAAAGAGACAGACTTGGAAAAAATAGAAACAACATATCATAAGCATAAATAACAAAGTTCATCATACCCAAAATGCCCTAACTAGAGTGATCTTCGCTAGTCAAGGAGGAGGAGGTTTAATTACATCACAAATAAAGTTTCGCCGTGCATAACTCAAAGTTTTGTCATACAGAAAGTATGGACTAAACGAACACATTGTCATATATCGACAATCACTCCACCATGTCATGCCATCTGTCGGTGTCAAAACCGGCGGATCTCGGGTAGGGGGTCCCGAACTGTGCGTCTAGGCGGATGGTAACAGGAGACGAGGGACACGATGTTTTACCCAGGTTCGGGCCCTCTTGATAGAGGTAAAACCCTACGTCCTGCTTGATTAATATTGATGATGTGTATTACAAGAGTGGATCTACCACGAGGTCAAGGAGGCTAAACCCTAGAAGCTAGCCTATGGTATGATTGTTGTAATGGATGTTGTCCTACGGACTAAAGCCCTCCGGTTTATATAGACACTGGAGAGGGCTAGGGTTACACAGAGTCGGTTACAATGGTAGGAGATCTACATATCCGTATCGCCAAGCTTGCCTTCCACGCCAAGGAAAGTCCCATCCGGACACGGGACGGAGTCTTCAATCTTGTATCTTCGTAGTCTTGGAGTCCGGCGGACAATGATAGTCCGGCTGTCCGGAGACCCCCTAGTCCAGGACTCCCTCACCATCCATCCATGTCAGGGAGATAGTCCCCGAGCTTAGTGAAAGGCTTATGTCGTGACGCTGAGAGGCTGCCCATGTTCGGACGTCTTCCCACGACATTTGTCCTTCTCCGAACATCCCTGTTTTTCCGACGACCTCCTTCATGATGATTTGGGCAAGTTCGTGCTGGATGTCATAGAACTCAGCTCGAAGTCAATGATCCTCGATATCTCCTATGTCCTTTGCCCATTGCAGAATATGGGCATCGCCAGATCTAGGTGACATGTGAAGGTTCTGGTGATCCCGTCTGTACTCCAGCATGTGGTGTAGGACATAGAATCCATCATTAAGAGAATCGCTCGGTTGCTGGATGCAGCAGAAGTCGGTCTTATGGCTGAAGGCGAGCCTGCCGCCCCTTCTCTTCTTGTCCTTGACCTCTCCACCCCGTGCTTGGTAGTAAAACATAGCACTGTCGAGAACATCCTTGATGTGGGTGTAATACTTTTTGTGAATGTTCTTCGACGAGTCCAAGTAAAGAGCATGGGAGAATCAGGGGTAGAGGATGATGAGGACGGCACGCCCGCCGCTGTGCAAAAGAAGTACACCTCAAATTAATTAGCCTCCACCGTGCAAATGAATGATTGAAATCGAAGGAAGGATAGCAGCGCAGATGACTTACACGGGATGATAAGGCACGAGAATAGCCTCCCTGTCCTTATTGGCGAGCATGAAACTGACGATGTATTCGCTCGTGTATTCACAGTGCTTTGCGCAGACTCCCAAGAAGCCCTCGTGCATGTAGTACGGGTCAGCGACACAAATATGACGTATCTGCTCAACCCCAGTGATGTAGTTCATGTGCAAGGCATAAAGGTGGACAAGCGTAAAATCCATCTTCTTCACGTGAAACATGTCGAATATGTAATCGAATCGAAGGAAGAACTTATCCGCGGGGAAGCAGTCGACGTACGACATTTGCTGCGGAACGTTAACCATGTAGAGTGGGTATCCCGGATCTTTCGAGGCGATGATGCCTTTCTCTATCCATAGCACATCGTCATGAAGTCCCCTTAGATCGCCGAATCTGGCCCGTAGCGCTTTTGCAGATAGGATAGGTTGACCGAGGATATGCCATTTATCCGCATCGGGGATATCTATACGGTCCTGAAGCCGAGGCTCCTGAGGCGGCTGGATCATAGAATCGGCTTTTTTGCCTTTCCTCGCTCTCTTCCTAGACTTCTTTACTATCGGAAGGTCGTCCATAATACGTCCAGCCTCCAAGACGGCAATTCAGGCACTAACTCATGACACTCAAAGCCTGAGTAGGCGCCAGTATAGACATAATGTTGAGTGCCATCGGCATCCTCATCCTCATCCATGGTGACGTCATCAGCGACTAATGGAGCCTCCTCCTTACCCCGTCCGCTAGCACCCAACCCGACACCCGATGCTAATTGGGTAGGTGGGGTGTTGATGTTCATACCTTGCTGAGGCTGCGTGCTCGTGGGTGTGCTCGCGGCAGCCTCCAGACGAAGCAGACTCTTTGGCCACAACAGGACCCCACCCATTGAAACAATCACCAAGCTGCAGCAGGGTCTCGTCGTCATCCCCCACTAGTATCAGAGGAGGCAAATTCTCATGACCCGGTTTGACAATGGCCACGGAAACCTTGAAGACGTTCGGGGGGATCGGGCGGCTGTGGAACAATGGTTCCTTCAGCTCCATTATCGTCGCCTTCCCCACGTCCACCTTCTGGTCGCCGATGGTGTACAATATGGTGCATGGGGTTTCGTCGGCCTGCAAAGAAAAGTCTGCGACGTGAGACATCCGAAAGGTAACGAAAACGAGAGATTATACATTTATTGAAGGGGGCCGGTGTGACAGATACCGTGAGGGCGTCGAGCTCAGCCAAAGATGAAGCACCGCCGAGCATGTCCGGTGCCGGAGCCGGTGCGGGAGCAGGTGTGGGAGCCGGTGCGGGAGCAGGAGCTGGTGCAACGCTAGTCGAGCTGCTCCCCAAGAAGTCAACAAGGGGAAAGTTCGCTGCATTTTTTTTCTGGATTTTGCTTGGTCCAAGTGAAAATGGCTGGAACCAAGGAAGTAGATATATCTGCAACCACCTGTGTTGCGGTAGCTACCACTGTTGCGACTGTCTGAGATGATTTCTTCTCAACCGCAATCTCAACCTTCTTGTCGATGTTTTCTTCAGTTAACCTCCATCTTTTCTTTCTCTCCTCCGTGGTCTCATGGTAGTACTTCTTCCACGTGGCGCCATCTCCGACACTATGCACGTGTCCATACGACGGTCGAGTATCCACCGGGAGTCATTTCAATATGTTCAACGCCCGGTTGAATGGAGTGTCCCACTTGGGCCTCGCCAATGCCTCAGACGGCGAGTCACTTTCGGCTGCAATCCTGTGATGCTCTCTCTGCAAAAGGCACAAGGATCGTTTACTAATATGACTAACGTGTGCAGTCAAATTGATCAGAAACTAAAATTACCAGCAGTCTCATGAACTCCGTCGTGATCGGGCTTGTCTCGTAAACCTTCTTCACTGGGTCCCAACGGTGCCGGGACGGTGAACTCTGCCAAGGGGTCTGGGATGCCCAGACTCGCAGCTTCCGCGTCCTCCTTGGCCCATTTGGACCTCTTTCCGCCGTAACCACGGCTTCCGAGGTGGTGGCTCCCAATGTTCCTCTCTTGAAGCCCCGACATGTACTTAGACTTTTTTTGGCAGCTTCGGCCTTGCAAGCCTCCTTGAATATTTGAAACTGCTCTTCCGTGATTGTCGGATTATCCTTTACAATCTCGGAGTAGGGTTCCTTGTCAATGATCCTTGCTTTCACCCTTGTTTTCCAGGCGGCCAACACGTCGCTAGACTTGGTCATGGCATGTTTGTTTATCTTCTTCATTGCCGGGTCCTTATCTGGATCTTCATAATCCTTTTCATTCCGGCTCGGGAACAAGAATATCTGGTGAAACTTCTTTAGGAGGGAGGGCCTCGTATTATCTATTTTCTGTAGTTTCTCATCGTTGATGGTGGCGGTTGTCCATACGATGCAACCAATTTGATTGCCGTAGCACTTGCGCGCTTCCTCGCGCGCCTTGGGCTCAAAATTGCCGTTGTCCACCTCCGTGACCACCAGTCTAGTAGTCCTGAGTTTGTTAGGAAGCCGTTGCCTCTTTGCTTTCGGTTCTACACTGGCTCCCCTCCCCGAGGAGCACCGGTCCTAGTCTCAGCACCGGTCTCGATGCCGGTATGAGTCTCAGCGCCGGTCTCAGTCTCAGCACCGGTCCGCGTGTCGGTCTCAGTCCCCGATGCCACTGGTGGGCCCAGCAACAACATCGGTTGATCATCGGCAAGGCTCAAAAATTCGTGTGCCGCCCGGTAGACGTCGTCGCGATCACCAGAACCCTGTCCTTCATCGTTGCTAGCCATGTTTCCTATGATTAAATCTAGTCAATTAATTCTAGACCTAATAAAATGAATAATGACATAAAAAAGGCCTATTATTTTACAGGAACGTTGACTCCTTCCTGGTGCGGCAAATCCCGGGCACTCGATATGTCCTAGTTTGTAGCACAAGTCATGCCGAAATTCACAGAAAATTTTGGCATGACCTTTCCTAAAAAGTGGACAAATCGAGGACCTAAAATTTGCCGGAACAGAAATGAATCAACATTCCGGCAAAACATAGGTCACTCTGCTTCATTCCCTGGAAATAGTGTTCAAATATCCCTCTTCGACGCCGCAACACATGTCCAAATATACACGAGCAACCACATGTCCAAATTTCACAAGCTAATTCAAAAACAAAGTGTAGAAGAACATTCATTTAACTACTAATAGAACAAAATTCAGTTAACTTTCGTGCTCTATAATGATGAAAGGAAAAAAAATTCAGTTAACTACTAATTTTATTCATTTAGGCTATTCATTTAACTTCACCTAATTAACCTACTGTACCACTACTAGTAGCAGCACTACTAACCTAATTAACCTAGCAAAACTCTACTGCCCTAACTGAAAAACATCTAATTAACATCTACTGGTACCACTACTGCCCTAACCTAATTAACATCTACTAGTATCACTATATACTATACAAGCAGCATCTACCCTAATTAAACCCTACTGCCCTAACTAACTTTTGTTGTAAACCAAATTTTTTGCTCTAAACTAATTTTTGCTCTAACATCTACTACTTAACATCCTTTGCTCTAAACTAATTTTTTTGCTATAAACAAACTTTTGCTCTACTAATTTTTGCTCTAAAATGTAGAGAGAGAGAGAGAGAGGAGTGGGGGGAGGGGTGGGGGACTTAAAGAGAGGGGAGAGACGGTGGCGGGGAGGTGCTCAGCGACGGAGGCAGGGGCGGAGAGGGCGGGCTCGGGCACGGGCAACGGCGGTCCTAGGCGGGCTCGGGCGGCGGTGAGGTGGAGGGTGGCGATGGTGAGGTTAAGGGCGGCCTCAGGCGGCGGCGGTGAGGCTGAGGGCGGCCTCAGGCGGCGGTGGTGAGGATGACAGCGGCCTCGGGGGGAGACGGTGAGGTTGCGGGCGTCCACGCCGGCAGGAGACAGCGGTGAAGTGGGGCGACGACGAATTGGGGAGACGGCGACGAGGGCGAGGGATTTGGGGAAGAAGTGGTGGCCCGGGGGGGACCGCTGTTTAAGTGAAAACTTAACGGTAGCGCGTTTCCGGAAATGCGCTATAGCTAAGTTAGCTACAACGCGTTTCCTGAAACTCGCTACTGCTATTCCTTTCTCCTTTTCCCCCTCTTTTCATCTATTTTTCTTTACATTTTATTTTTTTTCCTTTCTCCTTTTTCTATTTCTATCATTTTCATATACTTTTCTACTTGTTTTCCTTTTTATTTTATTTTCGTTAGCAGTAGCGCCTTACACATAAACGCGCTGCTACAACAAAGTTAGCGGTAGCACTATTTCTAAAAGAGCGCTACTACTATGTGTAGCCGATCGTCTTAGCGGTGGGAATTTTTGTAGTAGCGCTTTTACGGCGGGACGCGCTACTGCTATATGTGTATCTGCAGTGCAGTTTTCTCTCGCGCACTACTGCTATCTAGTAGTAGCACCCTTTTTTAACACGCGCTACTGCTAAAGTTCTGTGTATAGGCTTTTCCCTAGTAGTGGAGGGTCGCGAGTGAGCGTGAGAGGCCTTGATCCGCGAATCTGGCTGGATGGGAGGAACAGGCGGGTCAAGGGGAGGTCCTCGGGGTGTTGCGCGCTGTCGGGAGTGGGAGGGGAGGAGGAGTAAGCGAAGGCGATGGCCGATGGATGAAGGAGATGGCGGCAGCGTGTGGTCATGGGAGGGGTGGAGGAGGAGCGAGTGTGGGCGCGGGTCTAGGGTTCTCTCCACGGGTGTGCTCCTGTTTTCTATAAGTGTGTGTGAAATGATGAAAATGCCCTTGACGGGGCATGGGAACTACAGGCGGTTGCACGGGCGAGAGTGGCACTGCTCATAGCGAGAAATATCGAACGACTCACGTCAATCAGGTAAATATACGATGGCCGAGGTCATCCGGGCGCGAGATCGAACGACCCAGATCGCATCAGAGAAACGATCCGACGGCCTGCAGACATTGAGCTCTGAGAACGCTCGGTTTCCCCTTGGTTTCTTGTTTCTAGATGTTGAAATCTCAAAAATGGGCTTATATTTAAGAACGGGGGAGCAACTGATTTTTTATTTATTTATCTAAAAAACTGATTTTTAACTGAGGTAAATAATAGAGAATAGGGTTTGTTACAAGTACAAAAACACATTATTACTCTCGCAAAATTATTCACCCCAATTTTTTACTCCGATGATGACCCAAAGGTTGGGTTCGGTCGAGATAATGGTAAGCAAGATTGTTGGTGGAGCGCTTTTAAGCCTGAAAACTCTTGTGTTTCGTTCTTTCCAAATTGTCCACAAGATAAGCATGGTGAGGGAGGATTGTTCGTTCTGTTGTTGAATCAAACCACTAAGCTAGCGCAGTTGGGACTTGGAGTACCATGCATGAAACTAAAGAGTATTTTCATTCCTCTGCTCTACCAGCCAAAACCTAAAAGGATACTTCACACCTGATTTGGGACAACAGACTGGAAACACCTTGCTTGTCGGTTTGGCATGCCGTCGGTGCAGGTACTTGCCCACCAAGCCTCGATCAGTCCATGAAGGCCCAAGTGGAAGTGACCAACCCAAAGATGTGAAATTTTCCGATGACAAGAACCAAGGCCTTAGAGTGTAGCGGCATGCAAAGTAGTTAAATACCGCAATTTGGCCACCCACGCTTGGCTAATCTATGGGCAGTCCAAATTTTATCTTGAAGTACCAACCAAGCAAAGAACTTGACTTTTGGAGGGTGCCCAAGCCATCCAAACCATTTGATCCATGGGTGAGTGCACCATCCCTAGGAATTGCGCCTCGTAGGGGGAGGACACCGTGTAGTGCACAGTAACCGTATGTTTCCACATACTGTCATCCTTAGCGAGCTTGTCAAGATGCACCTCATGCAAGAGCATCCAAAGTGTGAAGATTTGTGTGATATGCTCAATGGAAACGACGGTGGAGGGTTTGATCTTGAGAATCCACACATTGTGCTTGAGGCCTCCCGCACCTTCCAATTCTTTTTGTGAGGAATCTTTGTGGATGAGCATGGCAATGCCTTTAGGCTTGCACCCAAGGAGCCAAGGTGAATCCCAAAAAGGGGTCTCCGCGCCATTACCAACAGTGATGGTGGTGGATACATAGAAAAAATTGAGGTCCTCCTCATCACACGGGTTTCCTATCCCCCACCCACATCTTGGTAGGCTCCTTCCATTCATACCAATGTCACTGCAAACAAAGAGCACGCGCAAACTTGTTAGTATTGAGAACCCCAAGCCCCCATAGTCAAGTGGCTGGCAAACAATCTCTCAATTCACCTTGCATTTTTTTCTCGTCATCTTGTCCGAGCAGGACCATAGGAAAGCTCTCTCAAGTTTGTTTTCATTAAGAAGGGTGCTTCGCGGGATGACCAACGATGTGATGAAATAGACCACTTGAGAAGTGATCACGAACTTGATAAGAGCCATGTCTCGAATGGTGTTGATGTTTGGCCCTCATAAGTTGTCAACTTGCTTGCAACCTTGTCCATAAAAATGTAGATCCAACAACTTCAATTGCCAAACTAAGAGATGAAGTCCCAAGTACCGTAAAGGGAAGGAAGCCCTAGTTGTTGGGAAACTTTGGGTTATATGATCAAAGTCAAGATGATTGCAACGAGTGGGAACCATTGGTCTCTTGTGGAAGTTGGTGTAAAGGGCAGACTAAGGCGTAGCCTAGTGGTGGGAAGGGGCTGATGCCTTCCCACCCACCCAGGTTCTAGGCATAGTACTTGTAATTTGGGTTTGTTGCACCAATTATACTGTTGGGGGTTCCCTTACAGTCTTTCTATCAAAAAAAAAAGTTGGTGCAAAGGTCCGTGACCTCCCCAAAGCGTCGCAAGATTATCAACATCTTTTTCTTGATCGGAGCCATGAACACAGCCGCGTCATCGACATAAAGCGACATTAGTGCAGAATCGGGCTATAATCCTGGTTCGTAAGGGCCTTTAGTGCCGGTTCCAGAACCGGCACTAAAGTGTTGCGACGTCTCGATTCAGCACGAACCGACACTAAAGGCCAGCCACGTGGCACGATGCCGCGCCGTGGGCTGGGGGAACTTTAGTCCCGGTTGGTAACACCAACTGGGACTAAAAGGTTATTAGTTTTCCATTTAATTTTTTGTTTTATGAATTATGGTTTAATTATTTTTCAATTTAATTATTTTTCAAACATATTTGACGGTACTACGTACTGTACACGTTATGCATAATATATATAAAAATAGAATTTCTCGTAGAACCCATCAAATATATATATCACATCATTGAATTCGACCATGCATGCGTTCACATACAACTTGGTACATAAAATTTCTCCTACAATTTGCAGACCATTACAACGCATGCATTACAACGGGTAATAGTATTCTCCATTGGGATCTATGACCTGCTCGAGGAAAAATTCCGCTATTTCCTCTTGATTGCTTTCACGTGGTCATCTTCTAGGAGCTGATCCCGCATTTGGAGCAACTTTATTAAAAAAGGATATCAATATGGATATATTAGTTGTGTGTATATATATTAGATCAAGAAAAAAAGATTTTTGAATTGTGTTCTGGAAAACGTACCTGACAGTTTTTGTCCGTTAGCTTCCTTTCAGACGTCTTCATGCAAATGTTGTCGCAAACTACCTAGCCACATAAATTAGTGTCGTGCGCCTGCCTCATGCACTTTACGAGAATAGAATTAATCAGATAATAATTAATCAAGCATGATAATGGTATTGTGATCAAAGTAGAATTAAAGAGAGATGCGCAGAGGTAGCTAGCTAGTAGTAGTGCTTAATTAATTATTACCTTGGGTTTCACAAATGACAACTTTTCTTTCCAAGGGCCTTTCTCCTTTTCCTCAAACTTTGCATAAGCCCTGCCCGACGGCAAAGAAAATGAATGAAGGAGTTATTAATTAGCTGATATAAGGAAATGAACTAAAGATCGAGGCCGACATATAGGGCGATAATGATTGAAATTACCTGTCGAGCATCCCGGTAACGTTCAAGTAGTATATTTCTTTTGTTTCCTTTATTGAGTCCAGTAATGTAACTTTTCCCTCGTCAAGTTCAACGACTAGCAAGATCCAGTGACAACTACATGCATGCACACATGTTTGTATAATTAAGCGGGCATGTGCATATATAACTCATCAACTACACTTACTAACATCTAGTAAGCATAAATAGAATTTGTATTACAAGATATATAGTAACACTCACCCGTAGATGTAAGGAAACCGTATTTCTGGTTCGGAATTTTGATCCACCAAAAACTTTAGCAAGTTTTCCTCTGTTTCTTTTCCATGACGTTCCCATATCTTTTCATTAACGGTATTTGGGTCAATGAACCCACCGCCAAAGCGTCAAGCTTTTTTCATTTACTTTTCCAAATGACTTGTTGATGCTTGCTGATACGTCTCCAACATATCTATAATTTTTGATTATTCCATACTATTTTATTATCAATCTTGGATGTTTTATAATCATTATATAGTCATTTTATATCATTTTTTGGTACTAACCTATAGACATAGTGCCAAGTGCTAGTTGCTATTTTCTGCATGTTTTTTTACATCGCAGGAAATCAATATCAGATGGAGTCCAAATGCCACGCCAATTTACGATGATTTTTATGGGACAAAAGGAACACAACGGGCCCTGGTTGCACCTGGGGGGAGTCCCGAGGAGGGGACAACCCACCAGTGCGCGCCAGGAGGCCCAAGCGCGCCCTGGTGGGTTGTGCCCAACTCTGGTGCCCCATGGACTGACTCTTTGTGTTGGGGAACGTAGTAATTTCAAAAAATTTCCTACGCAAATGCAAGATCATGGTGATGACATAGCAACGAGAGGGGAGAGTGTTCGTCCACGTACCCTCGTAGACCGTAAGCAGAAGCGTTAGCACAGCGCGGTTGATGTAGTCGTACGTCTTCACGATCCGACCGATCCAAGCACCGAACGTACGGAGCCTCCGAGTTCAGCACACGTTCAGCTCGATGACGATCTCCGGCCTCCGATCCAGCCGAGCTCCGGAGATGAGTTCCGTCAGCACGACGGCGTGGTGACGATGATGATGTTCTACCGGCGCAGGGCTTCGCCAAAACTCCGCGACGATATGACCGAGGTGGAATATGGTGGGGGGAGGGGGGGGGGGCACTGCACACGGCTAAGGAACGATCCGTAGATCAACTTGTGTGTCTATGGGGTGCCCCCCGCCCCCGTATATAAAGGAGCCAGGGGGGAGGAGGCGGCCGGCCAAGGAGGGCGCGCCAAGGGGGGAGTCCTACTCCCACCGGGAGTAGGACTCCCTTCTTTCCAAGTAGGAGTAGGAGAAGGGGGGAAAGAGGAGGAAGAGGGGAAGGAAAGGGGGGGGGCGCCGCCCCCCTTCCCTTGTCCTATTCGGACTAGGAGGGGGAGGGGCGCGCGGCTCCCTCCTGGCTCCTTCCCTCTTCTCCCTCGTGGCCCATGTAGGCCCATTAACCCCCCGGGGGGTTCCGGTAACCTCCCGGTACTCCGGTAAAATGCCGATTTCACCCGGAACGATTCCGATGTCCAAATATAGGCTTCCAGTATATCAATCTTTATGTCTCGACCATTTCGAGACTCCTCGTCATGTCCGAGATCACATCCGGGACTCTGAACAAACTTCGGTACATCAAAACCTATAAACTCATAATAAAACTGTCATCGTAACGTTAAGCGTGCGGACCCTACGGGTTGGAGAACTATGTAGACATGACCTAGAACCATTCTCGGTCAATAACCAATAGCGGGACCTAGATGCCCATATTGGTTCCTACATATTCTACGAAGATCTTTATCGGTCAAACCGCATAACAACATACGTTGTTCCCTTTGTCATCGATATGTTACTTGCCCGAGATTTGATCGTCGGTATCCAATACCTAGTTCAATCTCGTTACCGGCAAGTCTCTTTACTCAGTCTATAATACATCATGTCATAACTAACTCATTAGTTATAATGCTTGCAAGGCTTAGGTGATGAGTATTACCGAGAGGGCCCAGAGATACCTCTCCGACAATCGGAGTGACAAAACCTAATCTTGAATTATGTCAACCCAACATGTACCTTCGGAAACACCTGTAGAGCACCTTTATAATCACCCAGTTACGTTGTGACGTTTGGTAGCACACAAAGTGTTCCTCCGGTAAACGGGAGTTGCACAATCTCATAGTTGCAGGAACTTTGTATAAGTCATGAAGAAAGCAATAGCAACATACTAAACGATCAAGTGCTAAGCTAACAGAATGGGTCAAGTCAATCACATCATTCTCCTAATGATGTGATCCCGTTAATCAAATGACAACTCATGTCTATGGCTAGGAAACTTAACCATCTTTGATTCACGAGCTAGTCAAGTAGAGGCATACTAGTGACACTTTGTTTGTCTATGTATTCACGCATGTATTATGTTTCCGGTTAATACAATTCTAGCATGAATAATAAACATTTATCATGAAATAAGGAAATAAATAATAACTTTATTATTGCCTCTAGGGCATATTTCCTTCACTTTGCTCTATAAATACCCCAATATTCCAGAAACCCTAGGGGAGTCGATGAAATTTTCATCCAGCCGACACAGAGTCCAGAACCACAAGATCCAATCTAGACACCATCACGGAGGGGTTCACCACTTCCATTGGTGCCTCTCCGATGATGCGTGAGTAGTTCTTTGTAGACCTTTGGGTCCATAGTTAGTAGCTAGATGGATTCCTCTCTCTCTCTCTCTCTCTCTCTTGATTATCAATACAATGATCTCTTGGAGATCCATATGATGTAAGTCTTTTGGCGGTGTGTTTGTTGGGATCTGATGAACTTCGAGTTTATGACCAGTTATATCTTTTTGTATCCATGAAAGTTATTTGAGTTATTTGATCTCTTATATGCGTGATCTCTTATAGCCTCGTATTTCTTCTCCGATATTTGAGTTTTGTTTGGCCAACTTGATCTATTTATCTTGCAATGGGAAGAGGTGCCCGGTAGTGGGTTCGATCTTACGGTGCTTGATTCCAGTGACAGAAAGGGAACCAACACGTATGTATTGTTTCTACTAAGGATAAAAAGACGGGATCCATATCTGCCGCAATAGATAAACAGATCTTGTCTACATCATATCATTGTTCTTATTGCGTCACTTCGTTTTTCCATGAACTTAATACACTAGATGCATACTGGATAGTGGTCGATGTGTGGAGTAATAGTAGTAGATGTAGGCAGAAGTCGGTCTACTAATCTTGGATGTGATGCCTATGTAATGATCATTGCCTGAATATCGTCATGATTATTTGAAGTTCTATCAATTGCCCAACAGTAATTTGTTCACCCACCGTTTGCTATTTTTCTCGAGAGAAGCCACTAGTGAAACCTACTGCCCCGGGTCTTCTTTCTCATATATTTGCCTTGCGATCTACTTTTTCCTCGCGTTTATTTTCAGATCTATTAAACCAAAAAAATACAAAAATACCTTGCTGCAATTTATTTGTTCCGCGATCTATTTATCCCATCTACAAATTTACCTCACATCCTTTGCCTATCTTGAGGCGCCGTACCCCAAAAGGGATTGACAACCCCTTTAACACGTCGGGTTGCGAGGTGTTGTTCTTTGTGTGCAGGGGCTGTTTACGTTGTGTTTCTTGGTTCTCCTACTAGTTTGATAACCTTGGTATCATATCTGAGGGAAATACCTACCACCAATGTGCTGCATCATCCCTTCTTCTTTGGGGAAAGACGTAGCTTCAAGCGACATCAAAAGGAATTTCTGGCTCCGTTGCCGGGGAGGACCTTCAACATAACCAGGTTCCTAATCACAAATCTCTTCTCCTTGAAATTTACATTATTTGCCTCTCATTTTCCTCTCCCCCACTTCACAAAAATTTGCCGTTTTACTCGCCTCTCTTTCTCTGTTCGTCATTTTCTTGTCAGATCTATCTTTTGCTTGCAATCATGAGTGCTTTCGGTATGGCACCAACAGATGATGGCCTAACTCCTAAATTTGGACGTACGGGCAATCTGGATGATAAAACCTTTATCTTGGGCAAGGGAATGTTATGGGAAAAGAACATATCCAAGAATTTTTCAGTTGTCTTGGGAATCTAAGTCTTGATGATGCTCGTATACTCAAAACTACTATATCTTATGCGGATGCTATTTCAGCACTAGTTCTGAAACTTGAAAGTAAATTTATTCGTACCCATCCTACTTTGCAAAGATTGTTTTTTGAGCTCCCCAACATAAAGAATCCTAGGGCCAAAAAGTCGGCAACTCTCGTTCTTATAAATGAATTTGACTACATAATACGAGAAGCTAGGGATATCTTTGATTTTTATGGTATGAATCGTGAAAAACCCGTGATAGATGAAATTCTTTACAATAGTGATTATGCACTAAGGCATTTGCTTGGGAATAATAACATCTTTGATGAGAATCCTAAAAAGGAAGTCTCCGTTCTATATATAATCCAACAAGTTTTTAATAATGTTAATCAACACTACTCTTGGATTGTTGTGGGTAATCAAAGAGGCTATGATGAAAACCAACTAAGAAATGCTAAGGTTTCCATGGATAATATGTTTTATGTTGTATTTTTGAAGAATTTCTCTCTTGGCCCACGAGGCAGGGGGCGCGCCCAGGGGGTAGGGCGCGCCCTCCACCCTCGTGGATAGTGGGTGCCCCCCCTCTGGTGCTTTCTTCGCCCAATATTTTTAATATATTCCAAAACTGACTTCCATGGAGTTTCAGGACTTTTGGAGTTGTGCAGAACAAGTCTCTAATATTTGCTCCTTTTCTAGCCCAGAATTCCAGCTGCCGACATTCTCCCTCTTCATGCAAACCTTGTAAAATAAGAGAGAAAAGGCATAAGTATTGTGACATAATGTGTAGTAACAGCCCATAATGCAATAAATATTGATATAAAAGCATGATGCAAAATGGACGTATCACTAGCCCCTATGCCTTCCCCTTCTCATGGGAGAAAGGACAGGGGCGTGCCTCCGTTACAAAAAAATACACTTCCGTGATTATACGTGTTTGTCACAGTAGGTCGCGTTTTTTGTCACGCATGTACATCCATGACGATTTTATGACAGAATCAAGATAGTCATACCTGTGCTGTCGTAGAAGTGTTCCATGACATTACCAAAATTATCATCACGGATGTATCCACTTCCATGAAGATAAATCATGCGTCACATAAGTGCTTTTTTCAAGGGTGACCGACACGTGGCATCCACCATAACGGAACGTTGTTAAGCTATTGGGTTCGGTTTTGGATCCGATAACCCGTTAACAGCCCAGACCAATGGGAAATTTCTACGTGTAAAATTCTGATTGGCCGGAGGAAACACGTGTCAGCTCGTCAATGGGCCAGATATCGCCCGTCCATTGGAGGAGACATGCCTATGATACGTCAACACGTGGAGGGGCCCAACAGAGGCCCATATAGGTTAAAAAGGCCGGCCCAGTCAAAGGCCCGTAGTACTTGCTCAGGTACTAGTGAGCCAACCCAATAACAGCATGTTTAATAAAGGCCCATTTACGGCCCGAAGCCATATCTGGCTCGTTAATTGTTTGCCGAATATTTGGGCCCAATTACATCCTAGTGACTTTCGGCCTATTGGAGGCCCGATGTAGACATGGGCCCATTTCAGCCCGGTGTGACTTTTTGCCTGGGAATGGCCTGTGTTGCCCATGGGCCATATATGGTCCAACGGGACATCGGGCCCACTAACGGCCCATGATAAAGGTGGCAACAGTTAAGCCTAAGATGAGTTTGGGCCTGTTAAAGGCCTGTCATATAATTCGGCCCGTCGATGCCTGTACTAAGCTTTTGGCCTCTTAAAGGCCCATGATATCAACGGGCCAACTAAGGCCCGAGATATGTTTTGGCCTGGTAATGGCCCGTCATATAACTGGGCCCAAAAAGGCCCGGTCTACATTTCAGCCTGTTGAAGGCCCGTCGACGACTAGTGAAAATTGAGGCCCAACATGCATTTCGGCCTGCTAAAGGCCCATGGTTTCATCTGGGCCATAACAGGCCAGTAGAATATTCAGCCTATTAATGGCCCAACGCCACCTGGGCCAAACTAAGTGTTGGATAAAAGGCCCAACTAAAATATAGGCCGGATTAAGTTGTGGGCCTGGTGCAAAGTGTGAAGGCCCTAATCATTCGGGCCCAAGAAAGATGCAAGCCATCCCAATTGTGGCCCGCTAAAAACCAGGCCCGTTAGAGGCGAATGTTTCGGCCCGATCGACTACATCAGATTTTTTTTTCAGATAACGAATGACAGTAACTATTAGGAATTAAGAACAAACCTACTCTATACAATAAAGAAATTACGGCATAGTAACTAAGAATAAACCTACACTATACAATAAAGGATTTATGGTATATTACATCCACTGGGCATCGAAGTTCGCCACAAGTGATCATAAAGCGCAATGAAGAAACAGATTACAAAAACTGGGCACAATTGCAGCGTAACAAAATAATACTGAACCGAGACCACTTCCAAGACAGTTCAAGAAAGGTTAGCCTTGCGCGGGAACTACTGCACAAGTTGCTCAGCAAGGCTGTGAGACCGGCCTAGCATGTCGGTCATAGCTTCCAGGTGTAGCTGTTTAGCGATGAGGTTCCTGATATGTCTCCAACGTATCTACTTTTCCAAACACTTTTGCCCTTGTTTTCGACTCTAACTTGCATGATTTGAATGAAACTAAACCGGACTAACGCTTTTTTTAGCAGAACTGCCATGGTGTTATTTTTGTGCAGAAACAAAAGTTCTCAGAATGACCTGAAAATCCACGGTGGAACTTTTCAGAAAATATAAAAAATACTGGCAAAATAATTAAGGCCAGGGGGCCCACACCCTGTCCACGAGGGTGGGGGGTGCGCCCCCCTGCATCGTGGGCCCCCTGGATGTCCACCGACCTCAACTCCAACTCTATATATTTGCTTTCACGGAGAAAAAAATCAGAGAGAAAGTCTCATCGCGTTTTATGATACGGAGCCGCCGCCAAGCTCTAATCTCTCTCGGGAGGGCTGATCTGGAGTTTGTTCGGGGCTTCGGAGAGGGGGACTCGTCGCCGTCGTCATCATCAACCATCCTCCATCACCAATTTCATGATGCTCACCATCATGCGTGAGTAATTCCATCGTAGGCTTGCTGGACGGTGATGGGTTGGATGAGATTTACCATGTAACCAAGTTAGTTTTGTTAGGGTTTGATCCCTAGTATCCACTATGTTCCGAGATTGATGTTGCTATGACTTTGCTATGCTTAATGCTTGTCACTAGGGCCCGAGTGCCATGATTTCAGATCTGAACCTATTATGTTTTCATGAATATATGTGAGTTCTTGATACTATCTTGCAAGTCTATAGTCACCTATTATGTGTTATGATCCGACAACCCCGAAGTGACAATAATTGGGATACTTCTCGGTGATGACCATAGTTTGAGGAGTTCATGTATTCACTATGTGTTAATGCTTTGGTCCGGTACTCTATTAAAAGGAGGCCTTAATATCCCTTAGTTTCCATTAGGACCCCGCTGCCACGGGAGGGTAGGACAAAAGATGTCATGCAAGTTCTTTTCCATAAACACGTATGACTATATTCGGAATACATGCCTACATTACATTGATGAACTGGAGCTAGTTCTGTGTCACCATATGTTATAACCGTTACATGAGGAATCACATTCGACATAATTATCCATCTTTGATCCATTGCCTACAAGCTTTTCACATATTGTGCTTTGCTTACTTACTTTTCCGTCGCTACTGTTACAATTACTACAAAATTGCTATCGTTACTTTTTCCACTGTTACCATTACTATCATACTACTTTGCTACTAAACACTTTGCTGCAGATACTAAGTTATCCAGGTGTGGTTGAATTGACAACTCAACTGCTAATACTTGAGAGTATTCTTTGGCTCCCCTTGTGTCGAATCAATAAATTTGGGTTGAATACTCTACCCTCGAAAACTTTTGCGATCCCCTATACTTGTGGGTTATCAAGACTATTTTCTGGCGCCGTTGCCGGGGAACATAGCTCTATTCTTTGAGTCACTTGGGATTTATATTTGCTAATCACTATGAGGAACCTGAAAGACGAAAGAACTAAGATTTTTCCCTCAACTACGAGGGGAGGTAAGGAACTGCCATCTAGCTCTACACTAGATTCTCCTTCTGTTTTGAGTAAGCTTGCGACACCTAAACCTGCTACTGTTGTGAATTATGATATGTCGCATGTTATTGATGATGCCACTTCTGCTATGCATGATACTTATGATGAAACTACTTCTGTGCTTGATACTACTGTTCCATTAGATGAATATCTTGATGAACAACTTGCTAGGGTTAGAGAGAATGAAATTATTGAAGATGATATTATTGAAGATAGTGATGATGAAGGTTCTCCCCCTAAGTATGAATTGCCTGTTGTTCCTGAGGGTTATGTTATGGATGAAGAAACTGCTAGAGATTTTCTTGCTTGCAATGATAGATCCGATCTTAAGAAGTTATTAGCTAAACTAAAACAGAAATCTCTAAATGCTAGAATGAAATATGACCGTGCTTTTGCTACTTCACCCATCTTTGTTACTGATAAGGATTATGAATTCTCTATCGATCCTGAGATAATTACTTTGGTTGAATCTGATCCTTTTTATGGCTATGAATCTGAAACTGTTGTGGCACATCTTACTAAGTTAAATGATATTGCCACCCTGTTCACTATTGATGAGAAATCCCGCTACTATTATATCCTTAAGATATTTCCGTTCTCATTAAAGGGTGATGCTAAAACTTGGTTTAATTCTCTTGATCCTGGTTGTGTGCGTAGTCCCCAGGATATGATTTATTACTTCTCTGCTAAATATTTCCCTACACATAAGAAACAAGCTGCCTTTTTTGTGCAAATTGAAGAAGAGAGTCTCCCACAAGCTTGGGGAAGGCTTCTCCGATTACTTAATGCTTTGCCTGATCATCCTCTTAAGAAAAATGAAATACTTGATATCTTTTATAATGTACTAACTGATGCTTCCAAGGACCACTTGGATAGTTGTGTTGGTTGTGTTTTCAGGGAAAGAACAATCGACCAAGATGAATTGTTATTGAATAATATGTTGACTAATGAAAATAATTGGACTCTTCCTGAGCCAATTGAGCCAACTCCTGAGCCTATTCCTAAACCAACTCTGAAGAAGAGGGGAGTTCTATTTCTCAGTCCTGAAGATATGCAAGAGGCAAAGAAATCTATGAAAGAAAAAGGTATTAAAGCTGAAGATGTTAAGAATTTACCTACTATTGAAGAAATACATGGTCTTAATATACCGCCTATTGAAGAAACACATGGTCTTGATAACCCGACATAGGTAGTAAAGGTAAATTCTCTCTATAGATATGATAAAGTTGAAATCCCTTCTACTAAATTTTCTAGCCAATGTTTAGATGAATTTGATGATTTTATGGCTAGGCAAGAAAGTTTTAATGCTTATGTTGGTAGAGAATTAAAGAGTAATGCTTACATGATTGGACACTTGAGTGATTATATGGCTAGAATTAAAGGTGAACTTAAACTCATGAGCAAGTATGCTTCTATGGTTACCACTCCAGCCGAACAAGTACTTAAGGCTCAAAGTGATTTACTCGATGAGTTAAATAAAAAACATGATTTTGCTGTTAGAGTGGCTACTAGAACTGGTAAAATGACTCAGGAACCTTTGTATCCTGAAGGCCACCCTAAGAGAATTGAGCAAGATTCTCAGAGAAATAATTTAGATGCGCATAGTCCTTCTAAAAAGAAGAAAAAGAAAAATGATAGGACTTTGCATGCTCCTAGTGAACCTGTTGTAGACATACCTAAGAATCCCAATGATATTTCTATTTCTGATGCTGAAACACAATCTGGTGATGAACCTGAACCTAGTGATAATGTTAATGATAATGTTCATGTTGATGCTCAACCTAGCAATAATAATGATGTAGAGATTGAACCTGCTGTTGATCTTGATAACCCACAATCAAAGAATCAACGTTATGATACGAGAGACTTTGTTGCTAGGAAGCACGATAAAGAAAGAGAATCATGGGTTCAGAAAACCATGCCTTTTCCTCCTAATCCATCCAAGAAAAAGGATGATGAGGATTTTTAGCGCTTTGCTGAAATGATTAGGCCTATCTTCTTACGTATGCGTTTAACTGATATGCTTAAAGTAAATCCTTATGCTAAATACATGAAGGATATCATTACAAGTAAAAGGAAGATACCGGAAGCTAAAATTTCCACCATGCTTGCTAATTACACTTTTAAAGGTGGAATACCTAAGAAACTTGGAGATCCAGGGGTACCAACTATACCATGCTCCATTAAAAGAAACTATGTCAAAACTGCTTTATGTGATCCTAGAGCCGGTGTTAGTGTTATGCCTCTCTCTTTATATCATAGACTTGAATTGAATAAGTTGACACCTACTGAAATATCCTTGTAAATGGCTGATAAATCAACTGCTATACCTGGCGGTATTTGTGAGGATGTGCCTGTTGTGGTTGCAAATGTCACTATCTTAACGGACTTTGTTATTCTTGATATTCCCGAGGACGATAGTATGTCGATTATCCTTGGTAAACCCTTTTTGAATACTGCAGGGGATGTTATTGATTGCAACAAAGGCAATGTCACTTTTCACGTTAATGGTAATGAGCATATGGTACACTTTCCGAGGAAACAACCCCAAGTTCATAGCATCAACTCTATTGGAAAAATTCCGACTATCATTATTGGAGGTTTTGAATTTCCTCTTCCTACTGTTAAGAAGAAATATGATATTCTTATTATAGGGGATGCATATCCCCGTCGAGGTAACCTAGTGTTATTCAAAATTTCTCCGGTTCCATGTTATTCAGAATGAGTTTGTTAACAAGACTTGATCAACCTTATTAGTGGATTCCTTAGCATGAGATGGATGAAACTAGAAGGCACAACCTTTTGTACCCTCTTTTTACTTTCTGTTATTTAGATTAAATAAAGCAAAAATAGTATTATCTGTCTATTTTCAGAATTATCCATGCAATAAAAAATATCCCGAAAATAAAAGTTCTCCAAATGCCCTGCCAATTTAGTATGATTTTTCTGGAATATTTGAGGATTTTAGGCACTGAGAACACAGCAGGGGGGCAAGCACCTGGCCACGAGGGTCCAGGGCGCGCCCACCTGCCTCGAGGGCCCATGGTGGCCCCCTCCACTTATTCCTGCACACACACACACACACTCCATCTTCCTCCCAAAAAAATCCCCATCCATCTCAAGCACGAGTTCTAGCTCATCTTGCTGCGATTTTCGATCTCCTTGCTCAAAGCTCCATTCACAAAACTGCTTTGGGAGATTGTTTTTTGGTATGTGACTCCTCCAATGGTCCAATTAGTTTTTGTTTTAGTGCTCTATTCATTGCAAATTTTTGCTGCCTAGGTGACCCTGTTCTTGAGCTTTCATGTCAAATTTATGAGGTCCCAAGTAATTCTAATGCATGATATAGGCTCTAGGAACTTGTGGGAGTATTTGCTAATGGTTTTGTTGAGTTTGATTCACTTTTATTTTAAGTTACTAAAAATTTCAGAAAATATCAGAAAATGATGAAGAGATTTTTGAGGGGCTCTTCTAGCCAAGGCTCCAAGGACAAACAATCTAAGGAGAAAGAAAAGGCCAAGTATAATCTTCCTTGCGCAGCGGAATTACGACCGTGTGAGTGGCCTTGTGATAATTTCTTGAGAGCAGCTGGGATTTATGAAGACTTTTATTCTTTGGCTGATAATGCGGGCCTCACCGACTTCCTCCATGACCGGATCGAACAGTATATCTTACTCACCAATACTTTCATGCAAAACTTCTACTATTATCCTATGAATTCACCTCCTTCAGTAGCTTTTCATTTATATGATGAGGCTAAGGAGATGTCATTACATAATTTTTGCGCGGTTTGTAGAATACCCTTCGAGGGCATTTTAGATGAACCACATCGTAAAGATGTGGATGGTCTTATTGATACTATTACTGTAGGGGAATCGAGGAAGGTTTCTGATGCAAGAATCACTAGCATACATTTTCCTGTTTTACACTACTTTGCTATATTTGCTAGTCGATGTTTAATTGGTCGTGGAAACTGTGGAAACCTCAGTGTTCCTGATATTATTATTTTGTTCCATGCCTTATTTCACGATAACCCTTTTAGTATGGGTGCCGTTATTGCTAAGCGATTAAGCCTGAGCCGGAACCACCACTGGACCCTTATCGTCCATCATCTTATCAGTGGGATCTGGAGGAGATCGCCAGCCAGTGGTACCCTGATGAAACTCCTCAGTACACCGGAGAGAGTAGCCGTGATCTGTGGGCATAGACCAACTTAGGCCAAAAGCCTAAGCTTGGGGGAGTACGTATTTCTCACCGACAGTACATTCTTGTTCACACACTCATTCTAGTTGTCGGTGCTCATACTTTTTCATTGTATTATCCATGCTTGTTTAATTTATTTTTCTAGTTTTCTTCTCGTGTGTTCGGTAAACCTTATGAAAAACCAAAAAAATTAGTTAGTTTAATTTCCATGCTTGTAGTAATAATTAAAAGAAAACCCAAAAAGATTTCTCATTCTTCTTTTGCTTGTTGGGAGCTTTCCCGTGTAAATAGTTTTATTTCTTTTCTTTCCTTTGGGGGTCGAGAGGAGAAGACCATATGAAAATGCTTAGTGGCTCTCATATGCATGATTGTTGATTTAACTAAGAGCCCATATTACCTTGTCTTCTCCCTTGAGTTGAATGCTTGCAGATTCCAGCTTAGTCCAATGCACGTGTACTATTATTATTATACACACCGTTCAGTCGTGCAAGTGAAAGGCAATAATGACGATATATGA
The DNA here is from genome assembly GCA_963921465.1 of Triticum timopheevii. Classification (NCBI taxonomy): domain Eukaryota; kingdom Viridiplantae; phylum Streptophyta; class Magnoliopsida; order Poales; family Poaceae; genus Triticum; species Triticum timopheevii. Next base: position 110,312,256 of record OY997270.1, read on the forward strand.
TGGACTTATTGAGATGAGAGAAGCTGGTATGAACTCGACCTCTCATTTTTTTGTAAATATGATGAGTTCATCGTTCCTGATTCAGCCTATTATGAATAAACATGTTTGCAATGACAATTAGAGATTATAGTTGCTTATGCCATGCTTAATTAGCTAGGAGCTTATAATGGTTTACCTTGCGTGCCAACATGCTATTAAAATGGTTGTGATGTGGTATGATAGGAGCTTATAATGGTTTACTTTTGGATGATTCGAGTGACTTGACTTGGCACATGTTCATGGTGGATTATATCCTATTCATGCTTGCACTCGGTGTTGATTAATTTTAATGCATGTTCATGACTGTTGTCGCTCTCTCAGTTGGTCACTTCCCAGTCTTTTGCTAGCCTTCACCTGTACTAAGCGGGGATACTGCTTGTGCATCCAAACTCCATAAACCCCAAAGCTATTCCATATGAGTCTGCCATACCTTCCTATATGCGGTATTTACCTGCCGTTCCAAGTAAATTTGTATGTGCCAAACTCCAAACCTTCAATTGAAATTCTATTTTGTATGCTCGAGTAGCTCATGTATCAACTAGGGCTGTTTGTATCTTCCATGCTAGGTGGGTTATTCTCAAGGGGAGTGGACTCCACTCCTCATTCACGAGAAAATGGCTGGTAACCGGGATGCCCAGTCCCATGATCAAAAAGATCAAATCAAATCAAAATAATTAAACAAAACTCCCCCAGGATTGTTGCTAGTCGGAGGCACCCGTTGTTTCGGGCAAGCCGTGGATTGATGCTTGTTGGTGGTGGGGGAGTATAAACTTTACCATTCTGTTTGGGAACCGCCTATAATGTGTGTAGCATGGAAGATATCGAGATCTCATAGTTGCTGCGTTGATAGTGAAAGTATACCGCTCAAAATGTTATTCCTCTCTATTTTTAAATCGAGCTCTGGCACCTCTACAAATCGCTACTTCCCTCTGCAAAGGGCCTATCTATTTACTTTTATGTTGAGTCATCACCCTCTTATCAAAAAGCACCCGCTGGAGAGCACACTGTCATTTGCATTCATTACTATTAGTTTATATTGGGTATGACTTGACTGGATCTCTTTTACCATGAATTACGATGTTTAGTCAGTCCTTGATCTTTAAAGGTGCTCTGCATTTATGTTTTGCGGTCTCAGAAAGGGCTAGCGAGATACCATCTTGTTATATCATATTATGATTGTTTTGAGAAAGTGTTGTCATCCGAGATTTATTATTATTGCTTGCTATTTGATTATGCCATTGATACGAGTAAACATGAGACCTAAGTGTTATTGTGAATATGGTTAGTTTATAATCTTTGCTGAAAACTTGAATTCTGGCTTTACATATTTACAACAACAAGAGAAAATAGAGTTTGTAAAAGTTTTTCTTTATCACTTTCAGTTTGTCAACTGAATTTCTTGAGGACAAGCAAAGGTTTAAGCTTGGGGGAGTTGATACATCTCCAACGTATCTACTTTTCCAAACACTTTTGCCCTTGTTTTGGACTCTAACTTGCATGATTTGAATGAAACTAACCCGGACTGACGCTTTTTTCAGCAGAACTGCCATGGTGTTATTTTTGTGCAGAAACAAAATTTCTCGGAATGACCTGAAAATCCACGGAAGAACTTTTCAGAAAATATAAAAAATAATGGTGAAAGAATCAAGGCCAGGGGCCCACACCCTGTCCACGAGGGTGGGGGGCGCGCTACCTCCCCCTGGGTGCGCCCCTGCCTCATGGGTCCCCTGGATGTCCACCAACCTCAACTCCAACTCTATATATTTGCTTTCGCGGAGAAAAAAAATCAGAGAGAAAGTTTCATCGCGTTTTACGATACGGAGCCGCCGCCAAGCCCTAATCTCTCTCGGGAGGGCTGATCTGGAGTCCGTTCAGGGCTTTGGAGAGGGGGATTCATCGCCGTCGTCATCATCAACCATCCTCCATCACAAATTTCATGATGCTCACCGCCGTGCGTGAGTAATTCGTCGTAGGCTTGCTGGACGGTGATGGGTTGGATGAGATTTTCCATGTAACCAAGTTAGTTTTATTAGGGTTTGATCCCTAGTATCCACTATGTTCTGAGATTGATTTTGCTATGACTTTGCTATGCTTAATGCTTGTCACTAGGGCCCGAGTTCCATGATTTCAGATCTGAACCTATTATGTTTTCATGAATATATGTGAGTTCTTGATCCTATCTTGCAAGTCTATAGTCACCTATTATGAGTTATGATCCGACAACCCCGAAGTGACAATAAACGTGATACTTCTCGGTGATGACCGTAGTTTGAGGAGTTCATGTATTCACTATGTGTTAATTCTTTGGTCCGATACTATATTAAAAGGAGGCCGTAATATCCCTTAGTTTCCATTAGGACCCCGCTGCCACGGGAGGGTAGGACAAAAGATGTCATGCAAGTTCTTTTCCATAAGCACGTATGACTATATTCGGAATACATGCCTACATTACATTGATGAACTGGAGCTAGTTCTGTGTCACCCTATGTTATAACCGTTACATGAGGAATCGCATCCAACATAATTATCCATCACTGATCCATTGCCTACGAGCTTTTCACATATTGTGCTTTGCTTATTTACTTTTCCGTCGATACTGTTACAATTACTACAAAACTGCTATCGTTACTTTTGCCACTGTTACCATTACTATCATACTACTTTGCTACTAAAGACTTTGCTGCTAGAACTTTGCTAATACTTGAGAGTATTCTTTGGCTCCCCTTGTGCCGAATCAATAAATTTGGGTTGAATACTCTACCCTCGAAAACTGTTGCGATCCCCTATACTTGTGGGTTATCAGTTCTCGTTCGTGTTCTCCGCAAACTTTCTTAGAGATAGGACTTCAAGTCGAAGTTGAGTTGCAGAATGCCTTTCTGCTAGAACTTGGGACTGAAGAAGTCAAACTGATTCAGACAACGAATTCTGTGAGCTTGTCAGGCTACTAGTCTCAAGTAACTTGAACACTGCATCAAGACAAGACTTTGGGGTTGTCTCGCTATCTTCAAGATGTTTTGCCTTCTTTGCTGCAATATATGTTGGGTTTGTCTCACAGCCTTCAGCAGACTTGTGCATGCCATCAGACATATCACCCTGAAACAAGCAAAGAAGTGACACGTTTTGCATGTGTATAAACAAAGATGATAACCATGCTGTCAATTCCATCCAATTTCAAATTAGAAAATAAAGAGTAAGTTCAAAATATCAATAGCATAATTTGGCACTGTTCATAATGCGGGGAGCTTCACCACACTACTAGATTACCATGTCAACATAACAAGCATAGATGAAGGGCAAAGACAATCATTGTATCTATTTTGGTTAATGTGCATGGCATGTTGTTCATATCATCAGCCACATCAGTAAGATAAAACAGGAGATGACAAGGTGCAAACGTGGGCTGCTTCACCACACACTGGATTATAGATCCACAAAAACAAGCATACATATAGGGAGTATTGAGTAATGTGCATGGTATGAATAAGGAATTTGGTTTTACAAGTAAAACTTAGAACTTACGGTTCTTGCGAACATGCATTTTGATAGAATCAACAAACTAAACAGTAGTAAATGATAGGGAGTATGAGGAAATTAAATAGCAGTTGAGGATAAAGGCTTTAGAAGGACTGACTTACATTAACAGTTAACACCGGCTTTATAATTCCCTTCTCCATGTCAAGGGAAGGATAACTCAAGAATTTCAGCACATAATCTTCTTCATAAGCATTGCCTGTACTCTACATTTTGTAGAGAGTAATTATAGATATGATAATACTGGAAGGGATAGAGGATAATGAAGATAAGATGCATATTGATGCTACATAATCAACTACCAATCCCTGTAAGTACAAGCATTACAGGACAAAATGTACTGACAAGAGCAATGGGCTACACTTCTGCACTGGCATTGTCTGTGTATTCTACTTTTTGGTAAGATTAAATATATATCTGATCTTTTTTAGTAAATGGTGGGCGAGGGAGATAAGATGCAGAATGCTACACAATGAACCAATCCCTGTTCCCATAATACAAGAGTATTTTGAACACTTCTGTACTATACAAAACGTTCTTATATTATGGGACGGAGGGAGTAGCTGTTAATGTAATTACAGTGATAGACGATGTTCAGTCCTTACAAGAGGACTGCAGAGCTAAACCTCTTCAAAAACATTGAGTTGATTCTAAATTTATGTAAGACTCCATACAGATCTTATAATGTCCACCGAATGGACGATAACGAGGCTAACATGTGCAGTGATGCTACATAATCAAACAGCTATGAAAGTAAGTATGGTCATACAGGGCAAGAGGTACTCACAAGAGCAATGCAGTGTGCAATATAGTTGTGAGATTCTGTGGTCCTTTGAGAATGAATGTTCTTCTGCTAACAGTTTTTGTACAAGTGAGACGTTAAGGAAAATGCAAAAATGTAGTTCAAATTGTGATGTGATATCATAGACAGTACCTTACGCTGTAGCCGAGACCAATGTGTAACAAGATTATTCCAGTCACCGTCGGATAAATGTAGCACCGGAGACTTTACATAAATTTCATTTAGAGGCTTGCCAACGAAGTGCGCTTGCCTTAGGTAGGAACGATACTTCATCAACGAGTGCTTGAAAAGCGCAACCAACCCTTGCTCGTCTTCACAATCCAGTTTCCTATTTAAAAGAATGAAATCTTGTGTCTTTTGTCAGCAGAAACATATGTAGTAATGACCATGAATAACATTAGTACATTACTTACGCGTAAGTTGCGGAGGAAGACTGGAAATTGTTTTGTGTCTGCGGTATAATCTTTCCATGAAGGAAAGATGCGCACAAAGTTCCTAACAACAATATAAGCTTCGTCTTCTAAACTGGGAAGAAATGTAATAGGGGTCCTATTTGCTGCAATTGGGGCTCCCTCTGGTTCAAAAAGTGATTTGGCATTTGCTGGAATGGGAGTTTTGCATCGTAGAGCTGGTGCTAGTCAACTGGCATCATCATACTGTTTGCTGCAGTTGGGGTCTGCTGAGTTGGGGCATGAGAAATGACCAGTGTAGTAGGGCTAGAGTCTACTAGAGTTGGGGTGTTTTGTGGGTCAGGTGATATTGCAACTGCACCTAATGGGCTATTTGATTTATTAGGTGCCACTACCTTTTCCAAATACTTTGCTTGTGCTCCTCCGTGATCAGCAATCGCCCTATTCCTTTTGAACGTCTGATACACAAGAACAACATTTGAATGGATAAATATGGTATGATGACAGATGGAATATGTACTAAAAATGGATAGGCAGGGCGTATTCACATACACGATGTGTAAACTAAGCTAATCGCAGTGCAACAAAGTAGAAGCAATGCAAAGCAACAGTTGCAAGATATGTGCGACCAATATAACCTTGGAAAGTAAGAGCAAGCACCTTTACGGGTGAATAAGATAGGGCATCTGCCTCTGACTCCTCCACTAGGGAGCTACATTGACTTAGGTCTCCCTCTAGCTCAGAATCACTGTTAGGATCATATTCTGAGCATGAATCTATAGGTGGAGAGCGTTTGCATTGCATTGCATCCAGACTTGATTTCAGTCCCTTAATGCCAAGTTTGACAGCCATGGCATAGTCCTGCTTTATTCTTTTCATGCGTGCAAGCTCATAATCATTGTGATGTTGTTCAGAATTTGAGATTCATGAAAACATAAAAAGTAGCCAGATTATCTATGGAATGCATTGCGGATTCAACTTGAAGAGTGTCTCCCTATAAACCCCTGCATATGCAAAGTTCACCCCCCAACCGTGCTGACCAGATCACACACAGAAATACAAACCCCTTATGTGTATAACAGGCAGACACACATTTCAAAGCTGAAGTAGGAACATTAGAATCATATCAAATTCGTATGAACAAATAAACTAAGGAATTATGAGTGGCATAATGTTTAGCTTCAAGGGTGGAGTGTTGGTAGTGCGACACAAAGCAAGTAGGCAGATTGTATTCCATGTAAAAGATCGAAGCCTATGTAAAAGCTGGAAATGACACTTTCTTTCTATATAATGCAGTGTTCGTTGCCCACACATGATGGAAGAGATCACACAGAGAAATACTATTCACTCATGTCTACGGTTCCAGTATTTTGAAACAGGGTGGTCCACCCTAAAAGAATATTGACAACAAATATGACAAGGCAAGCATAGATGTAGTGAATCAATCATTTACTTGTGAGCTTACTGGGACAAGTATGCAGAATTGTAACTGCAGTAAGAGACCGTCCAAAATCTGAATCAAGAAGTTTGTCTAGCACTTATTGTTTGCAACTAATGGACGTGAATAATCGGATATTATATCGAATGAGTAAGAAAGACAAGTAAAATTGTCAACAAACCTGGCTTGCAGTAGTAATCTGGGTCAATGTCACTACGACCAACAATCCAAAATGACTAGTGTCTGTTCCTAGGGCCAGAATTCTGAAAACCCTGTGAACTTTATAGGTACTAAAGATTACTGAAATACATTTGAACCATTAAGTGTAGGTAGCACTCAGCACACAACAAACCCTAATGACAGTCCTGCCTAATGAGTAATGAATCAATTAGAAAATGGGTGATGAGGAGTGGCTGCTGAGTATTGAGGACGTATCTCAGGATAAATCGGGTTGGCTTAGTGGGTGTTGCACGCCTGAGCCCTGAATAGACTGGGAAGGTAGGCACGGTGGCGCACCCGGGCAGCGATGACACTGTTGGGCGAGCGGCTGCTAACCTCCTGTTAGTCCGGCGTCTCCTCCTAGAGTCATGTCATCCGGGGACGGCAAGTCGCCGGCGAGGAAGGCGACCGGGGGAGAGTAGAGATCGGAAGCGCGCAGCAGAACAGAGGGGAATCGGGGCCTGGGATGACCCAAAATCCCAGGGTGGGCCGCGACCCACCGTGGGCACCCTATAGAGATACACACCCAAGCGGCGAACATGCATTTTCGAAACTAATTTAGGAACATTTAGCTGACCAATTAAACGACTCTGTTTTAATAATATCAGATTCGTATTTGAACAACTAAGCTTGTTTAGCTTGATGGGTGGAGCAGTGCTATTATGACACGAAGCACGTATTCCGATCGTATAGTGATCATAAAAGGGGGAAACTCTAAGCATATATTTTTAGCAAAAGAAGGTTTCCCATCTGATTTCTATTAAAGAAACCACCACGGAACAAACAAGCTCAATGAAACCCTAAGCATGATCAATTAAACTGTATTATGACTGTGCCATGGTAGATTTGAAGCTGCAAACCGGAGAAATGATATTTAGCATCCACTGTTTGCTTCAAACTAAGAACTAAATTCTAAGAGCTGAAAAGAAAGTAGAGTAACCAAGTTACGATCTATTTTCTGGTTGAGATCAAAAAGTTGAGGAGATATGAAGTACCACCTCTCTTGCGGCGACGTGTAGGCATCGAGGGTGCAATGGCTGTCGGTGGCATTGAAGCAGATCTGCAATGGTAGACGGGTGCATCGGGGGATAAGTCCCGTTGCGGTGGAAGAGAAGGTTGTGTGAGCAGCCCTGGCAAAGAGGACGACGACGCCGATGAAGCGAGAGGACGCGATGCAAGGCTCTTGGTCCGTCACCATGGATGAGAAACGTCCATCTCTAGCAGTGGACGATGCGGTCTTGGTAGACACTTCGGCATGGTGGAGGATGGTGGTGATGGATGGGGTGGAGGATGGCGGTGATGGATGGGGTGGAGGACGGCGGCGATGGTTGGGGTGGCGGACGGAGGAGGCTGGTGTGGGGATGGTGTTCGAGCGCAGATGGTGTATGAATGGGAAAATGGAGGGAGAGGTACGAGGAACCATGTTTTTGGGACACGCCTGTCTGAAATATGGGAAAGTTACGAACTTAGCCCCCGTTTAAAATTTGGACGTCTCGTCGGTTGGGGATAGGATGGTAATCTCGCATCTCACCAATATTTGCCCAGAACGATTTCGGGCGAGGAGAGGGTGGTTGGCACCCACGGTGTATGAACGGGGCTGACAGGTAGGGCGGTTGTGTCACATCTGAGTGAAGTTACAAACCTGCCCCTATTGAAAATATTTGCCTACATCGATTTCGGTTGAGTCGAGTTTGTTTTGCCGCCCATCGTGTATGAATGGGGAAATGGAGGGAGAAACAGAGGTCTTTCGGACGAGCTTGCATCAAATGTGTTTTGCCGCCCATGTTTGGCGCCCACCCTATCGGAATGGGCTCAGAGGCGGTCGTGTCATGTCTAATTGAAGTTACTAACCTACCCCATATTTGGAACACTTTATGTCCAACGCAAATGTCATACGCAGCATAATGTGTAGTCCCATTTAGATATGTACACAAGCGATGTATCAAGATTCAAACGCCGAGTCAATCAACCAAGAATGTACAGAACTAACAGACATATAAACACTTACAGAGTATATGGATCAATAATATCAACTAACATACATAAGCCAGGCCATTGTACTTTTTTTGCTACAACAGCATCCTTTTTTTAGCCAAGCTACTATAGCATCTTGGCCCTGTCTGATGCGTGCCACTTATGGTCCATCTATACTACTATTATTGCTGAATGCACATTCAGCCCAATTGGCATATTTGTAGGTCTGGCACAACAATCAAAACGAAATGTCTCCGAGTCTTATCAATTAATACAGACTTGTGCTCAAATAAAATTACAAACCAAAAAACAATTATTACATCTCTAAAACAAATGGTTTGATTGATTACATGAACAAACAACACAAAGGTTATTCAATGATGGAAAGAACATTTCACCTATGATTTACCAAGTGGGAATATAATTTCCTTTTTTCCTTCAGGACCTTAATTGTGCGGTCAGTCTCAGCTTGCTTCGTTTTGAAATCCACCAAATATTTAATGGTTGTCTTGAGTACTGCTTGTGATTGTGTTGTTTTCTTCCTCAACATGTCAACTTCATCTCTAAGTGTAGAAGCAGAACCTCTTTCTACCACTAGTTTAGCCTCTAGAGCATCAGCAGTTAGCAATTCATAATGCACGATTTGGTCGGTGCCACTGCTGTGGGATGATACAACGTCCATGGGGACCTCGCTCTTTGATCTTGGGCTAACCTATTTTGCCATTGAAGTTCCGATTGGATTCAAAAAAGTTGAAGTTAGCAAAACATCTCAACTAGAAGTTATAACAACAAACAAGGAATTAAAGAGTTTCAATTGGATGCCGAAAGTAGTTATTAACATCAATGTAACCCGTTGTTGCAGCAGCAAAGCAGTTAAACAAACAAGTAGCTATTTAAGTTCAGGCAAACAAGTAATTCTTAATAGTAAGTATCAAACACATAGATAGGCGCAGTCTATAATAGGATTAACAGGCTGTGGCATTATGTAATCAGTAGCAAACTAAATTAAGCCAAGCAACATAATTGAATTTTTTTGCAATAAGTGGCTAACTAAAATTCCGAGAAGCAGGTAACTGAACTTATGCTAGCTTTTTGTACAGGCACACTTCAACTTCTTTTTTGCTTACAAGGTTCTACGAAGGAGTCCCTGGTATCAATTGCTTGGATATGCAGTCCCAATACTTCTTTCTTCCCGCACTGCATTGGTAAGTCGAATGGTTAATCTGGTAAGATGGTGCGTCCTTGATATGTTATATGAGGACGTGTAGTCAGACTAGTTGTAGCCACACACATCACACTGGCTTTTACTGTATATTTCATGTGATTACATTTGGCATATCGAGATCTAAGGAATCTACAATAGGATGAAAAGACTGGCATCCTTCACATTATTGGCGAACTCAGTTCATAGAAACAAGCAATTCAACCATTTTGTGGGTAAATCAAAAGCGCCACTGGAATATTTTTCACTACCCCAATCATACACGCAAAAAGGGGTGACGCCACCATAGGGGCTGGTATGGGCGGCCGCCTCGGGTGGCTGGAAAGTATGCACCTAGTTTGAGTCGTCCAGGTTGGTCTAGGCTAGTTTTGTTTGTCCCAACGCACGAGCGGGCAATGTAAAAAATGAAGAAAATGTTTCAATTTGGATGGGCCAATAACATAAGTGCGAGGCAGGCCCTATAGTAGGCTCACGGCCCAAACGAGCGCCTCCCATATCGATCGATAGCAGGAAAAATCCCAATTCATTCGCTCCAGCCTCCAGTCTGGTTTGCTCCTAACCTAGCCGCCGCTGGACAGACCGACACATCACTTCCTCGTGCCCTCGTTGGAGGGCGGTTGTCGGGCTTCAAGCGAACGGAAGGACAAGAAGATGAAGATCCAACCCTAGGTGTAGCATGCGTGGGAGGCAGCGGCGGCAGCACGAGCATGGCATCGAGCTTGCGCAAACGGACAGTCGCAGCTTGCAAGAGTAGCATGCGCAACGAGCAGGTACATCACATCCCTGATTATATCTAATTCAACTGTTCAATTTTCGGCCAATAGTTAAACCTGACAGTGTTGTAAAACTGCTTGTATGCAGGGAATCTATGAGAAAATGAAATCAATTTCTACTTATTTTATAAGTCCCCCAATCAATGCTGAACTGACTGAATCTGATGTATCTAATAAAGTTTTCGGTGCAAACATACAAGCTCATGTTGTTCTTGAGCCTGAAGTGTCTAATGAATAGACTGCTAATGAAGGATTTGATGGAAATATTTTACATGCTCCTAGTGATGAACATATAGTGTCTAATGAGGGATCTAATGCAAGCATTTTGCAAGCTCCCATTGAAGGATTAGTGTCTAATGATGATCTGCTATGTTGAGAGAGACATAGAGATTTGCAGGCATTGATGACAAGCAAATTATAGTACATTTTAATGACTTGAGGAAACGTCAAGGCCATCTACTAGAAAGTCCCCGTATCCTGACAACGTAGCACAAATACTTTTCTAATGTGTTGTTTGAAACTATTGGCATACTTGTGCAGGATAGATATATTGATATGCAGTTTGCGCACTGGTTATAGGTGCAATTACACTTCGATATTTTCAGCGAGAGAACGAATAATTCAAGCAGGTACAGACCATGTTTGTAGTCCTTGTACACCATGTTGCATTTTGTGTTTTTGGTGCTTGCATCATTTAGTGTTTATAATCTGAACTACTTTCGATCATTAGCTGGTTTTCAAAGTGCATTTAGCTTCAAATTTCTCAAGTTATGTTGATTTCCGGAGTGCAAGTGCTGTCGTATTTTTTAAGTTAAATTTTCACCCCTGGTAACTTGAATTCGTGGATCTACCACTGCACACAATTCATACATGCATGCCAGTACAAATTTAATGAAATGTAGGGACTTATGCTAGCTTGTTGTACAGGCTCACTGCAGCTCTACTTGCGCTTGGGATGTTCCATGTACAAGTCCATGTTACCACTTGCTTGGATGTGCAGGCCTTGTGCTCCTGGCATCCCCCTCTGCATTTTTGACATGGCGAATGGTTGATCAAATAAGAGGAATCGACCTTGCTGTTGTACCGGAGGACAGATACTTAGAAGGTTATACGGGTGTGCAGGATGTGTACCAGATCCCGTAGCGCCGTCATGCTTCGCTAAAAAATGGTTTTGCTTGTTTCAGATGATATCTCCAGAAGAAATAAGAGTTAAAGTCAGAGTTCCATAGTAATCTAAGAGAGAAGTGAAAGGATATCCAAACATCGTCGGAACAGAGCACAAGGGAGGGATGTGTGGATACCTAGTTCGAGCCGGCGTTTGGGCATGCTCGCCTAGCTAGAGTGCGGGTCACTTCAGAGCCGTTGAGGGTGATGCACTGTGCTACGTCTTGAGCTTGCGTTGGTTTTCCTTGAAGAGGAAAGGGTGATGCAGCAATAGTAGCGTAAGTATTTCCCTCAGTTTTTGAGAACCAAGGTATCAATCCCGTAGGAGGCTCCTCAAAAGTCCCACACACATACACAAACAAACAAAGAACTCGCAACCAACGCAATAAAGGGGTTGTCAATCCCTTCACGGCCACTTGCGAAAGTGAGATCTGATAGAGATAGTATGATAAGATAAATATATTTTTGGTATTTTATAATATAGATTGGAAAAGTAAAGATGCAAATAAAAGTAGATTGAAAGCTTATATGATAAAAGATAGACCTGGGGGCCATATGTTTCACTAGTGGCTTCTCTCAAGATAGCATAAGTATTACGGTGGGTGAACAAATTACTGTCGAGCAATTGATAGAAAAGCAAATAATTATGAGATTATCTAGGCATGATCATGTATATAGGCATCACGTCCGCGACAAGTAGACCGACTCCTGCCTGCATCTACTACTATTAATCCACACATCGACCGCTATCCAGCATGCATCTAGAGTATTAAGTTCATAAGAACAGAGTAACGCATTAAGAAAGATGACATGATGTAGAGGGATAAACTCATGCAATATGATATAAACCCCACCTTTTTATCCTCGATGGCAACAATACAATACGTGCCTTGCAACCCCTGCTGTCACTGGGTAAGGACACCGCAAGATTGAACCCAAAGCTAAGCACTTCTCCCATGGCAAGAAATATCAATCTAGTAGGCCAAACCAAACTGATAATTCGAAGAGACTTGCAAATATAATTCAATCATACATAAAACCATTCAGAGGAGATTCAAATATTTCTCATAGATAAACTAGATCATAAACCCACAATTCATCGGATCTCGACAAACACACCGCAAAAAGAGTTACATCGAATAGATCTCCACAAGAGAGGGGGAGAACATGGTATTGAGATCCAAAAAGAGAGAAGAAGCCATCTAGCTAATAACTATGGACCCAAAGGTCTATGGTAAACTACTCACAACTCATCGGAGGGGCTATGGTGTTGATGTAGAAGCCCCCCATGGTCGATTCCCCCTCCGGCGAAGTGCCGACGAAGGCTCCAAGATGGGATCTCGCGGATACAGAAGATTACAGCGGTTGAAATAGTTTTTCGTTGGCTCCCTGGATGTTTTCAGGGTACGTGGGTATATATAGGAGGAAGAAGTAGGTCGGTGGCAGCCCGAGGGGCCCATGAGACAGGGGGCGCACCCTATAGGGGTGGGTGCGCCCTCCACCCTTGTGGCCGCCTCGACTGCTTCTTGGCTTGCACTCCATGTCCTCTGGATCACGTTCGTTCCAAAAATCACGCTCCCGAAGGTTTCATTCCGTTTGGACTCCGTTTGATATTACTTTTCTTTGAAATACTGAAATAGGCAAAAAAACAGCAATACGGGCTGGGCCTCTGGTTAGTAGGTTAGTCCCAAAAATGATATAAATGTGTAAAGTAAAGCCCATAAACATCCAAAACAGGCAATATAATAGCATGGAACAATAAAAAATTATAGATACATTGGAGACGTATCAAGCATCCCCAAGCTTAATTCCTGCTCGTCCTCTAGTAGGTAAATGATAAAAATAGAATTTTTGATGTGAAATGCTACCTAGCATAATTCTCAATGTAATTTTCTTTATTGTGGCATGAATTTTCAGATCCAAATGATTCAAAATAAGAGTTCATACTGACAAAAGAAATAGTAATACTTCAAGCATACTAATAAAAGCAATCATGTCTTCTCAAAATAACATGGCTAAAGATAGTTCATCCCTACAAAATATTATAGTTAGGCTATGCTTCGTTTTCGTCACACAAAAATGTTCCCAAATTCTACACCCCCGATGAAAAGCCAAGCAATTGTTTCGTACTTAAATAATCTCAAACCTTTTCAACTTTCGCACAATACATGAGCGTGAGCCATGGATATAGCACTATGGGTGGAATAGAATATGATGATGGGGATTGTGTGGAGAAGACAAAAAAGGAGAAAGTCTCACATTGATGAGGATAATCAATGGGCTATGGAGATGTCCATCAATTGATGTCAACATGAGGAGTAGGGATTGCCATGCAACGGATGCACTAGAGCTATAAATGTATGAAAGCTCAACAACAGAAAACTAGTGGGAGTGCATCCAACTTGCTTGCTCACGAAGACCTAGGGCATTTTGAGGAAGCCCATCGTAGGAATATACAATCCAAGTTCTATAATGAAAAATTCGCACTAGTATATGAAAGTGAAAACATATGAGACTCGCTATATGAATGACATGGTGCTACTTTGAAGTACAATATATGAGACTCGCTATATGAAGAACATGGTGCTACTTTGAAGCACAAGTGTGGAAAAAGAGATAGTAACATTGCCTCTTTTTATTTATTTTCTTTTTTTATTTTCCCCCTTTTTTGGGGACTTTTTTTGGCCTTTATTTTTTCCCTTTTTTTCTTTTTGCGGACAATGCTCTAATAATGATGATCATCACACTTTTATTGATTACAACACATGAATTACAACTCGAAACTAGAACAAGATATGACTCTATATGAATGCCTCCGGCAGTGTACCAGGATGGTGCAATGAATCAAGAGTGACATGTATGAAAAATTATGCATGGTGGCTTTGCCACAAATACGATGTCCACTACATGATCATGCAATGTCAATATGACAAAAGTAATGCGTGTCATGATGATAAACGGAACGGTGGAAAGTTGCATGGCAATATATCTCGGAATGGCTATGGATGCCATAATAGGTAGGTATGGTGGCTGTTTTGAGGAAGATATAAGGAGGTTTATGTGTGATAGAGCGTATCGTATCACGGGGTTTGGATGCACCGGCGAAGTTTGCACCAACTCTCAAGGTGAGAAAGGGCAATGCACGGTACCGAAGAGGCTAGCAATGATGGAAAGGTAAAAGTGCGTATAATCCATGGATTCAACATTAGTCAAAAGAACTCATATACTTATTGCAAAATTTTAGAAGTCATCAAAAACCAAGCACTACACGCATGCTCCTAGAGGGATAGATTGGTAGGAAAAGACCATCGCTCGTCCCCGACTGCCACTCATAAGGATGCACAATCCAAGGACACTTCATGTTTCAATTTTGTTACACAACTTTAACCATATGTGCATGCTACGGGACTTGCTAACTTCAACACAAGCATTCTTTAAATTCATAATCACCCAACTAGCATGACTTTAATATCACTACCTGCATATCTCAAAACAATTATCAAGTATCAAGTTGATCATAGCATCCAATTCACTTCCTATGATAGTTTTTATTATACCCAACTTGGATGCCTACCATTCTAGGACCAATTTTATAACCATAGCAAATACCATGCTGTTCTAAGAGACTCCCAAAATAATATAAGTGAAGCATGAGAGACTAGCAATTTCTACAAAATTAAGCCACCGCCGTGCTCTAAAAGATATAAGTGAAGCAGTAGAGAAAAAATTATCTAGCTCAAAAGATATAAGTGAAGCACATAGATTATTCTAATAAATTCAATCAAGTGGGCTTCTCCCAAAAGGTGTGTACAACAAGGATTATTGTGGAAAACTAAAAAGCAAATACTAATATCATACACGACGCTCCAAGCAAAACACATATCATGTGGCGAATAAAAATATAGCTCCAAGTAAAGTTACCGATGAACGAAGACGAAAGAGGGGATGCCTTCCGGGGCATCCCCAAGATTAGGCTTTTGGCTACTCTGTAATATCTTGGTGTGCCATGGGCATCCCCAAGCTTAGGCTTTTTCCACTCCTTATTCCATAGTCCATCAAATCTTTACCCAAAACTTGAAAACTTCACAACACAAAACTCAACAGGAAATCTCATAAGCTCCGTTAGTGAAAGAAAACAAAACCACCACATAAGGTACTTTAATGACCTAATTATTTATTTATATTGGTGTTAAACCTACTGTATTCCAAGTTCTCTATGGTTCATACCACTTAATACTAGCCATAGATGCATCAAAATAAGCAAACAACACACGAAAAACAGAATCTGTCAAAAACAGAACAGTCTGTAGAAATCTGTAACTAACGCAAACTTCTGGAACATTAAAAATCCTACCAAAATAGGAAGTCCTGGAAAATTTATCTATTGATCAGAAGCAAAAAGAATCAATGCAAAATCACGTTTCTGTGATTTAACAAAACTAATTTCGTGCGCACAAAGTTTCTGTTTTTCAGCAGAATCAAATTAACTATCACCATAGGTTATCCTATAGGTTCTACTTGGCACAAACACTAACTAAAACATAAAAACACATCTAAACAGAAGGTAGATGCAAATTTATTACTAAACAGAAACAAAAACAAAAAACAAAAATAAAATTGGGTTGCCTCCCAACTAGCGCTATCGTTTAACGCCCCTAGCTAGGCATAAAAGCGAAGATAGATCTAAGTAGTGCCATCTTTGGCACTCAATTCATAAGTAGCCCGCATGATAGATTCATAAGGTAATTTAATTTTCTTTCTTGGAAAGTGCTCCATGCCTTTCCTTAATGGAAATTGGAATCTAATATTCCCTTCCTTCATATCAATAATCGCGCCAATCGTTCTAAGGAAAGGTCTACCAAGAATAATAGGGCAAGAAAGATTGCAATCTATATCAAGAACGATAAAATCTACGGGCACCAAATTTCTATTTGCAACAATGAGAACATCATTGATCCTTCCCATTGGCTTTTTAATGGTGGAATACGCAAGGTGCAAGTTTAAAGAGCAATCATCAAGATCATGGAAACCTAGAATATCACATAAAGTTTTCGGAATTGTGGAAACACTAGCACCCAAATTACACAAAGCAAAACACTCATGATCTTTAATTTTAATATTTATAGTAGGTTCCCACTCATCATTAAGTTCTCTAGGTATAGAAACTTCCAAATTAAGTTTTTCATCATAAGATTGCATCAAGGCATCAACGATATGTTTGGTAAAAGCTTTATTTTGACTATAAGCATGAGGAGAATTAACAACGTATTGCAAAAAGGAAATACAACCTTCTAAAGAACAATTATCATAATCAAATTCCTTGAAATCCAAGATAGTGGGTTCAATGCTATTTAAAGTCATGACCTCACCAATCCCACTTTTACCAAATTTAGCATCAAGATCTAAAAATTCCGAATTATTGGGATGCCTTCTAACTAAAGTTGACTCATCTCTAGTCCCATTATTATTAAGATTCATATTACAAAACAAAGATCTAATAGGAGACACATCAATAACTTTAAGATCTTCATCATTATTTTCACCTAATTTTTCTGGTTTGGCAGCCATCTTATTAACTAAGGTAGCTTGCTTATCAGAAATTTTGGCTATAGATTTTTCAAGCCGGGTAATTTGAGAGTTCAAACCATAAAATTCTTTAGACATATCATCAAGCTCCTTGTTCATAAACCCCCAGAAACCTTTTTGTTCTTTAAGCTCTTTTTTGAAGAAATTATTATGCTCAAATTGTAAAGTCATAAGGCTTCTAATGTTTGATTCAATCTCTTCCAACCTTCTAAGAAGGAGGTCGGTGTTCTTAGGCAAAGCCATAAGGACAAACAGGCACACAAAAAGACAAGAAAAAAAGAGAGGAGAAGATTGGGAAAGAGAGGGCAAATAAAACGGCAAGGGTGAAGTGGGGGAGAGGAAAACAAGAGGCAAATGGCAACTAATGTAAGTGCGAGGGAGATGAGTTTGTGATGGGTACTTGGTATGTCTTGACTTGAGCGAAGAACTCCCCGGCAACGGCGCCAGAAATCCTTCTTGCTACATCTTAAGCTTGTGTTGGTTTTCCTTGAAGAGGAAAGGGTGATGCATCAATAGTACCATAAGTATTTCCCTCAGTTTTTGAGAACCAAGGTATCAATCCAGTAGGAGGCTCCTCAAAAGTCCCACGCACCTACACAAACAAACAAAGAACTCGCAACCAACACAATAAAGGGGTTGTCAATCCCTTCACGGCCACTTGCGAAAGTGAGATCTGATAGAGATAGTATGATAAGATAAATATATTTTTGGTATTTTATAATATAGATTGGAAAAGTAAAGATGCAAATAAAAGTAGATTGAAAGCTTATATGATAAAAGATAGACCCGGGGGCCATAGGTTTCACTAGTGGCTTCTCTCAAGATAGCATAAGTATTACGGTCGGTGAACAAATTACTGTCGAGAAATTGATAGAAAAGCGAATAATTATGAGATTATCTAGGCATGATCATGTATATAGGCATCACGTCCGCGACAAGTAGACCGACTCCTGCCTGCATCTACTACTATTACTCCACACATCGACCGCTATCCAGCATGCATCTAGAGTATTAAGTTCATAAGAACAGAGTAACGCATTAAGAAAGATGACATGATGTAGAGGGATAAACTCATGCAATATGATATAAACCCCACCTTTTTATCCTCGATGGCAACAATACAATACATGCCTTGCAACCCCTGCTGTCACTAGGTAAGGACACCGCAAGATTGAACCTAGAGCTAAGCACTTCTCCCATGGCAAGAAAGATCAATCTAGTAGGCCAAACCAAACTGATAATTCGAAGAGACTTGCAAAGATAACTCAATCATACATAAAAGAATTCAGAGGAGATTCAAATATTTCTCATAGATAAGCTTGACCATAAACCCACAATTCATCGGATCTCGACAAACACACCGCAAAAAGAGTTACATCGAATAGATCTCCACAAGAGAGGGGGAGAACATGGTATTGAGATCCAAAAAGAGAGAAGAAGCCATCTAGCTAATAACTATGTTCCCAAAGGTCTGTGGTAAACTACTCACAACTCATTGAAGGGGATATGGTGTTGATGTAGAACCCCTCCATGGTCGATTCCCCCTCCGGCGGAGCACCGACGAAGGCTCCAAGATGGGATCTCGCGGATACAGAAGGTTACGGCAGGGTTCCCTGGATGTTTTCAGGGTACGTGGGTATATATAGGAGGAAGAAGTAGGTCGGTGGCCGCCCGAGGGGCCCAAGAGACAGGGGGCGCGCCCTGTAGGGGTGGGTGCGCTCTCCACCCTCGTGGCCGCCTCGGCTGCTTCTTGGCTTGCACTGCAAGTCCTCTGGATCACATTCGTTCCAAAAATCACGCTCCCGAAGGTTTCATTCCGTTTGGATTCCGTTTGATATTCCTTTTCTTCGAAATACCGAAATAGGCAAAAAAACAACAATACGGGCTGGGCCTCCGGTTAGTAGGTTAGTCCCAAAAATGATATAAATGTGTAAAGTAAAGCCCATAAACATCCAGAAGAGATAATATAATAGCATGGAACAATCAAAAATTATATATATGTTGGAGGCGTATCACACTGGCGTTGGCTGGCCGCACACGGATGCAGATCTTAAGTGGCAGCGGAGCGCTATGATGCGGTGGATGAGACCGTTGGTGAAGCCCCAACGGCCTCGGGAGGCGGAGGTGCGACGATGTGCTCGGTGAAGTAGCCTCGGTGAGGTGGTAGACGATGTCGGTGAAGCGCACCTGATGCGGTGGAAGTCGGTGTCTGTGAGGCACGTCGGTTGCAGCGGCCGACGTTGTCGGTGGACCACCCAGTGCGGTGGACGAGGGTGTAGATGAGGTAGCTCTGGTGCGGTGGTGAAGCGCGACCGTCGTCTTCATCCAGCACAGAGGTGGGGAAAGAGATGAGACGAGGGGCGATTTGAACTTTGCTTTGGTTGGTGACGAATTAGGGATTTGAGCAATATGGGCGCAGAAGGGGACGGTGGAGAAGGGAGATTTTGCAGGCCTGGAATTGGGGTCGCCAGATATTTCAATCCGAAATGTGGAAGTGCGAACTTATTTTGTCGTCGTCCTTTTTTTGTGGGGGAGGGGGAGGGAGGGAGGGGGTGGGTGGCTGGGTGCTAAGCGTCCGTCCGACACACGCGACCACCACGACACGACCCTGGTCTGCCTGGTGCGCCTACATTTGAGAATGCAAACAAATCTTCTTTTGTTTGCAAATGAATCTGTATGTATTACCATGCCCGTGTTTTCCTTGCAAATAATTAGTCATTCGAAATGAGATACTATAAATTAATTAATGAGGAGTTATTTGAAAAAAATCAAAACAGTATCCATTGTATCCACGCTAACTTGGATGATAATCCCCGAGTGCAGGGAATCATCATAGCAATTCCCAAAGGTGGAAGTGATAAGTATGGAGTGTCGAACCCACAAGGAGCCAAAGGTAAGATCAATATTCTCTCAAGCCCTATCTGCCACTGATACGACTCTACGTACACCGAACTTTTGCTTCCAACTAGATACAAGAAATAAAACTACATTGTGGGTATGAAGAGGATAACTTTGCATGATATCGGAGAGCTAAAATATAAAAGTAGGTGCTGTTATCATAAAGTTAGAATATATTACTAAATATTATAAATAGCGAGTGTGAAATAATGATGGATGTGCGGAATTATCCTAGGCAATTGTTAACAAGACCGGTTGTCGTCATTGCAATTTCATATGAGGGAGAGGCATAAGCTAACATACTTTCTCTTCTTGGATCATATGCACTTATGATTGGAACTCTAGCAAGCATTCACAACTACTAAAGATCATTAAGGTAAAACCCAACCATAGCATTAAAGCATCAAGTCCCCTTTATCCCATACGCCACAACCCCCTTACTCGGGTTTATGCTTCTGTCACTCAAGCAACCCACTATAACCGAATCATAAACGTATTGCAACACCCTACAACGGGAATCCCTCATGCTTGCGCGACATGGAGGGCACAATAGGGCAGCACGAAAATAAAACATACAACTCGTACCAATCTAGATCATCAATCAACCCAAAGACAAAAGATATCTACTCAAAACATCATAGGATGGCAGCACATCATTGGATCATAATATGTGGCATAAAGCACCATGTTCAAGTAGGGATTACAGCAGGGTGCGGGAGTGTGGACCGCGTAAAAGAGATGAGGGTGGTGATGATGATGGTGATGTTGATGAAGACGATCACCATGGCGATGATTCCCCTCCCAATGGCACTCCGGCACCACCGAGAGAGAGGAGGAGAGGTTCTCCCCCTTGTGCTTCCTCCTCCATGGTTTTCCCCCAGGATGGGGAGAGGTTGCCCCTCTAGTACTTGGCCTTCATGGTGATGATGGCCCCTCCGAGATCCTTCCCCATGGCCTCCGGTGATGATGGCCCCCTTCGGCAGGGTGCCAAAGAGGGCCTAGATTGATTTCTCGTGGCTACAGAGGCTTGCGGAGGCGGAACTTCTGATCTAGGTTATTTTCTAGAGGTTTCTGTATTTATAGGAATTTTTGGCGTCGGTCTCACGTTAGGGGGGGGGGGGGGGTCTCCGAATCGTCCATGAGATAGGGCCCCACGCCCAGGGGGGTGGGCGCGCCCCCACCCTCGTGGACAACCCGGGACTCTTCTGGCCCAACTCTTTTACTCCAGGGGCTTCTTTTGGTCCATAAAAAATCATTAAAAATTGGCACGTCAATTGGACTCCGTTTGGTATTTCTTTTCTGTAAAACTCAAAAACAAGGAAAAAACAAAAACTGGCACTGGGCTCTAAGTTAATAGGTTAGTCCCAAAAATCATATAAAATATCATATAAATGCATATAAAACATCTATGATGCATAATATAATAACATGAATACTTCATAAATTATAGATACGTTGGAGACGTATCAGTGGATTAGAGTTTGTGTCACATAATTAGTTATTTGAATTAGAGTGTGTGTCACATAGAAATCTCCAATTCTAACGTGCATTTGGCATTTCACTGTATCCACACTACTTTTTTTAATACAAATTCATATGTATATGATGAACACCATGGTAGTGAGAAAACTTTTGGATGGATTCAAACATATGACCTACAAAATAGCACAACAAATCGAGTCAATGTCAACTTTTCGAAACCTAGTATGGCACAAATTCGAAATAATTACCCATATGCATGGTCCTCAGTTCAAATCTTACAATGTACACCAAATTGAAACATCGATATTAAGTGTCGTACTGTTTACATTCAAATGTTGTTTTCAGCCCCCCCAGCACACACGCTACATACTTCCTGTATCGGTCAATCTTCCTCTCCTAACCACCTTAGGAAGCTATCGGTTTCCAACACACATTCATTCTTTCTCTCTGTGTTTCGATCTCTAACTCTCTCAACTACACAACCCCGCTTTTCCACTCTGTTACCAAATGTATTTACCTCACACACCTGCCATTGCACCCCATACTAAGCTCTCTCTCTCTCTCTCTCTCTCTCTCTCTCTCTCTCTCTCTCTCCCTCCCACCCTCTCGCGCTAGATACATGCATTGCCTATCTAGCCCCCAACCTCTCATGCGCATGCACAAACGTTGTCTATCTAGGTCACTCCCTCGAGACTGTCTCACTCTTTCTTCCGCACGGCGGGCCACACTCACTCAATCTCGCTCTCTTTAATTGAGTCTCGATTAATCTCATTTTCTTTCACACACAAATGATATATCTCCCTGTTCGGGCCTCGATCGACACACTCTATACTCTCTCACGCAGATTGTCTATCTAGGTTAGTCCATCCAAGCCCCCCCCACTCTTTCGACCTCATGGCGGGCCACGCTCGCTCAATCTCTCTCTCTCTCTCTCTCTCTCTCTCCCTCTCTCTCTTTGTATGTCTCGATTGACCTCGCTCTTTCTCAGACAAAAACAATATATCACCTTGTTTGAGCCCAGTTCGACATATTCACATTGTATACTCTCTCACGCACATTGTCTATCTAGGTCACTCTCTCCATCCCGCCTCACTCTTTTGATTGCACGACGACCCACACTCGCTCAATCTCTCTCCCTTTATATATGTAATCGATTGACCTTGCTTCCTCCCACACACAAAATATATCTACATGTCTGTGACTGGATCATCTCTCAAGCTCGATCTTACAGCCCTCACCCTTGCCAAAAGCTCAATCGAACAATATCTCTCCGGAGCATATATATCTATTCAATGAATGTCGGACCACACTCACTTTGTCTCTCTATCTATATGTCTCTCGTTTGAACTTGCTTTCTCACGCCATATCTTCCACAGATTGAAGCTACCTCTCCATCCCTCGCAAAGCCGGAGCTATTTACATTGCGAGGGGGACTCCAACCTTGGATTAATTTGTGTAGGCATTTATTCCGGTGGGTTTAGATTATATTTTCATAGCATTCGACCCAAAACTACTCCAAACACCGTTGCAACCCCCGCACCTCTCCCAGTTGATTTCCCTATGGCTCGGTCATCACTCTCTCACATGTCCTTTCTCGCCTTCAATGTCGCACCATGGTATTACTGCAAAAAACTCTGTTATTCTCTTTAATTATTATAAATAAGCTACAAAACCACACACCGATAGTCCACTTGGAATGGAACAAATTTTGACCCACAAATTAAAGTGGTACAAACTACACACCGAGGGGCGCGCCTATCATGAAACAAATTTGGACCCATATACAAATTAAAAAAATAAAGGACGAGGATCGAACATGCGACCAGGGCCTTCAAGCCGCACGTGAATAGGCAACATACGTAGAACAACAATGTTTGTTGTGAAGGAAATATGCCCTAGAGGCAATAATAAAGTTATTATTTATTTCCTTAATTCATGATAAATGTTTATTATTCATGCTAGAATTGTATTAACCGGAAACTTAGTACATGTGTGAATACATAGACAAAACTTATAGCCCCTAGTATGCCTCTACTTGACTAGCTTGTTAATCAAAGATGGTTATGTTTCCTAACCATAGACATGTGTTGTCATTTGATGAACGGGATCACATCATTGGGAGAATGATGTGATGGACAAGACCCATCCATTAGCTTAGAATTATGATCGTGTCAGTTTCATTGCTACTGCTTTCTTCATGACTTATACAAGTTCCTCAGACTATGAGATTATGCAACTCCTGAATATCGGAGTAACACTTTGTGTGCTACCAAACGTCACAACGTAAATGGGTGATTATAAAGGTGCTCTACAAGTGTCTCCAAAGATATTTGTTGGGTTGGCATAGATCGAGATTAGGATTTGTCACTCTGTATTTCGGAGAGGTATCTTTGGGCCCTCTCGGTAATACTCATCACTATAAGCCTTGCAAGCATTGTGACTAATGAGTTAGTTACGGAATGAAGTATTATGGAACGAGTAAAGGGACTTGCCGGTAACGAGATTGAACTAGGTATGATGATACCGACAATCGAATCTCGGGCAAGTAACATACCGATGACAAAGGGAACAACGTATGTTGTTATGCGGTTCAACCGATAAAGATCTTCGTAGAATATGTAGGAGCCAATATGGGCATCCAGGTTCCGCTATTGGTTATTGACCAGAGAGGTGTCTCGGTCATGTCTACATAGTTCTCGAACCTATAGGGTCTGCACGCTTAATGTTCTTTGACAATATAGTATTATATGAGTTATGTATGTTGGTGACCGAAGGTTGTTCGGAGTGCCAAACATGATCACGGACATGACGAGGAACTCCGAAATAGTCCGGAGATTAAGATTGATATATGGGATAATAGTGTTTGGTCTCTGGAAGGGGTTCCAGATGTTTCCCGAAATGTTTGGGTACGAGAACACTTTATTTGGGCCAAAGGGGAAAGCCCACAAGGTTTTTGGAAAGCGCAAAAAGAAGTTTTACGAAGTCCAGGGGCCATACGCCAGGGTCCCTGGCGTCTGGGTCTATACACCGGGAACCCTGGCATCTGGCCCTGGAGTCCAAGAAGGAATCTTGCCTTTCGGGTGAAACCAACCTTGTGGAGGCTTTTTCTCCATGTTTTGACCCCAAGGCTCAACATATAAATAGAGGAGCAGGCCTAGCACGAAAGACACATCAAGAAACACCAAGCCGTGTGCCGGCAACCCCGTCCCCTCTAGTTTATCCTCCGTCATAGTTTCCATAGTGCTTAGGCGAAGCCCTGCGGAGATTGTTCTTCACCAACACCGTCACCATGCCGTCGTGCTTTCGGAACTCAGCTACTACATCGCCCGTCTTGCTGGTCAAGAAGGCGAGGACATCATTGAGCTGAACATGTGTTGAACGCGGAGGTGCCGTACGTTCGGTACTTGATCGGGATGGATTGTGAAGGTGTATGACTACATCAACCGCGTTGATAAACGCTTCCGCTTTGCGATCTTCAAGGGTATGAAGATAGACTCCCCTTCTCTTTGCTATGTGTCTCCTAGATAGGTCTTGCGTGATCGTAGGAAATTTTTGAAATTATCGCGTTCCCCAACAGTGGCATCCGAGCCAGGTCTATGCGTAGATGTTATATGCACAAGTAGAACACAAAGAGTTGTGGGCGATAATAGTCATACTACTTACCAACATGTCATACTTTGATTCAGCGGTATTGTTGGATGAAGCGGCTCAGACCGACATTACGTGTACGCTTACGCGAGACTGGTTCTACCGACGTGCTTTGCTCATAGGTGGCTGGTGAGTGTCTGTTTCTCCAACTTTAGTTGAATCGAGTGTGGCTATGCTCGGTCCTTGTTGAAGGTTAAAATAGCACACTTGACGAAAAATCATTGTGGTTTTGATGCGTAGGTAAGAACAGTTCTTGCTAGAAGCCCGTAGCAGCCACGTAAAACTTGCAACAACAAAGTAGAGGATGTCTAACTTGTTTTTGCAGGGCATGTTGTGATGTGATATGGTCAAGACGTGATGAGATATAATTTGTTGTATGAGATGATCATGTTTTGTTAAAGTTATCGGCAACTCGCAAGAGCCTTATGGTTGTCTCTTTATTGCATAAGATGCAAGCACCATACAATTGCTTTACTTTATCGCTATGCGATAGCAATAGTTGCAAAAGCAATAGTTGGCGAGACGACCATGTGATGACACGTTGATAAAGATCAAGATGATGGAGATCATGGTGTCATGTCGGTGACGATGGTGATCATGATGGTACTTTGGAGATGGAGATCAAAGACACAAGATAATGATGGCCATATCATGTCACATATTTTGATTGCATGTGATGTTTATATTTTATGCTTCTTATTTTGCTTAGTTCGGCGGTAGCATTATAAGATGATCCCTTACTAAAATTTCAAGGTATTAGTGTTCTCCCTGAGTATGCACCGTTGCGACAGTTCTTCGTGCTGAGACACCATGTGATGATCGGGTGTGATAGGCTCTACGTTCACATACGATGGGTGCAGGCCAGTTTTGCACACGCAGAATACTCGAGTTAAACTTGACGAGCCTAGCATATGCAGATATGGCCTCGGAACACTGGAGACCGAAAGGTCGATCATGAATCATATACTAGATATGATCAACATAGAGATGTTCACCATTGAAAAATACTCCATCTCACGTGATGATCGGACATGGATTAGTTGATTTGGATCACGTGATCATTTAGATGACTAGAGGGATGTCTATCTAAGTGGGAGTTCTTAAGTAATATGATTAATTGAACTTTAATTTATCTTGAAGTTAGTCTTGATAGTATTTTGCAAATTATTTTGTAGATCAATAGCTCGCGTTATAGCTTCCCTATGTTTTTATATGTTCATAGGGAAAACTAAGTTGAAAGATGATAGTAGCAATGATGCGGACTAGGTCCGTGATCTGAGGTGTATCCTCATTGCTGCACAGAAGAATTATGTCCTTGATGCACCGCTAGGTGACAGACCTATTGCAGGAGCAATCGCAGATGTTATGAACGGTTGGCTAGCTCAATATGATGACTACTTGATAGTTTAGTGCACCATGCTTTACGGCATAGAATCGGGACTTCAAAGACGTTTTGAACATCATGGACCATATGAGATGTTCCAAGAGTTGAAGTTAATATTTTAAGCAAATACCCGAGTTGAGAGATATGAAGTCTCTAACAAGTTCTATAGCTAAAGGATGGAGGAGAATAGCTCAAGCAGTGAGCATGTGCTCAGATTGTCTGGGTACTACAATCACTTGAATCAACTGGGAGTTAATCTTCCAGATAAGATAGTGATTGATAGAGTTCTCTAGTCACCATCACCAAGTTACTGGAACTTCGTGATGAACTATAGTATGCAAAGGATAAATAAAATGATTCCCAAGCTCTTCGTGATGCTGAAATCGACGAAGGTAGAAATCAAGAAAAAGTATCAAGTGTTGATTGACAACACCACTAATTTCAAGGAAAGGGCAAAGGGAAAGAAAGGGAACTTCAAATAGAATGGCAAGCAAGTTTTCACTCCCGTGACGAAGCCCATAGCTGGACCATAGCCTAAAACTGAGTGCTTCTACTGCAAAGGAAATGGTCACTTGAAGCGGAAATGCCCTGAATATTTGGTGGATAAGAAGGATGGCAAAGTGACAAGGGTGTATTTGATAAACAGGTTATTGATGTGTACCTTACTAGTGTTTATAGTAACCCCTGGGTATTTGATACTTGTTCAGTTGCTAAGATTAGTAACTCGAAACAGGAGTTACAGAATAAATAGAGACTAGTTGAGGGTGAAGTGATGATGTGTGTTGGAAGTGGTTCCAAGATTGATATGATCATCATCGCACACTCCTTATATTTTCGAGATTAGTGTTGAACCTAAATAAATGTTATTTGGTGTTTGCGTTGAGCATAAATATGATTAGATCATGTTTATTGCGATACGATTATTCATCTAAGACGGAGAATAAATTGTTATTCTGTTTACATGAATAAAATCTTCTATGGTTATATACCTAATGTTGATGGTTTATTGAATCTTGATCATAGTGATACACATATTCATAATATTGATGCCAAAAGATGCAAAGTTGATAATGATAGTGCAACTTATTTGTGCCACTGCCGTTTGGGTCATATCGGTGTAAAGCGCATGAAGAAACTCCATAAATATGGATTTTTGAATCACTTGATTATGAATCATTTGATGCTCGCGAACCGTGCCTTATGGGCAAGATGACTAAAACTCCATTCTCCGGAACAATGGAACTGTTGGGGAACGTAGTAATTTCAAAAAATTTCCTACGCACACACAAGATCATGGTGATGCATAGAAACGAGAGGGGAGAGTGTTGTCCACGTACCCTCGTAGACCGAAAGTGGAAGCGTTAGCACAACGCGGTTGATGTAGTCGTATGTCTTCACGATCCGACCGATCAAGCACCGAAAGTACGACACCTCCGAGTTCTAGCACACATTCAGCTCGATGACATCCCTCGAACTCCGATCCAGCCAAGCTTTGAGGGAGAGTTCCGTCAGCACGACGGCGTGATGACGGTGTTGATGATGCTACCGATGCAGGGCTTCACCTAAGCACCGCTATGATATTATCGAGGTGGATTATGGTGGAGGGGGGCACCACACACGACTAAGAGATCAATGATCAATTGTTGTTTCTAGAGGTGCCCCCTGCCCTCGTATATAAAGGAGCAAGGGGGGATGCGGCCGGCCTAGGAGGAGGGCGCGCCAAGGGGGGAGTCCTACTCCCACCGGGAGTAGGACTCCTCCTTCCCTTGTTGGAGTAGGAGAGAAGGAAAGAGGGGGTTGCACCCCTTGTCCAATTCTGACCAGAGGGGGGGCACCTCCTTCCTTTTTGGCCTCTCTCCTCTATTCCCGTATGGCCCAATAAGGCCCATATACTCCCCGGCGAATTCTCGTAACTCTCCGGTACTCCGGTAAATACCCGAATCACTCGGAACCTTTCCGATGTCTGAATATAGTTGTCCAATATATCGATCTTTACGTCTCGACCATTTTGAGACTCCTCGTCATGTCCCCGATTTCATCCGGGACTCCGAACTACCTTCGGTACATCAAAACACATAACTATTAATATAAATCATCACCAAACTTTAAGCGTGCGGACCCTACGGGTTCGAGAACTATGTAGACATGACCGAGACACGTCTCCGGTCAATAACCAATAAAGGAACCTGGATGCTCATATTGGCTCCGACATATTCTACGAAGATCTTTGTCGGTCAAACCGCATAACAACATACATTGTTCCTTTTGTCATCGGTATGTTACTTGCCCGAGATTTGATCGTCGGTATCTCAATACCTAGTTCAATCTCGTTAGCGGCAAGTCTCTTTACTCGTTATGTAATGCATCATTCCGTAAATAACTCATTAGCTACATTGCTTGCAAGGCTTGATGTGCATTACCGAGAGGGCCGAGAGATACCTCTCCGACAATCGGAGTGACAAAACCTAATCTCGAAATACGCCAACTCAACATGTACCTTTGGAGACACCTGTAGAGCTCCTTTATAATCACCCAGTTACATTGTGACGTTTGTAGCACACAAAGTGTTCCTCCGGTAAACGGGAGTTACATAATCTCATAGTCATAGGAACATGTATAAGTCATGAAGAAAGCAATAGCAACATACTAAATGATCGAGTGCTAAGCTAACGGAATGGGTCAAGTCAATCACATCATTCTCCTAATGATGTGATCCCGTTAATCAAATGGCAACTCATGTCTATGGTTAGGAAACTTAACCATCTTTGATTCACGAGCTAGTCAAGTAGAGGCATACTAGTGACACTCTGTTTGTCTATGTATTCACACAAGTATTATGTTTCCGGTTAATACAATTCTAGCATGAATAATAAACATTTATCATGATATAAGGAAATAAATAATAACTTTATTATTGCCTCTAGGGCATATTTCCTTCAGTCTGCCACTTGCACTAGAGTCAATAACCTAGTTCACATGCCATGTGATTTAACACCAATATTCACATCTGTATGTGATTAATACCCATAGTTCACATCGTCATGTGATCAACACCCAAAGGGTTTACTAGAGTCAATAATCTAGTTCACATCGCTATGTGATTAACACCCAAAGAGTACTAAGGTATTATCATGTTTTGCTTGTGAGAGAAGTTTAGTCAACAGGTCTGTCACATTCAGAGCCGTATGTATTTTGCAAATATTCTATGTCAAAATGCTCTGCACGGAGCTATTCTAGCTAATTTCTCCCACTTTCAATATGTATCCAGATTAAGACTTAGAGTCATCTGGATCAGTGCCAAAACTTGTATCGACGTAACCCTTTAACGAACCTTTTGTCACCTCCATAATCGAGAAACATATCCTTATTCCACTAAGGATAATTTTGACCAATGTCTAGTGATCCATCCTAGATCACTATTGTACTCCCTTGCCAAACCAGGGCAGAGTATACAATAGGTCTGGTCCATAGCATGGCATACTTTTATAGAACCTATGACTGATGCATAGGGAATGACTTTCATTCTCTTTCTATTTTCTGCCGTGGTCGGGTTTTGAGTCTTACTCAATTTCATACCTTTGCAACACAGGCAAGAACTCTTTCTTTGAATGTTCCATTTTGAACTACTTCAAAATCTTGTCAAGGTATGTACTCATTGAAAATCTTATCAAGCGTCTTGATCTATCTCAATAGATCTTGATGCTCAATATGTAAGTAGCTTTACTGAGGTCTTTCTTTTGAAGAACTCCTTTCAAACATTCCTTTATGCTTTCCAGAAAATTCTACATTATTTCTGATCAACAATATGTCATTCACATATACTTATTAGAAAGGTTGTAGTGCTCCCACTCACTTTATTGTAAATACAGGCTTCACTGCAAGTCCGTATAAAACTATATGCTTTGATCAACTTATCAAAGCATATATTCCAACTCCGAGATGCTTGCACCAGTCCATAGATGGATCGCTGGAGCTTGCACATTTTGTTAGCACCTTTAGGATTGACAAAACCTTCTGGTTGCATCATATACAACTCTTCTTTAAGAAAACCATTAAGGAATGCAGTTTTGACATCCATTTGCCAGATTTCATAAAATGTGGCAATTGCTAACATGATTCGGACAGACTTAAGCATCGCTATAGTTGAGAAAATTTCATTGTAGTCAATGCCTTGAACTTGTCGAAAACCTTTCGCAACAAGTCGAGCTTTGTAGACAGCTACATTACCATCAGCGTCAGTGTTCTTCTTGAAGATCCATTTATTCTCGATGGCTTGCCGATCATCAGGCAAGTCAACCAAAGTCCATACTTTGGTCACATACATGGATCCCATCTCAGATTTCATGGCCTTAAGCCATTTTGCGGAATCTGGGCTCATCATCGCTTCCTCATAGTTCGTAGGTTCTCCATGGTCAAGTAACATGACTTCCAGAATAGGATTACCGTACCACTCTGGAGCGGATCTTACTCTGGATGACCTACGAGGTTCTGTAGTAACTTGATCTGAAGTTTCGTTATCAATATCATTTGCTTCCTCACTAATTGGTGTAGTTGTCACAGGAACTGGTTTCTGTGATGAACTACTTTCCAATAAGGGAGCAGGTACAGTTACCTCATCAAGTTCTACTTTCCTCCCACTCACTTCTTTCGAGAGAAACTCTTTTTCTAGAAAGGATCCGAATTTAGCAACAAAAATCTTGTCTTCAGATCTGTGATAGAAGGTGTACCCAATAGTCTCTTTTTGGTATCCTATGAAGACACATTTCTCCGATTTGGGTTCGAGCTTATCTGGTTGAAGTTTCTTCACATAAGCATCGCAGCCCCAAACTTTAAGAAACAACAACTTTGGTTTCTTGCCAAACCACAGTTCATAAGGCGCCGTCTCAACGGATTTTGATGGTGCCCTATTTAACGTGAATGCGGCCGTCTCTAAAGCATAACCCCAAAATTATAGCAGTAAATCAGTAAGAGACATCATAGATCGCACCATATCTAGTAAAGTACGATTACGACGTTCGGACACACCATTTCGTTGTGGTGTTCCGGGTGGCATGAGTTGCGAAACTATTCCGCATTGTTTCAAATGTAAACCAAACTCGTAACTCAAATATTCTCCTCCACGATCAGATCGTAGAAACTTTATTTTCTTGTTACGATGATTTTCCACTTCACTCTGAAATTCTTTGAACTTTTCAAATGTTTCAGACTTGTGTTTCATTAAGTAGATATACCCATATCTGCTCAAATCATCTGTGAAGGTGAGAAAATAATGATATCCGCCGCGAGCCTCAACATTCATTGGACCACATACATCAGTATGTATGATTTCCAACAAGTCTGTTGCTCGCTCCATAGTTCCGGAGAACGGCGTTTTAGTCATCTTGCCCATGAGGCACGGTTCGCAAGTACCAAGTGATTCATAATCAAGTGATTCCAGAAGTCCATCAGTATGGTTTCTTCATGCGCTTTACACCAATATGACCTAAACGGCAGTGCCACAAATAAATTGCACTATCATTATCAACTCTGCATCTTTTGGCTTCAACATTATGAATATGTGTATCACTACTATCGAGATTTAATAAAAATAGACCACTCTTCAAGGGTGCATGACCATAAAAGATATTAGTCATATAAATAGAACAACCATTATTCTCTGATTTAAATGAATAACCGTCTCGCATCAAACAAGATCCAGATATAATGTTCATGCTCAACGCTGGCACCAAATAACAATTATTTAGGTCTGAAACTAATCCCGAAGGTAGATGTAGAGGTATCGTGCCGACCGCGATCACATTGACTTTGGAACCATTTCCCACGCGCATCGTCACCTTGTCCTTAGCCAATCTTCGCTTAATCCGTAGTCCCTGTTTCGAGTTGCAAATATCAGCAACAGAACCAGTATCAAATACCCAGGAGCTACTGCGAGCATTAGTAAGGTACACATCAATAACATGTATATCACATATACCTTTGTTCACCTTGCCATCCTTCTTATCCGTCAAATACTTGGGGCAGTTGCGCTTCCAGTGTCCAGTCTGCTTGCAGTAGAAGCACTCAGTCTCAGGCTTAGGTCTAGATTTGGGTTTCTTCTCTTGAGCAGCAACTTGCTTATTGTTCTTCTTGAAGTTCTCCTTCTTCTTCCCTTTACCCTTTTTCTTGAAACTGGTGGTCTTATTGACCATCAACACTTGATGCTCCTTCTTGATTTCTACCTCCGCAGCCTTTAGCATTGCGAAGAGCTCGGGAATAGTCTTGTCCATCCCTTGCATATTATAGTTCATCACGAAGCTCTTGTAGCTTGGTGGTCGTGATTGAAGAATTCTATCAATGAAACTATCATTAGGAAGATTAACTCCCAGTTGAATCAAGTGATTATTATACCCAGACATTTTGAATATATGTTCACTGACAGAACTATTCTCTTCCATCTTGCAGCTATAGAACTTATTGGAGACTTCATATCTCTCAATCCGGGCATTTGCTTGAAATGGTAACTTCAACTCCTGGAACATCTCATATGCTCCATGACGTTCAAAACGTCGTTGAAGTCCCGGTTCTAAGCCGTAAAGCATGGCACACTGAACTATCAAGTAGTCATCAGCTTTGCTCTGCCAAACATTCTTAACGTTGTCAGTTGCATCTGCAGCAGGCGTGGCACCCAGCGGTGCTTCTAGGACGTAATTCTTCTGTTCAATAATGAGGATAATCCTCAAGTTACGGACCTAGTCCGTGTAATTGCTACCATCATCTTTCAACTTAGCTTTCTCAAGGAACGCGTTAAAATTCAATGGAACAACAGCACGAGCCATCTATCTACAACAAACATAGACAAGCAAAATACTATCAGGACTAAGTTCATGATAAATTAAAGTTCAATTAATCATATTACTTAAGAACTCCCACTTAGATAGACATCCCTCTAATCATCTAAGTGATCACGTGATCCAAATCAACTAAACCATGTCCGATCATCACGTGAGATGGAGTAGTTTTCAATGGTGAACATCACTATGTTGATCATATCTACTATATGATTCATGCTCGACCTTTTGGTCTCCAGTGTTCCGAGGCCATATCTGTATATTCTAGGCTCGTCAAGTTTAACCTGAGTATTTCGCGTGTGCAACTATTTTGCACCCGTTGTATTTGAACGTAGAGCCTATCTCACCCGATCATCATGTGGTGTCTCAGCACGAAGAACTTTTGCAATGGTGCATACTCAGGGAGAACACTTATACCTTGAAATTTAGTGAGAGATCATCTTATAGTGCTACCGTCGAACTAAGCAAAATATGATGTATAAAAGATAAACATCATATGCAATCAAAATATGTGACATGATATGGCCATGATCATCTTGCGCCTTTGATCTCCATCTCCAAAGTATTGTCATGATCTCTATCATCACCAGCACGACACCATGATCTCCATCATCTTGATCTATATCAATGTGTCGTCACATGGTCGTCTCGCCAACTATTGCTCTTGCAACTATTGCTATCGCATAGCGATAAAGTAAAGCAATTATTTGGCGCTTGCATCTTATGCAATAAAGAGACAACCATAAGGCTTTTCCTAGTTGCCGACAACTTCAACAAAACATGATCATTTCATACAACAACTTATATCTCAGCACGTCTTGACCATATCACATCACAACATGCCCTGCAAAAACAAGTTAGACGTCCTCTACTTTGTTGTTGCAAGTTTTACGTGGCTGCTATGGGCTGAGCAAGAACCATTCTTACCTACGCATCAAAACCACAATGATAGTTCGTCAAGTTAGTGCTGTTTTAACCTTCTCAAGGAACGGGCATAGCCACACTCGGTTCAACTAAAGTTGGAGAAACTGACACCCGCCAGCCACCTGTGTGCAAAGCACGTCGGTAGAACCAGTCTCGCGTAAGCGTACGCGTAATGTCGGTCCGGGCCGCTTCATCTAACAATACCGCCGAACCAAAGTATGACATGTTGGTAAGCAGTATGACTTGTATCGCCCACAACTCACTTGTGTTCTACTCGTGCATATAACATCTACGCATAAACCTAGCTCGGATGCCACTGTTGGGGAACGTAGTAATTTCAAAAAAATTCCTATGCACACACAAGATCATAGTGATGCATAACAATGAGAGGGGAGAGTGTTGTCCACGTACCCTCGTAGACCAAAAGCGGAAGCGTTAGCACAGCGCGGTTGATGTAGTCGTACGTCTTCACGATCGGACCGATCAAGCACCGAAAGTACGGCACCTCCGAGTTCTAGCACACGTTCAGCTCGATGATGTCCCTCAAACTCCGATCCAGCCGAGCGTTGAGGGAGAGTTCCGTCAGCACGACGGCGTAATGACGGT
Organism: Triticum timopheevii; assembly: GCA_963921465.1. Classification (NCBI taxonomy): domain Eukaryota; kingdom Viridiplantae; phylum Streptophyta; class Magnoliopsida; order Poales; family Poaceae; genus Triticum; species Triticum timopheevii. The sequence goes on from OY997270.1 coordinate 110,347,183, forward strand.
GTTGATGATGCTACCGACGCAGGGCTTTGCCTAAGCACCGCTACAATATTATCGAGGTGGATTATGGTGGAGGGAGGCACCGCACATGGCTAAGAAATCAATGATCAATTGTTGTTTCTAGAGGTGCCCCCCTACCCCCGTATATAAAGGAGCAAGGGGGGAGGCGGCCGACCTAGGAGGAGGCTGCGCCAAGGGGGGAGTCCTACTCCCACCGGAAGTAGGATTCCTCCTTCCCTTGTTGGAGTAGGAGAGAAGGAAAGAGGGGGAGAGGAAGAAGGAAAGGGGGCTGCACCCCTTGTCCAATTCGGACCAGAGGGGGGGGGGGCGCCTCCTTCCTTTTGGCCTCTCTCCTCTATTCATGTATTGCCCAATAAGGCCCATATACTCCCCGGTGAATTCTCGTAACTCTCCGGTACTCTGATAAATACTTGAATCACTCGGAACCTTTCTGATGTCCGAATATAATCGTCCAATATATCGATTTTTATGTCTCGACCATTTTGAGACTCCTTGTCATGTCCCCGATCTCATCCGGGACTCCGAACTACCTTCGGTACATCAAAACACATAAACTCATAATTTAACCGTCATCGAACTTTAAGCGTGCGGACCCTACGGGTTCAAGAACTATGTAGACATGACCGAGACACGTCTCTGGTTATTAACCAATAGCGGAACCTAGATGCTCATATTGGCTCCCACATATTCTACAAAGATCTTTATCGGTCAAACCGCATAACAACATACGTTGTTCCTTTTGTCATCGGTATGTTACTTGCCCGAGATTCGATCGTCGGTATCTCAATACCTAGTTCAATCTCGTTACCGTCAAGTCTCTTTACTCGTTATGTAATGCATCATTCCGTAGCTAACTCATTAGCTACATTGCTTGCAAGGCTTATAGTGATGTGCATTATCGAGAGGGCCCAAAGATACCTCTCCGACAATCAGAGTGACAAAACCTAATCTCGAAATACGCCAACTCAACATGTACCTTTGGAGACACCTGTAGAGCTCCTTTATAATCACCCAGTTACGTTGTGACGTTTGGTAGCACACAAAGTGTTCCTCCAGTAAATGGGAGTTACATAATCTCATAGTCATAGGAACATGTATAAGTCATGAAGAAAGCAATAGCAACATACTAAACGATCAAGTGCTAAGCTAAAGGAATGGGTCAAGTCAATCACGTCATTCTCCTAATGATGTGATCCCGTTAATCAAATGACAACTCATGTCTTTGGTTAGGAAACTTAACCATCTTTGATTCTTGAGCTAGTCAAGTAGAGGCATACTAGTGACACTCTGTTTGTCTATGTATTCACACATGTATTATGTTTCCGATTAATACAATTCTAGCATGAATAATAAACATTTATCATGATATAAGGAAATAAATAATAACTTTATTATTGCCTCTAGGGCATATTTCCTTCAGGAATGGGCTATTGACTAATTGGAAAGAATACATACCAATGTATGCGGTCCAATGAGTGATGAGGCTCGTGGCAGGTATCGTTATTTTCTGACCTTCACAGATGATTTGAGCAGATATGGTTATATCTACTTAATGAAACATAAGTCCGAAACATTTGAAAAGTTCAAAGAATTTCAGAGTGAAGTGGAAAATCATCATAACAAGAAAATAAAGTTTCTACGATCTGATCGGGGAGGAGAATATTTGAGTTATGAGTTTGGTCTTCATTTGAAACAATGTGGAATAGTTTCACTACTCACACCACCTGGAACAGCACAGTGTAATGGTGTGTCCGAATGTCGTAACCACACTTTATTGGATATGGTGCGATCTATGATGTCTCTTACCGGATTACCACTATCATTTTGGGGTTATGCATTAGAGACATCCGCATTCACGTTAAACAGGGCACCATCAAAATCCGTTGAGACGACGCCTTATGAACTATGGTTTGGTAAGAAACCAAAGTTGGCATTTCTTAAAGTTTGGCATCACAATGAGATTTTCTCAACTGTAGCGATGCTTAAATCCGTCCGAATAATGTTAGCAGTTGCCATATTTTATGAAATCTGGCAAATGGATGTCAAAACTGCATTCCTTAAATGGATATTTCTTAAAGAAGAGTTGTATATGATGCAATCAGAAGGTTTAGTCAATCCTAAAGGTACTAACAAGGTGTGCAAGCTCCAGCGATCCATCTATGGACTGGTGCAAGCATCTCGGAGATGGAATATATGCTTTGATGAGTTGATCAAAAGCATATAGTTTTATACAGACTTTTGGAGAAGCCTGTATTTACAAGAAAGTGAGTGGGAGCTCTGTAGCATTTCTAATATTATATGTGGATGACATATTGTTGATTGGAAATGATATAGTATTTCTGGATAGCATAAAGGGATACTTGAATAAGAGTTTTTCAAAGAAAGACCTCGGTGAAGCTGCTTACATATTGGGCATCAAGAACTATAAAGATAGATCAAGACGCTTAATAAGATTTTTCAATGTATATATACCTTGACAAGTTTTTGAAAGAATTCAAAATGGATCAGTCAAAGAAGGAGTTCTTGTCTGTATTACAAGGTGTAAAGTTGAGTAAGACTCAAAGCCCGACCATGGCAAAAGATATAAAGAGAATGAAAGCCATTCCCTATGCCACGACCATAGGTTCTATAAAGTATGCTATGCTGTATACCAAACCTATTGTGCACCTTGCCATGAGTTTGGCAAAGGGGTACAATAGTGATCTAAGAGTAGATCACTGGAACAACGGTCAAAATTATCCGTAGTGAGGATTAAGGAAATGTTTCTCGGTGATGGGGGTGATAAAGAGTTTGTCGTAAAGAGTTACGTCGATGCAAGCTTTTACACCAATCCAGATGACTCTAAAGTCTCAATTTGGGTACATATTGAAAGTGGGAGCAATTAGCTAGAGTAGCTTTATGCACAACATTGTAGACATAGAATATTTGCAAAATACATACGGCTCTGAATGTGACAGAACCGTTGACTAAACTTCACTCATAAGCAAAACATGATCACACCTTAGTAATCTTTGGGTGTTAATCACATAGCAATGTGAACTAGATTATTTACTCTAGTAAGCCCTTTGGTTGTTGGTCACATGGCGATGTGAACTATGTGTGTTAATCACATATAGATGTGAACTATTGATGTTAAATCACATGGCGATGTGAACTAGATTATTGACTCTAGTGCAAGTGGGAGACTGAAGGAAATATACCCTAGAGGCAATAATTATGTTATTATTTATTTCCTTAATTCATGATAAATGTTTATTATTCATGCTAGAATTGTATTAACCGGAAACTTAGTACATGTGTGAATACATACACCAAACTTATAGTCCCTAGTATGCCTCTACTTGACTAGCTCGTTAATCAAAGATGGTCATGTTTCCTAACCATAGACATGTGTTGTCATTTGATGAACGGGATCACATCATTGGGAGAATGATGTGATGGACAAGAACCATCCATTAGCTTAGCATTATGATCGTGTCAGTTTCATTGCTACTGCTTTCCTCATTACTTATACAAGTTCCCCAGACTACGAGATTATGCAACTCCCGAATACCGCAGGAACACTTTGTGTGCTACCAAACGTCACAACGTAAATGGGTGATTATAAAGGTGCTCTAAAGGTGTCTCCGAAGATATTTGTTGGGTTGACATAGATCAAGATTAGGATTTGTCACTCCGTATTTCGGAGAGGTATCTCTAGGCCCTCTCGGTAATACTCATCACTATAAACCTTGCAAGCATTGTGACTAATGAGTTAGTTACGGGATGAAGTACTACGGAAGAGTAAAGAGACTTTCCGGTAACGAGATTGAACTAGGTATGATGATACCTACGATCGAATCTTGGGCAAGTAACATACCGATGACAAAGGGAACAACGTATGTTGTTATGCGGTTCGACCGATAAAGGTCTTCGTAGAATATGTAGGAGCCAATATGGGCATCCAGGTTCCGCTATTGGTTATTGACCAGAGAGGTGTCTCGGTCATGTCTACATAGTTCTCGAACCCGTAGGGTCTGCGCGCTTAACGTTCATTGACGATATAATATTATATGAGTTATGTATGTTGGTGACCGAATGTTGTTCGGAGTCCCGGATATGATCACAGACATGACGAGGAACTCCGGAATGGTCCGGAGATAAAGATTGATATATGGGATAATAGTGTTTGGTCTCCGGAAGGGTTCTGGAATTCACCGAAAGGGGTTCCGGATGTTTCCCAAAATGTTTGGGTACGAGAACACTTTATTTGGCCAAAAGGGAAAGCCCACAAGGTTTTTGGAAAGCGCAAAAGGAAGTTTTGCGGAGTCCAGGGGCCAGACGCCAGGGTCCCTGGCGGCTGGTTCCAGACGCTGGGAACCCTGGCATCTGGCCCTAGAGTCCGAGAAGGACTCTTACCTTTTGGGTGAAACCGACCTTGTGGAGACTTTTACTCCAAGTTTCGACCCCAAGGCTCAACATATAAATAGAGGGGCAGAGCTAGCACCAAAGACACATCAAGAAACACCAAGCCATGTGTTGGCAACCCCATCCCCTCTAGTTTATCCTCCGTCATAGTTTCCATAGTGCTTAGGCGAAGCTCTACGGAGATTGTTCTTCACCAACACAGTCACCACGCCGTCGTGCTGCCGGAACTCATCTACTACATTGCCCGTCTTGCTGGATCAAGAAGGCGAGGACGTCTCAAGCTGAACGTGTTGCTGAACGCGGAGGTGCCGTACGTTCGGTACTTGATCGGGACGGATCGTGAAGGTGTACGACTACATCAACCGCGTTGATAAACGCTTCCGCTTTGCGATCTTCAAGAGTATGAAGATACACTCCCTCTCTCGTTGCTATGCATCTCCTAGATAGATCTTGCGTGATCGTAGGAAAATTTTGAAATTACCGCGTTCCCCAACATGTTATACCCCCCCTTTGTTCATATAATGTTTTTATATTACCACAACCTATTTAATGGATAACATGTAATATTAGTTTTAGTACATTAGTGGGACCGGCTCGTTAGCACGTACTATTCGCCTTTGCTTACTGGTGGGTTCCATGTGTGCTCTCTCTCTCTCTCCTCCCCTTCTGTATTTAGACGCACGTGCAAACACTAAGAACTCGCGGGCGATGTTGCAGTTGACCATATCTGAACGCGTTCGCAAATTACGGCACCAGTTTCACGTACTAATAGCACTAGTCAATGTGTACGTGCAATGCATGTTAATTTGGAAGTATATTAAGTGCATGCGGATATTAAGTAGGACATTATTTGCGTGTTATTATGTGATTAGCACTATTTTTTGCATGAAATTAACTGCACGCTAAATGTGTTGAGCACTCGACATTGAAGCAGTCTAGGTCATTGGATGACAAGGGATACATGTGGCTTGATGACGTTTTATATTTAATTTGATACGGCTCTAGTAGAACATTCAATCGATAAAATCATAGATTTCATTCAGTCTTACTCCGACTTTACATTCTTATGATGATCGATCTAAAATAAACGGAAATGATAAATGTTCGGATTTTAAGCATGGCAATCCGAACGTTTTTCATGGCAAATTTAGATTACGCGGCGGCGGTGGGGGCGTCTTGCAGTGGGAAGCGGCTCCTCTATTGTGCTTTTTGTGTCGTCGGGCCACTGACCTACGGTGATGGTGGCGTCTTGCGCCGTTGTTGGCGTACTCCTGGACATTGGCCTAGATTCAATGAAGGCCACAATGTTCTGGACTTCAGAGCGAGTCAACTGGCGGGAGGAGGCGACTGGCATTGGTGCAAGGAAGTGATCGACGACGGCCATCCATGCCGCTGAGGGGGGCACTGGCACCTGCGTGGGTACAGGCGCTGGCAATGGCGCGGTGGAGACATTCGTGTGCACGGGCACCAGCACGGGCGCGCACATCAGTGCACGCGCAGGTGCATGCACTGGCAGGTGCACCGGCACGGGCGTGCATGTCAGTGCACGTGCAGGCGCAGGCGCTGGCAGGTGCACGGGCGCGTGAATGTTGGCGGGGACCTTGTGGAAACCCGTGGCATCAAGCTCAGTGACAATGTGCGGCTCCCAGCCCATCAATGCCACGGGGATGGGCGCTGGCGCAGTCGGGGCGACGGGAGCCGGAACGGGAGCAGGGACAGGCACGACGTCTTCCCGCAAGGCCAGTTCAAGCTCGTCCCAAAGCGCCTTATGTTCTTGAGACTCCGGCTGGGTGTCTTCCTCGGGAAACTGGAAGACAAAGGGCAGACCATCGTGATGCGGCATGGCGTACGTTTAGGTCAGGCTGGTTGGAGGTAGATGACAGGAGAATCGGAGCGGAAGAGAGAATATTGTAGCGATACCGGGTAGTTTGGGGTTGATTTTAAACTGCAGCGCCGGCGACATTAAAAGTGGGAGCAGTTGGGACGAAGGTAGGCGACAGAGCCTAGTCAAAGGGCTCGCCTCCCAGTGAGCCTGCACATCGGTCTGCTCGCATGCCTCTCTGTCAGTCGGCGCAATGGTCTGCTTGCATGCCTCCCGTTGACTCACACGCTTGCTCGGAAGGCACCTACCGATGAGAAGCAGGACTCGTGGCGGCACGTAAACGCCCACAGTTTCAATAGTGAAAGCGTTCGCCTTAACGTGACAGGTCTTTGTTCCAAAATACCTTGGCTCTTCATTTGTGCAGCTTGTCATAAGCAGCTTGTCTCAAATTGAAGAAAAAAATTACGAAGGAATATTTGTGCCATATCATGTGACCATGCTCACTTTCATGAATTTCTTGTCACTTTTGGATTTTTTGAAATTTAAAATCCAGGATTCGAAACAATATCATAGCATGCATCATGCAATAAATTTTCAAACCATACATCCATCCTGTTGTATTGATTTGGTCAAACATTTTGCTTAGTTAGACTTCAAACAAGTTATATATGCAGTGTAAAAGGATAATCCCTCCATACCAGTGCATTGCATGATATATTAACTCAAGTACTAGGCAGGAACAAACGGGCTCAATTTTGTGCTCATCCTGGTGTAGTAGTAGTAGTACTAGGCAATGCAGTTGACGGGTGACCTTGGGGATCGGCGACCGAGGGAATTGAACCATGCTCGGCACGGTAGGTAATGTTGTCTAGTTACTAAAGCATCCCTCCATTGTTCCTCGGTAGTCATTATGGACCGGGGACATGAGGGGAATTTCCTAGGGTTGGAATTTTGGCCGCCAGATATTTCGACTCGAAACGCGGAGGCTCGACTGGTTGGGGTTGCCTAATGTGCGTACCACGCATGCCACCAGCAGGACACAAGCCCGGTTTTTTAAGGATCAACACGAGCCAAGGTCTGGCTGGTACACCGTTGGGTCCTACCATTCGAGAATATGAAAGGAATCTTTTAAATTGCCTAACGAATCTCTGTGTATTACAATGCCTGTATTTTCGTTGAAAATACTAATCTTAATGTGGTAATTGATTTATGACGAGTTCTTGAATTAGAGTGAGTTTGTGATATAGTGATCTCAACGTGGATTTCACATTTCATGGTATCCCTAGTAAGTTTTTCATTGCAAATTCAAATTTAAAATATGAACAATATGGTGGTGAGAAAACTTTGTATGTATCAAGCATATGACCACCACTACAAAAAAAGACACATTCGTGACATTTTGGGCCGAACGAATTTTTTTCTGTCATACATATGACACTTTTATGACGATAATTGTGACAAAACCCGGTATCATCATAGATGTGGTGAGCTCCTACTTCTATGACAAAAAATCATGACAGAAAATGGGCTTTTCATCCTGGGCGGGCCGGAGACGCAGCTGCATGACATTCTTTGGGCCGTCCATGACGGAAAAAACTGTTGTAGAAGCAGGGGAGGAAAATTTTGGGGAGTTGCCGGTTACGGTGGGAGGTCGGGGGCCGAGCGATGCGCGTTTCTCTCATACACGTACGCGCGTGTGTGCGAGGCGTTGGCTCTAACTGAACCCGAGCGAGGCGTTGGGCTCTAACTGAACCCAAGCGATTGCACTGCAGGCTACGTGTTACTGAACCCGAGCGATCGATCGATGGCTGTTAACTGAACCCGATCGAGCGATTCCATCGCTACTGCTGCTAACTGAAGCTGATCGATTGGATGAACAGTGAGGTTGCGGGGGGGGGGGGGGGGGGATGAACAGTGAGCGGTGGCATTGCCTCTAGATGAACAGGACCCCGTGGTGTGGAGGGCTGGACGAACAGTAGACAGTGGAGGGGTGGCCGTGGAGGGGTGGTTGAACAGGACCCCGTGGTGTGGTGGGCTGGATGAATAGTAGACGGTGGAGGGGTGCCCGTGGAGGGGTGGTTGAACAGTAGCCGGTGGAGTAGTGCGCGGTGCAGGATGGATGAACAGGAGCCCGTGGAGGCTGGAGGAGGTCGACGGTAGCCCATGGAGGCTGGAGGAGGTCGACGGTGGAGATGAACAGTATCTCGTGGAGTCCCATTTTGCGGTACGCCACACCCCTCCCAATGAACAGGACCCCCGTTTCGACCGTAGCGCTCCAACACAAGTCCGTTTCATCCGTTTTGCGGTATGCCACACCCCTCCCGATCAACAGGACCCCTGTTTCGACCGTAGGAGGTCCGTTTCCTCTGTTTTGCGGTATGCCACACCCCTCCCGATCAACAGGACCCCCATTTCGACCATAGGAGGTCCGTTTCCTCCATTTTGCGGTACGCCAGGCCCCTCCCAATCAACAGGATCCCGTTTCGAACGTGGCTGGTCGAACACAAGGCCGTTCCCTCCGTTGTGCGGTACGCCAGGCCTCGTTTCCATCGCCTATTCCATCCAAGCCCTCCCGATGAACACGACCACGCATTCCGTTCCGACCCAGCCGGTTGGCTCGCCATGAACACGACGACGAGGTTGTTTCTTCGTTCCGACCCAGCCATGTACTTATGCGCGAGTAGGCATTCGAGACCCTGCCCGTATGTACGTACGTGGCCGTATTTTCTTTCTTGCACCCTCGCCGCTGTACGTACGTGTACATGCTACGTGCGCGCCTCTACTACGACATGTGCGCGCCTCTACTATGACACGTGCGCGCCTCTACATCGACCAGTATGTACGTACACGTTCGCGACCAGGATGACAATGCTACGTATGCTTCGACTAGGTGGGTCCCGACTGTCAGTCACTTCCTTGCCTGCAAAGATGTAGCTGGTGGGTCCCAGCAATCAGGGGGATGAATTGTTTTTTTGCCCGGACGCACTTCCTTGCGTGCGAAGATGTAGCTGGTGGGTCCCAGCAGTCAGGGGGCGAATCATTTTTTTGCCCGGACGCACTTCCTTGCATGCGAAAATGTAGCTGGTGGGTCCCAGCAGTCAGGGGGCGAATCATTTTTTTGCCCAGACGCACTTCCTTGCGTGCGAAGGTGTAGCTGGTGGGTCCTAGTAGTCAGGGGGGAAACGTTTTTTTTCACAAAATACAGTGGCCCGTCCGGTGGGTCCCCGCTGTCAGGTGGAGGAATAATTATTTTCCGCGTAATAAGGAGGAACTTCCTTGCTGCGGCCATGGACCCAACTGTTAGCCTCTCCACATACAGTCCACGTCCGATGGAAGTCGTTCGTTGACCATGTTGACCACGCCGCACCGAGAGCACCAGGGCGGTGGACGATGGCGAGGCCTAGGAAGGGGACGACGGGGAGCCGGGGAAGACGCGGCAGTGGAAGCCCGCGCAGAGAGGAGTACGAGGGTTCACTGGTTCGACTGCGGTGTGAGGCTGCCGTCGCCGCAGGGCCTGGCCAGCGGTGGGAATAGTAGGGGGCGGTGAGGCCTCTGCGGCAGCACATCCGGCCACGGGAGGCAGGAGCATGCGGCACGACCGGCGCTGCTTTGGGCGGCTGGAGCAAGAAGACCAGAGGTTGAAGAAGCACTACGGCCGTTGGATGGACATCGTGCGATCACTGGAGCTAGAATCATTTATATTGACTAAGTTGACAAAGCCCTCCGTCCCCGTCAAATTAGTAGGCCCACAAGTCAGCCTCCCACCAAGGTGGGTCCCAGCTAGCAGGGGGCTATTCATTTTTTGTGCGTAATAAGTGGCACTTCCGGTGGGTCTGAGCTGACAACAGTGGGAATGTTTTTTTCGCGAAATACGGTGGCCCATCGGGTGGGTCCCAGCAGTCAGGGGCAAAGGTTTTTTTCACGAAATACTGGTGGCCCGTCCGGTGGGTCCCTGCTGTCAGGTGGAAGAATAATTATTTTCTGTGTAATAAGGAGGCACTTCCTTGTGGCTGCCGTGGACCCAGCTGTCAGCCTCTCCACGTACAGTATTCTTCCGATGGAATTCGGTCGTTGACCACATTGACCACGCCGCGCCGAGAGCACCACGGCGGTGGACGACGGCGAGGCCTAGGAAGGGGATGACGCGGAGCCGGGGAAGACGTGACAATTGATGCCCACGCGAAGAGGGGTACAAGGGTTCACTAGTTCGGCTGCGCTGCCGTCGCCGCAGAATAACAGGGGGTGTGGGTGAGTGGAGTGGAGGGATGGCCTGGACAGCGGTGGGAGTAGTATGGGGGCGGTGAGGCCTTTGCGGCAGCACAGCCGGCCACGGGAGGCAGGAGCAGGCGGCACGACCGGCGCTGCTTTGGGCGGCTGGAGCAAGAAGACCAGAGGTTGAAGAAGCACTACGGCCGTTTGATGGACATCGTACGGTCAGTCGAGCTAGAATCGTGCATATTGACTAAGTTGACAAAGCCATTCGTCCCCGTCAACTTAGTAGGCCCACTATACTGGGTCCCAGCTAGCAGGGGAGTATTCTTTTTTTTTGGGCGTAATAAGGAGGCACTTCCTTGCGTGCGAAGATATAGCTAGTGGGTCCGAGCTGTCAGCGGCGGTAACGTTTTTTTCACGAAATACAAAGGCCCTTTCAGTGGGTCCCAGATGTCAGGTGGTGGAATCATTATTTTGCGCGTAATAAGGAGGCATTTCCTTGCGTGCGGCCGTGGACCCAGCTGTCGGCCTCTCCATGTAGAGTCCACTTCAGATGCATGTCGGTCGTTGACCACGTTGACCACGCCACGCCGAGAGCACCAGGGCGGTGGACGACGGCGAGGCCTAGGAAGGGAACGACACAGAGGCAGGGAAGAGTCGGCAGTTGTTTCCCACGCGGAGGGGAGTACGACTGTACGAGGGTTTACTGGTTCGTTTGCCGTCGCTGGAGAATAACAACAGGTGTGGGACTGTGGGTGAGTAGAGGGATGGCTAGGCCAGCGATGGGAGTATGGTGGGGCTGTGAGGCCTGCGCGGCAGCACAGCCGACCGCGGGGAGGAGGGAGCAGGTAGTCTCGCCGACGCTTGTTTGAGCGGCTGGAGGAGGAAGAGCAGAGATGTAAGAAGCACGACGGCCGTTGGATGGACATCTAACAGTATACAGGCCATCTGTAGAAAGCCTCAAATCTGTGGAAAACAGCATACATCCCATCTGCCATTATTTCAAATAGTTTACAGCCCATTTGCTAATTCTTACGGGTTTTTTTGGAGCCCATATTCTTTTTGTTAGCATTACAGCCCATATTGTGGCCACGGTTAAAAAATTATACGAAATTTTGCATATGTCGGTGCGATCTGAACTGTTTTTAATCTCGAAATTTCGAGTCACATTCATACTGATTTTAAAAATAAATGTATATCAATATAAAATCCAATAAATTGTGCACGCATAAAAATCAATACAATTTAAAATCTCGAAATGAAAAAAAGATATTTGAAACTAATTGCCGGTTTGATGCATTTTAAAAATGTACAACCCATTTCTCATTACTGATAGGACATTTTCTCGGCCAGCCGAATGAAGCTCTCCTCGTCTTGAAAGATTTGCAACCCAACATGCCTGATAAAGCGACTTACTTGACAAATCACAAGAAAATTAGGCTAGCCATTTTTAGAAAGAAAAAAACTACTGGGCTGGTCTGTGGTAAACATAAAAGAAAAGGCTGTCTAGACAGTTCGGAGTGTCCCGCACAGCCCAGTTGACACCATGCTTCCATCTCAAAAACAAATTAGATAAATGCCACTCCAATTATGGCGATTCATAAAAATGCCACTGCAATTTCCAAACTTTGAAAAATGCCACTGCAATTTTTGCAAACTTTGAAAAACGCCACTGCAGTTTGCAAACTTTGAAAAACGCCACTCCAGACTTCGAAAAATGCCACTAGAAATGGCATGAAATGGCATTTTTCAAAGTTTGGAAATTGAAGTGGCATTTCTCGGAGGCATTTATCAAATTAACCCAAAACAAAAATAACTAGGCGAGCTGCTGGGTCCCTAGTGTCAGCCGCTCGTTGTGCAATTCTCTCGTTTATTGACTACGTTGACAATGGCATGGGACCCAGATGTCAGAAATTCACTAGGAGGAGCCATTTTTTATTGGCTTGAAATAAGGAGGCACTTGCTTGCGTACTGCCATGACCTTGGTGGGTCCCTGTTGTCATCCTCTCCATGTACAATCATCTCCTGGTCGTGTACGCATCAACTTGCTAGGCTCACAAGTCAGCCTCTAAACCCATGGAGGACAAATACAACCCATTTAAAAAAATAACAGCCCATTCCATACGTTCAAACGGAAAGTTCAACATTCAGAGCAAAGTAAAAGGTCTGATCCACATATAGAGTACTGAACTTCCATGTTGACAACCATCATAGCCAAGTTAACTATCTACTCCCACTAGACAAGTACTAACTTACTCTTAGCTAACTAGACGATGCCGGCCGCCATCTGTGGTACACGCTAAACGCCGGCACCGACGTCCTGCGCCTCTCCTCGGACGTGCCAGAGGTGCGATAGGGCGTGTTGCTTGTGCGTGTTGGCCCGTTCCATGCCGGCGTGGTCCACAGAAGCTTCGGCTTCCAAGCGGGAAACCCACTTGACGAGTTGGTAGTAAAAATCAGCGTCGCGAACGCGTGCGTGCCCGACAGCCTCCAGGGCTATTTGCCGGGCACCGGCCTCCACGTAGTCGTCCCAGTTGCGGGCGCTCTGCTCGCGACTCAGAGCGTCGGTGCGCTGCTGCTCCATGACCCGCTGGCGGCGCAAATCAGCGATACGCTGCTCCTCCGCCAGGCGGTCGCGCTCCAACAACTCCTGCTCCTCCGCCATCGGAATTCAATGCATAATGGCTTAGTGCGCCACCTTGCCGTGGAAAACTAGGGAAACTAAAATTATGACTGTGCCATCCCATCCCGTCTGGGTCGCACGCCGACATGGCGGTCAAAAGAGTGCACTCGAATCATCTCCCTCCTTGTCAATAATGATTTCACGGATTTAAAAAGCCCGCAAAAATTAAAGCGTATCTTTTTTCGCATCAGTTAGCTGCCTTAATTATGGCCGGCTGCATGCAGGCACTCAGAATCGCTCATAGGCAGTACACGAAGCAGCATGCAACGAGTCGCAGCCGAGGGCACGCATGCAGCCACTTAAATCGCTGGAATTAATTGGGCTTAAACTTCTGCATGCCGTTAATTATTGCCATGCCTTGGTCTTGCTGCTTTGCTCCCGGGACTAATAAACCCGGACGGAGGGAGTACCTTGGTTGGTGAGAGGTTTGAATTAAGCCTTGCAAACCGGAAAGGAGGTACTAGTACGTGCATGATCTGCTATTTATTCGTGTAGGATCGAGTAGGTCGTTTCTTGAATTGAGCCCTGCAAACCGGAAAGGAGGTAGTACGTGCGTGATCTGCTATTTATCCGTGTAGGATCGATAGTGTAGCTTGTCACTTTCTTCAGAGGTAGGCATTTTTATCCGTGTAGGATCGATAGTGTAGCTTGTCAGTTTCTTCAGAGGTAGGCATTTTTATTCAAAAAACTGCCACTTCGCATCTTGCGTCGCAAATAAAACTGCCAGGAGCGCATTTGTAGGCTAGCTAGTGATCGATTAGTAACTTATAAACACTGAGCAAACATAAATAAGTAACTGTTAGTGCATCTCAATGATTCACAGATCATATACAAATATGTAGCTCCAAAAGCAAAGATCAGCCACTTCGGATCTTGCGTCGCAACTAAAACTAACTAGTACAATTCCCATACATAAGATCAACATGTTAATGCATCTCAATGATTCACAGATCATATACAAATATGTAGCTCCAAAAGCAAAGATCTAGAAAAAACATCTGTTCTTCCTACTAACATGGATGCTTCTCTTGGCCAACATTCAGCACAGACTTAAAGACAAATTTGTTTGTGAAGTGTACAATTCCTCTTGCAAATGTAAGTGGTTTCACCAACAACTGGAACCATGAGAATGAACCACACATGATGGAGGAACATCCACTGCAATATGATTTGGTCTTCTCTCGATCACACCGCGAGACTATTTTCGAAATACAAACTTTAACTTAGGGAAAATGATGCCCATTGTATAATCAGACCAAAGCAATGAAGCACCTAGTGTTGGCCAGTAAATAGTATAGTACTACTTTTCTGCAGTCCATGAAGTGACTATCCAATCTCTGTGTCTATTTTCAAATGGCACTGCATGCAGCGACTATACTATTCTCTTGTGCAGTTCAACTAAAATTGCGAACACTTTGTTTGTTTGCCAAATAGCAACGGGCAGACATCTCTGTCTGCACAGATATCAAGTAGCTAGTAAACATATACCACACCATGTTCGCAGTGATGGAAGAGGTGAAATCGATACAACCGAAATTGAGCATCCAATCATTGAATCCTGTCCTACACCTCCAATGTAGGTCCACCCTACCAATAAATTCACATGCCAACCACTAGTATTACTATCTAATGACAGTACAAAAAGAGTAGCAAGATAGTAGCAAACCATGTACCTTCGTAATGAACAGCTCATAGTGCCACCAATTGGATATAAAGGTTTGGAAAAAAAACATGCTCCTAATGTTGAACCAGTTGGACTTTTTGTGCAGTTCCACTAAAATGGAGCATCCCTATTTGCATAATTATTGAAAGTGTGATTACTATAAAAGTGGCACTAGTTGAAGCATAGACTCACAAATATAAGCATTCCAATTTCTTAATGGGAAAAGGTAGCAAGACTGTTTCTAACCACCTGTTTGAAGGAATAAATAAAGCAACAACAGCTGATGTCAGGAAGGCATACATAGTTTTTTTTTGAAAAACTGAGCCATTCCTGACCTTTCCTCTTCTTTTAAGAAAATTTTGTGCAGTTCTACTAAAATAAAATGCCATCACCGCCTTGACAATTCAGTGACACTGTACAAAAGGAAATGACTTAACATTACATCATGATGTCGGGTATGTAGTCGACAGGCATTAGAGACAAACATACAAACCTCCTCCAATAACATAATGAACATAAATTTTAACAAAGGTGTGACTAGCTTTACCGGGATAATTTGAGTGAACTCTACACCCTCTGTTCCTTAATATAAGACGTTTTCGCGGTTCAATTTAAAGTACCCAAACGTCTAGTATTTAGAAAAACAGGTAGTAGTTTTCTTGAGCACATATCTGGGAAAGCTTGCCACACTTTATTTATGTCCATACGCTAATGCAACACCATTCGAATACTACAAATATACACTAATCCAATGGATAGTGCAACAATAGAGTAGTTAGTTTATTACAGGGTACAGTACAATGGTTTTACTGAACAGATTTCAATAAACTCTAGCACTGGAAGGTTTCTATAAGAATTAACAATACAAAATGTAAAGGTAACAAGTTTCAGCATTGGTATACTAGTTGTGCATGAGCATTAAACCAAATACAAAAGTCTGAAGGTAACTAGCATTATTAACTAATGATAGTATAAAAAAATTGCAAACCATGTACCTCCAAGGTAAATATCATTTTGAACTCGGGGGACCTTAAAAATTGCTATCCCAATCTTGATAATCGATCAAACATAAAAACTTGATCGAACGAATCAAGAGAACAGCCGGAGGAGGAGGAGGTGCCCACTCTTGACCTTTCTTGTTGTCTTCATAATTGTCTGTGCAGTTTAACCAAAATAAAATGACATCAGCGCCTTGGCATTTTGGTGACACTATACAAAAAAATTAACTTATCTCATGAAAGTGAGGTATGTAATCTATAAGCATTAACAGTGCAAAAATATGAAGGTAGTAACAAGTTTCATCGTTGGTATACTGACTGTGCAACAACATTAGAATGCCTTAGCTGAAAAATCTTTAATACATCCACAATCAACAGCTATCCCTGAAATAATCCAGTGACATTAAATGGCATTGCTTAAATTTATCAGTGGCATTAGACTGAGAGCGGCATTAGTATGTGGCATCACTTTTGCAGTAGCATTGCTTGACTTGACTGCTGGTGTTATACTAACAGCAAAAAAAGTGGCAATAAGAGCATGGGAGGCCCATTCGGACAGTGGGCGCACCAGTACGATGTACCTCCACAGACGCAGAGTGGTGAGGGAGGTATGGTTGTGTGACGCCCCCGATTCAATCGTACACTAATCATGCACGCAAATGTGTACGATCAAGATCAGGGACTCACGGGAAGATATCACAACACAACTCTAAAACATAAATAAGTCATACAAGCATCATAATACAAGCCAGGGGCCTCGACGGCTCGAATACAAGTGCTCGATCATAGACGAGTCAGCGGAAGCACCAATATCTGAGTACAGACATAAGTTAAACAAGATGCCATAAGATGGCTAGCACAAACTGGGATACAGATCGAAAGAGGCGCAGGCCTCCTGCCTGGGATCCTCCTAACTACTCCTAGTCGTCGTCAGCGGGCTGCACGTAGTAGTAGGCACCTCCAGTGTAGTAGGGGTCGTCGTCGACGGTGGCGTCTGGCTCCTGGGCTCCAGCATCTGGTTGCGACAACCAGAAAGAAAGGAAAGGGGAAAAAGGGGGGAGAAAGCAACCGTGAGTACTCATCCAAAGTACTCGCAAGCAAGGAACTACACTACATATGCATGGGTATATGTGTAAAGGGCCATATCGGTGGACTGAACTGCAGAATGCCAGAATAAGAGGGTGATAGCTAATCCTGTCGAAGACTACGCTTCTGGCAGCCTCCGTCTTGTAGCATGTAGAAGAGAGTAGACTGAAGTCCTCCAAGTAGCATCTCCAAGTAGCATCTCCAAGAAGCATCTCTAGTAGCATCGCATAGCATAATCCTACCCGGCGATCCTTCCCTCGTCGCCCTGTGGAAAAGCGATCACCGGGTTGTCTGTGGAACTTGGAAGGGTGTGTTTTATTAAGTATCCGGTTCTAGTTGTCATAAGGTCAAGGTACAACTCCGGGTCGTCCTTTTACCGAGGGACACAGCTATTCGAATATATTAACTTCCCTGCAGGGGTGCACCACATAACCCAACACACTCGATCCCATTTGGCCGGACACACTTTCCTGGGTCATGCCCGGCCTCGGAAGATCAACACGTCGCAGCCCCACCTAGGCCTAACAGAGAGGTCAGCACGCCGGTCTAACTCCTATGGCGCAGGGGTCTGGGCCCATCGCCCATTGCACACCTGCACGTTGCGAGGGCGGCCAAAAGCAGAACTAGCCCCCTTAATACAAGAGCAGGCTTACGTTCCAATCCGGCGCGCGCCGCTCAGTCGCTGACGTCTAGAAGGCTTTGGCTGATACCACGACGCCGGGATACCCATAACTACTCCCGCGTAGATGGTTAGTGCGTATAGACCAAATGGCCAGACTCAGATCAAATACCAAGATCTCGTTAAGCGTGTTAAGTATCCGCGAACGCTGAACAGGGCCAGGCCCACCTGTCTCCTAGGTGGTCTCAACCTGCCCTGTCGCTCCGCCACAAAGTAACAGTCGGGGGCCGTCGGGAACCCAAGCCCACCTCTACCGGGATGGAGCCACCTGTCCTTTCAGCCCCCTCATCAGAATCACTTGCGGGTACTCAACGAGCTGACCCGACTTTAGTCACCATCTGTATAGTATGTATGTATGTATAGTATATACTCGTGATCACCTCCCGAGTGATCACGGCCCAATAGTATAGCAAGGCAGAATGACAAGAATGTAGGGCCAATGATGATAAACTAGCATCCTACACTAAGTATTTAGGATTGCAGGTAAGGTATCAACAGATGTAGCAACAATGTCAGGCTATGCATCAGAATAGGATTAACGGAAAGCAGTAACATGCTACACTACTCTAATGCAAGCAGTATAGAGGAGAATAGGCGATATCTGGTGATCAAGGGGGGGGGGGCTTGCCTGGTTGCTCAGGCAAGGAGGGGTCGTCGGTGACGTAGTCGACCACAGGGGCATCAGCATCGTCACAGGGTCTACCGGAGAGAAGAGGGGGAAGAAACAGTAAATACATAGCAAGCAAGTGCATAACAGGACAACAAGCAGAGCTAGACGTGTTCTAACGCGGTATGAGATGATACCGGTGAAGGGGGGAAACATCCGGAAGGTATCCCCGGTGTTCCGTGTTTTTAGACAGATGAACCGGAGGTGAAATATTGCAGGTTCACTATGCTAGGGACGCGTGGCGGATGAATGGGCTGCGTATCCGGATTCGTCTCGTCGTTTTGAGCAACTTTCATGTAGAAAGTATTTTCATCCGAGTTACAGATTAAAAGATACGATTTTCTAAAGTTTTAAATCATTTTCTAAATTATTTTAAATTCGAAAATTAAATGTTAAATTGCTAGATGTACCCAGCACAGTGTACACAAAAATTGTACACTGGCTGACATGTGGGGCCAGGGGGACCCATTTGACCAGTCAAACTTTGACTGGTCAACACGGGGTGGGGCCCCCTGTCATTGATTGTCTAGTTAACTAACAAGTTTAGTTAGGCTAATTAGATAGTTAATTGGTTAATTAAGCGACATTAGTTAAGTTAAGTTAATTATTAAATTAATTAATTAATTTATTATTCTTTTTTTTACTTAATAGGGGTGTGGGGCCCCCTAGTCAGTGGCCCAGAGAGCCACCGCGGGGCGGGTGCTAGCGGGCAATGATGCCCAGCCCGTTTGGGCGCTTGCCCAGGACGACAGGGGGGCGATGGCCAGAGGCGAGGCCACGGCGAGGGTGCTGCGGGCGGTCGACGGCGAGCGGCGCCAACGAAGGTTGGCGCTGGTGATGTAGAGCAGCAACAGGGGGTTGGCCACGACGCGGGGGCGCGGGCATCTGGAGGAGCAGGGAAGGCGACGGAGCCGAGGACGCCGGCGACAGGGCAAGCGGCGAGTGGTCTGCGCAAAGGCGAGGGACAGCAGACCGGCGAAGGCGGCCATGGTGGGCACGCGCGGGGCGGGCCGTGTGCGGCGAGGCGACAGCGGGGAACGGCTCGGGCACGATGGCCATCCAAAGGAGGCGCGACGAGCGCGGGGAGGCCGCGAGCGAGCACGGCCTCGGGCGCGCGGTGACAGGGGAAGAGGGGAAAGGAGGAGGGCGCTCACGGCGGGGCTGTAGGGACGTGGTAGTGGGGCGCGAGGAAGAGGACGAGGACGAGGCGACGACGGAGAGGATGCAGGCCGGCGGGGTGGTCCGGGGTGGTGGCCTCCGGCGAGGTCCTCGGCGGTGGCAGGCGCGGTCAATCCAGGCGGCGGGGGAGGGGATCGGGGGGAGAGAGAGTGGCGACGGGGTGTGGGGAGGGGGATCGGGGTAGTGGGTAGTGGGCTAGGGTTTGCCCTAGGTGGGGGGGTTAGTAGTAGGGAGTGGGTCATATAGGCCAGGAGAGGTGCGGCTGGGCTGGCCCGATTGACCACGAGGCCATTTGGGCCGTGGCCCAGCGAGGGGGGGGTGTTCTCTTTTGTTTGTATTTTGTTTTTATTAATTTTTCTTTTACCATTTTACTTTTAGTTTCTCTTTTATTTTAGTTTTAGTAAATTACCAAAGTGGCACCTAAATAGATTTTACAAATTATGCCACTGCCACAATAGTTTAATACTTATAACAAATTAGTTTTGAAAATGTTTATTATTTTTAAAGCATTTAAATAATTGTATTTGCTACTGTTTTCTTCATTTTAGAGTATTTAAACATTTTATAAAAGTGTGGTTTCACCACCATAATTACCTATGCATCATTTGGCTCACTCCGAACATTTTAGTTTTAATATTTGAAAACTTTTATTGTTTGCTTGATTTTGAATTTGAATTCGAACCGGTTGCGAACTAACGCGAGATTAGCAACAGTAATCGAGGTGACATAGCATCATTAGCAGAGGTTTACTGTAGCTTAAATATCCGGGCGTCACAGGTTGCCCAGAGCAACAAATATCCAGGCAGCATATGTGGATTACGTCCCATTTTTGTTCTCTTTAGCCACCTTTTTCCTATGTGAGGACAACTAACCGATCGACCTGGTCATTCTCTATTGCGTTGTCATGCCTTTCTACCCTTCTTCAACCAAGAGACATGAGACTCGTTCCTTAGCTACTGATTTTCCCCTTTTCAACCTAGATGCGGGTTCGATGCCTACTCTCTTGGACAATACAGTCTCCCTTCCTTTCCTAATTCAACCCAGACATGGATTAGTCTGCATGAAGTAGGGTTTCCTTTAATAGTGCAAATTATGGTTTTCGTCTGCGTGGCCAGCAGAGCAGAGGATAGCAAATTGGGAAGATGGTGGAGTGGAAAAAGATCCACATGCAACGACGTGCCAGATGGGGCAATAGAACAAGGGTATGGTTCGAAAAGAGGTAGCATACCCAAGGGTCGGCGGGAAGTGGCTTCGCTCGTGGTTGTCGTCCTCCGCACACACTACGACAGTGAGCTTGGGGATGGAGGCCATCCCGCACGGGCACTAGGTCTGAGAGGACGGCCTTGTCGTCAGTGCATGACCTCGCTCGCTGACGACGAGTGCGTCAACGCTGCACGTCCTTTTCTTCCCCGGCGGATCTGTGACCACCGGTGAGGAGGGAGAGAGGGGCCGTCTTTTTTAGATCTGGAGAGAGGGTGGTAGTGTGAGAAGCAAGTGGGCAGCCCTTGGCAAGAAAGCGCTGAAGCACCAGCCTATATATATCTTTTTTATACTACTAGTACTGGAGGTGGAGTAGTGGTAGAGTAGTTTATATTTTCTCTGCGTACAGTACCAATTAGTCGTGCTTCAAAACTGAATGGCACACCATTAAAAGAATAAAGGTCGATAACTAATGCAGCACCTCGGGCCAACGCGGCCAGATCGCATTTTGCACGAGAAATTACACACCATGTTTCGTTGACATGTGGTCCCGTTCCAACATATCAGTGAGACGACGGCGAGTAGTAGGAATATTTCCGAACCGACGTGTAGGCCGGGGCGCCCCTTCGTGAACCGTGGCAAACTGGCAACCGTCCACCGACTCTTCGCCTTTCCCTCTCAATTTGGAACTGCTGTCGCATGCTCTTCCTCTCCCTCCTCCATTTTCCTTCAGCCCTTCACCCTTTCTTCTGCCATTGTTCGATCGTCTTCTCCATGGAGGGAACAGGACGGAAACGACCCCGTTATTCTTGCCCCGATCTGAAAGATGACATGGTGGAGGAACTCATTGATCAGTCCGATGTCATCACCTCGGCTAGCATGGCAGGTTCGTTCAAGCCCATTCTCGACTCAACTAATAACATCATTACAAGGAACCCAAGAGTCAAGGAGCGGTTTGATCTCCCCTATCTTCTTCATTGTGACCCTGATGACTGGCGCCATCACGACGGAGGCCTTGCCCTGTGCAAGTTGATGCCGCTTGATAATGATACGTATGGTGTTAAGATGCCATCGCTTGAGGGCAAGGCTTGGGCAGGCGCAAATGGAGATTGGGTTGTTTACATTGGGTCCAACTGCGAGTGGGAACTTGTGAATGTGTACACTCGGGACCGGGTTCCACTTCCAAAAATCTCAGCAGACTGCCCAGAGGTTGAGCACACCGGTATTGTATGCACGTTCAAATACAATCATGGTGACTGTCTTCTATGCAAGATAGAAATTTCTCGAGTTCCCAACCGCTCTTGGAATTACAACAACTATGAATTTGTTGCTATTTTCGACAAGCTTGTTGCCGTCCTTGGTGGTTTGACTGGATGGATATTGCCCAAAAATCAGTTTCTGTACATGGACGAGTACGGTGATGCAATTCAGTATGAGGGCCTTGTGTTTGCTTCCACCACTCGTGGCGCTATTTTTGCATGGCATCCTTGTTGTTTCGGTACGTTTGTCTTCCACCGTAATTATAATTGTTTCATCCACATGCATGCGGGTTAGCAAGTTTCCCTTTACTAATTAACATTCTTCTTGTGTTTCCAAGGTCCTGTGAACATTCCACCACCTATACTTGAAAATTTTTATAACCAAGGGGGAGATGAAGATGGTGATGATCACGAGCATGAGGACCCATATACTCTTTGGCGCCTAGCAACTAATTCCGATGGATCACCTCTTCTCGTGTGTATACAGCCCACTGATGATGTTACTGCTAAGGAAGCAGGTGTAGTCTCCCATGGTCGCACTCTCCGGACCTATTCCAACACCCGTTGCATGGTATTCGGGATGGATACTAGTGTGCTAGAGCCAACTCCTTCTCACTGGTACAGAATTGATAGTCTTGGAGAAAACTCGCTCTTCCTTGGACAAAACTATCCAATGATGGTGAAAGGCGATCCAACTGCTGTTGACACAACATTACTACCATTTATGAGAAGCAACTGTGTCTATACCTCGGACATTTGGGTGGTTCCCTACCCTAGTACTGATATAGTAGGCCGCTTTAGCCTAGATGACCAGTCCTGCGTTGGCCTCCAGATCGACAATGGATGGCCCGTCCCAGAGAATCACTTGTGGTTCAAAGCAAGCATTTCCAACGCCGAGGAATGCTTGAGTTGAAGTTCGTTTCATTGCTTGTTATTTGTTTTGTGGTGAAAACTTTAGTATTTATAATGTATCCTCATTGTCAATGTGGGTTGATGACCTGTTGTATGTAATAAAATGATATGCCTGTGATAAACTTACTAAATTTATGAATGGCCTTCGAGTCGCTTCTGTGAGTGAGTGGTGCGACGAGGCAAAAACATATTTTCCGAATACATAACTGTACGTGCATTGCAACAGGTTATCGGATGAGGCCAACCAACAATAGTAGTACACTATTTGTACTAGCTTCACATGCTTCGCGCGTCGTGCGGGTGTTTTTACTGTAGCCATATTGTACTATGTAACCAGCACCTCGAATCCTCAATACTAGTAGTACTATATAGTAAGTAGTAGGAGTAGTCGGGTGGCATGGGCCAGAACAAGCATTCACGTCCAGGAGTACGGCACACGCCACCAGCACGACTTCCATCTGACAGCATATTTCTTGGAGTCCGTGCTAGAGCAATCTCTTCAACCTCATCGTTTCTCTAACTCAGCCATCGCACGGCGGGCGAGGTGGGGGTTTGCCGATAGTTGGTTTCCTCAACTGCGGTCCTACTTATAAGGCCAACTCCAACGCTCTATCAATATATGGATGTACTCTTCTTCCCAATACAAAAACTTGCACCCATTCTACTCCCTCCATTGCGCAATACATGCCTTCTATTTGTCAAAATATATATGTATCTAGACATGTTTTAGTATATAGGCACATCCATTTTTGGACAAATGGAAGTCAAGTATTTTGGAACGGAGGGAGTACACAATAAATTTTTTAAGTTAGCACAACTAGTCTAATCCGAGAGCACAACCGAAGATTTGGTCGGGTTCTTCCTCCTTTTGCCGATACGTGGGACATCCAGCATCCAGGTCGTGTCATGAAAGAAAATAGAGTGGTAGTTGAAGCCACGAGATGTGCATCTTGGGTTAAATTGTAAATAGAATCTTACTACTCTTGAGTAACTCCAAAAGCGGGCACTGAAGATCTTTCTTGGATTTGTTTTTCATCACCAGCACGTCGAGGTGAAAGCTGTGCAGGTTCAGTGGGTCCGCTTGCGTTTTCACTGACATGTGGGACCACATGTGAGCAAACAGACGATGGGCTCCGCGTGTGCGCTGGCTGGCTGAGAAGAGAGATAGAGGAGGGATGAGCACGGACTGCAGGAAATTTGTTCTACGTACCTCGATATAGGCTCGATATAGTGGGGTGGCATGGGCCATAACTAGCATTCACGTCTAGCAGTACGACACACACCACCCACACGAGTCCCATGTGACACCAATTTTCTTGGAGTCCATGCTACAGCCATCTCTTCTCCCTCCTATTTTCTCAGCCATCGCGCGGTGGGCGGGGTGGGGGTTTGCCGATAGTCGGTTTGCTCAACTGCGGTCCCACTTGTAAGTGAAAATGCAACATCGCATGCATTCCCGCTTGAGCAGCGTGCCGGACCAACCGTGTGGGGGTGCGACGCGAACACGGTGGGCTTTTCCTTTTGAACTCGTAACTTGTAAAATTTGGTTCTGCTCCATGGCGCGATCGATAGATAGAAAATAACAATTTTGCCTAGAGTAATGAGAAGTTTGGTTCTGGCGCCGTTCATGCATGGAGTATGTAAGAAAATTATGAAGTTGATGCGAAAGGTAAGATAATTACTGTAGTATCATATACTACTACATGGATTTGACGGAAAGATAAAAATACATACGGATCCATCAACGACATCCTCACGCCCTAGTGCGCCGGGTCACCAACCGACGTGTCAGGAGCAGCGGTGTTGGCGGCAAGCTCAACGTGCTTCTGATCAGTGCCGTCCAAGGTTGCCCTGCGGTCCAAGAAGGCCAGCGTCCTATCGTCCTCCTCTTGCATGTAGTAGTCCTTGTGGACGATTTGCGCGTAGACGTGGGTGATTATGTCGATGGTGTCTTGCTGCGCTAGGCGCTGCGCGGCGAGCGCGACCTCGAGGTGGAAATTCTCCGGCGCGACGGCGGGCAGTTGCAGGGCCACCAGTGCATCGAAGAGGTTGTCACCATAGTGGCCGTTGAGGGTGGCGGGCATCACAGAGCCTGGGCGCATCGGCTGGAGGCTTACGCCAAAGTCGTCCGCGAGCTTCTTGACGACGGTAAACTTGTCGAGGAAACCGACGAGGACCTCCTCGTACAAGGAGACAAAGCTGTCGTCCAAGCGGCCCCTCGCCCTGGCGGCCTCAAGAAATACTACCTGGAGACGTTCCTCGTTGCCGAGCCGCAGGCCGGGGTCATGGACCATCTGGCACAGCCGGCTGATGCTCGTGCTCATCGCCTCCATGGGTCTAGCTTAGCTTCTAGTCAACTGATCTTGCGATTCAAGTGATCACTCTTGTCCTTGGTTAGCGTGCGTAGGTGTGTAGGATTTCGTACTACTCCTCGGCCCTCTAATGCACCTGCCTTTGGCTGTATGATAGGTGGGCCAGCCACCCCCCGGGCCCACGTGTCATTCACCCAAAGGCAGTTGCCGTAAGTCAATGAAGCTGTGTCCCCCTCCGTGTCGGTGTAGTATAGTCATCTCACCGGACCTCTAGTTGGGGCCAAACGAGAGAAGTTTGATGTTTACTGGTTTATTGGTCCCCTTTGCATTTTGCGCCAAGTTTTTACCTTTGATTTAACTAATAAATGTTAATGCATGTAAACAAAAATGTTGTGTAAGTCACATTACGAAAACCAAATAATCCCAGAACACTTAGGCACGGTGCATTAACTCCCTCCTTGTTTCTTATTTCGTGACATATCAACCAATGAGAGATGTTGGGTGTGCATGCTTCCAATGACTTGAGACTACCAAACATGACATGCATTGTTTAGTTCATTGCATGCAATCCTATTAGTACTCTAGTTAGCAAAAAAACATTAAGTTCTCTCCCCGATAGGAATAAACACCATGTATTTATTTACAAAGGGAGTAGTACATTTTTTGTGACATGCATTACTAGATATTGCTAGTCAAATACTAAAATCCAGATGGACGTGGTAGTACTCCTAAATCCAGATGGTGGTGCTACTAGTACTAGTAGTAGTACTACCAATGTAGTAGTAGGAGTACTAGCACTGTACTACCCGTTGGTCAAATTATTACGTGCTGCTCCTCACAGTGAAGTGACAAGACCCTGCGCCGGAGATGACACCTGAGTATAGGCGCCGTGTTCGGCATACCATAGTCAGCCTCACCGTCTGCAGTCACTATCATCATGGCTGTAGAGCTAGCCTGCTGTCACGCCCAATATGCGACCCTATCCTAAAGGAACTCGAAGGTCCCACCAAGGATAGAAGTGCATATTGGAGACGCTTTTGCAAGGTGGATATCATTACATCATACCATTACATAATAGTTGGGGATACATACAAGAGGCATACAAATGCCGTAAGGGTACAACAATACATCATACATAATCAACATCCGACTACGGATGAAACACAAACAGAAGCTCAAACGACATCCACCCTGCTAGCCCAGGCTGCCGACCTGGAACCTATCCCCTGATCGAAGAAGAAGCAGAAGAAGAACTCCGAAACAAGCAAACATCGCTCTTGCGTCATGATCATCGCATAACCTGTACTTGCAACTGTTGTTGTAGTAATCTGTGAGCCACGAGGACTCAGCAATCCCATTACCATGGGTATCAAGACTAGCAAAGCTTAATGGGTATGGAAAGGGTAAGTAATGAGGTTGCAGCAGCGACTAAGCATATATGGTGGCTAGCATACGCAAATAAGAGCGAGAAGAGAAGCAAACAGAACGGTCGAGAAGCTAGCAATGATCAAGAAGTGATCCTGAAACTACTTATGTTCAAACATAACCCAAAACCGTGTTCACTTCCCGGACTCCGCTGAAAAGAGACCATCATGGCTACGCACACGGTTGATGCGTTTTAATTCGAATCTGGTGTCAAGTTCTCTACAACTGGACGTTAATAAATTCCCATCTGCCACATAACCGCAGGCACGGCTCTCGAAAGTTTATACCCTGCAGGGGTGTCCCAACTTAGCCCATCACAAGCTCTCACGGTCAACGAAGGATATTCCTTCTCCCAGGAAGACCCGATCAGTCTCGGAATCCCGGTTTACAAGACATTTCAACGATGGTAAAACAAGACCAGCAAAGCCGCCCGATGTGCCGACAAATCCCGATAGGAGCTGCACATATCTCGTTCTCAGGGCACAACAGATAGGTCAGCCTACGAGTAAAACCAGCCCTTGAGTTGCCCCGTGGTGGCCCCGCAGTCTGCCTGGTTCGGACCAACACTCGAAGGAGCACTGGCCCCCCGGGGAGGGGGGGGGGGGGGTTAAATAAAGATGACCCTCGGGCTCTGGAAAACCCATGGGAAAAAGGCTTAGGTAGGCAAATGGTAAAACCAAGGTTGGGCCTTGCTGGAGGAGCTTTATTCAAAGCGAACTGTCAAGGGGGTCCCATAAATCACCCAACCACGTAAGGAACACAAAATCAAGGAACATAACACCGATATGATGGAAACTAGGGCGGCAAGATTGGAACAAAACACCAGGCATCAGGCCGAGCCTTCCACCCTTTACCAAGTATATAGATGCATTAATTAAATAAGAGATATTGTGATATCCAACATAATCCTGTCCATCAAGGAGCAATCTTCAACTTCACCTGCAACTAACAACGCTATAAGAGGGGTTGAGAAAAGGCGGTATCATAGCCAAGCAACGGTTTGCTAGGAAGGGTGAAAAGGTTAGAGGTTGACATGGAAGTTTGGGAGGCTTGAAGAACAAGTGATAGGTAACGCAGCATAGCGATAGAACAAAGCAACTAGCATAGCAATGATAGTAATGAGATCCAAGGTGACGGTCATCTTGCCTGAAATCCCGCAAGGAAGAAGAACGAGTCCATGAAGAAGAAGCCACGAAGACGAACCCAACGTAGTCGAACGAATCCTCACAATCGCAACGAAATAGGAACTATCGAGAAGGAGCATAACCGGAAAGAAGCAAACAACAAGATAAACACACAACACATAAACATGACATGATGCACAATCAAGCATGATGCATGCCAAGGTTAAATGTTGTTAACATGGCAAGAGGTGAAGCATAAGTAATATAACTAATCAGGCAAGTTTAAATGAGGCCGGAAACATAAATAACAATTCCGAAAAATCGCCATATGCATATTTCAAATTTGCTACTGTTTTGCCCTATACACAAGTTTTTTACTTGGATGCATGGACATATAGTTATTGACAATTCAAAAAGATGGCATTTATGTGAATATGCTAAAACAAAAGAAACAGTAGGGGACACGGGCTGGGGAAGCCACTGTCAATGACGTGTGGCTCGGGTGCTGAGGTGGCAGGAGTGTGGGTGTGGAGAGGAGTGTGTGGACAGAGAGGATGACGAATGGGGTCCCACTGTCATAGAGGCAACAGAGGCAAAAAATGGTGTTCTAAATGATGTTCCCGAGAGGATTCGAACCCGGGTCTCCCAGGTAGAACTCTGCTCCCCGATCCACTGCGCTGCTACTACTATTGTTGGCATGATGGGGCACGACTTCTTTTGAACTAGCTCCACGACGGACGGGGTTTCTTCTCTTCTGCAACAGAGAAGACATCGGCGGCACCGGCGGGCAACGGTGAAATGGCGGGGATGTGGTGTGGGTGCGCGCGTGCAGGAGCTTGCGTGAGGCCGGCCTGGCTGGCCATGGTTGTTGGCTGGAACAAGGACAGTGCATGGAGGGGGCGTGGGGCTTGCGTGAGCTCGCGAGCGTGTGCTGCGGAGGTGCAGCCGCGCGTGTGTGGAGCATGCGTGTGGTGAGTAGCAGGCTGGATGGGTGGTTGTGCTAAGAGGGCAGCTCGGTGATCAAAAGATCAGCTGAAAACTGAAACAAGACGAACCAAACAAGGGCTGGCCTTGCTGGTCGAGGCGTTCGGCCACGGCCTTGAGCAATGGCTCGCCCAGGCGCATGCGTTGCGGGCGTTGTGCGCAGCGGAGTCAGGTGCGGCAAGGTGCGGGTGCAGCAGAACAGAGAATTAGCCCGGGTCGAGATTGACCAGGGTGAGGTACGACAGTCATGGTCCTACCACGGCTAGACCGAGGTACAGAGGAAGGAATCGACATGCAAGAGGGATTGGGAAGCTTCGGATGCTCACGTAGAGGTGCTCGGGGTCATCGAATGGGCTCGGGGAAGATCGGCGACGGCGAATTTAGGCAGAGACGCTCTCACCCGAGGAAGAATAAGAGGAAGAGGGCGTCGGCATCTTAGCGTCCCACGGCGATGCAGAGGACGTAGGGGATGAAGATGAACTTGGCGAAGCTCTGGGGCACGCTCTCTTCACCGGCGCTCGTCGGAGGGTGCGCCGGCGACTTGCACGCGGCCTCGGCCCTGTCGGGTAAGGTGGAGAGAGGAAGAAAAGGGGAAAGCGGAGGATCCCTGGGTGGCGGCGTGGAATAGAAACCCTAGGAGAAAGCCTCGGACGCCGAGGGGGTTTAAATAGGGACTCGGAGGGTCGATGTGGAGCTCTCTGCCCACGGCGGCCACGTGTTGTGTGTGCTCTGTTTTCACTGTGAGGAGAAGAAGAACAGTGCCAGGCAAAACGCTACGGTGAAAAGGACTTGGGCTGGGCTGGCGCGGTGAAAATGAGAGGGAGAGGTAGGAAAAAAATAAATAGCTGGGCCGCTGGAAATTCTCTCTCCCTCCTGTCTTTCTTTTCTATGTTCCAGAGTAGAAAATTACCTGGAAGAAAAGAATAGAAGGGTAGGAATGGGATTTGATAGAGATGGAAATATCTGTGGAGTCCTGGAAATATGCAAACTTGGAATAAAATACTTTGGCAATTTTTAGATGTAGAAAAATAATTCAAGTTTGAATTAAATTCAAACTTGAGCCATTTTTGAACCCAACCAAAACAAGTTCAAAGGAGCTGAAATTCGGTAGAGAGGTTGAACGCATGGTTGAGAATTTGTAGGAAAAGAATGAACATTATACGGAACAGAAATAATGCCACTTGAATAAATGGGTGAGAATTGAAAGAAAGAAGCTAAAGATGGGGTGTTGCACTTGATGATGGTTTAGAAGGGAAAGGGCAAGATGAAACAACAAATAAGATGAGGAGAAGGAGTTCACAAAGATAACAAGCACACTACAACTATGATCATGATGCAAAATCAACAAAAATGACAAAGGAAATATCACATCATGAAGCATAGAAGAAAGCAAGGATGGTGCAATGCAATATAATATAAGATGAACATGATGCA
Source organism: Triticum timopheevii (assembly GCA_963921465.1). Classification (NCBI taxonomy): domain Eukaryota; kingdom Viridiplantae; phylum Streptophyta; class Magnoliopsida; order Poales; family Poaceae; genus Triticum; species Triticum timopheevii. The sequence continues at coordinate 110,377,247 of OY997270.1, forward strand.
AGAAGCAAAAATGACAAGAAACTCAATATGATCATGGCATAACATATAGGAATGAAATAGGCAAAACAATTATGATAATGCAACAAACATAAAAACACACGACAAGGACTAAAATAAATAGAAGGCATATGGAGCATCGGTCTTGGGGCGTTACAACTCTCCTCCACTAACAAGAGATCTCGTCCCGAGATCTTAGGAACGAGGCGGAAGAGAAAGAGGAAGAGGTGAAGTAAGAGTGCAAGAGAAAAGATGAACAGGATCGAGAGCACTCGGGTAGAAAGATGAATGGCGAATGTTACGACAATCAAAAGCTCATGGAATAAGATAGACTCTGAAACCACTCCGGTTAGAATAAGATAGGAAAGGAATAAATAAAAGAGTTCGGCAACACTTCGACTGAAAATGGAGGATTAGAACATGAACTTCACCCAATGAGATGGCACTTGACGAGATGAATAATGCAATGCCTCCGGAAGAATTGAAAGAATTGGATGAAAAGAACTTAGAAGGAAGGGTTGAACGGAGTTGTTGAGAAAATCAACAACGAAAGAAATAAGCTTGTTGTGGACTTATCGAAAACAACTCAAAACTTGAGGTGAACTTATACCACAACCAAATGTCTGAAAAGCTGAGAAGAATGAAGAAATGCAAAACTCCACTTCAGAAGAAAAAGAAGAATCATTTGCACTTTGAGACGCGAGAAGAAAAGATACTTGAACTCCTCCTACAAAATCTTGATGAATTCTTGAAGAATGAATTAAATCATGAAGAACCACCATGAAGAACTCCGGTGACGAAAGGATGATGAGATAGAATGAAGGATGAAATAATAAAATGAAAGCTTGTGGTGATTTAGATGGAGGTTCCGACGAAATGGCCGAGGAAATATTCGAACTCCGGAAAAGAAAAGATGAAAACACTTGGAACTAGAATTTATTCATCAAGAACAAACTCTGAAGAAAGGGATTAATCACTTTGAGGAAATAAAAATAAGATTTATTGTATGCTTATCCTTCATCAAATTAAATTGATGACAAGCAATGGATTTTTCATACTACTTATTCTTCTTGAAAAAGATTGAGAAGTGACAGATGGCAAACTTGAGAAGGTCTTCATGAACCAATGGTAGGATTGAAAAGAACGAATGAAGTAATATGATAACAAAGGAAAAAGTATATGAAGGAACCACCGTAAGAATTCGAAAATGACTGATGAAAGAAGATGAATCACCGGGAAGAATTAGAAGAACCAATATGCTAGAGGGGATTTAGCTGCAAAAGAACAAAGAGATCATGAGCTGATTAAGAACACTTGAATGAAGCACCGGGATAATTGGATAACGGTAGCTGAAATGTGAGGACAAAAAATTCTTCTGGAACGATGGCCTTCGGTGAAAAGAAACGGGAAAACAACTTCTGACATACTCCGGATGGGTAAGAAAGAATAACTGACAAATGGAATATATCGAGAGGATAACAAGAAGCTAGAACCACGAATCTTCGAGAGAACGGGCAAGATTTAGAGGAAAAACTCTTCTTCGGTCTTCAAATGTAGAGAATGACTACGAGAAGCACCACCAAAATTGTTGAGACACTCCAGACGAATGAAAAGAGGAAAGGTTGAACCAGCAATGAAAAGAATTTGAAAGCGATCTTGGAGAAAGCATGTGATTGATGGAACCCATTCTTATGTCACCTTGAAAAGAATTTGAGAATAACTCCGGGAGAATTAGAAGAGTCAGGTGAGATCCTGGGAAAAGACCTGTGGGTTAGGGGCCACTAAAAGAAAACACCATTGAAAAGGATTGTTGAAGAGATAGATGATGCACCAGAACAATAAAAATATTTGAATGAGGTGACAACCTCGAATTAATTGGAACACAGACGAATCTCCTGAGATGTCTTGAACACTCCGGAAGGATAAACTGGCGAGAGGCGAACAAGCTGGGAAAACACCTCGCTCTGATACCAACTTGTCACGCCCAATATGCGACCCTATCCTAAAGGAACTCGAAGGTCCCACCAAGGATAGAAGCGCATATTGGAGACGCTTTTGCAAGGTGGATATCATTACATCGTACCATTACATAATAGTTGGGGATACATACAAGAGGCATACAAATGCCGCAAGGGTACAACAATACATCATACATAAGATCAACATCCGACTACGGCTGAAACACAAACAGAAGCTCAAACGACATCCACCCTGCTAGCCCAGGCTGCCGACCTAGAACCTATCCCCTGATCGAAGAAGAAACAGAAGAAGAACTCCGAAACAAGCAAATATCGCTCTCGCGTCATGATCATCGCATAACCTATACCTGCAACTATTGTTGTAGTAATCTGTGAGCCACGAGGACTCAGCAATCCCATTACCATGGGTATCAACACTAGCAAAGCTTAATGGGTATGGAAAGGGTAAGTGGTGAGGTTGCAGCAGCGACTAAGCATATATGGTGCCTAGCATATGCAAATAAGAGCGAGAAGAGAAGCAAACGGAATAGTCGAGAAGCTAGCAATGATCAAGAAGTGATCCTGAAACTACTTACGTTCAAATATAACCCAAAACCGTGTTCACTTCCCGGACTCCGCCGAAAAGAGACCATCACGGCTACACACACGGTTGATGCGTTTTAATTCGAATCTAGTGTCAAGTTCTCTACAACCGGACATTAACAAATTCCCATCTGCCACATAAACGCGGGCACGACTCTCAAAAGTTTATACCATGCAGGGGTGTCCCAACTTAGCCCATCACAAGCTCTCACGGTCAACAAAGGATATTCCTTCTCCCAGGAAGACCCGATCAGTCTCGGAATCCCGGTTTACAAGACATTTCGATGATGGTAAAACAAGACCAGCAAAGCCGCCCGATGTGCCGACAAATCCCGATAGGAGCTGCACATATCTCGTTCTCAGGGCACAACGGATAGGTCAGCCTATGAGTAAAAACAGCCCTCGAGTTGCCTCGTGGTGGCCTGCAGTCTGCCCAGTTTGGACCAACACTTGAAGGAGCACTGGCCCCGGGGGGGGGGGGGGGGGGTTAAATAAAGATGACCCTCGGGCTCCGGAAAACCCAAGGGAAAAAGGCTTTGGTAGGCAAATGGTAAAACCAAGGCTGGGCCTTGCTGGAGGAATTTTATTCAAAGCGAACTGTCAAGGGGGTCCCATAAATCACCCAACTGCGTAAGGAACGCAAAATCAAGGAACATAACACCGGTATGACGGAAACTAGGGCGGCAAGAGTGGAACAAAACACCAAGCATAAGGACGAGCCTTCCACCCTTTACCAAGTATATAGATGCATTAATTAAATAAGAGATATTGTGATATCCCAACATAATCCTGTCCATCATGGAGCAATCTTCAACTTCACCTGCAACTAACAACGCTATAAGAGGGGCTGAGCAAAGGCGGTAACATAGCCAAGCAACGGTTTGGTAGGAAGGGTGAAAAGGTTAGAGGCTGACATGGAAGTTTGGGAGGCTTGAAGAACAAGTGATAGGTAACGCAGCATAGCGATAGAACGAAGCAACTAGCATAGCAATGATAGTAATGAGATCCAAGGTGACGATCATCTTGCCTGAAATCCCGCAAGGAAGAAGAACGAGTCCATGAAGAAGATGAAGCCACGAATATGAACCCAACGTAGTGGAACGAATCCTCACAATTGCAACGAAACAGGAACTATCGAGAAGGAGCACAACCGGAAAGAAGCAAACAACAAGATAAACACACAACACATAAACATGACATGATGCACAATAAAGCATGATGCATGACAAGGTTAAATGTTGTTAACATGGAAGTGGTGAAACATAAGTAAACTAACTAATTAGGCAAGTTTAAATGAGGCCGGAAACATAAATAACAATTCCGAAAAATCCCCATATGCATATTTCAAATTTGCTACTGTTCTACCCTATACACAAGTTTAGAGTTGTTAAACATGCAAAGTAATGCTACCATGTTAATCTATGCATTTTCCTAGCCCATTTACATATAAAGAACATTTAAATCTGAGCAAAGGTTATTTAGTTATAAAATAAAACATTTTAGCATGTCATTTATGCGAATTAATGCAAACAACAAGGTTAATCATTTTTAACATGGAAGGAAGCAGCATATTATGAAAGTACATGAAAATCTGTGTAAGATGCATATATGACATGTTTTACTTGGATGTATGGACATGTAGTTATTGACAATTCAAAAAGATGGCATTTATGTGAATATGCAAAAACAAAAGAAACAGTAGGGGATACGGGCTGGGGCAGCCACTGTCAATGAGTGTGGGCTCGGGTGCTAAGGTGGCAGGAGTGTGGGTGTGGAGAGGGGTGTGTTGACAGACAGCATGACGAATGGGGTCCCACTGTCATAGAGGCAACAAAGGAAAAAATTGGGGTTCTAAATGATGTTCCCGAGAGGATTCGAACCCGGGTCTCCCCGGTAGAACTCTGCTCCCCGATCCACTGCGTTGCTGCTACTGTTATTGGCAGGATGGGGCACGACTTCTTTGAACTAGCTCCACGGCGGACGGGGTTTCTTCTCCTCTACAACAGAGAAGACATCGGCGGCACCGGCATGCAACGGTGAAACGGCGGGGATGTGGTGTGGGTGCGCGCATGTAGGAGCTTGCGTGAGGCCGGCCTGGCTGGCCATGGTTGTTGGCTGGAACAAGGACAGTGCACAGAGGGGGCGTGGGGCTTTCGTGAGCTCACGAGCGTGTGCTGCGGAGGTGCAGCCGCATGTGTGTGGAGCATGTGTGTGGTGACTAGCAGGCTGGATGGGTGGTTGTGCTAAGTGGGCAGCTCGGTGATCAAAAGATCAGCGAAAAACTAAAACAAGACAAACCAAACAAGGGCTGGCCTTGCTGGTCGAGGCGTTTGGCCACGGCCTTGAGCAATCGCTCATCTAGGCACGCGCATTGCAGGCACTGTGCGCAGCGGCGTCAGGTGCGGCAAGGTATGGGTGCAACGGAACAGAGCATCAGCCCGGGTCGAGATCGACCAGGGTGAGGTACGATAGTCACAGTCCTGCTACGGCTAGACCGAGGTACAGAGGATGGAATCGACATGCAAGAGGGATTGGGAAGCTTCGGATGCTCATGTAGAGGTGCTCGGGGTCGTCGAACGGGCTCGAGGAAGATCGGCGGCGGCGAATTTAGGTAGAGACACTCTCACCCGAGGAAGAAGAATAGGAAGAGGGCGTCGACATCTTAGCGTCGCACGGCGATGCAGAGGACGTAGGGGATGAAGATGAACTTGCTGAAGCTCTGGGGCACGCTCTCTTCACCGGCGCTCGTCGGAGGGTGCGCTGATGTCTTGCGCGCGGCCTCGGCCCCGTCGGGTAACGTGGAGAGAGGAAGAAAGGGGAAAGGGGAGGATCCCTGGGTGGCGGCACGGAATAGAAACCCAAGGAGAAAGGCTCGGACGCCGAGGGGGTTTAAATAGGGACTCGGAGGGTCGACGTGGAGCTCTCTTCCCACGGCGGCCATGTGCTGTGTGTGCTCTGTTTTCACTGTGAGGAGAAGAAGAACAGTGCTAGGCAAAACGCTACGGTGAAAAGGACTTGGGCTGGGCTGGAGCGGTGAAAATGAGAGGGAGAGGTAGGAAAAAAATAAATAGCTGGGCCGCTGGAAAATCTCTCTCCCTCCTGTCTTCCTTTTCTATGTTCCAGAAGAGAAAATTACCTGGAAGAAAAGAATAGAAGGGTAGGAATGGGATTTGATAGAGATGGAAATATCTATGGAGTCCTGGAAATATACAAACTTGGAATAAAATACTTTGGCAATTTTTAGAGGTAGAAAAATAATCCAAGTTTGAATTAAATTCAAACTTGAGCCATTTTTGAACCCAACCAAAACAAGTTCAAAGGAGCTGAAATTAGGCAGAGAGGTTGAAGGCATGGTTGAGAATTTGTAGGAAAAGAATGAACATTATACGGAACAGAAACAATGCCACTTGAATAAATGGGTGAGAATTGAAAGAAAGAAGCTAAAGATGGGGTGTTGCACTTGATGATAGTTTAGATGGAAAGTGCAAGATGAAACAACAAATAAGATGAGGAGAAGGAGTTCACAAAGATAACAAGCACACTACAACTATGATCATGATGCAAAAGCAACAAAAATGACAAAGGGAATATCACATCATGAAGCTGTCGGATTTCGGGTTCCGGCAGACCCTTGAGGTTTGAACTCTGGGGTGCGCATGAAGATCTTTCCCCTACCAGCTCACATCTCGAAGTCTCGCAAAGGATCTAGGCTAGAAAGAAGAACACACAAGGGACACGAGGTTTATACTAGTTCGGGCCACCGTTGTGGTGTAATACCCTACTCTAGTTTGTGGTGTGGTGGATTGCCTCAGGGGCTGATGATGAATAGTACAAAGGGAGAAGAGCCTCGCGAGGGCTGTTCTTGAGCTGGTGCAATGAACTGCTTGGGTGAGTTCAATCGCCTCTCTCTCCCTCTCTTTCTCTCTGATCGATCCGTCTCCAAGATGCCTCTACTCTATGATGGCTAGTCCTATTTATAGAGGGAGGCCCTGGGCCTCTTCCCAAATAATGGGTGGGAAGGGCGCCAACATTTGGCCACTTTGAAGGGGAACATCTAGTACACTTATCCTGATGAAAGTTGGTCTTCGGCTGCCAAAGGCTCTGACGATGACGCCGTCCTGGGCTCCACGATGACCTCCGTCCCGCCGTTCTGCTGGTCTTGGTCTTGTTGCATCGAAACGGTAACCTTTGCCTAATGCCTTGGCCTGTGCTTGCCCCCTTTGCACCGAAGGGGAAACAAGGACACTGCACAGGCCGGCGCTCGCCTGGCACCCACCTGGTCTCGATCGACATGGCTTGCGTCACGGGCACCTCACGAGGTACCCTGCCTTGATTTCTCCGCCTCTCCGCGAGCCTGCCTGGTGAGGCCGCTCCTGAGGAAGCTTCCTGTCGTCCACCCCGCGAGGCTTGGCCCCTCGCGAGGGTCTTGAGCTTGAGCTGATGAAGCTGGTCTGCACTAGGCCCCCATTTGAGCCACGCCGCAGGCCGCAGGCAGGCAAGTCTGGGGACCCCCATACCCAGAACGCCGATAGTAGCCCCATTCCCAAGGCGCGCCCGGACTTGGCTTAGCAGAGAAGTGAAGGGGCAAGTGCGAAGCGCCGCGGGCCCCAACAACCTGCCTCCTTGGGCGCCGCGTGGCGATTGATTGGACGTGGGCGTCTTCACTTCCCACGACGCCTCGGCAACCGCATGACTTGACAAGTCCCTGCATGCAAAAATGGGTCATGATTACCTGCGATCGTGGTGGTCGACGGTTGGCCTTCTCCGGCTATAAGTACGGAATGACGCGAGCCTTTTCAGTCCATCCCTTCCTGCTTCTCCCTTTCCTTCTTCTTTCTCGCCCTTGCTCCACCTTACGCCAATGGCGCCTATCCGCCGGTTTCGGCAGAAGAGGTGGGAAAGGCCCCCTGAGAGGGTCCCGACCCGCTTCCGCCGAAGAAACGGCTAGTCCTCTGCTGCCGAGATGAGGGTACTCGGCAGGAGGCATCGAGGCCCTGGTACGAGCGGCCGCCGCCTGGGTTCTCGCTGCCCTTGTATGCCCACATCGAGGGCCCTGGAGGAGAAGGCATCGAGCCACACCGACGGTGCCACCACCGTCGCCGGCGAGTCATGGCGGTGCGCGTCGTCCCCCCTGGAGTCCACGCCGAGGGCTCCTCTCGCGAGCTCGTGCTTCACGCCGCCATGCCTCCTCGATCTTGGATTCGCCTTCCTCCCTCCTTCGCCTTCGAGATCCCGCCGAGGGGGCCTCTTGAGCTCTGGCTGCAGCACACTGACTGCAGTACCCCTGCGACCGGAGCGGAGGTCGAGGTTGTCGCTCCGGGCAAGGTCTACATGACCCGGGGCTGGGGCGAGATCGCCCGGGTCTGCCGAACTGGAGGTGCCCTCGTGATTCATTTCGAATAGGATGGAGCCTCCTTGATGTTCTTCAAGGTGTTCGACGCGGAAGGACGCCGGCTGGAATGCTGCCCCGAGAAAGGCGGCTGGGGGATCATCGTGGCGAGGACCAGGCCCGCCAACCGCTTCCCCAGCAGCTCCTCAGGCAGCAGCGGAGGTGCCAGAGGGTCCAGCGACTCTGCCGAGCTCACGCGACTCCAGAGACGAGCGACGAAAGCTACGAGCCCCCGAGCTCGCATCGCACTCGGAGCAGGGTGGGTGCTTCGGGCCGCCGGCGCAGCTGATCTGGATGGGGTTGGAGCCGATGCCTGATGGCCCACTGTTGATGATGGCGTCTCCTGCGGAGGAGCGTAGTTAGCATTCCTTAGGTTAAGCACCTTTTGTTCCCTGCAAGGAATCGAAGTACCACCCCACGGGGTTATGTAAGGCGCTGGCCATGTCTTTTGTGAATATTATATCCCCATTATGAATCGATGCGAGATGCTTGTCCTGCCCCGCTCGGCTCCCCCTTTCTTTCCTCACGAGGGCTTGGTGCTCTACGCTGACAACTCCCGGTCCCTAGGTAGGCTTCAGCCGTCGCTGGTATGCCAGGTCGCGATGCCGTGGTCAAGGCCAGGAGGTGAGAGGCCCAAGGTCCAGTAAGAGCCCCTGAGTCGCGATGCTCAGGGGGTCCCCTTTAGCGCTCAAGCAGTCTCCGTTGGGCAAGAAAGGTAGGCAACGTTGCCGTGACAGAGCTGCACTAGGCGAGGGTTTAGCACTGAGTCAAATCAGTTTTCACGTGACTTATCTCGTAGGTTTCGCGTAGTTTTCGTCGAGGTGCCGGCCCTGCGTGGCGGCAGCTGAGGTGTAGACGGGTTAGGTCCTCATGAGCTTCTTCCCTCTTCCCCACACTTTCCTTAATGCTCTACGTCCTCAGGTCCCGACCCTCGAGCGAGCTCAGCTGCCGCTGGTATGACAGGTCGCGATGCCGTGGGTCAAGGCCAGGGGGTGAGGGCTGGAGAGCCAGTAAGAGCCCATGAGTCGCGATGCTCAGGCGCCCCCCTTTTAACGTGCAAGCGGATCGTGTCGGAGAGAAGGAAAGAAAGCTCGCGACGTCCCCAATGCAACTTTTGGAGTGGGTCCTGCATACCAATCACAAGGGGAAACAATGCCTGTTGTTACGGTTGCCAGCCAACCATTGGTCGCTCCGAGGGAGTGATTGGGGCACTGAGGACCCGGTGAGGTGGCGCCTTGCAGGGTGTTGCAGGGATGGACCCGTGCGCAAGTGCCGTGCCAGAGCGAGTGGCTCCAAAGGTAGGTGTCAATCAAGTAGGCGATTAGGTCAAGCATGTTAAGCACGAAGGAGCAAATCCATTTAGATAGATGTGGGAAAAGAAAACGCCACTGGGTCAGGCCCAAGCAGCTTGGAGATAATGCAGCCCGAGGGGCGCCCCCAACAAGGTAGGTAAAGAGCATAAGCAAAACGGATACATGCCGCAGGGACGGACCCACGCGACCTAGGAATGATGCAGCCCTGCGGGCGCTCCCAGCTGAAAATGGAACTTGAAAGATGTCACCTGATACCGTTGGAGATGAAAGGATGTTGAAGTAGCAGACGACGCGTGGTGAGGAGGCCGACCCTCACGAGCTGTCGGGGCCTGGAGCCTCGGGAGGCTCCGGAGGTACAGGTGGATCTTCGAGGGCCATCTCCATCTCCGCCAGGACCGCGTGATGCCTGACCTCCTGAGCCTCCAGAATGCTCCTCAGTAGTCGCTGATGAGCGGCGACCGTGTTCGGCAGGCCCAAGGGCATGCGAACGTAGCTCTGAGGTGGGCCCTTGCAGCGCCCCACGTGTGAAGGCCAGAGGCTCTCCTGAGACGCGGCTCGATTGAGCCCTGGCACATCGATGCAGACGCGCAGCCCGCCATCCTCGCCTAGATGGGGGGCTGCTGCGGGTAGGCGGCGGCAGCCACGCAGGACTCTTGACTCCTATAGCTCCTGAATGTTCCTCGCGATGAACTCCTGAGGGTTTGGCCCTCCTTGCCTCATACCCTCCTGAGGGAAACTTGCCCTGAAGCACGCCTCCAAGTGGTGCCTGAGCGCCTCCCTTGTGACCTTGGCAAAGTCGGTGGCTCTCCAAGGAGGAGCCCCCGAGCCCCGCCTGAGGAGGCCGCCGGGCGCGCCTTCCTATGCGACAGAGGGTGGCGCCCCTTGAACGGGCGCGGATCCTGACACAACGCCTCTGGACACCTGCCTCCTGAGGGTTTGGGCCAGGTGAAGCCTTCTTCATCTTAGGGACCACCTCGAGAGGTCTTCCGCTCCTGTGATTTGGGTCTTCGACTGCTGCGGCCTGGAAGGCACGCTCCAGAGAACACACTGCATCCCTTTCCTCACAAGGCACTGTGATGACTCCATCGCTTCCTGGCATCTTGAGGACATTGTAGCCATGGTGAGTCACTGCCATGAACTTTGCCAGGGCTGGGTACCCGAGGATGGCATTGTATGGCAGGCGAATGTGGGCGACGTCGAAGTCAATGAGCTCGATGCAGTAGTTGTTGCGCTGCCCAAAGGTGACAGGAAGGCGAACTTGCCCTATCGGAACTGTGGAACCATCAGTGACTCCTGAGAAAGGCTTGGTCAGCTGAAGCTGATTATATGGCACTTGGAGATTGTTGAATGTCTCGACGGATAGGACATTGAGTCCTGCTCCACCATTGATGAGGGTCCTGGTGACTTGCACATTGCTGATGACTGGGGAGCAAAGCATCGGGAGGACTCCGGCCATTGCCGCGCACTTGAGCTGATCCGCGGAGCTGAACATGATTGCGCATGCAGACCACCTAAGAGGGCGCGTGGCCTCAAGCTTGGGGAGGACTGCATTCACCTCGTGAGCAAACTGCTTGAAGATGCGCTGAGAGGCTGGGGCCTGGGTGCCGCCCAGGATGCAAGCGATTGCGCGCGGATCCTGGAAGCCCCCAGCCCCCTCATCCTATTGATGGTCTTCATTCCTCCTCGGCGGTGGTGGCAGAGGAGGGAGGCCTGCGTTGCCTTGAGGGCGGTCCTCACGAGGCTGATCCCTCCAACCCCCCTCGCGAGGCTGGTCCTGCCAGCGGTCCTCGCGAGGTCGCTCACGCCACCCTTGGTGAGGGCCACGGTCTTCCCATCGTCCTCCACCTCTTCCTCCTCCTCGGCCATAGCCCCGGTCGTTGCGCTCGGGGCGTCAGCCCATACGCCCATCTCGCATGGCCCTGAGCTCTTGGCATTCATTGGTGTTGTGGGTGTGGAGGTCGTGGTACACGCAGTACCGGCTGCCCTTGGATGACTCAGGCTGATCCCTGCCTCGCTTGGTGTCTGGCTCTGCTGCGAGCACAACAGCCCCCTTGCACTTCACGTCCTTGACCTTGGGCTTCTTCTCTTCTGGATCGGCAGCCGGCAGCTCGAGGAGGGAGATGCGCCCTTCCTCAGCCCTGGCGCACTTGGTCGCCAAGTTGAACAGCTCCAGGGATGTGCACAGGTCTTCATGGATTGCCAGCTCCTCCTTCATCTTGATGTCACGCACGCCATCAGAGAAGGCTGAGATAATGGCTTCCTCAGTCACCCTGGGGTTCTTGAGGCGAGCGTTGTTGAAGCACTGGATGTACTTCTGCAGGGTCTCTCCTGGCTGTTGCTTGATGCGGCGCAGGTCACTCATGGCCGAGGGCCGGTCGCGAGTGCCTTGGAAGTTGGCAATGAAGCGAGTGTTCATCTCGTCCCAGGAGGAGATCGTGCCAGGAGCCAGGTTCAGGAGCCACATGCAGGCACCGTCCTTGAGCGCCATGGGGAACCAATTCGCCATGACCTTTTCGTCCCCGTTGGCGGCTTCAATGCCGAGCTCGTAGAGCTGTAGGAACTCCGCGGGGCCTGCAGTGGCCACTGGAGCTCTCTGCTGATGCGGGGTTTGCTCCTAAGTATTCCTGTCCGCCGCTGCCTGGAGCAGCGCGGGGTCTTGACGTGGTGGCGCAGGGATGCGGTCATGGCGCACCGGTGCTGGGAGCACGCAGGCACCTTCTTGGGGACGAGGGATCTCTTGGCAGCTCCTTTCTTGTCGCGTAGGCGTCGGACGCGGAGGGTCTCGTCCTGGGGCCATGCGCCTTGGAGCCAGGGCGCCTTCTTGGGGAGGAGGTGGTGGAGGCACCTCCTGATCCTCGCCTCCTGCGCAGGATGGAGGGCGAGGCAGCGAGAGGGACGGCATGGGAGAGCCCCTTGCGGCGCTGACGAGCTCGGTGATGCGGGCGAGCCAGTCCTCGTAGAGGTCATGGACGGGACGGTAGTGCAGGAGCTCACGCGCCAGGAGCAGCGCAGCGTGCGCGTCCGTGGGACGACGAACCTGCTGGAGTAAGCGACGGGGTGGCGGTGCGGCCTTCCCGCTGCACCGAAGGATACAGGGACGAGGCCTACTGCTCGTTCCCCGCCGGGTTGGTGGCGGCGTTGGCGGCAGGCGACGGGGAACAACGGGGGCGACCGCCGACAGGCGCCGTCTGGGCGACGCGGGTGGCGAGAGCAGCCCGACACTCGGCGTGAGCCCGACGAGCATCAGCCATGGACACGACGGAAGATCACACGCGACCAGTGGAAGAAAGATTCCGGCGCACCCCTACCTGGTGCGCCAAATGTCGGATTTCGGGTTCCGGCAGACCCTTGAGGTTTGAACTCTAGGGTGCGCGCGAAGATCTTTCCCCTACCAGCTCACGTCTCAAAGTCTCGCAAAGGATCTAGGCTAGAAAGAAGAACACACAAGGGACACGAGGTTTATACTAGTTCAGGCCACCGTTGTGGTGTAATACCCTACTCTAGTTTGTGGTGTGGTGAATTGCCTCAGGGGCTGATGATGAATAATACAAAGGGAGAACAGCCTCGCGAGGGCTGTTCTTGAGCTGGTGCGTTGAACTGCTTCGGTGAGTTCAATCGCCTCTCTCTCCCTCTCTTTCTCTCTGATCGATCCATCTCCAAGATGCCTCTACTCTATGGTGGCTAGTCCTATTTATAGAGGGAGGCCCTGTGCCTCTTCCCAAATAATGAGCGGGAAGGGCGCCAACATTTGGCCAGTTTGAAGGGGAACATCTAGTACACTTATCCTGACTAAAGTTGGTCTTCGGCTACCAAAGGCTTTGACGATGACGCCGTCCTGGGCTCCATGATGACCTCCATCCTGCCGTTCTGCTGGTCTTGGTCTTGTTGCACCGAAATGGTAACCTTTGCCTGATGCCTTGGCCTGTGCTTGCCCCCTTTGCACCGAAGGGGAAACAAGGACATTGCGTAGGCCGGTGCCCGCCTGGCGCCCACCTGGTCTCGATCGTCATGGCTTGCATCACGGCCACCTCACGAGGTACCCTACCTTGATTTCTCCGCCTCCTCGTGAGCCTTCCTGGTGAGGCTGCTCCTGAGGAAGCTTCCTATCGTCCACCCCGCGAGGCTTGGCCCCTCGCGAGGGTCTTGAGCTTGAGCTGATGAAGCTGGGCTGCACTGGGCCCCCATTTGAGCCACGCCGCAGGCTGCAGGCAGGCAAGTCTGGGGACCCCCGTTCCCAGAATGCCAACAGAAGCATAGAACAAAGCAAGGATGGTGCAATGCAATGTAATATAAGATGAACATGATGCAAGAAGCAAAAATGACAAGGCACTCAATATGATCATGGCATAACATATAGGAATGAAATATGCAAAAAAATTATGATAATGCAACAAACATAAAAACACACGACAAGGACTAAAATAAATAGAAGGCATATGGAGCATCGGTCTCGGGGCGTTACACCTGCTTACAACTAGCCTTGTTCGACATAATTTCCCGTGCGTAGATGCCCGTGCATTGCACGGAACACCAAGATTGGGGGTGGACGGCTCCGGCAGTGGCCATCGTGCCAGATTTTTCCACGGCCTTCTAGATGTGGTGGGGAGGAGATAAGGCTGATTGTGAGAGACAAGGAGTTGTTTGTAAATAGGGAACAAGTGCGGGCATATTTTTGCAAAAATGGAGAAGCTTGGTTTGTATGCGTCAGATCTAGATCCGACGGCTATTGGTGAAAGATGGGAGGCACAACATCATCACCAACTCAGGACCTGTTTGATTCGCAGGATTTTGAAACCGCAGGAATAGGACACGGCAATATTACAAGTTTCAAACTGATATTACAAATGTTAGGAGTAATGTTGCACCTACGAAGAGGGAATTACTCGGAAGTTTATGTAAGAACTTTCGTTACTTTAGGTGGATGCAGCATTATCGTACAAACTAAAATCCACCGCCCTGACAAGTCACTAATGGGCAAATAAGTTTTCGAGTCTCTGGCCACTTGATGTTTCAAAACCAAATTCAGCATCTGCGGAGACTTTGCCATTTAGGCTTAGACGCTTGCGGTGATCAGCACGCCATTCATTGTTGCGCCAGAGAACGCCAAACCTCATTACCTTGAGCACACTTGCCTCCAGAACAAAGAACCTGGCCAATTTAATCTCAGATGTGCTGCCTCGGTAGTCGATCAAATCAATTTCTATAAGATGGAGATCAAGGCATTCAATGAGATTATTATAGTGCAGCACATTTTTCACTTTCGGGTCTTTTTTTATCTGCAAAAGAAGAGAACGTATTAGAGCATCTGGCTGCATAAGATTGTCGTGTCATCAAGAGGTACCAATATCATTCACCCATATGATAGGGTTGGCTGGCTAGTGATATTTTTTCACTCTCTCTCTCTCTGTTTCCTCTCATTTAACTAGGAGCACGTGAAGAGCTTGGGCATTTGTTGCCTTCCACTATGTGGCCGATGCCATATTTCGCAAAAGTATGCCACATAATACACATCGATATCAAATCAAAAGATTTTGGCACCGCTCTCGCGATGTGAGAGAGTTGGCACTACTGTGCACACAGACCCACATGTATAAACAAATCAATCAAACCAACTACACCAGCCTCTCACTCTCCCAAACAAGTGTTTTTTATTGCCTCAGTCCTCTCTCTCTCCCATGCAGTGTTTTTCATTGCATGAGTTAATTTGGCACCGGAGCAAAGTAGGTGATCCAGATTGGGGCACCAGGTGAGCAATGGAGGGGCATCGATGCCAAATGCATCACAAGTGAATTTGGCACATGTTTTGGCCTACATAGCCCACTTTTGTACTTCCTCCGTCCCTAAATTCTTGTCTTAAATTTGTCTAAATACAGATGTATCTAGTTAGATTTTAGTGTTAGATACATCCATATCTAAACAAATGTAAGACAAGAATTTTGGGACAGTGGGAATACTACCTCGTATTTAGTATAAATTTTGACCATAGATTTACCTAAGAAAATGCCAATGCATGTCACTAAAAATTACACCATTTGAAATTATGTTCAAATACGAATCCAACGATATAGTTCTTAGTGACATGCATTAACATTTTGTCAGTTAAATCTATGGTCAAATTTTGATACTACAAAATTGGAAGAGTAAACCAGGACGAAGGTAGTACTTGCTCTTAGGGTAACCATAGAGTTACTGGAGTAGTCTAAGCTACTTCCCACTATGACTAGCCTAGGATACTATAGTAGTATAGCATAAAAACGATGCAGGTGATTACGTGAGAAAAGATACTAAAAACATTTCTTTCGGTGCAGTGCGTAGATGCAGTTTGAACACTACACTTGTCATCGTAATTTGGGAAAATTATGAAAAAATTGAGCTACGTTGTGATTACCGTTTACTTATAGGAAAGAAGTTTCACCTCGATGAGTAGCTTCTCCATGCACGGAAAGCATGTAAGGAATCCAACAACTTGATCCAGATTGGGGCCGATAGATTTTAGTGCTAAGATCTTCACTATGCGCATGGACTGGGTCAAGCTTGTGGGAATCATTTTCTGGAAGACGGTCGTAAATACATCAAGAAGAAATTTAAAAATGTGAATTTCAAGAAGACGGAGAAGAAGATGAGTGCTGTACCTGAACGATTACAGATCCAATAAAGAGTTCGGAGAATTTGGCAGACGAGTACACCAACGCTGTCAATTTTGACGTGTCAATGACCCTGATTTTTGTTGGACCTTCTAGATCCGATACAAGCAATCTCTCAAGGAAAGGCGCATTCTCAATGACGATAACATGGAACAGCTGGAGTGATCTCTTCCCAATTGATGTCTTGTTGCAGGGCCAGGAAGACACATAAATCCATCGGAGATTCGTCGAGGCGATGTGGAGGCTAGTGAACCCGTGGATCTGCTCAAGACGAAGGTACTTGAGCGCAGTACAGCTGCGGAGCAGGTGCTCCATAGCCTTCTTCGAGATGACAACGTCAAAGAGGTCGAGCTGCTTGAGTTGAGGGAGAAGAAGGGCGGGCACGGCATTAATCCGGGGAAGATAGCAGGAGCTGAAGCTGGCACGACGCAACGTTGGCATGAGGCGGAGCGCGGACGGCGGCAGAGAGCGACATCGTCCAGCTTCAAAGCTGAGCTCCTCGAGCTGATCTAGGGCGGGGGATAAGAATCACTCGTCGAACATGGGTTGAACCTTGTAATTGGTACTAAACATGCAGATGTCAAGGCGCCTGGCTGGCCCAGGGTGAGATGAAAGGATCTTGGAGACTGCGGCCATGCGTTTGCAATCCCCGTCGCAGAGGCAGCTGTCGACGATGAGGTTGAGGGGGACGCAGCGCCAGAGGGGGCGCCACCACCGGGAGAGCAGGGCGGTCCGCACGACAGATTTGGTGGGGAGGAGGCCGATGATGATGAGCAGCATGTCGTCAGGGAGGCTGCTGATGAAGTCCAGGCTTGCCGGATGCGGTTTTGGCTCGAGCAGCCTCCGCTTGTTGGCTGCCTCGCCGTCCATCTCAACCGGCGGCGACGCCGGTGTACACGTGTGCTGGGTGTGCGCGAGTGCGTCCTTCTGTGCATGCCGCCGCGCAGTGGTGAATTGTGCGCGAGTGCATCCTTCGTGCGCAAGAAGTTTGTCCTCAATGCACCCTCAATTTACTAGCATGCGGGGTGCTACCCCGAGTCGTTTCAACTTTGTTTACTTCACCGCGTGTCAGATGGGCCTCTAGTTTACTTATTTTCACCCTGCCACATGGGCTAGCACACCAAGATACAGAACATGAGCTGACAACGCAGCATGTGGATTGTTTGACTGGTCAACTAAGCAATATACGGAGCTATACGCTGACACAGTGAGCGTATAATCCGTCGGTATAGATCGAGTGAGAGGGGAGGCCCGATAGCAGAGAGAGAGAAAGAGCTACTCCCTCCGTTCGATAATGTAGTTCCAACATTTTTTTAAGTCAAACTTTTGAAACTTTGACCAAGTTTATAAAGAAATTACTTATATCTACAATACCAAAGATAAATGATAGTATGAAGTAAGTACATGTTGTGATGAATCTAATGATCGTTCCAGATGTAAATGTTTTTCTCCACATATACCTGGTCAAAATTTTCTAAGGTTTGACTTTTCAAAACATCTATATGCTTTTGGACGTGACAGAGTCCCTAACGAGAGAGAGGGAGAGAGAGAGAGAGAGTGAAAAAAGTGTGTGTGAGTGTGTGAAAGAGACATGGACAACACACGATAAAAGTAAAGAAAAAGCGTGCGCATCATATGCAAACATATCACACATGCATCTTCGACAATGGAGGCAAGGTGAGGAGATAGTGTGTGGTTGTTTGGAACCGAGAGAGGAAGACCCCTAGCACGTGGCCAAGAGGGGTCTGACAAACAAGGGAGAGAGGTCAAGAGGACGTACGGAGAAAATGCAGACATGGGGAGGAGAGAGTGTATGTTTGTCATAGAGAGATCCCCTGGAGATTGTGATGGGACTACATGGGTGGGAGATCGAGTGACAAGGTGTGTGCGCGATAGAAGATGCCCCGAGAGATATCGAGATAGATGTATGGATGGAAGGAGACAATACGTGTGTTCCTGATGGCTAGTAAGAGATAATCATACTTAGGAGGGGGGGGGGGGGGGTGGAGTGCTTGCGCCTATGGCCCTGTTTGGATACTCTAACTCAGTTAGAGGTTAGAGTTAGATTCTAACCCTGAACTAACCCTGAACTAACTCTAAGTAAAGAGGTGTTTGGATGGCAGGGTTAGATGGAGCGCGGATACGGCGAGGCACCTTCACGGGCGGTGCGAGAGGGAGGGAGGGAGAGGACGAGAAGCTTCGAGGAAGTGGGAAGGGATCTGCTGCGGGGAGAGCGAGAGAAAAAAGTGTTTATTAGTGGTCCCGAGAAGAACTAACCCAAATAAGCACCTCTTGGATGGGTTAGTTTTTTGGATGGGTTAGATGCATCTAACCCAAACTAACCCTCCTGCTTGGATCTTTTTGGGTTACTTGACTCCAAACTAACCCAAACTAACTCTAACCCATGGATCCAAACAGAGCCTATGATGGCGTGAGGGATTATGGTACTTAGGGGGGTGCGTGTCACATGGAGAGAGAACAAGGGCGGAGAGTGTTGGATGTGTCTATATGTATAGCGCGAGCGAGACATGTGTATGTCTGAACCAAGGAGATATAAGGCCAGTTTGGCTTGCGTCCTGAGCATCTTTTGCGTGGCCTGGGGTTGTGGTTGGATTTCATGCACGCTTGTTTGGTTGCTACCCTGTGAAAAAGAAAGCCCGCCTGGGCTGGGTTCCCTTGCACTTTAATTAGCTTGGCTGAACTCCAGACACTGCAAGTAGCCTGGCCCAAGCGACCGATTTCGAACGCGTGGCTGTGCCTAGTCGTGCGGCCACGAGGCTAACAGCAACATGGATGGATATTAGCATTAAATAATTGATGCATGGATTGATTGATGGGATGTTGATGCTTTGCCTGGCCCAGGCATGAACCAAACGCTTCAGCACCACACAAGCCTGGCCAGACAGAAATATTTTACATCTCAGCTCCGCACCAGGTAGTACCGGCCATCAAGGCATGAGGGTCAGGTCACGAACCAAACTGACCATTAAAGTTTGAGAGAGATTGAGGAGCCCCGATAAGGCTGAGTGGTGCGTCAGATAGCTGATGAGAGGGGGAAAGAGATATTCCATTCGCTCGATAATGCAGTGCATATAAATTTTTTGGAAGTCAAACTTTGGAAACTTTGATCAGGTTTACGCAAATGTTATTTATATCTACAATACCAAAGATACATCATACAAAACTACATCTCATGGTGAATCTAATGGTATATGTTTGCCGTACTAGATGTAATTCTTTTTCTCCACGTACATGGTCAAACTTGTTATGTTTGACTTTTCAATAAATCTATATGCTATGGACGGAGGAGAGTGCATCAGTCGAGATAGATCAAGTGCGTGTGAAGGAGAATGAGTAAGTGTGCAAAAAGAGTATGTGTGTGAAAGAGAAAGTGACAACAAACGATAAATTAGAGAGAGTGTGTGTCTTTTTGTTTCTTATGCGAACATATCACGCATGCATCTCCGAGATGGAAAAGCGAGGCGAGGAGATACACGAAGATAGCTAGTGTGTGATTGTTTGCAACGGAGAGAGACACCCCTGTAGCACATGTCCAATAGAGGTCTGGCCAACAAGGAAAAAAGGTCGAGAGGGACACATGGATGGCATGGACGCATGGGGAGGGAGAGAGGGTGTGTTTGTGATAGAGAGATCCCCTCGAGATCGTGAGGGGACTATATGGGTGGGAGATCGAGGGAGTGCGTGCGCGATAGAAAGATGCCCCGAGAGAAATCGAGATAGACCATGCACATGTTTGTGATGGAGACTAAGATTAGCTAGTCATATACATATAGGGGGGACTACATGTGCCTACAATTGAGTGAGAGACCATCATACTTGGCTAGCTGGGCATGAGATTGTGTGTGTGTGTGTGTGCGTGTGAGATGGAGAGAGAACGAGGGAGAGAGATAGAGTTTTAGATGGGCCTATCGAGTGCGAGTGAGATATGCATGTGTATGTGTGTAACGCCCTCGATGCGGCTATATCTCCCACATGTCGAAGCACGACTTAGAGGCATAACCGCATTGAAAGCAATGTCGCAAGTGAGGTAATCTTCACACAACCCATGTAATACATAAGGGAAAGAGATACATAGTTGGCTTGCAATCGCCACTTCACGCAATTACATGAATAAAGCATTACATCATCCAGATACAATCAAGGTCCGACTACGGAACCAAAATAAAAGAAGAACCCCAAATGCGACAAAGGTCCCCGATCGACCCCAACTGGGCTCCACTACTGATCAACTAGAACGAAACAACACAAAGGGCAAGATCTTCATCGAGCTCCTCCTTGAGCTCGGATGCGTCACCTGCACGGTTTCATCGGCACCTGCAAACTGGTTTTGGAAGTATCTGTGAGCCACGAGGACTTAGCAATCCCATTACCATGGGTATCAAGACTAGCAAAGCTTAATGGGAAAGGAAGGGGTAAAGTGGTGAGGTTGCAGCAGCGACTAAGCAAGTATGGTGGCTAACATACGCAAATGAGAGCGAGACGAGAAACAAAGGAACGATCGTCAACTAGTAATGATCAAGAGGTGATCCTGAACTCCTACTTACGTCAATAATAACCCAGAAACCGTGTTCACTTCCCGGACTCCGCCGAGAAGAGACCATCATGGCTACACACTCGGTTGATGCGTTTTAATTTGGATCTGGTGTCAAGTTATCTACAACCGGACATTAACAAATTCCCATCTGCCACATAACCGCGGGCACGGCTCTCGAAAGTTTAAACCCTGCAGGGGTGTCCCAACTTAGCCCATGACAAGCTCTCGCGATCAACGAAGGAATAGACCTTCACCCGAGACACTCCGATCAGACTCGGTATCCTGGTACATCAAGACATTTCGACAATGGTAAAACAAGACCAGCAAAGCCTCCCGCTGTGCCGACAAATCCCGATAGGAGCTGCACATATCTCGTTCTCAGGGCACACCGGATGAGCCAGACGTCGGGTTGGCATAGACCCTGGTTGCCCAGGGGGCGCCGGACATCGCTCGGTTTGGACCAGCACTTAGACAAGCACTGGCCCGGGGGGCTAAAATAAAGATGACCCTCGGGTTGGCCGACCCAAGGGAAAGGGATAGGTGGTGGTGAGGCAAATGGTAAAGGTTGGGCCTTGCTGGACAAGTTTTATTCAAAGCGAACTGTCAGGGGGGTCCCATAAATCACCCGACCGCGTTAGGAACGCAAAATCCGGGAACATAACACCGGTATGACGGAAACTAGGGCGGCAAGAGTGGAACAAAACACCAGGCATAAGGCTGAGCCTTCCACCCTTTACCAAATATATAGATGCATTAATAATATAAGAGATATTGTGATATCCCAACATAAACCCAGTCCACCATGGAGCAATCTTCAACTTCACCTGCAACTAGCAACGCTATAAGAGGGTCTGAGCAAAAGCGGTAACATAGCCAAACAGTGGTTTGCATAGGAAAGGTGTCAAAGGTTAGAGGTTCATGGCAATATGGGATGGCTGGACAAACAGGTAATAGGTAGCGCAGCATAGCGAAAGAACGAGGCAACTAGCATAGCAATGATAGTAGTGAGATCCAGGGTAGCGGTCATCTTGCCTGAAATCCCGCAAGGAAGAAGAACGAGTCCATGAAGAAGACAAATGGACGCAGTCGAACAAATCCTCACAATCGCAACATTACCGGGACTAAGAAGCAACACCGGAAAAAAACAAACAACATGGTAAATGCACAAGCATAAACATGGCATGATGCACAAACAAGTATGATGCATGTCCGGTTTAATGAAGCATGGCATGGCTAAGCGCAACTAACACAAGACTACAAGTTAAGTGGAGCTCAATATGCAACGAGTTGCATATTGACGAAACACCACATCCGAGTTATTTAGTTCGCTCTCGTTTAGGTACACAACAATGTTAAATGTTGTTAAACATTGCAAGAGGTGAAACATAATGAAACTACCTATCTAGGCAAGTTTAAATGAGGCCGGAAACAATAAAGAACAATTCCGGAAAATCCCCATATGCAATTTATGAATTTGCTACTGTTCTGCCCTAAAACATATTTTAAAGTTGTTAAACAGGAAAATAAAGTGCACCATGTTAAACTAGGCATTTTTCCACCCCATTTACATATAAAGAACATTTAAAACCGAGCTACGGTTATTTAGTTATGAATTAAATCATTTTAGCATGGCATTTATGCAAAATAAAACAAACAGCATTTTAAACATTTTAACATAGATGAAAATGGCATACTATTAATCTACACAATTTTCTAAGCATTTTACATGTATAAATTATTTACGAAAGATGCATGGTTTGTGAGTAATTAAATGCATGAAGTGCAAGGGGTTTTCTGCAAATCTGTCATTCACTGGATTAATAGGCAAATTCGGATCTGGGCAAAAAAACATGATACGGGCCGAAACTGACTGGAGCAGGTCCAACAGAAGGGAAAAAAAGAAGGCGCTGGGGCCTCACCCATGGGCTTGGCCCGGTTCGGAAGCAGAGGAGGCCTGGCGCTGGCTGCGGCTTGGCTGGGCCTTGCGATGCTGGGCTGGAGGAGAGGAGCTGGGCTCCGGTCAACGGGCGAAGGGGAGGCGGCCCAGGCGCGGCGCGGTCAACGAGCGGCTAAGCGGGCGCGCTCGATCCCGAACCGCTGCTCGAAGCAGGGGAAGGAGAGGCCGGGCGCTGGCCTTGGCGCGGGCGAGACATGAAGCAGGGCGAGGCGGCGTTGCTTGAAGAGAGGTTCAATGGGATGGGGCCTATAGGCGGCGGACGGCGGCGGGGACGACGGATCCAGGCGACGGCGCGCCCGGCAAGAACTTGGCGACGGCGGTTCCTTGCTGCAGCAAGAACAGGGAGAGGAAGATGTGAGAGATAGTGTTAGGGAAGGGAGACAGGGAAGGAGAGGAGCGGGATGAGGCCGGTCCTGGTCGTGGTCGCCGGCGATGGGGTCGCCGAAGGGCGCGGCCTGGGGTGTCGGCGAGGTGGCAGACGGGAACGCCGGGGTGAGGTACGAGGCGACGAGGAGGAGGCAGGGCCTTGGGTGCTCGCGGACGAGGGGCGTGTGGAGGTGGCTATGGAGCACAGAGGAAGCGCTGGTGGATCGAGGGGGTTGGGGCGCAGGCGACGCTGCGGGAGAGGTGGGCGCACGGGCAGAGGAGCTCGGGCTCCTGTAGGATTGGGGCGGCGGTGGTTGGTGGTTGGATCGGGAGGGGATCGAGAGGTGGAGGCTCGGGCGCTGGATTGGCTGGATCTAAAAAAACGAGGAAGGAAGGAGGCTGGTTGGCTCGATGTGGAATTCGAGGAGGATTCGGTGGAGTGGCGGCGGCGTGGGGATGGATGGGACATGATCCCTAGATTTTTAGGGTTGGTCTATATATATATATCCAGAGTGGGTAGGCTTAGGGTCATTTGGTGCCTACGATTAAAATCGGACGGTCGCGAATAAAATAGTTAGGGAGCCCAAATAACAAAACGGAGACGTTTTGTAGACGTTAGGGGATGATCCGGACCCAACGGTAATGAAAGCCCGGGTCGGGTTCGGGGAAGTTTTCGGACGCAAGAAAGAGGGGGTCGGTTGTTGTAGAGAGGTTAGGTGGTCACGGTCACGAGGGAAGCAAAACCCGGTTGGTCTGGAACGGTCAGCGCGGGCAAGGCGATCCGAGGGAAGGTGATGAAGGCAAAAGGAGAAACGGCAACGACGAACGAATGCAAGTTTTAAAACATGATGGCAACGAAGTGCCGATGCAATGTGAATGATGCGATGATGAAATGCAAGACATGGACAAAATGCAAAACAACAGACAAAAACCCAACCACGGAGAAAATAATACATCGCATCTCCGGAAAAGGCAAGAGTTGGAGTTACGAATATGGAAAGCTGTATCCGGGGCATTACAATGTGTGACCCAGGTGGATGGAGAGTTTGAGAGGGGGGGGGGGGGGGAAGAGCTCTGAGACGACATAGTGGTGCGTGAGAGAGTTACGGGCAAAGAGCCAAGGAATTTGTGTGCGTACGATGGGTGCACCCAAGATATCTAGCTTGGACTAGCTAGAGTATCATACATAGTGTGCGAGAGTGACCTATAGATGGTGTATATATGAATGCGAACTAGAAAGACCCCCCCCCCCCACACACACACAAAGAGAGAGAGAGAGAGAGAGAGAGAGAGGGACCAACAAGGTTTTTGTGTCAGATGCGTGCAACAGAATTGAAGATTGTCGGCGAGAGAGAGAGAGAGAGAGAGAGAGAGAGAGAGAGAGAGAACAGGAGTCTGGGAGAGGGGGAGGTTGCGCTTTATGCATCAAAGACTGATATAAACCATGTTTCGATATAAACTTGCATTCAAATATTTAAATTGGAGAACATGTTGTCCGCAATCCACACATGAACGGATATACGCGTATATCAAACAAGTTCATTAATTTGACTTTCAACATGTCCATGGAGTACTATAATACTGTACAACATGCTACTCGATTGAGGTGTTCAATTTTGGATTTAGTTCACTATTTTGACCTACTGAACGAGCTAGTTCATTGAATCGAGATATTTCATTTTGGGTTTGATTCGCGTTTTTGAGTGGGTCAACTATTTGTCATCTAGTAAATCGCTAGCAACGAGCATGTAAAAACACATTACTCCCGAGCATCATCTCTCCATCTAAAAAAAGAAGTGGCAAGCTAATATTTCAAAATTTGATTCGAATCGACTTGGTAAGGTAGACGTGGATGCTCGTTCTCCCAAAATTTGAACGAACTGTTAAACATCCTCTCTGCTCAGTGGAATTTGCCCGAGAAAATAAATGGGAGACGCGAAATTACCGTCCTATGTGGGACACGCATCAATTGGCCCGTTATACATCGAGGGTAGGTTCGTAACTTCATCCAAGCGCGCCTTCTCCTCGGCCAAAACGACATGTGCCGAATAATTCATAAACCATGGTCGGCAAAACACGCTCTCCTCGCCCGAAATAGCTCGCGCCCACTATTTCAAAACACGCTCTCCTTGCCCGAAATCACTCGCGCCCACTATAGTTTAAAACACGCCCTCCTCGCCCGAAATCGCTCCCTCCCACTATTTGGGGAGAAGCAAAGTTACTCTACTATCCCCGACCCTCAGTACACAGACCCAAGCCGAGAAGCCTATAGGCAAGGGTAGAACTGTAACTCCCCCTCACATTTCAGCAAATGCGTCCGTAAGACATGGTTCCACTCCCCTCCCAATTCCCCCTGCCCGCCCCCATTCATACCTCGTGGGCGCCAAATCACCTTCTCCCCAGGAAGCTCCCTTCTCCCGAGCCGCGAAACCTCAGCCCCACCTCCATGGCGCCCCCCACCGCACCAATTTCACAGCCGCCCTCTGACGGTGTCCTGTACTAGGGGGTACTCACCACATGGTCTCCCTATCTCTTGGATTGGGCCGAGGACCCCCATGGATGTATAGTCATGAGCCAGTTCGGACAACCCCTGCCGCATACAAGGAAGACTCCACAAGACTTGGTGCCCAAGACAAGGACTCTCCTAAACCCTAGGCCTCCGGTGTCTTATATAAACCGAGGCCAGGCTAGTCAATAGACAATCTCATATTCATTACTATCATCTCGTGGTAGATACATGTACTATGTACTACACCCCATATGAATACAATCAACAGCAGGACGTAGGGTTTTACCTCCATCTAGAGGGCCCGAACCTGGGTAAAATTCGTGTCCATGTTACCATCGTTCCAAGACGCCTAGATTAGGACCCCTACTACGAGATACGCCGGATATTGAACCGACATTGGTGCTTTCATTGAGAGCCTGCTGGGTGATCGTTGCGGATCGATGGAGCAATCAGGTGATATTTTTTCAGTTAAATATGTTCTGCACAAATTAGTTCCTTTGGGAATTATTGTTCTCGGATCGCTATTTTATTACGTAGGTATCGCCGACGCTGCTTTCGATCTGAGATCAGATCAAGCTCGCCGCCGCCGAGGCTCAGTGACCGAGGACTGTGCGGATGCTGCTTCCGAACTAGTGCACGACAAGTTGTCCTTGAACCACGTGCAACCCCTCGTCTTGAACAAACCACAAAGCACGAATTGTCTTGTTCGGGCAGCGAGCATGGAAGGATGATCCTCTACCTTTTCTTTTTTTATTCATTCAAATAGTGACTTTGCCTCCGGTCGGTTGTTACCTGATGCATGAGGGATTCTTACTAATAAATGAATGCTTGTTTGTAGCAATATTCAATTATTTCAAGGCTACTACCTTCAATCTGGGCTAGCACGTGGAACACTAAAGCGCCTTGGAGAGCTGAAGTTACGTGGAGACTACTAGTACTCCCACAATTCCAGCAGGAAGTCCATGTTGTGGACTCCAGTCAAAAGTACTAATTGGTCATAACTTTTTTAAGGACTGATTGGTCAGGTAGTACTAGTCCTGGTGTTTTATCCCCGATTTCTACGCCTCGCTCCTCCGCACACACATCAGGGAGATTCTCTTCTTTTCTTCCTTTCTTTACTTTCTATTTTTAAGTAGCAGGATTATTGCTGGTCAGGCCATCAGTTCCTGTTAAAACAAAGTGTTCTTGCATCGTGGTAGCAAGTGCACAAGAGATAATCCAAGTACTAGCACGATTGGTACTAGTACGATAGTACAATTGGTGTTTCTCCCGTAAATTACAGACACTAGTACTAGTGATTGGTATTGCAGCTTTCACCAGTACGAGCAATTAGGTGCCTTTTCTTCTATTAGAGTTGTTCTTGCAGATACATACCACTGGCTTTTTCTCCTACTACCAGTATATTTTGTGCGCAGGTTATTAGCGCTGGCGGTTCACAATCAGATTTTTGCTCTGGCTGATAACCTCTCACCCGCATCAACATCCCCGCGATGTCCGATCTTACTTCGGCGCGGCGGCCGTATATGTTTTATCATTTATATAAATTTTGCATAAATTAACTATGCAAATGATTTTATTATTATTATTATTCGGCTTGCACTATTTTGTGTGTGCAGGCAATTTGTTTAGGCTAGGCCGCACTAACACCTCGACAAGTCAATGTCGTCGTCCCACCTGTGTCGGCCAAGTCATGGAGTAGCCTCGATGCGCGTCCCTGCGTCGGCTTTTCCGCGCTGCGGGACTATCCATGGCGCTTAGGCCATATTTTTATTATTTACTTCACTTAAATTAATTAAGTAGAATTACTATTATGTTTACCTTTATTTGTCATTACCTTTGGTTTGCACTATTTCATGTGCACAGGTAAATCGACGCCGACCTGTTTCGACGCGTCGGCTGACGCGGGGACTCTGGCATCACTCGCTGACCTGCTTCATCACCTCGGCCGAACGGGGGGCTTCACCTCTTCGGAGTGCCGAGCTCTTCGCTCGGCCACATCGGGCTTGGGGGCTGAGACCTCCTCCCGCACCAAGCTCGAACCGCGTCATCAATGCCGAACACATTAACCAGCTAAGTTACCTTCATGCTCACAGTTTTAATTTTTTTTAACTTGTGTTCGGTTCGAGCAAGCAATATACTTTTTTTAGCAAAAAGTTGTTTGTGAAAAACTTCCTTGTCCAAACTTTGTTTGTGACACACAAATTCAAATACCCCGTTTACTTGGGGGCTCCCTTGCTGGAGCTTTTCCTCTTGCATATGATTATACTTGTACGGCTTCGTTCCTTGTTCGTGTATTACGCCACAATATGCATCATATTGACCTAAGTGATTTGCAAGCTGGGTTGTCTTGCTCCTGTGTTTACCCCTATGTTCCCAATGGTTCGACTAGGGAGTAAAGGGAGCACCTCTGCGATTTTCATGATCGGGTCACCTGAGCCGGACCTCAGACTGGGTGAAGCTGAAAGCTAGCACTCTTACTATTTTCAATAATGGTCGGCACACAACGGAACTCATGAGTACAAAAAATCTATTGCACAAGTCTCATAGTGAGCAACCGAAGAAAGGTATCGGTGGGGGTACTATTTTCTTCAAAGATGCTTCTTACACTTTGTCGGTAATATAGCATAAGTTCCCAGAGCGCGCTTTGTCTGTTACAGCCTTATGGCCTGATTGCCTGGTTATCGGGAACACCATCGATATTCTCGACAGGGGGAGTACATAATACTTTTCGGTCCTTGACCGAAGAGGGAGAAGCCGACGGTTGGTTAAGACGCGTATAAAGGTCAGGTGAACACAAATATGATATAAGTACTTCGGTACATACAATCATTATACATAAAATTCTTTTACCCAAGTCACTTGGGGGCTCTTAAATTTATGTGAGCTGTTTTATAATAAGTGTTCTTCTTCTTAGTCGCTGCAAAGTCTTTTTCTATCAATCCTTTTTTCGACGCGAGTGTGCGGTCAATAGCCGGGGAGCCTAATTTCTCTCTCAAAGCCGCTAAATTTTGCTAAACTGGCCTTACGAGAAGTACTCCGCCTTCAGGATATGAGGTTGAAGCCGTAGGCTGACCCGCTTAAAGTCTTGAGATAGGATGTGTCATGTTAAAGCACGACAGAAGCACAATTTATTTTTAAGACCAATTTTCTGATTGGCACCGAACAATTGATCTAGTTCGGACGTCGAGTTTTTACTGACGTTTTTTGGTTTGCCAATCCTATGGCACTTTTCAACCATTTGGGTGTTTTCCACATAAGTCTCGCAGTGCAACGCCAGACACCTTTAGAGATTCGACAAAAAATCTCGGATATCACTATATATGCATCAGTTTCGAATTGTGTCTTCGGTCAAATAGTTGGGTTGCCCGGCTCCAGTGCTTGCCTCCTATGTTCCGCTTTTTTCGGCTAGGTGTGCAAAGGGAGAACTACTGTGATTGTGCTTCCAGCTCGCATGGTTAAGCACCACAGTGGAGAAAGCCGAAAACTGACTGTTACAATAAGCGTAAACTGGTCCGCGGTCCGATGACTGTATTAAATGACGGGCCATTCATAACATTGGCCGAAGTGTTTACGGCTTGACGTCGGCTGTCGCCGAACACTAAGCGGGGGGCTACTTGCTGGCCTCCCAACTTTAAGCTCCTATGACTAAGTGAAAGTTATAAAGCCCGCATATCTGATTGCCTCGTTTCCGCCAACACAACCGCCTTCGGGCACCGAGACGTCGGCTAAGGGTTGTTTTGTTATTTCGGAAACACCCTGCATAGCATCTACAAGGGGGTAGAAGCCGACGATGGGCCACTTTCAGATTATAAACGGTCACAACGGAGGTAAAAATTTGGGTTCATTTAGACCACAGAGTTTGGAAGCTTTCCCCGAACTAAATCCTCAGTATTTTCCTCCCACATTGATCGGAGCTGAGGTTTCATGATCATGCTTAGCATGACAACCCAAATAAATAAACTGATAACGGGATTATTTTCTTTGTAAGATGTTTCTTACATTATAAAGTAATATAACATATCTCTCCGTGTACCTTTGTTTATAAAATCGTATGGCCGGATTGCCTTGTTTGCCGTACATCTTTGCCCTCATAAAGGCTTTATAAAGTGGGACAAACACTCCCCGGCTACTGGCCGAGGAGGTTTAAGCCGATGGTCGGTCAACAAAGTTTTTGTACAATGCGGATTCGAGTATTAATGATTTAGAGTACTTGGGTACGTAGAATCACTACACATAATTAGTGATTTTACTTCGGACATCGATCCTTAATTCGGCCACCCGTGCCCACATTAAGGCTCGAGGGCTATTGGGCTTCGTGGTTATCATTTACAAATATTAAAGGGGTACATCGATCCCCTGATCTGGTGTTGCCACCTGACCAATGTCTCGGGGGCTGCTGCATTGACAATCCAATGCAGAAAATTTAAAGCGCAATATAGTTTTTGAGGAGATTATTATCCTCAGGTTGGTCGGCCGCACCCAACCTGAGTTTTGAGGACTTTGCACACCGTTTTTCTATTCCTAAGTATGTTGCCGTGCTGGGAATTGATCCTCAGGCTGATTTTATGAATCGACTTGAGTCTCAGGGGCTACTAGGGTCAGCAGTTTGATTTTTTCCTTCAGGTGCATCCCGGATATTAGGCCAACACGCACCTTGAGGGCTACTGGCTATACATCTCGGTAGAGATTACATTGCATAATTCGGAATTAAATTCATAAAAATCAACCCATGGCCGAGGTGGTACACCATGTCGGATACAGTCCAGCGTTGGTGCTCGACTACAATAGACACCCCGGAAGCAGTCCGGCATAAAGCTCTGACGCTAGTGGCTGGCTCCGTAGAGGGCGTTTCCGGTATTAAGCTCGGCGAAACTCCTTCAACCTTTTTGAACTAGGGTGATCTATGACACCTTGGATATAGTCCGGCGTTGGAGCTTGGACATAGTCTGGCGTTGGAGCTTGGATGCAGTTCAATGTTGGAGCTCGGCTGTAACAATACTCCTCAGATACAGTCAGGCGGTGGAGCTCGGATACATTCCGGCGGTGGGGCTCGGATACATTCTGGCGGTGGATCTTGGATACGTTCCGGCGTTGGAGCTCAGAAGTGGTCCGGCGTTGGTGCTCGGCTGCTAAAGATACCTCGAATGTAGTCCGACGTTGGAGCTCGGACGCAAGAGGACACTGCCGCCCGGGAACAACTTCAAACCCGAGGTGTGGCATAAAAATAACAAGGCATTGATAAAGGCCGAAAACTTAAAGGGACTCCTCGGATACCCGACGTGTAAACTCTTCGGATGCGCTTCGCCGATCCTCAAGATCGAAGATGAGAAGATTTGTCGAACCAGTTTTCAAGACCGACGATCAAAGATGAAGAACAGTTCGGAAGAATCGAGGAGCATCCCCAACTTGAAGACCGGTTTAGGGGGCTACTGACGGTGTCTTGGACTAGGGGATACTCACCGCGTCGTCTCCCGATCTCTTGGATTGGGCCGAGGACCCCCATGGACGTATACTCATGGGCCAGTTCGGACAACCCCTGCCGCATACAAGGAAGACTCCACAAGACTTGGCGCCCAAGACAAGGACTCTCCTAAACCCTAGGCCTCCGGTGTCTTATATAAACCGAGGCCAGGCTAGTCAATAGACAATCTCATATTCATTACTATCATCTCGTGGTAGATACATGTACTCTGTACTACACCCCATATGAATACAATCAAAAGCAGGACGTAGGGTTTTACCTCCATCAAGAGGGCCCGAACTTGGGTAAAATCCGTGTCCATGTTACCATCATTCCAAGACGCCTAGCTTAGGACCCCGACTACGAGATACGCCAGATATTGAACCGACACCCTCCTCCCTAATGCCGGAGACATTGTCCAATTGCCATTGTGCACTGGGCCGTGTGCCTCTTACTCCGTGCTGCTGGTGCTGCCTCGATGACGGCCGCCTGAACCGTACCAGAGCCGATTCACCCCTGCCATTGTTCACGGTGCTGGAGCGGCTCCAACTACGGATCCGTCCAGAGTCCTGGCGCTGCTTCCCTGTAGCCGTCGACCGTCGCGACATCGCTCTTTCCCTGCTACCGGTCGCCACCGCAACCGCGCCGGCCTCACCGACTCGGCAGCTGGACCTGCCTACTTCACCATGCCGCTAGATAGGTCGCACCCTCATCTCAAATCACTTTATTTAGGCATCAGTTGTCTGAATTTTTATTCTGGGCTAATCGATTCCAAATGGGAAGCAGCACCCCTCGAGGCGGCGGAGCTCCTAGGCTGCCGGTTGGCTGGTGTCTAACGTAAGGGTGCGGGGTCGCAAGTTCGCCGCGGAAGCAGTGCTTAGATGGCTATCTTTTAGAGTTGCGTGGGTTAAAGGTACTGCCGCCACCAGATATGGATGACGGGGAGTCTTTGTGGATTGGCCCGGGGGCGGCGCAACCACGGCAGTGCTGTGGGGCGGGGAGTGGGGTTTTGGCCGAGGCCACGGACGGCGGAGGCAGGCTGCTCTGCCATTGGTCACTGGCTCTTCAGGGAAGATTCCGAACAGTGTCAGCCGGGAGGCACAAGACGGCCATCAAGCCATCCGGCGTAGATCGGACAGTACCAAAATAAAATAAAATCGTGTGACCCCAATTTAGTCTTCAGTCAACAGACGTGTGACCACTCTCGTACCTTGCTGTTGATCTCTTAGTGTATTTCTTCAGATCAAAGAGATATGTCATTCTTAACATTATGCATTATCTGCATCTTTAGACACACCGTCTTCCGACTCACCGCAGCTGCTCCAACAAGGGAAGCATACACCAGAAGGGAGCTACAGTCCCCACTCAATAGTTCCCTGCATCAACTATGCGTGCCCGACATGGACAACCACAACAACTGCAGGGCCATCGACAAGTCAGTACATGATGCTCACTCCTATGGATGGCAGCCAGATAGGTTGTACCCTCATCTTACTTGTGTGCAACATTTATGGCTTTGTTATTCGTCTAAGCATGGAAAATAGATCATCACATTTCACTGTATATTCATGTTGATCTCTTGGGTCTTGTTCAGGAGTTCACGCTGTTCCATAGTTCAGCTAAGATACTTGTTCTTTAGGTAACGTTGTTCCATAGTTATCATCCATCAGCCAATGCTATCCCACAGGCTGGTGATTATAGTATTATACCACTTCTAGTATTACCTATGTTGTTCTTTAATATTTTTGTGTGCCATCTAGTTAATCTCGAGTACAAACGATACATATTCTATAGCTTTCATTTGTGTTCTCCCTTTAGTTTATGAGACCTGTTGCTGCTAGTTAACCCTAGTCCTACTATTTATGTCGTCTCCTACAGGCACTCATTACATAAATCTAACTACTAGTTGTCTTCCATGCATGTCAGATATAATTGCACACACTGATATATCCACAAGAACCTCACGGAGCAATGTAAAGGCCAATAAACTTGATGTCAATGATACCCAATATGATGGAACATGTAAAGGCAGCTCTTCAGAAGACTTGCAGAAAGATGATGAATCCTCTTCACCCCACAAGGTCCTTGCTCTAACTTGGCCTGTGATATGGGTACAACATGCATATAATGTCCTGGACTGTATCTACTCTCTTGCAATGCCATGTGCTTAGCATGCTGATCATGCATGTAAATATGTCATGCCTTCCTGTTTTTCAGTACCTATTCCATTCATGATAACATCTTTTCAAATTCAAGTATTGTCATTCTACTCTATGGCAATGCCATCTGCTTAATTTGGACATCATGCTTCTGAATATCTTATGCATTGTTATTCATCAGTATGTACTTCATCTGTCTGCCATACCATGTTTTTTTACATTGAAGTGCTGTTCTAGTGCTCTGTTGCAATGCCATCTTATTTTCCCAATCATACACGTGTATGTTGCCTTAGTTATTTCTGTACGTATTCCGCTAGCATATAGTTTTACATTCAACTAGTGTTTTTTTGCTGTGTTGTCCTGTCGTATCCCTAGCTCTTACACCATATCCCTCCATCCGGATTACATATTGCCGAAATGGATAAAAAAGGATGTATCTAGAACTGAAATACGCCTAGACCCATCCATTTTTTTCCGGATGGAGAGAATACATGTCAATATGTCACGCCTTTCTATTCTTCAGTACCTATTCCATCTCTCTGCTATCGCATGTTTTATAATTAAAGCACCATTCTTCTATACAAGGCATGCAAGGGGAAGACGACTATGTTAGAATCTGAAGGGTTACAAACAAGGCCTTTGCAAAAGATCCAAACGCCAGGAGATAATAAACCAACTCCAGCTTTTATAGATACTGCTCCAGCATAGAGAAACCCAACTCGTACTGATAATAAGCAGATTCCAGTGGCCAAAGAACTAGTCCGCTCTAGTCCAGCAAAAATATGTCAACTCAATTCTAAGAAGCGTGTGCGTATCCTTGCATCATGAAATTTTATAGCATGCTGATCATATTTTCTACATGTTTCTTACCCATCTCTCTTTTAGAAAATAAGCTTAACAGATAGAAGAATTTCTGCAATGGTATCGTTTATGAGGAAAGATTCTTGCAGGAATTCTCTGTGCTGCAATGTAGATGTAAGTACGTGTTGTATATCACTATATTTTTACATCAGCGTGTATTTTGTTAATCGGCGTGAATCCAACCTTTATCTGATCTAAATTTAGTTGTAGCAAAATGTATGATTAAAGGCCACAATGTTGATTTTTGTAAGGAAAACTGCCTGGTAGTTTTGCATCCTGAGCTGCATGAGTGTACTATCTCATATCAGTGGGTTTGAATACTTTGGTTCTGCTGTGGGTTTTTCAGTGTTTTTTTACTGTGTTGTCTTGTCATATCCCTAGCTCTTACATCATACTCCCTTCGTCCGGATTAAATGTCGTAGAAATGGATAAAACTGGATGTATCTAGAACTGAAGTACGCCTAGACCCATCCATTTATTTCTGGATGGAGGGAATACATGTCAATATGTCATGCCTTTCTATTCTTCAGTACCTATTCCATCTCTGCTGTAGCATGTTTTATAACTGAATCACCATTCTTCTACATAAGGCATGCAAGGGGAAGACGACTATGTTAGAATCTGAAGGGTTACAAACCAGGTCTTTGCAAAAGATCCAAACTCCAGGAGATAATAAACCAACTCCATTTTTCATAGATACTGCTCCAGCACAGAGAAACCCAACTCCCACTGATAATAAGCAGATTCCAGTGGCCAAAGAACTTGTCCGCTCCAGTCCAGCAAAAGAATGTCAACTCCATTCTAAGAAGCGTGTGCGTATCCTCACATGATGAAATTTTATAGCATTTTGATCATATTTTCTACATGTTTCTTACCCATCTCTCTTTTAGAAAATAAGGTTAAACGATAGAAGACTTCCTCCATTGGGATCGTATTCGAGGAAAATATCTTGCGGGAATTCTCTGTGCTCCAATGTTGATGTAAGTACCTATTGTATATCACTATATTTTTACGTCAACATGTATTTTTTTAATCGGCGTGAATCTAACCTTTATCTGATCTAAAATTAGTTGTAGCAAAATGTTAAAGGCACCAATGTTGATTTTTGTAAGGAAAACTACCTGGTACTTTTGCATACCGAGCTGCATGAATGTACTATCTCATATCACGCACATTACTGAATTGTAGTGCTTCTCTGGTTGCCCATTCATTCATTGTGTCAACGTTGCTTTCGTACTACCTTACCTGGGTGATGATGGCTATGCCATATTATGTTAATTTGGTGTAGGGTAGTTGCCCAAACATTCGTTGTGTCAATGTTGCTTTCTTGTTATCTAACTTGGCCAATGATAGCAATGCTAGTGTGTTAATTCTGTGCAGGCTGCTGAAGATAAGAAGATAAACTCTGAAAACAGCAAGGCAACCCCATTGTTTCTTTCTAGTAAATCTAGGCCAGGTAATATGGCAATAACTCATGATTAATCTGTTTGGTTCCCATCCTAATTTATGTTATGATGCAGTGGTCGAGACACTCTCCACTATCAATAATACAAGCCTGCCAAAATCGCCATCTGAATCTGTTCAGTATCCTCTGTCTCGAATGCAATGGAATAAATGTATGTTTGTGAACCAATTAATGGCTGAAGCAATGATGGAAATGGTGGATGAATCGGAGGTGCAGAGTCGTGCGACACAACAACTGATCAATGTTTTTAGAGACAGTGTAGCAAAGCAGCAAGAACTTGCCCACATGCTTATGGGCATCATCTGTGCTGAGGTTGCAGATTGTGACGTTGTAGATGGTTAGGTTCTACTCATTTATTTGCACTAGCATCAATCTTTGATTTCCTAGTGGATGTAATTTCCTATAATATATGCTGGATGTGCAACGTTATTCCCTGTATGCCGTACCTTTGCTTGATCGGTTTTGGTCCTGTGCATAATTGCTCGTCGTAATGGGCTCAAATTATCTAATTTGGCCTAAAGACATGTACGAACTTTAGTGGACCCATTAAGTTAATGGGCCGTTACTAGGCCGAAAGTTAATGGTCGTCCCTCTTACCTCCCGGGTCGTTAACAGGCCGACATCGAAGCGGGCAACAGGTAGCCCCAATTTATTTCACGGGCCGTTAACAGGCCGTTACTAAGTTTGGGCTACATATGGCCCAACTATACTGTAGGCCTTTAGCAGGCTGAAAGAGACAGCGGGCTTGTACTGGACCAAGAAGATCATGGGCCTCTAAGAGGCCGAAAGTCAGGTCATATTGTAAATGGCCCAACTATGTTGTGGGCCTTTAGCAGGCCGAAAGAGAAACCGGGCTGGTATTGGACCATGAAGGGCATGGGCCGTTAAAAGGCCAAAACTAAGGTCCGACTACAAATGGCCCAACTCATTTATGGTCCGTTATCAGGCCGAAAGGCACACAAGGCCGGGAATTGGCCCAACACTTAAATGGGTCACTAAAAGGCCAAAACTCAGGTCCGACTACGAATCGCCCAACTGATTTATGGGCCGTCAACAGGCTGAAAGTGACACCGGGCCAGAAATTGGCCCAACACTTAAATGGGCCGCTAAAAGGCCGAAACTCAGGTCCGACAACAAATGGCCCATCAGATTTATGGGCCGGCAACAGGCTGAAAGACACATCGGGCCGAAAATTAGCCCAACATTTAAATGGGTCGCTAAAAGGCCGAAAGATGTACATCCTGAAAATTGGCCCATCCATTAAATGGGCCGTTAACAGGCTAAAATCTCATCGGGCCGATATTGAGCCCAAATATATAGCGAGATGTTAACAGGCTGGAACTGACGATGGGCTGCAATGGTGTCAAATATTTAACGGGCCGTTGACGGGCCGAATTGGCACATCTCGTATGGGTCGTGGGCTGAAATGGACCTGACACAAGTAGGCCTTATATGGGCTGGCCTGCTAATTTTTACTGGGCCGGCCTTTTCACCGGAATGGGCCACTGTTGGGCCGTGCCACGTGTCGACCTATCATAGGCGCCTCCTCTCCAATGAGTGGATGACATCTGTCCCAACGGTGAGGTAACATGTGTTTCCTGCGGCCAATGATGATTTTACATGGGGAAAATCCCCATTGGTATGGACTGTTAACGGGTTATCGGATCCAAAACTGGACCCGATAGCTTAACGGCGTTCCGTTACGGTGGATGACACGTGTCGGTCACCCTTGACGAAAGCACTTCTGTGACGCGCGATTTATTGTCATGGAAGTGGACACTTCCGTGATGATAATTTTGGTAATGTCATGGAACACTTCTACGACAGCACAGGTATGACTATCTTGATTCTGTCATAAAATCGTCATGGATGTACATGCATGACAAAAAACGCGACCTACTGTGACAAACACGTATCATCACGGAAGTGTATTTTTTTGTAGTGCACACACACGCGCGCGCGCACACACACACACACACACCCACGAATACAACAACAATCCAATAAGTATAGTGCATCTATTTTTCCAAACCATGCATGTATGACACGAATTCAAAAATACTCCTTTTGTTCCTAAATATTAGTCTATTAGAGATTTCAACAAGTGACTACATACGGAGAAAAATGAGTGAATCTACACTCTAACATATGTTTATATACATCCGTATGTGCCAGTCCATTTGAAATCTCTAAAAAGAAAAATATTTAGGAATGAAGGGAGTAAAATGTAAGACATGCATGGTCCTCAATTCAATATTTAAAATGAAGAGGAAACTGAAACATGAATATTAAGTCTAGTACTACAGTACATGCAAATGTTGTGTTTAGGCGGAGCTATGTAGATTGTCGGGGGTTAACCCCTCGACCTTAGATAAAATTGTGAAGCTCTGTTTAGGGTTATTTAGATTATATTTGTCCCCACCCTCCCAAACAGCGATTGGTTGTGCACCCCCACCCCTCCTCCCCGGGAGAATATCATGTGCCCCCATACCTTAGATGCTATATGCCAATACGAGTTGCTTGGAGCTTGCAGATCTGAGATATAGCAGCTCACATGATGTCTTAATATTTTTACAGGAAACCTTGATGAGTTTGAGAATTGCACACAATTTGTACAAAAACTACTCAGATGCCCTTGGATCCCATATCCAACAACCTCGAAGCATGTACCACCGTAGCATCTAAGATGAAGGAGGACATCATATTCTCCTGTATGTAAGAATATCATGTGCTACCACACCTTAGATGCTTTGGTGATACAAGCTCTTCGGAGCCGTTGGATTTGTGACACAACAACTGCTCAGTGGTTCGAATGTTTTTTTTGCAGAAAAGCCCCCAAAGAGTTCAGCCACTGCTTACAAGCACAAAGACTGCTCATATGCCATTGGATCTCAGATCAAATGACCTCGAAGCTCATATCACCGTACCATCCAAGCTGCGAGAGCACCTTATGTTTTCTTGCACGGGAGAATATGAGGTGCTCCCGCACCGTAGATTCTATGGTGATACGAGTTCACGAAGATCTAACGGCCCACAATAGGAGGTTTGAATGTTTTTGCAATATACGGCTGAGAGAGTTTGGGAATTGCGCAGAAAGTACAAGTACTACGCATGTGCCATCTGATCACTGATCATACGACCTAGATGCTCGTATCACCGTAGCGGGTAATTAAGTTACGGGGAGCACTTAATATGAGCAACGGGGAGCCGTTGGATCCAAGATGCAGCGGCACACACGAGGCCTGAATGTTTTATTTGCAAAAAAACCTTTGGAGAGTTTGGAAATTGTGCATAATTACAAAGACTACTCCCAAGCCATTGGATCTCACTTCCAACGATGTAAAAACTCATATCACCATAGCATC
The DNA here is from genome assembly GCA_963921465.1 of Triticum timopheevii. Classification (NCBI taxonomy): domain Eukaryota; kingdom Viridiplantae; phylum Streptophyta; class Magnoliopsida; order Poales; family Poaceae; genus Triticum; species Triticum timopheevii. The sequence goes on from OY997270.1 coordinate 110,415,849, forward strand.
TAAGCTGCGGGGTGGATGTGATATTCTATGCCGCTGTCATTTTTGTTCATAAACTTGCAACATATGTGTAACTTGTGTCGTTACTTGTCTAACCGCGCAAAGTGTTTGTTCAAAAAAACCATCCTACACTGAAATATCGGAACAACACACGGGGGTCCTACTTGTCATTAATCAAATTTGGACCTAAAACTAACAAATCTGAAAGATGAGATTCGAACTGGCAACCTGGAATACAAAGCGTAAGTCGATAGCCTGAAACAACAATGGTTGTTGGCTTTGTCCCATAACTTGATTTTACACAATATTACGTTGAGTAGAGTAGAGGGAGTGCCTCGTCAACACGTGCATGACCGCTGACTCACTTACTGGTGGGTCCCAGGTCGGCTATCTCTCTCTCCTCTCCATCGTCTAACCTTTGCACGGGCAGATACGATGAGCGGCGCTAGCTTGCCGTGGTGTTATTATAACTAAAAAAACCTTGGAAAATATAAGAATCACCTAGAACAAGAGACGTTGTGGCTGGTCGAGACGGAGCTAACCACACCTATCCTCTGTGCCATGTTAGCATGATGAAGCTGTGTGGCTAGTGGGTGTTTTCGACTGACTAGCTGGGTCCCGAGGTCGAACCATAGGTACTACGTATGATACAGCATATTTTTACACACACATTTTTCCTCCGTGCCGAAACATGGCACACCCTACCGCACGGTTTTGGGGTCCCCCTGGGTGGTGCACGCATATATTCTTCCTGACGTGGGACGCGCATTTTCTGGTTCCTCCTCGGTTGTAGCACCGAAGCAAGTAAATGAGTCGTCAAATCACGAAAGACCACCTTTCCCGCCGAGTACATCAGTGAAGCACGGTGGCTAGCTAGTTGGGCTAGTTCGACCGATTAGCTAGGCCGCCGCCACATTTGTTTTTTCACCCCTTTTTTATCTCATTGTCGACAGGTAAATTTAAATATCCACCGCGGCGTTGCTCTGGTGTTTGGGTGCGGCAGGATTTTTAATTTTTTGATTGACGGGAGCAGGCGCGGCAGGATTTTTGATTTTTTGATTGACGGAGCAGGTGCGGCAGCAATTAGTCAGGGGAGCCGGCTGGAGCGTGAGCGGGCCGATCATGACAGGTCCAGGATTGCCTCAGCCACTTGGTGGACCAAGTTGCCACGCACGTGTTGCGGCTGCGCGATGCCTACTGTCGTGCCAGGGCGACCATGCCGGCCGTCGGGCTAAATCCGTTCGACCACGCCATTGACTTCAAAGAGATGCGGCTTCCGGACCTAGTCTCCTTCTTCGCCTATATCTCCGAGGAGCTGAGCTATCTCCGTGCGATGGTGGGGGCGGAGCTGGACAAGGAGGGGTTGCGGGCTGCCGTCGCCGTTGCCGAGCGAGTCCTTTCAGGGCTCTGTCACCGGAATCCATTCGTGCCATTGGGTGCCGTCTTTGACGAGCTGGCTCCCATCGACTGGGAGCGGGCTCTGTGGGCGGTTGCACCCTGCATCACCAACATCGTGCGCCTCAAGAAGCAAAGGGACTTCGGTGGTGTTTAGGCGCCCTCTGCATGGGCATGTCCATGTCTCAGCGCAACATGACCGTTGGATCAAACTCAGAGGTGCAGATCAGTCACTGTGTATTTGTGTGTTTGGTTGCATTCTCATCTCAATATAGTTGTTCCCTCTTTGTGTATTTGTGTTAACCTACTAGTGTGGACTCATGCACCCTTATGCGCACTGCCAAACACCCAAAAGTGGGTCGAGAAGGGAACTTTTGCTCCCATCCCGTGCACCCTTCATACACCCTGCCTAACACTGATTCATGCTTCATATGTTCATGTTTCATGGAGTACTGTAGCATCATACTCTCCATGCGCTGTAGACCTAGTTCTGTTAACATTGATCTCACCGTTCATTCTCGACCGGACAGTTGAAAAAGCGGTACTATGTTACTACATTAATGTTCATATAGTTGACATGCGCACAACATCATTTGTTATCGTCATATCTTACTACACTAGCAACAAGATTATGTAGTACTGACATATGAACCACTGCACATGCCTAGTAGTAGGAGCACTATGTATGTTCAGGTGGCTGCCGTGTTTCACACTCCTCCATCGTAAGAGTGGAAACGCTTGCTGTAATCATTTTTTTCTTCAAAAAACAGTGGACACGCTCTGTCGTGCCGATCCTCCTTCAGCCTAGCACTAAATTACTCACTTTCACCGACGTGTGGGACAGCCAGCATCGGGGTCCACCAGCCATGCACTAAATTACTCTGTAGTAGAGTGACGGTAGACTACCCCGATCGAAGCGCCGTAGTAATTCCAAATGAGATGTCAAATCACAAAACCCCCTCCTTTCCAGCAGTAAGTTGGACGAACGAAGCAACCATCATTTCACTCTTCTCTCTCAGCTTCCTCTCTTGAAGAAAACCCCCACTCGCTTCGCTTCTCCCTCATCTCGTTCCTCATTTCACTCTTCTCTCTCAGCTTCCTCTCTCGGCTTCCTCTCTTGGATGGACGCTGGAGCACCGGCCGACGTGATGTCTATGGCTCTGGCCAAAACCGTCGAGACTCGTGGTACGAAGAAGCGCAAGCACCCCGCCGAGACTACCACAGACAAGCTCAAAGCCATCGCCCTGTCCAAGCCCCCCTCTCCGGGATCCCTCATTAAGCAAGTCCAGGTAATATCTCTTCTTGGCGATCTTTTTCTCGATCTTAATCGTGTTTTTTCATCTAACACGCAGTACTAGTACTAGTGGTACAACTTTCTGGGTGATCTTGCATGTGATTTTTGTGTGCCAAATGACGGTTCTAAATTCCTCTTTTGACCAAAACATGCGAGAGGTTGACACTGATTTCTTATAGATTACTTCCAACTACTCCCTCCGTCCCAAAATTCTTGTCTTAAATTTGTCTAGATAAGGATGTATCTAATACTAAAATGTGACTTGATACATCCATATCTAGACAAATCTAAGACAAAAATTTCGGGATGGAGGGAGTACTTTATGAACATCAATGCTACCTTTGACGAGGGTATATTTGCCTCGGTAACTTGTATTATGGATATTGCAAGTGATCCCTCTCCTCTCATGCCTTTGAAGACATGTTCTAGTGTCTTTGTTCACTCATTTCTGTGCGTATATGTAGTCATATATGGAGTATAATATCGAAAATCATCTTATATTTCTGAACGGAGGTAGTAATAAAATATGGTTTCTGTTTGAATTAGAACCAAGTCCGCGGTGGAGATGAAGTTCTCAAAGTCATGCCGTGTGAACTGGAAGACCTGAGGATGAGTTCTATTGCTAAACTATCCAGCTGCCGTGTCCTTGTCGCCACGTGTCCTGAACTAGTGTTTTCCTGTAGCTTTGTTGTCAGGCGTGTTCTCGAGGTTGTACTTGACCACAACAATTTCCTGGTTGTGCCTTCGACTACGAAGGGTGTGGTTCTTGTAAAGCTTCTCGACAAATCTGATGCAGCCTGTCTTCATCATGTTTATGAGTGGAAAGACCACTTTGTTAGGTTCTCCAAGGTTGACGAGATGGTGATGGTGCAGGTAGACATCTCTCACGAAGTCCATGGCCTAGTCAGTTATGCGGGGTTCATCCTGTAGGTCGGTGGCAAGAAATAGTCTGCAGAGTTTAATTAGTGCAACTTTGCTTGTCTGTAGTAAGTACTATTGTTCAGTACTTGATTTGTGTTTGTGAACACTGTATTATTTAGTACTGCCGCTTTTGGTGTGTGGTGAGTCCTGAGAACAATCTATGTTAATGTCAGTCCACTCAATTCAGTCTATATATTTTGAAGTATCCAGATCATCTTTTTTGTGTGGACGATTTATCAATTATGGTTACACTCCCATATCTGTATGCATTGCAGGGTTTATCGCACCCACCAGGATTTCCAGTCCCATGGATGTTCGGTCCATACGATTTGTCACGACCATTGGACTGTCCTGGTTGTGGGAGTATGCGGGGGCCCTGCATGCCACCCGTAGTTGGACGATCAATCTTCTGTTTAATACTTCAAATAGTGATTTCCTGGTAAGGATTCGCTCGTGTCACATCAAGTAAATCTTATTGATTTACTGTCTAAATCTTATTGATTTAATGTCATGTTTTCTTTCTTTTCCTACAATTTTATGATGCAGGTTTTGCCATGTGACATTCATCACAGAATAAACCGTTTGGTTTGCTCTACGTTGTCTATTTTTGCAGGTTTCACTTCTTATGTCGTGTCAGTAACGAAGGCACTGTCCATCACTTATATTACTGGAAAAAAATGGATCAGTCTATTGGCTAAGTGCAAGCTGAATCCCTATGATGAACTGCAGTTTGGTTTAACAAAAACGCCACAATTAGTCCTTCTCACGTTTAAAAGAAATGAAGAAAAAAACTGGATCACGGTCACGGATCCTAGTCAAGTTAGAAAGCTTATCATAACAGACCAGACACAATCGCTGCTCTCTCGCACATCGGTACCACCTTTAGCAACGGATCGAGCACCGGCAGTTGCTTTAACATCCACCTAGTGATAATGAAAAAGACAATGATGAGGTTCATGAAGACACTCAACCAAATAATGATAAAGAACCAGATAATGATGTTGAGATAGAACCACCTGTTGATCTTGATAACCCACAACCTAAGAATAAAAGATATGATAAAAGAGACTTTGTTGCTAGAAAACACGGTAAATAAAGAGAACCGTGGGTTCAAAAACCTATGCCTTTTCCACCCAAGTCAACTAAAAAGAAAGATGATGGAGAATTTGAACGCTTTGCTAAAATGTTGAGGCCAGTCTTTTTGCGTACTCGCTTGACTGATATCCTTAAAATGCCTCCTTATGCAAAGTATATGAAAGACATCATCACAAATAAGAGAAAAATAACGAAAGCTGAAAGCTCCACTATGCTTGCTAACTATACTTTTAAAGATGGAGTACCTAAAAAACTTGGAGATCCGGGAATACCAACTATATCTTGCTCTATCAAAAAGAATTATGGGAAAACTCCTTTGTGTGATTTAGGAGCTAGTGTTAGTGTTATGCCTTTCTCTTTATATAAAAGACTTGACTTGAATAAACTCACGTCTACTGAAATATCTTTGCAAATGGCTGACAAATCAACTGCCATACCTATCGGTATCTGTGAGGATGTGCCCGTTGTTGTTGTTGCTAATGTTACTATTTTGACTGACTTTGTTATACTTGAGATACCCGAGGACGAAAACATGTCGATTATCCTTGGTAGACCCTTCTTGAATACTGCAGGGGCTGTTATTGATTGCAATAAAAGCAAGGTCACTTTTCATATAAACGGTAATGAGGATACGGTGCATTTTCCGAAGAAACAATTCCAAGTGAATGGTATTAATGTTATTGAAAAATCTCCGACAATCACTATTGGAAGTTTTCAAATACCTCTACCTACTGGCAAAAAGAAATATGAAATTCTTATTGTTGGGGAAATGCATATCCCCATTGAGGTTACTTAGTGATTTAAAAAAGTTCTTGGGTTTCATGCTAATCGAAAGTGGTTGTTAAAAAGGCCTGATCAACCTTATTAATGAATCATTTTTTAGCGGTATGAAGTTGATAAATTTAGTAAGCACTACCTTCTGTCCCTACCTTTTGTTTTCTGTTTTTATTAGTTAAATAAAATAAAATGCCATGTTTTGCCTATTTTCTGAATTTCCCGTGCGATAAAAAAATGACCCAAAAATAAAAGTTCTCAGAATGCTCTGAAAACCTGATACGATTTTTTTTGAATAATTAAGATTTTTTGGTGCAAATAATACCAGAGGGAGGTGCACCAGGTGAACACAACCCACCTGGGCGCGCCAAGACCCCTAGGTGCGCCCTGGTGGGTTGTGGTCCCCACGTGGGCCCCCTCACTTATCTATTTAGCCCACATCATCCCTTACCTTCAGAAAAAATCCCCACTGCTCTCTCCCGTGTCCTTGAGCTCAAACCCGCGGATTTCGATCTCTTTGCTCGAAGCTCCATTTCCGAAACTATTTTGGGGGATTGTTGCTTGGTATGTGACTCCACCATTTGTCCAATTATTTTTTATTTTAGTAGTTTATACTTTGAATAATTAGCTACTCTTGGTGCTGCTGTAGATGAGCCTGCATGTTGAATTCTTAGTGTTCTAAGTAGTTTGAATGCTTGCTATGGCCTCTATGTATCCCAAGGAGTAGTTGCTATCAATTTTGTGAAGTTTTGTTGACAAGTTTTTGTCACCTCAAAATTTTTATTTTTCAGAAATTGTACGCGAACATGAATATCTTCAGGAAGTTTGGCTCGAGGAAGAACTCCAAGGGAGTCATTGGGGAGTCTTCTGACAGCGATCTCCACCCTCGGAGGTTGGCGGCAGTACGGCCGTGCGAATGGCCGCACACCCTGTTCCTACAAGAAGCTGGAACTTTTGGGGAGTTCATGCAATATATTGCCAATGCCGGCCTCACCGACTTCATTGCAGATGAGTGTGATTAGCACCAAATCCTCACAAACATCTTTGTTCAAAGTTTTACTTTCCTGCCTAGGAATAATCCTCCTGAAGTGAGCTTTGATTTATATGCTGAAAATCATTAGATACCACTTACTGAATTTTGTAACATATGCATGATCCCTTCTAATGGGAGCTTGGTTGAGCCTCGACCGGCCGAGTTTGAGGCCTTTTATCGCACTTTGACGGTGGGGGATGAGAGAGGAGTGTCGGCCACCAAGGCTGCTAGCTTACCCTTTCCTACTGTACATTATTTTGCCTTATTTGTTGCTAAGTGTCTGCTTGCTAGAAAGAAAGTAGGCGCGCTCAGCGCACCTGACTTTGTTGTTTTACACCGGGCACTGGAGGGTGACAACACTTATAGCTTGGGAGCTACTCTGGCTCGTCGCCTGCATCTTAATAAATCTCAGGGTCAAATACATGGTGGGATTTTTGCTACTCGTTTGGCGGCTGACTTTGAGGTTGAGATACGGCCTCAAGACTACCCTCTGACCAAGGTTTACCTAGACCGAGTATCCATGGATCACCACCATTTCACTGCTAATAAATCTCCTGACAGCCCTGTTCCGTATAACCTAGTTTTTAGTGTAAACACTTGTGATATTATTCCATTGACTGCTCCTGCTTTGTTTGATCCTATTGCCAGGGGCGGATACAGGATTATGCCTACACACATCATCGCCTACCAGAACGCTCAGGCTGCTGCGGAGGCAGCACGGGAGGAGCCTCAGCAGTGGAACGCGTGGATGCCAGCTCCTCAGCACCCCTACTACGCTCCGGCCTACTGATCGACTACCAAGTTAGGCCAAAAGCCTAAGCTTGGGGGAGTACATGTTTCTCATTCACATTATATTCATGTCCACATACTTGATTTGTCGGTGTTCATAGTTTTTCATTGTATCATCTATGCTTAGATACATTTTCATGCTTTCTTCTTCTGTGTTTGAAAAACTTTAGAAAAACCAAAAAAAATAGTTGTAGCTAGTTTACTTTCTATGCATGCTTAGTAGTAATATTAAAAAGAAAATCCAAAAATATTTCCTTGTTCTTCTTTTGCTTGTTGGGAGCTTTCCTGTGTAAATAGCTTTTCTTGTTTTTGCCTTTCTCTTTTATTTGCCCGTTCTAGAAAAACCAAAAACTCCAAAAATATTTCAGTGTGTTTCTCTGAACTTCTTTTGTTTTTATTCGAGTCTTACCAAGGAGAAGACCACGATGAAAATGTTGAGTGGCTCTCATATGAATAATTGTGGAACTAATAAAGAGCACATTTTACCCTGTCTTCTCCTGTTGAATAAAGTGTCTTGCAAATTCCAGCTTAGTCCACGAAATTCTTGCACTATTATTATTTTCATATCATTCGATCGTGCAAGTGAAAGGCAATAATGACGACATCCGATGAACTGGCCATGGCAGGGAGAAACTGGTATGAACTCGACTTGTTCTGTTTTTGTAAATATGTTTAACCGAGTATCCATGATTCATCCCATTATGATTAAACATGTTTGCAATGACAATTAGAGATTATAGTTTCTCATGCCATGCATAAGTAGCTGGGAGTTGATAATGATTTATCTTGGATATCAACATAGCGTTAAAATGATTGTGATGTAGTATGATGATATGGTATCCTCCTCTGAATGTTCGAGTGGCTTGACTTGGCACATGTTCATGCATGAAGTTGAATCAAAACCAACATAGCCTCTAGGATATTTATGTTCATGGTGTCCATATCCTACTCATGCTAGTGTCCAATGTTACTTACCCATAATGCATAGTTATGATCGTTGTTGCTCTCTAGCTGGCCGCTTCTCAATATTAATTGCTAGCCTTTGCCTATACTAAGTTGGAACTCTGCATGTACATCAAAAACCTTGAACCCAAAAGTTATTCCAGATAAGTCCACCATACCTACCCATATGCGGTATTACCCTGCTGTCCTAAGTAAATTTGCATGTGCCACCTCTAAAACTTCTAAAAATTATCGTTTTTTGTGTGCCTGGATCGTTCGTGGAACGACGAGGTGGTCGGTATCTTCCAAGCTAAGCGGGTTATTCTTAGGTCGAGTGTTTATTCACTCGCCATCGCACAAGAAAATGGGCGGTAATAGGGATGTCCAATACCAAATTGCAAACATGAAAAAGAGTTCATCTCTTAAATAATCAAACAAAAACTCCCAATGGAGTCAAAATCTTTACATTTCCACTTGGGGACCGCCACTAGCGTGCTTAGCATGGAAGATATTGATAACAGATGGTCGTGAAGTGAATAAGCAGGGTGTATATCCCAAAATATCATTTATCTCTGTTTTAAAAATTGATCTCTGGTGCCTCTGCAAATCACTTCTTCCCTCTGTGAAGGGACTATCTATTTACTTTTATGTTGTGTCACCACCTTCTAAAACAAGCACCAGAAACTGAGTAGAGCATGGCTGTCATGATTTATGCATTATGTGTAGCTAATATTGGGTGCATCATGACTGGATCTTTTCTACCATGAATTACAAGGTTTAGTCGCTGCTTGAACTTTGGAGGTGCTCTGCATTTATGTTTTAGAGTCTCACAAAGGGCTAGCGAGATACCAGTATTGTCATATTATATCATGGTTGTTTTAGCAACGTGTTGCTGTTTGAGATATTTTATTATTGCTCGCTAGCTGATTATGTCATTGATATGAGTCATTATAATCTTTAAATGTAACTGTTGACATGGTTAGTTATATTGTTGGCTGAAAACCTGGGTGTCGTTGAAGCTTACTTATGGAAACAAGAGAAAAAGAGTTCTTAAAAGTTTTTCTTTCTCACTTTCAGTTTGTCAACTGAATTTCTTGAGGACAAGCAAAGGTTTAAGCTTGGGGGAGTTGATACGCCTCCAACGTATCGAATTTTTCTCACGCTTTTCCTCTTGTTTTGGACTCTAATTTGCATGATTCGAATGAAACTAACCCCGGACTAATGATGTTTTCAGCAGAACTACCATGGTGTTGTTTTTGTGTAGAAATAAAAGTTCTCGGAATGGAACGAAACTTTGCGAGGAATTTTTATGGAATAAAAGAGGATTTTTGGAGCAAAGACCCACCAGAGCGGGGCCCCTGGGTGGGCACAACCCACCATGGCGCTCACCCCACTCCTGGCACGCCCAGGTGGGTTGTACCCACTTGGTGGCCCCGCTGACGACCCCACTGATACTACAAAATCACATTATTCCAGAAGAAAATCAGGGAGAAAGAATTATCGCGATCCACAAGACGGAGCCGCCACCAAGCCCTATTCTTCCTCAGGAGGGCAGATCTGGAGTCCTCTCAATCATTTGGATGCATAAACATACTGAACATGTGTATATCTGAATCTTTTTGTGAATCATCTATGAATATTGTCGTGTGACGTATCAATCATTTGGATGCATAGACATGCTGAACTTGTGCATATATGAATCTTTTGAGTTGTTGTTTGTGAATGTTGGCTATGAATATGAACGTGTCCTGTGAACCTGAGTTTGATATGAATGTTTACCTTTTCTGTTACACTTGTGTGTGAACTTGTTAGTATGCCTATTGTAGGATATGTGACGTGTGGGTGTCAACGGCACACCTTCTTCTCGAGAAGAATTGCACCTGCTTTGTTAGGGTAGCAACGGTGCATCAACTCTTTTTAATCTTTTTGCTCTGTCTTCCCCCCTCCCCCGCTCAACCCTTGCCGTAATGTTTTCGGCCCCAAAACAAACATAGTACTGCATTGTTTTTGGGGCTTTATGAAAAATCGAGTGCTAGTTTCTGTAGGTTGGTCTGCCCAGCAAATGGGCTGCTGGTCCACCATAGACTGGGAGGCTAAAAATACAAGTTGTATGGTGCTGAGGCAAGTAACAAAACGCCATCTAGAGCCATCCACTCAAGAAAATAATTTGCTCCTGATGTGCTTCTTCAGTCGCGTCGCCGGCCCCCTCTTTAATCCAGTTCGCTCGGGGATCTAGCCGGTATCATTTTCTTCTAGAGGGCGAACAAGTATCAGTTGGGCCTAGGTTTTGTTTTTAACATGCGTAGCCCGCGACATACAGAGACGATGGTTTCAACTTCTTTTTTGAGGTCCATACCGGCCTATGGGATTTTTCTTAAAGATCGACAACCCAATGTATTTTTTTAACAAAACGCAGATCTCTGTTCTATTTATATATATATAAGAATAATAATGTTGTGTCCAATTTATGTTTTCCCTTCTAACCACATTATATATGTTTATATTATTACTATTATCGTATATTTTATAGAGACTTATATATACATTATAAAACATCCCATGTGTTATTAACTTATAAAAGTAAATGTTTAATAGAAGTTGGCAAGGAAAATCCTGGTTGTTTTTGACTCGCAGGCAAGGAAAATCCTGGTGATTGCATACAAAAGCTTGCAAAGATTTTAAGGACCAATGTAATGATAACGCGCTCATTTTTATTTTGAGCAATAACTCACTAATTTGTTAATTTATATATAAAAAATGTGTCTCTCCGGTTTATTTTTTGATATTAATTGCTCCTTCTAACCTAACATTATATATAGAACAAGCCCAGCTAATTTGTGTATTTCAAGAAAGTGCAAATGGGCTGGGATTTCTTAGAAAATATAAACGGGCCGCATTGACGCGAAATTATTTGTTCACTCAGCCCAGCAAATGGACTGTAGATTCTAGAAAAACATGAGTTAAATATATGCCACATTTTTGCAGGCTGACATGTGGGACAATAGGTTGAAGCCTATGCAGGGCATTGTCAACTTGGTCTACAAATGATTATGATATCCGCAGCCATTGGATTTATATCCAACAGCCAGCATGCACCTTCAATCTCTCGTCTTCTTCCTCCAGCGTCACCGGGACCGCCTGGTGCGACCTCTGGCTGCTAGCGGCTCTACTTAGCACGCATGGCTGCGAAGCGCTACCCCACAGTCGGCCAGGCTATCCCTCCACCCCTCCACACGTCCTCTTATTCTCCACCGACTGAAGCCCCACGCCGCTCCAGAACCAGTTATAACCCTTCCCCACCTCACAATCTACGACTCCTCACCATCGTCCACTGCCTCACTGCGCTCGATGCGTCATGGTCATCAAACGAGAGTCATCGGAAGAGGACTGTATGTGGAGAGCCTGACGGCTGGGAAAGTTCATGGTCGCACGCAAGGAAAGTTCCTCCTTATTAAGCTGAAAAATGGTTCCTCCCCCTGACAGCTGGGACCCACCGGATGTATCTTCGCATGGAAGGAAGTGCCTCCTTGTTATGCGAAAAAATTATTCCTCCCGTTGACAGCTGGGACCCATCAGATTTGGTGGCTGACTTGTGGGCCTACTAAGCGGACGTATACGCTGGGCTTTGTCACCTTAAACAACAAATGATTCTAGCAGCTGGACCGTTGGATGTTAATCCAATAGCCATGCTCCTTCTTCAACCTCTGTTCGTGCTCCTGTCTCCCCGTGGGCGGCACTGCGGCAGTGCTGTCGCGCACTCGAACCAGTCAAGTTTCCCAGTCCTCTCCATCTGCGACTCCATTGCCGCATCTTCCCCATCTCCGGGTCGTTCCAGTCGGGAGCCTCGCTGGCATCCACCGGCCTTGGTGCACTCGGCATGGTGTGGTCAACATGGTCAACAAACGAGAGTCATCAGAAGATGGCTGTACGTGAGAGGCTGACAGTGGGGACGCACCACGCCCATGGACGCATGCATGCAACTGCATCCTTTTTACCCTGAAAAATAATCTTTTCTCCCCCTGACTGCTGGGACCCACCTGCTACATCTTCGCATGCAAGGAAGTGCGTCCACATTACGGGCAAACAAAATGATTTGCCCCCTGACTGCTGGGACCCACCAGCTACATCTTTGCATGCAAGGAAATGCCTGATAGTCGTGACCCACCTGGTCCAAGCGTACGTAGTGTTGTAATTCTGGTCGCGAATGTGTACGTACATACTGGTCGATGTAGAGGCGCGAACGTGTCGTAGTAGAGGCGCGCACGTAGCATGTATACGTACATACAATGGCCAGGGTGCAAGAAAGTGAATACGGCCACGTACGTACATACGGGCGGGGTCTCGAACGCCTACTCGCGCATACGTACGGCAAGGGCTCGTGTACATGGCTGGGTCGGAATGGAGAAACTACGTCGTCGTCATGTTCATGGGGAGCCAACCGGCTAGGTCGAAACAGAATGCGTCGTCATGTTCATCGGGAGGGCTTGGACGGAATAACCGTTGGAAACGAGGCCTGGCGTACCGCAAAACGGAGGAAACGGCCTTGTGTTCGGCCGGCCACTGTCGAAATGGGATCCTGTTCATCGGGAGGGGTCTGGCGTACCGCAAAACAGAGGAAACGGACTTCTGTTGGACTTCCTACGGTCGAAATGGGGTCCTATTTGATCGGGAGGGGTGTGGCATACCGCAAAAAGGAGGAAACAGACTTGTGTTGGAGAGCTACGATCGTAACAGGGGTCTTGTTCATTGGGAGGGGTGTGGCATACCGCAAAACGGGACTCCACAGGATACTGTTCATCTCCACCGTCAACCTCCTCCAGCCTTCACGGTCTACTGTTCATCCACTATCGACATCCTCCAGCCTCCACATGCGACTGTTCATCCATGGGCTCCTTTTCTTCCAGCCTCCACTGCTCCTCCATCGGCTACTGTTCAACCAGCCCTCTCCACGGGGTGCTGTTCAACCACCCCTCCACGGGCTACTGTTCATCCAGCCCTCCACCAGCTATTGTTCAACCAGCCCTCCATGGGGCCGTCCTGTTCATCCAGCCCTCCACGGGGCCCTGTTTATCCACCCCCAACTGGCTCGATCGAGGTCCTATTCATCCAGAGGCAACACCACGGGGTCCTGTTCATCCACCCCCACCAGGAACTGTTCATCCAAATCCCCCAACAACACTCACTATTCATCAAGGAAAGGAGGCAGCAGGGTTCAATCGGCTTTAGTTAGCAGCAGTAGCGAAGGAATCACTCAGGCTCAGTTAACAGCAAGGGATCGATCGCTCGGGTTTGGTAACGTAGCTAGTGCAATCGCTTGGGTTCAGTTAGAGCCCAACGCCTCGCTCGGGTTCAGTTAGAGCCCAACGCCTCGCACACATACGCGTATGTGCACGAGAGAAATGCGCATCGCTTGGCCCCCGACCACCCACCATAACCGGGAACTCCCCAAAATTTTCCTCGCCCTCGCTTCTACCACGGTTTTTTCCGTCATGGACGGCCCAAAGAATGCCATGTAGCTGCGTATCCGGCCCGCCTAGGACGAAAAGCCCATTTTCTGTCATGATTTTTTGTCATAGAAGTAGGAGCTCACCATATCTACGATGATACCGGGTTTTGTCACAATTATGGTCATAGAAGTGTCATAAGCATGACAGAAAAAATTCGTTCGGACCAAAATGTCACGGATGTGTCTTTTTTTTGTAGTGTCATCATATGCATGAAGAAGGCGAGGCATTTGTGAGGCCGAATGACATGACCGTATATTCGTAAAGACCGTATCGAGTGGTGAATGCGGTCTTAGGAATATCTTCCTTCTTGATTTTGAGTTGGTGGTATCCGGTCCTCAAATTAATCTTGGAGAATACTTTTGCCCCACTGAGTTGACCGAACAAATCATCAATCCTCGGAAGTGGGTATTTGTTCTTGATAGTGACATCATTCAACTGACGGTAATCCACACACATTCGGAGACTGCCGTCTTTCTTGTCCATGAATATTGCTTGTGATCCCAATGGTGAAGATCTTGGGTGGATGTATCCCTTTTGAAGCATCTCATGAAGTTGTTTCTTCAGCTCCACCAACTCGGATGACGGCCTCCGGTAATACTTCTTGTATATAGGTGCGGTCCCAGGCACAAGATCAATTGCAAATTCAAGCTCTCGGTCTGGCGGCATTCCTGGTAATTCCTCAGGAAATACATGGAAACTCACTGACCACAAGAATTAGATCCAATTCTTCAGCTACAGCTGCGAAGACCATTTCTTTCTTGGGTATGCTTCTTTGAGCAAAGAACTGTGTAGTCTGACCTTCCCGGCTTGTCAAGGAGACTTCTCCGGTCGCACAGTTGATGCAAACTTGATGTTGGGTCAACCAGTTCATTCCCAAAATAATATCCAACTTGGCAAACTCAATGACTATCAAAGAAGTTGGGAAGATGACTCCCTTGATGTCAATATCCAAATTGCGACAGGCCAGATTGCTTTTGAGCATGGATCCTGGGGATTGTACCATCATACTCTTTCCCAAAATCGAGCAAGGAAACTTGTTTTGGGCAACAAAACTCTGTGAAGTAAAAGAGTGGGAAGCCCCAGAGTCAAATAAAGTTATTGCAGGTATGCTATTAACAGGAAACATACCAATGACGACTTTCGGGTCCTCTTGGGCTTTGTCTATGGAGAGGTGGTGAACTTGCCCTTGGATGGTCTTCTGGCCAGGGTATGGTCCCATGTGGTTGACTTGCGGCTTGAATGGAGCATTTGACTGGCCGCTATTGGGGCACTGTCTGGCATAATGTCTGTTTTTCCCACAATTGAAGCACGAATTGTTGCGCTGACACTCTTCGCGCACCGGGCTGGTCACGACATTCTTGACTTGGGTAGAGTTCTTGTTAATATTTTTCTGCCAATTAGGCTTGTACTCAACCTGAGTCTGCAGCCAGGTATGTGTCTTCTGCACATCCTTCTTGGGCTCAAACTTGCAATTATGATCATTATAGGCGGGCTTATTGTCATGAACAAGCTTGTGTTTCCTTTTCGCAATCAGGGCTTTGTTTACCAGAGTCTGAAAATCCGGAAAATCAAGCATACTGACGGTGCATCTGAGGTGTTGATTCAGTCCTCCAAGGAATCTATCAATCTTTCTCTCTTCGGTGGACACATCATACAGGGAATAGCGAGCCAAATGGTTGAACTTGTTCAAATACTCAGTGACGAATAAGTTACCTTGTGTGAGAGCTAGGAACTCACGCTGTTTCACTTTCAGGATACCGGCTGTGTGGTACCTGCAGAATTTTTCCTTGAACTTATCCCATGTAATTTCTTCATCTGCTGGCCACATGGCTTTAGTATTGTCCCACCAAATAGTTGCGGCCCCTTCCAGATAGTGGGTTATAAATGGAACCTTATCACCTTCTTCTATGCAACCAATATCCAGTTTCTTTCAATAGTCCTTAGCCAATCGTCGGCTTCCATTGGATCGGCAACTTGAGTGAAACTGGGTGGCTTAGTCCTTTGAAAATCTGAGAGCTTGGAGTGATTGCCATTTGTATTGCCATTATTTCCTACCATTTCCTGCACACTTTTTAACAATTCAAGCAGATCGTTGCCCCGTCTTTCTTCGAACATACACATTATCTGTTCAACAGTTGGTGGATGAGGCAGTGGAGGCGGTGGTTGCGAATATGGCTCGGGGGAATGCCCTGCCTGTCTTGCTGCACGACGGACAGGTACATCCTCACTAGCATGACTGGTGCAGCCTCCTGTCATCATCCTATTTGTTTATTTTTCCCAATGCAAAGCAACCAAAATGAGCAACATCCCAAAGTGGGAAAAGTGAACGACAAATCGAAGAAAGAGCGTTAAAAACCAAGGCGAAGAAAGAAAGTTCCAACATAGTTATACACAAAATCATACATGACAGGGAACATCATGACAGGTACTCGTACATAAGGAAACATCATGACTAATATGACTACACTCGTACTGATAACCTCGGCTAATCTGGCGATCTACTGCTCTGCTGGTCCTACCGGGTCCTCTCCTGACATGGAATCGGATCCTGAATTGATGGTGTTAACGGAAACCTCCGAGTTAAAGGTGACATGACAACGCTGCCTCGAGGACTCTCCCTCAAGGGCAGGTGCTGGATGAGTCTGGAGCATAGGGGCTGCGAGAGTAGCGAGAAGTTAGGCCCACTTGGTAGGAGCACTGTGGGGAGTCACAGTTGAGGTGCCCAAGCTACTTGAAGGAGTAACCGGGGTAACTGCCGAGCTAGAAACTAGTGCAATATAGGGAGTAAATCCCATGGAAGGTGGAGTGGGATAGGATCTAGCGTCTACTAAAGCAGTGCAAGTATGAGTCAGCTCTCGAGCCATCTTTGAGTAGATGACAGTCGTGGGTCGGTGAGTCGTTTCATGTAGTTTTCCATAGATACAAGCACTTCAAGCACGGTCTTTGGCAAAACTCACATTTGTTCGTCCATGCACATGGTCCCCCTTGAGGAGACTTTGCAAAGATCTCATATTGACATGGGCTAGTCGGCAATGCCAAAGCCAACCAACATCAACTTTATCCATTAGGCAAGTTGTGGTCTTAGTGGGTCACTCCAAAAAGTTCACCACATGGAGACCATTCTTGACATGCCCAACAAAGGCTACTTTAAGAGTCTTGCTCCACAAAAGGGCCACGGTATCAAGGTCAAAGAATGTTGCAAAGCCCATGAGTGCAAGTTGACGAACAGAAAGCAAATTGTATGCAAGGGACTCAACAATCATGACCTTCTCAATAGATAAATCTTGAGAGATGACCACCTTTCCAAGTCCCAATACCTTAGATGTTGAAGCATCAATGAATTGGACATGGGTGGGCATAGATGGAATTGGATGCACATCCACCACCAAGTCCTTGCTCTCGGTCATATGATTTGTTGCTCCACTATCGAGCAACCATGATACCCCACCGGTAGCAAACTCCTACAAGAGATCAATGCTTGGATTTAGGTACCAATTTTTGAATGGTCCTTTGATGTTAGTAACAAGGGTCTTAGGAACCCAAATAGACCATTCAATGTACTCATAATAAGAACCAACAAATTTGGCATAAACATGCCCATCACTAGCACGACACAAAACATAAGAGGGGTTAAAGTCGCCGAAAATGTTGGTACGGGCGGTTTTGCTCTTCTTGGTATTACCACCCAATTCCTTGTTCTTCTTCTCATGAGTGCCCTCACCCGCCTTGATAAAGGTTTCCTTGAGTGGGAGAGGTTGCTTGGTCTTGTTCTTCTTCTTCATTGACTTAGGTACAAACCCAAGTCCTTCCTTTCCCACAATTTCGTTTTAATTACTCAAAAGGTCATTTAGGTTCTTCTCGCCTTGTATGCATGTGACAAGGCCCTTCTCAAGTTGCTCTTTCAACTTGGAATTTTCCTCCACAAGATGCACATGCTCACAACAATGGTTATTAGTATGGACATTGTCAATTAGAAAGAAAGGAGGACATGTGGAAATCTCCTTGGTTAGCTTCACTTGGAGTTGAACATGAGACTCCTTGAGAGAGGCATGAAAACCCTTCAAGACCTTTTGAGCCTTGTCAAGTGTATCAAACTCTTACTTGAGTCTATCATGGCCAACCCTAGGTGCAACTTTTTCGGATTTAAGCACACGGGTAAGAACAATAGTATGATCAAGATATTTTTGCAATTAAGCATGACCAACGTTATGTGACTCCTCAAGAGTTAAATGAAGACCTCACTCTTCCTATAGAGCAATGAGAGATCTGCAATCTCATCGGAATATTCAAGACTATGCCCCTCCAACTTGGAGATGGTATCCTCATGGGACTCAGTGATATCATTGGCCTCACCAAGTTGTTCCAAGATATCAACAAAGTGCTTCTTGGATTCACCCTTGAGCTTACTCACAAACTTGGTAAACTCATTCTCATCAACATTCCCTACCTCACTATCATCAACACAATCTAACAATGAAGGAGTAGTAGTGATGGTGGTTTTGATGTTTGAGGTTACTTGTTAATACCTTTGGCCATGAGACACTTGGCAATGGTGTTCTCATTGGGGGCTCTGAAGAGACACACCTTGGAGAGAGAAAAAGATGGCAATGGCCACGGTTGCCGTTGCCATCCCTTCCCCACTTGTATCTTCATCGTCATCATCGGAGCGGTATTCTTCATGTGCCACCAAACCCTTTGGAGGTGTATTCTTGGAGAAGTTGTTCTTGTTTGGGAAGGACTTGGCTTTGTCTTTGCGAATGAGTTTTCCACCGTTGTCTTCCATCTTCTCATAAGGATAATCCACCATGAAGTGACTAACATTGCCTCAATTGTATCACGTTCTCACTCGTTGCTTGTTCTTTGATCCGCTTGAATTGTTCTGGGAGAAGTTGGGCCTTGAGTTTCTCTTGTTGCCCCAAAATTGCCTTGATGCAAGAGCCATGTGCTTGAAGCATATTTAGTGTCTTCGGGGCAACCCTCTTCTTCTTCCTCCTCTTCTTCTTCCAGAATTACTTTGGCCTTCAAGGAAAGGGTGGGAGAGGATTTCTTTGACTGAACACGGTAGAGAGCATTATCGGCAGTCTTGTTCATGATGCTCATGGCAATAAACTCATCCAATACTTCACTTAAGGACAAGGTGTGGAAATCCGAACTTTGACGAATCACGGAGGACATGGCCTTGTTGAATGGAATGATGGCCTTGAGAAACTTGCGCTTAATCCAATTGCCATCTGTATCCTTGCTCCCATGGTCTTGGAGACCAACCGCAAGAGTTGTCACCCTCCGGTAGAGATCACGCGGATCCTCATCTTCTAACATCACAAATTCATCGACCACATCAAGGACCACTTCAAAGTTGGACCGTTGGATGCTTGAGAGGAACTGCGTCTTGAAGGATGTGTTATCGAAGTTCCTTCCCTTCGAGAGGAAGTACGTCTCTGTTGGAGTGGTGTTGAGGCACAATGCTCCCAAAGAAGCCACTAGGGCCACCGTATTCTCCTCACGCCCTCACACAATACAAGATGTCATGATTCCACTAGGGGTGCCCTTGATGGCGGCAATCAGACCTTTACAAACAAGGTTGGGGCTCTCTCCACAACCAAACTGGAGGCTCCCAACAATACCACAAAGCTTCACCACAATTGAATGTGGCTCCAAGGTGACCTCAACCGTCTAGAGTGCTGAAACAACCAAGAGTAATAAAATCCACACAAGAAAGTATGGGGGAATCAAATTTCCTTTGGTGGAAGTGTAGATCTAGGTCTCCTCCTTCAATCCCTAGCAAATCAACAGGTTGGAGTGGCTAGGGAGAGAGATCGGGCAAGAAATCTTGAAGGGCATTAATAGAGGAGAGGGAGAGGCAAGAGGTGAAGTGATAGGTGGAAGAACCCCCCTTTATATAGGGACCACCATTTTCCAACCGTTACATGAGTTTTAACACTACAGCGGTACAACCGCTCATCACCCCGATACAACCGGGATTCATGGGTAGGCTGCCGAAACCCTATCAAGCGGTACAACCGGAGGTCCGAGCGGTAGTACCGGTTATAATGAGTAATCAGACTAACCACTCACCTACCGCCCGACAACTGGCTCAAATAGAAGGGAATCACCCCTATGGCGGTGGTCGGGTGGTAGTTGCACTGGAACTACAACCTAGTCCAAGATGGTGAGGAGGCTAAGTCGGTGAGAACCAGGTAACCACCGCCCAAGTAATGCCCCATCACAGAATAGAGTCCGGTGGTTGGGCAGTACCTGACCGGTAAAACCGCCTGTGAAGCACCCAAGGTTTTCCCAGAGCTGAAGCGGTACCACCGCCCGGGGGCAGCCGTACAACCGGTGGGCTTACTGATATGTCTCCAACGTATCTATAATTTTTTATTGTTCCTTGCTGTTATATTATCATTCTTGGATTTTTTATAATCATTTTATAGAAACTTTATATCATTTTTTGGGACACCTATTGACATAGTGCCCAGTGCCAGTTGTTGTTTTTTACTTTGCAGGAAATCAATACCAAATAGAGTCCAAACACAGCGAAACTTTTTGGTGATTTTTTTCTAGACCAGAAGACACATGATGGGCCAAGAAAGTACCTAAGGGGTGCTCCGAGGGGAGCACAACCCACCAGGACGCGCTTGGGGGCCCAGGCACGCCCAGGTGGGTTGTGCCCACCTCGGCCGCCTCCCGCACCGCCTCTTTGCTCTATAGATACTCCAATATTCCATAAACCCTAGGGGAGTCAACGAAAATCAATTCTAGCCACCGCAAGTTTCACAACCACCAGATCCAATCTAGACACCATCATGGAGGGGTTCATCATCCTCATTGGTGCCTCTCCAATGATGCGTGAGTAGTTCATTGTAGACCTGTGGGTCTGTAGTTAGTAGCTAGATTGCTTCCTCTCTATCTTGATTCTCAATACAATCGTCTCTAGGAGATCTATTTGATGTAATTCTTTTTGCGGTGTGTTTGTTGGGATCCGATGAACTTTGAGTTTATGACCAGATCTATGTCTTTATCCATGAAAGTTATTTGAGTCTTTTGATCTCTTATATGTATGATTGATCTCTTATATGTATGGTTTACTTATAGCCTCGTATTTCTTCTTCGAATCTTTGGTTTAGTTCGGCCAACTAGATCGATTTTTGTTCCCATGGGAAGAGGTGCTTTGTGATTGGTTCAATCTTACGGTGATTGATCCCAGTGACAGAAGGGGAACCGACACGTATGTATCGTTGCTATTAAGGAAAACAAGATGGGGTCTATTTCTACATAAATAGATCTTGTCTACATCATGTCATCATTCTTATAGCATTACTCCGTTTCTCCATGAACTTAATACACTAGATGCATGCTGGATAGCGGTCAGTGTGTGGAGTAATAGTAGTAGATGCAGGCATGAGTCGGTCTACTAATCTTGGACGTGATGCCTATATAATGATCATTGCCTGGATATCGTCATGATTGTTTGAAGTTCTATCAACTGCCCAACAGTAATTTGTTTACCCACTGTATTCTATTTTTCTTGAGAGAAGCGACTAGTGAAATCTATGGCCCCCGGGTCTCTTCTGTATTATATTTGCCTTCGAGATCTATTTTATTTGCTTTTATTTTCAGATCTGTTAATCCAAAAATACAAAAATACCTTGCTGCAATTTTTATTTATTTATTTTATCTCGCATTCCCACGAGATCTATTTATCCAAACTACCACAATTTTACCTATCTTTTTACCCGTGAGGGATTGACAACCCCTCTCTTACGTCGGGTTGGAAGTATTTGTTCTTTGTGTGCAGGAGCTGTTTACATGGTGTTGTGTGGTTCTCCTACTGGTTCGATAACCTTGGTCTCATCACTCAGGGGAATACCTACTGTTGTTGTGCTGCACCATCCCTTCCTCTTTGGGGAAATACCGACGTAGTTCAAGCCAACATCAAAAGGAATTTCTGGCGCCGTTGCCGGGGAGGATCAAGTCAAGATAGTCTCCTGGTCACGTGCCAATTTTTAGCGCCGTTGCCGGGGAGACATCATCAACATCTACCAGGTTACTAATCACAAATCTCATCTCCTTGCAATTTACATTATTTTCCATTTTACTCTCGTTTTCCTCTCCCCTA
Organism: Triticum timopheevii; assembly: GCA_963921465.1. Lineage (NCBI taxonomy): Eukaryota > Viridiplantae > Streptophyta > Magnoliopsida > Poales > Poaceae > Triticum > Triticum timopheevii. The sequence goes on from OY997270.1 coordinate 110,437,715, forward strand.
CTTCATAAAAAAATTGCCATTTTATTAGCCCTCTTTTTCATTCGCCGTTTTTCTCGTCAGATCTTTTTTGAGTGCAATCTTATTGACCACGTTTTGACGTTATGGATAGTGCTTCCTATATTGTGTGCACTCCCGAGAATGAGGTTCTCAACTTTAAACAAAGGGGAGGGGAGAATTTAAAAGATGCTTGGTATAGGATTTGCAATGCTCATAATAGATCTATCCATAAGCAATCTACTGTTGTTCTTCTTCGTTGTTTTTATGTGGGTATCACCACTTGGTATAGATTCGTCCTTGATATGATTCCCGGTGGAAATTTCTTGATGTGTATTCTATGGGAAATTTAGTGGGTTCACCACAGCCCATAAGTAATGAAACAACTTTGACTCTCGAGCATGTTATGGAAAGACTAGATGCTATTGAAAAGAAAATGCTTACCGAAGAACATTTTGAAAACTTGGACAAGAAGATGCATCATTTTGCTACTAAGTTTGGCTCAAAAGCGGGAGAAGTTTTTAATTTGTTAAAAGGAAAGGGGACCGTAATTCATGAAAGAATTGAAGAAAGCCCGTCTCGGATTGATAGACTAGAAGAAATCTTTATTAATCTAAGTATGGTGTTGCTTCCGCCAAAACTATCGAAAGAACTCTGAAAAAATTGGCAAGATTGCTCAAGCTACTAAAAACAAGGGTGCAACTTCCAATAGCAACAGAGAAGATCTTAAGATGATTAGTATTCACCCAGATTTTGTTGAAGTTATAAGATACCGTTTGTGCAAGAATAAGTTCCTTAAACTTGTTCCTAGGAGTATGGTCATTGAAAATTTGTATGCTAAATCCTTGAAGAATTCCAAGTGTTTGATTGAAGAGTTGGAAACTAAACAGGGAAATACTTATATCTTCGCATAACGCCTAGCTAGGGGCATAAAACGATAGCGCTTGTTAGGAGGCAACCCAATGAATAAAATTTATTTTTATCTTTTTCTTCCTGTTCTTGAGTGTTTGCACAATTATGACTCTGTTATGATTGTTTTTTATGTTTTAATTAGTGTTTGTGCCAAGTGAAGCCTTTGGGATCATGTTGGGTGATAGTTGATTCGATCTTGTTGAAAAACATAAACTTTTGCACTCAGAAAAATAATTTTCATAAATCATAGAAACGTGATTTTGCTCTTAATTTTTAATACAAGATTTATATACAAATTGCACATGTTTTCATAAGTTTTCAGAATTTTTGGAGTTAGAGAAGTATACGAAGTTCCCTCATTACTACAGACTGTTCTGTCTTTGACAAATTATGTTCACATTGTGTTATGTGCTTGTTTTGATGATTCTATGGCTTCCTTTGAAGAACCTTTGCCATGGAAAAGTTAAAATACAGTAGATATAATACAATAACAAAATACGAAGGTTTTGTTGAGTTTTGTGTGATTGAAGTTTTCAAGTTTTGGGTGAGATCGGGATTGATCCCGAGGCACCCCAAGATAATATTCAGGAAGTATCAATCAACTAAGCTTGGGGATGCCCCTGAGTGGCATCCCCTCTTTCTTCTAACAACCATCGATATTTTACTTGAAACTATATTTTTATTCGGCACATATTATGAGTTTTTCTTGCAGTGTCTTGTATGATATGAGTCTCTGCTTGTTTTGCTTTGTGTTTTAAGTCATCTATCCTTGCTGGACACACCTAGTTGAGGGAGCCTAAATTATGCTATGACTTGTTAGAATTGCTCTCTATGCTTCACTTAAATCTTTATGATCTATGGAATTTCTCTAGCGCTTCACTTATATCTTTTTGAGCATGGTGTGCTTTACTATTTTTTAAAATGCTCTGATGCTTCACTTAGATTTATGTTAAAGTTAGTGAAATTTTAAAAAATTCTCTCTTGCTTCACATAAATTATTTTGAGAGAAGAAATTTGTTTATGCCCATGTTCTTCACTTAGATTTGTTTGAGCTATCAAAAGCAACATATGAAATTAGTCCCAAAGTTCTATATATCCAAGAGGGATATAATAAAAACTTTCATGAAGATCATTCACTAATACAGGACGCTGCTAACGCGACACTATGATCAGAGACCCTTTCATGAAACTGTGTGCAATGCATTAATCGTAGATGGTGGTGTAAAAGAACCATGAAAAAGTGCAAAATGTTTGCGATGATGGATGCATCAAACACGGTTCAGATTTTTGTTGCGTGTGCGATTCAGGGCATATGGTTCAGTTCAATTAACTGTTTGCGATGAGAGTGAACAAAAGAAACGGGCTGCCAGACGAAGGCGTGTGCGATGTATAGCATACGGTTCACTCGGATGAATTGTTTGCGATTGATGAATTCATCGCTGATGGGTTACCTAGTGCGGTCCGTGTGTGTTGTGATATGCTCTATTTGCAGAACATCTATGCTCTGTGTACAGAAGAACAACGTATATATACTTGTAACATGACATGATTGCAATACCAAATTAAACATCCAATTACGTTATACAACAAATACCATAAATATTGCACGGTTCAAATTAAAAGATTACAACGCCCAAATTCAAACACTGCAAACATCGACATTTCTGCAAAGGGATCAGCGGCTGACAAGTCATGTATGGGTTTGACACAATGACTTCCAATTGCTCTGCCATATGCTCTTCCAAAATGAAGTTTAGCTTTTTTGGAGCCTCTTCCATTCTGCAGTACCTGCCAGCTCTGATCAACATACCATTGATCTTTCCTAATTAAATGTGTGTTCAACCTTAGTACCCTCAGCATCTTTGCTCTAGCAAGAAAGAACCTGGCGAGTGTAATCTCCGGTAAGATCCCTCGGTAAGAGTTCAAAGTAATATTTGAGAGATGCATATCCAGGCATTCGATGTGATTGTCGTTATAAACATTATCCACCATCGGGCCTATTTTATCTGCAAAACAAGAGAACGTGTTAGTGCCTACATGCAGTTTTGAACACTACCACTTGCCTATTTGGTTTGCAGGATTTGTAAAATGCACCAACGTGCCATCTTCGATCTGACATGATTAACATGGGCATTTGATTACAATCTAGAAACATGTAGCCTTCTTCACAAGAGGTTAGATTGGATGAAAAATTCCCTAAGAAAACTAGTTCATATGAATCCAAAGGAGAAATGCTTATGGATTGTAACCATATGAATCAAGCAACCAATATGTGGTGGGGTGGTATATGTCCTGAAATCCTCCAAACTTCCTTCGGAAATCATAGTACATTGTCATTGTAAACTTGGGAAAAGGTGCAAAAATTGAACTCCCTTATGGTTAACATTTAACAGGAAAGGAACATCACCTCGAGATACAGCTTCTTCAGGCACGAAAAGCATCTCAGGCAACTGACAACTTGGTCCAGGTTGGGGCCGACAGATTCTAGTGCCAAGACCTTCACTGTGCCTAGAATCTGGGTGAAGCTTTGCTGGATGACAGACAAACATACATCTTCAAAACTAGAAATAATGTTGATATTAAGAAAGAGAGGTATAAGGCGACTGTTGTACCTGAAAGTAGTAGTATTTGACAGATGAGTAGCCCACCACTGCCAATTTCGGCGCAGAAATAACATTGATTCTTGTTGGACCTTATTGATCAACTACAAGTAATCTCTCTAGTGAAGGTATGTCCTCAATGACCATAGTGTTGTCCACCTTTTGTGATCTATCGTTGCAGCACCAGCAACACACATAAATAGTCCGGAGAGTCCTGGAGGTGATGTGGAAGGTACTCGACCAATTCATCACCTGAACACAAAGGAACTCGAGTGCAGTACAACCGTGGAGCAGGCGCTCCATGCCATCCTTTGGGATGCGGAAGGCGACGAGCTCGACGTGCTTCAGTCATGGTAGAAAAAGAGCGGGCGCGTCATTAAGGGGGCATGGCAGTTCATGGACTTAGCGAGGCGCAGCATGGGCGCGAAGTGGAGCGCAGACGTTGGCAGTGAGCGCATATGCCCATCATTAAAAGTGAGCTTCTCGAGCTGATATATGGCGGGGGATCGGAACCACTCGTCAAGCTTAGATTGGTCCTTGTCATTGGAACAGAACTTGCCCATGATAAGGCCTCTGATTGGGCCATGGTGACTATAAAGGATCTAGGAGAACGCATCCAAGCTTTTGCGATAGCCATGGTAGAGCTCGTGGGCGTCAAGAAGGCCGCCAGGGGTGAGGAGCCATAGGGGGCGCCACCACCGGGAAAGGGCGGCTGTCCTCGCCCCATATTTGATTGGGAGGAGGGATATGATGACTCTCAACATATCATCAGGGAGGTTGTTGATCAAATCTAGGCCTGCTGGAGTCGCTTGCAGTTCTTTCTCGACCCGCCTCCGCTTGTTGGTAGCCTCGTTCTCCACCTCGTCGGAGCGACGAAAACCTCTGTCTCCATATTCACGCCGTGCTCTGGTGCACTTTGAGGAGTTAGAGCTGCATCGAGGATGCGGGTGGAGAGAGAGAGGATTGTGTTTGTGGCAAGGATGGGGGTGCAGCCGCTCGGGCGCGCCATTAATACAGACCAGTGGGAGCGAGGCGGGTGGTGGTCAAAGGTTGTCTCGCTTCCCGGTGAGCCTGCGCGGCAGACTTCTGGCATTCCTATACCATCATTTCACGTAGCGAGGCGGACACGACATTAATATGGAGGAGTGGGAGCAAGGTGGGCGGCAGTCAAAGGGCTAGCTCGCCTCCCGGTGAGCCTGCAAGGCGGACTGCTGGCATGCCTACCGTCATTTCACACAGCTACTAGCACGCTCCATACGGTGAGTGCGTAGCAAACATGCGCATGAATTAGATAGTGGTAGTGATTTTAGTTGCAAAAATTAGATAGTGCTAGTCATTTTAGCTGCCTATTTTGACAAATCGCAGTGTCTCTTGGCTTAGCGCCGTATACGAGATGCACAAATCCTGCGTTGAACAGCTCGCACGCTTTCTGGTGGGACTCTCGGTCATCCTGCACACCGGACTGCGCTCGCACGCCTCCCGTTCAGTCAAGCAACTGTCTGCACGACACCTCCTATAGCCATTAAAACCAAGCGTGGCATCACGTAAATGGTTAACAGAACGCACACGATTTGAATTATACACATGTTTGAGATATTAAAGTGACAGCTATTTGTTTCAAAATGCCTTTGGTGGCTGTTATTCAAGTGCGCCTTCTGTCAAAATGGACACCAAAAACACCATAGCATGTCGGGTGCCATTCCATGATAGCATGCCAAGTTTCATGAATTTCAGATGAGTTTTGGATTTACTAGAATTTAAAAACAAAGTATCTCAATGTGTTGCCGGCAATTGATATGTCTCCAACGTATCTATAATTTTTTATTGTTCCATGCTATTATATTATCCATCTTGGATGTTTTATATGCATTTATATGCTATTTTATATGAGTTTTGGGACTAACCTATTAACCTAGAGCCCAGTGCAAGTTTCTATTTTTTCCTTGTTTTTTGGGTTTTACACAAAAGGAATACTAAACGGAGTCCAATTGACGTGCCAATTTTTGATGATTTTTTACGGACCAAAAGAAGTCCCCGAAGTGAAAGAGTTGGGCCAGAAGAGTCCCAAGCCATCCATGAGGGTGGAGGGCGCGCCCTACCCCCCTGGGCGTGCCCCCTATCTCATGGATGACTCGGAGACCCCCTAACTTGTTCCCAACGCCAAAAATTCCTATAAATATAGAAACCCCTGAAAAGTAACCTAGACCGGGAGTTCCGCCGCCGCAAGCCTCTGTAGCCACCAAAAACCAATCGGGGCCCTGTTTTGACACCCTGCCGGAGGGTGGACCCATCACCAGTGGCCATCTTCATCATCCCGGTGCTGTCCATAACAAGGAGGGAGTAGTTCACCCTCGGGGCTGAGGGTATGTACCAGTAGCCATGTGTTTGATCTCTCTCTCTCTCTCTTGTGTTCTTGATTTGGCACGACCTTGATGTGCCGTGTGCTTTGTTATTATAGTTGGATCTTATGATGTTTCTCCCCTTCTACTCTCTTGTAATGGATTGAGTTTTCCCTTTGAAGTTATCTTATCGGATTGAGTGTTTAATGATTTGAGAACACTTCATGTATGTCTTGCATGGGATACCCGTGGTGACAATGGGGTATTCTATTGATTCACTTAATGTATGTTTTGGTGATCAACTTGCGGGTTCCGTGACCTTGGGAATCTATGCATAGGGGTTGGCACACATTTTCGTCTTGATTCTCCGGTAGAAACTTTGGGGCACTCTTTGAAGTTCTTTGTGTTGGTTGAATAGATGAATCTGAGATTGTGTGATGCATATCGTATAATCATACCCGCGGATACTTGTGGTGACATTGGAGTATCTAGGGGACATTAGGGTTTGGGTTGATTTGTGTCTTAAGGTGTTATTTTAGTACGAACTCTAGGGCTGTTTGTGACACTTATAGGAATAGCCCAATGGATTGATTGGAAAGAATAGCTTTGAGGTAGTTTCATACCCTACAATAATCTCTTTGTTTGTTCTCCGCTATTAGTGACTTTGGAGTGACTCTGTTACATGTTGAGGGATTGTTATATGATCCAATTATGTTATTATTGTTGAGAGAACTTGCACTAGTGAAAGTATGAACCCTGGGCCTTGTTTCGAAGCATTGCAATACCGTTTGTGCTCACTTTTATCATTAGTTACCTCGTTGTTTTTATAATTTCAGATTACAAAAACCTATATCTACCATCCATATTGCACTTGTATCACAATCTTCACCAAACTAGTGCACCTATACAATTTACCATTGTATTGGGTGTGTTGGGGACACAAGAGACTCTTTGTTATTTGGTTGCAGGATTGTTTGAGAGAGACCATCTTCATCCTACGTGTCCCATGGATAGATAAACCTTAGGTCACCCACTTGAGGGAAATTTGCTACTGTCCTACAAACCTCTACACTTGGAGGCCCAACAACGTCTACAGGAAGAAGGTTGTGTAGTAGACATCAAGCTCTTTTCTGGCGCCATTGCCGGGGAGGTTAGTGCTTGAAAGTATATCTTTAGATCATGCAATTGAATCTTTTAGTTTCTTGTATTATCACTAGTTTAGTCTATAAAAGAGAACTAGAAAAAAATGGAATTGGGGGTAGCTTCATCTTTTTAATTTCTTTCATGAAAATGATGGAAAGGAAAATTGTGCCAAAGTGTTAGAAGAAGAATGCATTAAAATGTTTGGCATGAAATCTTTGAATGATGAGCATGATTGCAATGTTGTTAGTATGAATTCCTTGAATATCCATGATGCTAATGATATGCAAAGCTACAAGCATGGGGATGCTATGTTTGATGAAGATGATATTTTTAGTCCCCCAAGTTTTGATGACAAATTTATTATGATGAAAGCATACCTCCTATCTATGATGATTATTGTGATGACATGTATGCCATAAAGCATAATTATAACCATGACACTTGTCATCTTGATCTTCATTGCCAATCCCATGATAGTTATTTTGTTGAGTTTGCATATGTGGATAGTAATAAAAATTATATGCTTGTGCATCATGAAAATAATGTTTTATGTGATAGTTATATTGTTGAATTCATTCATTATGCTACTGAAAATTATTATGAGGGAGGAGTATATGCTTGTAGGAATTGCAATAATATCAAGTTTGTTCTCTATGTGTTGAAAATCTTGAAGTTGTGCTTGTTTTGCCTTCCAATGCTAGTTGATTCTTTTCCCCGTAAGTTGTTTGCTCACAAAATACCTAGGCATAGGAAGTGGGTTAGACTTAATGTGCTAGTCATATTCTTCATCATGCTCCCTTTGTCTTCCAATTCTTATATTTTATGTGAGCATCATTGAAATCATCATGCCTAGCTAAAAAGGCATTAAAGAAAAGCGCTTGTTGGCAGACAACCCAACATTTACTCCTACTGTTTTTGTGTGTCCACATGATTAAGCTACTGCAGTAATCATGTTTTATTGATTTTGTTTCAATAAAGTGCCAAGTAGAACCTTTGGGAAGACTTGGGTGAAAGTTAATGCGACGCCGCCGCAACGGTGACGGCGGTCGGCGCGCCGCCGCGCCCAAGGATGGAGCTACACTACCTACGGGTGGCGTAGGGACCTCCAATGGCAGGAAGACGACTCCGCCAGTGCGCACACCGTGGTCCTCTCAGCTCATGCGCGACGAACATCGCCGCGATGTTGAAGACCCCGGGCGCCGCCACGGCAAACGCCCTCAATGTCACTATCAAGACACGCATGGCCGACATGTACGCCACGGTGCTGGCGACAAAGGCACGCAGTAGCGGAATCTTGATGTGACTCCTTCTAACATAGTTAGAAATCCGAGTTCCTCCCATTCCTCGCGCTTGTCGCTGCCACCCACACGAGCAGAAGCGTTAACACGAGCACAGCTACTCCTCGACTTTCCTCCTGCTCTGGAGAAGCAAGAAGAGTGGAGGGCTGCCATCCAAAGCCTCATCAGCCATGCCAACAGGGATGGCCACCGGGAAGCAAGTCCCTCGCGGCGCCGGGCCACTAAGCCGGCGCGCGTCGACAGTGGAGGGGTTGGAGGCGCCTGAGGGAGTCCTAGATTAAGGGGTCCTCGGATGTCCGGACTAGTAGCATGGGCCGGACTGTTGGGCTATGAAGATACAAGACAAAAGACTTCTCCCCGTGTCCGGACGGGACTCTCCTTTGCATGGATGGCAAGCTTGGCGTTCGGATATGTAGATTCCTTTCTCTGTAACCGACTTTGTATAACCCTAGTCCCCTCCGGTGTCTATATAAACCGGAGGGCTTAGTCCATAGAGGCAATCATAATCACATAGCCTAGACTTCTAGGGTTTTAGCCATTACGATCTCGTGGTAGATCAACTCTTGTAATACTCATATTCATCAAGATCAATCAAGTAGGAAGTAGGGTATTACCTCCGTAGAGAGGGCCCGACCTGGGTAAACATTGTGTCCCTCGCCTCTTGTTACCATCAAACTTAGACGCACAGTTCGGGACCCCCTACCCAAGATCCGCCAGTTTTGACACCGACATTGGTGCTTTCATTGAGAGTTCCGCTGTGACGTCGAAGACGGGATTGATGGATCGCCTTGTTATCAAGGCCAATATCACCTCCGGAGGAGCCCTGGCCTCAGGCCAAACCCTCCGACTGAGCGGCTTCCCCATAACCACCCGTTTGGCCGTCGGGACGACGATGATTTCTCGGGTCATCAAAATCGCCTCCGCGTTGACTCCGAATACTCCAAGCAGATGGATCCGACGGAGTTATCGTCTTTAAACGAACTCCTGGATCGCATCGCCGCCTTGGGGGTCGCTACAGACTACGATCAGATTGGGCTTAAACCCGATCAAAGAGAAATCAAATCTCCGCCGATCACCCATCAGATAGCAGTAGTAGAGAAGCAATACAACAACTCTTACTCTATATTGAGGATGAACTATGTTCGGATTTCTGATCTCGAAGACTTGGGTACTTGTCCGCGGAAGGACGTGCCCCTCCCTCCGACCCTAGAGTCAGACGGCGGACCTGAAAAATTGGTCAATATCCCGGAACCCGAACTGTTAAGATTAGAAGTTTCTCAAACTCTGAATCCCAAATTGGCTCAGGGTTCGGATTCAAATCCACCCACCCACCCGTATATATGCAATCTTATGAACATATGATAGCAGTCTCAAGAAACGGTCCATCACTTTTGGGCCAGATTCCTCCTTGTCAAAAACAAGATGAAAGATTGCCGCGACGAAAACACGATCTCAATATTCTGCAACAATTGCACGGATGAGGGAATCCTCAATGCCATTAACTGCCGTCGCGTATTACACTTCGCTGACTTGGCAACCATAGTACAGAAATACTGTGTAATGGAAAGCGCCTGGAAAACTCAGGCAGCCCCTTGGGGGCCACCGGTTTCCACTCAACCCCTTATCCGGGCAAAAAGGATGCACCCTCGTGGGTCACCCAATACAATAATAAAGAAATCAAAGCCTATTACGGGGCGCGGAACCGTTCCGGAGGGATGGCTCGATAGGCCATGCAAAATAAACACAACACCGGATACCATACCAACCCACAACCTTAGAGCATGTTGGATACTCCGGCAAGTGGCTAAGAGCGGCGAGCCCAATTATACCGCAGAACAATACCCCACAGAAGACGACGACCTCAGAGTATTGTCGGTCTTCAAGACTTCCGCCTCAAACAATAGGCGCAAAAGGGCACGCCGCGACCTCGTCGAAGTTTGCCAAGTAGCAGCAATAAACCCCTGGAACGACACGGCCGTAACCTTCAATGCCGATGACGAACCAAAATTCAGGACAGTCCGGGCACTGGCCGCCTTGGTCCTGAGTCCAATCGTGGACGGCTTTCGGCTTACCAAAATTCTCATGGACGGCGGCAGCGGACTAAACCTTGTTTATGAGGAAACCCTCAACAAAATGGAAATAGACAAGAGCCGTATTGAGAAAAGTAGCACGACCTTCCAAGGAATCATTCCCAGTCAGGTGGCGCAATACGCGGGAAAAATCACACTCGACATGGTATTCGGCACGCCGAAGAATTCTCGGTCTGAGGAGATAACCTTCCAGGTGGCCCCTTTTAATAGTGGATCTCACGCCTTATTAGGGTGAGATGCATTTGCACTCTTCCAAGCTATCCCTTGATATGTCTCCAACGTATCTATAATTTTTGATTGTTCCATGCTATTATATTACCTGTCCTAGATGTTTATGGGCTTTACTAAGCACTTTTATATTATTTTTGGGACTAACCTATTAACCGGAGGCCCAGCGGAAATTGCTATTTTTTTGCCTATTTCAGTGTTTCGCAGAAAAGGAATATCAAACGGAGTCCAAACGGAATGAAACCTTCGGGAGAGTTATTTTTGGAACAAACACAATCCAGGAGACTTGGAGTGGACGTCAAGAAGCAAACGAGGAAGCCACGAGGCAGGAGGGCGCGCCCCAGGGGGATGGGCGCGCCCCCCACCCTCGTGGGAGCACCACGAAACCCTATTTCCACCGTCGCAACCTTCTGTACCCATGAGATCCCATCTTGGGGCCTTTTCCGGCGCTCCACCGGAGGGGGAATCGATCACGAAGGGCTTCTACATCAATGCCAAAGCCTCTCCGATGAAGTGTGAGTAGTTTACCATAGACCTTCGGGTCCATAGTTATTAGCTAGATGGCTTCTTCTCTCTCTTTGAATCTCAATACAAAGTTCTCCTCGATCTTCTTGGAGATCTATTCGATGTAACTCTTTTTGCGGTGTGTTTGTAGAGATCCGATGAATTGTGGGTTTATGATCAAGTTTATCTATGAGAAATATTTGAATCTCCTAAGAATTATTTTATGTATGATTGGTTATCTTTGCAAGTCTCTTCTAATTATCAGTTTGGTTCGGCCTACTAGATTGATCTTTCTTACAATGGGATAAGTGCTTAGCTTTGGGTTCAATCTTGCAGTGTCCTTTCCCAGTGACAGGAGGGGCAGCAAGGCACGTATTGTATTGTTGCCATCGAGGATAAAAAGATGGGGTTTATATCACATTGATTGAGTTTATCCCTCTACATCATGCCATCTTGCCTAATGCGTTACTCTGTTCTTATGAACTTAATACTCTAGATGCATGCTGGATAGCGGTCGATGTGTGGAGTAATAGTAGTAGATGCAGAATCGTTTCGATCTACTTGTCGCGGACGTGATGCCTATATACATGATCATGCCTAGATATTCTCATAACTATGCACTTTTCTATCAATTGCTCCACAGTAATTTGTTCACCCACCGTAATATTTACGCTATATTGAGAGAAGCCACTAGTGAAACCTATGCCCCCCGGGTCTATTTTCCATCATATAAGTTTCCGATCTACCTTATTTTGCAATCTTTACTTTCCAATCTACATCATAAAAATACCAAAAATATTTATCTTATTATTATCTCTATCAGATCTCACTTTTGCAAGTGGCCGTGAAGGGATTGACAACCCCTTTATCGCGTTGGTTGCAAGGTTCTTGATTGTTTGTGTAGGTACGAGGGATTTGCGTGTAGCCTCCTACTGGATTGATACCTTGGTTCTCAAAAACTAAGGGCAATACTTATGCTACTTTGCTGCATCACCCTTTCCTCTTCAAGGGAAACCAACGCAGTGCTCAAGAGGTAGCAAGAAGGATTTCTGGCACCGTTGCCAGGGAGGTCTACACACAAGTCAAGACATACCAAGTACCCATCACAAACTCTTATCCCTCGCATTACATTATTTGCCATTTGCCTCGTCTTTTCCTCTCCCCCACTTCACCCTTGTCGTTTTATTCGCCCTTCTTCTGTTAGTCTTTTCGTTTGCTTTGATGTCTTACTTGGCTCGTTTGCTCGCTTGGTTGGAATAGTTGTTTATTTATTGCTAAACAGAGAACCTAAGATCTATGGATCCTCATCCGCTTGCCAATCTTTTTATGATGAACCAAATTCTAGTGATTTGAGTGCACTAGATTATCTTTATGAGGTTTTGCTTGAAATTCGTGAATCTGAAAATTGTGATGAAGAAATTTATGAAGAGATTCACGATAGCTCCTTGAATAAAAATCATGATTGCAATGATTTTATTATAAATTCTATTAATGTTAATTGTGTTAATGATATGCAAAACCCTAAGCTTGGGGATGCTTGTTTTGCTATGTCCACTACTTGTTGCAATGATGATGATTGGGGTTATTCTTCTTATGATGTTGAAAATTTATTTAAGCCCCATGATGAATATGAGATTGATAATAGTGTTTGCAATAATATTGAAAGTGGGTTTGCAAGAGTGTCAACTTTAGATCCCACATATTTGGAGAATGTTCAATCTTATGGTGTTTTTGATAAAAGTGGGTTTGGAGAGGTCATGACTTTAGTTAATGATAATCCCACTATTTTGGAAGAGTGTCAACTTCACATGCATTTGGATCGTGTCGAGAATATGTTATGTGATAGCTATTTTGTTGAATTTGCCTATGGTCCTACATGTAATTATTATGAGAGAGGAAAATATGGTCGTAGAAATTTTTATCTTACTAAATTACCTCTCGTCATGTTGAGATTGCTATCGTCTCTTTCTTCTTCCTTGCATATGCTGGTTTTTGCTTGCCTTGAAAATTTGTTTGCTTATAATATGCCTATGCATCGGAAGTATGTTAGACTTAGATGTGTTTGTCACATGTTTCATGATGCTCTCTTTGCGCTTCAATTTTTGTCTTTCATGTGGGCATCATTAAAATTATCAATGCCTAGCTAAAAGGCTTTAAAGAAAAGCGCTTGTTGGGAGACAACCCAATATTTTTCTTTGCTGTTATTTAATAAATAATTCATCTAGCTTCTGTTTAGATGTGTTTTTATGTTTTAATTAGTGTTTGTGCCAAGTAGAACCTATAGGATCATCTTGGGTGATAGTTAATTTGATCTTGCTGAAAAACATAAACTTTTGCATGCACGAGAATAATTTTAATAAATCACAGAAACGTGATTTTTAGTTGATTCATTTTGCAGTATATTAATAGACAAATTTACTAGGACTTCCTATTTTTTTAGGATTTTTAGGGTTCGATAAGTATTCTAAAGTTACAGATTTCTACAGACTGTTCTGTTTTTGACAGATTTAGTTTTTTGTGTGTTGTTTGCTTATTTTGATGAATCTATGGCTAGTATCGGGGGGTATGAACCATAGACAAGTTGGAATACAGTAGTTTTAACACCAATATAAATAAAGAATGAGTTCATTACAGTACCTTAGAGTGGTGGTTTGTTTTCTTGTACTAATGGAGCTTTCGAGTTTTCTGTTGAGTTTTGTGTTGTGAAGTTTTCAAGTTTTGGGTAAAGATTTGATGGATTATGGAATAAGAAGTGGCAAGAGCCTAAACTTGGGGATGCCCAAGGCACGGTAAAATTCAAGGACAACCAAAATCCTAAGCTTGGGGATGCCCCGGAAGGCATCCCCTCTTTCGTCTTCGTCTATCGGTAACTTTACTTGGAGCTATATTTTTATTCACCACATGATATGTGTTTTGCTTGGTGCGTCTTCTATGATATGAGTCTTTGCTTTTTAGTTTACCACAATCATCCTTGCTGTACACACCTTTTGGTAGAGACACACATTAAGCGGAATTTATTAGAATACTCTATGTGCTTCACTTATATCTTTTGAGCTAGATAATTTCGCTCTAGTGCTTCACTTATATCTTTTGAGCTAGATAATTTCGCTCTAGTGCTTCACTTATATCTTTTTAGAGCACGGCGGTGGTTTTATTTTATAGAAATTATTGATCTCTCATGCTTCACTTATATTATTTTGAGGGTCTTTTAGAACAACATGGTATTTGCTTTGGTTATGAAATTAGTCCTAATATGATGGGCATCCAAGTTGGGTATAATAAAAACTATCATATAGAGTGCATTGAACACTATGATCAATTTGATACTTGATTCTTTTGACATATAGAGGTGGTAATGTTAGAGTCATGCTAGTTGGGTAATTATGGAATTGAGAAATACTTATGTTAAAGTTGGCAAGTCCCATAGCATGCAGGTATGGTGAACGTTGTGTGACAAATTTGTAGCATGGGGTGTTCTTTTGATTTCCTTCCTTATGAGTGGAGGTCGGGGTCGCGCGATGGTTAACTCCTACCAACCCTTCCTCTAGGATCATGTGTAGTACTACTTTGCTTCGAGGGGTAATAAACTTTTGCAATAAGTATATGAGTTCTTTATGACTAATGTGAGTCCATGGATAATACGCACTCTTACCCTTCCATCATTGCTAGCCTCTACGGTACCGTGCATTGCCCTTTCTCACCTTGAGAGTTGGTGCAGACTTCGCTGGTGCATCCAAACCCCGAGATACGATACGCTCTATCACACATAAACCTCCTTATATCTTCCTCAAAACAGCCACCATACCTACCTATCATGGCATTTCCATAGCCATTCCAAGATATGTTGCCATGTAACTTTCCACTGTTCCGTTTATTATGACACGCTCCATCATTGTCATATTGCTTTTGCATGATCATGTAGTTGACATCGTATTTGTGTGTAGCGACCCGACCCGAATGGATCAAGTCTCTGTGCTTAAGTGTCACCCCTGGATCGGTATGCTGACACATACAGTACTCGAGGATTTATAACAAAGGTAAATCACATGTATAAAGTAACGTAAATACTATTACCTCAATCCAAAATAGCGGAAGTAACAAGGTTGTGGATTCCCATCAACACCAATGGCAAAGTTGAGTGTAGAAATCATAACCCTAACGCATCACCTACTCGTCGTAAGATCCTGCAACATGAGACGTTGCAGCCACAAAGGGTCAGTACATTGAATGTACTGGCAAATTCTCACCTTAGAGCAATGATGAATAAAGGCTATCACTACATGCATATTTGGCTGGTGGAAAAGCTCTATGGTTATAGTTTTTGCGAAAAGCCAATTTTTCCCTACAACAAAGGAATGAATTTTTAATTTAACTATCATGGTGGTTGATAAAATATTGAGAAGGTAAACCCCCTCTCAATCCCAAATTAAATTCATTAACAACCCAACAATATTAATTAAGAGTGTTGAGATACATGTGAATACTCAAGTACTAGATACTCAAATTGTCCATAACCGGGGACACGGCTAACCATGATTAGTTTGTACACTCTGCAGAGGTTTGCGCACTTTTCCCCACAAGACTCGATCGCCTCCGTTGGATTTCTCGCACTACATGATGTTTGAGAAACGGATGACCGAGACACAGTCTTTCAGAAACATTAACTCTCTACTCCGGGTAGACCATACCAGACCTACAAAACCCACTACCTGCTGATCTACCTCTTCCAGAGCTTCACATAACTTACTCAACTATGCTAGAGCCCATAATAGCTTGTGGCTGCACACGGAAGTTTCTAGCATGAATAATCTCAGTTCCCTTTGAGCCTGGGTGGCGGTCCATAGGAAAATCACACGGTAACCCCGGGATTTCCAAAAAAACAGGCAATCACTGGATACCCCAGGTGCCTCAATCCACCCAGATGTGTATTAAAGTTGCCACCTTAAGTTGAACCATTAAGTAAATAATCTCACATCTGTCATGGAATACACTCAAACCCAATTCACGTCTACGAGCATAGCATGGTAATATAAGCGTAACATAGAAGTAACTCCCAAGGTTTGAATGCAGGACAATAGGTTCCTACCTCATCAACTACTTCCCAATACCCATGTGTTATCAAACCTACTCATGCAATGTTTGAGGGTGAAACTAATGCATAAAAACTGGGTATGAAAGGGATATGATCAAAGTGTGAACTTGCCTGCAATGTTGATGAAGATTATTCGCACTCAAAACTCTTGATAGGTCTACTCGTCACACTCCGGTCAATCTATCATAAACAAGCAGTAGTAACCACACATAAGCAATCACTCAAAAGATCGGAAAGAAAGAAGAAGACAATTTGAAAAAACATCAAAACCAAGCAAATAACTCTTGCAACATAAAACAATTTCTAACAGTACCAAAATTATGTGAATTTGGCCTTATCAAAAAGTTTAAGTCAAGAGCTTCGATTTGCAAAAAGAATCAACTAAATCAGAGTTACGAAACTCAAGTTATGATCAAACGAAGTTCAAATTCAAATCTGATCTAATTCAAATTTTAAACTTTCAAAAACATGTTTGAGTTGTTTTACTGGATAGAGGGGATTGTAATGAAGAAGTGGGCGTTGGTTTCGTTGGATTTGGACACACGAGTAAAAAGTTGTGAGGGTTTGAAAACTAGGGGCTAATCTGTAATTAGATATATTTACAGATAGGTCCCTGACAAAAATAACAGAAAAAGAAAAGGCTAAAAAGCGAACGTTCGTTTTTCTGATCTAAACAGCGGACATTCTCTAAATAAAAACAAAACGTTTCGGGAAAAAAAAATAAAACGATCTGGATCGTTGGATCCAGATCCAACGGCAAGGGAGGGGGCGGCGGTTACCGCGGCGGCGGCGGCGAAGTCCGGCGACGTGGGACGGCGGCGGCGGCTCGGCTCCGGTCGGGGCAGTGGTTCCGGGCGTCCGCTGCGTTGGGCGGGGCACGGGGAGGCGCGGCGCGATTCGGCGGCGACGGCGATGGTGACGGCAGCGGTCGGGGACGACGGAGTGGAGCGGGCGGCGGTGGCTGGATCTCGCCGGAGCGGCAGCTTCCGTGAGCGCGGCGAGAGGTGCGGCGACGGCGCGAAAGAGAGAGAGAGAGGGTCGGGGTTGCGGGATTTATAGGAGGAGGGGGCGACGGTGGCGTGGAGGAGGGGCCAAGGCGGCGGGGTGGCCGGGTCGGTCACGGCGGCGCGGCGGCGTGTGGGCGGCGGACTCCCGCTCGGGGTCGGTGGCGATGCCGCGCTGGGCTGGGCCTTGGCCTGGCAGGAGCTGGGCCGGCCCAGTCGGCGGAAGTCTTTTTTTTTAAACAGACAAACAAAATAAAAAAAAGAAAAATATATATTATATAGGCATATAATATATCAAAATTTTCAGAAAAATATTTTCTACAACGTGGACATTTTTATAGCATCAAATAAAATTTACACTAATTTAAATAATTCAAACAGTGCTACTGCTCTAATAAAATCCAACAAAAATCATTTTTAAAAAAACCAAAATTAATTCAAATTTATTTCTCTCCAATTTTCTCATGTATTGAATCATGTTACCCTATTTTCCATATATTTTATTTTTGGAGAAAAATAATTTGAATAAAACTCAATAACTCCAAATTGAGAAATAAATTTAAAAGAACTTTGAATTTAATTCTTTAAAACTCCCAACTCATATTTCATATGTTTTGAAGAAGTCATTTTATCTTCTCTCATGAAAATCATTGAGCTGCTTGAAGTTTATGAATTGGAAATAATTTCAAATGAAATTCAAATATTTTCAACACCCCTTGTCATTTAAATAAATGGAAGAAGTCATGTCATATTCTCTCCAGGGTTTTGTGGTGAAAAGAATTTGAATTCATGAAGATCAGAAAAGAAAATGAAAGTTTAGGAAAGTCCTTTTATTCCCTCTCTTTTAACTTTCAAAAAGTTTCGAATTTCACTCAATTTCAGTCAATCAATCAAACAATCAATCAAAACTATCTATTTAATATAACATTCCAAAATTTAGAATTTTGGGATGTTACAAACCTACCACCCTTAAAATGAATCTCGTCCTCGAGATTCAGAGAGGCTAGCAAGAAATAGGTTAGGGTAGGGGTCTTCTCAAAATCCATCGATCATCTCCGGGGTCTGGGGTGCTACCACCCTTAGAAGCATAGTTATGGTTCCATCAAAACTCTTATACTCCATCCTTATTGTTGGCAGTGTTGATCTTCTTAAATCCTCTGGATAATTCCTTCTCTGGGCTCTTGCGATGGTGGCATAACCTTTTCCTCAATTCTTCTGTCCTTTCATCTTGGTACGGTTATTCCGAGACTGGGTCTTCTTATCATACGGGTCTGGCGCCAATACTAAACAACTATCGATATCTCATGGTGGTCAACGATTTATGGTTGCTCCTGCAGGAAATCGGTCTGGGTTGAACCTCACCGTATGACCTACGATTGGCAACAACTGCCTTGTACAAGGGATAAATACTTATACCATTCCAAGGTTTAAACAAGGTTTTGATCGTCGTCTCTCTACTATAGGTAAGTCACTCAGATTTACCATCCCATATAGCAAGGCGAATAATAAGAGTAAGTCGGTATGGTGATCAATCCATCCCGCACCCAAATCATTACCTTGTATATAGTTTAGCGAATCTCGCTTTCTAACACTCAGTCATCCTCACAAGCATTACAGAATTTCTCTTGCCGACGAACTAAGTTCGGATAAATCCATTGATTCTGCAAGACAAACAAAAATCTATCGTTCCTTCACAACTCTAAGGTTTTGCATTGCTCCTATAAAATCGTAGGACGTATCCTCTTCCAGGGTTTTCCTTTAGCAGGAGTGTGCTTGCTTCTTGGCAGGTCCTGGGGCCTTTGGGTTATGGCCCATCTCATCACTTGTAAACCTTGAACTCATCCTCTGGGCAAGTGATCGTTATTCCAACATTCAACTTCCATCTTCCTAGCATACTCAAAATCCATCCAATTGTAATGTCTTTCTTCCTTCTATTTGTACCAAACTAAGACGTGATTACTCAGACTCATCATGGAATTCCATTGATCCATATTTCCAACATCATGCCTCCTTTATACCAATAGTAATTCATCTCTTCATCCTCTTGGGATATCCCACATACCGAGGTAAAAACTTATACTTATGAAGTCCATATTCCACTTCATGGAACATCACTATCCTTTCCAGGGTCAAGCGTCCTTACAGAAGAATATTTGCCATCTCTGCATGGCACTTCTTCAATTGGGAAACGTGAAACACATCATGAACTTCTGACAGTCCTTCGGGTGACTCCAACTTGTTGGCCACTTCTCCCATATGCTCCAAAACTCGGTATGGTCCTACAAATCTCGGAGCTAACTTTCCCTTAACTCCAAATTGTTTAACTCCTCGCAGAGGGGACACACAAAGACATGCTCAGTCTCCAATTTCATAGACTACCTCCTTGCGTTTTTGAGTCGGCAATACTCTTCTGCCTGGACTGAGCTACCTTCAGTCTATCTTGAATCAACTTAGCATTCTCTTCCGACTCCTTGATCATATTTGGTCAAAACAACTGACGGTCTCCAACTTCATCCCACATCAATGGTGTCTGGCTCCTTCTTCCATACAAAGCTTCAAAAGGGGCCATCTTCAAACTGACTTGGTAGCTGTTGTTGAATGAAAACTCCGCGTAAGGTAGATTATCATCCCTACTAGATCCATAATCTAGCGCACACGCTCTCAACATGTCCTCCAGAATCTGATTGACTCTCTCGGTCTATCCATCTGTCTGTGGATGAAAGGCTGTACTGAACTCTAGCCTAGTACCCAAAGTCTGGTGCAGCTGATTCCAAAACTTTGAGGTAAACTGTGTTCCTCGATACGATGGTCCTCGGAAATCCATGCAGACATACGATCCTGGTCAAATATATCTTGGCCAACTTTGCACTTGTATAGGTGGTTTTCACTGGGATAAAGTGAGCCACTTTGGTCAACCGAAACAACTACTACCCAGATAGAATCATATCCCGTTCGGGTTCTGGGAAATCCGGTAATGAAATCCATGCCAAGCTTATCCCACTTTCATTCGGGTATAGGCAATGGCTGTAGCAATCCTGCTGGCTTCTGATGTTCTACCTTCACTCTCTGACTTACATCACAAACTGCTACATACTCTGCAATATCCTTCTTCATTCCAGTCCACCAGAAACGCTCCTTCAAATCCAGATACATCTTGGTGTTTCCAGGGCGAATCGAGTATGGTGAGTCATGAGCCTCTTGAAGTATTTACTTCCTGATCTTTGCATTATTGGGAACATATACACTATCCTCAAACCATAAGGTGTCGTGCTCACCATTGTGAAAACCTTTGGCCTTTCCTTTGCTCATCCTCTCTTTTATCTCAGCAATCCCTTTGTCATACTTCTGAGCTTCATGAATCCTTCCCAACAATGTAGACTGAACTTCCATTGCTGCAACAAAACCTATGGGAACAATCTCCAACCGAAGTTCCCTGAGATCCTCGGCTAACTCCTTTGGTAATCCCCCGCTTATGAGGGTATTCGTCCTTGTTTTCTTTATGGTTGTGTCCTATTTCTCCACAAAGCATGTATGCACAAGGTTTCTTCATATCCTTTCCATAAGGCCTCAACTTCTGGGACACAAGACGAGACCTTTGCAAAGTCAACTTAAATTCTTCTCAAGTGGTTACTCTTTGCCATCCATTGATGGTTTGGTACATCCTCCACCAAGTAGCAGCACCTCTTTCAAAACTCTGAAGGGCATGCTGGGTCATATCCTTTCTAGCTATAGGGTTATTCTTCATGTGATCCTCCAGAATCTGAATCCATCGGTCCATCTCCAATTGACTCATCGGTCCAGATAATAAGAGCTTATCTCCATTCATCCTCTATTAGGTCCAAAGGTATTGGGGTGGGATAAGAGAGATAGAGAGGGATGCACATAATACAAACAAAAGTTTTGAAAAGGCAGATTTTATTGTGGCTGTCGGAAAAACAACAAACAAATGACAGCTCACAAACGTCGCATCTAGCGTAGGTACAACGGGGTTGGGTCTTCTAATGGTCAATAAATCTCAATGTCACCAACTCTTCAAGTCTTGGTCATGTCTCTGATGACTCCTTCTGCTCATACTTGTCCTTCTCAAATTCTTTTGCCAGATCATCTCTATTGACAAGAAGTCTCTCGTGATGTCCTTTAATATTCAACAATTGCGTTCCAAACTTCTGGGTTCCAACACCCTTGACATGATCCATGGTCCTACTGTCCTTCAGTTCCTGACAAATCTTCGGTATCTCGAGGTTTTGCTCCTATAGCTTGGCTACTTTCAGCCTCTGGGTCCTGAGTTCTTCACCAATTGCCTCCTTGTCAAATATGACTTCCTAAAGTCCACCTTAAAATCCTAGATGTAATACTCCAGATCCTGGCGATACACTAGCTAAGGTTAAAACTGCATCCTTTGCTGATGGGTGCTCCATCAGCTTTCTATCATCCAATATTTCCGAAAGATGCGTGCTTAACACCTCACGGTGACAATAACATGAGCGAACGATAGCATCATGGATATCCATGTTTCTGCTCTAGTCACTGACATGAACTTTTATTCCATAGTTGATATCTCCTGCCTTGGGGTTTTCTTGACAAAACTTTGAGTTCTATGCTCCATGTTTCGGTCTTTCTCCGATACTCCTTGATCTCGGGTCTTGACAGCTTCCATAGTCTGTCAAGTTCCATAAGTGTAGCCTTCCGATGTCATACAAATATGGAATTTCTTCAAAGCCTTCAAATTCAGTCTTCGGAGTCTTCATCGTTGTAGTTTTCGTCATTGTAATGCACGGTAAAAATTCCTCTTTATTCCAAAATAGTCTTAGTTGTTCGATATCTTGTCTTTCTTGGAGTAGTCTCATCAGCCGAATCTTCGTGGTTAAAAGGGGGAAAGGGTATAGTCTCACTAAAGGGAATATTTGAATAAGCTCAGAAGAGAAGAGAGGTAAAAGATCTTTTTGAAAAAGAAAGTTTTAGAGCAAATCTTTCCTATGGGCTTGCCAGTTTCTAGGGGTCATGTCCTACAGTCAACATGTGCTCTGATACCATCTTGTAGCGACCCGACCCGAATGGATCAAGTCTTTGTGCTTAAGTGCCATCCCTGGATCGGTATGCTGACACACACAGTACTCGAGGATTTATAATAGAGGTAAATCACATGTATAAAGTAACGTAAATACTATTACCTCAATCCAAAATAGCGGAAGTAACAAGGTTGTGGATTCCCATCAACACCAACGGCAAAGTTGAGTGTAGAAATCGTAACCCTAACGTATCACTTACTCGTCGTAAGATCCTGCAACATGAGACGTTGCAGCCACAAAGGGTCAGTACATTGAATGTACTGGCAAATTCACACCATAGAGCAATGATGAATAAAGGCTATCACTACATGCATATTTGGCTGGTGGAAAAGCTCTATGGTTACAGTTTTTGCGAAAAGCCAATTTTTCCCTACAACAAAGGAATGAATTTTTAATTTAACTATCATGGTGGTTGATAAAATATTGAGAAGGTAAACCCCCTCTCAATCCCAAATTAAATTCATTAACAACCCAACGATATTAATTAAGAGTGTTGAGATACATGTGAATACTCAAGTACTAGATACTCAAATTGTCCATAACCGGGGACATAGCTAACCATGATTAGTTTGTACACTCTGCAGAGGTTTGCGCACTTTTCCCCACAAGACTCGATTGCCTCCGTTGGATTTATTGCACTACATGATGTTTGAGAAACGGATGACCGAGACACAGTCTTTCAGAAACATTAACTCTCTACTCCAGGTAGACCATACCAGACCTACAAAACCCACTACTTGCTGATCTACCTCTTCAAGAGCTTCACATAACTTACTCAACTATGATAGAGCCCATAATAGCTTGTGGCTGCACATGGAAGTTTCTAGCATGAATAATCTCAGTTCCCTTTGAGCCTGGGTGGTGGTCCATAGGAAAATCACACGGTAACCCCGGGATTTCCAAAAAAACAGGCAATCATTGGATACCCCAGGTGCCTCAATCCACCCAGATGTGTATTAAAGTTGCCACCTTAAGTTGAACCATTAAGTAAACAATCTCACAACTGTCATGGAATACACTCAAACCCAATTCACGTCTACGAGCATAGCATGGTAATATAAGCGTAACGTAGAAGTAACTCCCAAGTTTTGAATGCAGGACAATAGGTTCCTACCTCATCAACTACTTCCCAATACCCACATGTTATCAAACCTACTCATGTAATGTTTGAGGGTGAAACTAATGCATAAAAACTGGGTATGAAAGGGATATGATCAAAGTGTGAACTTGCCTGCAATGTTGATGAAGATGATTCGCACTCAAAACTCTTGATAGGTCTACTCGTCACACTCCGGTCAATCTATCATAAACAAGCAGTAGTAACCACACATAAGCAATCACTCAAAAGATCGGAAAGAAAGAAGAAGATAATTCGAAAAAACATCAAAACCAAGCAAATAACTCTTGCAACATAAAACAATTTCTAACAGTACCAAAATTATGTGAATTTGGCCTTATCAGAAAGTTCAAGTCAAGAGCTTCGATTTGCAAAAAGAATCAACTAAATCGGAGTTACGAAACTCAAGTTATGATCAAACAAAGTTCAAATTCAAATCTGATCTAATTCAAATTTTGAACTTTCAAAAACATGTTTGAGTTGTTTTACTGGATAGAGGGGATCATAACGAAGACGTGGGCGTTGGTTTCGTTGGATTTGGACACACGAGTAAAAAGTTGTGAGGGTTTCAAAACTAGGGGCTAATCTGTAATTAGATATATTTACAGATAGGTCCCTGACGAAAATAACAGAAAAAGAAAAGGCTAAAAAGCGAAGGTTCATTTTTCTGATCTAAACAGCGGACGTTCTCTAATAAAAACAAAATGTTTCGAAAAAAAAACTAAAACGATCTGGATCGTTGGATCCAGATCCAACGGCGAGGGAGGGGGCGGCGGTTACCACGGCGGCGGTGGCGAAGTCCGGAGACGCGGGACGGCGGCGGCGGCTCGGCTCCGGTCGGGGCAGTGGCTCCGTGCATCGGCTGCGTTGGGCGGGGCACGGGGAGGCGCGGCGCGATGCGGCGGCGATGGCGGTGGTGACAGCAGCGGTCGGGGGCGATGGAGTGGAGCGGGCGGCGGTGGTTGGATCTCGCCGGAGCGGCGGCTTCCGCGAGCGTGGCGAGAGGTGCGGCGGCGGCGGCGTGAAAGAGAGAGAGAGAGAGAGGGTCGGGGCTGTGGGATTTATAGGAGGAGGGGGCGACGGTGGCGTGGAGGAGGGGCCAAGGCGGCGGGGTAGCCGGGTCGGTCACGGCGGCGCGGCGGCGTGCGGGCGGCGGACTCCCGCTCGGGGTCGGTGGCGATGGCGCGCTGGACTGCGCATTGGCCTGGCAGGAGCTGGGCCGGCCCAGTCGGCGGAAGTCTTTTTTTTAAACAGACAAACAAAATAAAAACAAAAGAAAAAATATTATATAGGCATATAATATATCAAAATTTTCAGAAAAAGATTTTCTACAACGTGGACATTTTTATAGCATCAAATGTAATTCACACTAATTTAAATAATTCAAACAGTGCTACTGCTCTAATAAAATCGAACAAAAATCATTTTAAAAAAAACCAAAATTAATTCAAATTTATTTCTCTCCAATTTTCTGATGTAGGGAATCATCTTACCCTATTTTCCATATATTTTATTTCTGGAGAAAAATAATTTGAATAAAACTCGATAACTCCAAATTGAGAAATAAATTCAAAAGAACTTTGAATTTAATTCTTTAAAACTCCCAACTCATATTTCATATGTTTTGAAGAAGTCATTTTATCTTCTCTCATGAAAATCATTGAGCTGCATGAAGTTTATGAATTGGAAATAATTTCAAATGAAATTCAAATATTTTCAACACCCCTTGTCATTTAAATGAATGGAAGAAGTCATGTCATCTTCTCTCCAGGGTTTTGTGGTGAAAAGAATTTGAATTCATGAAGATCAGAAAAGAAAATGAAAGTTTGGGAAAGTCCTTTTATTCCCTCTCATTTAACTTTCAAAAAGTTTCGAATTTCACTCAATTTCAGTCAATCAATCAAACAATTAATCAAAACTATCTATTTAATATAACATTCCAAAATTTAGAATTTTGGGATGTTACATTGTGGCAAGTCCACCTTCATAATTCTTTCATACATGTCACTCTTGATTCATTGCATATCCTGGTATACCGCCAGAGGCATTCACATAGAGTCATATTTTGTTCTAAGTATTGAGTTGTAACTCTTGAGTTGTAAATAAATAAAAGTGTGATGATCTTCATTATTAGAGCATTGTCCCAAGTGAGGAAAGAATGATGGAGACTATGATTCTCCCACAAGTCGGGATGAGACTCCGGACTTTATGAAAAATAAAAGAGGCCAAAGAAGCCCAAATAAAAAAGAGGCCAAAGAAGCCCACCAAAATAAAAAATGAGAGAAAAAGAGTGAAGGGACAATGTTACTATCCTTTTTCTACACTTGTTCTTCAAAGTAGCACCATGATCTTCATGATAGAGAGTCTCCTATGTTGTCACTTTCATATATAAGTGGGAATTTTTCATTATAGAACTTGGCTTGTATATTCCAATGATGGGCTTCCTCAAAATGCCCTAGGTCTTCGTGAGCAAGCAAGTTGGATGCACACCCACTTAGTTTCTTTTGTTGAGCTTTCATACATTTATAGCTCTAGTGCATCTGTTGCATGGCAATCCCTACTACTCATATTGACATCAGTTAATGGGCATCTCCATAGCCCGTTGATTAGCCGTGTCAATATGAGGCTTTCTCCTTTTTTTGTCTTCTCCACACAACCTCCATCATCATATTCTATTCCACCCATAGTGCTATATCCATGGCTTATGCTCATGTATTCCGTGAGAGTTGAAAAAGCTGAAGCACGTTAAAAAGTATGAACCAATTGCTTGGCTGAAACCGAGGTCGTGCATGATGGGAGTATTTTGTGTGACGAAAATGAAGCATGGCCTAACTATATGATTTTGTAGGGATAAGCTTTTCATTGGCTATGTTATTTTGATAAGACATGACTACTTGTTAGTATGCTTGAAGTATTACTATTTTTATGTCAATATGAACTTTTATTTTGAATCATTTGGATCTGAACATTCATGCCACAATAAAGAAAATTACATTGAGAAATATGCTAGGTAGCATTCCACATCAAAAATTCTGTTTTTATCATTTACCTACACGAGGACGAGCAGGAATTAAGCTTGGGGATGCTTGATCCAACGTATCTATAATTTTTTATTGTTCCATGCTATTATATTACTTGTTTTGGATGTTATGGGCTTTACTAAGCACTTTTATATTATTTTTGGGACTAACCTATTAACCGGAGGCCCAACCCAAATTGCTGTTTTTTTTTGCCTATTTCAGTGTTTCACAGAAAAGGAATATCAAATGGAGTCCAAACGGAATGAAACCTTCGGGAGAGTTATTTTTGGAACAAACGCAATCCAGGAGACTTGGAGTGGATGTCAAGAAGCAAACGAGGAAGCCACAAGGTAGGAGGGTGCGCCCCCACCCTCATGGGCCCCTCGTGGCTCTCCTGACTGACTTTTTTCGCCTATATATATGCACATACCCTGAAAACATCTAGGAGCACCACGAAACCCTATTTCCACCGCCGCAACCTTCTGTAACCATGAGATCCCATCTTGGGGCCTTTTCCGGCGCTCCGCCGGAGGGGAATCGATCACGGAGGGCTTTTACATCAACGCCAAAGCCTCTCCGGTGAAGTGTGAGTAGTTTACCACAGACCTTTGGGTCCATAGTTATTATCTAGATGGCTTCTTCTCTCTCTTTGAATCTCAATACAAAGTTCTCCTCGATCTTCTTGGAGATCTATTCGATGTAACTCTTTTTGCGGTGTGTTTGTCGAGATCCGATGAATTGTGGGTTGATGATCAAGTTTATCTATGAGAAATATTTGAATGTCCTCTAAATTCTTTTATGTATGATTGGTTATCTTTGCAAGTCTCTTCGAATTATCAGTTTTGTACGGCCTACTAGATTGATCTTTCTTGCAAAGGGAGAAGTGCTTAGCTTTGGGTTCAATATTGCGGTGTCCTTTCCCAGTGACAGCAGGGGCAGCAAGGCACGTATTGTATTGTTGCCATCGAGGATAAAAAGATGGGGTTTATATCATATTGCTTGAGTTTATCCCTCTACATCATGTCATCTTGCCTAATGCGTTACTCTGTTCTTATGAACTTAATACTCTAGATGCATGCTGGATAGCGGTCGATGTGTGGAGTAATAGTAGTAGATGTCGAATCGTTTCGATCTACTTGTCGTGGACGTGATGCCTATATACATGATCATGCCTAGATATTCTCATAACTATGCACTTTTCAATCAATTGCTTGATAGTAATTTGTTCACCCACCGTAATACTTATGCTATCTTGAGAGAAGCCACTAGTGAAACCTATGGCCCTTGGGTCTATTTTCCATCATATAAGTTTCCGATCTACTTTATTTTGCAATCTTTACATTCCAATCTACATCATAAAAATACCAAAAATATTTATCTTATTATTATCTCTATCAGATGTCACTTTTGCAATTGACAACCCCTTTATCGCGTTGGTTGCAAGGTTCTTGATTGTTTGTGTAGGTACGAGGGATTTGCGTGTAGCCTCCTACTGGATTGATACCTTGGTTCTCAAAAACTGAGGGAAATACTTACGCTACTTTCCTGCATCACACTTTCCTCTTCAAGGGAAAACCAACACAGTGCTCAAGAGGTAGCATCCCTCATTATGGGTACATGAAGCTCAAGATGCCCCGGCCCAATGGAATTATCACTCTTGACAGTGATCCGGACACAACACTCCATGCTGAAAATAAAACCGCAGCCCTGGCCCTCGAGGCATTGTATGAAGCCCTCGCGGCTGAAGAGTTAACCGCACTACGCTCCACTGTGGATAGGGACGACGTGATCCTGGACAAGCGACCCAAATCCACCTCCTTCAAACCAGTAAATGAAATAGTCAAATTTCAAGTCCACCCGACGGACCCCAAGAAGACAGCATCCATCGGGGCACAGTTGGACCCAACAGTTGACGCTGCAGTGTGAGCGTTCCTACGCGAAAATTGGGACATATTCGCCTGGAACCCTTCTCATATGCTACAGATCCCATGCAGGATGGCTGAACACAACCTAAACATACTAAATGGATATAAGGCGGTCAAGCAAACACTGCAGCGCTTTTCCGAACCCAAATGACAAGCTATGGGGGAGGAGCTATCCAAGTTACTCCAGGACGGATTCATTAGAGAAATAAAACACCCGGACTGGCTAACAAACCTGGTGATGGTACCAAAGAAGGATAAATCATGGCGTCTATGTGTCGATTTCAGAGACCTCAACAAGGCCTGCCCTAAGGATCCCTTCCCCCTCCCCCACATCGATCAGATTATTGATGCTACAGCCGGACATGACTCACTGTGTTTCCTCGACACATACTCTAGATACCATCAAATCAAAATGAAGGAGTCGGACCAAGCCGCAACAACATTCATTACCCCATATGGGCCGTTCTGCTTCAACACTATGCCCTTCGGACTTAAAAACGCCGGCGCCACCTACCAACGCATGATTCAAACATGCCTGGAGAAACAGATCGGCAAGACAGTTGAGGCATATGTAGATGACATTATCATCAAAACTAGGCACGTCGAGTCATTAATAGACGATCTGCATCTCACATTCGACAATCTCCGTGCATATGACATCAAGCTCAATCCAGAAAAGTGTGTTTTCGGTGTTCCCACTGGAAAACTGCCGGGCTTCATTGTTTCCAATAGAGGAATTGAGGCAAACCTAGCTAAAATCTGAGCTTTGTCACAGTTGGCTACGCTAACAGACGTTAAACAAGTCGAAAAACTAGCCAGATGTATGGCAGCTTTAAGCCACTTTATCTCCAGATTAGGAGAAAAAGCATTGCCACTTTTTCGCCTTCTCCGACGCACCAATCACTTCGAGTGGACGGACGCAGCAACGGCCGGACTGGAAGAAATAAAGGCTCTTTTAGCGAGCAACCCAATCCTGGCCGCACCGAACATCGGCGAACCCGTGTTGTTATACATATCGGCAACACACCATGTCGTGAGTGCGGTGCTCGTTGTTGAACGAAAGGAAGACAGACACAGATTCCCACTTCAGAAGCCGGTATACTACGTATCCACTATCCTCACACCATGCAAATACTGGTATCCTCATTACCAAAAAATAGCATACGCGGTCTTTATGGCATCCCGGAAGCTACGACACTACTTTCAAGAGTACTCAATCACGGTGGCATCCGAAGTACCACTCAATGACATAATAAACAACTGCGAGGCCACGGGTCGGATAGCCAAATGGGCCATTGAGCTCCTCCCATTTGACATAACATATAGACCACTGAGGGAGTCCTAGATTAGGGGGTATCCTGACAGCCGAACTGTGTATAACGTCCGGACTATTGAAGCGTGAAGATACAAGACTCAAGACTTCGGCCCGTGTCCGGATGGGACTCTCCTTTGCATGGAAGGCAAGCCTGGCGATCCGGATATTATCTTTCCTTTCTTGTAACCAACTCCATGTAAACCCTAGCCCACTCCGGCGTCTATATAAACCGGAGAGGTTGGTCCTTAAAAGTCCGATCACAATTACAATCATACCATCATAGGCTAGCTCTTAGGGTTTAACCTCTACGATCTCGTGGTAGATCTACTCTTGTACTACCCATATCATCAATATTAATCAAGCAGGAAGTAGGGTTTTACCTCCATCGAGAGGGCCCGAACCTGGGTAAACATCCGTGTTCCTTGCTTCCTGTTACCATCAGCCTTGATGCACAGATCGAGACCCCCTACCCGAGATCCGCTGGTTTTGACACCGACATTGGTGCTTTCATTGAGAGTTCCTCTGTGTCGTTGCTGTCAGGCTCGATGGCTCCTTTAATCATCATCAACGACGCTGTCCAGGGTGAGGCTTTCCTCCCCGGACAGATCTTCGTGTTCGGCGGCTTCGCACTGCGGGCCAATTCGCTTGGCCATCTGGAGCAGATCGACAGCTACACCCCTGGTCATCAAATCAGGTTCGGAAACCTGAACTACACAGCGGATATCCGCGGAGACTTGATCCTCGACGGATTCGGGCCAGCACCAGGAGCGCCAAAACAGTCACGATGAGCATGGCTTAGACCTGCTGTCAGACGATGCTTGGGACATCATCCCGGCAGAAGCCTCGGATCTAAGTCCGAGGCAGGCTGCGTTGCCTAAGGACGGAGGGCTGCACCCCGCCCCGCAGGCCGTACCCTCATCGGCGATGGAGCCGAACATAGGCCTCACTTCTGAGGGAGCCTATGACTCCGGACCCCGGGATTCGTATCCAGTTGTAGGTTCTAGTCCGCGCGTCCCCGAACCCGCCGAGCCTGGTTGGGCTCCGGTGATGGAGTTCACCGCGGCGGACGTCTTTCAGCACTCGCCCTTTGGCGACATGCTGAACTTATTGAAGTCTCTCTCTTTGTCAGGAGACTCTGGGCCGAACTGTGTCCGGCTTGAGTGGGAAGCAGACAACGATGGAATTCGTTGCCCACCCACCACCAACTTCATTGCCATGATCGATGATCTAACCGACGTGCTTGACTTCGACTCCGAAGACATTGAAGGTATGGACGATGATATAGGAGAATTACAGGAGCCACCGCTCACCGGGCGGTGGACGGCCACCTCCTCATACGATATATATATATATATATGGTGGACACTCCGAAGGAAACCAATGGCGATGAGGCAATGGAGGATAACCTCTCGGGAAGAAAAACAAAGCATGGGCGTCATCGGCACCGCTCCAAGCCCCGCCACAGCAATACCGGTCCCGGAGACGAAAATAATCCGGATGGTGCTGAAGAA
Source organism: Triticum timopheevii (assembly GCA_963921465.1). Taxonomy (NCBI): domain Eukaryota; kingdom Viridiplantae; phylum Streptophyta; class Magnoliopsida; order Poales; family Poaceae; genus Triticum; species Triticum timopheevii. The sequence goes on from OY997270.1 coordinate 110,468,876, forward strand.
GAATATGACCCTGACCAGACCGCCTTCGAGCAGGCCGAACAGGAAGATGAGTAGGTCAGCCCAGAAGAACAGGCGACGGACGCATACCCTAAGGAGGACAACTACATGCCCCCCTCCGAAGACAAGATTAGCCTCGGCGACGACGAATTCGGCGTGCCTGAGGACCCCGTGGAGCAGGAGCGCTTCAAGCGTAGGCTTATAGCCACTGTGAGGAGCCTGAAGAAGAAGCAGCAGCAACTCCAAGCTGATCAAGACCTGCTCACAGATAGATGGACTGAAGTCCTCGTAGCCGAGGAATATGGACTCGAGCGCCAAACGGCTGACCGGCCACCCCGCGGCAAGGATAAAACGGCATATCAGCCCGAATACCAGCCCACACCCCCACGCCGATACACTACGGCCCAGGGCAACAGGCAAGACCTGCAAGATATTCTGGAAAACAAAATAGGAGAGCCAAGATCGATCTACAGATCGCGGGGGCGCGCCCCAGCGCGCGATGATGATCGTCACGCCAGATACATCATCAACAAATCCGGCCGGGCCAAACACAGCAACCCAGACCAGTTCGAGCTGCGTAGCCTCATAGCCCGGCACAGAGGCGCCGCACACCCCCTCTGCTTCACTGGCGAAGTGATGGATCATGAATTCCCAGAAGGGTTCAAACCCGTAAACATCGAATCGTACGATGGCACAACAGACCCCACAGTATGGATCGAAGAATTCCTTCTCCACATTCACATGGCTCGCGGAGATGATCTACACGCCATCAAGTATCTTCTCCTTAAGCTCAAAGGACCAGCCCGGCACTGGTTAAATAGCCTACCAGCAAATTCCATTGGCAGTTGGGAAAACCTGGAAGACGCATTCCTCGATAACTTCTAGGGCACATATGTGCGACCACCAGACGCCGATGACCTGAGCCACATTACTAAACAGCCTGGAAATTCTGGACGCGGTTCCTTACTAAAAATAACCAAATAGTCGACTGTTCGGATGCCGAAGCCCTGGCGGCTTTTAAGCATAATATCCGTGACGAGTGGCTCGCTCGCCACCTCAGCCAGGAAAAACCCAAGTCTATGGATGCTCTCACAACCCTAATGACCCGCTTTTGTGTGGGTGAGGATAGCTGGTTGGCTCGCAGCGGCACCATGCCACATTCTGGAACTTCGGATAGCCGCGATGCTAACGGCAAGCCACGGAGTAACAGGCATAAGAGATGGAACAACGCCGATAGCACTGAAGACACGGCGGTCAACGCCGGATTCAGCGGATCTAAGTTCGGTCAACGGAAAAAGCCGTTCAAAAGAAATAATCAGGGACCGTCCAGCGTAGACCGCATACTGGAGCGCTCGTGCCAAATTCATGGCACCCTAGACAAGCCAGCCAACCACACCAATAGAGACTGCTGGGTGTTCAAACAGGCCGGTAAGATAAACGCCGAAAACAAGGACAAGGGGCTGCACAGCGACGATGACGAAGAGCTCCGGCGTCCGAATACGGGGGGACAAAAGAAATTTCCCCCAGGTGAAAATGGTCAATATGATCTATGCCACTCACATCCCCGAGCGGGAATGGAAGCGAGCACTATGGGACGTCTATGCGATGCAGCCAGTCGCCCCCAAATTCAACCCATTGTCAGCTTGTCCGATCACCTTTGATCGTAGGGATCATCATACTAGCATCCGTCATGGCGGCTCAGCCGCATTGGTCTTAGACCCAATCATTGATGGATTCCATCTCACGCGAGTCCTTATGGACGGCGGCAGCAGCCTGAACCTGCTTTATCAGGACAGTGTGCAAAATGGGCATTGACCCTTCAAGGATCAAGCCCACTAAAACCACCTTTAAAGGTGTTATTCCTGGAGTAGAGGCCTGTTGTACGGGCTCTATAACACTATAAGTGGTCTTCGGATCCCCGGACAACTTCAGGAGCGAAGAGCTAATCTTCGACATCGTCCCTTTCCGCAGTGGCTACCATGCACTGCTCGGACGAACCACATTCGCTAGATTCAATGCGATACCACATTATGCATATCTCAAGCTCAAGATGCCAGGACCGTGTGGGGTCATTACTGTCAATGGAAATATGGACCGCTCCCTTAGAACAGAAGAGCATACGGCAGCCCTCGCGGCAGAAGTACAATGTGGACTACTCCGACAAACCAATCCGGCGACAACTTCGAGCACAGTCAAGCGAGTCCGGAGCACCCCGCAACAGGATCATCAGGAATGCCAAGACCATGATTAGTAGTCCGGCCTCTGCCCAAGCCTCTTCAAAGAAGCATTCGCGCCACGCGTACACAATTACGCACTCAAGATACCATGGGCATAGGTGGAGGCACATCAACGACTCAGTCAATAGTGCGGGTAACCGCCAAATACCTTCATACTCTTTCCCTCTTACATTTCAGGACACCGCGTTAGTGCAGCATCCTCAGAAGAGCCGAATTGCCGGACTTATATGGGAGAGACATCCAAGGAGGCAACAGATGTTGTGCACAGAAGGAAATACCCAGGTGGAATCTTTTTACGATCATTATACCTTCTTTCTCTATCTGTACACAGCCTGCCCTTGGATAGGACATGTCAAATAGTCCTATTTTATCTTCTTAATGCATCCATTGTAAACATACGCTTAAACGTATTTTTCGTCAATGGGAGATTATATATAGCGTCAGCTTATTATCCTTATTTGAGCATTTTTTCTCTTATAAATGTTTATTTGATATTGCATTCGTACACCTTGGTGCGGTCAGTTTACCAAGGGCTTCTCACGGCGCCCCGTAATATGGAAAATAAAGTCCGAACACTTTCAACGGTGCGGCACCCCGAACTTATAGCACTATATGCATCAGCTCCGAATCATGTCTTGGGTCAACAATTGGGATAGCCCGGCTCCCTTGTTTTGGTGCCTTACGTTCCGTTATATTGGCTAAGGTAGCGCAGGGAGAACTACTGCGATTGTGTCCCGGTTCTTCCGGACGAGCACCTCAGTAGAGAAAGCCAAAAACTGACCGGCATGATGTGGTGAGAGCTGGTCGCTGTTCGAGAGGTCTTAAAATCCTTAAAGATTTTCCGCTTTAGGCGATAAATCGGCTTCGTCCGATCTAGGCGTGTATACCGCCCCGATTCGGCCTTCCGGATTGTAGGGGCTTCGCCGAAATTTAAAATTGTAGACTTCTATGGCTAAGTGAAAGTTATAAAGCCGCATAGTCCGATTGCCTTGTTCGCTGCGCCGGACACCTCCTTAATGGACCAAACATTTGGATAAAGAGTGTCCAGGTTTTCCACAAACACCCCTATACTAGTTACGTGGGGGCGGAAGCCAACGACTGGCCTACTTTCAGAATTTTATAAACAGCCGCATAGAAGGTAATATTTTAAATAAACATAAGCTCTACATAGCGCAAGTAACTTCGTCCTTAAAACACAAACATGACAGAAGTGAATTCATTCTAAAATGGCGTCCTTGGTACACTCATCGGTGATGAGATGAGCACCCTTCATCACGCCATCATAGTACATTTCGGGATGGCGATGCGCCATGCCCTCTGGCGGCCCGTCCTTGACCAGCTTCTCAGCATCCAGCTTGCCCCAATGCACCTTGACGCGGGCAAAGGCCCGGCGGGCACCTTCGATACAAACGGAGCGCTTGATCACCTCCAGCCGCGGGCAGGCATCCACCATCCGCTTGATTAGGCCAAAGTAGCTACCGGGCATGAGCTCACCAGGCCACATCCGGACTATGAAACCATTCATAGCCAGTTCGGCAGCCCGGTGGAGTTCGACCAACTGCTTCAGTTGGTCACTCAAAGGCATCGGGTGTTCAGCCCCAGCATACTGGGACCAGAACAGCTTCTCCATTGAGTTCCCCTCCTGGGCACGGTAGAACTCCGCAGCGTCTGATACGATGCGTGGCAGATCTGCAAATGCCCCTGGAGAGCTCCGAATTCGAGTAAGTAAAAGAAATGCCTCCTCCACATGTTTGCTTTGCATAAAGAACTTCTTACCCACTGCTATCTTCTTGGCCTCCTGGATCTCCTGCTGTGCTTTCTTGGCTTCGGCCTTGGCGTCTTTTAAATTCACAAGGGCCTTCGCAAGCTCGGCCTCTTTCGCCTTCAGATCATGCTCGACGGACTCGTACTTCTTGCCAAGGTCCTGGAGCTCTTGCTGTACCTCACCTACCCTAGCACTTTGCTTTTCGCGCTCCTTACATTCCGAGGCCACCTTGTCTTCGTCCTCGGACAGCGCCTTTTTCAGGGACGCCACTTTGGCGGTGGCCCCTATTACATAGTCATGACACTTAGGTGTTAGACTCACCAATTCTGCATACCCTTAAATGCATAAGAGTGGGAATCACTTACCCTTGTTCTCTTCGAGCTGCCTCTTCGTGAGGTCGAGCTCTCCCTGCGCCTGCTCTAGGTCCTGCTTTAGTTTGGCAACCTCCGCAGTACGGGCAGTAGCAGCAAGCAGCACAGCCTGCTTATTCACAATAATACTTATTATTAGACTCCTGCGGATTATAATTGACCCTCCGTTTGGCTTTTCTTTCCGAACACCAAACAGAGTTTCAGGGGCTACTACCTATCGGGTGGTAATTTTGCACATATTTATTACTTACCTCAAAGCCTGTCAGGAGGCTGGTGCAAGCTTCGATTAGTTCACTTTTGGCGGACACAACCTTCCGAATCACCGTACTCATGAGAGTACGATGCTCTTCATCCATGGAAGCGCCGCGAAGCGCTTCCAGCAGACATTCTGGCGCCTCATGCGCAACGGAAGTCCTCGATACAGATGGCTCTTCCTCCCTAACGAGGGGTCGCCCGCTTGAGTCCGGAACCATCGAAGGTTCAGGAATGGTGTTCGGCTGAGAGCCCGGCTGGCCATGGCTCTCGTCGACACGATCCGCGGGGATCTTGAACCCCGCGTGTCCGACGTCTGGGACCCCGCCTCGGGGCGTCTCCAGAGTCACCTCCCCCAGCTCTGGGAGCCTTTGGGACAACACCTCTGTGTCGTCCACGGGTTGATTAGTAGTGGCTGTCGGAAGCGAATTCATCTCCGAATCGCTCAGGGACCCAGAGGAAGATACCTCAGGGTGATCCTTGGCCGGACTGCATATATGTTCGGCTTTATAAGTATAAAGACTATGAAGTGAAACTGAGGGAGTCCTGGACTAGGGGGTGTCCGGACAGCCGGACTATCATTATCCGCCGGACTCCAAGACTACGAAGATACAAGATTGAAGACTCTGTCCCGTGTCCGGATGGGACTTCCCTTGGCGTGGAAGGCAAGCTTGGCAATACGGATATGTAGATCTCCTACCATTGTAACCGACTCTGTGTAACCCTAGCCTCCTCCGGTGTCTATATAAACCGGAGGGCTTTAGTCCGTAGGACAACATACATTACAACAATCATACCATAGGCTAGCTTCTAGGGTTTAGCCTCCTTGATCTCGTGGTAGATCCACTCTTGTACTACCCATATCATCAATATTAATCAAGCAGGACGTAGGGTTTTACCTCCATCAAGAGGGCCCGAACCTGGGTAAAAACATAGTGTCCCTCGTCTCCTGTTACCATCCGCCTAGACGCACAGTTCGGGACCCCCTACCCGAGATCCGCCGGTTTTGACACCGACATTGGTGCTTTCATTGAGAGTTCCTCTGTGTCGTCACCGATAGAGCGGATGCCTCCACCCGTCTTCAAAAATGGTGTTTTCGCCGAAGGGGCCTTAGCCGCCGGCCAAACTATCCGGCTTGGTGGTTTTCTTATGACCGCCTGTCCGGCCGCCGCTTCGACAATAACTTCGCAAGTCGTCAGAAGCAATCTTCGCGTCAGCCCTAAAGCTGCCGAACAGTTGGACCCAATAGAGCTCTCGTCTGTTAACGAGCTCTTGGATCACATCGCTGCCCTGGGAGTCGCTACGGACTACAACCAGATTGGGCTTAAAACCGATCTGAGAGAGATTAACTCTCCCCAGGCCACCCACCACATCGCAGTGGTAGCGGAGCAATACGGCAACTCTTTTCCTGTGTTGAAAACAATTCATGTCCGGATTCCCGAACCCTCCATGCCGGATTCCCTCAGAGGGACAGACTTCGATCGAGCATTGAACTTAAAATCATGTATCGCCCCGGACTCGCTGGATTGTGTCCAATAAACCAAGCTTCCGAATTCGGAAACCCCTCGGCCTTTGAGCCCCAAGATGGGCAGGGATCCGGATTTTAGTCCACCCACCCGCCCAGACATATGCGATCTATCTCTAATACGGCAAGAGCCCGCTAAAACAGTACATCGCTACTGGGCCAGATTCCTCCTGGTTATGGACAGGATAAAGGACTGCCGAGAGGAAAACGCAATATCTATCTTCCGCAATAACTGCACGGACAAGGGAATACTAAACGCCATTGATCGTCGCAAAATTACGCGCTTCACCGATCTGGCATCCATTGTACAAAAGTACTGTGCGATGGAGAGCTTCCGGAAAACCGAAAATCAATTTTGGGATAATCCGGCCCCAAACCCAGTCCGCAGCAAAAGGGCGCCTTACACTCAGGCCCCAGATGCAAAAACGAAAAAACAAAAACCCAATAAGGGAAACGGAACCGTACTGGAGGGATGGCTCAATGGACCCTGTAAGCTTCATAGTACAGAGGGAGCCGTCCCAACACATAGCCTTCGAGCATGTTGGATATTACGGCAGGTGGCCAAAAGTGGCGAGGAGCTTCTAGCTCCGGGAAACCACTCCAACAATACCAGCACGGTATCAATAGTCTTCGACACCTTCGCATCAAACAATATGCGAAAGCGAACAATCCGCGGACTCGCCGAAGTCTACCAAGTAGCAACAGCAAATCCATGGAGCGACACAGCTATTACCTTCAACGCCAGCGACGAGCCTAACCGAACAACCAGAGCTCCAGCTGCACTGGTACTTAGTCCCATAGTGGACGGCTTTCGACTGACAAAAGTCCTCATGGATGGCGGCAGCGGACTAAACCTCATTTACGAGGAAACTCTGCGAAAAATGGAAATCGATTGGAGCCGTATTGAGCGAAGCAGCACAACCTTTAGAGGAATAATCCCTAGCTGGGAAGCGCGCTGCACCGGAAAAATCACACTCGATGTGGTGTTCGGCTCTCCGGACAATTACAGATCCGAAGAAGTCACGTTCCAGGTGGCCCCGTTCAGCAGCGGGTATCACGCCATATTAGGATGAGAGGCATTCACAATTTTTCAAGCAGTACCTCATTACGGGTACATGAAGCTCAAAATGCCTGGGCCCAGCGGAATAATCACTCTCGCTAGTGATCCGGACATAGCACTCCGCGCCGAAAACAAGACAGCCGCACTAACCCTCGAGGCACTATCCGAAGCCTTAGCGGCAGAAGAACTCACCGTGCTGCGCTCTACGGTGAACAAGGACGATGTGATACTCGATAAAAGATCCAAGTCCACCTCCTTCAAACCAGCAGATGAGATAATAAAATTCCAGGTCCATCCAACGGACCCAACAAAGACGGCCTCAATTGGGGCACAATTGAACCCCGAAGTAGACGCCGCACTGCGCGAATTCCTTCGGGAAAATTGGGATATCTTTGCCTGGCATCCTTCGGACATGCCCGGAATCCCACGCAGTTTGGCAGAACACAGCCTAAACATCCTAAAAGGATTTAAGCCAGTCAAACAGGCTCTTCGACGATTTTCCGAACCCAAAAGACAGGCAATGGGAGAAGAGCTAGCCAAACTATTGGAAGCCGGATTCATTAGAGATATCAAACATCCGGACTGGCTAGAAAATCTGGTGATGGTACCAAAGAAGGATAAATCCTGGCGCCTCTGTGTCGATTTTAAAGACCTCAATAAGGCTTGCCCAAAGGATCGCTTCCCTCTCCCCCGCATCGATCAAATTATCGATGCTACAGCAGGGCACGATTCGTTGTGCTTCCTGGACGCATACTCTGGCTATCATCAAATCAAGATGGCGGAAGCAGACCAAGCCGCAACGGCATTCATCACTCCATATGGACCATTCTGCTTCAACACGATGCCCTTCGGACTTAAAAATGCCGGCGCAACATATCAGCGCATGACAAACATGTCTGGCCACCCAGATCGGCAAAACAGTCGAGGCATACGTAGACGACGTAGTCGTCAAAACAAAACACATCGAAACTCTAGTAGACGATTTGAGGCTCACATTCGACAACCTCAGAGCTTATGACATCAAGCTGAATCCGGAAAAATGCGTTTTCGGCGTACCAGCCGGAAAGCTGCTGGGCTTCATTGTATCCGGTAGAGGAATTGAAGCAAATCCGGCTAAAATCCGAGCTCTGTCACAGTTGGATATTCCGAAAGACCTCAAACAAATACAAAAATTAACAGGATGCGTGGTAGCCTTAAGCCGCTTTATCTCCCGTCTAGGAGAAAAGGCGTTGCCCCTCTATCGCCTCCTCAGGCGCACCGAACACTTTGAGTGGACGGATGCTTCCACTGCCGGACTCGAAGAAATAAAGGCCATATTGGCAACAAATCCGGTCCTGGCTGCGCCCACTCTGGGCGAACCAATGTTGTTATACATCGCAGCAACGCATCAAGTTGTAAGGGCGGTCCTCGTCGTCGAACGAGCGACAGAAGGGCATAAATTCCCTCTTCAAAAACCAGTGTATTATGTATCCACTGTGTTAACCCCCTGGAAATCCCGTTACCCGCACTATCAGAAGATAGCATATGCGGTGTTCATCGCGTCCCGAAAGCTCCGGCACTACTTTCAAGAGTGTTCGATAACAGTGGCCTCTGAAGTACCACTCAATGACATTATAAATAACCGCGACGCAATGGGCAGGATTGCAAAATGGGCCATTGAGCTCTTACCATTCGACATAACTTACAAACCTCGGTGAGCCATAAAGTCACAAGTTCTGGCTGAATTCGTCACCGAATGGACCGAAGTCGAACTCCCTAAAGAGTACGGCGCATACTCCAACTGGACTATGCATTTCGACGGCTCCAAAATGTTGGCTGGACTGGGGGCTGGTGTCGTACTGACGTCCCCAACCGGAGATACAGTCCAGTATGTACTTCAAATAATGTACACGGACTCCAACAATGCAGCCGAATACGAGGCCCTATTACATGGTCTCCGGATGGCGGTCTCCATGGGCATTCAACGCCTAGAGGTGAGCGGGGATTCAAACCTTGCAATATCCCAAATAAACGGAGACTTTGACGCCAAGGATCCAAAAATGGCAGCATATCGCAATGCTGTCCTAAAAATGTCAGCTCGGTTTGAAGGACTAGAATTCCATCACATAGCTCGAGATAACAACCAAGCGGCCGACATACTGGCACGCATCGGTGCGAAACGTGATGCTGTCCCTCCAAATATCTTCCTGGAATGGCTCTTCAAGCCATCCGTACTATGGGAAGAGTAGCCCGGTAGTGACAAGCCGGAGAAAACCGCACCAACCGGTGATTCGGCAGATGACATAACACCTTCAGCCCACGTCATAATGGCAGTAATCGCCGCGTGGACAGAACCTTTCCTAGCCTACTTACTTAGGCAGGAACTTCCCGAAGACCAAAACGAGGCTCGCTGCATAGTCCGGCGATGGAAGGCCTACAAGGTCCACGAGGGAGAACTTTATAAGAAAAGTACAACCGGAGTCCTTCAGAGGTGTATCTCCGAAGAGGAAGGGCGAAACCTCTTGGCTGAAATTCATGCCGGACTAGGCGGACACCACGCAGCAGCCCGGGCCCTTGTAGGAAAGGCATTCCGTACAGGATTTTATTGGCCGACGGCCCGGGCAGACGCACAGGACTTGGTCCAGCGATGCGTTGGTTGTCAGCTCTTTGCTAATCAGAGCCATATGCCACCCACCGCCCTCAAAACCATACCCATTACCTGGCCGTTCGCGGTCTGGGGGCTTGATATGGTTGGACCCCTTAAAGGGGGAACCCACAAGCAAAGGTACCTATTGGTCATGGTGGATAAATTCACCAAATGGATAGAGGCCAAACCGATCAAAATGGCAGAGTCCGGACCAGTGATAGACTTTATATCAGGGGTGGTACACCGTTACGGAGTCCCCCACAGCATCATCACCGACAACGGCACGAACTTCACAGCCGACGAGGTTAAGTCATGGTGCAAAAATATGGGCATCAAGCTCGACTACGCTTCAGTTTATCACCCTCAAACCAACGGTCAAGTGGAAAGAGCAAATGGTCTAATAATGAGCGGCATTAAACCCAGATTAGTGTGGTCACTTACTAAATCCGACACACAATGGGTCGAGGAGCTCGACTCCATACTCTGGGGGCTGCGGACAACGCCTAACCGTACTACCGGATTCACACCATTTTTTATGGTATACGGCACAGAGGCAGTCTTGCCCTGTGACATTATTCATGACTCACCTCGAGTGCGCATGTATGAGGAAAGAGAGGCCGAGCTTGATCGGCAGGACAGCTTGGACACATTGGAGGAAGAACGTGACGTCGCGAAGGCTCGTTCCGCATTTTATCAGCAGCAGGCCCGAAGATATCAAAGCAGAGAAGTACGGGCCAAGACTTACAACGTTGGCGAACTAGTTCTACGCCTGCCGGACAAGAAAAAGGACAAGCTCAAGCCTAAATGGGAGGGCCCCTTCATTATCGATCAAGTCCTGACCGGCGGAGCATACCGTCTACGAAATGTGTCAGATAACCGACTCGAGCCGAACCCATGGAACGCAGCCCGCCTCCGACGATTCTATGCCTAGCGCCGGACTAAGAGTTCGTCCCCTTCCCCAGTCCAAACTTTTACACTTCGGCTGTCTTTCGTTTCTCTTTTTATGCCTTTTTATTTAAAAGCCCTTACGGGCCTATTTTTGCATTTTTTGCATACGCATGATGTGCCATCCGCACTCATTATTCCTGGGGGCTTCTTTCACAGAAGCTCAATTAAACGGGTTTCATACCCAGCACATGTGTCAAGCTTCCACATGTACCTTTTACTCGCCATTATATGCATCGATATGACTTAAGTTTTGGCCAAGCTGGGTTGCCTGGCTCCTGTGCTTACCCCTACGTTCACGATTGTTCGGCAAGGAGGTAAAGGGAGCACCTCTGCGATTGCTACTGCCGGGTCAGCCGGATGTGTACCTCAGACTGGGTGAAGCCGAAAGCTAGCGTTCTTAAGGGAACATTCGGTCGGTGACTTAAAAGATGACTTTTTACCTATTTATCTATTTGCCCCCAGATGTTTTACTGCTTTCTTTGCAGTCCGGACATGCACTTTAGGGCATGCCTCCCAGGGAAAGGAACCCTTAACGGAACTATTCTCCCTGGAAGATGTTTCTTACTAACCATGTAATATAACATAACTAGTTGGGCACTTGTCTGATAAAGCACTAATGACCCCTACGCCTGGTCTCCATGCATACCACGGTTGTTTCTTAACCAAAGAGGTATTCGGACACACTCCAGACTCTAGGGTCCCAAGGTTGAAGCGAAAAGGTCGGCAAAGACAAATGATCTACAATCCGTCTAGAAGGCATTTCACATGTCACTTTAAAGGATAACATACATTGTCAAATTTACTGATTGTATTCCTCCTCAATCCCGTCTAACAGGCTGTCTAGTTTACAGTCCCGTTGGGAAAATTTAGCAGCCAACTCTACTTGGCTGTATACTAAACTCACAGGGATCTCCTTCCCATCGGGCCCCACTGGTCCAACTTCGGCCATGTGGTTGGGATCCGCCTTTTTGTACCGCGTCTTTACCATGGCCCAAGCCTCCCTGGCACCTTGACGGCAAGCCGAAATCTTCCACAAACGGAAGCGCTGCCGCACACCCTGCAGCTTCTCCGCAAGCTCCCCGAGGCCCTCGGGTAGGGTGAGGGCTGGCCATAAAGCCTGAACGACGCCGCTCATTGCCTGCCGAACTCGTTCGATTAGCTGCAACAGTTCGGGAAGTTGATCACCCGTTGATATGGGCATCTCCTCTGCAGGACGACCCGTGAGTATACCTACAAGACATATCATGTCAAAATACTTCCTCGCCGAACTCTTCTTTTCAAAAGAGTCCGCTCAAGCACTTACTATAAATGCCGCGACGAAGCCGCTGATTCTCCTTAACGGAGCCGGACAGCTCGGCCCGAGCGCCTTTCAGCTCTTCTCCGAGCTTGGCGTTGGCATCCTGGAGCTTGTTCCTTTCCTGCTGAACCCTATTCAGCACACTCTCGCCGGCCTTTAGCTGGCGCAGCAATGCTTGCCTGTCCGGATCTTGTCCGGTGGTACCTGCAATGTCATTATTAGACTCGCGCGCACGCTGCACAGCGCTTATATTTATTAATAAAAATGTGTTACCAGGAGGGGTCTTTCCGTCTCCTCCTGCGGCAGCAAGTGCGGCCTCAAGTTGGGCCTTGCAATCTTGCAGCTCCCGAGACAGCTGGGCGTTCTTCTCGGTAAGTGCCTGCGTTTTCAAATGATCCTTAAATCAATTAGCATAAGTACTTTAAGTCTCGGGGGCTACTGGTATATACAACCATTGAAATTCCCTTACCCGTGTGTCTTTCACATACTGCTCCGTGGCTCTGGTAAAACCATCTTGAGCGGCATGGAGATGCGCGTCCCCCGCGTTAAAGGCATCCAATGCCTCAGGGGAAAAGCACGCTTCACGAAATACTGTCCGGCGGCGCCTATGGTTCATGGCGCTCTCCACCTCAGACTTGGTGGCGGACAGTCTGTCGGTGTCCTCCGTTGGAGAAGGATCCGGCCTGCGTCTTGCGCTTGCCTCCCCCCCCCCCAGGCCGGGCGCTGGAGCCTGGCCGGTGTAGGTCGGATCGGCAACTTCTGCGCTCGTAGTCCGGCGAGCGCTTTTTCTCCTACAAAGATCATGAGCACTCAGGCGTTTCCTCGGAATGTTGCTCTGAAAATTCAAATACGAGCTATACCTTTGCGGCGACGTTTCCGCCCGCACCGCGCTCCTTTTCCGCCTGCTGGTCCGGACTGGCCTCTGTTGGTCAGCCGCCGCGGGCTCGGCTTCCTGCCGTAAAGGCTCTTCCTGCAAAATACCATCGTTCGCGAAGGTTAGAAACGGGCGGGGAAGAGATAATGGTGTCCTGACTTCGACCGCGGTCACCTAGGAAGCCGGACTTAGTCCGGGGTAGTCCGCCGTGATGGCAACCAAAGCATTGTCTATGCTGAGCTGGTAAAACACCCCGTCGATCAGCTCCACCTTGATGTCCGGGTCCTCTTTGGAGGCCGGATCCAGGGATCTTTCTGGATCCTCGGGTTGCGGAGCAGGACTCACCATGTCCTCCATAGTCCAGCGTAGATCCTGCACCGAAGACATAATGTAAGAAGCTTAAACTTCGAAAGCATGGGCTGAGCCCTTCAAGGTCTCCACTTACCCATCCTCTAGGGTTGGTCATGGAAAACCCATTCAAAGGGTTCGTTCGAAGGAAGTCCTCCTTCTCCCCCTTGTACAGGCTGGACAGGATCTCCACCAGATCCTCGGTCGAATCCGGCCCTTTGCGGCCATGCCGGGTGGCATCGTCTTCCCCGTTGAAATCCCACATGGGGTGGCCTCTGTATTGCAATGGTTGTACCCCTCGCTTGATGCATGTCGCCATGACTCCGATCATGGTCAAGCCGGAATGGGCCATTAATCTTATTTGGCCCATCAAGTAATGGACGCTCTTGTCTTCCTCCAATCGGGGGCTCCGCGGGCGCCAGCTGAGGCGTTTCTTCAAGGGAGCAGCACTAAACTCCAGGAGGCCGATCCGGACTGGGTCTGGCAGCGGAGCGTCTCCTATATAAAACCACTCCGAGGGCCAGTCTTCGGATGCCTTCTTGGGAGTACCGGATAGGTATCCAGTTCCGGCGATGCGCCATATTTCGGCACCGCCCACTTGATATATAGACCCCTCGTGAGAACGGGGTACGAGGCAAAACAGCCTCTTCCACAATGCAAAATGGGGCTCAATGCCCAGGAATAGCTCGCAAAGAGCTACGTAGCCCGCGATATGCAGGACAGAGGCGGGCGTGAGGTGGTGGAGCTGGAGTCCGTAGAACTTCAGGAGCCCGCGGAGGAACGGATGTATTGGGAATCCGAGTCCCCTTATCAGATAGGGGACGAAGCATACTCGCTCCCCCTTATTGGGGCTTGGAGTGTCCTCCGCCTGCCTCCCACCTTGATAAGTAACCAGTCCAGCCCGGACTGGGACCATGAAGGCCGGATGGAGAAATCCCCCCGTTTGGAGCTTCACTAGCTCGTTGTGCGAAACAGAGCACCTCCTCCAATTCCCCGGCGGTGGGCTGGGAGCGCGTGAAGAAGAGCCGCGTCGACGATCCATGATGGAATGGATTTCTAGGTCAAAGGTACTTCGATTGAGTATTCGCGGGAGGAAGACGGTGTGGTTTGGATCTGGATTCTTGCCCCTTTTATAGGCGGGCGACTCGCGCAACTAGGGGGTGAAATGTAAAAGACACCCTGGCTTTTCGCATTCGTGCGACGCGTGGAAGAGGGCCATTATTTGGCGTAGAAGCCGAGGAACACAGTATTCAAGATGAAGCCGGACACTGTTCGGCAGGTACATGGAATTTGAAGGGAGAACCCGCCTTGCAACGCCGAAGACTATAAACGCGCTGGATTTATCGTCATTGAAGCCTGGTTCGGGGGCTACTGAGGGAGTCCTGGACTAGGGGGTGTCCGGACAGCCGGACTATCATTATCTGCCGGACTCCAAGACTACGAAGATACAAGATTGAAGACTCCGTCCCGTGTCCGGATGGGACTTTCCTTGGCGTGGAAGGAAAGCTTGGCAATACGGATATGTAGATCTCCTACCATTGTAACCGACTCTGTGTAACCCTAGCCTCCTCCGGTGTCTATATAAACCGGAGGGCTTTAGTCCGTAGGACAACATACATTACAACAATCATACCATAGGCTAGCTTCTAGGGTTTAGCATCCTTGATCTCGTGGTAGATCCACTCTTGTACTACCCATATCGTCAATATTAATCAAGCAGGATGTAGGGTTTTACCTCCATCAAGAGGGCCCGAACCTGGGTAAAAACATCGTGTCCCTCGTCTCCTGTTACCATCCGCCTAGACACACAGTTCGAGACCCCCTACCCGAGATCCGCCGGTTTTGACACCAACATTGCGGCGCCTCATGCACAACAGAAGTCCTCGATACAGACGGCTCTCCCTCCCTAACGAGGGGTCGCCTGCTTGAGTCCGGAACCATCGAAGGTTCAGGAATGGTGTTCGGCTGAGAGCCCGGCTGGCCATGGCTCTCGTCGACACGATCCGCGGGGATCTTGAACCCCGCGTGTCCAACGTCTGGGACCCCGCCTCGGGGCGTCTCCAGAGTCACCTCGCCCAGGTCTGGGAGCCTTTGGGACAACACCTCTGTGTCGTCCACGGGTTGATTAGTAGTGGCTGTCGGAAGCGAATTCATCTCCGAATCGCTCAGGGACCCAGAGGAAGATACCTCAGGGTGATCCTTGGCCGGACTGCATATATGTTTGGCATTATAAGTATAAAGACTATGAAGTGAAACCATGATAGAATGTGGACACTTACGATCGCACTGGGGGCTTCCCCCTGGGCAGCCACCCCTCCTCGCTGTGAGCGACCGTGGCAGAATAGTCCAGAAGGGATACCTTCCCCTTCTTGGACGCCCCAGCCTCCCCCTCCGGGGCGGCTTTTCTCTTCCTCTCCTCCCCAGTACACGAAGGTAGAGTTTCTTCTTGGTTCCTCCCGCCTCCGCGGGAGGAATCTGTCTCGTCGTCATCAGACGACAGGGGTATGATGGCCTTACGACGAGGGCCTTTTCCGGCCCCCTGGTCCGCCTCCTCGGACCCCTCATCCTTTCCGGATGGGGCGTCTTCCTCTTCTTATTCTTCCTACCCTTCGTGGGAGGAGTGCGCCTCGTTGTCTTCGGATGAGGCTTCTGGCACAACCTTGCGCCGAAGACCCTTTCTGGTCCCCGGAGCCTTCTTCTCGGCCTTCTTCTCCGGCACCTTGTACGGTGCCGGGACCAGCATCTCCGTCAGGAGAGCATCAGCTAGGCCTTCTGGCAGCGGAGCTGGACAGTAAACCTGCTCCGCTGTCTCCACATAATCCTGAAGCAAACATGCATAACTACTTAAGGCTCTCCCATGAATATATTGGAAAGAACCGGGTCCGGTGGCAGTCTGAGAACTCACATGACTAGGAGCCCGCGCGGCATGAAGCCCGCGGTCCTCAGATGTGGGAGGAGGTACTTCAGAGGCCTTGAATAGCACCTTCCATGCGCCTTTGTGCGTCATGTCGTAGAGCTTCAGGAGCGTCCGATGTTCAGTCTGGACAAACTCCCACAGATTGATGGCCCGCCTCTGGCAGGGCAGGATCCGGCGAATGAGCATGACCTGGATCACGTTCACAAGCTTGATGTTCTTGTCCTTCATGCTTTTGCTGCATGTCTGGATTCCGGTCAGCTCCGTAGAATCGCCCCAGGACAGGCCCTTCCTTTCCCAGGAGGTGAGCCGCATGAGGGCTCCGGATCTGAATTCGGGGACCGCCGCCCAGTTGGCACCGCGCGGCTCGGTGATGTAGAACCACCCCGATTAGCATCCTTTTACAGTCTCCGCAAAGGAGCCGTCGAGCCATGTGACGTTGGGCATTCTGCCCACCATGGCCCCTCCGCACTCCGCTTGTTGGCCGCTCACAACCTTCGGCTTCACGCAGAAAGTTTGCCGCCATAGGCCGAAGTGAGGCCGGATGTGGAGGAAGGCCTCGCATACGACGATGAACGCCGAGATGTTGAGGACGAAATTTGGGGCTAGATCGTGGAAATCTTGGCCGTAGTAGAACATGAGCCCACGGACGAAGGGATGGAGTGGAAATCCCAGTCCACGGACGAAGTGGGCGACGAATACGACCCTCTCATGGGGTCCTGGGGTCGGAATGACCTGCCCGGCGTCTGGTAGCCGGTGCGCTATGTCCGAGCCAAATATCCGGTTGCCCGAAGATTTGTGATGTGCTTCTCCTTGATGGTGGAGGCCACCCACTTGCCTCCTGCTCCGGACATGTTTAGCTATGCAGAGAAGACTTGGGCTTGGGCGCTGGAGCTCGAGGGGGCAAGAGTGGGCAAAGGAGGAAGAATGTGTGGGTGAAAATGGGGAAATCTTATCCCTTTATAGAGGAGCCGAGAGCGGTGCGCCTTCCCACTTGCCCGTTGAGAATCACTTGTTTCCCAAGTGCCACGATTAATGGCATGGTGAGATTACCCATACGCGTATTGATGAGAATCCCGTGATAAGGGGACACGATCTCTGCTTTGACAAGACGTGTTAAAGAAACCGCCTCGCAATATGCGCTGTAGCTGGTTGTGGGAAAACGGTTCGAATAATGATCCGACCGTAATAACATGTCATGTCATCAGAAAAAGTTGTCAGCAGATTGCATTTGTGAAATATCATTCTCTCTACAATGGTGTGAAAAGATCATCTTGTGAATCTGGACACGATTTAAGTGTTCGATGACTACTTTGGAGTATTCGGAGAAGGAACCCGCCTTGCAATGCCGAAGACAATACTGCGCACCGGACTCATCGTCATTGAAGCCTAGTTCAGGGGCTACTGAGGGAGTCCTAGATTAGGGGGTATCCGGACAGCCGGACTGTGTATAACGTCTGGACTATTGAAGCGTGAAGATACAAGACTCAAGACTTTGGCCCGTGTCCGGATGGGACTCTCCTTTGTGTGGAAGGCAAGCCTGGTGATCTGGATATTATCTTTCCTTTCTTGTAACCGACTCCATGTAAACCCTAGCCCTCTCCGGTGTCTATATAAACCGGAGAGGTTGGTCCTTAGAAGGCCGATCACAATTACAATCATACCATCATAGGCTAGCTCTTAGGGTTTAGCCTCTACGATCTCGTGGTAGATCTACTCTTGTACTACCCATATCATCAATATTAATCAAGCAAGTAGTAGGGTTTTACCACCATCGAGAGGGCCCGAACCTGGGTAAACATCTGTGTCCCTTGCTTCCTGTTACCATCAGCCTTGATGCACAGATCGAGACCCCCTACCCGAGATCCGCCGGTTTTGACACCGATAACCGCGCCGGGCCATTAAATCCCAAGTACTGGCCGACTTCATTGCCAAATGGACAGAGGCCGAACTCCCTAAAGAGTATGACACATATTCAAATTGGGTCATGCACTTCGACGGCTCCAAAATGCTGGCTAGCTTAGGGGCATGCGTTCTCCTAACATCCCCCACTGGAGATATAGTTCAATATGTACTCCAAATATTATACACATACTCCAACAATGCAGCCGAATACGAGGCATTACTGCATGGTCTTCGGATGGTTGTCTCCATGGGCATACAACGCCTGGAAATGCGCGGGGATTCAAACCTTGCAATATCTCAAATAAATGGAGATTTCGATGCCAAAGATCTGAAGATGGCGGCTTACCGTAACACCGTTCTCAAAATGTCGGCTCGGTTCGAGGGGCTCGAGTTTCATCGGGTGGCTCGAGAATGTAATCAAGCGGCGGATGTCCTTGCTCGCATCAGCGCCAAGCGTGACCCCATCCCACCTAACATCTTTGTGGAAAGGCTTTTCAAGCCATTTGTGGTGTGGCAAGGGGAGAGCGGCAACACCAGTCCAGATCCGATTATAACCCTAGATTCTGAACACACCGATATCATCAGGGGCTCAGCCACCGAAATAACACCGTTAGCCCATCTTATCATGGCAGTCATTGCCCCATGGACCGAACCCTTCTTGGCCTACCTTAATAGGCGAGAACTCCCTGAGGATTAGAATGAGGCGCGCTGCATTGTCCTACGCTCTAAAGCCTACAAGGTTCATGACGGAGAACTCTACAAGAAAAGTGCTACCGGAGTACTTCAAAGATGTATCTTCGAGGAAGAAGGGCGGCAGCTCTTGGCTAAAATTCATGCCGGTCTCGGTGGTCACCACGCCGTGGCTCGGGCCCTTGTAAGCAAGGCCTTTCGTACAGGTTTCTATTGGCCGATGGCCCGATCAGATGCACAGGACCTTGTCCAACGTTGCGTTGGATGCCAGCTTTTTGCCAACCAAAGACATATGCCACCCACCGCCCTACAAACAATCCCCATCACTTGGCCATTTGCGGTCTGGGGGCTTGATACGGTCGGACCCCTTAAAGGAGGAAGCCATAAGAAAAAAAAATAGATGTTGGTCATGGTGGATAAATTCACTAAGTGGATAGAGGCCAAACCAGTTAAAACGGCCAAAGTTGGACTAGTGATAGGCTTCATATCCGGTGTTGTGCACCGTTATGGTGTTCCACACAGCATCATCACGGATAACGGCTCCAATTTCACAGTCGATGAGGTGAAAACCTGGTGTGCTAATCTGGGCATTAAGCTCGATTACGCCTTCGTCTATCACCCGCAAACAAATGGTCAAGTAGAACGAGCAGATGGTCTTATTATGAGCGGCATTAAGCCCAGACTAGTGCGGTCTTTGAAAGAATCAGACAAGCACTGGGTAGAGGAGCTCAACTCCGTACTCTGGGGGCTGCGGACCACGCCCATCTGCACTACTGGATATACACCTTTCTTCATGGTGGACGGCGCAGAGGCTATGTTACCCTGCGACATTATTCATGACTCACCTCGAATGCGCATGCATGAAGAGAGAGAGAGGCCGAGCTTGATTGGTAGGACAGCTTAGATGCCTTGGAGGAGGAGCGCGACATCGGAAAAGCCCGTTCTGCATTTTATCAACAACAGGCCCGCAGATATCAAAGCAAAGAAGTATGGGCCAAGACTTATAATGTCGGCGAACTCGTTCTACGCTTGCCGGAGAAGAAAAAGAACAAACTCTAGACCAAGTGGGAGGGTCCCTTCATCATTGACGAAGTTCTCACTGGAGGAGTGTACCGCCTGCGTGATGCATCAGACAATCGCCTAGAGCCGAACCATGGAACGCAGCCAAACTCCAAAGATTCTATGCCTAGCGCCAAACCCTTTTGTTTCCATTATTTTTTTCGCTCTCTTTTCGCTTTTCTTTTTTGTTTAGCCTTAAAGCTTTTGTGCGACTAAACCGTGCACCCGCAACATACATATCCTCAAATATGTACGTCCATCATACCTAGGGCCTTCTTGTACAGAAGCTTATTATTATTATTTTCCGAGCATTAAGCTCGCCTCATATGTGTCCCTTCCGCGTATGTACCTTTTCTTCGCCATTATATGCATCTATATGACTTAAGTTTTGGCCAAGCTTGGTTGCCTGCCTCCTGTGCTTATGCCCTACGTTCCCGTTAGTTCGGCTAGGGCATAAAGGGAGCACCTCTACGATTGTTACTGCCGGGTCATCCAGATGTGTACCTCAGAATGGATGAAGTCGAAAGCTAGCATTCTTAAGGGAATATTCGGTCAGCGGACCGAAGAAGTTTTTTACTCGTTACACTATGAACCCCCAGATGTTACGTATGCTGAGATTTTTCAATCACAGTTCAGACATGCACGTTAACGCATGCTGACCCAGGGAAAGGAACCCTTAATGGAACTATTCTCTCTGGAAGATGTTTCTTACAATAACAATGTAATATAACATAGCTAGCCGGATACTTGTCTGTTCAAGCAACTATGACCCCTACGCCTGGTTTCCATGCATACCCTGGTCTATATTACCGACCGGGTATTTAGAAACACTCCGCACCTTCGGGTCCAAAGGTCGAAATGAAAAGGTCCGCCATGAAAATCGTTTTACAATCCGGCTAGGGACAAATTTGTCAATTGAAGTACATAGTCACTTGGACTCAAAAACTTCTTCCTCTATGCCATCTAACAGGCTATCTAGCTTACAATCCTGTTGAGAATACTTGGTGGCTACTTAAATCAGTTGTATCAACTGTTTCAAGTCTCGGGGGCTACTGGTATATAATTATAAGATTTGTACAAGTGTGTACTTACCCGCACATCTTTCAAATATTGGTCTGTGGCTCTGGTAAGCCCATGTCGAGCAACTCGGATGTATGCATCAGCCGAGCTGAAGGCGTTGAATGCCTCTTCTGAAAAACCGGAGTCGTGAAGAGCGGCCCGCCGGCGCCGATGATTCATGGCGCTTTCCACTTCAGAGTTTGTGACGGATACATCATCCAAATCCTTTGCAGAAGGATAATCCGGTGTTACTCCCGCGTCAGCCTCGGTCCTTGAGATAGGGTCTGGAATCTGGCTGGTAGAGGCATGACCGGCGGGATCCCTGGACATAGTCCGACCAACGCTTTTCCTGATAAAACACAACGGATAGTGTTACACTTCCATGTGACAGCCAAGGAGCGTATTTAAAAAAGCCATACCTCTTTGATGAAGGCTCGACCATGTTTTCATTTTCCTTCCTCTTCGAATGCCTGCCCGGCGGCGCCACTCTCTTGTGAGTCGCCTCGGGTGCAGCATGGCGTGCCGAGCGCCTCCCCTTTTGAAAACGAGATAGTGCAGTGGGTGAGGCAGAATGAGGAAGTTCTTTTGGAGGAGATGTCTCCTGATTACTTACGTGTGAGGCGGGGTGAAGACTGGGGTAGTCGGCGGTAATGGACACTTCCGTGCCATCATGGCTCGCTGGTAAAACACTCCATCCTCGAGCTCCACGAATATATCTGGATCCTCTTTGAATCTGGGGTCAAGGTCCCGGTTGTGGTCCTGTGGCTGTGGTGTGGGGCTATGGAGCCCCTTGGTGATCTTCCGCCATTCCTGTTACAAATGGACGGATTAATGTTCATGGAAAGTGACTCAGGGAGTAAATTGAGTAGAGTAGTGGGATTGGAACTTAGCCAGCTGGGAGGATTGTACATGGAAAAACCATCTCGATGCTTAATGCGAATGAACTCCTCTTTCTACCCTTTGTATAGTTTGGCCAGTATTTTGGCCAAAGCGGCGGGGGTGTCTGGACCCTTCCAACCGCAGCGGGAGGCATCATCTTCCACATTATAGTGCCACATGGGAAGCCTTCTGTATTGGAGTGGCTGAACCCCTCGTACTATGGAGGTCGCCATTACCTCGACCATTGATAATCCGGACTGGGCGAGCGTCTTTATCTTGCTCATCAGTTGACGGACTTCCGCACTATCTTCCTCCTCAAGGATTTGAGGGTGCCAGCTGTGGCGTTTCTTCAACGAAACGCTTGAAAATTCAGGAAGACCCATTCGGATTGGGTCGGGAAGGGCGGCGTCTTCAATATAGAACCATTCGGAAGGCCACTCTTCGGATGTCTTCATCGGCGTGCCAGACAGGTATCCGGTCCCGGCGATTTGCCATACCTCGGATCCGCCCACTTCGAATATTGATCCCTCTTGGCTGCGAGGGACGAGGCAGAATAGTTTCCTCCATAATTCAAAATGGGCCTCGCAGCCCAGGAATAGCTCACGAAGAGCAACATAACCCGCGATGTGCAGGATGGAGGCAGGAGTGAAATTGTGCAGTTGGAGGCCATAATACTCCAGAAGCCCTCGGAGGAACGGATGGATTGGAAATCCAATGCCTCTCAACAAGTAGGGGACGAAGCGCAGTCGTTCCCCCTAGATGGATTGGGGAGCTTCTCCGCCTGAGCCTCACCGTTGAAGGAAGTCAACCTTGCTCGAACGGGGACTAGATCTGTGGGGGAAAGAAATCCCTGCGTCTGAAGCTTCACTAGCTGACTGTGGGATACGGAACATTTCTCCCAATCACCTTTTCCAGGGCCGTGGGGACAGGAGGAAGAGTTGGGAGCGCTAGCCATGTTGGAATGGTTTCTCCTAGCGAGCACTGAGGATTCTTCGCTTGGTGTGGAATGGATCTGAAGATCCCCATCTCTTTAAATAGACAACTTTCTTTCATGTTCAGGGTGGTATGTGCAAAAATACCCCGACCTCTCATATTCTCTCGACACGTGGAAGCTGAAGTCAGGAAGGTGTGGAAGCTGATGGGTGCGACATTAAATGGAAGGCAGCATACTGTTCTTTAAGTCAGGTACTTTGAAATAATCGGAGGAGGAACCCGCCTTGCAATGCCGAAGACAATCTGCACGCCAAAGACATCGTCATTGAAAGACTGGTTCGGGGGCTACTGAGGGAGTCCTGGATTAAGGGGTCCTCGGACGGCCGGACTACGTAGCGTGGGTCGGATTGTTGGGCTATGAAGATACAAGACAGAAGACTTCTTCCCGTGTCCGGATGGGACTCTCCTTTGCGTGGATGGCAAGCTTGGCATTCGGATATGTAGATTCCTTTCTCTGTAACCGACTTTGTATAACCCTAGTCCCTCTGATGTCTATATAAACCGGAGAGCTTAGTCCGTAGAGGCAATCATAATCACATAGGCTAGACTTCTAGGGTTTTATCCATTACGATCTCGTGGTAGATCAACTCTTTTAATACTCATATTCATCGAGATCAATTAAGCAGGAAGTAGGGTATTACCTCCATAGAGAGGGCCCGAACCTGGGTAAACATCGTGTCCCCCGCCTCCTGTTACCATCAACCTTAGACACACAGTTCGGGACCCCCTACCCGAGATCCGCTGGTTTTGACACCAACAGCACTGCAACCACGGTGCACTCCCCTCCACTGCGGCCAGCCCGTCGGGTTGACGCCCGTGATAATGTGTCCACGGTATTGTCAGACCCACTGATGCGTCATGACCAACGTCAAGTTCTTTGCGAGCGGCTCAAGGAAGATGCCTGGAGCACCATCGAACGGCGCCGGGATGCACACTGTCAGTATGATAGGTGTGCTGGGCCTACTGTGTACAAGCCTGCGCCAGGGGATGCTGGCGACTTGCCCTATGCAATAACCTGCCCAACATTCACCCATGAGCTGCGGCAGTTCCAATGGCCCAACACCCGCGTGTTCAAACCAGAGGTCCCGGAGAAGTACGACGGCAATACTCATCCATTCGAGTTCCTAAGCGTTTACACCATTGCGATGCAAGCTGCTGGAGCACGTGACAACAAGGTACTCGCCAACTATTTCCCGTTGGCACTTAAGCCCAACGTCAGGTCATGGTTGATGCATTTGCCGATAGACTCCATAGCCTCTTGGTCCGATCTCTACCACGAGTTCATTGGTGCCTTCACGGGCGGCCACGTAGCTCCTAGGCAGGCAAGTGATTTGTATGTGATACCCCAGAGGGATGGTGAATCCTTGCGTAAGTATATACAGAGGTTCAGCCGTGTGCAGTACAACATCCCCGATGTTCATCCCGCCGCTGTCATCAACATGTTCCATCAGAACGTGTGAAATCACAAGATGCGTGAAGAGCTGACCATGAACAAGGTTGTGGATGTTGCTGAACTATACGTTCTGGCTGACAGTTGTGCCCAAGCTGAGGAAGGAAGGAAGTACCCCGGCGAAGATGCCAACGTGCGAAGTGAGTCAGAAGACGAAGACGTCATCACCCTCGCAAAGTAGGGCCGATGACGTAACAGGAAGCACAAGGGCAAGACCGTGCTTGCCGTCGAGGAATCCGGCGACACCGACACCACCAAGAATGCCAAGGTTGATGACGCCGGCAAGGAGATTGCCAAGTGCTACACCTGCTGGGCCTTGTCGGACGCCGGCAAGTCAGAGGGCTCCGACAAGCAGTACTGCAAGATCCACGGTACCAAGGGCCACGATCTCCAGAGTTGCCGCCAAGTGGAGCTGCTAATGGAGAAGCAAAGGACTGAGTACGAGCGACGAGACAAGGAGAAGGGCCAAGGTGGCGCTGAAGGATCCGGCAAGAAGCGCAGTGGCCAAGGAGGATGCGGCAATAAGGAGAAGCAACAAGAGAGGCCTGCCCGAGGCCTCGACAAGAAAGAGGAGGATGATGATGATGATGATGATGATGATGATGATGACGATTCCACCGAGCATGAGTTTCAGAAAGCGACATAAGTCATGTGTGTTGACGAAGGTGCTTTATTGCATTCTTTCCACTGCCAACTGAAATAGTGGGCACGTGAGATTAATGCAACGGAACCAATGGTCGACGCCCAGAAGCCGTTGAGGTGGTCCCACACGTCTATCATTTTCGATGTTGAGGATCACCCAGATCACACAACTGCGGTCGGGTGTTTGCCGTTGTTGGTATCCCCAACAATATGCAACCTCAAGGTGATGAAGATGTTAGTTGACGGTGGGGCCGGTGTTAACTCGATCTCTCCGAACGTGATCAAGGGGCTGCAGATCCTTGATGAAGATCTCGAGGAGACGGGAACGTTCCAAGGGATCAATCCAGAGAGGAGTCAGCCCAAGGGAAAGGTCACGCTACCAGTTACATTTGGTGGTGACCTCAACTATAGGTTGGAGAGGATCATTTTTGATGTTGTCGAGATCCCGTTGCCATACAATGGGATCCTTGGCCACCCAGTGCTGGCCAACTTCATGGCGGCGGCGCACTACACATATGACAAGCTGAAGATGCCTGGCCCGATGAGCATCATCACCGTCGGCTGTGATAAGAAGGATGCACTCATCTGCGCCAATCAGCTCTATTGAGAGGCGGTTGTAGCATCTACCACCAAGGCACCTGCTCCTGCCACTGAGAAGAAGACCAGTAAGGCCTCGGCCGCCGGCAAGACTCCTGGCTCCAGCAAGGGTTCCTGCAATCACTCCGGCAAACGCACCTCTTCGGAGTGTTGTGTTCCCGCTGAGGACGTGCCAGAGAGCTCCATCAGCAAGAGCAAGAAGTCTAAGGAGGCCCCGCCGAAAACCAAGAAGGTGTCCATCAAGGAGGATGGCACGGGTGGGGCTTTTACCATAAGCTCCACCCTTTACAGCAAATAGGAAAGCGCACTCGTCGCCTTCCTGTGGGCGAATGTCGACGTGTTTGCATGGCAAGCATCCGACATCCCTGGTGTTCCTAGGGAGGTGATTGAGCACAATCTTGTTGTCTGCCCCCATGCACGGACCGTCAAGCAGAAGGTCCGAAAGCAAGCTTTGGAGCGACAAGAGTTTATCGTCGAGGAGATCAGGAAATTGGAGGCGGCAGGTTTGGTCAAGGGAGTTCTCCACGCGATGTGGTTGTCCAATCCAGTAGTAGTACGTAAGGAGAATGGGAAGTGGAGGCTATGTATCGACTATACTGATATCAATAAAGCCTGTCCAAAGGATCCTTTCCCATTGCCACGTATCGACCAAATAGTGGACTCCACTGCTGGGTGCGACATGCTGTCGTTCCTTGATGCTTACTCATGATATCATCAGATCTTCATGACGAAGGAAGATGAAGAAAATACTACATTCATCACCCCATGTGGTACGTACTGCTTCATACGGATGCCTTTTGGGTTGAAGAGTGCTGGTTCGACGTTCGCCCGAGCAGTCCAAATCAGTTTTGAGCCCCAGGTCCATAGAAATATGGAAGCCTACATGGATGATATAGTGGTCAAAACCAAATATAAGGCCACGCTCGTGCAGGACCTGGAAGAAACCTTTATGAATTTGCGCAAGATCAAGCTCAAGCTCAACCCAGAGAAGTGTGTGCTCGACGTCCCGTCCGGCAAACTTCTTGGGTTCTTTGTGTCTCAACGTGGAATCGAAGCAAACCCCGACAAGATCAAAGCCATTGAGCAGATCGAGGGGCCCCGACGAGTCAAAGCCATTAGGTTCTTTGTGTCTGAGCGCGCCGTCCCCTTTTTCAAAATTTTGAAAAAGGCGGGTCCAATGAAATGGACTCCGGAGGCAGAGGCAGCGCTGCAAGACTTAAAGAGGTACCTCTCCTCTGCGCCGTTACTAGTCACACCCAAACCACAAGATTCGTTACTGTTGTACTTAGTAGCAACAAATCAAGTGGATAGTTCCACGCTAGTGGTGGAGAGAGAAGATGAGGAAGAGGCAACGGCGGCAGCGGCTGATCCATCGGATAAGGAACCAGGACTGGTAGGGTCCAATGCTGGCAAGGCAAAATCCCCGTGCAGGCCCCGGTGCCGGCGAGATAGAATCTGCGCATGGGCGGAGAAAAGCAGAAGAAAAAGATGGTGCAGAACCCAGTCTACTTTGTCAGCTCCCTCTTGCAGGGGGCTAGGTCAAGGTATTCTGGCATGCAGAAGTTGCTTTTCGGCCTACTTATGGCCTCAAGGAAGCTACACCACTATTTTCAAGCACGCAAGATCACCGTCGTCACTTGCCTCCCATTGCAACAAATCTTGCACAACCCAGATGCAACAAGGAGGATTGTGGAGTGCGCGTTGGAGCTATCAAGCTTTGGGCTCAAATTCGAAAGTACTTCGACGATCAAGAGCAGGGCTTTGGAAGAATTCATAGCGGAATGGACATCCACGCCTGACGAAGAGGTTCAAGAGACCACCCTTCCCAGCAAAGAGGCAAGTAGTTATTGGATCATGTACTTTGATGGGGCCTTCTCCTTACAAGGTGATGGTGCCGGCGTGCTGCTCGGTGCACCCACCGGGGAGCGCCTCAAGTATGTCGTCCAGATGCACTTTCCCTGGGAGAGGTCGACAAACAACACTTCAGAGTACGAGGGGCTGCTTGCCAGTCTCAGGATCGCAGCGGACCTCGGGATTAGGAAGCTTATTGTCAGAGGAGATTCACAACTTGTCGTAAAGCAAGTCAACAAGGATTATCAAAGCCCGCTGATGGAGGCATACGTGGATGAAGTGAGGAAATTGGAAGAGCGCTTTGACGGTCTACAAGTAGAGCATGTTCCTCGAGCAGAAAACAACATTGCCAATGACTTATTAAAGTGCGCTGCCCTCAAGCTACCTGTGGAACCAGGTATCTTCGTGTTTCAATTAACTCAGCCATCCATCGAGTCATCAACAGAGAAGAACAAGCGAAGGAAGGTGGGCCCCGCAAATACTTTCCCGCAGAGCTCCCAGGAGCCGCTGGCAAGGAGGTTGCCGGGTACCCCAAGCTTGCCGGGGAGCAACAGCCTCCGGCAGAGTCCCGAGCTCTTGTCGTCGAGACAGCTGCCCCCACGGCAAAAGACAAGCCTTTGGCCCTTGCCGTCGAGCCTCAGGCTCCAGCATGGGCACTACATACAGTCTGTTTCCTCCCAACAGGGGAGCTCCCTGAGGAGCAGGAAGAAGCACATAATGTAGCTCGTTGGTCTAGCATGTACCAATTTGTGGATGATGTCCTTTACAAAGAAGGCCGAACAGCGTCAAATTGAAGTGCATTCCTCGGGAGGACAGACTGGAGCTGTTGGCATAGATACACGGAGGCATATGTGGCTCCCACATAAGCTCAAGAGCCCTTGCCAGCAAAGCATTCCGGCAAGGTTTCTTCTGGCCCACTGCCCTCCAGGATGCAACGACACCAGTAACCAAGTGTGAAGCATGCCAGTTTCATTCAAAGAAGCTTCACCAACCAGCTCAAGCCCTTCAAACAACCCCTCTCTCCTGGCCATTTTCAGTCTGGGGGCTCGACATACTGGGCCCTTTTCCCTATGCTGTCGGGGGCTTTGAGTACTTGTACGTTGCGACCGACAAGTTCACAAAGTGGTAGGAAGTAGAGCCAGTGAGAAAGGTGACAGCGCAGTCGGCCGTCAAGTTCTTCAAGGGGCTCGTTTGCCATTTTTGTGTGCCAAACAGAGTCATCACCGACAATGGCACACAGTTCACGAGCCGCACCTTCATGTAGTATAACCAAGACCTTGGCAGTAGAGTTTGCTTTGCTTTTGTTGCTCACCCAAGGAGCAATGGCCAGGCGGAAAGGGCAAATGCTGAAGTATTGCGGGGCCTCAAAACGAGAACTTTTGATAGGCTGCGCATGTGTGGAAGGTGCTGGGTTGATGAATTCCCAATGGTTCTTTGGTAAATCAGAATGACACCGAATCGAGCCACTGGCTAGACACCATTTTCCCTGGTATATGGTGCAGAAGCAGTTCTTCCCACGGAACTCATATATGGGTCACCTCGAGTGCTCGCTTATGATGAGCTGGAGCAAGAGCAGTTGTGCCAAGATGATGCAAGGCTCCTCGAGGAAGATCGTCTTCGAGCTGCTATGTGAGCCACTCGCTATCAGCAAGCCTTGCGCCGCTATCATAGCCGCAAGGTTCACGCCCAAAGCCTTGAGGAAGGTGACTTTGTTGTCGGCGTGTTCAGTCCGCCAAGAATTCAAACAAGTTGATGCCAAAATGGGAATACCCCTATCGGGTAATACGAGTCACCAGGCCTAGTGCAGTCCACCTGGAGACTAAAGATGGCATTCCGGTGAGCAACTCCTGGAACATCAAACATCTTTGCAAGTTCTACCCATAGGGCGTGGCTGCCGGGAGCTCCGGCAACCCCCTTTTTGTACTAGCCTTGCCGGCAAGGCATGTAACCCTATGTACAGAGCCAGGCACAGACCCTGTGCGCAGCCCGATAGTTTTTAGCATGCATAGTTCCCTGCTAGTTTCCATGTCCATATATATATATATATATATATATGCCATGCTTGCCTAGGATTCTGTGCTACCTTAGATTCTAACAGGTACCAGGGAATCATCGAGGCGCCGTGCCCCTATCCTCTCCTCCTTCCAGCTGCAGTAACAACGCTCTGACAAGGAATTGAGAAGATTGCCCAGCACAGCGCCTCCGCCGACAACCTAACCAGATAAAGTTCATCTCCTACCCATTCACGTAGCTTGTTACTTGTGCATTAGAACACGTCTCCACTCTGATTGTACTTAGGTGCTCACATCCCCGACTCGAATGCTGCTTCGGCCGGAGTGGTTACAGAAACCTTTGGCAGAAAGAGATTGCGAGGGGGCTGGACCCTGTGTCTGTAAACCGGCAGTTGTGATTCTCCAGCAGACACAGAGGGCACCGGCAAGGTGGCTTGCCGGGGATTTTTTTTATTAAAGGGGCATTTTGCCTCTGCATGAACATTTACGTGCATGAGTTCCCGACAAAAGCTTATCTTCTTCATTGATATGCTGATACAAGTACAAATATTATAGAGCATAAGCATGGGCTCGAAAGATTACATTTTTCTAGAAAGTTAAGATTTGGCAAGTGCCTACAAATTGAGAAAAAGATAAGTGCCCCGTAATACCCGTTCTTGCCCCTTTCCTCTCCAGGCACGACAGATGAAGAAAGGTGACGGGCATGGGGAACGCAGTGATGGAGAACTTGACGAGGAAGCCTGTCCACCACCGGCGCTAGAGCCAGCAGGAGGCAACCCCAGGCAAGGCGTGTTGCCGGAGGAAGGAGGAGGTGGAGCAGATAATGGTGCTACCACCGATGGTCAGCTGGAGTCGGAGTCGTTGTCCTCCCGCCCGCTGTCATCGTCATCGCTGGCGCTGTCCTCCTCGCCGATGTTGCTTGAGGAGGAGCTTTCATCGTCAGTGGAACTCTCCATGTAGCACCCTAAGTAGATTCCGGTGCTCCCGAAGACCTTGATGGATAGCAGGCCGCTCTCCATTAACTTGAAATGGAGAACGTGCCCCTCCGACAAGCTGTGGGCACGTGCAAAAGTCTTCCACCCCTGGCAAAGGTACATGACGTGATGGCGAGGAAAGTCAACGTCATTCCACATGCTGCCGTTCCCGCAGCTCCTCATGTGAAGCCTCAAGGCCTGTGGTGGGTCCTGCGCCATCACCCTGGCGAATGGGGTCGGGAGCCGGAGACGACTGCACACAGGCTTATATAGCCTGATGAAGAACTCGTAGGGTTGGTCCCCGGCGTGGCTGCCCATTGGAGGAGGGGCCTCCAGTGGGAGCGTAGCTATTGCACCGCCCCATCCACCTCCTCCCCAAGCGCCGCGACGACCTCGGCCCCGTCCACTTCCTCTCCCCCTCACAGCCGGATCCGCCGCTGGAGGCTCCGGAGGAGGAGGAACACGCTGTCAAGCAGAAACCCTTGTTGCCGTCGTCGAGGCGCCAGCGCGCCCTTTCACCATGGCGAATGAGAGGAAGATGGTAAGAAAGAGGGGGAGAAGAGGGCGAGTACGTGCTACATCTTGAGCTTGCGTTGGTTTTCCTCGAAGAAGAGAGGGTGATGCAGCAAAGTGTAGCGTAAGTATTTCCCTCAGTTTTGAGAACCAAGGTATCAATCCAGTAGGAGGCTCCTCAAAAGTCCCACGCACCTACACAAACAAACTGAGAACTCGCAACCAACGCAGTAAAGGGGTTGTCAATCCCTTCACGACCACTTGCGAAAGTGAGATCTAATAAAGATAGTATGATAAGATAAATATATTTTTGGTATTTTTGATATAGATGCAAAAAAGTAAAGATGCAAATAAAAGTACATGGAAAGCAAATATGATAAGAGATAGACCCGAGGGCCATAGGTTTCACTAGAGGCTTCTCTCGAGATAGCATAAGTATTACGGTGGGTGAACAAATTACTGTCGAGCAATTGATAGAAAAGCGCATAGTTATGAGATTATCTAGGCATGATCATGTATATAGGCATCACGTCCATAACAAGTAGACCGACTCCTGCCTGCATCTACTACTATTACTCCACACATCGACCGCTATCCAGCATGCATCTAGAGTATTAAGTTCATAAGAACAGAGCAACGCATTAAGCAAGATGACATGATGTGGAGGGATAAACACATGCAATATGATATAAACCCCATCTTGTTATCCTCGATGGCAACAATACAATACGTGTCTTGCAACCCTTTCTATCACTGGGTAAGAACACCACAATATTGAACCCAAAGCTAAGCACTTCTCCCATGGCAAGAAAGATTAACCTAGTAGGCCAAACCAAACTGATAATTCGAAGAGACTTGCAAAGATAACTCAATCATACATCAAAGAATTCAGAGAAGATTCAAATATTATTCATAGATAAACTTGATCATAAACCCACAATTCATCGGATCTCGACAAACACACCGCAAAAAGAGATTACATCGAATAGATCTCCACAAGAGAGGGGGAGAACATTGTATTGAGATCCAAAAAGAGAGAAGAAGCCATCTAGCTAATAACTATGGACCCGTAGGTCTGTGGTAAACTACTCACAACTCATCGAAGGGCCAAGGATGTTGATGTAGAGACCCTCCGTGGTTGCTTCCCCCTCCGACAGAGTGCGTGCAAGGGCTTCAAGATGGGATCTCGCGGATACAGAAGGTTACGGCGGTGGAAATTGTATTTCGTGGTGCTCCTGGATGTTTTTGGGGTACATAGGTATATATAGGAGGAAGAAGTACGTCGGTGGACGCCCGAGGGGCCCACGAGACAAGGGGGCGTGCCCTACAGGGGGGCGCGCCCTCCTATCTCGTGGGCCCTCGGAGCTTTCTTGACTTGCACTCTAGGCTCTCCGGATCAGATTTGTTCCAAAAATAACGCTCCCTAAGGTTTCATTCCGTTTGGACTCCGTTTGATATTCCTTTTCTTCAAAATACTGAAATAGGCAAAAAAACAGCAATATGGGTTGGGCCTCCAGTTAATAGGTTAGTCCCAAAAATGATATAAATGTGTAAAATAAAGCCCATAAACATCCAAAAGGGGTAATATAATAGCATGGAACAATCAAAAGTTATAGATACGTTGGAGATGTATCAAGCATCCCCAAGCTTAATTCCTGATCGTCCTCGAGTAGGTAAATGATAGAAAAGAAACTTTTTATGTGGAATGCTACCTAGCATAATTCATAATGTAATTTTCTTCATTGTGGCATGAATGTTCAGATCCAAATGAATACAAAATAAAAGTTCATATTGACGTAAGAAATAGTAATACTTCAAGCATACTAATCAAAGTAATCATGTCTTCTCAAAATAACATGGCTAAAGAAAGTTATCCCTACAAAATCATATTAGTCTGGCTATGCTCTATATTCATCACACAAAGTATTTAATCATGCACAACCCCGATGACAAGCCAAGCAATTGTTTCATACTTTAATAATCTCAAAAAAAATTCAACTTTCACGCAATACATGAGCGTGAGCCATGGACATAGCACTATATGTGGAATAGAATGGTGGTTGTGGAGAAGACAAAAAGGAGAAGATAGTCTCACATCAACTAGGCGTATCAACGGGCTATGGAGATGCCCATTAATAGATATCAATGTGAGTGAGTAGGGATTGCCATGCAACGGATGCACTAGAGCTATAAATATATGAAAACTCAATAAAAGAAACTAAGTGGGGTGCATCCAACTTGCTTGCTCACAAAGACCTAGGGCACTTTTGAGGAAGCCCATCATTGGAATATACAAGCCAAGTTCTATAATGAAAAATTCCCACTAGTATATGAAAGTGACAACATATGAGACTCTCTATCATGAAGATCATGGTGCTATTTTGAAACACAAGTGTGGAAAAAGAGATAGTAGCATTGTCCCTTCTCTCTTTTCTCTCATTTAGTTTTTTTTTCTTTTTTTTCTTTTCCTTTTTTTCCTTTCTTTGGCCTTCTTCTTTTTCTTTTTGGCCTTTCTCTTTTTTTTTCTTTTTGTAAAGTCGGAAGTCTCATCCCGACTTGTGGGGGAATCATAGTCTTCATCATCCTTTCCTCACTAGGACAATGCTCTAATAATGAAGATCATCACACTTTTATGGATTTACAACTCAAAGCTAGAACAAGATATGACTCTATATGAATGCCTCCGGCGGTGTACCGTGATATGCAATGAATCAAGAGCGACATGTATGAAAATTATGAAGGTGGCCTTGCCACAAATACAATGTTAACTACATGATCATGCAAAAAGCAATATGACAAAAGTAATGTGCGTCATATGAACGGAACGGTGGAAAGTTGCATGGCAATATATCTCGGAATGGCTATGGAAATGCCATAATAGGTAGGTATGGTGGCTGTTTTGAGGAAGGAGTATGGTGGGTGTATGGTACCGGCGAAAGTTGCGCGGTACAAGAGAGGCTAGCAATGGTGGAAGGGTGAAAGAGTGCGTATAATCCATGGACTCCACATTAATCAAAAGAACTCATATACTCGTTGCAAAAATTTAGAAGTCATCAAAAACAAAAGTACTACGCGCATGCTCCTAGGGCGATAGATTGGTAGCAAAAGACCATCGCTCGTCCCCGACCGCCACTCATAAGGAAGACAATCAATAAATAAAATTGTGCTCCAACTTGATCACAAAGCGGTTCACCATACGTGCATGCTACGGGAATCACATGCTTCAACACAAGCATTCTTTAAATTCATAATCACCCAACTAGCATAACTTTAATATCACTACCTCCATGTCTCAAAACAATTATCAAGCATCAAATTGATCATAGCATCCAATTCACTTCCTATGATAGTTTTTATTATACCCAACTTGGATGCTCATCATTCTAGGACCAACTTTATGATCATAGCAAATACCATGCTGTTCTAAAAGACTCTCAAAATACTATAAGTGAAGCGTGAGAGACTAGCAATTTTTTCAAAATTAAGACACCACCGTGCTCTAAAAGATATAAGTGAAGCACTAGAGCAAAAACTATCAAGCTCAAAAGATATAAGTGAAGCACATAGAGTATTCTAGCAAATTCTAATCAAATAAGCTTCTCCCAAAAGGTGTGTACAGCAAGGATGATTGTGGTAAACTAAAAAGCAAAGACTAATATAATACACGACGCTCCAAGCAAAACACATATCATGTGGAGAATAAAAATATAGCTCCAAGTAAAGTTACCAATGAACGAAGACGAAAGAGGGGATGCCTTCCCGGGGCATCCCCAAGCTTAGGCCTTTGGCTATTATTGAATATATTGGGGTGCCATGGGCATCCCCAATCTTAGGCTCTTGCCACTCCTTATTCCATAGTCCATAAAAACTTTACCCAAAACTTGAAAACTTCACAGCACAAAACTCAACAGGAAATCTTATAAGCTCCGTTAGTGAAAGAAAACAAAACCACCACATAAGGTACTGCAATGAACTCATTATTTATTTATATTAGTGTTAAACCTACTGTATTCCAACTTCTTTATGGTTTATAAACTAATTTACTAGCCATAGATGCATTGGAATAAGCAAACAACACACGAAAAACAGAATCTGTCAAAAACAAAACAGTCTGTAGAAATCTGTAACTAACGCAAACTTATGGAACTCTAAAAATCTTACCAAAATAGGAATTCCTGGAAAATGTGTCTATTAAACAGAAGCAAAACGAATCAACGCAAAATCACGTTCCTGTGATTTAACAAAACTATATTCGTGCGTGCAAAGTTTCTGTTTTTCAGCAGAATCAAATCAACTATCATCGTAGGTTATCCTATAGGTCCTACTTGTCACAAACACTAACTAAAAGATAAAAACACATCTATCCATAAGGTAGATGCAAGAGTTATTACTAAATAGGAGCAAAAACTAAAAACATAAAGAAAATTTTGGTTGCCTCCCAACTAGCGCTATTGTTTAACGCCCCTAGCTAGGCATAAAAACAAAGAGAGATCTAACGAGTGCCATCTTTGGCACTAGGTTCATAAGTAGCACGCATGATAGATTCATAAGGTAATTTGACTTTCTTTCTTGGTAAGTTCTCCATGCATTTCTTTAATGGAAATTGGAATCTAATATTCCCTTCCTTCATATCAATAATCGCACCAATCGTTCTAAGGAAAGGTCTACCAAGAATAATAGGGCAAGAAAGATTGCGATCTATATCAAGAACGATAAAATCTACGGGCACCAAATTTCTATTTGCAACAATAAGAACATCATTGATTCTTCCCATAGGCTTTTTAATGGTGGAATCCGCAAGGTGCAAATTTAAAGAGCAATCATCAATATCATGGAAACCTAGAATATCACATAAAGTTTTCGGAATCGTGGAAACACTAGCACCCAAATTACACATCGCAAAACACTCAAAATATTTAATTCTAATCTTTATAGTAGGTTCCCACTCATCATTAAGTTTTCTAGGTATAGAAACTTCCAAATTAAGTTTTTCATCATAAGATTGCATCAAGGAATCAACACTATGTTTGGTAAAAGCTTTTTTTGACTATAAGCATGAGGAGAATTAACAACGGATTGCAACAAGGAAATACAACCTTTTAAAGAGCAATTATCATAATCAAATTCCTTGAAATCCGAGATAGTAAGTTCAATATTATTAGAAGTAGAGGATTCTCCAATCTCACTTTTACCAAATTTAACATCAAGATCTAAAGACTCCGAATTTTTGAGATGCCTTTTAGGCAAGGTTGACTCATCATCACTCCCATAATCATCAAAATTCATATTGCAAAACATAGATCTAATCGAAGACGCATCAATAACTTTAAGATCCCCATCATTATTTTCGTGGAAACTAGAAGAACACGCTTTTAGGAATCTTTCTTTTTTAGCACGCAATCTAGCGGTTCTTTCCTTGCACTCGTCAATGCAGATTCTCATTACTTTGAGAGACTCATTGATATCATGCTTAGGAGAAGAAGATCCAAGTTTAAGAGAATTAACATCAAGCGAAAGTCTATCAACATTCCTAGCCAAATAATCAACTTTGAGCAATTTTTTTCAAGCAAGGCATTAAAATTCTTTTGAGAAATCATAAATTCTTTCACACTATTCTCAAAATCAGAGGGCAACTTATTAAAATTACCATAAGAATTATTGTAGGAATTTCCATAATTATTAGAGGGATTACTAGGGAAAGGTCTAGCATTAAAATTTCCTCTATAAGCATTGTTTCCAAAACTATTCCTACCAACAAAATTCACATCCATAGATTCATTATTATTCTCAATCAAACAAGACAAAGGCATATCATTGGGATCAAGAGGAGTATTTTTAGTAGCAAACATCTTCATAAGTTCATCCATCTTTCCACTCAACATTAATTTCTTCTATAGCATGCACTTTTTTACTAGAAGATCTTTCGGTGTGCCATTGAGAATAATTAGCCATAATATTATCAAGCAATTTTGTAGCATCTCCTAACATGATTTCCATAAAGGTGCCTCCCGTGGCCGAATCTAAGAGATTTCTAGAAGCAAAGTTCAAACCGGCATAAAATTTTTGTATGATCATCCATAAATTCAAACCATGAGTAGGGCAATTGCGAAGCATCAATTTCATTATTTCCCAAGATTGGGCAACATGCTCATGATCAAGTTGTTTAAAATTCATAATATCATTCCTAAGAGTGATGATGTTAGCAGGAGGAAAATACTTAGAGATAAAATCATCTTTGCACTTGTTCCAAGAATCAATACTATTTTTAGGCAAAGACGAAAACCAAACTTTAGCGCGATCTCTAAGTGAAAACGGAAATAATTTCAATTTAACAATATTATTATCCGTATCTTTCTTCTTTTGCATATCACACAAATCAACAAAATTGTTTAGATGAGTAGTGGCATCTTCACTAGGAAGGCCGGCAAATTGATCTTTCATCACAAGATTCAGCAAAGCGGTATTGATTTCACAAGAATTAACATCATTAAGAGGAGGAATCGGAGTACTAAGGAAATCATTATTATTGGTATTCGAGAAGTCACACAACTTGGTATTATCTTGTGCCATGGCAACAAGTAATCCAACACACAAGCAAACAGAAAAACGGCAAGCGAAGAGAGAGGAGGAGATTGGGAAAGAGAGGGCGAATAAAACAACAAGGGCGAAGTTGGGGAGAGGAAAACGAGAGGCAAATGGAAAATAATGTAAATGCAAGGGAGATGGGTTTATGATGGGTACTTGGTATGTCTTGACTTGAGCGAAGACCTCCCCGGCAATGGCGCCAGAAATCCTTCTCGCTACGTCTTGAGCTTGCGTTGGTTTTCCTCGAAGAGGAGAGGGTGATGCAGCAAAGTGTAGCGTAAGTATTTCCCTCAGTTTTGAGAACCAAGGTATCAATCCAGTAGGAGGCTCCTCAAAAGTCCCACGCACCTACACAAACAAACAAAGAACTCGCAACCAACGCAATAAAGGGGTTGTCAATCCCTTCACGGCCACTTGCGAAAGTGAGATCTAATAAAGATAGTATGATAAGATGAATATATTTTTGGTATTTTTGATATAGATGCAAAAAGTAAAGATGCAAATAAAAGTAGATGGAAAGCAAATATGATAAGGGATAGACCCGGGGTCCATAGGTTTCACTAGAGGCTTCTCTTGAGATAGCATAAGTATTACGGTGGGTGAACAAATTACTGTCGAGCAATTGATAGAAAAGCGCATAGTTATGATATTATCTAGGCATGATCATGTATATAGGCATCACGTCCATAACAAGTAGACCGACTCCTGCCTGCATCTACTACTATTACTCCACACATCGACCGCTATCCAGCATGCATCTAGAGTATTAAGTTCATAAGAACAGAGCAATGCATTAAGCAAGATGACATGATGTAGAGGGATAAACACATGCAATATGATATAAACCCCATATTGTTATCCTCGATGGCAACAATACAATACGTGTCTTGCAACCCTTTCTGTCACTGGGTAAGAACACCGCAAGATTGAACCCAAAGCTAAGAACTTCTCCCATGGCAAGAAAGATCAATCTAGTAGGCCAAACCAAACTGATAATTCGAAGAGACTTGCAAAGATAACTCAATCATACATAAAAGAATTTAGAGAAGATTCAAATATTATTCATAGATAAACTTGATCATAAACCCAGAATTCATCGGATCTCGACAAACACACTGCAAAAGGAGATTACATCGAATAGATCTGCACAAGAGAGGGGGAGAACATTGTATTGAGATCCAAAATGAGAGAAGAAGCCATCTAGCTAATAACTATGGACCCGTAGGTCTGTGGTAAACTACTCAGAACTCATCGGAGGGGCAAGGATTTTGATGTAGAGGCCCTCCGTGGTTGCTTCCCCCTCCGGCAGAGTGCCGGCAAGGGCTCCAAGATGGGATCTCGCGGATACAGAAGGTTACAGCGGTGGAAATTGTGTTTCATGGTGCTCATGGATGTTTTCGGGGTACGTAGGTATATATAGGAGGAAGAAGTACGTCGGTGGACGCCCGAGGGGCCCACGAGACAGGGTGGCGCGCCCTCCTATCTCGTGAGGCCCTCGGAGCTTTCTTGACTTGCACTCCAGGCTCCCCGGATCAGATTTGTTCCAAAAATAACGCTCCCGAAGGTTTCATTCCGGTTGGACTCCGTTTGATATTCCTTTTCTTCGAAATACTGAAATAGGCAAAAGAACAGCAATATGGCTTGGGCCTCCGATTAATAGGTTAGTCCCAAAATGATATAAATATATAAAATAAAGCCCATAAACATCCAAAAGGGGTAATATAATAGCATGGAACAATCAAAAATTACAGATACGTTGGAGACGTATCAGTACGGAGCACCGTCCCTCTCCCTTTTTATAGAAGAGCAAGGCCAGGGCCAGGCCACCCAGCCCAAAGGGCGGCCGCCCCATGCGCTAATGCGGCCTCCTGAAGCACGGGGAATTGGAACCGACCCGCTCCCCCAATAAACGAATGCCTGATTTTTCGCCTCGGCGTTAATGCCCACATCCTCCGCATCCACCACCTGCCCTTCCCAAGGCATGGAGGATACGTGGCGAAGCGGAAGGGGGTGTGGGGATAGGTGGGACGACCGTTTTCCACCCCGTAATTGCAGGGTGCGGTGCCATGCAGGCTGCGAACCGAGTTTGCTTAGTAAATGAGTAGTGCCCCTGCAGATTCCTTTTTTTAAGGAAAACACAGACCGCCTCTTTACTATCGACTGCGAGATGACGCAAGCGTGATGAGACCATCACACGCACGACCCCCACGTCACGCACTTGACGCGGGTCATGGGGAAGCGCAACTGACAGAGATATCATGGCGGTCCATCTCTGCCACGCCCGCCCGCGCACTGCCTTGGGCCTGGCCCAACTATGGCTTGAGCTTATGTGTGGCCCAGGCTCGGGGGCTCCTGTCGGTGTACAAAAGTATGGGTACTTCTGTACCCCTTACTAGTGCAGGGGCAGTCGCAGCCACACCTGCGGCAGGGCTTGGCAAGGCAGAGGAAAGCAAAGTACGAAGACTACCAAGACAGATACCCGAAGCGCAAGGAGTAGAGAGCGAGCTGGACCACCCCCGGTAAGGGCCTTGCCGGGGCGTCCTACACAACACCAGCAAGTCCATCACCCTTGGGGCTGAGAGCTCTGACACCATCAACAACGTTAAGACCAAAATCTGGAGAGTGCATGCTCGATAACATGAAGATCCTCATGAAGATTGACAGTCCACAAATCCACGTGGACCAAAAGACGAAGACCCCCGGTAAGACCCTTGCCGGGGATGACTCCAAGGCCCCCGGCAACGCTGGGCCACAGCCAGGCCCGCGCCCGGTAAGGTTTCACCACCTCACCACCACTCAAGTGAAATGATCGGCATGCCAACTAAGCAGACGCCTGCATGGCGGCATGCAGTTCTTCATGGAAGCTTACTATTGTGCCAACACAGCAGCCAGTTAGCCAGCGTGGCACTGGATGCCTCGTTGACCCGGACACGTGTCAAAGCGAGGAAGAGCAGTAAAAGATGGGATGGCTTCTTTGTCATCCCCAATAAAGCAAGAGGACACGTATGCGATGCATTAAATGCGTTTGTCCTATGTTGCCGAGCAATAAGCTCGTGCACTGTAGTTTGCCACCTCCTGTGTGCCACTGTGGCAACCCCTTTTCGTATAAAAGATGGCCCACGGCACACGGAGAGAGGATTCAGACTTTTGGACAAAGCACGCACCGTAGCTAGTTCAAAAGCTCAAGAACACACATATAACCAGACAAGCAGGATTAGGGTATTACGCATCTTTGCGGCCCGAACCTGCATAAAAATCCCCTATGTGCTAACGGCTTGACCTGCTCTTCGTGCAGCTAATCCACTGCCAAACATAGAAGGGATCCTCGTGACCCCATAGGTGTTCGGTTTCCCTGACATAGTGTGAGTATCTATGTTCAACTAGAAGAAGAAATAATGCAAAGGCATTGGATTATGGAAATATCTGGATAATTTCAAAGCTTAAATACAATGGAATTATGATTTCCAAATTGGGGGATCAGAAGCAGAGGCTCTAATCAAAAGACAAGTAAGTTGAATAGACATAGATCGACAATCAATCAAGTTTTGATTTGCCAAGAACTAGCTCATGTCCGGAGTGATGACTGAGGCGAAAGGACGAGTTCTAGTTTTGACTGATGATTGTGACCATTCACAACTATATCAAATCAAAGGCTCAAAATGGCGATGACAAAGTATACTAATGAATATTGCTAGACATATGGAATGTAACCATAATGCAAGCAGACAAGTATTTGAAGAGCAATAGTTGGTAGAGGATTATTGGAAAGTATTTTAGGGTATCTTGTAATAACAAGAGCAATTGGAAATCAAGGTATGGACGACAAGTTTATGTAGCTATCCATAGGGATATATCGGTGGTAGGGAATTGCAACGACTAAGGGCACAAGGGTCTCGGGAAAACATCGAATAGTATCTTCGGAATCTTCTCATGATGCAGGCGATCCTGGCATGAAGGGGCTCTCCGGCAGGAAGTAGTTACGAGAACCTGGAGTTAGAGTTAGGTAAAATCCTTAACCCGAATAGAAGAGAGATCAGAGTCTAAGAGTAAAGACGAGGAATAAAAGATTCTAATACCACCCAACTGTGATGTGGGCCCATAAGCCACACGCCAATGTTAGTAAAAGTTTTCCAAAGAATAGACTCAACTTAGGCCAAGGAGTTGGAAAGGGGGCTACCTACAGGTAGTCGGCTCTGATAGCAACTTGTGACGCCCTGACTTAATCATGCACTAATCATACACGCAAATGTGCACAATTAAGATCAGAGACTCATGGGAGGATATCACAACACAACTCTAGACACAAATTAAAGTCATACAAGCGTTGTATTACAGGCAGGGGCCTCGAGGGCTCGAATACATAAGCTTGAATACAAAACAGTCAGCGGAAGCAACAATATCCGAGTACATGCATAAATAAACAAGTCTGTCATAAGAAGGCTAGCACAAACATCAACATGGATCGAAAAAGGCAAGGCCTCCTGCCTGGGAGCCTCCTAACTACTCTTGGTCGTCAGCGGTCTCCACATAGTAGTAGGCACCGTCAGGCAGTAGTAGTGGTCGGCGGTGTCAGATGGCTCCTGGACTCCGTCATCTAATCGTAGCAATCGGGTATAAGGGAAAAGGGGTAGCAAAGCAACCGTGAGTACTCATCCAAAGTACTCGCAAGACTTACATCAGATTTATACTAAGTATTCATTAGTATCAAAGGAATGGGGCCATATCTTTGGACTGAACTACAGAAATGCCAGAAGAGAAGGGAAATCCTAGCCTATCAAATACTAGCATCTTGAAGCATCTTGCAGCATTAGAAGAGTACACATTAGCATAATATAAGTAACAAGTATGTTTTAGTAACGCCTGGAGATCCTTCCTCGACTCCCTGTGATAAAGCAACTCTGGAGCCATCATATCCTTTTCATGTCTCCAGTATCCAGTTCTAGTTGTATAGATCGAGATACAACTTTGAGCGTTCATTAACGTGGACACGACCACTCGAATAGATCAACTTCCCTACACGGGTGCAAAAACTCCAATAGGCTTGATTAACTCCAGCTGAATACACTTTTCTGGGTCATGCCTAGCCTCGACTGATCGACATGTTGTACTCCTACCTAGGCTCAACAAAGAGGCCAATACGTCGGTCCATATCCTAAGCGCTCAGGGGTCTTGGGCCCATTGTCCTTCACACTCCTACGCATTGTGTGGACGACCGAGATCGGTCCTGGCTACCTCTTTATACAAAGTAGGGGCTTACGTGGAGCACCCAGGCGCGTTCCGCTCAATCGCTGACGTCTGAAGAGCTTTCAGAAAATCCTAGGACTCCGAGTGTCCATACTTATTTCTGTGTGGTGGTTAGTGTGAAAAGGCCAGAGGCCTACTATGATCACATATCTAAAACGTTAGTGTCTTGGGAGCATGCGGTAATGATCAACGATCCACAATCTGTGGTCCCGTCATCCCGTCTCGCAGACTTACGGCAAGGGCTAAGGGTGCCCGGCAATGCCACGTAGTTACCTTGTGGGTACCTTCAGGTCATCCCGACTCCACATCACTCGCGGTAAACTCATGGTCTTCTCGCCTACACATTTCTCTCGTGGGTACCCCTCGGTGCCGACCCGACTTCAACATGGTTCTGGGGTAAAGTCAAAGTAATCGTGTGTCCATAACATCAAAGGGAATCCGAGGAATCACCCTCGATGGATTCCATTAAATGTAAGCATCAAGGTGACCTTGGAGGAATCATCCTCGAGGGTTCACACTTGAGGTCTTGCATGACAGAGTCGTCGTTGGGAGTGGTGAAGGAGGAATCACCATCCGTAAGTTGCGTCTGATTAGCTACACTATAGAGTTATCATCAGGAGTGCGTTACGAGGTATCACCCTCGGCACTCGATAGTAGCTCTGTAGAGTCGTACAACTAACAGGGTGTGAGGTGATGTGTCGGGCTATGGATGTCGATCACGTTGATCGTGTCATCGGTGATGTAGCAGGGGCAACAGGGACAAGGTGAGGGATCATTGATGGATCACTAATCAATCTATACTAAGCATATATAATAAACAGGACAATAGCAGGTTACAAAATCAGGCTATGCATCAAAATAGGAGCTATTTAACAAAAGAGCAAAATCTAATGCAAGTGTGAGCGAGAAGGAATGGGCAATATAGGAATGATCAAGGGGGGTTGCTTTCCTGGAAGCTCTGTTGAGAGTGGCTGGGCATCAGGGGCGTAGTCATACACGCCAGCAGCGTCAGTCTCGGTGTCTACCAGAAAGAAGAGGGGAAGAAACAATAAATATAAAGTACACAGATGCATCATGATGCATGACATGGCAATATCCAGTGCTAGGGGTGACCTATCGCAGTGCTACACGATACAGACGAAGAGGGAAAACATCTTTGGATGTTTTCCTGGTGTTTGGCAATTTCTGGACAGATGAATCGTTGGGCAAGGATCTATGTTTAGCATGCTATAGGCATGCGACAGATGAACAGATATCATATTCAGATTCATTATATTTTTTTGAGCAATTTTCATATATAAATTATTTTCATCCGAGTTACGGATTATTTTATATGAATTTTCAAAGTTCTAATAATAGTCTGCAATTACAAATTTATTTTAATCCAAAAATCATTTAGTACCTAATTGCTACGGGTATACGAAGTGTACCCACACTTTTGCACGTGTTGCTGACATGTGGGCCTGTTCAACTGTTGACTCAGTAGTGAATAGTTGACGGGTCAATGGTCAACAGTGTAGGGTGGGCCCTATATGTCATAGGGACATTCATTTATCAGAATGATTTAATTGTTCTAGTTAGAAGTGGGGCCCATCGGTTAGTGTCAGTGGGATAAACTAATGTAAATAATTAAATTTAACTAATCCTAATTAGTGGGAGGGGGCCACCAGGTAGAGGCCCATTACCTAACCTAACCTAACCTAAGTACCTAGCAACACAGGGCTGCCCAGGGGCTCGGCCGGCAAGCACACGCGAGTGCGCGGGCGCAGAAGCGGCCCGGTGGCCACGACCAACAGTAGCATGGAGAGTGGCTGCGTGTAGGCGTGACAGTGGCGGTGATAACCCACAAGTGTAGGGTATCAATTATAGTCTTTCTCGACAAGTAAGAGTGTCGAACCCAACGAGGAGCTAAAGGTAGAATTTATATTCCC
Source organism: Triticum timopheevii (assembly GCA_963921465.1). Lineage (NCBI taxonomy): Eukaryota > Viridiplantae > Streptophyta > Magnoliopsida > Poales > Poaceae > Triticum > Triticum timopheevii. Next base: position 110,513,474 of record OY997270.1, read on the forward strand.
TTCAAGTTCTATTGACCATCGATACAACTCTACGCACGCTTAACATTCACTTTACCTAGAACAAGTATGAAATTAGAAGTACTTTGTTGGTGTAAAGGGATAGGTTTGCAAGATAATAAAGAACACGTAAATAAAAGCTAGGGGTTGTTTAGATAAACAAACAATTAAGTTAACTTTTAGTAGAAATCTTTTTGTCATAAGAAAGTTATTTGTCCCTAGGCAATCGATAACTAGATCCATAATTATTTTTGCAATTTTATATGAGGGAGAGGCATGGCTAACATACTTTCTCTACTTGGATCATATGCACTTATGATTGGAACTCTAGCAAGCATCTGCAACCACTAAAGATCATTAAGGTAAAACCCAACCATAGCATCAAGTATCAAGTCCTCTTTACTCCCATACGCAACAACACCTAACTCGCGTATAAGCTTCTGTCACTCTCGCCACCCACTATAAGAGAATCATGAACGTACTGCAACACCATACAGCGGGAATCCCTCACACTTGCCCGACACGGAGGGCACCATAGGAAAACACCAAAATAAAACATATAACTCAAACCAATCACGATAATCAATCAACCCACAAGAAAAAACGAATCTACTCAGACATCATAGGATGCCCATACATCATTGGGTAAAAATATATAGCATTAAGAAACATGTTTAACTAGAGATTAAAGCGGGGAGAAGAGGTGTTGTACCGCTGCATAGATCGTCGTCACGATGATTGCCGCGGAGACGCTACAGCGCCACCGGGAGAGAGGGGGAGAGAGCACCTCTCCTTATTATTCTTCCTTGGACCCCCCCCCCCTAGATGGGAGGAGAGTTCCCCCTCGGCAGAGGGGTAGGAGCCCCTCCGAGTTTGGATCTCTCTCTCTCTCTGTATCTCTCTCTCTCTGTGTGTGTGTGTGTGTGTGTGTGTGTGTGTGTTTCTCTTCTATTTCGTGTCCCTGTTTTCTAGTCTTTCACGGTTTCTTGAATATTCGGAGATCTGTAACTCCAATTGGGCTAAAAATTTAACATGATTTTTATCCGGATATAAGCTTACTTGCGGCCGAGGACACCTCCAACCGACCTACAGGGTGGCTACAAGCTTCCCAGGCGCACCCTGGGTTGGGGGGCGTGCCCCATGAGCTTGTGGGGCCCTTGGGCATCATCTCGCATTGATTCTGCTTCCCAAAAATCAAATATACTCCAACATAATTCTTCATAAAATTTTATCGCATTTGGACTTCTTTTGATATGGATTTTCTGCGAAACAAAAAACATCCAACAAATAGGAACTGGCACTAGGCACTGGATCAATATGTTAGTCCAAAAATAATATAAAGTATTGCCAAAAGTGCATGAAAGTTGTAGAATATTGCCATGAAACAATCAAAAATTATAGATACGATGGAGACATATCAGCATCCCCGAGCTTAATTCCTGCTCATCCTTGAGTAGGTAAATGATAAAAAAGATATTTTTTATGTGGACTGCTACCTAGCATAATCTTGATCACATAACTAATCATGGCATGAATATTAATACACGAGTGATTCAAACCAATAGTCTATAATTCGACATAAAGACATCAATACTGATGTAGCATGGAAAAGGATAGTAACATTACCCCTTCTCTCTTTTTCTCTCATTTTTTATTCCTTTTTTCTTTTCTTTTTTTTTGGGCTCTTTTTTCCTTTTTTATTTCCGTCCGGAGTCTCATCCGACTTGTGGGGGAATCATAGTCTCCATCATCCTTTCCTCACTCGGACCATGCTCTAATAATGAATATGATGATCATCACACTTCTATTTACTTCCAACTCAAAATTACAACTCAATACTAGAACAAAATATGACTACATATGAATGCCTCTGGTGGTGTTCCAGGATGTGCAATGATCTAGCATGGAAAAGATATCAAAAACGGACAAGCCATGAAAATGTCATGCTAGCTATCTTGTGATCAGGCAAATCAATATAACAACATATGCTCATGCCATGTATATGATGATGATGGAAATTGCATGGCAATATATCTTGGAATGGCTATGGAAATGCCATGATAGGCGGTGCTTCATCATCCCTGGCCGCTGCATCGACCTGAACGTACCATAGAACCACGGTCCTTCTCCGCCGATCCTGCGAAGCCGGTAAGCCTTCTTTCTGCAACCCTAGATCTACATTAGGGTTTCATGTCTTCATTGGTGTTCAACAGTGTTCATCGGTGTTTACTGATTTCTCTTACTGCCCATTGTATCCTGATGAACTTAATATCTTTCTTGTGCGGCCGAACCCATAGTTTACTTTTCCTCACCATAGCGTCCTTTCACCTATGAACAGATCACATCTGAATCTTTTGCTGCTCTGCTGTCGCCACTTTAAGGCTTTGAATTTGTTCCTTTTATTGAACTACACTAGATCCGTAATTATTATACCAACTTGTAGAACCTGTTTGCGTAGCACTTTGCAATTTTCAGATCTGTCTTCTTCCATACCACTATAGGCGGTTTAACCTTTAGAAAATAACAATCCATCAGGTACCATTAGCCCTCGCATAAACCACCATCTTTCCTTAAACATCAGTATCCGGTTTAACATGCACACATGCTCTGACTAAATCCCCCGGTTTGACACCGGTTTATGCATTTTTACCTTGAACCGTGAACCGGCATTTGAACTTCCTTTTCAGCTTGTCAGCAAAAAATGGCCAAACATTTCTCTTGCAATTGGGTTCCTTCCCGGATTACAGACGAGCAACTCACTGGGTATGTTGTGACTGGCGCTTTAGCCAAGAAAGAGGTCATTCATTGGAGAGTACCTGGTACAGAAAATCCCCCTGAACTTCAAGAGGGAGAAGTAGTTGTATTTATGCAGCATCTGGACCGTGGGTTTAGCCCTCCCGTATCAAAAAATTTCCGTGATGTACTTGCCAACTTCCAACTCCACCCTCAGGACATTGGACCAAACTCTGTGTCCAATATTTGCAATTTCCAAGTGTTCTGTGAAGTTTATCTGCAAGAAGAACCGACTGTTGAACTTTTCAGAGACTTCTTCCACTTGAACCGCCGTACTAAATTTACTGACGGCCCCAATACTGAACTTGGTGGGGTGTCGATTCAAAAAAGGAAGGAAGTCAATTTTCCTCACGCCAAACATCACAGCCACCCTAAGGATTGGAATCATACTTGGTTCTACTGCCGAACATTGCTCCTGCTGATGAAAATCCTCTACCGGGTTATCGTGCCTATCGACTCAGCAATGAACATCCACTGCCTCAATGGCTTACTGCCAGAGAACAACAAAAATATGCACCACAGCTTGCTAACCTACGGGCTCTTATGGCAAACGGTTTAACTGGTATTGACCTTGTCCGTTGCTGGGTTTCATGGGGTATCTTGCCCTTAAGCCGCCGTACCAGATTAATGTATGAATATACTGGGGATGTCAAAGATCCTCAACGACACACTGAAATATAGATGAATGATGATGAAATGACTAAGTCTATCAAAAATATGCTAGATGAACCGATATCTGAGTGCAGCAAGACCGGGCTGCGTCCCTTTTATGCCTCCAACAAACCGCCAGCTGTAAGAATTTATCTTTCTGCTTTTTAATCTGTCTCCCTTTTGACATTTTCTGATAGCCTTTTGTTTATTCTTACAGGACAGAGATCCATTCTAGAAGAGGAAAACTCAAGACAAGCCGGCAAAACCACAAGACAAACCGGTTAGAGCTCCTCGTGCTAAGAGCAAAGCCACAAAGAGGCTAGCAAAGAAGAAAACCGACGAGTCCTCTGATCCGCCCGAAGATGTTGATGACTCGGAACCAGAGGTAGAACTTGACTCCCTTAGTTCATTTTTCATACATCTTATTGACAATGACCATTATCAGGATGATGCGGAAGCTAGCCGTGCTGACCACGTAGAGGTAATCTCCCTTTCCTCCAATTCCGATCTTGTGCCAGTACGAAAAGTCCGTCGCGCAGTCCGGAAAGTGAAATGTTCACATCGTATCACTCATTTGGATCCACACTTTTCTTTGAAGACACAGCACCCTGAAGCTCGTTGCACAACCCGGCACAGTGGCCAACAAGTCACCTCCTTCGGTTTACCAGACACACCGATTCGAAGGCGTCGTGCAGAGGTCTCTTGTAATTCTAACAAATATTATCCCTTGGCGGGTTACTTCCGATACTCTCTTAATCCGTCTGACTCAAATTATCAGGTAACTTCCAATTCATCCTCTGGCGATTCATCAACCACACAGATGCCTCCCCTCAAGACCGTCCCTAGGTAAGTATAATAATTTTAGTTTTGCTTTCTTGCACTGGTTTACCATATTAACCTCTATTTGTTACTTGTAGCGCCAAAGCCTGGCTCAGCAAAAAAGCCAAACTAAGTACTCCCACTGAGTAGAATCCGTCCTTTAAACCGGAGAGGACTTCACAAGCTGCTGATGGGGATACTTATATTGCTCTGGATGATCCTATACCACAAGGTTAGGACACTTATGCTGATCAACCAGAAGTTAATCCGACTAGTCCTCATGTTGATATGCCAAGCCCAGCTTCCAATCCACCCAGTCCAATTGTTAATCCTCCAAGCCTAGCAAGAACCTCTACTAAATCGTCCAACACAGATGAGATTGTAGATGGCAAGACCAATGATGTGGTGATTACTGGTTTTGGCCACACTTCTCCTGGCAAGCCTGTCACTTTGTCAAAGCACAATGCCAAAGCGGAATTTGCTGCTATTGACAAAGGCAAGTGGAAGACTGATTTGTCAAGCTGTTCTCATCTCAATGCTTAGGAACTCCACTCTGGGTACCTAAACCGCTTGTACACAGGTTGTGATTACGAGGCCGGTTTAGTCAACTTGATGAAGGAGCGCTATGAGGTAACTTCCATTCAAACACTTTATAAATTTTCATTTGTGCTTTACATCAACTCCATTGTAGCCCCCAAGGGCCAGTTTATCTCTTCAAGATGAACCGGGACTTTTGATAGAAAAGACTTCAACTGTTTAGCCCCCAAGGGTCGGTTTATCTCTTCAAGATGAACCGGGACTTTCTGTTGCAAATCTTATCTTTGTTGACTTCCTTCACCTCCGGTTTATCTGATGAATTCAGCATTAGCCCCCAAGTGCCAAGTTTAATACTTGTATTGAGCCTTGGGACTTAAAATACCAGTTAAAGAAAAGCAATCCGCATTAGCCCCCAAGTGCCAAGCGTATAACTTGTTATGTGCTTGGGACTTTTGAGAAAATATTAACAAATGATTTGTCTGTTGTAGGCTGACTTGAGCAATAAGGATTCCCAGATCGCCAATCTTCAAGAAAGTACTAAGTCCCAGCAAGCAGAAACCTCCAAAGCCAAATATGAATTGAAGGGCGCTTTAACTGCCATGGAGCAATTAAAGGATGGCTTCGAGAGCGAGCGGGCAGAGTGGGAAACTGAGAGGGCTGCTCTGGTAAAGCGGGCTGAGGATGCCGAAGCAGCTCTTAAACCGGTGGCAGAAGAGCTAACCGGTTTAAAACATCAGATCAATGCTATGACTTCTGTGATATTTGGTAAGCATTCTTCTCAACAGCCTTTCTTAACATCTTTGAAACTGTCGGTTTAACAGTAAATTCTTAAACCGTTTCAGGTAGTCGTGTTGCTCATCTGGGCTCGGGCATATGGATGAAGTTGAAAGCAGCCTATACTTTCATAGAGCAACTATATACCGGCGCTCAACGAGTCATCTGCACAGCTTCATACAATAAACCGCCTCCAACCTTGATCAAGGATACATTGGCCAAATTATCTACGACACCTGCCCAGGTAGAGGAAGTAAAGCGATCCGCTGCAAGGGCTGGCGCTTTATCAGCACTGACTCGGGCCAAAGCGTGGATAGCTGATCTTAATCCAGAAGATATCGGACAGGGCTATCCTAGCCAACAAGAAGATGGGTCAGAATTTGACAGTGAAGCCCTCAAGGCCTTGACCAAGGAGATGCGCCCGCTTGCAAGAAAACTGGCTGAAGAAGTTGACTTGTCTGTCCATCGGTCTAGCTATGACGCAGACAACAAACGGGTTAATGCAGCCGTGAAAGAAGCGCAGAATCTTATCCCGCCAATTCGTAAGCACACCTATGCCCCTGACGTTGAACAGTCCAATCTTATAAGCAACGAAGCTGTCTTCCAAGCCTTAACTAGGATTGATTGGGCCACCATTGACTTCCAGCCACTGGGTGAGGAGGAGGAGGTTGAACCGATGCGAGATGATCCATCAACTTCACGTCAACCTGGTGACGAATCATAATCCGGCAGCCGGCTTTATTTTCGCATATTGCGTTTCTGGGAACAAACAATTATTCTTTTGGGCATCAAAGCACCTTGTAATAGGCTAGTTGAAATACTTTGATCTTCTGCCATCGTGCACTGCTACCTGACACTGTGTAATCCGGCATGATTGTTGCTATGCTTGCTTCATGTGCCTTATTACTTTTTATAAAATCCTGCCTTCTGCATTTGAGAAACTTAAATATGCCCTGGCGGACCGCAGGACGGGTTATGATACCCAATACAGAACCAGGGTCTTTATAACCAAGGTTGTAAAGCAATGAAATATGAAATATATCATACCTGTTATATCGAATCACACTGTTGGTTTACCAACTTGTGTAGTAAGGGTGATAACCCACATCCTGAGTATTGATAACTCTAACCATGCTGTGCTGGTATATAACAAACCACGCCGGGTTATAACAAACATCAGATGATCATCCTGGTGACTTATAGTTAATGCCAGACCGGATTAAGAAACACCGGTTCATAATTGATTATGTGCTAACAGCTGCTAACTGAAAGCTATGCCAGGTTAAGAAACAACGGGTTGATGTAATGACTTATAGTCAGGCCGGGTCAATGGACGCCGGTTTAACTCAAAACCTTATCAAAAGAGATAAAACTTTGCAAAAACAAAATCAAATGAAAAATTTGTAGTCGAGGCTTTTCAAGGGCTGCCAGGCCCAAATTCGAGGCTTTTCATGGGCTGCCAGGCCACTGAGTTAAACCATTTGACAAAGCCTTTTAAGATGGGCCTCCAATTAACCAATCGTCGTTTTAACTTTGACAAGTTCAGGGTCTATATAAGATTGACTTGTCAAACGTTCGGTGGGTCATACCAGGATTACCTGGACAGTGGTGGCTTACTTGATGAAGGCAGGTTAACCCGGGGTTTTAGGTGAATACACCAGGCTTCCAAGTCGTGGCTTGATAGCCAATTACAAGGGTCCTTTCAAACTCTTTGTTGCTTTGCACAAAGAGCCCCCAAGTAACTTTGTGAGCTGTGCTCAATGGGTTCCTATGTTTGAGCTGTTCTTAGCAACAAAACTCTCTTTGGCCCCTTGGGTGTGAAGCTCCCAAGCTTTGTTGTGGCATGATAGCCGGTTTAATGAACAAATAGGACGTCGCTGTATAAGCAGAAGCCCCCTTGTAACCAAGAAATATTGGAAGAAACGGCAGAGGCCCTGCTTGTAGCAAGGATGCCAGTTTATTATATTGATCATTATATATACATTGTCAAAATATGTACATAATGGGAGCCTATGGATCAGGTGTAGTAAGGCCGTAGATGAGCGATATTCCAGGGCCGACGGGTCTCCTCCTCCGATTTGCTTGAGTCTTTGTGCTCTTGAACGTCAATGAGGTAGTATGATCCGTTGTGCAGATTCTTGCTGACCACAAAAGGCACTTCCTAAGGTGGGGATAATTTGTGCATATCGGTCTAATCCTGGATGAGCCGGAGCACTAAGTCACCTTCTTGAAAGGTTCTCGTTTTAACCCAGCGGCTGTGATAACACCGCAGGTCTTGCTGATAAACAGCCGAACGAGCCAACGCCATGTCACGTTTTTCATCTAACATGTCCAGTGCTTCTTGACGTGCTTGCTCATTGTCCGCTTCAACATAACTGGCAACCCGGGGCGAGTCATGACGAATATCACTTGGGAGTAACGCCTCTGCCCCGTAAACCATGAAGAAAGGTGTATAACCCATAGATCAATTTGGGGTGGTGTTTATGCTCCATAACACAGATGGTAATTCCTCCACCCAACAACCCGGCGTCCTCTTCAAAGGAACCATAAGCCGGGGCTTGATGCCCTTCAAGATTTCCTGATTAGCTCTCTTAGCTTGACCATTAGACTGGGGGTGAGCCACGGACGACACATCAAGCCGGATGTGCTCTCGTTGACAAAAGTCCTCCATCTCGCCTTTGGAGAGGTTCGTGCCATTATCCGTGATGATGTTGTGTGGAAAACCAAAGCGGAAGATCACCTTCTTGATGAATTGAACCGCCATGGCTGCGCCACACTTGCTTACTGGCTCCGCTTCAACCCATTTAGTAAATTTGTCAACTGCCACCAATAGGTGGGTCTTTTTATCTTTGGATCGCTTGAAGGCCCCTACCATATCAAGCCCCCAAGTCGCAAACGGCCAAGTGATTGGAATCATTCGTAGCTCCCTGAGCCGGAACATGGGCTCATCGTGAGAATTTTTGACAACCGTCGCACCGTCTCACGAAGTCCTCAGCATCAGCATGAGCTGTCAGCCAATAGAAACCATGACGAAAAGCTTTAGCAACCAAGGATTTTGAACTGGCGTGATGACCACAGTCTCCTTCGTGGATCTCACGTAGAATCTCACGGCCTTCTTCAGGAGAAACATAGCGCTGGAACACACCGGAGACACTGCAATGGTGTAACTCGCCGTTGTGAATAACCATGGACTTAGATCGCCGAATTATTTGCTTGGCCAAAACTGCATCTTCTGGCAACTCGCCCCGGTTCATATACGCCAAGTATGGAACCGTCCAATCCGGAATAATGTGCAAAGGGGCCACCAATTGTGCTTCCGGATCAGGAATAGCGAGGTCCTCCTCTGTAGGCAATTGAACTGACGGGTTGTGCAAGACATCCAGAAAGGTATTGGGGGCATTGGTTTACAGTGAGATCCCAGCCGGCTTAAAGCATCTGCTGCCTCATTTTTGTGCCGATCAATGTGCTCCACTTGATAACCTTTGAAGTGGCCAGCGACAATATCCACCTCTCGTCGGTAAGCCGCCATGAGTGGATCCTTGGAATCCCAAGTACCTGAAACTTGCTGAGCCACCAAATCGGAGTCTCCAAAACATTGTACCCGGCTTAAGTTCATTTATTTAGCCACTCGAAGACCATGGAGTAAGGCCTCGTACTCAGCTGCATTGTTAGTACAAGGAAACATTAAGCAAAGAACATAACGAATTTTATCACCTCGAGGGGAAGTAAGGACAACTCCAGCCCCCAAGCCTTCCAATTGCCTGGACCCATCGAAGTGGATAGTCTAGTATCTGCTGTCCGGTTTGTCTTCCGGTGTTTGCAACACAGTCCAATCATTGATAAAATCCACAAGAGCCTGGGACTTGATAGCTGTTCGAGGCATATATCTCAAGCCGTGTGGTCCAAGCTCAATAGCCCACTTAGCAACCCGGCCAGTTGCCTCCCTGTTCTAGATTATATCCCCCAAAGGAGCGGAACTAACCACTGTGATGGTATGGCCTTGAAAGTACTATTTAAGCTTCCGACTTGCCATGAAAACCCCATACACCAGCTTGTGCCAATGCGGATACCTTTGCTTTGACTCAATGAGCACTTCGCTGATATAATAAACCAGCCTTTGAACCGGGTATTCCTTCCCAGCCTCCTTGCGTTCCACCACAATAGCTACGGTGACAGCCCGGGCATTAGCAGCCACGTATAACAACAGTGGCTCCTTATCAACCGGAGCAGCAAGAACCGGCGGTTCAGCCAGCTGCTTCTTTAAGTCCTCAAACGCCGCATTAGCAGCATCACTCCAGACAAAATTGTCTGTCTTCTTCAACATCTGATATAGAGGGATCGCCTTCTCTCCCAACCTACTGATAAACCGGCTCAAAGCCGCAATATGACCCGCCAGACGTTGAACATCATTGATACACACCGGTTTAGCCAGAGATGTAATAGCCTTGATCTTTTCCGAATTAGCCTCAGTGCCCCTGTTGGACACCAGAAAACCCAAGAGCTTGCCAGCCAGTACACCAAAAACACACTTAGCTGGAATGAGCATCATCTTATAAACCCTCAGGTTATCAAAAGTTTCCTGTAAATCAGTTATGAGCGGCTCTGCTTTCCTGGATTTCACCACAATATCATCCAAATAAGCATGAACATTACGCCCAATTTGATTATGGAGACAATTCTGCACACACCGTTGATAAGTCACCTGAGCACTCTTAAGCCCAAAAGCCATATATACATAACAGAAGGCTCCAAAAGGAGTTATAAAAGTTGTCTTCTACTGGTCCTTAACTGCCATTTTGATCTGATGGTAACCGGAATAAGCATCCAGGAAACTCAAACGCTCACAACCCGCCGTAGCATCAATGATTTGATCAATACGAGGGAGGGCAAAGGGATCAGCTGGGCAAGCTTTGTTCAAATCTGTGTAATCCACACACATCCGCCAAGTGCCGTTTTTCTTAAGTACCAGCACCGGATTAGCCAACCACTTAGGCTGAAATACCTCCACAATAAACCCTGCCGCCAATAGCCGGGCTACCTCTTCACCAATGGCCTTACGCCTCTCTTCGTTAAAGCGGCAAAGAAATTGTTTGACCGGTTTGAACTTGGGATCAATATTAAGAGTGTGCTCAGCGAGTTCCCTCGGTACACCTGGCATGTCAGAAGGTTTCCATGCAAATATGTCCCAGTTCTCACGGATGAACTTGATGAGCGCGCTTTCCTATTACGGATCCAAGTTGACGCTAATGCTGAACTACTTGGATGAATCGCCAGGAACAAAATCAACCAACTTAGTCTCATCAGCCGATTTAAACTTCAAAGCCGGATCATGCTCTGTAGTGGGCTTCTTTAGAGAAGTCATATCTGCCGGATCAACATTGTCCTTATAGAACTTCAACTCCTCCGTTGCACAAACCGACTCAACATAAGCCGCATCACCTTCCTCACATTCCAGAGCAATCTTGCGGCTACCATGAACCGTGATGGTCCCCTTATGACCCGGCATCTTGAGCTGCAGATAAACATAACCCGGCCTTGCCATGAATTTAGCATAAACCGGCCGTCCAAACAGAGCATGGTACGGACTTTTGATTTTAACCACTTCAAAGGTCACCGTCTCGGATCTTGAATCATGATCATCTCCAAAAACCACCTCCAGAGCTATCTTACCGACCGGGTAAGCCGATTTACCAGGCACCACACCGTGAAAACAGTGTTTGACGGTTTAAGATTCTTATCTGTTAACCCCATACGCCGGAAGGTTTCATAATACAAGATATTGATACTGCTCCCTCCATCCATGAGCACTTTGATGAATTTATAACCTCCAACCTGCGGTGCAACCACCAAAGCTAAATGGCCAGGATTATCAACCCGGGGCGGATGATCCTCCCGACTCCAAACAATAGGCTGTTCAGACCAGCGCAGATAACGGGGTACTGCTGGTTCAACAGAATTTACTGCCCTTTTATGGAGCTTCTGATCGCGCTTGCACAGACTAGTAGTGAAGAAATGGTACTGTCCACCATTTAACTGATTCGGGTTGCTCTGATAACCCGACTGATGCTGATTCCCCTGATTATTCTGCTGATTGTGACCACCTTGGTTATTCTGGTTACCCTGATGATTCTGAAATCCTGAGTTTGAACCGTCACCGCCATAACCCGGCCCGTAAGACCCTGGACCTGAACCGCCAGACGGACCCTGATTGCTCCGGAAGAGATCAAAGTTTTTGAATTCCTTCATAATGAAGCAATCCTTCCAGAGGTGCGTGGCTGGAACCTCCTTTGCTCCGTGCTTTGGGCAGGGTTGGTTTAACAGGCGCTCCAGATTCATGCCTCCACCACACTGGGGCGGTTTACCCTTACGGCGCTGCGCATTGCCCTGCATATTGGTGTTAGCCACAAAATCCAAATTGTCCGCTTTACGCTTACCATTGTTCCCGTGGCTCACCTGGTTATGCTGTCATTTTGTACCGGCATTCTTCTTTCCCTTCTCCGGCTTCTCTTCTTCAGAATCGGGATCCTTGGTATTATCAGAGTCAGCATACTTAACCAGAGCTTCCTTGAGTGTTCCCATATCATTGTAGTGGCGCTTGAGCCATCCCAACTTCATCTTTAGCGATTTAAACTGGCAATTACCCTCCAATGTCACGATTGCCGTATTAGCATTGATGCGGCCCGACGAATGCAGGATTTCTGAAACCCGGCGCACCTAATGAGTTGTTGATTCGTTCTCTCCTTGGACACAAGAAGCCAGATCCACAATGGACATGGGTTGTTTGCACGTATCCTTGAAGTTCTCTATAAACCGAGCCTTCAACTCATCCCACGAACTGATCGAGTTAACAGGCAGGCTCTTTAACCAGGTGCGAGTCGTTCCATCTAACATCATGGTGAAGTATTTTGCACACGCCGCTTCATCCACATCCAGCATCTCCATTGCCATCTCATAACTTTCAACCCACGCCTCGGGGGGTTGATCGGCGGTATAATTAGGCACTTTACACGGACCCTTGAAATCCTTGGGCAGCCGCACATTATGTAGAGCCAAGGTGAGGCATGGCACCCCAAAAGAGCTAAAAGCCAAACCACGTTCAACTGATGCTGTTGGTTGAACCAGAGCGGGTTGATGATTCGGGTACTGTGCCGCCAACTGCGCCGCTAACTCTGCCTCTCGTCGTGCTCTGCCGTTGTTCATCACATCCTGAGCATTCATACCGCTGCGCGCCGGATTAGGCCCTCGAGGGGCATCATGGTGTCGTGCACTGCTTGACACAGCCGGTTCGTCCATGTGCCTGCTGTAGCTCTTGCTCGGACGGGGGGTTGAATGTATTCTGTCTCAGTTGTAGGAATAAGCCTGCTGCTGCATGACAGCGGTTTGAAGAAGATCCCTTGCCCGTCGCGTCTCAACCGCTGCCAGCGAGTCACCTTCCATTGGAATAGCTGCCAAACGCGACGCTGCAGCAATCATGTTATCCAAAGGGCTAGAGAAGTGACCTGACGGTGTTGGTACATATTGCAGCGGGTTGAGGCAGGTTCGTCACCCGTGGCTGATCCGGCACTGACCCAGGTGCCTTGGTCTGGTTCACTGTTTTCGGATTACTTGGTCCGGCTCCTGGCGTATTGAAGAGATTCATTCCTTCGTAAACCGGCGGCAGATGAGACCGGTACTTCCTCCGTAGTACTTCCTTGGACGCGTTCTGATCCAACATAAGCCGGTAATTCTGCGCCTGGATCTGCTATGACTGCGCATCTAAAGCGGCCCGCTCTTCAGTCATCCTGGCCTCCTCAGCCGCCAAGTCCCCCTTGGCCTGAGTTATCTGGTCCTTTAGTTTCGTAACCTCCATGTTATGCTGATCCTGAGTCTCCGGGGTGACTGCTGTGGTCAACAACATCGACCAAGCATCCAACAAACTGGAAAGAACTTGAGCTGGCCGGCACGCAGGGGCTCCTGCCCCAGCTGCCGATCCGGAAATCATTGCTACTGCAGATGAAGACTGCAAGGTGGGCTGCGTACCGGCCATGAAGATTGCAACCCGGTTCGGCGGTTCAAAGGGGTCCGGAATATTGTCACCATTAGAACAGCCCCCAATCCGGCCATCTTGCAATCGGTATAGCGACTCGGTTTCGCCAGTGGATCATTCGCCATCTGAGTAGACGGCTGTCTCACCGTCAGACATCGGTTCAGATTCCGCACCATGGATGAACCCTACGAACGCACACTTCATGGCAGGCTGAACCCGGGCAGGACTTGCACGCTGAGCCGTCTCGACGAGGTCGGTGGAGATGTCCAGCTCAGGGCCCGGTTCGCCGATCTTGCCGATAAAAACGTGAATTCCGCCAAAGGGTACCCGGTACCCGTACTCAATTGAGTCGGCCTCGGGGCCCCAGCCTGCATCATCGATGTAGAGCCTGCCGCTACGACTCTTGGCCATCCGGCCAACCGCGTATCCCTTGAGTCCTTCAAAGTTGCCCTTTTAGAACTCGAAACCATCGTGTGATAGCCCCACGGTGGGCGCCAACTATCATGGAATTAACACGTCAGATGTCCTAGCGGAAGGACTTATTCGTGGAGCCATCGCAACGAGATTAGCAAAAAGGGGTTAAACCAGAACAAAGGACACGAGAAGTTTATACTGGTTCGACCCCTTGTGGTGAAGGTAAAAGCCTACAATCCAGTTGTTGTGGGATTGATTGATCTGGATGAGCAGGGAGCGAATCCACTTTACCTATCTCTCGAGCTGTTGTTTCTTGTCCCTGAACCACCGCCGGGTCGTCCCTTTATATACATAGGTTGACGCTCGGCCGGTCTACAGAACCCCGAGGCCGGCTCATACAAGTGTCCGGATCGGTTTCTTCCTTTCCTTAACTTATAATACAAGTTACACATCTATGGAGGTTTACTACTATGGGCCCTAATCCGCCATTGGGCTCTGGGCCTCTAAGCTTTAATGGTAGAGCGCCATACTCCTTGTCTTGATGGCTTCAATATAGATGAGCGTAAACTGGCCCCTCCTAGGTGGTTTACACTCAGTAGTTATATCCCAACAGAAGGTATGGTGGCCGTTTTGAGGAAGATATAGGGAGGCTTATGTGTGACAGAGCATATCATATCACAGGGTTTGGATGCACCGGCGAAGTTTGCACCGACTCTCGAGGTGAGAAAGGGCAATGCACGGCACCGAAGAGGCTAGCAAATTGCGGAAAGGTAAGAGTGTGTATAATCCATGGACTCACATTAGTCATAAAGAACTCACATACTTATTGTGAAAGTTTCTTAGCCCTCGAAGCAAATTACTACTATGCATGCCCCTAGCGGGATAGATTGGTAGGAAAAGACTGTCGCTTGTCCCTGACTGCCACTCATAAGGTAGACAATCAATAGGAAATCATGCTCCAACTTCTTAGCATAACGAGAGACTATACGTGCATACTTTGGGAATTACGAACCTTAACACCAATATTCTTACTAAACTACAATCATTCATTAGTACATCCCACATATTATCATATCTATATCGTAAAACAATTGCAAGGAATCAAACATATCATATGCAGTGATCTACAAGTTTTATGTAATTTTATGACTAACCAAGTGAATGACCAATTCCTGTCGACTCTCTAAATAGATATAAGTGAAGCAAGAGAATTTAATTATTTCTACAAAATATTTGCCCATGCTCTAACAAATATAAGTGAAGCAAAATAGCATTCTGCAAATGGGTCTTCTATGTGTAGAGAAACAGGCAATCCAAACTTCAAATGATAGAAGTGAAGCATATGAAGCATTCTAAAAAGCCATACTCAAAAGATATAAGCGAAGTGCAAAGATCATTCTATAAATCAATTAAGGACTATCTCATACCATCATGGTGCACAAAACAAAAGGAAAAAATAAACACAAAAGACTCTCCAAGAATTTATGCATAGCATGTGAACAAAACAAAAATTGAAACATACCGGTAATTGTTGAAGAAAGATGGGATGCCTTCCAGGGCATCCCCAAGCATAGACGCTTGAGTATCCTTGAATATTTACTTGGGGTGCCTTGGGAATCCCCAATCTTGAACTCTTGCCTCTCCTTATTCTCCTCATATTGGTACCTCCTCGATCTTCGAACACTTCATCCACACAAAACTTAACCAAACTTTTTGTTAACGGGGTTAGTACATATAACATCAAATCCCATCATGTACTGCTATAACAATATTGTATAATTATAATCAATCATTACCCAATGTATGATATCACAATTCTATGGCCCCAAGTCAAACATATGCAAATAACAAAACTATAATGGCAATCTATGAAAATAGGATAGTCTATAAAGATTAGAATGGTACATATACTTCTATAACTCAAAAAATTCTGAAACATTAAGACAAAATAAACCATTTTCATAGCAGTACCGTGTAAAAATTTGAGAAACTTTTGACGTTCCAGTAAAAAATGTAAATTCACGCACTACAGCCAAAGTTTTTGTTTGTGTACTACACATACCAAACAAGCAATCTAATCATCCTAAAGGTAAATCTTGACACATTATTTTTACAATACAATGGTTTTGTCCAAGGATATAATTATTTTTGTTGAAAAGTTTCTGTAATTCAAGATTTGCAAAGTTTCCATGGGCATGAACAAAGTTCAAGGAGCTCCCCCACTTCAACGGTGCTCGTCTTTCTTACTTTCACCTTCCTTTTTGAAAAAAATTAGGTTCCCCGCTACATTCTTTTGTTTTTGGAATTTTTAAAAGCGCACAATGAATAAAATGAATCTCTAAAACTTCTGGGTTGTCTCCCTAGAAATGCCTTATTTAAAGCCATTAAGCTGGGCATAAAGTGCTCAAGTAATGAATCCACTCGGATCTCAAGGTATATCAAAGCCAATTTTAATTAGAAATGATTTGTATATTAGTAGTGAGCACAAGCAACATATATCATGCAATGACAAAGCCTAACTCTCTTCCTATGCATCAGCATGTCATTAAAGAACAATTCATGCACATCATGTAAATACCAATGCATAGTATAAATAGTTTCTTGCAATTTTATCGTATTGGAAATATAGAGAGGCAGAGATGTAGTTCCTCTCTCATAATAATTGCAAGTTGGAGTAGCAAGCACATGCACATTATACTCATCAAAATTATCATGTGTAATGGTAAGATGCAATCCAACAATATAATCCTTAATAAGCGTAAACTTCTCAGATATAGTGTAGTTGGGAGAATTCAAAAAGATAATAGGACTATCATGTGTGAGTGCAATAGCAACAATTTCATGTTTAACATAAGGGACAATAGCAAGTTCATCTCCATAAGCATAATCATATTGACATCATGGTCACAAGCATAGCAAGAATCAATCTCATCAAAAAGGGATATTTCAAAAAAATCAAAGGGATCATAGCAATCATCATAGCATTCATCCTTCTGTAAGCACGAAGGGAAAATAAAAAATGCATGAGTTGAAGATTTACTCTCATTAGAAGGTGAGAACCGGTAGCTAATCCACTCTTCCTCCTTTTGTTCTTCGCTCTCCTCCTCATCTTTTTCATCTAATGAGCTCATAGTTTCAGCAATTTCTTCTTCCATAGTTTCCTGCAAAATATTAATCTCTTCTTGGACAGCGGAAGCATCCTCACACTACTAGGGAAAAGCCTAGTAGTAGCGCGTGTTTTTGGCCTATCAGTAGCGCGGGTAACCACGCTACTGATACGTCGCTACAGCTAAAGATTATCAGTAGCATGTGTCCACCCGCTCTACTGCTATATCCAGTTAGTAGTAGCGCCTCCTGGGAAGAGTGCTACAGGTAATTACTAGTAGCGCTTCTGGCAGCCCGCGCTACTACTATTATTCCGAATTCTATTTCTTTTTTATTTCATGTTATATTCATACACCTTTATACAAGTTTTCATAGAGTAGCAATTTGAAGATTGTTTTTACATCATAATGATTTATTACATCACTGTGTGAAAGAACCGTGGACTAGTTTCAAGTGGATGGACATCCACTTGAAACTAATCTGCGGTTCTTACACCCAATGATATAATAAATATCATCATCATCATATCATTAACAACTTATCATCATAATACATTATTGTCATATAACACCTCCTCATGATCATCATTTTAATCAATGAGACATCATATAGCAAGTTGGTTACTAGTCATAATCACAACTCCTTATCATCATCAACTCTAACATATTGTACCTAGGACCTAATTCTCTCTCATAGGACCTACTACCTTCTCTTAGGTAAAATAGTATAAAATAAGATAGGCCCTGACTCTCCATTATGGAGAATGGAGATTATCCTATCTCCAATTCTTCAACTTCACACAATGTTGCTTCCAAGTAGCTACCTACGAGTGACCATACATTTTTTCCAATCTTTGATTGTCATGTCCTCATTGGTTTTAGAAATCTGATATGAAAAGGAGTGATTCGTAGGATGACCTGGCCGTATATTCAAAACATCAAGGCGACCTTTCTGAAACATCAGATGAGGCACACACTCCTGCAGGATTATCTGTTGAAAAACATAGTAATAACTTTGTAGTTAGCAATGTAGTTCAGCTTTAGAAGAATTTATGCAAAAGATGCATAGATGTCGTAAGACTAAAAAATCTTACCATGACATCTCCATGGATGTTAGCATAGTTAAACACGTGCACTAGTGGCACGTATTGACCATAATGTGGAGGATTTTGATAATACATATTGTAATTCTCAAGAACAGTAATAAATGCGATCAGTTGATTTTTCTCCTGATAAGTTAATTATGAGCCATCTGTGTAGTAGGTTCTGTCTACCATCTTCCGCATATTCTTTGAAGAATGAAAATAAGCTATCAATGGAAATGAGCTGTCAACTATTTTGAAATAAACAATATAAATTACTTAATAACTATGTTTGAGAAACTGACATAACGGTAGAATTGGAGGCGTATCAACAAGGACCCAAATGTCCAAATTGCCTTCGGCGATGTCAGAATCACCCAGACCCATGGTGACAAGCATACCCTCATGAAAATCATACATCTTGCAAAGTGCTTCCCAATTTGGGCAACCAAAATGGGATACGCTCTCAGAATTGTATAGATTTACCTCAAAATCCATACCATGATGGGTCCTTAGGTGAATTTTCTTTGTTTCCATACTTTCATGATCTTCAAAATCCATCCTCTCCAATACATAGCGTCTTGCATGGCATGGGATAGGCTAGTCGAATTGTAAAAGACGAAAATTACGTGTTGAAGTAGTAGAAGTCGAGCTTAATTACAAAAAAACACTTTGCGTCGTAGCGTACCATTTCAACATCAAAGGTCCCCTAAATCTTAATGTTGAAGCACCGACCTTCTACCAAGTGAGGCCTGTCGCAGAAACCCCGGTTGTCGCCGCACCAGGAGCACTCCTCAAGACTTTCGTCCGACGACATTTCCTATGTTCATAATTCAAATATTAAACTTCTAAAATTCAATATATGTGCTACAAAAACTAAATTAGATCATTATTATTCAGCACGGTTTGACTATCGGTCCGTCGAGTCTTTTTTTGAAAACTCTTAGCTCATGTGGTGTATATATTCGACCGTTGGTGATGGTCGCTCCTCCTTTCGTCCCCGAGTGCATTAAACCAAAATGTCTAGCACACGGGAACGAAGGAGAAGCGACCCCATGACAACACTCGGTGTTCTTCTTCGCTCATATATGGTGGACACACTCCCTCACTGATTTTTTGACCGTCGGTGATGTTCGTTACTCCTCCTTCCCCTAGTGCATAACAAAGGTCTAGCACAAGGAGAAGAAGGAGAAATGACCCCCACGACAACAGTCGGGTTTCTTCCTCTCTCATATATGGTGCAGACTTGGTGCCCGACATCCAGACCACTCGATATTTCCTACATATTCTAGCACAAGTCATGCCAAAATTCACGAAAAAACCCGGCATGACCTTTGCTAAAAAAGGACATATCGAGCGCTTAAAATTTGCCGGAACAGAAATTAATCAACACTCTGGCAAAACATAGGCCACTCGGAGGTGTTACCTACAAACATGGCCACTTGGGCAAGCACATATCCTATTTGCATTCAAACTTGATGGTCATTGCATTTCAATGGTTGAAAATATGGACAAAAACATTTCAAAATATCTTATAGGACTCATATTGACATGGAGATTTGGCTAGTCTCACCTCGAGGTCGGAGGGGGTCTGTGACGGGGACGACAGCGGCGAAGACATGGAGATTTGGATGCAAAAACAAAATAGTATTCAAAATAGTGCTCTCCAATTTGAGCATTCAAAATAGGAGTAGTTCTCCAATCTGAGCATTAAATAAGCAAAACTAAATCATAAAATAAATTAGTATTCAAATTAGCATGCATTCAATAAGCAAAACTAAATCATCTCTTACGTCCATACATCGTCGAGTATTATCACTAATACATGTCAAATAGTATCATACATATAACCTCACTAATACAGCTAAAACTCTAGCGAACGACGGGTATCGGCCCGGGCGGTGGACACCCAAAGAGAAGGAACCATCACATGATCATAGCTCCAGTGAGATCCCTGAAGAAACTGCCAGGTATTGGAGAACCTGCCCTCCAACGCAACCATGTAGCAATGGACGTGCTCGTCCTCCTCGCTGACACGGTGACGTACCACCTCCATGGGGTCCACAAGCCTCCGCACCATCACTGGCCCACGCGACCGCCACCAAAGAAGGTTCGGGTCAACAACGGGTTGGCTCCTCACCAAGCTGCGCCTCCCGGAAGGTAGCACATCCTAGTACCAGCCCGGCGGAACCCAGTCCCGGACATGGCCCCTCTGATCAAGCAGGCCTCCTCCACCGAGTCGACAACGAGGATGTGGGATAGGCATCATCGACGTCGATGCGGGAATAATTGCTTTAACTAAAAAAGTAAACTGGTTCTATTAATTTTCGTACTAAAAATAAACTAGTTGAATTAATTCAATTAGTTCAACTAAGCACTTTCTACAAATAAAAATAAACTAGTTCTTACTAAAAATAAACTAGTTCAACTAGTTCTATTAATTTTCTTACTAAAAAACTAGTTCTATTAATTCAACGAGTTCTTACTAAAAATAAACTAGTTCAACTAGTTATATTAATTTTTTGACTAAAAATAAACTAGTTCTATTAATTCAACTTGTTCTTACTAAAAATAAACTAGTTCAACTAGTTCTATTAATTTTCTTACTAATTCTATTAAACACTTACTAAAAACAGTAAAAAAACTATATTGATTTTTTTTCCCTAAACTAAACACTACTGCCCTAGTTAAACCCTACTGCCCTAACCCTACTGCACTACTTCTTAAGCATCTACAAGTACTAACTAATTAGATCAACCCTGCCTAGGAACTTAAGCATCTACAACTACTTAAGCACCCATTGATGAACCCTAGGAATTTTTCCTAAAAACTAATTAAGCATCTACAACTACTGCCCTAATTAACAGCTAGTTTACAATTAAGCATCTACAACTATTGCCCTAATTAGCATCTAATTTGATAAACCCTAACTAATTAGATGAACTCTAAAATTTTATGAACCCTAGGAACCCTAGCTAGGCAGAGGTAGGGGGAGGAGGAGGTGTAGGCGTGCTCACCTCTGGCGCCGGCGGAGTTAGGGAGCGGCCGAGGGAGGGGCACGTGGCGTCGAGGTCGGGGTCGGGGCTCGGGCGCGCGGCGGAGGACGGCGATGTAGGGGGAATCGAGGTCGGGGTCGGGGGCAGCGTCGAGGGCATGCAGAGGGCGACGGGAGAGCACGCGGTGGCTGACGGCGATGTAGGGCGACGACGGCGATGACAGCAGACGAGTCGGATTTGGGGGAAGTGGTCGTGGGGAAAAAGAACCGCGTGGTTAAGTCCAAAATAGCAGTAGCGCAGGCCAGGAAAAGCGCTACTACTACATTAGCTATAACTAACTTAGTTATAGCGCTAGATGACAAAACGCGCTACTGCTAAGTTAGCTATAGCGCCTGTCCTGAAAGCACTCTGTTGCTATGCCTTTCTCCTTCATTTTTCTTTTTCATTTGTTTTTCTTCACATTTTATTTTTTTCCTTCCCCTTTTTTCTATTTATTTCATTTTCATTTATTTTTCTATATGTTTTTCATTTTATTTTCCTTTCATTAGCAGTAGCGCTTTCTGCGCGAAACACGTTGCTACAACAATCTTAACAGCAACGTGCTTTGCTTAAGATCGCTACTACTATTGGTAGCCTAGCGAGAACAGTAGGTGAATTGCAGTTGTAGCGCTTCTTCCGTGAGACGCGCTACTACTACAAACTTCGCTGCAGCGCGTTTGGTTGCCGCGCGCTAGTGGTAAATTGTAGTAGCGCTTCTTTTTGACCCGCGCTACTGGAAAGTTTGAGTGTATAAGGTTTTCCCTAGTAGTGTCAATATATGCTTTAACATAAGCATTCGAAGCATAGTTTTCATAGAAATATTTAAGCAAAATTTTCTGATTTGTAAAGAGTAGCATCATACTTTTCAACCAAAGAAGCAATTTCATAAGCACCCCTAAAAGCAACAAATTCTTCAATTTGTTCAATATCACAGTAATTATAAACACATTTAGCATAAGAAGTTATGATTCCATTATCACTAAACTCACATTGGTAGGAAAGGTGTTTCTTAGCGTCTTCAAAACAACAAGTAAAATCATGTATTTCATGTAAGTTCCAAGCATAGCAATGCATAGTATTAATATGATGCCATAAAAGTTTCCCTTATTTAGATAAGCGGTGTCGCAAAAAATAAGCATGCTCATCTAAGGATTTTCTCTCAACTAAGCTAGTTGGATTTTCAGCACGAGCACATAGGGATCGAAGATGATCCAAGTAGAAAGCTTCAACAGTATGATAGATTTTGGGTGGTTCTTCAACCATTGGTTTAGTAGGTACACAATTGTTTTGGTATTTTGTGTTTCCTACCCATAACTAAAGATAGAAAACAGGAGCAAAGAATAAAAACTACTCAGTGATAAAGAAAACAAGCACACACGAGAATATTCACCCCACGCTATTGCACCTCGGAAATGGTGCCAGAAAAAGGTCTTGATAACCCACAAGTGTAGGGGGTCAATTGTAGCCTTTCTCGATAAGTAAGAGTGTCGAATCCAATGAGGACCTAAAGGTAGAATTTATATTCCCTTCAAGTTCTATCAACCACCAATACAACTCTACGCATGCTTAACGTTCGCTTTACCTAGAACAAGTATGAAAGTAGAAGTACTTCGTAGGTGTAAAGGGATAGGTTTGCAAGATAATAAAGAACATGCAAATAAAAGCAAGGGGTTGTTTAGATAAAGAAACAATTAAGTTAGTTTTAGTAGAAAGATTTTAGTCACAAGAAAGTTATTTTTCCCTAGGCAATCGATAACTAGACCGGTAATCATTATTGCAATTTTATATGAGGGAGAGACATGAGCTAACATACTTTATCTACTTGGATCATATGCACTTATGATTAGAACTCTACCAAGCATCTACAACTACTAAAGATCATTAAGGTAAATCCCAACCATACAATTAAGTATCAAGTCCTCTTTACTCCGATACGCAACAACCCCCTAACTTGGGTATAAGCTTATGTCACTCTCGCTACCAACTATAAGATAATCATGGACGTATTGCAACACCCTACAGCGGGAATCGCTCACGCTTGTGCGACACGGAGGGCACCATAGGACAACACCAAAATAAAACATACAACTCAAACCAATCACGATCATCAATCAACCCACAAGACAAAACAAATCTACTCAAACATCCTAGGACGGCCATACATCATTGGGTAAAAAGATATAGCATTAAGCACCATTGTTAAGTAGAGATTACATCGGGGAGAAGACGTGTTACACCGCAACATAGAAGGGGGAGAGTTGCTGTCGACGGCGGCGAAGTTGTCAGTGTAGATCATCGTCACGATGATTACCCGGGCGGCGCTCCGGCGCCACAGGGAGAGAAGGGGAGAGAGCCCCCTCCTTATTCTTCTTCCTTGGCCTCCACCCAGATGGGAGGAGAGTTCCCCCTCTGGTCCATTGCTGCAATGGTGGGGGAGGGGCAGGAGACCCTCCAAGGTTGGATCTCTCTCTTTGTTTCTCTTCTGTTTCGTGTCCCTATTTTCTAGCCTTCCACCATTTCTTAAATATTCGTAGATCTGTAACTCCGATTGGGCTAAAATTTTAACACGATTTTTATCTAGATATAACCTTCCTTGTAGTCGAAGGACACCTCCAACCGGCCTACAGGGTGGCCATAAGCTTGCCAGGCGTGCCCTGGGTAGGGTGGCATGTCCTGGGTAGGGGGCATGCCCCTTCAGCTTGTGGGCTCCTCGAGCATCGTCTCGCATTGATTTCACTTCCCAAAAATCATATATACTCCGAAATAATTCTCCATAAAATTTTATCGCGTTTGGACTTTGTTTGATATGGATTTTCAGCAAAACAAAAACATGCAACAAACAGGAACTGGCATGGGGCACTGGATCAATGTGTTAGTCCCAAAAATAATATAAAAATATTGCCAAAAGTATATGAAAGATGTAGAATATTAGCATGAAAGAATCAAAAATTATAGATACGATGGAGACGTATCAGGCAGCAGCCTCGCTGGTGGCCGGAGGTGGGCCCACGACTAGGCGTGAGGCGCGTGCGCGGTTCAAGGCACAACAACAACAGCCAACAGTTCAGGAGGGCACCATCGGCTATGGGCAGAGCGGGCGCGCGCGAGATGGGGAGCATCGCATGCGCGGGAAGGCGCGCATGCAGGTGCAGGTCGCAGCGGCAAGCTTGCGCGCCGTCGAGGCGACAACAGCAGCAGGAGGCTGCAGCTGGATGGTGAGCGCGGCAGCGGGCGGGACGGGTCGCACGCGGGACGACGGCTAGCACCGAAAGGAAACAGGAAAGGGGAGGTGGAATCGGCGAGGGAGCTCACACAGGTGCTCGAGGACAACTCGGAGGAACCGAGGTGGTTGGACGATGACGAATAGGACAACGAGATCTGACAGGGCAGAGGATGAAGGCTAGGTCGCCGCGGTCGATGCAGGGGCTCCGGTCTCCAACAAGATGCACTGGCGGATGAAGCAGACGGCGACGTGGCTAGTAGACACGATGGCGAGGCGTGGGGGTATTGTGGCTACGCGGCGGAAAACAATGACGACGGCAGAAGCGGCTATGGCGGGAGAGGAAGCAGCAGCGCGTGGGGGGAGGAAGGTGTGAGGCCAGGGTTTCAGGGGAGGCTGGATCGGTCTTATCCATCTCTCTGGGACGGCGGATGGCCGACGCGTGGACATCGGCGGCGGCGTGGATGCGCGCGCTCTGTCCATGGTGCCTAGGTGAACAGGAGAAAGAAGGAGAGTGCTAAGTGGGTTGGGCCGTGCTGTTGTAGCCACTTACTGCCCATTAGCACAGTAGGTCTTTAGTATTTTCTTATTCTTTTTCTTCTATTTATTTTAGCTATCTATTTATTGTAGCCACCAAATGGTTTTTGTTAACTATGAAACTTTGCAAATAAATCAAGCATAATATTATTAGGTGGCACAAAAAGTTTGGGGGCAAATTGAATTCATTTAAATTTTACTTAGATACAAATGGACTAAAAGGCTGTTTTGGGCACTGTTTTAAATAGTTGGGGGCAATTAAAATTTCAAATAATATTGATTTTAATTTCATGATTGCTTTGAGATTATTTGTAATATTGTGAACTATTTTGCTTAATTATCTAAAGAAGTAATTATTCGACTTCCATTTGAAATTTGAATTTGAAGTTGGATTATTACTTAATTGTTTTTCTTAGGGTTTAAGGATGATGACTTAGCATGACTAATTAGGATAACCATGGTTTAGTAATCTGGGGATGTCACAACTCTCCTCCACTCAAAGAAATTCTCGTCGTGAGAATTAAGAGGTAGGATAGGGGGAAAAGGTTTGGCTACGAAATTCTAACGGATCTTCTCGGTCTTGGTTGCTCTTCTCAAAGAGGTCGATCCATTATGTTGATGTATTCAATTTTCTGCATCAGGGCATCATGATGAAGCCGTCATCCTTTCTTCGGGAACTCCATAGTACTTACGAATAGGGTAGGAGGGGAAACTTTATAGGGACGGATGTGTGCAAGGACTGCCATTCGGTTATTATCTCAGGGAATGAGGCACAGGTTATCTCTGGAGTTTGAAACTCGGGGTTTAAGGATGATGACTTAGCATGACTAATTATCTCAGGGAATAGGGATTTCGTTTTATCAACAATGAAGAGTGTAGGTTTCTTTTCACAAAATATACCCAAAATTCAATGTAATACTAGAAATAGGATAGGATCCTTTACTACGTATTTTGGGGCTAAAAACACTTTTGCCTATCCGCATGAAATGGGAAACACTATGTTATTTCCTCTTCTTATATTACTACTTTTCACTTTGTTCATTGGATTCACACGAATCTATTTTGATAGTGGAGGAATGGATATAATGTAACAACAGAGTTAACCATATTATCAAAGTGGTTAACTCCCTCAATAAACTTTATACAGGAAAGTTTGAATTCTTTTGTAAATTCAAATATGAATTTCTTCTGTAAGCTAGCTATCTTTGGCTTATTCATAGCATATATCTTCTATAGACCCGCCTATTCTTTTTTTTTCAGAATTTGGATTTAATAAAAACTTTTTATAAAGGAAATCCTAAAAAAGAATTTTCAGATCAAGTGAAATATATATACAATTGGTCATATGATCGTGGTTATATAGATACTTTCTATACTAGGGTCTACCCTCGGTATAAGAGGGTTAACCGAACTAACGGAGTTTTTTATAAGGGTGTTATTCATGAAATTATCAATGGAGTGGGTCTTGCTAGTTTCTGTATAGGAGAAGAAATTAAATATGTAGGGGGTGGTCGAATCTCGTCTTGTTTATTCTTTTTTATGTTATGCATTTGTGTTTTATTCTTTTTTCATTCTTAAGTTTTTTATTCTTTTTCTTTCTTAAGTTAATAAATTCACAACAAGTTCCTGCAAAAATAACTATCCTATCCCTTTCTACTAAATGTGTATGTTGTCAATCCATCATGTATTTATTAGCTTCCGTTAATTAGGTTTGTGTTATGCTACATTTTCATGGTAAACTAGAACATGAAGGCGCGCGTTTATCCGTCTTATATTTGAGCTGGATATAAAAGGTGCTAGTCAGCACGAGCGTTTTAGGCGTCCGGCTAGGTCGAAATTTATGACTGAACAGTTATCGGGCAGCCCGCCCGGACGTTTGAGGAGGATTTGGGATGCCCAGCTGTATATGCTCTAATAATCTAAATTTGCTCACCATGTTGTTTGTACGCAGAACGACCGGGACTACTTAGTCGTTAAGACCAAACATATTTAATTTGTAATTTTTATATGGGTGAACACAATTTAATTTTTCATCACCACGTATAACTTGCTGAGTTCAACCATCGACCAATGTTTTGGTGTTAAGATATGTTACCCGTTTTTCTCAGCCAACTTAATCTTCTAGGTCCTCGCAAAAAAAGAAACTTAATCTTTTAGGTACCCGCAAAAAAAAGAATCTTCTAGGGGAACCATTTGGCGTATGCCAACATGGGCAACACCAAGAGCAACTCCAACGGGGCGACCCAAACAGACGCGCGCTTTGCCCGTTTTTCATCCGTTTGGTTGATCAGATGGACGTGCGCGTCCACATTCTCAAATGGGTCGACTTGACCGCCCAACGGGAGGCAGACCCAAATGTGCCGGCGTGGAAAAAACAGCTCGCAGAAATAAACATAATTAAACATAAGTGGCCGGTCAACCGCCGGCCAAAGTTCACTTAAATCTAATTAAACATCAATTAAAACATAAAAAACTATGCTCCGCACGCTGCCCTAGACATCGTCGGCCTTGCCCTTGCCCATGACATCGACGTCGCCATTGCCGGTGAGGTCGATGCCCACCCGAACGCCGCCTGGTACGCTGCCAGGGCAGCCTCCTCCGGCGTCTTCTAGGGTAGCGGCATTGCGGCTCGCCGCGCGCGCTCCTCCTCCTCCTCCTCAAGACGCGGCGCTCCGTGTCGCGTTGCAGCATCTGCTCGTAGTGCATCTGCCGCTCGCCGTATGCCTTCCGGCGCACAAGGTGGGTCGCCTCCTGCGCTGTCGTCTCGGGGTAGTGGATAGGAGGCGCGCACACCCACTCACGGTACTGGCCGGTCCACGTGTAGGCCTCCTCCGGCCAAGTGGGTGGACGCGGGGAGCGCTTCCGCGTCGGTTCCGGCTCCGGCTTGGGCTCGACGCACGGCGGCGATGGCAGAGGCGGGATGTGACGCCCGGATAATTAAGCTACAGTGATCCCCCGCTAATGATGCCACGTCACCTCGGTTACTGTTGATAAACTCTAGATAATTCAAAACCGAAACAAATTCAAAATTTAATTAAAGGAAAACAATAAAGTTTTCAAACATTAAAATAAAAATGTTCGATTTGTACTAAATATTACATAGATAATTATGGTGTAGAGGACACAGCTTTATAAAATGCATAAATATTTTAAATTGAATTAAAACAGTAGAGAAAATAAAGAAAAAGGAAAAGAATAAAAACAGAAAACCAAACTACAAAATACAAATAAAAAGAGTAGAGGCCCCTGGCCAACTGGGCTAGACGGCCCAGCTGGCCGACCCGCTGGCCCACTCGGCTGGCCCAGTCGCCTTGGCCTATATGGCCCTCCCCACCCGAAACCCTAACCCCTCGAACCACTCACCCACCCCACTCACCCACGTCTCCTCCCCCACTCCTCTTGATCCCATCTGGATCGGGGAGGGGTTCGATCCACCTCCCCCTCCTCTGCCCCCGATTGGATCGGGGGGATCGATCCCCGCCGCTAGACACGCGACGCCGCCCCGACGCTTGACGCCGTCACTGGACCCCGCCGCCTCCCGGAGCCTCCCTCGCCGGCCTGCCTCCCCTGCGACACGCCGTCCCCGTCCTCCACCTCACGCACCGCTACCCCGTCCCTACGAACCCCCGTGAGGCCCTCGGCCTCCTCTTCGCCTCGCCCCGCCCCATGGCCTGTTCGCCGCGCTCCGGCCAGGCCCCGGCCCGCACGCGTGGCCTAGTCCTCGCTAGCTGCTGTCGTTAGTCTCGCCGACGCTCATCGACAGCACCCCACGCACGCCCGCGCCGCCTCCCGCTCGTCACTACAGTCGTCGCCGCCCGCACGGCGCCGGCGCACCACTCGGTCGCGCCTGCTTCCGCCCACCCGCGCCGGCCCCATCCGATGCTGCTCCCGCGGCTCACCGGAGCCCGCCTCCCCTGGTGGCCTCGGGCATGCGCCCGTGCGCCCGCAACCACTACGCCCGCCCCGTTAGGCCGTCATGGGCCTCTGACGAAGGGGCCCCACGCCCCAGCACGATTGTTTAAAAAAAGGAAAATAATGATAGTAATAAATTTAATTAATTAATTAATTAACTAAAATTATTTAACTTAATTAATCATGTTTAATTAACCTAATTAGCTAATTAACCTAATTAACTATTGATAATTAACTAAACAGAGTATGACCTGCGGGACCTACACGTCAGATTGACTCAGTCAACGCCCTGATGACTGCTGACGTCATGATGACGTCAGCATACACTATTCTGGATAATGTTAGAATTAAATAGATAATAATTTAGAAACTGTTTTAAAACTTTAAAAAATAATAGAAAATAAACCGTAGCTCGGATGGAAAACCTTTGTATATGAATGTTGCTCAGAATGATGAGACGAATCCGGATACGTAGCCCGTTCGACCGCCACACATCCCTAGCATAGCAAACACGCAACTTTCCCCCTCCGTTTCATCTGTCCAAAAATGCGAAACATCGGGGATACTTTCCCGGATGTTTCCCCCTTTCGTCCGTATCACCTACTACCGCGTTAGGGCACACCTAGCACCTCTCATTGTCTTGTCTTGCATCGTCATGCTTATGTTTGCATTGTATTTATTGTTTCTTCCCCCTCTTCTCTCCGATAGACTATGAGACCGACGCTGCTGCTGCCAAGTTCGACTATGAAGTTCATGACCCCTCCTTCTTGACAGAGCAACCAGGCAAGCCCCCCCCCCCTTGATCACCAGATATCGCCTATTCTTCTCTGTACTGCTTGCATTAGGGTAGTGTAGCATGTTACTGTTCGGTTAATACTATTCTGTTGCATAGCCTGTCATTGTTGCTACAGTCGTTGATACCTTACCCGCAATCCTAAATGCTTAGTATAGGATGCTAGTTTATCATCATTGGCCCTACATTCTTGTCAGTCTGCCTTGCTTTACTATCGGGCCGTGATCACTTGGGAGGTGATCAGAGGTATATACTATACATATATACATACTATACAGATGGTGACTAAAGTTGGGTTGGCTCGTTGAGTACCAGCAAGTGACTCCGATGTGGGGGCTTAAAGGACAGGTGGCTCCATCCCGGTAGAGGTGGGCCTGGGTTCCCGACGGCCCCAAACTATTACTATGTGGCGGAGCGACAGGGCGGGTTGAGACCACCTAGGCGAGAGGTGGGCCTGGCCCTGGTCGGCGTCCGCGGTTACTTCATAATAACACGCTTAACGAGATCTTGGTATTTGATCTGAGTCTGGCCACTGGCCTATACGCACTAACCAACTACGCGGGAACAGTTATGGGCACTCGACGTCGTGGTATCAGTCGAAGCCTTCTAGACATCAGCGACTGAGCGGCGCGCGCCGGATTGGACTGGAACGCCTGCTCTTGTATTAGGGAGGCTAGTCTGCTTCCGGCCGCCCACGCAACGTGCAGGTGTGCAATGGGCGATGGGCCCAGACCCCTGCGCCATAGGAGTTAGACTGGCGTGCTGACTTCTTTGTTAGGCCTAGGTGGGGCTGCGACGTGTTGATCTTCCGAGGCCGGGCATGGCCCAGGAAAGTGTGTCCGGCCAAATGGGATCGAGCGTGTTGGGTTATGTGGTGCACCCCTGCAGGGAAGTTAATCTATTCGAATAGCTGTGTCCCTCGGTAAAAGGACGACCCGGAGTTGTACCTTGACCTTATGACAACTAGAACCGGATACTTAATAAAACACACCCAAACAAGTTCCACAGACAACCGGGTGATCGCTTTTCCACAGGGCGATGAGGGGAGGACCACCGGGTAGGATTATGCTATGCGATGCTACTTGGAGGATTTCAATCTACTCTCTTCTACATGCTGCAAGACGGAGGCTACCAGAAGCATAGTCTTCGATAGGACTAGCTATTCTCCTCTTATTCTGGCATTCTGCAGTTCAGTCAACCGATATTGCCTCTTTACACATATATCCATGCATATGTAGTGTAGATCCTTGCTTGCGAGTACTTTGGATGAGTACTCACGGTTGCTTTTCTCCCCCTTTCCCCCTTTCCTTTCTTCCTGGTTGTCGCAACCAGATGCTGGAGCCCAGGAGCCAGACGCCACCGTCGAGGACGACTCCTACTGTTGGGGAACGTTGCAGAAAATTAAAATTTTTCCTACGGCTTCACCAAGATCCATCTATGAGTTCATCTAAGCAACGAGTCATGGGAGAGAGTTTGCATCTACATACCACTTGTAGATCGCGTGCGGAAGCTTGCAAGGTGATGATGGAGTCGTACTCGAACGTGATTCAGATCACCGATGCCAAGTGCTGAACGGACAGCACCTCCGCGTTCAACACACGTACGGCACGGGTGACGTCCCCTCCGTCTTGATCCAGCAAGGAGGAAGGGGAGGTTGAGGAAGACAGCTCCACCGGCAGCACGACGGCGTGGTGATGGTGGAGAAGCAGTACTCCGATAGGGCTTCGCCGAGCACACAACGGAGGAGGAGAGGTGTTGGGGAGGGAGAAGGAGGCAACCAAAGGCCAAGGACTCAAGGTCTGAAGTCCCTCCTCTCCCCCACTATATATAGGAGGGCCAAGGGGGGGTGGCCGGCCCTAGGAGATCCAATCTCCTAGGGGGGCGGCGGCCAAGGGGGGTTTCCCTCCCCCCCCAAGGCACCTAGGAGGTGCCTTCCCCTCCTAGGACTCTTCCCCCTTGAACCCTAGGCGCATGGGCCTATGTGGGGCTGGTGCCCTTGGCCCATGCAGGCCAAGGCGCACCCCCTACAGCCCATGTGGCCCCCCGGGGCAGGTGGCCCCACCCGGTGGGCCCCTGGGACCCCTCCGGTGGTCCCGGTACAATACCGATAACCCCGAAACTTGTCCCGATGCCCGAAACAGGACTTCCCATATATAAATATTTACCTCCGGACCATTCCGGAACTCCTCGTGACGTCCGGGATCTCATCCGGGACTCCGAACAACATTCGGTAGTCACATACTTGACTTCCTACTAACCCTAGCGTCACCGAACCTTAAGTGTGTAGACCCTACGGGTTCGGGAGACACGCAGACATGACCGAGACGACTCTCGGGCAATAACCAACAGCGGGGTCTGGATATCCATGTTGGCTCCCACATGCTCCTCGATGATTTCATCGGTTGAACCACGATGTCGAGGATTCGATCAAACCCTGTATACAATTCCCTTTGTCAATCGGTACGTTACTTGCCCGAGACTCGATCGTCGGTATCCCAATACCTTGTTCAGTCCCGTTACCCGGCAAGTCACTTTACTCCTACCGTAATGCATGATCCCGTGGCCAACACCTTGGTCACATTGAGCTCATTATGATGATGCATTACCGAGTGGGCCCAGAGATACCTCTCCGTTATACGGAGTGACAAATCCCAGTCTCGATCCGCGTCAACCCAACAGATACTTTCGGAGATACCTGTAATGCACCTTTATAGTCACCCAGTTACGTTGTGACGTTTGATACACCCAAGGCACTCCTACGGTAACCGGGAGTTACACGATCTCATGGTCGAAGGAATAGATACTTGACATTGGCAAAGCTTCTAGCAAACGAACTATACGATCTTTTATGCTATGCTTATGATTGGGTCTTGTCCATCACATCATTCTCCTAATGATGTGATCCCGTTATCAACGACATCCTATGTCCATAGTCAGGAAACCATGACTATCTATTGATCATAACGAGCTAGTCAACTAGAGGCTCACTAGGGACTCATTGGGTCTAAGTGTTCACACGTGTATTACGATTTCCGGATAATATAGTTATAGCATGAACAAAAGACAATTATCATGAACATTGAAATATAATAATCCTTTTATTATTGCCTCTAGGGCATATTTCCAACAGTCTCCCACTTGCACTAGAGTCACCAATCTAGTTACATTGTGATGAATCGAACACCCATAGAGTTCTGGTGTTGATCATGTTTTGCACGCGAGAGAGGTTTAGTCAACGGATCTGCGACATTCAGATCCGTGTGCACTTTGCAAATCTCTATGTCTCCATCTTGAACATTTTCACGGATGGAGTTGAAACGACGCTTGATGTGCCTGGTCTTCTTGTGAAACCTGGGCTCCTTGGCAAGGGCAATAGCTCCAGTGTTGTCACAGAAGAGTTTGATCGGCCCCGACGCATTGGGTATGACTCCTAGGTCAGTGATGAACTCCTTCATCCAAATCGCTTCATGCGCTGCCTTCGAGGCTGCCATGTACTCCGCTTCACATGTAGATCCCGCCACGACGCTCTGCTTGCAGCTGCACCAGCTTACTGCTCCACCATTCAACATATACACGTATCCGGTTTGTGACTTAGAGTCATCCAGATCTGAGTCGAAGCTAGCGTCGACGTAACCCTTTACGACGAGCTCTTCATCTCCTCCATAAATGAGAAACATGTCCTTTGTCCTTTTCAGGTACTTCAGGATATTCTTGACCGCTGTCCAGTGTTCCTTGCCGGGGTTACTTTGGTATCTTGCAACCAAACTTACGGCAAGGTTTACATCGGGTCTGGTACACAGCATGGCATACATAATAGATCCTATGGCTGAAGCATAGGGGATGACACTCATCTCTTCTTTATCTTTTGTCGTGGTCGGTGACTGAGCCGAGCTCAATCTCACACCTTGTAACATAGGCAAGAACCCCTTCTTGGACTGATCCATTTTGAACCTCTTCAAAATCTTATCAAGGTATGTGCTTTGTGAAAGACCTATGAGGCGTCTCGATCTATCTCTATAGATCTTGATGCCTAATATATAAGCAGCTTCTCCAAGGTCCTTCATTGAAAAACACTTGTTCAAGTAGGCCTTAATGCTGTCCAGGAGTTTCGTATCATTTCCCATCAAGAGTATGTCATCTACATATAATAAGAGAAATGCTACAGAGCTCCCACTCACTTTCTTGTAAACGCAGGCTTCTCCATAAGTCTGCGTAAACCCAAACGCTTTGATCATCTCATCAAAGCGAATGTTCCAACTCCGAGATGCTTGCACCAGTCCATAAATGGATCGCTGGAGCTTGCATACTTTGTTAGCGTTCTGAGGAACGACAAAACCTTCCGGCTGCATCATATACAGCTCTTCCTTAAGATGTCCATTAAGGAATGCCGTTTTGACGTCCATCTGCCATATCTCATAATCATAGTATGCGGCAATTGCTAACATGATTCGGACGGACTTAAGCTTCGCCACGGGAGAGAATGTCTCGTCGTAGTCAATCCCTTGAACTTGTCGATAACCCTTAGCGACAAGTCGAGCTTTATAGATGGTAACATTACCATCCGCGTCCGTCTTCTTCTTAAAAATCCATTTATTTTCTATCGCTCGCCGATCATCGGGCAAGTCTATCAAAGTCCATACTTTGTTTTCATACATGGATTCTATCTCGGATTTCATGGCCTCAAGCCATTTGTTGGAATCCGGGCCCGCCATTGCTTCTTCATAGTTCGAAGGTTCATTGTTGTCTAGCAACATGATTTCCATGACAGGGTTGCCGTACCACTCTGGTGCGGAACGTGTCCTTGTGGACCTTCGAAGTTCAGTAGCAACTAGATCTGAAGTACCTTGATCATCATCAACATTTTCCTCTTCAGTTGGTGTGGGCATTACAGGAATGGTTTCCTGCGCTGCACCACTTTCCCGTTCGAGAGGTAGTACTTCATCGAGTTCTACTTTCCTCCCACTTACTTCTTTCGAGAGAAACTCTTTCTCCAGAAAGCATCCGTTCTTGGCAACAAAGATCTTGCCTTCGGATCTTAAGTAGAAGGTATACCCGACAGTTTCCTTAGGGTATCCTACGAATACGCATTTTTCCGACTTGGGTTCGAGCTTTTCAGGTTGAAGTTTCTTGACATAAGCATCGCATCCCCAAACTTTTAGAAACGACAGCTTAGGTTTCTTCCCAAACCATAATTCATACGGTGTCGTCTCAACGGATTTAGACGGTGCCCTATTTAAAGTGAATGTAGCTGTCTCTAGAGCGTATCCCCAAAATGATAGCGGTAAATCGGTAAGAGACATCATAGACCGCACCATATCCAATAGAGTGCGATTACGACGTTCGGACACACCGTTTCGCTGAGGTGTTCCAGGCGGCGTGAGTTGTGAAACGATTCCACATTTTCTTAAGTGTGTACCAAATTCGTGACTTAAGTATTCGCCCCCACGATCTGATCGTAGGAACTTTATCTTACGGTCACGTTGATTCTCTACCTCACTCTGAAATTCCTTGAACTTTTCAAAGGTCTCAGACTTGTGTTTCATTAAGTAGACATACCCATATCTACTCAAGTCGTCAGTGAGAGTGAGAACATAACGATATCCTCCGCGAGCCTCAACGCTCATTGGACCGCACACATCGATATGTATGATTTCCAACAAGTTGGTTGCTCGCTCCATTGTTCCGGAGAATGAAGTCTTGGTCATTTTGCCTAAGAGGCAAGGTTCGCATGTGTCAAATGATTCATAATCAAGAGACTCTAAAAGTCCATCAGCATGGAGCTTCTTCATGCGCTTGACACCAATGTGACCAAGGCGGCAGTGCCACAAGTATGTGGGACTATCGTTATCAACTTTACATCTTTTGGCATCCACACTATGAACATGTGTAATATTACGCTCGAGATTCATCAAGAATAAACCATTGACCATCGGAGCATGACCATAAAACATATCTCTCATATAAATCGAACAACCATTATTCTCAGACTTAAATGAGTAGCCATCTCGTATTAAACGAGATCCAGATACAATGTTCATGCTCAAACTTGGCACTAAATAACAATTATTGAGGTTTAAAACTAATCCCGTAGGTAAATGTAGAGGCAGCGTGCCGACGGCGATCACATCGACCCTGGAACCATTCCCGACGCGCATCGTCACCTCGTCCTTCGCCAGTCTCCGTTTATTCCGCAGCTCCTGCTGTGAGTTACATATGTGAGCAACGGCACCGGTATCAAATACCCAGGAGTTACTTCGAGTACTGGTAAGGTACACATCAATTACATGTATATCAAATATACCTTTGGTGTTGCCGGCCTTCTTATCCGCTAAGTATTTGGGGCAGTTCCGCTTCCAGTGCCCCTTCCCCTTGCAATAAAAGCACTCAGTCTCAGGCTTGGGTCCATTCTTTGACTTCTTCCCGGCAACAGGCTTACCGGGCGCGGCAACATCTTTGCCGTCCTTCTTGAAGTTCTTCTTACCCTTGCCCTTCTTGAACTTAGTGGTCTTATTGACCATCAACACTTGATGTTCTTTCTTGATTTCAGCCTCTGCTGACTTCAGCATCGAGAACACTTCAGGAATGGTCTTTACCATCCCCTGCATGTTGTAGTTCATCACAAAGCTCTTGTAGCTTGGTGGGAGCGACTGGAGGATTCTGTCAATGACCGCCTCATCTGGGAGGTTAATGTTCAACTGGGTCATACGTGCGTGCAACCCAGACATCTTCAGGATGTGTTCACTGACAGAACTGTTCTCCTCCATCTTACAACTGTAGAACTTGTCGGAGACATCATATCTCTCGACCCGGGCATGAGCTTGGAAAACTTGTTTCAGCTCTTCGAACATCTCATATGCTCCGTGATGCTCAAAACGCTTTTGGAGCCCCGGTTCTAAGCTGTAAAGCATGCCGCACTGAACGAGGGAGTAATCATCAGCACGAGTTTGCCAAGCGTTCATAACGTCTTGGTTCTCTGGGACGGGAGCGGCACCTAGCGGTCCTTCTAGGACATATTGCTTCCTGGCAGCTATGAGGATGATCCTCAGGTTTCGGACCCAGTCCGTATAGTTGCTGCCATCATCTTTCAGCTTGGTTTTCTCTAGGAACGCGTTGAAGTTCATGTTGACATTAGCGTTGGCCATTGATCTACAATACATATTTGCAAAGGTTTTAGACTAAGTTCATGATAATAAAGTTCTTAATCAAAATTATGAACTCCCACTTAGATTAGACATCCCTCTAGTCATCTAAGTGTTACACGATCCGAGTCGACTAGCCCGTGTCCGATCATCACGTGAGACGGACTAGTCATCGTCGGTGAACATCTTTATGTTGATCGTATCTTCCATACGACTCGTGTTCGACCTTTCGGTCTCCGTGTTCCGAGGCCATGTCTGCACATGCTAGGCTCGTCAAGTTAACCCTAAGTGTTTTCGCTGTGTAAAACTGTCTTACACCCGTTGTATGTGAACGTAAGGATCCATCACACCCGATCATCACGTGGTGCTTAGAAACGACGAACTGTAGCAACGGTGCACAGTTAGGGGAGAACACTTCTTGAAATTTTGTAAGGGATCATCTTATTTACTACCGTCGTCCTAAGTAAACAAGATGCATAAACATAATAAACATCACATGCAATTATATGGTTGTGACATGATATGGCCAATATCATCAAGCTCCATTGATCTCCATCTTCGGGGCTCCATGATCATCTTGTCACCGGCTTGACACCATGATCTCCATCATCATGATCTCCATCATCGTGTCTTCATGAAGTTGTCACGCCAACGACTACTTCTACTTCTATGACTAACGCGTTTAGTAATGAAGTAAAGTAGTTTACATGGCGTTCTTCAATGACACGCAGGTCATACAAAAAAATAAAGACAACTCCTATGGCTCCTGCCGGTTGTCATACTCATCGACATGCAAGTCGTGAATCCTATTACAAGAACATGATCTCATACATCACAATTCAACATTCATCACAACTTCTGGCCATATCACATCACATGATCAATCGCTGCAAAAACAAGTTAGACGTTCTCTAGTTGTTGTTGCATCTTTTACGTGGCTGCGATTGGGTTCTAGCAAGAACGTTTTCTTACCTACGAATCACCACAACGTGATTTTTTGTCAACTTCTATTTACCCTTCATAAGGGCCCTGTTCATCGATTCCGCTCCAACTAAAGTGGGAGAGACAGACACCCGCCAGCCACCTTATGCAACTAGTGCATGTCAGTCGGTGGAACCGGTCTCACGTAAGCGTACGTGTAAGGTTGGTCTGGGCCGCTTCATCCCACAATACCGTTGAGCAAGAAAAGACTAGTAGAGGCAAGTAAGATGACAAGATCAACGCCCACAACAAATTGTGTTCTACTCGTGCATTAGAGAACTACGTATAGACCTAGCTCTGATGCCACTGTTGGGGAACGTTGCAGAAAATTAAAATTTTTCCTACGGCTTCACCAAGATCCATCTATGAGTTCATCTAAGCAACGAGTCATGGGAGAGAGTTTGCATCTACATACCACTTGTAGATCGCGTGCGGAAGCTTGCAAGGTGATGATGGAGTCGTACTCGAACGTGATTCAGATCACCGATGCCAAGTGCTGAACGGACAGCACCTCCGCGTTCAACACACGTACGGCACGGGTGACGTCCCCTCCGTCTTGATCCAGCAAGGAGGAAGGGGAGGTTGAGGAAGACAGCTCCACCGGCAGCACGACGGCGTGGTGATGGTGGAGAAGCAGTACTCCGACAGGGCTTCGCCGAGCACACAACGGAGGAGGAGAGGTGTTGGGGAGGGAGAAGGAGGCAACCAAAGGCCGAGGACTCAAGGTATGAAGTCCCTCCTCTCCCCCACTATATATAGGAGGGCCAAGGGGGGGTGGCCGGCCCTAGGAGATCCAATCTCCTAGGGGGGCGGCGGCCAAGGGGGGTTTCCCTCCCCCCCAAGGCACCTAGGAGGTGCCTTCCCCTCCTAGGACTCTTCCCCCTTGAACCCTAGGCGCATGGGCCTATGTGGGGCTGGTGCCCTTGGCCCATGCAGGCCAAGGCGCACCCCCTACAGCCCATGTGGCCCCCCGGGGCAGGTGGCCCCACCCGGTGGGCCCCCGGGACCCCTCCGGTGGTCCCGGTACAATACCGATAACCCCGAAACTTGTCCCGATGCCCGAAACAGGACTTCCAATATATAAATCTTTACCTCCGGACCATTCCGGAACTCCTCGTGACGTCCGGGATCTCATCCGGGACTCCGAACAACATTCGGTAGTCACATACTTGACTTCCTACTAACCCTAGCGTCACCGAACCTTAAGTGTGTAGACCCTACGGGTTCGGGAGACACGCAGACATGACCGAGACGACTCTCGGGCAATAACCAACAGCGGGGTCTGGATATCCATGTTGGCTCCCACATGCTCCTCGATGATTTCATCGGTTGAACCACGATGTCGAGGATTCGATCAAACCCTGTATACAATTCCCTTTGTCAATCGGTACGTTACTTGCCCGAGACTCGATCGTCGGTATCCCAATACCTTGTTCAGTCTCGTTACCCGGCAAGTCACTTTACTCGTACCGTAATGCATGATCCCGTGGCCAACACCTTGGTCACATTGAGCTCATTATGATGATGCATTACCAAGTGGGCCCAGAGATACCTCTCCGTTATACGGAGTGACAAATCCCAGTCTCGATCCGCATCAACCCAACAGATACTTTCGGAGATACCTGTAATGCACCTTTATAGTCACCCAGTTACGTTGTGACGTTTGATACACCCAAGGCACTCCTACGGTAACCGGGAGTTACACGATCTCATGGTCGAAGGAATAGATACTTGACATTGGCAAAGCTTCTAGCAAACGAACTATACGATCTTTTATGCTATGCTTATGATTGGGTCTTGTCCATCACATCATTCTCCTAATGATGTGATCCCGTTATCAACGACATCCTATGTCCATAGTCAGGAAACCATGACTATCTATTGATCATAACGAGCTAGTCAACTAGAGGCTCACTAGGGACTCATTGGGTCTAAGTGTTCACACGTGTATTACGATTTCCGGATAATACAGTTATAGCATGAACAAAAGACAATTATCATGAACATTGAAATATAATAATCCTTTTATTATTGCCTCTAGGGCATATTTCCAACACCTACTACACTGGAGGTGCCTACTACTACGTGCAGGCTGCTGACCACAACCAGGAGTAGTTTAGGAGGATCCGTGGCAGGAGGCCTGCGCCTCTTTCGATCTGTATCACAGTTTGTGCTAGCCATCTTATGGCAACTTGTTTAACTTATGTCTGTACTTAGATATTGTTGCTTCCGCTGACTTGTTTATGTCAAGCACTTGTATTCAAGCCCTCGAGGCCCCTGGCTTGTAATATGATGCTTATATGACTTGTTTTACTTTTAGAGTTGTGTTGTGATATCTTCTCGTGAGTCCCTGATCTTGATCGTACACGTTTGCATGCATGATTAGTGTAAGATTGAATCGGGGGCGTCACAAGTTGGTATCAGAGCCGACTGCTTGTAGGAATCCCCCTTCCACACTCCTTGGCCGAAGTTGAGTCTAGTCATTGCAAAACTT
The DNA here is from genome assembly GCA_963921465.1 of Triticum timopheevii. NCBI lineage: Eukaryota > Viridiplantae > Streptophyta > Magnoliopsida > Poales > Poaceae > Triticum > Triticum timopheevii. The sequence goes on from OY997270.1 coordinate 110,553,782, forward strand.
TAACTAACATGGCTGTGTGGCTTACTGGCCCATGTCGCCATTGGGTGGTATTAGGATCTTTCATTCCTCGTCTATACTCTGGGACTCTTATCTCTCTTCTACTCGGGTTAAATGGTTTTACTAACTCTAACTCTAGGTTCTCGTGACTACTTCCTCCCGGAGAGCCACCCGATACAGGTGACTGCCTGCTGCAACACAAGATCCCAAAGATAATCTACAACGTTATCTCGATACTTTGTGCCATCACTTTTGCAATTCCCTTTCATCGATAAAACCCCCATGGATAACCACGTACACTTGCCATTCATACAATCATTCCTCGTTGATCTTGTTATTACAAGATACCTCGAAATTTCTCTTGGTTCCAAGAATACTTTGTGTCTACTGCTTTGCAGTTCTTTGCCACCTGAATACCCCTACGGATAATTTCTCGCACTTAGAGAGTATCCGCTCATCCTCAGTTGTTCAGGTGTTTCACAAAAGTCTTTGAAATACTATTCCATCCTCCAAAAATCCTTAGCAGCTTATTGCTCTGCAAGGACTTGTCTGCTTGCATTATGGATGCTTCCCATATGTCTGACAATATTCCTTAGTCTCCTTTGACACCGTCATTTTGATCCTATTGATTCAACATGAGTGCGGATGCACGCAATCATCGGTTGATCCTTTTAAATTATCTTTCCGGCTCAGATGTCATTTTGAACATGAGATGGTTATCGACCAATCATATCACCATCGATTGTACCCCTAGCCTACTCAACTTATCCATCCTTAATCGGAGCGTTTTCTTCTAATCCCTTGAAATGGAAATCATAATTCCTTTGCATCTGACTTTGATTTAGTCAGTTGTTTCTATAATTCAATGCCTTTGCATTGTTTCTTCCACTGGTTGTGTGCCAATGCTCACATCAACTCCGTTATGGACCGTCAGATCCTTGTTGAATTTTCATCTGACGGTGTCCTTTGTATACAAAAACCTCGAGAAGTTCTTCCCTTGGTACATAATGCCATTGGTAAATCCTATTCTCTGATTTGGCCAACCATGCTCTGCTTTTGAGCTGGTGATATTTACTACTGAAGCTTGCAGTATATGTTTCCACGATGACCCGGTGGGTTGAACCAACGCCTACCCTAATCTAAGTGAACCCGAAAGATTTCGTGGGTCATGCTTATCTGGTATTGCACCAGGTAAAACTTTCAACAACTAATGTCATTTTCGAAATACGAGAGGTGAATGAAAGGTTATGCATTGAAGAAGTGGGAATCGACCTTGAACTTTGTGTTCATGCCCATGGACACGATGTAGATCTTATCATTAAAGCTTCTCTTAAATTAATTATTCCCTTGGTAAAAGTACATCTTATATCTGGGATCTGGCCTTTTGCAGTCGTGGTTCCGACCATGATCTCCTTTAAATACCATTTCTCGTTCATGTTTAAGCACTTACCTTCTATAGAGCAATACCCCAGTCCAGGCTCTACTTTGGACTGTCGTCGAGTATTACCCCCCTGGTATCTCGCGATTATCTTGGAACTGCATAACTTGTTATGAGTTCATCATCAAGTACTACATTCTCACTGATTACAATTTTTCATGGGCTCTGAGTTATTAAACACTCAAAGACACCGATAACTGAACCGAGTCCGTACTATGGTTCAACTACTCTTAGTAATCTTCTTTAAGTATGAGTTTGTACCCGATCAAGCCATTCCTAACCTGATCGGCTATATCCTTATCGTGCAACTTTTTAACTGTGCTACCTGGTCCTTATTCCTGGAGCACCACTTTCGGCGATGATCTAAGCTTACGTCGATTTTCCTCGTCATATCATTTCGCCTTGAACAGCAAGCTTGATTTTGAGTTTGTGGCGTACTCGTGGTTCCAATAACCTTTCGCTTCAACAGTCCTTTGACTTGATGTCATCGCCGATCGATTACACCGTCGTGAAATCTCTCGACAATTGTGTCGTGATCATCATCAACATTTTGAGCTCTTCCAGGATATCGATTAAATTCATGAAGAGAAATACCATCCTTGCCCTCGATGATTTTTATTATCATCGACAACACCCTTGACTTCCTTTCATCATGAACTTGTCCACATTATGAATACAACTTGCTCTCCGGCTAGTGTTGTGTTCTGCCTTGAAGTATTACTGTCTTTTCTGTCAAGAATGTTGTGGGGATTGCTCCACCTCTTAGAAATTCTCGGTATGATGATAGTTCTCACCATCACCATTCTTACTTGGTCCCCGTATTGTTTTTAACCAGGATACCAATATGCTAATGATGTTGCTTGAGTTCTGGACTTCGAGCAACCCTATTGCTTTGAAGCTAACGATCGACAGTTCATTCTTAGACTGTTGGTTACTGAATCATCACTCTAACATTGATCTTGCTGGCTAAGGTCATATTTCGGGCACACCTTTCAACTAGTGATTGATGGTGTATGTTTTCCTCGAGCATACAACATTATATCATTTGAATTGACAAGTGTCATCTTCTTGTTCACATTATTGTGGAAATCCATTCGTTTGGAATTCTCGATGAATTGTTGCTGACCCCATCAGTCACCTCCTCATCCCCTCCTTGGTTTAATGATGAACTATTGTTTCAGGAACCCGCTCCCATAGTTCATTTCCCGAGAATCTTGCAATGTCATTTCGTCGATATGTGTCACACCTTTTCTTCTCAAACATTCTGAGTATGAGGTATCCTGACACCAATCAAATCTGAATCTCGGTCAGATATGATGGTTGGAACATTTTTCCAAGAGTTATAACACTAGTCTTTTATGACCCAGTAAGGTGATGGCATGCCCAACACACCTGGCCGGATGACCTGCTGTTATAGTTTCCTTATTAGCAAGGTTATCCATTCTTCCATGAGGAAATTGTAAGACTTATTCTATAAGTTGTTCCTGATGGATCCTTGTGTATCTAAAATCTGACCCTTACTTGATGTCCATGTCAATGCTATCTCGAAGCATGTCTGTGCTAGTGCGATCATCAATAAGAGCATTGAAGCACAATGCTAAATTCTCTTTATCCATTATCCAAACACCGTTGTATGGGTAATGTCATGAGATTTCTCTCCCCTTTCCTAAAGGGTTTCTACATTATATCCTGTCATGGATATCATTCTCTGTTTGTCCTTGGGAAGGATATACCCCCCCTAAAATTTGTATTTAAACACATTTTCCTTTCCATTGTTATGTTTAATATGAAGATCACCTTTTCCTTTCCATTGTTTTGTTTAACCTTTCTCGTGATCTATTTGATCTAAGCAGTAATGTTCTTCTGCTTATGTAAACACCTTGGGGTACAACCATGTTAGTAAGACCCTGTTGCTTTTGTTGATAGCATTCCGGTAACCACCGATGGACGAGAACTTTGCCTATTGGTCCGCCTCGTTCAACGAGCAGGAAAATGGTTCTCTTCGTCCCTCGCCCTTGGTACCGACATTGTTGCCAACATAACTGATAGCCTACCCTCTGACATGTCTTGCTATCATGACCATGCAAGATGTCCACGCCCTTCTTACTTTAACCCACATGGTGGGCCCATAACCCACAGTTCCACAGGATCAAAACCCGACTCTCCGGTAAACCCCCTGTTGCCAAGGTTGTTCCTCGCGCGTGGCCTCGTAAGTAATTTACGAGCCACCTTTCGAGGGATCATCAGTTCTGCTATCAGACGCAATACTTATTCCCATTGCTCTGAACCCCTTTCACACTTTGTTTCAGGCAACGAACGATTGCCTATGCGCTTGAAACTTCTATTTTGCGCCTTCTTAGTTTGCTCATGATATTTTCTTCAGTTTCAATTTGAGAGTTGCTATCCGCCACCCTCCCCGATGTTATCGACCAGATAGTCGACCTTGCAGAGGTCTGTTCTCCCGGAATGCCCACTATTTATTCTTTCGTAAGTACGATGGAGTTCCTGAAGAAAGGACACTGACTTCATCATGATGACCTGAAGTAGAGAAATGAAGACATCAATATATTGGACCGGCCTCTTCGAGAAGAGCAAGCCAGGATGAGAAGACCCGCTAGATTCGTTACCAAACCTTCCCCCCTTTCACTACCTCTTAAATCTCGGGACGAGATTTCTTGTAGTGGAGGAGAATTACGACGCCCGGATAATTAAGCTACAGTGATCCCGCGCTAATGATGCCACCTCACCTCGGTTACTGTTGATAAACTCTATATAATTCAAAATCGAAACAAATTCAAAATTTAATTAAAGGAAAACAATAAAAGTTTTCAAACATTAAAATAAAAATGTTCGATTTGTACAAAATATTACATAGATAATTATGGTGTAGAGAACACAGCTTTATAAAATGCATAAATATTTTAAATTGAATTAAAACAGTAGAGAAAATAAAGAAAAAGGAAAAGAATAAAAGCAGAAAACCAAACTACAAAATACAAATAAAAAGAGTACAGGCCCCTGGCCAACTGGGCCAGACGGCCCAGCTGGCCGACCCGCTAGCCCACTCGGCCGGCCTAGTCGCCTTGGCCTATATGGCCCTCCCCACCCGAAACCCTAACCCCTCGAACCACTCACCCCCCCCCCACTCACCCATGTCTTCTCCCCCACTCCTCTCGATCCCATCTGGATCGGGGAGGGGTTCGATCCACCTCCCCCTCCTCTGCCCCCGATTGGATCGGGGGGATCGATCCCCGCCGCTAGACGCGTGACGCCGCCCCGACGCTCGACGCCGTCACCGGACCCCGCCGCCGCCCTGAGCCTTCCTCGCCGACCTGCCTCCCCTGTGACACGCCATCCCCGTCCTCCTCCTCACGCACTGCTGCCCCGTCCCTACGAACCCTGGTGAGGCCCTCGGCCTCCTCTTCCCCTTGCACCGCCCCATGGCCTGTTCGCCGCACTCCGGCCAGGCTCCAGACCGCACGCATGGCCTCGTCCTCGCTAGCTGCTGCCGTCAGTCCTGCCGGCACTCATCGACAGCACCCCACGCACGCCCGCGCTGCCCCCCCGCTCGTCACTACAGCCATCGTCGCCCGCACGGCGCCGGCGCACCACTGGGCCGGGCCTGCTTCCGCCCACCCGCGCCGGCCCCATCCGACGCTGCTCCCGCGGCTCACCGGAGCGCGCCTCCCCTGGTGGCCTCGGGCATGCGCCCGTGCGCCCGCAACCACTACGCCCGCCCCGTTAGGCCGTCGTAGGCCTTTGACGAAGGGCCCCACGCCCCTAGAACGATTGTTTAAAAAAAGAAGAAAGGAAAATAATGATAATAATAAATTTAATTAATTAATTAAAATTATTTAACTTAATTAATCATGTTTAATTAACCTAATTAGCTAATTAACCTAATTCACTAATGATAATTAACTAGACAGAGTATGACCTGCGGGACCCGCACGTCAGATTGACCCAGTCAATGCCCTGATGACTGCTGACGTCATGATGACGTCAACATACACTATTCTGGATAATGTTAGAATTAAATAGATAATAATTTAGAAAATGTTTTAAAATTTTAAAAATTAATAGAAAATAAACCGTAGCTCGGATGGAAAAACTTTGTACATGAAAGTTGCTCAGAACGACGAGACAAATCCGGATATGTAGCCCATTCGACCGCCACACATCCCTAGCATAGCAAACACGCAACTTTCCCCCTCCGTTACATCTGTCCGAAAACGCGAAACACCGGGGATACTGTCCCGGATGTTTCCCCCTTTCGTCGGTATCACCTACTACCGCGTTAGGGCACACCTAGCACCGCTCATTGTCTTGTCTTGCATCGTCATGCTTGTGTTTGCATTGTATTTATTGTTTCTTTCCCCTCTTCTCTCCGATAGACTATGAGACCGATGCTGCTGCTGCCCAGTTCGACTACGGAGTTGACGACCCCTCCTTCTTGCCAGAGCAACCAGGCAAGCCCTCCCCCTTGATCACCAGATATCGCCTATTCTTCTCGGTACTGCTTGCATTAGAGTAGTGTAGCATGTTACTGTTCGGTTAATCCTATTCTGTTGCATAGCATGTCATTGCTACTACAGTCGTTGATACCTTACCCGCAATCCTAAATGCTTAGTATAGGATGCTAGTTTATCACCATTGGCCCTAGATTCTTGTCAGTCTGCCTTGCTTTACTATCGGGCCGTGATCACTTGGGAGGTGATCACGGGTATATACTATACATATATACATACTATACAGATGGTGAGTAAAGTCGGGTTGGCTCGTTGAGTACCCGCAAGTGATTCCGATGTGCAGGCTGAAAGGACAGGTGGCTCCATCCCGGTAGAGGTGGGCTTGGGTTCCCGACGGCCTCCGACTATTACTATGTGGCGGAGAGACAGGGCGGTTTGAGACCACCTAGGCGAGAGGTGGGCTTGGCCCTGGTTGGCGTCCGTTGTTACTTCATAAAAACACGCTTAACGAGATCTTGGTATTTGATCTGTGTCTGGCCACTGGCCTATACAAACTAACCAACTACGCGGGAACAGTTATGGGCACTCGACGTCGTGGTATCAGCCGAAGCCTTCTAGACGTCAGTGACTGAGCGGTGCGCGCCGGATTGGACTGGAATGCTTGCTCTTGTATTAGGGAGGCTAGGTCTGCTTCCGGCCGCCCACGCAATGTGCAGGTGTGCAATGGGCGATGGGCCCAGACCCCTGCGCCATAGGAGTTAGACCGTCGTGCTGACCTCTTTGTTAGGCCTAGGTGGGGCTGCGACGTGTTGATGTTCCGAGGCCGGGCATGGCCCAGGAAAGTGTGTCCGGCCAAATGGGATCGAACGTGTTGGGTTATGTGGTGCACCCCTACAGGGAAGTTAATCTATTCGAATAGTCGTGTCCCTTGGTAAAAGGACGACCCGGAGTTGTACCTTGACCTTATGACTACTAGAACCGGATACTTAATAAAACACACCCAGACAAGTTCCACAGACAACCCAGTGATCACTTTTCCACAGGGCGACGAGGGGAGGATCGCCGGGTAGGATTATGCTATGCGATGCTACTTGGAGGACTTCAATCTACTCTCTTCTACATGCTGCAAGACGGAGGCTGCCAGAAGCGTAGTCTCTGATAGGACTAGCTATCACCCTCTTATTCTGGCATTCTGCAGTTCAGTCCACCGATATTGCCTCTTTACACATATATCCATGCATATGTAGTGTCGATCCTTGCTTGCGAGTACTTTGGATGAGTACTCATGGTTGCTTTTCTCCCCCTTTTCCTCCCTTTCCTTTCTTCCTGGTTGTCGCAACCAGATGCTGGAGCCCAGGAGCCAGACGCCACCGTCGACGACGACTCCTACTACACTGGAGGAGCCTACTACTACGTGCAGGCTGCTGACGACGACCAAGAGTAGTTTAGGAGGATCCCAAGCAGGAGGCTTGCGCCTCTTTCGATCTGTATCCCAGTTTGTGCTATCCATGTTATGGCAACTTGTTTAACTTATGTCTGTACTCAGATATTGTTGCTTCCGCTGACTTGTTTATGTCGAGCACTTGTACTCGAGCCCTCGAGGCCCCTGACTTGTAATATGATGCTTATATGACTTGTTTTACTTTTAGAGTTGTGTTGTGATATCTTCCTGTGAGTCCCTGATCTTGATCGTACATGTTTGCGTGCATGATTAGTGTACGATTGAATCGGGGGCGTCACACGGGACGAAGAGCGGGGTGTGGACAGAGTCCCCTGCCGCCGACAAGGCAAAGGCTTGCTCCAGCCCATGTGAGTGTGTGTCCTCCTCGAGCCGGCTAGCCTCCAGCGCGTGCTATAGGGCCTCCTCGAGGGCAGCTTGGTACTCCACCTCCGCCTCCATTTCCTCCGGCTCTACCCGCGGGGACGGTGATGGCGGGATGGCGTCGACGCCTACACGCCATTACTCCTCATGTTTGAGGGCAAACCAAGCCTCCAAGTTGGGAGAGTCGGCGGCGTACACGGGCATCCATCACTGCTCCGACGTGAGCTGCGCCCGGCGCCTGCGCACCTCCTCACCGTGCGCCCGTTGGGTCCGCGGAACCGCCGGCATCGGGATCCAGTGTGGATCCAGGTGCAGTGGTGCGACAACATGACATCAAGGTAGGGCAGTGGCTGCCTGTACTCCCAGTGCCACTGCGCTTGGTGCATTGGGATGTGCAGAAGCCGGCAACCTGGGTGGAAACGCGTCGGTGTCGGATGAGAGAGGGGGGAGGAGCACGGGAGGATGAGGCTCCAGGGGTGCCCTTGCCCTTGTCGCTGCTGCTGCCGAAGAGGCCCATTGCGTGCTAGGGTTTGGTGTCACCGGCGAGGAAGCACAAGGGGGTGTTGGGGGCCAGATGTGGAAGGAAGTGGATGAGGCCGGCCCCCACCACACCTGTGGCTAAAAAAGTATGCTTCCACTGGCTGACTAGTGGGCCCGCTGTTGGTGGTCGTCATGGCCTACAAGTGGGACCGCGGCAGACACGAGGTGACGTGGCGCGCGTCGGCGTCGACGCATTTCAGGCGCAATTTTGGCCGGAAAAGGGTCGGTGCGGATGCCAGGCGGACGAGATTTGGGTTTGGGTCAGCGCGTTGGGCCTCCATTTTTTTCCACGCGGACCCAAACGGACGCAGGCGGACAAAGTGGGTTGCCCCGTTGGAGTTGCTCTAAGGCCTTGTACAATGCTAGGTGCTTAGAAAAATAAACCGGATTTTTTTGAAACACCAATGCCCATTTCGGCATTTCCTATTTGGCGCAGCAGGCGCCCGTTACAGTGCAATTTGCAAACAGGCGCCTGCAGCAGTCCAAACTAGGATGGCCCATCCTCTTTTCTTTCCTGTTTGTAGAAACACAGGAAAAAAAGATACGCGAGCTCGGGGTTTCAAACCTGCGACTTCTTCGTTACTAGCGCACTACTCTAAGAGCAACTCTAGCAAACCCCGCAAAATTCGACCCGCAAAACGGGTTTGCGATTTCATGAAGATCGCGTTTGCGGGTCGAAAACATGCGTGGACGATCAAATACCGTATCTAAACCTGCATAATTTGAAAAAACACTTTCGCGGGAGAAATTGCACAAACATAATTCATCACATCACATACTATAGAGTTCATACATACCACTGAAGGAAATATGCCCTAAGGCAATAATAAAGTTATTATTTATTTCCACATATCATGATAAATGTTTATTATTCATGGTAGAATTGTATTACCCAGAAATATAATACATGTGTGAATACATAGACAAACATAGTGTCACTAGTATGCCTCTACTTGACTAGCTCGTGAATCAAAGATGGTTAAGTTTCCTAACCATGGACATGAGTTGTCATTTGATTAACGGGATCAAATCATTAGGAGAATGATGTGATTGACTTGACCCATTCCGTTAGCTTAGCACTTGATCGTTTAGTATGTTGCTATTGCTTTCTTCATGACTTATACATGTTCCTATGACTTTGAGATTATGTAACTCCCGCTTACCCAAGGAACACTTTGTGTGCTACCAAAGGTCACAACATAACTGGGTGATTATAAAGGTGCTCTACAGGTGTCTCCAAAGGTACATGTTGAGTTGACGTATTTTGAGATTAGGATTTGTCACTCCGATTGTCGGAGAGGTATCTCTGGGCCCTCCCGGTAATGCACATCACTATAAGCCTTGCAAGCAATGTAGCTAATGAGTTAGTTACGGGATGATGCATTATGTAACGAGTAAAGAAACTTGCTGGTAACGAGATTGAACTAGGTATTGAGATACCGATGATCGAATCCCGGGCAAGTAACATACCGATGACAAAGGGAACAACGTATGTTAATATGCAGTTTGATCGATAAAGATCTTCGTAGAATATGTAGGAGCCAATATGAGCATCCAAGTTCCGCTATTGGTTATTGACCAGAGACGTGTCTCGGTCATGTCTACAAAGTTCTCGAACCCGTAGGGTCCGCACGCTTAAAGTTAGATGACAGTTATATTATGAGTTTATATGTTTTGATGTACCGAAGGTTGTTCGGAGTCCCGGATGTGATCACGGACATGACGAGGAGTCTCGAAATGGTCGAGACATGAAGATCGATATATTGGACGACTATATTTGGACATCGGAAAGGTTCCGGGTGAGATTGGGACAATACCGGAGCTCCGGGAGGTTATCGGAACCCCCCGGGAGGTATATGGGCCTTAATAGGCCTTAGTGGAAAGGAGGGGAAAGGAGCAAGGGAGGGGGCGCCCCCCCCCAATCCCAATCCAAATTGGGAGGGGGGCCGGCCCCCCTTTCCTTCCTCCCTCCTTCCTCTTCCTTCCCTCTCCCTCTCCAAATAGGAAAGGGAGGAGTCCTACTCCCGGTGGGAGTAGGACTCCCCCCTAGGGCGCGCCTCCTCCCCTTGGCCGGCCCCCTCCTCCACTCCTTTATATACGGGGGAGAGGGGCGCCCCATAGACACAACAATTGATCATTGATCTCTTGGCCGTGTGCGGTGCCCCCCTCCACCATAGTCCTCCTCGATAATATCGTAGCGGTGCTTAGGCGAAGCCCTGCGACGGTAGAACATCATCATCGTCACCACGCCGTCGTGCTGACGGAACTCTCCCTCGACACTCGGCTGGATCAGAGTTCGAGGGACGTTATCAAGCTGAACGTGTGCAAGAACTCGGAGGTGCCATGATTTCGGTGCTTGATCGGTCAGGCCGTGAAGACGTACGACTACATCAACCGCGTTGTGCTAACGCTTCCGCTTACGGTCTACGAGGGTACGTAGACAACACTCTCCCCTCTCGTTGCTATGCATCACCATGATCTTGCGTGTGTGTAGGAATTTTTTTGAAATTACTACGTTCCCCAACAATGGCATCCGAGCCTAGGTTTTATGCGCTGATGTTATATGCACGAGTAGAACACAAGTGAGTTGTGGGCGATACAAGTCATACTGCTTACGAGCATGTCATACTTTGGTTCGGCGGTATTGTTGGACGAAGCGGCCCGGACCAACATTACGCGTACGCTTACGCGAGACTGGTTCTACCGACGTGCTTTGCACGCAGGTGGCTGGCGGGTGTCAGTTTCTCCAACTTTAGTTGAACCGAGTGTGGCTACGCTCGGTCCTTGAGAAGGTTAAAACAACACTAACTTGACGAACTATCGTTGTGGTTTTGATGCGTAGGTAAGAACGCTTCTTGCTCAGCCCGTAGCAGCCACGTAAAACTTGCAACAACAAAGTAGAGGACGTCTAACTTGTTTTTGCAGGGCATGTTGTGATGTGATATGGTCAAGACGTGATGCTATATTTTATTGTATGAGATGATCATGTTTTGTAACCGAGTTATCGGCAACTAGCAGGAGCCATATGGTTGTCGCTTTATTGTATGCAATGCAATCGCCCTGTAATTGCTTTACTTTATCACTAAGCGGTAGCGATAGTCGTAGAAGCAATAGTTGGCGAGACGACAACGATGCTACAATGGAGATCAAGGTGTCGCGCCGGTGACGATGGTGATCATGACGGTGCTTCGGAGATGGAGATCACAAGCACAAGATGATGATGGCCATATCATATCACTTATATTGATTGCATGTGATGTTTATCTTTTATGCATCTTATCTTGCTTTGATTGACGGTAGCATTATAGGATGATCCCTCACTAAATTTCAAGATAAAAGTGTTCTCCCTGAGTATGCATCGTTGCCAAAGTTCGTCGTTCCTAGACACCACGTGATGATCGGGTGTGATAAGCTCTACGTCCATCTACAACGGGTGCAAGCCAGTTTTGCACACGCAGAATACTCAGGTTAAACTTGACGAGCCTAGCATATGCAGATATGGCCTCGGAACACTGAGACCGAAAGGTCGAGCGTGAATCATATAGTAGATATGATCAACATAGTGATGTTCACCATTGAAAACTACTCCATTTCACGTGATGATCGGTTATGGTTTAGTTGATTTGGATCATGTGATCACTGCTACATCTTGAGCTTGCGTTGGTTTTCCTTGAAGAGGAAAGGGTGATGCAGCAATAGTAGCGTTAGTATTTCCTTCAGTTTTTGAGAACCAAGGTATCAATCCAGTAGGAGCCTCCTCAAAAGTCCCACGCACCTACAAACAAACAAAGAACTCACAACCAACGCAATAAAGGGGTTGTCAATCCCTTCACGGCCACTTGCGAAAGTGAGATCTGATAGAGATAGTATGATAAGATAAATATATTTTTGGTATTTTATAATATAGATGCAAAAAGTAAAGATGCAAATAAAAGTAGATTGAAAGCAAATATGATAAAAGATAGACCCGGGGGCCATAGGTTTCACTAGAGGCTTCTCTCAAGATATCATAAGTATTACAGTGGGTGAACAAACTACTGTCGAGCAATTGATAGAAAAGCGAATAATTATGAGATTATCTAGGCATGATCATGTATATAGGCATCACGTCCACAGCAAGTAGACCGACTCCTGCCTGCATCTACTACTATTACTCCACACATCGACCGACTCCTGCCTGTATCTAGAGTATCAAGTTCATAAAGAACAGAGTAACGCATTAAGCAAGATGACATGATGTAGAGGGATAAACTCATGCAATATGATATAAACCCCATCTTTTTATCCTCGATGGCAACAATACATTACGTGCCTTGCAACCCTTTCTATCACTGGGTAAGGACACCGCAAGATTGAACCCAAAGCTAAGCACTTATCCCATGGCAAGAAAGATCAATCTAGTAGGCCAAACCAAACTGATAATTCGAAGAGACTTGCAAAGATAACTCAATCATACGTAAAAGAATTCAGAGGAGATTCAAATATTTCTCATAGATAAACTTGATCATAAACCCACAATTCATCGGATCTCGACAAACACACCGCAAAAAGAGTTTACATCGAATAGATCTCCACAAGAGAGGGGGAGAACATTGTATTGAGATCCAAAAAGAGAGAAGAAGCCATCTAGCTAATAACTATGGACCCGAAGGTCTGTGGTAAACTACTCACAACTCATCGGAGGGGCTATGGTGTTGATGTAGAAGCCCTCCATGGTCGATTCCCCCTCCGGTGGAGCGCCGACGAAGGCTCCAAGATGGGATCTCGCGGATACAGAAGGTTACGGCGGTGGAAATTCTGTTTCGTTGGCTCCCATGATGTTTTTGGGGTACATAGGCTTATATAGGAGGAAGAAGTACGTCGGTGGCCGCCCAAGGGGCCCACGAGACAGGGGGCGCGCCCTGTAGCGGTGGGCGCTCCCTCCTCTCGTGGCCGCCTCGGCTGCTTCTTGACTTGCACTCCAAGTCCTCTGGATCACGTTCGTTCCAAAAATCACGCTCCCGAATGTTTCATTCAATTTGGACTCCGTTTGATATTCCTTTTCTTCGAAATACTGAAATAGGCAAAAAAACAGCAATACGGGCTGGGCCTCCGGTTAGTAGGTTAGTCCCAAAAATGATATAAATGTGTAAAATAAAGCCCATAAACATCCAAAAGGGGTAATATAATAGCATGGAACAATCAAAAATTATAGATACATTGGAGACGTATCAACCATCCCCAAGCTTAATTCCTGCTCGTCCTCGAGTAGGTAAATGATAAAAACAGAATTTTTGATTTGGAATGCTACCTAGCATAATTCTCAATGTAATTTTCTTTATTGTGGCATGAAAGTTCAGATCCAAAATGATTCAAAATAAAAGTTCATATTGATAAAAAGATTGTAACACTTCAAGCATACTAATAAAAGTAATCATGTCTTCTCAAAATAACATGGCAAAAGAAAGTTCATCCCTTCAAAATCGTATAGTTAGGCTATGCTTCATTTTCGTCACACAAAGATGTTCCCAACTTCTATACCCCCGATGACAAGCCAAGCAATTGTTTCATACTTAAATAATATCAAACTTTTTCAACCTTCACGCAATACATGAGCGTGAGCCATGGATATAGCACTATGGGTGGAATAGAATATGATGATGGGGATTGTGTGGAGAAGACAAAAAAGGAGAAAGTCTCACATTGACGAGGATAATCAACGGGCTATGGAGATGCCCATAAATAGATGTCAACATGAGGAGTAGGGATTGCCATGCAACAGATGCACTAGAGCTATAAATGAATGCTCAACAAAAGAAAACTAGTGGGTGTGCATCCAACTTGCTTGCTCACCAAGACTGTCGGTGTCAAAACCGGCAGATCTCGGGTAGGGGGTCCCGAACTGTGCGTCTAGGCGGATGGTAACAGGAGACAAGGGACACGATGTTTTTACCCAGGTTCGGGCCCTTTCGATGGAGGTAAAACCCTACTCCTGCTTGATTAATATTGATGATATGGGTAGTACAAGAGTAGATCTACCACGAGATCAGAGAGGCTAAACCCTAGAAGCTAGCCTATGGTATGATTGTTGTTCGTCCTACGGACTAAAACCCTCTAGTTTATATAGGCACCAAAGAGGGTTAGGGTTACACAGAGTCGGTTACAATGGTAGGATATCTACATATCCGTATCGCCAAGCTTGCCTTCCACGCCAAGGAAAGTCCCATCCGGACACGGGACGAAGTCTTCAATCTTGTATCTTCATAGTCCAGGAGTCCGGCCAAAGGTGATAGTTCGGCTATCCGGACACCCCCTAATCCGGGACTCCCTCAGTAGCCCCCGAACTAGGCTTCAATGACGACGAGTCCAACGCGCATATTGTCTTCGGCATTGGAAGGCGGGTTCTTCTCCAAATCCTGTGTACCTGTTGAATAGCGTTCGGCTCCTTATAAATATTGCGCTCCTCGGCTTCCACGCCCAATAATGGCCATCTTCCACGTGTTGAACGAATGCGAAAAGCCAGGGTATTTTTACATTTACCCCCCTAGCTGCACAAATGAGCTGCCTATAAAAGAGACGAGGATCTAGATCCGAATCATACCATCCCCCCTTCGCGAGCATTCATCAGAGCGCATCCGACAGAAATCCATTCCATCATGGACAATCGACGCGGCTCCTCCTCTCGCCCTCCCAGCCCTCGGCCTGGAGATTGGGAGAGATGCTCTGTCCCGTATAGCGAGTTAGTGACGCTCCAAACCAAGGGATTTCTTCCCCCAGCCTTCATGGTTCCGGTACAAGCCGGACTCGCCACCTATAAGGGCGGAAAGCAAGCGGAGAGCGTCCCCAGCCCCTCCAAAGGAGAGTGGGTATGCCTTGTCTCTTATTTGATAAGAGGGCTCGGATTTCCAATTCATCCGTTTCTCCGGGGGCTCCTGGAGTTCTATGGCCTCCAGTTACACAACCTTACGCCTGCCTCCATTTTGCATATTGCGGGCTTCGTGGCCCTTTGCGAGCTGTCTTTGGGCATCGAGGCTCATTTTGCGCTGTGGAAGAAGCTGTTCTGCCTTGTGCCCCGTTCTCAAGAGGGGTCAATATATCAAGTGGGCGGAGCCGAACTATGGCGCATCGCCGGGACCGGATATCTATCCGGAACCCCGAAGAAGGCATCCGAAGACTGGCCTTCGGAATGGTTTTATATAGAAGATGTCCCCCTGCCGGACCCTGTTCGGATCGGCCTCCTTGAGTTCAATAACACTCCTTTGAAGAAACGCCTAAGTTGGCATCCACAGAGCCCTCAGAAGGAAAATAACAGGGACGTCCTTTACCTAATGAATTGAATAAGGTTGTTAGCTCATTCCGGACTGACCATGATCGGGGTCATGGCCACATGCATTATGCGGGGGGTGCAGCTGCTCCAGTATAGAGGCCACCCCATGTGGGACTTCAACACGGAGGATGATGTCACCCGCTGCGGCCGTAAGGGGCCGGGATCGGTCGCCGATCTGACGAAGATCTTGTCCGCATTGTACAAAGGAGAAGAGGAGGAATTTCTCCGCGTCAATCCACAAGACGGCTTTTCTATGTACAATCCTCCAAGCTGGGTAAGCAGACATTTCTTTTTACCCATCCGATCCATATTCCCATAGTCAAGTATCTCATTTTGCGATTTCGACGCAGGAACTGTGCCAGGCCATAAGGGATATAAACAGCCCGCCTCCACAACCCGAGGATCCGGAACGGTTCCTCGATCCGGCCTCCCAAGAGGATCCGGACATATCGGTGGAGCTGATTGATGGGGTATTTCACCAACTGAGCATCGATAATGCCTTGGTCACCATTACGGCCGATTACCCCAGAATACTTCCAGCCTCACAGGTATTTGAGACCAAAGTCCCAACACTTTGAGAATGAACCATCCGTGCTTATTTTTCATCACCATATACCAATGGCGTTTCGCAGGGGACGTCCTTGAGGCGGAAGGCCGAGCCCGCGGTGGCTAGCCAACAAGGGGCAGCACGGCCCAGCAAGCTAAAAAGAAGTGTGGTCCGGATCGAAACTCTGGCGCAACAGTATGGCGTGTCACCTTACTCCCAGGCTTTATTCCCGGGAGGCATACTAACGCTCGTGCCTTTTCAGGAAGAAGTGCGCTTGCCGGACTGTATCCGGAGAGTTTGCCAATCAATCCTCCGCTTGCCAGGCTCCAACGCCAGGTCCAGAAGCGGAGGCGAACATGAGGAGTGCGTCGGATGTTCCTCCGACAGAGGATGCCGACAGGTTATCTGCCACCAATTCCGAGGTGGAGAGTGCCATGAATCACAGGCGCCGCCGGACAGTTCTTCGTGACGCATGTTTCTCCCCAGAGGCATTTGATGCCTTTAATTCGGGAGATGCGCACCTCCGTGCCGCTCAAAATGATCTAGCCAGAGCCATGGAGCAGTATGTAAAGACATACGGGTGAGAAAATTTGACAGTTATATATGCCAGTAGCCCCCGAGACTTGAAATAGTTAGAATAACTGATTTAAGGATCATTTATTGTGCAGGATCTTACAGAAAAGAATACCCAACTGTCCCAGGAGCTGGAGGAGTGCAAAGCCCAACTTGAGGCCGCACTAGCCGCAGCGGGGGAAGCCAAAGAGACCCCCTCTGGTAATATATGCTTCAAAGATAAGTAATTTGTGAAGTGCGGCGTGTGTATAAGTCTGACAATAATATTGCAGATGGCACCGAGATAGATCCGGACAAGCAACATCTCATGCGCCGGTTAAAGGCCGACGAGAATGTGCTTACAAGGGTGAGGCAGGAGAAAAATATTCTCCAAGATGCCAACACCCAGCTGGGTGAGGAACTAAAGGATGTTCATGCCCAGCTATCTGACTCCGTTAAGGAGAATCGGCGGCTTCAACGCGGCATTTTTAGTAAGTGCTTGAACGAACTTTGAAAAATAGTTCGGGGAGGAAGTCGACTAATAGAGTTATGTCTGTAGGTATGCTCACAGGCCGTCCTGCAGAGGAAATGCCTGGTTCTACGGGTGACCTTCTTCCCGAGCTCTTGCAACTGCACGAACGAGTTCGGCAGGTGATGAAAGGCGTCGCCCAGGCCTTGTGGCCATCTGTCTCCCTGCCCGAAGGCCTTGGAGAGCTTGCAGAGAGGCTTCAGGGAGCGCGGCAGCGCTTCCGCCTATGGAAGATATCAGCCTACCGTCAATGCGCCAGGGAGGCCTGGGCCATGGTGAAGACGTGGTACACGAAGGCTGACCCAAACCACATGGCCGAGGTCGGACCTGCGGGGCCCGATGGGAAGGAGATCCCTGTGAGCTTAGTGTATGGCCAAGTAGAATTGGCCGCAAAGTATTCTCAACAGGACTATAAACTAGACAACCTGCTGGATGGCATTGAAGAGGAATATGCCCAGTCAAGTTGACTATGTAATTTAAGATGACATGTAAAATGCCTTCTACCCAGATTGTAGATCTTTTGTCATAGCGGACCTTTTCGCTTCAACCTCGGGACCCAATAGTCCGAAGTGTGTCCGAATACCCTCGCGGTTATATAAGAACCGGGGCATGCGTGGAGACCAGGCGTAGGGGTCATTAGTGCTTTATCAGACAAGTGCCCAACTAGTTATGTTATATTACATGGTTAGTAAGAAACATCTTCCAGGGAGAATAGTTCCGTTAGGGGTTCCTTTCCTTAGGAGGCATGCCCTAAAGTGCATGTCCGGACTGCAAAAAAAGCAGAAATACATCTGGGGGAAGATAAATAAATAGATAAGAAATCGTCTTTTAGTTCACCGACTGAATATTCCCTTAAGAACGCTAGCTTTCGGCTTCACCCAGTCTGAGGTACACATCTGGCTGACCCGACAGTAACAATCGCAGAGGTGCTCCCTTTACCGCCTAGCCGAACAATCGGGAATGTAGGGGTAAGCACAGGAGCCAGGCAACCCAGCTTGGCCAAAACTTAAGTCATATCGATGCATATAATGGTGAATAAAAGGTACATGCGGAAGTGTGACACATGTGTTGGGCATGAAGCCCGTATAAATAAGCTTCTGTTAAAGAAGCCCCCAGGTATAATGAGCGCGGATAGCGCGTCAAGTGTATGCGAACAATGCACAAACAAGCTTTCAAAGGCTGTAATAGGAAAGGAGGGAGAAGGAGAGAAACAGAAGACAACTAATATGTAAAATATAGACGGTGGAAGGAGACAAACTCAGAATCCAGTGCTAGGCATAGAATCTTCGGAGACGGGCTGCGTTCCATGGGTTCGGCTCGAGTCGGTTATCCGATGCATCTCGCAGACGGTACGCTCCACCGGTCAGGACTTGGTCGATGATAAAGGGACCTTCCCATTTGGGCTTGAGTTTGTCCTTTTTCTTGTCCGGCAGGCATAGAACTAACTCGCCAACGTTGTAAGTTTTGGCCCGTACTTATCTGCTTTGATATCTTCGAGCTTGCTGTTGATAGAATGCGGAATGGGCTTTTGCCATGTCACGCTCCTCCTCTAATGCGTCAAAACTGTCCTGCCGATCGAGCTCGGCTTCTCTTTCTTCGTACATGCGCACGTGAGGTGAGTCATGAATTATGTCACAGGGCAGAACTGCCTCTGTGCCGTATACCATAAAGAATGGTGTAAATTCGGTGGTGCAATTCGGAGTGGTCCGCAGCCCCCAGAGTATGGAGTCGAGCTCCTCTACCCAGTGTGTGTTAGATTCCTTGAGGGACCGCACTAGTCTGGGTTTGATGCCGCTCATGATTAGACCATTTGTTCGCTCGACTTGACCGTTAGTTTGAGGGTGATAGACTGAAGCATAGTCGAGCTTGATGCCCATGTTTTTGCACCAGAGTTTAACTTCGTCGGCCGTAAAGTTCGTGCCGTTATCAGTGATGATGCTATGGGGGACGCCGTAACAGTGTACGACCCCTGATATGAAGTCTATCACCGGTCCGGATTCGGCCGTCTTAACAGGTTTGGCCTCTATCCATTTGGTGAATTTATCCACCATGACCCCAGCCCACGAAGGGCCAGGTTATGGGTATAGTTTTGAGGGCGGTGGGTGGCATGTGGCTTTGATTAGCAAAGATCTGGCAACCGGCGCATCGTTGGACTAACTCCTGAGCATCTGCCCGGGCCGTCGGCCAATAACATCCTGTACGGAAGGCCTTGCCTACAAGGGCCCGGGCTGCGGCGTGGTGCCCGCCGAGTCCGGCATGAATTTCAGCCAGAAGGTTCCGCCCTTCATCTTTGAAGATACACCTTTGAAGGACTCTGGTTGTGCTTTTATTGTAAAGCTCTCCCTCATGGACCTTATAGGCTTTAGATCGCTGCACTATGCAGTGGGCCTCGTTTTGGTCCTCGGGAAGTTCCTGCCTGGTTAGGTAGGCTAGAAATGGTTCCGTCCACGAGGCAATGACTGCCATTATTACATGGGCTGAGGATGTTACTTCGTTGGCAGAACCACCAATTGTGTCAGAATGTTCGGTGTCGGGCAATGCGGTTGGGTCCGGGTTGTTATTCCCGGATTCCCCCTCCCATAGTACGGATGGCTTGAACAGCCTCTCCAGGAAGATGTTGGGAGGGACGGCATCGCGCTTTGTGCCAATGCGTGCCAATATGTCTGTGCCTGGTTGTTATCCCGGGCTATATGGTGAAATTCGAGCCCCTCAAACCAAGCTGACAATTTTAGGACGGCGTTGCGATAAGCTGCCATTTTCTGATCCTTGGCATCGAAGTCTCCATTTATTTGGGATATCGCGAGGTTCAAATCCCCACGCACCTCTAGGCATTGAATGCCCATGGAGACTGCCATCCGGAAGCCATGTAGAAGTTGTTGGAGTCCGTATACATTATCTCGAGTACGTATTGAACCGTATCTCCGGTTGGGGACGTCAGAACAACGCCAGCCCCCAGACCAGCCAACATTTTGGAGCCGTCGAAGTGCATGATCCAGTTGGAATATGTGTCGTACTCTTTAGGGAGTTCGGCTTCAGTCCATTCAGCGACGAAGTCGGCCAAAACTTGCGACTTAATAGCTCCCCGTGGCTTATAGGTTATGTCGAACGGGAGGAGCTCAATGGCCCATTTAGCAATCCGGCCCATCGCGTCGCGGTTGTTTATAATGTCATTAAGAGGTACTTCGGAGGCTACTGTTATCGAACACTCTTGAAAGTAGTGTCGCAGCTTCCGGGATGCCATGAACACCGCATACGCCATCTTTTGATAATGCGGGTACCGTGACTTGCATGGAGTTAGGACAGTGGACACGTAGTAAACTGGTTTTTGAAGGGGGAACTTGTGTCTGTCTGTTTCTCGTTCGACAACGAGCACCGCGCTCACCACTTGATGAGTTGCCGCGATATATAATAGCATTGGTTCGCCTATGTTGGGCGCGGCCAAGACCGGGTTTGTTGCCAATATGGCTTTTATTTCTTCGAGTCCGGCCGTGGCGGCATCCGTCCACTCGAAGTGTTCGGTGCGTCGGAGGAGGCGATAAAGGGGTAATGCCTTTTCTCCTAAATGGGAGATGAAGCGGCTTAAAGCCGCCATGCATCCCGTCAATTTTTGTATTTGTTTGAGGTCCTTTGGGATATCCAATTGTGACAGAGCTCGGATCTTGGCTGGGTTTGCTTCAATTCCTCTACCGGATACAATGAAGCCCAAGAGCTTTCTGGCTGGTACGCCGAAAACACATTTTTCCGGGTTAAGCTTAATGTCATATGTTCGGAGATTATCGAAGGTGAGCCTCAAATCGTCTACTAGAGTTTCGACGTGCTTGGTTTTGATGACCACATCATCTATGTATGCCTCCACTGTTTTGCCGATCTGGTTTGCCAGACATGTCTGAATCATGCGCTGATATGTTGCGCCGGCGTTTTTGAGCCCAAAGGGCATTGTGTTGAAGCAGAATGGGCAGTATGGGGTGATGAATGCCGTTGCGGCCTGGTCCGGCTCTGCCATCTTAATTTGGTGGTAGTGGAGTATGCGTCGAGGAAACACAATGAATCGTGTCCTACGGTAGCGTCGATAATTTGATTGATGCGGGGGAGGGGAAGGGATCCTTTGGGAAATCCTTGTTGAGGTCCTTAAAATCGACGCATAGGCGCCAGGATTTGTCCTTCTTTGGTACCATCACCAGGTTTGCTAGCCAGTCCGGATGTTTTATATCTCTGATGAATCCGGCCTCCAATAATTTGGCTAGCTCCTCACCCATGGCCTGTCTCTTGGGTTCGGAGAAACGCCGAAGAGCCTGTTTGACTGGCTTGAATCCTTTTAGGATGTTTAGGCTGTGCTCGGCCAGCCGGCGTGGGATTCCTGGCATGTCTGAAGGGTGCCAGGCAAAGATGTCCCAATTTTTGCGTAGGAATTCTCGTTGTGCGGCGTCTACATCAGGGTTTAATTGTGCCCCGATGGAGGCCGTTTTTGTAGGGTCCGTTGGATGGACTTGGAATTTGACTATTTCATCCGCTAGTTTAAAGGAGGTGGACTTGGATCTCTTATCGAGTATCACGTCGTCCCTATTCACCGTCGAGCGCAGCGCAGTGAGTTCCTCGGCCGCTAGGGCTTCGGATAGTGCCTCAAGGGCCAGTGCGGCTGTCTTGTTTTCGGTGCGGAGTGCTATGTCCGGGTCACTAGCAAGAGTGATGATTCCGTTGGGCCCGGGCATTTTGAGCTTCATGTACCCGTAATGGGGTATAGCTTGAAAAATTGTGAATGCCCCTCGCCCTAATAGATCGTGATATCCGCTGCTGAACGGGGCCACTTGGAATGTGACCTCCTCGGACCTGTAATTATCCGGCGTGCCGAACACCACATCCAGTGTGATTTTTCCTGTACAACATGCTTCCCGACTGGGGATTATTCCTCTAAAGGTTGTGCTGCTTCGCTCAATGCGGCTCCAGTCTATTTCCATTTTTCTGAGGGTTTCCTCGTAAATGAGGTTCAATCCGCTGCCACCGTCCATGAGTACCTTGGTAAGACGAAAGGCGTCCACTATTGGACTGAGGACCAATGCGGCTGGTGCTCGGGCTGTTCGAAATTTAGGTTCGTCACTGGCATTAAAGGTAATGGCCGTCTCACTCCATGGGTTTATTGTTGCTAATTGGTAGACTTCGGCAAGGCTGCGGAGTGTTCATTTCCGCATATTATTTGATGCGAAAGTCTCGAAGACTGTTAATACCGTACTGGTATCCATGGGCTGGTGCTCTGGAGTTAGAAGCTCTTCGCCACTTTTGGCCACCTGCCGTAGTATCCAACATGCTCTAAGGCTATGAGTTGGAGTGGCGCCCTCTGTACAATGAATTTTGCAGGGTCCATTGAGCCATCCTTCCAATACGGTTCCATTACCTATAGAGGGTTTTTGATTTTTGGTATTTAACCCAGGTGCCTGGCGATGATGCGCCCTTTTATTTCGGACTGGGGTTGTATTCAGGGCCGGATTGTCCCAAAAATTGATTTCGGTTTTCCAGGCGCTTTCCATCGCACAGTACTTTCGTATTATGGACGCCAAGTCAGCGAAGCGTGTAATTTCACGACGACTTACGGCATTGAGGATTCCCTTGTCCGTGCAATTATTGCAGAAGAATGAAATTGCGTCCTCCTCACGGCAGTCCTTTATCCTGTTTATAACCAGGAGGAATCTGGCCCAGTAATGGTGTACTGTTTCTGCGGGCTCTTGCCGGATTTGGGATAGATCGCTTATGTTTGGGTGGGCGGGTGGAATTAAATTCGGAACCTCGTCCAATCTAAGACTCAGGGGCCAAGAAGTTTCCGAACTTGGAAGTTTGGGTTCTTGGATGTTGTCCAATGAATCTTGCCCGCTGCCTGACTTTAGGTTTAGGGCTTGAGTGACGTCCTCTCCTCCGCGGGAGTCCGGCATGGAGGGATCGGGAATCCGGACATAGCTAGTCCTTAAAATAGAGGAAGGGTCGCCGTATTGTTCCTCAACCACGGCAACACGGTGGGTAACCTGGGGAGAGTTGATCTCTCTCAGATCGGGTTTAGGCCCAATCTGATCGTAGTCTGTAGCGACTCCCAGGGCGGCGATGCGATCCAAGAGCTCGTTTAAGGAAGAGAGCTCCATCGGATCTAACTGCTCGGCGAGTTCTGAGTTAACGTGAAGATTGCTTTCGATGACCCGAGAAGTCATCGTAGGCGTGGCGGCCGGACAGGCGGTCATAAGGAAACTGCCTATCCGGAGAGTTTGGCCGATAGCCAAAGCTTCTTTAGCAACAGTGCCGTCTTTAAAGACGGGATGGGGCATCCTTCCTGATGGCGACGGCACAGAGGAACTCTCAATGAAAGCACCAATTTCGGTGTCAAAACCGGCGGATCTCGGGTAGGGGGTCCCGAACTGTGCGTCCAGGCGGATGGTAATAGGAGACATGGGACACGATGTTTTTACCCAGGTTCGGGCCCTCTCGATGGAGGTATAAAACCCTACTCCTGCTT
Source organism: Triticum timopheevii (assembly GCA_963921465.1). Classification (NCBI taxonomy): domain Eukaryota; kingdom Viridiplantae; phylum Streptophyta; class Magnoliopsida; order Poales; family Poaceae; genus Triticum; species Triticum timopheevii. Next base: position 110,577,475 of record OY997270.1, read on the forward strand.
GATTAATATTGATGATATGGGTAGTACAAGAGTAGATCTACCACAAGATCAGAGAGGCTAAACCCTAGAAGCTAGCCTATGGTATGATTGTTGTTCGTCCTACGGACTAAAACCCTCCGGTTTATATAAGCACCGAAGAGGGTTAGGGTTACACAGAGTCAGTTACAATGGTAGGACATCTACATATCCGTATCGCCAAGCTTGCCTTCCACGCCAAGGAAAGTCCCATCCGGACATGGGACAAAGTCTTCAATCTTGTATCTTCATAGTCCAGGAATCTGGCCAAAGGTGATAGTTCGGCTGTCCGGACACCCCCTAATCCGGGACTCCCTCAAAGACCTAGGGCATTTGAGGAAGCCCATTGTAGGAATATACAAGCCAAGTTCTATAATGAAAAATTCCTACTAGTATGAAAAACACAACCTATGAGACTCACTATATGAAAAACATGGTGCTACTTTGAAGCACAATATATGAGACTCACTACATGAAGAACAAGGTGCTACTTTGAAGCACAAGTGTGGAAAAAAAAGATAGTAACATTGCCCTTTTTAATTTTTTTATTTTTTTCTTTTCTTTTTTCTTTTTTTCTTTTTCTTTTCTTTTTTTTCTTTGGCCTTTTTTGGCCTTTCTTTTTTTCCTTTTTGGCAATGCTCTAATGATGATCATCACACTTTCATTGATTACAACATATGAATTACAACTTGAAACTAGAACAAGATATGACTCTATATAAATGCCTCCGGCGGTGTACCGGGATGGTGCAATGAATCAAGAGTGACATGTATGAAAAAATATGCATGGTGGATTTGCCACAATTACGATGTCAACTACATGATCATGCAATGGCAATATGACAAAAGTAAAGTATGTCATAATGATGATGAATGGAACGGTGGAAAGTTGCATGGCAATATATCTCGAAATGGCTATGGAAATGCCATAATAGGTAGGTATGGTGGCTGTTTTGAGGAAGATATAAGGATGTTTATGTGTGATAGAGTGTATCATATCACAGGGTTTGGATGCACTAGCGAAGTTTGCACCAACTCTCAAGGTGAGAAAGGGCAATGCACGGTACCGAAGAGGCTAGCAATGGCGGAAAGGTAAAAGTGCGTATAATCCATGGACTCAATTACTTATTCCAAAAATTTAGAAGTCATCAAAAATCAAGCACTACGCGCATGCTCCTAGGGGGATAGATTGGTGGGAAAAGACCATCGCTCGTCCCCGACCGCCACTTATAAGGATGAACAAGCCAGGTACACTTCATGTTTCAAATTTGTTACACAACTTTAACCATATGTGCATGCCACGGGACTTGCTAACTTCAACACAAGCATTCTTTAAATTCATAATCACCCAACTAGCATGACTTTAATATCACTACCTCCATATCTCAAAACAATTATCAAGTATCAAATCGATCATAGCATCCAATTCACTTCCTATGATAGTTTTTATTATACCCAACTTGGATGCCTACCATTCTAGGACCAATTTTATAACCATAGCAAATACCATGCTGTTCTAAAAGACTCTCAAAATAATATAAGTGAAGCATGAGAGACTAGAAATTTCTACAAAAATAAGTCACCGCCGTGCTCTAAAATATATAAGTGAAGCACTAGAGCAAAAACTATCAAGCTCAAAAGATATAAGTGAAGCACATAGAGTATTCTAGCAAATTCTAATCAAGTAGGCTTCTCCAAAAAGGTGTGTACAACAAGGATGATTGTGGTAAAATAAAAAGCAAAGACTAATATAATACACGACGCTCCAAGCAAAACACATATCATGTGGCGAATAAAAATATAGCTCCAAGTAAAGTTACCAATGAACAAAGACGAAAGAGGGGATGCCTTCCCGGGGCATCCCCAAGCTTAGGCTTTTGGCTATTCTTGAATATCTTAGGGTGCCATGGGCATCCCCAAGCTTAGGCCCTCGCCACTCCTTATTCCATAGTCCATCAAAGCTTTACCTGAAACTTGAAAACTTCACAACACAAAACTCAACAGGAAATCTTATAAGCTCCGTTAGTGAAAGAAAACAAAACCACCACATAAGGTACTGTAATGAACTCATTATTTATTTATTTTGGTGTTAAACCTATTGTATTCCAACTTCTCTATGGTTTATAAACTATTTTACTAGCCATAGATGCATCAAAATAAGCAAACAACACACGAAAAACAGAATCTGTCAAAAACAGAACAGTCTGTAGCAACCTGTAACTAACGCAAACTGAACTCTAAAAATCCTACCAAAACAGGAAGTACTGGAAAATTTGTCTATTGATCAGCATCAAAAAGAATCAACGCAAAGGCACGTTTCTGTGATTTAACAAAACTAAATTCGTGTGTGCAAAGTTTCTGTTTTTCAGCAGAATCAAGTCAACTATCATCATAGGTATTCCTATAGGTTCTACTTGGCACAAACACTAATTAAAAGATAAAAACACATCTAAACAGAAGGTAGATGCAAGATTTATTACTAAATAGTAACAAAAGCAAAAAAACACAAATAAAATTGGGTTGCCTCCCAACTTGCGCTATCGTTTAACGCCCCTAGTTAGGCATAAAAGCGAAGATAGATCTCAGTAGTGCCATCTTTGGCACTAAATTCATAAGTAGCTCGCATGATAGATTCATAAGGTAATTTGACTTTCTTTCTTGGAAAGTGCTCCATGCCTTTCTTTAATGGGAATTGGAATCTAATATTCCCTTCCTTCATATCAATAATTGCGCCAATCATTCTAAGGAAAGGTCTACCAAGAATAATAGGGCAAGAAAGATTGCAATCTATATCAAGAACGATAAAATCTACGGGCACTAAATTTCTATTTGCAACAATGAGAACATCATTGATCCTTCCCATTAGCTTTTTAATGGTGGAATCCGCAAGGTGCAAATTTAAAGAGCAATCATCAAGATCATGGAAACCTAGAATATCACATAAAGTTTTCGGAATCGTGGAAACACTAGGACCCAAATCACACAAAGGAAAACACTCATGATCTTTAATTCTAATCTTTATAGTAGGTTCCCACTCATCATTAAGTTTTCTAGGTATAGAAACTTCCAAATTAATTTTTTCATCATAAGATTGCATCAAGGCATCAACGATATGTTTGGTAAAAGATTTATTTTGACTATAAGCATGAGGAGAATTAACAACGGATTGCAACAAGGAAATACAACCTTCTAAAGAACAATTATCATAATCAAATTCCTTGAAATCCGAGATAGTGGGTTCAATACTATTTAAAGTCATGACCTCTCCAATCCCACTTTTACCAAATTTAGCATCAAGATCTAAAAACTCCGAATTCTTGGGACGCCTTCTAGGTAAAGTTGACTCATCTTTAGTCCCATAATTAACAAGATTCATATTGCAAAATAAAGATCTAATAGGGGACACATCAATAACTTTAAGATCGTCATCATTATTTTCATGGAAACTAGAAGAACACACCTTTACAAAGCTATCTTTCTTAGCACGCAATCTAGCGGTTCTTTCCCTGCACTCATCAATGGAAATTCTCATTGCTTTGAGAGACTCATTGATATCATGCTTAGGAGGAGAAGATCTAAGTTAAGAGAATCAACATCGAGCGAAAGTCTATCAACGTTCCTAGCAAAATCATCAACTTTGAGCAATTTTTTTTCAAGCAAAGCACTAAAATTCTTTTGAGAAATCATAAATTCTTTCACACTATTCTCAAAATCAGAGGGAATCTTATTAAAATTACCATAAGAATTATTGTAGGAATTTCCATAATTATTAGAGGAATTATTAGGGAACGGTCTAGCATTAAAGTTTCCTCTATAAGCATTGTTACCGAAACTATTCCTACCAACAAAATTCACCTCCATAGATTCATTATTATTCTCAATAAAAGTAGACAAAGGCATATCATTGGGATCAAGAGGAGTATTTTTAGTAGCAAACAATTTCATAAGTTCATCTATCTTTCCACTCAAAACATTGATTTCTTCTATAGCATGCACCTTTTTACTAGAAGAGCTTTCGGTGTCCATCTATCTATACCTATACCTATACTAATCACAGACTCCCAAGAAATAACCATGTTAATTAGAAATTATGAGCCGTTAATCTGGTGGAACCGGATTATCACGGTGTAGATTCACTTAAAATTTTACTCCATTGCCAAAAAAACACTCCAAGGCCCACAATTTTTTGCATCGGTCATAATATCAATTTTTTGCATCGTCATAATAATGAATCCATCTAAACACGATTATAGTATTACGAATCCATCGATTATTGCCCCAAAACCAAAGCAATCTTTATCTCTTTCATGACAAAAAAACAAAACTTAACCTGCTCATATACCCCAGTCGTATCCTTCCATGAAAACAAAAGGAAAGAAAACATAGCGTCTCTCCTTCGGCCCCGAGCCGCCGCGCCGCTGGAGCTTGCGAACCCCGCCGCCACGTCAACTCCTCTCCGTCCGATGCGATGCCGGAGCATCCATCGCGTCCTGGCGAGCTTACCATCGGAAGCAGCCGTTGCGCCGTCCTCCTGCTTTGAATCTTCCCGTCCTTCCCTGCTCCTCTCTCATCTCTCTCTGCCTTGCCTCCACAGGGACACCGGGACGCTGGCGGCGCACGGAACGACGCCGCCCCAACTGGATCCACGCCTCCTCCATTGCCTGCTCTCCCGCCATCAGTCCTCGCCTCGAATCGGTCGTGCTCGCAGCCGTCGTTGCCAGATCCTAACTTTGCCGCCCGCTGAAAGTCCAGCGCCCTTGTTGTCAGCGCTCCCACACCAGAGCCATGCCCTAGCGCTGACGAGCGGGGCCCAGCCGGCAACGACTTGCTGCGCTTGTCCACTGCCCAGAGATCGACCCGCACCAAGAAGCCCAACGAGCGCTACACTGGGCCTGAGTGGGCCCAGTAGGCCCAGCTGTGTCGATACTTAAGGAAGCGGCGATGAGAGGACCGGCATCCGGTGGATCACGAACCCTGGCGGCGGCATGAACCCTATCTCTAGCTGTTCTTCCCTTCCTCCCAAATTCGTGTATCTGAGATTGTAACCGAATCTAAGAACAGTCTACTGCCAATACATCTTCCACTGCTATCTATACCCTTACATCTGGTATCAGAGACCACTCCCATCTCCTTCCCCGCGCCGATCTGGCCCAATTTGTTGAAACTCGATCCCTTCGCCAAGCGCGTCTCCGCCTCATCGCCATGGATCCATCCGTCCAGTCCTTCCTGGAGCATCTGGAGACCACTCTCAAGGAGCAAACCGCCGCGATCCACGCCTCCAACTCCAAGATCGACGATCTCGTGGCTTGGCGCCCCGATCTCGAGCGGCGCGTCGCCGATCTATCCGATGCGGTGACGGCACTCCAGCGTGCCCTGCTGCCATCGCCACCGCCAGAGAGGGCACTCCACCAGGCGCCTTCGTCGAGCCATCCACCGCCTGCGGCAACCGGCACCCACATCGGGGCCGCGTCTGGCGCGGCAACAAATCAACAAGGGCCCGAAGGCCACGGCGTCTGCAACATCCCACGGGGGCCATCGACGGTGTCCTTCCTGACACTGCCACCGCCCCCGGCAAACGGTCAGTACGACGGCCCCCCTTCACCTCCTGCTCTTTCCCCGTTTGCGCATGCGAGCCAGCTGCTCAGCGGCCTTGGCCAAGCACACCCCTCCATCCAATTCCCACAGTTCACGGGGGACAACCCGAAACTGTGGAAAACACTTTGCGAGTAGTACTTCAACATGTTTGCGATTCTGCGTTCGTTTTGGGTGCCCATGGCCGTGCTGAACTTCTCTGGTTCTGCATCCATTTGGTTGCAATCCATTCAGAAGCGGCTTAGTGAGTTTGACTAGGAGTCGTTTACTGCTCTGTTATGCACCCGTTTTGGCCGTGATCGGCACCAAACGCTGATCCGTCAGTTTTATACTGTTCAGCAAACAACTACAGTAGCAGACTACATTGAGCAATTTGAATCCATTATCAATCATCTCAGTTCGTATTCTGACACCATTCATCCTTTTTACTTTCTCACTCGTTTTGTGGAGGGCCTCCGGAAGGATATTCGAGCTGTGGTTCTGGTCCAACGGCCACCGGACCTGGACACTGCTTGCGCTCTGGCACTACTTCAGGAGGAGGTGGCCGACGACGCAGCATCTACCAGCAGGCGTCCACAGGAGACGCCAGCCCGAGCGGGCCCGGCGCTTCCCCTGCCTCCACCACCCACCCAACCTGAGCCAGCCACGGTGCCCGCGACTGCTGTGGATCGTCGCGGCACTGACGCCGCGCGAGCTGACACATCCAAAGTCAAAGCTCTTCGGGATTATCGCCGCGCTCGGGGATTATGCTTCAAGTGCGGCGTTTGCCCGAGCACCATCCAACTGCATGTGGTCGAAGAGATGCTTGCTCTTTTGGGAGCCGATTCCATAAGTGACAACGAGGGGGACATCCAGGAAGTCCATGCCATCTCACGGCTAGCTCTTGATGGTGGCGTCTCACCCAAAACTTTCCAGCTGCTAGCCACCATGTAGAACAGGGAGGTGTTGATCTTAGTGGACAGTGGCAGCTCGACTTCCTTCATCAACAAGAGACTGGCTGATCAACTTACAGGCTCAATTCCTCTGCCTCGACCCTCACGGGTTAAGGTAGCTGACGGGGGCGAACTTCTCTGTACAGAATCCATACCATACTGTCAGTGGTCATCGCAAGGACTTGATTTTGTCACTGATATGAAGATCCTGCCACTGGGTGTATATGATGCTATCCTTGGCATGGATTGGCTAGAGCAGCACAGTCCGATGACAGTTGACTGGAAACACAAGCATCTCCAGATTCCTACACCAAGAGGTCCAGCTCACTTGTTTGGCCATGAATCAAATTCCACCACATGTCATGTGATCAACAGTGCACAGTTGCAGCAGTTACATCGCCAAGGATCACTCATGCACATCTGTCTGCTATATCCTATCAACAAGGAGCAAGGATCCAAGCAAACAGAACCACCGGAGCTGCAGCAACTGTTGGCTGAATTCGAGGATGTCTTTGGAGAGCCACACGGACTTCCACCTCGACGTGCCTGCGACCACACAATACCATTGATGCCAGGCGCACAACCGGTCAATATCAGAGCCTACCGCCATAAGCCTGAGCTGAAGTCAGAGATTGAGCGACAAGTGCAAGAATTGCTACAGTACGGAGTGATCCAGCCCAGCCAGAGCAGTTTTTCTTCACCGGTCATCCTCGTCAAGAAGAAGGACGGCACGTGGAGAATGTGCATCGACTATCGCCATCTTAATGCGATGACTTGCGTCAGTAAGTTCCCGGTGCCTGTTAATGAAGAATTGCTCGATGAGCTACATGGCGCGCGTTGGTTCTCAAAATTGGACCTCCGCGCGGGGTACCATCAAATCAGACTGGCAGAGGGCGAGGAGTTCAAAACAGCCTTTCAAACTCACTCGGGCCATTATGAATTTAAAGTGTTGTCCTATGGCTTAGCAGGAGGACCGGGTACCTTTAACGGTGCGATGACAAATACGATGCATCCCCTTCTGAGATGCTGTGTATTGGTGTTCTTCGATGACATCTTAGTATTCAGTAAAACTTGGGAAGAACACTTGGACCACATGCGTCAGGTCCTCACATTGCTGCGTCGCGACCAATGGAAAGTCAAGAAGTCTAAGTGCGACTTTGGACAACAACAACTGTCTTATCTGGGGCATGTCATCAGCTCTCAAGGGGTAGCTACGGATCCCAGTAAGATCCAAGCAGTGGAATCATGGCAAACGCCGAGTGATGCAAAAGAAGTGCGCAGATTTCTGGGATTGGCTGGGTATTACCGCCGATTCGTGAGAGGATTTGGCATCATTGCTAGACCCCTTTTCAACCTGCTCAAGAAGGGTGTGCTGTTTGTCTGGACCGACAACACCAACCAAGCCTTCCTGCTCCTGAAACAACAACTAGCTTCTGCACCGGTGTTGGCACTTCCGGATTTCAGTAAACAGTTTACTGTCGAAACAGATGTGTGCGATCGAGGCATTGGGGCAGTCCTACAACAAGAAGGGCATCCTATTGCTTTCATGAGCAAAGGCCTGAGCCCGCGTTACCAAGGGCTGTCCACATACGAAAAAGAGTACCTTGCTATTGTGGTGGCTGTTGACCAATGGCGCCCTTATCTGCAGCACAACGAGTTCACCATTTACACGGATCAGAAGAGCCTCATCCACCTGGAAGAGCAACGGCTGACTACCCCATGGCAGCAACGAGCTTTCACAAAGCTGCTCGGGCTACGCTACGTCATCCGTTACAAGAAAGGATCTGAAAACACAGCTGCGGATGCCCTTTCCCGTGTGCATACACCTGATCTGCTGTTTGACATCACCACCTGCCGTCCCAGTTGGCTCGAGGACGTGGCTGCCAGTTATCATAGCAACCCTCAAGCCCAGAAGCTTCTGGAGCAATTGGCTGTCAGGGAGGATCCAAAACAACGTTTCACTTTGGAGCAAGGGATTTTGCGATTCCGTGGGAGAATTTGGCTCAGGGGCACTACAGCTATGTAGCAGAAGATTATCTCTGCATTCCATGATAGCCCCATGGGCGGGCACAGTGGATTTCCAGCCACTTTTCGGCGGATACGACGTCTTTTTGCTTGGCCCAAGATGAAGGCGCACATTCTGCAGTACGTGCGCTGCTGCTCGGTCTGCCAACAAGCTAAACCTGACAGGTCAGCATCCCCGGGCTTGTTGGAGCCCCTCCCAATTCCTCATCAGGCCTGGGACATGATCACCATGGACTTTATAGATGGCCTGCCACAGTCTGGGAAAGTCAATTGCATCTGGGTGGTCGTGGATAAGCGCACGAAATTTGCCCACTTCCTGTCTTTAGCTCATCCATACACAGCCTCCAAGGTGGCACTTCTCTACATGACAAGCATCTACAGGATTCACGGCTTCCCGCGCTCCATTGTCTCAGATCGCGACCCGGTGTTCACCAGCCACTTTTGGCGCGAGCTATTCAAGTACGCGGGCACAGAACTGCGCATGAGCTCAGCCAACCACCCTCAGACGGACGGCCAAACGGAACGAGTGAACCAATGTCTAGAAACATATCTGCGCTGCTTCGTCCATGCATGTCCGAGCCGCTGGAGTCATTGGCTTCCACTAGCACAATTCTGGTACAACTCCTCGTACCACTCCAGCATTGGGATGTCACCATTTAAGGCAATGTTTGGTCATGAACCACGAGCTTGGGGCATCTCACCCACTGATGAGTGCCCAGTGCCAGCTCTTCAGTCCTGGCTGGAGGAAAGAGCGGTGATTCAAGACCTCCTACAGTAGCATTTGCATCGAGCACAGCAGCATATGAAGTCACAGGCGGACAAACGCCGATCCCCAAGGACCTTCTCTGTGGGCGACCAAGTCTACCTCAAATTACAACCGTATATTCAAACATCGGTGGCCAGAAGATCCAACCATAAACTATCCTTCAAATATTATGGGCCATTCCAGGTGATCGCCAAGGTCAATGAAGCAGCTTACAAACTGGAACTTCCATCAGGCTCTCAAGTGCACCCAGTCTTCCACGTGTCTCAATTGCGGCACTGCCTTCGGCCGGGTATGAACTCTTCCACTGTACTTCCACAGCATACTGACATCCCTGCCGTTCCGGTGGCCGTCCTACAGCGCCGTTGGCGCAAGAAGAATGGCTCAATGATCGAGCAAGTCTTGATTCGTTGGTCGAATCAAGCGGTTCTCGGCGACACCTGGGAAGACAAGCTCGCATTGCAGGCTCGGTTCCCTGGAGCAGAGGCTTGGGGGCAAGCCTCATCGCACGAAGGAGGGGATGTCAGCGCTCCCACACCAGAGCCACGCCCTGGCGCTGACGAGCGGGGCCCAGCCGGCAGCGACTCGCTGCGCCCGTCCACTACCCAGAGACCGACCCGCACCAAGAAGCCCAACGAGCGCTACACTGGGCCTGAGTGGGCCCAGTAGGCCCAGCTGCGTCGATACTTAAGGAAGCGGCGACGAGAGGACCGGCATCCGGTGGATCATGAACCCTGGCGGCGGCACGAACCCTAGCTCTAGCTGTTCTTTCCTTCCTCCCAAATTCGTGTATCTGAGATTGTAACCGAATCTAAGAACAGTCTACTGCCAATACATCTTCCACTGCTATCTATACCCTTACACTTGTGCCTCTCACCGTTGATGGCAATAGGAACGAAGGAGCCGTGCATATGTCGGCGCCCATGTGGTACGAGCTGAGCGACCGCCTTGCGGAGCGGCTGCGGGGCTGCAGCGCGCCCTGCCTCAAGCAGCACGCATGGGTGGCGGCTGAGACGTAGCTTCAGCAGAAGGCGGTGATCCAATAGTACTCCTTCCAGTACAACACTAACCTATGCAAAGTGGACCTTTCTTTACCCTGCCCAGCTCCAATCTTTGATCCGTCCATGTTTGAGGTAATGTGTACAGAGAACGAGGATGCCAAGCCAAATTTGTCGAACGAGGATGTCAAGTCTGAGGTAATATCGTTGCTGGCCCAACTATTCACCTTTTAAAACTGTTTTGTTTTTTGTGACAGTCGCCTCTGTATCAACTCAGGAGGGAAGTATCAATCTGTTAGTGCTATTTCTGCAATTTTGTAAGCCAGATTTGTGCCAAGTGCATTGCATAATATATCTCTAATAGGTCCATTGCTATTTCTGAGATTTTCCATCAATTTTTATTACAACAGAAAAATGGTCCTTAACACATATATAGTTTGTACTGGGCAACTGATATATATGATGGTTGATAACAATTACTTCAGGGTATCCATTCAACTATATTTTACATACTCAACAAAAAATTTGACATCTAATCTGGTCGAGAAAACAGTCTGATATATTCTTTTTTCTTTTGCGAATTCAGTCCGAGATATTCTCTTCTTCCCTACAAATAATTTTGTATTGACGAGTTAGCATTCAATGTGATTCAGTTCCCAGCCATAGATTAGTCTTATTATGAGCTACCTAGAAAGTGTTTAGGCTTTTAGTTTTAGTTATGGTCATGGACTGTGCACACGATTCACGGAATTAAAAACTGCATCAAGCATTAATTTATACATGCGTGAAGCATTTTACAATAAATTTCCTATTATTCATCAGCTAGCGGAATGAGCGGACACTGTATGACAAGGCGAACAAGCACACTAAATATCACGAGTCATAATAGCTATTTTTACAAAAGCATTTCACTGGAATATGATGTGATTACCTTTTTCTTAAGCTTCAGAAGGTTATCTTGGATTGAAATGACAATTTGTAACTTTTCACCTTTTTTAATAGTTCTGAAGACCATTAGAAAATTGAACTGGTGGTGAGTTCAACCAGGTCCAAAATTGTTGGTCAAACATGAAAGGATGCACATTCGTTTTTGGAGACTGAAAAAACGTTTCATGAAGCAATCTTGAGGTATCAGTCAAGTCTCACTTTTTTTATTCATTGTTGGCCATTTGCATGTTGTGTATCATTTTTGGTTGTTGTTAGAAGGCAAACTATCAGAAAGTGTTTCCTGCTGATTATAATTCTGTTCACCATCGATATCTAAAGTTTGTGGTTCAATTTATGAACTGCACTGGCCTAGATACTATTGCCGAAAGTTGATGCTGACACCCAGTAAGATCCTCCTGGAGCTGCCTTCTCTGAGCATATCTCCAATCATGTATCTACTGATTCACATCATAAATGTTAAATTTCTGATAGGCTTACTATACATATATGTTTCTGGATCTTACAGAATATCAGATGTTAAAGAGTTTATCAGTTTACTCTACCAGATACATTAATCTTTTTGGTTTTGTTTCTATTCTATTTATGGTGAAAAAAAGATTTTTTCGCCATTTGGTTGATGTTTAATTAAAACATTTTTGTATGCCTATTGAATATATGTTAGTTCAACCGATATTCCAAATAACAATTTTATATCGTGCTGCTTACTATAGTTTTTTCCTCTGAGGAAACAACACCAAGGCACCCCGTGAGTATTTGTCAGTTCAACTGATATTCCACTTTTGCATATTGTAGTACTTCCCATAGTTATTTCCTCTCAGGAAACAACACCAAGGCAATATATTTTTACCCTGTTTATAACAGCCTATTTGTTTCCAACAATAGAGACTTAGGCTATCTTATTAAATGTTCCTTTTTGCACCCTGCTGATCAGCTGAATAATATCCTTCTGATATATATTTCCTAAACTATGAAAGACATTATTATTTCTCTGACTAAAATCTATCTCACAGGTGCCGCCATGGCAACATCCATGAGACTATAAGGATCCTGAGGGAAAGAGTTGTGAGCCGATGGCGCATCTATTCACACCATGGACATGCATCGCCTGCTACTCATGCGCCCACTCTGAAGGCAAGCAAGTATGTATCTTAAGTTTCATGCTGCAGTTAACATTTAATCATATTAATATCATCTCTGATATCCTGGACACAACATAGATTTTACAAGCAAAACTTTATGAAGCTAGATTTGTTGCACGTGCACTGCATTTTGATGTAATTGGGCTGGACTAATTTTGTGTTTTTCCATCATGTTGAATGTTGTCCCTGATGTACGTACATTATTAGCTATCATGTAAACGACAAATAGCTGATGTTTGGTGATAGTTACTTCATGGTATGTTGTACTGTTATGACCGGTTTGGTCTATACTAGGAAGAGGCCCACCGGGCATTAGTATTAGGGGCTTGACCCACAAGTTATCTTAGGCAATTTATTTTAGGCAAGTTATCTTAGGCTAAAGTTATAAATACTACTCCCTCCGTTCCGAATTACGTGTCTTAGATTTGTCTAGATACGGATGTATCTAGTACTAAAATGAGTCTAGATACATCCGTATCTAGACAAATCCAAGACAAGTAATTTGGAACGGAGGGAGTAGTTGTAAGATATCGTTTGAGATCAAGCAATAAAGATATTATAATCTTCTGTTGCCCGGCTCCCAAAGGAGACGGAACCCTAGCCGCCGCCACACCTAGCCCTAGCCGCGACGGCACCTGCCCGCCGGCGCGCCCGCTCCAGCCCTCGTCCTCCTCCTTGCCCATACAACCTACGCCGGAGGCCTGGTAGGAACCCTAGTCCTACCAATTTGGTATCCAGAGACACCAGGACGATCATGTCGCTCCCTCCATCACCGCCGTCGCTGCCATCCACCTCCGCCCCGCTCTCGCCGACGCCGGCCACATCCACGCCGATGACGGCGATCACATCCGGCACCACCACCACCGCGCCAGCGCCAATCACCACCACGGCGGATCCGCCCCCGCTCCTCTCGCCCGAGAAGGTGTCGGGCACCCTGCGAGAGCTTGTCCAGGCGGTCAGGGGCATTACCCTCTACCTCGCCGGGAACCAGCCCTCGCCACCGAGCGCCGCCACCACCGCCTACGGGCCGCCGCCGCTCCAGTGGCCCGCCCCGGCCTTCCAGGCGCCCTATGGAGGGGCGCCCCCGCCGCTGCTGCTGCTGCCGAACTACTCGGTCGCGGGACAGCCTTGGCCAGCGTGGCCGGCCTCCACCGCTTCGCTGGGGGGCCCAACCCAGCAGTTTCTCCCGGCGCCACCGCCGGCCCCCACGACGCAGGCGCCGGTGCAGCAGCTCCCCCAAGCGCCGCCGCCATCGACAGCACCACCACCCGTGCCTCTGGCCACTTGTCGGCTCCTGCACCAGGTGCAGTTTCCGCCGTCTCCATCGCCGATCCCTGCGTGGGCGACCGGCTCGTCTTCGGGCCGGTATACTCCACAGCGCCGGAACATCCGACGCCCTCCCTGCGGGTTGATCACCACTCCAGCTCGGCGAACTACTCCCCGGCGTTTCCTAACCCGGCATACGCGCTGCCGGCGACCGCGGCCGCCCCCGGGCACGGCGGGCCGATGCCCCCTCGCTTCGCCAAGCTGGACTTCGCCACCTACGAGGGCACGGAGGACCCCCTCAACTGGCTCAACCAATGCGAGCAGTTCTTTCGAGGGCAGCGGACGCTCGCTTCGGATCGTACCTGGCTCGCGTCCTATCATCTTCGAGGCGCGGCACAGACCTGGTACTACGCCCTCGAGCAGGACGAGGGCGGCATGCCTCCATGGGAGCGCTTCCGGGAGCTCTATCTCCTCCGTTTCGGGCCTCCTATCCGCAGGAGTCGACTGGCAGCCCTCGGCTGTTTGCCTTTCACATCTACGGTGTAGGACTACGCCGACCGCTTCCAGGCCTTGGCGTGCCACGTCGGGCGTCTCCGCGACACAGCGCGCCGAGCTCTTTGTGGGCGGCCCTGCCGGACCATATTCGCGTGGACGTCGAGCTCCGGGATCCCCCCGACCTCCAGACGGCCATGTACTACGCCCGGGCCTTCGAGCAACGGGCCCAGGCACTGCAGCAGCCACTCGGACGGAGCGGCCGCCAGCTCAGTCGGCCAGCGCCGACTCCTGCAGGCACGGGTCGGCCTATTCCAGCCGCGACGGCCACCCCCCCCCCCCCCCCCGACCGCCACACGGCCTTTCCGTCGGTTGTCACCGGCCGAGCAGCAGGAGCGTCGCCGTCAGGGTCTCTGCTTCAACTGCGATGAGCCCTACACGCCGACCCATGTCTGCCCCCGCCTATTTTATCTGGAGACGGTCGACTACACTGAGGCGGACGACTCGCCCGACACGCTACCTCCCCCTGTAGCGTCCGAGGAGGCGGCCGCGGATTCCGCGGCGATGGCGTGCTTCGTCTCCCTTCACGCCCTAGCCGGCATCCGGGGCGAGCGGACCATGCTGCTGCCCGTGACGATCCATGGCGAGCGACTGGTGGCCCTGCTTGATACGGGCTCCACCCACAACTTTCTGCCCGCGACGGCCATGTGTCGGCTAGCCCTTCCGACGACGGGCGGGAGCGCCTGCGGATCACGGTGGCGAACAGCGATCGCCTCCGGTGTCATGGGCTCGCCCGCGACGTTCCCATCTCCATCGGCGGCGAACACTTCTCCATTACCTGTGCAGGGATCGACCTCGGCTGCTTCGACTTCATTCTCAGGGTGGACTTTCTCCAGACCCTCGGCCCCATCCTGTGGGATTTCGATGCGCTCACGATGACGTTCTGGCGGCAGGGCCGCCGCATCCGGTGGGAGGGCCTTTGGGGCGCCGCGCCAGCCGTGCCACACCTCCAGCTGGCCGCCGCGTCCTCGGAGGTCGAGCACCCCCTGCTGGATCCCCTTATGCAGCAGCAAAGCGACCTCTTCGACGAGCCGCGGGGTCTTCCGCCTGCCCGGGTGTACGACCATCGTATTCACCTCGTACTGGGCACCACTCCGGTGGCGGTTCGGCCCTACCGCTACCCCCAGCTGCACAAGGATGAGTTGGAGCGCCAGTGTGCCTTGATGCTCGCTGCGGGCATCATCGGGATCTCCACGTCGCCCTTCTCGGCGCCGGTGCTTCTCGTCCGTAAGTCGGATGGTACATGGCGCTTCTGCATCGACTTCCGCGCCCTCAACGCGCTCGCGCTCAAGGACAAGTTCCCTATACCGGTGGTCGACGAGCTCTTGGATGAGCTCCATGGGGCGCGCTTCTTCACCAAGCTCGATCTCTAGTCGGGCTATCATCAGGTGCGCATGCATCCGGACGACATCGCCAAGACGGCGTTTCGCACCCACCATGGCCACTTTGAGTTCTTGGCGATGCCCTTCGGCCTCGCCAACGCCCCGGCGATGTTCCAGGCCCTGATGAACGACGTCCTTCGACCCTACTTACGGCGGTTTGTGCTTGTTTTCTTTGATGACATTCTTATCTACAGCGCCACCTAGGCTGAGCACCTCCAGCATGTCGCCATCGTCTTCAACGAGTTTCGGGCACACCACCTCCACCTTAAGCGCTCGAAGTGCTCGTTCGGGACGCTTTCCGTCGCCTACCTCGGCCATGTCATCTCGGCCGACGGGGTGGCTATGGACGCCGACAAGGTGGCGTCCCCCTCCGCATGGCCGACGCCTCACTCGCCACGGGCTCTCCGCGGGTTCCTCGGACTCGCCGGCTACTACCGGAAATTTATCCGGGAGTTCGGACTCATCGCGGCGCCTCTCACGCGGTTGCTTCGCCACGACGCCTTCGCCTGGGACGACGAGGCGACGATGGCATTCGAAGCCCTCAAGGGGGCCCTCACAACGGGCCCCGTCCTCCAGATGCCCGACTTTGATCGCCCGTTCGTGGTGGACTGTGATGCCTCGGGCGCCGGCTTCGGCGCTGTGCTTCATCAGGGCGATGGGCCCCTCGCTTTCTTCAGCCGGCCTTTCGCTCCGCGCCATCTTAAGCTGGCAGCTTACGAGCGGGAGCTCATTGGCCTTGTCCAGGCCGTTCGTCATTGGCGGCCGTACTTGTGGGGGCGGACCTTCCATATTCGCACGGACCACTACAGCCTGAAGTTCTTGCTGGATCAACGGCTGTAGACCGTTCCGCAGCACCAGTGGATACGCAAGCTCTTCGGCTTTGACTTCTCCGTCGAGTATCGGCCGGGCCGTCTTAACACCGTGGCCGATGCGCTGCCCCGTCGCGATTCCGACCTCGCGCCATCTGCCGACGCGACCGCCGGGACGGCCCTGTGCATCCGCTCCGGGCCCTCGTTCGGTCTCTTCGCCGACATTCGCCTCGCCACTGCAACGGCGGACGCCGCCGCCCTTCTTCAGCAGCAGCTCACGGCCGGCGACTTGGAGGAGCCTTGGCGCTTCTCTGACGGACTGCTCCTCCATGGGCGCCGGATCTTTGTTCCGGCACATGATGATCTCCGTCACCAGGTGTTGCAGCTCGCGCACTCGGCGGGCCATGAGGGTGTGCAGAAAACCCTCCATCGTCTTCGCGCCGACTTCTACATCCCTGGCGATCGTGCCCTGGTCCGCGACTGGGTTCGGTCTTGTCAGACTTGCCAGCGCAACAAGACGGAGACCCTGAGGCCGGCTGGGCTACTTCAGCCCTTGGAGGTGCCGTCTCAGGTTTGGGCAGATATATCCATGGACTTCATCGAGGGGCTTCCCAAGGTGGGGGGCAAGTCGGTCATCCTCACGGTGGTCGATCGCTTCTCTAAGTACGTCCACTTCATCGCGCTCGGCCATCCGTACACGGCGGCGTCTGTGGCCCGGGCCTTCTTCGACGGCATCGTCCGTCTACACGGGTTCCCTACTTCGACCGTCAGTGATTGGGACCCAGTCTTCACGGGCCATGTCTGGCGTGACCTCTTCAGGATGGCGGGTGTCCAGCTCCGCCTGAGTACGGCGTTTCATCCTCAGACGGACGGTCAGTCCGAGGTGGTTAACAAGGTCATTGCCATGTATTTACGTTGTGTGACAGGTGATCGGCCACGCGCTTGGGTCGACTGGCTCTCTTGGGCGGAGTACTGCTACAACACTTCTTATCACTCCGCCCTGCGCGCGACGCCGTTTGAGGTGGTCTATGGTCGACCACCCCCGCCTATTCTTCCGGTCGACCCAGAGACGGCTCGGACGGCGGTTGCGGGTGACCTTATCCGCACCCGTGACGAGATGCTGGCTGAGGTCCGTCAGCGTCTCCTTCAGGGCCCAACAGATGGCCAAGCACAACTACGACAATCATCATTGTGAGGCGGAGTTCGCGGTGGGTGACTGGGTGTGGCTGCGTCTTCTCCACCGCTCTACGCAGTCACTGGACCCACGCGCGAAGCGCAAGCTTGGCCCTCGCTACGCCGGGCCCTTCCCTATCGTGGAGCGCATTGGGAAGGTGGCCTATCGTCTTCAGCTTCCAGCCAACGCTCGCATCCACGATGTCTTCCATGTGGGGCTGCTCAAGCCCTTCCGTGGCGAGCCACCAGCGACTCCTCCGGCGCTTCCGCCAACCACCGATGGTCGCATTCTTCCAGAGCCGGCAAAGGTGTTGCAGGCACAGCTCCGTCGTGGCGTGTGGTTCGTCCTCGTTCAGTGGGCGGGCCTTCCGGAGGAGGAAGATACTTGGGAGCAGTGCGAGGAATTCCGCCAACACTATCCAGACTTTCAGCTCGAGGACGAGCTGTTTGCGCAGGCGGGGAGAGATGTTATGACCGGTTTGATCTATAGTAGGAAGAGGCCCACCGGGCATTAGTATTAGGGGCTTGACCCACAAGTTATCTTAGGCAATTTATTTTAGGCAAGTTATCTTAGGCTAAAGTTATAAATACTAGTTATAAGACATCGTTTGAGATCAAGCAATAAAGATATTATAATCTTCTGTTGCCCGGCTCCCGAAGGAGCCGGAACCCTAGCCGCCGCCGCACCTAGCCCTAGCCGCGACGACGCCTGCCCGCCGGCGTGCCCGCTCCAGCCCTCGTCCTCCTCCTCCTTGCCCATACAACCTACGCCGGAGGCCTGGTAGGAACCCTAGTCCTACCATGTACATTCCTCAACAACACATTGTGATCTTCTGGCCTTGCCTGATGCTTCACTATTTGAGGACCATGCAGTAAAATGGATTTAATTTCCAGTCTATGTAGGATTATTAATCATCTGATGCGGAAAGTTTAAGGTTCAGAATATGTTTAGTTACGCTCTTACAGTTTATGCAAGCGAATTAGCAGAAATAAATTGCACAAACTATTCTCATTTTTCATAAATGTGAAGCACGTACAACTATTTTTCTATTGCGAGAAAAACATTCCTTGCCCCAAGCGAGCCACCACACAAATAAGAGTGACTCCCAAGATTTTTTCAGAACTGAGTTAGTTACATTATCCGTAAGAGTATCTTATGTTTTAAGTGACAATCTTCAAACTGTCTCTACTTTATTAATTTAATTTTTTATAAATACTATGAAGACTAAAATTTTAAGAATTAAACCAATAAGTGTATTTAGTGAAGTCAGAGGTCTATTTGGAATATTCTTAGTGCAAGTCTGACATGAACGGAGGGCTGTTGTTTTTCCATGACTTAATGGTGCTTCATGAAGCAGCAGTCATAATATCAATCAAAGTCGAAGCCTTTGTCTAATCTCCTTTTGTTGTAAAACATTAGTTTGGAATATTCTTAACTTAATTAATGATCACTTCTATTATGCTACCATTTTATGCGCACCATGTTTTTAAATGCAATGGCCCAGTACGAAACAATTAACTATACATCAATTTCTCTTGAAGTTAGAAGGAAGTCCCTGTTATTTGTAATTTTATACACCATACACCTATGAAGTTTCTTATTTCTTATTTAACTCTTCTATAGAATATGCTATTCCTAAAGGTTGTTGCTGACACCCAAAAAGCTCCTCAGTAGATATGTTCCTCTCCAGCACATCACTTGGTGGATCTAGAGAGGCAACCATCAGCTTATGAAAAAGGGAAAATATATTGCCTGCTATTGTTCCTTACCAAGAGTAATTTCCCCAGTGCCTAACTTACAATTTGATTTGTTGCATCATGAAAAGATCTCCATGATGTGCATAGGCATGCGTATTTTTACATTGAATCCGTTTGCCTATCTTACATCCATGCATTCACATATTAGAGGACAAATATGTTGTAGGATCTTATCTACATGCATGAATGTGAACTCTTTATTCAATGGTAAAGCTGGCTTTATCAGGTGACATGGGCTAGACCTTTCCACATATATATACTTCATTAGTTATCACAGTATATATTTTGCCAGCATCTTTGCATTATTGATGCACAGTATATTTCTATTATTGTTGACACCAGATTTTGGCACGGTCAAGAACTTATTTAATATGGACTCAAATGGAGAAGTGATCTTCATGAAAGAGTTCCGCATTGTTGATATGAACATCTTTGAAGTTTGGGTCATCGACATCCGATTTCATCTCGAAGGCCGAAACTATGCTCAAAGTACTAAGATTTTATATTCAGAGTACAGTTTGGCTGATTGAGCCTCCAAGACCACCTCAGATGGAAAAATTATCTACACGGATTGTCTTCGTCTCGTCGAAACGATTGATTTTGATATAAAAATCGTTCCAACCGTATGCAAAAGTTAGAGCCATCGGAATACAGCCCTGTCAGAGGCAAAAACTGGCGCGCCCCACCAGACACCCTGTCTGATGGGTAGCGCGAGGGACAGCCTGTTTTGCTCGACCGATTTGACCCTCAAGATAACCTCTGATCAAAAAATGTTCAACATAAAAGTTGTTCGTCTCGTCGAAACGGTTAAGATTGCTTTTGCGCTCGTTTCCATCCGAGATCGTTTACCACCACAAAAAAGACCCGCAAGGTGCAGCCAGTTTAAACCGAACAGTTTTGGAAAGTTCGGACAAAACCAATCCGAATTTGACTAGGGTTTTGGGCGTGAATCCAAGCCTTTTCCTTGCACGGGAAGTCCAGCCGCCTCTTATATACCTGAGGGGTGACGGCCGATTGAACAACACACAATCGAACAAATCTATTTACACTTTTTATCTTTACTTTTCCTTCTCCCTTGTTCTTCTTCTTCCTCGTTCTTCGTCTGTTCTTCTTGTTGCAGGGCGGCGAACCTTGAGGCCCAAGGGGCGATCAGGTCGACCTAGGGCAGCCCATAGCCGCCGCGCGCCCTGACGGGGTCCCCCCCCCCCCCCCCGGGCGTGTGGGGTTTCGGGTTCTCAAAAGCGCCCGCCGGATTGCTTGCATACCGCGCTTCCGGACGGGTCTCCTTCGACATGAGCTGCGGTGCATCACCCCCGGCGTCGAGGGTACACGGTGACGTGTTCGTGTGTCAACACACTTTTTGGTGACTCCGCTAGGGACGAAGCTTCGAACGGTCTCCGGCCCGTTCTTGCTACAAAGAGATCGTCATCTAGGGTTTGCAGTCTACAAAGGTAATATGAATACCCAATCCCTTTATGTAGATGCAAATAATTCATATGGTGTTACTAGATCGTTCAATGAGTATACTCTATCGGCTAACCCTAGTTTTTTCAATCATGCAACTAACTACGTGCAAGGACCGATTCAAAGTAATTTATATACTTCAACTTCTTATGATATTAGTAACATGCACCATATGTATCCCAACTCACACGCATCGGCAACCCAGCAAATTCATATGCCGATGAGCAACATGATGAGTTCGATTAATCAATTGGAAACACCCCAAGTTAGAATTTCCAATGCCATACGAGAAAGTGTTTCACCCTTTTATTCATCGGCAGCTAATGTGCAATATAGTAATCCAACCATGCCGATGAATGAGAGAATTGGCAATGCTACTAGTGGCTATTCGGCCAGTTACTCTCAACCGTCATATGCTACACCTCATGTTACTAATTCTTCGGCACCATACACAACTGTAGATGCTCATAATTCGGCTTCACACCTTCCTGGTTATAGCCGAATGAATGTAAATTTTACAGGAGCGGTTGTGCCCAACATTGTAGAGGATGAGGTAGTGGTGGCTGCATTGAAGAGTTTAGCCCAAAATAAGAGAATTAGTGCTCTTTGCCTTGAACAACATGAAAAGGGGCTATTTCCTGATTATGCCGCAATAAAAGCTAGAGTTTTGCAAGAAGATGAATCTTTGCCAACTGATAAAATTGGCGAGCAAAAGGATGGTCTTACAACAATGCATATGCCTTCACCTAGTACTATATCATATTATACACCCCCTACACAATTGCAAAATTTCGGCAACACCCGTGTGTCATTGCCGAAAGAATCTAAAAGCATTGGGGGGCAATCATATCCGGAGTGGGCTGAAATTGAGAAAAAGCTTAAAGCTGATTTTGCCGCTCGCCGTCAGAAATAAATAGAAAAAGAATTGGCTCAGATAAAAGAAGCATTGCCAATTGGTAGTATCAATGAAAAGAAGGATGATTCGGAACATGAAAGTGCTTCGGTTAAAAAATCCGAATCAAGTAGTATATATTCTGAATCCATCAAATCCAACGAGGCAAGCATTATTGAGAAAGGGCATGGCAAGCATAGGAAAACAACGGTGCTTGATTTTTCTGAAGTTAATGGAACCTACTTCCTGCCCTATGAGTTCCATGTCGTAGAAATTGACAAGCTTCAAGGACAAGAACAAGTAGCCGAACAAAGTTCGCCCGACAAAAAATTTCAAAGCAATGATGCACGGATTCAAGAAAAAGATGATGACAAGATGTTGGGGAGCCATCCAAAGACGGAGCAAGATGTTCTTCAAATGGCACCACCATCATGTTCTCCGAACATATTTGAAGAGGTATGCATAGCGAGTTTACCTATTTTCAGATTTGGTCGCAACTTCATTATTGATGCATCTATAAGAAATATTCTCATAAGTAATTTTGAAAGACCAATGAAGAAGGGTAATTTACTTGTTAGCAATAAAATTGTTATGGAACATATCGGTCAAACCATTGCGCCATTTATAAAGACCGATAATGAATTATTGTTACAGCCAAAGCTTTCCCCGTTGCTTTATCTAAAGTTCATATCTAGTTGGGTAGCTTTGCTTATTTCGTACTTGGCTTGCACTTGGTCTCAACTGAGACATGTATGTTCTAAATATCTTCGTTTCAGAAATTTAAAGCCAAGGTTAAATTCTATTGAGAAAACTGATGCTAATACAATATCTTATCCAAAGACATCGGAGATAGAGTGGAAAACACAATGCATAGCCGAATGGGGAGATTCCAAATCTGAACCATTTGTTTGCTTATCTCCAAAGCCGTTCAAACAGCAAGATCGGCTAGAAAACAAGAAGTATACCTTCAATTCAAGCATGTGTGATCAAATATTTGATTTGTTGCTGAAAAATAATTACATTACAATTCTCGATCACCATGTTAAGCCATCAATCCAAGGACGAATGTATTGTAAGTTGCATGATTCGTCCAAACATAATTTTGAGGATTGCAACATGTTTCGGCAAATAGTTAAATCGGCCATTGAAAAAGGACGATTGAAGTTTGTTGAAACACCAAGAGATGACCAGTCTATTCCGAGTGGTCCCGATGGCAAAAGGTTTTTGCATCGGCTGCTTCAAGTCGATCCATTTAAAGAGAATGTAAAAACCGCAGGTGATGGGATCAAGGTTTCAAGTAAAGAAGTTGTTGAAGAGCATAATGAACATAATCTTGAGGGCGAAAATTCCATCGAAGCTACAATGAAGACGCCAAGGACTGGAGCAAGCAAATCCAATGATCGATGAAAGCAAACCAAAAGAAAACAAAGGCCGAAATGAGCACAAGTGTAAGAAATCAAAAATCACCTTTGCTGAACTATTGGATAAATATCAAAAGATGAGTGAAGAGAAGAATGCTTATCGGCCAAATCATGCAAAGAAACCAAGATCACCCCCAAGGCGCAAATATGAGGATTGGTATTGGCAAAGTGATAATTTTAATGCAACATATTCATATCCTTATTTTGGGCCACCAATGCCAATGCCGTGGATGCCTCCCTATGCTCATATAGATACATATTCATCATGGGACAGGTATGGTACAAGGGCACATTCTCCATCTTATTCTAGACCATCTCAACAATACTATGCAGCTCCAAGAAGATCAACATTTGAACAATCACGTATCAAAGACCATTTTAATCATAAGGAATCGGTCCAGAGCTCAAGGAAGAAGAAAGAGATGGTAAAGCAAGTTTACCGCGTGAAAAGAGATGGTCGTAAGTGTGCTACTTCAGATTTGATCTCAAAAAACAAAGAGCCAATTAAAGTGTTGACATTGGCTACAAAAGGCAAAGAAGTGAAGCAATCACTTGATAAAAATCAGAGTGCCAAATCTGAAGAAAATAAGTTGAGGGTGCACAAGGCCCAGAAAAAGTTGACATTGGTTGAAACAAAATCACAGTCGAGGTGCTCACTCGGCTTATCGTATTGGCAAAAGAAGGAATTACAAAATCTTAGTGCACAAGAGCTTAGAAAGAGGAACATGGCATGGGTTCCCAAGAGGATCAATCAAAACAAAAACGATGTGCATGCTTCAATTGCAACAAGTACAATAAAAATGAAGAACGAGAATGATGGAAGCAACAAACAATTAAGCCGAATGTGTGCATCACAACATCAAAATCTTCGGTTAGCACATCATCCATTTTCTTCAACAATGCCATTGATGCCTTTGCCATGGAATTCATCCACAGGTATGATCAGTTACCCTCCATGGACTTATTTTGATCCATGGATGCAACATAATTTTCTATATGATGACAGAGTATTACCAAATCACTATACATTTGGTTAGTTACATTTTTGTTGCTAAGACAAAGGAGCCGAAATATTTTATTGCTATTTTATTTGTTTATTTCGGCTATACATGTTTTAATGGATGAATTCTACATGAACCTCATGGTAATGGCCGATACTTAACTATCGTCCTAAGAAACTATCTGATCATGGCCGGTGTGGAATTCTAACACCGTCCTTAGTTCAATTGGAACCGAGACAAGGTACATGTTAAGTGATACTAGCTTTGTCTCTCTAGTACTATGGAGATTATATTTTGATGGTTCAATTTGTAGCAATGGCCAAAGTGTTGGTGTTGTTTATTTATCTCCATATGGAGCTAGTTTGTGAAGCCTCATGCCGCTTAAGATATTTTTGCACAATGATCAAAGCCGAATATGCATTGTTATTCGGATTGGAGCTTTGCCTTGCTATAGGTGCTATACATATTGAGGCTTCCGGTGATTCGTTATTAGTAGTGCAACAAATGTCCAAGGGTTATCAATGTTTTGATGAATCACTTATAGTTTATCTTTTGATATGACTAGATGCAAGATTTACCTTGGGTTGCTTTAAAGTTGTTCATATATCTAGACATGACAATTTGAAAGAGTTGGCACAGCAAGCATATGGCTACTATGTTAACTATGGTGTATTGTATTTATATCAATAGCCGATGCTAGGTTTTGTCAACATAGGCGAGGGAGTCCTGGACTAGGGGGTGTCCGGACAGCCGGACTATCATCGTCCGCCGGACTCCAAGACTACGAAGATACAAGATTGAAGACTCCGTCCCGTGTCCGGATGGGACTTTCCTTGGCGTGGAAGGCAAGCTTGGCAATATGGATATGTAGATCCCCTACCATTGTAACCGACTCTGTGTAACCCTAGCCTCCTCCGGTGTCTATATAAACCGGAGGGCTTTAGTCCGTAGGACACAACCTACATTACAACAATCATACCATAGGCTAGCTTTAGGGTTTAG
The DNA here is from genome assembly GCA_963921465.1 of Triticum timopheevii. Lineage (NCBI taxonomy): Eukaryota > Viridiplantae > Streptophyta > Magnoliopsida > Poales > Poaceae > Triticum > Triticum timopheevii. Next base: position 110,602,606 of record OY997270.1, read on the forward strand.
CCTCCTTGATCTCGTGGTAGATCCACTCTTGTACTACCCATATCATCAATATTAATCAAGCAGGACGTAGGGTTTTACCTCCATCAAGAGGGCCCGAACCTGGGTAAAACATCGTGTCCCTTGTCTCCTGTTACCATCCGCCTAGACGCACAGTTCGGGACCCCCTACCCGAGATCCGCCGGTTTTGACACCGACATTGGTGCTTTCATTGAGAGTTCCTCTGTGTCGTCACCGATAGGCTCGATGGCATCTTCAATCAACAACGCTGTCCAGGGTGAGACTTTTCTCCCCGGACAGATCTTCGTATTCGGCGGCTTTGCACTGCGGGCTAACTCACTTGGCCATCTGGAGCAGATCGAAAGCTATGCCCCTGGCCATCAGGTCAGATTCGGAAGCCTAAACTTCACGGCCGACGTCCGCGGGGAGTTGATCTTCGACGGGCTCGAGCCAAAGCCAAGCGCGCCGCACTGTTGTGATGGGCACGATCTAGCTCTGCCGCCGAATAGTGCCTTGGTGGCCGCACACGAATCCGCTTCGGCCCTTAGTCTGGATCGCCCAGATCGAGGACCGGTGGATGGCACCACCTCGGGGGCTTCAACTTCCACGGCGATGGAGCCGAACACTAACCTTGTCCCTCGCGAAACTCATGGTTCCGAGGTGCCGGACTCCTTGCCGGACTCCAGACCTCCCACGCCCCTACCAATCAAATCGGATTAGGCGCCGGTTATGGAATTCACCGCCGCGGACATCTTCCAATACTCGCCCTTTGGCGACATCTTAAATTCGCTAAAGCATCTCTCGCTATCGGGAGAGTCCTGGCCGGACTATGGCCAGGATGGTTGGGATACGGACGACGAAGAAATTCAGAGCCCACCCACCACCCACTTTGTAGCCACTGTCGATGATCTTACCGACATGCTAGACTACGACTCCGAAGACATCGACGCTATGGACGATGATGCTGGAGACGAACAGGAACCAGCGCCTACAGGGCACTGGAAGACCACCTCGTCATACGACATATACATGGTGGACACCCCAAAGGACGGGGACGGCGAAGAAGTAGCGGAGGCAGATTCCTTAAAGAAACAGCCCAAGCCCCGACGTCAGCGGCGCCGCTCTAAATCCCGCCACAGCAAGAATGGAGATTCCGGCACAGGAGAAAATAATACCCCAGAGAGTGCCGAAGATAATCCCCTCCAGCAAGACTCAGCGCAGGAGGACGCAGAAGCAAGCCCCCACGAGAGGGCGGTAGACGAAGAGGTCGAGGATTATAACTATATACCTCCCTCCGAAGACGAGGCAAGCCTCAACGACGACGAATTCGTTGTGCCCGAGGATCCCGTCGAATAAGAGCTTTTTAAACGCAGGCTTATCGCCACGGCAAATAGCCTAAAGAAAAAGCAACAGCAGCTTCAAGCTGATCAGGACCTGCTGGCCGATTGATGGACCGAGGTCCTCGCGGCCGAAGAGTTTAAACTCGAACGCCCCTCCAAAAGCTACCCCAGACGCAAGTTGCTCCCCCGATTAGAGGAGGAAGCATACATACCTTCATCACCAGCCGATGATACGGCCGACCGACCACCCCGTGGTCGCGACAGAGAGGCATCCAGACCCTCCACAAAGACCGTACCCCGGCATCGCTCCAAAAGTACGAAGCCAAGATGGAATGCGCCGGACTTGCGAGACGTATTGGAGGACAAAGCAAGGCAATCCAGATCCATCTACGGATCACGAGGGTGCCCCACGACCAGCGACGAATACCGTCGCGCCGGATACAATAACCCCGGCCGGGCCGAACACAGCAGACAACGCTCTCTCGAGCTGCGTCGTGATATCGCTCAATATAGCGGCGCCGCACACCCGCTATGCTTCACTGACGAAGTAATGGATCATCAAATCCCCGAAGGGTTTAAGCCCGTAAACATCGAATCCTACGACGGCACAACAGACCCCGCGGTTTGGATTGAAGATTATCTCCTTCACATCCATATGGCCCGCGGCGACGATCTCCATGCCATCAAGTACCTCCCACTCAAGCTTAAAGGACCAGCCCGGCATTGGCTTAACAGCTTGCCCGCAGAGTCAATTGGGTGTTGGGAAGACCTGGAAGCCGCATTCCTCGACAATTTCCAGGGCACGTATGTGCGGCCACCAGACGCCGATGACCTAAGCCACATAATTCAGCAGCCAGAGGAATCGGCCAGACAATTCTGGACACGGTTCTTGACAAAGAAAAACCAAATTGTCGACTGTCCGGATGCAGAGGCCCTCGCAGCCTTCAAACATAACATCCGCGACGAGTGGCTAGCCCGGCACCTGGGACAGGAAAAGCCGAAATCCATGGCAGCACTCACATCATTAATGACCCGCTTTTGCACGGGAGAGGATAGCTGGCTAGCTCGCAGCAACAACCTCAACAAAAATTCTGGCAGTCCGGATACTAAGGACCACAACGGCAGGTCACGTCGAAACAAAAACAAACACCGCATTAACGGCGACGATAAGGAGGATACGGCAGTCAACGCCGGATTCCGAGGCTCTAAACCCGGTCAGCGGAAGAAGCCATTCAAAAGAACCACTCCGGGTCCGTCCAACTTGGACCGAATACTCGACCGCTTATGCCAGATACATGGCACCCCCGAAAAGCCAGCCAATCACACCAACAGAGATTGCTGGGTGTTCAAGCAGGCAGGCAAGTTAATTGCCGAAAACAATGACAAGGGTCTAAACAGCGACGACGACGAGGAGACCCGATCGCCGAACAATAGAGGACAGAAGGGTTTCCCCCCACAAGTGTGGAGAACATGATTTACGCAACCCATATACCCAAGAGGGAGAGGAAGCGCGCACTAAGGGACGTCTATGCGATGGAGCCAGTCGCCCCAAAGTTCAATCCATGGTCCTCTTGTCCGATCATTTTCGATCGAAGAGACCATCCGACCAGCATACGCCATGGCGGATTCGCCGCATTGGTTTTAGACCCAATCGTCGATGGATTTCACCTCATGAGAGTCCTGATGGACGGCGGTAGTAGCCTGAACCTGCTTTATCAGGATACAGTGCGCAAGATGGGCATAGACCCCTCAAGGATTAAACCTACAAAGACAACCTTTAAAGGTGTCATACCAGGTGTGGAAGCCAATTGTACGGGCTCAGTCACACTGGAAGTGGTCTTCGGATCCCCGGATAATTTTCGGAGCGAAGAGTTAATCTTCGACATAGTCCCATTTAGCAGCGGCTATCACGCTCTGCTCGGACGAACCGCGTTTGCAAAGTTCAACGCGGTGCCGCATTATGTATACCTCAAGCTCAAGATGTCAGGCCCTCGTGGAGTCATCACGGTCAACGGAAATACGGAATGCTCCCTCCGAACGGAGGAACATACAGCGGCTCTCGCGGCAGAAGTACAGAGCAGCCTCTTAAGGCAATTTTCGAGTCCGGCCGTTAAACGGCCGGATACGGCAAAACGCGCCCGAAGCAATACCAACCAAGACAACCTGGCACGATCAGAGCATGCGTAGCAACGCGGACCTAACCACCGCCCTCGCATGATTGCAAGAACAACCCTCCGCGTACATCATTACGCTTTGGAGATACCATGGGCGCAGGGGAAGGGACATGATCACAATGGACCCAGAGTGCGGCTCGACCACACCAGGGGCTCGCAAGTGCGCCCCCCCTTTCTTTTTTATTATTATTTTCCTTCTTTGTATACACAGGACTCCGTTAAACAGAGGCCCTGTCCGGCGGTGAACCTGCCGAACTCACGATGCAACAGAGGGAAGAAAGAAGGTTGCGACGAACACTCATGTGGTCTCAATTACGAGCATTAAATTCGATTATATACACCAAGTCCGCAGCTCATCCCTGGAGGGGGATATGTTTAAATAGTCCAAATCCCTTGCTTACCGCACTATTTGTATCAGTCCGCACTCACAGCAGACTTCCTTTAATAAACAATGCAGCACTTTTCGACTGCAATTACATTACTTTATATATATATATATGTTCATTACAGGACATCTTGCACCCGTATATTTTGGTACGGTCTAATACACCAGGGGCTTATGTTCCCCACATTATGGTGTGATAAGTCCGAACACTTCCATAAGTGCGGCACCCCGAGCTTATAGCATTATATGAATCGGCTCTGAATCATGTCTTGGGATCAATAGTTGGTTTTGCCCGGCTCCCACATTTTGGTGCCTTACGTTCCGTTCTGTCGGCTAAGGTGGCACTGGGAGAACCACTGCGATTGCGCCCCGGTTGAGCCGGGCGAGCGCCTCAGTGGAGAAAGCTAAAACTGACCGGCATGATAAGGCGAGAGACTGGTCGCTGTTTGAGAGGTCTTTTCAAGTCCTTAAAGACTCATGCCGCTTCGAGCGAAGTTCCGGATAAATGTCCGACGAAGGCGTGGATAGCGCCCCGGATTCGGTCTTCCGAATACCAGGGGCTTCGCAGAAATTTAAAATTATAGAATTCTATGGCTAAGTGAGAGTGTTCAAGCATTATGAGTCCGGTTGCCTCGTTCGTCGTGTTGAGCGCCTCCCTAGATGGACCCAAAAATGGGAACAAGAGTGCTCAAGTTTATCCCGAACACCCCAGCACTCGCGGCTTGGGGGCTGAAGCCAACGACTTGCCATCTCTCAGATTTTATAAACGGCCGCACAGAAGGTAATATTTTAAATTAAACAAGCGTTGCTTAATGCGCATATGACCAAAGTTTTCAGCGCACAGGATAATACATAGCGGTTTACTCAAAAATTACATCTCTAGGGCATTCATCCGCAACATCGCGGGCTCCCTTCAGGACAGTTTTATAATACATTTCGGGCGTACGATACTCCTTGCCCGGTGGCGGCGGGTCCGTGAGAAGCTTCTCCGCATCCAGCCTGCCCCAGTGCACCTTTGTGCGGGCAAGGGCACGACGAGCACCTTCAATGCAGGCGGAGCGCTTGATGACCTCCACCCAGGGGCACGCATCCACCAGCCGCCGCACGAGGCCGAAGTAGCTCCCAGGCATGGCCTGTCCAGGCCACAGCCGGACTATAAGGCCCTTCATGGCCTCCTCAGCTACCTTGTGGAGTTCGTCCAGCTGCTTCAGCTGGTCGCTTGGGGGCACCGGATGGCCGGCCTCAGCGTACTGAGACCAGAAGACCTTCTCCGTCGAGCTCCCCTCCTCGCCACGATAGAATGCGGCAGCATCGGACACACTACGCGGCAGATCTGCAAATGCCCCTGGAGAGCTCCGAATGCGGGTAAGTGTCAGGTAGTTTACATTAACATGCTTGCTTTGCATGAAAAATGCCTTACCCGCCGCTATCTTCTTTACATCTTCAACCTCCTGAAGGGCCTTACGGGCCTCGGCCTTGGCGGACTTGGCACTTTCGAGAGCCGAGGCAAGCTCGGACTCTCGAGTCTTGGAGTCACGCTCCAAGCTCTCATGCTCTCCATGAGAGCCTGGAGCTCTTGCCGTACTTCCGCCACCCGTGCCTCCTGCTTTTCTCGCTCTACCCGTTCCGCGGCCGCACTGCGTTCGGCCGCGGACACAGCCTCCTTCAGGGCTGCCACCTCGTTCGTGGCCCCTGCAATACCCATATTATCCTTGTTAATTTTATTGCAACCAAAATCCTTTTCTGTAAGGTAACTATTCAAAGTGGTGTTACTCACCTTCTTTGTCCTCGAGCTGCTTCTTGGCATGGCCGAGCTCTTGCTCGGACCGCTCGAGATCCTGTTTCAACGCACCGACCTCCGCAGTCAGTGCGGCAGAGGTCAGCAGCGCAGCCTGCAAACCCATATTGACATATTTTAAGCAACCCTGTGTATTGTTGGGGAACGTAGTAATTTCAAAATTTTCCTACGCACACGCAAGATCATGGTGATGCATAGCAACGAGATTAAAGAGTGTTCGTCCACGTACCCTCGTAGACCGTAAACGGAAGCGTTATCACAACGCGGTTGATGTAGTTGTACGTCTTCACGATGCGACCGATCCAAGCACCAAACGTACGGAGCCTCCGAGTTCAGCACACGTTCAGCTCGATGACGATCTCCGGCCTCCGATCCAGCCGAGCTCCGGAGATGAGTTCCGTCAGCACGACGGCGTGGTGACGATGATGATGTTCTACCGGCGCAGGGCTTCGCCTAAACTCCGCGACGATATGACCGAGGTGGAATATGGTGGAAGGGGGCACCATACACGGCTAAGGAACGATCCGTAGATCAACTTGTGTGTCTATGGGGTGCCCCCTACCCCCGTATATAAAGAAGTGGAGGAGGGGAGGGCCGGCCCTCTTCTATGGCGCGCCCTAGGGGAGTCCTACTCCCACCGGGAGTAGGATTCCCCCTTTCCTAGTCCAACTAGGAGTCCTTCCATGTATTAGGAGTAGGAGACAAGGAAGGGGAAGAGAGAAGGGAAGGAAGGAGGGGGTGCGGCCCCTCCCCCTAGTCCAATTCGGACTAGGCCATGGGGGGGCGCGCGGCCTGCCCTAGGCAGCCCCTCTTTCTTTCCCGGAGGGCCCAATAAGGCCCAATACTTCTCCCCGGCGAATTCCCGTAACTCTCCGGTACTCCGAAAAATACCCGAATCACTCGGAACCTTTCCGAACTCCGAATATAGTCGTCCAATATATCGATCTTTACGTCTCAACCATTTCGAGACTCCTCGTCATGTCCCCGATCTCATCCGGGACTCCGAACTCCTTCGGTACATCAAAACTCATAAACTCATAATATAACTCTCATCGAAACCTTAAGCGTGCGGACCCTACGGGTTCGAGAACTATGTAGACATGACCTAGAACTATTCTCGGTCAATAACCAATAGCGGGACCTGGATGCCCATATTGGCTCCTACATATTCTACGAAGATCTTTATCGGTCAAACCGCATAACAACATACGTTGTTCCCTTTGTCATCGGTATGTTACTTGCTCGAGATTCGATCGTCGGTATCCAATACCTAGTTCAATCTCGTCACTGGCAAGTCTCTTTACTCGTTCTGTAATGCATCATCCTGTAACCAACTCATTGGTCATGTTGCTTGCAAGGCTTATAATGATGTGCATTACCGAGAGGGCCCAGAGATACCTCTCCGACAATCGGAGTGACAAAACCTAATCTCGAAATACGCCAACTCAACATGTACCTTCGGAGGCACCTGTAGTACTCCTTTATAATCACCCAGTTACGTTGTGACGTTTGGTAGTACCCAAAGTGTTCCTCCGGTAAACGGGAGTTGCATAATCTCATAGTTACAGGAACATGTATAAGTCATGAAGAAAGCAATAGCAACATACTAAACGATCAAGTGCTAAGCTAACGGAATGGGTCAAGTCAATCACATCATTCTCCTAATGATGTGATCCCGTTAATCAAATGACAACTCTTTTGTCCATGGCTAGGAAACATAACCATCTCTAATAAACGAGCTAGTCAAGTAGAGGCATACTAGTGACACTATGTTTGTCTATGTATTCACACATGTATTATGTTTCCGGTTAATACAATTCTAGCATGAATAATAAACATTTATCATGAAATAAGGAAATAAATAATAACTTTATTATTGCCTCTAGGGATAATTTCCTTCACGTATATCTTATTAGATCCTTAGTCCGGCTTTTCTTTTCGAACACCGAACTGAGCATCAGGGGCTACTGTCTATGCGGTATTACATTACATAATTATAACTTCTTACCTCAAAGCCTGTTAGAAGGCTGCCGCAGGCTTCGGTCAGCCCGCTCTTGGCGAGGTGAACCTTCTGAATCACCGCACTCATGATAGTGCGGTGTTCTTCCTCGATGGAAGCGCCTTTAAGCGCCTCCAACAAGTTGTCCGGCGCCTCCGGTTGGACGGAGGCCGCCGGTGTCACGGTCTTGCCCTTCTTTCGAAGGGGCCGCCTGCCGGACTCTGGAACCACTGCAGGTTCCGATGTAGAGTCCGGTGCAAAGTCCGGGAGGCTGCCTGGCGGCGCCTCCGGAGCCTCCTCCTGATGGGTCCCTCTCTGGGATCCCACCTCGGCGTCCTCATCGGCGCCGGGGGTAGAGGCAGTCGGAAGTGAATCCACATCCGACGGGGCCAACGACCCGCTCGATGAAGCGGGGAGATAATCATCGGCCGGACTGTGGACAGTATGCGGCATTAGTAGGACACTATGTGACACGAAAGAAATTGCATATCAGGGATCCGGATACTTACGATGTCGCTGGAGGCCTGGCCCTTGAAGGCCACTCCTCCTCGACAACGTTGGTGTTGGCGGAGCTGTCCGGGGGGATAGTTCTCCCCCTCTTGGACCCTTCGGCGTCCCCTATTGGAGAAGCCTTCCTCTTCCTCTCTCCCTCCTCTGGGAGAGAGTCTTCTTCCTCCTCCTCGTCTTCGGGGGAGGAGTCTGCCTCGTCGTCGGACGCTTGATTGCGGGAACTCTTTCGAGTCCCCGTGGCCACCTTCTTGGCCTTCTTCTCCGGCACCACGTGCGGTGCCGGAACCAGCAGCCCTGCTAGACAGGCATTCACTGGGTCTTCTGGCATGGGAGCCGGACAGATGAGCTGCACGGCCTTCTCCATCCATTCCTGCCAAAGGAAAAGAGAGATTGAGACCTTCTTAGAATCAATCTATTTACCACAAGTGTCCCGTAAAGGGGTTGAATCACTTACCTCGTCAGCTGGATGCTGCGAGCGAAATCTGCGATCTTCCGTCGCGGATGCGGGGGCTTCGGCACCCTTAAACAGCACCCTCCAGGCGCCTTCATACGTCGTGTCGAAGAGCCCGCTTAGTGCCTGGTGCTATTCCGGATTGAACTCCCACAGATTGAATGCCCGTTCTTGGCATGGGAGAATCCGGCGGATGAGCATGACTTGGACCACGTCGACGAGCCTGAGCTTATTGCTCACCAGCTGCTGGATACAGGCTCGGAGTCCCGTCAGCTCCTTCGGATTGCCCCACAGCAAGCCCTTCTCTTTCCAGGAGATGAGCTGCGCGGGGATGCTAGATCTGAACTCGGGGGCCGCCGCCCACGTGGGTTCGCGCGGCTCGGTGATGTAGAACCACCCCGATTGCCACCCCTTAACGGAGTCCACGAAGGCCCCTTCGAGCCAAAGGACGTTGGGCAACTTGCCCAACATGGCGCCTCCGCATTCCGCTTGTGTGCCCTTCACAACCTTCGGCTTGACGTTGAAGGTCTTGAGCCACAGGCCGAAGTGGGTCCGGATGCAGAGGAAGGCCTCGCACACGACGATAAACGCCGAGATGTTGAGGATGAAGTTCGGCGCCAGATCATGGGAATCCAGGCCGTAATAGAACATGAGCCCCAGACGAAAGGGTGCAGTGGAAAGCCCAGTCCACGGAGGAAGTGGGGAAGGAAAAGAACCCTCTCATGGGGCCCGGGGGTAGGGATGAGCTGCCCCTCGTCGGGCAGCCGATGCGCGATATCGCCGGAAAGGTATCCGGCGCTGCGCAGCTTGGTGATGTGCTCCTCCTTAACGGTGGAGGCCAACCATTTGCCTCCTGCTCCGGACATGATCGGAGAAGGTTGAGGCGAGATGCGCGAGCTTGGGCGTTGGAGCTTGAGTGCGCGGAGATGGATAAGCAAAGGAGGAAGAAGGCGTAGGTGAGAAGGTAAATACTTATCCCTTATATATAGGCGGACGAAGACTATGCGTCCCCTACCAGCCTGGTAAAACTCGCTTATCTCCCAAGCGCCACCATCAATGGCGCGGTTGGGTTACCCACGTCCGTATTGATGAGAATCCCGGAATAAGGGGAACACGATCTCTGCTTCGACAAGACATGCCAAGGAAACCGCTTCGCTAAACGTGCTGAGGTGGTATAATAAAAACGATTCAAGTAAAAGCCTGGTAGCGGTGTGATGTCATGCCGCATAATACGTCAGCAGATTGGACTTGTATACATTTTATTCTCTCTACGGTGGAATGTGGAATTTATTTTGCAGAGCCGGACACTATCCTGGGGTTCATGATCTTCTCTGGATTATTTAAGGGAGGAACCCGCCTTGCAATGCCGAACATTATGCGCGCCGGACTTATCGTCATTGAAACCTGGTTCAGGGGCTACTGAGGGAGTCCTGGACTAGGGGGTGTCTGGACAGCCGGACTATCATCGTCCGCCGGACTCCAAGACTACGAAGATACAAGATTGAAGACTCCGTCCCGTGTCCGGATGGGACTTTCCTTGGCGTGGAAGGCAAGCTTGGCAATACGGATATGTAGATCCCCTACCATTGTAACCGACTCTGTGTAACCCTAGCCTCCTCCGGTGTCTATATAAACCGGAGGGCTTTAGTCCGTAGGACACAACCTACATTACAACAATCATACCATAGGCTAGCTTTAGGGTTTAGCCTCCTTGATCTCGTGGTAGATCCACTCTTGTACTACCCATATCATCAATGTTAATCAAGCAGGACGTAGGGTTTTACCTCCATCAAGAGGGCCCGAACCTGGGTAAAACATCGTGTCCCTTGTCTCCTGTTACCATCCGCCTAGACGCACAGTTCGGGACCCCCTACCCGAGATACGCCGGTTTTGACACCGGCAATAGGTAAGGCCGAACCGAAGCCCACCGCTTCGGCCACTAATGAAACTTTTATGCAGGCGAAGTAAGGATTGGAGGAAGTTCATTATTGTTATCTGCAAAGTCCTAGCGAAAGGGTGAACAATATGGTTCGGAGGATGGTTTTGATCTATGGAACCTTATCACTGGATTGTTATTGAAGTTGGGAAAGTTTCACCCAAACTTGCATCGAAATATTCACACAAGCAATGGCCGATATAAACTTATCATTCTAAGCATATGCAAAATGGCTGATGAAGTGTTGACATCGTCCTTAGAGCAATCTATGTGCAAGTTATTTTTTGGCACACAAGCTTTGCCGAAAAACAGGGGGGCATGTGTTGACACCAGATTTTGGCACGGTCAAGAACTTATTTAAGACGGACTCAAATGGAGAAGTGATCTTCATGAAAGAGTTCTGCATTGTTGATATGAACATCTTTGAAGTTTGGGTCATCGCCATCCGATTTCATCTCGAAGGCCGAAACTATGCTCAAAGTACTAAGATTTTATATTCAGAGTACAGTTTGGCTGATTGAGCCTCCAAGACCACCTCAAATGGAAAAATTATCTACACGGATTGTCTTCCTCTCGTCGAAAACGATCGATTTTGATATAAAAATCATTCCAATCCGAGTTTGTATGCAAAAGTTAGAGCCATCGGAATACAGCCCTGTCAAAGGCAAAAACTGGCGCGCCCCACCAGACACCCTGTCTGATGGGTAGCGCGAGGGACAGCCTGTTTTGCTCGACCGATTTGACCCTCAAGATAACCTCTGATCAAAAAATGTTCAACATAAAAGTTGTTCGCCTCGTCGAAACAGTCAAGATTGCTTTTGGGCTCGTTTCCATCCGAGATCGTTTACCACCACAAAAAAGACCCGCAAGGTGCAGCCAGTTTAAACCGAACAGTTTTGGAAAGTTCGGACAAAACCAATCCGAATTTGACTAGGGTTTTGGGCGTGAATCCAAGCCTTTTCCTTGCACGCGAAGTCCAGCCGCCTCTTATATACCTGAGGGGTGGCGGCCGATTGAACAACACACAATCGAACAAATCTATTTACACTTTTTACCTTTACTTTTCCTTCTCCCTTGTTCTTCTTCTTCCTTGTTCTTCGTCTATTCTTCTTGTTGCAGGGCGGTGAACCTCGAGGCCCTAGGGGCGATCAGGTCGACCTAGGGCAGCCCATAGCCGCCGCGCGCCCTGACGGGGTCCCTCCCGGGCGTGTGGGGTTTCGGGTTCTCAAAAGCGCCCACCGGATTACTTGCGTACCGCGCTTCCGGACGGGTCTCCTTCGACGTGAGCTGCGGTGCATCACCCCCGGCGTTGAGGGTACACGGTGACGTGTTCATGTGTCAACAATTATAAATTCTTGACTTTATCAAATTTATATTGTAGGAAAAAGGATCATGGAATAGCATCCGAGGTGTATATTGTTGTTATCATCTGACTATTTTGATGCATTGTATTTGCATACATATACCAAGTTTTTCAGCAAATACTTGTATTGCAGGACAATGGATGATCGAGTAGCACTCAAGATGGCAAAGTGGTTGAGATTTACGAACTGTTGTATCTTGAGGATTCATGATGCGGTTGTACGTTGATACATGTAGATTTATGACTATTGCTATATCATCCATTGTTTCTATCTATCTATGTCTCCTTAACTTCAACATATTTACCTTGAATAATTATGGTTTAATACATGTTCTTTCTCTTTTAGTGATCTAATTTTTTTGGTTTACACCCCCTTGGTTCTAACATTATTATTCTCTACTTTAGACATTTATATAACTAAATAACTTTCAAATGCCTAAAAATATATTTGTTTTGTTTTTTTTTTACTATGAAGAGAACACATTGATATGTCAATGGAAAAAAGTAAGTTTTGAAATATGTTATAGTACAATAATACATCAGGTGTAAACATCGGCTGGGCGTAGAACTTTGGCCAATTCTAAAGGTCTTCAATAATGCAATTCGCTTAGTACCATTCAAGCGATCACTGATTTAAGGAAACTATGAATGAGGAACCATTTGAGGGAATGTACTTCCTTTTAGTCCTACGGTTGGCCAAAAATCACGTGGTTCAACATAATTAACATGCAAGTTTCTCATGTATTATTCCTACATATTTCACTTCCAGTATATAATACTTTCTTTTTGATTGATTGTGTAAATGTGTAAATAATGTACTAGCCCGTGCAGGTGCACGGGTTGACGACTAGTTGAGAATAATTAGCCATAATATTATCAAAAAGTTTTGTAGCATCTCCTAACATGATTTCCATAAACGTGCCTCCCGCGGCCGAATCTAAGAGATTTCTAGAAGCAAAGTTCAAACCGGCATAAAAATTTTGTATGATCATCCATAAATTCAAACCATGAGTAGGGCAATTGCGAATCATCAATTTCATTCTTTCCCAAGATTGGGTAACATGCCCATGATCAAGTTGTTTAAAATTCATAGTATCGTTCCTAAGAGTGATGATCTAGCGGGAGGAAAATACTTAGAGATAAAAGCATCTTTGCACTTGTTCCAAGAATCAATACTATTTTTAGGCAAAGACGAAAACCAAACTTTAGCACGATCTCTAAGTGAAAATGGAAATAACTTCAATTTAACAATATCATTATCCATATCTTTCTTCTTTTGCATATCAGACAAATCAACAAAATTGTTTAGATGAGTAGCGGCATCTTCGCTAGGAAGGCCGGCGAACTGATCTTTCATAACAAGATTCAACAAAGCAGTATTGATTTCACAAGACTCAACATCATTAAGAGGAGCAATCGAAGTACTAATAAAATCATTATTATTGGTATTCGAGAAATCACGCAATTTGGTATTATCTTGCGCCATGGCAACAAGTAATCCAACACACAAGCAAACAGAAAAAGGGCAAGCGGAAAAGAGAGAGAGAGAGATTGGGAAAGAGAGGGCGAATAAAACGGCAACGGTGAAGTAGGGGAGAGGAAAACGAGAGGCAAATGGCAAATAATGTAAATGCGAGGGAGATGAGTTTGTGATGGGTACTTGGTATGTCTTGACTTGAGCGAAGACCTCCCCGGCAACGGCGCCAGAAATCCTTCTTGCTACGTCTTGAGCTTGCGTTGGTTTTCCTTGAAGAGGAAAGGGTGATGCAGCAATAGTAGCATAAGTATTTCCCTCAGTTTTTGAGAACCGAGGTATCAATCCAGTAGGAGGCACCTCAAAATTCCCACGCACCTACACAAACAAACAAAGAATTCGCAACCAACGCAATAAAGGGGTTGTCAAATCCCTTCACAGCCACTTGCGAAAGTGAGATCTGATAGAGATAGTATGATAAGATAAATATATTTTTGGTATTTTATAATATAGATGCAAAAAGTAAAGATGCAAATAAAAGTAGATTGAGAGCAAATATGATAAAAGATAGACCCAGGGGCCATAGGTTTCACTAGAGGCTTCTCTCAAAATAACATAAGTATTACGGTGGGTGAACAAATTACTGTCGAGCAATTGATAATTATGAGATTATCTAGGCATGATCATGTATATAGGCATCACATCTGCAACAAGTAGACCGACTCCTGCCTGCATCTACTACTATTACTCCACACATCGACCGACTCCTGCCTGTATCTAGAGTACTAAGTTCATAAAGAACAGAGTAACGCATTAAGCAAGATGACATGATGTAGAGGGATAAACTCATGCAATATGATATGAACCCCATCTTTTTATCCTCGATGGCAACAATACAATACGTGCCTTGCAACCCTTTCTGTCACTGGGTAAGGACACTGCAAGATTGAACCCAAAGCTAAGCACTTTTACCATGGCAAGAAAGATCAATCTAGTAGGCCAAACCAAACTGATAATTCGAAGAGACTTGCAAAGATAACTCAATCATACATAAAAGAATTCAGAGGAGATTCAAATATTTCTCATAGATAAACTTGATCATAAACCCACAATTCCTCGGATCTCGACAAACACACCGCAAAAAGAGTTTACATCAAATAGATCTCCACAAGAGAGGGGGAGAACATTGTATTGAGATCCAAAAAGAGAGAACAAGCCATCTAGCTAATAACTATGGACCCGAAGGTCTGTGGTAAACTACTCACAACTCATCAGAGGGGCTATGGTGTTGATGTAGAAGCCCTCCGTGGTCGAACCCCCTTCGGCGGAGCGCCGGCGAAGGCTCCAAGATGGGATCTCACGGATACAGAAGGTTACGGTGGTGGAAATTGTGTTTCATTGGCTCCCTGAATGTTTTCGGGGTACGTAGGCCTATATAGGAGGAGGAAGTACGTCGGTGGCCGCCCGAGGGGCCCACAAGACAGGGGCACACCCTGTAGGGGTGGGCGCGCCCTCCCCTCTCGTGGCCGCCTCGGCTGCTTCTTGACTTGCACTCCAAGTCCTCTCGATCACGTCCGTTCCAAAAATCACACTCCCGAAGGTTTCATTCCGTTTGGACTCCGTTTGATGTTCCTTTTCTTCGAAATACTAAAATAGGCAAAAAAACAGCAATATGGGTTGGGCCTCCGGTTAGTACGTTAGTCCCAAAAATGATATAAATGTGTAAAATAAAGCTCGTAAACATCCAAAAGGGGTAATATAATAGCATGGAACAATCAAAAATTATCGATACATTGGAGACGTATCAATTACTTAGATGATTAGAGGGATGTCTATCTAAGTGGGAGTTCTTAAGTAATATGATTAATTGAACTTAAATTTATCATGAACTTAGTACCTGATAGTATTTTGCTTGTCTATGTTTGTTATAGATAGATGGCTCGTGCTGTTGTTCCGTTGAATTTTAATGCGTTCCTTGAGAAAGCAAAGTTGAAAGATGATGGTAGCAATTACACGGACTAGGTCCGTAACTTGAGGATTATCCTCATTGCTGCACAGAAGAATTACATCCTGGAAGCACCGCTAGGTGCCAAACCTGCTGCAGGAGCAACACCAGATGTTATGAACCTCTGGCAGAGCAAAGCTGACGACTACTCGATAGTTCAGTGTGCCATGCTTTACGGCTTAGAACCGGGACTTCAACGACGTTTTGAACGTCATGGAGCATATGAGATGTTCCAGGAGTTGAAGTTAATATTTCAAGCAAATGCCCGAATTGAGAGATATGAAGTCTCCAATAAGTTCTACAGCTGCAAGATGGAGGAGAATAGTTCTGTCAGTGAGCATATACTCAGAATGTCTGGGTATAACAATCACTTGATTCAACTGGGTGTTAATCTTCCGGATGATAGCATCATTGACAGAATTCTTCAATCACTGCCACCAAGCTACAAGAGCTTCATGATGAACTATAATATGCAAGGGATGGATAAGACTATTCCCAAGCTCTTCGCAATGCTAAAGGCTGCAGAGGTAAAAATCAAGAAGGATCATCAAGTGTTGATGGTCAATAAGACCACCAATTTCAAGAAAAAGGGCAAAGGGAAAAAGAAGGGGAACTTCAAGAAGAACAGCAAACAAGTTGCTGCTCAAGAGAAGAAACCCAAGTTTGGACCTAAGCCTGAGATTGAGTGCTTCCACTGCAAGCAGACTTCACTGGAAGCGGAACTGCGACAAGTCAGCACCAAGGCTTCACTGGAAGCGGAACTGCCCCAAGTATTTGGCGGATAAGAAGGATGGCAAGGTGAACAAAGGTATATGTGATATACATGTTATTGATGTGTACCTTACCAGAGCTCGCAGTAGCACCTGGGTATTTGATACTGGTTCTGTTGCTAATGTTTGCAACTTGAAACAGGGACTACGGATTAAGCGGACGCTGGCTAAGGACGATGTGACGATGCACGTGGGAAATGGTTCCAAAGTCGATGTGATCGCCGTCGGCACGCTACCTCTACATCTACCTTCGGGATTAGTTTTAGACCTAAATAATTGTTATTTGGTGCCAGCGTTGAGCATGAACATTATATCTGGATCTTGTTTGATGCGGGACGGTTATTCATTTAAATCTGAGAATAATGGTTGTTCTATTTATATGAGTAATATCTTTTATGGTCATGCACCCTTAAAGAGTGGTCTATTTTTGATGAATCCCGATAGTAGTGATACACATATTCATAATGTTGAAGCCAAAAAATGCAGAGTTGATAATGATAGTGCAACTTATTTGTGGCACTGCCGTTTAGGTCATATTGGTGTAAAGTGCATGAAGAAACTCCATACTGATGGACTTTTGGAATCACTTGATTATGAATCACTTGGCACTTGCGAACCATGCCTCATGGGCAAGATGACTAAAACAGTGTTCTTCGGAACTATGGAACGAGCAACTGATTTGTTGGAAATCATACATACTGATGTATGTGGTCCAATGAATATTGAGGCTCGCGGCGGGTATCGTTATTTTCTCACATTCACAGATGATTTGAGTAGATATGGGTATATCTACTTAATGAAACATAAGTCTGAAACATTTGAAAAGTTCAAAGAATTTCAAAGTGAAGTTGAAAATCATCGTAACAATAAAATAAAGTTTCTACGATCTGATCATGGAGAAGAATATTTGAGTTACGAGTTTGGTTTACATTTGAAGCAGTGCGGAATAGTTTCTCAACTCACGCCACCCGGAACACCACAGCGTAATGGTGTGTCTGAACGTCGTAATCGTACTTTACTAGATATGGTGCGATCTATGATGTCTCTTACTGATTTACCACTATCATTTTAGGGTTATGCTTTAGAGACGACCGCATTCACGGTAAATAGGGCACCATCAAAATCCGGTGAGACGACGCCTTATGAACTGTGGTTTGGCACGAAACCAAAGTTGTCATTTCTTAAAGTTTGGGGCTGCTATGCTTATGTGAAAAAGCTTCAACCCGATAAGCTCGATCCCAAATCGGAGAAATGTGTCTTCATAGGATACCCAAAGGAAACTGTTGGGTACACCTTCTATCACAGATCCGAAGGCAAGACATTTGTTGCCAAGAATGGATCCTTTCTACAGAAGGAGTTTCTCTCGAAGGAAGTGAGTGGGAGGAAAGTAGAACTTGATGAGGTAACTGTACCTGCTCCTTTATTGGAAAATAGTTCATCATAGAAACCGGTTCCTGTGACGACTACACCAATAAATGAGGAAGCTAATGATGTTGATCATGAAACTTCAGATCAAGTTACTACAGAACCTCGTAGGTCAACCAGAGTAAGATCCACACCAGAGTGGTATGGTAATCCTATTCTGGAGGTCATGTTAGTTGACCTTGGCGAACCTACGAACTATGAGGAAGCGATGATGAGCCCAGATTCCGCAAAATGGCTTGAGGCCATGAAATCTGAGATGGGATCCATGTATGAGAACAAAGTGTGGACTTTGGTTGACTTGCCCGATGATCGGCAAGCCATCGAGAATAAATGGATCTTCAGGAAGAAGACTGACGCTGATGGTAATATTACTATCTACAAAGCTCGACTTGTTGCGAAAGGTTTTCGACAAGTTCAAGGGGTTGACTACGATGAGACTTTCTCACCCGTAGCGATGCTTAAGTCTGTCCGAATCATGTTAGCAATTGCCGCATTTTATGATTATGAAATTTGGCAAATGGATGTCAAAACTGCATTCTTGAATGGATTTCTGGAAGAAGAGTTGTATATGATGCAACCAGAAGGTTTTGTTGATCCAAAGGGTGCTAACAGAGTGTGCAAGCTCCAGCGATCCATTTATGGACTGGTGCAAGCCTCTCGGAGTTGGAATAAACGCTTTGATAGTGTGATCAAAGCATATGGTTTTATACAGACTTTTGGAGAAGCCTATATTTACAAGAAAGTGAGTGGGAGCTCTGTAGCATTTCTAATATTATATGTGGACGACATATTATTGATTGGAAATGATATAGAATTTCTGGATAGCATAAAAGGATACTTGAATAAAAGTGTTTCAATGAAAGACCTCGATGAAGCTGCTTACATATTGGGCATCATGATCTATAGAGATAGATCAAGACGCTTAATTGGACTTTCACAAAGTACATACCTTGATAAAGTTTTGAAAAGGTCCAAAATGGATCAAGCAAAGAAAGGGTTCTTGCCTATAATACAAGGTGCGAAATTGAGTCAGACTCAATGCCCGACAACTGCAGAAGATAGAGAGAAAATGAAAGAAGTTCCCTATGCTTCAGCCATAGGCTCTATCATGTATGCAATGTTGTGTACCAGACCTGATGTGTGCATTGCTATTAGTTTAGCAGGGAGGTACCAAAGTAATCCAGGAGTGGATCACTGGACAGCGGTCAAGAACATCTTGAAATACCTGAAAAGGACTAAGGATATGTTTCTCGTTTATCGAGGTGACAAAGAGCTAGTCGTAAATGGTTACGTCGATGCAAGCTTTGACACTGATCCGGACGATTCTAAATCACAAACCGGATACGTGTTTATATTGAACGGTGGAGGTGTCAGTTGGTGCAGTTCTAAACAAAGCGTCATGGCGGGATCTACATGTGAAGCGGAGTACATAGTTGCTTCGGAAGCAGAAAATGAAGGAGTCTGGATGAAGGAGTTCATATCCGATCTAGGTGTCATACCTAGTGCATCGGGTCTAATGAAAATCTTTTGTGACAATACCAGTGCAATTGCCTTGGCAAAGGAATCCAGATTTCACAAGAGAACCAAGCACATCAAGAGACGCTTCAATTCCATCCGGGACCAAGTCCAGGTGGGAGACATAGAGATTTGCAAGATACATACGGATCTGAATGTTGCAGACCCGTTGACTAAGCCTCTTCCACGAGCAAAACATGATCAACACCAAGTCTCCATGGGTGTTAGAATCATTACTGTGTAATCTAGATTATTGACTCTAGTGCAAGTGGGAGACTGAAGGAAATATGCCCTAGAGGCAATAATAAAGTTATTATTTATTTCCTCATATCATGATAAATGTTTATTATTCATGGTAGAATTGTATTACCCGGAAACATAATACATGTGTGAATACATAGACAAATATAGTGTCACTAGTATGCCTCTACTTGACTAGCTCGTGAATCAAAGATGGTTAAGTTTCCTAACCATAGACATGAGTTGTCATTTGATTAACGGGATCACATTATTAGGAGAATGGTGTGATTGACTTGACCCATTCCGTCAGCTTAGCACTTTATTGTTTAGTATGTTGCTATTGCTTTCTTCATGACTTATACATGTTCCTATGACTATGAGATTATGTAACTCCCGCTTACCGGAGGAACACTTTGTGTGCTACCAAACGTCACAACGTAACTGGGTGATTATAAAGGTGCTCTATAGGTGTCTCCAAAGGTACTTGTTGAGTTGACGTATTTCGAGATTAGGATTTGTCACTCCGATTGTCGGAGAGGTATCTCTGGGCCCTCTCGGTAATGCACATCACTATAAGCCTTGCAAGCAATGTAGCCAATGAGTTAGTTACGGACGATGCATTACGTAACGAGTAAAGAGACTTGCCGGTAACGAGATTGAACTAGGTATTGAGATACCGACGATCGAATCTCGGGCAAGTAACATACCGATGACAAAGGGAACAACGTATGTTGTTAGGCGGTTTGACCGATAAAGATGTTCGTAGAATATGTAGGAGCCAATATGAGCATCCAGGTTCCGCTATTGGTTATTTACTGGAGATGTGTCTCGGTCATGTCTACATAGTTCTCGAACCCGTAGGGTCCGCACGCTTAAAGTTAGATGACAATTATATTATGAGTTTATATGTTTTGATGTACCGAAGGTTGTTCGGAGTCCCGGATGTGATGACGGACATGACGAGGAGTCTCGAAATGGTCGAGACATGAAGATCGATATATTGGACGACTATATTTGGACACCGGAAAGGTTCCGGGTGAGATTGGGACAATACCGGAGCTCCGGGAGGTTATCGGAACCCCCCGGGAGGTATATGGGCCTTAATGGGCCTTAGTGGAAAGCAGGGGAAAGGAGCAAGGGAGGGGCGCCCCCCCCCCAATCCGAATTGGGAGGGGGGCCGGCCCCCCTTTCCTTCCTCCCTCCTTCCTCTTCCTTCCCTCTCCCTCTCCAAATAGGAAAGGGAGGAGTCCTACTCCCGATGGGAGTAGGACCCCCCCTAGGGCTCGCCTCCTCCCCTTGGCCGGCCCCCTCCTCCACTCCTTTATATACGGGGGAGGGGGGCACCCCATAGACACAACAATTGATCATTGATCTCTTAGCCGTGTGCGGTGCCCCCCTCCACCATAGTCCTCCTCGATAATATCGTAGCGGTGCTTAGGCGAAGCCCTGCGACGATAGAACATCATCATCGTCACCACGCCGTCGTGCTGACGGAACTCTCCCTCGACACTCGGCTGGATCAGAGTTCGAGGGACGTCATCGAGCTGAACGTGTGCAAGAACTCGGAGGTGGCGTGCTTTCGGTGCTTGATCGGTCGGGCCGTGAAGACGTACGACTACATCAACCACGTTGTGCTAACGCTTCCGCTTACGGTCTACGAGGGTACGTAGACAACACTCTCCCCTCTCGTTGCTATGCATCACCATGATCTTGCGTGTGCGTAGGAATTTTTTTGAAATTACTACGTTCCAAACAACTACATGATCAACAAATTAAGCATAGATCATACTACATGCTACGTTAACCAGTAGTAGAGGGGGGCGGATCTGACGACGGCGAGGTCGCGGCAAAATGGACGACGCCGTGGAGGCCGAGCGACGCTCAATCCTCCTCGCCGGAGCTGCACAGGTCGATGTACTTTGTCGCCTGCTTCGCGCGGATGCGGCGCCACTCCTCAGCCTTCTCATTGGCGGCGACGTTGGCGGCGACCGCCTGCTGCCACTCGAGGGCTTCGAGCTCCTCGGCATGGCGCCGGCGCTCCGCCTCCTCGCGCATGCTCCGCTCGGCGATGGCGGCAGCAATGGCGTCGAAGTCCGTGACGTAGTCCTCGGGCCCGACAACTCCGCGGCGGCCGTGCGGAGCGGGCTCCTCGGGCTGCTCCTTCACTATGACAAAGGCGAACGGCGCCGGCTCCTCCTCGTCCTCCGACCACTCCCTCTTCACAGGGAGAAAGCTCGCGCCGGAGGACAAGGAGGATCCGGCATAGGAAGATCTCGCGGACGATAAGGACGCGCACTGGCGGTCGTACTCCTCCGTCTCACGGCGGTTGAAGCTTGCCGATGGTGACATCCCGTGGTTGGTCCACCTCCGGGCGCTGCGCTTCCTCGCGCCGTCCACCGGACGCACCGCTCGCGCTCCGGGTCCCTCTCACGGCCGGATCTGCTGCGTCCAGAGCTCCACATTCGGCCCCACATGGCGGCTGGAGGCGGGGCGGGTGGTCGCTGGCGGGGAGAAATGTGGAGAGGGGAAAGGGGAATCGGGTGGCTCGCGGCGACGGGGTGTAGGGTTTGGACTCGCAAAATGGTCGCGGAACCGCAGTTATAGTGCTCGGGGCGTGCGGTTTGCGGGCTGCGGCAAAAAAAATTGCGGACCGGGCGTGTCACGCCCAATATGCGACCCTGTCCAAAAGGAACTTGAAGGTCCCACCAAGGATAGACCCGCATATTGAAACGCTCTTGCAAGGTGGATATCATTACATCGACATTACATAATAGATGGGGATACATACAAGAGGCATACAATGCCACACGAATACAACATCACAATACATAAGAACACCATCCAACTACGGATGAAACACAAACAGAAACTTGAACGACATCCACCATGCTAGCCCAGGCTGCCGACCTGGAACCTATCCCCTGATCAAAGAAGAAGCAGAAGCAGAACTCCAAAACAAGCAAACATCGCTCTCGTGTCATGATCATCGCATAACCTGTACCTGCAACTGTTGTTGTAGTAATCTGTGAGCCACGAGGACTCAGCAATCCCATTACCATGGGTATCAAGACTAGCAAAGCTTAATGGGAAACGAAGGGGTAAAGTGGTGAGGTTGCAGCAGCGACTAAGCATGATATGGTGGCTAACATACGCAAATAAGAGCGAGAAGAGAGCAAACGGAATGGTCGTGAAGCTAGCAATGATCAAGAGGTGATCCTGAACTCCTACTTACGTCAAACATAACCCAAAACTGTGTTCACTTCCCGGACTCCGCCGAAAAGAGACCATCACGACTACACACACGGTTGATGCATTTTAATTCGAATCTGGTGTCAAGTTATCTACAATCGGACATTAACAAATTCCCATCTGCCACATGACCGCGGGCACGGCTTTCGAAAGATAATACCCTGCAGGGGTGTCCCAACTTGGCCCATGATAAGCTCTCGTGATCAACGAAGGATATTCCTTCTCCCAGGAAGACCCGATCAGTCCCGGAATCCCGGTTTACAAGACATTTCGACAATGGTAAAACAAGACCAGCAAAGCCGCCCGATGCACCGACAAATCCCAATAGGAGCTGCACATATCTCGTTCTCAGGGCACACCGGATAGGTCAGCCTACGAGTAAAACCAACCCTCGAGTTGCCCCGAGGTGGCCCCGCAGTCTGCCCGTTTCTGACCAACACTCGAAGGAGCACTGGCCCCGGGGGGGGCTAAAATAAAGATGACCCTTGGGCTCCGGAAACCCAAGGGAAAAAGGGCTAGGTGAGGCAAATGGTAAAACTAAGGTTGGGCCTTGCTGGAGGAGTTTTGTTCAAAGCGAACTGTCAAGGGGGTCCCATAAATCACCCGACCGCGTAAGGAACGCAAAATCCGGGAACATAACACCGGTATGACGGAAACTAGGGCAGCAAGAGTGTAATAGAACACCAGGCATAAGGCCGTGCCTTCCACCCTTTACCAAGTATATAGATGCATTAAATAAATAAGAGATATTGTGATATCCCAACACAATTCTGTCCATCATGGAGCAATCTTCAAATTCACCTGCAACTAACAACGTTATAAGAGGGGCTGAGCAAAGCGGTAACATAGCAAAGCAACGGTTTGCTAGGAAGGGTGACAAAGGTTAGAGGTTCATGGCAATTTGGGAGGCTTGAAGAGCAATTGATAGGTAGCGCGGTAAAGCGATAGAACGAAGCAACTAGCATAGCAATGATAGTAGTGAGATCCAGGGTAGCGGTCATCTTGCCTGAAATCCCGCTAGGAAGAAGAAAGAGTCCATGAGGAAGACGAACAGGAGTAGACGAACGAATCCTCACAATCACAACGTTACCGAAACTAAGAAGCAACACCGGAAAGAAACAAACAACATGGTAAATGCACAAGCATGAACATGGCATGATGCACAAACAAGTATGATGCATGTCCGGTTTAATGAGGCATGGCATGGCAAAGTGCACAAACAATACTACAAATTAAGTGGAGCTCAATATGCAACGAGTTGCATATTGACGAAACACCACATTCAACTATTTAGTTAGCTCCCGTTTAGGTACCCAACAATATTAAATGTTGATTAACATGGCAAGAGGTGAAGCATAATAAAAATACCTATCTAGGCAAGTTTAAATGCGGCCGGAACAACTAACAACAATTCCAGAAAATCCCCACTTGTTATTTAGCAATTTAACGCAAACAACAATTTTAAACATTTTAATTGTTGTTATCATGATGCGGATGACATATGCAAGTTATATGCAATTTTTATGAAAATGTTGACATAAGCATGTTATGAAGCATTTTTCACCGTGGCGGAACGAAAGGGGTGCCATGGCAACGAATTCAAAAATGATGCCACGACAACATATCGATCTCGATAACTTGATTGAGATACCGATGCAAACGAGAAGTGTGCGGATGTGTAGAACACGCAAGAGATGGTGGGGTGCTCCTGACTACTAGGTTCCCACGGGTCGACGACATGGCAAACGAGGAATGTGCAAAGACCTCTCTCGGACACGGTGCAAACACAAGCATCTCATACAACACATGCATTTGGTTCACGGTTGATTGTCTCAGGGTTATACCTTTGAAGCGTGCATACGGGGCGGAACGCGTTCGTCGAAGGAAGTAGTGGTACATGGATTGTTGTGGAAGTAGTCGTTCACGGGTCGTAGGGGAACTTGACGAAACCCAAGGCGCCGGTTGTGGAAGTAGTGGAACTTGGTGCATCCAAGCTCTTCGGCGTAGTGGTACACATTCCGTAGACGAACATGGGTGTCGTGGTACTTGGCGTTATTGTGGCCTCCAGGTACTTGCCGAAATCCACATCGGATGTAGTCGTACAGATTTGAAGACGAACTTGGCGCCGAAGTCGAACTTGCCGGTCTTGATGAATCTGAAGGGGCATCGAGGGACTTGCCAAGGCCCTGCCTCGGGGGGGTTACCGGAGGTGCGTGGAGGCGGCAGAGATGGTGTTGCGCGGACGCGGGCACAGAATGGGTGATGGGGTGGCGAGGTGACTAGAGGCGCGAGGAGGGGGGTCCTGGTCGCGACAAGAGAAGGCAGCGGGGCAACGTCCTTGTCGGACGGAGCTGGTGCAGGCGAACCATGGCGAGGCCAAAGGTGGGTTTCGGGCAGGGGGTGAAGAAGACAGCAGGGACGCAATCTCCGGCGAGAAGGCGAAGCAGAGGAGGCTGGGGCACGCGCCGGAGTTGACGAGCTCCTGGTCGAGCAGAGAGCTCGGGCGAGGCAGCGGCACCATGGATGAAGGGAGCAGAAACTCGGGGAGGAGGCCGAGCGCTGGTGAGGGGCCTCGCTGGGCTACACAGCCGTGGCAGGGGGTGCCATGAGAACCTGCTGAAGGAGGAGGGCACGAGCCTCGGGCGTCTTCGAGCATGCGGGCGGGCGACGAGGCAAGGGACCGAGAGGAGCGTGGTGGCTGGCTGATGGAGGAGGGCGCAAGGCACGCGTGGCCATGGGTATTGGGATCCCTCTCCTGTGTGTGCGAGGAGGGAGACGAGTGAAGGGGGAAAGGGGATCGAGCCGAGGCTCTCCTGGCGGCGCAAGTGAGGGGAACGAGGGAGAGAGCGAGGGATCGAGAGGAGCGGAGGCGAGCGCTAGGGTTAGAGGTGCGGCTGGGCCTTGGGCCGAAAGGACTGCGGGGAAGCAGGCCGGCCTGGCTGATGGGCTCTCTCTCACTCTAAAAATAAATAAATAAAAACAAAACAGAGATAAGAAAGAAAAGAAAGAGAGATTAGGGGTGGAGCTTGAGCAGGAGGTTATTTTTCTCGGACTCATAAAAATGAGCTTGTTCCAAGAAAAATGGTGTGGGCAAGATTGCAAGAATTAAATTCAAAGTCATTTGAATTTAATTCAAATGGTTTGAACAAGGACAAGGATTTAGAAGTGTCCAAAAATGTTGAGAATTTAGGAGGAGCCACAATAAATGGAGAAAGAATTGTTGGCAAAGTTTGAGGCAAGGAATTTAGATAGAAAAATGCATGGAACTTAAACTGCAGGTGTGTTATGGTGATTCCAAGGTTAATGGAATATTTATTATAGCTCCTTAAATACTAGGATGATATGTTATAAAGAGAAATCACCATGTGAAATTCCCTCGTTTTAAATGGACCGAAGATCCATACGATTTATTGAAGGAAATATGCCCTAGAGGCAATAATAAAGTTATTATTTATTTCCTCATATCATGATAAATGTTTATTATTCATGCTAGAATTGTATTAACCGGAAACATAATACATGTGTGAATACATAGACAAATATAGTGTCACTAGTATGACTCTACTTGACTAGCTCGTTTATCAAAGATGGTTATGTTTCCTAGCCATGGACAAAAGAGTTGTCATTTGATTAACGGGATCACATCATTGGGAGAATGATGTGATTGACTTGACCCATTCCGTTAGCCTAGCACTTGATCGTTTAGTATGTTGCTATTGCTTTCTTCATGACTTATACATGTTCCTAAAACTATGATATTATGCAACTCCCGTTTACCGGAGGAACACTTTGGGTGCTACCAAACGTCACAACGTAACTGGGTGATTATAAAGGAGTACTACAGGTGTCTCCGAAGGTACATGTTGGGTTGGCGTATTTCGAGATTAGGTTTTGTCACTCCGATTGTCGGAGAGGTATCTCTGGGCCCTCTCGGTAATGCACATCACTATAAGCCTTGCAAGCAATGTAGCTAATGAGTTAGTTACGGAATGATGCATTACGTAACGAGTAAAGAGACTAGCCGGTAACAAGATTGAATTAGGTATTGGATACCGACAATCGAATCTCGGGCAAGTAACATACGGATGACAAAGGGAACAACGTATGTTGTTATGCGGTTTGACCGATAAAGATCTTCGTAGAATATGTAGGAACCAATATGGGCATCCAGGTTCCGCTATTGGTTATTGACCGAGAATGGTTCTAGGTCATGTCTACATAGTTCTCAAACCCTTAGGGTCCGCACGCTTAACGTTACGATGACAGTTTTATTATGAGTTTATAAGTTTTGATGTACTAAAGTTTGTTCAGAGTCCCGGATGTGATCACGGACATGACGAGGAGTCTCAGAATGGTCGAGACATAAAGATTGATATATTGGACGGCTATATTCGGACACCGGAAGTGTTCCGGGTGTTTTCGGAGAAAACCGGAGTGCCGGAGGGTTACCGGAACCCCCCGGGAGAGTAATAGGCCTTATGGGCCTTAGTGGAGAAGAGAGAGGGGCGGCCAGCATGGGCCGCGCGCCCCCTCCCCCTCTGGTCCGAATTGGACTAGGAGGGGGGCGGCGCCCCCCCCCCCCCCCTCTTTCCTTCTCCCTCTCCCCCTTCCTTTCCCCCTCCTAGTAGGAGTAGGAAAGGGGGAGTCCTGCTCCTACTAGGAAGAGGACTCCTCCTCCTGGCATGCCCTATAGGGCCGGCCGGCCTCCCCCCTTGCTCCTGTATATACAGGGGCAGGGGGCACCCTAGGACACACAAGTTGATCTACGGATCATTCCTTAGCCGTGTGCGGTGCCCCCCTCCACCATATTCCACCTCGGTCATATCGTCGCGGAGTTTAGGCGAAGCCCTGCGCCGGTAGAACATCATCATCGTCACCACGCCGTCGTGCTAACGAAACTCATCCCCGAAGCTTTGCTGGATCGAAGCCCGGGGATCGTCATCGAGCTGAACGTGTGCCGAACTCGGAGGTGCCGTACGTTCGGTACTTGGATCGGTCGGATCGTGAAGACGTATGACTACATCAACCGCGTTGTCATAACGCTTCCGCTTACGGTCTACGAGGGTACGTGGACGGACACTCTCCCCTCTCGTTGCTATGCAATCACCATGATCTTGCATGTGCGTAGGAAAATTTTGAAATTACTACGTTCCTCAACAGTGGCATCCGAGCCTAGGTTTTATGCATTGATGTTATATGCACGAGTAGAACACAAGTGAGTTGTGGGCGATACAAGTCATACTGCTTACCAACATGTCATACTTTGGTTCAGCGGTATTGTGAGATGAAGCGGCCCGGACCGACATTACGCGTACGCTTACGCGAGACTGGTTTCACCGTTACGAGCACCCGTGCTTAAAGGTGGCTGGCGGGTGTCTGTCTCTCTCACTTTAGCTGAATCGAGTGTGGCTACGCCCGGTCCTTGCGAAGGTTAAAACAGCACCAACTTGACGAACTATCGTTTGCTAAGCCCGTAGCAGCCACGTAAAATTTGCAACAACAAAGTAGAGGACGTCTAACTTGTTTCTGCAGGGCATGTTGTGATGTGATATGGTCAAGACGTGATGCTATATTTTATTGTATGAGATGATCATGTTTTGTAACCGAAGTTATCGGCAACTGGCAGGAGCCATATGGTTGTCGCTTTATTGTATGAAATGCAAACGCCCTGTAATTGCTTTACTTTATCACTAAGCGGTAGCGATAGTCATAGAAGCAATAGATGGCGTAAACGACAACGATGCTACGATGGAGATCAAGGTGTCGCGCCGGTGATGATGGTGATCACGACGGTGCTTCGGAGATGGAGATCACAAGCACAAGATGATGATGGCCATATCATATCACTTTATATTGATTGCATGTGATGTTTATCCTTTATGCATCTTATCTTGCTTTGATTGACGGTAGCATTTTAAGATGATCTCTCACTAAATTATCAAGAAGTGTTCTCCCTGAGTATGCACCGTTGCGAAAGTTCTTCGTGCTGAGACACCACGTGATGATCGGGTGTGATAGGCTCTACGTTCAAATACAACGGGTGCAAAACAGTTGCACACGTGGAATACTCAGGTTAAACTTGACGAGCCTAGCATATACAGATATGGCCTCAGAACACGGAGACCGAAAGGTCGAACGTGAATCATATAGTAGATATGATCAACATAGTGATGTTCACCATTGAAACTACTCCATCTCACGTGATGATCGGACATGGTTTAGTTGATTTGGATCACGTAATCACTTAGATGACTAGAGAGATGTCTGTCTAAGTGGGAGTTCTTAAGTAATATGATTAAATTGAACTTAAATTTATCATGAACTTAGTACCTGATAGTATTTTGCTTGTTTATGTTTGTTGTAGATAGATGGCTCGTGCTGTTGTTCCGTTGAATTTTAATGCGTTCCTTGAGAAAGAAAAGTTGAAAGATGATGGTAGCAATTACACGGACTGGGTCCGTAACTTGAGGATTATCCTCATTGCTGCACAAAAGAATTACGTCCTGGAAGCACCGCTGGGTGCCAGGCCTGCTGCTGATGCAACTGACGACGTTAAGAACGTTTGGCAGAGCAAAGCTGATGACTACTCGATAGTTCAGTGTGCCATGCTTTACGGCTTAGAACCGGGACTTCAACGACGTTTTGAACGTCATGGAGCATATGAGATGTTCCAGGAGTTGACGTTAATATTTCAAGCAAATGCCCGGATTGAGAGATATGAAGTCTCCAATAAGTTCTATAGCTGCAAGATGGAGGAGAATAGTTCTGTCAGTGAACACATACTCAAAATGTCTGGGTATAATAATCACTTGATTCAACTGGGAGTTAATCTTCCTAATGATAGTGTCATTGACAGAATTCTTCAATCACTGCCGCCAAGCTACAAGAGCTTCCTGATGAACTATAATATGCAAGGGATGGACAAGACTATTCCAGAGCTCTTCGCAATGCTAAAAGCCGCGGAGGTAGAAATCAAGAAGGAGCATCAAGTGTTGATGGTTAACAAGACCACCAGTTTCAAGAAAAAGGGCAAAGGGAAGAAGAAGGGGAACTTCAAGAAGAACAGCAAATAAGTTGCTGCTCAAGAGAAGAAACCCGAGTCTGGACCCAAGCCTGAGACTGAGTGCTTCTACTGCAAGTAGACTGGACACTGGAAGCGGAACTGCCCCAAGTATTTGGCGGATAAGAAGGATGGCAAAGTGAACAAAGGTATATGTGATATACATGTTATTGATGTGTACCTTACTAGTGCTCGCAAAAGTACCTGGGTATTTGATACTGGTTCTGTTGCTAATATTTGCAACTCAAAACAGGGACTACGGATTAAGCGAAGATTGGCTAAGGACGAGGTGACGATGCGCGTGGGAAATGGTTCCAACGTCGATGTGATCGCGGTTGGCACGCTACCTCTACATATACCATCAGGATTAGTTTTAGACCTAATTAATTGTTATTTGGTGCCAGCGTTGAGCATGAACATTATATCTGGATCTTGTTTGATGCGAGACGGTTATTCATTTAAATCAAAGAATAATGGTTGTTCTATTTATATGAGTAATATCTTTTATGGTCATGCACCCTTGAAGAGTGGTCTATTTTTATTGAATCTCGATAGTAGTGATACACATATTCATAGTGTTGAAACCAAAAGATGCAGAGTTGATAATGATAGTGCAACTTATTTGTGGCACTGCCGTTTAGGTCATATCGGTATAAAGCGCATGAAGAAACTCCATCCTGATGAGCTTTTGAAATCACTTGATTATGAATCATTTGGTACTTGCAAACCGTGCCTCATGGGCAAGATGACTAAAACGCCGTTCTCCGGAACTATGGAGCGAGCAACTGATTTGTTGGAAATCATACATACTGATGTTTGTGGTCCAATGAATGTTGAAGCTCGCGGCGGGTATCGTTATTTTCTCACCTTCACAGATGATTTGAGCAGATGTGGGTATATCTACTTAATGAAACACAAGTCTGAAACATTTGAAAAGTTCAAAGAATTTCAGAGTGAAGTGGAAAATCATCGTAACAAGAAAATAAAGCTTCTACGATCTGATCATGGAGGAGAATATTTGAGTTACGAGTTTGGTTTACATTTGAAACAATGCGGAATAGTTTCGCAACTCACGCCACCTGGAACACCACAACGAAATGGTGTGTCCGAACGTCGTAATCGTACTTTACTAGATATGGTGCGATCTATGATGTCTCTTACTGATTTACCGCTATCGTTCTGGGGTTATGCTTTAGAGACAGCCGCATTCACGTTGAATAGGGCACCATCAAAATCCGTTGAGACGACGCCTTATGAACTGTGGTTTGGCAAGAAACCAAAGTTGTTGTTTCTTAAAGTTTAGGGCTGCGATGCTTATGTAAAGAAACTTCAACCAGATAAGCTCAAACCTAAATCGGAGAAATGTGTCTTCATAGGATACCCAAAGGAAACTATTGGGTACACCTTCTATCACAGATCTGAGGGCAAGATTTTCGTTGCTAAAATCGGATCCTTTCTCGAGAAGGAGTTTCTCTCGAAAGAAGTGAGTGGGAGGAAGGTAGAACTTGATGAGGTAACTGTACCTGCTCCCTTATTGGAAAGTAGTTCATCACAAGAACTGGTTCCTGTGACAACTACACCAATTAGTGAGGAAGCTAATGATATTGATCATGAAACTTCAGATCAAGTTTCTACTGAACCTCATAGGTCTACCAGAGTAAGATCCGCACCAGAGTGGTACGGTAATCCTATTCTGGAAGTCATGTTACTTGACCATGATGAACCTACTAACTATGAGGAAGCGATGATGAGCCCAGATTTCGCAAAATGGCTAGAGGCCATGAAATCTGAGATGGGATCCATGTATGAGAACAAAGTATGGACTTTGGTTGACTTGCCCGATGATCAGCAAGCCATTGAGAATAAATGAATCTTTAAGAAGAAGACTGGCACTGATGGTAATATAACTGTCTATAAAGCTCGACTTGTTGCGAAAGGTTTTCGACAAGTTCAAGGGGTTGACTACGATGAGACTTTCTCACCCGTAGCGATGCTTAAGTCTGTACGAATCATGTTAGCTATTGCTGCATTTTATGATTATGAAATTTGGCAAATGGATGTCAAAACTGCATTCTTGAATGGATTTCTGGAAGAAGAGTTGTATATGACGCAACCAAAAGGTTTTGTTGATCCAAAAGGTGCTAACAAAGTTTGCAAGCTCCAGCGATCCATTTATGGACTGGTGCAAGCATCTCGGAGTTGGAATAAACGCTTTGATAGTGTGATCAAAGCATATGGTTTTATACAGACTTTTGGAGAAGCCTGTATTTACAAGAAAGTGAGTGGGAGTGCTGTAGCATTTCTGATATTATATGTAGATGACATATTATTAATTGGAAATGATATAGAATTTCTAGATAGCATAAAGGGATACTTGAATAAAAGTTTTTCGATGAAAGACCTCGGTGAAGCTGCATACATATTGGGCATCAAGATTTATAGAGATAGATCAAGACGCTTAATAGGACTTTCACAAAGCACATACCTTGATAAAATTTTGAAAAAGTTCAAAATGGATCAGGCAAAGAAAGGGTTCTTGCCCGTGCTACAAGGTGTGAAGTTGAGTCAGACTCAATGCCCGACCACTGCAGAAGATAGAGAGAAAATGAAAGATGTTCCCTATGCTTCAGCCATAGGCTCTATCATGTATGCAATGCTGTGTACCAGACCTGACGTATGCTTAGCAATAAGTTTGGCAGGAAGGTACCAAAGTAATCCAGGAGTGGATCACTGGACAGCGGTCAAGAACATCCTGAAATACCTAAAAAGGACTATGGATATGTTTCTCGTATATGGAGGTGACAAAGAGCTAATCGTAAATGGTTACGTCGATGCAAGCTTTGACACTGATCCGGACGATTCTAAATCGCAAACCGGATACGTATTTTTATTAAACGGTGGAGCTGTAAGTTGGTGCAGTTCTAAACAAAGCGTCGTGGCGGGATCTACATGTGAAGCGGAGTACATAGCTGCTTCGTAAGCAACAAATGAAGGAGTCTGGATGAAGGAGTTCATTTCCGATCTAGGTGTCATTCCTAGTGCATCGGGTCCAATGAAGATCTTCTGTGACAATACTGGTGCAAATACCTTGGCAAAGGAATCTAGATTTCACAAGAGGACCAAGCACATCAAGAGACGCTTCAATTCCATCCGGGACCAAGTCCAAGTGGGAGACATAGAGATTTGCAGGATACATACGGATCTGAATGTTGCAGACCCGTTGACTAAGCCTCTCTCACGAGCAAAACATGATCAGCACCAAGACTCCATGGGTGTTAGAATCATTACTATGTAATCTAGATTATTGACTCTAGTGCAAGTGGGAGACTGAAGGAAATATGCCCTAGAGGCAATAATAAAGTTATTATTTATTTCCTCATATCATGATAAATGTTTATGATTCATGCTAGAATTGTCTTAACCGGAAACATAATACATGTGTGAATACATAGACAAATATAGTGTCACTAGTATGCCTCTACTTGACTAGCTCGTTTATCAAAGATGGTTATGTTTCCTAGCCATGGACAAAAGAGTTGTCATTTGATTAACGGGATCACATCATTGGGAGAATGATGTGATTGACTTGACCCATTCCGTTAGCCTAGCACTTGATCGTTTAGTATGTTGCTATTGCTTTCTTCATGACTTATACATGTTCCTGAAACTATGCGATTATGCAACTCCCGTTTACCGGAGGAACACTTTGGGTGCTACCAAACGTCACAACGTAACTGGGTGATTATAAAGGAGTACTACAGGTGTCTCCAAAGGTACATGTTGGGTTGGCGTATTTCGAGATTAGGTTTTGTCACTCCGATTGTCGGAGAGGTATCTCTGGGCCCTCTCGGTAATGCACATCACTATAAGCCTTGCAAGCAATGTAGCTAATGAGTTAGTTACGGAATGATGCATTATGTAACGAGTAAAGAGACTTGCCGGTAACGAGATTGAACTAGGTATTGGATACCGCCGATCGAATCTCGGGCAAGTAACATACCGATGACAAAGGGAACAACGTATGTTGTTATGCGGTTTGACCGATAAAGATCTTCGTAGAATATGTAGGAACCAATATGGGCATCCAGGTTCCGCTATTGGTTATTGACCGAGAATGGTTCTAGGTCATGTTTACATAGTTCTTGAACCCGTAGGGTCCGCACGCTTAACGTTACGATGATAGTTTTATTATGAGTTTATAAGTTTTGATGTACCGAAGTTTGTTCAGAGTCCCGGATGTGATCACGAACATGACGAGGAGTCTCAGAATGGTCGAGACATAAAGATTGATATATTGGACGGCTATATTCGGACACCGGAAGTGTTCCGGGTGTTTTCGGAGAAAACCGGAGTGCTGGAGGGTTACCGGAACCCCCCGGGAGAGTAATGGGCCTTATGGGCCTTAGTGGAGAAGAGAGAGGGGCGGCCAGCATGGGCCGCGCGCCCCCTCCCTTTATGGTCTGAATTGGACTAGGAGGGGGGGCGGCGCCCCCCCCCCCCCTCTTTCCTTCTCCCTCTCCCCCTTCCTTTCCCCCTCCTAGTAGGAGTAGGAAAGGGGGAGTCCTACTCCTACTAGGAGGAGGACTCCTCCTCCTGGCGCACCCTATAGGGCCGGCCGGCCTCCCCCCTTGCTCCTTTATATACAGGGGCAGGGGGGCACCCTAGGACACACAAGTTGATCTACGGATCGTTCCTTAGCCGTGTGCGGTGCCCCCTCCACCATATTCCACCTCGGTCATATCGTCGCGGAGTTTAGGCGAAGCCCTGCGCCGGTAGAACATCATCATCGTCACCACGCCGTCATGCTGACGAAACTCATCCCCGAAGCTTTACTGGATCGGAGCCCGGGGATCGTCATCGAGCTGAACGTGTGCTGAACTCGGAGGTGCCGTACGTTCGGTACTTGGATCGGTCGGATCGTGAAGACGTACGACTACATCAACCACATTGTCATAACGCTTCCGCTTATGGTCTACGAGGGTACGTGGACGAACACTCTCCCCTCTCGTTGCTATGCCATCACCATGATCTTGCGTGTGCGTAGGAAAATTTTGAAATTACTACATTCCCCAACATTTATTTAGATGAGTTATAAAATTAAATGACATGATGGCATGATGCAATGCAAATGATGCAACAAACAAAACAAATCACACGACGAAACTCGGAGTAGCTGGAAGTCTTCTGGAGCGTCGGTCTCGGGGCATTACAACACTCCACCACTACAAGAGGATCTCGTTCCGAGATCTAGGATGGCACCGGAGAGAAACGAAAGAGGAAGAGAAGAGGTAAAACTAAGTTGCTTCTTCGACAAACGAGTGAAACAATGAACCTTGAGAGGTTGAGCAAAATGAATGAAAGAAAACAACGAAGATGAACAAAGTTGAAAACACTCCGTTAGAAAAGAGGAACAAGGGATACAACGAGAACCAAGAGGTTTAGTGATAAGAGAGATATTGAAACCACTCCGGTTAAAACTAGATAGAGAAGGAATAAGATTGATATAATTTGGGCAGCACTCCGACTGAAAGAAGAAGGAACACTTGATAAGATGAAAAGAACTTGAAGAGATGACCCAACACTCTGGTTAAATGGATAAACATGAAAAGAACACGATCCTAACAATTCGAGATGATGAGTGGAGAGAGCAACATCACAATGTCTCCGGAAGAAAGAATAGAAGATAGATCCTTGGAATAAAAGAATGGAGAAGAAAATGCCAACTTCTGCCACAAATGAGCTTGGAAAGCACCCTTCCAAGAAGGTTATAACGGAGTTGTTGGAAAACCAACAACGAAAAGAAAAAGCTTGTAGTGGGCTTATGGAAACATCTGAACACTTGAGGTGAAATTCTGCCACTAACGAAAAACAATTGCTTGTTTGAGATCAAAGAAGAGATGAAAACTTCTTTAGCCGAGAGGATAGAAGAAAACTCGGATCATTGATAAGCACCACAAATAGCAACATTCCTTAGGGAAGGCTCAGGGTGAAATCTATACCAAGATAACTCCAAAGAAGAGATTGATGGATTTAAAATACCTCATTCTTGACAACATGTGAATCGCGAAACCTGAATGGTAATTGCCAAGAATGATATAGCACCACCTCAAAAGCTAAGGTAGAAAGAATTGCACTTCGAAATGCAAGAAGAAGAATACTTGAACGCCTCAAAACAAAACATGTGTTGAACACCACGTTTATTTTTGAGTATAGCTTGGCGGATCTTAACTCCAAGAGAAAACTTGAAGAACAATTGAGGAATGAAAAGAATCCTTGACGAACCACCATGTAGAACCTCAATGAAGAACTCCGGTAATAAAAGGATGATAGAAAGAAAGAGAGGTTGAAAACACAAGGTGAAGCCTTGCAATAATTTAGATGGCGCTTCGCGATGATATAACCGAGAAAACTTGGAACTCCAGAAAAGAAAATATGAAGTATCTCGAACCGAGAAATGTGACATGATGAACAACTCTGGAAAGAAGAAACTAGATCACTTGAAACAATAATAAGAATTATGTTATGTGTATCCTTCACCAATTTAATTGATGACAAGCAATGGATTTGGCATACTACTTATTCTCGTAGAAAGGATTAAGAGAGATATAGTGCAAACTTGAGAAAAGTCTTCAATGATCCACCAGTAGGATTTGAAAACAACGAATGAATTGATAAGATAATGAAGGAAGTGAAATCTTGAACGAACCACCATAAGAATTGAAAATGAACATAGCAAAGGCACAATTCACCGAAAGAATGAAGATGCTTGAGGGGATTTAGATACAAGTGAACGAAGAGATCATGAGCTTATTAGAGAATACTTGAATGATGCACCGGTAGAATATGGAGAAGGAGAGCTAAAAGCTGAGAATGAATAAACCCGAAATGATGGCCTCCGGAGAATCAAACTGAATAGAATCCTGAATTGCTCTGGATGGGTGAAAAGAATTCCCACAATCGAAAACAATTATGAGAGGATGGCATCAAACTTGAACTACGCATCTTTGGGAGAATGGGTAAGGATCTAAGAGGAACTCTTCTTCGGTCTTCAAAATCCGAGAAATGACGAGGAGAAAACCACCCAATTGTTGAGACACTCCGGAACAAAGAAGAATAGAAATGATGAACCAACGATGAAATAATTTGGAAGATCTTGGACAAAGGCATATGACTGATGAAATTCATTCTTACGTCAAATTTCGAAAAGAATTTGGGAATAGCTCCGGGAAAATTAGAAGAGTCAGGTAAGATCCTAGGAAAAGACCTGTGGGTTAGGGCCCACTCAAAAGAAAACACCGTTGAACAATTTTAAAGAGAGGTTGCACCGGTTGAATTAAATGGCTAGAATGAGATAACAACCTCGAAATATCTTGAACGGATTGAGAATGGAAACACAAGTCTTGTGAGATATCTTCAGCACTCCAGAACAAATGAATAAGAAGAAGTGAATGAATAAGAGGTGCATCGGCATGAGAAAGCATTAGAAACGAGGAAAGGAATATGATGAATATCGAAAGATTGAATTGGATCCACCGGAGAAGAAACAACAATGAAGGATGATGAACTTGAAGCTGTTGAGCATCTTCATGGGGAATCACCGGATAAGAACATTGAAAGAAAAGAATGAAGAGACTTCCCACAAATAAAAGGATACATGATTAAGAAATCTGAGTCCTTGAAGAAAAAAGGGTGGGAGGGCGGGAAAACAAAGACAACTTAAGATGGGTGAAACAAACACCGGTGAGAAAACTTAGAATTGATCTCACAAATGTTGAAATGATCGGATCCACTTGAAGAGAAGCACGCCGGTTGAAAAAGAATTAACATGACAACCTCAATGATCAAGAAGGATTAGCACTCCCATAGAAATATGAGAACACCATTTAGGAAAGGTATGGATTCAACATTTGACTTTGAAGCAACTCGATTACCACAATTCAAAACAAAACAAAGGATTTGGCTTGCAGAATAAGCCGGAACAAACATATGATAGATCCCATATCGTACCATGTGTCTGTTGGAAATATATCCTACGAGATACTTGAATCCCACCTATAAACTCCCGAAACTTTCTGGTTATGCAATCTGGTGTTGGGGATACAGGGGAAGCTATATATATCTCACCCAAAACTAACAATACCTACATCCAAGCTGTATCCATCCGTCAACACATAACCAAGAAACCTTCAGAAATCGTGTACCTCAACCTTCGAAAAGCATCCGTTATACGAGCTATGGCAATACTCCCGAACTCCCCAGTACTGGGTGATGTCGAGGTTATCTCACCAACAACTACATAAAAGAGATTTTCGATGTCGGCAAAACTCAGGTATTCCAGAACTGCAACAATAAAATTATGACGACAACACCTCGGAGCTCAACTCCCCGGGACACTGCCACAACCTCTAAATGACAGGAGGCACCAAGAACAATGTTCTCGTCATAAGAATATCAGAATGATCCCAAGATACCCGCGTGATCCTAAAAAAATTAGTGAAATTTGAGGAGAGGAAAGACAAAACATCTACGTCAAGAGACCTCACCAGAGCGACGAAGGGACTGAGGAGTAAAAAGAATCCTACTCTCCGTTATATATAATCCTAAGACTCAAAACTTTTTTTTCTAGACTCAACAACGGCCAACAAACAAGGGGCCTCCTATGGTCGATCGAGGCTCTGATACCAACTTGTCACGCCCAATATGCGACCCTATCCAAAAGGAACTCGAAGGTCCCACCAAGGATAGACCCGCATATTGAAACGCTCTTGCAAGGTGTATATCATTACATCAACATTACATAATAGATGGGTATACATACAAGAGGCATACAATGCCACACGAATACAACATCACAATACATAAGAACACCATCCAACTACGGATGAAACACAAACAGAAACTCGAACGACATCCACCCTGCTAGCCCAGGCTGCCGACCTGGAACCTATCCCTTGATCGAAGAATAAGCAGAAGCAGAACTCCAAAACAAGCAAACATCGCTCTCGCGTCATGATCATCGCATAACCTGTACCTGCAACTGTTGTTTATAGTAATCTGTGAGCCACGAGGACTCAGCAATCCCATTACCATGGGTATCAAGACTAGCAAAGCTTAATGGGAAAGGAAGGGGTAAAGTGGTGAGGTTGCAGCAGCGACTAAGAATGATATGGTGGCTAACATACGCAAATAAGAGCGAGAAGAGAGCAAACGGAACGGTCGTGAAGCTAGCAATGATCAAGAGGTGATCCTGAACTCCTACTTACGTCAAACATAACCCAAAATCGTGTTCACTTCCCGGACTCCGCCGAAAAGAGACCATCACGGCTACACACACGGTTGATGCGTTTTAATTCGAATCTGGTGTCAAGTTATCTACAACCGGACATTAACAAATTCCATTCTGCCACATGACCACGGGCACGGCTTTCGAAAGATAATACCCTGCAGGGGTGTCCCAACTTAGCCCATGATAAGCTCTCGCGATCAACGAAGGATAT
Source organism: Triticum timopheevii (assembly GCA_963921465.1). NCBI lineage: Eukaryota > Viridiplantae > Streptophyta > Magnoliopsida > Poales > Poaceae > Triticum > Triticum timopheevii. The sequence continues at coordinate 110,641,794 of OY997270.1, forward strand.
TCCTTCTCCCAGGAAGACCCGATCAGTCTTGGAATCCCGGTTTACAAGACATTTCGACAATGGTAAAACAAGACCAGCAAAGCCGCCCGATGCGCCGACAAATCCCGATAGGAGCTGCACATATCTCGTTCTCAGGGCACACCGGATAGGTCAGCCTACGAGTAAAACCAACCCTCGAGTTGCCCCGAGGTGGCCCCTGCAGTCTGCCCATTTCGGACCAACACTCGAAGGAGCACTGGCCCCGGGGGGCTAAAATAAAGATGACCCTCGGGCTCCGGAAACCCAAGGGAAAAAGGGCTAGGTGAGGCAAATGGTAAAACCAAGGTTGGGCCTTGCTGGAGGAGTTTTATTCAAAGCGAACTATCAAGGGGGTCCCATAAATCACCCGACCGCGTAAGGAACGCAAAATCCGGGAACATAACACCGGTATGACGGAAACTAGGGCGGCAAGAGTGGAACAAAACACCAGGCATAAGGCCGAGCCTTCCACCCTTTACCAAGTATATAGATGCATTAAATAAATAAGAGATATTGTGATATCCCAACACAATTCTGTCCATCATGGAGCAATATTCAACTTCACCTGCAACTAACAACGCTATAAGAGGGGCTGAGCAAAGCGGTAACATAGCCAAGCAACGGTTTGCTAGGAAGAGTGACAAAGGTTAGAGGTTCATGGCAATTTGGGAGGCTTGAAGAGCAATTGATAGGTAGCGCGGTAATGCGATAGAACGAAGCAACTAGCATAGCAATGATAGTAGTGAGATCCAGGGTAGCGGTCATCTTGCTTGAAATCCCGCTAGGAAGAAGAAAGAGTCCATGAGGAAGACGAACGGGAGTAGACGAACGAATCCTCACAATCGCAACGTTACCGGAACTAAGAAGCAACACTGGAAAGAAACAAACAACATGGTAAATGCACAAGCATGAACATGGCATGATGCACAAACAAGTATGATGCATGTCCGGTTTAATGAGGCATGGCATGGCAAAGTGCACAAACAATACTACAAATTAAGTGGAGCTCAATATGTAACGAGTTGCATATTGACGAAACACCACATTCAACTATTTAGTTAGCTCCCGTTTAGGTACCCAACAATATTAAATGTTGATTAACATGGCAAGAGGTGAAGCATAATAAAACTACCTATCTAGGCAAGTTTAAATGAGGCCGGAACAACTAACAACAATTCCAGAAAATCCCCACATGTTATTTAGCAATTTAACGCAAACAACAATTTTAAACATTTTAATTGTTGTTATCATGATGCGGATGACATATGCAAGTTATATGCAATTTTTATGAAAATGTTGACATAAGCATGTTATGAAGCATTTTTCACCGTGGCGGAACGAAAGGGGTGCCATGGCAACGAATTCAAAAATGATGCCACGACAACATATCGATCTCGATAACTTGATTAAGATGCCGATGCAAACGAGAAGTGTGCGGATGTGTAGAACACGCAAGAGATGGTGGGGTGCTCTCGACTACCGGGTTCCCACGGGTAGACGACATGGCAAACGAGGAATGTGCAAAGACTCTCTTGGACACGGTGCAAACACGAGCATCTCATACAACACATGCATTTGGTCCACGGTTGATCGTCTCAGGGTTATACCTTTGAAGCGTGCATACGGGGCAGAACGCGTTCGTCGAAGGAAGTAGTGGTACACGGATTATAGTGGAAGTAGTCGTTCACGGGTCGTAGGGGAACTTGACGAAACCCAAGGCGCCGGTTGTGGAAGTAGTGGAACTTGGTGCATCCAAGCTCTTCGGCGTAGTGGTACACATTCCGTAGATGAACATGGGTGTCGTGGTACTTGGCGTTATTGTGGCCTCCAGGTACTTGCCGAAATCCACATCGGATGTAGTCGTACAGATTTGAAGACGAACTTGGCGCCGAAGTCGAACTTGTCGGTCTTGATGAATCTGAAGGGGCATCGAGGGACTTGCCAAGGCCCTGCCTCGGGGGGGGGGGGGGGGGGGTTACCGGAGGTGCGTGGAGGCGGCAGAGATGGTGTTGCGCGGACGCGGGCACAGAACGGGTGATGGGGTGGCGAGGTGACCAGAGGCGCGAGGAGGGGGATCCTGGTCGCGACAAGAGAAGGCAGCGGGGCAACGTCCTTGTCGGACAGAGCTGGTGCAGGCGAACCATGGCGAGGCCAAAGGTGGGTTTCGGGCAGGGGGTGAAGAAGACAGCAGGGACGCAATCTCCGGCGAGAAGGCGAAGCAGAGGAGGCTGGGGCACGCGCCGGAGTTGACGAGCTCCTGGTCGAGCAGAGAGCTCGGGCGAGGCAGCGGCACCATGGACGAAGGGAGCAGGAACTCGGGGAGGAGGCCGAGCGCTGGTGAGGGGCCTCGCTGGGCTACACGGCCGTGGCAGGGGGTGCCATGAGAACCTGCTGAAGGAGGAGGGCACGAGCCTCGGGCGTCTTCGAGCATGCGGGCGGGCGACGAGGCAAGGGACCGAGAGGAGCGTGGTGGCTGGCTGATGGAGGAGGGCGCAAGGCACGCGTGGCCATGGGTATTGGGATCCCTCTCCTGTGTGTGCGAGGAGGGAGACGAGTGAAGGGGGAAAGGGGATCGAGCCGAGGCTCTCCTGGCGGCGCAAGCGAGGGGAACGAGGGAGAGAGCGAGGGATCGAGAGGAGCGGAGGCGAGCGCTAGGGTTAGAGGTGCGGCTGGGCCTTGGGCCGAAAGGACTGCGGGGAAGCAGGCCGGCCTGGCTGATGGGCTCTCTCTCACTCTAAAAATAAATAAATAAAAACAAAACAGAGATAAGAAAGAAAAGAAAGAGAGATTAGGGGTGGAGCTTGAGCAGGAGGTTATTTTTCTCGGACTCATAAAAATGAGCTTGTTCCAAGAAAAATGGTGTGGGCAAGATTGCAAGAATTAAACTCAAAGTCATTTGAATTTAATTCAAATGGTTTGAACAAGGACAAGGATTTAGAAGTGTCCAAAAATGTTGAGAATTTAGGAGGAGCCACAATAAATGGAGAAAGAATTGTTGGCAAAGTTTGAGGCAAGGAATTTAGATAGAAAAATGCATGGAACTTAAACTGCAGGTGTGTTATGGTGATTCCAAAGTTAATGGAATATTTATTGTAGCTCCTTAAATACTAGGATGATATGTTATAAAGAGAAATCACCATGTGAAATTCCCTCGTTTTAAATGGACCGAAGATCCATATGATTTATTTAGCTGAGTTATAAAATTAAATGACATGATGGCATGATGCAATGCAAATGATGCAACAAACAAAACAAATCACACGACGAAACTCGGAGTAGCTGGAAGTCTTCTGGAGCGTCGGTCTCGGGGCATTACAGGGGGTGTATGCGGTCTCTGTTCTGGCCGGAAAATTGGGCCGAGCCCGCATACTCGCCGGAATTTTTGCGGGCAGGGCGTTTTGCGAGGTCTGCTAGAGTTACCCTAACCACCAGACCATCACCCAGCTGGATAATAAATTCGTCGTTTTCTCTGTTTTATTTCTTGTTTCAGTTTGCTTTTTTTTCTTTTCCTTTTTCTCATCCTTTTTTGTTTCATTCTAATGCGCGTTTTTTATAAAAATTCATGAACCTTTTTTCTTAATTGACGAATTTGTTTTCCCGAATTTGATGAAAAATTTTCAAATTCAATGATTTGTTTTCAAAATCGATTAACTTTTCCCAAAATCGATGAACTTTTTCTCAAAATCGATGAACTCTTTTCCAAAATCAATGAACTTTTTTCAAAATCGTGAACTTTTTTTCAAAATCGAGGAACATTTTTCAAATCGAATGAACTTTTTCCAAAATCGATGAACTTTTTCAAATCAAATGAAATTTTTCTAAAATCGGTGAACTGTTTTCAAATCGAATGAACTTTTTCCAAAATCGATGAACTTCTCCCATTTTTGTGAGTTTTCTTTTAAATTCACCAACCTTTTTTTAACCAGTGAACATTTTTTGATCAATTTTTAATTCCTGATTTTTCAGAAAACATACACATATTTTTTGAACAGTAAACGGGTCAGACCGGTGAATTGGTGAACTTTTTTCTCTCAAGTTAGTGAATTTGTTTTAGTTCAAATAGCGTGGCCAGAAAAGTTCTTAAAAATTGCGGGATGTATTCAATCACAAGCAACTTGACGGCATACTGGTAGCAGGTCTATTGTAGAATAGTTGTGGCAAGAGTTCGATTCCCCAAGACGCAAGATTTTTTCGGTGGGATCGCGCTACAGTACAGTAAGCCCGCCTATTTCTACATGAGAGACACATGCTTAAGCGTCTGCCCTATAAGCACCGATACTTAAGAAAAGCCTGATTTATTTCTTCAAATACCTTTCTTAAGCACCTTGCATTGTACAAGACCTAAACGGGTCAAACCGAGAACCGAGAACCAACCTCATATGACAGGGATCTCCTTGAATAGAAGTGCATATTTCAAACCTTAACTTTTTCCCTAGTCTAATTTACAACACCAAACTCCAATACAGTCTACATTGCAACCCCGAACTCTTAAAACCAGCTAGATTCAACCCTCCCCTCCATTGACCGGTTTAGACCCGTTGATCATCCAACCAGCATGTCTAGTCAGCAAACCATGTCAGCAAAAAAAAATCAAAATGTTCAGAAAAAGTCAAAAAGGTAAAAAAATCAAGGAAAAATAAAAAAACCTAAAATATCTATAAAATAAAAAAGGTTTATAATAGAAAAATGTGCACACTCTGAAATAAAAAATTGGTGTTGTTGTCCGAAAATCCTGAAAAATCTGTAAAATTGAAAAGAAAAAAAGTTCAGGGATGTTTTCTGAAAAGTCTGGAAAAAATGTTCAAAATTCTAAAACACAAAGTACAAATTCTTAAAAATCTGCAAATCAAAGAAAATTCACAAACTTTTTCCAGATGCTTAGTATTGTTTTCTTGATTTTACAAATTTCGGTAGAAAATTCTGACAAAAATTTTGAATTTTTTTATTTTCGTGATTGATTTTTTTTGTGTGTTTTTTATTTTTCAGAGAACATTAAATTTTTATTTTACATTTTCATTTTCCCTAGATTTTTTATTTAACATATTTTTTGTCGAAATTTTGAATTTTTTGTTGACGTGGCTTGCTGATGGGATGGTTAACGGGTCAAAACCGGTCAATGGGGAGGGGAGGGTTGAATCCTGTCTAGTTTTAAGAGTTTAAGGTCGTAATGTAAACGGTTATTTAAGTTGAGGGTTGCAAATTAGACTAGGGCAATGGTTGAGGTTGAAATATGCACTTCTCTCATCTCCTCATCACCCACAGAAAACTACAGGCCGTCCACCACCCTAGCAACAACACACAAGAGATGCCCAGATAACCCGACCCAACGTAGACCAACAACCGAGAGGCATGACTAAGCCCATGATGACCAATCACAAGAAAGATGCGCGCGCAGGGGCAACGAAAATGCACTACAGAAATGTGGCCCCGAAAGCCCGCGGTCCACGGGTCATGGATCTTCGAACCAAAGCTATCGGGGAGGTGAGCCAAGGTAAAACCGATCGAAAAGGAATAAAGACGTCAAGCAGCAGTGGCGCGGGGCGCACGCGGATCGGACGACGTGGAGGATGCACAAGGACGCGGATGCACCAAGAAGGCAGATACTTCAGTATCCTTTAAATGAGTAATGATTCAAGGCATGTTTTAGTGGCTCTGTTTCGAACGAAAAAATAACACTAATAAGGATATCGATAGACAATCTCCCTTCGCTTACAATGGTATGCAGTCTCGGGACTAGCATGTCAGATGCAAATTCCCCACGTTCCCCGGGAAGAGGATTTATAGCACGCAGGTATGGGGCACGCATCCCTCTCTTTCTTTTGGCTTTGGATGTTTCAATCTTTCATATCTTTTGAAGCAAAAGACTAAATTGAATTCGTTTACATATTCGTATTTCTGGTGACGAAGACTTTCAAATGTGACCCATTTTGATTACTTTCTTGCGAGTTTTTGGTACGATCGGCCGACAAAATAATGAGTTTCAGATCCTTCGTCAGCAAAAATATGTCAACTTCTAAAACTTGGTACGAGCGACCGATAAAATCGTAAGTTTCAGAACCTGTGACCGACAAAAACGTAAGTTTTAGAAACTGAAACTTAAAAGGTGCTCCCAAAATCCTAATTGAACAACGAACAATTTTCAGTTGTCGGATGCAAACCGTTTTCTATACCAGAGTAACATGTTCAGTTTTTCTGAACCCGAATCTCGTCGACATTTTCATTTTCGCTCTTTGACGAATTTGAACACACTAGTCAACAAACATCATAGATCTCAAGAAAGCGAAAAAATTGCAACGAAGAGGACTAGCCTTAGACATTGGTTGCCGCGGTACATACATTCCTGCAGTGCAGTGCTATGGAAGGGACTGGAGCAGCAAACTAATGAAGCTGTTCGGCCGTGACACACTGTGTTATCTACAATCTTTCTTAGTCTACCAAACAAAGGATGGCCATGGGAATGAAGGCACATCTCTTAGTTAACCTCTGTCTCCGTCTCTCGAAGCAGAGAAGAGTTCAAACCGACGCTAGTCCCGCCAGCACACGAGCATGGTGACACACCGGCGCATGATGTAGAACCTGGCCCTCTGCTGCTTGGCCAGGCTCGCCAGCCGCCCCGGCACGGACCGGCCAGAGCCCCTCGACGTCCGGCCCTTGACGCCCACCGGACTGCCGGTGGCCGCCGCCGGCCCCACCGCCGCCGACCTCCGGCTGCCCTTCTTGGAGAGCTTCCACTGGTCGTCCATGCACATCTCCATCTCTTCTCTGTTTCTTCCGATCTCCCAATATGCAATGTGTTCTCTTCTCTCTGTTTTCGCTTTTGGTCGTTGAGGATGGTTGTTGGTGTGAGAGCCGGGTAACTTGGGTGCTACTTATAGTGCCGGAATGCCAATCCAAGGTGGATGAGGGGGTTGGATTTGATTGGAGAGGAGAGGAGATAGAGGTTGATTAAGTAAGTAGCTTAACTAAGACTATTTTTTGTGTCTGTTTGGTAGCGCATCTCTTTCCAAATAATTTATGGGACTGTGTCCCCTCGCGGCAATGGCCATCTCTTTCGGCGCCCACGCTCAAGTAGTTGCGGTGCAATTTTCTTAGGACCTTTGATTTGAACCGGAGCGTGCTGAACCTACAAACTGTACTAGCATAAACTGAGCTGGGCAGGGTCCATCCATGATGATAAAAACTGGAGCGACGCACGCTAGTACTTCTTCCATCTCTGTCTTCAGTTTAATACAAATTTATACTAGAGCTAGTATAATGTTGAGACAGAGAGAGTAGTACTAGCTACGGCTCTGTTTGTTGGGAACATGTAGCAGTAAACTTTGTAGGCGCGTCAGAAACGTTCGTGGGAGTTAACGGATCCACGTAGCATGCGACTGTATCATCTTGAATCGCCGAGCACGACCGGCCACCGAGCCCCCAGATCGAGTCAAACTCGCTCTCTCTCCAACACACGCCACAGAGCACGACAAGTCACCGTCCGTGTGATGGATCACGACGCGACGTAGTTAATCAACTAACGAGGAACACACTGCTATCTGTTGGAGCAGCAGCGAGTAAAGGCTCGAGCCCTCATGGGCACACAAAGCCCACATGGCTCCTAGCGACCGCGCAGTAGCCAGCTACAATGGACACTGACAACGCGCGCGAGTTGAGAAAAGGCGTGCACAAACTCAGGTTTGATAGGTATCCAGCACTTAACCAACCTCATCCATCGTTCAAAACAAGACACTAATAGCATTTATAACCACGATTACCAAATCCGGCCACTACACGTTTGCAGAGTCCATCGGACGGTGACCGGTTAGACCTTAAATTCTCATCCACATAGCCACGCATCTCATATCCGACATCCTGTATCTGTAATCCGCATGCAACGTGATCTAATCTACGTAGATCAAAAGACATAGTAATCGACAGCAAAGGGAAACCGAAATCTACTTTACATTGTCCAAAAGATCACCACAGTTCTTCACTGGACATGTTCTAAACTAAAACAACTAAAAAAGATAATAGTAAACAGAGGAGGAGCCTTCACCACTTCCTCGCCGGCCCTTTGCCCTTTCGGTTGCCGCCGCAGTTGTAGGCGTCTGCGGCAGGTGGTGGATCGTCGGACTCTTTGGAGTCACAGACGTGATGGTCTTCATCGTCCTAGGAGGAATAAGAGATGACGATGAGCCCCTCCATCCGCCGAACGGCCCGGTCCTACCGTCGCTTGAGCTTGGCCACCTGAGCCGCTGCCTCCGCCGTCTCGCGCTCCGACTACTCAATGGCTAGCCGAAGCACCTTGGCATTCTTCCTTCGGAGCCGGCGGACGTCCGTCTTCATTGTCGTCAGCGAACGACAGTAGACCCAAGTGATGAGCCGCTCCTCCTCATCGGGCACCGCTGGCAACCCGTGGCGGCGACGGATGGATTGCTCTGCCGTGTCACACTCCCTTGCCTGCTGCCTCTCACGGCGGGCGGCGCGCGCCTCCGATTCCGACTTGCGCATCCGTGGGCCGGCGGAGCGGACACTAGCACCCACCACTACCCTCGCGGAGCAGCGGCCGATGGGGGAGGTGGATGACAGAGGGGCGGTACGGATTGCCCAACCCTCATGGAGCTGCGCACGGGCTGGAGGGGCTAGCTCTTGTTTTCGCGCTGCGCCGACAGAGGACCGACGACAAGGCAGATCGGAACTGCTCCCCCAGCCCCCCGGTCCACCTTCGGCCGCTCTAATGCAATGCAGAGAGCCAGATCCTCGTCGACATCGAGATCAGAGTCGAAGCGGTTGCCGATGCTCGACATGCTCGCCGAAGTCGTCAGATTGGATCGAAGGAGGGGAGAAGAAGAGACGGAGCGAGAGAGGCTCGCAGTGAGCTAGGGTTTCAGATTAAGATTTTTATGGGGATGGAGTGGGGTTGGCGATGGGCCGGGCTGACGTGGCGAACACGCCCGGGCCACCCCATATCCACCCTACATTTGGGCTGGGTACGAGGGACGCCAAATAGCCAGAGCGTTTGAGGACGGTTTGAGGCACTTGGGAGGGTTGAGGTTTTTTGACCGGGCAGCATGCCCGGGCGTTTGAAGCCGGTTTGAGGCGCCTGCCTGTAGATGCCCTAATATTATTTAAAAGCATCATTACATACCAATATCGAGTATTCCTACTTGATTATGATAAGCATGAATTTGTCTAACAACAATGATGGAATGGTATGAATTTTCATGGTTTATTCTACGATATAAAGTATGATTAAAGCAACAATTAGCATGTATGTGTCAAACATATTAGATGCATTAAATAGCATCAACAATAGTATCGGACATGGACAACAACCATCATGAGAGATTGGATCAGATCATGGTGCATGTATTGGTCGCTTGTAGATGAAGTAGCCATGGTTGTTGCGAGTGAAGACCTGTTGAATTAGACGATAGTGAGGATGGTGCACAACAACACCTGGCATTGGAGGTAGACGATGTATGGTGAATAATGTGCGCAGTCGCGCGAAGCGCTTACTAAGAACCTAATTCACCCTCTCCCTATAGAGGGTCACAAGGCGAAAAGTTTCGAACACTTCCTCTCCCACTCGCCAGTGCACGTTGGCATTTGGGATGGAGTAAATTTCGATGGTGATGCAAACAATGAAAGTAGGCAAAAACCTATCTTGATTTGATGTATCATTGGCGGTGGCCAATAGGTCATCCAGATAGGAGAACCGAATGGACTCGTGTCACGATCTTGATCTAAACCGATGTTTTCCAACTTGTAAACTACTAAACAGAAAAAAGTTACTCTTCTACAAGGCCACTGATCAAATTTCGACAAATCATTCACGCGCATGACAAATGCCCATGCCCAGGCCCTGCGATGTGAGCAGGCACGAGTGCTGTTCTATCTCTCTCCTCATATCAATCACTACGTCTACACTATATAAGTTTGTCTCAGTTTGTTCCAAAAACAGTTTGTCTCACACCAACTTCACTTCTTGGGTGGTGCCACTGGTGGTGCTAAAGATCGCACCACCACCTCTTGCCACACACGGGCCTCTGAGATTTATTAGAAATTTCTAAAAATTCACAAGCCCATTAATTGTAACAAAATACACTATCACCGTGCATAAGTTTGTCACAATTTAAATACAAACTAAGAGCATCTCCAACCAAGAGTCTCATTCTAGTCTCGATCTCAAATCCTCCTGCTATGAACAGTAAAATCCAAATAAATAGACACAAAAATTTGAAAAATATATTTTAAGGAAACAAGCATTGCTCATGCGCCTGAAATTTCAAGATGAAACCACATTCGTGGATATGTGGGCAAAAAAAATATAATCAGTGCTTTAAACTACTTTAAAAATATAATCAGTACTTTAAACTACTTTAAAAATATAATCAGTGCTTTAAACTACTTTAAAAAATATATAATCAGTGCTTTAAACTACATTCGTGGATATTTAGAGCATCGTTTTTTTCTCTAGACTTCCACGAATGTCACTGCATCACAAAAGTTTGCACACTAGTGAAACACTCATCAATGTATCACAAAAGGAAATTCAGATTTGTTTTGTTTTAATTAGCTTCAAAGATAATCTTGTGTCTCTTTCCATTGTTCAAGCAAGATTGGTTGTATTAGCTCCCTTTTCAGCAGGTTATATTTTCACTTACGCAGCTTTCTTGATTTCTTCAACATGAGGCGAGTTTGGTTAATTTAGTTTTTTTACTGTATCAACACTTAGTTCATTACTCTTGATAGAGAGGGAGGATGGACCTTCAGACCAGGGAGAATGTAATTCCATTCTCTCAACATTGACAAAATTAGAAGGTTTTGAGTGCGTTAACCTAGCTATGTTGGCACTTCGGGTAGCGGTAGATCAAAATCATAAGCTTTTTGTGGGCGGATATGAAAGGTTTTCCCTAGATTGAGGCTAGAAAGGGGTCTTTTCCAATTTTTTAACTTTGAGATAGGCATAATATGGAATATATGAGATGAATTCATAAGTTATAGCTAAATTTGGTTCTATTCTCTTCATTGCCTTTTTCCTATGTCTTTCCTCGTTTTCATTGTACACGCATGAGCCATTTTTTACTATTTTTTTCTATTTTACTGTTCATTTGAATGCTTGTGCACCTGGTAGCAGAAACTTTGTGTCCCATGCAATATACCATAATTTGGCTTCCAAAACCAATTATGCTTAGAGGAGAGAGAAGATCCTGATTGCCAACTTTTCTTTACATCATACCCATAAATCGGACACAAATGACACAAAACATAGTTCATTGCATAATCAAACAAACAACCAAAAGCAATCACTATAATGAGCATAATTAAACACTCATATCACTACACTGAGCTTAAAACTAGCTACGTCGAGCTTAAACATAGATAAAACAAGCTTAAAACTAGCTAAAACAAACTCTACCCCTTGTCGGAGGGGATATCAATCATCCCCGTGTCGGAACCACCAGCCTCGTGGTTGTTGGCGACGGGTCAAATCCATTGCGTTGCAGCGGCAACTTTGCCTTTGAGATACTCAAACAACTCCTCGCGCTCGGCGTCGAAGCAGATGATCTTGCGGTGTTTATGCTCCATTGTGCATGTGCTTTTCCACGGACTTGAAATTTCACGGTTCTTAGTGATGAGCCACGGGCCCGTGAGACACACAGCCATACCGGCCAGATCGACACGCTCGGCCTCAAGCTGCTTTGTCGCGGCAGTGGTGACGACGTCGAGATTGATACCCCCCCTTCTCCAACTCCTCCTCCAAGCTCGGGTCCTACGAGCTCAGCTCCTCACAGGAAAATGTGTGTGGCGCAACTCATGCGCTCGCTCCGAGACCATGGCATAGTAGGTGGAACAGTGATGCGACATGGTGAGGGAGGTCGGAGCGGTGACGGTCGCGATGGAGCTAAAGGCGGCGGGGTGGAGCTTGTATTGGTGTTGCTCATGGTGGGAGTTGCGATGACGGTGGAGCTCGAGCGGATGAGGATGAGTCTCGAGCTCGGTGGAGCGGACAAGCGCAACGAGGAGGAGTGGTGGCAACAGAGAAGCCATGGAACCACACGACAGGGAGCGAGGCGTGGCCAACCCTCCAGAATCACCAGGTGGATGACGAGATCATCTCCTACCGGGCAGGCCCATAGTGGTTTAAACCTAATAGAAGCCCATGGAGGCCTAGGCCCACATATTATAAGTATCGGAATACCAACCAACATGATGGAGGTTTACTCACTCGGGCCAGTCACCGGAGTGGAGATTCACTCGGATGATAGGACTATGATTCCACTCAGATGATCATCACTCGAGCAGAAGTAGCCCAACGACCAGGAGCATGGGTGTTACCATAGCCATAAGATCTTAGAGTTACTTATGTACTTCAAGGCGTTTGTTACTGTCAGTAGTCGGCATGTGTTATTACTATCTGGACTCACATGTAATGTAGCATGCGAGGAGGGTAGCGAGCTCATTCCCTCGGCATCTAGTTACGGGTTTGGAACATTTGTACTCAGACACCTATACGCAAGAACACTCTCGCTGAAGAACGGGACTAGGGTTTTTACCTCCACCGCGAGGGGCCTAAACATGTATACTTCCTTGTGTCACCCTCCCGTGTCTCGCATGATCAGGCCTCATTCCTCCCCCTCTCTAACTGTTAGAATTCAAACCATGATAGTGGGGACGGAGCTCGCGGTGGTAGGGCGTCAATGTGGTGTGGTGTGGCCCGGCGCGAAAGGCGTCGGGAGGGGAGGTGGGGGTAGCGGCGGAGGTGCGGGGGGCTCGCGGGAGGGTTAGTGCAGGTTCCGACATGCAAAACATGGCGGGGCCGGTGACGACGGGAGGTCGAAGTAGGCGCGGCTCTTACTGAATGTTCTCATTGGACCGGTTTGGATGCTGGACGAGAATACCTATTTTGGGATATTTGGTAGCAAAATATGGGTATCTACTAAAACAACATGGATACCCATGCACTTTTGAGTATGTTGTGATGTTGCGTTTTAGATCAAAATACATGTGTGTGCTTTTTGGGGTATATTGTGTGAAAAAATGTGTGTGCCGCATTTTTTGCTGCTAAAATCCACAATTTAGACAAAATATGAAAATTGCAACCAAACATGCACTTTCGGCTGCAAACAGACAAGAAAATCAAACGGTTAGCCCAGGGGGGAATCAAACACATTGCTTGGACTCCACTGTCTGCCATGTGATCAATCGACCTGTCATATGACGTTAGATTTAGCTACTTAATTAACTAGATTAACAGGAACCACTTTTCACTGACTTCTCGTCACATGGAACGAGAGCGGATTAGCATCGGGATGCATGCACATACGCATGTGCGTAATGATTTGACCGGTCAGGCCCACCGACGGCTGACACGCGTCCCCGACTGCGAAGTGGCCGCCGTTCTGCAGATCGATCAAGTGTGCCGACATGTAGCCGAAAGCTATGCGGATGCATGCATTTGTTAGTTAATTAACCTGAGGCCGCCATGATCCGCACTAACAATCTATCGTGCGAGTTCATGTGCTAGAGCCAACAACAAGTGAAGCCATGCGCAGCGATTTGTCGATTCTAACCACCATTAGCTGCTAGCAACAAGACATGAGACCTTGGATACGGTAGACGTGTGAGTACAAATTAAGGTTCAAACACGTAGTACAATTTAATCAGGTCAAGTGTGCCCGGAATAATTAGTGGCAGCGGACTGTCGTTCAAATGGCTGTTTCTGCAGGGAAACAGTGTATGCATCCGGCAAGATTTATGTAGGGCATGTCGTCTCAGGGGAGGAGACAAAGTGACCACCTGTCCACTTGTCCAGCATTCAAGCATTGCAATTTTAGCATCACATACATGTGCGCGACCACCGGCATGATGCCGATGCACGGCGTACACATCATTATGCCAAAGGATCCAGTGATGATGGGTTCTAATCTAATTTGCCACCTGTCCTTGCATGCATGAAACGCCGTGATTACCGATCGATTAAGACATCACATGTTGTGTGATGTACTGGGGACCTCCTAATCGGCGCTGCAAGCGCTGGCTAACGCATCTCGCGCTCGCACGCGGTGCGTAGTAGGCCGGCCCAATCAACCTGTGGAAAAAAAAAACACGAAGAAAAATGTTCGACATTATAATAAATACGATAAAACAGGGAATTGATCTCCGCTCGCCTAACTGGACAGCTTCGAGCGTTCCAACCAGACTAGGCTAACTTGTTGTGCATAATTGAGAAATAATCCTATTTGACCCTCTTTCAGTACGAACATTAACATATACTCCCTCCGTCCGAAATTACTTGTCATCAAAATGAATGAAAATGGATGTATGTAGAACTAAAATACATCTAGATACATCTATTTCAATGACAAGTATTTTCGGACGGAGTACTTAACTTTGTTCATGTTGATTAGTATAAAAATGAAAAAGTTTACAAATTCAAAATGTTCACGGATTTTGAACCAAAGTTCACAATTTTTTTTAAAAAAGTTCATCGAAGTTGAAAAAAAGTTCATCAAATTTGAAAAAAAGTTCATCGAATCTGAAAAAGTTCATTGATTTTGAAAAAAATTTCATTGGATTTGAAGAGAGTTCATCAGATTTGAAAAAAGTTCATTGGTTTTTAAAAAAAATGTTCAACACATTGAAAAAAGTTCACAAATCTGAATAAAAGTTCATCGAGTTGAAAAAAAATACATCAAATTTAAAAAAAGTTCATCGCCTTTTTAAAAAGTTCACGTATTCATCGATTAATTTTTTTGAAAAAAAAGTCATCAACATTTAGAAATAGTTCACTAAGATTAAAAAAAGTTCATTGATTTGGAAAAAGTTCCCGCATTTAGGAAAAGTAAAAAAAAATCGATGAGGGAAGAAACCAGGAAGAAGAAGAAAAAACAGAAGACGAAAATGGAAAAAAAATGAGAACCAAAAAAAGAAGAAGAAATGAAGAAAGGGAGGAAAGGTTGCAACATATCAGAACTCGCTCTTAGGCGGGGTGGTTATACGTACGATCGTCCACGACTGAGGTTGCTGGTTCGAGTCCCAGCTAGCGTGGTTGTTTTTTGCGGAATAAGATACAGAGTAATGGGCCGGCCCAACACGGGGCGCTGCAGGCGCCATTTTGCGAAATGCACGCACACGGGCGCCTGCAGCGCTAAATAGGAAACTCTGATGTACTGGCCCACTCCCGGACGACGGCCCAAGGCATCCAGAAAGAACCAAAGACTAGCCCGTGTCTTCGAGCCCAACACAAGGAAGGAAGAAAGAGGACGACAAGTGAGGTGAAATCACTAATTGAGGAGTACTCATTACAAAGATCATTCCCTTCTTTCCAGGTTGCGACAAGTGGCGCGCTGCATGTGCGCCACTTGTCGCAACCTGGAGTTTTCCTTTTTTTCGTAGATCCGTTTAATCAAAATATTTTACCTCTTAAACCGTGCGTCCAAATCTTGAACCGTTTTCACCGTTGTATTCCTCGTGTCAAGATCTTCAAAACTAGATGCCATGTTGATAGGGTTTGACGAACTTTTTCACGAAAAAACCGGACGAAAAACCAAATCAGGAGCACGGGTTCTTTCCCTTTACAAAACAGGCACACCCATGCCTCTCGCGAAATTCCAACCATGCCTCTCGCGGAAGCAAAACCGTGTGTCTCGCGGAAGAAAAAAAAATAGAAAACGCGTTTTTTTCGTTCCCGAGAGGCACGACCATGACTCTCGCGAAAGCACAACGGTGCCTCTCACCGTGCCTCTCATGAAAGAAAAAAACAGAAAACACGTTTTTTTCATTTCCGAGAGGCACGGCCGTGACTCTCGCGAAAGCACAACAATGCCTCTCGCGGAAGCAAAACCGTGCCTCTCGCGGAAGGAAGGAAAAACAGAAAACGCGTTTTTTTCATTTCCGAGAGGCACGACCGTGACTCTCGCGGAAGAAAAAAAAACAGAGAACGTGTTTTTTTCGTTTATGAGAGGCACGGCCGTGACTCTGTCGAAAGCAAAACCGTGCCTCTCGCGAAAGCAAAACCGTGACTCTCGTGAAAGAAAGAAAAGAAAATGCGTTTTTTGCGCAAAATAATTGCAAAAACATTTTTGGTCCAAAAGCTAAGGAAGACCGCTGGAAACTGAAACATTGAAAAACCCGAAAAAACCGTTTAAAAGCCGAAAACGTGCGGAAAAATTAAAAAAAATGGAGGGAGCGCCCAGAGCGCGACATGTGGCAGGTGATTGAGAGTGCGCCAAGTGGCGTTGATCGTTATGAGGCTTCCAAAGGAGCGCTCGTCAACTAGTTGCTCTCCAAGTGAGGCAGCTAAATGAGGCGTAGTTTACCTAAAAAATAAGCTAGATGAGGCATAGCGGAGAGGGAAGACTCGTCAAGAAATTAGACCAATAGTTCATTTCTCTGTTTTTCCCTTCCAGATCTTCGTCCTTCCCCTTTTCTTGTTCCCAAGTTGGATCAAGGGTGAGACCGTAAGACGAACCATAATAATTGATATCTGTAGTCTCTTGATCCACCACGTGTGACACTCGATCCGATGGGTCGGCCCGATGGGCATGGCAGGCAACACCATCCTCGGAGGCCAGTGCTGGGGGATCGAGATCCTCCACTCTACCTTCGAACAATGGTACGCCCACTCATGCACATCTTCTGTTTGATAGAGAGTTTGTTGCAGACGATCGGGGCACGACACCCGATTCACATCGATCTCGCTTTGGATCCACACCTTAAATGGATTATCCTAAGTTTGTTGGGGAATTATCAGGTTTGGATAGATAATTGCGAGCTCTATTTTGAGATTTATAGTGTTCCTGATATGATGAACGTAAAATTTGCTTCCCTCAATTGTGTGGGCAACGCTGCCTTGTGGCTTGAGATGGTTCAGAAGCGACGCAAATTTATCCACTAGCATGAATTACGGGATGCGGCTAGAAAGAAACGAGGTAGAAATAAACACAAATTCCTCATGAGATAATTACTGCTAGTGAAACAGACAGGGTCGATGGATGGATATACTCTAAAATTTGACACACTTAGACACCAAATTCTACCGGCCGATCCTAACACTAGTTAAGCCCTCTTTGTTGAGTGATATCTGGCCAGCCTATGTGCCGAGATTCGTTCAGTAGTTATTTTATGCATCAGCCTGAGGATGTGGATACTGCTAGTTGCTTGGCCTTATTCTAGGAAGTGGAACCGGAGAATGAGAAGCAATCGAGCCTATTGACATAAAGTTGCAAGCTGTGCAACAAACTTGAAGCTCATTGTTCCATGCTATTATATTATGATTCTTGGATGTTTTACAATCGTTTTATAGCAACTTTATATCATTTTTTGGGGACTAACCTATTGACATAGTGCCCAGTGCCTGTTGTTGTTTTTTGCTTGTTTTTTACATCACAGAAAATCAATACCAAACAGAGTCCAAATGCAGCGAACCTTTTTGGAGATTTTTTCTAGACCAGAAGACACCAGATGGGTGAAAGAAGTACCAGAGGGGGGCTCCGAGGGGGCACAACCCACCAGGGCGCGCCAGGGAGCCCAGGCGCGCCCAGGTGGGTTGTGCCCACCTTGGTGGCCTCCCGCACTACCTCTTCATCCTATAAATACCCAAATATTCCAGAAACCCTAGGAGAGTAAAAAAAAACACAATTCCAGTCGCCGCAAGTTCCAGAACCACGAGATCCAATCTAGATACCATCATAGAAGGGTTCATCATCCTCATTGGTGCCTCTCCGATGGTGCGTGAGTAGTTTATCATAGATCTACGGGTTCGTCGTCAGTAGCTATATGGCTTCCTCTCTCTCTTTTGATTCTCAATACAATTGTCTCTTGGGGATCTATTTGATGTAACTCTTTTTGCGGTGTGTTTGTTGGGATCTGATAAACTTTGAGTTTATGATCAGATCTATATTCATGAATATTATTTGAGCCTTCTTTGATCTCTTATATGCATGATTATTTATAGCCTCGTATTTCTTCTTCGAATCTTTGGTTTAGTTAGGCCAACTAGATCGATTTTTCTTGCCATGGGAAGAGGTGCTTTGTGATGGGTTCGATCATCCAGTGTTCTTTCCTAGTGACAGAAGGCGCAACAAGACACACATGTATCATTGCTATTAAGGATAACAAGATGGGGCTATTCCTACATGAATAGATCTCGTCTACATCATGTCATAGTTCTTATTGCATTACTCCATTTCTCCATGAACTTAATACACTAGATGCATGCTGGATAGCGGTCGATGTGTGGAGTAATAGTAGTAGATGCAGGCAGGAGTCGGTCTACTAATCTTGTACGTGATGCCTACATATTGATCATTGCCTGGATATCATCATAATTATTTGAGGTTCTATCAATTGCATAAAAGTAATTTGTCTACCCACCGTGTGCTATTTCTTGAGAGAAGCCACTAGTGAAATCTACGGCCCTCGGGTCTATTCTTTATCATATTTTCTTTGAGATCTATTTTTATTTGGTTTTGTTTTCAGATCTTTTATTCCAAAAACCCAAAAGTACCTTGCCACACTTTTTGTTACTTATTTTATTTTATGTTATTGCGAGATCTATTTATCCAAAATCATACAATCCAATCTATCTTTTGCTCGAGTAGGGATTGACAACCCCTCTTACGCGTCGGGTTGCAAGTATTTGTTCTTTGTGTGCAGGTACCGTTTACATAGTGTTGCTTGGTTCTCCTACTGGATTGGTACCTTGGTTTCACAACTGAGGGAAATACCTACCGTAGCTGTACTGCATCATCCCTTCCTCTTTGGGGAAATACCAACACAGTTTCAAGCGACATCAGGGAGTCCTGGGCTGTGGATCTCAGATCGGTGGTAACAAGAACAGGGGAGACGATGTGTTACTAGGTTCGGGCCCTCTTGATGGAGGTAAAACCCTATGTCCTACTCTTTTTTATATTGATGGAGATGCATGAAAGTGCAACTATCCCTGGGTGGTTTTGGTAATTCCTAACAACATATAGCTCATTGAGCTAATGCTATTTCGAGATAAATATTTCAGGAAAGCTCAATGATTAGCATGGCATGGATGAGAAAAGTGAACCCCTCAAAATGCTAAGGACAAAAGGATTGGCTCAAGATCAAAGCACAAGACTCTACATTTTACTTTTAGTGATCCAAGATCACATTGAGTCTATAGGGAAAGCCAATACTATCAAGGAGGGATGAGGTGTTGCTTAATGAGTTTCTTGCTCAAAGTGCTTAGTGATACGCTCCAAAGCCCTCAACTACTTTCTCACATCCACATATGACCCAAACCAAAAGTCAAACTCGGCCTCACCGAAACCATCTATCTGGTGCCACCGAGTTCTTTTGTCATAGCCACTGCCAGAAACCCTAGTCTTTTCGGTCTCACCAATAGGGATCTCGGTCTCAACGAGATGGGATTGTAATCTCTCTGTTTCCCTTCGTAACGTTTCGGTCAAACCGAGATGAGCGATCGGTCCCACCGAGATTGCAATGCAAACTCACTATTTCCCTTTCATAACGTTTCGGTCCAACCGAGATGAGCGAATCGGTCCCATCAAGTTTGCCTGACCAACCCTCTGTGTGTCTATTACCAAAATCGGTCTCACCGAGATTACGTTATGCCCTAACCCTAACCCTATCGGTCCCACTGAGTTGACATGTCGGTCCCACCGAAAATCCAAACGGTCACATTATTTACTAAATCGGTCCGACCGAGTTTCATGATTCGGCCCCACCAAGTTTGGTAAGTTGTGTGTAACGGTTAGATTTTGTGTGGAGGCTATATATACCCCTCCACCCACTCTTCATTCATGGAGAGAGCCATCTGAACATGCCTACACTTCCAACATACATTTTCTTAGAGAGAAGCACCTACACTTGTGTTGAGGTCAAGATATTCCATTCCTACCACATAAATTCCATTCCTACCACATAAATCTTGATCTCTAGCCTTCGCCAAGTTGCTTTCCACCCAAATCTTCTTTCCACCAAATCCAAATCCTGTGAGAGAGAGTTGAGTGTTGGGGAGACTATCATTTGTAGCAAAAGAGCAAGGAGTTCATCATCAACACACCATTTGTTACTTCTTGGAGAGTGGTGTCTCCTAGATTGGCTAGGTGTCAATTGGGAGCCTCCGACAAGATTGTGGAGTTGAACCAAGGAGTTTGTAAGGGCAAGGAGATCGCCTACTTCGTGAAGATCTACCCTAGTGAGGCAAATCCTTCGTGTGTGATGGCCATGGTGGGATAGACAAGGTTGCTTCTTCGTGGACCCTTCGTGGGTGGAGCCCTCCGTGGACTCGCGCAACCGTTACCCTTCGTGGGTTGAAGTCTCCATCAACGTGGATGTACGATAACACCACCTATCTGAACCACGGCTAAAAAATCTTCGTGTCAACATTGCGTTTGCTCCCTCAAACTCCTCCCTTTACCTTCATATGCAATTGTTTTACATTCCGCTACTATACTCTTAGAATTTCATGTGTAGGTTGATTGCTTGACTTATGCTAAGTTGCTAAAATCTGCCAAGAACTAAAATTAGGAAAAGGCTAGATTTTTATTTAGTCAAGTAGTCTAATCACCCCCCTCTAGACATACTTTCGATCCTACAAGTGGTATCAGAGCTTTGGTCTCCATTTGCTTTGATTTCCATAGCTTTTGGTGGTCATAGCCTTGGTTTTACAACCTAGGAGAGTATGGCGTCTAGCGAGGGAAATTACCACCGTAGAGGTCCTTACTTTGATGGTACTAATTTTGCTAGTTGGAAGCATAAGATGAAAATGCATATTCTTGGACATAACCCCGCCGTCTGGGCTATTGTGTGTATTGCCTTGCAAGGTGAATTCTTTGATGGTAGAGAACCGAACCGTGAAGCTACCGCGAAAGAGTTGAAGATGCTGCAACACAATGCTCAAGCTTGTGATATCCTCCAAAACGGATTGTGCCCCAAAGAATTCAACAAAATCAGCCGTCTTGAGAATGCAAAGGAAATTTGGGATACTTTGATTGACATGCATGAAGGTACCGACTCCGTCAAGGAATCCAAGTTGGATGTGCTTCAAAGTCAACTTGACAAGTTCAAAATGAAGGATGGTGAAGGCGTCGCTGAAATATACTCTAGGCTTGCTCTCATCACAAATGAGGTTGCCGGCTTAGGATGTGAAGAGATGACCGACAAATTCATCATCAAGAAGATCATAAGAGCCTTGGATGGAAAATATGATACCGTGTGCACACTGATACAAATGATGCCCAATTACAAAGATCTCAAGCCAACGGAAGTCATTGGAAGAATTATTGCTCATGAGATGTCACTCAAGGATAAGGAGGAGCTCCACAACAAGTCAAGTGGTGCTTACAAAGCCTCATGTGAAGCTCCCACATCATCAAGTGAGAAACAGATCTTCAATGAAGAATTGAGCCTAATGGTGAAGAACTTCAACAAGTTCTACAAGAGTAGAAACAAGGAAAGAAGTTCCAAGTCAAGGTCCTACAATGACAAAAGATCTTCTAGTCGTGAGCGCAATTGCTACAATTGTGGAAGACCCGGACACTATTCCAATGAGTGTACGTCTCCCTACAAAAGAAGAGAAGATTCTCCAAAAAGAAGGAGTAGAAGAGAGGAATCACCATCAAGAGAAAGAAGGAGTAGAGATGATCGTTATGAACAAAGAACATCCCGGAGAAGCAAGGATTCGGAAAGGAAGGACAAGTCATCAAGGAGCTACGCAAAACAAAGACATCAAGCTCATGTTAGTGAATGGGTATCTGGCTCCGACTCTGACAATCACTCCGAGAGAAGCTATCACTCCGACTCTGAATATACTCAAGATGAAGGTGTTGCCGGTCTAGCTCTTGTGTCAACCAACTCCTACGACATATTTGACTCACCAAATGAAGGAATTGGAAGATGCTTCATGGCTAAAGGCCCAAAGGTATCACACCCCGAGTATGTTGATTTCAATAGTGATGAAGATGACTTGTTAGGCGATGATGATTTACTTGTTGACAACTCTAGTGATGAATACTATAATGAAACGTCAAATAATTATGCTAATCAAGATAAAACGAATGACAATGATAAGGAGAAGATTGAGCGCCTAACTAAAGAACTAAACACTCTTAAGTTAGCTCATGAAACTCTCTTGGAAGATCATCAAGAACTTTTAAAGACTCATGAAAAGTTACGCTTTGAAAAGCTCAACCTTGAGCAAGAGCATGATTTTTTAAAGGCAATCAATGATTATCTCCACAAGAAAAAGTTCTTCTTACATTGCTAAGTGTTTACTCTTATCTACTTACATGCCACAAGTCAAGTCTAGTAACAAGAACAAGAAAGATTCTTCTTCTAGTAGTAACAATGATCGTGCTAAATCCAATATTGTTGCTTCTAGTAGTTCTCTTGATTCCACTAATGATTCTCTTAGCCAAGTTACAATTGAGCAAGAAAATAGCTTATTGAAGGGAATTATAGAGAAAGGTGTTTACAAGAGCCTTGCCGGAAGTAAGCAATTCGAGGAAATTGTACGCAAGCAAGGAAGGCACCAGAAGAATCAAGGTGTTGGTTTTGAACGAAAGTTCAATGCCAATGGAGTTGAGTGGGAAGAACATCAATACCCCAAGACGAAGTTTAATTGTTTCTCAACAAGAGAAGTATGATCCTACTTCTTTCAAGGTAACACAAGCTCAAGATGATCTTCCACCACAAGACCACAAGCAAAAAGGCAAGGACAAGCTTCAAGAGGATATTGATGCATTTGAAGAAGCTCCTAAGGCCTTGGTCAAGTGGGTTCCCAAGACTACATCAAGTTCTACTTCAATAAGTACGACTACAACTCCAAGTATTCCCATCAAGATGATGTGGATCCCAAAGAAGAAGAACTAGAGAGTTCTTGAGGGTGACTCCGCCAACATAGTTCACTCATATCATTTTGGCAAGGACAAGTGCAATCAACTTCCACATCTTGCACTAGTTCAAGGAGTCACAAACCCTCTTGTTGGTAAGACAAGGGACAAGGTAATCCAATGCTTTCATGGACATCATCTTGTGTGTGCATCACTCTATGCCTATGGATATCCTTGTTTGTTCCTTGTGGGACTAACCCGTGTAGGTATTGAAAGTGCAACTCACTCCAATGGATTGCTCCAAATGATCTACATCAACATTGAGAATCCACATCTTCAACACTGATAACCCGCAAGTATACGGGATAGTTGTAGCCTCTTTCGATAAGTAAGAGTGTCGAACCCAACGAGGAGCTAAAGGTAGAAAAAAATACTCTTTCAAGTCCTATCAGCCACTGATATGACTCTACGCACGCTTGACGTTTGCTTTACCTAGAACAAGTATGAAACTAGAAGTACTTTGTAGGTGTGATAGGAAAGGTTTGCAAGATAATAAAGAACACGTAAATAAAAAGTAGGGGCTGTTTAGATAAAGATGCAATAAAGTAAATATAGCGAGTGTGGAAAAGTGGAGGTAGGAGTTGTGAAATTGCCCCTAAGCAATTGACTACGTTATTAGACCGATAGCAAGTTTTATGTGGGAGAGGCATAAGCTAACATACTTTCTCTTCTTGGATCATATGCACTTATGATTGGAACTCTAGCAAGCGTCTGCAACTACTAATGATTCATTAAGGTAAAACCCAACCATAGCATTAAAGCATCAAGTCCCCTTTATCCCATACGCAACAATCCCCTTACTCGAGTTTATGCTTCTGTCACTCAAGCAAACCACCATAAAAGAATCATGAACGTATTGCAACACCCTACAACGGGAATCCCTCACGCTTGCGCGACACGGAGGGCACAATAGGACAGCAACATAACCACAAGCAAATTAAATCAATCATAGCAATTCATCAACCACCAATAGGACAACAAAAATCTACTCAGACATCATAGGATGGCAACACATCATTGGACAATAATATGAAGCATAAAGCACCATGTTCAAGTAGAGGGTACAGCGGGTTGTGGGAGAGTGGACCGCTGAATATAGATGGGGGAAGGTGATGGATATGTTGGTGAAGATGATGGAGGTGTTGGTGAAGATCGCGGTGATGATGATGGCCCACGGCGACGTTCCGGCGCCATCGGAAGCAAGGGGGAGAGAGCCCCCATTCTTCTTCTTCTTCTTCTTCCTTGACCTTCTCCCTAGATGGGAGAAGGGTTTACCCTCTGGTCCTTGGCTCCCATGGCATGGGAGGGGCGAGAGTCCCTCCGAGATTGGATCTATCTCTCTATTTTTGCGTTCTGGAATTCTGCCCTGGCACCGTTTCTTTTATATCTGGAGATCCGTAACTCCGATTGGATTGAAACCTTCGCCCAGATCGTTTTCCAAAAATTAGCTTTCTTGCAGCCAAAGAAGGGCATCAACTGCCTTACGAGTGGCCCACGAGGGTGGGGGCGCGCTCACTTTAAGTGGGCAAGGGCCCCTTGAAGGAAATATGCCCTAGAGGCAATAATAAAGTTATTGTTTATTTCCTTATATCATGATAAATGTTTATTATTCATGCTAGAATTGTATTAACCGGAAACATAATACATGTGTGAATACATAGACAAACTTAATGTCACTAGTATGCCTCTACTTGACTAGCTCATTAATAAAAGATGGTTATGTTTCCTAACCATAGACATGAGTTGTCATTTGATTAACGGGATCACATCATTAGTAGAATGATGTGATTGACATGACCCATTCCGTTAGCTTAGCACTTGATCGTTTAGTATGTTGCTATTGTTTTGTTCATGACTTATACATGTTCCTACAACTATGAGATTATGCAACTCCCGTTTACCGGAGGAACACTTTGTGTGCTACCAAACATCACAACATAACTGGGTGATTATAAAGGAGCTCTACAGGTGTCTCCAAAGGTACTTGTTGAGTTGGCATATTTTGAGATTAGGTTTTGTCACTCCGATTATCGGAGAGGTATCTCTGGGCCCTCTCGGTAATGCACATCACTATAAGCCTTGCAAGCAATGTAGCTAATGAGTTAGTTACGGAATGATGCATTACATAACGAGTAAAGAGACTTACCGTTAACGAGATTGAACTAGGTATTGGGATACCGACGATCGAATCTTGGGCAAGTAACATACCGATGACAATGGGAACAACGTATGTTGTTATGCGGTTTGACCGATAAAGATCTTCGTAGAATATGTAGGAGCCAATATGGGCATCCAGGTTCCGCTGTTGATTATTGACCAGAGAGATGTCTCGGTCATGTCTACATAGTTCTCGAACCCGTAGGCTCCGCACGCTTAACGTTCGTTGATGATATAGTATTATATGAGTTATGCATGTTGGTAACCGAATGTTGTTCGGAGTCCTGGATGAGATCACGGACATGACGAGGAACTCCGGAATGGTCTGGAGATAAAGTTTGATATATGGGATAATAGTGTTTGATCTCCGGAATGGTTCCAGAATTCACCGAAAGGGGTTCCGGATGTTTCCCGAAATGTTTGGGTACGAGAACACGTTATTTGGGCCAAAGGGGAAAGCCCGCGAGGCTTTTGGAAAGTGCAAAAGGAAGTTTTGCGGAGACCAGAGGCTAGACACGAGGAACCCTGGCGTCTAGGGGGTAGACGCCGGGAATCCTGGCGTCTAGCCCTGGAGTCTGTGTAGGACTCTTGCCTTTCAGGCAAAACCGACTTTGAGGAGGCTTTTACTGCAAGTTTCGACCCCAGGGCTCAACATATAAATAGAGGGGCAGGGCTAGCACCAAAGACACATCAAGAAACACCAAGCCATGTGCCGGCAACCCCGTCCCCTCTAGTTTGTCCTCCGTCATAGTTTCCGTAGTGCTTAGGCGAAGCCCTGCGAAGATTGTCCTTCACTAACACTGTCACCACGCCGTCGTGCTGCTGGAACTCATCTGCTACTTCGCCCGTCTTGCTGGATCAAGAAGGCGAGGACGTCATCGAGCTGAACGTGTGTAGAACTCAGAGGTGCCGTGCGTTCTGTATTTGGATCGGTCGGATCGTGAAGACGTACGACTACATCAACCGCGTTGATAAACGCTTCCGCTTAGCGATCTTCAAGGGTATGAAGATACACTCTCCCCTCTCATTGCTATGCATCACCATGATCTTGTATGTGCGTAGGAATTTTTTTTGAAATTACTACGTTCCCCAATAGTGGCATCCGAGCCAGGTTTTATGCGTAGATGTTATATGCACGAGTAGAACACAAGTGAGTTGTGGGCGATACAAGTCATACTGCTTACCAGCATGTCATACTTTGGTTCGGCGATATTGTTGGATGAAGTGGCCTCGACCGACATTACGCGTATGCTTACGCGAGACTGGTTCTACCAACGTGCTTTGCACACAGGTGGCTGGTGGGTGTCAGTTTCTCCAACTTTAGTTGAACTGAGTGTGGCTACGCCCGGTCCTTGCGAAGGTTAAAACATCACTAACTTGACGAACTATCGTTGTGGTTTTGATGCGTAGGTAAGAACGGTTCTTGCTCAGCCCGTAGCAGCCACGTAAAATTTGCAACAACAAAGTAGAGGACGTCTAACTTGTTTTTGCAAGGCATGTTGTGATGTGATATGGTCAAGACGTGATGCTATATTTTATTGTATGAGATGATCATGTTTTGTAACCGAGTTATCAGCAACTGGCAGGAGCCATATGGTTGTCGCCTTATTGTATGAAATGCAAGTGCCATGTAATTACTTTACTTTATCACTAAGCGGTAGCGATAGTCGTAGACGCAATAGATGGCGAAACGACAACGATGCTATGATGGAGATCAAGGTGTCGCGCCGGTGAAGATGGTGATCACGACGGTGCTTCGGAGATGGAGATCACAAGCACAAGATGATGATGGCCATATCATATCACTTATATTGATTGCATGTGATGTTTATCCTTTATGCATCTTATCTTTCTTTGATTGACGGTAGCATTATAAGATGATCTCTCACTAATTATCATGAAGTGTTCTCCTTGAGTATGCACCATTGCGAAAGTTCTTCGTGCTGAGACACCACATGATGATCAGGTGTGATAGGCTCTACGTTCAAATACAACGGGTGCAAAACAGTTGCACACGCGGAATACTCAGGTTAAACTTGACGAGCCTAGCATATACAGATATGGCCTCGGAACACAGAGACCGAAAGGTCGAACGTGAATCACATAGTTGATATGATCAACATAGTGATGTTCACCATTGAAAACTACTCCATCTCACATGATGATCGGACATGGTTTAGTTGATTTGGATCACGTGATCACTGAGATGACTAGAGAGATGTCTGTCTAAGTGGGAGTTCTTTAGTAATATGATTAATTGAACTTAAATTTATCATGAACTTAGTACCTGATAGTATTTTGCTTGTCTATGTTTGTTGTAGATAGATGGCTCGTGTTGTTGTTCCGTTGAATTTTAATGCGTTCCTTGAGAAAGCTAAGTTGAAAGATGATGGTAGCAATTACACGGACTGGGTCCGTAACTTGAGGATTATCCTCATTGCCGCACAGAAGAATTACATCCTGGAAGCACCGCTGGGTGCCAGGCCTACTGCAGATGCAACTGACGACGTTAAGAACGTCTGGCAGAGCAAAGTTGATGACTACTCGATAGTTCAGTATGCCATGCTTTACGGCTTAGAACCGGGACTTCAACGATGTTTTGAACGTCATGGAACATATGAGATGTTCCAGGAGTTGAAGTTAATATTTCAAGCAAATGCCCTGATTGAGAGATATGAAGTCTCCAGTAAGTTCTATTGCTGCAAGATGGAGGAGAATAGTTCTGTCAATGAACATATACTCAAAATGTCTGGGTATAATAATCACTTGATTCAACTGGGAGTTAATCTTCCTGATGATAGTGTCATTGACAGAATTCTTCAATCACTGCCACCAAGCTAGAAGAGCTTCGTGATGAACTATAATATGCAAGGGATGGACAAGACTATTCCCGAGCTCTTCGCAATGCTAAAGGCCGTGGAGGTAGAAATCAAGAAGGAGCATCAAGTGTTGATGGTCAACAAGACTACCAGTTTTAAGAAAAAGGGTAAAGGGAAGAAGAAGGGGAACTTCAAGAAGAACAGCAAACAAGTTGATGCTCAAGAGAAGAAACCCAAATCTGGACCTAAGCCTGAGACTAAGTGCTTCTACTGCAAATAGACTGGTCACTGGAAGCGGAACTGCCCCAAGTATTTGGCGGATAAGAAGGATGGCAAGGTGAACAAAGGTATATGTGATATACATGTTATTGATGTGTACCTTACTAATGCTCACAGTAGCACCTGGGTATTTGATACCGGTTCTGTTGCTAATATTTGCAACTCAAAACAGGGACTACGGATTAAGCAAAGATTGGCTAAGGACGAGGTGACGATGCGCGTGGCAAATGGTTCCAAAGTCGATGTGATCGCAGTCGGCACGCTACCTCTACATCTACCTTCAGGATTAGTTTTAGACCTGAATAATTGTTATTTGGTGCCAGCGTTAAGCATGAACATTATATATGGATCTTATTTGATGCGAGACGGTTATTCATTTAAATCTTTGAATAATGGTTGTTCTATTTATATGAGTAATATATTTTATGGTCATGCACCCTTGAAGAGTGGTCTATTTTTATTGAATCTCGATAGTAGTGATACACATATTCATAATGTTGAAGCCAAAAGATGCAGAGTTGATAATGATAGTGCAACTTATTTATGGCACTGCCGTTTGGGTCATATTGGTGTAAAGCGCATGAAGAAACTCCATACTGATGGACTTCTGGAATCACTTGATTATGAATCACTTGGTACTTGCCAACCGTGCCTCATGGGCAAGATGACTAAAACGCCGTTCTATGGAACTATGGAGCGAGCAACTGATTTGTTAGAAATCATACATACTGATGTGTGTGGTCCAATGAATGTTGAGGCTCGCGGCGGGTATCGTTATTTTCTCACCTTCACAGATGATTTGAGCAGATATGGGTATATCTACTTAATGAAACACAAGTCTGAAACATTTGAAAAGTTCAAAGAATTTCAGAGTGAAGTGGAAAATCATCATAACAAGAAAATAAAGTTTCTACGATCTGATCGTGGACGAGAATATTTGAGTTACGAGTTTGGTTTACATTTGAAACACGGAATAGTTTCGCAACTCATGCCACCCGGAACACCACAACGTAATGGTGTGTCTGAATGTCGTAATCGTACTTTACTAGATATGGTGCGATCTATGATGTCTCTTACTGATTTACCGCTATCATTTTGGGGTTATGCTTTATAGACGGCCGCATTCACATTAAATAGGGAACCATCAAAATCCGTTGAGACGACACCTTATGAACTGTGGTTTGGCAAGAAACCAAAGTTGTCGTTTCTTAAAGTATGGGGCTGCAATGCTTATGTGAAGAAACTTCAACCAGATAAGCTCGAACACAAATCGGAGAAATGTGTCTTCACAGGATACCCAAAAGAAACTATTGGGTACACCTTCTATCACAGATTTGAAGGCAAGACTTTTGTTGCTAAATTCGGATCCTTTCTAGAGAAGGAGTTTCTCTCGAAAGAAGTGAGCGGGAGGAAAGTAGAACTTGATGAGGTAACTGTACCTACTCCCTTATTGGAAAGTAGTTCATCACATGAACCGGTTCCTGTGACGACTACACCAATCAGTGAGGAAGCTGATGATATTGATCATGAAACTTCAAATCAAGTTACTACCGAACCTCGTAGGTCAACCAGAGTAAGATCCGCACCAGAGTGGTACGGTAATCCTATTCTAGAAGTCATGTTACTTGACCATGGCGAACCTACGAACTATGAGGAAGCGATGATGATCCCAGATTCCGCAAAATGGCTTGAGGCCATGAAATCTGAGATGGGATCCATGTATGAGAACAAAGTATGGACTTTGGTTGACTTGCCCGATGATCGGCAAGCCATCGAGAATAAATGGATCTTCAAGAAGAAGACTGACGCTGATGGTAATGTAACTGTCTACAAAGCTTAACTTGTTGTGAAAGGTTTTTGACAAGTTCAAGGAGTTGACTACGATGAGACTTTCTCACCCGTAGCGATGCTTAAGTCTGTCCGCATTTTATGATTATGAAATATGGCAAATGGATGTCAAAACTGCATTCCTGAATGGATTTCTAGAAGAA
Source organism: Triticum timopheevii (assembly GCA_963921465.1). NCBI lineage: Eukaryota > Viridiplantae > Streptophyta > Magnoliopsida > Poales > Poaceae > Triticum > Triticum timopheevii. The sequence goes on from OY997270.1 coordinate 110,671,929, forward strand.
GAGTTGTATATGATGCAACCGGAAGGTTTTGTCGATCCAAAAGGTGCTAACAAAGTGTGCAAGCTCTAGTGATCCATCTATGGACTGGTGCAAGCCTCTCGGAGTTGGAATAAACGCTTTGATAGTGTGATCAAAGCATATGGTTTTATACAGACTTTTGGAGAAGCCTGTATTTACAAGAAAGTGAGTGGGAGCTCTGTAGCATTTCTGATATTATATGTAGACGACATATTGTTAATTGGAAATGATATAGAATTTCTGGATAGCATAAAGGGATACTTGAATAATTTTTTTTGATGAAAGACCTTGGTGAAGCTGCTTACATATTGGGCATCAAGATCTATAGAAATAGATCAAGACGCTTAATTGGACTTTCACAAAGCATATACCTTGATAATGTTTTGAAAAAGTTCAAAATGGATCAGGCAAAGAAAGGGTTCTTGCCTGTATTACAAGGTGTGAAGTTGAGTCAGACTCAATGCCCGACCACAGCAGAAGATAGAGAGAAAATGAAAGATGTTCCCTATGCTTCAGGCATAGGCTCTATCATGTATGCAATGCTGTGTACCAGACATGATGTATGCTTAGCAATAAGTTTAGCAGGGAGCTACCAAAGTAATCTAGGAGTGGATCACTGGACAGCAGTCAAGAACATCCTGAAATACCTGAAAAGGACTAAGGATATGTTTCTCGTTTATGGAGGTGACAAAGAGCTAGTCGTAAATGGTTACGTCGATGCAAGCTTTGACACTGATCCGGGCGATTCTAAATTGCAAACCGGATACGTATTTATATTGAACGGTGGAGCTGTCAGTTGGTGCAGTTCTAAACAAAGCGTCGTGGCAGGATCTACATGCGAAACGGAGTACATAGCTGCTTCGGAAGCAGCAAATGAAGGAGTCTGGATGAAGGAGTTCATTTCCGATCTAGGTGTCATACCTAGTGCATCCGGACCAATGGAGATCTTCTGTAACAATACTGGTGCAATTGCCTTGGCAAAGGAATCCATATTTCACAAGAGGACCAAGCACATCAAGAGACGCTTCAATTCCATCCGGGACCAAGTCCAGGTGGGAGACATAGAGATTTGCAAGATACATACGGATCTGAATGTTGCAGACCCATTGACTAAGCCTCTTCCACGAGCAAAACATGATCAACACCAAGGCTCCATGGGTGTTAGAATCATTACTGTGTAATCTAGATTATTGACTCTAGTGCAAGTGGGAGACTGAAGGAAATATGCCCTAGAGGCAATAATAAAGTTATTATTTATTTCCTTATATCATGATAAATGTTTATTATTCATGCTAGAATTGTATTAACCGGAAACATAATACATGTGTGAATACATAGACAAACTTAATGTCACTAGTATGCCTCTACTTGACTAGCTCATTAATCAAAGATGGTTATGTTTCCTAACCATAGACATGAGTTGTCATTTGATTAACGGGATCACATCATTAGTAGAATGATGTGATTGACATGACCCATTCCGTTAGCTTAGCACTTGATCGTTTAGTATGTTGCTATTGCTTTCTTCATGACTTATATATGTTCCTACAACTATGAGATTATGCAACTCCCGTTTATCGGAGGAACACTTTGTGTGCTACCAAACGTCACAACGTAACTGGGTGATTATAAAGGAGCTCTACAGGTGTCTCCAAAGGTACAAGTTGAGTTGGCGTATTTCGAGATTAGGTTTTGTCACTCCGATTGTCAGAGAGGTATCTCTGGGCCCTCTCGGTAATGCACATCACTATAAGCCTTGCAAGCAATGTAGCTAATGAGTTAGTTACGGAATGATGCATTACATAACGAGTAAAGAGACTTGCCGGTAACGAGATTGAACTAGGTATTGGGATACCGATGATCAAATCTCGGGCAAGTAACATACCGATGACAAAGGGAACAACGTATGTTGTTATGCGGTTTGACCGATAAAGATCTTCATAGAATATATAGGAGCCAATATGGGTATCCAGGTTCCGCTATTGGTTATTGACCAAAGAGATGTCTCGGTCATGTCTACATAGTTCTCGAACCCGCAGGGTCCGCACGCTTAACATTCGTTGACGATATAGTATTATATGAGTTATGTATGTTGGTAACTGAATGTTGTTCGGAGTCCCGGATGAGATCACTGACATGACGAGGAACTCTGGAATGGTCCGGAGATAAAGTTTGATATATGGGATAATAGTGTTTGATCTCCGGAAGGGTTTCGGAATTCACCGGAAGGGGTTCCGGATGTTTCCCGAAATGTTTGGGTACGAGAACACGTTATTTGGGACAAAGGGGAAAGCCCACGAGGCTTTTGGAAAGTGCAAAAGGAAGTTTTGCGGAGACCAGAGGCTAGACGCCAGGAACCCTGGCGTCTAGGGGGTAGACGCCGGGAACCCTGGCGTCTAGCCCTGGAGTCCGTGTAGGACTCTTGCCTTTCGGGCAAAACCGACTTTGAAGAGGCTTTTACTCCAAGTTTCGACCCTAGGGTTCAACATATAAATAGAGGGGCAGGGCTAGCACCAAAGACACATCAAGAAACACCAAGCCGTGTGCCGGCAACCCCGTCCCCTCTAGTTTGTCCTCCGTCATAGTTTTCGTAGTGCTTAGGCAAAGCCCTGCGGAGATTGTTCTTCACCAACACCGTCACCACACTGTCGTGCTGCCGGAACTCATCTGCTACTTCGCCCGTCTTGCTGGATCAAGAAGGTGAGGACGTCATCGAGCTGAACGTGTGCAGAACTCGGAGGTGTCGTGCGTTCGGTACTTGGATCGGTCGGATCGTGAAGACGTATGACTACATCAACCGTGTTGATAAACACTTCCGCTTAGCGATCTTCAAGGGTATGAAGATACACTCTCCCCTCTCGTTGCTATGCATCACCATGATCTTGTATGTGCGTAGGATTTTTTTGAAATTACTACATTCCCCAACACCTATCTCGTGGCCACCTCGGGCATCGTATCACGTTGATTCTTCCTCCCAAAAATCACAAATATTCCAAAATAATTCTCCGTCCGTTTTTATCCTGTTTGGACTCCGTTTGATATGGGGTTCCTGCAAAACATAAAACATGCAACAGATAGGAACTGACACTGGGCACTGGATCAATATGTTAGTCCCAAAAAATAGTATAAAAAGTTGTCAAAAGTATATGAAAGTTGTAGTATATTCGCATGGAACAATCAAAAATTATAGATACGACGGAGACGTATCAACATCCCCAAGCTTAATTCCTGCTCGTCCTCGAGTAGGTAAATGATAAAAAAGATAATTTTTGATGTGGAATGCTACCTAGCATAATCTTGATCATATGTCTAATCATGGCATTAATATTAAGACACGAATGATTGAATGCAATAGTCTATCATTTGACATAAAAAAATAATACTTCGAGCATACCAACCAAGCAATTATGTCTTATCGAAATAACATAGCCAAAGAAAGCTCATCTCTACAAAATCATATAGTCTGGCTATGCTCCATCTTCATCACACAAAACATTCAAATCATGCACAACCCCGATGACGAGCCGAGCAATTGGTTCGTACTTTTTAACGCGCTTCAACTTTTTCAACTATTACGCAATACATGAGCGCAAGCCATGGACATAGCACTATATGTGGAATAGAATATGATGGTGGAGGTTTATGTGGAGAAGACAAAAAGGGAGGAAGTCTCACATCGATGCAGCTAATAAACGGGCTATGGAGATGCCCATCAATTGACGTAAATGCGAGGAGTAGGGATTGCCATGCAACGGATGCACTAAGAGCTATAAGTGTATGAAAGATCAAACTAGAAACTAAGTGGGTGTGCATCCAACTTGCTTGCTCATGAAGACCTCGGGCGTTTGAGGAAGCCCATCATCGGAATATACAAGCCAAGTTCTATAATGAAAATTCCCACTAGTATATGAAAGTGATAACTCAAGAGACTCTCTATATGAAGAACATGGTGCTACTCTGAAGCACAAGTGTGGTAAAAGGATAGTAACATTGCCCCTTCTCTCTTTTTCTCTCATTTTTTTCTTTTATTTTTCATTTTTTTTTCTTTTTGGTGGGCTTCTTTGGCCTCTTTTATTTTTCATGAAGTCCGGAGTCTCATCCCGACTTGTGGGGGAATCATAGTATCCTTCATCCTTTCCTCACTGGGGCAATGCTCTAATAATGATGATCATCACACTTTTATTTACTTACAACTCAATATTACAACTCGATATCTCGAACAAAGATATGGCTCTATATGAATGCTTCCGGCAGTGTACCGGGATGTGCAATGATCTAGCATAGCAATGACATCAAAAAAACAGACAAGCCATGAAAACATCATGCTAGCTGTCTTACGATCATGCAAAGCAATATGACAATGAATGCTCAAGTCATGTATATGATGATGATGGAAGTTGTAAGGCAATATATCTCGGAATGGCTATGGAAATGCCATAATAGGTAGGCATGGTGGCTGTTTTGAGGAAGATATAAGGAGGCTTATGTGTGATAGAGCATATCATATCACGGGGTTTGGATGCACCGGCGAAGTTTGCACCAACTCTCGAGGTGAGAAAGGGCAATGCACGGTACCGTAGAGGCTAGCAAATTGCGGAAAGGTGAGTGTGCGTATATCCATGGACTCACATTGGTCATAAAGAACTTATATACTTATTGCAAAAGCCTACTTATCCCTCAAAGGAAAGTACTACTACGCATGCCCCTAGAGGGATAGATTGGTAGGAAAAGACCATCGCTCGTCCCCGACTGCCACTCATAAGGAAGACAATCAAAGAACACCTCCTGCTCCAACTTCGTTACATAATGGTTCACCATACGTGCATGCTACGAGACTTGCAAACCACAACACAAGTATTTCTCAATTTCACCACTCTAATATCACCACCTTTATATCGCAAAACTATTGCAAGGAATCAAACATATCATATTCAGTGATCTACAAGTTTTATGTAGGATTTTATGACTAACCATGTGAATGACCAATTCCTGTCATCTCTCTAAATTGATATAAGTGAAGCAAGAGAGTTTAGTTCTTTCTACAAAAGATATTCCCACACTCTAACAAGTATAATTGAAGCAAAAGAGCATTCTACAAATGGCGGTTTTCTATGTGAAGAGAAACAGGCAATCCAAACTTCAAATGATATAAGTGAAGCACATGAAGCATTCTATAAAGCCATACTCAAAAGATTTAAGTGAGGTGCAATGAGCATTCTATAAATCAACCAAGGACTATATCATACCAGCATGGTGCATAAAATAAAAGTGAAAACTAAATGCAAAAGACGCTCCAAGACTTGCACATACCGCACGAACGAAACGAATACGAAAACATACCGATACTTGTTGAAGAAAGAGGGGATGCCTTCCGGGGCATCCCCAAGCTTAGACGCTTGAGTCTCCTTGAATATTTACTTGGGGTGCCTTGGGCATCCCCAAGCTTGAGCTCTTGCCTCTCTTCCTTTTCCTCATATCGGGACCTCCTCGTTTAGACACTTCATCCACACAAAACTTCAACAGAAAACTCAGCAAGATCCGTTAGTATAATAAAGCAAATCACCACTCTAAGTACTGTTGCAAACCAATTCATATTTTGTTTTTGCATTGTGTCTACTGTAGTATAACTTTTCCATGGCTTAATCCACTAATATATATTGATAGATTCATCAAAACAAGAAAACTATGCATCAAAAACAGAATCTGTCAAAAACAGAACAGTCTGTAGCAGTCTGAACATCCACCATACTTCTGGTACCCCAAAAATTCTACCAAAATTAGGAAAAATAAAAAATTTGTATCTCCAGATAGTGCAGAAGGAATTAGAACAAATTGACGTTCCAGTTAAAAATGTAAAATCGCGCACTACAGCCAAAGTTTCTGTCCTGCACCGTACAAACCAACAAGCATTGTAAACATCCTAAAGGCAAACCTTGGCACATTATTTTTATAATAGAATGGAATTGTACAAGGGGATAATTATTTTTTATTAAAATTTTCTGTAATCAAGATTCACAAAGTTTCCGTGAGCATGAACAAAGTTCAAGGCTAGCTCCCACTTCAACAATGCTTGTCTCTCTCACTTTCACTTTTCTTTTTGAAAAGTTTTTAGGTTCCCCTCTTTATTTTTTTTGTTTTTAAACTATATGAAATCACTCAACAGAAATAAATGACTCTCTAAAACTTCCGGGTTGTCTCCCTGGCAGCGCTTTCTTTAAAGCCATTAAGCTAGGCATATAGTGCTCAAGTAATGAATCCACCCGGATCCCAAGGTATATCAAAGCCAATTTTAATTAACAATGATTTGTAATTTAGTAGTGAGCACAAAGTAACATATATCATGCAACAACGAAGTCTGACTCTCTTCCTATTCATCGGCATGTCATAAAAGAACAATTCATGCACACATAGTAAAGGCCAAATGCATAGTATAAACAGTTTCTTGCAATTTTATCATGTTGGAAACATAGAGAGGTGGAGATATAGTTCCTCTCTCATAATAATTGCAAGTAGGAGCAGCAAGCACATGCATATTATATCTATCTAAATCATCATGTGCAATGGTAAAAGGCAACCCATCAATATAATCCTTAATAAGCACAAACTTCTCCGATATAGTGTAGTTGGGAGAATTCAAAAAGATAATAGGACTATCATGCGTGGGTGCAATAGCAACAATTTCATGTTTAACATAAGGAACTATAGCAAGTTCATCTCCATAAGCATAATTCATATTGGCATCTTGGCCACAAGCATAGCAAGCATCATCAAAAAGGGATATTTCAAGAGAATCAACGGGATCATAACAATCATCCTTCAGTAAGCACGAAGGGGAATTAAACAATGTATGAGTTGAAGAGTTACTCTCATTAGAAGGTGGGCATGGGTGATCAATCCGCTCTTCTTCCTTTTGTTCTTCACTCTCCTCATCATCTTTTTCATCCAATGAGCTCACAGTTTCATCAATTTCTTCTTCCATAGCTTCCTGCAAAATATTATTCTCTTCCCGGACAGCAGAGACTTTCTCAATAAATGCATTAATATAGTAATTGTATTCATAATTTTCATAGCAATATCTAAGTATAGCAAGATTTTCAGGCCTATAAACATCATCATCTAAAGCTTCATACTTTTCAAACAAGGATTCAATTTCATAAGCAACCTTAAAAGCAACAAATTCTTCTATTTGTTCCACATCATAGTAATCATATATACCATTAGCATAAGAAGCTAAGGTTTCATTATCATTAAATTTGCATGAAAAGGGAAGGTGTGGAGCCTTCATCCTAAGTAATATCATATCTCAAGCATAGATCCCGGGCATACCAACGCAACATAATAAATTGGTCCCATAATAGTTTCCCTTTTTGTGTAAAGCGATAATCCCTAAAGTATTCACGTTGATCCAACGTGTCTCCCATTATAAAGTTGAATGGGGTTTTCTCAGGATTACCAAAGTAGTACATAATATCTTTCACATAATGAGAATCGAGGGTTTTAGGAGTTACCCCATCTCCATGAGTAGCAAGTACACCAATTTTTTTTGTATTTCGTGTTCCATATCCATAACTAAAGATAGAGAACAACTAAGAACAGCAAATAAAAATTACTTAGTGATAAAGCAAACAAGCACACACGAGAATATTCACCCCCACGCTATGACTCCCCGACAATGGCGCTAGAAAAAGGTCTTGATAACCCACAAGTATACGGGATAGTTGTAGCCTCTTTCGATAAGTAAGAGTGTCGAACCCAACAAGGAGATGAAGGTAGAACAAATACTCTCTCAAGTTCTATCGGCCACTAATATGACTCTACGCACGCTTGACGTTTGCTTTACCTAGAACAAGTATGAAACTAGAAGTACTTTGTAGGTGTGATAGGAAAGGTTTGCAAGATAATAAAGAACACGCAAATAAAAAGTAGGGGCTGTTTAGATAAAGATGCAATAAAGTAAATATAGCGAGTGTGGATAAGTGGAGGTAGGAGTTGTGAAATTGCCCCTGAGCAATTGACTACGTTACTAGACCGATAGCAAGTTTTATGTGGGAGAGGCATAAGCTAACATACTTTCTCTTCTTGGATCATATGCACTTATGATTGGAACTCTGGCAAGCGTCCGCAACTACTGAAGATTCATTAAGGTAAAACCCAACCATAAAATTAAAGCATCAAGTCCCCTTTATCCCATACGCAACAATGCCCTTACTCGAGTTTATGCTTCCGTCACTCAAGCAACCCACCATAAAAGAATCATGAACGTATTGCAACACCCTACAACGGGAATCCCTCACGCTTGCGTGACATGGAGGGAACAATAGGACAACAACATATCCACAAGAAAATTAAATCAATCATAGCAATTCATCAACCACCAATAGGACAACGAAAATCTACTCAGACATCATAGGATGGCAACACATCATTGGATAATAATATGAAGCATAAAGCACCATGTTCAAGTAGAGGGTACAACGGGTTGCGGGAGAGTGGACCGCTGAATATAGATGGGGGAAGGTGATGGAGATGTTGGTGAAGATGATGGAGGTGTTGGTGAAGATTGCGGTGATGATGATGCCCCCCGGCGGCGTTTTGGCGCCACCGGAAGCAAGGGGGAGAGAGCCCCCCTTCTTCTTCTTCTTCTTCTTCTTCTTCCTTGACCTTCTCCCTAGATGGGAGAAGGGTTTCCCCGCTGGTACTTGGCTCCCATGGCATGGGAGGGGTGAGAGCCCCTCTGAGATTGGATCTATCTCTTTGCTTTTGCGTTCTGGAATTCTGCCCCGGCACCGTTTCTTTTATATCTGGAGATCTATAACTCCGATTGGATTGAAACCTTCGCCCAGATCCTTTTCCAAAAATTAGCTTTCTTGCGGCCAAAGAAGGGCATCAACTACCTTACGAGTGGCCCACGAGGGTGGGGGGCGTGCCCACTTTAAGTGGGCGTGGGCCCCTATCTCGTGGCCACCTCGGGCATCGTATCGCGTTGATTCTTCCTCCCAAAAATCACAAATATTCCAAAATAATTCTCCGTCCGTTTTTATCCCGTTTGGACTCCGTTTGATATGGGGTTTTTGCGAAACATAAAACATGTAACAGACAGGAACTGGCACTGGGCACTGGATCAATATGTTAGTCCCAAAAAATAGTATAAAAAGTTGCCAAAAGTATATGAAAGTTGTAGAATATTGGCATGGAACAATCAAAAATTGTAGATACGACAGAGACGTATCAAACACCTACATGAAGTCATCATCGACAAAACCCAAGGTTAGTTCATCCCTCTTAGGGGGGGATCTCACATCTAGGGGGAGCTTTACTCTAAGAATTGAGTTAAAGCAACTCTAATGGTGTGAACACAACAATGCTTTATGTAAAAGTGGTAACCCCACTTGTGGTTAAACGATGAGTATGACCTATGATCAAATGTTCTCATTTGACTCCTAAGTCAATATACTCATATATAGATGACCGAGTCATCGCCAATTGTTTGATAGATGCTAGAATTGGTTGTGCATGCTTTGCCACATATTTCATTTGCCATTTTATTGTGTGAGCATGTTGGTTGCATATTTTACTCATTCGAGGACATCCACTTGTTGTTTTGATTGTTTGGTTTCTTTTTTTGCCAAGTGGATTGACAAGAATGCCTAAGAACCTTCTCTAGCTATCTATGCTTTTCTCGTCTCAAACTCTATTCATGCTACATCACAAAGTTTGATCAAGTCAGATTCGAACCACTCTGTGTGAGGAGCACTCAGTGTCCCCGATTCGTCATAGACTTAAACTTCCAAAACCTCTTTGTGCATTTCGGTCTGACCAATTCACCCTTTTCGGTCATACCAAGATCACTAAGTTGATCTAGGTTTTCAACCTTGGTGCAACCGATTAGAACCTTTCGGTCACACGGAGTTGCAGTAACTGCTTGCAGTTTTGCATCTCGGTGCCACCGAGTTGTTCCACTCGGTCACACCGACAGGGTCAGGCTATATATACTCACGGGTGAAATTTTGGAAATTTTTCCGAAACCCTTCGCCCGCGCATAGCCTGCTCTGCCTCTTCGGCTCTCCGGATCGTCCTCTTCGCCGCCAGCGACCTCCCGCCGCTGGTCTCCGCCGCCGTCAACGGCATTCTGCCCTACCGTTGCCGCCGTAGCAAGTTCATCGCCGCATTAGGGTATGAACTTGACTCTTTGTGCTACTCTTTAACTCTGATTCCTAGCACATTGCTTTGCCATGATTCTTGCCACGTTTGAAATCATTCTATCCAGCAAAAGCATTCCGTAGATTAGATTAGATTTGAAAATTTAGGGTTAGGTTTCCGCCGAACTCATCTCGGACCAACCGAGTTGTAGAAATCGGTCTCACCGATTTGGCTTAGGCCATTGCACATGTGATTTTCGGTCTGACTGAGAATTACAAATCGGTGTGACCGAGATCGATTCTTTGTGAAACTCTAGCAGTCTCGGTGCCACCAAACTGTGACTCGGTCTGACCGAGTTCACTAGTTTAGGTTCCAAAAACTACTTCGGTATCACCGAGTTTACAAATCGGTAGCTCTGAAATGCTTTATGTGGAAAACTAAAACTAAGTTTTTGACTCAATTGTTTTGCAAAAACCACTGCACTTTGTGATGCTCATCTACTCTACCTCATCTACATCTATTCACAGGGTCTGCTGTTAGTGAGTTTGCCTGAAAATGTTTGATCAAAGTGATAGTCAGAACAAGTCGGAGGAGCAAGCTCAGATGAGTGAGGGCGCTAGTCCCTCAAGCAGCTATGATGAGGGCAGCAGGAGCACACCCAGCAATTTGCCAAAAGCAGCCACCAGGACAAGGAAGAAGAAAACCTCAGATTCTGAAGATGAGGACTACAATGTTGTTGAGGATGAAGCCACTTCAAAGAAGAAGGTGCTGAAAAAGGAGTATGGCACAACTGCTACCACCAAGCCAGGCATGAACAAGAAGGCACCTGCAAGGAGAGTGCCCACATCCAAACCTAGGAACGTTGCCACTGGTGAAACCATGAAGTTCACCATTGAGTCTAAAGAAGAAGCTGCTGGCCAAGATAAGAAGAAGAAGAGGGTGAGAACCACTACTGCCAAAGTCCTTGGCAAGCCCTCTATGAGGAGAGATTCTGATGAGGAAGAAGAAGAGGAAGAGGATGCTGCACTAGCACCCAAAGCTCAGGAGCTCATGGGAGATGCAATCAAGTCAGGGGCTGCTCCATATAAGCCCAAAGCTGCCCCCAAGGCTGCTGCTCCAGCTCCAAAGCCAAAACCCAAGAGGAACACCAGAAGTATACCTGCATTAGAGAAGAACAAGGCCCCAGTGCCTGAAGCTGCTGAAGAAGAAGATGATTCACTTGTTTTGAGGAAGTTGAAGCCCAAGATTCCTGACCACAATGATGCTCATCCAGCAGCTGAAGACATGCACATCAGAAAGGATGCTGGACTGAGATTGTGGAGACACTCAGATCCATATGCTATGAGGAGAAGGACAACAATTTTTTTTTACCATGAAGACTGCAGGGCTTACACCCCACAACATTTATTAATAAAGAACAGAAAGTAATAACAAGGTTCCTCAAGAGGGGGAACAAAAACAAAAGAAAGAGAAAGAAAAAAGACTGTACAGAACTCTAAGAAAGAATCAAAGCTACAAACTAAGAAAGAAAAGATGTTACAACTAATGTGAATCTTCAAGGAGGCAGAAAATCAATCCATTTGAGTAGATCATCCTTGTATCTGGCCTTGATCCTGTGTGATAGAAGAGTGATATCATGAATGAACCCATTTCTCCACTGCCTAAAAGTTGGATGGACATGTCTGAAAGCCTTGTCATTTCGCACTTTCCAGATATTCCACCAGGCAAGAAAAACCACCTCTGCAAAAAATGGTTTATCAAATTCCTTCCTTGCATGTAAGGCAATTTGGACCATATCATTGCTATTCAACCAGGGTACTTGCAGAAAGTTCCAGATCCTCATACTGAAATTGCACTGGAAGAATAGAAGAAGGACAACAGTTGACTACAGATTTCACACAAAGGAGCAACAGGATTTTTATGAAACCATTTTGCTTGACAAGAAGACCGTTGTGCGTGACATGAGATGGATCTACTGGGACTACATCAAGAAGAATGAAGCTCACTATCTAGGAGTATATGATAGCTTCAAATCATGTGGAGTTGATGACTTTGTTGCCCATAAGCTCACCAAGTGGAATGATGAGCTCATCATGCAGTTTTACTCCACAGCTCACTTCTACCCAGATGGGAAGATCATATGGATGTCTGAAGGTACTAGATACCAATCCACAGTTGAAGAATGGGCTCAGTTGATCAATGCCCCAGAAGAAAATGAAGATGACTTGGATGTATATGCTGAGAAGAAGAAAGATCACAACTCTATGGCACATAGAGAGATCCTAGATAAAGCTTTGGAAACCCACAAGCTTGGATCTATACACTTCTTGTTGTCTGGTTTGTCTACAATCAATTGGATCCTCAGGCACACATTGCTACCCAAATCAGGAGATCACAAGATGATCAGAGGACATGCTATCAACTTGCTGCACTTGTTTGATATACCTCAAAAATTTAAAGGCATGAGTCTGATTGTGGAAACAATCAAGAGAACAGCAGCTGATCAGAAGAGAAGTTGTGGGTATGCTCCACACATTCAGGAGCTCATCAACTCAAAGATGGGCACATGCACATATCTGCTAGATAAGGAGCATCTACCCTTATATCCTGAATTTGAAGATAACACAGTTGAGATGAATGAGGAGGAACCATCATCTGTACAAGCACATGAGAAGAGAGAGAAGGCAAGGGCAGAAAAAGCTGCAAAGATGCCAACTGTTGAAGAGGCATCTCAAGTGTTCCTGAAGAGCAAGCAAGATCAGCTTAGCTATTTGATTGCCTCCACCTTGAGGATTGAGAAGGGCTTGGCCACCCTGACTCAAAACCAGGAGAGTTTGGAGAGAATCATTGAGCAGAAATTTTATGCTCTTGATGTGAAGGTCACTAAGATCCAAACTGCAGTTGAGAAACTTCAGGAGGATGTGGAGGAGAAGAAGGGCAAGTCTACTACAGATGCATTTGTTAGAGTGCCCAGAGGACAGAGGTCTGCTGCAGTTCCTGTTCCATATACTAGAGGTACATCTTCTACACCAGCTGCCATAGCTTCAATGCCACCAGTTCCAGCAGCCACTCCACCAGCTCCAGCTACATCAACGGATGCTTTTGTCCTTGGAGTCATCTCTACACCACCTCATGAAGACCAAGCCTGAGAGTCATTTAGCACTATGCATTTTTGAACTTTTTGGTAACTTGTTGCCAAAGGGGGAGAAAAATTTATAGATCATAGGCTTCGAGAGAGAGTGTTGCTTTTTGTCTCTCTTGTTTTTGGTGGTTGAACCTCTTTATTGTGTGCTTGCTTGATACACTATGCCTTGTGAGATACTTGGATGATCATGTGTTTGATCATATGCTATGCTACCTTAATGCTTGTTGGATGATATTATCTCTTATATCCTTATATGATCATTCACTTTGCTTGGTGATGAGTGCATGTGTTCAATCATTATCATTTTGAGCGCTCCACCAAGATGTCTGTGACATGGAAGAGTAACCCATTATCCTAACACATTGTGCATTTGCAGTCCAAAGCAAATTTTATTAGTGCACAAATTTAGGGGGAGCTCTTGCTTATCACATACTTCTCAAAGCAACGATGTTTTTGAATCTTATTATCATTTGTCGAAGCTTTGATCTATATGTTGTCATCAGTTACCAAAAAGGGGGAGATTGAAAGTGCAACTATCCCTGGGTGGTTTTGGTAATTCCTAATAAATAATAGCTCATTGAGCTAATGCTATTTCAAGATAAATATTTCAGGAAAGCTCATTGATTGGCATGGCATGGATGAGAAAAGTGGACCCCTCAAAATGCTAAGGACAAAAGGATTGGCTCAAGCTCAAAGCATAAGACTCTACATTTTACTTTTAGTGATCCAAGATCACATTGAGTCTATAGGAAAAGCCAATACTATCAAGGAGGGATGAGGTGTTGCTTAATGAGTTTCTTGCTCAAAGTGCTTAGTGATATGCTCCAAAGCCCTCAACTACTTTCTCACATCCACATATGACCCAAACCAAAAGTCAAACTTGGCCCCACCGAAACCATCTATCCGGCGCCACCGAGTTTTGTTGTCATAGCCACTGCCAGAAACCCTAGTCTTTTCGGTCTCACCGAGATGGGATTGTAATCTCTCTGTTTCCCTTCGTAACATTTCGGTCAAACCGAGATGAGCAATTGGTCCCACCGAGATTGCAATGCAAACTCACTGTTTCCCTTTCGTAACGTTTCGGTCCAACCGAGATGAGCGAATCGGTCCCACCGAGTTTGCCTGACCAACCCGCTGTGTGTCTATTACCAAAATCGGTCTCATCGAGTTTGTGTAATCGGTCTCACCGAGATTACGTTATGCCCTAACCCTAACCATATTGGTCCCACTGAGTTGACATGTCGGTCCCACTGAAAATCCTAACGGTCACATTATTTACTAAATCGGTCTGGCCGAGTTTCACGATTCGGTCCCACCGAGTTTGGTAAGTTGTGTGTAATGGTTAGATTTTGTGTGGAGGCTATATATACCCCTCCACCCACTCTTCATTCATGGAGAGAGCCATCAGAACATGCCTACACTTCCAACATACATTTTCTGAGAGAGAACCACCTACACTTGTGTTGAGGTCAAGATATTCCATTCCTACCACATAAATCTTGATCTCTAGCCTTCCCCAAGTTGCTTTCCACTCAAATCTTCTTTCCACCAAATCCAAATCCTGTGAGAGAGAGTTGAGTGTTGGGGAGACTATCATTTGAATCACAAGAGCAAGGATTTCATCATCAACACACCATTTGTTACTTCTTGGAGAGTGGTGTCTCCTAGATTGGCTAGGTGTCACTTGGGAGCCTCCAACAAGATTGTGGAGTTGAACCAAGGAGTTTGTAAGGGCAATGAGATCGCCTACTTCGTGAAGATCTACCCTAGTGAGGCAAGTCCTTCATGGGCGACGGCCATGGTGGGTTAGACAAGGTTTCTTCTTCGTGGACCCTTCATGGGTGGAGCCCTCGGTGGACTCGCACAACCGTTACCCTTCGTGGGTTGAAGTCTCCATCAACGTGGATGTACGATAGCACCACCTATCGGAACCACGGCTAAAAAATCTTCGTGTCAACATTGCGTTTGCTCCGTCAAACTCCTCCCTTTACCTTCATATGAAATTGTTTTACATTCCGCTGCTATACTCTTAGAATTGCGTGTGTAGGTTGATTGCTTGACTTGTGCTAAGTTGCTAAAATCTGCCAAGAACTAAAATTGGGAAAAGGCTAGATTTTTATTTGGTCAAGTAGTCTAATCACCCCCCC
Organism: Triticum timopheevii; assembly: GCA_963921465.1. Lineage (NCBI taxonomy): Eukaryota > Viridiplantae > Streptophyta > Magnoliopsida > Poales > Poaceae > Triticum > Triticum timopheevii. Next base: position 110,687,379 of record OY997270.1, read on the forward strand.
TGTAGACATACTTTCGATCCTACAATGTATCAAGTACGGAGTTTGATCTACCTTGAGGTCATATGTTGTGTTCTACCTCTAGGTTTAGGGGAATGAAGTTGTGATTCGGTCCCCTCTACGGGCTAAACCCCTTGGCTTATATACACACCAAGTAGGGCATGTAGGGTTACATGATGGTATATGGTGGATCGCATGGAGGCAGTAGGAGATGTCTTGGAGTATAATCAAGTCTTCGGCAGGCTCGATCTTGATCACAACCAGGCGTGCATCTTCTAGAGTCTTCCTTAATGAGAATGTGGGCTCATTGGGCCAACCCAAGGACTATGGGCCGACTAGGTTAGTACCCCCTAGTCCAGGAAACCGTTAGTAGCCCCCGAACTAGTCTCTATTCCGAGGATGACCTCCTTGAAGTAAAAAACTTCGTATCCAAACTCCTTGGCTTGGCAGACGAGTTCTCCTTCACTAGCAATTCGAGATTTCCTCCCTTTAAAGAATACCATGAACCATTTATCAAAGTAACATTGTTCGCTGGCCTCAGCGTAGCCGAACTCGCTCAGCGTCCGAAGACACAAGATTACTTAGCTTCGAAGGCCAGCCACATAGGTGTGAATAGTACTCTCTAGCCTGACAACTTTATTTAAGCGGTAGTACCCATGACTGTTCAAGCGGTTACTGCTCACCCAAGTCGTGGTCCAAGGCAATATTTTTACTGGCGTGTCCCACCGGAGCGGCGATCGTGCCCGTTTTCTTAGAGATATCATTAAGATTTTGTTTCTCCCTATGCACATAATGGCATATTTTGCGGGGAGTGGTGATTTCACCTATGCGGGCAGGGTCTCTTAGAGTTTTACTAGCCTATAAGAGTAAAAAATTAGCTACAGAGAGAACCACTCTCTCATTTCCGTCGCATGCAACCTCTCGAGCTCCAGCACTCAGATCCATTCTCGCCTCCCTCCTCCACTGCACACCCTAGCTCCCATTCCTAGCTATGGCCGACGCCAGCCTCAAAGGGCACTGGGCTGGGGTTCCTCTATTACAGAGGGCACTATTCTGGAGCTACATAGTGCGGTGTATATCCCTGCCAATGCCGCCACCCGAGTGCTGGACCCCAACCAGCAGGTGCCTGCTCCCAACCCATGGGAGAGGGTGATCTTCGTTCCCCACCTCGACACCTCGTCGAAAGTCTGGGGTTCCCACTACAACGTTTCATGTGTGGGGTCATGCTCTACTACGGGCTGGATTTCTACCATCTCGCCCCGAACTCCATCCTCCACCTCGCCTCCTTCATCATGGTCTGTGAGGCCTTCCTCCCTGTCGAACTGCACTTCGGCCTATGGCTGAAGATCTTTAGCGTCAAGCCAAAGTCCAGTGGCTTTAACCTCGTGGAGTGTGGGGGTGCCATGATCAGTAAGAACTAGAAGGTCAACTGGTTCAAGAACACCTTCATAGATACTATAAAAAATGGCAGCGCGAGTGGTTTTACATCACTAAGCCGCTCGCTGCAGGCCAGGCCGAAGTCCCAGCATTCTCGGTTGGGCCCTCGAGGAAGCTCGTGTCCTAGAAGAAGGGCATAGCCTGGGGGAACCCAGGGGAAGTGGAGGCACTGATAAAGAAGATCAAGTGGTGGTCGAATCAGAAAAACCTCTAGCTAGCAGACATGTCGAACATCATGCTCCACTACCGCATCCCCCCACTCCAACTCCGGGTCACCCCTATGTAGGGGCACAAGTTCGCGGACGCAAGGCCCGTCCTCAACTTCTTCCACTCCACCTTGGCCGGGATGTGGACGCGACTGTTCAAGTCTTCCAAGGACGACTTTCCTTCGGAAGGGCGCGACCTCGGCTTCGAAGCCAGCTATGATGCCCCAAGGTAATTTTTTGACACACAGTTCTATACCTTGCGATGCAGATCTTGGCTAATCAATTTGTCTTATATTTGTAGACGTGGATCTCCAAGGCACATCAGATTATGTGTCGGGCACCACTACGTAAGGGCGAGAGAACCCCCTGCTCACGGCCCTCCTAGTCATGGAGCCACTTGTGGTGATCCCCAAGGGATCGAAACTCATGAAAGGCAAGATAGGTTCTCGGATCCAGGAGACCTCGGTCACTCGATCCGAGGACACCCAAGCCTCTTCCACCTACGAAGACGACGTGGAGGAGGACACGGAAGAGAAAACCCATCCCTAAAGGGGAAGAGGGCAACCTCCAAGGATGCCGAGGCCGAAGTGGGGTGCGGGGGGGGGGGGGGGGGGGAGGGAGGGCCAGAAGAGAGCGTGCAAGGTCTTTGTCGAGTCCGCCAGTAGGCCCGCACCATCGGAGAAGATCACCTTCCTCGACGAGTGATGTCTACTAGAACGACATCGGTATTTCCCCAAAGAGGAAGGGATGATGCAATATAGCGACGGTAGGTACTTCCCTCAGTGATGAGACCAAGGTTATTGAACCAGTAGGAGAACCTCCTCACACCACGTAAACATCACCTGCACCCAAATAACAAATACTCACAACCCGACGTGTTAAAGGGGTTATCAATCCCTTTCGGGTACGATGCCTCAAGATAGGCAAATAACGTGAGGTGAAAGTGGTAGATAGGATAAATAGATCGCGGTACAAATAATTTGCAGCAAGGTATTTTTGTATTTTTGGTTTAATAGATATGAAAATAAATGCAAAGGAGAATAGATCGCAAAGGCAAATATGATGAAAAGAGACCTGGGGGCCGTAGGTTTCACTAGTGGCTTCTCTCGAGAAATATAGCAAACAGTGGGAAAACAATTACTGTTGGGCAATTGATAGAAATTCAAATAATCATGACGATATCCAGGCAATGATCATTATATAGGCATCACGTCCAAGATTAGTAGACCGACTCCTGCCTGCGTCTACTACTATTACTCCACACATCGACCACTATCCAGCATGCATCTAGTGTATTAAGTTCATGGAGAAATGGAGTAATGCAATAAGAATTATGACATGATGTAGACAAGACCTATTTATGTATAAGTAGACCCCATCTTGTTATCCTTAATAGCTACGATACATACGTGTCGTTTCCCTTTCTGTCACTCGGATTGAGCACCGTCAGATCGAACCCATCACAAAGCACCTCTTCCCATTGCAAGATAAATAGATCAAGTTGGCCAAACAAAACCCAAATATCAGAGAAGAAATATGAGGCTATAATGAACCATGCATATAAGAGATCAAAGAAGACTCAAATAACTTTCATGGATAAAAACATAGATCTGATCATAAACTCAAAATTCATCGAATCCCAACAAACACACCGGAAAAAGACTTACATCATATGGATATCCAAGAGACCATTGTATTGATAATCAAGAGAGAGAGAGAGAGAGAGAGGAAGCCATCTAGCTACTACCTACGGACCCGTAGGTCTACAAAGAACTACTCACGCATCATCAGTGAGGCACCAATGGAAGTGATGAACCCCTCCGTGATGGTGTCTACAGTGGATCTGGTGTTTCTGGACTCTGCGGCGACTGGAATTGATTTTTGTCGACTCCCCTAGGGTTTCTGGAATATTGGGGTATTTATAGAGAAAAGAGGCAGTTCAGGGGGCACCCGAGGTGGGCACAACCCACCAGGGCATGCTTGGGCCTCCAGGCACGCCCTGGTGGGTTGTGCTCCCCTCGGAGCACCCCCAGGTGCTTTCCTGGCCCACTGAATGTCTTCTGGCCCAAAAAACCTAAAGAAGTTTCGCTGCATTTGGATTCCATTTGATATTGATTTCCTGCGATGTAAAAAACATGTAGAAAACAACAACTAGCATTGGGCACTATGTCAATAGGTTAGTACCAAAAAATGATATAAAATTGACTATAAAATGATTATAAAACATGCAAGAATGATAATATAACAGCATGGAACAATAAAAAATTATAGATACGTTGGAGACGTATTAGCATCCCCAAGCTTAATTCCTGCTTGTCCTGGAGTAGGTAAATGATAAAAACAAAAAATTTGATGTGGAATGTTGCCTAACATGTTCATCACATTTCTTTTCTTTATAGCATGGACATTTGGACTTTTATATGATTCAAAGCAATAGTCTAGTTTTGACATGAAGACTTTAATACTCAAGCATACCAACAAGCAACCATGTCTTTCAAAATATCTACACTAAAGAAAGTTATCCCTAGCCCATTATGCTCAATCATTGATCCATTCATGAAGCACACTCGAATATTAGCTACACCCAATGCTCACATATGATCATAGTGCCCCTTAGTTGGTGCTTTATAAGAGAACATGGAGACTCCAATTCAAAATAAAAAATTGCATAAGTAAAAGAAAGACCCTTCACGGAGGGAAGTAGAGATTTGTAGAGGTGCTAGAGCTCAAAGCTTAAATTGATAGATAAAAACATTTTTTTGAGAGGCATACTTTTCCCACCAACGAAAACGACTTAGATCTCTCAACACTTTCCATTCTAGATACATCATAGGTGGTTCCCAAACAGAAATAAAGTTTATTCCTTTTTCCACCATTACTTTCACTTCCCATGGCTAGCCGAATCCACGGTTGCCCTCCGTACCAACACTTTCCAAGGAATTTATTATTTGTCAACATAAAGTAAATTCATTTTTCATTTGGGGACTGGGCATCCCTAATACCTTTGCCATACTCTTGTGCAATGACAAGTGAATAAACACTCATCGTGAGAATAACACATCTAGCATGGAAAATATTGGCTACCCTTCACCGCCTCGCGAGCGGTAGAGCACACAAAAGAGAAGTTTATTTTGAAAATTAGAGATGGCACATGCAAATTTGCTTAGAATGGCATGGAAATACCGCATATAGGTAGGTATAGTGGACTCATATGGCAAAACTGGTTTAAAGGGTTTTAGATGCACAAGTAGTGACCATACTTAGTGCAAAATGAAGGCAAGCAAAAAGATTGAGAAGCGACCAACCAAAAAGCAAAAAATCTCGTACCCAAGCATTAAGCATAAGTAACACTGAATAATGCACCATAAGTAGGATATAATTTCATTTCATAACCATTGACTTTCGTGCTTGCATAGGGAACCACAAACCTTAACATCAATATTCTTACTAACGCACAATTACTCATCAACATGACTCACATATCATATCGTCATATCTCAAAACCATTACTAAGAGTCAAGTTTATTTTGTCCAATGATCTTCATGAAAGTTTTTATTATATCCTCCTTGGATATCTATCACTTTGGGACTATTTTCATATGTTGCTTTTGATACGCTCAAACTAATATAAGTGAAGAACATGAGCATAGTTTCTCTTTCTCTCAAAATAATCTAAGTGAAGCAAGAGAGAATTTTTGAAAATTTAACTAACTCCCAAATAGATCTAAGTGAAGCATGATAGCATTTCTTCAAAAATAACAAAGCACACCGTGCTCAAAAAGATATAAGTGAAGCACCAGAGCAAATCCATGGCTCTAAAAATTTAAGTGAAGCATAGGAGCAAGCATAGCACAATTTTTGGATCTCTCAAAAAGGTGTGTTCAGTAAGGATTCAACACTTAAAACACAAAGAAAAACAAGCAAAGACTCATATCATACAATATGCTCAAAGAAAAACTTATAATATGTGAAGAATAAAAATATAGCTTCAAGTAAAATACCGATGGTTGTTAGAAGAAAGCGGGGATGCCACTCGGGGGTATCCCCAAGCTTAGTTGCTTGCTACTTCTTTGAATATTACCTTGGGGTGCCTCGGGCATCCCCAAGCTTAGCCTTTTGCTAATCCTTATTCCTTCATCCATCATAAGATCACCCAAAACTTGAAAACTTCAATCACACAAAACTCAACAAAACCTTCGTGAGATCTGTTAGTATAAGAAAGTAAACCACTACTATAAGTATTGTTGCAAACCTATTTATATTTTGTTTTTGCATTATATATACTATATTCCAGCTTTTTTATGGCAAAAACTCATCAAAGAAAACCATAGAATCATCAAAACAAGCACACAACGCAAAGAAAACAGAACAGTCTAAAGTAATCTGAATAGTTCGAATACTTATGTAAATCCAAAAATTCTTAAAAAATTATATTTAAATGAGAAATTTGTCTATTAATCTTCTGTAAAAAGAATTAACTCAAAATCACTCTTCTGTTAAAAATGACAAATAATCTCGTGAGTGCAAAAGTTTCTGTTTTTCAGCAAGATCAAATCAACTTTCACCCAAATCATCCCAAAGGCCTTGCTTGGCACAAACACTATTTAAACCACAAAAACACATCTAACCAGAGGTATAATTGGATATTTTATTGAAAACAGCAAGAAAACCAAAAAGCAAAAAGATACAAGTTGGGTTGCCTCCCAACGAGCGCTATCATTTTACGCCCCTAGCTAGGCGTAACACGTAGGATCTAAGTTTTGTCATCCTTATCCTTGTTTTCCTTGGAGGTATTTGTATCAGGAGGTTTTGTAAATAAAACATAAAACACATTATCCATGGAAACCTTAGCACTATCAAGTTGCTTTTATCATAACCCCTTTGATTTCCGGCAGTGATCCAAGAATAGTGTTGATTAACATCATTTAAAACTTGTTGGATCATATCCAAAACGGGGACTTGCTTTTTAAGATTCTCATCAAATATTTGTTATCTCCAAGCAAATGCCTCAAAGTAATTACTATTATAAAGAATTTCATCAATCACGGGGTTTTCATGATTCATGCCATAAAAATCAAAGATTTCCCTAGCTTCCCGTATTATGTAGTCAAATTCATTCATCAAAACAAGAGTGGCTAAATTTTTAGCTTTAGGATTCTTTATAACGGGCAACTCATAGAACAATCTTTGCAAGGTGGAATGAGTACGAATAATCTAGTTTCAAGTTTCATAACAAGTGCCGAAATAGCTTCCGCATAAGATTTAGTCCTTTTAAGTATAGGAAGCATCAAGACTTAGTTTCCCCACACAACTGAAAAATTCTTGGATGTTTTCTTTTCCCATAAAATTCCCTTGCCCCAAGACAAAAGTTTTGGCATCCATATTACCCGTACGCTCCATTTTAGGTGTTAAGCCATCATCTGTTTCTGCCATACCAAAGTCACTCATGTTGACGAGTTCAAGCAAATAAGAGATCTGACGAGAAAACGACGAACGAAAAAGAGGGCGAATAGAATGCCAAATTTTTGTGAAGTGGGGGAGAGGAAAACGAGAGTGAAATGGCAAGTAATGTAAATTGCAAGGAGATGAGATTTGTGACTAGGAACCTGGTTGATGTTGAAGATCCTCCCTAGCAAAGGCGCCAGAAATTCCTTTTGATGTCTGCTAGAACTACATCGGTATTTCCCCAAAGGGGAAGGGATGATGCAGTATAGCGACGATAGGTATTTCCCTCAGTGATGAGATTAAGGTTATCGAACTAGTAGGAGAACCTCCGCACACCATGTAAACAACACCTGCACATAAATAACAAATACTTGCAACCTGACATGTTAATGGGGTTGTCAATCCCTTTTGGGTACGATGCCTCAAGATAGGCAAATAATGTGAGGTGAAAGTGGTAGATAGGGTAAATAGATCGCGGAGCAATTAATTTGCAGAAAGGTATTTTTGTATTTTTGGTTTAATAGATCTGAAAATAAATGCAAAGGGGAATAGACCGCAAAGGCAAATATGATGAAAAGAGACCCGTGGGCCATAGGTTTCACTAGTGGCTTCTCTCGAGAAAAATAACAAACGGTGGGAAAACAATTACTGTTGGGCAATTGATAGAAATTAAAATAATCATGACGATATCTAGGCAATGATCATTATATAGGCATCACGTCCAAGATTAGTAGACCGACTCCAGCCTGCATCTACTAATATTACTCCACACATCGACTGCTATCCAACATGCATCTGGTGTATTAAGTTCATAGAGAAACAGAGTAATGCAATAAGAACGATGACATGATGTAGACAAGATCTATTTATGTAGAAATAGGCACCATCTTGTTATCCTTAATAGCAACGATACATAGGTGTCATTTCCCTTTCTGTCACTGGGATCAAGCACCATAATATCGAACCCATAACAAAGCACCTCTTCCCATTGCAAGATAAATAGATCAAGTTGGCCAAACAAAACCCAAATATCGGAGAAGAAATACGAGGCTATAATCAATCACGCATATAAGAGATCAAAGAAGACTCAAACAACTTTCATGGATAAAAACTTAGATCTGATCATAAATTCAAAGTTCATCGGATCCCAACAAACACACCGCAAAAAGACTTACATCATATGGATCTCCAAGAGACCATTGTATTGATAATCAAGAGAGAGAGAGGAAGCCATCTAGCTACTAACTACGGACCTGTAGGTCTACAAAGAACTACTCACGCATCATCGGAGAGACACCAATTGAAGTGGTGAACCCCTCCGTGATGGTGTCCAGATTGGATCTGGTGTTTCTGGACTCTGCGGCAGCTCGAATTTATTTTCGTCAACTCCCCTAGGGTTGCTGGAATATTGGGGTATTTATAGAGCAATGAGGTGGTTCAGGGGGCACCCGAGGTGGGCACAACCCACCAGGGCACGCCTGGGCCTCCAGACGCGCCCTGGTGGGTTGTGCTCCCCTTGGAGCACCCCCAGGTGCTTTCCTGGCCCATTATATGTCTTCTGGCCCAAAAAAATCCTCAAGAAGTTTCGCTGCATTTGGACTCCCTTTGATATTAATTTCCTGTGATATAAAAAACATACAGAAAATAGCAACTAGCACTGGGCACTATGTCAATAGGTTAGTACCAAAAAATGATATAAAATGATTGTAAAACATCCAAGAATGATAATATAACAACATGGAACATTCAAAAATTATAGATACGTTGGAGACGTATCAGCATCCCCAAGCTTAATTCCTGCTCGTCCTGGAGTAGGTAAATGATAAAAACAAAAAAATTGATGTGGAATGCTGCCTAACATGTTCATCATATTTTCAAGGAGGACGTCGTCTAATTCGTTGATACAAGGCTTCCGGTCCGCAGAGGCCGGAATGCGTGAGGTCTTCAAGGGCCTCCTCTCTAGCTTCGAGGTATGCTTCTACACTTATACTAAGAATAACCTCCTTGCTTAGGTTTATTTGCAAATCCGTGTAACTGTCCGAGGACGTTTTCACTTATATTACGACATAGTATTTGGACACCATAGCCAGTGAGTAGCCCCCGAGCCCAAGGCTAGTTTTAAGAAACTGGATTTGGGATCGAAGTAGAATATCATAAAGTTATGAATGAGTAGCACCCAAGGCTCGGGTATATGTGTATGAAGTTTTGATGGCTGGGACAAGGCTAATTGGAAAATTCCTGTGTGTAGGTTTTGAAGGAAATATGCCCTAGAGGCAATAATAAAGTTGTTATTCTATATTTCCTTATTCATGATAAAGGTTTATTATTCATGCTAGAATTGTATTGATCAGAAACCTTAATACATGTGTGAATACATAAACAAACAACGTGTCCCTAGTGAGCCTCTACTAGACTAGCTCGTTGATCAAAGATGGTTAAGGTTTCCTAACCATGGACATGAGTTGTCATTTGATAACAGGATCACATCATTAGGAGAATGATGTGATGGACAAGACCCATCTATTAGCTTAGCATAATGATCGTTCAGTTTTATTGCTATTGCTTTCTTCATGTCAAATACATATTTCTTCGACTATGAGATTATGTAACTCCCGGATACCAGAGGAATACCTTGTGTTCTATCAAACATCACAACGTAATTGGGTGATCATAAACATGCTGTATAGGTATCTCTGATGGTGTCTGTTGAGTTGGCATAGATCGAGATCAGGATTTGTCACTCCGAGTATCGGAGAGGTATCTCTAGGCCCTCTCGGTAATACACATCATAAGCTTGCAAGCAAACGACTAAGGAGTTAGTCACGAGGTGACGTATAGTGAAACGACTAAAGAGACTTGTCGGTAACGAGATTGAACTAGGTATGAAGATACCGACAATCAAATCTCGGGCAAGTATCATACCGATGGACAAAGGGAATTACGTATGTTTTCATAACGGTTCAACCAATAAAGATCTTCATAGAATATGTTGGAGCCAATATGGGCATTGATATGTCTCTGTCGTATCTACTTTTCCAAACACTTTTGCCCTTGTTTTGGACTCTAATTTGCATGATTTGAAGGAAACTAACCCAGACTGACGCTGTTTTCAGTAGAACTGCCATGGTGTTGTTTTTGTGCAGAAATAAAAGTTCTCGGAATGACCTGAAAATCCATGGAGCAACTTTTCAGAATTAATAAAAAATATTGGCGAAAGAATCAGCGTTAGGGGGCCCACACCCTGTCAACGAGGGTGGGGGCGCGCCCCCTCCCCTAGGGCGCCCCCTGCCTCGTGGCCCCCCTGGACGTCCACCAACCTCAACTCCAACTCCATATATTTGCTTTCGTGGAGAAAAAAATTAGAGAGAAAGTTTCATCGCGTTTTACGATACGGAGCCACCACCAAGCCCTAATCTCTCTCCGGAGGGCTGATCTGGAGTCCGTTCGGGGCTCCGGAGAGGGGGATTTGCCGCCGTCGTCATCATCAACCATCCTCCATCACCAATTGCATGATGCTCACCACCGTGCGTGAGTAATTCCATCGTAGGCTTGCTAGACGGTGATGGGTTGGATGAGATTTACCATGTAATCAAGTTAGTTTTGTTAGGGTTTGATCCCTAGTATCCACTATGTTCTGAGATTGATGTTGCTATGACTTTGCTATGCTTAATGCTTGTCACTAGGGCCCGAGTGCCATGATTTCAGATCTGAACCTATTATGTTTTCATGAATATATGTGAGTTCTTGATCCTATCTTGCAAGTCTATAGTCACCTATTACGTGTTATGATCCGACAACCCCGAAGTGACAATAATCGGGATACTTCTCGGTGATGACCGTAGTTTGAGGAGTTCATGTATTCACTATGTGTTAATGATTTGTTCCGGTACTCTATTAAAAGGAGGCCTTAATATCCCTTAGTTTCCACTAGGACCCCACTGCCATGGGAGGGTAGGACAAAAGATGTCATGCAAGTTCTTTTCCATAAGCATGTATGACTATATTCGGAATACATGCCTACATTACATTGATGAACTGGAGCTAGTTCTGTGTCACCCTATGTTATAACTATTACATGAGGAATCGCATCCGACATAATTATCCATCATTGATCCAATGCCTACAAGCTTTCCACATATTGTGCTTTGCTTATTTACTTTACCATTGCTACTGTTACAATTACTACAAAACTGCTACCGTTACTTTTACCACGGTTAACGTTACTACCATACTACTTTGCTACTAAATACTTAGCTGCAGATACTAAGTTATCTAGGTGTGGTTGAATTTACAACTCAACTGCTAATACTTGAGAATATTGTTTGGCTCCCCTTGTGCCGAATCAATAAATTTGGGTTGAATACTCTACCCTTGAAAACTGTTGTGATCCCCTATACTTGTGGGTTATCAAGACTTTTTTCTGTCGCCGTTGCCGGGGAGCATAGCTCTATTCTTTGAGTCACTTGGGATTTATATCTGTTGGTCACTATGAGGAACTTGAAAGATGAAAGAACTAAGATTTGTCCCTCAACTACGAGGGGAGGTAAGGAACTGCCATCTAGCTCTGCACTAGATTCTCCTTCTGTTATGAGTAAGCTTGCGACACCTAAACCTGCTTCTGCTATTAATTCTTATATGTCGCATGCTATTGATGGTGCCACTTCTACTATGCATGATACTTATGATGAAACTACTTCTGTGCTTGAAACTACTGTGCCATTAGGTGAATATCTTGATGAACAACTCGCTAGGGTTAGAGAGAATAAAATTCTTGAAACTGATATTATTGAAGATAGTGATGATGAATGTTCTCCCCCTAAGTATGAATTGCCTGTTGTTCCTGAGGGTTATGTTATGGATGAAGAAATTGCTAGAGATTTTTCTTGCTTGCAATGATAGATCTGATCTTAAGAAGTTATTAGCTAAACTGAAACAGAAAACTCTGAATGCTAGAATGAAATATGACCCTGCTTTGCTACTTCACCTATCTTTGTTACTGATAAGGATTATGAATTCTCTGTCAATCCTGAGATAATTACTTCGGTTGAATCTGATCCTTTTTATGGCTATGAATCTGAAACTGTTGTGGCACATCTTACTAAAATGAATGATATAGCCACCCTGTTCACTAATGATCAGACATCTCGCTACTATTATATCCTTAAGATATTTCCATTCTCACTAAAGGGTGATGCTAAAACTTGGTTTAATTCTCTTGATCATGGTTGTTGTGCGTAGTCCCTAGGATATGATTTATTACTTCTCTGCTAAATATTTCCCTGCTCATAAGAAACAAGCTGCCTTGAGGGAAATATATAATTTTGTGAAAATTAAAGAAGAGAGTCTCCCACAAGCTTGGGGGAGGCTTCTCCGATTACTTAATGCTTTGCCTGATCATCCTCTTACCAAAAATGAAATACTTGATATCTTTTATAATGGACTAACTGATGCTTCCAAGGACCACTTGGATAGTTGTGCTGGTTCTGTTTTCAGGGAAAGAACAATCGATCAAGCTGAATTGCTATTGAATAATATGTTGACTAATGAAAATAATTGGACTCTTCCTGAGCCAACTCCAGAGCCAATTCCTGAGCCAATTCTTAAACCAACTCCGAAGAAGAGAGGTGTTCTATTTCTCAGTCCTAAAGATATGCAAGAGGCAAAGAAATCTATGAAAGAAAAAGGTATTAAAGTTGAAGATGTTAATAATTTACCTCCTGTTGAAGAAATACATGGTCTTAATTTACCACCTATTGAAGAAACACATGGTCTTGACAACCCGATACAGGTAGTAAAGGTAAATTCTCTCTATAGGTATGATAAAGTTGAAATCCCGTCTACTAAGTTTGCTAGCCAATGTTTGGATGAATTTGATGATTTTATGGCTAGACAAGAAAATTTCAATGCTTATGTTGGTAGAGAACTAAAGAGTAATTCTTACATGATTGGACGCCTGAGTGATTATATGGCTAGAGTTAAAGGTAAACTTAAACTCATTAGTAAATATGCTTCTATCGTTACCACTCAAGCAGAACAAGTACTTAAAGCTCAAAGTGATTTGCTCGATGAATTAAATAATAAACATGATTTTGTTGTTATAGTGGCTACTAGAACTGGTAAAATGACTCAGGAACCTTTGTATCCTGAAGGCCACCCTAAGGGAATTGAGCAAGATTCTCAGAGAAATAATGTAGATGCACCTAGTCCTTCTAAAAAGAAGAAAAAGAAAAATGATAGGACTTTGCATGCTTCTAGTGAACCTGTTGTAGACACACCTGAGAATCCCAATGATATTTCTATTTCTGATGCTGAAACACTATCTGGTGATGAACATGAACCTAGTGATAATGTTAATGATAATGTTCATGTTGATGCTCAACCTAGCAATAATAATGATGTAGAAATTTAACCTGCTGTTGATCTTGATAACCCACAATCAAAAAATCAATGTTATGATAAGAGAGAATTTGTTGCTAGGAAGCACGGTAAAGAAAGAGAACCATGGGTTCAGAAACCCATGCCTTTTCCTCCTAAGCCATCCAAAAAAAGGATGATGAGGATTTTGAGCGCTTTGCTGAAATGATTAGACCTATCTTCTTACGTATGCGTTTGAATGATATGCTTAAAGTTAATCCTTATGCTAAATACATGAAAGATATTATTACAAATAAAGAAAGATACCGGAAGCTGAAATTTCCACCATTCTTGCTAATTATACTTTTAAGTGTGGAATACCTAAGAAACAGGAGGTCCAGGGGTACCAACTATACCATGCTCCATTAAAAGAAACAATGGTAAAACTGCTTTATGTGATCTTGGAGCCAGTGTTAGTGTTATGCCTCTCTCTTTATATCGTAGACTTGAATTGAATAAGTTGACACCTACTAAAATATCTTTGCAAATGGCTGACAAATCAACTGCTATACCTGTCGGTATTTGTGAGGATGTGCCTCTTGTGGTTGCACACATTACTATTTTAACGGACTTTGTTGTTCTTGATATTCCTGAGGACGATAGTATGTCGATTATCCTTGGTAGACCCTTTTTGAATACTGCAGGGGCTGTTATTGATTGCAACAAAGGCAATGTCACTTTTCATGTTAATGGTAATGAGCATACGATACATTTTCCGAGGAAACAACCTCAAGTTCACAGTATCAATTCTATTGGAAAAATTCCAACTATTATTATTGGAGGTTTTGAATTTCCTCTTCCTACTGTCAAGAAGAAATATTATATTTTGATTATTGGGGATGTTCATATCCCCGTTGAGGTAACCTAGTGTTATTTGAAATTTCTCCAGTTCCATGTTATTCGGAATGAGTTTGTTAACAAGACTTGATCAACCTTGTTAGTGGATTCCTTTTGATGAGCATGAGATGGATGAAATTAGAAGGCACAACTTCTGTACCCTCCTTTTACTTTCTGTTATTTAGATTAAATAAAGTAAAAATAGTATTTTCTGTCTGTCTTTTGAATTATCCTTGCAATAGAAAATACCCCGAAAATAAAAGTTCTCCAAATGCCCTGCAAATTTAATATGTTTTTTCTGGAATATTTGAGAATATCTGGCACTGAGAACACAGCAGGGGGATCTGGCACTTGGCCACGAGGGTCCAGGGCGCACCCACCCCTACAGGGCACGCCCCCTGCCTCATGGGCCCACGGTAGCCCCCTCCACTTATTCCTGCATCCACACACTTCTTCTTCCTCCCAAAAAAATTACCATCCAGCTCAAGAACGAGTTCTAGCTCACTTTGCTGCCATTTTTTATCTCCTTGCTCAAAGCTCCATTCACAAAACTGCTTTGGGAGATTGTTCCTTGGTATGTGACTCCTCCAATGGTCTAATTAGTCTTTGTTCTAGTGCTTTCTTCATTGCAAATTTTTGCTGCCTAGGTGACCCTGTTCTTGAGCTTGCATGTCAAATTTATATGGTCCCAAGTAATTTTAATGCATGATATAGGCTCTAGGCACTTGTGGGAGTAGTTGCTATCAGTTTTGTTGAGTTTGATTCACTTTTATTTGAGTTACTAAAAATTTCAAAAAAATTCCAGAGGAAGAAATATGTCTAGGATAATGTATGAAGGTGGTTCTTTAAGGAAGAAAGGACCCAGGCTTGCAATACATGAGCAAGACGACGAACCACCAAGGGAAGCTGACGTACGACCTTGTGAATGGCCGCCAGAGGAGTTTATGGTCAAAGCAGGCATCAAGGATGAATTTGATGCATATGTGCATAATGCTGACCTTGAGGACTTCATGCAAGATAAGTGCCCTCAATACTATTATTTGACTGATTCCTTTGTGAGAAGGTTTAAATTTACATCTTCACGCAATTCTCAAAATGTCCTGTTTGATATTTATGATAAATCATATACCATGGACCTAGAAGATTTCACTACTGCTTGTAAACCCCCGTAGTGGGGCAGTGTTAATGAACCTCGTAAATCTGAATATAAAGACTTTCTTGGTAATATCACTGTGGAGAATCTAGAGAAATAGCGCAAGCTACCATAGGGAGCATTCACTTTCCTGCTATACATTATTTTGCTCTCTTCATTGGTAGATGCATTAACGGTAAAGATGAAGCATGTCACATGTGTGTTCCTGATCTTTGTGTTCTCAAGAGTGTTGTATTAGGTGATAAACAATACAACTTGGGGGCAATTGTTGCACTTAGGTTGCATAATAATGGTTTAGTTGGAGACTTGTTTGGAGGGATTTATGCAACCCATGTGGCTAATTATCTTGGTATACCTGTACATGAAAATGATAGGGAGTTGCCTCCCGCTTATTTAGATTATAATGCCATGGTTAATCATCATTTTCTTGAGAGGAATGAACAATGCCTCCAACGTATCTATAATTTTTGATTGGTCCATGCTATTATATTACCCGTTTTGGATGTTTATGGGCTTTACTTTACACTTTTATATCATTTTTGGGACTAACCTACTAACCGGAGGCCCAGCCCGAATTGTTGTTTTTTGCCTATTTCAGTGTTTCGAAGAAAAGGAATATCAAATGGAGTCCAAACGGAATGAAACCTTCGGGAGCGATCTTTTTGGAACAAACGTGATCTGATGACTTGGAGTGGAAGTCAAGAAACAAGCAAGGCGGCCACGAGGGTGCCCGGCGCGCCCCCTACAGGTGGGCGCGCCCCCCACCCTCGTGGGCCCCTCGAGCATCCACCGACCTACTTCTTCCTCCTATATATATCCACGGGCCGCGAAAACATCCAAGAGCACCACGAAAAACTATTTCCACCGATGTAACCTTCTGTATCCGCGAGATCCCATCTTGGAGCCTTCGCTGGTGCTCCGCCGGAGGGGGAATCGACCATGGAGGGCCTCTACATCATCTCCAAGGCCTCTCCGATGAGTTATGAGTATTTTACCACAGACCTTCGGGTCCATAGTTATTAGCTAGATGGCTTCTTCTCTCTCTTTGAATCTCAATGCAAAGTTCTCCTCGATCTTCTTAGATATCTATTCGATGTAACTCTTTTTGTGGTGTGTTTGTCAAGATCCGATGAATTGTGGGTTTATGATCAAGTTTATCTATGAGAAATATTTGAATATCCTCTGAATTCTTTTATGTGTGATTAAGTTATCTTTGCAAGTCTCTTCGAATTATCAGTTTGGTTTGGCCTACTAGATTGATCTTTCTTGCAATGGGAGAAGTGCTTAGCTTTGGGTTCAATCTTGCGGTGTCCTTTCCCAGTGACAGCAGGGGCAGCAAGGCACGTATTGTATTGTTGCCATCAAGGATAAAAAGATGGGGTTTATATCATATTGCATGAGTTTATCCCTCTACATCATGTCATCTTTCTTAATGCGTTACTCTGTTCTTTATGAACTTAATACTCTAGATGCATGCTGGATAGCAGTCGATGTGTGGAGTAATAGTAGTAGATGCAGGCCGGAGTCGGGCTACTTGTCATGGACGTGATGCCTATATACATGATCATGCCTAGACAATCTCATAATTATTCGCTTTTCTATCAATTGCTCGACAGTAATT
The DNA here is from genome assembly GCA_963921465.1 of Triticum timopheevii. Lineage (NCBI taxonomy): Eukaryota > Viridiplantae > Streptophyta > Magnoliopsida > Poales > Poaceae > Triticum > Triticum timopheevii. Next base: position 110,704,489 of record OY997270.1, read on the forward strand.
TGTGTTCACCCACAGTAATACTTATGCTATCTTGAGAGAAGCCACTAGTGAAACCTATGGCCCCGGGGTCTATCTTTTATCATATAAGTTTTCAATCTACTTTTATTTGCATCTTTACTTTTCCAATCTATATCATAAAAATACCAAAAATATATTTATCTTATCATATTATCTCTATCAGATCTCACTTTCGCAAGTGGCCGTGAAGGGATTGACAACCCCTTTATTGCATTGGTTGCAAGTTCTTGTTTGTTTGTGTAGGTGCGTGGGACTTCTTAGGAGCCTCCTACTGGATTGATACCTTGGTTCTCAAAAACTGAGGGAAATACTTACGCTACTTTGCTGCATCACCCTTTCCTCTTCAAGGAAAACCAACGCAAGCTCAAGACGTAGCAAGAAGGATTTCCGATGCCGTTGCCGGGCAGGTCTTCGCTCAAGTCAAGACATACCAAGTACACATCACAAACTCATCTCCCTCGCATTACATTATTTGCCATTTGCCTCTCGTTTTCCTCTCCCCCACTTCACCCTTGCCGTTTTATTCGCCCTCTCTTTCCCAATCTCCTCTCTCTTTCGCTTGCCTTTTGTTTGCTTATGTGTTGGATTGATTGTCGCGATAGCGCAAGATAATACCAAATTGTGTGATTTTTCAATACCAATAATAATGATTTCCTTAGTACTCCAATTGCTCCTCTTAATGACGTTGAGTCTTGTGAAATCAATGCTGCTTTGTTGAATCTTGTTATGAAAGATGAATTCTCCGGCCTTCCTAGTGAAGATGCCGCTACCCATCTAAACAACTTTGTTGATTTGTGTGAGATGCAAAAGAAGAAAGATACGGATAATGATATTGTTAAATTGAAGTTATTTCTGTTTTCACTTAGCGATCGTGCTAAAGTTTGGTTTTCGTCTTTGCCTAAGAATAGTATTGATTCATGGAATAAGTGCAAAGTTGCTTTTATCTCTAAGTATTTTCCTCCCACTAAGATCATCTCTCTTAGGAATGATATTACGAATTTTAAACAACTTGATCATGAGCATGTTGCCCAATCTTGGGAAAGAATGAAATTAATGATTCAGAATTGCCCTACTCATGGTTTGAACTTATGGATGATCATACAAATTTTTTATGCCGGATTGAATTTTGCTTCTAAAAATCTTTTAGATTCGGCCGCGGGGGGCACTTTTATGGAAATCACTTTAGGAGAAGCTACTAAACTCCTTGATACATTATGGCTAATTATTCTCAACGGCACACCAATAGATCTACTAGTAAAAAAGTGCATGCTATAGAAGAAATTAATATTTTGAGTGGAAAGATGGATGAACTTATGAAATTGTTTGCTACTAAGAGTGCTCCTATTGATTCCAATGATATTCCTTTGTCTACTTTGATTGAGAATAATAATGAATCTATGGATGTGAATTTTGTTGGTAGGAATAATTTTGGTAACAATGCTTATAGAGGAAACTTTAATCCTAGACCATTCCCTAGTAATTCCTCTAATAATTATGGAAATTCCTACAATAATTCTTATGGTAATTTTAATAAGATGTCCTCTGATTTTGAGAATAGTGTTAAAGAATTTATGATCTCTCAAAAGAATTTTAATGCTTTGCTTGAAGAAAAATTGCTTAAAGTTGATGATTTGGCTAGGAACATTGATAGACTTTCACTTGATGTTGATTCTTTGAAACTTAGATCTACTTCTCCTAAGCATGATATCAAGGAGTCTTTCAAAGCAATGAGAATTTCCATTGATGAGTGCAAAGAAAGAACCGCTAGATTGTGTGCTAAGAAAGATTGCTTTGTAAAAGCGTGTTCTTCTAGTTTCCATGAGAATAATGATGAAGATCTAAAAGTTATTGATGTGTCCCCTATTAAATCATTGTTTTGCAATATGAATCTTAATAATGATGGGACTGGAGATGAGTCAACTTTAGTTAAAAGGCATCCCAATGATTCGGAGTTTTTAGATCTTGATGCTAAATTTGGTAAAAGTGGGATTGGAGAGGTCAAGACTTTAAATAGCATTGAACCCACTATCTTGGATTTAAAGGAATTTAATTATGATAATTGTTCTTTAGTAGATTGTATTTCCTTGTTGCAATTTGTGTTGAATTCTCCTCATGCTTATAGTCAAAATAAAGCTTTTACCAAACATATTGTTGATGCCTTGATGCAATCTTATGATGAAAAACTTAATTTGGAAGTTTCTATACCTAGAAAACTTAATGATGAGTGGTAACCTACTATAAAGATTAAAATTACAGATCATGAGTGCTATGGTTTAAGTGATTTGGGTGCTTCCACGATTCCGAAAACTTTATGTGATATTCTAGGTTTCCATGATCTTGATGATTGCTCTTTAAATTTGCACCTTGCGGATTCCATCATTAAGAAGCCAATGGGAAGGATAAATTATGTTCTTATTGTTGCAAATAGGAATTTGGTGCCCATAGATTTTATCGTTCTTGATATAGATTGCAATCTTTCATGTCCTATTATTCTTGGTAGACCTTTCCTTAGAACGATTGGTGCAATTATTGATATGAAGGAAGGGAATATTAGATTCCAATTTCCATTAAGGAAACGCATGGAACACTTTCCAAGGAAGAAAGTTAAATTACCTTATGAATCTATCATGCGAGCTACTTATGAATTGAGTGCCAAAGATGGCACTACTTAGATCTATCCTCGCTTTTATGCCTAGTTAGGGGTGTTAAACGATAGAGCTAGTTGGGAGGCAACCCAATTTTATTTTTGTTTTTTGTTTTTGCGTCTGTTTAGTAATAAATTTTTCGTCTACCTTCTGTTAAGATGTGTTTTTATGTTTTAATTATTGTTTGTGCCAAGTAGAACCTATAGGATAACCTATGGTGATAGTTAATTTGATTCTGCTGAAAAACAGAAACTTTGCGCGCACGAAAATAGTTTTAGTAATTCACAGAAACGTGATTTTGCGTTTATTCTCTTTGTTGTATATCAATAAACAAATTTCCCAGGACTTCCTATTTTGGTAGGGTTTTTAGAGTTCCAGAAGTATTCAGGAGTTATAGATTGCTATAGACTGTTCTGTTTTTGACAGATTCTGTTTTTCGTGTGTTGTTTGCTTATTTTGATGCATCTATGGCTAGTATTAAGTGGTATGAACCATAGGGAAGTTGAAATGAAGTAGGTTTGACACCAATATAAATAAAGAATGATTTAATTGCAGTACCTTATGTGGTGGTTTTTCTTTCTTACACTAACGGAGCTTACGAGATTTCCTGTTGAGTTTTGTGTTGTGAAGTTTTCAAGTTTTGGGTAAAGATTTGATGGACTATGGAATAAGGAGTGGCAAGAGACTAAGCTTGGGGATGCCCATGGCACCCCAAGATATTCAATGATAACCGAAAGCCTAAGCTTGGGTATGCCCCGGAAGGCATCCCCTCTTTCGTCTTCGTCAATCGGTAACTTTACTTGGAGCTATATTTTTATTCGCCACATGATATGTGTTTTTCTTGGAGCGTATTGTATGATATTAGTCTTTGCTTTTTAGTTTACCACAATTATACTTGCTGTACACACCTTTTGGGAGAATCCCACTTTATTATAATACACTATGTACTTCACTTATATCTTTTGAGCTAGATAGTTTTGCTCTATGTGCTTCACTTATATTTTCTAGAGCACGGCGGTGGCTTAATTTTGAAGAAATTGTTAATCTCTCATGCTTCACTTATATTATTTTGAGAGTATTTTAGAAAAGCATGGTATTTGCTATGGTTACAAATTTGGTCCTAGAATGATGAGCATCCAAGTTGGGTATAATAAAAACTATCATAGAAAGTGCATTAAACACCAGGATCAATTTGTTGCTTGATAATTGTTATGAGATATAAAGGTGGTAATGTTAGAGTCATGCTAGTTGGGTAATTATGAAATTTAGAAATACTTGTGTTGAAGTTGGCAAGTCCAGTAGCATGCACGTATGGTAAAAGTTGTGTGACAAATTTTTTGCATGGGGTGCTCTTTTTTGTCTTCCTTATGAGTAGAGGTCGGGATAGCGCGATGGTTAACTCCTACCAACCCTTACCCTAGGAGCATGTGTAGTAGTGCTTTGCTTCAAGGGCAAGTAGACTTTTGCAATAAGTATATGAGTTCTTTATTACTAATGTGAGTCCATGGACATAGGCACACTCACCCTTCCACTTTGCTAGCCTCTATTATGCCGCGCAACCTTCACCGGTATCATGCACCCATTATTTACCTTCCTCAAAACAGCCACCATACCTACCTATTATGGCATTTCCATAGCCATTCCTAGATATATTGCCATGCAACTCTCCACCTTTCCATTTATTATGACACGTTCCATCATTGTCATATTGCTCTTTGCATGATCATGTAGTTGACATCGTATTTGTGGCAAGGCCATCTTCATAATTTTTCATACATGTCACTCTTGATTCATTGCATATCCCGGTACACTGCCGGAGGCATTCATATAGAGTCATATTTTGTTCTAAGTATTGAGTCCTAATTTTTGAGTTGTAAATCAATAAAAGTGTGATGATCATCATTATTAGAGCATTGTCCCAAGTGAGGAAAGGATGATGAAGACTATGATTCCCCCACAAGTCGGGATGAGACTTCGGACTTAAAAAAAGAGAGGCCAAAGAGCCCACCAAATAAAAAAGAGAGGCCAAAGAGCCCACCAAATAAAAAAAATGAGAGAAAAGAGAGAAGGGACAATGCTACTATCTCTTTTCCACACTTGTGCTTCAAAATAGCACCATGATCTTCAAAGAAGCCCAAATAAAAAAAGAGGCCAAAGAAGCCCACCGAAAAAGCAGAAAATAAAAAAGAAAAAAATGAGAGAAAAAGAGAGAAGGGGCAATGTTACTATCCTTTTACCACACTTGTGCTTTAGAGTAGCACCATGTTCTTCATATAGAGAGTCTCCAATATTGTAACTTTCATATACTAGTGGGAATTTTTCATTATAGAACTTGGCTTGCATATTCCAATGAAGGGCTTCCTCAAAATGCCCTAGGTCTTCGTGAGCAAGCAAGTTGGATGCACACCCACTTAGTTTCTTTTGTTGAGCTTTCATATATTCATAGCTCTAGTGCATCCGTTGCATGGCAATCCCTACTCACTCACATTGATATCTATTAATGGGCATCTCCATAGCCCGTTGATACACCTAGTTGATGTGAGACTATCTTCTCCCTTTTTTTCTTCACAACCACCATATACCACATATAGTGCTATGTCCATGGCCTGCGCTCATGTATTGCGTAAGAGTTGAAAAAGCTGAAGCGCATTAAAAAGTATGAACCAATTGCTTGGCTGAAACTAGGGTTGTGCATGATGGGAGTATTTTATGTAATGAAAATGAAGCATGGCCTAACTATATGATTTTGTAGGGATGAGCTTTCTTTGGCTATGCTATTTTGATAAGACATGATTATTTGTTAGTATGCTTCAAGTATTACTATTTTTATGTTTTATAAGCTTTTATCTTGACTCATTTGGATCTAAACAATCATGCCACAATAAAGAAAATTACATTGAGAAATATGCTAGGTAGCATTCCACATAACAAATTCTGTTTTTATCATTTACCTACTCGAGGACGAGCAAGAATTAAGCTTGGGGATGCTTGATACGTCTCCAACATATCTATAATTTTTGATTGTTCCATGCTATTATATTACCCGTTTTGGATGTTTATGGGCTTTACTTTACACTTTTATATCATTTTTGGGACTAACCTACTAACCGGAGGCCCAGCCCGAATTGCTGTTTTTTTTACCTATTTTAGTGTTTGGAAGAAAAGGAATATCAAACGGAGTCCAAACGGAATGAAACCTTCGGGAGCGATCTTTTTGAACAAACGTGATCTAGAGGACTTGGAGCGGAAGTCAAGAAACAAGCGAGGCGGCCACGAGGGTGCCCGACGCGCCCCCTACAGGTAGGCTCACCCCCCACCCTCGCGGGCCCCTCGAGCATCCACCGACCTACTTCTTCCTCCTATATATATCCACGGACCCCGAAAACATCCAGGAGCACCACGAAAAACTATTTCCACCGCCGTAACCTTTTGTATCCGCGAGATCCCATTTGGAGCCTTGGTCGGCACTCCGCCGGAGGGGGAATCGACCATGGAGGGCCTCTACATCATCTCCAAGGCCTCTCCAATGAGTTGTGAGTAGTTTACCATATACCTTCGGGTCCATAGTTATTAGCTAGATGGCTTCTTCTCTCTCTTTGAATCTCAATACAAAGTTCTCCTCGATCTTCTTGGATATCTATTTGATGTAACTCTTTTTGCGGTGTGTTTATCAAGATCCGATGAATTGTGGGTTTATGATCAAGTTTATCTATGTGGGATGTACTTACGACCGGAAATAATTTCTCTTGTATAATTGTATTTTTTAGCACTACTATACGTACAACCGTATTTTCTCGCTCGTCGGTCACACGCGACCTCATTTTGCCGAGCGTGTGTGCCAAGAGGGCATATCCCTGACAGTTTTTGGGTCATGTGGGAAGGACCCCCCTATCGCCGACACTCACTAGGTGATGGTTCCGAACGCCGTCGCGGGAAGGGGTTAAAAACCGTTTGTATAGCACCTCGTTGTACCAGTGCATGTTGCCCCTACTGTCATTGGGAAAGGACACCGCAAGATTGAACCCAAAGCTAAGCACTTCTCCTACTACAAGAAAGATCAATCTAGTAGGCCAAACTAAACCAATAATTCGAAGAGACTTGCAAAGATATCACATATAAGAATTCAGAGAAGAACCAAATAATATTCATAGATAATCTGATCATAAATCCACAATTCATCATATCTCGGCAAACACACCGCAAAAAAATATTACGTCGAATAGATATCCAAGAACATCGAGGCGAACATGGTATTGAGAATCAAATAGAGAGAAGAAGCCATCTAGCTACTAAGTATGGACCCGTAGGTCTGTGGTAAACTACTCACGCTTCATCGGAGAGGTAATGGTGTTGATGTAGAAGTCCTCCGTGATTGAATCCCCCTCCGACAGGACGTCGGAAAAGGCCCCTAGATGGGATCTCACAGGTACAGAAGGTTGCGGCGGTGGAAAAGTGGTTTCGTGGCTCCCCTGGATGTTTTTAGGGTATAATAGTATATATAGGTGAAGGAGCTAGGTTAGGAGACCCTCGACGGGCCCACGAGGTAGGGGCGCGCCCTCCTGCCTCGTGGCTGCCTCGTTGCATCTCCGACTTCATCTCCAAGTCTTCTGGTTTCCTTCTGGTCCAAGAAAGATCATCATGAAAGTTTCATTCCGTTTGGACTCAGTTTGGTATTCGTTTTCTGCAAAACTCTAAAATAGGCACACAAAAACAGAAACTGTCATTGGGCTCTTGGTTAACAGGTTAGTCCCAAAAATAATATAAAATAGCATATAAATGCCTATTAATCATCCAAAACAGATAATATAATAGCATGGAACAATCAAAAATTATAGATACGTTAGAGACGTATCACATAACTGTCCCATGATGGATATGGATTTACATGATCATAGGAAGGTATCCATGGCATTGGCATTGGCGGCACAAAATATGGATATGAATATACTGCATTAGAATTCTCATTTTGCCAATACCGATCCTAGGGTTTATGCCTAGGGGCTGGTCTTGATGCTCTTGAATTACTTGGCTGATAAGCACTGTTCTCCTCACTTATCTTCTGATATTTTTCCAATAGTTGCACGAAAGTGACTTTCGGCCTTTTACCTTTGTGCTTACATCGGCCTTTGCTTTCTTTTGGTTTTATTTCATAAATCATTGGATTTGCTTGCGCCCCCCCAGTCCTTGGCCTCTTCATTGTACCTTCGATGGAATTCTTGCCCTCAAGTTTATGTTCATTATGCTCTAATAACTTCTTTACTTGAAAGCTTGATCCCGTCACCTATAGTTTTTACCTTCTCATGTTTAAATGGATTGGCTTGAAGCAACCGATGCAAAATAAATTCCATCAGGACCAATCGAAATAGACTGGTCATCTCTTGGTGTTTCAACAAATTTCAATCGTCCTTTATCAATGGCCGATTTAACTATTTGATGAAACATGTTGTAATCCTCAAAATTATGCTTGGACAAAACATGCAACTTACAGTACACTCATCCCTGGATTGATGGCTTGACATGGTGATCAAGAATTCTAGTGTAATTATTTTTTACCAACAAATCAAATATTTGATCACACATGCTTGAATTGAAGGTATACTTCTTATTGTTTAGCCGGTCTTGCTGTGAGAATGGCTTTGGAGGTAAGCAAACGAATGGTTCAGATTTGGAATCTCCCCATTCGGCTATGCAATGTGTTTTGCACTCTATATCCGATGTTTTTCATAAGATATCATAATAGCATCGGTTCTCTCAAAAGAATTTAACCTTGGCTTTAAATTTCTAATACGAAAATAGTTAGAGCATACATGTCTCAATTGAGACCAAATTCAAGGCAAGTAAAAAATAAGCAAAGCTACCCAATTAGACATGAACTTTAGATAAAGCAATAGGTAAAGCCTTGGCTGCAACAATAAGTCACTATGGGTCTTTATAAATGGTGCAATGGGTAGACCGATATGCTTAATAACAATTTTATTGCTAACAAGTAAATTATCCTTCTTCATTGGTCTTTCAAGATTACTTATGAGGATTTTTCTAATAGATGCATCAACTATGAAGTTGCGTCCAAATCTGGAAATAAGAAAATTACTTGCTAGGCATACCTCTTCAAATATGTTGGGAGAGTATGATGGTGGTGTGACTTGAACAATATCTTGCTCCATCTGTGGATGGCTCCCCAACGCCTTATCATCATCTTTTTCTTGATTCCGTGCATTATTGCTTTGAAGATCCATGTCAGCCAAACTTTGTTCGACTACTTGTTCTTGTCCTTAAGGTTTGTCAATTTCTGTGGCACGGAACTCATAGGGCAGGAAGTAGGTTCCATTGACTTCAGAAAAATCAAGCATGGTTGTTTTGCTATTCTTGCCATGACCTTTCCCAATAATGCTTGCCTCTTTTGATTTGATGGACCCGGAATATATACTACTTAATTTGGCTTTTTCAACTGAAGCACTTTCATGTTCTGAACCATCCTTCTTTTCATTGATTCTACCAATTGGCAATGCTTCTTTTATTTGAGTCGATTCTTTTTCTGTTTGTTTCTGGCGGTGAGCGGCAAAATTTGCTTTAAGTTTTTTCTCAATTTCAGCCCACTCAGGATATGATTGCCCCCCAATGCTTTTAGATTCTTTCGGCAATGACACATAGGTGTTGCCAAAAATTTGCAATTGTGTAGGGGTCTACAATATGATGTTGTACTAGGTGAAGGCATATGCATTGTTGTAGAACCATATTTTTGCTCGCCAATTCGATCAATTGGCAAAGATTCATCTTTTGCAGAACTCTAGCTCTTATTGCATTATAATCAAGAACTAGCCCCTTATCATGTTCTTCAAGGCAAAGAGCATTAATCTTGTTATTTCGGGCTATATCCCTTTTTAACGTAGCCACTTCCCACTCAGTAAGGGATTGGTCTGCAATATTTTTAGATTCTTTCGGCAATGAGGTGTTGCCAAAATCATGCAACTGCATAGAGGATGCATTATATGCTACAATATTAGATGATGGCATGTGCACTACTGGAAATTTTTCACTTATTTGGCTATGACCATGAAGGTGTGAAGCCGAAATATGTCTATAGTTGTATACGGTGCCAAAAAATTACTAACATGACATATGATGGTTGAGAGTAACTGGCCAAATAGCTAGCATGGCCAATTCTCTCATTCATCGGCATGGTTGGATTAGTATATTGCACATTAGTTGTCGATGAATAAAAGGGTGAAACAATTTCTTGCATGGAATTGGAAATTCTAACACGAGGTGTTTCAAATTTATTAATCGAACTCACCATGTTGTTCATCGGCATAACGATTTGTGGGCTTGCCGATGCATGAGAGTTGGGATACATATGGTGCATGTTACTAGTATCATAATAAGTTAAAGCATGTAAATTACTTTGAATTGGTCCTTGCACGTAGTTAGATGCATGATTAAAAAAACTAGGGCTGGTCGATAGAGTATACTCATTGAAATATCTAGTAACATCATATGAATTATTTGCATCTACACACGGGGATTGGGTATTCATATTACCTTTGTAGACTGCAAACCCTAGATGACGATTTCTTCGTATTAAGAACGGGCTGGAGACCGTTCGAAGCTTCGTTCCCAGCGGAGTCGCCAAAAAGTGTATTCGCACACGAATGCGTCACCGTGTACCGTCGACGCCGGGGGTGATACACCACAGCTCACATCGAAGGAGACCCGTCCGGAAGCGCGGTACGCAAGCAGTCCGACGGGCGCTTTTGTAGACCGGAAACCCCACACGTCCGGGAGGAACCCCGTCAGGATGCGCGGCGGCTATGGGCTGCCCTAGGTCGGTCTGACCGCCCCTGGGGCCTTGTGGTTCGCCGCCCTGTAATGAAGAAGAATGAACGAAGAACGAGGAAGAAGAAGAACTAGGGTTAAGGAAAAAAGATAAAGGATAAAAATTGGTAGATGGATTTGTTCGATTGTGTGTTGTTCAATTGGCCGTCACCTCACATCTATTTATGAGGCGTCTGGACTTCTCGTACAAGAAAAGGACTCCAAATCACGTCCAAATCCTTCCAAAATTAACCAAACTCGGATTTAGATATGTCTGGGATAGCAATTCTTTTAGGTTCCACGGGCCACAAACAACCTCGGATGAAGATGACCCCAAAACAAATTTGACCTCTTCGACGAGACAAACAACTTTTGTGTTGAACATTTTTTGCTTCAATGCCATCTTGAGGTTCAAATATCTCACGCAAAACAGCCGATTGGTGGCACTACCCATCACACACGTGTCGGGTGGGGCGCGCCATATATAGCCTCCTAGCAGGGCTGCATTCGAATCGCTCTAACTTCTGCATACGGTCTCGGATTGAGATGATTTTTATATTAAAATCAATCGTTTTGATGAGACGAAGACAATCTGTGTAGAACATTTTCTCATATGAGGTCGTCTTGGGGGCTTAACCGGCTAAACTATACTCTGAATATAAGATCTTAGTACTTTTAGCATAGTTTCAGCCTTCGAGATAAAATCGGAAGGCGATGGCACAAACTTCAAAGATGTTCATATCAACAATACATAACTCTTTCATGTAGATCATTTCTCCATTTTAGGCCATCTTAAATAAGTTCTTGACCGTGCCAAAATCTGGTGTCAATAGGTAATACCCGGAATTACCCGATATTCACCGAAACCCTTCTGGTGAACCCGAAACACTTCCAGAACCTCTCAGAAATATTCCAGATATTAATGAAATATTCCAGAAACATATTCTCATTACTCCCGTACCACTAACACTCAGCATATCGTGATTACCTTAAGCTTGTGACCCCGTAGGTTCGGTAAATCATAGACTTGAACAAAACCCCTTCGTTCAATGACTGATAGCGGAACCGTGGACATCCATATCGGTCCCCATGATTACATGAATGATATTTGAGTGAACCTTTGGTTATCATGTGATGTTCCCTTTGCTTCGTGATACTTTACAAAACCCGATGGCATCGTTATCCTCCTGAGTCATCACCATGCTCACTATACCGTTGCTCCCGTTACCGAGTTTGTTCTTCTTTCTCGTTAACGTGTTCTGGCATCCCTGTGACACAGTCACCTATGTCTGGCCAAGCGATGATGGATGTCGTCACACTGAGAGGACCCTAAGAATATCTCTCCATCACCGAAGGAGAAAATCGCACTCTCGAGCTATCCGGTCACTTGTCAAACTTTCTGATAAGCCTGAAAGTTGTCGTTATGGTCACCTTGTTGAAGATGACATTTGAGCAACCCCAAAGCCCATTGTCTTGTAGGAAGTGACCGAGACACTCCCATGGTCTAAGGAACTAAAACACATGCTAACACTCCGTGTTATAACAGATGATTTCAGATGATATAATCACAAAGTATAACAGACAAGTATTGGTTGATTCAATATGATCATTCTTCAAACATCATACCCTCAATGTTGTTTTAGGACTATTATCACACTTCATGATATTCTAAGATTCGGAAAACTTGATTAGCAACAACACTTGAGCCAGTCTTAGAGGCGAGACCGAGAAACTATTGTTTAACTGTTTATCATTTCACACGTGCATATGAGTTTTCCACTAAATCGCATATTCCAGGATCATAGCAGTTATAGCATGAAATATAAACTCTTAACTATGAATAATGTAAATATAATAATACAATATTGTTGCCTCTAAGGCATATTTCCAACAGTCTCCCACTTGCACTAGAGTCAATAATCTAGTTGCATAGTCTTCAAACACCTATGGCTTATCTAGTGTTGCTCATGGTTTGCTTGTGGTAGAGCCTTTGTCATCAGTTTTGACATATTCAAAACACTGTAATATTTGTGTTAGACTTTTCTGGTTTAAGGATCTTAATACATCTTGCTTTAAGCTATAACATTTTATTCAAAATAAAATATTATTGGATTCAAAATAATAATGAATTTTAACTTCATATTCTCAAAATAATACATTTATTCTTTTGAGATCCTTGACATCTGTTACTAACACTTAGTAAAACTCCTTGGCCCTTATATATATCATAACTATCAAGATGAATTCATTCATATATCTATGCTTATCAATTGATTCTCATAAGCATTGAGTTATATGACATTGAGAGAAAACATTTTCTCTATTTAAACCTTTGTCAAAATATATAAACTTACTTTTATCTCAGTCAGACATTTTGATCTATCTTTATAGATTCTTTTATGCCCAATATTTTCCCTTACTATTTTATGGAAAACATGTTTCAAAACCATTTTATTTGTGCTCTAAATTTTTATATTATTTCCATTCCATAATATGTCATATAAATATGAGATCAAAAATATTATATAGCTCCCACTGAGTTTTATATACACAAAGTATTTTTATCATTTTGACAAGATCAAAATCTCAATGTCAGCTCACTTGTTATAATCTTCAGAAACTGTTTTGAAGTTTGCACATTTATCCAGTGTCCTGAGGAATTTAAAACTTTTCAGTTGTATCATTCATATATCCTTCCCTATTTAGGAAGCTTGTTTTGATATCCATTCTTTCTTCATACTCTTTGAAGTATCAACCAAGTTCTAAACTTTTTTATTATGTATGAAAATTAACAACTAAGTTCTATACTGAATTGTATATGAATTTTCATTCTGATGTCCATGGCTATGAGCCATTCCTTTGAGTTGGGCGCCGCCATCACTTCCATGTATTGTGCTAGTTCATCTTCATCCAAGATGAATATCTCATTGTGAGATTTTAGAATATTCAATGATATTCCTGATTTGCATAATCATGTTACAAATTTTAAAGTTTCTACATCCAATGTAGTAACTTATAGTTTATTTTGCAGACAATCTTATCGGAACAACTTCCGGTTTGTTAATCCTGCTTATTATTGTTAGAGATTCGATAATCCTTTTCCAAGATGTAATGTCCTGCCACTTATTTCTTTGACAAGAAAACCCTTTCTGAAAAAATGTTCATCTGTGACAAACACTTTATCTTTTGAACATTTCAATGGAAGGAATCCAAATCATGTTTTCGAGATATCCTAAAATTCAACATTTATTTGGCTTATAAACTACATAACTCGTATGGTTTCTATTAGCCAGACTGATATGTGGAGCTCTACTTAGTGTATATCTTGTTATTTTCAATTATACCCCTAAATTGTTTATAGCAGATAGGTAATAATACCACAATTATTTGAGTGTTCTGCTAAACTTATGACTCACATAATTTTCTTCAATATTGAAGAATCACTTTATCTTTTGTCATAATGATCCTTTATCTTCATTATAAAATATTTCAACTCTTCAACTAATATATTCTGAAATTCCTTTGAACAATTCAAATATTTCAGATTTTATGTTAAGTAAATCATAATATTTTCTTAATCTTTAATGAAGCATAATTATCCACCACTCCATGTGTTATTTATCGGACCTTATACATCACTATGTATTCTTTTATTTGATTTTTCAATAACGATAATTCAATACTTCATTTATATGAAGATTACTTTCCGATATAACCAAGTAGTGCCACATTTAAGTGGAGCTCATTAGTCTTCTCAAGACGTTTAGCATTAATGTTATAAATTTTTTAAATCAAGATTCATGAATAAACCATCAAAATCTGAGGTAAATCCAAATATATATAACCACTTAAACAAATATTGTTCAAAACTTTATAAGAATATCCATCGCATAATCCAAAACTGTGGCGACCGATTTTCTGGGTAATCAAATTCCAGAAAATGGTCGTCGTGCTCATCAGCCCCAGGATTACTGTTAGCTGATGAGGCATCAACTTGATACAAAAAATTCCAAGCAAAGTATAGAATATGCAGTACAAGACCGTTCTGGTCTGTGAGTACAACAAATGGTTTCTAAAGGTTGATGGCGAAAGCGGTCTATGGATCATCATGGTGATGGGACTCCATTTCCCACTGGAACAGCTGACCAGGTTAATTCCTATCTTCGCGAGGCTGTTATCACCGTTCTTAGGTTCCGGGGCTGTCCCCGTGGTCGCTCCTCTCCGCGCAAGGAAAATCTGGCCAAGACAATAGCCAGGGACAAGCCAGTGAGTACTTTGAATGTACTCGCAAACATTATGAACATAGGTATAATATAACAATGATGTGCTGAAAATATTGTCATGCTCATGACGTTAGTCACAAAAAGATAAATAAAACTCTGATGTGTGTAAGCATGTAATATAATAATATGCAATGTCATAAAATTATAAAAAAAATATGAAATAAATAACAAGCATGCCACAGTCGGGCGTCTGGGCGACACCACATAAAGGGCTTTAAAAGAAAACACCACAGTCGGGCGTCTGAGCGACACCACTTAAAGGGCTTTAAAAGAAATGCCACAGTCGGGCGTCTGAGCGACACCACATAAAGGGCTTTAAAAGAAATGCCACAGTCGGGCGTCTGAGCGACACCACATAAAGGGCTTTAAAAGAAATGCCACAGTCGGGCGTCTGAGCGACACCACATAAAGGGCTTTAAAAGAAATGCCACAGTCGGGCATCTGCGACACCACATAAAGGGCTTTAAAAGAAATGCCACAGTCGGGCGTCTGAGCGACACCACATAAAGGGCTTTAAAAGAAATGCCACAGTCGGGCGTCTGAGTGACACCACATAAAGGGCTTTAAAAGAAATGCCACAGTCAAGCGTCTGAGCGACACCACAGAAAGGGCTTTAAAAGAACAATCACGGTGAATATCCCGGAGGTAGAACCATCCCAGAGATACTCGACAATAACTATATTATCATGGGTTAGTTCACAATAGAAATAATCATAATTACCACAAGTCACCAGTAGTATTCCAATTTTGGTTTAACAGTTATCACCTCCGAAGACCGACACTAAGACCGATACTTGACCCATCCCAGACTGTAATCCTTAACCATGGACACGGCTATTCAAATAGGTTTAATCTCTGCAGAGGGTGTACTCTTTACCCACGAGTAACAGATTTCTTTAGTCCATCGGGACTAATTCCGTCTACGGTCTTTTTGTTGAGAACACGCCTACCCTGCACACACCAGCTTCACTCACACATGTCTGGAATCACCCACGACACCTGTCAAGTAAACTCTAAGTGGGGAGGCTACAACCTCGACGTAACATGGGATCACAAAATTTATACCGCGCGCAAACTGGGGAGCTACCCCCTTCGGCTACAACCGAAACACCCATGCTCCCGGACCCGGTGGCATGACTACTGGATGCCTCCAGTATCTTCCACCTTGGCCTCTCTGTACGGTGTGTGCCAGGAAAGGGGTTGACAACCTACTGAACCGTACCCTACTTATTGTAGAGACGAGTGGTAGTACGAAGCAAGTATGGGGGTTACTGGCACAAGACTCGATCTACGGTCGACTCAGGAGGTAGTAATATTCCCTACATGATTAGCATAACAATGCATACATTTCGAACAACAGATAGAAACATCACGCGACATACCCCTCATGCCATACCGAACACGACCGTCTCGACGGAGGACTAGGGACAAGACCGTGTCTACTCAAGACAGAGGCCTTTCCGGCTTTTCTTCCGGTATGCATGAAAGGCGTATGACGATGGTTTCCATACCAACTCATCAGCATAAAAATCATTAACATGCACTCATGAGTAGGATCACTTCCTCACATAAAATGACGTATGCTCGTGTCGCGGTGGCGTTGTCACCGAGTCAACAACACACACCAAAAATTACACCAGGGTTCAGAATGCTTGCCTTTAGGTCATGGGAAAACAGGGTGCACTCCAAAACATCTTGAAATCTTCAAAATCCTATTAAAAGAATATATTGAATTAACACACAAAATCAAAACAGCACAAAAAAGGTGTTTGAAATTTTTTTCAAATAAATTTTAAAATAAACTAGACCTTAATTGAGAGAGGTAGGAAAAAGAGTCGATTCATCTGGAGTTGTATTTAAAAAGTTACAACCGGTCAAAGTTTTGGTCAAATCTGTTATTAAAAAAACAGAAAAGAAAACGTTTCGACTAAACCTGTACACGTCGAAAGCGTATTCTGGGTTTACGCTTCCACTTACTCCGCGTGGACCGAGCGGGGGTCACTGACAGTGGGCCCTAGGTGGCCCACTAGTCAGGTTTGACTAGTCCGTCTTCCTTCTCCTCCCTCTGTCCCGAGCGGAGGCGGGACTCCGGCGACCGTCGCCGGCAAACGGTGGGTCCTTGTGGGGAGCTGAGGGTGGGGATGGATCCGTGGGTCGAGGGTGAACCTTCCGGTGGTTGCAGGGTTGTCAGAGGTGGAGGGATTTGCCGGCGGCGAGCTCCGCGGCGGAGGAAAGTTTCGATGGTAAAGTGATTTTTCTCCCGCGGTGAGCCCTGATCAAAATCGAGCAGGGGAAATGGTTCATGGGAGGAAGAGGAAGCTCTTGGTGAAGAGAACGGAGAGGGGGAGGCTCTGGTGGCGCTGGAAGGGCTGGGGCAATGGCGGCGGTTGCGGTTGCCGGAGATGAGGAAGGAGGCCTCCCCGGGTCGTCTGGCTGCTAAAGGGGGCCCTAGGGAGGTGGCTTGGGGTCGCCTGTGTGCGGAGACGAGCTCGGGGCTCCTTTATATAGCATCTCCAAGTCGGTTCGCGGCTGCCGTGGATGAGCTCGTCGGCGGACCGCCTTACTGTGTGGCAGGGCGATGTGGCGGTGGTTGGCTAGTTCCAGGGGCCAACGACGACCGCTATACTGTCGAGAGAGGCGAGCTGGCGCGCTGTGGGGGTTTGGGTGGCGCCGACCGGGGCTGGAGCCACTGCGGACGCTGGCGTGCCGCCAAGGGTGCCCTGACGGCGGCGCTGTAGCGGGCCAGGGTGGTCGGGGTGGCGTGGCGATGTAGGGGAATACGTGGCGGCCAGCTGCTGTTGGCCAAGGGCAGGAACGGGTGCGGGGCGCGACGCGGCGGCTCGGACGCACGTGCGTGCCAAACGCACGCTCTGTTCGCGCTCTGGGCGTGCACGGGACGTGCTCGACGCAATGCCAGGGCCTGCTATAGGGCTTGGGTGAGGCTGGCACTTAACAGACCCAGGTTAGGAGTAACTGGGAGCCTAGTGGACAAGTTGGTTTGATCAAAGGTGCAAGCTCACAGTGCAGTGTCAAAATTCATGTCAACACAGATTATGCCTGTAAGGTGTTTGACAGAATGCCATCGGCACTTAGGCGTTTCTTGGAGTGGCCAAATTCTCCAGATCAGGGTCTCCTTAGATGAAAGAGAGGGTGGTGAGGTTAGTTTGCCCAAAGCTCAAACTTGCTAGTGCAACTTTTGCAAAACTACATTCCTGGACAGGAAGTAAATGGCATCATTTCAAGGACCAAAAATGTTCCAAGGAGTGCATGCTCCTGGACTTAGGGGTTTTGCAGGGTTGACTACAAGCATGAGAAAACACAAGGTCATTGGAGCAAGAAAGAAAAGGGTTGCAGTACAAAACACAAGTCTGGTCCAGAATGAAAAAGAGGTTGTTACACTCAATTACTCCATGGAACATCACAAGGTTTTTGCATGAAGTTGGATGGCATGCAACCACTGACATCCCATAATTTTGGTGGAGGCTCTAGGGAAATATTTAATTAGGCTATAGTGCAAAAGTGTCCACTGGACTGGATTTGAAAAACTGATGTAGAACTCAAAAACATGAAATGAAAAAGATATATTAAGGCATAAAAGTGATTTAGAGATATCACATGACATCTCCAAATTTTGGTTGGATTTTTAGCCAAATATATCAAATGGTTGCAGTACAAAAGGAGCTCTAAAATTTAATATAATTCATTTTAATGAATAAAGTTCAGGGTGAGATAATTTAATAAATAATTCTACTAATTAAGAAAATGTTATACAGAGAGCATAGAAGTCCAATATACTTTGGAAAGCTCCACTTGGAAAAAAAATAAAACTCCTTACCAATAAAAGAAGAGTTTCTGAAATCCGCAGAAAAATCCAGGATGCAAAAATTTTAAAACTCCTGGCAAAATTTTTATATCAAAAATTTGGTTAAATTTTTGGGGCGTTACAAAAACATAATGTCTTACACAACTCTGGAACATAATGAAGAACATGGTGCTACTTTGAAGCACAAGTGTTGTAAAGGATAGTAGTGTGCCCATCTCTCTTTTTCTCTCATTTTTCTCTTTATTCTTTTTTCTCTTTTCTTTTCCTTTTTTTAGAACAATCTCATGGACCTCATCCTCACTTTTTTGAGGACTCATTAGTATCCACCATTCTTTTCCTCACTGGTAGGGGCAACAGTGTAATAATGATTATCATCACACTTTTATTTACTTACAACTCGATAAAAACGGAAAGAATATGACTATATGAATGCCTCTGGTAGTGTACCAGGATGTGAAATGATCTAGCGTAACACGTATAACAATGATAAATGGTGGCTTTGTCACAAATATCATGCCAGCTCTATATGATCATGCAAAGCAAAATGAAGATGAACACACATGTCATGTGAATAGTAATTGTGGAAGTTGCATGGCAATATATCTCGGAATGGCTATGGAAAGGCCATGGTTGTTTTGAGGAAGGATATAATAAGGCTTATGTGTGATAGAGTCTATCACGGGGTTTGGATGCATCAGCGAAGTTTGTGCCAAGTCTCGATGTGAGAACGGGCAATTCACGGTACCGAGGAGGCTAGCAAAAAATATGGATATGTGGGAGTGCTTCCGTCCACAAATTCACATTAGTCATAAAGAAATCAAATACTTAAGCAAAGTACTACCCGCATGCACCTAGGTAGGAGGTTGGGACGAGTTAACCATCGCGCGCCCCTGATTCAAGCAAAACATAAAGTATTTCAACAAGGAATACATATGCTCCAACATCCCGGTTATGCCATGACCGACACTTAAATGTGTACTACATAACAAGCTTTAATATCGATATTCCTACAAATTAATGATTATGGACTAATACCCTTTCATATTACGACATCAACGCCTCATATTCAGTGATATACATGAATGTTTTTATTATACCACTTTTGTATATCATATTAGTCATATAACTAGTGCAAATTACCACTTCCTATTAAGAGACTCTAAAAAATTATATAAGTGAAGCATGCAAGTGCAAATGATTTCTATAAAATATAACCACCATCGTGCTCTAAATATATAAGCGAAGCACATGAGGAACTGACTTAACTCAAAAGATATAAGTGAAGCATAAAGAGAATTCTAACAAATCATGATGAATACACGTCTCCCTCGAAAGGTGTGTCCACCAAACAATGATTTTGGCAAACAAGCAAACAAAATAAAACTATAGCACAAGACGCTCTAAGTAAAACTCATATCATGCGATGAATAAAAATATAGCTCCGAGTAACATAGCGATGAATTTGAGATGAAAGATGGGATGCCATAGAGAGTTGGAGTTGCGGTTCCTCTCTCATACTAATTGCAAGTAGGGGCAGCAAGCACATGCATATTATATCCATTAAAATCATCATGTATAATGTAAAACGCAACCCATCAATATAATCCTTATTAAGTGTAAACTTCTCCAATATGGTGTCGTTGGGAGAATTCAAAAAGATAACAGGACTATCAAGCATGGGTGCAATAGCAATAATTTCAATTTTAACATAAGAAACTATAGCAAGTTCATCTCCGTAAGAATCATTAATATTGTCATCATGGCCATAAGCATAGCAAGCATCACATTCATCAAGAGGGGATATTTGAATCAAATCAACAGGGTCATTAGAATCATCTATAGATTCCTGCCAAGTATTAGTCTCTTCTTGGACATTGGAGATTTTTCTTATTGAAGTCTTTAATATAAGCATTAGAATCATGGTTTTCATAGCATTTTTTAATATGTCAAATTTTTCAGATTTGTAAAGAGTACCATCATACTTTTCAAGCAAAGAATCAATTTCATAGGTACACTTATAAGCAACTAATTCTTCAATTTGTTCAATATCATAGTAATTATAAACGCCTTTGGCATAAGAAGATAAGATTTCATTATCATTAAACTCACACTAGTAGGGAATGTGTTTTTTAGGGTCCTTAGAGCAACAAGTAAAATCATGTATTTTACATAAATTCTAAGCATAGCATTCCAAACAAGATGTTTGATCCCATTAGTGTATCCCTTTTTGAGACAAGCGGTGACGCACAAAATAAGCATCCTCATCTAATGACTTTCCCTCAACTAAGCTAGTTGGGGTTTCAGCACGAGCACAAAGGGATTGGAGATGACCCAAGTAGAAAGCTTTATGTGACTCCACAAATTTATTATTGCTTTACTTCTATTTTCTTGAGTCAAGATGGAGGCAAAAAATATAGAGAGTAACATAAATAATTTTTGGTATTTTTAAATTTTGAATGAAACTAATAAGGGCAAATAAAAGCAAATAAAAAGTAGAACAAGTAAATGATAAGTGTTTGCGATGGGACCTTCGCTCCTTCACGTCAAGTCTCCCCAGCAACGGCGCCAGAAATTCTTCTACTACTTATGTAGTTCGTCGGGGTTTCCCTAAAGAGGAAGGGTGATGTAGTACAGTAGCAAAGTATTTTCCTTAGTTAAGAACCAAGGTTTATCGAACCAATAGCAGACTCCACGAGAAACAGATAAACGGTACCTACAAACACATAAAGCAAATACTTGCACCCAACAAATGCAAGGGGGTTGTCAATCCCCTCGTTCTTGCAGATTATAAGGATTAAATCTTGTAGTGATGGACAGATAAAATAAAAGTAAATAAATTGTAGCAAGGTATTTTTAGGGTTCTAGTAAATATACAGTGAATTGGACCCGAGGACCATAGCATCACTTGACGCATCTCTCTCAGACACGCTGGGTAGACAAATTACTGTTAGGCAATTGATAGAAAAGCGCATAGTTTTGATGATATTCATGGCATGATCAATATATATGCACTATATCCGTGACAAGTAGACCAACATCCATCCGCATCTACTACTATTACTCCATTTTGAGAGTGCTTCTATGCTTGCCTCTCTAGGTATTAAGTTCATAACAAACAGATTAACACTTTAAGTATGATGACATAATGTAGACAAAATAAGGTCAATCAATATGATGGTACCCCACCATTTTTTTCCTTAGTAACAACAATACAAATACATGCATCACTACGCCTTTTGTCACGAGGCGGGGACACCGCAAGATTGAACCTACTACCATGGATCATTTCCACTGAAGATCTAATCATCAACTTGGCCAAAGAAAACTCATAGATCGGAAAGCATTACATAGCTATAAGCAATCACACATAATAAAGTTCAGAGAAGACTTAATTACTTTCAATGAATATGTATACTATAAACCCACAATTCATCAGATCCCAACAAACACACCGTGAAAAGGAATTACATCATAACAATCTCTGAAGAGAACATTGTGTAAAGATCACAGAGAGAGAGAGAGAGAGCGAGAGAGAGTGATATACTGCCATGGAACCGTAGGTCCTATGAGGACCTACTCTTGCATCATTAGAGAGGCAACAAGGTTGATGTAGAGGCCCTCCATGACCGATTCTCCCTCTGGCAGTGTACTGGAAAAGGCCTCTAGATGGGATCACGTAAGAACATAGACTTGTGACGACGGAATAATTGTTTCGGGTCTCGCTCTGGGGGTTTCCAAATATATGTGAATTTATAGGCCAGGAATTAGGTCAATTGGAGCTGTAGGGGGCCCACAAGGGGTAGGGTGCCCCCTGCCTTGTCGCCTCTTCATCTGGCTTCTGGACTTCTTCTGAAGCTTCCTAGGTCACTTTTGGTCCACAGAAAATCGTCAAAAAGTTTCATCATGTTTGGACTACGTTTGGTATGGATCTCCTGTAAAACTAAAAACAAGCAGAAAACAACAATTGGCACTAGGCACTGAGTTAATAGGTTAGTTCCCAAAATAATATAAAATGATGTATAAAGCATACAAGATTGATAATATAATAGTATGAAACAATAAACAAATTATAGATATGTTGGAGACGTATCAGTGTGCCATAGGGCCAAAGCAGGGCACTGCAAACTTCTAGGGCTACTACAACCTCACGACATTCCTCCACACCATTGGCATACCTTGAGCTGGGATTTTTTTGGAAGGCCTACCTAAATCGCAAGGGACTGATGTGATCCTGGTTGTGATCGACAAGCTCACCAAGTACAATCACTTCCTTCCCTTGAAGCACCCCTACACGACCCCTTAGGTGGTGCACATATTTTTTGACCAGGTGTACCGGTTGCATGGAATGTCGCAGCGCATCATCTAGGATCGCAATCCAGTCTTCACCAGCCTGCTTTGGCGGGAGCTATTTCACCTGCTTTACACAATTCTCAACATGAGCTCTGCTACATAGCCGAAGACTGGCGGGTAGACGGAATGACCGAATCAGTGTATGGAAGCATGTCTCCGCTACTTTGCTCATGACACACGAAACAAGTGGGCGTGTTGGTTGCCGTTTGTTGAACATTTGTACAATACTTCCTTCCACACAGCCACGGGCTACAGCCCCTTTGAAGCTCTGTATCATTATCTGCCTCGTCCTTTTGGCATGGAAATTACAACTACGTCAACGGATCTTCGCCAGTGGGTC
Organism: Triticum timopheevii; assembly: GCA_963921465.1. Lineage (NCBI taxonomy): Eukaryota > Viridiplantae > Streptophyta > Magnoliopsida > Poales > Poaceae > Triticum > Triticum timopheevii. The sequence continues at coordinate 110,727,760 of OY997270.1, forward strand.
GATGAAAGAGCTGCAATGCTGGAACTAGTAAAGCAACTTATTCACCAAGCCCAAGCCCGCATGAAATGACAGCTAGACAGGCATCATTGCGAACGTTCTTTTGAACTGGGGTATCAGGTGTACCTGAAAGTGCAACCTTATCTTTCGAACTCTCTGGCTACGCATGGCAACTAGAAGTTGACCCTCAAGTTCTACAACCCTTATGAAGTGTTGCGCCGCATCAGAGAAGTGTCCTAGGTTGTCAGAATCATGTTTCTGTTATATGATTCTACGACTTTACGATCCAAACTAACCCCTATAATTCTATGATTTTAGTTATTAGAATCTACGTTTCTACGATCCTGATAGTGAAGATTCTACGATTTGTGATCTTATAATCGAAGCTCCAATCCGATTCAAAATCGCGATTCTGACAACCTTAGATGGCTCTGTCCGCAAACTCCAAGATCCACAACGTCATAGATGTACAACTGAAGGAGAAACTGCTTCCGCGAACTCAAGTGACACCTGAAGCAGCTCCAGCAGCTCCGCGGGATTTAGCTCTTCTTCAACATGTTAGCATTCTCCAGGCGAGGTTGGTCCCGAAAGGTGGCAGGACCGTCCCTCACGTCAAGGTATGTTGGAATGGATCAGTGTCACACGACACCTACGAAGATGCACATGTCATGCTTTCTTGATTTTAGAGTTCATGACCTGGTGTCAAGTCGCTGCGGAAGGGATGGGGAGTGTGATGTACTGGCCCACACCCGGACAACGACCTAAGGCGTCCATAAGGAACCGAAGGCTGACATGCGTCTTCGAAGTCCAACAGGAGGAAGGAGGAAGGAGGACGACAAGTGAGGCAGCTATATGTGGCACGACATGGAGGGAAGACACGTCAAGAAATTAGATCAATAGTTCAATTCTCTGTTTTCCCCTTCTAGTTCTCCCCCTCCCCTTTCCTTGTATCTCAAGTTGTATCAAGGGTGAGACCGTGAGAGGAACCCTAACATGTTGATTCAGTATGTTCTTAGCAAATCGAAACCACAGTTTTCTTATTATGTTTGTGGGATGCAAGAGAAAATTATTCCATTGCTTGGATCGATGATTCGATGCTACCATCCATGGTTCTAACAGAGGCGTAGTGGTGGCAGATTTGTTGTACCTCAAAAGTCTCTTAAAGGGGGGGGGGGGGGGGTGGCCTCGTTTGGTTCATAGTATAGGATACTTATAGGAATAGAAAAGTTGTAGGAAATGAGATGTCATGTATCTCAAATCCTATGAGTAAGAATAGAAAAATAGATGTCCTTTGATTCGCACCATAGGAATTTTTTTTGTTGAGTCTAGGATAATGTTTACTCCTTTGAAACATAGAGGATAGAAATAATCCTTGTATAGGAATAGGATTTTATTCCTACAAACAAAAGGGCTCTGAAGAAATGTTTCTTATATACTATAGAATTCCTATACAATTCCTTCAAACCAAAGGAGGCCAAAGAGGTAAAAGGATTACACTATAGTATTCGCTAATGAAGTACAAAGAGGAACTCTTTTTTGTAGCTAGAAGAAGGAATTTATATTCCAGAACAATGAAACAAACCCCATCACAGAAAAATAATGCAGCAAACAACACGTACTGGAGGGATATAGGAAATGAAACGGGCGCGTCTATACATAGCTTGACGCGAAGCGAGCGTCCAGTTGGCTGGCCCAATTAGCTTCATGTTATTCCGTTTTCTTTGTTTTTTGATTCCTTTCTCCCTTTCACTCATATTTTTAAAAAAGATATACATAGATTTCAAAACTTAGATTTATGTAAAACCTAAAAAAACTGTAAATTTAAAAACTATTAATACATTGTACAAAAATTGCTAGCATAATTTTAAAAATGTTGATAGCATTCAAAAAGAATGTTGTATTTCAAAATGTTTACACATTTCAAAAAATGTATGCATTAATAAGATTTATCCAATGTAAAAAATGTTTGTGTCATTCAAAACAAATGTTTTGTACCACTAAAACAGAATTATACATTGTATTTTTAAAAATCATGCATTTCAAAAAATATATATACAACTAAAAAATGGTCATGTAGTTTTAAAACATGTTTCATATTATTTAAAAATTATTGACCTGTATTTGAAAATGTTTAACGTGTATTAAAAAAACATGTATTTGAAAAATATTAAATGTGTGTAAAAAAATGTTTTAGATGTATAACAAAAATATACAATTTGTATAAAAATAGACACTAAAACATGTATTTGCAAATTTTTTATCATGCATTTGAAAAATGTTAATGTGTAAAATTAAATTATCCTGGTATATAGAACAAGTGTACAATCTGTACATATAACAACTAGACATCAAAACATATATTTGAGATAAAGTTATCATGTACTCTCTCTCTGTAAACTAATGTAAGACGTAATTTGAACTGCAAAAACTTCTTATATTAGTATACCGAGATAATATTTGAAAGTATGTAAAATGTGTATAAATGTTCCTAAATACACCAAAAAATGTACAATATGTATGAAAACATGAAGGCATGTGTTGAAAACAATATAAAAACGAAAAATGTACAATGTTTCTGGAAATGTAGATATGTGCCAAAGGGTATAGTAATTATCGGATCAAATCTAATTTGCCACCTGTCATTGCATGCATGAAAGGTCGTCATAACCGATCAATTAGGACATCACATGTTGCTTATTCAATATGTGCTTAGCAACTCAAAATCGTATTTTTCTTAGTACGTCTGTGGCATGCAAGAGCAAATTATTCCACTGTTTGGATTTATGATTCAATGCTACCATCTCTGGTTCCAACGGAAATTTGGTGGTGACATAATTGTTAGATTACCTAAAAAATCTCCTAAAAGAAAAAAAAAATCAAAGGAGGCTAAGGACTACTCTATCTTCACGGATGAAGTACAAACAAGGAGGAGCTCCTTCTTGTAGCTACAAGAAAGAATTTATATTACTATGAAACAAACAACACGTGATGGAGGGAAATGTGAAGAGAAAGGGGCGCTACTATAAATCGCCTCACGCAAAACGTAGTGTCGCCTACAACAAGCTTCCAGCAGGACCGGCCCAATTATCTGCAGGTTCATTCTTTTTTCTAGTTTCTTCATTCTTTCTTGTATTTTCTGTCACACATATTTTAAAAACAAAATACATGTATTACCAAACAATATTTACTTAAATTTCTAAAAATCCAAAAATTTCAAAAAATCAACAAAGTGCACAAAAATTGTTAGCGTAAGTTTAAGAAAATGTTGATAGATTTTTAAAAATGTTTGTGGCATTTGAAAATATGCAGGTATTTAAAAAAATGTATGTGACTTTTTAAACAATATCGAACAAAAAACGTTTTGTGTGATTCAAAAAAATATATTATACCATTCAAAAAATAGTTGTTTCATTTATAAAAATAATAAATCATTTCAAAGAAATGTTCATGACTTTTTAGAAAAATATTTATATAACAACCAAAAATTCCACGTAGTTAAAAAATGTCTCAACATGCATTTGAATAATGTCTAACACATATTCAAGAAGATTTATTTGAACAACATGTTATTCATATATTTCAAACAAATATAAAAATGGGTAAAAATGTTTTAGATGCATACCAAAAATCTACAATGTGTGTGGAAAAATAGACAACGAAACATTTATTTTGAATATGTTAATCATGCATTTAAAAAATGTTAAACGTATGTAATGTGTATGTAAAAATGTGCAATGTGTATGTGAAAATGTAGCATTAAAAACATATATCTACAAAAATGATTTCATTTATTTGAAAATGTTAAATGTTTATAAAAATATTCCTGATGTATGTGACAAATTTACAGTGTGTAAAAAAATGTGGACTTGTGTCCAAAACAAGTAAGAGAAAAACTCAGAGAGAACCCGTGAAGAGATAGAAATAACCAGAACCAAAAGAAAACCCTTCAAAAATGCGATGCGAAAGAGAAAGAAAATAAAACTGTGAAAATAATAAATAAAAACATAGAAAAGAAAAGAAAAAACGTACTAAACCCGAAGAAACCGGATGACAAAGATAGGCAAAAAAAGGGGGAGGGGGACCAGTAAAAACTAGACCAGTCAGCTAGTAAACAACAAAGAAAAAAACTTCATACAACGATCGAGCGGGCATGCGCTATAGCGAACCTAGTGAGCAAATGAGCAAAGAAACCAGATTTCCGGGTCGACACAAACACGCCGACCTATAAACGAGTTATTAGGAATCGGTACGGTCGATATATAACTCCCATGGAAACAAAGAGCAGAGAAATCAATGCGTGAAGTCCTTACTAAGCTAGGACAACCTATCAATTACTCCGCCAGTTTAAAAATATAAAGCGTATTAGTTTTCTAGAAGTCAAACATCTCTAACTTTTAATTAATTTGTAGAGAGAAGTGTTAATATCCATAAGACCACATCTTAATCATTAGATCCATACCTCGTAAAAAATCACTAGATCCATCATAACATATTTTTGAATTTTATTTATTAAGTATTGTAGATGTATGTATATTTTGTTCTGCTGTAAATCTGGTCATTTGAACAGTTTAATTTCAAGAGAAACAACATACCTTATATTTTGGACCAATGGGAGCGACATACAACCAGTCACTCGACTTTACAAAACGAAATAAACCACTAAAACGCATCCAAGTTGGACTATGAGTCCTACCATTTTATTTTTTGAAGATGGAGCTGCCAGTTTTAGAGAAAAATGTTCCTAGTTTTCTTTTTTTTTTTAAAACACAGAAGAACACGAGTCACGACAAAATAAACATTATTGCACTACCTATTTTCGGGCGGAAATGTGTGGAAAGGCTACATGCGTTTTCTAAAACATCACGGATCTAGAAACACATGTAGTTTTTTTTAAGTTGATAAAATTCATGAATTTTGAAAAGTGTCCATGGATTTTAAAAAAAGAAGTCTAATGAAAATTTTAGTATATCTTGAATTTAGAAAACAGGCATTCATTATAAAGAAAGACAAAAAGATAAAACTAAATAAATAGAAAATTGGATGGAAATCCTACAAAAAAATAAAATAAAAATAAAAATTCCAGCAGAAAAGTTACTCAGAAACCAAGAAGAAAAAGGAAAATATCTAAATGGCCCAAGCCTAAATGAGGGAGGGGTGCGGATTTTTTATATTTTAAGGAAAAACAAAAGTGTTGCCTCACAAAAAAAGTATTCATCATAATTTGTCATGAAAATAGAATATTCCTCCCATCACGGGAGCACATATTTGACGCATTGTGTGCCGTGAAGACGCAGAATGCGCAGCCCACGCACGCCCTTTTGAGCTGGCCCATGTGTCGGGCAGGACCCCCCTGTTTTTTATACATTTATTTCTTTTTTTCATCTTTAAAACAGTTCAGGGTTTTAAAAAAGTTTAAAATTTTCAAAAAATGATATTTTTGTTAAATTGTTCAAGCAATCATAAAATGTTCGTAAATTAAAAAAATTCCATGATTTTGAAAAATGTTTGATAAATCACAAATTTTCGCCAATTCAAAAAAATATTCATGATTTCGAAAAATATGTTTGCATATTCCAAATATCTTCATGCTTTTGAAAAAATGTTCAGGAAATCAAAAAAGTTCATCACTTTTAGAAAAATTCAAGAATTCCATAAATATATTTGGAAATTCAAAAAATGTTCTTGATTTTATTAAGTGTTCTCAATATTCAGTAAAATGTTTTTGAATTTCAAAAACTGTTCTCAAAATAAAAAAAGATAATCGCTTAAAAAATGTTTGCGTATTCAAAAAGTTCATAAATATCAAAAAATATGTTCCCAAATTTCAAATAGAATGTTCATGTATTTCATAAAGGTTCCCTAATTCAATAAAAAATCTTGAAAAGTTTCAACAAATGTTCCTGAATTTGTCAAAATGTTTATGCATTAGTAAAATCTTTACGATTGTTCACAAATTTGACAAAAAAATCATGGTTTTAAAAAACCATGATTTCAAAAAATGTTCACAAATTTGATAGGTGTTCACAAAATGAAAAGGAAAAGAAAAAATGGGGGAAAGGGAAAAGGAAAAATGAAGGGATAAGAAAAAAAGCGGTTCAAGGAAGGTTATAGAACCAAAACGGTGTGGGAAACCCAAACTGGGCTGGCCCAAACAAAGGGTTGGACGCGCGAGGATTTACACGCTAGGACGCCATTTGTTGCAATCTACCCGCCAAATAAGATTGACCCTTGATTACAGCGAGCAGGAATCGCTCACAATAAGACATACCCACATGCTCCACGTATCTCTTCTCCCCTAGACCTCGTCTAGGTTTAGTTCGCTGGCGGCGGCTTGCTAGGATTCCACATATACCCATCTATCCCTTTGACTCTCACATTAGAGATCTCCATCGAGCGCCTGTGCATGATCCCCTATGCGCTTCCACCATCAAGGTGCTCTTGCATGGTGGAAACAACAAAAACTGGGCTGTCGAAGCTTCAGGAAGCGGCAGCGAACGCTAAGTCGTCAAAATGTGGCTGGTCTGGAAGATAAATTGGATCTATCAAGAGAGAATGAAGGGCTGCTAGAGGAAACCTGGTGGATCGTAGTTTTTAGGGTTCATGCAATGAAACCCTTTAGCCATCACTACTACAGGATGGTGCTAACGTGACACATATATCAGAGACCCTTTGACCAAACTGTGTGCAATGGATGAATCGCAAACGGTATGGTAATAAAACCGCCACCAATAAAACAAACAGTGTGAGATGGCGGAGACTTTGAGCATGATTCAGATTAGAGCCACATGTGCGATATATGGCATATAGTTGATCCATATGAACTGTTTGCGATGAAAAAAATAACAGAAACAGTCAGCCAAATCAAGGTGTGTGTGATAAACGGCATATAGTTCACTCGGATGAACTATTTGCGACGAGTCAAAACAATAGAAACTGTCAGCCAGATCTAAGTATGTGCGATAGACGAGAAACAGTTCACTCGGATGAACTATTTGCGATAAGCCAAATCAACAGAAATGGTCAGCCAGATCAAGGTGTTTGAGATAGAAAGCAACCAGTTCACTGGAATGAACTGTTTGCGATGAGCCAAACTAAACACAAAAAATTCATCTCAACATGATGTGTGTGATACACGGTAAACATGTCAGTAATCAGAATTGTGTGGGAAGACCGATAATAACACAGAGGATTCCTGCTAATAAGTCATGTGTGTTGTCAGAAAATGCCTGCTTGTATACAATTGTCAGCGATTGATGAAATAATCACCGACGGGTTCCGTAGATTAGTCCATGTGCGATGTGATTTGCTTTGTCTGCACAACATCTATGCTCCGTCTACATAACAACAACATATATACTTATAAGAACATGATTGCATAACCAAATTAAACATCCAATTACATAAGTGACTACACACATAACATTTGCACACACCGGAGAACAATTACGTGCACAATAAACTAGAAGAAACGATCATCAAATCATCTATGTCTTGTTGTGACGACACTTGCCATTCCTTTACTTCCGGCTGGACCCCTCGCCATTTTGGCGAAGAAGGAGGCACTTACTCATGTAAACGATCTTCCTGTACATCTCGTAGCTCGTGTACGGCTTCTTGGCTGCGTACATGCACTACTGGAATCAGCTACTTTGCCATCTGCCAGCTCTTTGCCCTCAGCTAGCGGACGGCAAAGAAGCCTTTTGCCATCAGCTACCTGAAAGCAGACGACAAAGAACAGGCTGATGGCAAAGAAAGCCTTTGCCATCAGCCTGTTCTTTGCCGTCTGCTAGCTGACGGCAAAGAATCTTTGCCGTCCGCTAGCGGATGGAAAAGAGAGAGGGGGGCCCCACTGAGGAGCTGGTTAAAAAAATACTTAACGCCCCCCCACTAGCGGACGACAAAGCGCACATTAGCGGACGACAAAGGTGGCGGACGACAAAGATTAAACGTATCTAACGGCCGGCGTGCCCCACCCCCTCTCTCTCTGTTTCCCTCCCACACACGCGCGCCGCCGCCCGGTCGCACCACCGCCCCGCCGCCCCACTGTCCCCCCGCCCCGTCGCCCCACCGCCCCGTCGCCCCGGCCCCCCGCCCCGTCTCGGCGCCGCCACGCCCAGGCCCCCGGCGACCCGGCCCCCCCGCGCCCCACCGCCCCGGGCGTCGTCGCTCCACCGGCCGCCCGCCCGTCGCCCCGTCGCCCCGGCCCCCGCCCCGTCTCGGCGCCGCCGCGCCCAGGCCCCCCGGCGACCGGTCCCCCCGCGCCCCACCGCCCCAGGCGCCGTCGCTCCACCGGCCGGCCGCCCCGTCGCCCCCGCCGCCCTGGCCCCCCCGCGCCCCACCGCCCTGGGACCAGCGCCGCCGCCCTAGGCCGCCCCGCCCCCTCCTCCACCGGCCACCTCCTCCACCGGCCCAGGTGAGCTCTACCTCTCCTTTTTTTTCTTCTGTTTTTTTAGTTTTAGGTTTATGTTTAGTTTAGATTTAGATTTAGTTTTAGTTTTAGGTTTAGTTTTAGTTTTAGTTTAGTTTTAGGTTTAGATTTAGTTTTTTCCTTTTTTTTCAATTTTTTTAGTTTTAGGTTTATGTTTAGATTAGATTTAGGTTTAGTTTTAGGTTTAGTTCAGTTTTAGGAAAGAAAAAGAATAAGAAGAAAAAAACAGGAGAGGAGGAGAAGAAGAAGAGGAAAAAGGAAAGGAAGAAGAAGAAGAAGAGGAGGAGGAGGAGAAAAAAGAAGAAGAGGAAGAAGAAGAAGAAGAAGAAAAAAACAGGAGAGGAGGAGAAGAAGAAGAGGAAAAAGGAAAGGAAGAAGAAGAAGAGGAGGAGGAGAAGAAAAAATAAGAAGAGGAAGAAGAAGAAGAAAAAAACAGGAGAGGAGGAGAAGAAGAAGAGGAAAAAGGAAAGGAAGAAGAAGAAGAGGAGGAGGAGAAGAAAAAAGAAGAAGAGGAAGAAGAAGAAGAAAAAAACAGGAGAGGAGGAGAAGAAGAAGAGGAAAAAGGAAAGGAAGAAGAAGAAGAGGAGGAGGAGAAGAAAAAAGAAGAAGAGGAAGAAGAAGAAGAAAAAAATAGGAGAGGAGGAGAAGAAGAAGAGGAAAAAGGAAAGGAGGAAGAAGAAGAAGAAGAAGAAGAAGAAGGAAAAAAAGGAAGAAAAGGAAGAAGAGGAAGAAGAAGAAAAGGAAAAAAGACCCCGACCCGGCACCCCGACACGACACCCCGACCCTGAGACCCCGACCCCGACACCCCGACCCCGACCCCGACACCGACACCCCGACCCCGAGCCTGACCCGACACCCTGACCCCGACACCGACACGGCACCCCGACCCCGACCCGGCACCCCGACCCAACACCCTGACCCCGAGACCCCGAGACCCCGACCCCGACCCCGACACCCCGACCCCGACCCCGACACCGACACCCCGACCCCGAGCCTGACCCGACACCCCGACCCCAACACCGACATGGCACCCTGCACCCCGACCCCGAGCTTGACCCGACACCCCGACCCCGACACCGACACGGCACCCCGACCCCGACACCGACACCCCGACCCTGACACCGACACGACACCCCGACCCCGACCCAACACCCTGACCCCGAGACCCCGACCCCGACCCCGACACGGACACCCCGACCCCGAGCCTGACCCGACACCCCGACCCCGACCCCGACACCGACACGGCACCCCGACCCGACACCCCGACCCCGAGACCCCGACCCCGACCCCGACACGGCACCCCGACCCCCGACACCTCCCGAAAAGGTGTTCTTTGGCCTTCGAGAGGCCGACGGGGTCATATATTTGTGAATTATTAGTTAGGTCATATATTTTTCGATTTGGTTATGAAAAACATCATATATAATTGTGTTGATCGGGTAGTTTTAAATGTGCAGTTGTTTATGTTGTACTTTTTTTCATGTTGTACTAATTTCGTTATTCTTTGTCATGGCAGGTGTTGACAGATGGTGGGCGCTGGTCGGGAGCGCGCCGAGGCCCCTTCTTCGTCGGCGCATAGTGTGAGGTCTTCCATTCCACACGCACCTCTCCGCCGAGCGTTGCTGGACAGTATGGCGACACCGTCGGACCCTTCTTCGTTGACCGCGGTGCCCAGCAGGGGACGAGGTAAGAAGAAGGGCCGAGGTGGAGCACGTGGTCGCGGGAGAGGAGGTAGGGTGGATCTTATGGCGCCTTCCTCGCCGCCGCCCCCAGCTGTTTCACCCGAGCACGTTACTGCTAGGGTGGACTCGTTTGAGGAGGAGGCTACACGGACTCCGGTCCACGAGCCTCCGGTCCACGGGTCTTCGGCCCACGAGCCTCGGGTCGACGGGCCTTCGGCCCATGAGAGTTGGGCCCACGAGACCTCGGAGGAGCACACGTCTGGATGGGGTACTTGGTCAGGTCAGCCTGAGGAGCCGAGTGGCCATGCTGATGATGGCGGGGAGCCGACTCGTTTTGAGGAGGAGAGTGAGGAGGGGGGCAACGTCTACCAGCGTGGTGCTACACGGCTCCCGTCCGTGCCAGCGACCCGCGAGCAGAGGTGGTTGATTTTCCCTGATGGGGAGAGGTAAGTGCATTTAATCTTTTTGTACATTATGCATTCACGTTTCTTCAAATAACTAATGCATTGGCCTTGTCATGCTGCAGGGGTTGGGACCACCATGAAAGTGTCCGCCGGCCCAACTCCATCCTTGGAGTTCTGATTCGGCAAAACTTTCCGGGGTTTGTCACGTTGCCTGGTGAGGGTCGGCTTCCAGAGGTTGGATTGAGTTGGGAGCACTACTTGGCTGCCCCGGCCCCGCCGGGTGAGATTATCGACGGTGTCTTGTGCAAGACGAGGGCAGACATGGTGATCAGAAAGTTCTAGGTAATTTCTCCTTTACACAATTAAAAATCTTCAACTAGCTAGTTATTAATTGTACTAATCAATATTGTCTCATTTGATTGCAGACATTCTACATGTGTGAGGAGGGATACGAGGAGGAGGCGGCAGATGTTATCCACAAGGAGTGCAAGCGCCTACTTCAGAACTTACGGCATGAGGCTCGAGTGCAGTCTGTTCGAGACTACTACGCCGACCGTGGTATCAAGAAGTCCAAGCAGGAGTGCCGCGATATTTTCTTGAGTAAGGAGCAGTACATGAAGGTAATTCTTAAGGCCTTGTACTTAATTCCTTTATTTAGTAATTCATAGCCGTAGCGCTGAAGCTTCTATTTGCTAACTTAGGCTCCTCAGAGATGGTGTGCGGATCGGATGGATTGTTGGGAGGTGTTGGTCGATGGGTGGTGCCCAAAAGAATGGCTGGCCACCCACAACGAGGCCAAGGACAAATGTGCCCAAATGGAAGGTGTGCCACACCACCAAGGCAGCTCCAACTTATTTCATGCAATTCATTCATCATGCTAGCTTTAGCCCTTTAATTACTAATTTACTTTGTTTCTCTCTTTCAGGCACGCTACAATAAGGCGGATAAGGTGCGAGAGGTGTACGACCTGTATGCCATGGCCCACACTGGCTCTTACAAGAAAGTCAAGGCATTCTCTGCGTCTGACCTCGATGATCCAAAGAACTTCACCAACATCTCCGCCCATGAAAAGCTTGTGCAATATAGAGATCAGGGGAAGGCGAGGTAAGGGGAGGACTTTAACCCGAGCCAGGGTCCCATTGATACAGAGTTGCTGATGATATCTGGTGGCGGAAGGTCCCATGGCTCCATAGCCATGGGAGATGGACTTATCCGTTGTCCTAGCACTCTCCCGGAGATCAAGGCGCGCCAGTCGAGCTCCGCTCCTGAGATAAGGCCTCATGAACGGCCAGTCCAACTCGCCATCAAGGTTAGTTATACGTACTCAGCTATCTTTCTCCATTACATTGTGTGCGCTTCCATTAATGATTACAAATGGTCATGCGAGTGGTGTTGCAGGCTGCTATACAGAGTGAGAGAGATAGAACGGAGAAACTTCTGGCGGAGGCGGCGGAGAGGCAGCGGGAGTTGGAGGAGAGGACGACAAAGATGTTGGAGGAGGAGAGGGCACGAAATGACATGCATGCAAGGGCCATGTATGAGCTCCTTGTGGTAAGTTTCTTCTGCAGATTACTTGCTAGTCTTAACATTTGAGTCTCATTACTAACTAGTATGACTCTGTTGTGAAAACCAAATGTGCAGTCTGTGTGCGAGAAGTCCGGTCAGACCGCTCCGCCGATGCCAGTGATTGCTCCTGGGAGCACGGTGAGTTTAATTTGAATGGACATTACTTGCTAGTCTTAACATTTGAGTGTCATAATGCTAACGAGACATTGGAAATGATCTTTGGTGCAGCTTAACTCCAGAAACACATCGCACAATCCTTCTCCAACTACCGGCACGAGCCAGCCCGCTCCTACACCTCCCTGATCATGGTAAGTTTCTCTAGACTTAGACTTAGCTTTATTTCCTCCAATATGCTTACCATAATGACCTAGAGTTAGCTTCTTTTCGTTCAAAATGACTTAATAAGCTTACTTATGTCAAAAATTGCATAATTAACTTAGTTAGCTCATAAACGATCCATTTTACCTAAGTTAGCTCTAATATGCCTCATTTTACCTTAGTTAGCTTACAAGTGATCCAATTTATCCAAGTTAGCTCTGAAATGACCCATTTTAGTAGATTAGCTCGTAAATGATCCATTTTACCTAGGTTAGCTTTAAAATGACCCATTTCACCTAGGTTAGCTCCAAAATGACCCATTTGACCTAGGTTAGCTCCAAAATGACCCATTTCACCTAGGTTAGCTCCAAAATGACCCATTTCACCTAGATTTGCTCCTAAACGATCAATTTCACCTAAGTTAGCTAAAAACGATCCATTTCACCTAAATTAGCTCTTAAATGATCCATTTCACCTAAGTTAGGTCATAAACGACCCATTTCAACTAAGTTAGCTCATAAATGATCCATTTCACCTAAGTTAGCTCAAAAACGATCCATTTCACCTTACTTAGCTCAAAAACGATGCCCTTCATCTTAGTTAGCTCATAAACGACCCATTTCAACTAAGTTAGCTCATAAATGATCCATTTCACCAAAGTTAGCTCATGAACAACCCATTTCAACTTAGTTAGTTCATATATGATCCATTTCACATAAGTTAGCTCATAAATGACATATACTTCTTGTTCTAGTCTTCTTCTTGTTCTATTCACCTATTTCTAACTTTCTTATTTACCATTTTGCAGATTTCACTCACTTCATGGGAGATAGCTTGCTATGATGGAGTGCTTGCTTTTTCTTTGCTAAAACTTTGCATTGTATCTAGCTTGCTATGATAGAACTTGCTATGTTGATGAAACTTTGCTATGTAATATGTATATGGAACAATGTGTATGGATGGAACTTGATGGAACTTGCTATGTTGATGTAACCTTGCTATGTAATATGTATATGGAATTATGTGCTGGATATGTGATATGTTTGCTGTTAAATATATCTATATATGTCATATATATTTGCTGTGAAAATTGTTGGATTAAAAAAACAGAAAAAAGAGACAATATGCAGGCTCTTTGCTGTCTGCCACCGACGGCAAAGGGCTCTTTGCCATCAGCAGCGGACGGCAAAGAGGCCACGTGGCAGGCAACTGTGCTTCCTGGGAGGCTGACCAATTTGGTCAGTTTTCCTACAGTGGCTGATGGCAAAGGCTTTGCCGTCCGCAGCGGACGGCAAAGGCCTGCCGTTAACCACCTAACGGAGTAACAGTGCATTTATTGCCGTCCATCTTCTTTGCCGTCCGTTGCTGATGGCAAAGGACCCTTTGCCGTCAGCTGCCCGAAGCAGACGGCAACGCAACTCTTAGCCGTCCCCTACTTTGCCGTCACCTTTTGCCGTCCGCGACTGACAGCAAGGTCTTTGCCATCCGCCATCCATGCCTTTGCCGTCCATCGTGGCAGACGGCAAAGTAGCAGATTCCTGTAGTGATGACGTGATCTTAATCTAGTTTCTCCATCCAGGCCGAGTGCTAGGCAAGCTTGTCCTTGTTGCAGGCATCCTTCATGTCTCGGTAGTAGGGATCGATGATGGTCTCGATGAGGTGAACCAGTAAGTCATTCTCATGCTTCTTGCTGCCTCAGATCATGTATTGGCCCCGGATGTTAACAAGATTCTGGCAGGTGACGCCTGAATTCTTAAGCACCTTTACATCATTGGTGGTGTCTACCATAGCGAACCTGTAGTGGGGGCTGTTAACAAACTTGTTGAAGCGCTCGCAAGGCCTTGTGGCTAGGCAGTAGTGGTAGATGAGGATGTGATTGAGCATGCACATATGGGCAACGGCGACCTTCGGACGATACCCGACACGAGCATGGGTGTACTCGAGGTCGAACCTGACCACTTTGTACTTCTCCGCAACAAGCAACAACTCCATAGTGTGGATGGAGTTCTCCACCCAAATCGGGTCGTTGATGTACACCACTGAGAGGTCCTTGAACCTTCTATGGGTGTCCACTATGGCATGCATGGTGAACTGCCGCTCGTCGTCGGCAGCCGCTAGGAGCGCCATTCGAGCCACGCGGGATAACCTCTCTATATTTGTCTTCGTGGGTGTGCTTCTTGCAATATTGGGTGCGCGATCGAAAGGTTGAAGAGACGCAAGGGTTAAATGACCACTGCAATAAATGTGGGACGGACGGCCTATAATCATCACGTCCTGTCACCGCGTTCCAAGCGAAGGATTCTAGTGCACGCTTGAGCACCCCACACATGTTTCATTTGACCATGTGTGGGCTCGAAGAGGCGCCAAAAGTATCGTAGGTGAGCTTATTCCCGCGCAACAATGCAAGCTTCCCCCCGGCACGTTGGGCCATGCATTGTCTCGAAGAGGGGCCAATGGTGGGTGTTTCTACGATCCGATTCACAATGAACGCTGCCTCTGCCTTGGTGGTGCGCTTGATAAGGTCTCCCTCTACCCTGGAAGCTTTTTCTTCCAAACTAGAGACCCAGTCCATCTCGTCATCCAGGGAAGGCAGTTCCCAATCGGCTTTGACTCTGAAGGCATTGCAATCAGGCATCCATTCTAGGATTTGGCTCAAGGCGGAGTTAAGGTGCAGGGGGACAACCTTTGCTGGCAGATGAAATGGCCAAAGATTGCCAAGCAACTGTTCGCACAACTAGCCGTGGCCATACATTGTCAGGTTGTGTGGGGCCTGGGTACAGCCGCATCCTGTCGGCAGAATTCTTATACTCCCAGGCAAACATGTCCCTCTTCTGCAGCGGTGCAATGCGGCGCCGGAGGAAGTCGACCCACACATGCTCGATGGTCAGCCCGACAGCTTTGAGGTGGGCGATCCTGTTCAGTGCCAGGCGGAGCCTATCGTCAGTAAGGCCGAACTTGCTCCAGTCCCTCTCGCGCGTAACGCATCCAATCCGCATCGAGCAGAACTCAGGGGCCTCTTCGTCCTTGGTCCAACACCAGTCACTTCTCCATTCCTCCCACTTACCACGCTGTTGGCCAGGAAGATAATCTCAGTCTTCTTACTTTCCTCGGGGGATCCAGCTTATGTTACCCAAGCGGTGTGATTTGTCTTCTATCCGGGGGATGAAGAAGTGCCTGAACAAATCCTCATTGGGGGCAACTCCAACAAAATTCTCACTGAAGTGGGTGAAGATTGCCATGCATGCCATGGCATTGGGCGTGAGTCCAGGAGATGAAACCCATACACCGTCATCATGGCGCAAAAGAAGTCATTAAAGCGGGAGGATAGGCCACAGAGAAAGTACACACAAAAGAAGTGGTACGAATCTGATGGAATCTTGGCCCTCTCGGGCAGCATTCGGGCGCTCCATGCCCACTCCTAGTTTCCCTCCCCCACATATAGGCCTACCTTGCGATTAAGGTGTTGCCATCCAGATTTGGCGGGGAGAACACCACATCCTCCCGTCACCGCCTGTCCAGTTCTTCTGCTTTCCACCTTCTCTCCTCCGCCGCGGGATCCGCGGAGGTGGCCGCCTGCTTCACCTTCACAGGAAGATGGTGATATTAGGGTCATGCTAGTGAGTAATTGTGAATTTGAGAAATACTTGTATTAAGGTTTGTGAGCCCAGTAGCATGCACGTATGGTGAACTGTTATGTAACGAAGTTGGAGCATGAGATATTTTTTTTATTGTCATCCTTTGTGTGGAGGTCGGGATCGCGCGATGGTTAACTCCTACCAACCCTTTCCCTAGGAGCATGCGTGTAGTGCTTTGTTTCGATGACTAATAGATTTTTACAATAAGTATGTGAGTTCTTTATGACTAATGTTGAGTCCATGAATTATACGCACTCTCACCCTTCCACCATTGCTAGCCTCTCTAGTACCGGCAACTTTCGCCGGTACCATACACCCACCATATACCTTCCTCAAAACAGCCACCATACCTACCTATTATGGCATTTCCATAGCCATTCCTAGATATATTGCCATGCAACTTTCCACCGTTCTGTTTTTATGACACGCATCATCATTGCCATATTCTTTTGCATGATCTTGTAGTTGGTATCGTATTTGTGGGAAAGCCACCATTCATAATTCGTTCATACATGTCGCTCTTGATTCATTGCACATCCCGATACACCGCCAAAGGCATTCATATAGAGTCATATTTTGTTCTAGCATCGAGTTGTAATTTTGAGTTGTAAGTAAATAAAAGTGTGATGATCTTCATTATTAGAGCATTATACCATGTGAAATAATAAAAAAAGAGAAAGGCCAAAAAAGAGGATTTACCAAAAAAATGAGAGAAAAAGAGAGAAGGGGCAATGTTACTATCCTTTTTCCACACTTGTGCTTCAAAGTAGCACCATGATCTTCATGATAGAGAGTCTCCTATGTCATCACTTTCATATACTAGTGGGAATTTTTTATTATAGAACTTGGCTTGTATATTCCAACGATGGGCTTCCTCAAATTGCCCTAGGTCTTCATGAGGAAGCAAGTTGGATGCACACCCACTTAATTTTCCTTTTGAGCTTTCATAAACTTATAGCTCTATTGCATCCGTTGCATGGCAATCCCTACTCACTTACATTAATAACTATTGATGGGCATCTCCATAGCCCGCTGATACACCTAGTTGATGTGAGACTATCTCCCTCTTTTTGTCTTCTCCACAACCACCATTCTGTTCCACCTATAGTGCTATGTCCATGGCTCACGCTCATGTATTGCGTGAAAGTTGAAAAAGTTTGAGAACACTAAAGTATGAAACAATTGCTTGGCTGGAACCGGGGTTGTGCATGATTTGAATATTTTGTGTGATGAAGATGGAGCATAGCCAGATTATATGATTTTGTAGGGATAAGCTTTCTTTGGCCATGTTATTTTGAGAAGACATAATTGCCATGTTAGTATTCTTGAAGTATTATTGTTTTTATGTCAATATTAAACTTTTGTTTTGAATCTTACGGATCTGAACATTCATGCCACAATAAATAAGATTACATGGATAAGTATGTTAGGTAGCATTCCACATCAAAAATTCTGTTTTTATCATTTACCTACTCGAGGACGAGCAGGAATTAAGCTTGGGGATGCTTGACACGTCTCCAACGTATCTATAATTTTTGATTGTTCCATGCTATTATATTATCTGTTTTAGATGTTTTATATGCATTAATATGCTATTTTATATTATTTTTGGGACTAACCTATTAACCTAGAGCCCAGTGCCAGTTCCTGTTTTTTCCCTGTTTTTGAGTTTCGTAGAAAAGGAATAGCAAACGGAGTCCAAACAGAATAAAACCTTCGCGATGATTTTTCTTGGACCAGAAGACAACCAGGTGTAACGCCCCGGATATAACTTTCCATATTCGTAACTCCAACTCTTGCCTTTTCCGGAGATGCGATATGATTATTTCCTTCGTGGTTGGGTTTTTGTCTTCGTTTTGCATTTTGTTCATGTCAGGCTTTTCATCTCATTGCTTCATGTGCATTGCATCATGGCATCTTGCAACCTTTTTTTATAGAACTCATCTAAATAAACCGTATGGATCTTCAGTCCATTTAAATCGAGGGAATTCACATGGTGATTTCTCTTTACAACATATAAAAGTCTCTCAATATTGTTAGGGAGCTATATTAAATATTCCATTAACTTCGGAATCACCATAACACACCTGCAGTTTAAGTTCCATGCATTTTCTATCTCAATTCCTTGTCTCAAACTTTGCCAACAATTCTTTCTCCATTTATTGTGGCTCCTCTAAAATTCTCAACATTTTTGGGTCTTCCAAACCTCCACTTCCTATTCACCCATTTGAATTAAATTCAAATGTTTTTGAATCTAAACCTTGCATCCATGCCCACTCCTATTTTCTTGGATTAAACTCATTTTTCTGAGTCTGAGAAAATTAATCCCCATGTCCAACTTCTTTCCCTAACCCTCTTTTTCTTTTCTTCTCTCTAATTCTTTTCTGTTAAAGAAAGTATGAGAGAGAGAGAGGAGAGAGACAGCCCAGGCTGGCCCATCCATCACCACAGCCCATCTAACCTCCTAAGCCCAGCCATCCCCATCTTAACCCTAGCCTCTTGCTGATGCCCTCGCTCTCTCCATCGATGCCCCATCCAGCGCCGCCAGGAACCGTCGCTCGCTAGCCCTCTCCCTCCGCTCGATCTCCTCACCCTCTCGATCCCCTCGCGCCTCAACGCTGTCTTCCGCGCCTCCGCCTCCGCCCAAAGCCTCGCCCATGCCTCCCGCCGTCCAACCGCGCCGCGCCCTCAAGCACCTCGCCTCCACACGCCCCTCCGTCGTCTGCTTCCGGCGCCTCCGACCCTCCTCTGCATTGTCTCCCCGCATCACCTCCCCCCGTGCCTCTCCTCCTACTTCTCCTCGTCGCCACCAAACTGCCTCGGCCTCGCCGCCGGCAGTAGCAGCAGCTGCTGCACCCTCTCGCCGACGCCGCGCCTGGACCTTCCCCGCGCCTTGCCTTTGACCTTGGCTTCCGCGTTCCATGGCCACGAGCGCCACCCGCAACAGTTTCAGGCCGTCCCTGGCGCCGAGTCCCTCGCCGCCCTTCTGCACCTCGTCTCCGGCCCTGTCCGTCAGAGCCACGCCTCCCGGTGCCCGCAGCTGTGTCGCCGGTCTTCCTCCTTGACACTGCCACCTCGAGCCTCCCCATGCCGCGCGAGACCGCCGTGCCAAGTTCCCGTCGCTGCCGCTGCAAGTCCCGCTCGAAAACAGCCCCTGCATCGCGCCAAGTCTCTGCATCGCGCCCCTATTGCTGTTGACGCCAAGTCCAACGGTCACCGAGCGTGGATTCGCCAAGTACCACCACCAATACCTCTGGATTCGCCAAGTACCCCACCGGCAAGACCACAAGGATGCTCGGACGACTACAGACTGAAACGCCAAGTTCCTCTCCGAACATGTACGACTACCATTGCCGAGACCGCAAGTACCACGACAACCCCGAAGGGATTTGAACCCATCAAGTTCCTCTACAACTCGTGTACGACTACCGTTGTTGTGTACAACTACTTCCACTATCGTCGCCCCGAAGATGTTGGATTCGTCAAGTACCTCTCCGAAACGAACGTGTACTACTACTTCCACTACGGCCCGTGTACCACTACTTCCTTCGTCGAACTCGACCCGCTTCGAAATGCATGCTTCAAAGGTATAACTGCCGAGACGACCGCCCGTGAACGAATGCATGTTGTATGATATGCTCATGTTCGAACCGTGTCCAAGTTGTTTTTGCACGTTCCTCGTTTGCCATGCCTTCGACCCGTGGGAACCCGGTAGTCGGGAGCACCCCACCATCTCTTGCGTGTTCTACACATCCGCACACTTCCTTTTGCACCGGTATCTCCATGAGTTATCGGAACCGATATGTTGCCGTGGCACCATTTTCGTTATCGTTGCCGTGGCACCCCTTTTGTTCCACCATGGTGACCAAATGCTTCATAACATGCTCATGTCAACATTTTCATAAAATTGCATAAAACTTGTTTATGTCATCCGCATCATGATAACAACATTTAAAATGCTTAAAATTTTTGTTTGCATTAAATTGCTAAATGACACATGGGGATTTTCCGGATTTCTTGTTGGTTATATCCGGCCCCATTTAAATTGCCTAAATAGTTAGTTTTATTGTGCTTCACCCTTTGCCATGTTTAACAACATTTAATATTGATGAGTAGCATAACCGAGAGAGAACTAAATAATTGATGTGGTGTTTTGTCAATATGCAACTCGTTGCATATTGAGCTCCACTCAACTTGTAGTATTGTTTGTTGCACTTTGCCATGCCATGCCTCATTAAACCGGACATGCATCATACTTGATGGTGCTTCATGCCATGCGTATGTGATGGTTGTTTACTATGTTGTTTGTTTCTTTCCGGGTTGCTTCTCTCGTTAGCTTCGGTTTCGTTCCGGAGTTGTGAGGATCCGTTCGACTTCGTCCGTTTGTCTTCTTCATGGACTCATTCTTCTTCCTTGCGGGATCTCAGGCAAGATGACCATACCCTCGAAATCACTTCTATCTTTGCTTGCTAGATGCTCGCTCTTTTGCTATGCCTATGCTATGATGCCCACCACTTGCTATATCATGCCTCCCATGTTGCCATGTCAAGCCTCTAACCATCCTTTCCTAGCAAACCGTTGTTTGGCTATGTTACCACTTTGCTCAGCCCCTCTTATAGCGTTGTTAGTTGCAGGTGAAGATGAAATTTGTTCCTTGTTGGAACATGGAGATGTTGTTCCTTGTTGGAACATGTTTATTTGTTGGGATATCACAATATATCTTATTTAATTAATGCATCTATATATTTGGTAAAGGGTGGAAGGCTCGGCCTTATGCCTGGTGTTTTGTTCCACTCTTGCCGCCCTAGTTTCCGTCATACCGGTGTTATGTTCCCGGATTTTGCGTTCCTTACGCGGTCAGGTGATTTATGGGACCCCCCTGACAGTTCGCTTTGAATAAAACTCCTCCAGCAAGGCCCAACCTTGGTTTTACCATTTGCCTCACCTAGCCCTTTTTCCCTTGGGTTTCTGGAGCCCGAGGGTCATCTTTATTTAACCCCCCCGGGCCAGTGCTCCTTCGAGTGTTGGTCCAAACTAGAGCACCGTGCGGGACCATTCCTTGGCAACTTGGATTCATCGGTACCTGTACGCTTCGATTATCTGGTGTGCCCTGAGAACGAGATATGTGCAGCTCCTATCGGGATTTGTCGGCGCATCGGGCGGCTTTGCTGGTCTTGTTTTACCATGGTCGAAATGTCTTGTAAACCGGGATTCCGAGACTGATCGGGTCTTCCTGGGAGAAGGTCTATTCCTTCGTTGATCGCAAGAGCTTGTCATGGGCTAAGTTGGGACACCCCTGCAGGGTTTAAACTTTCGAGAGCCGTGCCCGCGGTTATGTGGCAGATGGGAATTTGTTAATGTCCGGTTGTAGATAACTTGACACCAGATCCGAATTAAAACGCATCAACCGCGTGTGTAGCCGTGATGGTCTCTTCTCGGCGGAGTCCGGGAAGTGAACACGGTTTCTGGGTTATGTTTGACATAAGTAGGTTGCTATAGGATCACTTCTTGATCATACTTTTATCGACCGTACTTTGCCTTCTCTTCTCGCTCTCATTTGCGTATGTTAGCCACCATATATGCTAGTCGCTTGCTGCAGCTCCACCTCATTACTACATCCTTCCTATAAGCTTAAATAGTCTTGATCTCGCGGGTGTGAGATTGCTGAGTCCTCGTGACTCACAGATACTTCCAAAACCAGTTTGCAGGTGCCTATGTTACCGAGCAGGTGATGCAACCAAGCTCAAGGAGGAGCTCGATGAAGATCTTGCCCTTTGTGTTGTTTCGTTCTAGTTGATCAGTAGTGGAGCCCAGTTGGGGTCGATCGGGGACCTTTGTCGCATTTGGGGTTCTTCTTTTATGTTGGTTCCGTAGTCGGACCTTGATTGTATCTGGATGATGTAATGCTTTACTCATGTATTGTGTGAAGTGGCGATTGTAAGCCAACTATGTATCTCTTTCCCTTATGTATTACATGGGTTGTGTGAAGATTACCTCACTTGCGACATTGCTTTCAATGCGGTTATGCCTCTAAGTCGTGCTTCGACACGTGGGACATATAGCCGCATCGAGGGCGTGACAAGTTGGGTATCAGAGCCTTCCCCGACCTTAGGAGCCCCACTGCTTGATCGTTTTAGCAGCCGAGTTGTGTCTACAAAACTGTTTTGAGTCATTTAGGATTATATATATCGGAGAGTTAGGAATTCTTTTTACTCCCCAGTCTCTTCATCGCTCTGGTAAGGCATCCTGACGTAGAGTTTTGACTCTTCTCTTCTCAAATTTCACTAAAAAAATTTTTAGGATCACGCGGGTATCTTGGAATCGTTCCAATGGTTTTATGATGAGAACATTGTCTTGGTGCCTCCTGTCAGGGGTTTAGTGGAAGTGTCCCGGGGAGTTGAGCTCTGAGGTGTTGTCGCCATAATTTTATCGTTGCAGTTCTGGAATACCTGAGTTTAGTACGCCGACATCGAAAATCTCTTTTATGCAGTTCGTTGGTGAGATAACCTCGACGCCACCCAGTACTGGGGCGGGAGTTCGGGAGTATCGCCATAACTTGTATAACGGATGCTTTTCGAAGGTTGAGGTAGACGATTTCCGAAGGTTTCTTGGTTATGTGTCGAAGGATGGATACAACTGGATGTAGGATTTGCTAGTTTTGGGTGAGATATTATGCTTCCCCTGTATCCCCAACACCTGATTGCATAACCGGAAAATTTCGGGAGTTTCATAGGTGGGAATTCAAGTAGCTCTTAGGATATCTTTCTGACGGATGTATGATATGAAATTGGGGTTCGATGTCTAGTGGTCCGCCTATTCACGGTTGGTTTTACAGTGGTCTCGTTGTGTCTTAAAGAGTCCTTGGCTATGCCGACTCGGGGACGCTTCATATGTCATGTGCACTGCCTTGTACATGATGGTGCTGTACGATCGATCCCGTGCAGGCCCCACCATGAAAACTTTGGGCGAAATCTCTATCATATGTTTGTTCCGGCTTATTCTACAAGCCAAATCCTTTGTTTTGTTTTGATTTGTGGTATTCGAGTTGCTTCAATGTCAATTGTTGATTCCATACCTTTCAAGCGGTGTTCTCATATTTCTATGGGAGCACTAATCCTATTGATCATCGAGATTGTCATGTTAATTCTTTTCCAACCGGTGTGCTTCTCTTCAAGTGGATTCGATCATTTCAACATCCGCAAGATCAATTCTAAGTTTTCTCAACGGTATCCATTCCATCTGCCCCAAGTTGTCCTTGTTTTCCCGCCCTCCCACCCTTTTTCTTCAAGGACTCAGATTTCTTAATCATGTATCCTTTTATTTGTGGGAAGTCTCTTCATTCTTTTCTTTCAATGTTCTTATCCGGTGATTTCCCATGAAGATGCTTAACAGTTTCAAGTTCATCATCCTTCATTGTTGTTTCTTCTTCAGTGGATTTAATTCAAGCTTTCGATATTCATCATATTCCTTTCCTCGTTTCAAATGCTTTCCCATGCCGGCGCACCTCTCAATCGCTCACTTCTCGCTATTCATTTTCCCTGAAGTGCTCAAGATATCTCCGAAGACTTGTGTTTCCATTCTTAATCCGTTCAAGCTATTTGGAGATTGTTATCTCATTCAAGCCATTTTATTCAACCGGTGCAATCTCTCTTTAAAATCATTTTCAACGGTGTTTTCTTTTGAGTGGGCCCTAACCCACAGGTTTTTTCCCAGGATCTTACCTGACTCTTCTAATTATTTTGGAGCCATTCCTAATTCTTTTTCAAGTGTAACGTAAGAATGGATTCCATCAGTCACATGCCTTTTCAAGATCGCTTCCAAATTCTTTTCATCGTTGGTTCAACCTTTCCAATTTTCATTCTGGAGTGCCTCAACAATTGTCATGGTGGTTCTCATCATCATTCTCAACATTTGAAGACCGAAGAAGAATTTTTCCTCTAAATCTTGGTCCGTTCTCTTAAAGATTCATAGTTCTAGATTATGCCATCCTCTCATAATTGTTTTGATTGTGACAATTCTTTTCTTACCATCCGGAGCATTTCATGAGTTGTTTCCATTTCTTTCCTCCAAGGGCCATCATGTCATAATTCTTCATTCTCAGCATGTAGCTATCGTTCTCCAAATCTTACCGGTGCATCGTTCAAATATCCTCTAATCAGCTCATGATCTCTTCGTACACTTGTATCTAAATCCCCTCAAGTATCTTCATTCGTTTTCCAATTCTTCCCGGTGAATTGTGCCTTTGCTACTTTCATTGTCAATTCTTACGGTGGTTCGTTCGAGATTCCTCTTCCTTTGCTACCATATCATTTCATTCGTCGTTTCCAATCCCACCGGTGGTCCCATTAATAACTTCTTCAAGTTGGCACTATATCTCTTTTCAATCCCTCAAGAAGAATAAGTAGTATGCCAAATCCATTGTTTGTCATCAATTTAAATTGGTGAAGGATATGCATAACATAATTCTTATTCTTGTTTCATCCAAGTGATTAATTTCTTCTTTCCGGAGTTGTTCATCATATCACATTCTTGGTTCGAGATGCTTCATCTTTTCTTTTCCGGAGTTCCAAGTTTTCCACTTTATCTCGTCGTGAAGCTCTATCTAAATCATCGCAAGGCTTCACCTTGTGTTCTCAACTTCCCTTTGTTTTTATCATCCTTTTATTATCGGAGTTCTTCATGGAGGCTCTACATGGTGGTTCGTCAAGGATTCTTTTCATTATTCAATTGTTCTTCATGATTTCTCTCGGAGTTATGACCCGCCAAGCTATACTCTAAAATAAACATGGTGCCCAACACATGTTTTGTTTTGAGGAGTTCTAGCATTCTTCATCTTGCATCCAAAGTGCAATTCTTCCTACCTTATCTTTTGAGGCGGTGTTATGTCATTCTTGATAATTTTCCTTCGTGTGTCATGATTCACAAGTTTTCAAGACTGACATATTTAAATCCATCATTTTCTGTTCGTTCAAGAGATCTTTTCAACCAATCAATCTTTTGTTGGAATTATATTGGGTTATATTTCACCTAAAGCCTTCCCTAAGGAATGTTGCTATTTGTGGTGATTACGCATGACCCAAGCTTGCTCTTTATCCTCTTGGTGGAAGAAGTTTTCGTCTCTTCGTTGATCTCAAGCAAGCAATTGTTTTCGTTAGTGGCAGAATTTCACCTCAAGTGTTGAGATGTTTCCATAAGCCCACTGCAAGCTTATTCTTTTCGTTGTTGGTTTTCCAACAACTCCATTATAACCTTCTTGGAAGGGTGCTTTCCAAGCTCAATTGTGGAAGATGTTGCCATTTTCCCCTCCATTCTGTTATTCCAATAATCTATCTTCTATTCTTTCTTCTGGAGGCATGGTGATGGTTCTCTCTTCACTCATCATCTCTTTTGGTCAAGATCATGTTCTTTTACATGCTTATCCATTTCACCGGACTGTTGTGTCTATCATTCCTCTTTTAACCGGAGTCTCATCCAAGTGCTTTCATTTTGCCAAGTTAAAAATTCTATTACTTCCATTTCCAACCGGAGTGTTGTATCATCTCTTCAATATCTTTTCATCTTATCAAGTTTTCTTCTCTTTTCTACCATAGTGCTGTCCAAATTCTGTCATTCTTGTTCCTTGGCTATCTCATTATACCGAGGTGGTCATATTCTTTTCGTTTGTGAAGCTCTTATTTCCATGTCTTTCAACCTACAAGGTTCTTGTAATGTTCCTTGTTCCTCTTTTCTAACAGATTGTTTGCGATCTCGTTCATCTCCGTTGTACTCTTTCTTTTAAATTTCTCAACCTCTCAAGGTTCGTGGTTTCACTCATTGGTCGAAGAAGCAACTTAGTTTTACCTCTTCTCTTCCTCTTCCATTTTTCTCCAGTGCCATCCTAGATCTCGGGACGAGATCCTCATGTAGTGGTGGAGTGTTGTAACGCCCCAGATATAACTTTCCATATTCGTAACTCCAACTCTTGCCTTTTCCGGAGATGCGATATGATTATTTCCTTCGTGGTTGGGTCTTTGTCTTCGTTTTGCATTTTGTTCATGTCAGGCTTTTCATCTCATTGCTTCATGTGCATTGCATCATGGCATCTTGCAACCTTTTTTTATAAAACTCATCTAAATAAACTGTATGGATCTTCGGTCCATTTAAATCGAGGGAATTCACATGGTGATTTCTCTTTACAGCATATAAAAGTCTCTCAATATTGTTAGGGAGCTATATTAAATATTCCATTAACTTCGGAATCACCATAACACACATGCAGTTTAAGTTCCATGCATTTTCTATCTCAATTCCTTGTCTCAAACTTTGCCAACAATTCTTTCTCCATTTATTGTGGCTCCTCTAAAATTCTCAACATTTTTGGGTCTTCCAAACCTCCACTTCCTATTCACCCATTTGAATTAAATTCAAATGTTTTTGAATCTAAACCTTGCATCCATGCCCACTCCTATTTTCTTGGATTAAACTCATTTTTCTGAGTCTGAGAAAATTAATCCCCATGTCCAACTTCTTTCCCTAACCCTCTTTTTCTTTTCTTCTCTCTAATTCTTTTTTGTTAAAGAAAGTATGAGAGAGAGAGAGGAGAGAGACAGCCCAGGCCGGCCCATCCATCACCACAGCCCATCTAACCTCCTAAGCCCAGCCATCCCCATCTTAACCCTAGCCTCTTGCTGATGCCCTCGCTCTCTCCCTCGATGCCCATCCAGTGCCGCCAGGAATCGTCGCTCTCTATCCCTCTCCCTCCGCTCGATCTCCTCACCCTCTCGATCCCCTCGCGCCTCCACGCTGTCTTCCACGCCTCCGCCTCTGCCCAAAGCCTCGCCCATGCCTCCCGCCGTCCAACCGCGCCGCGCCCTCAAGCACCTCGCCTCCACACGCCCCTCCGTCGTCTGCTTCCGGCGCCTCCGACCCTCCTCTGCATCGTCTCCCCGCATCACCTCCCCCCGTGCCTCTCCTCCTGCTTCTCCTCGTCGCCACCAAACCGCCTCGGCCTCGCCGCCGGCAGTAGCAGCAGCTGCTGCACCCTCTCGCCGACGCCGCGCCTGGACCTTCCCCGCGCCTTGCCTTTGACCTTGGCTTCCGCGTTCCATGGCCATGAGCGCCACCCGCAACAGTTTCAGGCCATCCCTGGCGCCGAGTCCCTCGCCGCCCTTCTGCACCTCGTCTCCGGCCCTGTCCGTCGGAGCCACGCCTCCCGGTGCCCGCAGCTGCGTCACCAGTCTTCCTCCTTGACGCTGCTGCCTCGAGCCTCCCCATGCCGCGCGAGACCGCCGTGCCAAGTTCCCATCGCTGCCGCTGCAAGTCCCGCTCGAAAACAGCCCCTGCATCGCGCCAAGTCTCTGCATCGCGCCCCTATTGCTGTTGACGCCAAGTCCAACGGTCACCGAGCGTGGATTCGCCAAGTACCACCACCAATACCTCTGGATTCGCCAAGTACCCCACCGGCAAGACCACAAGGATGCTCGGACGACTACAGACTGAAACGCCAAGTTCCTCTCCGAACATGTACGACTACCATCGCCGAGACCGCAAGTACCACGACAACCCCGAAGGGATTCAAACCCATCAAGTTCCTCTACAACTCTTGTACGACTACCGTTGTTGTGTACAACTACTTCCACTATCGTCGCCCCGAAGATGTTGGATTCGTCAAGTACCTCTCCGAAACGAACGTGTACTACTACTTCCACTACGGCCCATGTACCACTACTTCCTTCGTCGAACTCGACCCGCTTCGAAATGCATGCTTCAAAGGTATAACTGCCGAGACGACCGCCTGTGAACGAATGCATGTTGTATGAGATGCTCATGTTCGAACCATGTCCAAGTTGTTTTTGCACATTCCTCGTTTGCCATGCCTTCGACCCGTGGGAACATGGTAGTCGGGAGCACCCCACCATCTCTTGCGTGTTCTACACATCCGCACACTTCCTTTTGCACCGGTATCTCCATGAGCTATCGGAACCGATATGTTGCCGTGGCACCATTTTCGTTATCGTTGCCGTGGCACCCCTTTTGTTCCGCCATGGTGACCAAATGCTTCATAACATGCTCATGCCAACATTTTCATAAAATTGCATAAAACTTGTTTATGTCATCCGCATCATGATAACAACATTTAAAATGCTTAAAATTTTTGTTTGCATTAAATTGCTAAATGACACATGGGGATTTTCCGGATTTCTTGTTGGTTATATCCGGCCCCATTTAAATTGCCTAAATAGTTAGTTTTATTGTGCTTCACCCTTTGCCATGTTTAACAACATTTAATATTGATGAGTAGCATAACCGAGAGAGAACTAAATAATTGATGTGGTGTTTTGTCAATATGCAACTCGTTGCATATTGAGATCCACTCAACTTGTAGTATTGTTTGTTGCACTTTGCCATGCCATGCCTCATTAAACCGGACATGCATCATACTTGATTGTGCTTCATGCCATGCGTATGTGATGGTTGTTTACTATGTTGTTTGTTTCTTTCCGGGTTGCTTCTCTCGTTAGCTTCGGTTTCGTTCCAGAGTTGTGAGGATCCGTTCGACTTCGTCCGTTTGTCTTCTTCATGGAATCGTTCTTCTTCCTTGCGGGATCTCAGGCAAGATGACCATACCCTCGAAATCACTTCTATCTTTGCTTGCTAGATGCTCGCTCTTTTGCTATGCCTATGCTATGATGCCCACCACTTGCTATATCATGCCTCCCATGTTGCCATGTCAAGCCTCTAACCATCCTTTCCTAGCAAACCGTTGTTTGGCTATGTTACCACTTTGCTCAGCCCCTCTTATAGCGTTGTTAGTTGCAGGTGAAGATGAAGTTTGTTCCTTGTTGGAACATTGAGATGTTGTTCCTTGTTGGAACATGTTTCTTTGTTGGGATATCACAATATATCTTATTTAATTAATGCATCTATATATTTGGTAAAGGGTGGAAGGCTCGGCCTTATGCCTGGTGTTTTGTTCCACTCTTGCCGCCCTAGTTTCCGTCATACCGGTGTTATGTTCCCGGATTTTGCATTCCTTACGCGGTCGGGTGATTTATGGGACCCCCCTGACAGTTCGCTTTGAATAAAACTCCTCCAGCAAGGCCCAACCTTGGTTTTACCATTTGCCTCACCTAGCCCTTTTTTCCTTGGGTTTCCGGAGCCCGAGGGTCATCTTTATTTAACCCCCCCGGGCCAGTGCTCCTTCGAGTGTTGGTCCAAACTAGAGCACCGTGCGGGACCATTCCTTGGCAACTTGGATTCGTCGGTACCTGTACGCTTCGCTTATCCGGTGTGCCCTGAGAACGAGATATGTGCAGCTCCTATCGGGATTTGTCGGTGCATCGGGCGGCTTTGCTGGTCTTGTTTTACCATTGTCGAAATGTCTTGTAAACCGGGATTTCGAGACTAATCGGGTCTTCCTGGGAGAAGGTCTATTCCTTCGTTGATCGCGAGAGCTTGTCATGGGCTAAGTTGGGACACCCCTGCAGGGTTTAAACTTTCGAGAGCCGTGCCCGCGGTTATGTGGCAGATGGGAATTTGTTAATGTCCGGTTGTAGATAACTTGACACCAGATCTGAATTAAAAAGCATCAACCGCGTGTGTAGCCGTGATGGTCTCTTCTCGGCGGAGTCCGGGAAGTGAACACGGTTTCTGGGTTATGTTTGACATAAGTAGGTTGCTATAGGATCACTTCTTGATCATACTTTTATCGACCGTGCTTTGCCTTCTCTTCTCGCTCTCATTTGCGTATGTTAGCCACCATATATGCTAGTCGCTTGCTGCAGCTCCACCTCATTACTACATCCTTCCTATAAGCTTAAATAGTCTTGATCTCGCGGGTGTGAGATTGCTGAGTCCTCGTGACTCACAGATACTTCCAAAACCAGTTTGCAGGTGCCTATGTTACCGAGCAGGTGACGCAACCAAGCTCAAGGAGGAGCTCGATGAAGATCTTGCCCTTTGTGTTGTTTCGTTCTAGTTGATCAGTAGTGGAGCCCAGTTGGGGTCAATCGGGGACCTTTGTCGCATTTGGGGTTCTTCTTTTATTTTGGTTCCGTAGTCGGACCTTGATTGTATCTGGATGATGTAATGCTTTACTCATGTATTGTGTGAAGTGGCGATTGTAAGCCAACTATGTATCTCTTTCCCTTATGTATTACATGGGTTGTGTGAAGATTACCTCACTTGCGACATTGCTTTCAATGCGGTTATGCCTCTAAGTCGTGCTTCGACACGTGGGAGATATAGCCGCATCGAGGGCGTTACACCAGGAGACTTGGATATGAAGTCGGTGGAGCCACGAGGCGGCCACAAGGACGGAGGGCGCGCCCCCCACCCTTGTGGGCCCCCCGTGCATCTCCTGACCTAATTCTTTCGCCTATATATTCCCATATATCCCCAAACCACCAGAGGCATCCACAAAAACACTTTTCCACCGCCACAACCTTCTGTACCCGTGAGATCCCATCTAGGGACCTTTTCCGGCACCCTGTTGGAGGGGGATTCATCACGGAGGTGGATTTATGATCAGCTTATCTATGAATATTATTTGAATCTTCACTGAATTCTTTTATGCATGATTTGATATCATTGTAATTCTCTTCGAATACCGGTTTGGTTTGGCCAACTAGATTGGTTTTTCTTGCAATGGGAGAAGTGCTTAGCTTTGGGTTCAATCTTGCGGTGTCCTTTCCCAATGACAGTAGGAGCAGCAAGGCACGTATTGTATTGTTGCCATCAAGGATAAAAATATGGGGTTTTCATCATATTGCTTGAGTTAATTCCTCTACATCATGTCATCTTGCTTAATGCGTTACTCCGTTCTTTATGAACTTAATACTCTAGATGCATGCTGGATGGCGGTTGATGTGTGGAGTAATAGTAGTAGACGCAGAATCGTTTCAGTCTACTTGACTCGGACGTGATGCCTATATTCATGATCATTGCCTTAGATACTCTAATCTACAATATTAGTTTTTGATCTACTCTTTTTGCAATCTTTTACTTTCCAATCTATAAACCAAAAATACCAAAAATATTTACTTTATCGTCTATCTATCTCTATCAGATCTTACTTTTGCAAGTAACCATGAAGGGATTTACAACCCCTTTATCATGTTGCGTGCAAGTTTGTTTGAATGTTTGTGCAGGTATTCGGTGATTTGTGCGTTGTCTCCTACTGGTTGATACCTTGGTTCTCAAACTGACGGAAATACTTATCTCTACTTTGCTGCATCACCCCTTCCTCTTGAAGGGAAAAACCGACGCAAGCTCAAGAAGTAGCAAGCACGCACCCCTCCAAGAAGGCCTGGCAAGCCCTGCCCCCGGCAGGCACAAGCCAGTTACCACCGCTCCACCGCACCATGACGCTAGTCACTTACAGATGTGGTGTCGAGACCCCCAGACGGCTAAGTGGCACTCATTAAGCACGTGGCTGTTTGCTAGAAGATAGATCACACCATTTGACACCCGTCCAGGGGCGTGTCAAGATGATAAGGAGAAGTTAGATAAGCGGCGATATAAGCTTGCCAGGGATGCACCCCCGCAAGCCACCTAAGGTAGCATTTATGTCATTTTGTCCTAAGTGCTAGAGTTAGGTATGATAGCATTGTCGGCTATCTAATCACAAGATAATGTATGTTTTTCCACTATGGTTACCCCTTGGGCTATAAAAGGAGGCCCAAGGCAACCTAGAGAAGGATTCGGACCATCTCACACTTGTACTCGCGTAGCAGCTTGATGTCTACTACACAACCTTCTTCTTGTAGACGTTGTTGGGCCTCCAAGTGCAGAGGTTTGTAGGACGGTAGAAAATTTCCCTCAAGTGAATGACCTAAGGTTTATCAATATGTGGGAGGCGTAGGATGAAGATGGTCTCTCTCAAACAACCCTGCAACCAAATAACAAAGAGTCTCTTGTGTGCCCAACACACCCACTACAATGGTAAATTGTATAGGTGCACTTGTTCGGCGAAGAGATGGTGATACAAGTGCAATATGGATGGTAGATATAGGTTTTTGTAATATGAAAATATAAAAACAAACAGGTAGCTAATGATAAAAGTGAGCACAAACGATATTGCAATGCTTCGAAACAAGGCCTAGGGTTCATACTTTCACTAGCGCAAGTTCTCTCAACAATGATAACATAATTGGCTCAAATAGCAATCCCTCAAAGTGCAACAAAGAGTCACTCCAAAGTCACTAATAGCGAGAACAAATGAAGAGATTATTGTAGGGTACGAAACCACCTCAAAGTTATTATTTCTGATCAACCCATTAGGCTATTCCTATAAGTGTCACAAACAACCCTAGAGTTCATAGTAAAATAACACCTTAAGAAACACATCAACCAAAACCCTAATGTCACCGAGATACTCCAATGTCACCACAAGTATCCTGGGGTATGATTATACATATGCATCACACAATCTCAGATTCATCTATTCAACCAACACAAAGAACTCCAAAGAGTGACCCAAAGATTCTACCAGAGAGTCAAGACGAAAACGTGTGCCAACCCCTATGCATAAGTTCACAAGGTCACTGAACCCGCAAGTTGATCACCAAAACATACATCAAGTAGATCACATGATATCCCATTGTCACCACAGATAAGCACATGCAAGACATACATCAAGTGTTCTCAAATCCATAAAGACTCAATCCGATAAGATAACTTCAAAGGGAAAACTCAATCCATTACAAGAGAGTAGAGGGGGAGAAACATAATAAGATCCAACTATAATAGCAAAGCTCGCGGTACAACAAGATCATGCCAAATCAAGAACACGAGAGAGAGAGAGAGAGATCAAAAACATAGCTACTGGTACATACCCTCATCCCCGAGGGTGAACTACTCCCTCCTCGTCACGGAGAGCGCCGCTATGATGAAGATGGCCACCGGTGATGGATCCCCCCTCCGGTAGGGTACCGGAACGGGCTTCCGAGAGGTTTTTCATGGGTACAGAGGCTTGCGGCAGTGGAACTCCCGATCTAGGTTTATTTCTGGGGGTTTCTGTATTTATAGGAATTTTTGGCGTCGGTCTCACGTCAGGGGGGTCTCCGAGTCGTCCATGAGATAGGGGGCGCGCCGAGGGGGTAGGGCACGCCCTCCACCCTCCTGCACGGCTCGGGACTCTTCTAGCCCAACTCTTTTACTCCGGGGGCTTCTTTTGGTCCATAAAAAATCATCAAAAATTGGCACGTCAATTGGACTCCGTTTGGTATTCCTTTTCTCTAGAACTCAAAAACAAGGAAAAAAACAGAGACTGGCACTGGGCTCTAGGTTAATAGGTTAGTCCCAAAAATCATATAAAATAGCATATAAATGCATATAAAACATCTAAGATGGATAATATAATAGCATGGAAAAATCAAAAATTATAGATACGTTGGAGACGTATCAAGCATCCCCAAGCTTAATTCCTGCTCGTCCTCGAGTAGGTAAATGATAAAAACAGAATTTTTGATGCGGAATGCTACCTAACATATTTATCAATGCAATTTTCCTTATTGTGGCATGAATGTTCAGATCCGAAAGATTCAAGACAAAAGTTTAATATTGACATAAAAACAATAATACTTCAAGCATACTAACAAAGCAATCATGTCTTCTCAAAATAAGATGGCCAAAGAAAGCTATCCCTACAAAATCATATAGTCTGGTTATGCTGTATCTTCATCACACAAAATATTTAATCATGCACAACCCCGATGACAAGCCAACCAATAGTTTCATACTTTTGTATTCTCAAATTTTTACATCTTTCACGCAATACATGAGCGTGAGCCATGGACATAGTACTATAGGTGGAATAGAATGGTGGTTGTGGAGAATACAAAAAAGGAGGAAGATAGTCTCACATAAACTAGGCGTATCAATGGGCTATGGAGATGCCCATCAATAGATATCAATGTGAGTGAATAGGGATTGCCATGCAACGAATGCACTAGAGCTATAAGTGTATGAATGCTCAAAAAGAAACTAAGTGGGTGTGCATCCAACTTGCTTGCTCACGAAGACCTAGGGCACTTTTGAGGAAGCCCATCATTGGAATATACGAGACAAGTTATATAATGAAAAATTCCCACTAGTATATGAAAGTGACAACATAGGTGACTCTCTATCATGAAGTTCATGGTGCTACTTTGAAGCACAAGTGTGATAAAAGGATAGTAGCATTGCCCCTTCCCTCTTTTTCTCTCATTTTTTATTTTTATTTTATTTGGGACTTTTCTATTTTATATCTTTTTATGGCCTCTTTTTCTTTAGTCCGGAGTCTCATCCTAACTTGTGGGGGAATCATAGTCTCCATCATCCTTTCCTCACTGGGACAATTCTCTAATAATGAAGATCATCACACTTTTATTTACTTACAACTCAAGAATTACAACTCGATACTTAGAACAAAATATGACTCTATATGAATGCCTCCGGTGGTGTACCGGGATGTGCAATGAATCAATAGTGACATGTACGATAGAATTATGAAAGGTGGCTTTGCCACAAATATGATGTCAACTACATGATCATGCAAAGCAATATGACAATGATGAAGCGTGTCATAATAAACGGAACGGTGGAAAGTTGCATGGCAATATATCTCGGAATGGCCATGGAAATGCCATATAGGTAGGTATGGTGGCTGTTTTGAGGAAGGTAGTGGTGGGTGTATGGTATCGGAGGAAGTTGCACGATACTAGAGAGGCTAGCAATGGTGGAAGGGTGAGAGTGCGTATAATCCATGGACTCAACATTAGTCATAAAGAACTCACATACTTATTCTAAAAATTTATTAGTTGTCGAAATGAAGTACTACGTGCATGCTCCTAGGGGGAATAGATTGGTAGGAAAAGACCATCGCTCGTCCACGACCGCCACTCATAAGGAAGACAATCAATAAATAAATCATGCTCCAACTTCATCACATAACAGTTCACCATACGTGCATGCTACGGGAATCAGAAACTTTAACACAAGTATCTCTCAAATTCATAACTAATCTACTAGCATGACTCTAATATCACCATCTTCATATCTCAAAACAATCATAAAGAATCAAACTTCTCATAGTATTCAATGCACTTTATATGAAAGTTTTTATTATATCCCTCTTGGATGCCCAACATATTAGGACTAAATTTATGACCAAAGCAAATTACCATGCTGTTCTAAAAGACTCTCAAAATAATATAAGTGAAGTATGAGATTTCATTAATTTCTTCAAAATAAAACCACCGCCGTGCTCTAAAAAGGTATAATTGAAGCACTAGAGCAAATGACAAACTACTCCAAAAGATATAAGTGAAGATCAATGAGTAGTCGAATAATTATGTAATTATGTGAAGACTCTCTAACATTTAAGAATTTCAGATCTTGGGACATTATTCAAACAGCAAGCAAAATAAAATGACGCTCCAAGCAAAACACATATCATGTGGTGAATAAAAATATAGCTCCAAGTAAAGTTACCGATGAACGAAGATGAAAGAGGGGATGCCTTCCGGAGCATCCCCAATCTTAGGCTCTTGGTTGTACTTGAACATTACCTTGGGGTGTCTTGGTCATCCCCAAGCTTAGGCTCTTGCCACTACTTATTCCATAGTCCATCGAATCTTTACCCAAAACTTGAAAACTTCACAACACAAAACTCAACAGAAAACTAGTCAGCTCCGTTAGTATAAGAAAAATAAATCACCACTTTTGGTACTGTTGTGAACTATTCTAAATTCATATTGGTGTAATATCTACTGTATTCCAACTTCTCTATGGTTCATACCCTCTGATACTACTCATAGATTCATCAAAATAAGCAAACAACACATAGAAAACAGAATGTCAAAAACAGAACAGGCTGTAGCAATCTGTAACTCTCGAATACTTCTGTAACTCCAAAAATTCTGAAATAAACTGGTGGACGTGAGGAATTTGTTTATTAATCTTATGAAAAAATAATAAACTTAAAAGCACTTTTCTGTTAAAAATTACAATTATTCTCGTGAGCGCAAAGTTTCTGTTTTTTACAGCAAAATCGCATTAACTTTCACCCAAGTCTTCCCAAAGGTCCTACTTGGCACTTTATTGAAACAAAAGCTATAAAACATGATTACTATAGTAGCATAATCATTTTAACACACAAAAACAGTAGGGATAAATATTGGGTTGTCTCCCAACAAGCGCTTTTCTTTAATGCCTTTTTAGCTAGGCATGATGATGACAATGTTGCTCACATAAAAGATAAGAATTGAAACATAATGGGAGAATCATGAAGAATATGACTAACACATTTAAGTCTAACCCACTTCCTATGCCTAGGGATTTTGTGAGCAAACAACTTATGGGAACAATAATCAAGTAGCATAGGAAAGCAAAACAAGCATAGCTTCAAGATTTTCAACACATAGAGAGGAAACTTGATATTATTGCAACTCATACAAGCATATGTTCCTCCCCCATAGTAATTTTCAGTAGCATCATGAATAAATTCAACAAAACCATCACATAAATCATTCTTTTCATGAGCCACAAGCATAGAAATTTTATTACTCTCCACATAAGCAAAACTCTTCTCATTCGGAATAGTGAGAGTATCATAAGAAACTTTAATACTATAAATTGTTTCCACATTAAAAGAGTAATGGTCAGAAAAAGGGTAATAATAATCATGACAAGTTTTATAAATATAATCATCACTACTTTTTATAGCATAAGTATCATCACAATAATCATCATAAGTAGCAGCTTTGTTCTCATCATAATCAATTGAAACCTCTTCCAAGATAGTGGAATCATTACTAAATAAAGTCATGACCTCTCCAAATCCACTTTCATAATTATCACAATAATATTCAACATCCTCCAAAATAGTGGGATCATTACTTCCTAAAGTTGACACTCTGCAAACCCACTTTCATCAATATAATCATCATAAGTAGGAGGCATGCTATCATCATAATAAATTTGCATATCAAAACTTGGGAGACTAAAAATATCTTCTTCATTAAACCTAGCATCCCCAAGCTTGGGACAAACATTAATTTCAGCAAATAAATTCTCAAACATGTCATTCTCATCAAACATAGCATCCCCAAGCTTGGGCCTTTGCATATCATAAGCATAATCACTCTCATCATTAATAGTATGGATAGCATCAATAGTATAGAAATTATCATCATATAATGAGTAATAGGAGCAACATCATTTGGGAGGGATACCTTTTTACCATTTCTTCTTCGTCTTTTCTTTTTCTTCTTCACATCATGTGTGGGTTTAATCCTCTTTCTGGAGCTCCTTATTAATGAGATTGGTTGAATAGAAAGCTCCTCCTCATTACCTAATTCATCATAAGAAAGAATAGGAGGATATTGGGAAATCTCTTCCCTTTCATTAGTATTCTCTTCATCTTCTATTTGTTTTCTTGTCTTTATGTATTGGCAATATAAGGATTTTCAATGCAATTCACCGCACAATACATATAAATTTTCTCTAGATCAATATCAAGAAATTTCTCAAGGTTATATTCTGGAATATCCTTAGTTATATGTTTCATTTCTTCATAACCTAAAAGAAAACTAAGTTCATTATGATGAGCAAGGGAAATCAAGTCATCACAATTTTTGGACACGATTCGATCATGAAACAATTTGCATTGGAGATTTAAATGATCACATTCATTGCAAAGTTCACAATGATGGCAAAGAAATTTTAAATTTTCAACACAAACATCTAGCCTCTCTTGCAACCATTTAGTTTCTAAATACTTATGCCTCTTGCAAAATCTATCTTCCCTATTTGGTGTGTACTTGGAAACTCTATGCCCTCCACAAAAGTTGACATGCTTATAAGAGACATTTTCATCATGACTAGTGCAATCATCATTAGTAGTATGGATATTCAAAGAGTTCATACTAACAACATTGCAACCATGCTCATCATTCAAAGATTTAGTGCCAAACATTTTAATGCATTCTTCTTCTAGCACTTGGGCACAATTTTCCTTTCCATCATTTTCATGAAAGACATTAAAAAGATGAAGAATATGAGGCACCCTCAATTCCATTTTTTTTAGTTTTCTTTTATAAACTAAACTAGTGATAAAACAAGAAACAAAAAGATTCAATTGCAAGATCTAAAGATAAACCTTCAAGAACTAACCTCCCCGGCAATGGCGCCAGAAAAGAGTTGATGTCTACTACACAAACTTCTTCTTGTAGACATTGTTGGGCCTCCAAGTGCAGAGGTTTGTAGGACAGTAGGAAATTTCCCTCAAGTGGATGACCTAAGGTTTATCAATCCGTGGGATGCGTAGGATGAAGATGGTCTCTCTCAAACAACCCTACAACCAAATAACAAAGAGTCTCTTGTGTCCCCAACACACCCAACACAATGGTAAATTGTATAGGTGCACTAGGTCGGTGAAGAGATGGTGATACAAGTGCAATATGGATGGTAGATATAGGTTTTTCTAATCTTAAAATATAAAAACAGCAAGGTAACTAACGATAAAAGTGAGCACAAATGGTATTGCAATGTTTCGAAACAAGGCCTAGGGTTCATACTTTCACTAGCACAAGTTCTCTCAACAATGATAACATAATTGGATAAAATAACAATCCCTCAACGTGCAACAAAGAGTTACTCCAAAGTCACTAATAGCGGAGAACAAACAAAGAGATTATTGTAGGGTACGAAACCACCTCAAAGTTATTCTTTCCGATCAATCCATTGGGCTATTCCTATAAGTGTCACAAACAGCCCTAGAGTTATGTCACCTAGATACTCCAATGTCACCACAAGTATCCGCGGGTATGATTATACAATATGCATCACACAATCTCAGATTCATCTATTCAACCAACACAAAGAACTTCAAAGAGTGCCCCAAAGTTTCTACCGGAGAGTCAAGACAAAAATGTGTGCCAACCCCTATGCATAGGTTCACAAGGTCACTGAACCCGCAAGTTGATCACCAAAACATAAATCTAGTAGATCACGTGATATCCCATTGTCACCATAGATAAGCAGATGCAAGACATACATCAAGTGTTCTCAAATCCTTACAGACTCAATCCGATAAGATAACTTCAAAGGGAAAACTCAATCCATTACAAGAGAGTAGAGGGGGAGAAACATAATAATATCCAACTATAATAGCAAAGCTCGCGGTACATCAAGATCGTGCCAAATCAAGAACACGAGAGAGAGAGAGAGAGATCAAACACATAGCTACTGGTACATACCCTCAGCCCCGAGGGTGAACTACTCCCTCCTCGTCATGGAGAGCAACGGGATGAAGAAGATGGCCACCGGTGATGGACCCCCCCTCCGGCAGGGTGGCGGAATGGGCTCCCAAGAGGTTTTTGGTGGGTACAGAGGCTTGCGGCGGCGGAACTCCCGATCTAGGTTTATTTCTGGGGGTTTCTATATTTATAGGAATTTTTGGCGTCGGTCTCATGTCAGGGGGTGTCTCCGAGTCGTCCACGAGATAGGGAGGCGCGCCTAGGGGGGTAGGGCGCGCCCTCCACCCTTGTGGACAGCTCGGGACTCTTCTGGCCCAACTCTTTTACTCCGGGGGCTTCGTTTGGTCCAGAAAAAATCATCAAAAATTGGCACGTCAACTGGACTCCGTTTGGTATTCCTTTTCTGTAAAACTCAGAAACAAGGAAAAAATAGAAACTGGCACTGGGCTCTAGGTTAATAGGTTAGTCTCAAAAATCATATAAAATAGCATATAAATGCATATAAAACATCTAAGATGGATAATATAATAGCATGGAACAATCAAAAATTATAGATACGTTGGAGACGTATCACAGCTCTCCCCAAGGCCACCTTGCCGAGCTTGAGCGTTGTGTGTCGTCGTGTTCCTCCATCGAATCCAACAAAGCAGGAGTTGGGTTTTACGCTTCTCAGCGGCCTGAACCTGGGTAAAAACCACTGGAGTCTCGTCGTCGTGCTGCCTCATGGCCTTCGCTCTTTGCGCAACGTGATCTCCCCCTTGCCGAACCACAAAGGGGCCCGTGGACCCTTGTGATCATGTCTACCCACGACAAAAAGACTACGGATTCATGCAACGATCTTACTTCCTCGTGCCGGATGTCAGATCTGCAACAGAAGTCCAATGATGCTGCCGCCCGCACGCTGGATTCGATCTCGGAACGAGCCCTCGATACATCCTCTCTTACGGATTCAGCCTTGAGCTCGTATTTGAGCATTTCCTCATTTGTTCAGAGACACCCATTTGTTCTATTGTGTAGCAGTTCTATTATAAGCAGTAGCAGCTCAATTGTAGCCAATATTTTATTGCGAATAATTCCCGCAACCTGAGGAGAAAAAAAGGCATTTACTTATTATAGACATGGTGCGATTTGACACTTTTTTTGCTTTTTTTGCCCTACCTATACTTCAATCTTACGAAAAAGAGAAGGGGTTGGCATAGAGAGAACCAAATTTGTAAAGAAAACGAACCCACGCTTCGGGAAGGTGAGGCGAACTAACAATTCCTTCTGCCGTGTATCCTCGATTGATGCGGCTTAAGATACTTCAATTGTAAATTTGAGTATTGAGCAAAAGGTTACACCTATAGGATATGGTGTGGTATGGATTACAGGCCAATCCTACTCTATTAGTATCGGTAGGAGGCATAGGGGAGAAAAGCACTACACCTAGAAATAAGAATCAACAAGAGAAAAACTTTGTTAGATATTACCCCTTTCCTGATTGGTATCAGGGCTGGGAAGAATGGTTGGGATAACAAACAACCATCAGGTGTGTACTTTGGATACTCCTATAACCACAAAAGATTGTTGAAGTAGATAATTCTTATAAATAGGAGGTGTTGAGAACAAAGAAATTATTGGAGATATCATTTTCCTCTAGCATTAATAGAATTCATTGGTGTAAAGAAAGACCTCTTATGCATCCAAAATGTGGTGATTCACGGAAACCATGAATGATGAAAAAGTGGTGATTGCATCTGTTGTGACCATCCACGAAGGTCATGGATGATGACAAGTATGAAATGTCCAATATGCATGCAATGCACAAGCACCGCAAGTGGCAATAAATTATTTCCATCCTCGCCGTTGATACAGTTGTAACAATGGTCTTTTAGGACCAGTTAAATTAGCCATGCAAAGGCTATGTAAATACACTCGAGCAATTATTTTGTAGTTTACTTTAATGTGATTCCAATAGTTTATTTTGAGTTTAAAACTAGTGATTGTGATGTGTTGGTGTAGGGTGATGTCCGCTTGAACCGCAGAAAGCTGGTTGACGATGATGTCTGCTTGAACTGCAACGATGACAATGTCACTAGTACAGCGAGGTGCTATACACACGGTTTTTAACCCCTTTCCGCGGCGGCTTTTGAAACCGTCACCAAGTGAGTGTGGGTGATAGGGGGGTCCTTCCCACACGACCGAGAAACCGTCGGGGATAGGCCCTCCTGGTACACAAGCTGGGCCAAAATGAGCTCATGTGCGAGCAGGCGAGGCTTCAAAACCCAATCGTTTTTGTTCGTTTGTACATCCCTCACGGTGAATCCCAAAAAAATATTTCTGTCATATGTATATCACACACAGTCAATCCAAGGAAGACGTTTCCGTTCTTATGTACATCCCACATAGTCAATCCAGGGAAAACGTTTCTGCTCGTATGTACATCGCACATAGTCAATCCAGGGAAAACGTTTCCGTTCGTATGTATATCCCACACAGTTTTTTGTATAGGCTCGTTTGTGATAGGTGTAACTATCACACACGCTCTACCTTGGTTAACCGTTTTCTTTTATCAACTACAGCACACATGATTTGATGTAGAAACCTATGTGGCATTGTGCTATCCATCACAAGCGCTTTTACTGCTAGAACCGTTTGCAAAGTTCCATCACCCATTTAGCTGGTTTATTAGTTTACAATTAATAATTCCAATATTATGCAAATTTACATTTCATATAGAACAACTGTTTGCCAATTTCATATCAGGCACATAAATATATTTTAACATCACAGTACGATAGCTACCTAAAAACAGCACAGTACATCATATAGCTAGTTCAACTTCATAAGAACAATACTAGAACAATATATTCATTTCCCTAATCGAGATCATCCAGGCTCGTGTTATCCACCTCTGCTTTCAGTTCAGTAAGAACCTGTTTTGCACTAGCCAACTAGGAAAGTGCCTCCTCCTTCGCCAACACCATCTTAGCAAAGTCTGATTTAAAAAAATCTAAGCTCATTCTCCACCTTCCTCTTTTTATCCTGCATCTTCAAATATTCTTTAGCGTTGACAACACTTTCCCTAAGCCTACCTCTATTCTCTTCCTCATACATGCTCCAGAGCTTTGCTAGGCACATCTTCAAAGACTATGGCCACTCTTGATCAACCCACTCCTAGTAAGAACACTTCCATTCATCCTATAATATTTGAAACTAGATCAGTAAATGGGTTTATAGCAACATAGAAAATCACCAATACTTATTTTGAAAAACTAAATAAACAGGTTAATTATGACATATCTTCTCAAAAAGATCAATGTGCAAATGAATTAATTGCTACTGAGACAACAACCAAATTCTAAAACATCAGAAGCTATAATTAACTACAACAATGCTGCAAGTTCTTACTCATGTATTATAAATAACAAATTGAACATTTTATGAGAAAGGTAAATATAACTGCAACAACATAGAGACAGTGTTTGGATGACGGCAAACTGATACAAACAGGTGTACATGCACAAATTTAGTAACAGAGAACTAATAGCACTAAGGCCATCCACTATGTATGCCAAAACCAGTGTAAAGACAACTGTTGCTACATCTCGCACCGGTGCCCTGCACTGGTGAGCTGATGCCGCGGGAAAAAAACAGGGACCCGGACTCTAGAGCACCTACTTGCTCCAATGCCCATTTCCTTCATGCCATAAAGATTTAGTATTTTACTGCTTGGCTGCTCGGATGTGTGGACCAAAGTTGGCTACACAAACTGTTGAAGCGGTGCAAAATAATTTTCTAGTGGCACCGTTGATGAGATGGCAACATTTTTAGATACTAGGTGCAAACTGTGACACTGTGATACTAGGTGCAAACTGATACAAGGTCATGAGACTCATGGTTGAGACTATCAAGAGGACAACAACAGACCAAAAGAGAAGTTGTGGATATGCCCCACAAATTCAGGAGTTGATTAACTCAAAGATGGGCACATGCACATACTTGCTGGACAAGGAACATTTTGCTATCTATCCAGAATTTGAGGACAATCAAGTTGTGATGAATGAGAATGAACCATCATCAGTACAAGCTCAAGAGAAGAAAGAGAAAGCAAAGAAAGAGAAGGCTGCCAAGATGCCAACTCAAGAGGTGACATCTGAATACATTTTGAAGAACAAGCAGGAGCAGCTTGGTTACTTGATAGCATCAACTCTGATGATTGAGAAGGGGTTGGCCACTCTAACTCAAAACCAGGAGAGCCTCGAAAGAATCATGGAACAAAAATTCTATGATTTAGATGTCAAAGTAACTGAGATTCAGTCAGTTGTGGAGCAGCTACAGGATGACATGCAGGAGAGGAAGGGCAAGACTACCACTGATGCATTTACCAGAGTGCCTAGATCTCAGAGATCAGCTGCAGTGCCTGTGACAGACACCAGAGCCACTTCATCTGCACCAGCTACAGCTCCTACAACTCCAGTGCAACCAGCTCCAGCACCAACTCCTTCAGCTCCATCCACATAAACTGAAGCCTTTATCCAAGGATCCATCTCTACACCACCACCTGAAGACCAAGCCTGAGAGACGATATAGTACTATGCATTTTCTAGGAACTTTTTGGTAACTTGTTGCCAAAGGGGGAGAAAAATGTATAGATCATAGGCTTCGAGAGAGAGAGTTTGCTTTTGTTCTCTCTTGTCTTCTTGGTTGAACTTTGTTTTCTTTTGATTGCTTAAGACATTATGCTATTATCTGTGAGACATTGATGATCATGTGTTTGATCATAAGCTACACTTATGCTTGTTAGATGATATTATCTTACTTATCCTTATATGATCATTCACTTTGCTTGGTGATGAGTGCATGTATTAAATCTTTATTATTTTGAGCGCTCCACCAAGATGTATGTGACATGGAAGAGTAACCCATGAGCCTAATTCCTTGTGCATTTGCAGTCCAAAGCAAATCTTAAACTATGCACAAATTTAGAGGGAGCTCTTGCTTATCACATACTTCTCAAAGCGACGATGTTTTTCAATTTTATTATCATTTGTCGAAGCTTTGATCTATATGCTGTCATCAATTACCAAAAAGGGGGAGATTGAAAGTGCAACTATCCCTAGGTGGTTTTGGTAATTCATAACAACATATAGCTCATTGAGCTAATGCTATTCCAAGACAAATATTTCAGGAAAGCTCAATGAATGGCATGGCATGGATGATGAAAGTGGATCCCTCAAAATACTAAGGACAAAGGATTGGCTCAAGCTCAAAAGCTCAAGACTCTACATTTTACATTTTAGTGATCCAAGATCACATTGAGTCTATAGGAAAAGCCAATACTGTCAAGGAGGGATGAGGTGTTGCTTAATGAGCCTCTTGCTTCAAGTGCTTAGTGATATGCTCCAAAAACCCTCAACTACTTCCTTACATCCACATATGACCTAAA
Source organism: Triticum timopheevii (assembly GCA_963921465.1). Lineage (NCBI taxonomy): Eukaryota > Viridiplantae > Streptophyta > Magnoliopsida > Poales > Poaceae > Triticum > Triticum timopheevii. Next base: position 110,772,437 of record OY997270.1, read on the forward strand.
CTCAAAGTCAAAATCGGCCCCACTGATTCTTTCTATCCGGCGCCACCGAGTTCAAATGTCATAGCCACTGCCACAAACCCTAGGCAAATCGGTCTCACCGATAGGGATCTCGGTCTCACCGAGATGGGATTGTAATCTCTCTGTTTCCCTTTGTAACGTTTCGGTCTAACCGAAGTGAGCGATCGGTCCCACCGAGATTGCAATGTAAACTCTCTGTTTCCCTTTCGTAACATTTCGGTCTCACCGAAAAGAGCGAATCGGTCCCACCGAGTTTACCTGACCAACTCTCTGGTTAGCTAATTACCAAAATCGGTCTCACCGAGTTTGTGTAATCGGTCTCACCGAGATTACGTTATGCCCTAACCCTAACCATATCGGTCCTACCGAGTTGCATGTCGGTCCCACCGAAAACCCTAACGGTCACTAGATTTACTAAATCGGTCCGACCGAGTTTGTTGATTCGGTCCCACCGAGTTTGGTAAATTGTGTGTAACGGTTAGATTTTGTGTGGAGGCTATATATACCCCTCCACCTCCTCTTCATTCGTGGAGAGAGCCATCAGAACAAACCTACACTTCCAACTTACATTTTCTGAGAGAGAACTACCTACTCATGTGTTGAGGCCAAGATAATCCATTCCTACCATATGAATCTTGATCTCTAGCCTTCCCCAAGTTGCTTTCCACTCAAATTTTCTTTCCACCAGATCCAAATCCTATGGGAGAGAGTGGAGTGTTGGGGAGACTATCATTTGAAGCACAAGAGCAAGGAGTTCATCATCAACGCACCATTTGTTACTTCTTGGAGAGTGGTGTCTCCTAGATTGGCTAGGTGTCACTTGGGAGCCTCCGACAAGATTGTGGAGTTGAACCAAGGAGTTTGTAAGGGCAAGGAGATCGCCTACTTCGTGAAGATCTACCGCTAGTGAGGCAAGTCCTTCGTGAGCGACGACCATGGTGGGATAGACAAGGTTGCTTCTTCGTGGACCCTTCATGGGTGGAGCCCTCCGTGGACTCGCGCATCCGTTACCCTTTGTGGGTTGAAGTCTCCATCAACATGGTTGTACGATAGCACCACCTATCGGAACCATGACAAAAACATCCGTGTCACCAATTGCATTTGAATCCTCCAAACCCTTCCCTTTATATTTTTGCAAGTTGCATCTTTAATTTCTGCTGCTCATATACTCTCTGCATGCTTGCTTGAATTGTGTGAAGATTGCTTGACTTGTCCAAAGATCGCTAAAATCTGCCAAACTCTAAAATTGGGAAAAGGTTAAGTTTTTAATTGGTCAAGTAGTCTAATCACCCCCCCTCTAGACATACTTCAAGGTCCTACAAGTGGTATCAGAGCTTTCGTCTCCATTTGCTTTGTTTTCCATAGCTTTTGGTGGTCATAGCCTTGGTTTCACAACCTAGGAGAGTATGGCATCTAGCGAGGGAAATTATCACTGTAGAGGTCCTTACTTTGATGGTACTAATTTTGCTAGTTGGAAGCATAAGATGAAAATGCATATTCTCGGACATAACCCCGTCGTTTGGGCTATTGTGTGTATTGGCTTGCAAGGTGAATTCTTTGATGAGAGAGAGCTGAACCGTGAAGCTAGCGCGGATGAGTTGAAGATGCTGCAATATAACACTCAAGCTTGTGATATCCTCTTCAATGGCTTGTGCCCGGAATAATTCAACAAAATCAGCCATCTTGAGAATGCAAAGGAAATTTGGGATACTTTGATTGATATGCAAAAAGGTACCAACTCCGTCAAGGAATCCAAGTTGGATGTGCTCCAAAGTCAGCTTGACAAGTTCAAAATGAAGGATGGTGAAGGTGTCGCTGAAATGTACTCTAGGCTTGCTCTTATCACAAATGAGATTGCCGGCTTAGGAAGTGAAGAGATGACCGACAGATTAATCATCAAGAAGATCTTAAGAGTATTGGATGGAAAGTATGATACCGTGTGCACATTGATCCAAATGATGCCAAACTACAAAGATCTCAACCCAACGGAAGTCATTGGAAGAATTGTTGCTCATGATATGTTACTCAAGGATAAGGAGGAACTTCACAACAAGTCAAGTGGTGCTTACAAAGCCTCATGTGAAGCCCCCACATCATCAAGTGAGAAACAAACCTTCAATGAAGAATTGAGCTTAATGGTGAAGAACTTCAACAAATTCTACAAGAGTAGAAGCAAAGAAAGAAACTCTAAGTCAAGGTCCTACAATGACAAAAAGATCTTCTAGTCGAGAGCGCAATTGCTACAATTGTGGGAGACCCGGACACTATTCCAATGAGCGTACGGCACCCTACAAAATAAGAGAAGATTCTCCAAAAAGAAGAAGTAGAAGAGAAGAATCACCTCCAAGAGAGAGAAGGAGTAGATATGATCATTATGAATGAAGACCCTCACGGAGAAGCAAGGATTCGGAAAGGAAGGACAAGTCATCAAAGAGCTACACAAAACGAAGACATCAAGCTCATGTTGGTGAATGGGTATCCGGCTCTGACTCCGACAATCACTCCGAGAGAAGCTATCACTCCGACTCCGAATATACTCAAGATGAAGGTGTTGCCGGTCTAGCACTTGTGTCAACCAACTCCTATGACATATTTGATTCACCAAATGAAGGAATTGGAAGATGCTTCATGGCCAAAGGTCCTAAGGTAACACACCCCGAGTAAGTTGATTTTAAAATTGATGAAGATGACTTGTTAGGTGATGATGATTTACTTGTTGACAACTCTAGTGATGAATACTATGATGAAACGTCAATTAATCATGCTAATCAAGATAAAACGAATGACAATGATAAGGAGAAGATTGAGCTTCTAACTAAAGAACTAAACACTCTTAAGTTAGCTCATGAAACTATCTTCGAAGATCATCGAGAACTTTTAAGGGCTCATGAGAAGTTACGCTTTGAAAAGCTCAATCTTGAGCAAGAGCATGAGTTCTTAAAGGCAATCAATGATGATCTCTGTAAGAAAAGTTCTTCTTACATTGCCAAGCGTTTACTCTTACCTACTTACATGCCTCAAGTCAAGTCTTGTAACAAGAACCAGAAAGATCCTTCCTCTAGTAGTAACAATAATAATGCTAAATCCAATATTGGTGCTTCTAGTAGCTCTCTTGATTCCACTAATGATTCTCTTAGCCAAGTTACACTTGAGCAAGAAAATAGCTTATTGAAGGGAATTATAGAGAAAGTGTATACAAGAGCCTTGCTGGGAGCAAGCAATTCGAGGAAATTGTACGCAAGCAAGGAAGGCACCAGAAGAATCAAGGTGTCGGTTTTGAACGAAAGTTTAATGCCAATGGAGTTGAGTGGGAAGAAGATCAATATCCCAAGAAGAAGTTTGTTCCTCAACAAGAGAAGTATGATCCTACTTCCTTCAAGGGAACACAAGCACAAGATGATCTTCCACCACAAGACCACAAGAACAAAGGCAAGGACAAGCTTCAAGAGGAAATTGATGCATTTCAAGAAGCACCTAAGGCCGTGGTCAAGTGATTTCCCAAGACTACGTCAAGTTCTACTTCATCAAGTACAAGTACAACCCCAAGGATTCCCATCAAGATGATGTGGATCCCGAAGAAGAAGAACTAGAGTGTTCTTGAGGGTGACTCCGCCAACATTCTTCACTCATATAATTATGGCAAGGACAAGTGCAATCAACTTCCATATCTTGCACTAGTTCAAGGAGTCACAAACCCTCATGTTGGTAAGGCAAGGGACAAGGTAACCTAATGTTTTCATGGACATCATCTTGTGTGTGCATCACTCTATGTCTATGGATATTCTTGTTTGTTCCTTGTGGGACTAACCCATCTAGGTATTGAAAGTGCAACTCACTCCAAAGGATTGCTCCAAATGATCTAAATCAACATCGAGCATCCACATCTTCAACACCTACATGAAGTCATCATCGACAAAACCCAAGGTTAGTTCATCCCTCTAAGGGGGGATCTCACATCTAGGGGGAGCTTAACTCTAAGAATTGAGTCAAAGCAACACTAATGATGTGAACACATCAATGCATTATGTAAAAGTGGTAACCCCACTTGAGCTTAAACGATGAGTATGACCTATGATCAAATGTTCTCAATTGACTCCTAAGTCAATATACTCATATATAGATGACCTAGTCATCGCCAATTGTTTGATAGATGCTAGAATTGGTTGTGCATGCTTTGCCACATATTTCATTTGCCGTTTTATTGTGTGAGCATGTTGGTTGCATATTTTACTCATTCGAGGACATCCACTTGTTTTTTTGATTGATTGGATTTTTCTTTGGCCAAGTGGATGGAAAAGAATGCCTAAGAACCTTCTCTAGCTATCTATGCTTTTCTCGTCTCAAACTCTATTCATGCTACATCACAAAATTTGATCAAGTCAGATTCGAACCACTCTGTGTGAGGAGCACTCGGAGTCCCCGATTCGTCATAGACTTAAACTTCCAAAACTTCATTGTGCTTTTAGGTCTGACCGATTCTTCCATGTTGGTCATACCGAGATCACTAAGTCGATCTAGGTTTTCAATCTCGATGCAACCGATTTGAACTTTTCGGTCACACCGAGTTGCTGTAATTGTCAACAGTTATGCATCTCGGTGCCACCGAGTCGTTCCACTCGGTCACACCGATAGTGACGGGCTATATATTCACACGGGCAAAAATTTGGAAAACTTTCTCCAAACCTCTTCGCCCGCGCATAGCTCGCTCTGCCTTCTAGGTCTCCTGATCATCGACTTCATCGCCAGCCGCCTCCTGTCGCTGGTCTCCGCCGCCGTCAACGGATTTCAACTCCGCCATTGCCGCTGTAGTGAGTTCATCGCCGAACTAGGGTATGAACTCGATCACAGTGCTATCGTCGTCTGATTCTCAGCACATTGTGTTCATTATGATTCTTGCCACGATTGAAACACCTCTATCCAGTCAAAACAATCCTTAGAATAGTTGCGATTTGAAAATTTAGGGTTAGGTTTCCGCCAAAACCATCTCGGACCCACCGAGTTGAAAAACTCGGTCCCACCGATTCGGCTAACGCCATTGCACTAGTAACTCTCGGTCTAACCGAGAATTGCTAATCGGTGTGACCGATTTTAGAACTTTGTGAAACCCTAGCAGTCTCGGTGCCACCGAACTGTGACTCGGTCTGACCGAGTTCACTAGTTTAGGTTCCAAAACTTCTTTGGTATCACCGAGTTTGAAAATCGGTTGATCCGAAATGCTTTCTGTGGAAAACTAAAACTAAGTTTTGAATCACTCTTTTGCAAAAATCTCTGCATTTTGTGATGCTCATCCACTCTATCTCATCTATAACTATTCACAGGGTCAGCAGTCAGTGTTTGCAGCTTGTAAGACCAAAGTGACAGCCAGAACAGGGAAGAAGAGCAGATTCAGATGAGTGAGGGCACTAGTCCCTCCAGTTCCTCAGATGATGGTAGCAGGAGCACCCCAAGCAATCTGCCTAAAGCTGCCACCAGGGCCAGGAAGAAGAAAACCTCAGAATCTGAGGATGAGGACTATGTGGCAGCTGAAGATGAGGCCACTGCCAAGAAGAAGATGGATCACAATTCCATGGCTCATATGTACAAGGAGATCCCAGATGCTGCAGTTGAGACACATAAGTTTGGGTCAGTCCATTTTCTTCTGTCAGGGCTGCCAACGATCAACTGGATCCTAAGGCATAATCTATTGCCCAAGTCAGGTGACCACAACATGATAGGAGGCCATGCTATAAACTTGCTACACTTGTTTGATGTGCCACAGAAATTCAAGGTCATGAGCCTCATGGTCGAGACTATCAAGAGGAGAGCAGCAGACCAAAAGAGAAGTTGTGGATATGCCCCACAAATTCAGGAGTTGATTAACTCAATGATGGGCACAGGCACATACTTGCTGGACAAGGAACATTTTGCTATCTATCCAGAATTTGAGGACAATCAAGTTGTGATGAATGAGAATGAACCATCATCAGTACAAGCTCAAGAGAAGAAGGAGAAAGCAAAGAAAGAGAAGGCTGCCAAGATGCCAACTCAAGAGGAGGCATCTAAATACTTTTTGAAGAACAAGCAGGAGCATCTTGGTTACTTGATAGTATCAACTCTGAGGATTGAGAAGGGGTTGGCCACTCTAACTCAAAACCAGGAGAGCCTGAAAAGAATCATGGAACAAAAATTCTATGATTTAGATGTCAAAGTAACTGAGATTCAGTCAGTTGTGGAGCAGCTACAGGATGACATGCAGGAGAGGAAGGGCAAGACAACCACTGATGCATTTGCCAGAGTGCCTAGAGCTTAGAGATCAGCTGCAGTGCCTGTGACAGACACCAGAGCCACTTCATCTGCACCAGCTACAGCTCCTGCAGCTCCAGTGCAACCAGCTCCAGCACCAACTCCTTCAGCTCCATCCACATCAACTGAATCCTTCGTCCAAGGATCCATCTCTACACCACCACCTGAAGACCAAGCCTGAGAGACGATATAGTAGTATGCATTTTCTAGGAACTTTTTGGTAACTTGTTGCCAAAGGGGGAGAAAAATGTATAGATGATAGGCTTCGAGAGAGAGAGAGTTTGCTTTTGTTCTCCCTTGTCTTCTTGGTTGCACTTTGTTTGCTTTTGATTGCTTAAGACATTATGCTATTATCTGTGAGACATTGATGATCATGTGTTTGATCATAAGCTACACTTATGCTTGTTAGATGATATTATCTTACTTATCCTTATATAATCATTCACTTTGCTTGGTGATGAGTGCATGTATTCAATCTTTATTATTTTGAGCGCTCCACCAAGATGTATGTGACATGGAAGAGTAACCCATGAGCCTAATTCCTTGTGCATTTGTAGTCCAAAGCAAATCTTAAACTATGCACAAATTTAGGGGGAGCTCTAGCATATCACATACTTCTCAAAGCGACGATGTTTTTCAATTTTATTATCATTTATCGAAGCTTTGATCTATATTTTGTCATCAATTACCAAAAAGGGGGAGATTGAAAGTGCAACTATCCCTAGGTGGTTTTGGTAATTCATAACAACATATAGCTCATTGAGCTAATGCTATTCCAAGACAAATATTTCAGGAAAGCTCAATGAATGGCATGGCATGGATGATGAAAGTGGATCCATCAAAATACTAAGGACAAAGGATTGGCTCAAGCTCAAAAGCTCAAGACTCTACATTTTACATTTTAGTGATCCAAGATCACATTGAGTCTATAGGAAAAGCCAATACTATCAAGGAGGGATGAGGTGTTGCTTAATGAGCCTCTTGCTTCAAGTGCTTAGTGATATGCTCCAAAAACCCTCAACTACTTCCTCACATCCACATATGACCTAAACTCAAAGTCAAAATCGGTCCCACCTATTCTTTCTATCCGGCGCCACCGAGTTCAAATGTCATAGCCACTGCCACAAACCCTAGGCAAATCGGTCTCACCGATAGGGATCTCGGTCTCACCGAGATGGGATTGTAATCTCTCTATTTCCCTTCGTAACGTTTCGGTCTAACCGAAGTGAGCGATCGGTCCCACCGAGATTGCAATGTAAACTCTCTGTTTCCCTTTCGTAACATTTCGGTCTCACCGAAAAGAGCGAATCGGTCCCACCGAGTTTACCTGACCAACTCACTGGTTAGCTAATTACCAAAATCGGTCTCACCGAGTTTGTGTAATCGGTCTCACCGAGATTACGTTATGCCCTAACCCTAACCATATCGGTCCTACCAAGTTGCATGTCCGTCCCACCGAAAACCCTAAAGGTCACTAGATTTACTAAATCGGTCCGACCGAGTTTGTTGATTCGGTCACACCGAGTTTGGTAAATTGTGTGTAACGGTTAGATTTTGTGTGGAGGCTATATATACCCCTCCACCTCCTCTTCATTCGTGGAGAGAGCCATCAGAACAAACCTACACTTCCAACTTACATTTTCTGAGAGAGAACTACCTACTCATGTGTTGAGGCGAAGATATTCCATTCCTACCATATGAATCTTGATCTCTAGCCTTCCCCAAGTTGCTTTCCACTCAAATCTTCTTTCCACCAGATCCAAATCCTATGAGAGAGAGTTGAGTGTTGGGGAGACTATCATTTGAAGCACAAGAGCAAGGAGTTCATCATCAATGCACCATTTGTTACTTCTTGGAGAGTGGTGTCTCCTAGATTGGCTAGATGTCACTTGGGAGCCTTCGACAAGATTGTGGAGTTGAACCAAGAAGTTTGTAAGGGCAAGGAGATCGCCTACTTCGTGAAGATCTACCGCTAGTGAGGCAAATCCTTCGCGGGCGACGGCCATGGTGGGATAGAAAAGGTTGCTTCTTCGTGGACCCTTCGTGGGTGGAGCCCTCCATGGACTCGCGCAACCCTTACCCTTCGTGGGTTGAAGTCTCCATCAACGTGGTTGTACGATAGCACCACCTATCGGAACGACGACAAAAACATCCGTGTCTCCAATTGCGTTTGAATCCTCCAAACCCTTCCCTTTATATTTTTGCAAGTTGCATGCTTTAATTTCCGCTGCTCATATACTCTTTGCATGCTTGCTTGAATTGTGTGCAGATTGCTTGACTTGTCCAAAGATCGCTAAAATCTGCCAAACTCTAAAATTGGGAAAAGGTTAAGTTTTTAATTGGTCAAGTAGTCTAATCACCCCCCCTCTAGACATACTTCAAGGTCCTACAAGTGGTATCAGAGCTTTCGTCTCCATTTGCTTTGTTTTCCATAGCTTTTGGTGGTCATATCCTTGGTTTCACAACCTAGGAGAGTATGGCGTCTAGCAAGGGAAATTATCACTGTAGAGGTCCTTACTTTGATGGTACTAATTTTGCTAGTTGGAAGCATAAGATGGAAATGCATATTCTCGGACATAACCCCGTCGTTTGGGCTATTGTGTGTATTGGCTTGCAAGGTGAATTCTTTGATGAGAGAGAGCTGAACCGTGAAGCTAGCGCAGATGAGTTGAAGATGCTGCAATACAACGCTCAAGCTTGTGATATCCTCTTCAATGGCTTGTGCCCCGAATAATTCAACAAAATCAGCCGTCTTGAGAATGCAAAGGAAATTTGGGATACTTTGATTGATATGCATGAAGGTACCGACTCCGTCAAGGAATCCAAGTTGGATGTGCTCCAAAGTCAGCTTGACAAGTTCAAAATGAAGGATGGTGAAGGTGTCGCTGAAATGTACTCTAGGCTTGCTCTTATCACAAATGAGATTGCCGGCTTAGGAAGTGAAGAGATGACGGACAGATTCATCATCAAGAAGATCTTAAGAGCATTGGATGGAAAGTATGATACTGTGTGCACATTGATCCAAATGATGCCAAACTACAAAGATCTCAACCCAACGGAAGTCATTGGAAGAACTATTGCTCATGAGATGTCACTCAAGGATAAGGAGGAACTTCACAACAAGTCAAGTGGTGCTTACAAAGCCTCATGTGAAGCCCCGACATCATCAAGTGAGAAACAAACCTTCAATGAAGAATTGAGCTTAATGGTGAAGAACTTCAACAAATTCTACAAGAGTAGAAGCAAAGAAAGAAGCTCTAAGTCAAGGACCTACAATGACAAAAGATCTTCTAGTCGAGAGCGCAATTGCTACAATTGTGGGAGACCCGGACACTATTCCAATGAGTGTACGACACCCTACAAAAGAAGAGAAGATTCTCCAAAAAGAAGAAGTAGAAGAGAAGAATCACCTCCAAGAGAGAGAAGGAGTAGAGATGATCATTATGAACGAAGACCCTCATGGAGAAGCAAGGATTCGGAAAAGAAGGACAAGTCATCAAAGAGCTACACAAAACGAAGACATCAAGCTCATGTTGGTGAATGGGTATCCGGCTCTGACTACGACAATCACTCCGAGAGAAGCTATCACTCAGACTCCGGATATACTCAAGATGAAGGTGTTGCCGGTCTAGCACTTGTGTCAAACAACTCCTATGACATATTGATTCACCAAATGAAGGAATTGGAAGATGCTTCATGGCCAAAGGTCCTAAGGTAACACACCCCGAGTATGTTGATATTAATAGTGATGAAGATGACTTGTTAGGTGATGATGATTTACTTGTTGACAACTCTAGTGATGAATACTATGATGAAACGTCAATTAATCATGCTAATCAAGATAAAACGAATGACAATGATAAGGAGAAGATTGAGCTTCTAACTAAAGAACTAAACACTCTTAAGTTAGCTCATGAAACTATCTTCGAAGATCATCGAGAACTTTTAAGGGCTCATGAGAAGTTACGCTTTGAAAAGCTCAATCTTGAGCAAGAGCATGAGTTCTTAAAGGCAATCAATGATGATCTCTGTAAGAAAAGTTCTTCTTACATTGCCAAGCGTTTACTCTTACCTACTTACATGCCTCAAGTCAAGTCTAGTAACAAGAACCAGAAAGATCCTTCCTCTAGTAGTAACAATAATAATACTAAATCCAATATTGTTGCTTCTAGTAGCTCTCTTGATTCCACTAATGATTCTCTTAGCCAAGTTACACTTGAGCAAGAAAATAGCTTATTGAAGGGAATTATAGAGAACGGTGTATACAAGAGCCTTGCTGGGAGTAAGCAATTCGAGGAAATTGTACGCAAGCAAGGAAGGCACCGGAAGAATCAAGGTGTTGGTTTTGAACGAAAGTTCAATGCCAATGGAGTTGAGTGGGAATAAGATCAATACCCCAAGACGAAGTTTGTTCCTCAACAAGAGAAGTATGATCCTACTTCCTTCAAGGGAACACAAGCACAAGATGATCTTCCACCACAAGACCACAAGAACAAAGGCAAGGACAAGCTTCAAGAGGAGACTGATGCATTTGAAGAAGCACCTAAGGCCTTGGTCAAGTGGGTTCCCAAGACTACGTCAAGTTCTACTTCATCAAGTACAACTACAACTCCAAGGATTCCCATCAAGATGATGTGGATCCCGAAGAAGAAGAACTAGAGTGTTCTTGAGGGTGACTCCGCCAACATTCTTCACTCATATAATTATGGCAAGGACAAGTGCAATCAACTTCCATATCTTGCACTAGTTCAAGGAGTCACAAACCCTCATGTTGGTAAGGCAAGGGACAAGGTAACTAATGTTTTCATGGACATCATCTTGTGTGTGCATCACTCTATGTCTATGGATATTCTTGTTTGTTCCTTGTGGGACTAACCCATGTACGTATTGAAAGTGCAACTCACTCCAAAGGATTGCTCCAAATGATCTACATCAACATCGAGCATCCACATCTTCAACACCTACACGAAGTCATCATCGACAAAACCCAAGGTTAGTTCATCCCTCTAAGGGGGGATCTCACATCTAGGGGGAGCTTAACTCTAATAATTGAGTCAAAGCAACACTAATGATGTGAACACATCAATGCATTATGTAAAAGTGGTAACCCCACTTGAGCTTAAACGATGAGTATGACCTATGATCAAATGTTCTCATTTGACTCCTAAGTCAATATACTCATATATAGATGACCTAGTCATCGCCAATTGTTTGATAGATGCTAGAATTGGTTATGCATGCTTTGCCACATATTTTATTTGCCATTTTATTGTGTGAGCATGTTGGTTGCATATTTTACTCATTCGAGGACATCCACTTGTTGTTTTGATTGATTGGATTTTTCTTTGGCCAAGTGGATGGACAAGAATGCCTAAGAACCTTATCTAGCTATCTATGCTTTTGTCGTCTCAAACTCTATTCATGCTACATCACAAAATTTGATCAAGTCAGATTCGAACCACTCTGTGTGAGGAGCACTCGAAGTCCCCGATTCGTCATAGACTTAAACTTCCAAAACTTCTTTGTGCTTTCGGTCTGACCAATTCTTCCATTTCAGTCATACCGAGATCACTAAGTCGATCTAGGTTTTCAATCTCGGTGCAACCGATTTGAACTTTTTGGTCACACCGAGTTGCTGTAACTGTCAACAGTTATGCATCTCGGTGCCACCGAGTCATTCCACTCGGTCACACCGATAGTGACGGGCTATATATTCACACGGGCAAAAATTTGGAAACTTTCTCCAAACCTCTTCGCCCGCGCATAGCTCGCTCTGCCTTCTAGGTCTCCGGATCGTCGACTTCGTCGCCAGCCGCCTCCTGACGCTGGTCTCCGCCGCCATCAACGGATTTCAACTCCGCCATTGCCGCCGTAGCGAGTTCATCGCCGAACTAGGGTATGAACTCGATCACAGTGCTATCCTCGTCTGATTCTCAGCACATTGTGTTCATTATGATTCTTGCCACGATTGAAACACCTCTATCCAGTCAAAACAATCCTTAGAATAGATGCGATTTGAAAATTTAGGGTTAGGTTTCCGCCGGAACCATCTCGGACCCACCGAGTTGAAAAACTCGGTCCCACCGATTTGGCTAACGCCATTGCACTAGTAACTCTCGGTCTGACCGAGAATTGCTAATCGGTGTGACCGATTTTAGAACTTTGTGAAACCCTAGCAGTCTCGGCGCCACCAAACTGTGACTCGGTCTGACCGAGTTCACTAGTTTAGGTTCCAAAACTTCTTTGGTATCACCGAGTGTGAAAATCGGTTGATCCGAAATGCTTTCTGTGGAAAACTAAAACTATGTTTTTGAATCACTCTTTTGCAAAAATCTCTGCATTTTGTGATGCTCATCCACTCTATCCCATCTATAACTATTCACAGGGTTAGCAGTCAGTGTTTGCAGCTTGTAAGACCAAAGTGACAGCCAGAACAGGGAAGAAGAGCAGATTCAGATGAGTGAGGGCACTAGTCCCTCCAGTTCCTCAGATGATGGTAGCAGGAGCACCCCAAGCAATCTGCCTAAAGCTGCCACCAGGGCCAGAAAGAAGAAAACCTCAGAATCTGAGTATGAGGACTATGTGGCAGCTGAAGATGAGGCCACTGCCAAGAAGAAGATGGATCACAATTCCATGGCTCATATGTACAAGGAGATCCCAGATGCTGCAGTTGAGACACATAAGTTTGGGTCAGTCCATTTTCTTCTGTCAGGGCTGCCAACGGTCAACTGGATCCTAAGGCATAATCTATTGCCCAAGTCAGGTGACCACAACATGATAGGAGGCCATGCTATAAACTTGCTACACTTGTTTGATGTGCCACAGAAATTCAAGGTCATGAGCCTCATGGTTGAGACTATCAAGAGGAGAGCAGCAGACCAAAAGAGAAGTTGTGGATATGCCCCACAAATTCAGGAGTTGATTAACTCAATGATGGGCACAGGCACATACTTGCTGGACAAGGAACATTTTGCTATCTATCCAGCATTTTAGGACAATCAAGTTGTGATGAGTGAGAATGAACCATCATCCGTACAAGCTCAAGAGAAGATGGAGAAAGCAAAGAAAGAGAAGGCTGCCAAGATGCCAACTCAAGAGGAGGCATCTGAATACTTTTTGAAGAACAAGCAGGAGCAGATTGGTTACTTGATAGCATCAACTCTGAGGATTGAGAAGGGGTTGGCCACTCTAACTCAAAACCAGGAGAGCTTGGAAAGAATCATGGAACAAAAATTCTATGATTTAGATGTCAAAGTAACTGAGATTCAGTCAGTTGTGGAGCAGCTACAGGATGACATGCAGGAGAGGAAGGGCAAGACAACCACTGATGCATTTGCCAGAGTGCCTAGAGCTTAGAGATCAGCTGCAGTGCCTGTGACAGACACCAGAGCCACTTCATCTGCACCAGCTACAGCTCCCGCAGCTCTAGTGCAACCAGCTCCAGCACCAACTCCTTCAGCTCCATCCACATCAACTGAATCCTTCGTCCAAGGAGCCATCTCTACACCACCACCTGAAGACCAAGCCTGAGAGACGATATAGTAGTATGCATTTTCTAGGAACTTTTTGGTAACTTGTTGCCAAAGGGGGAGAAAAATGTATAGATCATAGGCTTCGAGAGAGAGAGAGAGAGAGAGAGAGTTTGCTTTTGTTCTCCCTTGTCTTCTTGGTTGAACTTTGTTTGCTTTTGATTGCTTAAGACATTATGCTATTATCTGTGAGACATTGATGATCATGTGTTTGATCATAAGCTACACTTATGCTTGTTAGATGATATTATCTTACCTATCCTTATATGATCATTCACTTTGCTTGGTGATGAGTGCATGTATTCAATCTTTATTATTTTGAGCGCTCCACTAAGATGTATGTGACATGGAAGAGTAACCCATGAGCCTAATTCCTTGTGCATTTGTAGTCCAAAGCAAATCTTAAACTATGCACAAATTTAGGGGGAGCTCTTGCATATCACATACTTCTCAAAGCAACGATGTTTTTCAATTTTATTATCATTTATTGAAGCTTTGATCTATATGTTGTCATCAATTACCAAAAAGGGCGAGATTGAAAGTGCAACTATCCCTAGGTGGTTTTGGTAATTCATAACAACATATAGCTCATTGAGCTAATGCTATTCCAAGACAAATATTTCAGGAAAGCTCAATGAATGGCATGGCATGGATGATGAAAGTGGATCCCTCAAAATACTAAGGACAAAGGATTGGCTCAAGCTCAAAAGCTCAAGACTCTACATTTTACATTTTAGTGATCCAAGATCACATTGAGTCTATAGGAAAAGCCAATACTATCAAGGAGGGATGAGGTGTTGCTTAAAGAGCCTCTTGCTTCAAGTGCTTAGTGATATGCTCCAAAAACCCTCAACTACTTCCTCACATCCACATATGACCTAAACTCAAAGTCAAAATCGGTCCCACCGATTCTTTCTATCTTGCGCCACCGAGTTCAAATGTCATAGCCACTGCCACAAACCCTAGGCAAATCGGTCTCACCGATAGGGATCTCGGTCTCACCGAGATGGGATTGTAATCTCTCTATTTCCCTTCGTAACGTTTCGGTCTAACCGAAGTGAGCGATCGGTCCCACCGAGATTGCAATGTAAACTCTCTGTTTCCCTTTCGTAACATTTCGGTCTCACCGAAAAGAGCGAATCGGTCCCATCGAGTTTACCTGACCAACTCTCTGGTTATCTAATTACCAAAATCAGTCTCACCGAGTTTGTGTAATCGGTCTCACCGAGATTACGTTATGCCCTAACCCTAACCATATCGGTCCTACCGAGTTGCATGTCGGTCCCACCGAAAACCCTAACGGTCACTAGATTTACTAAATCGGTCCGACCGAGTTTGTTGATTCGGTCCCACCGAGTTTGGTAAATTGTGTGTAACGGTTAGATTTTGTGTGGAGGCTATATATACCCCTCCACCTCCTCTTCATTCGTGGAGAGAGCCATCAGAACAAACCTACACTTCCAACTTACATTTTCTGAGAGAGAACTACCTACTCATGTGTTGAGGCGAAGATATTCCATTCCTACCATATGAATCTTGATCTCTAGCTTTCCCCAAGTTGCTTTCCACTCAAATCTTCTTTCCACCAGATCCAAATCCTATGAGAGAGAGTTGAGTGTTTGGGAGACTATCATTTGAAGCACAAGAGCAAGGAGTTCATCATCAACGCACCATTTGTTACTTCTTGGAGAGTGGTGTCTCCTAGATTGGCTAGGTGTCACTTGGGAGCCTCCGACAAGATTGTGGAGTTGAACCAAGAAGTTTGTAAGGGCAAGGAGATCGCCTACTTCGTGAAGATCTACCGCTAGTGAGGCAAATCCTTCGTGGGCGACGGCCATGGTGGGATAGACAAGGTTGCTTCTTTGTGGACCCTTCGTGGGTGGAGCCCTCCGTGGACTCCTGCAACCATTACCCTTCATGGGTTGAAGTCTCCATCAACGTGGTTGTACGATAGCACCACCTATCGGAACCACGACAAAAACATCCATGTCTCCAATTGCGTTTGAATCGTCCAAACCCTTCCCTTTATATTCTTGCAAGTTGCATGCTTTAATTTCCGCTGCTCATAGACTCTTTGCATGCTTGCTTGAATTGTGTGAAGACTGCTTGATTTGTCCAAAGATCGCTAAAATCTGCCAAACTCTAAAATTGGGAAGAGGTTAAGTTTTTAATTCGTCAAGTAGTCTAATCGCCCCCCCTCTAGACATACTTCAAGGTCCTACACCAGTAGAGTTGTCGGCGCAAATCAACGCATCTTTCTTGTCAGAGGGGACGGTGATGATGTTCATCGGCCCAGGCACCTTCAGCATGTTGTAGGCGTAATGTGAAGCCGCCATGAACTTGGCTAGTGCCGGGCGGCCGAGCATCCCGTTGTAGGGCAAGGGGATCTCAGCTACATCGAAGATAATCCTCTCTGTCCTGTGGTTCAACTCGCCTCCGAATGTCACGGGCAGCATGACCTTTCCCTCCGGCTGGCTCCTCTCAGGGTTGACCCCTTAGAACGTGCCCGTATCCTCGAGGTCTCCATCAGGGATTTGCAGCCTCTTGATCACAACAGGCAAGATCAAGTTTAGACCGGCCCTGCCGTCAACTAGCATCTTTGTCACCTTGTGGTTGCGGATTGTTGGCGAGACCAACAACGGCAAGCACCGTGAAGGAAATATGCCCTAGAGGCAATAATAAAGTTATTATTTATTTCCTTATATCATGATAAATGTTTATTATTCATGCTAGAATTGTATTAACCGGAAACATGATACATGTGTGAATACATACACAAACATAACGTCACTAGTATGCCTCTACTTGACTAGCTCATTAATCAAAGATGGTTATGTTTCCTAACCATAGACATGTGTTGTCATTTGATTAACTGGATCACATCATTAGGAGAATGATGTGATTGACATGACCCATTCTGTTAGCCTAGCACTTGATCATTTAGTATGTTGTTATTGCTTTCTTCATGACTTATACATGTTCCTATGACTATGAGATTATGCAACTCCCGTTTACCTGAGGAACACTTTGTGTGCTACCAAACGTCACAACGTAACTGGGTGATTATAAAGGAGCTCTACAGGTGTCTCCAAAGGTACATGTTGGGTTGGCGTATTTCGAGATTAGGATTTGTCACTCCGATTGTCGGAGAGGTATCTCTGGGCCCTCTCGGTAATGCACATCACTATAAGCCTTGCAAGCAATGTAGCTAATGAGTTAGTTACGGAATGATGCATTACGTAACGAGTAAAGAGACTTGAGGTAACGAGATTGAACTAGGTATTGGATACCGACGATCAAATCTCGGGCAAGTAACATACCGATGACAAAGGGAACAACGTATGTTGTTATGCGGTTTGACTGATAAAGATCTTCGTAGAATATGTAGGAGCCAATATGAGCATCCAGGTTCCGCTATTGGTTATTGACCGAGAATAGTTCTAGGTCATGTCTACATAGTTCTCGAACCCGTAGGGTCCGCACGCTTAACGTTATGATGACAGTTTTATTATGAATTTATAAGTTTTGATGTACCGAAGTTTGTTCGGAGTCCCGGATGTGATCACGGACATGACGAGGAGTCTCAAAATGGTCGAGACATAAAGATTGATATATTGGACGACTATATTCAGACACCGGAAGTGTTCCGGGTGATTTCGGAGAAAACCGGAGTGCCGGAGGGGTTACCGGAACCCCCGGGGAAGTATTAGGCCTTAGTGGGCCTGAGGGGAGAGAGAGGGCAGCAGTCCAGGAGGTGGCCCCCCCATGGGGAGTCCGAATTGGACTAGGGGAAGGGGGCGCGGCCCCCCGTTCCCTCTCCCTCTCCCTCTCTTTCCTTCCCCCTTCCTCCTTCCTAGTAGGACTAGGAAAGGGGAGTCCTACTCCCACTAGGAGGAGGACTCCACCCTCCTTGGCGCGCCCCCTAGGGCCGTCTGGCCTCCCCCCTTGCTCCTTTATATACGGGGGCAGGGGGGCACCCTAGAACACACAAGTTGATCTACGTGATCGTTCCTTAGCCGTGTGCGGTGCCCCCCTCCACCATATTCCACCTCGGTCATATCGTCATGGAGTTTAGGCGAAGCCCTGCGCCGGTAGAACATCATCATCGTCACCACGCCATCGTGCTGACGGAACTCATCCCCGACACTTTGCTGGATCAGAGTCCGGGGATCGTCATCGAGCTGAACGTGTGCTGAACTCGGAGGTGCCGTACATTCGGTACTTGGATCGGTCGGATCGTGAAGACGTACGACTACATCAACCGCGTTGTCATAACGCTTCCGCTTATGGTCTACGAGGGTACGTGGACACACTCTCCCCTCTCGTTGCTATGCATCACCATGATCTTGCGTGTGCATAGGAATTTTTTGAAATTAGTACGTTCCCCAACAGTGGTATCAGAGCCTAGGTTTTATGCGTTGATGTTATATGCACGAGTAGAACACAAGTGAGTTGTGGGCGATACAAGTCATACTGCTTACCAGCATGTCATACTTTGGTTTGGCGGTATTGTTGGATGAATCGGCCCGGACCGACATTACGCGTAAGCTTACACAAGACTGGTTTTAACGCCGTGCTTTGCACATAGGTGACTAGCGGGTGTCTGTTTCTCCAAGTTTAGTTGAACCGAGTGTGGCTATGCCCGGTCCTTGTGAAGGTTAAAACAACACCAACTTGACAAACTATCGTAGTGGTTTTGATGCGTAGGTTAGAACGGTTCTTGCTCAGCCCGTAGCAGCCACGTAAAATTTGCAACAACAAAGTAGAGGACGTCTAACTTGTTTTTGCAGGGCATGTTGTGATGTGATATGGTCAAGACGTGATGCTTTATTTTATTGTATGAGATGATCATGTTTTGTAACCGAAGTTATCGGCAACTGGCAGGAGCCATATGGTTGTCGCTTTATTGTATGAAATGCAAACGCCCTGTAATTGCTTTACTTTATCACTAAGTGGTAGCGATAGTCGTAGAAGCAATAGATGGCGTAACGACAACGATGCTACGATGGAGATCAAGGTGTCGCGCCGGTGACGATGGTGATCACGACGGTGCTTCGGAGATGGATCACGTGATGATCACCGTTGTTCACCGTTGAAACTACTCCATCTCACGTGATGATCGGACATGGTGTAGTTGATATGGATCATGTAATCACTTAGAGGATTAGAGGGATGTCTATCTAAGTGGGAGTTCTTTAGTAATATGATTAATTGAACTTAAATGTGTCATGAACTTAGTCCTGGTAGTATTTTGCAAATTATGTTGTAGATCAATAGCTTGCGTTGTTGCTTTCATATGTTTATTTTGATATGTTCCTAGAGAAAATTGTGTTGAAAGATGTTAGTAGCAATGATGCGGATTGGATCCGTGATCTGAGGTTTATCCTCATTGCTGCACAGAAGAATTATGTCCTTAATGCACCGCTAGGTGACAGACCTATTGCAGGAGCAGATGCAGACGTTATGAACGTTTGGCTAGCTCAATATGATGACTACTTGATAGTTTAGTGCACCATGCTTAACGGCTTAGAATCGGGACTTAAAAGACGTTTTGAACGTCATGGACCATATGAGATTTTCCAGGAATTGAAGTTAATATTTCAAGCAAATACCCGAGTTGAGAGATATGAAGTCTCCAACAAGTTCTATAGCTAAAAGATGGAGAAGAATCGCTCAACTAGTGAGCATGTGCTCAGATTGTCTGGGTACTTCAATCGCTTGAATCAAGTGGGAGTTAATCTTCCAGATAAGATAGTGATTGATAGAATTCTCTAGTCACCATCACTAAGTTACTAGAACTTCGTAATTAACTATAGTATGCAAGGGATGACAAAAACGATTCCCGAGCTCTTCGTGATATTGAAATCGACGAAGGTAGAAATCAAGAAAGAGCATCAAGTGTTGATTGACAAGACCGCTAGTTTCAAGAGAAGGGCAAAGGGAAAGAAAGGGAACTTCAAGTGGAAAGACAAGTAAGTTGTCACTCCTGCGAAGAAGCCCAAAGCTAGACCATAGCCTGAAACTGAGTGCTTACACTGCAAAGGAAATGGTCACTGGAAGCGGAAATGCCCTGGATATTTGGTGGATAAGAAGGATGGCAAATTGAACAAGGGTATATTTGATAAACAGGTTATTGATATGTGCCTTACTAGTGTTTATAGTAGCCCCTGATTTGATACTTGTTCGGTTGCTGTAATTAGTAACTCGAAACAGGAGTTGTAGAATAAACAGAGACTAATTGAGGGTGAAGTGACGATGAGTGTTGGAAGTAGTTCCAAGATTGATATGATCATCATCGCACACTCCCTATACTTTTGGGATTAGTGTTAAACCTAAATGAATGTTATTTGGCGTTTGCATTGAGCATGAATATGATTTGATCATGTTTATTGCGATACGGTTATTCATTTAAAGTTAAAGAATAAATTGTTATTCTGTTTACATGAATAAGACCTTCGATGGTCATACACCCAATGAACATAGTTTGTTGGATCTCGATCGTAGTGATACACATATTCATAATATTGATGCCAAAAGATGAAAAGTTAATAATGATAGTGCAACTTATTTGTGGCACTGCTGTTTGGGTCATATCAGTGTACAGCGCATGAAGAAACTCCATAAAGATGGATTTTTGGAATCACTTGGTTATGAATCATTTGATGCTTGCGAACCGTGCCTTTTGGGCAAGATGACTAAAACTCCGTTCTCTGGAACAATGGAACGAGCTACTGACTTATTGGAAATAATACATACCGATGTATGCGATCCAATGAGTGTTGATGCTCGTGGCAAGTATAGTTATTTTCTGACCTTCACAAGATGGTTTGAGCAGATATGGGTATATCTACTTGATGAAACATAAGTCTGAAACATTTGAAATGTTCAAAGAATTTCAGAGTGAAGTGAAAAATCATCGTAACAAGAAAAATAAAGTTTCTACAATCTGATCGTGGAGACGAATATTTGAGTTACGAGTTTGGTCTTCATTTGAAACAATGTGGAATAGTTTCACAAACTCATGCCACCTGGAACACCACAATGTAATGGTGTGTCCGAACGTCGTAATCGTACTTTACTAGATATGGTGCGATCTATGATATCTCTTATCAGTTTACCACTATCGTTTTGGGGTTATGCATTAGAGACAGCTGCATTCACATTTAATAGGGCACCATATAAATCCGTTGAGACGACACCGTATGAACTATGGTTTAGCAGTAAACCTAAGCTATCGTTTCTTAAAGTTTGGGGCTGCGATGCTTATGTAAAGAAACTTCAACCAGATAAGCTCGAACCCAAATCGGAGGAATGTGTCTTCATAGGATACCCAAAAGAAACTGCCGGGTACACCTTCTATCACAGATCTGAGGGCAAGATTTTCTTTGCTAAATTCGGATCCTTTCTAGAGAAGGAGTTTCTCTCGAAAGAAGTGAGTGGGAGGAAATTAAGAGCTTGATAAGGTAATTTGTACCTTCTCCCGAATTGGAAAGTATCATAGAAATCAGTTCCAGTGATTCCTACACCAATTAGTGAGGAAGCTAATGATGATGATCATGAAACTTCAGATCAAGTTACTACAAAAACCTCATAGGTCTTCCAGAGTACGGTCCGCACCAGTGTGGTACGGTAATCCTATTCTGAAAGTCATGTTACTAGACCATGATAAACCTACGAACTATGAGGAAGCGATGATGAGCCCAAATTCCGCAAAATGGCCGGAGGCCATGAAATCTGAGATAGGATCCATGTATGAGAACAAAGTGTGGACTTTGGTGGACTTGCCCGATGATCGGAAAATCATAAGAAATAAATGGATCTTCAAGAGGAAGACGGACGTTGATAGTAGTGTTACTATCTACAAAGCTCGGCTTGTCGCAAAAAGGTTTTCGACAAGTTCAAGGTGTTGACTACAATGAGATTTTCTCAACTGTAGCGATGCTTAAGTCTGTCTGAATCATGTTAGCAATTGCCACATTTTATGAAATCTGGCAAATGGATGTCAAAACTGCATTCCTTAATGGTTTTCTTAAAGAAGAGTGTTATATGATGCAACCAGAAGGTTTTGTCAATCCTAAAGGTGCTAACAAAATGTACAAGCTCCAGCGATCCATCTATGGACTGGTGCAATCATCTCAGTGTTGGAATATACGCTTTGATAAGTTGATCAAAGCATATAGTTTTATACAGACTTGCGGTGAAGCCAGTATTTACAAGAAAGTGAGTGGAGCACTATAGCATTTCTGATAAATATATGTGAGTAACATATTGTTGATCAGAAATGATATAGAATTTTTCTGAAAAGCATAAAGGAGTATTTGAAAGGAGTTCTTTAAAAGAAAGACCTCAGTAAAGCTACTTACATATTGAGCATCAAAATCTATTGAGATAGATTAAGACGCTTGATAAGTTTTTCAATAAGTACATACCTTGTCAAGATTTTGAAATAGTTCAAAATGGAACAGTCAAAGAAAGAGTTCTTGCCTGTGTTGCAAAGGTGTGAAATTGAGTAAAGACTCAAATTCTGACCATGACAGAAAATAGAAAAGAGAATGAAAGTCATTCCCTATACCTCGGTCATAGGTTCTATAAAGTATGCTATGCTATGTACCATACCTATTGTATACCTTGCTCTGAATTTGGCAAGGGAGTACAATAGTGATCTAGGAGTAGATCACTGGACATTGGTCAAAATTATCCTTAGTGGAATAAGGATATGTTTCTCGATTATGGAGGTGACAAAAAGGTTCATCGTAAAGGGTTACGTCGATACAAGCTTTGGCACTGATCCAGATGACTCTAAGTCTTAATCTGGATACATATTGAAAGTGGGAGCAATTAGCTAGAGTAGCTCCGTGCAGAGCATTGTAAACATAGAATATTTGCAAAATACGTACGGCTCTGAATGTGACAGACCCGTTGACTAAGCTTCTCTCACGAGAAAAACATGATCACACCTTAGTACTCTTTGGGTATTAATCACATAGCGATGTGAACTAGATTATTGACTCTAGTAAACCCTTTCGGTGTTGGTCACATGACGATGTGGACTATGGGTGTTAATCATATACAGATATAAATATTGGTGTTAAATCACATGGCGATGTGAACTAGATTATTGACTCTAGTGCAAGTGGGAGACTGAAGGAAATATGCCCTAGAGGCAATAATAAAGTTATTATTTATTTCCTTATATCATGATAAATGTTTATTATTCATGCTAGAATTGTATTAACCGGAAACATGATACATGTGTGAATACTTAGACAAACATAACGTCACTAGTATGCCTCTACTTGACTAGCTCATTAATCAAAGATGGTTATGTTTCCTAACCATAGACATGTGTTGTCATTTGATTAACGGGATCACATCATTAGGAGAATGATGTGATTGACATGACCCATTCCGTTAGCCTAGCACTTGATCGTTTAGTATGTTGCTATTGCTTTCTTTATGACTTATACATGTTCCTATGACTATGAGATTATGCAACTCCCGTTTACCGGAGGAACACTTTGTGTGCTACCAAACATCACAATGTAACTGGGTGATTATA
This sequence comes from Triticum timopheevii, assembly GCA_963921465.1. Taxonomy (NCBI): domain Eukaryota; kingdom Viridiplantae; phylum Streptophyta; class Magnoliopsida; order Poales; family Poaceae; genus Triticum; species Triticum timopheevii. The sequence continues at coordinate 110,795,825 of OY997270.1, forward strand.
AAGGAGCTCTACAAGTGTCTCCAAAGGTACATGTTGGGTTGGCGTATTTCGAGATTAGGATTTGTCACTCCGATTGTCGGAGAGGTATCTCTGGGCCCTCTCGGTAATGCACATCACTATAAGCCTTGCAAGCAATGTAGCTAATGAGTTAGTTACGGAATGATGCATTACGTAACAAGTAAAGAGACTTGCCGGTAACGAGATTGAACTAGGTATTGGATACCGACGATCAAATCTCGGGCAAGTAACATACCGATGACAAAGGGAACAACGTATGTTATTATGCGGTTTGACCGATAAAGATCTTCGTAGAATATGTAGGAGCCAATATGAGCATCCAGGTTCCGCTATTGGTTATTGACCGAGAATAGTTCTAGGTCATGTCTACATAGTTCTCGAACCCGTAGTGTCCGCACGCTTAACGTTACGATGACAGTTTTATTATGAGTTTATAAGTTTTGATGTACCGAAGTTTGTTCGGAGTCCCGGATGTGATCACGGACATGACGAGGAATCTCGAAATGGTCGAGACATAAAGACTGATATATTGGACGACTATATTCGGATACCGGAAGTGTTTCGGGTGATTTCAGAGAAAACCGGAGTGCCGGAGGGGTTACCGGAACCCCCCGGGGAAGTATTGGACCTTAGTGGGCCTAAGGGGGGAGAGAGGGCAGCAGCCCAGGAGGTGGCGCCCCCCCATGGGGAGTCCGAATTGGACTAGGGGAAGGGGGCGCGGCTTCCCTTTCCCTCTCCCTCTCCCTCTCTTTCCTTCCCCCTTCCTTCTTCCTAGTAGGACTAGGAAAGGGGAGTCCTACTCCCACTAGGAGGAGGACTCCCCCCTCCTTGGCACGCCCCTAGGGCCGGCCGGCCTCCCCCCTTGCTCCTTTATATACGGGGGTAGGGGGGCACCCTAGAACACACAAGTTGATCTACGTGATCGTTCCTTAGCCGTGTGCGGTGCCCCATCCACCATATTCCACCTCGGTCATATCGTCGCGGAGTTTAGGTGAAGCCCTGCGCCGGTAGAACATCATCATCATCACCACGCCATTGTGCTGACGGAACTCATACCCAACACTTTGCTGGATCGGAGTCCGGGGATCGTCATCGAGCTGAACGTGTGCTGAACTCGGAGGTGCCGTACGTTCGGTACTTGGATCGGTCGGATCGTGAAGACGTACAACTACATCAACCGCGTTGTCATAACGCTTCCGCATACGGTCTACGAGGGTACGTGGACACACTCTCCCCTCTCGTTGCTATGCATCACCATGATCTTGTGTGTGCGTAGGATTTTTTTGAAATTACTACGTTCCCCAACACACCCAACCGCAGTCGTGCAGTCAAGATGGTCCTCGGTGTCGAAGATGATAGGTGTGCTGGACTACCTCAGCGGCTTCCGTGCGTCGACCGACGGCTCCACCGCTATGATCTCACGCGCCCACTGCTTGAGCTAGCGGTGGGATGTATGCAGCAAGGCGCCACCGTCGACGCACATGGCTTCTGTGGCTTTCTGAAACTCGTGGTCGCCGGACTCATCGTCCTTGTCATGATGATCGTCTTCCTGCTTCTTGTTGCAGCCCCAGGCGGACCTCTCCTGCTGATTGTCCTTGCCGCGGCAGCCCCCTTGGCCGCCACATTTCTTGCCGGATCCTTCGGCGCCTTCTTGTCCTTTCTCCTTGTCCCGCCATTCATACTCGGCTTTCTGCTTCTCAGCGAGCGCTCTACTTGCCGGCAGTTCTAGAGGTCGTGGCCTTTGGTGTGGTGGATCTTGTAATACTGCTTGTCGGAGCCCCCTGGCTTATCGGCAGCCGCCAAGGCCTGGCAAGCGGCACACCCGGCAACCTCCTTGCCGGGGTCACTTGCCTTGGGTTTCTTGGTGGCGCCGGTATCGTCGGATCCCTCGACGGCAAGCACGGTCTTGCCCCTGCGCTTCCTGTTACGGCGCCGACCCTTCTTTGCCGGGGTGGCGGTATCATCCATGGAGTCGGTTTCCGCGCCGGCGTCTTCGCCGAGGTACTTCCTCCCCTCTTTAGCACAAGCGCACCGATCGGTCAGAACATAAAGTTCGGCCACATCCCTGACCTTGTTCATCGCCAACTGTTCATGCATCTTACGATTGCGCACATTCTGATGGAATGCACTGATCACGACGGCAGGATGAACGTCGGGGATGTTGTACTGCACTCAGCTAAACCTTTGGATGTACTTGCGCAAGTTGTTTCCTTCCTTCTGGGGGATGATATGCAGATCACTCGCCTGGCCATGAGCTTGGTGGCCTCCGGTAAAGGCGCCAAGAAACTCATGACACAGATCCGCCCAAGAATAAATGGAGTCTACCGGAAAGTGCATCAACCATGACATAACATTGGGCTTGAGTGCCAACGGAGAGTAATTGGCAAGCACCTTGTCGTCGCAGGCCCCAGCAGCTTGCATCGCGATGGTGTAGATGCTGAGGAACTCCGACGGGTGAGTCTTGCCATTGTATTTTTTGCCAACGTTGGGCTTGAACGTGCGGTGGGAGGGCCACTGGAACTGCCGCAGCTCACGGGTGAAGGACGGACAACCCACCTCGTAAGGTAGGCCACCGTAGCCTCCCGGTGCTGGGTGGTCCGTAGTGGGCCCTGCCCACCTGTCCAACTGGTGGCACGTGTCAAGCCGGCGCTCGATGGTGGTTCAAGCGTCTTCATGAACTCGCTCCCGAAGAACTTGGCGTTAGTCGCGGTGGGTTCGCGGGTCGGACGACGCTATGGAGATATCATCACGACCATCGTCATGACGGACCGACACCCGCGATGGTCGGGATGGAGGAGGGGAGTGCACCGTGGCCGCACCGCCTCCGGCCCGGCCTCCACTGGCATGCGGTGGCCCGATGGAGCAACGGCCTACAGGTCCCGCCGGCCGCAACTCATCATTGTTGGCGATGCCAACGAGGCTCCAGATGGTGGCCCTCCATTCATCGAGCTTCTCCGCGGCAGGAGGAAAATCGAGGAGCAGCTGCGCATGTGCTAGGGCTTCTGCTGGCGTGGGCGACGGCGAAAGCTGTGTGGACCGCGATGCGCCTCGACTTCTAACCGCTTTAGAAGGAGCCGCATCACGGCCCCACAGCCGTTTGCCACCCCTGTCAGCACCTCAGCGCGCATGTTGGCCCTCCTCATCATGTGATGGGTGCACGGGACTCTTTCTAGGGTGGTGCGCAGGGTCACCAGCAAGGTGGCACTGCTCATCGCGCACAACCTGAGAAGAGCGCGCCGTGGGCGGCGGTGTTGGCGTCTTGGAGGCCACCGCACCACCGTCTGTCGGCACGACGGCACCCCTGGAGGGCCTCGCGCCGCCTGCGGGGGGCCCAACTCCATCTCCGGAGCCTGCGATGCTCGGCTCATCGCCTAGCATACGAACGACGCCGCTCACCAGGCCTGGACTGCCAGGGTGATATGGATGTTTGCGGGCCGCGCCACGGGTTCTCTCCGCGACTGGCCCGCTACTGGTCTGCACCGGTACTGGAAACCCGGTCCTGGATGAACCGATCACCATGGTCATCTTCTTCTTAGGATCCATGGCGATGAAGAACAGCTAAGCCAACTACTAGACCAGATTCTCACAATTGCGCCCTCTACCTGGCGCGCCAAAGATGTCGGTGGGAAACAACACCTATGGGATCACAAGAATCCCCACTACAGTTGTGGGGCGTGAGGTTGTGAGGAGAGCAGGATTAGTAATTGACACAAGGATCGTTCACCCAGGTTCGGGCCGCGAGGATACATAAAACCCTAGTCCTTCTTGGTGGATGTATTGAGTGTTCTTGAGCTCTTGAACTAGCTATGGATGCTACGTGGTTCAAAAGAGCCAAATCCTTTTCCTGTATGCCATGGGCCTCCTTTTATAGGCGGAAGGGGCTGCCATAGTGGCACACAGGAGGTGGAAAGAGCCTACAATGTTGCGAGCTTATCGCTCGTATTACAGGACAAGATACATTTAATGCGTAGCTTAGGTGTCCCTTCACTTTATCTGGGACGGGAACGAGGCCCGTCCTGTCCGTTGCCGCTCCTCCTCGCTTTGACACGCTCCCTGACCAGCAATTCATGTGGTGCCATGTAGGCAGGCAAGCAGCTGAGGTGGCGCGGTGGTGGAGCCTCCATGAAGATCTGCATGCCGCTACGCAGGTGCATGCTGAGTTGGCCTGGAAGCTGCATGTTGCCACGCAGGTGCCTGCCCAGCTGGTTGGGCTGGCAACTGCATGCGAACGGTGGCGGGGAGTTGGTTGGTGCGGGCCTGGCAGTGGCCCTGCTGTCGCCTCTGGCAAGGGCCTTGTCGGGTGGCCCAGCAAGGGTCTTGCCGGGTGGCCCAGCAAGGGTCTTGCCGGGTGGCCTGGCAAGGGTCCTGCCGTGGCGCGCTGGCGTCCCCGGCAAGGATCTTGCCTGGGGTCTTGTGGGTTTCTTCGGTAAGGATCTTGGCGGGGAGTGTTGCCCTCCAATCATCCTCTGATCTTGAGTTTTCTTTGTCTTCACAAAGATCTGCATGCCACCATGGAGGTGCCTCCCGAGCCCTGGTCCAACGTGGTTGTTAACATTGGAAACCGCGGGTTCAAGGGTGGCTTACTCCGCTGGTGTGGGCAAGCCGCCCCGGCAAGGGGCTTGCCGGGGCTGCGGAGGCTGCCCTGGCAAGGGCCTTGCTGGAGAAACCTGCTTCGCCCGTCTGCACTTTGTGGCCTTGGTCCTTGATATTGCCTTGTTTGTCTCGAGCCTTCGACTTCCTTCCGGCTTCCCTCCTTTGCCCTGCCATGTGCAGCCATGGCGCGTGACTCCGACTGCCCGTGCACAAGTAAAGGGGTCAAAAGGAGAGCCCCTACTTTTGTACACCGACACACTAGATGCATGCTGGATAGCGGTCGATGTGTGGAGTAATAGTAGTAGATGCAGGCAGGAGTCGGTGTATTAGTCTTGGAGGTGATGCCTATATATTGATCATTGCCTTGGATATCGTCATAATTATTCGATCTTCTATAAATTTCCCAACAGTAATTTGTTTACCCACCATGTGTTATTTCTCGAGAGAAGCCACTAGTGAAATATATGGCCCCCGGGTCTATTCTTTATCATATTTGCTTTCAGATCTATTTTTATTCGCTTTTATTTTCAGATCTATTATTATAAAAAAACCAAAAAATATCTTGCTGCACTTTTTTATTATTTATTTTATTTTGTGTTATTGTGAGATCTATTTATCCAAAATCATACAAACCAATCTATCTTTTGCCCGAGGTGGGTTGACAACCCCTCTTACGCGTCGGGTTGCAAGTATTTGTTCTTTGTATGCAGGTACCATTTACATAGTGTTGCTTGGTTCTCCTACTGGATTGATACCGTGGTTTCATAACTAAGGGAAATACCTATCGTAGCTGTACTACATCATCCCTTCCTCCTTGGGGTAATACCAACGTAGTCTCAAGCGACATCAAAAGGAATTTCTAGTGCTGTTGTCGGGGAGACATCATCAACATTTGTCAGGTTCCTAATCATAAATCTCATCTCCTTGCAATTTACATTATTTGCCATTTGTCTCTCATTTTCATCTCCCCCACTTCACAAAAAATTTGTCATTTTATTCGCTTTCTTTCCATTCGCCTTTTTCTCGTCAGGTCTATCTTTTTGTTTGCAATCTTGCTTGCCTACTTTGTCATTATGGCTAGTTCTTCCTCTGTTGTGTGTACCCCCGAGAATGAGGTCCTTAATTTTAAAAAAAGGGTAGGGGAGAATCTAAAAGATGCTTGGTATAAAATTTGCAATGATCATAATAGATCTCTTCTTAAGCAATCTACCGTTATTCTCCTTCGCAGTTTTTATGTGGGCATCACCACTTGGTATAGGTTTGTCCTTGATATGATTACCGGTGGGAATTTCTTGATGTGTCCATCTTTGGATTCTTTTAATGCCATGGGAGATCTAGTGGGTGCGCCACCAATCATTATTAATGAAATGATCTTAACTCTTGAGCATGTTATGCAAAGATTAGATGCTATTTAAAGCAAATTGAAAACTTGGATACAAACATGTAGAATTTTGCTAAAAAATTTGGGTCAAAAGTGGGCGATGTTTTCAAATTACTAAGGGAAAAGGAAACCATAATTAATGAAAGAATTGAAGAGAGAGTCCTTCTCAGATTGATAAGTTGGAAGAAATTTTTAGTAATTTAAGCTCCACTTTTGCCTATGCTAAAACTATTGAATAAAACTCCCATAAAAATTTGGCAAGACTACTCAAGTCCCTAAGAACAAGGGTGCAACTTCTAATAATAACAATGAAGATCTTAAGATGATTAGTATTGAATACTTCTCCAACGTATCTATAATTTTTGATTGTTCCATGTTGTTATATTATCATTCTTGGATATTTTACAATCATTTTATAGGAACTTTATATCATTTTTTGGGACTAACCTATTGACATAGTGCCCAGTGGCAGTTGAAGTTTTTTGCCTGTTTTTTACATCGCAAAAAATCAATATCGAATGGAGTCCAAATGCAGCAAAGCTTTTTGGAGATTTTTTTTGGACCAAAAGACATCCAGTGGGCCAGAGAAGCACCTGGGGGTGCCCCGAGGGGGGCACAACCCACCTGGGCGTGCCTGGGCCTCCCGCACCGCCTCTTTGCTGTATAAATGTCAAAATATTATAAAAACCCTAAGGGAGTCGATGAAATTTTGTTCTAGCCGCCGCTAGTTCCAGAACCGCGAGATCCAATCTAAAGCCCTTCTCCAGCACTCCGCCGGAGGGGGGAATCATCACCGGTGGGCATCTTCATCATCCCGGCGGCCACCATGATGAGGAGGGGGTAGTCCTCCCTCGGGGCTGAGGGTTTGTACCAGTAGCTATGTGTTTAATCTCTCTCTCTCTCTCTCTCTCTCTCTCTCTCTCGTGTTCTTGAGATGTCACGATCTTGATGTATCACAGGCTTTGTTAATATAGTTGGATCATATGGTGTTTCCCCTCTCTATCTTGTTGTGATGAATTGAGTTTTCCCTGTGAGATTTTGTTTTATCGGATTGAATACTTTTATGGATTTGAGGACACTTGATATATGTCTTGCATATGAATACCCATGGTGACAATGGGGTATTATTTTGAATCACTTGATATATGTTTTGGCACTCGACTCGCGGATTCCTGAGGTGAAATTGGGGTAATCTACGCATAGGTGTTGATGCACGTTCTTGTCTTTGTTTCTCTGGTAGAAATCTTGGGGCACTCTTTGAGGTTCTTTGTGTTGGATTGAGTATTTATGAATCTGAAATTATTTGGCGTTATTTTAGTACGAACTCTTGGATAGATCAATCAGAAAGAATAGCTTCGAGGAGGTTTCGTACCCTACAAACGATTTCTTCTTTTGTTCTCCGCTAGATAGGAACTTTGGAGTGATTCTTCATCGCACGTTGAGGGATGGTTATATGATACAATTATATTAGCATTGTTGAGAGATTGCACTAGTGAAAGTATGGACCCTACGCCTCATTTTCAAGCATTGCAATACCATTTGTGCTCACTTTCGTTACTTGCTACCTTGCTTTTTTATTGTTCCTATTACAAAAATCAATATCTACTATCATTACTACACTTTTATCATCATCTCTTCACCAAACTAGTGCACCTATACAATTTACCATTGTATTTTGTGTGTTGGGGACACAAGAGACTTTTTATTATTTGGTGACAGGGTTGTTTGAGAGATACCATCTTCATCCTACACCTCCCACGGATTGATAAACCTTAGGTCATACACTTGAGGGAAATTTGCTACTGTCCTACAAAACTCTGCGCTTGGAGGCCCAACATGAGTCTACAAGAACAAGTTGTGTAGTAGACATCAAGCTCTTTTCTGGCGCCGTTGCCAGGGAGGTGATTGCATGAAGGTATATCTTTAGATCTTGCAATCGAATATTTTAGCTTCTTGTTTTATCACTAGTTTGGTTTGTAAAAGAAAACTACAAAAAAAATGGAATTGAGGTTGCATCCTATTATTCATCTTTATAATGTATTTCATGAAAATGATGGAAATGAAAATTGTTCTCAATTGATAGAAGAAGAATTCAATAGAATGTATAAATGATGAGCATGATTGCAATGTTGTTAGTATGAATTCTTTGAATATCCATGATGCTAATGATATGCAAAGCCATAAGCTTGGGGATGTTATGTTTGATGAAGACGATACTTTTAGGCCCCCAATATTTGATGTGCAAATTTGTTATAATGATTGCATGCCTCCTATTTATGATGATTATAATGATGAAAGTAGATTTGGACAGGTCATGACTTTATTTATTGATGAATCCACCATTTTTGGATGAGGCTTCAATTGACTATGATAGCAAAGTTGCTATCTATGATGATTATGGTGATGACATGTATGCTATAAAGAATAATGATAACCATGAAACTTGTCATCATAATTTTAATTTTCACTCTCATGATAGTTATTTTGTTGAGTTTGCTCCCACTACTATTGATGAGAAGAATTTTGCTTATGTGGAGAGTAATAAGTTTTCTATGCTTTTGTGTCATGAAAAGAATGCTTTATGTGATGGTTATATTGTTGAATTTCTTCATGATGCTACTGAAAATTATTGTGAGGGAGGAACTTATGCTTGTAGGAATTGTAATAATATCAAGTTTCCTCTCTTTATGTTGAAAGTTTTGAAGTTGTGCTTGTTTTACCTTCCTATGCTAGTTGATTCTTGCTCCCATAGTTTGTTTGCTCACAAAATGCCTAGGCATAGGAAGTATGTTAGGCTTAAATGTGTTTGCCATGTGATTCAAGATGCTTTCTTTGTGTTTCAGTTCTTTACTTTCATGCGAGCATCATTGAAATCATCATGCCTAGCTAAAAGGCATTGAAGAAAAGCGCTTGTAGGGAGACAACCCAACACTTTTAGCTACTGTTTTGTGTGTTCACATGATGCTACTATACTAATCATGTTTATTTCTTTTGTTTCAATAAAGTGCCAAGTAAAGCCTTTGGGACAGTGTGGATGATAATTGACCTGATTCTGTCCCAAAACAAAACTTTTTGCGCTCAGTCCAGTAATTTTGAAAATTCACTGGAGCGTGCTTTTGATATGATTTTTTTACAAGTTGTTCGCACACGAACACGTCACGTGTACCCTCGACGCCGGGGTTGATACACCGCAGCTCACGTCGAAGGAGTCTCACCAGAAGCGCAATTCGCAAGTCGACCGGAGAGAACTTTTGAGGACCCGAAACCCTACACTCCCGGGAGGGACCCCATCGGGGAGTGTGGCGGCTATGGGCTGCCCTAGGTTGGTCAAGCCGCCCCTAGAGCCTCGCGATTCATAGCTCTCCAACACGAAGAACGACGAAGAACGAGGGAGCGAGAACGAGGGAGGGACAAGACATAGATGAAAAAGTTGTAGATGCGTTTGCGATTGTGTGTTGTTGTTCAATCGGCCGTCGCCCCTCAGGTATATAAGTGGCGGATGGACTTCCCGTGCAAGGAAAGGTTACAATTCACGTTCAAAACCCTAGTTTGGGTCCAACTCGGAATCAAACTTTCCAAAACGGTTCGGTTTACAACCTGGCAGCACCTTGCAGGTCATGTTTGAGGCAGTAAAACACCTCGGATGGAAACGAGCCCAAAAGCAATCTTGAGCGTTTCGACGAGACGAACAACTTTCATGTTGAAGTTTTTTTGATCAGAGGCCATCTTCAGGGGTTTTTCGGCTGTTTTCTAAAGTCTGCGGCAGAAAAATCCAAAACCCGGACAAACAACCCCGGAGTGTCCAGCCATCCTCGGAGAAATCCAAAACCCGGATGATCATTCCAGGAGTGTCCGTCCATCCTAACGCAGCCACGCATTTTTGGCTCTAACTTTTGCATACAAAATCCGATTGAGACGTTTTTATATCAAAACCAACTGCTTCGACGAGACGCACAACTTTCATGCTCAAACTTTTTCCATTTGAGGCCATCTTAATTGGGTTTCAAGTCATTCTTTAATCTGGCGTCAACATGAGCATCTCTGAACTTGTCATAACTTTTGCATCCGAGCTCCGTTTTAGACCACCTTCATATCCATCTTGATCTTCTCGAAGAAAGCCATCCCATGGTGACTTCCAATCATAAGTTTGAATTAATCTTCACATAGCTTAAAGCAACTTTTATGATTGTGCCACTTTTGAGCGTCAACACATGCCCCCTTGTTTTTTAGCAAAGCAAGTGTGCTGAAAAATAACTTGTACGATGTTTGTTCTAAGGATAATGTCAACACTCCTTCGGCCATTTATATGTTCTTAGAGCGATAATTATATATAGGCCATGTTTATGCTAAGGGCGATAGTTATTTATCGGACATATCTTTGCGTAGGGCGATAGTTATATATCAATCGTTTGCCTATTTAGGCTTCTTGCCACACACTTGGGTGGTACTTCTTTAAATATTTTCCATTGAGAGCTCAAGGTATCAATGTTCCTTGTACGGATTCCACCAAATATGAGTTTCCGGGAACTACCCTTGTAATCTTAAAAGGACCTTCCCAACTTGGAGACCACTTCCCGAATTTTCTGTCTTTTGAACCAATTGGTAGAATCACCTTCCATATGAGATCACCAACTTGAAAATTCTTCAACTTGTCCTTCTTATTGTAAGCTCTTGCCACCCTCAACTTATCTCTCTCTATGGCCTTTAAAGCAGCCAAACATATATCGGCGACTTCATCAATATTGTCCATCATCAAGTTATAGAAGTCCACCATTGATAAATCATTTTGTTTGGCTATTCTCAAAGCATTCAAATTCACTTCCACTGGTAAAACAACCTCTTGACCATATACGAGCTCATATGGAGTCACCTTTGTAGCACCATGCCTTGAGATCCTATGTTCCCACAAAGCTTCGGATAATAGCTCATGCCATCTCCTTGGATTATCCTCAGTCTTCTTATTGATGAGCTTGATTAATATTTTATTACTAGACTCAGCTTGTCCATTGGCTTGGGCATAATATGGAGAGGAATTGAGCAACTTTATCTTATATGATTCGGCAAATTCTCTGACTTGATGTGACATAAATGATGAACCTTGGTCCGTAGTTAATGTTTGAGGAATGCTGAATCTATGAATAATATGCTCAGTTATGAGTTGAATTACCTCTATATGCATCATATTTTTGAGTGGTATTGCTTCAGACCATTTAGTGAAATAATTAGTTGCCACCAACACGAATCGATGCCCCTTTGAAGAAGAAGGATGAATCTCTGTAATAAAGTCTAATCCCCAACCTCTAAAAGGCCACGGCTTGATAATAGGATGCACATAGCAGCGGGAGCTAACTGAATATCACCAAACTTTTGACAAGCTTCACATCCTTTATAGTACCGGAAGCAATCATTAACCATTGTCGGCCAATAAAACCCAGCACATCGTAGTAACCATTTCATCTTGGGAGCCGACTGATGAGTGCCACAAATACCTTCATGGACCTCTCCCATAGAAACTCTCTCTTGGTCCTTGTCCAAGAACTTTAAAAGAACATCATCAACCGATCGGCAATAGAGACCATGATCTCTCATTGTGTATTTGAAAGCTATATGCCGAACAGTCCTGTCCACCCTTTTACTAGGATCACACAAATAATCAATAATGGGCTTCCTCCAGTCTTGATTTTCTCCTGCATTAAATATTTCATTAGTGGCCAAAACGGTGGGCTCTGGTTCAGCCTCCCCTATGTTGGCAAGACTAGACATCGGCCTTTGAGAAATATGAAAAATGCCACGATCAACATGATAGCTGGATGCTTGTTGTGCCAACTCATTTGCTCTCCAATTGTCATGTCTAGATATATGAGCAATGCTAAAATAATACAAAGTAGAAATTATATCTAGACATTTATCAAGATAAACACTAAGTGATTCGTCAAAACATTGAAAGACATTGGATATTTGTTGCACTACTAATAACGAATCACCAAAAGCCTCAATATGTGTAGCACCTATGGCAAGCAACATCTCTAAGCCGAATAACAATGCTTCATATTCCTTGATTATTTGTGCAAAAATATTCTAAGCGGCATGAGGCTTCAAAAACAGCACCATGAGGAGATATACAAACAATACCAACACCTTGGACATTGCTACAAACTGAACCATCAAAATATAATCTCCGTGGTACTAAGGAGACAAGGTTTATATCACTATCATGCTTGTCATCAATCCGATGCTCAACAATAAAATTAGCAACGATTTGGCCTTCATGGATTTTAGAGATTCATAAGTCAAATCATATTCAATTAAAGCATAAGCCCACTTGCCAATTCTACCACTAAGAATTGGCCTATGTAACATGTACTTAATGACATCGGTTTGACAAGCTACTATGCAAGCACTCGGCACTAGGTAATGTCTCAATTTTGTGCAAGCATAATTTTTCAATAAATGTGTACCTCGTCTCAGCGTCGAATAAACCCCAGCTCAAATAAGTAATAGCATGTTCCTTTCCTTTGGTCTCTTGAGTCAAAACAGCACCAATAACACCTTCTTCCGCTGCAATATAAAGCCTAAATGGCTCTTTATGTTTGGGAGCTTTCAACACCGGAGGAGTGCACAAATAATTTTTTATCATATCAAATGCTTCTTGCTGTTTTGCCCCCCAAGTAAAATTAGTTTCATTCGTTAACCGAAGGATGGGAGTGAATGCATCAACCTTCCCTAACAAGTTGGCTATGAATCTCCTCAAATAATTGACTTTGCCAAGGAATTTTTGCATATCTCTCTTGCATGTTGGAGCGTCCACCTTTTGTATAGCTTATATCTTTTTGGGATCAATTTCTATGCCATCTTGATGAATAATGAATCCCAAAAAATTTCCATCTGATACACCAAAAGCACACTTCAAAGGATTCATCTTTAGTCCATATTTTTTCATTCTCTCAAAAGCTAAGCACAAATCGGCTAGATGAGATTCAAAAGCATCCGATTTGACAACAATATCATCAATATAAACCTCAAGTATAACACCAAGTAAATCATGAAAAATTAAATTCAAAGCCCTTTGATACGTGGCACCTGCATTTTTTAATCCAAAGGTCATCACTATGCACTCAAATAAACAAAGGAAACCGGGACATCAAAAATCCAATTTGGACATGTCCTCTTCGGCCATAAAAATCTGGTTATAACCCGCATTACCATCAAGAAAGCTAATGACCTTATGTACAGAAGCATCATTAATAAGCATATCAGCTATTGTCATGTGATACTCATCTTTAGGTGTAGCTCTATTCAAATCTCTAAAATCAACCCACACCCTCAACCTGCCGGAGCCTTTCTTCTCTACTGGTACAATGTTAGAAATCCACTCGGCATACCTGCAAGGTCTAATAAAATTAGCTTTAAGCAAACAAGCGATCTCTTCCTTGATCCGGTCATAAGTTTTTGGATTAAACTTTCTGGCTGATTGCTCGTACGGTCTAAAACCGGCCTTTATAGGTAACCGATGCTCCACTAGCTCTTGGCTTAAACCTGACATCTTGTGATATTCCCATGCAAAGCAACAAACATATTCTTTCAACAGTTCGATCAACTTAGCTTTATGATCAGCTCTTAAATTTTTGTTTACAAATGTCTGCCTAGGAACTGAACCATCTCCAATATCTATCTCTTCTAATGGACCAGTCGATGTAAAACCTTGTCCTAATTTATCCATATCATCTAACTCTTCTATTGGCTCATGCATATCATTCTCATTGGACCAATATTCTAGAATACGCTTTTGTAAACACTCTGAGTTAGGATCCATTTAAATACATCATACCTTGGAGCAATTATCGCCAACCGGATTTAAAAAACAGGCACAAAACCAATTTTTGTAGTGCTAAGAAAATCAAATTCTGATAAGTGATGCTCCGTCAAGCAAGTAGCATTGTGATGTTGCCAATACACCGATGCATCGGCCAAAGCAACACAAGTAGAATTATCCGCATGAATGACTTCCCCTTCATCATCAACCCATTGAATTAAAAATTGGTGCATAGTAGATGGCACGCATTGGTTTGCATGAACCCAGTCACGGCCTAATATCACATTGTAGTTACCTTGCACCTGGCGACAAAGAATGCGGTAGCCAAAGTTTTGCTTCCCACCGTAAGCTCCACATAAATCACACCTTTGGCTTCAGTTTTCTCTTTGCCTTCAAATCCATTGAGCACCATGTTGGTCTTTATCAACTCTTCATCATGCAGGCCCAATTTTCTAAAAACTAAATATGGCATAAGATACACCACAGCACCACAATCAACAAGCATTCTAGCAACAGGTGATCCATTAATATGACCTTTAAGGAACAATGGCTTCAAGTGCATCACCGGTTCTTTAGGCTTCTCGAATATAGCATTTTTCGGACCAAAATCTAGTTGAGCTACTTCCCCTTCATCTATAGCACAAAATTCAGCGGGTAAGTAATACACCATATTAATATCCATACCTTCATGAACCGGTGTAGACTCATAATCAAGCATTTCATCTCCTTCCTCAAGCATGTCCACCGACTCCAAAATATCTCCAAGTAAAGAGGAAGTAATAGGTGAAGTGGACGATGTAATAGTATCCACATCGTCCTCTGTTGGTGGTGTAGGTGTTGCTATGATCAATGTAGAAGCTACTGTATTTTCCTTTTGCTTAGGCTTCTACACTTGTTCTGGTGGCACCATGATACGTCCATTTTGCATCATGCTTTCATATCAATATTTATTGCATTATGGGCTGTTATTACACATTATATCTCAATACTTATGGCTATTCTCTCTTATTTTACAAGGTTTACCATGAAGAGGGGGAATGCCGGCAGCTAGAATTCTGGCTGGAAAAGGAGCAAATATTGGAAATCTATTCTGCACAGCTCCAAAAATCCTGAAACTCCACGGAAGTCAGTTTTGGAATTAATAAGAATTATTGAGCGAAAGAAACACCAAAGGGGGCCCACACCCTGGCTAGGAGGGTGGGGGCGCGCCCACCCCTACTAGGCATGCCCCTGTCTCCTGGGCCCCCTAGTGGCCCTCCGGTGTCCATCTTCTGCTATATGAAGGCTTTTACCCTGGAAAAAATCGGAGGCAAGCTTACGGGACGAAACTCCGCCGCCACGAGGCGGAACCAATCTAGAGCTCCGGCAGAGCTGTTTTGCCGAGGAAACTTCCCTTCGGGAGGGGGAAATCATCACCATCGTCATCACCAACAATCCTCTCATCGGGAGGGGATCAATCTCCATCAACATCTTCACCAGCACCATCTCCTCTCAAAACCCTAGTTCATCTCTTGTATCCAATCTTGTATCAAAACCACAAATTTGTACCTGTGGGTTGCTAGTAGTGTTGATTACTCCTTGTAGTTGATGCTAATTGGTTTACTTGGTGGAAGATCATATGTTCAGATCCTTAATGCATATTATTTCTCCTCTGATTATGAATATGAATATGCTTTGTGAGTAGTTACGTTTGTTCCTGAGGACATGGGTGAAGTCTTGTTATTAGTAGTCATGTGAATTTGGTATTCGTTCGATATTTTGATGAGATGTATGTTGTCTTTTCTCTAGTGGTGTTATGTGAACGTCAACTACATGACACTTCACCATTATTTGGTCCTAGAAGAAGGCATTGGGAAGTAATAAGTAGATGATGGTTGCTAGAGTGAAAGAAGCTTAAACCCTAGTTTATGTGTTGCTTCGTAAGGGGCTGATTTGGATCCATATGTCTAATGATGTGGTTAGATTTACCTTAATACTTCTTTTGTAGTTGCGGATGCTTGCAATAGGTGTTAATCATAAGTGGGATGCTTGTCCAAGTAAGGGCAGTACCCAAGCACCGGTCCACCCACATATCAAATTATCAAAGTACCGAACGCGAATCATATGAGCGTGATGAAAACTAGCTTGATGATAATTCCCATGTGTCCTCGGGAGATCCTTTCTCATTATAAGAAATTGTCCAGGCTTGTCCTTTGCTACAAAAAGGATTGGACCACCTTGTTGCACTTTATTTACTTTCATTGCTTGTTACCCGTTTCAATTTATCTTATCACAAAACTATCTGTCACCTACAATTTCAGTGCTTGCAGAGAAAACCTTACTGAAAACCGCTTATCATTTCCTTCTGCTCCTTGTTGTGTTCGACACTCTTACCTATCGAAAGGACTACGATAGATCCCCTACACTTGTGGGTCATCACACCATGGGATGGGTTTCATTGAACAATTTATCCCTTTGCTTCTCTGCTTCCTGTTCCTCCTTCTCATGGCTCCTCAAGCACTACAATCTCCTTTTTTGTGCCTTGGTCAGACCGGAAGGACACCACTTAGGCTGAGTATATTTTGGATCCCTCAACTTGGCCTTGCTTGTGCTAGCTTCATGATCATTAGTCATGGGACCTTACTGGACAGCGGTCACATCTTTATTAGAATCAGCCAGATTATTGACAATAATCGGCTCTTTGATTGTTAATTCTTTAGTGCCTATCATAATAGTTCAACACTAGTATTCTTCTACTTTTGCTTGCTAGGTCCTGAAATTTTAGCACTTGGTGATTTAGCATGCCACACTTGCTTGCCAACCCTTCCTTGATTATCTTCCATTGGCCAATTGACACCGTTGTTCAAACGGCCTCGTGTGGGATAAGAAAGCCTCCAATGAATGGGCCTCCTTGGTTCTGCCCACCCTGGATCAAAAGCATAAGGGGCCATTGGAGGCTGCCCCCATCCTCCATTGAAGCCTCCCATGTAGTATGGCGCATAAGGAGGCGGTACCATCCATGGTCCTGGTGCCCATGACCCATATGGCCTTGCGTGATGCTGAAATTCTTCCCTTTGAAGTGATCTTGTGTGCTTCAAATTTGATGACCGGTTAGAGCTAGAACCGACCGCTTGATTGGCATATTTGGACAGCAACATATCAAAAGTTGGCTTGATTCTCTTGCGCTGCACTTTAGCTTCATTCGTCTTCCACTTGCCAACCTCTGGATTCTTGGGCTTAACAAATTTGACATGAGTGTTCTCTTGCACTTGTGGTTGCCCCCCCTCCCCCCCCCCCCCGAGTGTAGGATTCTTGATGGTGATCTTGATTATCTCCTTGCCACCGGGTTGCTTGTCAAGCACAACTTGTCTCCCCAAGACCTTGTCGCTCTCCTTATTTTTCCTGGGCTCACCAATGACAATATTATTCTTATTAGCTGATTCGGCTATGTTGGGCCGAATTAACATCTTCTTCCCCTCCAAATCCATGTTGTTCATTGGGAAAGGCTGTTTATCAACTTGCATGTCAGAAAAATTCAATCGTCCGTCATTAATGGTTGATTGTATCTGTCATCAAAAAACATTACAATCATTAGTAGCATGAGAAAAATAATTATGATACTTGCAATAAGCAGGCCGTTTCAGCTCTTCGAACGGCGGTAAAGTATTAGATCTTCTAATAATCCTGGCTTGCAACAAAGCATCAAATATTTTATCACACTTAGCAATGTTGAAAGTAAATTTCATCTCTTCATCACGATTCTTATGAATCCGCTTTAAATCATTGCAAGTAAATGGTTTGACCCTAGATGGCCAAACAAATTCAGCTGCATAAATATCACCCTGATCGTCTGAGTGCTCACTATCATACTCAACCGTATTCATCTTAGGACGATCAATTTTATATCTACGCACCTCTTTAAGATTCTTGCTTTGGCTTTCTTGAGACAAAACCTTTTGCAAGACTTGGTTCATATTTAAAAACACATGTCTTTCTAGCCTTTCTCTAATGTGAGTTGTCAAACCACTAAGCACAAGATCAGCCAAATCTCTCTCGGTTATCACCAAACTATAGCAGCGGTTTTTTTTATCTCTAATTCTCTTGACGTAACCGGAGACCGATTCATCATGCTTTTGTCTAACCGATGTAAGATGTGACAACTTAAACTCATTATCGCCACTATAAAAATGGTCATGAAATTTTTGTTCTAATTGCGACCATAAACGAATAGAACCATGTGGTAAAGCGGCAGACCATGAAAATGAGGTACCAGTTAAAGATAAAGGAAATAAACGCACTTTCAATTCATTTAGTGAGCCTGCTTCACCCAATTGTGCCAAGTATTGACTAACATGCTCCCATGTGGTTTTTGTGCCCTCTCCATTAAACTTAACAAAATCTGGAATTTTATATCCCGGAGGGCATTGAATTGCATCACAGTATTCTGGATATGGCTTTTGGTAAATCCGGTTCCTTGGTAACTCAACTCCAAAATTCTCTTGGAGTATCTTAGCCATCTCCTCTCTAAAATTAGCTAGACCATCATCCGTAGTGGATGATGAAGCTTGTGGCATTGGCATAGGAGGAGTAGGGTTAGTAGCTACAGGTGCAAATTGTGGCAAGTATGTCGAACTATAATCCGGCAATGATCTAACAGCTTTTGCACTTGTAGGTAGGGTTTGGTTCGACGTCACCACTAAACTTGGCATACTCATCATAGGATTAATGGGTGCACCAACAATTTGATTGGTTGGGCTAGGATAAAAATTCATCGGCACGGGAGGCGCCGATGAAATAGGTAAAGTTGGATTAGGTATTTTTGCCGTAACAGGCACACCAACATTACCAATAGATGATTGAGGCATACTTTTTTGAGCATTACTATTTTCCAAGAAAATTTGATATAAAAGATTATTGCTATCAGTAATGAGACTATCAATTTCAGCCCATACCTCGGAAGAGAAGGTATTACTCACAGAGGGTTTAACCTGTTCATCATGAAGAGGCCTTGACGATCTTTCTTGAACTTAGCAAGGAACTCATGCATCTCCTTCTCTTCACGCGCCTTCTTGTACTCCTCATAATCTTGGCGATGTTCCTCCGATTACTCCTTAAAATTGGGCTTGATTATGTTTATCAGCGTTGATTTCTGAGGGCTTGGGAATCTTGTCGTTGCCAGACATGATGGATGATGATTGATCTTTAGTCCCAGCGGAGTCGCCAAAAAGTGTGTTCGCACACGAACACGTCACGTGTACCCTCGATGCCGGGGGTGATACACCGCAGCTCATGTCGAAGGAGTCTCACTGGAAGCGCGATTCGCAAGTCGATCAAATAGAACTTTTGAGGACCCAAAACCCTACACTCCCGGGAGGGACCCCGTCGGGGAGTGCGGCGGCTATGGGCTGCCCTAGGTCGGTCAAGCCACCCATAGAGCCTTGCGATTCGCAGCTCTCCAACACGAAGAACGACGAAGAATGAGGGAGGGACAAGACATAGATGAAAAAATTGTAGATGTGTTTGCGATTGTGTGTTGTTGTTCAATCAGCCGTCACCCCTTAGGTATATAAGAGGCGAATGGACTTCCCGTGCAAGGAAAGGTTACAATTCGTGTTCAAAACCATAATTTGGGTCCAACTCGGAATCGAAACTTTTCAAAACGGTTCGGTTTACAACCTGGAAGCACCTTGTGGGTCATGTTTTAGACAGTAAACCACCTCGGATGGAAACGAGCCCAAAAACAATCTTGAGCGTTTCGACGAGACGAACAACTTTCATGTTGAACGTTTTCTGATCAGAGGCCATCTTGAGGGTGGTTTTGGCTGTTTTCTGAAGTCTGTGGCAGAAAAATCCAAAACCCGGACAAACAACCCCGGAGTGTCCGGCCATCCTCGAAGAAATCCAAAACCCGGATGATCATTCCGGAGTGTCCTGCCATCCTGATGCAGCCACACATTTTTGCCTCTAACTTTTGCATACAAACTCCGATTGAGACATTTTTATATCAAAATCAACCGCTTCGATGAGACGCACAACTTTCATGTTGAAACTTTTTCCATTTGAGGCCATCTTAATTGGGTTTCAAGCCATTCCTTATTCTGGTGTCATCATGAGCATCTATGAACTTGTCATAACTTTTGCACCCAAACCCCATTTTAGACCACCTTCATATCCATCTCGATCTTCTCGAAGAAAGCCATCCCATGGTGACTTCCAATCATAAGTTTGACTTAATTTTGACATAGTTTAAAGCAACTTTTATGATTATGCCACTTTTGAGCATCAACACAGGTGATATAAAAAATCTCTACGTTGTTCTAATTTTTCAGAAGTTTCGGAGTAGCAGAAGTATGGTCGGAGTACAGATTACTGTAGACTATTCTGTTTTTGACATATTCTGTTTTCAATGCATAGTTTGCTTGTTTTCTAGTTTTTATTGCTTATATTGCTCAATATAAATTGTGGAAATGATATGCTATAGTAGGCATTATGTGGGAACAATTATGAATCTTGTTTTTGACAATACCAAAGTGAATGGTTTGCTCTTTATCTTACTAACCTGTCTCATGAAGTTCCGTTAAGTTTTGTGTTATTGAAGTTTTCAAGTTTTGAGTGACATGTCAATATGAGGAGAATAAAGAGTGACAATACACTAAGCTTGGGGATGCCCAAGGCACCCCGAGGTAATATTCAAGGAATATCCAAGCAACTAAGCTTGGGGATGCCCCGAAAGGCATCCCCTCTTTCATCTCCAACATTATCAGTAACCTCACTTGGAGCTATGTTTTCATTCGTCACATGATATGTGTTTTACTTGGAGCGTCAATTTATTTTGTTAGGATTTGATTTCTGTTATTTAGAATAATGTTTGGCATATTTTATTTCAATAAAAGTGACAATGATAGCCTTTGCCATGCTTATTTTGCAAGTCTACATGTTGCTGTTTAAAAACAGAAAGTTTATCGCCGTTGCAACAATTCCCCAGAAAATTCAGAATGTGATAAAATGTTGAAACTTTTTGCACAATAAGCTATGATAAATTTTCTACAGTGTGCTAAATTTTCAGAATTTTTTTATGTTAAATAAGTATGGATACTTATTCATCCATTACAGACTGTCCTGTTTTGGTAGATTGCTGTTATATTTGCATATGTTTGCTTGCTTAATGATTCCATTTGAGGATAGGAGTATTAAATATGCAGAGGCATTTAGTATGCAATGTTGAATAATAATTTTAGTGATTTGCTACAGTAGAAATGATAAGGTTTTGCATTGATTTATACTAACGTATCTCATGAGTTCTTATTGAGTTTTGTGTGGATGAAGTTTTTAAGATTTAGGGAAACCGTGATATAGAAGGAATTAAGGAGACACAAAAACCGAAGCTTGGGGATGCTCAAGGCATCCCAAGATAATATTTCAAGAAGTCTCAAGCATCTAAGCTTGGGGATGCCCCGGCAGGCATCCTACCTTTCTTCACCAACAATTATCGGTTAGTATCGGTTGATCCTAACTTTTTGCTTCTTCACAGGATGTGTGCTATTCTTGGAATGTCATTTTATTTTTCTTTGCTTTCTGTTTTCATAAAATACTTAGATCTGAAAGTTTTTAAATAAGAGAGAGTCCTCACATAGCTACCTAATTACTTAACAACTCACTTGATCTTCACTTATATCTTTTTAGAGTAGTTTGTCTTTTGCTCTAGTGCTTCACTTATATCTTTTTGAGCATCATGTGCTTTAATATTTTTGAAGAAATTCTCTCATGCTTCACTTATATTATTTTGAGAGAAAGGAAATTGTATGCTCATGTTCTTCACTTAGATTTGTTTGAGCTATTCAAAAGCAATTCCAACATATGAAACTAGTCCCAAAGTGATAGATATTCAAGAGGGATATAACAAAAACTTTAATGAAGATCATTGGACAAAATAAAATTGATTCTTTATAATAGTTTTGAGATATGATGATTGTGATATGTGAGCCATGTTAATGACTAATTATGCTTTAGTAAGAATATGGATGTTAAGGTTTGTGATTCCCTATGCAAGCACGAAAGTCAATAGTTATGCAATGAAATTACATCCTACTTGTGGTGCATTATTCGGTGTTAATTATGCTCAATGCACGCTTTATGAGAATTTTTGTTCCTCGGTTGGATGCTTCTCAACCTTTTGGTAGCCTTCACTTGTACTAAGTATGATTAGTACTTGTGCATCAAAAATCCTTAAACCTAGTTTTGCCACATGAGTCCACCATATCTACCTATATGTGGTATTCCCGTGCCGTTCTAAGCAAATTTGTATGTGCCATCTCTAAAATTTCAAAATAATTTCCTTTTTGTGTGCTCGTACCGCTCATGAAGCGGGGGGGGGGGGGGGTGACCAATATTTTCCATGCTAGATGTGTTATTCTCAAGATGAGTGTTTATTCACTTGTCATTGCACGAGAGTACGGAAAGGTATTAGGGATACCCAGTCCCGAAATGAAAAATGAATTTACTTTATGTTGTCAAATAATAAATTCCTTGGAAAGTGTTGGTATGGAGGGCACCCGTGGATATGGCTAGTCATGGATTGTGAAAGAATGGTGGAAAAAGGAATAAACTTTATTTTCTGTTTGGGAACCGCCTATGATATATCTAGCATGGTAAGTGTTGGGAACTACTCGATCGTTTTTGTTGATAGGAAAAGCATGCCACCCAAAATGTTTTTATCTCTCTTTTTCGCTTTGAGCTCTAGCACCTCTACAAATCCCTACTTCCCTCTATGAAGGGCCTTTCTATTTACTTTATGCAATTTTATTTTTATTTGAGTCTCCATCTTCTCTTATAAAGCATCAACTAAGGGGCACTATGATCGTACTTGAGCATTGGTTGTAGCTAATATGCAAGTGTGTTTCATGAATGGATCAATGATTGAGCATGCTGGGCTAGGGATAACTTGCTTTAGTATTGATATTTTGAAAGACATGGTTGCTTGTTGATAGGCTTGAGTATTGAAATCATCATGTCAAAACTAGACTATTGCTTTGAATCATATAAAAGTCCATATGTCCATGCTAAAAAAATAAAAGAATATGTGATGAAAATGATAGGCACCCCTCCATATCAAAAATTCTATTTTTATCATTTACCTACCCGAGGACGAGCATGAGTTAAGCTTGGGGATGCTGATACGTCTCCAATGTATCTTTATTTTTTGATTGTTCCATGTTGTAATATTATCATTCTTGGATGTTTTACAATCATTTTATAGCAACTTTACATTTTTTGGGACTAACCTATTGACATAGTGCCCAGTGCCAGTTGTTGTTTTTGCCTGTTTCTTACATTGCACAAAATCAATATAAAACGGAGTCCAAATGCAGTGAAACTTTTTGGAGATTTTTTTGGACCAAAGGACATCCAGTGGGCTAGAGAAGCACCTGGGGGTGTCCCGAGGGAGGCATGACCCACTAGGGCACGCCTGGGGGCCCAGGCGCCCAGGTGGGTTGTGCCCACCTCGGTGGCCTCCCGCACCGCCTCTTCGCTCTATAAATGCCCAAATATTCCAAAAACCCTAAGGGAGTCGACGGAATTTTGTTCCAGCCGCCGCCAGTTCCAGAACCGCAAGATCCAATATAGAGCCCTTCTCCGGCACTTCGCCGGAGGGGGCAATCATCACCGGTGGCCATCTTCATTATCTCGGCGGCCACCATGATAAGGAGGGAGTTCCTTCCTCGGGGCTGAGGGTTTGTACCAGTAGCTATGTGTTTAATCTCTCTCTCTCTCTACCTCTCTCTCTCTCTCTCTCGTGTTCTTAGATGTCATGATCTTGATGTATTGTGGGCTTTGTTAATATAGTTGGATCATATGGTGTTTTCCCCTCCCTATCTTGTTGTGATGAGTTGAGTTTTCCCTTTGAGATTTCATTTTACCGGACTAAATACTTTTATGGATTTGAGGACACCTGATATATGTCTTGCATATGAATACCCATGGTGATAATGGGGTATTATTTTGATTCACTTGATATATGTTTTGGCACTCACCTCACGGATTCCCGAGGTGACATTGGGGTAATCTATGCATAGGGGTTGATGCACGTTCTTGTCTTTGTTTCCCTAGTAGAAATCTTGGGGCACTCTTTGAGGTTCTTTGTGTTGGATTGAGTATTATGAATCTGAAATTATTTGGTGTTATTTTAGTATGAACTCTTGGATAGATTGATCGGAAAGAATAGCTTCGAGGTGGTTTCGTACCCTACAAATGATTTCTTTTTATGTTCTCCGCTAGATAGGAACTTTGGAGTGATTCTTCATCGCACGTTGAGGGATGGTTATATGATTCAATTATATTAGCATTGTTGAGAGATTGCACTAGCGAAAGTACGGACCCTAGGCCTCATTTTCAAGCATTGCAATACTGTTTGTGCTCACTTTTGTTACTTGCTACCTTGCTTTTTTTGTTCCTATTATAGAAATCAATATCTACTATCATTACTACATTTTTATCATCATCTCTTCGCCGAACTAGTGCACCTATACAATTTACCATTGTATTTGGTGTGTTTGGGACACAAGAGACTTTTTATTATTTGGTTGCAGGGTTGTTTGAGAGAGACCATCTTCATCCTACACCTCCCATGGATTGATAAACCTTAGGTCATCCACTTGAGGGAAATTTGCTACTGTCCTACAAAACTCTGCGCTTGGAGGCCCAACACGAGTCTACCATAATAAGTTGTGTAGTAGACATCAGCATTCACCCCGACTTTGTCGAAGTTGTAAAAGACTCTACTTGCAAAAATGAATTCTTCAATCTTATTCCTAGAAGTATTATTATCGAAAATATGTGTGCTAAATCTCTGAAGAATATTGGGTGTGTGATTGAGGAATTGGAAACCAAAGATGACAATACTTGAATCTATGCATCAGCCTAGCAAGGGGCATAAAACGATAGCGCTTGTTCGGAGGCAACCCAATGAATAAATTTTATTTTTGCCTTTTTCTTTCTACTCTTGAGTGTTTACAAAATTATTCTACTGTTATGATTGTGTTTTTTATGTTTTAATTAGTGTTTGTGCCAAGTAAAGCCTTTGGGATCATGTTTGGTGTTAGTTGATTTGATCTTGTTGAAAAACAAAAACTTTTGCGCCCAGTAGCAGAATCGTTCAAAATTACAGAACCGTGCTAAAGTTATGATTTTTTACACAAGTTGATATACAAATTGTCTACGTTGTCCTAATTTTTAAGAATTTTTCGAGTTACAGAAGTATGGACAAAGTCTAGATTACTACAGACTGTTCTATTTTTGACAGATTCAATTTTTGTTGCTTTGTGTGCTTATTTTGATGAATCTATGGATTGTATCGGGGGGTATAAGCCATGGAAAAGTTTGAATACGGTAGATATAATGCAATAATAAAATATGAATGGGTTTGCAACAGTACTTAGAGTGGTGATTTGCTTTATTATACTAATGGAGCTCGCGAAAGTTTTATTAAGTTTTGTGTGATTAAAGTTTTCAAGTTCTGAGTGAGATCAGGATGGATGAAGGAATAAGGAGTGAAAAGAGAGTAAGCTTGGGGATGCCCCATGGCACACCAAGATAATGTTCAAGGAGAACCAAGCAACTAACTTTGGGGGTGCCCCGGAAGGCATCCCCTCTTTCCTCTAACGACCATCGGTATTTTACTAGGAGGTATATTTTTATTAGTCACATATCATGAGTTTTGCTTGGAGCGTCTTGTATTATATGAGTCTTTGCTTGTTTTGATTTTTAGTTTGTCATAAGTATCCTTGCTAGATACACCTATTTGAGAGAGCCAAAATTATGCTATGATTTGTTAGAATTGGTCTTTATGCTCCACTTCAATTTTTTGAGCTATGGAATTGCTATAGTGCTTCACTTATATCTTTTTTAGCACGGTGTGCTTTAATGTTTCTGGAGAAATACTCTGTCGTGGGAACGAACACCTATGGGGCAGGGCCCCTTTCGGTCCGGCAGGGGGCGGAGATCGCACGAAGAGCGGATCAAGGCGAAACACACGAGCGATTTTACCCAGCTTCGGAGCTCTCCAGAGAGATAATACTCCTACTGCTGCTTGTCGGATTGTATTGAGTTCTTGCTCGAGAGCACCAGAATGCTACGAGACCGAGCATGAGTGTTTTCTGGTTTCGAACCCCCCCTACATTGCGCATGGGCCTCCTTTTATATGCTCAAGGGGTCACCGACAGGTGGCAACGCATGCAACGGTAAAAGTGTAAAAGAACTGCGGTAGGTATACCTACTTGCACAGTGTATCATAGCTAACCCTGATGGCAGGGGACAAAGGCATTAAATGCCCGTATGTGTCGCCCAAACAGTGCAGAAAAGTGACCGTTAGGGGCGCCACTGCTTGCCACGATGGCAATCTTGTCATCTCCGCTTGCCACCTCGCACCGCTTGGCTGCACAGCCTCTCGCCACGCGCGCCTGGAACGGTCCCAGGGCGACACATTGACAGATGTGCTGGAGTGTAGGTACAGAGTGGTAGCTTGCCGCGGCAAGCGTCTTGCCGCGGTCGTTGTCTTGTTGCGTCCGGAAGCTTGTCGCTCGCCGGGTCTTGCCGGGACGCGTAGCGCGTCGCGGCAAGTTTCTTGAGATGCCTTGGCTGGCCTTCCCGGCAAGCTCCTCTTGCCGGGGCCTTGTCCTTCCCGGCAAGCTCCTCTTGCCGGGGCCTTGTCTCCTTGGCTTAAACACTTTGTTCTTGAATGGCTCCAAAGGAACCACGGAGGACCTTGGCGGTCACCCGACAAGCCTTGCCGCGGAGTGCTGCGACTGCCCGTGCACAAGTTCGGGATACTAGGGTACCCCTACTCTAGTACACCGACAGGAGCCCCCGGGCCTGGGCCACACACGGTGCCGAGCGCTGTTGGGCCAGGCCCAAAACAGGGCACGGGCACGCGCGGCCTGGGTTACACCGTGTCTCACTCCGTATCCACCGCGCCCTCCCTTAACGGCACGCGTCGAATGCGGCGTCGTGGGAGAGATCGTGGGTGGTTCTTTATTCGGAAAAAGCGTAACGTTCGCCTCCTCCCTCTTTATAAGCAGGGGAAACAGGGGCAGTTTCCCCATCTCGCCAGTTGCTTCCCCAATCTCAGAAATCTCCGCCGCTCCCCTTCTTCCAATACCGAAAGAAAGCGGTGCTCCGCCCCCCATCACCGCCGTCGCCACCAACGCCGTCGATCTCCCCCACCACCTCCGCCATGGCTCCGAAAGCCGGGAAGGGCGTGAAGTCGGCCGAGGCGCTGCGGCTCGAGGCGCTGCGAAAGGAGCGGGCAACCTTCCCCCCCGAGCTCGCCGCGAAGGAGCTGAGGGAGTGGTACTACCTCTTCTGGTCGACGGAGACGCGAGCGCATCCGCGCACGAAGGTACTCTCCGCCGCTGCTTCGAAACGGGCTCCGAATGGATACCCATTCTTCGTGCTGTTCTTCTACTGCGGGCTCTGCCCGCCCTTCTCTGAGTTCTTCTGCGATATCATGAACACCTACGGGTTTCACCTCCTTGACTTCACCCCCAACGCCGTTCTGACCATGGCAATTTTCGCACATCTCCGTGAAAACTTTGTCGGAGTCCACCCAAATGTAGCCCTTTTCCGCCACTTCTTCATGCCCCGGGTTGAGAGAGGAGAGCCTCTATCCGGCGGAATCGCCTGGATCTCAAGAGCCGGCAAGAAGGAAGCATATCTGGAGGGGGAGCTCCGCAGCAAATGGGAGGAGTGGAGAGCAGATTGGTGCTGGATCATTGAGGAGAACCCGCAGCTATTTACTGCCCAGCGCCAAGCCCCAGCAGTGCGCGGCAATGATTGGAGCAGCTTGGCACCGGAAGACGATACGCTGAAGATTGCCGTCACCCGGATCTTGCGCCTCAGGCTTGCCGGGCTTACTGTAGGCGCTGTAGGTGCAGATTTCCTTCGCTGCCGCATTGCCCCTCTGCAGGAGAGGAGGAGACCTGCTTGGATGTTCGGGGGTCCGGCGGACATCATGAGGCTGCGCCCGGGCCTCAACTTCAACTTCACTGTCTTGGAGCTGGACGCGATGCTCAAGGAGCTGTTCAAGCACGACCCACAGCATCTCGAATGGTTTAGGTTGCCGCAGGGCGTCGTTCCGCTGTGCAACAATTCCTTGCTTGACCGCATCCACGCAATGATGCCGCTATGCGACTCGCATGGGATTATCCCAACTTGGCAAGAGCCTGCAGACGATGTCGTGCAGCAATTCTTTGATGGCTTGGTGGAGGTGGCGGTCCGCGCCGATGAACAGAAGAGCCTCACCCGCGACACCACTGAGGAGGAGATGCAGCGCATCACCACCAGGGCGGAAGAGGCGGCGGCAGCCGCTGCCGCGGGCGAATTTGGGTTCACCGTGGAGGAGGCAGAGGCAGCAGAGGCGGCAAGCCTTGCCGAGCGGGAGTGGCTTGATGGTGAGGAAGAGCTTGCCGGTCCTGAAGCCGAGTCGAGCTAGCCTGCGGAGGGGACGAGCGGCCCACCGTCTCCAGGAAGCTTGCCGCAATCGGAGCCCCCAGTGCAGCCCCCAGCTCCATCAAGAAGGCGCCTCCGCAAGGCCGGGGATGTAGCAGGGCGGCAGACGAGTCAGCAGCCGTCGCGCCGTGCGACACGCTCCACCGCGACAAGCAATGTTGCCGCGGGAGCGCCTCGCACCGCTACGGCAATTGGAGCGGGGTCTTCCCGGACCACCGCCGTTGCCCCCGCCAAGCGGCCAAGGGAACCTACTCCTCCGCCCCGTCGCGCCGGAGGTGGGCTGGACTTCGACCTCTCCGCACTCAGCTCCGACGAGGAAGAAGAAGAGTAAGTTTCTCTATTGTTACTTGTAGTTCTTCAATTTTTGCTGTTTTTGTCCTGTATCTGATTTGCTTTACTCCGAACCCATTCCTTTTCAGGACTCTGGCCCAGAGAGCGGCGAAGAGAGCCAAGGTCCCAGTGGTTGTCATCGAGGACGAACCCACCGTGACAACAGAGGGTGCGTCCGAGACCACCTTGTCGGACCCGGCAACTACTCCCCGAAGCAGCCTCCGGTGCAGCCCCCAGCGTAAGTATATAGTTTTACTTCCCGCTGTTAGGCGCGCATGGGTGTTCTTTCTTTGCTAATATCTGATTGTTGGTTTGTGTAGGAGCAGAGCAGCCTCACCAGGAGCACCCTGAAGCCGCCCCCGAGATGCTATCTGCTTCGACTACACCGCCAAGGGAGGATTCCCCGGCAAGGGAGCGTTCTCCGGCAAGGGACAGTTCTCCGGCAAGGGACGGCACCAGCGACCCCCTGGTGGTGGAGCCCATGACCGTGGAGCCCAGTACAGGTAATCTTCTTGCTTGAAAACTTCCCTTGGGTTCTTCTTTTTCTGATTTTCTTTTTGGATATTTGCTTGACTTTTCTCCCTCCTCCGGCCTTCAGATCCACCTTCCACGGAGCCGATGGAGACCGAGGCCACCGGCGAGGAGAACACGCGCGGCGACACTGACGCCGCCGCCGCCACCGAGGAAGAGGCCGACGCTGATGATCCTGCCGGCGAAGAGGCCGCAAAAGCTGCCGCCGCAGGAGCTGGCGAGGGGTCCGGCGATCGCACTGACGACCCTAGGGCCGCAGGAGCGCAAGGCGCTACGCCGACCGCCGATCCCTCCGCATTTGTTGACGAGGGGTCCATACTTTGTTTTCATACATAGATCCTATCTCGAATTGCATGGCTTCAAGCATTTGTTGGAATCTGGGCCCGCCATTGCTTCTTCATAGTTCGAAGGTTCACCGTTGTCTAACAACATGATTTCCAGGACAGGGTTGCCATACCACTCTAGTGTGGAACGTGTCCTCGTGGACCTATGAAGTTCAGTAGTAACTTGATCCGAAGTACCTTGATCATCATCATTAGTTTCCTCTCTTGTTCGTGCAGGCACCACAGGAACATCTTCCTGATCTGTGCTACTTACTGACTCAAGAGGCAGTACTTCATCAAGTTCCACTTTCCTCCCACTTACTTCTTTCAAGAGAAACTCTTTCTCCAGAAAGGACCCGTTCTTGGCAACAAAGATCTTGCCCTCGGATCTTAAGTAGAAGGTATACCCAATGGTTTCCTTAGGGTATCCTATGGAGACGCATTTTTATGACTTGGGTTCGAGCTTTTCAGGTTGAAGTTTCTTGACATAAGCATCGCATCCCCAAACTTTTAGAAACGACAGCTTAGGTTTCTTCCCAAACCATAATTCATAAGGTGTCGTCTCAACGGATTTAGACGGTTCCCTATTTAAAGTGAATGTAGTTGTCTCTAGAGCGTATCCCCAAAATGATAGCGGTAAATCGGTAAGTGACATAATAGATCGCACCATATCCAATAGAGTGCGATTACGATGTTCAGACACACCATTTCGCTGAGGTGTTCCAAGCGGCGTGAGTTGTGAAATGATTCCACATTTCCTTAAGTGCGTACCAAATTCGTGACTTAAATATTCTCCCCCACGATCTGATCGTAAGAACTTTATCTTTCAGTCATGTTGATTCTCTACCTCATTCTGAAATTCCTTGAACTTTTCAAAGGTCTCAGACTTGTGTTTCATCAAGTAGACATACCCATATCTACTCAAGTCATCAGTGAGGGTGAGAACATAACTATAGCCTCCGCGAGCCTCGATGCTCATTGGACCGCACACATCAGTATGTATGATTTCCAATAAGTTGGTTGCTCGCTCCATTGTTCCGGAGAATGGAGTCTTGGTCATTTTGCCCATGAGGCATGGTTCACATGTGTCAAATGATTCATAATTGAGAGACTCTAAAAGTCCATCAGCATGGAGCTTCTTCATGCGCTTGACACCAATGTGACCAAGGCGGAAGTGCCACAAGTATGTGGGACTATCGTTATCAACTTTACATCTTTTGGTATTCACACTATGAATATGTGTGACATTACGCTCGAGATTCATTAAGAATAAACCATTCACCAGCGGGGCATGACCATAAAACACATCTCTCATATAAATAGAACAACCATTATTCTCGGATTTAAATGAGTAGCCATCTCGAATAAAACGAGATCCTGATACAATGTTCATGCTCAAAGCTGGCACCAAATAACAGTTATTGAGGTTTAAAACTAATCCCGTAGGTAAATGTAGAGGTAGCGTGCCGACGGCGATCACCTCGACCTTGGAACCATTCCCGACGCGCATTGTCACCTCGTCCTTCGCCAGTCTCCGCTTATTGCGCAGCTCTTGCTTTGAGTTACAAATATGAGCAACCGCACCGGTATCAAATACCCAGGAGCTACTACGAGCACTGGTAAGGTACACATAAATTACATGTATATCACATATACCTTTGGTTTTGCCGGCCTTCTTGTCCGCTAAGTACTTGGGGCAGTTCCGCTTCCAGTGACCACTTCCCTTGCAATAAAAGCACTCAATCTCAGGCTTGGGTCCATTGTTTGACTTCTTCCCGGCAACTGGCTTACCGGGTGCGGCAACTCCCTTGCTGTCCTTCTTGAAGTTCTTCTTACCCTTTCCTTTCTTGAACTTAGTGGTTTTATTCACCATCAACACTTGATGTTCCTTTTTGATCTCTACCTCTGCTGATTTCAGCATTGAATATACCTCAAGAATGGTCTTTTCCATCCCCTGCATATTGAAGTTCATCACAAAGCTCTTGTAGCTCGGTGGAAGCGACTGAAGGATTCTGTCAATGACCGCGTCATCCGGGAGATTAACTGCCAGCTAAGTCAAGCGGTTTTGCAACCCAGACATCTTGATTATGTGCTCACTGATAGAACTATTTTCCTCCATCTTACAGCTGAAGAACTTGTCGGAGACTTCATATCTCTTGACCTGGGCATGAGCTTGGAAAACCATTTTCAGCTCTTCGAACATCTCATATGCTCTGTGTTGCTCAAAACGCTTTTGGAGCCCCGGTTCTAAGCTGTAAAGCATGCCGCACTGAACGAGGGAGTAATCATCAGCACGAGACTGCCAAGCGTTCATAATGTGTTGGTTCTCTGGGATGGGTGCTTCACCTAGCGGTGCTTCTAGGACATAATATTTCTTTGCAGCTATGAGGGTGATCATCAGGTTCCGGACCCAGTCCGTATAGTTGCTGCCATCGTCTTTCAGCTTGGTTTTCTCTATGAACGCGTTGAAGTTGAGGTGGACATGAGCGTTGGCCATTTGATCTACGACATTTTGCAAAGGTTTTTAGACTAAGTTCATGATAATTAAGTTCATCTAATCAAATTATTCAATGAACTCCCACTTAGACAGACATCCCTCTAGTCATCTAAGTGAAACATGATCCGAGTCAACTAGGCCGTGTCCGATCATCACATGAGATGGACTAGTCATCATCGGTGAACATCTTCATGTTGATCGTATCTTCTATACGACTCATGCTCGACCGTTCGGTCCTCCGTGTTCCGAGGCCATGTCTGTACATGCTAGGCTCGTCAAGTCAACCTAAGTGTATTGCGTGTGTAAATTTGGCTTACACCCGTTGTATTCGAACGTTAGAATCTATCACACCCGATCATCACGTGGTGCTTCGAAACAACGAACCTTCGCAACGGTGCACAGTTAGGGGGAACACTTTCTTGAAATTATTATAAGGGATCATCTTATTTACTACCGTCGTTCTAAGCAAATAAGAAGCAAAACATGATAAACATCACATGCAATCAAATAGTGACATGATATGGCCAATATCATATTGCTCTTTGATCTCCATCTTTGGGGCGCCATGATCATCTTCGTCACCAGCCTGACACCATGATCTCCATCATCATGATCTCCATCATCGTGTCTTCATGAAGTTGTCACGCCAACGATTACTTCTACTTCTAAGGCTAACACGTTTAGCAATAAAGTAAAGTAATTTACATGGCGTTACTCAATGACACGCAGGTCATACAAAAAATAAAGACAACTCCTATGGCTCCTGCCGGTTGTCATACTCATCGACATGCAAGTCGTGATTCCTACTACAAGAACATGATCATATCATACATCACATATATCATTCATCACATCCTTTGGCCATATCACATCACATAGCACTTGCTGCAAAAACAAGTTAGACGTCCTCTAATTGTTGTTGCAAGTTTTTACGTAGCTTCTATAGGTTTCTAGCAAGAACGTTTCTTACCTACGTAAAACTACAACGTGATATGCCAATTTCTATTTACCCTTCATAAGGACCCTTTTCATCGAATCCGCTCCAACTAAAGTTGGAGAGACAGACACTCGCTAGCCACCTTATGCAACTAGTGCATGTCAGTCGGTGGAACCTGTCTCACGTAAGCGTACGTGTAAGGTCGGTCCGGGACGCTTCATCCCACGATGCCGCCGAAGCAAGATAAGACTAGTAGTGGCAAGAAAATTGACAACATCTACGCCCACAACTGCTTTGTGTTCTACTCGTGCATAGTAACTACGCATAGACCTAGCTCATGATGCCACTGTTGGGGAACATTGCAGAAAATAAAAAAATTCTACGCTTCACCAAAATCAACCTATGGAGTTATCTAGCAACAAGAGAGAGGAGTGCATCTACATACCCTTGTAGATCGCGCGCGGAAGCGTTCAAGAGAACGGGGTTGAGGGAGTCATGCTCGTCATGATCCAAATCACCGGAGATCCTAGTGCCGAACGGACGGCACCTCCGCATTCAACACACATACGGTTGGGAAGACGTCTCCTCCTTCTTGATCTAGCAAGGGGGAAGGAGAGGTTGATGAAGATCCAGCAGCACGACGGCGTGGTGGTGGATGCAGCAGCGATCACGGCAGGGCTTCGCCAAG
Organism: Triticum timopheevii; assembly: GCA_963921465.1. Lineage (NCBI taxonomy): Eukaryota > Viridiplantae > Streptophyta > Magnoliopsida > Poales > Poaceae > Triticum > Triticum timopheevii. Next base: position 110,829,417 of record OY997270.1, read on the forward strand.
CTTCTGCGAGAGAGAGAGGTGGTGCGTGGGGAGAGGGAGGCGCCAGAGACTTGGGTGCGGCTGCCCTCCCTCCCCCCTCTTTATATAGGCCCCCTGGGGGGGCGCCGGCCCTAGGATATGGGATCTCCAAGGGGGGGCGGCGGCCAAGGGGGTGGCTTGCCCCCCAAGCCAAGGGGGGCGCCCCCCACCCCTAGGGTTTCTTGCCCTAGGTGCAGGGGGAGGCCCTAGGGGGGAGCACCAGCCCACCAAGGGCTGGTTCCCTTCCCCACTTCAGCCCATGGAGCCCTCCGGGATAGGTGGCCCCACCCGGTGGATCCCCGGGACCCTTCCGATGGTCCCGGTACAATACCGGTGACCCCCGAAACTTTCCCGATGGCCAAAACGTGACTTCCTATATATGAATCTTTACCTCCAGACCATTCCGGAACTCCTCGTAACGTCTAGGATCTCATCCGGGACTCCGAACAACTTTCGGGTTACTGCATACTAATATCTCTTCAACCCTAGCGTCACCGAATCTTAAGTGTGTAGACCCTACGGGTTCGGGAGACATGCAGACATGACCGAGACACCTCTCCGGTCAATAACCAACAGCGGGATCTGGATACCCATGTTGGCTCCCACATTCTCCTCGTTGATCTCATCGGATGAACCACGATGTCGAGGATTCAATCAATCCCGTATACAATTCCCTTCGTCAATCAGTACGTTACTTGCCCGAGACTCGATCGTCGGTATCCCAATACCTCGTTCAATCTCGTTACCGGCAAGTCACTTTACTCGTACCATAATGCATGATCCTGTGACCAGACACTTGGTCACATTGAGCTCATTATGATGATGCGTTACCGAGTGGGCCCAGAGATACCTCTCCGTCATACGGAGTGACAAATCCCAGTCTCGATTCGTGCCAACCCAACAGACACTTTCGGAGATACCCATAGTGCACCTTTATAGTCACCTAGTTACGTTGAGACGTTTGGCACACCGAAAGCACTCCTACGGTATCCGAGAGTTGCACAATCTCATGGTCTAAGGAAATGATACTTGACATTTGGAAAAGCTCTAGCGAAACGAACTACACGATCTTTGTGCTATGCTCAGGATTGGGTCTTGTCCATCACATCATTCTCCTAATGATGTGATCCCGTTATCAATGACATCCGATGTCCATAGTCAGGAAACCATGACTATGTGTTGATCAACGAGCTAGTCAACTAGAGGCTCACTAGGGACTTGTTGTGGTCTATATATTCACACATGTATTAGGATTTTCGGATAACACAATTATAGCATGAATAATAGACAATTATCATGAACAAAGAAATATAATAATAACCATTTTATTATTGCCTCTAGGGCATATTTCCAATAGTTTGCTAGTTTTCAAGAAAGTTTATGGTCTATGCTTTAACATGTGAATTGCTTGTTACTTGATCTTGAGAAGTTTTATGAGATGAACTACTGTTATGACATATAATCATGCTAGAAAAGGTGATTGAAATTATCATTGATCAAACTTGTGCACCTGCTAGCATTCACACTTCATAAATTCTTTCTTTTATCATTTACCTACTCGAGGACAAGCAGGAATTAAGCTTGGGGATGCTGATACTTCTCCAACGTATCTATAATTTATGAAGCATTCATGCTATTATCTTATTTGGTTTGAATGTTTACGGGCTTTATTATACACTTTTCTATTATGTTTGGGACTAACCTATAAATCGGAGGCCCAGCCCATATTGCTGTTTGCTTGCCTATTTCAGTGTTTCGAAGAAAAGGAATATCAAACGGAGTCCAAACGGAATGAAACCTTTGGGAGCGTTATTTTTGGAACGGAAGCGATCCAGGAGACTTGGAGTTCAAGTCAAGGAAGCTTCGAGGTGGCCACGAGGGTGGGAGGCGCGCCCCCTCCTACTGGGTGCGCCCCCTGTCTCGTGGGCCCCTCGAGGCTCCCTCGACTGACTTCTTTCGCCTATATATTCCCATATACCCTAAAACCATCAAAGAGAGCAATAGATCGGGGGTTCCGCCGCTGCAAGCCTCTGTAGCCACCAAAAACCTCTTGGGAGCCTGTTCCGGCACCCTGCCGGAGGGGGATCCCTCACCGGTGGCCATCTTCATCACCCGGCGCTCTCCATGACGAGGAGGGAGTAGTTCACCCTCGGGGCTGAGGGTATGTACCAGTAGCTATGTGTTTGATCTCTCTCTCTCTCTCGTGTTCTCTCTATGGCATGATCTTGATGTATCGCGAGCTTTGCTATTATAGTTGGATCTTATGATGTTTATCCCCCGTCTACTCTCTTGTAATGGATTGAGTTTTCCCTTTGAAGTTATCTTATCGGATTGAGTCTTTAAGGATTTGAGAACACTTGATGTATGTCTTGCCGTGCTTATCTGTGGTGACAATGGGATATCACGTGATCCACTTAACGTATGTTTTGGTGATCAACTTGCGGGTTCCGCCCATGAACCTATGCATAGGGGTTGGCACATGTTTTCGTCTTGACTTTCCGGTAGAAACTTTGGGGCACTCTTTGAAGTACTTTGTGTTGGTTGAATAGATGAATTTGAGATTGTGTGATGCATATCGTATAATCATGCCCACGGATACTTGAGGTGACAATGGAGTATCTAGGTGACATTAGGGTTTTGGTTGATTTGTGTCTTAAGGTGTTATTCTAGTATGAACTCTATGATAGACTGAATGGAAATAATAGCTTCATGTTATTTTACTACGAACTCTTGAATAGATCGAGCAGAAAGGATAACTTTGAGGTGGTTTCGTACCCTACCATAATCTCTTCGTTTGTTCTCCTCTATTAGTGACTTTGGAGTGACTCTTTGTTGCATGTTGAGGGATTGTTATATGATCCAAGTATATTATTATTGTTGAGAGAACTTGCACTAGTGAAAGTATGAACCCTATGCCTTGTTTCCTAGCATTGCAACACCGTTTGTGCTCACTTTTATCATTAGTTAACTTGCTGTTTTTATATTTTCAGATTACAAAAAACTATATCTTGTTGGGGAACGTAGTAATTTCAAAAAAATTCCTACGCACACGCAAGATCATGGTGATGGCATAGCAACGAGAGGGGAGAGTATTGTCCACGTACCATCGTAGACCGTAAGCGGAAGCGTTATGACAACGCGGTTGATGTAGTCGTACGTCTTCACGATTCAACCGATCCAAGTACCGAACGTACGGCACCTCCGAGTTCAGCACACGTTCAGCTCGATGACGATCCCCGGGCTCCGATCCAGCAAAGCGTCGGGGATGAGTTCCGTCAGCACGACGGCGTGGTGACGATGATGATGTTCTACCGGCGCAGGGCTTCGCCTAAACTCCGCGACGATATGACCGAGGTGGAATATGGTGGAGGGGGGCACCGCACACGGCTAAGGAACGATCCGTAGATCAACTTGTGTGTCTATGGGGTGCCCCCTGCCCCCGTATATAAAGGAGTGGAGGAGGGGGAGGGCCGGCCCTCTCTATGGCGCGCCCTAGGGGAGTCCTACTCCCACCGGGAGTAGGATTCCCCCTTTCCTAGTAGAACTAGGAACCCTTCCATGTAGTAGGAGTAGGAGAGAAGGAAAGGGAAGAGAGAAGGAGAAAGAAGGAAGGGGGCCCCCCCTCCCTAGTCCAATTCGGACTAGTCCAAGGGGAGGGGTGCGGCCACCTTTTTGGCCCTTTCTCTCCTTTCCCGTATGGCCCAATGAGGCCCAATACGAATTCCCGTAACTCTCCGGTACTCCAAAAAATACCCGAATCACTCGGAACCTTTCCGAACTCCGAATATAGTCGTCCAATATATCGATCTTTACGTCTCGACCATTTCGAGACTCCTCGTCATGTCCCCGATCTCATCCGGGACTCCGAACTCCTTCGGTACATCAAAACTCATAAACTCATAATAAAATTGTCATCATAACGTTAAGCGTGCGGACCCTACGGGTTCGAGAACTATGTAGACATGACCTAGAACTATTCTCGGTCAATAACCAATAGCGGAACCTGGATGCCCATATTGGCTCCTACATATTCTACGAAGATCTTTATCGGTCAAACCGCATAACAACATTCGTTGTTCCCTTTGTCATCGGTATGTTACTTGCCCGAGATTCGATCGTCGGTATCCAATACTTAGTTCAATCTCGTTACCGGCAAGTCTCTTTACTCGTTCCATAATGCATCATTCCGTAACTAACTCATTAGCTACATTGCTTGCAAGGCTTATAGTGATGTGCATTACCGAGAGGGCCCAGAGATACCTCTCCGACAATCGGAGTGACAAAACCTAATTTTGAAATATGCCAACCCAACATGTACCTTTGGAGACACTTGTAGTACTCCTTTATAATCACCCAGTTACGTTGTGATGTTTGGTAGCACCCAAAGTGTTCCTCCGGTAAACGGGAGTTGTATAATCTCATAGTTACAGGAACATGTATAAGTCATGAAGAAAGCAATAGCAACATACTAAACGATCAAGTGCTAAGCTAACGGAATGGGTCAAGTCAATCACATCATTCTCCTAATGATGTGATCCCGTTAATCAAATGACAACTGATGTCTATGGCTAGGAAACTTAACCATCTTTGATTCACAAGCTAGTTAAGTAGAGGCATACTAGTGACACTATGTTTGTCTATGTATTCACACATGTATTATGTTTCCGGTTAATACAATTCTAGCATGAATAATAAACATTTATCATGAAATAAGGAAATAAATAATAACTTTATTATTGCCTCTAGGGCATATTTCCTTCAGTCTCCCACTTGCACTAGAGTCAATAATCTAGTTCACATCGCCATGTGATTTAACACCAATAATCATATCTGTATATGATTAACACCCATAGTTCACATCGTCATGTGACCAACACCCAAAGGGTTTACTAGAGTCAATAATCTAGTTCACATCACTATGTGATTAGCACCCAAAGAGTACAAAGGTATGATCATGTTTTGCTCGTGAGAGAAGTTTAGTCAACGGGTCTGTCACATTCAGAGCCGTATGTATTTTGCAAATATTCTATGTCTACAATACTCTGCACGGAGCTACTCTAGCTAATTGCTCCCACTTTCAATATGTATCCAGATTAAGACTTAGAGTCATTTGGATTAGTGCCAAAACTTGTATCGACGTAACCTTTTACGACGAACCTTTTGTCACCTCCATAATTGAGAAACATATCCTTATTCCACTAAGGATAATTTTCACCAATGTCCAGTGATCTACTCCTAGATCACTATTGTACTCCCTTGCCAAACCAGGGCAGAGTATACAATAGGTCTGGTTCACAGCATAGCATACTTTATAGAACCTATGACTGAGGCATAGGGAATGACTTTTCATTCTCTTTCTATTTTCTGCTATGATCGGGTCTTGAGTCTTACTCAACTTCACACCTTGCAACACAGGCAAGAACTCCTTCTTTGACTGTTCCATTTTGAACTATTTCAAAATCTTGTCAAGGTATGTACTCATTGAAAATCTTATCAAGCGTCTTGATCAACCTCAATAGATCTTGATGCTCAATATGTAAGTAGCTTTACTGAGGTCTTTATTTTAAAGAACTCCTTTCAAACACTCCTTTATGCTTTGCAGAATAATTCTACATTATTTCCGATCAACAATATGTCATTCACATATACTTATCAGAAATGTTGTAGTGCTCCCACTCACTTTCTTGTAAATACAGGCTTCACCGTAAGTCTGTACAAAACTATGTGCTTTGATCAACTCATCAAAGCGTATATTCCAACTCCGAGATGCTTGCACCAGTCCATAGATGGATCGCTGGAGCATGCACATTTTGTTAGTACCTTTAGGATTGACAAAACCTTCTGGTTGCATCATATACAACTCTTCTTTGAGAAAACCATTAAGGAATGCAGTTTTGACATCCATTTGCCAGATTTCATAAATTGTGGCAATTGCTAACATGATTCAGACAGACTTAAGCATCGCTACAGTTGAGAAAATCTCATTGTAGTCAACACCTTGAACTTGTCAAAAACCTTTTTGCGACAAGTCTAGCTTTGTAGATAGTAACACTACTATCAACGTCCGTCTTCCTCTTGAAGATCCATTTATACAATATGGCTTGCCGATCATCGGGCAACTCACCAAAGTCCACACTTTGTTCTCATTCATGGATCCCATCTCAGATTTCATGGCCTTAAGCCATTTTGCAGAATCTGGGCTCATCATCGCTTCCTCATAGTTCGTAGGTTCATCATGGTCTAGTAACATGACTTCCAGAACAGGATTGCCGTACCACTCTGGTGCGGACCGTACTCAGGAAGACCTACGAGGTTCTGTAGTAACTTGATCTGAAGTTTCATGATCATCATCATTAGCTTCCTCACTAATTGGTGTAGAAATCGCTGGAACCGATTTCAGTGATGAACAATTTTCCAATTCGGGAGAAGGTACAGTTACCTCATCAAGTTCTACTTTTCTCCCACTCACTTCTTTCGAGAGAAACTCCTTCTCTAGAAAGGATCCATTTTAGCAACGAATATCTTGCCTTCGGATCTGTGATAGAAGGTGTACCCAACAATTTCCTTTGGGTATTCTATGAAGATGCACTTCTCCGATTTGGGTTCGAGCTTATCAGGATGAAACTTTTTCACATAAGCATCGCAGCCCCAAACTTTAAGAAATGACAACTTGGGTTTCTTGCTAAACCACAGTTCATATGGTGTCGTCTCAACGGATTTAGATGGTGCCCTTTTAACGTGAATGCAGCTGTCTCTAATGCATAACCCAAAAACAATAGTGGTAAATCAAAGAGACATCATAGATCGCACTATATCCAATAAAGTGCGGTTACGATGTTTGGACACACCATAACGTTGTGGTGTTCCAGGTGGCGTGAGCTGTGAAACTATTCCACATTGTTTTAGTTGAAGATAAAACTCGTAACTCAAATATTCGTCTCCGCGATCAGATTGCAGAAACTTTATTTTCTTGTTACGATGATTTTTCCACTTCACTCTGAAATTCTTTGAACCTTTCAACTATTTCAGACTTATGTTTCATCAAGTAGATATACACATATCTGCTCAAATCATCTTGTGAAGGTCAGAAAATAACGATACTTGCCACGAGCATCAACACTCATTCGATCGCATACATCGGTATGTATTATTTCCAATAAGTCAGTAGCTTGTTCCATTGTTCCGGAGAACGGAGTTTTAGTCATCTTGCACAAAAGGCATGGTTCGCAAGCATCAAATGATTCATAACCAAGTGATTCCGAAAATCCATCTTTATGGAGTTTCTTCATGTGCATTACACCGATATGACCAAAACGGCAGTGCCACAAATAAGTTGCACTATCATTATTAACTTTGCATCTTTTGGCATCAATATTATGAATATGTGCATCACTACGATCGAGAGCCAACAAACTATTTTCGTTGGGTGTATGACCATTGAAGGTTTTATTCATTTAAATAGAACAACAATTATTCTTTGATTTTAAATGAATAACCGTATTGCAATAAACATGATCAAATCATATTCATGCTCAACGCAAACGCCAAATAACATTTATTTAGGTTTAACACTAATCCTGAAAGTATAGGGAGTGTGCGATGATGATCATATCAATCTTGGAACTACTTCCAACACTCATCATCATTTCCCCTTCAACAAGTCTTTGTTTATTCTGTAACTCCTGTTTCGAGTTACTAATCTTAGCAACCGAACAAGTATCAAATACTCAGGGGCTACTATAAACACTAGTAAAGCACACATCAATAACCTGTATATCAAATATACCCTTGTTCACTTTTCCATCCTTCTTATCCACCAAATATTCAGGGCATTTCCGCTTCCAGCGACCAATTCCTTTGCAGTGTAAGCACTCAGTTTCAGACTTTGGTCCAGCTTTGGTCTTCTTCACAGGAGTGACAACTTGTTTGCCATTCTACTTGAAGTTTCCCTTTCTTTCCCTTTGCCCTTTTCTTGAAACCAGTGGTCTTGTCAATCATCAACACTTGATGCTCTTTCTTGATTTCTACCTTCGTTGATTTCAACATCACGAAGAGCTCGAGAATCGTTTTCGTCATCCCTTGCATACTATAGTTCATCTCGAAGTTCTAGTAACTTAGTGATGGTGACTAGAGAATTCTGTCAATCACTATCTTATCTGGAAGATTAACTCCCACTTGATTCAAGTGATTGAAGTATCCAGACAATCTGAGCAGATGCTCAGTAGTTGAGCAATTCTCCTCCATCTTTTACCTATAGAACTCGTTGGAGACTTCATATCTCTCAACTCGGGTATTTGCTTGAAATATTAACTTCAATTCCAGGAACATCTCATATGGTCCATGATGTTCAAAACATCTTTGAAGTCCCGATTCTAAGCCATAAAGCATGGTGCACAAAACTATCAAGTAGTCATCATATTGAGCTAGCCAAACGTTCATAACGTCTGCATCTGCTCCTGCAATAGGTCTGTCACCTAGCGGTGCATTAAGGACATAATTCTTCTGTGCAGCAATGAGGATAAACCTCAGATCGCGGATCCAATCCGCATCATTGCTACTAACATTTTTCAACACAATTTTCTCTAGGAACATATCAAAATAAACATATGAAAGCAACAACGCAAGCTATTGATCTTACAACATAATTTGCAAAATACTACCAGGACTAAGTTCATGATAAATTGAAGTTCAATTAATCATATTACTTAAGAACTCCCACTTAGACAGACATCTCTCTAGTCATCTAAGTGATCACGTGATCCAAATCAACTAAACCATAACCGATCATCACGTGAGATGGAGTAGTTTTCAATGGTGAACATCACTATGGTGATCATATCTACTATATGATTCACGCTCGACCTTTCGGTCTCCGTGCTCCGAGGCCATATCTGCATATGCTAGGCTCGTCAAGTTTAACCTAAGTATTCCGCGTGTGCAAAACTGGCTTGCACCCGTTGTAGATGGACGTAGAGCTTATCACACCCGATCATCACGTGGTGTCTGGGCACGACGAACTTTGGCAATGGTGCATACTTAGGGAGAACACTTCTTGATAATTAGTGAGAGATCATCTTAAAATGCTACTGTCAATCAAAGCAAGAATAAGATGTATAATAGATAAACATCATATGCAATCAAAATATGTGACATGATATGGCCATGATCATCTTGCGCCTTTGATCTCCATCTCCAAAGTACTGTCATGATCTCTATCGTCACCGGCACGACACCATGATCTTCATCATCTTGATCTATATCAATGTGTCATCACATGGTTGTCTCACCAACTATTGCTATTGCAACTATTGCTATCGTATAGCGATAAAGTAAAGCAATTATTTGGCACTTGCATCTTATGCAACAAAGAGACATCCATAGGGCTTCTGCCAGTTGCCGATAACTTCAACAAAACATGATCATCTCATACAACAACTTATATCTTATCACGTCTTAACCATATCACATCACAACATGCCCTGCAAAAACAAGTTAGACGTCCTCTACTTTGTTGTTGCAAATTTTACGTGGCTGCTACGGGCTGAGCAAGAACCGTTCTTACCTACGCATCAAAACCACAACGATAGTTCGTCAAGCTAGTGTTGTTTTAACCTTCGCAAGGACCGGGCGTAGCCACACTCGGTTCAACTAAAGTTGGAGAAACTGACACCCGCCAGCCACCTGTGTGCAAAGCATGGCGGTAGAACCAGTCTCGCGTAAGCGTACGCGTAATGTCGGTCCGGGCCGCTTCATCCAACAATACCGCTGAACCAAAGTATGACATGCTGGTAAGCAGTATGACTTGTATCGCCCACAACTCACTTGTGTTCTACTCGTGCATATAACATCAACGCATAAAACCTAGGCTCGGATGCCACTGTTGGGGAACGTAGTAATTTCAAAAAAATTCCTACGCACACGCAAGATCCTGGTGATGGCATAGCAACGAGAGGGGAGAGTATTGTCCACGTACCCTCGTAGACCGTAAGCGGAAGCGTTATGACAACACGGTTGATGTAGTCGTACGTCTTCACGATTCAACCGATCCAAGTACCGAACGTACGGCACCTCCGAGTTCAGCACACGTTCAGCTTGATGACGATCCCCGGGCTCCGATCCAGCAAAGCGTCGGGGATGAGTTCCGTCAGCACGACGGCGTGGTGACGATGATGATGTTCTACCGGCGCAGGGCTTCGCCTAAACTCCGCGACGATATGACCGAGGTGGAATATGGTGGAGGGGGGCACCGCACACGGCTAAGGAACGATCCGTAGATCAACTTGTGTGTCTATGGGGTGCCCCCTGCCCCCGTATATAAAGGAGTGGAGGAGGGGGAGGGCCGGCCCTCTCTATGGCGCGCCCTAGGGGAGTCCTACTCCCACCGGGAGTAGGATTCCCCCTTTCCTAGTAGAACTAGGAACCCTTTCATGTAGTAGGAGTATGAGAGAAGGAAAGGGAAGAGAGAAGGAGAAAGAAGGAAGGGGGCGCCCCCCCTCCCTAGTCCAATTCGGACTAGTCCAAGGGGAGGGGTGCGGCCACCTTTTTGGCCCTTTCTCTCCTTTCCCTTATGGCCCAATGAGGCCCAATACGAATTCCCGTAACTCTCCGGTACTCCAAAAAATACCCGAATCACTCGGAACCTTTCCGAACTCCGAATATAGTCGTCCAATATATCGATCTTTACGTCTCGACCATTTCGAGACTCCTCGTCATGTCCCCGATCTCATCCGGGACTCCGAACTCCTTCGGTACATCAAAACTCATAAACTCATAATAAAATTGTCATCATAACGTTAAGCGTGCGGACCCTACGGGTTCGAGAACTATGTAGACATGACCTAGAACTATTCTCGGTCAATAACCAATAGCGGAACATGGATGCCCATATTGGCTCCTACATATTCTACGAAGATCTTTATCGGTCAAACCGCATAACAACATACGTTGTTCCCTTTGTCATCGGTATGTTACTTGTCCGAGATTCGATCGTCGGTATCCAATACTTAGTTCAATCTCGTTACCAGCAAGTCTCTTTACTCGTTCCATAATGCATCATTCCGTAACTAACTCATTAGCTACATTGCTTGCAAGGCTTATAGTGATGTGCATTACCGAGAGGGCCCAGAGATACCTCTCCGACAATCAGAGTGACAAAACCTAATTTTGAAATATGCCAACCCAACATGTACCTTTGGAGACACTTGTAGTACTCCTTTATAATCACCCAGTTACGTTGTGACGTTTGGTAGCACCCAAAGTGTTCCTCCGGTAAACGGGAGTTGCATAATCTCATAGTTACAGGAACATGTATAAGTCATGAAGAAAGTAATCGCAACATACTAAACGATCAAGTGCTAAGCTAACGGAATGGGTCAAGTCAATCACATCATTCTCCTAATGATGTGATCCCGTTAATCAAATGACAACTCATGTCTATGGCTAGGAAACTTAACCATCTTTGATTCACGAGCTAGTCAAGTAGAGGCATACTAGTGACACTATGTTTGTCTATGTATTCACACATGTATTATGTTTCCGGTTAATACAATTCTAGCATGAATAATAAACATTTATCATGAAATAAGGAAATAAATAATAACTTTATTATTGCCTCTAGGGCATATTTCCTTCATATCTACCATCCATATTGCACTTGTATCACAATCTCTTCACCGAACTACTGCACCTATACAACTCACCATTGTATTGGGTGTGTTGGGGACACAAGAGACTCTTTGTTATTTGGTTGCAGGGTTGTTTGAGAGAGACCATCTTCATCCTACGCCTCCCATGGATTGATAAACCTTAGGTCATCCACTTGAGGGAAATTTGCTACTGCCCTACAAACCTCTGCACTTGGAGGCCCAACAACGTCTACAAGAAGAAGGTTGTGTAGTAGACATCAGGGGGTTGTGCCCCCACGTAGCCCCCCTGCACCGCCTCTTCTCCCTATAAATTTACAAATATTCTAGAAATCCTAAGGGAGTCCACGAAACACAATTCCAGCCACCGCAAGTTCCAGAACCACGAGATCCAATCTAACACCATCACCGAGGGGTTCATCATCCTCATTGTTTCCTCTATGGTGATGCGTGAGTAGTCCACCATAGACCTAAGGTTCCGTAGGCAGTAGCTAGATGGCTTCCTCTCTCACTTTTGATACTCAATACAATGGTCTCTTGGAGATCTATTTGATGTAACTCTTTTTGCTGTGTGTTTGTTGGGATCTGATGAACTTTGAGTTTAGGGTCAGATCTATATCCATGAATATTATTTGAGTCTTCTTTGATCTCTTATATGCATGATTATTTATAGCCTCGTATTTCTTCTTCAATCTTTGTTTAGTTAGGCCAACTAGATAGATTTTCTTGCCATGGGAAGAGGTGCTTTGTGATGGGTTCGATCTTGCGGTGTTCTGTCCCAGTGACAGAAGGGGCAGCAAGGCACACATGTATTGTTGCTATTAAGGATAACAAGACGGGGGCTATTCCTGAATGAATAGATCTCATCAACTTCATGTCATCGTTCTTATTGCATTACTCCATTTCTCCATGTACTTAATACACTAGATGCATGCTAGATAGCGGTCCATGTGTGGAGTAATAGTAGTAGATGCAGGCAGGAGTCGGTCTACTGATCTTGGACATGATGCCTATATATTGACCATTACCTTGGATATCGTCATAATTATTCGATCTTCTATCAATTTCCCAACGGTAATTTGTTTACCCACCGTGTGCTATTTCTTGAGAGAAGCCACTAGTGAAATCTACGGCCCCCGGGTCTATTCTTTATCATATTTGCTTTGAGATCTATTTTTATTCGCTTTTAGTTTCAGATCTATTATTATAAAAATCCAAAAATACCTTGCTACACTTTTTATTATTTATTTTTTTTTGTGTTATTGCGAGATCTATTTATCCAAAATCTTACAAACCAATCTATCTTTTGTCCGAGGAGGGATTGGCAACCCCTCTTACGCGTTGGGTTGCACGTATTTGTTCTTTGTATGCAGGTACCGTTTACATAGTGTTGCTTGGTTCTCCTACTGGATTGATACCTTGGTTTCATGACTGAGGGAAATACCTGCCGTAGCCGCACTGCATTATCCCTTCCTCTTTGGGGAAATACCGACGCAGTCTCAAGCGACATCACAGCGCACGAGCGTTCTACTAGTTTACAAAGGGTGTGGCTAGGGGCACATTATTGCACGTCTAAGTGAATCAATCAAACATAAAGAAAACACACATGAATCTCCACGCAAAATCAACGACATAGGACTTACATGCCTCCTCCTGTTCCATGGAGATGACCACGCTAACCACCTAGGTGGTCGCTGCTATGTATAGTAACATGGGTTCTGATTGGGCTGGGGGAACTAGGAGTAGGTTTGACTGCAGTAGTCTCTTGAGTTCGGTGAATACTTGTTTGGCTTTGTCGCTCCAGTAAAACTTGTCGTCATTTTTGAGGATGCAATACAGGGGTAGGGCCTTCTTGCCCAGTTGTGAGATGAATTTGCTCAGGGCTACTATGCATCCAGTGAGCTTTTGTACTTTGCACACCGTCTCCAGGGGCTTGAGGTCCACTATAGCTTGAATTTTTTCTCTGGGTTTGACTCTATTCCCTGTTGGGATATGATGAACCTCAGCAACTGTCCAGCGGGGACCCCGAAAAGGAACTTCTCAGGGTTTAGCTTCATGCTGATATTACGACGGTTGTCGAAGGTCTGCTGGAGGTCATCGAGAAGGCTTGAGCCTTGTTTGGACTTGATCACAGTGTCAACAATCTAGACCTCCACGTTTACTCTGATCTGCTTGTTGAAACACTTATGCATCATCCGCTGATACACAGCCCCCACATTCTTACGGCTGAACAAGATGGTTCTAAAATAGAAGGGCCCATACGGCATGATGAAGGAGGTCGTTTCTTGGTCAGATTCCTTCATCTGTATCTGGTGGTACCCAGAGTATGCATTCAAGAAACACAAGCACTCGCATCTTGCTGTGGAATCAATGGTCATCGATCCTGGATAGCGGGATCAGGTCTTTGGGGCATGCTTTGTTGAGGTCGGTGTAGTTCATGCACATGCACCATGTATTGTTCTTCTTTAATACCATTACTGGGTTTGCTAGCCACTCTGGGTGCACAACCTCCCTTATGAACTTGGCTGCGAGCAGGCATGCTATCTCCTCCCCTATTGCCATTCTTTTTCTATAGCAAAGCGACGTTTCACCGGCCTCGCATCCTTGTGGATGTTCAGGCAGTGTTCGGCTTTGTTGGCTGGCACCCCTGGCATGTCAGTGGGCTTCTAGGAGAATATGTTCCAGATGGCTTGGAGAAAGGCGAGGTGCTCTATCTCCTGGATCTCCGAGAGGTCTTCGCCGATTGTTACCGTCTTGCTAGGATCTTCTAGGTGCACCTGGTCTGCTTAGCCGACCGGAATATAGGCCCTGGCCTCGGCTTCTACGGGAGCTCAGTCTTTGATGGCCCTATTCATTTCCTTATTTTAGAGAGCTCAGTAGAGGCCAAGGCGGCCTCGGCGGCCTCCACATTAGGCACTTCGGCTTTGTAGGCCTTCTCCGAGCTCCCTTGTACGGTGATTGTGCCGTTCAGGCCAGGCATCTTCAGCTGTAGGCATGCATAGGACGGGACCGCCATAAATTTCACATATGCGGGCTTGCCCAGGATCGCATGGTAGCCGCTCTGGAAAGGAGTGACCTCAGACTAGATGGCCTTGCTTCAGTAGTTATGTTTGTCTCCGAAGTCGACCCCAAGCTTGATCTGCCCCAAGGGCGGACTGGGCAGCCTGGCACCACCCCATGAAAGCCCACGTCTGACCTCCATAGACCGGACAGCGATATCCTCATCTTTTCCAGGGTGTTAGTGAAGATAATATTGAAGCTGCTACCTCCGTCCATCAGGACGCGCTACAGGCGGCAACCTCCCATGATTGTGTCTAGTACCAGGGCGTGCTTCCCCGGTTGTACGACGTCTTTGGGGTGATTCCCAACGTCGAAGGCCACCGTTTCCTGGGACCACACAAGCCGTTCACTGGCTGTGTTTTTCATCTTGTAGATTGCGCGTTGTGCGAGCTTCTGGTTTCAGCGTGTATCCACTGTCATGAATATCATGTTCTGAGAGGTCTTGCAGGCGGGCTCGTAGCCCCATGGGGGACGAACGATGCATCTCCATGCGAGATGATCGAGGCGATCGTAGACCCCTTAGGCCTACCCTTGCTTATCGTACATGCGGTTGATGAGGTGTGAAGGCGATATGTTGAGGAATCGCCCCGATCCACCAGCAACCAGCTCAAAAGAGCCGAACGTGAGGTTCATGACGAGACTGGAAGTACCGGAACAGAGTCTGCATGCACAGTTTACTCAGTTTCAGGCCTTCGAAGAGTAATACCCTATGTCCTGCTTCTTCTTGTTATTCATGATGAGGGGATACCTCATGTAGAGGATTACAATGGCGTACGGGATGTCTACCGAGAGTTAGACATAAGATTGGATGCCTGAACAAGGACTTGGACCTCCCTTTATATAGACGGGAGAGCCCTAGGTTTTACACAGGGGATAGATGAGATTGATCTTGCCGCCGCCCTCCAGCTTGGAGAGCATGCATGTTGACTTCGCCTCTTTTTAGGGTTTCCTGATATTCCTCAGGTCTAGTGGGCCCGTACGTGGTCGAGGCAGGGTTCCCTTATGTTAGGTACCCCAGGGTCAGGACCCCGTCAGGGACCAGTTGGTTCTCAAGGAGAGTGTGATGTCACTATTGGCGACACTATCACTAGGGATAAACTACTCAGAAGGCGTAAACTAAAAGAGAAGGCATCATATGAGAAAGGCGGGAAGATCAAATAGAGGTGTGGGCTTCAAGTGTATTTGGAGTGTGTTGGGTCTTGGGTCAGAAGGTGGGTTGTGTTGCTATGAGTCGATGCAGGAGCCGTTATAAGCTAGATGCCGTGTAAGTGACAATCATCAATTAAATGAAATTAGTGTAAGTCTCTCTCTCTCTCTCTCCCTCTCTCTCCTTCACCATCCTCTACCTTCTCCCTTCCAACCTCCCCAATCCAAATTTGATTTAGGAAATTTGTCCAAAATCCATCAACATCGACTTGCCGGTGGCAAGGAGGTGACAATACCACAGATGTCGATTAACAACTACTATCTCGCTTGGGAATGAAAGCAAACAATGCAAATCCCAATGAGTATGAACTTTGAACTCGGCCCAAAACATGCTACAGTTACCGAACTACACAGTCACAAGCTTAAGGTAATCATGATCTTATGAGTATTAGTGGAGCAACAGTTATGAGAAAATATTTATGAAATAGTTTCATTAATATTAGAAATAGTTTCGAGGGAAACCGGAAGCATTCCGGGGTTACCGGAAGGGTTTTGGGGTTTAGCGGGAATTGGTATATAGGTGGAAAATGTTTTTGGAAATATTAAATTAATAATAAAGGGCTCTAAAAATTATTAGGAGGCTTTTATAATTATTTAAACATCATGGGCCAAGGAAAATATTCAAAGGCCTATAGGGGAAAAGTTAATGAGGCCCATTAGGCGGAGGCGCTGCCAAATTGAAGGGGGGTTCCCGTGGCGCAAGGGGTGAGGAATCCTTCCCCCTTGTGGCGCCCCCTCACCTCTCCTCCAACCTATATATACTAGAGGTTTTGGACACTTTTGGACACACAAGTTTTGGAGCCTCCTCTAGTTCTCTAGTTCTAGTTGATCTAATTAGAGCTAGATCTAATCCTCTCTATTCCTCATAATTAGAAGCCCAGTGTGGTTCTAATCTTATTCCTATTATTCTCTGGCGGCGATTAGCTCTGTACAGCGAAGTGTTGTAGGATCGTGAAGACTGTACGCGTGCAAACTGTGGAGAGGCCGTGCTTTTGGTCTTCGATTCGAGGGATCATTCGTGAATGATTTGACGGACTTCAAGTATGATCTACACCGACTCTTCTTCCGCTGCAACTCAGAGTTGGTATTGTTGGGGAACATAGTAATTTCAAAAAATTTCCTACGCACACGCAAGATCATGGTGATGCATAGCAATGAGAGGGGAGAGTGTTGTCCACGTACCCTCGTAGACCGAAAGCGGAAGCGTTAGCACAACGCGGTTGATGTAGTCGTACATCTTCACGATCCGACCGATCCAAGTACCGAACGTACGGCACCTCCGAGTTCAGCACACGTTCAGCTCGATGACATCCCTCGAACTCCGATCCAGCCGAGCTTTGAGGGAGAGTTCCGTCAGCACGACGGCGTGACGGTGTTGATGATACTACTGACGCAGGGCTTTGCCTAAGCACCGCTACGATATTATCGAGGTGGATTATGGTGGAGGGGGGCACCGCACACGGCTAAGAGATCCAAGGGATCAATTGTTGTGTCTAGAGGTGCCCCCTGCCCCCGTATATAAAGGAGCAAGGGGGGAGGCGGCCGACCAAGGAGGAGGGCGCGCCAAGGGGGGAGTCCTACTCCCACCGGGAGTAGTACTCCTCCTTTCCTTGTGGGAGTAGGAGAAGGGAAGGAAAAAGGAGAAGGAAGGAAGGGGGCGCCCCCCTCCCCAGTCCAATTCGGACCAGTCCATGGGGAGGGGTGCGGCCACCCTTTGAGGTCTTTCTCTCCTTTCCCGTATGGCCCATTAAGGCCCAATACAAATTCCCGTAACTCTCTTACTCCGAAAAATACCCGAATCACTTGGAACCTTTCCGATGTACGAATATAGTCGTCCAATAAATCGATCTTTACGTCTCGACCATTTCGAGACTCCTCGTCATGTCCCCGATCTCATCCGGGACTCCGAACTACCTTCGGTACATCAAAACACATAACTCATAATATAAATCGTCACCGAACGTTAAGCATGCGGACCCTATGGGTTCGAGAACTATGTAGACATGACCGAGACACATCTCTGGTCAATAACCAATAGCGGAACCTGGATGCTCATATTGGCTCCCACATATTCTACGAAGATCTTTATCGGTCAAACCGCATAATAACATACGTTTTTCCCTTTGTCATCGGTATGTTACTTGCCCAAGATTCGATCGTCGGTATCTCAATACCTAGCTCAATCTCATTACCGGCAAGTCTCTTTACTCGTTCTGTAATGCATCATCCCGCAACTAACTCATTAGTCACATTGCTTGCAAGGCTTATAGTGATGTGCATTACCGAGAGGGCCCAGAGATACCTCTCTGACAATCGGAGTGACAAATCCTAATCTCGAAATACGCCAATGAAGGAAATATGCCCTAGAGGCAATAATAAAGTTATTATTTATTTCCTCATATCATGATAAATGGTTATTATTCATGCTAGAATTGTATTAACCGGAAACATGATACATGTGTGAATACATAGACAAACATAGTGTCACTAGTATGCCTCTACTTGACTAGCTCATTGATCAAAGATGGCTATGTTTCCTAACCATAGGCATGTGTTGTCATTTGATTAATGGGATCACATCATTAGGAGAATGATGTGATTGACTTGACCCATTCAGTTAGCTTAGCACATGATCGTTTAGTATGTTGCTATTGCTTTCTTCATGACTTATACAAAGTTCCTGCAATGAGATTGTGCAACTCCCATTTATCGGAGGAACACTTTGTGTGCTACCAAACGTCACAACGTAACTGGGTGATTATAAAGGTGCTCTACAGGTGTCTCCAAAGGTACATGTTGAGTTGGCATAATTCGAGATTATGTTTTGTCACTCCGATTGTCGGAGAGGTATTCTGGGTCTTCTCGGTAATACTCATCACCTAAGCCTTGCAAGCATTGTAACTAACGAGTTAGTTATGAAATGATGTATTACAGAACGAGTAAAGAGACTTGCCGGTAACGAGATTGAACTAGGTATTGGATACCGACGATCGAATCTCGGGCAAGTAACATACCGATGACAAAGGGAACAACGTATGTTGTTATGCGGTTTGACCGATAAAGATCTTCGTAGAATATGTAGGAACTAATATGAACATCCAGGTTCCACTATTGGTTATTGACCGAGAATAGTTCTAGGTCATGTCTACATAGTTCTCGAACCCGTAGGGTCCGCACGCTTAACGTTACGATGACAGTTTTATTATGAGTTTTTAAGTTTTGATGTACCAAAGTTTGTTCGGAGTCCCGGATGTGATCACGGACATGACGAGGAGTCTCGAAATGGTCGAGACATAAAGATTGATATATTGGACGACTATATTCGGACACCGGAATTGTTCCAGGTGATTTCGGAGAAAACCGGAGTGCCGGGGGGGTTACCGGAACCCCCCGGGAGAGTTAATGGGCCACATGGGCCTTGGTGGGAAGAGAGAGGGGCGGCCAGGGTGGGCCGTGCGCCCCCTCTCCCTCTGGTCCGAATTGGACTAGGAGGGGGGGCGACGCCCCCCTTTCCTTCCCCCCTCTCCCCCTTCCTTCCCCCTCCTAGTAGGACTAGGAAAGGAGGCATCCTACTCCTACTAGGAGGAGGATTCCTCCTCCTTGGCGCGCCCCAAGGGGCCGGCCGGCCTCCCCCCTTGCTCCTTTATATACGGGGGCGGGGGGCACCCCATAGACACACAAGTTGATCTACGGATCATTCCTTAGCCGTGTGCGGTGCCCCCCTCCACCATATTCCACCTCGGTCATATCGTCGCGGAGTTTAGGCGAAGCCCTGCGCCGGAAGAACATCATCATCGTCACCATGCCGTCGTGCTGACGGAACTCATCCCCGACGCTTCACTAGATTGGAGCCCGGGGGACGTCATCGAGCTGGACGTGTACTGAACACGGAGGTGCCGTACGTTCGGTGCTTGGATCGGTCGAATCGTGAAGACGTACGACTACATCAACCGCGTTTTCATAACGCTTCCGCTTAACGGTCTACGAGGGTACGTAGACAACACTCTCCCCTCTCGTTGCTATGCCATCACCATGATCTTGCGTGTGCGTAGGAATTTTTTTGAAATTACTACGTTCCCCAACAGCCAACTCAACATGTACCTTCGGAGACACCTATAGAGCTCATTTATAATCACCCAGTTACGTTGTGACGTTTGGTAGCACAAAAAGTGTTCCTCTAGTAAATGGGAGCTGCATAATCTCATAGTCATAGGAACATGTACAAGTCATGAAGAAAGCAATAGCAACATACTAAATGATCAAGTGCTAAGCTAACAGAATGGGTCAAGTCAATCACATCATTCTCTAATGATGTGATCCCGTTAATCAAATGACAACTCATGTCTATGGCTCGGAAACTTAACCATCTTTGATTCAACGAGCTAGTCAACTAGAGGCATACTAGTGACACTCTGTTTGTCTATGTGTTCACACATGTATCAAGTTTCCGGTTAATACAATTCTAGCATGAATAATAAACATTTATCATGAAATAAGGAAATAAATAATAACTTTATTATTGCCTCTAGGGCATATTTCCTTCAGTCTCCCACTTGCACTAGAGTCAATAATCTAGTTCACATCATCATGTGATTTAACACCAATATTTATATCTGTATATGATAAACACCCATAGTTCACATCGTCATGTGACCAACACCCAAAGGGTTTACTAGAGTCAATAATCTAGTTCACATCGCTATGTGATTAACACCCAAAGAGTACTAAGGTATGATCATGTTTTGCTCGTGAGAGAAGTTTAGTCAATGGGTCTGTCACATTCAGAGCCGTATGTATTTTGCAAATATTCTATGTCTACAATGCTCTGCATGGAGCTACTCTAGCTAATTGCTCCCACTTTCAATATGTATCTAGATTGAGACTTAGAGTCATCTGGATCAGTGTAAAAGCTTTGCACCGATGTAACTCTTTACGATGAACTCTTTATTACCTCCATAACCGAGAAACATCTCCTTAGTCCTCACTAAGGATATTCTTGGCCGATGTCCAGTGATCTACTCCTAGATCATAATTGTACTCCCTTGCCCAACTCAGAGCAAGATATACAATAGGTCTGGTACACAACATAGCATACTTTATAGAACCTATGACTAAGGCATAGGGAATGACTTTTCATTCTCTTTCTATTTTCTGCCATAGTCAGGTTTTGAGTCTTACTCAACTTCACACCTTGCAACACAGGTAAGAACTCCTTCTTTGACTGTTCCATTTTGAATTACTTCAAAATCTTATCAAGGTATGTACTCATTGAAAAAAATCATATCAAGCGTCTTGATCTATCTCTATAGATCTTGATGCTCAATGTGTAAGCAGCTTTACCGAGGTCTTTCTTTGAAAAATCTCTTATTCAAGTATCCTTTTATGCTATACAGAATTTCTATATCATTTCCAATCAACAATATGTCATCTACATATAGTTTTAGAAATGCTACAGAGCTCCCACTCACTTTCTTGTAAATACAGGCTTCTCCAAAAGTCTGTATAAAACCATATGCTTCGATGAACTCATCAAAGCGTATATTCCAACTCCGAGATGCTTCGACCAGTCCATAGATGGATCGCTGGAGCTTGCACACTTTGTTAGCACCTTTCGGATTGACAAAACCTTCTGGTTCATATACAACTCTTCTTTAATAAATCCATTAAGGAATACAGTTTTGACATCCATTTGCCAGATTTCATAAAATGTGGCAATTGCTAACATGATTCAGACAGACTTAAGCATCGATACGAGTGAGAAAATCTCATCGTATTCAACACCTTGAACTTGTCGAAAACTTTTTGCGACAATTTGAGCTTTGTAGATAGTAACACTACTATCAGCGTCCGTCTTCCTCTTGAAGATCCATTTATTCTCAATGGCTTGCCGATCATCGGGCACGTCCACCAAAGTCCACACTTTGTTCTCATACATGGATCCCATCTCAGATTTCATGGCCTTAAGCCATTTTGCGGAATCTGAGCTCATCATCACTTCCTCATAGTTTGTAGGATCACCATGGTCTAGTAACATGACTTCCAGAACAGGATTACTATACCACTCTGGTGCGGATCTTACTCAGGAAGACCTACGAGGTTCGGTAGCACTTGATCTGAAGCTTCATGATCATCATCATTAGCTTCCTCACTAATTGGTGTAGGAATCACAGGAACTGATATCTGTGATGAACTACTTTCCAATAAGGGAGCAGGTACAGTTACCTCATCAAGTACTACTTTCCTCCCACTCACTTCTTTCAAGAGAAACTCCTTCTCTAGAAAGGATCCATCCTAACAACGAATATCTTGCCTTCGGATCTGTGATAGAAGGTGTACCCAACAGTTTCCTTTGGGTATTCTATGAAGACGCATTTCTCCGATTTGGGTTTGAGCTTATCAGGTTGAAACTTTTTCACATGAGCATCGCAGCCCCAAACTTTAAGAAACGACAACTCTGGTTTCTTGCCAAACCAAAGTTCATAAGGCGTCGTCTCAACAGATCTTGATGGTGCCCTATTTAAAGTGAATGCTGCTGTCTCTAATGCATAACCCCAAAATGATGGTGGTAAATCAATAAGAGACATCATAGATTGCACTATATCCAATAAAGTACGGTTATGACGTTCGGACACACCATTAAGCTGTGGTGTTCTAGGTGGCGTGAGCTGTGAAACTATTCCACATTGTTTTATATGAAGGCCAAACTCGTAACTCAAATATTCTCCTCTACGATTAGATCGTAGAAACTTTATTTTCTTTTTATGATGATTCTCCACTTCACTCTAAAATTCTTGAACTTTTCAAATGTTTCAAACTTGTGTTTCATTAAGTAGATATACCCATATCTGCTCAAATCATCTGTGAAGGTCAGAAAATAACGATACTCGCCACGAGCATCAACACTCATTGGATCGCATACATCGGTATGTATTATTTCCAATAAGTCAATAGCTCGTTCCATTGTTCCAGAGAATGGAGTTTCAGTCATCTTGCCCATAAGGCACGGTTCACAAGCATCAAATGATTCATAATCAAGTGATTCCAAAAGTCCATCTTTATGGAGTTTCTTCATGCGCTTTACACCGATATGACCCAAATGGTAGTGCCACAAATAAGTTGCACTATCATTATCAACTTTGCACCTTTTGGCATCAATATTATGAATATGTGTATCACTACGAGCGAGATTCAACAAACTATTTTCATTGGGTGTATGGCCATTGAAGGTTTTATTCATGTAAATAGAACAACAATTATTCTCTGACTTTAAATGAATAACCGTATTGCAATAAACATGATCAAATAATATTCATGCTCAACGCAAACACCAAATAACATTTATTCAGGTTTAACACTAATCCGGAAAGTATAGGGAGTGTGCGATGATGATCATATCAATCTTGGAACTACTTCCAACACTCATCGTCACTTCACCCTCAACTAGTCTCTATTTATTCTGTAACTCCTGTTTCGAGTTACTAATCTTAGCAACCGAACAAGTATCAAAATACCCAGGGGCTACTATAAACACTAGTAAGGTACACATCAATAACCTGTATATCAAATATACCCTTGTTCACTTTGCCATCCTTCCTATCCACCAAATATTCAGGGTATTTCCGCTTCCAGTGACCATTTCCTTTGCAGTAGAAGCACTCAGTTTTAGGCTTTGGTCCAGTTTTGGGTTTCCTCGCGGGAGTGACAACTTGCTTGTCATTCTACTTGAAGTTCCCTTTCTTTCCCTTTGCCCTTTTATTGAAACTAGTGATCTTGTCAACCATCAACACTTGATGTTCTTTCTTGATTTCAACCTTCGTTAATTTCACCATCACGAAGAGCTCGGGAATCGTTTTCGTCATCCCTTGCATACTATAGTTCATCACGAAGTTCTAATAACTTCGTGGTGGTGACTAGAGAACTCTGTCAATCACTATCTTATCTGGAAGATTAACTCCCACTTGATTCAAGCGATTGTAGTACCCAGACAATCTGAGCACATGCTCAACAGTTGAGCGATTCTCCTCCATCTTTTAGCTATAGAACTTGTTGGAGATTTCATATCTCTCAACTCGGGTATTTGCTTGAAATATTAACTTCAACTTCTGGAACATCTCATATGGTCCATGACGTTCAAAATGTCTTTGAAGTCCCGATTCTAAGCTGTTAAGCATGGTGCACTAAACTATCAAGTAGTCATCACATTGAGCTAGCCAAACGTTCATAACGTCTGCATCTACTCCTGCAATAGGTTTGTCACCTAGCGGTGCATCAACGACATAATTTTTCTGTGCAGCAATGAGGATAATTCTCAGATCACGGATCCAATCCGCATCATTGCTAATAACATCTTTCAACATAGTTTTTTCTCTAGGAACATATCAAAATAAAAACATAGGGAAGCAACAACGCGAGCTATTGATCTACAACATTATTTGCAAAATACTATCAGGACTAAGTTCATGATAAATTAAAGTTCAATTAATCATATTACTTAAGAACTCCCACTTAGATAGACATGCCTCTAATCATCTAAGGTGATCACATGATCCAAATCAACTAAACCATGTCCGATCATCACGTGAGATGGAGTAGTTTTCAATGGTGAACATCACTATGTTGATCATATCTACTATACGATTCATGCTAGACCTTTCAGTCTCAGTGTTCCGAGGCCATATCTATATATGCTAGGCTCGTCAAGTTTAACCTCAGTATTCCGCGTGTGCAACTGTTTTGCACCCGTTGTATTTGAAAGTAGAGCCTATCACACCCGATCATCACGTGGTGTCTCAGCACGAAGAACTTTCGCAACGGTGCATACTCAGGGAGAACACTTATACCTTGAAATTTTAGTAAGGGATCATCTTATAAATCTACCGACGAACTAAGCAAAATAAGATGTATAAAAGATAAACATCACATGCAATCAAAGATATGTGACATGATATGGCCATCATCATCTTGTGCCTTTTGATCTCCATCTCCAAAGTACTGTCATGATCTCCATCGTCACCGGCATGACACCATGATCTCCATCATCTTGATCTATATCAATGTGTCGTCACATGGTCGTCTCGCCAACTATTGCTCTTGCAACTATTGCTATCACATAGCGATAAAGTAAAGCAATTATCCGGCGCTTGCATCTTATGGAATAAAAAGACAACCATAAGGCTTCTACCAGTTGCCTATAACTTCAACAAAACATGATCATCTCATACAACAACTTATATCTCATCACGTCTTGACCATATCACATCACAACATGCCCTGCAAAAACAAGTTAGACATCCTCTACTTTGTTGTTGCAAGTTTACGTGGCTGCTACGGGCTGAGCAAGAACCGTTCTTGCCTACGCATCAAAACCACAATGATAGTTCGTCAAGTTAGTGCTGTTTTAACCTTCTCAAGGACCGGGCGTAGCCACACTCGGTTCAACTAAAGTTGGAGAAACTGACACCCGCCAGCCACCTATGTGCAAAGCACGTCGGTAAAACCAGTCTCGCGTAAGCGTACGCGTACTGTCGGTCCAGGCCGCTTCATCCAACAATATCGCTGAAACCAAAGTACGACATGCTGGTAAGCAGTATGACTTTTATTGCCCACAACTCACTTGTGTTCTACTCGTGCATATAACATCTACGCATAAAACCAGGCTCGGATGCCACTTTGGGGAACGTAGTAATTTCAAAAAAATTCCTGCGCACACGTAAGATCATGGTGATGCATTGCAACGAGAGGGGAGAGTGTTGTCCACATACCTCGTAGACCGAAAGCGGAAGCGTTAGCACAACGCGGTTGATGTAGTCGTACGTCTTCACGATCCGACCGATCCAAGTACTGAATGTACGGCACCTCCGACTTTAGCACAAGTTCAGCTCGATGACGTCCCTCGAACTCCGATCCAGCCGAGCTTTGAGGGAGAGTTCCGTCAGCACGACGGCGTGATGACGGTGTTGATGATGCTACCGACGCAGGGCTTCGCCTAAGCACCACTACAATATTATCGAGGAGGATTATGGTGGAGGGGGGCACCGCACACGGCTAAGAGATCCAAGGGATCAATTGTTGTGTCTAGAGGTGCCCCCTGCCCCCGTATATAAAGGAGCAAGGGGGGAGGCGGCCGGCCAAGGAGGAGGGCGCGCCAAGGGGGGAGTCCTACTCCAACCGGGAGTAGGACTCCTCCTTTCCTTATGGGAGTAGGAGAAGGGAAGGAAAAAGGAGAAGGAAGGAAGGGGGCGCCCCCCCTCCCTAGTCCAATTCGGACCAGTCCATGGGGAGGGGTGCGGCCACCCTTTGAGGCCTTTCTCTCCTTTCCCGTATGGCCCATTAAGGCCCAATACGAATTCCCGTAACTCTCCGGTACTCCAAAAAATACCTGAATCACTCGGAACATTTTCGATGTCCGAATATAGTCATCCAATATATTGATCTTTACGTCTCGACCATTTCGAGACTCCTCGTCATGTCCCCGATCTCATCCGGGACTCCGAACTACCTTCGGTACATCAAAACACATAACTCATAATATAAATCGTCACCGAACATTAAGCGTGCGGACCCTACGGGTTCGAGAACTATGTAGACATGACCGAGACACATCTCCAGTCAATAACCAATAGCGGAACCTGGATGCCCATATTGGCTCCCACATATTCTACGAAGATCTTTATCGGTCAAACCGCATAACAACATACGTTGTTCCCTTTGTCATCGGTATGTTACTTGCCCGAGATTTGATCGTCGGTATCTCAATACCTATCTCAATCTCGTTACCGGCAAGTCTCTTTACTCGTTCCGTAATCCATCATCCCGCAACTAACTCATTAGTCACATTGCTTGCAAGGCTTATAGTGATGTGCATTATCGAGAGGGCCCAGAGATACCTCTCTGACAATCGGAGTGACAAATCCTAATCTCGAAATACGCCAACTCAACATGTACCTTTGGAGACACCTGTAGAGGTCCTTTATAATCACCCAGTTACGTTGTGACGTTTGGTAGCACACAAAGTGTTCCTCCGGTAAACGGGAGTTGCATAATCTCATAGTCATAGGAACATGTACAAGTCATGAAGAAAGCAATAGCAACATACTAAATGATCAAGTGCTAAGCTAACGGAATGGGTCAAGTCAATCACATCATTCTCTAATGATGTGATCCAGTTAATCAAATGACAACTCATGTCTATGGCTAGGAAACTTAACCATCTTTGATTCAACGAGCTAGTCAAGTAGAGGCATACTAGCGACACTCTGTTTGTCTATGTATTCACACATGTATGAAGTTTCCGGTTAATACAATTCTAGCATGAATAATAAACATTTATCATGAAATAAGGAAATAAATAATAACTTTATTATTGCCTCTAGGGCATATTTCCTTCAGGTATGACCTGATTTAAACTGTTGATGCATCTTCATAGTGTTCCTGGTTTGATTGTAGGATCGAAAAAATGGTTTATACTATGTTTCCCAACACTCCCTTACAGTTAGTATCCTCTAGTCAGCCAGTGTGGACATAAGAGGCACTCAACTCTTATGAAGTGGATCAAGTTGGTCAAGAAATGCTTCAAAAACTTGTCGTGGGTGCTAGGTCATGTCCTGGTTTTCTAGTATAGGAAGGCATAATCAAACATAATGACAAGATATGGGTGGGTGCCAATGCTGGGAGCCAGACCAAACTAATTCATGCCTTTTACTCCACTCATTTAGATGGTCATTCAACGATATTGGCAACTTATTACAGAGTTAAGCATCTCTTTGATTGACACACAATGAAGCTAGATGTGGAGAATTTTGTGAAAAACTATGTGCTACATGTCAAGAGGCTATGCAAAGCACCAGGGTTTTTACAACTTTTACCTGCACCTAATGGTCCTTGGCGGTCCATCATCATGGATTTTATTGAAGGCCTACCTAGATCAGATGGATACAACGCCATTTTGGTGGTGGCTGGTAGATTTACCAAAGTAGATCATTTCATTCCACTCAAACTTCCTTTCCCTGCAGCATCAGTGGCTAAAGCATTTCTGAGCAACATTGTCATACTACATGGCGCTACCACTCTCCATGTGTGCGACAGAGATAACATCTTCACTAGTGCATTTTGGAAGGAGCTTTCCATAGTTTGTGACACATAATTGCAGACGAGCACTGCTTACCACCCTTAGACAGCTGGTTAGACTCTAAAAGGGTAAATCAGTGTTTTGAGACGTATCTGCGTTGTGGTGTTCATGATGCTCCTGCCAAGTGGGCCTCTTGGCTACCTCAAGCTAAGTTTTGGTATAACTCCACTTCCACACTTCTCTTGGTTGCACACCATATAAAGCCTTGTATGGACACGAGTCAAACATAGGACATCCCCCTGCAATAAGTTCCTCTTTGAATCCTGATGTGCAGACCTAGCTATCTATCCAAACTCAACACACTGCTAACCTGAAAGAGCATCTGGCCAAAGCCCAATTCAAATACAAGTAATATGCAGATAAGAAGAGATCTCCAAGGGAATTTGCTGAAGGGGAAATGGTGTACTTGTGGTTGCAGACGCATGCTTGGTCTTCAGTGGTAAACCGTACATGCCATAAGCTTGCCTTGAAATTCTTTGGTATCTTTAAAATCTTTGCCAAGATTGGCAATGTAGCCTACAAGTTGGAGTTACTCCGAGTAAGTATGGTGCATTTGGTTTTTCATGTGTCAGAACTCAAGGCTTATCGGCTAGATCATAGATCTTTCCTTGCGGGGAGTCATACCTGAAGGTTTGGTTAATAAAGGAAACAATGCCTATCTTCAAGTGTTGATCAAGCGGTCTACTGTTCCAGCATCTGCAGGCACCTAGGAGGATTATCAGGTGCTCAAGTCTCGCTATCCAGAAGCACTAGCATGGGGATCAACTGGTTCTCAATGAGAGGGCAATGTTAGTATTGGCGATACTGTGACTAGGTTAAATAACCCGGAAGGCGTAAACTAAAAGAGAAGGCGCCAATTGAGGAATGCGGGAAAATCAAATAGAGATATGGACTTCAAGTGGGTTTGCAGTGTGTTAGGCCATGGGCTAGAAAATGGGTTATGTTGCTGTGAATTGAGACATACACCGTTATAAGCCAGATACTGTGTAAGTGAGAATCATCAATTAAATGAAATTAGTCTAAGCCTCTTTCTCTGTTCTCCCCTTGCTCGTGTCGTCCTCTACCTTCTACCTTTCAACCTCCCTAGCCATAATTTGAAAATTTCAGCAAAAATTTGTCCGAAATACATCGATGCGGCGGCAAGGATGTGACAGTACCGCACATGTCGATTAATAACTACTACTCCCTCCGCCCGAAAAAGTTTGTCTCTTAAATGGATGTATCTATCACCAAGTTAGTACTAGATACATCTATTTAAGGGAAAACTTGAGACAATCTTTTTTGGACGGAGGGAGTATCTCGCGTAGGAATGAAAGCAAACAAAGCAAATTCCAATGAGTATGAACTTTGAACTTGACCCAAAACATGCAACCGTCTCCAAATCACTGTCACAGGGGAAATGGGCAGGATGAGATCCATGGGTAAATCGAGGCGGAGGTTCCCCGGGGTACCGCATTGGCCATAGTACTACGGCTTCGTTCCTCCACAAGCCACGAGTAGAGCACTCTTCGTGGTCTGGTCTTCCAAGTCAAGTCCACCACCCCTTTCCACCACCGTCTTCCTCCCCACGCTGAATATAAATACCTCCTCCTCCTCCGGTCCTCCCCTCTACGCCTCACCAAACCCAAAACCACCGCCTCGTCGATCCCACATTCCACCTTCCCTCCCGTTTCCGCCCGCGAATTGCCTCCTCCACCCAAACCCTAGGCCTCAAGCCCTCCGCCATGCTCCCCCTCCCGCTCCCGCTCTGCGGCAATTCCGCGAACACCTCGTGCGCATCTCCCCGCGTTTCCACGGCCAGCCGGGCAACTTCTCCGAGCGCCCTGGCGATGGCGAACCACGAGGCCGCGGAGGCCGCCTCCATTCGCAACGAGGCCCGGGAGGTTCTAAACCTCTACTCCGACGGCGAACACGAGGCTGCGGTGGCCCGCGCCGTAGTGCTCGCCGTCGTGCACCCGGGCTCCGCGGTCGCTCTCAACCTCGCCGGATTGATCCACCGCCACGCCGCCCTCGTGGCGCAAAACGAAAGGGGCGCCCACGGCGACGACGAATACGACGACGAGAACGCGTCCGCGTTGGAGAAGTACCACCGCCACGCCGCCCTCGACGCCTTCTCCGCCACTGCGCATCTCGCCCCCAACTGCGTCGTCACCAACACGGACCACGCCGTGGCGCTCGTCCACTGCCGTCGCTTCGAGGACGCGCAGAAGGAGTTTCTCCGCATGCTCGACACGGTCGCGAACAATGACCAAGCCGACCTGGCGCTGTACAACGTGTCGTACGACATGAGCGGGGACTCGAGCAAGAAGGGGAGAATGCGCGACGCCGTGAAGAGCGCCAGCACTGCCATGGAGCGCTTCGCGGCAAGAATCAACCACAGGATTCTGCCATTGGAGGCCGCCAAGTTGCTGGACGCCAGCAACCTCGGCGGGCCCGCCGCCGATGAAGCGCGAGACCGTGCACAGCTTCTCGCCGAGACCTACCCCTACTCGCCGCGCGCCCAGCTACTCTGCGCGTACATCGACTTGGCACCAGTCCGTGCCCTCGATCCGGTAGTGGACAAGAAGCAGCTTCTGCGCCGCGCGCTCACCACCGTGTCTCAAGCGGCAGAAAACTTCGACCACTCGCTCATGGTTGCCTTGTTCCACGCCAAGCTCTTGTTCGTCCTGGATAACTTTGATGCTGCGGAGCGAGAGTGCCGCCGGGCACTTCGCATGGAGACACCGAATGACCCCAATTGGGATGACATACCTCCCATGGCTGCTCTTGGGGCAGATTCTGATGCCAGAGTATCTTATGTCAAGAAGCAGCTCCGTGTCTTGCTCAAGCAAATCATAGTTGTGGCTGCACTATACTGGTCCTCTATGAAGAATGCACTGCAGGGCCAACGCGTCGTATCAGTGACGTCTGACACGCTACATGCACACTATAATGGAATCGACAAGTCGGCAGCAAAGACCATATCTGATGCAACGCGCTTTCTCAAGAATCAGGAGTCATGGAGTTTCTGGATTTGCCTCAATTCCCGTTGTGATGGCAAGAAGTTTTCGGACACTAGTTCGCTCTGGCAACACACGTGCAGCAAGCACCGAGATGAGCTCTGGGGGAAGCTGCAGTCACTTATAGATCCAGAATATTGGGAAAATACATCACAGGATGATCACTCGTTGGTTGGGATAACTCTCAACCGCCAGTCTGACACCTTCCTTTTACCAAGGGTGCAGGATATGTTTGAATCCTTGCTGCTTTCACCATCTGTTGGAATACAGGCAGAGCCCTTCGCTGAAATGCGACAAAGGAAATGCAGAGAAGGATCTGAGATCCTTGGGAGCATCAGGGAGAAGCTGAGGATGTTGCCTAAAGATACACTTAGCACTGAGGTCTAGCACTTCTACATATGGCATGGTTTCAATTTACCATTCTTCCTTAGTTCACTGTTCTGCTGATAGTGATGTTTGTCAGACTAATGATTGGCTTGCTTGTTGATTGCAGTTTCAGGAGTGCTGTTCTGGAATAGAGAAATTATGGCTAAAGTTTCTTGAAGTTACTGTTGTGGACTATCGTGAAATCATTCTTCCGCTTGCGAGATCATACCAATGGGTCTGTTAACATCTGCAGTGATTAGTTTTTATAGTTATATATGCCCATTTGTTGGCTCAACTGCCCATATTGTGTGCTAACTGATAACCATCTTTGCAGATAGAATTGAAGAAACGGATTCCTTTTTATCTAAATCATCCTGGTACTAGGCGTATTGGATTTGCTGATGCCAATATTGATATTATATGCGGTAAAATTCCTGCTGCCCAATGAATTTGTGTTAACTCATGTAACATTGACTTTTCCAGGAGCTTTTTGTTCTTCTGCTATCATAGCAAATAATTAAGTTATATCTCAGCGATCTAAACCTGGCATTGCCCTAGTCTGCTTGTTTTATGCCTCCTTGATTCAGAGGAATTTCTATATAGTTTATTAGTATTTCCATCCTTCGGAATTTTGAGTACTGCTCCCTCCGTTCCAAAATAAGTGTCTTAACTTTGTATGAACTTTAATACAAAGTTGTACTAAGGTTGAGACACTTATTTTGGGACGGATGGAGCACTATATTAGAGGTTTTTTACAGTGTAATATTCTATTAGAAGTTATCTGGTATGTAGGATTTGAATCCTTAGGATGTCCTCTTTTCCTATAGGCCACTTTGCACTCTGTTCCAAAGGAAAACTTCCATTCAGTCTAACCTCTTGGAAAATACTTTTTTGAATTAGCAAATATGTTGTTGCATGCTCTCAGTTTTACAATGTAAAATATGCTTTGTTATGTCACTAATACTTACAATTTCATAATACAGGAACTTCTGGCCAATCTGTCAAGGAAATGGCAAGCACCTCCAGTTCTCAACAAAGCCTTAATGCTGATAAAGAATTGTCTATCTTGAGTGTAATCATACAGGTAAGAGACACTCGCATCTGGTCATGTGATCTTTTAACAACCAGTCTATAATTTCCTATGTATGTCTTCCTGTCATTGGGCAATCTGAAAAACCAGCCTATAATTTCCTTTGTATGTGTGCAGTCATTGTGCAATCTGAGGCATTTCAGAGATAAACTTCTGATGGGGCCACTTGTATGGATCCCGTCCGTTGAAAATCCCTGCATTGCACAGCAATTTTATGAAATCTTCTCTTCTTGGGAGAAAAATGACCACCACTTAACCGATGTTGTACTGACTTGCATGAAGACTCTTCTCTGCAGAGTTGCAAATTACAACACTTTTTATGAAAAGGTTAGACCCTAATCACCATTGCATATATTTGCAAGACCGTTTAAACAAAAATTAATTGAAGTTAGATTACAACATGAAAGCAGAGTATGAACCAGTTCGGTGCTGATGCTACCTTCAATTTATTTTATTTGCATGTGTCCATTTCTTACTTTGTGGTCATTTTGGAGGTCTGCAACTGTTTTGAACAAAACATAGATGTGGTATCTTACACTCCACAGAGGGAAACAGTCCTAGTTCATACCAGAATTAACTTCCTTTTTCTTGTTATTTACTGTAATTTATGCATGCTGACTATTGATACCAAGTATATGCACTAGAATGGGCGAATTTAGGTACTCCCTAAAGAAATATAAGAGCGTTTCGTAAAGAAATATAAGAGCGTTTAGATAACGCTCTTAAATTTCTTTACGGAGTGAGTATGTTGTTATTATAAGCTCTGTTGTGTTTTGCATCGCTGTTGTGTTTCTTTTACGTTGTGTGTAAGTATTGACCTGAAAACAACTGCATTCTGCGTTTGTCCTGTATGATCATGCACGCAATTAGTAATCCTGAATTCCTGGTGAATCAATTCTGCAGGTTGGGAAAACTTTTGCTTCTGAGATTGTGGCCACAATTCTCATTGAATTGCATATGTCAGAAACTTGTTCGCGTTTTAGAGAAAACAAGGAGACCAAGAGACATGTAGTGAACTCAGTCACGTGCGGAGATTGCATATGCCCAACACATTATCTTTTTGGGATCAAATTCGATGCTCAAATCAGCTGTAGGTGTGGGAAGTCTTCCGGTGAATACCTGTATACCACACTTTTCCATAAACTTGATGCCGGTTCACCTCAAACAGCAAAGGTATGCTGTATGCAATAGTGTTCTGCCTAGCCAACATTGTATAGGTGGATATTGACGCAAGAGTATTCTAGAAAGTAGGAAATATTGACTAGAGGTTTTAATTGTCCTTGTACAGATCAAGTCCTTTGCAGAGCTTCCGGTTCTATTGGATGAACAGTTTCGCGAGGACAACAAATGCGACCATTGTGGAAGTCTGCAGAATATTGATCTCTTTCTTTCAAACACACCACACTTCTTTACAATAGGTAACGCTACTTGTCTCAAATTATAAGTTGGCTTTTATTTTATTCATACATGATAGCTTGCAGTAGTTTACACCAACAAATATTCATAATGTTGGCAGTTTTGAACTGGCTGGGTGGCAGTGAAAGCCAGGACGCACTATCTGAAGTTCTGGCTGGCATCACGTCTCCCCTTGACACTGAGTTCTTTTGCAGAAGTGCTCATTCTGCAGCTATGTATGCTGCCACCTCCATGGTACGTGCACATCAAACTATTCTATTTTCCTAAATTGAATTGTTAATGGAGCTGAACAAATACTTTTATCATTTAATTCTCATGTTAAGGTAATCCTGAAATGAGAAAAAGCAATGAGCTATTTGTATTGGTTGACGTTCATGACCTTTTATAAGTTGTGTTGCTAATTATTTACTGTTCCTTGACTGTTACTGGAGGCCAAGCTGGTATTGTTCTAAGACTGAAGCAAGGTTCTTATTTTTGTGGAACAAAACGGATCATGGTTAAATGGCGTTGTCACCTGGTTCAAATTGCCTAGGTTATATTGACAAGGCATTTTGCTGCTATTTCTAAAGAAGTGGATAGAAGGTTTAAACTATGATACATCATATCTGAGTTGGTTCGTACTTGGAGTTGGAGAGATATTTGCAAGTTTTTGAATGGTCCTATCTGTGGCATATTTTTTCCTGCCTACTTCACTTATATCAAGATATTTAGAAGACTCGACAGAAGAATTTCAGCAAGAATCAATAGCTTGTGTGATCCTTATGCTGCTGAGTTATTTTTATAAACGTTCCATTGATTGAACGGTTGAAGAAGTATCATATGTAGGTAAACTGGTTAGACCTTTTAAAGTCTGCTGCTCTCACAAGTATATTTTGCATTATTTTCCTTCCCTTTATAGCGAATAGGAAATGTCCTCATCAAATCACATGGAGTGGTTGCAGAACATCTGCCGGAGTAACCTTTTATCTGCACACTTCTCTGTGTGTGTGTGTGTGTGTGTGTGTGTGTGTTTACTCTTCTGTTGCTTTGAGTATTAGTACAGGCCTATTGCAAGGTTGGTTTGATGCTCTGGTTACTTAATTTGCCTGCATACATATGCAAGCATAGTCACTCCTTGCAAATGCAGTGCAATTTAGCATCCATCTTATGCTAGCTTGCAATCCAAACTCCTCTTGCAGATCTGCTATGTTGATGACCGCTACGTCTGCTTTGCTCGCGACGAGGACAAGTGGGTCATATATGGCTTCGAGACTGTCGAGGTAAGTTACTCGTGACTCCTAGGTGTTGATCAAGGCCCTGTATTCTTTCTTGTAGCCATTTTATTCTTAACTTGCTGATTTGTTGCTGTGAACTTCCTGCATGCAGAGAGAAGATAGTTGGGAGCATTTGCTAGAACGTTTCAAGGACTGCAAGCTCCAGCCTGAAGTTCTATTTTTCGAGGTCATCAAGTAGACTGTTGTATAGTTTTGCAGAATGCAAACCTCTGTCTGACGATCAGAGCCGAACCCTGGACCCAGTTTTTTTTTGTTTCATTGCCACCACTTTGATGCTGTTTGGCTTGGTCACTCTTGACATTGAATACAGATAAATTCTTCAGAGATGGTATAAATTGTTCTGTGTGTTCTTAACTCGAAATAAGGGCTTTATGGTATTTGTCTTTGGTAGTTGGAACCGATGAGTGATGCATATCTTGACTTCTAATGTCACATTTAATGCCACCACGTCATTTTCTCTTAAGCCATAATGTTGATAATGGCTAGCTGAGAGAAGTGATTTTGATGCATCACCATCAGGAATCCACTGTAGGCTGTTTTTATTTCCTTTCTCTGAGTTTTCTTTGTTATAAGGTAGGCTCTAGGCTTTTGTTGTCTGTTTATGGCCCTTTGGCCTTTGTTATTTGGATGCGTGTTTGAGAAGAAGAAAAATTGTTTCAGTTTTATTGTTGAAAATGTCGACCCTTTCATAGATATATGAGTATTGGGACTAGGTACTAAAATTGATGCTATTATAGTCTTGTTGTAGGAGATAGTTTCAAAGGAGGGGGTTGGGGATACCATTGTCCTCTTTTTTTCTTTCCTTCTTTTTACATCGATAAAACTGTTCTCCTAACCATCCCAGCTTAATGCCATACCCTGTAGCTTAATGCCATACCCTGTAATTATACACTTCTACTTTATATATACTTGAGCACTGGCATGTAGTACAACACGTGAGCACAATACTAATACACGCAGGATCATTAGACAGTACAGTAATTCTACCCATATTAGTTGATCACACGCACAGCCGTATTTACCTAAATACGGGAAGGATCCATCACCTTCTATCCTGCACCACCACTCAGAATCGGACCGAAGCAGAAAAATTCTCGGAGGGAGTAGCTGTAATGCAGGTATCAGATCCAAAAACGAAATCTTACTGATTTTGTTACAACTAGCGATAGTCACGTTCGTTCCACCTCAGCAAGAAGAAATGCCTCCCAGTGAACAAATGGGCATTTCCTCACTGGTTCAGAGACATCCCAATAGAACTGCTACAGCTTATAAATGACACTTAGATAGAGCATCCCCAACGGGATGATGATGACCCTGAGGATAATGACTAATATCCAGAGTCCGAGGAAGATTTAAGCCTCGGACCCGACGAATTCGATATCCCCGAAGAGTCACTTGACGATCCTCGGTTACAGCCGCCGGTGTCTACTTAGCACCCCCAAGGGCATGAAGCTAAAATCCCAGAAGCTTTGAGCTGAACAGGACAAGATAACTGATAAGTGGACCGAGGTCCTCAGCGCCGAGCAAGAGCTCGAGGAAAGACTCGTAGGAAATAAGCAGTACTATCCGCGGAATAGTCTGCTTCCTGAGTTTGATGAGGAGGTCACCGGCACCCTGCTATCAAAGCACGACTGGCCCCAAGACCTGTTGGGAATCGTTGCATGGAAAAACAAAAAAAAATTCTATGCACACGCAATGATCTATCCATGAAGATGCATAGCAACGAGGGGGAGAGTGTGTCTACGTACCCTTGTAGACCGTAAGTGGAAGCGTTTCACAACGCGATTGATGTAGTCGAACTTCTTCGTGCTTCAACCGATCAAGTATCGAACGCATGTCACCTCCGCGTTCTGCACACGTTCAGCTCGGTGACGTCCCTCGCCTTCTTGATCCAGCAAGAAGTCAAGGTCGTAGATGAGTTCCGTCAGCACGACGGCGTGGTGACGGTGATGGTGAAGTGATCTCCGCAGGGCTTCGACTAAGCACTACGAAAATATGACCGGGGGTGTAAACGGTGGAGGGGGCACCGCACATGGCTAACAGTTGATCTAATGTGTGCTAGGCACCCCCCTCCCCCCCCCCACACACACATATATATATATAGGGAAAATGCATCCTACTACCGGGTATATATATAGGTGGGAGGGGCAGGGGAGAGGCCAGGGCGCGCTCTAGGGCTAGCCACCGGCCCCTTAGGAGTCCTGCCTTGCCCTGCGCCCCCGCCATGTTTACCCAAGGGGGAAGGAAAGAGGGGGGAGAGGGAAATAAGTGGGAATCCTAATCCACACTTTCCTTTCCCTTCTCCCCTTTACTTCTCCTCCTTAGGTCGGCCCATATGGGGGGCGCACCAGCCCCTTGTAGCCGATGCGTTTCCCCTCTTGGCCCATAAGGCCCATATCTTTTGTCGGGGTGCCCGGAACCCCTTCCGGTGCCCCGATAAGTACCCGATACCTCCCGAAACACTTCCGGTGTTCGAATACCATCGTCCTATATATCAATCTTTACCTCTCGACCATTTCGAGACTCCCCATCATGTCCGTGATCTCATCCGGGACTTTGAACAATATTCGGTCACCAAATCGCATAACTCATATAATACTATATCGTCATCGAACATTAAGCATGCGGACCCTACGGATTCGAGAACTATGTAGGCAGGACCAAGACACCTCTCCAGTCAATAACCAATAGCGGAACCTGGATGCCCATATTGGCTCCTACATATTCTACGAAGTTCTTTATCGGTCGAACCATTATGACAACATACGTAATTCCCTTTGTCCGTCGGTATGTTACTTGCCCGAGATTCGATCATTGGTACTACCTCTCTCTCAGTTTACAGGACGTGCGCGTACCCCTAGGTCGTCAATTTAACCAACCTAATACAAGTCATATATTACAAAAAATATACCAACATAAACTTCAGAATTTCTACTTTCAAAACGTATAATTTTTGTGTTATATAGTTTATATTAGGGTGATAAAATTGGCAACCTGGGTATACGCGTAGGACTTGTAAACTGAAATAGAGGTAGTATCTCTTTACCTAATTCAATCTCGTTACCGGCAAGTCTCTTTACTCGTTCCGTAATTCATCACCTCTTGACTAACTCCTTACTCGTTTGCTTGCAAGCTTATGACGTGTATTACCGAGAGGGCCCAGAGATACCTCTCCGATACACGGAGTGACAAATCCTAATCTTGAAGATACCTGTAGAGCATCTTTATAATCACCCAGTTACGTTGTGACATTTGATAGCACACAAGGCATTCCTCCAGTATCCGGGAGTTGCATAATCTCATAGTCGAAGGAATATGTATTTGACATGAAGAAAGCAACAACAATAAAACTGCACGATCATTATGCTAAGCTAACAGATGGGTCTTGTCCATCACATCATTCTCCTAATGATGTGATCTCGTTATCAAATGACAACACATGTCCATAGTTAGGAAACCTTAACCATCTTTGATCAACGAGCTAGTCTAGTAGAGGCTCACTAGGGACACGGTGTTTGTTTATGTATTCACACATGTATTAAGATTTCCGATTGATACAATTCTAGCATGAATAATAAACCTTTATCATGAATAAGGAAA
Organism: Triticum timopheevii; assembly: GCA_963921465.1. NCBI lineage: Eukaryota > Viridiplantae > Streptophyta > Magnoliopsida > Poales > Poaceae > Triticum > Triticum timopheevii. The sequence goes on from OY997270.1 coordinate 110,868,215, forward strand.
TATAAAATAACATCTTTATTATTGCCTCTAGGGCGTATTTCCTTCAGTCTCCCGCTTGCACTAGAGTCAATAATCTAGATTACATTGTAATGAATCTAACACCCATGGAGTCTTGTTGCTGATCATGTTTTGCTCGCGGAAGAGGCTTAGTCAACGGGTCTGCCACATTCAGATCTGTATGTATCTTGCAAATTTCTATGTCTCCCTCCTTGTCTTGTTCACGAATGGAGTTGAAGCGTCTCTTGATGTGTTTGGTTCTCTTGTGAAACCTGGATTCCTTCGCCAAGGCAATTGCTCCAGTGCTGGTATCTTCTATCGTGCACACACCTTGTCACTCGATCTCCCACCCATGTAGTCCCATCACGATCTCCAGGGGATCTCTCTATGACAAACATACACTCTCTCCTCCCCATGTATGCATTTTCTCCGTACGTCTCTCTCGACCTCTCTCCCTTATTTGTCAGACCCCTCTTGGCCACGTGCTAGGGGTCTTTCTCTCTCGGTTGCAAACAACGACACACTATCTCCTCACCTTGGTTTCATTGTCGAAGATGCATGTGTGATATGTTTGCATAAGACACACACGCTTTTTCTCTACTTTTATCGTGTGTTGTCCATGTCTCTTTCACACACGCACACAAACTTTTTTCACTTACTATTTCTCTCTCTCTCTCTCTCTCTATCTCTCTCTCTATCTCTCTCTCTAGTTAGGGACTCTCTCACATCCATAAGCATATGGATGTTTTGAAAAGTCAAACCTTAGAGAAGTTTGACCAGGTATATGTGGAGAAAAACATTTACATCTAGAATGATCATTAGATTCATCACAACATGTACTTACTCCATACTATCATTTATCTTTGGTATTGCAGATATAAGTAATTTCTTTATAAACATGGTCAAAGTTTCAAAAGTTTGACTTTTACAAAAATGTTGACACTACATTATTGAACGGAGGGAGTAGCTCTTTCTCTCTCTACTATCTCTCACGGGCCTCCCCTCTCACTCGAACTCTCTATACCGATGGATTATACACTCACTGTGTCAGTGTATAGCTTTGTATATTGTTTAGTTGACCGGTCAACCAGTCCGCATGCTGCCTTGTCATCTCGTGTTCACTATCTTCGTGTGCTGGCCCATGTGGTAGTGGGTGAAAATAAGCAAACTAGAGGCCCTTCAGACACGCGGTGAAGTAAACAAAGTTGAAACCACTCGGACGCTAGTAAATTGAGGGCGCATTGAGGACACACTTCTTCCGCGTGAAGGACGCACTCGCGCACAATTCACCACTGCGTGGCGGCATGCACAAAAGGACGCACTCGCGCACACCCAGAAGGCCAGCACACAACACACACCAGCACATGTGTACACCGGCGTCGCTGCCGGTTGAGATGGACGACGAGGCAGCCAACAAGCGGAGGCGGCTCAAGCCAAAACCGCATCTGACAAGCCTGGACTTCATTAGCAGCCTCCCCGACGACATGCTGCTCGTCATCATCGGCCTCCTCCCCACCAAATCTGCCGTGGGGACCGCCCTGCTCTCTCGGCAGTGGCGCCCCTCTGGTGCCGCGTCCCCCTCAACCTCACCGTCGACAACTGCCTCATCGTCGGGGATTGCAAATGCATGGCCGCAGTCTCCAAGATCCTTTCATCGCACCCTGGGCCAGCCAGACGCCTTGACATCCGCATGTTCAGTACCAACTACAAGGTCCAAGCCAAGTTCGACGAGTGGTTCTTATCCTCCACCCTAGATCAGCTCGAGGAGCTCAGCTTTGAAGTTGGACAATGTCGCTCTCTGTCGCCGTCCACGCTCTGCCTCACGCCAACGCTGCGCGCGCCAGCTTCAGCTCCTACTATCTTTCCCAAATTAATGCTGCGCCCGCCCTTCTTCTCCCTCAACTCAAGCAGCTCGACCTCTTTGATGTTGTCATCTCGAGGAAGGCTATGGAGCACCTGCCCCGCAGCTGTACTACGCTCGAGTACCTTCGTCTTGAGTAGATCCACGGGTTCATTAGCCTCCACATCGCCTCAATGAATCTCCGATGGATTTATGTGTCTTGCTAGCCTCGCAACAAGACATCAATTGGGAAGAGATCACTCCAGCTGTTCCACGTTATGGTCATTGAGAATGTGCCTTTCCTTGAGAGATTGCTTGTATCGGATCTAGAAGGTCCAACAAAAACAAGGGTCATTGACGCGCCGAAATTGACAGCATTGGTGTACTCGTCTGCCAAATTCTCCAAACTCTTTATTGGATCCGTAATCGTTCAGGTACAACACTCATCTTCTTCTCCGTCTTCTTGAAATTCACATTTTTAAATTTCTTCTTGATGTATTTACGACCGTCTTCTAGAAAATGATTCCCACAAGCTTGACCCAGTCTATGCGCAGAGTGACGATCTTGGCAATAAAATCTATTGGCCCCAATCTGGATCAAGTTGTTTGATTCCTTACATGCTTTCCGTGCACGGAGAAGCTACTCATCAAGGTGAAACTTCTTTCCTATTAATAAACGATAATCTTCGTAATTTTTCAAAATTACGATGACAAGTGTAGTGTTCAAAACTGCATCTACGCACTGCACCGAAAGAAATGTTTTTAGTATTTTTTCTCACGCGATCACCTGCATCGTTTTTTTGTTGTACTACTATAGTAGCCTAGGCTAGTCATAGTGGAAAGTAACTTAGACTAGTAACTCTATGGTTACTCTAAGAGCAAGTACTACCTCCGTCCTGGTTTACTCTTCCTATTTTGTAGTATCAAAATTTGACCATGGATTTAACTGACAAAATGTTAATGCATGTCATTAAAAAATATATCGTTGGATTCGTATTTGAACATAATTTCAAATGGTATAATTTTTGGTGACATGCATTGGAATTTTCTTAGGTAAATCTATGGTCAAAATTTTACACTAAATACGAGGTAGTACAAAAGTGGGCTAGAATGTCCCTCAACTATGTAGGCCAAAACACGTGCCAAATTCACTTGTGATGCATTTGGCATCGATGCCCCTCCATTGCTCACCTGGTGCCCCAATCTGGATCACCTACTTTGCTCCGGTGCCAAATTAACTTACGAATGAAAAACACTTGCCTGGGAGAGGCAGAGGACTAAGGCAATAAAAAGACACTTGTTTGGAAGAGTGAGAGGCTGGTGTAGTTGGTTTGATTGATTTGTTTATACATGTGGGTCTGTGTGCACAGCGGTGCCAACTCTATCACATCGCGAGAGCGGTGCCAAAATCTTTTGATTTGACATCGATGCGTATTATGTGGCATACTTTTGAGAAATATGGCATCAACCACATAGTGGAAGGCAACAAATGCCCAAGCTCTTCACGTGCTCCTAGGTAAATGAGAGGAAAGAGAAAGGGAGAGAGAGAGAGAGAGAGTGAAAAAATATCACTAGCCAGCCAACCCTATCATATGAGCGAATGATATTGGTACCTCTTGATGACACGACAATCTTATACATCCAGCTGCTCTAATATGTTCTCTTCTTTTGCAGATAAAAAAGGCCCGAAAGTGAAAAATGTGCTGCACTATAACAATCTCATCGAATGCCTTGATCTCCATCTTACAGAAATGACTTGATCGACTACCGAGGTAGCACATCTGAGATTAAATTGGCCAGGTTCTTTGTTCTGGAGGCAAGTGTGCTCAAGGTAATGAGGTTTGGCGTTCTCTGGCGCAACACTGAATGGCGTGCTGATCACCGCAAGCGTTTAAGCCTAAATGACAAAGTCTCCAAAGAAGCTGAATTTGTCTTTGAAACATCAAGTGGCCAGAGACTCGAAAATTTATTTACCCATTAGTGACTTGTCAGGGTGGTGGATTTTAATATGTATGATAATGTTGCATCCACCTAAAGTAACAAAAGTTCTTACATAAACTTCCTAGTAATTCCATCTTCGTAGGTGCAGCATTACTCCTAACATTTGTAATATCAGTTTGAAACTTGTAATATTGCCGTGTCCTATTCATGCATTTGCAAAATCCTGTGAATCAAAGAGGTCCTGAGTTGGTGATGATGTTGTGCCTGCCATCTGTCACCAATACCCGTCAGATCTAGATCTGACACATACAAACCAAACTTCTCCAGTTTTGCAAAAAAATGCATGCACTTGTTCCCTATTTACAAACAACTCCTTGTCTCTCACAATCAACCTTATCTCCTCCCCACCACATCTAGAAGGCCATGGAAAAATCAGGCGCGATGGCCGCTGCCGGCGCCGTCCACCCCCAATCTTGGTGTTCCGTGCAATGCACGGGCTTCTACGCACGGGAAATTATGTCAAACATGGCTAGCAGGCTAGCTCTACATCCATGATGATAGTGACTGCAGACGATGAGGCTGACTATGGTATGCCAAACACGGCGCCTATACTCAGGTGTCATCTCCGGCGCAGGGTCTTGTCACTTCACTGTGAGGAGCAACACATAATAATTTGACCAACGGGTAGTACAATGCTACTACATTGGTAGTACTACTACTAGTACTAGCACCACCGTCTGGATTTAGTAGTACTACCACGTCCATCTGGATTTAGTATTTGACCAGCAATATCTAGTAATGCATGTCACAAAAAATGTACTACTCCCTCTGTAAATAAATACATGGTGTATTGTTTTATTCCTATCGGCGAGAGAACTTAATGTCTTTTTGCTAATTAATAGGATTACATGCAATGAACTAACCACTGCATGTCATGTTTGGTAGTCTCAAGTCATTGAAAGCATGCACGACCCACATCTCTCATTGGTTGATATGTCACAAAATAAGAAACGAGGAGGGAGTTAATGTACCATGCCTAAGTGGTTTGGGATTATTTGGTTTTCGTAAGGTGACTTACACAATATTTTTGGTTACATGCATTAACATTTTATTAGTTAAATCAAAGGTCAAAACTTGGTGCAAAATGCGAAGGGGACCAATAAACCAGTAAACATCAAAGTTCTCTCATTTGGCCCCAACTAGGGGTCCGGTGAGATGACTATACTGCACCGGCACGGAGGGGGACGCAGCTTCATTGACTTACTACACCTGCCTTTGGGTGTATGACACATGGGCCCAACGGGTGGCTGGCCCACCTGTCATACAGCCAAAGGCAGGTGCAACAGAGGACTGAGGAGTAGATGGCCAACACGCACGTGAATTCAACGCAGTCTGCACTTCTCATATAAAGGCTCCCCGCCAGTACAATCTACGAAATCCTATGCACCTACGCACCCTAACCAAGGGCAAGAGTGATCACTCCAACTGCAAGATCAGTTGACTAGAAGCTAGACCCATGGAGGCGATGAGCGCGAGCATCAGCCGTCTGCCAGATGGTCCTCGATGCTGGCCTGTGGCCCGACACTGAGGAACGTCTCCACGTAGTGCTTGAGGCCGCCAGGGCAAGGGGCCGCTTGGACGACAACTTCGTCTCCTTGTTCGACGAGGTCCTCGTCGGCTTCGTCGACAAGTTCACCGTCGTCAAGAAGCTCGCGGACGACCTTGATGTACGCCTCCAGCCCATCCGCCCAGGCTCTGTGATGCCCGCCACCCTCAACGGCCTCTATGGTGACAAGCTCTTTGATGCACTGGTGGCCCTGCGACTGCCCGCCGTCGCACCGAAGAATGTCCGCCTCAAGGTCGCGCTCGCCACACAGCGCCTGGCGCAGGAATACACCATCGACATAATCACCCACGTCTATGCGCAAATCATCCACAAGGACTACTACATGCAATAGGAGGACGATAGGACGCTGGCCTTCTTGGACCACAGGGCAACCTTGGACGACATTGTTCAGAAGCACGTTGATCTCGCCGCCAACACCGCTACTCCTTACACGTCGGTTGGTGACCCGGCGCACTAGGGCGTGAGGATGTCGTTGATGGATCCGTATGTATCTTTATATTTCCGTCAAATCCATGTAGTAGTATATGGTACTACAAGTAATTATCTTACCTTCCGCATCAACTTCATAATTTTCGTACGTACTCCATGCATGAACCACGCCAGAACCAAACTTCTCATTAATCTAGGGAAAATCCTTATTTCTATCTACCGGTCGCCGCCATGGAGCAGAACCAAATTTTACAAGTTACAAGTTCAAAAGGAAAAGCCTGCCGTGTTCGCGTGGCACCCCCACACGGTTGGTCCGGCATGCCGCTCAATGGGGAATGTGTGCTATGTTTAATTTTCACTTACAAGTGGGACTACAGTTGAGCAAACTGACTATCGGCAAACCCCCACCCCGCCCACCGCGCGATGGCTGGGAAAACAGGAGGGAGAAGAGATGGCTATAGCCCGTGTGGGTGGCGTGTGCCGTACTGCTAGACGTGAATGCTAGTTATGGCCGATGCCACCCCACTATATCAAGCCTATATCGAGGTGCTGGTTACGTAGGACAAATTTCCTGGAGTCCGTGCTCAGCCCTCCTCTATTTCTCTTCTCAGCCAGCCAGTAGACGCACGGAGCCCATCATCAGTTTGCTCATATGCGATCCCACATGTCAGTGAAAACGCAAGAGGACCCACTGAACCTGCACATCTTTCACCTCGACGTGCTGGTGATGAAAAACAAATCCAATAAAGATCTTCGATGGCCGCTTTTGGAGTTACTCAAGAGTAGTAAGATTCTATTTACTGTTTAACCTAAGATGCACATCACGTGGCTTCAACTACCACTCCATTTTCTTGCATGACACGACCTGGATGCTGGATGTCCCATGTGTCGGCAAAAGGAGGAAGAACTCGACCAAATCCTCGGTTGTGCTCTCGGATTAGACTAGTTGTGCTAACTTAAAATTTTATTGTGTAGAATGGATGCAAGTTTTGGTATTGGGAAGAAGAGTACATTGATATATTGATAGAGCGCAATTCAGTAGATGGTCTAGCACTTTTAGCTGGCATAGAGGCTAGAGATGAGACTAGTGCACCTGTTGGTAGAATAGAGGCTAGACATGAGACTAGATGCGAGGAAGCAACGTCTACTTTTTTACACTCGAAGAAGAAAGAAGCACGCAAGATCGAGCCTCCACAGATTAACAATGAATGCATCGAGAAGGCACTAATCCAACTTACAGGAGCAGCTATGGAAGTTGGATATCTTCTAAAATGTATTCTTGTGGTCCTTGTTTTCTTTGGTCTTGCTTTTCTAGTAAAATTTTGGTGATGTATTTCCATGTACCAAAAATCAATGATGAAAAACAGATATGTGTTTGCAAAAAAAAAGTACGCGGTCAGGATGCGTCCGCGTGTTGGGCGCACGGCCACCACATCCAAGAAATGGCCCGGACATGACCCTATTGCCCTACCCAAATAGACAGAATCCAGGCAAACGAAGGTCCGCTTGGGGTCGTGCATTGGAGTTGGCCTTACAAGTGGGACCGTAGTTGAGGAAACCGACTATCGGCAAACCCCCACCTCGTCCGCCGCGCGATGGCTGAGTTACAGAAACGACGAGGTTGAATAGATAGCTGTAGCACAGACTCCAAGAAATATGGTGTCAGATGGAAGTCGTGCTGGTGGCGTGTGCCGTACTCCTGGACGTGAATGCTTGTTCTGGCCCATGCCACCCTACTATACAGTATCGAGGATTCGAGGTGCTAGTTACGTACAGCGAACACATTAACATATGGCCCACCTCACACCGTGGCCAAATTTCCTGGAGTTTGTGCTAGGTTAAAAAGTGTTCTTTGTGAGGGTGGGTGGGTGGTCTCAAGTTTAAAACTTGTTGTATTACGTATACGTAGACGTAGAGATAGTGCAGTAGTTTTGAAAGTTTGAACCCAAACATCAGAATGCAATTTCTACTAGACTCATCCGAGGACCTAGGATGATGGGATTCACAACTACAGTAAAAACACCCGCCCGACGCACGAAGCATGTGAATCTAGTACAAGTAGTATACTATTGTTGATTGGCCTCATCCGATAACCTGTTGCAATGCACGTACAATTATGTATTCGGAAAATATTTTTTTGCCTCGTCGCAGCACCCACTCAGAGAAGCGACTCGAAATCCATTCATAAATTTAGTAAGTTTATCACATGCATACCATTTTATTACATACAACAGGTCATCAACCCACAACGACAATGAGGATACATTATAAATACTAAAGTTTTCATCACACAACAAATGACAAGCAATGAAATGAACTTCAGCTCAACCACTCGTTGGCGTTGGAAACGCTTGCTTTGAACCAGAAGTGATTCTCTGGGAAGGGCCAGCTACTGTCAATCTCGAGACCAACACAAGACTGATCATCCAGGCTCAAGCGGCCTATGTCAGGACACATATTGTGAAGGCCACGGTAGGGAAGTAGAGCAATGTCCAAGGTATAGATACAGTTGCTTCTCATAAATGGTAGTAATATTGTGTCAACAGCAGCTGGATCGCCTTTCACCATCATTGGATAGTTTTGTCCAAGGAAGAGCGAGTTTCCTTCAAGACTATTAATACTGAACCAGTGAGAAGGTGTTGGCGCTAGCACACTAGTATCCATCCCGAATACCCTACAACGGATGTTGGAATAGGTTCGGAGAGTGTGACCATGCGAGAGAACACCTGCTTCCTTAGTATCATCAGCAGTGCCATGTACACAGACAAGAAGAGGTGATCCGTCGGAATAAGTTCCCAGGCGCCACTGAGTATATGGGTCATGCTCGTGATCATCATCGTCGTCATCTCCCCCTTGGTTATAAATTTTTTCAAGTATAGGTGGTGGAATGTTCATAGGACCTTGGAAAAGAAGGTTAGTTAGTAAACGCAAACTAGCTAACCCACATGCATGTGGATGAAACAATTATAATTACGGTGGAAGACAAACGTACCGAAAGCATAAGGATCCCATGCAAAAACAGTGCCACGAGTGGTGGCAGCAAACACAAGACCCTTGTATTGAATTACATCACAGTACTCATCCGTGTACAGAAATTGATTTTTGAGCAATTTCCATCAAGGCATGGAAGTAAGGACGACAACAAGATTGTCGAAGATAGCAACAACTTCATAGTTCATGTAATCCCAAGAGAGGTTGGGAACTCGACAAATTGCTATCTTCCGTAGACGACAGTCACCATGATTGTATTTGAATGTGCGTAGAATACCGGTGTACTCAACCTCTGGGCAGTCTGAGATTTTTGGAAGTGGAACCCAGTGACGAGTGTACACATTCACAAGTTCCCACTCGCAGTTGGACCCAATATAAACAACCCAATCTCCCTTTGCGCCTGCCCAAGCCTTACCCTCAAGCGATGGCATCTTAACATCACACGTATCATTATCAAGCGGCATCAACTTGCACAAGGCGAGGCCTCCATCATCCGCGCGCCGGTCAGCAGGGTCATGGCGAAGAAGATAGGGGAGATCAAACCGCTCCTGGACCCTTGGGTTCCTTGTAATGATGTTACTAGTTGAGTCGAGAATGGTCTTAACGAACCTGCCATGCTAGCCGAGGTGATGACGTCGCACCGATCAATGAGTTCTTCCACCACGTCATCTTTTAGATCAGGGCAGGAATAACGGGGTCATTTCCGGCCTGTTCCCTCCATGGAGAAGACGATGGAACAATGGAAGAAGGAAGGGTGAAGGCAAATGGAGGAGGGAGGAAGTGCGTGCGACATCAGTTCCAAATCGAGAGGGAAAGGCGATGAGTTGGTGGACGGTTGCCATGGTACACAAAGAGGCGCCCCGGCCTACATAGACGTCCTTTCAGAAATTTTACAAAAGGACTCGCCGTCGTCTCACTGACATGTTGGAACGGGACCACATGCAACGAAATATGGTGCATAATTTCTCATGCAAAATGCAATCTGGCCGCATTGGCCCGAGGTGCCACATTAGTTATCGACCTTTATTTTTTTAACATACAATCTCAGTGGATAGCTCCTGTGGTCATCACACATAAGAGGATATATAGGTGGGTTAGGTGGGCAGGCGGCAACAATCTGAGTGCTAAAAGAGTTGATCCAATGCTTGGTTTTGTTTGGATTTTCCAGCTATGACAATTGGATAGAGTGAATCAATGGCTTACATTCAAAGTTATTCTCATACTATAGAATGGTATAGGAACATGGAGAGATTTGGTTGATTTTATATCGCTGAATAATATAAAATATTATGAGTGCATACGCTCCACCGCGAGGTTTGTTGCTCTTTCTCGGTCGTCGGGAATCTATGTTCTTCCACTATTTCGTTTAAGACATGAGCTTTGTTCATCCTTTTGCCGACACGCGGGACATCTAGCATCAAGGTGGACGTGTCATGCAAGAAAATGGAGATATGCAGTGCGTAAGTGAGTCATGCACTTCGATGGCACCTAGTACTACGCAATATTTTTTCTCCTCGATGGTACGTGAATAGTGCATGTACTCAATGACAGAGCACGGGATGGTAGCCATGGACATGGTCGACCCTTTTTGAAGAGAGTACTAAATAACTTTGATGTGTCCCATCAATTTGATGAGAAGCTTGCTTACTACGCCTTCTCCTTCACCAACGCGTGCGCGGTGGCTCGCAGCATGAGAAGAAATTTTTTCTTACAAGCGGTGGACGTGCAGCAGTTCATTTGGTGTCAGATTGCCAGAAGTACTACTGTAGTACCATCATTATTGTTCGACTTCCGGAAGAGGAGAAGAGCTAAGTGCAAGGTCGCCTACTAACCTAGTACAGTACATACTATAGCCAAAGCAGGTCCACCTTTTTAAAGAATGGTTAATTAATATAGGCGGCTCTTGCAGCGACACATCATTTAGAGCAAGTACTCTCTTAGTAGGAACAAAGGAAGTGAAACAAAAGTTGGAGTGGATGCTAGATTGCCAATTAAAACATGATTACATAGGGAAAAAAATCCTATAACATTCTATCCTATGAATCAAACGACCAATGTAGGAAAATAATGAGGGGGGGGGGTCTCTCCAACAGTGTTCCTCAGCTCGTACCTAGCATCACGGTGGTCGAACTTGGAGTCATTCATCTGGTACACGTGGCATCTCAGATCTGGACATAAGGTGACGTGACCTCTCACTTCGTCCGCCATTTGAAGCGGCGCGCCGGTGGAGGGCTAGCATACTCCAATATTATGTTGGCTCTATGTGATGTGGCAACTTCATATACTAACCGTATGCTGGCTATACTACTACGGTACTCACACTCCAAGAAGTGACTCGAAAACCATTCATAAATTGAGTTTATGACATGCATTTGCAAATGTACCATTCATTACATACAACAAGTCATCAACACACAACGACAACGAGGATACATGTTGGATTATAGATTATTTCCAACAAAACATTCTAAAAATACTAAAGTTTTCATCACACAACAAATAACAAGCAATGAAATGAACTTCATCTCAACCAATCCTCGGTGTTGGAAACGCTTGCTTTGAACCATAGGTGCTCTGGGAAGGGCCAACTATTGCCAATATTGAGAGCAATGCATGACTGATCATTCAGGCTGAAGCGGCATATATTAGGACCAGGGTAGGGAACCACCATAATGTCCGAGATATAGATACAGTTGCTTCTCATAAATGGTAGTAACATTGTGTCAACAGCAGCTGGATCGCCTTTCACCATCATTGGATAGTTTGGTCCCAGGAAGAGCGAGTTTTCTCCAAGACTATCAATACTGAACCAGGGAGAAGGTGTTGGCGCTAGCACACCAGTATCCATCCCAAATACCTTGAAACAGGTGTTGGAATAGGTCCGGAGAGGGCGACCATGGGAGACAACACGTGCTCCCTCAGTAGTAACAATCTCAGTGCATTGTATATAGACAAGAAGAGGTGATCCATCGGAATTAGTTGCCAGGCGCCACTGAGTATATAAGTTCTGCTCATCCTCATGCTCGTGATCATCACCATCGTCATCTCCCCCTTGGTTATAATTTTTTCCAAGTATAGGTGGTGGAATGTTCACAGGACCTTGGAAACACAAGAAGGTTAATTAGTAAAGGGAAACTTTCTAACCCGCATGCTGTGGATGAAACAATTATAATTACGGTGGAAGACAAACGTACTGAAACCACGAGGATGCCATGCAAAAACAATGCCACGAGTGGTGGCAGCAAACACAAGACGCTCGTATGCAATTGCATCACAGTACTCATTTGTGTACATAAATTGATTTTTGAGCAATATCCATGGACGAGCCGTGGAAGCAGTAATGACGGCAATAAGCTTGTCGAAGATAGCAATAACTTCATAGTTCTTGTAATCCCAAGAGCGGTTGGGAACTCGACAAATTGCTATCTCCCGTAGACGACAACCATCATGATCGTATTTGAATGTACGTAGATCATCTGTGTGCTCAACCTCAGGGCACTCTGAGATTTTTGGAAGTGGAATCCGCTGACGAGTGTACATATTCACAAGTTCCCACTCGCAATTGTACCCAATATAAACAACCCAATATCTATTTGCGCCAGCCCAGACCTTACCCTTAAGCGATGGCATCTTGACATCACACGTATCATTATCAAGCGGCATCAACTTGCACAAGGCGAGGCTTCCGTTGTCCACGCCCGTGCGAACAGGCCTATAGCAAAGAAGATAAGGGAGATCAAACCGCTCCTGGACCCTTGGGTTCCTTGTAATGATGTTATTAGTTGAGTCGAGCATGGTCTTGAACGAACCTGCCATGCTAGCCGAGGTGATGACGTTGTACCGATCAATGAGTTCCTCCACCACAACATCTTTCAGGTCGGGGCAAGAATAATGGGGTCGTTGCTAGCTTGTTCCCTCCATGGAGAAGACGGTCGAACAATGGCGGAAGGAAGGGTGAAGACAAATGGAGGAGGGAGGAAGAGCGTGCGACAACAGTTCCAAATCGAGAGGGAAAGTCAAAGAGGCGGTGGACGGTTGCCACGGTACACGAAGATGCGCCACGACCTACATAGACGTTCGTTCAGAAATTGTACAAAAGGACTCACCGTCGTCCCAGTGACATGTTGGAATGGGACCACATGTCAATGAAACATGGTGTGTCATTTCTCGTGCAAAATGCGATCTGGCCTCATTGGCCCGAAGTGCCGCATTATTTCTCGACTTTATTTTTTTAATGGCATGCCATTTAGTTTTGAAGCATGATTAATGGTATTGTATGCAGAGAAAATATAAACTACTCTACCACTACTCCACCTCTAGTACTAGTAGTATAAAAAGATATATAGGCTGGAGCTTCAGCGCTTTCTTGCTAAGGGCTGCCCACTTGCTTCTCACACTATCACCCTCTCTCCAGATCTAAAAAAGACGGCCTCTCTCCCCCTCGTCACTGGTCACAGATCTGCCAGGGAAGAAAAGGACGTGCAACATTGAGGCACTCATCATCGGCGAGTGAGGTCACGCACTGACGACAAGGCCGTCCTCTCAGACGTAGCGCCCGCGCGGGATGGCCTCCGTCCCCAAGCTCGTTGCCGTAGTGTGTGCAGAGGACGACGACCACGAGCGAAGCCACTTCCCGCCGACCCTCAGGTATAGTACCTCTTTTCGAACCATAACCTTGTTCTATTGCCCAATCTGCCATGTCCCTGCATGTGGATCTTTTTCCACTCCACCATCTTCCCAATTTGCTATCCTCTGCTGTGCTGGTCACACAGACGAAAACCTTAATTTGCACTATTAAAGGAAACCCTACTTCATGCAGACTAATCCATGTCTGGGTTGAATAAGGAAAGGAAGGGAGACTATACTGTCTAAGAGAGTAGGCATCGAACCCGCATCTAGGTTGAAAAGGGGAAATCAGTAGCTAAGGAACGAGTAGAAAGGCATGACAACGCAATAGAGAATGACCGGGTCGATCGGTTTGTTGTCCTCACATAGGAAAAATGTGGCTAAAGAGAACAAAAATGGGATGTAATCCACATATGCTGCCTAGATATTTGTTGCTCCGGGCAACCATACCTCCCCCACCACTCTATGCATCTGTGGAGGTACATCGTACTGGTGCGCCCACTGTCCGAATTGGCCTCCCATGCTCTTATTGCCACTTTTTTACTATTAGTATAACGCTAGCAGTCAAGTCAAGCAATGCTATTGCTAAAGTGATGCCACATTTAACTAATGCAACACTCAGTCTAATGCCACCGATAAATTTAAGCAATGCCATTTAATGCCACATTGATTGTGGGTGTATTAAAGATTTTTTAGCTAAGGCATTCTAATGCTGTTGCACAGCTAGTATACCAATGATGAAACTTGTTACTACCTTCAAATTTCTGCACTGCTAATTCTTATAGATTACATACCTCACTTTCATGAGATAAGTCAATTTTTTTTGTACAGTGTCAAGAGGAAAGGTCAAGAGTGAGCACCTCCTCCTCCGGCTGTTCTCTTGATTCGTTCGATCAAGTTTTTGTGTTTGACCGATTATCAAGATTGGGATAGCAATTTTTAGGTCCCCTCGAGTACGAAATGATATTTACCTTGAAGGTACCTGGTTTGCAATTTTTTTATACTGTCATTAGTTAATAATGCTAGTTACCTTCAGACTTTGGTATTTGGTTTTATGCTCTTGCACAACTAGTATAATAATGCTGAAACTTGTTACCTTTACATTTTGTATTGTTAATTCTTATAGAAATCTTCCAGTGCTAGAGCTTATGGCAATCTGTTCAGTAAAACCATTGTAATGTACCCTGTAATACAATAACTACTCTACTGTTGCACTAGCCACTGGATTAGTGTATATTTGTACTATTGGAATGGTGTTGCATTAGCGTATGGACATATATAAAGTGTGGCAAGCTTTCCCAGATATGTGATCAAGAAAACTACTACCTGTTTTTATAAATACTAGATGTTTGGGTACTTTATATTGAACCGCAAAAACGTCTTATATTAAGGAACAGAGGGTGTAGAGTTCACTCAAATTATCCCGATAAAGCTAGTCGCACCTTTGTTAAAATTAATGTTCATTATGTTATCGGAGGATGTCTGTATGTTTGTCTCTAATGCCTGTCGACTACATACTTGACATCATGATGTAATGTTAAATCATTTTCTTTTGTAAAGTGTCACTGAATTGTCAAGGTGGTGATGGAATTTAATTTTAGTTGAACTGCACAAAATATGCTTAAAAGAAGAGGAAAGGTCAGGAATGGCTCAATTTTTCAGAAAAAACTATGTATGCCTTCCTGACATCAGCCGCTGTTGCCTTATTTATTCCTTCAAACAGGTGGTTAGAAACAGTCTTGCTACCTTTTCCCATTAAGAAATTGGAATGCTTATATTTCTGAGTCTATGCTTCAACTTGTGCCACTTTTATAGTAATCACACTTTCAATATCTATGCAAACAGGGATGCTCGATTTTAGTGGAACTGCACAAAAAGTCAAAATGGTTCAAAATTAGGAGCATGTTTTCTTCCAAACCTTTATAACCAATTGGTCACACTATGAGTTGTTCATTACGAAGGTACATGGTTTGCTACTATCTTGCTACTCTTTTTGTACCATCATTAGATAGTAATACTAGTGGTTTGCATGTGAATTTATTGGCAGGGTGGACCTACATTGGAGGTGCAAGACAGGATTCAATGATTGGATGCTCAATTTTGGTTGTATTGATTTCACCTTTTCCATCACTGCGAACATGGATATCCTTGGTCTGATGAAGAATAGGCGCTATATTTCTGCTCTGAACCAGCAAATCAATTCAGTATGAAATTGTCCAGGGAAAAACATGACTGTATCAAATTGTCTAGTGCAAAACATGACAGATGCTAAGAGGAAGAGACATGTTTATATGTTTACTAGCTGCTTGATATTTGTGCAGACAGAGATGTCTGCCCGTTGCTATTTGGCAAACAAACAAAGTGACCGCAATTTTGGTTGAACTGCATAAGAGAATAGTATAGTCACTGCATGCAGTGCCATTTGAAAATAGACACAGAAAGATTGGATAGTCACTTCATGGACTGCAGAAAAGTAGTATTGTACTATTTATTGGCCAACACTAGGTGCCTCATTGCTTTGGTCTGATTATACAATGGGCATCATTTTGCCTAATTTAAAGTTTGTATTTCGAAAATAGTCTCGCTGTGTGATCGAGAGAAGACCAAATATATTGTAGTGGATGTTCCTCCAACACGTGTGGTTCATTCTCATGGTTCCAGCTGTTGGTGAAACCACTTATGTTTGCAAGAGGAATTGTAGACTTCACAAACAAATTTGTCTTTCACTCTGTACTGAATGTTAGCCAAGAGAAGCATCCATGTTAGTAGGAAGAACAAATGTTTTTTCTAAATCTTTGCTTTTGGAGCTACATATTTGTATATGATCTGTGAATCATTGAGATGCATTAACATGTTGATCTCATGTATGGCAATCGTACTAGTTGGTTTCGAATTTGGGCTACTAAAGTGAACATATTACAATGTCAGTCCTTTGAGTCTCGTGTGAACATATCGAACGGATCGACTATTACTGCTGTGCACATCATGATCCTTATTTCTATGTTCTCAGTGTTTACAAGTTACTAACAGTTCCTTATTTCTATTCACTCAGTGTTTACAAGTTACTGATCGATCACTAGCTAGCCTACTAATGTGCTCCTGGCAGTTTTAGTTGCGACGCAAGATCCGAAGTGGCAGTTTTTTGAATAAAAATGCCTACCTCTGAAGAAACTGACAAGCTGCTCCGAAGAAAATGCCATGCGAATCTGAAGAAACTGCCAACAAAAATGTTCGCATGTCAGGATCCCGATCCTAAGTCACACCAATCTAGCATGTAACACACCATCACTTTGCGGCCTCACACACAGTATTCCCATGGGTGCCACCTTACCTGGTCCGGGACCGTTTGCTCCTTTTGGCTCACGTATATGACAGTGCCACTAGCATCCATATGACAAAGAACCCGGGCCGACATGACTAGTCGTGAACCCAAGGTGGCGCTAACTTACAGGGACAGGCATACATGACCCAGCAACGAATGTGTCGATCAACAATGTATGAACGCAAGTCGTAGCAAGCTACAAGGACTTAAAGGAACAATGTATGACATTTCCCCGAAGGGACAGACATAGGAACGAAGCAGGACACATGCCGACCGGCTTAAGTGTTCCGGAGTAGTAGCAAGCTACCATGGCTCACTGGAAGCACTAGGAGACATTTCCCGGTAAGAGAGGCTACCAAGAATAAACAACTAGGACACATAGAAAGCATTTCAATAATCATGCACACAATATGCCAGATATATGCAAATACAACATGGCATCACAACATGACTCTTCAACACAAAGTATTTATTCAATAGGCTCCGAGGAGCCAAGTATTACAAACATGGGTCTGATGATCCAGCATACATAGCATACAACAACGGAAGTATAACATGTCTGAGTACAGACAACTACAAATGAAAAGGGCTGAGAAGCCTAACTATCTACAAGATCCTCCCAAGGGTACAAGATCGTAGCTGAGGTAACAAGTTAAACGTCGAAGTCCACGCGGAACTACTAGTGAGACTGAAGTCTCTCTGCAAAACGTAAATTAAGCAAACGTGAGTACAAATGTACCCAGCAAGACTTACATCAGAACTAGCTACATATGCACCATTATCAACAAAGGGGGTGGTGGAGTTTAACAGTAGCAACCCAACTTTGACTCGGTGGCTATCCTGAACTATGACTACAAGTAACTCTTTGAGGTGGCGCACACGAGTCCACATATTCACCATATCAATACACCACTATGGATCCGCTCCCGTCTCCCTACGAGAACGCCATCCATAGCACTCACGCTTACCTTGCACATTTTAGAGTATCCACTTTCACTTGTCTATGAACCGTATAGGCAACCCAAAGGTCCTTTACCGCGGACGCGGCTATTCGAATAGATGATGTTAACCCTGCAGGGGTGTACTTCTTCACACACACGCTCTCACCACTTATCGCCGTTTACACGACATGTACTCGTAAACCTTCAAGCGGAAGCCCAGCGAGGGTGTCGGCCACGACCTGACTAACCACACTAGTCCCTAGTCCAGGTTTGTCGGATTTAGGGATCCGACAACCCTTGAGAGGTTCGAACTTTGGGGTGCGTGCGGAGATCTCAACCTGCCTACTCGCGATCCTCCCTAGCCTTGCGTGTCGAGCTCACAGAGACACAAAGACACAAAGATTTATACCGGTTTGAGCCACCATTGTGGTGTAATACCCTAATCCAGTGTGGTGTGGTGGATTGCCTCGAGGGGCTATGGATGAACTAGTACAAGGATGAACAAGCCTCACGAGGTGAGGTGTTCTTGAGCTGGTGTGGTGCTTAGGTCGGAATGGATCCCCCTCCACTATGGTGGTGGCTAAGTCCTATATATAGCGTCCTTGGTCCTCTTCCCAAATATGAGCGGGAGGGTATTCCACAACGGCGGGATTTGAAAGGGGACAAGTAGTATAGTCTATCCTGACAAAAGTAGTCTTCGCGTGCGGTGGGCTCGGTGATGACCTCCATCCTGCCGTCCTGGCGGACTTGGTCTCGTTGCACCAGAATGGAAACCTTTGGTTGATTCCTCGGGACTCGCACTTGTGGCTTGCCTCCCTTGCACCAAAGAGGAAACCTGCGCTCTGCACTTGCCTGGCGCCCGCCTGGCCTTGGTCGTCATGGCTCATGTCAGCTGAGCCTCATGAGGTAGCTGCATAGAACTCTCTGCCACTCAGGAGCCCTCCTGAGGAGGCCACTCCTTCAGGGGTCTTGGCGTCATCCGCCTTGCGAGGCTTGGCCCCTCAAGAGGGTCTTGTGGTGTTGATGCTGAATCTGGGCCGTGCCAGGCCGTCGATAAAGCCACGGGGTGGGCCGCAGGTAGGCAGGACTGGATACCGCCAAGTCCAGGACGCTGACAGTAGCCCCCGGGCCCAAGGCGCGCTCGGACTTGGCTTATCGGTGAAGCCAAAGGCCAAGTGCGGAGCGCCGCGGGCCCTAACCGCCTGCGGCCTTGATGACGCGTGGCGTTTTATTGGAAGTGGGCGACTCTGCTTCCCCATGTTGCCTCGGCAACTGCTCCCGTCTGACAAAAGGGGGTGCCGCCTGCCACTAGGCTTTCATTGCTCCTTCTTCGTCTTGCTCCAGGTCCCCTTCTCCCCACAGCAGAAGAGCTCACTAGATCTGCCGATTCTCCACCAAATCTTCTGCCTGATGGCCGCCAAAAAAGCCACGGCTTCCTCCTCGGCTGCCGGCTCCGCCTGGTACGAGCCAAGGCTGATGGTGCCCTGCGTGACTAGGGAGAAGCTCCAGACAACGCTCCCCCTGACGCGAGCGACGATAATGAGTGGGGGAAGACCACGCTCCGGGTTGCCATCGCTGCCCCGGAGCTCTCCAGCAGCAACTTCTTCCCCTTCTTCATGCACAGCGTCTTCTTCGGGCTGGTACCTCCATTCTCCCCCTTCTTCTTCGCTACCCTTCACCACTATGGTCTCCAAGAGCTCCACATCCATGCCAACTCCATCCTCCTTCTATCCCTTTTCACCTTTTATTGTGAGGAGCTCATGGGCGTGGTGCCCTCCATTGCCCTGTTCCGCCATTTCTTCTATCTTCGCAAGACTGGCGACAATCCGGTCGGGTGCATCGGTTTCGTTGCGGCGCGGGGTGGTAACGCAATCTCTCGCACTGGGAAGAAGGTGGAGGATGCCATGAAGAGGTGGGTGTTGATGGATGCCAAGAGTTCCCAGAGTTCGCTGAAGCTACCGACCGCATTCCCTGTCTCCGATAAGTGGTGGAAATCTGAGAAGATCACCGACCCCTCCCTGACGCCGTTCGTGAGGAAGATGGATAAGGAGCTGAAGGATGCGAAGCTGACGGGGGCCATGCTCATCAGGGAGTTCTTGAAGCAGCGCGTCCCACCGCTTCAAGACCGCCCCCGTCCCTTGTGGAAGCTTGGTGGTGATGACAACAAGATCCACCTGCGCCGGGATCCCCTTCCTGAGGAGGAGCTGAACAAGGTGTTGCTCTACCTGACGGGAAAGGACCCGAGCGACCCTCCGGATGGCTGGCTTCCGTTGTACTACCGTGACGATGCCGAGGAGGTCGTCGCGGCCATGCCTATCTTTGACGAGCTCGGGTTTGTGCAGCTGGGGTCTTCCTTGCCGCCTACTACCTTGGTGCTTCTCTCCACCGATGGCCAATCCTCCGAGGCCACCGAGGATGAGGTTGTGGACGAATCCTCTTCCCCAGAGCAGAGGGAGCTCCTGCGCGACCTTCTAGACGACGATGATGAGCCCCCGGTGGTGGAGGTGCCGCGCCCTCCAGGGGTCACCACAAGGTCTGGGGTGGCCTCCTTGAAGCATCACAAGCGAGCGGTTGCAAAGAAAAGCAGGACCGCGGAGATTTCTCCAGGCAGCAGCCCACCTTCGCCGACGCTGCCTCAGGCGGCGCCAACCGCAAGCTCTCCTGCTCCCAAGAGCTCGGCGCCCGCTTCTCCGCCCCAGCGCCCGCTGCTGAGCATGAAGAGGCGCTATGCCTTCGTCGACCAGTAAGTTTCTCCCTTATCCTTGCTTGTTGGTTCTCGAAGTGGTGCTGAGCGTATTCTCCTGTCGTTAGGCAACAGCCACCGAAGAAGCAGAAGGAGCGCATGAAGGTCGCCATGGCTGCCGGTGATGGAGCGGCCCCCACGGCCCTGGTGAAGAAGAATGCCGCATCCCCTGCATCCCCAGAGGTGACGCCATCTCTAGAGGACGTGAATGCCTGTCCTCAGGAGGTGTCGTTGCCTTCGGCAGGCCTGATTCCTTCGGCACCCAGCCTTGCCGCGGCTGCTGAGGACGACCAGCCTCCGGAGCCCCCGGTCCTTCATGAGGCTTAGGTTTCTTCTACCTTGGTGCCAAGGGCGTGTCCTCCCTTGCCCAGCGCGTGGCCGGGCCATGGTGTTCCTGCTCCCTCTAGGACCTGGAAGAGGCAACGGCGGCGCTGGACCTCCTCCAGGGAGAGCTTCAGGGCCCGGATCACCGTTCGGCGCAAGGACGCTTGGTGCTGACCTCTGGTTGGCTCAAGGCCGATGCATTTGTCCGCGCGGCCTGGGGCTCTGTGGAGGAGGCCTAGAAGGCGCTTGGGGTGGCCCCCACGGTGCACGACCTGGCGCAGAAGGAGGCCACAGAAGCTGAGAATCGATGTCGTGTGGTAGAGGCTGATCTGAAGACTCTCCAGGACCAGCAGGTCACCCAGGCCAGCCAGCTCTAGGAGCGTGAGGAGAAGCTGAAGGCCCGGGAGGCTGCTGTCGCCAGTCGAGACGCCGACGTGAAGGAGACAGCCTTAGATCAGCCTGGAGAGCGCGATCGCCTGGTGAAGCTGAAGGAGGAGGCGGCGGCAGCCCAAGCGGCCCTGATCAAGGCCAAGAAGGTGGCCTCCATGGAGCGCGACACCCTCTACTCTCTTGAGGCACGCTTCCACAAGGCCTAGAAGGCGCTCTTTGGAGACGGCCCCTCGGGAAAGGCGGTGGTGACGACCCTGAGGGAGAGCCCTACTGCCCTACTTCCTGAAGTCGTGGCGATGCTCAAAGATGCTGTCGACGGATTTACATCCTTGGTGGAAGGCGAGGCGCGCTCACTTTCTTCCTCGGCTCTCATGTGCGTCTTCAGCCATCTTTATCTCTAGGATGCCAGCTTCAACCTCTCCTCCTTCCTCACTCCGGTGGATGCCGACTCCCGGGATGCTGCTGCTGCCTCTATGAAGAGCTTCGTGGACGCCATGCTAAGCAAGTACCTAGTCGTTGGTCCTCTGACTGAAGCCGGTGGAATGGGCGACGCGCCCGATGGCGAGGCTCTGCCGGCGGGCAGCGGTGACGCCCAAGTCTGAGGTGGTGGCCCGGAGATCCTGCTTTTGCCTGTTTATCCTGCACCATACGACATGCCTCGGGGAGGCGTTTAAAACTATTTGCTTGGAACAATATGTCTTATAATAACTAGATTATGCTCCTTCAGCTTTTTCGTTTGCTTTGTTGTTCTGCGTCAGTAGAGCCCGGCCCCGCGCGTACCTCAGCCGTCGTTGGGTCGTCTGGATCACCAGGACGAGCCCAAGAGGTGAGGGGCTACGTGACCAGTTAGGCTCCTGAGTCGCGATGCTCAGGAGTCCTCCTTGACGTGTGAACAACTTAGGAAAAGATGCAGGGGAAAGCCTTGGTGTTCTGCATCGGCAGGGCCTGGCCCTGCGCGTGCCTCAGCCGTCGTTGAGTCGTCCGGATCACCAGGACGAGCCCAAGAGGTGAGGGGCTACATGACCAGTTAGGCTCTTGAGACGCGATGCTCAAGAGTCCCCCTTGACGTATGAACAGACCCTCCTACCTTCTCCTCGCCGAGCTCTCGCTTGGAGGGGTGTCGGTGTCAAAACCGGCGGATCTCGGGTAGGGGGTCCCGATCTGTGCGTCAAGGCTGATGGTAATAAGAAGTAAGGGACACAAAAGTTTACCCAGGTTCGGGCCCTCTCGATGGAGGTAAAACCCTACTTCCTGCTTGATTAATATTGATGATATGGGTAGTACAAGAGTAGATCTACCACGAGATCGTAGAGGCTAAACCCTAGGAGCTAGCCTATGATGGTATGAATGTAATTGTGATCAGCCTCCTAGGGACCAACCTCTCCGGTTTATATAGACACCGGAGAGGGATAGGGTTTACATAGAGTCGGTTACAAGGAAGGAAATATAATATCCGGATCGCCAAGCTTGCTTTCCACGCCAAGGAAAGTCCCATCCGGACACGGGCCGAAGTATCGAGTCTTGTATCTTCACGCTTCAATAGTCCGGACGTTGTACACAGTCCGGCTGTCCGGATACCCCCTAATCCAGGACTCCCTCAGTAGCCCCTAAACCAGGCTTCAATGACGATGAGTCCGGCGCGCAGTATTGTCTTCGGCATTGCAAGGTGGGTTCCTCCTCTGAATACTCCAGAGGGATCATCGAACACTTAGATCGTGTCCGGATCTAAAAAAATGATCTTCGCATACCACCGTAGAGAGAATGATATTTCACAAATGCAATCTACTGACAACCTTTCCTGTTGACGTGACATGTTATTATGATCGGATCCATTATTCGAACCGTTTCCACACAACCAGCAACAACGCATATCACGAGGTGGTTTCTGTGACACGTCTGGTCAAAGCAGAGATCGTGTCCCCTTATTACGGGATTCTCATCAATATGGGCATGGGTAATCTCACCACGCCATTAACCATGGCGCTTGGGAAACAAGCGATTCCCAACGGGCAAGTGGGGAGGCGCACCGCTTCCGGCGCCTCTATAAAGGGATAAGATTCCCCCATTTTCACCCACGCCTTCTTCCTCCTTTGCCCACTCTTGCCCCCTCGAGCTCCAGCGCCCAAGCCCAAGTCTTCCCCGCACAGCTAAACATGTCCGGAGTAGGAGGCAAGTGGGTGGCTTCCACCGTCAAGGAGGAACACATCATCAATCTTCGGGCGGCCGGATACTTGGCCGCGAACATAGCGCACCGTCTACCAGATGCCGGGCAGGTCATTCCGACCCCAGGACCCCACGGGAGGGTCATATTCATCGCCCACTTCGTCCGTGGACTGGGATTTCCAGCCTATCCCTTCGTCTGTGGGCTTATGTTCTACTACGGGCTAGATTTCCATGATCTAGCCTCAAATTTCGTCCTCAACATCTCGGCGTTCATCATCATGTGCGAGGCCTTCCTCCGCATCCGGCCTCACTTTGGCCTATGGCTGCAAAATTTCTGGGTGAAGCCGAAGGTGGTAAGAGGCCAACAGGCGGAGTGCGGAGGGGCCATGGTGGGCCGAATGCCCAACGTCACATGGCTCGACAGCTCCTTCGCGGAGACCGTAAAAGGATGGCAATCGGGGTGGTTCTACGTCACCGAGCCGCCCGGCGCCAACTGGGCGGCAGCCCCCGAGTTCTGATCCGGAGCCCCATGCGGCTCACCTCCTGGGAGAGGAAGGGCTTGTCCTGGGGTGATTCTGCGGAGCTGGCCGGACTCCAAACATGCATCAAGAGCATGAAGGACAAGAACATCAAGCTTGTCAACGTGATCCAGGTCATGCTCGTTCGCCGAATCTTGCCCTGCCAAAGGCAGGCAGTCAATCTCTGGGAGTTCGTCCCCACTGAGCACCGGACGCTCCAGAGGCTCTATGGCATGACGCACAAAGGCGCATGGAAGGAGATATTCAAGGCCTCCGAAGTGCCTCCTCTGATATCCGAGGACCGCAGACTGCACATCGCGCGGGCTCCTAAGCCGGTGAGTTCTTAGACTGACACCGGACCCAGTTTTTCCCGATATATTCACGGGAGTGCCTTAAGTAGTTGTGCATATTTGTTTCAGGATTACATGGAGACAGCAGAGCAGGTTTACTGCCCAGCTCCGCTGCCAGAAGACCCGGCAGATGCTCTCCTGACGGAGATGCTGGTCCCGGCGCCGTACAAGGTGCCAGAGAAGAAGGCCGAGAAGAAGGCCCCGGGGATCCGAAAGGGTCTCCGGCGCAAGGTTGTGCCGGAAGCCTCGTCCGAGGACGACAAGGCGGACTCCTCCCACGAAGGGGAGGAGGAAGAAGAAGAAGACGCCCCATCTGGAAAGTATGAGGGGTCCGGGGACGTGGACCCGGGGGCCTAAAAAGGTCCTCGGCGCAGGGCCGTCATTCCCCTGTCGTCCGACGACGACAAGTCGGATTCCTCCCGCAGAGGCGGGGGGAATCAGGAATAGATCCTACCTTCCCCCACCGGGGGGAGAAGAAGAGAAAAGCCGCCCAGGAGGGGAGGCTGGGGCGTCCAAGAAGGGGAAGAGGCCCCTTCCGGACTACTCCGCCACAGCCGCTCTCAGCGAGGAGGGGTGGCTGCCCAGGGGGAAGCCCTTAACGCGATCGTAATTGTTTGCACTCTATCATGACTTCACTTCACAGTATTTGTAATTACAATGCCAGACATATGTGCAGTCCGGCGAGGGATCACCCCGAGGTATCCTCCTTCGGGTCCCTGAGCAATTCGGAGATGAATTCGCTTTCGACGCCCACCACTCCTCAACCTGTGGACGATACGGAGGTATTGTCCCAAAGGCTCCTAGAGCAGGGGGAGGTGACCTTGGAGACGCCCCGAGGCGGGGTCCCAGTCGTCAGACACGCGGGGTTCAAGATCCCCGTGGATCGTGTCGATGAGAGCCACGGCTAGCCGGGCTCTCGGCCGAACACAATTCCAGAACCTTTGATGGTTCCGGACTCAGGCGGGCGACCCCTCACTAAGGAGGGCGAGCCGTCTGTGTCGCGGACTTCCGTTGCGCATGAGGTGCCGGACGGTCAGCTAGAAGCGCTTTGTGGCGCTTCCCTGGACGAAGGGCA
Source organism: Triticum timopheevii (assembly GCA_963921465.1). Classification (NCBI taxonomy): domain Eukaryota; kingdom Viridiplantae; phylum Streptophyta; class Magnoliopsida; order Poales; family Poaceae; genus Triticum; species Triticum timopheevii. Next base: position 110,893,491 of record OY997270.1, read on the forward strand.
CCGTACTCTTATGAGTACGGTGATTCGGAAGGTTTCATCCGCCAAGAGCGGACCAACCGAAGCTTGCACGAGCCTCCTAACAGGCTTCGAGGTAATTCATAAATATGTGTAAAATTACCACCCGATAGGTAGTAGCCCCTGATACTCTGTTTGGCGTTCGGAAGGAAAAGCCGAGCAGAGGGTCAATTAAAATCCGCATGAGTCTAACCATGAGTATTATTTTGAATAAGCAGGCTGTGATGCTTGCTGCTACTGCCCGTACTGCCGAGGTTGCCAATCTGAAGTGGGACCTGGAGCGGGCGCAGGGAGAGCTCGACCTCACGAAGAGGCGGCTCGAAGAGAACAAGGGTAAGTAATTCCCGTTCTTATGTATTTAAGGATAGGCAGAATTGGTGGGTCTAACAAGTAAGTATCGTGACCATGTAACAGGGACCCCCGCCGAAGTGGCGGCCCTGAAGAAGGCGCTGTCCGAGGCTGAAGACAAGGCGGCCTCGGAGTGTAAGGAGCACGAAAAGCGAAGTGCTAGGGTAGGTGAGGTACAGCAGGAGCTCCAGGACCTCGGCAAGAAATGCGAGTCCGTGGAGCATGATCTGAAGGCCAAAGAGGCCGAGCTTGCGAAGGCCCTTATAAGCTTAAAAGACGCCAAGGCCGAAGCCGAGAAAGCATGGCAGGAGATCCAGGAGGCCAAGAAGATAGCAGCGGGTAAGAAGTTCTTTATGCAAAGCAAACATGTGGAGGAGGCGTTTCTATTACTTACTCGAATTTGGAGCTCTCCAAGGGCATTCGCAGATCTGCCACGCAGCGTATTAGACGCTGCGGAGTTCTACCGTGTGCAAGAGGGGAACTCAACGGAGAAGCTGTTCTGGTCCCAGTATGCTGGGGCCGAACACCCGATGCATCTGAGTGACCAACTGAAGCAGTTGGTCGAACTCCACAGGGCGGCCGAACTGGCTATGAAAGGGTTCATATTCCAGATGTGGCCTGGTGAGCTCGTGCCCGGTAGCTACTTCGGCCCGATCAAGTGGATGGTGGATGCCTGCCCGCGACTTGAGGTGATCAAGCGATCCGTGTGCATCGAGGGTGCCCGCCGGGCCCTTGCCCGCGTCAAAGTGCATTGGGGCAAAATGGATGCGGAGAAGTTGGTCAAGGACGGACCACCAGAGGGCAAGGCGCATCGCCATCCCGAGCTGTACTATGATGGCGTTATGAAGGGTGCTCTCCTCGTGGCTGACGAATGTACCAAAGACACCATTTTTGAATGAATTCGCTTCTGTCATGGTTGTATTTTAAGGACGAAGTTACTTGCGCTATGTAGCGCTTTTGTTATTTAAAATATTACCTTCTGTGCGGCTGTTTATAAAATCCTGAAAGTAGGCCAGTCGTCGGCTTCCGCCCCCACGTGACTAGCTCTGGGGTGTTCGTGGAAAACCCGGGCACTCTTTATCCAAATGTTTGGTCCCTTAAGGAGGTGTCTAGCGCAGCGAACGAGGCAATCGGACTATGCGGCTTTATAACTTTCACTTAGCCATAGAAGTCTACAATTTTAAATTTCGGCAAAGCCCTTAGAATCCGGAAGACCGAATTGGGGCGCTATATACGCCTTGATCGGACGAAGCCGATTTATCGCCTAAAGCGGAAAATCTTTAAAGATTTTAGTACCTATCGAACAGCGACCAGCTCTCGCCACATCATGCTGGTCAGTTTTCGGCTTTCTCTACTGAGGTGCTCGTCCGGCAGAACCGGGACATAATCGCAGTAGTTCTGTAACGCCCCGGATGTAACTTGCCATATTCGTAACTCCAACTCTTGCCTTTTTCCGGAGATGCGATATGATATTTCCTTCGTGGTTGGGTTTTTGTCTCTTGTTTTGTATTTTGTTCTTGTCGTGCATTTCATCTCATGGCATCATGCGCATTGCATTTGCATGTTTTCATAAAGATTGCATTCATTCATAGTTGGCGCGTTCCCCCCCCCCCCTTGCCTTCGTAGACCGTTTCAAGTCCAACCAGGTTCTCGTTCCCCTTCTGTTGGACCGCCATATCTCTCTGCCGGTCATGGACCCCTCTCCTTCGACCCCCTCTTGCGCGCGTCCGAAACTTGCCCCGAACCTGAACCGGTCAGTCGTCACCGTTGGATCCGGATCATCCCCTAACGTCTATAAAACATCTCCGTTTTATTATTTGGACTCCCTGCCATTTTATTCTCGACCGTTCGATTTTGATCGAAGGGTTCATTTTGCCCTAAGCTAGTCCACCTAGCTATTTAAATAGTTCTAACCCTAAAATCTAGGGACCTGTCCCATCCTCCCAGCCGCGCCGCCACTCCAACAAATCCCCATCGGGATCCATCCCTCCCCAACCATCGCTCGCCACCAACCAGTGCATCTCCACCTCTCCTCGATTCCAGCCACATCCCTGCTCGATCCTGGAGGGGATCGAGGCCACCAACAGCCCCGCCACTGGTTGACCGAACAAGCAGGACCGTCGCGTCCCTCTCCTCTGCTTCCTCTCGTTTCCCTTCTTCCCGTATCTCTCGCTCACCTCGCGGTCTCTGTCTCTCTTTTCCTTCTTCAGGGCTAACATGATCTGCGCAGACGCCATGGATGGCCGCCGACCCGGGCGTCGCTAGGAACCTCCTCGTCGGCGTGATCCCGCAAGTCTCCGTCGCCATGCTCCCCCACTTCCCCTCGAGCTCCTCCAGTCCGCACGGCTCCATTGCCCCGTCAAGTTCCTGAAGCCGTCTTTGCCTGCTGCTGCTTCCTGCATCGCCCCGCGCTCGCGGCTGCCTTGAGCCACCCGAGGTCTTTCTCATCGCCGCCGCTGCTCCGGCGAGCAGCACCAGGTCGCGGTGCCCCTGCCCCCTCCTTCTGTTCCTCTGCTTCCCCTCTCTCTCACCCGACTCCCTCCCTCTGTTTGCCTACAGAGTTCGTCTACTGCCATGGATGCCTCCTCGAGCTCCAGTTCGCCTCGCGGTCGCCGGGAACCGATGCCCCGCGGCCGGATCCGTTAAGCTCCGCCTCCCTGCACCGAGTCCCTCGCCGGAGTGAGCTCGTCCCCGAGCCCTCATCGCCGGCCTCCCCTGCTGCTGTTTCTGTTCTTCAGAAACGAGAGCAGCAGCGGCTCGCCCGGTTCAGACCTGAACGTTGACCGCGCTTCCGCAGAGTGCCCGATTGCCCTGCCTCCGCGCCAAGGCCTAGCCTCGCCAGATCCAGCAGGCCCAGCGCCCCCCTTCCACCTCTCCAAACCGACCGGCCTGCTAAGGCCCATGGGTGAGCGCCCCTCCAGCCCCTCTCCTGTACAGTGCTGGCCCAGCAGATTCGGCCCGATATGTTTTTTTCCTGGTCCTGCGAATTTTGCCATTTATCCAGAGACTGTCAGTTTACAGAAAACCCCTTGCACTTCATGCATTTAATAACTCACAAATGGTGCATCGGATTAAAATGATTTAAACCTGTAAAATGCTTAGAATTTTGTGTAGATTAATAATATGCCACTTTCATCCATGTTTAAAATGCTCAAAAAGTTGTTTGTTTAAATTTGCTCACATGCCATGTTCAAATGATTTATTTCATAACTAAATAACCGTAGCTCGGTTTTAAATAAACTTTATATGTAAATGGGGTGGGAAAATGCCTAGTTTAATGTGGTGCACTTTATTTTGCTGTTTAACAACATTCAAATTGTGTTTAGGGCAGAACAGTACCAAATCTAAAATATGGACATGAGGTTTTTCCGGAATTGTTGTTTGTTGTTCCGGCCTCATTTAAACTTGCCTAAATAGTTAGTTTACTTATGCTTCACCCCTTGCCATGTTTAACAACATTTAACATTGTTGTGTACCTAAACGAGAGCAAACTATATAACCTGGATGTGGTGTTTCATCAATATGCAACTCGTTGCATATTGATCTCCACTTAACTTGTAGTATTATTTGTTGCACTTTGCCATGCCATGCCTCATTAAACCGGACATGCATCATACTTGATTGTGCATCATGCCATGCTTATGTGATGGTTGTTTACCATGTTGTTTGTTTCTTTCTGGTGTTGCTTCTTAGTTCCGGTAATGTTGCGATTGTGAGGATTCGTTCGACTACGTCCGCTTGTCTTCTTCATGGACTCGTTCTTCTTCCTAGCGGGATTTCAGGCAAGATGACCGCTACCCTGGATCTCACTACTATCATTGCTATGCTTTTTGCTTCGTTCTATCGCTTTGCTGCGCTTCCTATCATTTGCTCTTCAAGCCTCCCAAAATGCCATGAACCTCTAACCTTTGACACCCTTCCTAGCAAACCGTTGCTTGGCTATGTTACCGCTTTGCTCAGCCCCTCTTATAGCGTTGCTAGTTGCAGGTGAAGATGAAGATTTCTCCATGGTGGACAGGGTTATGTTGGGATATCACAATATATCTTATATTATTTAATGCATCTATATATTTGGTAAAGGGTGGAAGGCTCGGCCTTATGCCTGGTGTTTTGTTCCACTCTTGCCGCCCTAGTTTCCGTCATACCGGTGTTATGTTCCCGATTTTGCGTTCCTTACGCGGTCGGGTGATTTATGGGACCCCCCTGACAGTTCGCTTTGAATAAAACTTGTCCAGCAAGGCCCAACTTTGGTTTTACCATTTGCCTCACCACCACTTAGACCCTTCCCTTGGGTCGGCCAACCCGAGGGTCATCTTTATTTTAGCCCCCCCCGGGCCAATGCTTGTCTACGTGTTGGTCCGAACCGAGTAGACTGCGGGGCCCCCTCGGGGCAACTCGAGGTTTGGTTTTACTCGTAGGATGTCTCATCCGGTGTTGCCCTGAGAACGAGATATGTGCAGCTCCTATCGGGATTGTCGGCGCATCGAGCGGCTTTGCTGGTCTTGTTTTACCATTGTCGAAATGTCTTGTAAACCGGGATTCCGAGACTGATCGGGTCTTCCTGGGAGAAGGTCTATTCCTTCGTTGGTCGCGAGAGCTTGTCATGGGCTAAGTTGGGACACCCCTGCAGGGTATAAACTTTCGAGAGCCGTGCCCGTGGTTATGTGGCAGATGGGAATTTGTTAATGTCCGGTTGTAGATAACTTGACACCAGATCCGAATTAAAACGCATCAACCGCGTGTGTAGCCGTGATGGTCTCTTCTCGGCGGAGTCCGGGAAGGGAACACGGCTTCTGTGTTATGTTTGACGTAAGTAGGTGTTCATGATCACCTCTTGATCATTGCTAGCTTCACGACCGTTCCTTTGTTTCTCTTCTCGCTCTCATTTGCATATGTTAGCCACCATATCATGCTTAGCCGCTGCTGCAACCTCACCACTTTACCCCTTCCTTACCCATTAAGCTTTGCTAGTCTTGATACCCATGGTAATGGGATTGCTGAGTCCTCGTGGCTCACAGATACTTCCAAAACCAGTTTGCAGGTGCCGTTGAAACCGTGCAGGTGACGCATCCGAGCTCAAGGAGGAGCTCGATGAAGATCTTGTTCTTTGTGTTGTTTCGTTTCAGTTGATCAGTAGTGGAGCCCAGTTGGGACGATCGGGGATTTGTGTAGCATTTGGGGTAGTCTTCTTTTATTTTGGTTCCGTAGTCGGACCTTGATTGTATCTATATGATGTAATGCTTTACTCATGTATTGTGTGAAGTGGCGATTGTAAGCCAACTATGTATCTCTTTCCCTTATGTATTACATGGGTTGTGTGAAGATTACCTCACTTGCGACATTGCTTTCAATGTGGTTATGCCTCTAAGTCGTGCTTCGACACGTGGGAGATATAGCCGCATCGAGGGCGTTACAAGTTGGTAATCAGAGCCTTCCCCGACCTTAGGAGCCCCACTACTTGGTCGTTTTTAGTGGCCGAGTTGTGTCTAGAAAAATGTTTTGAGTCATTTAGGATTATATATATCGGAGAGTTAGGAATTCTTTTTACTCCTCAGTCCCTTCGTCGCTCTGGTGAGGTCTCCTGACGTAGAGTTTTGACTCTTCTCTTCTCAAATTTCACTAAATTTTTTTTAGGATCACGCGGGTATCTTGGAAACATTCCGATGGTTTTATGGTGAGAACATTGTCTTGGTGCCTCCTGTCAGGGGTTTAGTGGAAGTGTCCCGGGGAGTTGAGCTCTGAGGTGTTGTCGCCATAATTTTATCGTTGCAGTTCTGGAATACCTGAGTTTAGTACGCCGACATCGAAAATCTCTTTTATGCAGTTGTTGGTGAGATAACCTCGATGTCACCCAGTACTGGGGAGTTCGGGAGTATTGCCATAGCTTGTATAACGGATGCTTTTCGAAGGTTGAGGTACACAATTTCCGAAGGTTTCTTGGTTATGTGTTGACGGATGGATACAGCTTGGATGTAGGTATTGTTAGTTTGGGTGAGATATATTGCTTCCCCTGTATCCCCCATACCTGATTGCATAACCGGAGAATTTCGGGAGTTTCATAGGTGGGAATTCAAGTAGCTCTTAGGATATCTTTCCGACGGATGTATGATATGAAATTGGGGTTCGACGTCTAGTGGTCCGCCTATTCACGATTGGTTTTACAGTGGTCTCGTTGTGTCTTAAAGAGTCCTTGGCTATGCCGACTCGGGGACACTTCGTATGTCATGTGCATTGCCTTGTACATGATGGTGCTGTACGATCGAGCCCGTGTAGGCCCCACCACGAAAACTTCGGACGAAATCTCTATCATATGTTTGTTCCGGCTTATTCTGCAAGCCAGTCCTTTGTTTTTGTTTTGAGTTGTGGTATTCGAGTTGCTTCAATGTCAAGTGTTGATTCCATACCTTTCCGAAATGGTGTTCTCATACTCCGATGTGAATACCAATCCTTCTCGACAATCGAGATTGTCATGTCAATCCTTTTCAACCAGCGTGTTTCTCTTCAAGTGGATCCGATCACTTCAACATCAGCAAGACCAATTATCATTTCTTCTCAACGGTGTTTGTTTCATGCGTCTCCAAGTTGCCTTTGTTTTTTCCCGCCCGCCCACCCTTTTTCCTCAAGGACTAAGATTTCTTTACCAAGTATCCTTTTATTTTTGTGAAGTTTCTCCATTCTTTTCCATCAATGTTCTTACCCGGTGGTTCTCAAGAAGATGTTCTACTAGTTCGTCATTCCTCATTCCTTTCTCTTCTTCGGTGGATTCAAGTCAAGTTTTGTTGATCATACCTTTTTCCTCATTTCAATGTCTTCTCATACCGGTGCACCTCATTATCATTCTACTTCTCGCTATTTGTTATTCCGGAGTGCTCAAGATATCTCGAAGATTCGTGTTTCCACTCTGCATTCGTTCAAGCTCTTTAGAGATTGGTATCTCATTCAAGTCATTTAATTCAACCGGTGCAACATCTCTTTTAAATCTTTTCAACGGTGTTCTTTTGAGTGGGCCCTAACCCACAAGTCTTTTCCCAGGATCTTACCTGACTCTTCTATTTTCCCAGAGCTATCCTAAATTCTTCTCCAAGTTTGACGTAAGAATGAGTTATCATCAATCAAATGCTTTTCTCCAAGATCTTTCAAATTCTTTTCATAGTTGGCTCAACCTCTTCGCTTTTGATTCTTCCGGTGTGCCTCAATAATTCTTGGTGGTGTTTCTCGTTGTCATTCTCATCATTTGAAGACCGAAGAAGGATTTCTCTTAAATCTTGGTCCATTCTCTTGAATATTCATGGTCCTAGCTTGATGCCATCCTCTCATAATTGCTTTCGATTGAGATAACTCTTTTCTTACCATCCGGAGCATTTCATGAGTTGTTTCCATTTCTTTCCTCCGAAGGCCATCATGTCTTAATTCTTCATTCTCAGCGTGTAGCCATCGTTCTCCAAATCTTACCAGTGATTCGTTCAAATATCCTCTAATCAGTTCATGTTCTCTTTGTTCTGATGTATCTAAATCCCGTCAAATATCTTCATTCGTTTTCCAATTCTTCCCGGTGAATTGTGCCTTTGCTACGTTCATTTTCAATTCTTACGGTGGTTCGTTCAAGATTTCACCTCTTTCGTTATCATTTAATTCATTCGTTCTTTCCAATCCTACCGGTGGTTCGTTGAAGACCTTCCCAAGCTTGCGCCGTATCTATCTTAATCCTTTCTACGAGAATAAGTGGCATGCCAAATCCATTGTGGGTCATCAATTTAATTGATGAGGGATAAGCATAATGTAATTCTTATTCTTGTTTCATCGAGTAAATTCAATTCCTTATTCCGGAGGTTCATAAAAAATTCTTGGTTTCAATTGCTCATCCTTCTTTTTCGGAGTTCCAAGTTCTCTCGGTTATATAATCGCGAAGCTCCATCTAAATCATTGCAAGGCTTCACCTTGTGTTTTCAACTTCTCTTTCTTTTCATCATCCTTCTATTACCGGAGTTCTTCATGGAGGCTCTAAATGGTGGGTCGTCAAGGATTCTTTTCATTCTTCAATTGTTCTTCAAGATTTCGCTCGAAGTTATGATCCGCCAAGCTATACTCAAAAAATAAAACATGGTGCTCAACACATGTTTTTCCTGAGGAGTTCAAGTATTCTTCTTCTTGCATTTTGAAGTGCAATTCCTTCTACCTTATCTTCGAGATGGCGTTATATCATTCTTGACAATTTCCATTCATGTTTCATGAGTCACATGTTGTCAAGAATGAGGTATTTTAAATCCATCAACCTCATTGTTGGAGTTATCTTGTGTCATATTTCACCTAAAGCCTTCCCTAAGGAATGTTGCTAATTGTGGTGCTTATCAATGATCCAAGTGATCTCTCTATCATCTTGGTGGAAGAAGTTTTTCATCTCTTCGGTGCTCTCAATCAAATCAATGGTTTCCATTTGTGGTCATTTGTCACCTCATAATTTTGAGATGTTTCCATAAGCCCACTACAATATTATTCTTTCCGTTTCGTTGTTGGTTTTCCAACAAATCCGTTGTAACCTTCTTGGAAGGGTGCTTTCCAAGCTCACTTTGTGGCAGAATTTGGCATTTTCTTCTCCATTCTTTTATTCCAATGATCTATCTTCTTTTTGTACTTCCGGAGGCATGGTGATGTTGCTCTCTTCACTCATCATCTCGAATTGTGAGGATCGTGTTCTTTTCTTGCTTATCCATTTAACCGGAGTGTTGTGTCGTCTCTTTAAGTGCCTTTCATCTTATCAAGTTTTTCCTTCTTTCAGTCGGAGTGCTGCCCAAATTATATCAATCTTATTCCTTCTCTATCTAGTTTTAACCAGAGTGGTTTCAATATCTATCTTCTCACTAAACCTCTTGGTTCTCGTCGTACTCCTTGTTCCTCTTTTCTAACGGATTGTTTGCAATCTCGTTCATCTCTGTTGTACTCTTTCTTTTAAATTGCTAAACCTCTCAAGGCTCATGGTTTCACTCGTTTGTCGAAGAAGCAACTTAGTTTACCTCTTATCTTCCTCTTCCTTTTCCCTCCGGTGCCATCCTAGATCTCGGGACGAGATCCTCTCGTAGTGGTGGAGTGTTGTAACGCATCGGATGTAACTTGCCATATTCGTAACTCCAACTCTTGCCTTTTTCCGGAGATGCGATATGATATTTCCTTCGTGGTTGGGTTTTTGTCTCTTGTTTTGTATTTTGTTCTTGTCGTGCATTTCATCTCATGGCATCATGCGCATTGCATTTGCATGTTTTCATAAAGATTGCATTCATTTGTAGTTGGCGCGTCCCCCCCCCTTGCCTTCGTAGACCGTTTCAAGTCCAACCAGGTTCTCGTTCCCCTTCTGTTGGACCGCCATATCTCTCTGGCAGTCATGGACCCCTCTCCTTCGACCCCCTCTTGCGCGCGTCCGAAAATTGCCCCGAACCCGAACCGGTCAGTCGTCACCGTTGGATCCGGATCATCCCCTAACATCTATAAAACATCTCCGTTTTATTATTTGGACTCCCTGCCATTTTATTCTCGACCGTTCGATTTTGATCGAAGGGTTCATTTTGCCCTAAGCTAGTCCACCTAGCTATTTAAATAGTTCTAACCCTAAAATCTAGGGACCTGTCCCATCCTCCCAGCCGCCCCGCCACTCCAACAAATCCCCATCGGGATCCATCCCTCCCCAACCATCGCTCGCCACCAACCAGTGCATCTCCACCTCTCCTCGATTCCAGCCACATCCCTACTCGATCCTGGAGGGGATCGAGGCCACCAACAGCCCCGCCACTGGTTGACCGAACAAGCAGGATCGTCGCGTCCCTCTCCTCTGCTTCCTCCCGTTTCCCTTCTTCCCATATCTCTCGCTCACCTAGCGGTCTCTCTCTCTCTTTTCCTTCTTCAGGGCCAACATGATCTGCGCAGACGCCATGGATGGCCGCCGACCCGGGCGTCGCTAGGAACCTCCTCGTCGGCGTGATCCCGCAAGTCTCTGTCACCGTGCTCTCCCACTTCCCCTCGAGCTCCTCCAGTCCGCACGGCTCCGTTGCCCCGTCAAGTTCCTGAATCCGTCTTTGCCTACTGCTGCTTCCTGCATCGCCCCGCGCTCGCGGCTGCCTTGAGCCACCCGAGGTCTTTCTCCTCGCCGCTGCCCCTCCTTCTGTTCCTCTGCTTCCCCTCTCTCTCACCCGACTCCCTCCCTCTGTTTGCCTACAGAGTTTGTCTACTGCCATGGATGCCTCCTCGAGCTCCAGTTCGCCTCACGGTCGCCGGGAACCGATGCCCCGCGGCCGGATCCGTCAAGCTCCGCTTCCCTGCACCGAGTCCCTCGCCGGAGTGAGCTCGTCCCCGAGCCCTCATCGCCGGCCTCCTCTGCTGTTGTTTCTGTTCTTCAGAAACGAGAGCAGCAGCGGCTCGCCCGGTTCAGACCTGAACGTTGGCCGCGCTTCCGCTGAGTGCCCGATCGCCCTGCCTCCGCGCCAAGGCCTAGCCTCGCCAGATCCAGCAGGCCCATCGCCCCCCTTCCACCTCTCCAAACCGACCGGCCTGCTAAGGCCCATGGGTGAGCGCCCCTCCAGCCCCTCTCCTGTACACTGCTGGCCCAGCAGATTCGGCCCGATATGTTTTTTTCCTGGTCCTGCGAATTTTGCCATTTATCCAGAGACTGTCAGTTTATAGAAAACCCCTTGCACTTCATGCATTTAATAACTCACAAATGGTGCATCGGATTAAAATGATTTAAACCTGTAAAATGCTTAGAATTTTGTGTAGATTAATAATATGCCACTTTCATCCATGTTTAAAATGCTCAAAATGTTGTTTGTTTAAATTTGCTCACATGCCATGTTCAAATGATTTATTTCATAACTAAATAACCGTAGCTCGGTTTTAAATAAACTTTATATGTAAATGGGGTGGAAAAATGCCTAGTTTAACGTGGTGCACTTTATTTTGCTGTTTAACAACATTAAAATTGTGTTTAGGGAAGAACAGTACCAAATCTAAAATATGGACATGAGGTTTTTCCGGAATTGTTGTTTGTTGTTCCGGCCTCATTTAAACTTGCCTAAATAGTTAGTTTACTTATGCTTCACCCCTTGCCATGTTTAACAATATTTAACATTGTTCTGTACCTAAACGAGAGCAAACTATATAACTTGGATGTGGTGTTTCGTCAATATGCAACTCGTTGCATATTGAGCTCCACTTAACTTGTAGTATTATTGTTGCACTTTGCCATGCCATGCCTCATTAAACCGGACATGCATCATACTTGATTGTGCATCATGCCATGCTTATGTGATGGTTGTTTACCATGTTGTTTGTTTCTTTCCGGTGTTGCTTCTTAGTTTCGGTAATGTTGCGATTGTGAGGATTCGTTCGACTACGTCCGCTTTTCTTCTTGATGGACTCATTCTTCTTCCTAGCGGGATTTCAGGCAAGATGACCGCTACCCTGGATCTCACTACTATCATTGCTATGCTAGTTGCTTCGTTCTATCGCTTTGCTGCCCTTCCTATCATTTGCTCTTCAAGCCTCCCAAAATGCCATGAACCTCTAACCTTTGACACCCTTCCTAGCAAACCGTTGCTTGGCTATGTTACCTCTTTGCTCAGCCCCTCTTATAGCGTTGCTAGTTGCAGGTGAAGATGAAGATTTCTCCATGGTGGACAGGGTTATGTTGGGATATCACAATATCTCTTATATTATTTAATGCATCTATATATTTGGTAAAGGGTGGAAGGCTCGGCCTTATGCCTGGTGTTTTGTTCCACTCTTGCCGCCCTAGTTTCCGTCATACCGGTGTTATGTTCCTGGATTTTGCGTTCGTTACACGGTCGGGTGATTTATGGGACGCCCCTGACAGTTCGCTTTGAATAAAACTTGTCCAGCAAGGCCCAAGTTTGGTTTTACCATTTGCCTCACCACCACCTATACCCTTCCCTTGGGTCGGCCAACCCGAGGGTCATCTTTATTTTAGCCCCCCCCGGGCCAATGCTTGTCTAAGTGTTGGTCCGAACCGAGTAGACTGCGGGGCCCCCTCGGGGCAACTCGAGGTCTGGTTTTACTCGTAGGATGTCTCATCCGGTGTAGCCCTGAGAACGAGATATGTGCAGCTCCTATCGGGATTGTCGGTGCATCGAGCGGCTTTGCTGGTCTTGTTTTACCATTGTCGAAATGTCTTGTAAACCGGGATTCCGAGACTGATCGGGTCTTCCTGGGAGAAGGTCTATTCCTTCGTTGGTCGCGAGAGCTTGTCATGGGCTAAGTTGGGACACCCCTGCAGGGTATAAACTTTCGAGAGCCGTGCCCGTGGTTATGTGGCAGATGGGAATTTGTTAATGTCCGGTTGTAGATAACTTGACACCAGATCCGAATTAAAACGCATCAACCGCGTGTGTAGCCGTGATGGTCTCTTCTCGGCGGAGTCCGGGAAGTGAACACGGCTTCTGTGTTATGTTTGACGTAAGTAGGTGTTCAGGATCACCTCTTGATCATTGCTAGCTTCACGACCGTTCCTTTGTTTCTCTTCTCGCTCTCATTTGCATATGTTAGCCACCATATCATGCTTAGCCGCTGCTGCAACCTCACCACTTTACCCCTTCCTTACCCATTAAGCTTTGCTAGTCTTGATACCCATGGTAATGGGATTGCTGAGTCCTCGTGGCTCATAGATACTTCCAAAACCAGTTTGCAGGTGCCGTTGAAACCGTGCAGGTGACGCATCCGAGCTCAAGGAGGAGCTCGATGAAGATCTTGTTCTTTGTGTTGTTTCGTTTCAGTTGATCAGTAGTGGAGCCCAGTTGGGACGATCGGGGATTTGTGTAGCATTTGGGGTAGTCTTCTTTTATTTTGGTTCCGTAGTCGGACCTTGATTGTATCTGTATGATGTAATGCTTTACTCATGTATTGTGTGAAGTGGCGATTGTAAGCCAACTATGTATCTCTTTCCCTTATGTATTACATGGGTTGTGTGAAGATTACCTCACTTGCGACATTGCTTTCAATGCAGTTATGCCTCTAAGTCGTGCTTCGACACGTGGGAGATATAGCCGCATCGAGGGCGTTACAAGTTCTCCCTGCGCTACCTTAGCCGATATAACAGAACGTAAGGCACCAAAACAAGGGAGCCGGGCTATCCCAACTGTAGACCCAAGACATGATTCAGAGCTGATGCATATGCTGCTATAAGTTCGGGGTGCCGCACTATTGAAAGTGTTCGGACTTTTAGTTGCCATCTTACGGGGCGTCGTCAGAAGCCCTTGGCAAACTGGCCGTACCAAGGTGTACGGATGCAATACCAAATAAACATTTGTAAGAGAAAAATACTCAAATAAGGATAATAAGTTGATGCTATATATAATCTCCATTTGAAGAAAAATAGGTTTAAGCCTATGTTTACAATGGATGCATTAGGCAGAGATAAAAAGTACGACTATTTGACATGTCCTATCCAGGGGCAAGCCGTGTGCAGATAGATGAAGCAGGTATAATGATTGTAAATAGATTCCACCTGGGTATTTCCTTCTGCGCACAACGTCTATTGTCTCCTTGGGTTTATCTTCCATATGAGTCCGGCAATTCGGCTCTTCTGAGGATGCTGCACTAACGCGGTGTCCTGAAAGGTAAAAGGGAAAGAGTATGAAGGTATTTAGCGGTTACCCGCATTATCGATCGAGTCGTTGATGCGCCTCCGCCTATGCCCAGGGTATCTTGAGTGCGTAATTGTGTACGCGTGGCACGAATGCTGCTTTGGAGGGGCTTAAGCGGAAGCTGGACTGCTAATCATGATCTTGACATTCGTGTTGATCCTGCTGCGGGGTGCTCCGGACTCGTTTGACAGTGCTCGAAGTCGTCACTGGATTGGTTCGTCGGAGGAGGCCGCATTGTACTTCTGCCATGAGGGCTGCCGTATGCTCTTCGGTTCGAAGGGAGCGGTCCATATTTCCATTGACAGTGATGACCCCGCACGGTCCCAATATCTTGAGCTTGAGATATGCATAGTGTGGCATCGCATTGAATCTTGTGAATGCGGTTCGCCCGAGCAGTGCATGGTAGCCACTGCGGAAAGGGACGATGTCGAAGATCAACTCTTCGCTCCTGAAGTTGTCTGGGGATCCGAAGACCACTTCCAACGTTATAGAACCCGTGTAGCGGGCCTCTACTCCAGGAATAACACCTTTAAAGGTGGTTTTGGTGGGCTTGATCCTTGAAGGGTCAATGCCCATCTTGCGCACTGTGTCCTGATAAAGCAGGTTCAGGCTGCTGCCGCCATCCATAAGGACACGCGTGAGATGGAATCCGTCGATGCTTGGGTCTAAGACCAATGCGGCTGAGCCACCATGACGGATGCTGGTAGGGTGATCCCTACGATTAAAGGTGATCGGGCAAGCCGACCATGGGTTGAACTTGGGGGTGACTGGCTCCATCGCATAGATGTCCCGTAGTGCCCGCTTCCGTTCCCGCTTGGGGATGTGAGTGGCGTAGATCATATTGACCGTTTTCACATGGGGGGGGGAATTTCTTCTGCCCCCCCCCCCCCCCCGTATTCGGTCGCCGGGGCTCATCGTCATCGTCGCTGTGCAGCCCCTTGTCCTTGTTTTCGGCGTTTATCTTGCCGGCCTATTTGAACACCCAGCAGTCTCTATTGGTGTGGTTGGCTGGTTTGTCCGGTGTGCCATGAATTTGGCACGAATGCTCTAGTATGCGGTCCAGACTGGACGGTCCCTGATTATTTAATGGCTTTTTCCGCTGTCCGGATTTAGGTCCGCTGAATCCGGCGTTGACTGCCGTGTCTTCCGTGCTGTCGCCGTTGTTCCATCTCTTATGTCTATTGCGCCGTGGCTTGCCGTTAGCATCGCGGCCGTCCGGAGTGCCGGAATGTGGCGTGGTGCCGCTACGAGCCAACCAGCTATCCTCACCCGCACAAAAACGGGTCATTAGGGTTGTGAGAGCTGCCATAGACTTGGGTTTTTCCTGGCCGAGGTGTCGAGCGAGCCACTCGTCACGGATATTATGCTTAAAAGCCACAAGGGCTTTGGCGTTCGAACAGTCGACTATTTGGTTATTTTTAGTGAGGAACCGAGTCCAGAATTTCTGGGCTGACTCTCCGGGCTGTTGAGTAATGTGGCTCAGGTCATCAGCGTCCGGTGGTCGCATGTATGTGCCCTGGAAGTTGTCAAGGAATGCATCTTCCAGGTTTTCCCAACTGCCAATGGAATTTGCTGGCAGGCTGTTTAACCAGTGTCGGGCTGGTCCTTTGAGCTTAAGGGGGAGATACTTGATGGCGTGTAGATCATCTCCGCGGGCCATATGAATGCGGAGAAGGAAATCTTTGATCCATACTGTGGGGTTGTTGTGCCATCCTATGATTCGATGTTTATGGGTTTGAACCCTTCTGGGAATTCATGATCCATTACTTCGTCCGTGAAGCAGAGGGGGTGTGCGGCGCCTCTGTGCCGGGCTATGTGGCTATGCAGGTCAGATTGGTCTGGGTTGCTATGTTCGGCCCAGCCGGATTTGTTAATGATGTATCCGGCGTGACGGTCGTCGTCGTGCGCTGGGCGCGCCCCCTCGATCCTTAGATCGATCTTGGCTGTCCTGCTTTATTGTCCAGAACATCTTGCAGGTCGTGCCTGTTGCCCTGAGCCGTAGTGTATCGGCATGGGGGTGCGGGCTGGTATCCGGTTTTGTCCCGGCCACGGGGTGGCCGGTTAGCCGTTTAGCGTTCTAGTCCATATTCCTCGACTGCCAGGACTTCAGTCCATCTATCTGTGAGCAGGTCTTGATCAGCTTGTAGTTGCTGCTGCTTCTTCTTCAGGCTCCTTGTAGTGGCTATAAGCCTATACTTGAAGCACTCCTGCTCCACGGGATCCTCAGGTACGCCGAACTCGTCGTCGTCGAGGCTGATCTCGTCTTCGGAGGGGGGCATGTAGTTATCCTCCTCCGGGTATGCGTCTGTCGCCTGTTCTTCTGGGGTGACCTGCTCGTCTTCCTGTTCGGCCTGCTCAAAGGCGGGCTGATCAGGGTCATATTCTTCTTCGGCGCCATCCGGATTATTTTTGCCTCCGGGGCCGGTGTAGCTATGGCGGGGCTTGGAGCGGCGCCGACGACGCCCATTCTTTGATTTTCTTCCCGAGGGGTTGTTCTCCGATGCCTCATCACCATTAGTTTCCTTCGGAGTGTCCACCATATATATATATCCTATGAGGAGGTGGCTGTCCACCGCCCGGTGAGCCGTGGCTCCTGTGATTCTCCTACATCGTCGTCCATAGCGTCGATGTCTTCGGATTCGAAGTCAAGCACGTCGGTTAGATCATCGATTGTGGCAATGAAGTGGGTGGTGGGTGGGCAACAAATTCCGTCATTGTCTGCTTCCCACTCGAGCCGGACATAGTTTGGCCCGGAGTCTCCTGACAAGGAGAGAGACTTCAATAAGTCCAGCATGTCGCCAAAGGGCGAGTGCTAAAAAACGTCCGCCGCGGTGAACTCCATCACAGGAGCCAAACCAGGATCGGCGGGCTCGGGGGCACGCGGACTGGAACCTGCGTCCGGATATGAATCCGGGGGTCCGGAGTCACAGGTTCCTTCAGAGGTGAAACCTGTGTTCGGCTCCATCGCTGATGAAGGTACGGCCCGCGGGGCAGGGTCTAGCCCTCCGTCTTTAGGCGAAGCAACCTGTCCCGAAATTATATCCGAGGCTTCTGCCGGGACGATATCCCGGGCAATGTCTGGTAGCAGGTCTAAGCCGTGCTCATCGCGACTGTTCGGCGCTTCTGGCGCTGGCCCGAATCCATTGAAGATCAAGTCTCCGCGGATATCCGCCGTGTAGTTCAGGTTTCCAAACCTTATTTGATGGCCGGGGGGCATAGCTATCGATCTGCTCCAAGTGGCCAAGCGAATTGGCCTGCAGCGCGAAGCCGCCGAACACGAAGATCTGTCCGGGAAGGAAAGTCTCACCCTGGACAGCGTCGTTTATGACGATTGAAGGGGCTATCGAGCCTGACGGTGACGTCACAGAGGAACTCTCAATGAAAGCACCAATGTCGGTGTCAAAACCGGCGGATCTCGGGTAGGGGGTCCCGATCTGTGCGTCAAGGCTGATGGTAACAAGAAGTAAGGGACGCAGAAGTTTACCCAGGTCCGGGCCCTCTCTATGGAGGTAAAACCCTACTTCCTGCTTGATTAATATTGATGATATGGGTAGTACAAGAGTAGATCTACCACGAGATCGTAGAGGCTAAACCCTAGGAGCTAGCCTATGATGGTATGAATGTAATTGTGATCGGCCTCCTAGGGACCAACCTCTCCGGTTTATATAGACACCGGAGAGGGCTAGGGTTTACATAGAGTCGGTTAGAAGGAAGGAAATATAATTTCCGGATCGCCAAGCTTGCCTTCCACGCCAAGGAAAGTCCCATCCGGACACGGGCCGAAGTCTTGAGTCTTGTATCTTCACGCTTCAATAGTCCAAACCTTGTACACAGTCCGGCTGTCCGGATACCCCCTAATCCAGGACTCCCTCAAGGGGTGCGTGAAGACTATGCCCGTGAGGCCTGGCGAGGTGGGGTACGCCAGGCGTGACCTGAGCGTAGCCCCCATGCCCAGCCCCCTCGGGCTACCTTCCCGAGGGAGAGCAACATGGTGAGGCTAGTCACTGAGCCCGGAGGCTCCCTGAGGTTAATGCAGCCGTGAGGCTACCCCCAATTGTTTATCACCAGTGCGGAGCATAGCGCTTCTGCTCTTGCACGGGCATAGCCGCTCCTCGGCAGTGTCGATGGCTAGCACGGAGCATGGTTCTTAGACTGGTGCGTGGGAGGGGGCTCCCTCTGAGGAGAGCCCTCGGGGCGTGTACAGCTCCGCCCTGACACGTGGCTTGCACGACAGGGCTGGAGGAGGTGTATATGGGCACCCATGAGCCCGCACGGGACTCACGAGGCCCTACCCCAAGGCGGGTTGCGCCTGGTCTTGATTAGGGATGCTTGGATTGGTCCTGCGAGATGGTTAGGTAGCCCGCGCCGAATGAGTTTCCTGAGTTTATTGCATGAGAAGGCCGGATACCAACAACCCTTGGAGGTGACGTGAACGGGACCAGCCCGCCAGACATAGCTCAGCCACTGGATTTATCGACACTGCAGGGACGGACCCGAGCACGGACGTCGTGCCCAGTCTTCTCATGCAAAGATCCTGAAGAAAAGCAGCCGGTGCGCGGTTCCCGTGGCCACGGGGGCACCAGGTCGTGTGCCCTCACTCATCCACTCACGATTAGCTCATGCGAGAACAAGGCACCAAGAGCCACGAGAGGTGACGTACACGGGGCTGGCCCGTGAGCTAGAGCTCAGCTACTTGGGTTTAGCGACCCTGCAGGGGCGGACCCGAGCACAGACGCCATGCCAGTCCTTAATCATGATGCGGTTGTGTGAGGGCTAGCAAGGGCGCGAGAAGTTCTTAGAAACGAAGCGCCGGTCAGGCAGTCAATAATTCAAAAGTAGTTTGCAAAGGATTGTAACTTGCTCTGATAAAATGAAAAAGGGATACATGCCGTAGGGACGGACCCAAACGACCTGGGGATGATGCAGCCTGAGGGGCGCCCCCAAAATGAACGAACTAGGGAGGTGTCACCTGGTACCGTTGCTGAAGAGTTGTTGAAGTAGCCAAAAAGCACGCGCTGCAGAAGCCGTTCCTCACGAGCCGCTCCGGTGCCGAGCCTCGGGAGGCTCGGGGGGACCAGGAGGCTCGGGGGGACTGGGAGGCTCCTGAAGGTGCTCCTCCATCTTCGCTAGGAGCACCTGGTACCTGGCCTCGTAGGCCATCCGGGCGTCCCTCATGCAGCGCTGGAATGCCTCAGACGCGCCCACCAAGCCGAAAGGCATGCAGACGTAGCTGTGAGGCGGTCCATCGCATCGGCCGACACGAGACGGCCACATGAGCTGCCGAGACGCGGCCCTGTTGAGCCCAGGGATGTCGATGCAGACGCGGAACTCTTTAACCCTGCTAGGGCAGTGAGCTCCGCCTCACGGAAGGCGACGATCGCCTTGCAGAACCCTTTCTTCCTAAATCTCCTCGACTGCCTTGCTGATGAACTCCTGAACACCTGGTGCCTCACACCTGCTGCCTTCTCCTGGGAAGCGTGCTCTGAAGAGCGCATCCACATGGTGCCCGAGCGCCACTCACGTGACATTGGCTAGGTCTGAGGCCCTCCAGAGGAGAGCCCCCGAGCCCAGCCTAAGTGGGGCGCCAGGCGCGCCTTCCAATGCGATGGGTGAAGGCACCGCGTCCGGAGACGCGAGACTCAGTGCTGCGTCCTCGAGTGATGCTCCCTCATGAGACCCCTGGCTCAGTGTAGTTTCTTTGTCTTGGGGGCGACCTCAGGCAGGAGGGCACGCCGTCTTCGTCTTCTAGGTTCTCAACTGCTGCAGTCTGGAAAGCACGCTCGAGGGAGCACACCGCGTCCTTCTCTTGGCAGGCGACCGTGATGATGCCACCACTCCCTGGCATCTTGAGGACGTTGTAGCCGTGGTCGGTGGCCATGAACTTGGCTAGTGCGGGCTACCCAAGGATGGTGATCTAGGGCAGGTGAATGTCGGTGACGTCGAAGTCGATGAGCTCGGTGCGGTAGTTGTTGCGCTCGCCGAAGGTGACTGGGAGGCGAACCTGCTCGATCACGTGTGTTGATCCGTCGATCACTCCTGAGAATGGCTTGGTGGGGTGCAGCTGGTAATATGGCACCTGGAGCCTGTCGAACGTCTGGACGGAGAGAACATTGAGCCCTGCTCTGCCATCGATGAGGGTCTAGGTGACGGTCACATTGTTGATGATGGGGGAGCATAGCATGGGGAGCGCGCCAGCGGTGGCCGCGCACTTGAGCCGGTCCGTAGAGTCGAAGGTGATGGCGCACTTGGACCACTTGAGAGGGCGAGTTGCCTCAAGCTTGGGGAGCGCCGCATTGAGCTCGCATGCAAACTTCTTAAAGACACGGTGAGAAGCCGGGGCCTGCGAGCCGCCTAAGATGCAGGCAATGGCTCGAGGCTCTTGGAAGCCCCCAGCCCCCTCGTCCTGGTGGTGATCTTCGTTCCTTCTTGGCGGTGGAGGCAGAGGAGGCAAAGTTGAGTTGCCCTGAGGGTGGTCCTCATGAGGCTGCTCCCTCTAGTTGCCCTCGCGAGGCTGGTCCTGCCAACGGCCCTCACAAGGCTGGTCGCGCCACTCCTGACGGCGGTCGCGTCCATCCCAGCGTCCTCTACCTCGGCCACCTCCGCGACCATAGCCTCGATCGTTGTGCTCGGGGCTTCGACCGAGGCACCCGTCGGGGAGAGCCCTGAGCTCCTGGCAGTCGCTGGTGTTGTGGCTGTAGACGTTGTGGAAGGCGCAGAATGGCCGCTTGCCGTTCGATGACTCGGGGTGCTCGCAGCCGCGCGTGGTCTCTGGCTCCGCCACCAGCACTGCTGGCCCCTTGAGCTTTGTGTCTTTGGTCTTGGCCTTCTTGTCTTCTGGGTCAGCATCAAGGAGCTTGAGGAGGGAGAGGAGTCCCTCCTCAACCCTCGCGCACTTGTTCGCCATGTTGAACATCTCCAGAGCGGTGCAGAGGTCCTCGTGGATGGCTAGCTCCTCCTTCATCTTGACATCGCGGACACCATTGGTGAACATGGAGATAATGGCCTCGTCAAACACCTTGGGAATCTTGAGGTAGACGTTGTTGAAGAACCGGATAACTTATGCAGGGTCTCTCCAGGTTGCTGCTTGACGCGGTGCAGGTCGCCTGCGGCCGGCGGACGGTCGCGAGTGCCCTGGAAGTTGGCGATGAAGCGGCTGCGCATCTCCTCCCAGGAAGAAACTGACCCCTCGGTCAGGTTCAGGAGCCAAGAACGCACGCCATCCTTGAGGGCCAACGGGAACCAGTTTGCCATATCTTCTCGTCACCGTTGGCCGCCTCGATGCTCAGCTCGAAGTTGTGTAGGAACTCGGAGGGGTCTACGGTGCCGTCTGTTGTGGTATTCTCACGGGGGGTGCAAGACGACATATGCCACAAGGTGGCTTCATGTGAGGGCAAGATTGCTGCTGATAGGCCCGGGAGCAGGTATGTGAATAGCACGCGGTAGTTTACCCAGGTTCGGGGCCCTCCGGAGAGATAATACCCCTACTCATGCATGTCTGTATGTATGTGGTATATCTGGTACAGAGTTGCTCCTTTAGCTGTATCTAAGGTCAGCGCCATAGGCATCTGCCATCTGGCCTCGTATATGCATATGAGCACAAGTGTGTGCTTAGCTGTGGGTGGATGGATGAATGGATGTGTGTGCGCTAGCTAGCTTGCTAGCTAGCATGCATGCATGAGTGTGTGTCCAGGGAGCCCTTGTGGCCGTGAGCATGTGTGCACACGTGAGTGTGTGGATGGATGGATGGCATATATATAGGTGAGCTAGCTTACTACCTAAGCTAAGGTAGTGACGTGGGTGGCAAGGGGACACGGGGCACCATGCCCATGAGAGGTATGGATGTGACATGCACGCCTCCTTGTCCATGGTGCACTTTATAAAACAGTACCCAGGGACAGATACACTGTAGATGATGTCGCGGTACGGTTGTCTCGTCGATGTCTTGTCGGTGTCGCTTCGGGCTGCAGTCGGCAGCCGGTTGGTTGGCATAGTCGATAGCCGGCTGGTCAGCGCAGTCGGCAGTCGAAGCCGACCAGGCAGAGCAGTCGGACGGGGAGCCACCGGGAGCGGCCGGGCAGTCGGACTGAGGGGCTTTGCTAGCCCCGATGTCTTGAATTATTGTCTCGCCGTCTTCGGGGTACCCGTGGCCTATTACTCCGACAGTAGCCCCCAAGCCTCTGGCAACTTGGCAAAGTTGCACGGAGGTTTTTTGGCGGGTGTTCATGGAAATGATCATGCAAAAGACAAAGTTAGTCCACACAGATATATCAAATGAATGATTTTAGCATTGCAAGTTTTATGCGGAGGGTGTCGACTCGGTTTCGTCCAAGTCCCCTTCAGTCTTTCTCGTATTCCCTCCACTTTTTGGCTTGTTCTCTCGCTCGTCGGACAGCCGCTCTGCGGTCTGTGGCTGAGAGTGGGCCGCGAGGCGGAGTGTATAGTACTCAGACTCTGGGAGCGGTTTTAACCGAGCAGATACTCATAAAGGAAACGGTCGGGTCGCCCGAAGCGTTTCTCTTCCCGGACATTTTCCGCGTGGGGTGACCTCCAGCTTTTGCTCTCGCTAGCCGGACAGCCGCTCTGCAGTGTGTGGCTGAGAGATGGGCCTTTGGTACTGCACACGCTACTAAGCCGTCTGCGGGAAAAAACGTCTCAGGCCAAGCGGCCAGGCCCCAAGCCAACTCTGGCTGGCGCCGGGGCGAACAGTGATGCAACTGTAATAAAATGTGGAGATAGCCCCCAAGCATCGCTCGAGGCTATCCGTGCTTTCGCGGTGCAAAAATATGCGGGTGAAGGGCTCACATTGATTTTCGTGTAGCCGAGGCGGAGTTTGCCGAAGACAGTCGACACGGGTCGACGCTCGTGGAGCGCGCCGGTGGACCTGCTGGGTGGGGCCTTCGAGCCCCCTAGTGCTCGAAGGAGGGTCCCGGTGGTGCGAAGGAAGGCGCCGGTCAGGCTCGACTGGCCAGGCGGCAAGGCATCTTGTAGCGCCCTTCTTCTTTTTTTCACTTCTACAGGCTGCTGACAGCCGGACTAAACTCTCCTCTTGTCTGCAATCTTCCGTGGGGGCGCGCCAGCGCACCCACTGGGTGTAGCCCTTGAGAATCGGGCCGACTGCTGAGCAGTCGGGCCGGATCTTCCATCAACTACTTTGTCTTCTTCACGGGAGCGCGTTAGCGCACCCGCTGGGTGTAGCCCCAAGATTCAGGCTGACTGCTGGGTAGTCAGGCCAGATCTCCCGGTGACTACTTTGTCTCCTTTCTCGCGGGGCGTGTCAGCGCACCCGCTGGGTGTAGCCCCCGAGATTCGGGCCGACTGCTGAGCAGTCGAGCCGGATCTCCCGACGACTACTTTGTCTCCTTTCTCGTGGGGCGCGTCAGCGCACCCGCTGGGTGTAGCCCCCGAGATTCGGGCCGACTGCTGAGCAGTCGAACCGGATCTCCTGGCAACTACTTTGTCTTCTTCCTCGCGGGGGCACATCAGCACACCCGCTGGGTGTAGCCCCCGAGATTCGGGCCGAGGCACGACCGGCCAGGCATCGAGGTGGACATGGACCTGTGCCGGTGCTCTTGCGGCCAGACGTTGAAGCGGGCAGGCATGCCGGGTCGCGTCTAGCCGTCCGAGTGGTGAAGTAGGTGGACGGACAGACAGACGTTTTTTCTTTTCTTCTCTTTGTCCCAGCGGACCTCTTTATCTTTTTTTTGCCATCCGGCTGGGCACTCGGCCACTTCTTTTCTCTTTGCTTGAGATGGCGCACTATGCTGAACCAGCCGGCCTCTCTTTTTTCTCTTTCTTATTCTTTTCTAGCACCTGGCTACCGACTTTTCTCCACCCGACATTTTTTCTTTCTTTCAGGAACCGGCCTCTTTTCTTATCCGTTCTCTAGCCGGGCCGCCCCGTTCTTCAGTTGGCAGCAGAACGCGCGGGAGCCGGACTAGGAAGCGGGCGCTGGGTGATGCAGGACGGCAAGCCGGAGGGCGCGCGGGAGCCGGCCAGGGCCAACGCTGGGCGCTACGGAAGGCGGCCATCAAGGGGCGGCGACCCGGCGCAGGCGGCGGGGGTTGTGCAGGCGGCCACATGCTTGTGGGAGAAGTCGGCGCGGGGGCATCGATGCCGGAAGCGGCAGCGAGGCTGGAGTGGTGTTGGAAATATGAGCAATTTACCAAATGATTTTATTAACAAAAATACTAGATAAAGCATGACTAAAATAGCAAATATAAAGCAAGTCATGCAATCTGACAGAGAGAAGGTAAACATCGTCTGCATATATGAGCTTGAGCTAAACACATCTAGAACAGACACTACATGAAGTTGCTTATACGACATAGAACCTAACATACGTAGGGCAGAAACTAGAGAAAAGAACTGTAGCAGGACTTCTAATAGAAAGGGGAAGAACACGTACGGCACAGCAGCCGTAGAAGCGCTGGACTTGGGGTCCGTGTCCTTGCCTGCCATGTCATCGAGGAGGTCGGGGACGTCGGGGAAGAAGTCGTCGTCAGTGAAGTAGTCGTCGAAGTCCGGGGCGTCCGTGACGAAGAAGCCAGTAGTCGCGCAGAGCACTCCCCAAAAACCTTATCATCCTTCTCCCGTACATGACTCAAAGAGTGCGGTTTCGGAGGCCTACTGTCCCGACTCGCGGTGCACGCCGCAAGCTGGGATGAGGAAGACAGCAGCAGTGCAGAGATTGGAACTGTGTGGCGAGAGTAAGAGGACCTTCTGATGTGTCTCTCTGCAGAGGAGCGACCTCTCTTATATAGGCACAGGAGAGGGACGCGAACAGGCTGCGATGGGAGGTGAAGCAATGGAGGGAGGTGAAGTGAACAGGCAGCACGTGAAGGGTGCACCATTCGTATTAATTATCCACTACCGCAAAACTTCTCAGCTCCCAAGTGACCTTTCGTATACCCGTAGTGCGTGGCAAAAATTAGACATCGGCTCGGCTCATTCCCGCAACCCGCGGCGCGTCGTGACAAGGCGTGGCGTGGCGAGGCGGGCGGCGGAGGAGGAGCGCGCGTGGATGTCCCTCTTGTTCTCATGCTCATACAAGTGGGGAAGGAGCCTCCCTTATAAAGAGGTCCAACCCCTCTAAACTAGCAATGTGGGACTAAACTTTAGTAGTATCCCTTGCCTTGCACAAATGGGCTAAGTGGACCTCTAGGATTTATTAGGAATTTCTGAAATAGTTATCGGGCTACCCAAAATAGACTAAATTCCAGCAATCCCCCACCAGATCCCAGAGGCACACAGAAATTTGCCTTTGGTTCCAAAACACTGTTTTATATACCGGTACTGCAGTGAAGACTGTTAAGTTGAACTTCCACCTAGAACTCTATGCTACACTAGTAAGCAACTTGAACAGTGGACTGAGCCTTGAACTGCAAGTTTTCTGCGAATCTAGCTTCACATAAAGCCTTGACTGATACGTGGCTACCGTGGGTCTTCCGCGCGGGTGGAGCTTATGCGTCATACTCCGTGACGTTTCATGAGTTTACTAGAGAGAACCCTACTCTCATAGATTACGACGTTTGACAATCAGACTCATATAGGTGTGTTCTTCAAAAGATGTTCTGCAGGACAACATCTCTGCTTCAAAGAGCCACATAGAACACATTAAGATATACATCAACCTGCCATGCAGATTAGGAGAGTATTGCATCTTCATGGAGTGGTATTTTTTAATAGTAAGGATACTCTCCTCCCAGTTGACCAACAGCTTGTCTTCCACATCTAATTCACGGGATCTCCGATCACAAAGAATAGGTTACCACTGTGAACAACTCATATTGTGGGTCTCATACCCATCTCCCTTGATACATTATCTATCACATTACGTGATAGACCCTTAGTAAAAGGATCTGCCAGATTTTTAGACGTTTGGATATAATCCAATGCAATAACTCCGAAGTTTCTCATTTTTCCGACAGACTTTAACCTTCTCTGAACGTGTCTTGATGACTTCATGTTATCCTTAGAGCTGTTCACTTTCGTGATCACAGTTTGATTGTCACAGTTCATAAGGATACCCAGTACAGGTTTCTCAACTACCGGCAAGTCATTCAAGAGTCGACGAAGCCAATCTGCTTCGACCGTAGCTGTATCTAGTGCTGTGAGTTCTGCTTCCATTGTTGACCTCGTTAAGATGGTCTGCTTGCAAGACTTCCAAGAAACAGCGCCACCTCCATGAGTGAATACATATCCGCTCGTGGCCTTTATCTCATCAGCATCTGAGATCCAGTTTGAGTCACTATACCCTTCAAGCACCTTTGGGTGCCCGGTGTAGTCAATTCCATAATTCGCAGTGCCTTTCAAATAATGCAAAACTCTCTCTAGAGCTTTCCAATGCACATCTCCTGGTTTTGAGACAAACCGACTTAGTTTTCTAACAGCAAAAGAGATGTCAGGTCTTGTAGCACTGGCTAAGTACATAAGCGAGCCAATAATCTGAGAATATTTCAATTGGTCTCTAGCAATTCTTCGATTCTTTCAAAGAAACACACTAGCATCATATGGTGTTGGAGATGGCTTGCAGTCAATGTAGCCAAAGAGACTCAAGATCTTTTCCACATAGTGGGATTGAAGCAATGTAATCCCACCATCATCGTCTCTCAACAACTTGATGTTCAGAATGACATCAGCCACTCCTAAATCCTTCATCTCAAAACAACGAGATAGGAAATCCTTGACCTCCTTAATAACATTCAGATTTGTTCCGAAAATCAGTATGTCATCAACATACAAGCAAAGCATCACTCCCTTGCCCCCACCATGGCGATAGTACACACATTTGTCAGCTTCGTTCACAACAAAGCCTGCAGCTGTTAGAGTTCTTTCGAACTTTTCATGCCACTGTTTGGGTGCTTGCTTGAGTCCATACAAAGACTTTAGCAACTTGCACACTTTTCCTTCCTGACCATCTATTACAAACCCATCTAGTTGTTCCATATAAATTTCCTCATCCAACTCTCCATCTAGGAAAGCAGTCTTAACATCCATTTGATGAACGAGAAGACCATGTGAGGCAACTAGTGAATGTAGAACTCGAATAGTGGTCAGTCGAGCCACAGGTGACTAAGTATCAAAGAAATCTTCACCTTCCTTTTGGTTATAACCCTTAGCCACGAGCCGAGCCTTGTACTTTTCGATAGTACCATCAGGCCTAATATTCTTCTTGAATACCCATTTGCATCCTATAGGTTTGCACCCATAAGGATGATCAGTTATCTCCCAAGTTTCATTCGCCAAGATGGAATCCATCTCGCTACGAACTGCTTCCTTCCAGTAGTCAGCATCTTCAGAAGCATAGGCCTCTGAAATAGAACTGGGAGTGTCATCTATGAGATAGACAAGAAAATCATCACCAAAGGACTTTGCAGTCCTCTGTCTCTTGCTCCTAATAGGAACTTCATTGTTCTCCTCCACGGGACTTTCAAAGTGTTCCATCGAAATGGCAGGTTCGGTAATTGTAATTGGTTCCTGATTCGATGAACTAGGCATCTCCTGATTAGATGAACTAGGCATCTCCTGATTAGATGAGGTAGCCATATCCTTCATGGGAAAGATATCTTCAAAGAAAGTCGCATCATTCGACTCCATGATCGTACCGACATGCATGTCAGGTACCTCAGATTTTACAACCAAGAATCTATAGCCAATGCTATGAAAAGCATATCCCAGGAAAACACAATCCACAGTCTTTGGTCCAAGCTTCCGCTTCTTTGGAATTGGAACATTGACTTTCGCCAAGCAACCCCATGTTCGCAGATAAGAGAGTTTTAACCTTTTCTTCTCCCATTCCTCGAATGGAGTTATCTCTTTGTTCTTTGTGGGAACTCAATTTAAGACATGACATGCTATCAATATCGCCTCCCCCCACCATGCCTTGGAGAGACCTGATGTGTCTAACATGGAGTTAGCCAAACAGTTAGAGTACGGTTCTTTCTTTCGGCCACCCCATTTGACTGAGGTGAGTAGGGAGGCGTCCTCTCATGGATTATACCATGTTCCGCACAAAAATCATCAAATTCATTGGAAAAATACTCTCCACCACGGTCGAACCTAAGCCTCTTGATTTTCCGATCAAGTTGGTTTTCCACTTCAGCTTTATAGATATTGAAAAAGTTCAAAGCCTCATCCTTAGATTTCAGAAGATACACATGGCAGTATCTAGTGGAGTCATCAATTAACGTCATGAAATATTTCTTTCCACCTTTTGCCAAAACACCATTCATTTCACATAGATCTGAATGTATAAGTTCTAGTGGTGCAAGATTTCTCGTCTCCGCAGTCACGTGAGACTTACGAGGTTGCTTAGCTTGCACACACACTTGACACTTAGATCCCTTGACAGTGGTGAAACTAGGGATTAATTTCAACTTCGCTAGTCGCGACATGCAACCAAAGTTAACATGACAAAGACGTGAATGCCACACATTTGATTCACTATTGTTGCAAATATGATTAACAACTTTATTGCAAACGTCTGATAAAGATAAATGAAACAGGCCTCCTAACTCATAGCCTTTACCAACAAAGGTTCCATACTTGAAAATTACAAATTTATTCGACTCAAAGACAAGCTTGTAGCCATCTCTACACAGAAGAGATCCGCTAACAAGATTTTTATTGACGGAGGGGACATAATGCACGTTCTTCAGCCGCACGATCTTCCCCGAAGTAAACTTCAGATCGACCGTGCCAACACCACGAACAGAAGCACTTGAACCGTTGCCCATCAGCACGGTTCAAGTCCCTGCGGTCTGATAAGACGAAAACATGGAAATATCACCGCATACATGCACATTAGCACCCGTGTCAATCAACCAATCAGGAGAATGACATACTGAAAGAATAGTGGGAAATATACCATACCCAACATCCTTCATGTCAATGTCTCCGATGACAACATTAGCGGTCTTGCCGCCTTTCCCAGGATGACGCTTGTCATAGCGATTGGGGCAACTAGGAGCCCAATGATCAGGATCTCCACACACATGACAAGCACCTTTCTTCTTGTCACTCTTCTTCTTGAAGTTCGTGTGTTGTACAACCTTGTTCTTCCCATCAAACTTTGCTTTACCATCAAGCTTGCCCTTGTTCTTGAACTTGTGGGACTGGAAGTTTTTCTTCTATACCATATTGGCACTAGATCCTCCCTCAATACCTCGAGCACGGGTGTCCTTTGCTCTCGCCTTTTCTTCCACATCAAGAGTACCAATGAGATACGGGACGGAAAACTCCTGTCTCTTATGCTTCAGTAAGGTAGCAAAGTTCCTCCACGAAGGAGGAAGCTTAGTGATGATACCCCCGGCAACAAACTTGTCCGGTAGGATACAATTGAAGTGCTCAAGTTCTCTAGCAAATGACTGTATCTCATGAGCCTGCTCAACCACGGAGCGCTCTTCAGTCATCCTGTAATCATAGAATTGCTCCATGATGTACAGCTCAGTGTCGACATCCGAGACCCCAAACTTGGCCTCGAGTGCATCCCACATATCTTTTCCATTGTCAATTGACGCATAAGCATCAACTATGTTCTCACCAAGAACACTCAAGAGAGCAGCCTTAAACAAGGTATCCATTTTCTGAAAAGCTTGTGCCTGTTGGGCTTCTTGCTCTCCTTCGGGTTTGCCAAGAGTGGCGTCATAGCAACTCATGGTTTGAAACCATAAGACTGCTCTCACGCGCCACCTCTTATAGTGGATACCCTCAAACATAGGAGATCTCATGGAAGCAGCAAAACCATTCGAGGTAAATTGCCTATAATAAGGTTTTTGGATTGTTGGAAATATGAGCAATTTACCAAATGATTTTATTAACAGAAATACTAGATAAAGCATGACTAAAATAGCAAATATAAAGCAAGTCAAGCAATCTGACAGAGAGAAGGTAAACATCGTCTGTATATATGAGCTTGAGCTAAACACATCTAGAACAGACACTAGATGAAGTTGCTTATACGACATAGAACCTAACATACGTAGGGAAGAAACTAGAGCAAAGAACTGTAGCAGGACTTCTAACATAAAGGGGAAGAACACGTACGGCACAGCAGCAGTAGAAGCGCTGGACTTGGGGTCGGTGTCCTCGCCTGCCATGTCGTCGAGGAGGTCGTGGACGTCGGGGAAGAAAGTCGTCGTTGGGGAAGTAGTCGTCGAAGTCCGGGGCGTCCGTGATGAAGAAGCCAGTAGTTGCGCAGAGCGCTCCCCAAAAACCTTATCACCCTTCTCCCGTACATGACTCAAAGAGTGCGGTTTCGGAGGCCTACTGTCCCGACTCGTGGTGCACGCCGCAAGCCGGGATGAGGAAGACAGCAGCAGCGCAGAGATTGGAACTGTGTGGCGAGAGGAAGAGGACCTTCTGATGTGTCTCTCTGGAGAGGAGCGACCTCTCTTATAAAGGCACAGGAGAGGGACGCGAACATGCTGCGATGGGAGGTGAAGCAACGGAGGGAGGCGAAGTGAACAGGCCAAGGGTGCGCCGTTCGTATTAATTATCCACTACCGCAAAACTTTTCAGCTCCCAAGTGACCTTTCGTATACCCGTAGTGCGTGGCAAAAATTAGACATCGGCTCATTCCCGCAACCCACGGCGCGTCGTGACGAGGCGGGCGGCGGAGGAGGAGCGCGCGTGGATGTCCCTCTTATTCTCATGCCCATACAAATGGGGAAGGAGCCTCCCTTATAAAGAGGTCCAACCCCCTCTAAACTGGCAATGTGAGACTAAACTTTAGTAGTATCCCTTGCCTTGCACAAATGGGCTAAGTGGGCCTTTAGGATTTATTAGGAATTTCTGAAATAGTTATCGGGCTGCCCAAATAGACTAAATTCCAGCGAGTGGGAAGGGGCCGCAGCCAGCGCGGACGACAGGCGGCCGGACCAGGATGCGCCCGCAGTCGGCGGCGGGGCATGCGGGAGGGCGGAGCCGCGTGCAGGGGAGAAGGGGCGCCGGGAGCCAGAGCCGGCGCCGGGAGAGGAGCCGGACGGAGGAGAGGACCGGTGCGGGCGCGAGCGAGGACGACCGGGCTGGGCCCAGCCGGACGGCGCATGAGGCGGTCAGGCACGGAGACGACCGGCCGGCCCGCGTGCAGGAGGCAGACAGGTGGGCGCGGGGCGAAGCCGGTAGCGGACGGCGGAGCGAAGGCAGGGCAACGCGGGCGAGGCCGTGCGGACGCGAAGCTGCGGCAGGCGGCCGGAGTCGGCGTTCCGGCGGCCGGATGCAGGAGTCAGAGCGGCCGGGTGAGGAGGCCGGATGCGGAGGACCCGACGCGGTTGAAGGCGTCGCTGGGGTAGCCACGGGCGTCCGCGAGCATGCGGGAGAAGGAGGGAGCAGAGCGGAGCTGCGGCCAGTGCCCGGTGGAGGGAGCTGCGCGTCGAGGCCGAGCTTGCTAGCTGCAGACCGATTCATTGTATGGCCATTGTACGGGCATGATCTGACCATTATCTGGTTGGTGTATGAGGCATATCTGGGGCATGTACGGGGTAGTATCTGTGTAGTGTACGGCCAATGTTTTGACCATTGTCTGACTTGCATCTAGCTAGCTTGTCTAGATGATATTTGGAGTAGCGAACGCGAGTTTCGGCCGAAGCACGGCACAACACGGAGGGGAGCAAACGAGAGCAGTGCGTGGACGGATGCGGCCGACCAAAGCGAAGCCCGCGCGCGGCGTGCACGCGGCGCGCACACGGACTGACGGCCGGCATCGCAACGGTGGTGACAAAGAGGCCGACGGCGAGGACGCTGTGCCTCTCGGCCGCTCCGGGGGCGTGTCGATGTTGGGCCCCCGAGCGCTGCCGGAGAGAAGACGACGACGCCGCGGTGATGATGGCGAAAATGGTCCCGCCCGGACTGCGAAACCAGCAGCAGCGCGGTAGCATAGTACCGCCCCACGGTGGGCGCCAAATGTCGTGGTATTCTCACAGGGGAGGGGGGTGCAAGACGACATATGCCACAAGGTGGCTTCGTGTGAGGGCAAGACTGCTGTTGATAGGCCCTGGAGCGGGTATGTGAATAGCACGCGGTAGTTTACCCAGGTTCGGGGCTCTTCGGAGAGATAATACCCCTACTCCTGCATGTCTGTATGTATGTGGTATATCTGGTACAGAGTTGCTCCTTGAGCTGTATCTGAGGTCAGTGCGATAGGCATCCGGCATCTGGCCTTGTATATGCATATGAGCACAAGTGTGTGCTTAGCTGTGGGTGGATGGATGAATGGATGTGTGTGTGCTAGCTAGCTTGCTAGCTAGCATGCATGCGTGAGTGTGTATCTAGGGAGCCCTTGTGGCCGTGAGCATGTGTGCACACGTGAGTGTGTTGATGGATGGATGGCATATATATAGGTGAGCTAGCTTACTACCTAAGCTAAGGTAGTGACGTGGGGGGCAAGGGGACATGGGGCACCATGCCCATGAGAGGTATGGATGTGACGTGCATGCCTCCTTGCCCCTGGTGCACATTATAAAACAGTGCCCAGGGACAGATACACTGTAGATGATGTCGCGGTACAGTTGTCTCGTCGATGTCTTGTCGGTGTCGCTTCGGCCTGTAGTCGGCAGCCGGCTGGTTGGCACAGTCGACAGCCGGCTGGTCAGCGCAGTCGGCAGCCGGCAGCCGACCGAGCAGAGTAGTCGAACGGGGAGCCGGCGGGAGCGGCCGGGCAGTCGGACTAAGGGGCTTTGCTAGCCCCGATGTCTTGAATTATTGTCTCGCCGTCTTCGGGGTAGCCGTGGGCAATTACTCCGACACCGTCGTAGTGTGAAGGTAGGTCAGGCTTGAACTTGCTTGGACAGACGACGTTGCGGAGCTCTGCAGTGAACGCACGGCACCCTGCCGTGGCCACCGGAGGTCGTCGAGGGGGTGGAACGTAGTCCGGTGCTGAGGTGCTGGGAGGACGCGCGCTTCTCCTTGGGGATGTTGCACCACCTATCAGCACACGTCGTCCTGAGCGGACGCCTAGCGCTGCGGGTTGCGCCATGGATCCATACGCCTTGGCTCGATGATGGCGCCCCGGGCCGGAGGCGGAGGAGGAGGCCCGTGTGCGATGTCGCCAGCTGCAAGTGGTTGCTGAGGCAGGGAGTGCTACCTCTTGAGCATTGCGTTGGATTTCCCCGAAGAGGAGAGGATGATGCAGTAAAGTAGCGTAAGTATTTCCCTCAGTTTTTGAGAACCATGGTATCAATCCAGTAGGAGCCACGCACAAGTCCCTCGTACCAACACAAAACGATAGCAACTCGCAACCAACGCTTAGGGGTTGTCAATCCCTTCATGGTCACTTACGAGAGTGAGATCTGATAGAGATAATATTTTTGGTATTTTTGATAGATAGATGCAAAGTAAAAAGTAAAAGGCAAAGTAAAAAACAAAGAAAGTAAATAAAGTGATATAGATTGATATGATGAGAATAGACCCGGGGGCCATAGGTTTCACTAGTGGCTTCTCTCAAGAGCATAAGTATTCTACGGTGGATGAACAAATTACTGTTGAGCAATTGACAGAACTGAGCATAGTTATGAGTATATCAAGGCGATGATCATGTATATAGGCATCACGTCCAAAACAAGTAAATCGAAATGATTCTGCATCTACTAATATTACTCCACTCATCGACCGCTATCCAGCATGCATCTAGAGTATTAAGTAAAAACAGATTAACGCCGTAAGCAAGATGACATGATCTAGAGGGATAAATTCATGCAATATAATAAAAAAAACATCTTTTTATCCTCGATGGCAACAATACAATACGTGCCTTGCAACTCTTTCTGTCACTGAGTAAGGACACCGCAAGATTGAACCCAAAGCTAAGCACTTCTCCCATTGCAAGAACTACCAATCTAGTTGGCCAAACCAAAAAGATAATTCGAAGACACTTGCAAAGATAACTCAATCACACATAAAAGAATTCAGAGAAGAATCAAATATTTTTCATAGATAATACTGGATCATAAACCCACAATTCATCGATCTCAACAAACACACCACAAAAAGAAGATTACATCGAATAGATCTCCACGAGAGAGGGGGAGAACATTGTATTGAGATCCAAAGAGAGAGAAGAAGCCATCTAGCTATTAGCTATGGACCTGAAGGTCTGAAGTAAACTACTCACACTTCATCGGAGGGGCTATGGTGATTGTAGAAACCCTCCGTGGTGGATGCCCCCTCCGGCGGAGCTCCGGAACAGGCCCCAAGATGGGATCTCGTGGATATAGAAGGTTGCGGCGGTGTAATTAGGTTTTTGGCTCCTATTCTGATCGTTCAGGGATACGTAGGTATATATAGGAGGAAGGAGTACATCGGTGGAGCTCCGAGGGGCCCACGAGGTAGGGGGCGCGCCCAGGGGGGCGCCCTCCACCCTCCTGACCTCCTCGGGCACTGCTTGGAGTAGGGTCCTAGTCTCCTGGGTCACGTTCGGTTGGAAAATCACAATCCCGAAGGTTTCATTCCGTTTGGACTCCGTTTGATATTTTGTTTCTTCGAAATACTGAAAAAGGCAAAAAACAACAATTCTGGGATGGGCCTCCGGTTAATAGGTTAGTCCCAAAAGTAATATAAAAGTGGAAAATAAAGCCCAATATAGTCCAAAACAGTAGATAAAGTAGCATGGAGCAATCAAAAATTACAGATATGTTGGAGACGTATCAAGCATCCCCAAGCTTAATTCCTGCTCGTCCTCGAGTAGGTAAATGATAAAAAAGAATTTTTGATGCAGAGTGATACTTTGGCATAATTTCAATGTAAATCTTCTTAATTGTGATATGAATATTCAGATCCGAAAGATTCAAGATAAAAGTTGATATTGACACAAAAATAATAATACTTTGAGCATACTAATCAAAGCAATCATGTCTTCTCAAAATAACATGGCAAAAGAAAGTTCATCCCTACAAAATCATATAGTTAGGCTATGCTTCATTTTCGTCACAGAAATATGTTCCCAACTTCTATACCCCCGATGACAAGCCAAGCAATTGTTTCATACTTAAATAATCTCAAACTTTTTCAACCTTCACGCAATACATGAGCGTGAGCCATGGATATAGCACTATGGGTGGAATAGAATATGACGATGGGGATTGTGTGGAGAAGACAAAAAAGGAGAAAGTTTCACATCAACTAGGCGTATCAACGGGCTATGGAGATGCCCATCAATAGATATCGATGTGAGTGAGTAGGGATTGCCATGCAATGGATGCACTAGAGCTATGAATGCTCAACAAAAGAAAACTAGTGGGTGTGCATCCAACTTGCTTGCTCACGAAGACCTATGGCATTTGTGGAAGCCCATCATAGGAATATACAAGCCAAGTTCTATAATGAAAAATTCCCACTATTATGAAAAGACAACTTATGACTCACTACATGAGGAACAAGGTGCTACTTTGAAGCACAATATATGAGACTCACTACATGAAGAACAAGGTGCTACTTTGAAGCACAAGTGTGGAATAAGAGATAGTAGCATTGCCCCTTTTTTATATATTTTTTGGGCCTTTCTTTTTTTCTTTTTTGGCCTTTCCCCCTTTTTTGGGCAATGCTCTAATAATGATGATCATCACACTTCTATTGATTACAACACAAGGATTACAACTCGAAACTTAGAACAAATATGACTCTATATGAATGCCTCCGGCGGTATACCGGGGTGGTGCAATGAATCAAGAGTGACATGTATGGAAAATAATGCAGGCTTTGCCACAAATACTATGTCAACTACAAGATCATGCAATGGCAATATGACAAAAGTAATGCATGTCATGATGATGATGGTGGAAGTTGCATGGCAATATATCTCGGAATGGCTATGGAAATGCCATGATAGGTAGGTATGGTGGCTGTTTTGAGGAAGATATAAGGAGGATTATGTGTGATAGAGCGTATCGTATCATGGGGTTTGGATGCACCGGCGAAGTTTGCGCCAACTCTCAAGGTGAGAAAGGGCAATGCACGGTACCGAAGAGGCTAGTAAAGGCGGAACAGTGGGAGTGCGTATAATCCGTGGACTCAACATTAGTCAAAAGAACTCATATACTTATTGCAAAAATTTAGAATTCATCAAAAAATCAAGTACTATGCGCATGCTCCTAGGGGGATAGATTGGTAGGAAAAGACCATCGCTCGTCCCCGACCGCCACTCATAAGGATGCACAAGCCATGTACACTTCTTGTTTCAAATTTGTTACACAACTTTAACCATACGTGCAAGCTACGGGACTTGCAAACTTCAACACAAGTATTTATCAAATTCATAATCGCCCAACTAGCACGACTTTGATATTATCACCTCCATATCTCAAAACAATTATCAAGCATCAAACTTATCTTAGTATTCAATTCACTCAAAAGAAAGTTTCACATATCTTGAACACCAAGTATATTAACATTTAAGCAAATTACCATCCTATTAAAGACTCTCAAAATAATATAAGTGAAGCATGAGAGATCAAATAGTTTCTTTAAAACAAATCCACCACCGTGCTCTAAAAGATCTAAGTGAAGTACTAGAGCAAAATTATCATGATTAAAAGATATAAGTGAAGCACAGTGAGCAAAACTATCAAGCTCAAAAGATATAAGTGAAGCACATAGAGTATTCTAACAAATTCCAATTCATGTATGACTCTCTCAAATAATGTGTACAACAAGGATGATTGTGGTAGACTAACAAGCAAAGACACAAATAATACAAGACGCTCCAAGCAAAATACATATCATGATGGTGAATAAAAATATAGCTCCAAGTAAATTACCGATGGAAGTGGACGAAAGAGGGGATGACTTCCGGGGCATCCCCAAGATTTGACTTTTTGGTGTCCTTGGATTATCTTGGGGGTTCCATGGGCATCCCCAAGCTTAGTCTCTTGCCACTCCTTGTTCCATAATCCATCAAAATAATTCACTCAAAACTTGAAAACTTCACAACACAAAACTCAACAGAAATCTCGTGAGCTCCGTTAGAGAAAGAAAACAAAAGACTACTTCAAGGTACTGTAATGAACTCATTCTTTATTTATATTGGTGTTAAACCTTCTGTATTCCAACTTCTCTATGGTTTATAAACTAATTTACTAGCCTTAGATTCATCAAAATAAGCAAACAACACACAAAAAACAGAATCTGCCAAAAACAGAATAGTCTGTAGCAATATGTAACTAACGCAAACTTCTGGAACACTAAAAATTCTACAAAAATAGGAAGTCCTGTACAATTTGTTTATTGATCATCAGCAAAAAGAATCAACGCAAAATCACGTTCCTGTGATTTATCATAACTAAATTTGTGCGCGCAAAGTTTCTGTTTCTCAGCAGAATCAAATCAACTATCATCGTAGGTTATCCTATAGGTCCTACTTGGCACAAACACTAATTTAAACATAAAAACACATCCAAACAGAAGGTATATGTATTATTTATTCCTAAACAGAAGCAAAAACAAAAAAAACACAAAATAAAATTGGGTTGCCTCCCAACAAGCGCTATCGTTTAACGCCCTTAGCTAAGCATAAAAGCAGGGATAGATCTAGGTATTGCCATCTTTGGTAGGCAATTCTTCAATGAGGCATTTACATCCTTTAGAATTTTCTTTCTTCCTAGTAATTGACAAATTTTCGGGCAAAAGATCAAAGAATTCATCTATAGCAAATTGTTCCTTAATGATGGTAAAAAGATTGGGATGAACACTTATAGATTTAAGATCCGCAGTTTCCTTACTAGATGATTCACCCTTATTCTTAGGAACATAAGTAAGCTTACTATTTTTAGTAGAGGAACTTGGAGTGTTCTGAACGGAAGAAAAAGCGGTTCCCAAGTTGGTAATGATACCCTCAAGTTTATCAATTTTTGTGGAATCTAGATTTATTTTTTCATTAACAAGGGGTTCTTTTTCTTTAATATTTTTCAAAGTCATTCCTAACTTAGATCCATATTGGGTAATTTGATTGTGGATCTTTTTTTCAAGATTTTCAATTGATTCAATGGTAGCGACTTTATTTTCAATAGCTTCAAGCCTTTGCATAACATGCTCCAAAGTTAACGTAGTTCCATTAATCAAAAGGGGCGGTGAGCCAAATATATCTATTAAAGCATTATAAGAATCAAAAGTATGGCTACCCAAAAAATTCCCTCCGGTAATGGTATTAAGGATATATCTATACCAAGGATTAGCACCTACATAAAAATAGCGAAGAAGAACTGAGGTAGATTGCTTCCTGGTAGATTTATTTTGAGCATTGCAAATTCTATACCAAGCATCTTTTAGATTTTCTCCCTCCCTTTGTTTAAAATTTAAGACCTCATTCTCGGGAGATAACGGAGACGATAAGAAACTAGTCATGATGACAAGCAAACTAACACACAAGCAAACAGAAAGGCAAAGGGAAAAAGGCAAACGGGAAAGAGAGGAGGAGATTGGGAAAGAGAGGGCAAATAAAACGGCAAGGGTGAAGTGGGGGAGAGGAAAACGAGAGGCAAATGGCAAATAATGTAATGCGAGAGATAGGGATTGCGATGGGTACTTGGTATGGTTGACTTGCTTGCGTGAGCCTCCCCGGCAACAGCGCCAGAAATTCTTATTGCTACCTCTTGAGCACTGCGTTGGATTTCCCCGAAGAGGAGAGGATGATGCAATAAAGTAGCGTAAGTATTTCCCTCGGTTTTTGAGAACCAAGGTATCAATCCAGTAGGAGACCACGCACAAGTCCCTCGTACCTACACAAAACGATAGCAACTCGCAACCAACGCTTAGGGGTTGTCAATCCCTTCACGGTCACTGACGAGAGTGAGATCTGACAGAGATAATATTTTTGGTGTTTTTGATAGATAGATTCAAAGTAAAAAGTAAAGGCAAAGTAAAAACAAAGCAAGTAAATAAAGTGATATAGATTGATATGATGAGAATAGACCCGGGGGCCATAGGTTTCACTAGTGGCTTCTCTCAAGAGTATAAGTATTCTACGGTGGGTGAACAAATTACTGTTGAGCAATTGACAGAATTGAGCATAGTTAATGAGTATATCTAGGCAATGATCATGTATATAGGCATCACGTCCAAAACAAGTAGATCGAAACGATTCTGCATCTACTACTATTACTTCACTCATCGACCGCTATCCAGCATGCATCTAGAGTATTAAGTAAAAACGGAGTAACGCCCTAAGCAATATGATATGATATAGAGGGATAAATTCATGCAATATGATAAAACCCCATCTTGTTATCCTCGATGGCAATAATACAATACATGCCTTGCAACTCTTTCTGTCACTGAGTAAGGACACTGCAAGATTGAACCCAAAGCTAAGCACTTCTCCCATTGCAAGAACTACCAATCTAGTTGGCCAACCCAAAAATATAATTCGAAGAGACTTGCAAAGATAACTCAATCATACATAAAAGAATTCAGAGAAGAATCAAATATTTTCCATAGATAGTACTGGATCATAAACCCACAATTCATCGGTCTCAACAAACACACCGCAAAAAGAAGATTACATCGAATAGATCTCCACGAGAGAGGGGGAGAACATTGTATGAAGATCCAAAAAGAGAGAAGAAGCCATCTAGCTACTAGCTATGGACCCGAAGGTCTAAAGTAAACTACTCACACTTCATCGGAGGGGCTATGGTGATGATGTAGAAGCCCTCCGTGGTGGATGCCCCCTCCGGCGGAGCTCCGGAACAGGCCCCAAGATGGGATCTCGTGGATACAGAAGGTTGCGGCGGTGGAATTAGGTTTTTGGCTCCTGTTCTGATCGTTCGGGGATACGTAGGTATATATAGGAGGAAGGAGTACGTCGGTGGAGCTCCGAGGGGCCCACGAGGTAGGGGGCGCGCCTAGGGGGGGCGTCCTCCACCCTCGTGACCTCCTCGGGCACTACTTGGAGTAGGGTCCAAGTCTCCTGGGTCACGTTCGGTTGGAAAATCACGATCCCAAAGGTTTCATTCCGTTTGGACTCCGTTTGATATTCCGTTTCTTCGAAATACTGAAAAAGGCAAAAAACAGCAATTCTGGGCTGGGCCTCTGGTTAATAGGTTAGTCCCAAAAGTAATATAAAAGTGGAAAATAAAGCCCAATATAGTCCAAAACAGTAGATAAAGTAGCATGGAGCAATCAAAAATTATAGATACGTTGGAGACGTATCAGGGAGCGAGCCGGCCCGTCGTTGCCCCCGTGCGCGTTGCTGATTAGCTCGGCGATCCGCTCGAGCCACTCCTCATAGAGATCACCCACCGGGCAGTAGCGAAGGAGCTCCCGTGCTGTGAGTAGAGCGGCCTGCGCGTCCACCTGGCCGCGGCACGCGTGAGATGACGAAGCTGCTGGGGTCAAGGATGGAGTGGCGGTGCGGCCGTCACGGCGCACCAACGGGTGCAGCGATGAAGCTTGCTTCTCATGGCCGGCAGGGCCAGTGGCGGTGTTGGCCACCGGAGAAGGAGCATGGCAGGCACAACCGTCACCCGTTGGAGCCGTCTGAGCGACACGGGCGGCGACTGCAGCCCGATGCTCGGCGTGAGCCCTATGCGCATCTGCCATGGAGGTTTCGGAGCAGTGGCGGATCGAACGATGGAAGAGAGGATCTGACGCACCCCTACCTGGCGCGCCAAATGCCAGATTTAGGGATCCGACAACCCTTGAAAGGTTCGAATTCTGGGGTGCGTGCGGAGATCTCAACCTGCCCAGCCCGCCTACTCGTGATCCTCCCTAGCCTAGCACGCCGAGCTCACAGAGACACAAAGACATAGAGATTTATACTGGTTCGGGCCACCGTTGTGGTGTAATACCCTAATCGAATGTGGTGTGGTGGATTGCCTCGAGGGTCTATGGATGAACTAGTACAAGGATGAACAAGCCTCAGGAGGTGAGGTGTTCTTGAGCTGGTGTGGTGCTTAGGTCGGAATGGATCCCCCTCCGCTATGGTGGTGGCTAATTCCTATATATAGAGGCCTTGGTCCTCTTCCCAAATATGAGCGGGAAGGGATTCCACAACGACGGGATTTGAAAGGGGACAAGTTGTATAGTCTATCCTGACAAAAGTAGTCTTCGCCTACGAAAAGCCTCTGGTCATGACGCTGCAGTGGGCTCGGTGATGACCTCCTTCCCGCCGTCTTGGCGGTCTTGGTCTCGTTGCACCAGAATGGAAACC
Organism: Triticum timopheevii; assembly: GCA_963921465.1. Lineage (NCBI taxonomy): Eukaryota > Viridiplantae > Streptophyta > Magnoliopsida > Poales > Poaceae > Triticum > Triticum timopheevii. The sequence continues at coordinate 110,934,633 of OY997270.1, forward strand.
TTTGGCTGATTCCTCGGGACCTCGCACATGTGGCTTGCCTCCCTAGCACCAAAGAGGAAATCTGCGCTCTGCGCCCGTCTGGCGCCTGCCTAGCCTTGGATGTCATGGCTCACATCAGCTGAGCCTCATGAGGTAGCTGCATAGAACTCTCCGCCCCTCAGGAGCCCTCCTGAGGATGCCACTCCTTTAGGGGTCTTGGCATCGTCCGCATCGCGAGGCTTGGCCCCTCGCGAGGGTCTTGTGGTGTTGATGCTGAAGCTAGGCCGTGCTAGGCCGTCGATGAAGCCACGTGGTGGGCCGCAGGCAGGCAGGACTGGATACCCCCAAGTCCAGGATGCCGACAAGGTTTATCGCCTATTCAGGTTCCATCTGCAGGGAGTCCGGCCGAGGTTTCCACATACGTCCCCGAACGATGTGTGCAGGGTTCCCGGGTCACCAAACGGGTGAGTCGGTACACCGGGCCACGTGCCTACCGCATCACAGCCCACCCCTCGGGTTAGCACTGCGCACGGCCTCCAACATACTACAAACACCAGAAACTACTTGCAACTCCCGGACAGAGGACAGGGGCGGTTAATAGTTCGAGAGGGTCCATTGGTTTCGGGCCCAACACGTGGTAGTAGCTGTTCATGGATCACAAACACAGAACTCAGTTCCTGAGGAAGGTTTCAATGAGACAACCCACCATGTACTCCTACATGGCCTCTGACCGCTACCTTTACCAAATCGTGTTCACACACTTAGCTCACACACAGTAGGACATGTTCATCACCATTCCAATTCATCCCCGATGAATCAGTCCCGACTCAACTCTAAGAAGTAGCATGCATGACAAACAAGCATTAATGAGTAGGAACATCAAGGGTCAAACAACTCCTACTCATACTAGTGGGTTTCATCTATTTACTGTGGCAATGACAAGTCATGCAGAGGAAAAGGGGTTCAACTACCGCAGCAAGTAACATATGAATCGTTGTTGTCCTAATGCAGTAAAAGAGAGCAGGACCGAGAGAGTGGGATTGTATCAGAATGAATAAGGGGTTTTTTGCTTGCCTAGCACTTCCGAAGATAGTATAGTTCTTCATCGGTGTCATCGATCTCATGTCGAAACCACGTCTATTGAGAGGGAACAAATACCGGCAACAGAGAGAGAACACAATCAATGCAATGCACAACATGATGCATGATTATGACATGTCAAAATGAGTGTTTGGTCTAATGCAACTAAAACCAGAAGGGGTTGAATTATTTTGAACCAAAGGTTCAAGTTTCAAATTCAAAATATGAACTCTTATAATGCATTATCATGTTTTGATCTAAACAACAAGGTTAAGTTTCTTTATCATGCATGAAACTAGCACAGATGGATAGATCGGATTTGTCTGATCATTTTTCATATATAAATCTTCTCATTTGGAGTTACAGATTAATTTCTATGATTTTTAGAAGTTTAGGATATTTTCTGAAATTCATAAATCACTTTAGAAATTCAAGAAACCTTTACTGCATCAGCATGACATAATAGTGACATCAGCATGTCAATAGGGCCGGTCCAGGTCAAACCTGACTAGTGGGTCCCACTGGTCAGTGACCTAGTGTTGTTTAGTGTCACTGGCAGGTGGGTCTGGTCAACGGACACGTCAGCACAGTCAACTCCGATTGGTGGGTCCCGCGAGGTTATAACTAATCTAAGTAGAAATAAAACCTATATTACTTAGGGCGTGGGGCCCACATGTCCTCGACACGGGACACTAACTAAACATGATTAGTACCTAAACTAATGGTGCCATGTCAGCCACTGGCGCTTAACCGCCGGCGACAACAGACCGCGGCGGTGCCCGTGTCGGGTTTGCTCTGCAGGCCACCGTTCCATGCGCGGAAGGGCGCGTTTGAAAGAGGAGAGCGAGACACATCCGTGGGTGGCCGTTGTTCAAGCAGGGGTGGACGGAATCAACGACGGCGACCAAAATGGTGGCGGCCGGAGTTCGGGCTCGAGAGGGTGTGGGGCTGCGGTGCTCGGGCGAGCGAACGGAGTGGCTAGGCAGCACCTACAGGGCAGCAGAAGCACGTCAGAGCAACTGGCTTGAGCGGAGGGGCTCGGGAGCAAGGAGCTCGCCTGCCATGGCGAACGACGACGTCGGTTGTTCGCGGGGCGGTGGCTAGCGCGCAAGTTAGAGCGCGGGGAGTGAGGGGGAAGACGGAGGAGCTCACTGGGATTCCAATGGAGGACTCAGCGGGCTCGGGGAGGCACCGTGGACGACGAACGGGCGCCGGCGATCTCCGGTGGTAGAGGAGGAAGAAGACGAGGTAGCCGGCGATGCGGGGCGTCCAGCGTCACTTGGCTCTTCGTAGATGATGAAGATGACCCTGCGGTTCTTCTGGGCGGGTCGGGGAGGCGAGTGAGGGCCGGTGGCTGTGGCGGTGCTCATCAGCGGAGGCAGGCGCGTTCGATGGTGCCGTAGGGAGGAAACTAGAGGAGAGGGAGAGAGCTCTAGAGTGAGGGGGAGGCAGAGGGGGTCGAGGCTGTTCCTGTGGCGCGAGGAGAGGGCGAGGAGAAAGCATGAGGTGGAGCTCGAGCGCACGCGCATCAACACGCCTCTACCTACTGGCAGAGGTTGAAGATGGTGGGGAGTTGGGCTGGGCCTCAGCCAAAGGTGCTGGGCCAGGTGGGTGGGCTGGCCTCTCTGGTGGGCTTCATAGGTGACGCCAGGTAGGTCTTCTGCTCCTTCTTAATTTTTTCTATTTTGTTTCATTTACTTCCTTTTGCCACTGTTTTCCAAATAAAACAAATTCAAAAACAGTGACAAAGTTCCCCTGAACATTTTATATTGCACAATGGAATTATCACAAGGCACATAAAATTGTTTCAATTATTTGAATATATATGCAGTATATATTTGAATATAAGTTCAAATTCAAATATAGTATTGATTTAAATTCAATGCCCAAAATAAATCCTTCAAAATGTTCCTTATTTTTGGTTTGGATCAAAACCCTTGCCAAAAATATCAAACATCTATGAAGGGCATTTTGGAAACAATGAATGAGATTTTAGGGTTTTTGCCCTTCTATTATTTAAATTTTGAGGCTTTCATAATTCCTCAATTCAAGCTTCAGATATTTAGACATGGTGCATCACTCTAATGCCACCACTGACTAGGGTTGTGACATCGCAAATGCCTTATCTCCCAGCAAACGTTCATCAGCTAATGCGATCGTACACGTACACCATCCGACCTACTCGATCCTACACGTACAATATCCGACCTACTCGATCCTACATGGATCAATAGCGGATCACGCACGTACTACCTCCTTTCCGGTTTGCAGGGCTCAATTCAAAAAACGACCAACTCGATCCTACACGAGTAAATAGCAGATCACGCACGTACTACCTCCTTTCCGGTTTCCAGGGTATAATTCAAAAATCTCACCAACCAAGGTAGATGATGAGTGGTGGAATCATTTTTGACAAGGAGGGACTACCTCATCTGGATGATTTGAATGCACTCGTTTGACCGTCATGCCGGCGTGCGACCCAGCACGGACGGGACAACACGGTCATAATTTCAGTTTTTCTAGTTTTCCACAGCAAGCTAGCGCGCTAAGCCATGCTTGCTTATGCATTGAATTCTGATGGCCATGATGACCGTCGCGTTTCCCGTGACACACTGGTTCGCCTACCTTTCGCCTATAATTACTGTTTCCCGGCCTTCTCCGGTGGCACCATCACCCAACTCGCCCTATCCTCATAAGCCCCCACTGGCCCGACATCGCTCGCCACTTATCCTCGCTCTCGCCATGTTCGCCATGCCCCCGCCCGTTCATGATAGGCGGTCACCGCCGGAACTAATGTTCGGTTTTTTACCGGAGGGCAAACGGAGGGAGGAGGCATTCTATCGGTCTTTAGATGGCAATGCGGAGTATGAAGAGTTGTTGGAGCACGACCGCCTGGCGGAGGAGCAGCGTATCGCCGATTTGTGCCGCCAGCAAGACATGGAGCAGCAGCGCATCGACGCTCTGAGTCGTGAGTAGAGCGCCTGTAACTGGGCCGACTATGTGGAGGCCGGCACCCAACAAATAGCCCTGGAGGCTGTCCGGCACGCATGCGTTCGCGACGCCGAATTTTACTACCAGCTCATCAAGTGGGTTACCCGCTTAGAAGCCAAAGCTTCGTTGGACCACGCCGGCATGGAAAGGGCCAACACGCGCGAGCAACATGCCCTATCACACCTCTGGCAAGTCCGAGGCAAGGCGGAGGACGCCGATGCCGGTTTTTAGCGTGTACCGCAGATGGCGGCCGGCATCGTCTAGTTAGCTAAGAGTAAGTTAGTACTTGTACACTACTAGAGTATTAGTGGGAGTAGATAGCTAACTTGGCTATGATGGTTGTCAACGTGGAAGTTCAGTACTCTATATCTGGTTTAGACTTGTTACTTTGCTCTGAATGTTGAACTTTCTGTTTGAACGTATGGAATGGGCTATTATTTTTTTAAATGGGTTGTATTTGTCTGCCACGGGTTTAGAGGCTGACTTGTGGGCCTACCAGGTTGACGCGTACACAATCAGGAGATGATTGTACGTGAAGAGGATGACAACAGGGACCCACCAAGGTCATGGCAGTACGCAAGCAAGTGCCTCCTTATTTCAAGCCAATAAAAAATGGCTCCTCCTAATGGATTTCTGACATCTGGGTCCCATGCCATTGTCAACATAGTCAATAAACGAGAGAATTGCACAACGAGCGGCTGACACGAGGGACCCAGCAGCTCGCCCAGTTATTTTTTTTGGGTTAATTTGATAAATGCCACTCCAAATCTGGTGATTCCGAGAAATGACACTGCAATTTCCAAACTTTGGAAAATGGCATTTCCAGTTGCATTTTTTGAAATCTGGAGTGGCGTTTTTCAAAGTTTGCAAATTGTAGTGGCGTGTTTCAAAGTTTGCAAAAATTGCAGTGGCATTTTTTCAAAGTTTGGAAATTGCAGTGATATTTTTATGAATTTCCATAATTGGAGTGGCATTTATCTAATTTGTTTTTGAGACGGAAGTAGGGTGTCAACTTGTCTGTGCGGGGCACTCTGGCATGTCTAGACAGCCTTTTCTTTTATGTTTACCATAGACCAGCCCATTAGTTTTTTTCTTTCTGAAAATGGCTAGCCCAGTTTTTTTGTGATTTGTCAAGTAAGTCACTTTGTCAGGCCTGTTGGGCTGCAAATCTTTCAAGACGAGGAGAGTTTGATTCGGCTGGCCGAGAAAATGGCCTATCAGTAATGAGAAATGGGCTGTACAATTTTAGAACACATCAAACCAGCAATTAGTTTCAAATTTCTTTTTTTTTTGTTTCGAGATTTTAAATTGCATTGATTTTTATGCGTGGACAATTTGTTGGATTTTATATTGATATACATTTGTTTTTAAAATCAGTTTTAATGTGACTCGAAATTTCGGGATTAAAAACAGTTCGGACCGCACTGAAATACGCAAAATTTCGTATAATGTTTTAACCGTGGCCACAATATGGGCTGTAATGCTAACAAAAAGAATATGGGCTCCCAAAAAAACCTTAAGAATTAGCAAATGGGCTGTAAATTATTAGAAATATTGGCAGATGGGTTGTATGCTGTTTTCCATAGATTTGAGGCTTTCCTTAAAAAATGTTGACGCACAAGCAGTGACTGTTGGATGTCCATGCAATGGCCGTCGTGCTTCTTCAATCTCTGCTCTTCCTGCTCCAGCCGCTCAAACAAGCGTCCGCGGGACTGCCTGTTCCCTCCTCCCGCAGCCGGCTGTGCTGTCGCGTAGGCCTCACCACCCCACCGTACTCCCATCGCTGGCCTAGCCGTCCCTCTAGTGACCCACACATGCTGTTATTCTCCAGTGATGGCAGGCAAACCAGTAAACCCTCGTACAGTCGCACTCCCCTCCGCGTGGGAAACAACTACCGAGTCTTCCCTGGCTCCGTGTCGTTCCCTTCCAAGGCCTCGCCATCGTCCACCGCCTTGGTGCTCTCAGCGCGGCGTGGTCAACGTGGTTAACGACAGACATGCATCTGAAGTGGACTATACGTGGAGAGGCTGACAGCTGGGTCCATGGTCGCACGCAAGGAAATGCCTCATTATTACGCCCAAAATAATGATTCCTCCACCTGACATCTGGGACCCACCAAAAGGGCCTCCGTATTTCATGAAAAAAATGTTCCCGCCGCTGACAGCTCGGACCCACCAGCTATATCTTCACACGCAAGGAAGTGCCTCCTTATTACACGCAGAAAAATGAATACCCCCCGCTAGCCGGGACCCAACATAGTGGGAGGATGACTTGTGGGCCTATTAAGTTGACCGGGATGGGGGGCTTTGTTAACTTAGTCAATATGAACAATTCTAGCTCCAGTGACCGTACGATGTCCATCCAACGGCTGTAGTGCTTCTTCAACCTCTGGTCTTCTTGCTCCAGCCCCCCAAAGCAGCGCCGATCGTGCCGTCTGCTCCTACCACCTGCGGCCGGCTGTGCTGCCGCGGAGGCCTCACCGCCCCTACTACTCCCACCGCTAGCCAGGCCATCACTCCACTCACCCACACCCCCTGTTATTCTGCGACGACGGCAGCCTCACATCAAAGCCGAACCAGTGAACCCTCGTACAACTCTCCGCGTGGGAATCCACTGCCGCGTCTTCCTCAGCTCTGTGTCATCCCCTTCCTAGGCCTCGCCATCATCCACCGCCCTAGTGCTCTCGGCGTGGCATGGTCAACATGGTCAAGGAACGACTTCCATCGGAAGAGTACTGTACACGGAGAGGCTGACAACTGGGTCCATGGCCGCAGCAAGGAAGTGCCTCCTTATTACGCAAAAAATAATGATTCCTCCACCTGACAGCAGGGACCCACTGGACGGGCCACCATATTTCACGAAAAAAACGTTTCCCCCCTGACTGCTGGGACCTACCAGCTACATCTTCACACAAAAGGAAGTGCGTCCATATTGCGGGTAGAAAAAATGATTCGCCCCCTGACCGCTGGGACCTACCAGCTACATCTTCGCACGCAAGGAAGTGCTTGATAGTCGGGACCCACCTGTTCGAAGCATACGTAGCATTGTCATTCTGGTCGCGAACGTGTAGGTACATACTGGTCAATGTAGAGGCGCGCACATGTTGTAGTAGAGGCACGCACGTGTCATAGTAGAGGCGCACACGTAGCATGTACACGTACGTACAGCGGCCAGGGTGCAAGAAAGTAAATACGGCCATGTATGTACATAGAGGCAGGGTCTCAAACGCCTACTCGCGCATACATACGGCCAAGGCTCGTCTACATGGCTGGGTCGGAACGGAGAAACTGCGTCGTCATCGTGTTCATGGGGAGGCAACGGAATGCGTTATGTTCATCGGGAGGCAACGGAATGCGTGCTGTTCATCGGGAGCCAACCGTCTTGGACGGAACAACCAACTGAAATGAGGCCTGGCGTACCGTAGAATAGAGGAAACGGCCTTGTGTTCGACCGGCCACGGTTGAAATGGGATCCTGTTCATCGGGAGGGGTCTGGCGTACCGCAAAATGGAGGAAACATACTTCTGTTGGACCTCCTATGGTCGAAACGGGGTCCTGTTGATCGGGAGGGGTGTGGCGTACCGCAAAATGGAGGAAACAAGCTTGTGTTGGAGCACTACGGTTGAAACGGGGATCCTGTTCATTGGGAGGGGTGTGGCGTACCGCAAAACAGGACTCCATGGGATACTATTCATCTTCACTATCAACCTCCTCCAGTCTCCACGGGCTATTGTTCATCCACCGTCGACCTCCTCCAGCCTCCACCTGCGACTGTTCATCCACGGGCTCCTGTTCATCCAGCCTCCACCGCTCCTCCACCGGCTACTGTTCAACCAGCCCTCTCCACGGGGTCCTGTCCAACCACCCCTCCACGGGCTACTGCTCATCCAACCCTCCACCAGCTACTGTTCAACCAGCCCTCCACCGGCTATTGTTCAACCTTCCCTCCATGGGGTCTTGTTCATCCATCCCTCCACGGGGTCCTCTTCATCCACGCCCAACCGGATCGATCGATCGGGGTCTTGTTCATCCAGCAGCAACACTGATGAAGTCATGTACCTAGGGTAGGGTCATAGACCTGTCCTAAGTACCCTTCCCAAGGACACCCTCAGAAGAAACTGCATTCCAGTCGACCAAGAGGGACTTCACTCGACTGACTCGAAGGACTCGACTATGAAGATTCACTCGACCACCAGGAGATCAAGAGCCACTCTGCATCCAAACGGTCTGTAATTAAAGTAGTCTTTATGGCATCTAGGACACTTTATGTAAGGCGTTACCAGTAACGCCTAGCCTTAATGTACTTTAAACCCTGCATAACTGAGGGCCGGAGGGGTCTGGCAGACACTATATAAGCCACCCCCTCCTCAGTGTAAAGGGTTCGCACCCCTGTAATCCATACACACATAATCCAGTCGACCGCCTCCGGGCTCCGAGACGTAGGGCTGTTACTTCCTCCGAGAAGGGCCTGAACTCGTACATCCCTTGTGTTTACAACTGCTCCATAGCTAGGATCTTGCCTCTCCATACCTACCCCCCATTCTACTGTCAGACTTAGAACCATGACAGTTGGCGCCCACCGTGGGGAGGTGTCTTAGCGATTTTTGGAGAAGTTGCAATTGTTCCGATTGCTTTCATCATGGTTTCTGGTGGAGTTTTGGTCGAGGGCCGCGAGATCCGTCTCGGCGCGCTCACCTTCATCACCGACGACTCCGCTTGGCTCCAGGAGGCTCCACTCGACATCGACGCGCTCCCCGTCCGCGGGGCGACGCATTTTTGGGCATGTGTCCGCGGCGTTCTGCTGCAGCAGCCGTCGACTCCTTATCGGCTGACTCCCCTATCGTCCTTCCTCCCAGTCTCCCGCCAGCGCAAGCGCTCTGGTCAGTCGAGGCTCCAACGGTGGGTAAGGCACGCGGTGGCCCGCCAGTCGGCCATCACCCAAGTCGCGGCAATCGAGCCCGACGAATCTCTCTACGGCCTGTTCGATCTGTCGACTGGCTCCGTAGAGACCGCATCCGAGTGCGACAGCAGCGATCCGGCGGCGGAGGTCTTGATGGTCAACGGGCCTCGTAGCCCTCCCGGCTTCCCCCGCGATGACGGGGTGGACGGTGGAGGCGACCCCGCTCAAGTCCATGAGGAATATCAACCCGAGCCACTTAACTCCCTGCAAAGGGAAGAACTTCGCCGCAGGAACATGGATGCCCTGCATACTCCCATCACAGGAGAAACCCCCGAGGCTCGTTCCTTGGAGGAGGCGCGTTTGGCCAACTTTGCTGAACGCACTCGTCTGGAGAATCTCCAGCGAGCACTCGACGAGCGCCCGCGGCAACGAGTACCCGACTCCAGTCGACGTCAACTCTTCCCGCAGCCGACTCAGGTATATAGAACCCCGATTCAGAATTTAGCAGCTGCAACCCGTATAGCAGAGTCGATTCAGCCCTCTCAGTCGGAGGCTGGCAGAGGCTTGATGCGGATTAGAGATTTGCTCCGAGCAGCAGCTGATCAGAATTCAGCCGTGTCGCAGTCACGCAACAGGATTCACAGTCGATCCGTCGCTGCGAATACGGTTCAGTCGGCTCAAAGCCCTAGATCGCCTCCGCGGCGTGAAGGGCGCGAGAATCGATGGGACCAATATGGTGACCGATACGATCGTGATGATAGGCGTCGAGTGCCCACTCCTCACCCGAGGGGTGGGTGCTACGCTCATCAGCAGCAAGATGACAGGCGCCAGCTCAGTGTGGGACGAAGAGCTCCGGTCGACCCCAGGGAACCAGGCTTTGACGCGCGATCCATCATCGTGCAAGGCTTGGTCGATCGGAACAGGGATCATCGAGGTGGCCATGACAGTGATGCGCCCACTAGCAGCCGAGTGCATGTTTCTGGTCCGGAATGTTTCAGCAGGGCTATTAGAGCTGCGGTGATTCCCCCCAACTTCAGGTTGGCGACTGGAGTCAGCAAATTCACCGGTGAATCTAAGCCTGAAACTTGGCTTGAAGACTACCGAGTGGCGGTGCAGATTGGTGGCGGAAATGATGAAGTGGCTATGAAACATTTACCACTCATGTTGGAAGGTTCGGCCAGGGTGTGGTTGAATCAGTTAACTCCTAGCAGCATTTACACTTGGGAAGATATTTCCCGAGTGTTCGTCAGAACATTCGAGGGAACTTGCAAGCGACCAGCTGGACTGACAGAGCTGCAAGTTTGTGTGCAGAAGTCGAATGAGACCTTGAGAGAGTATATTCAGAGATGGATCACTTTGCATCATACCGTGGAGAACGTGTCCGATCATCAGGCAGTCTGCGCCTTCAAGGATGGTGTTAAGAATAGAGAATTGAGTTTGAAGTTTGGTCGGACCGCAGATATGACCCTGAGTCGGATGATGGAAATTGCTACCAAGTACGCCAACGGCGAAGAGTAGGACCGACTCCGGAGCGGAAGTACAAGCCGAGTCAGTCGGAGAAAGGAAACTCCAGTCGGAAGCAGAAACGGAAAGCCGAACCAGCGGCTCCTTGAGAGGCTTTGGCCGTGACTCAAGGCAAGTTCAAATGAAAACCCAAAGGATCCTGGAACCCCAAGAAGGTGAAGGATAAAGAAGGAAATGATGTAATGGATCTGCCGTGTCACATCCACATGAAGAAAGATGAAGAGGGTAATTTCATTTACCTGAAGCATACCACTCAGCAGTGCAGGCTCCTGATCCATCAGTTCCAAGGTAAACAACCCAAGGACAAGGAAAAGGAGTCGGACAAAGCCGAAGACAAGGAGGACAGTGAGGGAGGATATCCTCATGTTAACTCCACTCTGATGATCTTTGCGGATGTGGAAAGCAAGAGCTGACTGAAGGTTATCAACCGTGAGGTGAACATGGTCGCCCCGGCGACGCCCAGTTATCTGAGATGGTCCCAGACTCCCATTACAATCGACCAGTCCGATCACCCGACTCATATAGCCACCCCTGTGAGGCAAGCTTTGGTGGTTGACCCGGTCGTCGAAGGCACTCGACTGACGAAGGTACTAATGGATGGTGGTAGTGGGCTGAATTTATTATATGCGGACACGCTGAAAGGAATGGGCATTCCGATGTCCCGACTGAGCACCAGCAACATGAGTTTTCATGGAGTTATACCTGGAAAGAAAGCTGAATCACTCAGTCAGATAGCTCTGGACGTGGTGTTCGGTGACTCGAAGCATTTCCGCAAAGAGAAGCTGACGTTTGAAGTCGTGGATTTTCAGAGCGCTTACCACGCTATTTTGGGGAGACCAGCTTACGCATGGTTCATGGCTCGACCATGTTACGTGTACCTCAAACTGAAGATGCCCGGCCCCAAAGGCGTGATCACTATCACTGGTGATCGGAAAAAAAGCAGAAGAGTGTTTCCAGAAAGGCTCAAAAATTGCCAACTCCCAGGTGACGACAGTCGAGCTAGAGGGATATAAGAAAAATGCAGATCCGAGTGATTTGTTGCGGGCTAAGAAGCCTGCCACAGAATCAGCGTTTCAGTCGTCCGGTGAGACAAAGCCCGTTCACATTCAACCGACCGACCCCAATGCAGCTCGGACCCATATCTCCACAACACTCGATCCTAAATAGGAAGAAGCGCTCATCCAGTTCCTCCGTGAGAACTGGGACATCTTTGCATGGAAGCCAGCTGACATGCCGGGTGTTCCCAGGGGACTGGCTGAGCATCACCTTAGAGTCGACTCAGCAGCAAAACCAGTCAAAGAACATCTTCGACGGTCCGCCGTCCAGAAGAGAAAAGCCATTGGCGAGGAAGTGGCTTGACTGTTGGCAGCAGAATTTATCCGAGAGATATATCACTCCGAGTGGCTCGCCAATGTTGTAATGGTTCCCAAGAAGGGCAAGTCACTCCGCATATGCATTGATTTCAAGCACATCAATCAGGCCTGCCCGAAAGATCATTTTCCTCTTCCTCGCATCGATCAAATTGTCGACTCAACTGCGAGATGTGAGAGATTGTCTTTTCTAGACGCCTATTCCGGGTACCATCAGATCCGTCTGTACGGACCCGATGAGATCAAAACAGCTTTCATCACTCCATTCGGGTGCTTCTGCTATGTCACCATGCCATTCGGCCTCAAGAATGCCGGAGCCACGTTCATGCGAATGACTCAGAAGTGTTTGCTCACTCAAATCAGTCGGAATGTGGAAGCGTACATGGATGATATCGTGGTCAAGTCGCGAAAGGGTTTCGACCTGCTGACTGACCTCGCTGAAACATTTGCCAACCTCAGGAGGTATGATATCAAGCTCAATCCATCAAAATGCACATTTGGAGTTCCTGGTGGCAAGTTACTCAATTTTCTCGTTTCCGAACAAGGAATCGACGCTAACCCAGAAAAAATCGGCACTATACTCCGAATGAAACGCCCCGTGCGGGTGCACGATGTCCAGAAGCTTACTGGATGCTTGGCCGCATTAAGTCGATTCATCTCATGACTCGGTGAAAAGGCATTGCCTCTTTACCGACTGATGAAGAAGGCAGACAAGTTCGAGTGGACTCCAGAAGCTGATGTAGCGTTTGCCGAGCTAAAAGCTCTGCTCTCCACCCAGCCAGTGCTTGCTGCTCCAATCAGCAAAAGAGCCTCTGTTGCTTTATATTGCAGCCACAGGACAAGTCGTCAGTACAGTACTTACGGTCGAGCGGGAACAAGAAGGGAAAGCCTTCAAAGTTCAGCGCCCAGTGTACTATCTGTCTGAAGTTTTGACTCCATCGAAGGAAAGATATCCTCATTATCAGAAGCTTGTGTATGGAATCTACATGACCACGAAGAAGGTTGCTCATTATTTCTCTGATCATTCCATTACAGTCGTCAGTGACGCTCCACTTTCAGAGATTCTGCACAACAGAGATGCAACTGGTCGAGTGGCAAAATGGGAGATTGAACTCATTCCCCTTGATATCAAGTTTGAGGCAAAGAAAGCCATTAAGTCCCAAGCAATAGCAGATTTCCTTGCCGAGTGGATTGAACAACAGCAGCCGACTCAAGTTCACTCAGAGCATTGGACCATGTTCTTTCATGGCTCTAAGATGTTAAATGGTTCCGGTGCTGGGGTTGTCCTGGCTTCCCCCAGAGGAGATAAGCTCGGATATGTGCTCCAGATTCACTTTGATTCCTCCAACAATGAGGCAGAATACGAGGCCCTTTTGTATGGGTTGCGCATGGCCATTTAACTCGGCGTCCGTCGCCTTATGGTTTATGGCGACTCAGATTTGGTGGTCAACCAAGTGATGAAGGAGTGGGACGTTAGAAGCCCAGACATGACTGGATACTGCAATGCAGTGAGGAAGCTGGAAAAGAAGTTTGAGGGGTTAGAGCTCCATCATATACCCCGACTGAAGAATCAAGCGGCTGATGATTTGGCGAAGATAAGTTCCAAGAGAGAAGCCATTCCCAGCGATGTGTTCTTGGAGCATATCCATACTCCATCACTCAAAGAAGATCCTTTCACCGAAGAAGCTCCGCAGCCCAAGACTGCCACAGATCCGACTGTGGTTGAAGTCCCAGCAGTGGTCGACTTGGTCATGGAGGCTTTAGTGATCACTCCTGACTGGACAGTTCCATACATTGCTTATATCCTGAGAAAAGAGCTCCCGGAGGACGAGGAAGAGGCTCGACAGATCGTCCGTCGATCCAAGGCCTTTACTGTGATTAAAGGACAGCTATACAGAGAGAGCGCGACTGGAGTTGGTCAGAAGTGCATAATGCCAGAAGAAGGTCGAATAATCCTTGATGACATCCACTCGGGGACCTGTGGCCACATGCATCCTCTCGGACCATTGTGGCCAAAGCATACCGAGCCGGATTTTATTGGCCAAGGGCGAATGAAATGGCAAAGGAAATAGTCGACAAATGCGAAGGATGCCAATTTTACTCCAACATGTCACATAAGCCTGCATCCACTCTGAAGACCGTTCCACTCGTCTGGCCCTTCGCAGTATGGGGTTTGGATATGGTTGGTCCCTTGAGAACAGGACGAAGCGGTTTCACACATGTACTGGTAGAAGTCGACAAGTTCACCAAGTGGATTGAGGCTAAGCCCATCAAGAATCTTGATGCCGGTACTGCCGTCAACTTCATCAGAGAACTGATATTCAGATATGGAGTCCCACACAGCATCATCACTGATAATGGATCAAACTTCGACTCGGAGGAATTCAGGGCGTTCTGCACATCTCAAGGCACACGAGTTGACTACGCTTCAGTCGCCCATCCCCAGTCGAATGGACAAGCAGAGCGGGCCAACGGCTTGATCCTCAAAGGGTTGAAACCCCGACTGATGCGTGACCACAAGCATGCAGCTGGAGCATGGGTCGATGAACTCCCCTCAGTGCTGTGGGGTTTAAGGACCACGCCTAACCGGTCGACTGGAAGAACCCCTTTCTTCTTGGTCTATGGAGCTGAGGCGGTCTTACCGAGTGACCTACTCCATAACGCTCCTCGAGTCGAGCTCTACACCGAAGCTGAAGCAGAACAAGCGCGGCAAGATGCAGTCGACCTCCTAGAGGAAGAAAGGGAGATGGCTCTGACCCGATCGACCATCTACCAACAAGACTTGCGTCGCTTCCACGCCAAAAGTGTGAAGAGTCGAGCCTTCCAGGAAGGAGATCTGGTTCTCCGAGTGGATCAGCAGAAACCACACAAGCTTGCTCCTTCTTGGGAAGGACCCTTCATCGTCACCAAGGTTCTCCACAACGGAGCGTACCGTCTCTACAACGTCGAGCACAAAATCGATGAGCCCCGAGCTTGGAACGCGGAGCTACTCCGCCCATTTTACACTTAAAGTTTTCACTCGGATAAGTTGTAATAAAAGTACTTCTGTAGTTCATGTTTTGCAAGATAATAGTGTCATAATTTCCCTGACAATTTTTGTCACTTTTTATTGTTCAGTAAAATTCCCCTCAGTGGGTGGCTTAGATGCGAATCCGTTTCGCCTAAGTTTGGAAAAGAAAAATCCTTACCGAGTGGAGAGCTAGCCTCCCACTCGGGGGCTTAGCTACGAATCTGTTTTGCCTAAGTTTTAATAAAATCCTACCGAGTGGTGAGCCAGCCTCCCACTCGGGGGCTTAGCTGCAGTCCAAGTACTCGCCTAAGTTTCAATAAAATCCTACCGAGTGGCGAGCCAGTCTCCCACTCGGGGAGCTTAGCTGCAGTCCAAGTACTCGCCTAAGTTTCAATAAAATCCTACCGAGTGGCGAGCCAGCCTCCCACTCGGAGGCTTAGCTGCAATCCAAGTACTCGCCTAAGTTTCAATTTAACGTGCGCTCCGCAAGGAGGACGAGGGGCAGGTCGACTACTACTCTCTCCTCCGAGCTACGCCACAAGTACAACGTGCGCTCTGCAAGGAGGACAAGGTGCAGGTCGACTGCTACCTTCTCCTCCGAGCTACGCCACAAGTACAACGTGCGGTCTGCAAGGAGGACGAGGTGCAGGTCGACTGCTACCCTCTCCTCCCAGCTACGCCACAAGTACAACATGCGGTCTGCAAGGAGGACGAGGTGCAGGTCGACTGCTACCCTCTCCTCCGAGCTACGCCACAAGTACAACGTGCGGTCTGCAAGGAGGACGAGGTGCAGGTCGACTGCTACCCTCTCCTCCGAGCTACGCCACAAGTACAATGTGTTTTCCATAAGACACCTTGAAAATCCTACCGAGTGGAGAGCAAACCTCCCACTCGGGGGCTTAGCTGCAGCCGAGTGCTCGCCTAAGTTTTTAAAATCCTACCGAGTGGAGAGCAAACCTCACACTCGAAGGCTTAGCTGCAGCCCAGTGCTTGCCTAAGTTTTGAAAATCCTACCGAGTGGAGAGCAAACCTCCCACTCGGGGGCTTAGCTGCAGCCCAGTGCTCGCCTAAGTTTTGAAAATCCTGCCGAGTGGAGAGCATACCTCCCACTCGGGGGCTTAGCTGCAGCCCAGTGCTCGGCTAAGTTTTGAAAATCCTACCGAGTGGAGAGCAAACCTCCCACTCGGGGGCTTAGCTGTAGCCCAGTGCTCGCCTAAGTTTTGAAAATCCTACCGAGTGGAGAGCAAACCTCCCACTCGGGGGCTTAGCTGTAGCCCAGTGCTCGCCTAAGTTTCGAAAATCCTACCGAGTGGAGAGCAAACCTCCCACTCGAGGGCTTAGCTGCAGCCCAGTGCTCGCCTAAGTTTTGAAAATCCTACCGAGTGGAGAGCAAACCTCACACTCGGAGGCTTAGCTGCAGCCCAGTGCCTGCCTAAGTGAATTAGGGAACAAGTCGATTGCAATAAGCGCCTCGCTTTAACCTGCAAAAGACATCTCAAACCAAATACAAGCATATTCAAACGTCAAATCCAAGTTCGGATAAATACCTAACGGAACCGAAAGTGCTCAGGCGCTAAGCCTGTTAAGGTTTGTCGGTTACAAAAATCACTCGGCATACCGAGGCAAATTTAAAGTGTCGACCTCAAGAAGTTTTTTACCCCTCCTGTGGAGGGCTGGAAGGTGCGACAAACTCGTCAAGGTCGATTCCATCAGCAATCCGAGTGGCAGCGGCGATGAAGGTCTCCATGAAAGACCGGAAATCGTGCTTCTTGGTGTTAGCCACCCGAAGAGCCGCCAACTTGTCTTCTCGTGCATCCTTGCAATGGACTCGGGCCAGAGATAGAGCAACATCTGCTCCACACCTGGCAGAAGACTTCTTCCACTCCTGCACTCGGCCTGGGACTGTGTTCAGTCGAGTCATCAGGGACTCGAGGTCATTCTGGAGCGTCTCCCTGGGCCAGAGCATAGCGTCGATGCGGGAAGTGGCGACTTTCAGCCTCGCGGGATAATCAACAACGGCAGCGACACGAGATTCGAGCCGGAGCACATTCATGGCGACTTCATCATTCATCGGAGAGTTGATGGGGTCCAGGTTAGGCTCCAGTCGACCAGTCTCCTCTTTAAAGTTTTGGCAAAATTCTGCAAGCACAACCACCGAGTCAAGACAACAGTCGGATGGAAAGATCACAGTTGAAATACCTGTTTGGTGCAAAAGATTACCTTCGAGCATGAGGAATAGCTTCTTGACGAGTCCGCCCAGATAAGCCTCCAGATCGTTCTTCTTCCCCACCAACTCACTGGCCTTGTCACTGAGGGCAATTTTATCACTTTTCAGTCGATTGACCTCCTTGTTGGCAACATCAAGAGCAGCTTTCAGATTGGTGTTCTCTTCTTCAAGCTTGGTAACCGAAGCCAGCTTCTCATCTATGAGCCTGGTCTTCTATAAAGTTGTTTTCTGCATCTCAGCCAACTCAAGGTCTTTCTTCTTCTGGGCCTCCTTCACTTTGCCTGCAAAGTTACAGCAAGGTCAGACTTTGAAACAAATGAGGGGCAAAGACAGTTGTCGAAGCCTCACCAAACATACCTTTAGCTTCCTCCTTCGCCTTTGATAAATTCTCCTGGGCCAGCTTCAGGTCAAGCTCGAGCTGGATGTGTTTCTTCTCCAACTCAGTGTAACGAGCCGCAAGGTCGCATGATTTCTACGAAGAACCAATCGACAAAATGTCAAAGACAATTCACTTCCGAGTGACTAAGGAAAAATCATACGTTTCTAAGACTACGGTCGAATACAAATATTCGACCATAGTCTCGGGAAATACACCCAGTGGGTGCACTCAGCGTGCCCCCACTAGTTCTATCAATCCAGAGTCGACCAGTCGACCAAAAAAACCGGAGATGCTCTTCAGACTGTAGTCTACTGCCAGCAGTCGACCACAGTCTCGGGGACTACACCCTTTGGGTGCACTCAGCGTGCCCCCACCGGATTGTGAAATCCATTTGACCTAGTCGAATGAAGAAAAAACTTAACTTATAAAGCCTATGGTCGACTGCCAGCAGTCCACCATAGCCTCGGGGACTACACCCAGTGGGTGCACTCAGCGTGCCCCCACTAAACCGGAATTCCAATCAACACACCCAGTGGGTGTAGGACAATCACTATGGACTTCAGAATGAAGAATTTTCAAATATGATATCCTAACAGAACAGGCGATGACCGACTGACCTGAACGTTACTCTGAAGAGCTGAGCTGGCGTCATAGGCGGCCTGGCTTGCTTCCCGGATGGCCTTCACTTGCTCCATCATGACTCCCGCCTGGCGTATTGCTTATTTGTAGCACTGGCTTGGTCCTCTGGGACGAAGTGGGTTGAGAAAAGTGACGGCTGTACAGCACTCGACGATGAGGGGCGAGCACTCGTCAACGGTACCGCAAAAGATACGGTAGGCCGAGTGACGTTCTCACCCTTCGCGACCAGTGTTTCGGAGGCTGGCACGCCCTGAGTCACCTTGCCAGCAGACGCTTTCCTGTTCCTCCTTGGCCTCAGTGGTTCTTCATCGTCGTCGTCAGGAAGGGTAATAACGACATTGGACGGAGCTACAGAAAAGAATCAAAATTAGAGATAAAGAGCCAATCGACTGAAGACAGGATTGTGAAAGTCATACCAGGTTTTGAAGTAGCAGCGTCTTCCATCTCATGATCGTCAGCCCTGGCCAAGGTATCAAAAGTAGCAGCACTGCAATTCCAAAAATCAGTCGGTTAACTCATGAGTTGGCCAAAAATAAACTCATGTAGAACAAGAAGACTCAAGTAGCATTATTACCCTGATATGGTGGGAATCGCCACCTTCATCTTCGGAAGACCTTCGCCAGCTTCGATGGCGCCACTCGAGATTGCTTCGGAGCCTTCTCAGTCGGCGCCGGAGAAGTGGTCCGAGGGCGCTTAGTCGACTGCGCGACAGTCGCGACCCCCTTACCGCGTTCAGTTGCAGGGTCATGGACGAGCTTCGAACGTCTTTCCGAGCGAGGAGGTGCAACTTCCTCCTCCTCCTCCTCTTCTTCCTCCTCACCAGAGTCATCATCATCATCATCATCATCAACGGCATCCGAGTCCCACTCCTCCTGGCTTTCGCCCCCACTTCCTTCCTCCTCCTCAGTCGACGTTTGTGCTCCATTGGGCATCGAATATAATTCGGTGGTGGCCTGACAGACAACAAAGCAAAGATCAATCCACCAGTTTGCAGCAAAAGCAGAATGAGTATAGCAAGATTACAATTGAGGATAAAGTGGGCATACCGTGTCCGGAGTGTAGGTATGGTCGAGTGGGGGAATCCTCCTGGCTCCTCGAGGGTTATCCTTATTCCCTGTGACCGCGGCCATCCACCTCTCCAGTGTGGCGTCATCGACTGCTTCTGGATGGACCCGAGTTTCATCCTCGGTTCCACAGTACAACCACATTGGGTGGCCTCGGTACTGAAGTGGCTGGATGCGCCTCCTAAGGAAGACCTCCAGAAGATCCATGCCCGTCACTCCTTCCCGAACTAGCTGGACTACACGCTCCATCAACATTTTTACTTGGGGTTTCTCCTCAGGGAGCACCTTCAGAGAAGAGGGCTTGTTCACTCGGTCCATGGAAAAAGGAGGGAGACCAGTCGACTGCCCCGGCGTCAACTCGTCTTGACAGTAGAACCAAGTCAACTACCACCCTCTGACCGACTCAGGAAGAGTCATGGCCGGAAAAGTACTCTTGCTCCTCATCTGAATCCCAAGACCCCCGCACATCTGAATAACCTTAGTCCTATCGTCATCTGGATTTGCCTTTTTCATTGTCTGTGAGCGACAAGTGAATATGTGCTTAAACAGACCCCAGTGCGGTCGGCAGCCCAGGAAGTTCTCGCACATGGACACGAAGGCAGCAAGGTAGGCGATGGAATTTGGATTGAAATGGTGGAGTTGTGCCCCAAAGAAATTCAAGAAACCACGGAAGAAAACACTCGGAGGCAAGGAGAACCCACGGTCGACGTGAGTGGCCAGAAGAACACACTCATCCTCCTGCGGCTGTGGTTGCCACTCGTTCCCCGGGAGCCTCGCTGCTCTGTGAGGGATCAAACCCTCGTTGGCCATCTCAGTGAGATCCTTCTCGGTGATGGTCGAGTGGATCCAATCCCCTTGAACCCAACCGTGCGGCAGGCGGGACCTTGACGAGGATCCGCCCCGACTGGTCGCCCTCCCTTTCGCCTTCCCCGTCGCCGTCGCCTTCTTCGTGCGCTCCAGAGCCGCCGTCTTCTCCTTCACCATTGTTGCCGGTGAAAGCGTACGAGGAGTGGTTGGGCGGAGGCGAGAGCGGGCGCCGTGGGCGGAGGTGGAGAGGACAGAAGGAGAAGTGGGGAGGTATTGTTCAAAAACCCTCGCCGGGCGCATTTTATAAGGACGCTTTCGAGTGGATGACAAGTGGGCCCAGGCAATCCAATCACATCCCGAACAGTCGCGCGTACGCGATACGTGGCGAAAAAGGCGGCGCGGGAATCGAGGCGTCTATGCCCTATCCCCTCCGAGCGCTGCGGTCCGCCCCGCTTCGCGCGCTTCCCAAAGTTCGGATCCCACGAAATCCGCTAACAGCAGATCAATCTGTCAGACGAGAGATTTCCTGCGATCCGTTGCTCGGAAGTTTCTAAGTTCAAAAGTTCACTCGACGAGAGAAAAGAATGGATCAAGGCGACCGAAAGAAAAGTTGCTGTAATCCGCAAAAAGATTATTGGTCCAAGATGATACATGTTCAGAACATAAAAGTGAGTCGGAAATATCATCAACTCCTTTACTCAAACCTCGATCCATTCGGGGGCTAATGATGAAGTCATGTACCTAGGGTAGGGTCATAGACCTGTCCTAAGTACCCTTCCCAAGGACACCCTCAGAAGAAACTGCATTCCAGTCGACCAAGAGGGACTTCACTCGACTGACTCGAAGGACTCGACTATGAAGATTCACTCGACCACCAGGAGATCAAGAGCCACTCTGCATCCAAACGGTCTGTAATTAAAGTAGTCTTTATGGCATTTAGGACACTTTATGTAAGGCGTTACCAGTAACGCCTAGCC
This sequence comes from Triticum timopheevii, assembly GCA_963921465.1. Classification (NCBI taxonomy): domain Eukaryota; kingdom Viridiplantae; phylum Streptophyta; class Magnoliopsida; order Poales; family Poaceae; genus Triticum; species Triticum timopheevii. Next base: position 110,955,579 of record OY997270.1, read on the forward strand.
TTAATGTACTTTAAACCCTGCATAACTGAGGGCCGGAGGGGTCTGGCAGACACTATATAAGCCACCCCCTCCTCAGTGTAAAGGGTTCGCACCCCTGTAATCCATACACACATAATCCAGTCGACCGCCTCCGGGCTCCGAGACGTAGGGCTGTTACTTCCTCCGAGAAGGGCCTGAACTCGTACATCCCTTGTGTTTACAACTGCTCCATACCTACCCCCCATTCTACTGTCAGACTTCGAACCACGACAAACACCATGGGGTCCTGTTCATCCAACCCCCCACCAGGAACTATTACTCCAACCCCCCCCCCCCCCAACAACACTCACTGTTCATCCAGAGACAGCATCGATTGGCTTCAGTTAGCAGCAGTAGTGAAGGAGTCGCTCGATCGGGTTCAATTAACAACCATCGATCGATCGCTCGGGTTCAGTAACGCATAGCATGCAGTGCAATCGCTCGGGTTCAGTTAGGCGAACACCTCGCTCGGGTACAGTTAGAGTCCAACCCCTCGCACCGACTCGCATATGAGTACGAGAGAAACACGCATCGCTCGGCCCCCTGACCACCCACCGTAACCGGGAACTCCCCAAAATTTTCCTCGCCCTCGCTTCTACCATGGTTTTTCTGTCACGGACAGCCCAAAGAATGTCATGCAGCTGCGTCTCCAGCCCGCCCAGGACGAAAAGCCCATTACAGCTGCGTTTCCGGTCATGCAGCTGCGTTTCCGTCATGGTTTTTTGTCATAGAAGTAGGAGCCCACCACATTATAATGATACCGGATTTTGTCACAATTATCGTCATAGAATTATCATAAGCATGACAGGAAAAATTTGTTCGGTCGAAAATGTCACGGATGTGTCATTTTTTGTAGTGATGCCTTCCGGGGCATCCCCAAGCTTAGTTGCTTGGATATTCCTTGAATATTACCTTGGGGTTCCTTGGGCATCCCCAACCTTAGGGTCTTGTCACTCATTATTCTCCTCATATCGACATCTCATCCAAAACTTGAAAACTTCAATTAGAGAAAACTTAAGGGAACTTCGTGAGATAGGTTAGTATGATAAAGAGCAAACCATTTCACTTTTGGTACTGTCAAAAACAAGATTCATAATTGTTTCCACACAATTCCTACTGTAGCATAACATTTCTACTATTTATATTGAGCAATATAAGCCATAGAAACTAGTGAACAAGCAAACTATGCATTGAAAACAGAATGTGTCAAAAAACAGAACGGTCTGTAGTAATCTGTACTCAAACCATACTTCTGCTACTCCAAAAATTATGAAAAAGTTGGACCACGTGAGCAATTTGTATATTAATCTTATGCAAAAAGAATCAACTCAAAAGCACCCTTCTATTAAAAATGAGAGTTATTTTCGTGAGCGCAAGAGTTTCTGCTTTTCAGCAGGCTTTACTTGGCACTTTATTGAAACAAAAGCAATAAAACATGATTACTACAGTATCATAATCATGTGAACACACAAAAATAGTACATAAAAGTGTTGGGTTGTTTCCCAACAAGCGCTTTTCTTTAAAGCCTTTTAGCTAGGCATGACGAGTTCAATTATGCTCGCAAAAAAGATAACGATTGAAACAGAAAAAGTGAGCATCATGAAGCATATGACTAGCAAATTTAAGTCTAACCCACTTCCTATGCATAGGGATTTTGTGATCAAACAACTTATGGGAGCAAGAATCAACTAGCATAGGAAGGCAAAACATGCATAACTTCGAAAACTTCAACACATAGAGAGGAAACTTGATATTGTTGAGATATGTAGATGCATATGTTCCACTCTCATAATAATTTTCAGTCGCATCATGAATGAATTCAACAATATAACTATCACATAAAGCATTGTTTTCATGATCCACAAGCATAGAAATTTTATATTTAAATTACTCTCCACATAAGCAAATTTATTCGAATGAATAGTAGTTGGAGCAAACTCAACAAAATAACTATCATGGGATTAAAAATTAAAATATTAATGACAAGTTTCATGGTTATCAATATTCTTTATAGCATACATGTCATCACCATAATCATCAAAGATAGGAGGCATGCTTTCATCATAATAAACTTGCTCACCAAAACTTGGGGGAGTGAAAATATTATTTTCATCAAACATAGTATCCCCAACCTTATAGCTTTGCATATCATTAACATAATGGATATTCAAAGAATTCATACTAAAAACATTGCAATCATGCTCATCATTCATGCCAGTCATTTTACTAAATTCTTCTTCTAGCAACTGAGCACAATTTTCCGTTCCATCATTTTCAAGAAAGATATTATAAAGATGATCAATAATATGATGCAACCTCAATTCCATTTTTATGTAGTTTTCTTTTCAAACTAGTGAATAAACAAGAAACTAAAAGATTCAATTGCAAGATCTAAAGATATACCTTCAAGCACTCACCTCCCCAGCAACGGCGCCAGAAAAAGAGCTTGATGTCTACTATGCAGCTTTATTCTTGTAGATACATGTTGGGCCTCCAAGCGCAGAGTTTTGTAGGACAGCAGCAATTTTCCCTCAAGTGTATGACCAAAGGTTTACCAATCCGTGAGGGGTGTAGGATGAAGATGGTCTGTCTCAAACAACCTGCAACCAAATACAAGAAATCTTTTGTGTCCCCAACACACCCAATACAATGGCAAATTGTATAGGTGCACTAGTTCGACGAAGAGATGGTGATAAAAGTGTAATATGGATGGTAGAAATATATTTTTGTAATCTGAATAAATAAAAACAGCAAGGTAGAAAATAGTAAACGGGCACAAAAACGGTATTGCAATGATGGAAAATGGGGCATAGGGTGCATACTTTCACTAGTGCAATCTCTCAACAATGCTAACATAGTCGGATCATATGATTATCCCTCAAAGTGCAATAAAGAATCACTCCCGAGTTCGTATTAGCGGAGAACAAAAGATAGAAATTGTTTGTAGGGTACGAAACCACATCAAAGCTATTCTTTCTGATCGATCTATCCTAGAGTTCTTACTAAAATAACAGCAAGCTATTCTTTCGATCAATCTAATGAAGAGTTTGTACTAAAATAACACCATATGACACATATTAACCAACTCTAACGTCACCTAGATACCCCAATGTCACTGCGAGTACCCGTGAGTTAATTATACGATATGTATCAAACAATTTCAGATTCATAATGCTCAATCCAACACAAAGAACTACAATGGGACCCAGAAAGTTTCTGTCGGAGAAAAGATAATAAAAACATGCACCAACCCCTATGCATAGATTAGTACAATGTCACTCATAAACCATAAGTGTAGGGGATCGCAACAGCTTTCGATGGTAAAGTATTCAACCCAAATTTATTGATTCGACACAAGGGGAACAAAGAATATTATTGAGTATTAGCAGTTGAGTTGTCAATTCAACCACACCTGGATAACTTAGTATCTGCAGCAAAGTATTTAGTAGCAAAAGTGGTATGATAATAAAGGTAACGGTGGCAAAAGTAAAGATAAATGTTTTTGGGGTTTTGTAGTAGTTGTAACAGTAGCAACGGAAAAGTAAATAAGCGAAGAACAATATATGAAAAGCTCGTAGGCAATGGATCAGTGATGGATAATTATGCCGGATGGGATTCCTCATGTAATAGCTATAACATAGGGTGACATAGAACTAGCTCCAGTTCATCAATGTAATGTAGGCATGTATGCCATAAATAGTCATACGTGCTTATGGAAAAGAACCTGCATGACATCTTTTGTCCTACCCTCCCGTGGAAGCGGGGTCCTAGAAGAAACTAAGGGATATTAAGGCCTCCTTTTAATAGAGAACGGGAACAAAGCATTAGCACATAGTGAATACATGAACTCCTCAAACTATGGTCATCACCGAGAAGTATCCCGATTATTGTCACTTCGGGGTTGTCGGATCATAACACATAATAGGTGACTATAGACTTGCAAGATAGGATCAAGAACACACATATATCATGAAAACATTATAGGTTCAGATCTGAAATCATGGCACTCGGGCCCTAGTGACCAGCATTAAGCATAGCAAAGTCATAGCAACATCAATCTCAGAACATAGTGGATACTAGGGATCAAACACCAACAAAACTAACTTGATTACATGGTAAATCTCATCCAACCCATCACCGTCCCGCAAGCCTACGATGGAATTACTCATGCACGGAGGTGAGCATCATGAAATTGGTGATGGAGGATGGTTGATGATGACGACGGCGATGAATCCCCCTCTCCGGAGCCCCAAACGAACTCCAGACCAGCCCTCCCGAGAGAGATTAGGGCTTGTCGGCGGATCTGTGTCGTAAAACGCGATGAAACTTTCTCTCTGATTTTTTTTCTCCCCAAGACGGAATATATGGAGTTGGAGTTGAGGTCAGTGGAGGTTCAGGGGGCCCACGAGATAGGAGGCCGCGCTCTACAGGGGGGCGCCCCCTGTCTCGTGGACAGGCCCTGGGCCCCCTTGTATTAATTCTTTCGCCAAAAATTCTTATTAATTCCAAAAAGTGCCTCCGTGGATTTCCAGGACATTCCGAGAACTTTTCTTTTCTACACATAAAACAACATCATGGCAGTTCTGCTAAAAACAGCGTCAATCCGGGTTAGTTTCATTCAAATCGTGCAAGTTAGAGTCCAAAACAAGGGAAAAAGTGTTTGGAAAAGTAGATACGTTGGAGACGTATCAACTCCCCCAAGCTTAAACCTTTGCTTGTCCTCAAGCAATTCAGTTGATAAACTGAAAGTGATAAAGAAAAACTTTTACAAACTCTGTTTGCTCTTGTTGTTGTAAACATGAAAAGCCAGCATTCAAGTTTCAGCAAATATTATGAACTAACCATACTTACAATAACACTTAGCTCTCCTCATATCAATAACATAATCAGCTAGCGAGCCATAATAATAAAACTCGGATGACAACACTTTCTCAAAATAATTATAACATGATATAACAAAATGGTATCTCGCTAGCCCTTTCTGAGACCGCAAAACATAAATGCAGAGCACCTTTAAAGATCAAGGACTGACTAAACATTGAAATTCATGGTAAAAGAGATCCAGTCAAGTCATACCCAATATAAACCAATAATAATGAATGCAAATGACAGTGTGCTCTCCAGTGGGTGCTTTTAATAAAAACGGTGATGACTCAACATAAAAGTAAATAGATAGGCTCTTCGCAAAGGGAAGCAGGGATTTGTAGAGGTGCCAGAGCTCGATTTTAAAATAGAGGTTGAATAACATTTTGAACGGCATACTTTCGCTGTCAACGCAACAACTATGAGATGGCTGTATCTTCCATACTACATGCATTATAGGCAGTTCCCAAACAGAATGGTAAAGGTTTATACTCTCCCAACCACCAACAAGCATCAATCCATGGCTTGCTCGAAACAACGAGTGCCTCCAACATACAACAACCCTGGGGGAGTTTTGTTTAATTATTTTGATTTGCTTTGATCTTTTTGGATCATGGGACTGGGTATCCTGGTTACTGGCCCTTTCTCGTGAATGAGGAGTGGAGTCCACTCCTCTTGAGAATAACCCACCTAGCATGGAAGATAAAGGCAGCCCTAGTTGTAACATGCGCTACACGAGCATACAAAACAAAATTTCATTTGAAGGTTTGGAGTTTGGCACATACAAATTCACTTGGAACGGCAGGTAGATACCGCATATATGTAGGTATAGTGGACTCATATGGAACAACTTTGGGGTTTAAGGAGTTTGGATGCACAAGCAGTATTCCTGCTTAGTACTAGTGAAAGCTAGCAAAAGACTGGGAAGCGACCAACTGAGAGAGCGACAACAATCGTAAACATGCATTATAATTAATTTACACCGAGTACAAGCATGAGTAGGTTATAATCCACCATGAACATAAATATCGTGAAGGCTATGTTGATTTGTTTCAACTACATGCGTGAACATGTGCCAAGTCGAGTCACTCAATTCACTTAAAGGAGGATACCATCCCATTATACCACATCATAATTATTCTAATAGCATGTTGGCACGCAAGGTAAACCATTATAACTCATAGCTAATCAAGCATGGCACAAGCAACTATAATCTCTAAATGTCATTGCAAATATATTTACTTCATAATAGCTGACTCAGAAACGATGAACTCATCATATTTACGAAAACAAGAGAGGTCGAGTTCATACCAACTTTTCTCATCCCAATAAGTCCATCATATATCGTCATTATTGCCTTTCACTTGCACGACCGAACGATGTGTATAATAATAAGAGTGCACGTGCATTGGACTAAGCTGGAATCTGCAAGCATTCAACTCAAGAGAGAAGACAAGTAAAATGGGCTCTGAGTTAAATAAACAATCATGCATATAAGAGCCACTAAGCATTTTCAATATGGTCTTCTCGACCCCCAAAGGAAAGAAAAGAAAATAAAACTATTTACACGGGAAAGCTCCCAACAAGTAAGAAGAAGAACTAGAAATCTTTTTTTTTGGTTTTCATTTTAATTTCTACTACAAGCATGGAAATTAAACTAACTATTTTTTTGGTTTTTCTCAAGGTTTAAGAAACACACAAGAAGACAAACTAGAAAAAGAAATTTAAACTAACGTGGATAATACAGTGAAAGAGTATGAGCACCGACGACTAGTGTGTGAACATGAATGTAAAGTAAGTGAGAAATACGTACTCCCCCAAGCTTAGGCTTTTGGCCTAAGTTGGTCTAGTACCAAGGACCGCCTGGCTGATATCCATAAGTGAAACCGGGGTTGTACTGAGATGCAGAGGCAACAACCTCCTGAGCAGCAGCGTGTTGGCGAGCTGCCTCCATTCCCCTCTCGTATTCAGGTGCTTCCTCCCTGGTGACAACATATCTTCCTTTTGCCTGATAATCAAAAAGGTAGGGAGCAGGAAGAGTAACAGGGACGACGTTGCGTCTGTCATAGACTAGTCGATAATGGAGGAATTGTTCATTCCTCTCAAGAAAATGATGAGTAAACATAGCTTCTTTATCTAAATAAATAGTTGGTAAAATCATATCCCCCTCTTGTGGAGCTATATTAAGAAAATTAGCCACGCGGGTTGCATAAATTCCTCCAAATAAATCCCCCCTTCTACTATTATTCTGCAACCTACGTGCAACTATTGCCCCCAAGTTATAACCTTTATAACCTGAGACAGCACTCTTGAGGACACAAAGATCAGGGACACACATGTAACATACTTCGTCCTTACCGTTAATGCATCTACCAATAAAGAGAGCAAAGTAATGTATAACAGGAAAATGAATGCTCCCTATGGTAGCTTGTGCTATGTCCCTAGATTCTCCCGCAGTAATACTAGCTAGAAAATCTCTAAATTCAGATTTGTGAGGACCATTGATATTACCCCACTGCGGGAGTTTGCAAGCAGTTGTGAAATCCTCTAAATCCATGGTATAAGATGTATCATAAATAACAAACATGACACTAGGAGTATTATGCATACAGTTATATTGGAACCTCCGCACAAAGGAATCAGTCAAATGATAGTATTGAGGACACTTATCTTGTAAGAAGTCATCCAGCTTGGCATTACTGCCAGTTTCAAAACTGGCGGATCTCGGGTAGGGGGTCCCGATCTGTGCGTCTAGGCTAATGGTAACAGGAAGCAAGGGACACAATGTTTACCCAGGTTCGGGCCCTCTCGATGGAGGTAAAACCCTACTTCCTTCTTGATTAATATTGAAGATATGAGTAGTACAAGAGTAGATCTATGTAACACCCCGGATGTAACTTTCCATATTTGTAACTCCAACTCTTGCCATTTTCGGCTATGTGCTATGATATTCCCTCCGTGGTTGGGATTTGTTTTAGTTTTGCATTTTGTCCATGTCATGCATCTCATATCATGTCATCATGTGTATCTCATTCGCATACGTGTTCGTCTCATGCTTCCGGGCATTTTCCCCGTTGTCCGTTTTGCAATCCGGCGCTCCTATGTCCCCCGGCGTCCCCTTTTACATTTTTCCATGAGTGGGTATTAAACTTTCTCGGAATGGACCGAGCCTTGCCAAGTGGCCCTGGTATAGCACCGGTAGACCACCTGTCAAGTTTCGGGTCATTTGGAGCTCGTTTGATACTCCAACGGTTAACCGCACTCTCGCAAAGGCCTCTTTTAAGTTGCAGCCCAACACCCCTCCAAACCAGCCCAATAACCCATCTAAGTAACCTCCATGCTCTCAGTCGTTCGATCACGATCGTGTGGGCGAAAACCGCACTCCATTTGGAGTCTCCTAGCTCCCTCTACCTATAAATATAGACCCCATTTCCAAATCCCGGATCAAACCACCCTAACACTAGCTCCCCGCACCTCGCGCCGCGCCGGACACGTCCGCCGCCGGCCGGACGCACCGGCGCAGCCAACCGGGCTGTGCCACGTGGCGCCGCCGCCGCCCGTACCGCGCCGCCCCGCGCAGGTCCGCCCGGGCCCGAGGAGGGCCCCCGAGGCCCGAGTCGCCGACGCCTCCCGTCCCCGCCGCCCGAGCGCAGCGCCGCCGCCTCCCCGCGCTCCGGCCTCGCCCCCGCCGCCCGGAGCTCGCCGCCGGCCGCCGCCGCGGTCGCCGCCCCGCGCCCTGCGCCCTCCGCCGCCGTCCTCTGTCAGCGGCCGCGCCACCGCCCGGCCCTGCCTCCGGCCGCGCCGCCGCCGCCCGGTCCCGCTCCGGTCGACGCCCCGGCCTCTCCTTCCTCCGGCCTGAGCTCCATCCCACGCCGGCGAACCTCGAGCAGCGCGCCGATCCAGATCCGATCCAGGAACCCTAGGTTGACTTTCCCCGACCCCCAAAATCCACTAAGTCCTTTTCTGCCAATATATTGTTGCATTTTCATCGCATCACATCTCTGAATCCGTAGCTCCATTTCGTGCGTATAATATATCAAATTGTTCGCTCGAAGAGTAGATCATTTCATCTCATTGCGTCATTTTCATTTGAGCTCATCTTGATGCCCGAAATGCTGTTGGAAGAGGGCTATGTGATGTTGGTTTCTGTTTCTTAACAGAACTTGCACTTTTGCTATTTTTGCCATGATTAATGTGTGCACCTTATGAACTTGAGCCCTACATATGTCTTGATCTATGCCATGTTATCTTTCCAGGGTGTATGCCATGTATTTTTGTGATCAATGTGGTGACTAGCACAAGCATGCAAACTAGGGATGATAATGTTGCTGACTTCAGGAACTTAGTGTTTTCACTAAGTCATGTCCTGCTGTTATTTTTATGCCATATGTTCATGTTGTTACAGAGAGATCTATGCCCTTTTTGAGCATGATTAGTAAGGGTGTTTTGAACATATGGATGTGCTCTATCCATCCATGCCTTTGTTGGCATTTATGGAGTAGTCTAGCATGTCATTTTCATGCTCTACTTTTGCTTCAAAATGTTTCCTGGCAGATTGTTTACATGAGAATCAATTTTCACAAGGTTGTTGTAGTTGATCCGTGTATGCTATGATGTTGTTCTTGCCATGTATAGCTTCTATGCCATGTCTTCTTGATGGGTGTATGCTTAGTTTATCATGAGATGCTCTGTAGTGAGTGCATCGAGCTCACGAACATGCCTACTTGTTATCTATTTTTGCCATGCCCAGTTTTCTGCTAAGTCTGAGATCTGTAATAAAACTTGCATTGTTTACATGGGTGCCATCATATCCTCTAGTCCTTTTTGGCTTATGGTCAGTAAGGGACTTTTGATCTATGCTTTGAGTAGATTCCTGCCATGTCTTGTTTTGCTATTATAAGTTCCTGTAGCTTGTTGTTTGCTTGCTCTAAACATGCCTTCCTGATGTTAATTTCTGGCATACTAGTATTTTCACTAAGTCTGTGAACCTGATATTTTTTGCACTTTCACCATGCTTGTTTGAACCTGTTATGATGTGATTTAGCCGTAGCTCAGTGTTCCTCTTTTGTTAAGCATCTCCTGTAGATCACTTCCATATGCTTTGTTTTTATGTTGGGGTGCTGTAGCATAGTTTCTTGTTGCATGCTAAGTAGCCTCATGCTGTTAAACGCAGATTCGCGTCATTCTTGTTTTGCTTGTCATTTGCAAACCGTGCATCCGATTCCGGTGATCTTTATATCAATTTCAACCGAAATCATCTCATCTTTCCAGAGGCATACTTGGTTTGCCAAGTTGATGCCCGGTTCATCATTTTCCTTCCGGAGCACACATATGCATTGCATATCTCATCTCGCATGGCATGGCATGTTTTGCATCATATTGCTTGTGCATTGCTCCTCGGTTGATTGTTGTTCCATTGCTTGTGTTCTTGCTTTGGGTAGAGCCGGGAGACGAGTACATGTACGAGGAACCTGTTGAGAACGCCTACGAGGATCCAGCCTTCGACAACTCTGAGAACCTTGCAGGCAAGATGACCATACCTTCGATATCACTTCTATCTTTACTTGCTAGATGCTCACTCTTTTGCTATGCCTATGCTGCGATACCTACCACTTGCTATATCATGCCACCCATATTGCCATGTCAAACCTCTAACCATCCATGTCCTAGCAAACCGTTGATTGGCTATGTTACCGCTTTGCTCAGCCCCTCTTATAGTGTTGCTAGTTGCAGGTGAAGATGAAGTTTGTTCCTTGTTGGAACACGGATATTTTGGGATATCACAATATCTATTGTTTTTAATTAATGCATCTATATACTTGGTAAAGGGTGGAAGACTCGGCCTTATGCCTGGTGTTTTGTTCCACTCTTGCCGCCCTAGTTTCCGTCATACCGGTGTTATGTTCCTTGATTTCGCGTTCCTTACGCTGTTGGGTGATTTATGGGACCCCCGTGACAGTTCGCTTTGAATAAAACTCCTCCAACAAGGCCCAACCTTGGTTTTACCATTTGACCACCTACCACCTACCACTTTTCCCTTGGGTTTTCGCAAGCCCGAGGGTCATCTTTATTTTAGCCCCCCCGGGCCAGTGCTCCTTCGAGTGTTGGTCCGAACCGAGCCGCCTGCGGGGCCACCTCGGGGAAACTCCAAGTCTGGTTTTACTCGTTGCCTGTCTCATCCGGTGTGCCCTGAGAAGGAGATATGTGCAGCTCCTATCGGGATTTGTCGGCACAGTCGGGTGGTCTTGCTGGTCTAGTTTTACCATTGTCGAAATGTCATGCGAACCGGGATTCCGAGACTGATCGGGTCTTCCGGGGAGAAGGTTTATCCTTCGTTGACCGTGAGAGCTTGTGATGGGCTAAGTTGGGACACCCCTGCAGGGTATTATCTTTCGAAAGCCGTGCCCGCGGTTATGAGGCAGATGGGAATTTGTTAATGTCCGGTTGTAGAAAACCCGAAGTTGACCTTAATTAAAATACATCAACCGCGTGTGTAACCGTGATGGTCCCTTCTCGACGGAGTCCGGGAAGTGAACACGGTGTTGGAGTAATGTTTGACGTAAGTCGTTTCAGGATCACTTCTTGATTGCTACTAGCTTCACGACCGTGCCTTGCTTCTCTTCTCGCTCTCTTTTGCGATCGCAGCCACCATATATGCTAGTCTCTTGTTGCAGCTCCACCTCATTACACGACCCTTCCCTTAAGCTTAAATAGACTTGATCTCGCGGGTGTGAGATTGCTGAGTCCTCGTGACTCACAGATTATACCAAAACAGATGTAGGTACCGGTGATACCAGCGCAGATGGCGCAACTGAGCTGAAGTGGGAGTTTGATGAGGCCCTTGGTCGTTACTATGTTTCATTTCCAGACGATCAGTAGTGGAGCCCAGTTGGGACGATCGGGGATCTGTGTTGCATTTGGGGTAGTCTTCTTTTATTTTGGTTCCGTAGTCGGACCTTGAGTGTAAACTGAATGATGGATGTTTATTTATGTATTGTGTGAAGTGGCGCCTGTAAGCCAACTATGTATCTCTTTCCCTTATGAATTACATGGGATGTGTGAAGATTACCTCACTTGCGACATTGCTTTCAATGCGGTTATGCCTCTAAGTCGTGCTTCGACACGTGGGAGATATAGCCACATCGAGGGCGTTACAAGTTGGTAATCAGAGCCAGGCCCGACCTTAGGAGCCCCACTGCTTGATCGTTTTTAGCGGCCGAGTTGTGTCTAGAAAAATGTTTTGAGTCATTTAGGATTATATATATCGGAGAGTTAGGAATTCTTTTTACTCCTCAGTCCCTTCGTCGCTCTGGTGAGGTCTCCTGACGTAGAAGTTTTGACTTTCCTCTCCTCAAATTTCACTAAATTTTTTTTAGGATCACGCGGGTATCTTGGAATCGTTCCGATGGTTTTATGATGAGAACATTGTCTTGGTGCCTCCTATCAGGGGTTTAGTGGAAGTGTCCCGGGGAGTTGAGCTCTGAGGTGTTGTCGTCATAATTTTATCGTTGCAGTTCTGGAATACCCGAGTTTAGTACGCCGACATCGAAAATCTCTTTTATGCATTTGTTGGTGAGATAACCCCGTTAACCCAGTAGTGAGGTGAGTACGGGAGTATTGCCATGACTCGTATAACGGATGCTTTTCGAAGGTTGAGGTACACGATTTCCGAAGGTTTCTTGGTTATGTGTTGACGGATGGATACAGCTGGATGTAGGGATTGTTAGTTTGGGTGAGATATATTGCTTCCCCTGTATCCCCAACACCTGATTGCGTAACCGGAAAGTTTCGGGAGTTTATAGGTGGGATTCAAGTAGCTCTAGCACTTCTTCCCGCAGATATTTGGTTTGTGATTGGGTAATCCTTACCACTTATTTGTTCCATTCATACCTTGTTTTTATTTTCATTCATCAATCTCTTATCAAGTGGCTTCTCACCTTAATGGACGTGATGTTTACTTTGGAATTCATTCGTTCATCCCTGTTTGAATGTTTATTGTGAAGACTATATGTTGCAATTTCTATCCGTTGATTCAACTTGTCTATCTGTCAATCAAGATGCTAACGGATGTTACCCTCTTCAGGATGGCTCTGCCAACGCGTCAGAATCAGGAACACAGTGACGGGAGTCAGGCGAACCCTCCACCTCCACCTCCGCCTCCGGAGGCATGGCAAACTTTAATGGCAACCACTAACGCCAATGCTCAATTGTTGATTCAGCTGATGCAAGAGCGTAACCAAGGCCAAGGCAACCAAGGGAATCAAGGTCAAGGGCAGTTCTACCATCAACCTCAGTTTCCTACCCTCAACCAGTTCCTTGCAAATCAGGCAAAGTCTTTCAGCTACTGTGTCGAGGCCACAGACGCCGACGATTGGCTCGTGGATATCAACAAGCATTTCGAATGCAACAATGTCAAACCTGAGGACTACGTCAAGTTCGCGTCTTTTCAGCTCAAGGATCAAGCAGTTGATTGGTTCCAGCAATACAAGGATTCCAGAGGAGGTCGAGTGATTACTTGTACTGATTTCTGTCGGGACTTTAAAGCTCACCACATTCCTACCAGTGTTGTTGAGAGTAAGCGTGAGGAGTTCAATCTCAAGCAAGGCAACATGTCAGTGTACGAATACAACATGCAGTTTCAGAAACTTGCTCGCTTCGCTAAACAAGACGTTCCTGATGAAAAGAGTATGATCTATCAATTCAGAGGTGGCCTTAGAGAGGATCTGCAGTTAGCTCTTGTTCTTGTTGAGCCTACTCAGTTTGATCAATTCTACAATATGGCCCTCAAGCAAGAAGGTGCTCAGCTCAAGTGTGAGGCTTCTAAGAATAGAGTCAGGGATGTAGTTCAGTCTTCTTCTTCCTCTCAAGTGGCAGCTAAGCAACAAAAGTTCTACCTTCCTCCTCCTCCGTTCCGTCAGCCTTACCAACAGAAGAACTCAGGTGGTCGTGGATCTTCCCACCCACCCAACCCAAGCTACCAGAACAAGTCTCAGCCTCAAGCTCCAAGGTCAAATGCTCCTTATCACCGTCCGCTCTCAGAGGTGACCTGCAACAAGTGTCAGCAAAAAGGTCACTATGCGAACAAATGCTTCAACCAAAGGCGCCTTCCTCCTCCTCCTCCTGTGAGGTCTTCAAGCAATGTAGTGGTCAAGCATAATCCCAAGTCTGCAAAGGTGAACATGATGAATGCAGCGCAAGCAGAGGAATCTACTGACGTGATAATGGGTAATCTTCCAGTTAATGATATTCCTGCAAAAGTCTTATTTGATACCGGTGCATCGCATTCTTTCATGTCATATCCTTTTGCATCGAAGCACAATTTTGACACAAAGGAATTACCTAGAGCAATGCAAGTTATTTCTCCGGCTAAGCGTTTGAGATCTACCTTATTGGTTCCGAATGTCGGTATCAAGATGGGCGACTATAGATTTCTATCTTCTCCAATGGTCCTTGGTGACTCTGATATCGATCTTATTCTCGGGATGGACTGGCTTTCTCAGCACAAAGCTCAACTTGATTGTGCTGCCAGGGAAATTCATTTGACACACTCTTCTGAGGATGTTATCATCTATGCCGCTCGTGATGAAACCATTCGGTTGTTTTCTCTCAATGAGAAGGGAGAGCTACACGCAATCTCTCAGATTCCAGTTGTTTGTGAGTACCAAGATGTCTTTACAAAAGAGCTTCCGGGTATGCCTCCTCATCGGCCAGTCGAATTCGTTATCGATCTTGAGCCTGGCACTGAACCCGTTTGCAAGCGTCCTTACAAGCTTGGACCTGAAGAACTGAAGGAATTGAAGAAGCAGCTCGATGAACAAGAGCGTATGGTTTTGATCAGACCGAGTTCATCTCCATGGGGATGTGGAGTTCTTTTTGTCCAGAAGAAGGATGGCACGGACCGACTTTGTGTTGATTACCGTCCATTGAACAAGAAGACAATCAAGAACAAGTATCCACTTCCCAACATCAATGAGCTATTCGAGCAACTCAAAGGTGCTAAAGTATTCTCCAAGCTTGACCTTCGTATGGGTTATCATCAGATTCGCATTCGTGAACAAGATATTCCCAAGACAGCATTCAGAACAAGCTTTGGTTCTTATGAATATACTGTCATGTCTTTCGGCCTTGTCAATGCTCCTCCAACTTCCTCTCGCATGATGAACTTTATCTTCAACCCCTACACCAATGATTTCGTCTTGGTGTATCTCGATGATATTTTGGTCTTCTCCAAGAACAAGCAGGATCATGCCAAACATTTGCGATTGGTGCTCGACAAGCTCAGAGAGCATCAATTCTATGCGAAGTTTTCCAAATGTGAGTTCTGGCTTGATGAAGTTCTTTATCTTGGTCACATCATCTCCGCCAAGGGCATCGCTGTTAATCCCAAGAAGGTGTCTTCAATTGTGAATTGGGAACCTCCTCAGAATGTCAAGCAGCTCCGCAGTTTTCTCGGTCTTGCAAGCTATTGCCGAAGATTTGTTGAGAATTTCTCTAAGATTGCAAAGCCTCTTTCCAACCTCCTACAGAAGCATGTCAAGTATGTCTGGACGCCTGAGTGTGATGTCGCTTTCAACACCCTTAAAGAGAAGCTAGTCACCGCTCCTGTCTTGACTCCTCCTGATGAATCCAAGCCATTCGAAGTATTCTGTGATGCTTCTCTTCAAGGTCTCGGTGCTGTGTTAATGCAAGAGAAGAAAGTTGTGGCCTATACCTCTCGTCAGTTGAAGCCCAACGAAAAGAACTACCCCACTCACGATCTTGAGTTGGCGGCAGTTGTCCATGCATTGATAACATGGAGACATCTCTTAATGGGAAGGAAAGTGGACATTTTCACCGATCACAAGAGTCTCAAGTATATCTTCACTCAACCCAACCTCAACCTCAGGCAAACTCGATGGGTCGAAATGATTCAAGAGTACAATCCAAGTATTGAATATACTCCTGGCAAGGCGAATGTGATTGCAGATGCTCTGAGCAGAAAGGCTTATTGCAACAGCTTAATTCTCAAGCCATTTCAACCGGATCTTTGTGAAGCTTTCCGCAAGCTGAATCTTCAAGTTGTTCCTCAAGGCTTTCTTGCCAACCTCATAGTCTCTCCTAATTTGGAAGATCAAATTCGTGAGGCACAACTCCTGGATACCATGGTGAAGAAGGTGAAACGTGGTATTGACAAGGGCATTTCCAAATACAAGTGCTATCGCTTGGATGACAAAGATACTCTTTTCTTTGAGGATCGTATTGTGGTTCCTAAAGGCGATCTGAGAAAAGTCATCATGAATGAGGCACACAATTCCCTCCTATCCGTTTGTCCTGGAAGTACAAAGATGTACCATGACCTCAAGCAGTCGTATTGGTGGACTCGAATGAAGCGAGAAATTGCTCAATTCGTGAATGAATGTGATGTCTGCAGAAGGGTGAAAGCAGAACACCAAAGACCAGCTGGTCTCCTCCAACCTCTTGCTATTCCGGAATGGAAATTTGATCATATCGAGATGGACTTTGTGACTGGATTTCCTAAGTCCAAGCGTGGAAATGATGCTATCTTCGTTGTCATTGACAAGCTTACTAAAGTGGCTCATTTTCTTCCTATCAAAGAATCTATCACAGCAGCTCAGCTGGCAGAGCTATACACCTCCAGAATTGTCTCCTTGCATGGCATTCCGCAATTGATCTCTTCAGACCGTGGAAGCATCTTCACTTCTAAGTTCTGGGACTCCTTTCAGACGGCCATGGGCACCAACATTCGTTTCAGCACAGCTTCATCCTCAAACAAGTGGCCAAGTTGAGCGAGTCAATCAAATCCTTGAAGATATGCTCAGGGCTTGTGTCATTTCCTTTGGCATGAAGTGGAAAGATTGTCTTCCATATGCCGAGTTCTCCTACAACAACAACTTCCAAGCGAGTTCGGGCAAGGCCCCATTCGAAATTCTCTATGGCAGAAAGTGTCGTACTCCTCTCAATTGATTCGAGACAGGTGAACGCCAACTTCTTGGCAACGACTTGATCACAGAAGCCGAAGAAATGTGCAAAATCATTCTTGAGAATCTCAAAGCCGCGCAATCGCGCCAGAAGGTCTATTATGATGACAAGCACCGTGATGTGGCTTTTGAAATCGGAGACCATGTCTATCTCCGCGTCTCTCCAATGAAAGGCACTCGTCGCTTTGGTATCAAAGGGAAGCTTGCCCCTAGATACGTGGGTCCTTTCAAGATCATTGGCAAAAGAGGCGATCTCGCCTATCAACTTGAGCTTCCATCCAACTTTGCAAACGTGCATGATGTATTTCACGTGTCACAGCTCCGCAAGTGCTTCAAGATTCCTGAGCGCAACATCAACTTTCAAGAAATTGACCTCCAAGAAGATCTCTCTTATCATGAGCACCCCGTTGCTATTCTTGAAGAAACCGAGCGCAAGACTCGCGACAAGTCAATCAAATTCCTGAAAGTGAAGTGGTCACACCATTCCGACCGAGAAGCCACCTGGGAGCGCGAGGATCACCTCCGTTCCGAATATCCGGAGTTCTTTCAGTCCTAGATCTCGGGACGATATCCTCTTGTAGTGGTGGAATGTTGTAACACCCCGGATGTAACTTTCCATATTTGTAACTCCAACTCTTGCCATTTTCACCTATGTGCTATGTTATTCCCTCCGTGGTTGGGTTTTGTTTTCATTTTGCATTTTGTCCATGTCATGCATCTCATATCATGTCAACATGTGCATCTCACTCGCATACGTGTTCGTCTCATGCTTCCGAGCATTTTCCCCGTTGTCCGTTTTGCAATCCGGCGCTCCTATGTCCCCCGGCGTCCCCTTTTACATTTTTCCATGAGTGGGTATTAAACTTTCTCGGAATGGACCGAGCCTTGCCAAGTGGCCCTGGTATAGCACCGGTAGACCACCTGTCAAGTTTCGGGTCATTTGGAGCTCGTTTGATACTCCAACGGTTAACCGCACTCTCGCAAAGGCCTCTTTTAAGTTGCAGCCCAACACCCCTCCAAAACAGCCCAATAACCCATCTAAGTCACCTCCATGCTCTCGGTCGTTCGATCACGATCGTGTGGGCGAAAACCGCACTCCATTTGGAGTCTCCTAGCTCCCTCTACCTATAAATATAGACCCCATTTCCAAATCCCGGATCAAACCACCCTAACCCTAGCTCCCCGCACCTCGCGCCGCGCCGGACACGTCCGCCGCCGGCCGGACGCACCGGCGCAGCCAACCGGGCTGTGCCACGTGGCGCCGCCGCCGCCCGTACTGCGCCGCCCCGCGCAGGCCCGCCCGGGCCCGAGGAGCGCCCCCGAGGCCCGAGTCGCCGCCGCCTCCGGTCCCCGCCGCCCGAGCGCAGCGCCGCCGCCTCCCCGCGCTCCGGCCTCGCCCCCGCCGCCCGGAGCTCGCCGCCGGCCGCCGCCGCGGTCGCCGCCCCGCGCCCTGCGCCCTCCGCCGCCGTCCTCTGTCAGCGGCCGCGCCGCCACCGCCCGGTCCCGCTCCGGCCGACGCCCCGGCCTCTCCTTCCTTAGGCCCGAGCTCCATCCCACGCCGGCGAACCTCGAGCAGCGCGCCAATCCAGATCCGATCCAGGAACTCTAGGTTGACTTTCCCCGACCCCCAAAATCCACTAAGTCCTTTTCTGCCAATATATTGTTGCATTTTCATCGCATCACATCTCTGCATCCATAGCTCCGTTTCGTGTGTATAATATATCAAATTGTTCGCCTCGAAGAGTAGATCATTTCATCTCATTGCATCGTTTTCATTTGAGCTCATCTTGATGCCCGAAATGCTGTTGGAAGAGGGCTATGTGATGTTAGTTTCTGTTTCTTAACAGAACTTGCACTTTTGCCATTTTTGCCATGATTAATGTGTGCACCTTATGAACTTGAGCCCTACATATGTCTTGATCTATGCCATGTTATCTTTCCAGGGGTGTATGCCTCGTATTTTTGTGATCAATGTGGTGACTAGCACAAGCATGCAAACTAGGGATGATAATGTTGCCGATTTCAGGAACTTCATGTTTTCACTAAGTCATGTCCTGCTGTTATTTTTATGCCATATGTTCATGTTGTTACAGAGAGATCTATGCCCTTTTTGAGAATGATCAGTAAGGGTGTTTTGAACATATGGATGTGCTCTATCCATCCATGCCTTTGTTGGCATTTATGGAGTAGTCTAGCATGTCATTTTCGTGCTCTACTTTTGCTTCAAAATGTTTCCTGGCAGATTGTTTACATGAGACTCAATTTTCACAAGGTTGTTGTAGTTGATCCGTGTATGCTATGATGTTGTTCTTGCCATGTATAGCTTCTATGCCATGTCTTATTGATGGGTGTATGCTTAGTTTATCATGAGATGCTCTGTAGTGAGTGCATCGAGCTCACGAACATGCCTACTTGTTATCTATTTTTGCCATGCCCAGTTTTCTGCTAAGTCTGAGATTTGTAATAAAACTTGCAATGTTTACATGGGTGCCATCATATCCTCTAGTCCTTTTTGGCTTATGGTCAGTAAGGGACTTTTGATCTATGCTTTGAGTAAATTCCTGCCATGTATTGTTTTGCTATTATAAGTTCCTGTAGCTTGTTGTTTTCTTGCTCTAAACATGCCTTCCTGATGTTAATTTTTGGCATACTAGTATTTTCACTAAGTCTGTGAACCTGATATTTTTTGCACTTTCACCATGCTTGTTTGAACCTGTTATGATGTGATTTAGCCATAGCTCAGTGTTCCTCTTTTGTTAAGCATCTCCTGTAGATCACTGCCATATGCTTTGTTTTTATGTTGGGGTGCTGTAGCATAGTTTCTTGTTGCATGCAAAGTAGCCTCGTGCTGTTAAACGCAGATTCGCGTCATTCTTGTTTTGCTTGTCATTTGCAAACCGTGCATCCGATTTCGGTGATCTTTATATCAATTTCAACCGAAATCATCTCATCTTTCCAGCGGCATACTTGGTTTGCCAAGTTGATGCCCGGTTCATCATTTTCCTTCCAGAGCACACATATGCATTGCATATCTCATCTCGCATGGCATGTCATGTTTTGCATCATATTGCTTGTGCATTGCTCCTTGGTTGATTATTGTTCCATTGCTTGTGTTCTTGCTTTGGGTAGAGCCGGGAGACGAGTACGTGTACGAGGAACCTGTTGAGAATGCCTACGAGGATCCAGCCTTCGACAACTCTGAGAACCTTGCAGGCAAGATGACCATACCTTCGATATCACTTCTATCTTTGCTTGCTAGATGCTCGCTCTTTTGCTATGCCTATGCTGCGATACCTACCACTTGCTATATCATGCCACCCATATTGCCATGTCAAACCTCTAACCATCCATGTCCTAGCAAACCGTTGATTGGCTATGTTACCGCTTTGCTCAGCCCCTCTTATAGCGTTGCTAGTTGCAGGTGAAGATGAAGTTTGTTCCTTGTTGGAACATGGATATTTTGGGATATCACAATATCTATTGTTTTTAATTAATGCATCTATATACTTGGTAAAGGGTGGAAGACTCAGCCTTATGCCTGGTGTTTTGTTCCACTCTTGCCACCCTAGTTTCCGTCATACCGGTGTTATGTTCCTTGATTTCGCGTTCCTTACGCGGTTGGGTGATTTATGGGACCCCCGTGACATTTCGCTTTGAATAAAACTCCTCCAGCAAGGCCCAACCTTGGTTTTACCATTTGACCACCTACCACCTACCACTTTTCCCTTGGGTTTTCGCGAGCCCGAGGGTCATCTTTATTTTAGCCCCCCCGGGCCAGTGCTCCTTCGAGTGTTGGTCCGAACCGAGCCGCCTGCGGGGCCACCTCGGGGAAACTCGAAGTCTGGTTTTACTCGTAGCCTGTCTCATCCGGTGTGCCCTGAGAACAAGATATGTGCAGCTCCTATCGGGATTTGTCGGCGCATTCGGGTGGTCTTGCTGGTCTAGTTTTACCATTGTCGAAATGTCATGCGAACCGGGATTCCGAGACTGATCGGGTCTTCCCGGGAGAAGGTTTATCCTTCGTTGACCATGAGAGCTTGTGATGGGCTAAGTTGGGACACCCCTGCAGGGTATTATCTTTAGAAAGCCGTGCCCGCGGTTATGAGGCAGATGGGAATTTGTTAATGTCCGGTTGTAGAAAACCCGAAGTTGACCTTAATTAAAATACATCAACCGCGTGTGTAACCGTGATGGTCCCTTCTCGGCGGAGTCTGGGAAGTGAACACAGTGTTGGAGTTATGTTTGACGTAAGTCGTTTCAGGATCACTTCTTGATCGCTACTAGCTTCACGACCGTGCCTTGCTTCTCTTCTCGCTCTCTTTTGCGATCGTAGCCACCATATATGCTAGTCGCTTGCTGCAGCTCCACCTCATTACACCACCCTTCCCTTAAGCTTAAATAGACTTGATCTCGCGGGTGTGAGATTGCTGAGTCCTCGTGACTCACAGATTCTACCAAAACAGATGCAGGTACCGGTGATACCAGCGCAGATGGCGCAACTGAGCTGAAGTGGGAGTTTGATGAGGCCCTTGGTCGTTACTATGTTTCATTTCCAGACGATCAGTAGTGGAGCCCAGTTGGGACGATCGGGGATCTGTGTTGCATTTGGGGTAGTCTTCTTTTATTTTGGTTCCGTAGTCGGACCTTGAGTGTAAACTGAATGATGGATGTTTATTTATGTATTGTGTGAAGTGGCGACTGTAAGCCAACTATGTATCTCTTTCCCTTATGAATTACATGGGATGTGTGAAGATTACCTCACTTGTGACATTGCTTTCAATGCGGTTATGCCTCTAAGTCGTGCTTCGACACGTGGGAGATATAGCCGCATCGAGGGTGTTACAATCTACCACGAGATCATAGAGGCTAAAACCCTAAGAGCTAGCCTATGATGGTATGATTGTAATTGTGATAGGCCTTCTAAGGACCAACCTCTCCGGTTTATATAGACACTGGAGAGGGCTAGTGTTTACATGGAGTCAGTTACAAGGAAGGAAACGCAATATCCGGATCGCCAAGCTTGTCTTCCACGCAAAGGAGAGTCCCATCCGGACACGGGCCGAAGTCTTGAGTCTTGTATCTCCACGCTTCAATAGTCCGGATGATGTATACAGTCCGGCTGTCCGGATACCCCCTAATCTAGGACTCCCTCAGTAGCCCCTGAACCAGGCTTCAATGACGATGAGTCCGGCGCGCAGTATTGTCGGCATTGCAAGGCGGGTTCCTTCTCCGAATACTCCAAAGTAATTATCGAACACATAGACCGTGTCCGGATCTGCAAAATGAACTTCACATACCATTGTAGAGAGAATGATATTTCACAAATGCAATCTGCTGACAACTTTTTAGACAACACGACGTGTCATTACGGTCGGGTCATTATTCGAACCGTTTTCCTACAACCAGCCACAGCGCATGTTGCGAGGCGGTTTCCTTAACACGTCTTGTCAAAGCAGAGATCGTGTCCCCTTATCATGGGATTCTCATCAATACGGGTATGGGTAATCCCACCACACCATCAATCGCGGCGCTTGGGAAGCAAGATATTCCCAACGGGCAAGTGGGGAGGCACACCGCTTTCTTCGCCTCTATAAAGGGATAAGATTTCCTCATTTTTACCCACGCCTTCTTCCTCCTTTGCCCACCCTTTCCCCCTCGAGCTCCAGCACCAAATCCCAAGTCTTCTCCGCACAGCTAAACATGTCCGGAGCAGGAGGCAAGTGGGTGGCCTCCACCGTCAAGGAGAAGCATATCACAAATCTTCGAGTGGCCGGATACTTGGCCGTAGACATAGCACACCGGCTAACAGATGCCGGGCAGGTCATTCCGCCCCCAGGACCCCATGAGAGGGTCGTGTTCGTCGCCCACTTCGTCCGTGGACTAGGATTTCCACTTCATCTCTTTTTCCGCGGGCTCATGTTCTAGTATGGGCTAGATTTCCATGATCTAGCCCCAAATTTCATCCTCAACATTTTGGCGTTCATCTTCATATGCAAGGCCTTCCTCCTCATCAAGCCTCATTTCGGCTTGTGGCTGCAAACCTTCTGCGTGAAGCCGAAGATTGTCAGCGGCCAGCAAGCGGAGTGCGGAGGAGACATGGTGGGCAAGATGCATAACATCACCTGGCTAGATGGCTCCTTTGCGGAAACTGTGAAGGGGTGGCAGTCGGGGTGGTTCTACATCACCGAGCCGCGCGGCGCCAACTGGGCGGCGGCCCCAAGTTCCGACCCGGCACCCCCATGCGGCTCACCTCCTAGGAAAGGAAGGGCCTGTCCTGGGGCGAATCTAAAGAGCTGACCGGACTCCAAACCTGCATCAGGAGCATGAAGGGCAAGAACATCAATCTTGTCAACATGATCCAGGTCATGCTCGTTTGCCGGATTCTGCCGTGTCAAAGGCGGGCATTCAATCTGTGGGAGTTCATCCCGGCCGAACAGCAGACGCTTTAGAGGCTCTATGACATGACGCATAAATGCGTGTGGAAGGTGTTGTTCAAGGCCTTAGAAGTACCTCCTCCCACATCCGAGGACCGTGGGCTCCACACCGCACGGCCTACCAGTAAGGTGAGTTTTCAGGATACCCCCGGATTCAGTCCTTCCCAATATATTCATGGGGGAGTCTTAAGTAACTGTGCATATTTACTCAGGATTATGTGGAGACAGCAGAGCAGATTGACTGTCCGGCTCCGCTGCCAGAAGGCCCCGCTGATTCTCTCCTGACGGAGATGCTAGTCCCGACACCCTACAAGGTGCCGGAGAAGAAGGCTGAAAAGAAGGCCCCGGGGATCCGAAAGGGTCTCCGGCGTAAGTTTGTGTCGGAAGCCTCGTCCGAAGATGACGAGGCGCACTCCTCCCACGAAGGGGAGGAAGAAGAAGAAGAAGACGCCCCATCCGGAAAGGATGAGGGGCCTGGGGAGGCGGACCAGGGGGCCGGAAAGGGCCCCCGGCGCAAGGCCGTCATACCCACGTCGTCCGATGACGACGAGACAGATTCCTCCCGCAGAGGCGGGAGGAAGCAAGAAGAAATTCTACCTCCCCGCACTGGGGAGGAGAAAAAGAGGAAAACCGCCCCGGAGAGGGAGGCCGGGGCATCCAAGAAGGGAAAGGTGTCCCTTCCGGACTATTCGGCCATGGCCGCTCTCAGCAAGGAGGGGTGGCTACCCCGGGGGAAGCCCCCAATGCGATCGTAAGTGTCCGCACTCTATCATGTCTTCACTCCATAGCTTTTTATAATGCCGAACATATGTGCAGTCCAACCAGG
Organism: Triticum timopheevii; assembly: GCA_963921465.1. NCBI lineage: Eukaryota > Viridiplantae > Streptophyta > Magnoliopsida > Poales > Poaceae > Triticum > Triticum timopheevii. The sequence goes on from OY997270.1 coordinate 110,979,698, forward strand.
GCTCACCCCGAGGTAGCTTCTTCCGGGTCCCTGAGTAATTCGGAGATGAATTCGCTTCCGACGGCCACTACTCCTCAGCCCGCGGATGACACGGAGGTGTTGTCCCAAAGGCTCCCAGAGCAGGGGGAGGTGACCCTGGAGACGCCCCAAGGCGGGATTCCAGATGTCGGACACGCGGTGTTCAAGATCCCTGCGGATCGTGTCGATGAGAGCCACAGCAGGTCGGGCTCTCAACCGAACACTGTTTCGGAACCTTCAATGGTTCCGGACTCAGGCGGGCAACCCCTCATTAGGGAGGGCGAGCCGTCTGCATCGAGGACTTCCATTGCGCCCGAGGCACCGGATTGTCTGCTGGAAGCACTTCGCGGCGCTTCCATGGATGAAGAGCACCGTACTCTTATGAGTGCGGTGATTCGGAAGGTTTTGTCCGCCAAGAGCGGACTGACCGAAGCTTGCACCAGCCTCCTGACAGGCTTTGAGGTAAGTAATAAATGTGTGTAAAATTACCACCCGATAGGTAGTAGCCCCTGATACTCTGTTTGGTGTTCGGAAAGAAAAACCAAATGGAGGGTCAATTATAATCCGCAGGAGTCTAATAGTAAATATTCATGTGAATAAGCAGGCTGTGCTGCTTGCCGCTGCTGCCCGCACAGCCGAGGTTGCCGAACTGAAGCGGGACCTAGAGCAGGCGCAGGGAGAGCTCGACCTCACGAAGAGGCAGCTCGAAGAGAACAAGGGTAAGTGATTCCCCGCTCTTATGTACTTAAGGATAGAAAAAATTGGTCAGTATAACGCCAAAGCGTCGTGACTGCGTAATAGGGACCACCGCCGAAGTGGCGTCCCTGAAGAAAGCGCTGTCCGAGGCCGAAGACAAGGCGGCCTTGGAATGCAAGGAGCGCGAAAAGCAAAGTGCTAGAGTGGGCGAGGTACAACTAGAGCTCCAAGACCTCGGCAAGAAGTTCGAGTCCATGGAGCATGATCCGAAGATGAAAGTGGCCGAGCTTGCGAAGGCCTGATACGTCTCCAACGTATCTATAATTTTTGATTGCTCCATGCTACTTTATCTACTATTTTGGACTATATTGGGCTTCATTTTCCACTTTTATATTACTTTTGGGACTAACCTATTAACCGGAGGCCCAGCCCAGAATTGCTGTTTTTTGCCTTTTTCAGTATTTCGAAGAAACAGAATATCAACCGGAGTCCAAACAGAATGAAACCTTCGGGATCGTGATTTTCCAACCGAACGTGATCCAGGAGACTTGGACCCTACTCCAAGAAGCTTCCGAGGAGGTCACGAGGGTGGAGGGCGCGCCCCTCGTGGGCCCCTCGGAGCTCCGCTGACGTACTCCTTCCTCCTATATATACCTACGTACCCCCGAACGATCAGAACAGGAGCCAAAAACCTAATTCCAACGCCGCAACCTTCTGTACCCACGAGATCCCTTCTTGGGGCCTGTTCCGGAGCTCCGCCGGAGGGGGCATCCACCACAGAGGGCTTCTACATCATCACCATAGCCCCTCCGATGAAGTGTGAGTAGTTTACTTCAGACCTTCGGGTACATAGCTAGGTGCTAGATGGCTTCTTCTCTCTTTTTGGATCTCAATACAATGTTCTCCCCCTCTCTCGTGGAGATCTATTTGATGTAATCTTCTTTTTGCGGTGTGTTTGTTGAGATCGATGAATCGTGGGTTTATGATCCAGTATTATCAATGGAAAATATTTGATTCTTCTCTGAATTCTTTTATGTATGATTGAGTTATCTTTGCAAGTCTCTTCGAATTATCTTTTTGGTTTGGCCAACTAGATAGGTAGTTCTTGCAATGGGAGAAGTTCTTAGCTTTGGGTTCAATCTTGCGGTGTCCTTACTCAGTGACAGAAAGAGTTGCAAGGCACGTATTGTATTGTTGCCATCGAGGATAACAAGATGGGGTTTTTATCATATTGCATGAATTTATCCCTCTACATCATGTCATCTTGCTTACGGCGTTACTCTGTTTTTACTTAATACTCTAGATGCATGCTGGATAGCGGTCGATGAGTGGAGTAATAGTAGTAGATGCAGAATCGTTTCGATCTACTTGTTTTGGATGTGATGCCTATATACATGATCATTGCCTAGATATACTCATAACTACGCTCAATTCTGTCAATTGCTCAACAGTAATTTGTTCACCCACCGTAGAATACTTATGCTCTTGAGAGAAGCCACTAGTGAAACCTATGGCCCCCGGGTCTATTCTCATCATATCAATCTATATCACTTTATTTGCTTGCTTTGTTTTTACTTTGCTTTTACTTTTACTTTGCATCTATCTATCAAAAATACCAAAAATATTATCTCTATCAGATCTCACTCTCGTAAGTGATCGTGAAGGGATTGACAAACCCTAAGCGTTGGTTGCGAGTTGTTATCGATTTGTGTAGGTACGAAGGACTTGTGCGTGGTCTCCTACTGGATTGATACCTTGGTTCTCAAAAACTGAGGGAAATACTTACGCTACTTTACTGCATCATCCTCTCCTCTTCGGGGAAATCCAACGCAGTGCTCAAGAGGTAGCAAGAAGAATTTCTGGCGCCGTTGCCGGGGAGGCTCACGCAAGCAAGTCAACCATACCAAGTACCCATCGCAATTCCTATCTCTCGCATTACATTATTTGCCATTTGCCTCTCGTTTTCCTCTCCCCCACTTCACCCTTGCTGTTTTATTTGCCCTCTCTTTCCCAATCTCCTCCTCTCTTTCCCGTTTGCCTTTTTCCCGTCGCCTTTCTGTTTGCTTGTGTGTTGGATTACTTGTTGCCACGGCACAAGATAATACCAAACTGTGTGATTTCTCGAATACCAATAACAATGATTTCCTTAGTACTCCGATTTCCCCTCTTAATAATGATGAGTCTTGTGAAATCAATACCGCTTTGTTGAATCTTGTTATGAAAGATCAATTCGCCGGTCTTCCTAGTGAAGATGCCGCTACTCATCTAAACAATTTTGTTGATTTGTGTGATATGCAAAAGAAGAAAGATACGGATAACAATATTGTCAAATTAAAGTTATTTCCGTTTTCACTTAGAGATCGTGCTAAAGTTTGGTTTTCGTCTTTGCCTAAAAATAGTATTGATTCTTGGAACAAGTGCAAAGATGCTTTTATCTCCAAGTATTTTCCTCCCGCTAAGATTATCACTCTTAGGAACGATATCATGAATTTTAAACAACTTGATCATGAGCATGTTTCCCAATCTTGGGAAAGAATGAAATTAATGCTTCGCAATTGCCCTACTCATGGTTTGAATTTATGGATGATCATACAAAAATTTTATGCCGAATTGAATTTTGCTTCTAGAAATCTTTTAGATTCGGCCGCGGGAGGCACTATTATGGAAATTACGTTAGGGGATGCTACCAAATTGCTTGATAATATTATGGCTAATTATTCTCAATGGCACACCGAAAGATCTTCTAGTAAAAAGGTGCATGCTATAGAAGAAATCAATGTTTTGAATGAAAAGATGGATGAACTTATGAAGATGTTTGCTCCTAAAAATACTCCTCTTGATCCCAATGATATGCCTTTATCTACTTTGCTTGAGAATAATAATGAATCTATGGATGTGAATTTTGTTGGTAGGAATAGTTTTGGAAACAACGCTTATAGAGGGAATTTTAATCCTAGGCCTTATCCTAGTAATCCTTCTAATAATTATGGAAACTCCTACAGTAACTCTTATGGAAATTTTAATAAGATGCCCTCTGAATTTGAGAGTAGTGTTAAAGAGTTTATGAATTCACAAAAGAATTTTAATGCTTTGCTTGAAGAAAAATTGCTTAAAGTTGATGATTTGGCTAGGAACGTTGATAGAATTTCTCTTGAAATTGATTCTTTAAAGCTTAGATCTATTCCACCTAAGCATGATATCAATGAGTCTCTCAAAGCCATGAGAATTTCCATTGACGAGTGCAAAGAAAAGAACCGCTAGGCTGCGTGCTTCCAAAGATGCCTTTATTAAAGCGTGTTCTACCAATCCCTATAAAAATCAAGATGAAGATCTAAAAGTTATTGATGTGTCCCCTATTAAATCTTTGTTTTGCAATATGAATCTTGATGAATTTGAAGATTATCTTCCTTTACCTAGAAGGTGTTCTAAGAATTCGGAGTTTCTAGATCTTGATGATGAAATTGATGAAAGTGGGATTGAAATAAATAAAAATCGTGATATTGCTAAACCCACTATTTTGGATCTCAAGGAATTTAATTATGAAAATTTCTCTTTGATTGGTTGTATTTCCTTGTTGCAATCCGTGCTAGAATCTCCTCATGCTTATAGTCAAAATAAGGCCTTTACCGAACATATTATTGATGCCTTGATGCAATCTTATGAAGAAAAACTCAAGTTGAAAGTTTCTATCCCTAGAAAACTCTATGATGAGTGGGAACCTACTATTAAAATTAAAATTAAAGATTTTGAGTTTCATGCTTTGTGTGATTTGGGTGCTAGTGTCTCTACTATTCCCAAAACTTTATGTGATTTGCTAGATTTCCGTGATTTTGATGATTGCTCTCTAAACTTGCATCTTGCGGATTCCACTATTAAAAAGCCTATGGGAAGAATTAATGATGTTCTTATTGTTGCAAATAGGAATTATGTGCCCGTAGATTTTATCGTTCTTGATATAGATTGCAATCCTTCATGTCCTATTATTCTTGGTAGACCTTTCCTTAGAACGATTGGTGCAATTATTGATATGAAGGAAGGGAATATTAGATTCCAATTTCCCTTAAAGAAGGGTATGGAACACATCCCTAGAAATAAAATAAAATTACCATATGAATCTATCATGAGAGCCATCTATGGATTGCCTACCAAAGATGGCAATACCTAGATCTATCCTTGCTTTTATGCCTAGCTAAGGGAGTTAAACGATAGCGCTTTTTGGGAGGCAACCCAATTTTATTTTGTGTTTTTTGTTTTTGCTTCTGTTTAGGAATAAATAATCAATCTACCTTCTGTTTCTATGTGGTTTTATGTTTTAATTAGTGTTTTTGCCAAGTAGGACCTATAGGATAACCTACGATGATAGTTGATTTGATTCTGCTGAAAACAGAAACTTTATGCGCACGAATTTAGTTATGATAAATCACAGGAACGTGCTTTTGCGTTGATTCTTTTTTCTGCTGATCAATAAACATATTGTCCAGGACTTCCTATTTTGGTAGAATTTTTAGAGTTCCAGAAGTTTGCGTTAGTTATAGATTGCTACAGACTGTTCTGTTTTTGACAGGTTCTGTTTTTCGTGTGTTGTTTGCTTATTTCAATGCATCTATGGTTAGTAATTCAGTCTATGAACCATAGGGAAGTTGGAATAAAGTAGGTTTAACACCAATATAAATAAAGAATGAGTTCATTACAGTACCTTGAAGTAGTCTTTTGTTTTCTTTCTCTAACGGAGCTCACGAGATTTCTGTTGAGTTTTGTGTTGTGAAGTTTTCAAGTTTTGGGTGAATTCTTTTGATGGATTATGGAACAAGGAGTGGCAAGAGCCTAAGATTTGGGATGCCCATGGCACCCCCAAGATAATCCAAGGACACCAAAAAGTTAAAGCTTGGGGATGTCCCTGAAGGCATCCCCTCTTTCGTCCACTTCCATCGGTAATTTACTTGGAGCTATATTTTTATTCACCAACATGATATGTGTTTTGCTTGGAGCGTCTTGTATTATTTGTGTCTTTGCTTGTTAGTCTACCACAATCATCCCTGCTGTACACATATTTTGAGAGAGCCATATATGAATTGGAATTTGTTAGAATACTCTATGTGCTTCACTTATATCTTTTGAGCGTGATAATTTTTGCTCTAGTACTTCACTTAGATCTTTTAGAGCACAGTGGTGGATTTGTTTTAAAGATACTATTTTGATCTCTCATGCTTCACTTAGATTATTTTGAGAGTCCTTAATAGCATGGTAATTTGCTTAATGTTAATATACTTGGTGTTCAAGATATGTGAAACTTTCTTTTGAGTGAATTGAATACTAAGATAAGTTTGATGCTTGATAATTGTTTTGAGATATGGAGGTGATAATATCAAAGTCGTGCTAGTTGGGTGATTAGGAATTTGATAAATACTTTTGTTGAAGTTTGCAAGTCCTATAGCATGCACATATGGTTAAAGTTGTGTAACAAATTTGAAACATGAAGTGTACCTGGCTTGTGCATCCTTATGAGTGGCGGTCGGGGACGAGCGATGGTCTTTTCCTACCAATCTATCCCCCTAGAAGCATGCATGTAGTACTTGAATTTTTGATGACTTATAAATTTTTGCAATAAGTATATGAGTTCTTTTGACTAATGTTAAGTCCATGGATTATACGCACTCTCACCTTTCCGCCTTTGCTAGCCTCTTCGGTACCGTGCATTGCCCTTTCTCATCTTGAGAGTTGGCGCAAACTTTGCCGGTGCATCCAAACCCCGTGATACGACACGCTCTATCACACATAAACCTCCTTATATCTTCCTCAAAACAGCCACCATACCTACCTATCATGGCATTTCCATAGCCATTCCGAGATATATTGCCATGCAACTTCCACCACCATCATCATGACATGCATTACTTTTGTCATATTGCCATTGCATGATCTTGTAGTTGACATCGTATTTGTGGCAAAGCCACCATGCATTATTTTCCATACATGTCACTCTTAATTCATTGCACCATCCCGGTACACCGCCGGAGGCATTCATATAGAGTCATATCTTGTTCTAAGTTTCGAGTTGTAATCCTTGTGTTGTAATCAATAGAAGTGTGATGATCATCATTATTAGAGCATTGCCCAAATAAAAAAAGAGAAAGGCCAAAAAGAAAAAAAGAAAGGCCCAAAAAAGGGGGCAATGCTAATATCTCTTTTTCCACAGTTGTGCTTCAAAGTAGCACCTTGTTCTTCATGTAGTGAGTCTCATATATTGTGCTTCAAAGTAGCACCTTGTTCCTCATGTAGTGAGTCTCATAAGTTGTCTTTTTCATACTAGTGGGAATTTTTCATTATAGAACATGGCTTGTATATTCCTACGATGGGCTTCCTCAAATGCCCTAGGTCTTCATGAGCAAGCAAGTTGGATGCACACCCACTAGTTTTCTTTTGTTGAGCATTCATAGCTCTAGTGCATCCGTTGCATGGCAATCCATACTCACTCACATTGATATCTATTGATGGGAATCTCCATAGCCCATTGATATGCCTAGTTGATGTGAGACTTTCTTCTTTTTTTTGTCTTCTCCACGCAATCCCCATCGTCATATTCTATTCCACCCATAGTGCTATATCCATGGCTCACGTTCATGTATTGCGTGAAGGTTGAAAAAGTTTGAGATTATTTAAGTATGAAACAATTGCTTGGCTTGTCATCGGGGGTATAGAAGTTGGGAACATCTTTGTGTGACGAAAATGAAGCATAGCCTAACTATATGATTTTGTAGGGATGAACTTTCTTTTGCCATGTTATTTTGAGAAGACATGATTGCTTTGATTAGTATGCTTGAAGTATTATTATTTTGTGTCAATATGAACTTTTGTCTTGAATCTTTCGGATCTGAATATTCATATCACAATTAAGAAGATTTACATTGAAACTATGACAAAGTATTACTCTGCATCAAAAATTCTTTTTTATCATTTACCTACTCGAGCACGAGTAGGAATTAAGCTTGGGGAAGGCCTGATACGTCTCCAACGTATCTATAATTTTTGATTGGTCCATGCTACTTTATCTACTATTTTGGACTATATTGGGCTTTATTTTCCACTTTTATATTACTTTTGGGACTAACCTATTAACCGGAGGCCCAGCCTAGAATTGCTGTTTTTTGCCTTTTTTTAGTATTTCGAAGAAACAGAATATCAAACGGAGTCCAAACGGAATGAAACCTTCGGGATCGTGATTTTCCAACCGAACGTGATCCAGGAGACTTGGACCCTACTCCAAGAAGCTTCCAAGGAGGTCACGAGGGTGGAGGGCGCGCCCCCTGGGCGCGCCCCCCTACCTCGTGGGCCCCTCGGAGCTCCACCGACGTACTCCTTCCTCCTATATATACCTACGTACCCCCGAACGATCAGAACAGGAGCCAAAAACCTAATTCCACTGCCGCAACCTTCTGTACCCACGAGATCCCATCTTGGGGCCTATTCCGGAGCTCCGCCGGAAGGGGCATCCACCACGGAGGGCTTCTACATCATCACCATAGCACCTCCGATGAAGTGTGAGTAGTTTACTTCAGACCTTCGGGTCCATAGCTAGTAGCTAGATGGCTTCTTCTCTCTTTTTGGATCTCAATACAATGTTCTCCCCCTCTCTCGTGGAGATCTATTCGATGTAATCTTCTTTTTGCGGTGTGTTTGTTGAGACCGATGAATTGTGGGTTTATGATCCAGTATTATCTATGGAAAATATTTGATTCTTCTCTGAATTCTTTTATGTATGATTGAGTTATCTTTGCAAGTCTCTTCGAATTATATTTTTGGTTTGGCCAACTAGATAGGTAGTTCTTGCAATGGGAGAAGTGCTTAGCTTTGGGTTCAATCTTGCGGTGTCCTTACTCAGTGACAGAAAGAGTTGCAAGGCACGTATTGTATTGTTGCCATCGAGGATAACAAGATGGGGTTTTTATCATATTGCATGAATTTATCCCTCTACATCATGTCATCTTTCTTACGGCGTTACTCTGTTTTTACTTAATACTCTAGATGCATGCTGGATAGCGGTCGATGAGTGGAGTAATAGTAGTAGATGCAGAATCGTTTCGATCTACTTGTTTTGGGCGTGATGCCTATATACATGATCATTGCCTAGATATACTCATAACTATGCTCAGTTCTGTCAATTACTCAACAATAATTTGTTCACCCACCGTAGAATACTTATGCTCTTGAGAGAAGCCACTAGTGAAACTATGGCCCCCGGGTCTATTCTCATCATATCAATCTATATCACTTTATTTACTTGCTTTGTTTTTTACTTTGCTTTTACTTCTACTTTGCATCTTTCTATCAAAAATACCAAAAATATTATCTCTATCAGATCTCACTCTCGTAAGTGATCGTGAAGGGATTGACAACCCCTACGCGTTGGTTGCGAGTTGCTATCATTTTGTGTAGGTACGAGGGACTTGTGCATGGTCTCCTACTGGATTGATACCTTGGTTCTCAAAAACTAAGGGAAATACTTACGCTACTTTACTGCATCATCCTCTCCTCTTCGGGGAAATCCAACGCAGTGCTCAAGAGGTAGCAAGGCCCTTGTGAGTATGAAGGACGCCAAGGCCGAAGCCGAGAAGGCACAGCAGGAAGTCCAGGAGGCCAAAAAGATAGCGGCGGGTAGGAAATTCTTTATGTAAAGCAAACATGTGGAGGCGGCGTTTCTTTTACTTACTCGAATTCGGAGCTCTCCAGGGGCATTCGCAGATCTGCCACGCAGCGTTTCAGATGCCGCGGAGTTCTACCGTGCCCAAGAGGGGAGCTCAATGGAGAAGCTGTTCTGGTCCCTGTATGCTAGGGCCGAACAACCAATGCCTCTGAGTGACCAACTGAATTAGTTGGTCGAACTCCACAGGGCGGCCGAAGTGGCTATGAAAGATTTCATAGTCCGGATGTGGCCTGGTGAGCTCCTGCCCACTAGCTACTTCGGCCTGATCAAGCGGATGGTGGATGCCTGTCCGCGGCTTGAAGTGATCAAGTGATCCGTTTGCATTGAGGGTGCCCGCCGGGCCTTTGCCCGCGCAAAGGTTTGTTGGGGAAAGCTGGACGCGGAGAAGCTGGTGAAGGACAGGCCGCCGGAGGGCAGGGCGCATCGCCATCCCAAGATGTACTATGATGGCGTGATGAAGGGCGCTCATCTCGTGGCCGATGAATGTACCAAGGACACCATTTTAGAATGAATTCACTTCTATCATGTTTGTAATTTAAAGACGAAGTTACTTGTGCTATGTAGCACTGTTTGATTTAAAATATTACCTTATGTGCGGCTGTTTATAAAATTCTGAAAGTAGGCTAGTCGTCGGCTTCCGCCCACACATAACTAGTACTGGGGTGTTCATGGAAAACCCGGACACTCTTTATCCAAATGTTTGGTCCCTTAAGGAGGTGTCCGATGCAGCGAACAAGGCAATCGGACTATGCAGCTTTATAACTTTCACTTAGCCATAGAAGTCTACAATTCTAAATTTCGGCGAAGTCCCTAGAATCCGGAAGGCCGAATTGGGGCGCTATATACGCCTAGATCGGACGAAGCCGATTTATTGCCTAAAGCGGAAAAATCTTTAAGGATTTTAAGACCTCTCGAACAGCGACCAGCTCTCGCCACATCATGCCGGTCGGTTTTCGGCTTTCTCTACTGAGGTGCTCGTCCGGAAGAACCGGGACACAATCGCAGTAGTTCTCCCTGCGCTACCTTAGCCGATATAACGGAACGTAAGGTACCAAAACAAGGGAGCCGGGCTAACCCAACTGTAGATCCAAGACATGATTCGGAGCTGATGCATATAGTGCTATAATTTCGGGGTGCCGCACTATTGAAAGTGTTTGGACTTTACTTGCCGTATTACGGGGCGCCATGAGAAGCCCCTGGCAAACTGGCCGTACCAAGGTGTACAGATGCAATATCAAATAAACATTTATAAAAAAATGCTCAAATAAGAATAATAAGTTGACGCTATATATGATCTCCCATTGATGAATAATACGTTTATGCGTATGTTTACAATGGATGCATTAAGCTGAGATAAATAGGACTATTTGACATGTCCTATCCAGGGGCAGGCCGCGTACAGATAGATAAAACAGGTATAACGATCGTAAATAGATTCCACCTGGGTATTTCCTTCTATGCGCAACGCCTGTTGCCTCCTTGGTTTTCTCTCCTATGCGAGTCCGTCAATCCAGCTCTTCTAAAGAGGCTGCAGTAAAGCAATGTCCTGAAAGGTAAATGGAAAGATTATGAAGGTATGTAGCGGTTACCCGCACTATTGACTGAGTCGTTGTTGCGCCTCCGCCTACGCCCATGGTATCTTGAGTGCGTAATTGTGTACGCGTGGCACGAATGCTGCTTTGATGGGGCTTGAGCGGAGGCCGGACTGCTAGTAGAGCTCTTGGCGTGCTTGATGATCTTGTTGTGGGGTGCTCCGGGCTCTCTTGATGGTGCTCGAAGTTGTTGTTGCCGGATTGGTTTCTCGGAGTAGGCCGCATTGTACTTCCCCAGCGAGGGCTGCAATATGCTCCTCTGTTCGGAGAGAGCAGTCCATGTTTCCGTTGACTGTTATGACCCCGCGTGGTCCTGGCATCTTGAGCTTGAGGTATGCATAGTGTGGTACCGCATTGAATCTAGCAAAAGCGGTTCGTCCGAGCAGTGCATGGTAACCACTACGGAAAGGGACGATATCGAAGATTAACTCTTCGCTTCAGAAGTTATCCGGAGATCCGAAGACCACTTCCATTGTTATAGAGCCCGTACAACAGGCCTCTACTCCAGGAATCACGCCTTTAAAGGTGGTTTTGGTGGGGTTGATCCTTGAAGGGTCAATGCCCATTTTGCGCACTGTGTCCTGATAAAGCAGGTTCAGGCTGCTGCCACAGTCCATAAGGACTCGTGTGAGGTGAAATCCATCGATGATTGGGTCTAAGACCAATGCGGCTGAGCCGCCGTGACGGATGCTAGTAGGATGATCCCTACGATCAAAGGTGATCGGACAAGCTGACCATGGGTTGAACTTGGGGGGCGACTGGCTCCATCGCGTAGACGTCCCGTAGTGCCCACTTCCGCTCCCGCTTGGGGATGTGACTGGCGTAGATCATGTTGACCGTTTTCACCTGGGGGGATTTCTTTTGTCCCCCCGTGTTCGGACGCCGGGGCTCTTCGTCATCATCGCTGTGCAGCCCCTTGTCCTTGTTTTTGGCATTTATTTTGCCGGCCTGTTTGAACACCCAGCAGTCTCTATTGGTGTGGTTGGCTGGCTTGTCTGGGGTGCCATGAATTTGGCACGAGTGCTCCAGTATGCGGTCCAGACTGGACGGTCACTGATTATTTCTTTTGAACGGCTTCTTCCGCTGACCGGACTTGGATCCGCTGAATCCGGCATTGACTGTCGTGTCTTCAGTGTTGTCGTCGTTGTTCTGTCGCTTATGTCTGTTACACCGTGGCTTGCCGTTAGTATCGCGGCCGTCCGAGGTGCCGGAATGTGGCGTGGTGCCGCTGCGAGCCAACCAGCTGTCCTCGCCCGCGCAAAAGCGGGTCATTTGTGAGAGCTGCCATGGATTTGGGTTTTTCCTGGCCGAGGTGTCGAGCGAGCCACTCGTCACGGATATTATGCTTAAAGGCCGCCAGGGCTTCGGCGTCCGGACAATCGACTATTTGGTTCATTTTAGTTAGGAACCGAGTCCGGAATTTCCTGGCTGACTCTCCGGGCTGTTGAGTAATGTGGCTCAGGTCATCAGCGTCCAGTGGTCGCACATATGTGCCCTGGAAGTTGTCGAGGAATGCGTCTTCCAGGTTTTCCCAACTGCCAATGCAATTTGCTGGCAGGCTGTTTAGCCAGTGCCGGGCTAGTCCTTTGAGCTTAAGGGGAAGGTAATTGATGGCGTGTAGATCATCTCCGCGGGCCATGTGAATGTGGAGAAAGAAATCTTCGATGGGGGTCTGTTGTGCCATTGTATGATTCGATGTTTACGGGTTTGAACCCTTCTGGGAATTCATGATCCATCACTTCATCTATGAAGCAGAGGGGGTGTGCGGCGCCTCTGTGCCGGGCTATGTGGCTACGCAATTCGCATTGGTCTGGGTTGATGTGTTCGGCCTGGCCGAACTTGTTGGTGATGTATCCGGCGTGATGGTCATCATCGCGCGCTGGGGCGCGCCACCGTGATTCGTACATCGGTCTTGGTTGTCCTGCTTTGTTTTCCAGAATATTTTGCAGGTTTTGCCTGTTGTCCTGGGCCGTAGTGTATTGGCGTGGGGGTGCGGGCTGGTATTCGGGCTGATATCCCGTTTTATCCCGGCCACGGGTGGCCAGTCAGCCGTTTGGCGCTCGAGTCCGTATTCCTTGGCTGCCAGGACTTCAGTCCATCTATCTATGAGCAGGTCTTGATCATCTTGGAGTTGCTGCTACTTCTTCTTCAGGCTCCTTGCGGTGGCAATAAGCCGGCGCTTGAAGCGCTCCTGCTCCACGGGATCCTCAGGCACGCCGAACTCGTCGTCGCCGAGGCTAATCTCGTCTTCCGAGGGGGCATATAGTTGTCCTCCTCCGAATATCCGTCAGTCCCCTGTTCGTCTGGGCTGACCTGCTCATCTTCCTGTTCGGCCTGCCCGAAGGCGGGCTGGTCAGGGTTGTATTCCTCTTTGGCGCCATCCGGATTGCTTTCATCTCCGGGGCCGGTATTGTTGTGGCGGGGCTTGGAGCGGCGCCGACGACGCCCATGCTTTGATTTTCTCCCTGAGGGGTTATCCTCCGTTGCCTCGTTGCCATTGGTTTCCTTCAGAGTGTCCACCATGTATATATCATATGAGGAGGTGGCCGTCCACCGTCCTGTGAGCGGTGGCTCCTGTAATTCTCCTGCATCGTCGTCCTTACCATCGATGTCTTTGGAGTCGAAGTCAAGCACGTCGGTTAAATCATCGACCGTGGCAATGAAGTAGGTGGTGGGTGGGCAGCGAATTCCTTCGTCGCCTGCTTCCCACTCAAGCCGGACATAGTTCAGCCTAGAGCCTCCTGACAAAGAGAGAGACTTTAATGAGTTCAGCATGTTGCCAAAGGGCGAGTGCTGGAAGATGTCCGCAGCGGTACACTCCATTACCGGAGTCCGGCCTAACTCGGCTGGCTCAAGGGTGTGCGGACCGGAGCCAACAATCGGATACGAGTCCAGGGTCCCGGGGTTACAGGCCTCCACAGAGGTGAGACCTGTGTTCGGCTCCACCGCTGATGAGTTTGTGGCCTGCAGGGCGAGGTCCACCCCTCCATCCTTAGGAAACACAACTTGCTCTGGGTTTAGATCCGAGCCTTTGTCCGACAGCAGGATTAAGCCGTGCTCGTCGTGACTGTCCGGTGCTCCTAGCATGGGCCCGAATCCGTCGAAGATCAAGTCTCCGCGGATGTCCGCCGTGTAGTTCAGGTTTCCGAACCTGATTTGGTGGCCAGGGGCATAGCTGTCGATCTGCTCCAGGTGGCCAAGCGAATTGGCCTGTAGTGTGAAGCCGCCGAACATGAAGATCTGTCCGGGGAGAAAAGTCTCCCCCTGGACTGTGTTGTTGATGATTGAAGGCGCCTGATGTCTACTACAGAACCTTCTTCTTGTAGACGTTGTTGGGCCTGCAAGTGCACAGGTTTGTAGGACAGTTGCAAATTTCCCTCGAGTGGATGACCTAAGGTTTATCAATCCGTAGGAGGCGTAGGATGAAGATAGTCTCTCTCAAGCAACCCTGCAACCAAATAACAAAAAGTCTCTTGTGTCCCCAACACACCCAATACAATGGCAAATTGTATAGGTGCACTAGTTCGGTGAAGAGATGGTGATACAAGTGCAAAATAGATAGTAGATATAGGTTTTTGTAATCTGAAATAATAAAAACAGCAAGGTAACAAGCGGTAAAAGTGAGCGTAAACGATATTGCAATGATAGGAAACAAGGCCTAGGGTTCATACTTTCACTAGTGCAAGTTCTCTCAACAATAATAACATAGATAGAACATATGACAAGCCCTCAACAAGCAACAAAGAGTCACTCCAAAGCCACTAATAGCGGAGAACAAACATAGAGATCATGGTAGGGTACGAAACCACCTAAAAGTTATTCGTTCGGATCGATCTATAAAAGAGTTCGTACTAGAATAACACCTTAAGACACAAATCAACCAAAACCCTAATGTCACCTAGATACTCCATTGTCACCTCAAGTATCCGTGGGCATGATTATACGATATGCATCACACAATCTCAGATTCATCCAACCAACATAAAAGTACTTCAAAGAGTGCCCCAAAGTTTCTACCGGAGAGTCAAGAATGTGTGCCAACCCCTATGCATAGGTTCCCAAGTGTCACGAAACCCGCAAGTTGATCACCAAAACATATATCAAGTGGATCAATAGAATAACCCATTGTCACCATGGTTATCCCACGCAAGACATTCATCAAGTGTTCATAAAAGACTCAATCCGTTAAGATAACTTCAAAGGGGAAACTCAATTCATCACAAGAGAGTAGAGGGGGAGAAACATCATAAGATCCAACTACAATAGCAAAGCTCGGGATACATCAAGATCGTGCCATAGAGGAACACGAGAGAGAACACGACAGAGAGATCAAACACATAGCTACTGGTACATACCCTCAGCCCCGAGGGTGAACTACTCCCTCCTCGTCATGGATAGCGCTGGGATTATGAAGATGGCCACCGATGATGGGATCCCCCTCCGGCAGGGTCCCGGAACGGGCTCCCGAGAGGTTTTTGGTGGCTATAGAGGCTTGCGGCGGCGGAACTCTCGATCTATCTTTTGTTCTGGAAGTTTTAGGGTACGTAGGTATATATGGGTGCAGGGGGTATGTCGGTGGAGCTACGGGGGCTCCACGAGGTAGGGGGCGCGCCCGGGGGGGGGGGGGGGCACCCTCGTGGGCAGCCCGTATCTCCCCTGACGTGCACTCCAAGTTCCCTGGGTTGCTTTCCTTCCAAAAATAACTTCTCCAGTTGATTTCGTTCCGTTTTGACCCCGTCTGATATTCCTTTTCCTCGAAACACTGAAATAGGCATAGAACAACAAATCTGGGCTGGGCCTCCGGTTAATAGGTTAGTCCCAAAAATAATATAAAAGTGGATAATAAAGCCCAATATTGCCTAAAACAGTAGATAAAGTAGCATAGAGCAATCAAAAATTATAGATACGTTGGAGACGTATCAAGCATCCCCAAACTTAATTCCCGCTCGTCCTTGAGTAGGTAAATGATAAAAAAGAATTTTTGATGCGGAGTGCTACTTGGCATAATTTCAATGTAATTCTTCTTACTTGTGATATGAATATTCAGATCTGAAAGCTTCAAGACAAAAGTTCATATTGACATAAAAATAATAATACTTCAAGCATACTAATAAAGCAATCATGTCTTCTCAAAATAACATGGCAAAAGAAAGTTCATCCCTACAAAATCATATAGTTAGGCTATGCTTCATTTTCGTCACACAAAGATGTTCCCAACTTCTATACCCCCGATGACAAGCCAAGCAATTGTTTCATACTTAAATAATCTCAAATTTTTTCAACCTTCACGCAATACATGAGCGTGAGCCATGGATATAGCACTATGGGTGGAATAGAATATGATGATGGGGATTGTGTGGAGAAGACAAAAAAAGAGAAAGTCTCACATTGATGAGGATAATCAACGGGCTATGGAGGTGCCCATCAATTGATGTCAACATGAGGAGTAGGGATTTCCATGCAACGGATGCAGTAGAGCTATGAATGCTCAACAAAAGAAAACTAGTGGGTGTGCATCCAACTCGCTTGCTCATGAAGACCTAGGGCATTTGCGGAAGCCCATCGTAGGAATATACAAGCCAAGTTCTATAATGAAAAATTCCCACTAGTATAAAAAGTTAACTTATGAGACTCACTATATGTAGAACAAGGTGCTACTTTGAAGCACAATATATGAGATTCACTACATGAAGAACAAGGTGCTACTTTGAAGCATAAGTGTGGAAAAGAGATAGTAGCATTGCCCCTTTTTTATTTTATTTTTTTGGGCCTTTCTTTTTTTTCGCCTTTCTTTTTTTTGGGGCCTTTATTTTTTTTGGCCTTTCTCTTTTTTGGGCAATGCTCTAATAATGATGATCATCACACTTCTATTGATTACAACATAAGGATTACAACTCGAAACTTAGAACAAGATATGACTCTATATGAATGCCTCCGGCGGTGTACCGGGATGGTGCAATGAATCAAGAGTGACATGTATGAAAAATAATGCATGGTGGCTTTGCCACAAATACAATGTCAACTACAAGATCATGCAATGGCAATATGACAAAAGTAATGTATGTCATGATGATGATGATGATGATGATGGAAGTTGCATGGCAATATATCTCGGAATGGCTATGGAAATGCCATGATAGGTAGGTATGGTGGATGTATTGAGGAAGATATAAGGAGGTTTATGTGTGATAGAGCATATCGTATCACGGGGTTTGGATGCACCGGTGAAGTTTGCACCAACTCTCAAGGTGAGAAAGGGCAATGCACAGTACCGAAGAAGCTAGCAAAGGCGGAAAGGTGAGAGTGCGTATAATCCATGGACTCAACATTAGTCAGAAGAACTCATATACTTATTGCGAAAATTTAGAAGTCATCAAAAATCAAGTACTACACGCATGCTCTAGGGGGATAGATTGGTAGGAAAAGACCATCGCTCGTCCCCGACCGCCACTCATAAGGATGCACAAGCCAGGTACACTTCATGTTTCAAATTTGTTACACAAATTTAACCATACGTGCATGCTACGGGACTTGCCAACTTCAACACAAGCATTCTTTGAATTCATAATCACCCAACTAGCATGACTTTGATATTATCACCTCCATATCTCAAAACAATTATCAAGCATCAAACTTATCTTAGTATTCAACACACTCATAAGAAAGTTTCACATATCTTGAATACCAAGTATATTAATATTAAGCAAATTACCATGCTATTTAAGATTCTCAAAATAATCTAAGTGAAGCATGAGAGTTCATATTTTTCTCCAAAATAAAACTACCACCATTGTGCTCTAAAAGATATAAGTGAAGTACTAGAGCAAAAACAAACTACTCCGAAAGATATAAGTGAAGGTCAATGAGTAGCGAAATAATTATGCAACTATGCGAAGACTCTCTCTCAATTAATAATTTCAGATCTTGATACTTTATTCAAACAGCAAGCAAAGCTAAAGAAAACTACATTGCAAGGATAGCACAACTCATGTGAAGAAGCAAAAACTTAGGCTCAACCGATACTAACCGATAGTTGTTGAAGAAGAAAGGTGGGATGCCTACCGGGGCATCCCCAAGCTTAGATGCTTGAGACTTCTTGAAATAATATCTTGGGGTGCCTTGGTCATCCCCAAGCTTGAGCTTTTGTGTCTCCTTAATTCCTCTCATATCATGGTTTCTCTTTTTATCAAAAGCTTCATTCACAACAAACTCAACAAGAACTCGTGAGATAGGTTAGTATAAACCAATGCAAAACCTTATCATTTTCTACTGTAATAAATCACTTAAATAATAATTCAACATTTCATACTAAATGCATCTGCATATTTAATACTCCTATCTTCAAATAGAATCATTAAACAAGCAAACATATGCAAACAATGCAACCATAACAGCAATCTGCCAAAACAGTACAGTCTGTAAAGAATGCAAGAGTCATCATACTTTCCTAACTCCAAAAATTATGAACTAAAATTCCCACTGTAATAAATTTGTCAGATCTCAAAATGCAAAAAGATTCAACATTATACCACTCTCTGACTTTTCTAGGGAATTTTTGCAACAGCGGTAAACTTTCTGTTTTCAAACAGCCACATGTATACTAGCAAAATAAGCATGGCAAAGGCTATCCTTGACCTTTTTTATTGAAACTAAAGATGCAAAACATTATTCTAAATAACATCAAGCAAATACTAACAAAATAAAATGACGCTCCAAGCAGAACACATATCATGTGGTGAATAAAAATATAGCTCCAAGTAAAGTTACCGATGAACGAAGACGAAAGAGGGGATGCCATCCGGGGCATCCCCAAGCTTAGGCTTTTGGTTGTCCTTGAATATTACCTTGGCGTGCCTTGGGTATCCTCAATCTTAGGCTCTTGCCACTCCTTGTTCCATAGTCCATCGCATCCTTACCCAAAACTTGAAAACTCCACAACACAAAACTCAAGAGAAAACTCATAAGCTCCGTTAGTATAAGAAAATAAAACCACCACTTAGGTACTGTAATTAACTCATTATAAATTCATATTGGTGTAATATCTACTGTACTTCAACTTATCTATGGTTCATGCCCTCCGATACTACTCATAGATTCATCAAAATAAGCAAACAACACATAGAAAACAGAATCTGTCAAAAACAGAACAGTCTGTAGTAATCTGTATCAAACGTATACTTGTGGAACTTCAAAAATTCTACCAAATTAGGAAGTCCTAAGAAATTCGTGTACCAATCCAGAGCAAAAATAATCAGATCAAGAGCATGTTTCTGTGAATTAACAAAACTAATTTACTGGGTGCAAAAGTTTCTGATTTTCAGAAGGATCAACACAACTATCACCGTAAGCTATCCTAAAGGTCTTACTTGGCACTTTATTGAAACAAAAGCTATAAAAATGATTACTACAGTAGCATAATCATGTGGACACACAAAAACAGTAAGGATAAATATTGGGTTGTCTCCCAACAAGCGCTTTTCATTAATGCCTTTTCAAGCTAGGCATGATGATGACAATGATGCTCACATAAATGATAAGAATTGAAACATAACAGGAGCATCATGAAGCATATGACTAGCACATTTAAGTCTAACCCACTTCCTATGCATAGGTATTTTGTGACCAAACAACTTATGGGAACGATAATCAACTAGCATAGGAAGGTAAAACAAGCATAACTTCAAGATTTTAAGCACATAGAGAGGAAACTTGACATTATTGCAACTCCTACAAGGAAAGCATATGTTCCTCCCTCATAATAATTTTCAGTAGCATAATGAATGAATTCAACAATATAACCAGTACCTAAAGCATTCTTTTCGTGATCTACTAGCATAGAAAATTTACTACTCTCCTCATAAGCAAACTTCTTCTTTATGGCATACGTATCATCACAATAATCATCATAGATAGGAGGCATGCTTTCATCATAGTAAATTTGCTCATCAAAGCTTGGGGGACAAAAAATATCATCTTCATCAAACATAGCTACCCCAAGCTTGTGGCTTTGCATATCATTAGCATCATGGATATTCAAGGAATTCATACTAACAACATTGCAATCATGCTCAACATTCAAAGATTTAGTGCCAAACAATTTAGAGATTTCGTGTTCTAGCACTTGAGCACAATTATCCTTTCCATCATAGTCATGAAACATATTAAAAAGGTGAAGCGTATGAGACAAATTAACTCCATTTTCTTTTGTAGTTTTCTTTTATAAACTAGACTAGTGATAAAACAAGAAACAAAAAGATTCGATTGCAAGATCTAAAGATATACCTTCAAGCGCTAACCTCCCCGGCAACGGCGCCAGAAAAGAGCTTAGTTGACGGGGTGTGAGTGAGTGCCCTTTACCTTTGCCTCCCCGGCAACGGCGCCAGAAAAGAGCTTGATGTCTACTACACAACCTTCTTCTTGTAGACATTGTTGGGCCTGCAAGTGCACATGTTTGTAGGACAGTAGCAAATTTCCCTCAAGTGGATGACCTAAGGTTTATCCATCCGTAGGAGGCATAGGATGAAGATAGTCTCTCTCAAGCAACCCTGCAACCAAATAACAAAAAGTCTCTTGTGTCCCCAACACACCCAATACAATGGCAAATTGTATAGGTGCACTAGTTCGGCAAAGAGATGGTGATACAAGTGCAAAATAGATAGTAGATATAGGTTTTTGTAATCTGAAATAATAAAAACAGCAAGGTAACAAGCGGTAAAAGTGAGCGTAAATGGTATTGCAATGATAGGAAACAAGGCCTAGGGTTCATACTTTCACTAGTGCAAGTTCTCTCAACAATAATAACATAGATAGAACATATGACAAGCCCTCAACATGCAACAAAGAGTCACTCCAAAGCCACTAATAGCGGAGAACAAACATAGAGATCATGGTAGGGTACGAAACCACCTAAAAGTTATTCGTTCGGATCGATCTATAAAAGAGTTCATACTAGAATAACACCTTAAGACACAAATCAACCAAAACCCTAATGTCACCTAGATACTCCAGTGTCACCTCAAGTATCCGTGGGCATGATTATATGATATGCATCACACAATCTCAGATTCATCCAACCAACATAAAAGTACGCCAGGCCCCATGAGAGGGTGGTGTTCCTCCCCCATTTCGTCCGCGGACTGGGCTTCCCACTCCACCCATTTGTCCGGGGGCTCATGTTCTACTATAGGCTGGATTTCCACGACCTGGCTCGAACTTCATCCTCAACATCTCGGCGTTTATCGTTGTGTGCGAGGCCTTCCTCCGCATCAGGCCCCACTTCGGCTTATGGCTGAAGACCTTCAATGTCAAGCCGAAGGTAGTGGGCGGCCAGCAGGCGGAGTGTGGAGGTGCCATGGTGGGCAAGATGCGCAACGTTATATGGCTCGAGGGCTCGTTCGTGGAAACCATCAAAGGGTGGCAATCGGGGTGGTTCTACATCACCGAGCCGCGTGACCCTAAATGGGCAGCGGCCCTCGAATTCCGATCTGGCATCCCCACACGGCTCACCTCCTGGAAAGAGAAGGGCCTATCATGGGGTGATTCGAAAGAGCTGACCGGACTCCAATCATGCGTCCAAAACCTTGTGAACAAGAATATCAAGCTTGTCAACGTAGTCCAGGTCATGATCATCCGCCGGATCCTCCCGTGCCAACAACGGGCCTTCAACTTGTGGGAGTTTGATCCGGCACAGCACCAAACCTTGAGTAGGCTCTTTGACACTACGTATGAAGATGCCTGGAAGGTGCTGTTCAAGGGCGCCGAGGCTCCCGCATCCGCTACCGAAGATCGCGGGTTCAGCTCGCATCATCAAGCCGATGAGGTAAGCTATTTTACCCTTTACAGGATACTTGTTTTTCATAGTTTGACTCCATGCGGGATCTAAACTCCCTTACCTTTGACAGGCCTAGCAGAAAAAGTCCGGGCAGGTTAACTGTCTGGCTCCCTTACCAGAAGACCCAGCGGACGCCCGATAGATGGTGCTGCTGGTTCCGGCACCTCACGTGGTGCCGGAGAAGAAGGCCAAGAAGAAGGCCACGGGAACCCGAAAGAGTTCCCAGCGTCAGGTGTTATCGGACTCATCGTTTGATGACTCCGAGGCGGACTCCTCCTGTGAAGACGAGGAGGAGAAATAAGAGGCCTCTCCCCCAGCGGGGGGAGAGAATAAAAGGAAGGCCTCCCCAACTGGGGAGGCCGGAGGGTCCAAGAAGGGAAGGACCCTTCATCCGGACTACTCCACCAACGCCGACGATGGCGAAGAGGAGTGGCCACCGAGGGCTAAGCCCTTGGCGATGTCATAAGTGTCCGGATACCAAAATAACTCATGGTGTTTCATTTGTCGCATAGAATCTCCTAACGCCGAACATAACCCTGCAGCCCGCCCAATGACAGGCTCGACACTTCAACGAGCGGCTCCCTGGCGTCATCGGACGTGAATAGCACTTCACTTCCGGCCGTGTCCTCTCCTCGCGCTGTGGATGACGCCGAGGTGGGGTCCCAAAAGGGGCCCAGCTAGGAGGAGGAGGTCCTGGAGGTGCCGCAAGGCAACCTCCCGAACTTTGGGCACGAGGGGAATCAAACCTCGAAGGGTTCTGAGTTCGGCCCTGGGCCAGACTCCGCACCGGAACCTTTAGTGGTCCCGGAGTTAGGCGGGCGGTCCCTTCATAAGAAGGGCGAGACTGCAACACCGGTGACCTCCGTCCAACCGGAGGCGTTGGATAATTTGCTGGAGGCGCTTAACGGCGCCTCCATCCACGAGGAGCACCGCACTATTATGAGTGCGGTGATCCAGAAAGTTCAATCCGCCAAGAGCGGGCTGACTGAAGCCTGTGCCAGCCTTCTAACAGGCTTTGAGGTATGTATTTAAGATATGTAAAAATATTACCGCATAGACAGTAGCCCCTGATGCTTAGTTTGGTGTTCGGAAAGAAAAGCCGAACTGAGGATCTAAAAAGATATACGCAGGAGTCTAACATAAACATGTCGATATGGGAATGCAGGCCGCGCTGCTGACCTCTGCCGCACTGACTGTGGAGGTCAATGCATTGAAGCAGAGCCTCGAGCGGTCCGAGAATGAGCTCGGCCTTGCCAAGAAGCAGCTCGAGGACAAGGAAGGTAAGTAATACCTTATGGAAGTATATAAAAGATGCGGTTGCAAAAAATAATAGGAATAACGTGAGAATTGCAGGGGCCACGAACGAGGTGGTGACCCTGAAGGAAGCGGTGTCCATGGACGAAAGCAATGTGGCCGCGGAACGCACCGAGCGAGAGAAGCAGGAGGCGCGGGTGGTGGAGGTGCGGCAAGAGCTCCAGGCTCTCGTGGAAAAACACAAGAGTTTGGAGCGTGACTCAAAGACTCGAGAGTCTGAACTCGCCTCGGCTCTTGAGAGCGCCAAAGCCGCTAAGGCCGAAGCCCAAAAAGCCCTCCAGGAAATGGAAGCAATAAATAAGATAGCGGCAGGTAAGGCATTCTTCATGCAAAGCAAGCATGTGAAAGTGAATTACTTGTTACTTAACCGAATCCGGAGCTCTCCAGGAGCATTCGCAGATCTGCCCTGCAGTGTGTCCGACGCGGCCGCGTTCTACCGGGCCGAGGAGGGGAGCTCGACAGAGAAGGTGTTCTGGTCTCAGTATGCTGAGGCCGGACACCCTGTGCCCTTGAGCGACCAGCTGAAGCAGCTGGTCGAGCTCCATAAGGTGGCCGAACAGGCCATGAAGGGCCTCATAGTCCGGCTGTGGCCCAAAGAAGCCATGCCTGGGAGCTACTTCGGGCTGGTGAGGCGGCTGGTGGACGCCTATCCCTGGATTGAAGTCGTCAAGCGCTCCGTCTGCATCGAAGGTGCCCGTAGGGCCCTTGCCCGTGCTAAAGTGCACTGGGGCAAGATGGACGCTGAGAAGCTTGTGATGGACGCTCCACCGCCGGGCAGGGAGTATCGTACGCCCGAGATGTATTATGCGAGCGTCCTGAAGGGTGCCCGCCTTATAGCGGGCTAATGCTCCAAAGATGTAATTTTTGTGTAAACTCGCATTTGTTATCCTCTACGCTTGAAAACTTGTTCATATGCGCTAAGCAACGCTTGTGAATTTAAAATATTACCTTCTGTGCGGCCGTTTATTAAATTTGAGAGATGGCGAGTCGTCGGCTTCTGCCCCCATGCCACGAGTGCTGGGGTGTTCGGGATAAACTTGAGCGCTCTTTTTCCCATTCTTGGGTCCTTCGAGGGGGGCGCTCAACACAACGAACAAGGCAACCGTACTATAATGCTTGAACACTCCCACTTAGCCATAGAATTCTATAATTTTAAATTTCGGCGAAGCCCCTAGTATTCGGAAGACCGAATTCAGGGTGCTATCCACGCCTGGGACGGACAAAGCCGACTCCTCGCTCTAAGCGGCATAAGTCTTTAGGGACTCGAAAAACCTCTCGAACAGCGACCGGCTCTCGCCCTATCATGATGGTCAGTTTTAGCTTTCTCCACTGAGGTGCTCAACCCAGCTCAACCGGGGCAAAATCGCAGTGGTTCTCCCAGC
This sequence comes from Triticum timopheevii, assembly GCA_963921465.1. Taxonomy (NCBI): domain Eukaryota; kingdom Viridiplantae; phylum Streptophyta; class Magnoliopsida; order Poales; family Poaceae; genus Triticum; species Triticum timopheevii. The sequence goes on from OY997270.1 coordinate 111,004,232, forward strand.
GCTACCTTAGCCGATATAACGGAACGTAAGGTACCAAAACATGGGAGCCGGGCAAACCCAACTATTGACCCAAGACATGATTCGGAGCCGATGCATATAATGCTATAAGTTCGGGGTGCCGCACTTGTGAAAGTGTTCGGACTTATCACACCATATTTTGGGGTACTTAAGCCCCTGGTGTATTTGGCCGTACCAAAGCATACGGATGCAACATGTCATAAGTGAACATATATAGATAGAAAAAAGGAATGCAATAATAGGCAGAAGCTATGCATTGTTTATTCAAAAAAAGCCGCGGTAAAAGCAGAACAATACAAATAGTGCGATAAGCAAGGGACGGGACTATTGACATGTCTCCCTCCAGGAGCGAGCTGCGGGATGATATGTAAAACAAGTATACTGCTCGTTATAGAGACCACCTGGACACTCGACGTAGCTTTCTGCTTCCCTGGCTGTTGCATCGTGTGTTCGGCGATTCTACTGCCGGACAGGGCTTCTTGAGAAAGGAGTCCTGAAAGTAAGAGAAAAAAGAAGGATGACACAATTGGGAGCCATTGGTGCGGTTGAGCCGCATTCTAGGCCTGCCGTGGTCGTGCCCCTCCCCCAATGCCCATGGTATCTCCAGAGCGTAGTTATGTACGCGTAGGACTGGTTTCGCAATTTCGCGAGGGCTGGGGTTGGGGCCGCATTGCAACGCGTGCTCGGAAGATGTCAGGTGGTCTTGTTGTAGGTTACTCCGGGCGCGCTTGACGGTGTCCGGACGTTTAATAGCCAGACTCGAGAATTGCCTTAAGAGGCTGCTTTGTACTTCTGCCGCTAGGGCCGCCATATGCTCCTCCATTCGGAGGGAGCGTTCGGTGTTTCCGTTGACCGTAATGACTCCTCGAGGGCCTGGCATCTTGAGCTTGAGGTATGCATAGTGTGGCACCGCATTGAACTGCAAATGTGGTTCGTCCGAGCAGTGCGTGATAGCCGCTGCGGAACGGGACTATGTCGAAGATTAATTCCTCACTTCGGAAGTTATCCGGTGATCTGAAGACCACTTCAAGTGTAACTGAGCTTGTACAGTTGGCCTCTACACCTGGTATGACGCCTTTGAAGGTCGTCTTTGTGGGTTTAATCCTTGAAGGGTCTATGCCCATTTTGTGCACTGTATCCTGATAAAGCAGGTTCAGGCTGCTGCCGCCGTCCATCAGGACTCTAGTGAGGTGAAATCCATCAACGATTGGGTCTAGAACCAATGCGGCGAATCCGCCATGGCAGATAATAGTGGGGTGGTCCCTTCAATCAAAAGTGATCGGGTAGGAGGACCATGGATTGAACTTTGGGGCGACTGGCTCCATCGCATATACGTCCCTTAGTGCACGCTTCCGCTCCCTTTTGGGTATGTGAGTTGCGTATATCATGTTCACCGTCCGCACTTGTGGGGGGAAACCCTTCTGTCCTCTATTGTTCGATAGCCGGGGCTCCTCCTCGTCGTTGCTATGCAGCCCCTTGTCATTGTTTTTGGCACTTAACTTGCCTGCCTGTTTGAACAACCAACAATCCCTGTTGGTGTGATTGGCTGGTTTTTCGGGGGTGCCGTGTATCCGGCACGAGCGATCGAGTATTCGGTCCAAATTGGACGGGCCCGGAGTATTTCTTTTGAATGGATTTTTCCGCTGACCGGGTTTAGAGCCTCTGAATCCGGCATTGACTGCCGTATCTTCAGCATTATTACCATTAATGTGGTGCTTGTGTTTGTTGCGACCCGACCTGCCGTTGTTGTCCTTGGTATCCGAACTACCAGGGCTCTTGGTCATGTTGTTACTTCGAGCTAGCCAGCTGTCCTCTCCCGCGCAAAAGCGGGTCATGAGTGTTGTGACGGCTGCCATGGATTTCGGCTTTTCCTGTCCTTGGTTATGTTTGAAGGCTGCAAGGGCCTCTGCATCCGGACAGTCGACGATTTGATTTCTCTTGGTTAGGAACCGTGTGCAGAATTGTCTGTCCGATTCTTCTGGCTGCTGAATTATGTGGCTTAGGTCATCGGCATCCGGTGGTCGCACATAAGTGCCCTGGAAATTGTCAAGGAATGCGGCTTCCAGGTCTTCCCAACAACCAATTGACTCTGCTGGCAAGCTGTTAAGCCAATGCCGAGCTGGCCCTTTAGGCTTGAGTGGGAGGTATTTGATGGCGTGTAGGTCATCGCCGCGGGCCATGTGGATATGAAGGAGGTAGTCCTCGATCCAGACCGCAGGATCTGTTGTGCCATCGTATGATTCAATGTTTACGGGTTTGAAACCCTCAGGGATTTGATGATCCATCACTTCGTCTGTGAAGCATAGTGGGTGTGCGGCGCCCCTGTATTGGGCTATATCACGACGTAGCTCAAATGAGCTTTGTCTATGGTGTTCGGCCCGGCCGGAATTGCCATATGCAGTGTGATGGTTATCATCACGCATCGTGGGGCGCCCACGCGATCCGTAGATCGATCTTGTTTGTCTTGCCTTGTCCTCCAATATGTCTCGCAAGTCCGGCGCATTCCCTCGTGGCTTCGTACTTTTGGAGCGATGCCAGGGTACGGTCCTGATGGAGGGCCTAGATGCCTCTCTGTCGTGGCCACGGGGTGGTCGATCTGCCGTATTGTGCGCTGGTGATGAAGGTTTGTATGCTTCCTCCTCTAATCGCGGTAGCAGCCTGCATTTTGGGTAGCTCTTGGAGGGGCGTTCGAGTTCATACTCTTCAGCTGCAAGGACCTCAGTCAATCTGTCGGCTAGCAAGTCTTGGTCAGCTCTGAGCTGTTGCTGCTTTTTCTTGAGGCTGCTTGCCGTGGCCATAAGCCTGCGTTTGAAACACTCTTGTTCGACGGGATCCTCAGGCACGACAAATTCGTCGTCGTCGTCGAGGCTTGCCTCGCCATCGGAGGGAGGCATGTAATTATCGTCCTCTACCTCTCTGTCTGCCGCTCTATCATGAGGGCTGGCTTCTCCATCCTCCTGCGCTGAATCCTACTGGAGGGGGTTGTCTTCGGAACTGTCCGGGGTGTTATTATCTCCCGTGCTGGAATCACCGTTTTTGCTGTGGCGGGATTTAGATCGGCGCCGCTGACGCCGGCGCTTAGGCTATTTCTTGGAGGGGTCATCCTCCGTTGTTCCATTGCCATTCCCATCTTTTGGGATGTCCACCATGTAAATGTCGTATGACGAGGTGGCCTTCCAGTGCCCTGTAGGCACTGGTTCTTGGCCGTCTCCTGCATCTCGTCCATACTGTCGATGTCTTCGGAGTCGAAGTCGAGCATGTCGGTTAAATCATCGACAGTGGCTACTAAGTGGGTGGTGGGTGGGCTTTGAATTTCGTCGTCCGCATCCCAACCTTCCTGACCATAATCCGGCCAGGGCTCTCCTGATAAAGAGAGAGACTTTAGTGAATTCAGGATGTTGCCAAAGGGCGAGTGCTGAAAGATGTCCGCAGCAGTGAACTCCATGATCGGCGCCCAATCGGATTCGATTGGCAGGGGCGCGGCAGACTCGGAGTCCGGAGAGGAGTCCGGCACCTTAGAGTCACAGGCTTCGCAAAGGACAGGGTTGGTGTTCGGCTCAATCGCCACAGAGATCGCAGCCCCCGAGGTAGTGTCCAGCCACCCGTCCTCGATCGGTGCAGTTGGCTCCGAGCTAAAGGTCAGAGCGGACTCTGGCTCAGCCTCCAGGGCAGTGTTCGACGGCAGAGCTAGATCATGCCCATCGTGACAGTGCGGCGCGCTTGGCTGTGGCTCGAACCTGTCGAAGATCAAATCTCCGCGGGCGTCCGCCGTGTAGTTTGAACTTCCAAATCTGACCTGATGGCCAGGGGCGTAGCTTTCAATCTGCTCCAGATGGCCAAGCGAATTGGCCCGCAGTGCAAAGCCGCCGAAAACGAAGATCTGTCCCGGGAGAAAAGTCTCACCCTGGACCGCATCGTTGTTGATGATCGAAGGAGCCATCGGGCCTAAAGATGACGACACAAAGGAACTCTCAATGAAAGCACCAATGTCAGTGTCAAAACCGTCGGATCTCGGGTAGGGGGTCCCGAACTGTGCGTCTAGGCGGATGGTAACAGGAGACAAGGGACACGATGTTTTTACCCACGTTCGGGCCCTCTCGATGGAGGTAAAACCCTACTCCTGTTTCATTGATATTGATGATATGGGTAGTACAAGAGTAGATCTACCACGAGATCAGAGAGGCTAAACCCTAGAAGCTAGCCTATGGTATGATTGTTGTTCGTCCTACGGACTAAAACCCTCCGGTTTATATAGGCACCAAAGAGGGTTAGGGTTACACAGAGTCGGTTACAATGGTAGGAGATCTACATATTCGTATCGCCAAGCTTGCCTTCCACGCCAAGGAAAGTCCCATCCGGACATGGGACGAAGTCTTCAATCTTGTATCTTCATAGTCCAGGAGTCCGGCCGAAGATGATAGTTCGGCTATCCGGACACCCCCTAGTCTGGGACTCCCTCAATCCCCCTCCGGCAGGGTGCCGGAACGGGCTCCCGAGAGGTTTTTGATGGCTACAGAGGCTTGCGGTAGCGGAACTCCCGATCTATCTTCTGTTCTGGAAGTTTTAGGGTACGTAGGTATATATGGGTGCAGTGGGTACATCAGTGGAGCTACGGGGCCCCCACGAGGTAGGGGGCACGCCCGGGGGGGGGGGGGATGGGCGTGCCCCCCACCCTCGTGGGTAGCCCGTATCTTCCCTGACGTGCACTCCAAGTTCCCTGGGTTGCTTTCCTTCCACAAATTACTTCTCCAGTTGATTTCGTTCCGTTTTGACCCCGTCTGATATCCCTTTTCCTCGAAACACTGAAATAGGCATAAAATAGCAAATCTGGGCTGGGCCTCCGGTTAACAGGTTAGTCCCAAAAATAATATAAAAGTGGATAATAAAGCCCAATATTGCCTAAAACAGTAGATAAAGTAGCATGGAGCAATCAAAAATTATAGATACGTTGGAGACGTATCAGCGCCATCAAGCCTGGCAGCGACGACACAGAGGAACTCTCAATGAAAGCACCAATGTCGGTGTCAAAACCGACGGATCTCGGGTAGGGGGTCCCGATCTGTGCGTCTAGGCTGATGGTGACAGGAAGCAAGGGACACAATGTTTACCCAGGTTCGGGCCCTCTCGATGGAGGTAAAACCCTACTTCCTGCTTGATTAATATTGAAGATATGAGTAGTACAAGAGTAGATCTACCACGAGATCGTAGAGGCTAAAACCCTAAGAGCTAGCCTATGATGGTATGATTGTAATTGTAATCGTCCTTCTAAGGACCAACCTCTCCGGTTTATATAGACACGGAGAGGGCTAGGGTTTACATGGAGTCGGTTACAAGGAAGGAAACACAATATCCGGATCGCCAAGCTTGTCTTCCACGCAAAGGAGAGTCCCATCCGGACACGGGCCAAAGTCTTGAGTCTTGTATCTCCACGCTTCAATAGTCCGGACGATGTATACAGTTCGGCTGTCCGGATACCCCCTAATCCAGGACTCCCTCAATTACGCACATACGCGTCAAATTCCTCCTTGAAGCCTGCTTCGACCATAAATTCATCAGATGGCCACTCACAAGCCCGTACATTTGCGTCCCTCGGCAATTCTACATCTTGCTCACGTATAGCAATCTTTGGTCCTTTCTTCGCCGAGGAACCACCTTGGTATAATCTTTTAAGCATAATTATTTTTCTGAAAATTTCTGAAATTTTAGTAACTTCAAAATAAAAGTGAATAAAACTAAACAAGATTGATAGCATCTAATCCTACAAGTGCCTAGAGCCTATATCATGCATTGGAATTGCTTGGGACCTCAAAAATTTGACATGCAAGCTCAAGAACATGGCCACCTATGCAGCAAAAATTTGCAATGAATAAAACACTAGAACAAAAACTAATTGGACCAATGGAGGAGTCACATACCAAGCAACAATCTCCCAATGCAGTTTTGTGAATGGAGCTTTGAGCTAAGAGACCGAAAATCACAGCAAAACGAGCTAGAACTCGTGCTTGAGCTGGATGGGGATTTTTTTGGGTAGAAGATGAAGTGTGTGGGTGCTGGTATAAGTGGAGGGCAGCCACCAGGGGCCCACGGGACAGGGGGCGCGCCCTATAGGGGGGCGCCCTCCTCTCTCGTGGCCTAGTGCTTGCCCCTCCTGCAGTGTTTTCAGCGCCTAAAATCCTCAAATATTCTAGAAAAAATCATACTAAATTTGCAGGGCATTTGGAGCACTTTTATTTTTGGACTATTTTTTTAATGCATGGATAATTCAGAAAACAGACAGATAATACTATTTTCGCTATATTTATTCTAAATAACAGAAAGTAAAAGGAGGGTACAGAAGGTTGTGCCTTCTAGTTTCATCCATCTCGTGATCATCAAAATGAACCCACTAACAAGGTTGATCAAGTCTTGTTAACAAACTCATTCCGAATAACACGGAACCGGAGAAATTTTGAATAACACTAAGTTACCTCAACGGGGATATGAAAATCCCCAACAAATAAGAATATCATACTTTTTCTTAACAGTAGGGAGAGGAAATTCAAAACCTCGAAAAATGATAGTTGGAACTTGTCCAATAGAATTGATGCTATGAACTTGAGATTGTTTCCTTAGAAAGTGTACCATATGCTCATTACGATTAACATGAAAAGTGACATTGCCTTTGTTGCAATCAATAACAGCCCCTGCAGTATTAAGAAAAGGTCTACCAAGGATAATAGACATACTATCGTCCTCGGGAATATCAAGAATAACAAAGTCCATTAAGATAGTGACATTTGCAACCAAAACAAGCACATCCTCACAAATACCGACAGGTATAGCAGTTGATTTTTCAGCCATTTGCAAAGATATTTCAGCAGGTGTCAACTTATTCAATTCAAGTCTAAGATATAAAGAGAGAGGCATAACACTAACACCAGCTCCAAGATCACATAAAGCAGTTCTAACATAATTTCTTTTAATAGAGCATGGTATAGTTGGTACACACGGATCTCCAAGTTTCTTTGGTATTCCACCCTTAAAAGTGTAATTAGCAAGCATGGTGGAAATTTTAGCTTCTGGTATCTTTCTTTTATTTGTGATGATATCCTTCGTATACTTAGCATAAGGATTTACTTTAAGCATATCAGTTAAGTGCATACGTAAGAAAATAGGTCTAATCATTTTAGCAAAGCACTCAAAATCCTCATCATCCTTTGACTTGGATGGTTTAGGAGGAAAGGGCATGGGTTTCTGAACCCATGGTTCTCTTTCTTTACCGTGCTTCCTAGCAACAAAATCTCTCTTATCATAACGTTGATTCTTTGATTGTGGGTTATCAAGATCAACAGCAGGTTCAATCTCTACATCGTTATTTTTGCTAGGTTGAGCATCAACATGAACATTATCATTAACATTATCACTAGGTTCATGTTCATCACCTGACTGTGTTTCAGCATCAGAAATAGAAATATCATTGGTATTCTCAGGTGTGTCTACAGTAGGTTCACTAGAAGCATGCAAAGTTTTATCGTTTTTCTTTTTATTCTCTTTATAAGAACTAGGTGCCTCTAAATTATTTCTCTGAGAATCTTGCTCGATTCTCTTATGGTGTCCTTCAGGATACAAAGGTTCCTGAGTCATTCTACTAGTTCTAGTATCTACTCTAATAGCAAAGTCATTTTTATTATTCAATTCATCAAGTAAATCATTTTGAGCTTTGAGTACTTGCTCAGCTTGAGTAGCAACCATAGAAGCATATTTACTAATGAGGTGAAGTTCATCTTTAACTCTAGCTAGATTATTGCTTACACGTCTTATCTCGAAAGCATTATTCTTTAACTCTCTACCAACATAAGCATTAAAACTTTCTTGTCTAGCCATAAAGTCATCATATTCATCTAAGCATGGGCTATGAAATTTAGTAGAGGGTATTTCAACTTTATCATATCTATAGAGAGAATTTACCTTTACTACCTGTGTCGGGTTATCAAGACAATGTGGTTCTTCAGGCGGTATATTAAGACCATGTATTTCTTCAATAGGAGGTAAATTCTTAACATCTTCAGCTTTAATACCTTTTTCTTTTATTGATTTCTTTGCCTCTTGCATATCTTCAGGACTGAGAAATAAAACACCTCTCTTCTTTAGAGTGGGTTTAGGGATAGGCTCAGGAGTTGGCTCAATTGGTTCAGGAATTACTTCAGGAATTGGCTCGGGAAGAGTCCAATTATTTTCATTAGTCAACATATTATTCAATAGTATTTCAGCTTCGTCAACTGTTCTTTCCCTGAAAACACAACCAGCGCAACTATCCAAGTAGTCCTTGGAAGCATCGATTAGTCCATTATAAAAGATATCAAGTATTTCATTTTTCTTAAGAGGATGATTAGGCAAAGCATTAAGTAACCGGAGAAGCCTCCCCCAAGCTTGTGGGAGACTCTCTTCTTTGATTTGCACAAAATTATATATTTCCCGCAAGGCAGCTTGTTTCTTATGAGCAGGGAAATATTTAGCAGAGAAGTAATAAATCATATCCTGGGGACTACGCACACAACCAGGAGCAAGAGAAATATACCAAGTCTTAGCATCACCCTTTAATGAGAACGGAAATATCTTAAGGATATATAAATAGCAAGACTTCTCATCATTAGTAAACAGGGTGGCTATATCATTCAACTTGGTAAGATGTGCCACAACAGTTTCAGATTCAAGGCCATAAAAAGGATGAGATTCAACTAAAGTAATAATCTTAGGATCAACAGAGAATTCATAATCCTTATCAGTAACACAGATAGGTGAAGTAGCAAAAGCAGGGTTGGGTTTCATTCTAGCACTAAAAGACTGCTGCTTCCATTTAGCTAATAATTTCTTAAGATCATTTCTATCATTGCAAGCAAAAATTTCCCTAGCAGCTTCTTCATTCATAACATAACCCTTAGGAGCAATAGGTAATACGTAATCATTGGGAGAACCTTCATCATCACTATCAATAGTAATAGGATCTTCAGTAATTTCATTCCCCTAATGGCAAGTTGTTCATCAAGAAATTCACCTAATGGCAAAGTAGTATCATGCACAGAAGTAGTTTCATCATGCATAGCAGAAGTCGCATCATCAATAACATGCGGCGTATTACAATTTATAGCAGTAGCAGGTTTAGGTGTCGCAAGCTTACTAATAACAGAAGGAGAATCTAGTGCAGAGCTAGATGACAGTTCCTTACCTCCCCTCATAGTTGAGGGCAAAATCTTGGTTTTAGCGTCTTTCAAGTTCTTCATAGTGATCAACAGATATAAATCCCAAGTGACTCAGTGAATAGAGCTATGCTCCCCGGCAACGGCACCAGAAATTAGTCTTGATAACCCACAAGTGTAGGGGATCGCAACAGCTTTCGAGGGTAAAGTATTCAACCCAAATTTATTGATTCGACACAAGGGGAGCCAAACAATATTCTTGAGTATTAGCAGTTGAGTTGTCAATTCAACCACACCTGGATAACTTAGTATCTGCAGCAAAGTATTTAGTAGCAAAAGTGGTATGATAATAAAGGTAACGGTGGCAAAAGTAAAGATAAATGTTTTTGGGTTTTTGTAGTAGTTGTAACAGTAGCAACGAAAAAGTAAATAAGCGAAGAACAATATATGAAAAGCTCGTAGGCAATGGATCAGTGATGGATAATTATGCCGGATGCGAGTCCTCATGTAATAGCTATAACATAGGGTGACATAGAACTAGCTCCAGTTCATCAATGTAATGTAGACATGTATTCCGTAAATAGTCATACATGCTTATGGAAAAGAACTTGCATAACATCTTTTGTCCTACCCTCCCGTGGAAGCGGGGTCCTAGCGGAAACTAAGGGATATTAAGGCCTCCTTTTAATAAAGAACCGGAACAAAGCATTAGCACATAGTGAATACATGAACTCCTCAAACTACGGTTATCACCAAGAAGTATCCCGATTATTGTCACTTCGGGGTTGTCGGATCATAACACATAATAGGTGACTATAGACTTGCAAGATAGGATCAAGAACACACATATATTCATGAAAACATAATAGGTTGAGATCTGAAATCATGGCACTCGGGCCGTAGTGACAAGCATTAAGCATAGCAAAGTCATAGCAACATCAATCTCAGAACATAGTGGATACTAGGGATCAAACCCCAACAAAACTAACTTGATTACATGGTAAATCTCATCCAACCAATCATCGTCCCGCAAGCCTACGATGGAATTACTCACGCACGGAGGTGAGCATCATGAAATTGGTGATGGAGGATGGTTGATTATGATGACGGCGACGAATCCCCCTCTCTGGAGCCCCGAACGGACTCCAGATCAGCCCTCCAGAGAGAGATTAGGGCTTGGCGGCGGCTCCGTGTCATAAAACGCGATGAAACTTTCTCTCTGATTTTTTTCTCCCCGAGACAGAATATATGGAGTTGGAGTTGAGGTCGGTGGAGGTCCAGGAGGCCCACGAGATAGGAGGTCGCGCCTATAGGGCGGGGCGCCCCCCTTTCTCGTGGACAGGCCCTGGGCCCCCTGGCATTAATTCTTTCGCCAAAAATTATTATTAATTCCAAAAAGTGCCTCCGTGGATTTCCAGGACATTCCGAGAACTTTTCTTTTCTACACATAAAACAACATCATGGCAGTTCTGCTGAAAACAGCGTCAGTCCGTGTTAGTTTCATTCAAATCATGCAAGTTAGAGTCCAAAACAAGGGCAAAAGTGTTTGGAAAAGTAGATACGTTGGAGACGTATCAGTCACCGCGGGAATCCGCAAGTTGAGTGCCATAACATATATCAAGTGAATCAATATGATACTCCATTGTCACCTCAAGTATTCATATGGCAAGACATACATCATGTGTTTTCTGATCTGAACATTCAACGACGAGACAAAACTTCAAAGGGTAAAGACTCAATTCATCAGAACAAGAGTAGAGACGCGAGAAACATCATATGATCCATCTATATTAACAAAGCCCGCAATACATCAAGATCGTGACATCTCAATATCATGAGAGAGAGAGAGAGATTAAACACATAGCTACCGGTATAAACCATCAGCCCCGAGGATGGACAACTCCCTCCTTATCGTGGTGGCCACCGGGATGATTAAGATGGCCACCGGAGATGATTCCCCCCTCCGGTAGGGTGCCGGAATAGGGTCTAGATTGGAACTCATGGATACAGAGGCCTTGCGGCAGCTGAACTTCCGATCTATGTTAACCCCGAAGGGTTTCGGAATATTTGGGAATTTATAGTGCAAAGAGGGGGTGCGGGAGGCCACCGAGGTGGGCACAACCCACCTGGGTGCACCAAGGGGCCCTGGCGGGTTGTGCCCCCTCGGGGCAACCCCCAGGTGCAGCTCAGGCCCATTGGGTTCCTTCTGGTCCATAAAAAATCTCCAAAAAGTTACGCTGTGTTTTGACTCCGTTTGATAATGATTTCCTGCAATGTAAAAAACAAGCAAAAAAGAGCAACTGACACTGGGCACTGGGTCAATAGGTTAGTCCCAAAAAATGATATAAAGTTGCTATAAAATGATTGTAAAACATCCAAGAATGATAATAAAATAGCATGAATACTTCATAAATTATAGATACGTTGGAGACATATCAAAGGTGTCCAGGAAGCGCAACAGATCGCACTCGGCGGTGGAATCGATGATCTAGTCGATACGCTGAAGAGGGAAAGGCTCCTAAGGGCAAGCCTTGTTGAGGCTCGTGAAGTCGATGCACATGCACTCCTTCCCGCCCTTCTTGGGGAAAATGACCGGATTGGCCAGCCAATCTGGGTGCCACACTTCCTGAATGATGCCAACCTCTTGCGGTTTGTGGACCTCTTGGACGATGAACGACTGCTTCTCTGGGGCTTGCCGCCGCACCTTCTGTTTCACCGGGCATGCACCGAGGCATACCATCAAGTGGTGTTTGATCACATCTCGTGGGACACCGACCGGGTCTGTTGCTTCCCACACGAACACATCTCTATTCACATGGAGGAAACAGACCAGCGCCTCTTCTTGATCCGGGGGAAGGACGACACCTATGGTGGAGGTGGGGCCTGAGCCCCCATCATCGATTGGCACCTGCTTCATCTCAACCCGGTACTGAGAGAACAACTACTTCTTCTTTGCAGGCATGGCCTCTGGGATCTCCGAGGCGTCTTCCACATCCAGTCGCGCGCCGCCGTGGCCTTGAAGGCGAGCTTGAGGGCCAGGAGCGCATCCTGGGCATCCCCCTTCATAGTGAGGATGCCGCTGCTCCTCGGCATCATGATGACATTGTAGCCGGGGTGCATAGGTTCCATGAACATGGAAAGGGCCGGATACCCAAGGATGGTATTGTATGGGAGGCTGATGCAGGCGACGTCAAAGTCGATGAGCTCGGTGCGGTAGTTGTAGTGCATGTCGAAGGTGATGGGGAGGCGGATCTGTCCCAGAGGTTCAGTGGAGCCATTGACCACCCCTGAGAAGGGTCTGGTGCTCGCCGTAAGGCACATGAAGCTGATTGAAAGCTTCCAGAAAGAGGATGTTGAGGCCAGCACCACCATCGATGAGGGTCCTGGTGCCGCAACGTTGCTGATGGTGGGTGTCGGTGTCAAAACTGGTGGATCTCGAGTAGGGGGTCCCGAACTGTGCGTCTAGGCGGATGGTAACAGGAGACAAGGGACACGATGTTTTTACCCAGGTTCGGGCCCTCTCGATGGAGGTAAAACCCTACTCCTGCTTGATTGATATTGATGATATGGGTGGTACAAGAGTGGATCTACCACGAGATCAAGGAGGCTAAACCCTAGAAGCTAGCCTATGGTATGATTGTTGTAATGGTTGTGTTGTCCTACGGACTAAAACCCTCTGGTTTATACAGACACTAGAGAGGGCTAGGGTTACACAGAGTCGGTTACAATGGTAGGAGATCTACATATCCGTATCGCCAAGCTTGCCTTCCACGCCAAGGAAAGTCCCATCCGGACACGGGACGAAGTCTTCAATCTTGTATCTTCATAGTCTTGGAGTCCAGCTGACGATGATAGTCCAGCTGTCCGGACACCCCCTAGTCCAGGACTCCCTCAGTAGCCCCTGAACCAGGCTTCAATGACGATGAGTCCGGCACGCATATTGTTCGGCATTGCAAGGCGAGTTCCTCCTCCGAATAATTCATAGAAGATTGTGAACACCAGGATAGTGTCCGGCTCTGCAAAATAATTTCCACATTCCACCGTAGAGAGAATAATATGTACACAAGTTCAATCTGCTGACGTATTTTGTGCCATGACGTCACACCACCACCAAGCCTTTACTTGAATCGTTTTATTATACCACCTCAGCGCGTTTAGCGTTGCGGTTTCCTTGGCACGTCTTGTCGAAGCAGAGATCGTGTTCCCCTTATTCCGGGATTCCCATCAATATGGACGTGGGTAACCCAACCGCGCCATTGATGGTGGCGCTTGGGAGATAAGCGAGTTTTACCAGGCCGGTGGGGACGCATAGTCTTCGTTCGCCTATATATAAGGGGATAAGGATCCACCTTTTCACCTACGCCTTCTTCCTCCTTTGCTTATCCATCTCTGCGCACTCGAGCTCCAGTGCCCAAGTCCGCACATCTCGTCTCAACCTCCTCCAGTCATGTCCGGAGCGGGAGGCAAGTGGTTGGCCTCCTCCATTACGGAGGAGCATATCGAAAAGCTGCATGGCGCCGGATACCTTTCCAGCGACATCGCGCACCGGCTGCCCGATGAGGGGCAGCTCATCCCCACCCCCGGGCCCCATAAGAGGGTCGTATTCCTTCCCCACTTCCTCCGCGGACTGGGCTTCCCACTTCATCCCTTCGTCCGGGGGCTCATGTACTACTATGGCCTGGATTTCCACGATCTGGCGCCGAACTTCATCCTCAACATCTCGGCGTTTATCGTCGTGTGCGAGGCCTTCCTCTGCATCCGGCCTCACTTCGTCTTGTGGGTCAAGACCTTCAATGTCAAGCCGAAGGTGGTGAAGGGCGCTCAAGCAGAGTGCGGAGGCGCCATGGTGGGAAAAATGCCCAAGGTCACCTGGATCGAAGGGGCCTTCGTGGAGTCCATCAAGGGATGGCAATCGGGGTGGTTCTACATCACCGAGCCGCGTGACCCTAAATGGGAAGCGGCCCCCAAGTTCAGATCTAGTATCCCTATGCAGCTCACCTCCTGGAAAGAGAAGGGCTTGCTATGGGGTAGTTCAGAGGAGCTGACAGGAATCCAGTCCTGTCTCCAGACCTTGGTGAACAAGAAGCTTAGGCTTGTTAATGTGATCCAAGTCATGCTCGTCCGCCGGATTCTCCCCTGCCAACAACGGGCCTTCAATTTGTGGGAGTTTGATCCGGCACAGCACTGGTCTCTGAGCGGGCTCTTCGACATGACGTACGAAGCCGTCTGGAGGGCCCTATTCAAGGGCGGAGAAGCCCCCGCGTCCGCGACTGAAGATCGCGGATTCAGCACCAAGCGCCCGGCCGGTGTGGTAAGATATATTATCCTTTATGGGACATTTATTTCTTTCATAGTTTGACTCTATTGTGGGATCTAAAACTCCCGATGCCTTTAACAGGACTGGCAGAGGACGTCCGGACAGGTAGACTGTCCGGCTCCCCTTCCCGAAGACCCAGCGGACGCCCGTCTAACGAGGCTGCTGGTCCTGGCACTTTATGTGGTGCCGGAGAAGAAGGCCAAGAAGAAGGCCACGGGAACCCGAAGGAGTTCCCGGCGCCAGGTGGTATCGGACTCATCGTCCGATGGCTTCGAGGCGGACTCCTCCCCCGAAGATGAGGAGGAGAAAGAGGACTCTCTCCCAGAGGAGGGAGAGAGGAAGAGGAAGGCTTCCCCAACAGGGGAGGCCGAAGGGTCCATGAGGGGAAGGACTCTTCCCCCGGACAGCTCCACCAACGCCAACGTTGGCGACAAAGAGTGGCCCTCAAGGGCTAGGCCTCCGGCAAGATCGTAAGTATCCGGATTCCTGAATGGTTTATAATTTCTCTTACGCGTCACATAGTGTCCTTCTAATGCCGCATACTACCCGTAGTCCGGCCGATGATGATCTCCCCGCTTCATCGAGCGGGTCCTTGGCTCCGTCAGACGTGGATTCCATTCCGACTGCCTCCACCCCTCGCGACGCTGACGGTGCCGAGGTGGGATCCCAGGAGGGGACCCATCAGGAGGAGGCTCCGGAGGTGCCGCAAGGCAGCCTCCCGGACTCTGCGCCGGAATCCATGCCGGAACCCGCAGTGGTTCTGGAGTCTGGCAGGCGGCCCCTTCGTAAGAAGGGCAAGACCGTGACGCCGGCGGCCTCCATCCAACCGGAGGCGCCGAACAACTTGTTGGAAGCGCTTAACGGCACTTCCATCGAGGAAGAGCACCGCACTATCATGAGTGCGGTGATTCAGAAGGTTCAGCTCGCCAAGAGCGGGCTGACCGAAGCCTGCAGTAGCCTTCTAACAGGCTTTGAGGTAAAAAGTTTAAAATACGTAATGTAATACCGCATAGACAGTAGCCCCTGATGCTCGGTTCGGTGTTCGGAAAGAAAAACCGGATTGAGGATCTAAAAAAGATATACGCAGGAGTGCTAAAAATTATGTCAATATGGGTTTGCAGGCTGCGCTGCTGACCTCTGCCGCACTGACTGCGGAGGTTGGTGCTCTGAAGCAGGACCTCGAGCGGTCCGAGCGAGAGCTCGGCCTTGCCAAGAGGCAGCTCGAGGACAAAGAAGGTGAGTAACACCACTTTTTAAATTTGTACCTTACAGAAAAGGATTTTGGTTGCAATAGAAATAACAAGGATAACATGGGTATTGCAGGGGCCACAAACGAGGTGGCAACCCTGAAGGAGGCCGTGTCCGCGGCCGAACGCAATGCGGCCGCGGAACGAGCGGAGCGAGAGAAGCAAGAGGCGCGGGTGGCGGAGGTGCGGCAAGAGCTCCAGGCTCTCATGGAAAAGCATGAGAGTTTGGAGCGCGACTCGAAGACTCGAGAGTCCAAGCTTGCCTCGGCTCTTGAAAGTGCCAAAGCCGCTAAGGCCGAGGCCCATAAGGCCCTCCAGGAGATTGAGGCGGTGAAGAAAATAGCGGCGGGTAAGGCATTTTTCATGCAAAGAAAGCATGTGAGTGTAAATTACCTGTCACTTACCCGAATTCGGAGCTCTCCAGGGGCGTTTGCAGATCTGCCTCGTAGCGTGTCCGATGCCGCCGCATTCTACCGGGCCGAGGAGGGGAGCTCAACAGAGAAGGTCTTCTGGTCTCAGTACGCTGAGGCCGGACACCTGGTGCCCCCTAGCGACCATCTGAAGCAGCTGGTCGAGCTCCACAAGATAGCTGAGCAGGCCATGAAGGGCCTCATAGTCCGGCTGTGGCCTGGAGAGGCCATGCATGGGAGCTACTTCGGCCTCGTGCGGCGGCTGGTGGATGCGTGCCCCTGGGTGGAAGTCATCAAGCGCTCCGCCTGTATTGAAGGTGCCCGTCGGGCCTTTGTCCGCGCAAAGGTGCACTGTGGCAGGCTAGATGCTGAGAGGCTTATCACGGACGCGCCGCCGGCGGGCAAGGAGTATCGTACGCCCGAAATGTACTATAAGAGTGTCCTGAAGGGTGCCCGCAAGATTGCGGATGAGTGCCCCAAAGATGTAATTATTGAGTAAACTCGCAATGTGTTATCTTGTGCGCTGAAAACTTTGTTCATATGCGCTAAGCAACGCTTATTGATTTAAAATATTACCTTCTGTGTGGCTGTTTATAAAATCTGAGAGATGGCAAGTCGTAGGCTTCAGCCCCCATGCCACGAGTGCTGGGGTGTTCGGGATAAACTTGAGCACTCTTGTTCCCATTTTTGGGTCCATCTAGGGAGGCGCTCAACACAACGAACAAGGCAACCGGACTTATAATGCTTGAACACTCTCACTTAGCCATAGAATTCTATAATTTTAAATTTCGGCGAAGCCCCTAGTATTCGGAAGACCGAGTTCGGGGCGCTATCCACGCCTGGGCCGGACGCAGCCGGTTCCTCGCTCGAAGCGACATAAGTCTTTAGGGACTCGAAAAGACCTCTCGAACAGCGACCAGTCTCTCGCCTTATCATGACAGTCAGTTTTAGCTTTCTCCACTGAGGCGCTCGCCCAGCTCAACCGGGGCGCAATCGCAGTGGTTCTCCCAGTGCTACCTTAGCCGACAGAACGGAACGTAAGGTACCAAAACATGGGAGCCGGGCAAACCCAACTATTGACCCAAGACATGATTCGGAGCCGATGCATATAATGGTATAAGTTCGGGGTGCCGCACTTGTGAAAGTGTTTGGACTTATCACACCATAATGCGGGGAACCTAAGCCCCTGGTGTATTCGGCCGTACCAAAATGTACGGGTGCAAGATGTCATTAATGAACATACATGTAAAAAAAGGTAATGCAATTATAGGCAAAAAGTGCTGCATTGTTTATTCAAGGAATTCTGCTATAAGTGCAGAATGAAACAAATAGTGTGGTAAGCAAGGGATTAAACATATCCCCCTCCAGGGGTAGGCTACGAACTGGTGTATTTAACAAATTTAATGCTCATAATGGAGACCACCTGAGTGTTCGTTGTAGCCTTTGTCCCTCCCTGGCTGTTGCATCGTGAGTTCGGCAGATCTACTGCCGGATAGGGCCTCTGGTGAACGGAGTCCTGTGGAAGAAAAAAAAGAAGAAAAAAGAGTGACACACTTGGGAGCCCCTGGTGTGGTTGAGCCGCACTCTGGGCCTGTTGTGGTCGTGCCCCTCCCCCTATGCCCATGGTATCTCCAGAGCGTAATGGTGTACGCGAAGAGCTGGTCTTGCAATCATGCAAGGGTTGGGGTTGGGGCCGCATTGCTACGCATGCTCAGAACGTGTCAGGTGGTCTTGATTGATGTTACTCCGGGCGCGTTTGGCCATGTCCGATCGTTTAGCGGCTGGACTCGAAAATTGCCTTAAAAGGTTGCTCTGTACTTCTGCCGCGAGAGCCGCTGTGTGTTACTCCGTTCGGAGGGAGCGTTCAGTGTTTCCGTTGACCGTGATGACTCCACGAGGACCTGGCATCTTGAGCTTGAGGTATGCATAATGCGGCACTGCGTTGAATTTTGCAAACACAGTTCGTCCGAGCAGAGCGTGACCACTGCGGAACGGGACTATGTCGAAGATTAACTCCTCACTTCGGAAATTATCCGGGGATCTGAAGACCACTTCCAGTGTGACTGAGCCTGTACGATTGGCCTCAACACCTGGTATGATGCCTTTAAAGGTCGTCTTTGTAGGTTTAATCCTTGAGGGGTCTATGCCCATCTTGCGCACTGTATCCTGATAAAGCAGGTTCAGGCTGCTGCCGCCGTCCATCCGGACTCTAGTGACGTGAAATCCATCGACAATTGGGTCTAAAACCAATGCGGCAAATCCACCATGACGGATACTGGTAGGGTGGTCCCTTCTATTGAAAGTGATCGGGCAAGAGGACCACGGATTGAACTTCGGGGCGACTGGCTCCATCGCGTATACGTCCCTAAGTGCACGCTTTCGCTCCCTCTTGGGTATATGGGTTGCATATATCATGTTTACCGTCCGCACTTGTGGGGGGAAACCCTTCTGTCCTCTACTGTTCGGCGGCCGAATCTCTTCCTCGTCGTCGCTGTGCAGCCCCTTGTCATTGTTTTCGGCAATTAATTTGCCCGCCTGCTTGAATACCCAAGAATCTCTGTTGGTGTGATTAGCTGGTTTTTCGGGGGTGCCATGTATCTGGCAAGAGCGGTCGAGTATTCGGTCCAAATTGGACGGACCCGGGGTAGTTCTTTTGAATGGCTTCTTCCGCTGACCGGGTTTAGAGCCTCTGAATCTGGCGTTAACTGACGTATCCTCATTGGTATCGCCGTTAACGCGGTGTTTGTTTTTGTTTCGACGCGACCTGCCGTTGTGGTCCTTAGTATCCGGACTGCCAGCATTTTTACTGAGGTTGTTGCTGCGAGCTAGCCAGCTATCCTCTCCCGCACAGAAGCGGGTCATGAGTGATGTGAGGGCTGCCACGGATTTCGGCTTTTCCTGTCCTAGGTGCCGGGCCAGCCACTCGTCGCGGATGTTATGTTTGAAGGCTGCGAGGGCCTCTGCATCCGGACAGTCGACGATTTGATTTTTCTTTATTAAGAACCATGTCCAGAACTGTCTGGCCGATTCGTCTGGCTGCTGAATTATGTGGCTTAGGTCATCGATGTCTGGTGGTCGCACATATGTGCCCTGGAAGTTGTCGAGGAATGCGGCTTCCAGGTCCTCCCAACACCCAATTGACTCTGCGGGCAAGCTGTTAAGCCAATGCCGAGCTGGTCCTTTAAGCTTGAGTGGGAGATACTTGATGGCGTGGAGATCGTCGCCGCGGGCCATGTGGATATGAAGGAGATAATCTTCGATCCAAACTACGGGGTCTGTTGTGCCATCGTAGGATTCAATGTTCACGGGTTTAAACCCTTCAGGGATTTGATGATCCATTACTTCGTCAGTGAAGCATAGTGGGTGTGTGGCGCCTGTGTATTGAGCAATATCACGACGTAGCTCAAGAGAGCGTTGTCTGTTGTGTTCGGCCCGGCCGAAGTTGTTGTATCCGGCGTGACGGTAGTCGTCGTGGGTCGTGGGGCGCCCACGTGATCCGTAGATAGATCTGGATTGTCTTGCCTTGTCCTCCAATATGTCTCGCAAGTCCAGCGCATTCCCTCGTGGCTTCGTACTTTTGGAGCGATGCCGGGGTACGGTCCTGATGGAGGGCCTAGATGCCTCTCTGTCGTGGCCACGGGGTGGTCGATCTGCCGTATTGTGCACTGGTGATGAAGGTTTGTATGCTTCCTCCTCTAGTCAGGAGAGCAACTTGCGTTTTGGGTAACTTTTGGAGGGGCGTTCGAGTTCATACTCTTCGGCTGCGAGGACCTCGGTCCATCTGTCGGCCAGCAGGCCTTGATTAGCTTGAAGCTGTTGCTGCTTTTTCTTTAGGCTATTTGCCGTGGCGATAAGCCTGCGTTTAACACACTCTTGTTCGACGGGATCCTCTGGCACGACGAATTCGTCGTCGTTGAGGCTTGCTTCGTCTCCGGAGGGAGGCATGTAGTCTTCATCCTCCTCGTCTGCCGCTCTCTCTCGAGGGCTGGCTTCCCCATCCTCCTGTGCTGAATCTTGCTGGAGGGGGTTGTCTTCGGCACTCTCTGGGGCGTTATTGTCTCCGGTGCCGGAATCTCCATTCTTACTGTGGCGGGATTAAGAGCGGCGCCGCTGACGTCGGCGCTTGGGCTATTTCTTAGCAGAATCTGCCTCCGCTGCTTCTTCGCCGTCCCCATCCTTTGGGGTGTCCACCATGTATATGTCGTATGACAAGGTGGTCTTCCAGTGCCCTGTAGGCGCTGGTTCTTGATCGTCTCTGGCATCGTCGTCCATACCGTCGATGTCTTCGGAGTCATAGTCTAGCATGTCGGTTAGATCGTCGACAGTGGCTAGAAAGTGGGTGGTGGGTGGGCTTTGAATTTCTTCGTCGTCCGCATCCCAACCATCCTGACCGCAGTCCGGCTAGGGTTCTCCTGATAACGAGAGGTGCTTTAGCGAATTTAGGATGTCGCCAAAGGGTGAGTGCTGAAAGATGTCCGCGGCGGTGAACTCCATGATCGGCGCCCAATCGGATTTGATTGGTAGGGGCGCAGGAGGTTCGGAGTCCGGCAAGGAGTCTGGCACCTCGGAGTCATGGGCTTTATAAGGGACAAGGTCGGTATTTGGCTCCATCGCCGTAGAAGTTGCGGCTCCCGAGGCGGTGTCCAGCCACCTGTCCTCGATCTGCGCGGTCTGCTCCAAACTATGGGTCAGAGAAGACTCGTGTGCGGCCTCCAGGGCACTGTCCGGCGGCAGAACTAAATCATGCTCCTCGTGACAGCGCGGCACGCTCGGCTGTGGCTCGAATCCATCGAAGATCAAGTCTCCGCGGATGTCGGCCGTGAAGTTTAGGCTTCCAAACCTGACCTGGTGGCCAGGGGTGTAGCTTTCGATCTGCTCCAGATGGCCAAGTGAATTGGCCCGCAGTGCAAAGCCGTCGAACACGAAGATCTGTCCGGGGAGGAAAGTCTCACCCTGGACGGCGTCGTTATTGATCGAAGAAGCCATCAAGCCTATCGGTGACGACATAGAGGAACTCTCAATGAAAGCACCAATGTCGGTGTCAAAACCGGCGGATCTCGGATAGGGGGTCCCGAACTGTGCGTCTAGGCGGATGGTAACAGGAGACAAGGGACACGATGTTTTTACCCAGGTTTGGGCCCTCTCGATGGAGGTAAAACCCTACTCCTGCTTGATTGATATTGATGATATGGGTGGTACAAGAGTGGATCTACCACGAGATCAAGGAGGCTAAACCATAGAAGCTAGCCTATGGTATGATTGTTGTAATGGTTGTGTTGTCCTATGGACTAAAACCCTCCGGTTTATATAGACACCAGAGAGGGCTAGGGTTACACAGAGTCGGTTACAATGGTAGGAGATCTACATATCCGTATCGCCAAGCTTGCCGTCCACGCCAAGGAAAATCCCATCTGGACACGGGACGAAGTCTTCAATCTTGTATCTTCATAGTCTTGGAGTCCGGCTGACGATGATAGTCCGGCTGTCCGGACACCCCCTAGTCCAGGACACCCTCAGTGGGCGTGCAGAGCATGGGGAGCGCACCGGCCCCAACCATGGTCTTGGGGTGATCCCCGGAGCTGAAGATGATGTCGGCCTTGGGCACCACCCGGCCTAGAGGAGCCCCCTGTCGCAGCTGGGCGGCCCCCACCTGTCAGAAGAGCTGCTTGATGTGGCATCTTGAGGCTAGTGCCTTCAACCTGCCGAGGATGGCCGCTACGGTGTGGGGCGTCGGTGCCGCGAAGCGTGAGATGAACAGATCACACAGCTCCTCCCAGGAGGCCACCAAAGACTCCGGTAGGTTGACCAGCCAGGAGCGTGGCACCCATGTGAGAGCCATAGGGAGCCAATTCTCCATGACTTTGTCGTCGTTGCCCGCCGCCCAGATAGCCTCAGCGTACACCCGGAGGAACTCCGCAGGGTCCGTCACGCCGTCGTACCGCCGGGGCAACTCTGGCATGAACTTCAGCGGCCACCGCACCTATTGCAAGGAAGGGGAGAAAGCTCGTAGGCCCGCGATGCCTCCGAACGCGCCCGGTGGGTGGGGCAGCGCCTGCCATGGGATGCACATAGCATGGGTGGAGCGCTGCTGACGGAGAGGTGGACCTTTGACACGCCCCTACCTGGCGCACCAAATGATGGAAATCGTGGAGGAATCAGAGGTGCACATTCTTGCACAACAACAAACTGATCAATGTTTTTAGAGACAGTCTAGCAAAGAAGGAAGAACTTGCTCACATGCTTATGGGCGTCATCCGCGCTGAGGTTGCAGAATGTGAGGTTGTAGATCGGTAAGTTCTGTTCATTTATTTGCACTAGCATCAATCTTTGATGCCCAGTGGATGTAATTTCTATCAGATTTAGGGCTCCGCGGACCAAAGAAAGGTTCGAACTCTATGGCGTGTGCGAATAAATAACCCTCTCCGGACAACCAGTTCATCGCCCCCATGGCCTAGCTTGATGAACAAGGAAGAGAAAAGGACTCGGCAGTTTACCCAGGTTTGGGCCACCTTGTGGTGTAAGACCCTACTCCTGCTTTGTGGTGGATTTGCCTCACGAGGGGCTGAGGATGAACTAGTACAAGGGAAGAACAACCTCTCATGGTCATCTCTGGAGAGGGAATGAGTCGACGAGGTTCGCTCCCTCTCTTGGTGGTGGCTAGCCTATACTTATAGTGCCTTGGTCCTCTTCCTCCAAAAATGAAGGCGGGAAGGGATCCCATAGTGGCCAATTTAAAAGGGGACAAGTAGTACATCTTATCCTGATGAAAGGTGGTCTTCGCCTGCAATGCCTCTAGCCGTGATGATGTGGTGGGCTCGGTGATGACATCCGTCCTGCCGTCCTAGTGGTCATGGTCTCGTTGCACGGGAACGGAAGCCTTTGCCTGATTCCTCGGGACTCCGCGCCTGCGCGCTTGCCTCAATAGCACCAAAGTGGAAACTGGCTCCTCTGCACCTGCTGGCGCCCGCCTGGCCTTGGTCGTCATGGCTTACATCACTGCAACTCATGAGGATGGGCACCTGCATAGAAATCTCCGCTCCTCAGGAGTAGCCTGGGGAGGCCGCTCCCTCGGGAGATCTTGGTGTTGTCCGCCTCACGAGGCTTGGCCCCTCGTGAGGGTCTTGTTTTGACGGTGTCGCAGATGGGCTGTACCAGGACGTTGATGGAGCCACGCCGTGGGCCGCAGGCAGGCAAGTCTTGGTACCCTGGTTCCCAGAATGCCCACAATTTCCTGTAATATATGCTGAATGTGCTACATTTTCTTCTTGTATGTCTTATGTTTGCTTAGTGTGCCTTCCATTCCAGCTAACTTGTCGCTAGGGAGCCAAAAAAGAAGTGAAATTATTAGTTAGCATGAACAGTCATGGGCCCTATATGAAGGATAGTGGCTCACTACCCTTAATGGGCTTCCAGGGGCCAAAATTCTCATAGGCCTTTCATTGATCGGTTTTCGTCCTGTCCATAATTGCTCGTCATAATGGGCACAAATTATAGCTGGGCTGGAATCGATGTTATCTAATTCGGCCTACAGACATGTTCGAACTTTAGCGGTCCCATTAAGTTGATGGGCCAAGAGCTCTATTGGGCCGCTATAACTGAAATGAGCCAACAGTTAATGCTTGGCCATGTTTCCTCCCGGGTCATTAACAGGCCCACATTGAAGTTGGCAATAAGTGGGCCCATTTGATTTCACGGGCCGTTAACAGGTCGATACTAAGGTCGGGCTATATATGGTCCAACTGTACTGTGGGCCTTTAGCAGGCCTAAACAGATAGCAGGCTCGTACTAGACCATGATGAGCATGGGCCACTAGAGGCCGAAAGTCAGGTCGGACTGTATATGGCCCAACTGTGTTGTGGGCCTTTAGCAGGCCAAAAGAGATAACCGGGCTTATATTGGACCATGAAGAGCATGGGCCGTTAAGAAGCCAAAACTCTGGTCCAACTGCAAATGGCCCAACTCATTTATGGGCCGTTAATAGGCTGAAAGACACACTGGGCTAGAAATTGGCCTAACACTTAAATGGGTCGCTAAAAGGCCGAATGACGTACATCCTGAAAATTGGCCCATCCTTCAATGGGTCGTTAACATGCCGAAACCACATTGGGCCGATATTGAGCCCAAATATATAGCGGGATGTTCACGGGCTCGAACTGACGATGGGCCACAATGGTGTCAAATAGTTAATGGGCCATTGACGGGCCGAATTGGCACATCTTGTATGGGTCGTGGGCTTAAATGGACCAGACACAAGTAGGCCCTATATGGGTTGTCCTACTAATTTTGACTGGGCCGACCTCTTTCACCTAAATGGGCCACTGTTGGGCCTTGCCACGTGCCAATGTATCATAGGCGCCTCCCGTACAATGAGTGGATGACATCTGTCAATGCTGAGCCGACACATGGATCCTCCGGCGAATGAGAATTTTACACATGGAAAATCGCCATTGGTCGGGGCAATTAATGGGTTATCGGATCCAAACCGGAACCCGATAGCGTAACGGCGACCCGTTATGGTGGATGCCACATGTCGGTTATCCTTGACAAAAACACTTCCATGATGCACAATTTATCATCATGGAACACTTCCGTGATGATAATTTTGGTATTGTCATGGAACACTTCTATGATAGCACATGTATGACTATCTTGATTCTATCGTAAAATCTTCATGGGTGTACATGCATGATAGAAAACATGACCTACTCTGAAAAACATGTATTATCACGGAAGTGGCTTTTTTAGTGACTTGTGGGTTATCACCGGCATCCCCGAAACTAGGGGCCTCTATTGTTTCGTTCAATATCCTGTGCATGAGTCTTTATTTTTTGATCATAGGTCACTTGGGGGATTCCAACTTATTGAGTTTAGCTATTAACATCCCTCCTGACGCAGCATATGCCATTGTGAATCTTGGTTAAATTTGCTAGTCTACTCGATGCTACTCCACCAAGGTGGCCAGGTACTCTTGACAGTCAATCAATAATGACCCTGTATTCGTCAAGCTTAAAACGCCAACTTAAGTCATGTGAGGGCCGGCTTATAGGAAGCTAGGAAAAACCATGGGCTATCGCGCCAGCTTCATTGAAGCAAGATTCGAGCCTCGAAAGTCGGTCTTTTTTTCGTGCCTCGAAAGCCGACTTAACACTTATACAATTTCTTTACAATTTCATATTTATATATATATCTTTATGTTATTTCTACTTTACAGGAATAATTAACCAGGAGCTGCCGGGTCATATGTGCACCGATTTATCCTGTTCATCGTACCCAAGTTGGTGTTGGCATACGTTCTACACTTTGGACGATTGCTGACAAAATCTGACAGGCCTTATCGCACCGGCTTATCAGTTGATCAGGGTGTCAACATAACCTGGGTCATTATCTACAGACCCCGGTTCATCTCTGCAGAAAATAGAGTACTACAAGTGTTGGATTTCGGGTTCCGCAAACCCTTGAGAGGTTCGAACTCTGGGGTGCATGCGAAGAACTGAACCTCCCTAGTCTACCTACTCGCCAACCTCACAGCCTAGCTCGTCGAACTCAAGGGAAAGGGGACACAAAAGTTTACCCAGGTTCGGGCCATCTTGAGGTGTAAAACCCTAATCCTTCTTGTGGTGGATTGGCCTCGGGGGGCTAAGGATGAACTAATATAGTAGAGAACCACCTCACGAGGTGTGTTCTTGAGCTCAAGTGAGCTGGTGAGCTGGTCAGGGTGGAATGGGTCTGATCCCCTCCCATGGTGGTGGCTATATTTATAGTGGCCTTGGTCCTCTTCCCAAAGAAGGCGGGAAGGGATCCCACAATGGCCAAATTCGAAGGGATACAACTAGTACATCTTATCCTGATGAAAGTAGTCTTCGCCTACAAAAGCCTCTGGTCATGACGCCACGGTGGGCTCAGTGAGTCTCGTCGTCCTGGCGGTCTTGGTCTTGTTGCACGGGAATGGAAACCTTTGGCTGATTGCTCGGGATTCCACGCATGTGCTTGCCTCCTTAGCACCAAAGAGGAAACTGGTACACTGCGCCCGCTGGCGCCCGCCTGGCATTTGTCGTCATGGCCCACGTCACCCGAACCTCGTGAGGTGAGGCTTGCATGGAAATATCCGCTCCTCAGGAGCCAGCTTGAGGAGGCTGCTCCTTTTGAAGGTTTTGGTGTCGCCCGCCTCGCGAGGCTTGGCCCCTTGCGAGGGTCTTGAGTTTTCGATGTCGAAACTGGGCCGTACCAGGCCATTGACGGAGCCACGCTGTGAGCCACAGGAAGGCAAGTCTGGGTAACCCCGTTCCCACAATGTCGACAGTAGCCCCCGGGCCCAAGGTGCACTCGGACTTGGCTTCGAGGTGAAGCCAAAGGGCAAGTGCGGAGCGCTGCGGGCCCTAATCGCCTACGGCCTTGGTTGACACATGGCGATTGATGGGACTTGGGCGTCTCCGCTTCCGCATGCTGCCTTGATATCCGCCAGGCTTGGTGGTCGCCCATTGCCAGCGCAGCATTGCCTCCATTGCTTGTCGTGCTTGGCCTTGGCTCCTCCTCTTCCCTCGAGCTTGCAGCCCCTCTTCCAGATTCGGCGCCAGTGCCCTCTTTCCCTTCCGCCTTGGCCCTGTGGCTGAAGAAGAAGAAGGGGAAGAACTGCGCTCCGTCCGAATCCCCACCGGTCTCAGAACCTGCTCTTGAGCGGTCGATGATGGTCAATCGAGAGGGATTGGCCAAGGTCCGTTCGGCCCTTGCCGCCAATTCTAGTTAGTGGAAGGCGACAACGGCTTGGCCTACTTCCTGGGCCGTGATCGACATGAAAGCCATCGAGATCCCCATCCATCTTCACGCCCTCTTAGCGGGCCTGATTCCCCCTTTCTCCGATTTCTTCAATGCTATACTCTCGCACTCCCAAATCCAGGTGCTGCATCTGGACCCCCAATCCATCATTCTTCTCGCCATCTTCGCCTTCCTTTGTGAGGCTATGGTGGGCATCGCTCCTTCAGTAGCCCTGTTTTTCCATTTCTTCTCGCTTCATCTAGTCGATGCCCGCCAGCGCTTGGGGTGTGCAGCCTTCCAGGCCGTAGCTGGAATGCCGGCTTAGGCATCGACTTCGAGCTCTCGCCAGATGTGAGGGGGTTCCGGAAATAGTGGGTGTATGTGGATGTCGGCGTGCTCAGCCCCTTGATCCTGCTCCCATGAATACCAGCGGTACCCAGCTCCGGTTGGGGGCACATGAAGCTTGTCGACCGTCGGCTTGCCCATGTCTAGTCCCGGCAGACCAGGCTAAAGAAGGTCGGGGTGACGGTGCCAACGGTGGTGAAGGAGTTCATTCGGTGGCGCATCGCTTTGCTCCAGCGCCATTCTCGCCCAATGTGGGCCTTCACCGGCAGCAAGGACCCCATCAGGCTCCAGATGCATGCGCTTCCTTCCAAGATGTTGTGCATGGTGGTCGAACTTCTGACGGGCGACCCAGCGCCAGCCGCGCTTCCGGTGGTGGGCTGCCTCCTATACCAGTGCTCAAACAAGGACGACTTCGTGAGGAAGATGCCCCTCTTTGATGAGTGGGGGCTGCACCCGGTAGGCCTTGAAGGGCATCACGAGAATCCCATCCTCGTGGCTCCCTTTCTTGTTGACCCTTTGGCGTGCGCCCCGGATGTGGATGCAGGGGGCAAGCATCACTGGGTGCCACCAAGACGACTGTTGGGGAGCGGTCGTCGCCAGGTGCTCCCGAGGCAGACGTTCCTAAGGTCCTGGCGAGAGCTCCTGAAGGGGCCGCTGAGGGGCTGGCACGACCTGATGCCCCTGAGGAGACTGCCACCGAAGCTCGGGCGAGTGGCCTTGAGGCAGTGGCCTGTGGGCAGGTGCCGCCTGGTGTTCCTGTGGCTATTGCCCAAGAAGCCCCGCTGAGTGCGCCAGCTGCTAAGGATCATTCCCTGAAGCTTGGCCAGCTTCACCAGAATCTTGAAGCACTCCGCAAGAGAAAAGGGCATCCGAGCTGCAGTGGTGACGCCTAACGGCCGTTGAAGCAAAGGAAGTACATAGTCATAGACGAGTAAGTACCTTATCTTAGTGACTTCCTGTGTGTCACGTCTTTTCCTAACCATGGTTCCTCAGGATCCCTTCGGCCGTGGCGGCAAAAACTCAGGGGAAGCATCCTCCGGAAGTCCATGGCCCGCTCCTGATTCCATGCCCCCGCACCCGACTCCCGTGCGAGGCATGGGGACAATCCGAGTGGCTGATGCGCTGCTAGGGTGGCGCGTCCTTGAGCTTCCGGTATCCTTCCTTAGTGGACTGGCCTGGGGTGTAGGAGGCGTGCCGAGGGCTCCTCCATTGGTCATCACTGATAGTTGGGCGCCCCCAGCGTCGGCTTCATCTTCAAGTAGCGAGACCGCGTCGCCCAACCCCCGTTGGAGGTAGGCGAGACGCTCCGCATCTCTCTGACAGCCCCCTGCACGTAGGAGTTCGCGCACGGGAGCAGCACCGTCCGCCATGAGCTTTTCCGTGAGGCGATGTGCACGCTGACTTGACTTGGAGGAGAGATTGTTGATGTTGACGCCCGCCTCGGGACGGAGGACCTATGCTTGGCGCGCGAGTGGCACCAGCAGAAGGTCGCTATCAACCTTGGGCATCTTCAACATAAGAGCGCCAATGCAAGTGCCGTGGTATCCCTCACAGCTTCTCGCGAGGCTTGAGCCCGTTCCCTGGAGGAGGCCAGGGCCACCGACGACCATCATGAAGTGGCCGAGGAGTGAGAGCGGGAACTCCAGGCTTCGAACGCTGCCCTTGAGCAGTAGATCGAAGCATGCAGGGCCGCTTTGGCTGCATCGCTGAGCGAGGCACCTCCTGATGAGGAAGAGATCCAGAAATGCGAGGAGGTGCTGGCGCTGGAGGCCCTGGAGCGTAGCCTGGAGCTTGAACAGCTGGAAGTGAGGGAGCGCTAGGCAGTCACGACTGAGGACACCGTTGCCACCCGGGAGGCCACAGTCTAGCAAGAGCTCGATCAGAAGGTGGTGGAGGTTCGCGCGGCTCTTGTCGACGAGTGCCGCCTGAAGTTGGAGTTCCTGGAGGCCGAGCTTAAGGGCAGGACCACACCCTTAAGACGAAGCTGGACATTGAGGATTAGCGCGAGAGGGCCGCCAAGGGAGCTCAGGCCTCCTCCGAGGTCGCCTTGGCCTCTGCTCACGCCAACCTATCTTCTCTTCAGAAGCAAATCAAAGACGTCATGTCCCTCGCGGAGAAGACCATAGACGAAGCGAACCGCCACCGCACGATGCAGTGCGAGCATGCCTTGATGCTCCAGGCCCTCAGAGTCAGGGCCAACCGAGCCTTGGGTGCCATTTGCAAGGAAAGCGCCCCACACCCGCACGCGGATGACTACGCCTGGAGGATTTGGCCGCGAGGACTCACGAGATCATTGAAAAAAAGAAACCAAGGTCTTCTCGGGCATGCGTTCTCATGCGTCTTGAGCCACCTCCTCAACCTGGATCCTCACTTCGACTTTGATGCCGCGGTAGCCCCCGTGCCCGGGGTCATCCAGGACAACCTGGCGGGCTAGGTGGACGACCACATGGACGCCCTAGTCGCAGAGTTCGCTCCTAAGGATGACACAATCGTGGTCGCATTTGAAGAGGACTGTGCGGATGGCGACGAGGAGGAGGGTGCCCATGACAGTGCAGGCGGTGCAGATGGAGACGATGAAGATTGCGCCCGCGGCAGCGCATCCAACTAGGCCTGCATTTCTCTTTGTCTTGACATGTACGCAAAAAAACCTCCAGACATGGCCTTGTGGGGCGTGAAAGCATTTTTTGAAGGGAGGCCCTTATAATGTATGAAATGATGATATGCCTTTGAAGTAGGATTTGGAGCGTGCCGCAGCGAGCTCGCGGGCTCCCCAGCGGGGTAGTTGTTGCGACTTATCTTTGGTTCTGTAGGTCTTGAGCGGGTCCTAACGTCGCAGTAGTGCTCTTCTCCTGAGATGAGCCCTCCGGGGGCTCGCGAGGTTCTAAGCCTCCCGAGGAGCCTGCTGACCTGCCCTGGAGAGCCTCATGAGGAACCGATTGCCGGACTACGGCAAAGTACGCGCATGGTGGCCATATTCCTGAACCCCGGGGGGCCTTGACGTCTTCGGGGCTGGCCCAAACGTGCTCGGCGAGCGCATACCACACCCAGCCCCCTCTCGCAGGGCGCTCGCAGGGGGGGAGCAGAAGGCGTGAGCCTCACTCTTAAACACGAAGCGAGAAAGAAAGAAACCACCACGAGTCAAGAAAAATCCCCCCCCCCCGTTTTTCTTTTGATAAGTACATGAAACTCCAAATTCATTCCAAGAAGACACCAAACTGGGTTACAGAAAGAGGGCAAAATCAAACAGCCACGTCCGGCACCTAGCTAGTCTTCTCACCGGCGCGGAGCTAAGTGCATCCACTGGGCGTGGGCATAGTCATTGGGGGACAGTGTTGACAGCCAGCATGGAGCATGGTGCTTCCTCTTGGACATGGGTGGGAGCCCTCGTGAGGCACTCAGGAGACTCCGTGGCGTGTACAGCCCCACTCATTATTATGTTAGAGTGTCACGAGCGGAGACCTTCACAGGCACGGGGCCTTGCTTCATGTCACCTGACAAGGGCCCCGCCCTGCGACTCCCCTGACCATCGTTCGGGCGGCCAAAAACCAGGACGAGACCAAGGGGCAAGGGGGACGCTGGCGGCGCCCTCGGCGACCACAGGCCCTCCACCGGGGGGAAGGGCTTGTCGGTGCCTTCCTCGGTAGAGGACCTACCTCCATTTTGCGCCTTGATCCATGCGGCACAGGGGAGGCCCTGGCTCCACGCTCCCCCACGCGCAGCCGCTAGCGCTCCTCGCCTACCTGCGGTGAGGGCATCACCCTGCGGTCCCCGGCGGCCGATGTGGCTTGGTTTACCTGTGGTCCATGGTTAGCGTAATCGTGCTCCTGAGACATTGGTTGTACCTAGTGACCGTTGTCATTGAAAGTGTCGGTGAAGCTCCGAGGCGGCTCGCGAAGAGCCTCGGCTTCGTGTGCCCCCAACACCCAGCCTAGTAAGGGGAATCGGCCGGGGCCTTCTCTTGACTCGTACTGCAGGTCCATCATGGGCAGTACGTAGGCCTCTGGACTTGCCGCGCCAGAGTCGTCGCCTTGGTGTCCTGCGTTGCTAGCCTCCAAGCTCAGCGCCAGGTCCTGATGGCCACGGGTTGCCGCCCCAGCACAGCCCCAGGAAAGACCACCCGGGTCAGCCCCGCCCTGAGGCAGCATGGCCGGGGTAGGACGGGCATTGCTGCGGGCCGAGCTGGCGCCGAGGGGTCCCTCAGGTGCTCCAGGGGGGCACGGGCGTAGCGGGGGTGGGCATGCACCCCCGCCACAGCTTGTGACATAGGCAGGGCGTAGAATGGTGCCGCGCCACTACATGCGGCGTCCAGCAGCTCCGCGGCCCATTCCACCAGGGCATTGCGGCCGCCTTCCGCCAACCTGCATCGCAGTAGCTCCTGTGCCACGATGAGTGCAGCTCGCATGTTCGCCTACTCCCGACGAGTGTGTGGTGCCGTCGCCGCGGCATAGCTCGAAGATCGCGCGGTGGCGCAATTGCGGCATGGGGCGAGGGAGGGCGGCGGTGGCTCGTGCCGCCCGCGACCAATGACACCAGGCGGCGCATGGGCCATGAGTAACACGGAGTCGTGATCCTCTTGGTCAGTCGGCGCTGCTTGGGCGGGCCGAACAAACCAGTTCTCAAACTAAGCCCTCGGAGCGTCGTCCATGGGACTGCGGGGTGGTGGCGGATCGAATGGTGGAAGAGAGGCCAAGGCGCGCCAAATGTCAGATTTTGGGTTCTGCAAACCCTTGAGAGGTTTGAACTCTGGGGTGCGTGCGAAGAACTCAACCTTCCCAGTCTGCCTACTCGCCAATCTCACAGCCTAGCTCGTCGAACTCAAGGGAAAGGGGACACAGCAGTTTACCCAGGTTTGGGGCCACACCTTGCGGTGTAAAACCCTAACCCTTCTTGTGGTGGATTGGCCTCGAGGGGCTGAGGATGACCTAGTAAAGTGGAGAACCACCTCACGAGGTGTGTTCTTGAGCTCAAGTGAGCTGGTGAGCTGGTCAGGGTGGAATGGATCTGATCCCCTCCCATGGTGGTGGCTAGGCCCTATTTATAGTGGCCTTGGTCCTCTTCCCAAATGAAGGCGGGAAGGGATCCCACAACGACCAAATTTGAAGGGAGACAACTAGTACATCTTATCCTGACGAAAGTAGTCTTCACCTGTAAAAGGCTCTGGTCGTGACGCCGCGGTTGGCTCGGTGATGACCTCTATCCCGCCGTCCTAGCGGTCTTGGTCTTGTTGCACGGGAATGGAAACCTTTGGCTGATTCCTCGGGACACTGCGCCTGCGCTTGCCTCCTTAGCACCAATGAGGAAACTGGTATACCGCGCCCGCTGGTGCCCGCCTGGCCTTGGTCGTCATGGCTCACGTCACCCGAACCTCGTGAGGTGAGGCTTGCATGGAAATCACCGCTCCTCGGGAGCCAGCCTGAGGAGGCTGCTCCATTTGGAGGTCTTGGTGTCGCCAGCCTCGCGAGGATTGGCCCCTCACGAGGGTCTTGAGTTGTCGATGTCAAAGCTGGGCCATACCAAGCCATTGTCGGAGCCACGCTATGGGCCGCAGGTAGGCAAGTATGGGTACCCCCGTTCCCAGAACACCGACAACAAGCTTATTTCTAATTGGCAGGATAACAGTCAAAGCACCCGCTCGTTTTCCTTCAAATAGATGTTCTCAAAATATCAACGTGCACGATGGCACCATAGATAAAGCAAAGTATTTTCACTACTACCTATTACAAGCCTCCTCAATATCAAACAAGTTTTTAAAGATGCCTACTCATTTAAGTCGGCTGCGAGCTCTCTGGGACATCCCCTATTTGGCCTTCTGCGCCGGTTGCTTCCGGGTCAGCTTGCGTCGGCTCGTCTTGACCGGTCTGGAGGTCCCCTGGCATCCACCGAATAGGGAACAAATCTTGGAAGATTGAGTCATTAGTGATTATTACGGATGGGTCAACGACAGGAGCAAAGGTTTGCTTACGACGAGGCAGAGTCAGTGCTAAAGGCTTGAACTCGGGCGGATAAACGTGTTTGTTCTCCTCTGAATAGCCCAGCTAGTACTTTGACAGATCCAGCTCGTCAACAAGTTGAGTCGCCACCACCCGGGTCTCCTTTACGCAACACACAAAGTCTTCTTGGGAGAAGGAAGAGCCATCCTCATTATACTCTGGGAACCCGCCTACCATCTCTGCTGGGTCCATCTCAGGAATAAAGGCCTTTGCTCACGAAAGAACCATGTCGGTCCTGGCATGAGCCGTCGATTTGTTTAGCTCCTAGATCCGCTGCAGCACTATGGATAAGTCATTGCACATATCCTTTATCTGTTGTGGGGGTGTTGCGACACTCTTCACTTCCATTATTGCCTACACAGCACCTATGTACAACTGTTCCAAGTATGTACTTTTGCCAGGAGCTTAAACGGGGAGATGGGAAGGCCTAGATACTTGAGAGGAAAGGACCCAAGAGAACAGTTCAGAAGGTGGGCCACCCGCTGTGCCTCCAGGTCCGAAACCCCAGTCACAACGACCTCACTCTTGGAAAAATTGATTATAAGGCCTGAAAGCGCTTCAAAGCAGAGCAGAAGGAATTTCAGATTGGTGAGACTGTTCTCATTGAGCTCCATCAAAATGATAGTGTCGTCCGCATATTGAAGATGAGAGATGCCATTAGGGATAAGGTGTGTGGACCAGCTCAGCTTCGGGTGTGGTGTGTGGACCCGATATGCATTCGTGGCACTGTTGATGTTTTCCCGGCGGCTGGTGGTTTTCGTCTTCGAGTCTTGGTGGAAGGTGCTCCTGGATCGGCCTCCCCTCCTCCTCCCCCCCCCCCCCCGGCCTCGGGTGATGATGATAAAAACAAGGAGGGTGGTGGGGGTATTGAGGATTCGTTGAATGGTACGGATCCTCGTTTCACCCAGTCTGTGCATGGGATGGGCTATCTCCTGCTGAGCAAGAACTGATGAAGGATTGTGCTCTGGCTCCAGCGGGTGGTGGCGTTCAGGGCTCGATGCCTGGTGTGGAGGGTGGGCCTGCGGCTGCGGCTGGTTCGAAGGGCACCCGCCTGTCGGCGGCGTGCTCCAACCTGCCCGTTCGCCCCACCTCCCCTTCGCTGTACGGCATTGAAGACCTACCTCCGGTGGGTCCTTCGGCGGCCAAAAAAAGGCAGAAGTCCTCGGTGAAGAAGTTCTCCGCGAAGAGCAGGGCCTCGGGGGACTCCAGGCAGTCCGCGGCTGGGCTCTGTCGCCGTCTGGAGGTCGATCTGGGGGCAGCCTCGGGCCCGTCTTCGGCTGCTGCTTCTCCTGGTCGGGCCCCCCCGATTCCTGTGCGCTCCCCTGCCTCGACCGCTCGTAAGAGTGGACGTGTCTCCAACAGTGGCGAGCACGTGGTGGATCGGGCGGCTCGGCATGCGGCGGCGGGTGATCTTCCTCCCTCAGGTTCGGGCTCGCTCCCATCTCCTTCCCCTTCTTTGGCTCCGTCTCCTGTTAGGCTAGTTTTACCCTCTCAATCCGATGAGCACCTCATTTCGATATTAGATGATGTGGGGATTTGTTTAGACGCTAGCTCGGGTTCCCCTTCCTCTTTGCTGCAGTTGATCCATGCTAATGAGCGTGCCCAGGATGATATTGCCAAGGCCAAGGAGGCTGGTGCTGGGGTATCTGCCCCTCTGGTTGTGGCCGGAGGGGCACTGGAGGAGGCTGACAGGGGTCAGGCGCCTCCGGTGCAGAAACGTGGGGCTGGGAAACGTGCTAAAACCTGCAAGGCTCCGTGCAGGTCGAGTCTCAGAATTAAAAACCTCTCCTTCAGATGAAGGCTTTATTTTGGAACATTAGAGGGTTTTGCGCTAGGGGGCGCAGGGACCAACTGAAGGATTTAGTGCGCGCCGAAAAAATTGATTTTATCGGTCTTGTTGAGACCCTTAAACCATCTTTCTCTCCTTCTGAACTTTTGGCTATTGCTGGGATTGATAGATTCAGGTGGAATTTTGTGGCCACCGTTGGCCAGTCTGGTGGCTTTCTCCTGGGCACTAATAATGATACTTTCGATTTTGTGGCTTTTGACCATGGCATATACTGGGCTAGTGTGGTAGTTTCCCTTCGTTCCAATAATACCCTTCTCGAACTTATGGTGGTCTATGGTCCGGCTGATCATTCCCTGTCACAAATATTCTTGGATGAGATTTTTACTAAAATAGACTCTTGCCAACTTCCCCTCTTGATTGGGGGTGACTTTAACCTGTTACGATATCCTTCTGATAAGAGCTCTGCCAATTTTTCTTGGGTGTTGGCTGCGGCCTTTAATGCCTTCATCAGGGATACGGCTATTCGTGAAATTCCGAGGGTTGGGGCCCGATACACTTGGACTAACCGACAGGGGTGTCCTATTCGCTCGGTTCTTGATAGAGTTTTTATTTGCCCTACTTGGGATGGCCTCTTTCCTCGGTGTTCACTTCGGGCCCTTCCCATTGTTGGCTCTGATCACGCTCCTCTTATCCTTGACGACGGATTCCGCCCTAGTGGCTGCCAAAGATTCCAATTTGATGCGTCCTGGTTATTAGTGGAGGGGTTTCCTAATATGCTGGCTCAAAAGATCTTGGGCTGCCTAATCTCTCCCCACCGCTCCTTTGGCCCTATGGATGATTGGCATCATGTTTCATACTTCCTTCCCAAATTTCTTAGGGGATGGTCCAAGAACCACTTTGCTGAGGCGAGGCGCGATAAAGTTAGGCTGGGTGCCCAAATTAGTGCTCTTGACAACCGTGCGGATAATGGTGGGCTCTCGGAGGTTGAGTGGCAAGTTCGGGATGGCCTTGAGAAGGCACTTCTGGATATACACTGCCAAGAAGAAGTGTATTGGAAGCAAAGGGGCACGATTAATTGGACTCTTAAGGGTGATGCGCCCACGGCTTACTTCTTCGCCATTGCGAATGGCAGACGGCGTAGATGCCTGATCGATAGTCTCATTATTGATGGTGTTAGGGTCTTGGACCCATCGATCATTCTTAGGCACGTAGTACAATTCTTCTATAATCTGCTTGCGGCTAAACCAGACCTCGGATTCTTGCTTGCCCCAGGTTTCTGGGCCCCCTTGACAGGGTTTCGCCCGCTGATAATGAGCTCCTGCTTATCCCCCCTTCTGAGGAGGAAATTTATGACACTATTTGGACTGCCAACTCTAACGCGGCTTCAGGCCCTGATGGTTTCTCCATCCCTTTCTTTAGACAGTTCTGGCCCCAACTAAAAGGCCTCATCTCTGCTGTCATCCTAGGGTTTTGGCTGGGCACTGTTGACATTTCTAGACTTAACTACGCTGTCCTCACCCTCATCCCTAAAGTCAAGGGCACGGATCTTATCTCTCAGTTTAGGCCGACTGCTTTAATCAACAACTTTGCCAAGATGCCTGCTAAGGGCATGGCCACTAGGCTGTCTCCCATAGCGCATCGGACCATTAGCCCTTTCCAGTCTGCTTTCATCAAAGGGAGGTTCATCTTGGACGGGGTGCTTTGTTTACATGAGATAGTCCATGACCTGCGGGTGCGAGGGACCAAGGCGGTGGTCCTTAAGCTTGATTTTGAGAAGGCTTACGATTCGGCGAGTTGGAACTTTCTTCGGCAAGTCCTTCTGGCTAAGGGTTTTGAGGGGCCTGTAATGCACCGCCTGATGCAGCTGGTTTCTGGTGGGCACACGGCTGTGGTTGTCAATGGTCAAATTAGCCAGTTTTTTGCTAACGGTAGGGGTCTCAGACAAGGGGATCCAGCGTCTCCTTTGCTTTTCAATTTTGTCGCTGATGCTTTATCTCGCATCCTTTCTCGAGCTGCGTTGGCTGGACATATTACCCCAGTGAGCTCTCACCTTATCCCTAATGGCATCTCTCATCTTCAATATGCGGACGACACTATCATTTTGATGGAGCTCAATGAGAACAGTCTCACCAATTTGAAATTCCTTCTACTCTTCTTTGAAGCGCTTTCAGGCCTTAAAATCAAATTTTCCAAGAGTGAGGTCGTTATGACTGGGGTTTCGGACCTGGAGGCGCAGCGGGTGGCCCACCTTCTGAATTGTTCTCTTGGGTCCTTCCCTCTCAAGTATCTAGGCCTTCCCATCTCCCGTTTAAGCTCCTGGCAAAAGACTTCGCCCCGGTGGTCACCAAAGTTGGCAACAGAGTTTTACCTTGGCGAGGTCGATATAATACGCAAGCGGGCAAGGTCGCCCTTACCAATTCATGTCTTTCATCACTTCCAATGTTCTTGATGGGCTTCTATCTTCTTTCTAATGGTGTCCATTCTGGTTTTGACAAGCATAGGGGTGCTTTCTATTGGAATGCTGCGGATAATAAACGCAAGTATAGGCTGGTCAGATGGGACATTATATGTCGCCCCAAGGTCAAAGGGGGCCTTGGCATTATTAATACGCGAGTTATGAATAACTGTCTTCTGATCAAGTGGTGGTGGAAGATTATGACTCTTGAGGAACTTCCGACCTGGCTCTCGATCCTAAAAGCTAAATACTTCCCCTCCTCGAGTCCTATGTTTGCTCCTGCTTCTGGTGGGTCTCAATTCTGGCGTCAACTTGTTAAAGTCCGGCCGATTTTTCGGTCCCTTGTCAAATTTGTTGTCAGGAACGGTAAGTCCACTCGGTTTTGGCTTGATTGGTGGGTCGGGGACTCCACATTGGTGGTTGCTTTTCCGGCTTTGTTTCCTTACTGCGATGATGCTGAGATTTCTATCTTTGAGCTCTCGGCTAAGGGTTGGGTTTTAGATTTTCGACGTTCTCTTTCCCCTGTAGAGTTGGAAGATTGGCAGCGCCTTACTGCTTGCTTCCCCTGCTCTCGGAGGAAGAGGATTCCGTGGTGTGGCCCCTTTCCTCCTCGGGGCACTTTTCGGTTAAATCAGCCTATTCTAGGCTTATCCCTGGTGGACACCCGGTCAAGTTCAAACATATTTGGTCGGCTCGAATCCCTCCTAAGATCAAGATATTTCTCTGGCAAGCTGTTCGCGGTAAGCTTCTGGCGGCTGATCAGATTAAGAAAAGAAACGGGCCGGGTTCCGATAGATGCGTGTTATGTGGGGCGCTAGAGAACACCGAACATATTTTTTTTCATTGCTCCTTAGCGAAACTTATGTGGTGCTGCATTAGACTTTGGCTGCATGTGAACTGGTCCCCCTCCTCCTTTGAAGACCTGAGGCAGTGTGTTAATCTCCTATCTGGACATTCTAAAAGGGTTTTCTTAGTTGGCTAGGCTTCGATAGGCTGGTCGTTGTGGACTACTAGGAATAAGTTCTCGATTGAGCGTATCTTTCCGGCTAACCCTGTCAACTGCTTATTTAAAGCCAATGGTTTTTTGCAGCAGTGGAGATTATTGACTAAAGAAGGGGACCTCCAGGCTTTCGACGTGCTATCCAAGATGAAATCTACGGCGTCTGCCCTTCTTCGGCGATCTTTGAGGACGGCTTCCTGATTGCCTCTTTTGCGGTATCTATTCTAGGCTGGCCTGCGTGCCATGTGAGGCTGGTGGCCTTGTAATGCTACTTAACTTCCTTGGTGTTTAAACTCTGTTTGGGTGTTGCGTGATGGTGATGTACTCTGCCTGGTGGCTTTATTTATAAAGTCGGGCTCCTGCCTTTTCTCTAAAAAAATGTATATACGGCCTTCAATTTCACTAAGGGCAGCTGGACAATATTGTCGTTTCTTCTCCCTGCATAATGAAGCATATCCATAAGCTGGCCAAACAGATAACTCGGATTTTGACTACAGTAATAGTACAACTACTAAAGATGTCCATAGTCATATTGATTATGCGACACTTCAACGTGTTCAATTCCTGAGTTACTGGCTCAAATTGGCTCTCCGCCTCTTCAACATGCTTTAGCAGTACTGCCTTTTCTTCCTCATGAGCCGCTTTCAAGGAGTGCCAGTTCTCTTATGCAATCAAAACTAACTTCTGCAAAAATTAGGAGGATGACTCCGCTTTCTCATGCAGTTTCTTCTCTATTTTCAATTGTTCTTGCAAGCCGGCAGCCTTTGCCTCGGCCTGATCAAGCATATCCTGTCACAATAGAAACACTCCTTAGTTTCACGATTATCTGCAAGCCCTGTGTCGCCGCAGGGTGACGACCCAGCAATTAGGGGCTACAACATGCAAAAATTGCTATATATTCAAGTCCCAAGCAGCTGCAAGCACCCTACATGGCACTTGGGGGCTAATGAAAGTCATTTTTCTCCCCTATAAAATGAAAGACCCAGTTCTCTCATGGAGATGAGCCGGCCCTTGGGGGGCTACATGTCATTTTTCTATAATATATCGATTTTTGATGATATTTTGAAGAACCTACTCATTATTTTCATAACAACCCGACCCTTG
Source organism: Triticum timopheevii (assembly GCA_963921465.1). Classification (NCBI taxonomy): domain Eukaryota; kingdom Viridiplantae; phylum Streptophyta; class Magnoliopsida; order Poales; family Poaceae; genus Triticum; species Triticum timopheevii. Next base: position 111,043,835 of record OY997270.1, read on the forward strand.
GGGGCTACACCGCGCTTATCAAATTCATAAGCAAGTCTTATGCACACTCATATTCTCCTATGCCTAAGGCTTGGGGAATTTTTCATACCTCATATTTCCTTTTGAGCACATCGATCATGCTCACCTCCATATTTCGGATCTCAGACTGTCGAATTCAGGGCTCCGCAAACCCAAGAGAGATTCAAACTCTAGAGCGTGTGCAAAGAACTCAACCGCTGCAGCCAACCAGTCACCCTCCTCCCCCCCGGCCTAGCCCGATGAACAAGAAGAAAAAGGGACACAATAGTTTACCCAAGTTGGGGCAACCTTGCGGGGTAAGACCCTACTCCTGCTTACGGGTGGATTGGCCTTGCGAGGGGCTGAGGATGAACTAGTGCAGAGGAAGAACAACCTCACGAGGTCTGTTCTTATGTGGGTGTGATCTCGTGAGGATTCGGATCCCTTTCTACGGTGGTGGCTAAGCTATATTTATAGTGGCCTTGGTCCTCTTCGTCCTCCAAACGAAGGCGGGAAGGGATCCCATAGTGGAAAATTCTAAAGGGGGACAAGAAGTACATCCTATCTTGACGAAGGTGGTCTTTGCCTGCAAAGCTTCTGGTTGTGACGTCGTGGTGGGCTCGGCGATGACATTCGTCCTGTCGTCCTGTTGGTCTTGGTCTTGTTGCACGATGGAAACCTTTGAGTAATTCCTCGGGACCCCGCGCCTGCACTTGCCTCCTTAGCACCAAAGAGGAAACCTGCTACTCTGCGCCCGCTGGCGCCCGCCTAGCCCTGGTCGTCATGGCTTGCATCACCTCAACCTACTGAGGTGGCAACTTGCATAGGAATCTCTGCTCCTAGGGAGCCATCCTGGGGAGGCCGCTCCCTCCATAGGTCTTGACGTCGTCCGCCTCGCAAGGCTTGGCCCCTCGCGAGGACTTGGCTTGAAGGTGTGGAAGATGGGTCATGCCAGGCCGTCGATGAAGCCCTATCATGGGCCACGGGCAGGCAAGTCTGGGTACCCTTGTTCCCAGAACACCGACACAGATAGCTAGGTCAAATAGCCTAGATGGAGCTCATCCACATTGAGGTCTTCATAGTTTGGGAGTTCTAGCTTCAATTTCCCCTTCTCGTATGCTCCGAGGTCGTGCATGTATCGCTGGTGCGTGGCAGCCATGTTCAGCAGGCCAAACGACATGCGAAGATGGATGCGAGGGCAGCCCCCACTCCTTCTAACGTGGGATGGCCAGAAGAGCTCCTGAGAAGCAGCCCTGTTGAGGCCCAGGATGTTGACGCAGACACGCAGCTCGCCACCCATATCAGGGGCAGTAGCTGCACTAAGCGATGCAGGGTGGTGCTCACCGCGCATGGCTCGCGCCTCCTGAAGTTCCTCGATTGTCTTGGTAATGAACTTCTGAGCGCCTGGCGTCTCGTGCCCTGCGCTTTGCTCGTGGAAGCGCGCGTTGAAACACGCCTCCACATGGTGCCCGAACGCCTCCCTCGTGAAGCTGGTCAGGTCAGAGGCCCTCCAGAGTAGAGCCCCCGAGCCCAACCTAAGAGGGGCACTGGGCGCGCCTTCCTATGCAGGGGAGGGAGGCACCCCAGCGGTGGGTGCGGGCTGGGCTTGAGGCACGGTCATCGGTAGCCACAACCTCCTGAGGGCCCCTGAGGAGGAGTTGCTTCTTATTCTTGGGGACGGCCTCAGGAGGATGGATGGCACCCTCATCATCTGAGTTCTCGGCTGCCATGGCCTGATAGGCGCGCTCGAGGGAGCATACCGCGTCCTTCTCGTCGCAGGCGACCGTGATGATGCCGCCGCTCCCTGGCATCTTGAGAACATTGTAGCCATGGTGAGTCACTGCCATGAACTTGGCGAGGGCCGGATACCCGAGGATGGCATTGTACGGGATTCAATTGTGGGCGATGTCGAAGTCGATGAGCTCGGTGTGGTAGTTGTCGCGCTTGTCGAAGCTGACAGGAATGCAAATCTGCCCCAGGAGGACGGTGGAGCCGTTAGTCACCATTGAAAAGGGCTTGGTAGGGAGGAGCTGGTCGTAGGGAACTTGGAATCTTTCGAATGTCTCAGCAGAGAGGATGTTGATCCCCGCGCCACCGTCGAGGAGTGTCTTGGTGACGAGGACATTGCTGATGGTTGGTGAGCAGAGCATTGGGAGTGCACCTGTGGTGGCTGCACACTTGAGCCAATTCGTAGAGTCAAAGGTGATGGCGTACTTGGACCATGATACATCTCCATCCTATCTACTTTTCCAAACACTTTTGCCCTTGTTTTGGACTCTAACTTGCATGATTTGAATGGAACTAACCCGGACTGATGCTGTTTTTAGCAGAATTGCCATGGTGTTATTTTTGTGCAGTAATAAAAGTTCTCGGAATGACCTGAAACTCCACGGAGAATATTTTTGGAATTAATAAAAATACTGGCGAAAGAATCAAGGCTAGGGGGCCTACACCTTTTCCACGAGGGTGGGGGGTGCGCCTACCCCCCCTGGGTGCGCCCCCTGCCTCATGGTCCCCCTGGTGCTCCATTGACCTCAACTCCAACTCTATATATTCACGTTCGGGGAGAAAAAATCAGAGAGAAGGATTCATCGTGTTTTACGATATGGAGACGCTGCCAAGCCCTAAACTCTCTCGGGAGGGCTGATCTGGAGTCCGTTCGGTGCTTCGGAGAGGGGAATCCGTCGCCGTCATCATCATCAACCAACCTCCATCACCAATTTCATGATGCTCACAGCCGTGCGTGAGTAATTCCATCGTAGGATTGCTGGACGGTGATGGGTTGGATGAGATTTACCATGTAATCGAGTTAGTTTTGTTAGGGTTAGATCCCTAGTATCCATTATGTTCTAAGATTGTTGTTGTTATGACTTTGCTATGCTTAATGCTTGTCACTAGGGCCCGAGTGCCATGATTTCAGATCTGAACCTATTATTTTTTCATGAATATATGTGAGTTCTTGATCCTATCTTGCAAGTCAATAGTCACCTACTATGTGTTATGATCCGGCAACCCCGAAGTGACAATAATCAGGACCACTCCCGGTGATGACCGTAGTTTGAGGAGTTCATGTATTCACTAAGTGTTAATGCTTTGGTCCGGTACTCTATTCAAAGGAGGCCTTAATATCCCTTAGTTTCCAATAGGACCCTGCTACCACGGGAGGGTAGGACAAAAGATGTCATGCAAGTTCTTTTTCATAAGCACGTATGACTATATTCGGAATACATGCCTACATTACATTGATGTTATGGAGATAGTTCCGTGTCACCCTATTTTATAACTATTGCATGAGGAATCACATCCAACATAATTATCCATCACTGATCCAATGCCTACGAGCTTTTCACATATTGCTCTTTGCCTAGTTACTTTACCGTTGCCACTGTTACGATTACTACAAAACTGCTACTGTTACTTTTGCTACCGTTATTGTTACTTCCATACTACTTTGCTACTAAATACTTTGCTGCAGATATTAAGTTATCCAGGTGTGGTTGAATTGACAACTCAACTGCTAATACTTGAGAATAATCTTTGGCTCCCCTTGTGTCGAATCAATAAATTTGGGTTGAATACTCTACCCTCGAAAACTCTTGCGATCCCCTATACTTGCTAGGGCTAGAGAGAATGAAAATATTGAAATTGATAATACTGATGAAAGTGATGATGAAGATTCTCCCCCTAGATATGAATTGCCTGTTGTGCCTAAGGGTTATGTTATGGATGAAGAAACTCCTAGAGATTTTATTGCTTGCACTGATAGATCTGATCTTAAGAAATTATTAGCTAAGTTGAAAGAAAAGTCTTTGAATGCTAGAATGAAATATGACCATGCTTTTACTACTTCACCTATCTGTGTTACTGATAAGGATTATGATTTCTCTGTCGATCCTGAGATGATTACTTTGGTTGAATCTGATCCTTTTTATGGCTATGAATTTGAAACTGTTCTGGCACATCTTACTAAGTTAAATGATATAGCCACCCTATTCACTAATGATGAGAAAACCCGTTACTACTATATCCTTAAGCTATTTCCATTCTCATTAAAGGGTGATACTAAAACATGGTTTAACTCTCTTGATCCTGGTTGTGTGCGTAGTCCCCAGGATATGATTTATTACTTCTCTGCTAAATATTTCCCCCGCTCATAAGAAACAAGCTGCTTTAAGGGAAATATATCATTTTGTGCAAATTGAAGAAGAGAGTCTCCCACAATCTTGGGGGAGGCTTCTCCGATTACTTAATGATTTGCCTGATCATCCTCTCGAGAAAATTGAAATACTTGATATCTTTTATAATGGACTGACCGATGCTTCCTGAGACCACCTAAATAGTTGTGCTGGTTGTGTTTTTTATTCAGGGAAAGAACTGTTGATCAAGCTGAATTATTATTGAATAATATGTTGAATAATGAAAACAATTGGACACTTCCTGAACAAACTCCTAAGACAACTCCGAAGAAAAGGGGTATTCTATTTCTCAGTACTGAAGATATGCAAGAGGCAAAGAAATCTATGAAAGAAAAGGGTATTAAAGCTAAAGATGTTAAGAATTTACTGCCTATTGAAGAAATACATGGTCTTGATAACCCAACACAGGTAGTAAAGGTAAATTCTTTCTATAGATTTGAAGAAGGTGATATTCCTCGTTGTAAGTCTGCTAGTCAATGCTTAGATGAGTTTGATAATTTTATTGTTAAACAAGAAAACTGCAATGCTCATGTTGGTAGACAATTGAAAAGCAATGCTTATATGATTGAACACTTGAGTGATTATATGCCTAGAGTTAAAGGTGAACTCAAACTTATTAGTAAACATGCTTCCATGGTTACCACTCAAGTAGAACAAGTGCTTAAAGCTCAAAATGATTTGCTTAGTGAATTAAATAACAAGAAAAATGATAATGTTGTTAGAGTTGTTACTAGAGGTGGTAGAATGACTAAGGAACCTTTGTATCATGAGGGCCAACCTAAGAGAATTGAGCAAGATTCTCAGAGAAATAATGTTGATGCACCTAGTCCTTCTAAAAAGAAGAAGAAGAAAAATGATGGGACTTTGCATGCTTGTAGTGAACCTGTTGTTGACACACCTGAGAATCCCAATGATATTTCTATTTCTAATGCTGAAACACAATCTGGTGATGAACATGAACCTAGTGATAATGTTAATGATGATGTTCAGGTTAATGCTCAACCTAGCAATAACAATGATGTAGAAATTGAACCTGCTGTTGATCTTGATAACCCACAATCAAAGAATCAACATTATGATAAAAGCGACTTCATTGCTAGGAAGCACGGTAAAGAAAGAGAACCATGGGTTCAGAAACCCATGCCTTTTCCTCCTAAACCATCCAAGAAAAAGGATGATGAGAATTTTGAGTGCTTTGCTGAAATAATTAGACCTATCTTTTTGCGTACGCGTTTTACTGATATGCTTAAAATGAATCCTTATGCTAAGTACATGAAAGGTATTGTTACAAATAAAAGAAAGATACCTGAAGCTGAAATTTCCACCATGCTTACTAATTGTAATTTTAAGGGTGGAATACCTAAGAAACTTGGAGATCCAGGAGTACCAACTATACCATACTCCATTAAAAGAAACTATGTTAAAACTGCTTTATGTGATCTTGGAGCCGGTGTTAATGTTATGCATCTTTCTTTATATCGTAGACTTGACTTGAATAAGTTGATACCTACTGAAATATCTTTGCAAATGGCCGATAAATCCACCGCTATACCTGTCAGTATTTGTGAGGATGTGCCTGTTGTGGTTGCAAACGTTACTATCTTAACGGACTTTGTTATTCTTTGATATTCCCGAGGACGATAGTATGTCGGTTATCCTCGGTATACCCTTTTTGAATATTGCAGGGGCTGTTCTTGATTGCAACAAAGGCAATGTCACTTTTCATGTTAATGGTAATGAGCATACGGTACACTTTCCGAGGAAACAACCTCAAGTCCACAGTATCAATTCTACTGGAAAAATTCGGTCGATTATTATTGGAGTTTTTGAATTTCATCTTCCTACTGTCAAGAAGAAATATGATATTCTTATTGTTGGGCTCAAACATATCCCCGTTGAGGTAACCTAGTGTTATTCGAAATTTCTCCGGTTCCATGTTATTCGAAAAGAGTTTGTTAACAAGACTTGATCAACCTTGTTAGTGGATTCCTTTTGATGAGCTTGAGATGGATGAAGTTAGAAAGCACAACTCTCTGTACCCTCCTTTTACTTTCTGTTATATAGATTAAAGAAAGCAAAAATAGTATTTTCTGTCTGTTTTCTGATTTATCCTTGCAATAAAAAAATACCACGAAAATGAAAGTTCTCCAAATGTCCCGAAAATGAAATATGTTTTTTCTAGAATATTTAAGAATTATTGGCACTGAGAACACATCAGGGGGAGCCAGCACCTGGCCACGAGGGTCCAGGGCGTGCCCACCTGCTGGGCGTGCCCCCTGCCTCGTGGGCCCCTAGCTGCCCCCCTCCACTTATTCCAGCACCCACACACTCCTTCTTCCTCCCAAAAAAATCACCAACCAGCTCAAGCACGAGTTCTAGCTCATCTTGCTGCCATTTTTGATCTCCTTGCTCAAAGCTCCACTCACAAAACTGCTTTGGGGGATTGTTCTTTGGTATGTGACTCCTCCAATGTTCCAATTAGTTTTTGTTCTAGTGCTTTATTCATTGCAAAGTTTGGCTGCTAAGGTTACCCTATTCTTTAGCTTGCATGTAAATTCATATGGTCCCAAGTAGTTCCAATGCATGATATAGACTCTAGGCACTTGTGGGAGTAGTTGCTATCAATCTTGTTAAGTTTGGTGCACTTTTATTTTGAGTTACTAAAAATTTCAGAAAATAATGAAGAGATTTTTGAGGGGCTCTTCGAGCCGAAGCTCGAAGGATAAGCAAAGTGAAAAGGATAAAAAGCCCAAATATAATCTCCCTCGCACCGCGGAGGTTCGGCCGTGTGAATGGCCTTGGATGAGTTCTTGAGAGCAGACGTGATTCATGATGATTTTTATTATTTGGCTGAGAATCCAGGCCTCACCGACTTCCTCCACGACCAGCTCAATCAGTATCTCCTACTCACTAATATTTTTCTGCAAATTTTTTACTTTCATGCTAGGAAATCACCACCTTTAGTGGAATTTCATTTATATGATGAGGTTAAGGAGATGTCACTATATGATTTTTGTGGGGTTTGCAAGATACCTTTGTGGGCAGCATAGAGGAACCACATCGTAGTGATGTGGATGGATTTATTGATATGATCACTATAGGGGAAACGCGGAAGGTTTCCGATGCAAGAATTACTAGCATACACTTTCCTGTTCTACGTTACTTTGCAATATTTTCTAGTAGATGCTTAATTGGTCGCGGGAACTATCGAAACCTTAGTGCCCCTGATATTTTTATTTTGTGCCATGCTTTGTTTCGCGATAGCACTTTTAGTTTAGGCGCTATTGTTGCTAAATGATGAAGTCTGAACCGTACAAAGGGCCCCATCTTTGGAGGCATCTTTGCTTCACGCCTTGCTAAACAGTTTAAGATACCTATTAGGCATTATGAGAAAGAGGAAAATTTGCTGACCCCTATTTGAGATTTAATAAAACTCACAGTGAGACTATTATCTTGCCTGCACCCTCTTTGTTTAACATATTTTCAAGCATGTACCTCATCTTGCCGGAGGCCATTTATGCATACCGGAGCCTGACACCAGCTCCAGAGCCTGAGCCAGAACCAGCACTTGACCCTTGTCGACAGTCCGTTTATCAGTGGGATCCGGAGGAGTTCGCCAACCAGTATCACCCAGATGACACTCCTCAGTACACCGGAGAGAGTAGCTTCAATCTATGGGCGTAGGCCAGCTTAGGCCAAAAGCCGAAGCTTGGGGGAGTACGTATTTCTCACCGACATTACATTCATGTTCACGCACTCACTCTAGTTGTCAGTGCTCATACTTTTTCATTGTGTCATCCATGCTAGTTTATTTTCTTTTTCTCGCTTTCTTCTTGTATGTTTGAAAAACCTTAAGAAAAACCAAAAAATTAGTTATAGCTTTTGGCAAGTTTACTTTCCATGCTTGTAGTAGTAGTAATTAAAAGAAAACCCAAAAAGATTTATCATTCTTCTTTTGCTTGTTGGGAGCTTTCCCGTGTAAATAGTTTTATCTCTTTTCTTTGGGGGTCGAGAGGAGAAGACCATGATGAAAATGTTGAGTGGCTCTCATATGCATTGTTGATGATTTAACCAATAGCCCATATTACCTTGTCTTATACCTTGAATTGAATTCTTGCAGATTCCAGCTTAGTCCAATGCACGTGCACTATAATTACTATCCACACCATTCGGTTGTGCAAGTGAAAGGCAATAATGACGATATATGATGGACTGATTGAGATGAGAGAAGCTGGTATGAACTCGACCTATCGTGTTTTTGTAAATATCATTAGTTCATCGTTCCTGATTCAGCCTATTATGAATAAACATGTTTGCAATGACAATTAGAATTATAGTTGCTTATGTCATGCTTAATTAGCTAGGAGTTTATAATGGTTTACCCTGCATGCCAACATGCTATTAAAATGGTTGTGATGTGGTATGATAGGGTGGTATCCTCCTTTGAATGATTCGAGTGGCTTGACTTGGCACATGTTCACGCATGTAGTGGAAACAAAATCAACATAGCCTCCATGATATTTATGCTCATGGTGGATTATATCCTACTCATGCTTGCACTCAATGTCTATTAATTTTAATGCATGTTCATGACTGTTGTCTCTCTCTAGTTGGTCGCTTCCCCATCTTTTTCTAGCCTTCACTTGTACTAAGCCGGAATACTGCTTGTGCATCCAGAATCCATAAACCCCAAAGTTATTCCATATGAGTCCACCATACCTTCCTATATGTGGTATCTACCTGCCGTTCCAAGTAAATTTGTATGTGCCAAACTCCAAACCTTCAAATGAAATTCTGTTTTGTATGCTCGAACAGCTCATGTATCAACTAGGGTTTTCTGTATCTTCCATGCTAGGCGGGTTATTCTCAAGAGGAGTGGACTCTGCTCCTCACTCACGAGAAAATGGCCGGTAACCGGGATGCCCAGTCCCATGCTCAAATGAAAAATAATTGCAAACAAAACTCCCCCAGGATTGTTGTTAGTTGGAGGCACCCGTTGTTTCGGGCAAGCCATGGATTGATGATTGTTGGTGGTGGGAAGTATAAACTTTACCATTTTGTTTGGGAACCGCCTATAATGTGTGTAGCATGGAAGATATTGAGATCTCTTGGTTGTTATGTTGACAATGAAAGTATGCCACTCAAATATTATTTATCTTTGTTTCAAAACTCGAGCTCTTGCACCTCTACAAATCCCTACCTCCCTCTGTGAAGGGCCTATCTATTTACTTTTATATTGAGTCAGCATCCTCTTATTAAAAAGCACCAGTTGGAGAGCACCACTGTCATTTGCATGCATTATTATTAATTTATATTGAGTATGACTATGACTAGATATCTTTTACCATGAATTACAATGTTTAGTCAGTCCTTGATCTTCAGAGGTGCTCTGCATTTATGTTTTGCGGTTTCAGAAAGGGCTAGTGAGATACCATGTTGTTATATCATATTATGATTATTTTGAGAAAGTGTTGTCATCCGAGATTTATTATTATTGCTCGCTAGTTAATTATGCCATTGATATGAGTAAACATGAGACTTAAGTGTTATTGTGAATGTGGTTAGTTCATAATCTTTGCTGAAACTTGAATGTTGGCTTTACATATTTGCAACAACAAGAGCAAACAGAGTTTGTAAAAGTTTTTCTTTATCACTTTCAGTTTATCAACTGAATTGCTTGAGGACAAGCAAAGGTTTAAGCTTGGGGGAGTTGATACGTCTCCATCGTATCTACTTTTCCAAACACTTTTGCCCTTGTTTTGGACTCTAACTTACATGATTTGAATGGAACTAACCCAAACTAACGTTGTTTTTAGCAGAATTGCCATGGTGTTATTTTTGTGCAGAAATAAGAGTTCTCGGAATGACCTGAAACTCCACGGAGAATACTTTTGGAATTAATAAAAAATACTGGCAACAGAATCAAGGCTAGGGGGCCCACACCTTGTCCCCGAGGGTGGGGGCGTGCATACCCCCTGGGGGCGCCCCCTGCCTTGTGGGCCCCCTGGTGCTCCAGCGACCTCAACTCCAACTCTATATATTCACATTCGGGGAGAAAAAATCAGAGAGAAGGATTCATCGCGTTTTACGATACGGAGCTGCCGCCAAGCCCTAAACTCTCTCGGGAGGGCTGATGTGGAGTCCGTTCGGGGCTCCAGAGAGGGGAATCCGTTGTCGTCGTCGTCATCAACCATCCTCCATCACCAATTTCATGATGCTCACCGCCGTGTGTGAGTAATTCCATCGTAGGCCTGCTGGACAATGATGGGTTGGATGAGATTTACCATGTAATCGAGTTAGTTTTGTTAGGTTTTGATCCCTAGTATCCATTATGTTCTAAGATTGATGTTGCTATGACTTTGCTATGCTTAATGCTTGTCACTAGGGCCCGAGTGCCATGATTTCAGATCTGAACCTATTATGTTTTCATGAACATATGTGAGTTCTTGATCCTATCTTGCCAGTCAATAGTCACCTACTATGTGTTATGATCCGGAAACCCCAAAGTGATAATAATCGGGACCACTCCCTGTGATGACCATAGTTTGAGGAGTTCATGTATTCGCTAAGTGTTAATGCTTTGGTCCGGTAATCTATTGAAAGGAGGCCTTAATATCCCTTAGTTTCCAATAGGACCCCGCTGTCACGGGAGGGTAGGACAAAAGATGTCACGCAAGTTCTTTTCCATAAGCACGTATGAGTATATTCGGAATACATGCCTACATTACATTGATGAACTGGAGCTAGTTCTGTGTCACCCTATGTTATAACTATTGCATGAGGAATCGCATCCGACATAATTATCCATCACTGATCCAATGCCTACGAGCTTTTCACATATTGCTCTTTGCTTAGTTACTTTACCGTTGCCACTGTTACGATTACTACAAAACTGCTACTGTTACTTTTGCTACCGTTACACGTTACTTCCATACTACTTTGCTACTAAATACTTTGCTGCAGATATTCAGTTATCTAGGTGTGGTTGAATTGACAACTCAACTGATAATACTTGAGTATATTCTTTGGCTCCCCTTGTGTCGAATCCATAAATTTGGTTTGAATACTCTACCCTCGAAAACTATTGCGATCCCCTAAACTTGTGTCCTAGTTTGATGAACAAGAAGAAAAAGGGACACAAGACTTTACCCAGGTTCGGTCCACCTTGCGGTGTAAGATCCTACTCTTGCTTTGGGGTGGATTAGCCTCGCGAGGGGCTGTGAATGAACTAGTACAGAGGAAGAACAACCTCAGGAGGTTTGTTCTTGTGTGGGTGTGAGCTAGTGAGGATTCGGATCCCTCTCTACGGTGGTGTCTAAGCTATATTTATAGTGGCCTTGGTCCTCTTCCTCCGAATGAAGGCGGGAAGGGATCCCACTATGGACAATTTTGAAGGGGGACAAGAATACATCCTATCCTTACAGAAGGTGGTCTTTGCCTGCAAAGCTTCTGGTTGGGATGTCATGGTGGGCTCGGCGATGACATCCGTCCTGCCGACCTGGCGGTCTTGGTCTTGTTGCATGGGAATGCAAACCTTTGGGTGATTCCTGGGGACCCCGCGCCCGCGCTTACCTCCTTAGCACCAAAGAGGAAACTTGATACTCTGTGCCCGCTGGCGCCCGCCTGGCCTTGGTCGTCATGGCTTGCGTCACCTCAACCTCCTGAGGTGGGAACTTGCATAGGAATCTCCACTCCTCGGGAGCCATCCTGGGGAGGCCGCTCCCTTCGGAGGTCTTGGTGTCGTCCGCCTCACGAGGCTTGGCCCCTCGCGAGGGTATTGGCTTGAAGGTGCTGAAGATGGGCTGTGCCCGGCTATCGGTGGAGCCATGCTGTGGGCCGCAGGCAGGCAAGTCTGGGTACCCAGGTTCCCAGAACGCCGACACAGACAACCGGGTCAAATAGCCTTGATGGAGCTCATCCACGTTGAGGTCTTCGAAGTTTGGGAGTTCTAGCTTTGATTTCCCCTTCTCAGACGTGGTTGGCTCATCCTTGGCTATAATTTTGGCCAAGGTATTGGAAGTTTTTGGTACCGTGTGGGCCTCTCCTGTAATGACCACTTCTGCATCATTTAAGTTGTGGGATCAAATGACATTTTCTTGCTACAAAGGACTGGATGCGCATGTAGGTCTTGGCGGGTTAGCAAGGTCATTCATGTTGACCTACTCTTCGGCGCGGGCTGACTCTTCTATTGTCACCGGCTCATCAGCATTAACCGGCTCATTTTCATGAGTCAGTTCAATCCTTTGACCCAGGCCATCCTCGCCCACAGCTTCAGTTTGAACCTCTGGGGTCACTATTGGCGGGCCTTGAGCTGCGGGGATTGCCATGGCGGAAGATGGCCCTGTGATCATGAAGATAATATCAGTTTGAAGAAATGGTTATGATGATAAAATGACTATGGTTAAAGAAAAATTACCCATGCTTAATGGTGAGAGTCGGGAGTTGCGAGGCGGTCGACTCTCCAGAGGAGGGTGGCAACCTGATAATGTGGGTCAGAGGGATTAAGTGGTTGCCTAATAAGACCGGCTCGTGGAAGAGATGGAGTTGGGCTATGTGGCACCTCAGTTCATCGCTTGCAAGCAGCCGGCTGATACGTCCATTTTGCATCATGCTTTTATGTTGATATTTATTGTTTTATGGGCTATTATTACACTTTAGGATACAATTCTTATCCCTTTTCTCTCTTATTTTACAAGATTTACATAAAGAGGGAGAATGCCGACAACTTGAATTCTGGACCGGAAAGGAGCAAATCTAAGATACCTATTCTGCACAACTCCAAATGTCCTGAAACTTTACAGACAATTATTTTGGAATATATAAAAACTATTGTCAGATTTCGGGATCCGGCAACCCGTGAGAGGTTCGAACACTGGGGTGCGTGCGGAGATCTCAACCTGCCCAGCCTACCTACTCGCGATCCTCCCTAGCCTAGCGTGAAGCACTCACAGAGACACAGAGACACAGAGATTTATACTAGATCGGGCCACAGTTGTGGTGTAATACCCTACTCTAGTGTGGTGTGGTGCATTGCCTCAAGGGCTATGGATGAACTAGTTACAAGGATGAACAAGCCTCAGGAGGTGAGGTGTTCTTGAGCTGGTGTGGTGCTCTACTTGTTCTGTTTTTCGGTCCTCCTATATGGTGGTGGCTAAGTCCTATATATAGTGCATTGGTCCTCCTCCCAAATATGAGCGGCAAGGGATTCCACAGTGGTGGGATTTGAAAGGGGACAAGCAGTACAGTCTATCCTGACAAAAGTAGTCTTCACCTGCGAAAAGTCTTTGGCCGTGACTCTGCGGTGGGCTCGGTGATGACCTCCGTCTTGCCATCCCGGCGGTCTTGGTCTCATTGCACCGGAATGGAAACCTTTGGCTGATTCCTAGGGACTCCGTGCATGTGGCTTGCCTCCCTTGCACCAAAGAGGAAACCTGCACTCTACACCCGCCTGGCCTTGGTCTTCATGGCTCACGTCAGCTGAGCCTCATGAGGTAGCTGCATAGATCTCTCCACCCCTCAGGAGCCCTCCTGAGGAGGCCAGCTCCTTCAGGGGTCTTTGCGTCATCAGCCTCGCGAGGCTTGGCCCCTCGCGAGGGTCTTGCTATGTTGGTGTTGAAGCTGGGTTGTACCGGGTCATCGATGGAGCCACGTGGGGGGCCGCAGGCAGGCAGGACTGGATACCCCCAAGTCCAGGACACCGACAGTAGCCCCCAGGCCCAAGGCGTGCTCGGACTTGGCTTCCAGGCAAAGCCAAAGTGCAAGTGCGGAATGCCGCTGGCCCTAACCGCCTGCGGCCTCGATGATGCGTGGCGATTGATTGGACGTGGGCGACTCCATTTCCCCACACTGCCTCGGCAACTGCTCGACTTGACAACTGCATGCTTCATGAAGAAAGGATCATCATTACTAGAAATCGTGGGGGGGCCGACGATTTACCTTCTCCCGGCTATAAACATGCGAGGGTGGAGCCCCTACTCATTTCTCTTTCGTCTTGCTTCCACTCGCTTCTTTCTTCTCTGTCTTGCTCCCATGGCGCCTATCAGGAGGTTCTCGGCGACAGAGAAAGGGAAGGCCCCTAGGGAGGAGTCGGACCCTCTCTCGCCGAAGAAGCGACTCCACCTCCACGGAGATGCTGGCGCGATGCGAGAGATGGCCAGGCCTTGGCAATCGAGGCCTCCGCTTGGCTTCCCCCTCCCTGTGTACACCCGGGTGCAAGGTGAAGGAGTGCACCGTCGAGCGGTGCCTTGCAAGGATGGCAGGGCCGCCATTGCCCTGCCGGCTGCGCCACAGACCCACGCCAAAGATAGCTCGCGCGAGTTCATGGTGTGGGCGGTGATGCCTCCCGATACATGGATCCGGTTCCTGTAGTTCTTCGCTAGCGAACTGCCTCCGAGGGGACCGGTGGAGCTGTCGCTGCAGCACGCGGGGTGTAGAAGCCTAGCCACCGGGGCTGAGGTCGAGGTGGTGTCGTCCGGGGATGTCTTCATGACGCGAGGATGGGTCGAGGTCGCCTGGGCTTGCCGAGCGGAGGGAGCCCTGGCGATCCACTTCGAGTACGACGCTCGGCCACCTTGTTCTTCAAGGTCTTAAACTAGCAAGGCGAATGACTGGAGTGCTGCCCCGGAGGAGACAGCTCAAGGGACTCCATGATGAGCGCTGGATATGCTGTTGCCCCCTTCAGCACTTCGTCCAGTAGTAACGACGACTCCTGTGAATCCAGCGACTCTCCTGAGCCCAGCGATTCTCTAGAGTCGAGTGACGACAGCTATGTGCCGCCGAGCTCCTGCCGGGGTAAGAGTGCTGCTGCGGCTGCCGGCTGGCGTCCTTAGCGCCGCCGCAAGGTCCTGTAGTTATTTCTCCTGCTTGAGACGAAAATCAGCCCCCGTGGGGCTTGTAAGGAGCGAGATGTATCCAATAGTATTGTTATTCCTTTTGGCTTTGTAATGGACGTGTGTCTCCCAATCCGGTTGAGTCCCCCCCTTTCTCTTCCTAGACAGCGTGGCGCTCTATGCTGGCAGGAACCAGTCCCCAGGCAAGCTTCAGCCGTCCTTAGTATGCCAAGTGGCAATGTCGTGGTCAAGGCTAGGAGGTGAGCGGCCCGAGGTCCGGTAAGAGCTCATGAGACGCGATGCTCATGAGGTCCCCCTTGGCGTGCAAGCAGCTACGCAGAGAGTTGAAAAGGGGAGTTGAACTGCCCAAGTGGAACTGTGGAGCGAGGCGTGTGGAGCAAAACTAGTGTCGTAGCGAGCTGAGACTTATCTTTTGCGGTCCGAGTCCATCGGAGAGGCAACCCTTGTTGTCGCGCCTGTGGTGCCATCAGGCGCAGCCCGTCTTGGCCATCCTCCTGCCTCGCTTGCCAAGGTGCTCTACATCCTCGGGACCCGGCCCTCGAGCGAGCTCAGCCACCGCTGGCATGCCAAGTCGCGATGCTATGGTCAAGGCCAGGGGTGAGGGCTGGAGAGCCAGTAGGAGCTCCCGAGACGCGATGCTCGGGAGGCCCCCCCTTTAACGTGCAAGCGACTCGCGAGGCCAGATGATGGTTGGCCGAGCTGACCCTTGGCTCATCATAGAGTGATCCTGCAAGTCAGATGAGAAAGGAGGCCGAGAGCTCCAAGCGTGGGACGGAGGCACCGAGGACCCTGTGAGGTGGTTTATGTGAAGCGGGCCGCGAACTAGAGCTCGATCCCCGGGTTTATCAGCGTTGCAGGGACGGACCCGAGCACAAGTGCCGTGCCGATGTGTGCGTTATGCGGAAATGGCGTTAGTCAGATGCATCAGAGCCATGAGGCGGAGGTCACGAGGTGACAATCATAGATAAACTCACGGAAACGATTAGATAACCCTGGTGAGTGCAAAACTATACACGCCATAGGGACAGACCCACACGGCATGGGGATGATGCAGCTTGAGGGGCGCCCCCAAACTGAATGAACTAGGGAGATGTCACCTGGTGCCATTGTTGAAGAGTTGTTGATGTAGCCAAAAAGCGCGCGCTGCTGAAGCCGTTCCTCATGAGCCGCTCCGGTGCCGGGCCTCGGGAGGCTCGGACGGACCGAGAGGCTCCTGAAGGCGCTCCTCCATCTCCGGCAGGATCGCCTGGTTCCTGGCTTCGTGGGCCGCCTGAGCGTCCCTCATGCAGCGCTGGAATGCCTCAGCCACGCCCACCAGGCCGAAAGGCATGCAGACGTAGCTGTGAGGCGGCCCCTCGCATCGGCCGACACGAGACGGCCACATGAGCTGCCGAGACGTGGCCCTATTGAGCCCAGGAATGTCGACGCAGACGCGGAACTCCTTGCCCTTGCTTGGGAAGCAAGCTCTGCCTCGCGACAGGTGACGATCTGTAACGCCCCGGATGCAACTTTCCATATCCGTAACTCCAACTCTTGCCTTTTCCGGAGATGTCATATGTTATTTCCTTTGTGGTTGGGTTTTTGTCTTTTGTTTTGCATTTTATTCATGTCATGCATTCATCATTGCATCTTTTGCATTGCATCATGTCATCATGCAATCCTTTTTAAAACTCAACTAAATAAACCGTATGGATCTTTGATCCATTTAAATCGAGGGAATTCACATGGTGATTCTCTTTAAAACATATCCTCTCGATATTTAGAGAGCTATAGTAAATATTCCAATTATTTGGAATTAACCATAACCCACTTGCAAAATATTCCAATGCCTTTGTTATCTTAATTCTTGGTCTCCAACCTTGCCCATAATTTCTTTCATCATTTTCCGGAGCTCCACCAAAAATCCGAACATTTTTGGACCTTCCTTTTATCAAGTCCTAGTTCAAACCCATTTGAATTAAATTCAAATGAATTTGAATTTAAATCTTTCAATCGTGGCCTTTCTATTTTTCTTGGAACAAGCGCATTTTTGCGAGTACGGGAAATTACCCTCATGCCCTAATTCTTGTCCACTCATTTCTTTTGTCTTCCTTTCTTTCTTTGCTTTTCTGTTTCTGGAAGAGTTTTGAAGAGAGAGGGAGAAGAGAGCCTAGCAGTCAGGCCCCTGGCCATTCTCCTCCCCACCAGGCCGGCCTATTCTCCCTAGGCCCAAGGCCCAGCCGCAACCGCTGCTCTAACCCTAGCCCCAACCGATCCAGCCCCCCCCCCCCCCCGCATCTCTCCCTTGATTCCCATCTCTCCCTCTCGTTCCGGTGCGCGCCGCCAGACCCATCCCCTCGATCCCCCTCTCCCTCTCCTCGCTCGATCCCATCTCTCCCTCCTACTCCTCGCCCGATCCCCTCCTCTCGAGCACGCCTCTCATGGCGCCCGCATCAGCCGGCCTCCTTCCTCTCCTCCTCCATGGCGCCTCCCCTCCTCGTAGCGCTGCCGCCTCGTCTCCCCATTGCCATGGCCAGCACCATTGCACCCCCTCGCTCCCTCGCCCTTCCTTCTCCCCCGTGCCCCTGCGCCACCAGGACCTCCGCTGTTCGCCTCCTGCAGCTCCGCCTTCTATCTCTACGCTGCCCTGCGGCCTCCTCCCCCCTCGCTCCTCGACCGCCAGCGCCACAGCCTCCGCCTGCAGGCGCAGAGCCCCGAGGTCGCGTCCCTGTCGCCCGAGCGCTCAAGGAGAGGAGCTCCTTGAGCACCTTGCCCGCATCCGTCGTCCTCCGCCGCCCGGCGACCCTCTGCATCCACCTCCAACAGCTCTCCCTGCGACCTCATCTTCATCACCGCCTCGTGCGTCCCTACCGACTCCGACAGGGAGCCCCGCCGCTCGCTTGTACATGGCATCCGCCTTCCTGCACGCGCGTTGCTGCTGCTTCGCCGCCCGCCTCCCACCAAGACTCGAGGCATGTGTGCTCCACTGCTAGTTTCGTGGACGACGAGTACCTCTACGATGACCCTGGATGTCTACGAGCGCCAAGTACCACGACACCCATGTTCGTCTACGGAATGTGTACCACTATGCCGAAGAACTTGGATGCACCAAGTTCCACTACTTCCACAACCGGACGCCAAGTACCCCTTCGAATTGACAAGACAGGCAAGCCCGACGACCTCGGACATCTATGAAAACGTGTTCCACTACCGTCGCGAGAACGACTACCTCCACTACGGCCCGTGAACGACTACTTCCTCTACGAAACGCGTTCCGCCCGAAATGCACGCTTCGAAGGTATAACCCGAGACGACCGCGATGAGATGCCCTTGCATGTATGAGATGTACCACTTGTTTGCACTGTGTCCGATTTGGCACTCGTTTTCATGCCCCTAACCCGTGGGAACCCGGTAGTCGGGAGCACCCCACCATCTCTAGCATGTTGCACACATCCGCACGCCTCCTTTTGCACCGATATCTCCATGAGCTACCGGAAACGATATGTTTGCCGTGGCACCATTTTTGTTTCGCTGTCGTGGCACCCTTTTCGTTCCGCCATGGTGACCAAATGCTCCTTATCATGCTCATGTCAACATTTTCATAAATATTGCATAAACTTGCATATGTCATCCGCATCATGATAACAACATTTAAATGTTTAAAATTGTTGTTGCATTAAATTGCTAAATGCATATGGGGATTTACCGGATTTGTTGTTTTTATATCCGGCCCCATTTAAATTGGTTAGATGGTATAGTTTTGTTATGCTTCACCACTTGCCATGTTAACCAATATTTAATATTGTTGGGTACATAACCGAGAGAGAACTAAATAATTGATGTGGTGTTTCGTCAATATGCAACTCGTTGCATATTGGGCTCCATTTAACTTGTAGTTTTATTTGTGCTTTGCCATGCCATGCCTCATTAAACCGGACATGCATCATACTTGTTTGTGCATCATGACATGTTTATGCTTGTGTGTTTACTATGTTGTTTGCTTCTTTCCGGTTTGCTTCTCTCGTTAGCTTTGGTTTCGTTCCGGAGTTGTGAGGATTCATTCGACTATGTCCGTTTGTCTTCTTCATGGACTCGTTCTTCTTCCTTGCGGGATATCAGGCAAGATGATCATACCCTCGAAATCACTACTATCTTTGCTATGCTAGTTTGCTCGCTCTTTTGCTATGCCAATGCTACGATGCCTACCATTTGCTTGTCAGCCTCCCAAATTGCCATGTCAAACCTCTAACCCACCATGTCCTAGCAAACCGTTGATCGGCTATGTTACCGCTTTGCTCAGCCCCTCTTATAGCGTTGTTAGTTGCAGGTGAAGATTGAAGTTTGTTCCTTGTTGGAACATGGAGATGTTGTTCCTTGTTGGAAAATGTTTACTTGTTGGGATATCACAATATATCTTATTTAATTAATGCATCTATATACTTGGTAAAGGGTGGAAGGCTCGGCCTTATGCCTGGTGTTTTGTTCCACTCTTGCCGCCTTAGTTTCCGTCATACTGGTGTTATGTTCCCGGATTTTGCGTTCCTTACGCGGTCGGGTGATTTATGGGACCCCCCTGACAGTTCGCTTTGAATAAAACTTGTCCAGCAAGGCCCAACCTTGGTTTTACCATTTGCCTCACCTAGCCGTTTTTCCCTTGGGTTTCCGGAGCCCGAGGGTCATCTTTATTTACCCCCCCCCCCCCGGGCCAGTGCTTGTTGTGAGTGTTGGCCCAAACCGTCAGCCGCCGGTGGCCACCAGGGGCAACTCTGGGCTCGCCTACCGGAAGTTTGGACAATCTGGTGTGCCCTGAGAACGAGATATGTGCAGCTCCTATCAGGATTTGTCGACACATTCGGGCGGCTTTGCTGGTCTTGTTTTACCATTGTCGAAATGTCTTGTAAACCGGGATTCCGAGACTGATCGAGTCTTCCTGGGAGAAGGTCTATTCCTTTGTTGATCGCGAGAGCTTGTCATGGGCTAAGTTGGGACACCCCTGCATTGTATAAACTTTCAAGAGCCGTGCCCGCGGTTATGTGGCAGATGGGAATTTGTTAATGTCCGGTTGTAGAAAACCCGAAGTTGACCTTAATTAAAATACATCAACCGCGTGTGTAACCGTGATGGTCTCTTCTCGGCGGAGTCCGAGAAGTGAACACGGTGTTGGAGTTATGCTTGACTAGGTCGCTATAGGAACACTTCTTGATCATACTTTTATCGACCGTGCTTTGCCTTCTCTTCTCGCTCTCATTTGCGTATGTTAACCACCATATATGCTAGTCGCTTGCTGCAGCTCCACCTCATGCCTTTACCTTGCCCATAAGCTTAAATAGTTTTGATCGCGAGGGTGCGAGATTGCTGAGTCCCCGTGGCTCACAGATACTTCCAAAACCAGTTTGCAGGTGCCTACGTTACCGAGCAGGTGACGCAACCAAGCTCAAGGAGGAGCTCGATGAAGATCTTGCCCTTTGTGTTGTTTCGTTCTAGTTGATCAGTAGTGGAGCCCAGTTGGGGTCGATCGGGGACCTTTGTAGCATTTGGGGTAGTCTTCTTTTATTTTGATTCCGTAGTCGGACCCTGATTGTATCTGTATGATGTAATGCTTTATTCATGTAATTGTGTGAAGTGGCGATTGTAAGCCAACTATGTATCTCTTTCCCTTATGTATTACATGGGTCGTGTGAAGATTACCTCACTTGCGACATTGCTTTCAATGCGGTTATGCCTCTAAGTCGTGCTTCGACACGTGGGAGATATAGGCGCATCGAGGACATTACAAGTTGGTAATCAGAGCCTTCCCTGACCTTAGGAGCCCCACTGCTTGATTGTTTTTAGCGGCCGAGTTGTGTCTAGAAAAATGCTTTGAGTCATTTAGGATTATATATATATCAGAGAGTTAGGAATTCTTTTTACTCCCCAGTCTCTTCATCCCTCTGGTAAGGCATCCTGGCGTAGAGTTTTGACTCTTCTCTTCTCAAATTTCACTAAAATTTTTTTAGGATCACGCGGGTATCTTGGAATCGTTCCGATGGTTTTATGATGAGAACATTGTCTTGGTGCCTCCTGTCAGGGGTTTAGTGGAAGTGTCCCGGGGAGTTGAGCTCTGAGGTGTTCTCATCATAAATTTATCGTTGCAGTTCTGGAATACCTGAGTTTAGTACGCCGACATCGAAAATCTCTTTTATGCAGTTGTTGGTGAGATAACCCCGATAACCCAGTACTGAGGTGAGTATGGGAGTATTGCCATGACTCGTATAATGGATGCTTTTCAAAGGTTGAGGTACATGATTTCCGAAGGTTTCTTGGTTATGTGTTGACGGATGGATACAGCTGGATGTAGGGATTGTTAGTTTGTGTGAGATATTATGCTTCCCCTGTATCCCCAACACCTGATTGCATAACCAGAAAATTTCAGGAGTTTCATAGGTGGGAATTCAAGTAGCTCTTAGGATATCTTTCCGACGGATGTATGATATGAAATTGGGGTTCGACGTCTAGTGGTCCGCCTATTCACGGTTGGTTTTACAGTGGTCTCGTTGTGTCTTAAAGAGTCCTTGGCTATGCCGACTCGGGGACGCTTCGTATGTCATGTGCACTGCCTTGTACATGATGGTGCTGTACGATCGAGCCCGTGTAGGCCCCACCACGAAAACTTCGGACGAAATCTCTATGATATGTTTGTTTCGGCTTATTCTGCAAGCCAGTCCTTTGTTTTTGTTTTGAGTTGTGGTATTCGAGTTGCTTCAATGTCAAGTGTTAATTCCATACCTTTCCGAAATGGTGTTCTCATACTCCAATGTGAATACCAATCCTTCTCGACAATCGAGATTTTCATGTCAATCCTTTTCAACCGGCATCTTACTCTTCAAGTGGATCCGATCACTTCAACATCAGCAAGACCAATTATCATTTCTTCTCAACGGTGTTTGTTTCATCCGTCTCCAAGTTGCCTTTGTTTTTCCCGCCCACCCACCCTTTTTCCTCAAGGACTAAGATTTCTTTACCAAGTATCCTTTTATTTTTGTGAAGTTTCTCCATCCTTTTCCGTCAATGTTCTTACCCGGTGGTTCTCAAGAAGATGTTCTACTAGTTCGTCATTCCTCATTCCTTTCTCTTCTCCGGTGGATTCAAGTAAAGTTTTGTTGATCATACCTTTTTCCTTGTTTCTAATGTCTTCTCATACCGGTGCACCTCATTATCATTCTACTTCTCGCTATTTGTTATTCCGGAGTGCTCAAGATATCTCGAAGATTCGTGTTTCCACTCTGCATTCGTTCAAGCTCTTTCGAGATTGGTATCTCATTCAAGTCATTTAATTCAACCGGTGCAACATCTTTTTTTAAATCATTTCAACGGTGTTTTCTTTTGAGTGGGCCCTAACCCACAGGTCTTTTCCCAGGATCTTACCTGACTCCTCAATTTTCCCAGAGCTATCCTAAATTCTTCTCCAAGTTTGACGTAAGAATGAGTTATCATCAGTCAAATGCTTTTCTCCAAGATCTTTCAAATTATTTTCATAGTTGGCTCAACCTCTTCGCTTTTGATTCTTCCGGTGTGCCTCAATAATTCTTGGTGGTGTTTCTCGTTGTCATTCTCATCATTTGAAGACCGAAGAAGAGTTTCTCTTTAATCTTGCTCTATTCTCTTCAAGATTCATGGTGCTAGCTTGTTGCCATCCTCTCATAATTGTTTCGATTGTGAGAATCTTTTTCACCCATCAGGAGATATTCAAGAGTCTTCTCAGTTTGTCATCCGGAGTCCATCAATTCAGGTTTATTCATTCTCAGCTGTCAGTTATCATTCTCCTATCTTGCCAGTGCATCAATCGAATATCCTCTAATCAGTTCTTGATCTCTTTGTTCTCATGTATCTAGTTTGTCTCAAGCACCTTCGTTCATTTTCTAATTCTTACCGGTGATGCACCCCTACTTCGATCTTTTTCAATTCTTAAGGTGGTTCGTTCAAGAGTTCTCTTTCTTTGTTATCATATCAATTCATTCGTTCTTTCCAAATCCTACCAGTGGTTCGTTGAAGACCTTCTCAAGTTTACGCCATATCTCTCTTAATCCGTTCTACGAGAATAAGTAGTATGCCAAATCCGTTGCTTGTCATCAATTTAAATTGGTGGAGGATACGCATAACATAATTCTTGTTCTTGTTTCATCCAAGTGATTAATTCCTTCTTTCGAAGTTTGTTCATGATGAATAAATTCTCGGTTTCATTTGTTTCATCTTCTCTTTTCCCGGAGTTCCAAGCTCTAATTATCACGGAGATCCATCTAAATCATTGCAAGGATTCACCTTGTGTTTTCAACTTCTCTTTATTTCTATCACCCTTTTGTTTACCGGAGTTCTTCATGGAGGCTCTACATGGTGCTTCGTCAAGGATTCTTTTCATTCTTCAATTGTTCTTCAAGATTTCTCTTGAAGTTATGACCCGCCAAGCTTTACTCTAAAATAAACATGGTGCTCAACTCATGTTTTGTTTTGAGGAGTTCAAGTATTCTTCATCTTGCATTCCAAAGTGCAATTCCTTCTACCTTATCTTTTGAGGTGGTGTTAGGTCATTCTTGATAATTTCCCTTCGCGTTTCATGATACACAAGTTTTCAAGAGTGACATATTTAAATCCATCATTTCCTCTTTGTTCAAGAGATCTTTTCAACCGTCAATCTCTTCATTGGAGTTATCTTGGTATAGATTTCACCTAAAGCCTTCCATTGTGAATGTTGCTATTTGTGGTGCTTGTCAATGATCCAAGTTATCTCCTTATCATCTTGGCGGAAGCAGTTTTTTCATCTCTTCATTGATCTCAAGCAAGCAATTGTTTCCGTTAGTGGCCGGTTGTCACCTCATAATTTTGAGATGTTTTCCATAAGCCCACAACAAGCTTATCCTTTCATTGTTGATAATCCAACAGCTCCGTTCTAGCATTTCCTGTTAGCGTGGTCTTTCAAGATCAAGTTTTCCTCCGTTCATTCCATTCCATTTTTTCATTTCTTCCGGAGGCATTGTGATGTTGTGCTCTTCACCCATCACCTCGTTTTGTCAAGATCATGTTATTTTCTTGCTCATCCATTTAACCGGAGTGTTGTGTTCTCATTCAAGTTCTTTCATCTTATCAAGTTTTGCCTCTCTTTTCAACCTGAGTGCTGTCTGAAATCCTTCTTACCCATTGTGCCATTCTTTCAATAGTTCTGGAGGCAGTGTGTTGCTCATTTCACCAAGTATACTCTCATCTTGTCAAGTTCATGTTCAATTCCTTCCATTTAGAGTCGGAGTGCTGTCCAAATTATATCAATCTTATTCCTTCTCTATCTAGTTTTAACCGGAGTATTTTCAACTTTCCTCATCTTCATTGCTTTCTTCCTTTCATTTTTCTCAACATCTCAAGGTTCATGGTTTCACTCGTTTGTCGAAGAAGCAACTTAGTTTTACCTCTTCTCTTTCTCTTCCGTTTCTCTCCGGTGCCATCGTAGATCTCGGGACGAGATCCTCTCGTAGTGGTGGAGTGTTGTAACGCCCCGGATGCAACTTTCCATATCCGTAACTCAAACTCTTGCCTTTTCCGGAGATGTGATATGTTATTTCCTTCGTGGTTGGGTTTTTGTCTTTTGTTTTGCATTTTATTCATGTCATGCATTCATCATTGCATCTTTTGCATTGCATCATGTCATCATGCAATCCTTTTTAAAACTCAACTAAATAAACCGTATGGATCTTTGATCCATTTAAATCGAGGGAATTCACATGGTGATTCTCTTTAAAACATATCCTCTCGATATTTAGAGAGCTATAGTAAATATTCCAATTATTTGGAATTAACCATAACCCACTTGCAAAATATTCCAATGCCTTTGTTATCTTAATTCTTGGTCTCCAACCTTGCCCATAATTT
Organism: Triticum timopheevii; assembly: GCA_963921465.1. Lineage (NCBI taxonomy): Eukaryota > Viridiplantae > Streptophyta > Magnoliopsida > Poales > Poaceae > Triticum > Triticum timopheevii. The sequence continues at coordinate 111,068,751 of OY997270.1, forward strand.
CTTTCATCATTTTCCGGAGCTCCACCAAAAATCCGAACATTTTTGGACCTTCCTTTTATCAAGTCCTAGTTCAAACCCATTTGAATTAAATTCAAATGAATTTGAATTTAAATCTTTCAATCGTGGCCTTTCTATTTTTCTTGGAACAAGCGCATTTTTGCGAGTCCGGGAAATTACCCTCATGCCCTAATTCTTGTCCACTCATTTCTTTTCTCTTCCTTTCTTTCTTTGCTTTTCTGTTTCTGGAAGAGTTTTGAAGAGAGAGGGAGAAGAGAGCCTAGCAGTCAGGCCCCTGGCCATTCTCCTCCCCACCAGGCCGGCCCAGTCTCCCTAGGCCCAAGGCCCAGCCGCAACCGCTGCTCTAACCCTAGCCCCAACCGATCCAGCCACCCCGCATCTCTCCCTCGATTCCAATCTCTCCCTCTCGTTCCCGTGCGCGCCGCCAGACCCATCCCCTCGATCCCCCTCTCCCTCTCCTCGCTCGATCCCATCTCTCCCTCCTACTCCTCGCCCGATCCCCTCCTCTCGAGCACGCCTCTCATGGCGCCCGCATCAGCCGGCCTCCTTCCTCTCCTCCTCCATGGCGCCTCCCCTCCTTGTAGCGCTGCCGCCTCGTCTCCCCATCGCCATGGCCAGCACCACTGCACCCCCTCGCTCCCTCGCCCTTCCTTCTCCCCCGTGCCCTTGCGCCACCAGGACCTCCGCTGTTCGCCTCCTGCAGCTCCGCCTTCTATCTCTGCGCTGCCCTGCGGCCTCCTCCCCCCTCGCTCCTCGACCGCCAGCGCCACAGCCTCCGCCTGCAGGCGCAGAGCCCCGAGGTCGCGTCCCTGTCACCCGAGCACTCAAGGAGAGGAGCTCCTCGAGCACCTCGCCCGCATCCGTCGTCCTCCGCCGCCCGGCGACCCTCTGCATCCACCTCCAACAGCTCTCCCTGCGACCTCATCTTCATCACCGCCTCGTGCGTCCCTACCGACTCCGACCGGGAGCCCCGCCGTTCGCTTGTACATGGCATCCGCCTTCCTGCACGCGCGTTGCTGCTGCTTCGCCGCCCGCCTCCCACCAAGACCCGAGGCATGTGTGCTCCACTACTAGTTTCGTGGACGACGAGTACCTCTACGATGACCCTGGATGTCTACGAGCGCCAAGTACCACGACACCCATGTTCGTCTACGGAATGTGTACCACTATGCCGAAGAACTTGGATGCACCAAGTTCCACTACTTCCACAACCGGACGCCAAGTACCCCTTCGAGTTGACAAGACCGGCAAGCCCGACGACCTCAGACATCTACGAAAACGTGTTCCACTACCGTCGCTAGAACGACTACCTCCACTACAGCCCGTGAACGACTACTTCCTCTACGAAACGCGTTCCGCCCGAAATGCACGCTTCGAAGGTATAACCCGAGACGACCGCGATGAGATGCCCTTGCATGTATGAGATGTACCACTTGTTTGCACCGTGTCCAATTTGGCACTCGTTTTCATGCCCCTAACCCGTGGGAACCCGGTAGTCGGGAGCACCCCACCATCTCTAGCATGTTGCGCACATCCGCACGCCTCCTTTTGCACCGATATCTCCATGAGCTACCGGAAATGATATGTTTGCCGTGGCACCATTTTTGTTTCGCCGCCGTGGCACCCTTTTCGTTCCGCCATGGTGACCAAATGCTCCTTATCATGCTCATGTCAACATTTTCATAAATATTGCATAAACTTGCATATGTCATCCGCATCATGATAACAACATTTAAATGTTTAAAATTGTTGTTGCATTAAATTGCTAAATGCATATGGGGATTTACCGGATTTGTTGTTTTTATATCCGGCCCCATTTAAATTGTTTAGATGGTATAGTTTTGTTATGCTTCACCACTTGCCATGTTAACCAATATTTAATATTGTTGGGTACATAACCGAGAGAGAACTAAATAATTGATGTGGTGTTTCGTCAATATGCAACTCGTTGCATATTGGGCTCCATTTAACTTGTAGTTTTATTTGTGCTTTGCCATGCCATGCCTCATTAAACCGGACATGCATCATACTTGTTTGTGCATCATGACATGTTTATGCTTGTGTGTTTACTATGTTGTTTGCTTCTTTCCGGTTTGCTTCTCTCGTTAGCTTCGGTTTCGGAGTTGTGAGGATTCGTTCGACGATGTCCGTTTGTCTTCTTCATGGACTCGTTCTTCTTCCTTGCGGGATATCAGGCAAGATGATCATACCCTCGAAATCACTACTATCTTTGCTATGCTAGTTTGCTCGCTCTTTTGCTATGCCAATGCTACGATGCCTACCATTTGCTTGTCAGCCTCCCAAATTGCCATGTCAAACCTCTAACCCACCATGTCCTAGCAAACCGTTGATTGGCTATGTTACCGCTTTGCTCAGCCCCTCTTATAGCATTGTTAGTTGCAGGTGAAGATTGAAGTTTGTTCCTTGTTGGAACATGGAGATGTTGTTCCTTGTTGGAACATGTTTACTTGTTGGGATATCACAATATATCTTATTTAATTAATGCATCTATATACTTGGTAAAGGGTGGAAGGCTCGGCCTTATGCCTGGTGTTTTGTTCCACTCTTGCCGCCTTAGATTCCGTCATACCGGTGTTATGTTCTCGGATTTTGCATTCCTTACGCGGTCGGGTGATTTATGGGACCCCCTGACAGTTCGCTTTGAATAAAACTTGTCCAGCAAGGCCCAACCTTGGTTTTACCATTTGCCTCACCTAGCCCTTTTTCCCTTGGGTTTCCGGAGCCCGAGGGTCATCTTTATTTACCCTTCCCCCCCGGGCCAGTGCTCGTTGTGAGTGTTGGCCCATACCGTTAGCCGCCGGTGGCCACCAGGGGCAACTCTGGGCTCGCCTACCGGAAGTTTGGACAATCCGGTGTGCCCTGAGAACGAGATATGTGCAGCTCCTATCAGGATTAGTCGACACATTCGGGCGGCTTTGCTGGTCTTGTTTTACCATTGTCGAAATGTCTTGTAAACCGGGATTCCGAGACTGATCGGGTCTTCCTGGGAGAAGGTCTATTCCTTCGTTGATCGCGAGAGCTTGTCATGGGCTAAGTTGGGACACCCCTGCAGGGTATAAACTTTCGAGAGCCGTGCCCGCGGTTATGTGGCAGATGGGAATTTGTTAATGTCCAGTTGTAGAAAACCCAAAGTTGACCTTAATTAAAATACATCAACCGCATGTGTAACCGTGATGGTCTCTTCTCGGCGGAGTCTGGGAAGTGAACACGGTGTTGGAGTTATGCTTGACTAGGTTGCTATAGGATCAATTCTTGATCATACTTTTATCGACCGTGCTTTGCCTTCTCTTCTCGCTCTCATTTGCGTATGTTAACCACCATATATGCTAGTCGCTTGCTGCAGCTCCACCTCATGCCTTTACCTTACCCATAAGCTTAAATAGTTTTGATCGCGAGGGTGCGAGATTGCTGAGTCCCCGTGGCTCACAGATACTTCCAAAACCACTTTGCAGGTGCCTATGTTACCGAGCAGGTGACGCAACCAAGCTCAAGGAGGAGCTCGATGAAGATCTTGCCCTTTGTGTTGTTTCGTTCTAGTTGATCAGTAGTGGAGCCCAGTTGGGGTTGATCGGGGACCTTTGTAGCATTTGGGGTAGTCTTCTTTTATTTTGGTTCCGTAGTCGGACCTTGATTGTATCTGTATGATGTAATGCTTTATTCATGTAATTGTGTGAAGTGGCGATTGTAAGCCAACTATGTATCTCTTTCCCTTATGTATTACATGGGTCGTGTGAAGATTACCTCACTTGCGACATTGCTTTCAATGCGGTTATGCCTCTAAGTCGTGCTTCGACACGTGGGAGATATAGCCGCATCGAGGGCGTTACACGATCGCCTTGCAGAACCCTTCCTTCCTGAATCTCCTCGATCTCCTCGCTGATGAACTCCTGAACGCCTGGTGCCTCACGCCTGCTGCCTTCTCTTGGGAAGCATGCTCTGAAGAGCGCCTCGACATGGTGCCCGAGCACCACTCTCGCGACATGGGCTAGGTTTGAGGCCCTCCAGAGGAGAGCCCCCGAGCCCAGCCTGAGAGGGACGCCGGGCACGCCTTCCTATGCGATGGGTGAAGGCGCCGCGTCCGAAGACGCGAGGCTCAGCGCTGCATCCATGGGTGTTGCTTCCTCAAGATATCCCTGGCCCAGTTGCAGCTTCTTTGTCTTGGGGGAGACCTCAGGAGGGAGGGCGCCGTCTTTGTTTTCTGGGTTCTCAACTGCTGCAGCCTGGAAAGCGCGCTCGAGGGAGCACACCGCATCCTTCTCCTGACAGGCGACTGTGATGATGTCACCGCTTCCTGGCATCCTGAGGATGTTGTAGCCGTGGTGTGTGGCCGCCATGAACTTGGCCAGTGTTGGGTACCCAAGGATGGCGTTGTAGGGCAGGCGAATGTCAGCGATGTCGAAGTCGATGAGCTCGGTGCGGTAGTTTTTGCGTTCGCCGAAGGTGACCGGGAGGCGAACCTACCCGATCGGGTGTGCTAATCCATTAGTTACTCCTGAGAATGGCTTGGTGGGGTGTAGCTGGCACCTGGAGTCTGTCGAACGTCTGAACAAAGAGAACATTGAGCCATGCTCTGCCATCGATGAGGGTCTTGGTGACGGTTACGTTGCTGATGACGGGGGGAGCAGAGCATGGGGAGCGCGCCAGCGGTGGCCGCGCACTTGAGCCGGTCTGAGGAGTCGAAGGTGATGGCGCACTTGGACCACTTGAGAGGGCGAGTCGCTTCAAGCCTAGGGAGCACCGCATTGACCTCACGCGCATTTTGCTTGAAGATATGGTGAGAAGCTGGGGCTTGTGAGCCACCCAAGATGCACGCGATGGCTCGCGGCTCCTGGAAGCCCCAACCCCCTCGTCCTGATGGTGATCTTTGTTCCTTCTTGGTGATGGAGGCAGAGGAGGCAAAGCTGCGTTTCCCTGAGGACGGTCCTCATGAGGCTACTCCCTCCAGTTGCCCTCGCGAGGTTGGTCCTGCCAGCAGTCCTCACGAGGCTGGTCACGCCACTCCCGACGGCGGTCGCGTCCATCCCAGCGTCCTCCCATTCGCCCACCTCTGCGAGCGTAGCCCCGATCATTACGCTCGGGGTGTCGACCGAGGCGCCCGTCGCGGAGAGCCCTGAGCTCCTGGCAGTCACTTTTGTTGTGGTTGTAGACATTGTGGAAGGCACAGAACGGCCGCTTGCCCTTGGATGACTCGGGGTGGTCGCAATCGCGCTTGGTCTCTGGCTCTGCCGCAAGCACGGGTGGCCCCTTGAGCTTTGTGTCCTTGGTCTTGGTCTTCTTGTCTTCTGGATCAGCATAAGGGAGCTCGAGGAGGGAGAGGCGTCCCTCCTCAGCTCTCGCACACTTGTTCGCCATGTTGAACATCTCCAGAGCAGTGCAGAGGTCCACATGGATGGCGAGCTCCTCCTTCATCTTGACGTCGCGGTCGCCATCGGTGAATGCAGAGATGATGGCCTCGTCCAACACCTTGGGGATCTTGAGGCGGACGTTGTTGAAGCATTGGATGTACTTATGCAAGGTCTCCCTAGGCTGTTGCTTGATGCGGTGCAGGTCGCCCACGACCGATGAATGGTCGCGAGTGCCCGGGAAGTTGGCGATGAAACGGCTGTGCATCTCCTCCCAGGATGAAACCGACCCCTCGGTCAGGTTCAGGAGCCAAGAATGCGCGCCATCCTTGAGGGCCATCGGAAACCAGTTTGCCATGATCTTCTCGCTGCCGTTGGTCGCCTCGATGCTCAGCTCATAGAGCTGTAGGAACACGGCGGGGTCTGTGGTGCCGTCGTAGCGTGGAGGCAGGTCAGGCTTGAACTTGCTCGGCCAGATGATGTTGCGGAGCTCCGCAATGAATGCACGGCATCCTGCCTTGGCCACCGGAGGTCATCGAGGGGTGGAACGTGGTCTTGTTGCACGCGCGTGGCGGCTCGTGAGCCTGGTGCTGGGGCGCTGGAAGCACGCGCGCCTCTCCTTGGGAACGTTGAACCACCTGGCAGCTCACGTCGTCCCGAGCTGGTGTCGGGCACTGCAGGTCGCGCCGTCGAGCGACATGCCTTGGCTCAATGATGGCGCCCCGGGCCGGAGGAGGAGGAGGAGCCCCGTGTGCGACATCGCCCGTTGCAGGTGGTTGCTGAGGCAGCGAGCGATCCAGCCATCGGAGCCCCTGTGTGTGACGCTGATGAGCTCGGCAATGTGCTCGAGCCACTCCTCGTAGAGGTCACCCACAGGGCGGTAGCGAAGGAGCTCCCGCACCGTGAGTAGAGCAGCATGCGCGTCCACCTGGCCGCGGTGCACGTGGGATGACGAAGCTGCTGGGGTGAGTGACAGAGTAGCGGTGCGGCCATCGCGGCGCACCGACAGGTGCATCGATGAAGTTTGCTGCTCGTGGCCGGCAGGGTGCGTGGCGGCCTTGGCCACCGGAGAAGGAGCGCGGTGGGCGCAGCCGTCACCCGCCGGAGCCGTCTGAGCGACACGGGCAGCGACCACGGCCCGATGCTCGGCGCGAGCCCTGCGCGCGTCGGCCATGGAGGTGTCGGAGCAGTGGCGGATCGAACAACAGAAGAGAGTATCCAACGCACCCCTACCTGGCGCACCAAATATCAGATTTCGGGATCCGGCAACCCGTGAGAGGTTCAAACATTGGGGTGCGTGTGGAGATCTCAACCTGCCTAGCCTGCGTACTCGCGATCCTCCCTAGCCTAGCGGGAAGAGCTCACAGAGACACAGAGACACAGAGGTTTATACTAGTTCAGGCCACCGTTGTGGTGCAATACCCTACTCTAGTGTGATGTGGTGGATTGCCTCGAGGGGCTATGGATGAACTAGTTACAAGGATGAACAAGGCTCAGGAGGTGAGGTGTTCTTGAGCTGGTGTGGTGCTCTACTTGTTCTAGTTTTTCGGTCCTCCTCTATGGTGGTGGCTAAGTACTATACATAGTGCCTTGGTCCTCCTCCCAAATATGAGCGGGAAGGGATTCCACAACGGCGGGATTTGAAAGGGGACAAGCAGTATAGTCTTTCTTGACAAAAGTAGTCTTCGCCTGCGAAACGCCTCTAGCTGTGACGCTGCGGTGGGCTCGGTGATGACCTCCGTCTTGCCGTCCCGACGGTCTTGGTCTCGTTGCACAGGAATGGAAACCTTTGGCTGATTCCTCAGGACTCCGTGCCTATGGCTTGCCTCCTTTGCACCAAAGAGGAAACCTGCACTCTGCACCCGCCTGGGGCCCGCCTGGCTTTGGTCGTCATGGCTCACGTCAGCTGAGCCTCATGAGATAGCTACATAGATCTCTCTGCCCCTCAGGAGCCCTCCTGAGGAGGCCAACTCCTTCAGGGGTCTTGACGTCGTCCGCCTCGCGAGGCTTGGCCCCTCGCGAGGGTCTTGCTATGTTGGTGTTGAAGCTGGGCCGTACCGGGCCGTCGATGGAGCCATGTGATGGGCTGCAGGCAGGCAGGACTAGATACCCCCAAGTCCAGGACACCGACAACTATCAGACGAAGAAAGACCAGAAGGGGACCCACTAGGTGGCCACAAGCCCGGGGGCGCGTCCTACCCCCCAGGGCATGCCCCCTGAGCTTGGGGTCCCCTTCGTCAGCCTCCGGTGCCCATCTACTACTATATGAAGCGTTTTGACATAGAAAATAAGAGGAAGGCTTTCGGGACGAAGCATTGCCATCTCGAGGCGGAACCTGGGCAGAAGCGATCTAGGGCTCCGGGGGAGCGATTCTGTCGGAGAAACTTCCCTCCGGGAGGGGGAAATCGAAGCCATCGTCATCACCAATGATCATGTCATCGTAGGACGACCAATCTTCATCAAGATCTTCACCAGCACCATCTCATCTCAAACCCTAGTTCATCTCTTGTATTCAATCTTTCTCTCAACACCTCAGATTGGTACATGTGGGTTTGCTAGTACTTTAGATTACTCCTTGTAGTTGATGCTAGTTGGTTTATTTGGTGGAAGATCATATGTTTAGATCCTTAATGATATTCAATACCCCTCTGATCTTGAACATGAGCATGCTTTTTGAGTAGTTACTTTTGTTTCAGAGGACATGGGAGAAGTCTTGTTATAAGTAATCGTGTGAATTTGGTATTCGTTCAATATTTTGATGAGATGTATGTTGGCTTTCCTATAGTGGTGTTATGTGAACATCGACTACGTGACACTTCACCATGATTTGGGCCTAGGCGAAGGCATTGGGAAGTAGCAAGTAGATGATGGGTTGGTAGAGTGACAGAAGCTTAAACCCTAGTTAATGTGTTGCATCGTAAGGGGCTGATATGGATCCACATGTTTAATGCTATGGTCAGATTTATCTTAATTCTTCTTTTGTAGTTGCAGATGCTTGCGAGAGGGGTTAATCATAAGTGGGAGGCTTGTCCAAGTAAGGAAAGCACCCAAGCACCAGTCCACCCACTTACCAAATTATCAAAGTAGCGAACGTGAATCATATGAGCATGATGAAAACTAACTTGACGATAATTCCCCTGTGTCCTCGAGAGCTTTGCTTCATATTAGAGTTCGTCCAGGCTTGTTCTTTGCTATAAAAAGGATTGTGCCGCCTTGCTGCACCTTTGTTACATTAGTTAATTGTTGCTCGTTATGAATTGCCTTGCCACCAAACTATTTGTTACCGATAATTTCAGTGCTTGCTGAAAACTACTTGTCATTTCCTTCTGCTCCTCGTTGGGTTCGACACTCTAACTTATCGAAAGGACTATGATTGATCCCCTATACTTTTTGGTCATCAAGACTCTTTTCTGGTGCCACTGTCGATGAGTGAAGCGCCTTTGGTGAGTGGAATTTTGCAAGGAAACATTCATAGTACATGCTGAAATTTACTATCACTTATCACTATGGAAAATAATCCTTTGAGGGGCTTGTTCGTGGTATCTTCACCTAGACTAGAAGCACAAAGAGTTGTCCCTCAACCTACTACACCTACTGAAAATATTTATTATGAAATTCCTTTGGGTATGATAGAGAAACTGCTAGCTAATCCTGATGCAGGATATGGAACACTACATCTTGATATGCATCTAATCTATGTCGATGAAGCTTGTGGATTATTTAAGCTTGCATGTTTACCCGGAGATGAAGTAAAGAAGAAGTTCTTCCCTTTATCTTTCAAGGTAAGGGCATTGACATGGTATAGGCTATGTGCTGATATTGGAGCTTGGGACTGGAATCGATTGAAATCGGAATTTGATCAAAAACATATCCTATGCATCTAGTTCATCGTGATCAGAATTATATATATAATTTTTGGCCTCATGAAGGAGAAAGTATCATTGAAGCTTGGGGGAGGCTTAAGTCAATGTTGTATTCATGCCCCAATCATGAGCTCTTAAGAGAAATTATTATTCAGATTTTTTATGCTTGTCTTTCTCGTAATGATCAATCCATGCTCGATACTTCTTGTACTGTTTCTTTTATGCAGAAGACTATTGAATTAAAATGGGATCTTTTGGAAAGAATTAAACTTAACTCTAAAGATTGGAGCTCGACGAAGGTAAGGAGTCAGGTACAAAGCTTTAGTTTGATTGTGTTTAAACTTTTATGGATACCAATGCTTTTCATAATTTTAGCACTAAGTATGGACATGACTCTGAGATAGTAGCTTCTTTCTGTGAATCATTTCCTACTCATGTTGATCTCCTTAAGGATAAGTGGTATAAATACCATCCTCCCGTTGAATTGAAAATATTAGAACCCATTGAAGCTAGAGAAGAAACTATTACTTATAGTGCTTGTCAGAATCGGGGCTCCGCGGACCCAAGAAAGGTTCAAACTCTAGGGCGTGTGCGAAGGTCTACACCAGCCGCAACCTCAAGCTCATCACTCCCAGGCTTGGCCCCATTGAATTCGTGTGAGCGGGGAAGGAGGGACACGGCAGTTTACCCAGGTTCAGGCCACATTGCGGTGTAAAACCCTACTACTGCGTTGTGGTGGATTGGCCTCATGATGGGGTTGAGGATGAACTGGTACAACGGATGAGCTGCCTCGCGAGGGCTCTAGGAACGAGGATTGAATGGATCAGACCTCCACCCTCTACGGTGGAGGCTAGCCTATATTTATAGTGGCCTTGGTCCTCTTGCCTCATAGCTTAGGTAGGAAGGGATCCCACAACGGCCAATTTGAAAGGGACAAGAAGGGCATCCTATCCTGACGAAAGGTGGTCTTCGGCTGCAAAGCTTTTGGTCATGACAGAGAGGTGGGATCGGCAATGACATTTGACCTGCCGAGCTCGTTGTATTGGTCTTGTTGCACTGAAATGGAAACCTTTGGGGGATTCCTTGAGAACCCGCGTACGTCCTTGGCTCCTTAGCACCAAAGAGGAAACTGTCCTCCTTTGTGCCTGCTGGCACCTGCCGGGCCCAGGTGTTCATGGCTTACGTCATTAGGAGCCTCGAGAGGCTGGGCACCTGCATTGAAGTGTCCGCTCCTTGAGAAAGGCTTGGGGATCTGCCCCTCGGGAGGTATTGGCATCGTCCGCTTCACGAGGTCGGGGGCCCTCACTAGGGTCTTGTCCCGGGGGTCTGGAAGTTGGTCCATACTGGGCCGTCGATGAGGCCGCGTGCTGGGCCGCAGGTAGGTGAGTCTGGGTACCCCCGATCCCAGAATGCCGACAGTAGCCCCCTGGCCCAAGGCACGCTCGGGTTAGCTTCTAGGCGAAAACAAGGAGTGAAGGGAGAAGCGACGCGGACCCCAATCGCCTGTGGGCCGGCCTTGACACGTGGTGCATGACGGGATGCAGACGTATCCACTTCCCCACGTCACTTATGCAACTACCCGGGCTGACAAAAGACTATCGCACACCGCAAGGCCATCATTGCTCTCCCTTGCCTTGCTCATGATCCCTTCCTCTAACCAACAGTTCCCCCAGATCCAATCGAGGCTCCATCCCCTCCCTTCTTCTCCAGCGCCTGCGACTCCATGAACAACACCCGGGAAATCAAAGCCCGCGGTCCAGGTCGCGACCTCCTCCTCTCCTTTGCTAGGGCTTGATGCATCCTCCATCACCAAGGAGGGGGATCTCGGCTCCGTGCTCCCACAGAGAGTGGGCGCTAGCAAAGAATGGAGCGAGACGTTGATCTAGGCCGGCTCCACGAAGTGGAGCACCTTGGTGCAGACGGTCTATCCCTTCTTCCTCCACAGCATCTTCGCGTGGCTTGTCATGCCCTTCTTGGAGTTCTTCTGCACCATACTCAGTCACTACAAGGTCCGCCCTCTAGCTTTATCCCAACTCCATCCTTCTCTTGTCCATCTTCTCCTTCTATTGCAAGGCATTCGTGGGCGTGAGGCCCTCTGTGGTGCTCTTTCGCCATTACTTTAGCTTACGGCTGCACGACTGGATGCAGCATTCCGCTTGCACTTCCTTCGTTGCAGTGCATAAGGGGAATGTGCTCCTAAAGGACGGGAAGAAGGTCGAGGGCTTCCGGCATCGTTGGGTCTTCTTGGATGTCAAGGGCCTAATTCCACTCTTGGAGCTCCCAGCAGAGCTGCCCAAGCGGCTCCCGGACTGGGGTTCCGTGAAGCTCAGTGATCCCCGGGCGAGGCCCGTCCTAGAGAGGATATCCTCAGACATGGAGGCCAAGCTACGGACGGGGGCAATGATCGTGAAGGAGTTCTTGACGTAGCGCCTGGCGCTGCTCCAGTCGCACACGAAGCCCTTGTGGGAGTACCATGGAGCGAGGGACGACATAAGGCTTCGTCCCGCCGGCCTGACAGGCGAGGAGCTAGACAGGGCCTTGGCCGCCCTTCTCAACAGCGACCCGGGGGATCTCCCCGGGGCCTACGCCCTATTGTACCGCCTTGACGACGGGGAGAGGATCTGGTCGCCACCATGCCCGCGTTCAATGAGCTGGGGCTCGAGCCGTCTGACCACCCTAACTCCCCCATACCGGTGTCCTCCGGCTACAGCACTGACGAAGAGGATTCGTAGGGGAATGAATACGACGACTAGGAGGAGGTGTCCCCCCATCACAGCGCGAGCTCCTCTGCAGCCTCAAGGACGACGACACCGACGAGCCCCCAGCCGCAGATTACTTGCGCTTTGTCAGGGTCCATAGGCGGCCGGAGCTTGCCGCTCGGACGACTCGGGTATCCGGCCGTGCGTCCTCAGGCATGGGCGTGGTAGCGCCCCCTCCAAGGGGCTCCTCACACCTCAGCGAAGCAACTAAGGAGTTGGGCCCGCCCTCTGCGAGCCCCCAGTCGAAGGGCGTGCAGCTCCCATCGAGGCAGACACAGACTCCTCAGCCATGACCCCTCAGGCCGACCCCCTTGCTCCCCCGGGCGGCGGAGACGCGTTGGGGCCTGCTGATGACCGCTCTGCCAGTCCCCAGGACGTGGCCAAGGCCATTCCTAAGATGAGCTGGAGCACCTCAGCCTCCGCCAAAGAAGAAGAGAAGAAGAGGAAGTGGGCCAAGCAAGACGAGTAAGTAGCCTCCCTTGCTCCTAGACGAGGGGTTGATTGCATGTGTGCTCATACCTTTCCCCCTCTCAATGATCAGAGGTAGTAGCGTGGCGAACAAGAAGAAGGTGGGCATCCTGACAAAGGACCCCCTTGTCCTGAGGGCCCCAGTGGTGCCCCGCCGCAGTCATGGCGGTTGTGGGAGCACACCGTGCCGGCCTAGCGTGACCCTCGGGTGCTCAGGCGGCATCGCGCCAGCGCGTACAGGTGTGCCGCCTGCCCCCATAGCCTCGTCGGCACCGCCTGAGGGGGAGATCATGGAAGCCACGGTGATCCAGCCCACTGCACCACCCGCTTCGACCTCGGCACCTCCAGCCTCATAAGAGGGGGCGGCGGCCCTGATTCCTCCTGCTGCTCCAGCCCTGGCCTCCGGACACGACAGGTCTAAGCCTGTTGCGTGGCCTCAGGCCACCTTGACATCCACGACCACGGCGGTCGACCAGGCAGCCCCCGATTGCCCGTAGCAAGAGCTGGCCAGGAGGGGCAGTTAGGAGCCCCTGCACTCCAGACGGAGGGCACCGCGCATCCCATGGCGGTGATGGTGGTAGCTCGAGACGTAGTGGCAACTCCTCCCCGGCCATCTCTCGAGCTCATCAGCCTCGACCCCCGAACCAGGTATGAGGCCTTGCCCGACACCCGCGCCGTGCTTGACTATTTCAAGGTGGACCTTCAAGACGCAAAGAGCGCCTCAAGCAGGACCGCTTGAAGCTCGCAATGGGATGCCGCGAGTTGGCTATGACCAGCCAGGCGACCCAGGATCGGACCAAGGCCCTTACCGCCAAGAGTAAGAAGGAGGCCGACGAGGCGAGGGCGGCCCGCGACGCGACGAGGCGAAGGTGGCCGCCAAGCGCTGCCATGAAGCGGAGGCCAGCCTAAAAGTGCTCCAAGAGGAGCAAGCCACTCGTGTGCAGCGACTCCAACAGCTGGAAGATGACCTCAAGGCTCACGAGGCGAAACTTGCGGACCGCGACCTCGCACTATCGAAGGTGACCGTTGATCAAGCCGAGGAATCCGAGCGCCTGGCCAAGCTAAAGGAGGAGGTGGCCCAAACCCAAGCGTCCTACGCCATGCACGTCTCTGAAGCGACAGCCCGGCTTGACGCCGGGGAGAAGATCCTTGTCGACGCCTAGGGGAGAGCAGCCGCGGAGCACGATGCCTTCCGTTCCCTCAAGCTCAGGACTCGCCAGGTGCTGCAGTCCATCTGTAGAGGAAGATTCAAGGTCCTGCTCACGACCCCCGAGGGCGGCTATGCGGGGCTCTCTTCCAAGCTTGCTGAGGAGCTCGAGAGCGCCGCTGCCAAGGTGGACTCCATCCTGGAAGGTGAGTGACGCGACCTCTTCTCCACGGCCGCGACGCGTGTCTTCATCCACCTTTACCTTCGAAACCCTGCCTTTGATTTCGGCATGGTGATAGGCCTGCTTGCTCTCGAGTCTTGTTCCACTGCGGCAGCAGCCGTGAAGGACCGTGTGGACGCGCTGCTGAAGAAGTTCGTCTGCACCCCTGCCGCCGAGCCCTCGGTGGTCGGGGCAAGCGGCAGCGACAGCGATGACGGTGGTGATAGAGACATTGAAGATGATCCTGCTGCGGCCGAGGCAAGTGGCAGCAATGGCCATGGCGACAATAATCTTTCCTCCTATAGAACTTATCCTGCAACACTTATCATGCCTCAAGGAGGCGTAAGACTTTGCTCGAATTTTCAACACATTTTGGTTCCTGTAATAATTGTTTGAACTCCGCGTTTTCCTTTCTGTACTTGGCTTCCTTCTTGCTTGCCTTTATTCTCTACGTCGGCAGGGCCCAGTCCCGCGCATACCTCGACTGCCGTTGGGACGTCCGGTCGCAGTACCAGGACAAAACCAATGGGCGAGGAGCTATGTGACTAGTGAGGCCCCTGAGTCGTGATGCTCAGGGGTCCCCCTTGACGAGCCAGTGGCCCTCATAAAGGAAACATGGGCGGCGGCAAGGTTAATCCGGAGCCCTTTATACCTTTCCTCGCCAACTTTCGCTTGGGAGTGACGCGAGAAGACATGGTACCAGGGACCTGGTGAGGTGGCGTGCGCTGGGCCTGGCCCGAGTGCTGGCACCGTGTCCAGCCCCCTCACGCGTGCATCCCAGGGGAATGTTGTGTGAAGAGCCTAGAGGCCATCTCGAGGTTGGTGCAACCCCTAGGGCACCCTCAGTTGTTTATCTACCAGCGTGGAGCATGGGGCTTCCACTTGGGCATGGGCATAGCCGTTGTTCGGTCGTTTCTTCCGCCAGCACGGAGCATGGGGCTTCCACTTGGGCATGGGCATTGTCATCGTTTGACCGTTTCGTCCGCCAATGTAGAGCATGGGGCTTCCACTTGGCATGGGTAGGGAGCTCTGTATTAGAGTCTCCGGGCGTGTACAAACCTATGTCATTCGTACGCGTGGCTAGCACGGCACTCATGAGCCAGCGCGGGACTCAGAAGGCCCTATCTCAAGGCGGGCTGCACCTCGATTTTTTGGAGCGGGGCACGTGTAAGAAACCTATGAGGTCAGGGGTGACCTGCGCCAAGTGAACCTCTGGAGGACGCCGCATGAGAAGGCTGGACACCAAGGACTCCAGTAGGTGACGCGGATGGGGCCGGCCTGCCAAAGAGAGCTCAGTCACTTGGGTTTATCAATGCTACAGGGACGGACCCGAGCACAGACGTCGTGGCTAGTCTTCTCATGCAATAACCCGAGGAAGGACATCCGACACGTGGCTCCCGCTGTGGCGAAGTGCCGAACTACGGCTTGCATGAACCGTGATGCGCGCCCTTACTCATCCACTCGTGATTAGCTCACATGAGCACAAAGCACCAAGGAACCCGGGAGGTGACATGCATGGGATCTTGGCCCGCGAGACAAAGCTCGGTTGCTTGGGTTTAACAACGCTGCAGGGACGAACCCGAGCACAGATGTCGTGCTAGTCCTTAATCATGAGGTGGTTTTGGTTGGGTTGTGAGGTTGCAGCGAAATTCATGGTGACAAAGCACCGAGCATGCAAATTGGAATATCAGGGAAATATCATCAAAGGCAAAGCCAGTTTTGATACATACGCAAAATGATACAGCTACAGGGCGGGCCCAGACAACTTTGAGGATAATGCTGCCCGTGGGCGCCCTCAATTGAACAAACCAAAAGTTCACCTCGCACCGGTGTTGTGGAAGCATCGAGGTAGCTGAAGACGAGTTCATTGGAGATTGCTCCTCACGAGCTGGGCGGCTCCGGAGGCCTGGGGATCTCACGAGGCCCAGGGCGCTCGCAAGGGTCCGGGACTTCCTAAGACGTGACCGCTGAGCGCCCGGCCTCATGAGACGCCATAGCACACTGCACAAGGTGCTGGTATGAGGCACCTACGTTCAGGAGGCCGGACGGCATGCAGACGTAGTTGCAGGAATAGCCTCCACTCTGGCCGACGCGCGACTGCCAGAAGATGCCCTGCGAAGCGGCCCTATTGAGGCCCGGAATGTTGACGCAGACGTCCATCCCGCCTCCCGCGTCAGGGGCGGCAGCTGCACTGGTAGATCGTGCAGGGCGGCACTCGCTGTGCATGGCTTGCACCTCCTGAAGCTCCTTGATCACCTTGGTGATGAACTCTCACGTGCCTAGTGCCTCACGTTGTACTCCTTTCTTGTGGGGGTGTGCACCGAGGCATGCCTCCAAGTTGTGCCCGAACATCTCCCTTGTTGCGCCTGTTAGGTCGGAGGCTCTCCAGACGGAAGCCTTCCTATGCGGGAGGATGGGGCGCCCCAGCAGGGGGCGTGGGGCATGAGGCAACGCCAGCGGGCGTCTCGGTCTCCCGATAGCTCTTGGGAAGGAGCTGCTTCTTCTTCGCGGGGGTGGCCTCGGGAGGCAGGATGCCACCCTCGTTGTCAGATTTTTTTGCTGCCACGGCTTGATAGGCGTGCTCAAGAGAGCATACTGCATCCTTCTCATCACATGCGACTGTGATGATGCCACTGCATCCTGGCATCTTGATGACATTGTATCCATGATGGACAGTCACCATGAACTTGGCAAGGGCAGGGTACCCCAGGATGTCATTGTACGGGAGGCAGATGTGGGTGATGTCGACGTCGATGAGCTCGGTATGGTAGTTGTCGCACTTGCCTAAAGTGACAGGGAGGCGCACCTGCCCTAGGGGGATGGTGGAGCCGTCGGTCAATCCGGAGAATGGCTTGGTGGGCATGAGCTGATTGTAGGGCACCTGGAGCATCTCGAATGTCTCGACGGGAAGAACATTGAGCCCGGCGCCACCATTGATGAGAGTCTTGGTGACGGAAACATTGTTGATGGTGCGCATGCAGAGCATGGGGAGCATGCCTGTAGCGGCCGAGCACTTGAGGTGGTCCTTGGAGTCAAAGGTAATGGCATACTGCGACCACCCGAGGGGACGCGAGGCCTCAAGCTTTGGGAGGGCCACGTTCCCCTCATGAGAGAACTGTTTGAAGATGCAGTTTGAGGCAGGGCATGGACACCACCTAGGATGCAGATGATCGCGTGGGGTTCCTGGAAGCCCCCAGCACCATCATCCTGTCGGTTGTCGTCATTCCTGCTTGGTGGTGGCGGCAGCAGAGGGAGGCCAGCATTGCCCTGAGGACGGGCCTCATGAGGCCGGTCACGCCAGGGGCCGACACGAGGGTGATCACGCCAGCAGTCCTCGCGAGGTTGGTTGCACCAGTCCTGACGAGGGTTGCGGTTGTCCCAGCGGCCTCCTCCACGGCCAAGCCATGGTCGACTGCTCCGGCCGCGGCCGAGGCGCTCGTCGCGGATTTCCCTGAGCTCCTGGCAGTCATTGGTGTTGTGGCTATGCACGTTGTGGAAGGCGCAGAATGGGCGGTTATCCCTAGGAGGTTCATCGTGGTCACGGCAGTGCTTCATCTCGGGCTCTGCTGCAAGTACCATGGGGCCCTTGTGCTTTGCTTCTTTGGCCTGGGCTTTCTTGTCTTCAGGGTTTGCCTCAGGTTGCTCGAGGAGGGAAAGATGGCCCTCCTCAGCCCTGGTGTACCTGTCCGCCAGGTTGAACATCTCCAGAGCCGAGCACAAGTCGTCATGGATGGCGAGCTCCTCGCACATCTTGACATCCTTCACGCCCTCGGTGAATACTGAGATGATGGCTTCGTCCAAGGCCTTCAATATCTTGAGGCAAACGGTCATGAAGCGATGTATGTATTTGCGGAGAGTCTCGCCCGGCTGTTGCTTCACACACCGGAGGTCGGTGACAGAGAGGGCGCGGTCATGGGTGCCTTGAAAGTTGTTAGCGATGAACCGCTCATGGAGGTCATCCCACGAGGAGATCAAGCCCTTTGGAAGGTGTAGGAGCCAGGAGCGCGCCCCGTCCTTGAGAGCCATGGGGAACTAGTTTGTCATGACCTTGTTGTCACCATTTGCTGCCTCGATGCTCAGCGAGTAGAGATGGAGAAACTCCGCAGGGTCGGGGGTGCCGTCGTAGCATGGAGTCAGGTCAAGCTTGAACTTGTCAGTCCAAACGACATGGCGTAGCCCTGGGGTGAAGGCGCGGCATGTGCGAGGGGAGCTCGATCTTGACGTCCACGCGCTGCGGCCTCCAGCGGCGCGTGGTCTTGATGCTGGCACAGTGGTGCGTGGAGCGCACGTGCGTCGCCTTGTGGCCACTGTACCACCTAGTAGCTTGCCTCATACTGTGCCGGCATGCAGCGCCCCACATGGCGGGTCGCGTGGGGGTGCATCATGCCTGGGCTCAGGGTCGGCGCCGCGCAGAGGAGGAGGAGCAGGAGAAGGCGCACCATGGGCCATGTCGCCCGCCTAGGAGGGTGGGGGATGGAGCGAGTGGGATGGTGCCGGGGACTTTCCGGCGGCGTTGACGAGCTCGGTGATGCGGCCCAGCCAGGCGTCATAGGCTTCATCAGTGGGGCGGTAGGGCAATTAACGCCCCGGATGTAACTTTCCATATTTGTAACTCCAACTCTTGCCATTTCAGGCTATGTGATTTGTTATTTCCTCCATGGTTGGATTTTTGTCTTTTGTTTTGCATTTTGTTCTTGTCATGCATCTCATCTCATAGCATCATGCGCATTGCATCCGCATGTTTTCAGAAAACTCGTAACCGTACGCAGTTGCCCTTTCTCTCTTTTCCTCCATTGTCATTTTGTCAGGCCCCTTGTCCTCGTTGGCCTCCTCAGACCGCATTGCCTTCATTGACCGTTCCATACCAACCGGGTTTCGTTCCCCTCTTATTTGTCTGCCTACGCAACCTCTCTGCACAACCACCGACCCCCCTCTTGCATGCGTCCGAAAACTTCCCTGAATCCGACCCGGGTTTTCATTACCGATGGGTTCGGATCATCACCAAACATCTATAAAACATCTCTGTTTTCTTATTTGGGATAGCTAACCTATTTATTCTGGGCCGTTCAATTTCAATCGAAAGGACCGGATAACCCCTAACCTAATCCACGTGATGTATATATTTCATCCAACCCTAGATCCTAGGCACCTTGTCCCATCCTTCCATTCCCTCCGCCGCCACCCGACCAACTCCCTTCGCTCTCGGGATCCTCCCAGATCCGATCCAGCCAACCACGCGCAGCCATCTCCCTCCTCGCTTTCATCCTCGAGCCCATCCCCTCGCCCGATCCAGCATCCATCCAAGCCTTCCCCTTCCTCACCTCGCTGCCACCTCCCGCCTCGTGCCCGAGCCCCACTCGCTGGGCTTGTCCATCTCCCGCGGCACCCATGGCGTCCAAGGTCCACCTCGACCCCGTCGCCGATCCGGCTGTTGCCGGCGAGCAACAGCAGCCACCAGGAGCCCGAACTCCATCTTTCACGCCCTCGTGCGCGAGCACCTGAGGCCCTGCCTCCTCGTTGCCTCGCCCCTCCCCGAGACCCACCTCCGTCCCGAGCACCCGCAGATGCTCCCGAGCTAGCCGGTCTCCGTCTTCCCATTCGGGCGAGACGACGAGATGCCCAGGGCACGCCGTCATTCCCGCGCCGCCCTCTTTTCCTTCCTTCTCCCTTGTTTTCTTTTCCCTCGCTCACCGTTCTGTTTTTCTCTCTCCGATCAGGAGCAAGCCGCAGCTCCATTGGCGCCTCTGCCGTTGACCAGCGCCGTCGTGCCCGCACGCCTATGGCGAAGCTCCGGTCAGCCAAGCCGCGCTCGTTCTTCCCTCCTTTCTTTCCCGTTTCTTCTCCCTGTCTCTCCTCTCTGAACTCACTTGCTCTCTATATTTCATCACAGGAGCCGAGCCGTCGTCGTCCTATTCGACTCCCACCATCGGGAACCGGCTCCCCTCGTCAGATCCGGTGGATCCCCGTCGCTGTCCGCCGCCTACAGGCCCCATCTCGTCAAACCTCCCATCAAGCAGCGCCGCCTCGCCCTGCTTCATGTCCCGTCCGTGCCAAGGCCAGCACCCGGCCTCTCCTTCCCCTGCTTCAGGAGCGGTTCGGGATCGAGCGCGCCAGCTCACCCGCTTGTTGACCGCGCCGCGCCTAGGCCCTCTTCGCCCGTTGACTGAGGCCCAGTCCCACCCCACCGATCTGGCCCAAGGCCTTTGGTGAGAAGCCCCTCGGCCTTTCCTCTATTGGGCTTCCTGCTCGGATTCAGCTTGTACCATGTTTTTTCCCAGTTCTTCGATTTTGCTAGTTATCCAGTGAGTTGCTGTTTTACAGAAAAACCCCTAATGTTCATGCATCTAATAACTAATTAACCATGCATCATATGTAAATAATTTATATATGTAAAATGCTTACTTTTTCATCTAGTTTCATAATCTGCTACTTTCATCCATCTTTAAAATGTTTAAAATGTTGTTTGTTTAAATTTACTTAAATATCATGTTAAAATGATTCATTTCATAACTAAATAACCGTAGCTCCAATTTTAATGAACTTTATATCTAAATGGGGTGGAAAAATGCATAGATTAACTTGGTGCACTTTTTTTTTACTGTTTAACAACATTAAAATATGTTTTAGGGCAGAACAGTAGCTAATTCAAAATATGCACATGGGGATTTTCCGGAATTGTTGTTTGTTGTTCCGGCCTCATTTAAACTTGCCTAGATAGGTAGTTTTCTTATGCTTCATCCCATATTGCCATGTTTAATAACATTTAATATTGTTGGGTACATAACCGAGAGAGAACTAAATAATTGATGTGGTGTTTCATCAATATGCAACTCGTTGCATATTGAGCTCCACTTAACTTATAGTGTTGTTTGTGCACTTAGCCATGCCATGCCTCATTAAACCAGACATGCATCATACTTGGTTGTGCATCGTGCCATGCTTATGTGGTGGTTGTTTACTATGTTGTTTGCTTCTTTCTGGTTGTGCTTCTTCTCGATAGTTCCCATTTTGTTGCGTTCGTGAAGATTCGTTCGACTACATTGGCTCGTCTACTTCTTGGACTCATTCTTCTTCCTTGCGGGATCTCAGGCAAGATGACCATTACCCGCGATATCACTTCTATCTTAGCTTGCTAGTTGCTTCGTTCTATCGCTATGATGCGCTACCTATCACTTGCTCTTCAAGCCTCCCAAATTGCCATGTCAGCCTCTAACCTTTTTCACCCTTCCTAGCAAACCATTGCTTGGTTACATTACCGCTTTTCTCAGCACCTCTTATAGCGTTGTTACTTGCAGGTGAAGTTGAAGATTGCTCCATGATGGACAGGATTATGTTGGGATATCACAATATCTCTTATTTAATTAATGCATCTATATACTTGGTAAAGGGTGGAAGGCTCGGCCTTATGCCTGGTGTTTTGTTCCACTCTTGCCGCCCTAGTTTCCGTCACACCGGTGTTATGTTCCTTGATTTTGTGTTCCTTACGCGGTTGGGTGATTTATGGGACCCCCTTGACAGTTCACTTTGAATAGAACTCCTCCAGCAAGTCCCAACCTTGGTTTTAACATTTGCCACCTAAGCCTTTTTCCCTTGGGTTCTGCAGACTCAAGGGTCATCTTTATTTTAACCCCCCCCCCCCCCCCCGGGCCAGTGCTCCTCCGAGTGTTGGTCCGAACTAGAGCCACTTGCAGCGCCACCTCGGGGAAACTTGAGGGCTGGTTTTAGTTGTACTTAGTGTTCATCTGGTGTGCCCTGAGAACGAGATATGTGCAGCTCCTATCGGGATTTGTCGGCACATCGGGCGGCTTTGCTGGTCTTGTTTTACCATTGTCGAAATGTTTTGTAAACCGGGATTCCGAGACTAATCGGGTCTTCCTGGGAGAAGGAATATCCTTCGTTGACCGTGAGAGCTTGTGATGGGCTAAGTTGGGACACCCCTGCAGGGTATAAACTTTCGAGAGCCGTGCCCGTGGTTATGTGGCAGATGGGAATTTGTTAATATCCGGTTGTAGAGAACTTGACACTTGACTTAATTAAAATGCATCAACCGCGTGTGTAGCCGTGATGGTATCTTTTCGGCGGAGTCCGGGAAGTGAACACGGTATTTGGGTTATGATTGTACGTAAGTAGTTTTAGGATCACTTCTTGATCACTTTTAGCTTCTCGACCGTTCCGTTGCTCCTCTTCTCGCTTTTATTTGTGTATGTTAGCCACCATATTTGCTTAGTGCTTGCTGCAACTCCACCTCATTACCACTTCCTACCCATAAGCTTAAATAGTCTTGATCTCGCGAGTTTTGAGATTGCTGAGTCCTCATGACTCACCAGATACTATCACAACAGTTGCAGGTGCCGATGATACTAGTGCAGGTGATGCAACCGAGCTCAGATGGGAGCTCAACGAAGATCTTGGTTGTTGCTATGTTTTGTTTCATGTTGATCAGTAGTGGAGCCCAGTTGGGACGATCGGGGATCTAGCAATTGGGTTATCTTCTTTTCTTTTGGCTTCGTCCGTAGTCGGACTATGTGTGTTGTAAGTGCATCTAGTGCCCCTTAGTGATTTTGGTGTATTGAAGACTTATAGGTTAAGGGACTGATGCGTTTGTGAGTGTACACATGTCTATAAGTCTATGAGGAGTTTGATATTTACAGAGAAAATCGACCCCTAAAAATGAAGTTCTTCGTCTGAAGACTTTGGATATCTGAAGACTTTCTGAAGACTTTGAAAGTGAAGAAATTGGTGTGACTTTGAAGACTTGGTATTCATTCAAGGAACATGAAGAGTGAAGACTTTTGTTTTTGTAGTTTCATTTTCTCTTTCTTGAGTCATAGGAAACACCGTACTATTAAAGGGGGTCGAGGAAATACTAAGGAAAAATTTCCATGTGATGCTCAACTCAAAATCCTACACCTACCAATCCCTTTGAGTGAAGCCATTGGAAATCTCATACAGTTCAGTCATATTCTTCAGTGACAGAGACGAAGTTCTTCTGGTCTCTGAGGAATTTGTTCTGACTGAGGAGTTAGGAATTCACTAGTGTGAATTGCCTACACAGTGAGGAACATGATAGCCCTGAGGATTTTGATAGTCAAAATTCCGACTGTTGTTGTGCTATGCACCAGGTTCCAAATATCTACCCACCTAACGGTCATATCAGACAAGGGCATTTATGTCTTATCATGTCGGGCTGCTCCCTAGGCTATAAATAGCCGCCCCCCACAACCACTAGCTGGTTGGCTGCTCCGAGAGAAACTGACACTTGTCAATTGAGAGCATCCCATCCTCCGAGGACTTTGAGCGAAAATCATCAAGTGAGGAAAACCCAAACCCAACACCTACAAACCCAAAGTGATTGAGCATCACTGAAGAGATTGATCCTGCGTGGATCCGACGCTTGTTTCCTTTGAACACTGTGCTTCTTCCAGACGGTTAGGCGTCAAGGTCTAGAGCATCCAAGAGGAATTGTGGATCGCCGAGCGACCGAGTTTGTGAAGGTTCGGAAGTCACCTGAAGACTTACCATGAGTGATTGGGCGAGGTCTGTGTGACCTTAGCTCAAGGAGAAACGGTGAGGACTGTGTGTCCGGGACTGGGTGTCCTCAAGTTTAAATACTCAGCCGCTCCAATCAGATGTACAACTGAGACAGCAGTTGGAACTGGTCTACCAAATCATTATCTTCACCAAGCCTACTGGTTCTATTTCCTCAACTCTTTCATTTCCTCATGTCTGTTGTTGTGTGCCTGTTCATATCTGTTTGAAGACTTTGACTGAAGACTTTCTCAATTTCCTCAGTTCAATTTCTTCAGTCTGTCCGTCTTCTTTCTTGTGTTATCCTGTGTTTACGCTTTCTGTACTCTGTGTTTGTCTTCATCTCTCCATGTTGACTATGCTTGTATCCTGTTATGTTTACTTCTGAGTACTTATTCCGCTGCTAGTAGTTCTTCATTCAGGAATTTCCTCACCTGCAAATTCCTTAGTGAAGAATTTAGAAAAATCGCATATTCACCCCCCCCCCTCTAGTCGATATAATGCACTTTCAATTGGTATCAGAGCAAGGTACTCCCTTGTTCTGTGTGATTTTGGTTTAACCACCTGGAGTTTTAGTTATGTCGACTGCAGGTATGATCAAGGTCTCTGCTGGGTGTCCTACCTTCGATGGAACGGACTACCCTTACTGGAAGAATAAGATTCGAATGCATCTTGAGGCAATTGACAACGATCTCTGGTATGTTGTGGAAAATGGTGTTCCCTCAGTCTCACCATCTTTGAACGCCAATGATGTGCAGAGATTCAAGCAACTTGATTCTCAAGCGAAGAATATCATATGTGGCCATCTGAGCAAAGGACAGTATGGAAGAGTGAGTGCTTTGGAAACTGCTAAGCTTATCTAGGACAGGCTGTCCAAAGTAAATGAAGGAGTCTCAACTCAACGTGACTCTCGTGTTGACGTTCTTCGCAATCTCTTCAACCGCTTCAAAATACTTGACAATGAAAATGTTCAGCAAACCTTCGATCGCCTCACTGACATCTCAAATGAGCTTCAAGCGCTTGGCGCCACTGACATCACCGACCATGAGGTGGTGAAGAAATTGCTGAGATCGCTAGATTCCTCATTTGACACTCTGGCTCCGATGATTCAAGAACGTGCTGACTACAAGTCACTTGATCCCGCTGATATCCTCGAGAGGCTAAACACTCATGAGTTCCAGCTTGCTGAGAAGAGAGATCTCTACGGTTCGAGCTATGTCAGATCACGTGCTTTGAAGGCCAAGGCAGTCTCTGAGTCTGAAGATGAAGACTCTGCTAGCAGCCTTGGTGACCCTGAATAACTGAGCCAGGAACTTGCACTGCTCGTGAAGAAATTTCAGAAGTTCTCAAGACGTGGTCATTTTGGAAAACCCTCAAGGAGCAATGATTCCTCATCCAGCGACTACAAGAAGAGGCTATGCCACAAATGCAAGAAACCTGGTCACTACATCCAAGATTGTCATCAGTGGGATAAGGAATCAAAGAAGAAGAAATACAAGGATTAGAGTTCTGATGACGCAAAGAAGAAGAAGAAATCTTCAAAGTCTTCATCATCAAAATCCTCGAGGTCTTCATCTCACAAGAAGAGTAGCTCCAAGAAGGCTCGGGCATTCATTGGCAAGGAAATGGACTCTGAGGCTGAATCTGAGGAACATGAGGATGAGGAGGCATCTGAGGAGTCAGAGTCTGGTGTGGCGAGCCTAGCTCTCGCTACCGCATTCGTCAGCAAGTCTATCTTCAACTGTGAAGAAAACGACTCCACCAACAAGGCTGATGAAGGCAATGATGACTACGCTCCCACCTATTGCTTCATGGCAAAGGGTGCCAAGGTAACTAAATATGCCTCCTCTGACTCAAGTGAGGATGAATCTGATGAAAATCTCAAACCCAGCTACTCTATACTTGCTAAATTGCTGTGAAACAACAAAGAGCCTTGGAAAAGGTTCAATACATGCTTAATAAGAGCGATGATATGTTGGGTGAAGAAATGGATCAGTCAAAAGCATTGGCTGAGAGTCTTCAGAGACTTCATTCCAAGTTTGACGCCCTTCAAGATCAGCATAATACTCTCTTGTCCGATCACAAGAAGCTTTCTTCTGAATCACTTCAAAGAAAGAAAGATCTTGAAAAGCTAAGAGTGGATTATGAAGATCTTCTGAAGGAGCGCGATTCATTACTTGCTCAACAAATCAGCGCTACACAGGAAGAATTTGTTCCTCCATGTCTGAAGTGCATTGAACGTGAAACTGCTAATTCTTCACCTGAATGTTCAAATGCTTCTAATGCTACAAATTCTTCATATGTCTCTGCTGTCACTAATTCCTCATCTGAGGACAATCAAGTATCACTGATGATGCAGGGCTGAAGGAATTGTACATGACAGGCATGTACAAAAGCCTCAAAGGGCATCAGACTCTTTGTGATGTGCTCAAAAAGCAAATCCTCAACAGAAACCCTAGGAAAGAGGGTATTGCCTTTGAGAGAAAACTCAATGCTGATGGAACATATTGGAAGCCTGAGCAGTACCCCAAAACCTCATGGGTTGCTGCAAAGGGACCTCCAGTTGATCCATCCAACTTATCTGGTTTTACATGTGAATCTCCTCATTCTTCTGATGAGTCATTTGACTCCAACTATAAACTGTTCAAAAATTAGAATGGTGAAGTATTTGCTAGATATGTTGGCACTAACTGCAGGAACGGTTCCCCTATGAAGAAAATCTGGGTTCCCAAAAGTTTCCTTAAAAGGCTTCAGGTGAATGTCCTCATGACACCACCTGTGAAGAATATGAACTCCAGATCAAATTCTTCATATGGACCAAATTCTTCATATGGATCCAAGTCCTCATACGGACCAAATTCCTCACGTGGATCAAATTCCTTAAAAGGATCAAAGTCCTCATGTGATCATCATCATGCTAACCCTTCTGTTTCGCAGGGTAGAGCTAAGGGCTATGAATATGTGCATTATTCTTCAAATCATTATGTTCATAAGTCCTCGAAGAATTTCTCTGCTTATTCATATGCTTACCCTAACACATCTTATGTGAAACAAAGTGGACTGGCGTCCATGCCACCTTTCTCATATGGTGCTCGCAGAGTGATGAATTCTTTGCCACCCCTCCAGATGTGGGTGGTAAAGAAAAAGAACTAATATCTTATGCAGGGTCAGGTCTCCAGTCGTGCTCAAAACGACTGAAGAATTTGCTAGAGACCTGAATAGTGCTTGATAGGACGTAGGCTAATCATGATGAAATGAACCTTAATTTCACACGTCCTCATACTGATTATCTGTTCACATTGCTTGATGAAATTGACCTGATGATACTGATGTCATATTCTTCACTAATGAAGTATATGAGTTTGTAAGCTGCACTAATTCATCTACAGGATGATCAACCCAAAGCAAATGAGTGGGTCCTCGATAGTTGATGTACAAATCACATGACTGGTGACAAGAATCTCTTGATGGATGCTCCCTTATCACTGTCACATCTGAAGCATATCATCTTCGCTGACAAAGGAAAAAGTCAGGTATTGGGTCTAGTCAAGGTTGCGATCTCTAAGGACATACACATGGACAAAGTCAAGCTTGTTGAGTCATTAGGATACAACCTCATGTCTGTCTCAATGCTTTGTGATCTTGATATGGTTGTTGTCTTTGGCAAGTATCATTGTGTTGTGATCATGGAAGCTGACAATTCCAAAGTCTTCGAAGGCTTTAGGAGAGGAGACTTGTACATTGTTGATTTCTCTACAGGACCACAACCTGCCGTGTGCTTACTTGCAAAAGCTTCAGAAGGCTGGCTATGGCATCGACGACTTGGTCATGCTGGCATGAGGAATTTGCACACGCTTGCGAAGAAGAAGCATGTCATTGGCATTGAGAATGTCAAATTCCTCAAGGATCATTTATGCGGAGCCTGTGAAGCTGGGAAGATGACAAAGGCCAAGCATCAAGCGAAGACTATCATGACTACCACTCGACCATTTGAATTGCTTCACATGGATCTTTTCGGTCCTAATCACTATTCTGTTGTGACAAATGATGCATCTCTATATGGCTTCGTTATTGTTGATGATTATTCTCGTTACACATGGGTACACATTGTTACTTACAAACATGAAGTGCAGGAAGTCTTCAAACGATTTTCCTCGAGGGCTTCAACCAACTTTGGTGTGAAGATCAAGCACATCAGGAGTGACAATGGAACTGAGTTCAAGAATTCTGGTCTTGATGACTATCTTCATGAACTTGGTATTACTCATGAGTTATCTGCTCCTTATACTGCTCAATAGAATGGCATCGTGGAGCGCAAGAACAGAACCCTCGCTGAAATGGATCGCACTATGCTTGATGAATACAAGACACCTTGTCGGTTCTGGATTGATGCAATTGATACCGCTTGCCACACCATCAACAGAGTATATCTTCACAAATTCTTCAAGAAGACTGCCTATGAACTCCTCAATGACAAGAAACCTAATGTAAGTTACTTCAAAGTCTTCGGTGCTAAATGTTGGATTAGAGATCCTCATCACAATTCTAAGTTTGCACCGAAAGCACATGAGGGTTTCATGCTTGGTTAAGGAAAGGACTCGCACACCTACAGAGTCTTCAACAACGTTCTTCACAAGGTTGTTGAAACTATAGATGTGCGGTTCAATGAAACTAATGGCTCGCAAAGAGAGAACCTACCTTCTGTGATAGATGAACCAGCACCTGAGGATTCTATCAAGTTCAAAGCCACTGAGGATGTCATTCCTACTGAAGAATCTGCTGAAGAATTCATTCCAGAACGTGACGAACGTCGAGCTGGCGCACCTGAAGAAAATGGTGCTGAGGAAAATGCTCCTGAAGAAAATGCGGATCAAATTCCTCGAAGACAACCCGCTCATCCTCGTATTGCAAATGAAGTGCAAATCGAGAAGATCATTGATGACATTGAAGCACCAGGTCCACTCACACGCTCAAAAGCTTCACATTTATCTAACTTTTGTGGGCACTTTGCATTTGTCTCAATCATAGAGCCCACTAAGGTAGATGAAGCATTTCTGGAGCCTGAGTGGATTCAAGCTATGCAAGAAGAATTACATCAGTTCGAGCTCAACAACGTCTGGGAACTGGTCAAACGTCCAGATCCTTGCAAGCACAACATTATTGGCACAAAGTGGATCTACCGCAACAAGCAAGATGAAAATGGCCTTGTGGTGAGGAATAAGGCACGGCTTGTAGCTCAAGGCTACACACAGGTTGAAGGAATTGACTTCGATGAAACTTTTGCACCTATTGCTAGACTTGAGGCTATTCGCATATTACTTGCTTATGCTAACCATCATGATATTATCTTACAATAAATGGATGTGAAAAGTGCATTCCTCAATGGTAAGATTGAGGAAGAAGTATATGTTGCTCAACCCCCAGGTTTTGAAGATCCAAAGAATCCTGACAAAGTCTTCAAGCTCAACAAGGCCCTGTATGGCCTCAAGCAAGCCCCTCGGGCGTGGTATGACACCTTGAAGGAATTCTTCGTGAAGAATGGCTTCAAACCCGGTTCACTCGACCCAACTGTTTTCACTAAATCTTATGATGGTGAATTGTTTGTGTGCCAAATATATGTTGATGATATCATTTTCAGCTGTACTGACCAACGATATAGTGATGAATTTGCCTATATGATGAGTGAAGAATATCAAATGTCTATGATGGGAGAGTTGAAATTCTTCTTAGGTCTTCAAATTCGTCAACAGCGCAATGGAATATTCATATCTTAGGAGAAATACCTCAAGGACGTATTGAGGAAATTCGGCATGCAAGATTGCAAAGGGGTCAAAATTCCAATGCCCACAAATGGCCATCT
Organism: Triticum timopheevii; assembly: GCA_963921465.1. Classification (NCBI taxonomy): domain Eukaryota; kingdom Viridiplantae; phylum Streptophyta; class Magnoliopsida; order Poales; family Poaceae; genus Triticum; species Triticum timopheevii. The sequence continues at coordinate 111,097,977 of OY997270.1, forward strand.
ATGCACTGATGAAAATGGTAAAGACTTCGATCAAAAGGTATACCGCTCCATGATTGGCTCTTTATTGTACCTATGTGCATCTAGGCCGGATATTATGCTTAGTGTTTGCATGTGTGCCAATTTCAAGCTACACCGAAGGAATCACACCATAAGGCTGTGAAGCATATTCTTTGATACTTAGCTCACACACCAACACTTGGATTATGGTATCCCAAGGGCTCCACTTTTGATCTCATTGGATATTCAGACTCTGACTATGCTGGCGATCACATGGACCGCAAGTCAACATCTAGTACATGTCATTTCCTCGGACGATCTTTGGTCTGTTGGTCCTCGAAGAAACAGAACTGCATATCTGTCTCCACTGCAGAAGTTGAGTACATTGCTGCTGGATCGTGCTGTGCTCAACTACTATGGATGAAGCAAACACTCAGGGACTATGGCGTCAACGTGAAGAATGTGCCTCTCTACTGTGACAATGAGAGTGCAATCAAGATTGCTCATAACCCAGTTCAGCACTCGAAGACCAAGCACATCCAAATTCGTCACCATTTTCTTCGTGATCATGTGTTGAAGGGCGACATCTCCATCGACCACGTCAACACTGAAGATCAATTGGCCGATATCTTCACAAAGCCCTTGGATGAGAAGAGATTTAGCAAGTGGCAGTGTGAGCTAAATATCCTAGAATCTTCGAATGTTCTCTGAAATGGACACACATCCTAACACTTATACTGACTTGATGACTTAGATGTGCAACACACGAAGTAATGTTTTTCTTCAATCAATGAAGACTAACCCTCTAAGTTTGAAGAAATTAATGAAGAAATTGATTCTCAAAGCCCTACGACAATTGTACGCGGTATCTGAAATCAGCTTTCTTATACGGTGGGTTACGCCACCAACCAAAGTTGAAAATCTGCAATTTGAGTTTTTCTTCATTTTGAAATTTCTCAGTTCTTAAAATTCTTCAAGTTTGCATTGTCTTCACTCTTCCCGGTGCTGTTCTTCATTCGAATATATATATATATATATATATATATATATATATATATATATATATATATATATATATATATATATATATGAGTTTTAAGTCCTCTATAGCGTTCACTTATTGTTATTTCTTCAAGATGATTTCTTCTGCTAAGTGAATGTGATCGGACCCTTCCCCCTCTATGCTAAACTCAACCCAGTCTATTCACAAATTCCTCATATGTGTTCTATTTGAAACTCGTTCAAATTCTTCACTGTGTCCTTGACAGCTGAAGAAATTGCGAATGGAACTTTTAACTTATCTTATCTAAATTTTCGGCTTTGCCGCTCAAACTGTTCTGCATCCCACGATATATTTATCTATTCACCCACGATCCTACACGATCGCCACCTCACAGTACGTGTGTGACACATGTCATGCGAATGAGAAGGGTCAGGGGCACGTTCGTCCTAAATCTTTGGGCGAACAGTTTTTCACGGCGACTATAAATACCCCCTCACCCCTTCCTCACTTCCTTTACTCCGCTCGACCTCTCTCTCCCGCTCGAGCTTCTCAAACCCTAGCGCTGCCGCTACTCCATTGTTGCCGGTGAGGAAGAGCTTCACTGCCTCGACCTCGTCGTCGTCATACTCGCGCCGGCCGCGGAAATCTTCACTCCGCCGCCGTCGTAGCCGTCTTCCTCCGCCAAGTTAGGGCGTGGAAGATCTGAACTGACGAACTTCACATCTGTTCTTCCCATTTCGTCGTGTTCTTCACTTCGGATAATTAAAAGTTACTTTTAACTACTCGCTTTGATTCTCAAGTTTTTCTGAAAAGTCTTCAAAGGTGTTTATTCTTCAATTCTTCACACACATGAACACCTCACACGTCATCTGTTCTTGATTCATTTCTCTAAGCTATGATTTTCTTCAAGATTCCTCAATTGTGTGGATTTTCAATCTATACAACTCTGAAACCTAAGACAAAGAACGCTTAGTGAAATTCCTCAAGACTCATCTGGTCAAATTCCTCAAACTTGTTCCTTTTTGAAAAACCCTCTGAGAATGCATATGACCTCTCCAAATTCCTCGCAACTACACTCTGTTCACAGGTACAAATGTCCGCTACTGAATCACTAGGTTCTCATCAACTTAACTCATTTGCAGCGTTCCTTGAAGAAAAGTTGCATACTTCTTCAGAGAATTCAATTGTTCAAATTCCACAACCGAAGAAAAAGGCAGATGATGAAGAACTTGCCGAAATCATCAGAAACAGGCAAGCCAGGGCCGCTAGAGCCAAAGGCAGCAATGTGCCACTGATGTTGGATCCCAAGTTGATCCTTGATTACATTGACTTATGGCACAAGGACCCCAACACGCCTTTGCCGGAGATCAACCTCACTCCTGGTCAAAGCCATGTCCTCACTGCCTTCATTGAAGAGGAAAAATGGAAATTTGAACAAGGCAGAAGTCTGAAGAAAGCGCAGTACAAGAAACAGCGCTACCTCAAGGACAATGTCCTCACTCTCACTCCTGATCAGCTCCTTGCCTTGCAAGTGGAAATCAAACAACTGAGCGATGAATTTGATCGCTATTATGCTGACTGGAAGGGCGCCAAGGTGTGTTTTGTCAATCTGACAAAGAAATTCACTTCAAGTGCTGCTCCACCTGTGCATGTTGAAGTTACTCAGGTTGAGGCATCTGCTCAGCCTACTGAAGAAAATGCCAGCACCGCTGATGACAATCAGGCTGCTGAAGAAAATGAGAGCGCCAGGGCTGATGACTCCATTCCAGTCGCTGAAGATATTGCTAGGGCATCCACTAGTGGTGCGCCAGAAGAAAATGAACAAGTCAGGGCAACTGCATCAGTTGCGCCTGAGGAAAATGAACTACTGACCTCTGCACCTCCTGCGCCTACACCAACTCCAATTCTTCCATCTGCATCAGATGCGAAGAAGACCAAGGCTGCAGAACGTGCAGCTGTGAAGAAAAGGAAGACATCAGCTTCATCAAATTCTTCAGCTCCGAAGAAGATGAAGACTCTTAGCAGTTCAATTGACAATCCAATTGATGCCGTTCCAGTTTCATCAATGCCATCAAAGGACCTTGTTCCTTTTGGTTAAGACTATGTGATTCCGGATGAATCTGATGAAGAAACTCCTTATGCTACTTCTTTAGAGTAGTTGGACGAAGAAATTGAAGTGGATGAGATCCCTTCAACCCCAATCATTTCCTCACCTTTGCCTCAGTTTACTGCTGAAGATGCAGGTGTTGAAGAAATTGAAGAGGAGGATGTGGACATAGGCTGTACCACTCCGGTCCTCAATGATGAGTTTTGGGACAGTCAACACCCAAACTCCCCAATGTTCACTCCTCTCCAAACTGTTCCTCAGTCCCCTGCTACCACTGAAGTACAAATGGGATCTGAAGAACCTCATGCGACCCCAACTGTTCATGAAGAAATTCCAGCCACTAGTGCTGAAGAAATTTTCAATGAAGAATTGACGACCCAGGCTGAAGCTGCAGAAGAGCCTAAAATTCCTAAGCCTGAGGAACCTGAGATTGCGATTCCTGAGGTAGTGCTGCAATTGACTGACACTCTCAGCCCAAGCCAAAGGATCCTTTCTCTAAGAAGCAAAAATTCAAGGCTGATGATTTCTTCAGCAAGCACGTGTTCTTCACTGACTTCAACCCATATGACAATGCTCGTCTTAGAAGGAAGCATTTCTGGACTGCCAGCCAGGCCAACTTCTATTCCTCAGTGCTCTTCAACAAGGACAAAGTCTTCGATCATGAGCATATTCCTCATGTGGACATGGAATCCATGCCGTGCTTCTCTCAAGTCCTCAGCATGATTCATGACGTTGGCTTGCTCAATTTTTGCTCTGACATTGTTGATTGGAATGAAGAACTTATTCTTTAGTTCTACGCAACTTTGCATATCACAGGCGATGTTGCTGACGTCAACTCATGGGTGTTGGACTGGATGACTGAAAACACTCATTACAAGGCACCAGCCACTGAATTGCTTCATGCCCTGCCAATAAGTCCTCCACTTGACGGTGCTCGTTGTCTGTATGATGAGCCTGAACTCACTGATCATTATATGCAAGTGCTCATGAAGCCGCTGAAGGAATTGCTCTATGTGCCAAGGACAATCTATCGCATTCTGACGAAGACCATGAGCCCATCAAAGGCCATGACTCTTCCGATGAGGAAATTATCGGAATGATGAAGAATATTCTTTTCAACATCATGCATGGCATTCCATCAATTGTCATGATTTCTTCATGAGGACCCTGGGAAATATTGCACTTTCACCATTTGAGCTGAAGCCTTACGCGCCGTGGATCATGAGATTCCTCAGAACAAGGTCTTCACTCAACTACAAGGCTGATTTTCAGAATCACCTCAGCTACTTGCCCCTGATTGAAGTCCTCAAGCGGACAGTTTCCTCATCTGATGAGAAGGGCAAGTCACCAGCCGTGATTGATGAAGGCATTCGTCCATTGGATGGTCAGTTCCGCAAAGTTGCATCTTACTCCACCAATGATGACTCTGCCACTCATGATACTGCTGCGAATGCTACCAAGACAAGTCCTCAAGCTACTGCTCCTCGTGTGCTGACTGATCGTGAACTGCTGATAACTCTTCACCAGAAGGTGGATCGCAACCACAAGTGGGTTAAGCGTCAGTTTGGCTCTATTCTTCACAACATGACTTCCACACATAATGCAGTGAAGAAAAACCACTACTACCTCCATGAAGTGTTTGATCGCACCTGGGCTATTCTGTCACATCTATATGGTGAAGAAGATCTGAAGCAAATGGGCTTCAAGGAAGACTTTGACTGGTCTGCTCCTCCGCCGAAGAAATTCAAGAGGGTCAAGGTTCCTCCCTTGGTGGCCAGCTCATATTCTTCATCACATGCCACGGACGAGCATGTAGACTTGGACGACACTGCAGCAGGTGCTACATCGACTCAAGACCCTGACAACGCTGGCGCTCCTCCATCTTCATGATATTCTTCAGGGGCATTAGTCCTCAGTTTCAACCCTTTTGGTCATTCGATGACAAAGGGGCAGAAATTTGAGTTAGTCTTCAAGCGGGTCTATCTTATATGGGCGTTTTTTTTGCTAAGTTACAACTCTCGTTCTTCTGATGACTTTGCTGGATCGAGTTGTAATCTTAAACTCTATGGTGACCTGATACTTTTGTTGTGTTCTTCTGCATGCTTATTCCTCAGTAATATTAATGCACGCACGCTAAATTACATCAGTCACCATATTTCATCATGCATTTCAAATTCTTCATATTATATATCAAATGCGTGTATGAATTACAAGATATAGGGGGAGATCTCCATGATTATACTCTTCAAGTGTGCGTTGCTTCAAAAGCAAAATCCTCACTATGCACATCTTCAGGGGGAGTTCTTCTATATCTTGCAATCAAATTCCTCAATATCAGTATTTACACTTAACATGTTTATCCCCGTTGAAAAATTAACCTATATTGTAATCAATCACCAAAAAGGGGAAGATTTTAAGTCCATCTAGTGCCCCTTAGTGATTTTGGTGTATTGAAGACTTATAGGTTAAGGGACTGATGCGTTTGTGAGTGTACACAGGTCTATAAGTCTATGAGGAGTTTGATATTTATAGAGAAAATCGACCCCTAAAAATGAAGTTCTTCGTCTGAAGACTTTGGATATGTGAAGAATTTGAAAGTGAAGAAATTGGTGTGACTTTGAAGACTTGGTATTCATTCGAGGAACATGAAGCATGAAGACTTTTGTTTTTTAGTTTCATTTTCTCTTTCTTGAGTCATAGGAAACACCGTACTGTTAAAGGGGGTCGAGGAAATACTAAGGAAAAATTTCCATGTGATGCTGAACTCAAAATCCTACACCTACCAATCCCTTTGAGTGAAGCCATTGGAAATCTCATACAGTTCAGTCATATTCTTCAGTGACAGAGACAAAGTTCTTCTGGTCTCTGAGGAATTTGTTCTGACTGAGGAGTTAGGAATTCACTAGTGTGAATTGCCTACACAGTGAGGAACATGATAGCCCTGAGGATTTTGATAGTCAAAATTCCGACCGTTGCTGTGCTATGCACCAGCGGTTCCAAAATATCTACCCACCTAACGGTCATATCAGACAAGGGCATTTATGTCTTATCATGTCGGGCTGCTCCCTAGGCTATAAATAGCCGCCCCCCACAACCACTAGCTGGTTGGCTGCACCGAGAGAAACTGACACTTGTCAATTGAGAGCATCCCATCCTCCGAGGACTTTGAGCAAAAATCATCAAGTGAGGAAAACCCAAACCCAACACCTACAAACCCAAAGTGATTGAGCATCACTGAAGAGATTGATCCTGCGTGGATCCGACGCTTGTTTCCTTTGAAGACTGTGCTTCTTCCAGACGGTTAGGCGTCAAGGTCTAGAGCATCCAAGAGGAATTGTGGATCGCCGAGTGACCGAGTTTGTGAAGGTCCGGAAGTCACCTGAAGACTTACCACGAGTGATTGGGCGAGGTCTGTGTGACATTAGCTCAAGGAGAATACGGTGAGGATTGTGTGTCCGGGACTGGGTGTCCTCGAGTTTAAATACTAAGCCGCTCCAACCAGATGTACAACTGAGACAACAATTGGAACTGGTCTACCAAATCATTATCTTAACCAAGCCTATTGGTTCTATTTCCTCAACTCTTTCATTTCCTCATGTCTGTTGTTGTGTGCCTGTTCATATCTGTTTGAAGACTTTGACTGAAGAATTTCTCAATTTCCTCAGTTCAATTTCTTTAGTCTGTCCGTCTTCTTTCTTGTGTTATCCTGTGTTTTCGCTTTCTGTACTCTGTGTTTGTCTTCATCTCGCCATGAGGACTATGCTTGTATCCTATTATGTTTACTTCTGAGTACTTATTCTGCTGCTAGTAGTTCTTCATTCAGGAATTTCCTCACCTGCAAATTCCTAAGTGAAGAATTTATAAAAATCGCCTATTCACCCCCCCCCCTCTAGTCGATATAACGCACTTTCATGTGTGCTCTGAATGATGTATGATATATATGTTCATTGTGTGAAGTGGCAATTGTAAGCCAACTCTTTATCCCATTCTTGTTCATTACACGGGATTGTGTGAAGATGACCCTTCTTGCAACAAAACCACCATGCGGTTATGCCTCTAAGTCGTGCTTCGACACGTGGGAGATATAGCCGCATCGTGGGTGTTACAGCGCAGCAGCTCGCGCGCCATGAGCAGCGCAGCCTATGCGTTCGCCGGCCCGTGACGAGCGTGGGAGGACGATGTTGTGAAACGAGTGAGAGACGAAGTGGCGGTGCAGTCGTCACGCTGCATAGAGAGTGGCAGCGACGAATCCTGCTACTTGTGAGCAGCAAGGTCAGTGGCAGTGTTAGCTGCGGGAGAGGCAGAGCGGTGCGGGACGCCGCGGCCCATGGGCGCCGTCTGGGTGACGTGAGCAGCCCGGCGCTCGGCCCGAAATCGGCGGGCGTCGGGCATGGAGGCCGGAACAGAGACGAAGCGGAGCTGGAAGGAGGATTTCGACACGCCCTTACCTGGCGCGCCAAATGTCGGAATCAGGGCTCCGAGGATGCAAGAAAGGTTCGAACTCTGGGGCGTGTCTGAAGATCTAAACCAGCCATAGCCTCAAGTTCATCGCTCCCAGGCTTGGCTTTGTCGAATTCATGCGAGCGGGGAAGGAAGGACACGATAGTTTACCCTGGTTCGGGCCACCTTGCGGTGTAAAACCCTACTCTTGCTTTGTGGTGGATTTGCCTCACAAAGGGGTTGAGGATGAACTGGTACAGTGGATGAGCTGCCTCGCGAGGGCTCTGGGAATGGGGATGGAATGAATCGAACCTCCACCCTCTATGGTTGAGGCTAGCCTATATTTACAGTGGCCTTGGTCCTCTTCCGTCATAGCTTACACAGGAAGGGATCCCACAACGACCAATTTGAAAGGGGACAAGAGGGACATCCTATCCTGACGAAAGGTGGTATTCGCCTGCAAAGCTTCTAGTCATGATGCAGATGTGGGCTCAGCGATGACATCCGTCCTGCCGAGCTTGTTTACTTGGTCTTGTTTCACTAGAATGGAAACCTATGGGGGATTCCTTGGCAACCCGCGTACATCCTTGCCTCCTTAGCACCAAAAAGGAACTATCCACCTTGGTGCCCGCCTGGCCCTGGTCGTCATGGCTTACGTCTTCAAGAGCCTTGTGAGGCTGGGCACCTACATAGAAGTATCCGCTACTCGGGAGGCAAGCTCGGGGAGCTACCCCTCGGGAGGTCGTGGTGTCGTCCACCTCGCAAGGTCGGGGGCCCTCATGAGGGTCTTGTCCTGGGGGGTCTATGAGCTGGGTAGTACTGGGCCGTCGATGAGGCCGCATGCTGGGCCACAGGCAGGCGAGTCTGGGTACCCTCGACCCCAGAACACCGACAGTGCTAATCCAGTTATCCCTACTTCTTATATTGAGAAACCCCCTTTTCCATAAGGATAAAAGAACATGCTAAAGCTTCAACTGTGGTTCGCAAAAGTTATACAAGAATGCCTACACCCTCTAAACAAATAAAGTTGAACCTAATGTTGCTATGGTTAAATATTTATTGGTTGATAATATCGATGGGCATGTTATTTATTTTTGTGATGAAGCTACTAGAATTGCTAAACCCGAAGAAAAGGATAAAAATAGACCTGTTGTTGGCATGCGTGTTTTTTCTGTTAGAATAGGATATCATTGTTATCATGGCTTATGTGATTTGGGTGCTAGAGTGAGTGCTACCCCATTTACTTTATATCAAGAAATTATGAATGATATTGCACCTGCTCAAATAGAAGACCTTGATGTTACTATTAAGCTTGCTAATAGAGATAGTGTCACACCACTTGGGATTGTTAGAGATGTGGAAGTGTTATGTGGGAAAATAAAATACTCTACTAATTTTCTAGTTCTAGGTTCCCCACAAGATGATTTTTGTCCCATTATATTTGGTAGACCTTTCCTGAATACGGTTAATGCTAAGATTGATTACTTTAAAGAAACTGTTATTGTTAATTTTGGTGATGTGTCTCATGAGTTTAATTTCTCCAAATTCTGTAGACAACTTCGTGATAAAGAATTACCTAACAAGGATGAAATTATTGGTCTTGCTTCTATTGTTGTGCCTCCTACTGATCTATTAGAACAATATTTGCTAGACCATGAAAGTGATATCCATATGAATGAAACAAACAAAATAGATGAGATATTCTTTAAACAAATGCCTATTTTTAAACACAATTTGCCTGTTGAGACTCTTGGAGATCCTCTTCCACCCAAGAGTGATCCCGTGTTTGAGCTTAAGCAATTACCCGATACATTGAAATATGCTCACCTTGATGAAAATAAAATATATCATGTTATTATTAGTGCTAAACTTTCATAGCATGAAGAAAAGATATTATTAAAAACTCTGAGGAAGCATCGTGCCGCTGTTGGGTATACTCTTGATGATCTTAAGGGCATTAGTCCCACTCTATGTCAGCACGAAATTCATATGGAACCTGATGCTAAACCAGTTGTTGATCACCAGCAACAATTAAATCCTAAGATGATGGAAGTGGTAAGAAATGAAATATTAAAACTTCTGGAAGCTGGTATAATTTATCCTATAGCTGATAGTAGATGGGTAAGTCGTGTTCATTGTGTCCATAAGAAGGAAGGTATTACTGTTGTTCCTAATGATAAAAATGAACTTATCCCACAAATAATTATAATAGGTTACAAATGGTAATTGATTTTAGAAAACTAAACAAAGCTACTATGAAAGATCATTACCCTCTACCATTCATTGATCAAATGCTAGAAAGATTGTCAAAACATACACATTTCTGTTTTCTAGATGGATACTCTGGTTTTTCCCAAATACCTGTGTCACAAGAGGATCAAGGAAAAACTACTTTTACATGCCCTTTTGGTAATTCTTACAGACGTACGCCTTTTGGTTTATGCAATGCACCTTCTACCTTTCAAAAATGTATGACTGCTATATTCTCTGACTTTTGTGAAAAGATCGTTGAGGTCTTCATGGATGATTTTTAAGTTTACGGAACTTCTTTTGATGATTTCTTAAGCAACCTTGATCAAGTTTTGCAGAGATGGGAAGAAACTAATCTTGTCTTGAATTGGGAGAAGTGCCACTTTATGGTGAATGAAGGTATTGTCTTGGGGTATAAAATTTCTGAAAGAGATATTGAAGTTGATAAAGCTAAAGTTGATGCAATTAAGAAAATGTCATGTCCTAAAGATAACAAAGGTATAAGAAGTTTCTTTGGTCATGCTGGTTTCTATAGGAGGTTTATTAAAGACTTATATAAAATTTCTAGGCCCCTTACTAATCTCTTGCAAACAGATGTTCCATTTGTTTTTGATGATGATTGTGTAGAATCCCTTGAAATACTTAAGAAAGCCTTAATCCCTGCACCTATTGTTCAACCTCCTGATTGGAACCTACCCTTTGAAATTATGTGTGATGCTAGTGATTATGATGTTGGTGTTGTTCTATGACAAAGAGTTGATAAGAAATTAAATGTTCTCCATTATGCTAGCAAAACTCTAGACAGTGCTCAAAGAAATCGCGCTATCACTGAAAAAGAATTTTTATCAGTTGTGTTTGCTTGTGATAAATTCAGATCTTACATAGTTAATTCTAAAGTAATTGTTCACACTGACCATGCTGCTATTAGATACCTTATGCTAAAGAGAGATGCTAAACCTAGACTCATTAGGTGGGTTCTCTTGCTACAAGAACTTGATTTACATATTATTGATAGGAAAGGAGCTGAGAATCCCGTAGCGGATAACTTGTATAGGTTAGAAACTATTCTTGATGACCCACTACCTATTGATGATAGTTTTCCTGGTGAACAACTAGATGTCATAAATGCTTCTCGTAGTCCTCCTTGATATGCACATTGTTGCTAAATTCTCCACCTAGTTTCACATGCCAACAAAAGAAAAAGTTATTCTATGATTTAAGACATTACTTATGGGGTTACACACACCTTTATAAAAAACGAGTAGATGGTGTTATTAGATGTTGTATACCTGAGCATGAACAGGAACAAATCATGTGGAAGTGTCACTCTGAGGCATACGGAGGACACTATGCGGGAGACAGAACTGCACACAAGGTATACAATCCGGTTTTATTGGCCTACTCTTTTCAAATATGCATGTAAGTTTGTTCTATCCTGTGATGAATGTCAAAGAATTGGTAACATTAGTAGACGTCACGAAATGCCTATGGATTATTGACTTGTTATTGAACCATTTGATGTTTGTGGATTTGACTATATGGGACCCTTCCCTTCCTCTAATGGGTATACACATATTTTGGTTGCTGTTGATTATGTTACTAAGTGGATAGAAACTATTCCAACTAGTAGTGCTGATCATAATACTTCCATTAAAATGCTTAAAGAAGATATTTTCCTGAGGTTTCGAGTCCCTAGATATTTAATGACCGATGGTGGTTCACACTTTATTCATGGTGCTTTCCGTAAATTGCTTGCTAAGTATGATGTTAACCATAGAATTGAATCTCCTTATCACCCCCAGTCTAGCGGTCAAGTACAATTAAGTAATAGAGAAATAAAACTACTTTTCCAAAAGACTGTCAATGGATATCCAAAGAATTGGTCTAAGAAACTTGATGATACATAATGGGCTTATTGAACTTCTTATAAAAATCCTATCGGTATGTCTCCATATAAAATGGTTTATGGAATAGCATGTCACTTACCTCTTGAACTAGAACATAAAGCTTTTTGGGAAATTAAAGAACTCAACTATGATTTTAAACTTGCCAGTGAAAAGTGGTTATTTGACATTAGCTCACTTGATGAATGGAGAACCCAAGCCTATGAAAATGGCAAGTTGTTTAAAGAAAAAGTTAAATGATGTCACGACAAAAGAATACAAAGCGGGAATTTAATGTAGGTAACCAAGTCTTGTTATACAATTCTCGTTTAAGATTTTTTTTGCAGGAAATCTTCTCTCTAAATAGGAAGGACCTTACATTATCGAAGAATTTTATTGTTCCGGCGCTATCAAGATCAAAAACGCTGAAGGCACCAACCCAAACGTGGTGAATGGGAAAAGAATGAAACATTATATGTCAGGTATGCCAATAAATATTGAGACTAACACTATTCATTCCATAACACCGGAGGAGTACATAAAGGAAACTTTTCTGAGCGCTCCAGAACCCTGAAATGGAATAGGTATGTTATACGGTAAGTAAACTGACTCCAAAAGTTCCATAAAAGCAATTTTACTCTGTTTTGGAATATTTAAATAATTAGGAAAATAATAAGCAGTCTGGAAAGCGCACGAGCAGGCGACAAGCTTGGGGTGCGCGCCCTACCCCCTGGGCGCGCCTCCCGAGCTTGTGGAGCCCTTGTGTGCCCTCTGGATTCCAATTTCTCCCGGATTACTTGTTTTGCATGGTAAAAAATTCATTATATAATCTCTCGAAGGTTTTGACCATCATATTACGATAATATCCTTTGTTCTTGTTTCGAGCTATTTTTCTGACAGATCTAAATCGCCATGTCATCTCCAAGTGCCTCCAAGGACGACTTCTATGATAAGTTCATCAACCCCTACCTTCCGGAGGTGATGAAACACCCTCAAACCATTGATATGTGTGAGGGGGTGCTTCACACCCGGGATGTTCAAGGGCCAAATAAGACTGTAAGCGTGGAGGCCAGGCTCGAAGCGGTGGAGCAGGAGGTCTTCATGTGCCAAGGGATGGTGCAACGTGGACTCAACGCCAACCACTCCATGATCATGGAGTTCACCCATGATCACAAGTTGGACAACAAAAATATTGGAGAGGGCATCTTCAAGCTTCACGAGAGAATTGAGCACCTCCGAACCCAGATCTATGACCTACAAAACCAAAAATGTGAGTATGAATCTAGGTTTAAGAGGATGAGTCTAGCTGTAGATTTTGGGATTCCGGGTACTCTTTCATCTTTCTACAATGGTGAGCCTATGCCTTGGAAGGCAGAGGACAAGCCTCCCACATCATCAACTTCATCAGTGTGACCTCCTAAGGAGACTTGAGTACATGGGTATGGCACTCCCCTTGGCTTGTGCCAAGCTTGCGGGGGTGTCCCAGTATCGTATCACCATCACATCTTTATTATTATCGTTTATCTTAGTTCGATCCTTTTGATTAAAATGTGATCTAGTAGAATAAAAGTTTTCAGTATGATCTAGTCTTTGAGTTTTTGCTTCTTGATCTATCTATGTAATCAAGTATGAGAGTTATATAATAAAGATTAGTTTTGAGTTGACGGTTTTGTTACTTGGTTTGATTTTACAAATGGAAAAAATAAAGGAAATAAAAAGATTATATAATAATCTTATGGAGAGTAATGACTTCACATATAAGAGGTATAATGCATGAAATTTGTTGAAGGTTGACAAACATAGTATTGGTCATTGTTGCCATTAATGAGGAGTAATAAGGAAAGAATACTTTCACATATAAATACACTATCCCGGACATCCTTTTTGATTTTAAGCACACATTATAATATTATATGCTAATAAGTTGATGTGACAAGGAAGACAACATAATGTGTTATGATTCCTTATATCCAAATAGAAATTAAAATGTCCTGGATCCTCCAACATGTTGAGCTTGCTTTCTATCCCTTGCTAGCCAACAATTCTGCACCAAGTAGAGATACTACTTGCGCATCCAAAAACCATCAACCTAGTTACATGTCATGATATTACACTATATCTACTTATGGATTGAGTAAGATCCTTCAAGTAAGTTGTCATCGGTGCAAGCAATAAAAGTTGCTGTCTAAATATGTACGATCTTTTGGTGTGAGGAAAATAAGCTTTGTACGAACTTGTGATATGGAAGAAATAAAAGCGACGGACTGCATAATAAAGTTCTCTATCACAAGCGGCAATATAAAGTGACATTCCTTTGCACTAAGATTTAGTGCAATTAAATAAAAGGCGCATGACAACCTCTGCTTCCCTCTGTGAAGGGGCTATCTTTTATTTTTAATACCTACCTTTATGCAAGAGTCATGGTGATCTTCACCCTTCCTTTTATTTTTCTCTTTTTGGCAAGCACTATGTGTTGGAGAAAGATGCAGACATACATATCCACTCGGATGTAGGTGATCATAATCTATTATTGTTGACATCACCCTTGAGGTAAATGGTTGGGAGGCGAAATTATAAGCCCCTATCTTTCTACATGTCTGATTGAAGCTTTAACCTCATAAGTATCACATGAGTGTCAGCAATTATGAAAGATTAAATGATGGTTGAGTATGTGAACTTGCTAAATAAAAGCTCTTACATGGACTCTTTCTGACATTATGACAAATTGCAATTCCATCAATGATTGAGATCATAGTTTGTTAGTTTTCTATGAAGTTTTTGGTTCACACTTTACCATGTGAACGAATTATCACTTTTAGCATAAGAAGTTATATGACAATATATTGTTGTTCTAAAATATGATCATGATGCCCTCATGTCCGTATTTTATTTTAGCGACACCTCTACCCCTAAACATGTGGTCATGATTATTCCGGTTTTCGCTTGAGGACAAGCAAGGTCTAAGCTTGGGAGAGTTGATATGTCCATTTTGCATCATGCTTTTATGTTGATATTAATTGTTTTATCGGCTGTTATTACAATTCTCATGCCTTTTCTCTCTTATTTTACAAGATTTACATAAAGAGGGAGAATGTCGGCAGCTGGAATTCTGGACCGGGAAGGAGAAAATCTGATATACCTATTCTACAGAATTCCAAATGTCCTGAAACTTTACAGACAATTATTTTGGAATATATAAAAAACATTGGACAAAGAAACACCAGAAGGGGACCCACCAGTTGGCCACAAGCCTGGGGGCACGCCCTACCCCCAGGGCGCGCCCCCTGAGCTTGTGGACCCCATGGTCAGCCTCCAGTGCCCATCTTCTTCTATATGAAGGGTTTTGACCTAGAAAAATAATAGGAAGGCTTTCGGGAAAAAGTGTCGCCGTCTCGAGGCGGAACCTGGGCAGAAGCAATCTAGGGCTCCGGCGGAGCGATTCTGCTGGAGAAACTTCCCCCTGTGAGGGGGAAATCGAAGCCATCATCATCACCAACGATTCTCCCATCATGGGAGGACCAATCTTCATCAACATCTTAACCAGCACCATCTCATCTCAAACCCTAGTTCATCTCTTGTATTCAATCTTTGTATCAAAACCTCAGATTGGTACATGTAGGTTGCTAGTACTATTGATTACTCCTTGTAGTTGATGCTAGTTGGTTTATTTGGTGGAAGATCATATGTTCAGATCCTTAATGATTTCAATTCCCCTATGATCTTGAACATGAACATGCTTTTTGAGTAGTTACTTTTGTTCCTGGGGACATGGGAGAAGTCTTGTTATAAGTAATCATGTGAATTTGGTATTCATTCGATATTTTGATGAGATGTATGTTGTCTTTCTTTTTTTTGAGGATTTGACAATGGGAGAGAACTCCCACTGTTTTTCATATATCTATATAAATGGGATGTTTACATAGACATATACAGACACATCAGCCCCACCGCTCCTGGTTAGCATCATAGAGGGTGGGGCAGCTACTCCATACAAGGTGGTGTACTAACTGTTTTACAACCAGGACAAGGGGAAATAAACGGCGACTCAACCAAGCGCGTCACAATAGGAGAGCAGGGACGGTCGACGTGCCACCTTAACTCTATGCTGCAGAAGCCGTAGGTCGTGTTTGAACCGAGCAGACCAGGAATCCACGCTGGGGACAACACCTCTGAAGTGTTTGTTATTTCTCTCCTTCCATATGCTCCAGGCAGCGGTGTAAAATACTTCAACAAAGAACGCATTCGGCCAGCCTGCTTGTATTTCTTGGAGCGCAGAGAGCCTATCATGGAAATCACCCCAATCAATGTGTATTTTGTCCCAGCACAGCTTGCTAAAGTGGCACGTGAAGATCATATGGTCAAGTGTCTCAACTTCTTGCCCACAGAGGAGACAGGCAAAGTCATCTCCGATGTTATAGTGTCGTCTTCGTAGCATATCACGCGTGTTAAGCCTATCATGAAGAAGCAGCCACCCAAACACTTTGATTTTCATTGTGCAGTTGGATTTCCAAAGCTTATGGAAGGCCTGATGGGCAACTGCAGTGGCAAAGTAGTTATTGTAGTAGTCAATGGGCCTGTAATCCGCTTTGCTCCAAATGTAATGCCATATGTCAGTCATTGCCGTCGTGGGGTTTAGTTGGAGTGAGGCCTGTTGGACAGCTAGCACTTCGGCGTGGGCCTGAGGAGATAGCGGAAGCTAGAAGGTTTCATGCAGATCCGTGGTGGCCCAGAATCCAGCTACCGTCATGTCTTCGTGCAGAGTATAAGAGAAGGCTCGGGGATGTGACACCTGGAGCACCACGTCAGACCACAAATCTTTCCAGAGCAGCACGGTCGAGCCATCAACTACTTGCACATGCGAGATTCCACGATACACTTGTGTTAGTTTCAGGACATGTATGTTGTCTTTCCTCTAGTGGTGTTATGTGAACATCGACTACATGACACTTCATCATGATTTGGACCTAGGGGAAGGCATTAGGAAGTAGCAAGTAGATGATGGGTTGCTAGAGTGACAGAAGCTTAAACCCTAGTTTATGCGTTGCTTTGTAAGGGGCTGATTTGGATCCACATGTTTAATGTCATGGTTAGATTTATCTTAATTCTTCTTTCATAGTTCCGGATGCTTGCGAGAGGGGTTAATTATAAGTGGAAGGCTTATCCAAGTAAGGACAGCACCAATGCACCCACATACCAAATTATCAAAGAAGCAAAAGTGAATCATATGAGCATGATGAAAACTAACTTGATGATAATTCCCATGTGTCCTCGGGAGCGCTTTGCTTCATATATAAGAGTACGTCCAGGCTTGTTATTTTCTATAAAAAGGATTGGGCCACCTTGTTGCACCTTTTTTGCATTTGTTACTTGTTGCATGTTACGAATTACCTTGCCACCAAACTATTTGTTACCGATACTTTCAGTGCTTGCAGAAAACACCTTGCTGAAAATCACTTGTCATTTCCTGCTGCTCCTCGTTGGGTTCGACACTCTTACTTATCGAAAGGATTACGACTGATCCCCTATACTTGTGGGTCATCACCGGCTCATCAGATAGGTCGGCGGATAATTCCCCGGGACTCTTCTGGGTCTTGCGCTTACCAGCTTGTTGAGTTTTCTTCAAAATAAAATTGGGTCCAACTGAGCATCTCGATGCGAAAACTTTACTTTCTGACGGCTCATCCATTGTCTTCAGGAAAATCGTTTCCGAGTTTGATGAAATTGAAATTACCTCAATATTGCTGGCTCTACTGGTCTCAGTGTTATCCTGAGAAGGAGGAGCGTCAGCAAGTTCAATAAAGAGATGGCCTAGTGAGTCGAGCTCTACCTCAGATCTGATTCAGCAGCCTCCTCGTTAGCATCAGCTGGCTCATCTGCTTGCTCAACAGGAGGAGGAGTAGTCTTTCGAGTCTTCTTTTTCCAAAACCTGGAGTCCGCCTGCAAAAATGATGAGCCGAAAATTAAGCTTAAGACAACAAATAAGTCAAACAGAATGAGGAAGAAAGCACAAATACACTTTCTTGAGGGACATGATTGGTCAGGCAGAAGGGAGCCAACCCGGCCTTGTTACACTTTTCCTGGGGCTCCCCTAGCAGTTTTTTGTGGCCATATTAACTTCATCTACAAACAAATTGACCTGAATGAAGCATTGCACATCTACCACATCATTTGTGTAATTGCACATCAACTTGCCCCCAAGCTAAGGGGTTGGATCCGCCAGCTTATCTAGTACCGGGTCAGATCAATCCCGGTGAGGCCATTGGCCATCAAAGCTCTCAACTTAGAATAAAAAGCGGCAAGTTGTTTCCACTCCTAGTCTGACGGCCAACCCGGAAAAGCAATCAATGCATTGAGTCGGTCCAGTCTGTAACCCAACAGGAGTTTTTCACCATGAGGACCAGTATTCCTGTAATCAACCAAGTTATGTTCCGGCCCTTGGGATGACTCACCGGCTTGGCTTTGAAAAAGGGACTGATCTTCCGCCTTTGAATAGAAATTCCACCAAGTTCTACACTAGGATCATCTTTAAACTTAGTCTGGTGGTTGATATAGAAGAATTCTCAGAAGAGAGGGATAGTTGGCTCCGTGTGGAGATATACTTCGCAAAAAACTTGAAACTGGCAGAGATTAATGACTGGGTTTGGACCAAGATCCTAGGGCTGGAGGTTAAAGAAATTGAGAACGTCACAGTAGAATTTTGACCCGGACAGACAAAACCCCCTCTAAAGATTGTCTACAAAGACGACAACTTCTTCTGGCTCAGGCTGGGGGTACTCTCTTCTTTAGGTGCACGCCAACCAATTTTTTCTTGAGCCGGCAAGAGGCCTTGCCCCACGAGGTCGTTACATGAGGGTTGAGACATGGGATCTAACCCAGTTGCAGGCTTTGCCAGTCTTGGCCATGATGGTTCTAAAGGAAATATGCCCTAGAGGCAATAATAAAGTTATTATTTATTTCCTTATTTCATGATGAATGTTTATTATTCATGCTAGAATTGTATTAACCGGACACTTAGTACATGTGTGAATACATAGACAAAACATATTGTCCCTAGTATGCCTCTACTTGACTAGCTCGTATATCAAAGATGGTTATGTTTCCTAACCATAGACATGTGTTGTCATTTGATGAACGTGATCACATCATTAGGAGAATGATGTGATGGACATGACCCATCCATTAGCTTAGCATTATGACCGTTACAGTTTCATTGCTAGTTCTCTCTTCATGGCTTGTACATGTTCCTCAAACTATGAGATGATGCAACTCCCGAATACCGGAGGAACACTTTGTGTGCTACCAAACATCACAGCGTAATTGGGTGATTATAAAGGTGCTCTACAGGTGTCTCTGAAGGTGTTTGTTTGGTTGGCATAGATCGAGATTAGGATTTTTCACTCTATGTTTTGGAGAGGTATCTCTGGGCCCTCTCGGTAATACTCATCACTATAAGTCTTGCAAGCATTGTGACTAATGAGTTAGTTGCGGGATGAAGTATTACGGAATGAGTAAAGAGACTTGCGGGTCATGATATTGAACTAGGTATGATGATACCGACGATCGAATCTCGGGCAAGTAACATACCGATGAGAAAGGGAACAACGTATGTTGTTATGCGGTTTGACCGATAAGATCTTCATAGAATATGTAGGAACCAATATGAGCATCCACGTTCCTCTATTGTTCATTGACCGGAAGTGAGTCTCGGTCATGTCTACATAGTTCTCGAACCCGTAGGGTCCGCACGCTTAACGTTCGATGACGATCGGTATTATGAGTTTATGTGTTTTGATGTACCAAAGGTTGTTCGGAGTCACGGGTGTGATCACAGACATGACGAGGAGTCTCGAAATGGTCGAGACATAAAGATTGATATATTGGAAGGCTATGTTTGGACACCAGAAAGGTTCCGAGTGGTTTGGGCATTTTTCCAGAGTACGGGGAGGTTATCGGAACCCCCCGGGGAGTTAATGGGCCTTAATAGGACATGGTGGAAGAGAGGAGAAGGCGGCCAAGGTGCCCCCCCCCCAAGCCCAATCCGAATTAGGAGGGGTGCTGGGCCCCCTTTCCTTCTCTCCCTCTCCCTCTTCCTTCTTCTCCTACTCCAACTAGGGAAGGGGGAAAACCTACTCCTACTGGGAGTAGGACTCCCGCTTGGGCGCGCCATAGAGAGGGCCGGCCCTCCCCTCCTCCACTCCTTTATATACGGGGGAGGGGACACCCCATAGACACACAAGTTGATTGTTTAGCCATGTGTGGTGCCCCCCTCCACAGATTTCCACCTCGGTCATATCGTTGTAGTGCTTAGGCAAAGCCCTGCATCAATAACTTCTTCATCACCGTCATCACGCTGTCGTGCTGACGAAACTCTCCCTCGACCTCAGCTAGATCTAGATTTCATGGGACGTCACCGAGCTGAACGTGTGCAGATTGTGGAGGTGTCATACCTTCGGTGCTAGGATCGGTCGGATCATGAAGACGTACGACTACATCAACCGCGTTGTCAAACGCTTCCGCTTTCAGTCTACGAGGGTACGTAGACAACGCTCTCCCCTCTTGTTGCTATGCATCACCTAGATAGATCTTGCGTGATCGTAGGAAAATTTTGAAATTTCCGCGTTCCCCAACAGTGGCATCCGAGCCAGGTATATGTATAGATGTTATATGCATAAGTAGAGTTGTGGGCGATAATAGTCATACTGCTTACCAGCATGTCATACTTTGATTCGGCGGTATTGTTGGATGAAGCGGCTCAAACCGACATTACGTGTACGCCTACGCGAGACTGGTTCTACTGACGTGCTTCGCACACAGGTGGCTAGTGAGTGTCTGTTTCTCCAACTTTAGTTGAATCGAGTGTGGCTATGCCCGGTCCTTGTTGAAGGTTAAAATAGCACACTTGACGAAAAATCATTGAGGTTTTGATGCGTAGGTAAGAACGGTTCTTGCTAAGCCCATAGCAGCCACGTAAAACTTGCAAGAACAAAGTAGAGGACGTCTAACTTGTTTTTGCAGGGCATGTTGTGATGTAATATGGTCAAGACGTGATGATATACAAATTGTTGTATGAGATGATCATGTTTTGTAGAAGTTATCGGCAACTGGCAGGAGCCATATGGTTGTAGCTTTATTGTATGAAATGCAATCGTCATGTAATTGTTTTACTTTATCACTAAGTGGTAGCAATAGTCATAATAACAATAGTTGGCAAGACGACAATGATGCTATGATGGAGATTAAGGTGTCACGCCGGTGACGATGGAGATCATGACGATGCTTCAGTGATGGAGATCGTGAGCACAAGATGATGATGGCCATATCGATTTTGATTGCATGTGATGTTTATCTTTTATGCAGCTTATTTTTCTTAGTAGGGCGGTAGCATTATAGGATGATCCCTTACTAAATTTCAAGGTATAAGTGTTCTCCCTGAGTATGCACCGTTGCTACAGTTCTTCATGCTGAGACACCACATGATGATCGGGTGTGATAAGCTCTACGTTCACATACAATGGGTGCAAGCCAGTTTTGCACACGCAGAATACTCGGGTTAAACTTGACGAGCCTAGCATATGCCGATATGGCCTCGAAACACTACAGACCGAAAGGTCGAGCGTGAATCATATAGTAGATATGATCAACATAGTGATGTTCACCATTGAAAACTACTCCATCTCACGTGATGATCGGACATGGTTTAGTTGATTTGGATCATGTGATCATTTAGATGACTAGAGGGATGTCTATCTAAGTGGGAGTTCTTAAGTAACATGGTTAATTAAACTTTAATTTATCATGAACTTAGTCCTGATAGTATTTTGCAAATTATGTTGTAGATCAATAGCTCGTGTTATAGCTTCTCTATGTTTTTTATATGTTCCTAGAGAAAACTAAGTTGAAAGATGATAGTAGCAATGATGCGGACTGGGTTCGTGATTTGAGGTGTATCCTCATTGCTGCACAGAAGAATTATGTCCTTGATGCACCGCTAGGTGACAGACCTATTGCAGGAGCGAATGCAGACGTTATGAACGTTTGGCTAGCTTAATATGATGACTACTTGATAGTTTAGTGCACCATACTTTACGGCTTAGAACTGGGACTTCAAAAACGTTTCTGAAATGTCACGAAGCATATGAGATGTTCCAAGAGCTTAAATTGGTATTTCAGACTCATGCCCGTGTCAAGAGGTATGAGACTTCCGACAAGTACTTCGCCTAAAAGATGGAGGAGAAATGCTCAGCTAGTGAGCATGTACTCAGAATGTCTGGGTACTACAATCACTTGAATCAAGTGGGAGTTAATCTTCCAGATAAGATAGTGATTGACAAAGTTCTCTAGTCACCATCACCAAGTTACTCGAACTTCGTGATGAACTATAGTATGCAAGGGATAACGAAAATGATTCCTGAGCTCTTTGTGATGCTGAAATCGATGAAGGTAGAAATTAAGAAAGAGCATCAAGTGTTGATGATTAAACAAGACCACTAATTTCAAGAAAAGGGCAAAGGGAACAAAAGGGAACTTCAACAAGAATGGCAAGCAAGTTGTCACTCCCGTAAAGAAGCACAAAGTTGGACCCAAGCCTGAAACTAAGTGCTTCCACTGCAAAGGAAATGGTCATTGGAAGCGGAGTTACCCCAAACATTTGGCGGATAAGTAGGATGGCAAAGTTAACAAAGGTATATTTGATATACAGGTTATTGATGTGTGCCTTACTGGTGTTCATAGTAGCCCCTGGGTATTTGATACTTGTTTAGTTGCTAAGATTAGTAACTCAAAATAGGAGCTGCAGAATAAATAGAGACTAGTTGAGGGTGAAGTGACGATGTATATTGGAAGTGGTTCCAAGATTGATATGATCATCATCGCACACTCCCTATACTTTCGATATTAGTGTTGAACCTAAATAAATGTTATTTGGTGTTTGCGTTGAGTATGAATATGATTAGATCATGTTTATTGCAATATGGTTATTCATTTAAGATAGAGAATAATTGTTATTCTATTTACATGAATAAAACCTTATATGGTCATACACCCAATATTGATGGTTTATTGAATCTCGATCATGGTAATACACATATTCGTAATATTGATGCCAAAAGATGTAAAGTTGATAATGATAGTGCAACTTAATTGTGGCACTGCTGTTTGGGTCATATCGATATAAAGAGCATGAAGAAACTCCATAAAGATGGGCTTTTGGAATCACTTGATTATGAATCATTTGATACTTGCGAACCGTGCCTTATGGGCAAGATGACTAAAACTCCGTTCTCCGGAACAATGTAATGAGCTAATGACTTATTGGAAATAATACATACCGATGTATGCGGTCCGATGAGTGTTGAGGCACAAGGCAGGTATCATTATTTTCTGACCTTCACAAAATGATTTGAGCAGTTATGGGTATATCTACTTAATGAAACATAAGTCTGAAACATTTGAAAAGTTCAAAGGATTTCAGAGTGAAGTGGAGAATCATTGTAACAAGAAAATAAAGTTTCTACGATCTGATCGTGGAGGACAATATTTGAGTTACGAGTTTGACCTTCATTTAAAACAATGTGGAATAGTTTCACAGCTCGTGCCACCTAGAACACCACAGCGTAATGGTGTGTCCGAACGTCGTAACCGCACTTTATTGGATATGGTGCGATCTATGATGTCTCTTACCGAGTAACCACTATCGTTTTGGCGTTATGCATTAGAGACAACTGCATTCACGTTAAACAGGGCACCATCAAAATCCGTTGAGACAATGCCTTATGAACTATGGTTTGGCGAGAAATCAAAGTTTTCATTTCTTAAAGTTTGGGGTTGCGATGCTTATGTGAAAAAGCCTCAACCTGATAAGCTCAAACCCAAATCGGAGAAGTGCGTCTTCATAGGATAACCAAAGGAAACTATTGGGTACACCTTCTATCACAGGTCCGAAGGCAAGATATTCGTTGCTAAGAATGGATCCTTTCTAGAGACCGAGTTTCTCTCGAAAGCAGTGAGTGGGAGGAAAGTAGAGCTTGATGAGGTAATTGTACCTTCTCCCAAATTGGGAAGTAGTTCATCAAAGAAATTAGTTCCAGTGATTCCTACACCAATTAGTGAGAAAGCTAATGATGATGATCATGAAACTTCAGTCAAATTACTACAGAACCTCGTAGGTCTTCCAGAGTACGGTCCGCACCAGAGTGGTACGGTAATCCTGTTCTGCAAGTCATGTTACTAGACCATGATGAACCTACAAACTATGAGGAAGCGAGGATGAGCCCAGATTCCACGAAATGGCTTAAGGCCATGAAATCTGAGATGGGATCCATGTATGAGAACAAAGTGTGGACTTTGGTGGACTTGCCTGATGATCAGCAAGCCATATTAAATAAATGGATCTTCAAGAGGAAGACGGACACTGATAGTAGTTTTACTATCTATAAAGCTCAACTTATCGCCAAAAGGCTTTCGACAAGTTCAAGGTGTTGAATACAATGAGATTTTCTCAACTATAGTGATGCTTAAATCCGTCTGAATCATGTTAGCAGTTGCCATATTTTTTGAAATTTGGCAAATGGATGTCAAAATTGCATTCCTTAAATGGATATTTCTTAAAGAAGAGTTGTATATGATGCAACCAGAAGGTTTTGTCAATCCTAAAGGTACTAACAAGGTGTGCAAGCTCCAGCGATCCATCTATGGACTGGTGCAAGCATCTCGGAGTTGGAATATACGCTTTGATGAGTTGATCAAAGCATATAGTTTTATACAGACTTGCGGTGAAGCCTGTATTTACAAGAAAGTGAGTGGGAGCACTACAGCCTTTCTGATAAAGTATATGTGAATGACATATTGTTGATTGTAAATGATGTAGAATTCTCTGGAAAGCATAAAGGAGAGTTTGAAAGGAGTTTTTCAAAGAAAGACCTCGGTGAAGTTTCTTATATATTGGGCATCAAGATCTATAGAGATAGATTAAGACGCTTGATAAGATTTTTCAATGAATACAGACCTTGACAAGTTTTCTGAAAGAGTTCAAAATGGATCAGTCAAAGAAGAAGTTCTTGCCTGTATTACAAGGTGTAAAGTTGAGTAAGACTCAAAACCCGACCACAGTAGAAGATAGAAAGAGAATGAAAGTTATTCCTTATGCCACAGTCATAGGTTCTATAAAGTATGATGTGTTGTGTACCAGACCTATTGTGCACCTTGCCATGAGTTTGGCAAGAGGGTACGATAGTGATCTAAGAGTAGATCACTGGACAGCGGTCAAAATTATCCTTAGTGAGGACTAAGGAAATATTTCTCGGTTATGGAGTTGATAAAGAGTTCGTCATAAAGAGTTCGTCGTAAAGAGTTACGTCGATGCAAGCTTTACACCGGTCCAAATGACTCTAAGTCTCAATATGCATACATATTGAAAGTGGGAGCAATTAGCTAGAGTAGCTCCATGCAGAGCATTGTTGACAAAGAATATTTGCAAAATACATACTGCTCTGAATGTGACAGACCCGTTGACTAAACCTCTCTCATGAGCAAAATATGATCACACCTTAGTACTCTTTGGGTGTTAATAACATAGCGATGTGAACTAGATTATTGACTCTAGTAAACCCTTTGGGTGTTGGTCACATGGCGATGTGAACTATGGGTGTTAATCACATACAGATGTGAACTATTGGTGTTAAATCACATGGCGATGTGAACTAGATTATTGACTCTAGTGCAAGTGGGACACTGAAGGAAATATGCCCTAGAGGCAATAATAAAGTTATTATTTATTTCCTTATTTAATGATAAATGTTTATTATTCATGCTAGAATTGTATTAACCGGAAACTTAGTACATGTGTGAATACATAGACAAAACATATTGTCCCTAGTATGCCTCTACTTGACTAGCTCGTTTATCAAAGATGGTTATGTTTCCTAACCATAGACATGTATTGTCATTTTATGAACGGGATCACATCATTAGGAGAATGATGTGATGGACATGAACCATCCGTTAGCTTAGCATTATGATCGTTACAGTTTCATTGCTACTTCTCTCTTCATGACTTATACATGTTCCTCAGACTATGAGATTATGCAACTCCTGAATACCGAAGGAACACTTTGCGTGCTACCAAACATCACAACGTAATTGGGTGATTATAAAGGTGCTCTATAGGTGTCTCCGAAGGTGTTTGTTGGGTTGGCATAGATCGAGATTAGGATTTGTCACTCCGTGTTTTGGAGAGGTATCTTTGGGCCCTCTCGGTAATACTCATCACTATAAGCCTTGCAAGCATTTTGACTAATGAGTTAATTGCGGGATGAAGTATTACGGAATGAGTAAAGAGACTTGCCGATAATGGAATTGAACTAGGTATGATGATACCGATGATCGAATCTCGGGCAAGTAACATACCGATGACAAAGGGAACAACGTATGTTGTTATTCGGTTTGACCGATAAAGATCTTCGTAGAACATGTAGGAACCAATATGAGCATCCAGGTTCCGCTATTGGTCATTGACTGGAAGTGAGTCTCGGTCATGTCTACATAGTTCTCGAACCCGGTCTGCATGCTTAACATTCGATGACGATCGGTATTATGAGTTTATGTGTTTTGATATATCGAAAGTTGTTCAGAGTCACGGATGTGATCACGGACACGACGAGGAGTCTCGAAATGGTCGATACATAAAGATTGATATATTGGAAGGCTATGTTTGGACACCGGAAAGGTTCCGAGTGGTTCGGGCACTTTTTTCGGAGTACCGGGAGGTTACGGGAACCCCTCAGGGAGTTAATGGGCCTTAATGGGCCATGGTGGAAGAGAGGAGAAGGTGGCCAAGGTGGGGGCACCCCCCCCCCAAGCCCAATCCGAATTGGGAGGGGGACCGGCCCCCGTTTCCTTCTCTCCCTCTCCCTCTTCCTTCTTCTCCTACTCCAACTAGGGAAGGGGGAAAACCTACTCCTACTAGGAGTAGTACTCCCCCCTTGGGCGCGCCATAGAGAGGGCCGGCCCTCCCCTCCTCCACTCCTTTATATACGGGGGAGGGGGCACCCCATAGACACACAAGTTGATTGTTTATCCGTTTGTGGTGCCCCCCTCCACATATTTCCACCTCGGTCATATCGTGTAGTGCTTAGGCGAAGCCCTGGGTCGATAACTTCATCATCACCATCATCACGCCTTCGTGCTAACGAAACTCTCCCTCGACCTCAGCTGGATAGAGTTCATGGGAGGTCACCGAGCTGAACGTGTGCAGATCACGGAAGTGCCGTACCTTCGGTGCTAGGATCGGTTCGATCGTGAAGACGTACGACTACATCGACCACATGTCATAACGCTTCTGCTTTCGATCTACGAGGGTACGTAGACAACACTCTCCCCTCTTGTTTCTATGCATCACCTAGATAGATCTTGCATGATCGTAGGAAAATTTTGAAATTACCGCGTTCCCTAACAAGTTCACTCAAGGTTAAACTACGAGGTAAAAACAATAACCATAAGCCTACACATTATATCCATGGGTGGCAAGTCGACAGGCTATTCAAAAGCTATGGAAAGCACGGATAAGCCGGTGAGTCAATGAGTCGGTGTCAGCTATTTAGTGGCTCTATTTGTACTACCAAGTGTTGAGCTACTTATGAACAAGAATCCAATGGAGCAACTACATTTACGGATCTAAAAAATACTTCAAAAAGGAAAAAATTAAAAACCTAAACACGAGTGGATACGCGAGTTCGTCTGTCAAGGGGGGGTTTGAGAGTAGTAGAAAGATTCAGGATAGAGCAATGGCACCGCATGTGACGCCCGGATACTTAAGCTACAGTAACCCCCTACGAATGATGCCACGTCACCGCGATTACTGTTGGTAACCTCGCGATGATCCAATCACGTTCGAATTCAAATTCTAGAATTAAGTCAAACGGCAAAAGTTTTCAAACATAAAAACTAAAATGTTCAAAGTGTGACAAATAATCTCTGGTTATTTGTCATGTTGAAACCTGTATTTTAAAATATGTTTTAATGCCCTAAAATAAATAAAATAGGGGCTAAAACTATTATTAAATGCTTTTAATTATTAAACAAATGCAAACTACTTTTTTTAATGTGCCAAATTATGTGCGGAAGTAGACTATTTTATAATATTATTTTAGGTGCAAGTCTTCTACTCCTCCCCCTATCGTCTTCCCCGCCCTGTGGAGTATTTAATAGGCCAGCACTGGGCGCCGGTGCGCCGGCCGAAAGTTTCGGCCGGTCCACCCCCAGCCGCCCGATCTAGCCGCACGAGGCCGTCCGATTGCAGCTTCTCTTCTATCTTTTTCTTACCTTATCCTCTCCTCCAGCACACACAGAGAGAAGCGCCAGGGCCGCCATGGATGCGCGACCACAAAGCACCGCCGGCTCACACTAACCGCCGCGCTGTCGCAACCGCATGCCTCGCTGTCGCCGTCGCCGCTTGCCATCACCATCGCCGCTCGCCGGTTGGAGCACTGGTCGCCGCCCCAGTTCGCTAACCATGTCGCCGCCCTCCCCCCTCCCACCGACTGCCGTTCAAGCAGCCCCAACGACCTTGCGGCGCGCCTCGCCGCGGTGGCCGTCGCAGTTTGCCGTGGTGACCTGTCACGGCTCTAAAAAAAGCTTCGATTGTTGCAGCTTTGGAATTGCTGGTTCCAGCAAGATTAAAAACTGGTTGAAGCAAAATTTATTTCCGGTTGTATCAAAAATTGCTTTGCATCCCTAAAAAAACATAGTCTCCAGCAAAAAAATCCAAAGGTTCCAGCAAAAAAAGATGTTGGTTGAAGCAAAATTGCTTGTCGGTTGTATCAAAAATTGCTTGCCGATCCCATCGAAGAAGAAAGTCATTGCCGCCATGGACAAACACTGCCATTGGTGGATGTAGCAAAGATTATCTTCGGTTCCAACAAAATAATAACATGGTTGTAGCAAAAAAAAATCGCCGGTCGTAGCAAAATCCGGCAATGGATGTAGCAAAACTTCGTCACCGCCGCCGTGCTTACAGCTTCGCCATGAAATCCTTGTAGCAAAATTTTGTGTCAGTAGTAGCAAAATCTGACGAAGGTTGTAGCAAAAAATCATAACGACACGCACCCCACTCTCCGCCAGCCCCGCCGATTGAAACATCCCCGGCCGGCTGCTCCCCAGTCGCGGGCCCTCATCGTCTTCCTTGCACTAACGCGCCTCCCCCTTGCGGCGTGGGCAGAGAAGGGGGTAACCAGCTACATAGCTCCCACGCCCGGCCCAGGCTCGCAGGCTCACGGCGTCTCCCGGCCGGAGCAGCAGCAGATGGCCGCACCTTCAGCGGAGACATGGAAGAGCTCGCCCTGCGGTGTTGAGGAATTTAACGGAGGAGAAGAGAAAAGAGATAGACTGCGAGGGGAATGGTTGTGCGGTGTGAAGAGATACGGGATGGGCGTGTCCTTCAGGCCCACCTAGGCACGTGGCCAGCTTTTTACGTGTGATGTGCGAGCGTGTGCCAGCGCGACCGGCGCAAAGTTAAGCCGGCGCACCGGTGTTCAACGTTTCCCTGTTTAATATAACTAGTGTTGTTTTAAAAAGTTTAGGAAAACAGGAAAGCTTTTAAAAGAAAAAAACCAAAAGTAAAAAAATAGAAAAGCCCCACAAGCCAGCCGGCCCAGCCCACTCCTCCCCCTATCGTCTTCCCCGCCCTGTTCGACTGACCGAGCGCTCGCGCGCGTCGGCCGCAGCCCGACCACCTCGCCGTCCCCGCCGCCGAGGTGATAAGATCGCCACCCCCACCGACGCCTCGAACTCTTCCCCCACTCGCCCACTTGCCCCCTCTCGCTCGCCTCTGTGCCTCCCCTTCTTCAAATCCACCTCTCCCATCTCCTCTCGTCGATCCCGAGCGCACCCGTCGCCATGGCCCCGTCCTTGCCACGTCCAACGTCGCCACCTCGCCTCGTCCCCGTGACAGATCGGTTCTTCGGCCCTCGCTACGTCCTCCCCGACCACCTGCTCGAGCCAGGACCCCCTGCATCACCCTCCCCCCCCCCCCCCCCCCGCCAATGCCATCACCTTCTTCCTCGGGTCACCGCCACCTTCTTCGACTTCGGCGACTGCTGCTGCTACTAAGCCTCTCACGGGCCTTTCTTGGCCGCACCGTGAGCTCCTCCCTTCCTCTCCTCCCGCCGTGTTTTTCGTCGTAGCTAGCTCGCCCGCAAGCCGAGCTCCGCCGTCCGCCATTGTCGTCGTAGGGCTCGCCTTCGAGCTCCTCCGCTCGAGCCAGTAGCTCCGACGAGCTCCTGGAGTGCCATAGACCTCGCCTAGCCCTTTGCTTCGCTCACACACGCTCTGTAGCGTCGGTCCCGAACTCCGGCCGAATGCGCCGCCCGCCGCCGTTGATGTAGCGCTCCATTCCGGTCGTGTTAGCCCACGGGACCGCCGTAGATCGATGCGGCGTCGGACGCCCGATCGAACGCGCCTAGCCGCATCTCTCCCCGTGCCCCGTAGCGTTTTTCCGGCGAAGTCCGGCGATGCTCCGCCGTGGAAATGGTCGCTGACGCGTCTCCGGCGCCACTGGCCGACGTGGCCCTTCGGGCCCCACCTCACAGCCACTGACTATGGGCCCCACGCGCCCCAGATGACTCGGTTGACCCAGTCAACTGCTGACTGGGCACCCGTGGGCCACTGACGTGTGGGTCCCGCGTGTAATTAATCTGATTTGAAGTTAAAAGTTTAATTAGTAAATAGATTAGTCTAGTGTCTCACTGACATATTGGGCCCACACCCCTAATTAGTTTAGTTAGATTAGTTAATTCACTGTTATAGCCACTCTCAATGACCAGTGGGTCCTGCCGGACCCACAATTTACGGTTTGACCTGGTCAGCCGACCAGCTGGCTGCTGACGTCATCCTCTAGTCATGCCGACGTCATAATTCCATTTCTGTTATTTTAGATAATTCCTGAAAATGTTTTAATCTTTGAAAATTCGTAGAAAATAAACGGTAGCTCGGATGAAAAGGTTTTATACATGAAAGTTGCTTAGAACGACGAGATAAATCCGAATACGCAGTCCGTTCATCTGTCACACATCCCTAGCATAGCAAACGTTGAAGTTTTCCCCTCTGTCTGTTTGACAGACGTCCGGAACTGGGAAAACTTTCCCAGATGTTTCCCCCTTCGCCAGTATCGCCTAGCACCGCGTTAGAACACTTCTATCCCGCTTGTTGTCTTCTTATGCTTATGTTTACGTGTATTTACTGTTTCTTCCCCCTCTTCTTTCCGGTAGACCCCGAGACCGCTGCTGATGTCCCTATGATCGACTACGTCATCGATGACCCTCCTTGTCTAAGCAACCAGGCAAGCCCCCCCCCCCCTTTGATCATCCCGATATCGCCCATTCTATACTCTCATGCTTGCATTAGATTTTGCTACTGTTATTGTTTGCTCCTATTCTGATGCATAGCCTACTTTTGTAACATGCTCATTCACTACTAGGGAAAAGCCTAGCAGCAGCGCGGGTTTTAGGCCTATCAGTAGCGCGGGCAGGAGCGCTACTGATAAGGCGCTACAGCTAAAGCTTAGCAATAGCGCGCCTAGACCCACGCTACTGCCAACTTGACTTAGTAGTAGCGCTTCTCCAGAACAGCGCTACTGGTAATTAGTAGTAGCGCTTCTCCTTTCCCGCGCTACTACTATTATTTAGTATTTTATTTCTTTTTTATTTCATGTTGTATTCATACACCTTTACACAAGTTTTTATACAACGGGAATTTAGAGATTGTTTTTACATCATAATGAGTTATTACATCACGGGGTGAAAGAACCATGGACTAGTTTCAAGTGGATGTCCATCCACTTGAAACTAATCCGTGGTTCTTTCACCCA
This sequence comes from Triticum timopheevii, assembly GCA_963921465.1. NCBI lineage: Eukaryota > Viridiplantae > Streptophyta > Magnoliopsida > Poales > Poaceae > Triticum > Triticum timopheevii. Next base: position 111,129,515 of record OY997270.1, read on the forward strand.
ATGATATAATAATATCATCATCATCATCATATCATTAACAACTTATCATCATAACACATCATTGTCATATAACACCTCCTCAAGATCATCGTTTTCATCAATGACATCACATAGCAAATTGGTCACTAGTCGTAATCACAAGTACTCCTCATTATCAACTCTAACACATTACCACATAATAAACATACTGTACCACATAGGACCTACTATATTCGATTAAGACCTACTACATTTTCTAAGGTAAAATAGCAAAAAACAAGATAGCCCCTAACTCTCCATAATGGAGAATGGAGATTAGCCTGTCTCCAATTCTTGCCTTTCGTTGAATGTTACTTCCAAGAACCTCCTTGCGAATGTCCATACATTTCTTCCATTCTTTGATGAACATGTGTTCACCGGTTTTAGAAATCCGATATGCACAGGTGAGCTCCCTAGATTTACCTGGCAGTATGTTCAGAACTATAAGGCGACCATTCAGATACATCAAATGAGGCACATAATCCATCGGGAGTTTCTGTTGAAAAACGTAGTAATAACTTCATAGTTAGCAATGATGTACTAGTTTTAGAAGTATGCAAAAGATGCACGGATGTCGTAATAGTAAAAAATCTTACCAGGGTATCTCCAGAGAAGTTACCGTGGTTCAACACGTGCACTAGTGGCACGTATTCACCATAATTTGGAGGAGTTCGATAATAGTTATTGTAATCCTCAAGAAGAGTACAAAATGCGATTAGATGATTTTTCTCCTTAAAGTTAATTCGGAGCCATCGGTGTAGTGGGTTTTGTCTACCATCTTCCGCACAGTCTTTGAAGAATCAAAATAAGCTGTCAATGGAAATAAGTTGTCAACTATTTTGAAATAAACAATATAAATTAGTTAATAACTATGTTTGAGAAACTCACATAGCGGTACAATCGGAAGCGTATCAACAAGGACCCAAATGTCCATATTGTCTTGCTCGATGTCAGGATCATCAAGATCCATGGTGACAATCATACCCTCATAAAAACCATACATTTTGCAAAGTGCTTTCCAATTTTGGCAACCAAAATGGGTTACGCTCTGAGCATTGCACAGATTTACTTCAAAATCCATATCATGATGGGTCCTTAGGTGCATTTTCTTTGTTTCAAAATTTTCATGGTCTTCAAAACCCATCCTCTCCAAGACATAGCGTCTTGCATGGCATGGGATAAGCTAGTCGAATTGTAAAAGATGAAAATTAGACGTTGAAATAGTTGAAGTCATGCTTAATTACGAAAAAACACTTGTCGTTATTGCGTACCGTTTCAACATCGAAGATCTCCTCGAGCTTAATGCTGAAGCGCCGATCTTCATCCAGCTCAACGAACCTGTCGCACATACCTCGATCGTCGTGGCACCAGCTGCACTCCCCCGGGAGATTATCGTCGTCCGAGTACGACATTTCCTACATATTCTAGCACATTATTTTTCGAGAAAATCCAGGCCACTCGATATTTCCTACATATTCTAGCACAAGTCATGCCAGAATTCACGGAAAAATCCGGCATGACCTTTGCTAAAAAAGGACATATCGAGCGCCTGAAATTTGCCAGAACAGAAATTAATCAACACTCTGGCAAAACATAGGCCACTCGGAGGTGTAAACTGAACATGAACGGCCACTTGGGCAACCACATATCCTATTTGAGCAACACAAGATATACATGGATATTTGGCTGGTCTCACCTCGATGTTGGAGGGGGTCGGTGACGGGGACGACGGCGGGGATGATGGAGGGGCTCCTTGATTTCTGTAAAAGCAAAAACCGTATAAGTTATCACTAATACATCCCGAATAATTGCTTAAACTAAAAAATAACAACAAATATGACATGTTCAACTAGTTTATTCATTCAACTAGTTCTTACTAAATATAAACTTACTATAAATAGAAAAAAACTAGTTCTTTCTAAAAATAAAGTAGTTCAACTAGTTATATTAATTATCTTACTAAAAATACATTAGTTCTATTAATTCAACTAGTTCAACTAGTTTATTAATTTACATACTAAACTAGTTCAACTACAACTAAAGTAGTTCAACTACAACTACTATTAATCATACTGCCCTAGTTAACTAGTACCATCACTACTAGTAATTAACATCTACTACTACTAAAAATCATTATCTATGAACCCTAAATTAACATATACTACTACTAAACAACATCTAGTACTAACTAAGCAGAGGGAAAGGGGGTGGGGGCGACGGAGAGGTAGGGGCGGCGAGGGCGGGATTGGGATCGGGAGGCAGCGGTGCTGGGTGGGCTCGGGTGGCAGCGGTGAGGTCGAGGGCGGTGGGAGGAGGGCTGCCGGCGGAGGAGGGAGGAGGGGCGGCCGCAGGCGGAGGGAGGATGTGCGAGGAGGAGGGAGGAGGGACTGAAGGAGGGGAGTACCTCGGCGGCGAACAGACGAAGGCGGCGGCGGCACGACGCACGACGACGGTTATCAGCGCGCAGGCGAGAGTGAGAGTGTGAGTGAGAGAGAGGGTCGGCCGCGCGCGTGGGGATAAGGTAGGGATAGTTGTAGCGCTTTTGCCAAAATGCGCTACCTCTAATCTGAATAGCAGTAGCGCTCTTCACTATTACGCGCTACTGCTAAGTTGGACTACCAGTAGCGCTTTGCAGATAAAGCGCTACTGCTAAGTGTAAGTATACAAAAATATGTCAATGCAAAAATACATTGGCCATCAATGATCTTTTTGTGTACAATCTGAATTGTCAATATGAGTTCTATCCGGTAGGAACCGGAGAGGACTCATATTAGAGCCACAAATTCTACACATAGAGTTCAGTGAAGACCAACTGGTTGTGATAGTTTCAGAAGTAACATATTTAAGGTGATAAACACCCTGTTCGCGAAGCGAGGTGGGACTAAACTTGTGGGCTGATCTTAGCAGTAGCGATTTTCTTAGAAGCGCGCTGCTGCTAACTTCTATAGCAGTAGCGCGGTTCAGTATAGGGCGCTACTGCTATAACTAGCTGGGTGGCGAGGTCATGGCAATTAGAGCAGTAGCGCGGTTTGGTGAGGACGCGCTACTGCTATTTTCCTTTCAGCAGCGTGTTTTGCTATCACACGCTGCTGCTAAATAGCAATAGCGTCGTATTTTGAGGAGCGCTGCTGGTAAGATTCTGTGTATAGGCTTTTCCCTAGTAGTGATTGTACCTTACCTGCTTACCCTAAACTGCTTAGTATAGGTTGGTTAGTGATCCATCAGTGACCCCCACCTTGTCCTTGTTGCCCCTGCTTCATCATCGACAACTCGATCAACGTGATCGACGACCAGAGCCCGACACCTCACATCACATCACTCCCCTTTAGCTGCTCGACTCTACAGAGCTACTATCGAGTGCCGAGGGTGATCCCTCATAATGCACCCCTGATGATAATTCTGTAGTGTAGCTATTCGGTCGTGATCATCGAGGATGATTTCCTCTTTCACCATTCCTGATACGACTCTGTCATTCAACACCTCAAGTGTGAATTGATATCCCACAAGTGTAGGGGATCGCAACAGCTTTCAAGGGTAAAGTATTCAACCCAAATTTATTGATTCGACACAAGGGAAGCCAAAGAATATTCTTGAGTATTAGCAGTTGAGTTGTCAATTCAACCACACCTGGATAACTTTGTATCTGCAGCAAAGTATTTAGTAGCAAAGCAATATGATAATAAAGGTAACGGTAGCAAAAGTAATGTTTTTGGGTTTTGTAGTGATTGTAACAGTAGCAACGGAAAAGTAAATAAGCGAAGAACAATATGTGAAAAACTCGTAGGCAATGGATCAGTGATGGATAATTATGCCGGATGCGATTCTTCATGTAATAGCTATAAAATAGGGTGACACAGAACTACCTCCAATTCATCAATGTAATGTAGGCATGTATTCCGTAAATAGTCATACGTGCTTATGGAAAAGAACTTGCATGACATCTTTTGTCCTACCCTCCCATGGCAGCGGGGTCCTAGCGGAAAATAAGGGATATTAAGGCCTCCTTTTAATAGAGAACCGGAACAAAGCATTAGCACATAGTGAATACATGAACTCCTCAAACAATGGTCATCACCGAGAAGTATCCCGATTATTGTCACTTCGGGGTTGTCGGATCATAACACATAATAGGTGACTATAGACTTGCAAGATAGGATCAAGAACACAAATATATTCATGAAAATATAATAGGTTCAGATCTGAAATCATGGCACTCGGGCCCTAGTGACAAGCATTAAGCATAGCAAAGTCATAGCAACATCAATCTCAGAACATAGTGGATACTAGGGATCAAACCCTAACAAAACTAACTTGATTACATGGTAAATCTCATCCAACCCATCACCATCCAGCAAGCCTACGATTTAATTACTCACACAGGGCAGTGAGCATCATGAAATTGGTGATGGAGGATGGTTGATGATGACGACGGCGACGAATCCCCCTCTCTGGAGCCCCCGAACGGACTCCAGATCAGCCCTCCTGAGAGAGATTAGGGCTTGGCGGCGGCTCTGTGTCGTAAAACGCGATGAAACTTTCTCTCTGATTTTTTTCTCCCCGAACGTGAATATATGGAGTTGGAGTTGAGGTCGGTGGAGGTCCAGGGGGCCCATGAGACAGGGGCGCGCCCAGGGGGAGGGGGCGCGCCCCCCACCCTCGTGGACAAGGTGTGGGCCCCCTGGTCTTGATTCTTTTGCCAGTATTTTTTATATTTTCCAAAAAGTGCCTCCATTGATTTTCAGGACATTCCGAGAACTTTTCTTTTCTACACATAAAACAACATCATGGCAGTTCTGCTGAAAACAGCGTCAGTCCGGGATAGTTTCATTCAAATCATGCAAGTTAGAGTCCAAAACAAGGGCAAAAGTGTTTGAAAAAGTAGATACGTTGGAGACGTATCAACTCCCCCAAGCTTAAACCTTTGCTTGTCCTCAAACAATTCAATTGATAAACTGAAAGTGATAAAGAAAAACTTTTACAAACTCTTTTTGCTCTTGTTGTTGTAAACATGCAAAGCCATCATTCAGGTTTCAGCAAATATTATGAACTAACCATACTCACAATAACACTTAGGTCTCATAGTTACTCATATCAATAGCATAATCAGCTAGCGAGCCATAATAATAAAACTCGGATGACAACACTTTCTCAAAATAATCATAACATAATATAACAAAATGGTATCTCGCTAGCCCTTTTTGAGACCGCAAAACATAAATGCAGAGAACCTTTAAAGATCAAGGACTGACTAAACATTGTAATTCATGGTAAAAGAGATCTAGTCAAGTCATACCCAATATAAACCAATAGTAATGAATGCAAATGACAGTGTGCTCTCGAGCGGGTGCTTTTTAATAAGAAGGGTGATGACTCGACATAAAATTAAATAGATAGTCCCTTCGCAGAGGGAAGCAGGGATTTGTAGAGATGCCAGAGCTCGATTTTAAAATAGAGGTTGAATAACATTTTGAGCGGCATACTTTCGCTGTCAACGCAACAACTATGAGATGGCTGTATCTTCCATACTACATGCATTATAGGCAGTTCCCAAACAGAATGGTAAAGGTTTATACTCCCCCAACAACCAACAAGCATCAATCCATGGCTTGCTCGAAACAACGAGTTCCTCCAACTAACAACAGCCATGGGGGAGTTTTGTTTAATTATTTTGATTTTCTTTGATCTTTTTGGATCATGGGACTGGGCATCCTGGTTACTGGCCCTTTCTCGTGAATGAGGAGCGGAGTCCACTCCTCTTGAGAATAACCCACCTAGCATGGAAGATATAGGCAGCCCTAGTTGTCACATGAGCTGCTCGAGCATACAAAACAAAATTTCATTTGAAGGTTTGGAGTTTGGCACATACAAATTTACTTGGAACGGCAGGTAAATACCGCATATAGGTAGGTATAGTGGACTCATATGGAATAACTTTGGGGTTTAAGGAGTTTGGATGCACAAGAAGTATTCCCGCTTAGTACATGTGAAGGCTAGCAAAAGACTGGGAAGCGACCAACTGAGAGAGCGACAACAGTCATAAACATGCATTAAAATTAATTTACACCGAGTACAAGCATGAGTAGGATATAATCTACCATGAACATAAATATCATGAAGGCTATGTTGATTTGTTTCAACTGCATGCGTGAACATGTGCCAAGTCGAGTCACTCAATTCATTCAAAGGAGGATACCATCCCATCATACCACATCATAATCATTCTAATAGCATGTTGGCACGCAAGGTAAACCATTATAACTCATAGCTAATCAAGCATGGCACAAGCAACTATAATCTCTAAATGTCATTGCAAATATGTTTACCTCATAATATGTTGAATCAGAATCGATGAACTCATCATATTTACAAAAACAAGAGAGGTCGAGTTCATACCAGCTTTTCTTATCCCAGTAAGTCCATCATATATCGTCATTATTGCCTTTCACTTGCACGACCGAACGATGTGTATAATAATAAGAGTGCACGTGCATTGGACTAAGCTGGAATCTGCAAGCATTCAACTCAAGAGAGAAGACAGGGTAATATGGGCTCTAAATTAAATAAACAATCATGCATATGAGAGCCACTAAGCATTTTCAATATGGTCTTCTCGACCCCCAAAGGAAAGAAAAGAAAAGAAAACTATTTACACGCGAAGGCTCCCAACAAGTAAGAAGAAGAACTAGAAATCTTTTTGTGTTTTCATCTTAATTTCTACTACAAGCATGGAAATTAAACTGACTAAATTTTTTGGTTTTTCTTAAAGTTTATCAAACACACAAGAAGAAAACGAGAAAAAGAAAATTTAAACTAACATGGATAATACAATGAAAGAGTATGAGCACCGACGACTAGTGTGTGAACATGAATGTAAAGTCAGTGAGAAATACGTACTCCCTCAGGCTTAGGCTTTTGGCCTAAGTTGGTCTAATTCCAAGGACCGCTTGGCTGATATCCGTAGTTGTAGCTGGGGTCGTACTGCGATGCAGCGGCAACCGCCTCCTGAGCTGCGGCGTGTTGGCGAGCTGCCTCCAGTCTCCCCTCGTGTTCAGCTGCTTCCTCCCTGGTAACAACATATCTTCCTTTTGCCTGATAATAAAAAAGGAGAGGAGCAGGAAGAGTAACATGGACGACGTTGCGTCTGTCATAGATTAGCCGATACTGGAGGAATTGTTCATTCCTCCTAAGAAATTGATGATTGACCATAGCTTCATTATCCAAATAAATAGGAGGTATTATCATATCCCCTCTCCTGGGGCTATACCAAGATAATTAGCCACACGTGTTGCATAAATTCCTCCAAATAAATTTCCCTTTCTACTATTATTTTGCAACCTACGTGCAACTATTGCCCCCAAGTTATAACCTTTATAACCTAACACAGCACTCTTGAGGACACACAGATCAGGGACACACATATGACATGCTTCATCCTTACCGTTAATGCATCTACCAATAAAGAGAGCAAAATAATGTATAGCAGGAAAATGGATGCTCCCTATGGTAGCTTGTGCTATATCCCTAGATTCTCCCACAGTAATACTAGCAAGGAAATCTCTAAATTAAGATTTGTGAGGATCATTAATATTACCCCACTGCGGGAGTTTGCAAGCAGTTGTAAAATCCTCTAAGTCCATGGTATAAGATGTATCATAAATATCAAATAGGACACTAGGAGAATTACGCGTACAATTATATTTAAACCTCCACACAAAGGAATCAGTCAATTGATAGTACTAAGGACACTTATCTTGTAAGAAGTCCTCCAGCTCAGCATTACGCACATACGCGTCAAATTCCTCCTTAAAGCCTGCTTCGACCATAAAATCATCGGATGGCCACTCACAAGCTCGTACATCTGCGTCCCTCGGCAATTCAACATCTTGCTCACGTATAGAAATCCTAGGCCCTTTCCTCACCGAGGAACCACCTTGGTACATTCTCCTAGACATAATTCTTTTTTTGAAAAATTTCTGAAATTTTAGTAACTTCAAAATAAAAGTGAATAAAACTAAACAAGCCTGATAGCAACTACTCCTACAAGTGCCTAGAGCCTATATCATGCATTGGAATTGCTTGGGACCTCATAAATTTAACATGCAAGCTCAAGAACATGGTCATCTATGCAGCAAAAATTTGCAATGAATAAAGCACTAGAACAAAAACTAATTGGACCAATGGAGGACATATCAAGCAACAATCTCCCAAAGCAGTTTTGTGAATGGAGCTTTGAGCAAGGAAATCGAAAATCGCAGTAAAATGAGCTAGAACTCGTGCTTGAGCTGGATGGGGATTTTTTTTGGTAGAAGATGAAGTGTGTGGGTGCTGGCATAAGTGGAGGGGGGCCACCAGGGGCCGACGAGACAGGGGGCGCGCCCAGGTGGGGTGAGCGCGCCCTCCACTCTCGTGGCCTGGTGCTTGCCCCTCCTGTAGTGTTTTCAGTGCCTAAATTCCTCAAATATTCCATAAAAAATCATACTAAATTTGCAGGGCATTTGGAGCACTTTTATTTTTAGGATATTTTTTAATGCACGGATAATTCAGAAAACAGACAGATAATACTATTTTTAATTTATTTATTCTAAATAACAGAATGTAAAAAGTGGTTACAGAAGGTTGTGCCTTCTAGTTTCATCCATCTCGTGATCATCAAAATGAATCCCCTAACAAGGTTGATCAAGTCTTTTTAACAAACCCATTCCGAATAACACGGAACCGAAGAAATTTCGAATAAACTAAGTTACCTCAACGGGGATATGAAAATCCCCAACAATAAGAATATCATATTTTTTCTTGACAGTAGGAAGAGGAAATTCAAAACCTCCAATAATAATAGTTGGAACTTTTCCAATAGAATTGAAGCTATGAACTTGAGATTGTTTCCTCGAAAAGTGTACCGTATGCTCATTACCATTAATATGAGAAGTGGCATTGCCTTTGTTGCAATCAATAACAGCCCCTGCAGTATTCAGAAAAGGTCTACCAAGGATAATAGACATACTATCGTCCTCGGGAATATCAAGAATAACAAAGTCCGTTAAGATAGTGACATTTGCAACCACAACAGGCACATCCTCACAAATACCGACAGGTATAGCAGTTGATTTATCAGCCATTTGCAAAGATATTTAAGTAGGTGTCAACTTATTCAATTCAAGTCTATGATATAAAGAGAGAGGCATAACACTAACACCGGCTCCAATATCACATAAAGCAGTTCTAACATAATTTCTTCTAATGGAGCATGGTATAGTTGGTACCCCCGGATCTCCAAGTATCTTTGGTATTCCACCCTTAAAAGTGTAATTAGCAAGCATGATGGAAATTTAAGCTTCCGGTATCTTTCTTTTGTTTGTAATGATATCCTTCATATACTTAGCATAAGGATTTACTTTAAGCATATCAGTTAAGCGCATACGTAAGAAGATAGGTCTAATCATTTCAGCAAAGCGCTCAAAAATTTCATCATCCTTTGACTTGGATGGTTTAGGAGGAAAGGGCATGGGTTTCTGAACCCATGGTTCTCTTTCTCTACCGTGCTTCCTAGCAATAAAATCTCTCTTATCATAACGTTGATTCTTTGATAGTGGGTTATCAAGATCAACAGCAGGTTCAATCTCTACATCATTGTTTTTGCTAGGTTGAGCATCAACATGAACATTATCATTAACATTATCACTAGGTTCATATTCATCACCTGATTGTGTTTCAGCATCAGAAATAGAAATATCATTGGGATTCTCAGGTGTGTCTATAGTAGGTTCACTAGAAGCATGCAAAGTTCTATCGTTTTTCTTTTTCTTCTTTTTAGAAGAACTAGGTGCCTCTAAATTGTTTCTCTAAGAATCTTGCTCGATTCTCTTAGGGTGGCCTTCAGGATACAAAGGTTCCTGAGTCATTCTACCAGTTCTAGTAGCCACTCTAATAGCAAAGTCATTTTTATTATTTATTTCATCAAGCAAATCATTTTGAGCTTTAAGTACTTGCTCATCTTGAGTAGCAACCATAGAAGCATATTTGCTAATGAGTTTAAGTTCACCTTTAACTCTAGCCATATAATCTCTCACACGTCCTATCTCGAAAGCATTATTCTTTAACTCTCTACCAACATAAGCATTAAAACTTTCTTGTCTAGCCATAAAGTCATCAAATTCATCTAAGCATGGGCTATGAAATTTAGTAGAGGGGATTTCAACTTTTTCATATCTATAGAGAGAATTTACCTTTACTACCTGTGTCGGGTTATCAAGACAGTGTGGTTCTTCAACAGGCGGTATATTAAGACCATGTATTTCTTCAATAGGTGGTAAATTCTTAACATCTTCAGCTTTAATACCTTTTTCTTTCATTGATTTCTTTGCCTCTTGCATATCTTTAGGACTGAGAAATAAAGCACCTCTCTTCTTCGGAGTGGGTTTAGGAATAGGCTCAGGAGTTGGCTTAATTGGTTCAGGAATTGCCTCAGGAATTGGCTTAGGAAGAGTCCAATTATTTTCATTAGTCAACATATTATTCAATAGTAATTCAGCTTCGTCGACGGTTCTTTCCCTAAAAACACAACCAGCACAACTATCCAAGTAGTCCTTGAAAGCATCGGTTAGTCCATTATAAAAGATATCAAGTATTTCATTTTTCTTAAGAGGATGATCAGAAAAAGCATTAAGTAATCGGAGAAGCCTCCCCCAAGCTTGTGGGAGACTCTCTTCTTCGATTTGCACAAGATTATATATTTTCCGCAAGGCAGCTTGTTTGTTATGAGTAGGGAAATATTTAGCAGAGAAGTAATAAATCATATCCTGGGGACTACGCACACAACCAGGAGCAAGAGAATTATACCAAGTCTTAGCATCACCCTTTAATGAGAACGGAAATATCTTAAAGATATAAAAATAGAAAGATCTATCATCATGAGTAAACAGGGTAGCTATATCATTCAACTTGGTAAGATGTGCCACAACAGTTTCAGATTCAAGGCCATAAAAAGGATCAGATTCAACTAAAGTAATAATCTCAAGATCAACAGAGAATTCATAATCCTTATCAGTAACACAGATAGGTGAAGTAGCAAAAGCAGGGTCAGGTTTCATTCTAGCATTAAGAGACTGTTGCTTCCATTTTGCTAATAATTTCTTAAGATCATATCTATCATTGCAAGCAAAGATGGCTCTAGCAGCTTCTTCATTCATAACATAACCCTCGGGAACAACACGCAATTCATAATCATTGGGAGAATTTTCATCATCACTATCATCAATAATAGCATCTTCAATAATTTCATTCCCCCTAACTCTAGCAAGTTGTTCATCAAGGAATTCACCTAATGGCAAAGTAGTATCACGCACAGAAGTAGTTTCATCATAAGTATCATGCATAGTAGAAGTGGCACATCAATAGCATGCGACATATCAGAGTTCATAGCAGTAGAAGGTTTAGGTGTCGCAAGCTTACTCAAAATAGAAGGAGAATCTAGTGCAGAGCTAGATGGAAGTTCCTTACCTCCCCTCGTAGTTGAGGGATAGATCGTAGTTCGGTTGTCTTCCAAGTTCTTCATAGTGATCAACAGATATAAATCCCAAGTGACTCAGAGAATAGAGCTATGCTCCCTGGCTACGGCGCCAGAAATTAGTCTTGATATCCCAAAAGTGTAGGGGATCGCAACAGCTTTCGAGGGTAAAGTATTCAACCCAAATTTATTGATTCGACACAAGGGGAGCCAAAGAATATTCTTGAGTATTAGCAGTTGAGTTGTCAATTCAACCACACCTGGATAACTTAGTATCTGCAGCAAAGTATTTAGTAGCAAAGCAATATGATAATAAAGGTAATGGTAGCAAAAGTAATGTTTTTGGGTTTTGTAGTGATTGTAACAGTAGCAACGGAAAAGTAAATAAGCGAAGAACAATATGTGAAAAACTCGTAGGCAATGGATCAGTGATGGATAATTATGCCGGATGTGATTCCTCATGTAATAGGTATAAAATAGGGTGACATAGAACTAGCTCCAATTCATCAATGTAATGTAGGCATGTATTCCGTAAATAGTCATACGTGCTTATGGAAAAGAACTTGCATGACATCTTTTGTCCTACCCTCCCGTGGCAGCGGGGTCCTAGCGAAAACTAAGGGATATTAAGGCCTCCTTTTAATAGAGAACCGGAACAAAGCATTAACACATAGTGAATACATGAACTCCTCAAACTATGGTCATCACCGAGAAGTATCCCGATTATTGTCACTTCGGGGTTGTCGGATCATAACACATAATAGGTGACTATAGACTTGCAAGATAGGATCAAGAACACAAATATATTCATGAAAACATAATAGGTTCAGATCTGAGATCATGGTACTCGGGCCCTAATGACAAGCATTAAGCATAGCAAAGTCATAGCAACATCAATCTCAGAACATAGTGGATACTAGGGATCAAACCCTAACAAAACTAACTTGATTACATGGTAAATCTCATCCAACCCATCACCGTCCAGCAAGCCTACGATGGAATTACTCACACACGGCGGTGAGCATCATGAAATTGGTGATGGAGGATGGTTGATGATGACGACGGCGATGAATCCCCCTCTCTGGAGCCCCGAACGGACTCCAGATCAGCCCTCACGAGAGAGATTAGGGCTTGGCAGCGGCTCCGTGTCGTAAAACGCGATGAAACTTTCTCTCTGATTTTTTTCTCCCCGAACGTGAATATATGGAGTTGGAGTTGAGGTCGGTGGAGGTCCAAGGGGCCCACAAGACAGGGGGCGCGCCCAGGGGGAGGGGGCGCGCCCCCACCCTCGTGGACAGGGTGTGGGACCCCTGGTCTTGATTCTTTCGCCAGTATTTTTTATATTTTCTAAAAAGTGCCTCCGTGGATTTTCAGGACATTCCGAGAACTTTTCTTTTCAACACATAAAACAACATCATGGCAGTTCTGCTGAAAACAGCGTCAGTCCGGGTTAGTTTCATTCAAATCATGCAAGTTAGAGTCCAAAACAAGGGCAAAAGTGTTTGGAAAAGTAGATACGTTGGAGACGTATCATGAACCTCGAGGGTGGTCCTTCTTACATTTACCTTGATGATTACGCCCGTTCAAGAATTCATCCGATTAACCAGTTAACTTACCGATTAATCCCTACTCGTAGGGTCACCGAGTAGCCTATAAACCGATAAATCGTCCGATTAATTGATTAAATGGCCGATTAACTTGCCGATTAGCCGATTAATCCCCTACACACCAGCCAACCGAGCAGCTACCAGTTAACGATTTCCTCAACAATGATGATTACATTGAGTGGAATCCACCGGGGGTGATTCCTCGGGTTTTCCCCTTGATGTCTGGACACACAGTTACCTTGAATTTACTTGAGACCTTTGATGAAGTCGGGTCGGCCCTGAGGGGTACCCGCGAGTTGATGTGAAAGTCAGGCGGGCCCGTAGAGCACTCGCGAGTTTTCCACGTGGCACGGCCGGGCAGTCTGGGCCCTTGCCGTAAGTCTATGAGACGGGGCGACGGGGTCACCTTATCGTGAGTCTCTGCTCGTCTCCGCGAGCCCCCAATGCACTAACAGGTTTCGGTATTTGTTTTGAGTTGGCCTCTAGCCTTTACGCACTAACCACCACGCGAGAATAGATATGGCCTCGACGTCGCAGTATCAGCCGAAGCTTTGTCAGACGTCCAGTTCAGCATTGTGGCACGGTCGGATCGTGCTGGCCATCCAAGGCAGTGCTGGTATCCACCCTGCACACAACGACCCGGAGTGCTGCGAGCGATGGGCCCAAGACCCCGGAGTGCTTAGGATGTAGATCGGCGGGGACCTCTCTGCTGAGCCTAGGTAGGGCTGCGACGTGTAGATCTTCCGAGGGCGGGCATTGACCCCAGAAAGGTGTGTCCGGCCAGAGTGATCGAGCATGTTGGGTAACGTGGTGCATCCCTGCAGGGAAGATATATATTCGAATACCGTGTCCACGGTAATGGACATTCAGACTTATATCCTGATCTTATATAACTAGAAATGGATACTTGAGATATGTGTGGATATGTGCCTCCGGGATTGCTTTCTCACAGGGAGTCGAGGAAGGATCTCTAGGCGTTGGTTCTACAACTTGTTTGTTAAATATAAACTGCTACTCTTTACTCTTCTACATGATGCAAGATGCTCGGAGCTGCTTGAAGATGCTCGTCTTTGATAGGCTGGGCCTTCCCCCTCTATTCTGGCATTCTGCAGTTCAGTCCACAGATACAACCCTTCCATTTGATACCAATGCATACTTAGTATAGATCTGATGCTTGCGAGTACTTTGGATGAGTACTCACGGTTGCTTTGCTACCCCTTTTCCCCCTTCTTTCTTCTTTCCAGTTGATGCAACCAGATGGTGGATCCCTGGAGCGAGATGCCACCGCCGATGGGTGCTACTACGTGGAGACCGCCGACGACCAGGAGTAGTGAGGAGGTCCCAGGCAGGAGGCCTTGCCTCTTCGATCGCGTTGCTTTTGTGTTAGCCTTCTTAAGGCATCCTTGTTTAACTTATGTCTGTACTCAGATATTGATGCTTCCGCTGACTCTTGTGTATCGAGCTATGTATTCGAGCCCTCGAGGCCCCTGGCTTGTAATATAAAGCTTGCATTATTTTTGATTTGTGTCTAGAGTTGTGTTGTGATATCTTCCCGTGAGTCCGTGATCTTGATCGTACACATTTGCGTGTATGATTAGTGTATGATTGAATCAGGGGCGTCACACCGCAGCAGCAGCTAAAACATCTACTCGAGTCATTCAGATGAATCTAGATCTACTAATGAGGGATGGTGATGAACACTGACGAACTACGATGAACTACACAGAAGAATGGGGTGCTATAGATCTAAAGGGAAGAATCTTGATGTACCTGAACACGGCGGGAGTGGCCGGAGCATTTTTGGTAAGCTCCGGTGGCGGCTTAGACGGTGTTGAGGTCGCTGTTGAGATGTCCGCAGAGCTCGGGGAGATGCGGTGGTGCTCCGGTCGCGAGAAGCCACGAGCGCAAGGAAGAAGACGAAGCTAGGGGTAGAAGTGGCAAAAGTAAATCCAAAGCCCCTCGTGTGTATTTATAAGATGGCGAGAAGGCGGAACGGCAAGTGCAAAAACAGAGGCAACGCAGTAAATTTTGGGTGAAAAGGCGCCTCGATTTTCGGGCGTGGTAGATATGCTCAAAGATTCATTGTGACGTCACGTTCAAACTTCGTAAATTCAGGAAGGTGATGTCATGACAAGAGGAAGCAAGAAATGCCAAGTATAAAAGCGTCATTAGCCGACGGTCTCCTATGACCCGGCCGGAAGATAAGCCAAAGAAGCAACGGAGAGGTCCAGGTGTACTGAAGGATGACCCAGACTTAAGTTCGATGTGAAAGCTTAACATGGATAAATCCAAATTAACCTGGGGGCTAATGTTGGGAATATAACCCCACAATATGACCCGCCCAGGTTAAGGCCTGGTTATCTAGTGGTGACTTGAAGATAAGATCCATTATATGGACCACGATGACTATGAAGCTCAAGGCCCAGAAGGCGACTCATGAAGCAGGCCGGCTTATGGCCCAGCACCTGGGAGGCCGGCTCACTAAGGATACAAAGGAATTTCCCTTACTTGGGTGGTAAGATAGGTAGGAAGCAGACTAGGACACAGGTTGTATTACAACCCAAACTCTATTGTAAACCCAGGGCGTCGACCTATACATAAAGGGGAGCTCCTGAGGTAGAAAAACTAAGTTACAAGCTCTCGAGTACTAGGTTAGCCAGGGTGCACCCTTGTAATCGAGATCCCAAGCAATAATCAATCAAACAGGAAGTAGGCTATTACCTCCACCATGAGGGGCCGAACCTGGGTGCCCGAGTCTCTCGATTCTGATCAACCCCGTTCAAACTACTACCTAGCAGCGATGCCTCACGACGAAGTCCTTTCTCGATGACATCTGTCGTGACAAAACCATGACACCATCCGAGTCCGACATGGCTCTCTAAGTCTGAGGTGCTGGCAGCTCACCACACCAAGATTCAGCTACTCCTCGTCGGTCATCGTACCATCTGAGGCTAATTTGAAGCAGCGGTATGCGGCATCATGTGTCGGTCCTTGACCAACAAGGAGATAGATGCCTCTCGCAAGAACCGAAAGAATGTTGATGCCTTGAGAAGGGCATTGAGGCATCATAGTGGCTCATGGATGACCAAGCCACCGTTGCCACCAAAATAGGGCAGATAAATGAGGTGCGGGCACACAATAGGAGGTCAATTGCCCATTGCGACTGCAGATGCTCTAATAAAGGGGCAAAAGAAACCATGACAAAACAAACACCAGAATAAAAGAGAAGAAATCAGACACAACCCAGCATAAAAGACGATAAAAAGGACGACAGAAACTCAAGCAGAATATATTTATCAGAAAAAGCATTGGAACTTGGCCGGCGCACTCCCTCACCGGCTCGAGAGTAGGTGGAAAGATACAAAAACTATTGTATGAAAGTAGCACATAATGCCAAGAACTCAACAAATGTTAAGTAGCCCATAACGCGAGGAATTTTGATGGACTTTGCACACTATTGTGTATCACGTGAACATATCAGGTGATACGGTCTATCAGGTGATATAATGCTCCAATGGGTTATGGACTTATGGAGCGTTAGATCATGTTCGAATGGACATGATGAATGCTCACGTGATGGCCAGTTCCTCCACTACAAAGTATACAAACAAACCCTGGATTATGTTCTTGGCCGTTTTCCTACTACTAGTTTACCAGCTTCACTTACACTGAATGTGAAACAAAAGGACTCGGTTTCACCATGCAAACATACTCAAAGCCAGTGTTCCTCTCAAGTCTTGCTATTGGGCCATCTCCATATAAAATTGTGACACGTCCATTTTTTAACTACGGCTAAAGTTCAACAAAATAAATCCACTAATTTCTTGGTTCCTTTATTCACTAAGGCTGGTTTGGTAGGTTAAGTCCATGAATTTTTATATTAACTTCAATTATGACAATCCTAGAACTACTATTAAACGAACTGTTTTCTAGTTGGTCTTCACATATGCTGCTAAATGAACATTCGGCAAATATGAGGAAATCCAGGAATTCTTATATCTTCTAGGGGCCCTTTGATTCGTAGTATTCTCAAAATGCACGAGTAGAAAAAAATACAGGAATAGGGTAGCATGTTTTGATACCACAAGAAAATCAAAGGAATCCTACAAAGAGGTTCGAGTGGATGCAAATTTTCCTCCAAAATGCAGTACAACTGAATCCAATGAAAAATTTCCTAAGGATTTCAATCGTACAAATCAAACGACCATGACAAGAAAAATTCCTAAGAGTCGAAATCCTCGAAAATGCGATACAATTCCTTTGTATCAAAGAAGCCCCTAATTGCCTCAAGCCTCACGCTCAACTAAGAATATAATCCAGGGTATACTTGTATATTTGACAGTGGAGGACCTGTCCATCACGGTTGCATTCATCATGCCCATTAGAACATGATCTAAGAGCAACTCCAACGCGCCTGCCCATTTCGTCCGCGCGCATCTCTGTGGGTCAGTGTGGACAGAAAAGTTGGCCCAACGTGCTGACCCAGACGGACGTGCGTCCGCTTTTCGTCCGCCTGCCGACCCATTTCCGGTCCATTTTTGAGCCGGATTTGTGTCGGCGCAGACACGAGACGGACGCGCACGCTCGCCTTCTCCTCCTCCCTGGCCCGCCAGTCGGTGGCAGCCTCCACCATTTCCCTCCATTTTCCTCCAAGACCCTCCCACCCTCGCGCGCTCCCGCCTCTTGCCATGGACGACGACCTCGATGTGCCGGCCTCGGCTCCCTCGCCTTGTCCGGAATCACGACCGCCCCCTCCGGCAAAGGCAAGCCTCGCGCCCCCCGCAATACCGCTGACGCGCCCAAGCCGAAGAAGAAGCTGGTGCCCGAAGAGCGGGCAAGGGAGTCGGTGAAGAGAAAGGGCCGGAGGCACGCGGAGGATGCGAGGGCCATCGCGGCGGCCGCCATCGACGCCGCCATGCAGCAGGAGGCCACCAATGCCCGTGTCATGGCAGCAACGAGGGAGGCGCTAATTCTGCTAGGGTTAAACCCTGGCCAGCATGGCCTCGTCAACGCCACTATGGCTGCGGCTACCACCGGCTCATTTGCGTTCCCTCGGATGGTGCTGCCCGACCCGCCCCACGCGTCGGTGACACAGCCGACACCGGGCTTCCATGTCTACCCGCAGGCCTCCTGACTCATCGGGGAGTGCTCGCCCAAGGTAAGCGTGGTAGCGCCTTCCACGCTCAAACCCGCGCCCATCGACCTCAACGCCGCACCGGTGGTTGGTGGCTCGTCATCCGGAGGCGCGAGCAAACACGCGCGGCGCATTCTAGCCGACGTGTTGTCGGGCGCACGCAACCTGTTCGACGGAATGCCAGCCTCCGGTGACGACGACTACATGCAAAACATCATCTTCGAGGATGGCACGGTGGCCGATGGCGGTGTTGCCGGTGCCGGCTATGATCCGAAGAGACACAAAGCTAGGACGACCAAGGGCCGTTCATGCCGTCCACGTTTAATCAAGATCAGGTGGCCTTCATGCATGATCAGGTTGGCCTCGACCTGGACGGCTTCCCACTCGACCACGAGTTTCTGGAGGACTACTATGTGACACCGTCTTCGGTGAAGAGGGTGTTCAAGGGGGTGTCCGATCTTCACGGCATAGGATCAATAAATGGATGGGGATAACTAGCTGCAAGCAGCTGAAAATGGAAAATAAGAGATTATGACCTGACAAGGAGGATGCTCACCGAAGCTTGCAATCCGAACATCCGCCAATCCACAACCCGCAATACTACCCCACACAACCACACTCAAGTCATGGAGCAGGGGATAGGTGCAATCCGCAAGGGAAACCACGAACTCTAACCCACACAACATGATCTAGTCGTGGGGCACGAATTAGGAGCAATTTCTCAAGGAATCGCGAGAATAAGGGTAACATGAGCTCTCCAATCTCAGGAGGAGTCTATGTCTTTGGTCTTTGATAGAAATGGCAAAAATTCCCAACGAAGGGAAGAGCTAGCCTATTTATAATCGGGACAACCCCCTAGATAGGTGTGAAAGAAACCAACTTTGGTTTGACTAAATGGCTTAGAGACTTAACGAGGTAGCTTCTGGAAAACTCTCGTTGGAGGTGGTTGGCAGTTCCTGACCAAACATTGTTCACTGGAGTCGAACAATGTTTCCTTCAGCAGCAAACTCGAGTTCTGGGAACCTTTCACAAGTCGGGATATCCAAACTCATGCAAAACATTGTTTCATCAGAATCAGAACAATGTTTCTTCAACAGACAACTCATTTCTTCATGAGTTCCTAACTTTGTTTCTTCACCATAAAACATTGTTTTGAACGGACTGAAATGTGTTCGGACTTCTTCAATATCGCACCTGATTTCAACCAACAACAAAGGAGGTGAAGGTACAACCATGTTTTCAAGGTCAAATGATGGATTTAAGTTAGCGTTCACCTCATAATGTATTTGCATTGCGCGACTTCTTGTGATTGGACCGTTGATGATTGGTGGTGTGGTGACCATGTTTGGGATGTCCCCGTCATCCTCCCCCTCTTGAGAAGGAGTCGTCCTCGACTCTAAAGGCCCAAAGTATGGGGAAAGATCAGAGACGTTGAAGGTTGGGCTAACACCATATTCTTTTGGAAGATCGATCTTATAAGCATTATCGTTGATCCTCTCGAGCACCGCAAATGGTCCATCGCCGTGTGGCTGCAACTTGCACTTGCTTTGCTCAGGAAAATGGTCCTTCCGAAGGTGTACCCATACCAAATCGCCTTTCTCGAACACCAGCTTCTTCCTGGTCTTGTTTACCCGCATCGTATATTGTTCAGTCATTTTCTCAATGTTCTCCTTTACCTGGGCGTGAAGTTTCTTGACAAAATCAACACGCTTACTTTCATCATGGCTGGTTCATTCCTGCAGTGGCAAAGGCAAAAGATCGATGGGAGCAATAGGTTTGAATCCATAAACAAGTTCAAATGGGAAAAATTTAGTGGTCGAATGTACTGCCATGTTATACGCGAACTACACATGAGGTAGGCACTCTTCCCACATCTTCAAATTCTTCTTGAAGACTGCTCATAGCATCATGGACAATGTTCAGTTGACAACTTCAGTCTGTCCATCGGTTTGTGGGTGGCTTGTCGTGGAAAATAGGAGCTTGGTGACAAGTTTTCCCCACAAGGTCTTTCAAAACTAGCTCAGAAATTTGGTGTCACGGTCTGACACAATCGTGCGTGGTACTCCGTGTAGTCGCACAACTTCCGTGAAAAACAGATCAGCAATGTGTGAAGCATCATCGCTCTTATGACATGGGATAAAATGTGCCATTTTGCTAAAATGATGAACTACCACAAACACCGAGTCACTCCCCCTCTTAGTCTGTTGTAAACCAAGAACAAAATCCATAGAAATATATTCCCACGAAGTATTCGAAATAGTTAGAAGAGTATATAAACCATGAGGATTCAAGTGGGACTTAGCTTTGTGACAAATCTCGCATCTCATCATGTAGCGTTCCACGTCATGTCTCATTCGCGGCCAAAAGAAGTGATCAATGAGCACACTTTCAGTTTTCTTGGCTCAAAAATGTCCCATGAGACCACCAGTGTGAGCTTCCTGCAAGAGCAACAAACGAACAGAACAATCTGGGATGCACAATTTGTTAGCTCAAAATAGAAATCCATCATGAAAATGAAACTTCTTCCATCCCTTTCCCTTGTTACACTTTGAAAATGGCTCAGCAAAGTATGACTCATTAGCATACAATTCTTTGATGCTTCCTAAACCAAGGATTCTAACATCAAGTTGGGAAAGTAAAATGCGACGCCTAGACAAAGGTCAGAAACAATGTTATCCTTCCCTTTCTTGTACTTGACAATATAAGAAAAAGACTCTATGAACTCACTCCATATTGCATGTCTACGGTTCAGTTTGAGTTAGCCCTTTAGATGTTTTAAAGATTCATGGTTAGAATGTATTACAAACTCTTTTGGCCACAAGTAATGCTGCCATGTTTCCAAAGACCGAACAAGTGCACACAATTCTTTATCATAGACGGAATAATTAAGAGTTGGACCATTGAGCTTCTCACTAAAGTAGGCAACGGGTTTACCTTCTTGCATTAGAACTCCACCAATGCCAATACCACTTGCATCACATTCAATCTCAAATATCTTACCAAAATCAGGAAGTGAAAGCAATGGAGCTGATGTCAATCTCATCTTTAGTTCTTGGAAGGACTTGTCTTGGGCATCACCCCATTGGAATGGAGTGTCTTTCTTTGTTAACTCATTCATGGGTGCAGCAATGGTGCTGAAATCCTTCACGAACCAATGGTAGAAACCTGCAAGTCCGAGGAAGCTATGTACTTGGCTCACATTTTGTGGAGGCATCCACTCACGAATAGCCTTGATCGTCTCTTCATCGACCTCCACACCTTTTGCTGAAACAACAAAGCCAAGAAACACAACCTTGTTTGTGCAAAATGTGCACTTTTCCACATTAGCATACAACTTTTCCTCCCGTAGGACAGCAAGCACACATTTTATATGTCCAACATGATCCTCCAAAGTTTTGCTATAAATCAATATGTCATCAAAGTAAACCACTACAAACTAGCCAGTGAAGGATCTAAGCATATGATTCATCAATCTCATGAAAGTACTAGGTGCATTCATTAATCCAAAAGGCATAACCAACCATTCATATAAAACAAATTTTGTCTTAAATGCAGTTTTCCATTTGTCACCCTCTTTCATTCTTATTTGGTGGTAACCACTTTGCAAATCATTTTTGGTAATATGGTGGAGCCACAAAGTTCATCAAGCATGTCATCGAGCCTAGGAATAGGGTGTCAATATCTCACAGTTATGTTGTTAATGGATCTACAATTAATGCACATGCGCATGGGACCGTCTTTTGTTGGAGCTAAAAGAATGGGAATAGCACAAGGAGAAAGACATTCCCTTACATACCCTTTGTTAAGAAGATCTTCTACTTGCCTCTGAATTTCATTTGTCTCCTCTGGGTTTGCTCGGTATGGTGGTCGGTTTGCTAGTGGGGCGCCCGGAACCAAGTCGATTTGGTGCTCAATGCCCGCTTTGGTGGCAAACCACACTGGTACAACAAGGTGCTATACAGATGGTTTTTAACCCCTTTCCACGACGTCATTTGGAACCGTCGCCAAGTGAGTGTGAGCGATAGGGGGGTCCTTCCCACATGACCCAGAAACCGTTGGGGATATGCCCTCCTGGCACACACGCTCGGCAAAATGAGGTTGTGTGCGATCGGCGAGCGATCAAATACGGTTATACGTATAGTAGTGCTCAAAAAAATACAATTATACAGGCAAAATCGTTTCCAGCCGTAAGTATATCTGACACAGTCAGTCCCCCCTAAACGTTTCCGTTCGTATATACATCCCGCACAGTCGCTCGAAGGAAAATGTTTCCATTCGCAGGTACATCACACACAATTTTCCCTGTTAAATTGTTTGTGATAGCGTTGCCATTACACACGATATTAACAATTTTATCATTTGCGTTATTGAATGCATCACACATGGTGCATAGAAGAAACTGTGTGTCAAAGCTGGTCCATCACTCACAGATTTTATGTGGTAAACATTTCCGCAAGGTGGCCTAACGCAAACAGTTTGGAAGAGAATGTCGTGTGTGATTGTTCATTGATCCAACACGGTTTATTCCTATAAACTGTGTGTGTTGCCTGAGGTCATCGCCCACGATGTTTCCTGAATAACCGTTTGCAATTGAAAAACCCAATTAGCAGGCTAATTGGCCATTAGTAGGCTAATTGCCCTATTATTAATAATCCATTTATTAATCTAATTGACATTCATATTAGGCACATAATATATTTCATTTCCATATTAAGGAAGCAGGATTTCATAATTGAAATACATCAGAGTACAACACGATATAGCTTTAGCACTCAGCTACCCCATTACACAACTGCACCAGCACCAAGTTTCACATGCAACATCTAGAACCTTTCGAAATTAGCATCATAAACGGTACATAGAAAGATGCATCTCATCTGGAAAACTGCTAAAGCGGAAGGCGAACCTTCATTGATGTTGAAGGTCTTTGCAACTTTAGGTCAGTGCATGTGGATGATTGACCGCCCATCATTCGTCCTCTTCAGGAACACTTCAATATTGAACCGTGGGTGTTGTATGAAAACCTTCCTTGCCTCCTGACCATAGAGGTGGTTTGAGAGGTAATCATCAGTGAACTGCTTTGGAAAGGCCTAAAAACAAGGATGTGCATAAATATCTTCTCTATATTGGAAATGGGGCAAAGAAATAAAAAAAGGCAAGGTATAATAGTTAGTACCATCTTGTAGTTAACTGATGTCTTCTCCATTGTGCAGACAAAGATATTGTTATTTTTTGTCACTAATTCTTTATCCTAACAATCTTTCTGAGTTTCTTGACTTGATTGATATTCATGGACAACTTATTTCCCCATATGCAAAAAGGGTCGAATAGCGGGTCAAAACCTCTGACAACTGGACCTACATGTGCAAGACCAAATTGTTAAAAACCTAATTAGAATGGTTCCTGCAATTGCACAATAATGTGCTATTAGACAACGGACCATGCACGTGCTAATCTCGATTGTAAACATCAGTGCTTCTCACTGATTCCCTAAAACACATATAAGGTAGTTAGTCATCAGTTTAAGTAAGGGTTCGCATGCTATCAGTAAAATATGTTGATGAAAAATAAGCACATTGCAGATTCATCAGATTAATTCAAGCCACATGGAAAACCCATTTATCCAAACCAAGCATGATTAAGAACTAGCAAGTATAGCACTTGTATATGTTTCTCATGTATTAAGTGCAGCCAAATTCGATTTATTCCTCACACGCACAATAATACAAAATTCTACCCACGACAATTAGACATCGCATTACAGAATTGAACCAAGCAGTTAACTAAACACCACAACAAATGGATCAAACATTAACTGAGCATCACATTGCACAATATAACATACTCCTAATAGAATATCAGACCGTTAACCAAACCAAGCATGCTTAACAACTTGGAAATATAGCAATTATATTTGTTTCTCATGTATTTAGTACAGCCAAATTCAATTTATTCTTCACATGGTATACAATAACAGAATGCACCCACAACAAAGGAACATCGCATTGCAGAATTGAACCAAACAGTTAACTAAATACCCCCAACAAATGAACCAAACGTTAATTGAGCACCACATTGCACAATATAACATACTTTTAGTAGAAGATCGGACAGTTAACAAAACCAAGCATGCTTAACAACTTGGAAATATAGCAATTGTATTTGTTTCTCATGTATTTAGTACAGCCATGGTATACAATAACATAATGCACCCACAACTATTGAACATCACATTGCAGAACTGAAACAAACTGTTAACTAAACACCACAACAAATGAACCAAACGTTAACTGAGCACCACATTGCACGATGTATAACCAGACCAAGCATGCTTGACAACTTGGAAATATAGCAATTGTATTTGTTTCTCATGTATTTTGTAAAGATAAATTCGATTTATTTCTCACATGGAAGACAATACAAAATTGCAACCTAGAATTGAACATCACATTTGCAGAATTGAACCAAACAGTTAACTAAAGACAACAACTAATTAACCAAACATTTAATAAGTGAGCACCACACTGCACGACATATAGAACATATACACTAGAGCAATAGATTGAACTATATGCACATAAACGGGGTTTTCTAGGCATTTTTATACATTAACGGGGTTTTCTAGGCATTTTATGTACATAATTCAAATTTGAACTATATGCACAAGCTCTAGTGCATATAAATTGGTTGAAAAATCAAATATGTGTCCTTGGGTGCATGCTTAGGTCCCATGCAAGAAATGGGAATGAATTTCAAACACCCTGCCAGCGTCACTTGATCGCAAACATTGAGATACCTGGTTCTTAAATTCTAGTAATTCCAAAACTTGTATGAAATTCATGAAACTTGGCATTCTATCATGGAGCGGCATCAACATGTTGTGCTAAATTTTTTGTCCCATTTGAGGGCATGTTTGAGTATAAGCTTCTCACAAACCAGAGCTTCTCACAACAAGCCTCATGGTTCCGGTAGGGAATGTGCCGCCTTTGGGGGCGAAACAATATATGTTGCCTCTTATTGCTTTCAAAAAAATTCTAGTGTCAACATAGAACAAAAGGAGTTATGTGTTAAATTATGGAATTTTTTGGGGTTCGTTTGGACATTTTTATACATTAACTGGGTTTTCTAGGCATTTTATGTGCATAATTCAAATTTGAACTACATGCAAATGCTCCAGTGCATATAAATTGGTTGAAAAATAAAATTTGTGTCCTTGGGTGCATGCTTAGGTCCCATGCAAGAAATGGGAATGAATTTTGAACACCCTGCCACCGTCACTCGGCAACAAACATTGAGATACCTGGTTTTTAAATTCTAGTAAATCCAAAACTCATCTGAAATTCATGAAACTTGGCATGCTATCATGGAGCAGCATCAACATGTCATGGTAAAAAAATTATGCCATTTGGGGCAGGTTTGGGTATAAGCTTCTCACAAACCAGAGCTTCTCACAACAAGCCTGATTGTTTCGGTAGGAAACATGCCACTTTTGGGGACGAAATGATATCCTTTACCTTTATTGCTTTCAAAAAAATTCTAGTGTCAACATAAAACAACCGGAGTGTTGTGTTAAATTAAGGAATTTTTTAGGGTTGGTTTGGACATTTTTATACATTAACTGGGTTTTTTAGACATTTTATGTGCATAATTCAAATTTGAACTACATGCACATGCTCGAGTGCGTATAAATTGGTTGAAAAATCAAATTTGTGTCCTTGGGTGCATGATTAGGTCACATGCAAGAAATGGGAATGAAATTCAAATACCCTGCCACCGTCACTCAGCCGCAAACATTGAAATGCCTGGTTTTAAAATTCTAGTAAATCCAACACTCGTCTGACATTCATGAAACTTGTCATGCTATCATGAAGCGGCATAACATGTTGTGGTAAAATTTTTGTCCCATTTGGGGCAGGTTTGGGTATAAGATTCCCATAAACCAGAGCTTCTCACAACAAGCATGATGGTTTCGGTAGGGAAGGTGCCACCTTTGGGGACGAAATGATATCCATTGCCTCTTATTGCTTTCAAAATTTCTAGTGTCAACATAGAACAACAGGAGTTTTGTATTAAATTTTGGAATTCTTGGGGTTCCTTTGGACATTTTTATACATTAACTGGTTTTTCTAGGCATTTTATGTGCATAATTTAAATTTGAACTACATACACATGCTCCAGTGCATATAAATTGGTTGAAAAAACAAATATGTGTCATTGGGTGCATGCTTAGGTCACATGCAAGAAATGGGAATGAATTTCAAACACCCTGCCACCGTCACTCAGCCGCAAACATTGAGATACCTTGTTTTAAATTCTAGTAAATCCAAAACTCGTCTAAAATTCATGAAACTTGGCATGCTATCATGGAGCGGCATCAACATGTCGTGGTAAAAAATTTGTCCCATTTGGGGCAGGTTTGCATATAAGCTTCTCACAAACCAGAGCTTCTCACAACAAGCCTGATGGTTTCGGTAGGAACGTGCCACCTTTGGGGACAAAACGATATTCATTGCCTCTTATTTCTTTCAAAAAATATTCTAGTGTCAACATAGAACAATAGGTGTGTTGTGTTAAATTATGGAATTTTTGGGGTTCGTTTGGACATTTTTATACATTAACTGGGTTTTCTAGGAATTTTATGTGCATAATTCAAATTTGAACTACATGCACATGATCTAGTGCATATAAATTGATTGAAAAATACGTGTCCTTGGGTGCATGCTTAGGTCCCATGCAAGAAATGGGAATGAATTTCAAACACCCTGCCACCGTCAGTCGACCGCAAACATTGAGATACCTGGTTTTAAAATTCTAGTAAATCCAAAACTCGTCTGAAATTCATGAAACTTGGCATGTTACATTGGAGTGGCATCAACATGTCATGGTAAAAGTTTTGTCCCATTTGGGGCAGGTTTGGGTATAAGCTTCTCACAAACCAGAGTCTCTCAAAACAAGCCTCATGATTTCGGTAGGGAACGTGCCACCTTTGGGGACGAAATTGTATCTGTTGCCTCTTATTGCTTTCAAAAAATTTCTAGTGTCAACATAGAACAACAAGAGATTTGTGTTAAATTTTTGAAATTTTTCAGGGTTCGTTTGGACATTTTTATACATTAACTTGGTTTTCTAGGCATTTTATGTGCATAATTCAAATTTGAACTACATGCACATGCTCCAGTGCATATAAATTAGTTGAAAAATGAAATATGTGTCCTTGGGTGCATGCTTAGGTCCCATGCAAGAAATGGGAATGAATTGCAAACACCCTTCCACCGTCACTCGGCCGCAAACATTGAGATACCTGATTTTTTAATTCTAATAAATACAAAACTCGTCTGAAATTTATGAAACTTGTCATGCTATCATGGAGCGGCATCAACATGCCGTGGTAAAAAAAATTGTCCTATTTGGGGCAGGTTTGGGCATAACCTTCTCCCAAACCAGAGCTTCTCACAACAAGCCTGATGGTTTCTGTAGGGAACGTGCCACCTTTTGGGGATGAAATGATATTCGTTGCCTTTTATTGCTTTCAAAAAATTTCTAGTGTTAGCATAGAACAGCAGGAGTGTTGTGTTAAATTTTGGGATTTTTTGGGGTTCGTTTGGAAATTTTTATACATTAACTGGGTTTTCTCGGCATTTTATGTGGATAATTCAAATTTGAACTACATGCACATTCTCCAGCACATATAAATTGGTTGAAAAATCAAATCTGTGTCCTTAGGTGCATGATTAGGTCTCATGCAAGAAATGGGAATGAATTTCAAACACCAGGGTGCTGTTGATTGCCGGCAAAATGTTGAGATACTTTGTTTTTAAATTCTAGTAAATCCAAAACTCATCTGAAATTCATGAAACTTGGCATGCTATCATGGAATGGCACCTGACATGTTGTGATATTTTTCGTGTCCATTTTGAGAGAAGGCGCACTCGAATAACAACCAACAAAGGCATTTTGGAAAAATAGTTGCCACTTTAATATCTCAAACGTTTGTATAATTCAAATCGTGTGCATTCTGTTACCATTCACGTGACGCCACGAGTCTTGGTTATAATGGCTATAGGAGGTGCCGTGCGGACAGCTGCTTGACTGAATGGGAGGCATGCGAGCGGAGTCCGGTGCGCAGGCTGACCGAGAGGCGGGCAAGCTGTCCTCCAATGCACAGACTCACTGGGAAGCGTGTGAGCTGTATGCTGTGCAGGCTCACTGGGAAGTAATAACCCACAAGTATAGGGGATCAATTGTTTAACATAAGAAACTATAGAAAATTCATCTCCATCTTATATCTTATATCTTATATTTACTAATTGGAGATACCATACGAGACACCACGTTAAACCGTGAAATTAAAGAAAATTGACCATTCGTTTAATATATAATTTGTATATAGCCGTTGGATGAAACATGAGGAGGCCAGACGTGGTCTCCTATCCCACGAGTCTCTCCACTTGGAGTCTCCCATCCCACGTACATGTAAATGAGTCTTCCTCCACTTGGACTCTTTCCCGTTTCCCTTAAATCAGGAAAAAAAATGGGATTAGTTATACACGAGACATCCTCCACTTGGTACCTATCCATGTCGTCTCTCTCACGTTAATCCTGGGCAAAGAAACTATAAAATAAAAATGTTGGCCTTTTATTTTTATTCTCAATCGCCACGTATCGTACTTTAATTGTCCAAAAAGAAAAATACACATAGTCTCCATTGAAACATGGTGTCGTTGGCTATACAAACACATGCATGGTTGTATATATATGTCAACATACACATTACGTACACATCAGGTGTTTTCCGTTCTCCAGGTTATCTCCTTGGCGCGAGGCCATCCCATAGATCTTAATTCTTCACGCGTCTCCGGCTTCATGCTGTCGACAACAACTTCTACAACATCTCTCATCGTCCGCAACGGATAGCACTTTCCCTCGCTCCAATCACAAACGGGCCGTCGTCCTGTCCAGTCGGGTCTAATCACAAAGGTTTGGACAAATAGCTCTCCTGTACAGGTAACAAACACATAAGCATCCTCATAGGTATTCCTAACTATCTCTTTGATGTTGCAGTTCAATGACGAAGTCTTCCATGGCATACAAAACCTTTTATCAGATCAATACTAGCAGTAGAGGAAAGGAATTAACAATCAAGGCAAGATTAACAAGACTGGGATTTCATATTGATCGGTAATGGTGAAATACTTAGTCTACGCATGGTCCTTATTGATGAAGAGGTATTATGGTTCCCTCATGGAAATTACATCCTTTCTTGATTTTTTTTTTATAATTTAGCTTCAATCTACATGCTAATCTACATGCAAATTACAAATACAATTGAAGGGGACAATGTTGCATGGAGTTATCAATAAGGCACATATTGAAAAGTTAAGGTCATTAATTCAAGAAGGCAATGTGTACCTCATTAAAAATGTGAGTCATTCCTGTAGTAGCAAAATCCTATACAAAATGAGATGATGATTAACTTCTCACCCACAAGAAATATAGAGGAGATTGAAGATAATGAAGACATTCCAAAGCATGGTTTCAACTTTTCAAGCATGGAGGTACTCTCCCAAAGAGTAAGCATTGACACTTATCTCTCAGGTATGATATCAATGAACTTTTAAGATACAATATGCCATACTTTTTCATGACATGTATAAAATGCCATCTGCAACACACATAGGACCAAGTGAAGAAACTAAAACATATCTTGGGCCCCCCAGAATCCATGATATTTTCCTTCTAATCGAGTAAGCCAAAAAATACATCTTATTTGCAGCGAAGTTGCTCATGTCATGTCTTCACGTTTTACTTTTTTTTGACAGAGACAGCTGATCTAATTGTTGTCAAGTCAATAGGGAATGTCATTACAATTACATCGACAACAGTGAGGAAATTTGGCAGTATGTCTTCTTCCAAATTTTAATCACTTATTTTATTATCTCTCTGTTTGGTTTTACATAGGAGAATGATTATTTGAACCACTATGCGGGATATTCTCTATCGTCAAATAGTGCAACTCCAGTTTTTATAAATTTAGATATTCCTGAGACTATGGATGTACAAAACATGTAAGCGAAATTCCTACAAATATTGCCCTTTTAACGTCAATGTCAGTACTACTTACACTGGCTCATAACTTTTTGTCTCCAAATAACATTTGTTCCCAAAATATATCAAAGAACTACATGTTGAGGAGAACCATCTTAAAGGGACACTGGAAGAGAAAATGCGCTACAATAGAAAAACTTTAGAAGAGTTAAATGGCATTCTGTTAGACTCATCAAATCAGGTTTGTAATCCAGCGATAATAATGAATTGTTTTTTCCCACACAGAATCATAAATATATTTATATTTACTCTACAGGGAAGTATATTTACCATGGAAGCAGTAATTAATTATGTTAATACAAGATATGGTTGGTACTACATATCATGCAGCGTAATTGCAAGAAGCGACTTGAAAAGAGAATTGATTACTACTATTGTACCAAATGCAATAGGACAGCTCAACCCAAACCACGGTAAAAAGTTTAACATATCTCTATCTTAATAGTTTTAATAGAATAATTTTTAAATTAATTCACTACATATTTTGTAGATATAAGATTAAGCTTGAACTTAGTGACTCGACAGCATCTGCATCTTGCGTTCTTTTTGAAAAATAAGCCTAGCAATTAAATCATGAGTTAGCAGAAAACATGGTTGCATCAATAATAGATGGTCGATGAGGTAAATTATTACATCATGGGTAGAATAGAAGGTGAAGAGGTAACCTATCGAAGCTCAGATACAGTGTGCAAGGCAATGTCAAATTCATTAGATGGAGATCATTTGTACCCAACAGAATTCCGGAATAGCTTTAAGTGACCTAGAATACCAGACCACGAAATACGGCTGAAAGTTGGACTGCCAGTTATGCTGCTACGGAATATCATCCAAAGAGAGGGCTTATGCAGTGGTACTAGACTTAACTATAACACAGCTAGGCAAATGGTTCATAGAAGCTCAGATGATGACAGGAACAAACATTGGAAACAAGGTATATATTCCAAGGATTATTATGTCACCAAGTGACTCAAAATGGCCGTTTGTGTCGAAAAGGAGGCAATACCCAATATCAGTTTGTTTTGCAATGACAATAAATAAGAGTCAAGGGCAGTCGCTAAAACATGTGGGGCTATATTTACCAAAGCAGGTCTTCACACATGGTCAACTCTATGTAGCGGTATCAAGAGTCACAAGTAGAGATGGACTTAAAGTTCTAATTTCAGATGAAGAATCAAGGAAAATAATTCGGCAAAAAATATTGTGTACAAGGAGATCCTTTAGTAAAGAGACCTTAGAATATTTCTATTTTACTCTATGTAACCTTCTTCAAAAGGAATTCAAATGGATTTCACACGAATCAGGTATTTCTGCCGACACACATGACTATGTTTGCAAATTTGATCTAGCACTAAAAAAATCTGTGGTCTATGCATTGCATAATTAGTATTAAAAAACTACATGAATCATGAATGTGTACCTTCAGTTTACTAAGTATCCACAGTTTGGATCTCACGACTCATGCCCTAATCTGTCTCATAGCTCTGACATGACCATAATATAATTGAATGTGCATCTGTCAATACCAAACAAAAGATCCATCAACATCTCTTCCTTGGGCATGATTGAGCACGAAATGGCAAGATTGTCGTTTTTCTATGTAAATATACTTGGATGATTTCATTAATGATGATTCAGGTCGTACAGCCGACCAAGCAAGGGCTAGATTTGATTATTATTTTTCTAATATGCCAAGATTAATTCTGTCAATAGCTGTGTGGTGTCATTAAGCATGGAGCGGTTGGTTCTTGATTCCCACATTATATGCCTAAATGGTGACGAATGTGATCTGCTCTACAGGTATTATAGCGACCACATTTACATGTTACATCCTACAAATTCAAACAATTTAGCTCAGGCAAAAACAAACAAAATAAGCTAACACAGGTGTACCGATTCAGATCAAATAGTCTGCTTGATGACTCCTCTACCACCCATCTGTACACCACACATACATCAACTCATTGCAGATCTGCACAGATCCAAAAGGGAAATAAGGCATCCCTCAAAGCAAGTTTCCAATTCTTAAGATAATACATACACAAAATCAAATGATTTAACCACACCTGATGTATCCCATAGTGGTTGCTTTGTAAGATTTATCGTTGAGAAATTGAAGGACTGGGAACAAAATGTATGACCAGTGGTTGGATCGAGGGTTTCATTTTGGGGGAACGGCGAGTGGGGAGAGGGAGGGCAGTCGGCGCCGCGCGTGGGATTGGAACTAGCGGTGACTCGGCGTCGCACCCTGGCGGATTCCTGGATCAATCTTTGCCATGGCTGAAGATGTCCATTTTTGGGAGATGAGTGAAGAAACGGTAGGAGGAAGAAAGTACAGCACGCAACCTTTGACTATCTTTATTTACTGGACACATGCGTCGCACTATATCAAGCTACACTACGCTACTATATATTTCTTTACCTTTCTGCTACACCGCACACGTGAGCCCCAATAGTATGGATATCACAAGCATTTGCATATTCACGTTGCACACACATACCAGATGTAGAGTGAACGACTAAGAAGAAAAACATGAAAAGAAATAATTGTTTGATTAAACATAAAAAAATGCACTCACACTAAAAATATATTTTCAACATTGGAGTTACAGAGCTCTAATTTTGTCGATTTCATTAATTGTAAATAGCCGTGATGTTAAATATGCAAGAAAAATAAACAACACTTTTTACGTGCTTATTTAACTATAAATAATAATAGCTTTTCCTTATGCCTATATCTTTTATGTTGGCCTTGGCCTATAAGAACGAGGGGAAAAAAACTTCCAAAGAACCATCAAATAGAAATAAAATACATAATTTTTTTCAAGTCTCATGCGCGAATCAGTTAAATCTGATATAGACAAAAGTCATATACATGTTTCCGTTACAAATATAATTAAATTTCACACATTAAATCTTTAACAAAAAATACAATGTTAATTTTAGAAGATAATATCAACAAATTCCTCGAGTAAGAAAGAACAAAAGGTCTAAAGAATTCATCTCAGATAAGTTATCTACAGGAACTATACAATAATATTGTTTGAATGGCCTATTTATTACCAAACGACAAAATTGAATACTCGCCTATATATGGTCCTGATCGTAACTGATTTTAATAAAGTTCAGATTTCAAGATATCCCCTTTCCGGAAATTTGCAGAATCGTATAAGATATTATTAATACATCTTGCACGGACCAACCTCAATTAAAATATACTTAGAACTACGTAATATAAGCATTGTAGTTGATCGATGATAGATATATTGCATCACTATTGTGAGCGGAATCATGTGCATTCTGCCTTTCCTTACAAATTACTCATAATATGAATAACATCCATTGTTTTTTCGAAAAGCATAATGCACATCCAAATCAATCGGCTCGCCAAATAGTCCAAGAGATATACCTCCTTTTGTCTCTACGTCTAACAAATAGATATTTTTATATGTAACCATTTTTAGCAATATATGTTCATTTTATTTTGGTATGACGTTCCTAATTTGTAGAAATTATACATACAAATAATATTGAAAGTTCTAGCCCGTGCAGTCGCAGGGGTTGACGACTAGTAAGCATAATTCATATTGGCATCTTGGCCACAAGCATAGCAAGCATCATCAAAAAGGGATATTTCAAAATAATCAACGGATCAGAGCGATTATCATAGAAATTATCCTTCGGTAAGCACGAAGGGAAATTAAACAATGTATGAGTTGAAGAGTTACACTCATTAGAAGGTGGGCACGGGTGATCAATCCGCTCTTCCTCCTTTTGTTCTTCGCTCTCCTCCTCATCTTTTGCATCTAATGAGCTCACAGTTTCAGTAATTTCTTCTTCCATAGTTTCCTGCAAAATATTAGTCTCTTCTTGGACAGCGGAGACTTTCTCAATAAATGCATCAATATCAGAATTGTATTCATAATTCTCATAACAATATTTAAGAATAGCAAATTTTTCATATCTGTAAACAGCATCATCAAGATTTTCACACGTTTTAAACAAAGATTCAATTTCATAAGCACCCATAAAAGCAACAAATTCTTCTATTTGTTCCACATCATAGTAATCATATATACCATTAGCATAAGAAGCCAAGGTTTTATTATCATTAAATTCGCATGAAAAGGGAAGGTGTGGAGCCTTCATCCTAGAGCAACAAGTATAATCATATCTCAAGCGTAGTTTCC
The DNA here is from genome assembly GCA_963921465.1 of Triticum timopheevii. Taxonomy (NCBI): domain Eukaryota; kingdom Viridiplantae; phylum Streptophyta; class Magnoliopsida; order Poales; family Poaceae; genus Triticum; species Triticum timopheevii. Next base: position 111,164,069 of record OY997270.1, read on the forward strand.
TAGCATACCAACGCAACATATAAATTTGATCCCATAATAGTTTCGCTTTTTGTGTCAAGCGATAATCCCTAAAGTATTCACATTGATCCAACGTGTCTCCCATTACGTAGTTGAATAGGGTTTTCTCGGGATTATCAAAGTAGTGCATAATATCTTTCACATAACAAGCATCGAGGGTTTTAGGAGGTTCCCCATCTCCATGAGTAGCAAGTACACCTAATTTTTTTGTATTTCGTGTTCCATATCCATAACTAAAGATAGAAAACAACTTAGAACAACAAATAAAATCTACTTTAGTGATAAAGCAAACAAGCACACACGAGAATATTCACCCCACGCTATAACTCCCCGGCAACGGCACCAGAAAAAGGACTTGATAACCCACAAGTATAGGGGATTAGTTGTAGCATCTTTCGATAAGTGTGTCGAACCCAACGAGGAGCTAAAGGTAGAACAAATGTTCGCTCAAGTTCTATTGACCACCGATACAACTCTACGACGCTTAACGTTCGCTTTACCTAAAACAAGTATGGATCTAGAAGTACTTTGTAGGTGTTGTTGGATAGATTTGCAAGAATATAAAGAGCACGTAAATATAAACTAGGGGTTTTTAGATAAAGAAGCAATAAAGTTAGTATAGCGAGTGTGGAAAAGTGGTTGTAGGAGTTGCGAAATTGTCCCTAAGCAATTGACTACTTTACTAGACCGATAGCAAGTTTTATGTGAGAGAGGCCACTACTAGCATGTCATCCCTGACTTGGAATTCTATGCACTTATGATTGGAACTATTAGCAAGCATCCGCAACTACTAACGTTCATTAAGGTAAAACCCAACCATAGCATTAAGATATATGGTCCCCCTTCAATCCTGTATGCATCAATTTCTATGCTAGGTTGAAGCTTCTGTCACTCTTGCCCTCCAATACATAGTCATATCAACATACAACTAACCCTATGGTGTGATCCATGCGCGCGCTCATATGATGGGCACCAAAGGATAGCAACATAACCACAAGCAAATTTAACCAATCATAGCAATTCATCAATTATCGAAAGGACAACGAAAATCTACTCAGACATCATAGGATGGCAACACATCATTGGATAATAATATGAAGCATAAAGCACCATGTTCAAGTAGAGGGTACAGTGGGTTGCGGGAGAGTGGACCGCTGTAGATAGATGGGGGAAGGTGATGAAGATGTTGGTGAAGATGACAGAGGTGTTGGTGTAGATTGCGGTGATGATGATGGCCCCGGCGGTGTTCCGGCGCCACCGGAAGTGAGGGGGAGAGAGCCCCCCCTCCTTCTCCTTCTTCCTTGGCCTTCTCCCTAGGTGGGAGAAGGGTTCTCCTTCTGGTCCTTGGTCTCCATGGCATGGGAGGGGCGAGAGCCCCTCCGAGATTGGATCTGTCTCTCTGTCTCTCTCTGTTTCTGTGTTCCACGTTCTGGCCTTTCACCGTTTCTTATATTCTCGGAGATCCGTAACTCCGATTGGATTGAAATTTGAACATGATTTTTATCTGGATATTAGCTTTCTTGTGGCGAAAGCAGGGCACCAACCGCCTTACGGGGTGCACGAGGGTCAGGGGGCGCCCCCTGCCTCGTGGGCCCCTCGGGCATTGTCTCGTGTTGATTCTTCTTCCCAAAATTCATAAATATTCCAAAAAAATCTTCGTCAGTTTTTATCCCATTTGGACTCCGTTTGATATGGATTTTCTGCGAAACAAAAAACATGCAACAAAAGGAACTGGCACTAGGCACTGGATCAATATGTTAGTCCCAAAAATAGTATAAAAAGTTGCCAAAAGTATGTAAAAGTTGTAGAATATTGGCATGGAACCATCAAAAATTATAGATACGACGGAGACGTATCAGCATCCCAAAGCTTAATTCCTGCTCGTCCTCAAGTAGGAAAATGATAAAAAAGATAATTTTTGATTTGGAATACTACCTAGCATAATCTTGATCATGTAATCTAATCATGGCATGAATATTAAGATACGAGTGATTCAAAGCAATAGTCTATCATTTGACACTAAGACAATAATACTTCAAGCATACTAATAAAGCAATCATGTCTTTTCAAAACAACATGGCCAAAGAAAGTTATCCCTACAAAATCATATAGTATGGATATGCTCCATCTTCACCACACAAAATATTCAAATCATGCACAACCCCAGTTTTAGCCAAGCAATTGTTTCATACTTTAGTATTCTCAAACTTTTTCAACTTTCACTCAATACATGAGCGTGAGCCATGGATATAGCACTATAGGTGGAATAGAATATAATGGTGGAGATTATGTGGATAAGACAAAAAGGAGAAAGTCTCACATCGACACGACTAATCAATGGGCTATGGAGATGCCCATCAATTGATGTCAATGTGAGGAGTAGGGATTGCCATGCAACGGATGCACTAAGAGCTATAAGTGTATGAAAGCTCAAACTGGAAACTAAATGGGTGTGCATCCAACTTGCTTGCTCATGAAGACCTCGGGCGTTTGAGGAAGCCCATCATCGGAATATACAAGCCAAGTTCTATAATGAAAATTCCCACTAGTATATGAAAGTGACAATATAGGGGACTCTCTATATGAAGAACATGGTCCTACTCTAAAGCACAAGTGTGGTAAAAGGATAGTAACATTGCCCCTTCTCTCTTTTTCTCTCTTTTTTATTTTATTTATTATTTTTTTTTTTGGTGGGCTTCTTTGGCCTCTTTTTTATTTGGGCTTCTTTGGCCTCTTTTATTTTTCATAGAGTCCAGAGACTCATCCCAACTTGTGCGGGAATCATTGCTTCCATCATCCTTTCCTCACATGGGACAATGCTCTAATAATGATGATCATCACACTTTATTTACTTACAACTCAATATTACAACTCGATATCTAGAACAAAGATATGACTCTATATGAATGCCTCCGGCGGTGTACCGGGATGTGCAATGATCTAGCATAGCAAAGATATAAAAAAATGGACAAGCCATGAAAACATCATGCTAGCTATCTTACGATCATGCAAACCAATATGACAATGAATGCTCAAGTCATGTATATGATGATGATGGAAGTTGCATGGCAATATATCTCAGAATGGATATGGAAATGCCATCATAGGTAGGTATGGTGGCTGTTTTGATGAAGATATAAGGAGGTTTATGTGTGATAGAGCATATTGTATCACGGGGTTTGGATGCACCGGCGAAGTTTGCACCAACTCTCAAGGTGAGAAAGGGCAATGCACGGTACCGAAGAGGCTAGCAATGATGGAAGGGTGAGAGTGTGTATAATCCATGGACTCAACATTAGTCATAAAGAACTCACATACTTATTGCAAAAATTTATTAGCCATCGAAAAAAGTACTACACGCATGCTCCTAGGGGAAGGGTTGGTAGGAGTTAACTATCGCGCGATCCCGACCTCCACACAAAGGATGACAATCAAAAAATAAATCATGCTCCGACTTCATCACATAACGGTTCACCATACGTGCATGCTTCGGGAATCACAAACCTCAACAAAAGTATTTCTACTAATTCACAATTACTCACTAGCATGACTCTAATATCACCACCTTTATATCGCAAACTTATTGCAAGGAATCAAACATATCATATTCAGTGATCTACAAGTTTATGTAGGATTTTATGACTAACCATGTGAATGACCAATTCCTATCAACTCTCTAAATAGATATAAGTGAAGCAAGAGAGTTTAATTCTTTCTACAAAAGATATGCCCACACTCTAACAAATATAAGTGAAGCAAAAGAGCATTCTACAAATGGCGGTTTTCTATGTGAAGAGAAACAGGCGATCCAAACTTCAAATGATATAAGTGAAGCACATGAAGCATTCTATAAAGCCATACTCAAAAGATTTAAGTGAGGTGCAATGAGCATTCTATAAATCAACCATGGACTATCTCATACCAGCATGGTGCATAAAAAAGGTGAAAACTAAATGCAAAATACGCTCCAAGATTTGCACATATCGCATGAACAAAACGAATCTAAAAACATACAGATACTTGTTGAAGAAAGATGGGATGCCTTTCGGGGCATCCCCAAGCTTAGTGTAACATCCCAAATTTCCAATTTGGAATGTTATACATAGGTCATCATTGCATATCGTATTTTATTGCATTTTGGTTGATCCTAGAAATTCTAAGCAACTCAAGGACCCAAGGAGAAAGTTGGGGATTTCAATTATTTTCATATTTGAGTTTTCTGAAATATTGAAAAAAGCGATCATTTTAGTTTTTATCATTTTCTCTCCAAATATTTCCAATGTCAAAATAAAAGAGAGGGGATAAAATGACTTCTCCAAAATAAAAGAAATATTGGAGGGAAAATGTTAAAATCAAATAAATATTTTATTTGGACTTTTATTGCGATTTTATTTGAACTAGAAAAATATGCATGTTTTCAAAATTGCATTCTTAGGCCAGAAAAATGTTCACTTTGTTGTAAATATTTTATTTAGACGGTGAAAATTGTTTTTGGCATTTTTAGAATTTTTCATATTTTATTAGGATTTTTCTGTTTTCGGCGGAATTATTTGAAAAAAAAATTCCCGCCCGACTTGGCCGAAGCCGAGCCGAGCAGGCCGGCCCGCCTAGCACCGCCACCTCCCGTCCCGTGCCCGGCTCGGACTCGCTGGAGTCCACCCGAGCCACTCCACCGCGCCGCCCCTTCCCCAAGTCGGCCTCGCCCCTGACCCTCCCATGAGTACCCCGCCACCTCTCCGCCGCCCACCGCTGTGCCGCCCGCCGTTGCAGCCGTCGTCGCCCGTCGCTGCGAGCCGCCGCCGCCGCCGCCGCTGTCACCGCCGCCGCCGCCTGCAGGAGCCCTCGTCGCCGCCCAGAGCCCCACCGACGCCGTCTCGCCTCGCCCCGCCCCACCGGAGGTAGCCACCGCCGCCGCCGGCCGTTCGTCATTTTTTCGCTTAACCGTTCGTTTTTTTAAACCCTAGATATATTTTTTTAATAGATCGGTACGTTTTTTCGGTTTAGTTATTTAGTGGTCGTTCGTCTGTAGTTCGTTTAACGAACGTTGTTCGTCGGTTAGTCGCAGACAACGAACGTTCGTTCGTTAGCCTGTTCGTCTCGTTTTATTTTCCAGGGTTTATCTGCGATTATTTTCGATCGCGATTTCTGCCCTGATCTTCGATCTAGTTTATCTTTTCGCTCGTTTATCCAAATAAGATGAAACAAGCGCCTAGATCTTCATCTCGAAGCCCTCTTTCTATTTAACCAACTTGAACATGATTTTGGTACAGTAAAATTTGAGTTTAGTCCAGATTAGTAAATGATTCTTGTTTCCTTTGTAGTTGGAGTTTTGTTGCTCTGTTTGATTTGATTCTTTTTGCAAACCGTTGTTCTTCAGTTGAACTTTCTTGTTAGATCTTCTTATTTGAGTTTTACCCATTCTTCTAGTTGAGTGCTTATGTATGTTATTGTTTGTTTGCGATAGAATTCCCAGAGTGCGAAGCGTGCTACTACGAGTCTCTAGGTTTTGCAGATCGTCAGCAAGGCAAGTAACACTTTGATCATATCTTTTATTACCCAGTTTTTATGCATTAGTTTCAATCCTCAAACATTGCACGGTTAGGATCTGAATTAACATGTGGGTTTGGAAAGTAGATGATGAGGTAGAACCTATTGCCATTTTATTATCAAACCTTTGGGACTTACTTCTATGTTATGCTCAGGATTGCTATGCTATGCTCGTAGACGTGGATTGGGTGAGTGTATCCATGACAGAGGTGAGTATTGTTAATTAATGGTTAACTTAAGGTGGCTTCTTTAATACACATCTGGGTGGATTGGTGGTGGGCACCTGGAGAATCCAGTGTTGTCCTAGGATATCCCGGAGTACCCGTGTGATCATCCTATGGAATGCCACCCAGTCTCAAAGGGATCATAAGATTATTCATGCTAGAAACTTTCGTGTGCAGCCACAAGTTATTATGGTCTCTAGCATAGTTGAGTATGTTGCATGACCTCTTTCAGTGGTGGGCTAGCATATGTAGGGGAAAGTAGGTGTAACTATCCATCCAGAGTAAAGAGTTAATGTTTCTGGAAGACTGTGTCTCGGTCATCCGATTCTCAAACATCATGTAGTGCGAGAAATCCAACGGAGGAGATCGAGTCTTGTGGGGAAAAGTGCGCAAACCTCTGCAGAGTGTACAAATTAATCATGGTTAGCCGTGTCCCCGGTTATGGACATCTTGAGTATCTGTTTCTTGGATTATCATGTTGATCTCATCACTCTAAGTTAATTTTTTGGGTTAATTTGATATTGCTAATTGGGTTTGAGTTGGAGGAACCTTCTCAATGTTTAACAACCACCATGATAGTTAAATAAAATTTATTCCTTTGATGTAGGGAAAAATTGGCTTTATGCAAAAACTTTAACCATAGAGCTTTCCACCAACCATATTTGCATGTAGTGATAGCATTTATTCTATTCATTACTCTCTGTGTTACATTGCCAGCATATTCCATGTGTTGACCCGTTTTGGGCTGCAACATATCATGTTGCAGACTTTTTAGATGATGAGTAAGGTGCCATAGGTCGTTGTCGTTCACTCAGCTATGCCGTTGGAGTTGATGGACTCACTTTATATTCCAAGCCTTCCGCTGTTATCTTATTTAGATGGCCTTAAGCCATATTATTGTAATAAGTTCTCTTTTGAGACATACGATGTAATAAGTGTGTGATTGAAACTCTGTTATATATCTTCAAGTACTATGCATGTCTGCATTACCGATCCAGGGATGACACTAATGCACAGAGACTAGACTGTTTGAGGTCTGGTCGCTACAAGATGGTATCAGAGCACACGCTGACTGTAGGACACGACCACTAAGCTAAAGCCATAGGTCACTCTTCTCTACTCAGTTCTGACTCCTCTCCCTTTTCTACTCTATAGGATGGTGGACTCAAGGAACAAGTTTACACAACCGGATGAAGACACTCCTTTCGGACGACACTTGAAGGAAGTCACTAGGTATCTGAACATCAGAATACCAAGCTTCACCGGGACCTACATCACCACTTTACCAGAAGAGGAGTGTTGGATGATTCGAGTTCAAGTTCCAGGAAGGACGTTCATGCCAGCCACTGAGCCCATAGAGTTTTCCTTTGATGCACCAACCTGGAGTCTAGGAAAGAGCATGGCAGCCCACATCGCCATGGAACGCATTGGAGAAGTTTATCACAAGGGTCTCAAGGACACTATCTATCAGATATGTGGGCGCCGAGATGAGCAATGGGAGATGATCAGCACCAGGAGGGACAGGTCCATTGCAGCTTTCATCCAGGAGTTAAACCAGCACATTCGTCGCCAGGAGAACCAGATGTGCGCAGGCATGATAGATCTGAAGAAGGCAATGATCAGGATCACTGAGCTAGAAGAGAAACTCAAGTCTACACGCGATGGATATGAGGAGGAAATGATGATACTAGTGGAGAAGAATGATGACCTGACGAGGAAGCTAGGAGTATTCATGGGAGACCCGCGCTAGGAGGAGATGACGACCATTCCAAGGACATTCGTTCAGAGGACTACATCATCACCAACGACACCGATTCTGATCCCAACGATAGTGATGATGACTATGTTGATGAAGCTGGAGCAGATATCATGGGTCTTCCACCGATCAAAACTTCTAGACGACCACCATATTATTAGTAGCATTCCCCCATGTATATAGTATAGTCCGAGCACTTTTGTAAGGATAGTTAGACCGATTGTAAGCTCTTGTGTGAATTGATTGAGGTGATATGATTGTGTTTGTCTCATGTCCATATGGGTAGTGTTTTCCCTTTAGACCTCATTCTATTCCGTTTTCTCACCTTTTCTAAACCCATCAGATGCCTCCGAGACGTGACAATGGATTTGCTTTCCCACGGAGCTCACTCAGCTGATCCAGCAGCAGAATACCTTGATGCAGCTACTAGTTCAGAATCAGAACCAAGGAAACAACAACAACAACAACAACAACCCACCACCACCACCACCTGTTGATCACTTAGCCCATTTTCTAAGGCTGAATCCGGCGGTGTTCTCTAGTAGCACCGAGGCGATTATTGTGGATGATTGGATCTGCAAGATTGGAAGGGAGCTGACCACTGCAGGATGCACAGATGCGGAAAGAGTGTGTTTTGTCGCACATCAGCTTGATGGACCCGCAGCATCATGGTGGCAGAATTTCACAGCCACTTACCCCATTGACACTGTTACATGGGATCAGTTCCAGCAGGCTTTCCGCACTGCCGATGTCTCAACAGGAGCTATGAACATGAGGAAGCGTGAGTTTCGCAACTTGCGCCAATAAGGACACACAGTGGGCCAGTATGTGGATGAGTTTAGTAAGTTAGCACGCTATGCCCCTGATGACGTAGCTACAGATGCTGATAAGCAGGAGAAGTTTCTGGAAGGACTGAAAGATGAACTGAGCATGCAGTTGATGGTGGCAACATTCAACAACTACCAGGAGTTGGTAGATAGAGCTCTTATGATTGAAGGAAAGCAGCAGCAGATAGAGAGCCGCAAGAGGAAGTATGGACAAGGGAAGTACAATTCAGGAGCTCAGCAGAGGCCTCGTTTTACCGCGAACTCGGGAGGACACATTCACCATAACCATGGAGGCCATAATGCCAATGGAGGAAGTTCGCATAACCATAGTGGCCCCAAGAATGGGAATGGGAATGGAGGAAGCAACGGCCAGAACCATTCCAACCCAGCAACGCCCGTCAAGAAGGATCTAAGTCACATTACTTGTTTCAAGTGCGGGAAGAACGGACATTACTCCACCGAGTGTTCTGAAGCAAAGAATGGAAATGGCAATGGAAGCTTTGGGAATAAGCCCAACCCTTTCAATAGGGGACAAGTGAACCACGTTAGCATGGAGGAGGTTGAAGAGCAGCCAGATGCAGATATAGGTAAGTTTTTGGTTAAGTCATTTACGGCAATCGTTCTTTTTGATATTGGTGCATCGCATTCATACATATCAAGGGGATTTGTGGATAAGTATAAGTTCCCACCAAAGTTCTTAGGACACCTATGTTAGTAAGCTCGCCAGGAGCGGAGCATATGGCAAGCCAAGGATGTTTTCAGATGCCATTGACCATAGGTAGGCATGTTTTCCCCTCGGATCTGATAATTCTGGAGTCACAAGGGTTGGATGTGATTTTAGGTATGGATTGGCTATCGATGTATGGAGGAAACATTGATCGCACCAGTAAGTCAATTATGCTCACCATCCCAGAAGGAAGAAGGATCAAGTATGTATCCCGGCATGTGCCGAAGAGGACTCAAGTTAATTCCTTATCAGGAGTTGTACAGGAAGAAGTACCAGTGGTGAGGATTACCCCGACGTATTTCCGAAAGAGTTGCTAGGCATGCCACCGGATAGAGACATTGAGTTTTTGATTGAGCTTTTGCCAGGCACAGGGCCAATATCTAAGAGACCGTATCGGATGCCCGCAAAGGATTAGGAGGAAATTAAGAAGCAGATTAAGGATTTACTGGATAAAGGTTACATTCGACCAAGTTCATCACCTTGGGGATCCCCAGTGCTTCTAGGGGAGAAGAAGGATGGATCATTAAGGATGGTTGTTGATTATCGTGCGTTGAATGAAGCGACAATCAAGAATAAGTACCCACTGCCAATGATCACCGATTTGTTTAACCAGTTGCAAGGAGCTAAAGTATTTTCCAAGATCGATCTACGATTAGGATACCACCAGTTGAAGATTCGAGAGCAGGATATACCTAAGACAGCTTTTACCACAAGGTACGGGCTATATGAGTATACCGTTATGTCATTTGGTCTGACTAACGCGCTTGCCTATTTCATGAACATGATGAACAAAGTGTTTATGGAGTTTTTGGATAAGTTTGTCATAGTGTTCATTGATGATATATTGGTCTACTCGAAGAATGAAGAGGAGCATAAGGAGCATTTGTGTTTGGTTCTTGAGAAGCTCAGAGAACATCAGTTATATGCCAAGCTGTTCAGCAAGTGCAAGTTTTGGTTGAAGGAATTTGGATTCCTCGGACATGTTATATCCGGAGAAGGAATAGCAGTAGACCCCACCAAGTTTGTTTCTGTGACTAAATGGGTGGCACCCACCTCAGTTGGAGAGATCCGGAGTTTTCTTGGACTCGCAGGATATTACCGGAGGTTCATAGAGAATTTCTCCAGGATTGCAAAGCCCATGACAGAGTTGTTGAAGAAGGACACCAAGTTCAAATGGACTGAGGAGTGTGAAGCCAGTTTTCAGGAGTTGAAGAAACGTTTGGATACAACCCCAGTGTTGATTCTTCCAGATCAACAAAAGGATTATCAAGTGTATTGTGACGCTTCACGTCGAGGACTTGGAGCAGTGCTTATGCTAGAGGAAAGAGTTGTTTCATATGCCTCACGACAGCTTAAACCTCATGAGCAAAATTATACTACTCATGACTTGGAGTTAGCAGTCGTAGTGCATGCGCTGAAGACATGGAGACATTTTCTCATCGGAAACCATTGTGAGGTATACACGGATCACAAGAGTTTGAAATATATCTTCACGCAGAAGGAGCTGAATCTCGGGCAAAGGAGATGGTTGGATCTCATTAAGGATTATGATATGAAATTGCACTATCATCCTGGAAAGGCTAATGTAGTAGCTGATGCATTGAGTCGCAAGAGTTATGTCAATACGCTCATGACCGGAGGATTACCCAAGGAGTTAGCAGAGGATCTTCGCGAGCTATGTTTGGAAATAGTTCCGAGAGGTTATATAGCAGCATTGGAAATCTATTCCACTTTGATGGATAAGATCAGAGAAGCTCAGAAGACTGACAAGGAGATTGCCGAGATAAAGGAAAGGATGAGCAAAGGAAAGGCCAAAGGATTTCGTGAGGATGAGCATGATACCTTATGGTTTGAGGATCGCGTATATGTGCCTAACGACCCCGAGATCAGGAAGTTCGTTCTGTAGGAGGCCCATGATTCGCTATATTCGATTCACCCAGGAAACACCAAGATTTATCTGGATTTAAAGAAAAGTTTCTGGTGGATAGGAATGAAGAAGGATATTGCCGAGTATGTAGCAGTATGTTAAGGTAGAGCATCAGAAGCAAGCAGGATTGCTACAGCCATTGCCGATACCCGAATTGAAGTGGGACAGGCTAGGCATGGATTTTATCACGGGATTTCCCAGGACACGTTCAGCCTATGACTCTATATGGGTTGTAGTCGATCGGTTGATGAAAGTAGCTCATTTCATCCCAGTGAAGACCACTTATACAAGTGCTAAGTTGGCAAAGATATACATGACCAGGATCGTATGTCTGCATGGAGTTCCGAGGACCATTGTATCAGATAGAGGAACCCAGTTTACCTCAAAGTTCTGGAATCAGTTGCATGAGACTTTGGGTACCAGGCTAGAGTTCAGTATATCCTTTCATCCACAGACAGATGGACAGACCAAGATAGTCAATCAGATTCTGGAGGACATGTTGAGAGCTTGTGCGCTAGATTATGGATCTAGTTGGGATGACAACTTGCCGTATGCAGAGTTCTCTTACAACAACAATTATCAAGCCAGTTTGAAGATGGCCCCTTTCAAAGCTTTGTATGGAAGGAGGTGCAGGACACCGCTGTTGTGGGATGAAGTTGGAGATCGTCAGTTGTTTGGACCAGATTTGATTAAGGAGTCTGAAGAGAAAGTTAAACTGATTCGCGACAGACTCAAGGTAGCCCAGTCCAGGCAGAAGAGTTATGCGGATTCTAAACGCAAGGGGACAGTTTACGAAGTCAGAGACAGAGTATACCTTCGTGTGTCCCCACTTTGAGGAGTTAAGCGTTTTGGAGTAAAGGGAAAGTTAGCACCACGTTTTGTGGGACCATACAAAGTTTTGGAACGTATGGGAGAAGTTGCTTACAAGCTGGAATTGCCAGAAGGATTGCCAGGAGTTCACGAAGTGTTTCATGTTTCCCAGTTGAAGAAGTGCCACGCAGAGATGGTCGATATTCCTTAGAGAGACACAGTGCCACTAGAAGCGATTTAGCTGGATAGCGATTTGACTTACAAGGAGAAACCAGTGAAGATTCTTGAGTTTGTCAGCCGAGTCACACGCATCAAGGTTATCAAGTTGCAAAGTTCAGTGGAGCCACCATACCAAGGAGGAAGCCACCTGGGAACGAGAGGAAGATCTACGGAAGGACCACCCGCACCTATTTTCTAGCCAACCCGAATCTCGAGGGCGAGATTCATCTTAAGGGGGGTAGGTTTGTAACATCCCAAATTTCCAATTTGGAATGTTATACATAGGTCATCGTTGCATATCATATTTTATTGCATTCTGGTTGATCCTAGAAATTCTAAGCAACTCAAGGACCCACGGAGAGAGTTGGGGATTTCAATTATTTTCATATTTGAGTTTTGTCAAATATTGAAAAAAAGGATCATTTTGGTTTTAATCATTTTCTCCCCAAATATTTCCAATGTCAAAATAAAAGAGAGGGGATAAAATGACTTCTCCAAAATAAAAGAAATATTGAAGGAAAATTGTTTAAATCAAATAAGTATTTTATTTGGACTTTTATTGCGATTTTATTTGAATTAAAAAATATGCATGATTTCAAAATTGCATTCTTAGGCCAGAAAAATGTTCACTTTGTTCTAAATATTTTATTTAGACGGTGAAAATTGTTTTTGGCATTTTTAGAAAAAATATATATTTTATTACGATTTTTCTGTTTTCGGTGTAATTATTTAAAAAAAGTTTTTCGCCCGTCTGGGCCGAAGCCCAGCCGAGCAGGCCGGCGCGCCTAGCGCCGCCGCCTCCCCTCCCGTGCCCAGCTCGGACTCGCCGGAGTCCGCCCGAGGCACGCCGCCCCTTCCCCAAGTCGGCCTCGCCCCCGACCCCCTCCCTATAAGTACCCCCGCCACCCCGCCACCTCTCCGCCACCCACCACCGCGCCGCCCGACGCCGCAACCACCGCCGTCGCCGACACCGCTGTCGCCGATGCCGCCGCCGCCCGGAGCCCCGCCGATGCCGCCTCGCCTCGCCTCGCCCCGCCGGAGGTAGCCACTACCGCCGCGGACCGTTCGTTGTTTTTTTGGTTAACCGTTCGGGTTTTTTAAAACCCTAGATCTATTTTTTTAATAGATCGGTTCGGTTTTTTTCGGTTTAGTTATTTAGCGGATATTCGTCCGTACGTTCATTTTAACGAATGTTGTTCGTCAGTTAGTTGCAAACAGCGAACGTTCGTTCGTTAGCCTGTTCGTCTCGTTTTATTTTCCAGGATTTATCTGCGATTATTTTTTATCGTGATTTCTGCCCTGATCTTCGATCTAGTTTATCTTTTCGCTTGTTTATCCAAATTAGATGAAACAAGCGCCTAGATCTTCGTCTCGAAGCCCTTTTTCTATTTAACCAACTTGAACATGATTTTGGTACTGTAAAATTTGACTTTAGTCCAGATTAGTAAACAATTCTTGTTTCTTTCGTAGTTTGAGTTACGTTGCTCCGTTTGATTTGATTCTTTTTGCAAACCGGAGTTCTTCAGTTTAACTTTCTAGTTAGATCCTCTTATTTGAGTTTTACCCGTGCTTCTAGTTGAGTGCTTATGTATGTTATTGTTTGTTTGCAATAGATTCCCGGAGTGAGAAGGGTGCTACTACGAGTCTCTAGGTTTTGCAGATCATCAGCAAGGCAAGTAACACTTTGTTCATATCTTTTATTACCCAGTTTTTATGCATTAGTTTCAATCCTCAAATATTGCATGGTTAGGATCTAAATTAACCTGCGAGTTTGGGAAGTAGATGATGAGGTAGAACCTATTGCCCTTTTATTATCAAACCTTTGGGAGTTACTTCTACGTTATGCTCAGGATTGCTATGCGATGCTCGTAGACGTGGATTGGGTGAGTGTGTCCATGACAGATGTGAGTATTGTTAATTAATGGTTAACTTAAGGTGGCTACTTTAATACTCATCTGGGTGGATTGGTTGTGGGCACCTGGAGAATCCAGTGTTGTCCTAGGATATCCCGGAGTACCCGTGTGATCATCCTATGGAATGCCACCCAGGCTCAAAGGTATCATAAGATTATTCATGCTAGAAACTTCCGTGTGCAGCCACAAGCTATTATGGTCTCTAGCATAGTTGAGTATGTTGCATGACCTCTTTCAGTGTTGGGCTAGTAGATGTAGGGGAAAGTAGGTATAACTGTCCATCCAGAGTAAAGAGTTAATGTTTCTGAAAGACTGTGTCTCGGTCATCCGTTTCTCAAACATCATGTAGTGCGAGAAATCCAATGGAGGAGATCGAGTCTTGTGGGGAAAAGTGCGCAAACCTCTGCAGAGTGTACAAACTAATCATGGTTAGCCTTGTCCCCGGTTATGGACATCTTGAGTATCTGGTTCTTGGATTATCATGTTGACCTCATCACTCTAAGTTAATTTGTTGGGTTAATTCGATATTGCTTAATTGGGATTGAGTTGGAGGAACCTTCTCAATGCTTAACAACCACCATGATAGTTAAATAAAATTCATTCCTTTGATGTAGGGAAAATTGGCTTTATGCAAAAACTTTAACCATAGAGCTTTCCACCAACCATATTTGCATGTAGTGATAGCATTTATTCTATTAATTACTCTCTGTGTTATATTGCCAGCATATTCCATGTGCTGACCCGTTTTGGGCTGCAACATATCATGTTGCAGACTTTTCAGATGATGAGTAAGGTGCCATAGGTCGTTGTCGTTCACTCAGCTATGCCGTTGGAGTTGATGGACTCACTTTATCTTCCAAGCCTTCCGTTGTTATCTTATTTAGATGGCCTTAAGCCATATTATTGTAATAAGTTCTCTTTTGAGACATACGATGTAATAAGTGTGTGATTGAAACTCTGTTATATATCCTCAAGTACTGTGCGTGTCAGCATTACCGATCCAGGGATGACACTGATGCACAGAGACTAGACTGTTTGAGGTCTGGTCGCTACACTTAGACGCTTGAATCTCCTTGAGTATTTACTTGGGGTGCCTTGGGCATCCCCAAGCTTTAGCTCTTGCCTCTCCTCCTTCTCCTCACATTGATACCTCCTCGATCTTCGAACACTTCATCCACACAAAACTTAACCGAACTTTTATTAGCGGGGTTAATGAATATGGCAATGAAATCCCATCATATACTGTTGTAACATTATTGTACAATTATAAACAAACATTACCCACTGTATGCTATCACAATTCTATGGCCCCAAGTCAAGGAGGCTTCAACGAGAATTCAAACATAGGCAAATAATGAAACTATAACAGCAATCTGTGAAAACAGGATAGTTTGTAAAGATTCGAACATCCACCATACTTTTGTAACCCAAAAAATTCTGAAAAAATAGGAAAAATAAACAATTTGTATAGAAAGACTGTGCGAAAAGTTTCAGAACCGTTTGATGTTCCAGTAAAAAATTAAAATCACACACTACAGCCAAAGTTTCTGTTTTGCACCGCACAAACCAACAAGCAATGTAAACATCCTAAAGGCAAATGTTGGCACATTATTTTTATAATACAATGGAATTGTACAAGGGGATAATTATTTTTGTTGAAAAGTTTCTGTAATTAAGATTCACAAAGTTTCCGTGAGCATGAACAAAGTTCAAGGAGCTCTCCCACTTAAACAATGTTTGTCTCTCTCACTTTCACATTCCTTTTTTGAAAAGTTTTGGGTTCCCCTCTTTATTTTTTTGTTTTTAAACTTTATAAAGGCACACAACATAATAAATGACTCTCTAAAACTTTCGGGTTGTCTCCCTGGCAGCACTTTCTTTAAAGCCATTAAGTTGGGCATATAGTGTCGAAGTAATGGATCCACCCGGACCCCAAGGTATATCAAAGCCAATTTTAATTAACAATGATTTGTGATTCAGTAGTGAGCACAAAGTAACATATATCATGCAACAACAAAGTCTAACTCTCTTCCTATGCATCGGCATGTCATAAACAAACAATTCATGCACACATAGTAAAGGCCAATGCATAGTATAAATAGTTTCTTGCAATTTTATCGTATTGGAAACATGGAGAGGCGGTGATGTAGTTCCTCTCTCATAATAATTGCAAGTAGGAGCAGCAAGCACATGCATATTATATTTATCAAAATCATCATGTGTAGTAGTATGCAACCCATCAATATAATCCTTAATAAGGGCAAACTTCTCCGGTATAGTGTAGACGGGAGAATTCAAAAATATAATAGGACTATCATGCGTGGGTGCAATAGCAACAATTTCATGTTTAACATAAGGAACTATATCAAGTTCATATCCATAAGCTTAATTCATATTGGCATCTTGGCCACAAGCATAGCAAGCATCATCAAAAAGGGATATTTCAAAATAATCAATGGGATCATAGCGATTGTCATAGAAATCATCCTTCGGTAAGCACGAAGGGAAAATAAACAATGTATGAGTTGAAGAGTTATTCTCATTAGAAGGTGGGCACGGGTGATCAATCCGCTCTTCCTCCTTTTGTTCTTCGCTCTCCTCCTCATCTTTTGCATCTAATGAGCTCACAGTTTCAGTAATTTCTTCTTCCATAGTTTCCTGCAAAATATTAATCTCTTCTTGGACAGCAGAGACTTTCTCAATAATTGCATCAATATCGGAATTGTATTCATAATTCTCATAACAATATTTAAGAATAGCAAAATTTTCAGATCTGTAAACAGCATCATCAAGATTTTCACACGTTTTAAACAAAGATTCAATTTCATAAGCACCCATAAAAGCAACAAATTCTTCTATCTGTTCCACATCATAGTAATCATATATACCATTAGCATAAGAAGCCAAGGTTTTATTATCATTAAATTGGCATGAAAAGGGAGGGTGTGGAGCCTTCATCCTAGAGCAACAAGTGTAATCATATCTCAAGCATAGTTGCCTAGCATACCAAAGCAACACGTAAATTTGATCCCATAATAGTTTCCCTTTTTGTGTCAAGCGATAATCCCTAAAGTATTCAGTTGATCCAATGTGTCTCCCATTACGTAGTTGAATGGGATTTTCTCGAGATTATCAAAGTAGTGCATAATATCTTTCACATAACAAGCATCGAGGGTTTTAGGAGATTCCCCATCTCCATGAGTAGCAAGTACACCTAATTTTTTTGTATTTCGTGTTACATATCCATAATTAAAGATAGAAAACAACTTAGAACAGCAAATAAAATCTACTTTAGTGATAAAGCAAACAAGCACACACAAGAATATTCATCCCACGCTATAACTCCCCGGCAACGGTGCCAGAAAAAGGTCTTGATAACCCACAAGTATAGGGGATCAATTGTAGCCTCTTTCGATAAGTAAGCATGTCGAACCCAACAAGGAGCTAAAGGTAGAACAAATATTCCCTCAAGTTCTATCAACCACCGATACAACTCTACGCACGCTTAATGTTCGCTTTACCTAAAACAAGTATGAATCTAGAAGTAGTTTGTAGGTGTTGTTGGATAGATTTTCAAGAATATAAATAGCACATAAATATAAACTAGGGGATGTTTAGATAAAGAAGCAATAAAGTTAGTATAGCGAGTGTGGAAAAGTGGTTGTAGGAGTTGCGAAATTGTCCCTAAGCAATTGGCTACTTTACTAGACCGATAACAAGTTTTATGTGGGAGAGGCCATTGCTAGCATGTCATCCCTGACTTGGAATTATATGCACTTATGATTGGAACTATTAGCAAGCATCTGCAACTACTAACGTTCATTAAGGTAAAATCCAACCATAGCATTAAGATATATTGGCCCCCCTTCAATCCCGTATGCATCAATTTCTATGCTAGGTTGAAGCTTCTGTCACTCTTGCCCTCCAATACATAGTCCTGTCAACATACAACTAATCATATGGTGTGATCCACGCGCGCACTCATATGATGGGCACCAAAGGATAGCAACATAACCACAAGCAAATTAAACCAATCATAGAAATTCACAAATTACTGAAAGGACAACGAAAATCTACTCAGACATCATAGGATGGCAACACATCATTGGATAATAATATGAAGCATAAAGCACCATGTTCAAGTAGAGGGTACAACGGGTTGCGGGAGAGTCGACCGCTTTAGATAGATGGGGGAAGGTGATGAAGATGTTGGTGAAGATGACGGAGGTGTTGGTGTAGATTGCGGTGATGATGATGGCCTCGGCGGCGTTCCGGCGCCACCGAAAGCGAGGGGGAGAGAGCCCCTCCTTCTCCTTCTTCCTTGGCCTTCTCCCTAGGTGGGAGAAGGGTTCTCCCTCTGTTCCTTGGTCTCCATGGCATGGGAGGGGCGAAATTCCCGGAGATCCGTAACTCCGATTGGATTGAAATTTGAACAGGATTTTTATCCGGATATTAGCTTTGTTGCGGCGAAAGAGGGGCTCCAACCGCCTTACGAGGTGTCCACTAGGGTCAGGGGCACGCCCCCTGCCTCGTGCCCTCCTCGGGCATCATCTCACGTTGATTCTTCTTCCCAAAATTCATAAATACTCAAAAAAAATCTCCGGCAGTTTTTATCCCATTTGGACTCCGTTTGATATGGATTTTCTGCGAAACAAAAAACATGCAACAAACAGGAACTGGCACTGGGCACTGGATCAATATGTTAGTCCCAAAAATAGTATAAAAAGTTGCCAAAAGTATGTAAAAGTTGTAGAATATTGGCATGGAATAGTCAAAAATTATAGATACGCGGAGACGTATCAGGAAGCGAGCCCTTTTGACCTCCATGGTCGCCCGCCATCCTCTCCATTAATGGCGCCCGAGCCATTGTTTAATACAGGCATCCTTACTGTTCGCTTCCCATTCCCCTCCCTCCCGCAGACCTCCACCAACGCCATGGCGCAGAATGATCATCTGCCACTAGTCTTCAAGTTTGGTGAAGTCGACTACGATCCGGAAGAGATACAAAAATAAGGAGGAATGGGGCCTCATGGACATGGCCATGAACGAGCTAGCCGCGGCGGTTGCTGCCCCCGCTCCCGTCCTAGCTCCCATCCCCGCGCCCGCGCCAGCGACCATCCCCGTAGCATTGACGGGTTGGTCGCCGAGCACTATCGTAGAGCTGGAAGCCGCAGACGTCAGCGAGGTCTCCACAGGCCCGCGCGAGCTCATGTAGATGCCAGTGCCAACGCCCATGCCCGTGCCCGTGCGTGCCCCTCCACCCACCGCGGCGCCGATCCCCGTGCGTTTGGCTGCACCCACCGCGCCCGTGCCCGTGCCTGTGCGCACCCCTCCACTCACCGTGGCGCCGGTCTCCGTGCGTTTGGCTACACCCGCCACGCATGTGCCTGTGCATGCCCCCCCCCCCCCTTAGCAGCATGGGACGCCGCCATCGACCGCTACCTCTCAGCGCCACCAGTTGTCATCCTCCCGCTCCCCGCCCATTTATCGCGCGACGATATGATGTTTGATTTACAAGTGAAGAACATTTTGTGCTGCCTTGAAGACTTCAACAATGGCGTCCCGGAGGACGACAACGACAATGATGGCGCGGCTCGCTGCCTCCTTCGCCGCCGGAAATAGTTTTTTTGGGGGTTTAATAATGTATCTCGAATTCTCGATCATATGAATATAAATTCGCAGTGTGACCGAATGAAAGATATGGTTTGAACGAACTTCCGTTTTTCTCTCTTAATGTACAGACTTATCAAATGATTTTCTTTTGGAAAAAACGTTAATGGTTTTTAAATATAAAACACTCATCGCAAACGTTTTAGTTAGAACACCCGTGTGCAAACCGACAGCTTCCCCGGGAAGCCAAGGGAAAATGTGCCAAGCAGAATTTCTACAGCTCTTGATCACAAACGTTTTAGATAGAACACCCGTATGCAAAGTGAGAGCTATGGTCTTCCCCGTTAAGTCAAGGGAAAATTCGCAGCGCAGGATTTGTGCATCCCTCCTACGCAAATGGTTGTTTTGGATGACCCGTGTGCAACCACGTACAAACAATTTGGTAAGATTTGCATCTGTCATATTGGGTATGTTGCCATTTGTCAAACTTGAAAGATTGACATTTGTTGATCTAGTAATATTGTCATTTGTCAATCCTTGTAAGACTGCGGTTTGTCAAAATATGCAGCTAAAAATCACTAGCACTATCTAATTTTTGCAACTAAAATTCAGTAATTAAGCATAGATTTCATTCATGGATTAAGCAGTCGTTCTTTATACAAATAGTTCAACTCGACAGCTGAACCAACCAAAAGTTTCCCCAATTGTTTCCAACCACGTATTGAAATAGCTAGTTCAACTATATATACTAGCTAATTTTAAGTACGTTGTACAGTTGCACCATATCTATACTCAGATGAACTGAACAAAATAGCCCCTAAATACTACAACTACTATGGAGGGGCTTTCTACTACTTCGTGCAGCCTCTCCTCTGTCGAGCGCGCTCAGTAAGAGGGAGAGGAGGAGGAGCCTACCGACGAGCTGGACAACTGCGATACCGTACCTACTGTTGTTGCAGCTTTAACGACGCTCACCTCGAACGCCCTCTACAACTCCAGATGACCCCTCTCGAAGTGGTGGTTCTCCTCGTAGATCTCCTGATTCCTCGCCTTTGAGGCAGCGTGTGTCGCGGCCATGGTGGCGGTAAGGCTTTTTGCATGCTCGACAAGGCGCTCCTCCTCCTCCCGGGGGAACTCGGTGCAACGCGCAAGGTTGCTGATGCACGTGCGGGCCTCCATCTCCGCCTCCAGCCTTCGGGTGGCGGTGGTGGAGCGGGTGATGACCCTGGCGGTCGACGGTGGGCTAGCGGCCATGGCAGCCAACGATGGGGTGGAGGACACGACGACCACCTCCCGCCTTCGGGCCACGGCGGTGGAGCGGGCGATGGCCCTGGCTTTCAATGGTGGTGTGGCGGCAACGGCGGATGGCAACAGCTGCCGACGGGCAGCGGCGGCGGAGAGTGTGGTGGGTGTTCCACGCACACCCAATAGGGACGCCATGCACACTACAGTACGCCGAGGACTGCACCGCCACCGCGGTGTAGCCTCCCAGCTGGAGTTGTCTGATAACCGACAAGTATAGGGGATCGCAACAGTTTTCAAGGGTAGAGTATTCAACCCAAATTTATTGATTCCACACAAGGGGAGCCAAAGAATATTCTCAAGTATTAGCAGTTGGGTTGTCAATTCAACCACACCTGGATAACTTAACATCTGCAGCAAAGTATTTAGTAGCAAAGTAGTATGGAAATAACGGTAATAGTGGCAAAAGTAACAGTAGCAGTTTTGTAGTAATTGTAACAGTGGCAACGGTAAAGTAACTAAGTGAAGAGCAATATGTGAAAAGCTCATAGGCATTGGATCAGTGATGAATAATTATGTCGGATACGATTCCTCATGCAATAGTTATAACATAGGGTGACACAGAAGTAGCTCCAGTTCATCAATGTAATGTAGGCATGTATTCTGAATATAGTCATACGTGCTTATGGAAAAGAACTTGCATGACATCTTTTGTCCTACCCTCCCGTGGCAGTGGGGTCCTATTGCAAACTAAGGGATATTAAGGCCTCCTTTTAATAGAGTACCAGACCAAAGCATTAACACTTAGTGAATACATGAACTCCTCAAACAACGGTCATCACCGAGAGTGGTCCCGATTATTGTCACTTCGGGGTTGTCGGATCATAACACATAATAGGTGACTATAGACTTGCAAGATACGATCAAGAACTCACATATATTCATGAAAACATAATAGGTTCAGATCTGAAATCATGGCCCTCGGGCCCTAGTGACAAGCATTAAGCATAGCAAAGTCATAGCAACATCAATCTCAGAACATAGTGGATACTAGGGATCAAACCCTAACAAAACTAACTCGATTACATGGTAAATCTCATCCAACCCATCACCGTCCAACAAGCCTACGATGGAATTACTCACGCACGGCGGTGAGCATCATGAAATTGGTGATGGAGGATAGTTGATGATGACGACGACGATGGATTCCCCTCTCCGGAGCCCCAAACGGACTCCAGATTAGCCCTCCCGAGAGAGATTAGGGCTTGGCGGCGGCTCCGTATCGTAAAACGCAATGAATCCTTCTCCCTAATTTTTTTCTCCCCGAACGTGAATATATAGAGTTGTAGTTGAGGTCGGTGGAGCACCAGGGGGCCCACGAGGCAGGGGGCGCACCCAGGGGGTAGGCGCGTCCCCACCCTCGTGGACAGGGTGTGGGCCCCCTGGCCTTGATTCTTTCGCCAGTATTTTTTTATTAATTCCAAAAATAATCTCCGTGCAGTTTAAGGTCATTCTCGGAACTTTTATTTCTGCACAAAAATAACACCATGGCAGTTCTGCTGAAAACAGCATCAGTCCGGGTTAGTTCCTTTCAAATCATGCAAGTTAGAGTCCAAAACAAGGGCAAAAGTGTTTGGAAAAGTAGATATGATGGAGATGTATCAACTCCCCCAAGCTTAAACCTTTGCTTGTCCTCAAGCAATTCAGTTGATAAACTGAAAGTGATAAAGAAAAACTTTTACAAACTCTGTTTGCTCTTGTTATTGCAAATATGTAAAGCTAGCATTCAAGTTTTCAGAAAATATTATGAACTAACCATATTCACAATAACACTTAGGTCGCATGTTTACTCATATCAATGGCGTAATCAACTAGCGAGCAATAATAATAAATCTCGGATGACAACACTTTCTCGAAACAATCATAATGTGATATAACAAGATGGTAACATAAATGCAGAGCACCACTGAAGATCAAGGACTGACTAAACATTGTAATTCATGGTAAAAGAGATCCAGTCATACTCAATATAAATTAATAGTAATGTATGCAAATGACAGCGGTGCTCTCCAGCTGGTGTTTTTTAATAAGAGGATGATGACTCAACATAAAAGTAAATAGATAGGCCCTTCGCAAAGGGAAGCAGGGATTTGTAGAGGTGCCAGAGCTCGATTTTGAAATAGAGATAAATAATATTTTGGGTGGCATACTTTCATTGTCAACATAACAACAACCGAGAGATCTCGATATCTTCCATGCTACACACATTATAGGCGGTTCCCAAACAGAATGGTAAAGTTTATACTCCCCCTCCACCAACAATCATCAATCCATGGCTTGCCTAAAACAATGGGTGCCTCCAACTAACAACAATCCTGGGGGAGTTTTGTTTGCAATTATTTTGATTTGATTTGAGCATGGGACTGGGCATCCCGGTTACCGGCCATTTTCTCGTGAGTGAGGAGCGGAGTCCACTCCTCGTGAGAATAACCCACCTAGCATGGAAGATATAGACAACCCTAGTTGATACATGAGCTATTCGAGCATACAAAATAGAATTTCATTTGAAGGTTTAGAGTTTGGCACATACAAATTTACTTGGAATGGCAGGTAGATGCCGCATATAGGAAGGTATGGTGGACTCATATGGAATAACTTTTGGGTTCATGGATTTTGGATGCACAAGCAGTATTCCCGCTTAATTAGTACAAGTGAAGGCTAGAAAAAGACTGGGAAGCGACCAACTAGAGAGCGACAATAGTCATGAACATGCGTTAAAATTAATCAACACTGAGTGCAAGCATGAGTAGGATATAATCCACCATGAACATAAATATCGTGGAGGCTATGTTGATTTTGTTTCAATTACATGCGTGAACATGTGCCAAGTCAAGCCACTCAAATCATTCAAAGGAGGATACCACCCTATCATACCACATCACAACCATTTTAATAGCATGTTGGCACGCAAGGCAAACCATTATAAGCTCCTAGCTAATTAAGCATGGCATAAGCAACTATAATCTCTAATTGTCATTGCAAACATGTTTATTCATAATAGGATGAATCAGGAACGATGAACTAATCCTATTTACAAAAACAAAAGAGGTCGAGTTCATACCAGCTTCTCACACCTCAATCATTTCATCATATATCGTCATTATTGCCTTTCACTTGCACGACCGAACGGTGTGTATAATAATAATAGTGCACAAGCATTGGACTAAGCTGGAATCTGCAAGCATTCAATTTAAGGGAGAAGACAAGGTAATATGGGCTCTTGGTTAAATCAACAATAATGCATATGAGAGCCACTCAACATTTTCATCATGGTCTTCTCCCCTCGACCCCCAAAGAAAAGAAAAGAAATAAAACTATTTACATGGGAAAGCTCCCAACAAGCAAAAGAAGAACGAGAAATCTTTTTGAGTTTTCTTTTAATTACTACTACTACAGGCATGGAAAGTAAACTAGCTAAAAGCTATAACTAATTTTTTTTAGTTTTTCTTAAGGTTTTTCAAACACACAATAAGAAAGCAAGAAAAGGAAAATAAACTAGGATGGATAGTACAATGAAAAAGTATGAGCACCGACAACTAGAATGAGTGTGTGAACATGAATGTAATGTCGGTGAGAAATACATACTCCCCCAAGCTTGGGCTTTTGGCCTAAGTTGGTTTATGCCCATGGATCAAAGTTTTAGCTGGGATCGTATTGAGATGCAGCAGCTATTGCCTCACGAGATGCAGCTTGGAGGCGGGCTACCTCCGTCCCCCTTTCGTACTCGTTCACCTCCTCCCTAGTTATAATATATCTCCTTTTTGCCCGAAAGTCAAAGAAACCAGGAGCAGGGAGAGCAACATGGACAGTGCGACGTCTGTCAAAGATTAGTCGGTATTGGAGGAACTGTTCATTCCTCTCAACAAACTGATGATGAACCATGGCATCATAATCTAGATAAGCGGGAGGCAACTCCATATCATTTTCATGTATGGGTATCTCAAGAAAATTAGCCACATGGGTTGCATAAAACCGACCAAACAAGTCTCCATTTAAACTATTATTATGCAACCTACGTGCAACAATGGCCCCCAAGTTATATTGTTTATCTCCTAGCACAGCACTCTTGAGAACACTAAGATCAGGAACACACATGTGACTGCCTCGTCCTTACCATTTATGCATCTACCTATAAAGAGAGCAAAATAATGTATAGCAGGAAAATGAATGCTCCCTATGGTAGCTTGTGTTATTTCTCTAGATTCCCCCACAGTGATACTAGCAAGAAAATTTTTAAATTTAGATTTACGAGGTTCACTAGCACTACCCCATTGCGGGAGTTTACAAGCAGTATTAAAATCTTATAAGTCCATGGTATATGATTTATCATAAAGATCAAATAGGACATTGTGAGAATTGCGTGAAGATGTAAATTTAAACCTCCTCAAAAAGGAATCAGTTAAGTGGTAATATTGAGGGCACTTATCTAGCATGAAGTCCTCAAGATCAGCATTACGCACATATGCATCAAATTCATCCTTGATGCCCGCTTGGACCATGAAATCTTATGACGGCCATTCACAAGGCTGCACTTGAGCTTCCCTCGATGGTTCATCGTCCTGCTCACGTATTGCAGGCATGGGTCCTTGCTTCCTTGAAGAACCACCTTGGTACATTTTCCTAAACATATTTCTTCCTCTGAAAATTTAGTAACTCAAAATAAAAGAGAACCAAACTCAGGAAAATTGATAGCAACTACTCCCACAAGTGCCTCGAGACTATATCATGCATTAGAACTACTTGGACCAAATAAATTTGACATACAAGCTCAAGAACAGGGTCACCTAGGTAGTAAAAATTTGCAATGAATAAAGCACTAGAACAAAAAATAATTGGACCATTGGAGGAGTCACATACCAAAGAACAATCCCCCAAAGCAGTTTTGTGAGTGGAGCTTTGAGCAAGGAGATCGAAAATGGCAGCAAGATGAGCTAGAACTCGTGCTTGAGCTGGTTGGTGATTTTTGGGGAGGAAGAAGGAGTGTGTGGGTGATGGAATGAGTGGAGGGGGGCCACCAGGGGCCCACAAGGCAGGGGGCGCGCCCCGGGGGGTGGGCACGCCCTGGACCCTCGTGACCAGGTGCTTGCCCCCTCTGGTGTGTTCTCAATGCCAAATATTCTCAAATCATATTTCATTTTCAGGGCAATTGGAGAACTTTTATTTTTGGGGTATTTTTTATTGCATGGATAAATAAGAAAACAGACAGAAAAATACTAGTTTTGCTTTATTTAATCTAAATAATAGAAAGTAAAAGGAGGGCACAGAAGGTTGTGCTTTCTAACTTCATCCATCTCATGCTCATCAAAAGGAATCCACTAACAAGGTTGATCAAGTCTTGTTAACAAACTCATTCCAAATCGCATGAAACCGGAGAATTTTCAAATAGCACTAGGTTACCTCAGCGGGGATATGTACATCCCCAATAATAAGAATATCATATTTCTTCTTGATAGTAGGAAGAGGAAATTCAAAACCTCCAATAATAATCGATGGAATTTTTCCAATAGAATTGATACTGTGAACTTGAAGTTGTTTCCTCGGAAAGTGTACCGTATGCTCATTACCATTAACATGAAAAGTGACATTGCCTTTGTTGCAATCAATAACAGCCCCTGCAGTATTCAAAAAGGGTCTACCAAGGATAATCGACATACTATCATCCTCGGGAATATCAAGAATAACAAAATCCGTTAAGATAGTAACGTTTGCAACCACAACAGGCACATCCTCACAAATACCGACAGGTATAGCGGTTGATTTATCGGCCATTTACAAAGCTATTTCAGTAGGTGTCAACTTATTCAATTCAAGTCTACGATATAAAGAGAGAGGCATAACACTAACACCGGCTCCAAGATCGCATAAAGAAGTTTTAACATAGTTTCTCTTAATGGAGCATGGTATAGTTGGTACTCCTGGATCTCCTACCTTCTTAGGTATTCCACCCTTAAAATTATAATTAGCAAGCATGGTGGAAATTTCAGCTTCCGATATATTTCTTTTATTTATAACAATATATGTCATGCATTTAGCATAAGGATTCATTTTAAGCATATCATTCAAACGCATACGCAAAAAGATAGGTCTAATCATTTCAGCAAAGCGCTCAAAATCCTCATCATCCTTTTTCTTGGATGGTTTAGGAGGAAAAGGCATGGGTTTCTGAACCCATGGTTCTGTTTCTTTACCGTGCTTCCTAGCAACGAAGTCTCTCTTATCATAACGTTGATTATTTGATTGTGGGTTATCAAGATCAACAGCAGGTTCAACCTCTACATCATTATTATTGCTAGGTTGAGCATCAACATGAACATCATCATTAACATTATCATTGGGTTCATTTTCATCACCAGATTGTGTTTCAGCATCAGAAATATAAATATCATTGGGATTCTCAGGTGTGTCAACAACAGGTTCACTAGAAGCATGCAAAGTCCTATCATTTTTCCTTTTCTTCTTAGAAGGACTAGGTGCATCAACATTATTTCTCTGAGAATCTTGCTCAATCCTCTTAGGGTGGCCCTCAGGATACAAAGGTTCCTGAGTCATTTTACCCCCTCTAGTCATAACTCTAACAACATTATCATTTCTCTTATCATTTAATTCGCTGAGCAAATCATTTTGTGCTTTAAGCACTTGTTCTACTTGAGTGGTAACCATAGAAGCATGTTTACTAATGAGTTTAAGTTCACCTTTAACTCTAGACATATAATCACCCAAGTGTTCAATCATATAAGCATTGCGTTTCAATTGTCTGCCAACATAAGCATTGAAGTGTTCTTGTTTAGCCATAAAGTCATCAAACTCATCCAAGCATTGGCTAGCAAACTTAGTAGACGGGATTTCAACTTTATCATATCTATAGAGAGAATTTACCTTTACTACATGTGTCGGGTTATCAAGACCATGTATTTCTTCAATAGGTGGTATATTAAGGCCATGTATTTCTTCAACAGGAGGTAAATTCTTAACATCTTCAGGTTTAATACCTTTTTCTTTCATAGATTTCTTTGCCTCTTGCATATCTTCAGGACTGAGAAATAGAACACCTCTTTTCTTCGGAGTTGGCTTAGGAGTTGGTTCAGGAAGTGTCCAATTATTTTCATTAGTCAACATATTATTCAATAACAATTAAGCTTGATCAATAGTTCATTCCCTGAAAACACAACTAGCACAACTATCCTGGTGGTCTCTGGAAGCATCGGTTAGTCCATTATACAAGATATCAAGTATTTCATTTTTCTTGAGAGGATGATCAGGCAAAGCATTAAGTAATTGGAGAAGCCTCCCCCAAGCTTGTGGGAGACTCTCTTCTTCAATTTGCACAAAATTATATATTTCCCTTAAGGCAGCTTGTTTCTTATGAGCGGGGAAATATTTAGCAGAAAAGTCATAAATCATATCCTGGGGACTACGCACACAACCAGGATCAAGAGAATTAAACCATGTTTTAGCATCACCCTTTAATGAGAATGGAAATAGCTTAGGGATATAGTAGTAACGAGTTTTCTCATCATTAGTGAATAGGGTGGCTATATCACTTAACTTAGTAAGATGTGCCACAACAGTTTCAGATTCATAGCCATAAAAAAGGATCAGATTCAACCAAAGTAATTATCTCAGGATCAATAGAGAAATCATAATCCTTATCAGTAACACAGATAGGTGAAGTAGCAAAAGCATGGTCATATTTCATTCTAGCATTCAGAGACTTTTCTTTCAGGTTAGCTAATAATTTCTTAAGATCAGATCTATCATTGCAAGCAAGAAAATCTCTAGCGATTTCTTCATCCATAACATAACCCAAAGGAACAACATGCAATTCATATCTAGGGGGAGAATCTTCATCATCACTTTCATCAATATTATCAGTTTCAATAATTTCATTCTCACTAGCCCTAGCAAGTTGTTCATCAAGAAATTCACCTAGTGGCCCAGTAGTATCAAGCATAGAAGTAGTTTCATCATAAGTATCACGCATAGCAGAAGTGGCATCATCAATAACATGCGACACATCAGAATTAATAGCAGAAGCAGGTTTAGGTGTCGCAAGTTTACTCAAAACAGATGGTGAATCAAGTGCAGAGCTAGATGGCAGTTCCTTACCTCCCCTCGTAGTTGAGGGATAAATCTTGGTTTTTTCGTCTTTCAAGTTCCTCATAATGACTAGCAGATATAAATCCCAAGTGACTCAAAGAATAGAGCTATGCTCCTCGGCAACGGCACCAGAAAATAGTCTTGATAACCCACAAGTATAGGGGATCACAATAGTTTTTGAGGGTAGAGTATTCAACCCAAATTTATTGATTCGACACAAGGGGAGCCAAAGAATATTCTCAAGTATTAGCACTTGAGTTGTCAATTCAACCACACCTGGATAACTTAATATCTGCAGCAAAGTATTTAGTAGCAAAGTAGTATGGAAATAATGGTAACAGTGGCAAAAGTAACAGTAGCAGTTTTGTAGTAATTGTAACAGTGGCAACGGTAAAGTAACTAAGTAAAGAGCAATATGTGAAAAGCTCGTAGGCATTGGATCAGTGACGGATAATTATGTCGGATGCGATTCCTCATGCAATAGTTATAACATAGGGTGCCACAGAAGTAGCTCTAGTTCATCAATGTAATGTTGGCATGTATTCCGAATATAGTCATACGTGCTTATGGAAAAGAACTTGCATGACATCTTTTGTCCTACCCTCCCATGGCAGCGGGGTCCTATTGCAAACTAAGGGATATTAAGGCCTCCTTTTAATAGAGTATCGGACCAAAGCATTAACACTTAATGAATACATGAACTCCTCAAACTATGGTCATCACCGAGAGTGGTCCCGATTATAATCACTTCGGGGTTGTCGAATCATAACACATAATAGGTGACTATAGACTTGCAAGATAGGATCAAGAACTCACATATATTCATGACAATATAATAGGTTCAGATCTGAAATCATGGCACTCGGGCCCTAGTGACAAGCATTAAGCATAGCAAAGTCATAGCAACATCAACCTCAGAACATAGTGGATACTAGGGATCACTAGGGACCAAACCCTAACAAAACTAACTCGATTACATGGTAAATCTCATCCAACCCATCACCATCCACCAAGCCTACGATGGAATTACTCATGCACGGCGGTGAGCATCATGAAATTGGTGATGAAGGATGGTTGATGATGACGACAGCGACGGATTCCCCTCTCTGGAGCCCCGAACGGACTCCAGATCAGTCCTCCCGAGAAAGATTAGGGCTTGGCAGCGGCTCCATATCGTAAAACGCGATTGAGGGAGTCCTGGACTAGGGGGTGTCCGGACAGCCGGACTATCATCGTCCGCCGGACTCCAAGACTACGAAGATACAAGATTGAAGACTCCGTCCCGTGTCCGGATGGGACTTTCCTTGGCGTGGAAGGCAAGCTTGGCAATACGGATATGTAGATCTCCTACCATTGTAACCGACTCTGTGTAGCCCTAGCCCTCTCCGGTGTCTATATAAACCGGAGGGCTTTAGTCCGTTGGACACACAACCATTACAACAATCATACCATAGGCTAGCTTCTAGGGTTTAGCCTCCTTGATCTCGTGGTAGATCCACTCTTGTACTACCCATATCATCAATATCAATCAAGCAGGAGTAGGGTTTTACCTCCATCGAGAGGGCCCGAACCTGGGTAAAAACATCGTGTCCCTTGTCTCCTGTTACCATCCGCCTAGACGCACAGTTCGGGACCCCCTACCCGAGATCCACCGGTTTTGACACCGACATTGGTGCTTTCATTGAGAGTTCCTCTGTGCCATCACCGATAGGAAGGATGCCTCCTCCCGTCTTCAAGGACGGTATTTTCGCCAAAGGATCCTTGGCCGCCGGCCAAAACTATCCGGCTAGGTGGCTTTCTTATGACCGCCTGTCCGGCCACCGCTTCGACAATGACCTCTCAAGACGTCAAAAGCAATCTTCACGTCAGCTCGGAATTCGCCGAGCGGCTGGATCCAATAGAGATCTCGTCTGTAAACGAGCTCTTGGATTGCATCGCCACCCTGGGAGTCGCTACAGAGTACAATCAGATTGGGCTTAAAACCGATCTGAGAGAGATGAACTCTCCCCAGGTCACCCACCACGTTGCAGTGGTAGAGGAACAATGCGGCGACTCTTCTCCTGTATTGAAAACTAGTCATGTCCGGGCTCCCGAACCCTCCATGTCGGATTCCCGCGGAGGGACGGACTTTGATCAAGCACTGAACTTAAAGTCAGGCATCGGACCGGACTCGTTGGACAACGTCCAACAATCCAAGCTTCCAAATTTGGAAACTTCTCGGCCTTTGAGCCTTGAGATGGGTAGGGTTCTGGACTTAATTCCACCCACCCGCCCAGACATATGCGATCTATCTCTAATCCGGCAAGAGCCCGCTGAAACAGTACATCACTACTGGGCCAGATTCCTCCTGGTTATGGACAGGATAAAGGACTGCCGAGAGGAAATCGCAATCTCAATTTTTTGCAATAATTGCACGGACGAGGGAATCTTGAACGCCGTCAGCCATCGTGAAATTACACGCTTCACCGACCTAGCGTCCATAGTACGAAAGTACTGTGTGATGGAGAGTTTCCGGAAAACTGAAAATAAGTTATGGGACAATCCGGCCCCAACCCTAGTCCGCAACAAAAGGGTGCATTACACTCAGGCACCAGATACAAAAACCAAAAGGCAAAAACCCGATAAAGGGCACGGAACCGTACTGGAGGGATGTCTTAGCGGACCCTGTAAAATTTACAGTACAGAGGGCGCCATCCCAACACATAGCCTTCGAGCATGTTGGATATTACGGCAGGTGGCCAAAAGTGGCGAGGAGCTTCTAGCCCCGGAAAACCACTCCAACAATACCGGTACGGTATCAACAGTCTTCGAGACTTTCGCATCAAATAATATGCGGAAACGAACAATCCACAGCCTCGCCGAAGTCTACCAAGTAGAAACAACAAATCCATGGAGCGACACAGCCATCACATTCAATGCCAGCGACGAACCTAAATTCCGAACAGCCCGGGCACCAGCCGCACTGGTGCTTAGTCCAATAGTGGACGGCTTTCGACTTACAAAGGTCCTCATGGATGGCGGCAGCGGATTAAACGTCATCTACGAGGAAACTCTTCAAAAAATGGAAATAGACTGGAGCCGCATTGAGCGAAGCAGCACAACCTTCAGAGGAATAATCCCTAGCCGGGAAGCGCGCTGCACCGGAAAAATCACACTCGATGTGGTGTTCGGCTCGCCGTACAATTACAGATCCGAAGAAGTCACGTTCCAAGTGGCCCCGTTCAACAGCGGATATCACGCTATATTAGGACGAGAGGCATTCACAATTTTTCAAGCCGTACCCCATTACGGGTACATGAAGCTCAAAATGCTTGGGCCCGGCGGAATAATCACTCTCGTTAGTGATCCGGACATAGCACTCCGCGCCAAAAACAAGACAGCCGCATTATCCCTGGAGGCACTATCCGAAGCCCTAGAGGCAGAAGAACTCACCGCGCTGCGCTCTACTGTGAATAGGGATGATGTGATACTCGATAAGAGATCCAAGTCCACCTCCTTCAAACCAGCGGACGAAATAGTAAAATTCTAGGTCCATCCAACGGACCCGACAAAGACGGCTTCCATCGGGGCACAGTTGAACCCTGATGTAGACGCCGCACTGTGAGAATTCCTTCGGGAAAATTGGGACATTTTCGCCTGACACCCTTCGGATATGCCCGGAATCCCACGCAGATTGGCAGAACACAGCCTAAACATCCTAAAAGGATTCAAGCCAGTCAAACAGGCTCTTCGACGATCTTCCGAACCCAAAAGACAGGCAATGGGAGAAGAGCTAGCCAAACTATTGGAAGCCGGATTCATCAGAGATATCAAACATCCGGATTGGCTAGCAAACCTGGTAATGGTACCAAAGAAGGACAAATCCTGGCGCCTATGTGTCAATTTTAAAGACCTCAACAAGGCCTGCCCAAAGGATCCCTTCCCCCTCCCCCGCATCGACCAGATAATCGACGCTACCGCAGGACACGATTCATTGTGCTTCCTGGACGCATACTCCGGCTACCATCAAATCAAGATGGCTGAAGCGGACCAAGCCGCAACGGCATTCATCACTCCATATGGACCATTCTGCTTCAACACGATGCCCTTCGGACTTAAAAACGCCGGCGTAACATATCAGCATATGATTCAAACATGTCTGGCCACCCAGATTGGCAAAACAGTAGAGGCATACGTAGACGACGTAGTCATCAAAACCAAACACGTCGAATCTCTAGTAGACGACTTGAGGCTCACATTCGACAACCTCAGAGCATATGACATCAAGCTGAATCTGGAAAAATGCGTTTTCGGAGTACCGGCCGGAAAGCTCCTGGGCTTCATTGTATCCGGTAGAGGAATTGAAGCAAACCCAGCTAAGATCCGAGCTCTGTCACAACTAGATATTCCAAAAGACCTCAAACAAATACAAAAATTGACAGGATGCGTGGCGGCTCTAAGCCGCTTTATCTCCCGTCTAGGAGAAAAGGCATTGCCCCTTTATCGCCTCCTTAGGCGCACCGAACACTTTGAGTGGACGGATGCTGCCACTACCGGACTTGAAGAAATAAAAGCCATATTGGCAACAAATCCAGTCCTGGCTGCGCCCAACTTGGGCGAACCAATGTTGTTATACATCGCGGCAACACATCAAGTTGTAAGCGCGGTACTCGTCGTCGAACGAGAGACAGAAGGGCATAAATCCCCTCTTCAAAAACCAGTGTACTACGTATCCACTGTGTTAACCCCCTGCAAGTCCCGTTACCCGCACTATCAAAACATAGCGTATGCGGTGTTCATGGATCCCGGAAGCTCCAACACTACTTTCAAGAGTGTTCGATAACAGTGGCCTCCGAAGTGCCCCTCAATGACATTATAAACAACCACAACGCGACGGGCAGGATTGCAAAATGGGCCATTGAGCTCTACCATTCGATATAACTTACAAACCTCAGCGAGCTATAAAGTCACAAGTTTTGGCTGACTTTGTCGCTGAATGGACCGAAGCAGAACTCCCTAAAGAGTACGGCGCATACTCCAATTGGACTATGCACTTCGACGGCTCTAAAATGTTGGCCGGATTGGGGGCTGGCATCGTATTGACGTCCCCAACCGGGGACACAGTCCAATATGTACTTCAGATAATGTACACGGACTCCAACAGCGCAGCCGAATACGAGGCCCTTTTACATGGCCTCCAGATGGCAATCTCCATGGGCATTCAACGCCTAGAGGTGCGCGGGGATTCAAACCTTGCAATATCCCAAATAAATGGAGACTTTGATGCCAAATATCCGAAAATGGCAGCATATCGCAACGCTGTCCTAAAAATGTTAGCTCGGTTTGAAGGACTTGAATTCCATCACGTAGCCCGGGATAATAACCAAGCAGCCGACGTAATGGCACGCATCGGCGCAAAATGTGACGCTGTCCCTCCAAACATCTTCCTGGAACGGCTCTTTAAGCCATCCGTACTATGGGAAGAGGAGTCCGGAAATAACAAACCGGAAACAGCCTCACCAACCGACGCAGAGCAATCTGACATAACCGGCGATTCAGCCGATGAAATAACACCTTCAGCCCACGACATAATGGCAGTAATTGCCCAGTGGACCGAACCATTCCTAGCCTACTTGCTTAGGCAGGAACTTCCCGAAGACCAAAATGAGGCCCGCTGCATTGTCCGGCTATCTAAAGCCTACAAGGTCCATGAGGGAGAACTTTATAAGAAAAGCACAACCGGAGTCCTTCAAAGGTGTGTCTCCAAAGAGGAAGGGCGAAACCTTCTGGCTGAAATTCATTCCGGACTAGGCGGACACCATGCCGCAGCTCGGGCCCTTGTAGGAAAGGCATTCCGTACAGGATTTTATTGGCCGACGGCCCGGGCAGATGCTCAGGACTTAGTCCAAAGATGCGTCGGTTGTCAGCTCTTTGCTAATCAGAGCCATATGCCACCCACCTCCCTCAAAACTATACCCATTACCTGGCCGTTCGCGGTCTAGGGGCTTGACATGGTTGGACCCCTTAAAGGAGGAACCCACAAGCAAAGGTACCTATTGGTCATGGTGGACAAATTCACCAAATGGATAGAGGCCAAGCCAGTCAAAACGGCAGAGTCCTGACCAGTGATAGACTTTATCTCCGGGGTAGTACACCATTATAGTGTCCCCCACAGCATCATCACTGATAACGGCACGAACTTCACGGCCGACGAGGTTAAATCATGGTGCAAAAATATGGGCATTAAGCTCGATTATGCTTCAGTCTATCATCCTGAAACCAACGGTCAAGTGGAACGAGCAAATGGTCTAATAATGAGTGGCATCAAACCCAGACTAGTGCGGTCACTTACGAAATCTAACACGCACTGGGTAGAGGAGCTAGACTCCGTACTCTGGGGGCTGCGGACAACGCCCAACCGTACTACCGGATTCACACCATTTTTTATGGTATACGGCGCAGAGGCAGTTCTGCCCTGCGACATCATTCATGACTCACCTCGAGTGCGCATGTACGAAGAAAGAGAAGCCAAGCTGGATCGACAGGACAGCTTGGACGCATTGGAGGAAGAACGCGACATCGCCAAGGCTTGTTCCACATTCTATCAGCAGCAGGCTCGAAGATATCAAAGCAGAGAAGTATGGGCCAAGACTTACAACGTCGGCGAACTAGTTCTATGCCTGCCGGACAAGAAAAAGGACAAGCTCAAGCCCAAATGGGAGGGCCCCTTCATTATCATTCAAGTCCTGACCGGCGGAGCATACCGTCTATGAAATGCGTCGGACAACTGACTCGAGCCGAACCCATGGAACGCAGCCCGCCTCCGAAGATTCTATGCCTAGCGCCGGACTAAGAGTTCGTCCCCTTCCCCCGTCCAAATTTTTACATTTCATCTGTCTTTTTTTTCTCTTTCTTCTCTCACCCCTTTTCCTAAAAAGCCCTTAAAGGCCTACTTGCGCATTGCTCGCACACACTTGACGTGCCATCCGCACTCATTATACCTGGGGGCTTCTTTACCAGAAGCTTAATTATAAGGGCTTCATGCCCAGCACATGTGTCAAGCTTCCACATGTACCTTTTATTCACCATTATATGCATCGATATGACTTAAGTTTTGGCCAAGCTGGGTTGCCTGGCTCCTGTGCTTACCCCTACGTTCCCGATTGTTCGGCTAGGAGGTAAAGGGAGCACCTCTGCGATTGTTACTGCCGGGTCAGCCGGATGTGTACCTCAGACTGGGTGAAGCCGAAAGCTAGCGTTCTTAAGGGAATATTCGGTCGGTGACTTGAAAGATGATTCTTTACTTACTTATTTATCTGCCCCCAAATGTTTTTCTGCTCTTTTCGCAGACCGGACATGCACTTTAGGGCATGCCTCCCAGGGAAAGGAACCCTTAACGGAACTATTCTCCCTGGAAGATGTTTCTTACTAACCATGTAATATAACATAACTAGTTGGGCACTTGTCTGATAAAGCACTAATGACCCCTACGCCTGGTCTCCATGCATGCCCCGGTTGTTTCTTAACTGAGAAGGTATTCGGACACACTCCGGACTCTAGGGTCCCGAGGTTGAAGCGAAAAGGTCGGCAAAGACAAACGATCTACAATCCGGCCAGAAGGCATTTTACATGTCATTTTTAAAATACATTGTCAAATCGACTTACTGTATTCCTCCTCAATCCCGTCTAACAGGTTGTCTAATTTACAGTCCCGTTGGGAAAATTTAGCGGCCAATTCTACTTGGCCGTATACTAAACTCACAGGGATCTCCTTCCCATCGGGCCCCACAGGTCCGACCACGGCCATATGGTTGGGATCTGCCTTCTTGTACCGCGTCTTCACCATGGCCCAGGCCTCCCTGGCACCTTGGCGGCAGGCCGAAATCTTCCATAAACGGAAGCGCTGCCGCATTCCCTGAAGCTTCTCCGCAAGCTCCCCAAGGCCCTCGGGCAGGGAAAGGGCCGGCCATAAAGCCTGGACGACGCCGCTCATTGCCTGCCGAACTCGTTCGAGCAGCTGCAACAGTTCGGGAAGTTGATCACCCGTCGATACGGGCATCTCCTCCGCAGGGTGACCAGTGAGTATACCTATAGACATATTTTGTCAATTGACTTCCTCACCGAACTCTTCTTTTCAAAGGAGTTCGCTCAAGCACTTACTATAGATGCCGCGACGAAGCCGCTGATTCTCCTTAACGGAGCCAGACAGCTCGGCCTGAACACCTTTCAGCTCTTCTCCGAGCTGGGCGTGGGCATCCTGGAGCTTGTTCCTTTCCTGCTGCACTTTATTCAGCACCCTCTCGACGGCCTTCAGCTGGCGCAGTAGTTCTTGCCTGTCCGGATCTTGTCCGGCAGCACCTGCAATGTCATTATTAGACTTGCGCGCACGCCGCACACCGCTTATATTTTTAAAATAATGTGTTACCAGGAGGGGTCTCTGTGTTTCCTCCTACGGCAGCAAGTGCGGCCTCGCGTTGGGCCTTGCACTCTTGCAGCTCCTGAGAGAGTTGGGTATTCTTCTCCGTAAGATCCTACGTTTCAAATGATCCTTAAATCAGTTAACATAACTACTTTAAGTCTCGGGGGCTACTGGCATATACAACTATTAAATTCTCTTACCCGTATGTCTTTTACGTACTGCTCCGTGGCTCTGGTAAAACCATCTTGAGCAGCATGGAGGTGCGCGTCCCCCGCGTTAAAGGCATTCAACGCCTCAGGGGAGAAGCACACGTCACGAAATACTGTCCGGTGGCGCCTGTGGTTCATGGCGCTCTCCACCTCAGACTTGGTGGCGGACAGTTTGTCGGCATCCTCCGTTGGAGGAGTGTCCGGCCTGCGCCTTGCGCTCGCCTCCCCCTCCAGACCAGGTGGTGGAGCCTGGCTGGTAGAGGTTGGATTGGCAACCTCTACGCCCACAGTTCGGCGGGCGCTTTTTCTCCTACAAAAGTCATGAGCACTCAAACGCTTCCTAGGAACGTTGCTCCAAATAATGAAGTGTGAGCTATACCTTTGCGGCGACGTTTCAATCCGCGCCGCGCTCCTCTTCCGCCTACTGGTCCGGACTGTCCTTTGTTGGTCAGTCACCGTGGGCTCGGCTTCCCGCCTTGAAGGAGCTTCTTGCAAAACACCATCGTATGCGAAGGTCAGAAATGAGCAAGGAGGAAATAATGGTGTCGGGACTTCTGTCACAATCACCTGGGAAGCTGGATATAGTCCGGGGTAGTCAGCCGTAATGGCGACTAAAGCATTATCCATGCTGAGCTGGTGGAACACCCCGTCGATTAGCTCCACCTTTATGTCCGGATGCTCTTCGGAGGCCGGATCCTAGGATCTCTCTGGATCCTCGGGTTGTGGAGCTGGACTTATCATGTCCTCCACAACCCGATGCAGCTCCTGCGTCGAAAAACATAATATAAGAAACTTAAACTTTGAAAGCATGGGTCGGGCACGTTCAGTGTTCGCTTACCCAGCGCCGAGGGTTATTCATGGAGAACCCATTCAACGGGTTCGTCTGGAGGAAGTCCTCCTTCTCCCCCTTGTACAGGCCGGACAGGATCTTCGCCAGGTCCTCGGCCGAACCCGGCCCTTTGCGGCCATGACGGGTGGCATCATCCTCCCCGTTGAAATCCCACATGGGGTGGCCCCTGTATTGTAGTGGCTGCACCCCCCGCATAATGCATGTTGCCATGACTCCAATCATGGTCAACCCGGAATGGGCCAGTAACCTTATCCGGCCCATCAAATAATGGACGCTCTTGTTATCCTCCAGTTGGGGGCTCCGTGGGCGCCAACTAAGGCGTTTCTTCAGAGGATCACTACTAAACTCCGGGAGGCCGATCCAAACAGGGTCCGGCAGCGGAGCATCTTCTATATAAAACCGTTCCGAAGGCCGGTCTTCGGACGCCTTCTTAGGGGTTCCGGATGGATATCCGGTCCCGGCGATGCGCCATATTTCGGCACCGCCCACTTGATATATGGACCCCTCGTGAGAGCGGGGTGCAAGGCAGAACAACCTCTTCCACAGCGCAAAATGGGGCTCGACGCCCAGAAATAGCTCGCAAAGAGCTACGCAACCCGATATATGCAGGATAGAAGCGGGCGTGAGGTGATGGAGCTGGAGTCCGTAGAACTCCAGGAGCCCGCGGAGGAACGGATGTATAGGAAATCCGAGCCCCCTTATCAGATAGGGGATGAAGCATACCCGCTCCCCTTTGTTGGGACTTGGGGTGGCCTCCGCTTGCTTCCCACCTTGGTAGGTGTCCAACCCGGCTCGAACCGGAACCATGAAGGCCGGAGGGAGATATCCCTTCACTTGGAGCGTCACCAGCTCGTTGTGCGGGACAGAACATCTCCCCCAATCTCCCGGCAGAGGGCTGGGAGCACGAGAAGAGGAGCCACGTCAACGGTCCATGATGGAATGGATTCTTGGTCAGAAGCGTTCCGATGAGTACTCGCGGAAGGAGGATGGTGTGATTTGGATCTGGATTCTTGCCTCTCTTATAGGCAGATTATTCGCACAGCTAGGGGGTAAAACATAAAAGATACCCTGGCTTTTCGCATTCGTGCGACACGTGGAAGATGGCCATTATTGGGCATGGAAGCCAAGAAGCGCAACATTGATAAGGAAGCCGGACACTATTCGGCAAACACACGGAATTTGGAGGAGAACCCGCCTTGCAACACCGAAGACTATATACGCGCTGGACTTATCGTCATTGAAGCCTGGTTCGGGGGCTACTGAGGGAGTCCTGGACTAGGGGGTGTCCGGACAGCCGGACTATCATCGTCCGCCGGACTCCAAGACTACGAAGATACAAGATTGAAGACTCCGTCCCGTGTCCGGATGGGACTTTCCTTGGCGTGGAAGGCAAGCTTGGCGATACGGATATGTAGATCTCCTACCATTGTAACCGACTCTGTGTAACCCTATCCCTCTCCGGTGTCTATATAAACCGGAGGGCTTTAGTCCGTAGGACACACAACCATTACAACAATCATACCATAGGCTAGCTTCTAGGGTTTAGCCTCCTTGATCTCGTGGTAGATCCACTCTTGTACTACCCATATCATCAATATCAATCAAGCAGGAGTAGGGTTTTACCTCCATCGAGAGGGCCCGAACCTGGGTAAAAACATCGTGTCCCTTGTCTCCTGTTACCATCCGCCTAGACGCACAGTTCGGGACCCCCTACCCGAGATCCGCCGGTTTTGACACCGACAGCGATGAATCCTTCTCCCTGATTTTTTTCTCCCCGAACGTGAATATATAGAGTTGGAGTTGAGCTCGGTGGAGCACCAGGGAGCCCACAAGGCAGGGGGTGCGCCCCCCACCCTCGTGGACAGGGTGTGGGCCCCTTGCCTTGATTCTTTCGCCAGTATTTTTTATTAATTCCAAAAATAATCTCCATGGAGTTTCAGGTCATTCCGAGAACTTTTATTTCTGCATAAAAATAACACCATGGCAGTTTTGCTGAAAACAGCGTCAGTTCGGGTTAGTTCCATTCAAATCATGCAAGTTAGATTCCAAAACAAGGGCAAAAGTGTTTGGACCGGTGCCATTGGTGATTGTGGGAGAAGCGAACGAGATAAGCTACAGGGAGGGAGAGGAAAATGCGATGCAGGACTTGCCGGACGTGAGGGTTCATATAGCAGGCCGGTAAGCATTGGGATTTTGGGGGATTTCATTGATTCGGGCGGGAAGCTTGCACGGGAACCTGCGAAGTTGCGCGGGAACGGGCTCACCCACGAGTCATTGGCGCCACTTCGAGCCACTATTTGGCCAAAAGAACGCCCCCGCACGCTGCAAGCTTGCGATGTAAGCCGTCTGCGGCAGCGGGGTGACAAGACGTGCGAGAGGAGGGCGAAAGGCCACATACACATATGGTTAATACAAAAAAAATGTTTGCGGTTTAATTACCTACTATACCTCGTCCTGGTTTATAAGTAGGATTTAACTAATAAAATACAAATGCATGTCGCCAAAGATTATATAGTTTGATTCGTATTTGAACATAGTTTCTAATTATATAATTTTTATAACATGCATTAACATTTTGTTGGTTAAATTTAAGGGCAAAGTATGGCACAGAATATAAAGGGGGCTATAGACCAAGACGGAGGTAGTAGCACACAACCTCTCTCTACGCAGCAATGCAACTGTCGGCCGACTTGTAGGCGACCATTTCTGCGTGTTCAACGGCTTTATGTGTGTGGTTGCTTGTGGTTGAGTGATGACCCACAAGTATAGGGGATCTATCGTAGTCCTTTCGATAAGTAAGAGTGTCGAACCCAACGAGGAGCAGAAGGAAATGATAAGCGGTTTTCAGCAAGGTATTCTCTGCAAGTACTAAAATAAGTGGTAATAGATAGTTTTATGATAAGATAAATTGTAACGAGCAACAAGTAACAAAAGTAAATAAAGTGCAGCAAGGTGGCCCAATCCTTTTTGTAGCAAAGGACAAGCCTAGACAAACTCTTATAATAGGAAAAGCGCTCCCGAGGACACATGGGAATATCGTCAAGCTAGTTTTCATCACGCTCATATGATTCGCGTTCGGTACTTTGATAATTTGATATGTGGGTGGACCGGTGCTTGGGTACTACCCTTACTTGGACAAGCATCCCACTTATGATTAACCTCTATTGCAAGCACCCGCAACTACAGCAAAAGTATTAAGGTAAACCTAACCATAGCATGAAACATGTGGATCCAAATCAGCCCCTTACGAAGCAACGCATAAACTAGGGTTTAAGCTTCTGTCACTCTAGCAACCCATCATCTACTTATTACTTCCCAATGCCTTCCTCTAGGCCCAAATAATGGTGAAGTGTTATGTAGTCGACATTCACATAACACCACTAGAGGTTAGACAACATACATCTTATCAAAATATCGAACGAATACCAAATTCACATGACTACTAATAGCAAGACTTCTCCCTTGTCCTCAGGAACAAATGTAACTACTCACAAAGCATATTCATGTTCATAATCAGAGGGGTAATATTGTGCATAAAGGATCTGAACATATGATCTTCCACCAAATAAACCAACTAGCATCAACTACAAAGAGTAATCACCACTACTAGCAACCTACTAGCACCAATCCCGGACTTGGAGACAAGAATTGGATACAAGAGATGAACTAGGGTTTGGAGATCAGATGGTGCTGGTGAAGATGTTGATGGAGATTGCCCTCTCCCGATGAGAGGAGCGTTGGTGATGATGATGACGATGATTTCCCCCTCCCAGAGGGAAGTGTCCCCGGCAGAACAGCTCTGCCGGAGCCCTAGATTAGTTCCGCCAAGGTTCCGCCTCGTGGCGGCGGAGTCTCATCCCGAAGGGTTGCCTCTGATTTTTTTCTCATCGAAATACTTCATATAGGCAAAGATGGGCGTCGGAGAGCCACCAGGAGGCTCACGAGGTAGGGGGCGCGCCCAGGGGGGAGGGGCGCGCCCCCCACCCTCGTGAGCAGGGTGTGGGCCCCCTGGCCTTCATCTTTGGCGACGATTTTTTTATATTTATTTTAAGATATTCCGTGGAGTTTCAGGACTTTTGGAGTTGCGCAGAATAGGTCTCCAATATTTGCTCCTTTTCCAACCAGAATTCCAGCTGCCGGCATTCCCCCTCTTCATGGTAAACCTTGTAAAATAAGAGAGAATAGCCATAAGTATTGTGACATATCATGAAATAACAGCCCATAATGCGATAAATATCGATATAAAAGCATGATGCAAAATGGACGTATCAACTCCCCCAAGCTTAGACCTCGCTTGTCCTCAAGCGAAAAGCCGATAACAATAAATATGTCCTCATGTTTAGAAGTAGAGGCGTCAATAAAAAATAAAATACGGACATGAAGGCATCATGATTATTTTCATAACAGCAACA
This sequence comes from Triticum timopheevii, assembly GCA_963921465.1. Classification (NCBI taxonomy): domain Eukaryota; kingdom Viridiplantae; phylum Streptophyta; class Magnoliopsida; order Poales; family Poaceae; genus Triticum; species Triticum timopheevii. The sequence continues at coordinate 111,206,915 of OY997270.1, forward strand.
TATATAGATTTGTCATATGATTACTTATGTTCAAGTGATGATCTTTTCACAAAGCCAAAGTATGAATCATAAACCTTATTGAGCACCAACAAATTATACCCTCAGTCATTGAAGCAATTGCAATTTATCATAACATCGGAAAGAGTCTATGTCAGAGCTTAAAAGCATGTCCACATACTCAACTATCACTTATTCCTTCATAATTGCTAACACTCACGCAATACTTGTGGTTACGGAGTTTTAACCGGACACAGAGAAAGATAGGGGCTTGTAGTTTTGCCCCACAACCTTTTACCTCAAGGGTAATGTCAACAATAATAATTCATGCTCTCCCACATCCAATTAGATATATATATATATATATCATGTTCTTTCCAATATGCTGAGCTTGCCAAAGGATAAAGTGAAAAAGGAAAGGTGAAGAACATCGTAACTCTTGCATAAAGTAGAGGATAATAATAAAAGATAGGCCCTTCGCAGAGGGAAGCAGAGGTTTCCATGCGCTTTTATGGTTGGATGCACAAAATCTTAATGCAAAAGAATTTCACTTTATATTGCCCCTTGTATGTGAACCTTTATTATGTAGTCCGTCGCTTTTATTGCGTCCACAACAAGTTCGTACAAAGCTTATTTCTCTGCACTAATAAGTCATGCATATTTAAAGAGCAATTTTTATTGCTTGCACCGATGACAACTTACTTGAAGGATCTTACTCAATCCATAGGTAGATATGGTGGACTCTCATGGCTAAACTGGTTTAAGGGTATTTGGAAGCACAAGTAGTATCTCTACTTGGTGCTAAGAATTTGGCTAGCATGAGGGGGAAAGGCAAGCTCCACATGTTAGAGGAACCATGACAACATACTTTATCTCAGATGTAAGAAAACATAACTCATTATGTTGTCTTCCTTGTCCAACATCAACTCTTTAGCATGTCATATTTTAATGAGTGCTCCCAATCATAAAAGATGTCAATGATAATATATCTATATGTGAAACCTCTCTCTCCTTATTACTTCCTATTAATTGCAACGATGACCAAAGCTATATTTGCCAACTCCCAACAACTTTCAATCATCATACTCTTTTTATGTGAAGTCATGACTCTCAATAAGATCAATATGAACTCTTTGTTTCTTTTTATTATTTTCTTTATTCACCCAAGATCATGGCAAAGTAATCAAGCCCTTGACCCAACACTAATCTTTATTATATATAGCTCACGGACTCGATTGCATAGAGGGATCGTAAAGCAAAACTCAAAACTAGATCGTGCCATGACTTTATTCTACTAAATCAAGATACTACTAATAGGATCGAACTAAGAAAAACAGTAAAGATAGGAGTTGTGATGGTGATACGATACCGGGGCACCTCCCCCAAGCTTGGCAGTTGCCAAGGGGAGTGCCCATACCCATGTGATTATATCTCCTTCTTTGTTGTTGGCGGTGGAGGTGTTGTTGATGATGGAAGCTTGTCATCCACCTTCCATGGCATAGGCTCACCCTCATAGAAGGATGATCGAGTCTCTGGAATCCTCAAATCTACAACGGAAATAGTTTGAAACGAAAACAGAGGATAATTGCGTGATACGGTCGTCAACACCTTCGGGAGAATATATAATGAATTTTTACCGACCAAAATACGTATCGTGCAAGAAAACGGAGTCCGGAGGGCACACGAGGTGCTCACGAGGTAGGGGGCGCGCCCAGGGGGGTAGGGCGCGCCCTCCACCCTCGTGAAGGCCTCGTGTCCTCCCCGGACTGCTACTTATTTTTCTATTTTTCTAAATATTCCAAAACGGAGAAATATTGCTTTAAAAATTGTTTTGGGGTCGGTTTACTTACCGTACCACATACCTATTCCTTTTCGGAGTCTGGAACGTTCTGGGAAGTGTCCCTTATGTATTCCTCCGGGGTTACGGTTTCAATAATATTGGTTTCAACATTTATGGGATTACCTGAGATATAATGTTTGATTCTTTGACCGTTTACCACCTTCGGATTTGTGCCTGCGAAGTTGTTGATTTTTATGGCACCGAAACGATAGACCTCCTCGATAACGTAAGGACCTTCCCATTTGGAGAGAAGTTTTCCTGCAAAAAATCTTAAACGAGAGTTGTATAGTAATACATGATCACCTACATTAAACTCACGCTTTTGTATCCTTTTGTCATGCCATCTTTTAACTTTTTCTATAAATAACTTGGCATTTTCATAGGCTTGGGTTCTCCATTCATCAAGTGAGCTAATATCAAATAACCTCTTCTCACCGGCAAGTTTGAAATCATAGTTGCGCTCTTTAATAGCCCAATATGCCTTATGTTCTAATTCAAGAGGTAAGTGCCATGCTTTTCCATAAACCATTTTATACGGAGACATACCCATTGGATTCTTATATGCGGTTCTATAAGCCCATAATGCATCATCAAGTTTCTTGGACCAATTCTTTCTAGACCTATTAACAGTCTTTTGCAAAATAAATTTGAGCTCTCTATTACTCAATTCTACTTGACCACTAGACTGCGGGTGATATGGAGATGCAATTCTATGATTAACGTCATATTTAGCAAGCATCTTACGGAAAGCACCATGAATAAAGTGTGAACCACCATCAGTCATTAAATACCTAGGGACTCCGAATATCGGAAAAATAACTTCCTTAAGCATTTTAATAGAAGTGTTATGATCAGCACTACTAGTTGGAATAGCTTCTACCCACTTAGTAACGTAATCAACAACAACTACAATATGAGTATATCCATTAGAGGCAGGAAAAGGTCCCATATAATCAAAGCCCCAAACATCAAATGGTTCAATAACAAGTGAGTAATTCATAGGCATTTCTTGACGTCTACTAATATTACCAATTCTTTGACATTCATCGCAAGACAAAACAAACTTACGGGAATCCTTGAAGAGAGTAGGCCAATAAAAACCGGATTGCAATACCTTATGTGCAGTTCTATCTCCAGCATGGTGTCCTCCATAAGCCTCGGAGTGACACTTGCGTAGGATCTATTCCTGTTCATGCTCAGGTACACAACGTCTAATAACACCATCTACTCCTTCTTTGTAAAGATGTGGGTCATCCCAAAAGTAATGTCTCAAATCATAAAAGAACTTTTTCTTTTGTTGGTATGTGAAGCTAGGTGGTATAAATTTAGCAACAATATAATTAGCATAATCAGCATACCATGGAGTGCTACGAGAAGTGCTTATGACATTTAATTGTTCATCAGGAAAGCTATCATCAATAGGTAGTGGGTCATCAAGAACATTCTCTGACCTAGATAAGTTGTCTGCAACTGGGTTCTCAGCTCCTTTTCTATCAACACTATGCAAATCAAATTCTTGCAGCAAGAGAACCCATCTAATAACTCTAGGTTTAGCATCTTTCTTTTCCATAAGATATTTAATAGCAGCATGATCGGTGTGAATAGTTACTTTAGAATCAACAATATAGGGTCTGAATTTATCACAGGCAAACACAACTGCTAAGAGTTCCTTTTCAGTAGTAGCATAATTTCTTTGAGCATTGTCTAGAGTCTTACTAGCATAATGGATAACATTTAATTTCTTATCAACTCTTTGCCCTAGAACAGCACCTACAGCATAATCACTAGCATCACACATAATTTCAAAGGGTAAATTCCAATCAGGTGGCTGAACAATAGGTGCAGAGACTAATGCTTTCTTAAGTATTTCAAATGCTTCTACACAATCATCATCAAAGACAAATGGTACATCTTTTTGTAATAAATTAGTCAGAGGACGAGAGATTTTTCCTTAATGAACCTCCTATAAAATCCAGCGTGACCAAGGAAACTTCTTATACCTTTGATGTCCTTAGGACATGGCATCTTTTCAATAGCATCAACCTTGGCTTTATCAACTTCAATACCTCTTTCAGAAACTTTGTGCCCCAAGACAATACCTTCATTAACCATAAAGTGGCACTTTTCCCAATTCAAGACAAGATTAGTTTCTTCACATCTCTGCAAAACTCGATCAAGATTGCTCAAGCAATCATCATAAGAGGAACCATAGACGGAAAAGTCGTCCATGAAAACTTCACAAATCTTTTCACAAAAATCAGAGAATATAGCCATCATGCATCTTTGAAAGGTAGCAGGTGCATTACATAAACCAAAAGGCATACGTCTATAAGCAAAAGTACCAAAAGGGCATGTAAAAGTAGTCTTTGATTGATCTTTAGCCGACACAAGTATTTGAGAGAAACCAGAATAACCATCTAGAAAGCAATAATGTGTATGTTTGCATAATCTTTCTAGCATTTGATCAATAAAAGGTAAGGGGTAATGATCTTTCTTAGTAGCTTTATTTAACTTGCGAAAATCAATTACCATCCTATAACCTGTGATAATTCTTTGCGGGATCAATTCATCTTTATCATTAGGGACAACAGTAATGCCTCCCTTCTTAGGGACACAATGGACAGGACTTACCCACTGACTATCAGCAACGGGATAAATTATACCTGCCTCCAGAAGCTTGAGTATTTCTTTTCTTACCACTTCTTTCATTTTAGGATTCAAACGTCGTTGAGGATCACGAACTGGTTTGGCATCCGCTTCCAAATTTATTTTATGTTGACATAGAGTGGGACTAATGCCCTTAAGATCATCAAGAGTATATCCAATAGCAGCACGGTGCTTCTTCAGAGTTTTCAATAATCTTTCTTCTTCATGCTCTGAAAGGTTAGCACTAATAATAACAGGATATATTTTCTTTTCATCAAGATAAGCATATTTAAGATTATCAGGCAATGGTTTGAGCTCAAACACGGGATCACCCTTGGGTGGAGGAGGATCCCCTAGGATTTCAACAGGCAAATTGTGTTGCAGAATAGGTTCCTGTTTAAAGAATACTTCATCTATTTCCCTTCTTTCATTCATGAACATCTCATTTTCATGGTCTAGCAAATAGTGTTCTAAAGGATCACTAGGAGGTACGGCAATAGAAGCAAGACCAATAATTTCATCCTTACTAGGCAATTCTTCCTCACGATGTTGTTTACTAAATTTAGAGAAATTAAACTCATGAACCATATCATCCAACCCAACAGTAACAACATTCTTTTTGCAGCCTATCGTAGCATTAACAGTATTCAAGAAGGGTCTACCAAATATAATGGGACAAAAGCTATCTTGTGGAGAACCAAGAACAAGGAAATCAGCGGGATATTTGGTTTTTCCACACAAGACTTCAACATCTCTAACAATTCCCATTGCAGATATAGTATCTCTATTGACAAGTTTAATTGTAACATCAATATCTTCTAACTCAGCAGGTGCAATATCATTCATAATTTCTTTATATAAGTCAATGGGTATAACACTAGCACTAGCACCCATATCACATAAGCCATGATAACAATGATCTCCTATTTTAACAGAAATAACAGGCACGCCTACCACATGTCTATGTTTATCTCTATCACAGGGTTTAGCAATTCTAGCAGTTTCACCAGAGAATTGAATAACATGCCCATCAATATTATCAGACAAGAGATCTTTAACAATAGCAATATTAGGTTCTACTTTGACTTGCTCAGGAGGTGTATAAGTTCTAATATTGCTTTTACGAACAACAGTTGAAGCTTTAGCATGATCCTTTACTCTAACAGGGAAAGGTGGTTTCTCAACATAAGAGGTGGGAACAATAGGATCATTATAAGTGACAGTCTTTTCTTCAACTTTAATAGGTGCAGCTACTTTTACTTCTATGGGAGGATGATATTTAAACCACTTCTCCTTAGGGAGATCAACATAAGTAGCAAAAGATTCACAGAAGGAAGCTACTATCTCAGAGTCAAGTCCATATTTAGTGCTAAACTTATGGAAAATATCGGTATCCATAAAAGATTTAACACAATCAAACTTAGGTGTCATACCTGACTCCTTACCTTCGTTGAGGTCCCAATCTTCAGAGTTGCGTTTAATTCTAGCCAATAAATTCCATCTGAATTCAATAGTCTTCATCATAAAAGAGCCAGCACAAGAAGCATCGAGCATGGTTTGATTATTATGAGAAAGCCGAGCATAAAAACTTTGCATAATTATTTCTCTTGAGAGCTCATGATTGGGGCATGAATATAACATTGATTTAAGCCTCCCCCAAGCTTGAGCGATGCTTTCTCCTTCGCGAGGCCAAAAATTATATATATAATTGCGATCACGATGAACAAGATGCATAGGGTAATACTTTTGATGAAATTCCAATTTCACTCTTTTATAGTTCCATGATCTCGTATCATCACATAGCCTATACCATGTCAATGCGTCCCCCTCCAAAGAAAAAGGGAAAGCCTTCTTCTTGATAACATCATCGGGTATACCTGCAAGCTTAAATAGTCCACAAATATCATCCACATAGCATAGATGCTCGTCAGGATGCTTTGTTCCATCTCCTGCAGAAGTGTTAGCTAGCAGTTTTTCTATCATACCCGAAGGAAATTCAAAAGGAGTTTCACTTTAAATAGGTTCAGTAGGTTGAGGAGCAACTCTTTGCTCTACCGGACGGGGTGAAGATACCCCGAACAAGCCCCTCGGAGATTCACTTTCCATAGTAACAAGTGACAGAAAATTTCAGCACACTATATAAATTTTTCCTTACCAAATTCCACTTACCAAAGGTGCTACACTCCCCGGCAATGGCGCCAGAAAAGAGTCTTGATGACCCACAAGTATAGGGGATCTATCATAGTCCTTTCAATAAGTAAGAGTTTTGAACCCAACGAGGAGCAGAAGGAAATGATAAGCGGTTTTCAGCAAGGTATTCTCTGCAAGTACTGAAATAAGTGGTAACAGATAGTTTTGTGATAAGATAAATTGTAACGAGCAACAAGTAACAAAAGTAAATAAAGTGCAGCAAGGTGGCCCAATCCTTTTTGTAGCAAAGGACAAGCCAGGACAAACTCTTATAATAGGAAAAGCGCTCCCGAGGAAACATGGGAATATCGTCAAGCTAGTTTTCATCACGCTCATATGATTTGCGTTCGGTACTTTGATAATTTGATATGTGGGTGGACCGGTGCTTGGGTACTACCCTTACTTGGACAAGCATCCCACTTATGATTAACCTCTATTGCAAGCATCCGCAACTATAACAAAAGTATTAAGGTAAACCTAACCATAGCATGAAACATGAGGATCCAAATCGGCCCCTTACGAAGCAACGCATAAACTAGGGTTTAAGCTTCTGTCACTCTAGCAACAAATCATCTACTTATTACTTCCCAATGCCTTCCTCTAGGCCCAAATAATGGTGAAGTGTTATGTAGTCGACGTTCACATAACACCACTAGAGGTTAGACAACATATATCTTATCAAAATATCGAACAAATACCAAATTCACATGACTACTAATAGCAAGACTTCTCCCTTGTCCTCAGGAACAAACGTAACTACTCACAAAGCATATTCATGTTCATAATCAGAGGGGTAATATTGTGCATAAAGGATCTGAACATATGATCTTCCACCAAATAAACCGACTAGCATCAACTACAAAGAGTAATCAACACTACTAGCAACCTACTAGCACCAATCCCGGACTTGGAGACAAGAATTGGATACAAGAGATGAACTAGGGTTTGGAGATGAGATGGTGCTGGTGAAGATGTTGATGGAGATTGCCCTCTCCCAATGAGAGGAGCGTTGGTGATGATGATGACGATGATTTCCCCCTCCCGGAGGGAAGTGTCCCCGGCAGAACAGCTCTGCCGGAGCCCTAGATTGGTTCTGCCAAGGTTCCGCCTCGTGGCGGCGGAGTCTCGTCCAGAAAGGTTGCCTCTGATTTTTTTTCTCATCGAAAGACTTCATATAGGAGAAGATGGGCGTCGGAGAGCCACTAGGGGGCCCACGAGGTAGGGGGGCGCGCCCAAGGGGGGGGGCGCCCCCCACCCTCATGAGCAGGGTGTGGCCCCCCTGGCCTTCATCTTTGGCGACGATTTTTCTTTATTTATTTTAAGACATTCCTTGGAGTTTTAGGACTTTTGGAGTTGCAGAGAATAGGTCTCCAATATTTGCTCCTTTTCCAGCCAGAATTCCAGCTGCTGGCATTCCCCCTCTTCATGGTAAACCTTGTCAAATAAGAGAGAATAGCCATAAGTATTGTGACATATCGTGAAATAACAGCCCATAATGCGATAAATATCGATATAAAAGCATGATGCAAAATGGACGTATCATTGAGGCGGCCGCGGCGCTCTGCTCACGTCCCGTCGCGCGTGCTCTGCTCTCGCATCCCTTTGTGTGCTCTGCCCTCGTCCTCCACGAGCGTTGTCAGTGTTTGGGGCCGGCGCACGATCACGCACGTTTGTGTGCATGCGGTTGTGCCGGGCGCGGCACGACGATGCAATTACCCGCTGCAAAAACTGCCATGCGGACGCGCCGAGAATCCAGCCGCCCGGCCTCCTTTTATTCCTGCGGCCATTTACCTTCATCTCTCATGTTACACGACACAATAAGCACACCCATGATGACACACACGCAGAGGACATCCAGCGGTTCCAATGGCGCTCCCCGTGGCTCCAATGGCACTCCCAGCGGTCGACGACGACGACGGCTGGCAGTTCACCATGCATCATGTCGTGGACACCCACGTGAGGAGGAAGGCTCTCTCGATGGTGTACACGAACGATCTGGTCTTGGTAAAGAGCTCCATCCAAACTATGGAGCAGTTCCTTGCCGAGGACAAGTACCAAGTGGTCGGCTTCAACCTCGAGTACACCATCAGTCGTGTCGGGCATGATCAGAAGGTTGTCGTCGCCCAGTTGTGTGTGTGACATGACGCCTGCTACGTCTTGAGCTTGCGTTGGTTTTCCTTGAAGAGGAAAGGGTGATGCAGCAATAGTAGAGTAAGTATTTCCCTAAGTTTTTGAGAACTAAGGTATCAATCCAGTAGGAGGCTCCTCAGAAGTCCCACGCACCTACACAAACAAACAAGAACTCGCAACCAACGCAATAAAGGGGTTGTCAATCCCTTCATGGCCACTTGCAAAAGTGAGATCTGATAGAGATAATATGATAAGATAAATATATTTTTGTATTTTATAATATAGATTGGAAAAGTAAAGATGCAAATAAAAGTAGATTGAAAGCTTATATGATAAGAGATAGACCCGGGGGCCATAGGTCACTAGTGGCTTCTCTCAAGATAGCATAAATATTACGGTGGGTGAACAAATTACTGTCGAGCAATTGATAGAAAGGCGAATAATTATGAGATTATCTAGGCATGATCATGTATATAGGCATCACGTCCGTGACAAGTAGACTGACACCTGCCTGCATCTACTACTATTACTCCACACATCGACCGCTATCCAACATGCATCTAGAGTATTAAGTTCATAAAGAACAAGTAACGCATTAAGAACGATGACATGATGTAGAGGGATAAACTTATGCAATATGATATAAACCCCATCTTTTTATCCTCGATGGCAACAATACAATACGTGCCTTGATGCCCCTGCTGTCACTGGGAAAGGACACCGCAAGATTGAACCCAAAGCTAAGCACTTCTCCCATTGCAAGAAAGATCAATCTAGTAGGCCAAACCAAACTGATAATTCGAAGAGACTTGCAAAGATAACTTAATCACACATAAAAGAGTTTAGAGGAGATTCAAATATTTCTCATAGATAAACTTGATCATAAACCCACAATTCATCGGGTCTCGACAAACACACCGCAAAAAGAGTTACATCGAATAGATCTCCAAGAAGATCGAGGAGAACTTTGTATTGAGATTCAAAGAGAGAAAAGAAGCCATCTAGCTAATAACTATGGACCCGAAGGTCTGTGGTAAACTACTCACAACTCATCGGAGAGGCCTTGCGGATGTGTAGAGGCCCTCTATGGTCGATTCCCCCTCCGGCGGAGCGCCGACGAAGGCTCCAAGATGGGATCTCGTGGATACAGAAGGTTACGGTGGTGGAAATAGGTTTTCGTGGTTGCTTCTGATGTTTTCGGGGTACATGGGTATATGTAGGAGGAAGAAGTAGGTCGGTGGATGCTCGAGGGGCCCACGAGGGTGGGGGCGCGCCCACCTGTAGGGGGCGCGCCGGGTACCCTCGTGGCCACCTCCTTTGTTTCTTGACTTCCACTCCAAGTCCTCTGGATCATGTTTGTTTCAAAAAGATCACTCCCGAAGGTTTCATTCCGTTTGGACTCCGTTTGATATTCCTTTTCTTCGAAACACTGAAATAGGCACAGAAAAAAGCAATTCGGGTTGGGCCTCTGGTTAGTAGGTTAGTCCTAAAAATGATATAAAAGTGTAAAGTAAAGCCCATAAACATCCAAAACGGGTAATATAATAGCATGGAACAATAAAAAAATTATAGATACGTTGGAGACGTATCAAGCATCCCCAAGCTTAATTCCTGCTCGTCTTCGAGTAGGTAAATGATAAAAACAGAATTTTTGATGTGGAATGCTACCTAGCATAATTCTCAATGTAATTTTCTTTATTGTGGCATGAATATTCAGACCCAAATGATTCAAAATAAAAGTTCATATTGACATAAGAAATAGTAATACTTCAAGCATACTAATCAAAGCAATCATGTCTTCTCAAAATAACATGGCTAAAGAAAGTTCATCCCTGCAAAATCATATAGTTAGGTTATGCTTCATTTTCGTCACACAAAAATGCTCCCATCTTGCACACACCCGATGACAAGCCAAGCAATTGTTTTGTACTTAAATAATCTCAAACTTTTTCAACTTTCACGCAATACATGAGCGTGAGCCATGGATATAGCACTATGGGTGGAATAGAATATGATGAGGGAGATTGTGTGGAAGAAGACAAAAAAGGAGAAAGTCTCACATTGAGGAGGATAATCAACGGGCTATGGAGATGCCCATCAATTGATGTCAACATGAGGAGTAGGGATTGCCATGCAACGGCTGCACTAGAGCTATAAATGTATGAAAGCTCAACAAAAAAAACTAGTGGGTGTGCATCCAACTTGCTTGCTCACGAAGACCTAGGGCATTTCGAGGAATCCCATCGTAGGAATATACAAGCCAAGTTCTATAATGAAAAATTCCCACAGTATATGAAAGTGACAACACATGAGACTCTCTATATGAAGAACATGGTGCTACTTTGAAGCACAAGTGTGGAAAAAGATAGTAACATTGCCCCACTTTTTATTTTATTTTTTTGGGCCTTTTTTTATTTGGCCTTTCCCTTTTTGGCCTTTTTTTATTTGGCCTTTCTTTTTTTTTAATTGGGGACAATGCTCTAATAATGATGATCATCACACTTCTATTTATTTACAACTCATGAATTACAACTCAATACTAGAACAAGATATGACTCTATATGAATGCCTCCAGTGGTGTACCGGGATGGGCAATGAGTCAAGAGTGACATGTATGAAATATTATGCATGGTGGCTTTGCCACAAATACGATGTCAACTACATGATCATGCAAGGCAATATGACAATGATGATGTGTGTCATGATGATGAACGGAACGGTGGAAAGTTGCATGGCAATATATCTCGGAATGGCTATGGAAATGCCATAATAGGTAGGTATGGTGGCTGTTTTGAGAAAGATATAAGGAGGTTTATGTGTGATAGAGCGTATCGTATCACGGGTTTTGGATGCACCGGCGAAGTTTGCACCAACTCTCAAGGTGAGAAAGGGCAATGCACGGTACCGAAGAGGCTAGCAATGATGGAAGGGTGAGAGTGCGTATAATGCACGGACTCAACATTAGTCAAAAAGAACTCATATACTTATTGCAAAAATCTACAAGTCATCAAAAACCAAGCACTACGTGCATGCTCCTAGGGGGATAGATTGGTAGGAAAAGACCATTGCTCGTCCCCGACCACCACTCATAAGGATGCACAATCTAAAAACACCTCATGTTTCAAATTTGTTACACAACTTTTACCATACGTGCATGCTACGGGGCTTGCCAACTTCAACACAAGCATTCTTTAAATTCATAATCACCCAACTAGCATGACTCTAATATCACTACCTCCATATCTCAAAACAATTATCAACTATCAAATTGATCATAGCATCCAATTCACTTCCTATGATAGTTTTTATTATACCCAACTTGGATGCCCATCATTCTAGGACCAATTTTATAACCATAGCAAATACCATGCTGTTCTAAGAGACTCTCAAAATAATATAAGTGAAGCATGAGAGATTAAAAATTTCTACAAAATTAAGCCACTGCCGTGCTCTAAAAGATATAAGTGAAGCACTAGAGCAAAAACTATCTAGCTCAAAATATATAAGTGAAGCACATAGAATATTCTAGTAAATTCCAATCAAGTGGGTTTCCCCCAAAATGTGTGTACAGCAAGGATGATTGTGGTAAACTTAAAAAGCAAAGACTAATATCATACAAGACGCTCCAAGCAAAACACATATCATGTGGCGAATAAAAATATAGCTCCAAGTAAAGTTACCGATAGACGAAGACGAAAGAGGGGATGCCTTCCGGGGCATCCCCAAGCTTAGGCTTTTGGTTATCCTTAAATATATTGGGGTGCCATGGGCATCCCCAAGCTTAGGCTCTTGTCATTCCTTATTCCAAGTCCATCAAATCTTTACCCAAAACTTGAAAACTTCACAACACAAAATTCAACATGAAATCTCATAAGCTCCGTTAGTGCAAGAAAGAAAAACCACCACATAAGGTACTGTAATCAACTCATTCTTGATTTATATTGGTGTTAAACCTACTGTATTACAACTTCTCTATGGTTCATACCCTATATACTAGCCATAGATGCATCAAAATAAGCAAACAACACGCGAAAAACAGAATCTGTCAAAAACAAAACAGTCTGTAGCAATCTGTAACCCCCGAATACTTCTGGAACTCTAAAAATCCTAACAAAATAGGAAGTCCTGGGAAATTTGTCTATTGATCCACAGAAAAAAATCAACGCAAAAGGACGTTTCTGTGAATTAATAAAATTATTGTCATGCACGCAAAGTTTCTGTTTTTCAGCAGAATCAAATTAACTATCACCATAGGTTATCCTATAGGTTCTACTTGGCACAAACACTAATTAAAACATGAAAACACATCTAAACAGAAGGTAGATGCAAAATTTATTACTAAACAGAAGCAAAAAAAACAAAAAACTAAAATAAAATTGGGTTGCCTCCCAACTAGCGCTATCGTTTAACGCCCCTAGCTAGGCATAAAAGCGAGGATAGATCTAAGTAGTGCCATCTTTGGCACTCAATTCATAAGTAGCTCGCATGGTAGATTCATAAGGTAATTTAACTTTCTTTCTTGGAAAGTGCTTCATGCCTTTCCTTAATGGAAATTGGAATCTAATATTCCCTTCGTTCATATCAATAATCGCACGAATCGTTCTAAGGAAAGGTCTACCAAGAATAATAGGACAAGAAAGATTGTAATCTATGTCAAGAACGATAAAATCTACGGGCACATAGTTCTTATTTGCAACAATAAGAACATCATTGATCCTTCCCATAGGCTTTTTAATGGTGGAATCCGCAAGGTGCAAATTTAAAGAGCAATCACCAAGATCATGGAAACCTAGAATATCACATAAAGTTTTCGGAATTGTGGAAACACTAGCACCCAAATCACATAAAGCATAACACTCATGATCTTTAATTTTAATATTTATAGTAGGTTCCCACTCATCATAAAGTTTTCTAGGTATAGAAACTTCCAAATTAAGTTTTTCATCATAAGATTGCATCAAGGCATCAACAATATGTTTGGTAAAGGCTTTATTTTGACTATAAGCATGCGGAGAATTAAAAACGGATTGCAACAAGGAAATACAACCTTCTAAAGAACAATTATCATAATTAAATTCCTTTAAATCCAAGATAGTGGGTTCAATGCTATTTAAAGTCTTGACCTCTCCAATCCCACTTTTACCAAATTTAGCATCAAGATCTAAGAACTCCGAATCATTAGGACGCCTTTTAACTAAAGTTGACTCATCTCCAGTCCCATAATTATTAAGATTCATAGTGCAAAACAAAGATTTAATAGGGGACACATCAATAACTTTTAGATCTTCATCATTATTTTCATGGAAACTAGAAGAACACGCCTTTACAAAGCAATCTTTCTTAGCACACAATCTAGCGGTTCTTTCTTTGCACTCATCAATGGAAATTCTCATAGCTTTGAGAGACTCATTGATATCATGCTTAGGAGAAGTAGATCTAAGTTTCAAAGAATCAACATCAAGCGAAAGTCTATCAACGTTCCTAGCCAAATCATCAACTTTAAGCAATTTTTCTTCAAGCAAGGCATTAAAATTCTTTTGAGAGACCATAAATTCTTTAACACTATTCTCAAAATCAGAGGGCATCTTATTATAATTACCATAAGAATTATTATAGGTATTTCCATAATTATTAGAGGAATTACTAGGGTACGGTCTAGGATTAAAGTTTCCTCTATAAGCATTGTTACCAAAATTATTCCTACCAACAAAATTCACATCCATAGATTCATTATTATTCTCAATCAAAGTAGACAAAGGCATATCATTGGGATCAATAGGAGCACTCTTAGTAGCAAACAATTTCATAAGTTCATCTATCTTTCCACTCAAAACATTAATTTCTTCAATAGCATGCACTTTTTTACTAGTAGATCTTTCGGTGTGCCATTGAGAATAATTAGCCATAATGTTATCAAGGAGTTTAGTAGCTTCTCCTGAGGTGATTTCCATAAACGTGCCTCCTGCGGCCGTATCTAAAAGATTTCTAGAAGCAAAATTCAATTCGGCATAAAATTTTTGTATGATCATCCATAAATTCAAACCATGAGTAGGGTAATTGCGAATCATCAATTTCATTCTTTCCCAAGATTGGGCAACATGCTCATGATCAAGTTGTTTAAAATTCATAATATCGTTCCTAAGAGAGATGATCTTAGCGGGAGGAAAATACTTAGAGATAAAAGCATCTTTGCACTTATTCCATGAATAAATACTATTCTTAGGCAAAGACGAAAACCAAACTTTAGCACGATCTCTAAGTGAAAACGGAAATAACTTCAATTTAACAATATCATTATCCGTATCTTTCTTCTTTTGCATCTCACACAAATCAACAAAGTTGTTTAGATGGGTAGCGGCATCTTCACTAGGAAGGCCGGAGAATTGGTTTTTCATAACAAGATTCAGCAAAGCAGCATTGATTTCACAAGACTCAACATCATTAAGAGGAGCAATCGAAGTACTAAGGAAATCATTATTATTGGTATTGGAAAAGTCACACAATTTGGTATTATCTTGCACCATCGTGACAAGCAATCCAACACACAAGCAAACAAAAAGGCAAGCGAAAGAGAGAGGATATTGGGAAAGAGAGGGCGAATAAAACGGCAAGGGTGAAGTGGGGAAGAGGAAAACGAGAGGCAAATGGAAAATAATGTAAGTGCGAGGGAGATGAGTTTGTGATGGGTACTTGGTATGTCTTGACTTGAGCGAAGACCTCCCCGGCAACGGCGCCAGAAATCCTTCTTGCTATGTCTTGAGCTTGCGTTGGCTTCCTTGAAGAGGAAAGGGTGATGCAGCAATAGTAGCGTAAGTATTTCCCTCAGTTTTTGAGAACCAAGGTATCAATCCAGTAGGAGGCTCCTCAGAAGTCCCACACACCTACACAGACAAACAAGAACTCGCAACCAACACAATAAAGGGGTTGTCAATCCCTTCACGGCCACTTGCGAAAGTGAGATCTGATAGAGATAATATGATAAGATAAATATATTTTTGGTATTTTATAATATAGATTGGAAAAGTAATGATGCAAATAAAATTAGATTGAAATCTTATATGATAAGAGATAGACCCGGGGGCCATAGGTTTCACTAGTGGCTTCTCTCAAGGTAGCATAAATATTACGGTGGGTGAACAAATTATTGTCGAGCAATTGATAGAAAAGCGAATAATTATGAGATTATCTAGGCATGATCATGTATATAGGCATCACGTCCGTGACAAGTAGACCGACTCCTGCCTGCATCTACTACTATTACTCCACACATCGACCGCTATCCAGCATGCATCTAGAGTATTAAGTTCATAAAGAACAGAGTAACGCATTAAGAAAGATGACATGATGTAGAGGGATAAACTCATGCAATATGATGTAAACCCCATCTTTTTATCCTCGATGGCAACAATACAATGCGTGCCTTGCTGCCCCTGCTTTCACTGGGAAAGGACACCGCAAGATTGAACCCAAAGCTAAGAACTTCTCCCATTGCAAGAAAGATCAATCTAGTAGGCCAAACCAAACTAATAATTCGAAGAGACTTGCAAAGATAACTTAATCACACATAAAAGAATTCAGAGGAGATTCAAATATTTCTCATAGATCAACTTGATCATAAACCCACAATTCATCGGATCTCGAAACACACCACAAAAAGAGTTACATCGAATAGATCTCCAAGAAGATCGAGGAGAACTTTGTATTAAGATTCAAAGAGAGAGAAGAAGCCATCTAGCTAATAACTATGGACCCGAAGGTATGTGGTAAACTACTCACAACTCATCGGAGAGGCCTTGCGGATGATGTAGAGGCCCTCCGTGGTCGATCCCCACTCCGGCGGAGCGCCGACGAAGGCTCCAAGATGGGATCTTGCGGATACAGAAGGTTACAGCGGTGGAAATAGGTTTTCGTGGTCGCTTTTGATGTTTTCGGGGTACATGGGTATATGTAGGAGGAAGAAGTGGGTCGGTGGACGCTCGAGGGGCCCACGAGGGTGGGGGCGCCCACCTGTAGGGGGCGCGCCGGGTACCCTCGTGGCTGCCTCCTTGTTTCTTGACTTCCACTCCAAGTCCTCTGGATCACGTTTGTTCCAAAAAGATCGCTCTCGAAGGTTTCATTCTGTTTGGACTCCGTTTGATATTCCTTTTCTTCGAAACACTGAAATAGACAAAAAAACAACAATTCGGGTTGGGCCTCCGGTCAGTAGGTTAGTCCTAAAAATGATATAAAAGTGTAAAGTAAAGCCCATAAACACCCAAAACGGGTAATATAATAGCATGGAACAATAAAAAATTATAGATACGTTGCAGACGTATCAACGCCCTTGTCTACCACTACCACCTGGCCACAAGGCCTTGCGAGCGTTTCTCCAGGTTTATCAACAACTCCGACTACAGTTTCGCTACAGTGGACACCACCAACGATCTAAACGCGCTCAAGGTTTCGGGCTTGAAATGCCCGAATCTTGTCAACATCCAGCACCACTACAAGGTCTGGGTCAGCGACAACAACAAACTAAACTCCCTGGTTGACCTCGCGTTGGCCATCATCGACCCCTACTATACGAAGATGAAGGATGAGAGCAAGAAGGACAAGAACGCCTGGCACAGTGTTTGGCATGAGAGACTGGATGAACAACATGTCAAGTACGCGTCCAAGGACGCGTACACAAGCTACGAGATGTACAGGTGGATCGGACATGAGGAACTGTCTTCTTCCTGTCCCAGCTGAGGGATCAAGCCACAGAGCAGTGGCGGGAGCATCACAAGAAGTAGATGACTAGACGATTGTTTCTCCTACTTTAGAATGCATGCAATTGTTTATTGAGGTGTGTGCGAATGATCTGTATAGTCACTTGTGTAATTGGATGTTTATTTCAGTTATATATATACACATGCTATTCTTCTATAGATAGAGCAAATCACACGGCTTATTAGCAGCAATCGTCTGTATTATTATTGGTCTTCGCACACATTTCTGATTACGGACCTGTTTGCCGCATATCACACACATCTTGTTCAGTTGAACTGTTTCCATTGTGTTGCCTAATCACACACAGTTCATCCTAGTGATCTGTATGCCATATATCGCACACACCCTCATCTAGCTACCCATTTCTATTGTTCTGCATCATCGCAAATAGTTCTTCTGGATCAATCGTTTGCCACTCACCGCACAGGCAAATCTAATATGAACCATGTTTGATGTCGCCGTCATCACAAACGTTTAGCACCTTTTTGACGGGTTTTTTACACCATCGTTTGCGATTATTGCATCGCACACAGTTTCATTGAAGGGTCTCTGATTCGACTGTTGCGTTTGGACCATCCTGTAGTAGTGCCAGGTGTACCTCCTTGGGAAACACATCCTCATACTCCCGCAAAAGATCAAAAATAACACTAGGAAGAGTTGAGGGTAAGTCGTTAGCAGCCAATAAAGTTTCCTTGTACATGAGTACAAAGAATGGAGTATTAGGTTCTCTCAATTCCCGCATATCCCTTTTCCTAGCCATCATAACTAATCCCTGTTTTTTCCGGGGCTTGGTCATATTTGGTTGTGGACTTCTGGCTGTGGAAACACTCCATCACCATGTTGGTGGCTCACTCATTGTGTATGTTCACTCTCTCCCTTTTTCTTTCCTTTTCTTTTCATCTCATCAAGATAGACTTCCTCGGGTGTCATGGGCAGCCAAGTGAACTTTTCTCCTCTATGGACAAAACATAAGCGATTCGCACGCCCGCTGATTTGCACATCACTGTCATGCAACCACGATCGTACAAGAAGCAAGTGACAAGTGTGCATCGGCACCACATCACACTCAACATCATCCTGATATGTCCCTACTGAAATTGGTATTTGCACGCTGCTAATCACCTTAATTGCGCCACAATCATTCGACCATTGCATGTGGTATGGGTGTGGGTGACGTTTTGTTTGCAATTGAAGCTTCTCGACCATCTCTTGCTTGCAATATTGTTGCAGCTGCCACTATCAACAATCACTCGACATATCTTTGAGTTGATAAGGCAAGGGTGTGGAAAATATTATGCGCTACCCCTTTTCCTCCTCCACAACCTGGGCGTTAAGTGAACAACATACAACCAAAGCTTCTCCATCAAGTTCCTCATGAGATAAAATAGTTCCTCCTACTTCCCAACCTTGCTCCTCTTCCACTTCATCATTGCCACCTTCAGGGTCGCTTTCAGACTCCCATTCACCTCGTTCATTGATGATCATAGTTCTTTTGCTTGGACATTCCAAAGAAATATGACCTCTTCCTTTGCATGTGTGGCATTGAATGTCGTTGCTGCGTGTAGAACTCTTTTCTGGAGGTGGAGCAGAGGATACTCCTGCTGTAGCTGATGACCTCTTATCTTGATTGCAAATAGCAGGTGAGGAAACCATCGAGGTATGTGGGTGACTAGGTGGTGCACCCTCAAACTGAGAACCATATGGCTGTTGTGTTTGCTGCCATGAGCGTGCGGTGGTGCGGCCTTGAAAGCACGAGTACTACCATTACGCATATTCTTATTCTCAACTCTTATAGCTTGATGTACCACATCTTGTAATGTATCATAAGGAAACATCTCCACAAAATCTGATATTTCATCATTCAGCCCATGTAAAAATCTCGCCATCTTCACCTCATCACTTTCACGAGTTCTTGTCCGAATTAGTAGCACCTCCATCTCTTTATAGTACTCCTCAACAGTGCGTGAACCTTGAGTGAGCCCCTACAACCGTTTGTAAAATTGCCTCCCATAGTATGATGGAACAAAACGGCGCCTCATGACTTCCTTCATCAAAGTCCAGCTGCGGATATGATTATTGCCCGACATCACCGATCGTCTTGTAGCTGATTCCACATGTAAGAGCATAACCAGAGAACTCCATAACGACAAGATCAACTCTCTTGGCTTCAGAAAAACCATGGATGCGGAATATTTGATTGCATTTCTCCTCCCACTCAATATATGTATCCGGATCCTCTTTTCCTGTGAAGGGTGGCACATGTAGCTTCACTCTTTCTTGGTTGTCATGGTCATCTCGATCATGATGGTCATAATGATGACCGTTGCGACCAAAAACAGCACCACGACGAGGCAGGGAGTAGGGTTCATAGTCCCCCATGCCTTCAGCTTCGTCACCATGCTTGGAGAGATCTTCAAGGGAGAGGGCATCACCATCATGTGCCACTCATCACCGATGATCAACGGCCAACCCGCGGGGGTCATGGCCTCACAGCCCACTCTCACGGGGGGCAGCAAAGTTTCCACGCCTCCGTTCAGCACCAACAGCAGGGGCGCCGTGGGCATCAGCTCCCGCTGCTCTTCCACGACCATCGTGGCGATCCTCATTTCCTTGACGGCGTTGGTCGCTGGAGGCCAGTGAGGCAGCGGGGTTGTATTGATGTTGATCCCCATTACCTGCAGTAGGAAGACGGCCTCCGAACATCCTTCGCATAGCTGCAATTATACACTCCTCAATCATTTCACCAAGTGTTGCGCGAGTTTTTGGGAGATCATCATCCACATGTTGATGTCCATGTACACTCGAGTTGGATCTTGTCATGTTAACTCTCGGAAATAAGTGGACAAAAGAAAAATATATGTGGAAAACACTCAGCTCACCTTATTGCTTACCCAAGTTCTAATGATTCCTTGGCGGCTATGCGGTGGTAGAAAATCAAGAGTGGACGGACGAAAGAAAGGAAGGAAGCTGACGGTTTATAGGTGGATCTGGGTGGGGTAAAATGGGGAGGGCTGGTGCTGAGATCCAATTGATGCAAACCAAATGAATAAGAAAAATCTGTAGATCCTTGCACCACGTTTGAGTTGCAACACTTGCCACTACAACTTTTAAAATTTCTCACCAAACTGAATATGATTGCACACTTGCTCAACACTTTCTCTTCTCTTTTTTCCCACTATTTTGCTCCTTTTTCCTCTTTTTTTTTGCTTTTTCTCTCTCTCTTTTCTTTTTGCGGCACAAAAGATCCAACAACAAGAGTCAAAGAAAACAACAGCAACTTTGGATAGAACTTGGTGCAAACACAAAGAGGAAAGCAAACAACTAGATCTTAGCAAACAAAGGCTTGGATTTTTTTGGTAGCTTTTTGGCTTTGGACTATAGGATGGGGAAAACCAAACTAAAAATGATAGATCTAGCAACAAAGATACAAATCCTACCGTGTAAACCTTGCTCTGATACCAGATGATGCGACACCGTCTTTGGTGAAGAGAGTGTTCAAAGGGAGGTCCGATCTTCACGGTGTAGGATCGATAAATGGATGGGGATAACTAGCTGCAAGCAGCCGGAAAATGGAAAATAAGATATTATGACACGACGAGGAGGATGCTCATCGAATCTTGCAATCCAAACATTTGCCGATCCACAACCCACAATACTACCCCACACAACCACACTCAAGTCATGGAGCACGGGATAGGTGCAATACGCAAGGGAAACCACGAACTCTAACCCACACAACACAATCTAGTCATGGAGCACGAATTAGGAGCAATTTCTCAAGGAATCACGAGAATAATGGTAACAAGAGCTCTCCAATCTCAGGAGGAGTCTATGTCTTTGGTCTTTGATAGAAATGGCAAAAGTCCCCAACGAAGGGAAGAGCTAGCCTATTTATAATTGGGACAACCCCCCTAGATAGGTGTGAAAGAGAACCAGCTTTGGTTTGACTAAATGGCATAGAGACTTAATGAGGTATCTTCTGGAAAACTCTCGTTGGAGGTGGTTGGCAGTTCCCGACCAAACATTGTTCGCTGGAGTCGAACAATGTTTCCTTCAGCAGCAAACTCGAGTTCTGGGAACCTTTCGCAAGTTGAGATATCCAAACTCGTGCAAAACATTGTTTCGTTAAATTGAAACAATGTTTCTTCAACAGACAACTCATTTCTTCATGAGTTCCTAACTTTGCTTCTTCACCATAAAACATTGTTTTGCACGGACTGAAATGTGTTTGGCCTTCTTCGATGTCGCACCTGAGTTCAACCAACAACAAAGGAGGTGAAGGTACAACCATGTTTTCAAGGTCAAATGATAGACTTAAGTTAGCGTTCACCTGATCATGTATTTGCATTGCGCGACTTCTTGTGATTGGACCGTTGATGATTGGTGGTGTGGTGCCCATGGTTGGGATGTCCTCATCAACTACAGATAAGAAGAAGAGGATGAGTTGGACATTGAAGAGGAGCCTTTGTTCGAGGACGAGCTCGCCAACCAAGCCACCGGGGCAAAGCCGAAGCGCAAGAGCAAGCAGACGAAGGCATACACCGTGGCCGAGGACAAGCTCCTTTGTGAGTATTGGAGGGACATTGGGCAAGACCCCAAGGTCGGTGCCGAACAAAAGGCATCAACCTTTTGGATCCGTGTCCACGGTGAGTTCCATGAGCGCAAGAAGTTTCCGCCGTACCAAATGCAAAGCACGGGCGGGTGGGTTTCCATTTCGAAGCGATGGAGGGTGATCCAACAAGAGTGCAACAAGTTTTGTGCCACTCTTGAGAGCATCGAGGCATTGCCCCGTGAGCGGCATCGGCACGCAAGACATGGTATGCTAGCAAGCATCCCTCTTTTGTGTCATTCCGTTTATGCTTGCATGTCCATTTCCATATCCATTTTGCCAATATGCTTGCATGCAATACATTTCTAGGCATTCCAAGCTTTGGAGGCGTTCAAGGTCCAACACGACGGCAAGTGCTTCAACCTCTCCCAATGTTGGAGGGTCATCAAAGACGAGGAGAAGTTAAAGGCGCAATATGAAGGAAATATGCCCTAGAGGCAATAATAAAGTTATTATTTATTTCCTCATATCATGATAAATGTTTATTATTCATGCTAGAATTGTATTAACCGGAAACATAATACATGTGTGAATACATAGACAAAACTATAGTCACTAGTATGCCTCTACTTGACTAGCTCATTAATCAAAGATGGTTATGTTTCCTAACCATAGACATGTGTTGTCATTTGATTAGTGGGATCACATCATTAGGAGAATGATGTGATTGACATGACCCATTCCATTAGCCTAGCACTTGATCGTTTAGTATACTGCTATTGCTTTCTTCATGACTTATACAAAGTTCCTGCAACTATGAGATTGTGCAACTCCCGTATACCGGAAGAACACTTTGTGTGCTACCAAACGTCACAACGTAACTGGGTGATTATAAAGGTGCTCTACAGGTGTTTCCGAAGGTACATGTTGGGTTGGCATAATTCGAGATTAGGTTTTGTCACTCCGATTGTCAGAGAGGTATCTCTGGGCCCTCTCGGTAATACTCATCATCTAAGCCTTGCAAGCATGTAACTAATGAGTTAGTTATGAGATGATGTATTACGGAACGAGTAAAGAGACTTGCCGGTAACGAGATTGAACTAGGTATTGGATACCGACGATCAAATCTCGGGCAAGTAACATACCGATGACAAAGGAAACAAAGTATGTTGTTATGCGGTTTGACCAATAAAGATCTTCGTAGAATATGTAGGAACCAATATGGGCATCCAGGTCCCTCAATTGGTTATTGACCGAGAATGGTTCTAGGTCATGTCTACATAGTTCTCGAACCCGTAGGGTCCACACGCTTAACGTTTCGATGACAGTTTTATTATGAGTTTATAAGTTTTGATGTACTGAATTTTGTTCGGAGTCCTGGATGTGATCACGAACATAACGAGGAGTCTCGAAATGGTCGAGACATAAAGATTGATGTATTGGATGACTATATTCGGACACCGGAAGTGTTCTGGGAGTTTTCGGAGAAAACCGGAGTACCGGAGGGTTACCGGAACCCCCCCGGGAAGTAATGGGCCTTGATGGGCCCTATTGGAGAAAGAGAGGGGTCGGCCAGGGCAAGTGGCGCGCCCCCTCCCCTTGAGTCCGAATAGGACAAGGAAGGGGGGGCGGCGCCCCCCTTGCCTTCCCCCTCTCCTACTCCTTCCTTCCCCCTCCTTCTTGGATTAGGAAAAGGAGGGGGGAAACCTACTTGGAGTAGGTTTCCCCCTCCTAGGGCGCGCCTCCCCTTAGGCCGGCCCCCTCCTCCCTCCCTCCTTTATATACGGGGGCGGGGGGCACCCCATAGACACACAAGTTGATCTACGGATCGTTCCTTAGCCGTGTGCGGTGCCCCCTTCCACCATATTCCACCTCGGTCATATCGTCGCGGAGTTTAGGCGAAGCCCTGCGCCGGTAGAACATCATCATCGTCACCACGCCGTCGTGCTGACAGAACTCATCTCCGGAGCTCGGCTGGATCGGAGGCCGGAGATCGTCATCGAGCTGAACATGTGCTGAACTCGGAGGCTCCGTACGTTCGGTGCTTGGATCGGTCAGATCGTGAAGACGTACGACTACATCAACCGCGTTGTGCTAACGCTTCCGCTTACGGTCTACGAGGGTACGTGGACGAACACTCTCCCCTCTCGTTGCTATGCCATCACCATGATCTTGCGTGTGCGTAGGAATTTTTTTGAAATTACTACGTTCCCCAACAGTGGCATCCGAGCCTAGGTTTTATGCGTTGATGTTATATGCACGAGTAGAACACAAGTGAGTTGTGGACGATATAAGTCATACTGCCTACCAGCATGTCATACTTTGGTTCGGCGGTATTGTTGGATGAAGCGGCCCGGACCGACATTACGCGTACGCTTACGCGAGACTGGTTCTACCGACGTGCTTTGCACACAGGTGGCTGGCGGGTGTCAGTTTCTCCAACTTTAGTTGAACCGAGTGTGGCTACGCCCGGTCCTTGCGAAGGTTAAAACGGAGTCTATTTGACAAACTATCATTGTGGTTTTGATGCGTAGGTAAGAACGGTTCTTGCTAAACCCGTAGCAGCCACGTAAAATTTGCAACAACAAAGTAGAGGACGTCTAACTTGTTTTTGCAGGGCATGTTGTGATGTGATATGGTCAAGACGTGATGCTATATTTTATTGTATGAGATGATCATGTTTTGTAACCGAAGTTATCGGCAACTGGCAGGAGCCATATGGTTGTCGCTTTATTGTATGAAATGCAAACGCCCTGTAATTGCTTTACTTTATCACTAAGAGGTAGCGATAGTCGTAGAAGCAATAGATGGCGTAAACGACAACGATGCTACGATGGAGATCAAGGTGTCGCGCCGGTCACGATGGTGATCACGACGGTGCTTCGGAGATGGAGATCACAAGCACAAGATGATGATGACCATATCATATCACTTATATTGATTGCATGTGATGTTTATCCTTTATGCATCTTATCTTGCTTTGATTGACGGTAGCATTTTAAGATGATCTCTCACTAAAATTATCAAGAAGTGTTCTCCCTGAGTATGCACCGTTGCCAAAGTTCGTCGTGCCGAGACACCACGTGATGA
The DNA here is from genome assembly GCA_963921465.1 of Triticum timopheevii. NCBI lineage: Eukaryota > Viridiplantae > Streptophyta > Magnoliopsida > Poales > Poaceae > Triticum > Triticum timopheevii. The sequence continues at coordinate 111,232,108 of OY997270.1, forward strand.
TCGGGTGTGATAAGCTCTACGTCCATCTACAACGGGTGCAAGCCAGTTTTGCACACGCAGAATACTCAGGTTAAACTTGACGAGCCTAGCATATGCAGATATGGCCTCGGAACACGGAGACTGAAAGGTCGAGCGTGAATCATATAGTAGATATGATCAACATAGTGATGTTCACCATTGAAAACTACTCCATCTCATGTGATGATCGGTTATGGTTTAGTTGATTTGGATCACGTGATCACTTAGATGACTAGAGAGATGTCTGTCTAAGTGGGGGTTCTTAATTAATATGATTAATTGAACTTAAATTTATCATGAACTTAGTACCTGATAGTATCTTGCTTGTCTATGTTTGTTTGTAGATAGATGGCTTGTGCTGTTGTTCCATTGAATTTTAATGCATTCCTTGAGAAAGCAAAGTTGAAAGATGATGGTAGCAATTACACGGACTGGGTCCGTAACCTGAGGATTATCCTCATTGCTGCACAGAAGAGTTACGTCCTGGAAGCACCGCTGGGTGCCAGGCCTGCTGCTGATGCAACTAACAACGTTAAGAACGTCTGGCAGAGCAAAGCTGATGACTACTCTATAGTTCAGTGTGCCATGCTTTACGGCTTAGAACCGGGTCTTCAACGACGTTTTGAACATCATGGAGCATATGAGATGTTCCAAGAGTTGAAGTTAATATTTCAAGCAAATGCCCGGAGTGAGAGATATGAAGTCTCCAATAAGTTCTATAGCTGCAAGATGGAGGAGAATAGTTCTGTCAGTGAACACATACTCAGAATGTCTGGGTACAATAATCACTTGATTCAACTGGGAGTTAATCTTCCTGATGATAGTGTCATTGACAGAATTCTCCAATCACTGCCACCAAGCTACAAGAGCTTTGTGATGAACTATAATATGCAAGGGATGAACAAGACTATTCCCGAGCTCTTCGCAATGCTAAAAGCCGCGGAGGTAGAAATCAAAAAGGAGCATCAAGTGTTGATGGTCAACAAGACCACTAGTTTCAAGAAAAAGGGCAAAGGGAAGAAGAAGGGGAACTTCAAAAAGAACGGCAAGCAAGTTGCTGCTCAAGAGAAGAAACCCAAGTCTGGACCTAAACCTGAAACTGAGTGCTTCTACTGCAAGCAGACTGGTCACTGGAAGCGGAACTGCCCCAAGTATTTGGCGGATAAGAAGGATGGCAAAGTGAACAAAGGTATATGTGATATACATGTTATTGATGTGTACCTAACTAGAGCTCGTAGTAGCACCTGGGTATTTGATACTGGTTCTGTTGCTAATATTTGCAACTCGAAACAGGGACTACAGAATAAGCGAGCACTGGCCAAGGACGAGGTGACGATGCGCGTGGGAAACGGTTCCAAAGTCGATGTGATCGCGGTCGGCACGCTACCTCTACATCTACCTTCGGGATTAGTTTTAGACCTGAATAATTGTTATTTGGTGCCAGCGTTGAGCATGAACATTATATCTGGATCTTGTTTAATGCGAGACGGTTATTCATTTAAATCAGAGAATAATGGTTGTTCTATTTATATGAGTAATATCTTTTATGGTCATGCACCCTTGAAGAGTGGTCTATTTTTATTGAATCTCGATAGTAGTGATACACATATTCATAATGTTGAAGCCAAAAGATGCAGAGTTGATAATGATAGTGCAACTTATTTGTGGCACTGCCGTTTAGGTCATATCGGTGTAAAACACATGAAGAAACTCCATACTGATGGACTTCTGGAATCACTTGATTATGAATCACTTGGTACTTGCGAACCGTGCCTCATGGGCAAGATGACTAAAACACCGTTCTCCGGAACTATGGAGAGAGCAACAGATTTGTTGGAAATCATACATACAGATGTATGTGGTCCGATGAATATTGAGGCTCGTGGCGGATATCGTTATTTTCTCACCTTCACAGATGATTTGAGCAGATATGGGTATATCTACTTAATGAAGCACAAGTCTGAGACATTTGAAAAGTTCAAAGAATTTTAGAGTGAAGTGGAGAATCATCGTAACAAGAAAATAAAGTTTCTACGATCTGATTGTGGAGGAGAATATTTGAGTTATGAGTTTGGTTTACATTTGAAACAATGCGGAATAGTTTCGCAACTCACGCCACCCGGAACACCACAACGAAATGGTGTGTCCGAACGTCGTAATCGTACTTTACTTGATATGGTGCGATCTATGATGTCTCTTACCGATTTACCGCTATTGTTTTGGGGTTATGCTTTAGAGACGGCCGCATTCACATTAAATAGGGCACCATCAAAATCCGTTGAGACGACGCCTTATGAACTGTGGTTTGGCAAGAAACCAAAGTTGTCGTTTCTTAAAGTTTGGGGCTGCGATGCTTATGTGAAGAAACTTCAACCAGATAAGCTCGAACCCAAATCGGAGAAATGTGTCTTCATAGGATATCCAAAAGAAACTGTTGGATACACCTTCTATCACAGATCCGAAGGCAAAACATTCGTTGCTAAGAATGGATCCTTTCTAGAGAAGGAGTTTCTCTCGAAAGAAGTGAGTGGGAGGAAAGTAGAACTTGATGAGATAACTGTATCTACTCCCTTATTGGAAAGTAGTTCATCACGAGAACCGGTTCCTCTGACAACTACACCAATTAGTGAGGAAGCTAATGATATTGATCATGAAACTTCAGATCAAGTTTCTGCTGAACCTCGTAGGTCTACCAGAGTAAGATCTGCACCAGAGTGGTACGGTAATCCTATTTTGGAAGTCATGTTACTTGACCATGATGAACCTACGAACTATGAGGAAGCGATGATGAGCCCAGATTCCGCAAAATGGCTAGAGGCCATGAAATCTGAGATGGGATCCATGTATGAAAACAAAGTATGGACTTTGGTTGACTTGCCCGATGATCGGCAAGCCATTGAGAATAAATGGATCTTTAAGAAGAAGACTGACGCTGATGGTAATGTAACTGTCTATAAAGCTCGACTTGTTGCGAAAGGTTTTTGACAAGTTCAAGGGGTTGACTACGATGAGACTTTCTCACCCGTAGCGATGCTTAAGTCCATCCGAATCATGTTAGCTATTGCTGCATTTCATGATTATGAAATTTGGCAAATGGATGTCAAGATTGCATTCTTGAATGGATTTCTAGAAGAAGAGTTGTATATGATGCAGCCGGAAGGTTTTGTTGATCCAAAAGGTGCTAACAAAGTATGCAAGCTCCAGCGTTCCATTTATGGACTGGTGCAAGCATCTCAGAGTTGGAATAAACGCTTTGATAGTGTGATCAAAGCATATGGGTTTATACAGACTTTTGGAGAAGCCTGTATTTACAAGAAAGTGAGTGGGAGCTCTGTAGCATTTCTAGTTTTATATGTAGATGACATATTATTAATTGGAAATGATATAGAATTTCTGGATAGCATAAAGGGATACTTGAACAAAAGTTTTTCAATGAAAGACCTCGGTGAAGCTGCTTACATATTGGGCATCAAGATCTATAGAGATAGATCAAGACGCTTAATAGGACTTTCACAAAGCACATACCTTGACAAAATTTTGAAAAAGTTCAAAATGGATCAGGCAAAGAAAGGATTCTTGCCTGTGCTACAAGGTGTGAAGTTGAGTCAAACTCAATGCCCGACCACAGCAGAAGATAGAGAGAAAATGAAAAATGTTCCCTATGCTTCAGCCACAGGATCTATCATGTATGCAATGTTGTGTACCAGACCTGACGTATGCTTAGCAATAAGCTTGGCAGGAAGGTACCAAAGTAATCCAGGAGTGGATCACTGGACAGCGGTCAAAAACATCCTGAAATACCTGAAAAGGACTAAGGATATGTTTCTCGTATATGGAGGTGACAAAGAGCTAGTCGTAAATGGTTACGTCGATGCAAGCTTTGACACTGATCCGGACGATTCTAAATCGCAAACCGGATACGTGTTTTTATTAAACGGTGGAGCTGTAAGTTGGTGCAGTTCTAAACAAAGCGTCGTGGCGGGATCTACATGTGAAGCGGAGTACATAGCTGCTTCTGAAGCAGCGAATGAAGGAGTCTGGATGAAGGAGTTCATTTCCGATCTAGGTGTCATACCTAGTGCATCGGGACCAATGAAGATCTTCTGTGACAATACTGGTGCAATTGCCTTGGCAAAGGAATCCAGATTTCACAAGAGGACCAAGCACATCAAGAGACGCTTCAATTCCATTCAGGACCAAGTCCAAGTGGGAGACATAGAGATTTCCAAGATACATACGGATCTGAATGTTGCAGACCCATTGACTAAGCCTCTCTCACGAGCAAAACATGATCAGCACCAAGACTCCATGGGTGTCAGAATCATTACTATGTAATCTAGATTATTGACTCTAGTGCAAGTGGGAGACTGAAGGAAATATGCCCTAGAGGCAATAATAAAGTTATTATTTATTTCCTCATATCATGATAAATGTTTATTATTCATGCTAGAATTGTATTAACCAGAAACATAATACATGTGTGAATACATAGACAAAACTATAGTCACTAGTATGCCTCTACTTGACTAGCTCATTAATCAAAGATGGTTATGTTTCCTAACCATAGACATGTGTTGTCATTTGATTAGTGGGATCACATCATTAGGAGAATGATGTGATTGACATGACCCATTCCGTTAGCCTAGCACTTGATCGTTTAGTATACTGCTATTGCTTTCTTCATGACTTATACAAAGTTCCTGCAACTATGAGATTGTGCAACTCCCGTATACCGGAAGAACACTTTGTGTGCTACCAAACGTCACAACGTAACTGGGTGATTATAAAGGTGCTCTACAAGTGTTTCCGAAGGTACATGTTGGATTGGCATAATTCGAGATTAGGTTTTGTCACTCCGATTGTCGGAGAGGTATCTATGGGCCCTCTCGGTAATACTCATCATCTAAGCCTTGCAAGCATGTAACTAATGAGTTAGTTATGAGATGATGTATTACGGAACGAGTAAAGAGACTTGCCGGTAACGAGATTGAACTAGGTATTGGATACCGACGATCAAATCTCGGGCAAGTAACATACCGATGACAAAGGGAACAAAGTATGTTGTTATGCGGTTTGACCGATAAAGATCTTCGTAGAATATGTAGGAACCAATATGGGCATCCAGGTCCCTCAATTGGTTATTGACCGAGAATGGTTCTAGGTCATGTCTACATAGTTCTCGAACCCGTAGGGTCCGCACGCTTAACGTTTCGATGACAGTTTTATTATGAGTTTATAAGTTTTGATGTACCGAAGTTTGTTCGAAGTCCTGGATGTGATCACGGACATAACGAGGAGTCTCGAAATGGTCGAGACATAAAGATTGATATATTGGATGACTATATTCGGACACCAGAAGTGTTCCGGGAGTTTTCGGAGAAAACCGGAGTACCGGAGGGTTACCGGAACCCCCCCGGGAAGTAATGGGCCTTGATGGGCCCTATTGGAGAAAGAGAGGGGCCGGCCAGGGCAAGTGGCGCGCCCCCTCCCCTTGAGTCCGAATAGGACAAGGAAGGGGGGGCGGCGCCCCCCTTGCCTTCCCCCTCTCCTACTCCTTCCTTCCCCCTCCTTCTTGGATTAGGAAAAGGAGGGGGAAACCTACTTGGAGTAGGTTTCCCCCTCCTAGGACGTGCCTCCCCTTAGGCCGGCCCCCTCCTCCCTCCCTCCTTTATATACGGGGGCGGGGGGCACCCCATAGACACACAAGTTGATCTACGGATCGTTCCTTAGCAGTGTGCGGTGCCCCCTTCCACCATTCCACCTCGGTCATATCGTCGCGGAGTTTAGGCGAAGCCCTGCGCCGGTAGAACATCATCATCGTCACCACGCCGTCGTGCTGACGGAACTCATCTCCGAAGCTCGGCTGGATCGGAGGCCGGAGATCGTCATCGAGCTGAACGTGTGCTGAACTCGGAGGCTCCGTACGTTCGGTGCTTGGATCGGTCGGATCGTGAAGACGTACGACTACATCAAGCGCGTTGTGCTAACGCTTCCGCTTACGGTCTACGAGGGTACGTGGACGAACACTCTCCCCTCTCGTTGCTATGCCATCACCATGATCTTGCGTGTGCGTAGGAATTTTTTTGAAATTACTACGTTCCCCAACACAATATGCCACCCTCAAGTCGCGTGGGGGGAAGAGGGTCATGTAGGAGGAAGACGGCGAGAAGCCATGGCCGCGGGGGAAGACCAACTCCAAGAAGGAGGACAATCGGGATGCGGCGTCGAATGCCTTGATCGCAAGCGTGGAGGGCAAGATGCTTCCAGTGAGGAGGAGCGCCGGCGATACAAAGAAGAAAATGAACGCCTTCATGGAGATCCAAAGGAGGAGGCTTGAGATGGATGCAGAGAAGCAAGCCAAGATGCTTGAGATGGAGGCGGAGAAGCAAGCTAAGATGCTACAGATCGAGGCCCAACGCCAAGACCAAGGCGAAAGAAGTGGCTCTCGTGAGCATGATTACCAGGGTGGAGATCATGAAGGTGGATCTCAACACCGTGTCGCCAAGGAAGAGGCCGTGATTCGAGAAGATGCATGCCAACATGCTCAAGTTCGACGACGAGTGACCTATGACAGCGAGCGCCATCCTTTTTTGTATGCCGGCTAGTGTGCTGGCATGACAACGACCGTGATGACGCGGTCGAACTCCCGCCCCTTTTTTGTGTGCCGGCATGTGTGCCGGCCGCTGGCAAGTGCGCCAGCCGAACTGTGTGGTGTTTTCTGAAGCTGGCATTTGTATGCCGGCGTTGGCATGGTGCCAGCATGAACTTCAGGCGACGACATGGCCGCTGGCATGAACTATGGCCGCGGGCCTTTTCTAAAATTTGCGTGCGGACATAAAATGGGTCGACGCGTTGAGCGCACTGCCGACCCAAATCTCAAATGGGGCGGACGCCGAGCGGGCGGCTGACCCAAACCGACAAAAAGCGAACGAAAGCGTCGTCCGTTTGGGTCAGCGCGTTGGAGTTGCTCTAACGCTCCAGAATCTGTTGGGGCATTGTATCACCCGAGAGGTTGTATCACCATATATGTTCTCTGGGTATCCCAGCTGAGAACCCATAACTCGACGACTGAAAGTTGCCTACAACGACAACGCAAAGAACACGTACGTGGAAATTCTCTATTTTGGAAAACATGTACACGCAAATGGAGCCCAAAGATCACCAACGATCTGTTCCTCGAGAAGAAGAAAGATCCGGTCACTGGATCTGGATTTTGTCAACGAGGTATCTTAGTACGATACGAATGCCTGCCCCCCGAGGCATTCTTTAGCGTGGAATCATGTGCAGGTGTATAGTGATTGCAGATGTGTGTCGCAAGCAGTGACCTCGTCTACATGTGCACCAAGAATATAAAAACTATGGCAGATATAAAATTGCCGAGGCAAACCCAAACAAAACTTTCTTGAGGGAGGGCACGATCTTTCTAGTCTAGCCACTAAAAAAAACTAGTGCATTTCCTGAAAATATAAAAACATACACCAACAGAGTATATACCGAGCAGATAACTGAATGATGATAAAACACAAAACATGTAAAAACTGTTGGACCAAACAGGAACAAGTCAAGTTCACAAATCACAATGAACTCATGGTGTCCCAGCTACTGTACTCCTACGATGCCATATTCGCTTTGATCTTCCAAAAAAAAAGAACAGCACAACCTGGGCAATATCAAAACAAGATCACAGTCCCAATAGTATATATCTGCACTGCTGCACAAAGGTTCGATCGGTGCATGCACCCTGACCGGCGTCTCTGTCCCAGCTTGTTTTGCTCAGCTTGTCATGTGCTCCAACCATATTCTTTTGCCCTTAATCATCTTTTCTGGGAGGAGCAGCACCAGCCACCAGGTACTCTGCATGTCTCGTGCTACCCCCATGTTGTTTCAGCATCGCTTGATCCTCACAATCTTGTTAAGAATTCCCTGGGATTCGGTTCAGGTGTGGCACTAAACTATTCCGGCTTTTCACTTTCCCATACACCATTGGGTTCTACCAGCAACTGAAATGTGACGTCCCAGATCATCGGTCTATGGAACCGTCACAAATCAAATCATACTGACTGAACGCTTAAAGCTAATGTATCTTCCACAATTATTGAGATAGCAATGCATAGGCATGAGCTGTACCATTCAAGTGTCCATTTTGTTGTCTAAGGGGGCAAACAAAACTAAAAGGTCCTTGGGTCACCTGCCTCCCAGGATTCCATAAAACCAGAGAGGTGGCCTGGTTTTGCTGAATCCATGACAGGTCCCAACCATGCGAAGTGCTAAACAATCTGAATAAACTCTGGACAACCGACCCAGCTTTGCTTACTGCACAATTACGAAGAATCTTATGCTGAACTATGTCACAGCTTCAGAATGTGGGCAAAATATTTGGTTTCCTGCGTGAATTAATCATGAAAGGATCATTCTCATGGTACAAAACATAATAGACTAGCCAAGGCGAGGTTCATCAAGTTTTTCATACAAATGTTTACTGCCTGCCACAGTGCAGTATGCACCCAGAAGACAGTGACTAGTGTCAATTACAACCTGGTCAACTGACTGGACTGATCACAGGCACATATCAAATTCAGCAAACAGCATCCATCCAGATCAGGACACCAAAGTCTAGGCATCAGGCGGCAACATGACTGCAACATCTAGTTCACAACACATAAAACCATGCATATATCTTGGGCTACCCATCTCTCTCATGACCTGCATCGCACAAATTGGCCCTATGAGCAGAATCACCTGCATGCCGGAATGCCAAATATGCACCAAATTCAGGAAAGGCGTACCTCAAGAAACTGCATCCACTGAATCAAGGTTACTTAACTAGACCATGGTCCATACACAACACACAGACATTATATTGACATAACTAGAGCTATAAGCATTGCCAAGTGAAAACGCCAGCTAAAATTTATGAGCTAGCATCGTTTGCCGTCCATGTCGAGATGGCATAGAGGATGCGCCCTTTCCATCCTTGCAAGAGCCAGTGCTGATCTATATCAATCACAAAGTCCTTGTGGTAGCAGTTCTTGACCTTGTCTCTCGCTAGCTCAATGACCTCTGGATTCAATGGCAGCAGCTTCAAACCTGCCCGTTGATTCCTTACCTGCCATTGCTTATACGTCTCAGGACGCTCCACCCTATCTGTACCCTCACAGGCAATGACATTCAGGGCAGCACGCCCAAGGATGTTCTGCTCAATCAGCATCCTCTGTTCGTTATCCCTTGGGGTGGTTGTGTCCAGAACATCAAAAAGGGCCGAGTAGTAGAACAGAACCTCCCGAAACCGTGTCACGAAGAATGGGGCACTGAATGAGCCATTCACGATTGCATGGATGAATGTGTGGGGCCGCATCTTCCTGATGTTCTTGAGCACAACATCCCTTGGGCTCTCAAGCACAACGCTCTCGTCCATCAAGTTCTTGAATTGAAACAAGGAGTTAACAATGAGTACCTCATCAGGATCAATCTTCAAATCCTCTTTGCGGAGCGACTCCATCTTTGCCGTCGCGATGGCCCGGTACTCAAACGGCACATTAAACTCATGGGCATACTTCTTGAGCCTGCGCCCTGTCTCTTCAATCCGCTCTGTTGGCCAGAACCCAGGCTGAGGGAGATCGATACCAGTGATCCTTACATTCGGCGGCCCTCCAGGCCTTGTTGATATCCGTCGCAGAAAGCACGGCCACTGGAACCCATATTGTATACCATAATCGATGATATGTATCTTCTTCTTTCCCAAGGAGGCATTATAGATTGTACTATTTGAGAATAGGAAAGACACCTTCTTGAAACAGATGGCTGCCATGTACAGCTGGTAAGCTTTGAGCATGTCCACAGCTGAGATGCGTGTTGCCATGAGCGACTGGTGTACGAGGCCACCTGTGCCCGCCAGCCGCGCTTGCAGGCCCTCCGCAAAGCAATGCGCAAGGCGCTGAGTCCCATCGCCATCAGGGCGAGCATGCAGCTTGATCTGCTTCAGCAGCTCTGTAGCACTCCGGCGGTCATCTGTGGCAACAGCCTGCGCGCAATGGATGAGCAGCGTGCGCAGGTCCACCACATTGGAACCACCACGCCGGCCCCTCCCCTTGCCATTGGCCCCCTTCCCGCCGCCGCTATCATTCTTGGCCACCGCCTCCTGCATGGCGATCCGCAGGTTCTGCATCTGCACGATGCACATCTCGTCTGAGGGCATCAGCATCCTGTCGAACATCTCCCGTGCAGAGACGTCGTCTCCCAGCGCACTCTGCTTGCTGCTCCTGCCACCCTCCTGCTCCAGCTCGTCGTCATGGTAAGGGTTCTTCCGACCTCGGCCGCCACCAGAGTTGGCCGAGACGGCATCCACCGCCTCCTCCTTCTTTACGCTGAGCACAGCCGGCGCCGGCGCAGGAGCTGCGTGGCCATTGAACCCAGCAACAAGTTTGTCCTCCCTGGGCAGGAACTTGTTGCCCTCCTCGACGCCCTTGAAGAACTGGCCAGAGGAGGCCTCCAGGTCGATGACGAGCTTGTCCTGACTGGGCAGGAACTTGTTGGCCTCCTGCATCCCCTTGAGGAAGGCGGAGCTCATGAGGTCGGAGTTGGCGCCGCCGCCGAAGAAGGCGGCGGGATCGAGGTCGACGGGCTCGAACTGGAAGCGGTCGTAGGAGTCAACGGCGGCGGGCGTGGGAGGCAGCTGGGCGACGGTGCTGACGGAGGCGTCGGAGGGGGAGCACGGGGAGACGGCGCGGTTGTTGCTGTCGTCGGAGGTGGAGTTGGAGGAGGGATCGGAGAGGATCTCGAGGAAGGGCTGCTGCGCCTCGATGAGCGCGGGGTTGTCGGGGAAGTCGTAGAAGAACTTGTCGTCGATGTCCTCCTCCATGAGTATGCGGGAGATGAAGGGCAGCACGAGGTCCTCCGGCGTGGAGGAGGGGGAGTCGCCGCCGCCTCCGTGGCCGTCGGGGGAGGGTTTCTGGTGCTCCTGCTCGTGGTGCGGGGTCGGGGGGAGGTCGAGGTATTCGGAGGGCGAGCCCGGGATGAGGTCGGACAGGTAGAGGTTGAGGGAGGGGTCGTCGGCGGTGGGGGAGCCCATGTCGGCGGGGAGGTAGGGGGAGAAATCCGTGTCGTTGGGGAGGTAGGAGGAGGAGCCCATGGCGGCGCGGGAGGTGGGAGAGGGCAAGTGGGGGTTTTGGTGGTTTTGTAGAGGCGGGGAGCGGAAGGTTCTGCGAAGGAGCGGCGGGTGGGATCGGAGGATTGGCCACCGGAGGGGAGACTGAGAGAAGACGGGAGGGAGGAGGGGAATGGGGAGGGGATGAGGGAGAGGGAGGAGGGACACGCTGGTCGACGGAATATTCCGATGTTTCTGCGGCGTCCGGCTTTGTGGGCTGGGCTGTGCCCGGATTAGGTTCGGCCCGGATTCGGGTCCGGTCAAGAGGTCGTCTACTCTCCTCCTCTTCTTCTTCTTCTTCTTCTTCTTATTCTTCTTCTTTGCAAAGCTCTCAAAGAGGGCTAAATATTATTCATTAACTTGTCTCAAATATATATATATATATATATATATATATATATATATATATATATATATATATTCACTAACATCCTCGTAGGAAAGGAGATGGCTTGAAAAGTCATTTTGCGGTTACATCTTGAAACCTTGTTGCAAAGGAAGTCGCAAGAAGAAGAAGATTTAATCTGAGAAGCCTTTTTTGCAAGAGAATGAGCCAAAGTATTCCCGAGTCTTGGAATGTGCTTGACCTTACAAGAATCCAATGTAGAGATGATGCTCAAGAATTCAGCTAAGATAGTCCTAATCTTTCAATGCCCTGGGTTTTGGATTAAATTGTCGGCTTCCGCCGCTTCTACCAGTGTCCTGCAATCAGAGAAAAAGAGTCAAGCTCCAGTTAGAGGCTTTGGCGATCGCTGCAGCAAGGAGGAGTCCCAAAGCTTCGGCCTGCAAAATTGAATATGCTTTTGTGGAAGTAGCTCGTATAAATATTGTATGGCGGTTGAGCTCATTCCTCAGAAATACTCCTAAAAATGCCAAAACTCGTCTTCTGCTCGGGATGAACAGTAAAATCAGGAAAAAAACATTCAAAAAATTCTTTTTTTTGGTGAAAACATGGACAAAAGTTTTATATGCACACGAAGTTTAATCTTGAAAAGATATTCGTGGAAGTCGTGCCAAAGACACAAAATCAACACTCCAAAATGCTTTCGGAAATAACACTTTTGGAGCATCAATTTGTTTTTTTGTCATGACTTCCAAGAATGTGATTTCAAGATGAAATTGTGTGAGCACGTAAAACTTTTGCCAATGTTTTCATCAAAAAATCCAGAATTTTTTGAATTTTTTCTTTCTTTTTCAATTTTACTGCTCACGGAGCTCATTTGAGCTCGAGCTAAAAACTCCACTTCCTAAAAATGCTTCATTTACTAAGGATTAAAAGGCCACGTTAACATATGCTTTAAAACATGCAGGCAAAACAAAAGAAATTGCATTTGAGGAGGGATTGGATGGGTTAAGAGTAGGATGCCTATAGTCCTCTTCACAATCCTCCATTGAACCTGCATTTAGCATTGCCTTTGTAGCATGGATTACCTACATTGACTGCATAGGACTTCAAGTTCTCTTTTCAAAGAGAAGGTCCTTTCTAGCTTCCCAGATATTCCAGAGAGTAGTAAAAAATTGTGCTTAAATTTATCTCTGGGTGCTACCTTTTCAAATATTCCAGAGAATAGTAAAAATAGTGCTTAAATTTAGCTATGGGTGCTTCACGGATAAGATTTGTAGAATGATATCAGTAGGGTAAAGATTGTGATTTGGCATATAAATTTTCAAACCAAAGTAAAACCACACCATTCTAGAGAAACTGCATATGAAAAAAAAAGATGCAAATGTGTTTTTTCCTACCCACATATACAATAGTTTTTATTGATATGCTTAGAAAATTTGGAAGTTTTCAAACCGGTTGATATAGCTCTTCTTCGGTGTATAGTAAAATACACTTGTATGATTTTTTTTTGGGGTGTGTACATTTGCATGCCTCCCAATCGGGTGAGAATGAGACGGTTCCTCGATTCATCTTGGGCCGTGCGTGGAATGTTGTTTTCTAGCTGGTTATACTCGTAAAATACGTTTTAGTAAAAGGACATGGAAGAGCGGGTCGTGGGCTTGGAACATTGTTTCAGGAAAGTGATTATTACCCCTGTTTTCCTAGTACATCTTTAGGCCTTGTTCGGTTACACCACTCCACAAGAGGATTGGAGGGGATTTGGGGAGGTTTTGATTTGTAGGGGACTAAATCCACTTCAAGACCTGCCAAACCCCCTTCAAATCCCCCTCAACCGAACACAGCCTTAATGGGCTGGTTTGTGATACACCCCTCAGTCCATCTGAGTTGCAAATACAACTTGTGCAATATATTTCGTTGGGGACCAGTAAAACGTAGGTGCCAATCGGGCCTAAAGCTTAAATTTGACCCCATTGACCAATTTGGTATAGAGCCAATAGTTGGTTATATAAAACTGTTAATGACATCGAGAGTCAATCTTATTAATTATTCATACAATAAAGTTGACTATAAAATTAACTACTCCCACTTTTGTAAGTTATTTCAGACAGCTCAAAATGGGCTGTTTTATACATTATCTGCAATGTCTTCAAGGTCTTATAAAAGTGAACAGAGAAAGTATTAGATTAGTCTTTTTTTAAAACCTCCTCTCTATCTCTTTGCTTTCATTTAATCTTTTTATTTAGGAGTACTCGTAAAGGTTGCCTTTTGTATGAGAGCAAACTTCTCCTCTTTCTCTTTGTATCTCTCTTCTATACAAGTAAAAATATTATGTAACCGGGAATCTGTACCTATTAATAAAGGAAATAGGTATTCTTAGTCCGTCATGCTATTTTATAGAACCCCCGATGTTTCTGACATTAAACCCGCAATACATATCAATTTTTTTTAAATACTCATATCTTCTAAACCGTAACTCCAAATTTAATGTTATATATGGAATTTGATTAGAAAAATATATAAAATCTAAATATGATGTTATTTTACCTGTTAACCATTTAAAAAGAATATTATTTAGGATGCAATCTTAATCAACAGTGCATTATCCGTCTTTCTTTCATATCGGTACTGGCCCGGATTATGGATGAACATCTTAGCAAAATCAAGATTGAAGACGAAATTAAAGATCACTTGCTCGTTTCTTTGTACGTATTAAATCTACATGCAAGCCATGTTTAAATAGAAGACATGTGGAATCTTGAACTTGCGCTTTTGTAGGCAAAAATCATCTTTGTTTGGATCATAGCTACAAATACTTAAATTATAGACTTTTTTTGTAAATTAAAAGTGTGTGGTATTTTTTTTTCCGTTGTAACGCATGAGCCTTTTTCTAGTATAGATTATTGTAATACTTGCTTTTACGTACATGCTCCAAGTCCTAACCCTCGGTTTCAAAGTTTACACGCCGTCGACATCAATATGGACCTCGATGATTGTGCAACCGTTTGAGCACAATAATGGCAGCCACTCGTGTTACCCTGCCTCCAGCAACGCTATCCGTTAGGCAAACTACATCTTTGTCGACGACTGTGATGGAGTACTTTTTTAGTTTTTATTTACTTTTATTTTTGCCAGGTTTTGTATATAAACTTTTTGTTAAGTCAAACTTTATAAACTCTAGTTAAGTTTATATAAAAAATATTGATATCCACAATACCAAATCAATACCACTAAAATCAGCATGGAATACATTAATCATATATATTCATTATTGTGAGAGTTTATATACCATTAGAATCAACATGGAATATATTTTCGCATCATATATAAGTACTACCTTGTATCAAAATGTAAGACGTTTTTCTACGCATGGAGCACAAAAAACGTCTTACATTTTGTTATGCGTGAAGTATTTGTTAATGTGAGATTTTATATTATTTATAAACTTGGTCAAAATTATAAAGTTTGACTTAGATTAAACCTATTATGCATAAAGAAGGGAGTATCTTTTTTTGGCGAATAGACATACTCCCGATGTAGATATGAAGCTTAACCTTCAGAGGAGCGACAAAAAAAAAACACTTCGAAGAGTATCTCCCGTGCCCTGTGAATTTTTCTTCTCTTTCTGATTGTTAGCATGTGTATTTCTGTATGTACTCTGTAACTAATGTATGACTGAGTCTAGCCACGTCTGGCCTGCGTGCCACCATTATAGGGATGTTGGGCAGCCTCCACTTGTACTTATGATGTAATCTGTAACACCGGTACTCATTCAATCAGGAAGACAGTTTCCAACTTGGTATCAGATACCCAGGTCATGGCCGCGGACGACTCCCTCTCCTCCGCCGCTCTCAACCTCGGCACCTCGGCGCCCTCTCTCTCCTCCACGGCGCCTGCCGCCCCCAGCGCCCCGGCCCCTACCGCGGCGACCTCGCCGCCCTTCGCCTTCGGCTCCAGCCCCTCTCTCTTCCACGGCACCATTGGTTCCTCCGCATCCCAATTCGCCCTCATCTTCACCTCGGCTCCGCCGGCGCCGCCACCACCTGCTCCCCGCAACCCCATCTTCCAAGACCACATCACCAATCACATCAAGTTCCTTCTCAATCCTGCTGACCACAATTATCACAAATGGAAGTCTTTCTTCCTCATGGTCTTGGTTCTCTACGGCGTTCTTTTTCTCATCGAGCACCCGCTCCCTCCCAACGCCGATGCCTCCTACCGCGAGCTTGACGCCCATGTCGCTCTCTGGATCTACGCCACTCTTGCGGATCCCATGGTCGACCACGTTGTCGGCACCACCACCACCTACGCTCTCTGGAAGAAGATCCGTGATTTCTTTCTCGCAAATCGAGCTGCCCGGTACATGATTCTCAACCGGCAGTATCGTAATCTCAAGCAGGGTGACCTCCCCGTGGCTGAGTATGCGCACCGCATGAAGCTCCTCACCGACGGCCTCGCGGACATCGACCACGCCGTCACGGAGACCAACCTCACCACTCAGTTTCTCCACGGCCTCGACAAGCGTCTCAACACAATCCGTGTTGTCCTTGGTGACCAGGGCCTCCCGTTCGACACCGTCCTCTCACGGGTGGTCCTGGCTGAGGAGTCACAGGCGCAACACGCCGCCGAAGAGAGCGCCTCCGCCTTCGCCCTTCCCAGCGGCGACCGCGGCTCCACCAGCGGCTCTGGCTCCGGCCAACGCGGCTCCGCTGATCGCGCCCCGGGCAGCTCCTCCTCCGACCGCGCCCAGGCCCCTCCTCCCCAGCAGCCGTCCTCTGATCGCGGTCGTGGTGACCGTGGCCGTGGACGCGGACGGGGCCGCGGACGTGGACGCGGTGACTCCTCTGGGCGCGGCCACCAGGCGCCCATGTTCTCGTCGTACACTGGGTATTTTGCCCCGTATGGCATGGCCCTCCGGCGCCGCGCCCTGGTTGGGTCCCTCCCAATGCCGCCGGCGTCCTCGGGCCACGTCCGGGCGCGCATGCTCAGGCATACACCATGTACCCGCCGACGCCACCGCCGCCGCACTACCCACCCCAGCAACCCTCGTGGAAGCATCTCGCCATGCTGAACGCCGCCTACAGCAACCCCGGCTTCCCCGCCACTCCTACCCCCGAGTGGTATATGGACAGTGGTGCCTCCTCTCACGTCACCGGCAACCAAGGTACCTTGACCACGTCTCGTTCTTCCTTAAAGCATGTACCTTCTTCTATTCTTGTCGGCAATGGACAACATCTTCCCGTCACGGCCACCGGTTTCACTACTCTTCCCCCTCACGATTTTCGTCTCACCGATGTTCTTGTCTCCCCTACTGTTGTTACTAGCCTCATCTCCGTTCGCAAGTTCACTACTGACAACTCTTGTTCTGTTGAATTTTTTCCTTGTGGTTTTCTTGTGAAGGACCTACGCACATGGAAGGTTCTCATGATCTCCGCTAGCACCGGCGACCTCTACCCCTTCCTTGGCAACACTCCGGCGTGGGCGACGGCCTTTCTTGCTGCCTCCTCGGACGTGTGGCACCATCGACTTGGGCATCCCGGCGCTCAAAGCTTTTCCTCCATCACCCATGATTTTCTTATTGCTTGTAATAAAGAGCCACACACTCCTTGTAGTGCTTGTCAATTAGGACGACAACCCGCCTCCCCTTTCCTTCATCCACAAGTAGAACTTTTGCTCCTTCCGATTTAATCCATTGTGATTTATGGACCTCTCCGGTTGTAAGTTTTTCCGGTTTTCAATACTATCTCGTTGTGCTAGATGATTACGCACATTACTCCTGGACGTTTCCCTTGCGTCACAAATCCGACACATCCACCGTGCTCCAACGTTTCTTCACGTACGTATACACGCAATTCCATGTGATCATCAAAAGCATGCAATGCGACAACGGCGGTGAATTCATCAATGCATCCCTACGCTCGTTCTTTTCCTCCAATGGCATCACCTACCGCTTCTCCTGCCCGCACACCTCTCCCCAAAACGGCAAGGCCGAACGTCTCATTCGCACAACCAACGACATCGTTCGCACTCTCCTCATGCAAGCCCATCTCACTCCTCCCTTTTGGGTCGAAGCTTTGCACACAGCGACATACTTACTAAACCGGCATCCCTCCCGTGCCATTGCATCCCACACTCCCTATTTTCTGTTGCATGGCACCCATCCGACCTATGATCATCTTCGCGTTTTTGGGTGTCTATGTTTTCCCAACACCTATGCCACATCCACCCACAAGCTCGCACCACACTCTCTTCGCTGCATATTTCTTGGTTATCCCCTCGAACACAAAGGGTATCGATGTTATGATCTCGCCTCTCGTCACGTAGTTTTTGATGAGACAATTTTTCCCTACCAGCCGACCCCATCCTGGCACGAGCAGCCTCTCTCCACAGAAAATCCCCATGCAGGCAAACTACCTCCCGTGCATGCCTCGGATCAGCCGCCGTCCCCACCCGGGGATCCGCCCTCCCCTCCCGATTCGCGCTCCCATCCCACCGCCGGGCCCCACCAGATCCCACCTACCCCCACTCCCCCGCCCGATCCAACCTCCCCACCTGATTCGCGCACGGCGACCCACCTGCCTCCCACCCACCCGACCGAGTCTGCCGCGGGCCCATCCTCTTTCCCAATCTCCACATCGCCTGGCCTATCCGCCTCGCCATCCGCGCCTGCCACCCGCACGCACGCCTTTGCCGCCTCTGGCGCATCCGCTGGCACCGAATCTCCCTCGGATCCCACGCCCTGCTCTGCCTCCGGTCCCACCAAATCCACCTCTTCCTCTGCGCCAACCACACCCATTGCGCCACGTCTCCCTCGCCATGCTATCCCTGTCCAGCCACCCCAAAACAGCCACCGTATGTCTACATGCGCCAAAGCAGGTTATCTCATGCCCAAGCGACTTTTTCTAGCCGACACCACTTCATCCACCATCTCCCCAATTCCACCCACTTACAAATCCGCTCTCAAAGACCCCCATTGGCGCCAAGATATGTTAGAAGAATACAATGCTTTAATGAAGAACTTCACTTGGTCTTTGTGTTGGGGAACGTAGTAATTTCACAAAATTTCCTACGCACACGCAAGATCATGGTGATGATATAGCAACGAGAGGGGAGAGTGTATGTCCACGTACCCTCGTAGACCGTAAGCGGAAGCGTTAGCACAACGCGGTTGATGTAGTCGTACGTCTTCACGATCGACCGATCCAAGCACCGAGCGTACGGAGCCTCCGAGTTCAGCACACGTTCAGCTCGATGACGTCCCTCGAACTCCGATCCAGCCGAGTGTCGAGGGAGATTTCCGTCAGCACGACGGCGTGGTGACGATCTTGATGTTCTACCGGCGCAGGGCTTCGCCTAAGCTTCGCGACAATATGACCGAGGTGGAATATGGTGGAAGGGGGCACCGCACACGGCTAAGGAACGATCCGTAGATCAACTTGTGTGTCTATGGGGTGCCCCCTGCCCCCGTATATAAAGGAGGGAGGGAGGAGGCCGGCCGGCACCTTTGGGCGCGCCAAGGGAGGAGGAATCCTCCTCCTAGTAGGAGTAGGATTCCTCCTTTCCTACTCCTACTAGGAGGGGGAAGGAAGGGGGAGAGAGGGGAAAGGAAAGGGGGGCGCCGCCCCCCTCCTAGTCCAATTCGGACCAGAGGGAGAGGGGGCGCGCGGCCCTCCCTGGCCGCCCCTCTCTCTTCCCACCTAGGCCCATGTGGCCCATTAACTCTCCCGGGGGGTTCCGGTAACCCCCCCGGCACTCCGGTTTTCTCCGAAAACTCCCGGAACCTTTCCGGTGTCCGAATATAGTCGTCCAATATATCAATCTTTATGTCTCGACTATTCCGAGACTCCTCGTCATGTCCGTGATCACATCCAGGACTCCGAACAAACTTCGGTACATCAAAACTTATAAACTCATAATAAAACTGTCATCGAAACGTTAAGCGTGCGGACCCTACGGGTTCGAGAACTATGTAGACATGACCTAAAACCATTTTCGGTCAATAACCAATAGCGGGACCTGGATGCCCATATTGGTTCCTACATATTCTACGAAGATCTTTATCGGTCAAACCGCATAACAACATACTTTGTTCCTTTTGTCATCGGTATGTTACTTGCCCGAGATTTGATCGTCGGTATCCAATACCTAGTTCAATCTCGTTACCGGCAAGTCTCTTTACTCGTTCCGTAATACGTCATCTCATAACTAACTCATTAGTTACATGCTTGCAAGGCTTAGGTGATGAGTATTACCGAGAGGGCCCAGAGATACCTCTCCGACGATCGGAGTGACAAATCCTAATCTCGAATTATGCCAACTCAACATGTACCTTCGGAAACACCTGTAGAGCACCTTTATAATCACCCAGTTACGTTGTGACGTTTGGTAGCACACAAAGTGTTCTTCCGGTAAACGGGAGTTGCACAATCTCATAGTTGTAGGAACTTTGTATAAGTCATGAAGAAAGCAATAGCAGTATACTAAACGATCAAGTGCTAGGCTAACGGAATGGGTCATGTCAATCACATCATTCTCCTAATGATGTGATCCCATTAATCAAATGACAACACATGTCTATGGTCAGGAAATATAACCATCTTTGATTAATGAGCTAGTCAAGTAGAGGCATACTAGTGACTATGTGTTTGTCTATGTATTCACACATGTATCATGTTTCCGGTTAATACAATTCTAGCATGAATAATAAACATTTATCATGATATGAGGAAATAAATAATAACTTTATTATTGCCTCTAGGGCATATTTCCTTCACTTTGGTGCCTAAACCTGCAGGTGTCAACGTGGTCACGGGAAAATGGATTTTTCGTCACAAGTTCAATCCTGGCGGTTCTTTGGCTCGCTATAAAGCACGATGGGTTGTTCGAGGGTTCACTCAGCGCGAAGGCATTGATTATGGAGAGACTTTCAGCCCGGTTGTTAAGCCGGCCACCATCCGCATCGTCTTGAGTCTTGCCACTTCCCATTCGTGGCCCATCCATCAGCTCGACGTGAAGAACGCTTTCCTTCATGGTGATCTTCACGAGACCGTATATTGCGCTCAACCCGCCGGGTTTGTGGACTCCACATGACCGGACCATGTTTGCCACCTTCGCAAATCTCTTTACGGCCTCAAGCAGGCGTCGCGTACATGGTTCCTCCGGTTCCAAGCCTTTCTCATCTCTCTCGGGTTTTGCGCCTCCAAGAGCGACTCGTCTCTCTTTGTCTTGCACCATGGCACATCCATCGCGTACTTGCTAGTGTACGTGGATGACATAATTCTCACCGCCAACACTCCCACTACACTCCACTCCATTATCACCTCGCTCAAGCATGAATTTTCCATGACGGACCTCGGTGCTCTCCACCACTTCTTGGGCGTCAACGTTACTCCCAACGCGTCCGGTCTCTTCTTGTGTCAACAACAGTACACCCTTGAGATCTTGGAGCGGGCCAAGATGCTCAATTGCAAACCAGTATCCACACCGGTTGACACCAGCTCCAAGCTGTCCTCTCATGATGGCATGCCTCTCTCCAACCTGACGCTCTACCGCAGCCTCGTCGATGCCCTGCAATATCTCACACTCACCCGTCCCGACATTGCCTATGTCGTCCAGCAGGCATGCCTCTTCATGCATGCCCCTCGAGACTCTCACATGCAGCTCGTGAAGCGGATTCTCCGTTACTTGCGCGGCACATCGCACTATGGCCTTCAGCTATACAAGTCTTCCACCGCGGATCTCATTGCTTATTCCGACGCCGATTGGGCGGGATGCCCGGACACTCAGAAGTCTACATCCGGGTTTTGTGTCTACCTCGGTTCCAACCTTGTTTCTTGGTCTTCCAAGAGGCAAGCCACCATCTCCCGCTCCAGTGCAGAAGCGGAATACCGCGGCGTCGCAAACTGTATAGCCGAATCTTGTTGGCTACGTCATCTTCTCTTCGAGCTTAAGCGTTCGCCTACTCGTGCTACCATCGTGTACTGTGATAACATTAGTGCGGCTTATCTCGCTTGTAACCCCGTCCAGCATCAACGCACCAAACACATCGAGATTGACTTGCACTTTGTCCGCGACAAGGTGGCCCTCGACGAGGCCCGTGTTCTCCACGTTCCTTCCAGCTCTCAGTTTGCGGATGTCTTCACAAAGGGGTTACCATCACCGGTGTTCTTCGATTTTCGCTCCAGCCTTAACATCCTACCAAACGGAGTTCCGTCTGAGCGGGGGTGTTAGCATGTGTATTTCTGTATGTACTCTGTAACTAATGTATGACTGAGTCTAGCCACGTCTGGCCTGCGTGCCAGCATTGTAGGGACGTTGGGCAGCCTCCACTTGTACTTATGATGTAATCTGTAACACCGATACTCATTCAATCAGGAAGACAGTTTCCAACTCTGATGACCAACCTATAATATTTTGTTATGTACTCCCTCCGTCCCATAATATATAAATAATGTAAAAAAAACTCTTATATTATCGAACGGAGAGAATACTTTCCTTTCCTGTCAATAAAAATAGAACAAAAACATGTGCATGTACACGAGGACTCTAAAAAAGTGATACAATGTTTAGCTGTTACTGTGATAGCGTGGTAAACAGCTTGTCATTAAAAAAACAAATATTAATCATACATTTACATTTAAAAAAAGCAGAGAGAGAGAGAGAGAGAGAGAGAGAGAGAGAGAGAGTTTTACAAGCCCATCACAACAAAGTAATTACTCTCCCGGAATTACATCTTCCCACAGACGGGAAGAGAGTGTGCGTTACAAGCCCATCCGACGAACTCGTTGCCGTTAAGCTGTCTGCACTCTGCACCTTATCGCTTTAGCCGCCGAACGCCGTTGAATTCAAAGGTTGCACACGCACAGGATCTGGGATCAAGGTTGTTGCACTCCAGTCCAGAGACTGAGGCATGAACCACAGACATGTGGGGCCCATATCCACACCCATCGCGAGGTCAAGTCAAAACAGCTACTCCTTGGACTCTTGGACCAGTGCTACTGCTGCTGCGATTCGCTGAGGTTCTAGAGAAGACCTGCATGTTGCTATCATCAGTGATCTAAACAGTAAGGCCCACCAAAGCCCAAAGGAGACGGCTAAAACTACTGAGCTGATTAATGGATCAAAACATACTGAGCCAAGGTTCGCCTAGTTTCTAGACAAAAGAATTTAATGTTCTTCATGCTCTAGACCATGTCTGTATACCAGCTCGCCTGCCTATCACAATCAGCAACAAACACAAAAGAGCATGCGGTCAATTGAGACCATGTGATTACCCAAACGAACAATGCAAGGATTGGCCGTGTTGGTGGTTGTCAAAACTGAAACTCTAGCTAGTACAATACTCTTTCTCCAGCCCAGTCTTCCTAATCTTGCAGGAGCACTCTGGATTGTTTGTTAGTCTCCGCGGTTTCTTGGAGGGCAATTCTAGCCATCTCAGAAGAATTGTCAACATGAAAGACATAAAACTAAGGATGGATATTCGAGGAGAGGAGCATGCATGTTGGCTACAGGCCAACATCGTCCCCAATATTTTGCCAGCAAGGAACCAACGGCGTCACTGCATGATCCAGTCAAAGTCTACATGGTGTACAGTACAACTAAACAAACAGTATCCATACCACGGCCCACATGATAGCATAGGTTTTAGGAAATGTGGAAGACAATATGCGACTCTTGTCATGGTCCATGGCAGAAAAATTGAAATGCACAACACCTTGGCAGCCAAGCTACAACTTTACCTGCTGGTGCTTCAATACAGAATGGTCAGAATTAACAAAATATTGTTCGAGGGTACGCAAGAACCCCAAAACTAGAGCCCCCCTCGCCAAGGAAGTTCTTCAGGCTATATGACTTCTCAGAGACAACCTTTTGCGAACATGTTGGTAAAGACCAAAAGCAGAAGTCTCTAAGGATTCTGAAACGATAAGCAACTTTGGGGAGGCAAAAAAAAAAGATGGTAGAGGCAATCAGAGTCGTTAACAAACTATACGCAAGCAGAGATCAGGTGGCGTATCAATAAAGAAGAATAAACATCCAAAACAGAGGAAAAGTCTGAAGACCACGTCTGAAGTTTTGTTGAATAGAAGGATTCAGAAATAAAAGTAGGCACAGGGTCGGTAAAAATTATCATATCAGTAGCCAAAGGCAGTAACTTCCTTTAGCTTATATAAGCTATATACTCCCTCCGTTCCAAAATAACTTGAGACACTTATTTTGGGGACGGAGGGATTACAACCTAGCAGGTCGTTATCTTTTTTTTTTAGAAAAGGAGGATGACCCCCGGCCTCTGCATCTGGGAGATGCATATGGCCACTTTATTGATTATTCCCGAGGACCTTACAAAGTATTATAACAATATGCCTGAATCCGCCATCTTGGCAACATATGCCACTACTCCTATCCATATGATGAAGGGGTGCTACCTGGGCCACATACCCGGTCTACTCACCTAAACCTATCATCAAAAGCCAGAAGCCCCAGCCGAGCCACATACCGGGTCTGGGGCATAAACTGGTCTGACGCACTCACATGTGTCGTCGCCGCCATCTTTCCCAGGTCCGTCTTCAGAGTAGATATTGAGGCTTCTACCTTGTCAGGCCACTCCGTCATCGACGCCACCTTGACGCCAGACAACTACCTCCACCTGCGCGAGTCCATCCCCGCGCATCGGACGCCGAGTCTCCACTGCACCACGCCGCCGAGATTCGCCGTCATCAATGTGAAGGATGAAGTACCGCTCCACCAATAAGGCACCCGCTGGTCCCTCGATCCCGTGTACGCCTCCAAGTATGACGCCCCCAAGGAGGAAACGACACCACGCGTCGCCGTCATCCGATCATCTGATCTAGGGTTTCCCCCGGAGGTAGCAGATAGAGTTCTAGAGCTTCTCCATGGCGATGCCTTCAAGAAGGTAATGACACCACAGGGTGCCACCAACGCTGGCCTTGGCAACAAGCCGAGCACAAGGTTTTCACCCGGATCCGCTCGAAGAACCTCCATCACGTATTGTGCGCCCGGGTCGCCGCCGATCTGAGCCGCCGCACATCGAGCAAGCCGCACCGGGCAGATCGGATCTGTCCGGAGGGCAAACCACGCATGGCGCCAACCCAACCACCAGGCCCTCCATGCCGCCACCGCCGATCCGAGGACAGATGGTCCGTCGCTGCAGATCCGGCCGCCACCGCCGAACGCAGCCAAGGCCGCTGCCCGACGCAGGGCCGGCCGCCGCAACCGCCACCACCGCCGCCCTAGGACGAGGCCGCCGCCGCGCAGGCCCACCACGCCACGGAGGCCAGATCGGCCGTGCCACCTCACGCCGCGGAGCTCCGCACCGTCCCCATGGCGCGGGAGAGAGGAAAGGCCCCCGCCACCGCCGTCAGCCTCCGGGCAAAGGCTGGCGGCGTCCTTCGGCGGCGGCGGAGGGAGGGATGGAAGGACGGGGAGCAGATCGTTATCTAATCACAAGTTTTGAATATCCGTTGCTTTCAATTAAGACTTTGCGTGGAAAATGAGAGCCGAGTACAAAATAAACCTAGCATGCCATCACCATCCATTATTAGATATATATAAGTCGACGCATAGTTACATAGCATCAATACCTCGAGCTATATGCCACCGCATGCCAATTTTTTGCACACAGCCCACTGCCGTAGACAGGTAGCAACCACGACCATGATGCTGATGGCCACAACGACCAGGGCACCAGTCATCTCTATTGTGCAATCCTAAAATACCCAAATAAAGAGGAAACTTTACCACTGTCTGCTCTTAGATAATCTAAGCAGCCAGTTTATGAAAGCGATCGTGTCCGGCCCCAAGGACCGTCCGATTGGGCACGACAGGTTGAGATCACCATCATAAAGCCACCAGTGGCTGCTAAGAGAATTATTTAGCTCCATAATGAAGCCTAATCATCATTGTGCTATATGATGGAGAGCAACCCAAAAGGCAACATAGCACATGGCCACTACGTGCCTTAAACTATGCTAAGATAGGACATAAAGCACTGGAGCCATAACAACCGTATGACTAAACTAGCTTAGGATAGGTCCAATTCCCATCATACAGCGAAGGGACCGCAAATCCAAGATCATATGCACTGCATGATTTGATCTAATGCAGCCAGGAGACTGATACTACTCCCTCCGATCCAAAATAAGTGTCGCAGTTTAATTAGTTTAAAACTGCGACACTTATTTTGGATCGGAGGGAGTACCTCTTTTTAGGTTTCAGCACTAGTATTGAGAAGTGGTTCTTCAAACAAAAGGAATACAAAATACAGAGATGTGTGAACGAGTGATGGACAGAAGTCAAGCAGTCGGCCTTGACTGAAAGCAGATATGCCTTTTTCTCCATGCTACCGGTTACTCCTACATTTTATGGTATAAAGAAACATTTTCCCAGCTTCCAAAGGTTTCAAGAACTGACCAGATGCATTAAGGTTCAATGAACCACATGCTGCAGATGCAGTCCATCGGACAGGTAGGATTTTGACATACTGACAATACTGAAGTAGAAAACCTTTACCACATACCCACAAAAATAGTTTATAGTTCTTTGAACATTTCGAAGAAGAAACAGTCCACCCTACAAAGTAACAGGTCAATGCACAGCATCATTTGAAATGGCCTCATCATATGTATTTTGCTGCATACAAAAATCAGTAGTCAAGCGTAAGTGGGTATCTTTCCTTTCACTTTTGTTGCGTCTCAGTATACTTCTGCAAAACTGTCATCAGATCATTTTTTTTTTCATTCAATGCAAGGCATGGGCTTGACTTGAACGCTGTGTGATGCAAGAAATTGTTCGCCAAGATCCCAATAAAGAATCGGGTTCAGAAAACAACCACCAACCAGCACACTTATACCAAGTCAGGGAACTCCAGGATTTTCTGGTGTGCAGAAAGATTTGCTAACTGGAGTAGAAGTTTGGGAGAGATAAACTCGGCAACTGTTGGTTTTGGGCTGATTACTATGGATTCCCACAACAGATTTTGTCGAAAAGCTGCATTGTTTCGTCATTTTTCGGAGGAATCATAACCTATCTTCTGAATGGTTCTGCCACAGGATCGTGACAAGAACCCTACGGGAAGCCAATGACAGTGACCATCTTGAAACAGGGTACGGAGAGCGCCAGAACATTGTGAAGGTCTAACCATGTCTGTGCAAGGGGTCCCTCTTGCCTCTTGGATTAACCGTCGAACGGTTGGGAGAAGTCAGGACATTTCATGAACTAAGCCTATCATGCAATGAGCAGAGGTGGGGATGATGGGACACGCCAATGGCACAGACATTAGGGCCAAGAACTACAGAACACTAACTCAGGATAATCAAATAGTTCAACACTGTCTAACAGGATAGCGAAAGTTTCGAATGAGACTGAACATCAGCAACACAGGAACGATCTGACTAGAAAGTTGTTATGACCGGCATATTAGGGGCTTAGCCCAGTTAGTTGTGGCCCAGTTTATCTTATCGCCATTAGGGGCTTAGCCCAATTATCTTATTAGGAGGATTATATAAGCTCGTGTAAGGACCCGTTTTGGGATTAAGTAAGAAGCAATCATATTTGCTCGGCTTCCTTAGGGAGCCGGGAGACCTAACCCTAGTCGCCGCTGCGCTCTCTATCTCTCACGCACGCACGCAACGACAGCACGCGCCGGCGACCACGCCTTCCTCCACGCCATCTCTCCTTCCACCCCTACAACCTGAGACCACCCCCTGGTAGGGATCCGGTTCCTACCAATTTGGTATCAGATAACTTCGGTGCGATCATGTCCTCGCCGTCGCCCACCCCGACCCTTCCGCTGCCGACCGCGACGACCGCCCCGATGGCCACCACGACCAGCGCCCCGCTCTTGCCGGTGCCGATCACCTCCGCCGCGCCCGTCCCCGTCGTCTTCACCCCGGAGGAGATGACGGCTGCCATCCGGGATCTCACCCAGGCGGTCACGGGCATCTACACGTTCCTCGTGAGATCCTATGGGCCACAGCCGCCTGTGCCCTTTGCCACCGCCCCGCCGCCGCAGCAGCCGCCATCCTCGGCGACCCCCGTCGCCGCCATGCAGCAGCTGCCGTGGCAACCGCCACGAGCGACGGACCCTGACACCTCCACCATGCAGCAGGGGCAACAGCTGCAGCCGCCGCCATCGGCGACCGCGGCCCTGGGCATCCCGACGACGGGCCCGGGGGTGCCCATCCACCAGGTATGGTTTCCCCCGTCGCCGTCTTCGTTACCGGCCGGGCTCGCTGGGTCCCTTGCGCCGGTCTACACGACGGCCTCGGGCGGGCCGCATGTGCTGCCTCCGCCGGCGACGCACCCAGCCATGCAGTTTGGCGGGTCCTCGGGCTACGCCAAGCCCTTCGCCAGCGTCGACGGGCCCCTGTTCCAGGGCGGCACCCTGATGCCCGCCTACTCGGCCCCATCATCCTTGCTGCACTGTGTTGACGAGGCGCACCCGCCCGTCGTTCACGTCCAGACGCCGCCGAGATTCTCCAAGCTGGAGTTCGCGACCTACGACGGCACCGTCGACCCCCTGAATTGGCTCAAGCAATGTGACCAATTTTTCAGGGGACAACGCACGCTCGCGTCCGACCGCACCTGGATCGCCTCGTCTCATCTCCGAGGAGCCGCGCAGACGTGGTACTACGCCCTCGAACAGGATGAGGGCGGCAATGCCACCATGGGAGCGCTTCCGCGAATTGTGCCTCTTGCGCTTCGGTCCGCCTATACGCAGGAGCCATCTGGCGGAGCTTGGGCGTCTACCGTTCCTCACCTCGGTGCAAGACTTCACCGACCGCTTCCAGGCACTGGCCTTCCACGCCCCCGGCATTTCGGCTAGTCAGCGGGCTGAGCTCTTCGTCGGCGGCCTACCGGACCACATTCGCATGGACGTGGAGATGCGCGGGCCACAGGACCTCCAGACGGCCATGTACTACGCCCGCGCGTTCGAGCGTCGCGCGATGGCCATCCAGCAGGCGCCACCGCCCCGGGCCGTTGGGCCGCCACCCTGGCCGGAAGTTCCCGCGCAGGGTCAGCCTGCCCAGGCTTCCGCGGCTGCGGCACGCCCGTTCCGCCGGCTTACCCCGGCCGAGCAACTCAAGCGTCGCCGCCAGGGTTTGTGCTTCAACTGCGACGAGCCCTACGTACTGGGCCACGTCTGCCCATGACTCTTCTACCTGGAGGCTGCAGACTACATTGAGGAGGACCCCGTCGCCGTCGGGCTCGACGACCAGCCCGCCCCAATTGACGCGGAGGTGTTTGGTGACCGTTGATCTGCCCCGCCTTCCAGCTCGAGAACGAGCTGTTTGTGTAGGAGGGGAGAGATGTTATGACCGGCATATTAGGGGCTTAGCCCAGTTAGTTGTGGCCCAGTTTATCTTATCGTTATTAGGGGCTTAGCCCAATTATCTTATTAGGAGGATCATATAAACTCGTGTAAAGACCCGTTTTGGGATTAAGCAAGAAGCAATCATATTTGCTCGGCTTCCTTAGGGAGCCGGGGGACCTAACCCTAGCCTCCGTTGCGCTCTCTCTCTCGCGCGCGCACGCAACGACGGTGCCCCAGCGCCGGCGACCACGCCTTCCTCCACGCCATCCCTCCTTCCACCCCTATAACCTGAGACCACGCCCTAGTAGGGATCCAGTTCCTACCAAAAGTCATCCAAAACTAGATCGAAGAACCAGTGTTTATTTGAGAAGCTATAGAGTCGATTTCAAAAGGAAGGAACTGGACTTCGGCACATACAAAAAATATGTAGGTCAATTGGGTGCCATCTTCAGTTTGGATGTTTATCAAGCATTGCTTGGATTTCCTATTTCACAAGAAAATTAACCGTACACGCAACAAGTAAAAATATTAGAGTGCCTCATTTAATGTAGTGTCCCCCCACTGCCTACACACACACACAAACAAACAAATGCAGGCACGAGCTGCAAAAAACAACATAACCGACATGATTCTCGGATGGCCAAATACAGCTTCCAGTCCATCACAGTAGAAACATGAACTGGTTTTCCTTTTCATTGTAAAAATTCAAAACAGTAACATTCTTAAATTTTACCGCCAAAAATCGACAGTCATGCTAGAGCATAAATATTTTTTTTTCCAATTTCGGTGCAACCATGATTTCCGAATGCAAAACAAAAAAATCAGAGTCAATGTTTTTACTGAATATAAATATAAGATTTATCATTGACATGACTGCAATACTGGGCAGCACCAAGCTAGAGTCAGGTTGTGCAGCAATTACTCTTTCCTTAGTAGTCAGTTAGTTAAGGAGATAACTACAGTAGGCTATTTAGTTAGTACGAATATTTAGATAGTTAGAAAAGAGATCGGTTTAGTTTTAAAGATAATATATGGTTTGTTAGGAAAACATGGGTATATTATTCTTAGACCTCAGGAGTCTTTTGTGTAAAAGGGCCACCATGTACACAAGATGGATTATCCAATGGATGTTAATAAATTTGTAAAGTTCTAATCCCTGCCCCCAACCTCTCTCCATCTCAACCCCCGCACCATGGCCGGCCAACCCTTGCTCCTCAGAGCGGTACTTCCAACCTGGTCATGTTCATCGGGCTTAGGAGGACTGAGCAACTATACAGATGGATCTAAGCAAACGAATCATTAAAACTGTTCGATGCATTATAGAGGAATTCATCAACCCAGGTTATTCTATAGTCACTTCAAGATAAACCAGGCAATAAGTATGTTTCTAATGCATCTACCTATACCATCTCAATCTCAACTGGCAATCCCATCGGCGATAGTATTACTACAGTTAGTATTAGAACTGGTAAACTGTTAAATTAGGAGGAATTAATTGAGGGAAAAAGGACAAGAATGAAGGTAATACGAGCCATTAAAAAGATAAATAAGAGAAGACACTTTATTTCAAATGAGGATAGCTCAGTCTAATCCATTAAATGTACACAACTATCAAATGGTAAACTATTAGATCTTCAAAATGCAGTAGAGTAAATTGACGAAACAACAGGCAGTATGTCATTTCATTAATATTAGTGGAACATTGTACAGTTAGAAAATAACACTGGTCAGTCTACAACCAGCTTCGATTAGCTGATCAGTCCCATACTGTTGAAACTAAAAGCACTAAATTGAACATGTAAATTGTAGGAAAAGACAAGTGCACACTTAAATTGGTCACAGAAATCAACAGAATTTGAACAAAACATGCACCCTGGACCTAAACTAGTTAGTACTGAACGTAGTTAACCTTCACCGGAATTTATAACAGCTCTGCATTTCAACAAAATCAATGTTTATCACATGTCTGTGCAGACAAGGAACATCACCAGCATTCAAGTTTCAACATACATCAACTGTATTTGTGATATGTAATAACACAATGAGTTCTACTCCCTCCATTCCTAAATATAAGTCTTTTTAGAAATTCCAATACAGATTACATTCGAAGCAAAATGAGTGAATCTACACTCTAAAATATGTCTATATACATCGTATGTAGTCTATATTGAAATCTCCAGAAAGACTTATATTTAGAAACGGAAGGAGTATATATAAAAAAAAATCATCCATCAAATGCCTCTGTAACTGTGCTCTTCAATGAAATTTAAGGTATATTGTCGTTCAATTTTTTCTCTCGAACATGCATCAAAATGTGCACCATTCTTTATTAGGAGAGAATGTCAAAGCAGCACAAAATGTATAAGCCCCGCTCAAACCAAAACAAACAAGAAAGCAGAACAGAGCAAAAGAGACGCTAAGAAAAAAGAACAAAAAAGAGCCCAAAACCACAACAGCTAGGTGAAACTATACGGCCTGCCGCTATCTAAGCATCTGCCTGGTCGGTGGTCGGCCATGCCATGGGAGGCATCTCGGTGCCTTTTATCTCAAGCAAGCATCCATAATGCAGATTTGTTTTCTAGAATACCCATCCATAATGCAGATAGTAAGTCTTCAGTCACACTCGAAGCTGATCGATCACAAATACATATTGCATCCTTAGTTGATTTTACCATCACATGGGAGTCATAGAAAAGAACCGCTTATCCCATTCTAGCGAAAGATCATAACAGTCCATATATCCACTTTGTCATTCTATCATGAAAATTATGATTCTTGAATGGAAAGTGATTCAGAAACACCAAACATCGAAAAATGTAATCAATCAGAGCAGGGCAATCCGGCGAAGCACCTTAAAAGAATTCAACATATGGATTTTATATAGAAAATGCATCTCACATCCAATTGTTCTTTATTTTACTCTCAACTAGGGAGTACGAAGGACACAATCTCACAAGCGTTATACTGTTGTATTGATTTTTTTTTGCCAAGTCATTTTGGTTTTTGACTGTATTTACTATTGCTAATTTTCTTCACCCAGTTCGATTTTTACCTGAAGCAAAATGCCGATCTGCTTTGGGTGAACGTATGAACACACATAGGAACTGGCCTCTGTGTTGAGACTGTAGTGCATAGAAAAATATACTCACATCTGTGTAACTCGGTACCTTGGATCTCCAAGCCTTGCTGCTCTGCTCTACTTGAAGAAGACTTGCATATTTATCCGAACATAGAGACTGCAAGCGGAAGCTTGGGTGTCTGCATTTGGGACTGCAGGTTCTCTGAAACGAAAACTGTCTGATTAAACACATGCTTGCATTCTCTATTTGTCAGATGAAACGAAAGATCATGTTTTGTTTGGTTGTAACGTAGAGAATGAAACTTTGTATCTGACACCGAGTACATAGGACCATCTAGTTATGCCTTAGAATGGGAGAACCACAACATTTCTTGCATTATTTGTCAACTGAATCTTACCCTTACAACTGAACCCATGGCCCTATATTAGTAAGCTCATGGTAGATCTAGCTATAACTGAGCAACAGTACATGAGACAAATATAAATAAAAAATGAAACTGAACTCTTCATAGACTATGCTGGGAAGTGAGCAGCTCGAGGGACACAGACGTATGCATCATGTGTATGCATAGCTTCCATTGGAAATCCCTGACAAGCTTGTCAATCAATTATCTACTTCCTTATTATGGGCCCAACAAACAAGGTGTATATGGAATAGATCTTTCTAGTTCCTTATTATAGCAGTCATTCAATCCTTTTGGGCGCATGTTGCCCAAGTCTTCTAGCTTGAGTTCATCTAGATGATAGGCATATATTCTGTTCAACGTTTCACTGAAATAAATAATTTCTTTGTAAGGATGAAATCCAAGGATCTTAATATGTTCATCCCACCTGTGCCCTTCAAGTCTAGTTTCAAAGATTATCTCATGGTCTGAATTCAACTCGAACTTCTCTTTTACTGTACTGTAAATAGCTGGATTGATATCTGCCATAATCCAGCAGGGCCTGTGAACTTGTGGATCATAGTTTTGTCGTGGAGGGATTTGATGAAGGTTGTTATCATGCTTCAGAAGCCACTCACTCTGACCGCAGCATTCAGTGAGTATCCAAACTCGAAGCTGACATTGACCATCAAGTGCTGCAAAATACACCCCCTTCTCTGATCTTCCAAGGAGAACCTGTGCGCACCGGTGCTGATCAACATCTGTTGGCAGTTTAATTGCTTGGTACGTGCCACTTGATAACGATATTCTGGCGAAAGGAGTCATTGACAAGAAGAAGATACTAGTACTAAATCAACAACCAATGCAAGCTCTTTATTGAAGAGGAAATAACATTGTAAGAAGAAATGATGGTGCTTAGGAAGTCAGTATGTAGTGTAGTAGCACCTCATAACAAAATGACAGTGCACGTAGATTTCACCATGCCAGTACACAGCGTATAGTTCATCTGGCATTGGCAGCTCAAGCAGTAACATGTCGGCAAGAGTCCCTAGGGTACCTCCCTGTCGGATGAATGATCTCTCTTCCCATCTTGTTGTTTCTGAAGAGAAAACATGCATCATGTATGGAGATGGAGGCCATTGCTGTTGCTTCGTCTCTGCATCCAGTCCACGCCCCCGGGGGGGGGGGGGGGGGGGGGGGGGGGGGTTACATGTAGGAACCTAAGCACTTGGTAGTGCAGCGACACCGTGGGATCAAACACGATGTAGTTTCGTTCATGATATAAGAGCTCAAACCTCAAGGGAGGAGATGGGCGTGGGGGCAGGCTTGCCCAACGTCGTGTGGCGGGATTGACCACATAATGATCTAGCAAAACTAGTCCGTTGCATACGTCCTCCACAGAGATGTCGTCCGTGGGCATGAAGTGGAGGTCGGCATAGCCGCGGATTGCTGAGGGGTGGAAGAAGAACTCCGTGAAGTCAAGCTCATAGAAGTTGATGAGGAAGCCGGCCAAGGAGAGCGGGAGGAGGTCCCGGTCCAGGAGACGATGAGCGTCCACGACGGCGTGCCAGGAGCGGCACACGCAGCGGGCCGCAGCAAGACTGCGCGGTGGAAGACAGCGGAGGACGTCCGCGAGCACGTCATCGGGTAGCCGCTGCGTCTGGTCCATCTCTCTACTTGTCACCGCTGCTGGATCTAGATCTGAATCGCCGCCTTGCCCTCTTCTTCTCTCGGCATCGGCGTCGAAGTCGAAGTCGAACAAGCCACTCCGGATCCGAACATTAGTCCAAAACACCTAGCGTTCGAACACCTGAGCTCTACTCCTAATGTCCCAGTTTGGTAGTCTCGCCTCACTCTCACTTCATCCCATCACTTCTATCTTTCGCCCACCTTTCACATCACGCGGCGTACTTGAATCGGTCCATTAACAATCACGCGACCCCTCCTTCCATCGTCTGCCCTGGACAAGTAATCCCCCCGAACACGTCCTCATCGTCTCCTCGCGCCGCCATCCCTTCTTCTCTCCGATCTCCTCGACCAGGGCAACTCCTCTATGCCCCAGGTCCTCGACTGCATCTCACCCAGCGCCATCATCTATTTGCGTCTGGGAAGGCTGGCCCGGACCCCGCCGTCACCATCGCCCATCTCTCTGTGAAACTCACTCGATCTATTCCACCTCCTTCCGTTCAAGGCAACGCATGTACACAAATCTGCGGCAGTTGCTATCGATCTCCTACTCCGTGCGCTGGGGTAGTCACGCAGGGCGGCGTGGACGAACGGCTGCCGCCACAAGGCTGTCTCCAGATGTAGGGTCGTCGTCGTAGGACGGACGAGTTACAATCCTTCATATCCAGGGCAACGAGTGCGGTGACCAGATCGACTCCAAATTTGGGGAGATGGTCTGCGAAGAGCACGACATCGACCCAATCAGTCGCTATGACGACATCTCGATCTCCAGCTCGATCGCGCCAACGTCTACCACAATGAGGCCTCCTGCGGCAGGTTCGTGCCCAGTGCAAAGTCGAGCGGCCATATCTCTCATTTTTCATTCTTTCTTGGACATCATTATCTTGACGGAGAGGAAGAAGATCGACACTAGATGAATGATACGTCTCCAACGTATCTATAATTTTTTATTGTTCCATGCTATTATATTATTTGTTTTGGATGTTTAACAGACATTTATATGCTATTTTATATTATTTTTGGGACTAACCTATTAACCGAGAGCCCAGTGCCAGTTTCTGTTTTTTTGCCTATTTTAGAGTTTCGCGGAAAAGGAATACCAAACGGAGTCCAAACAGAATGAAACTTTCGCGATGATCTTTCTTGGGCCAGAAGGAAACCAGAAGACTTGGAGATGAAGTCGGAGACGCAGCGAGGCGGCCACAAGGCAGGAGGGCCCCCCTACCTCGTGGGCCCCTCGTAGGTCTCCTGACCTAGCTCCTTCGCCTATATATATATACTCTTATACCCTGAAAACATCCAGGGGAGCCACGAAACCACTTTTCCACCACCGCAACCTTCTGTACCCGTGAGATCCCATCTACGGTCCTTTTCCGGCGTCCTGCCGGAGGGGGATTCGATCATAGAGGGCTTCTTCATCAACACCATTGCCTCTCCGATGATGTGTGAGTAGTTTACCACAGACCTACGGGTCCATAGCTAGTAGCTAGATGGCTTCTTCTCTCTCTCTCTCTTTGATTCTTAATACCATTTTCTCCTCAATGTTCTTGGAGATCTATTCGATGTAATATTCTTTTGCGGTGTGTTTGCCGAGATTCGATGAATTGTGGATTTATGATCAGATTATCCATGCATATTATTTGGTTCTTCTCTGAGTTCTTATATGCATGATTTGATATCTTTGCAAGTCTCTTCGAATTATCGATTTAGTTTGGCCTACTAGATTGATCTTTCTTGCAATGGGAAAAGTGCTTAGCTTTGGGTTCAGTCTTGTGGTGTCCTTTCCCAGTGACAGTAGGGGCAGCAAGGCACGTATTGTATTGTTGCCATCGAGGACAAAAAGATGGGGTTTTTATCATATTGCTTGAGTTAATTCCTCTACATCATGTCATCTTACTTAATGCGTTACTCTGTTCTTTATGAACTTAATACTCTAGATGCAGGCAGGAGTCGGTCGATGTGTGGAGTAATAGTAGTAGATGCAGAATCGTTTCGGTCTACTTGATACGGACGTGATGCCTATGTTCATGATCATTGCCTTAGATATCGCCATAACTTTGCGCTTTCTATCCATTGCTCGACAGTAATTTGTTCACCCACCGTAATATTTGCTATCTTGAGAGAAGCCACTAGTGAAACCTATGGCCCCCGGGGGTCTTTTCCATATTACTGAATCTCGTTTACATCTTATTAGTTTCCCGTCAACTTGTCAATTTCTGTCGCCGTTCCTATTTTGCAATCTTTACTTTCCAATCTATAAACCAAAAATACCAAAAATATTTACTTTACTGTTTATCTATCTCTATCAGATCTCACTTTTGCAAGTAACCGTGAAGGGATTGACAACCCCTTTATTGCGTTGGATGCAAGTTGTTGATTGTTTGTGCAGGTATTCGGTGACTTGTGCATTGTCTCCTACTGGATTGATACCTTGGTTGTCAAAACTGAGGGAAATACTTACGCTACTTTGCTACATCACCCTTTTCTCTTCAAGGGAAAACCAACGCAAGCTCAAGAGATAGCAAGAAGGATTTCTGGCGCCGTTGCCGGGGAGATCTACGTCAAGTCAAGCCATACCAACTACCCATCATAAACTCTTCTATTGTAGGGTGGAACCCTAGATGGAGATCTTTCACGAATTGGAGGAGAAATCCCCAAGAACATGAAGAACACGAAGAACACAAGAGGGGGGAAACACTCAAATTGACTAGATCCAATCACACATATGCTAGATCCAAGAACACACAAGAGGTCACAATGATCCAAGAACAACAAAGGAAAGATACAAGGTACTAGTTCATCCCAATCCTATGAGGAGAGAGGTCTTGATGATCCTATGATGGGCATCCTTCCCAATTTGGGGGCTTGATA
Source organism: Triticum timopheevii (assembly GCA_963921465.1). Lineage (NCBI taxonomy): Eukaryota > Viridiplantae > Streptophyta > Magnoliopsida > Poales > Poaceae > Triticum > Triticum timopheevii. The sequence goes on from OY997270.1 coordinate 111,268,960, forward strand.
TCCACTAGGGATATTCTCCTAGGAGGTCTTGATCTCCTAGAGGAGTGGGTATAAGGAGCAAAGCTCTCTAAATCATCTCATATACTTTGCTATCCCTCAAATGAGCTAGGGGGAGAGGTATATATAGTCTAGGGATGAAATAGAGGGGAGAGGGGGATACAAGGGTCAAAAGACCATAATGCACGCAGGCATCCACGGAAGGGTCCGGGCACCCGGGTTAAAGTGGCCCGGGCACCCAGACTTGTCAGAGGCGCGCTCCCAGGCGGGGTCAGGCACCCGGGGCTGCAAGGGACGGGCACCCGGACAAGGCCGAGGCTGGCTGGAGCTGGGCCGGGCATCCGGGCGGCCTCAGCTAGCGCCAGGAGGTGCCAGGCACCCGGGGCCAACCAGGCCAGGCAGCCGGGGTGCTCAGGGGCGGCTCCTAGCTGGCCGGTCGGGCACCCGGGGCAAGGGGAGGCCGGGCACCCGGGGGGTACTCTTCTTCGTTTCCTTCTCCTTCCTTCTTCTCTTCGGGTGCCAGTGCCTCCTTCCTTGCTTCCTCATGACGATCTCTTACATACCTAAGAGTGCACAATGTGTCTCTTTGAGGTAGAATCCCATTCTCAAGTGAATCCGGACAAAACTCGGAGAGGAAAGAATTAACCTTGGTTTTGACGGTGCGTGCACATGCTCTTGTCATTGGTCCTCGAGGTGCTTGACGAGTTGTAGTAGAGTCCATGGAGATGAGTGAGGGATGCTATGCATCATCTCCCCCCCTTGGGAGAGATCCGTCCACGGATCGTGATCTTCATCACCATGAGAAAGAGAGGGCGTCACTGTGTAGAAGTGCACAACCACCAAGTACTCATCGTATTCAAGCTCGAAATGGGCACTCTCCAATGTCGCACCGCCTCGTGATTCCTTCAAAAGGAACAAGTACAACAAACACTTGGAAAAACAAATGCGGTTAGCGTGAGTGCAAAACCAAGCATTCAAGAGGTGATTCACCAAACAAGTGTCGTTATCAAGTGTAGCATATGGTGTGACAAGGGAGGGTGACATGACATGGAAGCACATAAATTGAGCAAAATCAAGGACATCATGGAAATGAGCATGTAGATGTGAGGTAGAGATGCAAATATGTGTGACAAGAGAATAAGCATCTACCTCAATGTCATAGCAAGCATGCATAAGACTCTCAAAGAACGGTCTATGTTAGGCATAAGAGGCATTCACAACACCAAATAAGAGAAGATGTCTAAACACATGGGGTAAGTGCAAGACAATCCGAGCATAATGTGCACATGGTATAGTAAAAATATTGTGGCACTCAACACAATGGAAAGATCAATTGTTCATCGTGTGTGAGGCAATCAAATCAAGCATGTAGCAATCAATGGGACATGACATATGTGAAGGAATGACATTGTTGCAACCAAACATGTGATAGGAGCAAGTAATCCAAGAATTGGATGCAACGCACAAGTCATATATATCATGATGCATGGAAGTGTGAAAATGGCAAGCCAAAGCAAGATCTCTAACAAGTGCACAATCAAGTGGTCCAAGATGACCAATAAGTCTCATGGTGCAAGCAACACAAGTAGTATGATCCTCAATATCCATGCTCAAGAAAGATGTCACCTTGAAGGCGTGTCCTTGTGCATTCTTCATAATGCCGAAACACAAGCAAGTGTGATGTAGAAGCGTTGTGATCGAAGGTGGTTCGCTCTCAAGAGCTCGAATGGTCAACTCACATGAAGTGGAAGTCGAGACGAAATCCAAGTATCCTACACATGCACACAACAAAACAAAGAACGTATGCGCATGGTAGATAAACACATCACCCATCATGATGGTTCTGTTCTCTTGCACATAACCGTTAGAAGCACAAGTGCATGAATAATAAGATGAAACAATGGCTATATTCATGACACTAGGTATATGGTGCAAAGAGGTAAGGCAAGCATGCTTCACAAGAAATATGTCAAAAGCTCCAAATATATTCGAGAATGCTATGGGGGCAATCTCATTATCAAGACAAAAAGCATTATTGCACTCAATACATGGGAAATCATTTAGCATGAGAGAGGCAACACATGGAGATATATGACAAGAAGCAATAAAAATCATGTGCAAAGCATGTAGATGTTTGTCATCAACCGCATGAAGTGAGCAAGTATGAATCATGGATGATGCAACAAGGCAAGCAATCATAGTAATCAAGTCGTGCAAGCTAGTAGTGCGAAGATGCAACATACTAGAAGAAATCATGCCAATCATGTCATGTGAGCAAATAATAGGCATATGCAATGCACATGACATATCGCAAGCACGAACACAAAGCAAGATCATAGTATCATCATAGGCATGGATCACAAAAGAAACATGGCAAGAATAAGCAATATCTCCACAAAGCTTGCAAATACACATACAAGTAGTAGAATCAATCATCATGTGTAATGCAAAGCATGGGTCACAAATGCATGGTAAAGGCATATCAATAATCATGTCATGCAAAGTGAACATGGCAAGATGGACATATAATATGTAATGGACAATAACCCATAACCAAGTGAGGGCCATGTAGAAGAAATGCGCGAAGTCTTTGCGCGGAGAGAGCGGTTGGAAAGACAATCCACGGGATCCCAAGGCATCATTGCTCTCTAGAGCTCGTTTTGTCAACTCATGGGATTGCGAGATTGACAAGTATTCATGGGTACCTACACAAAAGAGACACGGGCCAAAGAAAGTGTGTGCGTGGTAAATGTACACATCATCCATCATGATGTGTATGTGCACGTGTGAGTTAGCACAAGATGAGAAATGCTCAAAGAAATTTGTTGCATGGTATAAGAATGTGTCATCCATCATGAAAGAATAGTTGTTATGTATAACATGATTTGGATGCGAATCTAGCATGCAAGTATATGGCACATCAATAGCATTTTCATTCATGGGGAGCATATGGTGCACACAAGTATTAGGATCATGCAATGGATAGGATGGATCAAAATCTCCTAAAATGTATGAGGAAACTATGGGGGTCTTCTCATGAGCAATCGTGGAAACATCATATGGAGAATATGAACAACATCCAAAACAATGCATATCCGAAGCTAGGTGGTCATGGCATGACATACGAGATAAATGATGCAAAGGGAGCATATCAATATCATCACAAGAGAAACAAATGCCAATAACCATAGGCTTGTCATCTATGCCATAAGTGCAAATCGGGTTTATTTTAAGGGACATTTACATCTATGCCCCTAATTTGCGCCCACTCTCAGATTTACCCCCAATTTCAAAGCCTGCTCAAATTTTCCCCTCCGCCGTTAGGCGCACTTACAGAAATGCCCTTCTGTGCCATTACCGTCCGGTCAAAGCAGGTCAAAGCTGGTCAAAGGGCATTGACCGTCCTGGAAAAAATAGCAAAAAAGTTCTAAAAAATCTGAAAATTTGTGAGATCAAAGATACTCAGATTCGCAAGGTGCGTGCAATTTTTCGTGCTGTTTTGGGCATTCCAGGAGCTCGTGTCAAAGGAAAAACAATAAATATGTAAGCCTGTGAACAATAAATTCAAAAAATAGCAAGAAAATTAAAAAAAATATGAATTTTTTTGGCATCAAAGAGGCTATAGTCTACAAGCTGCGTGCAAATTTCTGTTGTGTTTGGACATTGGAGGGGCTTGTGGAGAAAAAAACAAAATTTGGCTCGAGAAAAAACTTGGGAAAAAATGACTATTTTGTTTTTTCTTGCTAGAGCTCCTCGCATGTCATTTGATCACAAAAAATTGCGAGCACCTTGTGCACCCAAGCCTCTTTGATGCCAATTTTTTTTTTCATATTTTTTTGAATTTTCTTGCTATTTTATTTCAAATTTACTGTTCACAAGTGTGCATGTTAAATGTTTTGCCTCGCCACGAGCTCCTGGAATGTCCAAATAGTACAAAAATTTGCACGCACCTTGCGCACAAGAGTATCTTCAAACTCACAAAATTTTAGATTTTTTAAATTTTTTTTGCTATTTTTTTCAGGACGGTCAAAGTTGTTTGACCGGACGGTAACGGTGCAGAAGGGCATTTCTGTAAGGGCACCTAACGGCGGAGGGGCAAATTTGAGCAGGCTTTCGAATTAGGGGTATATATGATTAGGTGGTTCGAGTTAGGGATAGAAATGCAAATGGCCCTTATTTTAAAGGCATATGCATAGTCACTACGATGAGAGTGCAAATATGACATTTTGTTGATCTCATGCATAGCATATGACAAGTCAAGCAGATTTTCAAACATGATGTGACCGAGAGAATTATCACAAGAAATCCTATGTAACATGGCATCACAACTAATAGACTCCACATGGCAACCATCAAACTCATCATAAATGGGTAAATCATCGCATGGAGAAGTCGCACTAGCATGAAGCATGACAATAGGCGGATCAACATCTTGCAAGCAATCAATGCCAAGGATGTCCACTAGTGGGACTAGAACATCACCTTCACCTATGTTACCTTGTTCATTCCACTCAAGTGGTGTAGGCGAGGTGGCAAAGACCAAATGGTGGTCATCGTCATCAACTTGATGGAACCATGTGGGGGTGCATCATATTCCACCATGGCCATCGTCTTGTCCAAAGGAAGGACGAAGTCGTCGCGGATCGGCGCGTCATCATAAATGGGACCTATCACCAAATGAGAAGACACAATAGAGGTAGAGGTTAAGTTTTTAGAAATCGGAATGGCCTCGCATGTCCTATCAACTACCTCACTCTCTCTGTGTGGTGGTGGCTCACTCACTCCCTCAAGGTAGGTGCACTCAATGTCACATATGGTGGAGTCACTCAAATCACTCAAGTGGTGGTGGTGGTAACTCTCCTCACATGGGAATTGGGGCAACTCATCATATATGGGGCTAGTGATGAAGTCACTCTCACTCTCAATATGGTGGCACAAGTCACTCAAGTCATCATACGTTGCCGTGGTCGAAGGGAAAATCCCATGCTCAACCATCCCGTCGTTGTCTCCATGGATGAAGGCTGAAGATGGCACATCATCGCTCTCCTCCATGACCGAAGGGAAAATCCCATGCTCGATCATCTCGTCACCGTCGTTGTGGATGGCCTTGAGAACACTTGGCGAAGATGACGAAGTGGTGGTAGTAGTCATAGCTCCGTCTTGTTGGTACTCGTCTTGCGGTCTTCTCTTGTGCTCATGAAGTTTGGCCGTAGCTTGATGTAGAGCTGAGGGAGTCCTGGACTAGGGGGTGTCCGGATAGCCGAACTATCATCTTCGGCCGGACTCCTGGACTATGAAGATACAAGATTGAAGACTCCGTCCCGTGTCCGGATGGGACTTTCCTTGGCATGGAAGGCAAGCTTGGTGATATGGATATGTAGATCTCCTACCATTGTAACCGACTCTGTGTAACCCTAACCCTCTCCGGTGCTTATATAAACCGGAGGGTTTTAGTTCGTAGGACGAACAACAATCATAGCATAGGCTAGCTTTTAGGGTTTAGCCTCTCTGATCTCGTGGTAGATCTACTCTTGTACTACCCATATCATCAATATCAATCAAGCAGGAGTAGGGTTTTACCTCCATCGAGAGGGCCCGAACCTGGGTAAAAACATCGTGTCCCTTGTCTCCCATTACCATCCGCCTAGACGCATAGTTCGGGACCGCCGACCCGAGATCCGCCGGTTTTGACACCGACATTGGTGTTTTCATTGAGAGTTCCTCTGTGCCGTTGCTATCAGGAAGGATGCCTCATCCCGTCTTTAAAGACAACACTGTGGCTAAAGGAGCTTTGGCTATCGGCCAAACTCTCCGGCTAGGTGGTTTCCTTATGACCGCCTATCCGGCCGCCACGCCGGTGATGACTTCTCGGGTCATCGAAAGCAATCTTCACGTTAGCTTGGAACTCGCCGAGCAGTTGGATCCGATGGAGCTCTCTTCCTTAAACGAGCTCTTGGATTGCATCGCCGCTCTGTGAGTCGCTACAGACTACGGTCAGATTGGGCCTAAACCCGATCTGAGAGAGATTAATTCTCCCCAGGTTACCCACCACGTTGCTGTGGTAGAGGAACAATGCGTCAACCCTTCTTCTATCTTAAGGACTAGCTATGTCCGGATTCCTGATCCCTCCATGCCGGATTCCCGCGGAGGGGAGGACGTCACTCAAGCCATGAACCTAAAGTCAGGCAGCGGGCTAGATTCATTGGACAGCATCCAAGAACCCAAGCTTCCAAGTTCGGAAACTTCTTGGCCCCTGAATTTTAGATTGGACGGGGTTCCGAATTTAATTCCACCCGCCCACCCAAACATAAGCAGTCTATCCCAAATCCGGCAAGAGCCAGCAGAAACAGTACACCATTACTGGGCCAGATTCCTCCTGGTCATAAACAGGATAAAGGATTGCCGTGAGGAGGATGCAATTTCATTCTTCTGCAATAATTGCACGGACAAGGGAATCCTCAACGCCGTAAGTCGACGTGAAATTACACGCTTCGCTAACTTGGCGTCCATAGTATGAAAGTACTGTGCAATGGAAAGCGCCTGGAAAACCGAAATCAATTTTTGGGACAGTCCGGCCCTGAATACAATCCTAGTCCAAAATAAAAGGGTGCATCATCGCTAGGCACACGGGTTAAATACCAAAAAGCAAAAACCCTTTACAGGGCATGGAACCGTACTGGAGGGATGGCTCAACGGACCCTGCAAAATTCATAGTACAGAGGGCTCCACTCCAACTCATAGCCTTAGAGCATGTTGGATACTACGGCAGGTGGCCAAAAGTGGCGAAGAGCTTTTAACTCCAGAGTACCAATCCAAGGATACCAGTACGGTATTAACAGTCTTCGAGACTTTCGCATCAAATAATTGTTGGAAATATGCCCTAGAGGCAATAATAAATTGGTTATTATTATATTTCCTTGTTCATGATAATCATTTATTATCCATGCTATAATTGTATTGATAGGAAACTCAGATACATGTGTGGATACATAGACAACACCATGTCCCTAGTAAGCCTCTAGTTGACTAGCTCGTTGATCAATAGATGGTTACAGTTTCCTGACCATGGACATTGGATGTCGTTGATAACGGGATCACATCATTAGGAGAATGATGTGATGGACAAGACCCAATCCTAAGCCTAGCACAAAGATCGTGTAGTTCGTATGCTAAAGCTTTTCTAATGTCAAGTATCATTTCCTTAGACCATGAGATTGTGCAACTCCCGGATATTGTAGGAATGCTTTGGGTGTACCAAATGTCACAACGTAACTAGGTGGCTATAAAGGTGCACTACAGGTATCTCCGAAAGTGTCTGTTGGGTTGGCACGAATCGAGACTCGGATTTGTCACTCCGTGTAAACGGAGAGGTATCTCTGGGCCCACTCGGTAGGACATCATCATAATGTGCACAATGTGACCAAGGGGTTGATCACGGGATGATGTGTTACAGAACGAGTAAAGAGACTTGCCGGTAACGAGATTGAACAAGGTATCGGTATACCGACGATCGAATCTCGGGCAAGTACAGTACCGTTAGACAAAGGGAATTGTATACGGGATTGATTGAGTCCTTGACATCGTGGTTCATCTGATGAGATCATCGTGGAACATGTGGGAGCCAACATGGGTATCCAGATCCCGCTGTTGGTTATTGACCGGAGAACGTCTCGGTCATGTCTACATGTCTCCCGAACCCGTAGGGTCTACACACTTAAGGTTTGATGACGCTAGGGTTATAAAGGAAGTTTGTATGTGGTTACTGAATGTTGTTCGGAGTCCCGGATGAGATCCCAGACGTCATGAGGAGTTCCGAAATGGTCCGGGGGTAAAGATTTATATATGGGAAGTCCTATTTTGGCCACCGGAAAATGTTCGGGATTTTTCGGTATTGTACCGGGAAGGTTATAGAAGGTTCCGGAGTGGGGCCCACCTGCATGGGGGGACCCACATGAACGTGGGTAGTGGGGGCAAGGCCCCACACCCCTGTTCAAGGCGCACCAAGATCCCCCCTTAGAAGGAATAAGATCATATCCCGAAGGGATAAGATCAAGATCCCTAAAAAGGGGGGATAACAATCGGTGGGGAAGGAAATGATGGAATTTCTTTCCTCCCACCTTGGCCAACGCCCCAATGGACTTGGAGGGCAAGAAACCAGCCCCTCCACCCCTATATATAGTGGGGAGGCGCATGGGAGCTTCACATGAAGTTCTGGCGCAGCCCTCCCCCTCTCCCAAGTCCTCCTCCTCTCCCGTGGTGCTGGGCGAAGCCCTGCAGGATTGCCACGCTCCTCCACCACCACCACGCCATCGTGCTGCTGCTGGATGGAGTCTTCTTCAACCTCTCCCTCTCTCCTTGCTGGATCAAGGCATGAGAGACGTCACCGGGCTGTACGTGTGTTGAACGCGGAGGTGCCGTCCGTTCGGCACTAGGATCTCCGGTGATTTGGATCACGACGAGTACGACTCCTTCAACCCCGTTCTCTTGAACGCTTCCGCTTAGCGATCTACAAGGGTATGTAGATGCACTATCCTTCCCCTCGTTGCTGGTTTCTCCATAGATAGATCTTGGTGACACGTAGGAAAATTTTGAATTTCTGCTACGTTCCCCAACAGTGGCATCATGAGCTAGGTCTATTGCGTAGATTCTTTGCACGAGTAGAACACAAAGTAGTTGTGGGCGTTGATTTTGTTCAATATGCTTACCGTTACTAGTCCAATCTTGTTTCGACGGTATTGTGGGATGAAGCGGCCCGGACCGACCTTACACGTACACTTACGCGAGACAGGTTCCACCGATTGACATGCACTTGGTGCATAAGGTGGCCAGCGGGTGCCAGTCTCTCCCACTTTAGTCAGAACGGATTCGATGAAAAGGGTCCTTATGAAGGGTAAATAGCAATTGGCATATCACGTTGTGGTGTTGCGTAGGTAAGAAACGTTCTTGCTAGAAACCCATAGCAGCCACGTAAAACATGCAAACAACAATTAGAGGACGTCTAACTTGTTTTTGCAGGGTATGCTATGTGATGTGATATGGCCAAGAAGAATGTGATGAATGATATGTGATGTATGAGATTGATCATGTTCTTGTAATAGGAATCACGACTTGCATGTCGATGAGTATGACAACCGGCAGGAGCCATAGGAGTTGTCTTTATTTATTGTATGACATGCGTGTCATTGAACAACGCCATGTAATTACTTTACTTTATTGCTAACCGGTAGCCGTAGTAGTAGAAGTAATAAGTTGGCGAGACAACTTCATGGAGACACGATGATGGAGATCATGATGATGGAGATCATGATGATGGAGATCATGATGATGGAGATCATGGTGTCATGCCGGTGACGATGATGATCATGGAGCCCCGAAGATGGAGATCAAAAGGAGCAAAATGATATTGGCCATATCATGTCACTATTTGATTGCATGTGATGTTTATCATGTTTATGCATCTTGTTTACTTAGAACGACGGTAGTAAATAAGATGATCCCTTACAACAATTTCAAGAAGTGTTCTCCCCTAACTGTGCACCGTTGCTAAAGTTTGTCGTTTCGAAGCACCACGTGATGATCGGGTGTGATAGATCCTTACGTTCACATACAACGGGTGTAATACAGTTTTACACATGCAAAACACTTAGGGTTAACTTGACGAGCCTAGCATGTACAGACATGGCCTCGGAACACAGAGACCGAAAGGTCGAGCATGAGTCGTATAGTAGATACGATCAACATGAAGATGTTCACCGATGATGACTAGTCCGTCTCACATGATGATCGGACACGGCCTAGTTGACTCGGATCATGTAATCACTTAGATGACTAGAGGGATGTCTATCTGAGTGGGAGTTCATTAGATGAACATAATTATCCTGAACATAGTCAAAAGATCTTTGCAAATTATGTCGTAAGCTCGCGCTTTAGTTCCACTGTTTAGATATGTTCCTAGAGAAAATATAGTTGAAAGTTGACAGTAGCGATTATGCAGACAGTAGAAAGCTTATGTCCTTAATGCACCGCTCAGTGTGCTGAACCCCAAACGTCATTTGTGGATGTTGCGAAAACCGGACATACACGTTTTTGATAACTACATGATAGTTCAGTTAAACGGTTTAGAGTTGAGGCACCAAAGATGTTTTCGAAATGTCGCAGAACATATGAGATGTTTCGAGGGCTGAAATTGGAATTTTAGGCTCGTGCCCACGTCAAGAGGTATGAGACCTCCGACGATTGTCTTAGCCTGGAAACTAAGGGAGAAAAGCTCAATCGTTGAGCTTGTGCTCAGATTGTCTGAGTGCAACAATCACTTGAATCGAGTGGGAGTTAATCTTCCAGATGAGATAGTGATGTTTCTCCAAAGTCATTGCCACCAAGCTGCTAGAGCTTCGTGATGAACTATAACATATCAGGGATAGATATGATGATCCTTGAGGTATTCACGATGTTTGACACCGCGAAAGTAGAAATCAAGAAGAAGCATCAATTGTTGATGGTTGGTGAAACCACTAGTTTCAAGAAGGGCAAGGGCAAGAAGGGATACTTCATGAAATAGCAAATCAGCTGCTGCTCTAGTGAAGAAACCCAAGGTTGAACCCAAACCCGAGACTAAGTGCTTCTGTGATAAAGGGAACAGTCACTAGAGCGAAATTACCCTAGACACTTGGTAGATGAGAAGGCTGGCAAGGTCGATAGAAGTATATTGGATATACATTATGTTAATGTGTACTTTACTAGTACTCCTAGTAGCACCAGGGTATTAGATACCGGTTCGGTTGCTAAGTGTTAGTAACTCGAAATAAAAGCTACGGAATAAACGGAGACTAGCTAAAGGTGAGCTGACGATTTGTGTTGGAAGTGTTTCCAAGGTTGATGTGATCAAGCATCGCACGCTCCCTCTACCATCGAGATTTGGTGTTTGCGTTGAGCATAGACATGATTGGATTATGTCTATCGCAATACGGTTATTCATTTAAGGAGAATAATGGTTACTCTATTTATTTGAATAATACCTTCAATGGTCTTTCACCTAAAGGAATGGTTTATTGAATCTCGATCGTAGTGATACACATTTTCATGCCAAAAGATATAAGATAGTAATGATAGTACCACTTACTTGTGGCACTGCCATGTAAGTCATATTGGTGTAAAACGCATGAAGAAACTCCATGCAGATGGATCGTTTGGACTCACTTGATTTTGAATCACTTGAGATATGCAAATCATACCACATGGGCAAGATGACTAAAAGCCTCGTTTTCAGTAAAATGGAACAAGATAGCAACTTGTTGGAAGTAACACATTTTGATGTGTGCAGTCCAATGAGTACTGAGGCATGCCGTGAATATCGTTATGTTCTTACTTCACAGATGATTCGAGTAGATGTAGAGTATATTTACTTGATGAAACACAAGTCTGAATTATTGAATGGTTCAAGTAATTTCAGAGTGAAGTTGAAGATCATCGTGACAAGAGGATGAAATGTCTATGATATGATCGTAGAGATGAGTATCTGAGTTACGAGCTTTGGCACGCAATTAAGACATTGTGGAAATTGTTTCACAATTAATACCGCCTGGAACACCACAGTTTGATGGTGTGTCCGAACATCATAGTTGCACCCTATTGGATATGGTGCGTACCATGATGTCTCTTATCGAATTACCACTATCGTTTATGGGTCAGGCATTAGAGACAACCACATTCACTTTAAATAGGGCACCACGTAATTCCGTTGAGATGACACCGTATGAACTATGGTTTAGAGAAACCTAAGCTGTCATTTCTTAAAGGTTTGGGGCTGCGACACTTATGTGAAAAGTTTTAGGTTGATAAGCTCGAACCCAAAGCGGATAAAATGCATCTTCATAGGACACCCAAAACAGTTGGGTATACCTCCTAATTCAGATCCGAAAGCAATAGGGATTGTTTCTTGAATCGGGTCCTTTCTCGAGGAAAAGTTTGTCTCGAAAAGTTGAGTGGGAGGATGGTGGAGACTTGATATGGTTATTGAACCGTCACTACAACTAGTGTGTAGCAGGGCACAAGAAGTTGTTCCTGTGGCACCTACACCAATTGAAGTAGAAGCTTATGATAGTGATCATGAAACTTCGGATCAAGTCACTACCGTACCTCGTAGGGTGACAAGGATGCGTACTGCTTCAGAGTGGTACAGTAATCTTGTCTTGAAGGTCATGTTGCTAGCTAACAATGAACCTACGAGCTATGGAGAAGCAATGGTGGGCCCAAATTCCGACGAATGGTTAGAAGCCATGAAATCCGAGATAGGATCCATGTATCAGAACAAAGCATGGACTTTGGTGGACTTGCCCAATGATCGGCAAGCCATTGAGATAAATGGATCTTTAAGAAGAAGACGGACGTGGACGGTGATGTCACCGTCTATGAAGCTCGACTTGCGGCGAAGAGTTTTTCACAAGTTCAAGGAGTTGACTACGATGAGATTTTCTCATCCGTAGCGATGCTTAAGTCTGTCGGAATCATGTTAGCGTTAGCTGCATTTATGAAATCTGGCAGATGGATGTCAAAACGAGTTTCCTTACCAGTCTTCATAAGGAAAGGTTGTATGTGATACAATCCGAAAGTTTTTGTCGATCCTAAGGATGCTAAAAGGTATGCTGGCTCCAGCGATCCTTCTAAGGACTGGAGTAAGCATCTCGGAGTTGGAATGTACGTTTTGATGAGATGATCAAAGATTTTGGGTTTATACAAAAGTTTATGAGAAACTTGTATTTCCAAAGAAGTGAGTGGGAGCACTATAGAATTTCTGATGAGTATATGTTATTGACATACTGTTGATCAGAAATGATGTAGAATTTCTGGAAAGCATATAGGGTTATTTGAAAAGTGTTTTTCAATGGAAAACCTAAATTAGGCTACTTGAATAATAAGCATCAAGATCTATAAGATAGATCAAAATGCTTAATAGTACTTTCAAATGAGCACGTACCTTGACATGATCTTGAAGGAGTTCAAGATGGATCAGTCAAAGGAGTTCTTGCCAGAGATGTAAGGTATGAAGTTAAGACTTAAAAGCTTGACCACGGCAGAATAGAGAGAAAGGACGAAGGTCATCCCCTATACTTCAGACGTAGGCTCTATAGTATGCTATGTTGTGTACCGCACCGGAAGTGTGCCTTGCCATGAGTCAGTCAAGGGGTACAAGAATGATCCAGGAATGGATCATTGGACAACGGTCAAAATTGTCCTTGGAGTAAATAAGGACATGTTTCTCGATTATGGAGGTGATAAAGAGTTCGGCGTAAAGGGTTACGTCGATGCAAGCTTTAACACCTATCCGAGTGACTCTGAGTAGCAAACCGGATACGTATAGTGGAGCAACCATTTGGAATAGCTCCAAGTGGAGCGTGGAAGCAGCATTTACAGAATGACCTAGAGATTTGCGAAGTACATACGGATCTGAATGTTGCAGACCCGTTGACTAAAACCTCTCTCACAAGCAAAACATGATCAAACCCCAGAAATCATTGAGTCTTAATCACATGATGATGTGAACTAGTTTAATGACACTAGTAAACTCTTTGGATGTTGGTCACATGGCGATGTGACCAGTGAGTGTTAATCACATGGCGATGTGAACTAGATTATTGTCTCTAGTGCAAGTGGGAGACTGTTGGAAATATGCCCTAGAGGCAATAATAAATTGGTTATTATTATATTTCCTTGTTCATGATAATCGTTTATTATCCATGCTATAATTGTATTGATAGGAAACTCAGATACATGTGTGGATACATAGACAACACCATGTCCCTAGTAAGCCTCTAGTTGACTAGCTCGTTGATCAATAGATGGTTACGGTTTCCTGACCATGGACATTGGATGTCGTTGATAACGGGATCACATCATTAGGAGAATGATGTGATGGACAAGACCAAATCCTAAGCCTAGCACAAAGATCGTGTAGTTCGTATGCTAAAGCTTTTCTAATGTCAAGTATCATTTCCTTAGACCATGAGATTGTGCAACTCCCGGATATCGTAGGAATGCTTTGGGTGTACCAAACGTCACAACGTAACTAGGTGACTATAAAGGTGCACTACAGGTATCTCCGAAAGTGTCTGTTGGGTTGGCACGAATCGAGACTGGGATTTGTCACTCCGTGTAAACGGAGAGGTATCTCTGGGCCCACTCCGTAGGACATCATCATAATGTGCACAGTGTGACCAAGGGGTTGATCACGGGATGATGTGTTACGGAACGAGTAAAGAGACTTGCCGGTAACGAGATTGAACAAGGTATCGGTATACCGACGATCGAATCTCGGGCAAGTACAATACCGTTAGACAAAGGGAATTGTATACAGGATTGATTGAGTCCTTGACATCGTGGTTCATCCGATGAGATCATCGTGGAACATGTGTATCCAGATCCCGCTGTTGGTTATTGACCGGAGAACGTCTCGGTCATGTCTACATGTCTCCCGAACCTGTAGGGTCTACACACTTAAGGTTTGATGACGCTAGGGTTATAAAGGAAGTTTGTATGTGGTTACCGAATGTTGTTCGGAGTCCTGGATGAGATCCCGGACGTCACGAGGAGTTCCGGAATGGTCCGGAGGTAAAGGTTTATATATGGGAAGTCCTATTTTGTCCACCGGAAAATGTTCGGGATTTTTCGGTATTGTACCGGGAAGGTTCTAGAAGGTTCCGGAGTGGGGCCCACCTACATGGGGGGACCCACATGAGCGTGGGTAGTGGGGGCATGGCCCCACACCCCTGGTCAAGGCGCACCAAGATCCCCCCTTAGAAGGAATAAGATCATATCCCGAAGGTATAAGATCAAGATCCCTAAAAAGGGGGGATAACAATCGATGGGGAAGGAAATGATGGGATTTCTTTCCTCCCACCTTGGCCAACGCCCCAATTGACTTGGAGGGCAAGAAACCAGCCCCTCCACCCCTATATATAGTGGGGAGGCGCATGGGAGCTTCACACGAAGGTCTGGCGTAGCCCTCCCCCTCTCCCAAGTCCTCCTCCTCTCCCGTGGTGCTTGGCGAAGCCCTGCAGGATTGCCACGCTCCTCCACCACCACCACACCGTCGTGCTGCTGCTGGATGGAGTCTTCCTCAACCCCTCCCTCTCTCCTTGCTGGATCAATGCATGGGAGACGTCACCGGGCTGTACGTGTGTTGAACGCAGAGGTGCCGTCCGTTCGGCACTAGGATCTCCGGTGATTTGGATCACGACGAGTACGACTCCTTCAACCCCGTTCTCTTGAACGCTTCCGCTTAGAGATCTACAAGGGTATGTAGATGCACTCTCCTTGCCCTCGTTGTTGGTTTCTCCATAGATAGATCTTGGTGACACGTAGGAAAATTTTGAATTTCTGCTACGTTCCCCAACAATAATATGCGGAAACGAACTCTCCGCAGCCTTGCTGAAGTCTACCAAGTAGCAACAATAAACCCATGGAGTGACACGGCTATTACCTTTAATGCCAGTGACAAACTTAAATTCCGAACAGCCCAAGCACCAGCCGCATTGGTCCTCAGTCCAATAGTGGACGACTTTTACCTTACCAAGGTACTCATGGACAGTGGCAGCGGACTGAACCTCATTTACGAGGAAACCCTCCGAAAAATGGAAATAGACTGGAGCCGCATTGAGCGAAGCAGCACAACCTTTAGAGGAATAATCCCCAGTCGGGAAGCATGCTGTACAGGAAAAATCACACTGGATGTGGTGTTCGGCATGCTGGATAATTACAGGTCCGAGGAGGTCATGTTCCAAGTGGCCCCATTCAGCAGCGGATATCACGCTCTATTGGGGCGAGAGGCATTCACAATTTTTCAAGCTATACCCCATTATGGGTACATGAAGCTCAAAATGCCCGGGCCCAACGGAATCATCACTCTTGCTAGTGACCCGGACATAGCACTCCGTGCTGAAAACAAGACAGCCGCACTGGCCCTAGAGGCACTATCCGAAGCCCTAGCGGCCGAGGAACTCACTACGCTGCGCTCCACGGTGAATAGGGACGATGTGATACTCGATAAGAGATCCAAGTCCACCTCCTTTAAACCAGCGGACGAAATAGTCAAATTCCAAGTCCATCCAACGGACCCTAGAAAAACGGCTTCCATTGGGGCACAATTAAACCCTGATGTAGACGCCGCACTACGAGAATTCCTACGCGAAAATTGGGACATCTTTGCCTGGCACCCTTCAGACATGCCAGGAATCCCACGTCGGCTGGCCGAGCACAACCTAAACATCATAAAAGGATTCAAGCCAGTCAAACAGGCTCTTCGGCGTTTTTCCGAACCCAAGAGACAGGCCATGGGAGAGGAACTAGCCAAAATTTTGGAGGCCGGTGTCGGTGTCAAAACCAGCGGATCTCGGGTAGGGGGTCCCGAACTGTGCGTCTAGGCGGATGGTAATAGGAGACAAGGGACACGATGTTTTTTACCTAGGTTCGGGCCCTCTCGATGGAGGTAAAACCCTACTCTTGCTTGATTGATATTGATGATATGGGTAGTACAAGAGTGGATCTACCACGAGATCAAGGAGGCTAAACCCTAGAAGCTAGCCTATGGTATGATTGTTGTAATGGTTGTGTGTCCTACGGACTAAAGCCCTCCGGTTTATATAGACACCGGAGAGGGCTAGGGTTACACAGAGTCGGTTACAATGGTAGGAGATCTACATATCCGTATCGCCAAGCTTGCCTTCCATGCCAAGGAAAGTCCCATCCGGACACGGGACGAAGTCTTCAATCTTGTATCTTCATAGTCTTGTAGTCCGGCCGATGACGATAGTCCGGCTATCCGGACACCCCCTAGTCCAGGACTCCCTCAGTAGCCCCTGAACCAGGCTTCAATGACGATGAGTCCGGCGCGCATATTGTTCGGCATTGCAAGGCGGGTTCCTCCTCCGAATAATTCATAGAAGATTTGTGAACACCAGGATAGTGTCCGGCTCTGCAAAATAAATTCCACATTCCACCGTAGAGAGAATAATATGCACACAAGTTCAATCTGCTGACGTATTTTGTGGCGTGATGTCACACCATCACGAAGCCTTTACTTGAATCGTTTTATATTATACCACCTCAGCGCGTTTAGCGAAGCGGTTTCCTTGGCACGTCTTGTCGAAGCAGAGATCATGTTCCCCTTATTCCGGGATTCCCATCAATACGGACGTGGGTAACCCAACCGCGCCTGAGGGAGTCCTGGACTAGGGGGTGTCCGGACAGCCGGACTATCATCGTCCGCCGGACTCCAAGACTACGAAGATACAAGATTGAAGACTCCGTCCCATGTCCGGATGGGACTTTCCTTGGCGTGGAAGGCAAGCTTGGTGATACGGATATGTAGATCTCCTACCATTGTAACCGACTCTGTGTAACCCTAGCCCTCTCCGGTGTCTATATAAACTGGAGGGTTTTAGTCTGTAGGACACAACAACCATTACAACAATCATACCATAGGCTAGCTTCTAGGGTTTAGCCTCCTTGATCTCATGGTAGATCTACTCTTGTACTACCCATATCATCAATATCAATCAAGCAGGAGTAGGGTTTTACCTCCATCGAGAGGGCCCGAACCTGGGTAAAAACATCATGTCCCTTGTCTCCTGTTACCATCCGCCTAGACGCACAGTTCGGGACCCCCTACCCGAGATCCGCCGGTTTTGACACCGACATTGGTGCTTTCATTGAGAGTTCCTCTGTGTCGTCACCGATAGGCTCGATGGCTTCTTCAATCAACAACAACGCCGTCCAGGGTGAGACTTTTCTCCCCGGACAGATCTTCGTATTCGGCAGCTTCGCACTGCGGGCTAATTCACTTGGCCATCTGGAGCAGGTCGAAAGCTACGCCCCTGGCCGTCAGGTCAGATTTGGAAGCCTAAACTTCATGGCGGACATCCGCGGAGACTTGATCTTCGATGGATCCGATCCGCAGCCGAGCGTGCCGCACTGTCGCGATGGGCACGATCTAGCTCTGCCGCCGGACAGTGCCTTGGAGGCCGCATATGAATCCGCTCCGACCCATAGTTTGGAGCCGATCGCGCAGATCGAGGACGAGTGGCTGGACACCTCCTCGGGAGCTGCAACTTCCACGGCGATGGAGCCGAACACTGGCCTTGTCCCCTATAAAACTCGTGACTCCGAGGTGCCGGACTCCCTGCCGGACCCCGAACCTCCTGCGCCCCTGCCAATCGAATCCGATTGGGCGCCGATCATGGAGTTCACCGCTGCTGACATCTTTCAGCGCTCACCCTTTGGCGACATCTTAAATTCGCTAAAGCATCTCTCGCTATCCGGAGAGCCCTGGCCGGATTACGACCAGGATGGTTGGGATGCGGACGACGAAGAAATTCAAAGCCCACCCACCTCCCACTTTGTAGCCACTGTCGACGATCTAACCGACATGCTAGACTATGACTCCGAAGACATCGACGGTATGGACGACGATGCCGGAGACGAACAAGAACCAGCGCCTACAGGGCACTGGAAGGCCACCTCGTCATATGACATATACATGGTGGACACCCCAAAAGATGGGGATGGCGAAGAAGCAGCTGAGGCAGATTCCTTAAAGAAATAGCCCAAGCGCCGACGTCAGCGGCGCCGCTCTAAATCCCGCCACAGCAAGAATGGAGATTCCGGCACAGGAGATAATAACACCCCAGAAAGTGCCGAAGACAATCCCCTCCAGCAAGATTCAGCGCAGGAGGATGCAGAAGCAAGCCCTCACGAGAGAGCGGCAGACGAAGAGGTCGAGGATGATAATTACATACCTCCCTCCGGAGACGAGGCAAGTCTCGACGACGACGAATTCGTCGTGCCCGAGGAACCCGTCGAACAAGAGCATTTCAAACGCAGGCTAATGGCCACAACAAACAGCCTAAAGAAAAAGCAGCAGCAGCTTCAAGCTGATCAAGACCTGCTGGCCGACAGATGGACCGAGGTCCTCGCGGCCGAAGAGTATGAACTCGAACGTCCCTCCAAGAGTTACCCAAAACGCAAGTTGCTCCCCCGATTAGAGGAGGAAGCATACATACCTTCATCACCAGCGCACAATACGGCCGACCGACCACCCCGTGGTCGCGACAGAGAGGCGTCCAGGCCTTCCATCAAGACCGTACCCCGGCATCGCTCGAAAAGTACGAAGCCACGGGGGAACGCGCCGGACTTGCGGGATATATTGGAGTATAAGGCGAGACAATCCAGATCTATCTATGGATCACGTGGGCGCCCCACGACCCACGACGAATACCGTCGAGCCGGATACAACAACTCCGGCCGGGCCGAACACAGCAGATAGCTCTCCCTTGAGCTACGTCGTGATATTTCTCAATACAGAGGCGCCGCACACCCGCTATGCTTCACTGACGAAGTAATGGATCATCAAATCCCTGAAGGGTTTAAACCCGTAAACATTGAATCCTACGATGGCACGACAGACCCCGCGGTTTGGATCGAAGATTATCTCCTTCACATCGATATGGCCCGCGGCGATGATCTCCACACCATCAAATATCTCCCGCTCAAGCTTAAAGGACCAGCTCGGCATTGGCTTAACAGCCTGCCCGCAGAGTCAATTGGGTGTTGGGAGGACCTGGAAGCCGCATTCCTCGACAACTTCCAGGGCACATATGTGCGACCACCAGACGCCGATGATCTAAGCCACATAATCCAGCAGCCAGACGAATCGGCCAGGCAATTCTGGACACGGTTCTTAACAAAGAAAAATCAAATCATCGACTGTCCGGATGCAGAGGCCCTCGCAGCCTTCAAACATAACATCCGCGACGAGTGGCTAGCCCGGCACCTAGGACAGGAAAAGCCGAAATCCATGGCAGCCCTCACATCATTAATGACCCGCTTCTGTGCGCGAGAGGATAGCTGGCTAGCTCGCAGCAACAACCTCAGCAAAAATGCTGGTAGTCCGGATACTAAGGACCACAATGGCAGGTCGCGTCGAAGCAAAAATAAACGCCGTGTTAACGGCGACGACAAGGAGGATACGGCAGTCAACGCCGGATTCCGAGGCTCTAAACCCGGTCAGCGGAAGAAGCCATTCAAAAGAACCACTCCGGGTCCGTCCAATTTGGACCGAATACTCGACCGCTCATGCCAGATACATGGCACCCCCGAAAAGCCAGCTAACCACACCAACAGGGATTGTTGGGTATTTAAGCAGGCAGGCAAGTTAATTGCCGAAAACAACGACAAGGGGCTGCACAGCGACGACGAGGAAGAGACCCGACCGCCAAACAGTAGAGGACAGAAGGGTTTCCCCCCACAAGTGTGGACGGTGAACATGATATACGCAACCCATATACCCAAGAGGGAGCGGAAGCGTGCACTAAGGGACGTATATGCGATGGAGCCAGTCGCCCCTAAGTTCAACCCATGGTCCTCTTGCCCGATCACTTTCGATCGAAGAGACCATCCGACCAATATCCGCCATGGCGGATTCGCCGCATTGGTTTTAGACCCAATCGTCGATGGATTTCACCTCACGAGAGTCCTGATGGACGGCGGCAGTAGCCTGAACCTGCTTTATCAGGATACAGTGCGCAAGATGGGCATAGACCCCTCAAGGATTAAACCTACAAAGACAACCTTCAAAGGCGTCATACCAGGTGTTGAGGCCAATTGTACAGGCTCAGTCACACTGGAAGTGGTCTTCGGATCCCCAGACAATTTCCGGAGCGAGGAGTTAATCTTCGACATAGTCCCGTTCCGCAGCGGCTATCATGCTCTGCTCGGACGAACCGCGTTCGCAAAGTTCAACGCGGTGTCGCATTACGCATACCTCAAGCTCAAGATGCCAGGCCCTCATGGAGTCATCATGGTCAACGGAAATACGAACGCTCCCTCCGAACGGAGGAACATACAGCGGCTCTCGCGGCAGAAGTACAGAGCAGCCTTCTAAGGCAATTTTCAAGTCCGGCCGTTAAATGGCCGGACACGGCCAAACGCGCCCGGAGCAACATCAACCAAGACCAGCTGGCACGTTCCGAGCATGCGTAGCAATGCGGCCCCAACCCCAGCCCTTGCATAATTGCAAGACCAACCCTCCGCGTACATCATTACGCTCTGAAGATACCATGGGCCTAGGGGGAGGGGCACGACCACAACAGACCCAGAGTGCGGCTCGACCACACCAGGGGCTCACAAGTGTGTCGCTCTTTTTTATTATTTTCCTTCTTTGTATACACAGGACTCCGTTCACCAGAGGCCTTGTCCGGCGGCAAACCCGCCGAACTCACGATGCAACAGCCAAGGAGGGAAGAAGGCTGCGACGAACACTCAGGTGGTCTCCATCACGAGCATTAAATTTGATTATATAAACCAGTCTGCAGCCCACCCCTGGAGGGGGACACGTTTAATTAGTCCAATCCCTTGCTTACCGCACTATTTGTATCATTCCGCACTCATAGCAGAATTCCTTGAATAAATAATGCAGCACTTTTCGCCTGTTATTGCATTACTTTACATATATGTTCACTAATGACATCTTGCACTCATATATTTTGGTACGGCCGAATACACCAGGGGCTTATGTTCCCCGCATTATGGTGTGATAAGTCCGAACACTTTCACAAGTGCGGCACCCCGAACTTATAGCATTATATGAATCGGCTCCGAATCATGTCTTGGGTCAATAGTTGGGTTTGCCCGGCTCCCACGTTTTGGTACCTTACGTTCCATTTCGTCGGCTAAGGTGGCACTGGGAGAACCACTGCGATTGCGCCCCGGTTGAGCTGGGTGAGCGCCTCAGTGGAGAAAGCTAAAACTGACTGTCATGATAAGGCGAGAGACTGGTCGCTGTTCGAGAGGTCTTTTTGAGTCCTTAAAGACTTATGCCGCGTCAAGCGAAGAATCGGATAATGTCCGGCCAAGGCGTGGATAGCGCCCCGAACTCGGTCTTCCGAATACTAGGGGCTTCGCCGAAATTTAAAATTATAGAATTCTATGGCTAAGTGAGAGTCTTCAAGCATTATAAGTTCGGTTGCCTTGTTCGTTGTGTTGGGCGCCTCCCTAGATGGACCCAAAAATGGGAACAAGAGTGCTCAAGTTTATCCCGAACACCCCAGCACTCGTGGCTTGGGGGCTGAAGCCGACGACTTGCCATCTCTCAGATTTTATAAACGGCCGCACAGAAGGTAATATTTTAAATCAAACAAGCGTTGCTTAGCGCATATGAACAAGGTTTTCAGCACACAGGATAATACATAGCGAGTCTACTCAATAATTACATCTCTGGGGCACTCATCCGTAATTTTGCGGGCACCCTTCAGGACAGTCTTATAGTACATCTTGGGCGTACGGTACTCCTTGCCCGCTGGCGGCGCGTCAGTGATAAGCTTCTCCGCATCCAGCCTGCCCCAGTGCACGTTTGCGCGGGCAAGGGCCCGATGAGCACCTTCAATACAGGCGGAGCGCTTGACGACCTCCAACAAGGGGCACGCATCCACCAGCCGCCGCACGAGGCCGAAGTAGCTCCCAGGCATGGCCTCTCCAGGCCTCAGCCGGACTATGAGGCCCTTCATGGCCCGCTCGGCTACCTTGTGAAGCTCGACCAGCTGCTTCAGCTGGTCGCTAGGGGGCACCGGATGGTCGGCCTCAGCATACTGAGACCAGAAGACCTTCTCCGTTGATCTCCTCTCCTCGCCACAGTAGAATGTGGTGGCATCGGATACACTGCGAGGCAGATCTGCAAACGCCCCTGGAGAGCTCCGAATTCGGGTAAGTGTCAGGTAGTTTACATTAACATGCTTGCTTTGCATGAAAAATGCCTTACCTGCCGCTATTTTCTTCACATCCTCAACCTCCTGAAGGGCCTTATGGGCCTCGGCCTTGGCGACTTTGGCACTTTCGAGAGCCGAGGCAAGCTCGGACTCTCGAGTCTTTGAGTCACGCTCCAAACTCTCATGCTTTTCCATGAGAGCCTGGAGCTCTTGCCGCACTTCCGCCACCCGCGCCTCCTGCTTCTCTCGCTCTACCCGTTCCACGGCTGCATTGCGTTCGGCCGCGGACACAGCCTCCTTCAGGGTAGCCACCTCGTTCGTGGCCCCTGCAGTACCCACGTTATCCTTGTTATTTTTGTTGCAACCTAAATCCTTTTCTGTAAGGTAACTATTCAAAGTGGTGTTACTCACCTTCTTTGTCCTCGAGCTGCTTCTTGGCACGGCCGAGCTCTTGCTCGGACCGCTCGAGGTCCTGCTTCAAAGCACCGACCTCCGCAGTCAGTGCGGCAGAGGTCAGCAGCGCAGCCTGCAAATCCATATTGACATAATTTTTTAGCAACCCTGCGTATATCTTTTTAGATCCTCAGTCTGGCTTTTCTTTCCGAACACCGAACTGAGCATCAGGGGCTACTGTCTATGCGGTATTAAATTACATAATTTTAACTTCTTACCTCAAAGCCTGTTAGAAGGCTGGTGCAGGCTTCGGTCAGCCTGCTCTTGGCGAGCTGAACCTTCTGAATCACCGCACTCATGATAATGCGGTGTTCTTCCTCGATGGAAGCGCCTTTGAGCGCCTCCAACAAGTTGTCCGGCGCCTCTGGTTGGACGGGGGCCGCCGGCGTCACGGTCTTGCCCTTCTTGCGAAGGGCCGCCTGCCGGACTCCGGAACCACTGCGGGTTCCGGCGTGGAGTCCGGCGCAAAGTCCGGGAGGCTTCCTTGCGGCGCCTCCGGAGCCTCCTCCTGATGGGTCCCTTCCTGGGATCCCACCTCGGCGTCCTCAGCGGCACGAGGGGTGGAGGCAGTCGGAATGGAATCCACATCCGACGGATCCAATGACCCGCTCGACGAAGCGGGGAGATCATCGTCGGCCGGACTGCAGGCAGTATGCGGCATTAGAAGCACACTATGTGACACAAAAGAAATTGCAGATCATTCAGAATCAGGATACTTACGATCTTGCCGGAGGCCTGGCCCTCGAGGGCCACTCTTCTTCGCCAACGTTGGCGTTGGCGGAGCTGTCCGGGGGAATAGTTCTTCCCCTCTCGGACCCTTCGGCCTCCCCTGTTGGGGAGGCCTTCCTCTTTCTCTCCCCCTCCTCTGGGAGAGAGTCTTCTTTCTCCTCCTCATCTTCGGGGGAGGAATCCGCCTCGGAGTCATCGGACACCTGAAAACGGGAACTCTTTCGAGTACCCGTGGCCACCTTCTTGGCCTTCTTCTCCGGC
This sequence comes from Triticum timopheevii, assembly GCA_963921465.1. Taxonomy (NCBI): domain Eukaryota; kingdom Viridiplantae; phylum Streptophyta; class Magnoliopsida; order Poales; family Poaceae; genus Triticum; species Triticum timopheevii. Next base: position 111,293,151 of record OY997270.1, read on the forward strand.
ACCACATGTGGTGCCGGAACCAGCAGCCCTGCTAGACGGGCGTCCACTGGGTTCTCTGGCATGGGAGCCGGGCAGATGAGCTGCTCGGCCTTCTTCATCCATTCCTGTCAAAGGAAAAGGGAGATTGAAACCCGCTTAGGGTCGAACTATTAAACAACGAGTGTCCCGTAAAGGGGTAGAATCACTTACCTCGTCAGCTGGACGCTGCGAGTGAAATCCGCGATCTTCCGTCGCGGATGCGGGGGCTTCGGCGCCCTTAAACAGCACCCTCCAGGCGCCTTCGTACATCGTGTCGAAGAGCCCGCTCAATGCCTGGTGCTGTGCCGGATCAAACTCCCACAGGTTGAATGCCCGTTCTTGGCATGGGAGAATCCGGCGGACGAGCATGACTTGGACCACATTAACAAGCCTGAGCTTCTTGTTCACCAGCTTCTGGATACAGGCTTGGAGTCCCGTAAACTCCTTCGAACTACCCCATAGCAAGCCCTTCTCTTTCCAGGAGGCGAGCTGCACAGGGATACCAGATCTGAACTCGGGGGCCGCCGCCCATGTAGGGCCGCGCGGCTCGGTGATGTAGAACCACCCCGACTGCCACCCCTTGACGGACTCCACGAAGGCCCCTTCGAACCAGAGGACGTTGGGCATCTTGCCCAACATGGCGCCTCCGCACTCCGCCTGCGTGCCCTTCACTACCTTCGGCTTGACATTGAAGGTCTTGAGCCACAAGCCGAAGTGGGGCTGGATGCAGAGGAAGGCCTCGCACACGACGATGAACGCCAAGATGTTAAGGATGAAGTTTGGCGCCAGATCATGGAAATCCAGGCCGTAGTAGAACATGAGCCCCCGGACAAAGGGGTGAAGTGGAAAGCCTAGTCCGCGGAGGAAGTGGGGGAGAAATACGACCCTCTCATGGGGCCTGGGGGTGGGGATGAGCTGCCCCTTGTCGGGCAGCCGGTGCGCGATGTCGCTGGAAAGGTATCCGGCGCTGCGCAGTTTGGCGATGTGCTCCTCCTTAACGGTGGAGGCCAAACATTTACCTCCCGCTCCGGACATGGTCGGAGAAGGTTGAGACAAGATGCACAAACTTGGGCGCTGGAGCTCGAGTGCGCGGAGATGGATAAGCAAAGGAGGAAGAAGGCGTAGGTAAAAAGGCGGATCCTTATCCCCTTATATATAGGCGGACGAAGACTATACGTCCCCACCGGCCTGGTAAAACTCGCTTATCTCCCAAGCGCCACCATCAATGGCGCGGTTGGGTTACCCACGTCCGTATTGATGAGAATCCCGGAATAAGGGGAACACGATCTCTGCTTCGACAAGACGTGCCAAGGAAACCGCTTCGCTAAACGCGCTGAGGTGGTGTAATAAAAAAATGATTCAAGTAAAGGCTTGGTAGTGGCATGACGTCACGCCACAAGATACGTCAGCAGATTGAACCTGTGTACATGATATTCTCTCTACGGTGGAATGTGGAAATTATTTTGTAGAGCCGGACACTATCCAGGTGTTCACAATCTTCTATGGATTATTCGGAGGAGGAACCCGCCTTGCAATGCCGAACATTATGCGCGCCGAACTCATCGTCATTGAAGCCAGGTTCAGGGGCTACTGAGGGAGTCTTGGACTAGGGGGTGTCCGGACAGCCGGACTATCATCGTCCGCCGGACTCCAAGACTACGAAGATACAAGATTGAAGACTCCGTCCCGTGTCCGAATGGGACTTTCCTTGGCGTGGAAGGCAAGCTTGGCGATACGGATATGTAGATCTCCTACCATTGTAACCGACTCTGTGTAACCCTAGCCCTCTCCGGTGTCTATATAAACCGGAGGGTTTTAGTCCGTAGGACACAACAACCATTACAACAATCATACCATAGGCTAGCTTCTAGGGTTTAGCCTCCTTGATCTCGTGGTAGATCTACTCTTGTACTACCCATATCATCAATATCAATCAAGCAGGAGTAGGGTTTTACCTCCATCGAGAGGGCCCGAACCTGGGCAAAAACATTGTGTCCCTTGTCTCCTGTTACCATCCGCCTAGACGCACAGTTCGGGACCCCCTACCCGAGATCCGCCGGTTTTGACACCGACAGCGCCATTGATGGTGGCGCTTGGGAGATAAGCGAGTTTTACCAGGCCGGTGGGGACGCATAGTCTTCGTCCGCCCATATATAAGGGGATAAGGATCCACCTTTTTTTTACCTACGCCTTCTTCCTCCTTTGCTTATCCATCTCCGCGCACTCGAGCTCCAGCGCCCAAGTCCGCACATCTCATCTCAACCTTCTCCAACCATGTCCGGAGCAGGAGGCAAGTGGATGGCCTCTTCCGTTACGGAGGGGCACATAGAGAAGCTGCGCGGCGCCGGATACCTCTCCAGCGACATTGCGCATCGGCTGCCCGACGAGGGGCAGCTCATCCCCACCCCCAGGCCTCATGAGAGGGTCATATTCCTTCCCCACTTCCTCCGCGGACTGGGCTTCCCGTTGCATCCCTTCGTCCAGGGGCTAATGTACTACTACGGCCTGGACTTCCACGATCTGGCGCCAAACTTCATCCTCAACATCTCGGCGTTTATCGTCGTGTGCGAGGCCTTCCTCTGCATCCGGCCCCACTTCGGCTTTTGGCTAAAGACCTGTCAAGCCGAAGGTAGTGAAGGGCGTCCAAGCGGAGTGCGGAGGCGCCATGGTGGGCAAAATGCCCAACGTCACCTGGCTTGAGGGGGCCTTCGTGGAGTCCGTCAAGGGGTGGCAATCGGGGTGGTTCTACATCACCGAGCCGCGTGACCCCAAATGGGCAGAGGCCCCCGAGTTCAAATCTGGTATCCTCATGCCGCTCACCTCCTGGAAAGAGAAGGGCTTGCTATGGGGCAGTTCGGAGGAGCTGACAGGACTCCAGTCCTGTCTCCAGACCCTGGTGAACAAGAAGCTTAAGCTTGTCAATGTGATCCAGGTCATGCTCGTCCGCCGGATTCTCCCCTGCCAACAGCGGGCCTTCAATTTGTGGGAGTTCGATCCGGCACAGCACCGGACCCTGAGCGGGCTCTTCGACACGACATACGAAGCTGCCTGGAGGGTGCTATTCAAGGGCGGAGAAGCCCCCGCATCCGCGATGGAAGACCGCGGATTCAGCACCAAGCACCCGGCCGGCGAGGTAAGCTTTGTTATCCTCTATGGGACACTTATTTTCTTTCATAGTTTGACTCTATGTGGGATCTAAAACTCCCAATGCCTTTGACAGGACTGGCAGAGGACGTCCGGACAGGTAGACTGTCCGGCTCCCCTTCCCGAAGACCTAGCGGACACCCGTTTGACGGGGCTGCTGGTTCCGGCCCTTTACGTGGTGCCGGAGAAGAAGGCCAAGAAGAAGGCCACGGGAACCCGAAAGAGTTCCCGGCGCCAGGTGGTATCAGACTCATCGTCCGATGGCTCCGAGGCGGACTCCTCCCCCGAAGACGAGGAGGAGAAAGAGGACTCTCCCCAAGAGGGGGGAGAGAGGAAGAGGAAGGCTTCCCCAGCGAGGGAGGCCGAAGGGTCCAAGAAGGGGAGGACCCTTCCTCCGGACTGCTCTGCCAACGCCGACGACGGCGACGAGGAGTGGCCCTCAAGAGCCAAGCCCCTGGCAAGATTGTAAGTATCCGGATTCCTGAGTGATTTATAATTTTTCCTTGTGCCGCGTAGTGTCCTTCTAATGCCGCATACAACCTGCAGTCCGGCCGAGGAGGATTTACCCACTTCATCGAGCGGGTCCTTGGCTCCATCGGATGTGGATTCCATTCCGACCGCCTCCACCCCTCGTGATGCTGAGGACGCTGAGGTGGGATCCTAGGAGGGGACCCGCCAGGAGGGGGAGGTTTCGGAGGTGCCGCAAGGCAGCCTCCCGGACTTTGTGCCGGACTCCGTGCCGGAACCCGCAGTGGTTCCAGAGTCCGGCAGGCGGCCCCTTTGTAAGAAGGGCAAGACCGTGACACCGGCAGCCTCCATCCAACCGGAGGCGCCGGACAACTTGTTGGAGGCGCTCAACGGCGCCTCCATCAAGGAAGAACACCGCACTATCATGAGTGCGGTGATTCAAAAGGTTCAGCTCGCCAAGAGCAGGCTGACTGAAGCCTGCAGCAGCCTTCTAACAGGCTTTGACGTAAGAAGTTTTAAAATATGCAATGTAATACCGCATAGACAGTAGCCCCTGATGCTTAGTTCGGTGTTCGGAAAGAAAAGTCGGACTGAGGATCTAAAAAGATATAAGCAGGAGTTCTAAAAATTATGTCAATATGGGATTGCAGGCTGCGCTGCTGACCTCTACCGCATTGACTGCGGAGGTCGGTGCTTTGAAGCAAGACCTCGAGCGGGTCGAGAACGAGCTCGGCCTTTCCAAGAAGCAGCTCGAGGACAAAGAAGGTGAGTAACACCGTGTTAAATTTGTACCTTACAGAAAAGGATTTTTGGTTGCAATAGAAATGACAAGGATAACATGGGCACTGCAGGGGCCACGAACGAGGTGGCGACCCTGAAGGAGGCCGTGTCCGCGGCCGAACGTAATGCGGCCGCGGAACGGGTGGAGCGAGAGAAGCAGGAGGCGCGGGTGGCGGAGGTGCGGCAAGAGCTCCAGGCTCTCATGGAGAAGCATGAGAGTTTGGAGCGCGACTCGAAGACTCGAGAGTCCGAGCTTGCCTGGCTCTTGAGAGTGCCAAAGCCGCTAAGGCCGAGGCCCATAAGGCCCTTCAGGAGATTGAGGCGGTGAAGAAAATAGCGGCGAGTAAGGCATTTTTCATGCAAAGCAAGCATGTGAATGTGAATTACCTGTTACTTACCCGAATTCGGAGCTCTCTAGGAGCATTTGCAGATCTGCCTCGCAGCGTGTCCAATGCCGCCGCATTCTACCGGGCCGAGGAGGGGAGCTCAGCGGAGAAGGTCTTCTGGTCTCAGTATGCTGAGGCCGGACATCCGGTGCCCCTTAGCGACCAGCTGAAGCAGCTGGTCGAGCTCCACAAGGTAGCCGAGCAGGCCATGAAGGGCCTCATAGTCCGGCTGTGGCCTGAAGAGGCCATGCATGGGAGCTACTTTGGCATCGTGCGGCGGCTGGTGGATGCGTGTCCTTGGGTGGAAGTCATCAAGCGCTCCGCCTGCATTGAAGGTGCCCGTCGGGCCCTTGCCCGCGCAAAGGTGCACTGGGGCAGGCTGGATGCTGAGAAGCTTCTGACGGACGCGCCGCCGGTGGGCAAGGAGTATCGCACGCCCGAAATGTATTATAAGAGTGTCCTGAAGGGTGCCCGCAAGATTGCGGATGAGTGCCCCAAAGATGTAATTTTTGAGTAGACTCGCAATGTATTATCCTGTGCGCTGAAAACTTTGTTCATATGCGCTAAGCAACACTTCTTGATTTATTACCTTCTGTGCGGCCGTTTATTAAATATGAGAGATGGCAAGTCGTCGGCTTCAGCCCCCATGCCACGAGTGCTGGGGTGTTCGGGATAAACTTGAGCACTCTTGTTCCCATTTTTGGGTCCATCTAGGGAGGCGCCCAACACAACAAACAAGGCAACCGGACTTATAATGCTTGAACACTCTTACTTAGCCATAGAATTCTATAATTTTAAATTTCGGCGAAGCCCCTAGTATTCGGAAGACCGAGTTCGGGGCGCTATCCACGCCTGGGCCGAGCGAAGCCGGTTCCTCGCTCTAAGCGGCATAAGTCTTTAGGGACTCGAAAAGACCTCTCGAACAGCGACCAGCTCTCGCCTTATCATTACAGTCAGTTTTAGCTTTCTCCACTGAGGCGCTCGCCCAGCTCAACCGGGGCGCAATCGCAGTGGTTCTCCCAGTGCTACCTTAGCCGATAGAACGGAACGTAAGGTACCAAAACATGGGAGCCGGGCAAACCCAACTATTGACCCAAGACATGATTCGGAGCCGATGCATATAATGCTATAAGTTCGGGGTGCCGCACTTGTGAAAGTGTTCGGACTTATCACACCATAATGCGGGGAACATAAGCCCCTGGTGTATTCGGCCGTACCAAAATGTACGGGTGCAAGATGTCATAAATGAACATATATGTAAAAAAAGAAATGCAATTATAAACAAAAAGTGATGCATTGTTTATTCAAGGAATTCTGCCATGGGTGCAGAACGATACAAATAGTGCGGTAAGCAAGGGTTGGACTATTAAAAATGTCTCCCTCCAGGGGTTGGCTGCGGAATGGTGTATTAAACAGATTTAATGCTCATAATGGAGACCACCTGGGTGTTCGTCGTAGCCATTGTCCCTCCCTGGCTGTTGCATTGTGAGTTCGGCAGATCTACTGCCGGACAGGGCCTCTGGTGAACGGAGTCCTGTGGAAAAAATAAAAAAGAAGAAAAAAGAGTGACACACTTGGGAGCCCCTGGTGTGGTTAAGCCGCACTCTGGGACTGTCGTGGTCGTGCCCCTCCCCCTATGCCCATGGTATCTCCAGAGCGTAATGATGTACGCGAAGGGCTAGTCTTGCAATCATGCGAGGGCTGGGGTTGGGGCCGCATTGCTACGCGTGCTCGGAACGTGCCAGGTGGTCTTGATGTATGTTACTCCGGGCGCGTTTGGCCATGTCCGGTCGTTTAACAGCCGGACTCGAGAATTGCCTTAAGAGGCTGCTCTGTACTTCTGCCGCGAGAGCCGCTGTGTGTTCCTCCGTTCGGAGGGAGCGTTCAGTGTTTCCGTTGACCGTGATGACTCCACGAGGGCCTGGCATCTTGAGCTTGAGGTATGCGTAATGCGGCACCGCGTTGAATTTTGCAAACGCGGTTCGTCCGAGCAGAGCGTGATAGCCACGGCGGAACGGGACTATGTCGAAGATTAACTCCTCGCTTCGGAAATTATCCGGGGATCCGAAGACCACTTCCAGTGTGACTGAGCCTGTACAATTGGCCTCAACACCTGGTATGACGCCTTTGAAGGTTGTCTTTGTAGGTTTAATCCTTGAGGGGTCTATGCCCATCTTGCGCACTGTATCTTGATAAAGCAGGTTCAGGCTACTACCGCCGTCCATCAGGACTCTAGTGAGGTGAAATCCATCGATGATTGGGTCTAAAACCAATGCGGCGAATCGACCATGGCGGATACTAGTAGGGTGGTCCCTTCGATCGAAAGTGATCGGGCAAGAGGACCATGGGTTGAACTTCGGGGCGACTGGCTCCATCGCATATACGTCCCTAAGTGCACGCTTCCACTCCCTCTTGGGTATGTGGGTTGCGTATATCATGTTTACCGTCCGCACTTGTGGGGGAAAACCCTTCTGTCCTCTACTGTTCGGCGGCCGGGTCTCTTCCTCGTCATCGCTATGCAGCCCTTTGTCATTGTTTTCGGCAATTAACTTGCCCGCCTGCTTGAATACCGAACAATCTCTGTTGGTGTGATTAGCTTGCTTTTCGGGGGTGCCATGTATCTGGCAAGAGCGGTCGAGTATTCGGTCCAAATTGGACGGACCCGGAGTAGTTCTTTTGAATGGCTTTTTCCGCTGACCGGGTTTAGAGCCTCTGAATCCCGCGTTAACTGCCGTATCCTCGGTGTTATCGCTGTTAACGCGGCGTTTGTTTTTGTTGCGACGCGACCTACCATTGTGATCCTTGTTGTCCGGATTGCCAGAATTTTTGCTGAGGTTGTTACTGCAAGCTAGCCAGCTGTCCTCTCCCGCACAGAAGCGGGTCATGAGTGATGTGAGGGCTGCCATAGATTTTGGCTTTTCCTGTCCTAGGTGCCGGGCCAGCCACTCGTCGCAGATGTTATGTTTGAATGCTGCGAGGGCCTCTGCATCCGGACAGTCGACGATTTGATTTTTCTTTGTTAAGAACTGTGTCCAGAACTGTCTGGCCGATTCGTCTGGCTGCTGAATTATGTGGTTTAGGTCATCAGCGTCTGGTAGTCGCACATATGTGCCCTGGAAGTTGTCGAGGAATGTGGCTTCCAGGTCCTCCCAACACCCAATTGACTCTGCGGGCAAGCTGTTAAGCCAATGCCGAGCTGGTCCTTTAAGCTTGAGTGGGAGATACTTGATGTGGAGATCGTCACCACGGGCCATATGGATATGAAGGAGATAATCTTCGATCCAAACCGCGGGGTCTGTTGTACCATCGTAGGATTCAATGTTCACGGGTTTAAACCCTTCAGGGATTTGATGATCCATTACTTCATCTGTGAAGCATAGTGGGTGTGCGGCGCCTCTATATTGAGCAATATCACGACGTAGCTCAAGAGAGCTTTGTCTGCTATGTTCGGCCCGGCCGGAGTTGCTGTATCCGGCGCGATGGTAGTCGTCGTGGGTCGTGGGGCGCCCACGTGATCCGTAGATAGATCTGGATTGTCTTGCCTTGTCCTCCAATATATCCCGCAAGTCCGACGCATTCCCCCGTGGCTTCGCGCTTTTCGAGTGGTGCCGGGGTACGGTACTGGCGGAGGGCCTAGATGCCTCTCTGTCGAGTCCACGAGGTGGTCGGTCTGCCGTATTGTGCGCTGGTGATGAAGGTTTGTATGCTTCCTCCTCTAGTCGGGGGAGCAACTTGCATTTTGGGTAGCTTTTGGAGGGGCGTTCGAGTTCATACTCTTCGGCCGCGAGGACCTCGGTCCATCTGTCAGCCAGCAGGTCTTGATCAGCTCGAAGCTGTTGCTGCTTTTTCTTTAGGCTGTTCGCCATGGCCATTAGCCTGCGTTTAAAACGCTCTTGTTCGACGGGATCCTTGGGCACGACAAATTCGTCGTCATTGAGGCTTACCTCGTCTCCGGAGGGAGGCATGTAATTGTCATCCTCTATCTCCTCGTCTGCCGCTCTCTCTTGAGGGTTGGCTTCTCTGTCCTCCCGTGCGGAATCTTGCTGGAGGGGGTTGTCTTCGGCACTCTCTGGGGTGTTGTTATCTCCAGTGCCGGAATCTCCATTCTTGCTGTGGCGGGATTTAGAGCGGCGCCGCTGACGTCGGTTGCTTGGGCTGTTTCTTAGAGGAATCTGCGTCCGCTGCTTCTTCGCCGTCCCCATCCTTTGGGGTGTCCACCATGTATATGTCGTATGACGAGGTGGTCTTCCAGTGCCCCGTAGGCGCTGGTTCTTGGTCATCTCCGGCATCGTCGTCCATACCGTCGATGTCTTCGGAGTCGTAGTCTAGCATGTCGGTTAGATCGTCGATAGTGGCTACATAGTGGGTGGTGGGTGGGTTCTGAATTTCTTCATCATCCGTATCCCAACCATCCTGACCGCAGTCCGGCCAGGGCTCTCCTGATAACGAGAGATGCTTTAGCGAATTCAAGATGTCGCCAAAGGGTGAGTGCTGAAAGATGTCCCCAGCGGTGAACTCCATGATCGGCGCCCAATCGGATTCGGTTGGCAGGGGTGCAGGAGGTTCGGAGTCCGGCAAGGAGTCCGGCACCTCGGAGTCACGAGCTTTGCCGGGGACAGGGTCAGTGTTCGGCTCCATCGCCGTAGAGATTGCAGCTCCCGAGGCGGTGTCCAGTCACCTGTCCTCGATCTGCGCGGTCGGTTCTGAACTATGGGTCGGAGCGGACTCGTGTGCGGCCTCCAAGGTACTGTCCGGTAGCAGAGCTAAATCATGCCCATCGCGACAGTGCGGCACGCTCGGCTGTGGCTCGAATCCATCGAAGATCAAGTCTCCGCGGATGTCAGCCGTGAAGTTTAGGCTTCCAAATCTGACCTGATGGCCAGGGGCGTAGCTTTCGATCTACTCCAGATGGCCGAGCGAATTGGCCCACAGTGCGAAGCCGCCGAATACAAAGATCTGTCCGGTGAGAAAAGTCTCACCCTGGACTGCGTTGTTGTTGATTGAAGAAGCCATCAAGCCTATTGGTGATGACACAGAGGAACTCTCAATGAAAGCACCAATGTCGGTGTCAAAACCGGCGGATCTCGGGTAGGGGGTCCCGAACTGTGCGTCTAGGCAGATGGTAACAGGAGACAAGGGACACGATGTTTTTTACCCAGGTTCGGGCCCTCTCGACGGAGGTAAAACCCTACTCCTGCTTGATTGATATTGATGATATGGGTAGTACAAGAGTGGATCTACGACGAGATCAAGGAGGCTAAACCCTAGAAGCTAGCCTATGGTATGATTGTTGTAATGGTTGTGTGTCCTATGGACTAAAGCCCTCCGGTTTATATAGACACCGGAGAGGGCTAGGGTTACACAGAGTCGGCTACAATGGTAGGAGATCTACATATCCATATCGCCAAGCTTGCCTTCCACGCCAAGGAAAGTCCCATCCGGACACGGGACGAAGTCTTCAATCTTGTATCTTCATAGTCTTGGAGTCCGGCCGATGATGATAGTCCGGCTATCCGGACACCCCCTAGTCCAGGACTCCCTCAGCCGGATTTATCAGAGATATAAAACATACGGACTGGCTAGTAAACCTGGTGATGGTACCAAAGAAGGAAAATCTTGGCGCCTATGCGTCGATTTTGAAAGACCTCAATAAGGCTTGCCCAAAGGATCCCTTCCCCCTCCCCCGCATCGATCAAATTATCGACGCTACCGCAGGACACGATTCATTGTGTTTCCTCGACGCATACTCCGGCTACCACCAAATTAAGATGGCAGAGCCCGACCAGGCTGCAACATATCAGCGCATGATTCAGACATGTCTGGCAAACCAGATCGGCAAAACAGTGGAGGCATACGTAGACAATGTGGTCGTCAAAACCAAGCATGTCGAAACTCTAGTAGACGACTTGAGGCTCACGTTCGTCAATCTCCGAACATATGACATTAAGCTTAACCCAGAAAAATATGTTTTCGGCGTACCAGCCGGAAAGCTCTTGGGCTTCATTGTATCCGGTAGAGGAACTGAAGCAAACCCAGCCAAGATCCGAGCTCTGTCACAATTGGATATCCCAAAGGACCTCAAACAAATACAAAAATTGACGGGATGCGTGGCGGCTTTAAGCCGCTTTATCTCCCGTTTAGGAGAAAAGGCATTACCACTTTATCACCTCCTCCGACGCACCGAACACTTCAAGTGGACGGATGTCGCCACGGCCGGACTCAAAGAAATAAAAGCCATATTGGCAACAAACCTGGTCCTGGCCGCACCCAAAATAGGCGAATCAATGCTATTATATATTGCGGCAACTCATCAAGTGGTGAGTGCGGTGCTCGTTGTCGAACGAGAAACGGACGGACACAAGTTCCCCCTTCAAAAACCAGTTTACTACGTGTCCACTGTCCTGACTCCATGCAAGTCACGGTACCCACATTATCAGAAGATAGCGTACATGGTGTTCACGGCATCCCGGAAGCTGCGACACTACTTTCAAGAGTGTTCGATAACAGTAGCCTCAGAAGTACCTCTTAATGACATTATAAACAATCGCGGCGCGATGGGCCGGATTGCCAAATGGGCCATTGAGCTCCTCCCGTTCGACATAACTTATAAGCCATGGCGAGCTATTAAGTCGCAAGTTTTGGCCGACTTCATCGCCGAATGGACTGAAGCCGAACTCCCTAAAGAGTACAGCACATATTCCAACTTGATCATGCACTTCGACGGCTCTAAAATGTTGGCTGGTCTAGGGGCTGGCATCGTCCTGACGTCCCCAACCGGAGACACGGTTCAATACGTACTCCAGATAATGTATACGGACTCCAACAACGCAGCCGAATACGAGGCCCTTCTACATGGCCTCCGGATGGCAGTCTCCATGGGCATTCAACGCCTAGAGGTGCGCAGGGATTCAAACATCGCGATATCCCAAATAAATGGAGGCTTTGATGCCAAGGATCCGAAAATGCCAGCTTATCGCAATGCCGTCCTAAAAATGTCAGCTCGGTTTGAGGGGCTTGAATTTCACCATATAGCCCGGGATAACAACCAGGCAGCAGACGTATTGGCACGCATTGGCACAAAGCGCGATGCCGTCCCCCCCAACATCTTCCTAGAGAGGCTGTTCAAGCCATCCATACTATGGGAGGGGAAATCCGGAAATAATAATCCGGACCCAACTGCACTGCCCGACACCGAACATTCTGACACAATCGCGGTTCTGCCAACGAAGTAACATCCTCAGGCCACGTAATAATGGCAGTTATTGCCCCGTGGACGGAACCATTCCTAGCCTACCTAACCAGGCAGGAACTTCCCGAGGACCAAAACGAGGCCCGCTGCATAGTGCGGCGATCTAAAGCCTACAAGGTCCATGAGGTAGAACTTTACAAGAAAAGCACAACCAGAGTCCTTCAAAGGTGTATCTCCGAAGAGGAAGGGCGGAACCTTCTGGCTGAAATTCATACCGGACTCGGTGGGCACCACGCCGCAGCCCGGGCCCTTGTAGGCAAGGCCTTCCGCACAGGATTTTATTGGCCAACGGCCCGGGCAGATGCTCAGGACTTAGTCCAACGATGCGTTGATTGCCAACTCTTTGCTAATCAAAGCCACATGCCGCCCACCGCCCTCAAAACTATACCCATAACCTGGCCCTTCGCGGTCTGGGGGCTTGACATGGTTGGACCCCTTAAAGGAGGAACCCACAAGCAAAAATACCTTCTGGTCATGGTGGATAAATTCACCAAATGGATAGAGGCCAAACCTGTTAAGACGGCCGGATCCGGACCGGTGATAGACTTCATATCAGGGGTCGTACACCGTTACGGCGTCCCCCATAGCATCATCAATGATAACGACACGAACTTTATGGCCGACGAGGTCAAACTCTGGTGCAAAAACATGGGCATCAAGCTCGACTATGCTTCAGTCTATCACCCTCAAACTAATGGTCAAGTAGAGCGAGCAAATGGTCTAATCATGAGCAGCATCAAACCCAGACTAGTGCGGTCCCTCAAGGAATCTAACATGCATTGGGTAGAGGAGCTCGACTCCGTACTCTGGGGGTCTGCGGACCACTCCAAATCACACGACCGGATTTACACCATTCTTTATGGTATACGGTGCAGAGGCAGTTCTGCCCTGTGACATAATTCATGACTCACCTTGCGTGCGCATGTATGAAGAAAGAGAAGCCGAGCTCGATCGCAGGATAGTTTGGACGCATTGGAGGAGGAGCGTGATGTGGCAAAAGCCCGTTCCGCATTCTATCAACAGCAAGCTCGAAGATATCAAAGCAGAGAAGTACGGGCCAAAACTTACAACGTTGGCGAATTAGTTCTACGCTTGCCGGACAAGAAAAAGGACAAACTCAAGCCCAAATGGGAAGGTCCCTTTATCATCGACCAAGTCCTGACCGGTGGAGCGTACCGTCTGCGAGATGCATCGGATAACTGACTCGAGCCGAACCCATGGAACACAGCCCGTCTCCGAAGATTCTACGCCTAGCGCCGAATTCTGAGTTCGTCTCCTTCCTCCATCTATATTTTACATATTTGCTGCCTTTTGTTTCTCTCCTTCTCCCCCCTTTCTTTTTTTCCTATTACAGCCTTTGAAAGCTAGTTCGCGCATTATTCGCACACACTTGACGCACTATCCGTGCTCATTATACATGGGGGCTTCTTTAACAGAAGCTTATTTATACGGGCTTCATGCCCAACACATGTGTCACACTTCCGCATGTACCTTTTATTCGCCATTATATGCATCGATATGACTTAAGTTTTGGCCAAGCTGGGTTGCCTGGATCCTATGCTTACCCCTACATTCCCGATTGTTCGGCTAGGCGGTAAAGGGAGCACCTCTGCGATTGTTACTGCCGGGTCAACCGGATGTGTACCTCAGACTGGGTGAAGCTGAAAGCTAGCGTTCTTAAGGGAATATTCGGTCGGTGAACTAAAAGACGATTTCTTACCTATTTATTCATCTGCCCCCAGATGTTTTTCCTGCTTTTTTCATAGTCCGGGCATGCACTTTAGGGCATGCCTCCCAGGGAAAGGAACCCCTAACGGAACTATTCTCCCTGGAAGATGTTTCTTACTAACCATGTAATATAACATAACTAGTTGGGCACTTGTCTGATAAAGCACTAATGACCCCTACGCTTGGTCTCCATGCATGCCCCGGTTCTTATATAACCGCGAGGGTATTCGGACACACTCTAGACTATTGGGTCCCGAGGTTGAAGCGAAAAGGTCCGCTATGACAAACGATCTACAATCCGGCTAGAAGGCATTTTACATATCATCTTAAGTTACATAGTCAACTTGACTGGGCATATTCCTCTTCAATGCCATCCAGCAGGCTGTCTAGTTTACAGTCCTGTTGGGAATACTTTGCAGCCAATTCTACTTGGCCGTACACTAAGCTCACAGGGATCTCCTTCCCATCAGGCCCCGTAGGTCCGACCTCGGCCATGTGGTTTGGGTCAGCCTTCGTGTACCACGTCTTCACCATAGCCCAGGCCTCCCTGGCGCCTTGACGGCAGGCCGACATCTTCCATTAGCGGAAGCGCTGCCGTGCTCCCTGAAGCCTCTCTGCAAGCTCTCCAAGGCCTTCGAGCAGGGAGACAGATGGCCACAAGGCTTGGGCGACGCCTTTCATCACCTGCCGAACTTGTTCATGCAGTTGCAAGAGCTCGGGAAGCAGATCACCCGTAGAACCGGGCATCTCCTCTGCAGGACGGCCTGTGACCATACCTACAGCATAACTCTATTAGACAACTTCCTCACCGAACTCTTTTTCATAGTTCGTTCAAGCACTTACTAAAAATGCCGCGTCGAAGTCGCTGATTCTCCTTAACGGAGTCAGATAGCTGGGCACGAACATCCTTTAGTTCCTCACCCAGCTGGGTGTTGGCATCTTGGAGATTATTTTTCTCCTGCCTCACCCTTGTAAGCACACTCTCGCCAGCCTTTAACCGGCGCATGAGCTGTTGCTTGTCCGGATCTATCCCGACGCCATCTGCAATATTATTGTCCGACTTATACACACGCCGCACTTCATAAATTACTTGTCTTTTGAAGCATATATTACCAGAGGGGGTCTCTTTGGCTTCCCCCGCTGCGGCTAGTGCGGCCTCAAGTTGGGCTTTGCACTCCTCCAGCTCCTGGGACAGTTGGGTATTCTTTTTGGTAAGACCCTGCACAACAAATGATCCTTAAATCAGTTATTCTAACTATTTCAAGTCTCGGGGGCTACTGGCATATATAACAGTCAAATCTTCTCACCCGTATGTCTTTTACATACTGCTCCGTGGCTCTGGCTAGACCATTTTGAGCGGCACGGAGGTGCGCATCTCCCGAACTAAAGGTATCCAATGCCTCTGGGGAGAAACACACGTCACGAAGAGCTGTCCGGCAGCGCCTATGATTCATGGCACTCTCCACCTCGAAATTGGTGGCAGATAACCTATCGGCATCCTCTGTTGGAGGAATATCCGACGCACGCCCCGTGTTCGCCTCCGCTTCTGGACCTGGCTTTGGAGCCTGGCGAGCGGAGGACTGATTGGCAACCTCTCCGGATACAGTCCGGCGAGCGCTCTTCTTCCTGAAAAGGCACGAACATTAGTATGCCTCCCGGGAATAAAGCCGGGGAGTAAGGTGATGCGCCATACCGTTGCACCGGAGTTTCAATCTGGACCACACCTCTTTTTAGCCTGCTGGGCCGTGCTGCCCCTTGTTGGCTAGCCGCCGCGGGCTCGGCCCTCTGCCTCAAGGGCGCCCCCCCTGCAAAACACCATTAGTATACGGTGGTCAAAAACACGCACGGATGGGTCATTTTCAAAGTATTGGGACTTCGGTCTCAGTTACCTGCGAAGCGGGAAGTATTCCGGGGTAATCGTCCGTAATGGCGACCAAGGCATTATCGATGCTCAGTTGGTGAAATACCCCGTCGATCAGCTCACCGATATGTCCGGATCCTCCTGGGAGGTCGGATCGAGGAACTGTTCCGGATCCTCGGGTTGTGGAGGCGGGCTGGTTATATCCTTTACGGCCCGGCGCAGTTCCTGCGCCAAAATCACAAATTGAGATACTTGACTACTGGAGTACGGATCGGATAGGCAAAAATGAATGTCCGCTTACCCAGCTTGGAGGATTGTTCATAGAAAATCCACTCTGCGGATTGATGCGGAGGAATTCCTCCTCTTCTCCCTTGTACAATGCGGACAAGATCTTCGTCAGATCGGCGACCGATCCCAGCCCCTTGCGGCCGCAGCGGGTGGCATCGTCCTCCCCGTTGAAATCCCACATGGGGTGGCCTCTATACTGAAGCGGATGCACCCCCCGCATAATGCATACGGCCATGACTCCGATCATGGTTAGTCCGGAATGAGCCAACAACCTTATCCGGCTCATCAGGTAAATGACGTCCCTGTCGTTTTCCCTTTGAGGGCTCCGTGGACGCCAGCTTAGGCATTTCTTCAAAGGAGCGTTATTAAACTCACGGAGGCCGACCCGAACAGGGTCTGGCAGAGGGACGTCTTCTATATAAAACCATGCCGAAGGCCAGTCTTTGGACGCCTTCTTCGGGGTACCGGACAGATATCCGGTCCCGGCGGTGCGCCATAGTTCGGCTCCGCCCACTTGATATATTGACCCCTCTTGAGAACGGGGAACAAGACAGAACAACTTCTTCCACAGCGCAAAATGAGGCTCGATGCCCAAAAACAGCTCGCAGAGGGCCATGAAGCCCGCGATATGCAAAATGGAGGCAGGCGTAAGGTTGTGCAACTGGAGGCCATAGAACTCCAGGAGCCCCCGGAGAAACGGATGAATTGGAAATCCGAGCCCTCTTATCAAATAAGAGACAAGGCATACCCGCTCTCCTTTGGAGGGGTTGGGGATGCTCTCCGCTTGCTTTCCGCCCTTATAGGTGGCGAGTCCGGCTCGAACCGGGACCATGAAGGCTGGGGGAAGAAATCCTTGGTTTGGAGTGCCACTAGCTCACTGTGTGGGACGAAACATCTCTCCCAATCTCTAGGCTGAGGGCTGGGAGGGCGAGAGGAGGAGCCGCATCGACTGTCCATGATGGAATGGATTTTTGTCAGATGCGCTCTGATGAATGCTCGCGAAGGGAGGATGGTGTGATTTAGATCTAGATCCTCGTCTCTTTTATAGACAGCTCATTTGCGCAACTAGGGGGGTAAATGTAAAGATACCCTGGCTTTTCACATTCGTTCAACACATGGAAGATGGCCATTATTGGGCGTGGAAGCCGAGGAGCGCGGTATTCACAGGAGGCCGGACGCTATTCAACAGGTACACAGGATTTGGAGAAGAACCCGCCTTGCAATGCCGAAGACAATCTACGCGCCAGAATCATCGCCATTGAAGCCTGGTTCGGGGGCTACTGAGGGAGTCCTGGACTAGGGGGTGTCTGGATAGCCGAACTATCATCTTCGGCCGGACTCCTGGATTATGAAGATACAAGATTGAAGACTCCGTCCCGTGTCCGGATGGGATTTTCCTTGGCGTGGAAGGCAATCTTGGCGATACGGATATGTAGATCCCCTACCATTGTAACTGACTCTGTGTAACCCTAACCCTCTCCGGTGCTTATATAAACCGGAGGGTTTTAGTCAGTAGGACGAACAACAATCATACCATAGGCTAGCTTCTAGGGTTTAGCCTCTCTGGTCTCGTGGTAGATCTACTCTTGTACTACCCATACCATCAATATCAATCAAGCAGGAGTAGGGTTTTACCTCCATCGAGAGGGCCCGAACCTGGGTAAAAACATCGTGTCCCTTGTCTCCTGTTACCATCCGCCTAGACGCACAGTTCGGGACCCCCTACCGAGATCCACCGGTTTTGACACCGACAAGAGCCTTTTGGGACCTGTAGGTGTACGCATCATGAGCATCTTCATCTTGATGGTGTTGTAGTGCTTGAGCTTGATGACGTTTCAAAGATTGGCCACTTGAGCGTCGTCGCCTTGAAGATGATGAAGGGGAAGAAGACTTGTAGTTGGCCACCATGTCTAGTACTTGATCCATTTGTTTGGCCAACTTGGTGTCGATGTAGTCCCTTTTCCTTGCTTTGTTTTGGCGAATGTCGATGGCGAGTCACTCAATGCCGTGCATTGCTCATTGTAGTCCGAAGGTGGATGTTTTGTTGATGTAGTTGTTCACGTTGTCGTTGTCATGGAAGACCGGAGATGAAATGCCTTGCCTATCCATCACAAGACTCGAGCAAATGTGAGTGGAAGAAAGGAAAGAATTAGACCAATGTACCTTATCCAATGTTGAAGATGGATCAATGATCACTCAATAATGTAACAAGGAAATATCACAATTGGTACCGGATCTTGTCAATTCTCACACCTACACATGTAAGGCTTATGGAGGAGCTCGGTGAGGATAGTGGCACAAAAATTTGATGCAAAATGTTAGCAAGAGTCAATAATGTTGGACAAGATTCACAAATTCGCAAGTGAAACAAGTAGACCAATAGCAATATGTGGCACACGGAAACACACACACGGATAGATAAATGGGGTCGTGCAACCAAGGAATGAGCACAAAATGTGGAATCCACGGAAAACGCTCGTGTTGCACAACTTAAGAGAGACGCTAGCACGATTGCTCAATAGGCGGATACGACACTTGTGCACAACCTATAAGATGCAAAATGTATGAGCCTTCGATCCCAATTATGCTATGTGTATGATGTTCCCGGTGTTCTTCTCAAGATGATCCAACATGATCGGATATGACAATCTTATGTGAAATGTGGTATGATGCTATGGCTCTTGCTTACAAGCTTCTTTGCTCTCTTTTTGCTTTAAAACTTACTATCTTTTTTTTTGATATGGCCATTTATGCGAAATGCACAAACCAAAATAGCAATTGTGTATATGCGGGAACAATCTTGTGACACAAGGGATGATATGATGATACCAAGATGATACCAATATGATATGGTATGTATGCAACGGAAGGTACAGATCACTAATGTGCACAAGTAATGTTGCCGGCAATACTCAATGGCTAGTCTCGATAGGCAAGTGATGCAAAATGGGCTAGGAGTTAACAATATAATGGCAAGAATGTACAATGATGGGATACCATGATACCAAGGTGATAAGGACATTACCGTTCTTGCTTACGGTTAGGGTATCAAATTGGTGAAGTGGTCGATGTTGAATCCTTGTCAAAGGTGAGAAGTGGTGTTGTCGATGTCGAACCGTTCCTAGTTAGCCAAAACACCCTAGGAAACGGAAAAATCGCAAACTCAAAATCTCAAAGGAAAATGTCAAATGGTGGTAGCGGAATGCGTAGGTGGTTCCGGCGTTAGCAATGCGGAAGTGATGGTGGTGGATGATGGATAAGCAACCCTCCCTAAGTAGCCGAAACACCTTAGGAGACTCAAGTCACCTCTCAAGTAATCACAAATGCTATAAGGGTCAAAAATGGGTTCGATGGCGGAAAGCGATGGTGGTTTTGCGAATGATATGGTGGATGGCCTATGCAAAGATGCCAAAATGCCAAAATTTTGATGGATTCAAATGATTTTTGAACCTATCTAGATGGATGGGGGATGTCAATAGCTACTCAACGAGCTAAAGAACGTCAAAATCGGACTCCAGGAGTGAAAGTTATGGCCAAAATGGTGAATGTTGGTGGGCTGATTCGGGGGGGGGGGGGGGGTGCGGGCTCCCGGGAGTGAGAGGTGCGGGTGCCCGGGGTGGTCAGGGGAGTTGGGCGTAGGAGATGGCCCGGGGGTCCGGGTGCCCGGGGGCAAGGGGTGCGGGCACCCGGGGTGGTCAGCGGGGTTGCACGAGGGGTCCGGGTGCCCGGGGGTCACGGATTTGGGCGGAAAATCATGGAGAAAAGGAAGAAATTGGTTGATTTCATGGAGGGAAAGGTGGAGATGGATGGGGCGAAGGATATATCCACTTGAAACCAAGCAAATCCATGGATCAAATCCAACAAAACCTCATCAAACCAACAAATCACAAAAAAATGGGGCTATTTTTGGTGGGTAATTTTCGAAATTGGGGAAGAACACAACAAAATTAGGCTAGAGAACAAGAAGGGGGGCTCCAATTTCGTGAGAAACGTGGCTCGTGATACCAAGATGTTGTAGGGTGGAACCCTAGATGTAGATCTTTCACGAATTGGAGGGGAAACCCCCAAGAACACGAAGAACACAAGAGAGGGAAAACACTCAAATTGACTAGATCCGATCACACATATGCTAGATCCAAGAACACAAGAGGTCACAATGATCCAAGAACAACAAAGGAAAGATATAAGGTACTACTTCATCCCAATCCTATGAGGATAGAGGTCTTGATGATCCTATGATGGGGACCCTTCCCAGGTTGGGGGCTTGATATCCACTAGGGATCTTCTCCTAGGAGGTCTTGATCTCCTAGAGGAGTGGGTACAAGGAGCAAAGCTCTCTAAATCATCTCATATACTTTGCTATCCCTCAAATGAGCTAGGGGGAGAGGTATATATAGTCTAGGGACTAAATAGAGGGGAGAGAGGGATACAAGGGTCAAAAGACCATAATGCACGCAGGCATCCACGGAAGGGTCCGGGCACCCGGGGTAAAGTGGCCCGGGCACCCGGACTGGTCAGAGGCGCGCGCCCAGGTGGGTCCAGGCACCCGGGTCTGCAAGGGACGGGCACCCGGACAAGGCCGAGGCCGGCTGGAGCTGGGCTGGGCACCCAGGGTTGGTGGCCCGGGCACCCGGGCGGGACTGGGGCGGCTGGGCCGGGCACCCGGGGCCATTTGGTGCGACTGGGGCGACTGGGGCGGCCTCACCCAGCGCCAGGAGGTGCCGGGCACCCGAGGCCAACCAGGCCGGGCACCCGGGGTGCTCAGGGGCGGCTCCCAGCAGGCCGGCCGGGCACCCGGGGCAAGGGGAGGCCGGGCACCCAGGGGGTCCTCTTCGTTTCCTTCTCCTTCCTTCTTCTCTTCAGGTGCCTGTGCCTCCGTCCTTTCTTCCTCATTGTGATCCCTGACATACCTAAGAGTGCATAATGCGTCTCTTTGAGGTATAATCCTATTCTCAAGTGAATCCGGACGAAACTCAGAGAGGAAAGAATTAACCTCAGTTTTGACGGTGCGTGCACGTGCTCTTGTCATTGGTCCTCGAGGTGCTTGACGAGTTGTAGTAGAGTCCATGTAGATGAGCGAGGGATGCTCTGCATCATCTTCTCTCTTGCATTACATTATTCACCATTCGCCTCTCGTTTTCCTCTCCCCCACTTCTAAAACGATTTTCAAAAACAGTTGCCTTTTCTTCGCCCCTCTTCCGTTCGCCTTTTTCATTTGCTTATTGTGTGCTCTATTGTTGGATTGGTTTGTTGCCACCATTTCTGAAATTGGGGAGGTTATTTTTCAGAAGGATAGTAGTAACGATGAGGGGAACTTTGATGCTTTTGATAATACTAATCCTCATGAAGAACCTACTATTTTGCACACTAGAAAGTTCCGCATTGGTAGTGGCAATATTATTGGAAAAGGGGTTATTCAAGATTTCTTTACTTGTGATGGTTATTTACCCACTATGGGTGGGTCTATCCTACATAAAACTAGTAGTCTTGTGGACGCTATATCTTTGCTCGTAGTTGAACTTGAAAGACAATTTCTTCACATGCATCCTTCCATACAAAGAATTTTTCTAGAGTTTTCTAATATCGAGTATTCTTCTGTTAAGCACGCAGCTACCATCTTTCTAGAACATGAGTTCAGATTTATAATAAAAGAGGCTAATGAAATTTTTGCGCATTATAGGGTGGACGCTGGTCGTCCTCCCATAGAAGCAATTCTCTTTAACCAAGAAGACATAATGCGTTTACGATCCTTAGATCATGTTGCTTATAATGAAAATCTAAGAAAGAGGGTTCCTACCGATGTTGTAGTTGATAGGATTTCCGAACTTAACAATAATTTTGATATTCAGAACAATGGGTTGGGTTTCTATCCTGAAAAAAGGCTCATGACTTTCTGTCGAAAGAATGCCTATAATGATGAGTTGGTTGTACAATATGAAGGGCCAAAGGAGGAACCAATTCCTCCCGAGCTTGATCTTGGGGATTTCTGTCCCATTAAATTTAGCCCTTTTGATTACTTTTGCTTGCCACAAAGGAAACTTGCTGCTGAACGTAGAGAGTACGAGATGAATTTTTGAGATTTGCCCTATCATTATTATGGAAAGACTTAGATCTATTCGCGTTTTTATGCCTAGCTAAGAGCATTAAATGATAGCGCTTGTTGGGAGGCAACCCAATTTTATTTTTGTTCTTTGCTTTTTGTTCCTGTTTAGTAATAAATAAATCATATAGCCTCTGGTTAGATGTGGTTTTATGTTTTAATTAGTGTTTGTGCCAAGTGAAATCTTTAGGATAGCTTACGATGATAGTTGTGTTGATCCTACTGAAAATCAGAAACTTTTGCGCCGAGTAAATTAGTTGTGAAAATTCACAGAAACGTGATTTTTATACGATTCTTTTTGATATATATTGGTACACAAATTTATCAGGTTTCCTAATTTGGTTGGATTTTTGGAGTTACATAAGTATTAGAGAGTTATAAATTACTACAGACTGTTCTGTTTTTGACAGATTCTGTTTTTCGCGTGTTGTTTGCTTATTTTGATTAATCTATGGGTAGTATCGGGGGTATGAACCATGTAAAAGTTTTAATACAGTATATATTACACCAATATAAATAAATAATGAGTTTTCAACAGTACCTTAAAGTGGTGATTTATTTTCTTATACTAACAGAGCTCATGAGATTTTCTGTCGAGTTTTGTGTTGTGAAGTTTTCAAGTTTTGGGTAAGGATTTGATGGACTATGGAATAAGGAGTGGCAAGATCCTAATCCTGGGGATGCCCAAGTCACCCCGGAAGGCATCCCCTCTTTTGTCGTCGTCTACCGGTAACTTTACTTGAGGCTATATTTTTATTCACCACATGATATGTGTTTTGTTTGGAGCGTCTTGTATGATTTGAGTATTTACTTTTTAGTTTACCACAATCATCCTTGATGTACACACATTTTGGGAGAGACACGCATGAATCGTGATTATTAGAATACTCTATGTGCTTCACTTGTATCTTTTGAGCTAGGCAATATTTCTCTAGTACTTCACTTATATCTTTTTAGAGCACCGCGGGCTTTATTTTATAGAAATTGTTGATCTCTCATGCTTCACTTATATTATTTTCAGAGTCTTTTAGAACAGCATGGTAATTTGCTTTGGTTATAAAATTAGTCCTAATATGACAGGCATCCAAGATGGGTATAATAAAAACTTTCATATGAAGTGCATTGAATACTATGAGAAGTTTGATTCTTTATGATTGTTTTGAGATATGAAGATGGTGATATTAGAGTCACGCTAGTGGAGTAATTGTGAATTTGAGAAATACTTGTGTTGAGGTTTGTGAGTCTCGTAGCATGCACGTATGGTGAACCGTTGTGTAACAAATTTGGAGCATGATGTATTCATTGATTGTCTTCCTTATGAGTGGCAGTCGGGGACGAGCGATGGTCTTTTGCTACCAATCTGTCCCCCTAGGAGAATGCGCATAGTACTTTGTTCAATGACTAATAGATTTTTGCAATAAGTATGTGAGATCTTTTTGACTAATGTTGAGTCCATGGATTATACACACTCTCACCCTTCCACCGGTTCTAGCCTCTCTTTTGCCGTGCAACTTTCGCCAGTACCATACACCCACCATTACCTTCCTCAAAACAGCCACCATACCTACCTATTATGGCATTTCCATAGCCATTCCTAGATATATTGCCATGCAACTTTCCACCGTTCCGTTTATTATGACACGCTTCATCATTGTCATATTGCTTTGCATGATCATGTAGTTGACATCGTATTTGTGGCAAAACCACCTTTCATAATTCTTTCATACATGTCACTCTTGATTCATTGCACATCCCGGCACACCTCCGGAGGCATTCACATAGAGTCATATTATGTTCTAAGCATTGAGTTGTAATTTTTTGAGTTGTAAGTAAATAGAAGTGTGATGATCATCATTATTAGAGCATTGTCCCATTTGAGGAAATAAAAAGAAAAAAGATGCCAAAGAAGCAAAAATAAAAAAAGAGGCCAAAGAAGCCAAATGAAAAAATAGAAAAAGAGAGAAGGACAATGTTACTATCCTCTTTTTGCAGACTTGTGCTTCAAAGTAGCACCATGATCTTCATGATAGAGAGTCTATTATTTTATCACTTTCATATACTAGTGGGGATTTTTCATTATAGAACTTGGCTTGTATATTCCAACGATGGGCTTCCTCAAATGCCCTAGGTCTTCAGGAGCAAGCAAGTTGGATGCACATCCACTTAGTTTATTTTTTTTGAGCTTTCATACACTTATAGCTCTAGTGCATCCGTTGCATGGCAATCCCTACTCACTCACATTGATATCTATTGATGGGCATCTCCATAGCCCATTGATACACCTAGTTGATGTGAGACCATCTCCCTCTTTCTGTCTTCTCCACAACCACCATTCTATTCCACCCATAGTGCTATGTCAATGGCTCACGGTCATGTATTGCGTGAAAGTTGAAAAGGTTTGAGAACATCAAAGTATGAAACAGTTGATTGGCTTGTCATCGGGGTTATGCATGAATTGAGTATTTTGTGTGACGGAGATGGAGCATAGCAAAACAATATAATTTTGTAGGGATAAGATTTCTTTGGGCATGTTATTTTGAGAAGACATAATTGCCTTGTTAGTATGGTTGAAGTATTATTATTTTTATGTCAATATTAAACTTTTATTTTGAATCTTTCTGATCTGAACATTCATGCCACCATAAAGAAAATTACATGGATAAATATTGTAGGTAGCATTCCACATCAAAAATTCTGTTTTTATCATTTACCTACTCGAGGACGAGCAGGAATTAAGCTTGGGGATGCTTAGAACGTCTCCAATGTATCTATAACTGTTGATTGTTCCATGCTATTATATTATCTGTTTTGGATGTTTAATGGGTATTTATATGAATTTTATATTATTTTTGGGACTAACCTATTAACCGAGAGCCCGGTGCCAGTTTCTGTTTTTTGCCTATTTTAGAGTTTTGCAGAAAAGGAATACCAAACGGAGTCCAAACGGAATGAAACTTTCGCGATGATCTTTCTTGGACCAGAAAACTAGATAACTTGGAGATGAAGTCGGAGACGCAGCGAGGCGGCCATGAGGCAGGAGGGCGTGCCCAGGGGGGTAGGGCGCGCCCCTACCTTGTGGGCCCCTCGTAGGTCTCCTGACCTAGCTCCTTCGCCTATATATACTCTTATACCCTGAAAACATCCAGGGGAGCCATGAAACAACCTTTACACCGCCGCAACCTTCTGTACCTGTGAGATCCCATCTAGGGACCTTTTTCGGCATCCTGCCGGAGGGGGATTCGATCACGGAGGGCTTGTTCATCAACACCATTGCCTCTTCGATGATGCGTGAGTAGTTTACCACAGACCTACGGGTCCATAGCTAGTAGCTAGATGGCTTCTTCTCTCTCTTTGATTCTCAATACCATGTTCTCCTCGATGTTCTTGGAGATCTATTCATTGTAATATTCTTTTGCGGTGTGTTTACCCAGATCCAATGAATTCTGGATTTATGATCAGATTATCTATGAATATTATTTGGTTCTTCTCTGAATTCTTATATGCATGATTTGATATCTTTGCAAGTCTCTTCGAATTATTGGTTTAGTTTGGCCTATTAGATTGATCTTTCTTGCAATGGGAGAAGTGCTTAGCTTTGGGTTCAATCTTGCGTTGTCCTTTCCCAATGACAATAGGGGTAGCAAGGCACGTATTGTATTGTTGTCATCGAGGATAAAAAGATGGGGTTTTCATCATATTGCTTGAGTTAATTCCTCTACATCATGCCATGGATATCTTGCTTAATGCGTTACTCTGTTCTTTATGAACTTAATACTATAGATGCAGGCATGAGTCGGTCGATGTGTGGAGTAATAGTAGTAGATGCAGAACCGTTTCGGTCTACTTGACACGGACGTGATGCCTATGTTCATGATCATTGCCTTAGATATCATCATAAGTTTGCGCTTTTCTATCAATTGCTCGACAGTAACTTGTTCACCCTCCGTAATATTTGCTATCTTGAGAGAAGCCACTAGTGAAACCTATTACCCCTGGGTCTTTTTTCCATATTATTGAATCTCATTTACCTCTTATTAGTTTCCCGTCAACTTGCCAATTTTTGTCGCCGTTCCCTATTTTGCAATCTTTACTTTTCAATCTATAAACCAAATATACCAAAAATATTTACTTTACCGTTTATCTATCTCTATCAGATATCACTCTTGCAAGTAACCGTGAAGGGATTGACAACCCCTTTATCGCGTTGGGTGCAAGTTGTTGATTGTTTGTGCAGGTATTCGGTGACTTGTGTTTTGTCTCCTACTAGATTGATACATTGGTTCTGAAAACTGACGGAAATACTTACGCTACTTTGCTACATCACCCTTTCCTCTTCAAGGGAAAACCAACGCAAGCTCAAGGGGTAGCAATGAACGGATGCACTATGTTATGCAATGCATGCAGCTTAATTATACGCCACGTTAGATGTAGATACATTGATGTCTGATCGCGATTAGTAGTAGTACAGGGACTTAGACACGAATTTTTGGCCATAGTTAACACCCTAAAAGAGTTACTACAAACCAGATTTATCTCTACCGGGAAAAGGGGCACTACATACGGCTAATGTGTTTCCATTCCTATATGCACGGGGCTTTACTATTGGCCATAGTTTGTTTCTTGCATTGAATAAATTGATTGCTGATCCTACAGGCTAGGTTAGAAGCAAACAAGGGTCAGGATGAACAATTTCTAGCTTGAGGATATGCTCACATGAAGACATGGTTGTGGGAGGTTGCGTACATCTAAAGTAAGCTTCTCTTTGAAAATCTCTTAATTGTTTCACTTACCTTCTTTTTACTGTTTGCAGTTTCTAACTTTTCAAGTTGTTTGGTGGCGTATGAACCAAGACTGAAGATATAAAAGCTTATGGTTAGTATTATCCCTTTTTCATATATTTTGGTTATGGTTTTAGTTAACTAGATGGATGTGCTGCAGTTACAATAATCCAATGACTTCTATACTTTTATCATTGTTTGGTTTATGTAATTGTTGGCGCAAATATCTGGACTCGCTAAACAGTGCATGGAAGTTTCTTATCGAAACAAAGCACTGAAAATGACAAGCATGCAATGCAATATTCAGGACTGCAGTGTGTCTGAATGTAAACAAGTGGGCTATATATATTGGACTCCACTAAATGTTTCAGGCATTCATTTAGTCCAGAAAGTAAGATGTTTTCTCGATGTAAATAATATTAATGTTCATGCGGCCACAAGTATACTACCTTCCAATTCGTAAACAGATGGTCTACTACAAAGTATGCAGTCGAAAATGTTGCTTTGATGCTTAAAGTATAGAAGTTGTTTGTAATGTCAGATAAATGTTGTTTTAGGTTTTATCTTATTCTATTAGTTACAAAACTATCTCTGAATAACTTATACATATATCGAAATCACACAAATTTGGAGAGACCATCTAGCGCACTTCTCAATTTTGGTATTGGCGGTGCCATTGTAATTAGAGATTATTTTGATATTAATTTTTTTGTCCTTTAAATTTAAAATACGTGAATCATGATCTGGGTGCTTTGATACGTCTCCGATGTATCTATAATTTTGATTGTTCCATGCTATTATATTATCTGTTTTGGATGTTTAATATGCATTAATATGCTATTTTCTATTATTTTTGGGACTAACCTATTAACCGAGGGCCCAGTGCCAGCTTCTGTTTTTTTGCCTATTTTGGAGTTTCACAGAAAAGGAATACCAAACGGAGTCCAAACGGAATGAAACTTTCGCAACGATCTTTCTTGGACTAGAAGCAAACCAGGAGACTTAGAGATGAAGTCGGAGATGCAACGAGGCGGCCACGAGGGTGAAGGGCGCGCCCCCCTGCCTCGTGGGCCCCTCGGAGCTCCCCTGACCTACTTCCTTCGCCTATATATACTCTTATACCCCAAAAACATCAGGGGAGCCCCGAAACCACTTTTCCACCGCTGTAACCTTCTGTACACGTGAGATCCCATCTAGGGGCCTTTTCTGGCGTCCTGCCAGAGGGGATTCATTCGTGGAGTGCTTCTACATCAACACCAATTACCCTTCCGATGAAGCGTGAGTAGTTTACCTCAGACTTATGGGTCCATGGCTAGTAGATAGATGGCTTCTTCTCTCTCTTTTATTCTCAATACCATGTTCTCCTCGATGTTTTGGAGATCTATTCGATGTAATATTCTTTTGTAGTGTGTTTGCCGGGCTCCAATGAATTGTGGATTTATGATTAGATTATCTATGGATATGTCTACTCTGAATTCTTGTATCCATGATTTGATATCTATGCAAGTCTCTTCGAATTATTGGTTTAGTTTGGCCTACTAGATTGGTCTTTCTTCCAATTGGAGAAGTGCTTATCTTTGGGTTCAATCTTGCGGTGTCCTTTCCCAGTGACAGTAGGGGCAGCAAGGCATGTATTGTATTGTTGCCATCAAGGATAAAAAGATAGGGTTTTCATCATATTGCTGGATTTAATTCCTCTACATCATGTCATCTTACTTAATGCGTTACTCCATTCTTTATGAACTTAATACTCTAGATGCTTGCTAGATAGCGGTCTATGTGTGGAGTAATAGTAGTAGATGTAGAATCGTCTCAGTCTACTTGACATGGACGTGATGCCTATATTCATGATCATTGCCTTAGATGTCGTCATAATTATGCGGTTTTCTATCAGTTGCTCAGCAGTAATTTGTTCACCCACCGTAATATTTGCTATCTTGAGAGAATCCACTAGTGAAACCTATGGCCCCCGGGTCTCTTTTCCATATTATTGAATCTCGTTTACATCTTATTAGTTTCCCGTCAACTTGTCAATTTCTGTCGCCGTTTCCTATTTTGCAATCTTTACTTTCCAATCTATAAACCAAAAATACCAAAAATATTTACTTTACCGTTTATCTATCTCTATCAGATCTCACTTTTGCAAGTAACCGTGAAGGTATTGACAACCCCTTTATCGCGTTGGGTGCAAGTTGTTGATTGTTTGGGCAGGTATTCGGTGACTTGTGCGTAGTCTCCTATTGGATTGATACCTTGGTTCTCAAACTAAGGGAAATACTTACTCTACTTTGTTGCATCACCCTTTCCTCTTCAAGGGAAAAACCAATGCAAGCTCAAGAGGTAGCAGGTTGAATTTCTGGCGCCGTTGCCGGGGAGATCTACGTCAAGTTAAGACATACCAAGTACCCATCATAAACTCTCATCTCTTACATTACATTAATTGCCATTCACCTCTTGTTTTCTTCTCCCCCACCTCTAAGATGATTTTTGAAATTTTTTGCCCTTTTCTTTGCTCTTCTTCCGTTCGATCTTTTGTTCGCTTATGTTACCATGTGCCTTCTTTTTGCTTGCATCTTCGCTTGCTAAAAGTTTATGGATCCTCATCCACTTGCTAATCTTTTTAAGAGATCCAATTATGATGAACCAATTGCTAGTGAGTTTTGTGCACTAGATTATCTTTATGAAGTTTTGCTTAAAATTCATGATTCTGAAAATTGTGATGAAGAAATTTATGAAGAGATTCACGATAGCTCCTTGAATAAAAAGCATGACTGTAATGATTTTACTATAAATTCTATTGATGTCAATTGTGCTAAAAATATGCAAAACCCTAAGCTTGGGGAGGCTAGTTTTGCTATGTCCACTACTTGTTGCAATGATCATGATTGGGGTGATTCTTCTTATGATCTTGAAAATTTATTTAAGCCCCATGATGAATATGATATTGATAATAATGTTTGCATTAATATTAAAAGTGGGTTTGGAAGAGTGTCAACTATTTATTCCACATATTTGGAGTGTGTTCAATCTTATGTTTTTTGATAAAAGTGGGTTTGGAGAGGTCATGACTTTAGTTAATGTTAATCCCACTATTTTGGAAGAGAGCCAACTTCGCATGCATGTGGACCGTGTTGAGAATATGTTATGTGATAGCTATATTGTTGAATTTTATTATGATCCTACATGTAATTATTATGAGAGAGGGAAATATGGTTGTAGAAATTTTCATCTTACTAAATTATCTCTCTTCATGTTGAGATTGCTATCGTGTTTTTCTTCCTACTTGCATATGCTAGTTTTTGCTTGCCTTGATAATTTGTTTGATTATAAAATTCCTATGCGTAGGGAGTATGTTAGACTTAGATGTGTTTGTCACCTGTTTTATGATGCTCTCTTTGCGCTTCAATTCTTGTCTTTCATGTGAGCATCATTGAAAACTCAATGCCTAGATAAGGGCATTAAACAATAGCGCTTGTTGGGAGGCAAGCCAATTTTATTTTTGTTCTTTGCTTTTTGTTCCTGTTTAGTACTAAATAATTCATATAGCCTCTGGTTATATGTGGTTTTATGTTTTAATTAGTGTTTGTGCCAAGTTAAACCTTTAGGGTAGCTTACGGTGATAGTTGTGTTGATCCAGCCGAAAATCAGAAACTTTTGCACCAAGGAAAATAATTTTCATAATTCACAGAAACGTGATTTTGATCTGATTCTTTTTTCTTTGGATTGGTCCACAAATTTCTCAGGTTTTCCTAGTTTATCAGTATTTGTGGAGTTATAGAAGTATTCGAGAGTTATGGATTTCTATAGACTGTTCTGTTTTTGACATATTCTATTTTTTGCGTGTTGTTTGCTTATTTTGATGAATCTATGGGTAGTATCGGGGGGTATGAACCATGGAAAAGTTGGAATGCAGTAGATATTACACCAATATAAATAAATAATGAGTTTGCAACAGTACCTTAAAGTGGTGATTTATTTTCTTATACTAACGGAGCTCATGAGATTTTCTGTTGAGTTTTGTGTTGTCAAGTTTTCAAGTTTTGGGTAAGGATTTGATGGACTATGGAATAAGGAGTGGCAAGAGCCTAAGCTTGAGGATGCCCAAGGCACCCCAAGGTAATATTCAAGAACAACCAAAAGCCTAAGCTTGGGGATGCCTAGAAAGGCATCCCCTCTTTCGTCTTTGTCTATTGGTAACTTTACTTGAGGCTATATTTTTATTCACCACATGATATGTGTTTTGCTTGGAGCGTCTTGTATGATTTGAGTATTTGCTTTTTAGTTTACCACAATCTTTGCTGTACACGCCTTTTGAGAGCGACACGCATGAATCATGATTTATTAGAATACTCTATGTGCTTCACTTATATCTTTTGAGCTAGGCAATATTGCTCTAGTACTTCACATATCTTTTTAGAGCACGGCGGTGGCTTTATTTTATAGAAATTGATGAACTCTCGTGCTTCACTTATATTATTTTTAGAGTCTTTTAGAACAGCATGGTAGTTTTATTTGGTTATAAATTCAGTCCTAATATGATAGGCATCCAAGATGGATATAATAAAAACTTTCATATAAAGTGCATTGAATACTATGAGAAGTTTGATTCTTTATGATTGCTTTGAGATATGAAGATGGTGATATTAGAGTCATGCTAGTGAGTATTTATGAAGAGATACTTGTGTTAAAGTTTGTGATTCCCGTAGCATGCACGTATGGTGAACCATGTGATGAAGTTGAAACATGATTTATTTTTTGATTGTCTTCCTTACGAGTGGCGGTTGGGGACGAGCGATGGTCTTTTCCTACCAATCTATCCCCTATTAGCATGCGTGTAGTACTTCGTTTCAATAAATAATAGATTTTTGCAATAAGTATGTGAGTTCTTTATGACTAATGTTGAGTCCATGGATTATACACACTCTCACCCTTCCACCATTGCTAGCCTCTCTAGTACCGCGTAACTTTCGCCGGTACCATACACCCATCATATACCTTCCTCAAAACAACCATCATACCTACCTATTATGGCATTTCCATAGCCATTCCGATATATATTGCCATGCAACTTTCCATCGTTTCATTTATTATGACACATTTCATCATTGTCATATTGCTTTGCATGATCATGTAGTTGACATCGTATTTGTGGCAAAGCCACCTTTCATAATTCTTTCATACATGTCACTCTTGATTCATCGCACATCCCAGTACACCGCCGGAGGCATTCACATAGTCATATTTTGTTCTAAGCATTGAGTTGCAATTCTTGAGTTGTATGTAAATAAAAGTGTGATGATCTTCATTATTAGAGCATTGTCCCAAGTGAGAAAAGGTTGATGGAGCCTATGATTCCCCCACAAGTCGGGATGAGACTCCGGACGAAAAATAAAGAAACAAAAAAAGGAAAAAGGAAAAAGGGGGGGGGGAGAAAAAAGAAGGAAAAAAGGAGAAAAAAGAAAAAAATGAGGGAAAAAGAGAGAAGGGGCAATGTTACTATCCTTTTTCCACACTTGTGCTTCAAAGTAGCACCATGATCTTCATGATAGAGAGTCTCCTATTTTGTCACTTTCATATACTAGTGGGAATTTTTCGTTATAGAACTTGACCTGTATATTCCAATGATGGGCTTCCTCAAATTGCCTTAGGTCTTCTTGAGCAAGCAAGTTGGATGCACACCCACTTAGTTTCTTTTTGAGCTTTCATACACTTATAGCTCTAATGCATCCGCTGCATGG
Source organism: Triticum timopheevii (assembly GCA_963921465.1). Taxonomy (NCBI): domain Eukaryota; kingdom Viridiplantae; phylum Streptophyta; class Magnoliopsida; order Poales; family Poaceae; genus Triticum; species Triticum timopheevii. The sequence continues at coordinate 111,325,689 of OY997270.1, forward strand.
CAATCCCTACTCACTCACATTGATATCTATTGATGGGCATCTCCATAGCCCGTTGATAAGCCTAGTTGGTGTGAGACTATCTTCTCCTTTTTGGTCTTCTCCACAACCACCATATTCTCTTCCACCATAATGCTATATCCATGGCTCAAGCTCATGTATTGCGTGAAGATGGAAAAAGTTTGAGAGCATCAAAAGTATGAAACAATTGCTTGGCTTGTCATCGGGGTTGTGCATGATTTAAATATTTTGTGTGATGAAGATAGAGCATAGCCAGACTATATGATTTTGTAGGGTAGCTTTCTTTGGCAACGTCATTTTGAAAAGACATGGTTGCTTTATTAGTATGCTTGAAGTATTATTGTTTTTATATCAGTATTAAAATTTTGTTTTGAATCTTTCGGATCTGAACATTCATGCCACAATAAAGAAAATTACATGGATAAATATGTTAGGTAGCATTCCACATCAAAAATTCTATTTTTATCATTTACCTACTCGAGGACAAGCAGGAATTAAGCTTGGGGATGCTTGATACGTCTCCAACGTATCTATAAATTTTGATTGTTCCATGCTATTATATTATCTGCTTTGGATGTTTAATATGCATTAATATGCTATTTTCTATTATTTTTGGGACTAACCTATTAACTGACGGCCCAGTGCCAGTTTCTGGTTTTTTTGCCTGTTTTAGAGTTTCGCTGAAAAGGAATACCAAAAGGAGTCCAAACTAAATGAAACTTTTACGATGACCTTTCTTGGACTAGAAGCAAACCAGGAGACTTGGAGATGAAGTCGGAGACGCAACGAGGCGGCCACGAGGGTGGAGGGCGCGCCCAGGGGGTAGGGCATGCCCCTGCCTCGTGAGCCCCTCGGAGCTCCCCTGACCTAGTTCCTTCGCCTATATATACTCTTATACCCCAAAAACATCAGGGGGAGCCACGAAACCACTTTTCCACCGTCGCAACCTTCTGTACCCGTGAGATCCCATCTAGGGGCCTTTTTAAGCACCCCGCCGGAGGGTCATTCAATCACGGAGGGCTTCTACATCAACACTATTACCCTTCTGATGAAGCATGAGTAGTTTACCTCAGACCTATGGGTCCATAGCTAGTAGTTACATGGCTTCTTCTCTCTCTTTGATTCTCAATACCATGTTCTCCTCGATATTCTTGGAGATCTATTTGATGTAATATTCTTTTGCGGTGTGTTTGCCGAGATCCGACGAATTGTGGATTTATGATCAGATTATCTATGAATATTATTTGAGTCTCCTTTGAATTCTTATATGCATGATTTTATATCTTTGCAAGCCTACTAGATTGGTTTTCCTTGTAATGGGAGAAGCTTAGCTTTGGGTTGAATCTTGCGGTGTCCTTTCCTAGTGACAGTATAGGGGCAGGAAGGCACGTTTTGTATTGTTGCCATCGAGGATAAAAAGATGGGGTTTTCATCATATTGCTTGAGTTAATTCCTCTAGATCATGTCATCTTACTTAATGTGTTACTCCGTTCTTTATGAACTTAATACTCTAGATGCATGCTGGATAGCGGTCGATGTGTGGAGTAATAGTAGTAGATGCAGAATCGTTTCGGTCTACTTGACACGGACGTGATGCCTATATTCATGATCATTGCCTTAGATGTCGTCATAATTATGCGGTTTTCTATAAATTGCTCGGCAGTAATTTGTTCACCCACCGTAACATTTGCTATCTTGAGAGAAGCCACTAGTGAAACCTATGGGCCCTGGGTCTCTTTTCCACTATATTGAATCTCTTTTACATCATACTATTTCCGATCTACTATTTGTCACTCTTTTACTTTCCAATCTATAAACCAAAAATACCAAAAATATTTACTTTACCGTTTATCTATCTCTATCAGATCTCACTTTTGCAAAAAAACATGAAGGGATTGACAACCCCTTACCGCATTGGGTGCAAGTTTGTTGATTGTTTGTGCAGGTATTTGGTGACTTGTGTGTAATCTCCTACTGGATTGATACCTTGGTTCTCAAACTGAGGGAAATACTTACTCTACTTTGCTGCATCACCCTTTCCTCTTCAAGGGAAAAACCAACGCAAGCTCAAGAGGTAGCATGCTGTCACGCCCAATATGCGACCCTATCTAAAAGGAACTTGAAGGTCCCACCAAGGATAGACCCGCATATTGGAACGCTTTTGCAAGGTGGATATCATTACATCAACATTACATAATAGATGGGGATACATACATAAGGCATCCAATGCAACACGAATACAACATCATCTCATACATAAGATCAACATCCGACTACGGATGAAACACAAACAGAAGCTCAAACGACATCCACCCTGCTAGCCTAGGCTGCCGACCTGGAACCTATCCCCTGATCGAAGAAGGAAACAGAAGAAGAACTCCATAACAAGCAAACATCACTCTCGCGTCATGATCATCGCATAACCTGCACCTGCAACTGTTGTTGTAGTAATCTGTGAGCCACGAGGACTCAGCAATCCCATTACCATGGGTATCGAGACTAGCAAAGCTTAAAGGGAAAGGAAGGGGTAAAGTGGTGAGGTTGCAGCAGTGACTAAGCATGATATGGTGGCTAACATACGCAAATGAGAGCGAGAAGAGAAACAAAGGAACGGTCGTGAAGCTAGCAGTGATCAAGAGGTGATCCTGAACACCTACTTACGTCAAACATAACCCAAAGACCGTGTTCACTTCCCGGACTCCACCGAGAAGAGACCATCACGGCTACACACATGGTTGATGCGTTTTAATTCGGATCTGGTGTCAAGTTATCTACAACCGGGCATTAACAAATTCCCATCTGCCACATAACCACGGGCACGGCTCTCGAAAGTTTATACCCTGCAGGGGTGTCCCAACTTAGCCCATGATAAGCTCTCGCGATCAATGAAGGATATTCCTTCTCCCAGGAAGACCCGATCAGTCTCGGAATCCCGGTTTACAAGACATTTCGACAATGGTAAAACAAGACCAGCAAAGCCGCCCGATGCGCCGACAATCCCAATAGGAGCTGCACATATCTCGTTCTCAGGGCAACACCGGATAAGTCAAGCTACGAGTAAAACCAGACCTCGAGTTGCCACGAGGTGGCCCCGCAGGTTGCTCGGGTCGGACCAACACTTAGACAAGCACTGGCCCGGGGGGGGGGGCTATAATAAAGATGACCCTTGGGTTAATTACTCCCAAGGGAAAGGTAGGTGGTGGTGATGCAAATGGTAAAACCAAGGTTGGGCCTTGCTGGAGGAGTTTTATTCAAAGCGAACTGTCAGGGGGGTCTCATAAATCACCCGACCGCGTTAGGAATGCAAAATCCAGGAACATAACACCGGTATGACGGAAACTAGGGCGGCAAGAGTGGAACAAAACACCAGGCATAAGGCCGAGCCTTCCACCCTTTACCAAATATATAGATGCATTAATAATATAAGAGATATTGTGATATCCCAACATAAACCCTGTCCACCGTGGAGCAATCTTCAACTTCACCAGCAGCTAGCAACGCTATAAGAGGGGCTGAGCAAAGCGGTAACATAGCCAAACAATGGTTTGCTAGGAAGGGTGTCAAAGGTTAGAGGTTCATGGCAATTTGGGAAGGCTTGAAGAGCGAAAGATAGGTAACGCAACATAGCGATAGAACGAAGCAACTAGCATAGCAATGATAGTAGTGAGATCCAGGGTAGCGTTCGTCTTGCCTGAAATCCCGCAAGGAAGAAGAACGAGTCCATGAAGAAGATGAAGCCATGAAGACAAACCGAGCGTAGATGAACGAATCCTCACGATCGCAACGAAACGGGAACTATCGAGAAGAAGCACATAACATAGTAAACAAACCACACATGAACAAGACATGATGCACAACAAGCATGATGCATGAAAAGGCTACATGAAGCTACTCATGGCAAGAGAGGATGCATACAAGAGTAACACATCAAAGCAAGTTTAAAGGTGGCCGGGAACAACATATAACAATCCCGGTAAGTCCTCATATGTAAATTTCGAAGTTGGTCCAGATCTGATTAAACATTATGTTCAAGTTGTTAAACAGTAAGTTAAGATGCACCAAGATGATCTACACGAGATTCTAGTCAAGTTACATATAAAGTTCATTAGATTCGGAGCTACGGCCTAGAAGATATGAGCAAAACAAGTTAAACATTGCATTGATGCAAAATGCATACAAACATCAAGGAAACACACCAAAACAAGGATGCAACATGATAATATGAAGCAACATGCAATTCTAAGCAAGTTTCATATAGATCACACTCAAAACAGAGCAACGGTGCAACACATACACTCTACAAGTTATAGCAACAATCTGTCCATAACAGCAACTAGGCATCTTACAAGCATCAAAACAATATGCTACAACACCCCAACATAACAACAAAAGGCATGGGCATGAAGTACATGCAAATCATGACAAAACATGAACACTGAACTATCTCCAGAAATCACTAGAACATGCTCCAAAACACATGGTAAGATGGCAAATAATAATAGTTTCAGACTTTGCAGAAATAACATCAGGTTGCAATGTTTAGAGCTATCAAACAACATGTTACAGGAACATATCATGGCAAACAAAGGCGTGGCATGATACTACTAAATGCATAGAACAAAATACCCTCACTGACCAAGAGCCAAAAAGGCACAGAAAATATGATGGCACCCATGTAAACATGGCAAGTTATATGACAGATTCATACATGGCAGGAACAACAATAAGTAGGCATGTTGGTGAGCTTGAACCACTCACCACAGAGCAATACATGGCATGGCAAAGCAACCAACAGTAAGAAGACATGTTTATGAAGCTAAGCATGGCATGATCAAGTTCATAGGGTGCATGGATCACTAGAAAAACACATGGCCAAAACTGAACTTCATGTTAACAGGTTGACAACAACATTATTTAGCAAGTTTGGAGCAAGATATGAACAATCTACAGGAAGCTATAAATGCAACCAGGGGCATGGATGGATAGCTCATAACCATATGTACAAAACATCCCTACTGAAGTATCTCAAAATATGCATGGATCTCTCTGTAGCATCAAGTTTACATGGCATCACAAAATAACAGATTCAGCCTAGCAAAACAGCAACAGCAAGTACCCTCCTTAACAAGCTTGATGCACTCAGCACACAACTCACAAAAATACATGTATGGCACCACTGGAAATATGGCATAGCATAGATCAAAACACATGTAGACATCAACCTCATAGGATGCACACATCAAACATGGCAAAAATGACAAAACAGCAAGTTATAACAGTTCCAGCAGATTAACATCAACATGCACTCTTCCAACAGCATTTCGGGCATCAATATGAGCTCAAATAAAAATGATGCGATGGAATGAAATGAAGTACTCGTTGAGACAAACAATTTGACATATTACACGCACAAAACGGAGCAGTATGCACAGAGTTATGATGCGATGAACATGGCATGATTATGCAAAATATTTCGGGACTTAGTGGAAAACTCAGGGGGTCAACCTTGCACGGAAATCAAGGCACGTCGGACATGTCGCCGGAGAAGGGTGGAGATGGCCGGAGAAGGGCAGATCCGGGCCGGATCTCGCTGGATCCAGCCGGATCTCGGCGCGGGGAGGCGGAGGAGGGAAGCGGCCGACGGGGGGGGGGGGGGGGGGGGTCCGCGGCGGCGCGGAGGAGCCGCGGCGGCTGGGAGGCCGGGCGCCAGGCGCGGGCCGGCGGTGGCGCGGGGCGGGTAGCGCCGGCGGCTGGCGGTGGGGCCAGGCGAGGCGCAGGGCGCGGGGCGGCGGCGGGGCGATGGGGCGTGGTCGCCGGCCGGCGAACGGCGGCGAGCGGGAACCGGGGCACGCGGGCGGGCCGGCGGGGCCCAGATGCGGCCCGGAGCGGGCCGGCTGCGGGCTCCCGCGGGCCACGGCAGAGGAGGCGCGGGGAGGACGGCGGCGCGACATGTGGCAGCCTTTGATTGGGCGGGGCGCGGCGGCGGACGTGTCCGGCGGCGCGGAGAGGAGCGGGGCTAGGGTTAGGGGTGGATTTGATCCGGAATTTCGGGGGAGGAGGTGTTTTTATAGGTAGAAGGAGCTAGGAGAGTCCAAATGAGGAGCGGTTTTCGGCCACGCGATCATGATCGAACGACCGAGAGCATGGAGGGGAGTTTGCTGGGCTTTGGGCCACTTTGGAAGGGGTGTTGGGCTGCACACAAAAGAGGCTTTTACGGTTACCCGGTTAACCGTTGGAGTATCAAACGACCTCCAAATGGCACGAAACTTGACAGGCGGTCTACCGGTGCTATACCAAGGCCGCTGGGAAACCTCGGGCCATTTCGAGAACGTTTAACACCCGCTCACAACGAGAGACAAAAAGGAGGACGCCGGAGGACATAGGAGTGCTGGATTGCAAAACGGACAACGGGGAAAATGCTCGGATGCAAGAGATGAACACGTATGCAAAATGGAATGCACATGATAAAATGCAACACGCTAGCAAATGACATGGCAATGACGGCGAATAACTGGCGAACACCTGGTGCATCGAATCCGGGGCGTTACAACACTCCTCCACTAACAAGAGATCTCGTCCCGAGATCTTAGGACCGAGACGGAAAGGAAAAGGGATGAGGTGAAACAAGAACTCAAGAGAAAAGATGAACAAAGTCGAGAGCACTTGGTTTGAAAAGATGAACGACCTATATGACGAGAATCGAATGCTCACGGAATCAGATAGACTATGAAACCACTCCGGTTAGAATGAGATAAGAAACGAATAAGACTGAAAGGATTTAGGCAGCACTCCGGCTGAAACATGGAGGAATAGAACACGAGCTAGAGAGGATGGAATGATACTTGATGAAGACATGACACAAAACCTCCGGCAAGAATTGAAAGAGTTGAATGAAAAGAACGGAGAAGAAAATGACAACTTGTGCCATGAAAAAAATTGAAAGCATCTTTAGAAGGAAGATTTAAATGGAGTTGTTGAGAAAATCAACAATTAAAGAATAAGCTTGTTGTGGACTTATCAAAAACATCTCAAAACTTGAGGTGAAATTATACCACAACCAATGTCTGAATGGCTGAGAAGAACAAAGAAATGCAAAACTCCACTTCAAAAGAGTACGGAGAATTAATTTCACTTCGAGAGGCAATAAGGAAAGATACTTGAGCTCCTCCAAAGAATCTTGATGAACACTTGAAGAATGAACTAAATCATGAAGAACCACCCTGAAGAACCCCGGTGACAAAAGGATGATGAGATAGAATGAAGGAAGAAAGAATAAGATGAGCCTTGCGGTGATTTAGATGGAGGTTCCGACGAAATGGCCGAGGAAATTGAACTTCGGAAAAGAAAAGATGAAAACACTCAGAACTAGAATTTATTCATCAAGAACAATCTCTGAAGGAAGGGATTACTTGCTTGGATGAAATAAGAATAAGATTTATTGTATGCTTATCCTTCATCAAATTAAATTGATGACACAATGGATTTTGCATACTACTTATTCTTGTTGAAAAGGAATAAGGGGGTATAGCGCAAAACTTGAGAAAGTCTTCATGAACCACCGGTAGAATTCGAAAGAACGAATGGATTGATATGATAATGAAGGAAAAGAATCTTAAAGAACCACCGTTAGAATTCGGAAAAGACTGGTGAAAGAGAATGAATCACCGGGGAGAATTAGAAGAACCAATAAGCTAGAGGGGAATTTAGATGCAAAAGAATAAAGAGATCATGAGCTGATTAAAGAACACTTGAACGAAGCACCGGGATAAATAGAGAACGATAACTGGAATGGTGCCTCCGGTGAAAAGAAATGGAAAAACAAGTCCTGACATACTCCGGATGGGTAAGAAAGAATATCTGACAAACGGAATAATTCGAGAGGATAATAAGGAGCTAGAACCACGAATCTTCGAGAGAACGGACAAGATTTAGAGGAAAAACTCTTCTTCGATCTTCAAATGATGATGAGAAACACCACCAAAATTACTGAGGCACTACGGGGGAACAAAAAGCGAAGAGGTTGAGCCAACAATGAAATGATTTGTAAGAGATCTTGGAAAAGCATGTGACTGATGAAATTCATTCTTACGTCACACTTGAAAAGAATTTGAGAATAACTCCGGGGAATTAGAAGAGTCAGGTAAGATCCTGGGAAAATACCTGTGTGTTAGGGCCCACTAAAGAGATAACACCGTTGGAAAAGGATGTTGAAGAGATAGATGATACACCGGAACAATTGAAATATTTGAATGAGGTGGCAACCTCGAATTAATTGGAACATAGATGAATCTCCTGAGATGTCTTGCACACTCCGGAAGGATTAAATGGCGAGAGGCAAACGAGCAAGGGGAAAACACTTGATCCAAGGAAAAGAATGTGATCAACCCGAAAAACTTGAATTGGGTCCACCGGAAAGAAAACAAGACGAACATTGATGAGCCAGACGAGAATTCACCGGTTGAAACAATTGAGTTAAGACTGAAAAGGCTCCGCACAAATGAAATTGATAATCGAAACAGACTCAGACTTCGAGAAGAAAAGGGTGGGAGGGCGGGAAAAACAAAGGCAACTTGGAGAGGGAAACCAACGAATATCTAGAAGAGAAAAACACCGGTTGAAATCATTGAGGAAAGAAAGCAAAGACTTCGTACGATTAGGATGGATACTCGATTACAGGCTCCGGTTCCGAGGAGAAAAAGGGGAGGGTGGGTGGGAAAAAGAAAGACAACTTCGTATGGGGAAAAACAACGACGTCGGAGGAAGAACTGAGGATTGATCTCGCGAAAGACAAAGAGGTTCGAGTCGCCTTGACGAGAGATGCACCGGACAAAAGAGGATGGACAACGAACGAAAACTAACCGCGTGATCCTAAAGAAAAATTTGAAGGGGAAGAGGAGTAGTTCAAAACACCTACGTCAAGATTCCTTACCAGAGCGACGAAGGGGCAGAGGATTAAAAAGAATTCCTACTCTCCGATATAACTAGACTCCGAACCCAGTTTTCTTCTAGACTCAACAACGGCCAAACTACACGATCAATCAAGGGGGCTCCTAGGGTCGGTCGAGGCTCTGATACCAACTTGTCACGCCCAATATGCGACCCTATCCAAAAGGAACTCGAAGGTCCCACCAAGGATAGACACGCATATTGGAATGCTTTTGCAAGGTGGATATCATTACATCAACATTACATAATAGATGGGGATACATACATAAAGCATACAATGCCACACGAATACAACATCATCTCATACATAAGATCAACATCCGACTACGGATGAAACACAAACAGAAGCTCAAACGACATCCACCCTGCTAGCCCAGGCTGCCGACCTGGAACCTATCCCCTGATCGAAGAAGAACTCCATAACAAGCAAACATCGCTCTCGCGTCATGATCATCGCATAACCTGCACCTGCAACTGTTGTTGTAGTAATCTGTGAGCCACGAGGACTCAGCAATCCCATTACCATGGGTATCAAGACTAGCAAAGCTTAAAGGGAAAGGAAGGGGTAAAGTGGTGAGGTTGCAGCAGCGACTAAGCATGATATGGTGGCTAACATACGCAAATGAGAGCGAGAAGAGAAACAAAGGAACGGTCGTGAAGCTAGAAGTGATCAAGAGGTGATCCTGAACACCTACTTACGTCAAACATAACCCAAAGACCGTATTCACTTCCCGGACTCCGCCGAGAAGAGACCATCACGGCTACACACACGGTTGATGCGTTTTAATTCGAATCTGGTGTCAAGTTATCTACAACCGGACATTAACAAATTCCCATCTGCCACATAACCGCGGGCACGGCTCTCCAAAGTTTATACCCTGCAGGGGTGTCCCAACTTAGCCCATGATAAGCTCTTGCGATCAACGAAGGATATTCCTTCTCCCAGGAAGACCCGATCAGTCTCGGAATCCCGGTTTACAAGACATTTCGACAATGGTAAAACAAGACCAGCAAAGCCGCCCGATGCGCCGACAATCCCGATAGGAGCTGCACATATCTCGTTCTCAGGGTAACACCGGATAAGTCAAGCTACGAGTAAAACCAGACCTCGAGTTGCCACGAGGTGGCCCCGCAGGTTGCTCGGTTCGGACCAACACTTAGACAAGCACTGGCCCGGGGGGGCTATAATAAAGATGACCCTTGGGTTAATTACTCCCAAGGGAAAGGTAGGTGGTGGTGAGGCAAATGGTAAAACCAAGGTTGGGCCTTGCTGGAGGAGTTTTATTCAAAGCGAACTGTCAGGGGGGTCCCATTAATCACCCGACCGCGTTAGGAACACAAAATCGGGGAACATAACACCGGTATGACGGAAACTAGGGCGGCAAGAGTGGAAGAAAACACCAGCCATAAGGCCGAGCCTTCCACCCTTTACCAAATATATAGATGCATTAATAATATAAGAGATATTGTGATATCCCAACATAAACCCTGTCCACCATGGAGCAATCTTCAACTTCACCTGCAGCTAGCAACGCTATAAGAGGGGCTGAGCAAAGCGGTAACATAGCCAAACAATGGTTTGCTAGGAAGGGTGTCAAAGGTTAGAGGTGTTGGGGAACGCAGTAATTTCAAAAAATTTCCTACGCACACGCAAGATCATGGTGATGATATAGCAACGAGACGGGAGAGTGTTCGTCCACGTACCCTCATAGACTGTAAGCGGAAGCGTTAGCACAACGCGGTTGATGTAGTCGTACGTCTTCACGATCCGACCGATCCAAGCACCGAACGTACGGAGCCTCCGAGTTTAGCACACGTTCAGCTCGATGACGTCCCTCGAACTCCGATCCAGCCGAGTGCCGAGGGAGAGTTCCGTCAGCACGACGGCGTGGTGACGATCTTGATGTACTACCGGCGCAGGGCTTCGCCTAAGCTTCGCGACGATATGACCGAGGTGGAATATGGTGGAAGGGGGCACCGCACACGGCTAAGGAACAATCCGTAGATCAACTTGTGTGTCCTGGGGTGCCCCCTTGCCCCCGTATATAAAGGAGCAAGGGAGGAGGAGGCCGGCCCTAGGGGAGGGCGCGCCATGATGTGGAGTCCTACTAGGACTCCAAGTCCTAGTAGGAGTCCACCAAGAGGGGAGGAAGGGAGAAGGAAGTGGAGGAGAAGGAAAGGTGGCTGGCCCCCTTTTCCCTAGTCCAATTCGGACTAGAGGGGAGGGGGGCGCAGCAGCCCCTTGGCCTTTTTCTCCTCTTCCCACTAAAGCCCATCAAGGCCCAATACTCTTCCCCGTATTCCCGTAACTTCCCGGTACTCCCGAAAATACCCGAATCACTCGGAACCTTTCCGAACTCCGAATATAGTCGTCCAATATATCGATCTTTACGTCTCGACCATTTCGAGACTCCTCGTCATGTCCCCGATCTCATCCGGGACTCCGAACTCCTTCGGTACATCAAAACTCATAAACTCATAATATAAACGTCATCGTAACGTTAAGCGTGCGGACCCTACGGGTTCGAGAACTATGTAGACATGACCTAGAACTATTCTCGGTCAATAACCAATAGCGGGACCTGGATGCCCATATTGGTTCCTACATATTCTAGGAAGATCTTTATCGGTCAAACCGCATAACAACATACTTTGTTCCCTTTGTCATCGGTATGTTACTTGCCCGAGATTCGATCGTCGGTATCCAATACCTAGTTCAATCTCGTCACCGGCAAGTCTCTTTACTCGTTCTGTAATGCATCATACCGTAACCAACTCATTGGTCACATTGCTTGCAAGGCTTATAATGATGTGCATTACCGAGAGGGCCCAGAGATACCTCTCCAACAATCGGAGTGACAAAACCTAATCTCGAAATACGCCAACTCAACATGTACCTTCGGAGACACCTGTAGTACTCCTTTATAATCACCCAGTTACGTTGTGACGTTTGGTAGTACCCAAAGTGTTCCTCCGGTAAACGGGAGCTGCATAATCTCATAGTTACAGGAAAATGTATAAGTCATGAAGAAAGCAATAGCAACATACTAAACGATCAAGTGCTAAGCTAACGGAATGGGTCAAGTCAATCACATCATTCTCCTAATGATGTGATCCCGTTAATCAAATGACAACTCTTTTGTCCATGGCTAGGAAACATAACCATCTCTGATAAACGAGCTAGTCAAGTAGAGGCATACTAGTGACACTATGTTTGTCTATGTATTCACACATGTATTATGTTTCCGGTTAATACAATTCTAGCATGAATAATGAACATTTATCATGAAATAAGGAAATAAATAATAACTTTATTATTGCCTCTAGGGCATATTTCCTTCAGTCTCCCACTTGCACTAGAGTCAATAATCTAGTTCACATTGCCATGTGATTTAACACCAATATTCATATCTGTATATGATTAACACCCATAGTTCACATCATCATGTGACCAACATCCAAAGGGTTTACTAGAGTCAATAATCTAGTTCACATCGCTATGTGATTAACTCCCAAAAGTACTAAGGTGTGATCATGTTTTGCTTGTGAGAGAAGCTTAGTCAACAGGTCTGTCACATTCAGAGCCGTATGTATTTTGCAAATATTTTATGTCCACAATGCTCTGCACGGAGCTACTCTAGCTAATTGCTCCCACTTTCAATATGTATCCAGGTTGAGACTTAGAGTCATCTGGATCAGTGTAAAAGTTTGCACTGATGTAACTTTTACAACAAACTCTTTTATCACCTCCATAATCGAGAAACATCTCCTTAGTCCTTACTAAGGATATTCTTGACCAATGTCTAGTGATCTACTCCTAGATCACTATTGTACTCCCTTGCCAAATTCAGAGCAAGGTATACAATAGGTCTGGTACATAGCATAGCATACTTTATAGAACCTATGACTGAGGCATAGGGAATGACTTTTCATTCTCTTTCTATTTTCTGCTGTGGTCGGGATTTGAGTCTTACTTAATTTCATACCTTTGCAACACAGGCAAGAACTCTTTCTTTGACTGTTCCATTTTGAACTATTTCAAAATCTTGCCAAGGTATGTACTCATTGAAAATCTTATCAAGCGTCTTGATCTATCTCAATAGATCTTGATGCTCAATATGTAAGTAGCTTTTACTGAGGTCTTTTCCTTTTAAAGAACTCCTTTAAAACACTCCTTTATGCTTTGCAGAAAAATTCTACATCATTTCTGATCAACAATATGTCACTCACATATACTAATCAGAAAGGCTGTAGTGCTCCCACTCACTTTATTGTAAATATAGGCTTCATCGTAAGTCCATATAAAACTATATGCTTTGATCAACTTATCAAAGCGTATATTCCATCTCCGAGATGCTTGCACCAGTCCATAAATGGATCGCTGGAGCTTGCACATTTTGTTAGCACCTTTAGGATTGACAAAAACCTTCTGGTTGCATCATATACAACTCTTCTTTAATAAATCCATTAAGAAATGCAGTTTTGACATCCTTTTGCCAGATTTCAAAAAAAATGTGGCAATTGCTAACATGATTCGGACAGACTTTTAAGCATCGATACGAGTGAGAGAATCTCATTGTATTCAACATCTTGAACTTTGTCAAAAACCTTTTTCGACAAGTCTAGCTTTGTAGATAGTAACACTACTATCAGCGTCCGTCTTCCTCTTGAAGATCCATTTATTTTCTATGGCTTGCCGATCATCGGGCAACTCCACCAAAGTCCACACTTTGTTCTCATACATGGATCTCATCTCAGATTTCATGGCCTCAAGCCATTTCGCGGAATCTGGGCTCATCATCGCTTCCTCATAGTTCGTAGGTCTGTCATGGTCAAGTAACACGACCTCCAGAACAGGATTACCGTACCACTCTGGTGCAGATCTCACTCTGTTTTACCTATGAGGTCCGGTAGTAACTTGATCTGAAGTTACATGATCATCATCATTAGCTTCCTCACTAATTGGTATAGTAGTCACAAGAACAGATTTCTGTGATGAACTACTTTCCAATAAGGGAACAGGTACAATTACCTCATCAAGTTCTACTTTCCTCCCACTCACTTCTTTCGAGAGAAACTCCTTCTCTAGAAAGGATCCATTATTAGCAATGAATGTTTTGCCTTCAGATCTGTGATAGAAGGTGTACCCAACAATTTCCTTTGGGTATTCTATGAAGACGCACTTCTCCGATTTGGGTTTGAGCTTATCAGGATGAAACTTTTTCACATAAGCATCGCAGCCCCAAACTTTAAGAAACGACAACTTTGGTTTCTTGCTAAACCACAGTTCATATAGTGTGGTCTCAACGGATTTAGATGGTGCCCTTTTAACGTGAATGCAGCTGTCTCTAATGCATAACCGCAAAACGACAATGGTAAATCAGCAAGAAACATCATAGATCGCACCATATCCAATAAAGTATGACTACGACGTTCGGACACACCATAATGTTGTGGTGTTCCGTTGGCGTGAACTGTGAAACTATTTCACATTGTTTTAGTTGAAGACCAAACTCGTAACTCAATTATTCGTCTCCGCGATCAGATCGCAGAAACTTTATTTTCTTGTTACGATGATTTTTCCACTTCACTCTGAAATTCTTTGAACCTTTCAACTATTTCAGACTTATGTTTCATCAAGTAGATATATCCATATCTGCTCAAATCATATTGTGAAGGTCAGAAAATAACGATACTTGCCACGAGCATCAACACTCATTGGATCGCATACATCGATATGTATTATTTCCAATAAGTCAGTAGCTCGTTCCATTGTTCCGGAGAACGGTGTTTTAGTCATCTTTCCCAAAAGGCACGGTTCGCAAGTACCAAGTGATTCATAATCAAGTGGTTCCAAAAGTCCATCAGTATGGAGTTTCTTCATGCGCTTTACACCGATATGACCTAAACGGCAGTGCCACAAATAAGTTGCACTATCATTATTAACTTTGTATCTTTTGGTTTAAATATCCTGAATATGTGTATCACTAAGATCGAGATCCAATGAACCATTTTCATTGGGTGTGTAACCATATAAGGTTTTATTCATGTAAACAGAACACAGTTTATTCTCTTACTTAAATGACTAACCGTATTGCAATAAACACGATCAAATCATATTCATGCTCAACGAAAATGCTAAATAACATTTATTTAGGTTTAACAGTTATCCCAAAAGTTTAGGGAGTGTGCGATGATGATCATATCAATCTTGAAACTACTTTCAACACACATCATCACTTCACCCTTAACTAGTTTCTGTTTATTCTGCAACTCCCGTTTCGAGTTACTACTCTTAGCAACTGAACCAGTACCAAATACCGAGGGGTTGCTATAAACACTAGTAAAGCACACATCAATAACCTGTATATCAAATATACACTTGTTCACTTTGCCATCCTTCTTACCCACCAAATATTCAGGGCATTTCCGCTTCCAGTGACCATTTCCTTTGAAGTGTAAGCACTCAGTTTCAGGCTTTGGTCCAGCTTTGGTCTTCTTCACGGGAGTGACAACTTGCTTGTCATTCTACTTGAAGTTCCCTTTCTTTCCCTTTGCCCTTTTCTTGAAACTAGTGATCTTGTTAACCATCAACACTTGATGCTCTTTCTTGATTTCTACCATCGTTGATTTCAGCATCACGAAGAGCTTGGGAATCGTTTTCGTCATCCCTTGCATACTATAGTTCATCACGAAGTTCTAGTAACTTAGTGATGGTGACTAGAGAATTCTGTCAATCACTATCTTATCTGGAAGATTAACTCCCATTTGATTCAAGCGATTGAAGTACCCAGACAATCTGAGCACATGCTCACTAGTTGAGCGATTCTCCTCCATCTTTTAGCCATAGAACTTGTTGGAGACTTCATATCTCTCAACTTGGGTATTTGCTTGAAATATTAACTTCAATTCCTGGAACATCTCATATGGTCCATGACGTTCAAAACGTCTTTGAAGTCCCGATTCTAAGCCGTTAAGCATGGTGCACTAAACTATCAAGTAGTCATCATATTGAGCTAGCCAAACGTTCATAACGTCTACATATGCTCTTGCAATAGGTCTGTCACCTAGCGGTGCATCAAGGACATAATTTTTCTGTGCAGCAATGAGGATTAACCTCAGATCACGGATCAAATCCGCAACATTGCTACTAACATTTTTCAACACAGTTTTCTCTAGGAACATATCAAAACAAACATATGAAAGCAACAACGCGAGTTATTGATCTACAACATAATTTGCAAAATACTACTAGGACTAAGTTCATGATAAATTAAAGTTCAATTAATCATATTACTTAAGAACTCCCACTTAGACAGACATCTCTCTAGTCATCTAAGTGATCACGTGATCCAAATCAACTAAACCATGACCGATCATCACGTGAGATGGAGTAGTTTTCAATGGTGAACATCACTATGTTGATCATATCTACTATATGATTCACGCTCGACCTTTCGGTCTCCGTGCTCCGAGGCCATATCTGCATATGCTAGGCTCGTCAAGTTTAACCTGAGTATTCTGCGTGTGCAAAACTGGCTTGCACCCGTTGTAGATGGACGTAGAGCTTATCACACCCGATCATCACGTGGTGTCTCGGCACGATGAACTTTGGCAACGGTGCATACTCAGGGAGAACACTTCTTAATAATTTTAGTGAGAGATCATCTTAAAATGCTACCGTCAAACAAAGCAAGATAAGATGCATAAAGGATAAACATCACATGCAATCAATATAAGTGATATGATATGGCCATCATCATCTTGTGCTTGTGATCTCCATCTTCGAAGCACCGTCATGATCACCATCGTCACCGGCGCGACACCTTGATCTCCATCGTAGCATCGTTGTCGTTACGCCATCTATTGCTTCTACGACTATCGCTACCGCTTAGTGATAAAGTAAAGCAATTACAGGGCGTTTGCATTTCATACAATAAAGCAACAACCACATGGCTCCTGCCAGTTGCCGATAACTTCAGTTACAAAACATGATCATCTCATACAATAAAATATAGCATCACGTCTTGACCATATCA
Organism: Triticum timopheevii; assembly: GCA_963921465.1. NCBI lineage: Eukaryota > Viridiplantae > Streptophyta > Magnoliopsida > Poales > Poaceae > Triticum > Triticum timopheevii. Next base: position 111,342,692 of record OY997270.1, read on the forward strand.
CATCACAACATGCCCTGCAAAAACAAGTTAGACGTCCTCTACTTTGTTGTTGCAAATTTTACGTGGCTGCTACGGGCTTAGCAAGAACCGTTCTTACCTACGCATCAAAACCACAACGATAGTTTGTCAAATAGACTCCGTTTTAACCTTCACAAGGACCGGGCGTAGCCACACTCGGTTCAACTAAAGTGAGAGAGACAGACACCCGCCAGCCACCTTTAAGCACAAGTGCTCGTAACGGTGAAACCAGTCTCGCGTAAGCGTACGCGTAATGTCGGTCCGGGCCGCTTCATCTCACAATACCGCTGAACCAAAGTATGACATGCTGGTAGGCAGTATGACTTATATCGTCCACAACTCACATGTGTTCTACTCGTGCATATAACATCAACGCGTAAAACCTAGGCTCGGATGCCACTGTTGGGGAACGCAGTAATTTCAAAAAATTTCCTACGCACACGCAAGATCATGGTGATGGCATAGCAACGAGAGGGGAGAGTGTTCGTCCACGTACCCTCGTAGACCGTAAGCGGAAGCGTTAGCACAATGCGGTTGATGTAGTCGTACGTCTTCACGATCCGACCGATCTAAGCACCGAACGTACGGAGCCTCCGAGTTCAGCACACGTTCAGCTCGATGACGTCCCTCGAACTCCGATCCAGCCGAGTGCCGAGGGGGAGTTCCGTCAGCACGACGGTGTGGTGACGATCTTGATGTACTACTGGCGCAGGGCTTCGCCTAAGCTTCGCGATGATATGACCGAGGTGGAATATGGTGGAAGGGGGCACCGCACACGGCTAAGGAACGATCCGTAGATCAACTTGTGTGTCCTGGGGTGCCCCCTTGCCCCCTTATATAAAGGAGCAAGGGAGGAGGAGGCCGGCCCTAGGGGAGGGTGCGCCATGATGTGTAGTCCAACTAGGACTCCAAGTCCTAGTAGGAGTCCACCAAGAGGGGAGGAAGGGAGAAGGAAGTGGAGGAGAAGGAAAGGTGGCCGGCCCCCTTTTCCCTAGTCCAATTCGGACTAGAGGGGAGGGGGGGCGCAGCAGCCCCTTGGCCTTTTTCTCCTCTTCCCACTAAAGCCCATCAAGGCCCAATACTCTTCCCCGTATTCCCGTAACTCCCCGGTACTTCCGAAAATACCCAGATCACTCGGAACCTTTCCGAACTCCGAATATAGTCGTCCAATATATCGATCTTTACGTCTCGACCATTTCGAGACTCCTCGTCATGTCCCCGATCTCATCCGGGACTCCGAACTCCTTCGGTACATCAAAACTCATAAACTCATAATATAAACGTCATCGTAACGTTAAGCGTGCAGACCCTATGCGTTCGAGAACTATGTAGACATGACCTAGAACTATTCTCGGTCAATAACCAATAGCGGGACCTGGATGCCCATATTGGTTCCTACATATTCTACGAAGATCTTTATCGGTCAAACCGCATAACAACATACTTTGTTCCCTTTGTCATCGGTATGTTACTTGCCCGAGATTCGATCGTCGGTATCCAATACCTAGTTCAATCTCGTCACCGGCAAGTCTCTTTACTCGTTCTGTAATGCATCATCCCGTAACCAACTCATTGGTCACATTGCTTGCAAGGCTTATAATGATGTGCATTACCGAGAGGGCCCAGAGATACCTCTCCGACAATCGGAGTGACAAAACCTAATCTCGAAATACGCCAACTCAACATGTACCTTCAGAGACACCTGTAGTACTCCTTTATAATCATCCAGTTACGTTGTGACGTTTGGTAGTACCCAAAGTGTTCCTCCGGTAAACGGGAGTTGCATAATCTTATAGTTACAGGAACATGTATAAGTCATGAAGAAAGCAATAGCAACATACTAAACGATCAAGTGCTAAGCTAACGGAATGGGTCAAGTCAATCACATCATTCTCCTAATGATGTGATCCCGTTAATCAAATGACAACTCTTTTGTCCATGGCTAGGAAACATAACCATCTCTGATAAACGAGCTAGTCAAGTAGAGGCATACTAGTGACACTATGTTTGTCTATGTATTCACACATGTATTATGTTTTCGGTTAATACAATTCTAGCATGAATAATGAACATTTATCATGAAATAATGAAATAAATAATAACTTTATTATTGCCTCTAGGGCATATTTCCTTCAAGAGGTTCATGGCAATTTGGGGAGGCTAGAAGAGCAAAAGATAGGTAACGCAGCATAGCGATAGAACGAAGCAACTAGCATAGCAATGATAGTAGTGAGATCCAGGGTAGCGGTCATCTTGTTGAAATCCCGCAAGGAAGAAGAACGAGTCCATGAAGAAGATGAAGCCACGAAGACGAACCGAGCGTAGACGAACGAATCCTCACGATCGCAACGAAACGGGAACTATCGAGAAGAAGCACATAACATAGTAAACAAACCACACATGAACAAGACATGATGCACAACAAGCATGATGCATGAAAAGGCTACATGAAGCTACTCATGGCAAGAGAAGATGCATACAAGAGTAACACATCAAAGCAAGTTTAAATGAGGCCGGGAACAACATATAACAATCCCGGTAAGTCCTCATATGTAAATTTCGAAGTTGGTCCAGATCTGGTTAAACATTATGTTCAAGTTGTTAAACAACAAGTTAAGATGCACCAAGATGATCTACACGAGATTCTAGTCAAGTTACATATAAAGTTCATTAGATTCGGAGCTACGGCCTAGAAGATATGAGCAAAACAAGTTAAACATGGCATTGATGCAAAATGCATACAAACATCAAGAAAACACACCAAAACAAGGATGCAACATGATAATATGAGACAACATGCAATTCTAAGCAAGTTTCATATAGATCACACTCAAAACGGAGCAACGGTGCAACACACACTATACAAGTTATAGCAACAATCTGTCCATAACAACAATTAGGTATCTTGCAAGCATCAAACCAATATGCTACAGCACCCCAACATAATAACAAAAGGCATGGGCATGAAGTACAGGCAAAGCATGACAAAACATGAACACTGAACTATCTCTAGAAATCACTAGAACAAGCTCCAAAACACATGGTAAGATGGCAAATAATAACAGTTTCAGACTTTGCAGAAACAACATCAGGTTGCAATGTTTAGAGCAATCAAACAACATGTTACATGAAAATATCATGGCAAACAAAGGCATGGCATGATACTAATAAATGCATAGAACAAAAGACCCTTACTGACCAAGAGCCAAAAAGGCACAGATAATATGATGGCACCCATGTAAACATGGCAAGTTATATGACAGATTCATACATGGCAGGAACAACAATAACTAGGCATGTTGGTGAGCTTGAACCACTTACCACAGAGCAATACATGGCATGGAAAAGCAACCAACAGCAAGAAGACATGTTTATGAAGCTAAGCATGGCAAGATCAAGTTCATAGGGTGCATGGATCACTAGAAAAACACATGGCCAAAACTGAACTTCATGTTAACAGGTTGACAACAACATTATTTAGCAAGTTTGGAGCAAGATATGAACAATCTACAGGAACCTATAAATGCAACCAGGGGCATGGATGGATAGCTCATAACCATATGTACAAAACATCCTTACTGAAGTATCTCAAAATATGCATGGATCTCTCTGTAGCATCAAGTTTACATGGCATCACAAAATAACAGATTCAGCCTAGCAAAACAGCAACAGCAAGTACCCTCCTTAACAAGCTTGATGCACTCAGCACACAACTCACAAAAATACATGGGTGGCACCACTGGAAAGATGGCATAGCATAGATCAAAACACATGTAGACATCAACCTCATAGGATGCACACATCAAACATGGCAAAAATGACAAAACAACAAGTTATAACAGTTCCAGCAGATTAACATCAACATGCACTCTTCCAACAGCATTTCGGGCATCAAGATGAGCTCAAATGAAAATGATGCAATAAAAATAAATGAAGTACTTGTTGAGACGAACAATTTGACATATTACACGCACGAAACGGAGCAGTATGCACAGAGTTATGATGCGATGAACATGGCATGATTATGCAAAATATTTCGGGACTTGGTGGAAAACTCAGGGGGTCAACCTTGCACGGAAATCAAGGCACGTCGGACATGTCGCCGGAGAACGGTGGAGATGGCCGGAGAAGGGCGGAGGCTGGCGGCGGGGCCAGGCGAGGCGCAGGGCGCGGGGCGGCGTCGGTCGCCGGCGGAAGGCGCCGGAGGGTGGCGGGGCGACGGGGCGTGGTCGCCGGCCGGCGAACGGCGGCGAGCGGGAACCGGGGCACGCGGGCGGGCTGGCGGGGCCCAGATGCGGCCCGGAGCGGGCCGGCTGCGGGCTCCCACGGGCCACGGTAGAGGAGGCGCGGGGAGGACGGCGGCGTGACATGTGGCGGCCTCCGATTGGGCGGGGCGCGGCGGCGGACGTGTCCGGCGGCGCGGAGAGGAGCGGGGCTAGGGTTAGGGGTGGATTTGATCCGGAATTTCGGGGGAGGAGGTGTTTTTATAGGTAGAAGGAGCTAGGAGAGTCCAAATGAGGAACGGTTTCCAGCCACGCGATCGTGATCGAACGACCGAGAGCATGGAGGGGAGTTTGCTGGGCTTTGGGCCACTTTGGAAGGGGTGTTGGGCTGCACACAAAAGAGGCTTTTAGGTTACCCAGTTAACCGTTGGAGTATCAAACGACCTCCAAATGGCACAAAACTTGACAGGCGGTCTACCGGTGCTATACCAAGGCCGCTTGGCAAACCTCGAGCCATTTCGAGAACGTTTAACACCCGCTCACAACGAGAGACAAAAAGGAGGACGCCGGAGGACATAGGAGTGCCGGATTGCAAAACGGACAACGGGGAAAATGCTCAGATGCAAGAGATGAACACGTATGCAAAATGTAATGCACATGATAAAATGCAACATGCAAGCAAATGACATGGCAATGACGGCGAATAACTGGCGAACACCTGGTGCATCGAATCCGGGGCATTACACATGCTTCCTCTTGATCTGGTCGGTGAGTGAGGAGGTAACAAACAGGGACCTAGAGGCACATAGGGCTTAGAATTTAGGGAAATACAAACCATCTGACGTCTCTCTACCCTAAAATAAATCCGAACATTTTAATGAAGCTTGATGCCCATGCAGATGAATCTGAATATTTAATTATCTTTATAATTGTGCACATGATGATGGAGAAGCTATTTGGGCTGACCTCCCGCTGTTCGCGTAAAGTTTGGTTTAGTATTTTGTTTTTCTCTATGAAAAATCAAGTAATCTGATATCGAGCTCGTTCTTTTAGAGTTATTGAATTTTGAGTTTGTAATGATTGTTCATGCCTAATTGGCAACATATATTGACACAAATTATGTTAGTTGTCAGATGAAGGGCATGACTGATGGCACCAGCGGGAAGGTGAGCGCTAGTGGAGATAAGCGAGAAAAGGAGTAGCGCAAGGCGGTAGGGAGCCTTGAAGAAGAAGAGAGGGTCTGTTGCTGGGGTTTGGTCCTAGGGATTTTTGGATCAGTGTCGCTGGCCCAGGTATCTTCTTCTATCTCTGGATCCTAAACTGTTTATCTCTCTAATCTGCAATGACACGCAGTAGTGACGGGTACAAGTGTGTGGCTCCTCCAGTGCTGCTGCATGCTCCAGTACAACCCAAACGTGGATGCAGGTGGATGTGGGCACCATGGCCACCACCAAGGATGTGGGGGTCGTGCCACAACCGGCGTGGACGCGGTAGGCGTGCCAAAACTGTCAAGGAAACGGGAGCCACACTACAACCTTAGTGTTTTTCCTAATTTCTTTAGGTATGTGAGCTCGATTTAATATTCACATATATGCTGAAATTTTGACACTGAAGAACCAGCAATCGAGTTATATGAAATTTATTGCGAGAGCTATACCATTCTTTTTAGTACTGGGTAATTCCCATGAGTACCAATGGTGAAATTTTCAGGTCTAAATCATAGTTGGCATTCTTCATGAACCTATCAAGGAAAACATTTCAATACTAATTGCTGCAAAGGTGTTCTCAACACTGGCTAGAAAGAAGAGGGTTTGATTTTTCAATGCTCACTGTTGTAAGCTTGATTCACCAGGAGCTTCTCAATGTTGTACATGTAGTTCGTGAGTAACAGAAATAAAACCTATTTCTTCATACTTGTCTTGTACCTCTGATTCATCTTCCACTAATCAGTAGAGTTCAGTTATGTGCTTCAATATTAGGAAATCATCATCTTCTAAAACAAATTTTGTTACCTACTCAAACATATTTTGTTCATGTGTTTCCGATAAATTTTCTATAAGTGTGTTCAATAGAACCGGCAGAACCTGCATTGGACTATGCTCATTTGCTTTGTCCATTTCTTCTAAAGAGTCCAGATTCCAACGCATTCATAAATACGATTTAGTGTGTTATTACATTTCCTAGAATTAGATGCTATATTTTCTGTAGGAATTCATTGACACGATTCCTTATAAAAAGTTGAATCTTCGAAACAGACAAACAACTCTACGCAATTGATAGAAGAGCACATAATTATGAAGATATGTAAGGCAATGATCATGAACATAGGCATCATGTCCGTGTCAAGTAGACCGAAGCGATTCAGCATCTACTACTATTACTCCACACATCGACCGCTATCCAACATGCATCTAGAGTATTAAATTCATAAAAACGGAGTAACACATTAAGCAAGATGGCATGATGTAGAGGGACAAACTCAAGCAATATGATATAAACCTCATCTTTTTATCCTCGATGGAAACAATACAATACATGCCTTGCTGCCCCTACTATCACTGGGAAAGGACACCGCAAGATTGAACCCAAAGCTAAGCACTTCTCCTGTTGCAAGAAAGATCAATCTAGTAGGCCAAACTAAACCGATAATTCGAAGAGACTTGCAAAGATATCAAATCATGCATATAAGAATTCAAAGAAGAACCCAATAATATTCATACATAATCTAGTTCATAAATCCACAATTCATCGGATCTCGGCAAACACACCGCCAAATAATATTACATCGAATAGATCTCAAAGAACATCGAGGAGAACTTTGTATTGAGAATCAAAGAGAGAGAAGAAGCCATCTAGCTAATAACTATGGACCCGAAGGTTTGTGGTAAACTACTCATGCTTCATCAGAGAGGCTATGGTGTTGATGTAGAAGCCCTCTATGATCGATTCCCCCTCCGGCAGATCGCCGGAAAAGGCCCCAAGATGAGATCTCACGGGTACAGAAGGTTGCGGTAGTGGAAAAGTGGTTTAGTGGCTCCCCCTGATGTTTCTAGGGTATAAGAGTATATATACGCGAAAGAAGTACGTCGGTGGAGCTACAAGGGGCCCACGAGGGTGGGGGGCGCGCCTACCCCCCCCCCCCCCCCCGCGTGCGCTCCCTCCTGCCTGGTGGCCTCCTCGTAGAGTCCCGGACTTCAACTCCAAGTCTTCTGGATTGCTTTTGGTCCAAGAAAGATCCTCGTGAAGGTTTCATTCCGTTTGGACTCCGTTTGGTATTACTTTTATGTAAAACTCTAAAATAGGCAAAAAAAACAGAAACTGGCACTGGGCCTCCGGTTAATAGATTAGTCCCAAAAATAATATAAAAGAGCATATCAAAGCCCATTAAACATCCATAACAGATAATACAATAGCATGGAACAATCAAACATTGTAGATACATTGGAAACATATCATGAATTCGTTGACACAGTTCCTTACAAAAGTTGTATCTTCAAAACGGACAAACAGCTCTACGCAATTCTATCGTCCATTCTGATTTTGAGGCAAGTATACCAGTTATCTTTTTCCTTCTAGCAAGGTACCATATACATGTTATGAAATTCTCCTTTGCCTTTCAGGTGAACGAAATAGGCATCTTTTTCACAAATGGAGGGAATTCATTTGTCAATAAAAATAAATTTGTCACAGGGGATGTTGTCTTATTTCTTCAAGTATAAGCAAATGAACAGTGTGTTGAAGTTAACAGCATTCTATCCTTATTCCTCTTATTCATTGTGTTATCTTGATTTATACGTGTAACAATGATGAATGATGATGAACAATGCGTACAAAGCTGAGCGGCCATGTCTCTCATTTTCATTCTATCGTGGGCATCATTCTCTTGACGGAGAGGAAGAAGATCGGCACTAGATGAACGGATGCACTATGTTATGCAATGCATGTCAGCTTAATTATACGGCACCTTAGATGCAGATACATTGATTTCTTATCGCGATTAGTAGTAGTACAAAGACTTAGACTGAATTTTTGGCCATAGTTAACACCTTGGAAGAGTTACTACAAAGCAAATTTATCTCTACTGGGAAAAGGGGCACTACGTCTGACTAATGTGTTTCCATTCCTATATGCACGGGGATTTACTATTGGCCATAGTTTGTTTCTCGCATTGAATAAATTGATTGCTGATCCTACATGCTGGGTTAGAAGCAAACAAGGGTCACGATGAACTATAGCTAGCTTGAGGAGATGCTCACATGAAGACATGGTTGTCGGAGGTTGCGTACATCTGAAGTAAGTTTCTCTTTGAAAATCTCTTAATTTTTTCACTTACATTCTTTTACTGTATGCAGTTTCTACCTTTTCAAGTTGTTTGGTGATGTATTAGCCAAGACTGAAGATATACAAGCTTATGGTTAGTATTATCCCTTTTTTCATATATTTTGGTTATTGCTTTAGTTAACTAGATGGATGTGTGATGTCTACTACGCAACCTTCTTTTTGTAGATGTTGTTGGGCCTCCAAGTGCAGAGGTTTCTAGGACAGTAGAAAATTTTCCTCAGGTGGATGACCTAAGGTTTATCAATCCGTGGGAGGCGTAGGATGAATATGGTCTCTCTCAAACAACCCTGCAACCAAATAAAAAAGAGTCTCTTATGTCCCCAACACACCCAATACAATGGTAAATTGTATAGGTGCACTAGTTCGGTGAAGAGATGGTGATACAAGCGTAACACGGGTGGTAGTTATGGATTTTTGTAATCTAAAAATATAAAAACAGCAAGGTATCAAGCGATAAAAGTGAGCGAAAACGGTGTTGCAATGCTTCGAAACAAGGCCTAGGGTTCATACTTTCACTAGTGCAAGTTCTCTCAACAATGATAACATAATTGGATCAAATAACAATCCCTCGACATGCAACAAAGAGTCACTCCAAAGTCACTAGTAGCGGAGAACAAACGAAGAGATTACTGTAGGGTATGAACCTACCTCAAAGTTATTCTTTCCGATCAATCCATTGGGCTATTCCTATAAGTGTCACAAACAACCCTAGAGTTCGTAGTAAAATAACACCTTAAGAAACATATCAACCAAAATCCTAGTGTCACCTAGATACTCCAATGTCACCTCAAGTATCCGCGGGTTTGATTATATGATATGCATCACACAATCTCAAATTCATCTATTCAAACCAACACAAAGAACTTAAAAGAGTTCCCCAAAGTTTCTACCAGAGAGTCAAGACGAAAACGTGTGCCAACCCCTATGCATAAGTTCACAAGGTCACAGAACCTGCAAGTTGATCACCAAAACATACATTAAGTGGATCACGTGAATATCCCATTGTCACCATAGATAAGCACATGTAAGACATATATCAAGTGTTCTCAAATCCTTAAAGACTCAACCCGATAAGATAACTTCAACGGGAAAACTCAATCCATTATAAGAAGGTAGAGGGGGAGGAACATCATAAGATCCAACTATAATAGCAAAGCTCGCGGTACATCAAGATCGTGCCAAATCAAGAACACGAGAGAGAGAGAGAGAGATCAAACACATAGCTACTGGTACATACCCTCAGCCCCGAGGGTGAACTACTCCCTCCTCTTCATGGAGAGCGCCGGGATGATGAAGATGGCCACTGGTGATGGATCCCCCCTCCGGCAGGGTGCTGGAACAGGGTCCCGATTGGTTTTTCGTGGCTACAGAGGCTTGCGACGGTGGAACTCCCGATCTTGGTTCTGTTCTGGAAGTTTGGGGATATATCAGAGGTGTTGGCATCTGGAACAAGTCGGGGGGGGGGGTCCTCAAGTCAGCCACGAGGTAGGGGCGCGCCCAGGGGGTAGGGCGCTCCCTCCACCCTCGTGGTTGACTCGGGACTCTTCTGGCCCAACTCTTTTGCTTCAGAGGCTTCTTCTGATCAAAAAACAAGCTCCGCAAATTTTCAGGTCAATTGGACTCCGTTTGGTATTCCTTTTCTGTAAAACTCAAAAACAAGGAAAAACATAAACTGGTATTGGGCTCTAGGTTAACAGGTTAGTCCCAATAATCATATAAAATAGCAGATAAATGCATATAAAACATCCAAGATGGATAATATAATATCATGGAACAATCAAAAGTTATAGATATGTTGGAGACGTATCAAGCATCCCCAAGCTTAATTCCTGCTCGTCCTCGAGTAGGTAAATTATAAAAACAGAATTTTTGATGTGGAATGCTACCTAACTTATTTATCCATGTAATTTCTCTTTATTGGGGCAAGAATATTCAGATCCATAAGATTCAAAGCAAAATTTTAATATTGACATAAAAACAATAATACTTCAAGCATACTAACAAGGCAATTATGTCATCTCAAAATAACATGGCCAAAGAAAGCTTATCCCTACAAAATCATATAGTCTGGCTATGCTCCATCTTCCTCACACAACATACTCAAATCATGCACAACCCCCGATGACAAACCAAGAAATTGTTTCATACTTTTGATGTTCTCTTTCAACTTTCACGCAATACATGAGCGTGAGCCATGTACATAGTGAGGGAGTCCTGGATTAAGGCGTCCTCGGACGGCCGGACTATTAACATGGGCCGGACTGTTGGGCTATGAAGATACAAGATAGAAGACTTCTTCCTGTGTCTGTATGGGACTCTCTTTGGTGTGGATGGAAAGCTTGGTGATTCGGATATGTAGGTTCCTTTCTCTGTAACCGACTTTGTATAACCCTAGTCCCCTCCGGTGTCTATATAAACCGGAGAGTTTAGTCTGTAGAGACAATCATAATCACATAGCCTAGACTTCTAGGGTTTATCCATTACGATCTCGTGGTAGATCAACTCTTGTAATACTCATATTCATCAAGATCAATCAAGCAGGAAGTAGGGTATTACCTCCATAGAGAGGGTCTGAACCTGGGTAAACATCGTGTCCCCCGCCACCTGTTACCATCAGCCTCAGACGCATAGTTCGGGACCCCCTACCCGAGATCCGCCGGTTTTGACACCGACATTGGTGCTTTCATTGAGAGGTCCTCTGCACCGTCATCAAAAGGCTTGATGGATCCATCAATCATCTACAACAACGCAGTCCAAGGGGAAATTTTCCTCCCCGGACAGATCTTCGTATTCGGCGGCTTCGCACTGTGGGCCAACTCGCTTGGCCATCTAGAGCATGTCGACAGCTACACCCCTGGCCACAAGGTCAGGTTGGGAAGCTTGAATTACGTGGCCAATATTCGCGGAGACTTGATCTTTGATGGATTCGATCCCATGACGGCCGCTCCCTGCCACCACGATGAACATGACCTAAATCTGTCATCGGATCGTGATCAGGGGATAGCGCCTATAACCGCTTTGGCCCTAGATCCGGAGCAGATTGTGCCATCCGAGGACGAGATGCTCGACCCCGCCACGGAAGCCGCATACTCAGTGGCGCTGGAGCCACACATAGGTCCAACCTCGAGCGGGGCCTATGTCATCGGAACCTCGGATTCGTCTCTGACCATAAGTTCCGAACCGCGTGCATCCGCGCTCATCAAACCTGATCAGGCACCGATCATCGAGTTCAGCTCCGCGGACATCTTCCGGCACTCACCTTTAGGCGATGTGCTAAACTCACTAAAAGCCCTCTCCTTGATAGGAGACTCTCAGCCGAACTATATCTGGCTTGAATTGGAAGCTGATGACGGAGAATTTCGCTTCCCACCCACCACCCACTACATAGCCACTATCGAGGACTTAACCGACATGCTCGACTACGACTCCGAAGACATCGACAGTATGGACGACGATGCCGGAGAGGAGCAGGCACAAAAACCACCGCTTACAAGGCGCTAGACAGCCACCTCCTCATACGATATATACATGGTGGACACACTTAAAGAGAAGGAGGCTGACAGCGATAATGATATGCCTATCGATGAACCTCCCAAGCATCAGCATTAGAAGCGCCGATCTCGATCCGGCAAAGGGAAAAACAGCAACATTGTCACTAATGGCGGTGATAATCGAGACCAAGCTGAGGGCCCCGCAGACCCAACGTTGGAGCAGGACGAGCAAGAGGATGACGAACACAGTCCGGGGACGTTGTCTGACCACAGTGATGCCAAAGATAGCAATTATCAACCTGTCGCCGAAGAGGAGGTCAGCCTGGGCGACAACGAATTTGTCGTCCCAGAAGAACCCTTAAAACAAGAACGCCTCCATCAAATGCTTATCGCCACTGCAAGGAGCCTGAAGAAGCAGAAGCAGCGACTCAAAGCCGCACATGATACGCTCAATGATAGATGGAACGAAGTGCTAGATGCTGAGGGAAAATATATCTGTAATCGCCAAACAAAGGGCTATCCTAAGCGTAAACTGCTGCCCGAATTCAACGATGAGGCTATTGCGCCTATACTGCCGAAAAACAATACCACCGACAAGCCGGACCGACCACCTCATGGACGAGATAGAGTGGCTAGCAATGCCGTACACAAGCCCGCACCCCCTCCCCATAAAGGAAGGGAGGTTGCGACTCAGGACCAGAAACACAATCTATGTGAGGACCTGGACAAAAAGGCTGGTAAGGCCAGATCCATCTACGGATCTAGGGACCGTGCCCCTACACGGGACTGTGGCTATCAAGCCAAATATGCCGGCCATATACCAGTTTGAAGCCGATACCGAACATCACAACCGTCGAACCCACGCCACGACACAGTCAAATATAGGGGTGCCACACACCCCTGTGCTTCACCGATGAGGTGCTGGATCACGAATTTCCAGAAGGGTTTAAACCCGTAAACATCGAGGCATACGATGGAACGACGGATCCTGCGGTCTGGATAGAAGACTTTATTCTTCACATCCACATGGCTCGTGGAGATGATCTCCACGCCATTAAATACTTACCCCTAAAGCTGAAAGGACCAGCTCGGCACTGGCTGAAAAGCCTCCCAGAAAATTCCATTGGAAGTTGGGAAGAACTTGAGGATGCTTTTCGGGCCAATTTTCAAGGGACCTATGTCTAGCCCCCGGACTCTGACAATCTAAGTCACATAATCCAACAATCTGGGGAATCAGCCCATAAGCTTTGGAATCGGTTTCTCACTAAGAAGAACCAAATCATTGATTGCCCAGATGCTGAAGCCTTAGCGGCCTTCAAGCACAGTGTTCGGGACGAATGGCTAGCTAGACACCTCGGCCAGGAAAAACCAAGGACGATGACAGCCCTAACTACACTCATGGCCAGTTTTTGCATGGGTGAGGACAGCTGGTTAGACCATAGCAGCACCAGCGAACCTGGCACATCCGAAGTCAGGGATGGCAATGGAAAGCCACGACATAACAAAAACAAACATCGAAACAATGAGGGAAGCCCAGAAGATACAGCGATAAACGCCGGATTCAGTGGCCCCAGACCTGGTCAATGGAAGAAGACATTTAAAGGCAACAAGGATGGTCCATCCAGCCTGGACAAAATATTGGACAGGCCCTGCCAGATTGATGGCACCCCCGCTAAACCTGCGAACCATACCAACGCAGTTGTTGGGTCTTCAAGCAGGCCGGTAAGCTCACCACCAAACACAAGGGGAAGGGACCTCGGAGCGAAGACGAGGAGGAATCTCGCCAGCCGAACATAGGGGGACAGAAGAAATTTCCACCGGAGATCAAAACAGTGAACATGATCTATGCCACTCATATCCCAAAGAGGGAGCGCAAACGCGCACTACGAGATGTCTATGCCGTTGAGCCTGTCACCCCAAATTCAATCCTTGGTCGGCCTGCCTGATCACCTTTGATCACAGGGATCATCCGACTAGCATCCGTCATGGGGGTTCGGCTACCCTAGTGCTCGATCGAATAATCGATGGATACCATCTTACTCGAGTCCTTATGGACGGCGGCAGCAGTCTCAGTCTGATATATCAGGACACTGTTCGCAAAATGGGGATCAACCCGTCAAGAATCAAGCCAAGCAACACGACCTTTAAAGGAGTTATACCAGGCGTAGAAGCCCGATGCACTGGCTCTTTAACATTGGAGGTCGTATTCGGCTCTCCCGATAACTTTCGAAGCGAAGAGCTAATCTTCGATATAGCTCCGTTCCGAAGTGGCTATCATGCACTGCTCGGAAGAACGGCCTTCGCCCGCTTTAATGCAGTCCTGCATTATGCCTATTTAAAGCTCAAAATGCCTGGACCATGTGGCGTCATTACGGTCAATGGAAATATGGAGCGCTCTCTTCGTACGGAGAAAGATACTGCGGCCTTAGCAGCCAAAGTCCAAAACGGCCTATTCAAGCCGAACAGATCATCGGTCGTTAAGACCGCGGACACAGCTAAACGTGTTTGGATTACACCTCAGTGTGGTAGCTCAGACAAACCTAAGCTCGATTAGCAGTTGCGCCCCCATCGACTGCCCCAGAAGGTGATAGCATACTTGCCTCGTTGAGGGAGTCCTGGATTAGGGGGTATCTGGACAGCAGGACTATATACTTTGGCTGGACTATTGGACTATGAAGATAAAAGACTCAAGACTTTGTCCCATGTCCGGATGGGACTCTCCTTTGCGTGGAAGACAAGCTTGGCGATTCAGATGGTAGATCTCCTTCTTTGTAACCGACTTTGGGTAACCCTAGCCCCCTCCGGTGTCTATATAAACCGGAGGGTTTAGTCCGTAGAAAAGGGACAATCATAATCAGAGGCTAGCTCCTAGGGTTTAACCTCTACGATATCGTGGTAGATCAACTCTTGTAATACTCATATCATCAAGATCAATCAAGCAGGAAGTAGGGTATTACCTCCATTGAGAGGGCCTGAACCTGGGTAAAACATCATGTCCCCTGCCTCCTGTTACCATTAGGCTTAGACACACAGTTCGGGACCCCCTACCCGAGATCCACCGGTTTTGACACCGACATTGGTGCTTTCATTGAGAGTTCCTCTGTGTCGTCGCTACAAGGCTTGATGGCTCGTCTAGTTGTCAAGGACAACATCACCTCCGGGGGAGCCCTGGCGGTAGGCCAAACTCTCTGACTAGGCGGCTTCGTCATGACCGCTCGATCGGCTGCCGTGCCGACGATGACTTCTCGGGTCATCAAAAACAGCCTCCACGTCAATTCGGAACTCGCCGAACAGATGGATCCAATGGAGCTCTCCTCCCTTAATGAGCTCTTGGATTGCATCGCTACTCTGGGAGTCGCTACAAACTATGATCGGATTGGGTTTAAACCCGACCAAAGGGATATTAAATCCCCACCGGTCACCCATGAGATAGCGGTAGTGGAAGAGCCACACATGGATTATCCCTCTACTTTGAGGACTAACTATGTCCGGATTACCGAGCCCTCTGAGCCGGATACCCGTTCAGGGGAGGATGTGACCCAGACCCCAAACTTAGGATCGGGCAACGGGCCAGAAAAATTGGGCAACATCCCGGAGTCTGAGCTGCCAAGCCCGGAAGCTCCTCTGCCCCTGGATGTCAGATCGGGTCAAAATTCGGACTTAAGTACGCCCACCCACCCAGACTTATGCCATCTTTCCCATATTAGACAAGAGCCCCAAGAGACAGTACATCGCTACTGGGCCAAATTCCTCCTTGTGATAAACAGGGTCAAGGACTGTCGTGAGGAAGACGCAATCTCACTTTTCTGCAAAAATTGCACGAACAAAGGGATCCTCAATGTTATAAGTCATCATGACATAGCACACTTTGCTGACTTAGCAGCCATAGTACAGAAGTACTGTGCGATGGAAAGCGCCTGGAAAACCCAAACAGACTTCTGGGATAATCCGGCTCTCACTAAACCCTTCGTCCGAACTAAAAGGGCAAACTCTCGTAAGTTACCCGATCCAATTCCCAAAAAACCAAAGCCCGCTCCAGGGTGTGGAACCGTATTGGAAGAATGGCTCAACGGGCAATGCAAAATTCACAGCACGCCGGATACCACGCCAACGCATAGCCTTAGAGCATGTTGGATACTCCGGCAGGTAGCGAAAAGCGGCGAGGATCTTCTTGTAAACCATAAAGCAGAGCAACATCCCGCCGAACACAACAATGCGGTACTGACAGTCTTCGAGACTTTTGCCTCAAATAATAGACGCAAGGGAGCTCATCGAAGTTTTGCTGAAGTCTGCCACGTGGCAAAAATAAATCCGTGGAGCGACACTGCTATAACCTTCAGTGCCAGTGACGAACCTCAATTCCAAACAGTCCGGGCACCAGCCGCTTTGGTCCTCAGCCCAATCATGGACGGCTTTCGGCTCACTAAAGTACTCATGGACGGCGGAAGCGGATTAAACCTGATCTATGAAGAAACCCTCAACAAAATGGAAATTGGTAAAAGGCGCATTGAGCAAAGCAGCACGACCTTCAGGGGAATCATCCCTAGTCGGGAGGCACAGTGTGCGGGAAAAATCACACTGATGTGGTATTCGGAATGCCGGAGAATTATAGGTCCGAAGAAATTACATTCCAAGTGGCCCCGTTCAGCAGCGGATACCACGCCCTTTTAGGGCGGGACGCATTCACGAGCTTTCAAGCTATACCCCATTACGGGTACATGAAGCTCAAAATGCCCGGACCCAATGGAATCATCACTCTAGCCAGTGATCCGGACGTCGCACTCCGAGCCAAAAGTAAAACTGCCGCACTAGCCCTGGAAGCATTATCCGAAGCCCTAGCGACTGAAGAACTAACAACGCTGCGCGCCATACTGGACAGAGACGATGTGATACTTGACAAACGACCCAAGTCCACCTCATTCAAGCCCGCGGATGAGATAGTCAAATTCCAGGTCCATCCAATGGACCCCACAAAGACAGCTTCCATCGGGACACAGTTGAGCCCCACAATGGACGCCGCCCTGCAAGACTTCCTATGCGAGAATTGGGACATTTTCGCCTGGCATCCTTCAGACATGCCAGGCATCCCACGTAGGCTGGCCGAACACAGCTCAATATACTGAAAGGATACAAGCCAGTCAAACAGACTCCCGGGCGCTTCTCAGAGCCTAAACGGCAAGCCATGGGAGAAGAGCTAGCCAAGCTACTCGAGGCCAGATTCATCAGAGATATAAAACATCCGGATTGGCTGGCAAATCTGGTAATGGTACCAAAGAAGGACAAATCCTGGCGCCTATGTGTCCATTTCAAAGACCTCAACAAGGCCTGCCCCAAGGATCCCTACCCCCTCCCTTGCATTGACCAAATCATTGATGCCACCGCAGGACATGACTCACTGTGTTTCCTCGACGCATACTCCGGATACCATCAAATAAATATGGCATAATCCGACCAAGCCGTAACAGCCTTCATAACACCATATGGCCCTTCTGTTTCAACACTATGCCTTTCGGGCTCAAAAATGCCGGCGCAACATATCAACGTATGATCCAGACATGCCTGGAGAAGCAAATCGGCAAAACAGTGGAGGCATACGTGGACGACGTGGTCATAAAAACAAGACACATCAAAACTTTAATAGATGACTTGAGACTCACGTTCGACAACCTCCGAACATACGACATCAAGCTCAACCCGGAAAAATGTGTTCTGGGCGTACCCTCCGGGAAGTTGCTCGGCTTCGTCGTTTCCAATAGAGGAATCGAAGAAAATCCGGCAAAAATCTGAGCTCTGTCGCAGTTGGCTATCCCAACAGACCTCCAGCATATCCAGAAGCTAACTGGATGCGTGGCTGCCTTAAGCCGCTTTATCTCCCGATTAGGAGAAAAGGCACTACCTCTTTACCGCCTTCTTCGACGCACCGAACACTTCGAGTGGACGGATGCGGCCACAGCCGGACTAGATGAAATAAAAGACCCTATTGGCCAGCAGTCGAGTCCTGACCACGCCAAATACTGGCGAACCTATGCTATTATACATAGCCGCAACACATCAGGTTGTAAGTGCAGTGCTCGTCGTCGAACGAGAAGCAAACGGATACAAGTCCCCGCTCCAAAAGCCAGTATATGACGTGTCCACTGTCCTCACTCCATGCAAATCCCGATACCCACACTATCAAAAGATAGCATACGCGGTCTTCATGGCATCCCGGAAGCTAAGACACTACTTTCAAGAGTGTTCGATTACGGTGGCCTCCGAAGTACCATTCAATGACATAATAAACAACCGCGACGCCATGGGACGGATTGCTAAATGGGCTATCGTGCTCCTTCCGTTCGACATAACATACAAACCACGGTGGGCCATTAAGTTGCGAGCACTGTCTGACTTTGTCGCCGAATGGACAGAAGCCGAACTCCCTAAAGAGTACGGCGCGTACTCCAGTTGGATAATGCACTTCGACGACTCTAAAATGCTGGCCGGATTGGGAGCGGGTGTAGTCCTGACATCCCCCACCAGAGACACGGTCCAATACGTACTCCAAATGTTATACACAGACTCCAACAACGCAGCCGAATACGAGGCTCTGTTGCATGGTCTTCGGATGGCAGTCTCTATGGGCATTCAACGCCTAGAAGTACGCGGGGACTCGAACCTTGCAATATCACAAATAAACGGAGATTTCGATGCCAAGGATCCGAAAATGGCGGCCTACCGCAATGCCGTCCTCAAAATGTCAGCTCGGTTCGAGGGGCTCGAATTCCACCATGTGGCCCGAGAAAACAATCAAGCAGCGGATATCCTCGCCCGCATCGGCGCTAAACGCGACCCCATCCCACCTAATATATTCTTGGAAAGGTTGTTCAAGCCATCTGTGGTATGGGAAGAGGAGTCCGGCAACACCAGTCCGGCCCCGAATACAACCCCAGATTCTGAACCATCCGACGTAGTCGGGGGCTCCGCCACCGAAATAACACCTTCGGCCTACGAAATCATGGCTATCATTGCCCCGTGGACCGAGCCCTTCTTGGCCTACCTAAATAGGCAAGAGCTCCCTGAGGACCAAAATGAAGCATGTTGTATTGTGCGGCGTTCCAAGGCCTAAAAAGTCCATGAGGGAGAGCTCTATAAGAAAAGTGCCACCGGAGTGCTCCAAAGATGCATCTCCGAAGAGGAAGGGCAGCAGCTCTTGGCTGAAATCCATGCCGGACTCGGCGGGCACCACGCTGTGGCTCGGGCACTTGTCAGCAAAGCCTTATGTACAGGTTTTTATTGGCCGACAGCCCGGGCAGATGCACAGGACCTTGTCCAACATTGTCGGTTGCCAGCTCTTCGACAATCAGAGCCATATGCCCCCTACCGCTCTCCAAACAATCCCCATAACTTGGCCCTTCGCGGTCTGGGGGCTGGATATGGTCGGACCTCTTAAAGGGGGAAGCCATAAGAAAAAAATACTTATTGCTCATGGTGGACAAGTTCACCAAATGGATAGAAGCCAAACCAGTTAAAACGGCCGAATCCAGACCAGTGATAGACTTTATATCAGGGGTTGTACACCATTACGGTGTCCCCCACAGCATCATCATTGACAATGGCTCAAACTTCACAGCCGATGAAGTGAAAACTTGGTGCGGCAACATGGGCATTAAGCTCGATTACGCCTCCGTCTATCATCCCCAAACAAACGGCCAGGTCGAACGTGCAAATGGTCTCATCATGAGCGGCATCAAACCCAGACTAGTACGATCCTTGAAAGAATCAGACATGCACTGGGTCGAGGAGCTCGACTCTGTACTCTGGGGGCTGCGGACCACGCTGAATCGTACCACCGGATATACACCATTTTTTATGGTGTACGGCGCGGAAGCAGTACTACCCTGTGACATAATCCATGACTCACCTTGCGTGCGCATGTACGAAGAGAAGGAAGCCGAGCTAGATCGGTAGGACAACTTAGCTGCCCTGGAGGAGGAGCGCGACGTCACAAAAGCCCGTTCCGCATTCTATCAGCAGCAGGCTCGAAGGTATCAATGCCCGTTCCGCTTTATTACTAAGTAATTTTTATTTGCTGTCCTTAGTTGTTTTCTATCTTTAGTTATGGGTAGGAAATGCAAAATACCAAAAAAATTAGTTGTACCTGCTGAACCAATGGTTGAAGAACCACTCAAAATCTATCACACTGCTGAAGCTTATTACTTGGATCATCTTCGATCCCTATGTGCTCGTACTGAAACCCCAACTAGCTTAGTTGAGGGCAAATCTTTAGATGATCATGCTTGTTATGTGCGACACAGTATATTTGAAAAGGGGAAACTATTATGGGGTCAAATTCAACGTTTACAATGCTATGCTTGGAATTTATGTTGGGAATATGATTTTACTTGTTGTTCTGAAAACCCTAAAAAACACCTTCCCTACCAATGTGAGTTTATTGATAATGGGATCTTATCTTCATATGCTAAGGGTGTTTATAGTTACTATGATGTTCAACAAATTGAAGAATTTGTTGCTTTTAAGGGTGCTCTTGAAATTGCTATTTTGATTGCAAAGTATGATATTACTCTTTACAAATCTGAAAATTTTGCCATACTTGAGTATTGTTATGAGAATTATGCTTCTAATGCCTATGTTAAACAATTTATTAAGAAAACCTCCGCTGTCCAAGAAGAGACTAATATTTTGTAGGAAGCTATGGAAGAAGAAATTGATGAAACTTTGAGCTCATTGGATGAAAAAGATGATGAGGAGAGCGAAGAACAAAAGGAGGAGGAGCGGATTAGCTACCCGTGCCCACCTTCTAATGAGAGTAACCCTCCAACTCATACATTATTTAATTCCCCTTCATGCTTACCGAAGGATGGTTGCTATGATGATTGCCATGATGATTGCTATGATGATTGTTATGATCCCGTTGATTCTCTTGAAATGTCCCTTTTTGATGATGTTTGCTATGCTTGTGGCCAAGATGCCAATATGAATTATGCTTATGGAGATGAACTTGCTATAGTTCCTTATGTTAAACATGAAATTGTTGCTATTGCACCCACGCATTATAGTCCTATTATCTTTTTGAATTCTCCCGACTACACTATATCGGAGAAGTTTGCCCTTATTAAGGATTATATTGGTGGGTTGCCTTTTACTACTACACATGATGATTTTGATGAATATAATATGCATGTGCTTTCTGCTCCTACTTGCAATTTTTATGAGAGAGGAACTCCGCCTCTTTATGTTTCCAATATGATAGAATTGCAAGAAACTGCTTATACTATACATTGGCCTTTACTATGTGTGCATGAATTGTTCTTTTATGACATGCCGATGCATAGGAAGAGAGTTAGACTTCGTTGTTGCATGATATATGTTACTTTTTGCTCACTACTAAATTACAAATCATTGTTAATTAAAATTGGCTTTGATATACCTTGGGATCTGGGTGGATTCATTCCTTGAGCACTAAATGCCTAGCTTAATGGCTTTAAAGAAAACGCTGCCAGGGAGACAACCCAGAAGTTTTAGAGAGTCATTTATTTCTGTTGAGTGCTTTCATATAGTTTAAAAACAAAAAAAATAAAGAGGGGAACCTAAAACTTTTCAAAAAGGAAAGTGAAAGTGAGAGAGACAAGCATTGTTGAAGTAGGAGAGCTCCTTCAACTTTGTTCATGATCACGGAAACTTTGTGAATCTTGATTACGGAAACTTTTCATTAAAAGTAATTATCCCCTTGTAAAATTCCATTGTATTATAAAAATAATTGCCAAGGTTTGCCTTTAGGATGTTTACAATGCGTGTTGGTTTGTACGGTGCAGGACAGAAACTTTGGCTGTAGTGCGCGATTTTACATTTTTAACTGGAACGTCAAATGGTTCTGATTCCTTTTGTAATGTCTTGATATACAACTTTTTTATGTTTCCGAATTTTGGTAGAATTTTTGGGGTACCAGAAGTATGGTGGATGTTCATATTGCTACAGACTGTTCTGTTTTTGACAGATTCTGTTTTGGATGCATAGTTTGCTTGTTTTGATGAAACTATCAATTTATATCAGTGGATTAAGCCATGAAGAAGTTATATTACAGTAGACACAATGCAAAAACAAAATATGAATTGGTTTGCAACAGTACTTAGAGTGGTGATTTGCTTTATTATACTAACGGATCTTACCGAGTTTTCTATTGGAGTTTTATGTGGATGTAGTGTCTAATCGAGGATGTTTCGTTGTGAGAAGAAGGAAGAGAGGCAAGAGCTCAAGCTTGGGGATGACCGAGGCACCCCAAGTAAATATTCAAGGAGACTCAAGTGTCTAAGCTTGGGGATGCTGGGGAGGCATCCCCTCTTTCTTCAACAAGTATCGGTATGTTTTCGTATTCGTTTCGTTTATGCATTATGTGCAAGTCTTGGAGCGTCTTTTGCAATTAGGTTTTTAGTTTTTCTTTTATGCACCATGCTGGTATGACATAGTGCTTGGTTGATTTATAGAATGCTCATTGCACTTCACTTAAATATTTTGAGTATGGCTGTTGGACTGTGAAGATACAAGACTCAAGACTTCGTCCCGTGTCCGGATGGGACTCTCCTTTGTGTGGAAGACAAGCTTGGCGATTCCTATGTTAGATCTCCTTCTTTGTAACCGACTTTGGGTAACCCTAGCCCCCTCCGGTGTCTATATAAACCGGAGGGTTTAGTCTGTAGAAAAGGGACAATCATAATCATAGGCTAGCTCCTAGGGTTAAACCTCTACGATCTCGTGGTAGATCAACTCTTGTAATACTCATATCATCAACATCAATCAAGCAGGAAGTAGGGTATTACCTCCATCGAGAGGGCCCGAACCTGGGTAAAACATCATGTCCCCTGCCTCCTGTTATCATTAGCCTTAGACGCATAGTTTGGGACCCCCTACCCGAGATCCGCCGGTTTTGACACCGACACTCGTGTACACAAGTACACCCTTAAAATTCCTTGGGCGGCGCTGGGGGCACACTGCACACAAATAGTCCATAGTTCGGCTTGACCCTATTCAGACTCTATGGTAATCTTTCAAGGTTCATTAAACAAACCGTCTTTCTTCATGGCCACACTGGATTTCTCTTTCCAGGTTTTTTCCTTTTTTTACAGATGGCCATCGCACTCCCCCCTCAAGGACACAACACAAAGGAGGAAATGGCGCAGACGTGCAGCAGGGCCCCGCACTAAGGTTTCTTTTTAGATTAAGACCCTGTGTAAACCTTTTTATCTCTTTTTGTTTCATACTTTTTTGACATGGAAAATGTCCAAGGAAGCTATTGGCATTACCTATAAGTACACGGCTCGCCGTACTAAAGGCGGATATTATAGAAACAGCTTGGTTCATATCGTGTTTGGTGTTTTATTCTCTCACCACCTGCGTTCTCTCCCCATGTCAGATCGCCACACGTGCCTTGACACCAGGGTCCATTACCAGGGGCTGTATTCGGCCCGGTATACTTTGAAAAGTCCGAACAACTATAGGGAGTGTTCGGAGTCGCGAGTTTTGCCTTATATGCATCAGCTCTGAATCATGTATTTGGTCAATAGCTGGGTTGCCCGGCTCCTGTGCTTGCTACCTTACGTTCCGCTCTATCGGCTAAGGTAGTAAAGGGAGAACTATTGCGATTGTGTCCTGGCTCGTCTGGATGAGCACCTCAGTAGAGAAAGCCGAAAACTGACTGTCATAATGCGGCGAGAGCTGGTCAACCACTCAATGACTCATCGGAATCCTTGCGATTCCTTCCGTATTGCACAAAGGACCGTTCTTCCGGTCACGAACGTCAAATGCACCATATGCGGATAACCGCGTGCATACCAGGGGCTATATCTTAGACCCACCGTCAAACTCCTATGGCTAAGTGAAAGTGTTAAATCCTTATAGTCTGATTGCCTGGTTCGCCGCATTGACACCTCCTTAATGGACCAAGACGTTGGGTCAAGAG
This sequence comes from Triticum timopheevii, assembly GCA_963921465.1. Taxonomy (NCBI): domain Eukaryota; kingdom Viridiplantae; phylum Streptophyta; class Magnoliopsida; order Poales; family Poaceae; genus Triticum; species Triticum timopheevii. The sequence continues at coordinate 111,366,718 of OY997270.1, forward strand.
TGATCAAGTGCTTTTCCGAACACCCCCGCATTATACGTGAGAGGGCAGAAGCCGACGACTGGCAAACTTTCAGATTATATAAAAAACGGCTGCACAAGAGGCACCAAAAACTTTTTAGGCAAAAGTATAAAAACATAGCCTTAAATATATCATAATATTGCTTTTACAGTTTTGAACCACCTCACTCGAACATTATATCTTTCGAGCACTGACCCTCTATCAAGCGGGCACCCCCTAGGACATCCTCAAAATAATGCTCTGGCGGGTAATGGTCCTTGCCCTCGGGTGGACTTTTCGCTGCAATATCGATGGCCTTCATCTTTGTCCAATATATCTTGACACGGGCTAAGGCCATCCGTGCACCCTCTATGCACGTTGACCGCTTCACAACGTCGATACACGACACCGCATCAACAAGTCGCCGCACCAAACCGAAATAACTATTTGGAACTGGCTTAGTCGACCACAACCGGACTACAATGTTCTTCATGGCAGATCCGGATAGCTTGTGGAGCTCGGCCCACAGGGCCATTTGTTCGTTCAGCAACAATGGACGCTTTGGCATGCTGAAATGCGACCAGAAAATCTTTTCCATCGCATGTCCTTCTTGCGCTTGGAAAAACTGCGTCGCATCAAAGACACTCTTCGGCAAATCCAATAATGCGTCTGGAGAACTCCACATCTGATTAAGCGGGGCATACTTGGGATCGCCAAATTTAGTTTGCAATAAGGGCTTACCAGCCGCGATCTCCCCAGCTTGTCGAGCCGCTCTAGATTCGGACCGTGCTTCCCGCGCCTCTTGTAAGGCCTTGTCAAGATCAGCATTTTGGTTTTGTTATCTCTCTCGAGGAAGTCACGTCGGCTAGCGGCATCCTTTAGCTCAAGCGCCATAGTGGATATTCTCTCCCCGCACTGGCACCGAGCAGCCTGTTTGGCCTTTAATTCAGTAGCTGCCCTTTCGGCAGCCGCATTACTCATCCTGGCCTGCTCTTTGGCCTGGGCAAGCTCAACCCGAAGGGTCTCAACTGCGGCGGCACTATCTGCAGTTATGCATATTACAGTATACAATTTCTCAGCGTCATGCTCATATCATAATAATTCATATACTGAGTGCCGCAAAGACATACCTTCCGCCTCGTCGAGCCGCCTGTTCATAAGCGTGATGTCATCATCCGCCACATCAACTTTCTGTTTCAGATGTTCAATCTCTGTAGCTCAGACAGTCACCACGGATGTAACAGCCTGTGTTTCAATTAGTTAGATCATTTCCTGGGCATATATTTCTTAATCCTCTGGTCGCCTCCTTTGGACGCCAACCATTGTCTCAGGGGCTACTATCTATACACAGGCGCATTTTGCGTTTATAACACAATTAAAAATATTACATTACATACCTCGAAGCCTCTTAGCAGGCTCCTAAAGGCTTCATTCAATCCGCTTTTCGCGGACCGAACTCTCTCAACCACCGTACCCATCAAAGTACAATGATCCTCTGAGACGAATGCATGACACAATGCGCCCATCAAGGTATCCGGCACCTCCGACTCTGGAGCAGATTGCACCGTCCCTCAGAAATCGGATAGTCCGGGGCCTTTATTGTTGGTCCCTGTAGGGGCCGCACACCCGGAACCTTGGACGGCCGAAGTATTGCCTTCGGGCCCGGTCTTCACTGTCCCTCGCACCGCTTGTTGACCGGGAGAGATCCTTCGGGACGACACCTCAGCATCATATGCCCTATCGGGTGGGGAGATCTGTGGAGGCGTCTCGCTCTCCATCATCTCCAGAAGAAGATCCCCTGAGGAGGAGGACTATTGAGGAAGGCTGCATGCCGTACTACAAACATATATTTTCATTGTTACCCTTACAACTAGGAAAGAACGGGATATGTTTAAAACACCCTTGTTCACTTACGATTCAGCTAAGGGCCTATCTTTATGAAGAGACTGCGTGTCAATGTCACCTCCCGAACCAGAACCCCCTGACAGGGATATCTTCCCCTGCTTTGAAGCTTCTATTTTCAAGTCTTCGGAGGCGGTCCTCTTCTTCCCATGACGAGAAGGGATGTCAGTTTTCCCTTCCCTTCCATCTTCGGAAGTGGGAGTCCCAATCTCCCCGGACAAGGTGCCTGGCATGCCTCTAGAATGAAGGCCACCTTGGGCCTCCTCGCCCACCTCCTTGTCTTCCCTTGCCGACACTTGGTAGAGTGCCAGAGCCAGCATCCTTGTTAACACCGGATCAGCTGAGTCATCGAGAAGAGGGGCCGAACACCTAATTCTCTCCACCTTCTTTATCCAGCCCTGGCCGAGTATAATTTTCTCAGTAAATTGTCATGGGAAATTTAACTAAACTGTGTTCGGAAGTCGAGTAGTTACCGAGGTATCCGGATGGTTGCAGTCAAGGCCGAGGTCCTCTGTAGTATCCGGCCACTGTTTTTGCGTCCCAAAGAATGATTTCCACATTCCTCTGAGCGTTGTGCCTGGGAAGTGTTGAAGGGTTCGCGGTCCTTCCGGATTAAACTCCCACATGTGGAGAGGCCGTCGCTGGCACGGTAGGACCCGCCAGACCAACATTACTTGGATTACGTTGATGAGACTGGTGTCCTTTTCAATGAGTCTCCGAATGCGGCTTTGCAGCGTCTGCACTTCATCGATGGATCCCAGTCCAGTCCCTTATTAATCCACGATGCAAGCCGTAACGGAGGGCCGGATCGGAACGTAGGTGTAGTTGCCCATCTGGTACCTGATACGTCTCCAACGTATCTATAAGTTTTGATTGTTTCATGCTATTATATTACCCGTTTTGGATGTTTATGGGCTTTACTTTACACATTTATATCATTTTTGGGACTAACCTACAAACCGGAAGCCCATACCGTATTGCTGTATTTTTTGCCTATTTTAGTATTTCAAAGAAAAGGAATATCAAACGGAGTCCAAACGGAATGAAACCTTTGGGAGCGTGATTTTTGGAACGAACGTGATCCAGAGGACTTGGAGTGCAAGACAAGAAGCAGTCGAGGCGGCCACGAGGGTGGAGGGCGCGCCCCCCTAGGCCCCTACTGGTAGCGCCCCCCTATCTCGTGGGCCCCTCGGGCGTCCACCGACCTACTTCGTCCTCCTATATATACCCACATACCCCGAGAACATCAAAGGCGACCACGAAAAACTATTTCCACCACCGTAACCTTCTGTATCCGTGAGATCCCATCTTGGAGCCTTCGTCGGTGCTCCACCGGAGGGGGAATCGACCACGGAGGGCTTCTACATCAACACCATAGCCTCTCCGATGAGTTGTGAGTAGTTTACCACAGACCTTCAGGTCCATAGTTATTAGCTAGATGGTTTCTTCTCTCTCTTTGAATCTCAATACCATGTTCTCCTTGATCTTCTTGGATAACTCTTTTTGTGGTGTGTTTGTCGAGATCCGATGAATTGTGGGTTTATGATCAAGTTAATCTATGAGTAATATTTGAATCTCCTCTAAATTCTTTTATGTGTGATTAAGTTATCTTTGCAAGTCTCTTCGAATTATCAGTTTGGTTTGGCCTACTAGATTGATCTTTCTTGCAATGGGAGAAGTGCTTGGCTTTGGGTTCAATCTTGCGGTGTCCTTTCCCAGTGACAGCAGGGGCAGCAAGGCACGTATTGTATTGTTGCCATCGAGGATAAAAAGATGGGGTTTATATCATATTGCATGAGTTTATCCCTCTACATCATGTCATCTTTCTTAATGCGTTACTCTGTTCTTTATGAACTTAATACTCTAGATGCATGCTGGATAGCGGTCGATGTGTGGAGTAATAGTAGTAGATGCAGGCAGGAGTCGGTCTACTTGTCACGGACGTGATGCCTATATACATGATCATGCCTAGATAATCTCATAATTATTCGCTTTTCTATCAATTGCTCGACAATAATCTGTTCACCCACCGTAATACTTATGTTATCTTGAGAGAAGCCACTAGTGAAACCTATGGCCCCCGGGTCTATCTTTTATCATATAAGCTTTCAATCTACTTTTATTTGCATCTTTACTTTTCCTATCTATATTATAAAATACCAAAAATATATTTATCATATCATATTATCTCTATCAGATCTCACTTTCGCAAGTGGTCATGAAGGGATTGACAACCCCTTTATTGCGTTGGTTGCGAGTTCTTTGTTTGTTTGTGTAGGTGCGTGGGACTTTTGAGGAGCCTCCTACTGGATTGATACCTTGGATCTCAAAAACTGAGGGAAATACTTACGGTACTATTGTTGCTTAACCCTTTCCTCTTCAAGGAAAACCAACACAAGCTCAAGACGTAGCAAGAAGGATTTCTGGCGCCGTTGCCGAGGAGGTCTTCGCTCAAGTCAAGACATACCAAGTACCCATCACAAACTCATCTCCCTCGCATTTACATTATTTTCCATTTACCTCCCGTTTTCCTCTCCCCCACTTCACCCTTGCCGTTTTATTCGCCTTCTCTTTCCCAATCTTCTCTCTCTTTAGCTTGCCTTTTTGTTTGCTTGCGTGTTGGATTACTTGTCGCCATGGCGCAAGATAATACCAAATTGTGTGATTTCTCCAATACCAATAATAATGATTTCCTTAGTACCCCGATTACTCCTCTTAATGATGTTGAGTCTTGTGAAATCAATACTGCTTTGCTGAATCTTGTTATGAAAGATCAATTCACCGGCCTTCCTAGTGAAGATGCCGCTACCCATATAAACAACTTTGTTGATTTGTGTGAGATGCAAAAGAAGAAAGATACGGATAATGATATTGTTAAATTGAAGTTATTTCCGTTTTCACTTAGAGATCGTGCTAAAGTTTGGTTTTCGTCTTTGCCTAAAAATAGTATTGATTCATGGAACAAGTGCAAAGATGCTTTTATCTCTAAGTATTTTCCTCTCGCTAAGGTTATCACTCTTAGGAACGATATTATGAATTTTAAACAACTTGATCATGAGCATGTTGCCCAATCTTGGGAAAGAATGAAATTGATGATTCGCAATTGCCCTACTCATGGTTTGAATTTATGGATGATCATACAAAACTTTTATGCCGGATTGAATTTTGCTTCTAGAAATCTTTTAGATTCGGCCGCGGGAGGCACGTTTATGGAAATCACCTTAGGAGAAGCTACAAAACTCCTTGATAATATTATGGCTAATTATTCTCAATGGCACACCGAAAGATCTACTAGTAAAAAAGTGCATGCTATGGAAGAAACTAATGTTTTGAGTGGAAAGATGGATGAACTTATGAAGTTGTTTGCTACTAAGAGTGCTCCTATTGATCCCAATGATATGCCTTTGTCTACTTTGATTGAGAATAATAATGAATCTATGGATGTGAATTTTGTTGGTAGGAATAGTTTTGGAAACAATGCTTATAGAGGAAACTTTAATCCTAGACCATTCCCTAGTAATTCCTCTAATAATTATGGAAATTCCTACAAAAATTCTTATGGTAATTTTAATAAGATGCCCTCTGATTTTGAGAATAGTGTTAAAGAATTTATGATCTCTCAAAAGAATTTTAATGCCTTGCTTGAAGAAAAGTTGCTCAAAGTTGATGATTTGGCTAGGAGCGTTGATAGACTCTTGCTTGATGTTGATTCTTTGAAACTTAGATCTACTCCTCCTCAGCATGATATCAATGAGTCTCTCAAAGCTATGAGAATTTCCATTGATGAGTGCAAAGAATGAACCGCTAGATTGCGTGCTAAGAAAGATTGCTTTGTAAAGGCGTGTTCTTCTAGTTTCCATGAAAATAATGATAAAGATCTTAAAGTTATTGATATATCCCCTATTAGATCTTTGTTTTGCAATATGAATCTTAATAATGATGGGACTGGAGATGATTCAACTTTAGTAAAAGGCGTCCCAATGATTCGGAGTTTTTAGATCTTGATGCTAAATTTGGTAAAAGTGGGATTGGAGAGGTCAAGACTTTAAATAGCATTGAACCCACTATCTTGGATTTCAAGGAATTTAATTATGATAATTGTTCTTTAGAAGGTTGTATTTCCTTGTTGCAATCCGTTGTGAATTCTCCTCATGCTTATAGTCAAAATAAAGCTTGTACCAAACATATTGTTGATGCCTTGATGCAATCTTTTGATGAAAAACTTAATTTGGAAGTTTCAATACCTAGAAAGCTTAATGATGAGTGGGAACCTACTATAAAGATTAAAATTAAAGATCATGAGTGTTATGCTTTATGTGATTTGGGTGCTAGTGTTTCCACGATTCCGAAAACTTTATGTGATATTCTAGGTTTCCATGATCTTGATGATTGCTCTTTAAATTTGCACCTTGCGGATTCCACCATTAAAAAGCCAATGGGAAGGATCAATGATTTTCTCATTGTTGCAAATAGAAATTTGGTGCCCGTAGATTTAATCATTCTTGATATAGATTGCAATCTTTCTTGCCCTATTATTCTTCGTAGACCTTTCCTTAGAACGATTGGTGCGATTATTGATATGAAGGAAGGGAATATTAGATTCCAATTTCCATTAAGGAAAGGCATGGAGAACTTTCCAAGAAAGAAAGTTAAATTACCTTATGAATCTATCGTGCGAGCTACTTATGAATTGAGTGCCAAAGATGGCACTACCTAGATCTATCCTCGCTTTTATGCCTAGCTAGGGGCGTTAAACGATAGCGCTAGTTGGGGGGAAACCCAATTTTATTTGTGTTTTTTGTTTTTGTTTCTGTTTAGTAATAAATTTTGCATCTACCTTTTGTTTAGATGTGTTTTTATGTTTTAATCCTATGGTAATAGTTAATTTGATTCTGCTGAAAAACAGAAACTTTCGGCGCACATAAATAATTTTTTTAATTCATAGGAATGTGCTTTTGCGTTGATTATTTTTATGTAGATCAATAGACAAATTGCCCAAGACTTCCTATTTTGGTAGGATTTTTAGAGTTCCAGAAGTATACGAGAGTTACAGATTGCTATAGACTGTTCTGTTTTTGACAGATTCTGCCTTTCGTGTGTTGTTTGCTTATTTTGATGCATCTGTGGCTAGTATTAAGTGGTATGAACCATAGAGAACTTGAAATAAAGTAGGTTTAACACTAATATAAATAAATAATTAGTTCATTACAGTACCTTATGTGGTGGTTTTTCTTTCTTTCACTAACGGCGCTTATGAGATTTCCTGTTGAGTTTTGTGTTGTGAAGTTTTCAAGTTTTGGGTAAAGATTTGATGGACTATGGAATAAGGAGTGGCAAAAGCCTAAGCTTGGGGATGCCTAAGGAACCCCAAGATATTGAAGAATAGCCAAAAGCCTAAGCTTGGGGATGCCCCCGGAAGGCATCCCCTCTTTCGTCTTTATTTATCGATAACTTTACTTGGAGCTATATTTTTATTCGCCACATGATATGTGTTTTGCTTGGAGCGTCTTGTATGATATTAGTATTTGCTTTTTAGTTTACCACAATCATCCTTGCTTTACACACCTTTTGGGAGAATCCCACTTGATTGGAATTTATTACAATACTCTATGTGCTTCACTTATATCTTTTGAGCTAGATAGTTTTTGCTCTAGTGCTTCACTTATATCTTTTAGAGCACGGCGGTGGCTTAATTTTGAAGAAATTGTTAATCTCTCATGCTTCACTCATATTATTTTGAGAGTCTCCTATAACAGCATGGTATTTTCTATGGCTATAAATTTGGTCCTAGAATGGAGGGCATCCAAGTTGGGTATAATAAAAACTATCATAGGAAGTGAATTGGATGCTATGATCAATTTGATACTTGATAATTGTTTTGCGATATGGAGGTAGTGATATTAGAGTCATGCTGGTTGGGTGATTATGAATTTAAAGAATGCTTGTGTTGAAGTTAGCAAGTCCCGTAGCATGCACATATGGTTAAAGTTGTGTAACAAATTTGAAACATGAGGTGTTCTTAGATTGTGCATCCTTATGAGTGGTGGTCGGGGACGAGCGATGGTCTTTTCCTACCAATATATCCCCCTAGGAGCATGCGCGTAGTGCTTGGTTTTTGATGACTTGTAGATTTTTGCAATAAGTATATGAGTTCTTTTGACTAATGTTGAGTCCATGGATTATACGCACTCTCACCCTTCCATCATTGCTAGCCTCTTCGGTACCGTGCATTGCCCTTACTTACCTTGAGAGTTGGTGCAAACTTCGCTGGTGCATCCAAACCCCGTGATATGATACACTCTATCACACATAAACCTCCTCATATCTTCCTCACAACAGCCACCATACCTACCTATTATGGCATTTCCATAGCCATTCCGAGATATATTGCCATGCAACTTTCCACCGTTCTGTTCTGTTTTTTATGACACACATTATCATTGTCATTTTGCCTTGCATGATCATGTAGTTGACATCGTATTTGTGGCAAAGCCACCACGCATAAATTTTCATACATGTCACTCTTGATTCATTGCCCATCTTGGTACACCACGGGAGGCATTCATATAGAGTCATATCTTGTTCTCGTTTTGAGTTGTAATTCATGAGTTGTAAATCAATAAAAGTGTGATGATCATCATTATTAGAGCATTGTCCCCAAATAAAAAGAAGAAGAAAAAAAGAAAGGCCAAAAGAAAAAAAGGACAAAGAAAAAAAAGGGAAGGCCAAAGAAAAAAAGAAAGGCCCAAAGAAAAAAAGGAAAAAAAGGAAAAAATAAAAAAATAAAAATAAAAAGGGGGCAATGTTACTATCTCTTTTCCACACTTGTGCTTCAAAGTAGCACCATGTTCTTCATATAGCGAGTCTCATATGTTGTCACTTTCATATACTAGTGGGAATTTTTCATTATAGAACTTGGCTTGTATATTCCTACGATTCGCTTCCTCAAAATGCCCTAGGTCTTCGTGAGCAAGCAAGTTGGATGCACACCCACTTAGTTTCTTTTGTTGAGCTTTCATATATTTATAGCTCTAGTGCATCCGTTACATGGCAATCCCTACTCCTCATGTTGACATCAATTGATGGGCATCTCCATAGCCCGTTGATTATCCTCGTCAATGTGAGACTTTCTCCTTTTTTGTCTTCTCCACACAATCCCCATCATCATATTCTATCCACCCATAGTGCTATATCCATGGCTCACGCTCATGTATTGCGTGAAAGTTGAAAAAGTTTGAGATTATTTAAGTACAAAACAATTGCTTGGCTTGTCATCGGGGGTGTATAAGATGGGAGGATTTTTGTGTGACAAAAATGAAGCATGACCTAACTATATGATTTTGTAGGGATGAACTTTATTTAGCCATGTTATTTTGAGAAGACATGATTACTTTGATTAGTATTTGAAGTATTAATATTTCTTATGTCCATATGAACTTTTATTTTGAATTATTTGGATCTGAACAATCATGCCACAATAAAGAAAATTACATTGAGAATTATGCTAGGTAGCATTCCACATCAAAAATTCTGTTTTTTATCATTTACCTACTCGAGGACGAGCAGGAATTAAGCTTGGGGATGCTTGATACGTCTCCAACGTATCTATAATTTTTGATTGTTCCATGCTATTATATTACCCGGTTTGGATGTTTATGGGCATTACTTTACACATTTATATCATTTTTGGGACTAACCTACTAACCGGAGGCCTGGCCCGTATTGCTGTTTTTTTGCCTATTTCAGTATTTCCAAGAAAAGGAATATCAAACGGAGTCCAAACGGAATAAAAACTTCGGGAGCGTGATTTTTGGAACGAACGTGATCCAGAGGACTTGGAGTGCAAGTCAAGAAGCAGTCGAGGCGGCCACAAGGGTGGAGGGCGCCCCCCCTACTGGGCACGCCTCCCTATCTCGTGGGCCCCTCGGGCGTCCACCGACCTACTTCGTCCTCCTATATATACCCACGTACCCCGAGAACATCAAAGGCGACCATGATAAACTATTTCCACCACCGTAACCTTCTGTATCCGCGAGATCCCATCTTGGAGCCTTCGCCGGTGCTCCGCCGGAGGGGGAATCAACCATGGAGGGCTTCTACATCAACACCATAGCCTCTCCGATGAGTTGTGAGTAGTTTACCACAAACCTTCGGGTCCATAGTTATTAGCTAGATGGCTTCTTCTCTCTCTTTGAATCTCAATACCATGTTCTCCTTGATCTTCTTGGATAACTCTTTTTGCGGTGTGTTTGTCGAGATCCGATGAATTGTGGGTTTATGATCAAGTTTATCTATGAGAAATATTTGAATCTCCTCTGAATTCTTTTATGTGTGATTAAGTTATCTTTGCAAGTCTCTTCGAATTATCAGTTTGGTTTGGCCTACTAGATTGATCTTTCTTGCAATGGGAGAAGTGCTTAGTTTTGGGTTCAATCTTGCGGTGTCCTTTCCCAGTGACAGCAGGGGCAGCAAGGCACGTATTGTATTGTTGCCATCGAGGATAAAAATATGGGGTTTATATCATATTGCATGAGTTTATCCCTCCACATCATGTCATCTTTCTTAATGCGTTACTCTGTTCTTTATGAACTTAATACTCTAGATGCATGCTCGATAGCGGTCTATGTGTGGAGTTATAGTAGTAGATGCAGGCAGGAGTCAGTCTACTTGTCACGGACGTGATGCCTATATACATGATCATGCCTAGATAATCTCATAATTATTCGCTTTTCTATCAATTGCTCGACAGTAATTTGTTCACCCATCGTAATACTTATGCTATCTTGAGAGAAGCCACTAGTGAAACCTATGGCCTTCGGGTCTATCTTTTATCATATAAGCTTTCAATCTACTTTTATTTGTATCTTTACTTTTCCTATCTATATTATAAAATACCAAAAATATATTTATCATATCATATTATCTCTATCAGATCTCACTTTCGCAAGTGGCCGTGAAGGGATTGGCAACCCCTTTGTTGCATTGGTTGTGAGTTCTTTTTTTGTTTGTGTAGGTGCGTGGGACTTTTGAGGAGGCTCCTACTGGATTGATACCTTGGTTCTGAAAAACTGAGGGAAATACTTACGCTACTATTGCTGCATCACCCCTTCCTCTTCAAGGAAAACCAACACAAGCTCAAGACGTAGCAGTACCACGGGGTTAGGTGATGTAGAAACACTCCCGCTGCCATAGGTTGGAAGTTTCTATAAAGGAGCCCTTTGGCCAAGTATTCTTGGCGAGCTTGCTCACCGCAGCACCACCACACTCCGCTTGTTTCCCATCGACTACCTTTGGCTTCACACTGAAGGTCTTGAGCCATAAGCAGAAGTGTGGGGGAATACGGAGGAAGGCCTCGCATATGATAATGAACGCCGAGATGTGAAGAAAAGAGTTCGGAGCTAGATCATGAAAATCTAGCCCGTAATAAAACATGAGCCCTCAAACAAAGGGATGAAGAGCGAACCCTAGCCCTCGGAGGAAGTGGGAGATGAATATGACCCTCTAGCCGGATCTGGGGGTAGGAATAACCTGCCCTTGAGCAGGAAGCCTGTGGGGGATTTCCGCGATCAGGTATCTTGCCTCCCGGAGCTTCATGATATCCTCCTCTATGATGTAGGAAGCCACCCACCGGCCTTGAGGGCTGGGTCCGGACATGACTTGGAGGCGCGAAGCGATTAGCTTGAACCTTGGGTTTTGGAACTCGAGGTAGGAGAGGTTGAGGGAAGGCTTGGTGTAAAGGAAAAAGGACGAGTCTTGACCCCTTTATAAAGGCGATGAATATCAAACACCCCTCCTAGGCCTTAAAACATGCCTATTCCCAAGGAATCATGCCAATAGAACGGTTGGGTTATCCACGCCCATATTGATGAGAATCCCGCAATAAGGGGACACGATCTCTTCTTCGATAAGACGTGCCAATGAAACCGCGTCTCGGATTATGGAGCGACAGGCTAAAAACGGTTCGAATAATGACCGGGCGGTGACGTGATGTCACTCTACGTAAATTTGTCAGCGGATTGGACTCGTGAAATATTATACTCTCTACGGTTGTGTGTGGGATTTGTTTTGCAGAGCCGGACACATTTTCTGTGTTCGAAGACTATTTTGGAGTATTCGGAGAAGGAACCTGCCTTGCAATGCCGAAGACAATCTGCGCGCCGAGCACCTCGTCATTGAAGCCTGGTTCAGGGGCTACTGAGGGAGTCCTGGATAAAGGGGTCCTCGGACGACCAGACTATTAACATGGGCCGGACTATTGGGCTATGAAGAAACAAGACAGAAGACTTCTTCCCGTGTCCGGATGGGACTCTCTTTGGCGTGGATGGCAAGCTTGGTGATTCAGATATGTAGATTCCTTTCTCTGTAACCGACTTTGTATAAACCCTAGTCCCCTCCGGTGTTGATGTCTACTACACAACCTTCTTCTTGTAGACGTTGTTGGGCCTGCAAGTGCACATGTTTGTAGGACAGTAGCAAATTTCCCTCAAGTGGATGACCTAAGGTTTATCAATCCGTAGGAGGCGTAGGATGAAGATGGTCTCTCTCAAACAACCCTGCAACCAAATAACAAAGAGTCTCTTGTGTCCCCAACACACCCAATACAACGGTAAATTGTATAGGTGCACTAGTTCGGCGAAGAGATGGTGATACAAGTGCAATATGGATGGTAGATATAGGTTTTTGTAATCTGAAATAATAAAAAAAAGCAAGGTAACTAATGATAAAAGTGAGCGTAAACGGTATTGCAATGATAGGAAACAAGGCCTAGGGTTCATACTTTCACTAGTGTAAGTTCTCTCAACAATAATAACATAGATAGATAATATAACAAGCCCTCAACATGCAACAAAGAGTCACTCCAAAGCCACTAATAGCGGAGAACAAATGTAGAGATTATGGTAGGGTACGAAACCACCTCAAAGTTATTCTTTCGGATCAATCTATAAAAGAGTTCATACTAGAATAACACCTTAAGACACAAATCAACAAAAACCCTAATGTCACCTAGATACTCCATTGTCACCTCAAGTATCCGTGGGCATGATTATACGATATGCATCACACAATCTCAGATTCATCTAACCAACACAAAGTACTTCAAAGAGTGCCCCAAAGTTTCGATCGGAGAGTCAAGAACGTGTGCCAACCCCTATGCATAGGTTCCCAATGTCACAAAACCCACAAGTTGATCACCAAAACATACATCAAGTGGCACATGATATCCCATTGTCACCACAGATAATCACGGCAAGACATACATCAAGTGTTCTCATAAAGACTCAATCCGATAAGATAACTTCAAAGGGGAAACTCAATTCATCACAAGAAAGTAGAGGGGGAGAAACATCATAAGATCCAACTACAATAGCAAAGCTCGGGATACATCAAGATCGTGCCATAGAGAGAACATGAGAGAGAGATCAAACACATAGCTGCTGGTACATACCCTCAGCCTCGAGGGTGAACTACTCCCTCCTCGTCATGGATAGCATCGGGATGATGAAGATGGCCACCGGTGATGGGATCCCCCTCCGGCAGGGCGCCAGAAAGGGCTCCCGAGAGGTTTTTGGTGGCTACAGAGGCTTGTGGCGGCGGAACTCCCGATCTATCTTCTGTTCTGGAAGTTTTAGGGTACGTAGGTATATATGTGTGAAAGGAGTACGTCGGTAGAGCTACAGGGGCCCCATGAGGCAGGGGGCGCGCCCTAGGGGGGTGGGCGTGCCCCCCACCCTCATGAGCACCTCCCGTATCTTCTGACGTGGGGTCTAAGTCCATCAGGTGGGTTTCCTTCAAAAAATAACTTCTCCAGTTGATTTCGTTCCGTTTTGACTCCGTCTGATATTCATTTTCCTCGAAACACTGAAATAGGCATAAAACAACAAATCTGGGCTGGGCCTTCGGTTAATAGGTTAGTCCCAAAAATAATATAAAAGTGGATAATAAAGCCCAATATTGCCTAAAATAGTAGATAAAGTAGCATGGAGCAATAAAAAATTATAGAGTTGGAGACGTATCAGGTGTCTATATAAACCGGTGGCAAGTTTTGACACCGACACATAGCACTATTGTGGAATAGAATATGGTGGTTGTGGAGAAGACCAAAAAGGAGAAGATAGTCTCACATCAACTAGGCATATCAATGGGTTATGGAGATGCCCATCAATAGATATCAATGTGAGTGAGTAGGGATTGCCATGCAACGGATGCACTAGAGCTATAAGTGTATGAAAGCTCAAAAGAAACTAAGTGGGTGTGCATCCAACTTGCTTGCTCATGAAGACCTAGGGCATTTGAGGAAGCCCATCGTTGGAATATACAAGCCAAGTTCTATAATGAAAAATTCCCACTAGTATATGAAAGTGACAAAATAAGAGACTCTCTGTCATGAAGATCATGGTGCTACTTTGAAGCACAAGTGTAGAAAAAGGATAGTAACATTACCCCTTCTCTCTTTGTCTTTTTTTTAATTTGGGCTTCTTTGGCCTATTTTTTTCTCACATGGGACAATGCTCTAATAATGATGATCATCACACTTCTATTTACTTACAGCTCAAAAAATTACAACTCAATGCTTAGAACAAAATACAATTCTATGTGAATGCCTCCGGCAGTGTACCGGGATGTGCAATGAATTAAGAGTGACATGTACGAAAAAATTATGAAAGGTAGCTTTGCCACAAATATGATGTCCACTACATAATCATGCAAAGCAATATGACAATGATGAAGCGTGTCATAATAAACGGAACGATGCAAAGTTGCATGGCAATATATGGAAATGCCATAATAGGTAGGTATGGTGGCTGTTTTGAGGAAGGTATATGGTGGGTGTATGGTACCGACGAAAGTTGCACGGTACTAAAGAGGCTAGCAATGGCAGAAGGGTGAGAGTGCGTATAATCCATGGACTCAACATTAGTCATAAAGAACTCACATACTTATTGCAAAAATCTATTAGTTACCATAACAAAGTACTACGCGCATGCTCCTAGGGGGATAGATTGGTAGGAAAAGACCATCGCTCGTCCCCGGCCGCCACTCATAAGGAGGACAATCAATGAATACCTCATGCTCCAAATTTGTTACACAACAGTTCACCATACGTGCATGCTACGTGACTCGCAAACCTCAACCCAAGTATTTCTCAAATATACAATTACTCCACTGGCATGACTCTAATACCACAATATTCATATCTCAAAACAATCATAAAGAATCAAACTTCTCATAGTATTGAATGCACTTTATATGAAAGTTTTTATTATATCCCTCTTGGATGCCCATCGCATTAGGACTAATTTTATAACCAAAGAAAATTACCATGCTGTTCTAAAAGACTCTCAAAATAATATAAGTGAAGCATGAGAGTTTAAAAATTTCTATAAAATAAAGCCAACAACGTGCTCTAAAAAGATATAAGTGAAGTACTAGAGCAATATTGCCTAGCTCAAAAGATATAAGTGAAGCACATAGAGTATTCTAATAAATCACGATTCATGCGTGTCTCTCCCAAGGTGTGTACAGCAAGGATTATTGTGGTAAACTAAAAAGCAAAGACTCAAATCATACAAGATGCTCCAAGCAAAACACATATCATGTGGTGAATAAAAATATAGCCTTAAGTAAAGTTACCGATAGATGAAGACGAAAGAGGGGATGCCTTCCGGGGCATCCCCAAGCTTAGGCTTTTGGTTGTCCTTGAATATTACCTTGGGGTAACTTGGGAATCCCTAAGCTTAGGCTCTTGCCACTCCTTATTCCATAGTCCATCAAATCCCTACCCAAAACTTGAAAACTTCACAACACAAAACTCAACAGAAAATCTCATGAGCTCCGTTAGTATAAGAAAATAAATCACCACTTTAAGGTACTTGTCGGTGTCAAAACCGGCGGATCTCGGGTAGGGGGTCCAGAACTGTGCGTCTAGGCGGATGGTAACAAGAGACGAGGGACACGATGTTTTTACCCAGGTTCGGGCCCTCTCGATGGAGGTAAAACCCTACGTCCTGCTTGATTAATATTGATGATATGGGTAGTACAAGAGTAGATCTACCACGAGATCAAGGAGGCTAAACCCTAGAAGCTAGCCTATGGTATGATTGTTGTAATGTATGTTGTCCTACGGACTAAAGCCCTCCGGTTTATATAGACACCGGAGGAGGCTAGGGTTACACAGAGTCGGTTACAATGGTAGGAGATCTACACATCCGTATTGCCAAGCTTGCCTTCCACACCAAGGAAAGTACCATCCGGACACGAGCCGGAGTCTTCAATCTTGTATCTTCGTAGTCTTGGAGTCCGGCGGATATTGATAGTCCGGCTGTCCGGACACCCCCTAGTCCAGGACTCCCTCAGTACTGTTGCAAACTCATTCTTTATTTATATTGGTGTAATATCTACTGTATTACAACTTCTCTATGGTTCATACCCTCCGATACTACTCATAGATTCATCAAAATAAGCAAACAACACATAGAAAACAGAATCTGTCAAAAACAGAACAATCTGTAGTAATTTGTAACTCTCGAATACTTCTGTAGCTCCAAAAATCCTGAGAAATTAGGAAGTCCTAAGGAATTTGTTTATGAATCTTACTCAAAAATAATCAACTTAAAAGCACGCTTCTGTGGATTATGAAAACTGTTTTCATGAGTGCAAAAGTTTCTGTTTTTCAGCAAGATCAAATCAACTATTACCATAAGCCATCCCAAAGGTCTTACTTGGCACTTTATTGAAACAAAAGCTATAAAACATGATTACTACAGTAGCTTAATCATGTGAACACACCAAAACATTAGGTATAAATGTTGGGTTGTCTCCCAACAAGCGCTTTTCTTTATTGCCTTTTAGCTAGGCATGATGATTTGAATGATGCTTGTATAAAAGATAGGAATTGAAACATAGTGGGAGCATCATGAAGCGTATGACTAACACATTTAAGTCTAACCCACTTCTTATGCATAGGGATTTTATGAGCAAACAACTTATGGTAACAAGAATCAATTAGCATAGGAAGGCAAAACAAGCATAACTTCAAGATTTTCAACACATATAGAGGAAACTTGATATTATTGCAACTCCTACAAGCATATATTACTCCCTCATAATAATTTTCAGTAGCATCAGGAATGAATTCAACAATGTAACCATCACACACAGCATTCTTTTCATGATCCACAAGCATATAAATTTTACTACTCTCCACATAAGCAAAATTCTTCTCATTCATAGTAGTGGGAGCAAACTCAACAAAATAACTATCATGTGAGGCATAATCCAATTGAAAATTAAAATCACGATGACAAGTTTCATGGTTATCATTATTCTTTATAGCATACATGTCATCACAATAATCATCATAGATAGCAACTTTGTTCTCATAATCAATTGGAACCTCTTCCAAAATAGTGGATTCATCACTAAATAAAGTCACGACCTCTCCAAATCCACTTTCATAATTATCACAATAAGATTCAACACCCTCAAAAATAGTGGGATTATTAGTTCCTAAAGTTGACACTTTTCCAAACCCACTTTCATCAATATAATCATCATAAATAGGAGGCATGCTTTCATCATAATAGATATTCTCATCAAAACTTGGGGGACAAAAAATATCATCTTCATCAAACATAACATCCCCAAGCTTGTAGCTTTGCATATCATTAGCATCATGGATATTCAAAGAATTCATACTAACAACATTGCAATCATGCCCATCATACAAAGATTTTATGCCAAACATTTTATTGCATTCTTCCTCTAGCAATTGAGCACAATTATCGGAATCCTTATTTTCACGAAAGACGTTAAAAAGATGAAGCATATTAGGCAACCTCAATTTCATTTTTTTGTAGTTTTCTTTTATAGACTAAACTAGTGATAAAACAAGAAACTAAAAGATTAGATTGCAAGATCTAAAGATATACCTTCAAGAACTAACCTCCCCGGCAATGGCGCCAGAAAAGAGCTTGATGTCTACTACGCAACCTTCTTCTTGTAGACGTTGTTGGGCCTCCAAGTGCAGAGGTTTGTAGGACAGTAGCAAATTTCCCTCAAGTGGATGACCTAAGGTTTATCAATCCGTGGGAGGCATAGGATGAAGATGGTCTCTCTCAAACAACCCTGCAACCAAATAACAAAGAGTCTCTTGTGTCCCCAACACACCCAATACAATGGTAAATTGTATAGGTGCACTAGTTCAGCGAAGAGATGGTGATACAAGCGTAATATGGATGGTAGTTATGGATTTTCTTAATCTAAAAATATAAAAACAACAAGGTAGCAAGTGATAAAAGTGTGCGAAAAAGGTATTGCAATGCTTCGAAACAAGGCCTAGGGTTCAGACTTTCACTAGTGCAAGTTCTCTGAACAATGATAACATAATTGGATCAAATAACAATCCCTCGACATGAAACAAAGAGTCATTCCAAAGTCACTAATAGCGGAGAACAAATGAAGAGATTACTGTAGGGTACGAAACCACCTCAAAGTTATTCTTTTTGATCAATCCATTGGGCTATTCCTATAAGTGTCACAAATAGCCCTAGAGTTCGTAGTAAAATAACACCTTAAGACACATATCAACCAAAATCATAGTGTCACCTATATACTCCAATGTCACCTCAAGTATCCGCGAGTTTGATTATACGATAGGCATCACACAATCTCAGATTCATCTATTCAAACCAACACAAAGAACATAAAAGAGTTCCCCAAAGTTTCTACCGAAGAGTCAAGACGAAAACGTGTGCCAACCCCTATGCATAAGTTCACAAGGTCATAGAGCCCTCAAGTTGATCACCAAAACATACATCAAGTGGATCACGTGAATATCCCATTGTCACCACAGATAAGCACATGCAAGACTTATATCAAGTGTTCTCAAATCCTTAAAGACTCAACCCAATAAGATAACTTCAAAGGGAAAACTCAATCCATTACAAGAAGGTAGAGGGGGAGAAACATCATAAGATCTAACTATAATAGCAAAGCTCGCGGTACATCAAGATCGTGCCAAATCAAGAACACGAGAGAGAGAGAGAGAGAGAGAGAGAGAGAGAGAGAGAGAGATCAAACACATAGCTACAGGTACATACCCTCAGTCCCGAGGGTGAACTACTCCCTCCTCGTCATGGAAAGAACCGGGATGATGAAGATGGCCACCGGTGTTGGATCCCCCTCCGGCAGGGTGGCGAAACAGGGTCCCGATTGTTTTTCGTGGCTACAAAGGCTTGCGGCGGCGGAACTCCCGATCTTGCTTTTGTTCTGGAAGTTTGGGGATATATAAGAGGTGTTGGCGTCGGGAACAAGTAAGGGGGTCCCCGAGTCATCCACGAGGTAGGGGGCGCGCCCTCCACCCTCGTGGTTGACTCGGGACTCTTCTGGCCCAACTCTTTTTCTTCGGAGGCTTCTTCTGGTCCAAAAACGAGCTCCGCAAATTTTCAGGTCAATTGGACTCCGTTTGGTATTCCTTTTCTCTAAAACTCAAAAACAAGGAAAAAACAGAAACTGGCACTGGCACTGGGCTCTAGGTTAATAGGTTAGTCCCAAAAATTATATAAAATAGCAT
The DNA here is from genome assembly GCA_963921465.1 of Triticum timopheevii. Taxonomy (NCBI): domain Eukaryota; kingdom Viridiplantae; phylum Streptophyta; class Magnoliopsida; order Poales; family Poaceae; genus Triticum; species Triticum timopheevii. The sequence goes on from OY997270.1 coordinate 111,386,189, forward strand.
ATAAATGCATATAACATCCAAGATGGATAATATAATAGCATGGAACAATAAAAAATTATAGATACGTTGGAGACGTATCAATGTGCTGCAGTTACAATAATCCAATGACTTCTATACTTATATCATTGTTTGGTTTATGTAATTGTTGGCGCAAATATCTCGACTCGCTAAACAGTGCATGCAAGTTTCTTATTGAAACAAAGCACTAAAAATGACAAGCATGCAATGCAATTATTCAGGACCTGCAACGCGTCTGAATGTAAACAAGTGGGCTATATATATTGGACTCCACTAAATGTTTCAACTATTCATTTAATCCACAAAGTAAGATGTTTTCTCGATGAAAATAATATTAATGTTCATGCAGCCACAAGTATGCTACCTTTCAATTTGTAAACAGATGGTCTACTAGAAAGTATGCGGTCGAAAAGGTTGGTCTTACTATTACAATATAGAAGATGTTTGTACTGCAAGATAAATGTTGTTTTAGGTCTTATCTTATTCTGTTAATTACAAAACTATCTCCAAATAACTTATAGATATATTGAAATCACACAAATTTGGAGAGACCATCTATGGTACTTCTCAATTTTGGTATTGGCGGTGCCATTGTCATTCGAGATTATTTTGATGTTAACTTTTTTTGTCCTTTAAATTTAAAATACTTGAATCATGATCTGGGTGATTCTTCTTGATCTGGTCGGTGAGTGAGGAGGTAAGAAACAGGGACATAGATGCACATCGGGCTTAGAATTTAGGGAAATAGAAACCATCTAAAGTCTCTCTACCCTAAAATAAATCCGAACATTTTAGTGAAGCTTGATGCCCGTGCAAATGAATCTGAATATTTAATTATCTTATAATTGTCCATATGATGATGGAGCAGCTATTTGGGCCGACCTCCTGCTGTTCTCGTAAAGTTTGGTTTAGTATTTTGTTTTTCTCTACAAAAGATCAAGTAATCTGATATCGAGCTCGTTCTTTTAGAGTAATTGAATATTGAGTTTGTAATGATTGTTCATGCCTAATTGGCAATATATATTGACAACAAAATTTTTTTTGTGAGACGAAGGGCATGACTGATGGCACCGGCACGAAGGTGAGCGCCGGTGGATATAAGCAAGAAAAGGAGTAGCGCAAGGCGGTAGGCAGCCTTGAAGAAGATGAGAGGGCCTGCTGCTTGGGTTTGGTCCTAGGGATTTTTGGATCAGCGCCGGCGGCCCAAGTATCTTCTTCTGTCTCTGGATCCTAAACTGTATATCTCTATAATCTGCAATGACACGTAATAGTGACGGGTACAAGTGTGTAGCTGCTCCAGTGCCGCTGCATGCCCCAATACAACCCAAACGTGGATGCGGGTGGATGTGGGTACCATGACCGCCACCAAGGATGTGAGGGTCACGCCCACAACCGGCATGGACGCGGTAGGCGCGCCGAAACTGTCAAGGACACGGGAGCCGCACTACAATCTTAGTTTTTCCTAATTTCTTTAGGTATGTGAGGTCGATTTAATAATCACATATATGCTGAAATTTTGACACTGAAGAACCAACAATCGAGTTATATGAAGTTTATTGCGAGAGCTATACCAATTTTTTTAGTACTGGGTAATTCCCATGCGTACCAATGGTGAAATATTTAGGTCTAAATCATACTTGCCACTCTTCATGAACCTATCAAGGAGAACATTTCAATACAAATTGTTGCAAAGGTGTTCTCAACACCGACTAGAAAGAAGAGGGTTTGATTTTTCAATGCTCATTTTTGTAAGCTTGATTCACAAGGAGCTTCTCAATGTTGTACATGTAGTTCGTGAGTAACATAAGTAAAACCTATTTCTTCATTCTTGTCTTGTACCTCTGATTCATCTTCCACTAATTAGTAGAGTTCAGTTATGTGCTTCAATATTAAGAACTCATCATCTTCTAAAACAAATTTTGTTACCTACTCAAACATATTTTGTTCCTGTGTTTCCGATAAATTTTCTATAAATGTGTTCAATGGAACCTGCATAACCTGCATTGGACCATGCTCATTTGCTCTATCCATTTCTTCTAAAGGGTCTAGATTCCAATGCATTCATAAATACTCCCTCCATTCCTTTATATAAGGTGTATTATTTTCAGCACGTTAACCAAGGCACATAATTAGGAAGAAATTACCCTTGTCTAATTCATAGATTAGCGGGAAGTAAATCATTTAGGATAGGAAAGGAAGAGATACACGGAAACGGGAGAGAGATAGTTTCCTATTCTTTCTCTACAAGGATAGATACATGCAATCAGGGGAGAAATACTTTCCTTTTTCTGGAGAGCCATGATCGGAATTATGAGGAATTAGAACAAATGCACATTACATTGTGGAATTTTATCAAAAAACAAATAAACCTTATATAAAGGAACGTAGGGAGTATGATTTAGTGTGTTATTACATTTCCCTGAATAAGATGCTATATTTTCTGTGGGAATTGCTACCTCTTGAGCTTGCGTTGGTTTTTCCCTTGAAGAGGAAAGGGTGATGCAGCAAAGTAGCATAAGTATTTCCCTCAGTTTTGAGAACCAAGGTATCAATCTAGTAGGAGACGACACACAAGTCACCTAGTACTTGCACAAACAATCAAGAACCTTGCAACCAACACGATAAAGGGCTTGCCAATCCCTTCATGGTCACTCGCAAAAGTGAGATCTGATAGAGATAATAAAGTAAATATTTTTGATATTTTTGTTGTATAGATTGGAAAGTAAAGATTGCAAAATAGTAAACGATATGCAATCTAAATAAAAGAGATGTAAAATAATAAGAAAGAGACTCGGGGCCATAGGTTTCACTAGTGGCTTCTCTCAAGATAGCATGTATTGCGGTGGGTGAACAAATTACTGCTGAGCAATTGATAGAAGAGCGCATAATTATGAAGATATCTAAGGCAATGATCATGAACATAGGCATCATGTCTATGTCAGTAGACCGAAACGATTCTGCATCTACTACTATTACTCCACACATCAACCGCTATCTAGCATGCATCTAGAGTATTACGTACATAAGAACGGAATAACGCATTAAGCAAGATGACATGATGTAGAGGGACAAACTCAAGCAATATGATATAAACCCCATCTTTTTATCCTCGATGGCAACAATACAATACGTGCCTTGCTGCCCCTACTATCACTGGGAAAGGACACCGCAAGATTGAACTCAAAGCTAAGCACTTCTCCCATTGCAAGAAAGATCAATCTAGTAGGCCAAACTAAACCGATAATTCGAAGAGACTTGCAATAATATCAAATCATGCATGTAAGAATTCAGAGAAGAACCAAATAATATTCATAGATAATCTTGTTCATAAATCCACAATTCATCGGATCTCGGCAAACACACCGCAAAAGAATATTACATCGAATAGATCTCCAAGAACATCGAGGAGAACGTTGTATTGAGAATCAAAGAGAGAGAAGAAGCCATCTAGCTAATAACTATGGACCCGAAGGTCTGTCGTAAACTACTCACGCTTCATCGGAGAGGCTATGGTGTTGATTTAGAAGCCCTCCATGATCGATTCCCCCTCCGGCATGTCACCGGAAAAGGCCCCAAGATGGGATCTCACGGGTACAAAAGGTTGCGGCGGCGGAAAAGTGGTTTCGTGGCTCCCCCTGATGTTTTTAGGGTATAAGAGTATATATAAGCAAAAGAAGTAGGTCGGTGGAGCTACGAGGGGCCCATGAGGGTGGGGGCGCGCCTACCCCCCTAGGCGCGCCCTCCTGCCTCGTGGCCTCCTCGTAGAGTACCAGACTTCAACTCCAAGTCTTCTGGATTGCTTTTGGTCCAAGAAAGACCGTCGCGAAGCTTTCATTCCGTTTGGACTCCGTTTGGTATTCCTTTTGTGTACAACTCTAAAATAGGCAAAAAAACAGAAACTGGCATTGGGCCTCCGGTTAATAGGTTAGTCCCAAAAATAATATAAAAGAGCATATTAAAGCCCATTAAATATCCATAACAGATAATATAATAGCTTGGAACAATAAAAAAATTATAGATACATTGGAAACGTATCAAGCATCACCAAGCTTAGTTCCTGCTCGTCCTCGAGTAGGTAAATGATAAAAACGGAATTTTTGATGTGGAATGCTACCTAGCATATTTATCAATGTAATTTTACTTATTGTGGAATGAATGTTCAGATTCAAGACAAAAGTTTAATATTGACATAAAAATAATAATACTTCAAGCATACTAGCAAAGCAATCATGTCTTCTAAAAATAACATGGTCAAAGAAAGTTATCCCTACAAAATCATATAGTCTGGTTATGCTCTATCTTCATCACACAAAGTATTTAATCATGCAAAACCCCAATGACAAGCCAATCAATTGTTTCATACTTTTGATGTTCTCAAACTTCTTCAATCTTCATGCAATACATGAGCGTGAGCCATGGACATAGCACTATATGTGGAATAGAATGGTGGTTGTGGAGAAGACAAAAAGGAGAAGATAGTCTCACATCAACTAGGCATATCAATGGGCTATGGAGATGCCCATCAATAGATATCAATGTGACTGAGTAGGGATTTCCATGCAACGGATGCACTAGAGCTATAAGTTTATGAAAGCTCAACAAAAGAAACTAAGTGGGTGTGCATCCAACTTGCTTGCTCACGAAGACCTAGGGCACTTTTGAGGAAGCCCGTCATTTGAATATACAAGCCAAGTTCTATAATGAAAAATTTCCACTAGTATATGAAGGTGACAACATAGGACACTCTCTATCATGAGGATCATCGTGCTACTTTGAAGTGCAAGTGTGGTAAAAGGATAGTAGCATTGTCCCTTCTCTCTTTTTCTCTCATTTTTTATTTGGGCCTTTTCTCTTCCTTTTTTATGGCCTCTTTTTTTAGTCCGGAGTCTCATCCCGACTTGTGGGGGAATAATAGTCTCCATCATCCTTTCCTCACTGGTACAATGCTCTAATAATGAAGGTCATCACACTTTTATTTACTTACAACTCAAGAATTACAACTCGATACTTAGAACAAAACATGACTCTATATGAATGTCTCCGGTGGTGTACCGGGATGTGCAATGTGAAGGAAATATGCCCTAGAGGCAATAATAAAATTATTATTTATTTCCTTATAATCATGATAAATGTTTATTATTCATGCTAGAATTGTATTAATCGGAAACATAATACATGTGTGAATACATAGACAAACAAAGTGTCACTAGTATGCCTCTACTTGACTAGCTCGTTAATCAAAGATGGTTATGTTTCCTAACCATGAACAAAGAGTTGTTATTTGATTAACGAGGTCACATCATTAGTTGAATGATCTGATTGACATGACCCATTCCATTAGCTTAGCACCCGATCGTTTAGTATGTTGCTAATGCTTTCTTCATGACTTATACATGTTCCTATGACTATGAGATTATGCAACTCCCGTTTACCGGAGGAACACTTTGGGTGCTACCAAACGTCACAACGTAACTGGGTGATTATAAAGGAGCATTACAGGTGTCTCCAAAGGTAGATGTTGGGTTGGCGTATTTCGAGATTAGGATTTGTCACTCCGATTGTCGGAGAGGTATCTCTGGGCCCTCTCGGTAATACACATCACATAAGCCTTGCAAGCATTACAACTAATATGTTAGTTGTGAGATGATGTATTACAGAACGAGTAAAGAGACTTGCCGGTAACGAGATTGAACTAGATATTGGATATCGACGATCGAATCTCACGCAAGTAACATACCGATGACAAAGGGAACAAAGTATGTCGTTATGCGGTCTGACCGATAAAGATCTTCGTAGAATATGTAGGAACCAATATGGGCATCCAGGTCCCGCTATTGGTTATTGACCGGAGACGTGTCTCGGTCATGTCTACATTGTTCTCGAACCCGTAGGGTCCGCACGCTTAAGGTTACGATGACAGTTACATTATGAGTTTATGCATTTTGATATACCGAAGGTTGTTCGGAGTCCCGGATGTGATCACGGACATGACGAGGAGTCTCGAAATGGTCGATACGTAAAGATTGATATATTGGAAGCCTATGTTTGGACATCGGAAGTGTTCCGGGTGAAATCGGGATTTTACCGGGTTACCGGGAGGTTACCGGAACCCCCCGGGAGCCATATGGGCCTTCATGGGCCTTAGTGGAAAGGAGAAAGGGCTGCCCACAAGGGCTGCGCGCCTCCCCCCCTTCCCCTAGTCCTATTAGGACTAGGAGAGGTGGCCGGCCACCCCTTTCCCCCTTCCCTTCCGAGGAATCCTAGTTGGACTAGGATTGGGGGGGGGGGGAATCCTACTCCCAGAGGGAGTAGGACTCTCCTGCGCCTCCCTCCTTGGCCAGCCAGCCTCCCCTCCTCTCCTCCTTTATATACGGAGGCAGGGGCACCTCTAAACACACAAGTTGATCCACGTGATCTATTCCTTAGCCGTGTGCGGTGCCCCCTGCCACCATATACCTCGATATTACTGTAGCGGAGTTTAGGCGAAGCCCTGCTGCTGTAGTTCATCAAGATCGTCACCACGCCGTCGTGCTGACGGAACTCTTCCCCGACACTTTGCTGGATCGGAGTCCGGGGATCGTCATCGAGCTGAACGTGTGCTCGAACTCGGAGGTGCCGTAATTTCGGTGCTTGATCGGTTGGATCGTGAAGACGTACGACTACTTCCTCTACGTCGTGTCATCGCTTCCGCAGTCGGTCTGCGTTGGGTACGTAGACAACACTCTCCCCTCGTTGCTATGCATCACATGATCTTGCGTGTGCGTAGGAAATTTTTTGAAATTACTACGAAACCCAACAGTGGCATCCGAGCCTAGGTTATTTATGTTGATGTTATATGCACGAGTAGAACACAAGTGAGTTGTGGACGATACAAGTCATACTGCCTACCAGCATGTCATACTTTGGTTCGGCGGTATTGTTGGACGAGACGACCCGGGCCAACCTTACGCGTACGCTTACGCGAGACCGGTTCCCTCGACGTGCTTTGCACATAGATGGCTTGCGGGCGACTGTCTCTCCAACTTTAGTTGAACCGAGTATGGCTACGCCCGGTCCTTGAGAAGGTTAAAACGGAGTCTATTTGACAAACTATCATTGTGGTTTTGATGCGTAGGTGAGATTGGTTCTTACTTAAGCCCGTAGCAGCCACGTAAAACATGCAACAACAAAGTAGAGGACGTCTAACTTGTTTTTGCAGGGCATGTTGTGATGTGATATGGTCAAGGCATGATGCTGAATTTTATTGTATGAGATGATCATGTTTTGTAACCGAGTTATCGGCAACTGGCAGGAGCCATATGGTTGTCGCTTTATTGTATGCAATGCAATCGCGATGTAATGCTTTACTTTATTACTAAACGGTAGTGATAGTCGTGGAAGCATAAGATTGGCGAGACGACAATGATGCTACGATGGAGATCAAGGTGTCGCGCCGGTGACGATGGTGATCATGACGGTGCTTCGGAGATGGAGATCACAAGCACAAGATGATGATGGCCATATCATATCACTTATATTGATTGCATGTGATGTTTATCCTTTTATGCATCTTATCTTGCTCTGATTGACGGTAGCATTATAATATGATCTCTCACTAAATTATCAAGAAGTGTTCTCCCTGAGTATGCACCGTTGCCAAAGTTCGTCGTGCCCAGACACCACGTGATGATCGGGTGTGATAAGCTCTACGTCCATCTACAACGGGTGCAAGCCAGTTTTGCACACGCAGAATACTCAGGTTAAACTTGACGAGCCTAGCATATACAGATATGGCCTCGGAACACGGAGACCGAAAGGTCGAGCGTGAATCATATAGTAGATATGATCAACATAAACGATGTTCACCATTGAAAGCGACTCCATCTCACGTGATGATCGGTTATGGTTTAGTTGATTTGGATCACGTAATCACTTAGAAGATTAGAGGGATGTCTATCTAAGTGGGAGTTCTTAAGTAATATGATTAATTGAACTTAAATTTATCATGAACTTAGTACCTGATAGTATCTTGCTTGATTATGTTGATTGTAGATAGATGGCTCGTGTTGTTGTTCCGTTGAATTTTAATGCGTTCCTTGAGAAAGCAAAGTTGAAAGATGATGATAGCAATTACACGGACTGGGTCCGTAACTTGAGGATTATCCTCATTGCTGCTCAGAAGAATTACGTCCTGGAAGCACCGCTGGGTGCCAGGCCTGCTGCTGGAGCAACACCAGATGTTATGAACGTCTGGCAGAGCAAAGCTGATGACTACTCGATAGTTCAGTGTGCCATGCTTTACGGCTTAGAATCGGGACTTCAACGACGTTTTGAACATCATGGAGCATATGAGATGTTCCAGGAGTTGAAGTTAATATTTCAAGCAAATGCCCGAATTGAGAGATATGAAGTCTCCAATAAGTTCTATAGCTGCAAGATGGAGGAGAACAGTTCTGTCAGTGAGCATATACTCAAAATGTCTGGGTATAATAATCACTTGATTCAATTGGGAGTTAATCTTCCGGATGATTGCGTCATTGACAGAATTCTCCAATCACTGCCACCAAGCTACAAGAGCTTCGTGATGAACTATAATATGCAAGGGATGAACAAGACTACTCCCGAGTTCTTCGCAATGCTGAAAGCTGTGGAGGTAGAAATCAAGAAGGAGCATCAAGTGTTGATGGTTAACAAGACCACTAGTTTCAAGAAAAAGGGCAAAGGGAAGAAAAAGGGGAACTTCAAAAAGAATGGCAAGCTAGTTGCTACTCAAGAGAAGAAACCCAAGTCTGGACCTAAGCCTGAAACTGAGTGCTTCTACTGCAAGCAGACTAGTCACTGGAAGCGGAACTACCCCAAGTATTTGGCGGATAAAAAGGATGGCAAAGGTATATGTGATATACATGTTATTGATGTGTACCTTACTAGAGCTCGCAGTAGCACCTGGGTATTTGATACTGGTTCTGTTGCTAATATTTGCAACTCGAAACAGGGACTACGGAATAAGCGGGCACTGGCAAAGGACGAGGTGACGATGCGCGTGGGAAATGGTTCCAAAGTTGATGTGATCGCGGTCGGCACGCTACCTCTACATCTACCTTCGGGATTAATATTAGACCTAAATAATTGTTATTTGGTGCCAGCGTTGAGCATGAACATTATATCTGGATCTTGTTTAATGCGAGACGGTTATTCATTTAAATCAGAGAATAATGGTTGTTCTATTTATATGAGTAATATCTTTTATGGTCATGCACCCTTGAAGACTGGTCTATTCTTATTGAATCTCGATAGTAGTAATACACATATTCATAATGTTGAAGCCAAAAGATGCAGAGTTGATAATGAAAGTGCAACTTATTTGTGGCACTGTCGTTTAGGTCATATCAGTATAAAGCGCATGAAGAAACTCCATACTGATGGACTTTTGGAACCACTTGATTATGAATCACTTGGTACTTGCGAACCGTGTCTCATGGGCAAGATGACTAAAACACCGTTCTCCGGTACTATGGAGAGAGCAACAGATTTGTTGGAAATCATACATACCGATGTATGTGGCCCGATGAATATTGAGGCTCGTGGCGGATATCGTTATTTTCTCACCTTCACAGATGATTTAAGCAGATATGGGTATATCTACTTAATGAAACATAAGTCTGAAACATTTGAAAAGTTCAAAGAATTTCAGAGTGAAGTTGAAAATCATCGTAACAAGAAAATAAAGTTTCTACGATCTGATCGTGGAGGAGAATATTTGAGTTACGAGTTTGGTGTACATTTGAAAAACTGTGGAATAGTTTCGCAACTCACGCCACCCGGAACACCACAGCGTAATGGTGTGTCCGAACGTCGTAATCGCACTTTATTAGATATGGTGCGATCTATGATGTCTCTTACTGATTTACCGCTATCATTTTGGGGATATGCTTTAGAGACGGCCGCATTCACGTTAAATAGGGCACCATCAAAATCCGTTGAGACGACGCCTTATGAACTGTGGTTTGTCAAGAAACCAAAGTTGTCGTTTCTTAAAGTTTGGGGCTGCGATGCTTATGTGAAAAAGCTTCAACCTGATAAGCTCGAACCCAAATCGGAGAAATGTGTCTTCATAGGATACCCAAAGGAGACTATTGGGTACACCTTCTATCACAGATCCGAAGGCAAGACATTCGTTGCTAAGAATGGATCCTTTCTAGAGAAGGAGTTTCTCTCGAAAGAAGTGAGTGGGAGGAAAGTAGAACTTGACGAGGTAACTGTACCTGCTCCCTTACTGGAAAGTAGTTCATCACAGAAAATTGTTTCAGTGACACCTACACCAGTTAGTGAGGAAGCCAATGATAATGATCATGAAACTTCAGATCAAGATACTGCTGAACCTCGTAGATCAACCAGAGTAAGATCCGCACCAGAATGGTACGGTAATCCTATTCTGGAAGTCATGATACTAGATCATGATGAACCTACGAACTATGAAGAAGCGATGGTGAGCCCAGATTCCGCAAAGTGGCTTGAAGCCATGAAATCTGAGATGGGATCCATGTATGAGAACAAAGTATGGACTTTGGTTGACTTGCCCGATGATCGGCAAGCAATTGAGAATAAATGGATCTTTAAGAAGAAGACTGACGCTGATGGTAATGTTACTGTCTACAAAGCTCGACTTGTCGCAAAAGGTTTTCGGCAAGTTCAAGGGATTGACTACGATGAGACCTTCTCACCCGTAGCGATGCTTAAGTCCGTCCAAATCATGTTAGCAATTGCCGCATTTTATGATTATGAAATTTGGCAGATGGATGTCAAAACTGCATTCCTGAATGGATTTCTGGAAGAAGAGTTGTATATGATGCAACCGGAAGGTTTTGTCAATCCAAAAGGAGCTAACAAAGTGTGCAAGCTCCAGCGATCCATTTATGGACTGGTGCAAGCCTCTTGGAGTTGGAATAAACGTTTTGATAGTGTGATCAAAGCATTTGGTTTTATACAGACTTTCGGAGAAGCCTGTATTTACAAGAAAGTGAGTGGGAGCTCTGTAGCATTTCTGATATTATATGTGGATGACATATTGCTGATTGGAAATGATATAGAATTTCTGGATAGCATAAAGGGATACTTGAATAAAAGTTTTTCAATGAAAGACCACGGTGAAGCTGCTTACATATTAGGCATTAAGATCTATAGAGATAGATCAAGACGCTTAATTGGACTTTCACAAAGCACATACCTTGAAAAGATTTTGAAGAAATTCAAAATGGATCAAGCAAAGAAAGGATTCTTGCCTGTATTACAAGGTGTGAAGTTGAGTAAGACTCAATGCCCGACCACTGCAGAAGATAGAGAGAATATGAAAGATGTTCCCTATGCATCAGCCATAGGCTCTATCATGTATGCAATGCTATGTACCAGACCTGATGTGTGCCTTGCTATAAGTTTAGCAGGGAGGTACCAAAGTAATCCAGGAGTGGATCACTGGACAGCGGTCAAGAACATCCTGAAATACCTGAAAAGGACTAAGGATATGTTTCTCGTATATGGAGGTGACAAAGAGCTCACCGTAAAAGGTTACGTTGATGCAAGCTTTGACACTGATCCGGACGATTCTAAATCGCAAACCGGATACGTGTTTACATTAAACGGTGGAGCTGTCAGTTGGTGCAGTTCTAAACAAAGCGTCGTAGCGGGATCTACATGTGAAGCGGAGTACATAGCTTCTTCGGAAGCAGCGAACGAAGGAGTCTGGATGAAGGAGTTCATATCCGATCTAGGTGTCATACCTAATGCATCGGGTCCAATGAAAATCTTTTGTGACAATACTGGTGCAATTGCCTTGGCAAAGGAATCCAGATTTCACAAAAGGACCAAACACATCAAGAGACGCTTCAATTCCATCCGGGATCTAGTCCAGGTGGGAGACATAGAGATTTGCAAGATACATACGGATCTGAATGTTGCAGACCCGTTGACTAAGCCTCTTCCACGAGCAAAACATGATCAGCACCAAAGCTCCATGGGTGTTAGATTCATTACAGTGTAATCTAGATTATTGACTCTAGTGCAAGTGGGAGACTGAAGGAAATATGCCCTAGAGGCAATAATAAAATTATTATTTATTTCCTTATAATCATGATAAATGTTTATTATTCATGCTAGAATTGTATTAACCGGAAACATAATACATGTGTGAATACATAGACAAACAAAGTGTCACTAGTATGCCTCTACTTGACTTGCTCGTTAATCAAAGATGGTTATGTTTCCTAACCATGAACAAAGAGTTGTTATTTGATTAACGAGGTCACATCATTAGTTGAATGATCTGATTGACATGACCCATTCCATTAGCTTAGCACCCGATCGTTTAGTATGTTGCTAATGCTTTCTTCATGACTTATACATGTTCCTATGACTATGAGATTATGCAACTCCCGTTTACCGGAGGAGCACTTTGGGTGCTACCAAACGTCACAACGTAACTGGGTGATTATAAAGGAGCATTACAGGTGTCTCCAAAGGTAGATGTTGGGTTGGCGTATTTCGAGATTAGGATTTGTCACTCCGATTGTCGGAGAGGTATCTCTGGGCCCTCTCAGTAATACACATCACATAAGCCTTGCAAGCATTACAACTAATATGTTAGTTGTGAGATGATGTATTACAGAACGAGTAAAGAGACTTGCCGGTAACGAGATTGAACTAGATATTGGATATCGACGATCGAATCTCGAGCAAGTAACATACCGATGACAAAGGGAACAAAGTATGTCGTTATGCGGTCTGACCGATAAAGATCTTCGTAGAATATGTAGGAACCAATATGGGCATCCAGGTCCCGCTATTGGTTATTGACCAGAGACGTGTCTCGGTCATGTATACATTGTTCTCGAACCCGTAGGGTCCGCACGCTTAAGGTTACGATGACAGTTACATTATGAGTTTATGCATTTTGATGTACCGAAGGTTGTTCGGAGTCCCGGATGTGATCACGGACATGACGAGGAGTCTCGAAATGGTCGAGACGTAAAGATTGATATATTGGAAGCCTATGTTTGGACATCGGAAGTGTTCCGGGTGAAATCGGGATTTTACCGGGTTACCGGGAGGTTACCGGAACCCCCCGGGAGCCATATGGGCCTTCATGGGCCTTAGTGGAATGGAGAAAGGGCTGCCCACAAGGGCTGCGCGCCTCCCCCCCTTCCCCTAGTCCTATTAGGACTAGGAGAGGTGGCCGGCCACCCCTTTCCCCCTTCCCTTCCGAGGAATCCTAGTTGGACTAGGATTGGGGGGGGGGGGGGAATCCTACTCCCAGAGGGAGTAGGACTCTCCTGCGCCTCCCTCCTTGCCCGGCCAGCCTCCCCTCCTCTCCTCCTTTATATACGGAGGCAGGGGCACCTCTAAACACACAAGTTGATCCACGTGATCTATTCCTTAGCCGTGTGCGGTGCCCCCTGCCACCATATACCTCGATATTACTGTAGCGGAGTTTAGGCGAAGCCCTGCTGCTGTAGTTCATCAAGATCGTCACCACGCCGTCGTGCTGACGGAACTCTTCCCCGACACTTTGCTGGATCGGAGTCCGGGGATCGTCATCGAGCTGAACGTGTGCTCGAACTCGGAGGTGCCGTAGTTTCGGTGCTTGATCGGTTGGATCGTGAAGACGTACGACTACTTCCTCTACGTCGTGTCATCGCTTCCGCAGTCGGTCTGCGTTGGGTACGTAGACAACACTCTCCCCTCGTTGCTATGCATCACATGATCTTGCGTGTGCGTAGGAAATTTTTTGAAATTACTACGAAACCCAACACAATGATTCAAGAGTGACATGTATGAAAAATTATGAATGGTGGCTTTGCCACAAATATGATGTCAACTACATGATCATCCAAGGCAATATGACAACGATGGAGCGTGTCATAATATATGGAATGGTGGAAAGTTGCATGGCAATATATCTCGGAATGGCTATGGAAATGCCATAATAGGTAGGTATGGTGTCTGTTTTGAGGAAGGTGTATGGTGGGTGTATGGTACCGGCGAAAGTTGCGCGGTACTAGAGAGGCTAGCAATGGTGGAAGGGTGAGAGTGCGTATAATCCTTGAACTCATCATTAGTCATAAAGAACTCACATACTTATTGCAAAAATTATTATTTATAGAAATGAAGTACTACACGCATGCTCCTAGGGGGATAGATTGGTAGGAAAAGACCATCGCTCGTCCCTGACCACCGCTCATAAGGAAGACAATCAATAAATAAATCATGCTCCAACTTCATCACATAACGGTTCACCATACGTGCATGCTACGGGAATCACAAACTTTAACACAAGTATCTCTCAAATTCACAACTACTCAACTAGAGTGACTCTAATATCACCATCTTCATATCTCAAAACAATCATAAAGAATCAAACTTCTCATAGTATTCAATGCACTTTATATGAAAGTTTTTATTATACCCATCTTGGATGCTCATCATATTAGGACTAATTTTATAACCAAAGCAAATTACCATGCTGTTCTAAAAGACTCTCAAAATAATATAAGTGAGGTATGAGAGATCAATAGTTTCTATAAAATAAAACCACCACCGTGCTCTAAAAAGATATAAGTGAAGCACTAGAGCAATATTGTCTAGCTCAAAAGATATAAGTGAAACACATAAAGTATTCTAATAAATTCCGATTCATGCATGTCTCTCCCAAAAGGTGTGTACAGCAAGGATGATTTTGGTAAACTAAAAAGCAAAGAATCAAATCATACAAGACGCTCCAAGCAAAACACATATCATGTGCTGAACAAAAATATAGCCTCAAGTAAAGTTACCCATAGACGAAGACGAAAGAGGGGATGCCTTCCGGGGCATCCCCAAGCTTAGGCTTTTGGTTGTCCTTGAATTAACTTGGGGTGCCTTGGGCATCCCCAAGCTTAGGCTCTTGCCACTCCTTATTCCAAAATCCATCAAATCTTTACCCAAAAACATGAAAACTTCACAACACAAAACTTCAACAGAAAATCTCATGAGCTTCGTTAGTATAAGAAAATAAACTATCCCTTTAAGGTACTGTAATGAACTCATTATTTATACATTGTTATTAAACCTACTTTATTCCAACTTCTCTATGGTTCATACCCCCCGATACTACTCATAGATTCATCAAAATAAGCAAACAACACACGAAAAACAGAGTGTGTAAAAAACAGATGAGTCTGTAGCAATCTGTAACTTTCGAATACTTACGTAACTGTAAAAATTCAGAAATAAATTGGTGGACGTGAGGAATTTGTCTATTAATCATCTGCAAAAGTAATCAACCTAAAGACACTCTCCAGTAAAAAATGACAGCTATTCTCGTGAGCGCAAAAGTTTCTGATTTTTACAGCAAGATCGCAAAGACTTCACCCAAGTCTTCCCAAAGGTTCTTCTTGGCACAAACACTAACAAAAACATAAAACCACATCTAACCAGAAGCTAGATGAATTATTTATTACTAAACAGGAGCAAAAAGCAAAGAACAAAAATAAAATTGGGTTGCCTCCCAACAAGCGCTATCGTTTAATGCCCCTAGCTAGGCATAAAAACACAAATAGATCTAGGTATTGCCATCTTTGGTATGTAATCCATAAGTGGCTCTCATAATAGATTCATAAGGCAATTTAATTTTATTCCTAGGAAAGTGTTCCATGCCTTCCTTAACGAAAATTGGAATCTAATATTTCCTTCTTTCATATCAATAATTGCACCAATCGTTCTAAGGAAAGGTCTACCAAGAATAATAGGACATGTATGATTGCAATCTATATCAAGAACAATGAAATATATGGTTACATAATTCCTATTTGCAATAATAAGAACATCAATAATCCTTCCCATAGGTTTCTAAATGGTGGAATCCGCAAGATGCAAACTTAAAGAACAATCATCAAATACACGGAAACCTAGCACATCACACAAAGTTTTTGGAATCATGGAAACACTAGAACCCAAATCACACAAAGCATAGCATTCATAATCTTTAATCTTAATTTTAATAGTAGGTTCCCACTCATCATAAAGTTTTCTAGGGATAGAAACTTCTAGTTCAAGCTTTTCTTCATAAGATTGCATCAAAGCATCAACGACATGTTTAGTAAAAGCTTTATTTTGATTATAAGCATGAGGAGAATTTAACACGGATTGCAACAAGGAAATACAATCTATTAAAGAGCAATTATCATAATTAAATCCCTTGAAATCCAAAATAGTGGGTTCATTGCTATGTAAAGTTTTGACCTCTTTAATCCCACTTTTATCAATTTTTGCATCTAGATCTAAAAACTCCGAATCATTGGGACGCCTTTTAACTAAAGTTAATTCTAGTCCCATCTTTATCAAGATTCATATTGGAAAACAAAGATTTAATAGGAGTCACATCAATCACTTTTAGATCTTCATCATTATTATGTAGATCTTCCGGTTTAGCGGCCATCTTATTAACTAAGGTGGCTTGTTTATCCAAAATCTGGCCTACTAAATTTTCAAGATGAGCAAACTGAGATTTCAAACCATAAAATTCCTTAGACATCTCATCGAGCTCTTTATTCATGTATTCCATAAAACTTTTTTGTTCTTTAAGCTCGTTTTTGAAGAAATTATTATGCTCAAATTGTAAAGACATAAAGCTTCTAATGTTGTTTTCAATTTCTTCCAACCTCCAAAGGTGAGGATAAACGCTTTTTAGCAGAGCTATCAAAGCAAACAGGCACACTAACACCCAAGAACACAAGAAGCAAGCGAAAAGAGACGAACGGAAGAGGGGCGAAAAAAACGCAAAGGTTTTCGAAAATTGTTTTAGAAGTGGGGAGAGGAAAACGAGAGGCGAATGGAAAATAATGTAATGCGAGGGAGATAGTTTATGATGGGTACTTGGTATGGCTTAACTTGGTGTTGATCTCCCCGGCAGCGGCGCCAGAAATTCTTCTTGCTACCTCTTGAGCTTGCGTTGGTTTTTCCCTTGAAGAGGAAAGGGTCATGCAGCAAAGTAGCGTAAGTATTTCCCTCGGTTTTGAGAACCAATGTATCAATCCAGTAGGAGACGACACACAAGTTACCTGGTACCTGCACAAACAATCAAGAACCTTGCAACCAATGTGATAAAGGGGTTGTCAATCCCTTCGCGGTCACTTGCAAAAGTGAGATCTGATAGAGATAATAAAGTAAATATTTTTGGTATTTTTGTTGTATAGATTGGAAAGTCAAGATTGCAAAATAGTAAACGAGATGCTATGTAAATAAAAGAGATGTAAAATAATAAGAAAGAGACCCGGGGGCCATAGGTTTCACTAGTGGCTTCTCTCAAGATAGCATGTATTACGGTGGTGAACAAATTACTGCCGAGCAATTGATAGAAGAGCGCATAATTATGAAGATATCTAAGGCAATGATCATGAACATAAGCATCACGTCCGTGTCAAGTAGACCGAAGCGATTCTGCATCTACTACTATTACTCCACACATCGACCGCTATCCAACATGCATTTAGAGTATTAAGTTCATAAAAACGGAGTAACACATTAAGCAAGATGACATGATGTAGAGGGACAAACACAAGCAATATGATATAAACCTCATCTTTTTATCCTCGATGGCAACAATACAATACGTGCCTTGCTGCCCCTACTATCACTGGGAAAGGACACCGGAAGATTGAACCCAAAGCTAAGCACTTCTCCTGTTGCAAGAAAGATCAATCTAGTAGGCCAAACTAAACCGATAATTCGAAGAGACTTGCAAAGATATCAAATCATGCATATAAGAATTCAAAGAAGAACCAAATAATATTCATAGATAATCTTGTTTATAAATCCAAAATTCATCGGATCTCGGCAAAGACATCGCAAAAGAATATTACATCGAATAGATCTCAAAGAACATCGAGGAGAACTTTGTATTGAGAATCAAAGAGAGAGAAGAAGCCATCTAGCTAATAACTATGGACCCGAAGGTTTGTGGTAAACTACTCATGCTTCATCGAAGAGGCTATGGTGTTGATGTAGAAGCCCTCTATGATCGATTCCCCCTCCGGCAGATCGCCGGAAAAGGCCCCAAGATGAGATCTCACGAGTACAGAAGGTTGCGACAGTGGAAAAATGGTTTAGTGGCTCCCCCTGATGTTTCTAGGGTATAAGAGTATATATACGCGAAAGAAGTACGTCGGTGCAGCTACGAGGGGCCCACAAGGGTGGGGGGCGCGCCTACCCCCCCCCCCCCCCTGCACTCCCTCCTGCCTGGTGGCCTCCTCGTAGAGTTCCAGACTTCAACTCCAAGTCTTCTGGATTGCTTTTGGTCCAAGAAAGATCCTCGTGAAGGTTTCATTCTGTTTGGACTCCGTTTGGTATTACTTTTCTGTAAACTCTAAAATAGGCAAAAAAACAGAAACTGGCACTGGGCCTCCGGTTAATAGATTAGTCCCAAAAATAATATAAAAAAGCATATTAAAGCCCATTAAACATCCATAACAGATAATACAATAGCATGGAACAATCAAAAATTGTAGATACATTGGAAACATATCATGAATTTGTTGACACAGTTCCTTACAAAAGTTGTATCTTCGAAACGGACAAACAGCTCTACGCAATTCTATCGTCCATTCTGATTTTGAGGCAAGTATACCGGTTATCTTTTTCCTTCTAGCAAGGTACCATATACATGTTATGAAATTCTCATTTGCCTTTCAGGTGAACCAAATAGGCATCTTTTTCACAAATGGAGGGAATTCATTTTTCAATAAAAATAAATTTGTCAATGGGATGTTGTCTTATTTCTTCAAGTATAAGCAAATGAACAGTGTGTTGAAGTTAACAGCTTTCTATCCTTATTCCTCTTATTCATTGTGTTATCCTGATTTATACATGTAACAATGATGAATGATGATGAACAGTGCGTACAAAGTTGATCGGCCATGTCTCTCATTTTTCATTCTTTTGTGGGCATCATTCTCTTGACGGAGAGGAAGAAGATCGGTAGTAGATGAACGGATGCACTATGTTATGCAATGCATGCCAGCTTATTATACGGCACCTCAGATGCAGATACATTGATGTCCAATTGTGATTAGCACTAGTACAGAGACTTAGACACAAATTTTTGGCCATAGATAACACCTTGAAAGAGTTACTACAAACCAGATTTATCTCTACTGGGAAAAGGGGCACTACATACGGCTAAATGCGTTTCCATTCCTATATGCACGGGGCTTAACTATTGGCCATAGTTTGTTTCTCGCATTGAATAAATTGATTGTTGATCCAACAGGCTGGGTTAGAAGCAAACAAGGGTCACGATGAACTATTGCTAGCTTAAGGAGATGCTCACATGAAGACATGGTTGTCGGAGGTTGCGTACATCTGAAGTAAGCTTCTCTTTGAAAATCTCTTAATTGTTTCACTTACCTTCTTTTACTGTGTGCCGTTTCTACCTTTTCAAGTTGTTTGGTGCTTCTTCTTGATCTGGTCGGTGAGTGAGGAGGTAAGAAACAGGGACATAGAGGCACATTGGGCTTAGAATTTAATGAAATGAAACCATCTAAAGTCTCTCTACCCTAAAATAAATCCGAACATTTTAGTGAAGCTTGATGCCCGTGCAGTTGAATCTGAATATTTAATTATCTTATAATTTTGCATATGATGATGGAGCAGCTATTTGGGCCGACCTCTTGCTGTTCTTGTAAAGTTTGGTTTAGTATTTTGTTTTTCTCTATGAAAGATCAAGTAATCTGATATCGAGCTCGTACTTTTAGAGTAATTGAATTTTGACTTTGTGATGATTGGTCATGCCTAATTGGCAATATATATTGACAATTATTTTTGTTGTCAAATGAAGGGCATGACTGATGGCACCAGCGGGAAGGTGAGCACCGGTGGAGATAAGCGAGAAAAGGAGTAGCGCAAGGCGGTAGGCAGCCTTGATGAAGATGAGAGGGCCTGCTGCTGGGGTTTGGTCGTTGGGATTTTTGGATAAGTGTCGGCGGCGCAGGTATCTTCTTCTGTCTCTGGATCCTAAATTGTATATCTCTGTAATCTGCAATGACACGCAGTAGTGACGGGTACAAGTGTGTGGCTGCTCCAGTACCACTGCATGCTCTAGTACAACCCAAACGTGGATGCAGGTGGATGTGGGCACCATGGCTGCCACAAAGGATGTGGGGGTCGCGCCACAATCGGCGTGGACGTCGCGCCGAAACTGTCAAGGACATGGGAGCCACACTACAACCTTAGTGTTTCTCCTAATTTCTTTAGGTATGTGAGGTTGATTTAATATTCACATATATGCTGAAATTTTGACACTGAAGAACCAGCAATCGAGTTATATGAAATTGATTGCGAGAGCTATACCATTCTTTTTAATACTGGGTTATTCCCATGAGTACCAATGGTGAAATTTTCAGGTCTAAATCATAGTTTGCATTCTTCATGAACCTATCAAGGAGAACATTTCAATACTAATTACCGCAAAGGTGTTCTCAACACTGGCTAGAAAGAAGAGGGTTTGATTTTTCAATGCTCACTGTTGTAAGCTTGATTCACAAGGAGCTTCTCAATGTTGTACATGTAGTTCTTGAGTAACAAAAATAAAACCTATTTCTTCATTCTTGTCTTGTACCTCTGATTCATCTTCCACTAATCAATAGAGTTAAGTTATGTGCTTCAATATTAGGAACTCATCATCTTCTAAAACAAACTTCGTTACCTACTCAAACATATTTTGTTCCTGTGTTTCCGATAAATTTTCTATAAGTGTGTTCAATAGAACCTGCAGAACCTGCATTGGACCATGCTCATTTGCTCTGTCCATTTCTTCTAAAGAGTCCAGATTCCAACACATTCATAAATACGATTTAGTGTGTTATTACATTTCCCAGAATTAGATGCTATATTTTCTGTGGGAATTCGTTGACATGGTTCCTTATAAAAGTTGAATCTTCGGAACGGACAAACAGCTCTACGCAATTCTATCATCCATTCTAATTTTGAGGCAAGTATACGAGTTATCTTTTCCTTCTAGCAAGGTACCATATACATGTTATGAAATTCTCCTTTGCCTTTCAAGTGAACCAAATAGGCATCTTTTCACAAATGGAGGGAATTCATTTGTCAATAAAAATAAATTCATCACAGGGGGTGTTGTCTTATTTCTTCAAGTATAAGCAAATGAACAGTGTTTGAAATTAACAACTTTCTATCCTTATTCCTCTTATTCATTATGTTATCCTGATTTATACATGTAACAATGATGAATGATGATGAAAAATGCATACAAAGTTGAGCGGCCATGTCTCTCATTTTTCATTCTTTCGTGGGCATCATTCTCTTGACGGGGAGGAAGAAGATCGGCACTAGATGAATGGATGCACTATGTTATGCAATGCATGCCAGCTTAATTATACGTCACCTTAGATGCAGATACATTGATGTCCGGTCGCGATTAGTAGTAGTACAGAGACTTAGACACAAATTTTTGGCCATAGTTAACACCTTGAAAGAGTTACTACAAACCAGATTTATCTCTACTGGGAAAAGGGTCACTACATACGGCTAATGCGTTTCCATTCCTATATGCACGGGGCTTAACTATTGGCCATAGTTTGTTTCTCGCATTGAATAAATTGATTGTTGATCCAACAGGCTGGGTTAGAAGCAAACAAGGGTCACGATGAACTATTGCTAGCTTAAGGAGATGCTCACATGAAGACATGGTTGTCGGAGGTTGCGTACATCTGAAGTAAGCTTCTCTTTGAAAATCTCTTAATTGTTTCACTTAACTTCTTTTTACTGTCTGCAGTTTCTACCTTTTCAAGTTGTTTGGTGGTGTATGAGCCAAAACTAAAGATATACAATCTTATGGTTAGTATTATCCCTTTTTCATATATTTTGGTTTTCTTGCTTTAGTTAACTAGATGGATGTGCTGCAGTTATAACAATCCAATGACTTCTATACTTATATCATTGTTTGGTTTATGTAATTGTTGGCGCAAATATCTTGACTCGCTAAACAGTGCATGCAAGTTTCTTATTGAAACAAAGCACTGAAAATGACAAGCATGCAATGCAATTATTCAGGACCTGCAGCGTGTCTGAATGTAAACAAGTGGGCTATATATATTGGACTCCATTAAATGTTTCAGCCATTCATTTAGTCCAGAAAGTAAGATGTTTTCTCGATGTAAATAATACTATTAATGTTCATGCAGCCACGAGTATGTTCAATAGAACCTGCAGAACCCGCGTTGGACCATGCTCATTTGCTTTGTCCATTTCTTCTAAAGAGTCCAGATTCCAACGCATTCATAAATACGATTTAGTGTGTTATTACGTTTCCCAGAATTAGATGCTATATTTTCTGTGGGAATTCGTTGACACGGTTCATTACAAAAGTTGTATCTTCGAAACGGACAAACAGCTCTATGTAATTCTATCATCCATTTTGATTTACAACGAAAGCTTACTAGGCTGCATTTGAAGCATAATGCAGTAATATTAGAATCATGATTAGTACTCTCTCCGTCCTGAAATGTAAGACGTTTTTTGAGCATATTAGTTTTTGTGAAATTGTGCAAACAAAGGCTTATTCACCCGTGTTTGTGTATGAAGCATTAGACAGTAACATTGGAAGCATGATTAATAGCGGTTTTGCAAAACTTGCGTCATTTAGTTGTTGTGTGACAGAAATATTGAAGATCTGTTACAAGCCAGCGAGTACAGGATGAGATATAGTACAATTTACTCCACGGAGAATCCATCACGACATCTTATCACGAAATTAAACTGAACTCAAACAAGTTGAGCCGAATTCCCTCAAAAGGAAAAACAAAATAAACAGAATTAACAGCATTTTTTAGCAAGCTAATCTCTTTCCATCGGACAGGACAGGCTCCCTCGCGCTGAGCTCCATCCATTCACGCGCCTGTCGTGCAGCTGCTCTTCCAGCTCGGCACTGCTGGCCGGGCGGCAGCAGCTGCCAGCTGGCGGCCCGATTGCTCGACGTCCCAGGGGATTACAGGCACAGGAGAGCTTGGGGAGTTTCGTTCCAGTGAGCAAAAGAAACATATTAGAGAGATGCGCAGCCGGCATGTGCACGGCCCTCCTGTCATAATAATAACCAGTGCTAACACAAGAGAGAATAGGAGGGCGAGCAATACACCAAAGAAAAGCCACTTATAGAGGTGGCGGCCCTCTTTGGTGTCCCCCGACGCGATAACCCCGGCTTCAGGCGACGGCAGCACCACCGCTGTCCCGGCTGGAGGCGCCGGCACCACCACAACTGCTCCTGCTGGAGGCGCCGGCGACTCGACCATTGTCGCTGGTGGAGGCGGCGGGGTGGCGGCCCCGGCTGGAGGCGGCGGCGGTGGCACCTCAAGATTTGCTGCAGGTGGAGGCGGGGGCTCTAGGCGTGCTTCTGGTGGAGGAGGCGGCAGCTCGACGGTAGTTGTTGGTGGAGGCGGGGGCTCTAGGCGTGCCGCTGGTGGTGAAGACGGTTGGCTGGTGCCGAGACAATTCACTGCTATTTTCCAAGCACCTTCCCTGTCACATGCCGCAGATGCTGGCGAGCAAGACAGTAGCAGAAGTAGCAGAAAAATTGCTACCACTCTGCAGTAGGTCAAGGAAGAGGCCAACTTCCTGGAGATGTCCCCTGCCTCTTCACTTGAACTCTGCACAAACCAAGTAGCAATACCGATCAAAAGAAATCCAACTAGTTGGAGCTATAACTAACAAACTTCATGCTTTGACAGTTGAACAGAGAAGCCCTGCAAAACTTCCACCGGAAAACGAGGTAAAACAATGTGCAGAAGGACTGTGCAGAGTCATAATGCTACAAAATCTGTCTCGTTTGCAACCGATCGAAAACATCATGGTAGAGATGGAAACAGAACAAAAGAAAAGCCAACAAAGCATAACTAGAAGCATAACTGGAACTCAACGGATCCGTCGATCGCCTTAGCTAAAGAGCCTTGTAATTATTAAGCACTTGAAAAGGAACTAAAAAAAGGCTACCTGAACAGCCTTGTCATTGATCTTAGCTGCATCGCCGTGCACTGGTGTGAGACCTAGTTTGTTCCCCTGGAAAACTCTGGCACCATTCTTCAGCAGGAGCCACTCAGTCCTGCACAAAGACACAAGACAACTAAGGACACTTGGAAATAGCGAGAACAACCATCTTACTGTTTAGCTGTTAATGGAGCAGAATTTTGAAGAAGAGCACCTTGGCTCTTGTGTGCTTGAGCTACTACTGAGGCAGCAATGAAGTGCTGTGTTTACTTCCGGGTCGGTTTCATTGACATCAACATCTCCCATCAGTAGCATCTTTGTGACATTCATATCTCCGGCCTACACAAGGAATCAATCATTACAAGTTTTTCATATGTAAGTTGCAGCTTTATATATTGCAGCTTGTTAGGCATAGCACGATTACAGTAATAGTGCATCAAACGAACATAAGAAAATGAAGTGCTGCTTCTTGATAATACAGACAAAGCGTGTAGATCATAATCATAGTAACTCATTTCATGCATTATTTTAAGAGTCTTTTCGAAAATAAGGTGTGGACCTCAATTACACACATTACTTGACTCACTTAACTTCATAGCAGTCATAGCAACTAATTTCATGTGCAATGAAAATCTAGAGGTGTTTAAAAGGGAAAAGGTCTGTGTAGACCACAAAGAGAAGACACTAAACACTCAATCATTGTAAGTTTTTCCATATATGAGTTGCAGCTGCATGAATACAGCAATATCGCTTCAACCAAAGATAAGAAAATGCAGAGCTGCTTCTTGCTAATACAAACAATGTGTGTAGATCATAATGATGGTAACTCATTTCATGTACTCCCTCCGTCCGAAAATACTTGTCATCAAAATGGATAAAAAGAGATGTATCTAAAACTAAAATACGTCTGTGCATGAAGCAGAAGTGACTTGCAGAGCAAAGAAACAAAATAATGCCAATTAGCCACATCGGTATTATTTAGCCCTTGAAAAGGAAGTAACAAAGGCTACCTGAAGATCTAGTTTGTTCCCCTGGAAAACTCTGGCACCATTCTTCAGCAGGAGCCACACAATCCTGCACAAAGACAGAAGACAAATAAGGACACTTGGAAATAGCGAGAATAACCATCTTACAGTTTAGCTGTTAATGGAGCAGAATTTTGAAGAAGAGCACCTTGGCTCCTGTGTGCTTGAGCTACAACTGAGGCACCATTGAAGTGCCGTGTTTCCTTCGGGGTCGGTTTCATTGACATCAACATTCCCCATCAGAAGCATCTTTGTGACATTCATATCTCCGGCCTACACAAGGAATCAATCATTGCAAGTTTTTCATATGTATAAGATGCAGCTTGTTAGGCCTAGCACGATTACAACAATATTGCATCAACTGAACATAAGAAAATGCAGAGCTGCTTCTAGATAATACATAAAAACAAAGCGTGTAGATCATAACCATAGTAACTAATTTCATGTGCAATGCAAATACAGAACTGTTTAAAAGGGAAAAAAGTTTGCGTAGACCACAAAGTAAAGACACTGAACACTCAATCATTGTAAATTCTTCTATATATAAGTTGCAGTTGCACGATTACAGCAATATCTTATCCACCAAACATAAGAAAATGCAGAGCCGCTTCTAGATAATACGTAAAAACAAAGCACGTAGATCATATTCATAGTAACTCATTTCACGTATTATTTTAGGAGTCTTTCCTAAAATAACGTGTGGACCTCAATTACACACACTGATTACTCACCTAACTTCATGGCAGTCGTAGGAACTAATTTCATGTGCAATGCAAATCTAAAAGGGAAAAAAACTGTGTAGACCACAAAGTAAAAACACTGGACACCCAATCATTGTAAGTTTTTCTATATGTAAGTTCCAGTTGCATGATTACATCAACCAAACATAAGAAAATGCAGAGCTGCTTCTTGATATTACAAACAAAGGGTGTGGATCATAATCATAATACTCATTTTATGTGTAATTTAAAAGTCTTTTTGAAAAATATGGCGTAGACCTCAGTTGCACACACTGATTACTCAATAAACTTCATAACAGTCATAGCAACTCATTTCATATGCAATGCAAATATAGCGGTGTTTAAAAGGGAAAAAAATCGGTGTAGACCTCAAACTAAAGACACTGAATACTCAATGCATTGCAAAGCTTGGGAATAGTGACAATTTAAGTGTGACATGAAACTAACAGCAATCGTTACCTTTGCAGCCCTAAGTAGAGGGGGCAAGCTTCTCCTGTCAACTTTTCGGTCCCTCCATGCCGTGGCCCCAAATTGGTTAAGCAGCTGAATCTCGCAGAGCAAGGCTTTCGTCCTCATTTCATTGCCGTCTCTAGCTGAAGCCTCTCCAATCGACAGAACCTCATCCACAACAGAGTTGTAAATTGATCTCTTGGTCCTGACGCCATCAATCACCACGCTCACCATCGCAGATATCCTTTCCCCGTGCACCAGGAGCAGCATTGCCAGTGCAGCGACACGCCCTTCCATGGCTTATCTGTAAGCCACCTCCCCAACCTCCCTGGTCTTCTCTGCCAGAAGCCTCACCGCGTTCAGATCCTACACACACATTCAGGCAAGTTGCAGTTTGGCATGAGAAATTGATCCTATCTAGTATCAACCATGTAAGAGAAGTTTGGAGCTGTGTGTGAGTTTAGTGATGGGACAAACCTTTTGTTGCAGATAAGCCAGAAGATCCTCGACCGAGTTGTCCGGTGACCAATCAACTTGAACCCTGAAGAGAAAGCAGGCAGGGAACAGACAGATACATTGATGTCAGTTTCATCTCAAATAGCATCGGCCAAATGAACAATCATCAGTACTAGCAAATACTAGTAGCACGCAGTTGGTTCCATGCCATTGACACACCTTCTGCTCATGAGCGCGACCTCGAGCGCGACGAGGCGTGTGCCGTCGAGCAGCCTGACGTCCGTCCGGGCGTTCCTGGAGAGGAGCAGCTGGATGCACCTCTTGGAGTGCGCGTCGGCGGCGACGTGGAGCGGTGTACGCGTAAGCTGGTCCCTGGCGTCGACGGAGGCCGGCGTGATCCCGTACTCACCGTCGAGGAGGAGCCTGGCGCACTCGACGGCGTCGTGCCTGCAGGCGAGGTGGAGGAGCCTGTTGGACATGTCCTGGTCGAGGATCCTGGCGGCGTCGGAGCCGTTGCGCAGCCGGCCCAGCGCCGCCTTCTTGATGCTGTCCACCGTCGCGAGGAGGAGCGCCGTGTCGTCCTCCACGACGGCGCGTGGGACGTCGTCATCCTTGCCCATCTTGTCCGTCGTCCCGTCACCCTCTTCGCTCAAGCTCTGCACAATCCAAGCACCAAATCGAATCAAAATTTTGAAAGTGACAAATCAATCGCGCTTGATCCAAATTCAACACAGTGCAAACCAAGACAAAAACCGCTCGAAAACAACATGGTAAAGAGGAAACAGCAGGCCCAAAAAATGAAGAGGCTGACGCGTAAATAAACGGAGTGGCAAATTATTTGGACAATGCAGCCAACCTAGCATAACCAGTCTGCAGCCCCTCTCTTATTTCTCTCCCTCCACCGGCGCCTCGTCAAACCAAATCGCCCCAGAAGAAGAGAAAAGAAAAAGCAAAGCCGGAAGGGAATAAACATGACCTCATCAAACGGCACAAAGAAGAAGAAGACCAAGCGCGTTTGCGTTTGCGTTTGCTAATCTGATGTAAAAACTTCAAAAACTAGCGCGATTGAAACATGAACAGCGCTGAGAAGGAAATCGGCTTCTAATTATTTGGACGGGAACCATATATATTTTAAAGAAAAAAAAACACAAGCAAAGACGAACTCGGGAGAATCTCGGTTGAGAAGACAGCAACCGGTGGATCTCCAAAAACTATTCGACGGAAATGGCGAACTGGAGCGGGGGAGCGTGATGAAGGATCAAACCGCGAGAAACCCGGACCAGGTCGTGCGAAACATTCACGGGGACAAAACCTCTGCAAAACCCCAGCGGAGAAGGTAGGTAGGGGAAAACCCCAGCCCCATGCCCCGAAACCAACGAACCAACCCAGCAGCAGAACCACCAAAAACGAAGCACGCAAAACCAGAGCACCGCTGCACTCGCGAGAGCTCATCCGGAAGCCACACCCAAAACCGCAAGGCCAAAATCATGTCGTGCCCCGAAGGAAGAAATCGATCGAATCGAACGCGCGCAAACAAATCAGCAACACGCAGAATCGCAGATCACGCAGCAATGCTGTCGACGCAAGGCCTCGCTCGCTCGCGTGCTCACCTCTCCCATGCGCGCGGCCGACCTCCCGGAAACCCTCGCCGGGCCTGCTGCTCCCGTGAAAATGCCCCTCCGCCCTCCCGCTTGCTCACACAAACACCCCTGCGCGCCGCTCGATCGCTTTTATGTAGACTAGTACTGCCCCTCTCCACGCCCTCTCCGGTGCCCACCCATCTGGATGGGCCAACCCAAACTACAAAAGCAAAACTTATCCTGCGCCCGGGCTTTCTCCGTCTGCACTGGTCTGAATTTCTATCTGGTCGTTTTTTGGGGTCAAAATATTATTACTGCCGGATGCCAAAGTTTGGCTGCGAATAGTACTGCCAAATTGAAAAGAGAAGTAAACCCATGCTTCTCCATTCGCAATGCCAGTTTTTACCCAAAAGCAATAAAGTAATATACTCCCTCCTTCCATCTATATAGGGCCTAATGCGTTTTTCAAGACCGCTTTTGACTATTGACAAGATTAACAGTACATGACATGCATAATGTGAAAATTATATCATTGAAAGCTCCTTTCACTTACGAATTTGACGGCGTGCTTTGTTTAAGTTGCATGTCATATATTATTGCTCTAACATTTGGTCAAAGTTAGTCTCAAAAAACGCATTAGGCCCTATATAGATGGAATGAGGAAGTAGGAGTATACTAGAAAAAAGGCCCGTGCGTTGCAACGGGAGAAAAAATAGATCCTCAAACTGTGAGTTGCCGATTGACAGGTTATAAGATCAAACCCTCCCATCGGCAAGAAACCAAATAGCGTATATGAAATTTATTGAAGCGGGACCAAAGAAAGCGAGACGAAACCAAGAATATCACCTCCCTTTAGTAGTATATATATATATATATATATATATATATATATATATATATATATATATATATGTTTGCCCAATGGCCAAAATCGTCGGATTTCCCACCCGTTGAAGACATGCACACATCCTTCGAGCGTCCCTATGCCCCAACTCGAACGTGTCAAAATGTGTCCGTGGACAGTTATAACGGAGCCGGTCAGGTAACCTCGTGCACCAATAGTTGCGCTAATTCAAACCGACAATTCAAAAAGAATGATGTCACCACGGTAGTGCGTGGCACCACCGCGTGACACCCAGTTGGCCAGCCAAGTGTAGTGGGTGCGTGTGTGACAGCTGTGTGCGCGTGTGTGGCCAGGGTGTTGGGTACTTAACCCCTGGAGGGACGTTGAATTGGGCAGGCTGTTATTTGAGTAATCAGAATCCTCACCTAGCTTTTCTCTCTCACTCATCCCCTTCCTCATGCTATCCTCGCCCCACTCTCCCTTCCTGCCTACTCTGGTCATCCCGATCCAGATCGGGGCGTGACATTTGGTTATCAGATCCACCGATTCCTGCCGCAAAATTTTTCTCCGCTGCTCCCCGAATCCTCTTGGCCTTGATCTGTAACATCCACCATCGCGGGTGCGATCTGCTTCGGCAAATCGCCCAAAATCCCCGGCGGGGTTTGAGGCTCGGAGAGGAGCAACGCCGCCGTCCAAACCCTCGGTTTAGACGCGGCAGCTGCTGTCCTCCATGGACGACAACACCAGTACGCTCAAGGCCCTGATGGAGATAGTCCTCGCCCGCCTCGACGAGCAGAAGATTGACAACGACAAGCGACTCGAGGTGCAGGCCGCCTTCAACGCGCAGGTCGCGAAGATCTGCGGGCGCTGTCCAAACAGGTGGATCTCACGCAAGCCGATGTCGACGAGACGCGCAAGGCGCTCGAGAGGTCGCCATCACCGCGCGGATCGGGATCGGCCACTGTCCTCAACCCGTCACCACCTCCACCCCCGCCGCCTCCTCTTCGGCACCCACCTGCGCACCAGCAGCAGCAATAGGGACCGCCACCGTCCCCCCGCCTCGCTGATCAGCGTCCGCTGCTGCTGCAAGTTCCGCTTCAGCAGCAGAGCGGGCCGCTCCATCACCAACACCACGGCAACTACATCAATCCGCCCAAGCACGACTTTCCGTGCTTCGACGGCACCGCTCCGTACCTGTGGTTAGATCGCTACCGCGCCTACTTCGACCTCCAGTAAAAATGCCTCTCCGCCTTCCCGCTTGCTCACACAAACACCCCTGCGAGCCACTCGACCGCCTTTATGTGGACTACTGGTGCTCCTCTCGCCGCCCTCCGGCGCCCACCCATCTCCATCTGGATGGGCCAACCCAAACTGCAAAAGTAAAACTTATCCTGCGCCCAGGGTGTCAAAATATTATTACTACCGTATGCCAAAGTTTTGGCTGCGAATACTACTGCCGAATTGAAAAGAGAGATAAAAATTGGGCGATAAAGTAATACTATCTGTTTGCCCAGTTGCCAAAAAGCGTCGGATTTCACGCCCGTTGAAGACATGCACACATCCTTCGAGCGTCTCTATGCCCCAACTCCAACGCTCCTCGCAAAATAAATAAAAAAATCAGACATATCAAATGTCCACGGACACAATGGAATGTGTCAAAATGTGTTCATGGACAGTTACAAGGGAGCCGCTCATGTCACCTGGTGCACCAATCGTTCGCGCTAATTCAAACCGACAATTCAAAAAGAATGACGAAACTCAAAAAGACCGCGCTGATCAATCTAGCGCCGGCAGCGGGCAGATCTGCCTGATGATCCTGGACCGATCCTCGGTCGAGGACAAGGTGAGGTCCAGGTCGGCACGGACCCAGCCTGGCGACACATCGAATGTACCGAACGCCTCCCGGCTTGTCGCACCTCCTCCGCTCCTACCTTGTGGGCCGTGTCATGCTGCAAGAAGAAGAGGAGGCGGTTGCGCCTTTTGGCGATCATCGAGTCAGGATCCTCATCCTCCTCCTTCACGGGGTGCCACTTACAGCCGATTGGCAACGGGGCACGACGGCACCACCTCCTTGTCGCGTCAAAAATGGCGCGGCGGGGACATCTGCACGATCAAGCGACTGGCCTGGCTGCGGCGGCAACCCCAACTCCTCCTTGATGCGACCTCTGATTTTGACGTCATAGTTACGCGATGTCGAGGGCAGCTCCTCCTTGACGTAGTGTTTGATTTGGATGCCGTGGTTGCGCAGTAGCGAGGGTAGCGCTGGATTGCGATCGCGGAGCGATCGCTCGAGCAATAGCTCTATGTGCACTGTGAAATCATCGCCCGTGCATGCTGGCCTTAGCAGAGAGGGGTGACTATTGTTTCTACTCATCGTCATCGTAGAGGTCCACCTCCTCCTTGATCATTGGAGTGGTGGATGCCGACGGGCCTAGAGACCATGGGTGGTGGCACCATGATCTGGACCTCCCTACGAATCAACCTGTCGAATTCCGGGCTCCGCGGACCCAAGAAAGGTTCGAACTCAGGGGTGAAAGGATCGATATAATTGACTAGAGGGGGGTGAATAGGCAACTAACTATTTTTTAACTTTTCTTTACCAATTTAAACTTTGCATCAAAGTAGGTTGTCTAGATATGCAACTAGGTGAGCAACCTATATGATGTAACAACAACAAGCACACAAGCAAGCAAGGGATACAACACAATATAAGTTTGCACAAGTAAAGGTGAGAGATAACCAAGAGTGGAGTCGGTGGAGACGAGGATGTGTTACTGAAGTTCCTTCCCTTTGAGAGGAAGTACGTCTCTGTTGGAGCGGTGTGGAGGCACAATGCTCCCCAAGAAGCCACTAGGGCCACCGTATTCTCCTCATGCCCTCACACAATGCGAGATGCCGTGATTCCACTATTGGTGTCCTTGGAGGCGGTGACCGAACCTTTATAAACAAGGTTGGGGCAATCTCCGCGGTGACCTCAACCGTCTAGGGTGCTCAAACACCCAAGAGTAATAAGATCCACAAGGGATTAGTGGGGGGAATCAAATTTCTCTTGGTGGAAGTGTAGATCGGGGCCTTCTCAACCAATCCCTAGAGAATCAACAAGTTTGATTGGCTACGGAGAGAGATCGGGCGAAAATGGAGCTTTGAGCAACAATGGAGCTTGGGGAGGGAAGAGGTAGTCAACTTGGAGAAGAAGACCCCCTTATATAGTGAGAGGAAAGATCCAACCGTTACCCACTTATTCAGCCCGCGACATGCGGTACTACCCCACCAACTTGCGGTACTACCGCAAGGCCATGCGGTACTACCGCTCGGCTATGTGGTACTACCGCTCCCGCGGCAGAGACCAGACGATGCCCTGTTGCGTTAAAGCAATGAGCCGTAGAACCGCCGGAGCGGTACCACGCGTCCTTGCGGTAATACCGCAAGGCAGGGCTCGACTTGGCTGGGAAGGCACAGACTAATAAATTTACATCCGTGGCTACTTCCTGTTGTAGGGTGAAACCCTAGAGGGGATCTTTTCACACTTGGAGGGGGAAAAGGAGGAATAACACTCAAGAACACAAGGCACAAAACACTCAAATAAACCCAAATATCACATCCACTAGAGTAGCATACTTGGGATCCACAAGATTACATGAACAATTCAAGGAAAGTAGCACTAGGTAAGTTCTTCCCACTAGGTGAGGTCTTGATGATGATATTCTCCAAGAGGAGGCCTTGACAATCCAAAGGATTCTTCCCTAGGTGGGGGCTTGATCTCCAAAGAGGAGGGGATACAAGGAGCAAAGCTCTCTTTGGTGATCTAAAATACTTTGCTATCCTTCCAAATGAGCTAGGAGATGAGTATATAAAGGCTAGGGACGAAACTAGGAGAAAGACGGGTACAAAGGACCAAAAAGCCCCTAAAACGCGTGGCCACGGAAGAAGGGTCCGGGCACCCGGGGAGGAACCGGCCGGGCACCCGGACCGGTCTGGGGCTGGCTAGAGTGTGGCCGGGCACCCGAGGGTCCCAAGCCCGGGCACCCGGGGTGCCGCCCAGCGGCTGGCGGGGCAAGGGCCGGGCACACGAGGCCAGTTGGCCGGGCACCCGGGGCAGGCTGGGCGAGGCCCAGGCAGAGGCCGGGCACCCGGAGCCAACATGGCCGGGCACCCGGGGTGTCCGGGGGTTCGGACCTCCCCATGTCTTTGAGTCCGGGCACCCGGGGTTTCCAGGAGCTTCTCTCCTTCATTCTTCTTGACCTCTTCTTCCTTATCTTGTTCTGCAGGTGCTTGGGCCTTCATCTTCGCTTCCTCACGATGATCTCCAATGTACCTAAGAACGCAAAGTGTATCTCTTTGAGGTAGAATCCCATTCTCAAGTGAAACCGAACGAAACTCGGAGAGGAAAGAAGTGACCTCGTTCTCGATGTTGCTTGCACGTGCTCTTGTCATTGGCCCTCTTGGTGCTTGCAGTGGTGATGGAGTGTCAGTGCGGGTAGTCGAGGGATGCTCCGTATCACTTCTGCTGAGTTTCGATCTGTGCAAAAATCCGACACGGTACTACCGCATGCAGGGAGCAGTACTACCGCGTAGGGCGCGGATGTAAAAATTTACTTCCGCCCCTACTTCCGCGCGTGTCACTGTGCTGGGATAGAGGCCATGGTACTACCGCGCCTGAGGAGAGGTACTACCGCATAGCACGGTACTACCGCGTCCCTGGCCGGTACTACCGTGGGCCACTGCGGTTCTACTGCTCACTTGAGCAGTACTACCGCATGCCACAGCACAATAACACTTGGAGTCCTTCATTTTGCAAAGACACGGATAAACGATCGGTGCTCCAAAGAAGCAAAGGAAAGGGGGTGCAAAGGAATAGACGTGTACGTATTGATTCCACCATAACCTTTCCGACGCGGACCCCCTCTTAATAGTACGACTTTCCTACGACTCAAATCCACCAAAAAGAAATGTAGAGAAACGCTGTCTTCACTTAGGCTCTGAGGGGCACCGAATCATCTTTTGCCTAGACATGAGATATCTGAAATGCTCAATGCATACGATTAGTCCGCAAATGCATTGTCATCAATCACCAAAACCACATAGGAAGAAATATGCCCTTACAAGGGGCGTGTGCGAAGAACTCAACCTCTCGAGCCGATCGACCCGCTGCTCTCATGACCTAGCTCGATGAACACGACAGAGAAGGACACGACAATTTACCTAGGTTCGGCCCACCTTGCGGTGTAATACCCTACTCCTGCTTTGTGGT
Organism: Triticum timopheevii; assembly: GCA_963921465.1. Lineage (NCBI taxonomy): Eukaryota > Viridiplantae > Streptophyta > Magnoliopsida > Poales > Poaceae > Triticum > Triticum timopheevii. The sequence goes on from OY997270.1 coordinate 111,420,556, forward strand.
GGATTGACCTCCCGAGGGGCTAAGGATGAATTGATACAAGTGGAAGAACAACCCTCAGGAGGCGTGTTCTTGTGATGAGATCTTGGTGGTTCGATGAGCTGATCACCTGATGAGTCGATCTGATGCGGAGCATCCTACGGTCATCCCCATGGACCTGCCATCGTCTCACCAAGCACCAAGAAGACCCATGACAAGAGCATGAGCTAGATCTCTCGAGACTGAGATGACTTCTCTCCTTAGTGATATCTCATATGATCCTCATGAGACATGGCTACTACCTAAGTCCGAAATATTGTGCATGATTAGGTACCAAGAGGACCCTCCCGAGGATGCACATGAAGATGGTCAAGACCCCAAGTCCACGGAAGAAGAGAACCAACGGAAGAAGGCGAGGACAGCTTCTAGGCACCGGACATCCGGCCATGGCCCCGGACATCCGGCCCCTGGAGATCTCCCCCGCAGCCAGGAGTCTACAGCAGAAGCTACAGGGCCCGGACATCCGGCGTCCAGCCCGGACATCCGGCCCTCCGCCCCGGAAATCCGGCAGCCAGCCCGGACATCCAGACAAGCCATCCAGGGAGCACAGAAGGTTACCCCGACGACCCGGACATCCGGCCACCACCCCGGACATCCGGCTCCTCCCGAAGCCCCGGACATCCGGCCCCCTCGACCGGACATCTAGCCCCGCCTATCCAGAGAGCACCAAGGCCGACTCCTCCAGCCTGGACATCCGGCCCCCTAGCCCGGACATCCGGCGTTACGGGAAGGCCCGGACATCCGGCCCGCCTGCCTGCGTGCAGCACATCTGGGCCGAGGTCCATTTATCCCTTCGCCACTTAGACTATATATACTCCCCCTCCACCTATGTTTTAGGGTCAGCGTTGATTTAGCTCATTTGTGAGATAGATCCTCGCTCATCCATCCGAGTCTACTCCTCGTGAGGGACCGACACCTCCATCCGGAGAAGATCCACCTGGATTCAAGACCTCCATCCGGACAAGACCATCATCAATACCTCCTCACGGAGATGAACTGGTTACCCTTTGTATCGTCCTTTGTTGGACTTGTATCTTGTATCTCTCCTTGTGTTTCGATGATCTAGCACATGTGACTTTATTCTTGTTGGTTGAGTGTTTCTCTCGTATTTTTCCTTCGTTCCCCTTCTCATGTTCTTCGTGTTCCTCGTAGGGATCCTCTCCAAATGTGAAAGATCGGCCTCTAGGGTTCTACCCTACATCATCTTGGTATCATGAGCCACGTTGATCACGTTTTTGGAGCCCCTACCCCGTGTTTTCTAGCTTGATTTTGTTGTTTTCGTCCTAAATCCATCCCCACCAAAAATAGCCCCAATTTTTTTTTGTGATTTGTTGGTGTGATGAAGTTCTGTTGGATTTGATCCATGGATCTGCTTTGCATCAAGTGGATATAGCTTTCCCCCATCTTATCCGCAATTTCCCGAATTTTGCCCCGGAGTTGCCCTTTTTCCCGTGGAGTTCATCTCGCTCGGCCATGATCCAGGCGCCCGGACATCCACCCGAGTCCCCGAACATCCGGTGTCCCGGACATCCGGTCCCTGGCCCGGACATCCGGCCCCTGGCAGCTGCAACTCCACCCCCCGCGCCCTTTTCCGCCTAGTTTCGCCAAATTTTGCCCCGGTGCCCATGCATACTTCCGCATACCACCACCGCTTTCACAAGCACCACCACCGCTCACCGCTACCTCCTTTGACGATTTTGATTCGTTTTGGTCTTTGAGATTTGGGGTTGTGATTCCCGTGTCCTATTGTGTTTAGGCTATATAGGTACGGTTCGACATCAACATCACCACCGCTCATCTTCGCAAAGGACTCATCATCGCCAAGGACGGTAACCTCGACGACATCTTTGTCATACCTTGCAATTGCATTGATAACCACATGGCCTTACTTTTGCGTTGCTTACCCATCGAGACTAGCCATTGAGTATTGCCGGCAACGTGACTTGTGCACATTAGAGATCGTACTCCATAACATACATACCATATCATAGTGGAACATATCTTGGCATCATCTTTTGTGTCACAAATTTTTCATCGCATACACAATTGCTATCTTGGTTTGTGAAGTTTTGCATGAGAAAAGAGCTCAAAAGTGAAAGAGCCGACTAAGCTTTTCAGAAAAGAGGAAAGATAAGCAAAGAGCTTATAAGCAAGAACCATAGCATCATACTACATTAAGATTGTCATATCCGATCATCTTGGATCATATCACCGAAATACCATACATATATCATACTTGGGATAGAGGTTGTTGCATTTTTGCCTAGTAGGTTGTGCACAAGTTCCGTATCCGCCTATTGTGCAATCGTGCTAGCGTCTCTGTTGTATTGTGCAACAAGAGCATTTTCGTGGATTCCACATTTTGGCTCATTTTTTGTTTGCACAATCCCACTTATCTATTTGCGTGTGTGTTTCCGTGTACCTCTACTTGCTTGGTCTACTTGTTGCATTTGCAGATTTGTGAATCTTTTCCAACATTATTGAAGCTCACTTACAATTGCATCAAATTTTGTGCCACCATCCTAACCAAGCTCCACCATAAGCTTTTACTTCTGTAGGTGTGAGAACCGACAAGAATCGGTACCAATTGTGCTATTTCATTGTCCGCATTTGAGTGATCTTGATTCATCATCGACATCGGTCAAGGTACATTTGGTATAAGTTCTTCTCCTTCTCCCACTCACATTTTTGCTTGGAATGATGGATAGGCCAAGTACTTCTACCAACCCACTCTTCATCAAGCAAGACAACGGCATGTCATCATTCGTCACCAAGAGCCACCTCTTTGGTGCATAACGAGCATTGCATCAAGAGCAACAAGCGATGATCGACCGCATCGACAACCTCGCCACCGACTTGCGACTCTCCGAGCAATGTACAAGAGACTACTTCGACAACAAGCTCGACGCTCACAAGCAGGAGAACGATGCAAGAATGGACAAGATCCACACCTTGTTGGTGAACCGCCCTCCTTCTACTTCTTCACACCTAAGACGGAGCCACTCAAATCGACATTCCGACGACACCTTCTCCGGCTCAAGTACACTGACATTGAACACTCTTCGACGAGCCACACACCAAGACCGTCATGCATCTCGCAATCCTCTACACGACAAGAATTCACAAGAGCAAGTCGACGAGCAAGTACTTCCTCCTCAACCACACCAAGTTGCTTTTGCACAAGCTCAAGAACGACAACGTCAACGTCGCCGAGAGGAAGAACGAGCGCGTCTACATCAAGAGGGACAAGACGCCGAGGCTCAGCGTCTTCAACAACAACAACGTGAAGCACAAGCTCTTGAGGCGCAACGTGCCCTTCAAGAATCATGTCGAGCCATCGCTAACCGCAATCGAGATCGGCACAATCAAGAGGAAGCACTTAGAGAAGAAATCCAAGAGCGGAACTACCAACCGCGAGTGCAACGTCAAGTTCCTCAAGCTCCTCCTCAAGCCCGACAGGTTCCTCCTCAACCTCAAGTTCAACAAGAGCAAGTTGATCATGGACTTCCTCCACGCCAAGAGCTGTTGGAAATATGCCCTAGAGGCAATAATAAAATGGTTATTATTATATTTCCTTGTTCATGATAATTTTCTATTGTTCATGCTATAATTGTATTAACTGGAAACCGTAATACATGTGTGAATACATAGACCACAACATGTCCCTAGTGAGCCTCTAGTTGACTAGGTGCTTAGATCGGATTCGGTCGCGATCTGAATCGGTATGAAGATGCACTCCCCTCTCTATCGTTGCTAGTTACTCCATAGACTGATCTTGGTGATGCGTAGAAAATTTTGAATTTCTGCTACGTTCCCCAACAGTGGTATCAGAGCTAGGTCTATTGTGTAGATTCTATGCACGAGTAGAAGACAAGTAGTTGTGGGCATTGGTTTGTTCAATTTGCTTATCGTTACTAGTCCTATCTTGATTCGGTAGCATCGTGGGATGAAGCGGCCCGGACCTACCTTACACGTACGTTTACGTGAGACAGGTTCCACCGACTGACATGCACTTGTTGCATAAAGGTGGCTAGCGGGTGCCAGTCTCTCCCACTTTAGTAGGATCGGATTCGATGAAAATGGTCCTTATGAAGGGTAAATAGCAATTGGCATATCACTGTTATGGCTTTTGCATAGGTAAGAAACGTTCTTGCTAGAAACCCATAGCAGCCACGTAAAACATGCAAGAACAATTAGAGGACGTCTAACTTGTTTTTGCAGGGTATGCTATGTGATGTGATATGGCCAAAAGAATGTGATGTATGATATATGTGATGTATGAGATTGATCATGTTCTTGTAATAGGAATCACGACTTGCATGTCGATGAGTATGACAACCGGCATGAGCCATAGGAGTTGTCTTAATTTATTGTATGACCTACGTGTCATTGAAAATGCCATGTAATTACTTTACTTTATTGATAAACCGTTAGCCATAGTAGTAGAAGTAATAGTTGGCGAGACAACTTCATGAAGACACGATGATGGAGATCATGGTGTCATGCCGGTGATGAAGGTGATCATGTCGTGCCTCAAGATGGAGATCAAAGGCGCAAGATGATATTGGCCATATCATGTCACTTTATGATTTGCATGTGATATTTGTCATGTTTACATCTTATTTGCTTAGAACGATGGTAGCATAAATAAGATGATCCCTCATTAAATTTCAAGAAAGTGTTCCCCCTAACTGTGCACCGTTGGGAAATTTTGTTGTTTCGAAGCACCACATGATGACTTGACGAGCCATATTTACACACGCAAAACACTTAGGTTGACTTGACGAGCCTAGCATGTACAGACATGGCCTCGGAACACAAGAGACCGAAAAGTCGAACATGAGTCGTATAGTAGATATGATCAACATGGAGATGTTCACCGATGATGACTAGTCCGTCTCACGTGACGATCGGACACGACCTAGTTGACTCGGATCATGTATCACTTAGATGACTAGAGGGATGTCTATCTGAATGGGAGTTCATTAGATGAACTTAATTATCATGAACATAGTCAAAAGGACTTTGCAAATTATGTCATAGCTTGCGCTTTAGTTCTACTGTTTAAGATATGTTCCTAGAGAAAATTTTAGTTGAAAGTTGATAGTAGCAATTATGCGGGCTGGGTCCGTATACTGAGGATTGTCCTCATTGCTGCACAGAAGGCTTGTGTCCTTAATGCACCGCTCGGTGTGCTGAACCTCGAGCGTCGTTTGTGGATGTAGCGAACATCTGACATACACGTTTTGATGACTACGTGATAGTTCAGTGCGTAATGTTAAACGGTTTAGAATTGAGGCAGCGAAGACATTTTTTGAAATGTCGCAGAACAGATGAGATGTTCCAAGAGCTGAAATTAGGATTTCAGGCTCGTGCCCACGTCAAGAGGTATGAGACCTCCGACAAGTTTCTTAACCTGCAAACTAAGGAAGAAAAGCTCAATCATTGAGCATGTGCTCAGATTGTCTGAGTACTACAATCACTTGAATCGAGTGGGAGTTAATCTTCCACATGAGATAGTGATGGTTCTCCATAGTCACTACCACCAAGCTATTAGAGCTTCGTGATGAACTATAACATATCAGGGATAGACATGATGATCCTTGAGCAATTCGCGATGTTTGACACTGCGAAAGTAGAAATCAAGTAGGAGCATCAATTGTTGATGGTTAGTAAAACCACTAGTTTCAGGAGGGGCAAGGGCAAGAAGGGATACTTCATGAGACGACAAATCAGTTGCTGCTCTAGTGAAGAAACCCAGGGTTGAACCCAAACCCGAGACTAAGTGCTTCTGTAATGAGGGAACGGTCACTGAAGCAGAACTACCCTAGATACTTGGTAGATGAGAAGGCTGGCAAGGTTGACAGAAGTATATTGGATATACATTGTATTAAATGTGTACTTTACTAGTACTCCTAGTAGCACCAGGGTATTAAGATACCGGTTCGGTTGCTAAGTGTTAGTAACTCGAAATAAAAGAGCTACGGAATAAACGGAGACTAGCTAAAGGTGAGATGACGATGTGTGTTGGAAGTGTTTCCAAGGTTGACGTGATCAAGCATCACCTGCTCCCTCTACCATCGAGATTGGTGTTAAACCTAAATAATTGTTATTTGGTGTTTGCGTTGAGCATAAACATGATTGGATTATGTTTATCGCAATACAGTTATTCATTTAAGGAGAATAATGGTTACTCTGTTTATTTGAATAATACCTTCAACGGTCTTGCACCTAAAATGAATGGTTTATTGAATCTCGATCGTAGTGATACACATGTTCGTGCCAAAAGATATAAGATAGTAATGATAGTACCACATACTTGTGGCACTGCCACTTAAGTCATATTGGTATAAAACGCATGAAGAAGCTCCATATTGATGGATCTTTAGACTCACTCGTTTTTGAAAAGATTGAGACATGCGAACCACGTCTATTGGTATATACGCATGAAGAAACTCCATGCAGATGGATCGTTTGGACTCACTTGTTTTTGAATCACTTGAGACATGCAAATCATACCACATGGGCAAGATGACTGAAAGGCCTCATTTTCAGTGAGATGGAACAAGAGAGCAAATTGTTGGAAGTAATACATTTGATGTGTGCAACCCAATGAGTGCCGAGGCACGCAGTGAATATCATTATGCTCTTACTTCACAGATGATTTGAGTAGATTCTTAGTATATTTACTTGATGAAACACAAATTTGAATTATTGAAAGGTTCGAGTAATTTCAGAGTGAAGTTGAAGATCGTCGTGACAAGAGGATAAAATGTCTATGATATGATCATAGTGATAAATATCTGAGTTACGAGTTTGGCACACAATTAAGACATTGTGGAAATTGTTTCACAACTAATACCGCCTGGAACACCATAGTGTGATGGTGTATCCGAACATCGTAACTGCACCCTATTGGATATGGTGCATACCATGATGTCTCTTATCGAATTAACACTATCGTTTATGGGTTAGGCATTAGACACAACCACATTCACTTTAATAGGGCACCACACAATTCCATTAAGATAACACCGTATGAACTATGGTTTAGAGAAGCCTAAGCTGTCATTTCTTATAAAGTTTGGGGCTGCGACACTTATGTGAAAAAGTTTCAGGCTGATAAGCTCGAACCCAAAGCGGATAAATGCATCTTCATAGGACACCCAAAAATAGTTGGGTATACCTCCTGTCTTAGATCCAGAAGCAAAAGGGATTGTTTCTAGAATCAGGTCCTTTCTCGAGGAAAAGTTTCTCTCGACAGAATTGAGTGGGAGGATGGTGGAGACATGATGAGGTTATTGAACCGTCACTTCAACCAGTGTGTAGCAGGGCACAGGAAGTTGTTCTTGTGGCGCCTATACCAGTTGAAGTGGAAGCAGATGATAGTGATCATGAAACTTCGGATCAAGTCACTACCAGAACTCGTAGGTCGACAAGGACACGTACTACTTCAGAGTGGTGCGGTAATCCTGTCTTGAAGGTCATGTTGCTAGACAACAATGAACCTACGAGCTATGGAGAAGCGATGGTGGGCCCGGATTCCAACGAATGGCTCGAGGCCATAAAATCCGAGAGAGGATCCATCTATGAAACCAAAGTATAGAATTTGGAAGAACTACTTGATGGTCGTAAGGCTGTTGGGTACAGATGGATTTTAAAAGGAAGACGGACAATGATGGTAAGTATCACCATTAAGAAAGCTCGACTTGTCATTAAGATGTTTTCCGACAAGTTCAAGGAGTTGACTATGATGAGACTTTCTCACTCGTAGCGATGCTAAGAGTCTATTGAAATTATATTAGCAGTTCCTGCATTATTTATGAAATCTTGCAGATAGGATGTCAAAACATTGTTTCCTCAACGATTTTCTTGAGGAAAGGTTGTATGCGATACAACCAGAAGGTTTTGTCAATCCTAAAAGTTGCTAACAAGTATGCAAAGCTCCAGCAATCCTTCTAAGGACTGGAGTAAGCATCTCGGAGTTGGAATATATGCTTTGATGAGATGATCAAAGATTTTGGGTTTATACAAAGTTTATTGGAAACTTGTATTTCCAAAGAAGTGAGTGGGAGCACTATAGCATTTCTGATGAGTATATGTTGTTGACATATTGTTGATCGGAAATGATGTAGAATTTCTGGAAAGCATATAGGGTTATTTGAAAAGTGTTTTTCAATGGAAAACCTGGATTAAGATACTTGAACATTGAGCATCAAGATCTATAAGGATAGATCAAAAATCGCTTGATAGTACTTTCAAACGAATACGCACCGTGACAAGATTTTGAAGGAGTTCAAAATAGATCGGCAAAGAAGGAGTTCTTGGCTGTGTTATAAGGTGTGAGTATTGAGTAAGACTCAAGACCTGACCACGGCTGAAGAGAGAGAAAGGACGAAGGTCGTCCCCTATGCTTTGGACATGGGCTCTACAGTATGCTATGCCGTGTACTGCACCTGAAGTGTGCCTTGCCATGAGTCAGTCAAGGGGTACAAGAGTGATCCAGAAATGGATCATAGGACAGTGGTCAAAGTTATCTTTAGTGACTAGTGGACTAAGGAATTTTTCTCGATTATGGAGGTGGTAAAATAGTTCATCGTAAAGGGTTACGTCGATGCAAACTTTGACACTAATCTGGATGACTCTGAATAGTAAACCGGATTCATATAGTAGAATAGTTATTTGGAATAGTTCCAAATAGTGCATGGTAGCTGCATCTACAAGATGACGTAGAGATTTATAAAGCACACATGGATCTGAAAGGTTCAGACCCATTGACTAATAACCTCTCTCACAAGCAAGATATGATCAAACCCCATGGGTGTTGGATTCATTACGATCACATAGTGACGTGAACTAGATTATTGACTCTAGTGCAAGTGGGAGACTGTTGGAAATATGCCCTAGAGGCAATAATAAAATGGTTATTATTATATTTCCTTGTTCATGATAATTGTCTATTGTTCATGCTATAATTGTATTAACTAGAAACCGTAATACATGTGTGAATACATAGACCACAACATGTCCCTAGTGAGCCTCTAGTGGACTAGCTCGTTGATCAATAGATGGTTATGGTTTCCTGACCATGGACATTGGATGTCATTGGTAACGGGATCATATCATTAGGAGAATGATGTGATGGACAAGACCCAATCCTAAGCATAGCACAAGATCGTGTAGTTCGTTTGCTCAAAGCTTTTCTAATGTCAAGTATCATTTCCTTAGACCATGAGATTGTGCAACTCCCGGATACCGTAGGAATGCTTTGCGTGTGCCAAACGTCACAGCGTAACTGGGTGGCTATAAAGGTGCACTACGGGTATCTCCGAAAGTGTCTATTGGGTTGTCACGAATCGAGACTGGGATTTGTCACTCCGTGTGATGGAGAGGTATCTGTGGGCCCACTCGGTAATGCGTCATCATAATGAGCTCAATGTGACTAAGTAGTTAGTCATGGGATCATGCATTACAGAACGAGTAAAGTGACTTGCCACTAACGAGATTAAACGAGGTATTGGGATACCGACGATCGAATCTCGGGCAAGTAACGTACCGATTGACAAAGGGAATTGTATACGGGATTGCTTGAATCCTTGACATCGTGGTTCATCCGATGATATCATCGTGGAACATGTGGGAGCCAACATGGGTATCCAGATCCCGCTGTTGGCTATTGGACAGAGATCTGTCTCGGTCATGTCTGCATGATTCCCTAACCCGTTGGTTCTACACACTTAAGGTTTGGTGACGCTAGAGTTGTTATGGGAATTTGTGTGCAATTACTGAATGTTGTTCAGAGTCCCGGAAGAGATCGAGGACGTCACGAGGAGTTCCGGAATGGTCCAGAGGTAAATATTTATATATGGGAAGTCCTATTTTGGCCACTGGAAAATGTTCGGGATTTTTCGGTATTGTACCGGGAATGTTCTAGAAGGTTCTGGAGTGGGGCCCACCTGCATGGGGTGACCCACATGAACGTGGATAGTGGGGGCAAGGCCCCACACCCCTGGTCAAGGCGCACCAAGGTCCCCTCTTAGAAGGAATAAGATCGTATCCCGAAGGGATAAGATCAAGATCCCTAAAAGGGGGGATAACAATCGGTGGGGAAGGAAATGGTGGGATTTCTTTCCTCCCACCTTTGCCAACGCCCAATGGACTTGGAGGGCAAGAAACCAGCCCCCTCCACCCCTATATATAGTGGGGAGGCGCATGGGAGCTTCACCCTTCCCCTGGCGCAGCCCTCTCCCTCCCCAACACCTCCTCCTCCTCCGTAGTGCTTGGCGAAGCTCTGCCGGAGAACTGCAAGCTCCACCACCACGTCGTCGTGCTGCCGGAGCTCTCACTCAACTCCTCCTCTCCCCTTGCTGAATCAAGAAGGAGTAGACGTCCCCGGGCTGTACGTGTAACGTGTGTTGAACGCGGAGGCACCGTTGTTCGGTGCTTAGATCGGATTCGGTCGCGATCTGAATCGCTTAGTGAACGACTCCACCGACCGTGTTCTTGCAACGCTTCCGCATCATGATATTCAAGGGTATGAAGATGCGCTCCCCTCTCTATCGTTGCTAGTTACTCCATAGGCTGATCTTGGTGATGCGTAGAAAATTTTGAATTTCTGCTACGTTCCCCAACAAGAGCAACACGAGGATGACTATCCTCCACGTCAAGGGCGTCATCATCACCCTCGCCAACAACACAATGAAGAGCAATGCTATGGCAAGCTAAAATTCACCATGCCCAAGTTCAATGGAAGCAATGATCCCGAAGAGTACCTATCATGGGCATTGAAGGTCGACAAAATCTTTCGTTTGCACAACTATGAGGAAGAGAAGAAGATCGCTATGGCATCACTTGAGTTCCAGGACTATGTGCTCATATGGTGGGAACAAGTCCTTGAGCGCCAAGAAGCAAGAGGTGAACCACCAATCACCACTTGGGCTCAAATGAAAGATGTCATGCGAGCATGTTTTGTGCCCACCTACTACAACCGCGATCTCTTCAAGAAGTCCCAACTCCTCAAGCAAGGAACAAAGAGTGTTGAAAAATACTATAAGGAAATGGAGATAGCCATGATACGAGACAATGTCATGGAAGATGATGAGCAAACTATGGCACACTTCTTGAATGGCCTCAATCATCCCATCAAGAAGATTGCCGGCTTCCAACCCTACTCCAACCTCATTGAGCTCGTGCATCGAGCTACCAAAGCGGAATGTCAAGTGTAAGATGATTTCAAGTACGCCAAGTACTCATCCAAGACATACAGCTTCTCCAACAACCAAGATTCAATGACTCCTCCAACTTCTACCTCAACCAAACCATCTACAAGCAATGATGACAAGTCAAGTTACAAGAAAGCTTTGACAACCTCAAGTCGTCCTCCTCCTACTACAAGCAACTTCAAGCCGTGCGCTTCATCATCTACTCCGACCGATGAGACCATTAAGACAAGCTCCTTCAAGTGTTTCACTTGCGGCGGCCGAGGCCACAATTATTTCCAATGCACCAACAAGCGCACCATGATCCTCAACAATGATGGAACCTATGACTCCATGAGTGAAGAGGAAATGGAAGCCCTTGAGCAAGTGTCCATGCAGAGGCACGTGAACGAGGATGAAGATGATCAAGTATTTTGTGATGAGGATTCAAGCCCCGCTATCGTTGTCTCCAAAGTCTTGACTCTTCAACATCAACAAGAAGAAGACCAAAGATGCCACATCTTCCACACAAAGGCCAGCATCAATGGAAGGTCCGTCAAGGTCATCATCGATGGAGGTAGTTGCCACAACTTGGCAAGTAAAGAACTATGTCCAAGCTACAATTGGTCAAGATGAAGCACCTGCACCCATACAAGGTCCAATGGCTAAGCGATTTCGGCACTATAAAGGTTGAGCATACGGTCAAGGTTTCCTTCAAAACTGGAGCATATGAGGACACTTTGGAGTGTGATGTTGTCCCGATGTCCGTTTGCCACCTCCTTCATGGTCTACCATGGCAATTTAACCGAGGCGTCATCCACAACGGGCGTACCAATCACTATAGCTTCAAGATGAAAGGGAAGGAGTATGTGCTACGACCTATGTCTCCTAGTCAAGTGATAGCCGACAAGCAAGCCACCCATCATGGAGAGAAGAGTGATAAAGTGATCCACCCAAAATAGAGTGAGAGCCACAAGCCAAAATCGAGTGCCTCCATGATGAGCGACAAGAAAAACTTAGTCCTATCTGCCACCAAAAGAGAGATGAGAGAAGTGTGTGAGCACCCATCGAGTGTTATGCACTTTATCCTTGTGTGCAAGGACGAGGCAACAAAAATTAACACCACTCACGATCTACCTTTAGTGTTCTCTTCTCTTTTGCAGGAATTCCAAGATGTTTTCCCCGATGAGCTACCTTCGGGTCCACCTCCACTTCGAGGCATTGAGCACCAATTCGATCTCATCCCTGGAGCGCCTCTACCAAACAAAGCTCCATACCGCGTCAACCCCGAAGAAACTAAGGAGATCCAATGGCAAGTACAACAACTAATCGACAATGGACATGTTTGTGAAAGCTTAAGCCCTTGTATCGTTCCCGTTATACTTGTGCCCAAGCAAGACGGTAGTTTTTCCATGTGCTCGGATTGTAGACTTATCAATGCTATTACCGTTCATTATAGGCATCCAATTCCTTGCTTAGATGATATGCTTGATGAACTTAGCGGTGCCACCATTTTCTTAAAAATTGATCTCAAAAGTGGCTATTATCAAATTCGCATACAAGAAGGTGATGAATGGAAAACCGCTTTCAAAACCAAATTTGGCTTGTATGAGTGGTTGGTTATGCCTACGGGTTTGTCGGAAGCTCTCGGAACTTTCATGCGTCTTATGCATTTTGTGCTTCGTCCTTATATTGGAGTGTTTGTTGTGGTTTACTTCCATGACATTCTTGTCTTTAGAAAATCCATGAAAGAGCATCTAGAGCATGTTAGGGCTGTTTTGCAAACTCTTCACAAGGAACGTCTTTATGCCAACATGAAAAAAAATGCACATTTGGTGCTGACAAGCTTGTTTTCTTGGGTTTCATGGCTTCTTCCAAGGGTGTCAATGTTGATGAATCTAAAATTGAAGCAATTAAAACTTGGCCCCAACCCACCAATTTGCAACAAGTGCGTAGCTTTCTTGGCCTTGCGGGTTTTTATCGTCGCTTTGTGAAAGATTTTAGCACTATTGCCGCTCCTTTGCATGCCTTGAGTAAGAAGAATGCTCCTTTTGTTTGGGGATCTTTGCAATCTACCACTTTTGATGAGCTAAAGTCTTTGCTTACTCATGCTCCGATTCTTGCATTACCCAACTTTGACAAAACTTTTGAGGTTCATTGTGATGCAAGTGGTACCGGAATTGGCGGAGTTTTGATGCAAGAAAAATGAGCCATTGCATATTTTAGTGAAAAACTCTCCGGTGCTCAACTTAACTATCCCATCTATGACAAAGAATTGTATGCTTTAGTGCGTGTGCTACATGTTTGGGAACACTATCTTAGACCTCATGAGTTTGTCATCCATACCGATCATGAAACGCTTAAGTACTTGAAAGGTCAAACTAAGTTAGACAAGCGTCATGCCAAATGGAATGAATTCATTGAATCTTTCCCCTATGTGATCAAGTACATTAAGGGTAAGGAAAATGTAGTTGGAGATGACTTTCACGCATATGCACACTTGTCACTAAACTTGAGTTGAATGTTGTTGGCTTTGAGCACATCAAAGACTTGTATGCTAATGATCCATATTTTGGTACTCCTTATGCTAAATGTTTGACGCATACATCTTGGGAACGATATTACATCAAGGATGATTATCTTATGAGAGCTAACAAACTTTGCATTCCCGGGTCTTCTCTTTGTTTGCTCCTTCTGCAAGAGGCGCATGGAGGCGTACTCATGGGACACTCTGGACGCAACAAGACATTCGCCACGCTCTCCAAGAACTACTTTTGGCCCAAGATGTTCCGCGACATCTCACGCTTCACCAACCGATGCTCTACACGTCACAAAGCTAAGTCTAAAGCTCAATCCCATGGTCTTTACATGCCTCTTCCTATTCCTTATCAACCTTGGGAAGACATTAGCATGGATTTTGTACTTGGTTTGCCTAGAACTCAAAATGGAAAGGATTTCGTGTTTGTTGTTATGGACAGATTTTCTAAGATGGCACATTTCATTCAATGCAACAAGATAGACGATGCTTCACATGTTGCAAATCTCTTTTGTAGGGAAATCTTGCGCCTCCATGGAGTACCAAAGACAATCATCTCCGACCGTGACGTCAAGTTCCTGAGTTAGTTTTGGAAGACGCTATGCGCGAAGCTCGGAATCAAGCTCTTGTTCTCATCCGCATGTCATCCTCAAACCGACGGCCAAACGGAGGTGACGAACCGTACGCTCTCCACTCTACTTCGCGTGTTGATCAAGAAGAACATCAAGGAGTGGGAGGTGTGTCTACCCATCACCAAGTACGCCTACAACCATGCAATACATTCGACGACCGGCAAGTCCCCCTTCGAGGTCATCTACGGCTTCAACCCGTTGTCCCCATTGGACATTTTACCTCTTCCACTACAAGAGCGCACCAACATGGATGCGAGTGCACGAGCAAGCTACATCAAGAAGATGCATGAGGATACAAGGCACACCATCGAGCGCCAAGTACAATGACTCGCGACCAAGCTCAACGTCAACAAGCAACCCATGATATTCAACATTGGAGATCTCGTGTGGCTACACCTTCGCAAGGACCGCTTCCCCAACGAATGCAAGTCCAAACTTCTACCTAGAGCCAATGAAGCCTTCAAGGTGCTAGCACACTACAACAACAACGCTTACAAGATCGATCTCCCACGCGACAAGTACAACCTGAGCGACATCTTCAATGCCAATGATCTCTCCCTGTACCATGGTGATGAGGATTTCGATCCGAGGTCGGATCTTTCCCAAGGGAGGGGAGATGATGCGGAGCATCCTACGGTCATCCCCATGGACCTGCCATCGTCTCACCAGCCACCAAGAGGACCCATGAGAAGAGCACGAGCTAGAGCTCTCGAGACTGAGGTGACTTCTCTCCTTAGTGATATCTCATATGATTCTCACGAGACATGGCTACTACCTAAGTCCGAAATGTTGTGCATGATTAGGTACCAAGAGGACCTCCCGAGGATGCACATGAAGAAGGTCAAGACCCCAAGTCCACGGAAGAAGAGAACCAATGGAAGAAGGCGAGGACAGCTTCCAGGCACCTGACATCCAGCCATGGCCCTGGACATTCGGCCCCTGGAGATCTCCCCCCGCAGCCAAGAGTCTGCAGCAGAAGCTACAGGGCTCGGACATCCGGCGTCCAGCCCGGACATCCGGCCCTCCGCCCCGAAAATCCGGCAGCTAGCCGGACATCCGGACAAGCCATCCAGGGAGCACAGAAGGCTGCCCCGATGACCCGGACATCCGGCCACCACCCCAGACATCCGGCTCCTCCCGAAGCCCCGGACATCCGGCCACCTTGCCCGGACATCCGGCCCCGCCTATCTGGAGAGCACCAAGGCCGACTCATCTAGCCCGGACATTCGGCCCCCTAGCCCGGACATCTGGCGTCACGGGAAGGCCCGGACATCCGACCCGTCGCCCGGACATCCGCCCCCCTGCCTGCATGCAGCACATCCAGGCCGAGGCCCATGTATCCCTTTGCCCCTTAGACTATATATACTCTCTCTCCACCTAAGTTTTAGGGTCATCGTTGATTTAGCTCATTTGTGAGGTAGAGCCTCGCTCATCCATCCGGATCTACTCCTCGTGAGGGACCGACACCTCCATCCGGAGAAGATCCACCTAGATTCAAGACCTCCATCCGGAGAAGACCATCATCAAGACCTCCTCACGGAGAAGAACCGGTTACCCTATGTATCGTCCTTTGTTGGACTTGGATCTTGTATCTCTCCTTGTGTTTCGATGATCTAGCACATGTGTGACTTTATTCTTGTTGGCTGAGTGTTTCTCTCGTGTTTTTCCTTCGTTCCCCTTATCGTATTCTTCGTGTTCCTCGTAGGGATCCTCTTCAAACGTGAAAGATCGGCCTCTAGGGTTCTACCCTACATCATGATCCTTCTCTATGGTGGTGGCTAGGCTATATTTATAGTGGCCTTGGTCCTCTTCCTCCAAAACTTAGGCGGGAAGGGATCCCACAACGACCAAATTTGAAAGGGGACAATAAGTACATCTAATCCTCATGAAAGTTGGTCTTCGCCTGCAAAGCGTCTGAGCGTGACGTTGTGATGGGCTCGGTGATGACATCCATCCTGCCGTTCTGGCGGTCTTGGTCTCGTTGCACGCAAATGGCAACCTTTGCCTGAGTCCTTGGGACTCCACACCTGCGCTTGCCTCCTTTGCACCAAAGAGGAAATCTGCTGCTCTACGCTGCTGGCGTGCACCTGGCCTTGGTCATCATGGCTGATGTCATTCCAACCTCGTGAAGTTGGGTCTTGCATAGAAATCTCCGCTCCGCTCAGGAGACCGCGTAAGGAGGCCACTCCCTCAGGAGGTCTTGAAGTCACCCGCTGAAAGAACATGTGGTGCCCCCATGTTTTGTTTTGGTAATTAATGACAATCTCTATGGACTAATGGTTACCTTGAGTTATATTTGAAGGATTTGTCCATAGGCTTTTCTTGGAGTCCATTTGTTGGTTTCAAGGAGAGTTTGTGATGACCAAGGTGCTATTCAAGGAATTACCTAAAGATTGGTCATGTGAGAGGCTGATCAAGACTAAGTCAAAGAGTGAATCAAGTTGATCAACACACAAAGCATAGAAGATGTACCGAGAGGGATCAAGTGATCAGATGGTATGGTAAGCATTGTCAATTACGCTTTGTGTACTAACCCATGGTCTTCGTGAGAGTTCTTTGTGGGGTTAGGTTGCAGTGTGCACGTTCAAGTGATGCATCATGAAGAGATCAAGTGCTTGAAGATTGTCGTCCATTGTGGTGACAATGGACTTGTGAAGATGTGCCGAGGAGTGGCTCACCCATAGTGGAGTATGGGGGAGCAATCTACTAGTCTTCACCGAGCCAATGCAATTAAGAAAGGTGGTCCAACTTGAGGAAGTCAAGATCATCTACATCTAGCTCAAGTGGACTTTGTGCAAGGAAAAGGTTTGGCCTTGATAGGTTCTCTATTTTACCGGTCTCATGGTGGTACTTTGGAGAGCTTGTTATAGGATCGATTGTCGTACTATCAACGGGGGCTCTCAAGTGAGTAGCTTGATCGTATCATTCATAGAGAGCTCAAACCATTGCATGCTTGCATCATCTTTCTTGGTTCTTATTTGGTTTTATCCTTGTGATATTTGGAGCTTATGGTCATCTTTTTGACAAGCTTGAGTTCATCGAAAATGGAGTGCACATGCTTCTTCTGTTGCGTTCTCGGTGTTGGAGGTTTTACTGGTCTTATTCGAGGAAGGTTCTCACCATTTTCTTATGGGACTTTTCTAATTTCCTTCTGATTGTTATTTATATCAAGATTGTGTTATCCCTTGTCTCTAGCTTTCCAACAAACTTGGTTTCATTGAATTCAGAGCCCGTTTACAGAAGTTGTGTCAGTTTTGGTGTCCTTAAAAAGGCTGCAGCGGTACTATCACTCACGGGAGCGGTACTACCGCTTGGAGGGAATGTAATTTTTTACTACCGCTCTTGGGAGCGGTACTACCGCAGCTACTTCCATGGCTACTTCCGCTCCGGACCAAAAACTCGTCATAAGTCCAGCGGTGGTAGGCAGGGATGTATTTTTTAGTACCGCTCGCAAGCAGTAGTACCGCTACCATTAGCGGTAGTACCACTACCCCTAGCGGTAGTACCGTGAGGACGAGCGGTAGTAACTCTCTGGTGGTTCTACAGACCTTTTGCCTCCTCGATGTTGTTTTTCAAAGGGCTTCCACCACCCTAGCGGTAGTACCACTCCCGTGAGCGGTAGTACCGCTCTATGCGGGCTGTGAGCATAATGGTTGGATTTTTTCCCACCTATAAAAGGGGATCTTCTTCCCCAATGAACCCTATCCTTTGAGCTCATATTCTTCCTCCATTGTTGACCTTCTTCGAGCTTGCAATCTCTCAATCCCTCTATGGATTATTGCTAGTTCTTGGGGGAAAAGAGAGAGGAGATCTAGATCCACATTTCCACCAATCACTTTCTCCTCTATGTGAGGGGAACCCCTTGGATCTAGAGCTTGGAGTTCTTGGTGTTCTCCTTCTTGTTCTTCCTCTCATTTTCTTCCCCAGCATTAGTTGCTTTGGTAGGATTTAGGAGAGAATGACTTGGGCACTCCATGCGACCTTGCCATTGCATTTGGTGCATCAGTTTGAGTTCTCCATGGTGATACGTGGAAGTTACAAGTTGAGAAGCTTATTGATACGTCTCCGTCGTATCTATAATTTTTGATTGCTCCATGCCAATATTCTTCAACTTTCATATACTTTTGGAAACGTTTTATATTATTTTTGGGACTAACATATTGATCCAGTGCCCAGTGCCAGTTCCTGTCTGTTGCATGTTTTTTATTTCGCAGAAACCCAATATCAAACGGAGTCCAAACGGGATAAAAACGGACAGAGAATTATTTTGGAATATTTGTGATTTTTGGGAGGAAGAATCAACGCGAAACGGTGTCCGGGGTGGCCACGAGACAGGGGGGCGCGCCCTCCCCCTGGGCGTGCCCTGGACTCTCGTGGGCCACCCGTAAGGCGGTTGACGCTCTTCTTTTGCCGCAAGAAAGCTAATTTTATGAGAAAAATCTGGGCGAAAGATTCACCCCAATCGGAGTTACGGATCTCCGGATATTTAAGAAACGGTGAAGGGGTAGAATCCCAGAACGCAGAAACAGAGAGATAGATCCAATCTCGGAGGGGCTCTCGCCCCTCCCAAGCCATGGGAGCCAACTACCAGAGGGGAAACCCTTCTCCCATCTAGGCAGGAGGTCAAGGAAGAAGAAGAAGAAGGGGAGCTCTCTCCCTCTTGCTTCCGGTGGCGCCGGAACGCCGCCGGGGGCCATCATCATCACCGCGATCTACACCAACACCTCTGTCATCTTCACCAACATCTCCATCACCTTCCCCCTTCTATATTCAGCGGTCCACTCTCCCGCAACCCTCTGTACCCTCTACTTGAACATGGTGCTTTATGCTTCATATTATTTTCCAATGATGTGTTGCCATACTATGATGTCTGAGTAGAATTTCGTTATCCTACCGGTGATTGATGAATTGCTATGATTGGTTTGAGTTGCATGTTTTATTATTGGTGATGTCCTATGGTGCCCTCCGTGTCGCGCAAGCGTGAGGGATTCCCATTGTAGGGTTTGCAATATGTTTATGATTCGCTTATAGTGGGTGGCGTGAGTGACTGAAACACAAACCCGAGTAAGGGGATTGTTGCGTATGGGATAAAGGGGACTTGATACTTTATCGCTATGGTTGGGTTTTACCTTAATGAATCTTTAGTAGTTGTGGATGCTGGCTAGAGTTCCAATCATAAGTGCATATGATCCAAGTAGAGAAAATATGTTAGCTTATGCCTCTCCCTCAAATAGAATTGCAATAGTGATTACCAGTCTAGTAACGTAGTCAATTTCTTAGGGACACTTTCACCACTCCTACCACCACTTTCCCACACTCGCTTAATTTACTTTATTGCATCTTTATCTAAACAGCCCCTACTTTTTATTTACACGTTCTTTATCATCTTGCAAACCTATCCAACAAAACCTACAAAGTACTTCTAGTTTCATACTTGTTCTAGGTAAAGCGAACGTCAAGCGTGTGTAGAGTCGTATCAGTGGCCGATGGGACTTGAGAGATTATTTGTTCTACCTTTAGCTCCTCATTGGGTTCGACACTCTTATCAAAAGAGGCTACAACTATCCCGTATACTTGCGGGTCATCAAGACCTTTTTCTGGCGCCGTTGCCGGGGAGTCATAGCATGGGGTGTATATTCTCGTGTGTGCTTGTTTGCTTTATCACTATGTAATTTTTATTTGCTGTTCTTAGTTGTTCTCTATCTTTAGTTATGGATATGGAACGCAAAATACCAAAAAACTTAGGTGTACTTGCTACTCATGGAGATGGGGTAACTCCTAAAACCCTCGATTCTCATTATGCGAAAGATATTATGTACTACTTTGATAATCCTGAGAAAACCCCATTCAACTTTATAATGGGAGACACGTTGGATCAACGTGAATACTTTAGGGATTATTGCTCGACACAAAAAGGGAAACTATTATGGGATGAATTTATTATGTTGCGTTGGTATGCCTGGAATCTATGCTTGAGATATGATATTACTTGTTGCTCTAGGATGGAGGCTCCACACCTTCCCTTTTCATGCAAATTTAATGATAATGAAACCTTAGCTTCTTATGCTAATGGTATATATGATTACTATGATGTGGAACAAATAGAAGAATTTCTTGCTTTTAAGGCTGCTTATGAAATTGAATCTTTGTTTGAAAAGTATGAAGCTTTAGATGATGATGCTTATAGGCCTGAAAATCTTGCTATACTTAGATATTGCTATGAAAATTATGAATACAATTACTATATTAATGCATTTATTGAGAAAGTCTTCGCTGTCTAAGAAGAGACTAATATTTTGCAGGAAGCTATGGAAGAAGAAATTGATGAAACAGTGAGCTCATTGGATGAAAAAGATGATGAGGAGAGCGAAGAACAAAAGGAGGAAGAGCGGATTAGCTACCCTTTCCCACCTTCTAATGAGAGTAACCCTCCAACTCATACATTATTTAATTCCCCTTCGTGCTTACCAAAGGATGATTGCTATGATGATTGCTATGATCCCTTGAATTTGTTTGAAATATCCCTTTTTGATGATGCTTGCTATGCTTGTGGCCAAGATGACAATATGAATTATGCTTATGGAGATGAACTTGATATAGTTCCTTATGTTAAACATGAAATTGTTGCTATTGCACCCACACACGATAGTCCTATTATCTTTTTGAATTCTCCAAACTACATTATATCGGAGAAGTTTGTGCTTATTAAGGATTATATTGATGGTTTGCCTTTTACCATTGCACATGATGATTTTGATGAATGTAATATGCATGTGCTTGCTGCTCCTACTTGCAATTATTATGAGAGAGGAACTATTTGTCCTCCTCTCTATGTTTCCCATACTATGAAATTGCAAGAAACTGCTTATACTATGCATTGGCCTTTACTTTGTGTGCATGAATTGTTCTTTTATGGCATACCGATGCATAGGAAGAGAGTTAGACTTCGTTGTTGCATGATTTATGTTCCTTTGTGCTCACTACTAAATTGCAAATCATTGTTAATTAAAATTGGCTTTGATATACCTTGGGATCCGGGTGGATTCATTACTTGAGCACTAAATGCCTAGCTTAATGGCTTTAAAGAAAGCGCTGCCAGGGAGACAACCCGGAAGTTTTAG
This sequence comes from Triticum timopheevii, assembly GCA_963921465.1. NCBI lineage: Eukaryota > Viridiplantae > Streptophyta > Magnoliopsida > Poales > Poaceae > Triticum > Triticum timopheevii. Next base: position 111,442,079 of record OY997270.1, read on the forward strand.
AGAGTCATTTATTTCTGTTGAGTGCTTTTTTATAGTTTAAAAACAAAAAAATAAATAGGGGAAACCAAAACTTTTCAAAAAGGAAAGTGAAAGTGAGAAAGACAAGCATTGTTGAAGTGGGAGAGCTCCTTGAACTTTGTTCATGCTCATGGAAACTTTGTGAATCTTGATTACAGAAAATTTTCAACAAAAATAATTATCCCCTTGTACAATTCCATTGTATTATAAAAATAATGTGCTAAGGTTTGCCTTTAGGATGTTTACAATGCTTGTTGGTTTGTACGGTGCAGGACAGAAACTTTGGCTGTAGTATGCGCTTTTACATTTTTAACTGGAACGTCAAATGGTTCTGATTCCTTTTTCACTGTCTTGCTATACAACTTGTTTATTTTTCCTAATTATGGTAGAATTTTTGGGATACCATAAGTATGGTGGATGTTCAGATTGCTACAGACTGTTCTGTTTTTGACAGATTCTGTTTTTGATGCATAGTTTGCTTGTTTTGAAATCTATCAATTTCTATCAGTGGATTAAGCCATGGAAAAGCTATATTACAGTAGACACAATGCAAAAACAAAATATGAATTGGTTTGCAACAATACTTAGAGTGGTGATTTGCTTTATTATACTAACGGATCTTACCGAGTTTTCTGTTGAAGTTTTGTGTGGATGTAGAGTCTAATCGAGGATGTCTCGATATGAGGAAAAGGAAGAGAGGCAAGAGCTCAAGCTTGGGGATGCCCGAGGCACCCCAAGTAAATATTCAAGGAGACTCAAGCGTCTAAGCTTGGAGATGCCCCGGAAGGCATCCCCTCTTTCTTCAACAAGTATCGGTATGTTTTCGAGTTCGCTTCGTTCATGCACTATGTGCAAGTCTTGGAGCGTCTTTTGCATTTAGTTTTCACTTTCCTTTTATGCACCATGCTGGTATGAGATAGTCCTTGGTTGATTTATAGAATACTCATTGCACTTCACTTAAATCTTTTGAGTATGGCTTTATAGAAAGCTTCATGTGCTTCACTTATATCATTTGAAGTCTGGATTGCCTGTTTCTCTTCACATAGAAAACCGCCATTTGTAGAATGCTCTTTTGCTTCACTTATATTTGTTAGAGCGTGGGCATATATTTTATAGAAAGAATTAAACTCTCTTGCTTCACTTATATCAATTTAGCGAGATGACAGGAATTGGTCATTCACATGGTTAGTCATAAAATCCTACATAAACTTGTAGATCGCTGAATATGATATGTTTGATTCCTTGCAATAGTTTTGCGATATAAATATGGTGATATTAGAGTCATGATAGTGGGTGGTTGTGGATTGTAGAGACACTTGTGTTGAGGTTTGCAAATCCCGTAGCATGCACGTATGGTAACCGTTGTGTGACAAATTTCAAGCATGGGGTGTTTCTTTGATTGTCTTCCTTATGAGTGGCGGTCGGGGACGAGAGATGGTCTTTTCCTACCAATCTATCCCCCTAGGGGCATGCGTAGTAGTACTTTGCTTCGAGGGCTGATAAACTTTTGCAATAAGTATACGAGTTCCTTATGACTAATGTGAGTCCATGGATTATACGCACTTTTACCTTTCCATCATTGCTAGCCTCTTCGGTACCGTGCATTGCCCTTTCTCACCTCGAGAGTTGGTGCAAACTTCGCCGGTGCATCCAAACCCCATGATATGATATGCTCTATCACACATAAGCCTCATTATATCTCCCTCAAAACCGCCACCATACCTACCTATCATGGCATTTCCATAGCCATTCCGAGATATATTGCCATGCAACATTCATCATCATCATATACATGACTTGAGAATTTATTGTCATATTGCTTTGCATGATCGTAAGATAGCTAGCATGATGTTTTCATGGCTTGTCCGTTTTTTGATGTCATTGCTACGCTAGATCATTGCACATCCCGGTACACCGCCGGAAGCATTCATATAGAGCCATATCTTTGTTCCAGTATCGAGTTGTAATATTGAGTTGTAAGTAAATAAAAGTGTGATGATCATCATTATTAGAGCATTGTCCCCAAAAAGAAAAAAAAAGAAAGAACGGCCAAAGAAAAAAAAAGAAAAAGAAAAATAAAGAAAAATAAAGAAAAATAAAAAAAGAAAATAAATAAAAAGGGGCAATGTTACTATCTCTTTTTCCACACTTGTGCTTCAAAGTAGCACCATGTTCTTCATGTAGTGAGTCTCATATCTTGTGCTTCAAAGTAGCACAATGTTCTTCATACAGATTGTCTCCTATGTTGTCACTTTCATATACTAGCGGGAATTTTCATTATAGAACTTGGCTTGTATATTCCAACGATGGGCTTCCTCAAATGCCCTAGGTCTTCATGAGCAAGCAAGTTGGATGCACACCCACTTAGTTTCTTTTGTTGAGATTTCATAAACTTATAGCTCTTAGTGCATCCGTTGTGTGACAATCCCTACTCCTCGCATTGACATCAATTGATGGGCATCTCCATAGCCCGTTGATTAGTCGCGTCGATGTGAGACTTTCTCCTTTTTTTGTCTTCTCCACATAACCTCCATCATTATATTCTGTTCCACCTATAGTGCTATATCCATGGCTTGCGCTCATGTTTGCGTGAGGGTTGAAAAAGCTGAAGCGTGTTAAAAAGTATGAACCAATTGCTCGGCTTGTCATCGGGGTTGTGCATGATGGGGGCATTTTGTGTGACGAAAATGAAGCATGGCCAGACTGTATGATTTTGTAGGGATAAGCTTGCTTTGGCCTTGTTGTTTTGAAAAGACATGATTGCTTTATTGGTACGCTCGAAGTATTATTGTTTTTATGTCAAATGATAGACTATTGCTTTGAATCACTCGTGTCTTAATATTCATGCCATGATTAGACATATGATCAAGATTATGCTAGGTAGCATTCCACATCAAAAATTATCTTTTTTATCATTTACCTACTCGAGGACGAGCAGGAATTAAGCTTGGGGGTGCTGATACGTCTCCGTCGTATTTATAATTTTTGATTGTTCCATGCCAATATTCTTCAACTTTCATATACTTCTGGCAACTTTTTATATTATTTTTGGGACTAACATATTGATCCAGTGCCCAGTGCCAGTTCCTGTCTGTTGCATGTTTTTTGCTTCGCAGAAACCCAATATCAAACAGAGTCCAAACGGGATAAAAACGGATGGAGAATTATTTTGGAATATTTGTGATTTTTGGGAGGAAGAATCAACGTGAAACGGTGTCCGGGGTGGCCACGAGACAGGGGGGCGCCCCCCCTGGGCGCGCCCTGGACTCTCGTGGGCCACCAGTAAGGCGATTGACACTCTTCTTTTGCCGCAAGAAAGCTAATTTTATGAGAAAAATCTGGGCGAAAGATTCACTCCAATCAGAGTTACGGATCTTCGGATATTTAAGAAACGGTGAAGGGGTAGAATCCCAGAACGCAGAAACAGAGAGATAGATCCAATCTCGGAGGGTCTCTCGCCCCTCCCAAGCCATGGGAGCCAAGGACCAGAGGGGAAACCCTTCTCCCATCTAGGGAGGAGGTCAAGGAAGAAGAAGAAGAAGAAGGGGGGCTCTCTTCCCCTTGCTTTCGGTGGCACCGGAATACTGCCGGGGACCATCATCATCACCGCGATCTACACCAACACCTCCGTCATCTTCACGAACATCTCCATCACCTTCCCCCTTCTATATTCAGCGGTCCACTCTCCCGCAACCCGCTGTACCCTCTACTTGAACATGGTGCTTTATGCTTCATATTGTTTTCCAATGATGTGTTGCCATCCTATGATGTCTGAGTAGATTTTCGTTGTCCTACCGGTGATTGATGAATTGCTATGATTGGTTTGAGTTGCATGTTTTATTATTGGTGTTGTCCTATTGTGCCCTCCATGTCGCGCAAGCGTGAGGGATTCCCGCTGTAGGGTTTGCAATATGTTTATGATTCGCTTATAGTGGGTTGCGTGAGTGACTAAAACACAAACCCGAGTAAGGGGATTGTTGCGTATGGGATAAAGGGGAGTTTATACTTTAATGCTATGGTTGGGTTTTACCTTAATGAATCTTTAGCAGTTGCGGATTCTTGCTAGAGTTCCAATCATAAGTGCATATGATCCAAGTAGAGAAAATATGTTAGCATATGCCTCTCCCTCAAATAGAATTGCAATAGTGATTACCGATCTAGTAACGTAGTCAATTGCTTAGGGACACTTTCACCACTCCTACCACCACTTTCCCACACTCGCTTTATTTACTTTATTGCATCTTTATCTAAACAACCCCTACTTTTTATTTACACGTTCTTTATCATCTTGCAAACCTATCCAACAACACCTACAAAGTACTTCTAGTTTCATACTTGTTCTAGGTAAAGCGAACGTCAAGCGTCCGTAGAGTCGTATCATTGGCCGATAGGACTTGAGAGAGTATTTGTTCTACCTTTAGCTCCTCGTTGGGTTTGACACTCTTACTTATCGAAAGAGGCTACAACTATCATGTATACTTGCGGGTCATCACTTATTACTCTTGGGTGCTTGGTACCCTTGAGCTTGTTCCTCTTGGGTGCTTGGGCGCCCTAGACGGTTGGTGGTGTTCGGAGCTCAATCATTGTGGTGTAAAGCTCCAGGAAAGCGTCGGGGTCTCCAATTAGGTTGTGAAGATCGCCCCGAGCAATTTGACGGGTACCGGTGACAGCCCCCAAGGGTTTCCAAAGTGTACGGGTTCGGTGGCCGCCCCCAAGGGTTGCCATTTTTACGAGTTCAGTAACCGCCCTCAAGTGTCCCTTAGTGGAATCACGACATCTTGAATTGTGCGAGGGTGTGAGGGGGTTACGGTGGCCCTAGTGGCTTCATGGGGAGAATTGTGCCTCCACACTGCTCCAAACAAAGATTAGCATCCGCAAGGGTGTGAACCTCAGGATACATCATCATCTCCGCGTGCCTCGGTTATCTCTTACCTGAGCCCTTTACTTATGCACTTTACTTTGTGATAGCCATATTGTTTCTTGTCATATATCTTGCTATCACCTAGTTGTTTATCTTTCTTACCATAACTTGTTGGTGCAGATAGGTGAGCCTAGTTGTTGTAGGTTTTGTGCTTGAAAAATTAACCGCTAGGTTTATTCCGCATTTGTTCAAGCCTAAACCATAATTATTTTCAAGCACCTATTCACCCCCCTCTAGGAGACATCCTCGATCTTTCAATTGGTATCAGAGCCTCATCTCTATTTATAGGGCTTAACCTCATAGAGAGTAAGCATATCAACTAGGGGTTCAGGATTCTCTGACAATCTTAGTTCCGATGGCACAAATTTTGATGGTTGGATAATTTGTATGCTTAATCTCTTTAGGTTCATGGACTCAAATTTAGAGCGAATTGTAGATATGGGTTTTTCTCCTCCAAAGGATCCCCAAAGATTATCTTTAGAAGATGAGAAAAACTCTTATCTCAATGCTCAAGCTTCTAATGTGCTTTTTGATGCTTTGAGCAATGTAGTTATATTTTAACTCATCCCGTTCCGGCACGCTCAGGAGTTGTGGACAAAGCTTCAGGATAAATATGGGTGTCCAAGTTTTGTGGGGATGATTGTTCTCCCTCCACCTTCGGCCGTGTTGAGTGCTCCACTTCTTCTACTTCACCTACATGTGGTTTGCCATAAGGTAATGACATGGTGAGTAGTTGTATTCATTGCAATGATGATAGTGGGCTTATTGTTGATAATCCTTCATCACTTTATTATTGCAATGCTTCATCTTTAACTTTATTACTTCGAGCACTCCAAATGTTTCATGTGCATGTGTTGATAGCCCTTGCATATCATGTAGAAATTGCTTGTCTAAATCTTATGATGATATGCTTACTATGTCTTGTTGCCATGATAAAAATGCATCTATTTCCTCGAATTGTTGTGCTAACAATGTAGAGGAAACCCAACACCCCATGGAGAAAGATGTGGTCTTGAATGGTGCTTCAAGGGATCCTACATCATCATCTATTTCATTTTGCCTTATGGCCAAGGCTTCAAAGGTATATCCCACTTTGAATCCCAATATATGTTCTGATGATATTGATGATGGCAAGAATGATGATGATGTTGATTATGATGAAGAGAATGATACTGTTGCCTCCTTAAAAATTAAGGGGGAAATGATTTTTAAAGCTCTTCTTAAGAGTAAAATTGCTCGTTCCAACTTCATGGAAATCATGTCTATTGCTATTGAGGGCAAGCAATATATTGATGAGTTGGAATATCGTCTTGAGGAGCATGAGGTTACCATTGACAAAATGGAAGGTCATGAGTGTGACTACGTTAATCAGATTGCGGACCTCTCCCAAGCTCTTGAACTTGCATAAACCACCAAGGTATCTCTTGAGGATACTTTTTCTCTAGAACTATCTAGAGTGAAGGAATCTCGTGATAGAGCTCTTAAGGTGGCCAATGGCTTTGAAACTAAAAACAAGAATCTTGAAGTTGCACATGCTAAACTCCTAGAGGACTTTGGGCACCTCGAAAATGGCTCAAGGGTCATTAAGAGTGAGCTCATCAAACTCACCGAGTCTCATGCTCAGCTTAAAGCTTCATATTCTAAAGATCTTGCCAAGTTTCCTTCTCCTCTTGCTATTATTGATGATGCTTGCGCTACTAACTCTATTTCTAGTGAGGCATCCATTTTGAAGGAGAATGTTGAGCTAAGGGCTAAACTTGAATTGCTATCTAGCACTTATAGGAAATTGGAAGAAAGTCATGTAAAGCTCACAAGCTCTCATGATGATCTTCTGGTATCCCATAATGTGCTAAAGATAGCTCATGAGGCTATGATTATCAAGATAACATCTAGTGAGTCTCATGTGGATACTAGCACTAGTTCAAGTCAAAATGCTATCTTGCCATGTGCAAGTCCTCGTAATTCATCTACACATAACATTGGCATATATTGTGATGAATTGATTTCCTTGCCTTGTTGCTTTAACGATGAAGCTTATACTTCCTCTAGCACTTGTGTTGATACTAACCATGTAGAGGAAATCAAAGAGCTCAAGGACCAAGTCACTTCTTTGAAGAAAGACTTGGAAAAGTGTCATGAAGGGAAGTCCACACTCAAAAATATCTTGAGTGTGCAAAAATCTCCCAATGTCAAAGGTGGACTTGGATTCAACTCCAATCAGAAGAAGAAGTCCAAGAGAAACAAGAAGGGCCAAGAACAACTCAAGAATTTGGCCAAGATTATTTGCTTCAAGTGCAAAATTGAAGGGCATCATGTTAGATCTTGCCCATTGAAGAAAAAGACCATTAGTGACAAGCAACAAGGGAAGAGGCCACAAGTTCAATCTCATGCTCAACCTCAAGTTGAAGAAAGGCCACTTCCCAAGAAAACTCAAGTTAATTCTTCTCTTATTGAGAAATCAAGTGAGAAGAAAATAAAGAGTAGACGTCTCTACTTATGTCGTGAGAAAGTTCACGTCACTTCTTCATGCACTAGTGGTAACTTATCAAACCCAATTATTATTGATAATATATATTCTCTTGGGAAGGATGAGGTTGGCAATGTGTTTGCCAAGTTTGTTGGTACTCAAAGTGGTGTCAAGAAAAGAACCATTTGGGTTGCCAAGCCTATTGTGACTAACCTCTTAGGACCTAACTTGGTTGGGGACCAACAAGCTCAAACTTGATCAATAGGTGTTGTTGGAGGGCATTGGAGACTTGGCTACATTATGAAGAATTAAGGGGTCTTCATCATTCATATTGTCTCAAGCTAAGTCATTTGGATTATCAAGTTTCTATCTCATATCCAATGTGCCTCCTTGCGGTAACTTGTACTTAAATTGTTTACATTGAAAGTTAATTGCCCCTTTGCATGTTTTATTTTTGTACATTGCACGTGTTTGTATATGTGTGCTTCCAATTTGATTATCTTGAGTAATCAATTATGTGTATGTTGGTTTGCACTTTACGTACGTGTGAGTTGTGTGTTGAGCCTTTTTGTTGTTTGTATCTTAATTGGCTCTTGTGAGAGATTAATGGAACATACCATTTTGGGGGAGTGATGTGCTTTGTGCACCTCACGGTCCCACAAATGTGTGTACTTGAGGAATACCACCTAGTATTGATATTGCAAGCTTATCTAGTCACTATGTGGTATGTCTTCTCATGAGAAATTCAAATTCTAAATAGTCCATTAATTATCTCTTGTTGGATCCTCTTATTGCCTCTTGTTAAGTTTTCTTTGGTATCACATTATGGGGGAGTAATATATTATGTGTATATTACAAGCCTAGAAAATGTGTACATTTGAGATATTGTCACCTAGAGTTGATATTGTAAATTATCTTGTTCCTAGGTGACATGTTAGCTCTACAAGTTGCAATTTGCTTGTTCTTGGTGTGAAGATGATATTGGATTTCCTTCTATCTACCACCGGGAATCATTTCCAAATATTTCTTGTATTTTGACAATTGGTACTCACTTTTGTGTGGTCAAAATTACTAATCATCTTCATTGTGTTTTGTTTTCATTTGCCTTAACTCTTGGCAAGATTGTGTCAACTCCCATTGTCTTCCGTGCCACTTGAGGATCTTGTTATTTTCTTGATCTTGTCTAGTGTTTTCTTGATATAGTGAAAGTGGTGATCCCACCTTGTGCATTTTGTATTCAAATGCAAATTCTCTATAATGCACAACTCATGGGGTAGCTAGCCTATTTTCTATAAAACACTCATCTTGTGATCCATATTAAGTGTGTATTGGTGGACGGCAAGCCGTTTCTTTTTGGTACTGTGTGCCATCATGAAACTTTGTAGCGAGCTTGGTTTGTTTGGAACCATTCTCTCTTTTGGGAGTTTGATATTATTTTGTGTTTTTCAATGGATATCTCATTCCTTGATGTATCTTGTAATGATATCTTCCAAGTGATGATTTCTCCATTCGCTATCCTATTTTCACTTGGTATTTATTTTCATTTTGTTTTGTTTCTTGAAAGTTTCAACATGCATATTTACTTCATGTATTTTATTTCGCATGCTTTCTTTCTTTGACCCAATATATAAGTGAAATTCCACCAAGTCTCAATTTGGATGAGATGTGCATGAAATTTATCTTCATATATATATATATATATATATATATATATATATATATATATATATATATATGCACATATGTATGTGGAGTCTGTCCTATGTATTGGTGTTTCTAACTCTTTGGTCCCAATGAGGCTCGGTACCATTTTGTTTGTGTTGTTGTTGTAGGAACAATTCAAGATGCATTGGATGCTCGGATCACTCACAAGGAAGGTGTTGTCACCACGGATGAGGAATGAACTACTATCTACCTTCAATTGGTATCTACTACATCCTTCCAATGTTAACTTGGTAACAAGTATCTTCGTATACTTCATGCACACATTTCTTGCATCAACCTTTTGTAGGTTGTATCATGGCATGTTATTCATTCTTTCTTGTGATACTTGTTTCCTTTCTCAAAGCATCCCAACAATGATCTCTTGTTGCTAGTTATGATGCCTTTGATGTTCATGTGGTTGGAATTCATTTATATACAATAAGACCATATCTAGCCATGTGTTATGCTCTCAAGCAAATTTCTTATTGGTATATTTATGAATTCCTTATGGATATCTTGTTCTTTCCTTTTTGTAACTATTTCGTGTGTATATCCTTCTTTGTGGATTGATGTCATCATGATTTTCATCTACCTAGAATCTTATACACTTGAGAGAAGTTACATATGGAGTCGATATCCTTATTCTTTCACGTCCACCTTTCCTTTGTGGTTTTGTGAAAGGATTTATCATGAGTGCGGATCTCATATCGTTGCATCCTGATGCACTCTGTTGTGGTGAAGATATTTTCTCTCTTGCTTGTCTTGATGAGGCTTTTGCCATTTCGATTGGTTTCCCTCCTCTTGACAAAGCTATCATTTTCTTTTTCACCATGGGTTGTCACAAGTGTTGGTTATTCATTCTGCATATTTAGTGTGCTTGTGAACCCATTTGCTTGGTGTCTGTGGGAAGGACATGTCATGCACCTTGTATCTCCACTATTCAAGACTATGTTGATGCTTAATGATCACCCTTACCTTAGTCTTCTCAAGTGCTTTGCCATGAGTCACACGCATCATTTTGGTTGAGCCTACTCTTACGTTGCCTCTTTTATATGTTGCTCAACAATATTTTTGTTACAAGTGCTAGGCTTTGTTTCCTACATGCTCACTTGCACTTGTTGTGAGTTTCTATTGATTTTCGAGGAGAGATGATCCTATTTTGTGCACTTGGTATCCTAATGCAAATATTGTAAGGAGTGCACAAATCATGGGGAGCTTCACTAGTGTCTTTAGAACACTCCATTGCTCTCTTGCACTTGTCGTGAGGTTCTATTGATCTTGGGGGAGTGACAATCCTATTTTGTGCTTGTTGTATCCAATTACAAAACTAAATTGTGCAGAAATCATGGGGAGCTTCTCTAGAACACTCCTTTGATCATATCATAATTTCGTTTATTCATGTGGCACGTAGGATCATTGGTCTAGTTGGTTCAATAGGTATCTTTTGATTGCTTGATTGCTTGTTCCTCTCTTTGTTATGTCTTTGTGGCATATCATTCTTTTGCAATTTTTGGGCCTCAATATAGTTTGTCTTCCTCCAAGTATTTACCGTTGGATATGTCTATTGTATTCCACTCTCTTGTTGACAAATACACAATTTATGGAGGAACACAATTTATATTGGCCTTCTAAGCTTTTCTCCCATTTTGGCAATCGATGCCAACAGGGGAGAAGTTTCAAAGAGTTCTGTGGAGAAGATTAGAGAGTTTTTTCTTCTAGCTTTGCATTGCATGGTAATGCATATTTCCTTATATAAACTCTCTTGAAAGTGATTGTCATCAATTACCAAAATGGGGGAGAATGAAAGAACATGTGGTGCCCCCATGTTTGGTTTTGGTAATTAATGACAATCTCTATGGACTAATGGTTGCCTTGAGTTATATTTGAAGGATGTGTCCATAGGCTTTTCTTGGAGTCCATTTGTTGGTTTCAGGGAGAGTTTGTTATGACCAAGGTGCTATTCAAGGAATTACCTAAAGATTGGTCATGTGAGAGGCTGATCAAGACTAAGTCAAAGAGTGAATCAAGTTGATCAACACACAAAGCATATAAGATGTACCGAGAGGGATCAAGTGATCCCATTGTATGGTAAGCATTGTCAATTATGCTTTGTGTACTAACCCATGGTCTTCGTGAGAGTTCTTTGTGGGGTTAGGTTGCAGTATGCACGTTCAAGTGATGCATCATGAAGAGATAAAATGCTTGAAGATTTTCGTCCATTGTGGTGACAAGGGACTTGTGAAGATGTGCCGAAGAGTGGCTCACCCATAGTGGAGTATGGGGAGCAATCTACTAGTCTTCACCGAGATAACGCAATCAAGAAATGTGGTCCAACTTGCGGAAGTCAAGATCGTCTACATCTAGCTCAAGTGGACTTTGTGCAAGGCAAAGGTTTGGCCTTGATAGCTTCTCTATTTTACCAGTCTCAGGGTGGTAGTTTGGAGACAGGGTTATAGGATCGATTGTCGTACTATCAAGGGGGGCTCTCAAGTGAGTAGCTTGATCGTATCGTTCATAGAGAGCTTAAACCATTGCATGATTGCATAATATTTCTTGGTTCTTGTTTGGATTTCTCCGTGTGAGATTTAGAGCTTATGGTCATCTTCTTGACAAGCTCGAGTTCATCGAAAACGGTGTCCACAAGCTTCTTATATTGCGTTTTCGGTATTGGAGGTTTTACCTGTCTTATTCGAGGAAGGGTTCTCAACATTTTCTTATGGGCCTTTTATAACTTCCTTATTATTCTTATTTCTATCAAGATTGTGTTAGACCTTGTCTCTAGCTTTCCAACAAACTTGGTTTCGTTGAATTTGAAGCCCGTTTGCAGAAGTTGTGTCAGTTTTGGTGTCCTTAAAAAGGCTGCAACGGTACTACCGCTCACGGGAGCGGTACTACCTCTTGGAGGGGATGTAATTTTTTACTACCGCTCTTGGGAGCGGTACTACCGCGGCTACTTCCGTGGCTACTTCTGCTCCGGACCAAAAACTCATCATAAGTCCAGCGGTGGTAGGCATGGATGTATTTTTTTACTACCGCTCGCAAGATGTTGTACCGCTACCCTTAGCGGTAGTACCGCTCCGACGGTTCTACTGGACCTTTTCCTCCTCGCAGTTGTTTTTCAAAGGTCTTCCACCGCCCTAGCGGTAGTACCGCTCCCATGAGCGGTAGTACCGCTCTGTGCGGGTTGTGAGCATAGCGGTTGGATTTTTTCCCACCAATAAAAGGGGGCCTTCTTCCCCAATGAACAATATCCTTTGAGCTCGTGTTCTCCCCCCATTGTTGACCTCCTTCGAGCTTTATCTCTCTCAATCCCTCCATGGATTCTTGCTAGTTTGGGGGGAAAAGAGAGAGGAGATCTAGATCCACATTTCCACCAATCACTTTCTCCTCTATGCGAGGGGAACCCCTTGTATCTAGATCTTGGAGTTCTTGGTGTTCTCCTTCTTGTTATTCCTCTCATTTTCTTCCCTAGCATTAGTTGCTTTGGTAGGATTTAGGAGATAAGGACTTGGGCATTCCATGTGCCCTTGCCAGTGCATTTGTGCATTTGTTTGAGTTCTTCATGGTGATACGTGGAAGTTACAAGTTGAGAAGCTTATTACTCTTGGGTGCTTGGTACCCTTGAGCTTGTTCTTCTTGGGTGCTTGGGCGCCCTAGACGGTTGGTTTGTGTTTGGAGCTCAATCATTGTGGTGTAAAGCTCCGCGCAAGCGTCGGTGTCTCCAATTAGGTTGAGGAGATCGTCCCGAGCAATTTGACAGGTACCGGTGACCGCCCCCAAGGGTTTCCAAAGTGTACGGGTTCGGTGACCGCCCCCAAGGGTTGCCATTTTTACAGGTTCGGTAACCGCCCTCAAGGGTCCCTTAGTGGAATCACCGCATCTTGCATTGTGCGAGGGCGTGAGGAATTTACGGTGGCCCTAGTGGCTTCTTGGGGAGCATTGGGCCTCCACACTGCTCCAAATGGAGATTAACATCCGCAAGGGTGTGAACTTCGGGATACATCGTCGTCTCCATGTGCCTCGGTTATCTCTTACCCGAGCCCTTTACTTATGCACTTCACTTTGTGATAGCCATATTGTTTCTTTCATATATCTTGCTATCACTTAGTTGTTTATCTTGCTTAGCATAAATTGTTGGTGCAGACAGGTGAGCCTAGTTGTTGTAGGTTTTGTTATTGACAAATTAACCGCTAGGTTTATTCCGCATTTGTTCAAGCCTAAATCCTAATTATTTTAAAGCGCCTATTCACCCCCCCCCCTCTAGGCGACATCCTCGATCTTTCACCCGCCTCGCGAGGCTTGGCGCCTGGCGAGGGTCTTGTATTGTCGTAGTCCAAGCTGGGCCGTACCATGCCGTCGATGAAGCCACATCGTGGGCCGTAGGCAGTTAAGTCTGGGTACCCTGGTTCCCAGAACACTGACAGAAGCCCCCGGGCCCAAGGTGCGCTCGCACTTGGCTTCGAAGCAAAGCCAAAGGGCAAGTACGGAACGCCACCGGCCCCAATCGTCTGTGGGCCGGGTTGACGCGTGGCGCTCGATAAGACGTGGGCGTCTCTGCTTCCCCACGTCGCCTGGCGACCGTTTGACTTGAAAACTGCCTGCTGCATGGAGAGGAAATCATCATTATTGGGGACCGTGGGAGCCCGATGATTTACCTTATCCTGGCTATAAATGGGGGAGCGGGTGGAGCCCCCTGTCCATCTTCGCCTTCTTGCTCCTTGCTTCTTCCTCCTCTTGCCCCACCATCTTGCTAAATCATCCATGACGCCGTCAAGGAGACTCTCGGCCACGGAGAAAGGGAAGGCCTCCAAGGAGGGGTCGGACTTGCCTCCACCCAAGAGGGGTCGTGGTCGTCCTTGCAAGTATGCCGCAACGCCGGCAACGGCTCCCCGCAGTCATGGACCACCGCTCTCCAAGGCTGGCGTTGCCTCCGGCGGTCTCGTGGGCGCTCTTCTTATGGTGGGAGCCATCGCGGTCAGAGGAGCCGTTGCGAGGAGGCGAGGTGCGCGGTAGCCAGCCGCACACCACGGCCGCGATCCCACTCGGCCGATTATCCCCCGAAGTTCCTGGTGTGGGCGGAAAAGTCTGCAGGCGCATGGATCCATCTCACGCGCTTCTTCGCGGACGCGTTGCCGTCCGGGGGACCTGGTGGCTTCTGGCTCCAGGAAGACAGCTATTGCAGCAAGACCTCGTGGTTGGAGGTCGAGGTCACGGCCGCCGGCAACGTGTTGCTGACCCGCGGGTGGCAGTCGTTTGCCCCCGCGCGCGAGGTGCACCTGTAACGCCCCGAATTAGATGCGCCAGGTGTCCGCCAGTCATTCGCCGTTGTTTCCATGTCATTTGCTTGCGTGTTGCATTTTTCCATGTCATCATGTGCATCTCATTTCGCATTCGTGTTCGTCTCATGCATCCGAGCATTTTCCCCGTTGTCCGTTTTGCAATCCGGCACTCCTATGTCATCCGGGGTCCCCTTTTGCCTCTTCTCTTGTGCGGATGTTAAACGTTCTCGGAATGGCCCGAGGTTTGCCAAGCGGCCTTGGTACAGCGCCGGTAGACCGCCTGTCAAATTTCGTGCCATTTGGAGTTCGTTTGAAACTCCAACGGTTAACCGGGTAACCGTAAAAGCCTCATTTGTGTGCAGCCCAACACCCCTTCCAAAGTGGCCCAAAACCCAGCAAACTCCCCTCTATGCTCTCGGTCGTTCGATCACGATCGCGTGGCCGAAAACCGCTCCTCATTTGGACTCTCCTACCTCCCTCTACCTATAAATATGTGCCTCCCGTCCAAATTCGCGGATGAAAATCCCCCCTAACCCTAGTTTTTCCTCCTCGCGCCGCCGGACGCGTCCGCCCGCGCCGGACACGTCCAGCCGCCACCTCACCCCGACCAATCACGATGCGACACGTCACCCCGCCGCCGCTCCCGACCAGTGGCATCGCGCCACCTGTCCCGCCGCCGTCCTGCGACCACACCGGCCCGCGGAGCCCATCCGGGGCCCGCGCGAGCCCGATCTCCGCCGCCACCGGGCCGAGCTCCCGCGCCGCCGCGCCGGATCCCCGCCGCCGCGGTCGCCGCCTCTCCTCGCCACCGCGGACCTCCCCGCCTCGCCCCGCGTCGGCGTCCGCTCGCCGCCGCCCCAGGAGCGCCGCCGCCACCGCTCCCCGCGGGAGCCCGCGCCCCCGAGCGCCTCCCCGCTGCCGTCCGCCTTTGCCCCGGCGACCGCCGCCGCCCCTCCCGGCCGGCTCCGCCCATCCGGCTACCGGCGCCGTCCCCGGCCTCCTCCTCCTCGCTGGCGCCTCCTCGGGCCAGATCCGGTCAGCCCCCACCGGATCCGGCCGGGATCCCTCCTCCCTGAGCCTCCCCGGCATTTTCCTCCTCGTCTCCGGCGATGAGCTCCGGCGAGCCTCGTAATGCGCGCCCGGGTCAACCCCAGATCCGGAGGTATAATTTCCACCAAGTCCCCGAATCCCTGACATAATCGTGCCATGTTCATCGCATTGTATCTCTGCATCCTTAACTCAGTTTCGTGCGTATAATATGTCAAATTGTTCGCCTCAACGAGTACTTCATTTCATTCCATTGCATCATTTTCATTTGAGCTCATCTTGATGCCCGAAATATTGTTGGAAGAGTGCATGTTGATGTTAATCTGCTGAAACTGTTATAATATGCTCATTTGTCATTTTTGCCATGTTTGATGTGTGCATCCTATGAGGTTGATGTCTACATGTGTTTTGATCTATGATATGCCATCTTTCCAGGGGTGCCATCCATGTATTTTTGTGAGTTGTGTGCTGAGTGCATTAAGCTTGTTAAGGAGGGTACTTGTTGTTGCTGTTTCGCTAGACAGATTCTGTTATTTTGTGATGCCATGTTAACCTACTTCTACAAGTCATTTCGTGCATAATCTGGAGATGTTTACTAAGGATGTTTTGTACTACATGTCTTTTCTCTATCCATCCATGCCCTTGATTGCATATATAGACTACTGTAGCTTGTTGTAATCTTGCTCCAAAGTTGCTAAATAATGTTGCTGTCAACCTGTTAACATGAAGTTCAGTTTTGGCCATATGCTTTTCTAGTGATCCATGCACCCTATGACCTTGCTCTTGCCATGTATAGCTTCACAAACATGTATTCTTACTGTTGGTTGCCTTGCCATGCCATGTATTGCTCTGTGGTGAGTGGTTCAAGCTCACGAACATGCCTACTTATTGTTGTTCCTGCCATGTATGAATCTATAATATAACTTGCCATGTTTACATGGGTGCCATCATATTTTCTATGCCTTTTTGGCTCATGTTCAGTAAGGGACTTTTGTTCTATGCAATTATTAGATTCATGCCATGCCTTTGTTTGCCATTATAAGTTCCTGTAGCATGTTGTTTGATTGCTCTAAACATTGCAACCTAATGTTATTTCCTGATAAGTCTGAAACTGTTATTATTTGCAATCTTACCATGTCCTTTTGAGCATGTTCTAGTTGTTTCTGGAGATAGCTCAGTGTTCATGTCTTGTTGTGCTTTACTTGTACTTCATGCTCATGCCTTTTGTTATTATGTTGGGATGTTGTAGCTTATTGTTTTGATGCTTGCAAGATGCCTAGTTGCTGTTTTGGACAGATTGTTGTTATGACTTGTATAGAGTGTATGTGTTGAACCGTTGCTCCGTTTTGAGTGTGCTCTATATGAAACTTGCTTAGAATTGCATGTTGTTTCATATTATCATGTTGAATCCTTGTTTTGAGGTGTTTGCTTGATGTTTGTATGCTTTTTGCATCAATGCCATGCTTAACTTGTTTTGCTCATATCTTCTAGGCCGTAGCTCCGAATCTAATGAACTTTACATGTAACTTGGCTAGAATCTCGTGTAGATCATCTTGGTGCATCTTAACTTGCTGTTTAACAACTTGAACATAAGGTTTGTTCAGATCTGGACCAATTTCGAAATATGCATATGAGGACTTACCGGAATTGTTATATGTTGTTCCCGGCCTCATTTAAACTTGCCTTGATGTGTTGTTCTTGTTTGCATCATCTCTTGCCATGAGGAGCTTCATGTAGCCTTGTCATGCATCATGCTTGTTGTGCATCATGTCTTTTCATGTGTGGTGTGTTTACCATGTTGTGTGCTTCTTCTCGATAGTTCCCGTTTCGTTGCGATCGTGAGGATTCGTTCGTCTACGCTTGGTTCATCTTCGTGGCTTCATCTTCTTCATGGACTCGTTCTTCTTCCTTGTGGGATTTCAGGCAAGATGACCGCTACCCTGGATCTCACTACTATCATTGCTACGCTAGTTGCTTCGTTCTATCGCTATGCTGCGTTACCTATTATTTGCTCTTCAAGCCTCCCAAATTGCCATGAACCTCTAACCTTTGACACCCTTCCTAGCAAACCGTTGTTTGGCTATGTTACCGCTTTTGCTCAGCCCCTCTTATAGCGTTGCTAGTTGCAGGTGAAGATGAAGATTGCTCCATGGTGGACAGGGTTATGTTGGGATATCACAATATCTCTTATATTATTAATGCATCTATATATTTGGTAAAGGGTGGAAGGCTCGGCCTTATGCCTGGTGTTTTGTTCCACTCTTGCCGCCCTAGTTTCCGTCATACCGGTGTTATGTTCCTGGATTTTGTGTTCCTAACGCGGTCGGGTGATTTATGGGACCCCCCTGACAGTTCGCTTTGAATAAAACTCCTCCAGCAAGGCCCAACCTTGGTTTTACCATTTGCCTCACCACCACCTACCTTTCCCTTGGGAGTAATTAACCCAAGGGCCATCTTTATTTTAGCCCCTCCCCCGGGCCAGTGCTTGTCTAGGTGTTGGTCCGAACCGAGCAACCTACGGGGCCGCCTCGGGGAAACTCGAAGTCTGGTTTTACTCGTAGCTTGACTTATCCGGTGTTGCCCTGAGAACGAGATATGTGCAGCTCCTATCGGGATGTCAGCGCATCGGGCGGCTTTGCTGGTCTTGTTTTACCATTGTCGAAATGTCTGGTAAACCGGGATTCCGAGACTGATCGGGTCTTCCTGGGAGAAGGTATATCCTTCATTGATCACGAGAGCTTATCATGGGCTAAGTTGGGACACCCCTGCAGGGTATAAACTTTCGAGAGCCGTGCCCACGGTTATGTGGCAGATGGGAATTTATTAATGTCCAGTTGTAGATAACTTGACACCTGATCCGAATTAAAACGCATCAACCGAGTGTGTAGCCATGATGGTCTCTTCTCGGCAGAGTCCGGGAAGTGAACACGGTTTCTGTGTTATGATTGACGTAAGTAGGAGCTCAGGATCACTTCTTGATCATTGCTAGTTGACGACCGTTCCTTTTGCTCTCTTCTCCCTCTCATTTGCGTATGTTAGCCACCATATCATGCTTAGCCGCTGCTGCAACCTCACCACTTTACCCATGCCTTTCCCATTAAGCTTTGCTAGTCTTGATACCCATGGTAATGGGATTGCTCAGTCCTCGTGGCTCACAGATTACTACAACAACAGTTGCAGGTACAGGTTATGCGATGATCATGACGCGAGAGCGATGCTTGCTTGCCTTGAGTTCTTCTTCTGCTTCTTCTTCGATCAGGGAATAGGTTCCAGGTCGGCAGCCTGGGCAAGCAGGGTGGATGTCGTTTAAGCTTCTGTTTGTGTTTCATCCGTAGTCGGATGTTGCTCTTATGTAATATGACATTGTATTCATGTGGCATTGTATGCCTTTTGTATGTATCCCCATCTATTATGTAATGTTGATGTAATGATATCCACCTTGCAAAAGCGTTTCAATATGCGGGTCTATCCTTGGTGGGACCTTCAAGTTCCTTTTGGATAGGGTCGCATATTGGGCGTGACAAGTTGGTATCAGAGCCTCGACCGACCTTAGGAGCACCCTTGATTGATCGTCTAGTTTGGCCGTTGTTGAGTCTAGAAGAAAACTATTTTCGGAGTCTAGTTATATCGGAGAGTAGGAATTCTTTTTACTCCTCTGCCCCTTCGTCGCTCTGGTAAGGAATCGTGACGTATGTGTTTTGAATTACTCTTCCCGTTCAAATTTTTCTTTAGGATCACGTGGTTAGTTTCGTGAGTTGTCCATCCTCTTTTATCCGGTGCATCTCTCGTCAAGTTGATTCGAACCTCTCTCTCTTTGGGAGATCAATCCTCAGCTCTTTTCGATCGATGTTGTTTCCTTGTCCGAAGTTGTCCTTGTTTTTCCCACCCGCCCTCCCTCCTTCTTCTCGAAGCCGGAGTCCGTAATCGAGTATCCATCCTAGTCGGGCGAAGTCTTTGCTTTCTTTTCTCAATTATTTCAACCGGTGTTTTCTCTTCAAGTTATTCATCAGTTCTCCCTTCCAAGTCGCCCTTGTTTTCCCGCCCTCCCACCCTTTTTCTTCCCAGAATCTGAGCCTCTTTCGAGCATCATTTCATTCATGCAGAGCCCCTTCAGTCTTTCGTAAATTATCCCAACCGGTGAATTCTCGTCTCGTTTGACATTCTTCATCTCTTTTTCTTTTCGGTGGTTTCAATTCAAGTTTTTCGGGTTGATCATATTCTTTCCCATGGATCAAGTGTTTCCCTGCTCGTTCGCCCTCGCCAGTTTATCCTTCCGGAGTGTCCAAGACATCTTAGGAGATTTGTCTGTGTTTGAATTAATTCGAGGTTGTCATCTCTTTCAAATATTTCAATTGTTCCGGTGCAACATCTATCTCTTCAACAATCCCTTTCCAACGGTGCTTTTCTTTTAGTGGGCCCTAACCCACAGGTCTTTTCCCAGGATCTTACCTGACTCTTCTGATTCCCCAGGAGCTATTCTCTAATTCTTTTCAAGTGTGACGTAAGAATGAATTTCATCAGTCACATGCCTTCTCCAAGATCTCGTTCAAACTCTTTTTGTTGTTGGCTCAACCTCTTCGCTTTTTCATTCTCCTGGAGTATCTCAACAATTTTGGTGGTGTTTTTCATCGACATTTGAAGACCGAAGAGGAGTTTTTCCTCTAAATTTTGTCCGTTCTCCCGGAGATTCGCGGTGCTAGCTTGATGTTATCCTATCAAATTGTTTCAAGTCATGCAAATTCTTTTCACACATCCGGAGTATTTCAGGAGTTGATTCTTGTTTCTTTTCAACGGAGTCATCATTCCAGAAGAATTCTTTGTCCTCACATTTCAGCTACCGCTATCCAGTTATCCCGGTGCTTCGTTCAAGTGTTCTTTAATCAGCTCATGTTCTCTTTGTTCTTTTGCATATAAATCCCCTCAAGCATATTTGGTTCTTCGAATTCTTCCCGGTGATTCATTCTCTTTCGTCAGTCTTTTTCGAATTTTTACGGTGGTTCATTCAAGATTCTTTTTCCTTGATTATATTTTTAATCCATTCCTTCGTTTCAATCCTACCGGTGGTTCATGAAGACCTTCTCAAGTTTGCGATATGTCACTTCTCAATCCTTTTCAAGAAGAATAAGTAATATGCAAAATCCATTGCTTGTCATCAATTTAATTTGATGAAGGATAAGCATACAATAAATCTTATTCTTATTTCATCCAAGTGAGTAATCCCTTTTCTTCGGAGTTTGTTCTTGATGAATAAATTCTAGATCCAAGCGTTTTCATCTTTTCTTTTCCGGAGTTCAAATTTCCTCGGCCATCTCATCGGAACCTCCATCTAAATCATCGCAAGACTCATCTTATTCTTTCTTCCTTCATTCTATCTCACCATCCTTTTGTCACCGGAGTTCTTCATGGTGATTCTTCATGATTTAATTCATTCTTCAAGAGTTCATCAAGATTTTGTTGGAGGAGCTCAAGTATCTTTCCTTTTGCTTTTCGAGGTGCAATTAATCCTCTGTATTCTTTTGAAGTGGAGTTTTGCAGTTCTTCGTTCTTCTCAGATATTCAAATCCATTCAATCCCTCTAAATTCTTTTCATTCAATTTTCTTTCTATTCTTTCCGACGTTTTGTGTCATGTCTTCATCAAGTATCATTCCATCCTCTCAAGCTCGTGTTCTATTCCCCCATGTTTCAGCCGGAGTGCTGCCTAAATCCTTTAAGACTTATTCGTTTCTTTTCTCATTCTAACCACTCCGGTTAGAACGAGTGGTTTCATAGTCTATCTGATTCAGTGAGCTTTCGATTCTCGTCATTCTCGCCGTTCCTCTCTTATTCTCGAGTGCCCTCCATTCTTTGCTTCTTCTCTTGAGTTCTTGTTTCACCTCATCCCTTTTTCCCTTCTGTCTCGATCCTAAGATCTCGGGACGAGATCTCTTGTTAGTGGAGGAGTGTTGTAACACCCCGGATTCGATGCGCCAGGTGTCCGCCAGTTATTCGCCGTTGTTGCCATGTCATTTGCTTGCGTGTTGCATTTTTCCATGTCATCATGTGCATCTCATTTCACATTCGTGTTCGTCTCATGCATCCGAGCATTTTCCCCGTTGTCCGTTTTGCAATCCGGCACTCCTATGTCATCCGGGGTCCCCTTTTGCCTCTTCTCCTGTGCGGGTGTTAAACGTTCTCGGAATGGCCCGAGGTTTTCCAAGCGGCCTTGGTACAGCACCGGTAGACCGCCTGTCAAGTTTCGTGCCATTTGGAGTTCGTTTGATACTCCAATGGTTAACCGGGTAACCGTAAAAGCCTCCTTTGTGTGCAGCCCAACACCCCTTCCAAAGTGGCCCAAAACCCAGCAAACTCCCCTCTATGCTCTCGGTTGTTCGATCACGATCGCGTGGCCGAAAATCGCTCCTCATTTGGACTCTCCTAGCTCCCTCTACCTATAAATATGTGCCTCCCGTCCAAATTCGCGGATGAAAATCCCCCCTAACCCTAGTTTTTCCTCCTCGCGCCGCCGGACGCGTCCGCCCGCGCCGGACACGTCCAGCCGCCACCTCACCCCGACCAATCACGATGCGACACGTCACCCCGCCGCCGCTCCCAACCAGTGGCATCGCGCCACCTGTCCCGCCGCCGTCCTGCGACCGCGCCGGCCCGCGGAGCCCATCCGGGGCCCGCGCGAACCCGGTCTCCGCCGCCGCCGGGCCGAGCTCCCGCGCCGCCGCGCCGGATCCCCGCCGCCGCGGCCGCCGCCTCGCCTCGCCGCCGCGCCTCGCTGCCGCGGACCTCCCCGCCTCGCCCCGCGCCGGTGTCCGCTCGCCGCCGCCCCAGGAGCGCCACCGCCACCGCTCCCCGCGAGAGCCCACGCCCCCGAGCGCCTCCCCGCCGCCGTCCGCCTTCGCCCCGGCGACCGCCGCCGCCCCTCCCGGCCGGCTCCGCCCATCCGGCCACCGGCGCCGTCCCCGGCCTCCTCCTCGCCGGCGCCTCCTCGGGCCAGATCCGGTCAGCCCCCACCGGATCCGGCCGGGATCCCTCCTCCCTGAGCCTCCCCGGCATTTTCCTCCTCGTCTCCGGCGACGAGCTCCGGCGAGCCTCGTAATCCGCGCCCGGGTCAACCCCAGATTCGGAGGTATAATTTCCACCAAGTCCCCGAATCCCTGACATAATCATGTCATGTTCATCGCATTGTATCTCTGCATCCTTAGCTCAGTTTCGTGCGTATAATATGTCAAATTGTTCGCCTCAACGAGTACTTCATTTCATTCTATTGCATCATTTTCATTTGAGCTCATCTTGATGCCCGAAATGATGTTGGAAGAGTGCATGTTGATGTTAATCTGCTGAAACTGTTATAACATGCTCATTTGTCATTTTTGCCATGTTTTATGTGTGCATCCTATGAGGTTGATGTCTACATGTGTTTTGATCTATGATATGCCATCTTTCCAGGTGTGCCATCCATGTATTTTTGTGATATGTGTGCTGAGTGCATTAAGCTTGTTAAGGAGGGTACTTGTTGTTGCTGTTTTGCTAGACAGATTCTGTTATTTTGTGATGCCATGTTAACCTGCTTCTACAAGTCATTTCGTGCATAATCTGGAGGTGTTTACTAAGGATGTTTTGTACTACATGTCTTGCTCTATCCATCCATGCCCTTGGTTGCATTTATAGACTACTGTAGCTTGTTGTAATCTTGCTCCAAAGTTGCTTAATAATGTTGTTGTCAACCTGTTAACATGAAGTTCAGTTTTGGCCATATGCTTTTCTAGTGATCCATGCACCCTCATGACAGTTCGCTTTGAATAAAACTGCTCCAGCAAGGCCCAACCTTGGTTTTACCATTTGCCTCACCACCACCTACCTTTCCCTTGGGAGTAATTAACCCAAGGGTCATCTTTATTTTAGCCCCCCCCCCCCCCCCCGGGCCAGTGCTTGTCTAAGTGTTGGTCCGAACCGAGCAACCTATGGGGCCGCCTCGGGGAAACTCGAAGTATGGTTTTACTCGTAGCTCGACTTATCCGGTGTTGCCCTGAGAACGAGATATGTGCAGCTCCTATCGGGATGTCAGCGCATCGGGCGGCTTTGCTGGTCTTGTTTTACCATTGTCGAAATGTCTCGTAAACCGGGATTCCGAGACTGATCGGGTCTTCCTGGGAGAAGGTATATCCTTCGTTGATCGCGAGAGCTTATCATGGGCTAAGTTGGGACACCCCTGCAGGGTATAAACTTTCGAGAGCCGTGCCCGCGGTTATGTGGCGATGGGAATTTGTTAATGTCCGGTTGTAGATAACTTGACACCTGATCCGAATTAAAACGCATCAACCGAGTGTGTAGCCGTGATGGTCTCTTCTCGGCGGAGTCCGGGAAGTGAACACGGTTTCTGTGTTATGATTGACGTAAGTAGGAGCTCAGGATCACTTCTTGATCATTGCTAGTTGATGACCGTTCCTTTTGCTCTCTTCTCGCTCTCATTTGCGTATGTTAGCCACCATATCATGCTTAGCCGCTGCTGCAACCTCACCACTTTACCCCTGCCTTTCCCATTAAGCTTTGCTAGTCTTGATACCCATGGTAATGGGATTGCTGAGTCCTCGTGGCTCACATATTACTACAACAATAGTTGCAGGTACAGGTTATGCGATGATCATGACGCGAGAGCGATGCTTGCTTGCCTTGAGTTCTTCTTCTGCTTCTTCTTCGAACAGGGGATAGGTTCCAGGTCGGCAGCCTGGGCTAGCAGGGTGGATGTCGTTTAAGCTTCTGTTTGTGTTTCATCCATAGTCGGATGTTGCTCTTATGTAATATGACATTGTATTCATGTGGCATTGTATGCCTTTTATATGTATCCCCATCTGTTATGTAATGTTGATGTAATGATATCCACCTTGCAAAAGCGTTTCAATATGCGGGTCTATCCTTGGTGGGACCTTCGAGTTCCTTTTGGATAGGGTCGCATATTGGGTGTGACAGCACCGTCGACTTCAAGTATGAAGGCGCCATGACCCTCTACGTGAGGATCTTCAGGGAGGATGGCCCACGCATGGGGTGCTACCCGGAGAGCGACAGCGATGACGACAGTGATGATGATGGAGGACGGAGGGGCGGCATCATCGTTGGTGATGACTTCACCCTTTACGATGGTCGCTGTCGGTGTCAAAACCGGCGGATCTCGGGTAGGGGGTCCCGAACTATGTGTCTAAGGCTAATGGTAACAGGAGGCGGGGGACACAATGTTTACCCAGGTTCGGGCCCTCTCTATGGAGGTAATACCCTACTTCCTGCTTGATTGATCTTGATGATATGAGTATTACAAGAGTTGATCTACCATGAGATAATAGAGGCTAAACCCTAGAAGCTAGCCTATGATTATGATTGTTGTTGTCCTACGGACTAAACCCTCCAGTTTATATAGACACCGGAGGGGGCTAGGGTTACACAGAGTCGGTTACAGAGAAAGAAATCTACATATCCGAATTGCCAAGCTTGCCGTCCACACAAAGGAGGGTCCCACCCGGACATGGGACGAAGTCTTCAATCTTGTATCTTCATAGTCCAATAGTCCGGCATAAGTACACAGTCCGGCTGTCCGGGGACCCCCTAATCTAGGACTCCCTCAGTAGCCCCTGAACCTGGCTTCGATGACGATGAGTCCGACGCGCAAATTATCTTCGGCATTGCAAGGCAGGTTCCTTCTCCGAATACTCCATAGAAGATTTTGAAAACAAGGATCGTGTCCGGCTCTGCAAAACAAATTTCACACACCACCGTAGAGAGCACAATACTCCATAAATCTAATCTGCTGACAACTTTTCATAGTGTGACATCACGCCGCGGCCCGGTCATTATGCGAACCGTTTTTCCCAACCTGCTACTGCACATATTGCGAGGCGGTTTTATTGGCACGTCTTGTTGAAGCAGAGATCGTGTCCCCTTATCATGGGATTCTCATAAATACGGGTGTAGGTGCACAATTTTTACCGCCTTTATAAAGAGATAAGGATTCCTCTTTTTCACCCACGCCTTCTTCTTCCTCTGCTCATCCATTCTCGCTCGAGCTCTAGCGCCCCATCTTTCACCTTCTCTGCAAAGCCATTCCAAGCATGTCCGGAGCGGGAGGCAAGTGGATGGCCTCCTCCATTACGGAGGAGGACATCACAAAGCTTCGGGAGGACGGATACCTGGCCGCAAACATCGCGCACTGATAACCCGCAAGTATATAGGATCAATGTAGCCTCTTTCGATAAGTAAGAGTGTCGAACCCAACGAGGAGCTAAAGGTAGAACAAATATTCTCTCAAGTACTATCTGCCATTGATACGACTCTACGCACTCTTAGTGTTCGCTTTACCTAGAACAAGTATGAAACTAGAAGTACTTTGTAGGTGTGATAGGATAGCGGCTGTGGTTTGCCGAGCCCCTGCCCAGCAGCTACTTCGGCCTAGTGAAGCGGCTTGTGAATGCCTACCCACGGCTCGAAGTCATAAAGCAGTCAGTTTGCATTGAAGGTGCCCGGATGGCCTTCGCCCGCGCAAAAGTGCACTGGCGAAGATGGATGCTGAGAAGCTGATGACGGAGAGGCCACCGAAGGGCAAGGAGCACCGCCACCCCGAGAAGTATTATGACAGTGTCCTGAAGGGCTCCCGCCTTGTGGCGGAGCAATGTGCTAAGGATGTAATATTTGAGTGACTGTACTCATTTGATCCTATAATATGAAAACAAGTTCATTTGCGTAATATAACGCTTGTTGATTTAAAACTTTACCTTCTGTGCGGCCGTTTATAAAATATGAGAGTTGGCCAGTCGTCGGCTTCTGCTCCCATGTAACTAGTACTGGGGTGTTCGGGATAAATCTAAACACTCTTTATCCAAATTTTTGGTCCTTTAAGGAGGTGTTTAGCACAACAAACAAGGCAATCCGACTATACAGCTTTATCACTCTCACTTAGCCATAGAAGTTCTATAGTTTTAAATTTTGGCGTAGCCCCTGGTATTCGGAAGGCCGAACTTGGGGCGCTATACACGCCTAAATCGGACGAAGGCCGATTCCTCGCCCAAAGCGAAAAATATCTTTAAGGATTTGAGACCTCTCGAACAGCAACCAGCTCTTGTCGCATCATGACAGTCAGTTTTCAGCTTTCTCTACTGAGGTGCTCGTCCGGAAGAACTGGGACACAATTGCAGTAGTTCTCCCTGTGCCACCTTAGCAGATATAGAGGAACGTAACGCAGCAAAACATGGGAGCCGGGCAAACCCAACTATTGACCCAAGACATGATTCGGAGCTGATGCATATAATGCTATAAGTTCGGGGTGCCGCACTGTCGAAAGTGTTCGGACTTTTCTTGCCGTGTTATGGGGTACACTGAAGCCCCTGGTGAGCTGATCATACCAAAATGTACGGGTGCAATTTGTAATAAATAAATAGTAAAGGAAAACAGATAACATATTGTAATAATAAGCTGACGTTGTTCATTATTTTCCATTGTTATTTGAATAATACGTCAAGGCGTATGTATACAAGTAGTGCAATAAGCAGAATAGGACTATTTGACATGTCCTGACCAAGAGCGAGCTGCGTGTGGGTATGTAAAACATGTATAGCGATCGTTATCAGAGACCACCTGGGGATTCCCTTGTACGCCAAAACTACTTGCCTCCTTGGTGTTTCCATCCCGTGATGGGTCCGATAATCGGGCTATCGGAAGAGCCTCCAGAAAATAGGGACCTGAAAGAAAGAAAAGGGGTGAAAGTATACGGATACTGGGGTGGTTGAGCCGCATTGTGGACCGCATTGTAGCCGTGCCTCCGCCTATGCCCATGGTATTTTAAGTGCGTAATTATGTACGCGCGGCACAAATTTCACCGCTTGACTAGGACTAGGGAGGCCGAATTGCTAGGCGAGCTCTGGACGTGCCGGATGATCCTGTTGTAGAGTACTTCAGACTCGCTTGGAGGTGTCCGGGGGCTTTATTGCCGAATTGGAGATCTTCCTAAAAAGGCTGCTCTGTACTTTTGCTGTGAGGGCTGCAGTGTGCTCCTCTATACGGAGGGAGCGCTCTGTGTTTCCATTGATAGTTATAACCCCGCGAGGTACGGGCATCTTGAGCTTGAGATAGGCGTAGTGTGGCACCGCATTGAATCGAGCAAATGCTGTTCATCCTAGTAGTGCATGATACCCACTATGGAAGGGGATGATATCGAAGATTAACTCCTAGCTTTGGAAGTTGTCCGGAGATCCGAAGACTACTTCCAGTGTGATTGAGCCCGTGCAACAGGCCTCTACACTTGGTATGACACCTTTAAAGGTGGTTTTGGTGGGTTTGATCCATGAGGGGTCGATGCCCATTTTGCGTACTGTATCCTGATAGAGCAGGTTCAGGATGCTGCCACCGTCCATAAGGACTCTTGTGAGGTGGAATCCTTCAATGATGGGGTCGAGGACCAGCGCGGCCGAGCTGCCATGACGGATACTGGTCGGATGGTCCCTGCGATCAAAGGTGATCGGACAAGAAGACCATGGGTTGAACTTTGGGGCGACTGGCTCCATCGCTTAGACGTCCCTTAGTGCACGCCTCCGTTCCCGCTTGGGAATATGGGTTGCGTATATCATATTAACCGTTTTTACTTGGGGAAGAAATTTCTTCTGTCCTCCTATGTTCGGCAGCCGGGGCTCCTCGTCGTCATCACTATGCGGCCCCTTTTCCTTGTTTTCGGCATTCATTGCCGGCCTATTTGAACACCAAACATTCTCTGTTGGTGTGATTGGTTGGTTAATCGGGGGTGCCGTGAATTTGACATGAGCAATCAAGTATGTGGTCCAGACTGGACGGGACCGGATTGTTTCTTTTGAATGGCTTTTTCCGCTGACTGGACTTAGAGCCACTGAATCTGGCATTGACGGCCGTGTCTTCGGCGTTATGGCCATTATTGCGACGCTTGTGTCTGTTGCGTCGGGGCTTGCCGTTGCTATCTCTGGCATCTGAGGTGCCAGGATTTCTTGATGTGTTGTTGCTGCGAGCCAGCCAGCTATATTCGCCCGCACAAAAGTGGTTCATGAGTGTCATGAGGGCTGCCATGGACTTCGACTTATCTTGGCCGAGGTGTCTGGCAAGCCACTCGTCACGGATGTTATGCTTAAAGGCCGCTAGGGCTTCGGTATCCGGACAGTCGACAATTTGGTTCTTTTTAGTTAGGAACCGAGTCCAGAATTTCCTGGCGGACTCTGTGGGCTGTTGGGTTATGTGACTTAAATCACCAGCATCCGGTGGTCGCACATAAGTGCCCTGGAAGTTATCCAGGAATGCATCTTCCAGGTTCTCCCAACTTCCAATGGAGTATGCTGGCAAACTATTCAGCCAATGCCGAGCTGGTCCCTTGAGTTTTAGTGGGAGGTACTTGATGGCATGTAGATCATCCCCGCGAGCCATGTGAATGTGGAGAAGGAAATCTTCTGTCCATACCGCGGGGTCTGTAGTCCCATCGTGGGGCTCGATATTCACGGTCTTAAACCCTTCTGGGAATTCATGCTCCATTACTTCGTCAGTGAAGCATAGGGGGTGTGCGGCGCCTCTATGCTGGGCTATATCGCGACGCAGTTTAAATGAGTCTGGTCTGTTGTATTCTGCCCAGCCGGATTTGTATTTAGTATGTCCAGCATGGCGGTCATCATCACGCATTGGGGCACGCCCCCGTAATCCGTAGATCGATCTTGACTGTCCTGCTTTGTTTTCCAATTCGTCTCGCAGGTCATGCGTGTAGCCCCGGGCCTTCGTGTTTTGTTTGTTTGGCGACGAGGTGCGGGCTGGTGTTTGGGCTGATACGCTGCTTTGTCTCGGCCACGGGGTGGCCGGTCAGCCGCATCCTGCGCTGGTAGTGTAGGCTCTAGTGCCTCCTCCTCGAATTGAGGTAACAACCTGCGATTTGGATTACTTTTGGTTGGGCGCTCGAGTCCGTATTCCTCGGCTGCCAAGACCTCAGTCCATCTATCAGTTAGCAGATCTTGATCAGCTTGAAGCTGCTGCTGCTTCTTCTTCAAGCTTTTTGCCATGGCTATAAGCCGGCGCTTGAAGCGCTCCTGCTTGACGGGATCCTCAGGCACGATAAATTCTTCGTCGCCGAGGCTCACCTCGTCTTCGGAGAGGGGCATGTAATTGTCATCCTCCGAGTCTCCATCCATTGCCTGTTTATCAGGGCTAGCTTGCCCATCCTCCCGTCTGGTTTGCTTGAAGCTTGTTGGGCGGGATTGTTTTTGTCTTCGGCATTATCCAGAGTGCTATCGTCTCCTGTGCTGGTATCGCTATTTTTCCTATGGCGAGTGGGGAACAAATTTCTTCGTCGTCTGCTTCCCACTCAAGCCAGACATAGTTTGGCCAGGAGTCTCCTGACAGGGAGAGAGATTTCAATGAATTTAGCACGTCACCCAAGGGCGAGTGCTGAAAGATATCCGCGGAGGTAAACTCCATGATCGGTGCCCAATCAGATTCAGTAGGAATGGATGCGCGCGGTTCGAAGCCTATGGCCAAAGACGAGTCCGAGGGTCCGATGACACAGACCTCATTGGAGGCGAAGTCTGTGTTCGGCTCTATCGCCGATGAGTGCGCGGCCTCCGCGGTGGGGTCTATCCACCCTCCCCCGGATGGCACTATCTGCTCCAGATCTAAGGTCGGGGCAGCTGCAGGTGCGTTCTCCTGAACACCACCCGATGGCAGATCTAAGTCATGCTCATTGTGACTGTACGGCGCACGTGTCATGGGCTCGAATCCATCGAAGATCAAGTCTCTGCAGACGTCGATGGTGTAGTTCAGGCTTCCAAACCTAACCTGATGACTAGGGGCAAAGCTATCGATCTGCTCCCGATGGCCAAGCGAGTTGGCCCACGGTGCGAAGCCGCCGAATACGAAGATCTGTCCGGGGAGGAAAACCTCACCCTGGATCGCATCATTGTGAATGATTGAAGGAGCCATCAAGCCTTATCGTGACGACATAGTGGAACTCTCAATGAAAGCACCAACGTCGGTGTCAAAACCGGCGGATCTTGGGTAGGGGGTCCCGAACTGTGTGTCTAAGGCTAATGGTAACAGGAGGCGGGGGACACAATGTTTAACCAAGTTCGGGCCCTCTCTATGGAGGTAATATCCTACTTCCTGCTTGATTGATCTTGATGATATGAGTATTACAAGAGTTGATCTACCATGAGATCGTAGAGGCTAAACCCTAGAAGCTAGCCTATGATTATGATTGTTGTTGTCCTACGGACTAAACCCTCCAGTTTATATAGACACCGGAGGGGGCTAGGGTTACACAGAGTCGGTTACAGAGAAAGAAATCTACATATCCGAATTGCCAAGCTTGCCGTCCACGCAAAGGAGAGTCCCACCCGGACACGGGACGAAGTCTTCAATCTTGTATCTTCATAGTCCAACAGTCCGGCATAAGTACACAGTCCAGCTATCCGGGGACCCCCTGATCCAGGACTCCCTCAGTCGCGCCGCCACAGAAACATGTATAAGATTGGACGATGAGGACCGTGTCAAATACATGTATTGGGTGGATGGTGCTGCAAGAAGAGCCTACAAACATTTCCGTGATTGCATTTCGTTCGACGCGACATATCTCATGAATATGTACAAGATGCCCTGTGCTCCATTCATAGTTATAAATAACCACAATTAGTCCTTGCAGTTCTGTTGTGGTCTCGTTCGGAACGAAGATACCTATGGTTACACATGGTTGTTCAAAACGTTCTTGGGATGCATGGATGGACTTGCTCCGATGAATATAATGACATACCAGGATTTTAGCATGCACGCAGGCATAGAGGAGGTCTTTCCATTGGTAGTGCATAGGCAGTGCAGGTGGCATATTATTA
The DNA here is from genome assembly GCA_963921465.1 of Triticum timopheevii. Classification (NCBI taxonomy): domain Eukaryota; kingdom Viridiplantae; phylum Streptophyta; class Magnoliopsida; order Poales; family Poaceae; genus Triticum; species Triticum timopheevii. The sequence goes on from OY997270.1 coordinate 111,473,370, forward strand.
ATAAGGATGAAGAGATGTTAGGACCATTCTTTGTTAACCGTCCAGAGGTACACAAGGCATTCGAGTTGTGTGTGGACCACAGCTTGACGGTGGAGGAGTTTGAACGGAGCTGGACGGCTATGATTGAAACATACCAAGTCCAAGACAATGAGACACTAAATAGCTTGTGGGAGAAGCGAATGTACTGGGTGCCGGCCTACTTCATGCAGTGCTTCATTCCATTTTTGTAGACTACACAACGCAACGAGGGGTTCAATGCTGTTTTGAGGCGTTACTTGAGCCCTGGCAACACATTGCTGCAAGTTTGCCAAGCAATAATCAGCTTTGCAACAGAAAATACTGGGATCTGGGCTACAGCAAGAAGCAAACACCGCACTCAAGCAGCCTAAATTGCTAACATACTTACCGATGGAGAGGCAGATGAGCAAGATATACACCAACAAGATATTTAACAAGTAAGCGATTGATCTTACGGTCTTATTTGCCATGTACAACACGGCACATTCAACATTGAAAATGCTAAAAAAAGTAAATAAATATGTTTGCCATATCTGCTGATTTGAAGCTGACATCTGTAGTCAACACATGAATGCAAAACAAAATGAAAAAACTATGTAGTTGCAAAAACAAATATTAGCTGCTGCTTGTTGTGAAACAAATTATAACTGCCACTTCGAATGTGTTGTGGTTGCCATGTGGGATGTAGTATAATTGCCATGTATAATGCAAGCTTTATTTTCACATGGCAAATGCATTGAGAGCAGCATGATGCAGTTGTAGTACCATGAACGTTGTTGCCATCTTTTGACATGCTGATTGTGTGAAAGACAATAGTTGCCATGTGAAAATGCAATGCATTTGCCATGTGAAAATAAAATGCATTTGCCATGTGAAATAAACTGCATTTGCCATGTGAAATAAAATGCATTTGCCATCCGAAAGAAACTGCATTTGCCATGTGGAATAAACTGCAGTTGCCATGTGAAAGAAACTGTATTTGCCATGTGAAATAAACTGCAGTTGCCATGTGAAAGGAACTGATTTGCCATGTTAATACTCTGAAGTTTCCATGTGGAAACAATTATTACAAAAAAAATATGTGAAAAAGCTTTCTTTGCCATCGTTGATTTCAATACGTTTGCTATGTTGTGACCTACGTCAACAAAATGTGCTACAAAAAAGGATATCAAAATTTAATGAGCACAAAACATGCAGATTCTAGGAAGAAATAAAGCGGGCTAGCATGTACACAGCTTACCAGATTGACAAACATACCTTTAAGGTGTGTACTCTCATGGGCATGCCCGATTTAGAACCTGAAGACCCGGACAAGGGAAGAAAATACTTTGTAAAGGCCTCAATAAACGAAGGTGAATACTACTGTTAGTGCTACAAATACAAACGGGATGGGATTATGTTCTGCCACATACTCAAAGTAATGGACATGCACGCGGTCACGCGATTGCCTCGCCATTTCATACGACGGCGGTGGACTAGGGACGCTGACGATGCATTGGGGCCACAAACATCAACTGTAGTTTTGGATGTACATGATGACAGACCAGAGGCAACCATGGAGTCCGTGAGGCACATTGTATTGACCAAGAACTATGCTGAGCTAATAGATGAAGCATGCAAGAGTGATGAGACAGCCAGGGTGGCAGAAAAGCACAGGAAGGCCCTAAAAAGGAGAGCTTGATGAGATCAAGAAGAGGAAGGCTGAAGAAGCCTTGCATCGGTTCCCCCGCACCTCAAGTGTGCCTTCGTCCACGGGTCCATCCTCTAAAAACTCGGAGGTAGGGTCTGGAACAGCAAGCACACAGACTCAGGTCAGGAACCCGCCCTGTTCCATTACAAAAGGGCATCCAAAAGAGATACGATACAAATCGGGGTTGGAAATTCAAGCAAAGCACAAAAAGCAAACAAAGGGGCGGACAATCCATAAGCAATTGTGGAGGATTATAACTTGGGTATTGGTGACAATTTTGTAACGAAGATGATCAAGGTTTAAAAAATGCGAGAGTGAATGTTGGTGGACAACAGAAATTGAAGAAAATGCCATGTATGCACAACTAAAATTGCCGTGTTGTTGCTACTAAATCTGCCATGCAGCTTGCACTGAATCTGCCATGTAATTGCTATTGAAACTGCCTTCGCATAGATTACCGTTTTCAGCCCACGCATTTTTTGTTTCACACGTATTGAATTGTATACATACTCTGTGCAAACTAGTTGAAATGACCACGTGCAAAAACACGAGAGAGAACAGTTGCTTATGAACTACCGTGCTTACCGATACAGTTATCAATGCAAAAACCCAAAACAAATGAAGTGATTACTTGCACTAACCGTGCGTGATCAACTATATTTGTCGTGTTTCAGCCATCATAAACACAGTCAAACTCTCAAATTGGTACTCACATTCACAAACACATACTAATAGTAAACATGAAAGTAGTTCTTGTCACACCTAAACAGGTTCAGTTCCACACTTATATTACAAATATTCAACGCTACATACACGCCACCACTATATACTACTGCAAAGGGGGGTGCAGTCATAACATAGCACATGGACATAGTTTCAAAGAACAAGGTGATACCTTACATTCCTCAGCCACAGAATGTAAGGTAGGCATGTGTATGAAGAATCACGCAATCACTTGTACTTCTTGTTCGCGGATTTGACAGCTCCCTCTATAAATTCTCGTGCTGAAGCTCGCTTGTTGAAATCTTCATTCATCAACTAGTTCCATGTGTATATTTTACGGAGCTCGACAACCATTGCAGCTCTGATCACTGGGACCCGTCGACCTTCCCACTTTGCAAGGTATTCCAACATGTAAAACTCGCAATCATGCCTGTAACAAAAGCAAAACATGTCAACACATGCAAAACAGAAACATAATAAACATTGATGAGGAGATGATAAAGATGGTGAACACATGAAAAAGATAGTAATTACCCGTTTTCTTGCTTCTCAGTCGTGACGTACTCGATTGGAAAGTGACTGATCTGGACCTTTGAGTTTTTGTAATGACGGTTCCAGGTCTCTTTCAGGTTGTTGATAAAGAATTCAGCGTGAGTAGTAAGGTCTTCATCGTCTCTTGAATGAATTGAATCAAACACCTCAAAACATTGGTTCTTTAGGTCAAGGCAAATGGCGTAGTGTTGACCACACTTGTCATCTAGGTCTTCTGGTGCAAGCTCCTGGAACATGGGGAACATGACCTGCAAATTTAAAAAGGGGCAATAAAAACAGAGTTCACATCTAAAATAGAATGATGTAGTTGGAAAATGATATGTATAAATATCGCCACATGCAGTAAGAGATACATGAAAAGGCAACCATCAAAGTGGCCAAGTGCACACATGGAAAAAGGTTCATTTGCCATGTGTAATTATAAGAAATTGCCATCCATGGGCAAACAAAGTTACCCAATATTTTAAGTAAAACTGTCACATAAGTTGAATTAAAAAGTTCACACTAATTTACATGGCACCTGTTGCCACATGAAACTTCTGTCATGAAGAGTATGTAACCCACATATGAAGTATAACTGCTGACAAAAACATAGCATGGAAAAAGATGTACAACGAGAAGAAACACTCGCGTATTTCTTCAGTGTGAGCTTAAAATCACCATGCATGGCAAAATGATTCCTCGGGATTTTATGGTGGAAGTCACCATCCCATATTTTGTAGGTCATGTTGTACTACATGATCGTCTTGTCAGGACAAATGCCCACATGCTTGTTGATGAAGTCAATCCCACACACAACTACATTTTTTTGACATTTTACGAGTAGGCCTCACAAACTCAGCAAGATCGCCCAGGTCGACGTATGTCGCGTCGCATTGTATGATTTTGGTTCTGTCCAAACATGAGTTGTATGAAAACGATATACCATGAAAGAATCATGTCTACTAAAAATTAAAAAATAAACAATGTATGGCCAAAAGGACAAAAAAGCAAGTAAGCGGTTGTGTGGTGTGAACATTACGCTTTCAGCTCCTTCATGTGCATGTTGTTCGATCTCGCATTTCTGAATCACTTGACAATATCGTATAGTTGGGTCTGCTCCTTTGTAGCCCTAACATTGGGCTCAAAGTCATCCACTGGTGGTGCATGAACTACCCTCGTCTGCTTCAGAGATCCAAGGGTTGCACTTCTGATGGTATCCTCAAATACTAGCTCAGCAGGCACATCATAACTTGTTTTCCCTTGATTCTGTGAGGACCTGCTGTTTAATGCTTCCTGCTTAACCCTACAGTAAGCTTCTTTAAGGGACGACGAAATCTCCTCAGGGGTGGCTAGTAGAATAAAACAGTGGCATAAGAGACTTGGACATAGCAAATTGTTGTGCAGGAAGTTCAAAATGTGAAGTGAAAGTGCTGGTAAGAAAGTATCAATGTCAATTGTTAGTTCGTAAACAAAGTTTTTCGTGTGGAAAGTACAATGCAGTTGCCATGTGCAAGGCACTTCATTTGCCATAAGACAACAACTTCAGTTGCCATTGTCAATGTTGTGCACTTGCCACATAGCAACAACTATGGTTGCCATGTGAAGTGTACTGCAGTTGCCACATGGCAACAACTATGGTTGCCATGTGCAGTGCAGTGCACTGCAGTTGCCACATGGCAACAATTGCATTTGCCATGTGCAGTGCATGACAGCTGCCACATGGCAAAAACTGCATTTGCCATGTGCAGTGCAGTGCACTTGCCATGTGTCAGCAACTACAGTAGCCATGTGCAAATGCATTGTAATTGCCCTGTACAATCAACTTGAGTTGGCATGTGGCAGCAACTACAATTGCCATGTGCAACTAACTACAGTCACCATGCATCAACCTCTGTAGAAACAAATGGGTGGCATCTAGTAAAAATAAAAAATCAGCTGCCATGTTTATATGAACAACAACTGCCAAATTAGGTAACCTAAAAATGACAACTACATGTGCATCCCATGAGATTTGCCATCACAGTTGAGAACCCGAAAACTTTACCTTGCACTATGGGATCTGCAAACTTGACAGCCTTCTTGCCAGTAGCAAGTGGTTGCGCCATCATTGGGACCGTGCCTGCCGGGAAATAAAAGGGAACATGCATAGGATCATGCACTGGTACATCCTGAGTGCGGTCGATGCCAAGACTAAAGCTCAGTCGGGTAAAAGTCATGGGGTGCCTCTCCTATCTACCAACCGGATTGCGGACAAATTGATTGGCAGAATCTAGAGGTGACAGATCAACAAACATGTCTGCCTCATTTGCTGCAGGATCATCAGGCTTGTTAGTAGGTCGGGGCGTGCTGTCAGCGATCTCAATCACAACTTTCTTGCCTACCTTCATGTTTGGGCTATAGGGGACATCAATGTCGACAGGAAGCTTGGAAGTGCGTAGATTTAAGCTGGTGTTCTCCACGGCGGTAAAATAAGCAGTCTGCTCTGAACGCCCACCTCCTTCAGTAGTGCACGGCTTACCAGCTGCATCTGTTGTTCTACAGACTTCCGTCTTCTCGGGTACATTGCTTTTGGCAGACGGTGGGAACAGTGTGGAAGCAGGCATATAACCAGAGTCACCTCTGCTGCTCTTAGCTTCCTCTGGTGCATTGGATACTTGTGCAGGATTCTTGCGGGGCTATGCCGCCTAGGTGGCGGGCCAGCTCGCAAAACGGTTGCAGTAGAAGACTCTAGGCCACTAACCGCTAGAGCCGTTGTGACATGAGAGTCAACTATGGATGGCATTTCATTCTGAAATGTGGCCGCATCCCCTTCTTTCGTGGACACAGAAGTGCCACCAGCCACACGCTTGGAATCAGTATCAGATGAGCGGGAATCTTCCTTCTTTAGGTTGACCTTGGGAGCGTCCACTTCAACACTTGCTGATCGGGTGGCATGGGTGACAACAGCATCTCTTATTGCCACCAGGGTAGGCATTATCTCAGCAGTCCTGGCAGATATAGACTCATCACTCCCAGATGTACGGGTGCCTGCTGTTGTAGTCTGCACATCTACAACAAGTGGAGATGCACGGCCCCTTGCATCAGAGCTAGCAGAAACAGTGGACGATGCAGCAGCAAATTGGTAAACTGACGGCTCATGAATATCTGCAACATCGGATGTCGACAACTTGGAGTGAATGTGTTCAAGTGGGTCTTTGGTAGTACGACTTGTCAAGCGTGCAAAAAACAAAATGTGTTGAATGATAAACAGCCATTCAAGAAAACGCATGAAGAGAGCAAAAAGGTGAGCGCTAGGAACAAAAATAAATTGCCATGGTAGTCATCATAAAAATGAAAATATGAGTGATGTGCCAGAGCTGCCATTGAAAACAAGGTAAGGATGAACAAAAATGAAGTGCAAGTGGTTGAAGTAAGTGGAAGCTACTAGTTGCCATATGAGTGGACACGATTTGCGATGTGGTCTAGTAAGCAGTTGCCGTGCAGAAGAAGCAGGACTTGCCATAAAACAAATTTAGATCATAAAACAACTGTTGCCATGTGGGACAGACATGATTAGCCATGTGTCAAGTTAGACAGTTGCCACAAGAGGCAGACAATAGTTGCCACAAAAAATGGGTCAAGTAAAAAGTTGTATATGATTAGAATGCATCGAACAAAATTAGCGTCAGGCCAATAAATGACTTGGCAAGCTCGTCGTGTGTAATTGCCATGAAAAGAGTTCAAATAGAATGCATTTCCATATCGCGACGTAATCAAGATAGCTCAATCACAAAAAAGTAGATAACAGACAGGGAGAACCCACTTCTTGGTTGTCTTCCTCAAGTCTTCCAGCATGACAGGATCCCCAGTTTTGGACATCGATGTGCGAGGAGACGACCTAGTGGAGGTGGTGGCACCAGCAGCGGGAGACCCCTTGTTCAATCGGGCAGAAACACGGGTTGGCGTAGGTGCTTGTTTCTGCTTAACTGACCGTCCACCAGCTGTCACCTCACTACATGTAAAAAAATGGCAAAAGTGAGCTAGAAAAATGCAACATATAAACAAGTGTGAGACACAAAAATAATGGTGCACATAGGAACAAAAAAAGTAGGGTTGTTAAAAGGAAGAACAAATAAAACGCTAGGTAAACATCGAACCTCCTCCTAGCAGCTACCGGATCAGTCCTACATCTCTTCCCAACATTGCCTTGGCCAGCATTTTCTAGAGCCCTGCCCCTCTTTGAGAGCGCAACCCCCGTGTCTCTCGCAACAGTTGGATCAGTGCCTCCCTCCATAGAGGAACTTCCGATGAAGCCTTATCGTTCTTACCCCCTACACGAACTTCATGATGTTCATCGTGGTCACTGTCATGCGGCACATTCTCCATGTCATCTTCGCCGTCCTTGTCGAGACCAGCATCCATGCCACCAAAACCATCCCCATCTAGCTCATCTTGCCTGTCAAGGAGCTCCTGAGAGCTGTTGTAGTCATACCGCCACGACAACCAGTTGGATGATGTGTCCGTTCTCCAATAAATTATGTGAAGTGCCTCGCAACCGCGTCACTATCAAAACCATTAAGTGATGTCCAACCCTCGGCCAACTTCTCAAGCAAGCTGGTCATGTCGGTACAAACTACCCAACTAGGTGCTCAACAGGTGCCATCGCCTGATCAGAAAACAAAAAGTAACAAATTACAAAACATATTAGAGACACGTGCTTAGGAAAAATAAGGCAGAACAACCATAAAAGAGCAATCAAATGCAATAAAAAATAATTTCAGAAAACAAATAACCATACTTGACTACCACAGCGGGATAAGATGGAGCTGAATGCACATCCGTCCACTTGCCAAAGTTTTGTGGCCCACCAAACACACTGTAGTCTATAGCATGCTTGGCCATCAGCTGAAAAATAGCAAAAACAACTAAAGATGTCAAAATAAAATAAGAAGCAGTGACTACAATCATGGATTGCAAGGAAAAAAAGGAGTTTCGACGGGGAACGACAGAGTTGCCGTATGGAGACAAGTATGGTTGCCATGTGCAGTCAACCATGGTTGCCAAGTTCTTTATGACTTGTTAGCCATAATGGAAGCAGTTAGGTGGTGTAAAAGACGACACAACTAACCTGCAGTTTCCCATATTCTAGATACCCTGTCTGCAGCAAGTACAGCCTTGACAGCATCATACGTTCACGCAGAGACAACAAACCTATGTGGAGGCGGCGAGCCTCCTATCTCAGTAGTCGACAATAGACAAATCAAGACTATCGACGTACATGAGCTGGTTTGCACAATAAAGCGAGCAAGTAAATGAGAATATGACAATGATCAAATGTTGTGCAGGAAAAAGAAAACATATAGAAATGCGGAAAAAAAGAAAAGGAAAATGACCATGGTTTAAACGTCATTGGTAGTGCAATGTCCCTTGAGTCACAAGTTTTTTTTTTAAAAAAGGAAAGAAAAAGATTTGCCATCTATCTATGTTGTTAGTTTCCACCTATCTATGTTTTTAGTTGCCATCATGTTATGTTGGCAGTTGCCATGTTATTATATTGTTAGTTGCCACCATTTCACACATGGTAGTTACCATCTAGATTGTATAAAGAGAAATGAACATAGGAAGTGATCACTATGTGTATTATAGCTAGAAAAATGAAATTGCCTTGTATACACCAACTACAGTTGTCATGTATCAAACATCAAACAAACTTCACTTTGACATGAAAAAGTCACAAACAAAATATAACAAAGCGTTGCCATGCACGATCGACTATGGTTGCCATAAAAAGTCAGATAAAAGCTCTGTCAAGAACTATGGGTTGTCGGACTATGACCAAACGGAGATACCAAATTGCAGAACAGTTCAGTTGCCACTTATTAACAGCTGCAATGTTGATTTATGAAAGAATGAACTGTGCTAAGAGCATTTGCATAAAGAGTAGGGGGGAATACCATTAGGTGCAAGCGACATCCCTTTTGGTACATCTTAGTTGAGAATGCATCATGCAGGAAGTCGGTAATGAATTTACACCAATTCATGTTTTTAACAGCTTTCAGCTTCGCCTGCACAAACACAATTCAAGGCAAAAAGATACTACATTGGCATTCACTAAAAACATGAAAACTGGCAGTGACTAACTTCTGCATGACATCAAAAACAAAAGATTGTATGTAAAAGAAATAGAGAGAGAGCATTCACCAGGATAGGGAAGCACTTGTTGCTTGGGCGAAGAGATGTGGTCGGCGCAAATACAGCCGGGATCAAGTACATGAGCAGCTTCATCTTAAAAACCTCGCCATGGGTTGTCATCCCCTCCAGCGAAGTTGCCAGTACAGTCGTATTAGGCATGGATGCCATTCTAGGAAACAAACGGCGAACAAAGCTTCCTCAATCTTATTGTTCACCTCATAAGGGACTTTGATTTCTCCACGGGGGACACCCAAAGTGAAGAACACAGATTCCTCATTCAAAGCCAGTCTTCCACGTCCTGGAATCACGAATTACTAGACGCAGGCTCATCTATCTCACCAAGCCAGTCGCATACAGGGTTTACTAGGTTCGTACACCGAACTTTCATCAGAGCCTGCATACCCATCTTATCGGCAACTCCCTTCTGCTCATCAGTAAATCCCTCTGTCAATATAGTCAGGCATTCTTGCGAAGCCCTATTGCGTTGACGCTTCTTCTTCTTCATAACACAAAAAGGATCATTTGTTGCCATGTTTCAACGTAGTAACATTAGTTCTAACAGAATAATGAAAACTCAGTATCAAACTAAAACATAGGGGAAGAGTGACCTCATCCCCACGATCCTGTGGCGGTGGCTCCATGAAGTCATCATCATCATCTTGATGGTCACCACGAGCCATATCTGCTACGGTAAGAGCAAAACCACACGTTAGTGTGAAATGAAAACACATCTGACATATGAAGAAAGTGATACACGAAGTAACGAATCACTGGATATCATCAATAACAAAAATGAAAACTGCCATATTTACCCCAAAGTTTTAGCATGTGAAAGGATGTAATTACCATGTGCTGAACATGCACAAAAAGGCAGAAAATAACCAATGGAAAAGCAAGTGCAAAAACATGGCAACTGGATATGTGTTTGCTTCTTAAGAATGCAGTTGCCATGTAGTAGATTCAATTTGCCATGTTGGTACAATAAACAATATGGCAACTGAGGCAGTACATTGGAACACCCAACTACCATTGTCCAACAATCAGTGTGGCAACTAACACATTGGCTTAATAAAAGCACATGCCACATCTACTAGGTTCAAGTTGCCATGTTAACAAAACAAAAAGATGTGGCAACTAAGGCACTGACTGATTGATTAATTGATTGATTTAGTTGTTCGGATATACACAACCAACGCCATGAGAATTAATGTGTTTGTTGGCTACCAGCAATATATGACAAGAGAAGACAAGAGATTAGATGGATACATACTCTGCTTTGAGAACTCTAAATATACACTCTGCTCAGTGGCGGAGCCAGAAACTGAATATAGAGGGGGGCAAAACATGTCATATAATGTTAGAGGGGGCCAAATCTCCTAAATATAGATAATTTTGTCTGACAAATGGAGACTAGGAGTACATATATGTGTATTTATGAGAGCATAGGGGGGGAAGGCCCCTGCCAGCACCCCCTGCCTCCGCCACTGACTCTGCTTTGCTATGCTCTGAATATATATAGAGTGAAGAGTGTGGATGAGAAAACCATGAAAAGCAGAGTGTGCCAGTCCATAACGTATAGTGTGGCAACTTACACATTGGCCTGGTGAAAAAAAATGAGTTGTCATGCACTGCAATCAAATATGTTGTGCTATCACAAAACAGTATGGCAACGAAGTGAGTACATGGTACATACAAAATGCCATTACTCTACATATGACATGGCAACTGTCATAGTTGATTTACAAAATTAGTTGCCACTTAGAAGGATAGTTGTAGGTAGACAAAATGCAATGAAGTTGCCATGACTGCCATTATCCCACACTTAAATATGCATCTACCTAGATATAGGGATCATACACAACTATCACTCCCTGAGTTTGGATCTCATAAACTGCCATTATCCTACACAGGACATGGCAACTGACATAGTTGATTCAGAAAATTAGTTTCCATCAATGAGGATAGTTGTGGACAAAACAAGTGTGTTGAAATTGGCATGACTGTCATGATCCTACACATTGAAATGCACCTAACTAGATCTAGGGTTCATACACAACTATCATACCCCTCAATTCAACAGCAACATCGCTCTAAAACAGTGAAGATCATAGCCTTCGAGACAAATCACAACTAACAATTAGAAATGGAATCGCTCATGGATGTAATTACAGGAATCTAATTGCCGACCAGGCGAGCCTCACCGGCTTGACTACCACCGCGACGGCGACGGGGCTGCACAATGTCGCCCTAAAATGGCACACGCGCGACTCCCCTGCCAATGGGGACGCCGGAGCGGTCGCGAATCTGCCTGAATCTCGGGAGGGCTCGAGAGAAATGTGACCAGGGAGGAAGGGGGACAGTACAGAAGCTTCGACATCCTTACCTTCTCACGGCGGCTGCTCCGGCGACGACGCTCCGGTCCGACGAACACTAGCAACGGCCGCGAATGCCGTCGACTCTTCCGCCGCCGCCGCCTCCTCCTCTCGTCTTCTCCTTCAATCGAATGGAACTGCCTATGGAAGGTTGGTTGGGGAGTAATGAATGGTGGGGAGAAACCACAGAAGCACTAAGGGGGAAATGGCCAGTCGAGGGAAACGGTGACAGAAGTCGTGCGCCATGCGTGCGGGCGTGACGATAGTTCCACCGCACGCCCCTACTCGCAACTGGTGACGGACGAGGGGGAAACGGCATGCGGGCGAACTGACGAAGACACCGCGCATCGGCCTTGTTCTACGTGGCAACCAAAAACTGCCTCATCGCACCAAGATTCGTGCAATTTTGAATCGACTGCGATCCAGGCATGTGGGCGGGTTGGAAAAGTGGCACACGTGTGGGCGTTAGTCTTTCCGTAAAATAAAAAGGTCTACCCATCAATAATCCATAAGAAAAAAGAACAAGAAGGACATGTAGAAGTACTATGCAATACGCATCAATAATGACTTCCGAAGTAGAGTACAGTAAATCCTGATTGATCCGTCAAACCCATCCATGATCCATCCATGCATGCATGTCTATCTCACCCTCATCTTTGTGATGCGATGCCAACCAAACCAACAGCGTGCTTTCATCGTCATCATCTCCACGCGCTCACCAAGAACGATACACCCAGAGTCCCAAGCGCAACGCACTCTCCCTACACTGTCTGCACCCGTGACACTGGCGCGCGGGCCACGCCTCCCTGCCTTGGCACCACAGCCCCATCCCCCAGCGAGCGGAGGCGTGCGCGGTAGAACAGGAGATTGATAGACATTCCTGGGACGGGATTGGTATTTTTTTGAAACATGGGGCAAAAGTTTTGCCCCTTTTCATTAATTAAGAGAGGAGGAAGTCTGACAATGTTTCCAGAGAGGAAAAAGCCCCCCAAAAAGGGGAGCAAAATAGGAAAAACACTACTCTCCCGATAGGATGTGCCCCAAAAACTTTGCTCCCACGGTCGCCCAAAGCCCCGCCGCGCCCTTGATGGTTCGAAGAAGAATAGTTGGGGGGCCGACTTGCTGCGAAAAACCCTTGCGTTCCTCTTGTCCCGAATCGTCTTACATACTAGCATAGTGAGCGAAGCCATTGCCCTTCCATGGATCCTTTGGATGCAAACCATGTCATACCACCAATCCTTGATGTTTCTGTAAGTAGCTCAGACGGAAATATCCAAGCTCACAAGATGTAGCCAGTCTCTCACCATGCCCCAAAGCCTGAGAGAGAAACGACAGCGGAAGAAAAGGTGCTCCACGGTTTCCGGTTCCCTCATACAGAGCGGGCAATTGCCACAGTTTGGCCATCCCCTTCTAGCCAACTGGTCCGCCGTCCATATCCTATTTTGAATTGCCAGCCACGCAAGGAATTTTACATTCGGGGGTGCCCAAGCCTTCCAAACTACCTTGCGCATGTCAGAACGAGTGATGGACAGGAATTGTGCACTGTATGCGGATGAAGATGTGTATTGCCCAAATTCCGTATGCTTCCATAGGATGGAGTCCTCAGTATGCTCATCAAGACTAAAACCGTGAAGGGAGAACCAAAGCGTCAAAAATTGTCTCATGTGCTCAAGGGTGGGCGCAGCCACAATACAAATTTTGCTGATCCATGCTCCGTTGTGCAAGGCCTCCCTAACCTTCCACTTCTTACGCGACGATGCTGCAAAAATCAAGGGGGCGATGTCCATGGGCTTGCACCCGTTCAGCCATGGGGACTCCCAGAAAGGCGCTCGGGCCCCGTTACCGATAATGATGGTTGTGCACACATAGAAAAAGTGCTTGTCGTCCTCGTCGCATGGGTGGCCCAGACCCACCCACAATCTGGAAGGCTCAGTCCACTCCAACTAAAGCCATCGCAACCGGAGGGCACGGCAGAACTTGTCCAAGTGCAGCACGCCTAGACCTCCAAGATCCTTGGGCCTGCAAACACGCTCCCAGTTTACTTTGCATTTTGCCCCATTTGTTTTGCTCGAGGCCGACCATAGGAAAGCATGCTCAGTCTTGTTGATGTTGTTCAGAGTGCCCCGAGGGATGGTGAGGGCAGTAGCTATGAATACAACCGGAGATGTCAGGACTGATTTTACCAAGACAACACGGCCTGGAGTTGCAATATATCTTCCTTCCCAAGGCACAAGCCTACCCGCAACTTGGTCCTCCAAGATATTTCAATGGAAAGAAAGCTCGCTTTGCAGGGAGCCCAAGGAGGATGTCATCGAGATTGTGGTTCCGGCACTGGATAGGAACAACTGAGCTCTTGGCAAAATTTGTGCATAGTCCGGTAACCTCACCGAAGCCCTTGAGGATGGCCGCAAGGTTGATAATGTCATTTTTGATCGGTTTGATAAAAACAACGGCGTCATCAGCATAGAGCGAGGTCCGGAGCATGGAACCCCATCCCCGAATCTTGTGCAATAGCCCATGATTGGTGGCAAGGTCGAGCGCCTGCTGCAGCGGGTCAATGGCGATGACGGACAACAGAGGGGAGAGGGGATCTCCCTGGCGGAACCCCTGACCATGCAAGATTGGAGGGCCAGCCACCCCATTTAAGAGGACGCGAGAGGAGGATGTGCATAGGAGCGCCGCAATCCAGTCCCGGAAGGTGCTCGGGAACCCCCTTCGCTGCAGAAGATCCAGGATGTAGTCCTAGTGCACGGAGTCAAAAGCCTTGCGGATGTCGAGCTTGAAAAGAAGGGAAGGCCTCTTGCTCTTGTTGAGGCGACGACCAAGGTTGCGCACATACATGTAGTTGTCATGGATACTTCTTTTCTTGATGAACGCACTTTGGGCGTTGGAGACCGTGCTATCCATGTGCGGCCCAAGCCGGAGCGCAAGCATCTTGGCAATGATCTTAGCGATGGCATGTATAAGGCTGATGGGTCTGTAATCTGTAATTCCTTCCGCACCCTCCTTCTTTGGCAGCAGCACAATGTTGGCGGAGTTTAGCCAGTGGAGGTTGGACGTCTGCAGGACCCCAAAGGAATGAATGACACGCATGACATCATCCTTAATGATCTCCCAGCAACTCTTAAAAAATAGACCGGTGAATCCGTCGGGACCAGCGGCCTTGTCCTTGGGCATCTGGTTAATGGCAGCCCTCACCTCCTCCTCGGTGAAGGGATTCCCAAGCTCACACAAGTCCACGTTGGGGAAGGTTAAATTGTCCCAGCTGAAGTCATGCTCTCTCCTGCGTCCCCTCCCCAAAGTGCTCGAGAAGTGCGAATGGATAATTTCCTCCTTCTCAGAATGGTCGGTGACCCACCTGCTGTTGTGCTTGATGCGATGGATGTGATTCTTCCTTCTATGAGCGTTGACCCTTAGGTGGAAGAACTTAGTGTTGGCGTCTCCTTTCTTTAAGTTCCTAATTCTGGAGCACTGCTTTTTCCTTGTGCGCTAGAGGACCGCAAGGCTGATAACTCTCCTCTTGAGCCTAGATCGAATGTCCAACTCCCCAGCCGAAAGAACTCTGGATTGGTATGGTGATCTCTCTCTCATACAAAACGAAGAGCGCTAGACGGACGAGCCGAAGGCTCGTGCGAACTCCTGCCCCAGCAGAGCTAGTGCCGGCGAACGAACTACTCCCTCCGTTCGGAATTACTTGTCGCAGAAATGGATGTATCTAGACGTATTTTAGTTCTAGATGCATCCATTTCCGAGACAAGTAATTCCGAACGGAGGGAGTAGTAGTACTACCCGGGCAGAGCCTGTCCCCTCGGCCCTGACACCTGATCTGGTACACCCGTGGGTCCGGGACTCCAGGTAAGCGACGAGGTGAACCAGCAAGGCCAATGGCATGGTGTGTGTGCGTGTGTGAGATCCACAGATGTGCGTGCAGCGTGCGACAATGATCGCCCCATGGATCCCGGTGCACGCACGTACCTACGCTTGACTAGCTTAGACGTGCAGTCATTGGCCCGTTTCCATTCCTGCAGTTTCCTCCTGGTACACACCACAAATCATTTTTTGTACTCCGTACATATACATACAAGCGGCTTGTAATTTCTCACCATGTTCACCCTCACTCACTAGATTTGAGATGCACACAATTTGATGCCCCCCCAACCCAGAAAGGAAAGCGCGTGCGCGTGCTCCGTCACCAATGCCAGCAGTAGCAAGTTCACCATGTGTGATAAATCCATCTCACCAAGCACAAAGACACCCGTTCGTTCATTCACACAGTCTCCACGAGGCCTTGGTCTCCGTCACTAGGGCAACTCCAAACACGATGTTGTCCATGATGGACGGCACGCTCGACAACTTTTTGATTAAATGCCATAGCCATTTTTTTGGCTTTTTTGTAGTTTACTTTGAAACATATACGATGAATTTGGTCAAGAGGTACTTCTAAGCCGGGTTCATGGATTCGTCCTCGTCAAATGAGAAAGATCAGGAGGATGAAACAACAATGATGCAGGTGATTGCTGAAAATATGGAATGTGCGGAAGAGCATGTTCTCGATTTCAAGGGGCAATCAAGGGACATCGAGTGTTATATCAGAATAGGGTATGAGGGCATATGATGCTAATGGATGGCTACTTTGTCCCCGATGCGATGTTCGAGCCTAGGGATGGCAATGGGTCATGTTTGGACCGGTTGGAACTGGTCCAAATCCAACCCATGATCCATCTTCCTGCCCTCCATCCATCCACCAAAGTATCCATCGACATAGCTTGTGCCCATGCCAAAACCCGTTGGATACACGGGTATCCATGGATCTCGTTGGGCATAAAAACTCAGCATGTAAAGCCTTACAAACATCAAATCAATTCACCATGTTCATTGACACATTCAAACATTTAGTTCACTGTACATTCAGTTAGCTTCTAGATGGCTAGTTCTAGTCTTCGGTCTAGCCATTGATAGATTATTTATAGGATCTTAGTGAGCTGCAAGCCCTATTCGATTAATTCATAGTCAATTGATCTCTAAACTGATATCACCTTCCCATGACTTGCAGCTAGTTCATATAAAATCTCATACGCGTCATGAGGGAGAGAGCATCGGATATGAACTTTCTTCAGTATTGATGGTGTTGTCGTTGTGGGTGCAAGGAACTCCTCTGATGGTCATCAACCACGTGCGCTCCTCAGCAGCATGATGAGAGCATCGGCCATGCTCAGAGCGCCACCACACATGGGAGGGCTTGGGGCGGGGGATAGGAGTGGACGGGATGCAGCCGGGGGTTTAATATAACCAGGTCAGGTTAATAGGGTAGAGGATTAGGAAACATGGGCCGGGATTTTGCGTTTTTGTGAATGCAAGTTATGGTTAGTCTAGTGTCACTATGTAGGTAAACAAATATCTTATGGGTACCCATTGGATATGCATAGAGAAGAAAATACAACCATACTCGACCCAGCTATTCGCGGGTATCCATATCCATGGATCCATGGGCAGAAAGGCCCTCCATACCCTTGCGCAACCGGGTCGGGTATCCATGGGTACCCGGATCCATGGATAAAATTGTCATCCCTATTCGAGCCCTATTTCCGTCGTTGATTCCGGATGCGGCGAACTGTGTTTGATCGCCTCTACAATGGTGTCCGGGCCTATGATGACTACTTCATCTTGAAGAAGGATGCCATTAGAAACATTGGATTCTCTGGTTAGCATAGGTGCACGACTCGTTGAGGATGGTTGCCTTGGCACAACCGTACATTTTTGGAATGAGTATCTCTGAATGTCCGAAAGCACATGTCTCAAAGCCAGGTTCGCTACCGCGGTGATCAAGATGTTTGGATCGGCGTACTTGAGAGAACCAACTGTTGAAGACACCCGCAAAGCTCATGGCACTGTCAAAATATAGAGGAGGCGGAGATTTCGCGAGAGGAGAGGTTCGTGTCCGGTAGTTGGCTCTCTAGCATGAGATGTGTGGCTGTAGTGGATGGAATATGAGGGGTGATCGGGCCAGGCGCGTCTTTGGACATATGAGGGTCATTTTTGTGGTATGTGAGTGTACAGCTGAAGATGTTCGTAGCATCACTATTCTCAACGTGTGGAGTATTAGCTAGGAGAGGGGAACATATCAGGTGATACCAGTCGTTACATTCTATCAACTTGTAAAATTCTTCATTGTTTTTGAGATAGCTTACCACTCATGCCAAGTGGTAACTTGTAAAAATTCAAATTTAAACATGTCAAAAAAAATCTGAAAAAAATGATGGATGTCACAACACATATGTTGACAATCGATAAAAAAATTGAGATCAAAATTCGATATACACATAGAGAAACAAAAAAAAATCCATCATGAATAGTGTCAAAAGAAGAAGAAAGCAAAACATACAGTATTCACATCTGAATTTGTTTTTTTATTTCTCTTTGTATATTTCGATTTTCGATGTGAATTTTTTAGGGGTTGATTACATATGTGTTGTTAACATCCATGTTTTTCTAAGAATTTTTTGAAGTGTTTAAATTTGAATTTTACAAATTGGTATCATGGTAGGATGTAAGTACCGGTATCAGTTGATACTTTCCGGCTGGGAAAGGCATATGTACTCTCCTATACATTCTGATCGATCATTGGGTAGAACTACGTTCCCGGGCACTTTCTTCAAAGCATGTTGGAACACAATCAAGCCTGACATCATGTTGGCAGTCAATTGTTTCTCCAACCTTCAGACTGCTCACCTACACTGGTTGAACTCGCTGATGTTGCTCTCGTCCCGAAGAAGGATGGGGCTAGGGATATTTCCTACTTCCGCCCTATAAGCCTAATTCATGCCATTGCAAAGCTCATTGCTAAGATGATGTCCAAAAGGCTGACTCCTCATATGAATGACCTAGTCTCCCAAGCTCAAAGTGCTTTCATTAAGAGGAGACGTATTCACGACAATTTCATGTACGTGCGCAACCTGGCGAGACGCTTGCACCGCAATAAGACCCCGGCTCTTTTGTTCGAGCTTGACATC
The DNA here is from genome assembly GCA_963921465.1 of Triticum timopheevii. Taxonomy (NCBI): domain Eukaryota; kingdom Viridiplantae; phylum Streptophyta; class Magnoliopsida; order Poales; family Poaceae; genus Triticum; species Triticum timopheevii. The sequence continues at coordinate 111,491,888 of OY997270.1, forward strand.
AAGAAAGCGTTTGATTCGGTGCGTTGGGACTACCTCATGGACTTGCTGAACCATCTAGGCTTCCCACCACGGTTTCGTGGTTGGGTGTCTGCCCTCTTGTCTACAGCCTCCTCACGCGTTCTGCTCAATGGTGTACCGGGCAACCCCTTCAAGCTTGGACGTGGGCTCAGACAAGGGGACCCTCTGTCCCCACTCCTCTTCGTGTTGGCCATTGATCCGTTGCATCACATACTGGAGAAGGCCACTTCGCAAGGTCATCTTCATCCCATTGGCGGGCAGGCTATGCCGATCCGGCCTTCACTTTACGCGGATGATGCTGCTGTCTTTATTGCCCCTCTCAAGGAGGACGTCAGTTTCTTTGCCGATACCCTTAGGAGCTTTGGAGATATTTCTGGCCTGGTGACAAATTGCTCCAAAAGCTTGGTGGCCCCAATTAGCTGTGACAATGTGGACCTTCCAGATATTCTTCAACCTTTTCCGGCTCAAGGAACCACCTTCCCGATGAAGTATCTTGGATTGCCATTGTCTGTGAGGCGTCTAAAGAGAATTCACTACCAGCCTCTAGAGGACAAGATTGCGGCCCAGCTCACACCTTGGATGGGAAAGCATGTTGCAGCCCCTGGAAGGATGGTTCTTGTTAAGTCTGTCATCACGGCCATCACCATCTATTACATGACGGCTCTAAATCTTCCGGTTGAAGTTATGAAAAAGATTGATGCCCTCCGGCGTGCTTATTTCTGGGTTGGTTGTGACAAGGTCACGGGTGGGAAATGTAAGGTCAACTGGGACCAAGTTTGCAAATCAAAGCTGCATGGTGGTCTTGGGATCCTAAATCTTTAAAAGTTTGCGGCTGCACTTCGTCTTCGTTGGTTGTGGTTTGACTGGCAGGACCCGATCAAGCCTTGGTCGGGCTTGGGAACCCCTTGTGACAAGAATGATCAGAACATCTTCGCGTCGGCTTCCAAGGTTCAGATGGGAGATGGTCTTCGGGCCTCTTTCTGGGAGTCAGCTTGGCTTGATGGCATCAGGCCCAAAGATATAGCTCCCAGAATTTACGACATCTCCAAAAAGAAGAATTCTTCCGTTCACAAGGCATTGCTCAATGGCTACTGGATCTCCCAGGTGAATGTTGCCTCTGGCATCTCCTCTAAGCACATTGTCCAGTTTGTCGCGCTTTGGGAAAGACTCACCCACATCCAGTTAAACCCGGACAGGCCAGACTCCATCACTTGGAAACTCACCACTAATGGCCATTATTCCGCAGCCTCGGCATACAGGGCTCAGTTTTTTGGCTTGATGGACACGGATATGAATCAAAATGTGTGGAAGAACTGGGCGCCCCCAAAGTGCGCTTGGCTTGTTATCAACAATAGAATTTGGACGGCTGACAGACTCCACCGTCGTGGGTGGCCGAATTGCAATCTCTGCCCGCTTTGCCAACAAGTCCACGAATCGGCGGCACATCTCCTTTTCCAGTGTCGGTACACCATTCGAGTTTGGGGCATGATCAAAGCCTGGCTTGCCCTTCATGATGTACAGCCAGGCGAGTGGGTTGTTCTGGACTCAGTTAAGGATTGGTGGAGTCAGAATGCCACAAGGCAGACTCCGTCAAGAAGGCCGCTTGTCTCATTGATGATGCTCATCTCTTGGGAAATTTAGAAGGAACGTAACGTGAGAGTTTTCCGCCACGCTGCAGTACCGGTGGGAGTGTTGGTCACCAAGATCAAAGAGGAGTGCTCGCTTTGGAGCTTTGCGGGAGCAAAATATTTGAGTAACATTATGCCGCGAGAGTAATGTGTTGTATTCTGGCCTATGGCCTTCATTAAACCTTCTCTCTTAATCAATGAAAATGGCAAATCTTTTGCCTCGCTTCAAAAAAAAAAAAAAAAACGTTCCCGCGCGCTGTCTATTGAGAGGGAAGAGGCCATCGCGCCCGAGCGAGCTGATGCCTGACGATGCCCTTGTCTTGCTTTGGGCCCCCCTGCTCGCGACGTTTGCATTGCATGCATGCAGGTCGCGCTGGGCTGTCCAGTTCAGGCACGCCAATGCCGTGCCACCGCAGGGCAGGCCGGTCTGAGCCGTGCAGGAGCTCGCAGGCGCAGGAGATCATTCATTTACCAGTAGCAACTCACATATCGGCAAAAATGCAAGGCCAGTGTGGTATAGTGGTCGTAGAGTGAGAAATGGACATCCAGGACACGTGTTTACCTTGATTCTTGATCAGGATGAATCAAGCCAGAAAACATTGCTGGGAGTAGTATAATATGAATATGAAGAGGTAAAAATCAGTAAACGCATGAACGAACGCTGGCAATAAAAATTCGAAGTGCATGCGTTGGTAGCACTACATCCCTCCATGATGGCCGCTCGCTCGTGTCACGGACAAGATACCACCGCGGTCGTGTGCAACGTTCGGAGGTGCACCGTCGAGTCCATGCATCCACGCGCGCTCAAACCCGGTCGTTCCGCGCGCAGCAGGTCTGCCAGACTGCCACCGCACTCCGCAGTGGAATCTCTGGACCTGCAGCCTTAACCAGGGACGCGCGCTGCAGCTGGGTGGGGGGAGCACGTACGTATACGGTACCAGGGCAGGCAGGCATCTTGGTCGGAATGACCAATTATTTCTTTCTCCCATTTGATTTGAGAAACGACTGAGAATTGTCTGTGTTGTTTTACAAGTCATGCGTAGCATTCATCCATTCGCTTCCAGTCAAGTGAAAATCGCGGAGGGATAATCGAAGCCACAAGACTGATTGTCAACAATTTGCATCGTACCAGCTGTACCTCGCTAGGACGTACTGTTCGATTCCTCTCCATATTCTCGCCACCGTAGGTATCCATCTTTTTATACCACATATAGACGTATTTAGTTTGGACTGTAAGTTTGGAAAACGAAAAAAAAGGTGGCTGTCAAACGGTAGTACTACAAATTAAAAACAAGAATGCATGAATGATCACCTCCGAAGTATGGTGATCCCGTTCGATCCATCGAACCCATCCATCCAGCCATGCATGCATGCATCCGGCCGGTCATGCATTGCATGTCCGTGCGATGCCAAGTTGCCAGCCAAAGCAACGACAGGCTTTCATCATCGTCGTCACCCTCCCCGCGCGCCTACCGAGAAGGATATCCTCGCAGTCGCAACCGCAGACTCCCGGCCTCTCCCTCCCGGCGCACCCATGGCACTGGCGCGCGGGCCACTCCCGCACCACGGCCCCACCCGTCAGCGAGCAAGCGCGCACACTACAACGACCACCCGGGGTGGATTGGTGACTGGCGATCTCCCCGACGAGACTAGACGGACGAGCCAAGGCTCCTGCGAACGTACGTAGTACTCCTGTAGCAGCAAAGTGAAGCAGCAAAGCGAAAAAGCATAGCAGCGTGTGTGTGTCTATCGGCAGATGTGCGCGATCGATCGCCCCATGCATGGAGCCCGGCCGGTGCACGCTTGACCAGCTCAGACATGTAGACGGTGGCCCGTTTGCAACCCTACAGGTTCCTTCCTCGTAGCACATTCACCCTAGTACACACCATTTCCCGAGGATGAAGCCTATCGTGACAGCCTCTGCGAGCTCAAAGGTGAATTTAGAGAGTATGCACTCCTGATGAACAGAGAGTATGCACTCCTGATGAACTCCCGATGAACAGCCTAAGTGGTGTCCATCATTGTTTTGAGCTGTCAGCGGTTAGATGAAAACTGCTTTAGTCAGTGTCACTGACTTACAAATGATGGTTACATGTGCAGGCTTTGGAGCTTAACAGAAGCATTTTTGATGGCTCGGACACGCTTGCGTATGACCCAGGGACCGTGGAATCAGACAACAAGCTGAGAGAAACGGTGAAGGTAACATCGAGCCTCCTAGCCATGATATAGTTTAATTGTAACCCTAAAGTTGATCTGCATTATGTTCTTGGTTGTTTGTTACTGCAAAAGTTCATGACACGTTGTCGTAAGATAGTGGGCATGCTTGGGTGCGCTCGCGCGGCCGATGTCCATATTCCTGCTCAGTGGAGGGTCGATGTGTGCCATCGCTTCATCGAGCCACGCCGGTGAAGCTTCCTATACCCATGCCACCTCGTCGTCTCGCGTTGTTGAGGAGGACGAGGAAGAAGATGACGGGGAAGAAGAGGAAGAGGAGCAAGCCTATGAAGGAGGTGATGATGAGGAGGAGTCCAACGACGACGACGATGACGGACCTCCGCCAACTCATCCAACCCAGCACAAGAGGGGGAAACAACCGAAGAAGGATGGGAAGAGTCCATCCCCGTTTAAGAGAGAATGTCCTCGTCGTCGCACGAAGAAGCCGGATGAAACCCGCTCGAAGAGAAACAAGGAGCGTACTGCCAAGAGGAGGATGACCAAGTGATATGGTCGTGTTGAACTCGCTTAGTTAAACTAGTTGTGAATAAGAACTTGTTTGCTATGTCGAACTACTCGGTGTTGTCGATTTGCTACGTGTTTACTATGTTGAACCTATTTGATATGTTGATTTGCTACCTACCTATTTGGTGTTCCCGATTCACTAGTAGAAAAAGGGTCTAATGTGCAGCTCATTAGTCCCGGTTTGAAATTGAGCTGGCACTAATGTGATCATTAGTGCCGGTTCCAACAGCTAGGCGGGCCGCTCTCTTTAGTACCGGTTCGTGTGGAAACTTTAGCACCGGTTCGTGCCACGAACCGGTACTAAAGGGTGTGGTGGCAGGATGTTGTCAGACTGGGGCCCGTCCAGCACCTTTAGTACCGGTTCTTGCCACGAACCAGTACTATAGGTCATCCTGCATATAAACCCTTCGTCCAGCTCGCTCTGTTCTTCCCCCTTTCCCCTCTCCTCCTCTTTGTTCTTCCTCTTCTCCCCTCGAGCTCATCACACATTTTGCCCAAATTTTGTCAAGATTTGAAGGCCCCCATCCATTCAAGTGATCACAAAGGTTAGCAACTTTGTCCTTTCATCTCTCATTGCTAGATTAGCTCTTGCAATGCTTTATATAGTGATTAATTTGTGGGTTTTAGTAATTTGGGAGGAATTATATGTGGTAGTTTATTTGATTTATATGCAATTTGAGCTTAAAATAACTCTTAGTTTGCATATGTAGGTGTGGTTTACTTAGTGCCTTCCCGTCTCCGTCGTAACCACCGTCGATCGTCCGCACCGACCCGTCGTCGGCACCACCTTGTGGTGAGTCTCTTGTTCTTATCTTTTTTATATAAAAAAATCATGTTTGTGTGATTTAGATATATAGTTACTTGTATAATTATCTTACCCGTACGTTGTTTGTTATACATAGTGCCATGGTTTTGATATCCGTCCCCGTCGGCCCTCGTCCGTGTTATGATTCGGATGTGGTATATTCTCTTTTAAAACTATTTGTTGCATTTCGTGTTTATGACAAATTGTGCCCATCAAGTTGACATGGGTATTTTTATCTAGAAGGTATGTGAACCGGAAATTCCAACCGACCCTATTGTCGAGAGGTTAAATTTAGTTGAAAGAGAAAATGAGTATTTGAAAGAAAAATTGAAAAGAATGGAGGGGGAGAAGATGAAATTGGAGTTGCATGTTGCCGATGTTGCCGATGATCACAAGATCAAGATGGAGAAAATACGGTTGAAGATTAGAAAGATTAGAAAATATGCCATTGATAGTGTGGATTGGTATCATTATGTTGTTGGATCAATTGTTACCTTAGTTGCGATCTTGATCGCATTTGTTGTTGCATTTAAATGCTTTAGCTAGAGAGTTATTTGTATGTTGCATTTAAGTGTTGTATGAACTTGTATTAATTTGGTCTATTCGGTGGTGTGTAATGAAGATGCGCCGGCAATGGATGTACGATGACCGATGCTATCCCCAGTTCATTGATGGTGTGCATACTTTTCTGATTACAGCTCAGGCAAACAAGCGGGCGGATGGTTTTATGCCTTGTCCATGTGCTGGCTGTAAGAATGGTCACAATTACTCTAACTCAAGAACCATTCACGTCCACCTGTTTGAGTCTGGTTTCATGCCCCACTATAATGTTTGGATCAAGCACGGAGAAAGAGGGGTTATGATGGAAGACAATTAAGAAGAAGAGGATGATGATAGCTATCCTGGCCATGGGTTCCCTGAATACGATGATACAACAATGGGGGAAGAAGCTGAGTCGGCCATGTAGGAAGAAGCTGAAGAAGAGGCATCAGATGAGCCCGCTGATGATCTAGGTCGGGCCATTGCCGATGCAAAGAGAAACTGCGCAAGTGAAAAGGCGAAGAAGAAGTTGCAGCGCATGTTAGAGGATCACAAGAAATTGTTGTACCCGAATTGCGAAGGTGACAAGAAAAAGCTGGGCACCACACTGGAATTGCTGCAATGGAAGACAGAGAATGGTGTATCCGACAAGGGATTTGGAAAGTTGCTGGTAATGATAAAGAATATGCTTCCAAAGGACAACGAATTGCCCGAGAGTACGTACAAAGCAAAGAAGGTTGTCTGCCCTCTAGGGTTAGAGGTGCAGAAGATACATGCATGCCCTAATGACTGCATCCTCTACCGCGGTGGGTATGAGGATTTGAACACATGCCCGGTATGCGGTGCATTGCGCTATAAGATCAGCCGCGATGACCCTGGTGATGTCGAGGGTGAGCGCTCCAGGAAGAAGATTCCTGCCAAGGTGATGTTGTATGCTCCTATAATACCACGGTTGAAACGTTTGTTCCAAAACAAAAGGCATGCCAAGGCGATGCGATGGCACGGAGAAGACCGTAAGAACGACGGAAAGTTGAGAGTACCCGCTGACGGGTCGCAGTGGAGAAAAATCGAGAGAAAATACATGGAGGAGTTTGCAGGTGAACCAAGGAACGTATGGTTTGGTCTAAGCGCAGATGGCATTAATCCTTTTGGGGAGCAGAGCAGCAACCATAGCACGTGGCATGTGACTCTATGTATGTATAACCTTCCTCCTTGGTTGTGCATGAAGCGGAAGTTCATTATGATGCCAGCGCTCATCCAAGGCCCTAAGCAACCTGGCAACGACATTGATGTGTACCTAAGGCCACTAGTTGAAGAACTATTACAGCTGTGGAATGGAAAAGGTGTACGTGCGTGGGATGAGCACAAACGGAAAGAATTTGACCTAAAGGCGTTGCTGTTCGTGACCATAAATGATTGCCCTGCTCTCAGTAACCTTTCAGGACAGACAAACAAGGGATACCGCGGATGCACGCACTGTTTGGATGATACCAACATTATATATTTGGATAGTTGTAGGGAGAATGTGTACCTGGGACATCGTCGATTTCTTCCGAGCAGGCATCCCGTAAGAAAGAAAGGCAAGCATTTCAAAGGTGAGGCGGATCATCGGACGAAGCCTTGCCACCATACTGGTGCTGATGTACATGATATGGTCAAGGATTTGAAGGTAATCTTTGGAAAGGGTCCTGGCGGACAACCTGTTCCGGAGGGCGCTTATGGACGCGCACCCATGTGGGAGAAGAAATCTATATTTTGGGACCTGCCCTATTGGAAAGACCTAGAGGTCCGCTCCGCAATCAACGTGATGCACGTGACGAAGAATCTTTACGTGACCCTTCTTGGCTTCTTGGGCGTGTATGGGAAGACAAAAGATACACCAGAGGCACGGGAGGACCAGCAACGTATGCACGGAAAAGACGGCATACATCAGGGTCATGCCAGCTACGCTCTTACCAAAGAAGAGAAGAAAATCTTCTTTGAATGCCTGCTCAGTATGAAGGTACCGTCTGGCTTCTCGTTGAATATAAAGGGAATAATAAATATGGCAGAGAAAAAGTTCCAGAACCTAAAGTCTCATGACTGCCACGTGATTACGACGCAACTGCTTCCGGTTGCATTGAGGGGGCTTCTACTGGAAAACGTTCGATTAGCCATTGTGAAGCTATGTGCATTCTTCAATGCAATCTCTCAGAAGGTAATCGATCCAGAAATCATACCAAGGTTACAGAATGATTTGGTGCAATGTCTTGTCAGTTTTGAGTTAGTGTTCCCACCATCCTTCTTCAACATCATGACGCATGTCCTAGTTCACCTTTGCGAAGAGATTAACGTTTTGGGTCCTGTATTTCTACACAATATGTTCCCCTTTGAGAGGTTCATGGGAGTCTTGAAGAAATATGTTCATAACCGTGCTAGGCCAGAAGGAAGCATCTCGAAGGGCCATGAAAATGAGGAGGTCAATGAGTTTTGTATTGACTTTATTCCTGACTTTAAGCTGATTGGTGTTCCTGAATCGCGGCATAAGGGCAGACTGGATGGAAAAGGCATGCTAGGAGGGGATCAAATAATATGTATGGACGGGCATTCTCTCACTGAAGTACACTACACAGTTCTACAGAATTCCGCCTTGGTGGCTTCGTGTATGGAGGAACACAAGAATTTTCTACACTCCAAACACCCAAAGCAGTCTGACGACTGGATTACACGTGAACAAACGAGGACTTTCGCCGGTTGGTTGCAGACACGTGCCATGCATGATGGCGATATTGAAGATGACCTGTACTTGCTGTCCCAGTTACCATCTTCGAATATAATGACTTTCAAAGGGTACGAGATAAATGGGAATACATTTTACACGATCGCTCAAGATAAGAAGAGCACCAACCAAAACAGTGGTGTCCGCTTTGATGCAACAACCAAGACGGGAAAGGAAACATATTATGGTTACATGGAGGACATATGGGAACTTAACTATGGAGGTGGTTTGAAGGTCCCTTTGTTTCGATGCAAATGGGTCAATATGACACGAGGCGGGGTAACGGAAGACCCGCAGTACGGAATGACAAGAGTGCATCTCAACAATCTTGTGTATGCAGACGAACCATTCGTCCTAGCCAATGATGTGGCACAGGTTTTCTATGTGAAAGACATGTCTACCAGGCCGAGAAAAAGAAAAGATAAGGAAGCGAATGCATCATACGATGAGCCAAAGCGCCACATAGTTCTTTCAGGAAAAAGAAACATCGTGGGAGTGGATGACTAGACAGACATGTCATAAGATTATCAAAAGTTTGATGAAATTGCTACATTCAGAGTGAATATTGATCCGAGCATCCAGTTAAATGATGAAGATTGTCCATGGCTACGGCGCAAAGGGACACACGCGAAGAAAAAGTTTCACACCCAAAGATCCCGCTCTAGCATGTGATAGGCTTCACCGTCATCACTTTCTTCTGTAGTGACTTTCCAGACTTATATATCTGGAAAGTGCCGCTTCGAACAAACCGGAGGTAATGTTTGTAATAGTTAGGGTACTTATGTGTTTTGGTATTTGAAACGTGAAGAAATTTTATGTGCAAAAACTGGATGCACTTCATCTACAAATTAGTTCGTTAAATAATTCAAATTTAAACTATTCAAATTTGAAAATTACTGGCACTAACAGAAAGTTTGTTATTTTTTATAACTATTCAGAAATAAATAAATGAATAAAATAAAGTAGAAAATAGAAAAACTAAATTTGTTGAGACAAAAACTAAATAAAAAAATTTAAACTATTCAAATTTGAAAACTACTCGCACTAACAGAAAGTTTGTAATTTTTGTACCTAAAGAAAATATATTCAGAAATAAATAAATGAAAATAAATAAAGTAGAAAAGAAAAAAACTAAATTTTTGTTGAGACAAAAATAAATAAAAAAGGCCACCTACTGGGCCACAGCGGCCTGCATACGACTAGTAACCCAACTTGTAGTTGGGCTAAGAGGCAGAGTTAGGCCCAGAAGCCTGCTATAGAGAGGAGTTCGATACAACAGCCGCTCCGGGGCTTTTAAACAGGTGCGGGGCGCCCTCGGCTAGCGAGGTGGGACTAAACTTGCCCGCACCGCACCTGCGCCAGCGCACCCCTTTAGTACCGGGTCGTGGCTACAACCGATACTAAAGGAGGGGCCTTTAGTACCGGTTGTAGCCACCACCCGGTACTAAAAGGGGTGCGCTTCCCGCCGCTTCGCGTGGCCAAAACAGACCTTTAGTACGTGGCTCCAACCGGTACTGAAGGTAGGTTATATATAAGAAAACACTTCAAAAAAATTCGTCAGTTCGTTCTCCCTCTGCTTCTTCTCCTCTGCCCCGTCGTCGCCGCCCCTCGTCGCCCTCCCCCCCATCCCGCGCCGTCGCCATCCCCGTCATCACCGTCCCCGTCGCGCCGTCGCCCCGTCCCGCGCCATCGCCGTCCCCTCGCCTCGCCGTCGCCGTCGCCTTGGATCGACCTCGCCTCGCCGTCGCCGTCGCCTGGACCTTGCCGTCGCCGTCGCCTCGACCTCGCCCGCGCGCGCTGTGAGCCCCTCCCCCGGCCTCTTCTCCCTCCAATCCACCGCGCCGCCGCCGCCGGCCGCGCGCGCACACACACACAAACTGCACGCGCGCACACACACTCACACTACACGCGCGCGCGCGCGCACACACACACACACACACACACACTCCGAGAGCCAGGGCAACGGTTGATATGTCTCCAACGTATCTATAATTTTTTATGTATTCATGCCATGTTCATAATATTTGTACATGATTTTGGTATGATTTGGTTAGAACTAACCCGGAGTGACGCTGTTTTCAGCAGAACTACCGTGTTGTTGTTTTGTGCAAAAATAAAAGTTCTCGGAATGCGCTGAAAATCAATGGAGATTTTTTCTGAAAAATATAAAAAATACTCGAACAAAAAGTTATCGGAGAGGAGTCCAGTGGGGCCCATGGTGGTGGAGGGCGCGCCCCTGCCTCGTGGACACCCCGTGGGTCCTCCTAACTTTTTCTCGACGCCAAACCCTCCTATAAATACCCAAACTTCCATAAAGAAACCTAGATCGGGAGTTCCGTTGCTGCAAGCCTCTCTAGTCACCAAAAACCTCTCGGGAGCCCGTTCTGGCACCCTGCCGGAGGGGAGATCCATCACCAGTGGCCATCTTCATCATCCTGACGCTCTCCATGACGAGGAGGGAGTAGTTCACCCTCGGGGCTGAGGGTATGTACCAGTAGTTATGTGTTTAATCTCTCTCTCTCTCTCTCTCTCTCTCTCTCTCTTTCTCTCTCTCTTATGTTCTTGATGTGGCACGATCTTGATGTACCGCGAGCTTTGCTATTATAGTTGGATCTTATGATGTTTCTCCCCGTCTATCTCCTTGTGATGAGTTGAGTTTTCCCTTTGAAGTTGTCTTACTGGATTGAGTCTTTAAGGATTTGAGAACACTTGATGTATGTCTTGCATGTGCTTATCTGTGGTGACAATGGGATATCACGTGATCTACTTGATGTATGTTTTGGTGATCAACTTGCGGATTCAGTGACCTTGTGAACTTATGCATAGGGGTTGGCACACGTTTTCGTCTTGACTCTCTAGTAGAAACTTTGGGGCACTATTTGAAGTTCTTTGTGTTGGTTGAATAGACGAATCTGAGATAGTGTGATGCATACCGTATAATCATACCCACGGATACTTGAGGTGACATTGGAGTATCTAGGTGACATTAGGGTTTTGGTTGATTTGTGTCTTAAGGTGTTATTTTACTATGAACTCTAGGGCTGTTTGTGACACTTATAGGAATAGCCCAATGGATTGATCGGAAAGAATAACTTTGAGGTGGTTTCGTACCCTACAATAATCTCTTTGTTTGTTCTCGCTATTAGTGACTTTGGAGTGACTCTTTGTTGCATGTTGAGGGATAGTTATATGATCCAATTATGTTATTATTGTTGAGAGAACTTGCACTGGTGAAAGTATGAACCCTAGGCCTTGTTTCCTACCATTGCAATACCGTTTATGCTCACTTTTATCGCTTGCTACCTTGCTGTTTCTATAATTTCAGATTACAAAAACCTTTATCTACCATCCATATTGCACTTGTATCACCATCTCTTCGCCGAACTAGTGCACCTATACAATTTACCATTGTATTGGGTGTGTTGGGGACACAAGAGACTCTTCGTTATTTGGTTGCAGGGTTGTTTGAGAGAGACCATCTTCATCCTACGCCTCCTACGGATTGATAAACCTTAGGTCATCCACTTGAGGAAATTTGCTACTGTCCTACACACGTCTGTACTTGGAGGCCCAACAACGTCTACAAGAAGAAGGTTGCGTAGTATACATCAACGGTACACCGGATGTACGGTTACCCTTAGCATCGGGGCAGTCGCCGATGAGGGTGGTAATCCTTTGCTGCCAGTTGGTCCTCTCCAATCGCCCGGTGAGTGCTTGACCATCGATCGGCATCGTAGTAATCATCTCCCTATCCTCGAGGGTCACCATCATCTCCCCACATGGGAGATGGAAAGAATGGGTCTCCGGTCGCCACCGGTCAATCAAAGCTGGCAGAGCTGCATGGGTAAGCGTCGGCTGCTGATGCTTGAACTGCAACACGAAACCCAACAGTCGGGCTCTCTTGAAGTACAACGCGTAACGCTAGTCGTAGTCCATATTCCCGGCAACCCCGTGACCCCTCATGTGCAGTGGCTGGAGCATCTGTCAAAACATGGACGACAAGAGTTAGGAACTTATTTTCATCAATCCGAAAACTTTGATCATTATTTCCTTCATATTGCTTACCACTCCGTTCTCTATGAAACGGGCACAATGAACCTTGTCGAATGCGTAGTCAAGCATGGAGTACCGTGGGCCTATGTTGTCCGCAAGAGGTGTCCGCCTTAATAAAATTTCATAAACAAAAGCATCATAAGCATACATAAACAAAAAATAAAATTTCTTGGTTAAATGAACTAGGGTTCATCTTAAGCATAATCCTCCAACAACATCTACTACACATGATGGATTACATCATATCAACATGCATCATATCAAAATAAAATCCTCCAACATGCATCATATCATCAATTTTTTTAACAATTTTTTTTAAAATAGAGTTCATCTTGAATGTATTTTCTCCAAAAAAACATCTTCATATCATCATATCAACATGCATCATAAAACAAAACAAGTCCTCCCACATGCATTACATCATACTTTTTTAACAAAAAAAAATTATGAACTAGGGTTCATCTTCACACTAACATATGAACTATTGATTAGAGTTCATATTCAATACCACGAGTTACTAAAGAACTAAGAACTAGAACTACAATCAAGCTAAAACAATCCTAGGGGGAAAAATTCCAATCTAAGTTCGAAAAGATGAGGGATTTCAAGCAAATAATGCGTCGAATCGGAAGCAACTTTTGCAAAAGCTACTTGGAGGGATTGGAGGAGCTTACGTTTCTCTCTTCGGGGCCATCTCAATCCGCAAAAACGATGAAGAAACGGTGAAGATCCGGGGGGGGGGGGGGGGGGAGCGGAGGAGATGATAGAGGGAGAGAGGGGCGAGGGGGAAGAAGAAGAACTGCCAAGGGGAGGGGGAGGGGTGGGTGGGGAGATGAGAAGGGGCGGGCTCAGGCGAAATAACCGCTCGCCGCACCCTAGCGCCAGGGACTGTGGCGGTAGGGTGCGACGGAGGGGGTACGACAGCCGTTACTGCTAGGTGACGTGGATAAGTAGCTTACCGTCAGGATCCCTGGCGGTAGGCTATCTAACCCTACCGCCAGCACCCCTGATGGTAAATAAAAATGATCAAATCCCCCCAAAAAAAATCAACCGGGGTCAGATCCTGAATTGGTATACGAAAAGGGTCAAAACACAAAAATTTGCCACGGCAGGTCAGGTCGGTCTGAGCCCCTACGTCCCTGCTCAGATCATGGGTCGTTGTACGTAACGTACATGTCGGAAAGATACAAGGCCAATGCTGTAGAGTGCGAAACGGACATCCAAGACACGTTCTTGATCAGAATGAATCAAGTCAGAAAACATCGGTAAGCAGTAAATATGAAGAGCCAAAGAAAATAATCAGCACGGTGCAAATGCAGGAACGCTGGCAATTCCTAGCGCGCGTTGGTAGATCGCTCCATGATGTCCGCTCCGGTCGTGTCATGCAGATACCTTACTAGTAGCGCCGTGCGCGTGTGCAACGTTGGGGGCGCGCCCCGTCTAGGAGTCCATCCACGCGCGCTCATGCCCGGCCGTTGTGCAGCGCGCGCGCAGGTGCCATTGGGCAGGCCTGCCGCTGCAGTTGGAATCCCCGTGGACCATTAACCGGCTGGGTAGGGGGAGCAGAGCACTGTAAGCTTGGAAAGGAAAGGAAAAGAAGACTTTCCAAACGACATAGTAGTACAAATAAAAAACAAAACTGCATGCTCATGATCACCTGCAAAGTTCATCCTGATGGACCCATCCATCCATGCACCCTGCCGGTCATCCATGTCCGTGCGATGCCAAGTTGCCAGCCAAAGCAATGACAGGCTTTCGTCATCGTCGTTATCCTCCCCGCGCGCCTACCGAGGAGGATATGATCGCAGTCGCAACCGCAGAGCCGCAGGCTCCCCTCTCCCAGCCTACCCATGGCACTGCCGAGCGGGCCACTCCCGCATCAGAGCCCCACCCGTCAGCTACCGAGCGCGCACACTACAGGAGATACATCCACCATCCGGGGCGGTTTGGTGATTGGCGATCTCTCCGACGAGACGAGACGCGACGGACAAGCCAAGCCTCCTGCGAACGAACGTACGTAGTACTCCTGTAGGCTGTAGCAGAGAGGCTGTCCCCTCCGCCTGACACCTGATCCTGTGGTCCGCCGAACGCGACAAAGTGAAGCAGCAAGGCGAAAAAGCATAGCAGCGTGTGTGTGTCGATCGGCAGATGCGCGCGCGCGCCATTGATCGATCGCCCGAGCCAGTAGCCGGTGCACGCACCCACGTTAACCCTCCCTACGCTTGACCAGCTCAGACGTCCAGTCGTTGGCCCGTCTCCAGCCCTGCAGATTCCTTCCTCGCAGCACATTCACACTAGTACTAGTACACACCATTTCTCGCATGCACACAAACCATCTTCCAATTTCTCACCGTGTGCAGCCGCACTAGTACTAGAGTCTAGTCTAGATCTGAGACGCACGCCCAACCAATTCGATGCCCCCTCCGGGAAAGGAAAGCGCGGCGTGTGCGCGCCCCGTCACCAGCGCCCGCAGCGGCAAGTTCACGGTGTGCATGCGATGGGTCCATCTCACCAACACAGACAAGCAAAGCAGTTCCTTCCTTCCTTCCGCCGGCCGGCCACACAATGAATGAATCTTTCCCACCGGAAGCCCATGCCAATGCCCATGTGCCATGCACGCACGGATCAAACAAACAAACCACACGCTCGTTCACACAGCCGCGATGGTCTCCATCCATCAATCATTATCCCTTCTCATCGGTCGGTCCAGTCCACCCGGCCCGGGTCTTCGGCGATCGTTCTGGTCCTCGTCCATGGCGTACAGGAGTAGTACGAACTCCACCAACACACGCCTATCTCCACGTGCCCCGAGGAAGATACGCCCCACCCCAACCCCAACCAAACTCCTCCCACGCACCTTTCTTCCCCAACCAACCAAACCCTTCGCCGCAAAACCCTAGCGCGGCACACTGGTACGCGGGCCCACGGCTCTCCGACCCCACCCGTCAGACACAGCACGCGTAACAGCAGAAAACTCCCGAAGCTACCCCGTCTGTCTCTCCCTCCCCCTCCCTCTCCTCGACGTACGAGCCCCGCCCCACACCTGCGGCCCAGCAGCAGCGGCAGCAGAGGCTGTCCCCCCGGCTCTGACATGGCAGCGGGGGCCCAGCGGGAAGGCGACAAAGCGGACCAAAGCGAGCCCGGCCCCTGCCTACCCTAGCCTAGCCATAGCTCCTCCGGACGAACTCGCCCCTCTCCCGCCGTCGAGGCAGCTTCCGGGGTGGGATAGTGGCCAGTGGCGGAACGCCACGCGTCGCGCGGGTCACGAACGCGACGGACGGGGTTCCGCGTTTCCGTTTCCGTGCTACGGCCCGCCCGCGGCGCCAAGGATGCCAGGAACGGCAAAAAGCGCAGAGCTTTTAATGGTGGGGTGGGGGCACGAAAGCTGTGAAGGGGTACCACAACAACGGACGGGTGGGTACCGATCGACTACCGAGACATGCTGTGGTAGAGAGACAGTGACCAGGGAGAGACAGGCAGACAGGCCAGCGCAGGATAAGTGCGGCTTTTGCAGTCTGGGTTCGCCGTGCGCGGTGGGTGTGGCCGTGTGGGTGCCGGAGGGCGGAGAGAGGAGGGAGGAGGAGCGCTCCGCCAGAACTCTGTCTACATAAGAGGAGGGCGATCGAGCGGAGGCGCAGGGTGTTTGTGCGTGTGAGCGAGGAGAGGGCGGAGAGGGGTTTCTCGGGGAGAAGCAGAGCAGGCGCGGCGAGGGTTTCTGCGACTCCGGCCGCGCGCATGGGAGAGGTGAGCCCGCCAGCGAGGCCTGCGTTGCGTCGCCGGCATTGCTTCCTCATCTGCGTGTTGCTGATTTGTTAGCGCCTGCGTGTTCGATTCGACCAATTTCTTCGGGGTATGAGATGAGATGATTTTGGCCTTGCGGTTTTGTTGGGTGGGGCTCTCCGATGATCTCTCGCGACTGCGACGGTGCTACGGTTCGCCGACCGCCGAAGTGAGAGGGATGGAGGGAGGGAGGTGGTAATGGTCCTTCGTTTTCTCTCCTTCCGCTGGGTTGGTTCGTTGGTTTCGCCGTTTCGGGGCATGGGATTGGGGTTTTCTCCTACCTCCTCCGCTGGGGTTTTCAGAGATTTGGTCCCGGCCGGTGTTTCCGGACGATCTGCTCCTGGTTTCTCGCGGGTTTCCTTCTCATGCGTCTGCGCGATCCTTCATCACGCTCCCCTGCTCCAGTTCGCCACTTCAGTCGAATATTTTTGGTGATCCACCGTTTGCTGTCTCTCAACCGAGATTCTCTTCAGTTTGCTTCAGGGGATCAAGTGTTCTGTCACTCCTTGCGAACCCTTTGCTCCTCCTGCCTGTGCTAGTTTCCCCCCTGGTTTCCGTCCAGTGGTAGTTTGTTTTTGATCCGTCCTCGTTGAAAATGCTGCAAGTTAATTTGGGTGCTGCTTTGGGGGGGTTTTGTCCCTCGTCTTCCAAATTTTTTGCATCATATTAGCAAACGCAAACGCGCGTGTTCTTCTTCTTCTTGGTGCCGTTTGATGAGGTCATGGTATATTCCTTCCGGCTCGTCTTTGCTTTGCTTTTCCTTTGGCACGATTTGATTTGACGAGGCAGGCACTCGCTGCTGCCTGTGTGGAGGGAGAGAAAACGAGATTCCACGCCTCCGATCATAACCGGAAAGCTTTTCGTCCTCGGCGATCGCTTTGGGCAGGGAGCAGTTCCTTTTCCCAGCTTCGTCTCGGGCGTCGTGCCGCTCCGCCCCGTGATCGATCGACGCCCTGACATGACCAGGCTGCGTTTCTCCATGATTCGAGTGGAAGCGAGAGCCCGCTAGCTGCGCTTTCCTGACCGAGCTTTCGTCGCGTCTGCTTGTTCTTCTTGCGCTCCTTTTCCCTTGCGTGTCCTCGAGGCGATCCAGCTTCCAGTTTCGTGCCTGCGCTCTGAGGGCCTGCGGACTGCCACTCCATTTATGCTATTACCTTGGCTGCATTGCCCCATTTAATTTTGTCATGTTGTTTTCGATCGGTTTTCGTCTCGTTTTTCGTGTCAAAAGGAAGTTTGATTTGTCGCTTTTGAATTTTTGATTCGATTTGGTTGGTGCTTGGATGGTGCAGAGCTTGAGCGAAGAGGGTGGCGGGGCGACGGACAAGATGGGCAAGCAGGACAACGACGTCTCCCGCGCCGTCGTGGAGGACGACACCGCGCTCCTCCTCGCGGCGGTGGACAGCATCAAGAAGGCGGCGCTGGGCCGGCTGCGCAATGGCTCCGACGCCGCCAGGATCCTCGACCAGGACATGTCCAACAGGCTCCTCCACCTCGCCTGCAGGCACGACGCCGCCGAGTGCGCCAGGCTCCTCCTCGACGGGGAGTACGGGATCACGCCGGCCTCCGTCGACGCCAGAGACCAGCTCACGCGGACGCCGCTGCACGTCGCCGCCGAGGCGCACTCCAAGAGGTGCATCCAGCTGCTCCTCTCAGTCTCCAGGAACGCCCGGACGGACGTCAGGCTGCTCGACGGCACACACCTAGTCGCGCTCGAGGTCGCGCTCATGAGCAGAAGGTGCGTCAATGGCACCAACCGTGTGCTACTAGTATTTGCTACCTAGTACTGATGATTGTTCATTTGGTCGATGCCATTTGAGATCAAACTGACAGCAATGCATCTGTCTGCTTTCTCTTCAGGGTTCAAGTTGATTGGTCCCCGGACAACTCAGTCGAGGATCTTCTGGCTTATCTGCAACAAAAGGTTTCCATCATCACTAAACTCACCAACAGCTCCATGCTACTAGTACCTGGTTGAAAGATAGGATCAATCTCATGCAAAACTGCAACTTCCCTGTATGCGTCTGCAGGATCTGAACGCAGTGAGGCTTCTGGCAGAGAAGACCAGGGAGGTTGGGGAGGTGGCTTACAGATACGCCATGGAGGGGCGTGTCGCCGCACTCGCAATGCTGCTCCTGGTGGCTGAGGAAAGGATATCGGCGATGGTGAGCGTGGTGATTGACGGCGTCAGGACAAAGAGATCAATTTACAACTCTGTTGTGGATGAGGTTCTGTCTATTGGAGAGGCTTCAGCTAGAGACGGTAATGAAATGAGGAGGAAAGCCTTGCTCTGTGAGATTCAGCTGCTCAACCAATTTGGGGCCACGTCATGGAGGGACCGAAAAGTTGACAGGAGAAGCTTGCCCCCTCTACTTAGGGCTGCAAAGGTACAGATTGCTGTTAGTTTCATGTTACACTTAAATTGTCACTACTAGTATTCCCAAGCTTTGCAATACATTGGGTATTCAGTGTCTTTAGTTTGTGGTCTACACCGTTTTTTTTTTCCTTCTAAACACCGCTAGATTTGCATTGTACATGAAATGAGTTGCTATGACTGTTATGAAGTTTAATTGAGTAATCAGTGTGTGTAACTGAGGTCTATGCCTTATTTTTCAAAAAGACTTTTAAATCATACATGAAATGAGTATTATGATTATGATCCACACCCTTTGTATTATCAAGAAGCAGCTCTGTGGTCTACACAGGCTTTTTCCCTTTCATTGCACATGAAATTAATTGCTACGACTGCCATGAAGTTAAGTGAGTAATCATTGTGTGTAATTGAGGTCCACGCCTTATTTTAGGAAAGACTCCTAAAATAATAATGAAATGAGTTACTATGATTATGATCTACACACTTTGTTTACATATTATCTAAAAGCAGCTCTGCATTTTCTCATGTTTGGTGGATGCGGTATTGCTGTAATCCTGCAACTGCAACTTATATATAGAAAAATTTGTAGTGATTCAGTGTTCAGTGTCTTTACTTTGTGGTTTACATAGACTTTTTCCCTTTTAAACACTTCTGGATTTGCATTGCACATGAAATTACTTGCCAGGACTGCCATGAAGTTAAGTGAGTAATCAATGTGTGTAATTGAGGTCCACACCTTATTTTAGGAAAGACTCCTAAAATGATACATGAAATGAGTTACTATGATTGTAATCTACACGCTTTGTTTTTACGTATTATCTAGAAGCAGCTCTGCATTTTCTTATGTTCAACTGATGCAATATTGCTGTAATCGTACAACTGCAACTTATATATAGAAAAAATTGCAATGATTGAGTGTTCAGTGTCTTTACTTTGTGGTCTACACAAACTTTTTCCCTTTTAAACACTTCTAGATTTGCATTGCACATGAAATTAGTTGCTATGGCTGCCATGAAGTTTAGTGAGTAATCAATGTGTGTAATTGAGGTCCACGCCTTATTTTAGGAAATGAGTTACTATGATTATGATCTACACACTTTGTTTTTACGTATTATCTAGAAGCAGGTCTGGATTTTCTTATGTTCAGTTGATGCAATATTGCTGTAATCGTGCTACGCCTAACAAGCTGCAATTTATAAAGCTGCATCTTATACATATGAAAAACTTGCAATGATTGATTCCTTGTGTAGGCCGGAGATATGAATGTCACAAAGATGCTTCTGATGGGGGATGTTGATGTCAATGAAACCGACCCTGAAGGAAACACGGCACTTCACTGGTGCCTCAGTAGCAGCTCAAGCACACAGGAGCCAAGGTGCAGCTAAACTGTACCATTAACAGCACTTCTTCAAATTCTGCTCCATTAACAGCTAAACTGTAAGATCGTTGTTCTCGCTATTTCCAAGTTTCCTTAATTGTCTTCTGTCTGTGCAGGATTGTGTGGCTCCTGCAGAAGAATGGTGCCAGAGTTTTCCAGGGGAACAAACTAGGTCTCACACCAGTGCACAGCGCTGCAGCTAAGGGCAATTACAAGGCTCTTCAGGTAGCCTTTGTTACTTCCTTTTCAAGTGCTTAATAATACCACTGTGACTAATTGGTATTTTGTTTCTTTGATCTGCAAGTCACTTCTGCTTCATGCACAAGATTGCGTTGATATACCTTCCAAGACCAAAGAAACCCCATTATTCCTTGCAGTGAAAAATGGTTCTTTGAGCTGTGTACGACTTCTTTTGCGTTATGGGGCTAACCCCAAAGCCCAGAACCTACGGTGAGTAATATTTCTGAAGAATTCTTGTATTCAGTGATTTGATCGACTTACAGTGACGTGATTCTTTGGTGTTGAACAGAAAGCAAAGACCAATAGACGTGGCGACATCCCAGGACATGCGGTTCCTTCTCAACTCTGCAAATGTTGTACCAAGTAAGATGATTTTCTGGGATATTAAATATTTGACTGAGTTCACAAATAGAACATCTCTTGCGTAAATACAAGCACTTCATTTGTCCTTTTGCGTATCTCATGTAAATAAAATCACTTCACTTGCCCATAGTTTTGTGTTTGATTCTTCAACCAAAGCACATGTTCTGCTATAAGATCACATTCTGTTATGTTCTATTGTTTGATCTGTTTCATTACACTGGAAGAATTTATTTTTTTGCAAATATCACTGGAAGGAATTTTATTATTTGAATTACATAAAGATCGGCTAGATACTTTTGGTTTTACTGATAATAATGCATATGAAGCCAACTGCATTTTCAACTGAATTTTGTTCCTTTTTAGTGAACCATGGCTCAATGGAAAAGAACCATGCGATGAAAAAAGATAGGCACAAAGAGCTTCTGGATGATGATTTCGATGATTATGACAATGACGATTATTATGAAAGGTATTTCTTATATCTGTACACAATTACGTGAAATGTAGAGAAAGTGCTGCTCATTTGAAGTTAAAATTAAGATATTGCTTTGAATATCCTTGCAGCTATGTTGTGCCAAAGGCGTCAGTAGGTCACCGGGATTTTCGGGTTAAAAGTAAGGGCCATAGTGCCCCGAAAGAAGGTCCCAAATTATCTCGGGTAATTTAGGCATCCTCTATCTGCATTACCAAGTGAATGTTTTTTGTTTACATGATCTGCTTACAACATATTTTATTTATAGCATACTGATCATTGGGAGAAGCATGACTACACTCGCAAAATCTTTGTTGGGGGTCTCCCGCTTTCAGTAGACGATGGTATAGCTTCGTAATCCTGAACCAGTTATGTTCAACACAGTGAACATGAATGTAGTTCTAACACTTTCTTTGGCATTTCTTTCTGGCAGCGTACCTTAGCAAATTCTTCAGTACTGAATTCGGACCTGTGGAGGAAGCAATAGTCATTACCTTAAAAATAGACGAGAGGATACAGTCCCGAGGCTTTGGTTTTGTCAAATTCAAAAGAGAGAAGGATATGATTAGTGCAAAGGAAGCTCATCATGTCTATGTGCTTGGGAAGAGAGTGGAGATAAAGGATGCTGTTGCTAGACCATCCCTGCCTGAACTCGAAAGAGCAACTTCCTTCAGGCAGCATGTACGTGAGTCCCCAAGAGTGACTCATAGTGAGCTGGAGGATGAACAACCTGAGCAATATAACTTTGGGAAACGGCGGCCAATGCCAGAGAAGCACCTCCCATCTTGGTTCTTCATATTCAGGAGGTGGTTGCCAGGATTTCTCATGGAAGCAACCGAACGATATGGGGAGAAGTACCCATTATGCTCTGTGAAGACTGATTTCAGATCATGTTGCAGAATGGAGCTTGATCATTCTGCCCTTGGCTATCCTAAGCTAAGTGATTTCATGCGCTCCCTCCCTGGCATCTGCAGGATGCGTGTAGTCCCTGTAGGAAATGGCCCTGCAACACATATGGTCCTTCTGCCACCGCTCTCAAGGCCAAAGTATGTACCCTTGCTAGAGCCTTACTCGTTTGATCATGAAGAGCTCCCAGAATCAGTGTCAGATCATCATTCTCCAAGATCACCACTTACCGCCAATATCACTGAGAATGCTCCTTATAGCACTAACAGTCCACATGGTGATGCATGCAGCGAGAGCAATGTCCAGAGCCAGCATGATGATGAGTGCAGCAGAAGCAATGGCGAAAGCCTGCCGGATGGTGATTCCACCTCCAATGGTAGTTTACTTGATGAGATTACTGTGAGCACACCAAAGTCTGATTTGATCCAGTCACCTGCAAGAAAGCCTGATTTGATTGTGTCTGGATCTCCTCCTGAAAAAATCGAACAAGGACCGTTAATGAAGCCTGATTTGGTTGAGTCTGCACCTACAAAGAAGCTCGATTTGATCGAGTCCAGTCCTCCTCCTCCTCCTCCTCCTAGCAAGGCTGATTTGGTTCAGCCTGCTGGGCCTGCACGGAAGATTCAACTGGTCGAGTCCAGACCTTCTAGGAATTCTGAACTGATTGAGCCTGAACCTGCAAGGAAGCTTGATTTGAATCAACCCAGACCAACAACATGCTTTGTTGATCGTCCTGTTGAAAGGCCAGCAGTCACTCCAAGCAGCTGCGACAATGAAATGAGATTCTCCTTCTTCCACTCACAGTGGGACAAGTACCTAGTAAGTGCTCCCTTCTTCTGTGTTGCATTGCTTGCCACGTTAGTTTTAGGCTCAGAATCATGTCTTAACTAATACACTTCTTTTCACCTGTACTCCTGTAGACTCCACATGCCAAGAGTGACTACTGCATCATATGCCGCTCCTGTGAAGCCGCGATGGAGCTTGTCCCCTGCCTCCATAAGATATGTGTTGCCTGCATGATGAGGTGCAATGTCAGGGCATGCATGACCTGTGGCACTGCTGTAAGTGGAGTCAAGTCTGCCCCAGCGCTGGACGCAAAATCCCGACACGTGGTAACGAATTTTCTCAGCAGCTAAAATTTGCTCCGCTGTTCTACTTTCACCACATCTGAATTCAATTTTGCCTGATGATTAATTGCTGAATATGCAGGGAGTCATGGAGCGCGTCTCGGATCAAAAGTGCCAGTTGATGGTTGTCTGCAGTGGCGCTGATGCAGTTGTGAGATGCTCCCCCTGCATGCACACCATAGCTTGTCGAGGCTGCCTCCTGGCCTCGGTGACACTGCTCAAGAAGTGCACTGTCTGTGACTGCATGATTGAGCACTTCAAGTTTGGTCCATAAGGCTTAGTTCCCTAATACCGAAGACTGATCTAGTAATACATAGAATAAGGCAGGCAATCCCACAGACTGAAGGAGACATTGATCCCATCTCCTTCGATGTTCTGAGCTTGTGGGATGATGCGCCTAAATAGGCCATGTTTAGAGGAGTGCCCTTTGCAGCTCCCTTATGTTTTTTTTTGCGTAGGAATGCCTTTTCCTAGATGCTTGATGGTCATGGTTCTGTAAGCTTTGCGACGGGGGGCGTGTCTCCTTCGATTTTTGGCAAGCTTACAGCATCGGTACCATGTGAAGCCCCCCTTTGTTATCTGTTATCGTGCTCCTTCACTGAACCTATGTATTAGTACTATCTAAGTAAGATGGAACCTTTTCAGTTATATCTCTTGGTGAGCAGTGCTGGAGTTTGTGATTTGCAGCTTTCTGATATGCCTGGTGCTTGCTTCTCTTTTGTATGGGTTGGTTGAATTTAACCGAGAGTTATTATTGTTGGATGATCTGCTGTATGTTGCATTTCCGGCGTGTAATTGGCAAGTTGCAGTTGTTTAGCTGAAATTTGGAGTTATCATTCTGTTTGGTTCATGGGTAGTTTCACCATTGGTTGATTTGATGATAATCCTTCAGGTTGGATTATCTGATTTTCACTTCCCTTCGAACCATTGAACCATTTTCAGTTCTGTTTTGACATGGAAACTTACGCCGTGAGGATGATTTGATCTGCAGAATAGTCTTCTGTTTGTTTTCTTTGGCTTATTATAAATCATGGCGTCTTTCACTACTTCTTTCAGAATTGGGCCGCGGATTACTGATCGGCTTGTTAGAAATTGCTTGAATAGATCAATAAGGAAATGTTTTTGGATCTACTACATTCTTTTCTAGGGATGTTTGAATTCGCATCGTATCTGTACATGAATAAATTTGTACTAGTACGCACTAGATTTCTCACCGTGCAGGCAGCACACGCGCGGCGGTGGCGTCGGGACTAGTCCTGAGACAACGACGATGTGCGCCTCGATTGGCAATCCACTCGTCGAGCGGCGGGCTGACGGCTGAGCCCGGGGACGCCGACCCGCTCCCCTACCTCGGGCCCTCTCTCCACGTCGTTGGCTCTGGTAGTGGGTGGCCGTCACTGGCGGCGCGCTCTCGTCCGTGCAGAGGATTCTCGACGGCCCCGCATTGGACGTCACCCGTAGCTAAAGAGGTAATTCACGTTACAGCCCCAAAACTAACCACTCCGTTTATTATTCAACCTTCAACATTTTTTTTTCGGAGTATACCAAAGAGATCTCATATTTTAAATTACAAGAGATTAACTCGTTGCGAACAACAAATGTAGTACCAACACCATACCCGAGCTAATTCGAATAAAAACCTTCCAACACATTACAAACACAACGCAAGGAACCTGTCTTGAAGAGCAACAAGGCAGCGTCTCGACCTACACCGATCACCTCGAAGAGTAGCAACTTTAACCGGACTCCCCTTGCCGGCACACCAACCACCCTTGATTGCCGAAAGGAGATGACGAGTGGGTGGAGGGACTCGGTTGGCCCCGCGAAAGCCACCATCTTGGACTCATCAGCGTCGACGTACATTGCGCCCAAGAACCTCTACTCGGACTAGCGACACGCACCGGAGGACCGCAACACCGAACCTCCAACCCATGTCTCCATCCACGATCCTCCCGACAGAGAAACGACGCCAGGACGCCACCATCGCTGGTCCAAGATCTAGGCTTTCGCCCGGAGACCGCAACCAATCAAGAGGGGGGAGATGCCGACACAACTAAGCGACGCCTCCAAGGAGGGGAACAACGCCCACAGGCGCCGTCACCGCCAACACTGATCGAAGACAGCCATGATTTTCATCTGTAAAGTCGGCCGCCTCCCACCCCTTGCGAAGAATTGAGGCCATCATCTGTGCTGGACCAAACCGCCGCCGCAGACAACAACTCCATCTCACCTACCACAACCAGGATCCGCCGATGCCGCAAGCAGCGGTTACCACACCACCTTCTCGCCGACAACCTTGCAACGGACAGAGCCCTGGAACCCACGACAGGGGAGCCACCTCGTGCGCACCACACCGCGCATGCTCCCCGCAACAAGCCGCTGACCCGGGCGTTAGCGCCTCGGATTCAGCCTGCGCCGCCACCATCCACCTGCAGATCCTCGCCGGCGCTGACTGCACCCACCAGCTTGCGCGGCCACTCCTGGCCCAGATCCGCCTCCTCCATGGCCTAGGCGCACCTCTCCTCCAACCTCCATCCAACGGCTCTTAGCAGGTTGCCATGCACCAGCACCTCCGCGTCAGACAGGCGACCATGCTCCACCACTCCAAACGCACCTCGACGCCCGCCGCCTCACCAGAGAAGACCACTACGCCACCCACATGACGCATCTCCCCCGCACGAGGGAGGCCTGTTGGAGTGCTGAACTTGCCCACCGCCTTCGACGGCCGCCAGGGTTTGATACGTCCATTTTCCATCCGAAGGAAATATGCCCTAGAGTCAATAATAAAGTTATTATTTATTTCCTTATATCATGATAAATGTTTATTATTCATGCTAGAATTATATTAACCGGAAACTTAGTACATGTGTGAATACATAGACAAAACATAGTGTCCCTAGTATGCCTCTACTTGACTAGCTCATTAATCAAAGATGGTTATGTTTCCTAACCATAGACATGTGTTGTCATTTGATGAATGAGATCACATCATTAGGAGAATAATGTGATGGACAAGACCCATCCATTAGCTTAGCATTATGAACGTTACAGTTTCATTGCTACTGCTTTCTTCATGACTTATACATGTTCCTCAGACTATGAGATTATGCAACTCCCGAATACCAGAGGAACACCTTGTGTGCTATCAAACGTCACAACGTAACTGGATGATTGTAAAGATGCTCTACAGGTGTCTCCGAGGGTGTTTGTTGGGTTGGCATAGATCAAGATTAGGATTTGCCACTCCATGTATCGGAGAGGTATCTCTGAGCCCTCTCAGTAATGCTCATCACTATAAGCCTTGCAAGCAATGTGAATAATGAGTTCGTTGCGGGATGAAGCATTACGGAACGAGTAAAGAGACTTGCCGGTAATGAGATTGAACTAGGTATGATGATACCGACGATCGAATCTCGGGCAAGTAACATATTGATGACAAAGGGAACAACGTATGTTGTTATGCGGTTTGACCGATAAAGATCTTCGTAGAATATGTAGGAGCCAATATGAGCATTCAGGTTCTGCTATTGGTTATTGACCGGAGATGTGTCTCGGTCATGTCTACATAGTTCTCGAACCCGTAGGGTCCGCACGCTTAACGTTCGATGACGATTTGTATTATGAGTTATGTGTTTTGATGACCAAAGTTTGTTCGGAGTCCCGGATGAGATCATGGACATGACGAGGAGTCTCAAAATGGTCGAGACGTAAAGATTTATATATTGGAAGGCTATATTCGGACATCGGAAAAGTTTCGAGTGATTTGGGTATTTTTCGAAGTATCGGGGAGTTACGGGAATTCCCCGGGGGAAGTTAATGGGCCTTATTGGGCTTTAGTGGAGAGAGGGAAGAAGGGCCACGTGGTCGCGCGTGCCTCCCTGCTTCCCAAACCGAATTGGACAAGGGGTGGGGGCGCGGCCCCCCTTTCCTTCTCCCTCTCCATCCTTTCCTTCTTTCCTACTCCGAAAAGGAAAGGGAATCCTACTAGGACTTGGGAGTCCTAGTAGGACTCCCTACCTTGGCGCGCCCCTAGGAGGGCCGACCTCTCTCCCTCCCTCTTTTATATACGTGGGCAGGGTGCACCCAAAGGCACACCAAGTCTTCTCTTAGCCGTGTGCGGTGCTTCCCTCCAAAGTTACACACCTCGGTCATATCGTCGTAGTGCTTAGGCGAAGCCCTGCGCCGGTAACTTCATCATCACTGTCGTCATGCTGTCGTGCTGACGGAACTCACCCTCGTCCTCAACTGGATCAAGAGCACGAGGGACGTCATCGAGCTGAACGTGTGCTGAACGCGGAGGTGTCGTACGTTCGATACTTGATCGGTTGGATCGCGAAGAAGTTCGACTACATCAACCGCGTTATTGAAACGCTTCCGCTTTCGGTCTACGAGGGTACGTGGACACACTCTCCCCTCTCATTGCTATGCATCACCTAGATAGATCTTGCGTGATCGTAGGATTTTTTTTTGAAATTACCGCGTTCCCCAACAGTGGCATCCGAGCCAGGTCTATGCGTAGATGTTATATGCACGAGTAGAACACAAAGAGTTGCGGGCGATAATAGTCATACTGCTTACCACCAACGTCTTACTTTGATTCAGCGGTATTATTGGATGAAGTGGCCCGGACCGACATTACATGACCACACTCATGATATTGGTTTTACCGACGTGCTTTTGCACACAGGTGGCTGGTGGGTGTCTGTTTCTCCAACTTTAGTTGAATCGAGTTTGACTATGGCCGGTCCTTGTTGAAGGTTAAAATAGCACACTTGACGAATAATCGTTGTGGTTTTGATGCGTAGGTAGAATGGTTCTTGCTACAAGCCCGTAGCAGTCACGTAAAACTTGCAACAACAAAGTAGAGGACGTCTAACTTATTTTTGCAGGGCATGTTGTGATGTGATATGGTCAAGACATAATGTGTTGTATGAGATGATCATGTTTTGTTAAAGTTATCGGCAACTAGCAGGAGCCTTATGGTTGTCTCTTTATTGCATAAGATGCAAGCGCCATATAATTGCTTTACTTTATCGCTATGCGATAGCAATAGTTGCAAAAGCAATAGTTGGCGAGACAACCATGTGATGACACGTTGATAAAGATCAAGATGATGGAGATTATGGTGTGATGCTGGTGACGATGGAGATCATGATGGTACTTTGGAGATGGAGATCAAAGGCACAAGATGATGATGGCCATATCATGTCGCATATTTTGATTGCATGTGATGTTTATCTTTTATATTCATATTTTGCTTAGTTCGGCGGTAGCATTATAAGATGACCCCTTACTAAAATTTCAAGGTATAAGTGTTCTCCCTAAGTATGCACCGATGCGACAGTTCTTCGTGACGAGACACCATGTGATGATCGGGTGTGATAAGCTCTACGTTCACATACAACGGGTGCAAGCCAGTTTTGCACACGCAGAATACTCGGGTTAAACTTGACGAGCCTAGCATATGCAGATATGGCCTTAGAACACTGGAGACCGAAAGGTTAAGTGTGAATCATATAGTAGATATGATCAACATAGTGATGTTGACCATTGCAAACTACTCCATCTCACGTGATGATCGGACATTGTTTAGTTGATTTGGATCACGTGATCATTTAGATGACTAGAGGGATGTCTATCTAAGTGGGAGTTCTTAAGTAATATGATTAATTGAACTTTAATTTATCATGAACTTAGTCCTGATAGTATTTTGCAAATTATGTTGTAGATCAATAGCTCGCGTTATAGCTTCCCTATGTTTTTTATACGTTCCTAGAGAAAACTAAGTTGAAAATGATAGTAGCAATGATGCGTACTGGGTCCGTGATCTGAGGTGTATCCTCATTGCTAAACAGAAGAATTATGTCCTTGATGCACCGCTAGGTGACAGACCTATTGCAGGAGCAGATGCAAACGTTATGAACGTTTGGCTAGCTCAATATGATGACTACTTGATAGTTTAGTGCACCATGCTTTACGGCTTAGAATCGGGACTTCAAAAACGTTTTTGAAACGTCACGGAGCATATGAGATGTTCCAAGAGCTAAAATTGGTATTTCAGACTCATGCCCGTGTAAAGAGGTATGAGACCTCTGACAAGTACTTTTCCTAAAAGATGGAGGAGAATTGCTCAGCTTGTGAGCATGTGCTCAGAATGTCTGGGTACTACAATCGCTTGAATCAAGTGGGAGTTAATCTTCCAGATAAGATAGTGATTGATAGAGTTCTCTAGTCACCAACACCAAGTTAATGGAACTTCATGATGAACTATAGTATGCAAGGGATGACGAAAGCGATTCTCGAGGTCTTCATGATGCTGAAATCAACGAAGGTAGAAATCAAGAAAAAGCATCAAGTGTTGATGACTAAACAAGATCACTAGTTTCAAGGGCAAAGGGAAGAAAGGAAACTTCAAGAAGAATAGCAAGCAAGTTGCTACTCCCAGGAAGAAGCCCAAGTCTGGACCTAAGCCTGAAACTGAGTGCTTCTACTGCAAAGGAACTGGTCACTGGAAGCGTTACTGCCTCGCATATTTGGCGGATAAGAAGGGTGGCAACATGAACAAAGGTATATTTGATATACGCGTTATTGATGTGTACCTTACTAGTGCTCATTGTAACCCCTGAGTATTTGATACTTGTTTGGTTGTTAAGATCAGTAACTAAAAACAGGAGTTGCAGAATAAACAAAGACTAGTTGAGGGTGAAGTGACGATGTATATTGGAAGTGGTTCCAAGATTGATATGATCATCATCGCACACTCCTTAGACTTTCGGGATTAGTGTTGAACCTAAAGAATTGTTATTTGGTGTTTGCGTTGAGCATGAATATGATTAGATCATGTTTATTGCAATACAGTTATTCATTTAAAACAAAGGATAATTGTTATTCTGTTTACATAAATAAAACCTTTTAGGGTCATACACTCAATGTTGATGGTTTATTGAATCTCGATCGTAATGATACACATATTCATAATATTGATGCCAAAAGATGCAAAGTTGATAATGATACTGCAACTTATTTGTGGCACTATCGTTTGGGTCATTTCGGTGTAAAGAGCATGAAGAAACTCCATAATGATGGACTTTTGGAATCACTTGATTATGAATCAATTGATACTTGCGAACCATGCCTTATGGGCAAGATGACTAAAACTCCGTTCTCCAGAACAACGGAACGAGATAGTGACTTATTAGAAATAATACATACCGATGTATGCGGTCCAATGAGTGTTGATGCTCATGGCAGGTATCATTATTTTCTGACCTTCACAGATGATTTAAGCAGATATGGGTATATCTATTTAATGGAACACAAGTCTGAAACATTTGAAAAGTTCAAAGAATTTTGGAGTGAAGTGAAGAATCATCGTAACAAGAAAATAAAAGTTTCTACGATCTGATCGTGGAGGAGAATATTTGAGTTACGAGTTTGGCCTTCATTTAAAACAATGTGGAATAGTTTCACAGCTCACGCCACTTGGAACACCACAGCATAATGGTGTGTCCAAATGTCGTAACTGCACTTTATTGGATATGGTGCGATATATGATGTCTCTTACCGATTTACCACTATCCTTTTGGGGTTATGCATTAGAGGTAGCTGCATTCTCTTTAAACAGGGCACCATCAAAATCTGTTGAGGCGACGCCTTATGAACTGTGGTTTAGCAAGAAACCAAAGTTGTCGTTTCTTAAAGTTTGGGGTTGCGATGCTTATGTGAAAAAAGTAAGCTTGAACCCAAATCGGAGAAGTGCGTCTTCATAGGATGCCCAAAGGAAACTGTTGAGTACACCTTCTATCACAGATCCGAAGGCAAGATATTCGTTGCTAAGAATGGATCCTTTCTAGAGAAGGAGTTTTCTCTCGAAAGAAGTGAGTGGGA
The DNA here is from genome assembly GCA_963921465.1 of Triticum timopheevii. Taxonomy (NCBI): domain Eukaryota; kingdom Viridiplantae; phylum Streptophyta; class Magnoliopsida; order Poales; family Poaceae; genus Triticum; species Triticum timopheevii. The sequence goes on from OY997270.1 coordinate 111,522,953, forward strand.
GGAAAGTAAAACTTGATGAGGTAATTGTACCTTCTCCCGAATTGGAAAGTAGTTCATCATAGAAATCAGTTCCGGTAATTCCTACACCAATTAGTGAGGAAGCTAATGATGATGATCATGAAACTTCAGATCAAGTTACTACCTAACCTCGTAGGTTAACCAGAGTACGATCCGCATTAGAGTGGTACAGTAATCCTATTTTGGAAGTCATGGTACTAGACCATGATGAACCTATGAACTATGAGGAAGCGATAATGAGCCCAGATTCCGCGAAATGGCTTGAGGCCATGAAATCTGAGATGGGATCCACGTATGAGGACAAAGTGTGGACTTTGGTGGACTTGCTCGATGATCGACAAGCCATTAAGAATAAATGGATCTTCAAGAGGAAGACGGACGCTAATAGTAGTGGTACTATCTACAAAGCTAGACTTGTCACAAAACGTTTTCGACAAGTTCAAGGTGATGACTACAATGAGATTTTCTCAACTGTAGCGATGCTTAAATCCGTCTGAATCATGTCAGCTGTTGCCATATTTTATGAAATCTGGCAGATGGATGTCAAAACTGCATTCCTGAATGGATTTCTGGAAGAGTTGTATATGCTGCAACCAGAAGGTTTTGTCGATCCAAAGGGTGCTAGCAAAGTGTGCAAGCTCCAGTGATACATTTATGGACTGGTGCAAGCCTCTCGGAGTTGGAATAAACGCTTTGATAGTGTGACCAAAGCATATGGTTTTATACAGACTTTTGGAGAAGCTTGTATTTACAAGAAAGTGAGTGGGAGCTCTGCAACATTTCCAATATTATATGTGGATGACATATTATTGATTGGAAATGATATAGAATTTCTGGATAGCATAAAGGGAAATTTGAATAAGAGTTTTTCAATGAAATACCTCGGTGAAGCTGCTTACATATTGGCCATCAAGATCTATAGAGATAGATCAAGACACTTGATAAGATTTTTCAATGAGTAAATACCTTGACAAGTTTTTGAAAGAGTTCAAAATGGATCAGTCAAAGAAGGAGTTCTTGTCTGTATTACAAGGTGTAAAGTTGAGTAAGACTCAAAGCCCGACCATGGCAGAAGATAGAAAGAGAATGAAATTCATTCCCTATGCCATAGTCATAGGTTCTATAAAATATGCTGTGCTATGTACCAGATCTATTGTGTACCTTGCCATGAGTTTGGCAAGGGGGTACAATAGTGATCTAAGAGCAGATCACTGGACAGCGGTCAAAGTTATCCTTAGTGAGGACTAAGGAAATGTTTCTTGGTGATGGGGGTGATAAAGAGTTCGTCGTAAGGAGTTACGTCGATGCAAGCTTTTACATTGATTCAGATGACCCTGAGTATCAAATCTGGATGCATATTGAAAGTGGGAGAAATTAGCTAGAGTAGCTCCATGCAGAGCATTGTAGACATAGAATATTTGCAAAATACATACGGCTCTGAATTTGACAGACTCGTTGACTAAACTTCTCTCACAAGCAAAACATGATCACACATTAGTACTCTTTGGGTGTTAATCACATAACGATGTAAACTAGATTATTGACTCTAGTAAACCCTTTGGGTGTTGGTCACATGGGATGTGAACTATGGGTGTTAATCACATACAGATGTGAACTATTGGTGTTATATCAGATGGCGATGTGAACTAGATTATTTACTCTAGTGCAAGTGGGAGACTGAAGGAAATATGCCCTAGAGGCAATAATAAAGTTATTTTTTATTTCCTTATATCATGGTAAATGTTTATTATTCATGCTAGAATTGTATTTACCGGAAACTTAGTACATGTGTGAATACATAGACAAAACATATTGTCCCTGGTATGCCTCTACTTGACTAGCTCATTAATCAAAGATGGTTATGTTTCCTAACCATAGACATGTGTTGTCATTTGATGAATGAGATCACATCATTAGGAGAATGAATTGATGGACAAGACCCACCCGCTAGCATTATGATCGTTACAGTTTTATTGCTACTGCTTTCTTCATGACTTATACATGTTCCTCAGACTATGAGATTATGCAACTCCTAAATACCGGAGGAACACCTTGTGTGCTATCAAACGTCACAACATAACTGGTTGATTATAAAGATGTTCTACAGGTGTCTCCGAAGGTGTTTGTTGGGTTGGCATAGATCGAGATTAGGATTTGTCACTCCGTGTATCGGAGAGGTATCTCTGGGCCCTCTCGGTAATGCTCATCACTATAAGCCTTGCAAGAAATGACTAATGAGTTAGTTGCAGGATGAAGCATTATGGAATGAGTAAAGAGACTTGCCGGTAACAAGATTGAACTAGGTATGATGATACCGACGATCGAATCTCGGGCAAGTAACATATCGATGACAAAGGGAACAACGTATGTTGTTATGCGGTTTGACCGATAAAGATCTTCGTAGAATATGTAGGAGACAATATGAGCATCTAGGTTCTGCTATTGGTTATTGACCGGAGATGTGTCTCGGTCATGTCTACATAGTTCTCGAACCCGCAGGGTCCGCACGCTTAACATTCGATGACGATTTGCATTATGAGTTATGTGTTTTGATGACCGAAGTTTGTTCGGAGTACTGGATGAGATCATGGACGTGATGAGGAGTCTCAAAATGGTCGAGACATAAAGATTCATATATTGGAAGGCTATATTCGGACATCGGAAAGGTTTCGAGTGGTTCGGGTATTTTTTTGAAGTACCAGGGAGTTACGGGAATTCGCCGGGGGAAGTTAATGGGCCTTACTGGGCTTTAGTAGAGAGAGGGAAGAAGGGCCACGAGGTCGCGCGTGCCTCCGCCTTGCCCAAACCAAATTTGACAAGGGGTGGGGGCGCGGCTCCCCTTTCCTTCTCCCTCTCCCTCCTTTCCTTCTTTCCTACTTTGAAAAGGAAAGGGAATCCTACTAGGACTTGGGAGTCCTAGTAGGACTCCCTACCTTGGCGCGCCCCTAGGAGGGCCGACCTCTCTCCCTCCCTCCTTTATATACGTGGGTAGGGGGCACCCAAAGGCACACCAAGTCTTCTCTTAGCCGTGTTTGGTGCCCCCCTCCATAGTTACACACCTCGGTCATATCATCGTAGTGCTTAGGCAAAGCCCTGCTCGGTAACTTCATGATCACCGTCGCCATGCCATCACGCTGACGGAACTCACCCTCGCCCTCAACTGGATCAAGAGCATGAGGGACGTCATCGAGCTGAACGTGTGTTGAGCGCGGAGGTGTCGTACGTTCGGTACTTGACCGTTTGGATCGCGAAGAAGTTTGACTACATCAACCGCGTTATTGAAATGCTTTCGCTTTTGGTCTACGAGGGTACGTGGACACTCTCCCCTCTCGTTGCTATGCATCACCTAGATAGATCTTGCGTGATCGTAGGAAAAAAATTAAATTACCGCGTTCCCCAACACCATCATGCTTTTATGTTGATATTTATTGCATATTAGACTGTTATTACACCTTATGATGCAATTCTTATACATTTTCTCTCTTATTTTACAATATTTACATGAAGAGGGAGAATGCCGGCAGCTGGAATTCTGGACCGGAGAGGAGCAAATCTGAGATACCTATTCTGTACAACTCCAAATGTCCTGAAAATTTATGGAGAATTGTTTTGGAATAAAAAATATTGGGTGAAGAAGTACCAGAAGGGGACCCACCAGGTGGCTACAAGCCTGGGGAGCGCCCCTGAGCTTGTGGGCCCCTTGGCCAGGCTCCGGTGCCTATCTTTGGCTATATGAAGTGTTTTGACATAGAAAAAAATCAGAAGAAGGCTTTTAGGACAAAGCGCCACCATCTCGAGGCGGAACCTGGACAGGAGCAATCTAGGGCTCCGGCAGAGCGGTTTTACCGGGGAAACTTCCCTCTTGGAGGGGGAAATCGAAGCCATCATCATCACCAATGATCTTCTCATTGTGGGGGGATCAATCTTCATCAACATCTTCAACAACACCATCTCATCTCAAACCCTAGTTCACCTCTTGTATTCAATCTTTGTCTCAAAACCTCAGACTGGTACCTATGGGTTGCTAGTAGTGTTGATTACTCCTTGTAGTTGATGCTAGTTGGTTTACTTGGTGGAAGATCATATGTTTAGATCCTTAATGATATTTATTATCCCTCTGATCATGAACATGAACATGCTTTGTGAGTAGTTACTTTTGTTCCTGAGTACATGGGAGAAGTCTTGTTATAAGTAATCATGTGAATTTGGTATTTGTTCGATATTTTGATGAGATGTATGTTGTCTTTCTTCTAATGGTGTTATGTGAACATCGACTACATGACACTTCACCATGAATTTGGCCTAGGGGAAGACAATGGGAAGTAGCAAGTAGATGATGGGTTGCTAGAGTGATAGAAGATTAAACCCTAGTTTATGCGTTGCTTCGTAAGGGGCTGATTTGGATCCACATGTTTAATGCTATGGTTAGATTTATGTTAATTCTTCTTTCGTAGTTGCGGATGCCTGCGTCAGGGGTTAATCATAATTGGGAGTCTTGTCCAAGTATGGTCAGCACCCAAGCACCGGTCCGCCCACATATCAAATTATCAAAGTAGCGAACACAAATCATATGAGCATGGTGAAAACTAACTTAACGATAAGTCCCACATGTCCTCGGGAGCACTTTACTTCATATAAGAGTTTGTCCAGGCTTGTCCTTTGCTATAAAAAGGATTGGGCCACCTTGTTGCACCTTTGTTACACTTATGAATTACACTTGTCACTTGTTACCCGTTATGAATTATCTTACTACCAAACTATCTGTTACCGATAATTTTAGTGCTTACTTGTCATTTCCTTCTGCTCCTTGTTGGGTTCGACACTCTTACTTATCAAAAGGACTATGACTGATCCCCTATACTTGTGAGTCATCAAGACTCTTTTCTGGCGCCGTTGACGGGGAGTGAAGCGCCTTTGGTGAGTGGAATTTGGTAAGGAAAAATTTATATTACGTGCTGAAATGTATTGTCACTTGTCACTATGGAAAATAATCCTTTGAGGGGCTTGTTTAGGGTATCTTCACCTCGACCGGAAGCTCAAAGAGTTGCTCCTCAACCTACTGCACCTACTGAAAATATTTACTATGAGATTCTTTCGGGTATGATAGAGAAACTGCTAGCTAATCCTTATGCAGGAGATGGAACATTACATCCTGATATGCACCTAATCTTTGTGGATGAAGTTTGTGGATTATTTAAGCTTGCAAGTTTACCCGGAGATGAAGTCAAGAAGAAGGTCTCCCCTTTATCTTTGAAGGGAAATGCATTGACATGGTATAGGCTATGTGATGATATTGGAGTGTGGGACTGGAATCGATTGAGATTGGAATTTCATCAAAAATATTATCCTATGCATCTAGTTCATCATGATCAGAATTATATATATAATTTTTGGCCTCGTGAAGGAGAAAGTATCGCTCAAGCTTGGGGGAGGATTAAGTCAATGATGTATTCATGCCCCAATCATGATCTCTCAAGAGAAATAACTATTCACAGTTTTTATGCTCGGTTTTCTCGTAATGATCAATCCCTGATCGATACTTCTTGTACTGGTTCTTTTATGAAGAAGACTATTGAATTCAGGTGAGATATTTTGGAAAGAATTAAATGCGACTCCGAAGATTGGGAGCTCGACAAAGGTAAGGAGTCATGTATAAAGCTCGAGTTTGATTGTGTTAAAACTTTTATGGATACCGATGCTTTTCATAATTTTAGCACTAAATATGGACTTGACTCTCAGATAGTAGCTTCTTTTTTTGAATCTTTTGCTACTCATGTTGATCTCCCTAAGGAGAAGTGGTTCATATATGATCCTCCCATTGAAGTAAAAATAGTAAAACCTACTAAAGTTAAAGAGGAAACTGTTACTTATAATGTTGATCCAGTTGTTCCCACGACTTATATAGAGAAACCCCCTTTTCCCGTAAGGATAAAAGAACATGCTAAAGCTTCAGCTGTGGTTCACGAAAGTATAGAATTTGAATTTCTCATGAGAAGACATACCACATAGCGACTAGATAATCTTGTAATATCAATACTAGATGGTATTCCTCATGTACACACATTTATAGGATTGTGAGGTGCACAAAGCACATCACTCCTCCAAAATGGGATGTTCCATTAATCTCTCACACAAGCCAACTAGGATACAAACAAGAAGCATAAAGGCTCAACGCATGACACACACGTACATGATGTGCAAACCAACACACACATACTTGATTGCTCAAGATAAGCAAGTTGGAAGCACAACATATACAAACACATGCAAGGAACAAAACCAAAACATGCAAAGGGGCAAGTAACTTTCAATGTAAACAATTTAAGTACAAGTTACCACAAGGAGGCACATTAGATATAAGAAAGAAACTTGATAATCCAATTGACTTGGCTTGAGACAATAAGAATGATGAAGTCCCCTTAATTCTTCATAATGTAGCCAGGTCTCCAATGCCCTCCAATAACACCTATTGATCAAGTTTGATCTTGGTGGTCCCCAACCAAGTTGGGTCCTAAGAGGTTAGTCACAATAGGCTTGGCTACCCAAATGGTTCTTTTCTTGACAACACTTTGAGTACCAACAAACTTGGCAAACACATTGCCAACCTTATCCTTCCCAAGAGAATAGATATCATCAATAATAATTGGGTTGGATAAGTTACCACTAGTGCATGAAGAAGTGACATGACCTTCCTCATGACATATGTAGCAACGTCTACTCTTCACTTTCTTCTCACTTGATTCTTGTCCCTTATTCTTGTTTCTCTTGGACTTCTTCTTCTTATTGGAGTTGAATCCAAGTCCACCTTTATCATTGGGGGATTTCTGCACACTCAAGATATTGTTGAGTGTGGATTTCCCTTCATGACACTTTTCCAAGTCTTTCTTCGAAGAAGTGACTTGAGCCTTGAGCTCTTTAATTTCCTCTACATGGTTAGTATCAACACAAGTACTAGAGGAAGTATAAGATTCGTCGTTAGAGCAACAAGGCAAGGAGAGTAATTCATCACAAGAAGTACCAATGTTATGAGTAGATGAACTACAAGGACTAGCACATGGCAAGATAGCATTTTGACTTGAAGTAGTGCTAGTATCCACATGTGACTTACTAGAAGTTACCTTAGACATAGCCTCATGAGCTATCTTTAGCACATTATGGATACTAGAAGATCATCATGAGAGCTTGTGAGCTTTACATGATTTTATTCCAACTTCTTATATTTGCTAGATAGTAGCTCAACATTCTCCTTCAAAATGGATGCTTCACTAGAAATAGAGTTTGTAGCACAAGCATCATCAATAATAGCAAGAGGAGAAGGCAACTTGGCAATCTCTTTAGAATATGAAGCTTTAAGTTCATGAGACTCGGTGAGTTTGATGAGCTCACTCTTAATGACCCTTGAGCCATATTCCAGGTGCCCAAAGTCCTCAAGGAGTTTAGCATGCGCAACTCCAAGCTTCTCATGTTTAGTTTCAAAATCATTGGCCACCTCAAGAGCTTTATCATGAGATTCCTTCACTCTAGATAGTTCTAGAGCAAAAGTCTCCTCAAGAGATTCGGAGGTGGTTTGTTCATGTTCAAGAGCTTGAGATAGCTCCGCGATCTCATTTGCGTAATCACGCTCATGAGCTTCCATTTTCTCAATGGTGACCTCATGCTCCTCTAGATGAGATTCCAACTCCTCAATGTATTTCTTTCCCTCAATGTCAATAGACATGATTTCCATGAAGTTGGAACAAGCAAGTTTATTTTTGTGAAGAGCTTTAAAAGTCATTTCCCCCTTAATTTTTAAGGAAGCAATATTATCATTCCTTCATCATTATCCTCATCATCATTAGCATTAACATCATCATCAAGCGACATATTGGGGTTCAAAGTAGGAGATAACTTTGACGCCTTAGCCATAAGGGCAAAAGCAATAGATGATGATGTAGGATCCCTTGAGGCGCCATTCAAGACCACATCTTGTTCCATGGAGTTTTGGGTTTCCTCTACATTGTTAGCACAACAATTAGAGGAAATACAAGCATTTTAATCATGGCAACAAGACATATCAAGCATATCATCATGAGATTTGAGCAAGCAATTTCTACATGATATGCAAGGTGTATAAACACAAGCATGTGAACCATGTAAGGTGATCGAAGTGTTAAAGTCCAAATAAGGACCATTGCAATAAGATAGTAATGAAGGATCATCAAGAACAAGCACACTATCATCATTGCAATGACCAATACTACTCACCCTAGCATTACCTTGTGGCAATCCACATGTAGGTGAGGTAGAGGAAGTTGAGAAGGCAACACGGCCGGAGGTGGAGGGAGAACAACCATCCCCACAAATCTTGGACACACCATATTTATCTTGAAGCTTTGTCCACAACTCATGAGCATCCCGGAACGGCATGAGTTGAAATATAACTACATTGCTCAAAGCATCAAAAAGCACATTAGAAGCTTGAGCATTGAGATAAGAGTCTTTCTCATCCTCTAAAGATAATCTTTGGGGGTCTTTGGAGGAGAAAAACCCATATCTACAATTCGCTCTAAATTTGGGTCCATGACCCTAAAGAGATGAAGCATGCGAATACCCAAACATCAAAATTTGTCCCATCAAAACTAAGAGTGTCAGAGAATCCTAAACCCCTAGTCGACATCCTTACTCTCTAGGCGGTTAAGCTCTATAAAGAGAGACAAGTCTCTGATAACAATTGAAAGATCATGGATGTTGCCTAGAGGGGGGGGGGGGTGAATAGGCACTTTAAAATAATTACGGTTTAGGCTTGAACAAATGCGGAATAAACCTAGCGGTTAATTTGTCAAGAACAAAACCTACGACAACTAGGCTCGCCTATGTGCACCAACAACTTATGCTAAGCAAGATAAACAACTAAGTGATAGCAAGATATATGACAAGAGACAATATGGCTATCATCACCAAGTAAAGGGCTCGGATCAGAAATAATCGAGGCACGCGGAGACGATGATGTATCCCGAAGTTCACACCCTTGCGGATGCTAATCTCCGTTTGGAGAGGTGTGGAGGCACAATGCTCCCCAAGAAGCCACTAGGGCCACCGTAATCTCCTCACGCCCTCGCACAATGCAAGATGTCGTGATTCCACTAAGGGACCCTTGAGGGCGGCCACCGAACCCGTACAAATGGAAACCCTTGGGGGCGGTTACCGAACCCGTACACTTTGGCAACCCTTGGGGGCGGTCACGGTACCCGTCAAATTGCTCGGGATGATCTCCAAAACCTAATTGGAGACCCCGATGCTTGCCCGGAGCTTTACACCACAATGATTGAGCTCCGAACACCACCAACCGTCTAGGGCGCCCAAGCACCCAAGAGGAACAAGCTCAAGGGTACCAAGCACCCAAGAGTAATAAGCTTCTCAACTTGTAACTTCCACGTATCACCGTGGAGAACTCAAACCGATGCACCAAATGCAGTGGCAAGGGCACACAGAGTGCCCAAGTCCTTCTCTCCCAAATCCCACCAAAGCAACTAATGCTAGGGAAGAAAATGAGAGGAATAACAAGAAGGAGAATACCAAGAACTCCAAGATCTAGATCCAAGGGGTTCCCCTCACATAGAGGAGAAAGTGATTGGTGGAAATGTGGATCTAGACCTTCTCTCTCTTTTCCCTCAAAAACTAGCGAGAATCCATGGAGGGATTGAGAGTTAGCAAACTCGAAGAAGGTCAACAATGGGGGAAGAACACAAGCTTAAAGGATAAGGTTCATTGGGGAAGAAGACCCCCTTGTATAGGTGGGAAAAAAATCCAACCAGTATGCTCACAGCCTGCACAGAGCAGTACTACCGCTCGACCTCACGGTACTACCGCTAGGGGTAGCGGTACTACCTCAAAGGGTAGCGGTACTACTGCTTGCGAGCAGTACTACAAAAATACATCCGTGCCTACCACCGCTGGACTTGCGATGAGTTTTCGGTCCGGATTAGTACTACCACTGTAGTAGCCGCGGTAGTACCGCTCTGGAGCGGTAGTAAAAAAATACATCCGCTCCTGTCCGCGGTAGTACCGTTGCAGCCTTTTCAGAACACCAAAACTGCCACAACTTCTGCAAACGTACTCCGAATTCGATGAAACCAAGTTTGTTGGAAAGCTAGCGACAAGGGCTAACACAATCTTGATAGAAATAACAATAAGAAGGAAATTGGAAAAGTCCCAAGAGAAAATGGTGAGAACCCTTCCTCAAATAAGACCGGTAAGACCTCCAACACCGAAAACGCAATAGAAGAGGCATATGAAATCCGTTTTCGAAGTACTAGAGCTTTTCATGGAGATAAGCACAAGCTCTAAAACCTCAAAAGACAAAACAAATAATAATCAAGAAATATGATGCAAGGATACAATGGTTTGAGCACTCGACGAACGATACGACCAAGATACTCACTTGAGAGCCCCCCTTGATAGTATGGCTATCGATCCTATAACCCGGTCTCCAAACTATCACCATGTGACCGGTAAATATAAAACCTATCAAGGGCAAACCTTTCCCTTGCATGAAGTCCACTTGAGCTAGATGATGACGATCTTGACTCCCTCAAGTTGGACCACCTTTCTTGATTGTGTTCGCTCGATGAAGACTAGTTGATTGCTCCCCCATACTCCACTATGGGTGAGACACTCTTTGGCACATCTTCACAAGTCCATTGATACCATAATGGACGGCAAGCTATAAGCACGATTTCTTCGTGATGCTCCACTTGAACTTGCACAACACAACCTTGATTTGATGTCATCCTCCATGGGTTGTATGTGATCTTCCTCTTGACGCAAGCCCATGGAAGCAAACCTAACCCCACATAGAACTCTCACAAAGACCATGGGTTAGTACACAAAGCTCAATGGACAATGCTTACCAAACCGTGAGATCACTTGATCCCACTCGGTGTATATTCTACGCTTTGTGTTTGATCAACTTGAATCACTCTCTGTACTTAGTCTTGATCAACCTTGACTCTTTCCAACTCTGTTCATTTGGATGATGTCTTGAAGGTAAACATGAATGATCACACAATCTTCTTCTTCAAGACATGCTTGCAATAAGCTCAATACTCACATGACCAATCTTTGGATAATTCCTTAATAGCACCTTGGTCAACTCATAAACTCCTTGAAACCAACACATGTACTTCAAGAAATGCCTATGGACAAATCCTTCAAATATAACTCAATGCAACCATTAGTCCATAGAGAATGTCATCAATTACCAAAACCACACATGGGGGTGCCGCATGTCCTTTCAAAAGAAATAGTCTAGTTTTGACATAATAATTTAGATACTCAAGCATATATCAACAAGCAACCATGTCTTTGAAAATATCAATGCTAAAATAAGTTATCCCTAGCCCATCATGCTCAAACATTGATCCATTCATGAAACACACTCGAATATTAGCTACACCCAACACTTAAGTACGATCATATTGTCCCCTAGTTCGTGCTTTTATAAGAGAGGATGGAAACTCAATTTCAAAAGTAAAAATTGCATAAGTAAAAGAAAGACCCTTTGCAGTGGGAACTAGGGATTTGTAGAGGTGCCAGAGCTCAAAGCAAAAAATTAGAGATAAAAACATTTTGGGAGGTGTATCCATCCCACCAACGAAAATGACTTGGAGCATCCCAACACTTTCCATGCTAGATATATCGTAGGCGGTTCCCAAACAGAAAATAAAGTTTATTCCTTTTTCCACCATAACTTTCACGTTCCATGGCTAACCGTATCCATGGGTGCCCTCCATACCAACACTTTCCAAAGAATTTATTATTTGAGAACATAAAGTAAATTCATTTTTGCATTTCGGGACTGGGCATCCCTAAAACCTTTGCCTTACTCTCATGCAATGACAAGTGAATAAACACTCGTCGTGAGAGTAACACATCTAGCATGGAAAATATTAGCTACCCCGTTATCGCTCCGCGAGCGAAACAAACACACAAAAGAGAATTTCATTTTGAAAATTCGAGATGGCACATGCAAATTTGCTTAGAACAACAAAAGAATACCGCATATAGGTAGATATAGTGGACTCATGTGGCAAAACTGGTTTAAAGGATTTTGGATGCACAAGTAGAGGTCATACTTGGTGCAAAATGAAGGCTAGCAAAAAGATTGAGAAGCGACCAACCAAGAAACGAATAATCTCATAAACAAGCATTAAGCATAATTAACACCAAATAATGCACCATAAGTAGGATATAATTTTCATTGCATGATTATTGACTTTCGTGCATGCATAGGGAATCACAAACCTTAAGACCAATATTCTTACTAGAGCACAATTACTCACCAACATGACTCACATATCACATCATCATATCTCAAAACTATTACTAAGAATCAAGTTTATTTTGTCCAATGATCTTCATGACATATATTTTCTTCTTTCTTTATCCTTCTTGGATATCTATCACTTTGGGACTAATTTTCATGTGTTGCTTTTCATAAGCTCAAACAAATATAAGTGAAGATCATGAGCATGCCATATTTTATTTCTCTCAAAATAATTTAAGTGAAGCAAGAGAGAATTTCTGCAAAATTTTACCAACTCACAAATAAATCTAAGTGAAGCAAGAGAGCATTTCTTCAAAAATACTAAGCACACCATGCTCAAAAAGATATAAGTGAAGCACTAGAGCAAGTCCATTGCTCATAAAAATTTAAGTGAAGCATAGGGACCAATTCTAACAAGTCATGGCATAATTTTGGCTCTCTAAAATAGGTGTGTCCAGCAAGGATTGATGACTTAAAACACAAAATAAAACAAGCAAAGAAACATATCATACAAGACGCTCCAAGCAAAACACATATCATGTGACAAATAAAAATATAGTCTCGAGTTAAATACCGATGGTTGTTATAAGAAAGAGGGGATGCCACTCGGGGGCATACCCAAGCTTAGTTGGTTGCTCATTCTTGGATAATAGCTTGGGATACTAGGGCATCCCCAAGCTTAGGCTCTTGTATCCTTCTTTCATCCATTGTAAGATAACCCAAAACTTGAAAACTTCAATCACACAAAACTCAACAAAACTCTTGTGAGATCCATTAGTAAAAGAAAGAAAACCACTACTATAAATGCTGTGTCAAACCAATTCTTTTTTTATTGTATCTACTGTATTCCAACTTTTCTATGGAAAAAACTCATCAAAGAAAAACATAGAGCCATCAAAATAAGCACACAACACAAAGAAAACAGAATCTGTCAAAATAAAACAGTCTGTAGTAATCTGGAACTTTCGAATACTTATGTAACTCCAACAATTCTACAACATTAGGAAGACCAGAATAATTTGTATATTAATCTTCTGCAAAGAGAATTAGGGTAAAATCTCTTTTCTGTGATTTATGATAATTATTTTCGTGAGCACAAAGTTTCTGTCTTTTTCAGCAAGATTAAACAATTATCACCCCGGAAGATCCTAAAGGCTTTACTTGGCACAAACACTAATTAAAACACCAAAAACACAATCATAACAGTAGCATAATTGTGCTAACACTCAAGAACATAAATCAAAAACCAAAAATAAAATTTATTCATTGGCTTGCCTCCCAACAAGCGCTATAGTTTTATGCCCCTAGCTAGGCATAAAGCAAGGATCTAAGTTTTGTCATCCTTTTTCTTATTAATTTTCTTAGAGGTATTTTCATCACAGGGTTTTGTAAACACAACATAAAACATATTATCCATGGAAACTTTATCATTTCTTAGTTGGTTTTCATCATAACCCCTTTGATTACCCGCAACAATCCAAGAGTAGTGTTGATTAACATTATTAAAAACTTGTTGGATTATATCTAGAACAGGGACTTCCATTTTAAGATTCTGATCAAAGATCTTATTATCCCCAAGCAAATGCCTTAGTGCATAATCACTACTGTAAATAATTTCATCTATCACGGGGTTTTCACGATTCATACCATAAAAATCAAAGATTTCCCTAGCTTCTCGTGTTATGTAGTCAAATTCATTTATAAGAACAAGAGTGGCCAACTTTTTGGCCCTATGATTCTTTATGTCGGGGAGCTCAAAAAACAATCTTTGCAAAGTAGGATGGGTACGAATAAATTTACTTTCAAGTTTCAGAACAAGTGCTGAAATAGAATCTGCATAAGATCTAGTAGTTTTAAGTATAGGAGCATCATCAAGACTTACATTCCCAACACAATTGAAAAATTCTTGAATACGTTCTTTTCCCATAACATTCCCTTGCCCCAAGATAAAAGTTTTAGCATCCAGATTGCTCGTACGTCCAAATTTAGGAGTTAGGCCATCATCTATTGGTCCATACCAAAATCACTAATTATTGCAAGCAAAGGGTAGATCTGATTAGAAAATGGCGAACGGAAAAAGATAGGCGAATAAAACGGCAAATTTTTGTGAAGTGGGGGAGAGGAAAATGAGAGGCAAATAATGTAAATTGCAAGGAGATGAGATTTGTGATTAGGAACCTAGTTATGTTGAAGATCCTCCCCGGCAACGACGCCAGAAATTAATTTTGATGTCGCTTGAAGCTACGTTGGTTTTTTCCCCAAAGAGGAAGGGATGATGCAGCATCGCGGTGGTAGGTATTTCCCTCAGATATGAAACCAAGGTTATCAAACTAGTAGGAGAACCAAGCAACACAACGTAAACAGCCCTTGCACACAGAGAACAACACCTCGCAACCCGATGTGTTAAAGGGGTTGTCAATCCCTTTCGGGGTACGGCGCCTCAAGATAGGCAAAAGACGTGAGGTAAATTTGTAGATAGGATAAATAGATCGCGGAACAAATAAATTGCAGAAAGGTATTTTTGTATTTTTTGGTTTAATAGATCTGAAAATAAACACAAGGAAAAAGTAGACCGCAAGGCAAATATATGAGAAAGAAGACCCGGGGGCCATAGGTTTCACTAGTGGCTTCTCTCGAAAAAGATAGCAAACGGTGGGTAAACAAATTACTGATGGGCAATTGATAGAACTCCAAATAATCATGACGATATCCAGGCAATGATCATTACATAGGCATCACGTCCAAGATTAGTAGACCGACTCCTGCCTGCATCTACTACTATTACTCCACACATCCCGTCTAGTGTATTAAGTTCATGGTAAAACAGAGTAATGCAATAAGAACGATGACACGATGTAGACAAGATCCGTTTATCTATTGTAGCAGATACAGATCCCGTCTGTTTATCCTTAGTAGCAACGATACATACGTCTCTTGTTCCCTTTTTGTCACTAGGATCAAGCACCGTAAGATCGAACCCACTACTGGGCACCTCTTCCCATTGCAAGATAAATAGATCAAGTTGGCCAAACAAAACCCAAACATCGGAGAAGAAATACGAGGCTATAAGAGATCACACATACAAGAGATCAAAGAACTCAAATAACTTTCATGCATATAAAAATATATTACTGATCATAAACTCGAAGTTCATCAGATACCAACAAACACACCGCCAAAAGGACTTACATCATATGGATCTCCAAGAGATCATTGTATTGTTAATGAAGAGAGAGAGAGAGAGAGAGAGAGAGAGAAAGAGAGAGGAAGCCATCTAGCCACTAACTACGGACCCGAAGGTGTACAAAGAACTACTCACGCATCATCGGAGAGGCACCAATGGAAGTGGTGAACCCCTCCGTGATGGTGTCTAGATTGGATCTCGTGGTTCTGGACTCTGCGGCGGCTGGATGAATATTTTGTCGACTCCCCTAGGGTTTTTGGAAAATTGGGGTATTTATAGAGCAAAGAGTCGATCCATTGGGCACCCGAGGTGGGCACAACCCACCTGGGCGCGCCTGGGCCTCCTGGCGCGCCCAGGTGCGTTGTCCCCTTCTCGGGACTCCCCCCAGGTGCAACCAGGTCCTTTTGGCCCATAAAAATCATCGTAAATTGGTGTGGTATTTGGACCACATCTTATATTGATTTCCTGCGATACAAAAAACATGCAGAAAATAGCAACTGGCACTTGGCACTATGTCAATAGGTTAGTACTAAAAATGATATAAAATGACTATATAATTATTATAAAACATCCAAGATTGATAATAAAACAACATGCAATAATCAAAATTATAGATACGTTGGAGATGTATCACCGCCCGCCCCGCCCCGCCCCTGTTCCCAAGCTGTCGCCGCCCCGCGCCACCCTCGTCGCCGGCCGCCCCGCCCTTGTGCTCGAGCCACCGCCGCCCCGCGCCACCCCCGTTGCTGGTCGCCCCGCCCCCGTGACCGAGCCGCCGTCGCCACGGCGGCCCCCTCCTCCACCCCGGCGGCCCCGGCGCCCCTCTCCACCACCACGGCCACCACACCGCTCCGTCGCGCCCTCCTCCACCCCGGCGGCCCCGGTGCCCCTCTCCTCCACCACCACGGCCGCCCCGCCGCTCTGGCGCCCCCTCCTCCACCCCGACCACCCCGGCGCCCTCTCCTCCACCCCCGCGGCCGCCCCGCCACTCCGGTGCCCCCTCCTCTAGTGTGACCTTGTATTTTTTCTGATTTTTAGATTTAGTTTAGGTTTAGTTTAATTTAGGCTTGGTTTAGTTTAGGTTTAGTTTCTGTGTTTTAAGTTTTGGTCTAGATTTAGCTTAGTTTACGTCAAGAAGAAAGAAGAAAGATGAAAAAAGAAGAAGAAGAAGAAGAAGAAGAAGAAGAGGAAGAATAAGAAGAAGAGGAGGAAGAAGAAGTGTATTTTCCCCTATTTTTAGATTATTGTGCTCTATTTGTCAACATTTTTAGTTTTCTTTCATGTCTAAAGAAATCTCTAGTTTTGAAGGCTGCCAATTTCCATTGCCAACTAACCTACCAAATTAATTAATTGTTGTTGATGTTGTTGAGCACAAGTGCATTGTTTTTTCTCTCAGTTTTCTTTCATGTCTAAAAACTTGGCTCTGTTCCAACTATGTCCATTTACCAAATATGATAGATTTGAATTAGAGCCAAGTTTCTGTAGATATGGTCCATTTATCAAATATGGTTCTAGTTGTGTTTACAGATATGGTTCTAGATATGGCCCATTTATAGTAGATATGGTTCTAGCTGTGTTTGCCTTTTATAGTAGACATGGGCACATGGGCAGATATGGTCCATTGTAGATAGAGTACTAGCAAATTGTTTTGCCATTTATTGACTGTTTTGAAGTGCTTGTTTCCTATGTTGCTTGCATATATTGACTGATTCAACTGTGATGTAATTTCATTTCATGGGGAATGAGTAGAAGAAGAAAACATAGGTGTTCTTGCCATCATAAATGTCCACAAGTGCATTGATTCTTGAATGTGAAATGATAACTTGGTGTAGTTGATTATCTTCTGCTCAAAACTTATGTTACTGTAATGTTGTATGATAATGTTGTAAGGGTAGTAATTGGTCTCTTCTGCTGCTTATCAGAGATGGGGGGAGGCCGCCACCACAGGTTGCGCTCTGCCACATCGGAGTAGGACTTGGAAGGTTTCGAGTTCTCACGATCATACTTGAGAATTCCTCCAGCAGGCAGGTATATAAAACAAGAGATCTCCCCTTCACCCATCTCTTTATCACAACTCTGTTGTTTGCTACATCACTACTTGATCGACGCTGCAGAGGCTGCCTGACACTTTTATGAAGATGCTAGATGGCCATCGGCCAAAGAATGTGAGGCCGCGACAGGACGACAGCGGGCTTCATAGGATGTGGGATGTGGAGGTGGTTTTCGACACCGACGGCCACATGTACCTGTATCATGGCTGGGAGCGGTCGGTCCGTGCCTATGACCTGGGGCATGGGGTACTTCCTTGTCCTCAGGTATGACGGCAACGCCATGCTCACTGTGAAGGTGTTCAACATGACTATGTGCCACATGCGCCACCAGGATGACGGCAATGCCAGTACGCTCTGCCACTTCTTCCTCTCCATTTGGTTTTGTCTCATACTGATTGTTAAAAAAAATTTGTTGCATTTTCTCAGGCAATGGGAGCAGCAGCAGCGACTTTGGCTACAGCAAAAGCAGCAGCGAGGATGAGGAGGAACGGAGTGGGGAAGAAGAGGAGCAGAGAGGGGATGAGGAGGTGCAGCCTATTTTGTCTGACAATGACCTCGCGATGGTGGTGGCTGACGATGGCCATGCGATGGTGGTGGCTGACGATGGGCTCGTGATGGTGGTGCCTAACGATGACCTAGCGACAGTGGTGCCTGAATATGGCCTCGTGATGGTGGTGGTGCCTGATGATGACCACGCAATGGTGGTGGCGCCAGTGATCCCACAGCTGGGGGACTATAGGACCATGCCAATTGTGGTAGAGGAGTACATCTCACTGCCTCACCGCTCTAAGCACATCAAGATGATGAAGGAGAAGGAGAATAAGGAGGAGCAAAGATCTTAAGAAAATCAAGTCAATGTTAAGTATGTCAGGTCATGTTAATCTGAACATGTCAATGTTAAGTATGTCAGGTCATGTTAATCTGAACATGTCAAAGTTAAGTATGTCAGGTTTAATCTTTTTAGTGTAAACCTTTTAAGTATGATAGTGTTGAACTTTCTTAATTATGTGTGTCCATCTCCATTACCTTCCAAACTCAGTTTGGTAATTATGTGTTTTTGTGCTTGCTCATGGATGCTCATTCATTGAATAGTTTGTGATAAAATTATATATCTGTGAAATTCTGTCAAATTGAATGAATTTAAGAAAAAAAAAGGAAAAACAGGGGATGTACAGCCACTCTGTTGTCTGCTGGCAGATGGCAAAGAGCTTTGCTGCCAGCCAGCGGACGACAAAGATGCCATGTGGCAGCTACCTGTGCAACCTGGGGTGCACTGGGCTGGCCTATTTGGCAGCTTTGTCATCAGCTGGCTGACAGCAAAGATCTTTGCATCTTTGCTGTCTACTGGCAGACGAAAAAGATGCGAAGGCCTTTGCCGCCTGCCAGCTGACGGCAAAGCACACCGTTAACCCCTTAACGGACCTAAGCTACAACATGTGTCGTCCAGGCTCCTTGCCGTCTGCCAGCAGACGGCAAAGAGGCCTTTGCCGTAGCTTATTCAGCCGGACCTGTTGTCGTGGACTGGCTTACGGCAAAGGCCTTTGCCGTCCTCCAGGCATGCCTTTGCTGTCAGCCATGGCAGATGGCAAAGTGCCTGATTCCTGTAGTGATACTTTTAATGTTCTCAAGCATTTTCAGCTCTCACGCAATACATGAGCGTGAGCCATGGATATACTATAGGTGGAATAGAATATGATGGTGGAGGTTGTGAGGAGAAGACAAAAGGAAGAAATTCTCACATCAACTAGGTAGATTAATAGGCTATGGAGTTGCCCATCAATTGATATTGATGCAAGTGAGTAGGGATTGCCATGCAACGGATGCACTAGAGCAATAAGTGTATGAAAGCTCAAAAGAAAACTAACTGGGTGTGCAACCAACTTGCTTGCTCATGAAGACCTAGGGAAATTTTAGGAAGCCCATCATTGGAATATACAAACCAAGTTCTATAACGAAAAACTCCCACTAGCATATGAAAGTGACAAAATAGGAGACTCTCTATGACGTAGAACATGGTCCCTTCTCTCTTTTATCTCATTTTTTCTCTCTTTTTTCTTTTCTTTTTGGGCTCTTTGGCCTCTTTTTTGGCCTCTTTTTTATTTTAAGTCCGGAGTCTCATCCTGACTTGTGGGGGAATAATAGTCTCCATCATCCTTTCCTCACACGGGACAATGCTCTAATAATGATGATCATCACACTTTTATTTACTTACAACTCAAGAATTACAACTCGATACTAGAACAAATATATGACTCCATGCGAATGCGTCATGCATATGAGAACAATATGACAATGATGGTGTGTGTCATAATAAAACTGAATGGTGGAAGTTGCATGGCAATATATCTCGGAATGGCTATGGAAATGCCATAATAGGTAGGTATGGTGGCTGTTTTGAGGAAGGTATAAGGAGGATTTATGCACCGGCGAAAG
This sequence comes from Triticum timopheevii, assembly GCA_963921465.1. NCBI lineage: Eukaryota > Viridiplantae > Streptophyta > Magnoliopsida > Poales > Poaceae > Triticum > Triticum timopheevii. Next base: position 111,542,943 of record OY997270.1, read on the forward strand.
TTGTGCAGTACTAGAGGGGCTAGCAATGGCGGAGAGGTGAGGGTGTGTATAATCCATGGACTCAACATTAGTCATAAAGAACTAACATACTTATTGCAGAAGTTTATTAGCCATCAAAGCAAAGTACTAATATGCATGCTCCTAGGGGGATAGATTGGTAGGAAAAGACCATCGCTCATCCCCGACCGCCACTCATAAGGAAGACAATCAGAAATAAATCATGCTCTAACTTCATCGCATAACGGGAGACCATGCGTGCATGCTTCGGGAATCACAAACCTTAACACCAATATTCTTACTAAACCACAATCATTCACTAGTACCTCCCATATATTATCATCTCTATATCGCAAAACTATTGCAAGGAATCAAACATATCATATTCAGTGATCTACAAGTTTTTATGTAGGATTTTATGACTAACCATGTGAATGACCAATTCCTGTTGACTCTCTAAATAGATATAAGTGAAGCAAGAGAGTTTAATTCTTCCTACAAAATATTTTCCCACTCTCTAACAAATATAAGTGAAGTAAAAGAGCATTCTACATGGCGGCTTTCTACGCAAAGAGAAACAGGCAATCCAAACTTCAAATGATATAAGTGAAGCACATGAAGCATTCTATAAAGACATACTCAAAAGATATAAGTGAAGTGCAAGGAGCATTCTATAATTCAACCAATGACTATCTCCTACTAGCATGGTGCATTATTAAAAGAAAAAACACATGACCCTCCAAGATTTACGCATATCCTGTGACGAATAAAAATATAGCTCCAAGTAAAATTACCGATGGTCGTTAGAATAAAGAGGGGTTGCCTTCCGGGGCATCCCCTAGCTTAGTTGCTTGAGAGTCGTTGAATATTACCTTGGGGTGCCTCAGGCATCCCCAAGCTTAGGCTCTCACCACTCCTTATTCCTTCATCCATCGTGATCTCACCCAAAACTTGGAAACTTCAATCACACAAAACTTAACAAAACCCTCGTGAGATCCGTTAGTATTATAAAGCAAATCACCACTTTAAGTACGGTTGCAAACCCATTAATATTTTATTTTTGCATTATACTTACTGTATTCTAACTTCTCCATGTCTTATACCAATGATACAATCTATAGTTCCATCAAAACAAGCAAAATAATGCATCAAAATCAGAATGTGTCAAAAACAGGACCGTCTGTAGCAATCTGAACATTGACCATAATTCTGTAAATCTAAAAATTCATAAAAATTAGTAAAAAATAAAAAATTTGTGTAGCAGTACTGTGTTAAAATTTCAGAAACTTTTGACGTTCCAGTAAAATATGTAAATTCCCGCACAACAGTCGAAGTTTCTATTTTTGCACTGCACATACCAAACAAGCAATATAATCATCCTAAAGGAAAATCTTGGCACATTATTTTTATAATACATGGATTTATTCAAGGGGATAATTATTTTTGTTGAAAAGTTTCTATAATTCAAGATTTGCAAAGTTTCCATGGGCATGAACAATGTTCAAGGAGCTCCCCCACTTCAAAGGTGCTCATCTTTCTTACTTCCACTTTTCTTTTTGAAAAATTTTAGGTTCCCCTCTATATTTTTTTGTTTTAAAACTTTTTAAAAGCACACAAAAGAAGTAAATTACTCTCTAAAACTTCTGGGTTGTCTCCCTAGCAGTGCTTTCTTTAAAGCCATTAAGCTAGGCATAAAGTGCTCAAGTAATTGATCCATTGAGATCCCAAGGTATATCAAAGCCAATTTTAATTAAAACTGATTTGTAATTTAGTAGTGAGCACAAAGTAATATATATCATGCAACAACGAAGTCTAACTCTCCTCCTATGCATCGGCATGTCATAAAAGAACAATTCATGCCTATCTAGTAAAGGCCAATGCATAGTATAAACAGTTTCCTGCAATTTTATCGTGTTGGAAACATAGAGAGGTTGAGATGTGGTTCCTCTCTCATAATAATTGCAAGTAGGAGCAGCAAGCACATGCATATTATACTCATAAAAATCATCATGTGTAACGGTAAAATGCAAACCATCAATATAATCCTTAATAAGTGGGAACTTCTCTGATATAGTGTAGTTGGGAGAATTCAAAAAGATAATAGGACTATCATGTGTGTGTGTGATACATCTCCGTCGTATCTACTTTCCCTAATGCTTTTGCTCTTGTTTTGGACTCTAATTTGCATGATTTGGATGAAACTAACCCGTACTAACGTTGTTTTCAGCAGAACTACCATGGAGTTATTTTTTGTGCAGAAATAAAAGTTCTCGGAATGGAACGAAACTTTTTGGAGAATTTTTTTTCAATAAAAGAAAAATACTGGAGCCAAGAACCACCGGAGGGCCCCCCTGGGTGAGCACAACCCACCAGGGCACCCCCTCTAGGCATGCCCAGGTGGATTGTGCCCACCTGGTTGCCTGATTCCAACTCTATAAAATCCTATTTTTGGAGGAAAAAACCAGGGAGAAAGAATTATCATGTTTCACGAGACGGAGCCGCCCCCGCCTCATGTTCTTCATCGGGAGGCCAGATCTGGAGTCCTTTTGGGGCTCCGGAGAGGGGAGTCTTCGATCTTCATCATCACCAACCCATCTCCATCGCCAAATCCATGATGCTCCCCACCAGGAGTGAGTAGTTCCTTGATAGCCTCGCTGGTTAGTGAGGGAGTTGGATGAGATTCATCATGTAATCTAGTTAGTTTTGTTAGGGCTTGATCCCTAGTATCCATTATGTTCTGAGATTGATGTTGCTATGAATTTGCCATGCTTAATGCTTATCACTTTGGGCCTGGGTGCCGTGATTTCAGATCTGAACTGTTTATGATTTCACCATTATATCTATGCTCTAGATCCGATCTTGCAAGTTATATGCACCTGCTATGTGTTATAATCTGCAAACCCCAGAGTGACAATATTCGGCATACTTTCCGGTGATGACCGTATTTTGAGGAGTTCACGTATTCAATATGTGTTAATGCTTTGTTCCGGTTCTCTATTAAAAGGAGGCCTTAATATCCCTTAGTTTCCTTATGGACCCCGCTGCCACGGGAGGGTAGGACAAAAGATGTCATGCAAGTTCTTTTCATAAGCACGTATGACTATTTATGGAACACATGCCTACATTATATTTATCAACTGGAGCTAGTTTTGTAGCGCCCTAGGTTATGACTGTTATATGATGAACTCTTGCTAAGTTACTATTGCTATTGCTACTCTCACAACTGCTACAAAATCATTGCTATCACCGTTACCGTTACTGTTATTGTTACCGCTGCTATCAAGACTACCATATTACTGTGCTACTAATCAGATTGCTACAGATAATTAATCTCCAGATGTGGTTGCATTGACAACTCAGCTGCTAATACTCGCAATATTCTTTGGCTCCCCTTGTGCCGAATCTGTAAATTTGGGTTGAATACACTACCCTCGAAAACTGTTGCGACCCCCTATACTTGTGGGTTATCAAGACCTTTTTCTAGCGTCGTTGCCAAGGAGCATAGCTATATTTGTTGAGTCAAATGGGATTATCATCAATTTATCACTATGAAGAATCTGAAGGATACCAAAACCAAGACCGTTCCCTCTAGGATGAGGGGAGGTAAGGAGCTGCCATCGCACTCTGAACTTGATATATCGCAAGTTATTGATGATGCTACTTCTGCTTTGAATTCTACTCATGATGATGCTAGTACCTTGCTTGATGATAATATGCCACTAGGTGAATTTCTTGATGAACAACTTGCTAGAGCTAAAGAAAAAAAGAATGAAACTATCGAAACTGATGAGATCACTGAAACTGATGAAGTACTTGAAACTGAAAATCTGGAAACACCTGTTAGACCTAGCGCTCCAAGATATGAATTGCCTAAGGTACATGAAGGTTATGTTATGGATAAGGAGACAACTAGAGACTTTCTTGCTTGCAATGATAGAGATGATCTAAAGAAATAATAGTGCAAACTGAAGGAAAAATCTTTGAATGCTAGAATGAAATGTGATCCTTAGTTTGCTACCTCACCTATCGTTGTTACTGATAAGGATTATGAATTCTCTGTCGACCCAGAGTTAATTACTTTGGTTGAATCTAATCCTTTCCATGGTTATGAAACTGAAACTGTAGTGGCACACCTTACTAAGCTAAATGATTTAGCCACCGTTTTCGCTCATGATGATAAAATTCGCTACTATTATATTCTCAAACTATTTCCGTTCTCATTAAAGGGTGATGCTAAGACTTGGTACAATACTCTTGCTCCTGGTTGTGTGCGTAGTCCCCAGGATATGATTTACTATTTCTCTGAAAATATTTTCCTGCTCATAAGAAACAAGCCGCCTTACAGGAAATATTTAACTTTGTGCAATTTGAAGAAGAGAGTCTCCCACAAGCTTGGGGGAGGCTTATCCAATTGCTTAGTGCTTTGCCTGATCATCCACTTAAGAAAAATGAAATACTTGATATCTTCAATAATGGACTAACCAATGCTTCTAGGGACTTCCTAGATAGTTGTGCTGGTTGTGTTTTCAGGAACAAACTATTGGACAAGTTGAGGAATTATTGAATAATGTTTTGAAAAATTATGATGATTGGACTCTTCCTGAACCACCGCCTCAACCACTCCGAAGAAAAGGGGTATCTTATATCTTAGTCCTGAAGATATGCAAGAGGCAAACAAAAGCATGAAAGAAAAAGGTATTAAAGCAGAGGATGTTAAATATTTACGTCCTATTGAAGAAATACATGTACTTGACACACCACCACAAAAGGTGGTATAGGTAAATTCTTTAATGAAATTTGATGAAAGTGATATCCATTACAATAAACATCCTAGTCAATGCCTTTATGAGTTTGACAACTACATTAGAAAGCAAGATCACTTCAATGCCAATGTTATGAAACAACTGAAATATAATTCCGTTATGATTGATTACTTGAGTGACTTGTTATTTAGAATCTCCAATGATGTTAGAGGTGTAGGAAAACATGCCTCTATGGTTCACACTCAACTAGAACAAGTTGCTAAATCTCAAAGAGAATAGCTTGATGAAATGAATAATAATATAAATGACTTTCCTGTTAGAGTAGCAACTAGAGGAGATAAATGTTCGAAATATGCCCTAGAGGCAATAATAAAATAGTTATTATTATATTTCCTTGTTCATGATAATTGTCTATTGTTCATGCTATAATTGTATTAACCGGAAACTGTAATACATGTATGAATGCATAGACTACAACATGTCCCTAGTGAGCCTCTAGTTAACTAGCTCGTTGATCAATAGATGGTTGTGGTTTCCTGACCATGGACATTGGATGTCGTTGATAACGGGATCACATTATTAGGAGAATGATGTGTTGGACAAGACCCAATCCTAAGCATAGCACAAGATCGTGCAGTTCGTTTGCTAGAGCTTTTCTAATGTCAAGTATCATTTCCTTAGACCATGAGATTGTGCAACTCCCGGATACCGTAGGAATGCTTTGGTGTATCAAAAGTCACAACATAACTAGGTGGCTATAAAGGTGCACTACAGGTATCTCCGAAAGTGTCTGTTGGGTTGGCACGAATCGAGGCTGGGATTTGTCACTCTGTATGACGGAGAGGTATCTCTGGGCCCACTCGGTAATGCATCATCATAATGAGCTCAATGTGACTAATGACTTAGCCACAAGATCATGCATTACGGAACGAGTAAAGAGACTTGCCGGTAATGAGATTGAACAAGGTATAGGTATACCGACGATCGAATCTCGGGCAAGTAACATACCGATGGACAAAGGGAATTGTATACGTGATTGATTGAATCCCCGACATCGTGGTTCATCCGATGAGATCATCATGGAACATGTGGGAGTCAATATGGGTATCCAAATCCTGCTATTGGTTATTGGCTGGAGAGGCATGTTGGTCATGTCTGCATGGTTCCCGAACCCGTAGGGTCTACACACTTAATGTTCGGTGATGCTAGAGTTGTAATTGGAATTGTATGTGGTTACCAAAAGTTGATCGGAGTCTCGGATGAGATCCCGTACGACACGAGGAGTTCCGAAATGATCCAGAGGTAAAGATTTATATATGGGAAGTCCTATTTTGGCCACCGGAAAATGTTCGGGATTTTTTAGTATTGTACCGGGAAGGTTCTAGAAGGTTCTAGAGTGGGGCCCACCTGCATGGGGGGACCCACATGAACGTGGGTAGTAGGGTCAAGGTCCCACACCCTGGTCAAGGTGCACCAAGATCCCCCCTTAGAAGGAATAAGATCATATCTCGAAGGGATAAGATCAAGATCCCTAAAAAAGGGGGGATAACAATTGCTTGGGAAGGGAAAGGATGGTATTTCTTTCCTCCCACCTTTGCCAACGCCCCAATGGACTTGGAGGGCAAGAAACCAGCCCCCTCCACCCCTATATATAGTGGGAGGTGCATGGGAGCTGGACCCCTTGCCCCTGGCGCAGCCCTCCCCTCCAACTCCTCCTCCTCCTCCTCAGTTGAGCGTAGCAAAGCTCTACCGGAGAACCACGAGCTCCACCACCACGCCGTCGTGCTGTCAGAGTTCTCCCTCAACTTCTCCTCTCCCCTTACTAGATCAAGAAGAAGGAGACGTCCCTGGGCTATACGTGTGTTGGACGCGGAGGCGCCGTCCGTTCGGCGCTTGGATAGGATCTTCCGTGATTTAAATCGCCGCAAGTACGACTCCATGAACCGCGTTCTTGTAACGCTTCCGCTTAGCGATCTTCAAGGGTATGAAGATGGAATCCCTCTCTCTTGTTTCTAGCATCTCCTAGATTGATCTTTGTGACACGTAGGATTTTTTTTGAATTATTACTACGTTCCCCAACAGTGGTATCACAGCTAGGTCTATGCATAGATTCTATGCACGAGTAGGACACAAGTAGTTGTGGGCGATGATTTGTTAAATTTGCTTACTGTTACTAGTACTATCTTGATTCAGCGGCATTGTGCGATGAAGCAGCTCAGACCGACCTTACACGTACACTTACGTGAGACAGGTTCCACCGACTGACATGCACCTGTTGCATAAGGTGGCTAGCGGGTGTCTGTCTCTCCCCTATTAGTCAGATTGGATTTGATGAAGAGGGTCCTTATGAAGGGTAAATAGCACTTGGCATATCACCGTTGTGGCTTTTGCATAGGTAAGAAACGTTCTTGCTAGAAACCCATAGCAGCCACGTAAAACATGCAACAACAATTAGAGGACGTCTAACTTGTTTTTGCAGGGTATGCTTTGTGATGTGATATGGCCAAAAGGATGTGATGAATTATATATGTCATGTATGAGGTTGATCATGTTCTTGTAATAGAAATCACGACTTGCATGTCGATGAGTATGACAACCGGCAGGAGCCATAGGAGTTGTCTTAATTTATTGTATGACCTGCGAGTCAATATAAGCGCCATGTAATTACTTTACTTTATTTCTAACCATTAGCCATAGTAGTAGAAGCAATAGTTGGCGAGACAACTTCATGAAGACACGATGATTGAGATCATGGTGTCATGCTGGTGACGATGGTGGTCATGCCGTGCCTCGAAGATGGAGATCAAAAGCACAAGATGATATTGGCCATATCATGTCACTTTATGATTTGCATGTGATGTTTGTCATGTTTACATCTTATTTGCTTAGAACAATAGTAGCATAAATAAGATGATCCCTCACTAAAATTTCAAGAAATGTGTTCCCCCTAACTGTGCAACGTTGCGAATGTTCATTGTTTCGAAGCACCACGTGATGATCGGGTGTGATAGATTCTAACGTTCGCATACAACGGGTGTAAGCCAGATTTACACATGCGAAACACTTAGGTTGACTTGATGAGCCTAGCACGTACAGACATGACCTCGGAACACGAGAGACCAAAAGCTCGAACACGAGTTGTATGGTAGATGTGATCAACATGGAGATGTTCACCGTTGATGACTAGTCCGTCTCACCTGATGATCGGACACGGCCTAGTCGATTCGGATCATGTATCACTTAGATGACTAGAGTGGATGTCTATCTGAGTGGGAGTTCATTAAATAATTTGATTAGTTGAACTCATTATCATGAACATAGTCTAAATTGTCCTTGCAAATTATGTTGTAGATCAATAGCTCACGCTTTAGCTCCCTGTTTTAATACGTTCCTAGAGAGAGACTAAGTTGAAAGATATTGTGAGAAACTGTGCAGACTAGGGACGTAGTCTGAGGATTGTCCTCACTGCTACACAGAAGGCTTCTGTCCTTGATGCACCACTCCGTGTGCCAACCCCTCTAGCATTGTTTGTGGATGTTGTGAACATCTGGCAGACACATTCTGATGACTACTTGATAGTTTAGTGCGCCATGCTTTACGGCTTAGAATCAAGGCTCCAAAGGCCTTTTTGAATGCCATGGAACATATGAGATGTTCCAAGAGCTGAAATTGGTATTTCAGGCTCATGCCCGTGTTGAGAGGTTTGAGACCTCTGACAAGATCTTTGCCTACAAGATGGAGGAGAATAGCTCAGCCAGTGAGCATGTGCTCAGAATGTCTGGGTACTTCAATCGCTTGAATGAAGTGGGAGTTAATATTCCAGATAAGAGAGTGATTGACAGAGTTCTCCAGTCAGTATCACCAAGCTACCAGAGCTTCGTGATGAAATATAACATGCAAGGGAAGATGATCCCGGAGCTGTTCGTTGTGCTTGATGACCCACAAGTGTAGGGGGTAAATCATAGTCCTTTCGATAAGTAAGAGTGTCGAACCCAACGAGGAGCAGAAGGAAATGATAAGCGGTTTTCAGTAAGGTTTTCTCTACAAGCACTGAAATTGTAGGTGATAGATAGTTTTGTGATAAGATAATGGTAACGAGTAACAAGTAAATAAAGTAAATAAAGTGCAGCAAGGTGGCCCAATCCTTTATGTAGCAAAGGATAAGCCTGGACGATTTATAATAATGAGAAAGGAGCTCCCAAGGACACATGGGAATTATTGTCAAGCTAGTTTTCATCACGTTCATATGATTCGCGTTCGGTACTTTGATAATTAGATATGTGGGTGGACCGGTACTTGGGTACTGCCCTAACTTAGACAAGCATCCCACTTATGATTAACCCCTATTGCAAGCGTCCGCAACTACAAAAGAAGTATTAAGGTAAACCTAACCACAACATTAAACATATGGATACATATCAGCCCCTAACGAAGCAAAGCATAAACTAGGGTTTAAGTTTCTGTCACTCTAGCAACCCATCATCTACTTATTACTTCCCCATGCCTTCCTATAGGCCCAAATAATGGTGAAGTGTCATGTAGTCGACGTTCACATAACACCACTAGAGGAAAAGACAACATACATCTCATCAAAATATCGAATGAATACCAAATTCACATGACTACTAATAGCAAGACATCACCCATGTCCTCAGGAACAAACGTAACTACTCACAAAGCATATTCATGTTCATAATCAGAGGAGTAATAATATGCATAAAGGATCTGAACATATGATCTTCCACCAAGTAAACCAAATAGCATCAACTACAAGGAGTAATCAACACTACTAGCAACCCACATGTACCAATTCGTGGTTTTGATACAAGATTGGATACAAGAGATGAACTAGGGTTTTGAGAGGAGATGGTGCTGGTGAAGATGTTGATGGAGATTAACCCCCTCTCGATGATAGGATCGTTGGTGATGATGTTGGTGATGATCCCCCCCCCCCCCCGGAGGGAAGTGTCCCCGGCAGAACAGCTCCGTCGGAGCCCTAGATAGATTCCGCCAAGGTTTCGCCTCGTGGCGGCGGAGTTTCGTCCCGTAAGCTTGCCCACGATTTTTTCCAGGGTAAAAGCAATGACATAGCAGAAGATGGATGCTGGAGGCCCACCAGGGGGCCCAGGAGATAGGGGGCGCGCCCTATAGGGGGGCCCTGTCTCCTGGACAGGGTGTGGCCCCCCTGGCATATTTCTTTCGCTCAGAAATTCTTATTAATTCCAAAAAGTTGTTTCGTGGAGTTTCAGGACTTTTGGAGCTGTGCAGAATAGGTTTCCAACGTTTGCTCCTTTTCCAGCCAGAATTCCAGCTGCCGGCATTCCCCCTCTTCATGGTAAACCTTGTAAAATAAGAGAGAATAGCCATAAATATTGAGATATAATGTGTAATAACAGCGCATAATGCAATAAATATTGATATAAAAGCATGATGCAAAATGGACGTATCAGTGCTTAAGGCCGTGAAGGTAGAAATCAAGAAGGAGCATCAAGGGTTGATGGTTACCAAGACCACTGGTTTCAAGAAGGGCAAGGGCAAGAACGGAAACTTCATGAATGGCAAGCCGGTTGCCTCTTAGTGAAGAATCCCAAGAACCCAAACCCGAGACGAAGTGCTTCTATTAGGGGAACGGTCACTAGTAGTAGAACTGCCTCAAATACTTGGTAGATTAGAAGGCTAGCAACTTCAACAAAAATATATTTGATATATGTGTTATTGATGTGTACCTTACTAGTACTCCTAGTAGCACCTGGGTATTAGATACCGGTTCAGTTGCTAATATTGGTAACTCGAAACAAAAGCTATGGAATAAACGGAGACTAGCTAGGGGCGAGGTGACGATGTGTGTTGGAAGTGTTTCCAAGGTTGATGTGATCACCATTGCACGCTCCCTCTACCTTCAGGATTAGTGTTGAACCTAGATAAATGTTGTTTGCATTGGTGTCTAAGTTGAGCATGAACATGATTAGATCATGTTTATTGCAATACGGTTATTCATTTTAAGTCAGAGAATAATGGTTATTCTGTTTACATGAATAACACCTTCTATGGTGAACCCAATGTGAATGGTTTATTGACTCTCGGTCGTAGTGATACACATGTTCATAACATTGATGCTAAAAGATGTAGAGTTGATAATGATAGTACCACTTTCTTGTGGCACTACCGCTTAGGTCATATTGGTGTAAAGCGCATGAAGAACCTCCATGCCGATGGACTTTTGAAGTCACTTGATTTTGAATCACTTGACAAATGCGAACCATGCCTCGTTGGCAAGATGACTAAAACCCTGTTTTTTTGGAACAATAGAACGGGCATGTGACTTGTTGGAAATCATACATGTTGATGTGTGCGGCCCGATAAGTGTTGACACGTGCGGTGGATATTGTTATTTTCTCACCTTCACCAATGAATTGAGTAGATATGGGCATGTTTACTTAATGAAGCATAAGTCTGAAACATTTGAAAAGTTCAAGCAATTTTAGAGTGAAGTTGAGAATCATCGTAACAAGAAGATGAAGTTCCTACAATATGATCAAGGGGAGAGTATCTGTGTTATGTGTTTGGCAATCACTTAAGACAAGGTGGAATCATTTCACAGATGACGCCACCTAGAACACATAGTGTAATGGTGTGTCCAAACGTCATAATTGCACTCTAATGGATATGGTGCGATCTATGATGTCTCTTACCGATCTACCGCTATCGTTTTGGGGTTATGCATTATAAACAACTACATCCACGTTCAATAGGGCACCATCTAAGTCCGTGGAGACGGCATCGTATGAACTATGGTTTGGCAAGAAACCTAAGTTGTCGTTTCTTAAGGTTTGGGGCTGCGATGCTTATGTCGATAGGCTTCAGCTAGAAAAGCTCGAACCCAAAGCGGACAATTGTTTCTTCATAGAATACCCAAATAAGACAATTGGGTATGCCTTCTATCTCAGATCTGAGGGCAACGTGTTTGTTGCTAAGAACATGTCCTTTCTCGAGAAAGAGTTTCTCTCAAAAGAATTGAGTGGGAGGAAGATAGAGTTTGATGAGGTTGTTGAACCTTTACTTCAACGACAGAGTAGCGCAACACAGGAAGATGTTTTTGTGGCACCTACGTCAGTTGAAGAGAAAGATAATGATGATGATCATGAAGTTTTAGATCAAGTTACTATCGAACCTCGTAGGTCGACAAGGGTGCGTACAACTTCTGAGTGGTAACCATGTCTTAAAAGTCATGTTGTTGGACAACGGTGAACCTACGAGCTATGGAGAAGCGATGGTGGACCCGGATTCCAACAAATGGCTAGAAGCCATGAAATCCGAGATAGGATCCATGTATGAGAACAAAGTATGGAGGTTGGTGGACTTGCCCGATGATCGGCAAGCCATTGAGAGTAAATGGATCTTTAAGAAGAAGACGGACGCTGATGGTAATGTCACCATTTATGAAGCTCAACTTGTCTCAAAGAAGTTTCCGACAAGTTCAACGAGTTGACTGTGATGAGACTCTCTCAATCATAGCAAAGCTGAAGTTTGTTGGAATTATGTTAGCAGTTGCTGCCTTTTCACTTACAAAATCTGGTAGATGGATGTCAAAACGAAGTTTCTTTGACGGTTTTCATGAGGAAAGGATGTATGTGATACAACCAGAAGATTTTGTCGATCCTGAGGATGCTAAAAGGTATGCAAGCTCCAGCGATCCTTCTATGGGCTAGTGCAAGCATCTCGGAGTTGGAACATACGCTTTGATGAGGTGATCAAAGCTTTTGGGTTTATACAAAGTTTGCAAGAAACTTGTATTTACAAGAAAGTGAGTGGGAGCACTACAACATTTCTGATAAGTATATATGGATGACATATTGTTGATCGGAAATGATGTAGAATTTCTGGAAAGCATAAAGAGTTGTTTGAATGGAGTTTTTCAAAGGAAGACCTGGGTAAAACTGCTTACATATTGAGTATCAAGATCTATAGAGATAGATCAAGACGCCTGATAAGACTTTCACAGAGAACATACCTTGACATGATTTTGAAGGAGTTCAAAATGGATCAGTCAAAGAAGGAGTTCTTGCTTGAGTTGTAAGGTGTGAAGTTAAGACTTAAAGCTCGACCACGACAGAAGAAAGAGAAAGGACGAAGGTTGTCCCCTATGCCTTAGCCATAGGCTCTATACGATATGCCATGCTATGTACCGCACCTGATATGTGCCTTGCCACATGTCTGGAAAGGGGTACAGGAGTGACCCAGGAGTGGATCACTGGACAGCGGTCAAAATTGTCCTTAGAATAATAAGGAAATGTTTCTCGGTTATGGAGGTGATAAAGAGTTCGGCGTAAATGGTTACGTCGATGCAAGCTTTAATACCTATCTGGATGACTCTGAGTAGAAAACTGGATACGTATAGTGGAGCAACCATTGGGGATAGCTCCAAGTGAAGCGTGGAAGCAGCATCTACAATATAACCTAGAGATCTGCAAAGTACATACAGATCTGAATATTGCAGACCCTTGACTAAACCTCTTCCATGAGCAAAACATGATCAGCACCAGAACACTATCGGTGTTTGATTCATCACAATGTAACTAGATTATTGACTCTAGTGCAAGTGGGAGACTGTTGGAAATATGCCCTAGAGGCAATAATAAAATAGTTATGATTATATTTCCTTGTTCATGATAATTGCCTATTGTTCATGTTATAATTGTATTAACCGGAAACTGTAATACATGTGTGAATGCATAGCCTACAACATGTCCCTAGTGAGCATCTAATTGACTAGCTCGTTGATCAATAGATGGTTGTGGTTTCCTAACCATGGACATTGGATGTCATTGATAAAGGGTTCACATCATTAGGAGAATGATGTGATGGACAAGACCCAATCCTAAGCATAGCACAAGATCGCGCAGTTCATTTGCTAGAGCTTTTCTAATGTCAAGTATCATTTCCTTAGACCATGAGATTGTGCAACTCCCGGATACCGTAGGAATGCTTTGGTGTATCAAACATCACGACGTAACTGGGTGGCTATAAGGTGCACTACAGATATCTCCGAAAGTGTCTGTTGGGTTGGCACAAGTCGAGACTGGGATTTGTCACTCCGTATGACGGAGAGGTATCTCTAAGCCAGTCGGTAATGCATCATCGTAATGAGCTCAATGTGTCTAATGAGTTAGCCACAGGATCATGCGTTACGGAACGAGTAAAGAGACTTGCTGGTAACGAGATTGAACAAGGTACCGACGATCAAATCTCGGGCAAGTAACATACCGATGGACAAAGGGAATTGTATACAGGATTGATTGAATCCCCAACATCATGGTTCATCCGATGAGATCATCATGGAACATGTGGGAGCCAATATGGGTATCCAGATCCCGCTATTGGTTATTGGCCAGAGAGGCGTCTCGGTCATGTCTGCATGGTTCCCGAATGCGTAGGGTCTACACACTTAAGGTCCAGTGACGCTAGAGTTGTAATGGGAATTATATGTGGTTACTGAAAGTTGTTCGGAGTCTGGGATGATATCCTGGACGACACAGGGAGTTCCGGAATGGTCTGGGTGTAAAGATTTATATATGGGAAGCCCTATTTTGGCCACCGGAAAATGTTCGTGATTTTTAGCTATTGTACCAGGAAGGTTCTAGAAGGTTCCGGAGTTGGGCCCACCTGCATGGGGGGGCCCACATGAAGTGGGTAGTGGGGGAAAGGCCCCACACCCCTGGTCAAGGTGCACCAAGATCCCCCCTTAGAAGGAATAGGATCATATCCCGAAGGGATAAGATCAAGATCCCTAAAAAGGGGGGATAGCAATCGGTGGGGAAGGGAAAGGATGGGATTTCTTTCCTCCCACCTTTGCCAATGCCCCAATGGATTTGGAGGGCAAGAAACCAGCCCCCTCCACCCCTATATATTGTGGGGAGGCATATGGGAGCTAGACCCCTGGCCCCTGGCACATCCCTCCCCTCCAATTCCTCCTCCTCCTCCGTTGAGCGTAGCGAAGTTCTGCCGGAGAACCACGAGCTCCACCACCACGCCGTCGTGCTTCCGGAGTTCTCCCTCAGCTTCTCCTCTCCCTGTGTTGGATCAAGAAGGAGGAGACGTCCCCAGGCTGTACGTGTGTTGAACGCGGAGGCGCCGTCCGTTCAACGCTTGGATCGGATATTCCGCGATTTGAATTGCCGCGAGTATGACTCCATCAACTGCGTTCTTGTAACGCTTCTGCTTAGAGATCTTCAAGGGTATGAAGATGCACTCCCTCTCTCTCATTGCTAGCGTCTCCTAGATTGATCTTTGTGACACGTAGGAAATTTTTTGAATTATTAATACATTCCCCAACAATAAAATGACTCAGGAACCACTTTATCCCGATGGAAACCCTAAAAGAATTGAAGAAGATTCACAAAGAATTAATAATTATGCACCTAGTCATTCTAAAAAGAAAAAGAAGAAGAAAAAAGATAGGACTTTGCATACCTCTAGTGAACCTGAAATAGAGAAACCTCCTGAAGATAATAATAATGTTTTTGTTTCTGATGCTGAAACTCAATCTAGTAATGCACATTCACCTAGTGATAATGAAAAAGATAATGATGATGTTCATGAAGACACTCAGACAATGATAAAGAACAAGATATTGAAGTTGAAATAGAAAGCTGTTGATCTTGATAACCCACAACCTAAAAATAAAAGATATAATAAAAGAGACTTTGTTGCTAGAAAACATGGTAAAGAAAGAGAACCATGGGTACAAAAATCCATGCCCGTTCCACCTAAATCAACTAAGGAAAAGGATGATGAAGAATTTGAGCGCTTTGCTGAAATGCTTAGGCCAGTCTTTTTGCGCACTCGCTTGACTGAAATTTTAAAGATGGCTCCTTATGCTAAGTATATGAAAGAGAAAAATACCTGAAGCTGAAATCTCCACCATGCTTGCTAATTATTCTTTTAAGGATGGAATACCTAAAAAACTAGGAGATCCGGGAATACCAAGTATACCTTGCTCCATCAAAAGAAATTATGTTAAAACTGCTTTATGTGATTTAGGAGTTGGTGTTAGTGTTATGCCTTTCTCCTTATATAAAATACTTGATTTGAATAAACTCACACCTACTTAAATATCTTTGCAAATGGCTGACAAATCAACTGCCATACCTATCGGTATTTGTGAGGATGTGCCAGTTGTTGTTGCAAATGCTACTATCTTAACTGACTTTGTTATACTTGAGATGCACGAGGACGACAACATGTCGATTATCCTTGGTAGACCCTTCTTGAATACTGCGGGGGTTGTTATTGATTGCAATAAAAGCAAGGTCACTTTTCATATCAATGGTAATGAGCAGATGGTGCACTTTCCGAAGAAAGAGTTCCAAGTGAATGGTATTAATGTTATTGAAAAATCTCCGACACTCACTATTGGAAGTTTTCAACTACCTCTACCTACTGCCAAAAAAAATATGAAATGCTTATTGTTGGGGACATGCTTATCCCTGTTGAGGTAACTTAGTGTTTTACGAAAGTTCTTCACTTTCATGCTAATCGGAAGTGGTTGTTAATAAGACTTGATCAACCTTATTAATGGATCATTTTTTTTAGAGGTGTGAAGTTGATGAGTTTAGTAAGCACAACCTTCTGCTACCAACTTTTGTTCTCTCTGCTCAGTTAAATAAAATAAAATGCCATTTTTGTCTGTTTTCTGAATTTCCCTTGCAACAAAAAAATGACCCAAAAATAAAAGTTCTCAACATGCCATGAAAATTTGATACGATTTTTTTCTGATTTTTTTTTGAATTTTTAGTGCAAATAACATCAAAGGAGGGTGCACTAGGTGGGCACAACCCACCTGGGTGCGCCAGTAGCCCCAGGCGCGCCCTGGTGGGTTGTGCTCCCCACGTGGGCCCCTCACTTATCTCTTCAGCTCATTACATCTCCTTCCTCCAGAAAAAAATCACCATTGCTCTCTCTATCTCTCTCTCGTGTTCTTGCTCTCGAACCTGTAGATTTCGATCTCTTTGCTCGCAGCTCCATTTCCGAAACTGTTTTGGGGGATTGCTACCTGGTATGTGAATCCTCCATTGCTCCAATTAGTTTTTGCTTTAGTGTATTGTATTTTGAATAATTAGCTACTCTCGGTGCTGCTGTAGATGAGCTTGCATGTTGAATTTTTAGAGTTTTGAGTAGTTTGAATGCTTAATATGGCCTCTATGCAGCCTTATGAGTAGTGGCTGTCGATCTTGTGAAGTTATGTTGACAAAAAAATTGTGGACTAAATTTTTTCAGAATTTTGTTCATAGGAATAAGATGAGTTTCTTTAGGAAGTTTGCCTCCAAGAAGAGCTCTAAGGGGGTCATTGGGGAGTCATCGGACAACGACCTCCATACTCGAAGAAGGGTGGAAGTACGACCGTGCGAATGGCCACATAACCCCTTCATGGATGGAGCTGAGATTCGTCAAGAGTTTGCATAATTGGTTGCTAATGTTGGGCTTACCAACTTCATCGCAGTTGAGTGTGAACAATACCATCTCCTCACAAATTCCTTTGTGCAAAAGTTCCATTTTCTAAGTAGGAATAACTCCCTGAGGTGCAGTTTAATTTATATGCTAAAACCAGTCAGATGCCACTCACCGATTTTTGCGATATATGCTTGATCCCTTCTAACGGAAATAAGAGAGCCTAGCCCTGTAGAGTTTAAGGACTTTTAACGTACTTTGTCAGTGGGAGATGAGAGGGGCGTGTCGAGTGTCACTGCTACCAGTTTGCAGTTTCCATCTGTGCATTATTTTGCTCTGTTCATCGCGAAGTGTTTAGTTGCTAGAGAGAAGGTTGGTGCACTTAGTGCCCCCGACTTTGCCCTCTTGCATCGTGCACTATATGGCGATAACACCTATAGTCTAGGGGCTATTATTGCACGTCATCTGCACCTTAACAGAACTAGGGGCAAAATTCATGGCGGTATTTATGCTATTCGTTTAGCGAGTCACTTTAACGTTCAGATACGCCAACATGATTATCCTTTAACCAAGGTTTATTTAGATCACCAGGCGATGAGGGATCACTAGTTCATCAATATTGATAATTCTATTAATAACATTCCTTACAACCTGGTTTTCAGTGGAGATACCCGAGGTATTATTCCGTTGCCTGCACCAACTTTGATTGATTCTACTGCTAGGGGCGAATAGAGGATCATGCCTGAGGACATTATTGCCTATCGGAACACCAGGCATAGGCCGAGGAGGAGCCTCATGAGTGGGACGTTCAGGTGCCCACTCCACAACACTTCAATGTGGGACCGGATGGCTACTACGAGTGGTGATTACCAAGCTAGTCCAAAATCCTAAGCTTGGGGGAGTACATATTTCCACCGACATTACATTCATGTTCACACATTTCATTCCAGTTGTCGGTGTCCACACTTTTTCATTGTATTATCCATGCTAGATTTATTATTATTCTTCCTTTCTTATTGTGTGTTTGAAACACTTTGTGAAAATCCAAAACATGTTTCTTGCTTCTTTTCGGTGTTTATTTCAAGCTTAGTTAGTTGTTGTATTAAAAAGAAAACCCCCAAAGATTTCCTTGTTCTTCTTTTTGCTTGTTGGGAGCTCTCTCGTGTAAATAGTTTTTCTTGTTTTGTTTTTTCCTTTTTCTCTAGTTTGCTTTCTTCAAGAAAAACTAAAAACTCCAAAAATATTTCAGTATGTTTCTCTGAATTTCTTTTCCTTTATTGAGTCATACCAAGGAGAAGACCTTGATGAAAATGTTGAGTGGCTCTCATATGCATTGATATTGATCTAACAAAGAGCCATATTACCTTGTTTTCTCCTTTTTGAATAAAATGTTTGCAGATTCCAGCTTAGTCCACAGCACTCTTGCACTATTATTATTTTCATATCATTCGGTCGTGCAAGTGAAAGGCAATAATGATGATATTTGATGAACTGGTTGTGGTAGAGAGAAATGGGTATGAACTCGACTTGTTGTGTTTTTGTACATATGTTTAACCTAGTATCCATGATTCAACATATTATGATCAAACATGTTTCCAATGACAATTAGAGATTGTAGTTTCTCATGCCATGCTTAAATAGCTAGGAGTGGATAATGATTTATCTTGGGTGTCAGCATTGCGTTAAAATGATTGTGATGTAGTATGATGATATGGTATCCTCCTCTGAATGTTCGAGTGGCTTGACTTGGCACATGTTCTGAAGGAAATATGCCCTAGAGGCAATAATAAAGTTATTATTTATTTCCTTATATCATGATAAATGTTTATTATTCATGCTAGAATTGTATTAACCGGAAACATAATACATGTGTGAATATATAGAAAAACAGAGTGTCACTAGTATGCCTCTACTTGCTAGCTTGTTAATCAAAGATGGTTATGTTTCCTAACCATGGACAAAGAGTTGTTATTTGATTAATGGGATCACATCATTGGTTGAATGATCTGATTGACATGACCCATTCCGTTAGCTTAGCACCCGATCGTTTAGTATGTTGCTATTGCTTTCTTCATGACTTATACATGTTCCTATGACTATGAGATTATGCAACTCCCGTTTACCGAAGGAACACTTTGTGTGCTACCAAACGTCACAACGTAACTGGGTGATTATAAAGGTGCTCTACAGGTGTCTCCAAAGGTACTTGTTGGGTTGGCGTATTTCGAGATTAGGATTTGTCACTCCGAATGTCGGAGAGGTATTTCTGGGCCCTCTCGGTAATGCACATCATTTAAGCCTTGCAAGCATTGCAACTAATGAGTTAGTTGCGGGATGATGTATTACGGAACGAGTAAAGAGACTTGCCGGTAACGAGATTGAACTAGGTATTGGATACCGACGATCGAATCTCGGGCAAGTAACATACCGATGACAAAGGGAACAACGTATGTTGTTATGCGGTCTGACCGATAAAGATCTTCGTAGAATATGTAGGAACCAATATGGGCATCCAGGTCCCGCTATTGGTTATTGACCGGAGACGTGTCTCGGTCATGTCTACATTGTTCTCGAACCGTAGGGTCCGCACGCTTAAGGTTTCGATGACAGTTATATTATGAGTTTATGAGTTTCGATGTACCGAAGGAGTTCGGAGTCCCGGATAAGATCGGGGACATGATGAGGAGTCTCGAAATGGTCGAGACGTAAAGATCGATATATTGGACGACTATATTCGGAGTTCGGAAAGGTTCCGAGTGATTCGGGTATTTTTCGGAGTACCGAAGAGTTACGGGAATTCGCCGGGGAGAAGTATTGGGCCTTATTGGGCCCTGCGGGAAAGAGAGAGGGGCTGCCTAGGGCAGGCCGCGCACCCCCCATGGCCTAGTCCGAATTGGACTAGGGGGAGGGGCCGCACCCCCTCCTTCCTTCCCTTCTCTCTTCCCCTTCCTAGTCTCCTACTCCTAATACATGGAAGGTCTCCTAGTTGGACTAGGAAAGGGGGAATCCTACTCCCGGTGGGAGTAGGACTCCCCAGGGCGCGCCATAGTAGAGGGCCGGCCCTTCCCTCCTCCTCTCCTTTATATACGGGGGCAGGGGGCACCCCATAGACACACAAGTTGATCATCGTGATCGTTCCTTAGCCGTGTGCGGTGCCCCCCTCCACGATATTACACCTCGGTCATATTGTAGCGGTGCTTAGGCGAAGCCCTGCGACAGTTGAACATCAAGATCGTCACCACGCCGTCGTGCTGACAAAAACTCCTCCCCGTACCTCTGCTGGATCGGAGTTCGGGGTGCGTCATCAAGCTGTACGTGTGTCAAGAACTCGGAGGTGCCGGAGTAACGGTGCTTGGATCGGTTGGACCGGGAAGACGTACGACTACTTCCTCTATGTTGCGTCAACGCTTCCGCTTCGGTCTACGAGGGTACGTAGACAACACTCTCACCTCTCGTTGCTATGCATCACCATGATCTTGCGTGTGCGTAGGAAATTTTTGAAATTACTACGTTCCCCAACAGTGGCATCCGAGCCTAGGTTTTATGGTTTGATGTTATATGCACGAGTAGAACACAACTGAGTTGTGGGCGATATAAGTCATACTGCTTACCAGCATGTCATACTTTGGTTCGGCGGTATTGTTGGATGAAGCGGCCCGGACCGACATTACGCGTACGCTTACGCGAGACTGGTTTTACCGTCGTGCTTTGCACACAGGTGACTAGCGGGTGTCAGTTTCTCCAACTTTAGTTGAACCGAGTGTGGCTATGCCCAGTCCTTGCGAAGGTTAAAACAACACCAACTTGACAAACTATCGTTGTGGTTTTGATGCGTAGGTGAGATTGGTTCTTTCTTAAGCCCGTAGCAGCCACGTAAAACTTGCAACAACAAAGTAGAGGATGTCTAACTTGTTTTTGCAGGGCATGTTGTGATGTGATATGGTCAAGACGTGATAAGATATAAGTTGTTGTATGAGATGATCATGTTTTTGTTGAAGTTATCGGCAACTGGCAGAAGCCCTATGGATGTCTCTTTGTTGCATAAGATGCAAGTGCCAAATAATTGCTTTACTTTATCGCTATACGATAGCAATAGTTGTAAGAGCAATAGTTGGTGAGACAACCATGTGATGACACATTGATATAGATCAAGATGATGAAGATCATGGTGTCGTGCCGGTGACGATAGAGATCATGACAGTACTTTGGAGATGGAGATCAAAGGCGCAAGATGATCATGGCCATATCATGTCACATATTTTGATTGCATATGATGTTTATCTATTATACATCTTATTCTTGCTTTGATTGACGGTAGCATTTTAAGATGATCTCTCACTAATTATCAAGAAGTGTTCTCCCTGAGTATGCACCGTTACCAAAGTTCGTCGTGCCCAGACACCACGTGATGATCGGGTGTGATAAGCTCTACGTCCATCTACAACGGGTGCAAGCCAGTTTTGCACACGCGGAATACTCAGGTTAAACTTGACAAGCCTAGCATATGCAGATATGGCCTCGGAACACGGAGACCGAAAGGTCGAGCGTGAATCATATAGTAGATATGATCAACATAAGATGTTCACCATTGAAAACTACTCCATCTCACGTGATGATCGGTTATGGTTTAGTTGATTTGGATCACGTGGTCACTTAGATGACTAGAGAGATGTCTATCTAAGTGGGAGTTCTTAACTAATATGATTAATTGAACTTAAATTTATCATGAACTTAGTCCTGGGAGTATTTTGCAAATTATGTTGTAAGATCAATAGCTTGCGTTGTTGCTTTCATATGTTTTATTTTGATATGTTCCTAGAGAAAATTGTGTTGAAAAATGTTAGTAGCAATGATGTGGATTGGATCCGTGATCTGAGGTTTATCCTCATTGCTGCACAGAAGAATTATGTCCTTAATGCACCGCTAGGTGACAGACCTATTGCAGGAGCAGATGCAGACGTTATGAACGTTTGGCTAGCTCAAATATGATGACTACTTGATAGTTTTGTGCACCATGCTTTATGGCTTAGAATCAGGACTTCAAAGATGTTTTGAACATCATGGACCATATGAGATGTTCCAGGAATTGAAGTTAATATTTCAAGCAAATACCCAAGTTGAGAGATACGAAGTCTTCAACAAGTTCTATAGCTAAAAGATGGAGGAGAATCGCTCAACTAGTGAGCATGTGCTCAGATTGTCTGGGTACTTCAATCGCTTGAATCAAGTGGGAGTTAATCTTCCAAATAAGATAGTGATTGACAGAATTCTCTAGTCACCATCACCAAGTTAGTAGAACTTCGTGATGAACTATAGTATGCAAGGGATGATGAAAATGATTCCCGAGTTTTTCATAATGATGAAATCGTTGAAGGTAGAAATCAAGAAAGAACATCAAGTGTTGATGGTTAACAAGACAACTAGTTTCAAGAAAAGAGCAAAGGGATAGAAGGGAACTTCAAGAAGAACGGCAAGCAAGTTGCTGCTCAAGTGAAGAAGCCCAAGTCTGGACCTAAGCCTGAGACTAAGTGCTTCTACTGCAAAGGGACTGGTCACTGGAAGCAGAACTACCCCAAGTATTTGGCGGATAAGAAGGATAGCAAAGTAAACAAAGGTATATTTGATATACATGTTATTGATGTGTACTTTACTAGTGTTTATAGCAACCCCTCGGTATTTGGTACTGGTTCAGTTGCTAAGAGTAGTAACTCGAAACGGGAGTTGCAGAATAAACAGAAACTAGTTAAGGGTGAAGTGACGATGTGTGTTGAAAGTAGTTTCAAGATTGATATGATCATCATCGCACACTCCCTATACTTTCAGGATTAGTGTTGAACCTAAATAAATGTTATTTGGTGTTTGCGTTGAGCATGAATATGATCTGATCGTGTTTTTTGCAATACGGTTATTCATTTAAGTAAGAGAATAAACTGTTATTCTGTTTACATGAATAAAACCTTATATGGTTACACACCCAATGAAAATGGTTCATTGGATCTCGATCGTAGTGATACACATATTCATAATATTGAAACCAAAAGATGCAAAGTTAATAATGATAGTGCAACTTATTTGTGGCACTGCCGTTTAGGTCATATTGGTGTAAAGCGCATGAAGAAACTCCATGCTGATGGGATTTTGGAATCACTTGATAATGAATCACTTGATGCTTGCGAACCATGCCTCATGGGCAAGATGACTAAGACTCCGTTCTCCGGAACAGTGGAGCGAGCAACTGACTTATTGGAAATAATACATACTGATGTATGCGATCCAATGAGTGTTAAGGCTCGCGGCGGGTATCGTTATTTTCTGACCTTCACAGATGATTTGAGCAGATATGGGTATATCTACTTGATGAAACATAAGTCTGAAATAGTTGAAAGGTTCAAAGAATTTCAGAGTGAAGTGGAAAAATCATCGTGACAAGAAAATAAGGTTTCTACGATCTGATCGCGGAGACAAATATTTGAGTTACGAGTTTGCTCTTCAATTAAAACAATGTGGAATAGTTTCACAAATTCATGCCACCTGGAACACCACATCATAATGGTGTGTCCGGACGTCATAACCGTACTTTATTGGATATAGTACAATCTATGATGTTTCTTACCGATTTACCAATATCGTTTTGGGATCATGCATTAGAGACAGCTGCATTCACGTTAAATAGGGCACCATCTAAATCCGTTGAGACGACACTATATGAACTGTGGTTTAGCAAGAAACCAAAGTTGTCGCTTCTTAAAGTTTGGGGCTGCGATGCTTATGTGAAAAAGTTTCATCCTGATAAGCTCAAACCCAAATCGGAGAAGTGCGTCTTCATAGAATACCCAAAGGAAATTGTTGGGTACACCTTCTATCACAGATCCGACGGCAAAATATTCGTTGCTAATAAATGGATCCTTTCTAGAGAAGGAGTTTCTCTCGAAAGAAGTGAGTGGGAGGAAAGTAGAACTTGATGAGGTAATTGTACCTTCTCCCTTATTGGAAAGTAGTTCATCACAGAAATCTGTTCCTGTGACTACTACACCAATTAGTGAGGAAGCTAATGATGATGATCATGTAACTTCAGATCAAGTTACTACCGAATCTCGTAGGTAAACCAGAGTGAGATCCGCACCAGAGTGGTACGGTAATCCTGTTCTGGAAGTCATGTAACTAGACCATGATGAACCTACGAACTATGAGGAAGCGATGATGAGCCCAGATTCCGCGAAATGGCTTGAGGCCATGAAATCTGAGATGAGATCCATGTATGAGAACAAAGTGTGGACTTTGGTGGAGTTGCCCGATGATCGGCAAGTCATAGAAAATAAATGGATCTTTAAGAGGAAGACGGACGCTGATAGTAGTGTTACTATCTACAAAGCTAGACTTGTCGAAAAAGGTTTTTTGACAAAGTTCAAGATGTTGAATACAATGAGATTTTCTCACTCGTATCGATGCTTAAAAGTCTGTCCGAATCATGTTAGCAATTGCCGCATTTTATGAAATCTGGCAAATGGATAAACAAAACTGCATTCCTTAATGGAGTTATTAAAGAAGAGTTGTATGTGATGCAACCAAGAGGTTTTCTCGATCCTAAAGGTGTTAACAAAATGTGCATCTATGGACTGGTGCAAGCATCTCGGAGTTGGAATATACACTTTGATAAGTTGATCAAAGCATATAGTTTATACAGACTTGCAGTAAAGCCTGTATTTACTAGAAAGTGAGTGGGAGCACTACAACATTTCTGATAAGTATATGTGAATGACATATTGTAGATCGGAAATAATGTAGAATTATTCTGCAAAGCATAAAGGAGTGTTTAAAAGGAGTTTTTCAAAGAAAGACCTCGGTGAAGCTGCTTACATATTGAGCATTAAGATCTATAGAGATAGATCAAGACGCTTGATAAGTTTTTTCAATGAGTACATACCTTGACAAGATTTTGAAGTAGTTCAAAATGGAACAGTCAAAGAAAGAGTTCTTGCCTGTGTTACAAGGTGTGAAATTGAGTAAGACTCAAAACCCGACCACGGCAGAAGATAGAAAGAGAATGAAAGTCATTCCCTATGCCTTGGCCATAGGTTCTATAAAGTATGCCATGCTGTGTACCAGATCTATTGTATACCCTGCACTGAGTTTGGCAAGGGAGTGCAATAGTGATCTAGGAGTAGATCACTGGACAGCGGTCAAAATTATCCTTAGTGGAATAAGGATATGTTTCTCGATTATGGAAGTGACAAAAGGTTCGTCGTAAAGGGTTACGTCGATGCAAGTTTTGACACCGATCTGGATGACTCTAAGTCTCGATCTAGATACATATTGAAAGTGGGAGCAATTAGCTAGAGTAGCTCCGTGCAGAGCATTGTAGACATAAAAATTGCAAAATACATAACGGATCTGAATGAGAAAGACCCGTTGACTAAGATTCTCTCACAAGCAAAACATGATCACACCTAAGTACTCTTTGGGTGTTAATCACATAGCGATGTGAACTAGATTACTGAATCTAGTAAACCCTTTGGATGTTGGTCACATGGCGATGTGAACTATGGGTGTTAATCACATGATGATGTGAACTATCGATGTGAATCACATGGTGATGTGATCTAGATTATTGACTCTAGTGCAAGTGGGAGACTGAAGGAAATATGCCCTAGAGGCAATAATAAAGTTATTATTTATTTCCTTATATCATGATAAATGTTTATTATTCATGCTAGAATTGTATTAACCGGAAGCATAATACATGTGTGAATATATAGACAAACAGAGTGTCACTAGTATGCCTCTACTTGACTAGCTTGTTAATCAAAGATGGTTATGTTTCCTAACCATGGACAAAGAGTTGTTATTTGATTAATGGGATCACATCATTGGTTGAATGATCTGATTGACATGACCCATTCCGTTAGCTTAGCACCCGATCGTTTAGTATGTTGCTATTGCTTTCTTCATGACTTATACATGTTCCTATGACTATGAGGTTATGCAACTCCCGTTTACCGGAGGAACACTTTGTGTGCTACCAAACGTCAAAACGTAACTGGGTGATTATAAAGGTGCTCTACAGGTGTCTCCAAAGGTACTTGTTGGGTTGGCGTATTTCGAGATTAGGATTTGTCACTCCGAATGTCGGAGAGGTATCTCTGGGCCCTCTCGGTAATGCACATCATTTAAGCCTTGCAAGCATTGCAACAAATGAGTTAGTTGCGGGATGATGTATTACGGAACGAGTAAAGAGACTTGCCGGTAATGAGATTGAACTAGGTATTGGATACCGACGATCGAATCTCGGGCAAGTAACATACCGATGACAAAGGGAACAACGTATGTTGTTATGCGGTCTGACCGATAAAGATCTTCGTAGAATATGTAGGAACCAATATGGGCATCCAGGTCCCGCTATTGGTTATTGACCGGAGACGTGTCTCGGTCATGTCTACATTGTTCTCGAACCGTAGGGTCCGCACGCTTAAGGTTTCGATGACAGTTATATTATGAGTTTATGAGTTTTGATGTACCGAAGGAGTTCGGAGTCCCGGATGAGATCGGGGACATGACGAGGAGTCTCGAAATGGTCGAGACATAAAGATCGATATATTGGACGACTATATTCGGAGTTCGGAAAGGTTCCGAGTGATTCGGGTATTTTTCGGAGTACCGGAGAGTTACGGGAATTCGCCGGGGAGAAGTATTGGGCCTTATTGGGCCCTGCGGGAAAGAGAGAGGGGCTGCCTAGGGCAGGCCGCGCACCCCCCATGGCCTAGTCCGAATTGGACTAGGGGGAGGGGCCGCACCCCCTCCTTCCTTCCCTTCTCTCTTCCCCTTCCTAGTCTCCTACTCCTAATACATGGAAGGTCTCCTAGTTGGACTAGGAAAGGGGGAATCCTACTCCCGGTGGGAGTAGGACTCCCCAGGGCGCGCCATAGTAGAGGGCCGGCCCTCCCCTCCTCCTCTCCTTTATATACGGGGGCAGGGGGCACCCCATAGACACACAAGTTGATCATCGTGATCGTTCCTTAGCCGTGTGCGGTGCCCCCCTCCACGATATTACACCTCGGTCATATTGTAGCGGTGCTTAGGCGAAGCCCTGCGACAGTTGAACATCAAGATCGTCACCACGCCGTCGTGCTGACAAAAACTCCTCCCCGTACCTCTGCTGGATCGGAGTTCGGGGTGCGTCATCAAGCTGTACGTGTGTCAAGAACTCGGAGGTGTCGGAGTAACGGTGCTTGGATCGGTTGGACCGGGAAGACGTACGACTACTTCCTCTATGTTGCGTCAACGCTTCCGCTTCGGTCTACGAGGGTACGTAGACAACACTCTCCCCTCTCGTTGCTATGCATCACCATGATCTTGCGTGTGCGTAGGAAATTTTTTGAAATTACTACGTTCCCCAACATGTTCATGCATGTAGTTGAATCAAATCCAACATAGCCTCTATGATATTTATGTTCATGGTGTTCATATCCTACTCATTCTAGTACTTAATGTTTATTATGCATAATGCATGTTCGTGACCATTTTTGCTCTCTAGCTGGCCGCTTCTCAACCTATTTGCTAGCCTGTGCATGTACTAAGCAGAAATATTGCTTGTACGTCAAAACCCCAAAACCCAAAGTTATTCCAGATGAGTCCACCATACCTACCTATATGAGGTATTACCCTGCCATTCTAAGTAAATTTGCATGTGCCACCTCTAAAATTTCAAATGAACATTTGTTTTTGTGTGCCTGTATTGTTCATAGAGCGACAGGGGGTAGTCAGTAGATTCCATGCTAAGCGGGTTATCCTCATGATGAGTGTTTATTCACTTGTCCTTGCATGAGAGGGGCGGTAATAGGGATTCCCAGTCCCAAAATAAAAAAATTGCAAATAATTAAACAAAACTCCCCCAGGATTGTTGTTGGTATGGACGGTACACGTGGATTTGGCTAGCCGTGGAGTGTGTTTGTTGGTGGAGGGGGAGTAAACCTTTACTTTTATCGGTTGGGAACCACCATTTATGTGTTCAGAATGGAAGATATTGATAACTTTTGGTCATGATGTGAAGAGGAAGGGTGCATTTCCCAAAATTTCATTTATCTCTGATTTAAAGCTTCGAGCTCTGGCACCTCTGCACATCCCTGCTTCCCACTATGAAGGGATTGTCTATTTACTTTTATGTTGAGTCATCACCTTCTCAAATAAGCGCTAGATCTGAGAGCACTATTGTCATCCTTATGCATTGTGTATAGTTAATGTTGGGTGCATCATGACTGGATCTTTTCTACCATGAATTACAATGTTTAGTCGCTGCTTGAACTTTGGAGGTGCTCTGCATTTATGTTTTGCGGTCTCAGAAAGGACTAGCGAGATACCACTGTTGTCATATTAAACCATGGCTGTTTTGACAAAGTGTTGTCATTTGAGATATCTTATTATTGCTTGCTAGTTGATTATGCCATTGATATGAGTTAACATAATTTTGAAGAGTTATTGTCGACATGGTTAGTCATAATCTTTGCTGAAAACATGGGTGCTACTTAAGCTTATTTATGTAAACAAGAGCATAAGAGTTCATAAAAGTTTTTCTTTTTCACTTTCAGTTTATCAACTAAATTGCTTGAGGACAAGCAAATGTTTAAGCTTGGGGGAGTTGATACGTCTCCGTCGTACCTACTTTTCCTAACGCTTTTGCTCTTGTTTTGGACTCTAATTTGCATGATTTTGATGAAATTAACTCAGACTAATGTTATTTTCAGCAGAACTACCATGGTGTTGTTTTTTGTGCAGAAATAGAAGTTCTCAAAATGGAATGAAACTTTTTGGAGAATTTTTATACTGGAGCCAAGAACCACCGGAGGGGGTCCCTAGGTGAGCACAACCCACAAGGGTGCCCTCCCCCTCTAGGCGTGCGTAGTTGGGTTGTGCCCACCTGCTGGCCCATAGACCCTGATTCCAACACTATAAAATCTTATTTTTGGAGAAAAAACTAGGGAGAAAGAATTATCGTGTTTCATGAGACGGAGCCACCGCCTCTTGTTCTTCATCGGGAGGCCAGATCTGGCGTCCGTTTGGGGTTCCAGAGAGGGTGATCTTCGATCTTCGTCATCACCAACGCTTCTCCATCGCCAATTCCATGATGCTCCCCATCGGGAGTGAGTAATTCCTTTGTAGGCTCACTGGTCGGTGAGGGAGTTGGATGAGATTCATCATGTAGTCGAGTTAGTTTTGTTAGAGCTTGATCCCTAGTATCCATTATATTCTGAGATTGATGTTGCTATGACTTTGCCACGCTTAATGCTTGTCACTTTGGGCCCGGGTGCCATGATTTCATATCTGAACCATTTATTATTTCAGCATTATATCTATGTTGTAGATCCGATCATGCAAGTTATATGCACCTGCTACATGCTATGATCTGCAAACCCCGAAGTGCCAATATTCGGGATACTTTCCGGTGATGACCGTAGTTTGAGGAGTTCATGTATTCACAATGTGTTAATGCTTTGTTCCGGTTCACTATTAAAAGGAGGCCTTAATATCCCTTAGTTTCCTTATGGACGCCGCTGCCGCGGGAGGGTAGGACAAAAGATGGCATGCAAGTTCTTTTCATAAGAACATATGACCATTTATGGAATACATGCCTACATTATATTTATGAACTGGAGCTAGTTTTGTATTGCCCTAGGTTATGACTGTTATATGATGAATATCATCCAACGAATTCATCGATCCAATGCCAATGAGTTTTTCACATATTGTTCTTGCTAAGTTACTATTGGTATTGCTACTGTCACAAGTGCTACAAAAATCATTGTTATCAGTGTTACTGTTACTATTACTGTTATCACTGCTATCAAAACTACCATATTACTATGCTACTAATCATATTACTGCAGATAATTAATCTCTAGGTGTGGTTGAATTGACAACTCAGCTGCTAATACTCGCAAATATTATTTGGCTCCCCTTGTGTCGAATCTATAAATTTGGGTTAAATACTCTACCCTCAAAAACTATTGTAATCCCCTATACTTGTCGGTTATCAGGGTGTAATAGCAACAATTTCATTTTTAACATAAGGAACTATAGCAATTTCATCTCCATAAGCATCATTCAAATTGGCATCATGGCCACAAGCATAGCAAGCATCAAGTTCATCAAAAAGGGAAATTTCAAAAAAATCCAAGGGATCATAGTAATCATCATAGCATTCATCCTTCTATAAGCGCGAAGGGAAATTAAACAATGTATGAGTTGAAGAGGTACTCTCATTAGAAGGTGGGCACATGTAGCTAGTCTGCTCTTCCTCCTTTTGTTCTTTGCTCTCCTCGTCATCTTTTTCATCCAATGAGCTCTTAGTTTCAGCAATTTCTTCTTTCATAGTTTCCTGCAAAATATTAGCCTCTTCTTGGACAGCGGAGACGTTCTCAATAAACTCATTAATATTGGCATTACATTCATAATTATCATAGCAATATTTAAGTATAGCATAACTTTCAGGTCTGTACACAGCATCTTGATACGTCTCCGTCGTATCTATCTTTCCTAATGCTTTTCCTCTTGTTTTGGACTATAATTTCCATGATTTGAATGAAACTAACCCGGACTGACGCTGTTTTCAGCAGAACTACCATGGTGTTGTTTTTGTGCAGAAATAAAAGTTCTCGGATTGGAACAAAACTTTGGGAGGAATTTTTATATGAATAAAGATAATTTCTGCAGCCAAGAACCACCAAAGGGGGGGCACCTGGGTGGGCACAACCCACCAGGGTGCCCCCCTCCAAGCGTGCCCAGGTGGTTTGTCCCCACCTAGTGGCCCCGCGGACCCTGAAACCAATGCTATAAAATCCCATATTTCCAGAAAAAAATCAGGGAGAAAGAATTATCGCGTTTCACGAGACAGAGCTGTCGCCATCTCCTATTCTTCATCAAGAGGCCATATCTGGAGTCCGTTTGGGGCTCCGGAGAGGGGCATCTTCGATCTTCGTCATCACCAACCCTTCTCAATCGCCAATTCCATGATGCTTCCCACCGAGAGTGAGTAATTCCTTCGTAGGCTCGCTGGTCAGTGAGGAGTTGGATGAGATACATCATGTAATCGAGTTTGTTTTGTTAGGGCTTGATCCCTAGTATCCATTATGTTCTGAGATTGATGTTGCTATGAATTCTCCATGCTTAATGCTTCTCACTTTGGGCCTAGGTGCCATGATTTCAGATCTGAACCGTTTATGTTATCATCATTATATCTATGTTCTAGATCCGATCTTGCAAGTTATAGTCACCTGCTACGTGTTATGATCCGGCAACCCCGGAGTGACAATAGTCGGGACACTTCCCGGTGATGACCGTAGTTTGAGGAGTTCATGTATTCACCGTGTGCTAATGCTTTGTTCTGGTTCTCTATTAAAAGAAGGCCTTAATATCCCTTATTTAGATACATTATAACTGAGCACTTTTCCTGCCCTCTCAAGCCATTAGCGTTTTTAGCCATTGGATCTTTAGTCAGTGCATTTATGGCCGTCAGATTTGCTCATGATCGCCCTAATCAGCCTCAGTTCGTTGTAAACCAGCGCCAACTGTTATCAGCCGCTGCTCTGGTTGCATTTTTCCGTCCCTGTGGTGAACTTCGGCCTAATGGGCTTTGCCCTCTTCCCGGCCTGTATACCAGCATAAGTGTCTTTTTTTTCCGAAAAGATACATTATCTCGACCAGGAGAGTCGCGTGCCGCTCCCATCCCTTCGCGGCTCTCTCCAGATGCGACCGGCCTCGGTGACGAACGACCGATGCTGGGATAGAGCAACGGATCCATGGCGATCGCGCTGGTTCGGAAAGCGCCTCGCCAAGCGATGGTGCATGGGTTCAGGTCGATCCGTTCGGTTGCACAACACGGCAGGATGGTCTGGCGGCAATCATGCATGCGTCCTTTGAACTTTTACTGCCAATCCGACGAGGATTGATTGAGAGTTTAATCAGCCATTACTACCAGTCAATTCGCGGACTGCTGGTTACGTAGGTCAGTTACAGTTGGTGATTCATAATTTTCATTCAACTTATACACGCTTATATAATCTCAAACGAGCTGCTGCTCGTTCCCCATTCTCCTCACTTCCGAAAACTATTCTCAAGCAACGATGGGTGATTCTTAGGTCTCCAATTCATTCCAATTCTCCCTCCCTGCATCTCCTCTTCCCCTAATTTTTCTTCCATTTTTGGAATTTGTTTTGTTTACTGATGTTGTTCTTTGTGCCCACTAAAAAATGCAGGTTCTGTACAAGAAGAATTCCAGCACATACTGTTGGGTTTCTTAACCTTTTCCAGCTGAATCTGTCGGAATCCAATGGCTAACAGACAGTTTATTACGAGTTTGCTCTTATACCTTGTTTTACTAAATTAATGGCTAATCTCAATATATGCGTATATGTAATTTTTAATCATATGATATGATGTTATTCTCTATAACTGTTTAATATAATTGCATCCTATCTAGCAGGTTATTTAGCAAGTGAAAAATGAAAAAAAATACAAGGTGTTGATTCGCCCACACACACTGTGAATCAAATGAAAATATTGTGGGTCACTCCGACGTTGTTGTTCGCCGCCGTCGCACTGGTTTTTGCATATGGTGTTCCTCTCCTTGATGTGCTACTCACTTAAGTAAGCACGTTTCCAAATTGACTTCTGGATCAACTGAAACTGGGATGTTTGGTTTCTTGGTTTTTCTAATGACAGTTGTTTTTCTGTCTGATGAGATCTCACATTAGTTTCGTGTTCCATCTGAGAGACATAGGACGATTTTTAAATTTTATGATGTTTTGGACCGTCTGATGTCAAGGTTTTAATTGTTCATACTCTATTTGACATACATCATCCTTCCAGTCGAGATGTGATTATATTATCGGAGGGTATCGAATTCAGTGGTCGTATTCTTATTGTTTCCTTCAGATATTTTATTTGGCAAGAACCTACCTGTGGTGAGATCAATCGCGGATGGTTTCAGTCTCTGCATCTTCACGTCTGGAACATGAAAAACCTTGTGTTAAACTGTTAATCACAGGAATTAGGAGAGTTGGTTAGGATGTCATACGAGCTCAAGGAAAACTTAGCGGACTTTTTGATGACAACTAAAAACAAACATAAGAAGATATATTTTCTTTCTTAATTATTTATCCAGGTTGGAGAAAAATCAACGTACAGGGTTGAAGCTCTGATGTATACTATAGACACGGTACGTGGGGTAAGCTGAAAGATCGAGAATCTGTACGTAGTTTTGGCTAATGAAGCTGACTTACAAAATGCACGCCATATTCTTTATTTTTTGGGACGAGAATTACTCTGAATATACAGCCAGTAAAGATCTTAGAATATATATGGCGGACATTATTTATAATGCGAGTTATTCTGAATATATAAGTTGTGAACATTAAGAAATATCCTTCAATTTTGCATTCATAATTAGTGAATATTCTGTAAAGCAATAGGTGGTTAGTTTTGTAGTCCTACTGCACCATGATTCTTCAAGAGTTCATATCTGCTACTACGACAAAATATTATAGATGTGTAAACGATTATTACAATCATATTTAAATAGGAAACCCTTCTAAAAATATGTGTACATGCAGCTAGAGGGAAGTCTAAGCAGGTTGTGACATGTTTGTCCAACGAAATCTAACACATGCATAGTTCAGGCTAAGACGACAACAAGTAGGTCACTCATGAAAATGATAGTGAAGGACTTTTAGAGATCATTTGTCCATTGACTGTCCATAAGACTTGAACCAATTTAACAGTACATAGTTTAGTTCATGCCAAATTGCAAATCTAACTTGCATATTTCGTGTCTCAACAAATTTACAAATCCTATATAACTTACATGTTTCATGTCTTCGTCTACTTGTAAAAATGCCTACCATTTTATAGCAAAAATGGACGGGCGCAGCAACGTGCGCCGGCATGATCTAGTTTTACAATAGGACCCCACTGCCACGCGAGGGTAGGACAAAAGATGTCATGCAAGTTCGTCCCATAAGCATGTATGACTATTTACGGAATACATGCCTACATTATATTTATGAACTGGAGCTAGTGCCACGTCACCCTAGGTTATGACTGTTACATGATGAATATCATCCAACAAATCGTTGATCCAATGCCTACGATTTTCCTACATATTGATCTTGCTATGTTACTACTGTTGATGTTACTATTGCACTTGCTACAAAACCACTGCTATCACTATTACTGTTACTATTGTTGTTACTACTACTATCAAAACTATCATATTACTTTTCTACTGATCACTTTGTTGCAGATAATTAATTTCCAGGTGTGGTTGAATTGACAACTCAGCTGCTAATACTTGCAAATATTCTTTGGTCCCCCTTGTGTCAAATCTATAAATTTGGGTTGAATACTCTACCCTCGAAAACTGTTGTGATCCCCTATACTTATGGATTATCAAGACCTTTTTCTGGCGTTGTTGTCGGGGAGCATAGCTATATTTTTTAAGTCACTTGGGATTATTATCAAATTATCACTCTGAAGAATCTGAAGGACGCTAAGACTAAGATTTTTTTCCCTCTATGACGAAGGGAGGTAAGGAACTGCTATCCAGCTCCGCTTTAGATTCACATTCTGTTATAAGTAAACTTGCAACAACACCGCATGCTATTAATTCTGATATGTCGCAAGTTATTGATGATGCTACTTCTGCTATGAATGCTACTCTTGATGATGCTAGTACCTTTCTTGATGATAATGTGCCACTAGGTGAATTTCTTGATGAGCAAATTGCTAGAGTAAGACAGCATGAGATTGTTGAAACTGATGAAGAGCTTGGAACTGAAAATCTTGAAATGCCTATTAGAACTAGCCCTCCTAGATATGAATTGCCAAAGGTAATGAAAGGTTATGTTATGAATGAGGAGGTAACTAGGGATATTATTGCTTGTAAGGATAGAGATGATCTAGAAAAATTATTATGCAAGTAAAAAGAAAAACTTTGAATGCTAAAATGAAATGTGATGCTCAGTTTGCTACTTCATCTATCTTTTTTTATGATAAGGATTATGAATTCCCTGTTGACCCAGAGTTGATTACTTTGGTTGAATATGGTCCTTTCCATGGTTATGAAACTAAAACTGTTGTGGAACATCTTACTAAGGTGATGACGACATAGCCACCCTTTTTGCTCATGATGATAAAATTCGCTATTATTATATTCTCAAACTATTTATGTTCTCATTAAAGGGTTATGCTAAAGCTTGGTACAATACTCTTGCTCCTGGTTGTGTGCGTAGTCCCCAGGACATGATTTATTACTTCTCTGAAAAATATTTTCCTGCTCACAAGAAACAAGCTGCCTTACAGGAAATATTTAACTTTGTGCAAATTGAGGAAGAGAGTCTCCCACAAGCTTGGGGCAGGCTTCTCCGATTGCTTAATGCTTTGCCTGATCACCCTCTTAAGAAAAATGAATACTTGATATCTTCTATAATGGACTAACCGATGCTTCTAGGGATTTCCTAGATAGTTGTGCTGGCTGTGTTTTCAGGGAACGAACTATTGCGCAAGCCAAAGAATTATTTAATAACATATTGAAAAATTATGATGATTGGACTCTTCCTAAACCACCGCCTAAACCCACTCCGAAGAAGAGGGGTATCTTATATCTCAGTCTTGAAGATATGCTGGAGGCAAAGAAATCTATGAGAGAAAAAGGTATTTAAGCTGAGGATGTCAAAAATTTACCACCTATTGAAGAAATACCTGGGCTTGATACACCACCACCACCTAAGGTGGTAGAGGTAAATTCTCTAATGAAATTCAATGATAGTGATAATCCTCATAATAAACATCCTAGTCAATGCCTTTATGAGTTCGATAATTACATTAGAAAGCAAGATCACTTCAATGCAAATGTTATGAAACAATTGAAATACAACTCTGATATGATTGCTCGCTTAAGTGACTTGTTATTTAGAATCTCAAATAATTTTAGAGGTGTACGAAAGCATGCCTCTATGGTTCAAACTCAATTAGAACAAGTTTCTAAATCTCAAAGAGAGTTGCTTGATGAAATGAACAATAATGTAAGTGACTTTGTTGTTAGAGTAGCAACTAGAGAGGTAAAATGACTCATGAACCACTTTATCCTGAGGAACACCCAAAGAGAATTGAACAAGACTCTCAAAGAATTAACATTGATGCACCTAGTCCTTCTAAAAAGAAAAGGAAGAAGAAAAATGATAGGACTTTGCATGCCTCTAGTGAACCTGAAATAGAAAAACCTCCTGATAATGATAATGAAGTTTCTATCTCTGATGCTGAAACTCAATCCAGTAGTGAACACTCACCTTCTGATAATGAAAAAGATTGTTATGAGGTTCATGAAGACACTCAACCAAATAATAAAGAACCAGACAATGATATTGAGATAGAACCGGCTGTTGATCTTGATTACCCACAACCAAAGAATATAAAATATGATAAAAGAGATTTTGTTGCTAGAAGACACATTAAGGAAAGAGAACCATGGGTTCAAAAGCCTATGCATTTTCCACCTAAGTCAACTAAAAAGAAAGACAATGAAGAATTTGAACGCTTTGCTGAAATGCTGAGGCCAGTCTTTTTGCGTACTCACTTGACTGATATCTTAAAAATGCCCCCTTATGCAAACTACATGAAAGACATCATCACCAATAAGAGAAAAATACCAGAAGCTGAAATCTCCATCATGCTTGCTAATTTGACTTTTAAAGATGGAGTACCTCAAAAACTTGGAGATCCAAGAATACCAACTATACCTTGCTCCATCAAAAGAAACTATGTGAAAACTGCTTTATGTGATTTGGGAGCTGGTGTTAATGTTTTGCCTTTCTCTTTATATAAAAGACTTGATTTGAATAAACTCACACCTACTGAAATATCTTTGCAAATGGCTGACAAATCAACTACCATTTAAATCTTCGGCGTTTGTAACCTCCCCGGATATAGTGAAGTTTGGTTGGCTGGCGCCCGTGGTTTTTTCACCTTCGTCTAGAAGGGGTTTTCCATGTTAAATCTTGTGTTCCCTGCTTGTTTTTCGTTCTTCGTCGAGTTGATTTGCCTGTCGTATCTCTATCAAAAACCACCTGATTATATTTCATACTTGTCACTCGTTTAAGAATCAACCTTCCCTCGGTTTTAAGTTGTTTTGACTGTGTTGACCAGTTTTGACTGCTGACTAGACAACACCATGTCAGCTTTTGACTACCCAATCAGCTCGAACTAGATCAACTTATTTGGAGTGTTATTTTCTATGTTTACTTAAGATGGGGTCCATGGGTCAACTACACAATATCAGACAGGGTTAGGTTAAATGTGGGATTAGCTCACGACTTCTTCCCTTCTCCTCTTACTCTCATGTTTTTCTTCTTCCCGACAACAGAATGCAAGGTATTGATTGAAAGGGAGCACACACAAAACTATGTCATTCGGTCGAACAGGACATGGGCAGACTGGGCGCCATCGCTGCTCGTGCTTGTCCATGCCAGTTGGAGCTGCAGCGGGTAACACACGTTGTCACCGGCTCCTGTGTTGCCGGAAAACCGTCCGGAATGGCCCAATCGGCCTTCGGGTCGACCTTTGCCACGGGTGGGGCGGGCGAAGCCTTCCTTGCCGGCGGCTGGATGGATAGGGTTCGGAGGTCGGGTGCGGCAGAGGGGACACATCGTCCTCGAGGTCCACAAGCGGAACTCCCTGCGACGCCGCTTCCCTCTCACGCTACCTCCTTCGCCAGTACCCAAGTGACGTTCTCCGGCTTGCAGGCCAGAGTTAAAGACAGGAGCCCCAAGGACGAGGCTGAGGCAACATCTGTGGCGGCGATTGGGGACGAGATGCACGACACTTAGGACGGCGGCGCAGATGGGGAGAAGGATAGACGACGGCGACTACGCAGACACGGAAAATGATGGACGGACTCAGGTGGAGGGCGGTGAGTTTGATAGGCTAGGTCATTTTGGGGTAATTTACGGTGGATATGGCTGTCTAATTCGACTGAGCTAGATACGAGGGGTGACGGTCAGCCCTATAGAACCGGTACATCTGTGTTGCTTCTTTTATACAGGTGAGTGATCCGACTGTCCTACCTAGCGTATAGAGATCCGCCGTAGATGCTCTTATTTTTCCCTCAATCACGACGTAACCTATATTGGCCATGCATTTTGGTGTCTCCTTGTCTCGAAAATCAGAGCAAGAGTGTGTTTCGCTACTTGTCAAAGTAACCATCCCACTGATGCCCCACATCATCCTCCAGCCCTCGCTTGATCCTCCTCACCCTCTCGATCACGCCGTCCACGGCGACGTCCACGGCGTCCCTGAAGCGGATGCCAGCCTTGACCCTTGGGTCCCTGTACACGATGCTGGGAATCATCCTGACCACCTGCTCCCTCATGGCCGCCACCTCCCTCGCGCCGATCCGCCGGAGCACGTCCTCCACCCTCACTGTGCCGTTCCGCACGCCGTCCTCCGGCACGAACACCGAGTACTTGCGGTGATCCGCCGGCAGATGCCACCGGTACTGCACGTACGCCGACCCGGGGTGAAAGAACACCGGCACGCAGCCGGCGAGCACGGCGTCGAACGCCGACCGCCGCGTGTACGAGTCCCCCTGGGGCTGCAGGCAGAAGGCGGCGCTCTTGAACAACCGCATGACGTTGCTCGGCGCGTAGCAGTCGTTGCGCCGGCCACGGCCGCCGCACAGAAGGAGCCCGCACCGCCGTGACCGCGCGCACTGGTTGATGATCGTGTCGCGAACGATGGCGTTAACGTTCTTGTTGCTGCCGTCGTGCGCCCGCGCGCCGCCAGCGAACGCGAACAGCCACGGCCTTCGCGCGCGTCGCACGGCGCGCTGCCACGAGGTCACCTCGCTGGCGAGGGACGGGTGGAAGTAGGTCGGATACGGCACGCCGATGTCGTTGCGGTGCCACGGGCTGGACTCGATGGCGAGCATCGTCATGTTCTTGGCCTCCGGGAGGAGGAGCAGCCGGCTCCCCCACTCGCCGCCGTCCTCGCGCCGGAAGTCCCACGCGATGCGACCGCCGACGAAGAAGTGGTCCCGCCCGCCTTGCGCCGCCCATGCCGGCGACGATCGGAGCCACTCGAAGAGGTCCTCCGTGAGAGCGTCGCGAACGCCGTTGCTGAACCCCCACAGGTGCCGGCCGACGTCGAGCCCGGCATAGTAGGGCACGTAGACGGCGGCGGCGCGGGACGCGTCGCTGGTGAGGCAATCGTACCGTCGCATCCGGCTGTGGAAGATGACCTCCAGGGCGAACTGGTTTGTGTCGTACCAGCCAGTGGACGGGAGCACGCCGCCGGTGCGCGTGAGCCGCGGGCCCATGCCGGCGTTGAGGAGGTGCTTGCACATGTCGGTCCACTCTGACAGGGACCGGCAGTCCCGGATCAGGTCGGAGTTGAACCGACTCGGCAGATCATGGATGTAGATGTAGCAGCCGACGCACCTGTCGGTCGCCACCGCCGGCGGAGGTGGCGATGGAGTCTCCGTCCCTGCTTGACGTGACATCTCCGTTCTTGCTTGACGTTTCGGTGCCAGCGGTGGAGGCGGCGCGTTAATGATTACATGGCGCCCCGTAGGCGGCGTCGGCGGCGAGGACGTGTCAACGATCTCTCGACGCTCCGACGGCCACGGCGGCGTCATGTCAACGGCCCGCAACCCCGTCAACGCAATGCTCGGCTGGAAACTCTGCCGGAAGACGGCGACCTCCACCGGCGGAGAAGGGAAGAAGAGGAGCATCCACAGGGCGCAGCACGCCGGGAAAACCAGCAGCAGGAGGTACCTGCCGGCCCGGACCGCCGTCGATCCACGCAAATTCACCATATGGCCCGGCCCGGCCGTACGTCGCAGGGAACAAATCACTCGCCGGCCGGCAGCCGGATTTTAATCGGCCAGCGCGATCGATATGATCCGGCTGTCATATCGCTCGCTGTCGCTGTCCGATCATCAACAGCTTGATCGGCGTAGAAATAAGCGAAAATTGATTCCGGGAAGGTTTCTTTGCCGCAGATATGCCGGGAATTGGGACGCGCATGCGCGCATCAGCGATTCCTTCCTTGCATGTGTTTCATGATGTATTTCCATTTGTTGGTCACCTCTCCTGATTTGTCAATCCTCTCTGTCGTTAGTTGTATCATGCTGAACACATGTGGCAATGAACCACCATAATTTTGCCGTGCTTGTATTGCAGTTGTTGTTTAACAGCTCGGGGCTCATGCAAGCAGGCATGTAGAGATAGGAAGGATTTAAGTTCGAAAAAGATAGAACTAATTATGTGCTTGCGAGAAGGGCTCAATAAACTTGAACAAAATAATCAAAATTTTGGTATGTACTCCCTTCGTTCCTAAATATTTGTCTTTCTAAAGATTTCAACAAGTGACTATATACGAAGCAAAATGAGTGAATCTACACTCTAAAATATGTCTATATACATTTGTATATGGTAGTCCATTTGAAATCTCAAAAAAGACATATTTAGGAACGGAGGAAATACTAGGTACCGAAATTCCTGAAGCGTCCATAGTCATGCTCCAGAAACATAGCTGATATTCAATGAACCTCGTTATCAAATACCGTTCATCCCACATACATTCTGCAATGATCTAACCATGTAAATTCTAGGGCATGAGACGATTGGAACCCGGGACCTAAGAGTTATTCCCTTGAAAAAAAAACATGAGACAAAGAAAACTAAATTAAGATAACAAATACAAAAAACTACTCCCTCAGATTCATATTAATTGTTGTAAAAAATTACATTGAGCTTGGCATTCGTCATTTTTCTTTGAGAAAACTTTGTTTTTGCCACTCTAGCCTTTTCCCACTTTGCTTATGCCACTCTATAATTTGACATTTCACTTTTGCCACTCTTAGCTTTTGACAATACATCACAAATACCATTTCGTGGCAAAAGCAATAATTTTTCATTTCACTTTTGCCACTGTTAGATTTTGGCAATGTATCACAATTGGCACTCTAAAATTATCGCTTTTACAACAGAATGGCAATTGTGATGTACTGTTAAAAACTAAGAGTACGTACGATAAACTCACGAAACAAAATACTACGAAAGATAGATTACTGAAAGTATTGCAAGGTTGAGATGAAACCAGTGGTGCTCGATGGCGAGATTTGTTCGACCAGATCACTCTTCTGAAAAAGAGTTACGTTGGATGGAGGGACTTGTGATTGAACACAAGAGCAAAACTCTCTCCGTCCTATTCTCATCGACAACTAGTTCATCAACTTGTGATGATTACTCGAGGTAGATACTTCATGCAATCTCTGTAACCTTCACAAAATGTCTTTCCAAACCACAATGACTAGTTGCTAAAAACTTTGACGCCTAACCACCTAGAGTGTTAGAAGCTCTCGAGAGTGATAGACAGAGCGTTCCAGACTTAGATCTCTATGATGCTCAACCACTATCTGAAATTTTGACTTTGGGGCTTTCTCTTAGTGGATTCACTCAAACCTTTTTGGAGAGAGGGCGCTCTGACAATCTTGTCCATATCACACAAAGCAGCCAACCATCTCAAAAGGCACGGAGTGGATATTTATAGCCGGAGCAAACCCAAGGGGGAATGACCAATCAGGACACAACATCCAACCAATGGCCAATCGACACGTATCTAACAGCCGGATTTCAAATGAACCCAACAACTTTACTTGAGGAACAAAGTAAAATTGACTCCTCGGTTCAAACATTTCTCTCACAGCCCAAAAGATCGCTATCTCTGGCTAACAAGTAAATGTCTCGAAGCACAAAGAGATTTCTCTCATAACTCACTTGGGATATGTTCTGGCTAAGCATCATAGAAACATAAGTTTCGGAACACTTCGACTCATTTTAGTAGTACGGTGGTCCTATGACTCAAGTAAGAGAAAATGAACTATAGAAGAAAATGCTTTCTCTTCGTCTTCATTCTTCTGGCCTGCACTCAAAACTCTTGGACCGCACTCTGTAGCAATTGTCTTCGTGTTAGCAATTTTTGGGGGTCACTTCAGTCACCCAATCTCTTCAATAGCAATCTCCTCGATTGCTTTAGCATTCTTCCCTGCTTCGGAGATATTAATCTTTTGAGTTTATAGCAAACTCCTCTGAACTCTAGGGACTTAATTTCTCCATGTGCACTACTAAACACATTAGTACCTCATTATTTTTGCCCAACAATCTCTAAAACTCCCGGGGCACTTAATTACACCAACATGGAGCACGCAGCGTGCACGTGCTGAGAAGGTACACACGCGGGGCAGGAAGGGGGGCGGCCCGAGCTTGGACTTGTCCATGGACATGGCCATGGCCATGGCGGCTAGGCTCGGCCGTGTGTTGTGGCTTTTTTCAACAACGGCGGCGGTCGACGGTGGTGCTCATCAATAGGCTGCAGCCGCGCTTGCCTCCCTCGTCCATGGTCGCACTCGCCTCTCCATCCATGGCCACGCTCTTCTTCCTGTTGCTTGGAAATATTTTACAACAAGACTCTTATTGCAGAAGGTTCTCTGCAACAAAGATCATGTTACAGAGATCGAACAAAAAAGGTCATAGAAAGTTCTGCAATAAGGTTGTTGTTGCATAAGGCTAAGTGCAACAAGGCTCATATTGCTGATATCGGAGAAAAAATGGTCTGAAAATTTTCGCAACAAGGCTCATGTTGCTGAAATCAAAGGAAAAAACGGTCTGAGGAAGATTACAACAAGACCGTTGTTGAAGAGAGATGAGCACAACATTGAGCTTGTTGTAGAGATCAATGGCTTCTCAACACTCCATCCAACGACTATTAAGACAGCGAATCTTTTCAGATTATCCGTCGGCCAACGGGTAGTGCTGCCCTTTTTTCAAACACTTCAAAAACATTTACAAAATCATGCATGATTTTAGAGTTTGTGGATATTTTTAAAAATTTCATGAATGTTTTAAATTTTGAAAAAAATGTGATTATATTTTTTAAATTTGTGAACAGTTTTACAAAAGTTGAACTTTATTTACAGCAAGATTTCTCATTTTGGTCTCTAATTAGATATTACCAGTGCCACTGAAGGCGATTCACGCCTCGAACCATTCGAAACTAATGAATCCCAAATTAAAACTCAGGCAGAGCTCAGACGTGTCCCTGCCGAAACCATCCATTGGGCAGTACAAATTGAACCTACCAAAGTCTGAAGCTGCAGCAGCAACCATTCTGAAGATTAGCAAAAGAACTAGTTCATCTGATTCTACAATCAACGCAAGAACGACATTACCACTACTTGCAAATAAATCAACAAAACACTAG
Organism: Triticum timopheevii; assembly: GCA_963921465.1. Classification (NCBI taxonomy): domain Eukaryota; kingdom Viridiplantae; phylum Streptophyta; class Magnoliopsida; order Poales; family Poaceae; genus Triticum; species Triticum timopheevii. The sequence continues at coordinate 111,586,454 of OY997270.1, forward strand.
CACCTTTAGTTGAAGCCACTGTTGTCACTCTTCAGACATCACACAGAATGCCCCAGAAAAGAAAAAGGCATCACACAGATAGATAAGCGACTGCAAGAAGCGAACACCAAATAAGGACCGTGAAATAAAGGTAGCGAAAATTAAGTTGTACTAACATATCCATGCATCGGAGTTCTTAGTAGAAGCACGAATCAGAGTGAGAAGATATTTATACACCAAGGTTCTAAAAAGATGCATGAAGTAGATGGTAAAAAATCCAGGAAATGGGGATAACATTAGTGTTATAACACTATTTCGATCTAGTGCCATAGGTCGCTAAGATAGTAACTTCCTTCCACGCTTGCTGGTTCCAAGTGCAAGCGACATTAGCATCATCATAACCTCCTTGCTAGTTGCTAGTGTTAGACATTAGTGTCAGATCCTTCACCAGTCAGACTGCCAGCACATACTCTCCCGCCTTGACCTGCATGACAACGAAATGTAAGCATGATCTCGACGCAGATAACTTATGCAACATAGGAACGATTCGCACGGCCAAATTTGTTCCCTATTTTAGATAATGGAACTATGCAAGAGAAACCCCTGCTGGCCAAATCTATTGCAAAATAAGGTATTTAACGTGGATGCATCATGCTTGAGTTCTAAATTAGGGAAGATGAACCATTCAAAAAAATTGGGGAGATGAGTTCTGTAGTAATTATTATTTTGACTAAAACTGACACGGCTGGACCTATTTTATTGCCAAATGGTGCCGAAAATACTCCTGATAGAGTTTTTTTTTTAGAAAAGGAGGATGATCCCCGGCCTCTGCATCTGGGAGATGTATACAACCACTTTATTGATTATTCTCGAGGACCGTACAAAGTATTACAACAATGTGCCTGAATCCACTATCTTGGCAACATATGCCGCTACTCCTATCCAATATGATGAAGGGGTGCTAGTTGGGCCACTACCCAAACCACTCACCTAAGCCTAACATCAAAAGCCGGAAGCCGAAACTCATTCGGAAGCCCCAGCCGAGCCACATACCGGGTCTGGGGCACAATCCGGTCAGACGCACTCGTGTGTCGTCGCCGCCATCTTCCACAGGTCTTCAGATCACATTGAGGCTTCTACCTTGTCTGGCCACTCTGCCATCGATGTCACCATGACGCCAGACAGCAACCTCCTCCTGCGCGAGCCCATCTCCGCGCATCGGACGTCGAGTCTCCACAGCGTCATGCCATCGATCTCCGCCGCCATCAATGTGTGAGATGAAGCACCGCTCCACCATCCCTCCAGCCAGCACTTGCTCCAAAACGATGCCCCCAGAAGGGAAAGCGATAGAACGCCATCATCATCCGATCCGGAAGACCCAGATCTGGGGTTTCCCCCTGAGCACCCCGAGCCTGATGGCGCAGACTGCCGACGATGCCTCGACCATCGGCAGTAGCTCCACCAGACGAGCGTCGCCTACGTCGCCGCAGCCTCCAAGATGAAGCTGACCAGAATGCATGTGTCGACACCGAATCGCCACCACTTCCACCGCCACTTGAGCAGCTCCCGAGCAACGCCTTCAGGAAGGAGCACGCCACCGTGGTGTCGTCGTCGCTTGGAACAGGGGGGTCTGAGGTTTTCACCTGAGCTCCTGGGAGGGGTGGAAGGAAGGAGGTCCTCTCTGAAGCCTCCATCGAGGGAAGCAACACCCAAAGGCACTGCCATCGGAGTGGCCGCCACGCCGGCCAAGAGATTCCCCCGGAACCCTTCCAGCCACCGGATCTGCAAGGCCAGCACCCAAGAACGGTGACCGAAGCCACCAAGGGCCGGATCCGCTGCAGATCGGAGTAGATCGGGGTCGAGGACAAATATCACCATGGCCACCAACATCCAGGGAGGAACCGACGCCGCAGCCGAAGCCCACCACCTCCCCGCCATCCACATGGCCAGGGAAGTGGCCCACCTATCCACGCCGGCGCCGCCCGCCGCCAAGCTGCGCCGCGTGCCACCAATCCTGACAGAGTTACAAGGGGTTTAACGTAGAGAAAAGGGCAAAATAGGTTGGATTGAGGTTTAGAAGCAAACTGTTGTTCAGCTATGGAATGTCATAAAAACCTGAAACTATGGTACCTAAACCAGTTGCGCCTGCTCGCATCCATAGGTTGGGTGAGTACTACCATAAAAGTCACATAAGATCGACGTCGTGCTCGAAACCTTTCAATTCCACAGTAAAAAAGATAGAATCACACAAGGATCCATAACTTGGCTCTTCATTTCTAAGATAGGGTCACACTAAAAAATAATCTAGAACTTCCACATGAGCAATTCAAAGATAATACTCTTATCGTGTTGCTTCAGCCACCCAGTCATCCTCCCCTAGGAAAACACAAATACTGTGCTATTTTTATTGAAATGCATATATCTTCAGATGAAAGGATTTTATACCTGGCTTTTCATTAACTCACAAAGATCAACAGAGCATACAGGATGCCTACACAGAACATGCACAAGTAGAATAACAAATGGTACTAAGTAAGAGTTTGGTGTCTTAAATAATTAAAGACAAGCTAATGCTTAAGCTAAAAAGGGTGACAAAACTAGTCTGACGCTCCAATCAGGAGTCAGGACTAACCTCATCAAGTGTTGGCATGCTCATATACAACAAGGGAAAATTTTGTTTTTGCCACTCTTAGATTTTGCCAATTTTACTTATGCCACTCTAGATTTTGACATTTCACTTTTGTCACTCTTAGTTTTTGACAATTATCACAATTGACATTCCCATGGCAAAAGCAAAAATTTTAGAGTGGCAATTGCAATAATTGTCAAAAGCTAAGAGTGGCAAAAATAAAATAAAATTATTTTGCTTTTGCCAAAAAATGGTAATAGTGATAATTGTCAAAAACTGAGAGTGGCAAAAGTGAAATGTCAAAATCTAAAGTGGCATAAGAAAAATTGGCAAAATCTAGAGTGGCAAAAACAAAATTTTCCCATACAACAATACAGTATATATTACAATCAGCAAGATGGATGTACCAAGTTCAGAATCATTGACACCATACCTATATGTCAGGATTGTTAGATATGTATAGTCTTTCTTGCCCTTTATCATACACATGTATATGTACTGGCCCTTGGCCCTCCTGTGAATGTAGTTGCTCACTTATCCAACATGGTATCAGTTGCCAGGTTCCTCCTCCTCTCCCGCACGCTGCAGCTCCGTGCCTAGCCTCCTCGTCGCCGGCCATCTCCTCCCCCGTCGCTGGCCACCTTCTCCGCGCCCGGCAGTCCCTGCCCGCGCCCGCGCTCGCGTGCTCAGCCGCGTCCAGCCCGCGCCCCAGGCCGCGCCCTCCCTGCCGGTCGCGCCCCGGCCGCGCCGCCCTGCCCGGCTGCCTCCTCCCCGTCAGGCCGCGCCCCGGCCGCATCCTCCCGGTCCGGCTGTGCCCCAGGCCGCGCGCCCCAAGCCGAGCCTCTTCCGTGCGCCCCAGTCCCCGCGGCTGCCTCCCCCGCCGACTTCTCGATCTGGCTGGGGCTGCCGCTGCTCGGGCTCCTGTGTCCGCAGGCGCCGCCCCGGGCCGGTCTTCCTGGCCTCCCGATTCCCCCACTCGGGGCTGGCTCGGGCTAGCGTGAGGCTCTCTGCCCCGATCCAGATCCAGATCGGGGGGAGTTAACCAAAAAAAAACAGAGTAGAAACACAAAGTTCTGTCATGTCTTCTGCGGGCTATGTTGCTGTTCATAGGTGCTCAGTGATCTTTGATGGCACCAACTATGCTGAGTTTGTGGGGTTCATGCGCATCCATATGCGTGGTCTTCTTCTGTGGGGTGTTCTTTCTGGTGAGGTCCCCTACCCGCCATGCCCTGTTGCGCCCGTTGCCCCAATCCCACCGGTGCCGCCGGTACTTGCTGCCGAGGCTTCTCAGGCTGACCGGGATGCCGCCAAGGCCCTTGATGATGCTGTAGTTGATGCTTATGATCAGCAGGTATCTACTTATTCCGATGCTCTTTCGGTGTACCGCGATGATCTCTCTGCTTACACTCAGTGGTGCAATGACAATGCTCGTGCTACTGCTGTTCTCACTGCAAGTGTCCTCCCTCAGTTTGCTTCGGAGTTCATGGGACTTGGCACCGTTGCAGCGATGTGGTCTTATCTTTGTCAGCGATATCAGCCCTCTGGTGATGCTCTCTACCTATCTGTGGTGCGTCAGGAGCACACACTCCAGCAAGGTGATTCCTCTGTTGATGAGTTCTATTCACAGTGCTCTGCCATCTGGCGCCAGCTTGACTCTCTTCGAACAGTTGTTTGTGGCAACTGTCGTTGCTATCAGACTACTCGGTCTGATCTGGAGTTTCAGCGTGTCCATGAGTTCTTATATCGTCTCCGCTCTGATTTTGAGCCTAGACGTGCTCACTTGCTTGCTCGTGGTCGTGTTCCTATCTCGGAGGTGCTTGCCGAGCTTCGTGCTAAGGAGACCCGTCTTCGCTTTGCTGGTTTGCTGGTGGTCCCGTCTGTGCTGGCTGCTCGGGCTCCTGTGTCGTCTGCTCGGCTCACCGCTCCACCGCTCCTCCTCACACCTTCAGGGGGGTGGGTCGCCCTGCTTATACTGAGAGGGGCCGGTCGCGCCGTGACACCTTTTGTGGCTACTGCTCTCGGCCAGGTCACCCAGAGTCTGATTGCCGTGAGAAGAAGCGAGACTAGTGGCGCTCCTCTTCCAGTGGGACTCCTGGATCTTCCTCGACTCCGTCACTCACTGATCAGGACATTGTGAGGCTCAAACACATCTTGGCTTCCTCAGACTCTTCGTCTATTGGCTCAGCTGCTGCTGTGACTGCGTCCACTTCTCCACCACCGCAGGCATCTACACAATCAGGTACATCTTCGTGGGTTTTGGATTCTGGAGCCTCCTTCCATATGTCTTCTGATTCTTCTATGCTGTCTTCTCTCCTACCTCTTGATTCGCATGTTAATGTTCTTACCGCCGATGGCACATCTCTCCCTGTTGCTAGTCGTGGTCTTCTTTCCACTCCATCTTTTTCTGTTCCTAGTGTTTCCCATGTTCCTCGTCTTACCATGAATCTGTTTTCCGCTGCCCAACTTACTGATTCTGGCTGTCGTGTTATTCTTGATACCGATTCTTGCTCCATTCAGGATCGTCGCACCAAGGCTTTGGTTGGTGCTGGCCCCCGGCGTCGTGAGTCAGAGGGCCTTTGGGAGGTTGACTGGCTTCATGTTCCTTCTGCTGCCACCATCCCTGCCAGCTCCCATGCTCTTGCTGCCTCTTCATCTGCGTCCTTCCAACAGTGGCATCATCGCCTTGGTCACATCTGTGGCTCTCGCTTGTCTTCTTTAGTTCGTCAGGGCCTCTTAGGGTCTGTATCTGGAGATGTTTCTTTACATTGTAATGGTTGCAGACTTGGCAAACAGACCCAGTTGCCTTATCCTACCAGTGAGTCGGTATCTCAGCGTCCTTTTGACTTAGTTCATTCTGATGTTTGGGGTCCCGCTCCTTTTGATTCTTAAGGTGGTCATCGCTATTATATCTTGTTTATTGATGATTTCTCTCGCTACACTTGGATCTACTTCATGAAATCTCGTAGCGAGGTTCTTTCTATATACAAACGTTTTGCTGCCATGGTTCATACCCAGTTTTCCACGCCCATTCGCACTTTTCGTGCTGACTCCGCTGGTGAGTTTATCTCCCAGCTGTTGCGTGGTTTTCTTGCGGAACAGGGTACTCTTGCCCAGTTCTCATGTCCTGGTGCTCATGCTCAGAATGGCGTTGCCGAACATAAGCATAGCCATCTACTTGAGACGGCTCGTGCTCTGATGATTGCCGCTTCTCTCCCACCCCACTTTTGGGCTGAGGTTGTTTCTGCATCCACCTACCTCATCAACATACAGCCATCGACTGCTCTGCAGGGTGGTATTCCTATGGAGTGTCTCACTAGTCGCTCTCCTGACTACTCCGCTCTTCGTATGTTTGGATGTGTGTGTTATGTCCTTCTTGCCCCACGAGAACGCACCAAGCTGACTGCTCAGTCGGTTAAGTGTGTTTTTCTTGGCTACAGTGATGAGCATAAGGGCTATCGCTGCTGGGATCCTGTTGGTCGTCGTTTGCGCATCTCGCGTGATGTGACCTTTGATGAGTCTCGCTCTTACTACCCACGTCCTTCTACCTCGAGCTTCTCTGTGGATGATCTGTCCTTTCTCCTTCTCCCTGATACACCCCGCTATGTGCCTCCTCATGTCTTTCCTCCTCCGCCTGCACCTCTCCTTCCTTCTCCTTCACCACTGACACCATCTTCCTCATCCTCCTCCTCCACCTCTCCACCATCATCTCCAGTCCGTCGCCCTCTCTCACCATTTCCTCTCCACTATACTCGTCGCCCTCATTCTGAGGATGTTTCCTCTGATGCGCCTTCCACCTCTGGTGCACCTCCTTTCACACCTTCCCCGGTTCATAACCTCCGTGCTCGGACTCGCCCCCCGCCTGATCGCTACTCTCCTGATCGGTATGGTCTCTCTGTCATTGCTGAGCCCACTTCCTATCGGACTGCCATGACTCAGCCTGAATGGCAGCTTGCGATGGCCGAAGAGCTTGCTGCCCTTGAGCGCTCTGGCACATGGGATCTGGTTTCCCTTCCTTCCGGTGTCCGTCCCATCACCTGCAAGTGGGTCTACAAGATTAAGACCCGCTCTGATGGTTCTCTTGAGCGCTACAAAGCGCGCCTTGTGGCCCGTGGTTTTCAGCAGGAGCAGGGACGCGATTATGATGAGACATTCGCTCTTGTGGCCCACATGACCACTGTTCGCACTCTTCTTGCTGTTGCCTCTGTTCGTCATTGGTCTATCTCTCAACTTGATGTTCAGAACACTTTCCTTAATGGCGAGTTGCGTGAGGAGGTTTATATGCAGCCACCACCGGGGTACTATGCTCCTGATGGTATGGTCTGTCGACTTCGCCGCTCCCTCTTGTTGGGAAACGTAGTAATTTCAAAAAAATTCCTACGCACACGCAAGATCATGGTGATGATATAGCAACGAGGGGAGAGTGTTGTCTACGTGCCCTCGTAGACCGAAGCGGAAGCGTTGACGCAACATAGAGGAAGTAGTCGTACGTCCTCCCGGTCCGACCGATCCAAGCACCGTTACTCCGGCACCTCCGAGTTCTTGACACGCGTACAGCTCGATGACGCACCCTCGATCTCCGATCCAGCAGAGGCGCCGAGGGGGAGTTCCGTCAGCACGACGGCGTGGTGATGATCTTGATGTTCTCCTGTCGCAGGGCTTCGCCTAAGCACCGCTACAATATGACCGAGGTGTAATATCGTGCAGGGGGCACCGCACACGGCTAAGGAACGATCAATGATCAACTTGTGTGTCTAGGGTGCCCCCCTACCCTCGTATATAAAGGAGGGAGGGAGGAGGTGGCCGGCCCAAGGAGGAGGCTCGCCATAGGGGAGTCCTACTCCCACCGGGAGTAGGATTCCCCCTTTCCTAGTCCAACTAGGGATCCTTCCATGTAGTAGGAGTAGGAGACTAGGAAGGGGAAGAGAGAAGGGAAGGAAGGAGAGGGTGCGGCCCCTCCACTTAGCCCAATTCGGACTAGGGCAAGGGGGGGCGCGCGGCCTACCCTAGGCAGCCCCTCTCTCTTTCCCGCAGGGCCCAATAAGGCCCAATACTTCTCCCGCCGAATTCCCGTAACTCTCCGGTACTCCAAAAAATACCCGAATGACTCGGAACCTTTCCGAACTCCGAATATAGTCGTCCAATATGTCGATCTTTACGTCTCGACCATTTCGAGACTCCTCGTCATGTCCCCGATCTCATCCGGGACTCCGAACTCCTTCGGTACATCAAAAACTCATAAACTCATAATAAAACTGTCATCGAAACCTTAAGCGTGCGGACCCTATGGTTCGAGAATAATGTAGACATGACCGAGACATGTCTCCGGTCAATAACCAATAGCGGGACCTGGATGCCCATATTGGTTCCTACAAATTCTATGAAGATCTTTATCGGTCAAACCGCATAACAACATACTTTGTTCCCTTTGTCATCGGTATGTTACTTGCCCGAGATTTGATCGTCGGTATCCAATACCTAGTTCAATCTCGTTACCGGCAAGTCTCTTTACTCGTTCTGTAATACGTCATCTCATAACTAACTCATTAGTTACATGCTTGCAAGGCTTAGGTGATGAGTATTACCGAGAGGGCCCAGAGATACCTCTCCGACAATCGGAGTGACAAATCCTAATCTCGAATTATGCCAACTCAACATGTACCTTCGGAAACACCTGTAGAGCACCTTTATAATCACCCAGTTACGTTGTGACGTTTGGTAGCACACAAAGTGTTCTTCCGGTAAACGGGAGTTGCACAATCTCATAGTTGTAGGAACTTTGTATAAGTCATGAAGAAAGCAATAGCAGTATACTAAACGATCAAGTGCTAGGCTAACAGAATGGGTCATGTCAATCACATCATTCTTCTAATGATGTGATCCCACTAATCAAATGACAACACATGTCTATGGTCAGGAAACATAACCATCTTTGATTAATGAGCTAGTCAAGTAGAGGCATACTAGTGACTATAGTTTTGTATATGTATTCACACATGTATTATGTTTCCGGTTAATACAATTCTAGCATGAATAATAAACATTTATCATGATATGAGGAAATAAATAATAACTTTATTATTGCCTCTAGGGCATATTTCCGTCAGTCTCCCACTTGCATTAGAGTCAATAATCTAGTTCACATCGCCATGTGATTTAACACCAATATTCATATCTGTATATGATTAACACCCATAGTTCACATCATCATGTGACCAACATCCAAAGGGTTTACTAGAGTCAATAATCTAGTTCACATCGCTATGTGATTAACACCCAAAGAGTACTAAGGTGTGATCATGTTTTGTTCGTGAGAGAAGCTTAGTCAACGGGTCTGTCACATTCAGAGCCGTATGTATTTTGCAAATATTTTATGTCCACAATGCTCTGCACGGAGCTACTCTAGCTAATTGCTCCCACTTTCAATATGTATCCAGGTTGAGACTTAGAGTCATCTGGATCAGTGTAAAAGTTTGCACTGATGTAACTTTTACAACAAACTCTTTTATCACCTCCATAATCGAGAAACATCTCCTTAGTCCTTACTAAGGATATTCTTGACCAATGTCCAGTGATCTACTCCTAGATCACTATTGTACTCCCTTGTCAAATACAGAGCAAGGTATACAATAGTTCTGGTACATAGCATAGCATACTTTATAGAACCTATGACTGAGGCATAGGGAATGACTTTTCATTCTCGTTCTATTTTCTGCTGTGGTCGGGATTTGAGTCTTACTCAATTTCATACCTTTGCAACACAGGCAAGAACTCTTTCTTTGACTGTTCCATTTTGAACTATTTCAAAATCTTGCCAAGGTATGTACTCATTGAAAATCTTATCAAGCGTCTTGATCTATCTCAATAGATCTTGATGCTCAATATGTAAGTAGCTTTTACTGAGGTCTTTTCTTTTTAAAGAACTCCTTTAAAACACTCCTTTATGCTTTGCAGAAAAATTCTACATCATTTCTGATCAACAATATGTCACTCACATATACTAATCAGAAAGGCTGTAGTGCTCCCACTCACTTTATTGTAAATACAGGCTTCATCGTAAGTCCATATAAAACTATATGCTTTGATCAACTTATCAAAGCGTATATTCCAACTCCGAGATGCTTGCACCAGTCCATAGATAGATCGCTGGAGCTTGCACATTTTGTTAGCACCTTTAGGATTGACAAAACCTTCTGGTTGCATCATATACAACTCTTCTTTAATAAATCCATTAAGGAATGCAGTTTTGACATCCATTTGCCAGATTTCATAAAATGTGGCAATTGCTAACATGATTCAGACAGACTTAAGCATCGATACGAGTGAGAAAATCTCATCGTATTAAACACCTTGAACTTGTTGAAAACCTTTCGCAACAAGTCGAGCTTGGTAGATAGTAATACTACTATCAGTGTCCGTCTTCCTCTTGAAGATCCATTCATTTAACATGGCTTGCTGATCATCGAGCAAGTCAATCAAAGTCCATACTTTGTTCTCGTACATGGATCATATCTCAGATTTTATGGCCTCGAGCCATTTCGCGAAATCTGGGCTCATCATTGCTTCCTCATAGTTCGTAGGTTCATCATGGTCTAGTAACATGACTTCCAGAACATGATTACTACACCACTCTGGTGCGGATCTTACTTTGGAAGACCTACGAGGTTCTGTAGTAACTTGATCTGAAGTTTCATGATCATCATCATTAGCTTCCTCACTAATTGGTGTAGGAATCACTGGAACTGATTTCCGTGATGAACTACTTTTCAATTCTGGAGAAGGTACAAATTACCTTATCAAGCTCTACTTTCCTCCCACTCACTTCTTTCAAGAGAAACTCCTTCTCTAGAAAGGATCCATTTTTAGCAATGAATATCTTGCCTTCGGATCTGTGATAGAAGGTGTACCCAACTATTGCCTTTGGGTATTCTATGAAGACGCACTTCTCCGATTTGGGTTCGAGCTTATCAGGATGAAACTTTTTCACATAAGCATCGCAACTCCAAATTTTAAGAAACGACAACTTGGGTTTCTTGCTAAACCACAGTTCATATGGTGTCGTCTCAACGGATTTAGATGGTGCCCTTTTTTAACGTGAATGCAGCTGTCTCTAATGCATAACCCCAAAATGATATTGGTAAATCAGTAAGAGACATCATAGATCGCACCATATCCAATAAAGTGCGGTTACGACGTTTGGACACACCATAACGTTGTGGTGTTCCAGGTGGCGTGAGCTGTGAAACTATTTCTCATTGTTTTAATTGAAGACCAAACTCGTAACTCAAATATTCATCTCCACAATCAGATCGCAGAAACTTTATTTTCTTGTTATGATGATTTTCTACTTCACTCTGAAATTCTTTGAACCTTTCAACTATTTCAGATTTATGTTTCATCAAGTAGATATACCCATATCTGCTCAAATCATCTGTGAAGGTCAGAAAATAATGATACTTGCCACGAGCCTTCATACTCATTGGTCTGCATACATCAGTATGTATTATTTTCAATAAGTCAGTAGCTCGTTCCATTGTTCCGAAGAACGGAGTTTTAGTCATCTTGCCCAAAAAGGCACGGTTCGCAAGCATCAAATGATTCATAACCAAGTGATTCCGAAAATCCATCTTTATGGAGTTTCTTCATGCGCTTTACACCGATATGACCCAAACGGCAGTGCCACAAATAAGTTGCACTATCATTATTAACTTTGCATCTTTTGGCCTCAATATTATGAATATGTGTATCACTACGATCGAGATCCAACAAACTATTTTCATTGGGTGTATGACCATTGAAGGTTTTATTCATGTAAACAGAACAACAATTATTCTTTAACTTACATGAATAACCGTATTGCAATAAACATGATCAAATCATATTCATGCTCAACGCAAACGCCAAATAACATTTATTTAGGTTTAACACTAATCCCGAAAGTATAGGGAGTGTGCGATGATGATCATATCAATCTTGGAACTACTTCCAACACTCATCGTCACTTCACCCTCAACTAGTCTCTGTTTATTCTGTAACTCCTGTTTCGAGTTACTAATCTTAGCTACCGAACAAGTATCAAATACTCAGGGGCTACTATAAACACTAGTAAGGCACACATTAATAATCTGTATATCAAATATACCCTTGTTTACTTTGCCATCCTTCTTATCCACCAAATATTCAGGGCATTTCCGCTTCCAGTAACCATTTCCTTTGCAGTGTAAACACTCAGTTTCAGGCTATGGTCCAGCTTTGGACTTCTTCGCTGGAGTGACAACTTGCTTGTCTTTCCACTTGAAGTTCCCTTTCTTTCCCTTTGCCCTTTACTTGAAACTAGTGGTCTTGTCAATCATCAACACTTGATGCTCTTTTCTTGATTTCTACCTTCGTTGATTTCAACATCACGAAGAGCTCGGGAATCGTTTTCGTCATCCCTTGCATACTATAGTTCATCACGAAGTTCTAGTAACTTAGTGATGGTGTCTAGAGAATTCTGTCAATCACTATCTTATCTGGAAGATTAACTCCCACTTGATTCAAGCGATTGAAGTACCCAGACAATCTGAGTACATGCTCACTAGTTGAGCGATTCTCCTCCATCTTTTAGCTATAGAACTTGTTGGAGACTTCATATCTCTCAACTCGGGTATTTGCTTGAAATATTAACTTCAACTCCTGGAACATCTCATATGGTCCATGACGTTCAAAACGTCTTTGAAGTCCCGATTCTAAGCCGTTAAGCATGGTGCACTAAACTATCAAGTAGTCATCATATTGAGCTAGCCAAACGTTCATAACGTCTGCATCTGCTCCTGCAATAGGTCTGTCACCTAGCGGTGCATCAAGAACATAATTCTTCTGTGCAGCAATGAGGATAAACCTCAGATCACGGATCAAATCCGCAACATTGCTACTAACATTTTTCAACACAGTTTTCTCTAGGAACATTTCAAAATAAACATATGAAAGCAACAACGCGAGCTATTGATCTACAACATAATTTGCAAAATACTACTAGGACTAAGTTCATGATAAATTAAAGTTCAATTAATCATATTACTTTAAGAACTCCCACTTAGACAGACATCTCTCTAGTCATCTCAGTGATCACGTGATTCAAATTAACTAACCCATGACCGATCATCACGTGAGATGGAGTAGTTTTCAATGGTGAACATCACTATGTTGATCATATCTACTATATGATTCACGCTCAACCTTTCGGTCTCCGTGCTCCGAGGCCGTATCTGCATATGCTAGGCTCGTCAAGTTTAACCTGAGTATTCTGCGTGTGCAAAACTGGCTTGCACCCGTTGTAGATGGACGTAGAGCTTATCACACCCGATCATCACGTGGTGTCTGGGCACGACGAACTTTGGCAACAGTGCATACTCAGGGAGAACACTTCTTGATAATTTTAGTGAGAGATCATCTTAAAATGCTACCGTCAAACAAAGCAAGATAAGATGCATAAAGGATAAACATCACATGCAATCAATATAAGTGATATGATATGGCCATCATCATCTTGTGCTTGTGATCTCCATCTTCGAAGCACCGTCGTGATCACCATCATCACCGGCGCGACACCTTGATCTCCATCGTAGCATCGTTGTCGTTACGCCATCTATTGCTTCTACGACTATCGCTACCGCTTAGTGATAAAGTAAAGCAATTACAGGGCGTTTGCATTTCATACAATAAAGCGACAACCATATGGCTCCTGCCAGTTGCCGATAACTTCGGTTACAAAACATGATCATCTCATACAATAAAATATAGCATCACGTCTTGACCATATCACATCACAACATGCCCTGCAAAAACAAGTTAGACGTCCTCTACTTTGTTGTTGCAAATTTTACGTGGCTGCTACGGGCTTAGCAAGAACCGTTCTTACCTACGCATCAAAACCACAATGATAGTTTGTCAAATAGACTCCGTTTTAACCTTCACAAGGACCGGGCGTAGCCACACTCGGTTCAACTAAAGTGAGAGAGACAGACACCCACCAGCCACCTTTAAGCACAAGTGCTCGTAACGGTGAAACCAGTCTCGCGTAAGCGTACGCGTAATGTCGGTCCGGGCCGCTTCATCTCACAATACCGCTGAACCAAAGTATGACAATGCTGGTAGGAAGTATGACTTATATCGTCCACAACTCACTTGTGTTCTACTCGTGCATATAACATCAACGCATAAAACCTAGGCTCGGATGCCACTGTTGGGGAATGTAGTAATTTCAAAAAAATTCCTACGCACACGCAAGATCATGGTGATGATATAGCAACGAGGGGAGAGTGTTGTCTACGTACCCTCGTAGACCGAAGCGGAAGCGTTGACGCAACGTAGAGGAAGTAGTCGTACGTCCTCCCGGTCCGACCGATCCAAGCACCGTTACTCCGGCACCTCCGAGTTCTTGATACGCGTACAGCTCGATGACGCACCCTCGATCTCCGATCCAGCAGAGGCGCCGAGGGGGAGTTCCGTCAGCACGACGGCGTGGTGAAGATCTTGATGTTCTCCTGTCGCAGGGCTTCGCCTAAGCACTGCTACAATATGACCGAGGTGTAATATCGTGGAGGGGGGCACCGCACACGGCTAAGGAACGATCAATGATCAACTTGTGGGTCTAGGGTGCCCCCCTACCCCCATATATAAAGGAGGGAGGAAGGAGGTGGCCGGCCCAAGGAGGAGGCGCGCCATCGGGGAGTCCTACTCCCACCGGGAGTAGGATTCCCCCTTTCCTAGTCCAACTAGGGATCCTTCCATGTAGTAGGAGTAGGAGACTAGGAAGGGGAAGAGAGAAGGGAAGGAAGGAGAGGGTGCGGCCCCTCCCCTTAGCCCAATTCGGACTAGGGCAAGGGGGGGCGCGCGGCCTACCCTAGGCAGCCCCTCTCTCTTTCCCGCAGGGCCCAATAAGGCCCAATACTTCTCCCGGCGAATTCCCGTAACTCTCCGGTACTCCGAAAAATACCCGAATGACTCGGAACCTTTCCGAACTCCGAATATAGTCGTCCAATATATCGATCTTTACGTCTCGATCATTTCGAGACTCCTCGTCATGTCCCCGATCTCATTCGGGACTCCGAACTCCTTCGGTACATCAAAAACTCATAAACTCATAATAAAACTGTCATCGAAACCTTAAGCGTGCGGACCCTACGGTTCGAGAATAATATAGACATGACCGAGACATGTCTCCGGTCAATAACCAATAGCGGGACCTGGATGCCCATATTGGTTCCTACAAATTCTACGAAGATCTTTATCGGTCAAACCGCATAACAACATACTTTGTTCCCTTTGTCATCGGTATGTTACTTGCCCGAGATTTGATCGTCGGTATCCAATACCTAGTTCAATCTCGTTACCGGCAAGTCTCTTTACTCGTTCTGTAATACGTCATCTCATAACTAACTCATTAGTTACATGCTTGCAAGGCTTAGGTGATGAGTATTACCGAGAGGGCCCAGAGATACCTCTCCGACAATCAGAGTGACAAATCCTAATCTTGAATCATGCC
Organism: Triticum timopheevii; assembly: GCA_963921465.1. NCBI lineage: Eukaryota > Viridiplantae > Streptophyta > Magnoliopsida > Poales > Poaceae > Triticum > Triticum timopheevii. Next base: position 111,601,585 of record OY997270.1, read on the forward strand.
AACTCAACATGTACCTTCGGAAACACCTGTAGAGCACCTTTATAATCACCCAGTTACGTTGTGACGTTTGGTAGCACACAAAGTGTTCTTCCGGTAAACGGGAGTTGCACAATCTCATAGTTGTAGGAACTTTGTATAAGTCATGAAGAAAGCAATAGCAGTATACTAAACGATCAAGTGCTAGGCTAACAGAATGGGTCATGTCAATCACATCATTCTTCTAATGATGTGATCCCACTAATCAAATGACAACACATGTCTATGGTCAGGAAACATAACCATCTTTGATTAATGAGCTAGTCAAGTAGAGGCATACTAGTGACTATAGTTTTGTATATGTATTCACACATGTATTATGTTTCCGGTTAATACAATTTTAGCATGAATAATAAACATTTATCATGATATGAGGAAATAAATAATAACTTTATTATTGCCTCTAGGGCATATTTCCTTCACCTCTATGGTCTTAAACAGGCCCCTCGTGCCTGGTTTGAGCGTTTCGCCTCTGTGGTGACTGCCGCTGGTTTCTTGTCCAGTGATCATGATCCTGCATTGTTTGTTCACACGTCTCCTCGTGGTCGGACTCTGCTCCTTCTCTATGTTGATGACATCATCATCACTGGTGATGACTCTGACCACATAGCCTTTGTTAAGGCTCGCCTTCGCGACCAGTTCCTCATGACTGATCTTGGTCCACTTTGCTACTTTCTTGGCATTGAGATCTCCTCGACCTCTGATGGCTTCTACATTTCCCAAGAAAAATATATTCAGGATCTTCTTGCTCGCGCTGCTCTCGGTGATGAGCGCACAGTTGTGACTCCTATGGAGCTCAACATTCAGCTTCGTGCCTCTGATGGTGACCCTCTCCCTAACCCCACTCGCTATCGTCACCTTGTTGGCAGTCTTGTATATCTTGCTGTTACGCGTCCTGATATCTCCTATCCTGTTCATATCCTGAGTCAGTTCGTTGCAGCACCCACCTCTGTCCACTATAGTCATCTCCTTCGTGTTCTACGATATCTTCGTGGCACGCTCTCTTAGCGCCTTTTCTTTCCCCGCTCCAGCTCTCTTGAGCTCCAGGCCTACTCTGATGCTACCTGGGCTAGTGATCCCTCTGATCGACGCTCGCTGTCTGCTTATTGTGTTTTTCTTGGTGGCTCTCTTATTGCCTGGAAGACAAAGAAACAGACTGCAGTTTCTCGCTCGAGTATAGAGGCTGAGTTGCGAGCCATGGCTATGCTGACAGCTGAGGTGATCTGGTTACGGTGGTTACTTGAGGACTTTGGTGTGTCTGCTACTACCTCGACTCCCTTATTGTCAGACAGTACTGGTGCTATCAGTATTGCGCGTGACCCGGTGAAGCATGAGCTCACCAAGCATATCGGTGTGGATGCCCACTTTGTGCGTGCTGCTGTGCAGGATCAGACTCTCGCTCTTCACTATGTGCCCTCTGAGTTACAGTTGGCGGACTTCTTCACGAAGGCACACACTCGAGCGCAGCATAGTTTTCTTCTCTCCAAACTCAGTGTTGTTGATCCACCATGAGTTTGAGGGGGGTGTTAGATGTGTATAGTCTTTCTTGCCCTTTATCATACACATGTATATGTACTGGCCCTTGGCCCTCCTGTGAATGTAGTTGCTCACTTATCCAACAAAGATGTCTTCAGACAGAACTGTTTGAAGACCTAAGTGCGCGTAAGATATGCTCAACGCACTCCCTTGTAGTGGCCTTCCTCCCTTCTTTATAGTTCCAAAAATCAACGGCACGCCCTGTTCCGTCGGTGTTGTACTCTTTCCTCTCCATCAATGCACTGATGACAGAATTATAGGGGCCTTCTCCCCATGCCATCTTCAGTCCTTGCAGCTTAACATCATCAACATCTATGACCACCTCCTAGTTTTGTAAGCCACACGACATCCGTCAACCTTAAGAGCTGATAAAACATATGCTGAAAGGTATCGTAATGCTTACAGTAAGCGAGTTACCTCAACTGTGACTGTCTTGAAGGGCTTCCAGTTTGGGTTATTAAGTAGCACCTGCCACAAGGTGTATAACTCAGAAGCTCCGCCACCAGATTTTCTCAGAGGCAGCTTCATATCGCAAGCATCCCTGAATGGCTTATCGTCTAATTTCCCCATTTCCTTTATCCCAAGGTACTGCCCAGCACCAATTTCAGTAAATTCCTGGAATACCAGTTTGCATATATAACATCAAATGACCTAGTCTCATGCGCCTCAAAACTAGTATGTACTCCCTCTGTAAAGAAATACTCCCTCCGCCCCACAATATAAGATGTTTTTGCAAGCTAAAACAGCTTGCAAAAATGTCTTATATTGTGGGACGGAGGGAGTATAAGAGTATTTAGATCACTAAAGTAGTGATCTAAAGGCTCTTATATTTATTTACAGAGGGAATATAGCATATAAGCAGCATTATGTATATGCTCACAGCGAACTCATAGATCTAGAGTGTATGTTATATCTAGGTAGATGATCAGTACAAGTTCAGGGATTTATGATCAAACCTTGATCAGTTTCTGTCTGATCACCTCCAAGTTATCCTCTCGGCTTGCATGCTGATAGGACCTATGTTTCTTTAGGCGATGTCCATCAACATCATTGCTCAACGATCCTTGGAGCAACATTTCCCGTTTATGTGTTGATCTTGTTGCCTGCTTACACAGAGAGACTCCTATGATCACAATACAACCCAAAAAGAAAGAAAAATATTGAATATAAAGTTATGCTTTTGTTCTGCAAATAAAAAATGCTTTTAAAGACAGAATCAGCTTAGGAGTTCAGTATGCAAACATTGACAAGGGCGTTGTCTCAGACTGGAAATAGAATCTAAGAGTTCCATGAGCTCTGTGAATGTTCATTTGATAAACATACACCACTGTCCAAGGGAAACCAATGCCCCGCTATATTTAGAGTATTTTAAATGATTGAGCTTGAAAATAATTTTCCTAAATTACTAAATTGTGCAATTTTTTATGCTGGCCCCTCCTCTTTGTTGGTGCAAGCTCCGCCACTGCATATATAGGTTGAAAGATAGCCACTTTATAGAGTAAACAGTTGCCCTTTATGGTGTTAGGTACTTCTGTTGCATCTTAGAACATAAATAACTAGTGTAAAATATGAAAGGCTGATGATGTTCCAAGTGAAAGGAGGCTTCGGGGGCAAAGGATATATGTATTAATTTTACCCTTCTGGGATGTACAGGCTCAGGACCAGGAGCACTTACTTTCTGTTGGTGAAGCTGAGTGGCATGGCTTCACTCTCCTGAAGCTTCCTCCTCAAAACCTCCAGCTCTTCGTTCCTTTGAGCAAGTTTTTGTTTGGCATCCTCAAGCTCTTTCTTAGCTGCCACATGTTCATGTTTTTCTTCTTCAAGCTCCTTCTTTGCTGCCACATGTTCATATTTTGTTTCTTCAAGCTCCTTCTTTGCTGCTACATGTTCATGTTTTGCTTCTTCAAGCTCCTTTGCTGCCACATGTTCATGTTTTGTTGCTTCAAGCTCCTTCTTTGCTGCCACATGTTCATGTTTTGTTTTTTCAAGCTCCTTCTTTACAGTTTCAAGCTGCTCCTTCATCGGTGCCACCCCCTCCTTCATTGAGTGTGTTTTTTTGTAGGTCCACAGCATTACTGTGCTACCAAACGAGTCCAGCATAAAATATCAGGATCCTAAGAAACTTACTTTGGAACAGAACTTGAACTATATGAAAGATCGCGAACCTTGATAATCATGCTGCAAATTCTCCTTTTCTTCTATGACGAAATTAATCTGATCCAGTAACTCCATTTTTTCATCCTGGAGCTTCTTGTTCTCTTTTACGAGTTTATCAACCATAGTCTTAATTTCCAGGTACTCGACATGGGCATCCCTGTGGTAGCATATCTTTGACTGAAGCTTTAAAACCAATGCATCACCAATGTCGGCCATATAGCTTGCAGGTTCAATGCCTAAGAGAATATCACAAACATAGAAGTCATCAGGATGGGCTATAAGCATTAGAAGTGGTGGAGCTTGCACCAGCAACAAGGAGGGAACAACATCAAATGATGCACAAATTTAGTAACAGGAATATAATTTTTCCAGCTTAATCACTTAAAAACTCTAAATATCATTACAAATCATATACAGTTATAAAAATGTAGGGGGGGGGGGGGGGGGGGGGGAGCAAAGAACACCTTCAGTGGGTCAATTTAGAATCTCATCAAGGCATATGTAGCAACTCCACCATTTGTGTCATACCGCCGTTGTCGAAACAGAGAAATTACACTCAGTTTTGTACTAATAAACTACAATGTCACTGGTGAACAAAATTTACCCCATCGAAGTAGTAAAAGAGTGGGAATGAAGCATACGGAAACACTTTTCATTTGGACCATCCAGAATTCCATCAAGGACAAACAAAAGTTCATAATTTAGTTTCGCCCACATGTTCACTATTGCTCATTTCATGAATTTTGGTTGACAAAAAAGAAAAACATATTGCCTAATAATAGAATAGGGGATTAGACAATGTGGGCTTATCTATTTTACGTCCTAATGGAAATAGATGAATCAATGTCATATGGTGTTCAATCAAAACAAAAGTCGATATTCACCAAAGTAACCAGGGCATCAACACTGATGGGAACAATTTCAGGGCTAAAGATGACATGTTGCCCTAGAAGCAGAGCCTGCCGAGCATGTAATGCAACCCAAGAACAATCCGTATCAAGAAAAACAGTCACACAAATACACACTGAAATCTGGCTGAAATAATCTAAGGACAAACAGGGCAGAAACGGTTCCCAGAAGAAACCCATCAAAGAAAGCAATAACACATTTACTCCAACTGCCGAAAGATAAACAGAATGGTCGCAAGATACTGAACTTGTTGTGTCTGACAAACATACCAAAATACAAGTTAAGGTTTTCTACAGAAATACAAAAGTTAATGAACAAATATTCTTCCTAACCTCCAAAGAGAAACCAAATTGCACAGTGAAGAAACCATGGAGGGGACATGCTATTTTTTTTCCCTTGCAAAAAGTAGAATAGCGGAAATAAAGGGGATAAATTTCACAAAGCCGTGAAAAATCTGAACAGATAACTGGTGAAAAGCATTAATCATCTGGATCATACACCCCACAACCAACAAGAGTAGGCAGAAAGTAGGACAGATTAACAGAAGCAAAGTGAAAAATCTGAACCTTTTACGACCCAGCAGAACTCTGCATCAAGAACAAATGCACGAGACGAAAACAGCAAGAGCGAAGAAACTAAATGTGGTGCTATAGCTTGGGGCTTTCTTGCACACTGGAGGAAGACGAAGAGAGGCACTCAACTCAGTTCGTCGTCTCGGGGCTATATACACAGAACTCTGGTCATTGAATCCACTCACCGACCAAGCCACCAAGACACGGTGTTCTGAAGGCTAATCTTTTTTGAGTCAATTACAACGGTGGTGCTAGAACTTGGCGTAAATGGTCACTTTGGTGTTAGAAGTTGCGGTGTACATTAAAGTGGTGTAAAAACTTGGCTTAGGCGTGCAAATACAATGCATATCTCGTTTTGTATACATAATCTGTGCTGAGTAGGCACGTGGGTCCGATGTCAGCTAGTGAACCAGGAAGATTGTTTTTCTCGAAAACCCCCTCAAAAAATATTATTGACAAAAAAGATCGTATGGACGTGGAATTTTTCTTCTCTAAGCCCAGTGGGCCTTGCAAGTCAATATTAAAATATTAAATGAAAAGCATTTAGGGCAGATTTCGAACTCGCAAGCTCCAGCTACAAAGACAACAGCTTAACCACTCCACTCTACACGTTGATTTGTTAGGAAGGACGCATGCGGAGCTTAAATCGGCTACACATGTTGCAGCCCATTTTGCACAAGCTATTTTTGTTAGACACTTTAAAACGTTAGTAATAAAAATTATGTTTCAATATTTGTGTGTTATCAGCATGATGTAGATAAAAACAATGAAATATATAGCTGTGCATATATAAAATATTTATTTAATATGGGCATTTAAAATGTATATTAGATACAATGTTTAATTAATACAAAAAGAGCATACACTCATGGCGTATAGTTAAATTTTCAAATGATGGTTACAAATATTTACTTAATATCTATAATTATTCACATGTATATATTTTTTACACATGACTTATATTCAAAAACAGTATATATTTTGAATATTATACACGATTGAATATCCATATCAACAGTTTTAAATTAAAATTATGAATATTTTTAATTGTACAAAAATTGAACTATGCAAATGTGCTTATAATTGTTGAAATGTTTGTATGATTAAAATAATATTTTTTAAATCAATTTTAAAATAAATTGTATCATTTTAAATTTTTCATACAATTTTACCATTCAAAAATATTAATTTCAATAAAAGAATGCGCAAATAATACACGACCAATTTTAAAAATAAGTTATTTAATCTGTATGCATGGTAGTTTTAAAACTAAATATACCAATGTTTCGAAAATATCACATGCACATTTTTATTTCATATACTCCCTCCGTTCCAAAATAGATGACTCAACTTTGTACTAACTTTAGTATAAAGTTGAGTCATCTATTTTGGAACGGAGGGAGTACATTTTTAATTTCTGTACTAATTAAAAAAATTATATCATACATGGGTGTATATCTAATTTTTTTTAATAATCATGGTTTGTTTGTATAAAATTTATATCACACAAACTTTTAAACATAAATTTTATCATTTACGTCTTATAAATATATCTTTAAAAAATAGCTCGTGCAAAATGGGCTGCAATAACTGCAGCCCATTTAAACTTCAGAGGCGTAACTGTTAAATACATGTAGTTCTCAAAAAAAAAACATGTTGCTAAAAAACCAGTTAAACACATATATTATAGTTATCCATCAATAACATTGTAACAGCAACAGCGTACTGGTTGGACAGGTATGTTTTGTTTGCATGGTGGTGTGTTCGATTCTTGGCTTTCCCTTTTTCTTGTTAATTTTAACCATCAGGACCCGCTGGTTAGAGACGTGGACTTTTTTGTAGAAAGACATATTCCAGGGGTGGCTGACGGCAGGACCCACATGCCTAGTCAGCGCAGATTCCGCATACCAACGCGATTAACACTGTATTTGCACGGTCGAGACAAGTTTTTGCATCACTTCGATGTACACCGCAATTTATAGTATCAAAGTGACCGTTTGCGGCAAGTTCTAACACCACGAGTGTAATTGACTCATCTTTTTTCAGTACTAACTCACACCACCTTGTAGCATCTGAGGACCCCACGTGTATTAAGGTGTGATGGCTTCTTTTACTGAGTGAATATAATGGTGTGAGCTACTGGGACAGATGAGGCAATGTCATTTCGGTTGGCTCTTTAAAAATTACTCCGTAAAAGAAATACTCATTTATACAATATATGCACTCGGAAAAATCACGTGGTCTGCACCAAGAAAAGAAAGAAGATGAGGAGGACTAGCAATTACTTGTGCACCAGATCCTTCCCCCCATCGCTTGAACACACAAAAAAGCACACTGTTGAGCAAAAAATAGCAATGCACAATTGCACATCGTATTGCAAACCTGGATGTCTTAGTTTATTCAGATATTTTTTGAAGGCCCAAAGAAAATTTCAACCAAGTGCTGTGACCAAGAGCCTTCAACCAGGAGGCCAAATCATTACCTTGGCATTGATGAGCCAATAGCCAGTCGAGGGCAGATGAGAGAACATGTGCCTCGAGATGTGTGACCTAAGATTTAGAGACATCCACCGGCAAAACTGGAGCGGACGGAGGAGACGGTGAAGCAGGGGCGTTGCAGGCGGTACAGCCGGTAGAAGGCGTCGCCCGCGGCGACTAGCGCGAGGAGGACGAGGACGCGGAGGCGGAAGCTTCTTGACGCGACGGTGATGGGTTAGTGGTTGTGTCAGGGAGCTTAGGCGTGGCGGGGCGGAGCATGGAGCGGGAGCGACGGCGTGGAGGTGACCTGCCGGTGGCGGCCCACATCGGGGAGCGGCGTGCCGCGTGCGCCTCGGGACAGGGGAGAATGTATCCGGTGGTCTCATTCATCGCATGTTCCCACGATCCCAAATTAGAAAACAAAATGTTTCAAAAGATTCTTATTTTTTCCTTAATGTTTACAAGGCATGTATCTACAAACTCTAAAGTTTTCATTAGCTACCTTTTCTTCTTCACCCACCTTGTACTATCAATGAATTTGCACCTCAAATCCATGTGGCAACCACGTTAGTAGAACCACTATGCTTGGAAGCCACAACAATGAAAACCTCTTTGAGGTTAGTGAACGGTTAAGAATAGAAATGTTTATAAATTTGGGATTTGTTTTGTACGTTTGACAATATTAGAGCAAATGCAGAAATACACACAAAGTTCAGCCTATGCAACTTAATGTGACTAGTAGAGTGTTGAGGAACGATGAGTAGTTGTTCTTTTTTTTTTTTGCGAAATAGCATAGTACCAAACTATATTTGCTAATTTGGTTCACTATATTATTATTTTTTGCACACGACACATAAAACATGGTTTCGCACAGCCATATAAATTTAAATGTACTTCCGTACATAAATGTGGAAGTGCTTTGGAAAGTCATTGAAACATGTGAAAAAAGAGCTAAATACCAAAATTGCGTCCAACTTCATAGGCCAAGCGATGACTATAAGAAGTAGAGTGAGCCAAAGGCGTGTCGCCATCATCATCCCTCCTTCATCGAAGCTGGGCAAAATTTATTGTAGTAAATAATCAAAAAGTTATCGTGTTAAGGCCCCACAGGAACAGCGCATTAGAACAATAATCGCCGCTGATGAAGAAAAACGTAGATTGAAAATATTCAAGCTGCAGACACAGGAACGAAAAGGGGGTAATCCTCCTTTTCTCAAAAGAAAAAAAAGACACAGGAACGAAAACTAGATCCACTAAAGACCAACACCGACCGAATCCCACGAGATCCTTCGAAGACACAACTCCCACATCATCCGATGACACACGCCGGAATGGAAGTTAGACGGGAAGGACCTTATTCCATTCACGGAGCCATCGCCTCACGTTGTAAGTCTAGTTTTAATTTTTACATCAAGGAACCCTACTTCTTTTGTTTCCATTGTTTTTGTTTTATCATACTACTTCTTTGCTCCCATTGTACTTTCCACTCAAGGTCCTTTGCATTAGGGACGCGCCACTTGTGCCCACGTCGTACTCAAGAATAAAGATCAGTCAAAATCAATGTTAGCCTTTTTATGACCTAGCTCACCTTGTACTAGCAGATGGATTTAGCGGGTGTACCGCTTTTCTAACCAAAAAATGTAGTAAATCTCACCTCGTCTATGCTACCTCAATTTTTGGTGATTTGTATTTTACTCCCTCTGTTTAAAATAATTGAAGTTCTAGTTTAGTCATAAGTCAAACTTATTTAAGTTTGACCAACTCTATAGGAAACGCTAAGATCAACAACACCATCACCATACACGCATAGTATGAAAATTTAATTTCTAAGTAATCTCATGGCACTAATTTGGTGTTCCACTCCCTCTGTCCCAAAATAAGTGTCTCAACCTTGATACAACTTTTACTAACGTTGGCACAAAGTTGAGACACTTATTTTTGGACGGAGAGAGTATATCTTAATATATTTTTCTATGAATTTGGTCAGACTCAAAGAAGTTTAAGAGAAATTTAGAACTTCAATTATTTTGAAACGGAGGAAGTGGTATTTACAAGCATAAATTATGTTGGCCATAACATCCATGTGGACATGTATGGATCAGCGAGAAAAGGTATAATGAATTCTGCACCAGTTTTAATAGTTGGATGGTGTACACGCAGCAAGAGTAAGGGCCCTGGCACAAACTTTATTGTCTACAATGATATAGAAAAAACTTATTGCCTACTCGTACAATGCATGGTGATAATATTTTTCAATAAAAAGAGGCTTCTATATTAATTTCACACACGCACACACACAAACGAAATTCAGCAGTAACCACCGGTGTGTCTAAAGACTACAGAAGACGAGGTCCTTCAGATACATTCCACAATCTAGACAGCAATATTACCGAACCAAGGGCGCACTAGCATTCTGAAACCAAGCTATTATTCTTCACTCTCCAGGTATCAAACAGAAAGAAAAGCCACTCCAAGAAGGAAAACACTGGAACATTGAAGAAGAAGCGTGAAATGAAAATGGCACCAAAGTCAGTAACATATTCATGCATCAGAGTTCTTGTCAGAAGTTGAAACCGAGGTAACACAGAAGCAGCGGCTTATTGATACACCAGAGTTCTAACCAGACGCATGAAATTGTTGCGCAAAATAAAAGCCTGCTAAGATCATGACTTCCCCCCATGCTTTGCTAGTGTTGGACATCTGATGACTTCATTCATTACTTGCTGCCGACAGATCTTTCACTGGGTCATGCATGCTCGCAGTGGCAGTACACATTGTTCTCCTCGACCTGCGCAAGAAGCCAAAAACAAACTGTAAGCATGAGCTCGACGCGGAAAACAGTGGTAACGTAGAAACTCGATTCTCAAGGATATATATGTTTCTAGTTTTGATAATGTAAGAGAAATCCACCATGCATATTTGTATAGACCCGTCATGTTTTTGAGTTTTAGATCAGAGGAGGCAAGGTCTGCATCCCGCTTCCTTTCGATTCCACATGCCGCTTCCGTTCTGAGCTAAAACCGCACTAAAAGGAATATCGAAATTTCACATGAGCAATTCAAATTTAGTTGTGTCAGTTGTGTTGTTTCAGCCACCTAGTCATCATGCCCTGCAGCGACACAAACACTGTCCTATTTTACTGAGCAGGATAAATACCAAATAGTCGTCTCCCCTTTAGGGTGGCTAAACATATTTTTTGAAATGAAGTGTTTTCCTGACTAACTTTTCATTAACACACAGAGTTCAGCAGAGCACACTGGATGTCTAAACAGAATATGCATGAATCTAACAAATGGTACTAATAAGTAACATTTTGATGCCTTAAATGATTAAAGATAAGCTAATGCTTAAGGCAAAAGCAGTGACCACGACACATGTGACTGCCACAAGCCCACAACTGAAACACAAATTCTGATGCTCCAACAAGGATCCATGACATGCACATATAAAAAAAATACACAACAGAATCAGCAAGATGCATCTACCAAGGCTGTAACAAGTTCATAATCACCGACACCATACCTGTATGTCAGATGGACCCGCTTGAGTTTCTTTACATTGTCCAAGATACAGTCAACACACTCCCCAAGAGTGGCCTTCCTCCCTTCCTTATAGTTCCATAGATCGAAGGCATCACCTGTTACATCAGTGTTGTACTCTTTCCTCTCAACCAATGCACTAATGACAGCATTATAGGGGCCTTCTCCCCATGCCATCTTCAGTCCTTGCAGCTTATCATCATCAACATCTATGACCTCCTCCTAGTCACGTAAGGCACGCAAAATCTGTTAACCTTAAGAACTGCTGAAGCACATGCTGCAAGTTACAACGATCAGTAAACGAGTTACCTGATGATTGCCATCAACTATGACAGACTTGAAGGGTTTCCAGTTTGGACTATCGAGTAGTTCCTGCCATAGTGCGTACAGTTCAGAAGATTTCGCACCAGCATATTTAGGAGCCAGCTTGACAGCACAAGCATCCCGGAATGGCTTCTCATTTAATTTCCCCATTTTCTTTATCCCAATTGACTGTCCAGCATCAATTTCAGAGAACCCCTGAAATATCAATTTGGATATAATATCAATCGACCAGCTCTCATGCACCTCAAATTTACAAATTTAGCACCTACTCCCTCCGTTCCAAAATAGATGACCTAACTTTGTACTAACTTTAGTACAAAGTTGAGTCATCTATTTTGGAACGGAGGGAGTATATATGTAACGTATATGCATATGCTCACTGCAAGATCACGGATCTAGAATGTATGCAGTATTCCAGTTCAAGTTTGTATGAGAAAACCTTGATCAGCTTTTGTCTGACCACCTGCTGGTCGTCATCTCTGCCTGAATGCTGGCCAGCGGTTGGGTTATTTGGCACCTGCGGATAGGACCTCTGTTTTTTACAGCTATGTCTGTCTGTGTCATTGTCCGATGATCCTTGGAGCAGGATAGCCCGTTTATGTGATAATCTTGTTACCTGCTTACACAGAGAGACTCCTATAATCATAAACATAGACCAACAAGAAAAAATACCAAACATGAGGCTATTCTATCAAGGACAGAGAATCAGCTTAGAAGTTCGACAATGTTTAAGAATGAACAAACTACATAAATAAAACAGAGGAAATTCTGTGCTCCATGATTGTTCATTGCATTTATGCCACTGATTCCAAACAAGAGAGATATTTCATCGGCTTTGGTAGAATACTAGCGAAAAAACTAAACACATGGAAAGGTTCAGAGGTAGTCAGTTTATATAGTAATAGAAAACCATTAAGGTGTTAGTGCATCTAGAAAATGAAGAATTAAGTCAGAAGCTCCAAATTCTAAATAGTTGTGGTGAATGGCTGATGATGTTGCAAGATTAAAATTATGAGGCCACCGAAGCTCCAAATTCTAAATAGTTGTGGTAAATGGCTTTTAGTGTTTACCATTTTGGAATGAGCAGGCTCAGAAGCACTTCCAATTTGTTGCTCATGTTGAGTGTGCATGGCTTCACTCTCCTGAAGCTTCTTCCTTAGAGCCTTCAGCTCTTTGTTCTTCTGAGCAAGTTGCTCTTTTACCACAGCAAGCTCCTCCTTTGCTGCCACATGCTCATATTTTACTTCTTCAAGCTCCTTCTTTACCATTTCAAGCTGCTCCGCCATTGGTGCCACCAGCTCATTAATCACTGCCACCAAATGAGTGCAACATCAAACATCAGGATCCTGACAAAACTACTCCCTCCGTCCCAAAATGTAAGACGTTTTTTGACACTACGACTAGTGTCAAAAAACGTCTTACATTTTGGGACGGAGGGAGTAGTTTAGAATCAGAACTCAAACAACATGAAAGTTCACAGACCTTCATGATCATGCTGGAGTTTTTCCTTTTCTTCCACGATCTTATCAATAGTATTCAGGAATTCAGTGTTCTCAGCCAAGAGCTTATTCTTTTCTTCTACAACTTTATCAACCATAGTCTTGATATCCAGGTACTCGACAGCGGCATCCCTATGGTAGTATATCTTGGATTCAAGCTTGGAAATCAAAGCATCAATAGAGGCATCCCTTCCTCTGCTGTCTGCCATGTAGCCTGCAAGTTCATGGCTAACAGAATATCACAAACATAGTCACCTTACACCACATTATACTACCAGTGCTAGTGTGGCTGCTGTGGTTACCTGTGGCTTAGTTTGTAACTAAAAGTGCTTCTATGAACCAAAATAGCTCATTGATATGCATTATGAACATAGTAACAGAATGGATAAGAAACACCCATCATAGGAAAATAAGCACAAGACACCCCTCTCATTAAAGTTCATAAATCGCCCCCCTTGGCATGTTCCTCATTTTCAGCTCACACAATTTATGATTGGGAAAACACAGGAAACAGACACACAGGTGTTGTATATCATCCAAGGTGAAGGAACAGCCATGCGCTCATGCAATCCAAGATGATGAGGAAAAAGCCCCACCTTTACAGATGGTTCAACCAAGATGCTGCCTCCACAACTTCCGGCCCGGCCTCAAACTGATCTGCAGAGGGGAACAATCGATTAGGTGACTGAAAGACTGAAGGGGTTTAGGGCTTTAGGCAACACAAAAACTGAATTTCGAATCTACGAACAAAACAGGATGGGGATGATCCAGGAAGAAAGCCAGGAGACAGAGCAACAACACATTTCCTCCAACTTTCGAAAAGGACACACAAAAAAAGGTTGCAAGATCGGAAACTGTTCTTCCGCTTCCGATTCCGAAATAAGAGAGTTAAAAACACAAGTTACGGAATAAATATTTGTTCGGAACCTGCAAAATGAGACCAAATTGCGCGGGGGAAGGACTGGTTAAGGGGGAAAACACTCTGCTCCTTTCCCCACCTCCAAGAAAGAAAGAAGAACAACGCAAGAAGTGGGAAACTTTGACGAACCGAGAGCAAAGGCTCTTGGCACACAGACAAGAAACTCCCTTCAACCCTGTCAGGAATCCACAAAGAAACATCCACGGAGGCTCGAGCACAAACAAGAACACGGAGGCAACGAGCATACACATGGAAATGGAAAAAATCTTTACCCTCCTCTAGAACTGCGAACTGTAGAGGGAATCAGAGAACGAACGGGAATAGCAATGGGAGGGGAAAGTGAATGCGGTACCGGAGCTTCGGGGCTTTTCCCTTCTGGCGCATCAGCACATGGGACTATGGGAGGAAGAATACCAAGGAGGGGAAGGAGAGGACGGAATGGCGTGAGAGGAGCTGAAGCGCGCCGTTGCAACGGGAAGAGGACGAGACCCGAGGGCTGTAGCCGGCTGCGCCGCACGTGCCAGGCATGCTGCGCACCACTAGGCAGGTCCGGCAACGGGCGGGGTCTTCTGTGTACTGCAAAGGAGCTTTCCATGCTAATCACATTTCTAAAACCGGTTTCGTTTACAACTCACAATATATATAATTGATCCTACTGTTTCATCCTACTGTTTCATAAGGGCAACTCCACCAAATGGCCTCCAAATATCTGGATTGAACAGTCCGAATATTTTTTGTCAAATGACCGGACCAGTGTGACTGTCCAAAATGCCACAAACCGAAACCAAACATAGCGATGTTTGCATTTGTCCGATCCTCAGCTGCATAAGCCTTCAACAACGTGGGCCCATGTCAAAAAAAACCTCTCCGGCCTCTCGCAACACGTCCGCTTGCAAACCACGTCGCATTCATGCCGGTTTAGAACGAACTTGACCGAACAAGACAACGGGACAACTTCCTACCGTACTCAAGTTGGCTGGCATTCACACCGATGAGGCAAATTAGAAGCCAACTCCGGGCTCCCACATTCAAGTCGCCGCTCTGTCTCTCCCGTTACGTTCGCTCGCTCTCCCCGTTGCATTCATGCCGGTTCCTACCACATTCAAGACGGGTGACCGGCCGATGCGGCAAATGAGAAGCCAACCCTTAGCACCCGCATTCAAGCTGCGGGTCCGCCTGCCCATGCGCCTACTATTTAAAGCAAGTCGGCGATGCCACAAAACCCTACCCCTCTAAGCCTCATCTCCCTTCGTTCGAGACGTCAGCACACCACCCCTTCCTCCTTCGTCCACCGTTGTCGCTATGGTCGGGACCCGTCCTGGGTGGTCGAAGAGACTGTCGCCATGACGCCGCCACAAAGTCACGGTCGAGGTGCACGCGTGGGAATCCCCATGCACAACCCGCATTTCGAAGGGACAGCCTCAGGCCTCTCCTCGGTCGAGCTCAGACCAGAAGGATGAGATGACGGAGGAAGCGCTGAAGGAGGAGCAGGCGCTCGCATCGGTGCATGAGCCATCGTTTGACAGGTTCACCCTACTACAAGCGAAGCAACACTACAACCGGGTGATGGAGGATATGGAGCAGGAGAAACATGCATTGTCGGTGTCCGTGTTGCGGTTACCGTAGGAAGAGCAGTGGTACAACCTGCAGCTCCTCGAGGAGCATTAGCTGACGGAGTACTAGATCGCAGGGGAGCATGCGTTCGACCAGGCCGTCGGACCATGGTCACGATGGACCCAAGCATCATGGACAAGCCACGGGCAGTGCTCGATTCCATGAGAGGTGGTTGTTCTGCATGAATAAGGCGGAGCGAAACCGCCTCGAAGAGGCGTTGGAGGCGGAGACCAACGACATGTCGGACCAGTGTCCGCTTCTTATTTGGTGACTGGTTGAACGTCATTCGCCTCTATCCTATTCACGGACAAGCCCGGGCATGACAACGAACATTTAGTGATATATGCTTCGGTGATCACCGTTGCAATTGCCCTAAGTCACCAAAAATTCACAGGGGTACACAGGTGCGGGAGCACACACATTCGTAAAGTAGTTGGGCCCGCACGAGGGCACAGTCAGCCCTTCCCAGCCACCCGATTACCTCACAATTCGTAAAGTAATTGGATCCCGCATGAGGGTATAACCTCATGATTCGTAAAGTAATTAAATCCCGCACGAGGGTACAATAAGTATCAAGTTTTAATCTTTGAAACTTGCGGTCGTTCGCTCATCTAGTTTTAGAGTTGAAACTTTAAGCATTTTTTTACTGAAGTTGTGATTTCGTGGGCCATCACAACATTGCCATAGTCGCGGTCAAAAACTAATTAGACTAGTAGAGTGCCCGTGCGTTGCCACGGGCTCTTGAAATAGTTTGCAAGAGTTACATGTTAAATTTAAAATGTACAAACAAACACAATTATTATTGAATAAATGAAGTTCATTTTTGCAATGTAAATTGATAACAAAAGGAAAGATTAACGACATGTCCATGTAACAAACTGAGCGATGTTCCAACTAAACATCTATTATAAAACTATCAATATCTAGATGATGCGCTTAAGAAATTCTTTCACAATATAAGAAAAAAGTTGTCTTTAACTTCATTCCCACGATGTTTTATCAAGTATAATAAAAACTGTTTCCTCAAATCATACCCATCCTGCACAAACAATATATGTAGTTAGTATGAAAATTTCACGTTGAAGGTCTTAAAACATGTAACGGACAATACTCACCGCGCAAACCGGCTTGACCAATTCTTTACCGTTCCACCAGAGCATAAAATGAAAAAGAAAATAGCCAGACACATTCCTGCAATTTTTTAAATTAATAATATAAAGAATATATTGATAACAAAAATTCCGTAAAAGTAATGATAGAAATCCCGTAAAAGTAATGCATGTTAAATTTTTGTCGTTGCTACGGGCCATGAATATATTTTTGTCGGCTTATAGTTTCCATGCCTATACCAAAAAAATTGCAATCTTCTCACACCTCTTTCCTTCTTGATTGTCGCCGTGTCTACTTGACCATCCTCTCCTTGGCAACATTTGCTCCTCGCCCCTTGCCATCCACCTCCATTTTCTTCATCAGCCATTCTACCTTTAAAAGTCCATCTCACATTACCTTATTAGTTCCTCATGTATTGCAAGGGATGTGATGACAAATTATGTCTAGTTTACAAATGAAATGGCTCTTATTTCTTCTCACCTGCCCCAAAAAATGACGTTGAATTAAATTTCTTATTTACAAATAATGAACAGTTCAATGACCATGTTTGTTTCTCTTTATTCATCAACCTCAACAAAGACAACGCTCCCAAGGACCACAAGGAACGCAGAAGTACGAAAAAGATGTATTAGCTGAGAAAATAAAGAACCAAATAACTAAAGTGATTTCCTTCCTTAAGTTCTTCCATTTCATTGTGCATGTGAACATTTGTGTATGGGAAAGGTAGTTCAATAGTAATAGTCAAAAAGTATATTACAAACAAACGTGTAACTAAATGAGTTTCAAAAATAGCTAAAAACTTGTGCTTTCTTTTAAAATGAAAGAAGCCACATGCATCGCAACCCTTCAGTTTAGATCATTTATCTTAGGCTGCATGCAACATAACACACCATAGTTTTTTCATGTCCATACACATCCAGTATGTTTGCATCAATGAGTATTAATAAGCATTAAGAGGTTAATTAAAAACAACAAGGGGCTCAGAAGTTAAAAATGAATGACCAGGTTAGCAACTAAAATTCATTCGATAATATTACAACACTACATTGTACCCAAGCACAGGAATTTTCACCAGTACCTGCCATCGCAACCATGCCCATTCTAATGAATGCCTCAACTCCAGAGGGGGCGGGTTTCATTACTAAAAATCAAGCCTGGTCACCATATTGAAAACTGAAGAAACAACACCTAATTGTCATAGATATCTTTGACAGTGTAGACATCCTTAATTGGAAAAATTATTGGGCGCAACTGAAACGGTGTGGTGAAGTGCTGAAACACTTACTAACCCACCAGCTGGTGAGAAATCCAAGAAAGAGCAGGGAATTACTGATTTGAACAGCAAAAGCAAGCAAGTAGCTTGGTGACAACAAACTGAAAGCCATGACAATTGGCAAGAAGTGATAGGCACATTGCGATCTCCCAGGATGAACTCATGCAGATGCTCCTAGATGGACCACCAACCAACGTCCATTATAGAGTCTCTTTGAAAAGTAATCCAACTAAGGAATATTGTGTCTGTACCCATCTAGTGCACACACACAAAAATGGTTTTAAACAAGCCACTTTATTCAAATGGAATGAGCAGAATTTGCTAAAGAAAAAAATGCTCCCATTAATCGAGCATCTAGAATCCATGCATGACACCTAATAAAATTTTGGAAATACATATTATGATCACACAAAAAATGTATAAATCATACTTTTGTGCACTTTATCCAAACTCAGTGAAAAAACTATGGGGCATTGCTCAAATTAATTCACATCACCAGTAGCAAATACAAACATAAGCACAAGGCCAAGTCTTCCAAAGAAGGACCAAGACTTTCGATCATGTCAAACATAAACAACATAAGCTAATTTTCATGCGTTCTTTGCAACTTATTCGCTATTTTGGTCAATCTTATTTATATTCGAAGCATGAACCTTGAAAATACCTTGTAGATAACATGGAAAATACAAGTGAGTTTGTCTAACAAAGCCAATCCAATTGGAAACTGCCTATTAATTAAGGATGAGCTAGTAAGAAATCATCATACATACATATGGCGCAGATTTTGATTGGCTTATTGTAGTACAAGTAACTTTAAAATTGCCATGAACAAACTAATATTCTAGTCACAAATGAGATCTCAGATACTATACAAATTGAGGAGCAAATCTCATTTTTGTCATCCGCTTTGAAATTAATCGGGACACAGAGAGCAAATATCTGTTTGATGACTCCATGCGCCAAACAATGAGCATGTACAGTAGATAGTAACAGTCAAATTGGAAGCAAATATAACAAATAAAATCAGCAGCAGTACGGAAAGATACCGAAACATTCAACTTCATGTTCAAACTGGAACTGGAACACACCTCTGATCCTGTAAAAAGTCTTTCTGCTATAGGTCAAAGTCTTCTTTCTCCTTGGAATCAACCTGCACGAGTCGACCATTCATCAGAATCAACAAGTAATAAATTCTGTAGCTCGTCTTCTACAGGAAGACACATCCGTTCAAATGCAATTTCATCAATTAATCTTTTTTATCTCCTCCATGGAAGCGTGCATCGTATGGGAATTTCATCAAGAACCAAACAAGCAAAGAACAACCAAAGAAAAAGGAAGTAAAGACTTGAGAGGGAGAGAAATATCGTCACACAGTGGGTGAACAATTCAAACTGTGGCACCAACAACAGCTGGAGGGCGGCCCAATGGGCGGCCCAAATGCGCCGTTGTTCTAATTTTTTTCCCTCAATGTAAGTGCATCTAGTGCCCCTTAGTGATTTTGGTGTATTAAAAACTTATAGGTTAAGGGACTAATGCGTTTGTGAGTGTACACAGGTCTATAAGTCTATGAGGAGTTTGATATTTACAGAGAAAGTCGACCCCTAAAAATTAAGTTCTTCGACTGAAGACTTTGATATTCTGAAGACTTTCTGAAGACTTCGAAAGTGAAGAAATTGGTGTGACCTTGAAGACTTGGTATTCATTTGTGGAACATGAAGCGTGAAGACTTTTGTTTTCGTAGTTTCATTTTCTCTTTTTTGAGTCATAGGAAACACCGTACTGTTAAAGGGGGTCGAGGAAATACTAAAGAAAAATTTCCATGTGATGCTCAACTCAAAATCCTACACCTACCAATCCCTTCGAGTGAAGCCTTTGGAAATCTCATACAGTTCAGTCACTTTCTTCAATGACAAAGACGAAGTTCTTCTGGTCGCTGATGAATTTGTTCTGACTGAGGAGTTAGGAATTCGCCAGTGCGAATTGCCTACACAGTGACGAACATGATAGCCCTGAGGAATTTGAGAATCAAATTTCCGACCGTTGCTGTGCTGCGCGCCAGCTGTCCCAAAATATCTTATCCACCTAACGGTCATATCATCGAAGGGCATTTATGTCTTACCATGTCGGGCTGCTCCCTAGGCTATAAATAGCCGCCCCCTACAACCACTAGCTGGTTGGCTGCTCCGAGAGAACTTGACACTTGTCATTTGAGAGCAACCCATCCTCCGAGGACTTTGAGCGAAAATCATCGAGTGAGGAAAACCCAAAACCAAACCCCTACAAACCCAAAGTGATTGAGCATCACTGAAGAAATTGATCCTGCGTGGATCCGACGCTTGTTACCTTTGAAGACTGTGCTTCTTCCAGACGGTTAGGCGTCATGGTCTAGAGCATCCAAGAGGAATTGTGGATCGCCGAGTGACCAAGTCTGTGAAGGTTTGGAAGTCGCCTGAAGACTTACCACGAGTGATTGGACGAGGTCTGTGTGACCTTAGTTCAAGGAGAATACGGTGAGGACTGGGTGTCCTGAGCTGCGTGCTCAGCGACTGGGTGTCCGGGACTGTGTGTCCTCGAGTTTAAATACTCAGCCGCTCCAACCAGTCGTACAAGTGAGACAGCAGTTGGAACTGGTCTACCAAATCATTGTCTTCACCAACCTAACTGGTTCTATTTCCTCAACCCTTTCATTTCCTCATTACTGTGTTGAGTGTTTGTTCATATCTGTGTTTGAATACTTCGACTGAAGACTTTCTCAATTTCCTCAGATCAATTTCTTCAGTCTGTTTGTCTTCACCTTGTATTATCCTGTGATTACGCTCTCTGTACTCAGTGCTTGTCTTCATTTCATCTTGATGACCATGCTTGTATTCTGTTATGCTTACTTCTGAGTACTTATTCTGCTGCTAGTAGTTCTTCGCTATGGGATTTCCTCACCGACAAATTCCTCAGTGAAGAATTCATAAAAATCGCCTATTCACCCCCCCTCTAGTCGATATAACGCACTTTCAATTGGTATCAGAGCAAGGTACTGTATGGAAGAGTGAGTGCTTTGGAAACTGCTAAGCTTATCTGGGATAGGCTGTCCAAAGTGAATGAAGGAGTCTCAACTCAGCATGACTCTCGAGTTGATGTTCTTCGGAATCTCTTCAACCGCTTCAAAAGACTCGACAATGAAAATGTCCAACAAACCTTTGATCGCCTCACTGACATCTCAAATGAGCTTCAAGCCCTCGGTGCCACTGACATCACTGACCATGAGGTGGTGAAAAAACTGTTGAGATCGCTTGATTCCTCATTTGATACTCTGGGATTGATGATACAAGAACGGGCTGACTACAAGTCTCTTGATCCTGCCGATATCCTCGAAAGGCTAAATACTCACGAGTTCCAGCTTTCTGAAAAGAGAGATCTCTATGGTTCGAGCTATGGCAAACCACGTGCGCTGAAGGCCAAGGTTGCATCTGAGTCTGAATGTGAGGATTCTGGTAGTAGCCTTGGTGATCCTGAAGAATTGAGCCAGGAGCTAGCACTGCTCGTGAAGAAATTCCAGAAGTTCTCAAGACGTGGTCGCTTTGGAAAATCCTCAAGAAGCAGTGATTCCTCATCAAGTGACTATAAGAGAAGGCTGTGCCACAAATGCAAGAAACCTGGTCACTATATTCAAGACTGTCCTCAGTGGGAAAAGGAATTGAAGAAGAAGAAATACAAGGATTACAGTTCTGATGATGCAAAGAAGAAGAAGAAATCGTTAAAATCTTCGTCATCAAAATCCTCGAAGTCTTCATCTCACAAGAAGAGCAGCTCCAAGAAGGCTCGAGCATTCATTGGCAAGGAAATGGACTCTGAAGCTGAATCTGAGGAACATGAGGAAGAGGAGGCATCTGAAGAATCCGAATCTGGTGTGGCGAGTCTGGCCTTCGCTACTGCTTTCGTTAGCAAGTCCATCTTCAACACCGAAGAAACTGACCCCACCGACAAGCCTGATGAAGATAATGATGACTACGCTCCCACCTATTGCTTCATGGCGAAAGGTGGAAAGGATGATCAACCCAAAGCTACTGAGTGGGTCCTCGATAGTGGATGTATGAATCACATGACTGGTGACAAGAATCTATTGATGGATGCTCCCTTATCACCGTCACATCTGAAGCAAATCATCTTTGCTGACAAAGGCAAAAGTCAGGTATTGGGTCTTGGTAAGGTTGCAATCTCTAAGGATAAACACATGGACAAAGTCATGCTTGTTGAGTCCTTAGGATACAACCTCATGCCAGTCTCAATGCTTTGTGATCTTGATATGGTTGTTGTCTTTGGCAAGTATCGCTGTGTTGTGATTATGGAAGCTGACAATTCCAAAGTATTCGAAGGCTTTAGGAGAGGAGATTTGTATATTGTTGATTTCTCTACAGGACCACAGCCAGCCGTGTGTCTACTTGCAAAAGCTTCAGAAGGCTGGCTATGGCATCGACGACTTGGTCACGCAGGCATGAGGAATTTGCACACGCTTGCGAAGAAGAAGCATGTCATTGGCATTGAGAATGTCAAATTCCTCAAGGATCACTTATGCGGAGCCTGTGAAGCTGGAAAAATGACCAAGGCCAAGCATCCAGCGAAGACTATCATGACCACTACTTGTCCATTCGAATTGCTTCACATGGACCTCTTCGGACCTAATCATTACTCAGCAGTCACCAATGATGCATCTCTATATGGTTTTGTCATTGTTGATGATTACTCTCGATATACATGGGTACACATTGTTACTTACAAACATGAAGTGCAGGAAGTCTTCAAACGTTTTTCCTCGAGGGCTTCAACCAACTTTGGTGTGAAGATCAAGCACATCAGAAGTGACAATGGAACTGAGTTCAAGAATTCCGATCTTGATGACTATCTTGATGAACTTGGTATTACTCATGAGGTATCTGCTCCCTATACTCCTCAGCAAAATGGCGTCGTGGAGCGCAAGAACAAAACTCTTGTTGAGATGGCTCGCACTATGCTTGATGAATACAAAATGCCTCATCGTTTTTGGATTGATGCAATTGATACTGCGTGCCACATCATCAACAGAGTATATCTTCACAAATTCTTCAAGAAGACGGCCTATGAACTCCTCACTGAAAAGAAACCCAATGTGAGTTATTTCAAAGTCTTCGGTGCTAAATGTTGGATTAGAGATCCTCACCACAATTCTAAATTTGCACCGAAAGCACATGAAGGTTTTATGCTTGGTTACGGAAAGGACTCGCACACCTACAGAGTCTTCAACATTGTTCTTCACAAGATTGTTGACACTGTAGATGTGCGGTTTGATGAAACTAATGGCTCGCAAAGAGAGAACCTACCTTCTGTGTTAGATGAACCAGCACCTGAGGATTCTATCAAGTTCAAGGCAACTGAGGATGTCATTCCTACTGAAGAATCTGCTAAAGAATTCATTCCAGTTCATGAAGAACGTCGAGCTGATGCACCTGAAGAAAATGCTGAGGAAAATGGTGCTGAAGAAAATGCTGATCAAACTCCTCAGCGACAACCAGCTCATCCTCGCGTTGCAAAAGAAGTGCAAGTAGAGAAGATCATCGATGACATTAGAGCACCAGGTCCTCTCACACGCTCAAAAGCTTCACATTTATCTAACTTTTGTGGGCACTATGCTTTTGTCTCTATCACAGAGCCCACTAAGGTAGATGAAGCATTTTTGGAGCCGGAGTGGATTCAGGCTATGCAAGAAGAATTACATCAGTTCGAGCTCAACAATGTCTGGGAACTGGTCAAACGTCCAGATCCTCACAAGCATAATATCATAGGCACAAAGTGGATCTACCGCAACAAGCAAGATGAAAATGGCCTTGTGGTGAGGAATAAGGCACGACTGGTAGCTCAAGGCTACACACAGGTTGAAGGAATTGATTTCGATGAAACTTTTGCACCTGTTGCTAGACTTGAGGCTATTCGCATATTACTTGCTTATGCTAACCATCATGATATCATCTTATATCAAATGGATGTGAAAAGTGCATTCCTCAATGGTAAGCTTGAGGAAGAAGTATATGTTGCTCAACCCCCAGGCTTTGAAGATCCAAAGAATCCTAACAAAGTCTTCAGACTTAATAAGGCCCTCTATGGCCTCAAGCAAGCCCCTCGGGCGTGGTATGATACATTGAAGGAATTCTTCGTGAAGAATGGCTTCACACCCGGTTCAGTCGACCCTACTCTCTTTACTAAATCTTATGATGGTGAACTGTTTGTGTGCCAAATATATGTTGATGATATTATCTTTGGTTTTACTGACCAACGTTATAGTGATGAATTTGCCTATATGATGAGTGAAGAATATCAAATGTCTATGATGGGAGAGTTGAAATTCTTCTTAGGTCTTCAAATTCGTCAATAGCGCAATGGTATATTCATATCTCAGGAGAAATACCTCAAAGATGTACTGAGGAAATTCGGCATGCAAGATTGCAAAGGCATCAAAATTCCTATGCCCACAAATGGCCATCTATGCACTGATGAAAATGGTATTGACTTAGATCACAAGGTATACCGCTCCATGATTGGTTCTTTATTATACTTATGTGCATCTAGGCCAGATATAATGCTTAGTGTTTGCATGTGTGCCCGATTTCAAGCTGCACCGAAGGAATCACACCATAAGGCTGTGAAGCATATTCTTCGATATCTAGCTCACACACCAACACTAGGATTATGGTACCCCAAGGGCTCTGCTTTTGATCTTATTGGATATTCTGACTCTGACTATGCTGGTGATCGTGTGGACCGCAAGTCAACATCTGGCACTTGTCATTTCCTCGGACGATCTTTGGTCTGTTGGTCCTCGAAGAAACAGAACTGCATATCACTGTCTACTGCGGAAGCTGAATACATTGCTGCTGGCTCTTGCTGTGCTCAACTTCTTTGGATGAAGCAAACTCTCAAGGACTACAGCGTCAACGTGAAGAATGTGCCTCTCTACTGTGACAATGAGAGTGCCATCAAGATTGCTCACAACCCAGTTCAGCACTCGAAGACAAAGCACATTCAGATTCGTCACCATTTTCTTCGTGATCATGTGTTGAAGGGTGACATCTCCATCGAGCACGTGAAGACTGAAGAACAACTAGCTGGTATCTTCACTAAGCCCTTGGATGAGAAGAGATTTAGCAAGTTGCGGTGTGAGCTAAATATCTTAGAATCTTCGAATGTTCTTTGAAAAGGACACACACCCTGACACTTATGCAAAATTGATGACTTAGATGTGCAACACATGAAGAAACGTTTTTCTTCAATCAATGAAGAATAACACTCTAAGTGTGAAGAAATTAATGAAGAATTTGATTCTCAGAACCCTACGACAATTGTACGCGGTGTCTGAAATCATCGTTCTTATACGGTGGGTCACGCCACCACAAAAAGTTGAAAATCTTCTATTTGAGTTTTTCCTCAGTTTTGAAATTCTTCAGTTTTTCAAATTCTTCAACTTTGCAAAATCTTCACTGTTTCCGTCGTTTTTTTTCATTGGCTATATATATATATATATATATATATATATATATATATATATATATATATATATATATATATATATGAGTTTATGTCCTCTACAGCATTCACTTATAGCTATTTCTTCAAGTTGTTTTTTCTGCTAAGTGAATGTGATCGGACCCTTCCCCCTCTATACTATACTCAACCCAATCTATTCACAAATTCTTCATGTGCGTTCTATTTGAAACTCGTTCAAAATCTTCACTATGTCCTTGTCAGCTGAAGAAATTGCGAACGAAACTTTAAAACAAATCTTATCCAAATTTTTGGTTTTGCCGCTCAAACCATTCCGCATCCCACAATTCATTATTCTATTCACCCACGATCGTACACGATCTCAACTACACAGTACGTGGGTGACACATGTCGCGAGAAAGAGAAAGGGCAGGGGCACGTTCGTCCCAAATCTTCGGGCGAACAGTTTTTACCGTGTCTATAAATACCCCTTTCCCCTTCCTCACTTCATTTACTCCGCTCGATCGCTACTCTCTCACTCGAGCTCCTCAAACCCTAGCACCACCGCTACTCCATCATCACCGGTGAGGAAGAGCTTCGCTGCCTCGACCTCGTCGCTGTCGTACTCACGCCGACCGCGGAAATCTTCACTCCGCCGCCGCCATAGCTGTCTTCCTCTGCCAAGTTAGGGCGTGGGAGATCTAACCTGACGAACTTCACATCTGTTCTTCTCAGTTCGTCGTGTTCTTCACTTCGGGTAATTAAAAGTTACTTTTATTACTCACTTTGATTCTCAAACTTTCCTGAAAATCTTCAAAGGTGTTTATTCTTCAAATCTTCACACATATGAACACCTCACACATCATATGATCTTGAACTGTTTCTCTAAGCAATCATTTTCTTCAAGATTACCTAATTGTGTGGATCTTCGATCTGTACAACTCTGGAACCTAAGACAAGAACGTTTAGTGAAATTCCTCAAGGTTCATCTGGTCAAATTCCTCAAAACTTGTTCTTTTCGAAAAACCTTCTGAGAACGCATATGACCTCTCCAAATTCCTCGCACCTATACTCTGTTCACAGGTACTCATGTCTGCTGCTGAATCACTAGGTTCTCATCAACTTAACTCATTTGCAGCGTTCCTCAAAGAAAAACTGCATACTTCTTCAGAGAATTTGATTGTTCAAATTCCTGAACTGAAGAATATGGCAGACGGTAAGAAGCTGCAGAAAGGAGGAAAGAAACCTGAGGTTATGACTGCGTTTGAAATCCCTGAGGAAATTTATGCTGACTATTGCACACCTGATGAAGCAAAATTTGGCAAAGAAAACAAAAATCAGCGCAAGGTGCGCATACAGAGGATTGAACGGAGATGGGCAAGGGAATGGAGGGAATACAGATATGTGACTCCAAAGTACATGAGGAAATTCGCCCTCAATCCTCCATGCCCAAGAGCTCCATTGGCACCTGGCCAGGAAGCTGACCCCACCAGCATCAAGCGTGGTGAGGACTTTCCTGAAGAATGGGCTAAGCGCCAAGCTAAATTGGCAAGACAAGCCAAGGAGGCAGTGAAGAAATTCAATGAGGATTCTGCCACTGCTACTGCTACTGAGGCCTCGGTCAAACCAAGGAAATCCATGCCAAAGAAGCCTGCTCGTAAGCCAAGTGCTTCACCAACAGCGCCCTCACGGCCAAGTTCCTCAACAATTTCCCTCACGGCAAATTCCTCACACTGCTACTGCTCCACCAAAGTCCTCAGCAGCTCCTTCAAAGTCCTCAGCTCCTGTGCATCTGGATACATGTCAAAGGACTGCTGGTTTCTCGATTGCCTCTGGTGTTTCAGCAAGTTCCTCAGCTGCACCAATTTCTTCATCAGGCCCCACACTGTTGAAGACTAAAGCAACAGCTGGACGCGGTCCTCGGCCAAGTCCAAATAAGAAACAGGTCGTGTTTCACGTGCCTTCTGATGATGAAGCCTCTGATGATGAACTTGCAGAAATCATCAGAGACAGACAGGTGAAGGACGCTAGAGCCAAAGGCACATCTGTGCCACTGCTTTTGGATCCGAGGAAAATCCTCGATTACATTGATCTCTGGCACAAGGATCCAAATACCCCAATGCCTGATTTTCATCTGACTCCTGGTCAAAGTCACATGCTGACCCATTTCATCACTGAAGAGAAATGGAAGTTTGAAAAGGCAAGAGAGATCAAGAAAGCGCAATACAGAAAGGAGAAGCTCCTGAAGAAAAATGTTGTCAGAATGACACCTGAGGAACTTCTCCAGGCTCAGTCTGAAATTCAAGCCCTCAGCAAAGACTTTGATGCCTACTATGCTGATTGGCAAGGAGATAAAGTGAGATTCGTCAATCTGACGAAGAAATCCACAAATGTTGCAGCTCCATCGCAACAAGAAAACCCTCAGGCTACAGACTCTGCTCAGCCTGCTGAAGAACATGCCAGCACCACTGATGATTTTCAGCCTGCTGAAGAAAATGCTAGTTCCAGGGCTGATGACTCCATTCCAGCCGCTGAAGAAATTGCCAGGGCATCCACTAGTGGCGCGCCTGAAGAAACTGAAGAGATCGGAGCAACTGCATCAGTTGCGCCTAAAGAAAATGAACCAGATTCCTCAGCTCCTCCCACGCCTACACCAACTCCAATTCTTCCATCTGCATCTGATTTGAAGAAAACCATGGCTGCAGAGCGAGCTGCAGTGAAGAAAAGGAAGGCATCAGCTGCGTCAAATTCTTCGGCTGCGAAGAAGATGAAGCCAATGACCAGCTCACTCGAAAATCCAATTGATGTTGTTCCGATTTCCTCCATGCCATCAAAGGACCTTGTTCCTTTTGGAGAAGACTATGAGATCCCAAGCGGATCTGATGAAGAAAATCATTCTGCTGCTTCGTCAGAGCAGATTGATGAAGAAATTAAAGTGGATGAAACCCCTTCAACGCATGTCATCTCCTCACCAATGCCTCAGTTCACAGCTGAAGAGGCTGGTGTTGAGGAAATTGAAGATGAAGATGTGGATATAGGATGCACCACACCTGTGATGAATTATGACTTTTGGGAAAGTCAGCATCCCAATACTCCTCTCTTCACCCCTATCCAACAGATTCCTCAGTCCCCTGCAACAACAGTTCAAATGGGCTCTGAAGAAACTCAACCCACTCCCTCTGTGCATGAAGACATTCCAGCCGCTAGTGCTGAAGAACCTGCTGCTGCTGATCCTCAGGTTGCACATGAAGAGGAACCAGAAATTCCTCAGCCTGAAGAACCTGAGCTCGCGATTCCTGAGGTGGTGATGCAACTCACTGACACCCCTCTGCCAAAGCCAAAGAATCCGTTCTCAAGCAAACCGAAGTTCAAGGCTGAAGACTTCTTTGCCGAGCATGTATTCTTCACTAACTACAACCCCTATGACTCTGCTCGCATAAGGAAGAGGCATTTCTGGACTGCTAGTCAGGCCAAGTTCTATTCCTCTGTGCTGTTTGACAAAGACAAAATCTTCGATCATCCACATATTCCTCACGTGGACATGGAATCTCTGCCATGCTTCGAGCCAGTCCTCAGTGTTCTTCACGATGCAGGATTACTAAATTTTTGCACGGACATTTGCGATTGGAATAAGAACTCATTCTTCAGTTCTACGCGACACTGCATATCACTGGAGACGTTGAAGATGTCAACTCATGGGTGTTGGACTGGATGACTGAAAACACTCACTACAAGGCACCGGCAACTGAATTGCTTCGTGTCCTTCCTCTCAATCCTCCCCATG
This sequence comes from Triticum timopheevii, assembly GCA_963921465.1. Classification (NCBI taxonomy): domain Eukaryota; kingdom Viridiplantae; phylum Streptophyta; class Magnoliopsida; order Poales; family Poaceae; genus Triticum; species Triticum timopheevii. The sequence continues at coordinate 111,630,837 of OY997270.1, forward strand.
ACAGTGCACGTTGCACCTACAGTGACCCTGAGCTGACAAATCACTATATGCAAGTGCTCATGAAGCCTTTGAAGCCTTGGCAGGCCCCACGAACCAAATTCCTCGTCAAGGAATTACTCTGTGTGCCTCGGACTGTCTATCGCATTCTGACGAAGACAATGAGTCCTATCAAAGGCCACGACTCAAATGATGAAGAAGTCATTGGCATCATGAAGAATATGCTTTTTAACATCATTCATGGCGTTCCCGTCAACTTCCATGATTTTTCATGAGGACTCTGGGCAATATTGCTATGTCACCATTCGAGATGAAGCCCTATGCGCCTTGGATTATGAGATTCATCAGGGCAAGATCTTCACTGAATTACAAAGCTGACACTCTGAACCACGGTAGCTACTTGCCTCCCATTGAAGTCCTCAAACGGACATTTTCATCAGCTGATGATAAAGGCAAGGCAGCTGCTGTGATCGATGAAGGCATTCGTCCATTGGATGGTCAATTTCGCAAGGCTGCATCTTACTCTACCAATGACGACTCTGCCACACATGACTCTGCCGCAAATACCTCAGCCAAGCAAAATCCTCAAGCCACAGCACCCAGGGTGATGACTGACCGTGAGTTACTCCTCAGTCTTCATCAGAAGGTTGATCGCAATCACAAATGGGTAAAACGTCAGTTTGGTGCACTTCTTCACAATATGACCTCAACATACAATGCAGTGAAGAAGAACCAATACTACCTTCATGAAACCTTCAACCGCACCTGGGCTGTCCTCACTCATGTTTATAGCGCTGAAAAACTGAAGACTATGGGTCTCAAGGAAGAATTTGACTGGTCTGTGCCTCCTCCGAAGAAACTCAAGAGGGTCAAAGTTCCTCCACTGGTGGCCAGCTCTTATTCTTCATCGCGTGACACTGATGAGAATGAAGATTTGGACGACACTGCAGCAGGCCCTGCTACAACAAACAACCCCGACAACGCTGGCGCTCCTCCATCGACTTGAAATTCTTCAGGGGCGTTAGTCCTCAGTTTCAATCCTTTTGGTCATTTGATGACAAACGGGGAGAAATCTGAGTTAGTCTTCAAGCGGGTCTATATTAAGGGCATTTTTTTAAGTTACAACTCTCGTTCTTCTGAAACTTTTATTTGGATCGAGTTGTAATCTTAAACCCGATGGTGCGCTGATACTTTTGTTGCATTATGCTTTGCATGCTTATTCCTCGTTAATGACATTGCACGCATGCTGAATCTCATCAGGCACCATATTTCATCATGCATTTCAAATTCTTCATATTATATATCAAATGCGTGTATGAATTACAAGATATAGGGGGAGATCTCCATGATTCAACTCTTCAAATGTGCATTGCCTCACATGCAAATTCCTCACTATGCACATCTTCAGGGGGAGTTCTTCTATATCTTGCTATCAAATTCCTCAATATCTTAAGGGCATTTTTTAAGTTACAACTCTCGTTCTTTTGAAACTTTTATTTGGATCGAGTTGTAATCTTAAACCCGATGGTGCGCTGATACTTTTGTTGCATTATGCTTTGCATGCTTATTCCTCGTTAATGACATTGCACGCATGCTGAATCTCATCAGGCACCATATTTCATCATGCATTTCAAATTCTTCATATTATATATCAAATGCGTGTATGAATTACAAGATATAGGGGGAGATCTCCATGATTCAACTCTTCAAATGTGGCCTCACACGCAAATTCCTCACTATGCACATCTTCAGGGGGAGTACTTCTATATCTTGCTATCAAATTCCTCAATATCAGTATTTACACTTCATACATTTATCCCCGCTGAAAACTTAACCTATATTGTCATCAATCACCAAAAAGGGGGAGATTGTAAGTGCATCTAGTGCCCCTTAGTGATTTTGGTGTATTGAAGACTTATAGGTTAAGGGACTAATGCGTTTGTGAGTGTACACAGGTCTATAAGTCTATGAGGAGTTTGATATTTACAGAGAAAGTTGACCCCTAAAAATGAAGTTCTTCGACTGAAGACTTTGATATTCTGAAGACTTTCTGAAGACTTTGAAAGTGAAGAAATTGGTGTGACCTTGAAGACTTGGTATTCATTTGTGGAACATGAAGCGTGAAGACTTTTGTTTTCGTAGTTTCATTTTCTCTTTTTTGAGTCATAGGAAACACCGTGCTGTTAAAGGGGGTCGAGGAAATACTAAGGAAAAATTTCCATGTGATGCTCAACTCAAAATCCTACACCTACCAATCCCTTTGAGTGAAGCCTTTGGAAATCTCATACAGTTCAGTCACTTTCTTCAGTGACAGAGACGAAGTTCTTCTGGTCGCTGAAGAATTTGTTCTGACTGAGGAGTTAGGAATTCGCCAGTGCGAATTGCCTACACAGTGAGGAACATGATAGCCCCGAGGAATTTGAGAATCAAATTTCCGACTGTTGCTATGCTGCGCGCCAGCTGTCCCAAAATATCTTATCCACCTAACGGTCATATCATTGAAGGGCATTTATGTCTTATCATGTCGGGCTGCTCCCTAGGCTATAAATAGCCGCCCCCTACAACCACTAGCTGGTTGGCTGCTCCGAGAGAACTTGACACTTGTCATTTGAGAGAAACCCATCCTCCGAGGACTTTGAGCGAAAATCATCGAGTGAGGAAAACCGAAAACCAAACCCCTACAAACCCAAAGTGATTGAGCATCACTGAAGAAATTGATCCTACGTGGATCCGACGCTTGTTACCTTTGAAGACTGTGCTTCTTCCAAACGGTTAGGCCTCATGGTCTAGAGCATCCAAGAGGAATTGTGGATCGCCGAGTGACCAAGTCTGTGAAGGTTTGGAAGTCGCCTAAAGACTTACCACGAGTGATTGGACGAGGTCCGTGTGACCTTAGTTCAAGGAGAATACAGTGAGGACTGTGTGTCCTAAGCTGCGTGCTCAGCGACTGGGTGTCCGGGACTGTGTGTCCTCGAGTTTAAATACTCAGCCGCTCCAACCAGACGTACAACTGAGACAACAGTTGGAACTGGTCTACCAAATCATTGTCTTCACCAACCTAACAGGTTCTATTTCCTCAACCCTTTCATTTCCTCATTACTGTGTTGAGTGTTTATTCATATCTGTGTTTGAAGACTTCGACTGAAGACTTTCTCAATTTCCTCAGATCAATTTCTTCAGTCTGTTTGTCTTCACCTTGTGTTATCATGTGATTACGCTCTCTGTACTCAGTGCTTGTCTTCATTTCATCTTGATGACCATGCTTGTATTCTGTTATGCTTACTTCTGAGTACTTATTCCGCTGCTAGTAGTTCTTCGCTATGGAATTTCCTCACCGGCAAATTCCTCAGTGAAGAATTCATAAAAATCGCCTATTCACCCCCCCCCTCTAGTCGATATGACGCACTTTCACTCAAGCATAAGGCACAGATACTTGTGAATCAACAGCACGCCCGCACGCATCAACATCACTCGCGCACGCAGCAACAACATAACAACACACATCATAGGAGCGTCGTGGGTGTCAGGCAGCCACCAGCAAGGGATGCTTGGACGGAGGAGAGCACAGTAGGGTTGGTGCGGGGATGGAGGGGAGCCAGTTGCCCGAGAAACCAAACCAGAGCCGTAAAGGACGCCGGAAGGAGGAGGTGATGGCAGGAGACGCATCGTTGTTGGGTTGCATGCCTAGTCCGCTCCCAAGGGAGCAACCGCGGTTGCTGACAGCAGCTGCGTTGGAGAGCAGTACATCGGCTACCAGCCTACCACTGCATGCTCCGCCGCGTCGCTGCCACTGAGTTTGTGCCCCTCCGCCACTATGTGTGTGCAGCCACTGCGTGGGTGCTCTGCCGCCACGCAGGGTGCATGCTGAGCCCCCGGTCAGATGGGGTGAGGAGATGGTGGCGTGCGGGGTGCCCATGCTCAGGTTTGCAGCGCACACTGCTCCTGCGTGGACATCTCCTGCGCGGTGAACTTGATATATCCATCTACACAAAATATGAGAGAAGAGGAACCCCTCCCCTCCACCTCACGACGTCGTAGCAATGACTGGAGGCGAAGGGGAGAGGAGATTGATTTTGGGCGGTTTGGGTTTCTCCACAAATATTTCAGTAGCTTCAAAAAAATTAGGATGAATATCAAGTCCTCAATGAAGAAAATTAATGGCAAGGTCCATCATGTTATATTTCACATCGAAGGTACATAAACATAAAATATGGTAATAAATACAAGAAAACAACCCCTAATTTGTCAACAACTGGAAAAGGTTTTGACCTATGTATTCACTTGTTCTTCCAAAGAAAGGGTTGTCATTCCATAAATTTGATGGAGGCAAAGAGAATACACAGTTACAATCATATTTTCCTCTACAAAACAAAATAAAATACACTTTTACATGGCACAATATAAATTAAATAGCTTCAACTTGAGACTTGATGGTCACTACAATATAGCCTCATTAACATATACTTGAACGCAAAATACACAGCTCTTTGCTATAATTCCTCCTTGCTACCTGCACCAACCCAACATGGAAAACAATACTTTGAAGTCCACGACCATCTAATTACTTCTGCAAGTTGTTGAACACTAAAATTTGATAACATAGTAATTCCGCCAAAACAGAATAACTAATGACAAATAGGCGAGAACCGACAACAGCCCGCAACATACCTCGTCTTCTTTCAAGTGACCCTAGTTGTTCTTCAATTAGTAGAAACACATAACGGCGGCTCAGATCATATTCCCTCTGTCCAAACATATGAACATAATTACAGGGTAAGCAAGACTTATACGATCATGGCATAATCCACCATTTTATATGGGGTGTGGTAGTTCAAACGACATGCCCCGATAATTTTGAAGTGTCAGAGTTTATTTAGGGACTGAAACAACCAGTGTTACGGCTCTAGGGTGCACATGATACAAGCATTAAAAAACATGTAAGTGCATCTAGTGCCCCTTAGTGATTTTGGTGTACTGAAGACTTATAGGTTAAGGGACTAATGTGTTTATGAGTGTACACAGGTCTATAAGTCTATGAGGAGTTTGATATTTACAGAGAAAGTCGACCCCTAAAAATGAATATCTTCGACTGAAGATTTTGGTATTCCTGAAGACTTTCATGAAGACTTTGAAAGTGAAGAAATTGGTGTATCCGTGAAGACTTGATATTCATGCAAGGAATATGAAGCTTGAAGACTTTTGTTTTCATAGTTTTGTTTTTCTCTTTCTTGAGTCATAGGAAACACCGTACTGTTAAAGGGGGTCGAGGAAATACTAAGGAAAAATTTCCATGTGATGCTCAACTCAAAATCCTACACCTACCAATCCCTTCGAGTGAAGCCATTGGAAATCTCATACAGTTCAGTCAATTTATTCAGTGACAGAGACGAAGTTCTTCTGGTCGCTGAGGAATTTGTTCTGACCGAGGAGTTAGGAATTCGCCAGTGCGGATTGCCTACACAGTGAGGAACATGATAGCCCTGAGGAATTTGAGAGTCAAAATTCCGACCGTTGCTGTGCTGCGCGCCAGCTGTCCCAAAATATCTTACCCACCTAACGGTCATATCATCGAAGGGCATTTATGTCTTATCATGTCGGGCTGCTCCCTAGGCTATAAATAGCCACCCCCTACAACCACTAGCTGGTTGGCTGCTCCGAGAGAAACTGACACTTGTCATTTGAGAGCAACCCATCCTCCGAGGACTTTGAGTGAAAATCATCGAGTGAGGAAAAACCCAAACCCAAACACCAACAAATCCAAAGTGATTGAGCATCACTAAAGAGATTGATCCTGCGTGGATCCGACGCTTGTTACCTTTGAAGACTGTGCTTCTTCCAGATGGTTAGGCGTCATGGTCTAGAGCATCCAAGAGGAATTGTGGATCGCCGAGTGACCGAAGTCTGTGAAGGTTTGGAAGTCGCCTTAAGCCTTACCACGAGTGATTGGACGAGGTCTGTGTGACCTTAGTTCAAGGAGAATACGGTGAGGACTTGGTGTCCTGAGCTGCGTGCTCAGCGACTGGGTGTCCGGGACTGTGTGTCCTCGAGTTTAAATACTCAGCCGCTCCAACCAGACGTACAACTGAGACAGCAGTTGGAACTGGTCTACCAAATCATTGTCTTCACCAACCTTACTGGTTCTATTTCCTCAACTCTTTCATTTCTTCATTACTGTGTTGAGTGATTGTTCATATCTGTGTTTGAAGACTTTGACTGAAGACTTTCTCAACTTCCTCAGTTCAATTTCTTCAGTCTGTTTGTCTTCATCTTGTGTTATCCTGTGTTTACGCTTTCCGTACTCTGTTTTTGTCTTCATTTCATCATGATGACTATGTGTGTATTCTGTCATGTTTACTTTTGAGTACTTATTCTGCTGCAAGTAGTTCTTTGCTAAGGAATTTCCTCACCGGCAAATTCCTCAGTGAAGAATTCATAAAAATCGCCTATTCACCCCCCCCCTCTAGTCGATATAACGCACTTTCAAAACATGGCATTGCATCCTCTAGCATATAATGCAATCGACCTATCAAGCAAATATATCTAGCAAAGGTCAGTGTAATCCAAACCAAGCTTATGCAAACTGCAACCAAGATAAACCTTGATGAGCTTACCCAATGGTGGTTGATACATGACTATAAAATCAAGAACCACTGAATCTAATTCAAACACAAAAGAACAAAGGAGAGCTTATGATATCTTGCTAGCCACTAAAGCAGCACCCCTCCACTGCGACCTCCTCGTCAATTCTGCAGCCGGCAGCCATACTAATGCGAGGAGACGTGGGGGCATGGGCCGGCGAATAGAGGATGGGAACCCATGCGGGGAGGCCGCGACAGCGTCAGCAACACAAAAGCGTTGTAGACGGATGCGGCTCGGTTTAGTCGCAGGGTCGTATGTGGAGGAACTAAGGATGTTGCAGCCTGACATACAATTAGTGAGGCAAACCATTTTAAATTAAACAACCTTAGGGAGCCTGTCATTCTAAAAGAATAGTACAATTAGTTAGTGCAGCTATGAGATTCTCACACTGGATCCACAATGTCTGTTCCATGCCAACAAGCATCTGCCAACGTTACATATAAGTTTCTATTATTTATTTTGTGTATGGAATTTACTTGATAGTATAACTTTGCAGTTGGTATTTTCTATATAAAATATACTCTGGCATTTGAAAAGGTAGTCAAAATATTAAGATTGTGAAATGAGCCTTCCAAGGCTCAAAACGGAACCGGTGAAATCTGGCATAAGCTAGTGTTCAAATCACTGACTATCAGTGTGCACCGTTCATTGGTACCAGACACTCAGCGCTCCAGGCAGTAAAGAAACACCAAACACATATTCTTCCTATAAGAGAACTCACAGGGATATTTGAACAAGATGCAAACATAGTAAACATGTATGTCCAGATAACTAATTTCTGCAAATTAATCATTGGAAAACAACACTGGAGCAACACCATTCAAAGACAGTCAGACACCAACCTGCGAGTACGGATGTACTATGCTACCTCCAGATTGTTGGAAGTGTAAGTGCATCTAGTGCCACCCCTAGTTGGTTTTGGAGTATACACGACAAAGTTGGTTGAGGGACTAATGCGTTTGTGAGAATTACAGGATAACGCAGGTAGTGTCCCTCATTGATTCGGTTTACCTACCGGAGATGACCCCTAAAAATGTATGAAGACATTGAAGACTAAGGTGGTATGTGAAGATATTCATATTGAAGACTATGACATGAGAAGACATTACGTGAAGACTCTGGAGCGCGAAGACTGTGTGGTTTCGTTGTTTCCTTTTCTTCTTTGTTGAGTCATAGGAACCACCGTACTGTTAAGTGGGGTCCAAGTGAACTAAGTCAGAATGACTGAAGTGATGCTCAACCCAAATCCTATGTCTTCGAGAGAAGACAATGAGAGCAAATCTTATCCAGAGCTGGATGAGTCAGCTTTGCTTGTAGCCCAAGTAAAGTTGTCGTGTGTGTTTGAAATCTGACCGTTGGAACACGTGTCAGTTCCTTAGTGACCTAGGGTCATTTCGGACATATCAGGTCGGGTTGCCTTGTGGTTATAAATAGCCCACCCCCTACACCATAAATTGGTGGCTGCTCAGAGTTAGTGCACGGCTTTTGTCGTTTGAGAGCAACCCACCTCGAAGCCTTGAGAGAGAGAAATCCTTGCGAGGACAAAGCCCAAACACCCAGAGCCAAAGAGTGTTAGGCATCACTGAAGTCTTTCTGTCTGTGTGACCTGAAGACTTATTACACTTGAGGATTGTGAATCCTCCAGCCGGTTAGGCGTCGCGTTCTGAGCATCCAAGAGTCATTGTGGATTGCCGGTGAACGAAGTCTGTGAAGGTTTGGAAGTCTACCTTGAAGACTTACCAGAGTGATTGGGCGAGGACTGTGTGTCCTTAGCTCAAGGGGAATAAGGTGAAGACGCGGTCTTCTGAGTTGAATCTCAGCCTCCCTAACCAGATGTACAGTTGTCACAGCAACTGGAACTGGTCCAACAAATCCTGTGTCTTCAACAAGTGACTGGTTCTGTCCTCTTCCTTCCTTTACTTAAGTTTGTCTTCGTGAAGTCATTGCCTATCTGTGTATCTGTTTGACTTCATTGCTTGACTACTACTGTTGATTGGCTTCATACTATCTTTCATCCTGATCCTTACTACTTAGCTGCTATTAGTCCTGTACCCTCACATCATTGCATACTTGACTATGGTTTGCTTATGGTAGTTTATCTTCCGCTGCATATCAACTAGGCCATTTCTATTGCTTGTCTTTGAAACTTCCAAGTTTTGAAGACTTTCATAAAAATCGCCTATTCACCCCCCCCCCCTCTAGTCGATACTAGCACTTTCAATTGGTATCAGAGCAAGGTACTCCCTTGTTCTGTGTGATTCGGTTTAACCACCTGGAGTTTTAGCTATGTCGACTGCAGGGATAATCAAAGTCTCCGCTGCTTGCCCCATGTTCGATGGAACTGAATATCCCTACTGGAAGAATAAGATGCATATGCATCTTGAAGCCATTGATGTCAACCTCTGGTATGTCGTCAAGAACGGCGTTCCCAAAACTGGTGAAGGTGTCACCCCTGCTGATGTCAAGAATTTCATTCAACTAGACTCTACTGCCAAGAACATTATCTGTGGTCATCCGACCAAAGGACAGTATGGCCGTGTGAGTGCTCTGGAAACGTCAAAGCTAGTCTGGGACTGGCTATCCAAGGTCAACGAAGGCGTCTCAACCTAGAGAGATCAAAGGATCAGTGTTCTTCTCAACCTCTTCAACCGCTTCAAGAGAAACGACAATGAAAATGTCCAGCTCACATTCGATCGCCTCACTGACATCACAAATGAGCTTCAAGCTCTTGGCGCAACTGAGGTTACCAAGCATGAAATCGTCAAGACACTACTGAGATCACTTGACAGCTCCTTTGACACCCTTTCCCTCATGATACAAGAACGTCCTGACTTCAAGACAGTCGATCCGTCTGATATACTTGAGAGGCTCAACACACATGAGTTCCAGCTTTCTGAGAAAAGAGATATCTATGGTCCCAACTATGGCCGAACTCGTGCATTAAAAGCAAAAGTTGTTTCCTCATCTGAAGAAGAATCTGACTGCAGTTTTGATGATCCTGAAGACATTGGAAAGGAACTTGCTATGCTTGTGAAGAAGTTCCAGAAATTCACTAAGAAGAAAGGCTTCAGAAATCTTCACGATCCAGCTCAAGGAATGATGAAGCTTCCACCCATGACCACAAGAAGAGAACCTACCACAAGTGCAAGAAACCTGGTCACTACATATCTAAGTGTCCACAGTGGGACAATGAGAAGAAGAAGAAGAAGAGCAGGAAATATGATTCTGATGACAAGAAGAAGAAGAAATCCTCAAAGTCTTCTTCTAAGTCTTCTTCCAAGTCTTCATCACACAAGAAGAGCTCATCTAGCAGGGCTCGTGCCTTTGTTGGCAAGGAAATGGATTCAGAGGAGGAGTCTGCTTCTGAGGAGGCGGAGGTGGAGTCTGGAGAGGAGTCCGACCCTGGCGTTGCAAGTCTGGCTCTAGCCACAGCCTATGTTGCCAAGTCCATCTTCAACACTGAAGACAATAACTTCCACACCAACGCTGAAGCTGATGACGAAGACGATCCTACTCCCACCTACTGCTTCATGGCATGTGGTGCCAAGGTAAAATCACGTGATGCTTACTTTCAAACATCAAGTGAAGATGACTCTGATTGTGAATCCAAACCTAGCTACAAAAACACTTGCTAAAATTGCAACTGAACAACAAAAGGCTATGGAACATACTCAAAAACTGTTAGACAAAAGCGATGACCTGTTGGACGCGGAAATGACACGTTCACAGTCCTTAGTTGAAGACATAAAAAATCTTCATGCTAAGTACCAAGAACTTGAAAGTCGTCATGAAACGCTCTCAACTACTTATGAAAGGCTCTCCTATGATTATCTTCAAAGGAAACAAGAGCTTGAGAAATTGAGAGCGGCTCATGAAGATCTTCAAAAAGAGAATGAGTCACTTCACGCTCAACAGATCAGTCCCGCTCAGGATGGATTTGAACCACCATGTCTAAAATGCATTGAGCGTGATAACGCTACATCTGTTGCTGAATGTTCCACTGCTGCTACTGTTTCGTTGTCTTCACCTACTGATGTGGTTACTAACCCCTCTGCGGAGGATACCACTACTATCGCTGATGAAAATGCTATGTTGAAGACATTGCTTGAAACAGGGATGTACAAAAGTTTAAAGGGACATCAGACACTCTACGATGTCCTCGAAAAGCAGATTCTGAACCGAAACCCTAGGAAAGAGGGTGTTGGGTTCGAGAGGAAAATAAATGTTAATGGCTCGTACTGGAAGCCTGAGCAGTACCCCAAAACCACATGGGTTGCTGCAAAGGAACCTTCAGTAGATCCATCCACTTTATCTGGCTTTACCTGTGCTAATCCTATTATCATTGATGAATCCTTTGATGCAAACTATAAGTTGTTCAAGAATCAGAATGGTGAAGTGTTTGCCAGGTATATTGGTACTAACTGCAGGAATGGACCACCTATGAAGAAGATTTGGGGTACCTAAGCAGTACATTGAGAATCTTCCTGTGAATGTCATCATGACACCACCAAGGAAGAAGACAAACCCTAGACCTATTGCTTCATATGGCCCAAAGGCTTCATATAGATACAGGACTCACTTGAGTCACCCTAACGCCAATGTTTTGCAGGGAAATCATGCTCAGACTTATGAATATGAGCATGTGTCTTCGAACCGCTATGTTCATAGGACTAAGAACTTTTCTGCTATTTCATATGAGTATCATTCTTCTCCTGCAAGGCTATTTGCTAGGGCTCCAAAGCCAAAATTCTCAGATGTTGCACTTAGACTCATTGCTTCTAAGCCACCCCTGAAAATGTGGGTGGTGAAGAAGAATTAACTTTCTTTTACAGAGAAAGGTCTCCAGCCTGCAATCAAAGGCGTCCGATGTTACTGCTGGGGACCTAAAACACATTAAGGACGCATGATAAAATGTCTTACCATATACATTACATCTGAATTGCTTACCAGTCATACTATGTATCCTAATCTTGATCTAAGCTGTGACAATCCCTAGATGTGCCAAATGCTTATGCTTCACAACACTCTTGTGAAGCCTATCCTCCTAACTGCACTGTAGGGCACATCACCAAAAGCTTTGAATGGATTATGGACAGTGGATGCACAAATCATATGACTGGTGATCGAAGTCTTCTCATGGACTCAACCTTATGACCATCTGACAAGAGTCACATTACATTTGCTGACACTGGTAAAAGCAAGGTATTGGGTCTAGGTAGAGTTGCAATCTCAAAGGATCAACACATGGATAAAGTGATGCTTGTTGAGTCCCTTGGTTTCAACTTAATGTCTGTCTCAATGCTTTGTGACCTGAACATGATTGTGCTATTCGGAAAATATCGTTGCCTTGCACTAATGGAATCTGACAAGTCTCTAGTCATTGAAGGGTATCGAAAAGATGATCTATACATGGTAGATTTCTCAGCAGGTCCACAACTTGCCGTGTGTCTTCTTACAAAAGCTTCAGAATGTTGGCTCTGGCATCGAAGGCTGGGGCATGCTGGTATGAGGAACTTACACTCACTCGTTAAGAAGAAGCATGTCATAGGCATCAAGGATGTCAAGTTCAAGAAGGATCATCTGTGTGGTGCCTGCGAAGCTGGAAAGATGACAAGGGCAAAGCACCCCTCGAAGACAATCATGACAACATCTCAACCCTTCGAGCTGTTACACATGGACTTATTTGGACCTACTCACTACTCCACCCTCACAACAACTGCTTGTCTCTATGGCTTCGTCATTGTTGATGACTACTCAAGATACACATGGGTTCATATAATTCTCTACAAGACTGAAGTGCAAGATGTCTTCAGACGTTTCGTCAATCGAGCAATGAACAATTATGGTGTGAAGATCAAGCATATAAGAAGTGACAATGGCACTGAATTTAAGAACACGGGTCTTGATCTTTATCTGGATACAATGGGAATCACTCATGAGTTCTCTGCTCCATACACACCTCAGCAAAATGGCATTGTTGAACGCAAGAATAGAACCCTCATTGAGATGGCTCAAACAATGCTCGATGAATACAAGACACCAAGAAAGTTCTGGCCTGAAGCTATTGATACAGCATGTCACATCATCAACCGTGTCTACATCCATAAGCTTCTGAACAAACATCCTATGAGCTCCTCACTGGCAAGAAGCCAAATGTCAGTTACTTCAGAGTATTTGGAGCTAGATGCTGGATCAAGGACCCCCATCACAAGTCAAAATTTGCACCTAAGGCTCATGAAGGCTTCATGCTTGGCTATGGAAAGGACTCACACTCCTACAGAGTCTTCAACCTCTATCTCTACAAAATCGTCGAAACTGTGGATGTGAGATTTGATGAAACCAATGGTTCACAAAGAGAACTTCTGCCAAGTACACTAGATGAAGCTCCTCCAAGCGAATATATCAAGCTGATGGGAACTGGTGAAATCATGCCTTCTGAAGCACAGCCTGAAGAGGAACTTATCATTTCTACACCAAATCAACCTGAAGACAATGCTCAGACCGAAGACAATCCTTCCAATGATGACATTGATCAGCAAGAGCAAAGTCTTCGTCCAGTTCATCCTCGTGTTGCAAATGAAGTACAAATTGAGAAGATAATTGACAGCATCAATGCACCTGGTCCACTCACTCGCTCAAGAGCAACACAGTTAGGAAACTTCGGTGGGCACTTTTCATTCGTGTCAATATCAGAACCCAAGAAAGTTGCTGAAGCTTTTATGGAACCTGAATGGATTCAATCTATGCAAGAATAACTTCATCAATTCAAGCTGAATAATGTTTGGGAACTTTTCAAGCGACCTGACCCTCGCAAGCATAATATTATTGGAACAAAATGGATATATCGAAACAAGCAAGATGAGCATGGTCAAGTCGTCAGAAACAAAGCACGTCTTGTGGCTCAAGGATATACTCAAGTAGAAGGAATTGACTTTGATGAAACATTTGCTCCTGTGGCTAGGCTTGAAGCTATTCGCATACTGCTAGCCTACGCTAACCATCACAACATCTTGCTATATCAAATGGATGTGAAGAGTGCATTTCTAAATGGCAAGATTGAAGAAGTATATGTCGCTCAACCACCTGGCTTTGAAGATCCAAAACATCCTGATATGGTGTACAAGCTAAACAAAGCATTGTATGGCCTCAAACAAGCTCCTCGCGCATGGTATGATACTATCAAAGACTTCCTGAAGAGAAAAGGCTTCAAACCAGGATCCCTCGATCCCACACTCTTCACGAAGACATATGATGGTGAACTATTTGTGTGCCAAATATATGTGGATGACATAATCTTCGGCTGCACCAACCAGAAGTATAGTGATGAGTTTGGGTACATGATGCAAGAGCAATATTAGATGTCCATGATGGGTGAGCTGAAGTTCTTCCTTGGTCTTCAAATTCATCAGCAAAGGAATGGCATCTTCATATCTCAAGAAAAATACCTCAAAGATTGTCTGAAGAAGTTTGGAATGGAAGACTGCAAAGGTTACACAACGCCAATGCCAGCCAAACACCATCTTGGCCCCGACGACAATGGTAAAGAGTTTGATCAAAAGGTATACCGCTCCATGATTGGCTCTTTACTTTATTTATGTGCATCTAGGCCAGATATTATGCTTAGTGTTTGCATGTGTGCTCGATTCCAAGCGGCACCAAAGGAATCACATCACTTAGCTGTGAAGCGAATTCTTCGATATTTGGCTTACACCCCAACTGTAATGCCCCGGATTCGATGCGCCAGGTGTCTGCCAGTTATTCGTCGTCTTTGAAATGTCATTTGCTTGCGTGTTGCAGTTTGCCATGTCATCATCTGCATTTCATATCATGTCATCATGTGCATCGCATTTGCATACGTGTTCGTCTCATGCATCCGAGCATTTTCCCCGTTGTCCGTTTTGCAATCTGGCACTCCTATGTCCTCCGGCGTCCCCCTTTTGCCTTTTTTCATGTGCGGGTGTTAAACTTTCTCGGAATGGCCCGAGGTTTGTCAAGCGGCCTTGGTATAGCACTGGTAGACCGCCTGTCAAGTTTCGTGCCATTTGGAGGTCGTTTGATACTCCAACGGTTAACCTGGTAACCGTAGAAGCCCCTTCTCTTTGCAGCCCAACACCCCTTCCAAAGTGGCCCAAAACCCATATAACTCCCCTCCATGCTCTCGGTCGTTCGATCACGATCGCGTGGCCGAAAACCGCTCCTCATTTGGACTCTCCTAGCTCCCTCTACCTATATATAGACCTCCCCCTCCGAAATTTCGGGTCCAAACCCTAGTCTCCTCCTCCTCCGCGCCGCCGTCCCCAACGAATCCGCCGCCGCCACGTCATCGCGCCGCCGCCAGCCCTTCGCTTCCACCGCGCCGGCCCTCTCGGCCCAGTTCGGGGCCCGGACGAGCCCGCGCGCCTCCAGCCCTCACCGAGATCCCGCCGCCGCCCTGGCTCCGGCTGCCGCCTCCGCCGAAGATCTCGCCGCCGCCGCGCCCGGCCTGCGCCGCTCTTCTCCAGCCCCGCCGCCGGCTCCCGCGGGCCGCGCCGCCCCGCAGCGGCCCCGCGCGTCGCCTCCCCGCGCGCCTCCCCTGTCGCCCCGCTGCTCCCGCCGTCCGTCGCCGCCGCTCCGGCAGAGCTCGCCGGAGCGCGAGCGCCTCGCGCCGTCGCCTCCCGTGGCCCGCCTCCGGCCTCCGCGGCCGCCGCCGCGCCTCCCCGGCCTCGCCCGGACCGGATCCGGCCGGATCCCGGCGTCCCCGACCTCTCCGGCCACCACCACGCCCTTCTCCGGCAAAGATCCGGCGAGCTCCGGCCGTGCATCGAAATCCGTGCAGAGAAGGTTGACCCCGTTTTCCCACTAAGTCCACCAGATTTCTTACATAATCATGCCATGTTCATGCCATCACATCTCTGCATTCGTAGCTCCGTTTCGTGCGTGTAATATGTCAAATTGTTCGCCTCGACGAGTACTTCATTTCATTCCATTGCATCATTTCCATTTGAGCTCATCTTGATGCCCGAAATGCTGTTGGAAGTGTGCATGTTGATGTTAATCTGCTGAAACTGTTATAACTTGCTCATTTGTCATTTTTGCCATGATTGATGTGTGCATCCTATGAGGTTGATGTCTACATGAATGTTGATCTATGCTATGCCATCTTTCCAGGGGTGCCAACCATGTAATTTTTGTTAGTTGTGTAGTGAGTGCATTGAGCTTGTTAAGTAGGGCACTTGTTGTTGCTGTTTTGCTAGGCAGATTCTGTAATTTTGTGATGCCATGTTAACATGTTGCTACTAATCATTCTATGCATAATCTGGAGATGCTCTGTAAACATGTTTTGATCTACATGTCATGCTCTATCCATTCATGCCCTTGGTTGCAATTATAGACTGCTGGAACATGTTCATATCTTGCTCCAAAGTTGCTTGAAAATGTTGTTGTCAGCCTGTTAACATTAACTTCAATGTTTCCATGAATGTTTCCTAGTGATCCATGCATCCTATGACCTTGCTCTTGCCATGCTTAGCTTCATAAGCATGCCTTATTACTGTTGGTTGTCTTACCATGCCATGTATTTCTCTGTGGTGAGTGGTTCAAGCTCACAAACATGCCTACTTATTGTTGTTCCTGCCATGTATGAATCTGTAATATAACTTGCCATGTTTACATGGGTGCCATCATATCTTCTGATCCTTTTTGGCTCATGGTGAGTAAGGGACTGTTGTTCTATGCATTTAGTAGTATCATGCCATGCCTTTGTTTGCCATGATAAGTTCCTGTAACATGTTGTTTGATAGCTCTAAACATTGCAACCTGATGTTATTTCTGCTAAAGTCAGAAACTGCTATTATTTGCAATATCTCCATGTCTTTTTGAGCATGATCCATTGATTTATGGAGATAGCTCAGTGTTCATGTTTTGTTATGCTTTACCTATACTTCATGCCCATGCCTTTTGTTATTATGTTGGGGTGCTGTAGCATGATGTTTTGATGCTTGTAAGATGCCTAGTTGCTGTTATGGACAGATTGTTGCTATGACTTGTATAGTGTGTGTGTGTTGCACCGTTGCTCCGTTTTGAGTGTGCTCTATATGAAACTTGCTTATTTTTGCATGTAGCTTCATATTACCATGTTGCATCCTTGTTTTGGTGTGTTTGCTTGATGTTTGGGTGCATTTTGCATCAATGCCATGCTTAACTTGTTTTGCTCATACTCCCTCCGTTCCAAAATAGATGACTCAACTTTGTACTAACTTTAGTACAAAGTTGAGTCATCTATTTTGGAACGGAGGGAGTATCTTCTAGGCCGTAGCTCCGAATCTAATGAACTTTATATGTAACTTGACTAGATTTTCGTGTAGATCATCTTGGTGCATCTTAACTTGCTGTTTAACAACTTGAACATAAGGTTTATTCAGTTCTGGACCAATTTCGAAATTTGCATATGAGGACTTACCGGAGTTGTTATATGTTGTTCCCGGCCTCATTTAAACTTGCCTTGATGTGCTGTTCTTGTTTGCATCATCTCTTGCCATGAGTAGCCTCATCTAGCTTTCTCATGCATCATGCTTGTTGTGCATCATGTCTTGTCTATGTGTGGTGTGTTTACCATGTTGTGTGCTTCTTCTCGATAGTTCCCGTTTCGTTGCGATCGTGAGGATGCGTTCGTCTACGTGTGGTTCGTCTTCGTGGCTTCATCTTCTTCATGGACTCGTTCTTCTTCCTTGCGGGATTTCAGGCAAGATGACCGCTACCCTGGATCTCACTACTATCATTGCTATGCTAGTTGCTTCGTTCTATCGCTATGCTGCGCTACCTATTACCTGTTTATCAAGCCATCCCATATTGCCATGAACCTCTAACCTTTGACACCTTTCCTATGCAAACCGTTGTTTGGCTATGTTACCGCTTTTGCTCAGCCCCTCTTATAGCGTTGCTAGTTGCAGGTGAAGTTGAAGATTTCTCCATGGTGGACAGGGTTTTTGGTTGGGATATCACAATATCTCTTATATTATTAATGCATCTATATACTTGGTAAAGGGTGGAAGGATCGGCCTTATGCCTGGTGTTTTGTTCCACTCTTGCCGCCCTAGTTTACATCATACCGGTGTTATGTTCCCGGATTTTGCGTTCCTAACGCGGTCGGGTGATTTATGGGACCCCCCCCCCTGACAGTTTGCTTTGAATAAAACTCCTCCAGCAAGGCCCAACATTGGTTTTACCATTTGCCTCACCACCATCTACCTTTTCCCTTGGGAGTAATTAACCCAAGGGTCATCCTTATTATAGCCCCCCCGGGCCAATGCTTGTCTAAGTGTTGGTCCAAACCAGAGCCACTTGCGGTGCCACCCCTAGGCAACTTGGGGTATCATCGGTTGTCGTACGTAGTGTTCATCCGGTCGTGGCCTGAGACGAGATACGCGCGGCTACTATCAGGATGTCGGCACGCCGGGAGGTCTTGCTGGTCTTGTTTTACCATTGTCGAAATGTCTTGTAAACCGGGATTCCGAGACTGATCGGGTCTTCCTGGGAGAAGGTCTATTCCTTCATTGATCGCGAGAGCTTGTCATGGCCTAAGTTGGGACACCCCTGCAGGGTTTAAACTTTCGAGAGTCGTGCCCGCGGTTATGTGGCAGATGGGAATTTGTTAATGTCCGGTTGTAGATAACTTGACACCAGATCCGAATTAAAACGCATCAACCGTGTGTGTAGCCGTGATGGTCTCTTCTCGGCGGAGTCCGGGAAGTGAACACGGTTTCTGTGTTATGTTTGACGTAAGTAGGTGTTCAGGATCACCTCTTGATCATTGCTAGCTTCACGAACGTTCCTTTGCTTCTCTTCTCGCTCTCATTTGCATATGTTAGCCACCATACATTGCTTAGTCGCTGCTGCAACCTCACCACTTTACCCCTTCCTTTCCCATTAAGCTTTGCTAGTCTTGATACCCATGGTAATGGGATTGCTGAGTCCTCGTGGCTCACAGATTACTACAACAACAGTTGAAGGTACAGGTTATGCGATGATCATGACGCAAGATCGATGCTTGCTTGCGTTGAGTTTCTTCTTCTCCTTCTTCGATCAGGGGATAGGTTCCAGGTCGGCAGTCTGGGCTAGCAGGGTGGATATTGTTTGAGTTTCTGTTTATGTTTCATCCGTAGTCGGATGTTGATTTTGTATATGATGTATTGTTGTATTATTGTGGCATCGTATGTCTTGGTTGTATCCCCACTATTATGTAATGATGATGTGATGATATCCACCTTGCAAAAGCGTTTCAATATGCGGGTCTATCCTTGGTGGGACCTTCGAGTTCCTTTTGGATAGGGTCGCATATTGGGCGTGACAAGTTGGTATCAGAGCCTCGACCGACCCTAGGAGCCCCCCTTGATTGATCGTGTAGTTTGGCCGTTGTTGAGTCTAGAAGAAAACTGTTTTCCGAGTCTAGTTATATCGGAGAGTAGGAATTCTTTTTACTCCTCTGCCCCTTCGTCGCTCTGGTGAGGAATCTTGACGTAGGTGTTTTGAATTACTCTTCCCCTTCAAATTTTCTTTAGGTTCACGCAGTTGGTTTTCCGGTAGTTGTTCCTCATCTCTTTTTATCCGGTGCATCTCTCGTCAAGTTGACTCGAACCTCTTTTTCTTTGCGGGTTCAATCCTTAGCTCTTTTCGATCGATGTTGTTTCTCTGTCCGAAGTTGTCCTTGTTTTTTTTCCCACCCGCCCACCTTCTTCCTCCCGGAACGGGAGTCCGTAATCGAGTATCCTTCCTACTCGTGCGAAGCCTTTGCTTTCTTTCCTCAATGATTTCAACAGGTGTTTTCTCTTCAAGGTATTCGTCGGTTTCCCCTTCTAGTTTCCTTTGTTTTTTCCCGCCCTCCCACCCTCTTCTTCCCGGAGTTTGAGTCTCCCGTCCATCAATTATTTCGAGGTTGTTACCTCATTCAAATCTTTCAATTGTTCCGGTGCAGAATCTATCTGTTCAACAATCCTTTCCAACGGTGTTCTATTTTAGTGGGCCCTAACCCACAGGTCTTTTCCCAGGATCTTACCTGACTCTTCTAATTTCCCCGGAGTTCGAGTTCTCTCGATTCTTTGATTCTTCTCTTGAGCTCTTGCTTCACCTCATCTTTTTCCCTTCCGTCTCGGTCCTAAGATCTCGGGACGAGATGTTAGTGGAGGAGTGTTGTAACGCCCCGGATTCGATGCGCCAGGTGTCTGCCAGTTATTCGCCGTCTTTGCCACGTCATTTGCTTGCGTGTTGCATTTTTCCATGTCATCATCTGCATTTCATATCATGTCATCATGTGCATCGCATTTGCATACGTGTTCGTCTCATGCATCCGAGCATTTTCCCCGTTGTCCGTTTTGCAATCCGGCACTCCTATGTCCTCCGACGTCCCCCTTTTGCCTCTTTTCATGTGCGGGTGTTAAACTTTCTCGGAATGGCCCGAGGTTTGTCAAGCGGCCTTGGTATAGCACCGGTAGACCGCCTGTCAAATTTTGTGCCATTTGGAGGTCGTTTGATACTCCAACGGTTAACCGGGTAACCGTAGAAGCCCCTTCTCTTTGCAGCCCAACACCCCTTCCAAAGTTGCCCAAAACCCATCTAACTCCCCTCCATGCTCTCGGTCATTCGATCACGATCGCGTGGCCGAAAACCGCTCCTCATTTGGACTCTCCTAGCTCCCTCTACCTATATATAGACCTCCCCCTCCGAAATTTCGGGTCCAAACCCTAGTCTCCTCCTCCTCCGCGCCACCGGACAAAAATCTCGTCGCCGGACGTGTCCGTGCCGCCGTCCCCGATGAATCCGCCGCCGCCACGTCATCGCGCCACCGCCAGCCCTTCGCCTCCACCGCGCCGGCCCTCTCGGCCCAGTTCGGGGCCCGGACGAGCCCGCGCGCCTCCAGCCCTCGCCGAGCTCCCGCCGCCGCCCTGGCTCCGGCCGCCGCCCTGGCTCCGGCCACCGCCTCCGCCGAAGATCTCGCCGCCGCCGCGCCCGGCCTGCGCCGCCCTTCTCCAGCCCCGCCGCCGGCTCCCGCGGGCCGCGCAGCCCCGCAGCGGCCCCGCGTGTCGCCTCCCCGCGCGCCTCCCCTGCCGCCCCGCTGCTCCCGCCGTCCGTCGCCGCCGCTCCGGCAGAGCTCGCCGGAGCGCGAGCGCCTCGCGCCGTCGCCTCCCGTGGCCCGCCTCCGGCCTCCGCGGCCGCCGCCGCGCCTCCCCGGCCTCGCCCGGACCGGATCCGGCCGGATCCCGGCGTCCCCGACCTCTCCGGCCACCACCACGCCCTTCTCCGGCGAAGATCCGGCGAGCTCCGGCCGTGCATCGAAATCCGTGCAGAGAAGGTTGACCCCGTTTTCCCACTAAGTCCCCCAGATTTCTTACATAATCATGCCATGTTCATGCCATCACATCTCTGCATCCGTAGCTCCGTTTCGTGCGTGTAATATGTCAAATTGTTCGCCTCGACGAGTACTTCATTTCATTCCATTGCATAATTTTCATTTGAGCTCATCTTAATGCCCGAAATGCTGTTGGAAGTGTGCATGTTGATGTTAATCTGCTGAAACTGTTATAACTTGCTCATTTATCATTTTTGCCATGATTGATGTGTGCATCCTATGAGGTTGATGTCTACATGAATGTTGATCTATGCTATTCCATCTTTCCAGGGGTGCCAACCATGTATTTTTGTGAGTTGTGTAGTGAGTGCATTGAGCTTGTTAAGTAGGGCACTTGCTGTTGCTGTTTTGCTAGGCAGATTCTGTAATTTTGTGATGCCATGTTAACATGTTGCTACTAATCATTCTATGCATAATCTGGAGATGCTCTATAAACATGTTTTGATCTACATGTCATGCTCTCTCCATTCATACCCTTGGTTGCAATTATAGCCTGCTGGAACATGTTCATATCTTGCTTCAAAGTTGCTTGAAAATGTTGCTGTCAGCCTGTTAACATTAACTTCAATGTTTCCATGATTGTTTCCTAGTGATCCATGCATCCTATGGCCTTGCTCTTGCCATGCTTAGCTTCATAAGCATGCCTTCTTACTGTTGGTTGCCTTGCCATGCCATGTATTGCTCTGTGGTGAGTGGTTCAAGCTCACAAACATGCCTACTTATTGTTGTTCCTGCCATGTATGAATCTGTAATATAACTTGCCATGTTTACATGGGTGCCATCATATCTTCTGATCCTTTTTGGCTCATGGTCAATAAGGGACAGTTGTTCTATGCATTTAGTAGTATCATGCCATGCCTTTGTTTGCCATGATAAGTTCCTGTAACATGTTGTTTGATAGCTCTAAACATTGCAACCTGATGTTATTTCTGCTAAAGTCGGAAATTGCTATTATTTGCAATATCTCCATGTCTTTTTGAGCATGATCCATTGATTTATGGAGATAGATCAGTGTTCATGTTTTGTTGTGCTTTACCCGTACTTCATGCCCATGCCTTTTGTTATTATGTTGGGGTGCTGTAGCATGATGTTTTGATGCTTGTAAGATGCCTAGTTGCTGTTATGGACAGATTGTTGCTATGACTTGTATAGTGTGTGTGTGTGTTGCACCGTTGCTCCGTTTTGAGTGTGCTCTATATGAAACTTGCTTGTTTTTGCATGTAGCTTCATATTACCATGTTGGATCCTTGTTTTGGTGTGTTTGCTAGATGTTTGGGTGCATTTTGCATCAATGCCATGCTTAACTTGTTTTGCTCATATCTTCTAGGCCGTAGCTTCGAATCTAATGAACTTTATATGTAACTTGACTAGATTTTCGTGTAGATCATCTTGGTGCATCTTAACTTGCTGTTTAACAACTTGAACATAAGGTTTATTCAGTTCTGGACCAATTTCGAAATTTGCATATGAGGACTTACCGGAGTTGTTATATGTTGTTCCCGGCCTCATTTAAACTTGCCTTGATGTGCTGTTCTTGTTTGCATCATCTCTTGCCATGAGTAGCCTCATCTAGCTTTCTCATGCATCATGCTTGTTGTGCATCATGTCTTGTCTATGTGTGGTGTGTTTACCATGTTGTGTGCTTCTTCTCGATAGTTCCCGTTTCGTTGCGATCGTGAGGATGCGTTCGTCTACGTGTGGTTCGTCTTCGTGGCTTCATCTTCTTCATGGACTCGTTCTTCTTCCTTGCGGGATTTCAGGCAAGATGACCGCTACCCTGGATCTCACTACTATCATTGCTATGCTAGTTGCTTCGTTCTATCGCTATGCTGCGCTACCTATTACCTGTTTATCAAGCCATCCCATATTGCCATGAACCTCTAACCTTTGACACCTTTCCTATGCAAACCGTTGTTTGGCTATGTTACCGCTTTTGCTCAGCCCCTCTTATAGCGTTGCTAGTTGCAGGTGAAGTTGAAGATTTCTCCATGGTGGACAGGGTTTTTGGTTGGGATATCACAATATCTCTTATATTATTAATGCATCTATATACTTGGTAAAGGGTGGAAGGATCGGCCTTATGCCTGGTGTTTTGTTCCACTCTTGCCGCCCTAGTTTACATCATACCGGTGTTATGTTCCCGGATTTTGCGTTCCTAACGCGGTCGGGTGATTTATGGGACCCCCCCCCCTGACAGTTTGCTTTGAATAAAACTCCTCCAGCAAGGCCCAACATTGGTTTTACCATTTGCCTCACCACCATCTACCTTTTCCCTTGGGAGTAATTAACCCAAGGGTCATCCTTATTATAGCCCCCCCGGGCCAATGCTTGTCTAAGTGTTGGTCCAAACCAGAGCCACTTGCGGTGCCACCCCTAGGCAACTTGGGGTATCATCGGTTGTCGTACGTAGTGTTCATCCGGTCGTGGCCTGAGACGAGATACGCGCGGCTACTATCAGGATGTCGGCACGCCGGGAGGTCTTGCTGGTCTTGTTTTACCATTGTCGAAATGTCTTGTAAACCGGGATTCCGAGACTGATCGGGTCTTCCTGGGAGAAGGTCTATTCCTTCATTGATCGCGAGAGCTTGTCATGGCCTAAGTTGGGACACCCCTGCAGGGTTTAAACTTTCGAGAGTCATGCCCGCGGTTATGTGGCAGATGGGAATTTGTTAATGTCCGGTTGTAGATAACTTGACACCAGATCCGAATTAAAACGCATCAACCGTGTGTGTAGCCGTGATGGTCTCTTCTCGGCGGAGTCCGGGAAGTGAACACGGTTTCTGTGTTATGTTTGACGTAAGTAGGTGTTCAGGATCACCTCTTGATCATTGCTAGCTTCACGACCGTTCCTTTGCTTCTCTTCTCGCTCTCATTTGCGTATGTTAGCCACCATACATTGCTTAGTCGCTGCTGCAACCTCACCACTTTACCCCTTCCTTTCCCATTAAGCTTTGCTAGTCTTGATACCCATGGTAATGGGATTGCTGAGTCCTCGTGGCTCACAGATTACTACAACAACAGTTGAAGGTACAGGTTATGCGATGATCATGACGCAAGATTGATGCTTGCTTGCGTTGAGTTTCTTCTTCTCCTTCTTCGATCAAGGGATAGGTTCCAGGTCGGCAGTCTGGGCTAGCAGGGTGGATATTGTTTGAGTTTCTGTTTATGTTTCATCCGTAGTCGGATGTTGATTTTGTATATGATGTATTGTTGTATTATTGTGGCATCGTATGTCTTGGTTGTATCCCCACTATTATGTAATGATGATGTGATGATATCCACCTTGCAAAAGCGTTTCAATATGCGGGTCTATCCTTGGTGGGACCTTCGAGTTCCTTTTGGATAGGGTCGCATATTGGGCGTGACAAGTTGGTATCAGAGCCTCGACCGACCCTAGGAGCCCCCCTTGATTGATCGTGTAGTTTGGCCGTTGTTGAGTCTAGAAGAAAACTGTTTTCCGAGTCTAGTTATATCGGAGAGTAGGAATTCTTTTTACTCCTCTGCCCCTTCGTCGCTCTGGTGAGGAATCTTGACGTAGGTGTTTTGAATTACTCTTCCCCTTCAAATTTTCTTTAGGTTCACGCAGTTGGTTTTCCGGTAGTTGTTCCTCATCTCTTTTTATCCGGTGCATCTCTCGTCAAGTTGACTCGAACCTCTTTGTCTTTGCGGGTTCAATCCTTAGCTCTTTTCGATCGATGTTGTTTCTCTGTCCGAAGTTGTCCTTGTTTTTTTTCCCACCCGCCCACCTTCTTCCTCCCGGAACGGGAGTCCGTAATCGAGTATCCTTCCTACTCGTGCGAAGCCTTTGCTTTCTTTCCTCAATGATTTCAACAGGTGTTTTCTCTTCAAGGTATTCGTCGGTTTCCCCTTCTAGTTTCCTTTGTTTTTTCCCGCCCTCCCACCCTCTTCTTCCCGGAGTTTGAGTCTCCCGTCCATCAATTATTTCGAGGTTGTTACCTCATTCAAATCTTTCAATTGTTCCGGTGCAGAATCTATCTGTTCAACAATCCTTTCCAACGGTGTTCTATTTTAGTGGGCCCTAACCCACAGGTCTTTTCCCAGGATCTTACCTGACTCTTCTAATTTCCCCGGAGTTCGAGTTCTCTCGATTCTTTGATTCTTCTCTTGAGCTCTTGCTTCACCTCATCTTTTTCCCTTCCGTCTCGGTCCTAAGATCTCGGGACGAGATGTTAGTGGAGGAGTGTTGTAACGCCCCGGATTCGATGCGCCAGGTGTCTGCCAGTTATTCGCTGTCTTTGCCACGTCATTTGCTTGTGTGTTGCATTTTTCCATGTCATCATCTGCATTTCATATCATGTCATCATGTGCATCGCATTTGCATACGTGTTCGTCTCATGCATCCGAGCATTTTCCCCGTTGTCCGTTTTGCAATCCGGCACTCCTATGTCCTCCGACGTCCCCCTTTTGCCTCTTTTCATGTGCGGGTGTTAAACTTTCTCGGAATGGCCCGAGGTTTGTCAAGCGGCCTTGGTATAGCACCGGTAGACCGCCTGTCAAATTTTGTGCCATTTGGAGGTCGTTTGATACTCCAACGGTTAACCGGGTAACCGTAGAAGCCCCTTCTCTTTGCAGCCCAACACCCCTTCCAAAGTGGCCCAAAACCCATCTAACTCCCCTCCATGCTCTCGGTCATTCGATCACGATCGCGTGGCCGAAAACCGCTCCTCATTTGGACTCTCCTAGCTCCCTCTACCTATATATAGACCTCCCCCTCCGAAATTTCGGGTCCAAACCCTAGTCTCCTCCTCCTCCGCGCCACCGGACAAAAATCTCGTCGCCGGACGTGTCCGTGCCGCCGTCCCCGATGAATCCGCCGCCGCCACGTCATCGCGCCACCGCCAGCCCTTCGCCTCCACCGCGCCGGCCCTCTCGGCCCAGTTCGGGGCCCGGACGAGCCCGCGCGCCTCCAGCCCTCGCCGAGCTCCCGCCGCCGCCCTGGCTCCGGCCGCCGCCCTGGCTCCGGCCACCGCCTCCGCCGAAGATCTCGCCGCCGCCGCGCCCGGCCTGCGCCGCCCTTCTCCAGCCCCGCCGCCGGCTCCCGCGGGCCGCGCAGCCCCGCAGCGGCCCCGCGTGTCGCCTCCCCGCGCGCCTCCCCTGCCGCCCCGCTGCTCCCGCCGTCCGTCGCCGCCGCTCCGGCAGAGCTCGCCGGAGCGCGAGCGCCTCGCGCCGTCGCCTCCCATGGCCCGCCTCCGGCCTCCGCGGCCGCCGCCGCGCCTCCCCGGCCTCGCCCGGACCGGATCCGGCCGGATCCCGGCGTCCCCGACCTCTCCGGCCACCACCACGCCCTTCTCCGGCGAAGATCCGGCGAGCTCCGGCCGTGCATCGAAATCCGTGCAGAGAAGGTTGACCCCGTTTTCCCACTAAGTCCCCCAGATTTCTTACATAATCATGCCATGTTCATGCCATCACATCTCTGCATCCGTAGCTCCGTTTCGTGCGTGTAATATGTCAAATTGTTCGCCTCGACGAGTACTTCATTTCATTCCATTGCATAATTTTCATTTGAGCTCATCTTAATGCCCGAAATGCTGTTGGAAGTGTGCATGTTGATGTTAATCTGCTGAAACTGTTATAACTTGCTCATTTATCATTTTTGCCATGATTGATGTGTGCATCCTATGAGGTTGATGTCTACATGAATGTTGATCTATGCTATTCCATCTTTCCAGGGGTGCCAACCATGTATTTTTGTGAGTTGTGTAGTGAGTGCATTGAGCTTGTTAAGTAGGGCACTTGCTGTTGCTGTTTTGCTAGGCAGATTCTGTAATTTTGTGATGCCATGTTAACATGTTGCTACTAATCATTCTATGCATAATCTGGAGATGCTCTATAAACATGTTTTGATCTACATGTCATGCTCTCTCCATTCATACCCTTGGTTGCAATTATAGCCTGCTGGAACATGTTCATATCTTGCTTCAAAGTTGCTTGAAAATGTTGCTGTCAGCCTGTTAACATTAACTTCAATGTTTCCATGATTGTTTCCTAGTGATCCATGCATCCTATGGCCTTGCTCTTGCCATGCTTAGCTTCATAAGCATGCCTTCTTACTGTTGGTTGCCTTGCCATGCCATGTATTGCTCTGTGGTGAGTGGTTCAAGCTCACAAACATGCCTACTTATTGTTGTTCCTGCCATGTATGAATCTGTAATATAACTTGCCATGTTTACATGGGTGCCATCATATCTTCTGATCCTTTTTGGCTCATGGTCAATAAGGGACAGTTGTTCTATGCATTTAGTAGTATCATGCCATGCCTTTGTTTGCCATGATAAGTTCCTGTAACATGTTGTTTGATAGCTCTAAACATTGCAACCTGATGTTATTTCTGCTAAAGTCGGAAATTGCTATTATTTGCAATATCTCCATGTCTTTTTGAGCATGATCCATTGATTTATGGAGATAGATCAGTGTTCATGTTTTGTTGTGCTTTACCCGTACTTCATGCCCATGCCTTTTGTTATTATGTTGGGGTGCTGTAGCATGATGTTTTGATGCTTGTAAGATGCCTAGTTGCTGTTATGGACAGATTGTTGCTATGACTTGTATAGTGTGTGTGTGTTGCACCGTTGCTCCGTTTTGAGTGTGCTCTATATGAAACTTGCTTGTTTTTGCATGTAGCTTCATATTACCATGTTGGATCCTTGTTTTGGTGTGTTTGCTAGATGTTTGGGTGCATTTTGCATCAATGCCATGCTTAACTTGTTTTGCTCATATCTTCTAGGCCGTAGCTTCGAATCTAATGAACTTTATATGTAACTTGACTAGATTTTCGTGTAGATCATCTTGGTGCATCTTAACTTGCTGTTTAACAACTTGAACATAAGGTTTATTCAGTTCTGGACCAATTTTGAAATTTGCATATGAGGACTTACCGGAGTTGTTATATGTTGTTCCCGGCCTCATTTAAACTTGCCTTGATGTGTTGTTCTTGTTTGCATCATCTCTTGCCATGAGTAGCCTCATCTAGCTTTCTCATGCATCATGCTTGTTGTGCATCATGTCTTGTCTATGTGTGGTGTGTTTACCATGTTGTGTGCTTCTTCTCGATAGTTCCCGTTTCGTTGCGATCCTGAGGATGCGTTCGTCTATGTGTGGTTCGTCTTCGTGGCTTCATCTTCTTCATGGACTCGTTCTTCTTCCTTGCGGGATTTCAGGCAAGATGGCCGCTACCCTGGATCTCACTACTATCATTGCTATGCTAGTTGCTTCTTTCTATCGCTATGCTGCGCTACCTATTACCTGTTTATCAAGCCATCCCATATTGCCATGAACCTCTAACCTTTGACACCTTTCCTATGCAAACTGTTGTTTGGCTATGTTACCGCTTTTGCTCAGCCCCTCTTATAGCGTTGCTAGTTGCAGGTGAAGTTGAAGATTTCTCCATGGTGGATAGGGTTTTTGGTTGGGATATCACAATATCTCTTATATTATTAATGCATCTATATGGTAAAGGGTGGAAGGATCGGCCTTATGCCTGGTGTTTTGTTCCACTCTTGCCGCCCTAGTTTCCGTCATACCGGTGTTATGTTCCCGGATTTTGCGTTCCTAACGCGGTCGGGTGATTTATGGGACCCCCCTGACAGTTCGCTTTGAATAAAACTCCTCCAGCAAGGCCCAACATTGGTTTTACCATTTGCCTCACCACCACCTACCTTTTCCCTTGGGAGTAATTAACCCAAGGGTCATCTTCATTATAGCCCCCCCGGGCCAATGCTTGTCTAAGTGTTGGTCCAAACCAGAGCCACTTGCGGTGCCGCCCCTAGGCAACTTGGGGTATCGTCGGTTGCCGTACGTAGTGTTCATCCGGTCGTGGCCTGAGACGAGATACGCGCGGCTACTATCAGGATGTCGGCACGCCGGGAGGTCTTGCTGGTCTTGTTTTACCATTGTGGAAATGTCTTGTAAACCGGGATTCCGAGACTGATCGGGTCTTCCTGGGAGAAGGTCTATTCCTTCGTTGATCGCGAGAGCTTGTCATGGGCTAAGTTGGGAAGTCCGATTGTAGATAACTTGACACCAGATCCGAATTAAAACGCATCAACCGCGTGTGTAGCCGTGATGGTCTCTTCTCGGCGGAGTCCGGGAAGTGAACACGGTTTCTGTGTTATGTTTGACGTAAGTAGGTGTTCAGGATCACCTCTTGATCATTGCTAGCTTCACGACCGTTCCTTTGCTTCTCTTCTCGCTCTCATTTGCGTATGTTAGCCACCATACATTGCTTAGTCGCTGCTGCAACCTCACCACTTTACTCCTTCCTTTCCCATTAAGCTTTGCTAGTCTTGATACCCATGGTAATGGGATTGCTGAGTCCTCGTGGCTCACAGATTACTACAACAACAGTTGCAGGTACAAGTTATGCGATGATCATGACGCGAGAGCGATGCTTGCTTGCGTTGAGTTTCTTCTTCTGCTTCTTCGATCAGGGGATAGGTTCCAGGTCGGCAGCCTGGGCTAGCAGGGTGGATATTGTTTGAGTTTCTGTTTATGTTTCATCCATAGTCGGATGTTGATTTTGTATATGATGTATTGTTGTATTCTTGTGGCATCGTATGTCTTGGTTGTATCCCCACTATTATGTAATGTTGATGTGATGATATCCACCTTGCAAAAGCGTTTCAATATGTGGGTCTATCCTTGGTGGGACCTTCGAGTTCCTTTTGGATAGAGTCGCATATTGGGCGTGACACCAACACTCGGATTATGGTATCCAAAGGGCTCAAAATTTGATTTGGTTGGATTCTCGGATGCTGATTATGCTGGTGACAAGGTGGATCGCAAGTCTACATCAGGCACATGTCACTTTCTCGGTCGATCACTTGTCTTTTGGTCTTCAAAGAAGCAGAACTGTGTATCACTCTCAATTGCTGAATCTGAATATATTGCTGCTGGATCCTGTTGTGCTCAGCTTCTATGGATGAAGCAAACTCTCAAGGACTATGGCGTCAATCTGAAACAAGTACCTCTCTTCTGCAACAACGAAAGTGCCATCAAGATAGCCAACAATCCAGTTCAGCACTCGAAGACAAAGCACATTGAAATTCGTCATCACTTTCTCAGAGATCATGTCATGAAGAAAGATATCGATATCATTCATGTCAACACTGAAGAGCAACTGGCAGATATCTTCACGAAGCCCTTGGATGACAAAAAGTTTTGCAAGTTACGGTGTGAGCTAAATATCTTGGAATCCTCTAATGTCCTGTGAACAGGCACACATCCTAACACTTATGCATGTTGATGACTTAGATGTGCAACACACAAAGTAACGTATATCTTCAACCAATGAAGACTTACACTCTGAGTGTGAATACATTAACATGGAATTGGACTTCGGAGCATCATGATAATTGTGCGTTGTGTCTGGGTCTAATACTTCCTATACAGTGGGTAACGCCACCACCAAATTTCTCTGTTTGAAGTGTTTCACTCATGGCGTTATTTTTGCAATGACTTCGCATTTGGTTTGTCTTCAGTTTCAATTTATCTTCATGATTTTCTTCACTATGATGATTTGGTTGCATATATATATATATATATATATATATATATATATATATATATATATATATATATATATATATATATATGTCCTCTACAACATTCACTTATAGCTTTTCTTCAAGTTGAATCTTTTGAACTAAGTGAATGTGATCGGACCCTCACCTCTCTATGCTTTCAATCTCAAATTCTATCTGTCCAAATCATATGCATTCTATTGAAACTGTCGAATGTCTTCTCTGCGTCCTAGTCAGCAGAAGGCACAGAGATAAACATTAAGTCTGTTTTAAATAACTCATCTTTATTGTTGAAATCTGGAGAAGCCGGAACAACATCCGACATGCCTGGCGGGCGTGGGAACGTGGGACAACTCTGAGTATGTTGCATGCTTGCCATGTGCCCCTTAGATGTGAAGGGGCACCAGCGTAATTGCGCTGTGCCGCACACCTACTTATAAATACTAGTCCCCTGCGGTAAAGAAATCCTTCTTCCACCTCTCCACCTCGTCAAAACCCTAGCGCCACCGCTAGCTCTCGACGATGCCGGCGACGAAGCGCTTAGCTGCCGCGACTTCTCTGACGACGTCCTCACGCCGGCCGCGGACATCGTCCTCTCCGCCGTCGCCGTAGGTGTCCTCCGTCGCCAAGTTAGGGCACGGTGGGCTGAACTGCTCGGTCTCCTATTCATCCCATCTAGCAGTTCTTCGTGCGGTAATTATAACTCTATTTTTACCACCTTTTTGATCTTCAAGATTTCATCCTATTTACCGAAAGTGGTTTCTGCCTACACAGTGTTAGATCTACTCTGTCTGCATCTCATACTGCCTAGTCTATTCACTTAGATTTCCTATCTAGTTTGATTCCTCACTTGTACTTATCTACGGATTGGTACAAATCTGGAACCAACTCACCTCACATAAGTGAATGTCTTCGCATCATGAGGTCAATGTCTTCAAACCGATTTATCTTCAAAATCTTCTGAGAATGCATATGACCTCTTCCCCTTCCCTCGCATCTCTAATGCTGTCACATGTACATGTCCGTGGGAGAATCCCTTGGTTCTCATAGTCTGCATTCGTTTTGCAGAATACTTACAGCATCATATCAACTCTCCTGAAGCCAGTTCCTGCTTGACCAGCAAGCGTAAGTCTCTAAAGCCTTTGAACATATTGAAGCCATTCAGTTTGAAGTTCATGGCTGCAGAAAAATCAGCAAGGAAGGGTGGCAGACAGCGCCGAGAGGGAACATCCAAAGATCTGCCTGATGACCTAGCAGAGCTCTACAAGACAGATCCTGAAGAGACTTATCATCAGCGCAAGACACGAATCCAATGGATTCGACGCTATTGGGCTGAAGAATGGTTCAAGTACAAATTCGTGACCAAGGAATATGCAGAGAAGAATGCTATCAAGAGTCCTTGGGGCGATATTCTCTATCGAGGCCTTCAACCCAAGAACAAAGCTGAAGCTATTGCACAAGGTTTCTATCCTTCTATGGTCCGTGGACCTCAGCCTGAGAACGCCGATCCCACATCATTACTCTGGTGTCGTGATGATGCTCTCTTCAAGCGCAACTTTCAGCACGCCAAGGCTTCGGCCAAAGAAAACAAGAAGTCTTTGGGATTAGACTTCAACCCTGGTCCCACTGCTCCCCGTGCCGATGGCTCTCGTGATGCAGAACCTAATGTTATCGGCCCCTTCTCCAACCTCGATGGCCTCATCACCTACATCTTGGTCCAAGGTGCCAGGGTAGATCATTCTGATAATGATGCTGACACTGATGAAGCCCCAGCTCCTCCTCCAAAGTCGCAGAAGCAAAAGAAGCTAAAGGCTTCTAAATCAGCACCTCCAAAAGCTTCACGTGCGAAGCCTCTGGCTACTGCACCTCCTGAAGTCAGTGTGCAGTCTGAAGATCAATCCCGTATCTCCAAGAAGACGGAGAAGAAAAAGCAAATGGTCAGGCATACTGATCAAACCTTGACTCTTGCCGCCATTCTGCGTGAAGAACCCATTGATCTGTCCAGTGATGAAGATCTTGCAGATGATGCCCTTGAGCAACTGATAAAGAGCAAGGAAGAAGCAGAGATCTTCAACAACCTGCCTCTCTTCGATGTGGCAATCATCCATAACTTCATTGATGAGTGTTTTGACACACCAAATCTCAGCTTTGAAGATCTGCAGCTTCCCATTGGCCTCAGCGTCTCTTTCAATGGCGCCATTGCTTCCGAGCTAGCTCTCGCTCAGCGCATTGTTGAGCTGAAGAACAAGATTCACTATGAAAAGGCTCAGTTCAAGAAGCATGTGGCGAAGCTCAGTGTGCAAGATGTCAGAAACTTCAAGGTCATGCTGCATGAGCTTAAAGAAGCTGAGGGAGTCCTAGACTAGGGGGTGTCCGGATAGCCAAACTATCATCATCGGCTGGACTCCAAGACTATGAAGATACAAGACTGAAGTCTTTGTCCCGTGTCCGGATGGGACTTTCCTTGGCGTGGAAGGCAAGCTTGGCAATACGGATATGTAGATCTCCTACCATTGTAACCGACTCTGTGTAACCCTAGCCCTCTCTGGTGTCTATATAAACCGGAGGGTTTTAGTCCGTAGGACACGACAACAACAACAATCATACCATAGGCTAGCTTCTAGGGTTTAGCCTCCTCGATCTCCTGGTAGATCCACTCTTGTACTACCCATATCATCAATATCAATCAAGCAGGAGTAGGGTTTTACCTCCATCGAGAGGGCCCGAACCTGGGTAAAAACATCGTGTCCCTTGTCTCCTATTACCATCCGCCTAGACGCACAGTTTGGGACCCCTCTACCCGAGATCAACCGGTTTTGACACCGACATTGGTGCTTTCATTGAGAGTTCCTCTACGCCATCGCATATAGGCCCGATGGCTCCTTCGATCATCACCAACGACGCAGTCCAGGGTGAGACTTTTCTCCCCGGACAGATCTTCGTATTCAGTGGCTTTGCACTGCGGGCCAATTCGCTTGATCATCTGGAGCAGATCAAAAGCTACGCCCCTGGCCGTCAGGTCAGATTTGGAAGTATAAACTTCACGGCGGACATCCGCGGAGACTTGATCTTCGATGGATTCGAGCCACAGCCGAGCGCGCCGCATTGTCACGATGGGCACGATTTAGCTCTGCTGCCGGATAGTGTCCTAGAGGCCGCACACGAGTCCGCTCCGATCCCTAATTCGGAGCCGACTGCGCAGATCGAGGATGGGTGGCTAGACACCGCCTCGGGGGCTGCAACCTCTACGGTGATGGAGCCGAATACTGACCTTGTCCCTTGTAAAGCTCATGACTCCGAGGTGTCGAACTCCTCGCCGGACTCCGAACCTCCTGCGCCCCTACCAATCGAATCTGATTGGGCGCCGATCATGGAGTTCACCGTTGCGGACATCTTTCAGCACTCACCTTTCGGCGACATTCTGAATTCGCTAAAGTATCTCTCGCTATTAGGAGAGCCATGGCCGGATCACGGTCAGGACGGTTGGGATGCGGACGACGAAGAAATTCAAAGCCCACCCACCACCCATTTTGTAGCCACTTTCGACGATCTAACCGACATGCTAGACTACGACTCCGAAGACATCGACGGTATGGACGACGATGCCGGAGACGACCAAGAACCAGCGCCTACGGGGCACTGGAAAGCCACCTCGTCATATGACATATACATGGTGGACATCCCAAAGGATGGAAATGGCGATGGAACAGCGGAGGAGGATCCCTCCAAGAAACAGCCTAAGCGCCGGCGTCAGCGGTGCCGCTCTAAATCCCACCACAGCAAGAATGGAGATTCCGGCACCGGAGACAATAACACCCCTGACAGTGCCGAAGACAACCCCCTCCAGTAAGATTTAGCACAGGAGGACGGAGAAGCCAGCCCTCATGAGAGAGCGGCAGACGAAGAGGCAGAGGATGATAATTACATGCCTCCCTCTGGAGACGAGGCAAGCCTCGACGACGACAAATTCGTCGTGCCTGAGGATCCCGTCGAACAAGAGCGTTTTAAACGTAGGCTTATGGCCACGGCAAACAGCCTCAAGAAAAAGCAGCAACAGCTTAGAGCTGATCAAGATCTGCTAGCCGACAGATGGACTGAAGTCCTTGCGGCCGAAGAGCATGAACTCAAACGCCCCTCCAAAAGCTACCCCAAACGCAAGCTGCTCCCCCAATTAGAGGAGGAGGCATATAAACCTACATCACCAGCGCACAATACGGCGGACCGACCACCTCGTGGCCACAACAGAGAGGCCTCTAGGCCCTCCACAAGAACCGTACCCCGGCATCGCTCGAAAAGTACGAAGCCATGGGGGAATGCGCCGGACTTGCGAGACATATTGGAGGATAAGGCAAGACAATCAAGATCGATCTACGGATCGCGTGGGCGCCCCATGATGCGCGACGATGACCGTCGCGCCGGATACAACAACTCCGTCCGGGCCAAACACAGTAGACAAAGCTCGCTTGAGCCACGTCGTGATGTAGCCCAATATAGAGGCGCCGCACACCCACTATGCTTCACAGATGAAGTAATGGATCATCAAATCCCCGAAGGGTTTAAACCCGTGAATATTGAATCCTACGATGGCACAACAGACCCTGCGGTTTGGATCAAAGACTATCTCCTTCATATCCACATGGCCCGCGGCGATGATCTTCACGCCATCAAATACCTCCCACTCAAGCTTAAAGGACCAGCTCGGCATTGGCTTAACAGCTTGCCAGCACAATCAATTGGGTGTTGGGAGGACCTGGAAGCCGCATTCCTTGACAACTTCCAGGGCACATATGTGCGACCACCAGACGATGATGACCTAAGCCACATAATTCAGCAGCCAGACGAATCGGCCAGACAATTCTGGACACGGTTCTTAACAAAGAAAAATAAAAGCATCGACTGTCCGGATGCACAGGCCCTCGCAGCCTTCAAGCATAACATCCGCGACGAGTGGCTTGCCTGGCACCTAGGACAGGAAAAGCCGAAATCCATGGCAGCCCTCACATCACTCATGACCCGCTTCTGCACGGGAGAGGACAGCTGGCTAGCCCGCAGTAACAACCTTAGCAAAAATTCTGGCAGTCCGGATACCAAGGACCACAATGGCAGGTCGCGTCGCAACAAGAACAAGCGCCGCGTTAACGGCGACAACACTGAGGATACGGCAGTCAACGCCGGATTCAGAGGCTCCAAACCCGGTGAGCGGAAAAAGCCATTCAAAAGAACTACTCCGAGTCTGTCCAATTTGGACCGAATACTCGACCGCTCGTGCCAGATACACGGCACCCCCGAAAAGCCAGCTAATCACACCAACAGGGATTGTTGGGTATTCAAGCAGGCAGGCAAGTTAATTGCTGAAAATAATGACAAGGGGCTGCATAGCGATGACGAGGAAGAGACCCGGCCACCGAACAATAGAGGACAGAAAGGTTTCCCCCCACAAGTGCGGACGGTGAACATGATATACGCAACCCACATACTCAAGAGGGGGCGGAAGCGTGCACTCAGGGACGTATACGCGATGGAGCCAGTTGCCCCGAAGTTCAACCCATGGTCCTCCTGCCCGATCACTTTTGATCGAAGGGACCACCCCGCCAGTATCCGCCACGGCGGATTCGCCGCATTGGTTTTAGACCCAATCGTCGATGGATTTCACCTCACCAGAGTCCTGATGGACGGCGGCAGCAGCCTGAACCTGCTTTATCAGGATACAGTGCGCAAGATGGGCATAGACCCCTCAAGGATTAAACCAACAAGGACGACCTTCAAAGGCATCATACCAGGTGTAGAGGCCAACTGTACAGGCTCAGTCACACTTGAAGTGGTCTTCGGATCCCCGGATAACTTCCGAAGCGAGGAGTTAATCTTCGACATAGTTCCGTTCCACAGCGGCTATCATGCTTTGCTCGGACGGACCGCGTTTGCCAAGTTCAACGCGGTGCCGCACTACGCATACCTCAAGCTCAAGATGCCAGGCCCTCGAGGAGTCATCATGGTCAACGGAAACACTGAACGCTTCCTCCAAACGGAGGAACACACGGTGGCTCTCGCGGCAGAAGTACAAAGTAGCCTCTTAAGGCAATTCTCGAGTCCGGCCGTTAAGCAACCGGACACGGCTAAACGCGCCCGGAGTAACATACAACAAGACCACCTGACACGTTCCGAGCACGCGTAGCAATGCGGCCCCAACCCCATCCCTTGCAAAATTGCAAGAATGGTCCTTCGCGTACATCATTACGCTCTGGAGATACCATGGGCATAGGGGGAGGGGCACGACCACGACAGGCCCAGAGTGCAGCTCAACCACACCAGGGGCTCCCAAGTGTGTCATCTTTTTTCCTTTTTTTCTTATCAACAGGACTCCATTTACCAAAGGCCCTGTCCGGCAGCAGACCTGCCGAACTCACGATGCAACAGCTAGGGAAGGAGAAAAGCTATGACGAGTATCCAGGTGGTCTCCATTTCGAGCATTATACATGTTTTACACACCATTCTGCAGCCTACCCCTGGAGGGGGACATGTTTAATAGTCCCATCCCTTGCTTACCGCACTATTTGTATCGTTCTACATTCATGGCAGCATTTCTTGAATAAACAATGCATCGCTTTTTGCTTATAATTGCATTCCTTTCTTATACATATGTTCATTTATGACATGTTGCATCCGTACACTTTGGTACGGATAAATACACCAGGGGCTTAAGTTCCCCACATTATGGTGTGACAAGTCCGAACACTTTCACAAGTGCGGCACCCGGAACTTATAGCATTATATGCATCGGCTCCGAATCATGTCTTGGGTCAATAGTTGGGTTTGCCCGGCTCCCATGTTTTGGTACCTTACGTTCCATTGTATCGGCTAAGGTAGCACTGGGAGAACCACTACAATTGCGCCCTAGTTGAGCTGGGCGAGCGCCTCAGTGGAGAAAGCTAAAACTGACCGTCATGATAAGGCGAGAGCTGGTCGCTGTTCGAGAGGTTTTTTCGAGTCCCTAAAGACTTATGCCGCTTAGAGCGAGGAACCGGCTTTGTCTGGCCCAGGCATGGATAGCACCCCAAACTCGGTCTTCCGAACAATAGGGGCTTCGCCGATATTTAAAACTATAGAATTCTATGGCTAAGTGAGAGTGTTCAAGTATTATAAGTCCGGTTGCCTCGTTCGTTGTGTTGAGCGCCTTCCTATATGGACCCAAAATGGGAACAAGAGCGCTCAAGTTTATCCCGAACACCCCAGCACTCGTGGCATGGGGGCTGAAGCCGACGACTTGCCATCTCTCAGATTTGATAAACGGCCGCACAGAAGGTAATATTTTAAATTAACAAGCGTTGCTTAGCGCATATGAACAAAGTTTTCAGCGCACAGGATAACAAAATGCGAGTCTACTCAAATATTACATCTTTGGAGCACTCACCCGCAATCATGCGGGCACCCTTCAGGACACTCTTATAATACATTTCGGGCGTGCGATACTCCTTGCCCGTCGGTGGCGCGTCCGTCACAAGCTTCTTAGCGTCCATCCTGCCCCAGTGCACCTTCGCATGGGCAAGGGCCCGACGGGCACCTTCAATGCAGGCGGAGTGCTTGACGACTTCAACCCAGGGACACGCATCCACCAGCCGCTGCACCAGGCCGAAGTAGCTCCCAGGCATGCCTCCTTGGGCCACAGCCGAACTATGAGGCCCTTCATGGCCTATTCGGCCACCTTGTGGAGCTCGACCAACTGCTTCAGCTGGTCGCTAAGGGGCACCGGATGTCCGGCCTCAGCATACTGAGACCAGAAGACCTTCTCCGTCAAGCTCCCCTCCTCGGCCCGATAGAAAGCGGCAGCATCGGACACGCTGCGAGGCAGATCTGCGAACGCTCCTGGAGAGCTCCGAATTCGGGTAAGTAATAGGTAATTCACATTCACATGCTTGCTTTGCATGAAAAATGCCTTACCCGCCGCTATTTTCTTCAACGCCTCGATTTCTTGGAGGGCCTTGTGGGCTTCGGCCTTAGCGTCTTTGGCACTCTCAAGAGCCGACGCAAGCTCGGACTCTCGAGTCTTCGAGTCACGCTCCAAACTCTCGTGCTTTTCGACGAGAGCCTGGAGCTCTTGCTGTATCTCCGCCACCCGCGCCTCCTGCTTCTCTCGCTCGGCTCGTTCCGCGGCCGCATTGCGTTCGGCCGCGGACACCACCTCCTTCAGGGTCGCCACCTCGTTCGTGGCCCCTGGAGTACCCACATTATCCTTGTTATTTCTCTGGCAACCAAATCATTTTCTGTAAGGTACAACTTTCATACGGTGTTACTCACCTTCCTTGTCCTCGAGCTGCTTCTTGGCACGGCCGAGCTCGCTCTCGGACCGCTCGAGGCTCTGCTTCAAAGCATCGACCTCCGCAGTCAGTGCGGCAGAGGTCAGCAGTGCAGCCTGCAATCCCATATTGACATATTTTTTAGACTCCTGCGTATATCTTTTTAGATCCTCAGTCCGGCTTTTCTTTCCGAACACCGAACCGAGCATCAGGGGCTACTGTCTATGCGGTATTACATTACACATCTTAAAATTCTTACCTCAAAGCCTGTTAGAAGGCTGCTGCAGGCTTCGGTCAGCCCGCTCTTGGCGAGTTGAACCTTCTGAATCACCGCACTCATGACAGTGCGGTGTTCTTCTTTGATGGAAGCGCCGTTGAGCACCTCCAGCAAGTTATCCGGCGCCTCCGGTTGGACAGAGGCTGCCGGTGTCACAGTCTTGCCCTTCTTACGAAGGGGCCGCTTGCTAGACTCCGGAACCACTGCAGGTTCCGGTGCG
This sequence comes from Triticum timopheevii, assembly GCA_963921465.1. NCBI lineage: Eukaryota > Viridiplantae > Streptophyta > Magnoliopsida > Poales > Poaceae > Triticum > Triticum timopheevii. The sequence goes on from OY997270.1 coordinate 111,670,180, forward strand.
GAGTCCGGTGCAAAGTCCGGGAGGTTGCCCTGCGGCACCTTCGGGGCCTACTCCTCCTGGCGGGTCCCTTCCTGAGATCCCACCTCGACGTCGTCAGCGTCACGGGGGGTGGAGGCGGTCGGAAGATAATCCATATCCGACGTGCCCAAGGACCCGCTCGACGAAGCGGGAAGATCGTCCTTGGGCAGACTACATGTTGTATGCGGCATTAGAAAGACACCATGTGGAAAAAAGGAAAATTATAAATCATCTAGGAGTCCGGATACTTACGATCTCGCCAGGGGCTTGGCCCTTGAGGGCCACTCCTCGTTGTCGTCGCCAACGTTGGCGGAATAGTCCGGGGGGAGGGTCCTTCCCTTCTTGGACCCTTCGGCCTCCCTCGTTGGGGAGGCCTTCCTCTTCTTCTCTCCCCCCGCTGGGGGAGAGGCCTCTTTCTTCTCCTCCTCGTCCTCGTGGGAGGAGTCCACCTCGGAGTCATCGGACGATGAGTCCGATACCACCTGACGCCGGGAACTCCTTCGGGTTCCCGTGGCCTTCTTCTTGGCCTTCTTCTCCGGCACTACGTAAAGTGCCGGGACCAGCAGCCCTGCCAAACGGGCGTCCGCTGGGTCTTCTGGAAGGGGAGCCGGACAGTTAACTTGTCCGGACGTCTTCTGCCAGTCCTGTTAAAGGTATCGGGAGTTTAGATCCCGCATAGAGTCAAACTATGAAAAGCAAGTGTCCCATAAAGGATAACATAGCTTACCTCGCCAGCCGGGCTGCGTGCTGGATCCGTGATCTTCGCTTGCAGATGCGGGAGCTTCGGCGCCCTTGAACAGCACCCTCCAGGCAGCTTCGTACGTAGTATCGAAGAGCCCGCTCAAGGTCCGATGCTGTGCCGGATCAAACTCCCACAAATTGAAGTCCTGTTGCTGGCAGGGGAGAATCCGGCGGATGAGCATGACCTGGATCACGTTGACAAGCTTGAGCTTCTTGTTCACCAGGGTCTGGAGACAGGACTGGAGTCCGGTCAGCTCCTCCGAAATACCCCAAAGCAAGCCCTTCTCTTTCCAGGAGGTGAGCTGCATGGGGATGCCAGATCTGAATTCGGGGGCCGCTGCCCATTTAGGGTCACGCGGCTCGGTGATGTAGTACCACCCCGATTGCCACCCTTTGATGGATTCCACGAAGGCACCCTCGAGCCAAGTGACATTGGGCATTTTGCCCACCATGGCGCCTCCGCACTCCGCTTGGCTGCCCTTCACAACCTTCGGCTTGACATTGAAGGTCTATAGCCACAAGCCGAAGTGGGGCTGGATGCAGAGGAAGGCCTCGCACACGACGATAAACGCCGAGATATTGAGGATGAAATTTGGGGCTAGATCGTGGAAATCCAGGCCGTACTAGTACATGAGCCCCCGGACAAAGGGGTGGAGTGGGAAGCCCAGTCCACGGAGGAAATGGGGAAGGAATACCACCCTCTCATGGGGCCTGGGGGTGGGGATGAGCTGCCCCTCGTCGGGCAGCCGATGCACGATGTCGCTGGACAGATATCCGGCGCTGCACAGCTTCTCGATGTGCCCCTCCGTAACGGAGGAGGCCATCCACTTGCCTCCCGCTCCGGACATGGCTGGAGAAGGTCGAGGTGAGATGTGCGGACTTGGGCGCTGGAGCTCGAGTGCGCGGAGATGGATAAGCAAAGGAGGAAGAAGGCGTAGGTAAAAAAGGTGGATCCTTATCCCCTTATATATGGGCGGATGAAACTATGCGTCCCTGCTGGCCTGGTAAAACTCGCTTATCTCCCAAGCGCCGCAATCAATGGCGCGGTTGGGTTACCCACGTCCGTATTGATGGGAATCTCGGAATAAGGGGAACACGATCTCTGCTTCGACAAGACGTGCCAAGGAAACCGCTTCGCTAAACACGCTGAGGTGGTATAATAAAAAAACAATTCGAGCAAAAGCTTGGTTGTGGTGTGACGTCACGCCACAAAATACGTCAGCAGATGGAACTTGTGTAAATATTATTCTCTCTACGGTGGTATGTGGAATTTATTTTGCAGAGCCGGACACTATCCTGGTGTTCACAATCTTCTATGAATTATTCGGAGGAGGAACCCACCTTGCAATGCCGAAGACAATATGCGCGCCGGACTCGTCGTCATTGAAGCCTGGTTCAGGGGCTACCGAGGGAGTCCTGGACTAGGGGGTGTCCGGATAGCCGAACTATCATCATCGGCCGGACTCCAAGACTATGAAGATACAAGATTGAAGACTTCGTCCCGTGTCCGGATGGGACTTTCCTTGGCGTGGAAGGCAAGCTTGGCAATACGGATATGTAGATCTCCTACCATTGTAACCGACTCTGTATAACCCTAGCCCTCTCCGGTGTCTATATAAACCGGAGGGTTTTAGTCTGTAGGACACGACAACAACAACAATCATACCATAGGCTAGCTTCTAGGGTTTAGCCTCCTCGATCTCGTGGTAGATCCACTCTTGTACTACCCATATCATCAATATCAATCAAGCAGGAGTAGGGTTTTACCTCCATCGAGAGGGCCCGAACCTAGGTAAAAACATTGTGTCCCTTGTCTCCTGTTACCATCCGCCTAGACGCACAGTTCGGGACCCCCTACCCGAGATCCGCCGGTTTTGACACCGACAGAAGCCTTTCTCAAGAAGCGCCAAGAAGCTCAGGGATCTCGCGAGTGTATGAAGAGTTTGGCTGACAAGTGTGTGCTTGCCTACAATGAGGCTGAGAAGTGCAAATCTCTTGGTCGTCCTGGCATTGACCCCAGGATGGCTGCAAAGAAAAAGAAGAAGCTCTCTACTGCCCAACCTGCACCTTCAAGTCAAGAAGCACCTCGCATTGTCTTCCCAAGCAGCATGACTGGCTCGAAGCCAAAGGTCACGACAACCGCTTCAGAACAGAAGAAGACGAGGGCTGCCGAGGCTGAAGCCAGAAAGAGGAAGAATACTGAAGCCTCTGATGCCGCTCCCTCCAAGAAGAAGCGCAAAACCAAGAAGAATAGGGCTGCTCCCACAGAGCCCTTGGTTGTTGAACCCATTTCAGTGGTTCGCCCTGCGTCTGAACATCAAGAAAGACGGATGATAGTTCATGAGCCTGCTCCCACAGAGGCTCATGAAGCTGAAGATATTCCAGCAGCTGAACCCACCGCTGTTGAAGACATTGGTCATGATGACAATGTTGAAGATGATGAAGTTCTTCCTCAGATCAAACACAACATGGTATCATCGCCTGTTCTCACGAACAGCAAACTCATCAGCATTGGCCGTCCTCTGACGCCAACTGCTCAGGATGCATCGTGGGCTGATCACCCACAGCAACAAGACTCCCCCAGTACTCCCCAACAACAACAACAAGCTACACCACCCGTGCAAGAAGATGAAGAAGACTTTGAGGCCTAGCCAACTCCATCTCCAAAGGCGTTGCCAGCATTTCGCAGGCTTCGCAAAGGACAAAAGCCTCAAGTCCCTCTTTCGAGCGTTCCAGAAGGAGAAGTGCATCATCAACCTGTTGCACGTCAAGTGTTTCTTGAAGCCACTCCAACTAAGAATGTCTCCACGTCTGAAGCACAAGCTGCTGAAGACATTCCGGCTGCATCAGCCGATGAAAGACAAGAAGACGTACGTGTCCCTACTCCCCTAGTTATTGAAGAAGCTGTTCCTGATGTGAACACACCAGTGCCCGACCCTCCAGCTCGTCAAGTGGAGGTTGAAAATCCTGAAGCTGCCACCACCAACGCAAGTGAAGCCAATGACGTAGTCATGGCTGAAGCTAATGTGGAGCTTGAACCAACCAGTGTGCCTGAAGCCAATGAGGCAACTGCTCCTGAAGCACTTGTTGTGCAGCCTGAAGCCTCAGTTGTTGCCACTGCTCCTGTTCCGCCACCAAGGCCCCATACAATTGAGCAAGCATACAATCATGGTCAGCTAACCACTGTCCGATGGCCCATTCTGGTACCTCCGCCTACTGCCTCTGGACCTCAATTTGATTATCATGTTGAGCATAGGCCTCAGGTCCAGAAACCAAAGCCAAGATTGCCAAGGTTTCCAGGTACTGCAAACTCTCCAGGGTCCTTCAATGCTAATGGCTTCAAAAGCCACAATACCTTCTTTGACAGCGCCAAGAACCCCTACTCAAAGCCAAGGATATCATCAGATCATTTCTGGAGCTATCAACAACGAAGCTATTACTCCTGCATTCTGTATGATCAAGGGCGCATTTTCCCTCATATGCGCCTCGACACTGAAGCCATTGCTGGACTGTCGTGCTTAGAAGAAGCACTTGACTGTTTTCGTGATGCTGGTCTGCTCAGTTTTGTGACAGACAAAGAACATTGATATGAAGAACTTCTGCTTCAATTCTATGCTACCCTCCACATTCGCGGCTACAACAGAGACATCAAGACATGGGTTCTCGAGTGGATGACTGGAAATGTTCATCATCGAGCTTACAGGCCTATCCACTCCCGGAGATCTCTATGAACCTGACTGTCAACTACACCGCAATGCACAGGAGAGCATCTTCCACAAGCCTGAACCCAATATGAGCCAGATGTTGAGCATGATGAAGCCTTTGCCATCTGACGCTGCATATCCAACGGAGTTCTTTGTTGATGACCTTGAGTATCTGCCTCGCACCATATATCATATCATCAGGCGAACTCTATGGCCTATCAAAGGACATTCATCCACTGCAAAGCTTGAAGGAGCCATGAAGACATTGGTCTTCTACATCCTCAATGGCATCAGCTTCAATTCTCAAGAATTCTTCATCAGGCAACTTGCTGCTTCTGGATCTGACCTGTTTGGTCTAAAGTTCTATGCTCCATGGGTCATGCGCCTCATCAAGCGACACTCCTCTGTCAACTATCAACCCTCTGCTCGCAATCATCTGATCTTTTTACCAGAGGTTGATATGTCAGTTGAAGCCATATACTCTGACCCTGCCAAGAAGCCTCTTTGTCTTCAGAATGTCGAGCACCAAAGCTTCACTCAACCCATTGAAGGCGTCCAAGTTGTGACACGTATCTATCCAATGGCTGGAAATACTCGTCTGCCTCATCGTGCGAATACTGAAGCCACTGAAAGCACCATTGCTCAAAGGCCTCGGAAGCGCTCTCGCGTTCTCAATGACCAAGAACTTCTTGTGGCCCTTCACCAGAAACAAGATAAGCATCATTATTGGCTCAAGAGACAGATGCAAAGCCTCTTGGTGGACGTCAATCGCATTAGAAATCTTGCCACCAAGAATGCATTTGTTGCTCACGAAACTTGCCGAAGATCATGGAAGAGTTTGACGCTGCTTAGTGCTGAAGCAGATCTTCAAGACGATGGCTTCAATGAAAGATTCAAGTTTGACTCCACTCCTCCACGGACTGTTGTCCTACGTCGAACTCCATCCCTTGAAGACTCTGACTATTCTTCCTCAGCAGCAACTGTGAATGCCAAAGTGATCGATGATGAAGATGATGCTACTTCACCGCTTCCTACTTCTGCACGCATCGACACTGCACCAAGTACGTCTGCACCGCCAACCAACAACGACAACCCTGCTGCTTCACCTACTCACGAGGACGAGTAGATGTTCTATGTCTTCAAACCTTTTTGGTCATTACTGACAAAAGGGGGAGAAGCGTATGAGTTGATAGTCTTCAAGCGGGTTCATATGAGCGGTTGCATTATATTTTGCCTCGTTCTTACAACTCTTGCTTTTGAAACATTTGGTTCTTTGAGTTGTAACACCTAAACTCGATGGTCGTCTGCTACTTATTTGCTTTACTGTGATGCAATGATAACTTCCGCACTTAGATCATTCTGCAGACGTCCATTTCTCATAATGCATGTCATTCTACTTGCTATATCATTTCATGCATGATGAATTATCTTCATAAGTTGAAGAGGATCTCCACAAATACAACCTGCCATGTGCATTTGCATTCCAAAAGCAAATTACTTATATGCACATCTTCAGGGGGGAGCCCTTGCTACTTATGAAGACAATACCCTATCCTTTACAATTTCACATACTTTATCCCCGTTGAAAACTTCAACCAGTTTGTCATCAATCACCAAAAAGGGGGAGATTGTAAGTGCATCTAGTGCCACCCCTAGTTGGTTTTGGAGTATTGACGACAAAGTTGGTTGAGGGACTAATGCGTTTGTGAGAATTGCAGGATAACGCAGGTAGTGTCCCTTATTGATTCGGTTTACCTACCGGAGATGACCCCTAAAAATGTATGAAGACATTGAAGACTAAGGTGGTATGTGAAGATATTCATATTGAAGACTATGACATGAGAAGACATTACGTGAAGACTCTGGAGCGCGAAGACTGTGTGGTTTCGTTGTTTCCTTTTCTTCTTTGTTGAGTCATAGGAACCACTGTACTGTTAAGTGGGGTCCAAGTGAACTAAGTCAGAATGACTGAAGTGATGCTCAACCCAAATCCTATGTCTTCGAGAGAAGACAATGAGAGCAAATCTTATCCAGAGCTGGATGAGTCAGCTTTGCTTGTAGCCCAAGTAAAGTTGTCGTGTGTGTTTGAAATCTGATCGTTGGAACACGTGTCAGTTCCTTAGTGACCCAGGGTCATTTCGGACATATCAGGTCGGGTTGCCTTGTGGCTATAAATAGCCCACCCCCTACACCATAAATTGGTGGCTGCTCAGAGTTAGTGCACGACTTTTGTCGTTTGAGAGCAACCCACCTCGAAGCCTTGAGAGAGAGAAATCCTTGCGAGGACAAAGCCCAAACACCCAGAGCCAAAGAGTGTTAGGCATCACTGAAGTATTTCTGTCTGTGTGACCTGAAGACTTATTACACTTGAGAGTGTGATGCACTTCCTCCTAATCTTATTTGAGCGCTATATCAAAAGAGGCATCAGCATTATGATATGAACTATGATAGTCCGACGCAGCAGCTCTTCCAACACAAAGGATCCAGATCTATCTATACGTGACGCTTCTTCAATAATTTCCAGAAGACCCAGGGCAGCCCAGACTTGCTTTGCTCGTGCACAAGTAAACATCAGGTCTAAAATGTCCTCCGGACCCATATGAACATTACACAGAAGTGATTTTACAGTCCTAAGCATGGAATTTTTTGTTGGAACCAAAAGAGGTGTGTTGATTCAGTTCACCAGCTTATGAGTAAGTATGAGATTATTGGTGAACTGCACTTGCAGCTCACAGAAATTAAAGGGGCTCCTAATTTGCATTACTAATGGTTAGTCAACTACAAAACCTGAGCGCATGTACCCCTGTCTTTCAGTTCAGACTATAGATTGGAAAATAAAATCAGACAAGAAAATTGAAGCTGCCCCAAATTTGCATTGCTGATTAAGGAAACAATATATCTGGACTGCAAATTGGATAGCTGGTCATAGTCTTAATGCTTTGAACTGAACAAATTTGACAGAGGACATGGGTGCAAAGTAATACATATGTTGTGATAGTCCTAAAACTATGACTTGGCAAAATGTCAAGTAAATTAAACTACAACAGAAATCTATGAACAAAAAACGGATTGGGCACCCACCTTCTATCAGGCTGTTGCTGCTCCGCCGACATGGAGGCTCTGCGGCGAGTCCCCCGGCTTGATCTGGCCACATCGAACACCGGAGTGGCAAGGCCTGGCCCTCTCTTTATCAGATCGGGTAGGGGAGGGGAGCTCGTGGCCTTGGACGAAGGGAGGAGATCGGGAGGGGAGGGGAGTTCCTAGCCTTGGACAGATGTAGGAGGAAGGCCGAGACCCACCTATGCCAGGCACGTGGGGGAGGGGGTGGGGGAGGAGGTGGTGGCGGCAAGCTGGGGAGGGAGGTCGTGGTGGCCAGCTCCTCTCGAACCTCGGCGGCGGCTGCTCCTCTCGGATCTCGGCGGCGGCTGCTCCTCTCGGATCTTGGCTGCGGCGTAGGGCTCCTCGGCAGCGGCTGCTCCTCTCGGATCTTGGCGTGGTTCTCGTCCTCGAGCAAGACGATCGAGGGCAGCCTGGATCGTCAGATTTTTTTTTCTCGCGAGGAGGCCTCGCTCCTAGTTCGTGCGAGGGGGCCTCGATTTTTTTTCGTTGGTTTTTTCTCATAGGCTTTTTTTCGTTAGAGGGACTACATGAAGGCATCTCATGTGGTGGAGACGGGGTGGGAGGGACAAAAAAAACGTACGAAAATGGTGGGACGAAAATAAACCCGGAACGCAGACTACCAACTGAGACATTAGGAGTAGAGATTTGCCAAGCCAGTCGCCGAATTGTGTTTGCTAAAAAAAATGGCCAGGAAAAGCTTAGACAAACAATAAAACAGGCAAGAGACAATTTAAAAGGCTAGTTTAATATATTACGTTTGCAGTGCAGCACGACAGTGCAACGATGCAAAAGTTCCCCGCATCAGCAAGCTTTACAGTTCAAAGTAATGTACTAGGTGCCGCTGAATTGCTGCTGGAGAGGACAGCTGAAATACGATGGGCAAAAGGGCTGCTTGCGTTAATCTATTTTAAGGTTCGTAGTTAGGCAGTACTAAACGATCACGTAACACACAGATCATGACGATGTTCTGCCATACGATCAGCTGTGGTTTCGTTCTTCGACAAAATAAGACTCCTCCAGTCTTCAGTGCTTCACCATAGGTTTGCTACTTCTACTGCCCCTGTTTCCAAAATGGAGTCGATACGACAGACGGACCTAGTCAGAAAACAGGACAAGATGTCAGCTAAGGCAATTATGGCTGTACTATTATAGAGGTTACCATCAGATGTATTGGTTTAATTTTAATATTTTTTTTCATGCAACATCAGCTAGGTTCATGTGTTTTCTTCAGAAAATTGCCTTCTCAAAAATGTATAAGGTTCAGAATTTCTAGGATCTCACATTAAAGCGATTCAAAGAACAGTAAATGACCTCCATGTCCTTCCACCAGCCTGCCTTGCGCCTGCAAAGTCAGTTCCTGCATACATCCAGACAAGTCTTCAAAATATATTTAATGGGTAATATATAGTAGAATCTAATTTTATCAAATCAAATTTTATGCTTTATGAGCGTGGGCTCATTCATATTAACTTATTCAAGTGTTTGTATCAAAAGATCCCAAACATTCATGATACTGCACGAAATAATTTAGGTGCATGTACAAATATTCATTGAAGAATGTGATTATGTGTACTGTACAAGGAAACGAGAGGTACCAAATTACGTAGCAAAGACATGTTCTTATCTTCATCTTTTTGTACAGAGCACATATGGTTTGTTTTTTCACAATTTGTTACATGTACCTAAATTTAACATTTTTATAACATCGTGCTTTTCGGCAAAATTTCTGGAAGCACAAAAGTTTACAAACTCATGGAGGGGTAAATTTGGACATAGGTTCATATAGGATTTTCACTTAATACAAATCGGCTACTATAAATCATGCGAGATCTATTTAGTATGTACTCGTATTAGAAGGCCAAAAATGTTTGGCTTTCTCAGCTCCTAAGAGACACTCCTACTAGTTTGCATTGCCATTTCTCACAAGCATCAAAAACTATGAATACCATTATGGTGTTCCAATCAGTACTAATGTTTCTGTTTTAAATTATACACAAAAAAGATTCTAGCCAAATATCAAAGGACAATCTATAAGAAGCAGAAGATTCTTACTTGAAAACACATGTTAAGCTCGTACTGTCATACCTGCGAGTTCTCAGACGCCTCACTTGGCTGCACATGTACTCAACACTTTCACTGCGAGTGGCTGTCCTGTCCACCTTTTGATTCCAAATCACGGGTATGATGGTTCTGTCCGTCAGCCTGCCACATTTTTCGATTTCCACCAAACAATTCGCCACAGCCTTGTACACGTCTTCACCCCATTCAGCACGTAGCTTTAGCAGATCGGCATCATCGACATCAATCTCCTAATCACACAAATAATAGTAAAATCTCATAAATTATCATCTCCACCAAATGATAAGCAAGGCAGGCTATGGTCTGTAAAAGAACTTTGAGGTTCAGACAAGATGGTGCAGTAGTACCTTAGAGATACCTTCCTTAGGGTTACCTTTCTCCATGACAGTTTTGGAGGGATTCCACTCTGGGTTCAGCAGCTGCTTCTGCCAAAAGTTGTACAACTCAGAAGCTTTCTTCGAAGCTTCTTCTGGAGGCAGCTTCTTAAGGCATGCCTGTTGGAACGGCTTGTAGCTCAATTCGCCTATATTCTTTATTGCAATATTCCGTATTGAAGTAGCACTAATATCCATGAATCCCTGGAGCACAAGAAATTTTCAATATTCCACCTCGTGTTCATTTTTCAACAGAACAGTTAAAATAGTGTGACCAAACAAGCCATGGTTGGCCATAGAGCTACGAGCAAACATTCCACACTTTCCAAAGAATGGCTGAGTAACTTCAACAAGGATTTTCAGTTTTTTTTTAAGTAGGTATCACCTGAAACGTCTTATATTATTTTCTTTCTTTTATTAGGTCTTTATTCATTTATTAAGCTCTCTGGGTTAACTCTGCTTATCGTCTTGTACACTTTACTGCTTCTAGTTATTATTAATAAAAACTGCAGTAGGGCTTTTCCCCACTGTTTGCCATATAAAAAAAGTTCAAAAAGTAATGATCAGAATGCATGCAGAATCTAATGTCAGCAGAGGGTGACCGAACCTTGATCAGCTTAGAGTGGATATCAGAAAGTTCCTTTTTAGCATTCTCAAGCTCAGTGCTTAAACCTTGATCATCTTGATCAAGATTGTCCATAACACCATGCTCATCAGCAACTTCACCGTTGCCATCAGATTCCCGTGTCCGTTTATTCTGTGCATAAAGATTCATCAGGGCATTACATTGCGCTGACAAACACACGTACACAATAAAGTGGAAAATTTTGTACTTTGTTAAATCACCAAGATCAATGACTCCAAATAAGAATAAGACAATGATCACTATACTAGTTTACCAGTCAATGACCCAATGAAATGTAACTACTCGACAGCATTACTGCAAATAAAGATCCACATAGATCAACTGCAGCTAATAAACTGAAGATTTGATAAAAAAACCCATAAACAAAAGAACGATCAAGATGCTATACTGTAATCTGCAATCTGAACAGAGGTAGTGTCCCTCGAATTCATTCAACACAGCAAGGATTAGCAATCAAAATGCGATTTCCAATTGCTCCAAGGAAAAATACTCACTCTTCCAGACTGGCTACTCTGAAGACCACTTCCCTGCAGTGCTAGTAGTACATGGCTTGACTCCCTTGCTTCCAGCTCTTCCTTTAGAGATTCAATCTCTGCTGCCTGTTCTTCATTCCTTGTTTTCAGTTCAGCGATCAGTTTGTCCTTTTCAGTGATCAGTTTGTCCTTTTCAGTGACAGCTGTTCACAGTACCAAAAAGAATAGAACAAAGCTCAGTTTAGTTTTTTAGGATTATCTTTTGGTTTGGCTGACAATAAAATTCAAGTGTGAAGTATCGGTATTATTTTTGTATAGCTTAAGGTAGTAAACTACTCGCCCTGTCGTAATTAGATAACATCCTAGAATGTGTACAGTCAAAACATTTATAACTGTGACTCACCATGTGAAATCTTATTTAGTATCGTTATTTTGAAACTAATACCATTAGACCAGTAAGAGAAAATGCATTTATTATATCACAAATTTTCAAATTTCTCATGTGACAAACATAGAAAAGTTGCATAGCAGAGACCATGTCCATGCACAAAACATATTTTTTAACAAACAGATGGGAGTACTGTGTTTCTGATGATCCTATTATGTCATGGCAACAGAATTCATCTCTTGCGATACGATCTTCTTATGTAGAAATTACGAGCACTTCAAAGTTATCACCTAGACGCTTATTATTACATACTAAAGGATATGGAAAATCCTACTAAAACAAAGGAGTTTTTACCATTCTGTTGTAGCAGAAGCTTTGATTTTTCCTCCATGACACAGTGAAGCGCATTGTTGATGCCGGCGTAGTCCATATAGGCACTCTTGTGGAACTCCAGCTTGGAGTGAACATCAGAAGCCAACACATCAAGGCTTGCATGCAAACAACGTGCGCCTCCCGTCTCAGCCATATAGCCTGCAGCTGGACCTATAAAATATCAGAATATAGATCCATTTGGGTTTAATTTATCAACCAATTATTGTGGAAACCAGTAACTGATACATCCGTGGTCAGGGGTTAGAAGCAGTACACAATCTTTACTGTCCTCAGAATTTATGTATCATTATTCCACTAAATTTAATGAGATGGCACTTTCTTTTCCTTTTTGTACTTTTATTCTTCATCCACGCAAACTTTCTTTGGTACAAGTTCATGAGGTGCCAAAATAACAAGTGCCAGTTGCCAATGAATTACCTAAAGAGCAAAATAAAGGTAATTGAAGTATTATCCAAGGTGTCATTTCTTGTTCATAAATCTTAGTTTTACTAACTCATTTGTCTGCATATTCCAAATATGAAAGGAAAATTAAACAGTATTAGCTGGAATCCAAACCATGCATGAAGCCAACATACTTGTAAATCGATAAATGTGCACCCAAATAAATGTTCTGAGAATTAAAAAATTCATAATAATAAATGCAAATCTAAATCTTGATACAGAGAAGAGAGAACTCCTGATTTCCCTGAATTATTTTGCTAAATAGAAATAGTTTCAACCACATATAAAAGAATTTTAAAAAATTTATATGTGTGGGCATGAAAGATCAAATTTGTGACAAATGTCGACCATAAGACATGATCAAATTTAAAGTCCCTACTAGGATCAACTTCGAAATTACATTACATTAAATTAAGAATGGCAATGAAAATCGGAACCTAGGAAAATAAAACTTGAATTTGTATTTGTGTTGTATGAAGTGCTAACTGGAGACACCAGACATGGAAATAAAAATTAATCTGAAAACTCGGTCATTACCGGTTAACCAGAGGAAAAGAAAAACATCATGTCGATTTCTGAATAAGTCAGAGCATACAATTGGATTGCACATCACACGGTGAGGCATACTCATGTAATGATTTTAAAAGAGTTGTAACAGAGAAAATGCAATTGGACGCCCTAAAATGGCAGATAAACACCGACGAACTCCCCCATCCCAGAAATATGGTGTTTCTCTGATGACAAAAAATAAACGAACAAGTTGCAGGGAAAACGTCACCTCAGCAGGAGTGGATGCAACAGCGCCCCCCTAACAGATCTGCAAAGGGGAAAATCAAGCAGGTCAATAAAGGACAGAAAGGGGAGTAGGCGAGTATTGCAGCATACTACTACAAAACTGGAATGTAGCTTTACTCAAAAAAAAAAAACTGGAATGTAGCTTCAGGAAGAAATGCAGGCAGAAATCTGCGGTGACCAAGAACGAAACGAATGGGATGGAACTACGAAGAACAGAGCAAAACAAGATCAACCGAAAAGGAGGTCCAAAAATACGGAACGATATCAGGAAAAGAGTGTCTGCTACCGAAAACATCAGTCGAATCTGCAACCAACCGGATGGATTCTAGTACCTCTGTCGATTGCTCACGGCAAAGACTAGAGAGCTTTGGAGTTTCTTGTTTTCTTCGTTTTCCTGGATGGATTGGTGAATGCGGGGGGACGGGGGCCGCCGGGCCGGGGGGTTAATGGCAAAGCAGCGTCTGGGGAAGCTGCGATTAAGAGCATCTCCAGCCCCCCCCCCCCCCCGCGACTTTTCCGGCGCTAAAAAATCGGCCCAGTTGCGTCCTCAGGGGCCCATTTTTCGCTTCTCGGATCGAAATTGGCGCCGGCGGACCCAACTCGAACCCGGCGTGCTGGGGGGCGCTCGGGAGCGCCGGGCGAATATTTTTTGGCGTGAAATGGCCGTGGGCCAGCCGCGTCAGCGACTCGACTCGCTTCTCGCCGCTTCGTCGTCCTCATCGCCTCGATTCCCGCAGCGAATCAATGCCAAAACTGCGCGCGCTACCGCACCGGTCAGCCTCCATTGATGCCTCACGGGAGGCGCAGTGAAGGCCGGGCGACGCGCGTCCCCTCGCCCGTCACGCCTCCCGCCACGCGTAACGCGTCGGCCAAGCCTACCGCGCGGCGCCTCCGCCTATATAAGCCGAGAACCGGCGCGCCGGAGACACGCACAAACACTTCACCGCCGATGCGCCCACTTCTCCCCCTTCCTCCTCTCGCCGTCTCCACCTCAGAAGGATGGCCGAGCGCTTCCCAGGCGACGGCGCGGCGGCGAATGGCTTCGGGCGCCGCCATCTGCACGAGGACGAGGCTCGCCTCCTCTTCGAGGCCGAGTACCCGGCCCCGCCGGACATGCGGGTGCCCGGGGCGTGGAGGATCAGCGCCGGCGGCGTGCCGGTGCCACCACCACCCACTGGGGCGGCGCGGCGTGCGGAGATCGCACGCATCCGCGCGTCCCTGCCGCGGGCAGCGAGGGAAGGCCTACTTCTGCCGCCGACACGCCGAGCAGCTCGAGGTGACGAACGGCGTCGTGCCCTCCGGCAGACTCAACTCCGAGGGGCGGCGCCGCCGGTGGGGCGTGCCCGGCCGCACGCTGGAGGCCGTCCTCGAGTACATCGAGGGCGGCAACAAGCTGCGCCTCGAGTACCCCGCTCCCCCGTCCTTCTCACGCCGTCGTGGGAGCTCCTGGACGCCGAGGCGTATGGAGCGGCCCGGCGCGTCCTCCTCCTCGTCCGGGCGCTCGTCGGGCTCTCCCTGCCTCCGCCCCGTCAAGCCGGAGCCCCAGGACACGCCTGTCAGCGCGCGCACCCGCAGCTCCCGCGTCCGCATCGCCGAGTCCACCACCCCCCCCCCCATCCGGCCGCTTCGTCCTCGTCGAGCCCAAGCCAGAGCCCGGCCTCCCCGTGGAGCACGAGGAGATAGCCCGGCGCGGCTTCTCCGACGAGGATGCCCTGCAGTGGGCGCGGGACGACTACCTCTGTGACGAGATGGTCCGGCAGTGCCGGGCCCTAGAGGAGATCGAAGCCCGCAAGTGTGGGCGCGAGGACGAGCACGGCGTCGTGATCCTCGACAGCGACGACGAGGAGGACGCCCCCGGGCCGTCCAACCCGCCGCGCCAACCGGGGGAGGGATGCAGCAGGGACGGCGGCGGTGACTACACGCGGTTCTACAGCCTCCTCGGCATGTAGAACTGCGAGGGCGAGCGGCAGGCGGCAGGGAGCGGTGAGGCAGACGGCGAGGAGCGGCGATGGAGACGGCGAGTGGCGGCCCCTAGTAGTTTTTTTTTTTGTAAAATATGTTTAAGTTTGAACGAACTCGCCGAAGTTTGCAATGAATTTGCGCCGTGTTTGTGCCGTGTTTAAATTTTTCGAAAAACCATGGGCGCCACGACTGGGGGGCATCACGCCCCCAGCGCGCGGGTTAGCGCTAGTGCGCCCCTAGGGGGGCGATTTTTAGCCCCTCCTGAAGGGCCAACGGCTGGAGATGCTCTAAGACGGGGCGGCAGAGCAGGAGGAAGCAACGAGGGGAGTCCTAGTAGTGGGCAGAGAGGGTGCTGTGTGCAGTTTGACGGGACGTTCCAAGAGACGGGGTACTTCTTTTTGTTTTTGTTTTTGATTTTGATGATTTGAACCGACGAGACGGAGCACGCAGCGAGAGGAGAGAGTGTACGACGCGGCACGCACGGCGCACAAATATCTCACGCGGCGGCGCTTAAGAGCATCTCCAACCGCGCCACCAGAACGGCCTCCCCAGTCGCTTTTTTCGCACCGGCGCCGAAAAAACGCCCAGTCGCGTTCTTAGGAGCGTCGTCGGCCTGGGCCGAAATCAGCGCCGGCGGACCAGGCCGAACCCGGCGCACTGGGGGGCGCCCGGGGGCGCCGGGGCGAGTGGTTTTGGCGCGAAGCAACCGCGGGCCCGCCTAGTCAGCGAGACAGGCGCTTCATCGCCCTCGTCGCCTCGGTTCCCGCGGGAATCAATGCCAAGTCTACCGCGCTGCCGCCGACAGTCAATCTTGCCATTGATTCCTCACGGTCGGCGCGTCACGGGGCGACGCGGCATCGCCTCCCCTCCCGCCACGCATACATACGGGCGTGGCTATATAAGCCGATGCCCTCCTCGCCTCAGCCCACGCCAGCCCCTCGCCGCCAAGCCCTCTCCCTCTCCCTCTGCCGTGCACCGCAGCCGCCGAGCCCTTCCTCTCCCTCTCCCGTGCGCCTCCTCCAAGCCCTCCCTCCCCCAATGGCGGAACGCTTCCCCGGCGATGAGGCGGCGGCCAACGGCTTCGGCCGCCGCTCGCTCCGTGAACAGGAGTCGTGGCTCCTGTTCGAGGCCAACATCCCGGCGCCGCCGGACATGCGCGCCGGGCCGTCGGGGTGGCGGCTCAGCAACGGGGGAGTGCCCGTTCCACCGTTACCCAACCCCGCGGTGCGGACCGCCTACTTCGCCGACGAGGTTGAGCTCGCGCGCGCCTCCCTCATCGATGAGCAACGCACCCTCCCCCAGTACGCCGCCGACAACCACTCGGCATGGGCGGCGTACTTCGAGCGTCGTCAGAAGGAGAGGCTGGCGTCCACCAACGGGGCGCCGGTGGTGGGCGGCAGACAGAACAGCGAGGGCCGCCGCGTTTGGTGGGGCGTCCCCGGCCGCACGCTCGGCGACGTGTTGGCACACCTTGAGGGCGGCAACGAGCCGCCACTAACATACCCTCTCCCGACGGCCGCGGCCCCGGCCTGTCGCCGACGCGCCGGGCAATGGCTGCCCAGGAGGTTCGTCTCTTCGTCGTCTTCCTCCTCCTCGTCGCGGTCTTCTTCCCACTCCTCCGGCACTCCGGCGCTGCTCGGTGTCAAGACCGAGCCCGCGGCGGAGACGCCGCTCGGCCGGCGCACTCGCAGCGCCGGCATCGTCATCAACGAAGGCGGCCGGCACGCCCCCTCATCGGCTCCTCCGCAGTTCGTCAAGCCGAAGACGGAGCCCGGGCTCGCGACGGTGAAAACGGAGCCGGGTCTCCCCGCCGTGAAGACGGAGCCCGGCGAGGTGGCGCTCGATGACGATGCGGCCCTGAAATGGGCGCGCAAGGACTTCCTCGGGATGGAGAGGGAGTGCCAGGTCGCCGCACTGCGGCGCTTTGAGCAGCACCACCGAGGCCGCGAAGAAGGAGGAGTTGTCTACCTCGACAACAGCGACGACGCCGCGCCGCCGGCACCTGTCCGCCATGGCGACGCCGGGCAGGGGTGCAGCCAGGACGGCCGCGTCAAGGAGGAGAAGGCCGACGACAACGACGACGGCGACTACTCCGCGTTTGGCGATTTCTTTTTTTAGTTATATTTGTTATGTAAATGCGTCGAACATGTAATATATGTCAAAGTTTGCCGAAATTTAGCCGTTTTTAACCGAACTTCGCCGATCATTTTTTTTTTGAAAAAATTAGACGCGCCTGGGGGCGGCCCTGGGGACGGCGACTGGGGGCAACTCACCCCAGACCGTTTTTTTGCGCCGGCTCGCCCCCAGGCGGTGATTTTAGGCGCCCCCTGGGTGGCCAACGGCTGGAGATGCTCTAAGGGCATCTCCAATGCATGGGCGCTTATTTGGGCGCTTGCGTTAAAAAGAAAATTAATTTAGGGGGAAGCACCGGTGTAAGCAACTGGGATTGCAACGCACGAGCGCTAGTTCGAGCGCTTATCAGATTTTTTTCTTCCGGATGAACGTGTGAAGCGCCCGTCCCTCCAACGGACAAACCGAAGCATCGACGCCACCGCCGACCGAACAACGAACCAGCTCTGCCAGCCTGCTACCCACTCAGCTCAGTCCTCATTCAGCTAGCTCTCTCCTCTCGAACTCTCCACACCCTTCTACACAAGACCATCTCTTGTCAGATCCAGCGAGTGGGACAAGACCTGCAGGCCGACCTCCCCCACCCTAAGATGGCAGCCACGGCGAACAGCAGCGTGCGGGCGGAGGAGGCAGCAGCCCGCCTCTTCCTCCATGGAGACGAGGCCGGATGGGATGGCGGCGAGGCTGACGGATAGGAAGAGGACGTCGTGTGCACGGAGGAGGAAGCAGCTGCGCCGCATGGGGACGAGGCCGGACGAGCTCGCGTCGAGGCTAACGGACAGGAGGGGGCAGGAAGCAGTAGAGGAGAGCAGGCAGCAGCCGCGCCTTGCGGCATGGGGACTAGGCCGGGGGAGCTCGCGGTGAGGCTGGCGGACTGTAAGGTGGGAGGAGCCAGCGGCACGCGAGCACGAGGCGTATAGGAGGTCCAAGCTCACCCGCCATCGCCATCAGGTACGGCATCGAGGTAATCTCCGTACCCCTCGTTGTACTAATCGCTGAATATGATTTGGTTGGTGCTGAGATGCACACATGAAACTATGGGGATCTGTAGGCGCCATGTTCTTCCTGGATAGAACAATACTTGTATGAAGGAACTTTTAATTATCATAGGAGAATAATATTTGGTGATCTAAAGTTTTGGCATATTCCAAATTGACTTTACATAGTCCTAAAAACAAATTTGGGGAGTACAACTTGGAATGAGAATAACAATTTATTATCTAAATCATGGCTTTTTGACTTGACAGTAGATTGCATTCCACTGGGGATAGTTCCGTATGAACATCCACATGTTGAGGAATTTGAATGATTGATTTTGTTCTAACCTATACATCTCTAGAGATTTGGAAACCAAGTCCTGGTTATATTGTCCAGTAGCTGTGAATGCATCATCGACCCTGCGCCACATGCCATAGAATAGCAGAATTTCCGAGCTCATCTTACCCCAACGACGTTTGATTTGGATAGGTTGTCTTCTTCGATTATCAGTGGTATTTGCCTTATATTATTCAGTGACTTGATTCCAGTAATCTCGTGCAGCATTTTCATTGCCAATAACAAAATCAGTGGGAACATTTAACCAAGCATTTACCTACTCAATTCGGAAAATGTTGTTAGGCCAAGCTTTTCATGATATAGTAACTACTAATAATTAAACAAATGACTTACCAGGCATAGATCAGCCTCTTCGGTCCATTGCAAGTGTATGTCTCCGATGTTGGCATAGTCGATATCCATTGAAAGATGTGATGTGTATGAACAAAAACTTGTATCAGATTTGAGTAGGATTGTGCAAGTGTATGAGCAGAAATTTTTGGGATGGGCGTGGAACTGGAACCTGCAACTAGGACTATATATAACGAGATAGCTTTACTGCATGCATGATTTAGTCAGCACTGCATGCATGATTTAGTTAGGCCAATTTAACCGTGTATGACAAGAATGGTTGAAGTTACTTGACATATATTTTTCTAACTTTATCTCACCGTGCTTTCAAGTTTTTAGATTGGGATCTTTGTCCTTGTTGGACCAGCTTGGCAACTACAAGCATTTCATTTTTACACATTTATTTTGTATCAATTCAATTTTTATTGTAAGTATTTAGGTTTCATGCAGATTTATAATAGATAAACAAGTTCTATAGTTTATTGTAAATTATTGTTGTCCGTGAAGAGGAAAGAAAAGGATTATTTGTCCAGCTGCAAAACGAAATCAGCTAAGTTAGTTGAGTAGAGTTGGTTTTTAGTACAACGACCAGCTCAGTTTGTTGAGCAGTTGCCGATTTGTAGCGCTCTAGGTAGCGCCCGCTGCCAGATCCGAACGGAGAAAAAGTCTCGCGTGAAAAAAATAGGCTAAGCGCTCGGCGACAGGCTCGGCATCGATGCCAGCCCATATCCTAGGATCGGGGAGATTTGACCAAATCTGACGGGAATCTAACCCTGGCGCCCGTTGTAAGCACCCCCATTGTACATGCCCTAAGGCCACCCCCTAAGGGCATCTCCAATGCATGGGCGCTTATTTGGGCGCTTGCATTAAAAAGAAAATTGATTTAGGGGGAAGCACCGGTGTAAGCGACTGGGATTGCAACGCACGAGCGCTAGTTCGAGCGCTTATCAGATTTTTTTTCTTCCGGACGAATGTGTGAAGCGCCCGTCCCTCCAACGCACAAACCGAAGCATTGACGCCACCGCCAACCGAACGACAAACCAGCTCTGCCAGCCTGCTACCCACTCAGCTCAGTCCTCATTCAGCTAGCTCTCTCCTCTCGAACTCTCCACACCCTTCTACACAAGACCATCTCTCGTCAGATCCAGCGAGTGGGACAAGACCTACAGGCCGACCTCCCCCACCCTAAGATGGCAGCCACAGCGAACAGCGGCATGCAGGCGGAGGAGGCAGGAGCCCGCCTCTTCCTCCATGGAGACGAGGCCGGATGGGCTGGCGGCGAGGCTGACGGATAGGAAGAGGATGTCGTGTGCACGGAGGAGGAAGCAGCCGCGCCGCATGGGGAAGAGGCCGGACGAGCTTGCGTCGAGGCTGATGGACAGGAGGGGGCAGGAAGCAGTAGAGCAGAGCAGGCAGCAGCCGCGCCTTCCGGCATGGGGACTGGGCCGAGGGAGCTCGCGGTGAGGCTGGCGGACTGGAAGGTGGGAGGAGTCAGTGGCACGCGAGCACGAGGCGTACAGGACGTCCAAGCTCACCCGGCATCGCCATCACGTACGGCATCAAGGTAATCTCCATACCCCTCGCTGTACTAATCGCTGAATATGATTTGGTTGGTGCTGAGATGCACACATGAAACTATGGGGATCTGTAGGCGCCATGTTCTTCCTGGATAGAACAATACTTGTATGAAGGAACTTTTAATTATCA
The DNA here is from genome assembly GCA_963921465.1 of Triticum timopheevii. Taxonomy (NCBI): domain Eukaryota; kingdom Viridiplantae; phylum Streptophyta; class Magnoliopsida; order Poales; family Poaceae; genus Triticum; species Triticum timopheevii. The sequence goes on from OY997270.1 coordinate 111,690,816, forward strand.
TAGGAGAATAATATTTGGTGATCTAAAGTTTTGGCATATTCCAAATTGACTTTACATAGTCCTAAAAACAAATTTGGGGAGTACAACTTGGAATGAGAATAAGAATTTATTATCTAAATCATGGCTTTTTGACTTGACAGTACATTGCATTCCACTGGGGATAGTTCCGTATGAACATTCACATGTTGGGGAATTTGAATGATTGATTTTGTTCTAATCTATACATCTCTAGAGATTTGGAAACCAAGTCCTGGTTATATTGTCGAGTAGCTGTGAATGCATCGTCGACCCTGCGCCACATGCCATCGAATAGCAGAATTTCCGAGCTCATCTTACCCCAACGGCGTTTGATTTGGATAGGTTGTCTTCTTCTATTATCGGTGGTATTTGCGTTATATTCTTCAGCGACTTGATTCCAGTAATCCCATGCAGCGTTTTCATTGCCAATAACAAAATCAGTGGAAACATTTAACCAAGCATTTACCTTTGGCTGATTCCTCGGGACTCCGCGCCTGCGGCCTGCCTCCTTTGCACCAAAGAGGAAACATGCGCTCTGCGCCCGCATGGCGCCCGCCTGGCCTTGGTCGTCATGGCTCACGTCAGCCGAGCCTCGTGAGGCATACCTTGCATAGAACTCTGCCCCTCGGGAGCCAGCCTGAGGAGGCCGATCCCCTCGGGGGTCTTGGCGTCTTCCGCCTCGCGAGGCTTGGCCCCTCGCGAGGGTCTTGAGCTGTCGATGTTGAAGATGGGCCGTACCAGGCCGTCGATGGAGCCACGTGGTGGGCCGCAGGTAGGCAGGACTGGATACCCTCATATTCAGAATGCCGACAGTAGCCCCCGGGCCTAAGGCGCGCTCAGACTTGGCTTCCAGGCGAAGCCAAAGGGCAAGTGCGGAGTGCCGCGGGCCCTAACCGCCTGCGGCCTTGATGACGTATGGCGATCGATGGGACGTGAGCGACTCCACTTCCCCATGCCGCCTTGTAATTCGCCAGGCCTAGTGGTCGCCCGTTGTCAGAATAGCTCACCCTTCGCAGACTGTCGCACTCGGCCCTCGTTTCTTCCTTTCCAGTCTTGCCGCTCCGTTCATAGATTGGTGCCGGCACCTCGCCCCTCTATTGGCGCTTGTCATGGCCCCCCAGACGAGGAAGAAGAAAGGGAAGCCGCGCGCTCTGGCCGGTCCTCCGCCGGCCTTGGAGCCAGCCCTCGAGCAGTCGATGGTGATCAACCAGGAGGGGCTGGACAAGGTCCGCCATGCGTTTGCAGCCAATTCCAATGGGTGGAGGGCAATGACCGTCCGTCCTGCATCTTGGCGAGTGAATGAGATGAGTGCCACTGAGATCTCCATCTATCTCCATGCTTTCCTTGCGGGGCTGGTTCCTCCCTTCTCCCCCTTCTTCAATGCAGTGATCTCGCATTACCATATCCACCTGCTGTATCTGGACCCCCGCTCTGTTATCCTTCTCACCGTCTTCGCCTTCCCCTGCGAGGCCATGGTCGGCGTTACTCCTTCTGTGGCCCTGTTTCGCCATTTCTTCTTGCTTCGGTTGATCGATGCTCGCCAACACTCAGGATGCGCAACTTTTGAAGCGGTAGCCGCAACCGCCAGCTCGAGGATCGACTCCGAGCTCTCGCCGGCCATGAAGGGGTTCCGGAAGCAGTGACTGCTCATGGATGCCGGCACGTTCAGCCCCATGCTCCTAACTCCTAGGGCACCGGCTTTGCCTAGCTCTGGTTGGGGCCACAAGAAGCTCTCTGATCGGCGCCTTGCTTTCGTCTGGAAGAGGTTGGAGAGGTTGCAAGAGCTGGAAGTGACGATGCCGATGGTGGTGAAGGAATTCGTCAGGCAGCGCGTTGCTCCCCTTCAGCACCATTCTCGCCCAATGTGGGACCTTGCGGGTGTAGATGATCCCATGAGGCTGCATAGGCTGTCACTGACCGCCAGGACCTTGAGCATGGTGCTTAAACTCCTGACGGGTGAACCCGAGCCTGCTGACCTCCCGGGGGGTGGTTGTCTCCTCTACCAGTGCTCGAACAAGGCAGTCTTCACGGGGTAGATGCCTTTATTCGACGAGTGGGGGTTGCTTCCGGAGGGCCTTGAGGGGTCCCGCGAGAACCCCGTCTTCGTGGCTCCTCTTCTATTCAATCATGTTGCATCCGCCCCAAGTGTGGAACCAGGGGGCGCTCGCCTCCAGCAGCTGCCGAGGGCTCCTCCGGAGGCCTGGCACCGATGGTGGCCCAGGAGGCCGGGTGTCGGTGTCAAAACCGGCGGATCTCGGGTAGGGGGTCCCGAACTGTGCGTCTAGGCGGATGGTAACAGGAGACGAGGGACACGATGTTTTTACCCAGGTTCGGGCCCTCTTGATGGAGGTAAAACCCTACGTCCTGCTTGATTAATATTGATGATATGGGTAGTAGAAGAGTGGATCTACCACGAGATCAAGGAGGCTAAACCCTAAAGCTAGCCTATGGTATGATTGCTGTAATGTATGTTGTGTCCTGCGGACTAAAGTCCTCCGATTTATATAGACACCGGAGAAGGCTAGGGTTACACAGAGTCGGTTACAATGGTAAGAGATCTATATATCCGTATCGCCAAGCTTGCCTTCCACGCCAAGGAAAGTCCCGTCCGGACACGGGACGGAATCTTCAATCTTGTATCTTCGTAGTCTTGGAGTCCGGCGGACGATGATAGTCCGGCTGTCTGGACACCCCCTAATCCAGGACTCCCTCAGTAGCCCCCGAACCAGGCTTCAATGACGATAAGTCCAGCGCGTTTATAGTCTTCGGCGTTGCAAGGCGGGTTCTTCCTTCAAATTCCACGTACCTGCCGAACAATGTCCGGCTCCATCTTAAATACTGTGTTCCTCGGCTTCTACGCCAAATAATGGCCCTTTTCCACGCGTCGCACGAATGCGAAAAGCCAGGGTGTCTTTTGCGTTTCACCCCCTAGTCGTGCGAGTCGTCCGCCTACAAAGGAGGCAAAAATCCAGATCCAAACCACACCATCTTCCTCCCGCAAATACTTCATCGGAGCGCCCTTGACCTAAACATCCATTCCATCATGGACCGTCGACGCGGCTCCTCTTCTCGTGCTCCCAGCCCACCGCCAGGGGATTGGAGGAGGTGCTTTGTTCCGCACAACGAGCTAGTGAAGCTCCAAGCGGGAGGATGCCTCCCTCCGGCCTTCATGGTCCCAGTTCGAGCCGGGCTGGTTACTTACCAAGGTGGGAGGCAAGTGGAGGCTACCCCAAGCCCCAATAAGGGGGAGCGGGTATGCTTCGTCCCTTATCTAATAAGGGGACTCGGATTCCCTATACATCCGTTCCTCCGCGGGCTCCTGGAGTTCTACGGACTCCAGCTCCACCACCTCACCCCCGCCTATGTCTTGCATATCGCGGGCTACGTAGCTCTTTGCGAGCTGTTCCTGGGCATTGAGCCCCATTTCGCATTGTGGAAGAGGTTGTTCTGCCTCGTACCCCCTTCTCACGAGGGGTCCATATATCAAGTGGGCGGCGCCGAAACATGGCGCATCGCCGGGACCGGATACCCATCCGGTACTCCCAAGAAGGCGTCCGAAAACTGGCCTTCAGAGTGGTTTTACATAGGAGATGCTCCGCTGCCGGACCCAGTCCGGATTGGCCTCCCGGAGTTTAGTGTTGCTCCCCTGAAGAAACGCCTAAGCTGGCACCCACGGAGCCCCCGATTGGAGGAAGACAAGAGCGTCCATTACTTGATGGGCCGAATAAGATTGCTGGCCCACTCTGGGTTGACCATGATCGGAGTCATGGTGACATGCATCATGCGGGGGGTACAGCCATTGCAATATAGAGGCCACCCTATGTGGGATTTCAACGGGGAAGATGATGCCACCCGTCATGGCCGCAAAGGGCCGGACTCGACCGAGGACCTAGTGAAGATCCTGTCTGGTCTGTACAAGGGGGAGAAGGAGGACTTCCTTCGAACGAAGCCCTTAAATGGGTTTTCCATGAACAACCCTAGAGGATGGGTAAGTGAACACCTTTAAGGGCTCAACCCATGCTTTCGAAGTTTAGGCTTCTTACATTATGTCTTCGGCGCAGGATCTACGCCGGACTGTGGAGGACATGGTAAGTCCTGCTCCGCAACCCGAGGATCCGGAAAGATCCCTAGATCCGGCCTCCGAAGAGGATCCGGACATCGAGGTGGAGCTGATCGACGGGGTATTTCACCAGCTCAGCATGGACAATGCTTTGGTTGCCATTACGGCGGACTACCCCGGACTGTGTCCGGCTTCCCAGGTGACTGTGACCGAAGTCCGGACACCATTATCTCTTCCTTGCCTATTTCTAACCTTCGCGAACGATGGTATTTTACAGGAAGCGCCTTCACGGCGGGAAGCCGAGCCCGCGGCGGCTGACCTACAGAGGTCAGTCCGGACCAGCAGGCGGAAAAGGAGCGCGGTGCGGACAGAAACGTCGCCGCAAAGGTATAGCTCGTATTTGAATTTTCAGGGCAACGTTCCTAGGAAGCGTCTGAGTGCTCATGATCTTTATAGGAGAAAAAACGCTCGCCGGACTGCGGGCGCGGAAGTTGCTGACCCAACCCACACCGGCCAGGCTCCAGCGCCCGGCCTGGAGGGGGAAGCAAGCGCAAGACGTGGGCCGGATCCTTCTCCAACGGAGGATACCGACAGACTGTCCGCCACCAAGTCTGAGGTGGAGAGCGCCATGAACCATAGGCGCCGCCGGACAGTATTTCGTGAAGCATGCTTCTCCCCTGAGGCATTAGACGCCTTTAACACGGGGGACGCGCATCTCCGTGCCGCTCAAGATGGTTTTACCAGAGCCACGGAGCAGTATGTGAAAGACATACAGGTAAAGGAATTTTGATGGTTATATATACCAGTAGCCCCCGAGACTTAAAATAGTTATGTTAACTGATTTAAGGATCATTTGAAATGCAGGCTCTTACCGAGAAGAATGCCCAACTGTCTCGGGAGCTGCAAGATTGCAAGGCCCATCTGGAGGCCGCACTTGCTGCCGCAGGAGGAGACGCGGAGACCCCTCCTGGTAACACATTTTTATTAATAAATATAAGCGCTGTGCGGCGTGCGCGCAAGTCTAATAATGACATTGCAGGTGCCGCCGAACAAGATCCGGACAGGCAAGCATTGCTGCGCCAGCTAAAGGCCGGCGAGAGAGTGCTGAATAGGGTGCAGCAAGAAAGGAACAAGCTCCAGGATGCCAACGCCAAGCTCGGAGAAGAGCTGAAAGGCGCTCGAGCCGAGCTGTCCGGCTCCGTTAAGGAGAATCAGCGGCTTCGTCGCGGCATTTATAGTAAGTGCCTGAGCGGACTCCTTCTAAAAGAAGAGTTCGACGAAGAAGCAAATTGACATAGTATGTCTTGTAGGTATACTCACAGGTCGCCCTGCCGAGGAGATGCCCGTATCAACGGGTGATCAACTTCCCGAGCTGTTGCAACTGCTCGAACGAGTTCGGCAGGCAATGAGCGGCGTCGTCCAGGCTTTATGGCCAGCCCTCTCCCTACCCGAGGGCCTTGGGGAGCTTTCGGAGAAGCTTCAGGGAGTGCGGCAGCGCTTCCGTCTGTGGAAGATTTCGGCTTGCCGTTAAGGTGCCAGGGAGGCTTGGGCCATGGTGAAGACGCGTTACAAGAAGGCGGATCCCAACCACATGGCCGAAGTTGGACCAGTGGGGCCCGATGGGAAGGAGATCCCTGTGAGTTTAGTATATAGCCAGGTAGAGTTGGCTGCTAAATTTTCCCAACGGGACTGTAAATTAGACAGCCTGTTAGACAGGATTGAGGAGGAATACAATCAGTAAATTTGACAATGTATGTTTTCCTTTGAAGTGACATGTGAAATGCCTTCTAGCCGGATTGTAGATCATTTGTCTTTGCCGACCTTTTCGCTTCAACCTCGGGACCCTAGAGTCCGGAGTGTGTCCGAATACCTTTTTGGTTAAGAAACAACCGTGGTATGCATGGAGACCAGGCGCAGGGGTCATTAGTGCTTTATCAGACAAGTGCCCAACTAGTTATGTTATATTACATGGTTAGTAAGAAACATCTTCCAGGGAGAATAGTTCCGTTAAGGGTTCCTTTCCCTGGGAGGCATGCCCTAAAGTGCATGTCCGGACTGCAAAGAAAGCAGAAAAACATCTGGGGGCGGATAAATAATTAGGTAAAAAGTCATCTTTTAAGTCACCGACTGAATATTCCCTTAAGAACGCTAGCTTTCGGCTTCACCCAGTCTGAGGTACACATCCGGCTGACCCGGCAGTAACAATCGCAGAGGTGCTCCCTTTACCTCCTAGCCGAACAATCGGGAACGTAGGGGTAAGCACAGGAGCCAGGCAACCTAGCTTGGCCAAAACTTAAGTCATATCGATGCATATAATGGTGAGTAAAAGGTACATGTGGAAGCTTGACACATGTGCTGGGTATGAAACCCTTATAATTGAGCTTCTGTAAAAGAAGCCCCCAGGAATAATGAGTGCGGATGGCACATCATGTGTATGCGAAAAATGCGAAAATAGGCCCGTAAGGGCTTTTGAATAAAAATGTATGAAAAGAGAAACAAAAGACAGCAGAAGTGTAAAAGTTTGGACGGGGGAGGGGACGAACTCTTAGTCCGGCGCTAGGCATAGAATCGTCGGAGGCGGGCTGCGTTCCATGGATTCGGCTCGAGTCGGTTATCCGACGCATTTCGTAGACGGTATGCCCCGCCGGTCAGGACTTGATCGATAATGAAGGGGCCCTCCCATTTGGGCTTGAGCTTGTCATTTTTCTTGTCCGGCAGGCGTAGAACTAGTTCACCAACGTTGTAAGTCTTGGCCCGTACTTCTCTGCTTTGATATCTTCGGGCCTGCTGCTGATAGAATGCGGAACGAGCCTTCGCGACGTCGCGTTCTTCCTCCAATGTGTCCAAGCTGTCCTGCCGATCAAGCTCGACCTCTCTTTCCTCGTACATGCGCACTCGAGGTGAGTCATGAATAATGTCGCAGGGCAAGACTGCCTCTGCGCCGTATACCATAAAAATGGTGTGAATCCGGTAGTGCGGTTAGGCGTTGTCCGCAGCCCCCATAGTACGGAGTCGAGCTCCTCGACCCAGTGCGTGTCAGATTTAGTAAGTGACCGCACTAGTCTCGGCTTAATGCCGCTCATAATTAGACCATTTGCTCGTTCCACTTGACCGTTGGTTTGAGGGTGATAGACTGAAGCGTAGTCGAGCTTGATGCCCATATTTTTGCACCATGACTTAACCTCATCGGCTGTGAAGTTCGTGCCGTTGTCGGTGATGATGTTGTGGGGGACTCCGTAGCGGTGTACTACCCCAGATATAAAGTCTATCACTGGTCCGGACTCTGCCGTTTTGACCGGTTTGGCCTCTATCCATTTGGTGAATTTATCCACCATGACCAATAGGTATCTTTGCTTGTGGGTTCCCCCTTTTAGGGGTCCAACCATATCAAGCCACCAGACCGCGAACGGCCAGGTAATGGGTATAGTTTTGAGGGCGGTGGGCGGCATGTGGCTCTGATTAGCAAAGAGCTGACAACCAACGCATTTCTGGACTAAGTCTTGGGCATCTGCCCGGGCCGTCGGCCAATAAAATCCTGTACGGAATGCCTTTCCTACAAGGGCCCGGGCTGCTGCGTGGTGTCCGCCTAGTCCGGCATGGATTTCAGCCAGGAGGTTTCGCCCTTCCTCTTCGGAGATACACCTTTGAAGGACTCCGGTTGTACTTTTCTTATAAAGTTCTCCCTCATGGACCTTGTAGGATTTCGATCGCCGGACTATGCAGCGGGCCTCGTTTTGGTCTTCGGGGAGTTCCTGCCTAAGCAAGTAGGCTAGGAATGGTTCTGTCCACGCGGCGATTACTGCCATTACGACGTGGGCTGAAGGTGTTATGCCATCGGTTGAGTCACCGATTGGCGCGGTTTTTTCCGGTTTGTTGCTACCGGGCTCCTCTTCCCATTGTACGGATGGCCTGAAGAGCCGTTCCAGGAAGATATTTGGAGGGACAGCATCACATTTCGCACCGATGCGTGCCAGTACGTCGGCCGCTTGGTTATTATCTCGGGCTATGTGATGGAATTCGAGTCCTTCAAACCGAGCTGACATTTTTAGGACAGCGTTGCGATATGCTGCCATTTTCGGATCCTTGGCGTCAAAGTCTCCATTAATTTGGGATATTGCAAGGTTTGAATCCCCGCGCACCTCTAGGTGTTGAATGCCCATGGAGACTGCCATCCGGAGACCATGTAACAAGGCCTCGTATTCGGCTGCGTTGTTGGAGTCAGTGTACATTATTTGAAGTACGTACTGGACTGTGTCTCCGGTTGGGGATGTCAGTACGACGCCAGCCCCCAGTCCGGCCAACATTTTAGAGCCGTCGAAATGCATAGTCCAATTGGAGTATGCGCTGTACTCTTTAGGGAGTTCGGCTTCGGTCCATTCGGCGACAAAGTCAGCCAAAACTTGTGACTTTATAGCTCGCCGAGGTTTGTAAGTTATATCGAATGGTAAGAGCTCAATGGCCCATTTTTCAATCCTGCCCGTTGCGTCGCGGTTATTTATAATGTCATTGAGTGGTACTTCAGAGGCCACTGTTATCGAACACTTTTGAAAGTAGTGTCGGAGCTTCCGAGACGCCATGAACACCGCATATGCTATCTTCTGATAGTGCGGGTAACGGGATTTGCAGGGGGTTAACACAGTGGATACATAATACACTGGTTTTTGAAGAGGGAATTTGTGCCCTTCTGTCTCTCGTTCGACGACGAGTACCGCGCTTACAACTTGATGTGTTGCTGCGATGTATAACAACATTGGTTCGCCCAGATTGGGCGCGGCCAGGACCGGATTGGTTGCCAATATGGCCTTTATTTCTTCGAGTCCGGCAGTGGCAGCATCCGTCCACTCGAAGTGTTCGGTGCGTCTGAGGAGGCGATAAAGGGGCAACGCCTTTTCTCCTAGACGGGAGATAAAGTGGCTTAGAGCTGCCACGCATCCTGTTAGTTTTTGTATTTGTTTGAGGTCTTTTGGAATGTCCAACTGTGACAGAGCTCGGATTTTAGCTGGGTTTGCTTCGATTTCTCTACCGGATACAATGAAGCCCAGCAGCATTCCGGCTGGTACGCCGAAAACACATTTTTCCGGGTTCAGCTTGATGTCGTATGCTCGGAGGTTGTCGAACGTGAGCCTCAAATCGTCTACTAGAGTTTCGACGTGTTTTGTTTTGACGACTACATCGTCTACGTATGCCTCGACTGTTTTGCCGATCTGGGTAGCCAGGCATGTTTGAATCATGCGCTGATATGTTGCCCCGGCGTTTTTAAGTCCGAAGGGCATCGTGTTGAAGCAGAATGGTCCGTAAGGAGTGATGAATGCCGTTGCGGCTTGGTCTGCTTCTGCCATCTTGATTTGATGGTAACCAGAATATGCGTCGAGGAAGCACAATGAATCGTGCCCCGCAATAGCATCGATAATTTGGTCGATGCGGGGGAGAGGGAAGGGATCCTTTGGGCAAGCCTTATTGAGGTCTTTAAAATCGACACAGAGGCGCCAGGATTTGTCCTTCTTGGGTACCATTACCAGATTTGCTAGCCAGTCCGGATGTTTGATATCTCTGATGAATCCGGCTTCCAATAGTTTGGCTAGCTCTTCTCCCATTGCCTGTCTTTTGGGTTCGGAAAATCGTCGAAGAGCCTGTTTGACTGGCTTAAATCCTTTTAGGATGTTTAGGCTGTGTTCTGCCAATTTGCGTGGGATTCCGGGCATATCCGAAGGATGCCAGGCAAAAATGTCCCAATTTTCCCGAAGGAATTCGCGTAGTGCGGCGTCTACTTCGGGGTTCAATTGTGCCCCAATGGAGGCCGTCTTTGTTGGGTCCGTTGGGTGGACCTGGAATTTTGTTATTTCATCTGCTGGTTTGAAGGAGGTGGACTTGGATCTTTTGTCGAGTATCACATCGTCCCTGTTCACCGTAGAGCGCAGTGCGGTGAGTTCTTCTGCTGCTAAGGCTTCGGATAGTGCCTCGAGGGCTAGTGCGGCTGTCTTGTTTTCGGCGCGGAGTGCTGTGTCCGGATCACTAGCGAGAGTGATTATTCCGCCGGGCCCAGGCATTTTGAGCTTCATGTACCCGTAATGGGGTACTGCTTGAAAGATTGTGAATGCCTCTCGTCCTAATATAGCGTGATATCCGCTGCTGAACGGGGCCACTTGGAACGTGACTTCTTCGGACCTGTAATTGTCCGGCGAGCCGAACACCACATCGAGTGTGATTTGTCCGGTGCAGTGCGCTTCCCGGCTAGGGATTATTCCTCTGAAGGTTGTGCTGCTTCGCTCAATACGGCTCCAATCGATTTCCATTTTTTGCAGAGTTTCCTCGTAAATGAGGTTTAGTCCGCTGCCGCCATCCATGAGGACTTTTGTCAGTCGAAAGCCGTCCACTATGGGACTAAGCACCAGTGCGGCTGGCGCTCTGGCTGTTCGGAATTTAGGCTCGTCGCTGGCGTTGAAGGTAATAGCTGTGTCGCTCCATGGATTTGTTGTTGCTACTTGGTAGACTTCGGCGAGCACGCGGATTGTTCGTTTTTGCATATTGTTTGATGCGAAGGTTTCGAAGACTGTTGATACCGTACTGGTTTTGTTGGGGTGGTTTTCCGGGGCTAGAAGCTCCTCGCCACTTTTGGCCACCTACCGTAATACCCAACATGCTCTAAGGCTATGTGTTGGGACGGCTCCTCCTGTATTATGCAGCTTACAGGGTCCATTGAGCCATCCCTCCAGTACAGTTCCGTGCCCTTTATTGGGTTTTTGCTTTTTCGTTTTTGCATCTGGGGCCTGAGTGTAAGGCCACCTTTTGTTGCGGACTGGGGTTGGGGCCGGATTATCCCAAAATTGGTTTTCGGATATCCGGAAACTCTCCATCGCACAGTACTTTCGTACTATGGACGCCAGATCGGTGAAGCGTGTAATTTTACGACGATCGATGGCGTTCAATATTCCCTTGTCCGTGCAATTATTGCGGAAGATTGAAATTGCGTTTTCCTCTCAGCAGTCCTTTATTCTGTCCATAACCAGGAGGAATCTGGCCCAGTAGTGATGTACTGTTTCGCCGGGCTCTTGCCGTATGAGAGATAGATCGCATATGTCTGGGCGGGTGGGTGGACTAAAATCCAGATCCCTGCCCATCTTGGGGCCTAAAGGCCGAGAAGTCTCCGAATTCGGGAGCTTGGGTTGCTGGACATGACCCAGCGAGTCCGGAGCGATGCATGGTTTTAAATTCGATGCTCGATCGAAGTCCGTCCCAACGCGGAAATCTGGCATGGAGGGTTCGGTAATCCGGACGTGAATAGTTTTCAATACCGGCGAAGATTTGCCGTATTGCTCCTCCACCACTGCAACGTGGTGGGTGGCCTGGGGAGAGTTAATCTCTCTCAGATCGGTTTTAAGCCCAATCTGGTTGTAGTCTGTAGCGACTCTCAGGGCAGCGATGCGATCCAAGAGCTCGTTAACAGACGAGAGCTCTATCGGATCCAACTGTTCGGCAACTTTCGGGCTGACGCAAAGATTGCTTCCGACGACTTGGGAAGTCATTGTCGAAGAGGCGGCCGGACAGGCGGTCATAAGAAAACCGCCTAGCCGGATAGTTTGGCCGGCGGCCAAGGCCCCTTCCGCGAAAACACCGTCTTTGAACACGGGTGGAGGCATCCTACCTATCTGTGATGACACAGAGGAACTCTTAGTGAAAGCACCAATGTCGGTGTCAAAACCGGCGGATCTCGGGTAGGGGGTCCCGAACTGTGCGTCTAGGCGGATGATAACAGGAGACGAGGGACACGATGTTTTTACCCAGGTTCGGGCCCTCTTGATGGAGGTAAAACCCTACGTCCTGCTTGATTAATATTGATGATATGGGTAGTACAAGAGTGGATCTACCACGAGATCAAGGAGGCTAAACCCTAAAGCTAGCCTATGGTATGATTGCTGTAATGTATGTTGTGTCCTGCGGACTAAAGTCCTCTGGTTTATATAGACACCGGAGAAGGCTAGGGTTACACAGAGTCGGTTACAATGGTAAGAGATCTATATATCCGTATCGCTAAGCTTGCCTTCCACGCCAAGAAAAGTCCCATCCGAACACGGGACGGAGTCTTCAATCTTGTATCTTCGTAGTCTTGGAGTCCGGCGGACGATGATAGTCCGGTTGTCCGGACACCCCCTAATCTAGGACTCCCTCACCGGGGCTCCTGAGGCCCTGAAGGGGGCTGCCGCGGGGCTGACGCGACCCCAAACTTTGGAGGCAGTGGCCCCTGACACCCGGGGCAATGGCTCCAGAGTGGCTGCCGACGGCGAGGAGCACACCAATGGCACCAGAGCCTTAAGCTAGAAGATCACGCCGGGCGCTCCTCCTCCCGAGGGTCGCCCGACGGGGTCCGGTCGGCCCCACCTGAGCCTTGAATAACTCCTGAAGAGGAAGAGGTCTCCGTGCCACAGCGATGGCACCCGTCAGCTGCTGAAGCCGAGGAGATATGTGGCTGCCGATGAGTAAGTACCCTTGCTCTTGATTCCTTGCGCGTCGTGTTTTCTTCTGACCAGGGCTTTGCAGGGCTCCGGCGAAGACGAAACATCGGGAGGCAGGCAACTCCAAGGATCCCGTCTTGACGCCTGCACGCAGCCCCCGAGGCCCCGGGCCTGCGCAGGGCGTGGGGCCGACTTCAGCTGCCACGACTCCGCAAGGGGCCCCGGACCCGAGCTCCCTGGACCCCCTCTCTGCGGCTCAGCCTCTGAGACGGGGGACGCACCGGCGATCTGCTACCTCTTGAGCATGCGTTGGTTTTCCCTCGAAGAGGAAAGGGTGATGCAGCAAAGTAGCGTAAGTATTTCCCTCGGTTTTTGAGAACCAAGGTATCAATCTAGTAGGAGGCTACACTCAAATACCTCGTACCTGCACAAACAAATAAGAACCTTGCAACCAACGCGATAAAGGGGTTGTCAATCCCTTCACGGCCACTTGCAAAAGTGAGATCTTATAGAGATAATAAGATAAATATTTTTGGTATTTTTATGATATAGATTGGAAAGTAAAGATTGCAAAATAAAATAGATCGGAAACTTATATGATGGAAAATAGACCCGGGGGCCATAGGTTTCACTAGTGGCTTCTCTCAATATAGCATAAGTATTATGGTGGGTGAACAAATTACTATCGAGCAATTGATAGAAAAGTGCATAGTTATGAGAATATCTAGGCATGATCATGTATATAGGCATCACGTCCGCGACAAGTAGATCGAAATGATCTGCATCTACTACTATTACTCCACACATCGACCGCTATCCAACATGCATCTAGAGTATTAAGTTCATAAGAACAGAGTAATGCATTAGGCAAGATGACATGATGTAGAGGGATAAACTCAAGCAATATGATATAAACCCCATCTTTTTATCCTCGATGGCAACAATACAATACATGTCTTGCTGCCCCTGCTGTCACTGGGAAAGGACACCGCAAGATTGAACCCAAAGCTAAGCACTTCTCCCATTGCAAGAAAGATCAATCTAGTAGGCCAAACCAAACTGATAATTCGAAGAGACTTGCAAAGATAACAAATGATACATAAAAGAATTCAGAGGATATTCAAATATTGTTCATAGATAATCATGATCATAAACCCATAATTCATCGGATCTCGACAAACACACCGCAAAAAGAATTACATCGAATAGATTTCCAAGAAGATCGAGGAGAACTTTGTATTGAGATCCAAAAAGAGAGGAGAAGCCATCTAGCTAATAACTATGGACCCCAAGGTCTGAGGTAAACTACTCACACATCATCGGAGAGGCTATGGTGTTGATGTAGAAGCACTTCGTGATCGATTCCCCCTCCGGCAGAGCGCCGGAAAAGGCCCCAAGATGGGATCTCAGGGTATAGAAGGTGGCGGCGGTGGAAATAGGGTTTCGTGGTGCCCTCAGATGTTTTCAGGGTATATGAGTATATATAGGTGAAAGAAGTCGGTCAGGGGAGCCACGAGGGGCCCACGACAATGGGGGGCGCACCTCCCTGCCTCGTGGTCGCCTCGATGCTTCCTTGACGTCCACTCCAAGTCTCCTGGATTGCGTTTGTTCCAAAAACGACTCTCCCAAAGGTTTCATTCCGTTTGGACTCCGTTTGATATTCCTTTTCTGTGAAACACTGAAATAGGCGGAAAAAACAACAATTTGGACTGGGCCTCCGGTTAATAGGTTAGTCCCAAAAATAGTATAAAAGTGTATAATAAAGCCCATTAAACATCCAAAACAGATAATATAATAGCATGTAACAATCAAAAATTATAGATACGTTGGAGACGTATCACGATCCTTCCTCTTGTCATTGTTGGCAGGGGCACCCCTTGGGCAGCCTTCGTCTTCAGGTTGTGGGGCTACACCGGCCAGCCCCTGGCCGGCGGTAGGCGGGGCGCCCAGTGCCTCCCCGGCAGCCTCCGAGGCCGACAAGGGCCCTGGTGATGCGCTTGCGCTTGCTCATGGGCGCAGTGTCGTGCGCTTCGAGCTCTTCGGTGAAGCGATGCGTGCGATGATCCATCTGGGCGGAGAGCTCACCAATGTCAACGTCAGGCTTGAGGCAGAAGGCCGCCGCCTGGCGCATGAGTGGCATCAACTGAAGGTTGCCATTAACCTCGGGAGAGTTCAGCGCGACGAGGCCGATGCGCTTGCGGCGGCCTCGCTCGCGACTTCTCGCGAGGCTTGCGCCCGCGCCATGGAAGAGGCCGAGGCCGCCAACCGCCGTCATGAGGCGGCCGAGGAGCGGGAGCGAGAGCTTTTGTCTTCAAATGTGGCCCTTGAGCGTGAAGTCGAGGAGTGCCGCGCCCTTCTGGCCTCCTCACCAGGCGAGGCGGCCTTTGCCGAGGCAGAGCTCCTAAGGTGCCACGAAGATTTGGCATTGGAGACCGTGGAGCGCAGCATGGCGTTGGAGAGGCTGGAGGTGAGGGAGCGCCAGGCTGCAATGGCTGAGGACGTCATCGCCGCCCGAGAAGCCCAGGTCCAGCTGGAGGTGGAGGAGTGGGTGGCGAAGGCGCGTGCTGACTTGGCTGAGGGGCACCGCCTGGATCTGGAGCTGCTCAAGGCTGAGCTTGAAGGTAGGACCTCTGCCCTGAAGGCGAAGCTGTAGTCCGTGGAGCAGCGTGAGAGTGCTACTCTAGAAGCCCTTATTTCTTCCGAATCTGCCTTGGCCTCCGCCCGAGCCGAACTGTCTTCCCTTCAGCAACAGATCAAGGACACCACGTCCCTGGCAGAGAGGACCGCGAGTGAAGCGAATCGTCGCTGGACACTGCAGTGCGAGCACGCCTCGATGCTCCAGGGCCTCGGACATAGAGCTAATTCCGCCTTGGGCACCATCTGTGACAAGAGCGCTCCTCATCCGCACAAGAATGACTACGCTAGCCACCTCAACTTCTTCACCGACATCGTGACCCGCCTGTAGGCTCGGGCTGCGAGGACTCGCGAGCTTGTAGCGGAGAGGAGCCGGGGTCTTCCTGGGCGCGCGTTCTCACGTGTCTTCATCCATCTCCTGAACCGCGACCCTCACTTCGACTTTGATGCTATGCTAGCCCCCGTGCCCTTGGTTATTCAGGACAACCTGACCGGTGGGTGGACGACCATGTGGATACCCTGGTAGCGGAGTTTGCTCTGGAGGATGACACGGTCGTGATTGCGGCCGGAGAAGACGACACGGGTGGCGATGATGAGGAGGACGGCCGCCACGACGCAAGCAACACAGACGAAGGTGATGAGGAAGGCGCACCCAACTAGGCTCGTGTTTCTTTTTGCTTTGACCTGTATTACAAAAACTTGAACGCATCCTCGTGAGAGCATTTTGAGAAGGGGGCCCCTTATGATGTACGAAACCATGAAATGCTTTTGAAATAGCGCCCTGAGCGCGACCCCGCATGGCTGCGGGCCACTAAGCTAGGTAGTTGTTTATGACTTATCTTTGGTTCCATGAGTCTCGAGTGAGGCCTGGTGTCGCGGTGGCGCTCCTTCTTCTGGGGCCAGCCTGCCGCGGGCTCGCGAGGTTCTGAGCCTCCAAGGTGGCTTGCTGACCTGCCCTAGAGTGCCTTGCGAGGAACCAGCTGCCAGACCGTGGCGAGGTGGGGGCGCATGGCAGCCGCACCCTTGAGCCCCCCGGGGGAAATGATCGATACCAGCGTGTGCACCATACCCAGCCCCCACTCGCGAGGCACTTGAGGGCAGGGCAACAGTCATGAGCTCCAGAAAGAACGCAAGAACTGAAGGCAAGATAGCAGCACACGTCGAGAAAACTTCCCCCATTTTATAAACACACGAGAACTGAACCGCTTCAAAAAGCCAACGAACAAGTACAAAAAAGGAGGCAAAAGCAAATGGCCGCGTCCGGCGCCTAAATAGTCTTCAAGTCTTCTCACCAGCGCGGAGCTAAATGCTTCCACTGGCTAGGCATAGCCATTGGGGACAATGTCGACGGCGAGCGCGAAGCATGGTGCTTCCACTAGGATGTGGGCGGGATCCCCCGTGAGGACCTAGGGAAGCACTCAGGAGACTCCGGGGCATGTATAGCCCCACTCATTATTACGTGAGAGTGTCACGAGCGGAGACCTTCACAGGCCGGAGCCTTGCTTCATGTTGCCCGACGAGGACCCCGCCGTGCGCCGCCCCCGACCACCGTTGGGGAGACCTGAAACCAGGATAAGACCAAGGGGCAAGGGGGACGCTGGCGGTGTCCTCGGCAACCGTAGGCCCCCCGCCGGGGGGAAGGGCTCGCCGGCGCCTTCCCCAGTGGGGAACCTACCTCCAGGCAGAGCCCTACTCTGCGCAGTGCGAGGAAGGCCCTGCCGTTGGGCTTCCCCCATGCTGCTCCCAATGTCCTTCGCGCTCTTGCGGGGGATCCGTCGTCCCGAGAATCCTGGTAGTAGCTGCACCCTGGTTCACCTGCGATCCATGGTCAGCGTAAGTGTGCCCCTGTGGCATTAGCTGTACCCAGAGGTTGTCGCCATTGGAGATGTTAGCCGGGCATGGGGGATCGGCTGGCGCCCTCTCCCAGTGCGTGCCTTGGATCCATCGCGACAGGGACGTAGGCTTCCGGGCTGGCCGCACCAGAAACACCGCCCGACTGCCTCACGTTCCCGTCTCCTTCAGTAGTCCTTCAGTCCTACCGTCCAGGTGCCGGCGCTCCAGCGCGGCCCCTGGCGATATCGCCCGGAGCAGCTCCATGCTGAGGCAGTACATTCGGAGGGGTGCGGGCTACTCTGCGAAGCTGGCCGGCGTCAAGGGGCTCTTTGGGGGTCCTGGGAGGGGGCGCGCGGTTGTGTCGGGGACGAGCGCGCGCCCCTACCATCGCCTGCAATGTAGGCAGGGTGCAGAATGGTGCTGCACCCCTGCATGCCGCATCCAGTAGCTGGGCGGTTCGTTCCAGCAGGGCGTCGCGGCCGCTTTCCAGCAGCCTGCACCTCAGGAGCTCTCGTGCCACGATGACGGCAACCCTCATGTTTGCTTGTCCCTGCGCGTGTGCGGTGTGGTTGCTGCAGCATAGTTTGCGGATCGCACGGCGGCGCGGTTGTGGCGCGGTACCAGTGGGGACGGCTGCGCCCCGCGCCCCCCGCGGCCGGCCGCCCCAGGCGTAGTGCGGGCCGCGAGTAGCGCGGAGTGGAGATCCTCCTCGTCAGCGAGCACCGTCACGGAGGCCCAAACCACCCAGTGCTCGACACGTGCCCTCGGGGCGTCAGCCATGGAGGTGTCGGAGTGGCGGTGGACCGATCGCGGAAGAGAAGATCCGACGCACCCCTACCTGGCGCGCCAAATGTTGGATTACAGGTTCCGCAAACCCTTGAGAGGTTCAAACTCTGGGGTGCGTGCGGAGATCTCAACCTACCCAGCCTGCCTACTCGCGATCCTCCTAAGCCTAGCGCGACGAGCTCGAAGAGACAAAGAGACACAACAGTTTATCCTGGTGCAGGCCACCTTGCGGTGTAATACCCTACTCCAATGTTTTGGTGGATTGCCTCGGAGGGCTGAGAATGAACTAGTACAGTGGATGAACTGGCCTCAGGAGGTAAGGTGTTCTTGAGCTCAAGAGAGCTGGTGAGGTGGTCGGATGAGAATGGATCCCCACTCTATGGTGGTCGCTAGGTCCTATTTATAGTGGCCTTGGTCCTCTTCCCAAATGTTGGCGGGAAGGGATCCCACAACGGCCAGATTTGAAAGGGGACATGTGGTACAGCTTAACCTGACAAAAGTGGTCTTCGCCTGCGAAAAGCCTTTTGTCGTGACGCTGCGGTGGGCTCGTCGATGACCTTCGCCCTGCCATCCTGGCGGCCTTGGTCTCGTTGCACCAGAATAGAAAGCTTTGGGTGATTCCTCGGGAATCCGCGCCTGCGGCCTGCCTCCTTTGCACCAAAGAGGAAACATGCGCTTTGCGCCCGCCTGGCGCCTGTCTGGCCTTGGTCATCATGGCTCACATCAGCCGAACCTCATGAGGCATAGCTTGCATAGAACTCTCCGCCCCTCGGGAGCCAGCCTGAGGAGGCCGATCCCCTTGGGGGTCTTGGCGCGTCGTCCGCCACGCGAGGGTCTTGAGCTATCAATGTTGAAGTTGGGCCATACCAGGCCGTCGATGGAGCCACGTGGTGGGCTGCAGGTAGGCAGGGCTGGATACCCCCATATCCAGAACACCGACATCGACGTGTATGGAGGAGCCACCATCCCTGATGCACGTCCACGTGAAGCGGATGCCGACATACCCACTCCGAGTGAAAGGCGAACCGGTGTCCCCACCGCACAATTGTGGCCTCCACATCGGAGGGCGCATGAAGAAGGAGCCGATGTTCCCCCAGTGCCTTCGTCGTGTCAAGGACGAGTTGGCGTCATCCCCGCTGCACTACCGCTACGCGCAGACTGACGGGCCCTCGTCACCACCACATCGTCTGATAAAGGAGGAGATGCTGCCCGCGATCGCGAAGGCGCGTGGCCGCATCCTCCACTAACTTGGAGGAGGCGGTTACGGCGGTGCCTTAAGCTCTTGAGCTGTTGTATACAAAGCGAAGCGTGCGGCAAGGCAGCAAGCAAGATACGACCGGTGCGATGCCGATCACCACTCCATGTTCACCAAGACGAACGTGGCGCCGGAATGGGTCAGCAACGACCCTGCCCCCGATTCAATCATACACTAATTATACACGCAAATGTGTACGATCAAGAACAAGGACTCACAGGAAGATATCACAACACAACTCTAGACACAAATAAAATAATACAAGCTTTATATTACAAGCCAGGGGCCTCGATGGCTCGAATACAAAAGCTCGATACACAAGAGTTAGCGGAAGCAACATTATCTGAGTACAAACATAAGTTAAACAAGGATGCTTTAAGAAGGCTAGCACAAAAGCAACACGATCGAAGAGGCAAGGCCTCCTACCTGGGACCTCCTAACTACTCCTGGTCGTCGGCGGTCTCCACGTAGTAGTATCCGTCGGTGATGACATCTGACTCCAGGGATCCATCATCTGGTTGCATCAACCGGAAAGAAGAAAGAAGGCGGAAAAGGGGTAGCAAAGCAACCGTGAGTACTCATCCAAAGTACTCGCAAGCATCAGATCTATATTAAGTATGCATTAGTATCAAATGGAAGGTTTCTATCCATGGACTTAACTGCAGAATGCTAGAATAGAGGGGAAAGCCTAGCCTATCGAAGACTAGCATCTTCAAGCAGCTCCAAGCGTCTTGCAGCATTCAGAAGAGTACAAAATAGCAGTTTATATTTAACAAGCATGTTGTAGCATTAACGCCCAGACGACTCCCTGCGAGAAAGCAATCCCGGAGCCACATATCTCGAGTATCCATTTCTAGTTATATAAGATCAGGATACAAGTCCGAACGTCCGTTACTGTGGACACGACTATTAATAGATAATCTTCCCTGCAGGGGTGCACCACGTTTTCCAACACGCTTGATTACTCTGGTCGGACACGCTTTTCTGGGTCAATGCTCGGCCTCCGAAGATCAACACGTCGCAGCTCTACCTAGGCTCAGCAGAGAGGTCCCCACTGGTCTACATCCTAAGTGCTCCGGGGTCTTGGGCCCATTGCTCATTACACTCCGGGTCGTTGCATGCAGGGTGAATACCAGCACCGCCTCGGATGGCCAGCATGATCCGATCGTGCCGCACTACTGAACTAGGCGTCTGACAAAGCTTCGGCTGATACTGCAGCGTCGAGGCCCATAACTATTCTTGTGTGGTGGTTAGTGCGTAAAGGCCAGAGGCCAACTCAGAATAAATACCCAAACCATTAGTGCATTGGAGGCTCGTGGAGACGAGTAGAGACTCATGATATTGCGACCCCTTCGCCCCGACTCGTGGACTTATGGCAAGGGCCCAAACTGCCCGGCGGTGCCACATGGAAAACTCGCGGGTACTCTCTGGGCCCACCCGTCTTTCACATCAACTCGCGGGTACTACTCAGGGCCGACCCGACTTCAATAAAGGTCTCAAGTAAAGTCAAGTTAATCGTGTGTCCAAACATCAAGGGGAAAACCTGAGGAATCACCCTTGGTGGATTCCACTCGATGTAATCATCAAGGTGAACATAGGAGGAATCACCCTCGAGGTCCACACTTTAGGGGCTGCACACAGAGTCATATCGGGAGTTGTGAAGAAGGAATCACCCTTGGTGATCACGACCGAATAGCTACACTACAGAGTTATCATCAGGAGTGCGTTACGAGGTATCACCCTCGGCACTCGATGGTAACTATGCAGAGTCGTACAACTAAGGGGGGCTGAAGTGATGTGAGGTGTTGGGCTTTGGTCGTGGATCACGTTGATCGAGTCGTCGGTGATGAAGTAGGGGCAAGAAGGACAAGGTGGGGGTCACCGATGGATCACTAACCAACCTATACTAAGCAGTTTAGGATAAGCAAGTAAGGTACAACAACAGGTACAAAAGCAGGCTATGCATCAGAATAGGAGCAATCAATTACAGTAGCAAAATCTAATGCAAGCATGAGAGAATGGAATGGGCGATATCAGGATGATCAAATGGGGGGCTTGCCTGGAAGCTCCACTGAAAAGGGGTAGAAGTGTTGTCGATGACGTAGTCGATCACAGGGACATCAGCCGCGGTCTCGGGGTCTACCGGAGAAGAAGAGGGGGAAGAAAAATAGTAAATACAGAGCAAACATATGCATGACAAGTCAATAGGCAGAGCTAGGGTGTTCTGACGCAGTGCTAGGCGATACTGGCGAAGGGGGAAAACATCCGGGAAAGTTTTCCCGGAGCTAGGCATTTTTGGATAGACGAAACGGAGGGGAAAGATTCGATGTTTGCTATGCTAGGGACGTGTGGCGGACGAACGGACCGCGCATTCATATTCGTCTCGTCATTCTGAGCAACTTTCATGTAGAAAACATTTTCATGTGAGACATGGTTTATTTTATATGATTTTCTAAAGTTTTAGTAATATTCTGAAATTAACGGATTTAATTAAAAGGAAAATAGGATTATGACATCATCGTGACATCAACATGATGTCAACAGTCAACAGGGCTGTTGACTGGGTCAACTGACGCGTGGGGTCGTTCTGTCATAGATCTAATTAAACTAACAGTTTTAATTAACTAAGTTTAGTTAATTAGGCTAATTAACCTAGCTAATTACTTTAATTAAGTTTAATTAACTAATTAAAGTATTATTTATTTATTTATTGATATACTTTTCTCTAACTCATTTTTTATTTACGTTTTACACGAGCAGGCCCCATTCGTCATTGGCACAGGAGGTTAGCGGGCACTGGGTGTCGCCCATTCGGGCGCGAGCGTACAGAACCGGGCACGCGGGCGCGATGGTTGGCGAGCCGGGCACGCGCGGTGCCGGTGAGCGGGGCGCGGCCACAACGGACTAGGGCGCGGTGAGGCCGGCCGGAGCAGTGACCAGGGCTCTGCTCCGGTGGCCAGGGGCGGAGCAGCAACCTGCGGTGGCGGGGACGCGCGGAGACGGTGGCCAGGGGTGCGACCATGGAGCATCGGGCGCGAGTGGGCGGCGGAATGATGCGGCGACATGGTCGGGGGCGCGGGCTTGTACACCTCAATGACTCTTTCAGAAATTTTATGGCCCAAAACAATACCTTCGTTAACCATAAAGTGGCACTTCTCCCAATTCAAGACAAGATTTGTTTGCTCACATCTCTACAAAACTCGATCAAGATTGCTTAAACAGTCATCAAAAGACTTCCCATAAACAGAAAAGTCATCCATGAAAACTTCAACAATCTTTTCACAAAAATCAGAGAATATAGCAGTCATACATCTTTGAAAGGTAGCATGTGCATTACATAAACCAAAAGGCATACGTCTATAAGCATAAGTTCCAAAAGGACAAGTAAAAGTGGTCTTTTCTTGATCAGGTTGTGAAACAGGTATTTGTGAAAAACCAGAATATCCATCAAGGAAGCAAAAATGTGTGTGCCTAGATAATCTTTCTTGCATTTGATCAATAAAAGGCAGAGGGTAATGATCTTTTCTAGTTGCTTTGTTTAATTTTCTATTATCAGTTACCATCCTATAGCTTGTGACAATTCTTTGTGGAATAAGCTCATTCTTATCATTAGGAACAACAGTAATACCTCCCTTCTTAGGGACACAATGAACATGACTTACCCATCTGCTATCAGCTATAGGATAGATTATACCTGCTTCCAGAAGTTTCAATATTTCCGTTCTTGCCACTTCTTTCATCTTCGGATTTAACCGACGTTGGTGATCAACAACGGGTTTAGCATCAGGTTCCATATTAATCTTGTGCTGACATGGAGTGGGATTAATGCCTTTAAGATCATCAAGAGTATATCCAATAGCAGCTCTGTGCTTCCTTAGAACTTTCAATAATATTTCGTCTTCATGTTCTGAAAGGTTGGCACTAATAATAATAGGATATATCTTTTTCTCATCAAGATAACCATATTTTAAAGTACCTGGCAATTGTTTTAATTCAAACACAGGATCACCTTTAGGTGGAGGAGGACCTCCTAGAGTTTCAATAGGCAAATTGTGTTTAAGCAGAGATTGTTGTTCGAAAAAGATTCTATCTATTTCATTTCTTTCACACATATGCAAATCCTTTTCATGGTCTAGCAAATATTGTTCTAAAGGATCAGTAAGAGGTATAACAATATAAGCAAGACCAATAATTTCATCCTTACTAGGCAAATCTTTCTTATGAGGTTGTCCACTAAACTTGGAAACATTAAATTCATGAGATTCATCACGAAAGCTAACACCGATAGTTTGTTTCTTACGATCTATTCTGGCATTAACGGTGTTCAAGAAAGGTCTACCGAAGATAATGGGACAAAAGTCATCTTGTGGGGAACCAAGAACAAGAAAATCAGTAGGGTATTTTATTTTCCCACACAAGACTTCAACATCTCTAAGAATCCCAATTGGTGATACAGTATCTCTATTGGCAAGTTTAATAGTAACATCTATGTTTTCTAATTCTGCAGGTGCTATTTCACTCTTAATTTCTTCATATAAGTAAAAAGGAATAGCACTCATACTAGCACCTATGTCACATAAACCATGATAACAGTGATCTCCTATCTTGACTGGGACAACAGGCATGCCAACAACTGGTTTATGTTTATCCTTTTTATTGGGTTTGGCAATTCTAGAAGCTTCATCACAGAAGTAAATAACATGCCCATCGATATTATCGACCAAGAGATCTTTAATCATAGCAACACTAGGTTCAACTCTGATTTGTTTAGCTGGTTTGGGTGTTCAAACATAACTTTTGTTAACCACATTTGAAGCTTTAATATGTTCCTTCATCCTAACAGGGAAAGGTGGTTTTTCAATATAAGTAGTAGGAACAACTAGATCAACATTGTAAATGATAGTTTCTTCTTTAGCTTTTACCAGTTCTTTAATTTCTCCTTTAATAGGTGGGTGATATTTAAACCACTTCTCCTTAGGGAGATCAACATGATTAGCAAAAGATTCACAAAAGGAAGCTACTATCTCAGAGTCAAGTCCATATTTAGTGCTAAACTTTTGAAAAGCATCGATATTCATAAAAGATTTAACACAATCAAACTTAGGTTCAATACCTGACTCTTTACCTTAGTCGAGTTCCCAATCTTCATAGTTGCGTTTAATTCTTTCTAAAAGATCCCACCAGAATTCAATAGTCTTCTTCATAAAAGAACTAGTACAAAAGTATCGAGCATGGATTGATCATTACGAGAAAGTTAAGCATAAAAATCCTAAATAATAATTTCCCTTGAGAGCTCATGATTGGGGCATGAATATAACATTGACTTAAGCCTCCCCCAAGCTAGAGCGATACTTTCTCCTTAACGAGACAAAAAATTATATATATAATTCTGATCACGATGAACAAGATGCATAGGATATAATTTTTTATGGAATTCCAATTTCAATCGATTCTAGTTCCAAGATCCAATATCATCGCATAGTCTATACCATGTCAATGATTTTCCCTTCAAAGATAAAGGGAAAAACCTTCTTCTTAGCTTCATCTCCGGGTAAACCTGAAAGCTTAAACAATCCACAAATTTCATCCACATATATCAAGTGCATATCAGGATGTTCGGTTCCATATCCTACATAAGGATTAGCTAGCAGTTGTTCTACCATACCCGAAGGAATTGCATACAATATTTTCAGTAGGTGCAGTAGATTGAGGGGCAACTAGTTGTGGTTCTGGTCGAGGTGAAGATACCCCGAACAAACCCCTCAAAGGATTGTTTTCCATAGTAGCAAGTGACAATAAATTTCAGCATGTAGTAATAATGTTTCCTTACTAATTTCCACTTACCAAGAGCGCTTCACTCCCCGGCAACGGTACCATAAAATAGCCTTGATGACCCACAAGTATATGGGGTCAATTGTAGCCTTTTCGATAAGTAAGAGTGTCGAATCCAACGAGGAGCAGAAGGGAATGACAAGTGGTTTTCAGCAAGGTAATGTATGCAAGTGCTAAAATTGTAATTAGCGGAGTAGTTTGATAACAAGACAATTTGTAACGAGCAAGTAACGATAGTAGTAACAAAAGTGTAGCAAAGGTAGCCCAATCCTTATGTGTCAAAGGACATGCCAATACAGTCTCTTATGATAAGCAAAGTGTTCTTGAGAGTACACGAGAATTTCATCTAGTCACTTTCATCATGTTGGCTTAATTCATGTTCGCTACTTTGATAATTTGGTATGTGGGTGGACCGGTGCTTAGGTGCTGTTCTTACTTGAACAAACCTCCTACTTATGATTAACACCCTCGCAAGCATCCACAACTACAAGAAAAGTATTAAGAATAATTTCTAACCATAGCATTAAACTTTTGGATCCAATCGATCCCTTACGGAATAGCGCATAAACTAGGGTTTAAGCTTCTGTCACCCTCGCAACCCATCATCTAATAACTACTCCACAATGAATTCCCTTAGGCCCAAATATGGTGAAGTGTCATGTAGTCGACGTTCACATGACACCACTAAGGGAATCACAACATACATATCATCAAAATATCGAACACATATCAAGTTCACATGATTACTTGCAACATGATTTCTCCCGTGACCTCAGGAACAAAAGTAACTACTCACAAATTATAATCATGCTCAAGATCAGAGGGGGATTAAATAGCATAATGGATATGAACATATAATCTTCCACCAAATAAACCATATACTAATCAACTACAAGATGTAATCAACACTACTAGTCACCCACAAGCACCAATCTATAGTTCCGGTACAAAGATTGAACACAAGAGATGAACTAGGTTTTGAGAGGAGTTGGTGCTGTTGAAGATGTTGATGAAGATAGCCCTTCCCAAGATGGGAGAGTTGTTGGTGACAATGATGACGATGATTTCCGACTCCGGGAGGGAAGTTCCACCGACAGAATCGCTCCGCCGGAGGACAAAAGTGCTCCTGCCCAAGTTCCGCCTCGAGATGGCGGCGCTTCGTCCCGAAAGTCCTCTCCTTATTTTTTCTAGGTCAAAATGACTTATATACCAGAAGAGGGGCACCGGAGGTGGGCCTGGGTGAGCACAACCCACCGGGGCGCGCTTAGGCTCCCTGGCGCGCCCAGGTGGGTTGTGCCCACCTGTTGGGCCCCCTTTGGTACTTATTTGCTCCAACATTCCTCAAATATTGCATAAAAATTCCTCGTAAAGTTTCAGCTCATTTGGAGTTGTGCAGAATAGGTAGCCTGACATCGCTTTTTCAGGTCTATATTTCCAGCTGCTAGAATTCTCCCCCTTGTGTATACCTTGCATATTATGAGAGAAAAGGCATTAGAATTACTCCAAAAAGCATTACTATACAATAAAAAAACATAAATAACAGTAGATAAACATGACGCAAAATGGACGTATCAGCCTCCATGGTGGCCAACGGTAGGCGAGAGGGCAGATGTGTAACAGGAAACTTCCACCTGGCAGTGGCATTCACGCGACGCGATTTTGTGTTACTCGGGCAACAACTGGTGATGTATATTTGGATCACCAAGTGATGTATTTTACATCTAGAATAAACTCTGAGATTTTTTTTTGCATCTACATCATCTGTTGGAGCACCCCTTTTTGGCCCAAGTGGTGTAAATTTCGGTTACTTATACATATACAACATCTATTGGAGATGCTTTAAGGCAACTCCAACCGGTTGACCAGTTTCATCTGTTTGTGTCCGTTTGAACCCGTGAGGACAAAACCACGAACCAACACACCGAGTCAGTTCGTCAAACTGTGTATTTCATGTTCGTGCGGATGTAAATCTACCCCAAATTTGGGTCGGGTTCGTGTTCACACAAACCGATACAAACGTGTTGAGCGTCCGCTCGATGTCTGGCTCGGGCAATTGTTTTTTTAGTATCATGCATGTCCGCCACCCAACCACCCCGCTAGTCATCTTTAATGCCACGCTTGCGAGGGGTCGAGCGTCAGACACCCAACTAATTCCGCTGCCAGTCCTTTTTAATGCCACACATGCTATGAGCCGTCTAGTCCACCTCCTCGGGTTTCGTAACAGGAAGTAAAGGGGACACAATTTTATCTAGAGCCCAGATCACCAGCTCGGGACCCCCTACCCGAGATCCGTCGGTTTTAGCACCGACACTAGGATCGGTCCATCCTGTGTCATGTCTCGACGTTAACCTACCATACGACTGGCTTCTAAACCCAAAGAGGGTTCCAGTGCTAACTGTTAGACTACCTGTGTTGGTCTCCCGCACAACCGGCTTGAGCTGGTCATGTGTAGTTTATCCCGCCGCCATTGCATGGCGCATGCAGCGCAACCTCCCATCGATTTAGAATCGACTGTTGTATTCTGTTAGTGGCTGCGCATTTATCTCCCTCTCCTCTCACTGATGTACTCTCTATATTATGACCCCTTATGGATGAATACAAGTGTGATGCACCCCAACCTCATCTCAGTTCCTAACATGGTATCAGTTTGATCCAATCTACGCTTCCGCCATGACCACCGACGGCAACGCCGCGACCGATGCCGCCGCCGTCGACGCTGCAGCCTCCTCTCTGGCTCCCCCATCCCCTCTTTCTCCTCCCGCTACCTCTTCCTTGCCCACCACCAACCTCCCTCCCGCACCCCTCCCTCTCCAAACGGTGCCGCCACCCAAATTCTACCCGACGCCCGCATATATGCATGCCATGCGTGTCGAGAACGCCCACATCAATCTCCCCGTCCGCCTTGCCATGACCGGCACCAATTACACTACCTGGCGGGGGATGATGCTGGACGTCATTGATCAGTATGATGTCACCTCTTGGATCGTGCCAGACTTCACCGACCATGCTGGCGATACGAGCTGGAACATCGTCAACAAGGTGGTGAAGCGGTGGTTCCTCGGCGCGATGGTGACGGAGCTCGCCGCCTTCATGCTCGATCGGGAGGCCACCGCCGCCTAGACCTGGGCCTCTGTCGAGGCTCTCTTCGTCAACAACCGTCGGGCTCAGCGGTTCCAGCTCCAGACGGAGCTCTCCGAGACTCGCCAAGGGGACTCCTCCATCTCCATCTTCTGCGCTCGCCTCAAGTCCATCTCCGATGCACTTCGTAACGCCGGTAAGATCCTGGATGATGATGAATTGGTCATTCAACTCCTGCGCGGCGTTAACAAGGATCGTCATCAGACCACCGCCAAGATTATCGAGAAGTCTCCAACACCAGTTCCTTTTGACGTCGCCATCGGCATGCTTCTGCACGACAAGATCGGCAACAACTTCACCGGCTCCACCCATCACAGCGCCCTCACTGTCCAGTAGAAGGGTCCGCCGCCCGCGCCCCCCGCTGGGGCTTCCGGCGGCCTGGCTCGGCCGCCCGCTCCTGGCTTCGGCGGCGGCAAACCCTCCTCTCCTTCACCCAACCAGGGGCACAACAAACACCGCCGCTACACCACCAACAGCGGGTACCAGGGGGCTGCGCCCGCGCCGCCGTGGACGGGGCACGTCTACGCCTACCCGATGGCCCTCCCACCTCAACCCCATCTGGCGCTCGGGATCCTTGGTCCGCGGCCGCCGCATGCCTACGCCGCCTTCGGCGGCCATCTCTAGCAGCCATCTCCGATGGGCTTCTCTCCAACCCAACAGTACCTGCCGGCGCCTCCACATTACCAGTAGTTCCTGCCGGCGCCGCCTCTTCCGCAGAAGTACCAGGCGCTGATACGTCTCCAACGTATCCATAATTTTTGACTGCTCCATGCTACTTTATCTATTGTTTTGGACTATAATGGGCTTTATTTTCCACTTTTATATTATTTTTGGGACTAACCTATTAACCAGAGGCCCAGCCCAGAATTGTTGTTTTTTGCCTTTTTCAGTATTTCGAAGAAAGAGAATATCAAACGGAGTCCAAACGGAATGAAACCTTCGGGATCGTGATTTTCCAACCGAACGTGACCCAGGAGACTTGGACCCTACTCCAAGAAGCGCCAGAGGCGGTCACGAGGGTGGAGGGCGCGCCCCCCCTGGGCGCGCCCCCTACCTCGTGGACCCCTCGGAGCTCCACCGACGTACTCCTTCCTCCTATATATACCTACGTATCCCCGAACGATCAGAATAGGAGCCAAAAACCTAATTCCACCGCCACAACCTTCTGTATCCACAAGATCCCATCTTGGGGCCTGTTCCGGAGCTCCGCCGGAGGGGGCATCTACCACGGAGGGCTTCTACATCAACACCATAGCCCCTCCGATGAAGTGTGAGTAGTTTACTTCAGACCTTCGGGTCCATAGCTAGTAGCTAGATGGCTTCTTCTCTCTTTTTGGATCTCAATACAATGTTCTCCCCCTCTCTCATGGAGATCTATTTGATGTAATCTTCTTTTTGCGGTGTGTTTGTTGAGACCGATGAATTGTTGGTTTATGATCCAGCTTATCTATGAATAATATTTGAATCTTCTCTGAATTCTTTTAGGTATGATTGAGTTATCTTTGCAAGTCTCTTCGAAATATCTTTTTGGTTTGGCCAACTAGATTGGTAGTTCTTGCAATGGGAGAAGTGCATGGCTTTGGGTTCAATCTTGCGGTGTCCTTACTCAGTGACAGAAAGAGTTGCAAGGCACGCATTGTATTGTTGCCATCGAGGATAACAAGATGGGGTATTTATCATATTGCATGAATTTATTCCTCTACATCATGTCATCTTGCTTAAGGCGTTACTCTGTTTTTAACTTAATACTCTAGATGCATGCTGGATAGCGGTCGATGAGTGGAGTAATAGTAGTAGATGTAGAATCGTTTCGGTCTACTTGTCTCGGACGTGATGCCTATATACATGATCATACCTAGATAACCTCATAACTATGCTCAATTTTGTCAATTTCTCAACAGTAATTTGTTCACCCACCGTAGAATACTTATGCTCTTGAGAGAAGCCACTAGTGAAACCTATGGCCCCCGGGTCTATTCTCATCATATTAATCTCCATCACTTTATTTACTTGCTTTGTCTTTACTTTTTACTTTGCATCTTTATATCAAAAATACCAAAAAATATTATCTCTATCAGATCTCACTCTCGTAAGTGACCGTGAAGGGATTGACAACCCCTAATCGTGTTGGTTGCGAGTAGCTATCGTTTTGTGCAGGTACGAGGGACTTGCGTGTGACCTCCTACTGGATTGATACCTTGGTTCTCAAAAACTAAGGGAAATACTTACGCTACTGTGCTGCATCATCCTCTCTTCTTCGGGGAAAACCAATGCAAGCTCGAGACGTAGCAAGAAGGATTTCTGGCGCCGTTGCCGGGGAGGCTTACACAAAAGTCAACATACCAAGTACCCATCACAATCCCTATCTCTCGCATTACATTATTTGCCATTTGCCTCTCGTTTTCTTCTCCCCCACTTCACCCTTGCCGTTTTATTCGCCCTCTCTTTCCCAATCTCCTCCTCTCTTTCCGTTTCGTTTTCCTCGTCCTTTTGTTTGCTCGTGTGTTAGTTTTCTTGCTTGTCGTGATGGCTCAAGATGCCACCAAATTGTGTGACTTCACCAATACCAATAATAATGATTTCCTTAGCACTCCGATTGCTCCTCTTGCCAATACTGAATCTTGTGAAATCAATACTGCTTTGTTGAATCTTGTTATGAAAGATCAATTCGCCGACCTTCCTAGTGAAGATGCCGCTACTCATCTGAATAGCTTCGTTGATTTATGTGATATGCAAAAGAAAAAAGATGTCGATAATGATGTCGTTAAATTGAAGCTATTCCCTTTTTCGCTTAGAGATCGTGCTAAAGCGTGGTTTTCATCTTTGCCTAAAAATAGTATTGATTCTTGGAACAAGTGCAAAGATGCTTTTATCTCTAAGTATTTTCCTCCCGCTAAGATTATCTCTCTTAGAAACGATATTATGAATTTTAAGCAACTTCATCATGAACATGTTGCACAAGCTTGGGAGAGAATGAAATTAATGCTACGTAATTGTCCTACTCATGGTTTGAACTTGTGGATGATTATACAAAAAAATTATGCTGGATTGAATTTTTCTTCTAGAAATCTTTGAGATTCGGCCGCGGGAGGCACTTTTATGGAAATCACTTTAGGAGACGCTACTAAACTCCTAGATAATATTATGGTTAATTATTCTCAATGGCATACTGAAAGATCTACTGATAAAAAGGTGCATGCTATAGAAGAAATCAATGTTTTGAGTGAAAAGATGGATGAACTTAGGAATTTATTTGCTAAGAGTGTTTCTTCTGATCCCAATAATATGCCTTTATCTACTTTGCTTGAGAATAATAATGAATCTATGTACGTGAATTTTATTGGTAGGAATAGTTTTGGTAACAACGCGTATAGAGGGAATTTTAATCCTAGGCCTTATCCTAGTAATCCTTCTAATAATTATGGAAATTCCTACAACAACTCTTATGGAAATTTTAATAAGATGCCCTCTGAATTTGAGAGTAGTGTTAAAGAGTTTATGAATTCACAAAAGAATTTTAATGCTTTGCTTGAAGAGAAATTACTTAAAGTTGATGATTTGGCTAGGAACGTTGATAGAATTTCTCTTGAAATTGATTCTTTAAAGCTTAGATCTATTCCTCCTAAGCATGATATCAGTGAGTCTCTCAAAGCCATGAGAATTTCCATTGATGAGTGCAAGGAAAGAACCGCTAGGATGCGTGCTTCCAAAGATGCATTTATTAAAGCGTGTTCTTCCAATCCCTATGAAAATCAAGATGAAGATCTAAAAGTTATTGATGTGTCCCCCATTAAATCTTTGTTTTGCGATATGAATCTTGATGAAACTGAATATGATCTTCCTTTACCTAGAAGGCGTTCTAAGAATTCTGAGTTTTTGGATCTTGATGATGAAATGGATGAAAGTGGGATTGAAATAAATAGAAACCGTGATGTTGCTAAACCCACTATTTTGGATCTCAAGGAATTTAATTATGAAAATTTCTCTTTGATTGGTTGTATTTCCTTGTTGCAATCCGTGCTAGAATCTCCTCATGCTTATAGTCAAAATAAGGCCTTTACCGAACATATTGTTGATGCCTTGATGCAATCTTATGAAGAAAAACTTGAGATGAAAGTTTCTATCCCTAGAAAACTCTATGATGAGTGGGAGCCTACTATTAAAATTAAAATTAAAGACTTTGAGTTTCATGCTTTATGTGATTTGGGTGCTAGTGTCTCTACTATTCCCAAAACTTTATGTGATTTGCTAGATTTCCGTGATTTTGATGATTGCTCTCTAAACTTGCATCTTGCGGATTCCACTATTAAAAAACCTATGGGAAGAATTAATGATGTGCTCATTGTTGCAAATAGGAATTATGTGCCCGTAGATTTTATCGTTCTTGATATAGATTGCAATCCTTCATGACCTATTATTCTTGGTAGATCTTTCCTTAGAACGATTGGTGCAATTATTGATATGAAGGAAGGGAATATTAGATTCCAATTTCCCTTAAAGAAGGGCATGGAACACTTCCCTAGAAAGAAAATAAAATTACCATATGAATCTATTATGAGAGCCACTTATGGATTGCCTACCAAAGATGGCAATACCTAAATCTATCCTTGCTTTTATGCCTAGCTAGGGGCGTTAAACGATAGCGCTTGTTGGGAGGCAACCCAATTTTATTTTTTGTTTTTTGTTTTTGCTTCTGTTTAGGAATAAATAATCCATCTATCTTCTGTTTGGATGTGGTTTTTTGTTTTAATTAGTGTTTGTGCCAAGTAGGACCTATAGGATAACCTACGATGATAGTTGATTTGATTCTGCTGAAAAACAGAAACTTTGCGCGCACGAATTTAGTTATGATAAATCACAGGAACGTGATTTTGCGTTGATTATTTTTGCTTCTGATCAATAAACAAATTTTCCAGGACTTCCTATTTTTGTAGAATTTTTAGAGTTTCAGAAGTTTGCGTTAGTTACAGATTGCTATAGACTGTTCTGTTTTTGACAGATTCTGTTTTTCGTGTGTTGTTTGCTTATTTTGATGAATTTATGGCTAGTAAAATAGTTTATGATCCATAGAGAAGTTGGAATACAGTAGGTTTAACACCAATATAAATAAATAATGAGTTCATTACAGTACCTTGAAGTAGTCTTTTGTTTTCTTTCTCTAACGGAGCTCACGAGATTTCTGTTGAGTTTTGTGTTGTGAAGTTTTCAAGTTTTGGGTGAATTCTTTTGATGGATTATGGAACAAGGAGTGGCGAGAGCCTAAGATTGGGGATGCCCATGGCACCCCCAAGATAATCCAAGGACACCAAAAAGTCAAAGCTTGGGGATACCCCGGAAGGCATCCCCTCTTTCGTCCACTTCCATCGGTAATTTACTTGGAGCTATATTTTTATTCACCAACATGATATGTGTTTTGCTTGGGGCGTCTTGTATTATTTGTGTCTTTGCTTGTTAGCATACCACATCATCTTTGCTGTACACACCTTTTGAGAGAGCCATACATGAATTGAAATTTGTTAGAATACACTATGTTCTTCACTTGTATCTTTTGAGCTTGATAGTTTTGCTCATAGTGCTTCACTTATATCTTTTGAGCGTGATAATTTTTGCTCTAGTGCTTCACTTAGATTTTTTTGAGCACGGTGGTGGATTTGTTTTAAAGAAACTTGATCTCTCATGCTTCACTTAGATTATTTTGAGAGTCGTTAATAGCATGGTAATTTGCTTAATGTTAATATACTTGGTATTCAAGATATGTGACACTTTCTTTTGAGTGTGTTGAATACTAAGATAAGTTTGATGCTTGATAATTGTTTTGAGATATGGAGGTGATAATATCAAAGTCGTGCTAGTTGGGTGATAATGAATTTGAGAAATGCTTGTGTTGAAGTTAGCAAATCCCGTAGCATGCACGTATGGTTAAAGTTGTGTAACAAATTTGAAACATGAAGTGTACCTGGCTTGTGCATCCTTATGAGTGGCGGTCGGGGACGAGCGATGGTCTTTTCCTACCAATCTATCCCCCTAGGAGCATGCGCGTAGTACTTGATTTTTGATGACTTCTAAATTTTTGCAATAAGTATATGAGTTCTTTTGACTAATGTTGAGTCCATGGATTATACGCACTCTCACCTTTCCGCCTTTGCTAGCCTCTTCGGTACCGTGCATTGCCCTTTCTCACCTTGAGAGTTGGTGCAAACTTCGCCGGTGCATCCAAACCCCGTGATACGATACGCTCTATCACACATAAACCTTCTATTATCTTCCTCAAAACAGCCACCATACCTACCTATCATGGCATTTCCATAGCCATTCCGAGATATATTGCCATGCAACTTCCACCATCATCATCGTGACATGCATTACTTTCGTCATATTGCCATTGCATGATCTTGTAGTTGACATCGTATTTGTGGCAAAGCCACCATGCATTATTTTCCATACATGTCACTCTTGATCCATTGCACCATCCCGGTACACCGCCGGAGGCATTCATATAGAGTCATATCTTGTTCTAGTATCGAGTTGTAATCCTTATGTTGTAATCAATAGAAGTGGATGATCATCATTATTAGAGCATTGCCCAAAAAAAAGAGAAAGGCCGAAAAGAAAAAAAAGAAAGGCCCAAAAAAATAAAATAAAATAAAAAGGGCAATGCTACTATCTCTTTTTCCACACTTGTGCTTCAAAGTAGCACCTTGTTCTTCATGTAGTGAGTCTCATATATTGTGCTTCAAAGTAGCACCATGTTTTTCATATAGTGAGTCTCATAAGTTGTCTTGTTCATACTAGTGGGAATTTTTCATTAAAGAACTTGGCTTGTATATTCCTACGATGGGCTTCCTAAAATTGCCCTAGGTCTTCATGAGCAAGCAAGTTGGATGCACACCCACTAGTTTTCTTTTGTTGAGCATTCATAGCTCTAGTGCATCCGTTGCATGGAAATCCCTACTCCTTGCATTAACATCAATCGATGGGCATCTCCATAGCTCATTGATTAGCCTCGTTGATGTGAGACTTTCTCCCTTTTTTTCTTCTCCACACAATCCTCCTCATCATATTCTATTCCACCCATAGTGCTATATCCATGGCTCACGCTCATGTATTGCGTGAAGGATGAAAAAGTTTGAGATTATTTAAGTATGAAACAATTGCTTGACTTGTCATCGGGGGTATAGAAGTTGGGAACATCTTTGTGTAGCGAAAATGAAGCATAGCCTAACTATATGATTTTGTAGGGATGAACTTTCTTTGGCCATGTTATTTTGAGAAGACATGATTGCTTTGATTAGTATGCTTGAAGTATTATTATTTTTGTGTCAATATGAACTTTGTCTTGAATCTTTCGGATCTGAATATTCATATCACAATTAAGAAGATTTACATTGAAATTATGCCAAAGTATCACTCCGCATCAAAAATTCTTTTTTATCATTTACCTACTCGAGGACGAGCAGGAATTAAGCTTGGGGATGCCTGATACGTCTCCAACGTATCTATAATTTTTGATTGCTCCATGATACTTTATCTATTGTTTTCGACTATAATGGGCTTTATTTTCCACTTTTATATTATTTTTGGGACTAACCTATTAACTGGAGGCCCAGCCCAGAATTGTTGTTTTTTGCCTTTTTCAGTATTTCGAAGAAACAGAATATCAAACGGAGTCCAAACGGAATGAAACCTTCGGGATCGTAATTTTCCAACCGAACATGACCCAGGAGACTTGGACCCTACTCCAAGAAGTGCCAGAGGCGGTCACGATGGTGGAGGGCGCGCCCCCCTGGGCGCGCCCCCCTACCTCGTGGGCCCCTCGGAGCTCCACCGATGTACTCCTTCCTCCTATATATACCTACGTATCCCCGAACGATCAGAACAGGAGCCAAAAACCTAATTCCACCGCCGCAACCTTCTGTATCCACGAGATCCCATCTTGGGGCCTGTTCCGGAGCTCCGCCGGAGAGGGCATCTACCATGGAGGGCTTCTGCATCAACACCATAGCCCCTCCGATGAAGTGTGAGTAGTTTACTTCAGACCTTCGGGTCCATAGCTAGTAGCTAGATGGCTTCTTCTCTATTTTTGGATCTCAATACAATGTTCTCCCCCTCTCTCGTGGAGATCTATTCGATGTAGTCTTCTTTTTGTGGTGTGTTTGTTGAGACCGATGAATTGTGGGTTTATGATCCAGCTTATCTATGAATAATATTTGAATCTTCTCTGAATTCTTTTATGTATTGTTGAGTTATCTTTGCAAGTCTCTTTGAATTATCTTTTTGGTTTGGCCAACTAGATTGGTAGTTCTTGCAATGGGAGAAGTGCATGGCTTTGGGTTCTTGCGGTGTCCTTACTCAGTGACAGAAAGAGTTGCAAGGCACGTATTGTATTGTTGCCATCGAGGATAACAAGATGGGGTATTTATCATATTGCATGAATTTATTCCTCTACATCATGTCATCTTGCTTAAGGCGTTACTCTGTTTTTAACTTAATACTCTAGATGCATGCTGGATAGCGGTCGATGAGTGGAGTAATAGTAGTAGATGCAGAATCTTTTCGGTCTACTTGTCTCGGACGTGATGCCTATATACATGATCATACCTAGATAACCTCATAACTATGCTCAATTTTGTCAATTGCTCAATAGTAATTTGTTCACCCACCGTAGAATACTTATGCTCTTGAGAGAAGCCACTAGTGAAACCTATGGCCCCCGGGTCTATTCTCATCATATTAATCTCCATCACTTTATTTACTTGCTTTGTCTTTACTTTTTACTTTGCATCTTTATATCAAAAATACCAAAAAATATTATCTCTATCAGATCTCACTCTCGTAAGTGACCGTGAAGGGATTGACAACCCCTAATCGCGTTGGTTGCGAGTAGCTATCGTTTTGTGCAGGTACGAGGGACTTGCGCGTGACCTCCTACTGGATTGATACCTTGGTTGTCAAAAACTGAGGGAAATACTTACACTACTGTGCTGCATCATCCTCTCCTCTTCGGGGAAAACCAACGCAAGCTCGAGACATAGCAGGCGCCACAGTACATCCATCCACCAACGGGCGCCGCCTCCAACGCCGTCGACCACTCCGCCCTGATGAGCGCTCTCCACAACCTGTCGCTCCAGTCGCCCAGTGGTGGCTGGGTTGCAGACTCCGGCGCCTCCTCTCACCTTGCGGCTGATCCCGGTATGCTTTCCTCCGTCGCCACTTTATCAAATTATCCCCCTGTTTTTATCGGAAACGGTAGTGCTATGCCTATTAGTCACGTTGGTTCCTCCTGTCTTCCTAACCCTAATCGACCTCTATATCTCAACAACGTGCTAGTTGCTCCTAATCTCATTAAAAATTTGCTTTCCGTTCATCGTTTAGCCACTGATAATAACTGCTCCGTTGAATTTGATCCGTATGGTCTCCCTGTGAAGGACTATCCAACCAAGGTGGAGCTTCTTCGATGCAACAGTAACGGCGAACTGTATGACATCTTCCCTCCGGCTGCACCCACCGCCCTCGCCGTC
Organism: Triticum timopheevii; assembly: GCA_963921465.1. NCBI lineage: Eukaryota > Viridiplantae > Streptophyta > Magnoliopsida > Poales > Poaceae > Triticum > Triticum timopheevii. The sequence continues at coordinate 111,728,340 of OY997270.1, forward strand.
ACCGTCTCCTGGCTCACCAATCTTTGGCACTGGCGTTTGGGCCACCCTGGCGATGCAACTTTTCGTTTGAATAAAGCTTTAGAACATTGTAATAAACCTATTTCGGATGGATGCTTATGTGATGCTTGTCAGACCGGGAAACACGTCCGCCTCCCTTTTACTTCTTCCATTAGTCGAACTACTGCCCCGTTTGATCTTATACATTGCGATGTTTGGACTGCTCCTCTGTCTAGAGCCTCTGGGAGCAAGTATTATCTCTTGCTTATTGATGATTTTTCATTCTACCACTGGACCTTTCCTCTCAAACTCAAGTCTGACGTTCCTGCTATATTTTGGTTCTTTCATTCTTATGCCTGCACTCACTTTGGGCAGTCCATACGGACTCTCCAATGCGACAATGGGTGTGAGTTTGGTAGCACACAAAATCACGACTTCTTTCTTCCCTTCGGTACGGTGATGCGTTTCTCTTGTCCATACACATCTTCCCAGAACGGTAAAGCCGAACGTGCTATTCTCTCGACCAACAACATGATACGCACTCTTCTGCTCCAAGCCTCCATGCCACCCCGTTACTGGACTGATGCACTCACCACCGCCACTATCCTCCTTAACCTTCGCCCCAATAAGCGTCTCTCTCTCGCCACACCTCACGAGACCCTTCACAGATCACCCCCACGTACACTCACCTCCGTGTCATTGGGTGCTTGTGCTACCCTAACACAGAAGCCACCACCCCCCACAAACTTGTTGCGCACTCGGTCGCTTATGTCTTCATCGGTTACCCCCGTGATCACAAAGGATATCATTGCCTCGACCCCTCTACAGGTCGCGTCTATGTCTCGCGACACATCACCTTCAACGAGTTTGTCTTTCCCTTCTCTCGCACCCCCCAAGACCCATCGTCACCCGACTTTTCTTATCCCGCCGCATCCTCGTCGGCCAACCCACCGCCGTCCCTTGCCCAGGCTCCGTTCTATGTCGGTCCGGCCGCTCCCACGGCAGCCGTCGTGTCTGACCAGAATGCTGCCCCGGCCGTCCCTTCGCCACATGAGACCACCACCCCCGCAACTTCCCCCCCCCCACCACCACGCTCGTGCTCCGCCACATCTCCGGCCTCCACCCCTCGCTCGCTTCCTCACTCGCACCCTCCCACCCCCACGACCAGCCCTGCCTCCACCAGTAGTTTGTCGTCCACCAGCCCTGCCTCCACTTCTTCCGGCAGTCCTCCCACCCCACGACCGCTTCCACCCGCGCTGTCGTTGTAGCGCCTCCTGAGGGAGTCCTGGATTAAGGGGTCCTCGGACAGCTGGACTATATACTTTGGCCGGACTGTTGGACTATGAAGATACAAGATTGACGACTTCGTCCCGTGTTCGGATGGGACTCTCCTTTGCGTGGAAGGCAAGCTTGGATATTCGGATATGTAGATTTCCTTCTCTGTAACTGACTCTGTCTAACCCTAGCCCCCTCCGGTGTCTATATAAACCGGAGGGTTTAGTCCGTAGGACAACAACAATCATAATCATAGGCTAGCTTCTAGGGTTTAGCCTCTACGATCTCGTGGTAGATCAACTCTTGTAATACTCATATCATCAAGATCAATCAAGCAGGAAGTAGGGTATTACCTCCATCGAGAGGGCCCGAACCTGGGTAAAACATCGTGTCCCCTGCCTCCTGTTACCATTAGACTTAGACGCACAGTTCGGGACCCCCTACCCGAGATCCGCCGGTTTTGACACCGACATTGGTGCTTTCATTGAGAGTTCCACTGTGCCGTCGCTGTAAGGCTTGATGGCTCCTTCGATCATATTCAATGATGCAGTCTAGGGGGAGGTCTTCCTTCCCAGACAGATCTTCGTATTCAGCGGCTTCGTACTGCGGGCCAACTCGCTTGGCCATCTGGAGCAGATCGATAGCTACGCCCCTGGCCATCAGGTCAGGCTTGGAAGCTTAAACTATACTGCTGACATCCGCGGAGACTTGATCTTCGACGGATTCGAGCCCATGACAGGTGCGCCGAACGGTCACGACGAGCATGACCTTGATCTGCTGAACTCATTAAGGTCTCTTTCCTAGTCAGGAGATTCTCGGCTGAACTATGTCCGGCTCGAGTGGGGAGCAGGCGACGAAGAAATTCGTCCCCCACCCACCACCCACTGTATAGCCACTATCGATGACTTAACTGACGTGCTTGACTTCGACTCCGAAAGACATCGACGGTATGGACGACGATGCAGGAGAAGAACAGGAACCACCGCCTATAGGGCGTTGGACAACCACCTCATCGTATGATATTTATATGGTGGACACCCCTAAAGAAAACAATGGCGATGAGGCAACGAAAGATAACCCCTCCTGGAAGCAATCTAGACACCGGCGTCATCGGCGCCGCTCCAAGCCCCACCATAGCAAAAATAGTGATACCTGCACAAGAGATAACAATCCGGATGGTGCCGAAGACAAAGACAATCCTTCCCAGCCAGGCTTCGAGCAGGCCGAGCAAGAGGATAGGCAAGCTAGCCCTAAAAAACAGGTGTCGGTGTCAAAACCGGCGGATCTCGGGTAGGGGGTCCCGAACTGTGCGTCTAGGCGGATGGTAACAAGAGACGAGGGACACGATGTTTTTACCCAGGTTCGGGCCCTCTTGATGGAGGTAAAACCCTACGTCCTGCTTGATTAATATTGATGATATGGGTAGTACAAGAGTAGATCTACCACGAGATCAAGGAGGCTAAACCCTAGAAGCTAGCCTATGGTATGATTGTTGAGATGTATGTCGTCCTACGGACTAAAGCCCTTCGGTTTATATAGACACCGGAAGAGGCTAGGGTTACACAGAGTCGGTTACAATGGTAGGAGATCTACATATCCGTATTGCCAAGCTTGCCTTCCACGCCAAGGTAAGTACCATCCGGACACGAGCCGGAGTCTTCAATCTTGTATCTTCGTAGTCTTGGAGTCCAGCGGATATTAATAGTCCGGCTGTCCGGACACCCCCTAGTCCAGGACTCCCTCAGTAGCCCCTGAACCAGTCTTCAATGACGATAAGTCCGGCGCGCATAATGTTCGGCATTGCAAGGCGGGTTCCTCCCTTGAATAATCCAGAGAAGATCATGAACACCAGGATAGTGTCCGGCTCTGCAAAATAAATTCCACATTCCACCGTAGAGAGAATAAAATGCACACTTAACTCAATCTGCTGACGTATTATGCGGCGTGACATCACACCGCTACCAAGCCTTTGTTTGAATCGTTTTTCTACTATACCACCTCAGCACGTTTAGCGAAGCGGTTTCCTTGGCACGTCTTGTCGAAGCAGAGATCGTGTCCCCCTTATTCCGGGGTTCTCATCAATACGTGCGTGGGTAACCCAACCGCGCCATTGATGGTGGCGCTTGGGAGATAAGCGAGTTTTACCAGGCTGGTGGGGGACGCATAGTTTTGTCCGCCTATATATAAGGGATAAGGATTCACCTTCTCACCTACGCCTTCTTCCTCCTATGCTTATCCATCCCGCGAACTCAAGCTCCAACGCCCGAGCTCGCGCATCTCGCCTCGACCTTCTCCGAATATGTCCGGAGCGGGAGGTAAATGGCTGGCCTCCACCATCAAGGAGGAGGACATCACCAAGCTGCGCAGCGCCGGATACCTTTCCGGCGATATCGCGCATCAGCTGCCCGACGAGGGGCAGCTCATCCCTACCCCTGGGCCTCATGAGAGGGTCGTCTTCCTCCCCCACTTCCTCCGCGGACTGGGCTTTCCGCTCCATCCATTTGTCCGGGGGCTCATGTTTTACTACGGCCTGGATTTCCACGATCTGGCGCCGAACTTCATCCTCAACATCTCGGCGTTTATCGTCGTGTGTGAGGCCTTTCTCTGCATCCAGCCCCACTTCGGCCTGTGGCTCAAGACCTTCAACGTCAAGCCGAAGGTTGTGAAGGGCACGCAAGCGGAATGCGGAGGCGCCATGTTGGGCAAACTGCCCAACGTCCCTTGGCTCGAAGGGACCTTCGTGGATTCCGTCAAGGGGTGGCAATCGGGGTGGTTCTACATCACCGAGCCGCGCAAACCCACATGGGCGGCGGCCCCCGAGTTCAGATCTGGTATCCCCACGTAGCTCACCTCCTGGAAAGAGAAGGGCTTGCAGTGGGGCAATCCGGTGGAGGTGACAGGACTACGAGCTTGCATCAAGAAGATGGTGAGCAATAGGCTCAGGCTCGTCGACGTGGTCCAAGTCATGCTCATCCGGCGGATCCTCCCATGCCAAGAACGGGCATTCAATTTGTGGGAGTTCAATCCGGAACAGCACCAGGTGCTAAGCGGGCTCTTCGATACAACACACGAAGGTGCCTGGAGGGTGCTGTTCAAGGGCGCCGAAGCCCCCGCATCCGCGACGGAAGATCGTGGATTCAGCTCGCAGTGTCCAACTGACGAGGTAAGTGATTCAACCCCATTACGGGACACTTGTGATAATTAGATTGACTCTAGTGAGGTTTCATTCTGCCTCTTCCTTTGACAGGAATGGATGGAGAAGGCCAAGCTGCTCATCAGCCCGGCTCCCATGCCAGAAGACCCAGTGGACGCCCGCTTAACAGGGCTGCTGGTTCCGGCACCGCACGTGGTGCCGGAGAAGAAGGCCAAGAAGGTGGCCGTGGGGACTCGAAAGAGTTCCCGCAATCAGGCGTCTGACGACGACGAGGACTCCTCCCCTGAAGACGAGGAGGAGGAGTACTCTCTCCCGGAGGAGGGAGAGAAGAAGAGGAAGGCTTCCCCAATCGGGGAGGCCGAAGGGTCCAAGAGGGGGAGAACTATCCCCCCGGACAGTTTTGCCAACATCGGCGTTGGCGAGGACGAGTGGCCTCCAAGGGCCAGGCGTCCGGTAGGATCGTAAGTACCCGGATCCTTGATGTGTAATTTCTTTTATGTCGCGTAGTATCCTTCTAACGCCGCATTCTGTCCGTAGTCCGGCCAAGGATGATCTCCCCGATTCATCGAGCGGGTCATTGGCCTCGTCGGATGTGAATTCCATCCCGACTGCCTCTACCCCACGCGCCGACGAGGACGCCGAGGTGGGATCCCAAAGAGGGACCCATCAGGAGGAGGCTCCGGAGGCGCCGTCAGGCGACCTCCCGGACTTTGTGCCGGACTCTACATCGGAACCCGCAGTGGTTCCAGAGTCCGGCAAGCGGCCCCTTCGAAAGAAGGGCAGGACCGCGACGCCGGCGGCCTCCGTCCAACCGGAGGCGCCGGATAACCTGTTGGAGGCGCTTAAAGGCGCTTCCATCGAGGAAGAACACCGCACTATTATGAGTGCGGTGATTGAGAAGGTTCAGCTCGCTAAGAGTGGGCTGACCGAAGCCTGCAGCAGCCTTCTAACAGGCTTTGAGGTAAGAAGTAATGTAATACCGCATAGACAGTAGCCCCTGATGCTCAGTTTGGTGTTCGGAAAGAAAAGCCGGACTGAGTATCTAACAAGATATGCGCAGGGTTGCTAAAAAATATGTCAATATGGGTTTGCAGGTTGCGCTGCTGGCCTCTGCCGCTTTAACGGCGGAGGTCGGTGTGCTGAAGAAGGACCTCGAGCGGTCCGAGCAAGAGCTCGGCCATACGAAGAAGCAGCTCGAGGAAAAAGAAGGTGAGTAACACCTCTTTGAATAAGTACCTTACAGAAAAGGATTTTGGTTGCAAATAAAATTAACAAGGATAATATGTGTATTGCAGGGGCCACTAACGAGGTGGCCGCCCTGAAGGATGCCGTGTCCGCGGCCGAACACAATGCGGCCACGGAACAGGCTGAGCGAGAAAAGCAAGAGGCACTGGTGGCGGAAGTTCGGCAAGAGCTCCAGGCTCTCATGGAAAAGCATGAGAGTTTGGAGCGTGACTCCAAGACTCAAGAGTCCAAGCTTGCCTCGGCTCTCGAAAGTGCCAAGTCCGCCAAGGCCGAGGCCCGTAAGGCCCTTCAGGAGGTTGAGGACATAAAGAAGATAGCGGCGGGTAAGGCATTTTTCATGCAAAGCAGGCATGTTAATGTGAACTACCTGACACTTACCCGAATTCGGAGCTCTCCAGGGGCGTTTGCAGATCTGCCGCGTAGTGCGTCTGATGCCGCCGCATTCTATCGTGGCAAGGAGGGGAGCTCGACGGAGAAGGTCTTCTGGTCTCAGTACGCTGAGGCCGGCCATCCGGTGCCCCCAAGCGACCAGCTGAAGCAGCTGGTCGAACTCCACAAGGTAGCTGAGGAGGCCATGAAGGGCCTCATAGTCCGGCTGTGGCCTGGAGAGGCCATGCCTGGGAGCTACTTTCGCCTAGTGCGGCGGCTGGTGAATGCATGCCCCAGGCTGGATGTACTCAAGCGCTCTGCCTGTATTGAAGGCGCTCGTCGGGCCCCTGCCCGCATAAAGGTGCAATGGGGCAAATTGGATGCGGAGAAGCTTCTCACGGACCCACCGCCGCCAGGCAAGGAGTATCGCACGCCGGAGAAGCACTATAAGATTGTCCTGAAGGGAGCCTGCGATATTGCAGATGAGTGCTCCCGAAATGTAATTTTTGAGTGAACTCGCTGTATATTTATCCTGTGCGCTGAAAACTTCGTTCATATGCGCCATGAGCAACGCTTGTTTAATTTAAAATATTACCTTCTGTGCGGCCGTTTATAAAATCTGAGAGATGGCAAGTCGTTGGCTTCAGCCCCCAAGCCGCGAGTGCTGGGGTGTTCGGGATAAACATGAGCACTCTTGTTCCCATTGTTGGGTCCATCGAGGGAGGCGCTCAACACAACGAACGAGGCAACCAGACTTATAATGCTTGAACACTCTCACTTAGCCATAGAATTCTATAATTTTAAATTTCGGCGAAGCCCCTGGTATTCGGAAGACCGAATCCGGGGCCCTATCCACGCCTTCTTCGGACATCGTCCGGAACTTCGCTCGAAGCGGCGTGAGTCTTTAAGGACCCGAAAAAACCTCTCGAACAGCGACCAGTCTCTCGCCTTATCATGCCAGTCAGTTTTAGCTTTCTCCACTGAGGCGTTAACCCGGCTCAACCGGGGCGCAATCGCAGTGGTTCTCCCAGTGCTACCTTAGCCGACGGAACGGAACGTAAGGCACCAAAACATGGGAGCCGGGCAAACCCAACTATTGACCCAAGACATGATTCGGAGCCGATTCATATAATGCTATAAGTTCGGGGTGCCGCACTTGTTAAAGTGTTCGGACTTTATCACACCATAATTTGGGGAACAGAAGCCCCTGGCGTATTCGGCCGTACCAAAATACACGGGTGCAAGATGTCATGTAATGAACATATATGTAAAAGATAATGCAATTGCAATAAAGAGGTGCTGCATTATTTATAAAAGAAAGTCTGATAGTAGGTCGGACTGATACAAATAGTGTGGTAAGCAAGGGATTTGGACTAAATAAACATGTCCCCCTCCAGGGATAAGCTGCAGACTTGGTGTATATAATCGAATTTAATGCTCGTAATTGAGACCACCTGAATGTTCGTCGCGGCCTTCTTTAGTCCCTGACTGTTGCATCATGAGTTCGGCGGGTTCGCCGCCGGACAGGGCTTCTGGTTAACAGGGTCCTGTGTACATAAAAGAGGAAGAAAAAATAAAAAATAAAGGAGGCGCACTTGTGAGCCCCTGGTGTGGTCGAGCCGCACTCTGGGTCCATTGTGATCGTGCCCCTTTCCCTGCACCCATGGTATCTCCAAAGCGTAATGATGTACGCGGAGTGTTATTCTTGCGATTATGCACAGGTGAGGGTTGGGGCCGCATTGCTACGCGCGCTCTGATCGCGCCAGGTGGTCTTGGTTGGTATTGCTCCGGGCGCGCTTTGCTGTATCCGGCTTTTTAACTGCCGGACTTGAGAATTGCCTGAGAAGGCTGCTTTGTACTTCTGCCGCGAGAGCCGCTGTATGTTCCTCCGTTCGGAGGGAGCGTTCTGTATTCCCATTGACCGTGATTACTCCACAAGGGCCTGGCATCTTGAGCTTTAGGTATGCATAATGTGGCACCGCGTTGAATTTTGCAAACGCGGTTCGTCCGAGCAGAGCGTGATAGCCGCTGCGGAACGGGACTATGTCGAAGATTAACTCTTTGCTCCGGAAATTATCCGGGGATCCGAAGACCACTTCCAGTGTGACTGAGCCTGTACAGTTGGCTTCCACTCCTGGGATGACACCTTTAAAGGTTGTCTTTGTAGGTTTAATCCTTGATGGGTCTATGCCCATTTTGCGCACTGTATCCTGATAAAGCAGGTTAAGGCTGCTACCGCCGTCCATCAGGACTCTCGTGAGGTGGAACCCATCGACGATTGGGTCTAAAACCAATGCGGCGAATCCGCCATGGCGTATGCTGGTCGGATGGTCTCTTCGATCAAAAGTGATCGGGCAAGAGGACCATGGGTTGAACTTTGGGGCGACTGGCTCCATCGCATAGACGTCTCGTAGTGCGCGCTTCCTCTTCCTCTTGGGTATATGGGTCGCGTATATCATATTCACCGTCCGCACTTGTGGGGGGAAACCCTTCTGTCCTCTATTGTTCGGCGGCCGGGTCTCTTCCTCGTCGTCGCTATTTAGCCCCTTGTCATTGTTTTCGGCAATTAACTTGCCAGCCTGCTTGAATACCCAACAATCTCTATTGGTGTGATTAGCTGGCTTTTCAGAGCTGCCATGTATCTGCAATAAGCGGTCGAGTATTCGGTCCAGATTAGACGGACCCGGAGTGGTTCTTTTAAATGGCTTCTTCCGCTGACTGGGTTTAGAGCCTCGGAATCCGGCATTGACTGCCGTATCCTCCTTATCGTCGCCGTTAATGCGGCGCTTGTTTTTGATTCGAAGTGACCTGCCATTGTTGTCCTTGGTATCCGGACTGCCAGAGTTTTTACGGAGATTGTTGCTGCGGGCTAGCCAGCTGTCCTCTCCCGCACAAAAGCGGGTCATTAACGATGTGAGGGCTGCCATGGATTTCGGCTTTTCCTGCCCCAGGTGCCGGGCTAGCCATTCGTCCCGGATGTTATGTTTGAAGGCTGCAAGGGCCTCTGCATCCGGACAGTCGACGATTTGGTTTTTCTTTGTCAAGAACCGTGTCCAGAATTGTCTGGCCGGTTCTTCTGGTTGTTGAATGATGTGGCTTAGGTCATCGGCTGGTGGTCGCACATATGTGCCTTGGAAGTTATCAAGGAACGCGGCCTCCAGGTCTTCCCAACACCCAATTGACTCTGTGGGCAAGCTGTTAAGCCAATGCCGAGCTGGTCCTTTAAGCTTGAGTGGGAGGTACTTGATGGCGTGGAGATCGTCGCCGCGGGCCATATGGATGTGGAGTAGGTAGTCTTCAATCCACACCGCGGGGTCTGTTGTGCCATCGTAAGATCCGATGTTTACGGGTTTAAACCCTTCGGGGATCTGATGATCCATTACTTCGTCAGTGAAGCATAACGGGTGTGCGGCGCCCCTGTACTGAGCGATATCGCGACGCAGCTCGAGAGAGCGCTGTCTGCTGTGTTCGACCCGGCCGGGGTTATTGTATCTGGCGCGACGGTATTCGTTGTGGGTCGTAGGGCGCCCACGTGATCCATAGATGGATCTGGATTGCCTTGCTTTGTCCTCCAGTATGTCTCACAAGTCCGGCGCGTTCCCTCTTGGCTTCGTACTCTTGGAGCGATGCCGGGGTATGGTCTTGGCTGGGGGCTTAGATGCCTCTCTGTCACGACCACGTGGTGGTCGGTCAGCCATGTCGTGTGCTGGTGATGAAGGTATGTATGCTTCCTCCTCTAATCGGGGGAGCAGCTTGCATCTTGGGTAACTTTTGGAGGGGCGTTCGAGTTTATACTCTTCGGCCGCGAGGACCTCGGTCCATCGGTCGGCCAGCAGGTCCTTATCAGCTTGAAGCTGTTGCTGCTTTTCTTTAGGCTGTTTGCTGTGGCGATAAGCCTGCGCTTGAAGCGCTCTTGTTCGACGGGATCCTCGGGTATGACGAATTCGTCATCGTTGAGGCTTACTTCGTCTTCGGAGGGAGGCATATAGTTATCATCCTCAACCCCTTCATCTGCCGCCCTCTTGTGGGGGCTTGCTTCTGCATCCTCCTGCGCTGAGTCTTGCTGGAGGGGATTGTCTTCGGCGCTCTCTGGAGTGTTATTATCTCCTGTGCCGGAATCTCCATTCTTGCTGTGGCGGGATTTAGAGCGGCGCCGCTGACGCCGGCGTTTGGGCTGCTTCTTTAAAGAGTCTGCCTCCGCTGCTTCTTCGCCATCCCCGTCTTTTGGGGTGTCCACCATGTATACGTCATATGACGAGGTGGCCTTCCAGTGCCCTGTAGGCGCTGGTTCCTGTTCGTCTCCGGCATCGTCGTCCATAGCGTCGATGTCGTCGGAGTCGAAGTCTAGCATGTCGGTTAAATCCTCGACAGTGGCTACAAAGTGGGTGGTGGGTGGGCGCTGAATTTCTTCGTCGTCCGTACCCCAACCATCCTGGCCATAGTCCGGCCAGGACTCTCCCGATAACGAGAGATGCTTTAATGAATTCAAGATATCGCCAAAAGGTGAGTGTTGGAATATGTCCGCGGCGGTGAATTCCATAACCGGCGCCCAATCCGGATTGATTGGCAGGGGCGCGGGAGGTTCGGAGTCCGGCAAGGAGTCCGGCGCCTCGGAATCACGAGTTTCGCGGGGGACAAGATTGGTGTTCGGCTCCATCGCCGTGGATGTTGAAGCCCCCAGGGCGGCGTCTATCCACCGGCCCTCGATCTGGGCGATCGGCTCCGGGCTAATGGCCGAAGCGGATCAGTGTGCGGCCACCAAGGCACTATTCAGCGGCAGAGCTAGATCATGCCCATCGTCACAGTGCGGCACGCTCGGCTGTGGCTCGAGTCCGTCGAAGATCAAGTCTCCGCGGACATCGGCCATGAAGTTTAAGCTTCCAAATCTGACCTGACGGCCAGGGGCGTAGCTTTCGATCTGCTCCAGATGGCCAAGAGAATTGGCCCGCAGGGCGAAGCCGCCGAATACGAAGATCTGTCCGGGGAGAAAGGTCTCACCCTGGACAACGTTGCTGGTTGAAGGTGCCATCGAGCCTATCGGAGACGACACAGAGGAACTCTCAATGAAATCACCAATGTCGGTGTCAAAACCGGCGGATCTCGGGTAGGGGGTCCCGAACTGTGCGTCTAGGCGGATGGTAACAAGAGACGAGGAACACGATGTTTTTACCCTGGTTCGGGCCCTCTTGATGGAGGTAAAACCCTACGTCCTGCTTGATTAATATTGATGATATGGGTAGTACAAGAGTAGATCTACCACGAGATCAAGGAGGCTAAACCCTAGAAGCTAGCCTATGGTATGATTGTTGAGATGTATGTCGTCCTACGGACTAAAGCCCTCCGGTTTATATAGACACCGGAGGAGGCTAGGGTTACACAGAGTTGGTTACAATGGTAGGAGATCTACATATCCGTATTGCCAAGCTTGCCTTCCATGCCAAGGAAAGTACCATCCGGACACGAGCCGGAGTCTTCAATCTTGTATCTTCGTAGTCTTGGAGTCCGGCGGATATTGATAGTCCGGCTGTCCGGACACCCCCTAGTCCAGGACTCCCTCAACAGGCAACTGATGGAGAATCAGAGGACGATAATTACATGCCTCTCTCCGAAGACGAAGTGAGCCTTGGCGACGAAGAATTCATCGTGCCTGAGGATCCCATCGAGCAGGAGTGCTTTAAACGCCGGCTTATAGCCACTGCAAAAAGCCTGAAGAAAAAGCGGTAACAGCTTCAAGCTGATCAACATCTGCTAACTGACAGATGGACCGAGGTCCTGGCTGCCGAGGAATACGCACTCGAGCACCCTAGCAAAAGCTACCCAAAGCGCATGCTGCTACCTCAACTCGAGGAGGAGGCTTTAAAGCCCACGCTACTAGCGCATGATGCGGCTGACCGGCCACCCCGTGGCCACAACAAAATGGCGTACCAGCCAGAAGTCCTGACCGCACCCTGTGGCCAATCAAACAATAACCCTAAGACCCGGGGCTACATGAAGGACCTGCGAGATGTATTGGAAAACAAAGCAGGACAATCAAGATTGATCTACGGATCACGGGGACGCGCCCCAATGTGTGACAAGGATCGTCATGCCGGATACACTAACAAATCCGACCGGGCCGAATACAATGAAGCCCGGCACAGAGGCGCCACACATCCCCTATGCTTCACTGATTAAGTAATGGATCATGAATTCCTAGAAGGGTTTAAACCCGTGAACATTGAATCATACGATGGTACCACAGACCCCGCGGTATGGATAGAAGATTTTTTCCTACACATTCACATGGTCCGCAGAGATGATCTACACGCCATCAAGTACCTCCCACTAAAACTAAAGGGACCGGCTCGACATTGGATGAATAGCTTGCCGGCAAACTCCATCGGGAGTTGGGAGAACCTGGCAGACACATTCCTTGACAACTTCCAGGGCACTTACGCGCGACCACCGGATGCTGATAATCTATGTCACATAACCCAGCAGCCCGGAGAGTCAGCCAGGAAATTTTGGACCCGGTTCCTAACCAAAAAGAACCAAATTGTCGACTGTCCGGATGCAGAAGCCCTAGCGGCCTTTAAGCATAACATCCATGACGAATGGCTTGCCCGACATCTCGGCCAGGAAAAGCCAAAGTCCATGGCAGCCCTCACAACACTCATGACCTGCTTTTGCGCGAGCGAGGATAGCTGGTTGGCTCGTAGCAACAATACAGCAAGCAATCCCGGCACATCAAAAGCCAAGGATAGCAATGACAAACCACGGCGCAACAAACATAAGCGCCACAAAAACGGTGATAATCCCGAAGACACGTCAGTCAATGCCGGATTCAGCGGCTTCAAGTCCGGTCAGCGGAAGAAACCATTCAACAAAAACAATTCAGGCCCGTCTAGTTTTGACCGCATACTCGACCGTCCATGCCAAATTCATGGCACCCCTGGAAAACCAGCCAACCACACCAATAGAGAATGTTGGGTCTTCAGACAAACCGGCAGGTCAAACGCCGAAAACAAGGGGAAGGGGTCTCAAAGTGACGACGACGACGAAGAGCCCCGATCACCGAATACAGGAGGACAGATGAAATTCCCTCCCCAGGTGAAAATGGTGAATATGATATACGCAAGCCACATTCCCAAGTGGAAACGTGCACTCAGGGAGGTCTATACAATCGACCCAAAGTTCAACCCATGGTCCTCTTGCCCGATCACTTTCGATCGCAGGGACCATCTTACCAGTATCCATCATAGCGGTTCAGACGCATTAGTCCTCGACCCCATCATCGACGGATTCCATCTCACACGAGTCCTCATGGACGGAGGCAGCAGCCTGAACCTGCTTTACCAGGATACAGTGCGCAAAATGGGCATCTACCCCTCAAGGATCAAGCCCACAAAAACCACCTTTAAAGGTATCATACCAAGTGTAGAGGCCTGTTGCACGGGCTCAATCACACTGGAAGTGGTCTTCGGATCTCCGGACAATCACCGTACCGAAGACTTAGTCTTCGACATCGTCCCCTTTCGAAGTGACCATCAGGCACTTCTCGGACGAACCGCATTCGCTCGGTTCAACACAGTACCACATTATGCCTACCATAAATTAAAGATGCCCGGTCCACGCGGCGTCATCACGGTTAATGGCAGGTCCAAACTCCCCTTCACGGTCGAAGAGTCTACCACTGCTTTAACAATAAGAACAACGAACGACACCTTACAGTCGAACCTCGAGTCAAAGACCAAGCTTCCGGACACCATCAAAGGAGTCCGAGTACTGCGTGGCAGGATAGCCCGGCCTGCCCGAAGATTAATTAAAAACACTCCGGAAAAGGATAATACAAGCCACATACTGCGGCTCAACCGCCAGGTGGCGTAACACCATTTCTTACGTTTTCTTTACAGGTTCACCTTTACGTAGGCTATGATGGATGGCGTGGGAACAGTTCGAGGGTGTTAGGGAATCTCTAGATATTCCCCTATAATCATCCGACTACACCCCGGATCCGAACACAACTTCCTCATGCCCGGTATCAGCACGTTCCGCAATCATATTTGTTTTTATCACATCATCTGTACTCATACGCGTTGAGTATTACTTAAATACAACATGTGGATTTATGTGATGCTCACCTACTGCTATTTCTTATTTAAAACTCTTTTGTTAAAAGGCGCCTGCTTATCGCGATATGCCTTAATATGCCAGGGGCTTCGTCACGCCCATACTATGACAAAGAAGTCCGAACACCTTCACGGTAGTCCGGCACCCCGAACTTATAACATTATATGCATCAACTCCGAATCATGTCTTGGGTCAATAGTTGGGTTTGCCCAGCTCCTATGTTTTGGTACCTTACGCGCTACATCGGCTAAGGTAGCACTGGGATAACTACTGCGATTGTGTCCCGGTTCTTCCGGACGAGCACCTCAGTAGAGAAAGCTGAAAACTGACTGTCATGATGCAGCGAGGGCTGGTCAGCTGTTCGAGAGGTTCTAAAATCTTTAAGGATTCCTTCCGCATAATGCTATAACCAATGCAGCGTGCGACGGATCGGCTTTTTCGATCAGGTGCTTATAGAGCCCCTAGTGCGGTCTTCCGAACACCAGGGGTTGCGCCTACCTTCCTCGTAACAACTCCTATGTCTAAGTGAGAGCAATAAAGCCCTATAGTCTGATTTCCTGGTTCGTTGTGCTGAGCACCTCCTTTAGGGACCCAAAATTGGGGTAAAGAGTGCTCAGGTTTATCCTGAACACTCCCGTACTCACTACATGGGGGCAGAAGCCGACGACTGGCCGACTCTCAGGATTAATATATAAAACGGCCGCACGGGAGGAAAAACTTTCAAACAACAAGAAATAGATGATAAGAATGCTCTTGTTCAAATATTACAAAGGACGAACATGACCGTATTTATTGAAATATAATGTCCTTGGTGCATTTCTCTGCCGCAAGGCGGGCTCCTTTCAAGACACCTTCATAATACAGTTTGGGCTTGCAGTGCTCCTTCCCCTCCGGCGGTCCCTCGGTCATCAGCTTTTCTGCATCCATCTTCCCCCAATGCACCTTGGCACGGGCGAAGGCCATTCGTGCACCTTCTATGCAGACCGACTGCTTGATGACTTCGAGTCGAGGGCAGGCACTTACAAGCCGCTTCACGAGCCCAAAGTAGCTGCTTGGAATCAGCTCAGCAGGCCACAGCCGGATAATTAAATCCTTCATGGCTAACTCGGCCGCCTTATGCAGCTCGACCAGCCGCTTCAGCTGATCGGAGAAAGGCACCGGATAATTTGGCGCCAGATACTGCATCCAGAAGAGCTTACCCGCAGTATTCCTCCCTTCGGCTCGGTAAAATTGGGCGACATCAGATATGCTGCGCGGCAGCTCCACAAATACTATACATCAAAACTCAAGTTGTCAAATTTGATTTTCTCATATCCAATACTTGCTTTGTACAGAAAAAGCCTTACTAGCCGCAATCTTCCTCGCCTCCTGGATTTCCTTCAGGGCACCTTTGGCTTCCGCCCGGGCATCACCTGCGGCTTGGCGAGCCTGGGAGAGTTCAGATTGTTTCCCTGCTAAACTCTGCTCCAAGGTCTCACATTTTTGCACGGCCTCTTGAAGCTCTCGCTCAGCCTCAATAACTCTAGCCTTGTGTTTCTCACAAAGATCCTGCTCTGCGGCTGCCTTCTTCTCGGCTTCGGCCATAGCCCTCCTGAGAGCCTCAATTTCGGTCGTCGCTCCTAGAGCACATTATAACAATATTTCCATCATGTACACTTATTCATTTGTGCTACATAAACAAGGTTTCTACATACCTTGATTATCCTCCACCTGCCTCTTCACTTGGCCAAGTTCTCCTTCGGCCCGCTCCAGACTATGCCTCAGTCCAGATACTTCCACGGCTTGAGAGGCGGCAGTCACTACAGATGCCTGCTAGTTAAAAAGAGTGAAAAATGTCATCAAGTGAGTCTCCTACGAACATGAATTTGATCCTTTGTCTGGTTCTTTCTTTCACTGAACAATGTATCAGGGGCTACTATCTATATCATGACACTCTCCCAAAAACTCATAAAACATACCTCAAAGCCTCTTATGAGGCTGATACAGGATTCGTTTAGTCCACTCTCAGCGGACTGAATCTTCTCAATCACCACACCCATGAGGGCACGGTGTTCATCAACGATGGAGGCACCCTTCAGCGCCGCCAATAAAGTATCTGGCACCTCTGGTTGGACAGAGGCGGCCGGTGGAGCAGGCATACCTCCTCCAGTTGGCGAAGGCTGTCTGTCTGACTCGGGGACCTTATGGGTCTCTAGAATCATGTCCGGCTTGGGTCCGGATTCAAGATGACCCCCGCCGTCGACACCCATGGGAGCTTTCTCTCCCGTGTGACCGGCCCCAGAAGTATGGCCTCCTGGCGCCGCCTATGCGACCTTCTCCCCTCCTCCGTGGCCTGGGTCCTTCTGGGACGAAACCTCGGTTTCATTCCTACGTTTGAAGGAGGAGGCCTTTGGGGGTGTCCTGATACGTCTCCGTCGTATCTATAATTTTTGATTGTTCCATGCCAATATTATTCAACTTTTATATAATTTTGGCAACTTTTTATACTATTTTTTGGGACTAACATATTGATCCAGTGACCAGTGCCAGTTCCTGTCTGTTGCATGTTTTTTGTTTCACAGAAAACCAATATAAAACGGAGTCCAAACGGGATAAAAACGGACGGAGATCTTTTTTGGAATATTTATGATTTTTGGGAAGTAAAATCAACGCGAAACGGTGTCCGGGGTGGCCACGAGACAGGGGGGCACGCCCTCCCCCCCTCCCCCCAGGCGCGGCCTGGGCTCTTGTGGGCCACCAGTAGGGCAGTTGACGCTGCGCAAGAAAGCTAATTTTATGAGAAAGATCTGGGCGAAAGATTCACCCCAATCGGAGTTACGGATCTCCGGATATTTAAGAAACGGTGAAGGGGTAGAATCTGAGAACGCAGAAACAGAGAGATAGATCCAATCTCGGAGGGTCTCTCGCCCCTCCCACGCCATGGGAGCCAAGGACCAGAGGGGAAACCCTTCTCCCATCTAGGGAGAAGGTCAAGGAAGAAGAAGAAGAAGGGGGGCTCTCTCCCCCTTGCTTCCGGTGGCGCCGGAACGCCGCCGGGGGCCATCATCATCACCGTGATCTTCACCAACACCTCCGCCATCTTCACCAACATCTCCATCACCTTCCCCCTTCTATCTACAGTGGTCCGCTCTCCCGCAACCCGCTGTACCCTCTACTTGAACATGGTGCTTTATGCTTCATATTATTTTCCAATGATGTGTTGCCATCCTATGATGTCTGAGTAGATTTTCGTTGTCCTATCGGTGATTGATGAATTGCTATGATTGGTTTGAGTTGCATGTTTTATTATTGGTGTTGTCCTATTGTGCCCTCCGTGTCGTGGAAGCGTGAGGGACTCCCGCTGTAGGGTTTGCAATATGTTTATGATTTGCTTATGGTGGGTGGCGTGAGTGATAGAAGCACAAACCCGAGTAAGTAGGTTGTTTGCGTATGGGATAAAGGGGACTTGATACTTTAATGCTATGGTTGGGTTTTACCTTAATGAATCTTTAGTATTTGCGGATGCTTGCTAGATTTCCAATCATAAGTGCGTATGATCCAAGTAGAGAAAGTATGTTAGCTTATGCCTCTCCCTCAAATAGAATTGCAATAGTGATTACCGGTCTAGTAACATAGTCAATTGCTTAGGGACAATTTCACAACTCCTACCACCACTTTTCCACAATCGCTATATTTACTTTATTGCATCTTTATCTAAATGGCCCCTACTTTTTATTTGCGTGTTCTTTATTATCTAGCAAACCTATCCTATCACACCTACAAAGTACCTCTAGTTTCATACTTGTTCTACGTAAAGCGAACGTCAAGCGTGCGTAGAGTCATATCAGTGGCCGATAGGACTTGAGAGAGTATTTGTTCTACCTTTAGCTCCTTGTTGGGTTCGACACTCTTACTTATCGAAAGAGGCTACAACTATCCCATATACTTGCGGGTCATCATGTCCCGCTCGCCATAGCGTCCGAACCCAGCAGATCTTATGATGAGGATTGTTCGGCGCGGGGCTTCACCGGACTTAAAAAAGAAAAGCACGGCTCAGATTAGAATGTGATGCCATGACAAGTCCAGACGCATGAGTGTGTTCGGATTTTATACTTACGAGTTCACCAGGGGCTCGGCCCTGGGATCCCACTCCGGGCTGCTATCGGTGGCGCCAGTGGACTCCTCTTGAAGAGGAGTTTTTCCCCTCTTAGGCGAATCGGCTTCCAAGGAGTTGGAGGCCGTTCTTTTCTTCTTTCTCCCTATGGGGGATTCGTCCTCGTCCTTCCCGTCCTCTTCAGAGGAAGAATGGGCATTGGAGTCTTCGGATTTTGTGTCCGGGGCACCACGGCAACGGAGGCCGTCCCTGGTCTTCTTGGCCTCCTTGTCGGTCTTCTTCTTCAGCGCCTCATATGGCGCCGGGACCGGCATCTTCATCAGAAGTGGGCCGGACGGTTCTTCTGGCAGTGGGGCTGGACAGTAGATCCGCCCCGCCTTCTTCGCCCAGCCCTAGGAAAATGATAGGAAACACGTTAAGTATTTTCCTGAGGATGTACGGATAGAACACATGAGTTGTCAAACATCCAGTTGCTTACCGGACTTGCGGGGCGGGACAGTTGGTACCCACGGTCCTCGATGGAGTCCGGACACGGTTTGCCGGACTTGAAAAGCACCTTATAGATGTCCTTGTGCGTAGAGCCAAAGAGCTCTAGCAGGGTCTGGTGCTTGGCCGGGTCGAACTCCCATAGATTGCAAGCTCGGTGTTGACATGGTAGAATCCGGCGAACCAACATCACCTGGACTACATTGACGAGCTTGACGCTCTTGTCTTCCATGTCTTAAACGCATGTCTGGAGCTCTAATAGCTCGTCAGATGAAGCCCAGTTCAGGCCCTTCTTGTGCCAGGACGTAAGTCGCAGGGGGCACCGGGCCTGAACTCCGGAACGGCGGTCCACTCCTTACCACGCGGCTCAGTGATATAGAACCACTGCTGCTGCCACTCCTTGATAGAATTGTTGAAAGTCCCTGTCGGCCATGTAACATTGGGCATCTTGCTCACCATGGAGCCTCCGCATTCGGCATGCTCGCCGCTCACTACCTTGGGCTTTACATTAAAAACTTTTAGACATAAGCCGAAGTGCGGCGGGATGCGGAGAAAGGTCTCGCACACGACTATGAATGTCGAGATGTTGAGGAAGGAATTTGGTGATAGATCATGGAAATCAATCCCGTAATAGTACATGATGCCGCAAACAAATGGGTGGAGGGGAAACCCTAGCCCGCGGACAAAATGAGGGAGAAATACCACCCTCTCGTGGGGTTCCGGGGTGGGGACGATCTGTCCCGCTGTCAGAAGACGGTGGCTAATTCTCTTGGCCAGATACCCGGCCCCCTGAAGCTTTTTGATATCCTTCTCCCGGACGGTAGAGGCCATCCACTCGCCTCCTGCTCCAGGTCCAGACATCTTCAGGAAGCCTTTTTGGGCGGAGAAGCAGAGCGCTTGGGCACTAGGGCTCGAGCGGAAAGGAATGGATGGGTAGATTAGGGCGTGGGTGAAAGGGAAGGTTCTTATCCCCTTATAAAGGCAGCAAAGATCCTGCGCCTCCCCACTTGCCCGCTAAAAACGCTTATTCCCCCAAGCGCCACGATTGATGGCACGGTTGGGTTACCCGCACCCGTATTAATGAGAATCCCGCAATGGGGGGGGGGGGACACGATCTCTGCTTCGACAAGACGTGCTGATAAAACCGCCTCGTGATATGTGCGTCGGCAGGTTATGAAAATGGTTCGAATAATGACCGGGCCATGGCGTGACATCATGCTATAAAAAGCTGTTAGCAGATTAGATTTGTGGAATATTATACTCTCTACGGTGGTATGTGGAATTTGTTTTGCAGAGCCGGACACGATCCTTGTGTTCTAAATCTTTAACGAAGTATTCGGAGAAGGAACCCGCCTTGCAATGCCGAAGACAATTTGCGCGTGACTCATCGTCATTGAAGCCTGGTTCAGGGGCTACTGAGGAAGTCCTGGATTAAGGGGTCCTCGGACAACCGGACTATATACTTTGGCCGGACTGTTGGACTATGAAGATACAAGATTGAAAACTTCGTCCTATGTCTGGATGGGACTCTCCTTTGCGTGGAAGGCAAGCTTGGATATTCGGATATGTAGATTTCCTTCTCTATAACCGACTCTGTGTAACTCTAGCCCCCTCCGGTGTCTATATAAACCGGAGGGTTTAGTCCGTAGGACAACAACAATCATAATCATAGGCTAGCTTCTAGGGTTTAGCCTCTACGATCTCGTGGTAGGTCAACTCTTGTAATACTCATATCATCAAGATCAATCAAGCAGGAAGTAGGGTATTACCTCCATCGAGAGGGCCCGAACCTGGGTAAAACATCGTGTCCCCTGCCTCCTGTTACCATTAGCCTTAGACGCATAGTTCGGGACCCCCTACCCAAGATCCGCCGGTTTTGACACCGACACCTCCCGCTAACCCTCACACCATGCGCACTCAGGCCAAAACAGGTTTCCACATGCCCTCTTGTCGACTCAATCTTCTCGCCGATCTCCGGGGGGCTTTGCCGCTTCCTCGCACCTACCGAGCAGCCCTGGCTGACCCACGCTGGGCTAGTGCCATGGGTGATGAGTACCGAGCCCTTCTTCAGAACGAGACCTGGTCCCTTGTTCCTCGCCCCACCACGGCTCCGGTCATTAGTGGGAAGTGGTTTTTTGGGCATAAGTATAACTCTGACGGATCCCTCGCTTGCTACAAGGCGCGCTGGGTTGTTGATACGTCTCCAACGTATCTACTTTTCCAAACACTTTTACCCTTGTTTTGGACTCTAACTTGCATGATTTGAATGAAACTAACCCGGACTGACGCTGTTTTCAGCAGAACTACCATGATGTTGTTTTATGTGTAGAAAAGAAAAGTTCTCGGACTGTCCTGGAAATCCACAGAGGCACTTTTTAGAATTAATAAGAATTTTTGGCCAAAGAATTAATGCCAGGGGCCCCACAGCCTGTCCACGAGACAGGGGGCGCCCGCCTAGGATGCGGCCTCCTATCTCGTGGGCCCCCTGGACCTCCTCCAACCTCAACTCCAACTCCATATATTCACGTTTGGGGAGAAAAAAATCAGGGAGAAAGTTTCATCGCGTTTTACGACACGGAGCCGCCGCCAAGCCCTAATCTCTCTCGGGAGGGCTGATCCGGAGTCCGTTCGGGGCTCCGGAGAGGGGGATTCATCGCCGTCGTCATCATCAACCATCCTCCATCACCAATTTCATTATGCTCACCGCTGTGCATGAGTAATTCCATCGTAGGCTTGCTGAACGGTGATGGGTTGGATGAGATTTACCATGTAATCAAGTTGGTTTTGTTAGGGTTTGATCCCTAGTATCCACTATGTTCTGAGATTGATGTTGCTATGACTTTGCTATGCTTAATGCTTGTCACTAGGGCCCGAGTGCCATGATTTCAGATCTGAGCCTATTATGTTTTCATGAATATATGTGTGTTCTTGATCCTATCTTGCAAGTCTATAGTCACCTATTATGTGTTATGATCCGACGACCCCGAAGTGGCAATAATCGGGATACTTCTCGGTGATGACCGTAGTTTGAGGAGTTCATGTATTCACTATGTGCTAATGCTTTGTTCCGATTTTCTATTAAAAGGAGGCTTTAATATCCCTTAGTTTCCGTAAGGACCCCGTTTCAACGGGAGGGTAGGACAAGAGTTGTCATGCAAGTTCTTTTCCATAAGCACATATGACTATTTATGGAATACATGCCTACATTACATTGATGAATTGGAGCTAGTTCTATATCACCCTATGTTATAACTATTGCATGAGGAATCGCATCCGGCATAATTATCCATCACTGATCCATTGCCTACGAACTATTCACATATTGTTCTTCGCTTATTTACTTTTCCGTTGCTACTGTTACAACTACTACAAAAACCCCAAAACATTTATCTTTACTTTTATTACCGTTACCTTTATTATCATATCACTTTTGCTACTAAACACTTTGCTGCAGATACTAAGTTATCCAGGTGTGGTTGAACTGACAACTCAACTCCTAATACTCAAGAATATTCTTTGGCTCCCCTTGTGTCGAATCAATAAATTTAGGTTGAATACTCTACCCTCGAAAGCTGTCGCGATCCCCTATACTTGTGGGTTATCAGTTGTCCACGGGTTTTCTCAAATCGAAGGCGATGAGACCTTCTCTCCAGTCGTTAAGCCGAGCACCATTCGTGTCGTTCTCTCCCTCGCTACTTCTCACTCGTGGCCTATTCACCAGTTGGACGTTAAGAATGCTTTCCTCCACGACAACCTTACCGAGACAGTTTACTGTCAGCAGCCCCTCGGATTTGAAGATCCGGCCACCCCCTTGCACGTTTGTCTTCTTAAGAAATCGCTTTACAGACTTAAGCAAGCCCCTCGTGCCTGGTTCACTCGCTTTGCCACTTATGCCTCATCCATTGGCTTCGTTGCCTCTAAATGCGACACTTCTCTTTTTATCTACAAATCCACTACCTACACAGCCTATGTGCATAATGCCGAGCTGGAGGACTTCTTACAAGACAAGTGTCCTCAATATTATCAATTGACTGATTCCTTTGTGCGGAGGTTCGAATATATTTCTGCGCGTAATTCTCCTAGTGTCATGTTTGATAATTATGATACATCTTATACCATGGATTTAGAGGATTTCACGACTGCTTGGAAACTCTCGCAGTGGGGTAATATCAATGATCCTCACAAATCTGAATTTAGAGATTTTCTTGCTAGTATTACTGTGGGAGAAACTAGGGACATAACACAAGCTACCATAGGGAGCATTCATTTTCCTGCTATACATTATTTTGCTCTCTTTATTGATAGATGCATTAACGGCAAGGACGAGGCATGTCACATGTGTGTCCCTGATCTTTGTGTCCTCAAGAGTGTTGTGTCAGGTTATAAAAGTTATAACTTGGGGGCAATAGTTGCACGTAGGTTGAAGAATAATAGTAGAAGGAGTAATTTCTTTGGAGGAATTTATGCAACCCGTGTGGCTAATTTTCTTAATATAGCTCCACGAGAGGGGGATATGATTGTGTTGGAAATATGCCCTAGAGGCAATAATAAAAGATTATTATTATATTTCCTTGTTCATGATAATTGTCTTTATTCATGCTATAACTGTATTATCCGGAAATCGTAATACACGTGTGAATACATAGACCATAACATGTCCCTAGTGAGCCTCTAGTTGAGTAGCTCGTTGATCAACAGATAGTCATGGTTTCCTGACTATGGACATTAGATGTCGTTGATAACGGGATCACATCATTAGGAGAATGATGTGATGGACAAGACCCAATCCTAAGCATAGCACAAGATCGTGTAGTTCGTTTGCTAGAGCTTTTCCAATGTCAAGTATCTTTTCCTTAGACCATGAGATCGTGTAACTCCCGAATACCGTAGGAGTGCTTTGGGTGTACCAAACGTCACAACGTAACTGAGTGACTATAAAGGTGCACTACAGGTATCTCCGAAAGTGTCTGTTGGGTTGACACGGATCGAGACTGGGATTTGTCACTCCGTATGACGGAGAGGTATCTCTGGGCCCACTCGGTAATGCATCATCATAATGAGCTCAAAGTGACCAAGTGTTTGGTCACGGGATCATGCATTACGGTACGAGTAAAGTGACTTGCCGGTAACGAGACTGAACAAGGTATTGGGATACCGACGATCGAGTCTCGGGCAAGTAACGTACCGATTGACAAAGGGAATTGAATACGGGGTTGTTTGAATCCTCGACATCGTGGTTCATCCGATGAAATCATCGAGGAGCATGTGGGAGCCAACATGGGTATCCAGATCCCGCTGTTGGTTATTGACCGGAGAGTCGTCTCGGTCATGTCTGCATGTCTCCCGAACCCGTAGGGTCTACGCACTTAAGGTTCGGTGACGCTAGGGTTATTAGGAAGACTTGTATGTTATTACCGAATGTTGTTCGGAGTCCCGGATGAGATCCCGGACGTCACGAGGAGTTCCGAAATGGTCCGGAGGTGAAGATTTATATATGGGAAGTTGTCATGCGGACACCGGAAAGTTCCGGGGGCATATTGGTATTGTACCGGGGCCACCGAAGAGGTTCCGGGGGTCCATCGGGAGGGGCCACCCCTCTCGGAGGGCCTCATGGGCCGCAAGGGGCAGGGAACCAGCCCCTGGAGGGCTGGGCGCCCCCCCCCTTGGGCCCATGCGCCTAGGGTTGGGGGGGGGGGACCCTAGTGGGGGCGCCCCCGTTTGCTTGGGGGGCAAGCCCCCCTCCCTGGCCGCCGCCCCCCCTCTAGATCTCATCTAGAGGGGCCGGCCCCCCTTGCCCCTTCCCCTATAAATAGAGGGGTGAGGGGAGGGCTGCAGGACACAACCAAGGCGCAGCCCCTCCCCTCCCCAACACCTCTCCTCCTCCGTTAAAGAGCTCGGCGAAGCCCTGTCGGAGTACTGCCTCTCCACCACCACCACGCCATCGTGCTGCTGCTGGAGTCTTCTTCCTCAACCTCTCCTTCCCCCTTGCTAGATCAAGAAGGAGGAGACGTCATCTGCTCCGTACGTGTGTTGAACGCGGAGGTGCTGTCCGTTTGGCACTTGGTCATCGGTGATTTGAATCACGGCGAGTACGACTCCATCATCACCGTTCCCTTGAACGCTTCTGCACGCGGTCTACAAGTGGTATGTAGATGCAATCTCTCTCCCATGACTCGTTGCTTAGATGAACTCATAGATGGATCTTGGTGAAACCGTAGGAAAATTTTTAATTTTCTGCAACGTTCCCCAACAGTGGCATCAGAGCTAGGTCTATGCGTAGTTCTCTATTGCACGAGTAGAATACAATTTTGTTGTGGGCGTAGATCTTGTCAACTTGCTTGACGCTACTAGTCTTATCTTGCTTCAGCGGTATTGTGGGATGAAGCGGCCCGAACCAACCTTACACGTACGCTTACGTGAGACCGGTTCCACCGACTGACATGCACTAGTTGCATAAGGTGGCTGGCGGGTGTCTGTCTCTCCTACTTTAGTTGGAGCGGATTCAATGAAAAGGGTCCTTATGAAGGGTAAATAGAAGTTGACAAAATCACGTTGTGGCTTTAACGTAGGTAAGAAAACGTTCTTGCTAGATCACCTATAGAAGCCACGTAAAACTTGCAACAACAATTAGAGGACGTCTAACTTGTTTTTGCAGCAAGTGTCTTGTGATGTGATATGGCCAAAGTTGTGATGAATGATGAATGATATATATGTGATGTATGAGATCATGTTCTTGTAATAGGAATCACGACTTGCATGTCGATGAGTATGACAACCGGCAGGAGCCATAGGAGTTGTCTTTATTTTTGTATGACCTGCGTGCCATTGAAGAACGCCATGTAAATTACTTAACTTTATTGCTAAACACGTTAGCCATAGAAGTAGAAGTAGTCGTTGGCGTGACAACTTCATGAAGACACGATGATGGAGATCATGATGATAGAGATCATGGTGTCATGCCGGTGGTGACAAAGATGATCATGGAGCCCCGAAGATGGAGATCAAAGGAGCTATATGATATTGGCCATATCATGTCACTACTATATAATTGCATGTGATGTTTATTATGTTTATGCATCTTGTTTACTTAGAACGACGATAGTAAATAAGATGATCCCTTATAATAATTTCAAGAAGTGTTCTCCCCTAACTGTGCGCCGTTGCTAAAGTTCGTCGTTTCGAAGCACCACGTGATGATCGGGTGTGATAGATTCTTATGTTCACATATAACGGGTGTAAGATAGTTTTACACATGCAAAAACACTTAGGGTTAACTTGACGAGCCTAGCATGTACAGACATGGCCTCGGAACACAGAGGCCGAAAGGTCGAACACGGGTCGTATGGAAGATACGATCAACATGGAGATGTTCACCGACGATGACTAGTCCATCTCACGTGATGATCGGACATGGCCTAGTCGACTCGGATCGTGTAACACTTAGATGACTAGAGGGATGTCAAATCTGAGTGGGAGTTCATTATAATAATTTGATTAGATGAACTTAATTATCATGAACTTAGTCTAAAACCTTTGCAAATATGTCTTGTAGATCAAATGGCCGCCGCTCATGTCAACATGAACTTCAACGCATTCCTAGAGAAAACCAAGCTGAAAGATGATGGCAGCAACTATACGGACTGGGTCCGGAACCTGAGGATCATCCTCATAGCTGCCAGGAAACAATATGTCCTAGAAGGACCGCTAGGTGATGCACCCGTCCCAGAGAACCAAGATGTTATGAACGCTTGGCAGTCTTGCGCTGATGATTACTCCCTCATTCAGTGCGGCATGCTTTACAGCTTAGAACCGGGGCTCCAAAAGCGTTTTGAGCAACACGGAGCATATGAGATGTTCAAAGAGCTGAAACTAGTTTTCCAAGCTCATGCCCGGGTCGAGAGATATGAAGTCTCCGACAAGTTCTATAGTTGTAAGATGGAGGAAAATAGTTCTGTTAGTGAGCACATACTCAAAATGTCTGGGTTGCACAACCGCCTGTCCCAGCTGGACATCAACCTCCCGGACGAGGCGGTCATTGACAGAATCCTTCAGTCGCTCCCACCAAGCTACAAGAGCTTTGTGATGAACTACAATATGCAGGGCATGGTGAAGACCATTCCTGAAGTATTTTCAATGCTGAAGTCAGCAGAGGTTGAAATCAAGAAAGAACATCAAGTGTTGATGGTCAATAAAACCACCAAGTTCAAGAAGGGCAAGGGTAAGAAGAACTTCAAGAAGGACAGCAAGGAAGTTGCCGCGCCTGGTAAGCCAGTTGCCAGGAAGAAGTCAAGCAATGGACCCAAGCCTGAGACTGAGTGCTTTTATTGCAAAGGGAAGGGTCACTGGAAGCGGAACTGCCCCAAATACTTAGCGGACAAGAAGGACGGCAACACTAAAGGTATATTTGATATACATGTAATTGATGTGTACCTTACCAGTACTCGTAGTAACTCCTGGGTAATTGATACCGGTGCCGTTGCTCATATTTGTAACTCACAGCAGGAGCTGCGGAATAAGCGGAGACTGGCGAAGGACGAGGTGACGATGCGCGTCGGGAATGGTTCCAAGGTCGATGTGATCGCCGTCGGCACGCTACCTCTACATTTATCTACGGGATTAGTTTTAAACCTTAATAATTGTTATTTAGTGCCAAGTTTGAGCATGAACATTGTATCTGGATCTCGTTTGATACGAGATGGCTACTCATTTAAATCTGAGAATAATGGTTGTTCTATTTATATGAGAGATATGTTTTATGGTCATGCCCCGATGGTAAATGGTTTATTCTTGATGAATCTCGAACGTAATATTACACATATTCATAGTGTGAATACCAAAAGATGTAAAGTTGATAACGATAGTCCCACATACTTGTGGCACTGCCGCCTTGGTCACATTGGTGTCAAGCGCATGAAGAAGCTCCATGCTGATGGACTTTTAGAGTCTCTAGATTATGAATCGTTTGACACATGCGAGCCATTCCTCATGGGAAAGATGACCAAGACTCCGTTCTCCGGAACAATGGAGCAAGCAACCAACTTATTGGAAATCATACATACCGATGTGTGCGGTCCAATGAGCATTGAGGCTCGCGGAGGATATCGTTATGTTCTCACTCTCACTGATGACTTGAGTAGATATGGGTATGTCTACTTAATGAAACACAAGTCTGAGACCTTTGAAAAGTTCAAGGAATTTCAGAATGAGGTAGAGAATCAACGTGACCGAAAGATAAAGTTCCTACGATCAGATCGTGGAGGAGAATATTTAAATCACGAATTTGGTACACACTTAAGGAAATGTGGAATCGTTTCACAACTCACGCCGCCTGGAACACCTCAGCGTAACGGTGTGTCCGAACGTCGTAATCGCACTCTATTGGATATGGTGCGGTCTATGATGTCTCTTACCGATTTACTGCTATCATTTTGGGGATACGCTCTAGAGACACCTACATTCACTTTAAATAGGGCACCGTCTAAATCCGTTGAGACGACACCGTATGAATTATGGTTTGGGAAGAAACCTAAGCTGTCGTTTCTAAAAGTTTGGGGATGCGATGCTTATGTCAAGAAACTTCAACCTGAAAAGCTCGAACCCAAGTCGGAAAAATGCGTCTTCATAGGATACCCTAAAGAAACCATTGGGTATACCTTCTACTTAAGATCCGAGGGCAAGATCTTTGTTGCCAAGAATGGATCCTTTCTGGAAAAGGAGTTTCTCTCGAAAGAAGTAAGTGGGAGGAAAGTAGAACTCGATGAAGTACTACCTCTTGAACAGGAAAGTAGTGCAGCTCAGGAAAATGTTCCTGTGATGCCTACACCGACTGGAGAGGAAAATAATGATGATGATCAAGGTACTTCGGATTAAGTTGCTACTGAACTTCGTAGGTCCACAAGGACACGTTCCGCACCAGAGTGGTACGGCAACCCTGTCCCGGAAATCATGTTGTTAGACAACGGTGAACCTTTGAACTATGAAGAAGCGATGGCGGGCCCAGATTCCAACAAATGGCTTGAAGCCATGAAATCCGAGATAGAATCCATGTATGAAAACAAAGTGTGGACTTTGACAGACTTGCCCAATGATCGCCGAGCGATAGAAAACAAATGGATCTTTAAGAAGAAGATGGACACGGATGGTAATGTTACCATCTATAAAGCTCGACTTGTCGCTAAGGGTTATCGACAAGTTCAAGGGGTTGACTATGATGAGACATTCTCTCCCGTAGCGAAGCTGAAGTCCGTCCGAATCATGTTAGCAATTGCCGCATACTATGATTATGAGATATGGTAGATGGACGTCAAAACGGCATTCCTTAACGGACATCTTAAGGAAGAACTGTATATGATGCAGCCGGAAGGTTTTGTTAATCCTAATAATGCTAACAAAGTATGCAAGCTCCAGCGATCCATTTATGGGCTGGTGCAAGCATCTCGGAGTTGGAACATTCGCTTTGATGAGATGATCAAAGCGTTTGGGTTTATGCAGACTTATGGAGAAGCCTGCGTTTACAAGAAAGTGAGTGGGAGCTCTGTAGCATTTCTCATATTATATGTAGATGACATACTTTTGATGGGAAATGATATAGAACTCTTGGACAGCATTAAGGCCTACTTGAACAAGTGTTTTTCAATGAAGGACCTTGGAGAAGCTGCTTACATATTAGGCATCAAGATCTATAGGGATAGATCGAGACGCCTCATAGGTCTTTCACAAAGCATATACCTTGATAAGATTTTGAAGAAGTTCAAAATGGATCAGTCCAAGAAAGGGTTCTTGCCTGTATTGCAAGGTGTGAGATTGAGCTCGGCTCAAAGCCCGACCACGGCAAAAGATAAAGAAGAGATGAGTGTCATCCCCTATGCTTCAGCCATAGGATCTATTATGTATGCCATGTTGTGTACTATACCTGATGTAAACGTTGCCGTAAGTTTGGTAGGAAGGTACCAAAGTAATCCCAGCAAGGAACACTGGACAATGGTCAAGAATATCCTGAAGTACCTGAAAAGGACAAATGACATGTTTCTCGTTTATGGAGGTGACGAAGAGCTCGTCATAAAGGGTTACGTCAACGCTAGCTTCGACACATATCTGGATGACTCTAAGTCACAAACCGGATACGTGTATATGTTGAATGGTGGAGCAGTAAGCTGGTGCAGCTGCAAGCAGAGCGTCGTGGCGGGATCTACATGTGAAGCGGAGTACATGGCAGCCTCGGAGGCAGCGCATGAAGCAATTTGGGTGAAGGAGTTCATCACCGACCTAGGAGTCATACCCAATGCGTCGGGGCCGATCAAACTCTTCTGTGACAACACTGGAGCTATTGCCCTTGCCAAGGAGCCCAGGTTTCACAAGAAGACCAGGCACATCAAGCGTCGTTTCAACTCCATCCGTGAAAATGTTCAAGATGGAGACATAGATATTTGCAAAGTACAAACGGATCTGAATGTCGCAGATCCGTTGACTAAACCTCTCTCGCGAGCAAAACATGATCAACACCAGAACTCTATGGGTGTTCGATTCATCACAATGTAACTAGATTATTGACTCTAGTGCAAGTGGGAGACTGTTGGAAATATGCCCTAGAGGCAATAATAAAAGATTATTATTATATTTCCTTGTTCATGATAATTGTCTTTATTCATGCTATAACTGTATTATCCGGAAATCGTAATACACGTGTGAATACATAGACCATAACATGTCCATAGTGAGCCTCTAGTTGACTAGCTCGTTGATCAATAGATAGTCATGGTTTCCTAACTATGGACATTAGATGTCGTTGATAACGGGATCACATCATTAGGAGAATGATGTGATGGACAAGACCAATCCTAAGCATAGCACAAGATCGTGTAGTTCGTTTGCTAGAGCTTTTCCAATGTCAAGTATCTTTTACTTAGACCATGAGATCGTGTAACTCTCGGATACCGTAGGAGTGCTTTGGGTGTACCAAGCGTCACAACGTAACTGGGTGACTATAAAGGTGCACTACAGGTATCTCCGAAAGTGTCTGTTGGGTTGACACGGATCGAGACTGGGATTTGTCACTCCGTATGATGGAGAGGTATCTCTGGGCCCACTCGGTAATGCATCATCATAATGAGCTCAAAGTGACCAAGTGTTTGGTCACGGGATCATGCATTACGGTACGAGTAAAGTGACTTGCCGGTAACGAGACTGAACGAGGTATTGGGATACCGATGGTCGAGTCTCGGGCAAGTAACGTACCGATTGACAAAGGGAATTGAATACGGGGTTGTTTGAATCCTCGACATCATGGTTCATCCGATGAAATCATCAAGGAGCATGTGGGAGCCAACATGGGTATCCAGATCCCGCTGTTGGTTATTGAGCGGAGAGTCGTCTCGGTCATGTCTACATGTCTCCCGAACCCGTAGGGTCTACACACTTAAGGTTCGGTGACGCTAGGGTTATTAGGAAGACTTGCATGTGATTACCGAATGTTGTTCGGAGTCCCGGATGAGATCCCGGACGTCACGAGGAGTTCCGGAATGGTCCGGAGGTGAAGATTTATATATGGGAAGTTGTCATGCGGACACCGGAAAGTTTCGGGGGCATATCGGTATTGTACCGGGGCCACCGGAGAGGTTCCGAGGGTCCACCGGGAGGGGCCACCCCTCTCGGAGGGCGTCATGGGCCGCAAGGGGCAAGGAACCAGCTCCTGGAGGGCTGGGCGCCCCCCCTTGGGCCCATGCGCCTAGGGTGGGGGGGAACCCTAGTGGGGGTGCCCCTCTTTGCTTGGGGGGCAAGCCCCCCTCCCTGGCCGCCGCCCCCCCCCCCTCTAGATCTCATCTAGAGGGGCCGGCCCCCCTTTCCCCTTCCCCTATAAATAGAGGGGTGAGGGGAGGGCTGCAGGACACAACCAAGGCGCAGCCCCTCCTCTCCCCAACACCTCTCCTCCTCCGCTAAAAAGCTCTGCGAAGCCCTGTCGGAGTACTGCCTCTCCACCACCACCATGCCGTCGTGCTGCTGCTGGAGTCTTCTTCCTCAACCTCTCCTTCCCACTTGCTGGATCAAGAAGGAGGAGACGTCATTCGCTCCGTACGTGCGTTGAACGCGGAGGTGCTATCCGTTCGGCACTTGGTCATCGGTGATTTGAATCATGGCGAGTATGGCTCCATCATCACCGTTCTCTTGAACGCTTCCGCACGTGATCTACAAGTGGTATGTAGATGCAATCTCTCTCCCATGACTTGTTGCTTAGATGAACTCATAGATGGATCTTGGTGAAACCGTAGGAAAATTTTTAATTTTCTGCAACATTCCCCAACAGATTGTACCTCCTGTTTATTTGGATAAAGAAGCTATGTTTGATCATCATTTTCTTGAGAGGAATGAAAAAATCCTCCGTTATCGACTAATCTATGACAGGCGCAATGTCGTACCTGTTACTCTTCCTTCTCCCTACCTTTTTTATTATCAGGCAAAAGGAAGATATCTTGTCACCAGGGAAGAAGCAACTGAATATGAGAGGGGAATGGAAGCAGCTCGCCAACACGCTGCTGCTCAGGAGGCTGTTGCCTCTGCATCTCAGTACAACCCCAGTTTCAATTATGGATATCAGCCAGGCGGTCCTTGGTATTAGACCAACTTAGGCCAAAAGCCTAAGCTTGGGGGAGTACGTGTTTCTCACTGACTTTACATTCATGTTCACACACTAGTCGTCGGTGCTCATACTCTTTCATTGTATTATCCATGCTAGTTTAAATTTATTTTTCTAGCTTTCTTCTTGTTTGTTTGATAAACCTTAAGAGAAACCAAAAAAAATAGTTAGTTTAAATTCTATGCTTGTAGTAGAAATTAAAATGAAAACCCAAAAAGATTTCTTGTTCTTCTTTTACTTGTTGGGAGCTTTCCCGTGTAAATAGTTTTATTTTATTTTCTTTCCTTTGGGGGTCGAGAAGACTTTATTGAAAATGCTTAGTGGTTCTTATATGCATGATTGTCTATTTAACTTAGAGCCCATATTACTCTGTCTTCTCTCTTGAGTTGAATGCTTGCAGATTCCAGCTTAGTCCAATGCACGCGCACTCTTATTATTATACACATCATTCGGTCGTGCAAGTGAAAGGCAATAATGACGATATATGATGGACTTATTGGGATGAGAAAAGCTGGTATGAACTCGACCTCTCTTGTTTTTGTAAATATGATGAGTTCATTGTTCCTGAGTCAGCTATTATGAAGTAAACATATTTGCAATGACATTTAGAGATTATAGTTGCTTGTGCCATGCTTGATTAGCTATGAGTTATAATGGTTTACCTTGCGTGCCAACATGCTATTAGAATGATTATGATGTGGTATGATGGGATGGTATCCTCCTTTGAATGTATTAAGTGACTCGACTTGGCACATGTTCACGCATGTAGTTGAATCAAATCAACATAGCCTTCACGATATTTATGTTCATGGTGGATTATATCCTACTCAAGCTTGTACTCGGTGTGAATTAATTTTAATGCATGCTTACGACCGTTGTCGCTCTCTCAGTTGGTCGCTTCCCAGTCTTTTGCTAGCCTTCACCTGTACTAAGCGAGAATACTGCTTGTGCATCCAAACTCCTTAAACCCCAAAGTTGTTCCATATGAGTCCACTATACCTACCTATATGCGGTATTTACCTGCCGTTCCAAGTAAATTTGTATGTGCCAAACTCTAAACCTTCAAATGAAATTCGGTTTTGTATGCTCGAGCGGCTCATGTTTCAACTGGGGCTGCCTATATCTTCCATGCTAGGTGTGTTTTTCTCACGAGGAGTGGACTCCACTCCTCATTCACGAGAAAGGGCCGGTAACCGGGATGCCTAGTCCCATGATCCAAAAAGATCAAAGCAAATCAAAATAATTAAACAAAACTCCCCCAGGGTTGTTGTATCTTGGAGGCACTCATTGTTTCGAGAAAGCCATGGATTGATGCTTGTTGGTGATTGGGGGAGTATAAACCATTACTATTCTGTTTGCGAACTGCCTATAATGCATGTAGTACGGAAGATACAACCATCTCATAGTTGTTGCATTGACAGCAAAAGTATGCCGCTCTAAATGTTATTCAATATCTATTTTAAAATCGAGCTCTGGCACCTCTACAAATCCCTGCTTTCCTCTCCGAAGGGCCTATCTATTTACTTTTATGTTGAGTCATCACCCTTCTTATTAAAAGTACCCGCTGGAGAGCACACTCTCATTTGCATTCATTACTATTGGTTTATATTGGGTATGACTTGACTGGATCTCTTTTACCATGAATTACAATGTTTAGTCAGTCCTTGATCTTTAAAGGTGCTCTGCATTTATGTTTTGCGGTCTCAGAAAGGGCTAGCGAGATACCATTTTGTTATATCATGTTATGATTATTTTGAGAAAGTGTTGTCATCCGAGTTTTATTATTATGGCTCGGTCGCTGATTATGTTATTGATATGAGTAATTGTGAGACCTATGTGTTATTGTGAGTATGGTTAGTTCATAATATTTGCTGAAACTTGAAAGCTGGCTTTTCATGTTACAACAACAAGAGCAAACAAAGTTTGTAAAAGTTTTTCTTTATCATTTTCAGTTTATCAACTGAATTGCTTGAGGACAAGCAAAGGTTTAAGCTTGGGGAATTGATATGTCTCCAACGTATCTGCTTTTCCAAACACTTTTGCCCTTGTTTTGGACTCTAACTTGCATGATTTGAATGAAACTAACCCGGACTGACGCCGTTTTCAGCAGAACTACCATGATGTTGTTTTATGTGTAGAAAAGAAAAGTTCTCGGAATGTCCTGGAAATCCACGGAGGCGCCTTTTGGAATTAATAAGAATTCTTGGCGAAAGAATTAATGCCAGGGGGACCACAACCTGTCCATGAGATAGGGGGGCGCCCCTCCCCTAGGGCGCGGCCTCCTATCTCGTGGGCCCCCTGGACCTCCTCTCACCTCAACTCCAACTCCATATATTCACGTTCGGGGAGAAAAAATCAGGGAGAAAGTATCATCGCGTTTTACGACACGGAGCCGCCGCCAAGCCCTAATCTCTCTCGGGAGGGCTGATCTAGAGTCCGTTCGGGGCTCCGGAGAGGGGGATTCGACGCCGTCGTCATCATCAACCATCCTCCATCACCAATTTCATGATGCTCACCGCCGTGCGTGAGTAATTCCATCGTAGGCTTGCTAGAAGGTGATGGGATGGATGGGATTTACCTTGTAATCAAGTTAGCTTTGTTAGGGTTTGATCCCTAGTATCCACTATGTTCTTAGATTGATGTTGCTATGACTTTGCTATGCTTAATGCTTGTCACTAGGGCCCGAGTGCCATGATTTCAGATCTGAACCTATTATGTTTTCATGAATATATGTGTGTTCTTGATCCTATCTTGCAAGTCTATAGTCACCTATTATGTGTTATGATCCGACAACCCCGAAGTGACAATAATCGGGATACTTCTCGGTGATGACCGTAGTTTGAGGAGTTCATGTATTCACTATGTGCTAATGCTTTGTTCCGGTTCTCTATTAAAAGGAGGCCTTAATATCCCTTAGTTTCTATAAGGACCCCGCTTCAACGGGAGGGTAGGACAAGAGTTGTCATGCAAGTTCTTTTCCATAAGCACGTATGACTATTTACGGAATACATGCATACATTACATTGATGAATTGGAGCTAGTTCTATATCATCCTATGTTATAACTATTGCATGAGGAATCGTAGCCGGCATAATTATCCATCACTGATCCATTGCCTACGAGCTTTTCACATATTGTTCTTCGCTTATTTACTTTTCCGTTGCTACTGTTACAACTACTACAAAAACCCAAAAACATTTATCTTTACTTTGCTACCGTTACCTTTGTTATCATACCACTTTTGCTACTAAACACTTTGCTGCAGATACTAAGTTATCCAGGTGTGGTTGAACTGACAACTCAACTGCTAACACTCAAGAATATTCTTTGGCTCCCCTTGTGTCGAATCAATAAATTTGGGTTGAATACTCTACCCTCGAAAGTTGTCGCGATCCCCTATACTTGTGGGTTATCGAGACTAATTTCTGGCGCCGTTGCCGGGGAGCATAACTCTATTCTCTGAGTCACTTGGGATTTATATCTATTGATCACTATGAAGAACTTGAAAGACGGTAAAACCAAGATTTAGCCCTCAACTATGAGGGGAGGTAAGGAACTGCCATCTAGCTCTGCACTAGATTCTCCTTCCGTTATTAGTAGGCTTGCGACACCTAAACCTGCTACTGCTATGAATTCTGATATGTCGCATGTTATTGATGATGGCACTTCTGCTATGCATGATGAAACTACTTCTGTGCATGATACTACTTTGCCATTAGGTGAATTTCTTGATGAACAACTTGCTAGAGTTAGGGGGAATGAAAATATTGAAGAACATATTATTGACGATAGTGATGATGAAGGTTCCCCCAATGATTATTTATTACCTGTTGTTCCTAAGGGTTATGTTATGAATGAAGCAGCTGCTATGGAAATTCTTGCTTGCAATGATAGAAATGATCTTAAGAAATTATTAGCTAAATGGAAGCAGCAGTCTCTTAATGCTAGAATGAAACCCGATCCTGCTTTTGCTACTTCACCTATCTGTGTTAGTGATAAGGATTATGAATTCTCTGTAGATCCTGATATTATTACTGTAGTTGAATTTGATCCTTTTTATGGCCTTGAATCTGAAACTGTTGTGGCACATCTTACCAAGTTGAATGATATAGCCACCCTGTTTACTCATGATGAGAAGTCTTGCTATTTATATATCCTTAAGATATTTTCGTTCTCATTAAAGGGTGATGCTAAGACTTGGTATAATTCTCTTGCTCCTGGTTGTGTGCGTAGTCCCCAGGATATGATTTATTACTTTCCCTGCTCATAAGAAACAAGCTGCCTTGTGGGAAATATATAATTTTGTGCAAATTAAAGAAGAGAGTCTCCCACAAGCTTGGGGGAGGCTTCTCCGGCTACTTAATGCTTTGCCTGATCATCCTCTTAAGAAAAATGAAATACTTGATATCTTTTATAATGGACTAACCGATGATTCCAAGGACTACTTGGATAGTTGTGCTGGTTGTGTTTTCAGGGAAAGAACAGTCGACGAAGCTGAAATACTATTGAATAATATGTTGACTAATGAAAATAATTGGACTCTCCCTGAGCCAGTTCCTGAAGTAATTCCTGAACCAATTGAGCCAATTCCTGAGCCTATTCCTAAACCCACTCCGAAGAAGAGAGGTGTTTTATTTCTCAGTCCTGAAGATATGCAAGAGGCAAAGAAATCAATGAAAGAAAAAGGTATTAAAGCTAAAGATGTTAAGAATTTACCCCCTATTGAAGAAATACATGGTCTTAATTTACCGCCTGAAGAACCACATTGTCTTGATAACCCGACATAGGTAGTAAAGGTAAATTCTCTCTACAGACATGATAAAGTTGAAATACCCTCTACTAAATTTCATAGCCCATGCTTAGATGAATTTGATGACTTTATGGCTAGACAAGAAAGTTTTAATGCTTATGTTGGTAGAGAGTTAAAGAATAATGCTTTCGAGATAGGACGTGTAGGCGATAATCTGGCTACAGTTAAAGATGAACTTCACCGTGTTAGCAAGTATGCTTCTATGGTTGCTACTCAAGCTGAGCAAGTACTCAAAGCTCAAAATGATCTGCTTGATGAATTAAATAATAAAAATGACTTTGCTGTTAGAGTGGCTACTAGAACTGGTAGAATGACTCAGGAACCTTTGTATCCTGAAGGCCACCCTAAGAGAATCGAGCAAGATTATCAGAGAAATAATTTAGAGGCACCTAGTTCTTCTAAAAAGAAGAAAAAGAAAGACGATAGGACCTTGCATGCTTCTAGTGAACCTACTGTAGACACACCTGAGAATCCCAATGATATTTCTATCTCTGATGCTGAAACTCAATCAGGTGATGAACATGAACCTAATGATAATGTTAATGATAATGTTCACGTTGATGCTCAACCTAGCAAAAACAACGATGTAGAGATTGAACCTGCTGTTGATCTTGATAACCCGCAAGCAAAGAATCAACGTTATGATAAGAGAGATTTTGTTGCTAGGAAGCACGGTAAATAAAGAGAGCCATGGGTTCAGAAACCCATGCCCTTTCCTCCTAAACCATCCAAATCGAAGGATGATGAGGATTTTGAGTGCTTTGCTGAAATGATTAGACCTATTTTCTTACGTATGCGCTTAACTGATATGTTGAAAGTAAATCCTAATGCTAAGTATAAGAAGGATATCATTACAAATAAAAAAAAGATACCGGAAGCTGAAATTTCCACCATGCTTGCTAATTACACTTTTAAGGGTGGAATACCAAAGAAACTTGGAGATCCGGGTGTGCCAACTATACCATGCTCCATTAAAATAAATTATGTTAGAACCGCTTTATGTGATCTTGGAGCCGGTGTTAGTGTTATGCCTCTCTCTTTATATCGTAGACTTGAATTGAATAAGTTGACACCTACTGAAATATCTTTGCAAATGGCTGATAAATCAACTGCTATACCTGTCGGTGTTTGTGAGGATGTGCCTGTTGTGGTTGCAAATGTCACTATCTTAACGGACTTTGTTATTCTTGATATTCCCGAGGACGATAGTATGTCTATTATCCTTGATATACCTTTTCTTAATACTGCAGGAGCTGTTATTGATTGCAACAAAGGCAATGTCACTTTTCATGTTAATGGTAATGAGCATATGGTACACTTTCCGAGGAAACAATCTCAAGTTCACAGCATCAATTCTATTGAAAAAGTTCCAACTATCATTTTTGGAGGTTTTGAATTTCCTCTTCCTACTGTCAAGAAAAAGTATGATATTCTTATTGTTGGGGATTTTCATATCCCCGTTGAGGTAACTTAGTGTTATTTGAAATTTCTCCGGTTCCGTGTTATTCGGAATGAGTTTGTTAACAAGACTTGATCAACCTTGTTAGCGGGTTCATTTTGATGATCACGAGATGGATGAAACTAGAATGCACAACCTTCTGTACCCTCTTTTTACTTTCTGTTATTTAGAATAAATAAAGCAAAAATAGTATTATCTGTCTGTTTTCTGAATTATCCGTGCATTAAAAAATAGTCCGAAAATAAAAGTGCTCCAAATGCCCTACAAATTTAGTATGATTTTTTCTGCAATATTTGAGGATTTTAGGCACTGAAAACACTGCAGGAGGGGCAAGCACCAGGCCACGAGAGAGGAGGGCGCCCCCCCTGTAGGGCGCGCCCCCTGTCTCGTGGCCCCCTGGTGGCTCCCCTCCACTTATGACAGCACCCACACACTTCATCTTCTACCCAAAAAAATCCCCATCCAGCTCAAGCACGAGTTCTAGCTCGTTTTGCTGCGATTTTCGATCTCTTAGCTCAAAGCTCCATTCGCAAAACTGCTTTGGGAGATTGTTGCTTGGTACGTGACTCCTCCATTGGTCCAATTAGTTTTTGTTCTAGTGCTTTATTCATTGCAAATTTTTGCTGCTTAGGTGACCATGTTCTTGAGCTTGCATGTCAAATTTTTGAGGTCCCAAGCAATTCCAATGCATGATATAGGCTCTAGGCACTTGTAGGAGTAGTTGCTATCAATCTTGTTTAGTTTTATTCACTTTTATTTTGAAGTTACTAAAATTTCAGAGATTTTCAGAAAAATAAATATGCTTAGAAGAATGTACCAAGGAGGTTCCTCAGCAAAGAAAGGGCCAAGGATTGCTATACGTGAGCACGATGTTAAACTGCCGAGGGACGCGAATGTACGTGCTTGTGAGTGGCCATCCGATGATTTTATGGTCGAAGCAGGCTTCAAGGAGAAATTTGACGCGTATGTGCGTAATGCCGAGCTGGAGGACTTCTTACAAGATAAGTGTCCTCAATATTATCAATTGACTGATTCCTTTGTGCGGAGGTTCGAATATATTTCTGCGTGTAATTCTCCTAGTGTCATGTTTGATATTTATGATACATCTTATACCATGGATTTAGAGGATTTCACGACTGCCTGCAAACTCCCGCAGTGGGGTAATATCAATGATCCTCGCAAATCTGAATTTAGAGATTTTCTTGCTAGTATTACTGTGGGAGAATCTAGGGACATAACACAAGCTACCATAGGGAGCATTCATTCTCCTGCTACACATTATTTTGCCCTCTTTATTGGTAGATGCATTAACGGCAAGGACGAGGCATGTCACATGTGTGTCTCTGATCTTTGTGTCCTCAAGAGTGTTGTGTCAGGTTATAAAAGTTATAACTTGGGGGCAATAGTTGCACGTAGGTTGCAGAATAATAGTAGAAGGGGTAATTTCTTTGGAGGAATTTATGCAACCCGTGTGGCTAATTTTCTTAATATAGCTCCACGAGAGGGGGATATGATTGTACCTCTTGTTTATTTGGATAAAGAAGCTATGTTTGATCATCATTTTCTTGAGAGGAATGAACAATTCCTCCATTATCAACTAATCTATGACAGGCGCAATGTCGTCCCTGTTACTCTTCCTTCTCCCTACCTTTTTTATTATCAGGCAAAAGGAAGATATGTTGTCACCAGGGAAGAAGCAACTGAATATGAGAGGGGAATGGAAGCAGCTCGCCAACATGCTACTGCTCAGGAGGCTGTTGCCTCTGCATCTCAGTACAACCCCAGTTTCACTTATGGATATCAGCTAGGCGGTCCTTGGTATTAGACCAACTTAGGCCAAAAGCCTAAGCTTGGGGGAGTACGTATTTCTCACCGACTTTACATTCATGTTCACACACTAGTCGTCGGTGCTCATACTCTTCCATTGTATTATCCATGCTAGTTTAAATTTATTTTTCTAGCTTTCTTCTTGTGTGTTTGATAAACCTTAAGAGAAACAAAAAAAAGTTAGTTTAAATTCAATGCTTGTAGTAGAAATTAAATGAAAACCCAAAAAGATTTCTTGTTCTTCTTTTACTTGTTGGGAGCTTTCCCGTGTAAATAGTTTTATTTTCTTTTCTTTCCTTTGGGGGTCGAGAAGACTTTATTAAAAATGCTTAGTGGTTCTTATATGCATGATTGTCTATTTAACTTAGAGCCCATATTACTCTGTCTTCTCTCTTGAGTTGAATGCTTGCAGATTCCAGCTTAGTCCAATGCACGCGCACTCTTATTATTATACACATCGTTCGGTCGTGCAAGTGAAAGGCAATAATGACGATATATGATGGACTTATTGGGATGAGAAAAGCTGGTATGAACTCGACCTCTTTTGTTTTTGTAAATATGATGAGTTCATTGTTCCTGAGTCAGCTATTATGAAGTAAACATATTTGCAATGACATTTAGAGATTATAGTTGCTTGTGCCATGCTTGATTAGCTATGAGTTATAAATGTTTACCTTGCATGCCAACATGCTATTAGAATGATTATGATGTGGTATGATGGGATGGTATCCTCCTTTGAATGTATTAAGTGACTCGACTTGGCACATGTTCACGCATGTAGTTGAATCAAATCAACATAGCCTTCACGATATTTATGTTCATGGTGGATTATATCCTACTCATGCTTGTACTCGGTGTGAATTAATTTTAATGCATGATTACGACCGTTGTCGCTCTCTCAGTTGGCCGCTTCCCAGTCTTTTGCTGGCATTCACCTGTACTAAGCGGGAATACTGCTTGTGCATCCAAACTCCTTAAACCCAAAGTTGTTCCATATGAGTCCACTATACCTACCTATATGCGGTATTTACCTGCCGTTCCAAGTAAATTTGTATGTGCCAAACTCTAAACCTTCAAATGAAATTCTATTTTGTATGCTCGAGCGGCTCATGTTTCAACTGGGGCTGCCTATATCTTCCATGCTAGGTGGGTTATTCTCACGTGGAGTGGACTCCGCTCCTCATTCACGAGAAAGGGCCGGTAACCGGGATGCCCAGTCCCATGATCCAAAAAGATCAAAGCAAATCAAAATAATTAAACAAAACTCCCCCAGGGCTATTGTATGTTGGAGGAACTCGTTGTTTCGAGCAAGCCATGGATTGATGCTTGTTGGTGGTTGGGGGAGTATAAACCTTTACCATTCTGTTTGGGAACTGCCTATAATGCATGTAGTATGGGCGATACAGCCATCTCATAGTTGTTGCGTTGACAGCAAAAGTATGCCGCTCAAAATGTTATTCAATCTCTATTTTAAAATTGAGCTCTGGCACCTCTACAAATCCCTGCTTCCCTCTGCGAAGGGCCTATCTATTTACTTTTATGTTGAGTCATCACCTTTCTTATTAAAAGTACCCGCTGGAGAGCACACTCTCATTTGCATTCATTACTATTGGTTTATATTGGGTATGACTTGATTGGATCTCTTTTACCATGAATTACAATGTTTAGTCAGTCCTTGATCTTTAAAGGTGCTCTGCATTTATGTTTTGCGGTCTCAGAAAGGGCTAGCGAGATACCATTTTGTTATATCATGTTATGATTATTTTGAGAAAGTGTTGTCATCCGAGTTTTATTATTATGGCTCGCTGGCTGATTATGTTATTGATATGAGTAATTGTGAGACCTATGTGTTATTGTGAGTATGGTTAGTTCATAATATTTGCTGAAACTTGAATGCTGTCTTTTCATGTTACAACAACAAGAGCAAACAGAGTTTGTAAAAGTTTTTCTTTATCACTTTCAGTTTATCAACTGAATTGCTTGAGGACAAGCAAAGGTTTAAGCTTGGGGAGTTGATACGTCTCCAACGTATCTACTTTTCCAAACACTTTTGCCCTTGTTTTGGACCCTAACTTGCATGATTTGAATGAAACCAACCCGGATTGACGTTGTTTTCAGCAGAACTACCATGATGTTGTTTTATGTGTAG
Organism: Triticum timopheevii; assembly: GCA_963921465.1. Lineage (NCBI taxonomy): Eukaryota > Viridiplantae > Streptophyta > Magnoliopsida > Poales > Poaceae > Triticum > Triticum timopheevii. The sequence continues at coordinate 111,770,943 of OY997270.1, forward strand.
AAAAGAAAAGTTCTCGGAATGTCCTGGAAATCCACAGAGGCACTTTTTGGAATTAATAAGAATTTTTGGTGAAAGAATTAATGCCAGGGGCCCACAGCCTGTCCACGAGACAGGGGCGCGCCCCCTAGGGCGCGGCCTCCTATCTCGTGGGCCCCATGGACCTCCTCCGACCTCAACTCCAACTTCATATATTCATGTTCGGGGAGAAGAAAATCAGGGAGAAAGTTTCATCGCGTTTTACGACACGGAGCCACCGCCAAGCCCTAATCTCTCCCGGGAGGGCTGATCTGGAGTCCGTTCGGGGCTCCGAAGAGGGGGATTCGTCGCCGTCGTCATCATCAACCATCGTCCATCACCAATTTCATTATGCTCCCCGCCGTGCGTGAGTAATTCCATCGTAGGCTTCCTAGACGGTGATGGGTTGGATGAGATTTACCATGTAATCAAGTTAGTTTTGTTAGGGGTTGATCCCTAGTATCCAATATGTTCTGAGATTGATGTTGCTATGACTTTGCTATGCTTAATGCTTGTCACTAGGACCCGAGTGCCATGATTTCAGATCTGAACCTATTATGTTTTCATGAATATATGTGTGTTCTTGATCCTATCTTGCAAGTCTATAGTCACCTATTATGTGTTATGATCCGACAACCCTGAAGTGACAATAATCGGGATACTTCTCGGTGATGACTGTAGTTTGAGGAGTTCATGTATTCACTATGTGCTAATGGTTTGTTCCAGTTCTCTATTAAAAGGAGGCCTTAATATCCCTTAGTTTCCGCAAAGACCCCGCTTCAACGGGAGGGTAGGACAAGAGTTGTCATGCAAGTTCTTTTCCATAAGCATGTATGACTATTTACGGAATACATGCATACATTACATTGATGAATTGGAGTTAGTTCTATATCACCCTATGTTATAACTATTGCATGAGGAATCGCATCCGGCATAATTATCCATCACTGATCCATTGCCTACGAACTTTTCACATATTGTTCTTCGCTTATTTACTTTTCCGTTGCTACTGTTACAACTACTACAAAAACCCAAAAACATTTATCTTTACTTTTGCTACCATTACCTTTATTATCATACCACTTTTGCTACTAAACACTTTGCTGCAGATACTAAGTTATCCAGGTGTGGTTGAACTGACAACTCAACTGCTAATACTCAAGAATATTGTTTGGATCCCCTTGTGTCGAATCAATAAATTTGGGTTGAATACTCTACCCTCGAAAGCTGTTGCGGTCCCCCATACTTGTGGGTTATCAGTTGTCCACAGATTTTCTCAAACCGAAGGCGATGAGACCTTCTCTCCAGTCGTTAAGCCGAGCACCATTCGTGTCGTTCTCTCCCTCGCTACTTCTCACTCGTGGCCTATTCACCAGTTGGACGTTAAGAACGCTTTCCTCCACGACAACCTTACCGAGACAGTTTACTGTCAGCAGCCCCTTGGATTTGAAGATCCGGCCGCCCCCTCGCACGTTTCTCTTCTTAAGAAATCGCTTTATGGACTTAAGCAAGCCCCTCGTGCCTGGTTCACTCGCTTTGCCACCTATGCCTCATCCATTGGCTTCGTTGCCTCTAAATGCGACACTTCTCTTTTTATCTACAAATCCACTACCTACACAGCCTATCTCCTCTTATACGTTGATGACATCATTCTCACTGCATCATCTCCGGCGTTCCTCGACTACGTTATTTCTCTCCTTGGTCGCGAGTTCTCCATGACAGACCTTGGCCCTCTATCTCATTTCCTCGGCATTGCTGTCTCCCGCTCGTCTTCGGGACTCCATCTCTCTCAGCGACAGTATGCTTTGGACATCATCAAACGAGCCGGTATGACCGATTGTCATCATGTTCGTACTCCTGTCGACTCCGGCGCCAAACTCTCCATATACGACGGTGACCTCCTCGATAACCCTACTATCTACCGCAGCCTCACCGGCGCCTTGCAGTACATGACGATCACCCGTCCCGACTTGTCCTACGCTGTTCGACATGCCTGTCTCTTCATGCACGCCCCTCGCTCCTCTCATTACAACCTTGTCAAGCGCATCATACGTTACCTCAAAGGCACCCTAGACTATGGCTTACATATCTACCCATCGTCGCCCACCACTCTTCTAGCCTACTCCGACGCTGACTGGGCCGGCTGCCCTGACACTCGACGTTCTACCTCTGGGGTTTGCGTTTTTCTTGGGGATAATTTGATATCTTGGTCGTCGAAGCGACAACTTACTGTTTCCAGGTCGAGCGCTGAGGCGGAGTACCGGGCGTTGCCCACGTCGTCGCTGAGACGGCTTGGTTGCGACAGTTATTGGAGGAGCTTCATCAACCCATCGCCAAGTCTACCGTGGTTTACTGTGATAATGTCTCTGCGGTTTATATGTCGGCTAACCCCGTGCAGCACCGACGGACGAAGCACATCGAGATCGACATACATTTCGTCCGTGACAAGGTTTCTCTGGGCGAGGTGCGCGTGTTGCATGTTCCTACTTCTTCTCAGTATGCAGATATCTTCACAAAAGGACTGCCTACTGCTACCTTTGCCCAGTTCAGGTCCAATCTCAACGTTCGGTCATCCCACGATGAGACTGCGGGGGGCTGTTAGACTACCTGTGCTGGTCTCCCGCACAACCGGCTTGAGTTGGTCATGTGTAGTTTATCCCGCCGCCATTGCATGGTGCATGCAACGCAACCTCCCATCGATCTAGGATCGACTGTTGTATTTTGTTAGTGGCCGCGCATGTATCTCCCTCTCCTCTCACTGATGTACTCTCTATATTATGACCCCTTGTGGATGAATACAAGTGTGATGCATCCCAACCTCATCTCAGTTCCTAACACTAACCATTCTAGCCACCTACACGCGTGAGAGGAGGAGATCCACCTTCGCCGAGCTCAGCTCCCCGTCGACCTCATTCACGACCCAACCTTCGTCGTGGATTTGTGGAACCTAGGATGTGTGGTTTACGGACGAGCACGATGACCGGTGCCGATCGTCCTACACCGCATGCGCACCTCGTGCTCCAGCAGCCAGTCCGTAGCACATGCTCCAGCACACGACCCCATGGTGGGGGAGGAGGGGGCCGAGGAGAATGGCGAGGCCTACAAGAAGGCCATCGAGGACTCCAAGATCGGCGAGATCGCCGAGTGGCCCGGCCTGGCAGTGGCACTGGCCGCCTACAATGTCCTCGTGCCCGAGCCGGAGTCTAGCCCACAGGCGCATCCGGAGAAGAAAAGGAGCATCTTTCTTTTGAAAACACTCGCCTCTCAACGGTCAAAAGAAAGAGAAAAACCCGCCACCCTTTTGCGGAAACGCAAAATCGTACTCCCTCCGTCTCAAAATAAGTGTCTCACACTCACACTTATTTTGAGGGGAAAATTTTGTTTTTGCCACTCTAGATTTTGCCAATTTTCCTTATGCCACTCTAGATTTTGACATTTTACTTTTGACACTCTTTGTTTTTGACAATCATCACAATTGCCATTTTGTGGCAAAAGCAAAATAATTTTATTTCATTTTTGCCACTCTTAGCTTTTGATAATTATCACAATTGCCACTCTCAAAATTTTGCTTTTGCTACGGGAATGGCAATTGTGATAATTGTCAAAAACTAAGAGTGGCAAAAGTGAAATGTCAAAATCTAGAGTGGCACAAGAAAAATTGGCAAAATCTAGAGCGGCAAAAACAAAATTTTCCCTATTTTGAGACGGAGGGAGTAGTGAACCACCCCACTCGCCATTTTAGGCACCCGGCCACGTTGTCCTCCCAGCCTACACTGGTACGCCCCCTCCCTCCCGCTCCCGCTCCCCCTCCCCCTGTTTTTTCTTCTCTCTGCAAAAATCCAATAAGAAATCCTAAAGTTTTAGTTTCTGTCTTTTTCGGTGTGCAATCGATTCGTATTTCCTGTCCGAGATACTTGAATCTGTCTGGTTTCTTTTTAAAAAGGATGAACCTCAGAATCCCCGGAGCTAGTGTTCTTGTATGCTTCTGAACCTCTGCCCTCAATTTGTGATTCGTTTAGTTATTTTTAGTGTTTTGAAGGTTTCTTTGGTGGCTAGACAGAAATTCTTGCTCATAGACTTTCGATTTTGAGACGGTTCTCTAAAAATATACCGCGGATCTTAGTGCTCGTGCACATTTAGGGTTCTTGCCTCTTTTCCATTTCAAAAAGAGGTCCTTTTTACCGAACAATAATCTGTTATTATTTTTATTCTTCGCCGTTTGCTCCTTTTCCATTGCAAAAAAGGGTATATTTTCCGGCTTATTTTTTATTTTTTTATTCTTCTGGAGATAGAGAAAGTATTTATTCAGAATGCCCTCAATCGAACTTGTGGACCTCTTTTTAACTACAATTCAGCTTGTATGCTGCTATACCTGCCTGCTATTCCCCTTCAGCCTTCACTGACCTGCTTATGTTCTCCCTGCACAGATCAGCTCGGGAGCCACTGGTGTGGGCGTGTAGCCAACAAATTGGTGTTGGTTCTCCATTTCCTCAGGTGGTTCTTCTCTTTGTGTGTGTGTGATTGCTCTGATGCTGATTGTTTTGTGGTTGTCTTGCTCACAATTGACGGCCATGGAAAATGGTCGGCCTCTAGGATTTGCGTTTCAAGAATCACATGCTAGCTTGTAACCCTAATAACTTATATATCCGGTGTTTTTGTTTGGGTTATTTCCTCTGAGAATTGCTCTGATAGATGTTGATGTCTTAGTGATTGTTGTCAGCATTCTTCTATTTCTAGAAGAGGTAAAATAAAGAAGCACACACTGTTATCCTTATTCCTGTTCTCCTACTAGGTAAATATGTAAGTTCTAGGTAGTATTCCTTTTAGATATAGTGCCTCCTTTTAGATTGTCAAATGCTATTCCTATTTTTTCTGCAATTCTTGTCCGGTGAGGAAAATAGCGCCTCACCACTTTTTGCTGAATTTGCATAAGCTGGTACTCTCGCTATTTGAAAATATAGGCCGCATATGGGTGCTCCTAACATGTTGATCTCTTTCTTGCAGATCAGTTTAGTGCATATCTTATGCTATAGACAACTTGCACATTGAACAATTTAGAGAGTACTTTGACTTCACACATGATTTGGATTAGCTAAGTACTCCCTCCGTCCGAAAATACTTGTCGCAAAAATGGATACAAATGGATGCATCTAAAACTAAAATACATCTAGATACATCCATTCCTCGGACAAGTATTTCCGGACGGAGGGAGTAATATTTAATTAGTAGTTATGCAGATGCTGTCGCTTTTACTTTGTGCCCAGTATGTCGTCTGGAGGTGCTATGGTTGATACTTCGTTTATTAGCTGGCATGTAATGCTGTAATGCTTGACTCTTAGTGGTGTGGATCGATGTAAGTCAGTCTGGTACTGAACCTGGTTTTGTGAAATCGGAGGAGGAAAGCCTCTCTTTTGCTCAAAAAAAAAGAGTAATATTTAATTTTGCTTTTACATTTCAGAAATAAAAAAAGAACGGGTTGAGGAAACTATTTTGTTTTTGTGAATAAATAAGTGAATACACCTTAGGTGGGACCCCAATGACCTTTATTATGGGGACACATAAGAATGTTTCAATATCATCATCCATCGTGACTAGTACTCCAGTTGTTATTATTGCACAACATAAACTCGTAGCGAAGAAATTTTGTGTGGATGAAGAATAGAAGAGCATATACAGTACAATATAATTGAAGTGATATATACTCATTAAATGTCTTCAGTGGAATAACCAATAATGCAACTTAAGAGTAAAAATTGTGCACTGACTTCCTAGCTCCAACCCCCGATTCTGATTTTGGCCATCTTGGTGGACATAACCCAAATGGATCTATATCCTGAATTTTTTTCCACAGACTATATGGCTGAGACGGGAGATGCAAGTCGCTTGCCAACATCCCTTGATGTGCTGGCTTCAGATGTTCACTCCAGGCTGGAGTTCCACAGGTATGCCTTCATGGACTGTGTTGGCATTAAAAATGCGCTTCACTGTGTCATCGAAGAAAGGGAAAACCTCCAGCAACGACAGAATGGTAAATGCTGTTGTGTTCTTCTTAAGATCTTCATATACTTTGCACCGAATAGTGCCCGTTTAGATCAGAAATCTGTTGTCTTTGGTATTGTTACTTCATAAGGACAAGGACATCATTTGATATTATACTTCCTAAGAAGATCATGTCGTAAGAGATAGATTTTGATGGCATAAAAAAATAGGATAATCTGCAAAGCGAGAGTTCATTTTCTCCGAACTATAGAAATACTACAGATACTTCACACACTTTTTCTGGTCAGTCAAGAATACGTAATAAACCTGACAAGCAAAACTTTACGCTCTATCCTTTTTGGTATTGTGACCAGCGATTGACCAACTGGTTGCTGAAAAGGACAGCCTCACTAAAAAGAATGAAGAGCTCGCAGCAGAGCTTGAATCTCTGAAGGAACAGCTCCAAGCAAGGGAATCGAGCGATCAACAGCAGGGAAGTGGTTTTCAGCAGAGCCACTCTGGAATGGTAAGTAGTATTTCGTAGAGCAATTGTAAATCATTGTTAAATGCTTATCTTTGCTGCTTTGGACTAACATAATGACATGAATAATTTGGTGCATGGAGCCTATGGAAAATAGTTCTGCTTACCTAATGCACCTTAATGTTTACTTGTCTGCAAAGCCACCATTGTTCAGATTGTGGTGGGCAGTTTAATATTCTCCTAATTGGAGTCTTCTGTTCTTCATTTTATTAGCTCAAATGATCTTGGAAGATTTTTTTTGTGCAGTAGTGTCTCTGGAACATTTGTATTCATCGGGTCATTCACTACTAAACTAGTATAGTGACATGGAATCAGTGTATTATCTTAGAGACTTACCAGAGTTCAAAATTTCCCACCTTTTTGGTGTCTGTATTTTCAGTATCATGTAATGCCCGGACGAATCTTTATGCACCCAAATTTCTAACCCAGTTCTGCATTTTTTGTAAACAGAGCCTTTTCTATCTTCTATTTATTTATTTCCTGTGTTACCTGCTTACTTAAAAATTTCGTGTGAAAGCAGGCACACCCAAGATTAATGCTGAAAAGGAAACGGCAATCTGGAGATGAAGATGTTGATGAGCATGAGCTTATGGAAGATCTTTCCGTTATAGATAATCCTGATAAAGGTTTAAACACTGAGCTCGAGGCTACTAGAAAGGAAATTTCTGATATCCACTCTAAGCTGATTGAGGTTCGGTTGTTCTCTGTTGATATCAGATACAGCAGACATTCCCATCACACTATGTGAAATCTTATATATAAAGAAAGTTGATACAAGAAGTTTGTATTCCAGGGGTTCGCTGATCTTAGTACTACTGGAGGAAGGAATATCGCCCTAAAAAACATAGGGCAATTGGATGACAGGCCATTCCTGGCAGCATGCCGTAAGAAGCTGCCTGCCGAAGAAGCACAAGAAAAAGCTAAAGAAGTACACCGTGTTTGGCAGGGGCATATACAGAACCCAGAGTGGAATCCCTTCAAGACTGTCACAGTTGAAGGTATCCCGAAGGTAGCAGTTGAACCATCTTGTCTGAATATCTAAGTTCTTCCACAGTCATAACTTGCGGTCTATCAGTTGATTCGAATGATAGATACTGAACTTACACTGCTACTTGATTATGTGATTAGGAGATTATCGATGTCGATGATGACAAGCTGCAAGGGCTATGTGCTGCATGGGGTGAAGGGGTGCACAAGGCTGTGGTGAGTTGTTTGGTAGAAATTCAAGCAAGTGGCAGGCTGGGAGATAGGAACATTGTACCCGAGGTCTGGAATTACAAGTGCAAGAGAAAGGCCACTCACAGTGAGAGCATCGAGTACTTGTTCAGTCAAGTGAAGCGTCTGAGTGACGCGAAATCCAGAACCCGCAGGTATGACTGCATGAGTTTAACATGTCAAAAATTCTTCTGCCTCTTGAAGATTGTTTACTGTGATTGGAGTCATGTTTTCAGGAGACTACAATAGAACCAACAGCTCTGCTCCTATAAATCTTTAGTCAGCTGGTGCAATGCATTTCATTAGCCTTTTTAAATGCATAATAGTTGCATCGGAAGACATGATTAGGCTAAAAAATACTTTTTGGGATCTATGCAGCGCAAGGTGACCTTGTAGAGGTGTGGTGGTGCAACAGGATGATGACCCACAGGTAACTGACTGTACTATGATGAAACTATTATGAGTTCCTAGACCTTGAGACAGAAAAAGAGGAACTCAACTGACATTTATATGCACAATAAAACAATGTCAATTGAAATTAATATGCATTGCATTTTGGAGAAACATTCAGGTGCTCCCAAACCAATGTGAACCATCTATTTTATGTAATGCCAAACTAATATGTACTGCATTAGCTGTTAGCTCTTGCTGTAAGAGGCTATGAATGAGAAAGTGATTCAAGTCCTGAGCGACAGGTAGCTCGGGATCTTGTTCACTACTGTCTGTGCCTCAATGATCTAGCCCAATTATGTATTCCAGGCCTGTATAGCATAAATCGCCAGGGGCTGGGTTGGAACAGCTCATTGATGGGCTGGGGTTGTTGGGCCAATCGTTATGACCTGCACCTTCCAACTTTATTTAATACATTGTGTGATTTCGGTCTGGGCAGCTGTTTTGGCTAATTAATTGACGTGAAGATGCCATAACTTCTGAATGAACCCAGCTTATCACATGATATCGTGCAGTAGGTTTCTTAGCAAAGATCAATTAGACTTTTGTTATATAATATGGTTTTCTTAGTTTTCATCCATTTTGCGCCTTGGCTAGCTAAGTGACTACATGCTCATGATAGAGCTACCTGTAGCCTGGGCATTAAAACGATGCAAGCTATGCATGACCATATAAGGCGAAAGTACCCTTCTACTCCCGAGCTCAAATGAGCTCGGGATGAACAGTAAATTCCGAAAACAATGAAAAAAATTCAAAAAAATCTGAAATATTTTTGGTGCAAACTTTCACAAATGTTCTCAGTGCATGGAAATTTTCAGCCCGAAACAACATTTGTGGAAGGCATGGAAAAAATAAATCAGAACTCCAAAATGCTTAAAAAAATAGCATTTTTGGAGCATTGATTTTGTTTTTTTTACCATGACTTCCAGGAATGTTGTTTTATGATAAAATTCTGCAAACACATAAAACATTTGTCAAAGTTTGCACCATAAAAAAAATCAGATTTCTTTGAGCTTTTTAAATATTTTTTTGATTTTACTGTTCATCTGGGTGCATTTGAGCTCGGGTGTAGATACTTCGCGTCCTAAGGTTAATATAGAGTTTGCACCTAGTAAAATTATGTACTATTAAAGCACATCATTAGTTAAGGGAAAAATTATCATAATACTAATTGATGCATGGAATTTTTCTTTCTTTATTGGGACAAAAATATACATGTGCCATTAATAATGTGTGCATATCAATGTTGTAATAAGTTGAAGAATAAAGTTGCGCCAAATGATTATCATGGCATAATAATAAAATTATAATAAATGACCATATTTTTAGTTATATGTAAATAGTATTAGTCACCAAAATTCCAATAAACCATCTTTATTCAACATATCATTTGATATGCTCTACGTTTTATAGTAATCGTAATCTGTAGACTTGACCTTATTTATAGTGATATGGGAACATAACTAGGAGGATATGCGAAACTTTTTGAAGAAATGTGTAGTTTCAATGTCTACCGGCAATCATATAAGTTGTTTCATAAGAAGAAGTCGTCTTTCTTGGGCCTTGGTATGAGAAATGTATTGTATGTATGTTAGTCAACATGCATCATCTATAAATTGGAAATGTGGAATTAAAATTGTATTTTTTTTTCCCGTAACACATATAGCAGCAAGAAAGCATTTGATCAATGGAAGGCTAAGATTAACATATTCCTCTTACCTCTTGTTAGGTAAGTGGTATCTTAAAAGGGCACGTCATTCTAACATCTATAACACCTGTAGGGGAAAAAATAACTACAACGGTTCAGTTATAAGTGTTTTAATGTTTGTTGTCCTTATAGCAGTGCATATATAAGTGCAATATATTTCTAACAGATTTTGTCTTGTCCACTCAATCTTCACAATATCTTTGTTACTTCACATTGTGCAGTGGCTAGGTAGAACATATCTCATGGTGAAGAACTGAAGACTGGAATTGTCAATGAATCATATTGCAGAACAATGTTAGGATTTATGTGTTATGTATCTGTTTGGTACCATTTATAACCTCTGGTAGAGTGCCGGTATTAAGCTTTTGCGTGCAACTCTTTTACCAGCAGATCAGCTATGTTTCAGTATTCTGGTAGACTCGGGTATCTAGTTTAGTGTGAACTCTGAACTTCGATATTTAACGTGCAAGACATTTCTATGAATGGCTCAATGTTTGAAGTAACATGTGTCTACATTTTCGTACAAAGATGTGGAAAAATAATACTCCCTCCGTCCCATAATATAAGAGCATTTTCGACACTAGTGTATTGTCAAAAACGCTCTTATATTATGGGCGGAGGGAGTAATACGGTGACAAATAACCTCATCATCTATTTTTGTGTGTGCAGATCACGTAGGTGTGTGTGTGCATATTGTATCCCAGTGTGCTCTGCGGATGTTAGATAAGTACTCCCTCCGTCCTAAAATACTTGACTTTCATTTGTCGTCCTAAAATACTTGACTTTCATTTGTCCAAAAATGGATGTACCTATATACTAAAACATGTCTGGATACATCTATATTTTGACAAGTGGAAGGCATGTATTGTGGAACGGAGGGAGTATTTCTTTAAAATGAAAGAATGCTAGTCTTTTTTTGTATATAAAAAGTGTATTTGAATTGAAGAATGAAAAATATGTGTATTTTGATGCATCCAACAGAATAATCGAACCTATGCCATTGTTTTTTTTTCGATAAAGGGGAATGTGCGGCAATCAATTAAACAGTTTCTACAACAACAAAGTCAAGAATAAATGCCCCGCAAAGAAAAAGTCAAGAATAAATGGAGACATCAAGGATGCACAGAACTACATTATTAAAAGAAAAACAAGGGGGGCATGACATTGAAATGTCATGTTGAAACCATCAACATGGTAACAAGCAACTGCATCCGACACTACCCTTGATAACACATAGACTGCGATAAAGGTTCTCCAAAAGAGACACCTTCAGGAAGGGAAGACGAGCCACAACCATTGTTAGATCTAAGTATCTGAAGACGAGCCACAACCATTGTTAGATCTAAGTATCTGACCACAAAGTGCTAGATGAAGGTTTTCATCCTCGGAGGCGACGGCTCTACCTGGCTCTCTTCCCCTGTAGGCGACGTGCCTGGCGACTCTCTGTCTTGCCCCTCACCTCCACCAGATTCCGTTGCTTCCCTTCCTTCACTGCGTCCGGCGTCCTCTGCTCCTCCTTGGTGCGGGCACAACCGGTTCTGAGCCTTGGTAGAGGAGAGCAACTATGAGTTGGGTGTTGCAGTTCCGGCACAAGCGAGGTGAATGAGCTTGGGGGCTCTTCCGTGGTGGCGAGTCTGGATCAGGGTTCAGGAAAGCGCGTTGCTTTTGTGCCAAAAGGCCGTGGTTCCATCGTCTCCGTTGCCGGCGACTCGGGTAACCTTGTCTGGAGAGTCACTTCGTCCAGATTTCGCAGTAAATCTAACTTTCTCCGATCGCTTGAGGGCGATGTGGGGATCCTGGGCCTTTGCCCTTGCTCATTGGTGGCTCCAGCTTCGCCGATCTTGCTTGGGCGCAGGGCAGTGCATCCATGCTTGCCATCGTCACTTGAGATGGCTATGGCGGGGTGGCTCGCACAGAGGAGGAAACCTTGTATCTTTGCCCTTGTGGACGCTACACTCATATAGAGGAAGAGTCCAAGCAGCCAAAAACATTACAACGCCATACATAAAAGGCTAACCACATCAATACACAGAAACACATGCCGGCCCAACATCTAAGGCGACTACTTGTGACTCTCTACCGACAACCCATATGGGAACGGATCTACCCTAATCAACACGGCAAATCACCAAAACACAAACTCCTGCCCAATGAGCCTAAGGACCGTCTGAGCTAAAACCGGCACGCCGTCGAAATCCATCCCGCCGTCGAAATCCACCCCGTTCCTGTGGTGCCAAAGACACCAGAACACAAGACAATGGAGGTCCAGAGGTCATTGGCCACTCTCGAGGGCGCACGAAATGAGATCTAGTGATAGTATTTATGTTGGACTTATCTTTTCTCTCTCTCTCTCTCCCTCTCTCTCCCTCTCTCTCTCTATATATATGTGTGTGTGTGTGTGTGTGTGTGTGTGTGTGTGTGTGTGTGTGCATTTTGAATTTGAGTTTATAATTTTTCACAATTGCAGATGCATATCTTGTACCACATGGCCCATGTGGTAAGCAACCTAAAATAAAAGCATATTTTGTGAAACAAAAGTATAGAGTTATAAAAATTTACAAATCTGTGTTTTAAAGGTGATATCTGTTGAATCATGGATGGGCTTTAGGCCCATATGGACAATGATTCCTAGTTAATCTTGAGGCCCATGTATGGTATGGCAGGTGGTGGGAAGTTTAGTCCCATCTTGCTAGTTGAGGAGAGTTGAGACCACTTTATAAGGGCTACTCTACCACTTGCCATTGGGAGCTTGTGAAGAGGAGTGGTACACACGCGCTCCTCCTCCTCCGCCGCCCGCCTCGCCTCGCCTCGCCTCGCCACGACGCGCGCGCGGGTTGCGGGAATGAGCCGAGCCGGAGCTTATTTTTGCCGCTCAGGAACAAATTAATTAATCAGGGATTAATTAACGAGTCGCTAACAGGTGGGCCACTGTCCGAGACGTTGGACTGTGTGCTGACGCGTTGCCGGGAGTGCGACGCTTGCCGGGAAGGCGTCGACTCGGTCGTGGGCCTCCGCCCAGGCCCATGACTTCCTGCCCGACTGCCTATATAAGAAGGCTCTGCCCAGTGGAGTGACCTAGTTCGGTTCACTCACTTCCTCTGCCCAGTGGAGATCCTGCCCGGGAGAACGGCAATAAGGTTTTTGGGGAGCGTCTCGGCGCGACTGCTCCTGACCCGTCCCCAGCTCAGTCAGCCTCTGCTTCTCCTACTTCCTTGCATCAACACCATGGTTGACGATGCCGTCGCCGAGAAGAAGGCCACGGATGAGGCTGAGGCTGCTGCTGCCGCCGCCGCGTTGGCCTAGACAACCGGAGGGTATGATCTGTTCATCCCTCATTTACTCGTGTTTGTGCTAGCCATATATGTGCTGCTCATAGATGGTTTATTTCTATGTTCTGTACATGCTCGTATGCTTAGGAATCGGTATGAGATGCATGCCGTATTTGCCAAGCTTACTGTCTACTCGTGGATTATTCTAATTAGAAAAGTGCTAATATCTCCAACAATCCAAAAACCTTATTTTAGGCACTTTTCGATTCAAGGCTTTGCCGCGACACTGAAACCGGAAAAGTTTAATGGGACGCATTTTAAGCGTTGGCAGACAAGGGCCACCTTGCGGCTCACAGCAATGAACGTGTTCTGGGTTGGTGCTGTGTCTCCCACAGAAACGATTGTTCCTGAATAGGAAAAGGCGTTTAGGGAGGCAACCACCATCTTTGTGGGAGCCGTTCTTACTGTGATTGGAGACAAGTTGGTTGACGCATATCTCCATATGCGTGTTGCCAAAAACTTGTGGGATGCGCTCGAAGCTAAGTTCGGTGCAACCGATGCTGGGAGCGAACTTTATGCCATGGAGCAGTTTCATGATTACAGGATGGTTGATAATCGTGCTGTATTGGACCAGGCTCATGAGATACAGTGCATCACTAAGGAGCTGGAGCTCCTGAAGTGTGAGTTACCGGACATATTTGTCACGGGTTGCATTATTGCAAAACTCCCTCCTGGATGGAGGAACTTTGCTACTTCTCTCAAGCACTTGAGACGTGAATTCTCTGTTGAGGATGTCATCGGTCATCTCAGTGTTGAGCAGAACTCGAGAGCAAAGGACTCACACGTGAAAGGGGCAGTGGGTTCTTCTAGCGCCAATGTGGTGCAGAAGAACTTCCACAAGTTCAAGGGAAAGAACTCTGTCCAGCATAATACTACCTTTAAGAAGAAGGGTAAGAAGAAAGACAAAAAGAGAGATGGCTGCTTTACTTGTGGTTCAGAGGAACACTGGGCAAACAAGTGCCCAAACAAGTACAAGTGAGGGAGTCCTGGACTAGGGGGTGTCCGGATAGCCGGACTATCAATATCCGCCGGACTCCCAGACTACGAAGATAGAAGATTGAAGGCTCCGGCTCGTGTCCGGATGGTACTTTCCTTGGCGTGGAAGGCAAGCTTGGCGATACGGATATGTAGATCTCCTACCATTGTAACCGACTCTGTGTAACCCTAGCCCTCTCCGGTGTTTATATAAACCGGAGGGCCTTAGTCCGTAGGACGAACATACATCTCAACAATCATACCATAGGCTAGCTTCTAGGGTTTAGCCTCCTTGATCTCGTGGTAGATCTACTCTTGTACTACCCATATCATCAATATTAATCAAGCAGGACGTAGGGTTTTACCTCCATCGAGAGGGCCCGAACCTGGGTAAAAACATTGTGTCCCTCGTCTCTTGTTACCATCCGCCTAGACGCACGGTTCGGGACCCCCTACCCGAGATCCGCCGGTTTTGACACCGACATTGGTGCTTTCATTGAGAGTTCCTCTGTGTCGTCGCTGATAGGCTTGATGGCATCTTCAACCAGCAACGCTGTCCAGGGTGAAACTTTTCTCCCCGGACAGATCTTCGTATTCGGCGGCTTTGCACTGCGGGCCAATTCACTTGGCCATCTGGAGCAGATCGAAAGCTACGCCCCTGGCCGTCAGGTCAGATTCGGAATCTTAAACTTCATGGCCGATCTCCACGGAGACTTGATCTTTGACGGACTCGAGCCACAGCCAAGCGCGCCGCACTGTGACGATGGGCACGATCTAGCTCTGCCGCCGGACAGTGCCTTGGTGGCCGCACTCGGATCCGCTTCGGCCATTAGCCCGGAGCCGATCGCCCAGATCGAGGGTCGGTGGATAGACGCCGCCCCGGGGGCTTCAACATCCACGGCGATGGAGCCAAACACTGACCTTGTCCCCTGCGAGACTCATGATTCCGAGGCGCCGGACTCCTCACCGGACTCCGAACCTCCCGCGCCCCTATCAATCAATCCGGATTGGGCGCCGGTTATGGAATTCACCGCCGCGGACATGTTCCAACACTCGCCTTTTGGCGATATCCTAAACTGATTAAAGCATCTCTCGTTATCAGGAGAGTCCTGGCCGGACTATGGCCAGGATGGTTGGAGTACGGACGACGAAGAAATTCAGAGCCCACCCACCACCCACTTTGTAGCCACTGTCGAGGATTTAACCGACATGCTAGACTACGACTCCGAAGACATCGACGCTATGGACGACGATGCCGGAGACGAACAGGAACCAGCGCCTACAGGGCACTGGAAGGCCACCTCGTCATATGACGTATACATGGTGGATACCCCAAAAGAAGGGGATGGCGAAGAAGCAGCGGAGGCAGACTCTTTAAAGAAGCAGCCCAAACGCCGGCGTCAGCGGCGCCGCTCTAAATCCCGCCACAGCAAGAATGGAGATTCCGGCACAGGAGATAATAACACTCCAGAGAGCGCCGAAGACAATCCCCTCCAGCAAGACTCAGCGCAGGAGGATGCAGAAGCAAGCCCCCACGAGAGGGCGGCAGACGAAGGGGTTGAGGATGATAACTATATGCCTCCCTCCGAAGACGAAGCAAGCCTCAACGACGACGAATTCGTCGTACCTGAGGACCCCGTCGAACAAGAGCGCTTCAAGCGCAGGCTTATCGCCACAGCAAACAGCCTAAAGAAAAAGTAGCAGCAGCTTCAAGCTGATCAGGACCTGCTGGCCGATCGATGGACCGAGGTCCTCGCGGCCGAAGAGTATAAACTCGAACGTCCCTCCAAAAGTTACCGAAGACGCAAGCTGCTCCCCCGTTTAGAGGAGGAAGCACACATATCTTCATCACCAGCGCACGATATGGCTGACCGACCACCCCGTGGTCATGACAGAGAGGCATCTAGGCCACCAGCCAATACCATACCCCGGCATCGCTCCAAAAGTACGAAGCCAAGAGGGAACGCGCCGGACTTGCAAGACATATTGGAGGACAAAGCAAGGCAATCCAGATCCATTTATGGATCACGTGGGCGCCCTACGACCCACGACGAATACCGTCGTGCCGGATACAATAACCCCGGCCGGGCCGAACACAGCAGACAGCGCTCTCTCGAGTTGCGTCGCGATATTGCTCAATACAGGGGCGCCGCACACCCGTTATGCTTCACTGGCGAAGTAATGGATCATCAGATCCCCGAAGGGTTTAAACCCGTAAACATCGAATCTTACGATGGCACAACAGACCCCGCGGTGTGGATCGAAGACTATCTTCTCCACATCCATATGGCCCGCGGCGACGATCTACACGCCATCAAGTACCTCCCACTCAAGCTTAAAGGACCAGCTCGGCATTGGCTTAACAGCTTGCCCGCAGAGTCAATTGGATGTTGGGAAGACCTGGAGGCCGCATTCCTTGATAACTTCCAAGGCACATATGTGCGACCACCAGACGCTGATGACTTAAGCCACATCATTCAGCAGCCAGACGAATTGGCCAGACAATTCTGGACACGGTTCTTGACGAAGAAAAATCAAATCGTCGACTGTCCGGATGCGGAGGCCCTTGCAGCCTTCAAACATAACATCCGGGACGAATGGCTAGCCCGGCACCTGGGGCAGGAAAAGCCGAAATCCATGGCAGCCCTCACATCGTTAATAACCCGCTTTTGTGCGGGAGAGGACAGCTGGCTAGCCCGTAGCAACAATCTCCGTAAAAACTCTGGCAGTCCGGATACTAAGGACAACAACGGCAGGTCACGTCGAATCAAAAACAAGCGCCGCATTAACGGCGACGATAAGGAGGATACGGCAGTTAATGCCGGATTCCGAGGCTCCAAACCCGGTCAGCGGAAGAAGCCATTTAAAAGAACCACTCCGGGTCCGTCCAATCTGGACCGAATACTCGACCGCTTATGCCAGATACATGGCACCTCTGAAAAGCCAGCTAACCACACCAATAGAGATTGTTGGGTGTTCAAGCAGGCCGGCAAGTTAATTGCCGAAAACAATGACAAGGGGCTAAATAGCGACGACGAGGAAGAGACCCGGCCGCCGAACAATAGAGGACAGAAGGGTTTTCCCCCACAAGTGCGGACGGTGAATATGATATACGCGACCCATATACCCAAGAGGGAGAGGAAGCGCGCACTACGGGACGTCTATGCGATGGAGCCAGTCGCCCCAAAGTTCAACCCATGGTCCTCTTGCCCGATCACTTTCGATCGAAGAGACCATCCGACCAGCATACGCCATGGCGGATTTGCCGCATTGGTTGTAGATCCAATTGTCGATGGGTTCCACCTCACGAGAGTCCTGATGGACGGCGGTAGTAACCTGAACCTGCTTTATCAGGATACGGTGCGCAAAATGGGCATAGACCCATCAAGGA
The DNA here is from genome assembly GCA_963921465.1 of Triticum timopheevii. NCBI lineage: Eukaryota > Viridiplantae > Streptophyta > Magnoliopsida > Poales > Poaceae > Triticum > Triticum timopheevii. The sequence continues at coordinate 111,788,546 of OY997270.1, forward strand.
TTAAACCTACAAAGACAACCTTCAAAGGTGTCATCCCAGGAGTGGAAGCCAACTGTACAGGCTCAGTCACACTGGAAGTGGTCTTCGGATCCCCGAATAATTTCCGAAGCGAAGAGTTAATCTTCGACATAGTCCCGTTTCGCAGCGGCTATCATGCTCTGCTCGGACGAACCGCGTTTGCAAAATTCAACGTGGTGCCGCATTATGCATACCTAAAGCTCAAGATGCCAGGCCCTCGTGGAGTCATCACGGTCAATGGAAATACGAAACGCTCCCTCCGAACGGAGGAACATACAGCGGCTCTTGCGGCAGAAGTACAGAGCAGCCTTCTCAGGCAATTCTCAAGTCCGGCAGTTAGAAAGCCGGATACAGCAAAGCGCGCCCGGAGCAATACCAACCAAGACCACCTGGTGCGATCAGAGCATGCGTAGCAATGCGGCCCCAACCCTCGCCTGCGCATGATCGCAAGAATAACACTCCGCGTACATCATTACGCTTTGGAGATACCATGGGCGCAGGGGAAGGGGCACGATCACAAGGGACCAAGAGTGCGGCTCGATCACACCAGGGGCTCACGCGAGCGCCCCCCTTGTTTTTATCTTTATCTTTTCTTCTTTTATGTATACAGGACTCTGTTAACCAGAAGCCCTGTTCGATGGCGAACTTGCCGAACTCATGATGCAAACAGTCAGGGACTAAAGGAGGCCGCGGCGAATATTCAGGTGGTCTCAATTACGAGCATTAAATTCAATTACATACACCAAGTCTGCAGCTCATCCCTGGAGGGGGACATGTTTATTTAGTCCAAATCCCTTGCTTACCGCACTATTTGTATCAGTCCGCTCTACTAGCAGATCTTCTTTCATAAATAATGCAGCACCTTTTTATTGCAATTGCGTTATCTCTTATATATGTTCATTATATGACATCTTGCACCCGTATATTTTGGTACGGCTGAATACGCCAGGGGCTTCTGTTCCCCAGATTATGGTGTGATAAAGTCCGAACACTTTCACAAGTGCGGCACCCCGAACTTATAGCATTATATGAATCGGCTCCGAATCATGTCTTGGGTCAATAGTTGGGTTTGCCCGGCTCCCATGTTTTGGTGCCTTACGTTCCGTTCCGTCGGCTAAGGTAGCACTGGAAGAACCACTGCGATTGCGCCCCGGTTGAGCCGGGTTAACGCCTCAGTGAAGAAAGCTAAAACTGACTGGCATGATAAGGCGAGAGACTGGTCGCTGTTCGAGAGGTTCTTTCGGGTCCTTAAAGACTCACGCCGCTTCGAGCGAAGTTCCGGATAATGTCCGATGAAGGCGTGGATAGCGCCCCGGATTCGGTCTTCCGAATACCAGGGGCTTCGCCGAAATTTAAAATTATAGAATTCTATGGCTAAGTGAGAGTGTTCAAGCACTATAAGTCCGGTTGCCTTGTTCGTCGTGTTGAGCGCCTCCCTAGATGGACCCACAAATGGGAACAAGAGTGCTCAAGTTTATCACCGAACACCCCAGCACTTGTGGCTTGGGGGCTGAAGCCAACGACTTGCCATCTCTCAGATTTAACAAACGGCCGCACAGAAGGTAATATTTTAAATTAAACAAGCGTTGCTCATGGCGCATATAAACGAAGTTTTCGGCGCACAGGATAAATACACAGCGAGTTCACTCAAAAATTACATTTCGGGAGCACTCATCTGCAATATCGCAGGCTCCCTTCAGGACAACTTTATAATACCGCTCCGGCGTGCGATGCTCCTTGCCCGGCGGCGGTGGGTCCGTGAGAAGCCTCTCCGCATCCAGTTTGCCCCATTGCACCTTTATGCGGGCAAGGGCCCGACGAGCGCCCTCAATACAGGCAGAGCGCTTGACTACATCGAGCCTGGGGCATGCATTCACCAGCCGCCGCACTAGGCCAAAGTAGCTTCCAGGCATGGCCTCTCCAGGCCACAGCTGGACTATGAGGCCCTTCATGGCCTCCTCAGCTACCTTGTGGAGTTCGACCAGCTGCTTCAGCTGGTCGCTTGGGGGCACCGGATGGCCGGCCTCAGCATACTGAGACCAGAAGACCTTCTCCGTCGAGCTCCCCTCCTCGCCACGATAGAACGCGGCGGCATCAGACGCACTGCGCGGCAGATCTGCAAACGCCCCTGGAGAGCTCCGAATTCGGGTAAGTATCCGGTAATTCACATTAACATGCCTGCTTTGCATGAAAAAGGCCTTACCCGCCGCTATCCTCTTTATGTCCTCAACCTCCTGAAGGGCCTTCTGGGCCTCGGCCTTGGCGGACTTGGCACTTTCGAGAGCTGAGGCAAGCTCGGACTCTCGAGTCTTGGAGTCACGCTCCAAACTCTCATGCTTTTCCATGAGAGCCTGGAGCTCTTGCCGAACTTCCGCCACCAGTGCCTCTTGCTTTTCTCGCTCAGCCCGTTCCGTGGCCGCATTGCGTTCGGCCGCGGACACGGCATCCTTCAGGGCTGCCACCTCGTTAGTGGCCCCTGCAATACACATATTATCCTTGTTAATTTCATTTGCAACCAAAATCCTTTTCTGTGAGGTACTTATTTAAAGTGGTGTTACTCACCTTCTTTTTCCTCGAGCTGCCTCTTGGCATGGCCGAGCTCTTGCTCGGACCGCTCGAGATCCTTCTTCAGCACCTCGACCTCTGCCGTTAATGCGGCAGAGGACAGCAGTGCAGCCTGCAAACTCATATTGACATATTTTTAGCAACCCTGCGTATATCTTGTTAGATCCTCAGTCCGGCTTTTCCTTCCGAACACCGAACTAAGCATCAGGGGCTACTGTCTATACGGTATTACATTACATAATTTTAACTTCTTACCTCAAAGCCTGTTAGAAGGCTGCTGCAGGCTCTGGTCAGTCCGCTCTTGGCGAGCTGAACCTTCTCAATCACCGCACTCATGATAGTGCGGTGTTCTTCCTCAATGGAAGCGCCTTTAAGCGCCTCCAACAGGTTATCCGGCACCTCCGGTTGGACGGAGGCTGCCGGCGTCACGGTCCTTCCCTTCTTTCGAAGGGGCCGCTTGCCGGACTCTGGAACCATTACGGGTTCCGATGTAGAGTCCGGCGCAAAGTCCGGGAGGTCGCCTGACGGCGCCTCCGGAGCCTCCTCCTGATGGGTCCCCTCTTGGGATCCCACCTCGGCGTCCTCGTCGGCGCGTGGGGTAGAGGCGGTCGGGATGGAATTTACGTCCGACGAGGCCAATGACCCGCTCATTGAGTCGGGGAGATCGTCATCGACTGGACTACGGACAGAATGCGGCATTAGAAGGATACTACGCGACATGAAAGGTACGGCATATAAATGATCCGAATACTTACGATCCAGCCGGACGCCTGGCCCTTGGAGGCCACTCATCCTCGCCAACGCTGATGTTGGCGAAACTGTCCGGGGGGATAGTTCTCCCCCTCTTGGACCCTTCGACCGCCCCGATTGGGGAGGCCTTCCTCTTCTTCTCTCCCTCCTCTGGGAGAGAGTACTCCTCCTCCTCGTCTTCAGGGGAGGAGTCCTCGTCGTCGTCAGACGCCTGATTACGGGAACTCTTTCGAGTCCCCGTGGCCACCTTCTTGGCCTTCTTCTCCGGCACCACGTGCGGTGCCGGAACCAGCATCCCTGCTAAGCGGGCGTCCACTGGTTCTTCTGGCATGGGAGCCGGGCTGATGAGCAGCTTGGCCTTCTCCATCCATTCCTGTCAAAGGAAGAGGCAGATTAAAACCTCACTAGAGTCAATCTAATTACCACAAGTGTCCCATAATGGGGTTGAATCACTTGCCTCGTCAGTCGGAGATTGCGAGCTGAATCCGCGGTCTTCGGTCACGGATCCGGGGGCTTCGGCGCCCTTGAACAGCACCCTCCAGGCACCTTCGTGTGTTATATCGAAGAGCCCGTTTAGTGTCTGGTGCTGTTCCGGATTGAACTCCCACAAATTGAATGCCCGTTCTTGGCATGGGAGAATCCGCCGGAGGAGCATGACTTGGACCACGTCGACGAGCCGGAGCCTATTGCTCACCATCTTCTTGATGCAGGCTCGGAGTCCCGTCACCTCCACCGGATTGCCCCACTGCAAGCCCTTCTCTTTCCAGGAGGTGAGCTGCGTGGGGATTCCAGATCTAAACTCGGGGGCCGCTGCCCATGTGGGCTTGCGCGGCTCGGTGATGTAGAACCACCCCGATTGCCACCCCTTGACGGAGTCCACGAAGGTCCCTTCTAGCTAAGGGACGTTGGGTAATCTGCCCAACATAGCGCCTCCGCATTCTGCTTGCGTCCCCTTCACAACCTTCGGCTTGACGTTGAAGGTCTTGAGCCACAGGCCGAAGTGGAGCTGGATGCAGAGAAAGGCCTCGCACACGACGATAAACGCCGAGATGTTGAGGATGAAGTTCGGCGCCAAATCGTGGAAATCCAGGCCGTAGTAAAACATGAGCCCCCGGACAAATGGATGGAGCGGAAAGCCCAGTCCGCGGAGGAAGTGGGGGAGGAAGACGACCCTCTCATGAGGCCCGGGGGTAGGGATGAGCTGCCCCTCGTCGGGCAGCCGATGCGCAATATCGCTGGAAATGTATCCGGCGTCGCGCAGCTTGGTGATGTCCTCCTCCTTGACGGTGGAGGCCAACCATTTACCTCCCGCTCCGGACATATTCGGAGAAGGTCGAGGCGAGATGCGCGAGCTTGGGCGTTGGAGCTTGAGTTCGCAGGGATGGATAAGCAAAGGAGGAAGAAGGCGTAGGTGAGAAGGTGAATCCTTATCCCTTATATATAGGCGGACAAAACTATGCGTCCCCCACCGGCCTGGTAAAACTCGCTTATCTCCCAAGCGCCACCATCAATGGCGCGGTTGGGTTACCCACGCACGTATTGATGAGAATCCCGGAAGAAGGGGAACACGATCTCTGCTTCGACAGGACGTGCCAAGGAAACCGCTTCGCTAAACGTGCTGAGGTGGTATAGTAATTCAAACAAAGGCTTGGTTGCGGTGTGTTGACACGCCGCATAATACGTCAGCAGATTGAGCTAAGTGTCTATTTTATTCTCTCTACAATGGAATGTGGAAATTATTTTTGCAGAGCCGGACACTATCCTAGTGTTCATTATCTTCTCCGGATTATTCAAGGAAGGAACCCGCCTTGCAATGCCGAACATTATGCACGCCGGACTCATCGTCATTGAAGACTGGTTCAGGGGCTACTGAGGGAGTCCTGGACTAGGGGGTGTACGGATAGCCGGACTATCAATATCCGCCGGACTCCTAGACTACGAAGATAGAAGATTGAAGACTCCGGCTCGTGTCCGGATGGTACTTTCCTTGGCGTGGAAGGCAAGCTTGGCGATACGGATATGTAGATCTCCTACCATTGTAACCGACTCTGTGTAACCCTAGCCCTCTCCGGTGTTTATATAAACCAGAGGGCCTTAGTCCGTAGGACGAACATACATCTCAACAATCATACCATAGGCTAGCTTCTAGGGTTTAGCCTCCTTGATCTCGTGGTAGATCTACTCTTGTACTACCCATATCATCAATATTAATCAAGCAGGACGTAGGGTTTTACCTCCATCGAGAGGGCCCGAACCTGGGTAAAAACATTGTGTCCCTCGTCTCTTGTTACCATCCGCCTAGACGCACAGTTCGGGACCCCCTACCCGAGATCCGCCGGTTTTGACACCGACAACAAGAAGTCAGGACAGGACTCCAAGTCTGTCAATGTCACTCTGAGCAATAATGATGCGGCATCTGGGTATGGTAATCTGTTTACCATACTTTCAGTTTGTCAGTCCACCGATTGATGGGTTGACACTGGGGCCAATATTCATGTGTGTGCTGATGTGTCTTTGTTTTCTTCTTACCAGGTCGCACGAGATTGTTTCGTCCTGATGGGGAATGGCTCGCATGCTTCTGTTCATCGTGTTGGCACTGCAGATCTGAAGTTTACTTCGAGAAAGATCGTGCAACTGAAGAACGTGCAGCATGTCCCCGCCATCAAGAAGAATCTCGTTAGTGGCTCCCTTCTATGTAAAGAAGGGTTTAAGTCAGTATTTGAGTCTAACAAAGTAGTCGTATCTCGGTATGGAGTATTTGTTGGAAAAGGATATGAGTGTGGTGGTTTGTTCCACCTTTCCCTGGAGGATTTCTGTAATAAATTCGTGAACCAAATTCATTCTAATGTGAACGAAATCTGAGGTCTGGCATTCACGTCTTTGTCACATAAATTTCGGTTGTATGACGCGGCTAGCTAAAATGGACTTAATCCCGAGTTTCACTTTAGCCAAAGGCTCTAAGTGCCATGCGTGTGTGCAAGCTAAGCAACCTCGTAAGCCTCACAAGCTTGCGAAGGAGAGACACCTGGCACCGTTAGAGCTCATACATTCAGATCTCTGTGAGATGAATGGTGTGTTGACTAAAGGTGGAAAGAAATACTTCATGACTCTGATTGATGATTCCACTAGATTCTGCTATGTGTATTTGTTAAATACTAAGGATGAGGCTCTACACTACTTTAAAGTCTATAAGGCTGAAGTTGAGAGCCAACTTGACAAGAAAATAAAATGAGTCCGGTCTGATCGTGGTGGAGAGTACTTTTCTAATGAGATTGATTTATTCTGTGCGGAACATGGTATTATTCATGTGAGGACGCCTCCCTACTCACCCCAGTCAAACGGGGTTGCCAAACGGAAAAGACCGTACTCTAACTGATTTGGTTAATGCCATGTTAGATACATCGGGTTTATCCAAGGCATGGTGGGGGAGGCTGTATTGACATCATATGTCATGTCCTGAATAAAGTTCCCACAAAAGATAATGAAACTACTCCCTATGAGCAATGGGAAAAGAAAAGAACTACACTCTCTTACTTACGCACTTGGGGCTGCTTGGTGAAAGTCAACGTGCCGATAACCAAAAAGCGCAAGTTGGGACCAAAGACTGTGGATTGCGTTTTTCTTTGCTATGCCAAGCATAGCGCTGGCTATAGATTTCTAGTGGTGAAATCTGATGTACACGACGTGAAGGTCGGTACGATCATGGAGTCTAGGGATGCTACATTCTTTGAGGATATTTTTTCTGTGAGAGATATGCAAAGCACTTCTAGACTGGAATCTGATGAGCCTCCCGAACCTGCCATTCTGATGGAATATTATGAACATAAAAGTGATGAGAGTTCCACGGAGGATGACGAGGAAGCTCCTGTTAGGAGCAAGAGACAAAGGACTGCAAAGCCTTTTGGTGATGATTTCCTAGTGTACCTCGTGGATGATGACACTCCCAGTTCCATTTCAGAAGCTTATGCATCTCCGGATGCTGACTACTGGAAGGATGCAGTCCGTAGCGAGATGGATTCCATCTTGGCTAACGGGACATGGGAGATCACTGATCATCCTTATGGTTGTAAACCATTGGGATGTAAGTGGGTGTTCAAGAAGAAGCTTAGGCCTGATGGTACTGTTGATAAGTACAAGGCTAGGCTTGTGGCCAAGGGTTATACCCAGAAAGAAGAAGAGGATTTCTTCGACACTTACTCACCTGTGGCTAGACTGACAACCATTCGAGTGTTACTCGCTTTGGCTGCCTCGCATGGTATCCTCATTCATCAGATGGACGTTAAGATGGCTTTCCTTAACGGAGAGCTAGACGAGGAAATTTACATACAACAACCAGATGGCTTTGTAGTAAATGGTCGGGAAAGAAAGGCGTGCAAGCTAGTGAAATCCTTGTATGGCCTGAAAAAAGCACCGAAGCAATGGCATGAGAAGTTTAACACTACTCTGACATCTGCTGGCTTTGTTGTTAATGAAGCTAACAAATGTGTATACTATCGCTATGGTGGGGGCAAAGGAGTTATACTCTGTCTGTATGTCGATGACATACTGATATTTGGGACCCACCTCATAGTCATTGAGGAGGTCAAGGATTTTCTATCTCATAACTTTGAGATGAAAGACCTGGGCGTTGCTGATGTTATCTTGAACATCAAGCTACTAAGAAATTCTGAGGGTGGAATTACACTTTTGCAATCCCACTATGTTGAGAAGATTTTGAGCCGTTTTGGATATTCGGACTGCAAACATTCTGCAACACCATATGATCCTAGCGTGCGGATTCGAAAGTTCGAAGACACGACTATAGATCAATTGAGATATTCTCAAGTGGTTAGTTCATTGATGTACCTAGCATGTGCTACTCGTCCTAACATCTCATTTGCTGTGTGCAAACTGAGTCGGTTTATTTCCAATCCGGGAGATGTGCATTGGCATGCTGTTGAGCGAGTGATGCGTTACTTGCAAGGTACTGCGAACTATGGGATTCACTATTCTGGGTACCCGACAATACTTGAGGGGTATAGTGATTCAAATTGGATATCTGATGCTGATGAGATGAAAGCCACAAGTGGACATGTCTTCACACTTGGTAGTGGTGCTGTTTCCTGGAAGTCTTGCAAGCAGACGATCTTAACCAGATCGACTATGGAAGCAGAACTCACAGCATTAGACACATCATGCGTCGAAGCAGAATGGCTTCGAGAGCTTTTGATGGATTTACCCGTGGTTGATAAACCAGTGCCGGCTGTCCTTACGAACTGTGATAATCAACTGGTGATTGCCAAGGCTAAGAGTTCAAAGGACAACATGAAATCCACAAAGCACATAAGATGAAGATTGAAATCTGTCAGAAAATCAAACTCCGGAGTGATAGCGTTGGATCATATCCAGACGGCTAAGAATCTGGCAGACCCTTTTACGAAAGGGCTATCACGGGTTGTGATAAGAAATGCATCGAGGGAGATGGGTATGAGACCCACGTAAGTTGCCATGGGGGTAAACCGACCTATGTGATCGGAGATCCCGTGAATTAGGACCTGGGAAAACAATCCATCGGTCAACTGAGGAGAGTATTCTTAAAAAACCCACTCCGTTGGAGATGCAGTACTACTCTTAAAGAGTAAGGCAGGCTGACTTTTGTCTTAATGCGTTCCAAAGCTTGTGTAAGCAAGACGCTAACCTACAAAGCATTCTTTGGAGGAACACGCCTATGTGAGCCCGACTGCCGGTCATAGTCTATGAGATTGGATGATCTCTAGGAAGCTCATGAGAAGGTACGGAGTATGACTAATAAGCTCCACCCGTGGGGTTTAGCCTTCGACAGCCACGTATCAGCTGGCAATAGGCGAAACTTCTGCACGCCAGACTGACAATTCAAGGCATAGTCCATTGTTCAGTTGTGAAGAAGTCTAATCCTGTTGCTCTAGGCGGAAGTTCAACTTAACAGTCTCTACTGAAATTTCTGATATATCAAACATTGTTTGGAACAGTTGACAAACTTATGTGCCTCGAGATCTGGTGGGGGATTGTTGAATCATGGATGGGCTTTAGGCCCATATGGACAATGATTCCTAGTTAATCTTGAGGCCCATGTATGGTATGGCAGGTGGTGGGAAGTTTAGTCCCACCTTGCTAGTTGAGGAGAGTTGAGACCCCTTTATAAGGGCTCCTCTACCACTTGCCATTGGGAGCTTGTAAAGAGGAGTGGTACATGCGCGCTCCTCCTCCTCCGCCGCCCGCCTCGCCTCGTCACGACGCGCGTGCGCCGCGGGTTGCGGGAATGAGCCGAGCCGGAGCTTATTTTTGCCGCTCAGGAACGAATTAATTAATCAGGGATTAATTAACGAGTCGCTAACAGGTGGGCCACTGTCCGAGACATTGGACTGTGGGCTGACTTGTGTTGCCGGGACGCTCCCTTGCCGGGGAGTGCGTCGACTCGGTCGTGGGCCTCCGCCCAGGCCCACGACTTCCTGCCCGACGACCTATATAAGAAGGCTTTGCCCAATGGAGTGACCTAGTTCGGTCCACTCACTCCCTCTCGCGTAACATAGCCGTCATCTACTGTTCCTTGCTCTGTGCTGTCTCTGGCGACTCCATCCCGACGACCGCGTGCACGGTTGGTCGGGAGAGCAGGTGCCTCTGGAACCCTGCTGTTCGAAATCCTGCCCGGGAGAACGGCAATAAGGTTTTTGGGGAGCGTCTCGGCGCGACTGCTCCCGATACGTCCCCAGCTCAGTCAACCTTTGCTTCCCCTACTTCCCCTGCATCAACACCATGGTCGACGCCGCCGCCGCCGAGAAGAAGGCCACGGACAAGGCTGAGGCTGCTGCTGCCGCCGCCGCGTTGGCGTGGCCAACCGAAGGGTATGATCTGTTCATCCCTCATTTACTCGTGCTTGTGCTAGCCGTATATGTGCTGCTCATAGATAGTTTACTTCTATGTTCTGTACGTGCTAGTATGAATCGGCATGAGATGCATGCCGTATTTGCCAAGTTTACTGTGTACTCGTGGATTAGTCTAATTGGAAAAGTGCTAATATCTCCAACAATATCATGGTATCTTCGATACCCAGCTATGTTCCCCTTGGATACCCACCCCTTTCTTAAAAAAAATGGCCCGAGACCTCATGCTCACACGCGTCACTCGCAGCAGTTCGGAAGAAGCACACGTGTTGCGCAGAACAATCTAGACGAGCCAGTCGCGCGTATACTTAAGCAACCATAGCGTGTCCCACAAAATACTCAATTCACCTCACTTTCACCTTGCGACTGCGGCCAGCACACTATCCACCTCCACGTCCACAGCCAAACGCCCGATCTCCCATCCCATGGAGCAGCGTCACGCGGACAAAATGCCGGCGAGCGCGCCGCATCACGACGAGCATCCGAAGCAGCAGTCTCCCGACGAGGAGGAGGCTTCTTCGCTGAGCCCCACGGTGGCGAGGCTGGTCCGGGAGTCCATCGTCTCCAAGCCGGCGGACGGCGGGAAGGCGGCCGCCGACGGCTCGTCGGACATCCTGGCCTTCGCGCGCTCCGTCGACCGGGTGGACTCCAGCCTCGAGTAGCTTCGCTAGTTTGTGCTTTTAGTATCCACGCTCACTTGCTTGTATACCGTAGTAATAAAACGCCCTACAGTTTATTTCCCTTGTTGTGAGCTGCAGAACACCTCATTCGCATCCTTGTCTTTTCCCCCTTTTTTTCAAACTGAGAAGCAAGGTTGCTACAGTAATTAGTAATGGGATATCTGCGGTGAGTTTGGTCAACTTCCTGAATGTGCAGCCAATACTCTGTGGGCTTTTCCCCTTTGTTATGAGTGAACAAAGCACTCAATTGTTCCATGAACCTACTACCTCAGGGCAGGCTTGTAAGCAGTTTACACATGTTCATGGGAGATGAAATCAACTGCAAGCCAGTGACACTAGAGATCTGGGGAGATATCCATGGCTGCAGATGTTTTAAGATCTTCTTTTTTGAACCGAAGATGTTTTAAGATCTTGATGTGAGATCATAAGGCATCTCAACATTTCAACTATCAATAGGATTTGAGAAGTAAATAGCAGCTCAAACATGTTCCTGGAGGGCCGGTTTTTCAAATAAGCAGAAGAGGAATTTCAGCGTTTGATGAAGCGGAGACAGTTATTTGATCATATACAAGCAAGCTGCAATAATGAAATTTCATTCAGCTCAAAATAACAATATTTTTATTAAAAAGGTATTAGTATATCGCGTGATACAACCGATACGAGACGCAGCTATCCTCTATTTGACCCAGATATCCATGGAGACGAGATCTAGATATGTACTACTTCAAGCTAGATATAGATATCCATGGAGTACTAGAGACGAGAGCAGAAGAAGAGAGGAGATGCATCAGGCGATGGAGGCGAGCCGTCGGGAGCAGAGGGAGCAGTGGAAGCGGCGGCGGACGCGGATGCAGAGCGGGACGTAGCAGATCCTGGGCGCGCTCTCCACGTCGGTCGCCACCACCCTGCCGCCGCAGTAGGGGCAACGCCCTGCCGCCTGGTACGTCGCCACCACGCGCTCCGGCTCGTCGCACACCACCACCAGGCACATCCTCAGTCCTCACGTCTATCTTGTTCAGGCGTGTGTGTGTGTGAAGTGCGGTGCTCTGTGTTCGGTGCAGCACTACATGGCTCCATTTGTGTTCTACTCGACGAGCAATAATAGAAGCGGATTCTAGGCGGTCGGGAGCATCTGATTCTTTTTTCTTTCGAAAGTACGCCTGATAGCTTACCACTGAGAAACAGTAAAACAGGGCGACCTACCACTAGCATCCGCAGAGGTTTATCTCGGAGATGATAAATCCCGAACATTTGAATTTTTAAGCATAGCAGTCCGAACATTTTCCATGATAACTTTAGTTCAGTCAGGTTAGCAAACATGGCAATTTTTAGACAAACAAAAACAAACTATGACAAAGTTGCCATGTTTATGTTTTAACAACTGAAGATGCCACATCGCATCAACTAAAGTTGTCATCAAAAAAGTTCGAAATGGCATGCTTAAAATTCAAACGTTTAGGATTTATTAGGATCTTTTTTTCATTGGTGCATTCACAGAGCTTTGGGCTTGGGCATTGTCGATCCGGTGCTGTCTAGCTGGGCTATTTGGGGCTTAGGCATGTTACCCTCTATTTTACAAACGGACGTCTGAAGCGTCCTGCGCTGGGCCACATCATCTAGCGTTTTTATCTTTGTGTTTTAATCCAAAAAAAAAAGCGTGCTGGTTGTGAATCAAAACCAGCGACCTCCCTCCTGAAGATAGGCTGGTGTAACCACCCATCTTGTGACATTCAAAACTTTTTCCTTCTTCCTTTTTCTTTGCTCGTTTTCCTTTTTTTGTTTTTTTTGTTTTTTCTTCTTCCTGGTTCGGTTAGCAAACACTACTCTGACGCCTGATGCGCCCAATAGGATGTGCCCAAAAATTAGGCCTGAATCCTATTCGGCGCCTTTAGAGTGCATTCGGTACAGGGCACACACCCCCTCCGTTTTGGGCCTGCCCATTCACTTTTTTTCCCTTCTGTTTTGAACTCCAAAAATCACGCGTGCGACATGATTCAAACTACCGACATCCCAATTCAGGAGAGATCCTATGTGACGCTCTCTGCGTCAAGTAGTCGAGGGATCGCATAGGGATCGATAGACTGGGCCGACCCATCTCTCCCGCAAACAGTAGATCACGCTGGAATAGGAAAAGGTGCGATGCTAGGAATCGAACGCTAGACCCACTGCTTCGCAGCATAAAATTCAAACCAATTGGGCTAGCTAGCTTTTTTGATGAAAGAACATTGCAAATCATTAAGAAAACTCAAACGCTGATCCGAACGTTTTCCAAAAATTCGAACACAACTTTTTTTTCAAAAAAAAACATGAATGTTTTATCAAACATGAACATTATTATTATTTTTCTTACAAATTTTGAGAAAACTCAAACATTTTTCAACACAAAAACGAATTTTGGAGATGCGAACATATTTTTTAGAACGGAAACATTTTTAAACTACCCAAAAAACTCAACACGAACAATTTTTAAAAATTCAAAAAAAAAATTGGAAACACGAACAACTTTACCAAGAGAACATTTTTGAAACACCAGAATTTTTTTTAAAAAACCGAACATTTTTTTAAATTTGCAAACAATTTTGGAAAAGGAACATTTTTTGAAACTCCGAACAAAGCTTCTAAATATGAACATTTTTTGAAATTTGCGAACGAATTTTGGAACGGGAACATTTTTCAAACTCCCAAACAAATTTTTGTAATTTCAAAGCATATTTCAGAAAGCATAACGAAAATGAACAATTTTTTAAATTCTGCACATTTTTTAAAATGTGAACAATTTTTGAAAATTCCAAACATTCTTTGAAAAAACAAGAGCAAATTTTGAAGAAACAAACATTTTTATGAAAAAAAGAGAGTAAATTTCGTAAAAGAACAAAAAATGAAATTATGAACATTTTTTGAAATCCAGAACATTTTTTAAATAAGTGAACAAATTTCCAGGTTTTTGAACTTTTTTGAAAATATGAACAAATTTTGGAAACACGAACATTTTTCGAAATTTGAGAATAAATTTTGTAATTGCAAACATTTTTTTGAATATAGGAACAAAGTTTGTAATCGTGAACAGTTTTTGAAATTCCGAACAAAATTTCAAAAATACGAGCATTTTTAGAAAAAAATGATTTTTTTAATTTATAATTGTTTGGAAAAGAAGCAAAAAGAGAAGAGAAAAAAAAGAACATTTTTATGTTAAATCAAAACATTTTCTGAAATTTAAGAACATTTTTTCAAAAACACAAAAAAGAAAAAAGAACACGAAAAAAGAGAGAAAAGAATAAAAAGGAAAAAAGAAAGAAAGAAAAACGGAAAAAGAAAAGAAAAAACCGGTTCCTGAACCTGCTAGAAGGTTCCCAAAACCGGCTGGAACCTTCCAGCAGATTCCCAAAACCGGGATCGGTGGAATTCTTCTAATGGGCTGGCCCAAGCGGATCGATCGCTGGATATCCCCCTGTGCGGAACCCCGACAGTTCGACGCAGTGAGCGTCGGCTAGGGAATTCCCCAATTCAGTGCCAATGCAGTAACCAAGTGGGACTCCCGACGTGTTCTGCCAACTTTGCCTTTTCTTTTGGGAAAGGTTTGGGGCCGGTGCGCCGGCGAGTCGTGCGCCGGTCTCATGGGCGCTCGCCACGCGGCAGACCCGGCCCACCAGCCACCGCTCTTTCTAGTATCTCTCATCTTATCCTTATCTCTACCAGGAAACTCTCTCAGCCATTCGTTCTTTCGCCCCACGTCGAATCCCCATCCCCTTCTCTCTCCTTTCTCGTCCTCTCCGACGAACTCCGGTCGGCCAGCCATCACCACGGGCCGGGGAGGAGTGCCAGCCGCCACCACAGGGGAAGTCCGGCAACCACCATTTTTTCCAAGCAACGTTGCAAAGGGAGGCCATGGGCTGCTTGCAAGCCGGGGAAAGCCATGGCCTTCACTCTCCTCATCCTCCTCCCTCGGCGAGGTCGAACGCATGTATCCCGTGAGGCTGGAGATGGCGCCCACCATGAGGGTGGACGGAGGTGCTGGAACCGCCCAACAGAGGCACTACGACGGCATGGCGGAGACGCTGCATCCGTCGCCGGTGAAGCTGCATCTGTCGACGGCGGCGCTGTGACGACGTGGCCGAGGTGTTGGAACCGGCTGGCGGAGGTGTTGCGTCCGTTGCCGGCGAAGCTGCATCCCCTGCCGGCGGTGCTGCGACGACATGCGATGGGTCATGAGTGAGGTGCTGGAACCCCTCGACAGACGTGCTGCATCCATTTGCTGGCAAAGCTGCATCCATGGCTGGCAAAGCTGCATCCATCGCCCGATTTTGCATTTTTGCTACAACCGTTTATTTTTTTGCTGGAACCAGCACAAGTTTTTGCTACCACCAGTTTTTGGGTTTGCTTGAACTAGCCCCAATTTTGTAAATTTTGCTACCACCGGCGTTTTAGTTCGCTGGAGCGAGCTTCGTTTTTTGCTACCACTGGCATTTTTTGATTTGCTGGAACAACGTCCAATTTGCATGATTTGCTACGACCGTATTTTCGATTTGCTAGAACCGGTGCCATTTTTTTGCTACAACCGTCTTTTTGGATGCGAACTACGGCGTTATCGTCGTTGAATCTGCAGCGAGGCGAGGGGGAGGCAGCACCGGCAAGGGGTGAGCGTTGGCGGCGACTGTCGACAGCGGGGGATGGCGAGCTTCGAGGCCGGTCGTCTCGCTCGGGGTAATCTGCGTGGGGTCGCTCGGGATAATCAACGCGGGTCTGGGGCTGTCGCTCACGAAGAAGAGGAAGGCGAGGGACGGAGGAAGATGAGGATGTGGAAGGCAGATCAAACGGCTGTGGTGCGCTGTATCGGGCGGCTGGGGCGCGGCCGGCCCAACTATTGGGCCGGCGCGCCGGCGCCTAGTAGTCGCCTTTTCTTTTTTACTTCTTGAAATGCAACGCTTTGAAAACACAGCAGTTTCCTTTTTTTTGTTTTTTCTTCGTCTGTTTTTTATTTTATTTTTTCTTTCTCTTTTTATCTTCTTTTCCTGTTTGTACAATTCGTGAACTATTCTTAATTTGTGAAATTTTCAAATTCGTGAACTTATTTCAAATTGCAGGAACTTTTTTTAAATTTGATGAACTTTTAAAAAAATGCTGAATTTTTTTAAGAATTGATGATTTTAAAAAAATGGTGAACTTTTTCAATATAAATTCGATGAAATTTTTCATCGGTGAACTATTTTTCAAATTTGTGAACTTTCTGAAGTATGTGAAGTTTTTTCAAAATCTATGGACATTTTTGAATTCATGAACTTTTTCATTGCTTTGTTCTTTCTCCCCAATGACTATGTACACGCCGCGTCTGCTTCGTCCCACTGCTCATGCTTTAGTTTCTACTCCTCCGTTCCTAAATATAAGTTTTTGTAGAGATTTCACTATGGACCACATACGGATGTATATAGATGCATTTTAGAGATTCACTCACTTTGCTCCTTATGTAGTTCATAGTGACATCTTTACAAAGACTTAGAGCATGTCTAGTAGAGCCCTTAAACCCTTAAATCTAAAATCAGTTTTAAGGGTTGAGAATTGGCCATTTTTGATACTTTTAATGGTTGAAAAATAGGGGCAAAGACTAGAACCCTCAAACCCAACCCTTATAACAGAATATTCCGTTATAAGGGTTGGGTTTGAGGGTTCTAGTCTTTGCCCCAACCCCAACCCTTAAAACTGTCATTTGACATATCACAATTTTCACTAGAAAAACACAATCAACCTTCAAACAAACACAGAAATGAAGATCATTGATGCATGGTTTAATAGTTTACACCACCACTCATCGGAGTGTCACCTCGAAGAGTAGAGGACGCACCACGAAATATCCTCTTCCTCTCTGCGATGTCCTGCTTGTACTCCTTCCACCATATCAATTGGTCTACATCCATGTCCTTCTTGGACACCATAGCAACTCCTCAATGTCCGAATCGTACGATGATGACCAACCGGAATCATCGGACAACGACTTCATGTCGTCGGTGTTCACCTCCATCTACACAATACAACAAACAATAAATTGTGAGTGCCAACAATGAATCAAAAAGGAAAAAATGAAACAAAAAGAAAGAAAAGGAGGCATACTTGCGGGGAGCTCGGGGCAACGCGGCTGCCTCTGGCCCGCCTGGCCTCTAGCGCGGCGGCGTGGAGGCCTAGGGCGGCGGGGCGCGGGGGGCCGGGGAAGGGGCGCGGGCGGCCGTGGGGCGCGGCGGCTGGGGGGCGGGGCGCGCGACTCCTCTGGCTGCTGCGCGGGCGCGAGGCAGCGGGGAACGGCGGATCCGGCGGCGAGGACTGCGGCGCAGCTGCAGCGGCCTCGCGCGCGTTGAGGGGATGCGGGGGGTGGCCAGAATGGCGGCGGCCGGCGGCCGGCGGCTCGGGTGGGCGCGGGCGGGAGGTTGGGGACGGGTAAAACTCCCTCCCGCGCTCAGCCAGAACACAGATGCGGGTTGGGGTAGTTTTCGCCCCCCAACCCTCACTTCTACAGGTTGGGAGGGGGGTTGAGGGTTGGACCCTTAAATTTTTTTAAGGGTTTGAGGGTTAAGGGGTTCTAGTCTACATGTTTTTTCGCTCGCAAACTGTAAAAAAGCGGTTATTTATAAGAGTTTGAGGGTTTGAGTGTACTACTAAAGATGCTCTTATATTTAGAAACGGTGGGAGTATACACTTGTTTGAACAGCAAAATTAGGGAGTTTTCACCAAAAGAGCAACATTGGGGAGTCAATTATTTTGCTGTTAAGTTGAGATAATTGCTCCTATGTGTGGCTGGAAACACTTTCATATCCATCTGTTAGCTAAATTGTGAGATTCTTGACCACTGTTGAATTTTTTTTACCTCCACAATAGGTTAAAGTGTTATTTTTTTTCCTTGTGTGTGCTGCACATGTCCATTCCCTTTTCCTCGCTTCAAAACACAACAAGGCATGGCAAGAAGTTTCTGCATATATATTACTCCCTCCGTCCGGAAATACTCGTTGGAGAAATTCATAAAAATGGATGTATCTAAAACTAAAATACTTCTAGATAAATCCATTACTCTGACAAGTATTTCCGGACGAAGGGAGTAGATATCTACAAAGCAACTATGGTTTCAGTTGCCCCGTCTTTTGTGTTGGCACAAACATAATCAATTTAACATTTTTTGTGTCTGTTAATTGGTGAGGCTGGATGGTGATCTCATATATGTACCCGCGACAGGAAGTCTCCCATTGTGCGAATTAGCCTCAACTTAGTGCCCTACTAACAGCGTTGCTTTGTGCAATTTAGTTTGCAAGTGGGTGTAAATGAACATCCTATTAAGGAACCACCATAAATTCAGAAACCATCGAGCGGATGAAGCCCTGAAAAGCTTGATGGCAAGAAAAGTGCAAAACTTAGGTAAATCGGTTCTCCTTAGCATTCTGTGTGTAGCATAATTATATTAACTAGCCAATATGAGGTGTGAAGAGGGGTCTCAAAAAGTCGCTTCTTTTGTGAAAATTGTTGGACATCATATATGTAGGAAAAAAAACTAATTTGACTATTATTCCCTTTACTCTGCTTAAACATTTTATGTCTTACGTCACCAGAAAAATGTTGTCCTTTGTGAAAATGGTCACTTATTGTATACGTCTATGAAAGAACAAAAATGTTGTCTTCTAAAAAAATGTCAGTTGTATGTTTCATGTTTCTGAAAGAGTTCCGAAGATCATGTTGGTCATCCATTAAGGTCTTTTTTGATAAATGACATTTCATTAAATTAATATATCGAGGTGATACAACCGCATCGAAAGAAAGCCCGGCCTCTGCATAGCTTGAATTTTTTTTTTGAAAAGGGGGAATTCCCCGGCCTCTGCATCAGAAAGATGCATACGGCCATCTTATTAACCAAATAACACAGTGCCAACATGGTTCCAAAGTCTCCATAAGTCATAACAAAAAAGGAAAAAAGCTCACACAGAGCCAAAGAGGGCTAGAAACACCCACTAGCCATGAACAGACGCCACAACCGGCTGGCTAAAACTAGATAGGTAAACTAGCTTGATGCACACAGCCAATAAGTCCAACCGATCCAAAAATAAATATCGTTTTACAGCTAAAATAATAAATCAGTCCAGCCTATGGTGTGGCAGATCCTATCCGGAGATCACACCGCCATCCATGGAGGGAGAAAACATCTCCGGCCGTACGCTCCAGCCGTGACGCCATCATAGAAAGGTCCCTGTCCTCCGGCCTCTGCAGGATAGACCAAGTACGGAGCAATCGTGTACATACATGAATAACCTGCATAGGAGATGAGACACATTTATTATTAAAAACCATATCATTCCTAAAAAACCACAATGCCTACCATAAGGCGGCCGCCCCCACAAGAACATGTGCAGAAAATTGTTTATCAATATCCCGCAACCAGTTGCCGAGCATGTTACGTGCACTACGTGGGGGGGGGGGGGTATAAATTTGAAGCTACTTGAACTATGGCCCAAACTGCCCGAGAGAACTTACACTCAAAAAATAAGTGTTTAATAGACTCATCATGTTGGCAAAAGACACATGTCTTGGTCATTATCTCTAGTTAAGATGACCCCTCTGTTTAGAAACCAGATGAGTATCTTGACTCTTAGAGGAGATTTAAGCTTCTGCAATTTCCTGTTATCAACCGGAACATCACAATGAACCATTGCATCATACATGGATTTGACTGAAAACTTGCCATTCTGATGCAAATTCCATCGAAAAATGTCCAGTTCACCTGACAGGTGAATAGCCTCTAGACGTATGAGTAATTCATTCCATGCTGCCAGGCGAGGTCCTAAAAGGTCCCTACAGAAAGAAATATCAGGGTTTGCTTGTCCAAAACTTGTTTAATCATGACGAATTTATGTCTGGCAATCTTGTACAAGCTCGGGTATTGCACCATGAGTGGGGTAGTCCATAGCCGGGTGTCTTCCCAGAATCGAACCTGAGAACCGTCCCTAACCGAGGAGGTTCTAAATTGGAAAAAGAATTTCTTGGCCTTCATCACGCCACACCAAAAATGTGAATCACCAGGTTTCCAATGAACTTGAGAAATGGCTTTGGATCCCACATTCTTGTTACGAATGATTTAGCCACACTCCATTCTCAGTGAGTAGTTTGTAAACCCATTTGCCGAGAAGAGCAATGCTTTTAATCTCAAGGTCTTGAATTCCAAGCCCCCCTTGACTTTTAGGTCGACATAATAAACTCCATCTAGCTAGTCGATATTTCTTGGATTCATTATCACACTGCCAAAAAAATCTGGATCTAAAGTAATCGAGATGCTGAAGAACCCCTTTCGGGAGATGGAAGAATGACAACATATATAAAACCATGTTGCTGAGGACAGAATTCATCAAGATCAATCGCCCCCCCCATATGACAAGAGTTTCGCCTTCCAACTGGCTGGTTGTTTCTCAAGTCTCTCTTCCACGTGCTTCCACTTAGCGATAGTTAAACGCCGATAGTGTATGACAATACCCAGATACCGAATCGAGAACTGCCCGAGCTGGCATCCAAAAATCTCAGCATACTCAGGTGCAGATTCTGCAGCATTGCTGAAGCAAAAAAGTTCGCTCTTATGAAAAATAATTTTGAGACCATAAAGTTCCTCAAATGCACATAAAAGCAGCTTGAGGTTTCTTGCTTTATCTAGATCATGATCCATGAAAGTATAGTGTCATCCACGTATTGTAGGATAGATAGACCTTCTTCTTGAAGGAAATATGCCCTAGAGGCAATACTAAAGTTGTTATTTTATATTTCCTTATTTCATGATAAATGTTTATTATTCATGCTATAATTGTATTAACCGGAAAGTTGATACATGTGTGGATAATAGACAAAACACCATGTCCCTAGTAAGCCTCTACTAGACTAGCTCGTTGATCAAAGATGGTTAAGTTTCCTAACCATAGACATGTGTTGTCATTTGATGAATGAGATCACATCATTGGGAGAATGATGTGATGGACAAGACCCATCCGTTAGCTTAGCATTATGAGAGTATGCAACTCCCGAATACCGGATGAATACCACATGTGCTATCAAACGTCACAACGTAACTGGGTGATTATAAAGATGCTCTACAGATATCTCCAAAGGTATTTGTTGAGTTGACAAAGATCGAGATTAGGATTTGTCACTCCGAGTATCGGAGATGTATCTCTGGGCCCTCTCGGTAATACACATCATAAGCTTGCAAGCAAACTACTAAGGAGTTAGTCACAAGGTGATGTATTACGGAACGACTAAAGAGACTTGCCGGTAAGGAGATTGAACTAGGTATGGAGATACCGATGATCGAATCTCGGGCAAGTAAGATACCGACAAACAAAGGGAATTACGTATGTTGTCATAAGGTTCGCCCGATAAAGATCTTCATAGAATATGTAGGAGCCAATATGGGCATCCAGGTCCCGCTATTGGTTATTGACCGGAGAGGTATCTCAGTCATGTCTACATAGTTCTCGAACCCGCAAGGTCCGCACGCTTAACGTTCGTTGACGATATAGTATTATGTGAGTTATGTATGTTGGTGACCGAATGTTGTTCGGAGTCCCGGATGAGATCACAAACATGACGAGGAGCTCCGGAATGGTCTGGAGGTAAATATTGATATATATGATGATATGGTTAGGCCAAGGGGTAAGGCCCACGGGGCTTTAGGTTGGTGCAAAAGGAGTTTTGCGGAGGCCAGGGGGCCAAACGCTGGAGACCCCGGCGTCTGGCCCTGGGCCAGACGCCAAGGCCCATGGCGTCTGGGCCAGATGCCAAGGACTGTGGCGTCTGGTCCTGGAAGTCAGAGAAGGACTCTTCCTTGCGGGCAAAACTGACTTTGAGGAGGCTCTTTCTCCAAGTTACAACCCCAGGGCTCAACATATAAACAGAGGGGCAGGGCTAGCACCTGGAACACTTCAAGAATCACCAAGCTGTGTGCCGGCAACCCCGTCCCCTCTAGTTTATCCTCTATCATAGTTTCCATTGTGCTAGGCGAAGCCCTGTGAAGATTGTTCTTCACCAACACCATCACCACGTCGTCGTGCTGCCGGAACTCATCTACTACTTCGCCTGTCTTCCTGGATCAAGAATGCGAGTACGTCATCGAGCTGAACGTGTGCTGAACGTGGAGGCGCCGTACGTTCGGTACTTGATCGGGACGGGTCATGAAAGTGTACGACTACATCAACCGCGTTGTGAAATGCTTCCGCTTACGATCTACGAGGGTACGTAGACATACTCTCCCCTAGTTGCTATACATCTCCTAGATAGATCTTGCGTGAGTGTAGGATTTTTTTGAAATTACATGCTACATTCTCCAACAGTGGCATCATGAGCCAGGTCTATGCGTAGATGATATGCACAAGTAGAACACGAAGAGTTACGGGCAGTGATCGTCATACTGCTTACCACCAATGTCTTATTTTGATTCAGCGGTATTGTTGGATGAAGCGGCCCGGACCAACCTTACATGACCACATTCATGAGACCGGTTCCACCGACAGACATGCAACTAGGTTTGCATAAAGGTGGCTGGCGGGTGTCTGTTTCTCCTATATTAGTTGAATCGAATTTGACTGCAGCCTGTCCTTGTTGAAGGTTAAACTAGCAAACTTGGAAAAATCACCGTTGTGGTTTTTGTGCCATAGGTAAGAACGGTTCTTGCTATAGAAGCCTGTAGCAGCCACGTAAAACTTGCAACAACAAAGTAGAGGACGTCTAACTTGTTTTTGCAGGGAATGTTGTGATGTGATATGGTCAATACATGATGTGATATACGTTATTGTATGAGGTGATCATGTTTTGTAATCTATTGGCAACCGGTAGGAGCCTTATAGTTGTCTCTTTATTGTATGAAATGCAAACGCCATGTAGTTGCTTTACTTTATCGCTACGAGTTAGCAATAGTCGTAGAAGCAACAGATGGCGAGACGACCACAATGCAACGATGGAGATCGAGGTGTCGAGCCAGCGACGATGGAGATCATAACGATGCTTTGGATATGGAGACCAAAAGCAAAAGATGATGATGGCCATACCATGTCACATATTTTGATTGCATGTGATGTTTATCCTTTATGCATCTTATTTTGCTTAGAACGGGGGTAGCATTATAAGATTATCCCTTCACTAAATTTTAAGGTAAAAGTGTTCTCCCTGAGTATGGACCTTTTCTACAGTTCGTCGTGTTGAGACACCACGTGATGATCGGGTGTGATAAACTCTACGTTCACATACAATGGGTGTAAGCCAGATTTATACACGCGAAATACTTGGGTTAAACTTGACGAGCCTAGCATGTACAGACATGCCCTTGGAACACTCGTGATCGAAAGATCGAACGTGAATCATATAGTTGTTGGGGAACGTAGTAATTTCAAAAAATTTCCTACGCACACGCAAGATCATGGTGATGCATAGCAACGAGAGGGGAGAGTGTTGTCCACGTACCCTCGTAGACCGAAGCGGAAGCGTTGATGCAATGTAGAGGAAGTAGTCGTACGTCCTCCCAGTCCAACCGATCCAAGCACCGTTACTCCGGCACCTCCGAGTTCTTGACACGCGTACAACTCGATGACGCACCCTCGATCTCCAATCCAGTAGAGGCTCCGAGGGGGAGTTCCGTCAGCATGACGGCGTGGTGACGATCTTGATGTTCTCCTGTCACAGGGCTTCGCCTAAGCACCGCTACAATATGATCGAGGTGTAATATCGTGGAGGGGGGCACCGCACACGGCTAAGGAACGATCAGTGATCAACTTGTGTGTTCTAGGGTGCCCCCTTACCCCCGTATATAAAGGAGGGAGGGAGGAGGTGGCCGGCCTCAAGGGGGCGCGCCATAGGGAGGGGAAACCTACTCCAAGTAGGTTTCCCTCTCTTTTCCTTATCTTATTTGGAGGGGGAAGGAAGGAGTACTAGTATTAGGAAGTAGTACTAGTAGTAGTAATAGGAAGAGGGGGAAGGAGAAAGGAAAGGGGGGGGAGGGGGCGGCCCCCCTCCCCAATTCGGATTGGGCTTGGGGGGGCGCGCCCCCCTCCTTTGCTCCTTCTCTCTTCCTCCTACATGGGCCCAATAAGGCCCATATACCTCCCGGGGGGTTCCGGTAACATCCCGGAGCTCCAAACTTCTCTGGAACCTTTCCGGTGTCCAAATATATCCGTCCAATATATCAATCTTTATGTCTCGACCATTTCGAGACTCCTCGTCATGTCCGTGATCATATCCGGGACTCCGAACAACCTTCGGTACATCAAAATACATAAACTCATAATATAACTGTCATCGAAACCTTAAGCGTGCGGACCCTACGGTTCGAGAACAATGTAGACATGACCGAGACATGTCTCCGGTCAATAACCAATAGCGGGACCTGGATGCCCATATTGGTTCCTACATATTCTACGAAGATCTTTATCGGTCAAACCGCACAACAACATACGTTGTTCCCTTTGTCATCGGTATGTTACTTGCCCGAGATTCGATCGTCGGTATCCAATACCTAGTTCAATCTCGTTACCGGCAAGTCTCTTTACTCGTTCCGTAATACATCATCCCACAACTAACTCATTAGTTGAAATGCTTGCAAGGCTTAAGTGATGTGTATTACCAAGAGGGCCCAGAGATACCTCTCCGACATTCGGAGTGACAAATCCTAATCTCGAAATACGCCAACTCAACAAGTACCTTCGGAGACACCTGTAGAGCACCTTTATAATCACCCAGTTACGTTGTGATGTTTGGTAGCACACAAAGTGTTCCTCCGGTAAACGGGAGTTGCATAATCTCATAGTCATAGGAGCATGTATAAGTCATGAAGGAAGCAATAGCAACATACTAAACGATCGCGTGCTAAGCTAACGGAATGGGTCATGTCAATCAGATCATTCAACTAATGATGTGACCTTGTTAATCAAATAACAACTCCTTGTTCATGGTTAGGAAACATAACCATCTTTGATTAACAAGCTAGTCAAGTAGAGGCATACTAGTGACACTCTGTTTGTCTATATATTCACACATGTATTATGTTTCCGGTTAATACAATTCTAGCATGAAGAATAAACATTTATCATGATATGAGGAAATAAATAATAACTTTATTATTGCCTCTAGGGCATATTTCCTTCAGTCTCCCACTTGCACTAGAGTCAATAATCTAGATTACACAGTAATGATTCTAACACCCATGGAGTCTTGGTGTTGATCATGTTTTGCTCGTGGAAGAGGCTTAGTCAACGGGTCTGCAACATTCAGATCCGTATGTATCTTGCAAATCTCTATGTCTCCCACCTGGACTAGATCCCGGATGGAATTGAAGCGTCTCTTGATGTGCTTGGTTCTCTTGTGAAATCTGGATTCCTTCGCTAAGGCAATCGCTCCAGTATTGTCACAAAAGATTTTCATTGGACCCGATGCACTAGGTATGACACCTAGATCGGATATGAACTCCTTCATCCAGACTCCTTCATTGGCTGCTTCCGAAGCAGCTATGTATTCCGCTTCACATGTAGATCCCGCCACGACGCTTTGCTTTGAACTGCACCAACTGACAGCTCCACCGTTTAATGTAAACACGTATCCGGTTTGTGATTTAGAATCGTCCGGATCAGTGTCAAAGCTTGCATCAACGTAACCATTTACGATGAGCTCTTTGTCACCTCCATATACGAGAAACATATCCTTAGTCCTTTTCAGGTATTTCAGGATGTTCTTGACCGCTGTCCAGTGATCCACTCCTGGATTACTTTGGTACCTCCCTGCTAGACTTATAGCAAGGCACACATCAGGTCTGGTACACAGCATTGCATACATGATAGAGCCTATGGCTGAAGCATAGGGAACACTTTTCATTTTCTCTCTATCTTCTGCAGTGGTCGGGCTTTGAGTCTTACTCAACTTCACACCTTGCAATACAGGCAAGAACCCTTTCTTTGCTTGATCCATTTTGAACTTCTTCAAAACTTTGTCAAGGTATGTGCTTTGTGAAAGTCCAATTAAGCGTCTTGATCTATCTCTATAGATCTTAATGCCCAATATGTAAGCAGCTTCACCGAGGTCTTTCATTGAAAAACTTTTATTCAAGTATCCCTTTATGCTATCCAGAAATTCTATATCATTTCCAATTAATAATATGTCATCCACATATAATATTAGAAATGCTACAGAGCTCCCACTCACTTTCTTGTAAATACAGGCTTCTCCAAAAGTCTGTATAAAACCAAATGCTTTGATCACACTATCAAAACGTTTATTCCAACTCCGAGAGGCTTGCACCAGTCCATAAATGGAACGTTGGAGCTTGCACACTTTGTTAGCTCCCTTTGGATCAATAAAACCTTCTGGTTGCATCATATACAACTCTTCTTCCAGAAATCCATTCAGGAATGCAGTTTTTACATCCATTTGCCAAATTTCATAATCATAAAATGCGGCAATTGCTAACATGATTCGGACAGACTTAAGCATCGCTACGGGTGAGAAGGTCTCATCGTAGTCAACCCCTTGAACTTGTCGAAAACCTTTTGCAACAAGTCGAGCTTTGTAGACAGTAACATTACCGTCATCGTCAGTCTTCTTCTTGAAGATCCATTTATTCTCAATTGCTTGCCGACCATCGGGCAAGTCAACCAAAGTCCATACTTTGTTCTCATACATGGATCCCATCTCAGATTTCATGGCTTCAAGCCATTTTGCGGAATCTGGGCTCACCATCGCTTCTTCATAGTTCGTAGGTTCATCATGATCTAGTAGCATGACTTCCAGAATAGGATTACCGTACCACTTTGGTGCGGATCTTACTCTGTTCGACCTACGTGGTTCTGTATTAACTTGATCTGAAGTTCTATGATCATTATCATCAACTTCCTCACTAGTTGGTTTTGACGTCACAGAAACCGGTTCCTGTGATGTATTATTTTCCAACAAGGGAGAAGGTACAGTTACCTCATCAAGTTCTACATTCCTCCCACTCACTTCTTTCGAGAGAAACTCCTTCTCTAGAAAGGATCCATTCTTAGCAACGAATGTCTTGCCTTCGGATCTGTGATAGAAGGTGTACCCAACTGTCTCCTTTGGGTATCCTATGAAGACACATTTCTCCGATTTGGGTTCGAGCTTATCAGGTTGAAGCTTTTTCACATAAGCATCGCAACCCCAAACTTTAAGAAACGACAACTTTGGTTTCTTGCCAAACCATAGTTCATAAGGTGTCGTCTCAACGGATTTCGACGGTGCCATATTTAACGTGAATGTGGCTGTCTCTAGAGCATAACCCCAAAATGATAGCGGTAAATCTGTAAGAGACATCATAGACCGCACCATATCAAGTAAAGTACGATTACGACGTTCGGACACACCATTACGCTGTGGTGTTCCGGGTGGCGTGAGTTGCGAAACTATTCCACATTGTTTTAAGTGTAGACCAAACTCGTAACTCAAATATTCTCCTCCACGATCAGATCGTAGAAACTTTATTTTCTTGTTACGATGATTTTCAACTTCACTCTGAAATTCTTTGAACTTTTCAAATGTTTCAGACTTATGCTTCATCAAGTAGATATACCCATATATGCTTAAATCATCTGTGAAGGTGAGAAAATAACGATATCCGCCACGAGCCTCAACATTCATTGGACCACATACATCTGTATGTATGATTTCCAACAGATCCGTTGCTCTCTCCATAGTACCGGAGAACGGCGTTTTGGTCATCTTGCCCATGAGGCACGGTTCGCAAGTACCAAGTGATTCATAATCAAGTGGTTCCAAAAGTCCATCAGTATGGAGTTTCTTCATGTGCTTTATACCGATATGACCCAAACGGCAGTGCCACAAATAAGTTGCACTATCATTATCAACTCTGCATCTTTTGGTTTCAACACTATGAATATGTGTATCACTAATATCAAGATTCATCAAAAATAGACCACTCTTCAGGGGTGCATGACCATAAAAGATATTACTCATATAAATAGAACAACCATTATTCTTTGATTTAAATGAATAACCGTCTCGCATCAAACAAGATCCAGATATAATGTTCATGCTCAACGCTGGCACCAAATAACAATTATTTAGGTCTAATACTAATCCCGAAGGTAGATGTAGAGGTAGCGTGCCGACCGCGATCACATCGACTTTGGAACCAATTCCCACGCGCATCGTCACCTCGTCCTTTGCCAGTGTTTGCTTAATCCATAGTCCCTGTTTCGAGTTGCAAATATTAGCAACAGAACCAGTATCAAATACCCAGGTGCTACTGCGAGCTCTAGTAAGGTACACATGAATAACATGTATATCACATATACCTTTGTTCACTTTGCCATCCTTCTTATCCGCCAAATACTTGGGGCAGTTCCGCTTCCAGTGACCAGTTTGCTTGCAGTAGAAGCACTCAGGGCTTAGGTCCAGACTTGGGTTTCTTCTCTTGAGCAGTAACTTGTTTGCTGTTCTTCTTGAAGTTCCCCTTCTTCTTCCCTTTGCCCTTTTTCTTGAAACTAGTGGTCTTGTTAACCATCAACACTTGATGCTCCTTCTTGATTTCTACCTCCGCAACCTTTAGCATTGCGAAGAGCTCGGGAATCGTCTTATCCATCCCTTGCATATTATAGTTCATCACGAAGCTCTTGTAGCTTGGTGGAAGTGATTGGAGAATTCTGTCAATGACGCTATCATCCGGAAGAGTGACTCCCAGTTGAATCAAGTGATTACAATACCCAGACATCTTGAGTATGTGCTCACTGACAGAACTATTCTCCTCCATCTTGCAGCTATAGAACTTATTGGAGACTTCATATCTCTCAATCCGGGCATTCTTCTGAAATATCAACTTCAACTCCTGAAACATCTCATATGCTCCATGACGTTCAAAACGTCGTTGAAGTCCCGGTTCTAAGCCGTAAAGCATGGCACATTGAACTATCGAGTAGTCATCAGCTTTGCTCTGCCAGACGTTCTTAACGTCGTCAGTTGCATCAGCAGCAGGCCTGGCACCCAGCGGTGCTTCCAGGACGTAATTTTTCTGTGCAGCAATGAGGATAATCCTCAAGTTACGGACCCAGTCCGCGTAGTTGCTACCATCATCTTTCAACTTAGCTTTCTCAAGGAACGCATTAAAATTTAACGGAACAACAACACGGGCCATCTATCTACAAACAACATAGACAAGCAAGATACTATCAGGCACTAAGTTCATGATAAATTTTAGTTCAATTAATCATATTACTTAAGAACTCCCACTTAGACTGACATCTCTCTAGTCATCTAAGTGATCACGTGATCCAAATCAACTAAACCATAACCGATCATCACGTGAGATGGAGTAGTTTTCAATGGTGAACATCTTATGTTGATCATATCTACTATATGATTCACGCTCGACCTTTCGGTCTCTGTGTTCCGAGGCCATATCTGCATATGCTAGGCTCGTCAAGTTTAACCTGAGTATTCTGCGTGTGCAAAACTGGCTTGCACCCGTTGTAGATGGACGTAGAACTTATCACACCCGATCATCACGTGGTGTCTGGGCACGACGAACTTTGGCAACGGTGCATACTCAGGGAGAACACTACTTGATAATTTTTAGTGAGAGATCATCTTAAAATGCTACCGTCAATCAAAGCAAGATAAGATGCATAAAGGATAAACATCACATGCAATCAATATAAGTGATATGATATGGCCATCATCTTCTTGTGCTTGTGATCTCCATCTCCGAAGCACCATCATGATCACCATCGTCACCGGCGCGACACCTTGATCTCCATCGTAGCATCGTTGTCGTTTACGCCATCTATTGCTTCTACGACTATCGCTACCGCTTAGTGATAAAGTAAAGCAATTACAGGGCATTTGCATTTCATACAATAAAGCGACAACCATATGGCTCCTGCCAGTTGCCGATAACTTCGGTTACAAAACATGATCATCTCATACAATAAAATATAGCATCATGTCTTGGCCATATCACATCACAACATGCCCTGCAAAAACAAGTTAGACGTCCTCTACTTTGTTGTTGCAAGTTTTACGTGGCTGCTACGGGCTTAAGCAAGAACCAATCTCACCTACGCATCAAAACCACAACGATAGTTTGTCAAATAGACTCCGTTTTAACCTTCACAAGGACCGGGCGTAGCCACACTCGGTTCAACTAAAGTTGGAGAAACTGACACCCGCTAGTCACCTATGTGCAAAGCACGGCGGTAAAACCAGTCTCGCGTAAGCGTACGCGTAATGTCGGTCCGGGCCGCTTCATCCAACAATACCGCTGAACCAAAGTATGACATGCTGGTAGGCAGTATGACTTATATCGTCCACAACTCACTTGTGTTCTACTCGTGCAAATAACATCAAACCATAAAAACCTAGGCTCGGATGCCACTGTTGGGGAATGTAGTAATTTCAAAAATTTTCCTATGCACACGCAAGATCATGGTGATGCATAGCAACGAGAGGGGAGAGTGTTGTCTACGTACCCTCGTAGACCGAAGTGGAAGCGTTGACGCAACGTAGAGGAAGTAGTCGTACGTCCTCCCGGTCCAACCGATCCAAGCACCGTTACTCCGGCACCTCCGAGTTCTTGACACGCGTACAGCTCGATGACGCACCCTCGATCTCCAATCCAGTAGAGGCTCCGAGGGGGAGTTCCGTCAGCATGACGGCGTGGTAACGATCTTGATGTTCTCCTGTCACAGGGCTTCGCCTAAGCACCGCTACAATATGATCAAGGTGTAATATCGTGGAGGGGGGCACCGCACACGGCTAAGGAACGATCAATGATCAACTTGTGTGTTCTAGGGTGCCCCCTTACCCCCGTATATAAAGGAGGGAGGGAGGAGGTGGCCGGCCTCAAGGGGGCGCGCCATAGGGAGGGGGAAACCTACTCCAAGTAGGTTTCCCTCTCTTTTCCTTATCTTATTTGGAGGGGGAAGGAAGGAGTACTAGTATTAGGAAGTAGTACTAGTAGTAGTAATAGGAAGAGGGGGAAGGAGAAAGGAAAGGGGGGGCCGGCCCCCCTCCCCAATTCGGATTGGGCTTGGGGGGGCGCGCCCCCCTCCTTTGCTCCTTCTCTCTTCCTCCTACATGGGCCCAATAAGGCCCATATACCTCCCGGGGGGTTCCGGTAACATCCCGGAGCTCCAAACTTCTCCGGAACCTTTCCGATGTCCAAATATACCCGTCCAATATATCAATCTTTATGTCTCGACCATTTCGAGACTCCTCGTCATGTCCGTGATCATATCCGGGACTCCGAACAACCTTCGGTACATCAAAATACATTAACTCATAATATAACTGTCATCGAAACCTTAAGCGTGCGGACCCTACGGTTCGAGAACAATGTAGACATGACCGAGACATGTCTCCGGTCAATAACCAATAGCGGGACCTGGATGCCCATATTGGTTCCTACATATTCTACGAAGATCTTTATCGGTCAAACCGCACAACAACATACGTTGTTCCCTTTGTCATCGGTATGTTACTTGCCCGAGATTCGATCGTCGGTATCCAATACCTAGTTCAATCTCGTTACCGGCAAGTCTCTTTACTCGTTCCGTAATACATCATCCCACAACTAACTCATTAGTTGAAATGCTTGCAAGGCTTAAGTGATGTGTATTACCGAGAGGGCCCAGAGATACCTCTCCGACATTCGGAGTGACAAATCCTAATCTCGAAATACGCCAACTCAACAAGTACCTTCGGAGACACCTGTAGAGCACCTTTATAATCACCCAGTTACGTTGTGATGTTTGGTAGCACACAAAGTGTTCCTCCGGTAAACGGGAGTTGCATAATCTCATAGTCATAGGAACATGTATAAGTCATGAAGGAAGCAATAGCAACATACTAAACGATCGCGTGCTAAGCTAACGGAATGGGTCATGTCAATCAGATCATTCAACTAATGATGTGACCTTGTTAATCAAATAACAACTCCTTGTTCATGGTTAGGAAACATAACCATCTTTGATTAACAAGCTAGTCAAGTAGAGGCATACTAGTGACACTCTGTTTGTCTATATATTCACACATGTATTATGTTTCCGGTTAATACAATTCTAGCATGAAGAATAAACATTTATCATGATATGAGGAAATAAATAATAACTTTATTATTGCCTCTAGGGCATATTTCCTTCAGTCTCCCACTTGCACTAGAGTCAATAATCTAGATTACACAGTAATGATTCTAACACCCATGGAGTCTTGGTGTTGATCATGTTTTGCTCGTGGAAGAGGCTTAGTCAACGGGTCTGCAACATTCAGATCCGTATGTATCTTGCAAATCTCTATGTCTCCCACCTGGACTAGATCCCGGATGGAATTGAAGCGTCTCTTGATGTGCTTGGTTCTCTTGTGAAATCTGGATTCCTTCGCTAAGGCAATCGCTCCAGTATTGTCACAAAAGATTTTCATTGGACCCGATGCACTAGGTATGACACCTAGATCGGATATGAACTCCTTCATCCAGACTCCTTCATTGGCTGCTTCTGAAGCAGCTATGTATTCCGCTTCACATGTAGATCCCGCCACGACGCTTTGCTTTGAACTGCACCAACTGACAGCTCCACCGTTTAATGTAAACACGTATCCGGTTTGTGATTTAGAATCGTCCGGATCAGTGTCAAAGCTTGCATCAACGTAACCATTTACGATGAGCTCTTTGTCACCTCCATATACGAGAAACATATCCTTAGTCCTTTTCAGGTATTTCAGGATGTTCTTGACCGCTGTCCAGTGATCCACTCCTGGATTACTTTGGTACCTCCCTGCTAGACTTATAGCAAGGCACACATCAGGTCTGGTACACAGCATTGCATACATGATAGAGCCTATGGCTGAAGCATAGGGAACACTTTTCATTTTCTCTCTATCTTCTGCAGTGGTCGGGCTTTGAGTCTTACTCAACTTCACACCTTGCAATACAGGCAAGAACCCTTTCTTTGCTTGATCCATTTTGAACTTCTTCAAAACTTTGTCAAGGTATGTGCTTTGTGAAAGTCCAATTAAGCGTCTTGATCTATCTCTATAGATCTTAATGCCCAATATGTAAGCAGCTTCACCGAGGTCTTTCATTGAAAAACTTTTATTCAAGTATCCCTTTATGCTATCCAGAAATTCTATATCATTTCCAATTAATAATATGTCATCCACATATAATATTAGAAATGCTACAGAGCTCCCACTCACTTTCTTGTAAATACAGGCTTCTCCAAAAGTCTGTATAAAACCAAATGCTTTGATCACACTATCAAAACGTTTATTCCAACTCCGAGAGGCTTGCACCAGTCCATAAATGGAACGTTGGAGCTTGCACACTTTGTTAGCTCCCTTTGGATCAATAAAACCTTCTGGTTGCATCATATACAACTCTTCTTCCAGAAATCCATTCAGGAATGCAGTTTTTACATCCATTTGCCAAATTTCATAATCATAAAATGCGGCAATTGCTAACATGATTCGGACAGACTTAAGCATCGCTACGGGTGAGAAGGTCTCATCGTAGTCAACCCCTTGAACTTGTCGAAAACCTTTTGCAACAAGTCGAGCTTTGTAGACAGTAACATTACCGTCATCGTCAGTCTTCTTCTTGAAGATCCATTTATTCTCAATTGCTTGCCGACCATCGGGCAAGTCAACCAAAGTCCATACTTTGTTCTCATACATGGATCCCATCTCAGATTTCATGGCTTCAAGCCATTTTGCGGAATCTGGGCTCACCATCGCTTCTTCATAGTTCGTAGGTTCATCATGATCTAGTAGCATGACTTCCAGAATAGGATTACCGTACCACTTTGGTGCGGATCTTACTCTGTTCGACCTACGTGGTTCTGTATTAACTTGATCTGAAGTTCTATGATCATTATCATCAACTTCCTCACTAGTTGGTTTTGACGTCACAGAAACCGGTTCCTGTGATGTATTATTTTCCAACAAGGGAGAAGGTACAGTTACCTCATCAAGTTCTACATTCCTCCCACTCACTTCTTTCGAGAGAAACTCCTTCTCTAGAAAGGATCCATTCTTAGCAACGAATGTCTTGCCTTCGGATCTGTGATAGAAGGTGTACCCAACTGTCTCCTTTGGGTATCCTATGAAGACACATTTCTCCGATTTGGGTTCGAGCTTATCAGGTTGAAGCTTTTTCACATAAGCATCGCAACCCCAAACTTTAAGAAATGACAACTTTGGTTTCTTGCCAAACCATAGTTCATAAGGTGTCGTCTCAACGGATTTCGACGGTGCCATATTTAACGTGAATGCGGCTGTCTCTAGAGCATAACCCCAAAATGATAGCGGTAAATCTGTAAGAGACATCATAGACCGCACCATATCAAGTAAAGTACGATTACGACGTTCGGACACACCATTACGCTGTGGTGTTCCGGGTGGCGTGAGTTGCGAAACTATTCCACATTGTTTTAAGTGTAGACCAAACTCGTAACTCAAATATTCTCCTCCACGATCAGATCGTAGAAACTTTATTTTCTTGTTACGATGATTTTCAACTTCACTCTGAAATTCTTTGAACTTTTCAAATGTTTCAGACTTATGCTTCATCAAGTAGATATACCCATATTTGCTTAAATCATCTGTGAAGGTGAGAAAATAACGATATCCGCCACGAGCCTCAACATTCATTGGACCACATACATCTGTATGTATGATTTCAACAGATCCGTTGCTCTCTCCATAGTACCGGAGAACGGCGTTTTGGTCATCTTGCCCATGAGGCACGGTTCGCAAGTACCAAGTGATTCATAATCAAGTGGTTCCAAAAGTCCATCAGTATGGAGTTTCTTCATGCGCTTTATACCGATATGACCCAAACGGCAGTGCCACAAATAAGTTGCACTATCATTATCAACTCTGCATCTTTTGGTTTCAACACTATGAATATGTGTATCACTACTATCGAGATTCATCAAAAATAGACCACTCTTCAGGGGTGCATGACCATAAAAGATATTACTCATATAAATAGAACAACCATTATTCTTTGATTTAAATGAATAACCGTCTCGCATCAAACAAGATCCAGATATAATGTTCATGCTCAACGCTGGCACCAAATAACAATTATTTAGGTCTAATACTAATCCCGAAGGTAGATGTAGAGGTAGCGTGCCGACCGCGATCACATCGACTTTGGAACCAATTCCCACGCGCATCGTCACCTCGTCCTTTGCCAGTGTTTGCTTAATCCATAGTCCCTGTTTCGAGTTGCAAATATTAGCAACAGAACCAGTATCAAATACCCAGGTGCTACTGCGAGCTCTAGTAAGGTACACATCAATAACATGTATATCACATATACCTTTGTTCACTTTGCCATCCTTC
The DNA here is from genome assembly GCA_963921465.1 of Triticum timopheevii. NCBI lineage: Eukaryota > Viridiplantae > Streptophyta > Magnoliopsida > Poales > Poaceae > Triticum > Triticum timopheevii. The sequence continues at coordinate 111,823,818 of OY997270.1, forward strand.
TTATCCGCCAAATACTTGGGGCAGTTCCGCTTCCAGTGACCAGTCTGCTTGCAGTAGAAGCACTCAGGGCTTAGGTCCAGACTTGGGTTTCTTCTCTTGAGCAGTAACTTGTTTGCTGTTCTTCTTGAAGTTCCCCTTCTTCTTCCCTTTGCCCTTTTTCTTGAAACTAGTGGTCTTGTTAACCATCAACACTTGATGCTCCTTCTTGATTTCTACCTCCGCAGCCTTTAGCATTGCGAAGAGCTCGGGAATCGTCTTATCCATCCCTTGCATATTATAGTTCATCACGAAGCTCTTGTAGCTTGGTGGAAGTGATTGGAGAATTCTGTCAATGACGCTATCATCCGGAAGAGTGACTCCCAGTTGAATCAAGTGATTACAATACCCAGACATCTTGAGTATGTGCTCACTGACAGAACTATTCTCCTCCATCTTGCAGCTATAGAACTTATTGGAGACTTCATATCTCTCAATCCGGGCATTCTTCTGAAATATCAACTTCAACTCCTGAAACATCTCATATGCTCCATGACGTTCAAAACATCGTTGAAGTCCCGGTTCTAAGCCGTAAAGCATGGCACATTGAACTATCGAGTAGTCATCAGCTTTGCTCTGCCAGACGTTCTTAACGTCGTCAGTTGCATCAGCAGCAGGCCTGGCACCCAGCGGTGCTTCCAGGACGTAATTTTTCTGTGCAGCAATGAGGATAATCCTCAAGTTACGGACCCAGTCCGCGTAGTTGCTACCATCATCTTTCAACTTAGCTTTCTCAAGGAACGCATTAAAATTTAACGGAACAACAACACGGGCCATCTATCTACAAACAACATAGACAAGCAAGATACTATCAGGCACTAAGTTCATGATAAATTTTAGTTCAATTAATCATATTACTTAAGAACTCCCACTTAGACTGACATCTCTCTAGTCATCTAAGTGATCACGTGATCCAAATCAACTAAACCATAACCGATCATCACGTGAGATGGAGTAGTTTTCAATGGTGAACATCTTATGTTGATCATATCTACTATATGATTCACGCTCGACCTTTCGGTCTCCGTGTTCCGAGGCCATATCTGCATATGCTAGGCTCGTCAAGTTTAACCTGAGTATTCTGCGTGTGCAAAACTGGCTTGCACCCGTTGTAGATGGACGTAGAGCTTATCACACCCGATCATCACGTGGTGTCTGGGCACGACGAACTTTGGCAACGGTGCATACTCAGGGAGAACACTACTTGATAATTTTTAGTGAGAGATCATCTTAAAATGCTACCGTCAATCAAAGCAAGATAAGATGCATAAAGGATAAATATCACATGCAATCAATATAAGTGATATGATATGGCCATCATCTTCTTGTGCTTGTGATCTCCATCTCCGAAGCACCATCATGATCACCATCGTCACCGGCGCGACACCTTGATCTCCATCGTAGCATCGTTGTCGTTTACGCCATCTATTGCTTGTACGACTATCGCTACCGCTTAGTGATAAAGTAAAGCAATTACAGGGCATTTGCATTTCATACAATAAAGCGACAACCATATGGCTCCTGCCAGTTGCCGATAACTTCGGTTACAAAACATGATCATCTCATACAATAAAATATAGCATCATGTCTTGGCCATATCACATCACAACATGCCCTGCAAAAACAAGTTAGACGTCCTCTACTTTGTTGTTGCAAGTTTTACGTGGCTGCTACGGGCTTAAGCAAGAACCAATCTCACCTACGCATCAAAACCACAATGATAGTTTGTCAAATAGACTCCGTTTTAACCTTCACAAGGACCGGGCGTAGCCACACTCGGTTCAACTAAAGTTGGAGAAACTGACACCCGCTAGTCACCTATGTGCAAAGCACGGCGGTAAAACCAGTCTCGCGTAAGCGTACGCGTAATGTCGGTCCGGGCCGCTTCATCCAACAATACCGCTGAACCAAAGTATGACATGCTGGTAGGCAGTATGACTTATATCGTCCACAACTCACTTGTGTTCTACTCGTGCAAATAACATCAAACCATAAAAACCTAGGCTCGGATGCCACTGTTGGGGAATGTAGTAATTTCAAAAATTTTCCTATGCACACGCAAGATCATGGTGATGCATAGCAACGAGAGGGGAGAGTGTTGTCTATGTACCCTCGTAGACCGAAGTGGAAGCGTTGACGCAACATAGAGGAAGTAGTCGTACATCCTCCCGGTCCAACCGATCCAAGCACCGTTACTCCGGCACCTCCGAGTTCTTGACACGCGTACAGCTCGATGACGCACCCTCGATCTCCAATCCAGTAGAGGCTCCGAGGGGGAGTTCCGTCAGCATGACGGCGTGGTAACGATCTTGATGTTCTCCTGTCACAGGGCTTCGCCTAAGCACCGCTACAATATGATCAAGGTGTAATATCGTGGAGGGGGGCACCGCACACGGCTAAGGAACGATCAATGATCAACTTGTGTGTTCTAGGGTGCCCCCTTACCCCCGTATATAAAGGAGGGAGGGAGGAGGTGGCCGGCCTCAAGGGGGCGCGCCATAGGGAGGGGGAAACCTACTCCAAGTAGGTTTCCCTCTCTTTTCCTTATCTTATTTGGAGGGGGAAGGAAGGAGTACTAGTATTAGGAAGTAGTACTAGTAGTAGTAATAGGAAGAGGGGGAAGGAGAAAGGAAAGGGGGGGCCGGCCCCCCTCCCCAATTCGGATTGGGCTTGGGGGGGCGCGCCCCCCTCCTTTGCTCCTTCTCTCTTCCTCCTACATGGGCCCAATAAGGCCCATATACCTCCCGGGGGGTTCCGGTAACATCCCGGAGCTCCAAACTTCTCCGGAACCTTTCCGATGTCCAAATATACCCGTCCAATATATCAATCTTTATGTCTCGACCATTTCGAGACTCCTCGTCATGTCCGTGATCATATCCGGGACTCCGAACAACCTTCGGTACATCAAAATACATTAACTCATAATATAACTGTCATCGAAACCTTAAGCGTGCGGACCCTACGGTTCGAGAACAATGTAGACATGACCGAGACATGTCTCCGGTCAATAACCAATAGCGGGACCTGGATGCCCATATTGGTTCCTACATATTCTACGAAGATCTTTATCGGTCAAACCGCACAACAACATACGTTGTTCCCTTTGTCATCGGTATGTTACTTGCCCGAGATTCGATCGTCGGTATCCAATACCTAGTTCAATCTCGTTACCGGCAAGTCTCTTTACTCGTTCCGTAATACATCATCCCACAACTAACTCATTAGTTGAAATGCTTGCAAGGCTTAAGTGATGTGTATTACCGAGAGGGCCCAGAGATACCTCTCCGACATTCGGAGTGACAAATCCTAATCTCGAAATACGCCAACTCAACAAGTACCTTCGGAGACACCTGTAGAGCACCTTTATAATCACCCAGTTACGTTGTGATGTTTGGTAGCACACAAAGTGTTCCTCCGGTAAACGGGAGTTGCATAATCTCATAGTCATAGGAACATGTATAAGTCATGAAGGAAGCAATAGCAACATACTAAACGATCGCGTGCTAAGCTAACGGAATGGGTCATGTCAATCAGATCATTCAACTAATGATGTGACCTTGTTAATCAAATAACAACTCCTTGTTCATGGTTAGGAAACATAACCATCTTTGATTAACAAGCTAGTCAAGTAGAGGCATACTAGTGACACTCTGTTTGTCTATATATTCACACATGTATTATGTTTCCGGTTAATACAATTCTAGCATGAAGAATAAACATTTATCATGATATGAGGAAATAAATAATAACTTTATTATTGCCTCTAGGGCATATTTCCTTCAGTCTCCCACTTGCACTAGAGTCAATAATCTAGATTACACAGTAATGATTCTAACACCCATGGAGTCTTGGTGTTGATCATGTTTTGCTCGTGGAAGAGGCTTAGTCAACGGGTCTGCAACATTCAGATCCGTATGTATCTTGCAAATCTCTATGTCTCCCACCTAGACTAGATCCCGGATGGAATTGAAGCGTCTCTTGATGTGCTTGGTTCTCTTGTGAAATCTGGATTCCTTCGCTAAGGCAATCGCTCCAGTATTGTCACAAAAGATTTTCATTGGACCCGATGCACTAGGTATGACACCTAGATCGGATATGAACTCCTTCATCCAGACTCCTTCATTGGCTGCTTCCGAAGCAGCTATGTATTCCGCTTCACATGTAGATCCCGCCACGACGCTTTGCTTTGAACTGCACCAACTGACAGCTCCACCGTTTAATGTAAACACGTATCCGGTTTGTGATTTAGAATCGTCCGGATCAGTGTCAAAGCTTGCATCAACGTAACCATTTACGATGAGCTCTTTGTCACCTCCATATACGAGAAACATATCCTTAGTCCTTTTCAGGTATTTCAGGATGTTCTTGACCGCTGTCCAGTGATCCACTCCTGGATTACTTTGGTACCTCCCTGCTAGACTTATAGCAAGGCACACATCAGGTCTGGTACACAGCATTGCATACATGATAGAGCCTATGGCTGAAGCATAGGGAACACTTTTCATTTTCTCTCTATCTTCTGCAGTGGTCGGGCTTTGAGTCTTACTCAACTTCACACCTTGCAATACAGGCAAGAACCCTTTCTTTGCTTGATCCATTTTGAACTTCTTCAAAACTTTGTCAAGGTATGTGCTTTGTGAAAGTCCAATTAAGCGTCTTGATCTATCTCTATAGATCTTAATGCCCAATATGTAAGCAGCTTCACCGAGGTCTTTCATTGAAAAACTTTTATTCAAGTATCCCTTTATGCTATCCAGAAATTCTATATCATTTCCAATTAATAATATGTCATCCACATATAATATTAGAAATGCTACAGAGCTCCCACTCACTTTCTTGTAAATACAGGCTTCTCCAAAAGTCTGTATAAAACCAAATGCTTTGATCACACTATCAAAACGTTTATTCCAACTCCGAGAGGCTTGCACCAGTCCATAAATGGAACGTTGGAGCTTGCACACTTTGTTAGCTCCCTTTGGATCAATAAAACCTTCTGGTTGCATCATATACAACTCTTCTTCCAGAAATCCATTCAGGAATGCAGTTTTTACATCCATTTGCCAAATTTCATAATCATAAAATGCGGCAATTGCTAACATGATTCGGACAGACTTAAGCATCGCTACGGGTGAGAAGGTCTCATCGTAGTCAACCCCTTGAACTTGTCGAAAACCTTTTGCAACAAGTCGAGCTTTGTAGACAGTAACATTACCGTCATCGTCAGTCTTCTTCTTGAAGATCCATTTATTCTCAATTGCTTGCCGACCATCGGGCAAGTCAACCAAAGTCCATACTTTGTTCTCATACATGGATCCCATCTCAGATTTCATGGCTTCAAGCCATTTTGCGGAATCTGGGCTCACCATCGCTTCTTCATAGTTCGTAGGTTCATCATGATCTAGTAGCATGACTTCCAGAATAGGATTACCGTACCACTTTGGTGCGGATCTTACTCTGTTCGACCTACGTGGTTCTGTATTAACTTGATCTGAAGTTCTATGATCATTATCATCAACTTCCTCACTAGTTGGTTTTGACGTCACAGAAACCGGTTCCTGTGATGTATTATTTTCCAACAAGGGAGAAGGTACAGTTACCTCATCAAGTTCTACATTCCTCCCACTCACTTCTTTCGAGAGAAACTCCTTCTCTAGAAAGGATCCATTCTTAGCAACGAATGTCTTGCCTTCGGATCTGTGATAGAAGGTGTACCCAACTGTCTCCTTTGGGTATCCTATGAAGACACATTTCTCCGATTTGGGTTCGAGCTTATCAGGTTGAAGCTTTTTCACATAAGCATCGCAACCCCAAACTTTAAGAAACGACAACTTTGGTTTCTTGCCAAACCATAGTTCATAAGGTGTCGTCTCAACGGATTTCGACGGTGCCATATTTAACGTGAATGTGGCTGTCTCTAGAGCATAACCCCAAAATGATAGCGGTAAATCTGTAAGAGACATCATAGACCGCACCATATCAAGTAAAGTACGATTACGACGTTCGGACACACCATTACGCTGTGGTGTTCCGGGTGGCGTGAGTTGCGAAACTATTCCACATTGTTTTAAGTGTAGACCAAACTCGTAACTCAAATATTCTCCTCCACGATCAGATCGTAGAAACTTTATTTTCTTGTTACGATGATTTTCAACTTCACTCTGAAATTCTTTGAACTTTTCAAATGTTTCAGACTTATGCTTCATCAAGTAGATATACCCATATCTGCTTAAATCATCTGTGAAGGTGAGAAAATAACGATATCCGCCACGAGCCTCAACATTCATTGGACCACATACATCTGTATGTATGATTTCAACAGATCCGTTGCTCTCTCCATAGTACCGGAGAACGGCGTTTTGGTCATCTTGCCCATGAGGCACGGTTCGCAAGTACCAAGTGATTCATAATCAAGTGGTTCCAAAAGTCCATCAGTATGGAGTTTCTTCATGCGCTTTATACCGATATGACCCAAACGGCAGTGCCACAAATAAGTTGCACTATCATTATCAACTCTGCATCTTTTGGTTTCAACACTATGAATATGTGTATCACTACTATCGAGATTCATCAAAAATAGACCACTCTTCAGGGGTGCATGACCATAAAAGATATTACTCATATAAATAGAACAACCATTATTCTTTGATTTAAATGAATAACCGTCTCGCATCAAACAAGATCCAGATATAATGTTCATGCTCAACGCTGGCACCAAATAACAATTATTTAGGTCTAATACTAATCCCGAAGGTAGATGTAGAGGTAGCGTGCCGACCGCGATCACATCGACTTTGGAACCAATTCCCACGCGCATCGTCACCTCGTCCTTTGCCAGTGTTTGCTTAATCCATAGTCCCTGTTTCGAGTTGCAAATATTAGCAACAGAACCAGTATCAAATACCCAGGTGCTACTGCGAGCTCTAGTAAGGTACACATCAATAACATGTATATCACATATACCTTTGTTCACTTTGCCATCCTTCTTATCCGCCAAATACTTGGGGCAGTTCCGCTTCCAGTGACCAGTCTGCTTGCAGTAGAAGCACTCAGGGCTTAGGTCCAGACTTGGGTTTCTTCTCTTGAGCAGTAACTTGTTTGCTGTTCTTCTTGAAGTTCCCCTTCTTCTTCCCTTTGCCCTTTTTCTTGAAACTAGTGGTCTTGTTAACCATCAACACTTGATGCTCCTTCTTGATTTCTACCTCCGCAGCCTTTAGCATTGCGAAGAGCTCGGGAATCGTCTTATCCATCCCTTGCATATTATAGTTCATCACGAAGCTCTTGTAGCTTGGTGGAAGTGATTGGAGAATTCTGTCAATGACGCTATCATCCGGAAGAGTGACTCCCAGTTGAATCAAGTGATTACAATACCCAGACATCTTGAGTATGTGCTCACTGACAGAACTATTCTCCTCCATCTTGCAGCTATAGAACTTATTGGAGACTTCATATCTCTCAATCCGGGCATTCTTCTGAAATATCAACTTCAACTCCTGAAACATCTCATATGCTCCATGACGTTCAAAACATCGTTGAAGTCCCGGTTCTAAGCCGTAAAGCATGGCACATTGAACTATCGAGTAGTCATCAGCTTTGCTCTGCCAGACGTTCTTAACGTCGTCAGTTGCATCAGCAGCAGGCCTGGCACCCAGCGGTGCTTCCAGGACGTAATTTTTCTGTGCAGCAATGAGGATAATCCTCAAGTTACGGACCCAGTCCGCGTAGTTGCTACCATCATCTTTCAACTTAGCTTTCTCAAGGAACGCATTAAAATTTAACGGAACAACAACACGGGCCATCTATCTACAAACAACATAGACAAGCAAGATACTATCAGGCACTAAGTTCATGATAAATTTTAGTTCAATTAATCATATTACTTAAGAACTCCCACTTAGACTGACATCTCTCTAGTCATCTAAGTGATCACGTGATCCAAATCAACTAAACCATAACCGATCATCACGTGAGATGGAGTAGTTTTCAATGGTGAACATCTTATGTTGATCATATCTACTATATGATTCACGCTCGACCTTTCGGTCTCCGTGTTCCGAGGCCATATCTGCATATGCTAGGCTCGTCAAGTTTAACCTGAGTATTCTGCGTGTGCAAAACTGGCTTGCACCCGTTGTAGATGGACGTAGAGCTTATCACACCCGATCATCACGTGGTGTCTGGGCACGACGAACTTTGGCAACGGTGCATACTCAGGGAGAACACTACTTGATAATTTTTAGTGAGAGATCATCTTAAAATGCTACCGTCAATCAAAGCAAGATAAGATGCATAAAGGATAAACATCACATGCAATCAATATAAGTGATATGATATGGCCATCATCTTCTTGTGCTTGTGATCTCCATCTCCGAAGCACCATCATGATCACCATCGTCACCGGCGCGACACCTTGATCTCCATCGTAGCATTGTTGTCGTTTACGCCATCTATTGCTTCTACGACTATCGCTACCGCTTAGTGATAAAGTAAAGCAATTACAGGGCATTTGCATTTCATACAATAAAGCGACAACCATATGGCTCCTGCCAGTTGCCGATAACTTCGGTTACAAAACATGATCATCTCATACAATAAAATATAGCATCATGTCTTGGCCATATCACATCACAACATGCCCTGCAAAAACAAGTTAGACGTCCTCTACTTTGTTGTTGCAAGTTTTACGTGGCTGCTACGGGCTTAAGCAAGAACCAATCTCACCTACGCATCAAAACCACAACGATAGTTTGTCAAATAGACTCCGTTTTAACCTTCACAAGGACCGGGCGTAGCCACACTCGGTTCAACTAAAGTTGGAGAAACTGACACCCGCTAGTCACCTATGTGCAAAGCACGGCGGTAAAACCAGTCTCGCGTAAGCGTACACGTAATGTCGGTCCGGGCCGCTTCATCCAACAATACCGCTGAACCAAAGTATGACATGCTGGTAGGCAGTATGACTTATATCGTCCACAACTCACTTGTGTTCTACTCGTGCAAATAACATCAAACCATAAAAACCTAGGCTCGGATGCCACTGTTGGGGAATGTAGTAATTTCAAAAATTTTCCTATGCACACGCAAGATCATGGTGATGCATAGCAACGAGAGGGGAGAGTGTTGTCTACGTACCCTCGTAGACCGAAGTGGAAGCGTTGACGCAACGTAGAGGAAGTAGTCGTACGTCCTCCCGGTCCAACCGATCCAAGCACCGTTACTCCGGCACCTCCGAGTTCTTGACACGCGTACAGCTCGATGACGCACCCTCGATCTCCAATCCAGTAGAGGCTCCGAGGGGGAGTTCCGTCAGCATGACGGCGTGGTAACGATCTTGATGTTCTCCTGTCGCAGGGCTTCGCCTAAGCACCGCTACAATATGATCAAGGTGTAATATCGTGGAGGGGGGCACCGCACACGGCTAAGGAACGATCAATGATCAATTTGTGTGTTCTAGGGTGCCCCCTTACCCCCGTATATAAAGGAGGGAGGGAGGAGGTGGCCGGCCTCAAGGGGGCGCGCCATAGGGAGGGGGAAACCTACTCCAAGTAGGTTTCCCTCTCTTTTCCTTATCTTATTTGGAGGGGGAAGGAAGGAGTACTAGTATTAGGAAGTAGTACTAGTAGTAGTAATAGGAAGAGGGGGAAGGAGAAAGGAAAGGGGGGGCCGTCCCCCCTCCCCAATTCGGATTGGGCTTGGGGGGGCGCGCCCCCCTCCTTTGCTCCTTCTCTCTTCCTCCTACATGGGCCCAATAAGGCCCATATACCTCCCGGGGGGTTCCGGTAACATCCCGGAGCTCCAAACTTCTCCGGAACCTTTCCGATGTCCAAATATACCCGTCCAATATATCAATCTTTATGTCTCGACCATTTCGAGACTCCTCGTCATGTCCGTGATCATATCCGGGACTCCGAACAACCTTCGGTACATCAAAATACATTAACTCATAATATAACTGTCATCGAAACCTTAAGCGTGCGGACAGTACGGTTCGAGAACAATGTAGACATGACCGAGACATGTCTCCGGTCAATAACCAATAGCGGGACCTGGATGCCCATATTGGTTCCTACATATTCTACGAAGATCTTTATCGGTCAAACCGCACAACAACATACATTGTTCCCTTTGTCATCGGTATGTTACTTGCCCGAGATTCGATCGTCGGTATCCAATACCTAGTTCAATCTCGTTACCGGCAAGTCTCTTTACTCGTTCCGTAATACATCATCCCACAACTAACTCATTAGTTGAAATGCTTGCAAGGCTTAAGTGATGTGTATTACCGAGAGGGCCCAGAGATACCTCTCCGACATTCGGAGTGACAAATCCTAATCTCGAAATACGCCAACTCAACAAGTACCTTCGGAGACACCTGTAGAGCACCTTTATAATCACCCAGTTACGTTGTGATGTTTGGTAGCACACAAAGTGTTCCTCCGGTAAACGGGAGTTGCATAATCTCATAGTCATAGGAACATGTATAAGTCATGAAGGAAGCAATAGCAACATACTAAACGATCGCGTGCTAAGCTAACGGAATGGGTCATGTCAATCAGATCATTCAACTAATGATGTGACCTTGTTAATCAAATAACAACTCCTTGTTCATGGTTAGGAAACATAACCATCTTTGATTAACAAGCTAGTCAAGTAGAGGCATACTAGTGACACTCTGTTTGTCTATATATTCACACATGTATTATGTTTCCGGTTAATACAATTCTAGCATGAAGAATAAACATTTATCATGATATGAGGAAATAAATAATAACTTTATTATTGCCTCTAGGGCATATTTCCTTCAGTCTCCCACTTGCACTAGAGTCAATAATCTAGATTACACAGTAATGATTCTAACACCCATGGAGTCTTAGTGTTGATCATGTTTTGCTCGTGGAAGAGGCTTAGTCAACGGGTCTGCAACATTCAGATCCGTATGTATCTTGCAAATCTCTATGTCTCCCACCTAGACTAGATCCCGGATGGAATTGAAGCGTCTCTTGATGTGCTTGGTTCTCTTGTGAAATCTGGATTCCTTCGCTAAGGCAATCGCTCCAGTATTGTCACAAAAGATTTTCATTGGACCCGATGCACTAGGTATGACACCTAGATCGGATATGAACTCCTTCATCCAGACTCCTTCATTGGCTGCTTCCGAAGCAGCTATGTATTCCGCTTCACATGTAGATCCCGCCACGACGCTTTGCTTTGAACTGCACCAACTGACAGCTCCACCGTTTAATGTAAACACGTATCCGGTTTGTGATTTAGAATCGTCCGGATCAGTGTCAAAGCTTGCATCAACGTAACCATTTACGATGAGCTCTTTGTCACCTCCATATACGAGAAACATATCCTTAGTCCTTTTCAGGTATTTCAGGATGTTCTTGACCGCTGTCCAGTGATCCACTCCTGGATTACTTTGGTACCTCCCTGCTAGACTTATAGCAAGGCACACATCAGGTCTGGTACACAGCATTGCATACATGATAGAGCCTATGGCTGAAGCATAGGGAACACTTTTCATTTTCTCTCTATCTTCTGCAGTGGTCGGGCTTTGAGTCTTACTCAACTTCACACCTTGCAATACAGGCAAGAACCCTTTCTTTGCTTGATCCATTTTGAACTTCTTCAAAACTTTGTCAAGGTATGTGCTTTGTGAAAGTCCAATTAAGCGTCTTGATCTATCTCTATAGATCTTAATGCCCAATATGTAAGCAGCTTCACCGAGGTCTTTCATTGAAAAACTTTTATTCAAGTATCCCTTTATGCTATCCAGAAATTCTATATCATTTCCAATTAATAATATGTCATCCACATATAATATTAGAAATGCTACAGAGCTCCCACTCACTTTCTTGTAAATACAGGCTTCTCCAAAAGTCTGTATAAAACCAAATGCTTTGATCACACTATCAAAACGTTTATTCCAACTCCGAGAGGCTTGCACCAGTCCATAAATGGGACGTTGGAGCTTGCACACTTTGTTAGCTCCCTTTGGATCAATAAAACCTTCTGGTTGCATCATATACAACTCTTCTTCCAGAAATCCATTCAGGAATGCAGTTTTTACATCCATTTGCCAAATTTCATAATCATAAAATGCGGCAATTGCTAACATGATTCGGACAGACTTAAGCATCGCTACGGGTGAGAAGGTCTCATCGTAGTCAACCCCTTGAACTTGTCGAAAACCTTTTGCAACAAGTCGAGCTTTGTAGACAGTAACATTACCGTCATCGTCAGTCTTCTTCTTGAAGATCCATTTATTCTCAATTGCTTGCCGACCATCGGGCAAGTCAACCAAAGTCCATACTTTGTTCTCATACATGGATCCCATCTCAGATTTCATGGCTTCAAGCCATTTTGCGGAATCTGGGCTCACCATCGCTTCTTCATAGTTCGTAGGTTCATCATGATCTAGTAGCATGACTTCCAGAATAGGATTACCGTACCACTTTGGTGCGGATCTTACTCTGTTCGACCTACGTGGTTCTGTATTAACTTGATCTGAAGTTCTATGATCATTATCATCAACTTCCTCACTAGTTGGTTTTGACGTCACAGAAACCGGTTCCTGTGATGTATTATTTTCCAACAAGGGAGAAGGTACAGTTACCTCATCAAGTTCTACATTCCTCCCACTCACTTCTTTCGAGAGAAACTCCTTCTCTAGAAAGGATCCATTCTTAGCAACGAATGTCTTGCCTTCGGATCTGTGATAGAAGGTGTACCCAACTGTCTCCTTTGGGTATCCTATGAAGACACATTTCTCCGATTTGGGTTCGAGCTTATCAGGTTGAAGCTTTTTCACATAAGCATCGCAACCCCAAACTTTAAGAAACGACAACTTTGGTTTCTTGCCAAACCATAGTTCATAAGGTGTCGTCTCAACGGATTTCGACGGTGCCATATTTAACGTGAATGTGGCTGTCTCTAGAGCATAACCCCAAAATGATAGCGGTAAATCTGTAAGAGACATCATAGACCGCACCATATCAAGTAAAGTACGATTACGACGTTCGGACACACCATTACGCTGTGGTGTTCCGGGTGGCGTGAGTTGCGAAACTATTCCACATTGTTTTAAGTGTAGACCAAACTCGTAACTCAAATATTCTCCTCCACGATCAGATCGTAGAAACTTTATTTTCTTGTTACGATGATTTTCAACTTCACTCTGAAATTCTTTGAACTTTTCAAATGTTTCAGACTTATGCTTCATCAAGTAGATATACCCATATCTGCTTAAATCATCTGTGAAGGTGAGAAAATAACGATATCCGCCACGAGCCTCAACATTCATTGGACCACATACATCTGTATGTATGATTTCCAACAGATCCGTTGCTCTCTCCATAGTACCGGAGAACGGCGTTTTGGTCATCTTGCCCATGAGGCACGGTTCGCAAGTACCAAGTGATTCATAATCAAGTGGTTCCAAAAGTCCATCAGTATGGAGTTTCTTCATGCGCTTTATACCGATATGACCCAAACGGCAGTGCCACAAATAAGTTGCACTATCATTATCAACTCTGCATCTTTTGGTTTCAACACTATGAATATGTGTATCACTACTATCGAGATTCATCAAAAATAGACCACTCTTCAGGGGTGCATGACCATAAAAGATATTACTCATATAAATAGAACAACCATTATTCTTTGATTTAAATGAATAACCGTCTCGCATCAAACAAGATCCAGATATAATGTTCATGCTCAACGCTGGCACCAAATAACAATTATTTAGGTCTAATACTAATCCCGAAGGTAGATGTAGAGGTAGCGTGCCGACCGCGATCACATCGACTTTGGAACCAATTCCCACGCGCATCGTCACCTCGTCCTTTGCCAGTGTTTGCTTAATCCATAGTCCCTGTTTCGAGTTGCAAATATTAGCAACAGAACCAGTATCAAATACCCAGGTGCTACTGCGAGCTCTAGTAAGGTACACATCAATAACATGTATATCACATATACCTTTGTTCACTTTGCCATCCTTCTTATCCGCCAAATACTTGGGGCAGTTCCGCTTCCAGTGACCAGTCTGCTTGCAGTAGAAGCACTTAGTTTCAGGCTTAGGTCCAGACTTGGGTTTCTTCTCTTGAGCAGTAACTTGTTTGCTGTTCTTCTTGAAGTTCCCCTTCTTCTTCCCTTTGCCCTTTTTCTTGAAACTAGTGGTCTTGTTAACCATCAAGAATTATGTCCTTGATGCAACGCTAGGTGAGCACCTGTTGCAGGAGCTGAAGCAGACGTTATGAATGTCTGGCAAGCTCAATTTGATGACTACTCGATAGTTCATTGTGCCATGCTTTACGGCCTAGAACGGGGACTTCAAAGACGTTGTGAACATCATGGAGCATATGAGATGTTCCAGGAATTGAAGTTAATATTTAAAGGAAATGCCCGAGTTGAGAGATATGGAGTCTCCAACAAGTTCTATAGCTGCAAGATGGAGGAGAACAATTCTGTTAGTGAACACATACTCAAAATGTCTGGGTATTATAATCACTTGACTCAGCTGGGAGTTAATATTCCAGTTGATTGTGTCATTGACAGAGTTCTTCAATCACTGCCACTGAGCTATAAAGGCTTCGTGATGAACTATATGAAGGAAATATGCCCTAGAGACAATAATAAAGTTGTTATTTTATATTTCCTTATTTCATGATAAATGTTTATTATTCATGCTAGAATTGTATTAACCGGAAACTTGATACATGTGTGGATACATAGACAAAACTCTGTGTCCCTAGTAAGCCTCTACTAGACTAGCTCGCTGGTAAAGATGGTTAGGTTTCCTAACCATAGATATGTGTTGTCATTTGATAAACGGGATCACATCATTAGGAGAATGATGTGATGGACAAGACCCATTCGTTAGATTAGCATTATGATCATACAATTTTATTGCTATTGCTTTCTTCATGTCAAATACATATTCCTCCGACTATGAGATTATGCAACTCCCGAATACCGGAGGAATGCCTTGTGTGCTATCAAACGTCACAACGTAACTGGGTGATTATAAAGATGCTCTACAGGTATCTCCAAAGGTGTTTGTTGGGTTGGAATAGATCAAGATCAGGATTTTTCACTCTGAGTACCGGAGAG
Source organism: Triticum timopheevii (assembly GCA_963921465.1). Lineage (NCBI taxonomy): Eukaryota > Viridiplantae > Streptophyta > Magnoliopsida > Poales > Poaceae > Triticum > Triticum timopheevii. The sequence continues at coordinate 111,838,968 of OY997270.1, forward strand.
GTATCTCTAGGGCCTCTCAGTAATGCACATCATAAGAAGCCTTGCAAGCAAAGTGACTAATGCGTTAGTTGTAGGATGATGCATTACGGAACAAGTAAAGAGACTTGCCGGTAACGAGATTGAACTAGGTATGAAGATACCGATGATCGAATCTCGGGCAAGTAACATACCGATGACAAAGGGAATAACGTATGTTGTCATAACGGTTCGACCGATAAAGTTCTTCGTAGAATATGTGGGAGCCAATATGAGCATCTAGGTTCCGCTATTGGTTATTAACCAGAGAGGTGTCTCGGTCATGTCTACATAGTTCTTGAACTCGTAGGGTCTGCACGCTTAACGTTCGATGACGATAGTGTATTATATGAGTTATGTGATTTGGTGACTGAATGTTGTTCGGAGTCCTGGATGAGATCACGGACATGAAGAGGAGTCTCTAAATGGTTGAGAGGTAAAGATTGATATATAGGACGATAGTTTTCGGACACCGGATGTGTTCTGGAGGGTACCAGGTACATATTGGGTCACCGGAAGGGGTTCCGGGCACCCTCGGCAAAAGATATGGGCCTTATGGGCCAAGAGGGGAAACACAGCAGCCACCACGGGCTGTTGTGCCCCCCATATGGGCCGCACCAGATGAGAAGGAAAGAGGGGAAGGGAGAAGGAAAGGGGGGGGGGGGGTCGGCCTCCGCCTTCCTTCCCTCATCCCTCCTCTTTCCTTCCCCCTCCGGTAAATAAGGAAAGGGGGGGCGCCGGCCATAGGAAGGTCCCAAGTAAAATTCTTGTCTTAGATTTGTCTAAATATAGATGTATCAAGTCAAGTTTTAGTTTTAGATACATCCGTATCTAGACAAATCTAAGACAAGAATTTTGGGACAAAGGGAGTATATGTTGGGGGGGCGCCTCTAGCACACCTCAGACTATTGCATAGCGGTGTGTGGTGCCCCCCTCCACCGTTTACTCCCACGGTCATATCTTCGTAGTGCTTAATTAGCTGAAGCCCTGCACGGATCACTTTACCATCACCGTCACCACGCCGTCGTGCTGACGGAACTCATCTACTTCCCTGACACCTTGCTGGATCAAGAGGGCGAGGAACGTCATCGAGCTGAACGTGTGCAGAACTCGGAGGTACCGTACGTTCGGTGCTTGATCGATCGGATCAAGAAGAAGTTTGTCTACATCAACTGTGTTGTCAAACGCTTCCGCTTTTAGTCTATGAGGGTACGTAGACACACTCTCCCCCTCTCGTTGCTATGCATCTCCTAGATAGATCTTGCATGAGCGTAGGATTTTTTTTTGAAATTGCATGCTACGTTACCCAACAGTGGCATCCGAGCCAGGTCTATGCGTAGATGATATGCACGATTAGAACACAAAGAGTTGTGGGCGGTGATCTTCATACTGCTTACCACCAATGTCTTATTTTTGATTCGGCGGTATTGTTGGATGAAGCGGCCCGAACCAACCTTACATGACCATGTTCATGAGACCGTTCCACCGACAGACATGCAACTAGTTTTGCATAAAGGTGGCTGGCGTGTGTCTGTTTCTCCTACTTTAGTTGAATCAAATTTGACTGCGGCCGGTCCTTGTTGAAGGTTAAAACAACAAGCTTGATAAATCACCGTTGTGGTTTTGATGCGTAGGTAAGAATGGTTTTTGCTAGAAGCCCGTAGCAGCCACGTAAAACTTGCAACAACAAAGTGTAGGACGTCTAACTTGTTTTTGCAGGGCATGTTGTGTTGTGATATGGTCAAGACATGATGTGATATACGTTATTGTATGAGATGAGCATCTTTTGTAGAAGTTATCGGCAACCGGCAGGAGCCTTATGGTTGTCTCTTTATTGTATAAAATGCAAATGCCATGTAATTGCTTTACTTTATCACTAAGCAGTAGCGATACTTGTAGAAGCAATAGTTGGTGAGACGACCATGATGCAATGATGGAGATCAAGGTGTCGAGCCGGTGAAGATGGAGATCATGATGATGCTTTGGAGATGGAGATCAAAAGCACAAGATAATGATGGCCATATCATGTCACATATTTTGATTGCATGTGATGTTTATCTTTTATGAATCTTATTTTGCTTAGTACGGCGGTAGCATTATAAGATGATCCCTTAACTAAATTTGAAGGTATAAGTGTTCTCCCTGAATGCACCATTGCGACAGTCCGTCATGCTGAGACACCACGTGATGATCGGGTGTGATAGGCTCTATGTTCACATACAACGGGTGCAAGACAGTTTTGCACATGTGGAATATTCAGGTTAAACTTGACGAGCCTAGCATGTACAAACATGGCCTCAGAACACTGGAGACCGAAAGGTCGAACGTGAATCATATAGTAGATATGATTAACATAGAGATGTTCACCATTGATGATTACTCCATCTCACGTGATGATCGAACATGGTTTAGTTGATTTGGATCACGTATCATTTATATGACTTGAGGGATGTCTATCTAAGTGGGAGTTCTTAAGTAATTTAATTAATTGAACTTTAATTTATCATGAACTTAGTGCCGATAGTATTTGCAAATTATTTTGTAGATCAATAGCTCGCGATGTAGCTCCCCGTTTATTTTTGATATGTTCGGAGAGAAAATAAGTTGAAAGATGATAGTAGCAATGATGCGGACTGGGTCCGTGATCTGAGGATTATCCTCATTGCTGCACGGAAGAATTATCCTTAATGCACCACTAGGTGACAAACCTATTGCAGGAGTAGATGCAAACGTTATGAACATTTGGCAAGCTCGATATGATGACTACTTGATAGTTTAGTGCGCCATGCTTTACAACTTAGAATCGGGGCTTCAAAGACGTTTTGAACGCCACAGAGCATATGAGATGTTCCAAGATCTGAAATTACTATTTTAGACTCATGACCGTGTCAAGAGGTATGAGACCTCTGACAAGTAATTTGCCTACAAGATTGAGGAGAATAGCTCAACTAGTGAGCATGTGCTCAGAATGTCTGGGCACTACAATCACTTGAATCAAGTGAGAGTTAATCTTCCAGATAAGATAGTGATCGACAGAGTTCTCTAGTCACTATCACCAAGCTACTAGAACTTCGTGATTAACTATAATGTGCAAGGAATAACGAAAAAGATTCCTGAGCTCTTGCGATGCTGAAATCGGTGAAGGTAGAAATCAAGAAAGAGCAGCAAGTGTTGATGGTTAACAAGACCACTAGTTTCAAGAAAAAGGGCAAATGAAAATAAAGGGAACTTCAATAAGAATGACAAGCAAGTTCTCACTCCTGTGAAGAACCCCAAAGCTAGACCTAAGCTTGAAACTAAGAGTTTCTACTGCAAAGAAAATGGTTACTGGAAGCGGAACTACCCCATTTTTTTGGCGGATAAGAATGATGGCAAAGTGAACAAAGGTATATTTGATATACATGTTATTGATGTGTACCTTACTAGTGCTCGTAGTAGCCCCTGGGTATTTGATACCTGTTCGGTTGCTCAGATTAGTAACTCGAAGCAGGAGTTGCGGAATAAATGGAGACTAGTGGAGGGTGAAGTGACGATGTGTGTTGGAAGTGGTTCTAAGATTGATATGATCATCATCGCAGACTCCCTACTTTCAGGATTAGTATTGAACCTAAATATATGTTATTTGGTGTTTGTGTTGAGCATGAACAAGATAGGATCGTGTTTATTGCAATACGATTATTCATTTAATATAAAGAATAATTGTTATTCTGTTTACATGAATAAAACCTTCTATGGTCATACACCCAATGTTAATGGTTTATTGAATCTCGATCATAGTGATACAGATATTCATAATATTGATGCCAAAAGATGCAAAGTTGATAATGATAGTGCAACATATTTGTGGCACTGCCGCTTAGGTCATACTGGTGTAAAGCGCATGAAGGAACTCCATGGAGATGGACTTTTGGAATCACTTGATTATGAATCATTTGATACTTGCAAACCATTCCTCATGGGAAAGATGACTAAAACTCCATTCTCCGGAACAATGGAGCGAGCCAATGACTTGTTGGAAATAATACATATCGATCTATGCGGTCCGATGAGTGTTGAGGCACGTGGCGGGTATTGTTATTTTCTAACCTTCACAGATGATTTGACCAGATATGGGTATATCTACTTAATGAAACACAAGTCTGAAACATTTGAAAAGATTCAAAGAATTTCAGAGGGAAGTGGAGAATCATCGTAAAAAGAAAATAAAGTTTCTATGATCTGATCGTGGAGGCGAATATTTAAGTAACGAGTTTGGCCATCATTTAAAACAATATGGAATAGTTTCACAACTCACGTCACCTGGAACATCATAGCATAATTAGTGGTGTGTCCGAACGTCATAACCATACTTTATTAGATATGGTGCAATATATGATGTCTCTTACCGGTTTACCACTATCATTTTGGGGTTATGCATTAGAGACAACTACATTCACGTTAAATAGGGCACCGTCTAAATCCGTTGAGACAACAACGTATGAACTGTGGTTTGGCAATAAACCTAAGTTGTAATTTCTTAAAGTTTGAGGTTGCGACACTTATGTCAAAAGGCTTCAGCCTGATAAGCTCGAACCAAAATGGGAGAAGTACGTCTTCATATGATACCCTAAGGAAATAATTGGGTACACCTTCTTCCACAAATCCGAAGGCAAGATCTTTGTTGCGAAGAATGGAACCTTTCTAGAGAAGGAGTTTCTCTCGAAAGAAGTGAGTGGGAGGAAAGTAGAACTTGATGAGGTAATTGTACCTTCTCTCAATTTGGAAAGCAACTCATCTGAGAAATCTATTCTCGTGATGCCTACACCAACTACAGAGGAAGCTAATGATGATGATCCTGAAACTTTAGATCAAGTTACTACCGAACCTCGTAGGTCAACCAGAACACGATCAACACCAGAGTGGTACGGTAATCCTGTTCTGGAAATCATGTTACTGGACCATGGCGAACCTACGAACTATGAAGAAGCTATGATGAGCCCAGATTCCGATAAATGGCTCAAAGCCATGAAATCTGAGATAGGATCCATGTATGAGAACAAAGTGTGGACTTTGGTGGATTTGCCCAATGATCGGCGACCCATAGAGAATAAATGGATTTTCAAGAAGAAGACTAACGCTGATGGTAATGTTGTTGTCTATAAAGCTCGACTTGTCGCAAAAGGTTTTTGACAAATTCAAGGAATCGACTATGATGAGACTTTCTAACCCGTAGCGATGCTTAAGTCTGTCCGAATCATGTTAGAAATTGCCGCATTTTATGATTATGAAATCTGGCAAATGGACGTCAAAACTGCATTCCTTAATGGATTTCTTAAAGAAGAGTTGTATATGATACAACTAGAAGGTTTTGTTGATCCTAAAGGTGCTAACAAAGTGTGCAAGCTCCAGCGATCCATCTATGGACTTGTGCAAGCATCTCGGAGTTGGAATATACGCTTTGATGAGGTGATCAAAGCATAATGTTTTATACAGACTTTCAGAGAAGCCTGTATTTACAAGAAAGTGAGTGGGAGCTCTTTAGCATTTATAATATTATATGTCAATGCCATATTGTTGATTGGATATGATGTAGAATTTCTAGATAGCATAAAAGTATACTTGAATAAGTATTTTTCAATAAAAGACCTTGGTAAAGCTACTTATGTATTGGGCATCAAGATATCTATAGAGATAAATCGAGACAATTAATAGGACTTTCACAAAATCACACACCTTGAAAAGATTTTGAAGGAAGTTCAAAATGGATCAGTCAAAGAAGGAGTTCTAGCATGTATTGTAAAGTGTGAAGTTGAGTAAGACTCAAAGCCCGACCACGATAGAAGATAGAGAGAGAATGTGTAACACCCCGGATTCGATGCGCCAGGTGTCCGCCAGTTATTCGCCGTCGTTGCCATGTCATTTGCTTGCGTGTTGCATTTTTCCATGTCGTCATGTGCATTTCATTTTGCATACGTGTTCATCTCATGCATCCGAGCATTTTCCCCGCTGTTCGTTTTGCGATCCGGCGCTCCTATGTCCCCTGGCGTCCCCCTTTTGTCTCCTGTTGTGAGTGGGTGTTAAACTTTCTCGGAATGGCCCGAGGTTTGCCAAGCGGCCTTTGTATAGCACCGGTAGACCGCCTATCAAGTTTTGTGCCATTTGGAAATCGTTTGATACTCTAACGGTTAACCGGGTAACCGTAAAGCCTCTTTTGTCTTGCAGCCCAACACCCCTTCCAAAGTGGCCCAAAACCCAGAAAACTCCCCTCCATGCTCTTGGTCGTTCGATCACGATCGCGTGGCCGAAAACCGCTCCTCATTTGGACTCTCCTAGCTCCCTCTACCTATAAATATGTGCATCTCCCCCGAAATCCCGGTCTAACCTAGCCATCTTCATTCTCGCGCCGCCGGATACGTCTGCCCGAGCCGGACATGTCCGCCGGACACCTCACCCCGGCGAATCAGATCGCGCCACGTCAGCCCCGCGCCTCCCTTTCTCTCTCCTCCCACCCGCGGGGCCCTCGGGACCCGGTTCGGGCCCGCGCGAGCCCGTGCCGTCGCCGCCGTCCGCCCGCCTCGGCCCGCAGCAGCCCGCCGTGCACCGCCGCCGCCTCGTCGCCGGCGACCGGCCCCGGCTTCCCCGCCGACCTCCGCCGCCTGCTCGCCGTCGCCGCCCTCCGGCAGCCGCCGCCGCCCTCCGGCAGCCGCTGCTGCGGAGCCAACGCGTTTTCCCCGGCGCCCCGCCCCGTCGGCTCCCGTCCCGGCCGCGCCGCCGCGAGCGTCGCCCTCGCGCCCTCGCCGTCCGGCGAGCCCCGCGCCGCCTCCGGCCAGATCCGGACCGCGCCGTCCCGGATCCGGCGAACCCCATCTCCGGCGCCCTCTTCTTCCTCCACGGCCGCCTCTACCGCAACTCCGGCGAGTTCTCCGGCCGCCTCGATATCCGTGCAACAGGTTGACCCCGTTTTTCGTCTAAGTCCTGAGTGTTTTTGACATTATCATGCCATGGTCATCGCATTGTATCTATGCATCCGTAGCTCCGTTTGTGCGTGGAATATGTCAAATTGTTCGTCTCAATGAGTACTTCATTTCATTCCATTGCATCATTTTCATTTGAGCTCATCTTGATGCCCGAAATGCTGTTAGAAGAGTGCATGTTGATGTTAATCTGCTGGAACTGTTATAACATGTTCATTTGTCATTATTGCCATGATTGATGTGTGCATCCTATGAGGTTGATGTCTACATGTGTTTTGATCTATGCCATGCCATCTTTCCAGAGGTGTTATCCATGTATTTTTGTGATTCTTGTACTGAGTGTATCAAGCTTGCTAAGTAGGGTACTTTCTGTTGCTGTTTTCCTGACAGATTCTGTTATATTTTGTTGCTATGTTAACCTGCTGCTACAAGTCATTTCGTGCATTATTCTGGAGATGTTCACTAAGGATGTTTTGTTATACATGTCTTGCTCTATCCATCCATGCCCTTGGTTGCATTTATAGCTTGCTGTAGATTGTTCATATCTTGCTCCAAAGTTGCTAAATGATGTTGCTGTCAGCCTGTTAACATTAAGTTCAATGTTTCCATGATTGTTTGCTAGTGATCCATGCACCCTATGAACTTGCTCTTGCTATACTTAGCTTCATAAACATGTCTTCTTACTGTTGCTTGCCTTGCCATGCCATGTATTGCTCTGTGGTGAGTGGTTCAAGCTCACCAACATGCCTACTTATTGTTGTTCCTGCCATGTATGAATCTGTCATATAACTTGCCATGTTTACATGTGTGCCATCATATTTTCTGATCCTTTTTGGCTCATGGTTAGTAAGGGACTCTTGTTCTATGCATTTAGTAGTATCATGCCATGCCTTTGTTTTCCATGTTAAGTTCCTGTAACATGTCGTTTTATAGCTCTAAACATTGCAACCTGATGTTATTTCTGCAAAGTCTGAAACTGTTATTATTTGCAATCTTTCCATGTGTGTTTGAGCATGTTCTAGTGATTTCTGGAGATAGCTCAGTGTTCCTGTTTTGTTATGCTTTACCTGTACTTCATGCCCATGCCTTTTGTTATTATGTTGAGGTCCTGTAGCATGTTGTTTTTGTGCTTGCAATATGCCTACTTGCTATTTTGGACAGATTGTTGCTATAACTTGTATAGAGTGTATGTGTTGCACCGTTGCTCCGTTTTGAGTGTGCTCTATATGAAACTTGCTTAGAATTGCATGTAGTTCCATATTACCATGCTGCATCCTTGTTTTGGTGTGTTTGCTTGATGTTTGGGTGCATTTTGCATCAATGCCATGTTTAACTTGTTTTGCTCATATCTTCTAGGCCGTAGCTCCGAATTAAAAGAACTTTATATGTAACTTGACTAGAATTTCGTGTAGATCATCTTGGCGCATCTTAACTTGCTGTTTAACAACTTGAACATAAGGTTTATTCATATCTGGACCAATTTCGAAATTTGTATATGAGGACTTACCGAAATTGTTATATGTTGTTCCCGACCTCATTTAAACTTGCCTTGATGTGTTGTTCTTGTTTGCATCATCTCTTGCCATGAGTAGCTTCATGTAGCCTTGTCATGCATCATGCTTGTTGTGCATCATGTCTTGCCTATGTGTGGTGTGTTTACCATGTTGTGTGCCTCTTCTCGATAGTTCCCGTTTCGTTGTGATCGTGAGGATGCGTTCGTCTACGTGTGGTTCGTCTTCGTGGCTTCATCTTCTTCATGGACTCGTTCTTCTTCCTAGCGGGATTTCAGGCAATATGACCGCTACCCTGGATCTCACTACTATCATTGCTATGCTAGTTGCTTCGTTCTATCGCTATGCTGCGTTACCTATCATTTGCTCTTCAAGCCTCCCATATTGCCATGAACCTCTAACCTTTGACACCCTTCCTAGCAAACGTTGTTTGGCTATGTTCCCGCTTTGCTCAGCCCCTCTTATAGCGTTGCTAGCTGCAGGTGAAGTTGAAGATTGCTCCATGGTGGACAGGGTTTTGTTGGGATATCACAATATCTCTTATATTATTAATGCATCTATATACTTGGTAAAGGGTGGAAGGCTCGGCCTTATGTCTGGTGTTTTGTTCCACTCTTGCCTCCCTAGTTTCTGTCATACCAGTATTATGTTCCCGGATTTTGCGTTCCTTACGCGGTCGGGTGATTTATGCCCCCCCCCCGACAGTTCGCTTTGAATAAAACTCCTCCAGCAAGGCCCAACCTTGGTTTTACCTTTTGCCTCACCACCACCTACATTTCCCTTGGGAGTAATTAACCCAAGGGTCATCTTTATTATAGCCCCCCCGGGCCAATGCTTGTCTAAGTGTTAGTCCAAACCGAGCGATGCCCGGCGCCCCCTGGGCAACCAGGGTCTATGCCAACCCGACGTCTGGCTCATCCGGTGTGCCCTGAGAACGAGATATGTGCAGCTCCTATCGGGATTTGTCGGCACAGCGGGCGGTCTAGCTGGTCTTGTTTTACCATTGTCGAAATGTCTTGTAAACCGGGATTCCGAGACTGATCGGGTCTTCCTGGGAGAAGGAATATCCTTCGTTGATCGCGAGAGCTTATCATGGGCTAAGTTGGGACACCCCTGCAGGGTTTAAACTTTCGAGAGCCATGCCTGCGGTTATGTGGCAGATGGGAATTTTTTAATGTCTGGTTGTAGATAACTTGACACCAGATCCGAATTAAAACGCATCAACCGCGTGTGTAGCCATGATGGTCTCTTCTCGGTGGAGTCCGGGAAGTGAACATGGTTTCTGTGTTATGTTTGACGTAAGTAGGAGTTCAGGATCACTTCTTGATCATTGCTAGTTGACGACCGTTCCTTTGCTTCTCTTCTCGCTCTTATTTGCGTATGTTAGCCACCATATCATGCTTAGTCGCTGCTGCAACCTCACCACTTTACCCCTTCCTTTCCCATTAAGCTTTGCTAGTCTTGATACCCGTGGTAATGGGATTGCTGAGTCCTCGTGGCTCACATATTACTACAACAACAGTTGTAGGTACAGGTTATGCGATGATCTTGACGCGAGAGCGATGCTTGCTTGCTTGAGTTCATCTTCTGCTTCTTCTTCGATCAGGGGATAGGTTCCAAGTCGGCAGACTGGGCTAGCAGGGTGGATGTCGTTTGAGTTTCTGTTTGTGTTTCATCCGTAGTCGGATGGTGCTTTTATGTATGATGATGTTGTATTCGTGTGGCATTGTATGACTTCTGTATGTATCCCCATCTATTATGTAATGTTGATGTAATGATATCCACCTTGCAAAAGCGTTTCAGTATGCGGGTCTATCCTTGGTGGGACCTTCGAGTTCCTTTTGGATAGGATCGCATATTGGGCGTGACAAGTTGGTATCAGAGCCTCGACCGACCCTAGGAGCCCCCTTGATTGGTCGTGTAGTTTGGCCGTTGTTGAGTCTAGAAGAAAACTTTTTCGGAGTCTAGTTATATCGGAGAGTAGGCATTCTTTTTACTCCTCTGCCCCTTCGTCGCTCTGGTGAGGATTCCTGACGTAGGTGTTTTGAACTACTCCTCTTCCCGTTCAAATTTTTATTTAGGATCACGCGGTTAGTTTTCGTTCGTTGACCATCCTCTTTTATCCGGTGCATTTCTCGTCAAGTTGACTCGAGCCTCTTCATCGTTGTCAAGTTCAAACCTCAGTTGTCTTCTTTTCCCACCCGCCCACCCTTCTTATTCTCGAATCCTGAGTCCGTAATCGAGTATCCTTCCTACTCGTGCGAAGTCTTTGCTTTCTTTCCTCAATGATTTCTACCGGTGTTTCCTCTTCAAGATATTCGTTGGTTTCCCCTTCCGAGTTTCTTTTGTTTTCCCGCCCTCCCACCCCTTTTTCTTCCCGGAGCCTAATCCTCTTTTGAGCATCAATTTCATTTGTATGAAGCCTTTCAGTTTTCCCTCAATCATTTCAACCGGTGAATTCTCTTTTGTTGGGCATTCTTCATCTCTTTTCTTTTCCGGTGGACTTAATTCAAGTATTGGGTGTTGATCATATTCTTTCCCTCAGCTCAAATATTTCCCTTGGATCGTTCGTCTCTCGCCATTTAATCATCCCAGAGTTCAGAAGACATCTCAGAAGATTCGTCTGTGTTCCAATTAATTCGAGGTTGTCACCTTATTCAAATATTTCATTTGTTCCGGTGCATCATCTATCTGTTCAACATCCTTTCCAACGGTGTTATCCCTTCAGTGGGCCCTAACCCACAGGTCTTTTCCCAGGATCTTACCTGACTCTTCTAATTTCCCAGAGTTATTCTCAATTCTTTTTAAGTGTGACGTAAGAATGAATTTCATCAGTCACATGCCTTTTCCTAGATCGATTTCAAATCATTTTCATTGTTGGCTCAACCTTTTCGGCTTTCATTCTACCGGAGTACCTCGGTAATTTTGGTGGTGTTTCTCGTCGTCTTTTAAAGACCGAAGAAGATTTCTGTTAAATCTTGCCCGTTCTCCCAGGGATTCGCGGTGCTAGCTCGATGTTATCCTATCAAATTGTTTCAAGTCATACAAATTCTTTTCATTCATCCGGAGCATTTCAGGAGTTGCTTTCTCTCTCGATCATCTGGAGGCCACCATTCCAGTTATCGTTCTCTATTTATCCCGGTGCTTCATTCAAGTGTTCTTTAATCAGCTCATGATCTCTTTGTTCTTTGCATCTAAATCCCCTCTAGCTTATTGGTTCTTTTAATTCTTCCCGGTGATGCATTCTCTTTCATTAGTCATTTCTGAATTCTTACGGTGGTTCGTTCAAGATTCTTTTTCCTTCATTATCATTTTTAATCCATTCGTTCTTTCCAATCCTACCGGTGGTTCATGAAGACTTTCTCAAGTTTTTGTGCTATATTCCCCTTAATCCTTTTCAAGAAGAATAAGTAGTATGCAAAATCCATTGCTTGTCATCGATTTAATTTGATGAAGGATAAGCATACAATAAATCTGATTCTTATTTCATCCAAATGAGTAATCCCTTCCTTTGGAGTTTGTTCTTGATGAATAAATTCTATTTCCAAGTGTTTTCATATTTTCTTTTCCGGAGTTCATATTTCCTCGGCCATCTCGTTGGAACCTCCATCTAAATCATCGTAAGAGTTAATCTTATTTTTTTTCATCCTTCATTCTGTCTCATCATCCTTTTTGTACCAGAGTTCTTCATGGTGGTTCTTCATGATTCAATTCATTTTTCAAGAGTTCATCAAGATTTTGTTGGAGAAATTCAAGTATCTTTTCTTCTCCGTTCTTTTCATTCAACTCTTTCAATTCTTTTCGGAGCTTTTGTGTCATGTCTTCATCAAGTGCCATCACATCCTCTCTAGTTCATGCTCTATTCCTTCCATTTTCAGTCAGAATGCTGCTTAAATCTTTTCAGTCTTATTCGTTTCTTTTCTCATTCTAACCACTCCGGTTAGAACGAGTGCTCGCATAGTCTATCTGATTCCGTGAGCTTTCCATTCTCGTCGTTCTCGTCGTTTCTCTCTTCTTCTCGAGTGCTCTCGATTCTTTGCTCCTTCTCTTGAGTTCTTGTTTCACCTCATCCCTTTTCTCTTCCGTCTCAGTCCTAAGATCTCGGGACGAGATCTCTTGTTAATGGAGGAGTGTTGTAACGCCCTGGATTCGATGTGCCAGGTGTCCGCCAGTTATTTGCCGTCATTGCCATGCCATTTGCTTGCGTGTTGCATTTTGCCATGTCGTCATGTGCATTTCATTTTGCATACGTGTTCATCTCATGCATCCGAGCATTTTCCCCGTTGTTCGTTTTGCGATCCGGCGCTCCTATGTCCCCCGGCGTCCCCCTTTTGTCTCCTGTTGTGAGTGGGTGTTAAACTTTCTCGGAATGGCCCGATGTTTGCCAAGCGGCCTTGGTATAGCACCTGTAGACCGCCTGTCAAGTTTCGTGCCATTTGGAAGTCGTTTGATACTCCAACGGTTAACCGGGTAACCGTAAAGCCTCTTTTGTCTTGCAGCCCAACACCCCTTCCAAAGTGACCCAAAACCCAGCAAACTCCCCTCCATGCTCTCGGTCGTTCGATCACGATCGCGTGGCCGAAAACCGCTCCTCATTTGGACTCTCCTAGCTCCCTCTACCTATAAATATGTGCATCTCCCCCGAAATCCCGGTCTAACCCTAGCCATCTTCATCCTCGCGCCGCCGGATACGTCCGCCCGAGCCGGACATGTCCGCCGGACACCTCACTCCGGCGAATCAGATCGCGCCACGTTAGCCCCGCGCCTCCCTCTCTCTCTCCTCCCACCCGCGCGGCCCGCGGGACCGGGTTCGAGCCCGCGCGAGCCCGCGCCGTCGCCGCAGTCCGCCCGCCTCGGCCCGCAGCAGCCCGCCGCGCGCCGCCGCCGCCTCGTCGCCGGCGACCGGCCCCGGCTTCCCCGCCGACCTCCGTCGCCTGCTCGCCGTCGCCGCCCTCCGGCAGCCGCCGCTTCGGAGCCCCCGCGTTTTCCCCGGCGCCCCGCCCCGCCGGCCCCCGTCCCGGCCGCGCCGCCGCGAGCGTCGCCCTCGCGCCCTCGCCGTCCGGCGAGCCCCGCGCCGCCTCCGGCCAGATCCGGACAGCGCCGTCCCGGATCCGGCGACCGCCATCTCCGGTGCCCTCTTCTTCCTCCCCGGCCGCCTCTACCGCAACTCCGGCGAGTTCTTCGGCCACCTCGATATCCGTGCAACAGGTTGACCCCATTTTTCGTCCAAGTCCTGAGTGTTTTTGACATTATCATGCCATGTTCATCGCATTGTATATATGCATCTGTAGCTCCGTTTTGTGCATGTAATATGTCAAATTGTTCGCCTCAACGAGTACTTCATTTCATTCCATTGCATCATTTTCATTTGAGCTCATCTTGATGCCCGAAATACTGTTAGAAGAGTGCATGTTGATGTTAATCTGCTGGAACTGTTATAACATGCTTATTTGTCATTTTTGCCATGATTGATGTGTGCATCCTATGAGGTTGATGTCTACATGCTTTTGATCTATGTCATGCCATCTTTCGAGAGGTGCTATACATGTATTTTTATGATTCTTGTACTGAGTGTATCAAGCTTGCTAAATAGGGTACTTGCTGTTGCTGTTTTCCTAACAGATTCTGTTATATTTTGTTGCTATGTTAACCTGCTGCTACAAGTCATTTCGTGCATTATTCTGGAGATGTTCACTAAGGATGTTTTGTTATACATGTCTTGCTCTATCCATCCATGCCCTTGGTTGCATTTATAGCTTGCTGTAGATTGTTCATATCTTGCTCCAAAGTTGCTAAATGATGTTGCTGTCAGCCTGTTAACATTAAGTTCAATGTTTCCATGATTGTTTGCTAGTGATCCATGCACCCTATGAACTTGCTCTTGCCATGCTTAGCTTCATAAACATGTCTTCTTACTGTTGGTTGCCTTGCCATGCCATGTATTGCTCTGTGGTGAGTGGTTCAAGCTCACCAACATGCCTACTTATTGTTGTTCCTGCCATGTATGAATCTGTCATATAACTTGCCATGTTTACATGGGTGCCATCATATTTTCTGATCCTTTTTGGCTCATGGTCAGTAAGGGACTCTTGTTCTATGCATTTAGTAGTATCATGCCATGCCTTTGTTTTCCATGTTAAGTTCCTGTAACATGTTGTTTTATAGCTCTAAACATTGCAACCTGATGTTATTTCTGCAAAGTCTGAAACTGTTATTATTTGTAATCTTTCCATGTGTGTTTGAGCATGTTCTAGTGATTTCTGGAGATAGCTCAGTGTTCATGTTTTGTTATGCTTTACCTGTACTTCATGCCCATGCCTTTTGTTATTATGTTGAGGTCCTGTAGCATGTTGTTTTTGTGCTTGCAATATGCCTACTTGCTGTTTTGGACAGATTGTTGCTATAACTTGTATAGAGTGTATGTGTTGCACCGTTGCTCCGTTTTGAGTGTGCTCTATATGAAACTTGCTTAGAATTGTATGTAGTTCCACATTACCATGTTGCATCCTTGTTTTGGTGTGTTTGCTTGATGTTTGGGTGCATTTTGCATCAATGCCATGTTTAACTTGTTTTGCTCATATCTTCTAGGCCGTAGCTCCGAATTAAAAGAACTTTATATGTAACTTGACTAGAATTTCGTGTAGATCATCTTGGCACATCTTAACTTGCTGTTTAACAACTTGAACATAAGGTTTATTCAGATTTGGACCAATTTCTAAATTTGTATATGAGGACTTACCGGAATTGTTATATGTTGTTCCCGGCCTCATTTAAACTTGCCTTGATGTGTTGTTCTTGTTTGCATCATCTCTTGCCATGAGTAGCTTCATGTAGCCTTGTCATGCATCATGCTTGTTGTGCATCATGCTTGTTGTGCATCATGTCTTGCCTATGTGTGGTGTGTTTACCATGTTGTGTGCTTCTTCTCGATAGTTCCCGTTTCGTTGCGATCGTGAGGATGCGTTCGTCTACGTGTGGTCCGTCTTCGTGGCTTCATCTTCTTCATGGACTCGTTCTTCTTCCTAGCGGGATTTCAGGCAATATGACTGCTACCCTGGATCTCACTACTATCATTGCTATGCTAGTTGCTTCGTTCTATCGCTATGCTGCGTTACCTATCATTTGCTCTTCAAGCCTCCCATATTGCCATGAACCTCTAACCTTTGACACCCTTCCTAGCAAACCATTGTTTGGCTATGTTCCCGCTTTGCTCAGCCCCTCTTATAGCGTTGCTAGCTGCAGGTGAAGTTGAAGATTGCTCCATGGTGGACAGGGTTTTGTTGGGATATCACAATATCTCTTATATTATTAATGCATCTATATACTTGGTAAAGGGTGGAAGGCTCGGCCTTATGTCTGGTGTTTTGTTCCACTCTTGCCTCCCTAGTTTCCGTCATACCGGTATTATGTTCCCGGATTTTGCGTTCCTTACGCGGTCGGGTGATTTATGGGACCCCCCTGACAGTTCGCTTTGAATAAAACTCCTCCAGCAAGGCCCAACCTTGGTTTTACCTTTTGCCTCACCACCACCTACATTTCCCTTGGGAGTAATTAACCCAAGGGTCATCTTTATTATAGCCCCCCCGGGCCAATGCTTGTCTAAGTGTTGGTCCAAACCGAGCGATGTCCGGCGCCCCCTGGGCAACCAGGGTCTATGCCAACCCGACGTCTGGCTCATCCGGTGTGCCCTGAGAACGAGATATGTGCAGCTCCTATCGGGATTTGTCGGCACAGCGGGCGGTCTTGCTGGTCTTGTTTTACCATTGTCGAAATGTCTTGTAAACCGGGATTCCGAGACTGATCGGGTCTTCCTGGGAGAAGGAATATCCTTTGTTGATCGCGAGAGCTTATCATGGGCTAAGTTGGGACACCCCTGCAGGGTTTAAACTTTCGAGAGCCGTGCCCGCGGTTATGTGGCAGATGGGAATTTGTTAATGTCCGGTTGTAGATAACTTGACACCAGATCTGAATTAAAACGCATCAACCGCGTGTGTAGCCGTGATGGTCTCTTCTCGGCGGAGTCCGGGAAGTGAACACGGTTTCTGTGTTATGTTTGACGTAAGTAGGAGTTCAGGATCACTTCTTGATCATTGCTAGTTGACGACCGTTCCTTTGCTTCTCTTCTCGCTCTTATTTGCGTATGTTAGCCACCATATCATGCTTAGTCGCTGCTGCAACCTCACCACTTTACCCCTTCCTTTCCCATTAAGCTTTGCTAGTCTTGATACCCATGATAATGGGATTGCTGAGTCCTCGTGGCTCACAGATTATTACAACAACAGTTGCAGGTACAGGTTATGCGATGATCTTGACGCGAGAGCGATGCTTGCTTGCTTGAGTTCATCTTCTGCTTCTTCTTCGATCAGGGGATAGGTTCCAGGTCGGCAGCCTGGGCTAGCAGGGTGGATGTCGTTTGAGTTTCTGTTTGTGTTTCATCCGTAGTCGGATGGTGCTCTTATGTGTGATGATGTTGTATTCGTGTGGCATTGTATGACTTCTGTATGTATCCCCATCTATTATGTAATGTTATCCACCTTGCAAAAGCATTTCAATATGCGGGTCTATCCGTTGTGGGACCTTCGAGTTCCTTTTGGATAGGGCCGCATATTGGGCGTGACAGAATGAAAGTCACTCCCTATGCCTCAGCCATAGGTTCTATAAAGCATGCCATGTTGTGTACCAGATCTGTTATGTGCCTTGCCATGAGTTTGGCAAGGGGTTACAATAGTGATCTAGGAGTAGATCACTGGACAATGGTCAAAATTATCCTTAGTTACCTAAGAGGACTAAGGAAATTTTTCTCGGTTATGGAGGTGATAAAGAGTTCATCGTAAAGAGTTACATTGATGCAAGCTTTGACACTGATCTAGATGACTCTAAGTCTCAATATAGATACGTATTAAACGTGGGAGCAATTAGCTAGAGTAGCTCCATGCAGAGCATTGTAGACATAGAAATTTGGAAAATACATACAGATCGGAATGTGGCGGACCCATTGACTAAATTTCTCTCACAAGAAAAACATGATCACACCTTAGTACTCTTTGGATGTTAATCGCATAGCAACGTGAATAAGATTATTGAGTCTAGTAAACCCTTTTTGGGTGTTGGTCACATGGCGATGTGAACTATGGGTGTTAAATCACATGACGATGTGAACTAAATTATTGACCCTAGTGAAAGTGTGAGACTGAAGGAAATATGCCATTGAGACAGTAATAAAGTTGTTATTTTATATTTCCTTGTTTCATGATAAATGTTTGTTATTCATGCTAGAATTGTATTAACCAAAAACTTGATACATGTGTGGATACACAGACAAAATACTATGTCCCTAGTAAGCCTCTACTAGACTAGCTCGTTGATCAAAGATGGTTAAGTTTCCTAACCATAGACATGTGCTATCATTTGATAAAAGGGATCACATCATTAGGAGAATGATGTGATGGACAAGAACCATTCATTAGCTTAGCATTATGATCGTACAGTTTTATTGCTATTGCTTTCTTCATGTCAAATACATATTCCTCCGACTGTGAGATTATACAACTCCCGAATACTGAAGGAATGCCTTGTGTGCTATCAAACGTCACAACATAACTGGGTGATTATAAAGATGCTCTACAGGTATCTCTGAAGGTGTTTGTTGGGTTGGCATAGATCGAGATTAGGATTTGTCACTCCGAGTATCAGAGAGGTATCTCTGGGCCCTCTCGGTAATGCACATCATAAGAAGCCTTGAAAGCAAAGTGACTAATGAGTTAGTTGCAGGATGATGCATTATGGAACGAGTAAAGAGACTTGCCGGTAATGAGATTGAGCTAGGTATGAAGATACAGACGATTGAATCTCGGGCAAGTAACATACTAATGACAAAAGCAATAACGTATGTTGTCATAACGGTTCGACTGATAAAGATCTTCGTAGAACATGTGGGATCCAATATGAGCATCCAGGTTGCACTATTGGTTAGTAACCGGAGAGGTGTCTCGGTCATGTCTACATAGTTCTCGAACCCGCAGGGTCCGCACGCTTAACGTTCGATGACGATAGTGTATTATATGAGTTATGTGATTTGGTGACCGAGTGTTGTTCGGAGTCCTAGATGAGATCACATACATGACGAGGAGTCTTAGAATGGTCGAGAGGTAAATATTGATATATAGGACAATAGTATTCGGACACCGGAAGTGTTCTGGAGGGTACATGGTACATATTGGGTCACTGAAAGGGGTTCCTCGCACCCCCCGGCAAAAGATATGGGCCTTATGGGCCAAGAGGGGAAACACAGCAGCCACCAGGGGCTACTGTGCCCCCATATGGGCCGCACCAGAGGAGAAGGAAAGAGGGGAAGGGAGAAGGAAAGGGGGGGGGGGGGTTTGGCATCCCCCTTCCTTCCCTCCTCCCTCCTCTTCCCTTCCCCCTCCGGTAAATAAGGAAAGGGGGGGAGCCGGCCATAGGAAGGCCCCAAGTAGGATTCGACCTACTTGGGTGCCTCCTTGGCTGCCTCCTCTCTTCCCCCACCTATATATATATATATATGTGGGGGAGGGGGCGCCTCTAGCACACCTCAGAATATTGCATAGCCGTGTGCGGCGCCCCCCCTCCACCGTTTTCTCGCACAGTCATATCTTTGTAGTGCTTAGGCGAAGCCCTGCACGGATCACTTTTCACCATCACCGTCACCACGCTGTCGTGCTTATGAAACTCATCTACTTCCTCGATACCTTACTGGGTCAAGAGGGCGAGGACCGTCATCGAGCTGAACATGGGCAAAACTCGAAGGTTCCGTACGTTCGGTGCTTGACCGGTCGGAACAAGAAGTTTGACTACATCAACCACGTTGTCAAATGCTTCCGCTTTCGGTCTACGAGGGTATGTAGACACACTCTTTCCCTCTAGTTGCTATGCATCTCCTAGATAGATCTTTCGTGAGCGTAGGATTTTTTTTGAAATTGCATGCTACGTTCCCCAACACTATAATATGCAAGGGATGAACAAAACAATTCCCGAGCTCTTCGCAATGCTTAAGGCCACGGAGGTAGAAATCAAGAAGGAGCATCAAGTGTTGATGGTTAACAAGACCACTAGTTTCATGAAAAAGGGCAAGGGAAAGAAATGGAGCTTCAAGAAGAATGGCAAACAAGTTGCCACTCCCGGGAAGAAACCCAAAGCTGGACTCAAGCCTAAAATTGAGTGCTTCTACTGCAAAGGAACTGGTCACTGGAAGTGGAACTACGTGTAACATCCCAATTTTCAATTTCGATGTTATACATAGATCATCATATGCATATCATATTTATTCTTGCATTTGGTTGAGATCCTAGAAATCTTAAGCAACTCAAGGACCCAAGGAGAGAGTTGGAGGTTTCACAAAAAAAATCATATTTGAATTTATTTCAGATTTAAAGAAAGGATCAATTTGATTTTATTATTTTCTCTCCAATTATTTCCAATATTAAGAATAAATGAGAGAAGATAATATGACTTCTTCAAATTAAAAGAAAATATTGGAGAAAGAATTTTAAAATCAAATTATGATTTGTTTGGTATTTTATTTGCTACTTTATTTGAATTAGAAAAATATGCATTTTTTGACAATTGCATTCTTAGGCCAGAAAAATGTTCACTTTGTTCTAAATATTTTATTTAGATAGTGAAAATTGTTTTTGGCATTTTTAGAATTTTTTTATATTTTATTATGAATTTTTCTTTTGGCAAAATTATTAAAAAAACGTTTCGTTGCCTGACTGGGCCAAAGGCCCAGCCGAGCCAGGCCGGCCCGCGCCGCCGCCACCGACTTCGCCGGCGTGCCCGAGCCGGAGTCTCTCTCAGACTCCGCCTCCGCCTCCCACCGCTGCCTCGCCCCTTCCCTTAAAAGCCGGACCACGGGGCCTCGTGGAACCGCGAGTCGTCGACGCCACCCGTCCTAGAGCCACCGCCGCCTCCCTCCGCAGTGCCGCCCCGCGCTGACGCCGCCAGCCGCCGCAGCCGTTGCTGAAGGAAATATGCCCTAGAGGCAATAATAAAGTTATTATTTATTTCCTTATTTCATGATAAATGTTTATTATTCATGCTAGAATTGTATTAACCGGAAACATAATACATGTGTGAATATATAGACAAACAGAGTGTCACTAGTATGCCTCTACTTGACTAGCTCGTGAATCAAAGATGGTTAAGTTTCCTAGCCATAGACATGAGTTGTCATTTGATTAACGGGATCACATCATTAGGAGAATGATGTGATTGACATGACCCATTCCGTTAGCCTATCACTTGATCGTTTAGTATGTTGCTATTGCTTTCTTCATGACTTATACATGTTCCTGTAACTATGAGATTATGCAACTCCCGTTTACCGGAGGAACACTTTGGGTGCTACCAAACGTCACAACGTAACTGGGTGATTATAAAGGAGTACTACAGGTGTCTCCAAAGGTACATGTTGGGTTGGCGTATTTCGAGATTAGGTTTTGTCACTCCGATTGTCGGAGAGGTATCTCTGGGCCCTCTCGGTAATGCACATCACTATAAGCCTTGCAAGCAATGTGACTAATGAGTTAGTTGCGGGATGATGCATTACATAACGAGTAAAGAGACTTGCCGGTAACGAGATTAAACTAGGTATTGGGATACCGACGATCGAATCTCGGGCAAGTAACATACCGATGACAAAGGGAACAACGTATGTTGTTATGCGGTTTGACCGATAAAGATCTTCGTAGAATATGTGGGAGCCAATATGAGCATCCAGGTTCCGCTATTGGTTATTGATCGAGAATAGTTCTAGGTCATGTCTACATTGTTCTCGAACCCGTAGGGTCCGCACGCTTAAGGTTTCGATGACAGTTATATTATGAGTTTATGAGTTTTGATGTACCGAAGGAGTTCGGAGTCCCGGATGAGATCAGGGACATGACGAGGAGTCTCGAAATGGTCGAGACGTAAAGATTGATATATTGGACGACTATATTCAGAGTTCGGAAAGGTTCCGAGTGATTCGGGTATTTTTTGGAGTACCGGAGAGTTACGGGAATTCGCCGGGGAGTATATGGGCCTTATTGGGCCATACGGGAATAGAGGAGAGAGGCCTAAAGGAAGGAGGCGCGCAGCCCCCCTCTGGTCCGAATTGGACAAGGGGTGCGGCCCCCTTTTCCTTCCTCCTCTCCCCCTCTTTCCCCCTTCTCCTACTCCAAGAAGGAAGGAGGGAGTCCTACTCCCGGTGGGAGTAGGACTCTCCTTGGCGCGCCCCTACTAGGCCGGCCGCCCCCTCCCCCTTGCTCCTTTATATACGGGGGTAGGGGGGCACCTCTAGACACAACAATACAAGTTGATCTACGGATCGTTCCTTAGCCGTGTGCGGTGCCCCCTTCCACCATATTCCACCTCGGTCATATCGTCGCGGAGTTTAGGTGAAGCCCTGCGCCGGTAGAACATCATCATCGTCACCACACCGTCGTGCTGACGGAACTCATCTCCGGAGCCTTTGCTGGATCGGAGGGCCGGAGATCGTCATCGAGCTGAACGTGTGCTGAACTCGGAGGCCCCGTACGTTCGGAGCTTGGATCGGTCGGATCGTGAAGACGTACGACTACATCAACCGTGTTGTGCTAACGCTTCCACTTACGGTCTACGAGGGTACGTGGACGAACACTCTCCCCTCTCGTTGCTATATCATCACCATGATCTTGCGTGTGCGTAGGAAATTTTTTGAAATTACTACGTTCCCCTACAGTGGTATCAGAGCCTAGGTTTTATGGTTTGATGTTATATGCACGAGTAGAACACAAGTGAGTTGTAGGCGATATAAGTCATACTGCTTACCGGCATGTCATACTTTGGTTCGGCGGTATTGTTGGATGAAGCGGCCCGGACCGACATTACGCGTACGCTTACGCGAGACTGGTTTTACCGCCGTGCTTTGCACACAGGTGACTAGCGGGTGTCAGTTTCTCTAACTTTAGTTGAACCGAGTGTGGCTACGCCCGGTCCTTGCGAAGGTTAAAACAACATCAACTTGACAAACTATCGTTGTGGTTTTGATGCGTAGGTGAGATTGGTTCTTGCTTAAGCCCGTAGCAGCCACGTAAAACTTGCAACAACAAAGTAGAGGACGTCTAACTTGTTTTTGCAGGGCATGTTATGATGTGATATGGCCAAGACGTGATTCTATATTTTATTGTATGAGATGATCATGTTTTGTAACCGAAGTTATCGGCAACTGGCAGGAGCCATATGGTTGTCGCTTTATTGTATGAAATGCAAACGCCCTGTAATTGCTTTACTTTATCACTAAGCGGTAGTGATAGTCGTAGAAGCAATAGATGGCGTAAACGACAACGATGCTACGATGGAGATCAAGGTGTCGCGCCGGTGACGATGGTTATCATGATGGTGCTTCGGAGATGGAGATCACAAGCACAAGATGATGATGGCCATATCATATCACTTATATTGATTGCATGTGATGTTTATCCTTTATGCATCTTATCTTGCTTTGATTGACGGTAGCATTTTAAGATGATCTCTCACTAAAAATTATCAAGAAGTGTTCTCCCTGAGTATGCACCGTTGCCAAAGTTCGTCGTGCCCAGACACCACGTGATGATCGGGTGTGATAAGCTCTACGTCCATCTACAACGGGTGCAAGCCAGTTTTGCACACGCGGAATACTCAGGTTAAACTTGACGAGCCTAGCATATGCAGATATGGCCTCGGAGCACGGAGACCGAAAGGTCGAGCGTGAATCATATAGTAGATATGATCAACATAGTGATGTTCACCATTGAAAACTACTCCATCTCACGTGATGATCGGTTATGGTTTAGTTGATTTGGATCACGTGATCACTTAGATGACTAGAGAGATGTCTGTCTAAGTGGGAGTTCTTAAGTAATATGATTAATTGAACTTAAATTTATCATGAACTTAGTCCTAGTAGTATTTTGCAAATTATGTTGTAAGATCAATAGCTTGCGTTGTTGCTTTCATATGTTTATTTTGATATGTTCCTAGAGAAAATTGTGTTGAAAAATGTTAGTAGCAATAATGCAGATTGGATCCGCGATCTGAGGTTTATCCTCATTGCTGCACAGAAGAATTATGTCCTTAATGCACCGCTAGGTGACGGACCTATTGCAGGAGCAGATGCAGACGTTATGAACGTTTGGCTAGCTCAATATGATGACTACTTGATATTTTTGTGCACCATGCTTTATGGCTTAGAATTGGGACTTCAAAGATGTTTTGAACATCATGGACCATATGCGATGTTCCAGGAACTGAAGTTAGTATTTCAAGCAAATACCCGAGTTGAGAGATATGAAGTCTCCAACAAGTTCTATAGCTAAAAGATGGAGGAGAATCGCTCAACTAGTGAGCATGTGCTCAGATTGTCTGGGTACTACAATCGCTTGAATCAAGTGGGAGTTAATCTTCCAGATAAGATAGTGATTGACAGAATTCTCTAGTCACCATCACCAAGTTAGTAGAACTTCGTGATGAACTATAGTATGCAAGGGATGATGAAAATGATTCCCGAGTTTTTCATGATGATGAAATCAATGAAGGTGGAAATCAAGAAAGAACATCAAGTGTTGATGGTTGACAAGACCACTAGTTTCAAGAAAAGGACAAAGGGATAGAAGGGAACTTCAAGAAGAACGGCAAGCAAGTTGCTGCTCAAGTGAAGAAGCCCAAGTCTGGACCTAAGCCTGAGACTAAGTGCTTCTACTGCAAAGGGATTGGTCACTGGAAGGAGAACTACCCCAAGTATTTGGCGGATAAGAAGGATGGCAAAGTGAACAAAGGTATATTTGATATACATGTTATTGATGTGTACTTTACTAGTGTTTATAGCAACCCCTCGGTATTTGGTACTGGTTCAGTTGCTAAGAGTAGTAACTCGAAACGGGAGTTGCAGAATAAACAGAAACTAGTTAAGGGTGAAGTGACGATGTGTGTTGAAAGTAGTTTCAAGATTGATATGATCATCATCGCACACTCCCTATACTTTCTGGATTAGTGTTGAACCTAAATAAATGTTATTTGGTGTTTGCGTTGAGCATGAATATGATTTGATCGTGTTTATTGCAATACGGTTATTCATTTAAGTAAGAGAATAAACTATTGTTCTGTTTACATGAATAAAACCTTATATGGTTACACACCCAATGAAAATGGTTCATTGGATCTCGATCGTAGTGATACACATATTCATAATATTGAAACCAAAAGATGCAAAGTTAATAATGATAGTGCAACTTATTTGTGGCACTGCCGTTTAGGTCATATTGGTGTAAAGCGCATGAAGAAACTCCATGCTGATGGGATTTTGGAATCACTTGATTATGAATCACTTGATACTTGCGAACCATGCCTCATGGGCAAGATGACTAAGACTCCGTTCTCCGGAACAGTGGAGCGAGCAACTGACTTATTGGAAATAATACATACTGATGTATGCGATCCGATGAGTGTTAAGGCTCGCGATAGGTATCGTTATTTTCTGACCTTCACAGATGATTTGAGCGGATATGGGTATATCTACTTAATGAAACATAAGTCTGAAACATTTGAAAAGTTCAAAGAATTTCAGAGTGAAGTGGAAAATCATCATGACAAGAAAATAAGGTTTCTACGATCTGATCGCGGAGACAAATATTTGAGTTACGAGTTTGGTCTTCAATTAAAACAATGTGGAATAGTTTCACAAATTCATGCCACCTGGAACACCACATCATAATGGTGTGTTCGAACGTCATAACCGTACTTTATTGGATATAGTACAATCTATGATGTTTCTTACCGATTTACCAATATCATTTTGGGATCATGCATTAGAGACAGCTGCATTCATGTTAAATAGGGCACCATCTAAATCCGTTGAGACGACACCATATGAACTGTGGTTTAGCAAGAAACCCAAGTTGTCGTTTCTTAAAGTTTGGTGCTGCGATGCTTATGTGAAAAAGTTTCATCCTGATAAGCTCAAACCCAAATCGGAGAAGTGCGTCTTCATAGAATACCCAAAGGAAATTGTTGGGTACACCTTCTATCACAGATCCGAAGGCAAGATATTCGTTGCTAAAAATGGATCCTTTCTAGAGAAGGAGTTTCTCTCGAAAGAAGTGAGTGGGAGGAAAGTAGAACTTGATAAGGTAATTGTACCTTCTCCCTTATTGGAAAGTAGTTCATCACAGAAATCTGTTCCTGTGACTAATACACCAATTAGTGAGGAAGCTAATGATGATGATCATGTAACTTTAGATCAAGTTACTAAACCTCGTAGGTCAACCAGAGTGAGATCCGCACCAAAGTGATACGGTAATCTCATTCTGGAGGTCATGTTACTTGACCATGACGAACCTACGAACTATGAGGAAGCGATGATGAGCCCAGATTCCGCAAAATGGTTTGAGGCCATGAAATCTGAGATATGATCCATGTATGAGAACAAAGTATGGACTTTGATGGATTTGCCCGATGATTGGCAAACCATAGAAAATAAATGGATCTTCAAGAGGAAGACGGACGTTGATAGTAGTGTTACTATCTACAAAGCTAGACTTGTCGAAAAAGGTTTTTGACAAAGTTCAAGGTGTTGACTACGATGAAATTTTCTCACTCGTAGCGATGCTTAAGTCTGTCCAAATCATGTTAGCAATTGCCGCATTTTTATGAAATCTGGCAAATGGATAAACAAAACTACATTCCTTAATGGATTTATAGAAGAGTTGTATATGATGCAACCAGAAGGTTTTGTCAATCCTAAAGGTGCTGACAAAATACGCAAGCTCCAGCGATCCATCTATGGACTGGTGCAAGCATCTCGGAGTTGGAATATACGCTTTGATAAGTTGATCAAAGCATATAGTTTTATACAGACTTGCGGTGAAGCCTGTATTTACTAGAAATGAGTGGGAGCACTACAGCATTTCTGATAAGTATATGTGAATGACATATTGTAGATCGGAAATAATGTAGAATTATTCTGCAAAGCATAAAGGAGTGTTTGAAAGGAGTTTTTCAAAGAAAGACCTCGGTGAAGCTGCTTACATATTGAGCATCAAGATCTATAGAGATAGATCAAGACGCTTGATAAGTTTTTTCAATGAGTACATACCTTGACAAGATTTTGAAGTAGTTCAAAATGGAACAGTCAAAGAAAGAGTTCTTGCTTGTGTTACAAGGTGTGAAATTGAGTAAGACTCAAAACCCGACCACGGCAGAAGATAGAAAGAGAATGAAAGTCATTCCCTATGCCTTGGCCATAGGTTCTATAAAGTATGCCATGTTGTGTACCAGATCTATTGTATACCTTACACTGAGTTTGGCAAGGGAGTACAATAGTGATCTAGGAGTAGATCACTGGACATCAGTCAAAATTATCCTTAGTGGAATAAGGATATGTTTCTCGATTATGGAAGTGACAAAAGGTTCGTCGTAAAGGGTTACGTCGATGCAAGTTTTGACACCAATCTGGATGACTCTAAGTCTCGATCTAGATACATATTGAAAGTGGGAGCAATTAGCTAGAGTAGCTCCGTGCAGAGCATTGTAGACATAGAAAATTGCAAAATACATAATAGATCTGAATGTGAAAGACCCGTTGACTAAGATTCTCTCACAAGCAAAACATGATCACACCTTAGTACTCTTTGGGTGTTAATCACATAGCGATGTGAACTAGATTACTGAATCTAGTAAACCCTTTGGGTGTTGGTCACATGGCGATGTGAACTATGGGTGTTAATCACATGATGATGTGAACTATCGATGTTAATCACATGGTGATGTGATCTAGATTATTGACTCTAGTGCAAGTGGGAGACTGAAGGAAATATGCCCTAGAGGCAATAATAAAG
The DNA here is from genome assembly GCA_963921465.1 of Triticum timopheevii. Taxonomy (NCBI): domain Eukaryota; kingdom Viridiplantae; phylum Streptophyta; class Magnoliopsida; order Poales; family Poaceae; genus Triticum; species Triticum timopheevii. The sequence goes on from OY997270.1 coordinate 111,866,316, forward strand.
TTATTATTTATTTCCTTATTTCATGATAAATGTTTATTATTCATGCTAGAATTGTATTAACCAGAAACATAATACATGTGTGAATATATAGACAAACAGAGTGTCACTAGTATGCCTCTACTTGACTAGCTCGTGAATCAAAGATGGTTAAGTTTCCTAGCCATAGACATGAGTTGTCATTTGATTAACGGGATCACATCATTAGGAGAATGATGTGATTGACATGACCCATTCCGTTAGCCTAGCACTTGATCGTTTAGTATGTTGCTATTGCTTTCTTCATGACTTATACATGTTCCTGTAACTATGAGATTATGCAACTCCCGTTTATCGGAGGAACACTTTGGGTGCTACCAAACGTCACAACGTAACTGGGTGATTATAAAGGAGTACTACAGGTGTCTCCAAAGGTACATGTTGGGTTGGCGTATTTCGAGATTAGGTTTTGTCACTCCGATTGTCGGAGAGGTATCTCTGGGCCCTCTCGGTAATGCACATCACTATAAGCCTTGCAAGCAATGTGACTAATGAGTTAGTTGCGGAATGATGCATTACATAACGAGTAAAGAGACTTTCCGGTAACGAGATTGAACTAGGTATTGGGATACCGACGATCGAATCTCGGGCAAGTAACATACCGATGACAAAGGGAACAACGTATGTTGTTATGCAGTTTGACCGATAAAGATCTTCGTAGAATATGTGGGAGCCAATATGAGCATCCAGGTTCCGCTATTGGTTATTGACCGAGAATAGTTCTAGGTCATGTCTACATTGTTCTCGAACCCGTAGGGTCCGCACGCTTAAGGTTTCGATGATAGTTATATTATGAGTTTATGAGTTTTGATGTACCGAAGGAGTTTGGAGTCCCGGATGAGATCGGGGACATGACGAGGAGTCTCGAAATGGTTGAGACGTAAAGATTGATATATTATACGACTATATTCGGAGTTCGGAAAGGTTCCGAGTGATTCGGGTATTTTTCGGAGTACCAGAGAGTTACAGGAATTCCCCGGGGAGTATATGGGCCTTATTGGGCCATACGGGAATAGAGGAGAGAGGCCGAAAGGAAGGAGGCGCGCAGCCCCCCTCTGGTCCGAATTGGACAAGGGGTGCGGCCCCCTTTTCCTTCCTCCTCTCCCCCTCTTTCCCCCTTCTCCTACTCCAACAAGGAAGGAGGGAGTCCTACTCCCGGTGGGAGTAGGACTCTCCTTGGCACGCCCCTACTAGGCCGGCCGCCCCTCCCCCTTGCTCCTTTATATACGGGGGCAGGGGGGCACCTCTAGACACAACAACACAAGTTGATCTACGGATCGTTCCTTAGCCGTGTGCGGTGCCCCCTTCCACCATATTCCACCTCGGTCATATCGTCGCGGAGTTTAGGCGAAGCCCTGCACCGGTAGAACATCATCATCGTCACCACGCCGTCGTGCTGACGGAACTCATCTCCGGAGCCTTTGCTGGATCGGAGGGCCGGAGATCGTCATCGACCTGAACGTGTGCTGAACTCGGAGGCCCCGTACGTTCGGAGCTTGGATCGGTCGGATCGTGAAGACGTACGACTACATCAACCGCGTTGTGCTAACGCTTCCGCTTACGGTCTACGAGGGTACGTGGACGAACACTCTCCCCTCTCGTTGCTATATCATCACCATGATCTTGCGTGTGCGTAGGAAATTTTTTGAAATTACTACGTTCCCCTACAGTTGCCGCAGCTTGCAGCCGCCGCTACCGCACCGCGCTGCCGCCGCCCGTGTGTCGCCGCCACCGCCCCGCACCACCACCCGAAGCGCCGCCGCCGTCCCGCGGCCATCGACTTCTCGCCGGATCCCGCCGCCGCCGACCGCCAGTTTTAGGTATAAAACCTAGATCGATTTTTATTTAGGTTTTTCGTCATTTTGTTATTTTATTATTGGATCGTGATTCATACATGGAAGTTTGAGAGTTATTTTTAATCATGGATAACATTAAGGTGGCAACTTTAATATACATCTGGGTGGAATGGTTGAGGCACCTAGGGAACCCAGTGTTGCCTGTTTTTGGAATTCCCGGAGTACCCGTGTGATTATCCTATGGAATGCCACCCAGGCTCAAAGGGATCATAAGATTATTCATGCTAGAAACTTCTGTGTGCAGCCACAAGCCATTATGGGCTCTGGCATAGTTGAGTAAGTTGCATGAGCTCTTGAAGAGGTAGACTAGCAAATGTAGGGGATGTAGGTGGTACTGTCTACCCAGAGTAGAGAGTTAATGCTTCAGAAATGCTATGTCTCGATCATCCGATCATGGATGCGGTCGAGTCATGTGGGGAAAAGTGTGCAAACCTCTGCAGAGTGTATAAACTAATCATGGTTAGCCATGTTCCCGGTTATGGACATCTTGAGTATCTAGTACTTGAAACTATTGATGTGATCTCATCACGTTACTTTAATTAATTTGAGTTGGGTTTATGATGATACTTTTAATTGGGATTTGAGTTGGGGTTACCTTCTCAAATAATGGGCAACTTGGGAGTAGTAAAAATTTATTCCTTTGTTGTAGGTAAAAACTAGCTTTATGCAAAACCATGAAACTTACAGCCTCCACCAGCCAAATATTGCATGTAGATATAGTTCTTGCATTTAGTTGCTTTACAGTGTATCTCTGCCAGCATATTCTATGTGCTGACCCATTTCGGGCTGCAACATCTTATGTTGCAGACTACTCAGACAACGAATAAGGTGCGATAGGTTGTTGTTTTGCACTCAGCTATGCCGTTGGAGTTGATGGACTCATTTACCTTCGAAGCTTCCGTAGTTATCTAGTTTAGATGGCCTTCAGCCGTGATATTTTTGTGTAATCATACCCTTTATGAGGACTCGATGTAATAAGTGTGTCATTGAAACTCTGTTATAATTCCTCGAGTACTGTGCGTGTCAGCATTACCGATCCAGGGATGACATTGATGCACAGAGGCTTGACCGTTTGAGGTCTGGTCACTACAAGATGGTATCAGAGCACACGTTGACTGTAGGACGCGACCACTAGAATGAGCCACATGATTTCTCTTCTCTACTCATTTCTAATTCTCCTCACTTTCTGCTCTATGGATGGCGGATCCCAGGAACAAGTTCACTCAGCCGGATGACGACACCCCTTTCGGAAAGCACGTGAAGGAAGTCACTAAGTATTTGAACATAGGACTACTAGGCTTCACGGGGACTTTCTCTACATCGGTACCGGAAGAGGAGTGCTAGAAGATCAAAGACTGGATACCTGGGAGGACATTTGGGCCAACAATGGAGCCTAACCTGGATGCACCAAGCTGGAGTATAGGAAAGAGCATGGCCGCACATATCACCTTTGGACGCATATGTGAGGTGTATGACAAGGAGCTGGAGAATACCATTTACCAGATATGTGGCCGCCGAGATGACATATGGGAGATGATTCGTACCAGGAGGGATGGATCAATTGCAGCTTACATTCAAGAGATGGGAGATCATATTCGTCGACAGGAGAATCAACAAATTATCTACATGAAGAAGATCAAGAAACCGGTGAGGAGAAACAACAAGCTGGAGGAGGAACTCAAGTCTACACGTGATGGATACAAGGAAGAGATTGCTGTACTACTTGAGAAGAATGAAGATCTGAGGAAGAAGCTAGCTATATTCATGGGAGACCATGGGCCAAAGGAGGACAACCACCCAGGAGACTACATCATCATCGACGACACTTACTCCGACCCTGATAGCGATGATGACTATGAAGACGAAGATGGAGTAGATATCATGGAGTCTTCTTCTGATGAAAATTTCTAGACTACCACCATTGTAATTAGTAGTATTTCCCTCCAAGTAGTCAGTAACGATCGAGTTTGTAATCATAGGTTAGACCGCTTTGTGTGATCTTGTGTGCTATTGATTGAAGTGAAATTGATTGTGTTTGCCTCATGAGCATTATGGGTAGTGAATCTCTCTTAGACCCCATTCTATTCTATTTTATCACCCCTTTTGACCCATCAGATGCCTCCGAGACGTGACAATGGATTTGCCTTCCCACCGGAGCTCACTCAGTTGATCCAGCAGCAGAATGCCTTGATGCATATATTAGTTCAGAACCAGAACCAAGGCAACAACAACAACAACCCACCACCCCCTATTGATCACTTAGCCCTCTTTCTAAGGTTGAATCCACCGGTGTTCTCTAGTAGCACCGAGCCGATTGTTGCAGATGATTGGCTCCGCAAGATTGGAAGAGAGCTGACCACTGCAGGATGCACAGATGCAGAGAGGGTGCATTTTGCCGCACATCAGCTTGATGGACCCACAGCATCATGGTGGGAGAATTTCACAGCCAATTACCCCATTGACACCGTTACATGGGATCAATTTCAGCAGGCTTTCCGCACTGCCCATGTTTCAGCAGGAGCTATGAGCATGCAGAAGCACGAGTTTCGCAGCTTGCGCCAAGGAGGATGTACCGTGGGCTAGTATGTGGATGAGTTTAGCAAGTTAGCACACTATGCCCCTGATGATGTAGCTACAGATGCAGCGAAGCAAGAGAAGTTTCTGGAAGGACTGAATGATGAGTTGAGCATGCAGTTGATGGTGGCAACATTCAAAAACTACCAGGAGTTGGTAGAAAGGGCTCTTATGATTGAAGGGAAGCAGCAACAGATTGATAATTGCAAGAGGAAGTATGGACATGGGAGGTATACTTCAGGAGCTCAGGAGAAGCCCCGCTATTCCCTGTACTCGGGAGGACATACCCACAACCATGGAGGCCATAACCATGGAGGACACACGCACAACGGAGCAAGTTTGCACAACCACAGTGGCCCCAGGAATAGCAATGGGAATGGAGGAAGCAGCAGCCAGAACCGTTCCAACCCTTCAACACCAGCCAAGAGGGACCTGAGCCACATTACATGTTTCAAGTGCCAGAAGACCGGACATTATGCCACTGAATGTCCTGAAGCGAAGAATGGAAATGGCAATGGAGGTTATGCCAAGAAGCCCAACCCCTTCACCAAAGGTCAGGTGAACCACGTCAGCATGGAGGATATTGAGGATCAACCCAATGCAGTTGTCGGTAAGTTTTTGGTTAATGAATTTACCGCACTTGTTCTTTTCAATACTGGTGCATCGCATTCATACATATCAAGGGGATTTGTGGACAAGTTTAAATTGCCAACCCTAGCCCTTAGGTCACCCATGTTAGTAAGCTCACCAGGAGCAGAGTATATGGCCAGCCGATGGTGTGATTGATTACCCTTAGCCATTGGTAGCCATGTGTTTCCCTCTGATCTAATAATTTTGGAGTCACAAGGATTGGATATAATACTAGGCATGGATTGGTTATCGAAGTATGGAGGAAACATTGATTGTGCTAGTAAGTCGATATTTCTCACCACCCCAGAAGGAATGAGGATCAAGTATGTATCCCGACATGCACCGAGGAGGACTCAAGTGAATTCCTTATCAAGAGTTGTATAGGAGGAAGTACCAGTGGTGAAGGATTACCCCGATGTATTTCCGGAGAAGTTACCAGGCATGCCACCAGATCGAGACATTGAGTTTTTGATTGAGCTATTGCCAGGCACCAAACCAATATCAAAGAGACCGTATCGGATGCCCGCACAAGATCTGGAGGAAATTAAGAAGCAGATTAAGGAGTTACTAGAGAAAGGTTACATTCGACCAAGTTCATCACCTTGGGGAGCCCCAGTGCTTCTAGAGGAGAAGAAGGATGGATCTTTAAGGATGGTTGTTTATTATCGAGCATTGCATGAGGTGACGATCAAGAACAAATACCCTTTGCCAATTATCAATGACTTGTTTGACCAGTTGCAAGGAGCTAAAGTTTTCTCTAAGATCAATCTTCGATCAGGTTATCACGAGTTGAAGATCCGAGAGCAGGATATACCTAAGACAACTTTTACCACAAGGTATGAGCTATATGAGTATACCGTTAAGTCATTTGGTCTGACTAACGCGCCTGCCTATTCCATGAACATGATGAATAAAGTGTTTATGGAGTTTTTGGATAAGTTCGTCGTGGTGTTCTTTGATGATATATTGGTCTACTCGAAGAATGAAGAGGAGCATAAGGAGCATTTGCGTTTGGTTCTTGAGAAGCTCAGGGAACATCAGTTGTATGCTGATGTCTACTATGCAACCTTCTCCTTGTAGACGTTGTTGGGCCTCCAAGTGCAGAGGTTTGTAGGACAGTAGCAAATTTCCCTCAAGTGGATGACCTAAGGTTTATCAATCCGTGGGAGGCGTAGGATGAAGATGGTCTCTCTCAAACAACCCTGCAACCAAATAACAAGGAGTCTCTTGTGTCCCCGATACACCCAATACAATGGTAAATTGTATAGGTGCACTAGTTCGGCGAAGAGATGGTGATACAAGTGCAATATGGATGGTAGATATAGGTTTTTGTAATCTGAAAATATAAAAACAACAAGGTAGCAAGCGATAAAAGTGAGCGTAAACGGTATTGCAATGCTAGGAAACAAGGCCTAGGGTTCATACTTTCACTAGTTCTATCAACAATAATAACATAATTGGATCATATAACTATCCCTCAACATGCAACAAAGAGTCACTCCAAAGTCACTAATAGTGGAGAACAAATGAAAAGATTATTGTAGGGTACGAAACCACCTCAAAGTTATCCTTTCTGATCGATCTATTCAAGAGTCCGTAGTAAAATAACACGAAGCTATTCTTTCCGTTCAATCTATCCTAGAGTTCATACTAGAATAACACTTTAAGATACAAATCAACCAAAACCCTAATGTCACCTAGATACTCCAATGTCACCTCAAGTATCCGTGGGTATGATTATACGATATGCATCACACAATCTCAGATTCATCTATTCAAACCAACACAAAGTACTTCAAAGAGTGCCCCAAAGTTTCTACCGGAGAGTCAAGACGAAAACGTGTGCCAACCCCTATGCATGAGTTCACAAGGTGAACCCGCAAGTTGATCACCAAAACATACATCAAGTAGATCATGTGAATATCCCATTGTCACCACAGATAAGCACGGCAAGACATACATCAAGAGTTCTCAAATCCTTAAAGACTCAATCCGATAAGATAACTTCAAAGGGAAAAATCAATCCATTACAAGAGAGTAGAGGGGGAGAAACATCATAAGATCCAACTATAATAGCAAAGCTCGTGATACATCAAGATCTTGCGAAGTCAAGAACACGAGAGAGAGAGAGAGAGAGAGAGAGAGAGAGATCAAACACATAGCTACTGGTACATACCCTCAGCCCCGAGGGTGAACTACTCCCTCCTCGTCATGGAGAGCGCCCGGATGATGAAGATGGCCACCGGTGATGTATTTCCCCTCCGGCAGGGTGCCGGAATGGGTTCTCGAGAGGTTTTTGGTGGCTACAGAGGCTTGCTGCGGCGGAACTCCCGATCTATTGTGCTCTCCGAAGGTTTTAGGGTATATGGACTTATATAGGGGAGGTGGGCGCGTCTCCCTGCCTCGTGGCCACCTCGAAGCTTCCCTTACGTGCACTCCAAGTCCCCTGGATTGCTTCCGTTCCAAAAATAACTTTCCCAAAGGTTTCATTCTGTTTGGACTCCGTTTGATATTCCTTTTCTTAGAAACACTGAAATAGGCAAGAAAACAAAAATATGGGCTGGGCCTCCGGTTAATAGGTTAGTCCCAAAAATAAAAATGTATAATAAAGCACGTAAACATCCAAAACAGATAATATAATAGGATGAATGCTTCATAAATTATAGATACATTGGAGACGTATCAACATCCCCAAGCTTAATTCCTTCTCGTCCTCGAGTAGGTAAATGATAAAAGAAATAATTTATGAAGTGTGAATGCTAGCAGGTGCACAAGTTTGATCAAAGATAATTTCAATCACCTTTTCTAGTATGATTATATGTCATAACAGTAGTTCATCTCATAAAACTTCTCAAGATCAAGTAACAAGCTATTCACATGTTAAAGCATAGACCATAAACTTTCTTTAAAACTAGCAAACTTCATTCTCAGTCATCAAACAATTACAATTCATCTTACTTTCAGGAAGGGTCCATGTCAGAGCTTTGATTTAGCAAACTCCACATACTCAACTATCATATAGTCTTCCATGATTGCTACCACTCAAAGCATATTCTTAGAACAAATAGCATCCATTGAACACAGAGAAAGATAGGGGCTTAGTGTTTCGCCTCCCAACTCACTTATCATATAGATAATTGTCAACAATAATAATTCATGATCAAATATATTTGCATGGCCATATATGCTTAGATCTTTCCCCAACACACGATGCTTGCCAACTAAAGAGTAGGTAGGAATGAGAAGGAATACTACTAACTCTTGCATAAAAGTAAAAGATAGGCCTTTCACAGAGGGAAGCAGGGATTTGCAGAGGTGCCAGAGCTCAATTTTGAAATAGAGATAAATAATTTTGAGAGGTATGCTTTCATTATCAACATAACAACCAAGAGTTCCCAATATATTCCATACTACATACATTATAGGCAGTTCCCAAACAGAATGGTAAAGCTTTTACTCCCCCTCCACCAACAATCATCAATCCATGGCTTGCTCGAAAGAACGGGTGCCTCCAACTAACATCAATCCTGGGGGAGTTTTGTTTGCAATTATTTTTGATTTGATTTTGATCTTTTGATCAAGGGACTGGGCATCCCGGTTACCAGCCATTTTTCTTGTGAATGATGAGCGGAGTCCACTCATCTTGAGAATAACCCACCTAGCATGGAAGATACTGACAGCCCCTAGTCACTACATGAGCGATTCGGGCATACAAAACAGATTATTATTTGAAGGTTTAGAGTTTGGCACATGCAAATTTACTTGGAACGGCAGGTAAATACCGCATATAGGTAGGTATGGTGGACACTCATGGAAGAAACTTGGTTCAAGGAATTTGGATGCACAAGCAGTATTCCCGCTCAGATATTTTGGCTAGCAAAGGATTCTAAAAAGCAAGCACCACATGTTGGAGGATCTATAACAATATAACTTCTATACAAATACACCCAAGCATAACTCATTATGTTGTCTTCCTTGTCCAACTTCAACTAATTTGCTCAGGTTTGAAAATAATTAATGAGGCTCACAATCATAGAAGATGTCTAAGATAGTATATTTATATGTGAAATTTCTCTTCCTTCAATATTCTTTCATGAATTATTCAAGTGACCAATACAATGCTTGCTAACCTTCAATAAATTTACTACCTCTACTTCTTAGATGTGAAGTCATTACTCCCAACGGGGTAAGCATATGAAACATATATAATTTTAGATTTATGACATTCAACTCATTCAACCATTTACTCATAGGATATAAGTGAAGCACACGAGTAAATGACAAACTACTCCAAAAAGATATAAGTGAAGATCAATGAGTAGTTAAATAATTATGTAACTATGTGAAGAATCTCTCTCATTTAAGAATTTCAGATCTTGGTATTTTATTCAAACAGCAAGCAAAACAAAATAAAACCACATGACGCTCCAAGCAAAACACATATCATGTGGTGAATAAAAATATAGCTCCAAGTAAAGTTACCGATGAACGAAGACGAAAGAGGGGATGCCTTCCGGGGCATCCCCAAGCTTAGGCTCTTGGTTGTGCTTGAATATTACCTTGGGGTGCCTTGGGCGTACCCAAGCTCAGGCTCTTGCCACTCCTTATTCCATAGTCCATCGATTCTTTACCCAAAACTTGAAAACTTCACAACACAAAACTCAACAGAAAACTCGTAAGCTCTGTTAGTATAAGAAAATAAAACCACCACTTAGGTACTGTAATGAACTCATTCTAAATTCATATTGGTGTAATATCTACTGTATTCCAACTTTTCTATGGTTCATACCCTCCGATACTACTCATAGATTTGTCAAAATAAGCAAACAACACATAGAAAACAGAATCTGTCAAAAACAGAACAGTCTGTAGTAATCTGTATCAAACATATACTTATGGAGCTCCAAAAATCCTACCAAATTAGGAAAAGCTGAGAAATTTGTGTACCAATACAGATAAAAAATAATCAGATAAAAATCACGTTTCTGTGAATTATCAAAACTAATTTACTGGGCGCAAAAGTTTCTGGTTTTCAGCAGGATCAACACAACTATCACCGTAAGCTATCCTAAAGGTCTTACTTGGCACTTTATTGAAACAAAAGCTATAAAACATGATTACTACAGTAGCATAATCATGTGTACACACAAAAACAGTAAGGGTAAATATTGGGTTGTCTCCCAACAAGCGCTTTTCTTTAATGCCTTTCTAGCTAGGCATGATGATGACAATGATGCTCACAAAGAAGATAAGAATTGAAACATAACGGGAGCATCATGAAGCATATTACTAGAACATTTAAGCCTAACTCACTTCCTATGCATAGGGAGTTGTGAGCAAACAACTTATGTGAAAAATAATCAACTAGCATAGGAAGGCAAAACAAGCATAGCTTCAAGATTTTCAACACAAAGAGAGGAAACTTGACATTATTGCATAAGTTCCTCCCTCGTAATAATTTTCAGTAGCATCATGAATGAATTCAACAATATAACCAGCACCTAAAGCATTCTTTTCATGATCTACTTGCATAGAAAAATTTACTACTCTCCACATAAGCAAAATTCTTCTCATTCGGAATAGTGGGAGTATCATAAGAGACTCGAATACTAAAAATTGTTTCCACATTAAAAGAGTAATGTTCAGAAAAAGGGTAATAATAATCATGACAAGTTTTATAAATATAATCATCACTACTTTTTGTAGCATAAGTTTCATCACAATAATCATCATAAGTAGCAACTTTGTTCTCATCATAATCGACTGAAACCTCTTCCAACATAGTGGAATCATCACTAAATAAAGTTGAAACTCTTCCAAATCCACATTCATATTAATCACAACAAGATTCAACATCCTCTAAATTAGTGGGATCATTACTTCCTAAAGTTGTCACTCTTCCAAACCCACTTTGATCAATATAATCATCATAGGTAAGAGGCATGCTATCATCATAACAACTTTACATATCAAAAGTTGGGTGGCTAAAAATATCATCTTCATTAAACGTAGCATCCCCAAGCTTGGGACAAACATTAATTTCAGCAAATATATTCTCAAATATTTCATCCTCATCAAACATAGCTTCCCCAAGCTTGGGCATTTTCATATCATAAGCATAATCACTCTCATCATTAATAGTATGGATGGCACCAATAGTATAGCAATTATCATCATCACAATGAGTAGTAGGAGCAACATCCTTTGGGAGGGATACCTTTTTACCTTTGCTTCTCCGTTTTTTATTTTTCTTCTTCACATTATGTGTGGGTTCAACCTTCTTCTCTGAGCTCCTTATTGATGAGATTGGTCGAATAGAAAGCTCCTCCTCGTTACCTGATTCATCATAAGAAATAATATGAGGATATTGGGAAGTCTCTTCCCTTTCATTAGTGTTCTCTTCATCTTCTATTTTCTTTCTTTTCTTTATGTAATTGGAAATATAAGGATTTTCAATGAAATTCACCACACAATACATATAAATTTTCTCTAGATCAAAATCAAGAAGTTTATAACGGGCAAATTCTGGAAGGTGCTTAAGTAAACGTTTCATTTCTTCATAACCCATAAGCAAACTAAGTTCATTATAATGTGCAAGGGAGATCAAATCATCAAATTTTTTGGACACGATTCGATCATGAAACAATTTGCATCGGAGATGTAAATGACCACTTTCATTGCAAAGTTCACAAGTACGGCAAAGGAAATATAAATTTTCAGCACTCACATTTAACCTTTCTTGCAACAAATTAGTTTCTAAATGCTTATGCCTCTTGCAATATCTATCTTCTCTATTTGGTGTGTATATGCAAACCCAATGCTCTCCACAAAAATCGACATGCTTATAAGATATATTTTCATCATGACTAGTGCAATCATCATTAGTACTATGGATATTCAAGGAGTTCATACTAACAAAATTGCAATCATGCTCATTATTCAAAGATTTAGTACCAAACATTTTATAGACTTCTTCTTCTAGCACTTGAGCACACTTTTCCTTTCCATCATTCTCACGAAAGATATTAAAAAGATGAAGCGTATGAGGCAAACTCAATTCCATTTTTTGGTAGTTTTCTTTTATAAACTAAACTAGTGATAAAACAAGAAACAAAAAATTCGATTGCAAGATCTAAAGATATACCTTCAAGCACTCACCTCCCCGGCAACGGCGCCAGAAAAGAGCTTGATGTCTACTACGCAACCTTCTCCTTGTAGACGTTGTTGGGCCTCCAAGTGCAGAGGTTTGTAGGACAATAGCAAATTTGCCTCAAGTGGATGACCGAAGGTTTATCAATCCGTGGGAGGCGTAGGATGAAGATGGTCTCTCTCAAACAACCCTGCAACCAAATAACAAAGAGTCTCTTGTGTCCCCAACACACCCAATACAATGGTAAATTGTATAGGTGCACTAGTTCGGCGAAGAGATGGTGATACAAGTGCAATATGGATGATAGATATAGGTTTTTGTAATCTGAAAATATAAAAACAGCAAGGTAGCAAGCGATAAAAGTGAGCATAAACGGTATTGAATTGCTATGAAACAAGGCCTAGGGTTCATACTTTCACTAGTTCTGTCAACAATAATAACATAATTGGATCATATAACTATCCCTCAACATGCAATGAAGAGTCACTACAAAGTCACTAATAGCAGAGAACAAATAAAAAGATTACTGTAGGGTACGAAATCACCTCAAAGTTATCCTTTCTGATTGATCTATTCAAGAGTCCGTAGTAAAATAATACGAAGCTATTCTTTCCATTCAATCTCTCCTAGAGTTCATACTAGAATAACACCTTAACATACAAATCAACCAAAACCCTAATGTCACCTAGATACTCCAATGTCACCTCAAGTATCCGTGGGTATGATTATACGATATGCATCACACAATCTCAGATTCATCTAGTCAAACCAACACAAAGTACTTCAAAGAGTGCCCCAAAGTTTCTACCGGAGAGTCAAGAGGAAAACGTGTGCCAACCCCTATGCATAAGTTCAGAAGGTGAACCCGCAAGTTGATCACCAAAACATACATCAAGTAGATCACGTGAATATCCCATTGTCACCACAGATAAGCACGACAAGACATACATCAAGAGTTCCCAAATTCTTAAAGACTCAATCCGATAAGATAACTTCAAAGGGAAAACTCAATCCATTACAAGAGAGTAGAGGGGGAGAAACATCATAAGATCCAACTATAATAGCAAAGCTCGCGATACATCAAGATCGTGTGAAGTCAAGAACACGAGAGAGAGAGAGAGAGAGAGAGAGAGAGAGATCAAACACATAGCTACTGGTACATACCCTCAGCCCCGAGGGTGAACTACTCCCTCCTCGTCATGGAGAGTGACGGGATGATGAAGATGGCCACCGGTGATGGATTCCCCCTCCGGCAGGGTGCCGGAACGGGCTCCCGAGAGGTTTTTGGTGGCTACAGAGGCTTGCGGAGGCAGAACTCCCGATGTATTGTGCTCTCCAAAGGTTTTAGGGTATATGGACTTATATAGGCGAAATAAGTCGGTTAAGGGAGCCACGAGGGGCCCACGAGGATGGGGGCGCGCCCAGGGGAGGTGGACACGCCTCCCTGCCTCGTGGCCACCTCAAAGCTTCCCTTACGTGCACTCCAAGTCCCCTGGATTGCTTTCATTCCAAAAATAACTTTCCCGAAGGTTTCATTCCGTTTGGACTCCGTTTGATATTCCTTTTCTTCGAAACACTGAAATAGGCAAGAAAACAACAATATGGGCTGGGCCTCTGGTTTATAGGTTAGTCCCAAAAATAATATAAAAGTGTATAATAAAGCCCGTAAACATCTAAAACAGATAATATAATAGCATGAATGCTTCATAAGTTATAGATATGTTGGAGACGTATCATATGCGAAGTTCAGCAAATGTGAGTTTTGGCTAAAGCAAGTTGGATTTCTCGGACATGTTATATCCGGAGAAGGAATAGTAGTAGACCCTACCAAGGTTGCTTCTGTGACTAAATGGGTGGCACCCACATTAATTGGAGAGATCAGGAGTTTTTGGACTCGCAGTATATTATCGGAGGTTCATTGAGAATTTCTCCAGGATTGCAAAACCCATGACGGAGTTATTGAAGAAGGACACCAAGTTTAAATGGACAGAGGAATGTGAAGCTAGTTTTAGGAGCTGAAGAAATGTTTGGTTACATCCCCAGTGATGATTCTCCCAGACCAACGTAAGGATTATCAAGTATATTGCGACGCTTCACGCCGAGGACTTGGAGCTGTGCTTATGCAGGAAGGGAGAGTTGTTTCGTATGCCTCTCGACAGCTTAAACCTCATGAGCTGAATTATTCTACACATGATTTGGAGTTAGCAGCGGTAGTGCATGCGCTGAAGACATGGAGGCATTTTCTCATCGGAAACCATTGTGAGATATACACGGATCATAACATTTTGAAATACATCTGCACGCAGAAGGAGTTGAACTTCAGGCAAAGGAGATGGTTGGAGCTCATCAAGGATTATGATATGAAATTGCACTATCATCCCGGAAAGGCCAACATCATAGCAGATGCGTTGATCCGCAAGAGTTATGTTAACACGCTCATAACCGGAGAATTACCTAAGGAGTTAGCAGATGATCTTCGAGAGCTACGTTTGGAGACAGTTCCGAGAGGTTATGTTGCAGCCTTGGAAATTCAGTCCACTTTGATGGGTAAGATCAGAGAAGCCCAGAAGACTGACAAGGAGATTGCCAAGATAAAGGAAAGGATGAGTAAAGGAAAGGCTAAAGGATTTTGTGAGGATGAGCACGACACTTTATGGTTTGAGGATCGCGTATATGTGCCTAATGACCCCGAGATCAGGAAGTTGATTCTGCAGGAGGCCCATGATTCGCCGTATTCAATTCACCCACGAAACACTAAGATGTATATGGATTTGAAGGAAAGTTTCTGGTGGACAAGAATGAAGAAGGATATTGCCGAGTATGTTGCAGTATGTGATGTATGTCAGAGAGTTAAGGCAGAGCATCAGAAGCTAGCTGGATTGCTACAGCCATTGCCGATACCCAAATGGAAGTGGGATGAACTTGGCATGGATTTTATTACAGGATTACCCAGGACTTGTTCAGGCTATGACTCTATCTGGGTTGTAGTCGATCGTTTGATGGAAGTAGCTCATTTCATCCCGGTGAAGACCACCTATACGAGTGCTAAGTTGGCAAAGATATACATGACCAGGATCGTATGTCTACACGGAGTTCCGAGGACCATTATATCAGATAGAGGAACCCAGTTTACTTCAAAGTTTTGGAATCAGTTGCATGAAACTTTGGGTACTAGGCTAGAGTTCAGTACAACCTTTCATCCACAGACAGATGGACAGACCGAGATATTCAATCAGATTCTGGAGGACATGTTGAGAGCTTGCACGCTAGATTATGGATCTAGTTGGGATGACAATTTGCCGTATGCAGAGTTTTCTTACAACAACAGTTATCTAGCAAGTTTGAAGATGGCCCCTGAGGGAGTCCTGGACTAGGGGGTGTCCGGATAGCCGGACTATCATCGTCCGCCGGACTCCAAGACTACGAAGATACAAGATTGAAGACTCCGTCCCGTGTCCGGATGGGACTTTCCTTGGCGTGGAAGGCAAGCTTGGCAATACGGATATGTAGATCTCCTACCATTGTAACCGACTCTGTGTAACCCTAGCCCTCTCCGGTGTCTATATAAACCGGAGGGCTTTAGTCCGTAGGACACAACATACATTACAACAATCATACCATAGGCTAGCTTCTAGGGTTTAGCCTCCTTGATCTCGTGGTAGATCCACTCTTGTACTACCCATATCATCAATATTAATCAAGCAGGACGTAGGGTTTTACCTCCATCGAGAGGGCCCGAACCTGGGTAAAAACATCTTGTCCCTCGTCTCCTGTTACCATCCGCCTAGACGCACAGTTCGGGACCCCCTACCCGAGATCCGCCGGTTTTGACACCGACATTGGAGCTTTCATTGAGAGTTCCTCTGTGTCGTCACCGATAGGATTGATGGCATCTTCAACCAACAACGCTGTCCAGGGTGAGACTTTTCTCCCCGGACAAATCTTCATATTCGGCGGCTTCGCACTGCGGGCTAATTCGCTTGGCCATCTGGAGCAAATCGAAAGCTACGCCCCTGGCCGTCAGGTCAGATTCAGAAGCCTAAACTTCACGGCGGATGTCCACGGAGACTTGATCTTCGACGGACCCGAGCCACAGCCAAGCGCACCGCACTATTGCGATGGGCATGATCTAGCTCTGCCGCCGAACAGTGCCTTGGTGGCCGCACACAAATCTGCTCCGGCCATTAGTCCAGAGCCGATCGCCCGGATAGAGGATCGGTGGATAGACACCGCCTCGGGGGCTTCAACTTCCACGACGATGGAGCCAAACACAGATCTTGTCCCCTGCGAAACTCGTGATTCCGAGGCGCCGGACTCCTTGCCGGACTCCGAACCTCCCGCGCCCCTACCAATCGATTTGGATTGGGCGCCGGTTATGGAATTCACCGCCGCGGACATCTTCCAACACTCGCCCTTTGGCGACATCCTAAACTCACTAAAGCATCTCTCGTTATCAAGAGAGCCCTGGCCGGACTATGGCCAGGATGGTTGGGATGCGGGCGACGAAGAAATTCAGAGCCCACCCACCACCCACTTTGTAGCCACTGTCGACAATCTAACCGACATGCTAGACTACGACTCCGACGACATCGACGCTATGGACGACGATGCCGGAGACGAACAGGAACCAGCGCCTACAGGGCACTGGAAGACCGCCTCGTCATACGACATATACATGGTGGATACCCCAAAGGAGAGCGATGACGAGGACCAACGGGCCACGGCAGAAGATAACCCCGCCGATAAACAACCAAAACGGCGACACAGACGCCGCCCTAAGTCCCGCCTCGACGACAACAACACTCCCAAGGAGCCCGCAATACAGCAGGGCTCACAAGTGGACGACGAACATGCAGATAAGCAACCGTCCGAACATGACGAGTCAGATAATCAGTCCAGGCCCGGCGAAAACGACAGTCCGGACGACCTCATGCCGGACACGCCGCCGGAGAGCAAAAACCTTCGGAAAAGACTCGTCAACACTGCAAGAAGCCTGAAGAAGGAAAAGCGGAAGCTCAAAACAGCGGAAGACACACTCAGAATGAGATGGAGCAAAGTGCTCAAAACCGCAGAAAAATACCGCAATGGCCACCAATCAAAGAGCTACCCGAAGCGTAAGCTGCTGCCAGAATTCGACGAGGAGGCCATAGAGCCTCCACCATCAAAAAATAAAGAGGCTGCCTGGTCGGATAGACGGCCAGATGATAGGCCAAATTCTGAAAGCGGCGCCGCACATAAACCAACTAAGACAGATGGCCCAGCCAGGTGCATCTATGGGCCAAAGAAGAAGGCCCCAGGAAGCAAGGCAACACGACAAGTGTCCGAAGATAGTGGCACACCCAAATACAGGGGCGCCGCACACCCACTATGTTTCACCAATGAGGTGCTCGACCATGAATTCCCAGCGGGATTTAAACCCATAAACATAGAGTCTTACGATGGAACAACAGACCCTGGAGTCTGGATAGAAGATTAGATACTACATATACACATGGCCAGAGGAGATGATCTCCACGCCATAAAATACCTACCCCTCAAGCTCAAAGGGCCAGGCCGTCATTGGCTCAAAAGCCTCCCAGAAAATACTGTGGGAAGTCGGGAAGAGCTCGAGGAAGCGTTTAGAGCAAATTTTCAAGGGACTTATGTCCGCCCTCCGGACGCAGATGATCTAAGTCATATAACTCAACAGCTTGGAGAGTCAGCGCGGAAATTCTGGAACAGGTTTCTTACCAAAAAGAACCAAATAGTCGACTGTCCGGACGCCGAAGCCTTAGAAGCCTTTAAGCACAATGTCCGAGACGAATGGCTTGCCAGGCACCTCGGTCAAGAGAAACCGAGGACAATGTCCGCGCTAACAAGCCTCATGACCCGCTTCTGTGCGGGGGAGGACAGCTGGCTAGCAAGATGCAGCACCAGCGACCCAAGTACATCCGAGATAAGGGATGGAAATGGAAAATTACGACGTAGAAAAGAACAGCGCCGGAATAAAGAGAAAAGCCGAAAGAGCACGACAGTCAACGCCGGATTCAAACGCTCGCGGCCAAACAACAAAACAATGCCTCTTAAGGATGACAGCGACGATCTGTCCAACTTAAATAAGATTCTGGGTCGGATATGTCAAATCCATAGTACCCCCGGAAGGCCTGCAAACCATACCCATCGGGATTGTTGGGTTTTTAAGCAGTCCGGCCGACTAAACGCCGAACACAAGGGGCTCGGCGCGTCAAGCGAACAAGATAAACCCCACCAGCAGAGCACCGGAAAACAAAAGACTTTCCCACAAGAAGTCAAAGCAGTAAACTCACTTCATGTGAGAATACGGAAAAATAGCGCGACACTTCCTAAAAAGAGCCTCGCACGGTCCAACCCAACAGGCCATAGGGATTGGATATCAAAGCCAATCAATTTTGACCACCTGGACTATTCCAGAAGCATTCGAAACGCGGGACGGACTCCCCTGATATTGAATCCCATAATAGACGGACTACAATTTACTTCAGTCCTAATGGACGGAGGCAGCGACTTAAACCTGTTGTATTCAAACACAATCCGTAAGATGGGCATAGACCCTACCAAAATTCGACACAGCCGCACTTCCTTCAAAGGAGTGACGCCAGGCCCTTACGCCAAGTGCACAGGCTCCATATTACTAGAAGTCGTGTTTGGATCACCGAACAATTTTCGACGCGAAAAATTAATTTTTCATATCGTCCCATTTAAAAGTGAATATCAAGCACTCTTGGGACGAAAGGCTTTTGTCCGCTTTAACGCCATACCGCATTACGCGTCTCTTACACTCAAGATGCCCGGTCCGCGTGGCGTCATTTTAGTGCGAGGGTCACTTAAAGACCCCGGACTCGGATAGACGAATCCGGCTTCAGCAGGCTAGGGGCTCCCTAGCCGCATACCTCTTCACAGGGGGCTGCGTGCACAAACAACCGCGCGTTCATACAAACCCCACCTTACTTATTCATATTCCTTCTTTTAAACATATTTTTCGCACGAATTGTTTTCAAACTAAGCATTCCTCTCTTTTTACAGATGAACAACGTGCATAACCGTCCAGGATAACGGCGCAACGGAGACACAGGCGCAGACGTGCAGTAGGGACCCGTTGTGAGGATTCTTTTCAGATTAAGACCCTGCGTAAACCTTTTTTACTGTCTCTTGTTGTTATTCTCCCTTGGTTTCTTCCTATAGCCAAAGCGGAGCCTGACGCTTTGGCATCGGCCGCGTCAGAAGACCATGCCCGTACCTGGACACTAGGGGCTTAGGGCATTATTCTGCCCATCATCATAAAGACCGAACACCTCAGGGAGTGTTCGGCGTCTCGAGTTAGGCATTATATGCATCAGCTCCGAATCATGTCTTTGGTCAAATGTTGGGTTTACCCGGCTCCTGTGTTTTGCTGCCTTACGTTCCGTATCATCGGCTAACGCGGCACCAGGAGAACTACTGCGATTGTGCCCCAGTTCGGCTGGGCGAGCACCTCAGTAGAGAAAGCCGAAAACTGACTATCATGATACAGCGAGAGACTGGTCAACCACTCGATCGACTACCGGAATGTTTAGAATTCCCCGCTTTGACGAAGGACCGTTTCCCGGTCAGGCACATACGCGCCCCGAATTCGGAGAAGTGCGGTGCTACCAGGGGCTATATCGTAGCCCCACCCTCGAGCTCCACTGGCTAAGTGAAAGTGATAAAGCATTATAGTCCGGATTGCCTCGTTCGCTACGCTACCACCTCCTCAAACAGGACCGAGACGTCGGATTAAGTGTGAAAACGTGCTATTTTTGCGAACACCCCCGCACCCTGTGCGTGGGGGCTGAAGCCGAAGACTGCAATCTTTCAAGTTATACAAATGTATACGTAAACGGCCGCACAGGAGAAGTTTTACTACTTGGGACGCACAAGTATAAAAAGCAGTTATAGCATAATCATCGTTTTACAAGCTAAAACGTTCATTTGAACGTGACATTTTTCGAGCACTGCGATTCTATTACACGAGCGCCACGCATAACTTCCCCGAAATAGTGCTCGGCGGGGAGCCGGCTTTCATCCGATCCCTGGGCGGCAACAGTGGTAGCATCCATCTCCGGACAATGCGCCTTCACACAGGCAAGAGCCATCCACGCGCCCTCGATGCAGGCCGACCGCTTCATCTCCTTTATATGCGGCACCGCTCCAAGGAATTGCTGCAGTAAGCCAAAGTAGCTCGTCGCCTTGGGCCTCTCTGGCCAGACATGGGCCACGATGTCAGTCATGGCAAGTCCGGATAATCTATTTAGCTCGGCCCATTCGGCCAACCGGTCTATCAACGGAAGTGAGCGATCCGGACTATGGAATTGAGACCAATATAGCTCTTCCGTCTTGTGATCCTTCTGGCTCCGGAAGTGCTCAACGGCATCAGCCGCACTTGCCGCTAAATCCATATATGGATCCTCCGGACTCCACAGCCGCTCAAATTGAGCATACTTTTGATCCATAAACCGGCGACGCAGCAAAAAAGGTTTGCCAGCCACGATATCTCCGGCCTGGCGCAGTTCCTCCTTCATGGCCCACATTGCAGAGCGGGCATCCTTGGCTTGGGCGGTGGCCTTCTTCAGGTCTTCCCGCCCCGATAAGCACTCCTTTTCAAGAGCCTCATTGCGGTCGGCAGCATCTTTCAATTTCATGGCCAATTCGGCCACCTCTGCCCTGCTTAGGCAGTGCGCAGCCCTTTCGGCTTTCAACTCCTCGGCCGCCCTCGAGGTAGCCGCGTCACTCCTTCGGGCTTGCTCCTTAGCTCGAGCAAGTTCGGCCCGAAGGCTCTCCACAGCAGCAGCACCGTCTGTACAACAGCATAAAATTTATCAGAGGAGGGCTTCAACCCCCTTAATAAAGCAACTTTGGAGAACTCATTTACCTTGCGACTCGTCAAGTCGCCGGTTGACAAGTGCGATGTCCGCATCCGCCACGTCAAGTTGCCGATTTAACTTGGCAAACCCACTAGTCCGGCTAGCCCTCGGACTATCCGCCACCTGCATAGGAACGGCGGAATTCATTACTTTCGATTTCGATCCTCGGCACGCTGTCGTTTTCGACAACCTACCGAGTCTCAGGGGCTACTATCTATACAGGGCGCATTTTCATGTGCAAGACTGTCAATAGACAAAGAGATGCGTCGTTCTCACGTACCTCAAACCCCGCCAGCAAACTCATAGCGGCATTGCGCAATCCGCTTTCGGCGGACGAAATCCTTCCAATCACCATACGCATCAACGCACGGTGATCTTTTGAGATGGACGCCCTCTCAAACAGATTCTTCAGTTCTCCCGGCCGGATACTAGTGGGTGCCGGACTCTCTGGCCCCTCCGGACTCGGGGATACCCTCCGTGACGATACTTCAGGCTCGCCTGCCTTATCTGACGGCGCTGCAGACGGAGGCGTTTCGCTCTCCATCATCTCCGGAAGAAGGTCCCCCGAAGACGAACTCATCTGAGAAGGCTGCAGATCCGAACTGCAAGATAAATATTTCGGTTACCCACAGAAGCACAAATGAAGGTATTTCCTTACTAATTAACTCCCCTTTTCATACTCACGGCTCGCTGGAGGGCTGATCCTTTGGTGATGATTGTGCGTCTGGATTCTCTCCGGACGCCGGACCCCCCGGTGAAGATCTCTTCCCACGTTTAGGGGCTTTGGCCTCCGGATCTTCGGAGGCGGTCCTCTTCTCCCCCTGGAAGGAGGGGTTTGAGATTCCCCTCTCTTCGGACGCCCTTTTGGGCGAAATAATAGCTCCTCTACTTTCCCCATCGCTCCCGTCCATGGGCGCGACCTCCAACATTCTGACCAGCACGGGCTCCAGTGCGGTCTCTGGGAGGGGGGCCGGACACCTTATCAGCCTCGAATGTGCTACCCACTCCTGTGAAGAGTAATGGGTCAGGAGGCGAACTCTAGAAAAGAAGATAAACAGAGCGTCCGGACTCTGAGCTATTTACCTGAGTATCCGGGCGATTGCGGCTTAGGCCTGCGTCCTCGGCCAATTCCGGACACGCCACCTGTGGTCCGAAGAACAACTTGTACATCTCCACGGGTGTCGCACCCATGAAATGTTGGAGAATCCGAGGTCCCTCCGGGTTGAACTCCCATAGACAGAGAGGACGACGTTTGCAGGGCAGAAGATGCCTGATTAGCATAACCTGCATCACCACAATCAGATTGATCTCCCTTGCCTGGAGGTCTCGAATCCGGCCCTGCAATAAAGGCACGTCTTCGGATGGCCCCCAATTGAGCCCTTGGTTGACCCATGACATCAGTCGACATGGAGGTCCCGGGCGGAAGGAAGGCGGTGGCTTTTGCTTGCTGCCCTTCGGAGCGGTGATATAGAACCACTCCTGTTGCCACAGTCCGAGTTCCTCTTGGAAGGAACCCTCGGGCCATGGGGCATCGGCCTTTTTGCTTATGGCCGCCCCGCCGCACTCCGCTTGACGCCCCCCGATCATCTTCGGCTCCACATTGAAGGTCTTTAGCCACAAGCCGAAGTGGGGAGTGACGCGGAGGAAGGCTTCGCAGACGATAATGAATGCGGAGATATGGAGGATGGACTCCGGAGCCAAGTCGTGAAAGTCCAGCCCATAGTAGAACATGAGCCCTCTCACGAAGGGATCCGTCGGGAAGCCTAAACCCCGACGGAGGTGGGATACGGAGACAACGAACTCACCGGGCTCGGGGGCAGGCACGGCCTGCCCTTGGGTGGGCAACCTGTGCGAAACCTCGTAGGCCAGGTACTTGGCCTCGCGTAACTTCAATATGTCCTCCTCCGTGACGGAGGAGGGCATCCACCGGCCCTGGAGGTCGGAGCCGGACAGGGTTGAGAATCCGAAGCACTCAAATCTGAGGCTCTGGGTGTTGGAACTGGGAGCGAGGAGGAGATTCGATGCGAGATTGAAGAACAAGGACAAGCCTTGGTCCTCTTATAAAGAGGAAAAAATACCAAGAGCCGTCTCCGTGACCGTTTGGGATTCACCTTCGATAGAGGAGGCGTGGCGACGGGAACGGTTGGGTTACCCACGCACGTATTGATGAGAATCCCGGAATAAGGGGAACACGATCTCTGCTTCGACAAGACGTGCCAAGGAAACCGCTTCGCTAAACGTGCTGAGGTGGTATAGTAAAAAACGATTCAAACAGTGGCTTGGTAGCGGTGTGATGTCACGCCGCATAATACGTCAACAGATTGAACTGGTGTACATTTTATTCTCTCTATGGTGGAATGTGGAATTTATTTTGCAGAGCCGGACACTATCCTGGTGTTCATGATCTTCTCTGGATTATTCAAGGGAGGAACCCGCCTTGCAATGCCGAACATTATGCGCGCCGGACTTATCGTCATTGAAGCCTGGTTCAGGGGCTACTGAGGGAGTCCTGGACTAGGGGGTGTCCAGACAGCCGGACTATCATCGTCCGCCGGACTCCAAGACTACGAAGATACAAGATTGAAAACTCCGTCCCGTGTCCGGATGGGACTTTCCTTGGCGTGTAAGGCAAGCTTGGCGATATGGATATGTAGATCTCCTACCATTGTAACCGACTCTGTGTAACCCTAGCCCTCTCCGGTGTCTATATAAACCGGAGGGCTTTAGTCCATAGGACACAACATACATTACAACAATCATACCATAGGCTAGCTTCTAGGGTTTAGCCTCCTTGATCTCGTGGTAGATCCACTCTTGTACTACCCATATCATCAATATTAATCAAGCAGGACGTAGGGTTTTACCTCCATCGAGAGGGCCCGAACCTGGGTAAAAACATCGTGTCCCTCGTCTCCTGTTACCATCCGCCTAGACGCATAGTTCGGGACCCCCTACCCAGGATCCGCCGGTTTTGACACCGACAGCCCCTTTCGAAGCTTTGTACGGAAGGAGGTGCAGGACATCGTTATCGTGGGATGAAGTTGGAGATCGACAGTTGTTCGGACCAGATTTAATCAAAGACTCTGAAGAGAAGGTTAAGTTGATTCACGACAGACCCAAGGTAGCCCAGTCTAGGCAGAAGAGTTATGCAGATACTAAACGCAAGAAGATAGTTTACAAAGTCGAGACAGGGCATATCTTCGTGTGTCCCTGCTTCGAGGAGTTAAGCTTTCAGAGTCAAGGGACCACGTCTTGTGGGACCATACAGAGTTTTGGAATGCATGGGAGAAGTTGCATACAAGCTGAAATTGCCAGAAGGATTGTCAGGAGTTCATGATGTGTTTCACATTTCCCAGTTGAAGAAGTGCCACGCAGAGATGGCCGATATTCCTCTAAGAGATACAGTGCCAATGGAAGAACTTCAGTTAGATAGTGATTTGACTTATGAGGAGAAGCCAGTCAAGATTCTCGAGTTTTCCAGCCAAGTTACACGCAGCAAGGTTATCAAGTTTTGCAAAGTTCAGTGGAGCCACCATACCGAGGAGGAAGCCACCTGGGAGTGAGAAGAAGATCTCCGTAGAGACCACCCAAACCTTTTTGCTGACCAACCCGAATCTCGAGGGCGAGATTCATCTTAAGGGGGGGTAGGTTTTTAACATCCCAATTTTCAATTTAGATGTTATACATAGATAATCATATGCATATCATATTTATTCTTCAATTTGGTTGAGATCCTGGAAATCTTAAGCAACTCAAGGACCCAAGGAGAGAGTTGGATGTTTCAGAAAAAAAATCATTTTGAATTTATTTCAGATTTGAAGAAACGATCAATTTGATTTTATTATTTTTCTCTCCAATTATTTCCAATATTAAAAATAAATGAGAGAAGATAATATGACTTCTTCAAATTAAAAGAAAATATTGGAGAAAGAATATTAAAATCAAATTATGATTTATTTGGTATTTTATTTGAATTAGAAAAATATGCATTTTTTGAAAATTGCATTCTTAGGCCAGAAAAATGTTCACTTTGTTCTAAATATTCTATTTAGACGGTGAAAATTGCTTTTGGCATTTTTAGAGTTTTTTTATATTTTATTAGGAATTTTTCTTTGGGCGAAATTATTTAAAAAAGCGTTTTGTCGCCTGACTGGGCCAAAAGCCCAGCCGAGCCAGTCCGGCCCGCGCCGCCGCCACCGACTTCACCGGCGTGCCCGAGCCGGAGTCTCTCTCCAACTCCGACTCCGCCTCCCGCCGCCGCCTCGCCGCCTCCCCTTAAAAGCCGGACCCCGAGGCCCCCTGGAGCCCCAAGTCGCTGCCGCCGCCCGTCCTAGCCCCCACCGCCGCCTCCCGCCGCAGCTGAGCCTCGCGTCGACGCCGCCAGCCACCGTCGCCATCGCCGCCGCCGCGCAAGCCGCCACCGCCGCCCGCATGCCGCCACTGTCGCCCCACACCACCCCTCGAAGCGCCGCCGCCGTCCCGCGCCTGCCGCCGTCGACATCTCACTGAATCCTGCAGCCGCCGACCGCCGGTTTTAGGTATAAAACCTAGATCGGTTTTTATTTTGTTTTTTCGTCGTTTTTTTATTTTTACCGGTTCAGTTTATAGATCGGTTAGTTCGGTTTTATTATTTGACGAACGCCCGTTCGTTCGTTCGTTTTAACAAACACTTTTCGCTGGTTAAGTTCAGATAGCGAACGTTCGCAGCGTAGGATTTTTCTTTTTAGTTTATTTTCGGCCAGGACCTATCTGCGAATAGTTTTATCGCGATTTAGCCCCTAATCTTTAAACTAGCATAACTTTTTGCTCGTTTATCCAAATTAGATGAAACCAGCACCAAAATCTTCATATCGTTTTGTTCCTTCTAGTTAACCAACTTGAACATGCATTTGCTACTATAAAATTTGAGTTTAGTCCAGATTAGTAAACGATCTTGTTTCGTTCATATTTTGAGCTTCGTTGCTCCGTTTGAGTTGAATCTTTTTGCAACTTGTAGCTAATCACATGTACCTATAGTTAAGATCTAGTTCACATGTTAATATTGCTGTTAGGTTTTGACTTTGGTTAGTTTAAGCTGTTTGCTTGTTTCGTGTTTGATTTGTTTCTTTTCTCGGTTTTTATCGTGTTTCGTTTGAGTGATTGCTTATGTATGCTATTGTTTGTCTACGCAAGATTACCTGGAGTGTGAAGCTTGTTACTATGAATCTCTAAAGTTTGCCGATCGTCAGCAAGGCAAGTTACACTTTGATCATATTCTTTTATACCCAATTTTTACTATGCATTAGTTCTACCCCTCAAATATTTGCATGAGTAGGATTGGGAACATGTGGTTTTGGTTGTAGTGCTTGAGGCAGGAACCTAATACCCTTTTGATCACCCCGGGAATATAGTTATGCTTATTATTGCTTATCCATGCTCGTAGACGGGGATTAGATCATGATTCATACATGGAAGTTTGAGAGTTATTTTTAATCATGGATAACATTAAGGTGGCAACTTTAATATACATTTGGGTGGAATGGTTGAGGCACCTGGGGAACCCAGTGTTGCCTGTTTTTGGAAATCCCGGAGTACCCGTGTGATTATCCTATGGAATGCCACTCAGGCTCAAAGGGATCATAAGATTATTCATGCTAGAAACTTCTGTGTGCAGCCACAAGCCATTATGGGCTCTGGTATAGTTGAGTAAGTTGCGTGAGCTCTTGAAGAGGTAGACTAGCAGAGGTAGGAGATGTAGGTGGTACTGTCTACCCGGAGTAGAGAGTTAATGCTTCAGAAAGGCTATGTCTCGATCATCCGATCATGGATGCGGTCGAGTCTTGTGGGGAAAAGTGTGCAAACCTCTGCAGAGTGTATAAACTAATCATGGTTAGCCGTGTCCCCGGTTATGGACATCTTGATTATCTAATACTTGAAAATATTGATGTGATCTCATCACGTTACATTAATTAATTTGAGTTGGGTTCATGATAATACTTTTAATTGGGATTTGAGTTGGGGTGACCTTCTCAAATAATGGGCAACTTGGGAGTAGTAAAAATTTATTCCTTTGTTGTAGGAAAAAAGTAGCTTTATGCAAAACCATGAAACTTACAGCCTCCACGAGCCAAATATTGCATGTAGATATAGTTCTTGCATTTAGTTGCTTTACAGTGTAACTCTGCCAGCATATTCTATGTGCTGACCTATTTCGGGCTGCAACGTCTTATGTTGCAGACTACTTAGACGACGAATAAGGTGTGATAGGTTGTTGTTTTGCACTCAGCTATGCCGTTGGAGTTGATGGACTCATTTACCTTCGAAGCTTCCGCGTTTATCTAGTTTAGTTGGCCTTCAGCCATGATATTTTTGTGTAATCATAATCTTTATGAGGACTCGATGTAATAAGTGTGTGATTGACACTCTATTATAATTCCTCGAGTACTGTGCGTGTCAGCATTACCGATCCAGGGATGACACTAATGCACAGAGACTTGACCGTTTGAGGTCTGGTCGCTACACTGCCCCAAGTATTTGGCGGATAAGACGGATGGCAAAGTGAACAAAGGTATATTTGATATACATGTTATTTATGTGTACCTTACTAATGCTCGTAGTAGCGCCTGGGTATTTGATACTGGTTCGGTTCCTCATATTTGTAACTCTAATCAGGAGCTACGGATTAAACAAAGATTGGCTAAGGACGAGGTGACAATGCACGTCGGGAATGGTTTCGAGATCGATGTGATCGCCGTCGGTACGCTACCTCTACATCTACCTTCGGGATTAGTTTTAGACCTGATAATTGTTATTTGGTGCCAGCGTGGAGCATGAACATTATATCTGGATCTTGTTTAGTGCGAGACAGTTATTCATTTAAATTAGAGAATAATGGTTGTTCTATTTATATGAATAATATCTTTTATGGTCATGCACCCTTGAAGAGTGGTCAGTTTTTGTTGAGTCTTGATTGTAGTGATACACATATACATAATATTGAAGCCAAAAGATGCAAAGTTGATAATCATAGTGCAACATATTTGTTGCACTGCCGTTTAGGTTATATTGGTGTAAAGCGCATGAAGAAACTCCATGTTGATGGGCTTTTGGAATCACTTGATTATGAATCATTTGATACTTGTGAACCATGCCTCATGGGCAAGATGACTAAAACTTCGTTCTCGGGAACAATGGAGCGATCCAATGACTTACTAGAAATAATACATACCGATCTATGCGGTCCAATGAGTGTTGAGGGTATTGTTATTTTCTAACCTTCACAGGTGATTTGAGTAGATATGGGTATATCTACTTAATGAAACACAAGTCTGAAACATTTGAAAAGTTCAAAGAATTTCAGAATGAAGTGGAGAATCATCGTAACAAGAAAATAAAGTTTGTATGATCTGATCGCGGAGGCGAATATTTGAGTTACGAGTTTGGCCTTCACTTAAAACAACATGGAATAGTTTCACAACTCACGCCACTTGGAACACCACAACGTAATGGTGTGTCAAAACGTCGTAACCGTACTTTATTAGATATGGTGTGTTCTATGATGTCTCTTATCGATTTACCACTATCATTTTGGGGTTATACATTAGAGACAACTGCATTCATATTAAATAGGGCACCTTCTAAATGCGTTGAGACGATACCGTATGAACTGTGGTTTGGTAATAAACCTAAGCTGTCATTTCTTAAAGTTTGGGGATGCGACGCTTATGTCAAAAGGCTTCAGCCTGATAAGCTCGAACCCAAGTCAGAGAAGTGCATCTTCACAGGATACCCAAAAGAAACAAATGGCTATACCTTCTACCACAAATCCAAAGGCAAAATCTTTGTTGCTAAGAATGGGTCCTTTCTAGGGAAGGAGTTTCTCTCGAAAGAAGTGAGTGGGAGGAAAGTAGAACTTGATGAGGTAATTTTATCTCCTCTCGAAATTGAGAATTGTACATCTCAGAAAACCGTTACCGAGATGCCTATATCAACTAAAGAGGAGGCAAATCATAATGATCATGAAACTTTGGATCAAGTTACTACTGAACTTCGTAGGTCAACCAGAGCACGATCCACACCAGAGTGGTACGGAAATCCTGTCCTGGAAGTTATGTTATTAGACCATGACGAACCTTCGAACTATGAAGAAGCTATGATGAGCCCAGATACCAATAAATGGCTTGAGGCCATGAAATCTGAGATAGAATCCATGTATGAGAACAAAATGTAGACTATGGTGGACTTACCGAATGATCAGCAAGCCATAGAGAATAAATGGATCTTCAAGAAGAAGACTGACGCTGATGGTAATGTTATTCTCTATAAAGCTCGACTTGTCGCAAAAGGTTTTTGACAAGTTCAAGGAGTTGACTACGATAATACTTTCTCACCCGTAGCGATGCTTAAGTCTGTCCGAATCATGTTAGAAATTGCCGCATTTTATGATTATGAAATCTGGCAAATGGATGTCAAAACTGCATTCCTTAATGGATTTCTTAAATAAGAGTTGTATATGATACAACTAGAAGATTTTTTCGATCCTAAAGGTGCTAAAAAAGTGTGCAAGCTCCAGCGATCCATCTATGGACTGGTGCAAGTATCTCGGAGTTGTAATATACGGTTTTATGAGGTGATCAAAGCATATGGTTTTATATAGACTTTCAGTGAAGCCTGTATTTACAAGAAAGTGAGTGGGAGCTCTGTAGCATTTCTAATATTATATGTAGATGACATATTCTTGATTGAAAATGATATAGAATTTCTGGATAACATAAAAGGATACTTGAATAAGAGTTTTTCAATGAAAGACCTCCGTGAAGCTGCTTATATATTGGGCATCAAGATCTATAGAGATAGATAAGGATGCTTAATAGGACTTTCACAAAGCACATACCTTGAGAAAGTTTTAAAGAAGTTCAAAATGGATCAGTCAAAGAAAGGGTTCCCGCCTGTGTTGCAAGGTGTGAAGTTGAGTCAGTCTCAAAGCCATACCACTGCAGAAGATAGAGAGAAAATGAAAGTCATTCCCTATGCCTCAGCCATAGGTTCTGTCATGTATGCTATGTTGTGTACCAAACCTGATGTGTGCCTTGCCGTCAGTCTGACAGGGAGGTACCAAAGTAATCTAGGAGTGGATCACTGGACAGCGGTCAAGAACATCCTGAAGTACCTGAAAAGGACTAAGGATATGTTTCTCGTTTATGGAGGTGACAAAGAGCTCCTCGTAAATGGTTACGTTGATGCTAGCTTTGAAACTGATCTGAATGACTCTAAGTCACAACCCGGATACGTATTTATATTGAATGGTGGAGCTGTCAGTTGGTGCAGTTCCAAGCAAAGCTTCGTGGCGGGATCTGCGTGTGAAGCGGAGTACATAGCTGCTTTGGAAGCAACAAATGAAGGAGTTTGGATGAAGGAGTTCATATCCGATCTGGGTATAATACCCAGTGCATCAGGTCCAATGAAAATCTTTTGTGACAACAATGGAGCAATTGCCTTGGCGAAGGAATCTAGGTTTTACAAAAGAACCAACACTACAAAAAATAGACACATCCGTGACATTTTGGGCCGAACAAATTTTTTCTGTCATACTTATGACACTTCTATGATGATAATTGTGACAAAACCCGGTATCATCATAGATGTGGTGGGCTCCTACTTCTATGACAGAAAATGGGCTTTTTGTCCTGGGCGGGCCAGAGACGCAGCTGCATGACATTCTTTGGGCGGTTCATGATGGAAAAAACCATGGTAGAAGCGAGGGTGAGGAAAATTCCGGGGTGTTCCTGATTATAGTGGGTGGTCGAGGCTGAGCGATGCGTGTTTCTTTCGTACACGTATGCGTGTGTGTGCGAGGCATTAGGCTCTAACTAAACCCGAGCGAGGCATTGGGCTCTAACTGAACCCGAGTGATTGCACTTGAGGCTACGCGTTATTGAACCCGAGCGATCGATCGATGGCAGTTAACTGAATCCGATCGAGTGATTCCTTTGGTACTGCTGCTAACTGAAGCCGATCGATGCTGCCTTTGTAGGAACAGTGAGCGTTGCTGGGGGGGGGGGGGTTGGAAGAACAGTTCTGGGTGAGGGTGGATGAACAGGACCCCGTGGTGTTGCCTCTGGATGAACAGGACCCCGATCGATCGAGCTGGTTGGGGCTGGATGAACAGGACCCCGTGGAGGGGTGGATGAACAGGATGACCCCGTGGAGGGTTGGATGAACAGTAGACGGTGGAGGGGTGGATGAACAGTAGCTCGTGGAAGGGTGGTTGAACAGGAGCCCGTGGAGAGGGGTGGTTGAACAGTAGCCTGTGGAGTAGCGCGCGGTGGAGGCTGGATGAACAGGAGCCCGTGGATGAACAGTCGCAGGTGGAGGCTGGAGGAGGTCGATGATGGATGAACAGTAGCCCGTGGAGGCTGGAGGAGGTCGACGGTGGAGATGAACAGTATCCCGTGGAGTCCCGTTTTGTGGTACGCCACACCCCTCCCGATGAACAGGACCCCGTTTCGACCGTAACGCTCCAACACACGTCCGTTTCCTCAGTTTTGCGGTACGCCACACCCCTCCCAATCAACAAGACCCCGTTTCGACCGTAGGAGGTCCAACACAAGTCCGTTTCCTCCATTTTGCGGTACGCCAGTCCCTCTCGATGAACAGGATCCCGTATCGAACATGGCTGGTCGAACACAAGGCCGTTTCCTCCGTTATGTGGTACGCCAGGCCTCGTTTCCATCGGCTATTCCGTCCAAGCCCTCCCGATGAACACGACGACGCATTCCGTTTCGACCCAGCCGGTTGGCTCCCCATGAACACGACGATGACGCTGTTTCTCCGTTCCAACCCAGCCATGTACACGAGCCCTGGCCGTACGTATGCGCGAGTAGGCGTTTGAGACCCCGCCCGTATGTACGTACGTGGCCGTATTTTATTTCTTGCACCCTGGCTACTGTACGTACGTGTACATGCTACGCGCGCGTCTCTACTACGACACGTGTGCGCCTCTACATCGACCAGTATGTACGTACACATTCGAACCTGAATGACAACGCTACGTACGCTTCGACCAGGTGGGTCCCGGCTGTCAGGCACTTCCTTGCGTGCGAAGATGTAGCTGGTGGGTCCCAGCAGTCAGGCGGGCAAATCGTTTTTTGCCGGACGCACTTCCTTGCGTGCGAAGATGTAGCTGATGGGTCCCAGCAGTCAGGGGGCGAATCATTTTTTTGCCCGTAATATGGATGCACTTTCTTGCGTAAGAAGATGTAGCTTGTAGGTCCCAACAGTCAGGGGGGAAATGTTTTTTTCGTGAAAGTGGCCCGTCCGGTGGGTCCCTGCTGTCAGGTAGAGGAATCATTATTTTCCGCGTAATAAGGAGGCACTTCCTTGCTGCGGCTGTGGACCCAGCTGTCAGCCTCTCCACGTACAGTCCATGTCCGATGGAAGTCGTTCCTTGACCACATTGACCACGCTGCGCCAAGAGCACCAAGGCGGTGGACGACGGCGAGGCCTAGGAAGGGGACGACGCAGAGCCGGGGAAGATGCAGCATGCCCACGTGTAGAGGAGTATGGGGGTTCACTGGTTCGGCTGCGGTGTGAGGCTGCCGTTACCGCAGAATAATAGGGGGTGTGAGTGAGTAGAGGGATGGCCTGGCCAGCGGTGGGAGTAGTAGGGGGCGGTGAGGCCTCCATGGCATCACAGCCGGCCACGGGAGGCAGGAGCATGCGGCACGACCGGCGCTGCTTTGGGCGGCTGTAGCAAGAAGACCAGAGGTTGAAGAAGCACTACGACCGTTGGATGGACATCGTACGGTCACTGGAGCTAGAATCATTCATATTGACTAAAGTTGACAAAGGCCTTCATCCCAGTCAACTTAGTAGGCCCACAAGTCAGCCTCCCACCAAGGTGGGTCCCAGCTAGCAGGGGGAGTATTCATTTATTGTGCGTAATAAGGAGGCACTTCCGGTGGGTCCGAGCTGACAGTGGGGGAAATGTTTTTTTTGTGAAATACGGTGGCCCGTCCGGTGGGTCCAAGAAGTCAGGGGGAAACGTTTTTTTGTGAAATACGGTGGCTCGTCCAATGGGTCCCTGCTGTCAGGTGGAGGAATAATTATTTTCCACGTAATAAGGAGGCACTTCCTTGCGGCTGCCGTGGACCCAGTTGTCAGCCTTTCCACGTATAGTTCCCTTTCGATGGAAGTCGGTCATTAACCACATTGACCACGCCGCGCCGGGAGCACCACGGCGGTGGAGGACGGCGAGGCCTAGGAAGGGGATGGCGCAGAGCCAGGGAAGACGCGGAAGTGGATGCCCACGCGGAGAGGAGTACGAGGGTTCACTGGTTCGGCTGCGGTGTGAGGCTGCCATCTCCGCAGAATAACATGGGGTGTGGGTGAGTGGAGGGATGGCCTGGCCAACGGTGGGAGTAGTATGGGGGCGGTGAGGCCTCTGCAGCAGCACAGCCGGCCACGGAAGGCAGGAGCAGGCGGCACAACCGGCGCTGCTTTTGGCGGCTGGAGCAAGAAGACCAGAGGTTGAAGAAGCACTACGGTCGTTGGATGGACATCGTACGGTCACTGGAGCTAGAATCGTGCATATTGACTATGTTGAAAAAGCCCTCCGTCCCCGTCAACTTAGTAGGCCCACTATACTAGGTCCCAGCGAGCAGGGGGGTATTCATTTTTTTGTGCGTAATAAGGAGGCACTTCCTTGCGTGCGAAGATATAGCTGGTGGGTCCGAGCCGTCAACGGCGGTAATGTTTTTTCCCAAAATACAGAGGCCCTTTCGGTGGGTCCCAGATGTCAGGTGGAGGAATCATTATTTTGCGTATAATAAGGAGGCATTTCCTTGCGTGCGACCGTGGACCCAGCTGTCAGCCTCTCCACGTACAGTCCACTTCAGATGTATGTCGGTCATTGACCACGTTGACCACGCCGCGCCGAGAGCACCAGGGCGGTGGACGACGGCGAGGCCTAGGAAGGGAACGACACGGAGCCAGGGAAGACTCGGCAGTTGTTTCTCACGCGGAGGGGAGTACGACTGTACGAGGGTTTACTGGTTCGTCTGCCGTCGCCGGAGAATAACAACAGGTGTGGGTGAGTAGAGGGATGGCTAGGACAGCGATGGGAGTATGGTTGGGTGGTGAGGCATGCGCGGCAGCACAGCCGGCCACGGGGAGGAGGGAGCAGGCAGTCCCGCCGGCGCTTGTTTGAGCGGCTGGAGCAGGAAGAGCAGAGATTGAAGAAGCACGGCGGCCGTTGGATAGACATCCAACAGTCATTACTTGTGCGTCAACCTTTTTTTAGGAAAGCCTCAAATCTGTGGAAAACAACATACATGCCATCTACCATTATTTCTAATAATTTACAACCCATTTGTTGTTTCTTATGGTTTTTTGGAGCCCATATTCTTTTTGTTAGCATTACAGCCCATATTGTGGCCACGGTTAAAACATTATACAAAATTATATGTCGGTGCGATCTGAACTGTTTTTAATCCCAAAATTTCGAGTAACATTCAAACTGATTTTAAAAATAAATGTATATCAATATAAAATCCAATAAATTGTCCACGCATAAAAATCAATGCAATTTAAAATCTCGAAATGAAAAAAAAGATATTTGAAACTAATTGCTGGTTTGATGTGTTTTAAAAATGTACAGCCCATTTCTCATTGCTGATTGGCCATTTTCTCGGCCAGCCGAATGGAGCTCTCCTCGTCTTGAAAGATTTGCAGCCCAACAGGCCTGACAAAGTGACTTACTTGACAAATCACAAAAAAACTGGGCTAGCCATTTTCAGAAAGAAATAAAACTACTGGGCTGGTCTGTGGTAAACATAAAAGAAAAGGCTGTCTAGACAGGCCAGAGTGTCCCGCACAGCTCAGTTGACACCCTGCTTCCGTCTCAAAAATAAATTAGATAAATGCCACTCCAATTATGACGATTCATAAAAATGCCACTGCAATTTCCAAACTTTGAAAAATGCCACTACAAACTTTGAAAACCACCACTGCAGTTTGCAAACTTTGAAAAACGCCACTCCAGACTTCGAAAAATGCCACTGGAAATGGCATTTTTCAAAGTTTGGAAATTGTAGTGGCATTTCTCGGAAACACCAGATTTGGAGTGGCATTTATCTAATTAACCCAAAACAAAAATAACTGGGCGAGCTGCTGGGTCCCTGGTGTCAGCCGCTCGTTGTGCAATTCTCTCTTTTATTGACTATGTTGACAATGGCATGGGACCCAGATGTCAGAAATCCATTAGGAGGAGCCATTTTTTATTGGCTTGAAATAAGGAGGCATTTGCTTGCATACTACCATGACCTTGGCGGGTCCCTGCTGTCATCCTCTCCACGTACAATCATCTCCTGATTGTGTACGTGTCAACTTGGTAGGCCCACAAGTCAGCCTCTAAACCCGTGGAGGACAAATACAACCCATTTAAAAAAATAACAGCCCATCCACATGTTCAAATGGAAAGTTCAACATCCAGAGCAAAGTAACAGGTCTGATCCATATATAGAGTACTGAACTTCCACGTTGACAACCATCATAGCCAAGTTAACTATCTACTCCCACTAATACTCTAGTAGCGTACAAGTACTAACTTACTCTTAGCTAACTAGACGATGCCGGCCGCCATCTATGGTACACGCTAAACGCTGGCACCAGCGTCCTCCACCTCGCCTCGGACTTGCCAGAGGTGCGATAGGGCGCGTTGCTCGCGCGTGTTGGCCCTTTCCATGCCGGCATGGTCCACCGAAGCTTCGGCTTCTAAGCGAGAAACCCACTTGATGAGATGGTAGTAAAAATTAGCGTCGCGAACGCGTGCGTGCCCGGCAGCCTCCAGGGCTCTTTTTCGGGCGCCAGACTCCATGTAGTCGGCCCAGTTGCAGGCGCTCTTCTCGTGACTCAGAGCGTCGGCGCGCTGCTGCTCCATGTCCCACTGGCGGCGCAAATCGACGATATGCTGCTCCTCCGCCAGGCGGTCGTGCTCCAACAACTCCTGCTCCTCCGCCAGGCGGTCACGCTCCAACAATTCCTCAATCTCCGCATTGCCATCTAAAGACCAACAGAATGCCTCCTCCCTCCGTCTGCCTTCCGGTGAAAAACCGAACACTAGTTCCGACGGTGACCACCTCCGGCCTCGCCTACCGCGGACGGGCGGGGGCATGGCGGACATGGCAAGAGCGAGGATAAGTGGCGTGCGACGTCAGGCCGGTGGGGGCTTATGAGGATATGGCAAGTTGGGTCATGGTGCCACCGAAGAAGGCCGGGAAATAGTACTTATGACTATGTCGTCCCGTCCCGTCCGTGCTGGGTCGCACGCCGGCATAACGGTCAAACGAGTGCACTCGAATCATCTCCCTCCTTGTCAATAATGATTCCACGGATTTAAAAGGCCCGCAACAATTAAAGCGTATCTTTTTTCGCATCAGTTAGCTGCCTTAATTATGGCTGGCCGCATGTAGGCACTCAGAATCGCTCGCAGCTAGTACGCGGAGCAGCATGCAATGAGTCTCAGCCGAGGGCACGCATGCAGCCATTTAAATTGCTGGAATTAATTAGGCTTAAACTTCTGCATGTATTTAATTATTGCCATGCCTTAGTCTTGCTGCTTTGCTCAAGGGACTAATAAACCCGGATGGAGGGAGTACCTTGGTTGGTGAGAGGTTTGAATTAAGGCCTGCAAACTGGAAAGGAGGTACTAGTACGTGCGTGATCCGCTATTTATTCGTGTAGGATCGAGAAGGTTGTTTCTTGAATTGAGCCCTGCAAACCGGAAAGGAGGTAGTACGTGTGTGATCCGCTATTTATCCGTGTAGGATCGAGTAGGCCGGATAGTGTAGCTTGTCAATTTCTTCAGAGGCAGGCATTTTTATTCAAAAAACTGCCACTTCGGATCTTGCGTCGCAAATAAAACTACCAGGAGCGCATTAGTAGTCTAGCTAGTGATCGATCAATAACTTGTAAACACTGAGCGAACAGAAATAAGGAACTGTTAATGCATCTTAATGATTCACAGATCATATATAAATTTGTAGCTCCAAAAGCAAAGATCAGCCACTTCGGATCTTGCGTCGCAACTAAAACCAATTAGTACGATTCCCATACATAAGGTCAACATGTTAATGCATCTCAATGATTCACAGATCATATACAAATATGTACCTCCAAAAACAAAGATCTAGAAAAAACATCTGTTCTTCCTACTAACATGGATGCTTCTCTTGGCCAACATTCAGTACATACTGAAAGACAAATTTGTTTGTGAAGTCTACAATTCCTCTTGCAAACGTAAGTGGTTTCACCAACAGCTGGAACTATGAGAATGAACCACACATGATGGAGGAACATCCACTACAATATGATTTGGCCTTCTCTCGATCACACGGCGAGACTATTTTCAGAATACAAACTTTAACTTAGGCAAAATGATGCCCATTGTATAATCAGACCAAAGCAATGAAGCACCCAGTGTTGGCCAATAACTAGTACAGTACTACTTTTCTGCAGTCCATGAAGTGATTATCCAATCTTTCTGTGTCTATTTTCAAATGGCACTACATGCAGTGACTATACTATTCTCTTGTGCAGTTCAACCAAAATTGCGGTCACTTTGTTTGTTTGCCAAATAGCAATGGGCAGACATCTTTGTCTGCACAAATATCAAGCAGCTTGTAAACATATACCACACCTTGTATTTTTGGTTTAAACATGTCTCTTCCGCTTAGCATCTGTCATGTTCTGCACTGGACAATTTGATACAATTATGTTTTGCCCTGGACAATTTCATACTGAATTGATTTGCTGGTTCAGAGCAGAAATATAGCGCCTATTCTTCATCAGACCAAGGATATCCATGTTCGCAGTGATGGAAGAGGTGAAATCGATACAACCAAAATTGAGCATACAATCATTGAATCCTGTCATGCACCTCCAATGTAGGTCCACCCTGCCAATAAATTCACATGCAAACCACTAGTATTACTATCTAATGACAGTACAAAAACAGTAGCAATATAGTAGCAAACCATGTACCTTCGTAATGAACAGCTCATAGTTCCACCAATTGGATATATAGGTTTGGAAGAAAACATGCTCCTAATGTTGAACCAGTTGGACTTTTTGTACAGTTCCACTAAAATCGAGCATCCCTGTTTGCATAGATATTGAAAGTGTGATTACTGTAAAAATGACACTAGTTGAAGCATAGACTCACAAATATAAGCATTCCAATTTCTTACTTGGAAATGGTAGCAAGACTGTTTCTAACCACCTGTTTGAAGGAATAAATAAGGCAACCGCGGCTGATGTTAGAAGGCATATACAATTCTTTTTGAAAGAATAATCGACTCCTGACCTTTCCTCTTCTTTTAAGCATATTTTGTGCTGTTCAACTAAAATAAAATGCCATCACCGCCTTGACAATTCAGTGACACTGTACAAAAGGAAATGACTTAACATTACATCATGATGTCAGGTATGTAGTCGACAGGCATTAGAGACAAACATACAGACCTCCTCCGATAACATAATGAACATTAATTTTAACAAAAATGTGAATAGCTTTACCGGGAGAATTTGAGTGAACTCTACACCCTCTATTCCTTAATATAAGACGTTTTCGCAGTTCAATCTAAAGTACCCAAACGTCTAGTATTTAGAAAAACAGGTAGTAGTTTTCTTGAGCACATATCTGGGAAAGCTTGCCACAATTTATTTATGTACATACGCTAATGCAACACCATTCCAATACTACAAATATGCACTAATCCAGTGGCTAGTGCAATAGTAGAGTAGTTATTTTATTACAGGGTACAGTACAATGGTTTACTGAATAGATTTCAATAAACTCTAGCACTGGAAGATTTCTATAAGAATTAACAATACAAAATGTAAAGGTAACAAGATTCAGCATTGGTACACTAGTTGTGCATGAGCATTAAACCAAATACAAAAGTCTCAACGTAACTAGCATTATTAACTAATGACAGTATAAAAAAATTGCAAATCATGTACCTCCAAGGTAAATATCATTTCGAACTCGGGGGGACCTTAAAAATTGCTATCCCAATCTTGATAATCGATCAAACATAAAAACTTGATCGAACGAATCAAGAGAACAACCGGAGGAGGAGGTGCCCACTCTTGACCTTTCCTCTTGTCTTCATAATTTTTTGTGCTGTTTAACCAAAATAAAATGACATCAGCGCCTTGGAATTTTGGTGACACTGTACAAAAAAATTAACTTATCTCATGAAAGTGAGGTATGGAATCTATAAGCATTAACAGTGCAAAAATCTAAAGGTGGTAACAAGTTTCATCGTTGGTATACTGGCTGTGCAACAACATTAGAATGCCTTAGCGGAAAAATCTTTAATACATCCACAATAAATAGCTAACCCTAAAATAATCCAGTGACATTAAATGGGATTGCTTAAATTTATCGATGGCATTAGACTAAGTGCGACATTAGTTAAATGTGGCATCACTTTAGCAGTACCATTGCTTGACTTGACTGCTGGCATTATACTAATAGCAAAAAGTGGCAATAAGAGCATGGGAGGCCCATTCGGACAGTGGGCGCACCAGTACGATGTACCTCCATGGACGCAGAGTAGTGAGGGAGGTATGGTTGCCCAGAGCAACAAATATCCAGGCAGCATATGTGGATTACGTCCCATTTTTATTCTCTTTAGCCACCTTTTTCCTATGTGAGGACAACAAACCGATCGACCTGGTCATTATCTATTGCGTTGTCATGCCTTTCTACCCTTCTTCAACCAAGAGACACGAGACTCGTTCCTTAGCTACCGATTTTCCCCTTTTCAACCTAGATGCGGGTTCGATGCCTACTCTCTTGGACAATACAGTCCCCCTTCCTTTCCTTATTCAACCCAGATATGGATTAGTCTGCATGAAGTAGGGTTTCCTTTAATAGTGCAAATTAAGGTTTTCGTCTGCGTGACCAGCAGAGCAGATGATAGCAAATTGGGAAGATGGTGTAGTGGAAAAAGATGTCCAGCGATGTGGCAGATGGGGCAATAGAACAAGGGTATGGTTTGAAAGGAGGTAGCATACCTGAGGGTCGGCGGGAAGTTGCTTCGCTCGTGGTCTTCGTCATCCGCACACACTACGACAGCAAGCTTGGGGACGGAGGCCATCCCGCGCTGGCGCTAGGTCTGAGAGGA
The DNA here is from genome assembly GCA_963921465.1 of Triticum timopheevii. Lineage (NCBI taxonomy): Eukaryota > Viridiplantae > Streptophyta > Magnoliopsida > Poales > Poaceae > Triticum > Triticum timopheevii. Next base: position 111,906,631 of record OY997270.1, read on the forward strand.
CGACCTTGTCGTCAGTGCGTGACCTCGCTCGCCGACGACGAGTGCGTCAACGCTGCATGTCCTTTTCTTCCCCGGCGGATCTGTCACCACCGGTGAGGAGGGAGAGAGAGGACATCTTTCTTAGATCTGGAGAGAGGGTGATTGTGTGAGAAGCAAGTGGGCAGCCCTTAGCAAGAAAGCGCTGAAGCTCCAGCCTATATATCTTTTTTATACTACCAGCACTAGAGGTGGAGTAGTGGTAGAGTAGTTTATATTTTCTCTGCATACAGTACCAGTTAGTCGTGCTTCAAAACTGAATGGCACGCCATTAAAAAAATAAAGGTCAATAACTAATGCGGCACCTCGGGCCAACGCGGCCAGATCGTATTTTGCACGAGAAATTACACACCATGTTTCGTTGACATGTGGTCCCGTTCCAACATTTCAATGAGACGATGGCGAGTCCTTTTCTACTAGTATTTCTGAACGGACATCTAGGCCGGGGCGCCTCTTCGTGTACCGTGGCAAACTAGCAACCGTCCACCGACTCTTCGCCTTCCCCTCTCGATTTGGAACTACTGTCGCACGCTCTTCCTCCCTCCTCCGTTTGCCTTCACCCTTCCTTCTGCCATTGTTCGATCGTCTTCTCCATGGAGGGAACATGCCGGAAACGACCCGGTTATTCTTACCCTGATCTGAAAGATGACGTGGTGGAGGAACTCATTGATCTATGCGATGTCATCACCTCGGCTAGCATGGCAGGTTCGTTCAAGACCATTCTCGACTCAACTAATAACATCATTACAAGGAACCCAAGGGTCCAGGAGCGGTTTGATCTCACCTATCTTCTTCGCCGTGACCCTGATGACTGGAGCGGGGACGACGGAGGCCTTGCCTTGTGCAAGTTGATGCCGCTTGATAATGATACATATGATGTTAAGATGCCATCGCTTGAGGGCAAGGCTTGGGCAGGCGCAAATGGAGATTGGGTTGTTTATATTCGGTACAACTGCGAGTGGGAACTTCTGAATGTGTACACTCGTCACCGGGTTCCACTTCCAAAAATCTCAGCAGACTGCCCAGAGGTTGAGCACACCGTTATTCTATGCACATTCAAATACGATCATGGTGACTGTCTTCTATAGAAGATAGCAATTTGTCGAGTTCCCAGCCGCTCTTGGAATTACAGGAACTATGTAGTTGTTGCTATCTTCGACAAGATTGTTGATGTCCTTCGTGGTTCGACTGGATGGATATTGCTCAAAAATCAGTTTCTGTACACGGACATGTACTGTGATTCAATTCAATACGAGGGTCCTGTGTTTGCTTCAACCACTCATGGCACTATTTTTGCATGGGATCCTCATAGTTTTGGTACATTAGTCTTCCACCGTAATTATAATCGTTTCATCCACATGCATGCGGGTTAGCAAGTTTCCCTTTACTAATTAACCTTCTTCTTGTGTTTCCAAGGTCCTGTGAACATTCCACCACCTATACTTGAAAACTTTTATAACCAAGGGGGAGATGGCGATGGTGATGATCATGAGCATGAGGACAAGCAGGGCCCATATACTCAGTGGCGCCTAGTAACTAATTCCGATGGATCACCCCTTCTTGTCTGTATACAGCCCACTGTTGATGTTACTACTAAGGAAGCATGTGTTGTCTCCCATGGTTGCACTCTCTTGACCTATTCCAACACCCGTTGCATGGTATTCGGGATGGATACTAGTGTGCTAGCGCCAACACCTTCTCCCTGGTACAGAATTGATAGTCTTGGAGAAAACTCGCTCTTCCTTGGACAAAACTATCCAATGATGGTGAAAGGCGATCCAACTGTTGTTGACACAACGTTACTACCATTTATGAGAAGCAACTGTATCGATACCTCGGACATTTCGGTGGTTCCCTACCCTGGTACTGATATAGTAGGCCGCTTTAGCCTGGATGATCAGTCCTGCGTTGGTCTCAAGATCGACAATGGATGGCCCTTCCCAGAGAACCACTTGTGGTTCAAAGCAAGCATTTCCAACGCCGAGGATTGGTTGAGTTGAAGTTCATTTCATTGCTTGTTATTTGTTGTTGATGAAAACTTTAGTATTTATAATGTATCCTCGTTGTTGATATGGGTTGATGACCTGTTGTATGTAATAAAATGACATCCCTGTGATAAACTTACTAAATTTATGAATGGCTTTCGAGTCGCTTCTCTGAGTGAGTGCTGCGACGAGGCAAAAAAATATTTTTTGAATACATGAATGTACGTGCATTGCAACAGGTTATCGGATGAGGCCAATCAACAACAGTAGTACACTATTTGTACTAGCTTCACATCCTTCGCGCGCCGGGCGGGTGTTTTTACTGTAGCCATATGTTAATGTGTTCGCTGTACGTAGCCAGCACCTCGAATCCTCGATGCTACTACTATATAAGTAGTAGGAGTAGTAGGGTGGCATGGGCCAGAACAAGCATTCACGTCCAGGAGTACGACACACGCCACCAGCATGACTTCCATATGACACCATATTTCTTGGAGTCCGTGCTAGAGCAATCTCTTCAACCTTGTCGTTTCTCTAACTCGGCCATCGCGCAGCGGGCGAGGTGGTGGTTTGCCGATAGTCAGTTTCCTCAATTGCGGTCCCACTTGTAAAGCCAACTCCAACGCACGACCCCAAATGGACCTCCGTTTTGCACAAACTCCAACGATAGTTTTGACTAGAAAAGCAAGACCAAAGAAAACAAGAACCACAAGAATACATTTTAGAAGATATCCAAACTTCCATAATTGCTCCTGTAAGTTGGATTAGTGCCTTCTTGATGCATTCATTGTTGATCTGCGGAGGCTCGATCTTGCGTGCTTCTTTCTTCTTCGAGTGTAAAGAAGTAGACGTTGCTTCCTCGCATCTAGTCTCATGTCTAGCCTCTATTCTATCAACAAGTGCACTAGTCTCATCTCTAGCCTCTATGCTAGCTAAAAGTGCTAGAACATCTACTAAATTGCGCTCTATCAATATATCGATGTGCTCTTCTTCCCAATACCAAAACTTGCATCCATCCTACACAATAAAATTTTAAGTTAGCACAATTAGTCTAATCCGAGAGCACAACCGAAGATTTGGTCGGGTTCTTCCTCCTTTTGCCGACACGTGGGACATCCAGCATCAAGGTCGTGTCTTGCAAGAAAATAGATTGGTAGTTGAAGCCATGTGATGTGCATCTTGGGTTAAACCGTAAATAGAATCCTACTAATCTTGAGTAACTCCAAAAGCAGCCACCGAAGATCTTTATTGGATTTGTTTTTCATTACCAACATGTCGAGGTGAAAGATGTGCAGGTTCAGTGGGTCCTCTTGCGTTTTCACTGACATGTGGGACCGCATATGAGCCAACAAACAATGGGCTCCGCGCATCCGCTGGCTGGCTTAGAAGAGAGATAGAGGAGGGCTGAGCATGGACTCTGGGAAATTTGTTCTACGTAATCAGCACCTCGATATAGGCTCGATATAGTGGGGTGCATGGGCCATAACTAGCATTCACGTCTAGCAGTACGGCGCACGCCACCCACATGAGTCCCATCCGACACCAATTTTCTTAGAGTCCGTGCTACAACCATCTCTTCTCCCTCATGTTTTCTCAGCCATCGCGCGGTGGGCGGGGGTGGGAGTTTGCCGATAGTCGGTTTGCTCAACTGCGGTCCCACTTGTAAGTGAAAATGCAACACCACACGCATTCCCCCTTGAGCGGCGTGCCAGACCAACCATGTGTTGGCTTATGCGGTAGGGTGCGTCGACTGCAAATTAAAATTTTCTACACGCAGAACAACCAAGAACATGCTACGGGAGATGGATGACACATCGTTACCACAAGATGCGCAGTGCCGTGCAGCGGAAGAAGAGTTGGGGCAGCGTGTCCGCGTGGATCTTCTCCTCCTCGTCCGATCTCCCTCGAACATCCGGTCGTCTGATCCCACATACAAGTTCGCCGGAGCGGTGCAAGTGCACCGCCTCTAACGGTATCCGCGTGTGCAGGAGGAACACCGTGTGGCGGACTGCTAGGTCCGATCACACAGTCGGCGGCGAGTGGAGGTGGCTATTCATAACACATGCAAACCCTAGTCACAACGCTGAAGCGATCAACCCCATGAGTGCGCCGCACCTCCACCTTATATAGGCATCTGTTGCAGGCTCAACACTTGGGCCTCGCACGGACCCTAAAGCCCAAAGTCTACTCGTTCGTGTTCCAAGTCCAGCTCGGATCACATCCGACCAGTGTCCTCCAAACTAACCTCGTAGGTTCCTTCCCTTAAGAGCGCGACCCCTTAGGTTCAAGTCAGCTTGGTCATAGTTCGGATCACCTCCGACCTGCCCGGTTGGTAGTGGCCTCTAGCAAGGCGTGCCGACCACCAAGTAGACTATGAAGATGGTTAGGCGAACCTGTACAACGTGTCACACTTCTGTTCCCTTTGCCTCACGATATATGTTGTCGGGCTCACGGCGAGACTGTCATCCTTATGCTAGCCCAACCTCTTTCTCGTTCCAGTGATACCGACCACAAACCGGATTATGTCACAATCCCTGTCACATGGCCATGCTTATCTTGGTCGGATCACACGAGGGGCCCAGAGTATATCTCTCCTGATCGGAGGGGCAAATCCCATCTTGCTCGACCATATCTTGCAGCATGGGACTGGACAAACCTGAAACCTACCTTTGTAACTACCCAGTCACGGAGTAGCGTTTGGTCGGCCCAAAGCAAGTCTGTCACCATCCCGAGTACATGCATCAGCTCAGGTCTTAGGACATAGAACATATGTTGTACTAGAGATCCACAGATGACATATCGCTGTGTCTCATAGTTGGGTCTATCTAACTTGGACCTTATTTCGACTCGGATCTGACTATGTCGAATCCGACCAGATCCTTCCGAGTCCATATTATCAGGTTAGCATCCAATGCTTCATGGCTAGTGAGACCAAGCCATCGACCGTGTCAAATGCTAGTCTAGTCGGCTGTGGTCCACACAACCCTTTCGACTAGGGACCTTTTAGGACTGTCATCATACAATGCACAGTCCCACAAACAAGTCACGTACTTGCTGATACACATCATTGATAATGTCCAAGGACTATCTTTATTCATACACACATAGGAAATATCATCATACATGATTGCCTCTAGGGCATATCTCCAACAGTCTCCCACTTGCACTAGAGTCAATCAAATAGACATCGAATGCCCATAGCTCTAACGTGCCCCTTATGCTTGGGTTCTGGAAGCGGCTTAGTCAACGGATCTGCAACATTTGCATCCGTGTGAATCTTGCATAACTCTAAATCACCATTCTTTACGATCTTTCGTATCAGGTGATCTGATCTATATGTCTGACCTTGTGGTGATTCCTCGCCTCCTTGGCTTGTGCGATGGCACCAGAATTATCACAATAAAGGTCCAACAGTTTCACCGAGGCTGGGAAAATACCAAGATCATCCAGAAAATGCCGGATCCAAACACCTTCCTTTGCAGCTTCACAAGCCGCAATGTATTCAGTTTCTGTGGTAGAATCGGCCACCGTATCCTTCTTGGAACTCATCCAGTGCGCTGCCCCTCTGTTCAGGACGTACACAAATCCGTACTGTGATCGACAATCATCTCTGTCGGTTTGGAAATTAGCATCGGTGTAACCCCTTACGACGAGCTCTTCCTCACCTCCATAAACTAGGAACATCTCTTTAGTCCTTTTCAGGTACTTTAAAATAGTCTTTACCGCTGCCCAGTGACTCTCACCTGGGTTGGCCTGGTATCTGCTTGTTAGGCTTATTGCAAAAGCAACATCAGGCCTTGTACATATCATGGCATACATGATGGATCCGATTGCCGAGGCATACACAATCCTACTCATGCTGCTTCGCTCATTAGATGTCGAAGGACTCTGAGTCTCGCTTAGCCTTATACCATGTGAGAGTGGCAAGAACCCTTTCTTCGCCTCACTCATGTTGAACCACTTCAACACTTTATCTATGTACATGCTCTGGCTTAAGCTGAGCAGCCTCCTCGATCATCTTAATGCCTAAAATATACACTGCCTCACCAAGGTCTTTCATCAAAAACTTGCCATTCAATGACTCCTTGACCGAGTTCAGCATCGAAACATCGTTCCTGATCAGTAGTATGTCGTCCACATACAAGATCAAAAACACTATCGAGCTCCCACATAACTTCTTGTATAAACAAGAGTCCTCTTAACTTTTGATGAAACCGAGACCAGTGACGACCTCATCTAAACGAATGTTCCAACTCCAAGATGCTTGCATCGACCCATAAATGGATATCTTGAGCTTGCATACCTTACTAGTGCTAGCTGGATCAACAAAACCCTCGGGCTGTATCATATACACGTCCTCGGTTAAATTTCCGTGAAGGAAAGCCGTTTTGACATCCATCTGCCATATCTCGTAATCGAAATATGCAGCTATAGCTAGTATGATCCTCACCGATTTCAGCATCGCTACCGGCGAGTAAGTCTCGTCGTAGTCAATTCCTTGAACTTGTCCATAACCTTTAGCGACAAGCCGAGCTTTATGGATCTGAACATTTCGATCCACATCGGTTTTCTTCTTAAAGACCCATTTGCAACCAATAGCAGTTACGCCAGGTGGCGGATCAGCCAAGTCCAAGACTTGATTCCCATCCATGGACTTTAACTCGGATCTCATGGCCTCCAGCCATGCCTCGGAATCTGGGATCACCATCGCTTCCGCATATGTGGCCGGTTCGTCGCTTCCACTACGGGTTCTGGTGCAATCTTTCTGACCTCTGTGGTTCTGGTGCCACTTCCACTACGGGTTCCCTGACTGACTCCGGTATGATCTCATCACCAGCCGAGCCATCCCCGAGTGGTCCTCGAATTTCTTCGAGTCGAACCGTCCTCCCACTGGCCTCCCGACTGAGAAACCCTTTCTCAAGGAAAACCCCGTTCCGAGCAACAAGCACTTTGTTCTCTTCCCGGTTGTAGAAGCTATATCCCAAGGTTTCCCTCGGATATCCCACGAATATGCATTTATCCGACTTGGGCGTAAGCTTGTTTGACATAAGTCGCTTGACAAATGCTTCACAACCCCAAACTTTAGAAAAGATAAACTGGGACTCCTCCCGGTCCACATCTCATGTGGTGTCTTGTCTACGGATTTTGATGGTACCCTGTTAAGTGTGGAAGCTGCAGTTTCTAGAGCGTATCCCCAGAATGACAAGGGTAAATCCGATTTGCTCATCATTAACCGGACCATGTCCAACAAGGTCCTATTCCTCCGTTCCGACACGCCGTTGCTCTGTGCCATACCCGGAGGTGTGAGCTGAGATACTATACCTCGGCTTTTCAGATGATCATCAAACTCCTGGCTCATGTACTCACCTCCACGATCAGATCGTAGAAGTTTTATAGTCTTGCCGAGCTGATTCTCAACCTCGTTCTGAAACTCTTTGAACTTTTCAAAAGTCTCCGATTTGTGCCCCATCAAATAGATATATCCATATCTACTCAAGTCGTCAGTAAAAGTCACGAAGTACTGATAGCCACCTATGGTAGTTGTGCTCATTGGACCGCACACATCACTATGTATAAGTTCCAATAGCTCGAATGCCCTCTCGCAACTCTTTGCGAAAGGAGAGTTAGTCATCTTGCCGAGCAAGCATGATTCACATGTCTCGAATGACTCAAAGTCGGACGAAGTTAGGAGTCCATCATCATGGAGCTTCTTCATGCATTTAAGACTAATGTGTCCAAGCCGGCAATGCCAGAAGTATGTCGGATTTATCTCATTAGGCTTATGCCTCTTGACATTCACGTTATAGACCGGTTCATGTTCTAGATTCAATATAAATAGCCCATCAAAAATGGGTGCATAGCCGTGGAACATACCATTCGAAAATATCGAACAACCATTGTCCTTTAAATTGAATTCATAACCTTGACTCATCAAACATGAGGCAGAAATAATGTTCCGACTAAGTGCAGGAATGTAATAACAATTATTCAATTCCATAATGAATTCGGAAGGAAGCTGGGGATGCATCGTGCCGACCTCCAACACAGCAACTCTTGCTTTGTTGCCGACCCTGATGTCAATATCTCCTTGTGCCACACGCCTAGTTCTTACCAGCCCCTGCATCGAGTTGCAAATATGAACAACCGATCCGGTATCAAATACCCAAGAGTTACTAGGTACGTCAGCAAGGTAAATGTCTATAACATATGCAACAAGTGTACCTTTGCCTGAAGAAGCATTTCCGGCCTTCTTGCCATGCTCTGCAAGCCACTTGCTACAGTTCCTCTTCCAGTGACCGGTCTCCTTGCAGTGATAGCAAACGGTCTTCGAGTCCGGTCCAGACTTCGGCGCAACGGCGGAGGTTACCGTCTTTGATATGTCTCCATCGTATCTAATTTCCAAACACTTTTGCCCTTGTTTTGGACTCTAACTTGCATGATTTGAATGGAACTAACCCGGACTGACGCTGTTTTCAGCAGAACTGCCATGGTGTTATTTTTGTGCAGAAATAAAAGTTCTTGGAATGACCTGAAAATCCACGGAGCAACTTTACAGATTTAATAAAAAATACTGGCGAAAGAAATAGCGTCAGGGGGGCCACACCCTGTCCACGAGGGTAGGGGGCGTGCCCCCTCCCCCTGGGCGTGCCCCCTGCCTCATGGCCCCCCTGGACGTCCACCGACCTCAACTCCAACTCCATATATTTGCTTTCGCGGAGAAAAAAATCAGAGAGAAAGTTTCATCGCATTTTATGATACGGAGCCGCCGCCAAGCCCTAATCTCTCTCGGGAGGGCTGATCTGGAGTCCGTTCGGGGCTCCGGAGAGGGGGATTCATCGTCATCGTCATCATCAACAATCCTCCATCACCAATTTCATGATGCTCACCGCCGTGCGTGAGTAATTCCATCATAGGCTTGCTGGACGGTGATGGGTTGGATGAGATTTACCATGTAATCAAGTTAGTTTTGTTAGGGTTTGATCCCTAGTATCCACTATGTTTTGAGATTGAAGTTGCTATGACTTTGTTATGCTTAATGATTGTCACTAGGGCCCGAGTGCCATGATTTCAGATCTGAACCTATTATGTTTTCATGAATATATGTGAAATCTTGATCCTATCTTGCAAGTCTATAGTCACATATATATTACGTGTTATGATCCGACAACCCCGAAGTGACAATAATTGGGATACTTCTTGGTGATGACCGTAGTTTGAGGAGTTCATGTATTCACTAAGTGCTAATGCTTTGGTCTGGTACTCTATTAAAAGGAGGCCTTAATATCCCTTAGTTTCTATTAGGACCCCACTGCCACGAGAGGGTAGGACAAAAGATGTCATGCAAGTTCTTTTCCATAATCACGTATTACTATATTCGAAATACACGCCTACATTACATTGATGAACTGGAGCTAGTTCTGTGTCACCCTATGTTATAACTATTACATGAGGAATCGCATCCGACATAATTATCCATCACTGATCCAATGCCTACGATCTTTTCACATATTGTGCTTTGCTTATTTACTTTACCATTTCTACTGTTACAACAACTACAAAACTGCTACTATTACGTTTACCACCATTACTGTTACTTCCATACTACTTTGCTACAAAATACTTTGCTGTAGATACTAAGTTATCCAGGTGTCGAATCAATAAATTTGGGTTGAACACTCTACCCTCGAAAACTGTTGCGATGCCCTATACTTGTGGGTTATAACGACTATTTTCTGGCGCCGTTGCCGGCGAGCATAGCTCTATTCTTTGAGTCACTTGGGATTTATATCTGCTGATCATTATGAGGAACTTGAAAGACGAAAGAACTAAGATTTTTCCCTCAACTATGAGGGGAGGTAAGGAACTGCCATAGCTCTGCACTAGATTCTCCTTCTGTTTTGAGTAAGCTTGCGACACCTAAACCTGCTTCTGCTATTAATTCTGATATGTCACATGTTATTGATGATGCCACTTCTACTATGCATGATACTTATGATAAAACTACTTCTATGCTTGATACTACTTTGCGATTAGGTGAATTTCTTGATGAACAACTTGCTAGGGTTAGAGAGAATGAATTTATTGAAGATGAAACTATTGAAGATAGAGATGATGAAGGTTCTCCCCCTAAGTATGAATTACCTGTTGTTCCTGAGGGTTTATGTTATGGATGAAGAAACTACTAGAGCTATTCTTGCTTGCAATGATAGATCTGATCTTAAGAAGTTATTAGCTAAATGGAAACAGAAATCTCTAAATGCTAGAATGAAATGTGATCCTGCTTTTGCTACTTCACCTATCTTTGTTACTGATAAGGATTATGAATTCTCTGTCGATCCTAAGATAATTACTTTGTTTGAATATGATCCTTTTTATGGCTATGAATCTGAAACTATAGTGGGACATCTTACTAAATTAAATGATATAGCCACCTTGTTCACTAATGATGAAAAATCTTGCTATTATTATATCCTTAAGATATTTCCGTTCTCATTAAAGGGTGATGCTAAAACTTGGTTTAATTCTCTTGATCCTGGTTGTGTGCGTACTCCCCAGGATATGATTTACTACTTCTCTGCTAAATATTTCCCTGCTCATAAGAAACAAGCTTCCTTGAGGGAAATATATAATTTTGTGCAAATTGAAGAAGAGAGTCTTCCACAAGCTTGGGGGAGGATTCTTCGGTTACTTAATGCTTTGCCCGATCATCCTCTTAAGAAAAATGAAATACTTGATATCTTTTATAATGGACTAGCCGATGCTTCCAAGGACCACTTGGATAGTTGTGTTGGTTGTGTTTTCAGGGAAAGAATAGTCAATCAAGCTGAATTGCTATTGAATAATATGTTGACTAATGAAAATAATTGGACTCTTCCTGAGCCAATTCCTGAGCCAATTGAGCCAACTCCTAAACCAACTCCGAAGAAGAGGGGTGTTCTATTTCTCAGTCCTAAAGATATGCAAGAGGCAAAGAAATCAATGAAAGAAAAAGGTATTAAAGCAAAAGATATTAAGAATTTACCTCCTGTTGAAGAAATACATGGCCTTAATATACCAACTATTGAAGAAACACATTGTCTTGATAACCCGACACTGGTAGTAAAGGTAAATTCTCTCAATAGATATGATAAAGTTGAAATCCCGTCTACTAAGTTTCTTAGCCAATGTTTAGATGAATTTGATGACTTTATGGCTAGACAAGAAAACTTTAATGCTTATGCTGATAGAGAATTAAAGAATAATGCTTACATGATTGGACGCTTGAGTGATTATATGGCTAAAGTTAAAGGTGAACTTAAACTCATTAGCAAATATGCTTCTATGGTTACCACTCAAGCAGAACAAGTACTTAAAGCTCAGAGTGATTTGCTCGACGAATTAAATAATAAACATGATTTTGCTGTTAGAGTGGCTACTAGAACTAGTAAAATGACTCAGGAACATTTGTATCCTGAAGGCCACCCTAAGAGAATTGAGAAAGACTCTCAGAGAAATAATTTAGATGCACCTAGTCCTTCTAAAAAGAAGAAAAAGAAAGATAATAGGACTTTGCATGCTTCTAGTGAACCTGTTGTAGACACACCTGAGAATCCCAATGATATTTCTATTTCTGATGCTGAAACACAATATGGTGATGAACATGAACCTAGTGATAATGTTAATGATAATGTTCATGTTGATGCTCAACCTAGCAATAAAAATGATGTAGACATTGAACCTGCTGTTGATCTTGATGACCCACAATCAAAGAATCAACATTATGATAAGAGAGATTTTGTTGCTAGGAAGCATGGTAAAGAAAAGAGAACCATGGGTTTAGAAACCCATGCCTTTTCCTCCTAAGCCATCCAAGAAAAAGGATGATGAGTATTTTGAGCGCTTTGCTGAAATGATTAGACCTATTCTTACGTATGCGCTTAACTGATATGCTTAAAGTAAATCCTTATGCTAAATATATGAAGGATATTATTACAAATAAAAGAAAGATATCGGAAGCTGAAATTTCCACCATGCTTGCCAATTATACTTTTAAAGGTGGAATACCAAAGAAACTTGGACATCCAGGGGTACCAACCATACCATGCTCCATTAAAAGAAACTATGTTAAAACTGCTTTATGTGATCTTGGAGCCGGTGTTAGGTGTTATGCCTGTCTCTTTATATCGTAGACTTGAATTGAATATGTTGACACCTACTGAAATATCTTTGCAAATGGCTGATAATCAACTGCTATACATGTCAGTATTTGTGAGGATGTGCCTGTTGTGGTTGCAAACATTACTATCTTAACGGACTTTGTTATTCTTGATATTCCCGAGAACGATAGTATGTCGATTATCCTTGGTAGACCATTTTTGAATACTGGAGGGGCTGTTATTGATTGCAACAAAGGCAATGTCACTTTTCATGTTAATGATAATGAGCATACGATACACTTTCCAAGGAAACAACCTCAAGTTCATAGTATCAACTCTATTGGAAAATTTCCAACTATTATTATTGGAGGTTTTGAATTTCCTCTTCCAACTATCAAGAAAAAAATTGATATTCTTATTATTGGGGATGTGCATATCCCCGTTAAGGTAACCTAGTGTTATACAAAATTTCTCCGGTTCCATGTTTCAGAATGAGTTTGTTAATAAGACTTGATCAACCTTGTTAGTGGATTCCTTTTGATGAGCATGAGATGGATGAAATTAGAAGGAACAACCTTCTGTACCCTCCTTTTACTTTTTGTTATTTAGATTAAATAAAGCAAAAATAGTATTTTCTGTCTGTTTTCTGAATTATCCATGCAATAAAAAATATCCCGAAAATAAAAGTTCTCCAAATGACCTGCAAATTTAATATATTTTTTTCTGGAATATTTGAGGATTTTAGGCACTGAGAACACAGCAGGGGGCAAGCACCTGGCCACGAGGGTCCAGGGCGCGCCCACCCTTATAGGGCGCACCCCCTGCCTCGTGGGCCCATGGTGGCCCCCCTCCACTTATTCCTGCACCCACACACTTCATCTTCCTCCCAAAAAAATCCCCATCCAGCTCAAGCACGAGTTCTAGCTCATTTTGCTGCGATTTTCGATCTCCTTGCTCAAAGCTCCATTCACAAAACTGCTTTGGGAGATTGTTCCTTGGTATGTGACTCCTCCAATGGTCCAATTAGTTTTTGTTCTAGTGCTTTATTCATTGCAAATTTGTGCTGCCTAGGTGACCCCATTCTTGAGCTTGCATGTCAAATTTATGAGGCCCCAAGTAATTCTAATGCATGATATAGGCTCTAGGCACTTGTGGGAGTAGTTGCTATCAATCTTATTGAGTTTGGTTCACTTTTATTTTGAGTTACTAAAAATTTCAAGAAAAATTCAGAGGAAGAAATATGTCTAGGAAAATGTATCAAGGTGGTTCTTCAACAAAGAAAGGACCCAGGCTCGCGATGCGTGAGCAGGACGATGAACCACCAAGGGAAGTTGACGTGCGGCCTTGTGAATGGCCGTCAGAAGAGTTCATGGTTAATGCATGCATCAAGGATGAATTTGATGCCTATGTGCGTAATGCCGATCTTGAGGACTTCATGCAGGATAAGTGTCCTCAGTACTACTATTTGACTGATTCATTTGTGAGAAGGTTTAAATTTACATCTTCGCGTAATTCTCAAACTGTCATGTTTGATATTTATGATAAATCATATACCATGGACTTAGAAGATTTCACTACTGCCTGCAAACTCCCGCAGTGGGGCAATGTTAATGAACCACGTAAATCTGAATATAAAGACTTTCTTGCTAGTATCACTGTGGGAGAATCTAGAGATATAGCACAAGCTACCATAGGGAGCATTCATTTTCCTGCTATTTATTATTTTGCTCTCTTCATTGGTAGATGCATTAACGGTAAAGATGAAGCATGTCACATGTGTGTTCCTGATCTTTGTGTTTTCGAGAGTGCTGTATTAGGTGACAAACAATACAACTTGGGGGCAATTGTTGCACGTAGGTTGCATAATAATGGTTTAGTTGGAGATTTATTTGGAGGTATTTATGCGACCCGTGTGGCTAATTATCTTGGTATACCTCCACATGAAGATGATAGGGAGTTGCCTCCCGCTTATTTAGATTATAATGCCATGGTCAGCCATCATTTTCTTGAGAGGAATGAACAATTCCTCCAGTATCGACTAATCTTTGACAGACGTCACGCTGTCCATGTTACTCTCCCTGCTCCTGCCCTTTTTGATTACCAGGCGAAAATAAGATATGTTGTAACCAGGGAGGAGGCAACCGAGTACGAGAGGAGGACGGAGGCAGCTCGTCGCCATGCCGCAGCTCAGGAGGCGTTGGCTACTGCATCTCAGTACGGCCCCAGTTACAACTTCGGATATCAGTCAGGCTATCCATGGCCATAGACCAACTTAGGCCAAAAGCCTAAGCTTGGGGGAGTACGTATTTCTCACTGACATTACATTCATGTTCACACAATCATTCTAGTTGTCGGTGTTCATACTTTTTCATTGTATTATCCATGCTAGTTTAATTTCTTTTTCTAGCTTTCTTCTTGTGTGTTTGATAAACTTTAAGAAAAACAAAAAAAATAGTTAGTTTAATTTCCATGCTTGTAGTAGTAATTAAAAGAAAACCCAAAAAAGATTTCTCATTCTTCTTTTCCTTGTTGAGAGCTTTCCCGTGTAAATAGTTTTATTTATTTTCTTTTCTTTGGGGGTCGAGAGGAGAAGACCATAATGAAAATGTTTAGTGGCTCTCATATGCATGATTGTTGATTTAACCAAGAGCCCATATTACCTTGTCTTCTCCCTGAATTGAATGCTTCCAGATTCCAACTTAAACCAATGCACGTGCACTATTATTATTATCCACAATTTCGGTCGTGCGAGTGAAAGGCAATAATGATGATATATGATGGACTGATTGAGATGAGAGAAGCTGGTATGAACTCGACCTCTCTTGTTTTTGTAAATATGATTAGTTCATCGTTCCTGATTCAGCCTATTATGAATAAACATGTTTGCAATGACAATTAGAGATTATAGTTGCTTATGCCATGCTTAATTAGCTAGGAGCTTATAAAGGTTTACCTTGTGTGCCAACATGCTATTAAAATGGTTGTGATGTGGTATGATAGGCTGGTATCCTCCTTTGAATGATTCAAGTGACTCGACTTGGCACATGTTCACGCATGTAGTTGAAACAAAATCAACATAGCCTTCACGATATTTATGTTCATGGTGGATTATATCATACTCATGCTTGCACTCAGTGTTGATTAATTTTAATGCATGTTCATGACTATTGTCGCTCTCTCAGTTGGTCACTTCCCAGTCTTTTGCTAGCCTTCACCTGTACTAAGCGGGAATACTGCTTGTGCATCCAAACTCCATAAACCCCAAAGTTATTCCATATGAGTCCACCATACCTTCCTATATGCGGTATTTACCTGCCGTTCCAAGTAAATTTGTATGTGCCAAACTCCAAACCTTCAAATGAAATTTTGTTTTGTATGCTCGAGCAGCTCATGTATCAACTAGGACTGTCTGCCTCTTCCATGCTAGGTGGGTTATTCTCAAGAGGAGTGGACTCTGCTCCTCATTCACGAGAAAATGTCTGGTACCGGGATGCCCATTCCCATGATCCAAAGATCAAATCAAATCAAAATAATTAAGCAAAACTCCCCCAGGATTGTTGCTAGTTGGAGGCACCCGTTGTTTCGGGCAAGCCATGGATTGATGCTTGTTGGTGGTGGGGAGTATAAACTTTACCATTATGTTTGGGAACCGCCTATAATGTGTGTAGCATAGACGATATCGAGATCTCATAGTTGTTATGTTGACAGTGAAAGTATACCGCTGAAAATGTTATTCATCTCTATTTTAAAATCGAGCTCTAGCACCTCTACAAATCCCCGCTTCCCTCTGCGAAGGGCCTATCTATTTACTTTTATGTTGAGTCATCACCCTCTTATTAAAAAGCACCTGCTGGAGAGCACCGCTATCATTTGCATGCATTACTATTAGTTTATATTGGGTATGACTTGACTGGATCTCTTTTACCATGAATTACAATGTTCAGTCATTCCTTGATCTTTAAAGGTGCTCTGCATTTATGTTTTGCGGTCTCAGAAAGGGCTAGCGAGATACCATCTTGTAATATCATATTATGATTGTTTTGATAAAGTGTTGTCATCTGAGTTTTATTATTATTGCTCGCTAGTTGATTATGCCATTGATATGAGTAAACATGAGACCTAAGTGTTATTGTGAATATGGTTAGTTCATAATCTTTGTTGAAAACTTGAATGTTGGCTTTACATATTTACAACACCAAGAGCAAATAGAGTTTGTAAAAGTTTTTCTTTATCACTTTTAGTTTATCAACTGAATTGCTTGAGGACAAGCAAAGGTTTAAGCTTGGGGAGTTGATACGTCTCCATCGTATCTACTTTTCCAAACACTTTTGCCCTTGTTTTGGACTCTAACTTGAATAATTTGAATGGAACTAACCCGGACTGACGCTGTTTTTAGTAGAACTGCCATGGTGTTATTTCTGTGCAGAAATAAAAGTTCTCGGAATGACCTAAAAATCCATGGAGCAACTTTTCAGATTTAATAAAAAATACTGGCGAAAGAAATAGCCTTAGGGGGCCCACACCCTGTCCACGAGGGTGGGGGGCGCGCCCCCTCCCTTTGGGCGCGCCCCCTGCCTCATGCCCCCCCTGGACGTCCACCGACGTCAACTCCAACTCCATGTATTTGCTTTCATGGAGAAAAAAATCAGAGAGAAAGTTTCATCGTGATTTACGATACGTAGCCGCCGCCAAGCGCTAATCTCTCTCGGGAGGGCTGATCTGGAGTCCGTTCGGGGCTCCGGAGAGGGGGATTCGTCATTGTCGTCATCACCAACCATCCTCCATCACCAATTTCATGATGCTCACCGCCGTGCGTGAGTAATTCCATCATAGGCTTGCTGGACGGTGATGGGTTGGATGAGATTTACCATGTAATCAAGTTAGTTTTGTTAGGGTTTGATCCCTAGTATCCACTATGTTCTGAGATTGATGTTGCTATGACTTTGCTATGCTTAATGCTTGTCACTAGGGCCCGAGTGCCATGATTTCAGATCTGAACCTATTATGTTTTCATGAATATATGTGAGTTCTTGATCCTATCTTGCAAGTCTATAGTCACCTATATATTATGTGTTATGATCCGACAACCCCGGAGTGACAATAATCGGGATACTTCTCGGTGATGACCGTAGTTTGAGGAGTTCACGTATTCACTAAGTGCTAATGCTTTGGTCCGGTACTCTATTAAAAGGAGGCCTTAATATCCCTTAGTTTCCATTAGGACCCTGCTGCCACGGGAGGGTAGGACAAAAGATGTCATGCAAGTTCTTTTCCATAAGCACGTATGACTATATTCGGAATACATGCCTACATTACATTGATGAACTGGAGCTAGTTCTGTGTCACCCTATGTTATAACTATTACATGAGGAATCACATCCGACATAATTATCCATCACTAATCCAATGCCTACGAGCTTTTCACATATTGTGCTTTGCTTATTTACTTTACCGTTGCTACTATTACAACTACTACAAAACTGCTACCGTTACTTTCACCACCGTTACCGTTACTTCCATACTACTTTGCTACTAAATACTTTGCTGCAGATACTAAGTTATCTAGGTGTGGTTGAATTGACAACTCGACTGCTAATACTTGAGAATATTCTTTGGCTCCCCTTGTGTCGAATCAATAAATTTGGGTTGAATACTCTACCCTCAAAAACTGTTGTGATCCCCTATACTTGTGGGTTATCAAGACTATTTTTTGGCGCCGTTGCCGGGGAGCATAGCTCTATTCTTTGAGTCACTTGGGATTTATATCTGCTGATCATTATGAGGAACTTTAAAGACGAAAGAACTAAGATTTTTCCCTCAACTACGAGGGGAGGTAAGGAACTGCCATCTAGTAAGGCATCGCGCAGCGGGCGAGGTGGGGGTTTGCCGATAGTCGGTTTGCTCAACTGCGGTCCCACTTGTAAGGCCAACTCCAACGCACGACCCCAAACGGACCTCCGTTTTGCACGAACTCCAATGATAATTTTGACTAGAAAAGCAAGACCAAAGAAAACAAGAACCACAAGAATACATTTTGAGAAGATATCCAACTTCGATAATTGCTCCTGTAAGTTGGATTAGTGCCTTCTCGATGCATTCATTGTTGATCTGTAGAGGCTCGATCTTGCGTGCTTATTTCTTCTTCGAGTGTAAAGAAGTAGACGTTGCTTCCTTGCATCTAGTCTCATGTCTAGCCTCTATTCTATCAACAAGTGCACTACTCTCATATCTAGCCTCTATGCTAGCTAAAAGTGCTAGAACATCTACTAAATTGCGCTCTATCAATATATCAATGTTCTCTTTTTCCCAATACCAAAACTTGCATCCATTCTACAAAATAAAATTTTAAGTTAGCACAACTAGTCTAATCCGAGAGCACAACCGAAGATTTGGTCGGGTTCTTCCTTCTTTTACCGACACGTGGGACATCCAGCATCCAGGTCGTGTCATGCAAGAAAATAGAGTGGTAGTTGAAGCCACGTGATGTGCATCTTGGGTTAAACTGTAAATAGAATCTTACTACTCTTGAGTAACTCCAAAAGCAACCACCAAAGATCTTTATTGGATTTTTATTCATTACCAACACATCGAGGTGAAAGATGTGCAGGTTCAGTGGGTCCTCCTGCATTTTCGCTGACATGTGGGACCGCATATGAGCCAACAGATAATGGGCTCCGCGCGTCCGCTGGCTGGCTTAGAAGAGAGATAGAGGAGGGCCGAGCACGGACTCAACGTAACCAACACCTCAATATAGGCTCGATATAGTGGGGTGGCATGGGCCATAACTAGCATTCATGTCTAGCAGTACGGCACACGCCACCCACACGAGTCCCATCCGACACTAATTTTCTTGGAGTCCATGCTACAACCATCTCTTCTCCCTCCTATTTTCTCAACCATCACGCGGTGGGCAGGGTGGGGGTTTGCCGATAGTCGGTTTTCTCAACTGCGGTCCCATTTTTAAGTGAAAATGCAACATCGCATGCATTCCCCCTTGAGCGGCGTGCCGGACCAACCGTGTGTTGGGTTATGCGGTAGGGTGCGTCGACTGCAAATTAAAATTTCCTACGCGCAAAACAACCAAGAACATGCTATGGGAGATGGATTGCAGATCGATACCACTAGACGCGTCGTGCCGTGCAGCGGAAGAAGAGTTAGGGCAGCGCGTCCGCGTGGATCGTTTCCTCCTCGTCCGATCTCCCTCGAACAGTCGGTCGTCCGATCCCACATACAATTTCGCCAGAGCGGCGCAAGTGCACCGCCTCTAATGGTATCCGCGCGTGCAGGAGGAACACCGTGCGGAGGACCGCTAGGTTCGATCACATACAAACCCTAGTCGTAGTGCCGAAGCGATCAACCCCATGAGTGCGCCGCACCTCCACTTTATATATGCGTACGTCGCAGGCTCAAACTTGGGCCTCGCACAGACCCTAAAGCCCAAAGTCTACTCGTTCGTGTTCCAAGTCCAGCTCGAATCACATCCGACCAGTGTCCTCCAAACTGACCTCGTAGTTTCCTTCCCTTAAGAGCGCGACCCCTTAGGTTCAAGTCAGCTTGGTCATAGTTCGGATCACCTCCGACCTGCCCAGTTGGTAGTGGCCTCTAGCAAGGCGTGCCGACCACCAAGCAGACTATGAAGCTGGTTAGGCGAACCTGTACAACGTGTCACACTTCTGTTCCCTTTGCCTCACGATATATGTTGTCGGGCTCAAGGCGAGACTGACATCCTTGTGCTAGCCCGACCTCTTTCTCGTTCCAGTGATACCGACCACAAACCGGATTATCTCATAATCCCTGTCGCATGGCCATGCTTATCCTGGTCGGATCACATGAGGGGCCGATAGTACATCTCCCCTGATCGGAGGGACAAATCCCATCTTGCTCGACCATATCTCGCAGCATGGGACTGGACAAACCCGAAACCTACCTTTGTAACTACCCATTCACGGAGTAGTGTTTGGTCGGCCCAAAGCAAGTCTGTCACCATCCCGAGTACATGCGTCAGCTCAGGTCTTAGGACATAGAACGTATGTTCTACTAGAGATTCATAGATGACATATCGCTGTGTCTCATAGTTGGGTCTGTCCGACTCGGACCTTATCTCGACTCGGATTCGACTATGTCGAATCCGACCAGATCCTTCTGAGTCCATATTATCCGGTTAGCATCCAATGCTTCATGGCTAGTGAGACCAAGCCATCGACCGTGTCATATGCTAGTCTAGTCGGCTGCGCGTCCACACAGCCCTTTCGACTAGGGACCTTTTAGGACAGTCATCATACAATGCGTAGTCCCACATACAAGTCACATACTGCTGATACACATCATTGATAATGTCCAAGGACTATCTTTATTCATAAACACATAGGAAATATCATCATACATGATTGCCTCTAGGGCATATCTCCAACACCGTGTGGGGGTGCGACGCGAACACGGCAGGCTTTTCCTTTTGAACTTGTAACTTGTAAAATTTGGTTCTGCTCCATGGCGCGGCCGATAGATAGTAATAACGATTTTCCCTAGAGTAATGAGAAGTTTGGTTCTGGCGCGGTTCATGCATGGAGTACGCACTAAAATTATGAAGTTGATACGAAAGGTAAGATAATTTCTAGTAGTACCATATACTACTACATGGATTTGACGGAAAGATAGAAATACGTACGGATCCATCAACGACATTCTCACACCCTAGTGCGCCAGGTCACCAACCGACATGTGAGGAGCAGCGGTGTTGGCGGCGAGCTCAACGTGCTTCTGAAAAATGTCGTCCAAGGTTGCCCTGCGGTCCAAGAAGGCCAGCATCCTATCGTCCTCCTCTTGCATGTAGTAGTCCTTGTGGACGATTTGCACATCAACATGGGTGATTATGTCGATGGTGTCTTGCTGCGACAGGCGCTGCGCGGCGAGCACGACCTCGAGGTGGACTTTCTCCGGCGTGACGGCGGGCAGTCGGAGGGCCACCAATGCGTCTAAGAGGTTGTCACCATAGTGGCCGTTGAGGGTGGCGGGCATCATAAAGCCTGGGCGCGTCGGCTAGAGGCGTACGGCAAAGTCGTCCGCGAGCTTCTTGACGACGGTGAACTTGTCGAGGAAATCGATGAGGACCTCGTCGAACAAGGAGACGAAGTTGTCGTCCAAGCGGCCCCTCGCCCTGGTGGCCTCAAGTGCTACCTGGAGAGGTTCCTCGGTGCCGGGCCGCAGGCCGGCATCGTGGACCATCTAGCACAGCCGGCTGATGCTCGCGCTCATCGCCTCCATGGGCCTAGCTTAGCTTCTAGTCAACTAATCTTGCAATTCGAGTGATCACTCTTGCCCTTGGTTAGCGTGTGTAGGTGCGTAGGATTTTGTACTACTCCCTTCGTCCAGGTGTGTAAGTCATCTTGCGAAAACCAAATAATCCCAAAACACTTAGGCACGATGCATTAACTTCTACCTCGTTTCTTGTTTCTTGACATATCAACTAATAAGAGATTTGGGGTGTGCATGCTTTTAATGACTTGAGACTACCAAACACGACATGCAGTGGTCAGTTCATTGCAAGCAATGCTATTAATTAGCAAATAAACATTAATTTCTCTCATTTTCCCCTCCTTGGTCACGGTGCACAACCTAAGATGACTTACTCACCTAGACGGAGGAAGTAGATTGGACTGGCGGGGAGCCTTTATATGAGAAGTGCAGGCTGCGTTGAATTCACGTGCGTGTTGGCCATATACTCCTCGGCCCTCTACTTCACCTGCCTTTGGCTGTATGATAGGTGGGCCAGCCACCCGTTGGGCCCACGTGTCATTCACCCAAAGGCAGTTGCAGTAAGTCAATGAAGCTGCGTCCCTCTCCATGCCGGTGCAGTATAGTCATCTCACCGGACCTCTAGTTGGGGCCAAACGAGAGAAGTTTGGTATTTACTGGTTTATTGGTCCCCTTTGCATTTTGCGCCAAGTTTTGACCTTTGATTTAACTAATAAAATGTTAATGCGTGTAAACAAAAATGTTGTGTAAGCCACCTTACGAAAACCAAATAATCCCAAAACACTTAGGCACGGTACATCAACTCCCTCCCCGTTTCTTATTTCGTGACATATCAACCAATGAGAGATGTGGGCCGTGCATGCTTTCAATGACTTGAGACTACAAAACATGACATGCAGTGTTTAGTTCATTCCATGTAATCCAATTAATTAGCAAAAAGACATTAAGTTCTCTCACCGATAGGAATAAAACAATACACCATGTATTTATTTACAGAGGGAGTAGTACATTTTGTGTGACATGCATTACTAGATATTGCTACTGAAATACTAAAATCCATATGGACATGGTAGTACTCCTAAATCCAGACGGTGGTGCTACTAGTACTAGTAGTAGTACTACTACCAATGTAGTACTAGCACTGTACTACCCGTTGATCAAATTATTACGTGCTGCTCCTCACAGTGAAGTGACAAGACCCTGCGCCGGAGATGACACCTGAGTATAGGCGCCGTGTTCGGCATACCATAGTCAGCCTCACCGTCTACAGTCACTATCATCATGGCTATAGAGCTAGCCTGCTTACAAGTAGCCCTGTTCGACATAATTTCCCATGCGTAGATGCCCATGCATTGCACGGAACACCAAGATTGGGGGTGGACGGCGCCGACAGCGGCCATCGCGCCAGATTTTTCCATGGCCTTCTAGATGTGGTGGGGAGGAGATAAGGCTGATTGTGAGAGACAAGGAGTTGTTTGTAAATAGGGAACAAGTGCATGCATCTTTTTGCAAAAATGGAGAAGTTTGGTTTGTATGCGTCAAAGCTATTTCCGATGGCTACTGGTGAAAGATGGGAGGCACAACATCATCACCAACTCAGGACCTGTTTGATTCGCAGGATTTTGAAAATGCACGAATAGGACACGGCAATATTACAAGTTTCAAACTCATATTACAAATGTTAGGAGTAATGTTGCACCTACGAAGAGGGAATTACTAGGAAATTTACGTAAGAACTTTCGTTACTTTAGGTGGATGCAGCATTATCGTACAAACTAAAATCCACTGCCCTAACAAGTCACTAATGGGCAAATAAGTTTTTGAGTCTCTGGCCACTTGATGTTTCAAAAACAAATTCAGCTTCTGCGGAGACTTTGTCATTTAGGCTTAGACGCTTGCGGTGATCAACACACCATTCATTGTTGCACCAGAGAACGCCAAACCTCATTACCTTGAGCACACTGCCTCCAGAACAAAGAACCGGGCCAATTTAATCTCAGATGTGCTGCCTCGATAGTCGATCAAATCAATTTCTGTAAGATGGAGATCAAGGCATTTGATGAGATTGTTATAGTGCAACACATTTTTCATTTTCGGGTCTTTTTTTATCTGCAAAAGAAGAGAACATATTAGAGCAGCTGGCTGTATAAGATTGCCATGTCATCAAGAGGTACCAATATCATTCGCTCATATGATAGGGTTGGCTGGCTAGTGATATTCTCTCTCTCTCTCTCTCTCTCTCTCTCTCTCTCTCTCTTTCTGTTTCCTCTCATTTACCTAGGAGCATGTGAAGAGCTTGGGCATTTGTTGCCTTCCACTATGTGGCCGATGCCATATTTCGCAAAAGTATGCCACATAAAACGCATCGATGTCAAATCAAAAGATTTTGGCACCGCTCTCGCGATGTGAGAGAGTTGGTATAAACAAATCAATCAAACCAACTACACCAGCCTCTCACTCTCCCAAACAAGTGTTTTTTTATTGCCTCGGTCCTCTCTCTCTCCCACGCAAGTGTTTTTTCATTGTGTGAGTTAATTTGGCACTAGAGCAAAGTAGGTGATCCAGATTGGGGCACTAGGTGAGCAATGGAGGGGCATCGATGCTAAATGCATCACAAGTGAATTTGGCACGTGTTTTGGCCTACATAGCCCACTTTTGTACCCCCTCTATCCCAAAATTCTTGTCTTAAATTTGTCTAAATACAGATGTATCTACTTACATTTTAGTGTTAGATACATCCATATCTAAATAAATGTAAGACAAGAATTTTGGGACGGAGGGAGTACTACCTCGTATTTAGTATACAATTTTGACCATAGATTTACCTAAGAAAATGCCAATGCATGTCACTAAAAATTACACCATTTGAAATTATGTTCAAATACGAATCCAACGATATAGTTCTTAGTGACATGCATTAACATTTTGTCAGTTAAATCTATGGTCAAATTTTGATACTACAAAATAGGAAGAGTAAACCAGGACGGAGGTAGTAATTGCTCTTAGGGTAACCATAGAGTTACTGGAGTAGTCTAAGTTACTTTCCACTATGACTAGCCTAGGCTACTATAGTAGTACAACATAAAAATGATGCAGGTGATCACGTGAGAAAAAATACTAAAAACATTTCTTTTGGTGCAGTGCGTAGATGCAGTTTTGAACACTACACTTTTCATTGTAATTTGGGAAAATTACGAAAAAATTGAGCTACGTTGTGATTACCGTTTACTAATAGGAAAGAAGTTTCACCTCGATGAGTAGCTTCTCCGTCCACGGAAAGCATGTAAGGAATCCAACAACTTGATCCCGAATTGGGGCCGATAGATTTTATTGCCAAGATCTTCACTGTGCGCATAGACTGGGTCAAGCTTGTGGGAATCATTTTCTGGAAGACGGTCATAAATACATCAAGAAGAAATTTAAAAATTTGAATTTCAAGAAGACGGAGAAGAAGATGAGTGTTGTACCTGAACGATTACGGATCCAATAAAGAGTTCGGAGAATTTGGCAGACGAGTACACCAACGCTGTCAATTTCGGCGCGTCAATGACCCTGATTTTTGTTGGACCTTCTAGATCCGATACAAGAAATCTCTCAAGGAAAGGCACATTCTCAATGACCATAACATGGAACAGCTGGAGTGATCTCTTCCCAATTGATGTCTTGTTGCAGGGCCAACAAGACTCTTAAATCCATCAGAGATTCGTCGAGGCGATGTGGAGGCTAATGAACCTGTGGATCTACTCAAGACGAAGGTACTCAAGCAGGTGCTCCATAGCCTTCTTCGAGATGACAACGTCGAAGAGGTCGAGCTGCTTGAGTTGAGGGAGAAGAAGGGCGGGCGCGGCATTAATCTGGGGAAGATGGCAGGAGCTGAAGCTGGCGCAGCGCGGCGTTGGCATGAGGCGGAGTGCGGACGGCGGCAAAGAGCGACATCGTCCAGCTTCAAAGCTGAGCTCCTCGAGCTGATCTAGGGCGAGGGATAAGAACCACTCGTCGAACTTGGGTTGGACCTTGCAGTTGGTACTGAACATGCGGATGTCAAGGCATCTGGCTGGCCCAGGGTGCGATGAAAGGATCTTGGAGACTGCGGCCATGCGTTTGCAATCCCCATCGCAGAGGCAGCTGTTGACGGTGAGGTTGAGGGGGACGCGGCGCCAGAGGGGGCGCCACTGCCGGGAGAGCAGGGCGGTCCAAACGGCAGATTTGGTGGGGAGGAGGCCGATGATGACAAGCAGCATGTCGTCGGGGAGGCTGCTGATGAAGTCCAGGCTCGTCGGATGCGGTTTTGTCTCGAGCCGCCTCCGCTTGTTGGATGCCTCGCCGTCCATCTCAACCGGCGGAGACGTCGGTGTACACGTGTGCTGGTGTGTGTTATGTGCGGGGTGTGCGTGAGTGCGTCCTTCTATGCATGCCGCTGCACAGTGGTGAATTGTGCGCGAGTGTGTCCTTCACGCGCAAGAAGTATGTCCTCAATGCACCCTTAATTTACTAGCGTGCGGCGTGCTACCCCGAGTGGTTTCAACTTTGTTTACTTCACCGCGTGTCAGATGGGCCTCTAGTTTACTTATTTTCACCCACTACCACATGGGCCAGCACACGAAGATATAGAACACGAGATGACAAGGCAGCATGTGGACTGGTTGACCAGTGAACTAAACAATATATGGAGCTATACGCTGACATAGTGAGTGTATAATCCGTTGGTATAGAGAGTTCGAGTGAGAGGGGAGGCCCGTGAGAGATAGCAGAGAGAGAGAGAAAGAGCTACTCCCTCCATTCGATAATATAGTTCCAACATTTTTTTAAGTCAAAATTTTGAAACTTTGACCAAGTTTATAAAGAAATTACTTATATCTACAATACCAAAGATCAATGATAGTATGAAGTAAGTACATGTTGTGATGAATCTAATGATCATTCCAGATGTAAATGTTTTTCTCCACATATACCTGGTCAAACTTTTCTGAGGTTTGACTTTTCAAAACATCCATATGCTTATGGACATGACAGAGTCCCTAACTAGAGAGAGAGAGAGAAATAGAAAGAATGAGTGAAAAAAGTGTGTGTGTGTGTGTGTGTGTGTGTGTGTGTGTGTGTGTGCGAAAGAGACATGGACAACACACGATAAAAGTAGAGAAAAAGCATGTGTGTCTTATGCAAACATATCACACATGCATCTTCGACATATCACACATGCATCTTCGACAACGGAAGCAAGGTGAGGAGATAGTGTGTGGTTGTTTGCAACCGGGAGAGCAAGACCCCTAGCACGTGGCCAAGAAGGGTCTAACAAACAAGGAGAGAGGTCGAGAGAGACATACAGAGACAATGCAGACATGGTGAGGAGAGAGTGTATGTTTGTCATAGAGAGATCCCCTGGAGATCGTGATGGGACTACATGGGTGGGATCTCGAGTGACAAGGTGTGTGCGCGATAGAAGATGCCCCGAGAGATATCGACATAGACGTATGGATGGAAGGAGACAATACGTGTGTTCCTGATGGCTAGTGAGAGATAATCATACTTAGGGGGGGAGTGCTTGTGCCTATGATGGAGTGAGGGATTATGGTACTTAGGGGGGTGCGTGTCACATGGAGAGAGAACAAGGGCGGAGAGTGTTGGATGGGTCTATATGTATAGCGCGAGTGAGACATGTGTAGGTGTGAACCAGGGAGATATAAAGTTTGAGGGAGATTGAGGAGCCCTGATAAGGTTGAGTGGTGCGTCAGATAGCTGAGATGGGTAAAGAGATATTCCGTCCGCTTGATAATGGAGTGCATGTAAATTTTTTAGAAGTCAAACTTTGGAAACTTTGATCAGGTTTACGCAAATGTTATTTATATCTACAATACCAAAGATACATCATACAAAACTACATCTCATGGTGAATCTAAGGGTATATGTTGATGTTCTAGGTGTAATTGTTTTTCTCTACGTACATGGTCAAACTTTGTGATGTTTGACTTTTCAATAAATCTATATGCTATGGACCGAGGAGAGTGCCTAAGTCGAGACAGATCAAGTGCGTGTGAAGGAGAATGAGTAAGTGTGCAAAAAGAGTATGTGTGTCAAAGAGAAAGTGACAACAAACGATAAATTAGAGAGAGAGTGTGTGTGTTTTTTCGTTTCTTATGCGAACATATCACGCGTGCATCTCCGAGATAGAAAAGTGAGGCGAGGAGATACACGAAGATAGCTAGTGTGTGATTGTTTGCAACGGAGAGAGACACCCCTGTAGCACATGTCCAATAGAGGTCTGGCCAACAAGGAACAAAGGTCGAGAGGGACACATGGAGAACATGGACGCATGGGGAGGGAGAGAGGGTGTGTTTGTGATAGAGAGATCCCCTCGAGATAGTGAGGGGACTATATGGGTGGGAGATCGAGGGAGCTGCGTGCGCGATAGAAAGATGCCCCGAGAGAAATCAAGATAGACCATGCACATGTTTGTGATTGAGACTAAGATTAGCTAGTCATATACATATAGGGCAGACTGCATGTGCCTACAATTGAGTGAGAGACCATCATACTTGGCTAGCTAGGCATGAGATCATGTGGCCGTGTGTGTGCGTGTGAGATGGAGAGAAAACGAGGGAGAGATAGAGTTTTAGATGGGCCTATCTAGTGCGAGTGAGATATGCATGTGTATGTGTGACCCATGTAGATGGAGAGTTTGAGAGGGGGGGGGGGGGGGAGAGCTCCGAGATGACAGAGTGGTGCGTGAGAGAGTTACGGGCAACGAGCCAAGGAATTTGTGTGCGTACGATGAGTGCACCCAAGATATCTAGCTTGGGCTAGAGTATCATACATAGTGTGAGAGAGAGACCTATAGATGGAGTATATATGCATGCGAACTAGAAAGACCCCCCCCCCCCCACACACACACACATAGAAAGAGAGAGAGATAGAGAGATGGAGAGAAAGGGAGAGGGACCAACAAGGTTTGTGTGTCAGACGCATGCGACAGAATTGAAGATTGTCGGAGAGAGAGAGAGAGAGAGAGAGAGAGAGAGAGAGAGAGAGAGAGAGAGAGAGAGAGAGAGAGAGAGAGAGAGAGAGAGTCCGGGAGAGGGGGAGGTCGCGTTTTATGCATCAAGGACTGATATAAACCATGTTTCGATATAAACTTGCATTCAAATATTTAAATTGGAGAACAAGTTGTCTGCAATCCACACATGAATGGATATATGCGTATATCAAACAAGTTCATTAGTTTGACTTTCAACATGTTCATGGAGTACTATAATACTGTACAACATGCTACTCGATTGAGGTGTTTAATTTTGGATTTAGTTCACTATTTTGACCTAGTGAACGAGCTATTTCATTGAATCGAGATATTTCATTTTGGGTTTGATTCGCGTTTTTGAGTGGGTCAACTATTTGTCATATAGTAAATCGCTAGCAACGAGCATGTAAAAACACATTACTCCCGAGCATCATCTCTCCATCTAAAAAAGAAGTGGCAAGCTAATATTTCAAAATTTGATTCAAATCGACTTGGTAAGGTAGACGTGGATGCTTGTTCTCCCAAAGTTTGGACGAACCGTTAAACATCCTCTGCTCGGTGGAATTCGCCCGAGCAAATAAATGGGAGACGCAAAATTACCGTCCTATGTGGGACACACATCAATTGGCCCGTTGTACATCAAGGGTAGGTTCGTAACTTCATCCAAGCGCGCCTTCTCCTCGGCCGAAATGACATGTGCCGAATAATTCATAAACCATGGTCGGCAAAACACGCTCTCCTCGCCCGAAATAGCTCGCGCCCACTATTTCAAAACACGCTCTCCTCGCTCGAAATCGCTCGCGCCCACTATATTTCAAAACACGCTCTCCTCGCCCGAAATCGCTCCCGCCCACTATTTGGGGAGAAGCAAAGTTACTCTACTATCCCCGACCCTCAGTACACAGACCCAAGCCAAGAAGCCTAAAGGCAGGGGTAGAATTGTAACTCCCCCTCACATTTTAGACAAATGCGTCCATAAGACATGGTTCCACTCCCCTCCCAATCCCCCCATTCATACCTCGTGGGCGCCAAATCACCTTCTCCCTGGAAGCTCCCTTCTCCTGAGCCGCGAAACCTTAGCCCCTCCTCCATGGCGCCCCCACCGCACAAATTTCACAGCCGCACTCCTCCCTAATGCCGGAGACGCTGTCCATTTGCCGTCATGCACTGGGCCATGTGCCTCTTACTCCGTGCTGCTGGAGCTGCCTCGACGACGGTCGTGTGAACCATACCGGAGCCGATTCACCCCCGCCGTTGTTCACGGCGCCGGAGCGGCTCCAATTTTGGATCCGTCCAAAGTCCCGGCGCTGCTTCCCCGTAGCCGTCGACCATCGCGACATCGCTGTTTCCCTGTCGCCAGTCGCCACCGCAACTGCGCAGGCTTCACCGACTCGGCAGCTGGACCTGCCTACTTCACCATGCCGCTAGATAGGTCACACACTCATCTCAAATCACTTTGTTTAGGCGTCTATTGTCTGAGTTTTTATTCTGGGCCAATCGATTCCCAATAGGAAGCAGCACCCCTTGAGGTGGCAGAGCTCCTAGGCTGCCGGTTGGTTGGTGTCTAACGTAAGGGTGCGGGGCCGCAAGTTTGCCGCGGAAGCGGCACTTAGATGGCTATCTTAGAGTTGCATGGGTTGAAGGTACTGCCGCCACCGGATCTGGATGATGGGGAGTCTTTGTGGATTGGCCCGGGGGCGGCGCAACCACGGTAGTGCGGTGGGGCGGGGAGCGGGGTTTTGGCCGGGGCCATGGATGGTGGAGGCAGGCAGCTCTGCCGTTGGTCGCTGGCTCTTCGGGGATGATTCCGAACAGTGTTAGCCGGGAGGCACAAGACGACCATCAAGCCATCCAGCGTAGATCGGACAGTACCAAAATAAAATAAAATCGTGTGACCCCAATTTAGTCTTCAGTCAACAGACGTGTGACCACTCTCGTACCTTGCTGTTGATCTCTTAGTGTATTTCTTCAGATCAAAGAGATATGTCGTTCTTAACATTATGTGTTATCTACATCTTCAGCCACACCATCTTCCGACTCACTGCAGCTGCTCCAACAAGGGAAGCATACACCAGAAGGGAGCTATAGTCCCCACTCAACAGTTCCCTGCATCGAATGCGCGTGCCCGACATGGACAGCCACAACAACTGCAGGGCCATCGACAAGTCAACACATGATGCTCACTCCTATGGATGGCGGCCAGATAGGTTGTACCCTCATCTTACTTGTGTGCAACGTTTATGGCTTTGTTATTCATCTAAGCATGGAAAATAGATTATCACATTTCACTGTATATTCATGCTGATCTCTTACGGGTCTTGTTTAGGAGTTAACATTGTTCCATAGTTCAGCTAAGATACTTGTTCTTTAGGTAATGTTGTTCCATAGTTATCATCCATCAGCCAATGCTATCCCACAGGCTGGTGATTATAGTATTATACTACTTGTAGTATTACCTATGTTGTTCTTTAATACTTTTGTGTGCCATCCAGATAATCTCGAGTACAAATGATACATATTTTGTAGCTTTCATATGTGTTCTCCCTTTAGTTTTTGAGACCTGTTGCTGCTAGTTAACCCCAGTCCTACTATTTATGTCGTCTCCTATAGGCACTGATTACATAAATCTAACTATTAGTTGTCTTCCATGCATGTCAGATATAATTGCACACACTGATATATCCACAAGAACCTCACGGAGCAATGTAAAGGCCAATAAACTTGATGTCAATGATACCCAATATGGTGGAACATGTAAAGGCAGTTCTTCAGAAGACTTGCAGAAAGATGATGAATCCTCTTCACCCCACAAGGTCCTTGCTCTAACTTGGCCTGTGATATGGGTACAACATGCATATAATGTCCTGGAGTGTATCTACTCTATTGCAATGCCATGTGCTTAGCATGCTGATCACGCATGTAAATTTGTCATGCCTTCCCGTTTTTCAGTACCTATTCCATTCATGATAACATGTTTTCAAATTCAAGTACTGTCATTCTACTCTATCGCAATGCCATCTACTTAATTTGGACATCATGCTTCTGAATACCTTATGCATTGTTATTCATCAGTATGTACTTCATCTGTCTACCATACCATGTTTTTTTACATCGAAGTGTTCTTCTAGTGCTCTAATGCAATGCCATCTTAGTTTCCCAATCATACACATGTATGTTGCCTTAGTTTTTTCGGTATGTATTCCGCTAGCATACAGTTTTACACTCAACTAGTGTTTTTTACTGTGTTGTCCTGTCGTACCCCTAGCTCTTACACCATACTCCCTCCGTCCGGATTACATGTTGCCGAAATGGATAAAAAAGGATGTATCTAGAACTGAAATACGCCTAGACCCATCCATTTTTTTGGATGGAGGGAATACATGTCAATATGTCATGCCTTTCTATTCTTCAGTACCTATTCCATCTCTCTGTTGTAGCATGTTTTATAATTAAGGCACCATTCTTCTATACAAGGCATGCAAGGGGAAGACGACTATGTTAGAATCTGAAGGGTTACAAACAAGGCCTTTGCAAAAGATCCAAACGCCAGGAGATAATAAACCAACTCCAGTTTTTATAGATACTGCTCCAGCACAGAGAAACCCAACTCCTACTGATAATAAGCATATTCCAGTGGCCAAAGAACTAGCCCGCTCTAGTCCAGCAAAAATATGTCAACTCCATTCTAAGAGCGTGTGCGTATCCATGCATCATGAAATTTTATAGCATGATGATCATATTTTCTACATGTATCTTACCCATCTCTCTTTTATAAAATAAGCTTAATAGATAGAAGAATTTCTGCACTGGTATCGTATGCGAGGAAAGGTTCTTGCAGGAATTCTCTGTGCTCCAATGCAGATGTAAGTACCTGTTGTAGATCACTATATTTTTACATCAGCATGTATTTTGTTAATTGGCGTGAATCCAACCTTTATCTGATCTAAATTTAGTTGTAGCAAAATGTATGATTAAAGGCCACAATGTTGATTTTTGTAAGGAAAATTGCCTGGTAGTTTTGCATCCTGAGCTGCATGAGTGTACTATCTCATATCAGTGGGTTTGAATACTTTGGTTCTGCAGTGGGTTTTCAATGTTTTTTTATTGTGTTGTCCTGTCGTATCCCTAGCTCTTACATCATACTCCCTCAGTCCGGATTACATGTCGCAGAAATGGATAAAACTGGATGTATCTAGAACTGAAATACGCCTAGAACCATCCATTTATTTTCGGATGGAGGGAATACATGTCAATATGTCATGCCTTTCTATTCTTCAGTACCTATTCCATCTCTGCTATAGCATGTTTTATAATTGAAGCACCATTCTTCTATATAAGGCATGCAAGGGGAAGATGGCTATGTTAGATTCTGAAGGGTTACAAACCAGGTCTTTGCAAAAGATCCAAACGCCAGGAGATAATAAACCAACTCCATTTTTCATAGATACTGCTCCAGCATAGAGAAACCCAACTCCACTGATAATAAGCAGATTCCAGTGGCCAAAGAACTAGTCCGCTCCAGTCCAGCAAAAGAATGTCAACTCCATTCTAAGAAGCGTGTGCGTATCCTCCCATCATGAAATTTTATAGCATTCTGATCATATTTTCTACATGTTTCTTACCCATCTCTCTTTTAGAAAATAAGGTTAAATGATAGAAGACTTCCTTCATTGGGATTGTATTCAAGGAAAATATCTTACGGGAATTCTCTGTGCTCCAATGCTGATGTAAGTACATGTTGTATATCACTATATTTTTACATTAGCATGTATTTTGTTAATCGGCGTGAATGCAACCTTTATTTGATCTAAAATTAGTTGTAGCAAAATGTTAAAGGCCACAATGTTGATTTTTGTAAAGAAAACTGCCTGGTAGTTTTGCATACTGAGCTGCATGAGTGTACTGTCTCATATCATGCACATCACTGAATTGTAGTGCTGCTCTGGTTGCCCATTCATTCATTGTGTCAATGTTGCTTTCGTATTACCTTACCTGGCTGATGATAATTGTGACATATTGTGTTAATTTGGTGTAGGCTAGTTGCCCAAATGTTCGTTGTGTCAATGTTGCTTTCCTATTATCTGACTTGGCCAATGATAGCAATGCTAGTGTGTTAATTTGGTGCAGGCTGCTGAAGGTAAGAAGACAAACTCTGAAAATAGCAAGGCAACCCCATTGTTTCTTTCCAATAAATCTAGGCCAGGTAATATGCCAATAACTCATGATTAATCTGTTTGGTTCCCCTCCTAATTTATGTTATGATGTAGTGGTCGAGACACTCTCCACTATCAATAATACAAGCCTGCCAAATCGCCATCTGAATCTGTTCAGTATCCTCTGTCTCGAATACAATGGGAAAAATGTATGTTTGTGAACCAATTAATGGCTGAAGCAATGATGGAAATGGTGGAGGAATCAGAGGTGCAGAGTTGTGCGACACAACAACTGATCAATGTTTTCAGAGACAGTGTAGCAAAGCAGCAAGAACTTGCCCACATGCTTATGGGCGTCATCCGTGCTGAGGTTGCAGATTGTGACGTTGTAGATCATTAGGTTCTGTTCATTTATTTGCACTGGCATCAATCTTTGATTGCCCAGTGGATGTAATTTCATGTAATATATGCTGGATGTGCAACATTTTTCCCTGTATGTCGTACCTTTGCTTGATCAGTTTTAGTCATGTGCATAATTGCTTGTCGTAATGGGATCAAATT
This sequence comes from Triticum timopheevii, assembly GCA_963921465.1. Taxonomy (NCBI): domain Eukaryota; kingdom Viridiplantae; phylum Streptophyta; class Magnoliopsida; order Poales; family Poaceae; genus Triticum; species Triticum timopheevii. The sequence continues at coordinate 111,940,766 of OY997270.1, forward strand.
ATCTAATTTGGCCTAAAGACATGTACGAACTTTAGTGGGCCCATTAAGTTAGTGGGCCATTACTAGGCCGAAAGTTAATGGTCGGCCCTCTTACCTCCTGGGTGGTTAACAGGCCGACATCGAAGCGGGCAACAGGTGGGCCCAATTGATTTCACGGGCCGTTAACAGGCCGTTACTAAGTTCAGGCTACATATGGCCCAACTATACTATGGGCCTTTAGCAGGCCGAAAGAGACAGTGGGCTTGTACTGGACCATGAAGAGCATGGGCCGCTAAGAGGCCGAAAGTCGGGTCGTATTGTACATGGCCCAACTGTGTTGTGGGCCTTTAGCAGGCCGAAAGAGAAACCGGGCTGGTATTGGGCCATGAAGCGCATGGGTCATTAAAAGGCCAAAACTCAGGTCCGACTACAAATGGCCCAACTCATTTATGGTCCGTTAACAGGTCGAAAGGTACACAGGGCCGGGAATCGGCCCAACACTTAAATGGGTCGCTAAAAGGCCAAAACTCAGGTCCGACTACAAATAGCCCAACTGATTTATGGGCCGTCAACAGGTTGAAAGAGACACCGGGCCGGAAATTGGCCCAACACTTAAATGGGTCGCGAAAAGGCCAAAACTCAGGTCCGACTACAAATGGCCCAACTGATTTATGGGCCGTCAACAGGCTGAAAGACACACCAGGCCAGAAATTAGCCCAACATTGAGATGGGTCGCTAAAACGCCGAAAGATGTACATCCTGAAAATTGGCCCATCCATTGAATGGGCCGTTAACAGGACGAAATCTCATCGGACCGATATTGAGCCCAAATATATAGTGGGATGTTAACGGGCTCGAACTGACGATGGGCTGCAATGGAGTCAAATCTTTAACGGGTCGTTGACAGGCCAAATTGGCACATCTCATATGGGTCGTGGGCTTAAATGGACCTGACACAAGTAGGCCTTATATGGGCCGGCCTGCTAATTTTTATTTGGCCGGCCTTTTTCACCGGAATGGGCCACTATTGGGCCGTGCCACGTGTCGACCTATCATAGGCGCCTCCTATCCAATGAGTGGATGCCATCTGCCCAATGGTGAGGCAACATGTGTTTCCTCCGGCCAATGATGATTTTACACATGGAAAATCCCTATTGGTCCGGGCTGTTAACGGGTTATCGGATCCAAAACCGGACCCGATAGCTTAATGGCGTTCCGTTACGGTGGATGTCACGTGTCGGTCACCCTTGACGAAAGCACTTCTGTGACGCATGATTTATCATCATGGAAGTGGACACTTCCGTGATGATAATTTTGGTAATGTCATGGAACACTTCTACGACAGCACATGTATGACTATCTTGATTCTGTCATAAAATCATCATGGATGTACATGCATGACAAAAAACGCGACCTACTATGACAAACACGTATCATCACAGAAGTGTATTTTTTTGTAGTGCAAACACATCAAGAGACGCTTCAACTCCATTCGTGAACAAGTCAAGGATGGAGACATAGAAATTTGCAAGATACATACGGATCTGAATGTGGCAGACCCGTTGACTAAGCCTCTTCCACGAGCAAAACATGATCAACACCAAGACTCCATGGGTGTTAGAATCATTACAATGTAATCTAGATTATTGACTCTTGTGAAAGTGGGAGACTAATGGAAATATGTCGTAGAGGCAACAATAAAGGTTATTTTATATTTCCTTATTTCGTGATAAATGTTTATTATTCATGCTAGAATTGTATTAACCGGAAACTTGATACATGTGTGGATACATAGACAAAACACTGTGTCCCTAGTAAGCCTCTACTAGACTAGCTTGTTGATCAAAGATGGTTAAGTTTCCTAACCATAGACATGTGTTGTCATTTGATGAACAGGATCACATCATTGGGAGAATGATGTAATGGACAAGACCCATCCGTTAGCTTAGCATTATGGTCCTTCAGTTTTATTGCTATTGCTTTCTTCATGTCAAATACATATTCCTTCGACTATGAGATTATGCAACTCCCGGATACCGATGAATACCTTGTGTGCTATCAAATGTCACAACATAACCGGGTGATTATAAAGATGCTCTACAGGTATCTCCGAAGGTATTTCTTTAGTTGGCATAGATCGAGATTAGGATTTGTCACTCCGAGTATCGGAGAAGTATATCTCTGGGCCCTCTCGGTAATACACATCATAAGCTTGCAAGCAAACTACTAAGGAGTTAGCCACGAGTTGATGTATTACGGAACGAGTAAAGAGACTTGTCGGTAATGAGATTTAACTAGGTATGGTGATACCGACGATCGAATCTCGGGCAAGTAACATACCGACAGACAAAGGGAATTACGTATGTTGTCATAAGGTTCGACCAATAAAGATCTTCATAGAATATGTAGGAGCCAATATGGGCATCCAGGTCCCTCTATTGGTTATTAACCGGAGAGGTCTTTCGTTCATGTCTACATAGTTCTCGAACCCATAGGGTCCGCACGCTTAACGTTCGTTGATGATATAGTATTATATGAGTTATGTATGTTGGTTTCCGAATGTTGTTCTGAGTCCCGAATGAGATCACAGACATGACGAGGAGCTCCGGAATGGTCTGGAGGTAAAGATTGATATATAGGATGATATGGTTAGGCCAAGGGGTAAGGCCCACGGGGCTTTAGGTTGGTGCAAAAGGAGTTTTGCGGAGGCCAGGGGGCCAAACGCCGGAGACCCTGGCGCCTGACCCTTGGACAGACACCGAGGCCCATGGCATCTGGGCCAGACGCCAAGGACTATGGCGTCTGGTCCTGGAAGTCCGAGAAGGACTCTTCCTTGCGGGCAAAACCGACTTTGAGGAGGCTCTTTCTCCAAGTTACGACCCCAGGGCTCAACATATAAATAGAGGGGTAGGGCTAGCACCTGGAACACATCAAGAATCACTAAGCCGTGTGCCGGCAACCCCGTCCCCTCTAATTTATCCTCCATTATAGTTTCCGTTGTGCTTGGCGAAGCCCTGCGGAGATTGTTCTTCACCAACACCGTCACCACGCCGTCATGCTGCCGGAACTCATCTACTACTTCGCCCGTCTTGATGGATCAAGAAGGCGAGGATGTCACTGATGACCCACAAGTATATGGGGTCAATTGTAGCCTTTTCGATAAGTAAGAGTATCAAATCCAATGAGGAGCAGAAGGAAATGACAAGTGATTTTCAGCAAGGTAATGTCTACAAGTGCTAAAATTGTAAGTAGCGGAGTAGCTTGATAGCAAGATAATTTGTAACGAGCAAGTTACGATAGTAGTAAAAAAATTGCACCATGGTAGCCCAATTCTTTTGAGGCAAAGGAAAGGCCAAAACGGTCTCTTATGATAAGCAAAGTGTTCTTGAGGGTACACGGGAATTTCATCTAGTCACATTCATCATGTTGGTTTAATTCGTGTTCAGTACTTTGATAATTTGATATGTGGGTGGACCGGTGCTTAGGTGCTGTTCTTACTTGAACAAACCTCCTACTTATGATTAACCCTCTCGCAAGCATTCGCAACTACGAGAAAAGTATTAAGAATAAATTCTAACCATAGCATTAAACTTTTGGATCCAATCGGTCCCTTATGGAATAGCGCATAAACTGGGGTTTAAGCTTCTGTCACTCTCGCAACCCACCATCTAATAACTACTCCACAATGCATTCCCTTAGGCCCAAATATGGTGAAGTGTCATGTAGTCGACGTTCACATGACATCACTAAGAGAATGACAACATACATATCATCAAAATATCGAACACATATCAAGTTCACATGATTACTTGTAACATGATTTCTCCCGTGACCTCAAGAACAAAAGTAACTACTCACAAGTGATAAACATGCTCAAGATCAGAGGGGTATTAGATAGAATAATGGATCTGAACATATAATCTTCCACCAAATAAACCATATAGTAATCAGCTACAAGATGTAATCAACACTACTAGTCACCCACAAGCACCAACCTATAGTTTTGATACAAAAATTGAACACAAGAGATGAAATAGGGTTTGAGAGGAGTTGGTGCTGTGAAGATGTTGATGAATTTAGCCCTCCCCAAGATGGGAGAGTTGTTGGCGATGATGATGACGATGATTCCCCATCCAGGAGGGAAGTTCCCCCTGCGAAATCGCTCTGCCGAAGGGCAAAACTGCTCCTGCCCAAGTTCCGCCTCGAGGCGGCGGCGCTTCATCCCAAATGTCCTCCCCTGATTTTTTCTAGGTCAAAATGACTTATATACCAGAAGACGGGCACCGGAGGTGGGCCGAGGAGGGCAGCACCCACCAGGACGCGCCTGGGCCTCCTGGTGTGCCCAGGTGGGTTGTGCCCACCTGGTGGCCCCCCTCTGGTACTTATTTGCTCCAATATTTATTAAATATTCCATGAAAAAATCCTCGGGAATTTTCAGCTCATTTGGAGTGGTGTAGAATAGGTAGCTTGACGTAGCTTTTTCAGGTCTAGATTTCCAGCTACCGGAATTCTCCCCCTTTGTGCATACCTTATATATTATGAGAGAAAAGGCATTAGAATTACTCCAAAAAGCATTATTAAAAAAACAACATAAATAACAGTAGGAAAACATGATGCAAAATGGACGTATCAACTCCGCCAAGCTTAGACCTCGCTTGTCCTCAAGCGAAAACCGAAATCAAAAAACATGTCCACATGCTCAGAGAGAGAGAGAGAGGTGTCGACAAAAACAAAAATACGGACATAGCAGCCTCATGTGACATATTATGACAGCAAAAAAATTTAACATAAAACTTTTATTATAGAACTTTTATCATAGAATTCTCATGAATAAGTGACAATTCATCACAAATTGAAGTATAAAGCATAAACTCTATTGGAAACGGACAAACTATGTTCTCAGTCAACTTTGCAACTACAATTCATCATCTTTTTAGGAAGGGTCATGTATCGGAGCCTTTAGGCAAGTCTACATACTCAACCATCATTTAGTCTTCTATGATTGCTAACACTCACCGTGTACACATGAGCAAAACGTTTCAACCGTACACATAGAAAGATAGGGGCTTATAGTTTTGCCTCCCAACGCATTCACCTCAAGGGTGATGTCAACAATAATAACTCATGCTATCCATATTCAACTGGATATATGTGCCTAGATCTTTCCTCACCACATGATGCTTGCCAAAGGAGAAAAATAAAAGGAATAGAGAGAAAAAAATTGACTCCTGCATAAAGGTAAATACATGAAAGTAAAAGATATGCCCTGCACAAAGGGTAGCAGAGGTTGCCATGCGCTTTTTTGTTTGTATGCTCAAACATCATGTCATATTGAAAGTAAATATAACTTGACGTTCTCTTACACCCCTTGGTGTAAGAGAACGTCACGTTATATTGCCCCTTGTGATGGCAACCTTTATTATGCAGTCTGTCGCTTTTACTCTTCACCATCACAAGTTCATACAACGCTCAATTTTCCCTTACACTAAATGATCTCACACTTTTAGAAGCAATTTTTATTGCCCTTTTTGCACCAATGACAACTTACTTGAAGGATCTTACTCAATCCATAGGTAGGTATGGTGGACTCTCAAACACGATGGGGTTTAAGGGTTTTGGATGCACAAGTAGTATCTCTACTTAGTGCGGAGTTTTTGGCTAGCAAAGCTAGGGGCAAGCACCACATGTTGAAGGATCTATGACAATATAACTTCTATGTGAATATGAATAAACATAAATCATTAGGTTGTCTTCCTTGTCCAATGTCAACAATTTTGGCATATAATATTTTGATGGGTGCTCACAATCATAAAAGATTTCCATGATAGTATATTTATATGTGAATCTTCTCTTCCCTTATTAATTCTTTCATGTGTTGCATCATTGACCAATGCTATGTTTGTCAATCTACAATAAAATTTTCTACTTATACTTTTCCTTCTGTAATGTCATCACTTACCATAAGATTAGCATATGATATTTTTCTTTTATTTCCTTTCTTTTTATTGAAACAAGAAAAGTAAAGAAGGAAAAACTCAAACTAAATTTTATTATATATCTCACACACGATTACAAGGATTGATCACTAAGAAAACTCACAAAAAGAAAGGATCGAACTAAACTTTTATTCATCTAGTAGCAAAAGATAACCATGGATCAAACTAAGAAAGTAAAGGCAAAAGATAGTGGAGATGATACGATACCGGGGCACCTCCCCCAAGCTTGGTGAAAGCCAAGGGGAGTGCCCATACCCAATACTCAGTTTTATTTTGGTGGTCTAGAAGAGGATGGTGGTGATGAAGTAGAAGCAATCCCGTCCAATACATCTATGAGTGTATCTCTTAAGCTGTGAATCTCTCGAAGAGCTTGATGAAGCAGCTCAGTGTTCTTCACTACTTCAGCCATTATATGTTTATTTTCTGGACCCCAAGAGTTTGTCCCTGCATCACTTTCTCTTGGATGAGATATGTCCCAATTGGACGGTATATGCACACGAGGAGTGTTTTCGAACCCATAATTATGAATCAAATTGTGAAAATTGTTTTGATGCAACCTGTGTAGAGGCCTCCTTGTAGGGAGTTCTTCATGATCCCTTGGGCCCTCTTGATTGTTTAGGGTCCTCATGGCTTGATGGGTGTTAGGATGAGTGGAGATGCCAGCCAGAGTCCCTCTCTCAGAGGCTGCAGGGTGAATCCTAAACGAGTCCCCCTCATCTTCCTCCATAGCAATCTCTTCAAATTCCTCTCCCCTGGATTCTACCTGAATCAACCAAGCTTCGCCTTCTTTAGTGTTGGAGGAGGGAGAAGACATGATGCCTAGCTCAACAGATCTGACAGAAAACAGCAAGAAAAGAACACATGAGATTCTCTGTGATACAGAGGTCAACAGGTTCGGGAGATATATAAAGATTTTTATCTTGGGGAACAAGCAGAACGGAAGAAACACAGAGTCCGAAAAGTACCCGAGGTGGGCACAACCCACCTGGGCACGCCTGGCATGCCTGGCGCGCGCTGGTGTATCGTGCCCACCAGGGTCACTTTCCTAGAAGTTTCTTACTTTCCTGATTTTCTAAATATTCCAAAACTGACAAAAAAATATTTTTGCGGATTTTTCAGAGTCCGTTTAATTACCGTATCACGTACCTCCCATTTTTTCATGATTTTGGAGTGTCCCAGAAGGTTTCCTTTATGTATTCTCCCGGCGTCAAAGTTTGGATAACATTGCTTTCAACATTAATGGGCGTACCTGAGATATAGTGTTGTATTCGTTGCCCATTGACAACCTTCGGGTTAGGCCCTTCGGCATTATTTATTTTGATAGCTCCGGATTGATAGACCTCCTCGATGACATAGGGTCCTTCCCATTTGAAGAAGAGTTTTCCTACAAAGAACCTGAAATGAGAGTTGTACAAAAGAACATATTCTCCAACCTTGAACTCACGCTGTTGGATTCTTTTGTCATGCCATCTTTTAACTTTTTCTTTGAATAATTTTGCATTTTCATAAGCCTGGGTTCTCCATTCATCTAATGAGCTAATATCAAATAACCTCTTTTCACCAGCAAGTTTGAAATCATAATTGAGTTTTTTAATTGCCCAAAATACTTTGTGTTCTAACTTAAGAGGTAAATGACAAGCTTTTCCATAAACCATTTTATATGGAGACATACCCATAGGATTTTTATATGATGTTCTATAGGCCCAAAGTGCATCATCTAATTTCTTAGACCAATTCTTCTGGGACCTATTCACAGTCTTTTGTAAGATTAGTTTTATTTCTCTATTGCTAAGTTCAACTTGATCACTATATTGAGGATGATAAGGTGATGCAATTCTATGGTTAACATCATACTTAGCAAGCATTTTACGGAAAGCACCATGAATAAAGTGTGAACCACCATCAGTCAATAAATATCTAGGGACTCCAAACTTTGGGAAAATAACTTCCTTAAGCATTTTAATAGAGGTGTTGTGATCAGCACTACTGGTTGGAATAGCTTCTACCCACTTAGTAACATAATCAACAGCAACCAAAATGTGTGTATACCCATTAGAGGAAGGAAAAGGGTCCCATGAAATCAAATCCCCAAACATCAAATGGTTCAACAGTAAGTGAATAATTCATAGGCATTTCTTGACGCTTACCGATATTACCTATTATTTGGTTTCATCACAAGATGAGACAAACTTATGGGCATCTTTGAAGAGAGTAGGCCAATAAAAACCAAATTGCAATACCTTATGAGCAGTTCTGTCTCCCGCGTGATGTCCTCCATAAGCTTCAGAGTGACATTTCCGTAGGATTTGTTCCTAATCATGCTCAGGTACAAAACGTCTAATAATACCATCTACTCCTTCTTTATAAAGATGTAGGTCATCCCAAAAGTAATGTCTTAAATCATAGAAGATTTTTTTTCTTTTGTTGGTATGTGAAGCTAGGTGGTATGTATTTAGCAACAATATAATTAGCATAGTCAACATACCAAGTTGTACTATGAGAAACATTTATTGCAGCTAGTTGTTCGTCAAGAAAGCTATCATTAATAGGTTGTGGGTCATCAAGAATATTTTCAAGCCTAGACAAGTTATCAGCTACGGGGTTCTCTGCTCCTTTCTTATCAGTGATATGCAAATCAAATTCTTGTAGCAAAAGAACCCACCTAATGAGTCTAGGTTTAGCATCTTTCTTTTCCATAAGATATTTTATAGCAGCATGATTGGTGTGAGCAATTACTTTAGAATCAACAATGTAAGATCTGAATTTATCACAAGCAAACACCACTGCTAAGAATTATTTTCAGTAGTAGCATAGTTTCGTTGAGCACTGTCTAGAGTTTTACTAGCATAATGAATAACATTCAGTTTCTTATCAACTCTTTGCCCTAGAACATCACCAATAGCAAAATCACTAGCATCACACATAATCTCAAAAGGAAAGTTCCAATCAGGTGGTTGAACAACAGGTGCAGTAATTAAGGCTTTCTTTAGTGTCATCATCAAACACAAAGGGAATATCCTTTTGCAAAAGATCGTAAGAGGCCTAGAAATTTTAGAAAAGTCTTTGATAAACCTCCTATAGAAACCAGCATGACCAAGGAAACTACGAATACCTTTGATACCTTAGGACATGGCATTTTCTCAATTGCATCAACCTTGGCTTTGTCCGCCTCAATGCCTCTTTCAGAAATTTTATGGCCCAAGACAATACCATTGTTAACCATAAAGTGGCACTTCTCCCAATTCAAGATGAGATTTATTTGTTCACATCTCTAGAAGACTTGATCAAGATTTCTTAAACAATCATCAAAAGACTTCCCATAAACAGAAAAGTCATCCATGAAAACCTCAACAATCTGTTCACAAAAATCAGATAATGTAGCAGTCATACATCTTTGAAAGGTAGCAGGTGCATTACATAGACCAAAAGACATACGTCTATAAGCAAATGTTCCAAAAGGACAAGTAAAAGTGGTCTTTTCTTGATCAGATTGTAAAACAGGTATTTGTGAGAAGCCAGAGTATCCATCAAGAAAGCAAACATGTGTGTGCCTGGATAATCTTTCTAACATTTGATCAATAAAAGGCAGAGGGTAATGATCTTTTATAGTTGCTTTGTTTAATTTTCTATAATCAGTTATCATCCTATAGCATGTGACAATTCTTTGTGGAATAAGCTCATTCTTATCATTAGGAACAACAGTAATACCTCCCTTCTTAGGGACACAATGAACAGGACTTACCCGTCTACTATCAACTATAGGATAGATTATACCTGCTTCAAGAAGTTTTAATTTCCGTTCTTACCACTTCTTTCATCTACGGATTTAACCAATGTTGGTGATCAACAACGGGTTTAGCATCAGGTTCCATATTAATCTTGTGCTGACATAGAGTGGGACTAATGCCCTTAAGATCATCAAGAGTATATCTAATAGAAACTATGTGCTTCCTTAGAACTTTCAATAACCTTTCTTCTTCATGTTCTGAAAGGTTAGCACTAATAATAATAGGATATATCTTTTTCTCATCAAGATAAGCATATTTGAAAGTGTCTGGCAATTGTTTTAATTCAAACACAGGTCACCTTTAGGTGGAGGAGGACCTCCTAGAGTTTCAGTAGGTAAATTGTGTTTAAGCAGAGGTTGTTGTTCGAAACAGATTCTATCTATTTCATTTCTTTCACGCATATGCAAATCATTTTCATGGTCTAGCAAATATTGTTCCAAAGGATCAGTAGGAGGCACAGCAATAGAAGCAAGACCAATAATCTCTTCCTTTCTAGGCAAATATTTCTTATCAGGTTGTCTACTAAACTTGGAAAAATTAAATTCATGAGATTCATCACCAAAGCTAACACCGACAGTTTGTTTCTCACAATCTATTTTAGCATTGAACGGTGTTCAAGAAATGTCTACCAAAGATAATGGGACAAAAGTCATCTTGTGGGGAGCTAAGAACAAGAAAATCAATACGGTATTTTATTTTCCCACACAAGACTTCAACATCTCTAAGAATCCCAATTGGTGATATAGTATCTCTATTAGCAAGTTTAATAGTGACATCTATGCCTTCTATCAGCAGGTGCTATTTCATCTTTAATTTCTTGATATAAGGAGAACGAAATAGCACTCGCACTAGCACCTAGGTCACATAATCCATGATAACAGTGATCTCCTATCTTAACTGAGCCAATAGGCATGCCAACAACTGGTCTATGTTTATATTTTCCTTCAGGTTTGGCAATTCTAGAAGCTTCACCACAAAAGTAAATAACATGCCCATCAATATTATCAACTAAGAGATCTTTAACCATAGCAACACTAGGTTCAACTCTGATTTGTTCAGATGGTTTGGGTGTTCTAACATAACTTTTGTTAACCACGATTGAAGCTATAGCATGTTCCTTCATCCTAACAGGGAAAGGTGGGTTTTCAATATAAGAAGTGGGAACAACTGGATCAACGTTGTAAATGATAGTTTCTTCTTTAGCTTTTACCAGTTCTTGAATTTCCTCTTTAATTGGTGCGTGATATTTAAACCACTTCTCCTTAGGGAGATCAACGTGAGTAGCAAAAGGTTCACAAAAGGAAGCTACTATCTCAGAGTCAAGTCCATACTTAGTGCTAAACTTTTGAAAAGCATCGGTATTCATAAAAGATTTAACACAATCAAGCTTAGGTTCAATACCTTCGACGAGTTCCCAATCTACAGAGTTGTGTTTAATTCTTTCTAAAAGATCCCACCGGATTTCAATAGTCTTCTTCATAAAAGAACTAGTACAAGAAGTGTCGAGCATGGATTGATCATTTCGAGAAAGCCGATCATAAAAATTCTGAATAATAAGTTCCCTTGAGAGCTCATGATTGGGGAATGAATATAACATTGAATTAAGCCTCCCCCAAGCTAGAGCGGTACTTTCTCCTTCACGAGGCCAAAATTATATATAAAATTCCGATCACGATGAACTAGATGCATAGGATAATTTTTTTGATGAAATTCCAATTTCAACTGATTCCAGTTGCAAGATCCAATATCATCGCATAGCCTATACCATGTCAATGCTTTTCCCTTCAAAGATAAAGGGAAAACCTTATTCTTAGCTTCATCTTCGAGCACACCTGCAAGCTTAAACAATCCACAAATTTCATCCACATATATCAAGTGCATATCAGGATGTTCGGTTCCATCTCCTGCATAAGGATTAGCTAGCAGTTGTTCTAACATACCCGAAGGAATTTCATATTCAATATTTTCAGTAGGTGTAGTAGGTTGAGGGGCAACTAATTGTGGTTCTGGTCGAGGTGAAGATACCCCAAACAAACCCCTCAAAGGATTGTTTTCCATAGTAGCAAGTTACAATAAATTTCAGCACGTAGTAATAATGTTTCCTTACCAATTTCCACTTACCAAGAGCGCTTCACTCCCCGGCAACGACACCAGAAAATAGCCTTGATGACGCACAAGTATATGGGGTCAATTGTAGCCTTTTAGATAAGTAAGAGTGTCGAACCCAACGAGGAGCAGAAGGAAATGACAAGTGGTTTTCAGCAAGGTAATGTCTGCAAGTGCTAAAATTGTAAGTAGCGGAGTAGTTTGATAGCAATATAATTTGTAACAAGCAAGTAATGATATTAGTAACAAAAGTGCAGCAAGGTAGCCCAATCCTTTTGAGGCAAAGGACATGCCAAAACGGTCTCTTATGATAAGCAAAGTGTTCTTGAGGGTACATTGGAATTTCATCTAGTCACTTTCAACATGTTGGCTTAATTCATGTTCAGTACTTTGATAACTTGATATGTGAGTTGACCGGTGCTTAGGTATTGTTCTTACTTGAACAAACCTCCTACTTATGATTAACCCTCTTGCAAGCATCCTCAACTACGAGAAAAGTATTAAGAATAAATTCTAACCATAACATTAAACTTTTGGATCCAACCGGTCCCTTACGGAATAGCGCATAAACTGAGGTTTAAGCTTCTGTCACTCTCGCAACCCACTATCTAATAACTACTCCACAATGCATTCCCTTAGGCCCAAATATTTTTGAAGTGTCATGTAATCGACGTTCACATGACACCACTAAGAGAATGACAACACATATATCATCAAAATATCGAACACATATCAAGTTCACATGATCACTTGTAACATGATTTCTCCTGTGACCTCAAGAATGAAAGTAACTACTCACAATGATAAACATGCTCAAGATCAGAGGGGTATTAAATAGCATAATGGATCTGAACATATAATCTTCCACCAAATAAACCATATAGTAATCAACTACAAGATGTAATCAACACTACTAGTCACCCACAAACACCAATCTATAGTTTTGATACAAAGATTGAACACAAGAGATGAACTAGGGTTTGAGATGAGTTGGTGCCGTGAAGATGTTGATGAAGATAGCCCTCCCCAAGATGGGAGAGTTGTTGGTGATGATGATGACGATGATTTGCCCCTCCGGGAGGGAAGTTCCCCCAGCGGAATCGCTCCGCCGGAGGGCAAATGTGCTCCTGCCCAAGTTCTGCCTCGAGGTGGTGGCGCTTCATCCCAAATGTCCTCCCCTGATTTTTTTTCTAGGTCAAAATGACTTATATACCAGAAGTTGGGCACCGGAGGTGGGCCGAGGAGGGCAGCACCCACTAGGGCGCGCCTGGGCCACCTGGGGCACCCAGGTGGGTTGTGCCCACCTGGTGGCCCCCTCTGGTACTTATTTGCTCCAATATTTATTAAATATTCCATAAAAAATCCTCGGGAAGTTTCAGCTCATTTGGAGTTGTGCAGAATAGGTAGCTTGACGTAGCTTTTCCAGGTCCAGATTTTCAGCTGCCGGAATTCTCCCCCTTGGTGCATACCTTGCATATTATGAGAGAAAAGGCATTAGAATTACTTCAAAAAACATTCTTATACAGTAAAACAACATAAATAACAGTAGGAAAGCATGATGCAAAATGGACGTATCAGTTATCGAGCTGAACGTGGAGGTGTCGTATGTTTGATACTTGATCGGGATGAATCGTGAAAGTGTACAACTACATCAACCGCGTTGTGAAACGCTGCCGCTTACGGTCTACGCGGGTACGTAGAAACACTCCGCCCCTCGAGGCTATGCATCTCCTAGATAGATCTTGCGTGAGCGTAGGATTTTTTTTGAAATTACATGCTATGTTCCGCAACACTTCTACCAAATGAGGAATGACACTGCTAACTTGACCGGCCACCTTAACCCGCTCAACAAGGGTAGCTAACATGTCTGCCACAATGTTAAACAAAATTGAGGATGCAGGGTCCCCTTGGCGAAGCCCCTTCCTTGTTTGAAAATAGTTGCCAACATCATCGTTAACTTTGATGGCCACACTACCTCCAAAAATAAAACTCTCTACCCATCGACACCATTTTGGCGAAAACCCCTTCATGCATAAAGTTTTCAACAGAAAGGGCCATTTAACTTTATCATAGGTTTTTTTGAAATCTATTTTAGAGATGACTCCATTCAACTTTTTACGGTGAAGATCATGTACAACTTCATGCAGCACAATAACTCCATCTAGTATGTTGCGTCCTTGCATAAATGTTGTTTGAGTGGGCTTGACGACATGGTCAGCCACCACGTTTAACCGATTAGTGGCTACCTTCATAAAGATTTTAAAGCTTACATTTAGGAGGCAAATCGGGCGATATTGTTGAATATGACTGGCCTCCTTAGTCTTAGGCAATAGGATAATTTCTCCCAAGTTTAAACAAGAAATATCAAGGTCTTCAGCATGCAGTTGGTTAAACAACTGAACCAAGTCCACCTTAATCACGTCCCAAAAATATTGATAAAACTCTGGCGGAAAACCATCCGGTCCCAGAGCCTTGTTGTGTTCCATTTGAAACACCATGGTTCGAATTTCCTCGTTAGAGAACAGAGAGGTTAAGAATTCAATTTCCGCTTTCGAAACTTGAGGGATGTCATGAGTAATAGACTTGTCCAGCTCAAAAGGTGTTTCAGCTAAAGGTCCAAAAAGCTCTTTGTAATACTTAGTAATAAAGTTCTGAACGGTGCACCCCCTCCTCGATACGGCCTTCCTCCTGGTCAAGAGCGAAGATATGTTTCTTTCTATGTCTGCCATTGGCCAGCATTTGAAAGTGTTTCATATTATCATCACCTTGAACGAGCGAGTCAGCCTTGCAATGTTGGTACCATTTAATCTCTTCCTCGCATAGCAGGCGGGCAAACTACTCATTTAGATGGCTTTTTTGCTCAATCTCAGCCGCAGAAAGAGGCCTTGCCTCCGCAATTTTATCAAGGGTATCGATTAAGGTAGATAGTCGCAACTTTTCTTTTTTGTAGATGCCAGCGGTGTGCTTAGCCCATCCATAAAGGAACGACGCAAGGCGCGAATTTGATTGTTCGATCGTTGAATGGGTGTATTACCACGAGGTTGACGCGCCCATACTTTATTAACCAGGTAATGGAGTCCCTCTCTAGTGAGCCATCCCAGTTCAAATTTAAACTGATGACGGTTATAACTTGGAGTTGTTTGTCCAAAATCGGTTAGCAATGGAGCGTGTTCCGATAAGGCCTCAATTCTTTCTGGTGCCCATACCGAGGCTAGGGGATATTTATATTCCCAGACGGTGGTAACTAGCACTCGGTCAAGTTTTTCAAAAGTTTGAAAATATCGGTTATTGGCCCAGGTATACTGACGACTAGACATGGTGAGCTCCAGCAGGTCCAGGCTGTAAATAACAACATTGAAGAATAAAGGCCACCTAGTGTCAAATCGGTCATTGTTTTTTCCCTACTGATATTGAACCCCCCCCCCCCCGATTAACATGGGATGGGGATTGTCTCGGCAGGTATTAACAAGTTCTTTTGGAAAAGCAGACTTAAATTCCTCCAGAGCGGCGCCATATACAGCCACCAGGCCCCAAAGGAACTTGTCGGACTTGTTTTGAAGGTCAAATTTGATATGATATTCCCCTTTTGACATGGACAAAAGTTCCACCTACGTAGAGTGGATGCCTAGCAAGATTCCACCACACCTCCCGGACGGGGGTAAGACGTGCCATTCATAATCGTAACCACATGAAAAGTGGTCAAGATCACGTGTTGGGAAGTCAAGTTTGCCCGACTCAGTGATGGCCACAAAGTCCAATGCATTATCCTTTGCACAATCGGCAATATGTTTGTGTTTAGCGAAGTCACCAAGACCTCTGCTATTCCAAAGTATGCCTCTCACGATGAACCATTTTTTTGTTTAGAGACCTTTGCCCCTTAGATGGGCGCCCTATTTTCTTTGCTGAATTAGACTTGTTCTTTTGTACCGACGCAACAAGCTCACATGGCATAGTGTCACATATAATATCATCTAGGTCTACTCCAGTCGTGTCTTTAACCAAATGGGAGATAAGCTTGCCTTCATGATTGGCATCAGCATGCTCATCCTCCTCATCTGACACGAGAGGGTCCGCAAACGTCAACAACCTAGGAGCAACCGTAAGTCGGTCGAACTCCACTTGTTCAAGAGCCCTAACAGAAAAATCTACCTCTTTCTCATTACGTCCTAATGAAACTCCATGGCTAGTAATATTTGAAGATACTTTGGATTCATTAAAAGACAAAAAAGATTTACGATAGGAGGTACCTTCGTAGTTGAGGTTGTGGGCAGCCATCCCGCGCATGGCCTTCGCCAGAGAGTCCTCGTCGGTGGATGTTGTGCCATCAGCACCGATGGAGTTACGACCGCTACGCCTCAGCAGTGAGGGAGTGAGGTCGGCAGCAGTGACAGTCCCGGTGACCCCAAGTGGTGGAGTAGACGGATGCGGTGACGATGAAGAAGATTGTGAGGGCTGCACCTCAGCCTCCGCCTCCGCGAGACCCCTGGACGCCGACGTCCCTCTTGGCGTCTAAGGTGTAGAGGATAAAGCTCGCAACTCTGCCATCGTGACTCATGGTCAGCCCGAATGGACGGGGAGAAAATCACTCCCGTCGGGTAGGTGAAGCAGGTGCAGGCGATGGTGGCGGCGATGAAGCGCTCACAGGAGCCTCCGCAGGTGCCAACCCCTCTAGCAGAGGCCGCACCCGACTCCCCTCGTCGAGGCAAGGCGGTGTCGCCAAGTGAGTCGGAGTCGGCGGTGTCGAAGACCGGGGCGCCGACGTCGTCAAAGGAGCCAGCGTAGTGATGGCCAGGGGCGCATAGATGAGGAGCCGGTGATGTCGTGGCCAACGGAGAAGACCCCTTTAGTGACGTAGAAGCGGCCTTGGCAGGCAGACGGTCGATTAGGGTTCGGCGGTGTGACGACAATGAAGATCTTAACCGGCGGCGAAGACCCTCCCCCCACCCCCCCCCCCCACCCCCCGAAAGAGGCATGGACGTGGCCAGCTACATGAGCATCACTCCGCGCGAGGTAGGAGGAACCGAAGTGTCGTTGGACGATGAAGTGGGTTTGGGCCTCTTACTTGGATCGTTGGCCCTCACTGTATCCTCCCTGCATGTCCCTTGTCGCCCCCTGGATCATCTTCGTGCTCCCAGACTCGAGGCACAAAATCAGCATCAACACAGAAGTCTGATTTTTCCAAACAGTATCGGAACTCATAACCCTTCCTTTGAACAACCACGTCAGAAGAGAGAGAATCAACTGTGCTCCTCTTGAAAGCATCGAGGTTCATCAACGCTACCTGAATACGATTAATTCCTCTTCGACGCAAACAAAGAAGGTCAACATCCAGAGTAGCGCCAATCAGCGAGCCGACCACCCAAAGACCCAAGAAGTGACAAAGAGCGTGAGGCACCCCATGCACGTGCACCCAAATAGGTAGTAGCTCGAATCGATGTGGTATCTCCTCTGACTTCTAGGGCTTCAACTCGATAGTGACATTGCGAGACTTGATGAAAACTGCAAACCCAGTCACCCTCTGTAGAACTTCCTCACTTGGGAAGGACATGAGAAAAGCATCATGGCCATGCGGTATAGCCTCCCAAGTCCACTGCTACTGAAACTGAGCAATCGTAGCAACCTCTGCCTCCACGATGGGAGTGATAGAGCCGCCAAAAATCGATACCAACGCCGTTGGTGAGAGATCCTCCCTACAAACATTGTCAGGCATATGAAAGAAGGCCATATTTTCAGTTCCATATCCGCAAAGCATCGCCATCGGCTTCGGCATCTTGAGAGCAGGACAACGACGCATGGTCATCGGGTGATTTGTCTTGTTACAAATGAAACAACATTGTTGTGTCTCGCAGTCATCAGATGTGTGTCGTGCATACTGACGCTTAGAACACCACAACCTTTTAGGCACTGTTGCTAGATCATGTTAGTGGCCTTTCTTGTTAAATGAACCTTTGTATTCTTGAGAAAAATGTAAGATTGAATGCTGATGCCAACGTATGGGGTTCCAAAATTTCTCTTAGCAATGCACCCTGCTGCATTGGACACTATATCACCTGAAATCAATTGTTGTATACTAGTAGGTACTACTTCTTTTGTTTGATAGCTTACCATGACGCCTGGTCACATCGAATGGATCTTTTTCATAGAAGTTACAGTTTGATGCCCACGACACGATCAAACAATTTCTTGTTGAACTTGTCTTGGATTTCCAAATGTTTATTTATTGCTAAGAAACGATGATTGGCATGATCAATGACAGGCCGAAAAGAAGTGAAATTAAGGCAGTAGCAGCAGCAACGGCTTACATTTTCTGATCAGCTAGACTAGAGTGAGAAGTGAAGCTTCCAACGGTTGTAAAAGAGAAGAAAACTAAAGAAGCGCAACGAACAAGCATGCGATGCCATCGTCTTGTTGAGATTTGGATGTTGCGCGTGCAAGAAAGCAGCCAGCGCGCGGTCAGCGGCCGTTCATCTCGCCGGGCGGCCAGCGGCGGCACGACGAGCCGACCTGCTCAAGGAACTTGGTAAGGCGGGCGTGCTTGGCGGCCCATTGCTCCGCCATCTTCTGCTCCTTGATCTCGGCATCACGCCGGAGCCCGGCCACCTTCTCCCGGTACTCCGCCTCCAGGCGCTCCACGGCGGCCGCCTGCTCCTCCCACAGCGCTCGCATCTTGGCCTCGAACTCCTCCGCGGCCTCGCGCCGCCGGCACGCGCGCTCCGACTCCAGCTGCAGCTCCACGCGCTTCAGCCTCCACGACGCCTCTTTCCGGTGCGCGGCCCACGCGCGGTGCCCCTCGTCCAGCTCCCGGCAGCACTCGGCCAGCTCCGCCAGCGCTGCCTGAGGAGCATCCGCCACCATGCCCGGCGCCGGTGGCGGCCTGGCGAACCCGAACGCGGCGCCGTCCTCCGCCATCTGCTGCTGCTGCTGCATCCACGGCGCGGCGGTCGGGGGCGGGACAACGGCGGAGGCAAGGCTGAGCGTCACGGACGGCGACGGTGGCGCCGGAGAGACGGGCGCGCCGTTGGTGGCGGTGGACGACATCCAGGGCGGGAGCATGGGAGCCGCCATGAGGTGGTGGTGCAGCGGCGTCGCGCCCACCTGCTGCCTCTCCTTGACGAGCTTCTCGGCGAAGTTCTCGAGCAGCCACTCGTACCTCCCCCTCTCGTCGGGGCTGGGCTCAGGCGGCGGCCTCCGGCTGTCCCTGATCTCCCGCTGCTGCTTCTCCTTGAACACCTCCCACCACTTGCCGAGCCGCTTCGCCGTGCGGCCGGGCACCTCGGCGGCGATCTTCTTCCACTTGTTGCCGTGCTTGGCCTGGAGGCGGATGACGAGGCGCTGCTCGTCGTCGGTGAGGGAGCCCTTCTTGATGCCGGGGCGGAGGTAGTTCTTCCAGCGCTCGAGGCAGGACTTGGCATCGCGGTCGAGGGGCACGTTCATGCGCTGCGCCACCAGGTTCCACTCACGGGGGCCATACTGCCGGACGTAGGAGCGGAGGATGGCGTCTTCCTCAGGCCGCCACCGCTGTCTCTCCTTCATCTCCATCTGCACCTGCACCACAGGCCATCGCCCATCCCACCTCCTCACTCCTCATAATGCACTCTGCATCCATCCGGCCGTCCATCCATCCATCCATGAAGGAAAAGAAAAAAGAAATCAAATTAGCCCCTTGCAAGTCAAAGATCGTCTTCAAAAAGTACAAGGCGCGCGCAGCGGCAGTGATTTCTTCAGACAAGAAAAAGTAACGAGAGAGAGAGATGGCTGGTGGTTTAGCTGCTTTATTCATTGTGCCATTAATAAGGTTTCAGTTGAGGGATGCATTACTCTCATCTGCACCACACCTGTCTAGGCTACTACTACTAGGACTAGAACTGCCTCCATAGTGCATGCAACTACATACTGTATTTCTACTTGGCATAAAGAAAATTGTTCAGGATTACTGCTAATAGTACCACCCAAGTGGCAGCATAACCTGCAGCACACCTTTCTTGAAGCAAAAGGGAAATTTCTAGTCATTTTTTCACCACAACCCAGTGGTAGAGAGGAACTCACAAAGAATTAACCTTAAGTACAGCTGAGTGATGAGCAACTGCAAGGCTTGTCTTATATCTAGACCCATGTCGCAATCTAGCATTAACTTGGGTGATGATATCAATCAAGGACACTCTACATAATCTGGTGAAATGCCTACCTCACACCCAAGGAAAACAACAAAGTGAGAGAATGAGCAAGGGACAGAAGCAAATCCAAATTCAAATCAATGTGATGATACCGGGACCATGTTGCAACCCCACACGATGATTGCTAATTACGTGCTAAAAGGCTTCAGGTCAGGGCTAATCATACAACGACGTGCAATTACCGAAGATTTTTCGGGCGCAGCATCTTAATTTTGACGTATATTAGTGAAAAATCAAATCAACAGAAGATAAAAAAATACAGTAAAAATCTGAAAAAAAATTCAGGCAAACGAGTTGGTGGATCTTTGGAGGAAACATGCTATGGATAACTTAGTGGGAGCTACTCCCTGCGTGAAGAAATATAAGAGCGTTTAAATCACTCAATTAGTGATCTAAACGCTCTTGTATTTCTTTACAGAGGGAGTAATTCTCAAGATTGGTTTGTCTTATCCAGTTCATCTTCTAATTCAATCATGAAAAGGAAGAAAATCACACATTCAAGCCAGAATCAGTGAGGTATACTATCCTTTTACACGTTATTACTAACAAACAGATGGCGGTGTGGGGGTTCATATGAACTGCAGGTAGTAGTATATGAAGAAACTTAGATCTGTGGAACTTGGTGTATTAGTGGCGTTCAGATTAAAAAGAAAATCATGAAGCAGGTTCTTAGTTACTACTGTACTTATCGCTCTTGTATCTACGTGAATATTATTCCGAAGGGTATGGAGGGAGAAACAAGGAGCCATAATCATGAAGCAATCAAGAGGAAATGATGGAGGAAAATTTGGGAAATCTCTTGCGAAAGAAGCTGGACAGTTCTCTTTCCTTTACCAAGAATATAAGGAAGCATTTCATACCCTCGGAAGCACTCTAAATAGTAGTTATGCTTCAATTAGGATATCATCAATGAATAGAGAACCAAAAAGGAACAAGGCAATAAAGAATCAAGCAACCAGTGCATTCATGCTAGTAGTAAAGATCCAGAAAGCTTGTAGTAGAACCAAGAACACAAGCAGAAAATTAAAACTGTCAGAGCATATCAGTCCCCACTCCATACTTCCTAGCCATCCATTCTACTCTACATCTCAAGCAGTGAAAAAAGGGGTAACTAGTAGACCAACAATCCTTGTCCTCAAAACAAAAGTAATAAGGACAGAAACAAAATTGTTTCAGAACCAGCTAATTAACCAGGAAAGATGAACAAAGGCGCCCATTACAGGTTGAAGAACAGGATGAACTGGCTCAAAGAAGAAGAGGGAGAAGAATACTTACAGAGGCACCACTACACCATGCTGTTCTTGCGCTGTTCTTGGCCTCTCTGAATCAACAACACTTGGTAGATAGAGGTGGAGAGCCCAAAATTATTGCGCGGGGAGAGATCTCAACCGAAAGATTCTTTCTCTTCTCTTCGCCCAGCCCAGCTCAGAGTGACTACGGGGGAGGGAGGTGCTGTGGCCTGTGGATGGTTCAGACAGAGTGTGTATGCGTATATATGGAAGTGGGGGTGGAAAGGAGAGGAGACAGGAGGCAGCGAGAAATTAGGGCACGCGAGGCAGACGCAGGGGAAAAGACGGGGGAGGAAAAGGGATGGGTGGAAAGGAGAGGCGTCCGTATTTATAGACACGGAAGCAAACACAGGAAAAGCGAGCGAGCTAGCGCTAGCATGGCCAGCCACAGTTCACCGTGCATGCATGCAGGCAGGCACAGCCACACATGGAGTGGACATGGATGGACGGAGATGCGCTTCACCCCACATGGAGCCATGGAGAGATGAGGACGTGCGTGCGTGTATCTTCCCTCCCCCCCTCTCTCTCTCTAGTTTGGTCGAGCTGACTTCACAGTGGCTGTGGAGCAGGGAGAGGAGAGAGAGGCCAAGGCACTTCACTGTTGGAGAGGAGATGGAACAATGGCAACAGCAGATGGAGCCGGCCTCTCTGGTCTGGCTGGGCTCAAATCAAATAATTTTCCGAGCGCATCCGTGGGCTGTAGCGGTGGCATTTCCTTGCAGATGCAGATGCAGATGCGTGCCTCCTCTTTTCCTTTCACTTTTGTTCGCGCGCCATGAAATTTACTGGTGGCCGGCTAGCAGCTGCCGCGCACTGTGTTGGGAATTTCCTTGGGGAAATGGCTGTGCGATGCCCACAAAACTGGCTCCTCCACTGTAATTCAACCCATGCCTACTGCCGCAGAGAACGTCGATCAAAAGAAAAAGAAAATCCATGCGGAGAAACAAAAACAGAATTTCCAACAGAACCTTTTTTTTATTTTGTAGTTTTCATCTACTTCTATTCCCTATTATCTAGATCACCACTTAAATAAAGCCTCATAACTCAACTGCATAATTTCAAATATGAAATTGCTTATACCACACATACCATGTGGTCAACAGAACCTTTCAGTTAATTGCATGACACGTTTTTTCAGAACAGTTTTTACACACAAGCATGTAAAAAAAAACTACCAGTACTGTGCTACTATATAACTGTGCACTCGTTGAATTTAGCTTAAACCAAGATAGATCAGGTCGTTAGAGAGAATAACTTCGATTGGATTGGTTGCTTAAAGAACAACGCCTAAAATGCAGGTACGTGCGGTTCCGGAGACGCGGGGGCGTTGTATGCAGTGCATGCGGGCGTCGCGTCGTGTCATGGCAGCGACATGTTGTATGTGCTTGTTGCCTAGCAGTGAACGCTGTGGAGGAAAAAAGAAGAGAAAAGGGTTCCCGTGGAGCAGCGTGCTCGATGCGTCTCTGTATGACCTTGTAACGCGCTTTTGAGGCAGGTTTTAGGATCACTACCAGGTGTCGTTAAAGTGGATCCATTCCATGGAGCAAGAATCAAGATCACCTGACCAAAAGCAGGAGACCCTCTTTTCGTTGTTTAATGCTGGTATACTTTTGATGGAGGAGACCGACTGTGTCAACTGAAAAAAGAAGCAAATACTGTTGGTTGTATGCATAGGGGTTCATTGCATGGATCCAGCAGTCGTTATTAAAGAGAGAAAAGATGAGAGTAAGAATTCATGTCCATTGAATCTTTCGGATGATGTATAACAACAGTAGTTTATGAAAACAAAAAGTGTCTCGGAAAACTGAGATTTAGCGAGACTGAAACAAAAATTTGTACAGAGCTCGTGCGTTCGAAGGGGCCCTAGGAAAGAAACAAATCTTGCAACAAAAATTCAAGGTGGTTTTACATGCATGATTGAGGAATGGCAAAAACTTGGATCCGCCGAATCATGGCGCTAGCTAGGCCATGCATGCGTATATGCGCAACCGTTGGTCCCATTGGGTGGTGACAAAACAATGATGGGATCTCTAGCTCTAGACAGCGCTGTTGCGAGCATGCATAGGGCCTCCTGTATTGATGGGACCTCACCCCTGACCTCGCCTTGGCCCCCCTCCCTCTACTGTATGCGGGCGTACGAGTGCTTGCTATAGCTCTCCTACTTAGCAAGTTCCAAATGAGCCGCATGTACTCATGTTTACAGGTAGAGAGTGCCAGGAAGATGCTGTACTCGGTGTGCCTCTGTGGTCACCAGCCGGCCGTAAGATGCATGGAAACGCAGCATCGATTCGACTACTTGTACACGTATACTGCTTTCTTCCCCGTGTCTTTGTACTCCTAGTATAGTACTGCAAATAATGCATCTTGTCTTGCCAGTATGATTAGGAGTCAATCTTCTAGTTCTAGCCATGGCTGTACTTCTTCATTGGCTCTTTTATTTACTATAAACCCTAGAATTATCCGTCGATGCATTGAGCGCAATGGCTCTTTTATTTACTATAAACCCTAGAATTATCCGTCGATGCATTGAGCGCAATGGCCACCATCAGACCAATGAATAAAGCACTAGACTCCACTTATCTACGTACCCTACATTCATGGGAGATTACTACTACTCCCATGTAAACGGCCTCAAATTGATGTCCCCGTTTGGATTCATAGGGTAGAGTTAGTTTGAATTAGTTTGGACTCAACTAACCAAAAAATATAGGGTTAGTTTGGGTTAGATGCATCTAACCTGCATCTAACCCTTAAAAAACGAACCCACCCAAGAGGTGCTTATTTGGGTTAGTTCTCATCGGGACCACTAAAAAACATATTTTTTTCTCTCGCTCTCCCCGCAGCAGATCCCTCCCCACTTCCTCGAAGCTTCTTGTCCTCTCCCTCCCTCCCTCCCTCTCGCACCACCCGTGAAGGCGCCTCGCCATATCCGCGCTCCCGTCCGCCACTGGTAAGCAGCTCCGCCCTATCCTCCGTTCCAACCCCCTCGTCTCTTCGTCGCCTGTCCGCCCGCCGGTAAGCAGTCGCGGCTCCTTGCGCGGCCCGTTCCCGTCGGCCTCGGCCAGCGCGGCTCCTTGCGTAGGGATGGCGGATTCGACCGGCGGGCTGCGCGAGAGGCCAGCACGACTCCTTACCGAGCGCGTCCCAGCTTGCCTCGGCCACACCAAATCCGGCAGAAAATAGGCAAAGTAGCCAAATGACTGAGAAAGGGCATTTATTGTCAACCTAACCCTGACATTCAAACACCTCTTTGGTTAGAGTTAGGTCAGGATTAGT
The DNA here is from genome assembly GCA_963921465.1 of Triticum timopheevii. Lineage (NCBI taxonomy): Eukaryota > Viridiplantae > Streptophyta > Magnoliopsida > Poales > Poaceae > Triticum > Triticum timopheevii. The sequence goes on from OY997270.1 coordinate 111,965,374, forward strand.
TTAGGAACTTTAACCTTTAACTGAGTTAGAGTATACAAACAGAAACAGAGCCGATGGCGCGTAGCCATTTCTGGGCGAGGAGAGCTAGACACGCACATCTCCGCAGGCTAGGAGCCACGACCGTAATGGCAAGGCTAGCCGCAGGGCCGGCCGATCGAGAAACCGCAGAGGCCGGCGCTTGCGGCAGCATATCTGCGCACGCTGGAAGAAGATCCCCCCCGCTCCCCCACCCAGATCCAGATCCCCCGCGCGCAGCCGGAGAATTCACTCCGGGCCACCGGCGTAATGCCTCGAAGCGCCTCGATCAGAGCGCGCGAGCGAAACCCTACGTGGGATGGGATGCGTACGAGAAGAAGGGGTTTTGCTAAACATGGCAGCATTTAGGGCCGGGCATCACAAGGCGCCCAGAGGCAGAGGCGGAAAGAGCCAGGCCACGCGCGCGGCAGGCCAAGGTCGGAGGAAGACGCCATGGAACACGCAAGCCAGGCCAGGCCAGCCACCAGACTCCACAGCTAGAGCCTAGAGCTATTGCTCTGCTGCTAGGGCCCCGCGCCCACTGGCTGGCCGCCTCGTCGCTCGATTCGACCACGTGTGCCCGCGCCGCGCGCGTACACTGCATACCGTATGTATGTAGACGCGGTGCACGTACATATACAGTCCATTTGTGTAGTGTATAGAAGATGCAGATCAGGCCAACCTTGGCTGGGCAATGTAAAGGTGAGTCGTACTATTTGTCTATATGTGTACATACCCGCCGTGAGTGATGTGCTCGACGCCTGCTGGTACTCCATTGCTATCTTGTAGTACAACACTTTAGTTTTTTTTTACACGTACGTGTTTCTTTAGTTATTACGAGTGCTTCTACGGCGTCCCATATACAGTAATTTGTAATCAATTGATTCGCTGTGCCGGCGTGGGTTAGCTTCAAATGGAAGGTAAGACTAGGAAGGCGAGTTTCTACTATTGGGCCGGCCAAGGTGTGCTGTCCATTGGTGAAGGGTATTTACTACCACGTACTACTGCACGTACGTAGTGCATTATATGGTCTGTACGCAGTGGACACACTGTGGACAGAGCGTGCGTGCGGGGCCGGGTGCCGAGAGAAACACGCTAGTGACCGATCGATCAAATGGGTGGCTCCATGGCTGGCACTCCTCACCCCTCATCCTCATGTCTAGTCCGTGGATCTCTGTACACTGTACGTGTACGTGTACGCGCATTCATGGATACTATCTAATCCCTGTGCGCGTGCGTGCGTCCTTGATTCAAAACCAAAGTTAAAACTTGACTCGATCGGGAACAAGGTACGAGACCATCGAGTCGTGGTCCGTCTCCGTCCCGCCCACCCACACCCGCTCCGCCGGCCCGTCGGAATTTCCTTTCAGCCCGGCCTACGTACTACGCCATCGGAGAGGAAAAGGACGGAACGGTCGCCAGTACAGACACGAGACCACACCGGGCCGTGGGTCCCTGGCTCACGGCGACACCTTCGGCTCCACCGGTCGGTGACCTTTTACCGCGCGCTTTTCTTTAGGACGGATGGTGGTGGCTCCAGCTCAAGTGCGGATGGGATACCCTGCTCCACCATATGGATTAGGAGAGCTACTCCTACTCCTTACTGGTAGGAGGGAGATGGCAGCAAGAGATAGGCTGGGATAAAGGCAGGCTATTTATGCTACTGCCTCGTGCCAGTACGTACTACGTAGAGTAGGAGCCCAATCGAATTTGATTTGATTTGACATGCCCATGCCCGTTCGTTTATCTTTAGGACGTTGGCCGTTTCTTCTCCTCAGTTGACTTTTCCATTACGACAAACCCGTCCTGTCCGCTTGTGTCCGTTTGAGGCAAAATGAACAGATGACACGGCTCAACGCGCGGCCGCATCCTCAAAATTTGTCTGTTTGACGTCCGGTCCGCCCAATTTTCAGCGCAAACCTGCACCTAGTTTACGTCCACACGAACGTCAAACGGATGGGCACGCGCTTACTCGTCGTCCGCCACGGGGACGCGTGGCGGCCGTCCACCTACCTCCAACGCCCAAAATCAATGCGCACGCGTGGAGGGCCCTACCTGTCAGCCACCCAGCAGGTGGGCCTTCGTCCTTCTTAAGTTGGAAGTCGTGGACCGGCCAGCCCACAACTTTCACTTCCAAGCCCGCCTGCCTCCTCGAGCCCGGACACGAGCTAGCAAACCCTAGCCGCCACTGTTGCACCCCACTCGCCTACCTCCCCGCCAGCGCCATGGGATGGCATTGGATCAACAACGGGAAGTACGACCACGAGGCCGGCTCCTCCTCTGGTCGACGCCGATCCAAAAGGTCCGCGCCGCCCGCACCACCTTCTCCGCCCACACCACCTGCTCCGCCAGCATTCAAGACCGAGTCGCCGGCGGCCGAGCACCGGGACAGGTTGTACATCCACGTCGACATCTGCCGATGCTACTGGGAGACCGCGACGCCACTACCGTGGGGAGATGTCCACCTGCCGGACAACTGGCATCTCTCCACCGACCGCGTGCCCATCCCACCAGTGCCAGTGAGCGGCCGCGGCCGCCTCGACGAGATCAATCGACGTCACGCCCGCCTGCCACCAGATCTGTTGGACGACCCCAGGTACGCCATGGATTCACCGCAGTGGGATACGTGGCTCCACGATGAGCACGACCTGTGGCAGCAATCTTTTTTGGCCGGTCGTTCTCTGAGCCCGCGCCGCTCGCGTCATCCTCGTGCTCACAACCTTCCCGAACACGGGGTCGTAGGCGTGTGCACGACATCACGCCGATGCCTTCTCCGTCCCCATCCCCGCCACCGCTGCCGCCTATGACCGAGGAGGAGGAGGCGCGCCTCATGAGGCGGGTCATGGAGGACTCCATGACCACCCATGACGAGTGGCAATGGGATGGCCTGCAGACCGCGCTGACCCTCTCTACGGTCGGTGGCGTGGCCATCCCGGAGCTGGACCTCGACGTCAAGGAGGAGGTGTAGGAGGAGATGGTGGAGGAGCCACCCGTCGCCACGTGGAACCCTTGTCTGGTGGGCCAGCGGTGGAGCTGGGGTCGTGCAAGGCGCCGGAGATGGCTGGCTCGGTGGGTATCGGGCCATGGTCAACCACGCCACCACGGTCACCAGAGCAGGAGCAGGAGCCACGGGAGGGGTGGTGCAGGCCCCTCCGGTCTGGCAGGGGCTGCCAGCCCACCTTTGGCAGCCACCTCCCTATGTCGACCTCACCAGCGACGATGACGAGTAGGACGACGGCTCCTGAAGACGACCACAACCACACGTCGACGACCCTTTATATAGTTTTTTAATGTCTTTTATTGAGTTTTAGTTTAATTAAGACATGTGTTGAACTTGTGTACTATGGATGTGTGGATGTTCATGTTTATATTTATGTTTCGTATTATTTGCAAGTTTATTTTGTTTTTTTGGCAAAAAATCAAAGTCCACAAACCCGGACAGTTTGGGATGAAGCGTGTCGGTTGGGCGCACCGATGGCCGCACGACCACAAGCGGATGGCCGTGTCCGTCTTCCTGCCTCATACAGATGAAAAGCAGACGAAACAGACGTCCATTTGGGGTCGCGCGTCGGAGTTGGCCTTAGATTGGTCATAAAAGATTTTTTGAGGCAAAAGCACTAGAGACCCAGAAACTTGCAATGAATGTGATCTTTTAGTCCACAAACTTGCTAAAGGTGATTACGAACCAACATGTGGTTGTATGGTTAGAGGGACTGTGGTATCCCCAGCCCACTAGGGTTTAAGTCCTGGTGCTCACATTATTCCTGAATTTATTTCAGGATTTCCGGCGATGTGCTTTCAAGGGAAGGGGACGTTCCCGTCGACGACGTGGTGCCTATGGTGACTTCGTAAATTTCAAGATGACACGCCGGCTCAGTCTCTCCGAGGTGCTCATAGGGGTAGGGTGCACTAAAAATATATACACTTTCGTGATGATACGTGTTTGTCACAGTAGATCACGTTTTCTGTCATAATGCATGTACATCCATGACGATTTTATGACAGAATCAAGATAGTCATACGTGTGCTGTCGTAGAAGTGTTCCATGACAATACCGAAATTATCATCACGGAAGTGTCCACTTCCATGACGATAAATGCCGCGTCATAGAAGTGCTTTCGTCAAGGGTAACTGACACGTGCCATCCACCGTAATGAGTCGACGTTAAGCTATCGGGTACGATTTTGGATCTTATAACCCGCTAACAACCACGACCAATGGCACTTTTCCACGTGTAAAGTTCTCATTGGCCGACGGAACCACGTGTCAGCTCTGTGTTGGCACAGATGTCAATCACCCAATGGGCGAGATGCGCCTATAATATGTTGACACATGGACCGGCCCAAAAGTGGCCCATAAAGATTAAATGGGCCGGCCCAACTAAAGGCCCACAAGATTTTCCAGACCATAATGGGCCGACCCATCTAAAGGCCCACAAGATTTTGCAGACAATAATAGGCCGGCCCAGCTAAAGGCCCATAAGATTTTGCACACCATAATGGGCCAGCCCAGCTAAAGGCCCACAAGATTTTGAAGACACTAGTGGGTCGACCTGTTAACAGTCTGCCATGTTTTGGTCCAAATGCCGGCCCATATTTGATCCGGTCCAGTAACACCCTGCCACGTTTTGGGCCTAATGAGGGCCCATACGAGATCCGGCCCGTTAATAGCCTACCACGTTCTGGGTCATATTATGGCCCATATCAGATCAGGCCCTTTAAGAGCCTTTGGGCTAAATTATGGCCCATATCAGATTTGGCCCGCCAACTGGACCGTGTGCTTTTGGGCCCAATTGAGGTCCGATTAGAATTTCTATTTGCTAAAGGCACATTTAGTAATACAGCCTGATATTAGTTTCGGCCTGTTAAAGGCCCGTTTAACATTTCGGCCCTATATTTGTTTCGGCCTGTTAAAAGCCCGTCATATAGTTGGGCCTAACTATGGCCCACTTTGCACCCGGCCTGCTCACAGCTGATAATCAGATTGGACCAAACAAGGACCAAGACAATTTTGGCTTATTATCGGCTAGTGATGTTATTGGCACAATCATGGGTCGAGGTCAATTTCGTCCTGTTGTCGGCCCGTGAGCTGTTCGGCACGTTTCAGACCCAACCTACTTTTCAGCCTACTAAAAGCCCATTGAATTTTCTTGCGAATATAGGGCCGGCGGTTTACTCGGCCTATTAAAGGCCTGAAACTACTAGTGGGCCAATTTAAATTTAGGCCTGTTAACGGACCAAGATGACTGGGCCCATGATGCGGCCCATACATAGTGATTTGCGTGACGACCCGATTATGTACCATAATTTTACGGTTTGGCCGGTTTACTTTTCATGGAGCGAAGACAGGATATATATACAGTAAAATAACTGCAGCATCGTGAATAAGAAAAAACCTAGACTATACAATAAAGAAATTACGACATATTACATCCACTAGGCATCAAAGTTCGCCACTATGATAATAAAGCACAAGCAGAAGCGTTCAGATATTATTTCTTCTCTAGAGCTCACAAACATCCGGGTGAAATAGATAAAAAGTATCTTCTGCAAGCAAAAGCATTCAACTGTTCAACCTGGATCCAAAATTTGTCAAGAAATAACACTTATTGTGCTTTGCAAAAAATGATCTTTAAGAATTATGAGTATCATTTTTTTAATTTTTTCTAGACCACCATGAATGTACTCCCTCCGTCTACGTGAATAAGTCATCTTAAGTTGTGCACCGTGACCAAGGAGGGGGAAACGAGAGAACTTAATGTTTATTTGCTAACTAATAGCATTGCATGCAATGAACTAACCACTGCATGTTGTGTTTGGTAGTCTCGAGTCATTGAAAACATGCATGCCCCACATCTAATATTGGTTGATATGTCAAGAAACAAGAAACAAGGTGGGAGTTAATGCACCGCGCCCTAAGTGTTATGGGATTATTTGGTTTTTGTAAGGTGACTTGGAAGGGGGCTGATAACCCACAAGTGTAGGGATCGCAACAGCTTTCGAGGGTAAAGTATTCAACCCAAATTTGTTGATTCGGCACAAGGGGAGCCAAAGAACATTATTGAGTATTAGCAGTTGAGTTGTCAATTCAACCACACCTGGATAACTTAGTATCTACAACAAATTATTTAGTAGCAAAGTAGTATGATAATAAAGGTAATGATAGCAAAAGTAATGTTTTTGGGTTTTGTAATGATTGTAACAATACCAACGGAAAAGTAAATAAGCGAAACACAAGATGTGAAAAGCTCGTAGGCAATGGATCAATGAGGGATAATTATGTCGGATGCAATTCCTCATGTAATAGCTATAACATAGGGTGACACACAACTAGCTCCAGTTCATCAATGTAATCTAGGCATGTATTCCGTAAATAGTCATGCGTGATTATGGAAAAGAACTTGCATGACATCTTTTGTCCTACCCTCCCGTGGCAGCGGGGTCCTAGCAAAAACTAAGGGATATTAAGGCCTCCTTTTAATAGAGAACCGGAACAAAGCATTAGCACATAGTGCATACATGAACTCCTCAAACTACGGTCATCACCGAGAAGTATCCCGATTATTGTCACTTCGGGGTTGTCGGATCATAACACATAATAGGTGACTATAGACTTGCAAGATAGGATCAAGAACACACATATATTCATGAAAACATAATAGGTTCAGATCCGAAATCATGGCACTCGGGCCCTAGTGACAAGCATTAAGCATACCAAAGTCATAGCAACATCAATCTCAGAACATAGTGGATACTAGGGATCAAACCCTAACAAAACTAACTTGATTACATGATAAATCTCATCCAACACATCACCGTCCAGCAAGCCTACGATGGAATTACTCACGCACGGCGGTGAGCTTCATGAAATTGGTGATGGAGGATGGTTGATGATGACGACGACGACGAATCCCCCTCTCTGGAGCCCCGAACGGACTCCAGATCAGCCCTCCCGAGAGAGATTAGGGCTTGGCGGCGGCTCCGTATCATAAAACGCGATGGAACTTTCTCTCTGATTGTTTTCTCCGCGAGACAGAATATATGGAGTTGGAGTTGAGGTCGGCGGAGCCTCAGGGGGCCCACGAGACAGGGGGCGCGCCCAGGGGGGTGGCGCGCCCCCACCCTCATGGACAGGGTGTGGCCCCCCTGGTCTTGATTCTTTTGCCAGTATTTTTTATATTTTCCAAAAAATGCCTCCGTGGATTTTTAGGACATTCCGAGAACCTTTGTTTTCTACACATAAAACAACATCATGGCAATTCTGCTGAAAACAGCGTCAGTCCGGGTTAGTTTCATTCAAATCATGCAAGTTAGAGTCCAAAACAAGGGCAAAAGTGTTTGGAAAAGTAGATACGTTGGAGACGTATCAACTCCCCAAGCTTAAACCTTTGCTTGCCCTTAAGCAATTCAGTTGATAAACTGAAAGTGATAAAGAAAAACTTTTACAAACTCTGTTTGCTCTTGTTGTTGTAAACATGCAAAGCCAGCATTCAGGTTTCAGCAAATATTATGAACTAACCATACTCAAAAAAACACTTAGGTCTCACAATAACTCATATCAATGGCATAATCAGCTAGCGAGCCATAATAACAAAACTCGGATGACAACACTTTCTCAAAACAATCATAACATGATATAACAAAATGGTATCTCTCTAGACCTTTCTGAGACCGCAAAACATAAATGCAGAGCACATTTAAAGATCAAGGACTGACTAAACATTGTAATTCATGGTAAAAGAGATCCTGTCAAGTCATACCCAATATAAACCAATAATAAGGAATGCAAATGACAGTGTGCTCTCCAGCTGGTGCTTTTTAATAAGAAGGGTGATGACTCAACATAAAAGTAAATAGATAGGCCCTTCGCAGAGGGAAGCAGGGATTTGTAGAGGTGCCAGAGCTCGATTTTAAAATAGAGATTGAATAACATTTTGAGAGGCATACTTTCACTGTCAACGCAAAAACTATGAGATGGCTGTATCTTCCATACTACATGCATTATAGGCAGTTCCCAAACAGAATGGTAAAGGTTTATACTCCCCCAACCACCAACAAGCATCAATCCATGGCTTGCTCGAAACAACGAGTGCCTCCAACTAACAACAACCCTGGGGGGGTTTTGTTTAATTATTTTGATTTGCTTTGATCTTTTTGGATCACGGGACTGGGAATCCCGGTTACCGGCCCTTTCACGTGAATGAGGAGCGGTGTCCACTCCTCTTGAGAATAACCCACCTAGCATGGAGGATATAGGCAGCCCTAGTTGAAACATGAGCTGCTCGAGCATACAAAATAGAATTTCATTTGAAGGTTTGGAGTTTGGCACATGCAAATTTACTTGGAACGGCAGGTAAATACCGCATATAGGAAGGTATGGTGGACTCATATGGAATAACTTTGGGGTTTAAGGAGTTTGGATGCACAAGCAGCATTCCCGCTTAGTACAGGTGAAGGCTAGCAAAAGACTGGGAAGCGACCAACTGTGAGAGCGACAACAGTCATAAACATGCATTAAAATTAATTCACACCGAATACAAGCATGAGTAGGATATAATCCACCATGAACATAAATATCATGAAGGCTATGTTGATTTGTTTCAACTACATGTGTGAACATGTGCCAAGTCGAGTCACTCAATTCATTCAAAGGAGGATACCATCTCATCATACCACATCATAATCATTCTAATAGCATGTTGGCACGCAAGGTAAACCATTATAACTCGTAGCTAATCAAGCATGACACAAGCAACTATAATCTCTAAATTTCATTGCAAATATGTTTACTTCATAATAAGCTGAATCAGGAATGATGAACTCATCATATTTACAAAAACAAGAGAGGCCGAGTTCATAACAGCTTTTCTCATCTCAATAAGTCCATCATATATCGTCATTATTGCCTTTCACTTGCACGGCCGAACGATGTGTATAATAATAATAGTGCACGTGCATTGGACTAAGCTGGAATCTGCAAGCATTCAACTCAAGAGAGAAGACAAGTAATATGGGCTCTAAGTTAAATAAACAATCATGCATATGAGAGCCACTAAACATTTTCAATATGGTCTTCTACTCTCGACCCCCAAAGAGAAGAAAATAAAATAAAACTATTTACACAGGAAAGCTCCCAACAAGTGAGAAGAAGAACGAGAAATCTTTTTGGGTTTTCATTTTAATTTCTACTACAAGCATGGAAATTAAACTAACTAATTTTTTTTGGTTTTTCTTAAGGTTTATCAAACACACAAGAAGAAAGCGAGAAAAAGAAAATTAAACTAACATGGATAATACAATGAAAGAGTATGAGCATCGACAACTAGGATAGTGTGTGAACATGAATGTAAAGTCGGTGAGAAATACGTACTCCCCCAAGCTTAGGCTTTTGGCCTAAGTTGGTCTAATGCCAAGGATAGCCTGGCTGATATCCGTAGTTGTAATTGGGGTCGTCCTGAGATGCAGCAGCAAATGCCTCCTGAGCTGCGGCATGTTGGCGAGCCGCCTCCGCTCTCCCTTCGTGTTCAGCTGCTTCCTCCCTGGTAACAACATATCTTCCTTTTGCCTGGTAATCAAAAAGGAGAGGAGCAGGAAGAGTAACATGGACAGCGTGGCGTCTGTCATAGATTAGTCGATACTGGAGGAATTGTTCATTCCTCCTAAGAAAATGATGATTGACCATAGCGTCATAATCTAGATAAGCAGGGGGTAACATGATATCCCCCTCTCGTGGGGCTATACCAAGATAGTTAGCCACACGGGTCGCATAAATTCCTCCAAATAAATCTCCAGCTCTACCATTATTATGCAACCTACGTGCAACTATTGCCCCCAAGTTATAATCTTTATAACCTAACACAGCACTCTTGAGGACACAAAGATCAGGAACACACATATGACATGCTTCGTCTTTACCATTAATGCATCTACCAATGAAGAGAGCAAAATAATGTATAGCAGGAAAATGAATGCTCCCTATGGTAGCTTGTGCTATATCCCTGGATTCTCCCACAGTAATACTAGCAAGGAAATCTCTAAATTCAGATTTGTGGGGATCATTAATATTGCCACACCGTGGAAGTTTGCAAGCAGTTGTAAAATCCTCTAAGTCCATGGTATAAGATGTATCATAGATATCAAATAGGACACTAGGAGAATTACGTGTACAATTATATTTAAACCTCCGCACAAAGGAATCAGTCAATTGATAGTACTGAGGACACTTATCTTGTAAGAAGTCCTCCAGATCAGCGTTACGCACATACGCATCAAATTCCTCCTTAAAGCCTGCTTCGACCATAAAATCATCGGATGGCCACTCACAAGCTCGAACATTTGCATCCCTCGGTAATTCAACGTCTTGCTCACGTATAGCAATCCTGGGCCCTTTCTTCACCAAGGAACCACCTTGGTACATTCTCCTAGACATAATTCTTTTTCTGATGAATTTCTAAAATTTTAGTAACTTCAAAATAAAAGTGAATAAAACTAAACAAGATTGATAGCAACTACTCCTACAAGTGCCTAGAGCCTATATCATGCATTGGAATTGCTTGGGACCTCATAAATTTGACATGCAAGCTCAAGAACATGGTCACCTATGCAGCAAAAATTTGCAATGAATAAAGCACTAGAACAAAAACTAATTGGACCAATGGAGGAGTCACATACCAAGCAACAATCTCCCAAAGCAGTTTTGTGAATGGAGCTTTGAGCAAGGAGATCGAAAATCGCAGCAAAATGAACTAGAACTCGTGCTTGAGCTGGATGGGGCTTTTTTGGGAATAAGATGGAGTGTGTGGGTGCTGGCATAAGTGGAGGGGGGCCACCAGGGGCCCACGAGACAGGGGGACGCGCCCAGGGAAGGTGGGCACGCCCTCCACTCTCGTGGCCTGGTGCTTGCCCCTCTTGCAGTGATTTCAGTGCCTAAAATCTTCAAATATTCCATAAAAATTCATACTAAATTTGCAGGGCATTTGGAGCACTTTTATTTTCGGGATATTTTTTTTGCACGGATAATTCAGAAAACAGACAGATAAAACTATTTTTGATTTATTTATTCTAAATAACAGAAAGTAAAGAAGAAGGTATAGATGGTTGTGCTGTCTAGTTTCATCCATCTCGTGATCATCAAAATGAATCCACTAACAAGGTTGATCAAGTCTTGTTAATAAACTCATTCCGAATAACACGGAACCGGAGAAATTTTGAATAACACTAAGTTACCTCAACAGGGATATGAACATCCCCAATAATAAGAATATCATACTTTTTCTTGACAGTAGTGAGAGGAAATTCAAAACCTCCAATAGTAATAGTTGGAACTTTTCCAATAGAGTTGATGCTATGAACTTGAGATTGTTTCCTCGGAAAGTGTACCGTATGCTCATTACCATTAACATGAAAAGTGACATTGCCTTTGTTGCCATCAATAACAACCCCTCGAGTATTCAAAAAGGGTCTACCAAGGACAAACGACATACTATCGTCCTCGGGAATATCAAGAATAACAAAGTCCGTTAAGATAGTGACATTTGCAACCACAACAGGCACATCCTCACAAATACCGACAGGTATAGCAGTTGATATATCAGCCATTTGCAAAGATATTTCAGTAGGTGTCAACTTATTCAATTCAAGTGTACGATATAAAGAGACAGGCATAACACTAACACCGGCTCCAAGATCACATAAAGCAGTTCTAACATAATTTCTTTTAATGGAGCATGGTACAGTTGGTACCCTGATACGTCCATTTTGCATCATGCTTTTATATCAATATTTATTGCATTATGGGATGTTATTACACATTATATCTCAATACTTATGGCTATTCTCTCTTATTTTACAAGGTTTACCATGAAGAGGGGGAATGCCGGCAGCTGGAATTCTGGCTGGAAAAGGAGCAAATATTGGAAACCTATTCCGCACTGCTCCAAAAATCCTGAAACTCCACGAAACATGTTTTTGGAATAAATAATAATTATTGGGCGAAAGAATTTCACCAGGGGCCCACACCCTGTCCAGGAGGGTGGGGGGCGCGCCCACCCCTACTGGGCGCGCCCCCTGTCTCCTGGGCCCCCTAGTGGGCCCCCGGTGTCCATCTTCTGCTATATGAGAGCTTTTACCCTGGAAAAAATCATGGGCAAGCTTACGGGACGAAACTCTTCCGCCACGAGGCGAACCGAGGCGGAACCTTGGCGGAACCAATCTAGCTAGGGCTCTGGCGGAGCTGTTCTGCCGGGGACACTTCCCTCCGGGAGGGGGAAATCATCACCAACGTCATCACCAATGATCCTCTCATCGGGAGGGCGTCAATCTCCATCAACATCTTCACCAGCACCATCTCCTCTCAAAACCCTAGTTCATCTCTTGTATCCAATCTTGTATCAAAACCACAAATTGGTACCTGTGGGTTGCTAGTAGTGTTGATTACTCCTTGTAGTTGATGCTAATTGGTTTACTTGGTGGAAGATCATATGTTCATATCCTTAATGCGTATTATTACTCCTCTGATTATGAACATGAATATGCTTTGTGAGTAGTTACGTTTGTTCCTGAGGACATGGGTGAAGTCTTGCTATTAGTAATCATGTGAATTTGGTATTCGTTCGATATTTTGATGAGATGTATGTTGTCTTTTCCTCTAGTGGTGTTATGTGAACGTCGACTACATGACACTTCACCATTATTTGGGCCTAGAGGAAGGCATGGGGAAGTAATAAGTAGATGATGGGTTGCTAGAGTGACAGAATCTTAAACCCTAGTTTATGCGTTGCTTCGTTAGGGGCTGTTTTGGATCCATATGTTTAATGGTGTGGTCAGGTTTACCTTAATACTTCTTTTGTAGTTGCGGACGCTTGCAATAGGGGTTAATCATAAGTGGGATGCTTGTCCAAGTAAGGGCAGTACCCAAGCACCGGTCCACCCACATATCAAATTATCAAAGTAGCGAACGCGAATCATATAGCGTGATGAAAACTAGCTTGACGATAATTCCCATGTGTCCTCGGGAGCTCCTTTCTCATTATTAGAAATTTTCCAGGCTTATCCTTTAATACATAAAGGATTGGGCCACCTTGCTGCACTTTATTTACTTTATTTACTTGTTACTCGTTACTATTTATCTTATCACAAAACTATCTATCACTTACAATTTCAATGCTTGCAGAGAAAACCTTACTGAAAACCGCTTATCATTTCCTTTTGCTCCTCGTTGGGTTCGACACTCTTACTTATCGAAAGGACTACGATAGATCCCCTACACTTGTGGGTCATCAAGACTCTTTTCTGGCGCCGTTGTCGGGGAGTGTAGCGCTTTTGGTGAGTGGAACTTGGTAAGGAAACATTTATATAGTGTGCTGAAATTTTCTGTTACTTGTCACTATGGAAACTAATCCTTTGAGGGGCTTGTTCGGGGTATCTTCACCCCGACCAAAAGAGCAAAGAGTTTCTCCTCAACCTACTGAACTTTTTGAAAATATTTACTTTGAGATTCCTTCGGGTATGATAGAGAAACTGCTAGCTAATCCATTTGCAGGAGATGGAACATTGCATCCCGATTTACACCTTATCTTTGTGGATGAAGTTTGTGGATTATTTAAGCTTGCAGGTATTCCCGATGATGTTGTCAAAAGGAAGGTTGTCGGTGTCAAAACCGGCGGATCTCGGGTAGGGGGTCCCGAACTGTGCGTCTAGGCGGATGGTAACAGGGGACAAGGGACACGATGTTTTACCCAGGTTCGGGCCCTCTTGATGGAGGTAAAACCCTACGTCCTGCTTGATTAATATTGATGATTTGGGTAGTACAAGAGTGGATCTACCACGAGATCAAGGAGGCTAAACCCTAAAGCTAGCCTATGGTATGATTGTTGTAATGTACGTTGTGTCCTACGGACTAAAGCCCTCCGGTTTATATAGACACCGGAGAAGGCTAGGGTTACACAGAGTCGGTTACAATGGTAGGAGATCTACATATCCGTATTGCCAAGCTTGCCTTCCACGCCAAGGAAAGTCCCATCTGGACACGGGACGGAGTCTTCAATCTTGTATCTTTGTAGTCTTGGAGTCCAGCGGACGATGATAGTCCGGCTGTCCGGACACCCCCTAGTCCAGGACTCCCTCAGTAGCCCCTGAACCAGGCTTCAATGACGATAAGTCCGGCGCGCATAATGTTCGGCATTGCAAGGCGGGTTCCTCCTTTGAATAACCCAGAGAAGATCATGAACACCAGGATAGTGTCCGGCTTTGCAAAATAAATTCCACATTCTACCTTAGAGAGAATAAAATGCACATAAGTTCAATCTGCTGACGTATTTTGAGGCATGACATCACACCACTACCAAGCCTTTACTTGAACCGTTTTTTATTATACCACCTCAGCACGTTTAGCGAAGCGGTTTCCTTGGCACGTCTTGTCGAAGCAGAGATCGTGCTCCCCTTATTCCGGGATTCTCATCAATACAAGCGTGGGTAACCCAACCGTGCCCGTCGCCACGCCTCCTCTATCGAAGGTGAATCCCAAACGGTCACGAAGACGGCTCTTGGTATTTTCCCCCTTTATAAGAGGACCAAGGCTCGTTTCTTTTCTTCAATCTTCCATCGAATCTTCTCCTTGCTCCAAGTTCCAACACCCAGAGCCCCAGATTCGAGCGCTTCGGATTTTCAACAATGTCCGGCTCCGACCTTCAGGGTCGGTGGATGCACGGAGGAGGACGTGCTAAAGCTGCGTGATGCCAAGTACCTATCCTTCGAGATTTCGCACATGTTGCCCGCCCAAGGGCAGGCCGTACCCACTCCCGAGCCCGGTGAGTATGTCGTCTTCGTACCCCACCTCCGTCGGGGTTTAGGCTTCTCGACGGACCCCTTCGTGAGAGGGCTCATGTTCTACTACGGGCTGGATTTTCACGACTTGGCTCCGGAGTCCAACCTCCATATTTCCGCATTCATTATTGTCTACGAAGCCTTCCTCCGTGTCACCCCCCACTTCGGCCTGTGGCTGAAGACCTTCAATGTGGAGCCGAAGATGATCGGGGGGCGTCAAGCGGAGTGCAGCGGGGCGGCCATAAGCAGGAGGGCCGATGCCCCGTGGCCCGAGGGCTCCTTCCAAGAGGAGCTTAGCTTGTGGCAGCAGGAATGGTTCTATATCACCGCTCCGAAGGGCAGCAAGCAAAAGCCGCCGCCTTCATTCCGCCCGGGACCTCCACGCCGATTGATGTCGTGGGTCAACCAAGGGCTCAATTGGGGGCCGTCCGAAGACACGCCTTTATTGCAGGGCCGGATTCAAGACCTCCAAGCGGGGGAGATCAATCTGGTGGTGGTGATGCAGGTCATGCTAATCAGGCGTCTTCTGCCCTGCAAACGCCGTCCTCTCCGGTTATGGGAGTTCAATCCGGAGGGACCGCGAACTCTCCAACACTTCATGGGTATGACGCCCGTGGAGATGTACAAGTTGTTCTTCGGACCGCAGGCGGCGTGTCCGGAATTGACCGAGGACGCAGGCCTAAGCTGCAATCGCCCGGATACACAGGTAAGTAGCTCAAAGTCCGGACGTTCTGTTTGTTTGCTTTTCTGAAATTCGCCTTCTAACCCATTATTCTTCATCAGGAGTGGGTAGCGCGATCGAAGCTGATAAGGTGTCCGGCCCCCCTCCCAGAGACCGCACCGGAGCCCGTGCTGGTCAGAATGTTGGAGGTCGCGCCCGTAGAAGGGGGCGATGGGGAAAATAGAAGAGCTATCGCCTCGCCCAAGGGGGCGCCTGAAGAGGGGGGGATCGAAAATCCCTCCTTCCAGGGGGAGAAGAGGACCGCCTCCAAAGACCCGGAGGCCAAAGCCCCTAAGCGGGGGAAGAAATCTTTACCGGAGGGTCCTGTGTCCGGGGAGAACCCGGACGTACAATCGTCTCTAAAGGATCATCCCTCCAGCAAGCCGTGAGTAGGAAAGGGGGGTTCATAAATAAGAAAATACCCCTATTTGTGCTTCTGTGGATAACCGAAATTTTTACCTTACAGTTCGGATCTGCGGCCTTCTCAGATGAGTTCGTCTTCGGGGGATCTTCGTCCGGAGATGATGGAGAGCAAAACGCCTCCGTCTGCTGCGCCGTCGGACCGGGCAGACGAGCCTGAAGTATCATCACGGAGGGTATCCCAGATTCCGGTGGGGCCAGAGAGTGCGGTGCCAATTAGTGTCCGGCCGGGGGAGCTGAAGGATCTGCTTGAGAGGGCGTCCATCTCAGGAGATCACCGTGCTTTGATGAGTATGGTGATTGGAAGGATTTCGTCCGCCGAAAGCGGATTGCATAGTGCCGTCAGGAGTTTGCTGGCGGGATTTGAGGTACGTAAGAACGACGCACCTTTTTGACAGTTTAGCACATAGAAGTGCGCCCTATATAGATAGTAGCCCCTGAGACTCGGTAGGTTGTCGAAAGCGACAGCGTGCCGAGGATCAAAATCGCAGGTAATGAATGTCGCCATTCCTATGCAGGTGGCGAATAGTGCGGGGGCTAGCCAGACTAGTGGAGTTGTCGAGTTAATGCGGCAACTCGATGTGGCGGATGCGGACATCGCACTTGTCAACCGGCGACTTGACGAGTCGCAACGTAAATGAATTCTCTGCAGTCACTTATTTAAGGGAGTCAAAGCCCGCTTCTGACAATATATATTGTGTGATACAGACGGTGCTGCTGCTGTGGAGAGCCTTCGGGCCGAGCTTGCTCAAGCTAAGGAGCAAGCCCGAAGGAGTGATGCGGCTGCCTCGAGGGCGGCCGAGGAGTTGAAAGCCGAGAAGGCTGCACACTGCCTAAGCAGGGAAAAGATGGCCGAATTGGCCATGAAATTGAAGGATGCTGCCGACCGCAATGAGGCTCTTGAAAAGGAGCGCCTATCGGAGCGGGAAGACCTAGGGAAGGCCACCGCCGAGGCCAAGGATGCCCGTTCTGCAATGCGGGCTATGAAGGAGGAGCTGCGCCAGGCCGAAGATATTGTGGCTGGCAGGCCTTTTCTGCTGCGTCGCCAGTTTACGGATCCAAAGTATGCTCAACTTGGCCAGCTGTGGGGTCCGGAGGATCCATATATGGACTTAGCGGCAAGTGCGGCTGATGCCGTTGTGCACTTCCGGAGCCAGAAGGATCACAAGATGGAAGAGCTATTTTGGTCTCAATTCCATAGTCCGGACCGTTCACTTCCGTTGACCGATCGGTTGGCCGAATGGGCTGAGCTGAACAGGTTGTCCGGACTCGCCATGACTGATATCGTGGCTCATGTCTGGCCAGAGAGGCCCAAGGCGACGAGTTATTTCGGCTTATTGCAGCAATTTCTTGGCGCGGTGCCGCATATCAAGAAGATGAAGCGGTCGGCCTGCATAGAAGGTGCGCGGATGGCCCTTGCCCGTGTGAAGACACATTGGACAGAGATGGATGCCACCGCTATTGCAGCCCAGGGTTCGGATGAGAGCCGGTTACCCGCTGAGCACTATTTTGGGGAAGTTATGCGTGGCGCTCGTGTAATAGAGTCGTAGTGCTCGAAAAATGTCACGTTCAAATGAACGTTTTATCTTGTAAAACAATAATTATGTTGTAACCACTTTTTATACTTGTGCGTTCCAAGTATTAGAATATCTCCTATGCGTCCGTTTATGTATACATTTGTATAACCTGAAAGATTGCAGTCTTCAGCTTCAGCCCCCACGCACAAGGTGCGGGGGTGTTCGCAAAAAATAGCGCGTTTTCACACTTAATCCGACGTCTCGGTCCTGTTAAGGAGGTGGTAGCGTAGCAAACGAGGCAATCCGGACTATGATGCTTTATCACTTTCACTTAGCCATTGGAGTTCGAGGGTGGGGCTACGATATAGCCCCTTGGGGCACCGCGCTTCTCCGAATTCGGGGCGCGTGTGTGCCTGACCGGGAAACGGTCCTTCATCAAAGCAGGGAATTCTAAACATTCCGGTAGTCGATCGAGTGGTTGACTAGTCTCTCGCTGTATCATGACAGTCAGTTTTCGGCTTTCTCTACTGAGGTGCTCGCCCAGCCGAACTGGGGCACAATCGCAGTAGTTCTCCTGGTGCCGCGTTAGCCGATGATACGGAACGTAAGGCAGCAAAACACAGGAGCCGGGCAAACCCAACATTTGACCAAAGACATGATTCAGAGCTGATGCATATAAGGCCTAACTCAAGACGCCGAACACTCCCTAAGGTGTTCGGTCTTTATAATAATGGGCAGAACAATGCCCTAAGCCCCTAGTGTCCAGGTACGGGCATGGTCCTCTGACGCGGCTGATGCCAAAACGTCAAGCTCCGCTTTGGTTATAATGAGAAACCAAGGGATTATAACAACAAGAGACAGTAAAAAAGGTTTACGCAGGGTCTTAATCTGAAAAGAATCCTAGCGACGGGTCCCTACTGCACGTCTGCGCCTGTGTCTCCGTTGTGCCGTTATCCTGGACGGGTGTGCACGTTGTTCATCTGTAAAAGGAGAGGAACTTAGTTTGAAAGAAACTCGTGCGAAAAAGAATATATACGAAAAAAGAAATATAAATAAGTGAAGCGGAGTCTGTATGAGCTCGTTGTTGCTTGTGCGCGCAGCCCCTTGTGAAGGGATGTGCGGCTAGGTTGCCCCTAGCTTATTTATGCCGGACTCGTCTGACCGTGTCCAGGGTCTTTAAATGACCCTCGCACTGAAATGATGCCATGTGGACCGGGCATCTTAAGTGTAAGAGACGCGTAATGTGGTATGGCGTTGAAGCGGACAAAAGCTTCTCGTCCCAAGAGTGCTTGATAGCTACTTTTAAATGGGACGATATGAAAGATTAGTTTTTCGCGTCGAAAGTTGTTCGGTGATCCAAACACAACTTCTAGTAATAAGGAGCCTGTGCACTTGGCGTAAGGCCCTGGCGTCACTCCTTTAAAGGAAGTGCGGCTGTGTCAAATTTTAGTAAGGTCTATCCCCAACTTGCGGATTGTGTTTGGATACAGCAGGTTTAAGTCACTGCCTCCGTCCATCAGGACTTCTGTAAATTGCAGTCCGTCGATTATAGGATCCAATATCAGGGCAGTCCATCCTGCATTTCGAACGCTTCTGGAATAATCCAGGTGGTCGAAAGTGATTGGTTTTGATGTCCAATCTCTATGTTTCGCTGGGTTGGACCGTGCGAGCCCCATTTTAACGGGTGCCGCACTGTTTTTCCGTATTATCACATGAAGTGAATTTACTGCTTTGACCTCTTGTGGGAAATTCTTTTGTTTTCCGGTGCTCTGCTAGTGGGGTTTATCATCTTCGCTTGATGCGTCGAGCCCCTTGTGTTCGGCGTTTAGTCGGCTGGACTGTTTGAAAACCCAACAATCTCGGTGGGTGTGGTTTGCAGGCCTTCCGGGGGTACTGTGGATTTGACATATCCGACCCAAAATCTTGTTTAAGTTGGATAGCTCATCGCTGTTATCCTTAAGGGGCGGTGTTTTGTTGTGTGGCCGCGAGCTTTTGAATCCGGCGTTGACTGCCGTGCTCTTTGGGCTTTTCTCTTTATTCCGGCGCTGCTCTTTTCTGCGCCGTGATTTTCCGTTTCCATCTCTGATCTCGGATGTACTTGGGTCGCTGGTGCTGCATCTTGCTAGCCAGCTATCCTCTCCCGCACAAAAGCGGGTCATGAGGCTTGTTAGCGCGGACATTGTCCTTGGCTTCTCTTGGCCGAGGTGTCTGGCGAGCCATTCGTCTCGGACGTTGTGTTTAAAAGCTGCTAATGCTTCGGCGTCCGGACAGTCGACAATTTGGTTCTTTTTGGTGAGGAACCTGTTCCAGAATTTGCGCGCTGACTCTCCGGGCTGTTGAGTTATATGACTGAGATCATCTGTTGAGTTATATGCAGGTATTCCTGATGATGTTGTCAAAAGGAAGGTCTTCCCTTTATCTTTGAAGGGAGATGCATTGACATGGTATAGGCTATGTGATGATACGAGATCTTGGAATTATAAACGATTGAAGTTGGAATTTCACCAGAAGTTCTATACTATGCATCTTGTTCATTGTGATCATAATTACATATATAATTTCTGGCCTCGCGAAGGAGAAAGCATCGCTCAAGCTTGGGGGAGGCTTAAGTCAATGTTATATTCATGCCCCAATCATGAGCTCTCCCGGGAAATGATTATTCAAAAATTTTATGCTCGGCTTTCTCTTAATGATCGCAACCTTCTCGATATTTCCTGTGCTGGTTCTTATATGCTGAAGACTATTGATTTCAAATGGGATTTATTGGAAAGAATTAAACGCAACTCTGAAGATTGGGGTTCTAACAATGGTAAGGAGTCAGGTATGACACCTAAGTTTGATTGTGTTAAATCTTTTATGGATACTGATGCTTTCCGTGGATTTAGCGCTAAATATGGACTTGATTCTGAGATAGTAGCTTCTTTCTATGAATGTTTTGCTACTCACGTTGATCTCCCTAAACAAAAGTGGTTCAAATATAACCCTCCTGTTGAAGTGAAAGTAGTCGCACCTATTACAGTTGAAGAAAATACTATCACCTATAGTGATCCTATTGTTCCTACTTATGTTCAGAAACCTCCTTTCCCTATTAGGATAAAGGATCATGCTAAAACTTCGACTGTTGTTCGTAAGGGTAATACTAGGACTTATACACCTCCTGAGCAAATCAATGTTGAACCTAGTATTGCTATGGTTAAAGATCTCTTGGATGATGATTTAGATGGGCATGTTATTTATTTCTGTGATGAAACTGCTAATATTGCTAGACCAGATACTAAGATACATAGACCTGTCGTAGGCATGCCTGTTATTTCTATTAAAATAGGATATCATTGTTATCATGGTTTATGTGATATGGGTGCTAGTGCTAGTGCAATACCTTATACCTTATATAAAGAAATATGCATGACATTGCACCCGTTGAATTAGAAGACATTGATGTTACTATTAAGCTTGCTAATAGGGACACCATTAAACCAATTGGGATAGTTAGAGATGTTGAAGTCTTGTGTGTGAAGGTTAAATATCCTGCTGATTTTCTTGTTCTTGGTTCCCCACAAGATGATTTTTGTCCCATTATATTTGGTAGACCCTTCTTGAATACAACTAGTGCTAGGATTGATTGTGAAAAGGATACTGTCACCGTTGGCTTAGATGGTATGTCTCATGAGTTTAATTTTGCTAAGTTTCGTAGACAACCTCGTGATAGAGAATCACCTAGTAAGGATGAGATTATTGGTCTTGCTTCCATTGCCATACCTCCTACTGATCCGTTAGAACAATATTTGCTAGACCATGAAAACGATATGTTTATGAAGGAAAGAAGGGAAATAGATGAAGTGTTCCTTAAACAGGAACCTATGCTGAAACATAACCTTCCTGTTGAAATTATTGGGGATCCCCCTCCACCCAAGGGTGATCCTGTGTTGGAACTCAAAACATTACCTGATAATCTTAAGTATAATTATCTTGATGAAAAGAAAATATATCCTATTATTATTAGTGCTAACCTTTCAGAGCAAGAAGAAGAAAGATTATTGAAAACTCTAAAGAGGCACCGAGCTGCTATTGGATATGCTTTGGATGATCTTAAGGGCATTAGCCCCACGTTATGTCAACACAAAATTAATTTGGAGGCTGATGCTAAAACAGTTAGAGATCCTCAACGACGACTGAATCCCAAGATGAAAGAAGTGGTAAAAAATGAGATACTAAAGCTCCTTGAGGCAGGTATAATTTATCCCGTTGCTGATAGTGAATGGGTAAGCCATGTCCACTGTGTTCCTAAAAAGGGAGGTATTACCGTTGTTCCTAATGATAAAGATGAATTGATCCCGCAAAGAATTATTACAGGTTATGGGATGATAATTGATTTCTGTAAATTAAATAAAGCTACTAAGAAAGATCATTACCCTTTGCCTTTTATTGATAAAATGCTAGGAAGACTATCCAAACACACACATTTCTGCTTTCTAGATGGTTATTTTGGTTTCTCTCAAATACCTGTGTCAGCGAAGGATCAATCTAAAACCACTTTTACTTGCCCTTTTGGTACTTTTGCTTATAGACGTATGCCTTTTGGTTTATGTAATGCACCTGCTACCTTTCAAAGATGCATGATGGCTATATTCTCTGATTTTTGTGAAAAGATTTGTGAGGTATTCATGGATGACTTCTCCGTTTATGGATCCTCTTTTGATGATTGTTTGAGAAACCTTGATCGAGTTTTGCAGAGATGCGAAGACACTAGTCTCGTACTAAATTGGGAAAAGTGTCACTTTATGGTTAATGAAGGCATTGTTTTGGGGCATAAGATTTCCGAGAGAGGTATTGAAGTTTACAAAGCCAAAGTTGATGCTATTGAAAAGATGCCATGTCCCAAAGACATAAAAGGTATAAGAAGTTTCCTTGGTCATGCCGGTTTTTATAGGAGGTTCGTTAAGGACTTTTCTAAAATCTCTAGGCCTCTGACTAATTTATTGCAAAAAGATATTCCTTTTGTCTTTGATGATGATTGTGTAGAAGCATTTGAAATACTTAAGAAAGCTTTGATCACTGCTCCTATTGTTCAGCCACCTGATTGGAATTTACCTTTTGAAATTATGTGTGATGCTAGTGATTATGTTGTAGGTGCTGTTCTAGGGCAAAGAGTTGATAAGAAATTGAATGTTATCCAGTATGCTAGTAAGACTCTTGATACTGCCCAGAGAAATTATGCTACTACTGAAAAAGAGTTCTTAGCAGTTGTGTTTGCATGTGATAAGTTTAGACCTTATATTGTTGATTCCAAAGTTACTATTCACACTGATCATGCTGCTATTAAATATCATATGGAAAAGAAAGATGCTAATCCTAGACTCATTAGATGGGTTCTCCTGCTTCAAGAATTTGATTTGCATATTATTGATAGAAAGGGAGCTGAGAACCCGTATCCGGTTCTGGCGATGCGCCATACTTCGGCTCTGCCAACTTGGTATATTGATCCCTCCTGATTGCGAGGGACGAGGCAGAATAGCCTCTTCCATAGCTCGAAATGAGCTTCGCAGCCCAGAAATAGCTCGCAAAGGGCGACATAACCTGCGATGTGCAGTATGGAAGTAGGAGTGAAGTTATGCAGCTGGAGGCCATAGAACTCCAGGAGCCTTCAGAGGAACGGATGGATTGGAAATCCGAGGCCCTTCAACAAGTAAGGGACAAGGCTTACTCTCTCCCCCCCTAGATGGGTTGGGGAAACTCTCTGCTTGCTCCCCGCCATCGTAAGTGGCTAGTCCAGCTCGGAAGGGGACCATATATGCAGGCGGGAGAAACCCCTGGCTCTGCAACTCCACCAATCGGCCATGAGATACAGAACACTTCTCCCAATCACCTAGCTTAGCACTACAGGAGCGAGAGGAGGAGCTGCGGCGACCGGCCATGATGGGATGACCTTTTTCGGGCGCGCTCTGATGAATCCTTGCTTGGGGAAGATGGTGTGATTTGGATCTGAGGATCCCCGTCTCTTCAATAGATGATCTACTAACATGGTCAGGGTGGCAAATGTAAAAATGCCCCGACTTCTCGCATTTGCTCAACATGTGGAGATTGTCACTATTAAAGTACAGAAGCCGAGGAGTGCAACATTAATGGGAAGCCGGACACTACTCGTTACAACATGTACTCTGGATTTGGAGGGGAACCCGCCTTGCAATGCCGAAGACAATCTGCGCGCCGGACTCATCGTCATTGAAGCCTGGTTCAGGGGCTACTGAGGGAGTCCTGGATTAGGGGGTCCTCGGACAGCCGGACTATGTACTTGTGCCGGACTATTGGACTATGAAGACACAAGATTGAAGACTTCGTCCCGTGTCTGGGTGGGACTCTCCTTTGTGTGGAAGGCAAGCTTGGCAATTCGGATATGTAGATCTCCTGCTTGTAACCGACTCTGTGTAACCCTAGCCTCCTCCGGTGTCTATATAAATCAGAGGGTTTAGTCTGTAGGACAACAACACTCATAATCATAGGCTAGCTTCGAGGGTTTAGCCTCTACGATCTCGTGGTAGATCAAATCTGTAATATTCATATCATAAAGATCAATCAAGCAGGAAGTAGGGTATTACCTCCATCGACAGGGCCCAAACCTGGGTAAACATTGTGTCCCCCACCTCCATCAGCCTTAGACGCACAGTTTGGGACCCCCTACCCGAGATCCGCCGATTTTGACACCTACAGCGGGGTCGCCGCTTCTCCCCGCGCTGCCGAGTGCGGGATCTACAACAGGCATCGCCGTTGGCGGGAGCCTCGTCTTCTTGGCGCTAGGGTCAGCCGACTCCATTTTCCTCGAGGGCGTCGCGTCACGCTCATGGATTTGAGCAGAGTAACGAATGACAAGCCTAGTTGTAATGTGTGTGAAGAAGAAGGGGAGTTGAGGGTTTACTGTAGTAGTGAGGAAGAAGGGGAGCTGGGGATTTCTGTAGGAGTGAGGTGAGGAATTTGGGGGTACGAGTGGAGCGAGCTGATGTGAGGTGGGTGGGAGCGAGGAGGAAGAAGAGCACCCATGTTTTGTTTGGGGAGGGGGGGCAGTGTGCTGGGTGTGGCTAGCGCCTCTCATTCAGTAAATATATGGGCTTTTGAATTGATTTTACTATTTACTAGTGTGGATGGGCTGTTTTGTCTTGGGCCCAGAGAAACAATTACTACTAGTACAGTGGAGACACTCTACAGCTACCCAGCAAAACAATTACTACTAGTACAGTGGAGACACTCTACCGGTTCTGGCTCCTCCTAGGTCATTGAAATGTCTCCCTCTACTGAATGCCATTATACTTTTGTTCACCAACATGCGGGCCATGCAGCGCACGGGCCCAAATGCCATCCACCAAATTAGAAGGCAGTATGCAGGCGGAGAGTCACCCCGGTCATAGCGCGGCAGTAACGAGCCGTCGTATCACAAAACCCCACCTCCCCGCAGTCTAAGTTTGAGGGATGAAGCAACCATCATTTCACTCTTCGCTGAATCCCCTTCTCCCTCACCGTCTTCAAGAAAGGCAACACTCGCATCTGGCACTGTTCTTCTCTCCCAACGAAGGGAAGGTAAGCGGATCCGTGATGTTGGTATATTTTCATTCAGAGAAAAAAAAGAACTTTTGCAAAGCAGTAACCGATCCTCGCTCTCTTTTTTGTTTCATTGTCATTGCGATTGTGTTTTCCTTTCAGTGGTCTCCTAGTATTCGTCAGTTTCATGATGGACCAAGGAGAACCAGGCAAAGATCTGCCGATATTGGAGCAGACGCAGGAGGCTGATCCCCACGAGACAGAGAGCTCCAAGAACATGGAGGCAGCCACTGAGCCGACCCAAGATACGCTCACGGCCACTACTGAGATGGTCAATGCCCCGTTTGAGGTTACAGCCCCCGTGGCACTGCAGGAGCAGTTTTCCCCCTTTGAGGATGTGTCCCCCCCCCCCCCCCCGCTGAGCTGCCCAAGGTGATTTTCTTCTTTGCCGATCTCGATTGTGGTTTTTCATCTAAGTATGTGGCGATTATTAGTGCAAAATTTTATTAGCTTCGATGCCATGCTATACATAGTGGTTTAAATAACTTGTGTTTCTTATACTGAAAAGTAATTCCGAATTTGTTTCTATTTTAATTAGAGCCCTGATGCAGACAAGGATTGTGTGGTTGTACATGTCACTCGCTATGAGGCGGATGACCTGAATATATGCACTGGGAAAACAGAGTTCTTAGGCTGTTAGATCCTGGAAGCCATTTGCGGTTATACCAATGAAGAGTTGTATTCCAGCCTCACTGTTGCCAGGCGTGTTGTCCAGGGTGTACTGAAGCACAAGAAGTTCAAAGCTACTCCTTTGTTTGTGAGGCATACTGTTCTTGTCAAGCTTACGCAGGAAGATGATGTGGCATGCCTCCACAAACAAGTTTATCAGTGGCAAGGCCACAAGGTTGTCTTCATGAAGGTTCATAGGATTGAGCTGCTGCAGGACGTCCTCGATGATGTTCATGGCAAGGTCCGTCTTGTGTCCAGCCCAAATTAGATCGAGGCATGAAATAGTTGCCCCAGCTAGTGTTTACTAGTAGTTTGGATTGCGTCTAATTATCCGAACCTTGCCTGTTATCGACCCCTCTGGGGCTAGTACTCTGTTTGAATCCGTCTATGGAACTGCTACTACTTCTGTGTGCCCGTGAATCATGTGAGAACCATCGTAATTGTTGCTGAAACAGATGCATCCTCGCTAGTTTTTTCATGAATATGGCATGGTAAGACATAAGTTGTCACGGTTTATCATACGAGCAGTGTGTGTTTTGATGAAATAGAGCAATCGTTCGAGAACTGTGCACTGACGTATACACAAGTACTTGTAAACACTATTGGTGCTACCCCACTTGTAAGCAGTTGTGCAAAACACGACACATTGGCTCAGCTCGCTTCAACACTAGGCTATCGACCAGCTAATAATCAACAATCTGCTGTCTGACATATAAGCAACAAATGTATCTTGTTACAGTGGTCCATGCAGTTAACTGAGGCCACAATGTAAATTCCAAACGTTCACACGCTAGTCCAGCGCTCATGTGGAACACTCACATTAAACTCGTTTTCATAAAAAACTTGAAAAGCATAAGTTAAGAAATTTTATACATCTCAATGATTCATAGAACATAACAAACATATACTAGTTCACATCAAAAGACAAAGTTGTGAGAAGGTTTACAAATCAGGAAAAAACAAGCAAGGCTTCTCTGAGCAAAGGGCCTCCCGACAGGCTTAAGTTTCCAGGAGTTCACTCTGGTTTTTTCTTGTTGCCACCATGCAGGGTTAGGTTCTCTCATTCCAGAATAACCAATTATAATTGTGGTCTCAGCTGGAATGCTGAACTGAACCATGCAGTGTACTGACCAGGTGAAATTCTTGTGCATTCCACTAAATTTAAGCACCGCTATTTGCAGAAATAAGCAAACCACAATGCCTCTTGTCCGCGCACCTGTCCAAAAAACCACCGTGCAACCGTGCTAGCTAGTCCTCGGTCCATGGATGAATTGGTAGAAAGTGCATTCCATACTAGGATGCAGTTGTTTTCGCTCGTCCCTGCACTGCAATCAGGAAGTAAAACGTAGGAATCAGCTTCTTTTAGATTGTGTTGGTCATTCTACCTTAGTTACTACCAATGTAGGAATACCTTGAAGACTGGAGGTTAGACCACGGCAACGAGGGATAGCCATCTCATTTTGCACAGTTCTACTAAAACTAAGGTGTGTGCTTTTGATTGCGCGGATAGAAACGATACAGAGACAGACATCCCGAAACGATATGGAGACAGACATCCCTGTTTGCGCAAATATGAAATACGG
The DNA here is from genome assembly GCA_963921465.1 of Triticum timopheevii. NCBI lineage: Eukaryota > Viridiplantae > Streptophyta > Magnoliopsida > Poales > Poaceae > Triticum > Triticum timopheevii. The sequence goes on from OY997270.1 coordinate 111,992,711, forward strand.
TTATTTAAACAATGACAGATATTTGAAGTGGCGTATGATTAACAGCAACATCTATTGTGTTATAATTGGCACTAGATTGACAGTATGAAGAGTCCTTAAGTAAGTAGCATCACATCACATCAACAATGCCACTAGATTAACATGCAGAACAATTGCATTAGTATGACTACCATGAGAGTAGCACATGGTCAGTAAATGTGCAATCAAATTTGTGCAGTTCCACTTGGATGAAGCAATGTTAGCGGTGTGAGATTTAAGTGTAACTGCAAAAACACAATTCATGGGAAATAAAGCAAGACGGAAGCACTTCATAAAATGGTGGTGGCATTGCTTCAATTTATCGACGGCACTAGACCATTACTTATAGTGACATTAGGTGGCATTGCTTAATGCTTTATGTGATTTTACATTTACGGTAGCGATATGGGCGTAGGGATAGCAGGGGCATAAGGTGGTGAGGCAGATGTGGCTGCCGAGAGCGGCAAACACTCAGGCAACATGTCTGCATTTGTCCCATTTTTATCTCCTCGGCGACATTTTCCTATGTGAGCACAGGAAATCTAGACCTACTCATTCTCATTTGCGTTGTCCGCCAACACCCGTCACTTTCTTTCCTTTTTCAACCAAGAGATAGGTCCACTTCCCCCCACCCTTCGCCATCCACCATGATTTCTTCGTCTTTTCAACCAAGAGACCGGTTGGGTAGCCAGTATCTACTACTTTCCCCCGTTTCCTCTTAGAACCAAGTCCTAGATTCATGCTACAGCTTTCCCACTTTCTTCCCTGTTTGAACCAACTCTTAGAGTCGACTGTATGAACTAGCTTTACCTCTAATAATAGTAAAAGTCTAGGTGGCTTTGGAACAGCGGACGAAAGTAGAAAAAGATCCACACGAAGGGAGCTGGGGCAGTAGAGCAATGCAGGTGTTCCGTTTGGAAGGAATATATACCTGAGGGTCGTCGGCATGTGGCAAATATGGTGTCGGGAGGCCGCATCTTGGCCACAATACCGCAGGGAGGAAGAAGGGGTCGGAGGCCCTCCCGAGCCGGCGCTCTCCCAGAGAGAACGACATAGCCGCCGATCGGGACGCGCAGGCAGCCGTTGGTCTCCTCCCTCGCCGCCGACGACAGCGTGAACGATGCACCTACACCCCTGCCCCGGTCGAGGTTGTCCGGCCGGATTTGTGACCAGCCGTGAGCTGAGAGAGTGTGTGGCCACCTATGTCTTGCTTAGATCTGGAGAGCATGAGAGAGTGAACGAGAGGAATCCTAGTAAAGCAAGCGCTAAGGCTCCTGCTTATATATATAGTGGAGTGATTTTGTTGTACCAGCTTCAAAAGAATGCACTCCTACGTGTACCCGCGAGTGGGTGTGAGAGAACTAGTGCGTGCATGCACCGCTTCTCTTCGTGAGAGTACAATATACTATGCCCAAAGAACGTTCGCCGCAAGAGTAATAGTATAAGTGTGTGACGTGTGAGCTAAAATAAAATGTGCACGATGTCTTTTGTTTTTTAGAAGTTCTGGGGGTAGGGTGTGAAGAGCACATATGTGCGTGACGTCTACCTGTAGATAGACGGTGGGTGCGACGTGCGAGTCTACGAGAGGACTCGGGAGAGTCGTGACTCGTGAGGGTGCATGTGCGTGAGAGAGAGGGGGCACGTATCAATGCAATGCATGTGTCCGTAAATCATTATCCGAGAAATGTTCGCCACAAGCCTTTTCCTGACGAACGCCGTAAGAACCGTTAGATCGGCATCCGACAGTGTCAGCTTTGCCATGTTATTTAACAGAACAGCTCCTCCTCCTAGACACAAATCTTCCACGCGAGTGTTAGCAACTGCCGTATGCTCCCTCCATTACAAAATGCAGTGCATATAGCTTTATTGAAAATTCGAACCTCGCAAACTTTTACCGAGTTTTCGTGTACCAAATTGCACATGTAGAATACCCTGTATATATCATTTCATTCATCTTCGAGAGGTAACTATAAAGATGGGGGAGGAGTCTACAAAGAAAGACCATCGTATCACCCACAACAATTTCAACCATCTGTTGGTGTCGAGGAATATCATAGGAACTCTATATAATATGATTTTTATAGGATTTTTTTCCTTTAGAGCCAATTGGTTCATAGGAATAGATTCATATACTCCCCATTTCAAAGGAAATAAACATGATCTCATTTCTATAGCTTTAGAGACACTTGGTTCATATGAATTGATTCATGTACTCCCTTAATTCAAAGGAAAATAAGCATTAGCGTATATTCAATAGAAAAGTTCCTATGATATGAACCAAATTACATCTCTTTTCTAGTCACTCCTCATAGGAATTGAGATACATGTCATCTCTAGATTCAATAGAAAAGTTCCTATGATGTGAACCAAATGACATCTCTTTTCCAATCCCTACTCATAGGAATTGAGATGCTCCATGTAATCTCTTTCCCTACAACTTCCATGTATACATCTTCTATTCCTAAATAGATAGTACAACCCATTAGTAGCTTTTTTCCAAAACATGCAACTATGGCACAAGAACTATATAGTGTGCCAATAACTTTGAAAGATGGTCGCTGGATGAAGCTAATCTGACAGTGCAGAGATGGCAATCCGAGCACTACTGGCCGTTGGATATCATCAACATTCCACCAGATCTGCCACATGTACAATTTAGAAGACTCCATGGTTGAACTTAAGCATAATGCACAAACCTCAAAACACAAGCACTTCTCCTTTGTTCTAGAATCTTCTGTATCATAATTGATTTTTTTCTAAATGAATTGTCATTATTTGTTTTTTACTTTATGCTTTACAATGCACAACCCCATGAATCTTAACATTTTTATAAAACTAATTGATTTTGAATGAGATGAACTATAAGAACTAAACAAACATCTACATCATGCATATATAACTCAAAGCTTTACATTCTATAGTGTGTATTTATTCATAATTTGGTTTCGAAATATCATACGTTCAATGCATGTGTACCTTACTAGTTTTGAGTAGAGTAGCAAATTTCACGCAGCCCCAGGTATATCAAAATGCAGGGCCCATGCATCATTGCCTTTCGGTCGAACCTACGTCCACAATTTTTTGTACGTACTATATCTCCACTGGTCCCCGAACCCAAAATGTTGCCTCGTTCCCGTAAAACCAACCGGCCCACACATATTTAAGGCGTCGACTCGAACCCATTTACTACGACGTGGCCCCGCACACCGTAGTACTCCTAGAAACCCTACCGTCGCACTCATCATCGGTTTTCTTCAAGAGGACGAGGGAGAAGCCGATTTGTAGTGGAGGCGCTTTCAAAAAAAAGGATCTGTAGTGGAGACCCCTACCCTAGGGTGCCCTAGGTAGCTGCCGCACGCATCATTGTTTTCTCTTTTCTTCATGCTCTTGCGCCCTAGAGTAAAATGATGGTTGCTTCGTCCGTCCAGCTTAATGCGGGAAAGGTGGGGCTTTGTGATTTGACACCTCATCGCTCATTCTCTACTACTGCGGTGCTACGACCGGGGTGCCTCCAATTCCAACCACTGCCCCGAACTGTAATTTGGTGCATCGCACGAGGAACAAGACAGTGGATGAGCCTCATGTCAGCAAAAGGGGTCCTGTTAAGTGTGTCGCCATTTCGTGTGCGGACTGACCCTGCTTGAGTTGCTACGCCAACACGACAGGAGCAGCCTACCACTTGGTTTTGCTCCTTGGCGAATCCCGACTATATTGATCTAAAAAGATATGTGCTGAACTACCCTCTCCATCTCAGTTTTTTATTTTTAGGCGTCTTAGTTTATAGGGCGTGCACGTAGTTCTAGGTCATCCATTTGACTAACTAAATATGAGTTACTATGTCACAAAAAGTATATCATTGGATTCTTAAGCAGATGTAGTTGTATTTAAAAGTCAAGGGCGGGGCTTTTCCTGCGCGGTAGGCGGGGCAGTTCCGCCTAGTCGGTTCGACAGTGACGCGAGAAGACAAGGGAGTAGGCTGCTGCAAATGTAGGGCTGTGTGATTTGACAGCGAGTTACTGCCGGACAGGTGGGGCCCCGTGATTTGACTTGCCATTATCATTTTAACTACGGCGCTACGACCGGCGTGAGTCTCCTGATTCCTGACCACCTCCATACAGGTGCCTCTCCCAATGCTCCACCATGTAGTAGAGGCTAGCTCTTGCATGAGAGCCCACTTCTCCACTTTTTCCTTGCCTCTCTTTCCTTCACATATGCAAAAATGCCATGTAAAGCGCACTATTGTACTTACTTGCTCCTACAGGTGCTAAACTTGCCACATAGGCATAAATTCTGATGTGGCAAATTAATCAAGAAGAGAGAGACTAGTTTGGTGACCCAAGGAAGAAATGGTGCTAAGCGCGTGTACCTAGGTGAAAAGAAAATTTTGAGTCTATAGCTAATTAAATGAAGCAAACTTAGCAACAAAAAACTAATAAGCACACCATTTCATTGGAAGAGGTCACTCCTTGGCAAATGCAATAAATAGTACTCCCTATGTCCCATAATATAAGAATGTTTTTGGCACTACACTAGTGTCAAAATGTTCTTATATTATGGGACGGAGGGAGTACGAAGAAAGAGATAGAGAGAAATAAAAAAGTACACGTATAGCTAACCTTGTTGTAGTATGAGTGACTAAGTGATGACTATGTATGACATGCCAACATCAGATAGCTTAACGCACCGTGTTAAATCTCCAAGGGTGTGACCGCGCGAGCGACGCGACGGTCGTGGTAGGCGCGACCATGATACAGGATGCTGGCAGCCCTTGGATGTGAGATCAAACGGTCGCATGCTAAGTTGCTGAAAATTTACAGAATAACCCTCCAGGATAGGATATTCACCCATAGGTCTAGAATCACGCCATGCAACCGTTCAATCTTAGATCCAAGGGCTGTCGGAAGCCCATATCATGGGAGAATGGAAAGCCACTACCCTGCCGTTCGCACGCTGGCAGTTCGCTCCTACTCGTCCCCGCACGTCCTTTAATACTACGGCGGTTCGCTCCTAGTCGTCCCGTCCTTTCACATTACGACAGTTCCACTAATCCTAACCCTCCTCCCAAATCCATGGCGTCCCAAATCTCCATGATCGGTGGTGAGTACAAGGTTAGAACCATCACCGGCGATGAGTTCGACGTCATCTACACAAGTTCTTCTGCGACGGTGACATGATTCCTTTCTCGCTTCAGACGCATGTTCGAAAACTCAAATGATGAGTGGGTCGCTGGGCTAGATGTTGAGTACACCACAGTCCTGGGACGAGAGAAGGATCTAAAGGAAGAAGAGAAGAAGAAGCCCGCCGTGATCCAGGTTTGCGTGCATGACTTATGCTTGGTCTACCACATATGCCATGCCGACGTTGAATGCCTGGATTTTAAGAACTTCCTCGAGAGCAACCTAGTCAAATTCGTTACTGTAGACTTTACGAACGATGAAGAAGTCCTGGGTCGGATAGGCCTCGTTGTAGGCAACCCCTTTGACCTCCAGAAGAATCGGCTGCTGCCCTCCGATGGCCAGCCTTCAATGCTGACCCTGGCAGGAGCCATGGTTCATCCTTCGTACCGTAAACTGGAGAAACCTCATTACACATTTCATCGTCATGCATGGCAACAAAATGTACTAGATATAGACCACATCCACTATGCTGCAATGGATGGCTACCTTTGTTTCAATATCTACATGGGTTGGATGAAGAGCAAGAGCCAAGTGTGCGGTTCAAGCAAAGAACTATCGGCCAAGAGGAAGAGGGACAAGGACGAAGTCGAGGATGTGGACGAGGACTCCGAGTGAGTAAGGTGTTAGTATCATTGCTCATGGTGGTTCTAATGCAGTGTCTACCAGATTAGTTGCATAGTTTAATTTCAAGTGTGGTTAGTTTAATTTGAGGGGTGTGTTGTGCTGAGCCACCAGCAGAACTATGTTATGTTTCCTCTCGTCACTTTAACTCTTCAGTATGTACATACTACTAGTATTTCTCTAATAGAATTGAGCACCCCAATTAAGCACGTACTAGCTTTTTAATAGTACTATATGCATAATTTGGCGACGAGCGCTCTCTATATGTACCACTTTTTTTTAATTTCAATTTTTGCTCCATGGCACAATCCATCGGTACTACTATTGTACAAAAGTATACATTTTTTAAAAGGCTAGAGTATTGTTCATCACATATGTAGCCAGTTAAATTCTCATCACCATGTAGTAGACCGATACGGAGGAAGTATAGTAAAAATGAGGTGATTTTAATGAGCGATCGGCGGGGGAGCATGGCCTGTCATGCGGTCCTACGTGTCATGATGTACCAAGGCGATGCCCGTGTCCCTCTTGAGGCAGAAGCAATACTACGTGGTTTGAGATGATGGTGAACCGAAGTGTGAAATAATGGTTGCTTCGTCCATCTGGGAAGGTGCGGCATTGTGATTTGATGTCTCATTGCTCATTACTACTACTGGGCCAGTACGAGTGGGGTGCGTCCCCCCTGCTGTTCTGCACTATTATTTGGTGCATGACACGTTGACCCGGTTGCTATATGTCCCACATGTCGGCGACAGGAAGTACAGAATTCGTGAAAGGGAGCATCGATGGAGGAGTATACTACAGAATTCATGAAAGGGAGCGACTTAGTTTTGGAAAAATATGTTTTTACGAAGTACGTACCCACTAGGGTTCATAGGGCTCATCTAAAAAACATTCGTTTTATGTTTGATAAGTCTCAATGCTACTACTAGTAGTAGTACCATTACATGTTGGATTTCTAGGTGCGTTAGATCACCTGATGCAAGCAGTGTCAAGAGGAAACTCACCAATGCATGTAGAAGTTCATGGAAATTTAGTGGTCATTCATGCATTCATTCTAATCAATGCCTCGGTAAACATAACTTGAGAAAAACGAGCGTACTAATTACTTGTGTAAACTACGAAATTAATTCGACCACTCACCGTCTACCTTGGTTGGAGAAATTTTGAAATTGAGCCATAAACTAGAAAGGAGGGAGTAGTAACTTTTATCTCGATTACTATTTGTGGCCTTGTATAGATGCAAAATGTATTTTTTTATAGTGGCCTTGTATAAGTAAATGTAGTGAGTGCTAAAGGACATATATATTCAAAACAATATGATAATCTCTCTAACCAAGGTACGTAGTAGGGACGAGGAGTAAACGGAGGGAGTAGTAAAATTTTCCCCTCGTGCTGCGAGCCACCGCGTGCGTGGGCGAGGGAGCGGGCATAAGCCATACAGTAGTAGTACTACTACTACTACTCGTAAGCAAGCTTCACCTCATCCTGCGAGCCACCGCGCCCGTGGGCAGGGGAGAGGGCATACTAAGCAAGCTTCTCCTTGTTCTGCGAGATGACAGGATGATACGCCTCCAACGTATCTACTTTTCCAAACACTTTTGCCCTTGTTTTGGACTCTAACTTGCATGATTTGAATGAAACTAACCCGGACTGACACTGTTTTCAGCAGAACTGCCATGGTGTTGTTTATTATGCAGAAAACTAAAGTTCTCGGAATGACCTGAAAATCCACGGAGATAACTTTTGGAAAATATAAAAAATACTGGCGAAAGAATCAAGGCTAGGGGGCCCACACCGTGTCCACAAGGGTGGGGGCCGCGCCCTCCCCCTGGGTGCGCCCCCCTGTCTCGTGGGCCCCCTGATGCTCCACCGACCTCAACTCCAACTCTATATATTCTGTTTCGCGGAGAAAAAAATCAGAGAGAAAGTTTCATCGCATTTTACGATACGGAGCCGCCACCAAGCCCTAATCTCTCTCGGGAGGGCTGATCTGGAGTCCGTTTGGGGCTCCAGAGAGGGGGATTCGTCGCCGTCGTCATCATCAACCATCCTCCATCACCAATTTCATGATGCTCATCGCCGTGCGTGAGTAATTCCATCGTACGCTTGCTGGACGGTGATGGGTTGGATGAGATTTACCATGTAATCAAGTTAGTTTTGTTAGGGTTTGATCCCTAGTATCCACTATGTTCTCAGATTGATGTTGCTATGACTTTGCTATGCTTAATGCTTGTCACTAGGGCCCGAGTGCCATGATTTCAGATCTGAACCTATTACATTTTCATGAATATATGTGAGTTCTTGATCCTATCTTGCAAGTCTATAGTCACCTATTATGTGTTATGATTCGACAACCGCGAAGTGACAATAATCGGGATACTTCTCGGTGATGACCGTAGTTTGAGGAGTTCATGTATTCACTATGTGCTAATGCTTTGTTCCAGTTCTGTATTAAAAGGAGGCCTTAATATCCCTTAGTTTCCACTAGGACCCTGCTGCCATGGGAGGGTAGGACAAAAGATGTCATGCAAGTTCTTTTCCATAAGCACGTATGACTATATTCGGAATACATGCCTACATTACATTCATGAACTGGAGCTAGTTCTGTGTCACCCTATGTTATAGCTATTACATGAGGAATCACATCCGACATAATTATCCATCATTGATCCAATGCCTACGAGCTTTTCACATAATGTGCTTTGCTTATTTACTTTTCCGTTGCTACCGTTACAACTACTACAAAACTGCTATCTTTACTTTTGCCACTGTTACCATTATTATCATACTACTTTGCTACTAAATACTTTGCTGCAGATACTAAGTTATCCAGGTGTGGTTGAATTGAAAACTCAACTGCTAATACTTAAGAATATTCTTTGGCTCCCCTTGTGTCGAATCAATAAATTTGGGTTGAATACTCTACCCTCGAAAGCAATTGCGATCCCCTACACTTGTGGGTTATCAAGACTAATTTATGGCGCCATTACCGGGGAGCATAGATCTATTCTTTGAGTCAATTGGGATTTATATCAGTTGATCACCATGAGGAACTTGAAAGACGAAAGAACCAAGATTTTTCCCTCAACTACGAGGGGAGGTAAGGAACTGCCATCTAGCTCCGCACTAGATTCTCCTTCTGTTTTGAGTAAGCTTGTGACACCTAAGCCTGCTACTGCTATGAATTCTGATATGTCGCATGTTATTGATGATGCCACTTCTGCTATGCATGATGCTTATGATGAAACTACTTCTGTGCGTGATACTACTTTGCCATTAGGTGAATTTCTTGATGAACAACTTGCTAGGGTTAGAGGGAATGAAATTATTGAAGATCCTATTATTTATGATAGTGATGATGAAAGTTCTCCCCCTGATTATGAATTACCTGTTGTTCCAGAGGGTTATGTTATGGATGAGGAAGCTGTTAGAGCTATCTTTGCTTGCAAAGATAGATATGATCTTAAGAAGTTATTAGCTAAATGGAAGCAGCAATCTCTTAGTGCTAGAATGAAACCTAACCCCGCTTTTGCTACTTCACCTATCTGTCTTACTGATAAGGATTATGAATTCTCTGTTGATCCTGAAATTGTTACTTTGGTTGAATCTGATACTATTGTGGCACATCTTACCAAGTTAAATGATATAGCCACCCTGTTTACTAATGATGAGATGTCTCGCTTTTGCTATATCCTTAAGATATTTCCGTTCTCATTAAAGGGTGATGCTAGGACTTGGTTTAATTCTCTTGATCCTGGTTGTGTGCGTAGTCCCCAGGATATGATTTATTACTTCTCTGCTAAATATTTCCCTGCTCATTAGAAACAAGCTGCCTTGCGGGAAATATATAATTTTGTGCAAATCAAAGAAGAGAGTCTCCCACAAGCTTGGGGGAGGCTTCTCTGATTACTTAATGCTTTGCATGATCATCCTCTTAAGAAAAATGAAATACTTGATATCTTTTATAATGGACCAGCCGATGCTTCCAAGGACTACTTGGATAGTTGTGCTAGTTGTGTTTTCAGGGAAAGAACAGTCGACCATGCTGAATTACTATTGAATAATATGTTGACTAATGAAAATAATTGGACTCTTCCTGAGCCAATTCTTGAGGCAATTCCAGAGCCAATTGAGCCAACTCCTGAGCCTATTCCTAAACCTACTCTGAAGAAGAGGGGCGTTCTATTACTCAGTCCCGAAGGTATGCAAGAGGCAAAGAAATCAATGAAAGAAAAAGGTATTAAAGCTGAAGATGTTAAGAATTTACCTCCTATTGAAGAAATACATGGTCTTAATTTACCGCCTGTTGAAGAACCACATTGTCTTGATAACCCGACACAGGTAGTAAAGGTAAATTCTCTCTATAGATATGATAAAGTTGAAATTCCATCTACTAAATTTCATAGCCCATGCTTAGATGAATTTGATGACTTTATGGCTAGACAAGAAAGTTTTAATGCTTATGTTGGTAGAGAATTAAAGAATAATGCTTTCGAGATAGGACGCTTGAGTGATTATATGGCTAGAGTTAAGGGTGAACTAAAACTCACTAGCAAATATGCTTCTATGGTTACCACTCGAGCGAAGCAAGTACTTAAAGCTCAAAGTGCTTTGCTTGATGAATTAAATAATAAACATGATGTTTCTGTTAGAGTGGCTACTAGAACTGGTAGAATGACTCAGGAACCTTTGTATCCTGAAGGCCACCCTAAGAGAATCGAGCAAGATTCTCAAAGAAATAATTTAGAGGCACCTAGTTCTTCTAAAAAGAAGAAAAAGAAAAATGATAGGACTTTGCATGATTCTAGTGAACCTGTTATAGACAAACCTGAGAATCCCAATAATATTTCTTTCTCTGATGCTGAAATACAACCAGGTGATGAACATGAACCTAGTGACAATGTTAATGATAATGTTCATGTTGATGCTCAACCTAGCAATAATAATGAAGTAGAGATTGAACCTGCCGTTGATCTTGATAACCCACAATCAAAGAATCAACGTTATGATAAGAGATATTTTGTTGCTAGGAAGCACGGTAAAGAAAGGGAACCATGGGTTCAGAAACCCATGCCCTTTCCTCCTAAACCATCCAAGACAAAGGATGATGAGGATTTTGAGCGTTTTGCTGAAATGATTAGACCTATTTTCTTACATATGCGCTTGACTGATATGCTTAAATTAAATCCTTATGCTAAATATATGAAGGATATCATTACAAATAAAAGAAAGATACTGGAAGCTGAAATTTCCACCATGCTTGCTAATTACACTTTTAAGGGTGGAATACCAAAGAAACTTGGAGATCCAGGGGTACCCACTATACCATGCTCCATTAGAAGAAACTATGTTAAAACTGCTTTATGTGATCTTGGAGCCGGTGTTAGTGTTATGCCTCTCTCTTTATATCATAGACTTGAATTGAATAAGTTGACACCTACTGAAATATCTTTGCAAATGGCTGATAAATCAACTGCCATACCTGTCGGTATTTTTGAGGATGTGCCTCTTGTGGTTGCAAATGTGACTATCTTAACAGACTTTGTTATTCTTGATATTCCTGAGGACGATAATATGTTGATTATCCTTGGTAGACCCTTTTTGAATACTGCAGGGGCTGTTATTGATTGCAACAAAGGCAATGTCACTTTTCATGTTAATGGTAATGAGCATACGGTACACTTTCCGAGTAAACAATCTCAAGTTCATAGCATCAATTCTATTGGAAAAATTCCAACTATTATTATTGGAGGTTTTGAATTTCCTCTTCCTACTGTCAAGAAAAAGTATGATATTCTTATTGTTGGGGATGTTCATATTCCCGTTGAGGTAACTTAGGGTTATTCGAAATTTCTACGGTTCCGTGTTATTCGGAAAGAGTTTGTTAACAAGACTTGATCAACCTTGTTAGTGGATTCATTTTGATGATCATGAGATGGATGAAACTAGAAGGCACAACCTTCTGTACCCTCTTTTTACTTTCTGTTATTTAGAATAAATAAAGCAAAAATAGTATTATCTGTCTATTTTCCGAATTATCCGTGCAATAAAAAATATCCCAAAAATAAAAGTGCTCCAAATGCCCTGCAAATTTAGTATGTTTTTTATGGAATATTTGAGGATTTTAGGCACTGAAAACACTGCAGGGGGGCAAGCACCTAGCCACGAGGGTGGAGGGCACGCCCACACCCCCTGGGCGTGCCCCCTGTCTCGTGGGCCCATGATGGCCCCCCTCCACTTATTCTTGCACCCACACACTCCATCTTCTTCCCAAAAAAATCCCCATCCAGCTTAAGCACGAGTTCTAGCTCATTTTGCTGCGATTTTCGATCTCCTTCCTCAAAGCTCCATTCACAAAACTGCTTTGGGATATTGTTGCTTGGTATGTGACTCCTCCATTGATCCAATTAGTTTTTGTTCTAGTGCTTTATTCATTGCAAATTTTTGCTGCATAGGTGACCCTGTTCTTGAGCTTGCATTTCAAATTTATGAGGTCCCAAGCAATTCTAATGCATGATATAGGCTCTAGGCACTTGTAGGAGTAGTTGCTACCAATCTTGTTTAGAAAAGGAAATATGTCTAGGAGAATGTACCAAGGTGGTTCCTCAATAAAGAAAGGACCTAGGCGTGCTATGCGTGAGCAAGATGATGAACCACCAAGGGACGCGGAAGTGCGAGCTTGTGAGTGGCCATCAGACGATTTTTTGGTCAATGTAGGCATCAACAATTAATTTGACGCATATGTGCGTAATGCCGATCTTGAGGACTTCTTACAAGATAAGTGTCCTCAGTACTATCAATTGACTGATTCATTTGTGAGAAGGTTTAAATATAAATCTTCACGTAATTCTCAGAGTGTCCTATTTGATATTTATGATAAATCTTATACCATGGACATAGAAGATTTTACAACCGCTTGCACACTCCCGCAGTGGGGCAATGTTAATGACCCCCACAAATCTGAATATGAAGACTTTCTTGCTAGTATTACTGTGGGAGAATCTAGGGATATAGCACAAGCTACCATAGGGAGCATTCATTTTCCTGCTATACATTATTTCTCTCTCTTCATTGGTAGATGCATTAACGGTAAATATGAAGCATGTCATATGTGTGTCCCTGATCTTTGTGTCCTCCAGAGTGCAGTGTTAGGTAATAAAGATTACAACTTGGGGGCAATAGTTGCACTTAGGTTGCATAATAATGGTATATCTGGAGATTTATTTGGAGGGATTTATGCAACCCATGTTGCTAATTATCTTGGTATAGCCCCACGAGAGGGGGATATCGAATTGCCTCCTACTTATTTAGATTATGATGTGATGGTCAAACATCATTTTATTGTGAGGAACGAACAATTCCTTCAGTATCTACTAATCTTTGACAGACGTAGCTCTGTCCATGTTACTCTCCTTGCTCCTTTCCTTTTTGATTACCAGGCAAAACGAAGATATGTTGTTACTAGGGAGGAGGCAGCTGGACATGAGGGGAGAGCGGAGGCGGCTCGCCAACATGCCGTGGCTCAGGATGCATTTGCTACTGCATCTCAGTACGACCCTAGTTATAACTACGGATATCAGCCAGCCTATCCTTGGCATTAGACCAACTTAGGCCAAAATCCTAAGCTTGGGAGAGTACGTATTTCTCACCGGCTTTACATTCATGTTCACACATTATTCTAGTTGTTGGTGCTCATACTCTTTCATTGTATTATCCATGTTAGTTTAATTTTGTTTTTCTAGCTTTCTTCTTGTGTGTTTGATAATCTTTAAGAAAAACCAAAAAAATTAGTCAGTTTAATTTCCATGCTTGTAGTAGAAATTAAAATGAAAACCCAAAAATATTTCTCGTTCTTCTTCTTGCTTGTTAGAAGCTTTCCCGTGTAAATAGTTTTATTTTCTTTCCTTTGGGGGTCGAGAGTAGAAGACCATATTGAAAATGTTGAGTGGCTCTCATATGCATGATTGTTTATTTAACTTAGAGCCCATATTACTTTGTCTTCTCTCTTGAGTTGAATGCTTGAAGATTCCAGCTTAGTCCAATGCACGTGCACTATTATTATTATACACATCCTTCGGTCGTGCAAGTGAAAGGCAATAATGACGATATATGATGGACTGATTGAGATGAGAAAAGCTGGTATGAACTCGACCTCTCTTGTTTTTTGTAAATATGATGAGTTCATCGTTCTTGATTCAGCCTATTATGAAGTAAACATATTTGCAATGACATTTAGAGATCATAGCTGCTTGTGCCATGCTTGATTAGCTATGAATTATAATGGTTTACCTCGCGTGCCAACATGCTATTGAAGTGATTGTGATGTGGTATGATGCATGTTTATACCACATCATACCACATCATTATTGCCTTTGAATGTATTTGAGTGACTCGACTTCGCACATGTTCATGCATGTAGTTGAAAAAAATCAACATAGCCTTAATGATGTTTATGTTCATGGTAGATTATATCCTACTCATGCTTGTACTAGGTGTAAATTAATTTTAATGCATGTTCATGATTGTTTTCGCTCTCTCAGTTGGTCGCCTCCCTGTCTTTTGCTAGCCTTCACCTGTACTAAGCGGGAATACTGCTTGTGCATCCAACTCCTTAAACCCCAAAGTTGTTCCATATGAGTCCACCATACCTTCCTATATGCGGTATCTACCTACCGTTCCAAGTAAATTTGTATGTGCCAAACTCCAAACCTTCAAAGGAAATTCTGTTTTGTATGCTCAAGCAGCTCATGTTTCAACTAGGGATGTCTGTATCTTCCATGCTAGGTGGGTTATTCTCAAGAGGAGTGGACTCCGCTCCTCATTCACGAGAAAATGGCGGTAACCGGGATGCCCAGTCCCATGATCAAAAAGATCAAAGCAAATCAAAATAATTAAACAAAACTCCCCCCCGGGGCTGTTGTTAGTTGGAGGCACTCGTTGTTTCGAGCAAGCCATGGATTGATGCTTGTTGGTGGTGGGGAGTATAAACTTCTACCATTCTGTTTGGGAACTGCCTATAATGCATGTAGTATGGAAGATATCGCCATCTCATAGTTGTTGCGTTGACAGTGAAAGTATGCCGCTCAAAATGTTATTCATCTCTATTTAAAATCGAGCTCTGGCACCATTAAAAATCCCTACTTCCCTCTGCGAAGGGCTTATCTATTTACTTTTTTGTTGAGTCATCATCCTTCTTATTAAAAAGCACCCGCTGGAGAGCACACTGTCATTTGCATTCATTATTATTGGTTTATATTGGGTATGACTTGACTGGATCTCTTTTACCATGAATTACAATGTTTAGTCAGTCCTTGATCTTTAAAGGTGCTCTGCATTTATGTTTGGGATAATTGAATTTATGCCCCTAGTTGGGTCACACTCGGCAGGTTTACCCCTAGTTTCCGAAAACACTTCTTCCTGCCCAAACCACTTTGCTCCTCTTATGCTTTTGCCCTTTGACCATTGGACCATCACTTTGAAAACTTCATAAAAATTTCATACTAACTCAAAAAAATTCAAATAAGATATCAAAATGTTCAGAAAAGCATCACCTATATGTGTATGTCATTTGCATTCATGAAAAAAGTGTTGGTCAGTCCGCATCTCAGTTTTAGATCAAATGATCTTAGCATGAACAGTAAAATTTAAAAAAATTCTAAAAATTGTAAAAAAAAATGGTGGCAAACTTTGACCAATGTTTTGAGTGCTTGCCAAGTTTCATAAGGGAATGACATTCGTGGAAGCCGTGTCAAAAAAACAAATATTAATGCTCCAAAATTTCATTTTTTTTCCACGACTTCCACGAATGTCATTACCTTATGAAACTTGGCAAGCACTCAAAACATTGGTCAAAGCATGCCACCAATTTTTTTTAGATTATTTAGATTTTTTTAGATTTTACTGTTCATGCTAAGATCATATGGGCTAAAACTGAGATGGGGTTTGACCAACACTTTTCTCATGAATGCAAATGACATGCACATATAGGTGATGCTTTTTTGAACATTTTGATATCTTATTTGAATTTTTCTGAGTTAGTATGAATTTTTTATGAGGTTTTCAAAGTGATGGTCAAACGGTCAAAGGGCAAAAGCATAAGAGGAGCAAAGTGGTTTGGGCAGGAACATGTGTTTTCGGAAACTAGGGGTAAACCTGCCGAGTGGGACACAACTAAGGGCACCAAATTAATTATCCCTTTATGTTTTGCGGTCTCAGAAAACGCTAGTGAGATACCATCTTGTTATATCATATTATGATTGTTTTGAGAAAGTGTTGTCATCCAAGTTTTATTATTATTGCTCGCTAGCTGCTTATGCAATTGATATGAGTAAACATGAGACCTAAGTGTTATTGTGAGAATGGTTAGTTCATAATCTTTGCTGAAAACTTGAATGCTGGCTTTACATATTTACGACAACAAGAGCAAATAGAGTTTGTAAAAGTTTTTCTTTATCACTTTCAGTTTATCAACTGAATTGCTTGAGGACAACCAAAGGTTAAAGCTTGGGGGAGTTGATACGTCTCCAACGTATCTACTTATCGAAACACTTTTGCCCTTGTTTTGGACTCTAACTTGCATGATTTGAGTGAAACTAACCCGGACTGACGCTGTTTTCAGCAAAACTGCCATGGTGTTGTTTATTGTGCAGAAAACAAAAGTACTCGGAATGACCTGAAAATCCACGGAGATAACTTTCGGAAAATATAAAAAATACTGGCGAAAGAATCAAGGCCAGGGGGCCCACACCCTGTCCACGAGGGTGGGGGGCACACTCTCCCCCTGGGCGCGCCCCCTATCTCGTGGGCCCCTTGATGCTCCACCGACCTCAACTCTGACTCTATATATTCTGTTTCACGGAGAGAGAAATCAGAGAGAAAGTTTCATCGCGTTTTACAATACGGAGCCGCCGCCAAGCCCTAATATCTCTCGGGAGGGCTGATGTGGAGTCCGTTCGGGGCTCCGGAGAGGGGGATTCGTCGCTGTCGTCATCATCAACCATCCCCCATCACCAACTTCATGATGCTCACCGCCGTGCGAGTAATTCCATCGTAGGCTTACTGGACGGTGATGGGTTGGATGAGATTTACCATGTAATCAAGTTAGTTTTGTTAGGGTTTGATCCCTAGTATCCACTATGTTCTGAGATTGATGTTGCTATGACTTTGCTATACTTAATGCTTGTCACTAGGGCCCGAGTGCCATGATTTCAGATCTGAACCTATTATGTTTTCATGAATATATGTGAGTTCTTGATCCTATCTTGCAAGTCTATAGTCACCTATTATGTGTTATGATCCGACAACCCCGAAGTGACAATAATCGGGATACTTCTCGGTGATGACCGTAGTTTGAGGATTTCATGTATTCACTATGTGCTAATGCTTTGTTCCGGTTCTCTATTAAAAGGAGGCCTTAATATCCCTTAGTTTCCACTAGGACCCCGCAGCCACTGGAGGGTAGGACAAAAGATGTCATGCAAGTTCTTTTCCATAAGCACGTATGACTATATTTGGAATACATGCCTACATTACATTGATGAACTGGAGCTAGTTCTGTGTCACCATATTTTATAGCTATTACATGAGGAACCGCATCCGACATAATTATCCATCACTGATCCAATGCCTACGAGCTTTTCACATATTGTGCTTCGCTTATTTACTTTTCTGTTGCTACTTACAACTACTACAAAACTGCTATCTTTAATTTTGCCACTGTTACCATTATTATCATACTACTTTGCTACTAAATACTTTGCTACAGATACTAAGTTATCCAGGTGTGGTTGAATTGACAGCTCAACTGCTAATACTTAAGAATATTCTTTGGCTCCCCTTGTGTCGAATCAATAAATTTGGGTTGAATACTCTACCCTCGAAAGCTGTTGCGATGCCCTACACTTGTGGGTTATCACGGGACACATCAAAAGTACTCCAGTGTATATAGCCTTGCCTCTAAGGTAGGCCCCACATGGTTTGCCTCTTTTTTAAGATAACACGTCAAGTCGCAATTTGTTTGTTCACCCGTGGTAGACGATCCTCCCTCCACCAAGTGGACAACCAATACACGTATCAAATTACCACGTGGGCTGCCTTTTCATATAGAAATGTGCTCCACCGTGTACCCGCGCGGGTGTGGTTGGGGAAGAGACTGGAGTACGTGCGCCGTGCGTGCACCTCTTCTCTTCGTGCACGTCCCCGACCTACGTGGGTGTGTGTGAGAGAGATACAAACCTAGACATAATGCGTCGTCCATCCCCATGCCTCCGCCCAGTCCGACCACCAGTCACCACCACGCCCCACTCATCCTCACCTTATCTCTCATCTTTCTCCCTCCATTTTTATATACAAGGGGCCACTATCAAAATTACAATTTGAAGATATACAAGGCCACTAACACTAATCGATGCAATATTAATGGTGTGCCTCGTGGTACTAGCAAAGGAGGACATTAATTATCCCTTGCATGCATGCGAGAGTTTGTAAAAAATGCATCTTGATGTTCCGTGCAATGCACGGGCATCTTGCTAGTCCATGAAAACAACACATGGCGAAATTCCACGGCGAACGAGGAATTTGAATCTGTTGGGAGGGGCTATTTGGATCTTGCCCGGGGTAGCCAAAATATTGGCGACCCTTTTGTCCACCGGTGCCTTTGCCACCGATGAACGAGGAATGGCTTGGGTGCTCATGCTGTCATGCATCCTCCAATGCGCACGTTGGAGATGAGCTCGCAAGAGCTATGTTTTTTTTGTCCCACAACACCGCCTGAGCCGCCCGCAGACCGACCGGCAACCCGCAAATTATGCCATCCAACCGTAGCCGCACACATTATGACAGCAACTCAACCAACCGGACGAAATTCACGCAAACACGTAGACAAACTGATATTTCATATAAACAACAACGGAAATCATATAAAATACTGGATTTTCATACAAACATGACGGATTTCATTACATTCAAATGAACTATGCGGTGCTAGTTCTGGACAGCACAGGTATATAATACCTGGCCTAAATGGTCGCCCGCCGATCGATTTGTGTTCCTCATGTTCGGCAGCACGATCACATGACTGCCAGGAGCCCCGGCGGTATATGCTTCAGCGCAAAGGATGGCTCGCTTCCCCACCGCCAAACTGATATCATTGCTGATGCCGAAGATGATGGTGGCCGGCACTGGTTCAAGTTCATCACCGGCCACTACTTCGCCATGGCCGGCACCGGCTCGAGTTCATCCTATCATTCCCCTCTTCCATGGAGCCCATGCGGGGTCGACGAAGGTCCTCGCAACAAAAGGATCCTGCAAGACACCTGCTGTGTACGCTGGCATCGCCTCCGTGGTGGCCTTCATGGGACCCAAGCGGCGGCGGCCTCCCGTGTTCTACTTCTCCTCGATGATGGCGGCGGACGCGGAGGCGCTAGGCACCGACTTGTCGCTCTCCACGCACCCGGCTTCTGTCGCTGCTTGCATGGTGCGGCCGCCGACATGGGAGTCTCGGCCATAGAAACAGGAGATGCGGTACGAGGTGGCAGCATGGACGGCAGCAACGACGCCCGTGCGCCGCTCCTCGTCAAGCTAGCCTGGAGCGGCGAGTTGCTGAACCGCGCGTCGGCTTGGGGTGGCAACTGGCTCCGTCGGGCGAGGGGAGGGAGGTGGATCAGCGAGCTGCATAGCTCGTATCCAGCGGGCTACCCAGCCGGCTTGGATGCGGGATAACTACTCTTCGTAAGCCATTGTAAGAGTGTACAACATGGTGAAGGAGGAGATAGGGGAGCGGCGGAGTTGTGTGATTCTTGGTCGGCGTTTGACCTCGTTTAAATAGGAGATTAAATAGACGGCGGACGGGAGGAGCTCGGTTGGCGTTGCGTTTAATGTCGGTCGGGTCATGAATGGACGTGTGTCGAGAGTGGGTTTCTCGGCTTCCACACGGGCGGGTTTCATGGAGGCATTAGAATGTGGCAAGGAGGCATGTTTAGCCGGGCATGCAGCGAGTGGCACCCTTGACTCTGACCTAGGACACTGCACCGTTCTTCCACTGACGTGTGGGCTATTTGGGTACATGGCCTGCATGTCAGTGACCCAACGCAGGCAGCGCACAACAGAGGAACCTTTGGTGGGCCAGGGCAGTCAGAAGCGAGCATTTCATAAACCGATGATTGTTCATTGAGTGTGACGTCATCTTTTTCATGTAGATAAGCCTACTATGTTGATAGCCCGTTCGATACATTCTTATTCAGAAATACCGCTGCAAACATCAATGTTCTGCTTATGACAGATAAGATTGATTAATACCCGTAACAATCCATGTCCTTAACAAAGGGTGCATGCACGTATAGGTTTAGCGTGTGTCTTGCGTCGTGTGTTGTGTGCATGCAGGCGTGCGTGCAAGGGTACGTTTTAGTGTTGCATGCATGGGTGCGTACGTGCGTGTGTACGTGAGTGCATGTGTACGTGTCAGTGTTGCACGCCAGCATGCGTGCGTGTCTTGCGTGCGTGCATGTGTATGTGCGAGGTGAGGCTACACGTCAGTCGACTGACTCCTTCATCTCTGGTCATTAGATTTTCCAGCCGTTGGATATGAAAGCAAGGGCCTCAAGCTTATCATCAAACTCCACCCCCCTGAGCCGCCAGCCACCACCAGCCGAACTGCCATCCCCCGCCGCCCGCGGCCGGCCCGCGCCGCCACGCCCTCCCAGAAACCACTCCCCACTGCCGGTCCGCCACCGCACCGACCATCCCTCTAGCCCCCCCCCCCACCCCCCGCGCGCCGAGCTTTTTCTCCGGTGATCCCCACCCCACCGCCCAATCAACGCCCCCAATCGCTGGCGACTACCAACCAGAGGTCTCACGACTTTGAATACCCACCGACCACTAATTTATTACCATTTTTGTCCTTCATATACGCGCTGACGGGTGGGCCCTATGGTAATGTGCGCTGATGAATGTGGACCGTTTGACTGGTCAATTGATCGTGTTAGTGTTATCAACAAATCACGGAGCTGTATGGTGAGCCAGTGACCGTATGATCACCCCAAAATGTACTCCTATTTTATTAACATAGTACAGACTCAAACTACCATTTCTTTCTTTCATATACGGGCTGACAAGTGGGCCCCATGGTTATGCGCCCCGATGGTGCAACACTAGTTGTGCCGCGTGGAACGTTTGACTGGTCAATTGATTGTGTCATCAACAAAACACGGACTTGTACGGGTGAGCCAGTGATAGTATAATCATGACATGTATTTGTTTAACTCGGTACAGACGCAAGGGCTCATATATACGCGCAAGCACTCACCGCTATAAGCGCACACACGCGAACCCTACCCCTATGAGCACCTTCGAGAGAGTGGGCAAGCATATATGATCTTGAGATTTTATGAAGTCACCATAGGTGCCTCGTAGTCGAGTGGAACGTCTCCTCCCACTGAACGCACATCGCCGAAAAATACTGAAATTAACACAAGATAAATGCGAGCACCTGGACTTTAACCTTGGTGGGCTCGAGAAACCACTGTCCTCCTAACCATCCAACCACATGTTAGTTAGCACGACAAAATGTATGTGGTGACCGTGATGAGCTTATTCTGAAGTCCAGTGACCATATCGTGCTTTCGCTTCAAATACAATGACCATAAGTGTCGTCAACAAAATACGGTGCACACATCAAATACAAAGTCCGACAGTGTCATCAACAAAATATGGAGACGTATCATGAGCTAGATACCGTTGTACTATTGTATATGCTTATTTTCTTAGTGGCCGATTGCGTGTGTGGTGTGGTTTGCACATCATTTCTAGTTGTGGTGGGTCAACATGAAAACTCATGGGTCGGTTCCATCCTGTGCCACATATAGGTTGGACCGAGACGCGTTATAAGAAGACCCATGTGGAGGACTCGACATACAACACGAAGCTACCAGAGTCACGGAGGACTCTATCCCCACTGGTGATAAGCCGGCTATATATGATTTGTAACACTAGGCCCCCAGTATGTTATAGAAGCTTGGGGGCTAGTTCGTCGACAGTATACACACATGCACAATGCCTGGTATTCACGTGTACTTTGTACACACCCCTATCACTAATATACAGTACCAAGAGTAGGCTCTTTCTTCAACTGCAAGGGTCCGAACTAGGGTAAAACTTTGCCTCGTATTACCATCCAGCCTAATAACTAGGGATATCCTACCGAATGATATGATGAAATCATATCTGCCAACTACTAAGAGAGAGGTGTGTCTGGGGGGGGGGCAATGTGTGCAAGAGAGGCCTAAAGATAATGTGCGTGCGGGCGACACGTAGGCACATATATGTGTGTATAGAGGGCTAGTAGAGACCGTGCGTGTGTATATATGCGTGTGAGAGAAATAGTGTTTTCCAACTGAGATTAGAGAAAAGAGTGGTACATAGTAGTCAGAAAGAGAGAGAGAGAAACATAGAGAGCATGTGTGAAAGAGAAATGTCGATGCATATAAAGTGTGTGCACTTATGCGTTAGATAGAGAGAGATATAACGCGTTTGTGAGAACGGGCCGAGGCATAGTGCATCTACGTGTAAAAGGCGGTTTTAAATTAAAATATAAATGGCATTATTATTTTTGGATGAGATCATGAATTTTGCAAATTGCGTATGGACGAAAATCGGTCTATCACACACCCATACTCTATTGAATTGTAGCATGTGCATGTGTTTATTTCATATTATCGATCCATAGAGTGAGAGCGGTTTGAAATACAGGCAATGGGTGCTTTTGCAACTCATATATAAACATTAATTAGTGCACTCCATGTTGTTAGTGTGAAGCACTTTATACATTTGTCACTTGCATAGATACATTCCAAATTGCTAGCTACGTAATAGAATACATGTCGAATTCAACATAAAGGGGATTTCGAAGATTCGAATCCATAGGAAGTGCATTCATCTATTTGAACCCGAGATAATGGCATCTGTAAATCAGATGTAAAAGGGGGCATCAATCTTTGTTGTGAGTTTGAACATGCTATATATATTCATACGCATATCTAACTTTTTTTGCAACCAAGGAGATTATATCTAGAACCATGCATGAACTGAGGTAAGTTACATATTTTTTTAATATATACTCGTGTACAATGTATATTCAAATGTACCCTCTCCATTCCAAAATAATCGTAGCTTTAGGATTTTCAAGAGTAAAGATTTGTGAAGTTTGACAAATCCTGAAAGTTCAATTCAATAGAACCGAAAACGTTAATGCTTCTGTTCCCAAATATTGAACGAAGCGCCAAATAGGCCTATGGTCACCCGAAACCGCGCGAGACTAATGTTTGGTGGTAGGAAATTACTGTCCTGACTCTGGCCCGTGTAGCCTATCGGCATGATGTCCAAAGGTCTAAACCGGGGTAGGTTTGTAACTTCACCAAGACGCCAGTCTCAACCGCATGCGAGAAGCATTCATACTCCATGGGCGCATAGAAACCCATGCGCTCGGCCAAAATCTATCCCGCCCACATTTGGGACACCTGACATTACTATCCTACCCCCAACCCGCAATATGTCCGAAATTTTAGATGGGGGCAAAGTTTGTAACTTTCCCAAATTTCAAACAAGCGCATCTCAAACCGAAACATTGTTCCCCCTTAGTTCCCCGCCTCCCTCCGTTTCCCCATTCATACTCCGTGGGCGCCAAAACGACCTCTCCACCAGCCGCGAAACCCCAGCCTCCTCCGTCCTCCACAACATAACGGCCAATCCACCGCTGCCCTCCTCCATCACGCCGGAGCCGGTACCCCGACGTCGTCGTCCAACGCAACCGCAACCGCAACGCCCTCAAGGACTTAGCAGCTGAAGCCAAGGCAGACTTGCTTTCCAAGACGCCGACGCCGACATGTGCCATACCAGAACCACCCTGACCACGCCGTCCTGCACCTCACTATTGCCGCTCCACTGTCGCAACTGTCCACCGCACCGGAGCTGTTCCCGCTACACCGTCGTTCGTCGCCTCAGATCTGGTTCCCCGCCGCTGACAGACGGACACCGCACGACAGTCAACAACATGGCCATGGGTTCGTGCAAGGCTCCACCGTCCTCCAAAACTTCTCGTTTCCAGCGAACCACAAGAAGATCGTTGGAAAAACAGAAGGAGGACACAGCACTGCCAGCAGAAAGAGGTACTCCTCTTCCCTTATTCGTGCAAATCTTACGTCTCTGCTCACACCGTATTCATCCCACAAAAGAAACTAGTTGGGCGCTTCTTACTGCATCTTCTTCGTGATACTAAATGCACAAGGTTTCCTCCCTTTGCTATTTCACCTTTGCTAGAGGTCAGTAGCCTGCCTGGATTTCAATTCAGGGTCAGTCGAACCGCAATTAAAAGAAGCAGCACCCGCTTAGGCGCGCGGAGCACCTAGTCCGCCTGTTCCGCAGGGAAGCGCCGCATCGAGGTGTCTATCATAGGGGTGTGTGGCGCAGGAGCTGCTTGCGCCTGATTTGGAGGTCGGCGGGGCTTGAATGGATGGCCGGGGAGCGGTGCCAAGCACGGCGGTGTGGTGAGGTCGAGGGGAGGGCACAGGCAGGGGAGGAATACCGGGCCGGTGGTCACTGGCGTTTCAAGGAAGATCATCAACACTGACTGGCTGGAGGTAGATGAAGGCGATCTGCCCGTTCTTTGTACATCAGACAGTGCAGAAAAAATGGACTAACCTATTTGTTTTCAGTCGACTGTTATTTTCATAGAATCCTGTAGTAATTTAGTGTGCCATGCATGTTGTAGAGCTATCATATGTCTCCCGTCATTTATTTCTCATTGACCTGCTATCTGCTACCTTTACACTGTACTAATTGTGCACACACTTCACCCATACTCACACTATTGTTTTTTTTATGCATGGATATTTCAGACTCTGACGCGGTGTTGATGAATGCAGAAAAGAAAAGACAGAAGTCGCTCCAGTGTAATTCGAAGATAAGCACTAAGCGTTTCGGCGCTCTAATGGGTGCAGTGTCAGCAGTTGGAGACAGTAAACGTAGCTCTATAGTTGATGATCTCAATTGCCACACACAACCATCCCAGGTGCTTGCTTTAACTTCGCGCTGTCAAATGTGCATGTTGCATATTGTGTCTAGCTTGTATTGCTTCCAATTTGGTTAAATTGTATCTGCTTACTTTACACATTATACCTTTGATAATGACATGCCTTCTTGTTTTTGATACATACTACATATGTCTATTAACCATGTTCGTACATCAAACTAATGCTCTTTTGTATCCCTCTTCAATCACTTATGATGAGACAGTCACCCGAGTGGGTTACTGTGAGACGCCCTACTCGTTTAAAGAGTGTAGTGTCATCCTCCCCACATGATTCTCAAGAAACAGCAAGGCTAAATGAAGATAGTCAACATAGCTCTCTAGTTGATCACCGCAATTCCCCCACACCACCATCGCAGGTGCTTGCTCTTACTTGGCAGTGTGATATGTGGTTGCATGTTGCATATGGTGTCTACCTTGTAATGCTTCTAATTAGGGTAAATTGCACCTGCTTAGTTAACACATTATACTTGTGAATATGACATGCCTTCTTGTTTTTGGTACATACTACGTCTTTCTATTAACCATGTTCTTACATCAAACTACTTTTCTTGTGTATCCCTCATCAATCACTTCTGACGATACACCTTCAAGTTGACATTGTAATATTGGTTGCATCTTGCATATCATTTCAAACATGTATTGCCTCTAATTTGTTGAAGTGCCACTTATAATGAGACACATCTAACTTGGTAGAGTGATTTTGGTTGGATCTTTCATATGGTGTCTAGATTGCATTGCTTCCAATTTGTTGAAATGCCTTCTGCTTAGCATTTTTCATACATATTCCATCCTCCTACAATGTGGTTGCCATACATAAAAGTTGTGTTCGTCAGTATCATGCGAATTTGGAAGTGCGAGTTTCATTCCTTTTTCTTGTGTGTTTACTTGACAAGGCAAAATTTGAAAGGACGAAGGCACGGAATGATGGTGGTCCTCTGGAGCAACCGAAACAGATGATCTCTACAGATTCTCCTGCTACTCATACTATAGTGCTAGTTCCAAATCTCATCTCCCCTACTCCACAACCCAAGGTGCTTGCTCTAACATGGCAGTGTGATATTTGGTTGCATGCTGCATATGGTGCCTAGCTTGTATTGCTCCTAATTTGTTAAATTGCATCTGCTTAGCTTACACATTATACATGTGAATATGACACGCCTTCCTATTTTTGGTACATACTACATCTGCCTATCACACCATGTTCTTACATCAAACTACTGTTCTTGTGTATCCTGCATCTATCGTTTATGATGAAATAGTCACGTGCGTGGGTTAATATGAGACGCAATACTCTTATAAAGAATGCAATTTCATCCTCTCCACATGATTCTCAAGAAACAACAAGCCTAAATGAAGATATTGAACGTAGCTCTGTACTTGAAGACCGCACTTCCCCTACACCACCATCACATGTGCTTGCTCTAACTTCGCAGTGTGATATGTGGTTGCATGTTGCATATGGTCTAGCTTGTAATGCTTCTAATTATGGTAAATTGCATCTGCTTAGTTTACACACTATACCTGTGAATATGACATGCCTTCCTATTTTTGGTACACACTACATCTATGTGTTAACCTTGTTCTTACATGAAACTACCTCTCTTCTGTATCCTGCATCAATCACTTACGATGAGTCACCTTTATTTGTTGCATATTGCATAATATTTCTAGCCTGTTGCCTTGTATTGCTTCTAATTTAGTCAAATACATTTGTTAGGGCACCCTTTTAATTTGGTAGAGTGATATTGGTTTCATCTTTCATATGGTTTCTAGCTTGCATCGATTCTAACAAGTTCAAGCACCTTGTGCATAGTTTACACTTTATACATCATACATGTCAATATGTCATGCCGTCCTGTTTTTCGTACATTTTCCATCCTCCTATCGTGCGGCTGCCTTACATGAAAGTAGTGTTCGTCAGTATCATGCATCAATGAGTTTTGAAGAGCAAATTTTATTCCTTTTCTTGTGGGTTTGACTTGACAAGGCAAAATCAAGAAAGAGGAAGGAAAAGAGTAAGGAAGGCGATGATGGTAGTCCTCTGCAGCAACATAAATGGGGCATCTGTACCGATTCTCCTTGTACTGATAGTGCATTACAAGGTCCAAGTCTCCGCTCCCCTACTCCACCATCCAAGGTGCTTGCTCTAACTTGGCAGTGTGATATCTGGTTGCATGTTTCATATGGTGTCTAGCTCGTATTGCTCCTAATTAGTGTAAACTGCATCTTCTTAGCTTACACATGATACATGTGAATATGACACGCTTTCCTGTTTTTGGTACATACTATATCTGTCTATCACACCATGTTCTTACATGAAACTACTCTTCTTGTGTATCCTGCATCAGTCACTTATGATGGGACACATTTAAGTTGGCAGTGTGATATTGGTTTGCATATTGAATATGATTTCTAGCATGTATTGCTTCTAGTTTGATGAACGCCACCTATGACGAGACAGTTTTAACTTGGCAGAGTGATATTGATTGCACCTTCCATGTGGTGTTTAGTTTGCAGTGCTTCTAATTTGTTGAAGTGCCTTCTGCTTAGTTACCACATCATAGGTGTCAATATGTCAAGCCGTCCATTTTTTCGTACATGTTCCATCCTCGTATCATGACTTTGCCTTTCATCAGAGTAGTGTTCGTCAGTATCATGCATTTATGAGTTCTGAAGAGCGAATTATATTCCTTTTTCTTGTCAGTATGACCTCACATTTCAAAATCAATAAAGTTGAAGGAAATTGGAAAGGCATTGGATGATGGTGGTCCTTCCGAGAAACTGAAACGGAGGTTCTCTACAGATTCTACTCCGCCATCCTCCCAACAAGATTCGCAAGACAACGAAAAGCTAGACAGTCAACGTAGCTGTGTAGATGATGAGCACATCTCCCCTACTCCACCATCACAGGTGCTTGCTCTAACTTGGCACTATTATATGTGGTTGCATGTTGCATATGATGTCTAGCTTGTATTGCTTCTAACTTTGTTGAATTGCATCTGCTTACTTCACACATAATGCCTGTGAATATGACATCTGTTCATGTTTCTACATCAGACTACTGTTCTTGCATATCCCACATCAGTCACTTATGATAAGGCACCTTTAAGTCGCCACTGTGATATTGGTTGTGTCTTGCATATGATTTCTAGCATGTACTCCTTCTAATTTGTTGAAACGCCATACAGTTTGAACTTGGCAGAGTGATATTGGTTGCATCTTTCATATGGTGTCTAGCTTGCAGTGCTTCTAATTTGTTGACATGCCTTCTGCTTAGTTACCACATCATAGGTGTGAATATGTCACGCCATCCTGTTTTTCATACATATTCCATCCTCGCATCATGTGTTTGCCTTTCATCCAAGTAGTGTTCGTCAGTATCATGCATGAATGAGTTCTGAAGAGCGAATTTTATTCCTTTATCTTATCGGTTTGACTTCACAATGCAAAATCATTACAACTGAAGGAAATTAGTCCGGCAGTGGATGACATGATGTAGAGGGATAAACTCATGCAATACGATGTAAACCCCATCTTGTTATCCTCGATGGCAACAATACAATACGTGCCTTGCTGCCCCTGCTGTCACTGGGAAAGGACACCGCAAGATTGAACCCAAAGCTAAGCACTTCTCCCATTGCAAGAAAGATCAATCTCGTAGGCCAAACCAAACTGATATTTCGAAGAGACTTGCAAAGATAACTTAATCACACATAAAAGAATTCAGAGGAGATTCAAATATTTCTCATAGATAAACTTGATCATAAACCCACAATTCATCGGATCTTGACAAACAGACCGCAAAAAGAGTTACATCGAATATATCTCCAAGAAGATCAAGGAGAACATGGTATTGAGATTCAAAGAGAGAAAAGAAGCCATCTAGCTAATAACTATGGACCTGAAGGTCTGTGGTAAACTACTCACAACTCATTGGAGAGGCTATGATGTTGATGTAGAAGCCCTGCATGGTCGATTCCCCCTCCGGCGGAGCGCCGGCGAAGGCTCCAAGACGGGATCTCGCGGATACAGAAGGTTACAGCGGTCAAAATAGTTTTTCGTGGTCGCTTATGATGTTTTAGGGGTACATGGGTATATATAGGAGGAAGAAGTAGGTCGGTGGACGCCCGAGGGGCGCACGAGACAGGCGGCGCGCCCAGTAGGGGGGCGCCCTACAACCTCGTGGCCGCCTTGTTTATTTCTTGACTTCCACTCCAAGTCCTCTAGATCACGTTCGTTCCAAAAATCACGCTCCCGAAGGTTTCATTCCGTTTGGACTCCGTTTGATATTCCTTTTCTTCGAAACACTGAAATAGGCAAAAAAAACAGCAATACGGGTTGGGCCTCCGGTTAGTAGGTTAGTCCCAAAAATGATATAAATGTGTAAAGTAAAGCCCATAAACATCCAAAACGGGTAATATAATAGCATGGAACAATAAAAAATTATAGATACGTTGGAGACGTATCAAGCATCCTCAGCTTAATTCGTGCTCGTCCTCGAGTAGGTAAATGATAAAAACAGAATTTTTGATGTGGAATGCTACCTAGCATAATTCTCAATGTAATTTTCTTTATTGTGGCATGAATGTTTAGATCCAAATGATTCAAAATAAAAGTTCATATCGACATAAGAAATAGTAATACTTCAAGCATACTAATCAAAGCAATCATGTCTTCTCAAAATAACATGGCTAAAGAAAGTTCATCCCTACAAAATCATATAGTTAGGTCATGCTTCATTTTCGTCACACAAAAATGCTCCCATCTTGTACACCCCCGATGACAAGCCAAGCAATTGTTTCGTACTTAAATAATCTCAAACCTTTTCAACTTTCACGCAATACATGGGCGTGAGCCATGGATATAGCACTATGGGTGGAATAGAATATGATGATGGGGATTGCATGGAGAAGACAAAAAAGGAGAAAATCTCACATTGACGAGGATAATCAAAGGGTTATGGAGATGCCCATCAATTGATGTCAACATGAGGAGTAGGGATTGCCATGCAACGGATGCACTAGAGCTATAAATGTATGAAAGCTCAACAAAAGAAACTATTGGGTGTGCATCCAACTTGCTTGCTCACGAAGACCTAGGGCATTTTGAGGAAGCCCATCGTAGGAATATACAAGCCAAGTTATATAATGAAAAATTCCCACTAGCATATGAAAGTGATAACATATGAGACTCTCTATATGAAGAACATGGTGCTACTTTGAAGCACAAGTGTGGAAAAAAAGATTGTAAAATTGCCCCCTTTTTTTGGGCCTTTCCTTTTTTTATTTGGCCTTTCTTTTTTTGGCCTTTCCTTTTTTTGGCCTTTCTTTTTTTTATTTGGGGAAATGCTCTAATAATGATGATCATCACACTTCTATTTATTTACAACTCATGAATTACAACCCAAAACTAGAACAAGGTATGACTCTATAAGAATGCCTCCGGCGGTGTACCGGGATGGGCAATGAATCAAGAGTGACATGTATGAAAAATTATGCATGGTGGCTTTGCCACAAATACGATGTCAACTACATGATCATGCAAGGCAATATGACAATGATGATGTGTGTCATGATGATGAACGGAACGGTGGAACGTTGCATGGCAATATATCTCGGAATGGCTATGGAAATGCCATAATAGGTAGGTATGGTGGCTGTTTTGAGGAAGATATAAGGAGGTTTATGTGTGATAGAGCGTATCATATCACGGGGTTTGGATGCACAGGAGAAGTTCGCACCAACTCTCAAGGTGAGAAAGGGCAATGCACGGTACCGAAGAGGCTAGCAATGATGGAAGGGCGAGAGTGCGTATAATCCATGGACTCAACATTAGTCATAAAGAACTCATATACTTATTGCAAAAATCTACAAGTCATCAAAAACCAAGCACTACACGCATGCTCCTAGGGGGATAGATTGGTAGGAAAAGACCATCGCTCATCCCCGACCGCCACTCATAAGGATGCACAATCTAAGAACACCTCATGTTTCAAATTTGTTACACAACTTTCACCATACGTGCATGCTACGGGACTTGCTAACTTCAACACAAGCATTCTTTGAATTCACAATCACCCAACTAGCATGACTCTAATATCACTACCTCCAGATCTCAAAACAATTATCAAGTATCAAATTGATCATAGCATCCAATTCACTTCCTATGATAGTTTTTGTTATACCCAACTTGGATGCCCACCATTCTAGGACCAATTTTATAACCATAGCAAATACCATGCTGTTCTAAGAGACTCTCAAAATAATATAAGTGAAGCATGAGAGACTAGCAATTTCTTCAGAATCAAGCCACCGCCGTGCTCTAAAAGATATAAGTGAAGCACTAGAGTGAAAACTATCTAGCTCAAAAGATATAAGTGAAGCACCTAGAGTATTCTAATAAATTCCAATCAATTGGTTTCTCCCAAAAGGTGTGTACAGCAAGGATGATTGTGGTAAACTAAAAAGCAAATACTAATCATACAAGACCCTCCAAGCAAAACACATATCATGTGGTGAATAAAAATATAGCTCCAAGTAAAGTTACCGATAAACGAAGACGAAAGAGGGGATGCCTTCCCGGGGCATCCCCAAGCTTAGGCTTTTGGCTATTCTTGAATATCTTGGGGTGCCATGGGCATCCCCAAGCTTAGGCTCTTGCCACTCCTTATTCCATAGTCCATCAAATCTTTACCCAAAACTTGAAAACTTCACAACACAAAACTCAACAGGAAATCTCATAAGCTCCGTTAGTGCAAGAAAGCAAAACCACCACATAAGGTACTGTAATTAACTCATTATTTATTTATATTGGTGTTAAACATAATGTATTCCAAGTTCTCTACGGTTCATACCCTTACATATTATCCATAGATGCATCAAAATAAGCAAACAACACACGAAAGGCAGAATCTGTCAAAAACAGAACAGTCTGTAGCAATCTGTAACTCTCGAATACTTATGGAACTCTAAAAATCCCACCAAGCTAGGAAGTCCTGGGCAATTTGTCTATTGATCTACAGCAAAAATAATCAACGCAAAATCACGTTTCTTTGAATTACTAAAATTATTTTTGTGCACGCATAGTTTCTGTTTTTCAGCAGAATCAAATTAACTATCACCATAGGTTATCCTATAGGTTCTACTTGGCACAAACACTAATTAAAACATAAAAACACATCTAAACAGAATATAGATGCAAAATTTATTACTAAACAGAAGCAAAAACAAAAAACACAAATAAAATTGGGTTGCCTCCCAACTAGCGCTGTCGTTTAATGCCCCTAGCTAGGCATAAAAGCGAGGATAGATCTAAGTAGTGCCATCTTTGGCACTCGGAAAGTAAAGAGATGATTTCCTTTCTATGGCATTCATTTTTCTATTTAGGGAAAGCATATTTCCATTAATGTATGAAGTAAGATTAAGCACGTTACGGAAATTTGCATCTAAGCTAGCCTTCATCTCTTTGATAATTTCATTTTGATAAAGGCATAAGAGAGTGGTAGATTCAACCTTATCATTCATAGGGTGCCCAAATATAGTTTTCATTTATTCATAGGTATCTATAGCATCCCCCTTAATAAAACCTTCTTCAAAAATAGAATCTAGAACTTGCTTGAAAGAAGCGGGTAAGCTAACGTAGAAACTTTTTAGGTAAACTTCAATTTGATATTGTGGCACATAGCTAGCCCGAATCCTTAATAACCTATCCCAAGCATCTTTTAAAGACTCATCAAGCAAATACCAAAAAAATTCGGAGTCATCTTCATCAAATTATTTAAGCTCTCATTGGTGACCCCGGTGGGTCTTTCCATAGCATCATTATTTATGAGCTTAGAGAGGATAGAGGGGCTATCCAAGGTACTAGAACCCTGGAAAGGACCCTTAGTTCTTTTTGATTCGGCCATGGCAACGGGAAGGCAAATGGAAAAGAGAGAGGAGGTTGGGAAAGAGAGGGTGAATAAAACGGCAAGGTTGAAGTAGGGGAGAGGAAAACGAGAGGCAAATGGCAATTAATTTAAGTGCGAGGGAGATGAGTTTGTGATGGGTACATGGTATGTCTTGACTTGAGTGAAGACCTCCCCGGCAATGGTGCCAGAAATCCTTCTTGCTATGTCTTGAGCTTGCGTTGGTTTTCCTTGAAGAGGAAAGGGTGATGCAGCAATAGTAGCGTAAGTATTTCCCTCAGTTTTTGAGAACCAAGGTATCAATCCAGTAGGAGGCTCCTCAAAAGTCCCACGCACCTACACAAACAAACAAGAACTCACAACCAACGCAATAAATGAGTTGTCATTCCCTTCACGGCCACTTGCGTAAGTGAGATCTGATAGAGATAATATGATAAGATAAATATATTTTTGGTATTTTATAATATAGATAGGAAAAGTAAAGATGCAAATAAAAGTAGATTGAAAGCTTATATGATAGGAGATAGACCCGGGGGCCATAAGTTTCACTAGTAGCTTCTCTCAAGATAGCATAAGTATTACGGTGGGTGAACAAATTACTGTTGAGCAATTGATAGAAAAGTGAATAATTATGAGATTATCTAGGCATGATCATGTATATAGGCATCACGGCCGTGACAAGTAGACCGACTCCTGCCTGCATCTACTACTATTACTCCACACATCGACCGCTATCCAGCATGCATCTAGAGTATTAAGTTCATAAAGAACAGAGTAACGCATTAAGAAAGATGACATGATGTAGAGGGATAAACTCATGCAATATGATATTGACCCCATCTTTTTATCCTCGATGGCAATAATACAATACGTGCCTTGCTGCCCCGGCTATCACTAGGAAAGGACACCGCAAGATTGAACCCAAAGCTAAGCACTTCTCCCATTGCAAGAAAGATCAATCTAGTAGGCCAAACCAAACTGATAATTTGAAGAGACTTGCAAAGATTACTTAATCACACATAAATGAATTCGGAGGAGATTCAAACATTTCTCATAGATAAACTTGATCATAAACCCACAATTCATAGGATCTCGACAAACACACCGCAAAAAGAGTTACAACGAATAGATCTCCAAGAAGATCAAGGAGAACATGGTATTGAGATTCAAAGAGAGAGAAGAAGCCATCTAGCTAATAAATATGGACCCGAAGGTCTGTGGTAAACTACTCACAACTCATCGGAGAGGCTATGGTGTTGATGTAGAAGCCCTCCATGGTCGATTCCCCCTCCGACGGAGCTCCGGCGAAGGCTCCATGATGGGATATTGTGGATACAGAAGGTTATGGCGGTGGAAATAGTTTTTCCTGGTCGCTTCTGATGTTTTCGGGGTACATGGGTATATATAGGAGGAAGAAGTAGGTCGGTGGACGCCCGAGGGGCCCATGAGACAGGGGGACGCGCCCAGTAGGGGGGTGATGACCCACAAGTGTAGGGGATCTACCATAGTGCTTTCGATAAGTAAGAGTGTCGAACCCAACGAGGAGCAGAAGGAAATGATAAGCGGTTTTCAGTAAGGTTTTCTCTGCAAGCACTGAAATTATAGGTAATAGATAGTTTTGTGATAAGATAGATAGTAACGAGTAACAAGTAAATAAAGTAAATAAAGTGCAGCAAGGTGGCCCAATCCATTATGTAGCAAAGGATAAGCCTGTACAATTTCTAATAATGAGAAAGGAGCCCCCGAGGACACATGGGAATTTTCATCAAGCTAGTTTTCATCACGTTCATATGATTCGCCTTCGGTACTTTGATAATTTGATGTGTGGGTGGACCGGTGCTTGGGTACCGCCCTTACTTGGACAAGCATCCCACTTATGATTAACCCCTATTGCAAGCATTCGCAACTACAAAATAAGTATTAAGGTAAACCTAACCACAGCATTAAACTTATGGATCCAAATCAGCCCCTAACGAAGCAACACATAAACTAGGGTTTAAGCTTCTGTCACTCTAGCAACCCATCATCTACTTATTACTTCCCAATGCCTTCCACTAGGCCCAAATAATGGTGAAGTGTCATGTAGTCGACGTTCACATAACACCACTAGAGGAAAAGACAACATACATCTCATCAAAATATCGAACGAATACCAAATTCACATGACTACTAATAGCAAGACTTCGCCCATGTCCTCAGGAACAAACGTAACTACACACAAAGCATATTCATGTTCATAATCAGAGGAGTAATAATATGCATTAAGGATCTGAACATATGATCTTCCACCAAGTAAACCAATTAGCATCAACTACAAGGAGTAATCAACACTACTAGCAACCCACAGGTACCAATTTGTGGTTTTGATACAAGATTGGATACAAGAGATGAACTAGGGTTTTGAGAGGAGATGGTGCTGGTCAAGATGTTGATGGAGATTGCCCCCTCCCGATGAGAGGATCGTTGATGATGACGTTGGTGATGATTTCCCCCTCCTGGAGGGAAGTGTCCTCGGCAGAACAGCTCCGCCAGAGCCCTAGTTTGGTTCCGCCAAGGTTCTGCCTCGTGGCGGCGGAGTTTCGTCCCGTAAGCTTGCCCATGATTTTTTCCAGGATAAAAGCCCTCATATAGAAGAAGATCGACAGCGGGGGGCCACCAGGGGGCCCAGGAGACAGGGGGCGCGCCAGTAGGGGGGCGCCCCCCACCCTCGTGGACAGGGTGTGGGCCCCCTGGTGTATTTCTTCCGCTCAATAATTCTTTTTAATTCCAAAAATAGGTTTCGTGGAGTTTCAGGATGTTTGGAGCAGTGCAGAATAGGTTTACAATGTTTGCTCCTTTTCCAGCCAGAATTCCAGCTGCCGGCATCCCCCCTCTTCATGGTAAACCTTGTAAAATAAGAGAAAATAGCCATAAGTATTGAGATATAACGTGTAATAACAGCCCATAATGCAATAAATATTGATATAAAAGAATGTTGCAAAATGGACGTATCAACTCCCCCAAGCTTAGACCTCGCTCGTCCTCAAGCGGAAGCCGATATCGAAAAATATGTCCACATGTTTAGAGATAGAGGTGTCGATGAAAATAATATACGGACATGAGGGTGCTACGTCTTGAGCTTGCGTTGGTTTTCCTCGAAGAGGAGAGGGTGATGCAGCAAAGTGTAGCATAAGTATTTCCCTCAGTTTTGAGAACCAAGGTATCAATCCAGTAGGAGGCTCCTCAAAAGTCCCACGCACCTACACAAACAAACTGAGAACTCGCAACCAATGCAATAAAGGGGTTGTCAATCCCTTCACGGCCAATTGCGAAAGTGAGATCTAATAAAGATAGTATGATAATATAAATATATTTTTGGTATTTTATGATATATATGCAAAAAGTAAATATGCAAATAAAAGTAGATTGAAAGCAAATATGATAAGAGATAGACCCGGGGGCCATAGGTTTCACTAGAGGCTTCTCTCAAGATAGCATAAGTATTACGGTGGGTGAACAAATTACTGTCGAGCAATTGATAGAAAAGCGCATAGTTATGAGATATCTAGGCATGATCATGTATATAGGCATCACGTCCATAACAAGTAGACCGACTCCTGCCTGCATCTACAACTATTACTCCACACATCACCGACTCCTGCCTGCATATAGAGTATTAAGTTCATATGAACAGAGTAACGCATTAAGCAAGATGACATGATGTAGAGGGATAAACTCATGCAATATGATGTAAACCCCATCTTGTTATCCTCGATGGCAACAATACAATACGTGCCTTGCAACCCTTTCTATCACTGGGTAAGGACACCGCAAGATTGAACCCAAAGCTAAGCACTTCTCCCATGGCAAGAAAGACCAATCTAGTAGGCCAAACCAAACTGATAATTCGAAGAGACTTGCAAAGATAACTCAATCATACATTAAAGAATTCAGAGAAGATTCAAATATTATTCATAGATAAACTTGATCATAAACCCACAATTCATCGGATCTCGACAAACACACCGCAAAAAGAGTTTACATCGAATAGATCTCCAAAGGAGAGGGGGAGAACATTGTATTGAGATCCAAAAAGAGAGAAGAAGCCATCTAGCTAATAACTATGTACTCGTAGGTCTGTGGTAAACTACTCACAACTGATCGGAGGGGCAAGGATGTTGATGTAGAGGCTCTCCATGGTTGATTCCCCCTCCGGCAGAGTGCCGGCGAAGGCTCCAAGATGGGATCTCGCGGATACAGAAGATTACGACGGTGGAAGTTGTGTTTCGTGGTGCTCCTAGATGTTTTCGGGGTACGTAGGTATATATAGGAGGAAGAAGTACCTCGGTGGCCGCCCGAGGGGCCCATGAGACAGCGGGGCGCGCCCTACAGGGGGGCGCGGCCCCCTATCTCGTGGGGCCCTCGGAAGCTTCTTGACTTGGACTCCAAGCTCTCCGGATCATGTTCGTTCCAAAAATCACGCTCCCGAAGGTTTCATTCCATTTGGACTCCGTTTGATATTCCTTTTCTTCGAAATACTGAAATAGGCAATATGGGCTGGGCCTCCGGTTAGTAGGTTAGTCCAAAAAATGATATAAATGTGTACAATAAAGCCCATAAACATCCAAAAGGGGTAATATAATATCATGGAACAATCAAAAATTATAGATACGTTGGAGACGTATCAGAGGGCATCATGATCATTCTTATAACAGCAACATAAATAGATTTTATCATATGATTTCTTATGCTCAAGTAACAACCAATTCACAATGTCAAGTATGGTTCAAAAACTTCATTGGGTACTAACAAACTATAATCTCACTCATTGAAGCAATTGCAATTTATCGTAACATCAGAAAGAGTCAACAATAGAGCTTTTCAGCAAATTCACATACTCAACTATCTTGTAGTCTCCTATAATTGCTAACACTCACGCAATACTCGTGGTTATGGAGTTTCAGCCGGACACTGAGAAAGATAGGGGCTTATTGTGTTGTCTCCCAACGTATTCACCTTTAGGTGATGTCAACAATAATAGCCCATGCTAACTTACATCCAATTGGATATATATATCATGATCTTTCAAACACGAGGAGCTTGCCAAAGGATAAAATGAAAAAGGGAAAGGTGAGGATCACCTTGACTCAAGCATAAAGTAAAAACACAAAGTAAAAGATAGGCCCTTCGCAGAGGGAAGCAGAGGTTGTCATGTGCTTTTAGGGTTGGATGCACAAAATCTTAATGCAAAAGAACGCCACTTTATATTACCCCTTGTATGTGGACCTTTATTATGCAGTCCGTCGCTTTTGTTACTTCCACAACAAGATCGTACAAAGCTTATTTTCTCTGCACTAATAAGTCATACATATTTAGGTAGCAATTCTTATTGCCTGCAACATGACAACTTACATGAAGGATCTTACTCAATCCATAGGTAGGTATGGTGGACTCTCATGGCAAAACTGGGTTAAGGATATTTGGAAGCACAAGTAGTATCTCTACTTAGCGCAAGGAATTTAGCTAGCAAGAGGGGGCACGGCAAGCTCAACATGTTTGGAAGGTCAATGACAATATACTTTAACTGAGATGTGAGAAAACATAAACCATTACATTGTCTTCCTTGTCCAACGTTAACTCTTTTAGCATGTCATACTTAATGAGTGCTCCCAATCATAAAAGGTGTCCAAGATAATATATTTATATGTGAACCTCTCTTTCCTTATCACTTCCTATTAATTGCAATGATGACCAAAACTACGTTTATCAACCCTCAACAACTTTTATGCCTCATACTTTCTATATGTGAAGTCATCACTAACCATAAGATCAATATGAACTCTTTTATTCTTTCTACTTCCTTAAGATCATAGCAACATAGCAAAGCCCTTGACTCAACACTAATCTTTATTATAGATAGCTCACGGACTCGACTACAAAAAGAGATCACAAAGCAAAACTCAAAACTACTTGATATCAAAACTTCAATCTACTAGATAAAGATACTACTAAAAGGATCGAACTAAATAAAATGGTAAAGATAGGAGTGTGATGGTGATACGATACCGGGGCACCTCCCCCAAGCTTGGCAGTTGCCAAGGGGAGTGCCCATACCCATGTGTTTATGTCCTCGGAGGTGGTGAAGTAGGAGTTGTCATCCGTCTTCCGAGGCATAGGCTCTCCATCATAGAAGGATGATCGAGTCTCCGGGATCCTTAAATCTGCAGCCAAACTTATCCTCTTGAATCTATATTCATGCTCACAGTTCTGGTTTTGCAGGTCATAGATCTGGGCTTGGAGGTGCTCGATTTTCTCTTGAAGCTTGTAGATGGTCTCCCCAATGACTTTGGCATCCAGCTTGTGGTTGTTGGTGAACTCTGTGATCATCATCTGGTTGGCGTTGAGTCCACGCTCCACCATCCCTTGGCACTTGAAAACTTGCTGCTCCACAGCTTCGAGCTTTGTCTCCACGCTTCTGGTACGCCTTGGTCCCTCCACATCGTGGATGTGCAGCACCCCCTAACGCATCTCAATGGATTGAGGGGTGTTGCAGCACCTCCGCGAGATAGGGGTTGATAACCCTCTCGAAAAACTTGTTCTTGGGAGCGCTTGGAGACGACATGATGCTCTAAATATGACACAAAAACAGCTTGAAACAAGAACAGAGGATATTTGCATGATACGGTGGTCAAAACCTTCGGGAGTATATATAATGAATTTTTACCGACCAAAATACGTAATGTGCAAGAAAACGGAGTCCGGGAGGCACACGAGGTGCCCCCGAGACAGGGGGCGCGCCCAGTAAGGGAGGGCGCGCCCCCCACTCTCATGGAGGCCTCGTGTCCCTTTCGGACTATTTCTTTCTTCCTAAAATTCTTAAATATTCCAAAACTGATAAAAATTGCCATTGGAGTTGTTTTGGAGTCGGTTTGCTTACCGTACCACATACCTATTCCTTTTCAGAGTCTGGAACATTCTGGAAAGTGTCCCTTATGTATTACTCCGGGGTTACGGTTTCAATAATATTAGTTTCAATATTGATAGGATTACCTGAAATATAATGTTTAATTCTTTGACCGTTTACCACCCTCGGACTTGTGCCTTCGAAGTTGTTGATTTTTATGGCACCAGAACGATAGACCTCCTCGATAACGTAAGGACCTTCCCATTTAGAGAGAAGTTTTCCTACAAAAAATCTTAAACGAGAGTTGAATAATAACACATAATCTCCTACGTTAAACTCACGCTTTTGTATCCTTTTGTCATGCCAGCGTTTAACTTTTTCTTTGAATAGCTTGGCATTCTCATAGGCTTGGGTTCTCCACTCATCAAGTGAGCTAATATCAAACAACCTCTTCTCACCGGCAAGTTTGAAGTCATAACTGAGCCCTTTAATAGCCCAATATGCTTTATGTTCAAGTTCAAGAGATAAATGACATGCTTTCCCATAAACCATCTTATATGGAGACATACCTGAGGGAGTCCTGGACTAGGGGGTGTCCGGATAGCCGGACTATCATCATCGGCCGGACTCCAAGACTATGAAGATACAAGATTGAAGACTTCGTCCCGTGTCCGGATGGGACTTTCCTTGGCGTGGAAGGCAAGATTGGCGATACGGATATGTAGATCTCCTACCATTGTAACCGACTCTGTGTAACCCTAGCCCTCTCCAGTGTCTATATAAACCGGAGGGTTTTAGTCCGTAGGACAACACAACCATTACAACAATCATACCATAGGCTAGCTTCTAGGGTTTAGCCTCCTTGATCTCGTGGTAGATCCACTCTTGTACTACCCATATCATCAATATCAATCAAGCAGGAGTAGGGTTTTACCTCCATCGAGAGGGCCTGAACCTGGGTAAAAACATCGTGTCCCTTGTCTCCTGTTACCATCCGCCTAGACGCACAGTTCGGGACCCCCTACCTGAGATCCGCCGGTTTTGACACCGACATTGGTGCTCTCATTGAGAGTTCCTCTGTGTCGTCACCAATAGGCTTGATGGCTTCTTCAAACAACAACGCAGTCCAGGGTGAGACTTTTCTCCCCGGACAGACCTTCATATTCGGCGGCTTCGCGCTGCGGGCCAATTCACTTGGCCATCTGGAGCAGATCGGAAGCTACGCCCCTGGCCATCAGGTCAGATTTGGAAGCCTAAACTTCACGGCGGACATCAGCGGAGACTTGATCTTCGATGGATCCGAGCCGCAGCCGAGCGTGCCGCACTGTCACGATGGACATGATCTAACTCTGCCGCCGGACAGTACCTTGGAGGCCGCACACGAGTCCGCTCCGACCCATAGTCTGGAGTCGACCACGCAGATCGAGGACAGGTGGCTGGACACCGCCTCGGGAGCTGCAACTTCCACGGTGATGGAGCCGAACACTGACCTCATCCCTTATAAAGCTCGTGACTCCAAGGTGCCGGACTACCTGCCGGACTCCGAGCCTACTGCGCCCCTGCCAATCGAATCCGATTGGGCGCCGATCATGGAGTTCACTGCCGCGGACATCTTTCAACACTCACCCTTTGGCGACATCCTAAATTCGCTAAAGCATCTCTCACTATCCGGAGATCCCTGGCCCGACTACTGCCAGGATGGTTCGGATGCGGACGACGAAGAAATTCAAAGCCCACCCACCACCCACTTTGTAGCCACTGTCGACGATCTAACCGAGATGCTAGACTACGACTCCGAAGACATCGACGGTATGGACGACGATGCCGGAGACGATCAAGAACCAGCACTTACAGGGCACTGGAAGACCACCTCGTCATACAGCATATACATGGTGGACACCCCAAAGGATGGGGACGGCGAAGAAGCAGCGGAGGCAGATTCCTTAAAGAAACAGCCCAAGCGCCGACGTCAGCGGCGCCGCTCTAAATCCCGCCACAGCAAGAATGGAGATTCCAGCACAGGAGATAATAACACCCCAGATAGTGCCGAAGACAACCCCCTCCAGCAAGATTCAGCGTAGGAGGATGCAGAAGCCAGCCCTCACAAGAGAGTGGCAGACGAAGAGGTCGAGGATGATAATTACATACCTCCCTCCGGAGACGAGGCAAGCCTCGACGATGACGAATTCGTCGTGCCTGAGGATCCCGTCTAACAAGAGCGTTTCAAACACAGGCTAATGGCCACGGCAAATAGCCTAAAGAAAAATCAGCAACAGCTTCAAGCTGATCAAGACCTGCTGGCTGACAGATGGACCGAGGTCCTCGCGGCCGAAGAGTATGAACTCGAACGCCCTTTCAAAAGCTACCCAAAACGCAAGTTGCTCCCCCGTTATAGGAGGAGGCATATAAACCTTCATCGCCAGCGCACAATACGGCAGACCGACCACCTCGTGGCCGCGACAGAGAGGCATCTAGGCCCTCCACCAAGGCCGTACCCCGGCTCCGCTCGAAAAGTACGAAGCCACGGGGGAACGCGCCGGACTTGTGGGATATATTGGAGGACAAGGAAAGACTATCCAGATCTATCTATGGATCACGTGGGCGCCCCACGACCCACGACGAATACCGTCGTGCCAGATACAGCAACTCCGACCGGGCCGAACACAGCAGACAACGCTCTCTTGAGCTACGTCGTGATATTGCTCAATATAGAGGCGCCACACACCCACTATGCTTCACAGACGAAGTAATGGATCATCAAATCCCTGAAGGGTTTAAACCCGTCAACATTGAATCCTACGATGGCACAAGATACCCCGCGGTTTGGATCGAGGATTATCTCCTTCATATCCATATGGCCCGCGGCGACGATCTCCACGCCATCAAATATCTCCCGCTCAAGCTTAAAGGACCAGCTCGGCATTGGCTTAACAGCCTGCCCGCAGAGTCAATTGGGTGTTGGGAAGACCTGGAAGCCGCATTCCTCGACAACTTCCAGGGCACATATGTGCGGCCACCAGACGCCGATGACCTAAGCCACATAATTCAGCAGCCAGACGAATCGGCCAGACAGTTCTGGACATGATTCTTAACAAAGAAAAATCAAATCGTCGACTGTCCGGATGCAGAGGCCCTCGCAGCCTTAAAACTTAACATCCGCGACGAGTGGCTGGCCCGGCACCTAGGACAGGAAAAGCCAAAATCCATGGCAGCACTCACATCACTCATGACCCGCTTCTGTGCGGGAGAGGACAGCTGGCTAGCTCGCAGCAACAACCTCAGCAAAAATGCTGGCAGTCCGGATACTAAGGACCACAATGGCAGGTCGCGTCAAAACAAAAACAAACGCCGCGTTAACGGCGATAACAATGAAGACACGGTAGTCAACGCCGGATTCAGAGGCTCTAAACCCGGTCAGCGGAAGAAGCCATTCAAAAGAACCACTCCGGGTCCGTCCAATTTGGACCGAATACTCGACCGCTCTTGCCAGATACATGGCACCCCCGAAAAGCCAGCTAATCACACCAACAGAGATTGTTGGGTATTTAAGCAGGCAGGCAAGTTAATTGCTGAAAACAATGACAAGGGGCTGCACAGCGACGACGAGGAAGAGACCCGGCCGCCGAACAGTAGAGGACAGAAGGGTTTCCCCCCACAAGTGCGGACCAGTAAACATGATATACGCAACCCATATACCCAAGAGGGAGCGGAAGCGTGCACTTAGGGACGTATATGCGATGGAGCCAGTCGCCCCGAAGTTCAATCCATGGTCCTCTTGCCCGATCACTTTCGATCGAAGAGACCACCCGACCAGTATCCGCCATGGCGGATTCGCCGCATTGGTGTTAGACCCAATCGTCGATGGATTTCACCTCACTAGAGTCCTGGACAGCTTGGACGCATTGGAGGAAGAACGCGACGTCGCCAAGGCTCATTCCGCATTCTATCAGTAGCAGGCTCGAAGATACCAAAGTAGAGAAGTACGGGCTAAGACTTACAATGTTAGCGAACTAGTTCTACGCCTGCCGGACAAGAAAAAGGACAAGCTCAAGCCCAAATGGGAAGGACCCTTCATTATCGATCAAGTCTTGACTGGCGGAGCGTACCATCTGTGAAATGCGTCAGACAACCGACTCGAGCCGAACCCATGGAACGCAGCCCGCCTCCGAAGATTCTATGCCTAGCGCCGGACTAAGAGTTCGTCCCCTTCCCCCGTCCAAATTTTTACACTTCAGCTGTCTTTTGTTTATCTTTTTTCTCTCACCCCTATTCATAAAAGCCCTAAAAGGCCTACTTGCGCATTGTTCGCACACAATTGATGTGCTATCCGCACTCATTATACCTGGGGGCTTCTTTACCAGAAGCTTAATTATAAGGGCTTCATGCCCAGCACACATGTCAAACTTCCACGTGTACCTTTTATTCACCATTATATGCATTGATATGACTTAAGTTTTGGCCAAGCTGGGTTGCCTGGCTCCTGTGCTTACCCCTACGTTCCCAATTGTTCGGCTAGGAGGTAAAGGGAGCACCTCTGCGATTGTTACTGCCGGGTCAGCCGGATGTGTACCTCAGACTGGGTGAAGCCGAAAGCTAGCGTTCTTAAGGGAATATTCGGTCGGTGACTTGAAAGATGATTTTTTACCTATTTATTTATCTGCCCCCAGATGTTTTCCTGCTCTTTTCGCAGTACGGACATGCACCTTAGGGCATGCCTCCCAGGGAAAGGAACCCTTAACGGAACTATTCTCCCTGGAAGATGTTTCTTACTAACCATGTAATATAACATAACTAGTTGGGCACTTGTCTGATAAAGCACTAATGACCCCTACGCCTGGTCTCCATGCATGCCCCGGTTGTTTCTTAACCGAGAAGGTATTCGGACACACTCCGGACTCTAGGATCCCG
Organism: Triticum timopheevii; assembly: GCA_963921465.1. Lineage (NCBI taxonomy): Eukaryota > Viridiplantae > Streptophyta > Magnoliopsida > Poales > Poaceae > Triticum > Triticum timopheevii. The sequence continues at coordinate 112,037,308 of OY997270.1, forward strand.
AGGTTGAAGCGAAAAGGTCGGCAAAGACAAACGATCTACAATCTGGCTAGAAGGCATTTCACATGTCATTTTAAAATACATTGTCAAATCGACTGACTGTATTCTTCCTCAATCCCGTCTAACAGGTTGTCTAATTTACAGTCCCATTGGGAAAATTTAGCGGCTAACTCTACTTGGCCGTACACTAAACTCACAGGGATCTCCTTCCCATCGGGCCCCACAGGTCCGACCTCGGCCATGTGGTTGGGATCCGCCTTCTTGTACCGCGTCTTAACCATGGCCCAGGCCTCCCTGGCACCTTGACGGCAGGCCGAAATCTTCCATAAACGGAAGCGCTGCCGCACTCCCTGAAGCTTCTCCGCAAGCTCTCCAAGGCCCTCGGGTAGGGAGAGGGATGGCCATAAAGCCTGGACGACGCCGCTCATTGCCTGCCGAACTCGTTCGAGTAGTTGCACCAGCTCAGGAAGTTGATCACCCGTTGATACGGGCATCTCCTCCACAGGGCGACCTGTGAGTACACCTACAGACATATTTTTGTCAATTGACTTCCTCGCCGAACTCTTCTTTTCAAAGGAGTTCGCTCAAGCACTTACTATAGATGCCGCGATGAAGCCGCTGATTCTCCTTCACGGAGCCAGACAGCTCGGCCCGAACACCTTTCAGCTCTTCTCCAAGCTGGGCGTGGGCATTCTGAAGCTTGTTCCTTTCCTGATGCACCCTTGTCAGCACCCTCTCGCCGGCCTTCAGCTGGCGCAATAGTTCTTGCTTGTCCGGATCCTGTCCGGCAGCACCTGCAATGTCATTGTTAGACTTGCATGCACGCCGCACACCACTTATCTTTTTAAAATAATGTGTTACCAGGAGGGGTCCCTGCGTTCCCTCCTGCGGCAGCAAGTGCGGCCTCAAGTTGGGCCTTACACTCTTGCAGCTCCTGAGACAGTTGGATATTCTTCTCTGTAAGATCCTGCATTTCAAATGATCCTTAAATCAGTTAATATAACTACTTTAAGTCTCGGGGGCTACTGGCATATACAACTATTAAAATCTCTTACCCGTATGTCTTTTACATACTGCTCCGTGGCTCTGGTCAAACCATCTTGAGCAGCACGGAGGTGCGCGTCCCTCGCGTTAAAGGCATTCAACGCCTCAGGGGAGAAGCACGCGTCACGAAAAACTGTCCGACGGCGCATGTGGTTCATGGCGCTCTCCACCTTAGACTTGGTGGCGGACAGTCTGTCGGCATCCTCCGTTGGAGGAGTATCCGGCTCGCACCTTGTGCTCGCCTTCCCCTCCAGACCAGGTGTTGGAGCCTGGCTGGCAGAGGCTGGGTTGGCAACCTCTACGCCCGCAGTCCGGCGGGCGCTTTTTCTCCTGCAAAAGTCATGAGCATTCAAACACTTCCTAGGAACGTTGTTCTAAACAACAAATCGTGAGCCATACCGTTGCGACGACATTTCGCTCCGCGTCGCGCTCCTCTTCCGCCTGCCGGGCCGAACTGACCTTTGTTGGCCAGCTGCCGTGGCCTCGGCCTCCTGCCCTGAAGGCACCCCCTGCGAGACACCATTATATACGGCGGTCAGATTTGCACAGGGACGGAATGATGGTGTCAGGACTTCGGTCACAATCACCTGGGAAGCCGGATATAGACCGGGGTAGTCAGCCGTAATGGCGACTAAAGCATTATCCATGCTGAGTTGGTGGAACACCCCGTCGATTAGCTCCACCTTTATGCCCGGGTCCTCTTTGGAGGCCAGGTCTTGGGATCTCTCTGGATCCTCGGGTTGCGGAGCCGGACTATGCAAGCCCTCCACATCCCGATGCAGCTCCTGCGTCGAAAGCATAAATGTAAGAGACTTAAACTTTGAAAGCACGGGTCGGACACGCAAAGTGTTCACTTACCCAACGCCGAGGGTTATTCATGGAGAACCCATTCAACGGGCTCGTCTAGAGGAAATCCTCCTTCTCCCCCTTGTACAGGCCGGACAGGATCTTCACCAGGTATTCGGCCGATCCCGACACTTTGCGGCCATGACGAGTGGTGTCGTCCTCCCCATTGAGATCCCACATAGGGTGGCCCCTGTATTGCAGCGGCTACACCCCCCGCATAATGCATGTTGCCATGACTCCAATCATGGTCAATCCGGAATGGGCCAGTAACCTTATCCGGCCCATCAAGTAATGGACGCTCTTGTCTTCCTCCAGCTGGGGGCTCCATGGGCGCCAGCTCAGGCGTTTCTTCAGAGGAGCATTACTGAACTCCGGGAGGCCGATCCGAACAGGGTCCGACAGCGGGGCGTCTTCTACATAAAACCATTCTGAAGGCCAGTCTTCGGACGCCTTCTTAGGGGTTCCGGATGGATATCCGGTCCCAGCGATGCGCCATATTTCGGCACCGCCCACTTGATATATGGACCCCTCGTGAGAGCGGGGTACAAGGCAGAACAGCCTCTTCCACAGCGCAAAATGGGGCTCGACGCCCAGAAATAGCTCGCAAAGAGCTACGTAACCCGCGATATGCACAATAGAGGCGGGCGTGAGGTGATGGAGCTGGAGTCCGTAGAACTCCAGGAGCCCGCGGAGGAACGGATGTATAGGAAATCCGAGCCCCCTTATCAGATAGGGGACGAAGCATACCCGCTCCCCTTTGTTGGGACTTGGGGTAGCCTCCGCTTGCTTCCCACCTTTGTAGGTGGCCAGCCCGGCTCGAACCGGGACCATGAAGGCCGGAGGGAGATATCCCTCCGCTTGGAGCGTCACCAGCTCGTTGTGCGGGACAGAACATCTCCTCCAATCTCCTAGCAGAGGGCTGGGAGCGCGAGAGGAGGAGCCGCGTCGACGGTCCATGATGGAATGGATTTTTGGTCAGAAGGGCTCCGATAAGTACTCGCGGAAGGAAGATGGTGTGATTTGGATCTGGATTCTTGCCTCTCTTATAGGCAGATTATTTGCGCAGCTAGGGGGTATAACATAAAAGATACCCTGGCTTCTCACATTCGTGCGACTTGTGGAAGAAGGCCATTATTGAGCATGGAAGCCAAGAAGCGCAACATTGATAAGGAAGCCGGACACTGTTCGGCAGGTACATGGAAATTAAAGGAGAACCCGCCTTGCAACGCCGAAGACTACATACGCGCTGGACTTATCGTCATTGAAGCCTGGTTCGGGGGCTACTGAGGGAGTCCTGGACTAGGGGGTGTCCGGATAGCCGGACTATCATCATCGGCCGGACTCCAAGACTATGAAGATACAAGATTGAAGACTTCGTCCCGTGTCCGGATGGGACTTTCCTTGGCGTGGAAGGCAAGCTTGGCGATACGGATATGTAGATCTCCTACCATTGTAACCGACTCTGTGTAACCCTAGCCCTCTCCGATGTCTATATAAACCGGAGGGTTTTAGTCCGTAGGACAACATAACCATTACAACAATCATACCATAGGCTAGCTTCTAGGGTTTAGCCTCCTTGATCTCGTGGTAGATCCACTCTTGTACTACCCATATCATCAATATTAATCAAGCAGGAGTAGGGTTTTACCTCCATCGAGAGGGCCCGAACCTGGGTAAAAACATCGTGTCCCTTGTCTCCTCTTACCATCCGCCTAGACGCACAGTTCGGGACCCCCTACCCGAGATCCGCCGGTTTTGACACCGACAATACCCATAGGATTTTTGTATGCAGTTCTATAGGCCCATAATGCATCAACAAGTTTTTTGGACCAATTCTTTCTAGATCTATTCACAGTCTTTTGCGAAATTAATTTGATCTCTCTATTGCTCAACTCTACTTGACCACTAGACTGCGGATGATAAGGGGATGCGATTCTATGATTAACATCATACTTAGCAAGCATCTTACGGAAAGCACCATGACTAAAATGTGAACCACCGTCAGTCATAAGATATCTAGGGACTCCAAACCTCAGAAAAATAACTTCTTTAAGCATCTTAATAGAGGTGTTATGATCAGCACTACTAGTTGGAATAGCTTCTACCCACTTAGTAACGTAATCAACAGCAACTAAAATATGTGTGTAACCATTAGAGGCAGGAAAAGGTCCCATATAATCAAAGCCCCAAACATCAAACGGTTCAATAACAAGAGAGTAATTCATAGGCATTTCTTGACGTCTACTAATGTTACCTACTCTTTGACAATCATCACAAGATAAGACAAACTTATGAGCGTCTTTAAAGAGAGTGGGCCAATAAAAACCAGAATGTAGTACCTTGTGTGCAGTTCTATTTCCAGCGTGGTGTCCTCCACTACAGAGTGACACTTGCGTAGGATCTGTTCCTATTCATGCTCAGGCACACAACGTATGATAACACCATCTACTCCTTTATAAATGTGTGGGTCATCCCAAAAGTAATGTCTTAAATCATAAAAGAACTTTTTCTTTTGCTGGTATGTGAAACTAGGCGGTATAAATTTAGCAACAATGTAATTAGCATAATCAGCATACCAAGGAGCAGTACGAGAAGCATTAATGACCGCTAATTGTTCAACAGGAAAGCTATCATCAATAGGCAGTGGGTCATCAAGAACATTCTCTAACCTAGACAAGTTGTCTGCAACGGGGTTCTCAGCTCCCTTTATATCAATAATATGTAAATCAAACTCTTGGAGCAGGAGAACCCATCTAATGAGCCTAGGCTTATCATCTTTCTTTTCCATAAGATATTTAATAGCAGCATGATCAGTGTGAATAGTAACTTTGGAATCAACAATATAAGGTCTAAACTTATCACATGCAAACACAACTGCTAAGAACTCTTTTTCAGTAGTAGCATAATTTCTCTGGGCAGTATCAAGAGTCTTACTAGCATACTGGATAACATTCAATTTCTTATCAACTCTTTGCCCTAGAACAGCACCTACAACATAATCACTAGCATCACACATAATTTCAAGAGGTAAATTCCAATCAGGTGGCCGAACAATAGGTGCAGTGATCAAAGTTTTCTTAAGTATTTCGAATGCTTCTACACAATCATCATCAAAGACAAAAGGAATATCTTTTTGCAATAAATTAGTCAGAGGCCTAGAGATTTTAGAAAAGTCCTTAATGAACCTCCTATAAAAACCGGCATGACCATGGAAACTTCTTATACCTTTTATGTCCTTGGGACATGGCATCTTTTCAATAGCATCAACCTTGGCTTTATCAACTTCAATACCTCTCTCAGAGATCTTATGCCCCAAGACAAAGCCTTCTTTAACCATAAAGTGACACTTCTCCCAATTCAGGACGAGACTAGTGTCTTCGCATCTCTGCAAAACTCGATCAAGGTTGCTCAAACAATCATCAAAAGAGGATCCATAAACGGAGATGTCATCCTTGAATACCTCGCAAATCTTTTCACAAAAATCAGAGAATATAGCCATCATGCATCTTTGAAAGGTAGCAGGTTCATTACATAAACCAAAAGGCATACGTCTATAAGCAAAAGTACTGAAAGGGCAAGTAAAAGTAGTTTTTGATTGATCCCCCGCTGACACAGGTATTTGAGAGAAACCAGAATAACCATCTAGAAAGCAAAAATGTGTGTGTTTGGATAGCCTTTCTAGCATTTGATCAATAAAAGGTAAAGGGTAATGATCTTTCTTAGTAGCCTTATTTAATTTATGAAAATCAATTACCATCCTATAACCTGTAATAATTCTTTGGGGGGTCAATTCATCTTTATCATTAGAAACAACGGCAATAACTCCTTTTTAGGAACACAATGGACATGGCTTACCCAATCACTATCAGCAACTGGATAAATTATACCTGCCTCAAGGAGCTTTAGTATCTCCTTTCTTACCACTTCTTTCATCTTGGGATTCAATTGTCGTTGAGGATCTCTAACTGGTTTGGCATCTTTCTCCATCGAAATTTTGTGTTGGCATAACGTGGGACTAACGCCCTTAAGATCATCCAGAGTATATCCAATATCAGCTCGGTGCTTCTTCAGAGTTTTCAATAATTTTTCTTCTTCTTGCTCTGAAAGGTTAGCACTAATAATAATAGGATATATTTTCTTTTCATCAAGATAAGCATACTTAAGATTATCAGGTAATGGTTTGAGTTCAAACACGGGATCACCCTTGGGTGGAGGGGGATCCCCAAGAATTTCAACGGGAAGATTATGTTTCAGCACAGGTTCCTGTTTAAGGAACACTTCATCTATTTCCCTTCTTTCCTTCATAAACATATCATTTTCATGGTCAAGCAAGTATTGTTCTAATGGATCAGTAGGAGGCATAGCAATGGAAGCAAGAACAATAATTTCATCCTTACTAGGTGGTTCCCTATCACGAGGTTGTCTACGAAACTTAGCAAAATTAAACTCATGAGACATACCGTCTAAGCCAATTGTGACAGTATCCTTTTCACAATCAATTTTAGCATTAACTGTATTCAAGAAGGGTCTACCAAAAATAATGGGACAAAAATCATCTTGTGGGGAGCCAAGAACAAGAAAATCAGCAGGGTATTTAACCTTCCCACACAAAACTTCAACATCTCTAACAATCCCTACTAGTTTAATGGTATCCCTATTAGCAAGCTTAATAGTAACATCAATGTCTTCTAATTCAACGGGTGCAATGTCGTGCATAATTTCTTTATATAAAGCATAAGGTATCGCACTAGCACTAGCACCCATATCACATAAGCCATGATAACAATGATCTCCTATTTTAACAGAAATAACAGGCATGCCTACAACAAGTCTATGTATCTTAGTATCTGGTCTAGCAATATTAGCAGATTCATCACAGAAATAAATAACATGCCCATCTAAATCATCATCCAAGAGATCTTTAACCATAGCAATACTAGGTTCAACATTGATTTGCTTAGGAGGTGTATAAGTCCTAGTATTAGTCTTACGAATAACAGTCGAAGTTTTAGCATGATCCTTTATCCTAACAGGAAAAGGAGGTTTCTCAACATAAGTAGTAGGAACAATAGGATCACTATAGGTGATAGTCTTTTCTTCAACTGTAATAGGTGCAACTACTTTCACTTCAACAGGAGGATTATATTTAAACCAATTCTCTTTAGGGAGATCAACGTGAGTAGCAAAAGATTCACAGAAAGTAGCTACTATCTCAGAGTCAAGTCCATACTTAGCGCTAAATCCACGAAAAGCATCGGTATCCATAAAAGATTTAACACAATCGAACTTAGGTGTCATACCTGACTCCTTACCATCTCGGAACCCCAATCTTCACAGTTGCGTTTAATTCTTTCCAATAAGTCCCATTTGAAATCAATAGTCTTCAGCCTATAAGAACCAGCACAGCAAGTATCGAGCAGGTTGCGATCATTAAGAGAAAGCCGAGCATAAAAGTTTTGAATAATCGTTTCCTAGGAGAGCTCATGATTGGTGCATGAATATAACATTGACTTAAGCCTCCCCCAAGCTTGAGTGATGCTTTCTCCTTCGCGAGGCAAGAAATTATATATGTAATTACGATCACGATGAACAAGATCATAGGATAGAACTTCTGGTGAAATTCCAACTTCAATCGTTTATATTTCCAAGATCTCGTATCATCACATAGCCTATACCATGTCAATGCATCTCCCTTCAAAGATAAAGGGAAGACCTTCCTTTTGACAACATCATCGGGAATACCTGCAAGCTTAAATAATCCACAAACTTCATCCACAAAGATAAGGTGTAAATCGGGATGCAATGTTCCATCTCCTGCAAATGGATTAGCTAGCAGTTTCTCTATCATACCCGAAGGAATCTCAAAGGAAATATTTTCATAAAGTTCAGTAGGCTGAGGAGCAACTCTTTGCTCTTCCAGTCGGGGTGAAGATACCCCGAACAAGCCCCTCAAAGGATTAGTTTCCATAGTGACAAGTAACAGAAAATTTCAGCACACTATATAAATGTTTCCTTACCAAGTACCACTCACCAAAAGCGCTACACTACCCGGCAACGGCGCCATAAAAGAGTCTTGATGACCCACAAGTGTAGGGGATCTATCGTAGTCCTTTCTATAAGTAAGAGTGTCGAACCCAATGAGGAGCAGAAGGAAATGATAAGCGGTTTTCAGTAAGGTTTTCTCTGCAAGCACTGAAATTATAGGTAATAGATAGTTTTGTGATAAGATAAATAGTAACGAGTAACAAGTAAATAAAGTAAATAAAGTGCAGCAAGGTGGCCCAATTCTTTATGTAGCAAAGGATAAGCCTGGACAATTTCTAATGATGAGAAAGGAGCTCCCGAGGACACATGGGAATTATCGTCAAGCTAGTTTTCATCACGTTCATATGATTCGCCTTCGGTACTTTGATAATTTGATATGTGGGTGGACCGGTGCTTGAGTACTGCCCTTACTTGGACAAGCATCCCACTTATGATTAACCCCTATTGCAAGCATCCGCAAATACAAAAGAAGCATTAAGGTAAACCTAACCACAGCATTAAACGTATGGATCCAAATCAACCCCTAACGAAGCAACACATAAACTAGGGTTTAAGCTTCTGTCAGTCTAGCAACCCATCATCTACTTATTACTTCCCAATCCCTTCCTCTAGGCCCAAATAATGGTGAAATGTCATGTTGTCGACGTTCACATAACACCACTAGAGGAAAAGACAACATACATCTCATCAAAATATCGAACGAATACCAAATTCACATGACTACTAATAGCAAGACTTCACCCATGTCCTTAGGAACAAACGTAACTACTAACAAAGCATATTCATGTTCATAATCAGAGGAGTAATAATATGCATTAAGGATCTGAACATATGATCTTCCACCAAGTAAACCAATTAGCATCAACTACAAGGAGTAATCAACACTACTATCAACCCACAGGTACCAATTTGTGGTTTTGATACAAGATTGGATACAAGAGATGAATTAGGGTTTTGAGAGGAGATGGTGTTGGTCAATATGTTGATGGCGATTGACCCCCTTCCGATGAGAGGATCATTGATGATGACGTTGGTGATGATTTCCCCCTCCCGGAGGGAAGTGTCCCCTGCAGAACAGCTCCACCAGAGCCCTAGATTGGTTAGGCCAAGGTTCCGCCTCGTGGCGGCGGAGTTTCGTCCCGTAAGCCTGCCCACGATTTTTTCTAGGATAAAAGCCCTCATATAGGAGAAGATGGGCACCGGGGGGCCACCAGGGGGCCCAGGAGACAGGGGGCGCGCCCAGTAGGGGGGGGGCTCCCCCCACCCTCCTGGAGAGGGTGTGGGCCCCCTGGTGTATTTCTTACGCTCAATAATTCTTATTAATTCCAAAAATAGGTTTCGTGGAGTTTCAGGATTTTTGGAGCAGTGCAGAATAGGTTTCCAATGTTTGCTCCTTTTCCAGCCAGAATTCCAGCTGCCGGCATCCCCCCTCTTCATGGTAAATCTTGTAAAATAAGAGAGAATAGCCATAAGTATTGAGATATAACATGTAATAACAGCCCATAATGCAATAAATATTGATATGAAAGCATGATGCAAAATGGAAGTATCAGGGGGCGCGCCCTCCACCCTCGTGGCCACCTCGTTTATTTCTTGACTTCCACTCCAAGTCCTCTGGATCACGTTCGTTCCAAAAGTCATGCTCCCGAAGGTTTCATTCCGTTTGGACTCCGTTCGATATTCCTTTTCTTTGAAACACTGAAATAGGCAAAAAACCAGCAATACGGGTTGGGCCTCCGATTAGTAGGTTAGTCCCAAAAATGATATAAATGTGTAAAGTAAAGCCCATAAACATCCAAAACGGTTAATATAATAGCATGGAAGAATCAAAAATTATAGATACGTTGGAGACGTATCAAGTGCAAATCGTCAAGGATTGCCACACCAGCAAGATGAAGGGTATGAGCACACCAGTTCAAGCCGCTGTTGTAAGTCCTTACTCCTCCTGCCTTGAACAGATTGGTATTGTGATGTGTTCATTTAACTACTTGGTTTGCAGCCAATGTCAGTTACTCTGTTCACTTTTATACATAGTTGTCTTAATTTATCATTTCACCTTACATGGTTTAAAAGAGATGAAGGATATTCTTTTGGTCTTGATCTGTAATTTAGTTGTTATGTTCACGTGCGCACACAATGATAAAATAGCCTGTTTGTTTTATATCTGTTTTCCCATGATATGAAAGATGTCATACTATGTTCATCCTACTTTAAACCATGTCTCTTTATCCTTAGATGTCAACGAATGTGAGGAAATAGACAATACAGTAGGCATGCTACATGGACATATGTTCCGAAAGTGATTTTATTATGTAGTTGGCACTACAATACATGCTAATGTATTACAGTAGTTCACCAAAATAAGTTATGTATATACGTTTAACCTACTTTGATTGTTTTTGTCTCACTAGTAACTTATCTGGTACACTAATCTACAAGTTCAAACTTTCAGGAAGCTATGGAACAAATGATTGAACAGCCACAACCACCTGAAGGTGACGAGGCTACCACAGGAACAATGTCACCTCTTGCTGCAGTGCGTCAGTATTTCTCCAATAACAGTGCAAAAAGCACCTTCCTGCGTAATTCTGGGTTGGTTGTCAAGGTAACCTCGTCCAAATCGCCTACTGAACAAAATCTTCCTGCTAGACAGAGTGATATATCTGTGCTCCAGACACAAGTCCTATCCCTAATGGACGTCGTTTCGGAAACAAGAATAGTGGTTGACAAATGTCGTCAAGATATGAATGGTTTTGAAACCAGACTATCAGATATTCGCTTCGTTGTTCAAGAGCAATGGCGGAAAAAAGGTGAAGATCGTGCTCCTCCATTAGATTCTACAGCCTAAAACAATAGCACTCAGGTCAAATGATCTATGCTTCTATACATCTGATGGCGCTTTTATCTGGAAGGACTGTAAACTTTATGCCAACAGGCCTTTTGTTGTATGGTTGGAATTTATTTTGTTGTGATACAACATTTATGATTCTGCCATAGTGGCTGCAGTAATTACGATGCTATTTTTGTAGAGTGTAGGTTTATCTTAGTAATGTATTCGGCCGAAAGCTTCCTAGGAGCCCAACATGCCAACATTCATCGGGTCCATTCCAATTGGGCTAAAAATGATTACGGGCCGAAATTGGCATGTAGCCCACTAAAATATCTGGGCCTAAATCAACATAAGCTTTCATATTTTCTGGTAGGCGTGTGCCCATAGTGGGCCTTTAACAGGCCTAGACATAATTTGGGCCCTCAGTAAAAATAGGCCGTTTACAGGTGTAAATATCTCGAGCCCATAAAAAACATGGGCCTTTAATAGACCGAAAGTGAGACTGGGCCCTGATTGTGCCAAATAACCCACTGGTCTTAGCAGGCTGAAATGGTGGCCCATTTACGATGCGGATCTTTGACAGGCCGAAATTCGGATGGGTCGTAAATGCGCTGACCTAATACACGGGCCTTTAACAGGCTGGAACTTCGGTCGGGCTAGTTTATCGTCATTTTTATATGGGCCGTTAATGGGCCTGATATGACGTTGGGCCACATATGGCCCATGGTTTTCGTCCGGCGTTAACAGGCCGAAAATGACAACACGCCGAAAGTGGTCCAAATCTATAGTGGGCCTCTAACAGGCCGAATGTCGGACATGGCCGAATATGACCCAAATCCTTCACGGTCGTTTATGGGCTGAAAGTTTTGATGGCCTGTAAATGGGCCCAAATGAAGCAGGACCTTTAACAGGCCAGAAATACACCGGGCCGTAATTCGGCCCAATTACTTAGCGGACTGCTAACGGGCCAGAAGTGACCATGGGCCGCATTGATGACAAGTTTAGGACAGGCCGTTGACTGGCCGATTTGACAGAGAATGTTGGGCCTTTAGCTGGGCCGGCCCATTGTGGTCTGCAGAATCTTGTGGGCCTTTAGCTGGGCCAGCCCATTGTGTTACGCAAAATCTTGTGGGCCTTTAGCTGGGCCGGCCCATTATGGTCTGCAAAATCGTGTGGGCCTTTAGCTGGGCCGGCCCATTATGGTCTGCTAAATTTTGTGGGCCTTTAGCTGGGCCGGCCCATTATGGTCTGCAAAATCTTGTGGGCCTTTAGCTGGGCCGGCCCATTATGGTTCACTGAATCTTATGGGCCTTCGGTTGGGCCGACCCATTTAAACTTTATGGGCCACTTTTGGGCCGGTCCACGTGTCAACATATCATAGGCCCATCTCGACCGTTGGATGAGTGACACCTGTGCAAACGCAGAGCTGACGCGTGGATCCGTCAGCCAATGAGAATTTTACATGTGGAAAATCGGCATTGGTCATGGCTGTTAGCGGGTTATCGGATCCAAAAACCGGACACGATAGGTTAACGGCGGTTAACGGCGTCCCGTTACGGTGGATGCCACGTGTCGGTCACCCTTGACGAAAGCACTTCTATGACGCGCGATTTATCGTCATGGAAGTGGACACTTCCGTGATGATAATTTTGGTAATGTCATGGAACACTTCTACGACAGCATAAGTATGACTATCTTGATTCTATTATAAAATCGTCATGGATGTACATGCATGACAGAAAACGCGACCTATTGTGACAAACACGTATCATCATGGGAGTGTATTTTTTATAGTGGACGTCGACGCTTCATAGGTGCTTCAGCCAGTTCATCCTCTAGACTCTTCCCGTCGTCGACGTCATTCTCTTTGGGTGTGTCCACCATGTATACGTCGTATGAAGAAGTGGTCGTCCAGCGTCCAGTAAACAACGGGTTCTGGCTTTGCTCTTCTCCGGCATCATCGTCCATGTCGTTGATGTCTTCGGAAGCGTAATCAAGCATGTCAGTTAAGTACTCGACAGTGGCTATGAAGTGGGTGGGGGTGGGACATAAAATCCCCCGCTCTTAGCCCCTAGTGTGGTATGGGCGTAGTTCGGCAGCGATCCTTCTGTAATGGCGAGGGACCACATTAACTCCAGGGCCTCGTTCAAGGGCGAGGTTTGGACAGGGAAGTGAGAGTCTGTGGAGCGGGACGGGACGGGAGTTCCTCGGTCGAGCTTGTATAGTACAGACCTCGAGAGTTCGGAGCTGACGTATGGATGCGAGTCCGGCTCGATGAGGATAGAGGGAGCCTGGAGTGAGCTCTATGGCTGCGGAGAGTCCGGCGGGCTTTAAACTCCCTTCTTCGAACTCGGCGAGGAGTTCTGGATCTAAGGCCAGAGCTGCGATTGGGTCTGTGAAGCCTTGGAAGATCAAGTCTCCTCGGATATCAGCAACACAGTTTAGGTTTCCAAAACTGATCTGATGACCAGGGGCGTAGCTACCGATCTTCTCCAGATGGCCAATCGAATTGGCATGCAGTGTGAAGCCGCCGAACACAAAGATTTGGTCGGGGAGAAAAGTCTTCCTCAGGGCGGTGTTGTTGTGGATAGTTGATGGAGCCATCGAGCCTTCTGGTGACGACACAATGGAACTCTCAATGAAAGCACCAATGTCGGTGTCAAAACCGGTAGATCTCGAGTAGGGGGTCTCGAACTGTGCGTCTAAGGATCGAAGGTAACAAGGAGGCAGGGGACACGATGTTTACCTAGGTTCGGGCCCTCTTAACAGAGGTAATACCCTACTTCCTGCTTGATTGACTTTGATGAGTGTAGGGGTTACAAGAGTTGATCTACCTCGAGATCGTAATGGCTAAACCCTAGATGTCTAGCCTATATGATTGTGTTCCCCTCTACGGGCTAAACCCTCTGGTTTATCTAGATATCGGAGGGATCTAGGGTTGTACAGAGTCGGTTAAAGAGAAAGGAAGGTACATGATCCGAACGCCAAGCTTGCCATCCACGCGAAGGAGAGTCCTATCCAGACACGGGAAAGGTTCTTCTATCTCGTATCTTCAAGGCCCATTAGTCCGGCCCATATCACATAGCCCGGACGCCCGAGGACCCCTTAGTCCAGGACTCCCTCAATGACCACCCCATCTTACGTGATGATCGGACATGGGTTGGTTGATATGGATCGTGTAAACACTTAGACAACTTGGGGGATGCTGGTTTAAGTGCGAATTCATTAGTAATTTGATTAACTGAACTAATTATCAGGAACATAGTCTAAATTGTCTTTGCAAATTTTGTTTTGATCAATAGCTCACGATGTAGCTCCCTATTTTGAAATGTTCCTAGAGAAAGACTAAGTTGAACTATATTGTAAGCATTTATGCGGACTAGATCCATAGTCTGAGGATTGTCCTCACTGCTGCACACAAGGCTTATTGATACGTTCCAACGTATCTATAATTTTTTATTGTTCCATGCTATTATATTACCTGTTTTGGATGTTTATGGGCTTTACTTTACACTTTTATATCATTTTTGGGACTAAACTACTAACCGGAGGCCCAGCCCAAATTGCTGTTTTTTTTGCCTATTTCAGTGTTTCGAAGAAAAGGAATATCAAATGGAGTCCAAATGGAATGAAACCTTCGGGAGCAATCTTTTTGGAACAAACGCAATCCAAGAGACTTGGAGTGGACGTCAAGAAGCAGCCGAGGCGGCCACGAGGGTGCAAGGCACGCCCTAGGGGGGTGGCGCACCCCCACCCTCATGGGCCCCTCGTGGCTCCCTTGACCGACTTCCTTCGCCTATATATATCTACATACCCCAAAAACATTCAGGAGCACCACGAAACTCTATTTCCACCGCCGCAACCTTCTGTATCCGTGAGATCCCATCTTGGAGCCTTTTCCGGCGCTCCGCCAGAGGGGGGAATCGATCATGGAGGGCTTCTACATCATCGCCAAGTCCTCTCCGATGAGTTGTGAGTAGTTTACCACAGACCTTCAGGTCCATAGTTATTAGCTAGATGGCTTCTTCTCTCTCTTTGAATCTCAATACAATGTTCTCCTCGATCTTCTTGGAGATCTATTCGATGTAACTCTTTTTGCGGTGTGTTTGTCGAGATCCGATGAATTGTGGGTTTATGATCAAGTTTATCTACGAGAAATATTTGAATCGCCCCTGAATTCTTTTATGTATGATTGGTTATATTTGCAAGTCTCTTCGAATTATCAGTTTGGTTTGGCCTACTAGATTGATCTTTCTTGCAATGGGAGAAGTGCTTAGCTTTGGGTTCAATTTTGTGGTGTCCTTTCCCAGTGACAGCAGGGGCAGCAAGGCACGTATTGTATTGTTGCCATCGAGGATAAAAAGATGGGGTTTATATCATATTGCTTGAGTTTATCCCTCTACATCATGTCATCTTGCTTAATGCGTTACTCTATTCTTATGAACTTAATACTCTAGATGCATGCTGGATAGCGGTCGATGTGTGGAGTAATAGTAGTAGATGCAGAATCGTTTCGATCTACTTGTCGCGGACGTGATGCCTATATACATGATCATGCCTAGATATTCTCATAACTATGCACTTTTCTGTCAATTTCTCGACAGTAATTTGTTCACCCACCGTAATACTTATGCTTTCTTGAGAGAAGCCACTAGTGAAACCTATGGCCCCTGGGTCTATCTTCCATCATATAACTTTCCGATCTATTTTATTTTGCTATCTTTACTTTTCAATCTATATCATAAAAATACCAAAATATTTATCTTATCTTATTATCTCTATTAGATCTCGCTTTCGCAAGTGGCCGTGAAGGGATTGACAACCCCTTTATCGCGTTGGTTGCGCGGTTCTTGTTTGTTTATGTAGGTACGAGGGACTTGCATGCAGTCTCCTACTGGATTGATACCTTTGTTCTCAAAAACTGAGGGAAATACTTACGCTACTTTGATGCATCACCCTTTCCTCTTCAAGGGAAAACCAATGCAGTGCTCAAGAGGTAGCAAGAAGGATTTGGGGCGCCGTTGCCGGGGAGGTCTTTGCTCAAGTCAAGACATACCAAGTATCCATCACAAACTCATCTCCCTCGCATTACATTATTTGCCATTTGCCTCTCGTTTTCCTCTCCCCCACTTCACCCTTGTCGTTTTATTCACCCTCTCTTTCCCGTTTGCCTCTGTTTTTCGCTTGCCTCTTGTGTGCTCGTGTGTTAGCTCGTTTATTTCATCATCATGGCTAGTCCTCCTATCATAGTTAGTACTCCCGATCATGAAGTTCTTAATTTTAAACAAAGGGAGGGAGAAATTCTAAAAGATGCTTGGCATAGAATTTGCAATGCTCAAAATAGATCTACTAGGAAGCAATCTACTTCCGTTCTTCTTCGCAATTTTTATGTCGGTATCACTCCTTGGAATAGATATATCCTTGATACCATTACCGGAGGGTATTTCTTGGGTAGCCATACTTTTGATGCTTATAATGCTATGTTAGATTTGTTTTGTCCACCACCTCTTTTGGTTAATGGAACCATTTTAACTTTAGAGCATGTGATACAAAGGCTTGAAATTATTGAAAAGTTGCCATGGTTGAGTTAATTGAAAATTTGGATAAAAAGGTCCACAACCAAATTACCCAATATGGATCTAGGGCTGGAGTTACTCTGAATTTTTTTAAAGAGAAGGAACCTATAGTTCACGAAAGAATAGATCTAGATTCTACAAGAATTGGTAAACTTGAGGATATTATTACCAACTTAGGGTCTGCCTTTTCATCTGTGAAAAATACTCCAACTCCTCCTACTAAAATTGTCAAACTAATGTATGTTACTAAAAATAAGGGTGAATCTTCTAGTAAGGAAAATGCGGATCTCAAATCAATAAGTGTTCACCCCAATTTTCTTGCTTTCATTAAGGAACCTTTTGCTACAAACGAATCTCTTGATTTCTTTCCTAGAGGTTTAATCATTACTAAAAATAAAGAAACTCCTAAGGGTTATAAGTGCTCTATTGAAGAATTGAATACCAAAGATGGCAATACTTAGATCTATCCTCGCTTTTATGCCTAGCTAGAGGCGTTAAACGATAGCGCTTGTTGGAAGGCAACCCAATTTTTTGTTTTTTCCTTGCTTTTTGTTCCTGTTTAGTGTTAACTAATTCATCTAGCCTCTGTTTATATGTAGTTTTATGTTTTAATTAGTGTTTGTGCCAAGTAGAACCTATAGGATAACCTATGGTGAAAGTTAATTTGATCTTGCTGAAAAACAGAAACTTTTGCACGCACGAGAATAATTTTAATAAATCACATAAACTATATTTTTAGTTGATTATTTTTGCAATAGATCAATAGACAAATTTCCTAGGACTTACTATTTTGGTAGGAGTTTTAGAGTTCCATAACTATTCTAAAGTTACAGATTGCTACAGACTCTTCTGTTTTTGACAGATTCTGTTTTTCGTGTGTTGTTTGCTTATTTTGATGAATCTATGGCTAGTATCAGGGGGCATGAACCATAGAGAAGTTGGAATACAGTAGGTTTAGCAACAATATAAATAAAGAATGGGTTCATTACAGTACCTTAAGTGGTGGTTTTCTTTCTTGCACTAACGTAGCTCATGAGATTTCCTGTTGAGTTTTGTGTTGTGAAGTTTTCAAGTTTTGGGCAAAGATTTGATGGATTATGGAATAAGGAGTGGCACGAGCCTAAGCTTGGGGATGCCCATGCACCCCAAGATAATTCAAGGACAACCAAAAGCCTAAGCTTGGGGATGCCCCGGAAGGCATCCCCTCTTTCGTTTTCGTCTATCGGTAACTTTACTTGGAGCTATATTTTTATTCACCACATGATATGTGCTTTGCTTGGAGCTCCTTGTATGATATGAGTCTTTGCTTTTTAGTTTACCACAATCATCCTTGCTGTACACACCTTTTGGGAGAGACACACATGATTCTGAATTTATTAGAATACTCTATGTGCTTCACTTATATCTTTTGAGCTAGACATTTTTGCTCTAGTGCTTCACTTATATATTTTTAGAGCACGGCGGTGGCTTTATTTTGTAAAAATTATTGATCTATCATGCTTCACTTATATTATTTTGAGAGTCTTTTAGAACAGCATGGTATTTGCTATGGTTATAAAATTGGTCCTAGAATGATGAACATCCAAGTTGGGTATAATAAAAACTATCATATAGAGTGCATTAAATACTATGATCAACTTGATGCTTGATAATTGTTTTGAGATATAAAGGTGGTAATGTTAGAGTCAGGATAGTTCCGTAATTATGAAATTGAGAAATACTTGTGTTGCAAGTCCCGTAGCTTGCACATATGCTAATAGTTGTGTAACAAATTTGTTGCATGGGGTGCTCTTTTGATTGCCTTCCTTATGTGTGCAGGTCAGGATCGCGCGATGGTTAACTCCTACCAACCCTTCCCCTAGGAGAATGCGTAGTAGTATTTTGCTTCGAGGGCTAATAAACTTTTGCAATAAGTATATGAGTTCTTTATGACTAATGTGAGTCCATGGATTATTAACACTCTCACCCTTCCACCATTGCTAGCCTCTCTTATGCCACACAACTTTCGCCGGTATCATACACCCACCATTTACCTTCCTCAAGCCACCATACCTACCTATTATGGCATTTCCATAGCCATTCCGAGATATATTGCCATGCAACTTTCCATCGTTTCGTTTATAATGACACGCTCCATCATTGTCATATTACTTTTGCATGATCATGTACTTGACATCGTATTTGTGTCAAGGCCACCTTCATAATTCTTTCATACATGTCACTCTTGATTCATTGCATATCCCGGTACACCGCCGGAGGCACTCACATAGAGTCACATTTTGTTCTAAGTATTGAGTTGTAATTCTTGAGTTGTAAATCAATAAAAGTGTGATGCTCTTCATTATTAGAGCATTGTACCAAGTGAGGAAAGGATGATGGAGACTATGATTCCCCCACAAGTCGGGATGAGACTTCGAACTTTATAAAAATAAAAGAGGCCAGAGAAGCCCAAATAAAAAAAGAGGCCAAAGGTGCCCACCAAAAAAATGAGAGAAAAGAGAGAAGGGACAATGTTACTATCCTTTTTCCAAACTTGTGCTTCAAAGTAGCACCATGATCTTCATGACAGAGAAGCCCAAATAATTAAATAAAAAATAGGCCAAAGAAGCCCACCAAATAAAAAAAGAAAAGAAAAAAAGAAAAAAAAGGAAAAAATAAGAGAAAAGAGAGAAGGGACAATGCTACTATCTCTTTACCACACTTGTGCTTCAAAGTAGCACCGTGATCTTCATTATAGAGAGTCTCCTATGTTGTCACTTTCATATACTAGTGGGAATTTTTCATTATAGAACTTGGCTTGTATATTCCAATGATGGGCTTCCTCAAAATGCCCTAGGTCTTCCTGAGCAAGCAAGTTGGATGCACACCCACTTAGTTTCTTTTGTTGAGCTTTCATACATTTATAGCTCTAGTGCATCCGTTGCATGCCAATCCCTACTCACTCACAGTGATATCTATTAATGGGTATCTCCATAGCCCGGTGATACGCCTAGTTGATGTGAAACTATCTTCTCCCTTTTTGTCTTCTTCACAACCACCATCCTATTCCACATATAGTGCTATATCATGGCTTGTGCTCATGTATTGCATGAGAGTTGAAAAAGTTTGAGATTACTAAAGTGTGAAACAATTGCTTGGCTTGTCATCGGGGTTGTGCATGATTAAATACTTTATGTGATGAAAATAGAGCAACAGCCAGACTATATGATTTTGTAGGGATAACTTTCTTTGGCCATGTTATTTTAAGAAGACATGATTACTTTGATTAGTATGCTTGAAGTATCACTATTTCTTATGTCAATATGAACTTTTATTTTGAATCATTTGGATCTGAACATTCATGCCACAATAAAGAAAATTACATTGAGAATTATGCTAGGTAGCATTCTACATCAAAAATTCTGTTTTTATCATTTACCTACTCGAGGACGAGCAGGAATTAAGCTTGGGGATGCTTGATACATCTCCAATGTATCTATAATTTTTTATTGTTCCATGCTATTATATTACCCCTTTTGGATGTTTATGGGCTTTATTTTACACATTTATATCATTTTTTGGGACTAACCTACTAACCGGAGGCCCAACCCATATTGTTGTTTTATTGCCTGTTTCAGTATTTCGGAGAAAAGGAA
Organism: Triticum timopheevii; assembly: GCA_963921465.1. NCBI lineage: Eukaryota > Viridiplantae > Streptophyta > Magnoliopsida > Poales > Poaceae > Triticum > Triticum timopheevii. The sequence continues at coordinate 112,057,281 of OY997270.1, forward strand.
TATCAAACGGAGTCCAAACGGAATGAAACCCTCGGCAGCGTGATTTTTGGAAAGATTATGATCCAGGAGACTTGGAGTGCAAGCCGGGGGAGCATCGAGGAAGCCACGAGACAGGGGGCGCGCCCACCCCCCGCGCGCTCTACCCTCTCGTTGGCCCCTCGAGGCTCCCTCGACTGACTTTTTTCGACTATAAATTCCCTTATACCCTAAAAACATCGATAACGAAGATAGATCAGGAGTTCCGCCGCCGCAAGCCTCTATAGCCACCAAAAACCTCTCAGGAACCCATCACCGGTGGCCATCTTCATCATCCCGGCGCTATCCATGACGAGGAGGGAGTAGTTCACCCTCGGGGCTGAGGGTATGTACCAGTAGCTATGTGTTTGATCTCTCTCTCTCTCTCTCGTGTTCTCTCTATGGCACGATCTTGATGTATCGCGAGCTTTGCTATTATAGTTGGATCTTATGATGTTTCTTCCCCTCTACTCTCTTGTGATGAATTGAGTTTTCCTCTCGAAGTTATCTTATCGGATTGAGTCTTTAAGGATTTGAGAACCATGAGCTACCAGGGCGCGCCTACCCCCGCTGGGCATGCCCTAGTTCCTCGTGGGCCCATGCTGCATCATCTAGTCTTCTCCCAATGCTTCTAGTGTCTCTTTTTTCCAGAAAAAATCTCCAAAAAGTTTCGTGGCATTTGGACTTCGTTTGGTATTGATATTCTGAAAAACCAAAAGTAGCATATGGCACTGGTCACTAAGTTAATAGGTTAGTTCCAAAAAATGATATATAATTGCTTGTAAATGAATGTAAGATTGATACTATAATAGCATGGAATAATAAAAAATATAGATACCTTGAGATGTATCATCAACCTCGGCTTCGAAGACAAGTTCAGGGGCTGCTGATGGTGTCCTGGGCTAGGGGGTCCTAGCCCAGCCGGGCTGAGGTATGGGTCGAACTACCAACCCATTGAGGAAGCAAGACTTTTGAGGCCCTCGAAGTGTGGTGGGCGAAGACTTGGCGTATACTTCGACTTTATTTATATTCGGCATGTGAATCGTTAGATGGCAACCGACCATGTGTAACCTAGATACCTCCTGGTGCCTATATAAATCAGGAGGTTTAGTCCGTAGAGGGAATTCATTCATACACCCATTCATCATACCCCTAGGGTTTAGATCACAACTTACGATCTCGAGGTAGATCAACTCTGTAATTTGATACCTTCATAATATAAATAAGAGCCGGATGTAGGGTTTTACCTCCATAGAGAGGGCCCAAACCTGGGTAAATCCCCTATGTGTTATTCTCTATTACCCATCGATCCGATCCAACAGCTTGCCCCACCCCACCCGAGATTTGTCGGTTTTGACACTGACACTTATGTTGAGATCTCATACGTCTCCAACATATCTATAATTTTTGATTGTTTCATCCTAATATATTATCAATCTTAAATATTTTTAATACAATGTTATATCATTTTGGGGGACTAATCTACTAACTCAGTGCCTAGTGCCAATTGATGTTTTCTGCTTATTTTAGGTCTTCCATAAAAGCTATACCAACGGAGTCCAAACATTACGAAAGTTTTTGACGATTTTTACCTGGACAAAAGAGACCCTAGAAACTTCGGGAGGAGAGCCCTGGGTGGTAGTTGCGCCATGTTATCTTGTGGGCCCCATGTGGCTTGGTCTGACCTAATTTCACTTCTATTAATTCTAAAATATTGGGAAACCCCAAGAGAGCCACCTGAAACTATTTTTTGTGGCCGCAAGCTTCTATTGTTCCTCAATCCCATCTATAGGCCCTTTTCGGTACTCTGCTGGAGGGGGAATCAATCACGGAGGGCTTCTACATCAACCTGACCGCCCTTCTGATAATGTGTGAGTAGTTCACCACAGATCTACGAGTCCATAGCTAATAGTTAGATGGCTTCTTCTCTCTCTTTGATCTTCAATGCAATGTTCTCCATGATCTCCATAGAGTTCTATCCGATGTAATCTTATTTTGCGGTGTGTTTGTTGGGATCCGATGAATTGTTTGTTTATGATTAGATTATTCATTGAAAGTAATTGAGTCTTTTCTGAACTTTATTATGCATGATTATTATCGCTTTGTTTTTCTCTCCCACCTATCTGTTTGGTTTGGCCAACTAGATTGATTTATCTTTAGTGGGAGAGGTATTTGTAATGGGTTCAATCTTGCGGTGTCCTCACCCAGTGACAGAAAGGGTAGCGGGGCACGTATCGTATTGTTGCCATTAAGGGTAAAATGACAGAGTTTACTCATATTGCTTGGTTTTATTCTATCTACATCATTTCATCCTGCTTAAAGAGTTACTTTGTTTGTCATGAATTTAATACCATAGATGCAGGCAGGAGTTAGTCGATTGGTGGAGTAACAGTAGTAGATGCAAGCAGGAGTCGATCTACTTGTCACGAACGTGATGCATATATACATGATCACTGCCATGAATAACGTCTTAACTATGTGATTTTCTATCAATTTCCAAACTATAATTTGTCTACCCGGCGTATGCTATGTTTCGAAAGAGAAGCCTCTAGTGAAAACTATGGCACCTAGGTCTACTTTAACCATATTACAAAAACCTAAATTACCTTGCTGCAATTTGCTTTCTTTTATTTTACTTTGCAATTTATATATCTACCACTACCAGATTTGATCATTACAACTAATGAGTTCAAGGGGATTTACAACCCTCTTTCCCGCGTTGGGTGCAAGTATTTGCTCTTGTGTGTGCAGGTGTTGTTCAATAGGATTTGTGTGATTCTCCTATTGGTTCGATAACCTTGGTTTTCATTGAGGGAAATACTTATCAGCAACTATATTGTTTCACCCTTCCTCTTCGGGGAAAATCCCAACGCAACTTACAAGTAGCAAGATTAAGAGGATTGCACTCCAACCTTTGATCCTTGATCTCTAGCCTCCCCAATTTGCTTTCCGCTCCAATCCCTTTCCTACCACATAGCCAAAATTTGTGAGAGGGTGCTTGAGTGTTGAGGAGACTATTTTTTGTAGAATAAGATCAAGGATTTCATCATCAACAACAACATCTATTGCCTTTTGGAGAGTTGTGTCTCCTAGATTGGTTAGGTGTCACTTGGGAGCCTCCAAGCTTGTGGAGTTGAACAAAGAAGTTTGTAAGGGCAAGGAGATTTCCTACTTCGTGAAGATCTACCCCGAGTCTGGCTAGTCCTTCATCGACATCAGCCATGATGGCATAGACAAGGTTGCTTCTTCGTGGACCCTTCGTGGGTGGAGCCCTCCCTGGACTCGGGAAGCTATTACCCTCCATCGGTTGAAGTATTCATCAACGTGGATGTACAATAGCATCACCTATTGACACCACACCAAAAATCACCATGTCTACATTATGTTTGATCATCTCCAAACCCTTCATCTTCTTTCATGTGCAAAGTCTTTACTTTCCACTGCCACTATATTAGACTTGCATGTGTAGGGTGCTAGTAGACTTGCTGGGATTGCTAAAATCTGCCAAGAACTAAAATTAGGAAAAGGCTAGGTTTTTATTGGTCAAGTAGTCTAATCACCCCCTCTAGGCCTATCACCGATCCTACAGTATCGTGAAGCAAAAGGAATAACATATGATAACCCAAGGTTCACTCGAGTACTATTCATGTAATCATGGGGGTCAATATGGATGTCCACAGTTCTGCTATTAATCATTGAATGAAAGAGGTTTCATTCATGTCTACGCTTTACCAAACCTACAGGGTCACACGCTTAAGGGAATTACGATCTGCCGAGACTTAGTGGAGTGAGGAATATAAATAAATATTCTCAAAATAGATTTGGGAATAAAAGATATAGTTTCGAGAGGAACCAGAAGCGTTCCAAGGTTAGTAGAAGTGTTTCGGGGAATACTAGGTAATATTGCGAAATGATATATATGCGGAAATAGTTCTCAAAGACATTGAATAAATGATGAAAGGTTATAATATTGACAAGGAGGCTTTTAGAATTTATTTAGTATCAACACACTAAAGAAAATACTAACAGGCCTAGTAGTGGAGAGTTATTAGGCCCTATGGCCCAATAAGAGTTGGGGTGCCCCCTAGTTGTATGACAAGCTAGAGGGGGTGAATTGGAGAGGGAGGAGGACTCCTCCTTCACTAGGCCGGCGCACCAAGGAGGGGAGTCTTCCTCCCTTAGGTGGTGCCCCTCCCTCTCTCCCTACACCTACATATACTAGAGAATTTTGCCCCTTGAGACACACAAGTTTTGGAGCCTCATCTAGTTCTAGTTCAAATTTAGACTAGATCCAGATTAGGTCTAGACTTAGTTCTCTCTAATCCTCATAATAGAGAAGTCCCATGTGGTTCTCTTCGTCTCCCTCTAATTCTCTGGCGACGACAAAGCACCGCCGGATCGTGAAACCCGAACGCGTGCAATCCGTAGTGAGGTCGTGCTTTCGGTCTTTGGTTCGAGAGATCGTTCGTGAATGGTTGAAGGGACTTCATCAATGATCTACACCAACTCTTTTTCTGTTGCAACGCGAAGTTGTTACCGATCTGATCTAAACCTCAAATGCATCTTCATAGTGTTCCTGTATCGTGATCATAGGACGATTTTTTTGTTTTGTACTATGTTTCCCAACAATAGTGAAACCTATGGAAGGTACTGATAGCGATGAAAAACTCATGGATTAAGCAGTAGGTGGATTGTTTCTCTATGTGGCTGCAGTTTCTGAAAATGAACACCTAACAAGTGCTAGTCATCTTCAACTACAGGAGGTTTTGGAACAATTTAAGCACTTGTTCAATGAACCTACATACTACCACATTCCACATTCTGTGATCATACCATACCACTGATACAAGATGCTAAGATGATTAATCAAAGGGCATACAGATGCCTCATCGCCTGAAGGATGCTTTGGAGAAAATAATTTTGGAGCTGCTAAGAACACTAGTACGACCTTTGGAGGCAGTTTTGGTACATGGGCCGCTGGCGGTTCCTCGTACAACCTCAAAGTCGTTAATACTCCATCTGGCGGAAGTGTCTTCCAGAACCGCCTGGAATGCACAAAGAGCCCAAGGAGGTTTCAAAAGACTAACCACTTGGAATGCTTTTAGCCACGGAGGCGGTTATCCTTTGAGAACCGCGTCCATTTTTATCTTCAGGAATGCCTATTTTATTCCATTTTGTTTCTACAAACTTGGTCAAACTGATTCTAGTCAAAACTAATATGCGAAGTAAAAAAACATAGGAAGTATATATTATATAAAAGATAAAACATCACAAGAGTTAACATACCATACAAGTTACAACATGAAACAAGTTCCATAAAATGCGACAAAGTAAAACAGTCTTAAACATCATACAAATTCGAACAACACAATCATAGGGTTCAAGGAGCAACAATAATGGGACCACCGGCTCCAACATCTCCTCCGATAACGTGCTACAGGTGCACTGCTTTTTCCCTTTTCTAATTTAAACCCTAGCAAATGACTGCGATATCTAAATATCTGAAACTAGTAGTGTCTTAGTTCAGTAATCCATAGTCATAGTCAGTTCCTGGCCATGCATGCGCATAAGAAAAGAGTAAGGCCAACTCCACCGCGCGACCCCATCCTGTCCGGCCCCGTTCGTTTGGGGTAAAAGGGACAAAGCAGGCGGCCCAACGCGCGGGAGCAAACGCACTTTTGTCCGTTTTGTGTCCGCTTTCGACCCATCCGCGGTCCAAGTTTGCGCCACTTTTGGGGTGAAACGGACACCACGTGGACGCGCCGGCCGTCTGGGCGTGTCCTCCCCTGGCCCGCCCGTCGGTGGCACATGACGGGCCTTTTCTATCCGCCCCCTCCCTCCCTCCGGCCGCACCCCGCTCCACTCTTCTCCACTCTTCCCCACTCTTCACCTCTCCGCCACCGCCGCCGCTGCCATTGCAGCCGTGCAGCTCGGACACGCGCTCGCCCAGCCCCTTCCCCTCGGCGCTGCCGAGCTACCCAACCACGGCCACCTGGTTTGCGCACCCACCGGCCGGATTTGGGGCGGATCTGGTCGGTCTTGAGCTCTCCCAACTGTGGGAGGCCGGGCCGCGCCATGGACTAGCCGGGCACCTCGCCGGAAGGCCCTGGCAGGGCCGCAAGGCCACATGCAGGCAGTGGCTCGTCCTCTAGCCGCTCAGATCTGCACCGCCGGTGGTCCGCCGACAGATACACGAATGTCGGCCGGCCGGGCTCGGTGCTTGCCCAAAAGCTCATCGGCGCACCGTTGCCACTCATTAAGTGTGACCATTACCCAAGGATAGTCGTGCGCCGCGTGTCTATAACGCCGGAACATCCCGGATGGGTGTTCATCAAGTGCTTAAACGATGGGGTATGTGCTCTTTTTGGCTTCGGTTTGTGCTCTCGGATTAGACTTGTTGTGCTAACTTCAAATTTATTGTGTAGAATGGATGCAAGTTTTGGTATTGAGAAGAAGAGTACATCGATATATTGATAGAGCGAAATTTAGTACATGTTCGTGCACTTTTAGCTAGCATAGATGATGTAGATGAGACAAGTGCACTTGTTGCTAGATTAGAGGCTAGGCACGAGACTAGGTGTGAGGAAGCAACATCAACTTCTGGCTTGAAAAAGAAAGGAGGGTGCAACGTCGAGCCTCCTCCACAGATCAACAGTGAGTGCATCGAGAAGGCCCCAACCTAACTCAAGGGAGCAGTTATGGAAGTTGGGTATCTTCTTAAATGTATTCTTGTGGTTCTTTTTTTTCTTTGGCCTTGTTTTACAAGTCAAAATGTGATGATGTATTTGTTATGTACCAAAAATGAATGATGAAAAAAAAGTTAAGGACTTGCAAAGAAATGTGCACGCGGACAAGATACGGCCGGGGTGCGTCCGCGCGTTGGGCGCACGGCCACCGCATCCCGGAAACTGCCCGGACACGATCCCATTGCCCTACCCAAACGGACAGAATCCGGGCAAAACTGACGTCCGTTTGGGGTCGCGCGGTGGATTTGGCCTAACCAATCTTGTCCGGCCTCGTCCGTTGGGGGCAAAACAGACAAACCAGGCGGCCCAGCGCGCGACGGCCCGGACCCATCTTGTCCGTTTGGTGTCCGGGCCGACCCATTTCGAGCGCAAACTTGCGCCTGGTTTGGGTCGTGGCGGACGTCAATCGGACGCGCGCTCGTCCGCGTCGGGGCCACGTGGCGGGCGACCACCTACCTCCCATCTGCCAACATAAATGCGCACGGGCGGGTGGCCCCACCTATCGTTCGACCATCGAACGGTCGCCGTCCTTCTTAAATGGGACCTGTGGACCGGTCGTCGTCCTTACTTCCCCACTCCGGCCCCTCTCTGCCCCCTCGAAAGCCGACACGACCAAACTCTAGCCACTCCCCGTCCTCGAACTTGTCGGCCGGCCGCAGCCATGGGGCTCTGGAACCGCAAGGGGAAGCACGACCGCGAGGCCGGCTCCTCCTCGGGCCGCCGCCGCGGATCCGTGAAGAAGGAGGAGCCCGCATCACCGCCGCGCTCCTCCCGTCGAGCCCCAGCACTGGCCCCCTTCACCATTGCCCCTAGGCCCGCCGGCGAGCCCGACCGGCAGTACCTCTGCGCGGACGTGTGCCGGAGGTACTGGGAGACGAGGACGCTGGTCCCGTGGAGCGACGTCCACCTCCCCAACGGATGGCACCTCAGCGCCGACCGGGTCCCCATCCCGCCGGTGCCCGTGGGAGGAAGTGAGGGGGCGGATGAGATCGAGCACCGCAGCCGCCTCCTCCCCGACTACCTGTTCTACGATGACAGGTACGCCCCCGACTCTCGGCTGTGGGACACATGGCTCCAGGACGAGCACGACACGCGCCGCGCGTCATACTTCGTCGGCACGGTGTCGGGGCCGCGGCGGCCACGTGTAGAGGCGCGCGGGCGTACGCGGGTGCGCGGCCTGACGCCCACGCCGTCGCCTTCCCCGTCTCCGTCGCCGCCTCCACCTCCTCGCATGACAGCGGAGGAGGAGCCCGTCTCATGCAGCATGTCATGGAGGATTCCATGAACACGCACGACGAGCGGCAATGGGACGGCCTGGAGGAGGCCATGGCGCTCTCTGCCGCCGGCGACGTCACCTTCCCGGAGATGTAGATGGCGGCCTTCACGGAGGAGAGGAGGGAGCCGCCGGCCGCGTTCCAACAGCTGCGGGCCAGGGGTGGGGCTGGTCCTACACTGCTCCGGAGATGGCCGCCGGCGTGGGCGTGAACTGGTGCGCCACTCCGCCGCGGTCACCGGAGCAGGAGGCGTCGCCACGGGAGGAGGTGGTGCAGGCACCTCCCGCCGTCCAGCCCGCCCCCGTCTACCACGCACCGCCGGCCCACCTGTGGACGCCGCCGGCCTACGTCGACCTCGTCAGCGACGACGATGACACCGGCGGCTAGTGAAGACGGCGACGGCCACGGCACCGACGGGCGCGGCAGGAGCGCGCGGGAGGCTTTTCTATTTTGTTTTCATGTTAATTATGAAACTGGGCCGTTTAAGTGGACTGAGAAACTGGACCGTTTTGTGGACGTGACCCCTATATATGTTTTATGTTTTTTTAAATGCGTTTATTTACCTTTTTAGTCATTTCATTCTAGTTTTTATGCTTTTTTTATTCACGTCCACTCGGACATGATTTGGGTTGCGGCCGCGCGGTGGGCGCACGCACGACCCAACTGACAAAGCCGGAAACGGGTGAACCCATCGGCGCCCCAAAGGGACAAAATTCGGCCAATCCGGACGTCCGTTTGGGATCATGCGGTGGAGTTGGCCTAAATACTCGGCGCCGCATCCAGAAGGAAAGAAATGAAATGGTGCGGCGTTGCATGATTGTGGTCAACTGTGCACCAAGCGAGCACGTAGTACGTCCGATCGAAGCAGGGGAAGCAGAAGATGGCCGGCCGGGGGAGAAGAGACAAGCGCTCCACTCCGGCACGCATGCATGCACGGCGCCGCGTGGGTCGCCGTGTGTCACGGGGAGCGACGTTACCCGTCTCTGCGTGGGCGAGCCCTCTCTCTGACAAGGCGCATGCAGCCTGAGCTACAGTGTGTGCTTGGGCTCGGGTTAGCAGGCGTGCCGGCCGGTGCCGCTGCCGCTGCCGCTGATCGATCAGCTTCGTACATGCCCGGCCGCGCGCGGGGGTGGGAGGATTTGGTTGGGGTCGGGGTCCCCGTCGCGTACGTACAGTACAGCAGAGGCCTCAGAGATGACCACCCATGCTGCCACATCGTGCCGCGAAACACGGACTACTACTACTCTCGCTGGCCCTAAACCGTGCCCTGATCCCATGCAGATGCAGGCTGCGAGCGCATGCAGGCGCGGCAGGGCAGCCCAGCCCGGTAGCAGGCCTCTCTCTCTCTAAACCTCATCCTCATACACATGCACAGCCATTCCGGTCCCGTCAATGCGGGGCCCGCCTGCAGTTGTGTAGTGTAGTACTACGTGCCACAGCCACAATCGTCCATCCCCCATTCCCACGGGCTATCCGGGGACGTCCGGTGGATTGGCCAGAGAGCGAGGCTAATCTGATCTGCGGCTGAGAGCTAGCCTGACACGCTACGCCCATCCCTCGCCCTCCTCGGTTCACTCGACGGCCGGGGACGCGGGAACGCATGCGTGCATGCTCTGCTGCCTGGCAGCTCTCGCTAACATTGATGAGCCGCATCAAAAAGATCCCTCCATGGCTTGCATGCATGTGGACGTACCTACACAGGACAACGTACGGTGCACCACGACCTAGCTACCCAAACCTAGCTTAGGTCTCTTCCTTCGTTTCGTAGAAAATTTAAAGAATAGCTACGGTAAAATTCCTATAGAGTCCTTTGATTTCTATAAATGGAGCCCTATTTATATGTAGGATTTATTCTTATCTTTCACATTTTAAAGAAAAACATCATCTCAGTTTCTATGATTTTTTATGAACCAAAGGGGGCTTTAGCTTTGACATTCACCAAAGTTCTCTTCCTCGGAGCAACTACACTGCGCCGACCCAATTCGTCCGGGTATGTCCGTTTGTGTCAAAAGGACAGAAAAATCAGCCCAACACGGCGACCCAAACGGACGCGTGTCCGCATTTTGTTCGCCGCGCGACCAATTCCCGACCCAAATTTGGGTATCGTTTGCGTCGGCGGAGACACAAAACGGACACACACGACGCCCGCCTATTCCTCTCCTGGCCCGCTAGTCGGTGGCACATAGCCATTCCGTCTTCCTCCCATCGACAGCCATCACACCCGGCCACCCCGCCCCCGCGCTGCCGCCCAGTTCCGGTGTCTCAGACCAGCTATTCACACCCACGCCCCCTCCTCCCACATAGCATGCCTCTCGTCGCCCCCTCGTCGTCGCCACCGCTTCGCCCTACCGCCATCACAACACCCCCCACATTGCCGCCACCACCCACCCACCCCGCCGGATGCAGTACCCAAGCATGGGTGCCTCGCTCTCCGGACGCCTGCATGCTCGCCGGACACCGACAGACCTGCTACCTGGTCCAGGGAAGGTGTGAGGCTCTTCACCGGCCAGGTTCTTCCACGACGCCTGCAAGTTGTTCGACGGTTTGCCCGCAAGGTACCAATGGACTCTGCCGATGAGTTCATGTTCCACTGTTTCATTTTTGACTCGGATGATTCTTCATGCGACGATGAGGAGCTTGCGGCTGCTGTGTTGGTCGTCCATGACCACCTTACTAGGCAGCGGCCGATGTTCAGGGGCTCGATCCCGGGACACAGTCTGGTGTTGAATCGCAATCAGAGAGAGTGACCATTTCCTACTCTAGAAGGACTACTTCGAGACCCCCAACCCGCTCTTCAAACACCACCTATTCCGTCACCGTTTCCGTAGGGCTAGACACGTGTTCAACCGTATGCGCGAGGGGGTGGTGGGGTACGATAAGTATTTCGAGTGCAAGGAGGATGCCCTTGGAAAGATTGGCTTCTCCTCTTGTGAAATGCAATGCAGCTATTCGGATGCTTGCATACGGAGTTTCCGGTGATCTCATTAATGAGTATGTCCGAATGAACGAGTCGACGTGCCTAGACTCCACATGCAAGTTCTGCAAGGCCGTGATAGCAGTGTTTGGCCCGAAGTACTTGTGAGAGCCAAATGCTGCATATACATCCCGGCTATTGGCGATGAATGCCAGCCAGGGATTTCCGGGGATGCTTGCTAGCACAGATTGTATGCGTCGGGAGTGGAAGAACCGCCCTTCTGCTTGGCAGGGGTAGTATAGGTGCCATGTCAAGGCTTGCACTGTCATACTTGAGGCCGTGGCCTCGCAAGATCTCTAGATTTGGCACTCTTTCTTCAGCATGGCCGGATCTCACAACGACATCAATGTACTTCAACACTCTCCGGTGTTTGCAAGGCTTACCGAAGGAAACTGCCCAGTGGTCAATGTTGAGATCAATGGCCAACACTACAACAAAAGATACTATCTAGCTGACGACATCTATCCTCAGTGGACTACTCTTGTGAAGACAATCCCCAACCCTGCAGGAGAGAAGAGGAAGAGATTTGCCCAAGAGCAAGAGAGTGCTAGGAAGGATGTGGAGCGTGCTTTTGGTGTTCTACAATCTCGATGGGGCATCCTTCAGTATCCTGCTAGAACTTGCAGCACCAAGAGGTTGTGGGAGGTGAAGAATGCTTGTGTATCATGCACAATATGATCGTAGAGGATTAGCGCCCGGAACGTATTTATGGCCAAGGGACAATGTTGTCCCTGAGCATGGAGGAGCGGCGGCATTTGCACAGCTCACCGAATTTCATCATCAAGTGCGTGATTGGGCGACTCACATTTAGCTGCAAGATGATTTGGTTGAGCATATGTGGGCTCACGTTGGCAACCAATAGATGTATCAACTATCTTTCATTTCAAATGTATTTGAGACAATTTAATTTTTATTTGTCTAGTAAATTATGACATATTTTTTGGTTGTGAAACTATGGTACATTTGTATTTTGTATAAATTTGTGAGCTAGGGACAATTTTTCATATGTTTGCAAAAAACACGACAGGCTAGCCGCGAGGAAACAAATGCATCCGCGCGTTCGGCGCACGGCCGACCCAAACGTAGAAGGGGGCGGACGATGAGTGGGCAGCCGACCCAAACGAACAAAAACTAGACAAAACGTGCGTCTGTTTGGGTCGGCGTGTTGGAGTTGCTCTTAGAGCATCTGCAGACGGACATGGAAAATCCGGTCAGTCCTCAAATTTGCTCATCTACATCCACGTATCTCATATCCGAGCTCCTATATCCATACTAAACCATCCAACGTTGATAATACTACATAGATCACGATCGGACATAGAAACGGCATACAAATGCACAATCTTTTCAGCAAAAGATCATAGCGGATCTTCAAAAGATATCCAAAATTCCCATAATGCACATAATACGACAGACGAGTTCAAACTACATCTAAAAACTAGAAATTAAGGTGAAGAATGTGGATCTTCACCACTTCCCCGCTCACCCTTTCCCCTTCAGGTAGACGACACTGTTGTAGGCGTCGGCGGCTGGTGGAGGGTCGTCCGAGTCATCGGACGAGGCACCGTGGCCATCTCAGTCGGAGGAGTCAGAGTCGGATAGCACGATCAATCCTTTGAGCCACCAAGTGACCATGTCCCACTACCGCTTGAGCTTTGCCAGCCGAGCTGCCGCCACTGCCGCCTCCTCCACCTCGCGCTCTAGCTGCTCAATGGCAAGCCAGAATGCCTTGGCGTTCTTCCGACGGAGCCTCTGAGCATCCGCCTTCTTTGTCGTAAGCGACTGGCGGTAGACGTAAGCAAGGAGTCGCTCGTCCTCGTCGGGCTCCGACAGCAACCCACGGAGGCGGCACACGGACTGCTCCGCCGCCTTCGCCTCCCTTCCCGCTGCCTCTCACGGCAGGTGGCGCGCACCTTTCATTCCGGTGTGCATGTCCGGGCTAGTGGTGCAGGCACTAGCACCCACCGTTTCCCGCGTGGAGCAGCAGCCGACGGGGGCAGGGGACAGCCCAGACTGCACAGCCCTCGCGGAACTGCGCACAGGCCGGGAGGGGCCAGGGTGTTGGAAATATGCCCTAGATGCAATAATAAACTGGTTATTATCATATTTCTTTGTTAATGATAAATGTTCATTATTCATGCTAGAATAGTATTGATCGGAGACTCAAATACATGTGTGAATACATAAAGAACACTATGTCCCTAGTAGGCCTCTACTAGACTACCTCGTTGATCAAAGATGATTAAGGTTTCCTAACCGTAGACATGAGTTTTCATTTGATATTGGGATCACATCATTAAGAGAATGATGTGATGGGAAGATCCAACCATAAGCTTAACATCAGATTGTATCACTTGGTTATTGCTACAACTTTCTTCATGACAAGTATCTGTTTCTCAAACCATGAGATCTTGTCACTCTCGGATACTAGAAAAATATCTTGCGTGCTATCAAATGTCACGTCATAACTAGGTGATCATAAAGGTGCTCTACAGGTGTCTCCAAAGGTGACTGTTGGGTTGCATGGATCGAGACAAGGATTTGTCACTCTGTGTGATGGAGAGATATCTCTGGGCCTTTTTTTTGCACAACATCACAAGAAGCTTCATGTTAGTAATGAGTTTAGGCATAGGGATCTTTTATTACGAAATGAGTAAAGAGATTTGCCAGTAACGAAATTGAACTAGGTATGGAGATACCGACAATCCAATCTTGGACAAGTAACATATCGCCGGACAAAGGGAATTGTATACGGGATTATGTGAATCCTCGACATCATGGTTCAACCGATAAAGATCTTCCTTGAATATGTGGAAATCAATATGGGCATCTAGGCCCCGCTATTGATTATTGACGGGAGAGGAGTCTCGGTCATGTATGCATGTATGCATGTTCCCGAACCCGTAGGTCGCACCCTTAACATTTCGTAGCGCTAGGGTAATATTGAGATATTAATAGTGGAAATTCTGAAGGTTGTTCGAAGTCCTGGATAGGATCCGCGATACCATGAGGAGTTCCACAATAGTTTGGAGGTAAAGATTTATATATGGGAAAGTTTTATTCAGTGTTTCGGAAAAGTTCGGGGGTCCACCGACATTTTGCGGGGGCACTAAAGGGTTTAGAGGGTCCACCGGAGGGACCCACCAGCCCCGGAGGGGCCACAAAGACCCTAGCGGTTCTCTCTTTACTTTAATTAATGGAGACTTGTATAGACTTTATTGACTCATTAATATCATGCTTAGGTGGCAAAGTTTTAATTTTAAGAGTTGCCACACCATGAGCTATTATATCCATGTTTCTAGCCATATCATTAACATTATGTAGGTTTTCTTCTACCATAGTGTTGAAAATCTTTTGACAACTAATAAATTCTTTAATTTGGTTCTCAAGATCAGCAGGTATCCCATTATTATTATTGTATGAAATACCATGGGAATTACCAAAATTGTTAGAGGAATTACCGGGATATGGTATAGGGTTGAAATTACCTCTATAAGCATTGTTGTTGAAATTATTTCTAGAGACAAAATTCACGTAAATAGCATCATTATTTTTTTCAAATAATTAGATAGTGGCACATCATTAGCATCAACTTGAGCATTTTTACTAGCAAGCATTTTCATAAGAGCATCCATTCCATCACCCAAAGTAGAAACTTCTTCAACAAAGTTTACCTTCTTACTAGTTGGAGCTCTTTTGGTCTGCCATTGAGAATAATTTGTCATTATATTATCAAGGAGTTTTGTAGCTTCTCCCAATGTGATTTCCATAAAAGGACTACCTGCAGCAGAGTCTAGAAGATTTCTCAACATAGAGTCCATTCCCACATTTTGATCATCCATAAGCTTAAACCATGAGTGGGACAATTTCTAATCATTAATTTCATTCTCTCCAAGATTGTGCAACATGCTCATGCTCAAGTTTCTTAAAGTTGTTAATTTGATTTCCAAGAGAAACAATCTTAGCGGGAGGAAAAATACTTGATAATAAAAGCATCCTTACACTTATCCAATGTATCAGTACTATTGGGAGGCAAGGATGAAAACCAAGTTTTAGCACGATCTCTTAGCAAGAGAGGAAATAATTTCAACTTTATATTATCCTTATCCACATTTTTTCTTTTTCATATCACATAATTCAATGAAAGTATTACGATGGGAAGCAACATCCTCACTAGGATTTCTGAAATTGTTCTTTTATAACAAGATTTAGCAAAGCAACATTAATATCTGATACGTCCCAAACGTATCTAGTTTTCCAAACACTTTTGCTCTTGTTTTGGACTCTAATTTGCATGATTTGAATGGAACTAACTCGGACTGACGTTGGTTTCAACAGAATTGCCATGGTGTTATTTTTGTGCAGAAATAAAAGTTCTCGTATTGTGTTGAAAATTTATGGAGAATTATTTCAGAATATATAAAAATACTAGCAAAGAGAAATACTAGAGGGGGGCTACCAGCGCACCACAAGCCTAGGGGGCACGGCCACCCCCTGGGGAGCGCCTAGCAGGCTTGTGGGCCCCTGACAGCTGCCGCAACCCTAACTCCAACTCCATAAGTACCTATTCGCCAAGAAAAAACCAACAAGAAGGAATCATCGCGTTTTATGATATGGAGCCGCCGCCACCTCCTCTTCTTCATCGGGAGGGCTCCGGAGAGGGTGTTTCGACGCCGTCATCATCATTAATCTTCCTCCATCACCAACTTCATGATGCTCACCGTCGGGAGTGAGTAATTCCTTCATAGGCTTGCTAGATAGTGATGGGTTGGATGAGATTTATCATGTAATCGAGTTAGTTTTGTTAGGGCTTGATCCCTAGTATCCACTATGTTCTGAGATTGATGTTGCTATCAATTTGCTATGCTTAATGCTTGTCACTAGGGCCCGAGTGTCATGATTTCATATATGAACCTTTTATGTTTTCACAAATATATTTGTGTTATTATTCCTATCTTGCAAGTTATAAGCACCTATTACGTGTTATGATCCACATACCCCAAGGTGACAATAATTGGGATTCTTTCCGATGAATACCGTTGTTTGAGGAGTTAATGTATTCACTATGTGTTAATGCCTTGTTCCGATTCTCTATTAAAAGGAGGCCTCAATATCCCTTAGTTTGGACCCCGCTGCCACGGGAGGGTAGGACAAAAGATGTCATGCAAGTTCTTATGGCAAGCACGTATGACTATATAATACGGAATACATGCCTACATTACATTGATGAATTGGAGCTAGTTTTGTGTCACCCTAGGTTATAACTGTTACATGATGAATGTTATCCAACATAATTATCCATCACCGATCCAATTCCTATGAGCTTTTCACATATTGATCTTGGCTAAGTTACTACTGTTGCTGCTACTGTGATAACTGCTACAAAACTACTGCTACTACTATTACCGTTACTGTTGCTACTATTAGCATTGCTATCAAACTACCATATTACTATGCTATTGATCACTCTGTTGCAGATATTTACTCTCCAAGTGTGGTTGAATTGACAACTCAACTGCTAATACTTGCAAATATTCTTTGTCTCCCCTTACGTCCAATCAATAAATTTGGGTTGAATACTCTACCCTAAAAAATTGTTGCAACTACCTATACTCGTGGGTTATCAAGACCTTTTTCTGGCACCGTTGCCGGGGAGCATAGCTCTATTTGCTGAATCACTTGGGATTTATATCTATTGATCGCTATGAAGAATCTTAAGGATGGTAGAACCAAGATCGTTCCCTTTTGGACGAGGGGAGGTAAGGAACTGTTATCTAGCGGTGCACTTGATTCACCTTCTGTTTTGAGTAAGCTTGAGACACCACCACCTCCTATTAATTCTAATATGTCACAAGTAATTTATGATGCTACTTATGCTATGAATGATGCCATTGATGATGCTAGTACTTTGTTTGATGATACTATGCCACTAGCTGAATTTCTTGATGAAGAACTTGCTAGAGCTAATGAATTTGAGAATGCTGAAATTGATGAAATTATTGAAACTGAAAATTATGAAACACCTATTAGACCTAGCTCTCCTAGATGTGAATTGTCTAAGATACCTCAGGGTTATGTTATGGATGGAGATATAGCTAGGGAATTTCTTGCTTGTAATGATAGAGATGATCTTAGGAAATTACTATGTAAGCTGAAAGAAAAATCTTCGAATGCTAGAATGAAGTATTATCCTAAGTTTTCTACTTCACCTATCTTTATGACTGATAATGATTATGAATTCTCTATCAATCCTGAGTTAGTTACTTTGGTTGAATCTGATCCTTTCCATGGTTATGAAACTGAAACTGTTGTGGCACATCTTACTAAACTGAATGATATAGCAACCTTATTTGCTCATGAGGAAAAAATTCGCTACTACTATATTCTTAAGTTGTTTCCTTACTCGTTAATGGGTGATGCTAAGATATAGTTTAATACTCTTATTCCTGGTTGTGTGCGTAGTCCCCAGGATATGATATATTACTTCTGTGGGAAAAAAATTCTTGCTCATAAGAAACAAGTTGTCTTACATGAAATATATAACTTTGTGCAAATTGAAGAAGAGAATCTCCCTCAAGCTTGAGGGAGGCTTCTCCAATTTGTTAATGCTTTGCGTGATCATCCTCTCAAGAAAAATTAAATACTTGATATCTTTTATAATGAACTAACCGATGCTTCTAGGGATTACCTAGATAGTTGTGCTGGTTGCGTTTTCAGGGGATGAACTATTGAATAGGCCGAAGATCTATTGAATAATATATTGAGGAATGATAATGATTGGACACTTCCTGAACCACCATGATGACCCAATAGTATAGGGCATCAATCGTAGTCCTTTCGATAAGTAAGAGTGTCAAACCCAACGAGGAGCAGAAGGAAATGACAAGTGGTTTTCAGCAAGGTAATTTTTGCAAACACTGAAATTGTTGGTAACGAGTAGTTTGATAGTAAGATAATTTGTAACAAGCAAGTAACGGTAATGGTAAATAAAGTGCATAAAGGTAGCCCAATCCTTTTGTGGCAAAGGACAGGCCAAAGCGGTCTCTTATAATAAGCAAAGCATTCTTGAAGGCACACAGAAATTTCATCTAGCAACTTTCACCATGTTGGTTTGATTTGTGTTCGCTACTTTGATAATCTCATATGTGGGTGGACCGGTTCTTGGATGCTGTTCTTACTTGAACAAACCTCCACTTATGATTAACCCCCTCGCAAGCATCCGCAACTACGAGAAAAGTATTAAGATAAAATCTAACCATAGCAATAAACATATGGATCCAAATCAGTCCCTTACGAAGTAGCGCATAAACTAGGGTTTAAGCTTCTGCCACTCTAGCAACCCATCATCTAATAACTACTCCACAATGCATTCCCTTAGGACCAAAGATGGTGAAGTGCCACGTAGTCGACGTTCACATGACACCACTAAGGGAATTACAACATACATATCATCAAAATATCAAACACATATCAAGTTCACATGATTACTTGTGATGTCTAGTATGCAACTTTATTCTTGTAGACACATGTTGGGCCTCCAAGCACAAAGTTCTATAGGACAGTAGCAATTTTCCCTCAAGTGGATGACCTCAGGTTTATCAATCCATGGGAGGCGTAGGATGAAGATAGTCTCTCTCAAGCAACCCTGCAATCAAATACAAGAAATCTCTTGTGTCCCCATGATACATCTCTAAAGTGTCTATCATTTTTGATTGTTCCATGCTATTA
Organism: Triticum timopheevii; assembly: GCA_963921465.1. Lineage (NCBI taxonomy): Eukaryota > Viridiplantae > Streptophyta > Magnoliopsida > Poales > Poaceae > Triticum > Triticum timopheevii. The sequence goes on from OY997270.1 coordinate 112,076,018, forward strand.
TATTACCCTTTTTGGATGTTTATGGGCTTTACTTTACACATTTATATCATTTTTGGGACTAACCTACTAACCGGAGGCCCAACCCGTATTGCTGTTTTTTTGCCTATTTCAGTATTTCAAAGAAAAGGAATATCAAACGGAGTCCAAACGGAATGAAATCTTCGGGAGCGTGATTTTTGGAACGAACGTGATCCAGAGTTCTTGGAGTGCAAGTCAAGAAGCAGCCGAGGCGGCCACGAGGGTGGAGGGCGTGCCCACCCCTACAGGGCGCGCCCCCTATCTCATGGGCCCCTCGGGCGGCCACCGACCTACTTCTTCCTCCTATATATACCCACGTACCCTGAAAACATCCAGGGAGCCAACGGAAAACTATTTCCACCGCCGTAAACTTTTGTATCCGCGAGATCCCATCTTGGAGCCTTTGTCGGCGCTCCGTCGGAGGGGGAATCAACCACGGAGGGCTTCTACATAAACACCATAGCCCCTCCGATGAGTTGTGAGTAGTTTACCATAGACCTTCGGGTCCATAGTTATTAGCTAGATGGCTTCTTCTCTCTTTTTGGATCTCAATACCATGTTCTCCTCGATCTTCTTGGAGATCTATTCGATGCAACTCTTTTTGCGGTCTGTTTGTCGAGATCCGATGAATTGTGGGTTTATGATCAAGTTTATCTATGAGAAATATTTGAATCTCCTCTGAATTCTTTTATGTATGATTGAGTTATCTTTGCAAGTCTCTTCGAATTATCAGTTTGGTTTGGCTTACTAGATTGATCTTTCTTGCAATGGGAGAAGTGCTTAGCTTTGGGTTCAATCTTGCGGTGTCCTTTCCCAGTGACAATAGGGGCAGCAAGGCACGTATTGTATTGGTGCCATCGAGGATAAAAATATGGGGTTTATATCATATTGCATGAGTTTATCCCTCTACATCATGTCATCTTTCTTAATGTTTTACTCTGTTCTTATGAACTTAATACTCTAGATGCATGCTGGATAGCGGTCGATGTGTGGAGTAATAGTAGTAGATGCAGGCAGGAGTCGGTCTACTTGTCGTGGACGTGATGCCTATATACATGATCATACCTACATAATCTCATAATTATTCGCTTTTCTATCAATTGCTCGAAAGTAATTTGTTCACCCACTGTCGTGGACTTGTCACGGCAGATGTCCTTAGTGACAGGACTTAGTCACGAGGCCAACGCATCTATGTGGTAGCTTGAGAGGGGTTGATCAGGATGAGAGTCGCAACACGCAAGACAAGGATTTAGACAGCTTCGGGCCCCGGGAAACATCATCTGGTAACAACCCTACATGCTGTTTGTGGCTAGGTCTCATTATGATCATGAGAGAGTCGCCGGTAAGCCGGCTCTTTGTGTCTAGCCCTAAAGATTGTTCTTGTTGCCTCTCCCTCTTTGGGGTGCCCTGCCCCTCCTTATATAAGTTAGAGGGGCGGGTTACATGTGGAGTCCAAATAGGATTAGGACTAGCCTATCTTCTACTATAAGCCGGATACAAGTACGGGTCTTGATTCCTTGTAAGGAAGATACTCCTCACGCTTTTCCTCTTAAGCCAGCCTACCATAACGTAAGCCGGCCTTCTGGGCCTTGAGCCTCCTGGGCCCCTGAGTCTTGTCGCTCCTCTGATCCGCTTGCCAGGTCATCCATAAGTCGCCAGGATCAGGTGGGTCACTTGGTGTGTCGTCCAGCCAGGGCGGGTCATTAGTGAGTCGCCAAGTCCGGCCGGGTTATACTTCCGGCCGGGTTACACCGCGGGGTATATCCCCGACATTAGCCCCCTTTAGCTTGGATTTATCCATGGTAAACTTATGCTGCAAAATAAACACAAGAACAAATTTGACAGGTTGTGCTCCGGGTTGAGAATTCTTGTAAACCGGCACCTGAACATCCTTAAGTCCTTGTCATTTCCTTCTTCTAGAAAATCCGGGTCAATAGACCAGCTTCACAATCAATTTTCTTGTAGAAGAAATGTTGTAAACAAATAATCCATTTGAGTCGGCTTCCACAGCGCCGGCTTGAAAAATATAGGTCTTGAAATACTCATCTGATTTTCAACCGGCTTAAAGATGTAGATCTTGCCGAGTTATAATCTCCAAAATCACTGGGTTATAAAAGACTGATGATGTCGAGCCATAATTGTTGTTGACACCGGGTCATGTAATTGATCTTCCTAATTTACTCAAAGCTGAGAATTTGAAGATGTTCCTTCTTTATATGTATAATACCTGTAGCCCCCAAGTCTTTAGAGGAGAACATAGTGATAACTTAAGACTTGCTTCAATATAAGTGTTGCAACCTTGAAGAAATCCGGGTTATTCCTCTCAATCATTAGTCATAAACTGAATATTCCACATATGTAGCCCCCAAGTGCCGGGTTGTCATGCTTGCAGAAACCTGGGACTTGTAATTGCTTTATGCTCATGAAAACTTCAACCAGTGTAGCCCCAAGGGCCGGGTCATTATGCAATAATGAGCAGGGACTTTGTAGATATAACCATGTAAATTTGAACAACAATGTGTAGCCCCCAAGGGCCGGCTTAGTAAGATAATACTGAGCTAGGACCTTGTATATAATTGATAATAGCATCATATAATATAATCTCCACCATGGGGCTTGAACCCACGTCCACAAGGTTAAGAGCTTTGTACTCCACCAACTAAATAGTGGACCGTTCAATATAATGGATTAATGCTTGTGTACCTTGAATTTTTGACAGGAGCAATTGGTAGCCCCCAAGGGCCGGCTCATTACGATGTGATGAGTTGGGTCTTCAATGAGGTGAGAAAAAATGACTTTGCATTAGCCCCCAAGTGCCATGGTGCATGCTGGCAGTGACATGGTACTTGTATATTCGATGTAATCTCAATTTGAATAATGTAGCCCCCAAGTGTCGGGTCATAAGCCTACAGTGACTCGAGACTATTTCCTCCATTGTAAAATAAATCATGCCCATTGATAAAAATAATAGTTGTTGCGCTAAAGCGACTTTGAAAACCTCAATCATAACACTGGTTATTGATAATCACAATAGAAATCCAATCATGTTGGCTATTCAAGATTTAAATAATATAATCCGGTATGAAAACCTCAATCATTCAATATCATCATGAAAATCCAACCAGTTTGGCTATTAAAGATTTGAATACCTCATCGGTTGACAAGTAAATCCGGAGTTTAAATACTTGGCGGCTCTTGGCCGATGGCGATTTAATACACCTCCATTGTAAGCCGGAATTTTTATAACCCTGCGGCTTATAGCCTTTGAGAAAAATCCAGAACGGATCATCATTTTGAAGCATCAACTTTGGTAATGATCTTGAACTTAATCATTTATATGTCATATTTCTGCAAATCCTGCAAAGAGTTTAAACAACATAAGTCCTGGCGACTTAACGTCAAAAACCAGGGCGGGTAACCACACAAATGTAGTCTTATCCTGCACACAAGTAGATCACAAGATCCCTATGATCCTTTGAATGATACCACCGGTTTATATGACCCGGACAGTGAAGTTTGATAACTCAACTCTGTAAGAGCTGGCACATATGATATTTGTGACAACTCAAATACTTGTGATTGTATAAAATAGATAAATTTTTTGAGGCTTCTGATTGGAATACGATCAGTAAACCATTCCAAAGGGGTTAAGCTAAGATTCGAATATGATCATATAGCCCCCAGTGGCTTTGGCGATGCCGATCAAGAGGGTATCGACAACTATGTTCTCTTCGGTTCGAATACGACCTATGTTTGAACATGAAGCCCCCAAATGACCTTAAAAGTTGTTTAGCGACGCTGATTCGAATACGATCCACGTCGATTCCCAAAGGGGTTGAGCTATGATTCGGATATGATCAAGAAGCCCCCAAGTAGGTTCAGCAGTTTTCCAATCAAAAGGGTTTCGACAGCTATGTTCTCTTTGGTTCGAATACGACCTATGTTTGAACAGGAAGCCCCCAAGTGACCATATAAGTTTTGGCATTGCACCGATCAAGAGGGTACTGATAGCTATGCCCGATGAGCAGGAAGCCCCCAAGTGACCATACTAGGATAAGTCGTAAGGCAGGATACCTATGTTTGAACCGTGCATCATGGCAGCAAGTTCTTTTTGACACCCTTTAACCTTTCTGAGAACTCGAACTTTCGAGAGGTTAATTCTTTTTGAACCGGAATTTTAAACCGGATTTGAAAGCTTCAAAACTTTGTGAGAGATAAATTTACCTTGAGCCGGATTTTAAACCAGATATTAAGAGTGTCAGTGCTTCATGGGAGAGAAATGTCTCTTGAACCGGATTTTAAACCGGAGTCCTTCTTTTTAAGCCGGAAATTTTCTGACGGCCTTTAATTTCTTCACTAATGTAGCGGTAGCCTCTGGAACCGGGTTACCTTCCCTCCAATGACCCGGAGTTCTTGAATCCATTGAAACCGGCTAATTTTGCCGAGCCATACCATTGTAGCCCCTGAGTCTCAAGATGACTCGAAGAGTTGGCTTGAGATTCTCCATATCTGACCATAGCAGAAGGTGTATATCATTGGCATTGATAACGCGATGTGAATCCACAGAAGGTTGAGGTGACTGCGGCGAGTTATAAATGATCCCATATGAACCGCGTCAGCAACTCGGCCAATGGTTCCTTCCAACTGGCTGTTTGAAGTTAACCAAACCGTAGTGCGGCGACTTGTGCGTCTACCCATTGAGCCGTCCGATGCAGTCGGCGGTTGATAACACATGATAATTTTCCTCCAAGTTGTTGGAAGAAAACCGGGCTTCCCAAGCAGTGACTTGCTCATACTCAATAATCAGCTCACCCAGATAGGTGTGGCCCGGTATGTTGATATAGACCAGGCTGCGAGAGACAGACGGTAAAGATGACCATAGCATCAGAGGCGGTACAGACAGATGAGTTGGTCACAATGTTGTAAAGCGGTGTGGACAAGCGAGCCAATCGCAGGCACGGTAAACCGCGCGGATTGGCGAGTCAACCACGTCGTGTTGATGTAGTGAATAATTGCCCTGATATGTCAGGCCAGAAATTATCCACCGCAGAGTTGATGATCATCACGGTAAAGCTGAAACCAACCACGCCCGAGTCGGCCGCGGGAGCAGATAGATGATCCGACCGCGGTGTTGTAAACCAGCGCGGACGGGCAAGTCAATCGCAGGAGCGGTAAGCCATGCGAACGCCGAGCCAATCATGGGAGTGGTTCCAGCGAGTTAATGTAGATCGAGCTACACAGGCGGCAGCTTGCACACACCCGTTTAACAGCAAACATGCGCGGACGCTAGTGCATGGTGACGCTAACGCACACTCCATAGGCATAGCATGGCACCACCTTGATAATGGATCATTGTCCTGCACAAAATATATTGCGGACCAGAATAATTTGTTCTTGGAAAAAACAATATATGCGCTAATAAAATAAAATTTAGATAGATATGACCTGATTGTAGCAGAAAAACTCCACCGGGCGACGACTCAACGCAGCCCCAACGGATCTAACACAACAGAGGCGACTCAACGTGGCTCTGGTGGCTCGCGCTCGATGGCGGCTTAGAATGGCCCCGGCGGCTCAAGATGGCCTCCACAGGCTCTAACGCGGCACGGCCGCGGGTGAATCGGCCGCGGGAGCCGGCAGGTAATTCAGCCGTGGCTGCACAAACCAGGAGGCAGGGCCGTAGGCCATGGAGGAGCAGGCCGCGAGGGCGGCTCAGAGCAAGGCCATCAGCGGTGGCTTCGAGGCGGCGCAAGGCGAGCCATGGCGCAGGCGGGGCGATTCCAGCGATGCCCGGTAGCTTAGGCGAGTTTTGAAGACTGAGAGGCCGGGCGAGGCCGTAGTGGCAGCGGAGCGGGCGGCTCGTGGTGGCACCGACGGCTCAAAACAACTCGGAGGCGAGAGCCACCGCAGGAGCAGCGGGTCAAGGCCGGAGGCTCAAGGCTATGGAGGCGCAGCCGGCAACGGTGGCTAGAGTGCTACGGAGGCAGTAACCACGGCGGCGACGGGCAGCTCAAGACCCCCTTGGTCAGGCCAGGTGGGTCACAATCGAGGCCGCAGCTGTAGCTGTCCGAGGCCGAGTCTGGTAGAGCAAACAGGAAGCAGAGGCGCGCCAGACTCATCCTTCTTCTCATGATGATTGATTGGCTAACTGATGCACGAGACGTGGTACTTACCCTTTTTTGAAACCGGTCAAGAAACCGAGGTAGGTAAACCGGCTCAGATTGGATTCTTTCTCGATCTGCTGTCCTCTTGAGCGGTCAACCGATGGCCAGATGGCTCCTGTCTTTTTCCCTTCCGATCTGATGCGGTGCATATTAGCAGTTTGTAGCAGAAACGAACTCGAGCCATGAATAACGGTGATAGTATGAACTCGGCGACTTGCGGAAACACATCCGATGTCATCCTAATATCTTTTGATTGTGGAGCTAGCAGATTAGATGGATCTGATCATCAAATAACGAATCTGCTGATTTGTCCATGCGAGGGCATCCTGTGCGATTGTCCCTAACTCTTCTTCATCTTCATCTAGTCAATCGCGAGCTTCTCGAATCCTGGAGAGCTCCCTTCAAGAACTCAACACCACCGTGCGCGAGCCCCACGGTGGGCGCCAACTGTCGTGGACTTGTCACGGTAGATGTCCTTAGTGTCAGGACTTAGTCGCGAGGCCAACGCATCTATGTGGTAGCTTGAGAGGGGTTGATCGGGACGAGAGTCGCAACAGGCAAGACAAGGATTTAGACAGCTTCGGGCCCCGGGAAACATCATGCGGTAACAACCCTACATGCTGTTTGTGGCTAGGTGTCATTATGATCATGAGACAGTCGCCGATAAGCCGACTCTTTGTGTCTAGCCCTAAAGATTGTTCTTGTTGCCTCTCCCTCTTTGGGGTGCCCTGCCCCTCCTTATATAAGTTAGAGGGACGGGTTACATGTGGAGTCCAAATAGGATTAGGACTAGCCTATCTTCTACTACAAGCCGGATACAAGTCCGGGTCTTGATTCCTTGTAAGGAAGATATTCCTCACGCTTTTCCTCTTAAGACGGTCTACCATAACGTAAGCCGGCCTTCTGGGCCTTGAGCCTCCTGGGCCCCTGAGTCTTGTCGCTCCTCTGATCCGCTTGCCAGGTCATCCATAAGTCGCCAGGATCGGGCAGGTCACTTAGTGTGTCGTCCAGCCAGGGCGGGTCATTAGTGAGTCGCCAAGTCCGGCCGGGTTATGCTTCCGGCCGGGTTACACCACGGGGTATATTCCCGACACCCACCTTAATACTTATGCTATCTTGAGAGAAGTCACTAGTGAAACCTATGGCCCTCGGGTCTATCTTTTATCATATAAGCTTTCAATCTACTTTTATTTGCATCTTTACTTTTCCAATCTATATTATAAAATACCAAAAATATATTTATCTTATCATACTATCTCTATCAGATCTCACTTTCGCAAGTGGCCGTGAAGGGATTGACAACCCCTTAATTGCGTTGGTTGCGAGTTCTTTGTTTGTTTGTGTAGGTGCGTGGGACTTTTGAGGAGCCTCCTACTGGATTGATACCTTGGTTCTCAAAAACCGAGGGAAATACTTACGGTACTATTGCTGCATTACCCTTTCCTCTTCAAGGAAAACCAACGCAAGCTCAAGACGTAGCAAGAAGGATTTCTGGCGCCGTTGCCGAGGAGGTCTTTGCTCAAGTCAAGACATACCAAGTACCCATCACAAACTCATCTCCCTCGCATTTACATTATTTGCCATTTACCTCTCGTTTTCCTCTCCCCCACTTCACCCTTGCCGTTTTATTCGCCCTCTCTTTCCCAATCTTCTCCTCTCTTTTTCATTTGCCTCTTTCTGTTTGCTTGTGTGTTGGATTACTTGTCACCATGGTGCAAGATAATACCAAATTGTGTGATTTCTCCTATACCAATAATAATGATTTCCTTAGTACTCCGATTGCTCCTCTTAATCATGTTGAGTCTTGTGAAATAAATACTGCTTTGCTGAATCTTGTTATGAAAGATCAATTCGCCGGCCATCCTAGTGAAGATGCCGCTACTCATCTAAACAACTTTGTTGCTTTGTGTGATATACAAAAGAAGAAAGATACGGACAATGATATTGTTAAATTGAAGTTATTTCCGTTTTCACTTAGAGATCGTGCTAAAGTTTGGTTTTCGTCTTTGCCTAAGAATAGTATTGATTATTGGAACAAGTGCAAATATGCTTTTATCTCTAAGTATTTTCCTCCCGCTAAGATCATCTCTCTTAGGAACGATATTATGAATTTTAAACAACTTGATCATGAGCATGTTGCCCAATCTTGGGAAAGAATGAAATTGATGATTCGCAATTGCCCTACTCATTGTTTAAATTTATGGATGATCATACAAAAAATTTATGCCGGATGAACTTTGCTTCTAGAAATCTTTTAGATTCAGCCGCGGGAGGCACGTTTATGGAAATCACTTTAGGGGATGCTACAAAACTTCTTGATAATATTATGGCTAATTATTCTCAATTGCACACCGAAAGATCTACTAGTAAAAAAGTGCATGCTATAGAAGAAATTAATGTTTTGAGTGGAAAGATGGATGAGCTTATGGAATTTTTTGCTACTAACAGTGCTCCTATTGATCCCAATGATATGCCTTTGTCTACTTTGATTGAGAATAATAATGCATCTATGGATGTGAATTTTGTTGGTAGGAATAGTTTTGGAAACAATGCTTATAGAGGAAACTTTAATCCTAGACCGTTCCCTAGTAATTCCTCTAATAATTATGGAAATTCATACAATAATTCTTATGGTAATTTTAATAATATGCCCTCTGATTTTGAGATAGTGTAAAAGAATTTATGATCTCTCAAAAGAATTTTAATGCCTTGCTTGAAGAAAAATTGCACAAAGTTGATGGTTTGGCTAGGAACTTTGATAGACTTTCGCTTGATGTTGATTCTCTTAAAATTAGATCTACTCCTCCAAATCATGATATCAATGAGTCTCTCAAAGCCATGAGAATTTCCATTGATGAGTGCAAGGAAAGAACCGCTAGATTGCGTGCTAAGAAAGATTGCTTTGTAAAAGCGTATTCTTCTAGTTTCAATGAAAATAATGATGAAGATCTTAAAGTTATTGATGTGTCCCCTATTAGATCTTTGTTTTGCAATATGAATCTTAATAATAATGGGACTGGAGATGAGTCAACTTTATTTAGAAGGCATCCCAATAATTCGGAGTTTTTAGATCTTGATGCTAAATTTGGTAAAAGTGGGACTGGAGAGGTCAAGACTTTAAATAGCATTGAACCCACCATCTTGGATTTCAAGGAATTTTATTATGATAATTGTTCTTTAGAAGGTTGTATTTCCTTGTTGCAATCCGTTGTGAATTCTCCTCATCCTTATAGTCAAAATAAAGCTTTTACCAAACATATCGTTGATGCCTTGATGCAATCTTTTGATGAAAAACTTAATTTGGAAGTTTCTATACCTAGAAAACTTAATGATGAGTGGGAAACTACTATAAAGATTAAAATTAAAGATCATGAGTGTTATACTTTGTGTGATTTGTGTGCTAGTGTTTCCACGATTCCGAAAATTTTATGTGATATTCTAGGTTTCCACGATCTTGATGATTGCTCTTTAAATTTGCACCTTGCGGATTCCACCATTAAAAAGCCAATGGGAAGGATCAATGATGTTCTCATTGTTGCAAATAGAAATTTGGTGCCCGTAGATTTTATCGTTCTTGATATACATTGCAATCTTTCTTGCCCCATTATTCTTGGTAGACCTTTCCTTAGAACGATTGGCGTGTTTATTGATATGAAGGAAGGGAATATTAGATTCCAATTTTCATTAAGGAAATGCATGGAGCACTTTCCAAGAAATAAAATTAAATTACCTTATGAATCTATCATGTGGGCTACTTATGAATTGAGTGCCAAAGATGTCACTACTTGAATCTATCTTCGCTTTTATGCCTAGCTAGGGACGTTAAACGATAGAGCTAGTTGGGAGGCAACCCAATTTTACTTGTGTTTTTTGTTTTTGTTTCTGTTTAGTAATAAATTTTGCATCTACCTTCTGTTTAGATGTGTTTTTATGTTTTAATTAGTGTTTGTGCCAAGTAGAACCTATAGGATAACCTATGGTCATAGTTAATTTGATTCTGCTGAAAAACAGAAACTTTGCACGCACGAAATTAGTTTTGTTTAATCACAGAAAAGTGATTTTGTGTTGATTCCTTTTGCTGTAGATCAATAGAATTTTTTTCCAGTACTTCCTATTTTGGTAGGATTTTTAGAGTTCCATAAGTATTCATGGGTTACAGATTGCTACAGACTGTTCTGTTTTTGACAGATTCTGTTTTTCATGTGTTGTTTGCTTATTTTGATGCATCTATGGCTAGTATTAAGTGGTATGAACCATATAGAACTTGAAATAAAGTAGGTTTAACACCAATATAAATAAAGAATTAGTTCATTACAGTACCTTATGTGGTGGTTTTTCTTTCTTTCACTAATGGAGCTTATGAGATTTCCTGTTGAGTTTTGTATTGTGAAGTTTTCAAGTTTTGGGTAAAGATTTGATGGACTATGGAATAAGAAGTGGCAAGATCCTAAGCTTGGGGATGCCCATGACACCCCAAGATATTCAAGAATAGCCAAAAGCCTAAGCTTGGGGATGCCCCTGGAAGGCATCCCCTCTTTCGTCTTCGTTTATTGGTAACTTTACTTGGAGCTATATTTTTATTCGCCACATGATATGTGCTTTGCTTGGAGCGTCTTGTATGATATTAGTATTTGCTTTTTAGTTTTCCACAATCATCCTTGCTGTGCACACCTTTTGGGAGAATCCCACTTGATTGGAATTTATTAGAATACTCTATGTGCTTCACTTATATCTTTTGAGATAGATAGTTTTGCTCTAGTGCTTCACTTATATCTTTTAGAGCACGGCGGTGGCTTAATTTTGTAGAAATTGTTAGTCTCTCATGCTTCACTTATATTATTTTGAGAGTCTCTTAGAACAGCATGGTATTTGCTATGGTTATAAAATTGGTCTTAGAATGGTAGGCATCCAAGTTGGGTATAATAAAAACTATCATAGGAAGCGAATTGGATGCTATGATCAATTTGATACTTGATAATTGTTTTGAGATATGGAGGTAGTGATATTAAAGTCATGCTAGCTGGGTGATTATGAATTAAAGAATGCTTGTGTTGAATTTAGCAAGTCCCATAGCATGCACGTATGGTTAAAGTTGTGTAACAAATTTGAAACATGAGGTGTCCTTGGATTGTGCATCCTTATGAGTGGCGGTCGGGGACGAGCGATGGTCTTTTCCTACCAATCTATCCCTCTAGGAGACTTTATCATCATGACATGCATTACTATTGTCATATTGCCATTGCATGATCATGTAGTTGACATCGTATTTGTGGCAAGGCCACCATGCATAATTTTTCATACATGTCACTCTTGATTCATTGCCCATCCCGGTACACCGCCGGAGGCATTCATATAGAGTCATATCTTGTTCTAGTTTTGAGTTGTAATTCAGGAGTTGTAAATCAATAAAAGTGTGATGATCATCATTATTAGAACATTGTCCCCCCCCCCCCCCCCCCCAAAAGGAAATGCCAAAAAAAGAAAGGTCCCAAAAAAAGAAAAAAAAGAAGAAAGGCCAAAAAAAGGCCCAAAAAAAGAAAGAAAATAAATAAAAAGGGGGAAATTTTACTATCTCTTTTCCACACTTGTGCTTCAAAGTAGAACCATGTTCTTCATATAGAGAGTCTCATATGTTGTCACTTTCATATACTAGTGGGAATTTTTCATTATCGAACTTGGCTTGTATATTCCTACGATAGGCTTCCTCAAAATGCCCTAGGTCTTCGTGAGCAAGCAAGTTGGATGCACACCCACTAGTTTTCTTCTCTTGAGCTTTCATACATTTATAGCTCTAGTGCATCTGTTGCATGGCAATCCCTACTCCTCATGTTGACATCAGTTGATGGGCATCTCCACCGCCCGTTAATTATCCTCGCCAATGTGAGACTTTTTTTTGTCTTCTCCACACAATCCCCACTATCATATTCTATTCCACCCATAGTGCTATATCCATGGCTCGCGCTCATGTATTGCGTGAAAGTTGAAAAAGTTTGAGATTATTTAAGCACGAAACAATTGCTTGGCTTGTCATCGGGGGTGTAGAATTTCAGAGCATTTTTGTGTGACGAAAATGAAGCATAGCCTAACTATATGATTTTGTAGGGATGAACTTTCTTTAGCCATGTTATTTTGAGAAGACATGATTGCTTTGATTAGTATGCTTGAAGTATTACTATTTCTTATGTCAATATGAACTTTTATTTTTAATCATTTGGATCTGAACATTCATGCCACAATAAAGAAAATTACATTGAGAATTATGCTAGGTAGCATTCCACATCAAAAATTCTGTTTTTATCATTTACCTACTCGAGGACGAGCAGGAATTAAGCTTGGGGATGCTTGATATGTCTCCAACGTATCTATAATTTTTGATTGTTCCATGCTATTATATTACCCTTTTTGGATGTTTATGGGCTTTACTTTACACATTTATATCATTTTTGGGACTAACCTACTAACCGGAGGCCCAACCCGTATTGCTGTTTTTTTGCCTATTTCAGTATTTCGAACAAAAGGAATATCAAACGGAGTCCAAACGGAATGAAATATTTGGGAGCGTCATTTTTGGAATGAACGTGATCAAGAGGACTTGGAGTGCAAGTCAAGATGCAGCTGAGGCGGCCACGAGGGTGGAGGGCACGCCCACCCCTACAGGGCGCGCCCCCTATCTCGTGGGCCCCTCTGGCGGCTACCGACCTACTTCTTCCTCCTATATATACAAACGTACCCCAAAAACATCCAGGGAGCCAACAAAAAACTATTTCCACCAACGTAACCTCTGTAACCACGAGATCCCATCTTGGAGCCTTCGCCGGCGTTCCGCCGGAGGGGGAATCGACCACGGAGGGCTTCTACTCAACACCATATCCCCTCCGATGAGTTGTGAGTAGTTTACCACAGACCTTCAGGTCCATAGTTATTAGCTAGATGGCTTCTTCTCTCTTTTTGGATCTCAATACTATGTTCTCCTCGATCTTCTTGGAGATCTATTCGATGTAACTCTTTTTGCGGTGTGTTTGTCGAAATCCGATGAATTGTGGGTTTATGATCAAGTTTATCTATGAGAAATATTTGAATCTCCTCTGAATTCTTTTATGTATGATTGAGTTATCTTTGCAAGTCTCTTCGAACTATCAGTTTGGTTTGGCCTACTAGATTGATCTTTCTTGCAATGGGAGAAGTGCTTAGCTTTGGGTTCAATCTTGCGGTGTCCTTTCCCAGTGACAATAGGGGCAGCAAGGCATGTATTGTATTGTTGCCATCAAGGATAATAAGATGGGGTTTATAACATATTGCATGAGTTTATCCCTCTACATCATTTCATCTTTCTTAATGTGTTACTCTGTTCTTATGAACTTAATACTCTAGATGCATGCTGGATAGCGGTCGATGTGTGGAGTGATAGTAGTAGATGCAGGCAGGAGTCGGTCTACTTGTCGCGGACGTGATGCCTATATACATGATCATACCTATATAATCTCATAATTATTCGCTTTTCTATCAATTGCTTGACAGTAATTTGTTCACCCACCAGAATACTTATGCTATCTTGAGAGAAGCCACTAGTGAAACCTATGGCCCCCGGGTCTATCTTTTATCATATAAGCTTTCAATCTACTTTATTTGCATCTTTACTTTTCCAATCTATATTATAAAATACCAAAAATATATTTAACTTATCATACTATCTCTATCAGATCTCACTTTCGCAAGTGGCCGTGAAGGGATTGACAACCCCTTTATTGCATTGGTTTTGAGTTCTTTGTTTGTTTGTGTAGGTGTATGGGACTTTTGAGGAGCCTCCTACTGGATTGATACCTTGGTTCTCAAAAACTGAGGGAAATACTTATGCTACTATTGCTGCATCACCCTTTCCTCTTCAAGGAAAACCAACGCAAGGTCAAGACATAGCACCCCAACACACCCAATACAATGGCAAATTGTATAGGTGCACTAGTTCGGCGAAGAGATGATGATAGAAGTGTAGTATAGATAGTAGATATGAGTTTTTGTAGTGCGAATAATAAAAAACAGCAAGGTAGTAAATAGTAAAACGGAGCACAAACGGTACTGCAATGATGGAAAGTGAGGCCTAGGGTGCATACTTTCACTAGTGCAATATCTCAACAATGCTAACATAGTTGGATCATATGATTATCCCTCAAAGTGCGATGAAGAATCACTCCAAAGTTCCTATCTAGCGGAGAACATAAGACAGAATTGTTTGTAGGGTACGAAACCACCTCAAAGCTATTCTTTCCGTTCGATCTATTCAAGAGTTGGTACTAAAATAACACAAAGCTATTCTTTCCGTTCGATCTATTCTGGAGTTCGTACTAAAATAACACCAAAGAAAATTCATATTCATAATGCTCAATCCAACACAAAGAACTTCAAAGAGTGCCCCAAGATTTCTACCGGAGAAACCAAAGAGAAGAACGTGCATCAACCCCTATGCATAGATTACCCCAATGTCACCGCGGGAATCCGCGAGTTGAATGCCAAAACATATATCAAGTGAATCAATATGATACCCCATTGTCACAATGAGTATTCAATGGCAAGGTATATATCAAGTGTTCTCAAATCCATAAAAGTATTCAATCCAATAACAAGGAAATATCAAAGGGAAAAGTCAATTCATCACAACAAGATAGAGAGGGAAAAACAACATATGATCCGACTATATTAACAAAGACCGCGATACATCAAGATCGTGACATCTCAATACCATGAGAGAGAGAGAGAGATTAAACACATAGCTATTGGTACAAAACCTCAGCCCTGAGGGTGGACTACTCCCTCCTCATCATGGTGGCCGCCGGGATGATGAAGATGGCCACTGGTGATGATTCCCCCCGCCGGCAGGGTGCCGGAACGGGGTCTAGATTGGATCTCGTGGATACAGAGGCCTCACAGTAGAGGAACTTCTGATATAGGGCTACCCCAAAGAGTTTTGGAATATTTGGGAATTTATATGGCGAAGAGGTGGTCCAGGGGTGCCCGAGGTGGGCAGCACTCACCAGGGCGCGCCTGGGCCTCCTGGCGCGCCCTGGTGGGTGATGCTCCCCTCGAGCAGCCCCCCAGGTGCTTCCTTGGCCCACCATTGGTCTTCTCGTCCATAAAAAATCCACAAGGAGTTTCACGGTATTTGGACTCCGTGTGATATTGATTTCCTGCGATGTAAAAAACAAGTAAAAAAATAGCAACTGGCACTGGGCACTGGGTCAATAGGTTAGTCCCAAAAAATGATAGAAAGTTGCTATAAAATGATTGTAAAACATCCAAGAGTGATAATATATTAGCATGAATACTTCATAAATTATAGATACGTTGGAGATGTATCAACTTGCAGCATGACTTCTCACGTGACCTCAAGAACAAAAGTAATTACTCACAGATGATATTCAAGCTCAAGATCAGAAGGGTCTTAAATAACATAATGGATCTGAGCATATAATCTTCCACCAAATAAACCATATGGTAATCAACTACAAGATGTAATTAACACTAATAGTAAACCACATGCACCAAGCTGAGGTTCCAGTACAAAGATTGAACACAAGAGATGAACTAGGGTTTGAGAGGAGATGGTGCTGTTGAAGATGTTGATGAAGATTGGCCTCCCAAAGATCAGAGGGTTGTTGGTGATGACGATGGCTTTGATTTCCCCCTCCGGGAGGGAAGTTCGCCCGGGGGAATTGCTCCGCCGGCGAGCAAAAGTGCTCCTGCCCAAGTTCCGCCTCGAGACAGTGGCGCCCCATCCCGAAAGTCCTCCCCTTATTTTCTCTAGGTCAAAATACCTTATGTACCAGAAGATGGGCATCGACAGTGGGCTGGACTGGTCACAACCCACCAGGGAGCGCCTAGGGGACTGGCACACCCTGGTGTCTTTTAATATATTCCAACACAATTCTCTGTAAATTTTCAGCTCATTTGGATGTGCAGAATAGGTATCTCTAACATAGCTTTTTCAGCTCCAGAATTCTAGCTGGCGGCATTCTCCCTCTTTGTGTAAACCTTGCATATTATGAGAAAAAAGGCATTAGAATTACTCCTTAAAGCATTATTATGCATAAAAGCATTATAAATAACAGTAGGAAAACATGATTCAAAATGGAGATATCAACTCCCCCAAGCTTAGACCTCGCTTGTCCTCAAGCGAAAGCCGATATCGAGAAACATGTCCACATGGTTTGAGAGAGAGGCGTCGATAAAAACAAAATACGGACATAGTAGCATCATGCTTATTATTATAACAACAACAAATTTTATCATATAACTACTCATGAACAAGTAACCATTCATCACAACATCGAAGTAGAAAGCATAAACTTTACTGAAAACCAATAAAATATGTTCTCAGTCAATTTTGCAACTGCAATTCATCACATTTTCAGGAAGGGTCACGTATTCGTGGAATTGTCAGGTCAGATGTCCTCGTAAAAGGACTTAGTTGTGGAGCCATTGCAACTAGGAAGCTTGAAGGGGTTAATCGGGGCAAAGGACACGAGAGGTTTATACTAGTTCGGCCCCTTACGGTGAAGGTAAGGCCTACATCTAGTTGGGTTGGTATTGATGACCAGGGAGCGAGATACGCTATGCCCGGCTCTCGATGGGTTGTTTCTTGACCTAAGCCGCCGCTGGGTCGTCCCCTTATATACACGGGTTGACGCCCTGCGGCTTATAGAGTCCCAGCTGGCTTATAAACAGTGTCCGGCTCGGTGACTAGTTAAATCTACCTTATGATACAAGTCATGCCATTACGGCGGTTTACTACGACGGGCCTTAAGTCGCCTGTGGGCCTTAGGCCGTTTACTGAACCACCATCTTCATACCTGGCCTTGGGCTTCTTTCTGGTGAGTCTTCTTTGCGTAACCCGGCCCCTCCTGGGCAACTTACACAAATAGTTATATCTCCAACATTAGGCCCCAGATTGACATGAACCGGTTCATGTCAATCTTAAAATACCTTAAGAAATAAATCCTCAGTCTTCTGACTGTGCAAAGGTTTTCTTTAACCCGCCATGACGTCATCTTTTGGATCCGGGTTAACCAGCCGTGATGTCATCTTTACTTAAATTCACTCTTTATTCCACTGCATCCTCCAACGGATCTCTGCCTTTACTGACCGTTCCGAAAACTGAGGCGTCTGGGCTACTGGATAATAATGTTTATCTCCTCGTTTCTCGTGCCATCTTAGTCATCCTTTCTTTATAAATATGCACGACCTAGGTCTTCTCATTCTCCTCCTTCAGTCGTCTTCTTCCTCTTGTTGCTTCTCTACCGCTCGAGCTCCGCCGCCGCCGCCGTCGCAGATCTCCTCGTCTTCACCAACTCAGGCCGCTGCATCAACCTGGTTTGACCAGAAAAACACGACGACCCTCTGCAGCAATCCTACATCTGTAAGTCTCCTCTTTCTTGCTCCTCAGATCCGCATTAGGACCTTCAAGTTCTTCGGTGTTCTTTGCTGTTCATTAGGAACCCTTCATAGATTTCATCACCACCGCTGTTTCTTGATCTTGAAGATGGGATAAAACCGATGTGGTAGATATTCCGCACCTATTTCGAACGCAAATAGATCTCTTTCTGTCGCATAGAGGCCCCGTTCGAGCCCTTGAACTTCATCTATGCCCGTCCTAGGTCTAGAAAATTTTCTTTTCAGAACAACTGTTTGATCCAAAATAACAGCGGCAACTTGTGAAACCTGTTTGTTTCACCCGGAAATAAAAAAACTACCTCTGTCGAATATGTGTAAACACGACTGTCCAGGTGGCCGACTTAAATAAATGACACTGATCTGTGAGCCTTGCTTGCTTCACATGACTTAAGAAATTTTAACTGCTCTTTGATACATGTAGTGGCTTAAATACTGTTGCATAGTTACCCATATATCATTAGGCCCCTTCTTAAGCCGCCATCTTGAATAGATCTAAATATCCTCCGGGTTAAATTTGAACCGGAACTTCTCATTTTGTCATAGGCTTCAATTTTCGTCATGGCACCTAAGGCGGCCAAGGCTCCTGTGACCTGTAACTGGGTCCCATACACAGTCACAAGAAGTAGACTGTCTGAATTTGTGAAGTCTGGTCATTTGCCTAAGAAGGAGGTCACGTCTTATCGTGCCCCTGACCCGTCCGAGGAGAGACCTCAACCCAAAGAAGGGGAGGTGGTAATCTTTACAGATCATATGAGCCGGGGATTTGCTCCACCCGGTTCAAAATTCTTCAGGGATGTTTTGAATTTCTTTGACCTTAGACCTCAAGACATCGGGCCCAATTTCGTGTGAAATATTTGCAACTTCCAAGTCTTCTGCGACGTGTACCTAGGAGAAGAGCCCAATCTGCTTCTATTCAGAGAACTGTTCTACTTAAACCGGCAGAATGAACGTGCCAACGGGCCCAGCCTAGAACTTGGTGGCATCTCAATTCATCGGCGGAGAGACTGCCTTTTTCCTTACGCTGAACTACCAAGTCATCCGAAGGATTAGAATCAAACTTGGTTCTACTGCCAGGATACTTCTCTGGCTGGTGAGAACCCTCTACTTGGCTTCCGCGCTCTGTATCTTGAGTCAAATCACCCGCTGTCGGATAAGTTAACCGCTGTTGAACGCCCACCACTTGCTCCTACCATCAAGAAGATCAAAGCCCTTTTAGGCAACAACTTGAATGGTATTGACTTGGTCCGAGTCTGGGTCGCTTGGCGAGTGCTGCCGCTAAGCCGCCGCCCCGGCTTAATGTGCACTTACTCAGGCGAAAAGGATGATCCACTGCGTCATAGTTCCGATGACTTGCCAGATGATGTAGTGGAGGCTACGACCCAAACTTTGCTAAAAAGAGGGCATCGTGACTAGTAACGCCTTTGGCTTACTTCCTTTCTGCAAGAAGAACCCGACCCCCGCAGTAAGTCATTAATCCTTCATGAATACTCTTTTAGTGCTTTATACCTTACTTTTACTCATAACCCTTTTATCTTTTGCACAGGCCGATGACAACTTCTAGAAGGTCAAGTATGACCATGAGGCCGCCAAACAAGCCAGAGCGGCCAAGAGAACCGAGAGGAAAGCCACAAAAACAGGAACTTCAAGGAAGAAGAAGCCAAGTGTTTCAGACTTATTCAAATTGGACGACTCCTCTGATGATGAAGAAGAGGTAATTTCTAACTCCCTTGACTGTTTATCATTACCTTACTGACTTCAAATCTTTCCAGGAAGACGCAGGGAACAGCCGAGCTGCTGAGGAAGAGGTAACTATAATTTCCTCTGACTCCGAGCCTCTGCCGCGTCAGAAAATTTGAAGAGTAACCCGGAAAGTAAGATTTTCACATCCTTTGGTTTACCAAGATCCTCAATTTCTTTTGAAGCAACAGCAATTGGAAAGCTGGAGGTAGACCCGGACCAGCAAGGACATTGAACTCTCCTCCGGCTTACCTGATGTAGCCAGGAAGCGTCGGACTGAGGTTATCTCCGATTTACGTTCTGTTTTACCTTTGGCGGGTTTAATTCGTCAACCTCTCAATTCATCGGACTCCAATTATCAGGATACTTCTCCTTCCTCCGGCGAGTCTATGCAGTCTAACATGCCGGCTTTCAAGACTGCCCTCAGGTAATGTAACTTTATTTACCTTAGGCTTTACCTTACTCATGCTTTTGTATTCATCCTTCTACTTTTGTTGGCAGTATGCAAATGAAGCCCAGTAACAGGGCAAAGAAGAATAAGCCGTCCCAAGACCCGGTCGTGGCTGATCCGGAGCTTGGCACAGCTGCTCCTGACAGTTCCACCCATCAACCGCCGCCTGAACTAGCCTTTGACATTCTGGTGCCAACCTCTGACCCGCCCGCCGAAGATACCCTCAACAGTTCTGATAACCCGGAAGCTCCTAGCCCGGTCAAGACCAATGACCCAGAAGTTGAGATTCTGAGGTCTCAGTTTGTTGAGCCAGGGCGGCCCACTGTCCTTGCCAAATGCTCTGCTAAGGAGGAACTTACCGAACACCGAAAGGCCAAGCTGGATATTACTGATTATATTCACTTAAGGATTGGAGACATAGTCTCGGGCTATCTGAATCAAGTGCATAATAGTCGTGACCTGGAAATTGACATGGTGAAACAAATACAGCATAAGTTTGAGGTATAACTTATGCTATTTTCCTGAATCTTACTTACTGTACCAGCCGCCAAGTCTATTGCTTATGAATAAATATGGTGTAGACTTAAAAAACTGTTTAACCCTGCGCTGTCCAGTTCAAAAAAGAAGATATTTAATCCGGTTGTAACATGACACCTTTGAACTTGCGCTTATACATTAGCCCCCAAGTGCCAAGTACCTTTGCTTGCAAAGTGCTTGGGACTTAATGTCATCTTACCATATGTCTTAACATAAAACGGCCTTGTTAATTAAAATTCTTCAGCATACATTAGCCCCCAAGTGCCAAGTATCTTTGCTTGCAAAGTGCTTGGGACTTAATGTTACCTTACCATGATTCTGACTATAACCCGGCATCCATGCAGGCCAGCATAAGTAAATTTTAATCAGAAATTAATGATCTGAAGAGCCGTCTGATAGCTCAAGAGCTTGAAATTCAAAAGGCCAACTCCAAGTTTGAATTCAGCGTCTCTAAACAAGAGAAGAAGGATTTTGAGGTAGAGAAGAAAATTTGGCTGATGAGAAGGCTTCATTGGTGACCCGGGCCGAAATGGCAGAGGCATCACTTGCAAAAGCAACAACCAAGCTGTCCGACTTAAAGCGCCAGATATCTCAAATGGTCTCAGCCATATTCGGTAAGTTACTGTACATAACCTCAAACATTGTAATCCTTCCTTTGATGACTATTGTAATCGTTAGCCCCGGCTCACTTTATGTTTGCGAACACAGGCCCCAGGAGTACAAACCTCAAGCAGAACATGTTGATCAAATTAAAGGCGGTTTATACTCTAGTGGAGCAACTGTACACCGGGTCACAACAATCTTTGGCCGTTGTAGCTTTATCAAATACCACTCCCAACCTTCTGCAAGACGTGCTGAAGTGTCTCGCTGTGCTACCTTAGAGGATCCAGGACTTAAGGCGGGCGTCTTCAAGAGCCGGGGCTGTAGCCGCGTTGAGCCGGGCAAAGGCATGGATTCCAGAACTAGACCCGGCGGACCTCGCTCTTGGATACCCGAGTCTGAAAGAGGATGGTACCGTATTTGATGATCAACATTTCACCGCCTGCGTCAAAGACATACGTCCCGTGGCTACCCTCATTGGGAACGACACTAACCTTACCAAGTATTCGCCGGGCTATGACAGTGAGAACTGGAGAATTCCAAACACTCCATATGATCAAGTCAGCCTGATCCCTCCAACTCGTAAGCATACTTTTGCCCCTGAAGTGGACCCAGCCAGTTTAATAGATGATGAAGCTGAGTTTGAAGCCTTGAGTGGCATTGACTGGGCCTCGTCAACCTTCCAGGACAAAGCAACCGACGGAGAGGTGGAGAAGGATAACCCGGAATCTTCAAGCCCACCAAAGGAGTGAACCGCCGGGCGTTTTACGACTTTGCAAAGAACAATGCTCCATTTATTCAGACTCGGGGAGTCTTGTAATAGGGAACCTCTTAATGTTTGTCATGCCGGCGCGCATGTTTATGGTGCTTAACACTTTCGTAAGCCGCCATCGTGATATACTTCCAGCTTATGTTGATCGTTTATTTCCTTGATGTTAAATTTCGCTTGCCTTATCCTACATATAAAACAATCAAAAATTCCCTTGGCAATTTATCGCCTCGGGGGTCACATAAGGTATTGATAACCCAGAGGACAAACCCAAAACATCATATATATGCTAGTTTATAACCATATTTGTTAAACATAACCACAATAGCATACCTGCGATCCCTTTGGTAATCTCAACTGCTTATATGACCTTCACCATGTGGTTAAATTAAACTCCTGAAAGTCGGAACATGTAATGTTCACCTGGCACTTAACAACCTGGGTTGATCAATATTAAGCCGGAAGAACAAGAAACCATCTCATAACTTTCAAAAAGGTCTCAAGATAGTCAAGTAATTATACTTATGAAATATAATGGATAATAAACAATATTCAAAGGCTTCTGATTCGAATACGATCAGTAAACTGCTCCAAAGGGGTTAAGCTAAGATTCGGATACAATCATATAGCCCCCAATGGCTTTGGCGATGCCGATCAAGTGGGTATCGACAGCTGTGTTCTCTTAGGTTTGAATACGACCTATGTTTGAACAGGAAGCCCCCAAGTGACCATAAGAGTTGTTTAATGACGCTGATTCGAATATGATCTACGTCAGACCCAAAGGGGTTAAGCTATGATTCAAATATGATCAAGAAGCCCCCAAGTGGGTTTGGCAGTATGCCTATCAAGTGGGTATCGACAACTGTGTTCTCTTTGGTTCGAATACGACCTATGCTTGAACAGGAAGCCCCCAAGTGATAATGGCTAGATTCAGATATGATCATACGCCGGACCAAACGGAAAGCCGGATTCAAATATGATCCGTTCCTTGTTGGTTGTTTTCAACACCTGATAAAGAAGACATACACAATTTTGAGGATAAAAAGGACAGACGTCCTGCTTTATTGCTTTATATAATATATACATTGTCAAAATATGTACATCTTGAGAGCCGGTGGCTCACGTATAGTAAGGCCGGAGATGAGCAATATTCCACGGCCGGTGGGTCTCCTCCTCCGACTTACGTGAATCTTTATGTTCTCGAACATCGATGAGGTAATATGACCCGTTGTGCAGATTCTTGCTGACCACAAAGGGTCCTTCCCAAGGTGGGGATAGCTTGTGCATGTCAGACTGATCCTGGATGAGCCGGAGCACTAAGTCGCCTTCCTGAAAGGTTCTGCTCCTAACCCGGCGGCTGTGATAGCGGCGCATGTCTTGTTGATAAATCGCCGAGCAGGCTATTGCCAAGTCTCGCTCCTCATCCAACAAGTCAAGTGCATCCTGACGAGCTTTTTCGTTGTCAGCTTCAATGTAAGCCGCCACACAGGGCGAATCATGCCTGATGTCACTTGGCAGGACTACCTCTGCACCATACACCATGAAGAAAGGTGTCTAACCTATAGATCTGTTAGGTGTAGTGTTGATGCTCCATAGTACCAAAGGTAACTCCTCCACCCAACAACCCGGAGTTCGCTGCATGGGGACAAAGAGCCGGGGTTTGATACCCTTCAGGATCTCTTGATTAGCTCTTTCTGCCTAACCATTGGATTGAGGATGAGCAACAGCCGAAACATCAAGCCGGATATGTTCTCGTTGACAGAACTCTTCCATGGCACCATTGGAAATATTAGTGCCATTATCAGTTATAATGCTGTGTGGAAAACCAAAACGAAAGATCACCTTTTTCATGAACTGAACCGTCGTGGCTGCATCACACTTACTGACCGGCTCTGCCTCAACCCACTTTGTAAACTTATCCACTGCCACCAGGAGGTGTGTCTTTTTATCCTGAGACCTTTTGAAAGGTCCAACCATGTCAAGCCCCCAGACTACAAACGGCCAAGTGATTGGAATCATCCTCAACTCTTGAGCCGACGCATGAGCTAGTCGTGAGAATTTTTGACATCCGTCACATTTGCTGACTAGATCCTCCGCATCAGCATGAGCCGTCAGCCAATAGAAACCATGATGAAAAGCCTTGGCCACAAGAGATTTTGACCCGGCATGATGGCCACAATCTCCTTCATGGATCTCACGAAGTATCTCCTGTCCCTCCGCAGGCGACGCACAGCGTTGAAACGCCCCCGTGATACTTCGATGATGTAACTCGCCATGAACAATTGTCATGGATTTGGACCACCTGACGATTTGTCTTGCCAAGGTCTCATCCTCAGGCAACTCTCCCCGGGTCATATAGACCAAATACGGCACTATCCAATCCGGGATGATGTGAAGACCTGCCACCAGCTATGCCTCCAGATCTGGCACTACTAGTTCTTCCTCTGTAGGTATTTTGACAAAAGGGTTATGCAACACATCAAGGAAGGTGTTAGGCGGCACCGGCTTACGTTGAGATCCCAACCGGCTTAAATCATCATCCGCATCATTCTTCCTTCAATCAATGTGCTCCACTTGATAACCTTTGAAATGCCCAGCCACGGCATCTACTTCACGATGATAAGCCGCCATAAGGGGATCCCGGGAGTCCCACTTGCCTAACACCTGTTGGGACACGAGATCTGAATCACCCGAGCACCTTACCCGGCTCAAGTTCATCTCTTTGGCCATCCGGAGACCATGGAGTAAGGCCTCGTACTCAGCTGCGTTGTTAGTACAAGGAAACATAAGCCGGAGCACATAACAAAATTTGTCACCTCGATGGGAAGTTAAAACAACTCCAGCCCCCGAGCCTTCTAACTGCCTGGACCCATCAAAGTGAATAGTCCAATACGTGTTATCTGGCTTCTCCTCAGGTGCCTGCAACTCTGTCCAATCATTGATAAAATCTACCAAGGCTTGAGACTTGATAGCAGTATGTGGCATATATTTCAAACCATGAGGCCCAAGCTCAATAGCCCACTTGGCGACTCGTCCTGTGGCTTCCCTATTCTGGATGATGTCTCCCAAGGGGGCAGAACTTACCACAGTTATAGGATGACTTTGGAAGTACTGCTTCAACTTCTGGTTTGCCATAAACACTCCGTAAACAAGTTTCTGCCAATGTGGATACCTTTGTTTAGACTCAATGAGCACCTCACTAATGTAGTAAACCAGCCGTTCAACCGGGTGCTCCTTGCCAGCTTCCTTATGCTCTACCACAATGGCAACACTGACTGCTCGTGAGTTCGCAGCCACATATAACAGCAACGGCTCCTTATCAATGGGAGCCGCAAGGACCGGTGGCTCTGACAACTATCTCTTTAAATCTTCAAAGGCAGCATCAGCAACATCAATCCAGACAAAGGTGTCTGTTTTCTTCATCATCTGATACAACGGTAGGGCCTTGTCACCCAACCGGCTTAAAGCAGCAACACGACCTGCCAGTCGCTGAACATCATTGATGCATGCCGGTTTAGCCAGAGAGGTAATCGCCTTGATCTTCTCCGGATTAGCTTCAATGCCTCTGTTTGAGACCAGAAACCCCAAGAGCTTTCCTGCAGGTACAGCAAACACACACTTGGCCGGGTTAAGCATCCTCTTATAAACCCGGAGATTATCAAAGGTCTCTTTCAAGTCAGATATCAAGGTTTCCTTTTCTCTGGACTTCACCACAATGTCATCCACGTAAGCATGAACATTACGCCCGATTTGATCGTGTAAACAGTTCTGCACACATCGCTGATAAGTCGCCTGAGCACTTTTGAGCCCAAATGGCATAGATACATAACAGAAGGCTCCAAACGGAGTGATGAAAGCCGTCTTCTCCTGGTCCTTAACTGCCATTTTGATCTGATGATAACCAGAGTAAGCATCCAAAAAACTTAAACGCTCACAACCCGCCGTAGCATCAATGATTTGATCAATACGGGGGAGAGCAAAGGGATCAGCCGGACAAGCCTTATTTATGTCCGTGTAATCCACACACATCCGCCAGGTGCCGTTCTTCTTGAGTACAAGCACCGGGTTGGCTAACCACTCTGTGTGAAAAACTTCCACAATGAACCCGGCCGCTAAGAGCCGGGCAACTTCCTCTCCATTAGCTTTCCATCTCTCTTCATTAAACCGTCGAAGAAACTGCCTGACCGGCTTATACTTCAGATCAATATTGAGAGTGTGCTCAGCGAGTTCCCTCGGTACACCCGGCATGTCAGAAGGTTTCCATGCAAAGATGTCCCGGTTCTCACAGATGAACTCGACGAGCGCGCTTTCCTATTTGGGATCCAAATTGGTACTGATGCTGAATTGCTTAGAAGAGTCGCCTGGGGTAAAGTCAACAAGCTTTGTCTCAGCGGCCGATTTAAACTTCAACGCTGGGTCATGCTCTACAGTTGGCTTCTTCGGGGAGGTCATATCCACCGGGTCAACATTGTCTTGATAAAATTTGAGCTCTTCCGCTGCACAGGCAGACTCAGCATAAGCCGCGTCGCCTTCTCCACACTCCAAGGCTACCTCTCGACTCCCATGCATAGTGATGGTGCCCTTGTGACCCGGCATCTTGAGCTGCAAATAAACATAACATGGCCGTGCCATGAACTTAGTATAAGCCGGCCGCCCAAACAGAGCATGATATGGGCTCCTGATTTTGTCCACTTGAAACATCAATTTCTCAGCCCTGGAATCATATTCATCTCCAAAGGCCACTTCCAGTTCAATCTTGCCAACTGGGTAAGCTGACTTACCAGGAACTACTCCATGGAAAATAGTGTTGGATGTCCTCAAATTCTTATCAGTCAACCCCATGCGTCGAAAGGTCTCATAATAGAGGATATTGATGCTGCTACCTCCGTCCATGAGTACCTTAGTGAATTTATATCCACCAACCTGAGGTGCTACCACCAAGGCTAACTAACCTGGATTATCAACCCGTGGAGGGTGATCTTCTCTGCTCCATACAATGGGCTGTTCTGACCACCTCAAATAACGAGGAACTGCCGGTTCAACAGAATTCACGACCCTCTTATGAACCTTCTGGTCACGTTTGCATAAGCTAGTGGTAAACACGTGATACTGCCCACTATTCAACTGCTTCGGATGGCTTTGATAACCCGACTATTGCTGTTGCTCTCCTTGACCAGACTGCTATTGATTATAACCGCCTTGATGTCCCTGAAAGCCGGAGTTTGAACCGCCGCCCGGGCCATGAAAACCGCCAGCTCCTCAACCGCCGCCGGACCCAGAATTGTCAAAAAATGTGTTGGAATTCTTAAAGGCCTTCATGATCGCGCAATCTTTCCATAAGTGGGTGGCGGGTCTTTCCCGGGTGCCGTGTCTCGGGTAAGGCTCATGAAGTAACTTCTCAAGAGATGGGCCTGACCCGCCAGATCGAGGGGGCGGCTTGCCCTTACGTCTCTGATTGTTACCTTGTGCATTGGCGTTGGCCACAAACTCTGGGTTACCATCTGCCTTACGCTTATTGCCACCTTGATTCATCAGGTTATGATGCTGACCCTTTCCATTGCTGTTCTTCTTTCCCTTCCCTGTGTTTTCCTCATCAGACGCGGGATCCTTGGTACTATCAGAGTCGGCATATTTGACTAAAGTCGCCATCATCGTACCCATATCGTTGCAATCACGCTCAAGGCGCCCCAGTTTCTGCCTCAGCGGCTCAAAGCAACAATTCTTTTCCAACATGAGGACTGCAGAGCCAACATCCATCTTGTCAGAGGAATGTATTATCTCCTTGACCCGGTCTACCCAATGAGTCATGGATTCACCCTCCTCCTGCTTACAATTCGTCAAGTCCACAATCGACATAGATTGCTTACAGGTGTCTTTGAAGTTCTGGATGAAATGGACCTTTAACTATGCCCATGAACCAATGGAATTGGGTGGCAAACCCTTTAACCAAGACCAGGCCATTCCATCTAACATCATGGTGAAGTACTTAGCCATGGCCGCGTCGCTGACTTCCAACAGCTCCATGGCTGCAAGTCGGCCGTGTAATTCGGCACCTTTCGAGGTCCCTTGAAGTCCTTGGGTAGGCGCACATTACGCAGAGCCGGTACCATACAAGGAACACCGCCGGTTCTAGTGGCTACTCCTGTCTCAATGGAAGTCGTCAGATACTCTGGGAAATCTTGATGTGCCGTCTATTGAGCCGCTAGCTGAGCCGCCCGCTCGTTCTCCTGACGTACTCGGTCTTGTACCGGATTATAGCCACCGGGCTGGTTACGACGCTGGGCGTTGCTTAACAAAGCTTCAGACTCCATTTGCCTGCTATAACTCGGACTCCGGTTTTGACGAGGCGGTGCTAACCAAGGCGGAGGAGTTGAATGAATCCTGTCCCGGTTGTAAGAATAAGTCTCTTGCTGAGCCAGGGCCGTCTGGAGAAGCTCTCTGACCCTCCGGGTCTCCACTGCTGTCGGGTCATCACCGTCCGCGGGGAGAGCCGCCAAGCGTGCCGATGCAGCGATTAAGTTCTCCATGGGGTTGTAAAAGTGACCCGGCGGTATCGGCACGTAACGGGGCGGAGCCATACTCCCATGAGGAGGTGCCATCTCCCGAGGCTGAGCCGGTCCTCCTGTTCTGGCTGTCATAAACTGATTTGTATCTGGCGGGTTACTTGGACCGGCTCCGGGTGTAGCGAAAAGATTCCGAGGATCATAAACCAGTGGTAAACGGGACTGGGATTTCTGATGTCTCCTCCTCATCACCTCGTTGGACGCATTTAGGCTCATCATGAGCTGGTAGGCTTCTGACTGTAGCCGCTGCGCCCGTGCATCCAGAGCCGCCCGCTGTGGCTAATCTAGTGTCCTCAGCTGCCAAGGCCTCCTTGGCCCGAGCTATCTCCTCACGCACCCGTGCCACCTCCGCTTCATGCTCATCTTTGTTTGCAGGAATAATCGTGGCGGTTAACAGGGCCGTAAGCTTATCCATGAGATCTATCAGCACCTGAGCCGGCAGGCGCACAGGGCCTCCTGCCCCGGCTGCTCCCGCCCCGGACGTTATTGTTGTAGCGGCTGTAGAATTTTGGCCGGGTTGAGTCCCAGCCATGAATACTCCTGCCCATCTTGGCGGCTCATAGGGGTCCGGAATACTAGTGCCATCGGAACAGCCCCCAAGCACGCTGTCTTGCACTTGTTATAGCGAATCTGTTGAACCGGCGGACGAATCATCGTCCGAGAGGACGGCCGTCTCACCATCATCTTCAGATCCTTTAGAAAGTTTCTCTCCATGGATGCAGCCCACGAAGGCATGCTTCATGACAGGTTGAACTCAGGCCTTTCTCGCATGCTGAGCCGTCTCGACGAGGTCGGTGCAGTTGTCCGGCTCAGGGCCCGGTTCACCAATCCGGCCGATGAAGATGTGGATTCCGCCGAAGGGGACCCGTACCCATACTCAATTGAGCCGGCGTCGGGGCCCCAGCCTTCGTCGTCGATGTAGATCATGCAACGACGACTCTTGATCATCCGGCCCACTACGTATCCCTTGATCCCTTCGAAGTTGCCCTTCAAGAACTCAAATCTACCGTGCGCTGGCTCCATGGTGGGCGCCAACTGTCATGGAATTGTCACGTCGGATGTCCTCGTGAAAGGACTTAGTTGTGGAGCCATCGCAACTAGGAAGCTTGAAGGGGTTAATTGGGACAAAGGACACGAGAGGTTTATACTAGTTTGGCCCCTTACGGTGAAAGTAAGGCCTACGTCTAGTTGGGTTGGTATTGATGACCAGGGAGCGAGATACGCTATGCCCGGCTCTCGATGAGTTGTTTCTTGCCCTAAGCCGCCGGCGGGTCGTCCCCTTATATACACGGGTTGATGCCCTGCGGCTTACAGAGTCCCGGCCGGCTTATAAACAGTGTCCGGCTCGGTGACTAGTTAAATCTACCTTATGATACAAGTCATGCCATTACGGCGGTTTACTACGACGGGCCTTAAGTCGCCTGTGGTCCTTAGGCCCTTTACTTTACCGCCATCTTCATACTTGTCCTTGGGCTTCTTTCTGGTGAGTCTTCTTTGCGTAACCTGGCCCCTCCTGGGCGGCTTACACAAATAGTTATATCTCCAACAGGGCCCTTTGGCAAGTCCACATACTCAACCATGTTTCAATCTTCTATGATTGCTAACACTCACGGCATACCTGTCGGTGTACAAAAGTATGGGCTCTTCTGTACCCCTTGCTTGTGCACATGCAGTTGTAGCCACGCCTGTGGTAGGGCCTGGCAGGGCAGCAAAAGACAAAACACAAGATTACCAAGTTAGACACTCAAGACAGTAAACAAAGAGCAGAACACAAGCTGGACCTCCCCCGGCAACACCCTTGTCGGAGCGGCTTGCGTAGCCCTGGCAAGCTCCTTGTCGGGGCAACCTGCGAACCTCCGGCAAGATCATCACCCTTAAGACTGAGAGCCTTGACATCATCGACCGCGTCAAAGCCAAGACTTGGAGACACATGCATAGTAGCATGCAGATATTTGTGAAGATTGATATCCTGCGGGTCCACGTGGGATCGGAAGACGAAGACCCCCAGCAAGACCCTTGCTGGGGACGACCGCGAGGTCCCCGGCAAGCCTTGCCGGGTATGATTGCGAGGCCACGACCAAGCCCGCACCCGACAAGGTTTTGCCACTTCACCACCACTCAAGTGCGACGACCAGCTTGCCAACTACGCAGACGCCTGCGTGGCAGCATGCAAATCTTCGAGGAGGCTCTACCACCGCACCAACACATATTCTAGTTGGTCGGCATGGCACTGCATGCCTCGTCAGCCTGGACGCGTGTCAAGGCAAGGAAGGGATTTGACGGACGGGATGGCTTCTGTTGCCATCCCGATAAAGTAAGAGGGCACGTAGGTAGCGCATTAAATGTGTTTGTCCTACGTTGTCGAGCGATAAGCTCAGACATTGTAGCTCACTTTCCACCTCCTGTGTGCCACTGTGGCAACCCCTTCGACATATAAAAGGAGGTCCAAGGCATACAGTGAGAGGATTCAGACTTTTTGAACTGGGCATGCATCGCAACTAGTTCAAGATCTCAAGAACACGGGATATACACACAAGCAGGACTAGGGTTTTACGCATCAGTGCGGCTCGAACTTGGGTAAAAATCCATCGCGCTAATCGCTAGACCTGCTCTTCGCGCAACACTCTCCCCGCCAACCATAGAAGGGATTCCTGTGATCCCATAGGTGTTCGTTTCCCCGACATCTTTGGCGCGCCAGGTAGGGGCAAATAGTTGTGAGAATCTGGTTTAGTAGTTAGGGAAGCAGCTTCTTCATCATCATGGCTCCGAAGAAGAAGACGATCTCAGCGGTCGGTTCGTCTGGAGCCGCTCTGCCCATGCCAGCACGAACGGGCGACGTGGTAGACGCCGGTGGCGTAGGAGATCAAGATCATCCACGCCACCCGGATACGAGAAGCCAGGCGAGCGGCATCATCCGTAGCGGCGGCGACGGTCTGCATGCCGCCGCGCCCAAGGACGGGGCTGCGCTACCTATGGGTGGCACGGGGACCTCCAAGGGTGGAAAAACGACCCCGCTAGTGCACGCACCGCGGTCCTCCCAGATCGTGCATGACGAATAGTGCCGCAACATAGAGTACCCCGGGCGTCGCCGTGGCAAGAGCCCTCAGCGTCACTCTCAAGACGCGCAGGGCCGACATGCACGCCATGATGCTGGCGAGAAAGGCGCGCGACCGCAGAACCGTGATGGAACTCCTTCTAACATAGTTAGAAGTCCGAGTTCCTCCCATTCCTCGCGCCTATCGCTGCCATCGGCACGAGTAGAAGATTTGGCACGAGCGCAGCTACTGCTTGACTTTCCTCCCCCTGTGGAGAAGCAAGAAGAATGGAGGGCTTCCATCCAAAGCCTTATTGGCCATGCTAACATGGATGGCCATCGGGAAGCAAGTCCCTCGCGGCGCCGGACCACTGAGTCGGCGCGCATTGACAGTGGAAGGGTTGGAGGCGCCACAACCACGGTGCACTCACCTCCACCAAGGCCGGCCCGTCGGGTTAACGCCCGTGATAACGTGTCCACGGTGTCATCAGACCCATGAGCGCGTTGCAACCAACGTCAAGTTCTTCGGGAGCGGCTCAAGGAAGACGCCCGGATCACTATCGAGCAGCGACGAGAGGCACGTCACTAATCTGACATGCGTGCTGGGCCTACTGTGTACATGCCTGGACTGGGGGATGCTGGCGACTTGCCCTATGCAATAACTTGTCCAGTGTTCACCCGTGAGCTATGGCAGTTCCAGTGGCCCACCACCCACAAGTTCAAACCAGAGGTCCCAGAGAAGTACAACGGCATGACCCATCCGTCCGAGTTCCTGCGCGTTTACACCATCGCAATGTAAGCTACCGGAGCGCGAGACGATAACGTACTTGCCAACTATTTACCGTTGGTGCTCAAGCCCAACGTTAGGTCATGGTTGATGCACCTGCCAATAGATTCCATCTCCTTTTGGTCGAATCTGTGCCACGAGTTTGTTGGAGCCTTCACGGGTGGCCACATAGCTCCTGGCCAGGCAAGCGATTTGCATGTGATCCCTCAGAGGGACGGTGAATGCTTGCGCAAATACATACAGAGATTCAACCGTGTGCAGTACAACATCCCCGATGTTCATCCCGCTGCTGTCATCAGCGCGTTCCATCGGAAGTGTGCAATCGTAAGATGCGTGAAGAGCTGGAGATGAATAAGGTTGCGGATGTTGCCAAACTGTATGTTCTGGCCGACAGATGTTCCCGAGCTGAGGAAGGAAGGAAGTACCCCGGCGAAGATGCCGATGTGGGAAGTGACTCCAAAGATGAAGACATCGTCGCCCCGGTAAAGAAGAGCCAGCGACGCAACAGGAAGCGCAAGGGCAAGACCGTGCTTGTCGTCGAGGAATCCAGCGACCCCGGCACCGCCAAAAAGGCCAAGGTTGACTACCCCGGCAAGGAGATTGCCGGGTGCGACGCCTCCCGAGCCTTGGCGGCTACCGGCAAGCCAGAGGGCTCCGACAAGCAGTATTCAAGATTCACCATACCAAGGGCCACGACCTCCAAAACTGCCGCCAAGTTGAGAAGCTGATGGAGAAGCAGAGGGTTGAGTATGAGAGAAGAGACAAAGAGAAAGGCCGAGGTGGCGCTGAAGGATCCGGCAAGAAGCGCGGCGGCCAAGGAGGTCGCGACGACAAGGAGAAGCAACGAGAGAGGCCTGCCCGAGGCCGCGACAAGAAAGAGGAAGATGACGATCATGATGATGATGACGAGTCCACCGAGCATGAGTTTCAGAAGGCAACATAGGTCATGTGTGTTGATGGAGGTGCCTCGTTGAATTCTTCCCACCGCCAACTTAAATAGTGGGCACGTGAGATTAATGCGATAGAACCGATGGTCGACACCCAGAAGCCACTAAAGTGGTCCCACACGCCTATCATTTTCAACACCGAGGATCACCCTAATCGCACAACCGTGGTCGGGTGTTTGCCGTTGTTGGTCTCACCAATGATACACAACCTCAAGGTGATGAAAATGTTAGTTGACGGTGGGGCCGGTCTGAACTTGATCTTGCACAACATGATCAAGAGGCTGCAGATCCCTGATGAACATCTCAAGGAAATGGGTACGTTCCAAGGGATCAATCCAGGAAGAAGCCAGCCCAAGGGAAAGGTCATGCTACCAGTCACATTTGGTGGCGACCTAAACTACAGGACAGAGAAGATTGTTTTTGATGTTGCCGAGACCCCGTTGCCATATAACGAGATCCTTGGCCGTCCAGCACTAGCCAAGTTCATGGCAGAGTCACACTACGCGTACAACAAGCAGAAGATGCCCGGCCCGATGAGCATCATCACCATCAGCTGCGACAAGAGGGATGCGCTCATTTGTGCTGATCAACTCTACTGGGAGGCAGTTGCAGCGTCCGCCGCCAAGATACTTGCCCCTGCCACCGAGAAGAAGGCTGGCAAGGCTACGGCCGCCGGCAAGACTCCTGGCTCCGGCAAGGGCTCCTGCACTCACTCCGGCAAATGCACCTCCTCGGAGTGCTGCGTTCCTGCTGAGGACGTGCCAGAGAGCTCTACCGGCAAGCGCAAGAAGTCTAAGGCGGCCCCACCAAAAACCAAGAAGGTACCCGTCAAGGAGGATGGCACGGGCGGAGCTTTTACCATAAGCTCCACCCTTGACATCAAATAGGAAAGCGCACTCGTCGCCTTCTTGCGGGCGAATGTCGATGTGTTTGCATGGCAAGCGTCCGACATCCCCGGAATTCCAAGGGAGGTGATCGAGCACCACCTTGCTGTCCGTCCCCATGCGCAGCCCATCGAGCAGAAGGTCAGAAAGCAAGCTTTGGAACAACAAGAGTTCATCATCGAGGAAATCAGGAAGTTGGAAGCGGCAGGCCTGGTCAAAGGAGTGCTCCACCTAACGTGGTTAGCCAATCCAGTGTTGGTGCATAAGGCGAATGGAAAATGGAGGCTATGTATTGACTGTACTGATATCAATAAAGCCTGCCCAAAGGATCCTTTCCCATTGCCACGCATCAACCAGATAGTGGACTCCACTTCCGGGTGCAACTTGCTGTCGTTCCTTGACGCCTACTCAGGGTACCATCAGATCTTCATGAAGAAGGTAGATGAAGAAAAGACCTTGTTTGTCACCCCATGTGGTACGTATTGTTTCATACGAATGCCTTTCGGGTTGAAAAGTGCTGGTTCAACATTCGCCCGAGCAGTCCAAATTGGTTTTGAGTCCCAGCTACATAAAAATATGGAAGCTTATATGGATGATATTGTGGTCAAAACCAAGGACAAGGCCACGCTCGTGCAAGATCTGGAGGAAACCTTTGCAAATTTGCGCAAGATCAACCTCAAGCTCAACCCAGAGAAGTGTGTGTTCGGCGTCCCGTCCGGAAAACTCCTCGGGTTCTTTGTGTTTCAGCACGGAATCGAAGCGAATCCTGACAAGATCAAAGCGATTGAGCAGATTGAGGTGCCTAGACGAGTCAAGGATGTCCGTAGGCTTGCTAGCTGCGTTGTCGCCCTGAGTAGGTTCATCTCTAAATCTGCTGAGCGCGCCCTCCCCCTTTTCAAGATTTTGAAAAAGTCGGGTCCAATGAAATGGACTCTGGAGGCAGAGGCAGCGTTGCAATATTTAAAGAGGTACCTCTCCTCTACACCGATACTAGTCGCACCCAAACCGCAAGAGCCGTTGCTGCTATATTTAGCAGCAACGAATCAAGTGGTCAATGCTGCACTAGTGGTGTAGAGAGAAGTTGAGGAAGAGGCAGTGGCGGCGGCGAGGCCGCCGGATGAGGAGCCGAGGCCAGCAGGGCCCGATGCCGGCAAAACAGAACCCCCGGCAGAGACCGGTCCCGGCAAGACAGAGTCTGCGCAAGTAAGCGAAGCAGGACAAAAGAAAAAGGTGGTGCAGCACCCAGTTTATTTTGTAAGCTCCCTTTGCAGGGGGCTAGATCAAGATATTCTGGCATGAGAAATTGCTTTTCGGCCTCCTTATAGCCTCAAGAAAGCTCCGTCACTATTTCCAAGCACATGAGATCGTCGTCGTCACTCGCCTCCCGTTGCAACGAATCTTGCACAACCCGGATGCAACTGGAAGGATTGTGGTGTGGGTGTTGGAACTGTCAAGATTTGGCCTCAAGTTTGAAAGCACATCGACGATC
Organism: Triticum timopheevii; assembly: GCA_963921465.1. Classification (NCBI taxonomy): domain Eukaryota; kingdom Viridiplantae; phylum Streptophyta; class Magnoliopsida; order Poales; family Poaceae; genus Triticum; species Triticum timopheevii. Next base: position 112,111,440 of record OY997270.1, read on the forward strand.
AAGAGTAGAGCCTTGGCAGAGTTCATAGCAGAATGGACCTCCATGCCTGACGAAGAAGTTCAAGAGACCACTCTTCCCGGCAAGGAAGCAAGCAGTCATTGGATTATGTACGTTGATGGGGCCTTCTCGCTGCAAGGTGCTGGTGCTGGCGTGCTAATCGTCGCGCCCACCGAAGAGTGCCTCAAGTACGTAGTCCATACGCGTTTTCCCCAAGAAAGGTTAATGAACAACACTGCGGAGTACGAGGGACTTCTCGCCGGTCTCAGGATCACAACGGACCTCAAAATCAGGAAGCTCATCATGAGAGGTGATTCGCAGCTTGTCGTGAAACAAATCAACAAGGATTATCAAAGCCCGCTGATGGAGGCCTACGTGGATGAAGTGAGGAAGTTGGAGGAGCGCTTTGATGGTCTGCAAGCAGAGCATGTTCCTCGAGCAGAGAACAACATTACCGATGACTTGTCAAAACGTGCTGCCCTCAAGTTACCTGTGGAACCAGGTACCTTTGTGCTTCAACTAACACAGCCATCCCTTGAACCATCAGCAGGACATAATAAGCAAAGGAAAGCGGGCCCCGGCAAGTACTTTCCCACTAAGCTCCTAGGAGTCGCCGGCAAGGAAGTTGCCGGGTACCCCAAGCTTGCTGGGGAGCAGCAGCCGCCAGCAATGCCCCAAGCCCTTGCCATGGAGACAGCTACCCCCGTGGCAGAAGACATGCCTTTAGTCCTTGCCGTCGAGCCTCAGGCTCCAGCATGGGCACATCATACCTTTCGCTTCCTCCAAACAGGGGAACTCCGTGAGGAGCAGGAAGAAGCAGAAAGAGTAGCCCATCAGTCCATCATGTACCGATTTGTGGACGATATCCTATATGGAAGGAGGCCGAACGATGTGAAATTGAAGTGCATTCCTTAGGAGGATGGACTGGAGCTATTGGCAGAAATACATGGAGGCATATGTGGCTCCCACATAGGGTCAAGAGCCCTTGCCGCAAAAGCATTTCGGCAAGGTTTCTTCCGACCCACCACTCTCCGGGATGTGACTGCACTAGTAACCAAGTGTGAAGCGTGCCAGTTCCATTCAAAGAAGCTTCATCAACCATCCCAGGCTCTTCAAACAGTCCCTCTTTCCTGGCCATTCTAAGTCTGGGGGCTTGACATACTGGGCCCCTTTCCCCGTGTTGTCGGGGGCTTTGAGTACTTGTACGTTATGATCGACAAGTTCACAAAGTGGCCAGAAGTGGAGCCAGTGCGAAAGGTTGCAGCAAAGTCAGCTGTGAATCTCTTCAAAGGACTCGTTTGCCGTCTTGATGTGCCAAACAGGGTCATCGCCGATAACGGCACACAATTCACAAGCTGCACCTTCATGCAGTATATCCAGCACCTCGGCAGCTAAGTTTTCTTTGCTTCTGTTGATCATCCAAGGAGCAACGGCCAGGCAGAAAGGGCAAATGCTGAAGTGTTGCGAGGCCTCAAAACAAGAACTTTTGACAAGCTACGCAAGTGTGGACGACGCTGGATTGATGAATTGCCAATGGTTCTTTGGTCAATCAGAACGACACCAAATCGAGCCACTGGTCACACACCCTTTGCCCTGGTATACGGGGCAGAAGTAGTTCTCCCCACGGAACTCATATATGGGTCACCTCGAGTGCTCGCTTATGATGAGCTTGAGCAAAAGCAGTTGCACCGATGCTACGCTCCTTGATGAAGATTGTCTTCAGGCTGTCGTGCGAGTCGCTCGCTACCAGCAAGCCTTGCGCCGCTACCATAGCCTCAAGGTTCATGCCCAAAGCCTTGAGGAAGGTGACCTTGTTCTTCGGCGGGTTCAATCCGCCAAGAATTCAAACAAGTTGATGCCAAAGTGGGAAGGCCTTATCGGGTAATACGATTCACCAGGCCCGGCGCAGTCCGCCTAGAGACCGAAGATGGCATTCAGTGAGCAAATCCTGGAATATCGAACATCTTCATAAGTTTTACCCGTAAGGCGCGGTTGCTGGGAGCCACGGCAACCCCCTTTTATACTAGCCTTGCCAGCAAGGCATGTAACCCTATGTACAGAGCCACGTGCAGACCCTATGTGCAGTTAGATAACTTTTAGTACATACAGTTTCCTGTTGATTTCCATGTTTATGTATATACGTATATGCATACCTGTAACATCCCTAGTTCTGCTCTGCTCTGGGTTAGCTAGTCTTGTGTTGCATCATGTTTAAATTTCTCTTAAACCTGAAATGGGGACTGATCAAACCCTAGCACCTAATCAAATCAAATAGGTTCAACATAAAATCATTTTCAATGAACCTGAAATGCCCTTCTAAAATGTCCATCATTTTTTCCTTGGGTTAGAAGCTCTGCCAAAAATGGTGCACACTTTTCTAGGTCATTAATGGATTTTTGAATTAACTCATATTGTATTTGAATGGGAGCTATTAATTCCTATAAATATTTGGTAGCTCCAAATATTCTGAAACTTACCGAGGGCCTCTGAAACAATTCAGTTACTGCCCACAAATATTTTCAGGATTTATAAAAATGATTTGGTTTATAAACTAAATCAAAAAAGAGCAAATAAATAGAAAACAGAAATAAAAGAGAGAGGGAGAGGACTTACCTGGCTTACCTGTAGCCCACCTGTATGGCCCAGCACTGTAGCCGGGCCAGCCCACCTGGCCCCCTCCCCTGTCGTCTTCCTCCTTGCCAGGAGGATGGGCGTGTGGCCGACGGATGCCGGCGCACGCCCGGCCACCTCCTGCTTGCCGCTTCACCCTGGCTTCTTCGGGTGGCGCCACACACGTCTCTGGCTCTCTCCCTCATCCCCTCGTCCTTCTCCTCTCCCCTGGTGCTCTCTCTCTCGCACACCTGAGCGCCATCGTCGCCGCCGCTCGCTGTTGCCGCGGCCACTGGCCACCCCTTGCCCTGCCGCTGAGCACAGAAGAACCGCCGTGACTTCCTCATTGAGGGAGTCCTGGACTAGGGGGTGTCCTGATAGCCGAACTATCATCATTGGTCGGACTCCAAGACTATGAAGATACAAGATTGAAGACTTCATTCCGTGTCTGGATGGGACTTTCCTTGGTGTGGAAGGCAAGCTTGGCAATATGGATATGTAGATCTCCTACCATTGTAACCGACTCTGTGTAACCCTAGCCCTCTCCGGTGCCTATATAAACCGGAGGGTTTTAGTCCAGAGGACGAACAACAATCATACCATAGGCTAGCTTCTAGGGTTTCACCTCCTTGATGTCGTGGTAGATCCACTCTTGTACTACCCATATCATCAATATCAATCAAGCAGGAGTAGGGTTTTACCTCCATCGAGAGGGCCCGAACCTGGGTAAAAACATCGTGTCCCTTGTCTCCTGTTACCATCCGCCTAGACGCACAGTTCGGGACCCCCTACCCGAGATCCGCCGGTTTTGACACCGACATTGGTGCTTTCATTGAGAGTTCCTTTGTGTCATCACCTATAGGCCCGATGGCTCCTTCGATCATCAACAACAACGCGGTCCAGGGTGAGATTTTTCTCCCCGGACAAATCTTTGTATTCGGTAGCTTTGCACTGCGGGCCAATTCGCTTGGCCATCTGGAGCAGATCGAAAGCTACGCCCCTAGCCATCAGGTCAGATTTGGAAGTTTGAACTTCACGACCAACATCCGCGGAGACGTGATCTTCGACGGATTCGAGCCACAGCCGAGCGCGCCGCACTGTCGCGATGGGCATGACTTAGCTCTGCTGCCGGACAGTGCCCTGGAGGCCGCACAAGAGTCCGCTCCGACCCTTAATTCGGAGCCGACTGCGCAGGTTGAGGATGGGTGGCTAGACACCTCCTCGGGGGCGGCTACCTCTACGGCGATGGAGCCGAATACCGACCCTGTCCCTTGTGAAGCTCGTGACTCCGAGGTGCCGGACTCCTCGCCGGACTCCGAACCCCCCCCCCCCCCCCCCCGCGCCCCTACCAATCGAATCCGATTGGGCGCCGATCATGGAGTTCACCGCTGCGGACATCTTTCAGCACTCACCTTTTGGCGACATCCTGAAATCACTAAAGTATCTCTCGTTATCAGGAGAGCCCTGGCCGGACTGCGGTCAGGACGGTTGGGATGCGGACGATGAAGAAATTCAAAGCCCACACACCACCCACTTTGTAGCCACTGTCGACGATCTAACCGACATGCTAGATTTCGACTCCAAAGACATCGACGGTATGGACGACGATGCCGGAGACGACCAAAAACCAGCGCCTACGGGGCACTGGAAAGCCACCTCGTCAAACGACATATACATGGTGGACATCCCAAAGGATGGGAATGGCGATGGAACAGCGGAGGAAGACCCCTCCAAGAAATAGCCTAAGCGCCGGCATTAGCGGCGCCACTCTAAATCCCGCCACAGCAAGAATGGAGATTCCGGCACCGGAGACAATAACACCCCTGACAGTGCCGAAGACAACCCCCTCCAGCAGGATTCAGCACAGGAGGATGAAGAAGCCAGCCCTCATGAGAGAGCGGCAGACAAAGAGGTAGAGGACGATAACTACATGCCTCCCTCCGGAGACGAGGCAAGCCTCGACGACGATGAATTCGTCGTGCCTGAGGATCCCGTCGAACAAGAGCGTTTTAAATGCAGGCTTATGGCCACAGCAAGCAGCCTCAAGAAAAAGCAGCAACAACTCAGAGCTGATCAAGATTTGTTAGCCGACAGATGGACTAAAGTCCTTGCGGCCGAAGAGTACGAGCTCAAACGCCCCTCCAAAAGCTACCCTAAACGCAAGCTGCTGCCCCGATTAGAGGAGGAAGCATATAAACCCACATCACCAGCGCACAATACGGCCAACCGGCCACCTCGTGGCCGCGACAGAGAGGCCTCTAAGCCTTCCACTAAAGCCGTACCCCGGCATCGCTCCAAAAGCACAAAGCCACGGGGGAATGCGCCGGACTTATGAGACATATTGGAGGATAAGGCAAGACAATCAAGATCGATCTACGGATCGCGTGGGCGCCCCACGATACGCGACGATGACCGTCGCGCCGGATACAGCAACTCCGGTCGGGCCGAACACAGTAGACAAAGCTCGCTCGAGCTACGTCATGATATAGCCCAATATAGAGGCGCCGCATACCCACTATGCTTCACAGATGAAGTAATGGATCATCAAATCCCCGAAGGGTTCAAACCCGTGAACATTGAATCCTAGGATGGCACAACAGACCCCGCGGTTTGGATCGAAGACTATCTCTCCACATGGCCCGCGGTGATGATCTTCACGCCATCAAATACCTCCCACTCAAGCTTAAAGGACCAGCTTGGCATTGGCTTAATAGCTTGCCAGCAGAATCAATTGGGTGTTGGGAGGACCTGGAAGCCGCATTCCTTGATAACTTCCAGGGCACAAACGTGCGACCACCAGACGTTGATGACCTAAGCCACATAATTCAGCAGCCAGACGAATCGGCCAGACAATTCTGGACACGGTTCTTAACCAAGAAAAATCAAATCGTCGACCGTCCGGATGCAGAGGCCCTCGCAGCCTTCAAGCATTACATCCGCGACGAGTGGCTTGCCCGGCACCTAGGACAGGAAAAGCCGAAATCCATGGCAGCCCTCACATCACTCATGACCCGCTTCTGCACGAGAGAGGAAAGCTGGCTAGCCCGTAGTAACAACCTCAACAAAAATTCTGGCAGTCCGGATACCAAGGACCGCAACGGCAGGTCACGTCGCAACAAGCACAAACACCGCATTAACAGCGACAATACTGAGGATACGGCAGTCAACGCCGGATTCAGAGGCTCCAAACCCTGTCAGTGGGAAAAGCCATTCAAAAGAACTACTCCGGATCCGTCCAATTTGGACCGAATACTCGACCGCTTGTGCCAGATACACGGCACCCCCGAAAAGCCAGCTAATCACACCAACAGGGACTGTTGGCTATTCAAGCAGGCAGGCAAGTTAATTGCCGAAAACAATGACAAGGGGCTGCATAGCAATGATGAGGAAGAGACCTGGCCGCCGAACAATAGAGGATAGAAGGGTTCCCCCCACAAGTGTGGACGGTGAACATGATATACGCAACCCACATACCCAAAAGGGAGCGGAAGCGTGCACTCAGGGACGTATACGCGATGGAGCCGGTCGCCCCAAAGTTCAACCCATGGTCCTCCTGCCCGATCACTTTTGATCGAAGGGACCACCCCACCAGCATCCGCCACGGCGGATTCGCCGCATTGGTTCTAGACCCAATCGTCGATGGATTTCACCTCACTAGAGTCCTGATGGACGGCGGCAGCAGCCTGAACCTGTTTTATCAGGATACAATGCGCAAGATGGGCATAGACCCCTCAAGGATTAAACCCACAAAGATGACCTTCAAAGGCATCATACCAGGTGTAGAGGCCAATTGTACAGGCTCAGTTACACTGGAAGTGGTCTTCGGATCCCCAGATAACTTCCGAAGCGAGGAGTTAATCTTCGACATAGTTCCATTTCGCAGCGGCTATCATGCACTGCTCGGACGAATCGCGTCTGCAAAGTTCAAAGCGGTGCCGCACTACGCATACCTCAAGATCAAGATGCCAGGCCCTCGAGGAATCATCACGGTTAACGGAAACACTGAACGCTCTCTCCGCACAGAGGAGCATACAACAGCTCTTGTGGTGGAAGTTCAGAGTAGCCTCTTAAGGCAATTCTCGAGTCCGGCTGCTAAGCGACCGGACACCGCCAAGCGCGCCCGGAGTAACCTACAACAAGACCACCTGTCATGTTCCGAGCATGCATAGCAATGCGGCCCCAACCCCAGCCCTTGCAAAATTGCAAAACCAGTGCTCCGCGTACATCACTACGCTCTGGAAATACCATGGGCAAAGGGAGAGGGGCACTACCACGGCAGGTCCAGAGTGCGGCTCAACCACACCAGGGGCTCCCAAATAGGTAATAATCTTTATTTTTCCTTTTTCCTCAGGACTCCGCTTACCAGAGGCCCTGTCCGGCAGCAGACCTGCCGAACTCACGATACAACAGCCAGGGGAGAAGAAGGGCCACGCCAAACATCCAGGTGGTCTCCATTATGAGCATCATACATATTTTATACACCATTCCGCAGCCTACCCCTGGAGGGGGACATGTTAAATAGTCCCACCCCTTGCTTATCGCACTATTTGTATCGTTCTGCATCCACGGCAGTATTTTTTATATAAAAAATGCATCACTTTTTAGCCTATAATTGCATTCCCTTCTTACACATATGTTCATTTATGACATGTTGCATCCGTACACTTTGGTACGGCCAAATACACCAGGGGCTTAAGTTCCCCACATTATGGTGTGATAAGTCCGAACACTTTCACAAGTGCGGCACCCCGAACATATAGCATTATATGCATCGGCTCCGAATCATGTCTTGGGTCAATAGTTGGGTTTGCCCGGCTCCCATGTTTTGGTACCTTACATTCCGTTATATTGGCTAAGGTAGCGCTCGGAGAACCACTGCGATTGTGCCCCAGCTGAGCTGGGCAAGCACCTCAGTGGAGAAAGCTAAAACTGACCGTCATGATGGGGCGAAAGCCGGTCGCTGTTCGAGAGGTTTTTTCGAGTCCCTAAAGACTTATGCCGCTTAGAGCGAGGAACAGGCTTTGTCTGGCCCAGGCGTGGATAGCGCCCCGAATTCGGCCTTCTGAACTCTAGGGGCTTCGCCGAAATTTAAAATTATAGAATTCTATGGCTAAGTGAGAGTGTTCAAGCATTATAAGTCCGGTTGCCTCGTTCGTTGTGTTGAGCGCCTCCCTAGATGGACCCAAAAAAGGGAACAAGAGCGCTCAAGTTTATCCCGAACACCCCAGCACTCGTGGCATGGGGGCTGAAGCCAACGACTTGCCATCTCTCAGATTTGATAAACGACCGCACAGAAGGTAATATTTTAAATTAACAAGCGTTGCTTAGCGCATATGAACAAAGTTTTCAGCGCACAGGATAACAAAATGCGAGTCTACTCAAATATTACATCTTTGGAGCACTCACCCGCAATAATGCGGGCACCCTTCAGGACACCCTTATAATAATCTCGGGCGTGCGACACTCCTTGCCCGTCGGTGGCACGTCCGTCACAAGCTTCTCAGCGTCCATCCTGCCCAGTGCACCTTAGCACGGGCAAGGGCCCGACGGGCACCTTCAATGCAGGCGGAGTGCTTGATGACTTCAACCCATGGACAAGCATCCACCAGCCGCCGCACCAGGCCGAAGTAGCTCCCAGGCATGTCCTCTTTGGGCCACAGCCAAACTATGAGGCCCTTCATGGCCTGTTCGGCCACCTTGTGGAGCTCGACCAGCTGCTTCAGCTGGTCGCTAAGGGGCACCGGATGTCCGGCCTCAGCATACTGAGACCAGAACACCTTCTCCGTCGAGCTCCCCTCCTCGGCTCTGTAGAAAGCGGCAGCATCGGACACGCTACGGGGCAGATCTGCGAACGCTCCTGGAGAGCTCCGAATTCGGGTAAGTAATAGGTAATTAACTTTTACATGCTTGCTTTGCATGAAGAATGCCTTACCCGCCGCTATTTTCTTCAATGCCTCTATTTCCTGGAGGGCCTTGTGGGCTTCGGCCTTAGCGGCTTTGGCACTCTCAAGAGCCGATGCAAGCTCGGACTCTCGAGTCTTCAAGTCACGCTCCAAACTCTCGTGTTTTTCCACGAGAGCCTGGAGCTCTTGCTGTACCTCCGCAACCCGCGCCTCCTGCTTCTCTCGCCCGGCGCGTTCTGCGGCCGCATTGCGTTCGGCCGCGGACATCGCCTCCTTCAGGGTCGCCACCTCGTTCGTAGCCCCTGGAGTACCCACATTATCCTTGTCATTCCTATTGCAACCAAATCCTTTTCTTTAAGGTACAACTTTAATAAGGTGTTACTCACCTTCCTTGTCCTCGAGCTGCTTCTTGCCACGGCCGAGCTCGCTCTCGTACCGCTCGAGGCTCTGCTTCAAGGCATTGACCTCCGCAGTCAGTGCGACAGAGGTCAGGAGCGCAGCCTGCATTCCCATATTGACATATTTTTATTAAGACTCCTGTGTATATCTTTTTAGATCCTCACTCCGGCTTTTCTTTCCGAACACCGAACCGAGCATCAGGGGCTACTGTCTATGCGGTACTATTTTACATATCTTAAAATTCTTACCTCAAAGCCTGTTAGAAGGCTGCTGCAGGCTTCGGTCAGCCCGCTTTTTGCGAGCTGAACCTTCTGAATCACCGCACTCATAACAGTGCGGTTTTCCTCTTTGATGGAAGCGCCGTTGAGCGCCTCCAGCAAGTTATCCGGCGCCTCCGGTTGGACGGAGGCTGCTGGCGTCACAGTCTTGCCCTTCTTACAAAGGGGCCGCCTGCCGGACTCCGGAACCACTGCAGGTTCCAGTGCGGAGTCCGGTCCAATGTCCGGGAGGTTGCCCTGCGGCACCTCCGGGACCTCCTCCTCCTGGTAGGTCCCTTTCTGGGATCCCACCTCGGCGTCGTCGGCGTCACAGGGGGAGGAGGCGGTCGGAAGTGAAGTGCTATCCACATCCAACGGGCCCAAGGACCCGCTCGTCGAAGCGGGAAGATCGTCCTTGGGCGAACTACAGGGTTGTATGTGGCATTAGAAAGACACCATGTGACAAAAAGAAAAATTATGAGTTATTCAGGGGTCCGGATACTTACGATCTTGCCAGGGGCTTGGCCCTTGAGGGCCACTCCTCGTCGTCATCGCCGACGTTGGCGGAACAGTCTGGGGGATGGGTCCTTCCCTTCTTGGACCCTTCGGCCTCCCTCGTTAGGGAGGCCTTCCTCTTCTTCTCTCCCCTTGCTGGGGGAGAGGCCTATTTATTCTCCTCCTCGTCCTCGTGGGAGGAGTCTGCCTCGGAGTCATCAGATGATGAATCCGATAACACCTGACGCCGGGAACTCCTCCGGGTTCCCATGGCCTTCTTCTTGGCCTTCTTCTCCGGCACCACGTAAGGCACCGGGACCAGCAGCCCTATCAAACGGGCATCCGCCGGGTCTTCTGGAAGGGGAGCCGGATAGTTAACCTGTCCCAACGTCTCCTGCCAGGCCTGTTAAAGGTATTGGGAGTTTAGATCCCGCATGGAGTCAAACTATGAAAAGCAAGTGTCCCATAAAGGATAACATGGCTTACCTCGCCAGCCGGACGCTGCGAGCTGAATCCGCAATCTTCGGTAGCGGATGCGGGAGCTTCGGCGCCCTTGAACAGCACCTTCCAGGCATCTTCGTACGTAGTGTCGAAGAGCCCGCTCAAGGTCCGGTGCTGTGCCGGATCAAACTCCCACAAATTGAAGTCCCGCTGTTGGGAGGGGAGAATCCGGTGGATGAGCATGACCTGGATCACATTGACAAGCTTGAGCTTCTTGTTCACCAGGGTTTGGAGACAGGATTGGAGTCCGGTCAGCTCTTCCGAACTACCCCACAGCAGGCCCTTCTCTTTCCAGGAAGTGAGCCGCATGGGGATGCCAGATCTGAATTCGGGGACCGCTGCCCATTCAGGGTCACGCGGCTCGGTGATATAGAACCACCCCGATTGCCACCCTTTGATGGTTTCCACGAAGGCGCCCTCGAGCCAAGTGACGTTGGGCATCTTGCCCACCATGGCGCCTCCGCACTCCGCTAGGCTGCCCTTCACAACCTTCGGCTTGACATTGAAGGTCTTGAGCCACAAGCCGAAGTGGGGCTGGATGCAGAGGAAGGCCTCGCACACGACGATAAACGTCGAGATGTTGAGGATGAAATTCGGGGCCAGATCATGGAAATCCAGGCCATAGTAGAACATGAGCCCCCGGACAAAGGGGTGGAGTGGGAAGCCCAGTCCGCGGAGGAAATGGGGAAGGAATACCACCCTCTCATGGGGCCCGGGGGTGGGGATTGTTGGGGAACATAGTAATTTCAAAAAATTTCCTACGCACACGCAAGATCATGGTGATGGCATAGCAACGAGAGGGGAGATTGTTCGTCCACGTACCCTCGTAGACCGTAAGCGGAAGCGTTAGCACAACGCGGTTGATGTAGTCGTACGTCTTCACGATCTGACCGATCCAAGCACCGAACGTACGGAGCGTCCGAGTTCAGCACACGTTCAGCTCGATGACAATCTCCGGCCTCCGATCCAGTTGAGCTCTGGAGATGAGTTCCGTCAGCACGACGGCGTGTGGACGATGATGATGTTCTACCGGCGTAGGGCTTCGCCTAAACTCCGCGATGATATGACCGAGGTGGAATATGGTGGAGGGGGGCACCGCACACGGCTAAGGAACGATCCGTAGATCAACTTGTGTGTCTCTGGGGTGCCCCCCCGCCCCCGTATATAAAGGAGCAAGGGGGGGAGGCCGGCCGGCCCCTTGGGCGCGCCAAGGGAGGAGGAATCCTCCTCCTAGTAGGAGTAGGACTCCTCCTTTCCTACTCCTACTAGGAGGGGGAAGGAAGGGGGAGAGGGGGGAAGGAAAGGGGGCGCCCCCCCCTCCTAGTCCAATTCAGACCAGAGGGAGAGGGGGCGCGCGGCCCACCCTGGCCGCCCCTCTCTCTTCCCACCAAGGCCCATGTGGCCCATTAACTCTCCCAGGGGGTTCCGGTAACCCCCCCGGCACTCCGGTTTTCTCCGAAATCACCCGGAACACTTTTGGTGTCCGAATATAGTCGTCCAATATATCAATCTGTATGTCTCGACCATTTTGAGACTCCTCGTCATGTCCGTGGTCACACCCGGGACTCCGAACAAACTTCAGTACATCAAAACTTATAAACTCATAATAAAACTGTCATCGTAACGTTAAGCGTGCGGACCCTACGGGTTCGAGAACTATGTAGACATGACCTAGAACCATTCTCGGTCAATAACCAATAGCGGGACCTGGATGCCCATATTGGTTCCTACATATTCTATGAAGATCTTTAGCGGTCAAACCGCATAACAACATACGTTGTTCCCTTTGTCATCGGTATGTTACTTGCCCGAGATTTGATCGTCGGTATCCAATACCTAGTTCAATCTCGTTACCGGCAAGTCTCTTTACTCGTTCCGTAATACATCATCTCATAACTAACTCATTAGTTACATGCTTGCAAGGCTTAGGTGATGAGTATTACCGAGAGGGCCCAGAGATACCTCTCCGACAATCGGAGTGAAAAAACCTAATCTCGAATTATGCCAACCCAACATGTACCTTTGGAAACACCTGTAGAGCACCTTTATAATCACCCAGTTACGTTGTGACGTTTGGTAGCACACAAAGTGTTCTTCCGGTAAACAGGAGTTGCACAATCTCATAGTTGCAGGAACTTGTATAAGTCATGAAGAAAGCAATAGCAGTATACTAAACGATCAAGTGCTAGGCTAACGGAATGGGTCATGTCAATCACATCATTCTCCTAATGATGTGATCCCGTTAATCAAATAACAACTCTTTTGTCCATGGCTAGGGAACATAACCATCTTTGATAAACGAGCTAGTCAAGTAGAGGCATACTAGTGACAATAGTTTTGTCTATGTATTCACACATGTATCATGTTTCCGGTTAATACAATTCTAGCATGAATAATAAACAATTATCATGATATGAGGAAATAAATAATTTTATTATTGCCTCTAGGGCATATTTCCTTCAGGGATGAGCTGCCCCTCGTCGGGGAGCCGGTGCGCGATGTCACTGGACAAATATCCGGCGCTGCGCAGCTTCTTGATGTGCCCCTCCGTAACAGAGGAGGCCATCCACTTGCCTCCCGCTCCGGACATGCTTGGAGAAGGTTGAGGTGAGATGTGCGGACTTGGGCGCTGGATCTCGAGTGCGCGGAGATGGATATGCAAAGGAGGAAGAAGGCGTAGGTAAAAAGGTGGATCCTTATCCCCTTATATATGGGCGGACGAAATTATGCGTCCCCACCAGCCTGGTAAAACTTGCTTATCTCCCAAGCGCCGCGATCAATGGCGCAGTTGGGTTACCCACGTCCATATTGATGAGAATCCCGGAATAAGGGGACACGATCTCTGCTTCGACAAGACGTGCCAAAGAAACCGCTTCGCTAAACGCGCTGAGGTGGTGTGATAAAAACGATTCATGTAAAGGCTTGGTTGTGGTGTGACGTCACGCCACAAAATACGTCAGCGGATTGAACTTGTGTAAAATATCATTCTCTCTACGGTGGTATGTGGAATTTGTTTTGCAGAGCTGGACACTATCCTGGTGTTCACAATCTTCTATGAATTATTCGGAGGAGGAACCCGCCTTGCAATGTTGAAGACAATATGCGCGCCGGACTCGTCGTCATTGAAGCCTGGTTTAGGGGCTACTGAGGGAGTCCTGGACTAGGGGGTGTCCGGATAGCCGAACTATCATCATTGGCCGGACTCCAAGACTATGAAGATACAAGATTGAAGACTTCGTCCCGTGTCCGGATGGGACTTTCCTTGGCGTGGAAGGCAAGCTTGGCAATACGGATATGTAGATCTCCTACCATTGTAACCGACTCTGTGTAACCCTAGCCCTCTCCGGTGGCTATATAAACCGGAGGGTTTTAGTCCATAGGACGAAAAACAATCATACCATAGGCTAGCTTCTAGGGTTTAGCCTCCTTGATCTCGTGGTAGATCCACTCTTGTACTACCCATATCATCAATATCAATCAAGAAGGAGTAGGGTTTTACCTTCATCGAGAGGGCCCGAACCTGGGTAAAAACATCGTGTCCCTTGTCTCCTGTTACCATCCGCCTAGACGCACAGTTCGGGACCCCCTACCCGAGATCCACAGGTTTTGACACTGACACTCGTCCTCTCCACCGAGCTACGCAACGCCGGGTGCCCTGGAACACCGTCAACATCGTCATCTTTGACCCACGGCCACCGAGACCACCGGCGACCTCCCGTCGTCACCAGCCCCTCACCGAGCTCGCCGACCACCTCGTCCGAACCGTCGTGAGCTTCTATGCTGTCTCCCCCTCTTCTTTGCGTCGTTTGCGCCCTCTAACCGCCTCCTCCACCGGAGCCGAGACGCTCCGCCGCAAGAGCTTGTCGTCGGCGTTGCTCTGGTGACCCTTTGGTCACGCCAGTGCGCCTAGCACTCTCGCCGCACCCCGTAGTGCCCCGCTAGCATTTTAGTTCGCGCGTTTGCACGCTGCAGCCGCGCCCCCGTACACAGCCAAACTCCTGCGGCCGTAAACATGGTCGCCGACGTCGTTCTCGGCCACCCCAGCTCCGGCCAAGGGCACTGCTCGATGTGCCGCATCACCAGCTCTTCGAAGAGCCTAACCACGCCTTGAACGGAGCCTTGTGGGTGATTTCCGAGCAGCGTCGCCATCTCAGGCCTCGCCGGCGGCTTAACGCCGGCGGGTTTGACCCCGGTTTGACCCTCCCTGTGCCACTAACATGTGGGCCCATGCCACACTGACATTTTAGTTAGGATTTAATTAGCACTAATATTCTCTGCTAGTTAGTTAGGACACTGACATGCGGGGCCAGCCCCTGACTAATCCTAGATTAGGGTTTTAGTTAGTGCTAATTAACGTTGTTAGTTAGGTAGGTCACTGACCAGTGGGCCCCACTGGTCAGGTTTGACTAGGACCGGGTCAGTTGACCCGCTGATGTCACAGTGACGCAGTGCTGACGTAGTTAATCTTTTTCTCAATTTAAAGTAATCCAGGAAATTCCAGAAAATAGCTAAAACTTCTAAAATTCATAGAAAATTATCTATAACTCCAAATAAGATAAATTATATATGAAAAATGATCAGAAAAATCCAATCTATCCATCTATACTGGTTTCATGCTTGTTAGAACAACTTATAGTTGCTGTTTAGGACAAATCATATAAATGGCATATGAATATCCACATATGGAGTTTGAATTTAAATCTTGGATTCAAACCAACTTCATTTAACATGTTGCTAGTTGCATTAGCTCAAATGACAGCATATTGACATGTCATGATCATGCATTATGTTGTGCATTGCAATGATTGTGTTCTTCCTTGTTTGCCGATGTTTGTCCCCTCTCGATAGACATGGTTTCGACGATGAGATCGATGACACCGATGAAGAGATATACTCTCTTCAGAAGTGCCAGGCAAGCAAAACCTCCTTGTTCATTCCGATACAATCCCACTCTCTCCCTCCTGCTCTCTTTTATTGCATTATGACAACAACGTTTCAACTGTTACATGTTGCGGTAGCTAAACTCCTTTCCTCTGCATGACCTGTCATTGCCATAGTAAATAGATGAAACCCACTAGCATGAGTAGGAGTTGTTTGAGCCCTGATGTGCCTACTCGTTCATGCTTCTTTGTCATGCCTGCTACTGCTTAGAGTTGATTCAGGTCTGATTCATCGGGGATGAATTGGAAAGTTGTGAACATGTCCTACTGTTGAGAGCTAAGTGTGTGAATACGATTTGGTAAAGGTAGCGGTGAGAGGCCATGTAGGAGTACATGGTGGGTTGTCTCATTGAAACCGTCCTCAGGAACTGAGTTCTGTGTTTGTGATCCATGAACATCTACTTCCACACATTGGAATGCTTAAGTGCCCCTCTCGACTTATTAATCAACTCGATCTCTGTCCAGGAGTTGCAACTAGTTTCTGGTGTTTACAGGTTGTGTTAGTAGTCTACCAAGTGGCACCCGGTATAGCAGGGCTTGGGTCAACCTAGGCACCGTGGCCGGGTTTGCCAAGCGTCGCCCGTTTGGTGGGATTGGAACCCTGTACACATCATTTGGGGCCGTGAGCGACACCCCGGCCGGATCTCCTTGCGGATGGAACCCAAATAGGCGATAAACCTAGACTAGAGACTTGTGTGATTAGTCATGTCGTGGCCGACTCCCTCGCTAGGCTTCCCCTTGAAGGTTGCCGAGATACACGACGTGTACATGGTGGTAACTGGCGAGAGCGTGTACACCCCTGCACGGTTAACATCATCTATTCGAATAGCTGTGTCCGCGGTAAAGGACCTCTGGGTTGCCTGTACAGTTCATAGACAAGTGAAAGTGGATACACTGAAATGCGCAAGATAAGCGTGAGTGCTATGGATGGCGTTCTCGTAGGAAGATGGGAGCGGATCCATAGTGGTGTATTGGTTGGTGAATATGTGGACTCGTGTGAGCCACCGCAAAAGAGTTACTTGCAGTCGTAGTTCAGGATAGCCACCGAGTCAAAGCTGGCTTGCTGCAGTTAAACCCCACCATCCCCTTTGTTGATAATGATGCATATATAGTTAGTTCTGATGTAAGTCTTGCTGGGTACATTTGTACTCACGTTTGCCTATATTATGTTTTTGCAGAGACTTCCGTCTCACTAGTAGTTCCACGTGGACTTCGACGTTTAGCTTGTTACCTCAGCTACGATCTTGTGCCCTCAGCAGGATCTGGTAGATAGTCACGCTTCTCAGCCTTCTTCATTTATAGATGTCTGTACTCAGACATGTTGAGCTTCCGCATGTGCTTTGGCTTGTATGCTCTGAATGTTGGGTCATGAGACCCATGTTTGTAATATCTCGCTCCTCGGAGCCTATTGAATAAAATACTTGAGTTGTAGAGTCATGTTGTGATGCCATGTTGTATTTGCACATATCGAGCATATTGTGTGTATGTTATTGAAATGCTTGGTATGTGTGGGATCTGACTGTCTAGTTGTTTATCCTTGGTAGCCTCTCTTACCGGGAAATGTCTCCTAGTGCTTCCACTGAGCCCTGGTAGCTTGCTACTGCTCCGGAACACTTAGGCTGGCCGGCATGTGTCCTTCTTCGTTCCTGTGTCTGTCCCTTCGGGGAAATGTCACGCGGTGTCTACCATAGTCCCGTTAGCCCGGTTTATCAGAGTCCTGCTAGCCCAATTGCTACAGCCCGAATTCACTTGCTGATGACCGACACATTCGCTGTTGGGTCATGTATGCATGTCCCTGTAAGTTAGTGCCACTTTGGGTTCACGACTATTCATGTACGGGCTCCTTGTCATATGGATGCTAGCGACACTATCATATACGTGTGCCAAAAGGCGCAAACGGTCCCGGGCCTGGTAAGGCGACACCCGTGGGAATACAGTGCGTGAGGCCGCAAAGTGATATGAGGTGTTACGTGCTAGATCGGTGTGGCATTGAGTCGGGGTCCTGACAATACCTGTCCAGGATATTGTACCGCCTTCGATCCCAACAGATACTAGTGGACTACCAAGGTTCAATGTTCCTATCCTCTCTTCTCTCCAGCCACAGTAAAGACGCTCGGTTCCGCCGTTCCTGTCATGGACATGGCTCAAGCAAGAAGTTGAGAAGACTGATACATCTCCAACGTATCTATAATTTTTTATTGTTCCATGCTATTATATTACCCGTTTTGGATGTTTATGGGCTTTACTTTACACTTTTATATCATTTTTGGGACTAACTTACTAACCGGAGGCCCAGCCCAAATTGCTGTTTTTTGCCTATTCAGTGTTTCGAAGAAAAGGAATATCAAACGGAGTCCAAACGGAATGAAACCTTCGGGAGCGATCTTTTTTGAACAAACGCAATCCAGGAGACTTGGAGTGGACATCAAGAAGCAGCCGAGGCAGCCACGAGGCAGGAGGGCACGCCCTAGTGGGGTGGGCGCACCCCCCACCCTCGTGGGCCCCTTGTGGCTCCCATGACCTACATCCTTCACCTATGTATATCCACGTACCCTGAAAACATCCAGAAGCACCAGGAAAAACTATTTCCACCGCCGCAACCTTCTATATTCACGAGATCCCATCTTGGAGCCTTCGTTGGCGCTCCGCCGGAGGGGGAATCGACCACGGAGGGCCTCTACATCATCTCCAAGGCCTCTCCGATGAGTTGTGAGTAGTTCACCACAGACCTTCGGGTCCATAGTTATTAGCTAGATGTCTTCTTCTCTCTCTTTGAATCTCAATACAATGTTCTCCTCGATCTTCTTGGAGATCTATTCGATGAACTCTTTTTGCGGTGTGTTTGTCGAGATATGATGAATTGTGGGTTTATGATGAAGTTTATCTATGAGAAATATTTGAATCTCCTCTAAATTCTTTTATGTATGATTGGTTATCTTTGCAAGTCTCTTCGAATTATCAGTTTGGTTTGGCCTACTAGATTGATCTTTCTTGCAATGGGAGAAGTGCTTAGCTTTGGGTTCAATCTTGCGGTGTCCTTCCCCAGTGACAGCAGGGGCAGCAAGGCACGTATTGTATTGTTGCCATCGAGGATAAAAAGATGGGGTTTATATCATGTTGCATGAGTTTATCCCTCTACATCATGTCATATTTCTTAATGCGTTACTCTATTCTTCATGAACTTAATACTCTAGATGCAGGCAGGAGTCGGTCGATGTGTGGAGTAATAGTAGTAGATGCAGAATCGTTTTGATCAACTTGTTGCGGACATGATGCCTATATACATGATCATGCCTAGATAATCTCATAACTATGCACTTTTCTATCAATTGCTCGACAGTAATTTGTTCACCCACCGTAATACTTATGCTATCTTGAGAGAAGCCACTAGTGAAACCTATGCCCCCCGGGTCTATCTTCTATCATATAAGTTTCCGATCTACTTTTATTTGCATCTTTACTTTCCAATCTATATCATAAAAATACCAGAAATATTTATCTTATCTTATTATCTCTATCAGATCTTACTTTTGCAAGTTACCGTGAAGGGATTGACAACCCCTTTATCGCGTTGGTTGCGAGGTTCTTGTTTGTTTGTGTAGGTACGAGGGACTTCTGTGGAGCCTCCTACTGGATTGATACCTTGGTTCTCGAAAACTGAGGGAAATACTTATGCTACTTTGCTGCATCACCCTTTCCTCTTAAAGGGAATACCAATGCAGTTCTCAAGAGGTAGCAAGAAGGATTTCTGGCGCCGTTGTCGGGGAGGTCTTCGCTCAAGTCAAGACATACCAAGTACCCATGACAAACTCATCTCCATCGCATTACATTATTTGCCATTTGCCTATCATTTTCCTCTCCCCCACTTCACCCTCACCGTTTTATTCGCCCTCTCTTTTCCGTTCGCCTCTTTTTCGCTTGCCTCTTGTGTGCTTGTGTGTTGGATTGCTTGTCACGATGGCTCAAGATAATACCAAATTGTGTGACTCTTCTAATACCAACAATAATGATTTCCTTAGCACTCTGATTGCTCCTATTAATGATGCTGAATCTTGTGAAATCAATGTTGCTTTGTTGAATCTTGTTATGAAAGATCAATTCTCCGGCCTTCCTAGTGAAGATGCCGCTACTCATGTAAACAACTTTGTTGATTTGTATGATATGCAAAATAAGAAATATACGAATAATGATATTGTTAAATTGAAGTTATTTCCATTTTCACTTAGAGATCATGCTAAAACTTGGTTTTCGTCTTTGCCTAAAAATAATATTGATTCATGGAATAAGTGCAAAGATGCTTTTATCTCTAAGTATTTTCCTCTGCTAAGATCATCTCTCTTAGAAATGATATTATGAATTTTAAACAACTTGATCATGAGGATGTTGCCCAATCTTGGGAAAGAATGAAATTAATGATTCATAATTGCCCTACACATGGTTTAAATTTATGGATGATCATACAAAATTTTTATGCCGGTTTGAATTTTTCTTCTAGAAATCTTTTAAATTCGTCCGCGAGAGGCACTTTTATGGTAATCACCTTAGGAGAAGCTACTAAACTCCTGGATAATATTATGGTTAATTGTTCTCAATGGCGCACTGAAAGATCTACTAGTAAAAAGGTTCATGCGATAGAAGAAATTAATGTTTTGAGTGGAAAGATGGATGACCTTATGAAATTGTTTGCTACTAAGAATGCTCCTATTGATCATAATGATATGCCTTTGTCTACTTTGATTGAGATTAATAATGAATCTATGGATGTGAATTTTGTTGGTAGGAATAATTTTGGTAACAATGCTTATAGAGGAAACTTTAATCCTAGGCCGTTTCCTAGTAATTTCTCTAATATTTATGGTAATTACTACAACAATTCTTACGGAAATATTAATAAGATGCCCTCTGATTTTGAGAATAGTGTTAAATAATTTATGATCTCTCAAAAGAATTTCAATGCTTTGCTTGAAGAAAAATTGCTTAAAGTTGATGAATTGGCTAGAAACATTGATAGACTTTCTCTTGATGTTGATTCTTTGAAACTTAGATCTATCCCACCTAAGCATGATATCAACGAGTCTCTCAAAGCCATGAGAATTTCCATCGATGAGTGCAAAGAAAGAACCGCTAGGATGCGTGCTAAGAAAGATTGCTTTGTAAAAGTGTGTTCTTCTAGTTTCCATGAAAATAATGATGAAGATCTAAAAGTTATTGATGTGTCTCCTATTAAATCTTTGTTTTGCAATAGGAATCTTGATAATGATGGGATTGGAGATGAGTCAACTTTAGTTAAAAGGCGTCCCAATGATTCGGAGTTTTTAGATCTTGATGGTAAATTTGGTAAAAGTGGGATTGGAGAGGTCAAAACTTTACATAGCATTGAACCCACTATTATGGATTTCAAGGAATTTAATTATGATAATTGTTCTTTAATAGATTGTATTTCCTTATTGCAATCCGTGTTGAATTCTCCTCATGCTTATAGTCAAAATAAAGCTTTTACCAAACATATCATTGATGCGTTGATGCAATCTTATGAGGAAAAACTTGAATTGGAAGTTTCTATACCTAGAAAACTTTATGATGAGTGGGAACCAACTATAAAAATTAAAATTAAAGATTATGATGCTATGCTTTGTGTGATTTGGGTGCTAGTGTTTCCACAATTCCGAAAACTTTATGTGATGTGCTAGGTTTCCATGAACTTGATGATTGCTCTTTAAACTTGCACCTTGCAGATTCCACCATTAAGAAACCTATGGGAAGGATTAACGATGTTCTTATTGTTGCAAATAGGAATTATAATGTGCCCGTAGATTTTGTTGTTCTTGATATAGATTGCAATCTTTCATGTCCTATTATTCTTGGTAGACCTTTCCTTAGAACGATTGGTGCAATTATTGATATGAAGGAAGGGAATATTAGATTACAATTTCCATTAAGGAAAGGCATGGAAAACTTCCCTAGAAATAAAGTCAAATTACCTTATGAATCTATTATGCGAGCTACTTATGAGTTGAATACCAAAGATGGCAATACTTAGATCTATTCTCGCTTTTATGCCTAGCTAGGGGCGTTAAACGATAGCGCCTGTTGGGAGGCAACCCAATTTTATTTTTGTTCCTTGTTTTTTGATTCTGTTTAGTAATAAATAATTCATCTAGCCTCTGTTTAGGTGTGTTTTTATGTTTTAATTAGTGTTTGTGCCAAGTAGAACCTATAGGATCATCTACGGTGATAATTAATTTGATTCTGCTGAAAAACAGAAACTTTTGCACGCACAAGAATAATTTTAATAAATCACAGAAACATGCTTTTTAGTTGATTCTTTTTGCAGTAGATCAATAGATAAATTTCCCAGGACTTCCTATTTTGGTAGGATTTGTAGAGTTCCAAAAGTATTTGAAAGTTACAGATTGCTACAGACTGTTCTGTTTTTGACAGATTCTTTTTTCGTGTGTTGTTTGCTTATTTTGATGCATCTATGGCTAGTATTGGGGGGTATGAACCATAGAGAAGTTGTAATTAAGTAGGTTTAACACCAATATAAATAAAGAATTAGTTCATTACAGTACCTTATGTGGTGGTTTTTCTTTCTTGCACTAACGGAGCTCATGGGATTTCCTGTTGAGTTTTGTGTTCTGAAGTATTCAAGTTTTGGGTAAAGATTTGATGGACTATGGAATAAGGAGTGGCAAGAGCCTAAGCTTGGGGATGCCCATGGCACCCCAAGATAATCCAAGGACTACCAAAACCCTAAACTTGGGGATGCCCCGGAAGACATCCCCTCTTTCGTCTTCGTTTATCGGTAACTTTACTTGGAGCTATATTTTTATTCACCACATGATATGTGTTTTGCGTGGAGAGTCTTGTATGATATGAGTCTTTGCTTTTTAGTTTACCACAATCATCCTTACTGTACACACCATTTGGGAGAGACACACATGATTTGGAATTTATTAGAATACTCTATGTGCTTCACTTATATCTTTTGAGCTAGATAGTTTTGCTCTAGTGCTTCACTTATACTTTTTAGAGCACGGCGGTGGCTTGATTTTGTAGAAATTGTTGATCTCTAATGCTTCACTTATATTATTTTGAGTGTATTTTGAACAGCATGGTATTTTCTATGGTTATAACATTGGTCCTAGAATGATGAGCATCCAAGTTGGGTATAATAAAAACTATCATAGGAAGTGAATTGGATGCTATGATCAATTTGATGCTTGATAATTATTTTGAGATATAGATGTGGTGATATTAGAGTCATGCTAGTTGGGTAATTGTGAATTTAAAGAATACTTGTGTTGAAGTTGGCAAGTCCCGTAGCATGCACGTATGGTAAAAGTTGTGTAACGAATTTATTGCATGGAGTGCTCTTTTGAGTGCCTTCCTTATGTGTGGAGGTCGGGGGCGCGCGATGGTTAACTCCTACCAACCTCCCCCCTAGGAGCATGCGTAGTAGTACTTTTCTTCGAGGGCTAATAAAACTTTTGCAATAAGTATATGAGTTCTTTATGACTAATGTGAGTCCATGGATTATACGCACTCTTATCTTTCCATCATTGCTAGCCTCTTCGGTACCGTGCTTTGCCCTTTCTCACCTAGAGAGTTGGTGCAAACTTCGCCGGTGCATCCAAACCCCGTGATACGATACGCTCTATCACACATAAACCTCCTTATATCTTCCTCAAAACAGCCACCATACCTACCTATTATGGCATTTCCATAGCCATTTCGAGATATATTGCCATGCAACTTTCCACCATTCCGTTTATCGTGACATGCATCATCATTGTCATATTGCCTTGCCTGATCATGTAGTTTACATCGTATTTGTGGCAAAACCACCATGCATAATTTTTCAAACATGTCACTCTTGATTCATTGCCCATCCCGGTAGACCGCCGGAGGCATTCATATAGAGTAATATCTTGTTCTAGTTTTGAGTTGTAATTCATGAGTTGTAAATAAATAGAAGTGTGATGATCATCATTATAGAGCATTGTCCCTTATAAAAAATGCCAAAAAAAAGGAAAGGCCAAAAAAAGAAAGGCCCAAAAAAAGGGGGGGGGGACAATGTCACTATCCTTTTCCACGCTTGTGCTTCAAAGTAGCACCATGTTCTTCATATAGAGAGTCTCTTATGTTGTCACTTTCATATACTAGTGGGAATTTTTCATTATAGAACTTGGCTTGTATATTCCAACGATGGGCTTCCTCAAAATGATCTAGGTCTTCGTGAGCAAGCAAGTTGGATGCACACCCACTTAGTTTCTTTTATTGAGCTTTCATACATTTATAGCTCTAGTGCATCTGTTGCATGGCAATCCCTACTCCTCATGTTGACATCAATTGATGGGCATCTCCATAGCCTGTTGATTAGCCTCATCAATGTGAGACTTTCTCTTTTTTTGTCTTCTCCACACAACCTCCATCATCATATTCTATTCCACCCATAGTGCTATATCCATGGCTCATGCTCATGTATTGCGGGAGAGTTGAAAAAAGCTGAAGCACGTTAAAAAGTATGAACCAATTGCTTGGCTGAAATTGGGGTTGTGCATGATGGGAGGATTTTGTGTGATGAAAATGAAGCATAGCCTAACTACATGATTTTGTAGGGATGAACTTTCTTTAGCCATGTTATTTTGAGAAGACATGATTGCTTTGTTACTATGCTTGAAGCTATTCTTTTGTCAATATGAACTTTTATTTTGAATCATTTGGATCTAAACATTCATGCCACAATAAAGGAAATTACATTGAGAATTATGCTAGGTAGCATTCCACATCAAAAATTCTGTTTTTATCATTTACCTACTCGAGGACGAGCACGAATTAAGTTGACGCCGAAGTGGGAAGGCCCTTATCGGGTAATACGATTCACCAGGCCCGGCGCAGTCCGCCTAGAGACTGAAGATGGCATTCGGTGAGCAACTCCTGGAATATCGAACATCTTCGCAAGTTGTACCCATAAGGCGCGGTTGTCGGGAGCCCCAACAACCCCCTTTTATACTAGCCTTGCCGGCAAGGCATGTAACCCTATGACAGAGCCAGGCGCAGACCGTGTGCGCAGTTAGATAACTTTTAGTATGTACAGTTTCCTGTTGATTTCCATGTTTATGTATATACATATATGCATACCTGTCCAGGGTATTGTACTGCCTTCGATCCCAACAGATACTAATGGACCACCAAGGTTCAATGTTCCTATCCTCTCTTCTCTCCAGCCACAGTAAAGACACTCGGTTCCGCCTGGACTTGGCTCCAACAAGAAGTTGAGAAGACTGATACGTCTCCAACGTATCTATAATTTTTGATTGTTCCATGCAATTATATTACCCGTTATGGATGTTTATGGGCTTTACTGTACACTTCTATATCATTTTTGGGACTAACCTACTAACCGGGGGCCCAGCCCGAATTGCTGTTTTTTTGCCTATTTCAATGTTTCGAAGAAAAGAATATCAAATGGAGTCCAAACGGAATTAAACCTTTGGGAGCGATCTTTTTGGAACAAACGCAATCCAGGAGACTTGGAGTGGACGTCAAGAAGCAGCCGAGGCGGCCACGAGGCAGGAGGGCGCGCCCTAGGGGGGTGGGTGCACCCCCCACCCTCATGGGCCCCTCGTGGCTCCCCTGACCTACCTCATTTGCCTATATATATCCACGTACCCTGAAAAGGGGTCAAAATTCCAATGCCCACAAATGGCCATCTATGCACTGATGAAAATGGTAAAGAGTTCGATCAAAAGGTATACCGCTCCATGATTGGCTCTTATTGTACCTATGTGCATCTAGGCCGGATATTATGCTTAGTGCATGTGTGCCTGATTCCAAGCTACACTGAAGGAATCACACCATAAGGCTGTGAAGCATATTCTTCGATACTTAGCTCACACACCAACACTTGGATTATGGTATCCCAAGGGCTCTTTGTTTGATCTCATTGGATATTCAGACTCTGACTATGCTGGTGATCGTGTGGACCACAAGTCAACATCAGGCACATGTCATTTCCTCGAACGATCTTTGGTCTGTTGGTCCTCGAAGAAACAGAACTGCGTATCACTCTCCACTGCAGAAGCTGAGTACATTGCCGCTGGATCG
Source organism: Triticum timopheevii (assembly GCA_963921465.1). NCBI lineage: Eukaryota > Viridiplantae > Streptophyta > Magnoliopsida > Poales > Poaceae > Triticum > Triticum timopheevii. The sequence goes on from OY997270.1 coordinate 112,136,652, forward strand.
TGGTGTGCTCAACTACTATGGATGAAGCAAACACTCAAGGACTATGGCATCAACGTGAAGAATGTGCCTCTCTACTGCGACAATAAGAGTGCTATCAAGATTGCTCATAACCCAGTTCAGCACTCGAAGACTAAGCACATCCAGATTCATCATCATTTTCTTCATGATCATGTGTTGAAGGGCGACATCTCCATCGACCATGTTAGCACTGAAGACCAGCTGGCCGATATCTTCACTAAGCCCTTGGATGAGAAGAGATTTAGCAAGTTGCAGTGTGAGCTAAATATCCTAGAATCTTCGAATGTTCTCTGAAATGGACACACATCCTAATAATTATGCTGACTTGATGACATAGATGCGCAACACACGAAGTAACGTTTTTCTTCAATCAATGAAGACTAACCCTCTAAGTGTGAAGAAATTAATGAAGAAATTGATTCTCAGAGCCCTACGACAATTGTACGCGGTGTCTGAAATCAGCTTTCTTATACGGTGGGTCATGCCACCACCGAAAGTTGGAAATCTTCAATTTGATTTTTTCTTCATTTTTGAAATTCCTCAGTTTTTCAACAACTTTGCATTGTCTTCACTCCTTCCGGTGTTGTTTTCCATTTGAATACATACATATATATATATATATATATATATATATGTATATATATATGTATATATATATATGTATATATATATATTATATATATATATACATCTCGGCTATTCTGTTACGCATAACAGAATATTATTCTATTACCCTTCTTGAACTGACGAATTCGAGCAGTTGAACTGATCGCTTGTTTTCGTCGAACTTATTTTTCAAACATGAATCATATTGAATGCCGACAGGGATGGGCATGGCGTATCCCTCCACCCTCGCTGGGGCGCACTTGTCCCATCCCACCCATCCCCCTAGCGCCACCAAAGTATGACATGCTGGTAAGCAGTATGACTTGTATCGCCCACAACTCACTTGTGTTCTACTCGTGCATTTAACATCAACGCATAAAACCTGGCTCTGATACCACTGTTGGGAACGTAGTAATTTCAAAAAAATTCCTACGCACACACAAGATCATGGTGATGGCATAGCAACGAGAGGGGAGAGTGTATGTCCACGTACCCTCGTAGACCGTAAGCGGAAGCGTTAGCACAACGCGGTTGATGTAGTCGTACGTCTTCACGATCCGACCGATCCAAGCACCGAACGTACGGAGCCTCTGACTTCAGCACACATTCAGCTCGATGATGATCTCCGGCCTACGATCCAGCCGAGCTCTGGAGATGAGTTCCGTGAGCACGACGGTGTGGTGACGATGATGATGTTCTACCGGCGCAGGGCTTCACCTAAACTCCGCGACGATATGACCGAGGTGGAATATGGTGGAAGGGGGCACCGCACACGGCTAAGGAACGATCCGTAGATCAACTTGTGTGTCTGTGGGGTGCTCCCCCCGCCCCCGTATATAAAGGAGCCAAGGGGGGAGGAGGCGGCCGGCCTAGAGGGCGCGCCAAGGGGGGAGTCCTACTCCCACCGGGAGTAGGACTCCCCTTTTCCAAGTAGGAGTAGGAGAAGGGGGGAAAGAGGAGGAAGAGGGGAAGGAAAGGGGGGGCGCCGCCCCCCTTCCCTTGTCCTATTCGGACTAGGAGGGGGAGGGGCGCGCGGCCCCCTCCTGGCTCCTTCCCTCTTCTCCCTCTTGGCCCATGTAGGCCCATTAACCCCCCAAGGGGTTCCGGTAACCTCCCGGTACTCCGGTAAAATGCCGATTTCACCCGGAACCATTCCGATGTCCAAATATAGGCTTCCAATATATCAATCTTTATGTCTCGACCATTCCGAGACTCCTCGTCATGTCCGTGATCACATCTGGTACTCCGAACAAACTTCGGTACATCAAAACATATAAACTCATAATAAAACTGTCATCGAAACGTTAAGCGTGCGGACCCTACGGGTTCGAGAACTATGTAGACATGACCTAAAACCATTCTCGGTCAATAACCAATAGCGGGACCTGGATGCCCATATTGGTTCCTACATATTCTACGAAGATCTTTATCGGTCAAACCGCATAACAACATACTTTGTTCCCTTTGTCATCGGTATGTTACTTGCCCGAGATTTGATCGTCGGTATCCAATACCTAGTTCAATCTCGTTACCGGCAAGTCTCTTTACTCGTTCCGTAATACATCATCTCATAACTAACTTATTAGTTACATGCTTGCAAGGCTTAGGTGATGAGTATTACCAAGAGGGCCAAGAGATACCTCTCCGACAATCGGAGTGACAAAACCTAATCTCGAATTATGCCAACTCAACATGTACCTTCGGAAACACTCTAGAGCACCTTTATAATCACCTAGTTACGTTGTGGCGTTTGGTAGCACACAAAGTGTTCTTCCGGTATACAGGAGTTGCACAATCTCATAGTTGCAGGAACTTCGTATAAGTCATGAAGAAAGCAATAGCAGTATACTAAACGATCAATTGCTAGGCTAACGGAATGGGTCATGTCAATTACATCATTCTCCTAATGATGTGATCCCACTAATCAAATGACAACACATGTCTATGATTAGGAAACATAACCATCTTTATTTAATGAGCTAGTCAAGTAGAGGCATACTAGTGACTATAGTTTTGTCTATGTATTCACACATGTATCATGTTTCCGGTTAATACAATTCTAGCATGAATAATAAACATTTATCATGATATGAGGAAATAAATAATAACTTTATTATTGCCTCTAGGGCATATTTCCTTCAGTCTCCCACTTGCACTGGAGTCAATAATCTAGATTACATAGTAATGATTCTGACACCCATGGAGTCTTGGTGTTGATCATGTTTTGCTCGTGAGAGAGGCTTAGTCAATGGGTCTGCAACATTCAGATCCGTATGTATCTTGCAAATCTCTATGTCTCCCACTTGGACTTGGTCCCGAATGGAATTGAAGCATCTCTTGATGTGCTTGGTCCTCTTGTGAAATTTGGATTCCTTTGCCAAGGCAATTGCACCAGTATTATCACAGAAGATCTTCATTGGTCCCGATGCACTAGGTATGACACCTAGATCGGAAATGAACTCCTTCATCCAGACTCCTTCATTTGCTGCTTCAGAAGCAGCTATGTACTCGGCTTCACATGTAGATCCCGCCACGACGCTTTGTTTAGAACTGCACCAACTTACAGCTCCACCGTTTAATAAAAACACGTATCTGGTTTGCGATTTAGAATCGTCCGGATCAGTGTCAAAGCTTGCATCGACGTAACCATTTACGACTAGCTCTTTGTCACCTCCATATACGAGAAACATATCCTTAGTCCTTTTCAGGTATTTCAGGATGTTCTTGACCGCTGTCCAGTGATCCACTCCTGGATTACTTTGGTACCTTCCCGCCAAGCTTATTGCTAAGCATACATCAGGTCTGGTACACAGCATTGCATACATGATAGAGCCTATGGCTGAAGCATAGGGAACATTTTTCATTTTCTCTCTATCTTCTGCTGTGGTCGGGCATTGAGTTTGACTCAACTTCACACCTTGTAGCACAGGCAAGAATCCTTTCTTTGCCTGATACATTTTGAACTTTTTCAAAATTTTGTCAAGGTATGTGCTTTGTGAAAGTCCTATTAAGCATCTTGATCTATCTCTATAGATCTTGATGCCCAATATGTAAGCAGCTTCACCGAGGTCTTTCATTGAAATTTTTTTATTCAAGTATCCCTTTATGCTATCCAGAAATTCTATATCATTTCCAATTAATAATATGTCATCTACGTATAAAACTAGAAATGCTACAGAGCTCCCACTCACTTTCTTGTAAATACAGGCTTCTCCAAAAGCTTGTATAAAACCATATGCTTTGATCACACTATCAAAGCGTTTATTCCAACTCCGAGATGCTTGCACCAGTCCATAAATGGAACGCTGGAGCTTGCATACTTTGTTAGTACCTTTTGGATCAACAAAACCTTCCGGTTGCATCATATACAACTCTTCTTCTAGAAATCCATTCAAGAATGCAGTCTTGACATCCATTTGCCAAATTTCATAATCATGAAATGCAGCAATAGCTAACATGATTCGGACAGACTTAAGCATCGCTATGGGTGAGAAAGTCTCATCGTAGTCAACCCCTTGAACTTGTCGAAAGCCTTTCGCAACAAGTCGAGCTTTATAGACAGTTACATTACCATCAGCGTTAGTCTTCTTCTTAAAGATCCATTTATTCTCAATGGCTTGCTGATCATCGGGCAAGTCAACCAAAGTCCATACTTTGTTTTCATACATGGATCCCATCTCAGATTTCATGGCCTCTAGCCATTTTGCGGAATCTGGGCTCATCATCGCTTCCTCATAGTTCGTTGGTTCATCCTGGTCAAGTAACATGACTTCCAGAATAGGATTACCGTAACATTCTGGTGCGGATCTCACTTTGGTAGACCTACGAGGTTCAGCAGAAACTTGATCTGAAGTTTCATGATCAATATCATTAGCTTCCTCACTAATTGGTGTAGTCGTCACAGGAACCGGTTCTCGTGATGAACTACTTTCCAATAAGGGAGTAGATACAGTTATCTCATCAAGTTCTACTTTCCTCCCACTCACTTCTTTCGAGAGAAACTCCTTCTCTAGAAAGGATCCATTCTTAGCAACGAATATCTTGCCTTCGGATCTGTGATAGAAGGTGTATCCAACAGTCTCTTTTGGATATCCTATGAAGACACATTTCTCCGATTTGGGTTCGAGCTTATCTGGTTGAAGTTTCTTTACATAAGCATCGCAGCCCCAAACTTTAAGAAACGACAACTTTGGTTTCTTGCCAAACCACAGTTCATAAGGCGTCGTCTCAACGGATTTTGATGGTTCCCTATTTAACGTGAATGCGGCCGTCTCTAAAGCATAACCCCAAAACGATAGCGGTAAATCGGTAAGAGACATCATAGATCGCACCATATCAAGTAAAGTACGATTACGACGTTCGGACACACCATTTCATTATGGTGTTCCGGGTGGCGTGAGTTGCGAAACTATTCCGCATTGTTTCAAATGTAAACCAAACTCGTAACTCAAATATTCTCCTCCACGATCAGATCGTAGAAACTTTATTTTCTTGTTACGGTGATTTTCCACTTCACTCTGAAATTCTTTGAACTTTTCAAATGTTTCAGACTTGTGCTTCATTAAGTAGATATACCCATATCTGCTCAAATCATCTGTGAAGGTGAGAAAATAACGATATCCGCCACGAGCCTCAACATTCATCGGACCACATACATCTGTATGTATGATTTCCAACAAATCTGTTGCTCTCTCCATAGTTCCGGAGAACGGTGTTTTAGTCATCTTGCCCATGAGGCACGGTTCGCAAGTACCAAGTGATTCATAATCAAGTGATTCCAGAAGTCCATCAGTATGGAGTTTCTTCATGCGTTTTACACCGATATGACCTAAACGGCAGTGCCACAAATAAGTTGCACTATCATTATCAACTCTGCATCTTTTGGCTTCAACATTATGAATATGTGTATCACTACTATCGAGATTCAATAAAAATAGACCACTCTTCAAGGGTGCATGACCATAAAAGATATTACTCATATAAATAGAACAACCATTATTCTCTGATTTAATTGAATAACCGTCTCGCATTAAACAAGATCCAGATATAATGTTCATGCTCAACGCTGGCACCAAATAACAATTATTCAGGTCTAAAACTAATCCCGAAGGTAGATGTAGAGGTGGCGTGCCGACCGCGATCACATCGACTTTGGAACCATTTCCCATGCGCATCGTCACCTCGTCCTTGGCTAGTGCTCGCTTATTCCGTAGTCCCTGTTTCGAGTTGCAAATATTAGCAACAGAACTAATATCAAATACCTAGGTGCTACTACGAGCTCTAGTTAGGTACACATCAATAACATGTATATCACATATACCTTTGTTTACTTTGCCATCCTTCTTATCCGCCAAATACTTGGGGCATTTCCGCTTCTAGTGACCAGTCTGCTTGCAGTAGAAGCACTCAGTTTCAGGCTTAGGTCCAGACTTGGGTTTCTTCTCTTGAGCATCAACTTGCTTGCCGTTCTTTTTGAAGTTCCCCTTCTTCTTCCCTTTGCCCTTTTTCTTGAAACTAGTGGTCTTGTTGACCATCAACACTTGATGATCCTTCTTGATTTCTACCTCCGCGGCTTTTAGCATTGCGAAGAGCTCGGGAATAGTCTTGTTCATCCCTTGCATATTATAGTTCATCACAAAGCTCTTGTAGCTTGGTGGCAGTGATTGGAGAATTCTGTCAATGACACTATCATCAGGAAGATTAACTCCCAGTTGAATCAAGTGATTATTATACCCAGACATTCTGAGTATGTGTTCACTGACAGAACTATTCTCCTCCATCTTGCAGCTATAGAACTTATTGGAGACTTCATATCTCTCAATCCGGGCATTTGCTTGAAATATTAACTTCAACTCTTGGAACATCTCATATGCTCCATGACGTTCAAAACGTTGTTGAAGACCCGGTTCTAAGCCGTAAAGCATGGCACACTGAACTATAGAGTAGTCATCAGCTTTGCTCTGCCAGACGTTCTTAATGTCGTCAGTTGCATCAGCAGCAGGCCTAGCACCCAGCTGTGCTTCCAGGACGTAACTTTTCTGTGCAGCAATGAGGATAATCCTCAGGTTACGGACCCAGTCCGTGTAATTGCTACCATCATCTTTCAACTTTGCTTTCTCAAGGAACGCATTAAAATTCAACGGAACAACAGCACGAGCCATCTATCTACAAACAAACATAGACAAGCAAGATACTATCAGGTACTAAGTTCATGATAAATTTAAGTTCAATTAATCATATTACTTAAGAACTCCCACTTAGACAGACATCTCTCTAGTCATCTAAGTGATCACGTGATCCAAATCAACTAAACCATAACCGATCATCACGTGAGATGGAGTAGTTTTCAATGGTGAACATCACTATGTTGATCATATCTACTATATGATTCACGCTCGACCTTTCGGTCTCCGTGTTCCGAGGCCATATCTGCATATGCTAGGCTCGTCAAGTTTAACCTGAGTATTCTGCGTGTGCAAAACTGGCTTGCACCCGTTGTAGATGGACGTAGAGCTTATAACACCTGATCATCACGTGGTGTCTCGGCACGACGAACTTTGGCAACGGTGCATACTCAGGGAGAACACTTCTTGATAATTTTAGTGAGAGATCATCTTAAAATGCTACCGTCAATCAAAGCAAGATAAGATGCATAAAAGATAAACATCACATGCAATCAATATAAGTGATATGATATGGCCATCATCATCTTGTGCTTGTGATCTCCATCTCCGAAGCACCGTCGTGATCACCATCGTCACCGGCGCGACGCCTTGATCTCCATCGTAGCATCGTTGTCGTTTACGCCATCTATTGCTTCTACGACTATCGCTACCACTTAGTGATAAAGTAAAGCAATTACAGGGCGTTTCCATTTCATACAATAAAGCGACAACCATATGGCTCCTGCCAGTTGCCGATAACTTCGGTTACAAAACATGATCATCTCATACAATAAAATATAGCATCACGTCTTGACCATATCACATCACATCATGCCCTGCAAAAACAAGTTAGACGTCCTCTACTTTGTTGTTGCAAATTTTACGTGGCTGCTACGGGCTTAGCAAGAACCGTTCTTACCTACGCATCAAAAACCACAACGATAGTTCGTTAAGTTGGTGCTATTTTAACCTTCGCAAGGACCGGGCGTAGACACACTCGATTCAGCTAAAGTGAGAGAGACAGACACCCGCCAGCCACCTTTAAGCACGAGTGCTCGTAACGGTGAAACCAGTCTCGCGTAAGCGTACGCGTAATGTTGGTCCGGGCCGCTTCATCTCACAATACCGCCGAACCAAAGTATGACATGCTGGTAAGCAGTATGACTTGTATTGCCCACAACTCACTTGTGTTCTACTCGTGCATATAACATCAACGCATAAAACCTGGCTCTGATACCACTATTGGGAACGTAGTAATTTCAAAAAAATTCCTACGCACACGCAAGATCATGGTGATGGCATAGTAACGAGAGGGGAGAGTGTATGTCCACGTACCCTCGTAGACCGTAAGCAGAAGCGTTAGCACAACGCGGTTGATGTAGTCATACGTCTTCATGATCCGACCGATCCAAGAACCGAACGTATGGAGCCTCCGAGTTCAGCACACGTTCAGCTCGATGACGATCTCCGGCCTCCGATCCAGCCGAGCTCCGGAGATGAGTTCCGTCAGCACGACGGTGTGGTGACGATGATGATGTTCTACCGGCGCAGGGCTTCGCCTAAACTCCGCGACGATATGACCGAGGTGGAATATGGTGGAAGAGGGCACCGCACACGGCTAAGGAACGATCCGTAGATCAACTTGTGTGTCTTTGGGGTGCCCCCCCCCCCGCCCCTGTATATAAAGGAGCCAAGGGGGGAGGAGGCGGCCGGCCTAGAGGGCGCTCCAAGGGGGGAGTCCTACTCCCACCGGGAGTAGGACTCCCCTTTTCCAAGTAGGAGTAGGAGAAGGGGGGAAAGAGGAGGAAGAGGGGAAGGAAAGGGGGGGCGCCGCCCCCTTCCCTTGTCCTATTCGGACTAGGAGGGGGAGGGGCGCGCGGCCCCCTCCTGGCTCCTTCCCTCTTCTCCCTCTTGGCCCATGTAGGCCCATTAACCCCCCGGGGGGTTCCGGTAACCTCCCGGTACTCCGGTAAAATGCCGATTTCACCCGGATCCATTCCGATGTCCAAATATAGGCTTCTAATATATCAATCTTTATGTCTCGACCATTCCGAGACTCCTCGTCATGTCCGTGATCACATCTGGGACTCCGAACAAACTTCGGTACATCAAAACTTATAAACTCATAATAAGACTGTCATCGAAACGTTAAGCGTGCGGACCCTACGGGTTCGAGAACTATGTAGATATGACCTAAAACCATTCTCGGTCAATAACCAATAGCGGGACCTGGATGCCCATATTGGTTCCTACATATTCTATGAAGATCTTTATCGGTCAAATCGCAAAACAACATACTTTGTTCCCTTTGTCATCGGTATGTTACTTGCCCGAGATTTGATCGTCGGTATCCAATACCTAGTTCAATCTCGTTACCGGCAAGTCTCTTTACTCGTTCCGTAATACATCATCTCATAACTAACTTATTAGTTACATGCTTGCAAGGCTTAGGTGATGAGTATTACCGAGAGGGCCAAGAGATACCTCTCCGATAATCGGAGTGACAAAACCTAATCTCGAATTATGCCAACTCAACATGTACCTTCGGAAACACCTGTAGAGCACCTTTATAATCACCCAGTTATGTTGTGGCGTTTGGTAGCACACAAAGTGTTCTTCCGGTATATGGGAGTTGCACAATCTCATAGTTGCAGGAACTTTGTATAAGTCATGAAGAAAGCAATAGCAGTATACTAAACGATCAAGTGCTAGGCTAACGGAATGGGTCATGTCAATCACATAATTCTCCTAATGATGTGATCCCACTAATCAAATGACAACACATGTCTATGGTTAGGAAACATAACCGTCTTTGATTAATGAGCTAGTCAAGTAGAGGCATACTAGTGACTATAGTTTTGTCTATGTATTCACACATGTATCATGTTTCCGGTTAATACAATTCTAGATGAATAATAAACATTTATCATGATATGAGGAAATAAATAATAACTTTATTATTGCCTCTAGGGCATATTTCCTTCACCCAGATGCGGCGCCAGCGGGGGCGAGGACGCTGGTCTGAGAGGTGATGGGGGCGTCCAGGAGCTTGAGGAGGATGTGGATGAGGAGGTCGTCCGGCAGTGCGTTGAGCCGGTCCTCGACGCCGGCGGCGTCGGAGAGCTTTGGCGGCAGCTACTCTGGCATGCACTCCGTGGAAGCACGAGGCAAGAGGTATGCTGTGCGCCTCAGGTCACATCGGGACGCCGGTGGCTGGGGATGGGAATGGATCAGGACTCGGGAGGAGGCTGCACTCAATCGATTCGGGAGGATCCGGGGACGACGTCCTGCTCCAGCACTTGAACCTCATTTGCCTCCGTCGGGAATGACGCCAGGCTGCTGAACACCATCCAAGCCTTGGGCGTTGGCGACCTCGTCATCTGCCTCCCCAGGCATGACATTATGATAAAAGGTTGTTTGAAGCTAGTTTGTTGGGGTGAAAATCATTTCATAAGTGTAAAATCGACACTGAACCATGACATGGAAATTACTACAATCCTAGATTGTGCCGGAACTCTACTGGAATCCTGCAGGCGATTCATCTTCAGGAATCAATCTTGTTTTCCATTCCCCTCGCCTTGCATTGGGAAGGATCTGAAGCTGGTGTTCACAAGTATGGCCTCTACTCTGGACTGCTGTCGGTCTCCACCCATGAGGCGACGCTGTCAAGGAAATCTAGGAGGTCTTGCTCCCATGTATTTGTTGATGAATTGCTGCTCTGTTAATCCTTTTGCTTGCCTGCGTGCAACACTTCCTGTGGTGTTTGGTGGAAGATTAGTGTAGCTGAGCACATCTTTGTAGATCCTAGATTTTAGTTTTTTTGTTTTTACGTCTTGCAAGACTTGACAGCCTTAGGCTGAGACCATTGTATCAAGCTGGTTTCGTGTTTCTATAAGAAATGGAGCCGGGGAGGTTGCCTCCCTGTTCATCTAAAAAAACATGGAAATTACTGGTTTTGATGCCACTATGCTTCAATTCAGATGATTCAGTTCAAACAATAGTATTTCAACAAAAGACAGAGTACTTGTACTGGTCTATTTGTGTGTTTGTACTGAGCTATTTTCACATATTGGACTTTACTCTGTTTTTCGATATGGTTTTCCTCATTACTTAATTTAACCATTCGAACTGATGATTACGTTAGCTCCAAACTTTTTAACTTATAGTAGCAAATATCTTCAAGTTATCTTTGTTCTCATTTGAACTTATGGCGTCACCACATCCGAGCTCGTGGTGTTCATCACTTTTTAGGTGAATTCATTGTTATAATTTTTAGCATTGGCACAAGCATTTCAACTAGCACTAAGAGCCAGCACTAAGGGCCAGCAGCGTTAGTAACTTGTACCCATGGGTGAGTTCATAAATGCACCTTTTAGACAGTAATAATTGAATGTCTCAGAAAAACATCCAGATGAAAACTACAATTAGAATAAGAAAAGCACATGCACACAGCACGCACAACCCACACCAGTACAACACATGAGCACACGCAGGCACGAACACGAAGCCATCGTCGTCCAGCGGACGCACGCCATGGCTGGGCTTGACAACTCGAAAGGCTCTGACCTCGACCAAGTGCAGTAGCTGAGCCACACTGCTGCAGGACAGCGAGGACGTGCTCGAACGGATGTCGCTTGTGGGAACCAGTGGGATCCAGGTTGCTGCTGCGATGAACCTCCTGCGAAGGTGGCGTTGAACGGCCTGCGGTCACTACTAGGGAAAAGCCTAGCAGCAGCGCGGGTTTTGGGCCTATTAGTAGCGCGGGAGCCGGCGCTACTAATAAGGCGCTACAGCTAACTTATAGGAGTAGCGCGGGTGCAACCCGCGCTACAGCTAACGTATAGCAGTAGCATGGGTAAAAACCCGCGATACTACTAATCTGTAATCTCTGGATTTTTTTTGAATTTTTTTTTTTGATTTTTTGCCTAATTTTCAAATTTCTGAATTATTTTAACCTCAAATCTCTAATCACCCCTCATCGCTGCTCAATTTAATCTCTAATCACTCCTCATCATTCCAAATCATCTAACTTCCCGGACGGTCACCCATCCTCTCACTACTCCAGCCTGAGCACGCTTAACTTCCGGGTTCTATTCTCCCTCGTTTCCAAGTCTGCACTTGTTGTTTTTCTGACAATAGTAAGATGACAATCCTATTAACCTCAGGAATTTAGCTTGAGCATGAAGTCACACATTTCACTGTTTGAGTTTGAAACTATTGTTCTAAAAAATTTAGTAACACTAATATTTCTTGAATAATTAGTTTGACCATAGTTTGACCAGATTTGACCACAGTTTGACCATAGTTTGACCAGATTTGACCAAAATTCAAAAAAACTAAAATAATTATTTAGTAACACTAATATTCTTGAATAATTAGTTTGACCATAGTTTGACCAGATTTAAAAAAAATTTAAAAAAACTGATTTTTTTTGAATTTTTTTGGCTCCAGATCTTAAAAGCCCCGTAACTTTTTTTCTGTTAGGTTTTTGAGGATTTTAGTATCTTTGCTAAGTGGGCCTTTGGAGGTAAAAAGGAAAAATAAGCAAATGCAAAAGTTATGGCCATTTTACATATAAAAAACTTTTTCATCCGAGTTCGTATGCAAAAGTTATGGCCATTTTACAAATTTCCAGAGAGATTTTGCAAATAAAGTCGAAATTCAGATTTGTAAATTTTCCCAACAACTAGACCACATATCACATGGGAAACTTATTTTCTTTTATTTTTTTGACATTTTTATCATTTTCTTTTATTTTTTAAAACTGAAAAAGCGGTCCACGGGGGGGGGGGGGGGGGGGGGTAGACTTTGAAAAATTTGCAAATATATAGGCCATACCCCGCGCTACTACTATGGCAGACGATTAGTAGTAGCGAGGGGTAAAAACCCGCGCTACTACTATTAACTTAGTAGTAGCGCGGGTTTATAACCATCGCTACTACTATGGCATGGTCCAGGGGCCACTTAGTAGTAGCGGGGGCTAAAAACCCGCGCTACTGCTATAAACTTAGTAGTAGCGAGGGTTAAAAACCCGCGCTACTACTATGGCATGTCCCGGGGGGCATGGTAGAGACCGCTTAGTAGTAGCGAGGGTTATAAACCCGCGCTGCTGCTATCAACTTAGTAGTAGCGAGGTTTAAAAACCTGCGCTGCTAGTAAGTAGCAGTAGCGAGGGTTTTTAACCCTCCCTGCTGCTAAGATTTTGTGTATAGGCTTTTCCCTAGTAGTGGGTGGTGGCTGTGATCGGCCAGGGCGCTCCTAAAGACATGACAACATAAAAAAAATCTTAGTGTTACAAGAGATAATACAAGCAAATATGCATTCCAGTCATATGAGCAAATGAATAAAAATTCAGCCATACAAGCAAAAAAGAAATGAATAATCACATGTAATTTCCAGAAAGGGAAGAACATTTTGAACTCTTTTGCAAGTATATGTGATAAATAGATACACTGTATCCATTGAACTGACATTTTTTTCTCAATGAACTTTTGTGATATAGGTACTAGAATTTGTACCAATAGTTTATATATACCATGTCAAAAGCAAACAACATGCATATATATTGATCTGCTAGTCCACATCAACGAGCACGACACCAGCATACAACAATAACCAGTCATGGCGCCTTGACCTGACCTCCTTTGACCTATGATCTGGTGTCGTTGGTTTGTTATCCTTGCTATCAGTCGCAATTCTCCTGAACTTGGCTTAGACTGGTAGTAGAACTTACCGGCTCTCCACACTAGCACTGAAGACATTTACACAAACACAAAATGAACCTCCTAGCATTTATTCTGTGAACTTTTCTCAAGGTACACATGTTTCCCTAAATTTGCAAGTTGATTTTCTTCTTTCTTTATCAGATAACTTACACATATAGATCTTCTTTACAAAATTATATAAACAACACCACACGTGTGTACTAGTTTATTCGAACATTCCATAGGTATAAAATCTGTATAATTAGAATAGAAGTGCTTTTTAGGAGTACTTAGGGAGTGAATACAAGCTTATTTAGAACATGCTATCAAGAATTCAGCAAGGGGAATGGATGTTCTTCAAGAGAATTTAGGGGAGAGAGCGAGGGGAAACCTTGGCGGCAGCAATATGAGGCTGTGGCAACTAATATGACAGTGGGCTTGACCTCATCCGAGCATAGGAACTAGGCGAATGAACTTACCACGTCCATGTCGGCACAGGCGATCGGACATTGGCAGGGAGATGTAGGCCTTAGCAGCTTGAGACGTTTGGACCTGCAAAAAATGGTGAATGAACTGCTAACCTAGGCACATGAATGCATTGGTTTACCAGTTAATACATCCGTCTCATTATTCAGTTTTACCAGTTAATTCAAACAAACCAGAAGTGAAGCTTAGTTGCGAGCACTTGAATACGAGGAAGTCCAACTCTGCTGCAATCATAAGGTCCACTAGAGCATCAGAAAAATGTAATCATCCAAGAGTTCTAGTACAGAGCATGTATAACACTGAATTTGTTTCTTCGAACTTACCAGTTTTCAGGGTCAAAACTTCATCTCTGCATTTTGCCTATCCTACTGAGGGCTTGTAGATGTCAGCTTGGAAAACGTACCCACCTTTTAGCATTCCTTCATTGTTTATGGAAGAACGCCAAGAGTTATTGCATGCCAAGTCACATCATAACAGCCATAGAACTATTGAGTGATAGAATGAATAAGTACAGAGATCAATTTTTGTAGTTATAACCGAAATAGTGAGCTTAAAACAAATCCTTGCTCATGATGTATTTTTCAAACCCTCCTCATGCTCATTTTGGATCATTTTTTCCTGAACTCCCAGATTCCAGAACTACCGGGTGTTCTGGGTTTTTTTATGAACTTTTTTGTTATATCTTATTCAGAACTTAATACCAATATAATTTTTTTGTTATGATGGTACTAATCTGTTTGTAATGCTGGTACTGATCTTCTGAAACATACGTCGTGGAACCGTCAGACGAGTGACCTGCCATCTCAAACTTAGGATATTGGATTTATCTCCAAGATTAGATAGTAAATCAAGTGGCCTTCTACTGATTGCTGAAGCATTTGTACATGTAAACTTTTTTTGCTGAACTGCTACAATTTTTCTGCTCCACACTTACTACCACTCAAGGGTGAACTGATATCAAACTTCTATTTTTTGCCAAACTGTGAAAAAAATCTGTGTTGTTTACGTCCATGGCGGTAGTGTGCAGCAGTCGAGCATGTAGTGCGTGTGCTGGCTGCCAATGCTGTTTGTTGTTGCCGTTATTACTAAAAGCATGCTGGCTACATCTCCAGCAAGCTTCCATAGAATTGACATGCATAATTCAAACTAATATAAAAGATGTTGAATCAATCAATGATCATTCATCAGCTTGGACTATTGTGTGTGCTTGACTTGGATGACCGTGCAGTGCTTGGTGAAGATGGTGTCCGTGATTCTACTTGGACTAATGTCCACGCTCCACTTGGACGACTGCCAGTAACCATGGTGGACGAGCTCATGGCCGAGGGTGGATAAGGCTACAACCGGGAACTGTAGGTGGCCGTGCTTGTTCTCAGCGATGAACTCACACGGGGTGGAGGTGATGGCGGGAAGCAGGGATCTCATGTGGCCTTCATCTCGCCACTGGATACGGGGTGCTCGCGCTCGTGGACACGGAGGACGGGATTGACAGCAAAACAGGTAGCCTCCCGAGCTGCGGGGTGGAACGGCTCGGCGTTGTCTGTTGAACGGCCTGGTTTGGTAGTAGTGAACGGCTGGGGCGCTGTAGTGACAGAGCCCGACCGGCGGGAGGAGGTAGCGTGGTGAGCTTAAGACTCCATTTGTGCAGGGCAGCACCGGGTCTGCACTATACTTTTTAGAAAGGTGTACCTGTACTTCTCAAAGTAATGGAATAGGGTACTTTCTCCTGTAACTTTTTAAATAAAAGTATGACGCAACCATCGGTATTTTAAGCACTATGATTTGTAGCCCTCACAAAAGAAAGCATGAGAATTATTCAGCAAAACACAA
This sequence comes from Triticum timopheevii, assembly GCA_963921465.1. Taxonomy (NCBI): domain Eukaryota; kingdom Viridiplantae; phylum Streptophyta; class Magnoliopsida; order Poales; family Poaceae; genus Triticum; species Triticum timopheevii. The sequence goes on from OY997270.1 coordinate 112,152,460, forward strand.
AAAGTGAATAGCAAAATATTTTTTGATTTACCAAGTGATATGTATCTAGAGTGCAAAGCTGTCAAGCAAATGCACAATAATTTTTACTAACACATGAAGTGGATGTATGCGTGCCTTGTAGCATAGGGTTGTACTGACACACTCAGCATCAGGAAATTTACAATTCGCACAAGATCAAACTGCACCAGTTCGTGATGCGAGGGCCAGCAGCTTGGCTCGTCGTCATCGAACTGAACCCCGCGCCCCTGTTGAACTGCTGAAACATTTTAGTATGGTTTAGATACAGTTCCAAACTAGTACCTGAAAATCCCATCCGCAGATATGCATGTAAGCTTCAGAGTTGGAAGTAATCTAAACATAGCCATCTCAAAACATTGAAACTGATACATGCACGCAGGAACGAAACAGGTACAAGCAATACAAACAGGCAACATGAGCAGAAATCTCTAGATGGATAAGAATAGAGCATCAAGAAGATTCATCAAATTCATACCAAAAATGCCGAATCAGGGGGCGGAGCACGGGGTGGCCTGCACGCTACTCTTTTTTGAGTGACCGGCAGCTAAGCAATAAGTTGGACTGAGGAGCTGCAGATCTTCCACTTGACTAGCCCCAACGACCACATTGGCAGCAGCATGAACGTTGCCAACTGAACGGGCTCTGGTGGTGGTGGTGAACGGCCTGGTGACTGAGGTTGAACAGACTATGAGCTGAGGCGGCAGAGGGTGACGCCGAAGTGGCAGTAGCAACATGCGGTGGATTGGGGAGGCTTGGAGGAACGCGGCCGACAGTATTGTAGGCCACGACGGCCATGGTGGCGGGTGGTCTCCAGGGCTGGCTGCGTGCAGGGCTGCAGGGAGGCAGCTGGGTGGAGGATGGCGCCACCGGTGGCCACTCCCTGATCTCGACACCATCAATAGGAGAGCAACACTCAGCTGGGATGGCACGTGGTTTGGGGTAGCGCACGGAGGCGAGAGGCGGGGACGGCGCGTGGCACAGCATGCAGTGACACAAATGGCCGTGGTTGCAACACACGGAGTGACGCATGTGTCCGAACTGATGGCTGCAATGAAACTCAGACGCCCTGAAGCCATGGGGTTGGACTGATGGACGCGACGAACTCCGCCACTATGGGCTGTCGTGGGCCGCAGTGGCTCTAGTGGAGGAACTACACGATACACAATTTTTTCCATCATGCAAAGTAAACATTTGGACTTAAATAGTCCAATTAGAAGTACTAAATACAACCAACCCTCTCAACTTTAAGTTTGTAAACAATGTGGGCAGTGACAATGAACTAATGAACTATAGACAGTCGGTTGTTAAAAAATAAACTACCTAAATTCCTCAACCAGAACTGTAGATATTAGCAAATTTGAACTTATAGTAATTCATTAAATCGGTGAACCCGAGTTTTTGAAATCTTTTCTGCAAAAACTATGTACATTGCAAGTGCTCGTAGGATTTTTTTGAACTGACCGTATGATAGTATTTGAGATTTTCTAGAATATTTATTCTGTTATCAGGAGCTATGTAATCCATTTGGGATTGTATAAACAAACATACGGTGGCATACTATGGATCTCCTAAAGAAACAAACTTGCAATGAAACTGTATTTTTCTATAACACAGATGAAACTGTATTTGTGCTTACTTTATGAACTGATGATAAATTACATCATGAACTCCTACGCATAGTGTTTGTTTATTTTTTTTGGACAGAGCATATGATTTGTGAGCTGCATAGGCGAGATAAATCATCCATTCTACACTTTCTGAACACTCGAGATAGCAATACACGAACTTACCGGGAGAGATCACACTGAACTGATGGGTCTTTGAAATGTAGATGGCAAGTATGCACTCCGCCGCTCTGCTGTGAGGGGGGTTTTCATTATCACTGGCATCCTTGTCATACTGAGCAGGAGATGGGCGCCCAGTTATCGTCGAAGAGCTTGAGGAGGCGCTTCAGGACTGGCCAAACATCCTAATTGGAGAAGCCAAGAGGCTTCATGGCCTCTAGCTCCTTTCTAGCAGCATTAGCATTGTTGGAAACCATGGCCTTTAATGAAATGGTTTAGGGATCACTCCCAGCCAGTCCCATTGCTACTTTTGCTGCAGAGAACATGAATATAAAGCAGATGGTGACTCATCGATTTTTCTTTACGACATATCTAAACTTATAGAATTTTGAAACTTGCACTGACGATATTTAGGTGATATATCTAAACTTTACAGAATTTTGAAGAAATTCGCTGCAAATAATTACATATTTCGGTGATATATCGAAAGTTACAGAATTTTGAAACTTGCACCGACGATGTTTCTGCACACGCACCAACTATTCTGTGATTTTAGCAATGCCACTAAATTTACTTGTCCTTGACGTGTAAAATGAACTGAAATGCATACGAAGGTGCACTGAAAACGATGCTTTTTTTCATTTTTGTCCTAGAGACATATCAACTAACTTAAAAGCATACTCACGGCCCTATATAGGGATGTTACTAGTTTTTTTTGGTTCTTAAGAGACATAAACAAACACCTAGCAAGCACAAAGCTACTAATTTTTGTTTTCTGTTTGTCCTTGTTTTTTCTCATAGCAAATTCGTGTCATACAAATGCAAAATGAAGACAAAAATGGTTGTGTCAAGTAGTAATCAGCAGGCAACATCTGCACATGCACGTAATTTTGAGAGTGAAAGAGGAGAGAACAAGAGTCAAAGATGAAACAAAAACATTTTTACTAGTTCGTAAAATCATCAGCTATCAGTTCAAGAGTCGAAATGGACAGAGTTCATCGAGTCTCAGCTATAAGTTCACGCAAGCTACAGAGATGGAGAGAACTTTTTTTAGAATCGAATTGAATTGAAAAAACAAACTGAACTGAGTGCGTCGATTTACCGGAGGTGGGGGCGGCCGGGTGCGTGCTCAGCGCAGCGTGCCTCGTGCGGGAGTAAGCAAGAGGAAGAGGCAGCCCGGGGTGTGCTCGGCGCGGCGCTAGGAGATGGCAAGAGGAGAGAGGAGGCCGGGCACACCACCCCGGAGGTGGCTGCAGGAGCACGGCGACGGGGTCACGTGTTCGGAAGGTGGAGCGCGGGGTGACCTTCACGCAGCTCCTTGAGCGACCGAGCATGGAGCAAGAAGTTGGACGGCGCGCAGTGGCCGCGGGATGCAGCGACGCGGATGCGATGGTCCTCTGCGGGGGTGGGGGGGTCGCCAAGACGGTGGTAGGGATGGCTGGTCGCGGCGATTGGTGGCGCTAGGGTGGCTCCCGACGGCGACGGCTGGCTGTAGGGTGGCAACGGTGGCGGGTGGAAGTAGGGGCGGCGCCGGCGTTGGGTGGAAGCTGGGGGCCGCGCCAGGAGCGAGGGAGGAAGTGGGGGAGGGGGGAAGCGGGGAGTGATGGGCGCGCCGGTGGCGAGTGGAAGCAGGGGCGGTGCCGGCGTTGGGTGGAAGCAGGGGGCGGCACCGGGAGCGAGGGAGGAAGTGGGGGCGGGGCGGCGCTGGGATGTGGGGAGGAGATGGGGGTGGGCGGGCGGAGCCGGGAGCTGTGGGCAGGTGGGGGCGGGCGGCGCCGGAAGCCGGGGGCAGGTGGGTGGCGGACGGCGCCGGGAGCTGGGGAGGAGGTGGTGGGCGGGTGGCACCGACTAGGAGAAGGTAAGATGGGGGTTGGTCGGCAGGGTGGGGGTGGGATTTTTCTAGTTCAGCATCATCAGCTGATGTAAAAAACCAGATGCGGTCTATATAGGGTGAGATGGTAACAGAATATTATTCTGTTACTAGTAACAAAATAGTCCAGCCCTATATATATATATGAGTTTTATGTCCTCTACAACATTCACTTATTGCTAATTCTTTAAGTTGATTTCTTCTACTAAGTGAATGTGATCAGACCCTTCCACCTCTATGCTAACCTCAACCCAGTCTATTCACAAATTCTTCATGTGCGTTCTAATTGAAACTCGTTCAAAATCTTCACTCTGTCCTTGACAACTGAAGAAATTGCGAACGGAAGTTTTAATCTATCTGATCTGAATTTTCGGCTTTGCCGCTCAAACCGTTTCGCATCCCACCACAATATTATCTATTGAGCCACGATCCTACACGATAGCCACCTCTAAGTACGTGGGTGACATATGTCAAGCGAATGAGAAGGGCCAGGGGCACGTTCATCCGATTTCCTCGGGCGTACAGTTTTTCACTCCCACTATAAATACCCCTGCCTCTTCCTCACTTCACTTTCACTCCGCTCGCTCTCACTCCCGCTCGAATTCCCCAAACCCTAGCACCACTGCTACTTCATCATCGCCGGTGAGGAAGAGCTTCACTGCCTCGACCTCATCGCCATCGTACTCGCGCCGGTTGCGGATTTCTTCACTCTGCCGCCGCCGTAGCCGTTTTCCTCTGCCAAGTTAGGGCGTGGAAGATCTGAACTGACGAACTTCACATCTACACTTCCCAGTTCATCGTTTTCTTCAACTCGGGTAATTAAAAGTTACTTTTACTACCCTCTTTGATTCTTATGATTTCTTGAAAATCTTCAAAGGTGTTTATTCTTCAAATCTTCACACACATGAACACCTGACATGTCATCTGCTCTTGATTCGTTTCTCTAAGCAATGATTTTCTTCAAGATTCCTCAATTGTGTGGATTTTCAATCTATACAACTCTGGAACCTAAGACAAAGAACGTTTAGTGAAATTCCTCAAAACTTATCTGGTCAAATTCCTCAAACCTATTCATTTTTGAAAAACCGTCCGAGAACGCATATGACCCCTCCAAATTCCTCGCAACTATACTCTGTTCATAGATACAAATGTCCGCTACTGAATCACTAGGTTCTCATCAACTCAACTCATTTGCAGTGTTCCTCGAAGAAGAGTTGCACACCTCTTCAGAAACTTCAGTTGTTCATATTCCTCAGCTGAAGAAAATGACTGAAGGTAAGAAGCCACAGAAGGGTGGAAAGAGACCTGAGGTCAATACTGCTTTCGAAATCCCCGAGGACATTTATGCTGGGTACTGCACACCCCCTGAGGAGGATAGAAATCAGTGCAAGGTGCGCATTCAAAAGATAGAGAGGAGATGGGCACGGGAATGGAGGGAGTACAGGTATGTTACTCCCAAGTATATGAAGAAATTCGCACTCAACCCTCCATGCTCAAGACCTCCATTGGCACTAGGCCAAGTGGCAGATCCCACCAGCCTCAAGCGTGGTGAGGACTATGTTGATGAATGGGCAAAGCGCCAGGCCAAACTGGCCAAGCAAGCAAAGGAAGCAGTGAAGAAATTCAATGCAGACTATGCTGCTGCTGCTGCCGCTGCTGAGGCCTCTACTACTCAGCTGAAGAAGGCGATGCCTAAGAAGCCTGCGCATAAGTCAAGCACTTCTCCCTCAATGCCCTCACGGCCAAGCTCCTCAGCAATGCCCTCAAGGCCAGATTCTTCAAGGCCCTCATGGCCAATTCCTCAGACTGCTCCTCCTCCTTCAAAGTCCTCAGCTCCTCCGACAAAGTCCTCAGTTGCTCCGACCAAATCCTACGCACCTGTGCATCTTGCCACGTGCCAAAGGACAACTGGCATCTCAATTACCTCAGGAGCATCTGCAAGTTCCTCAGCTGCACTAAATTCCTCAGCTGGCCCCTCTCTGCTGAAGAAAAAGGCCACTGCTGGACGAGGCCTTCAACCAAGTCCTCACAAGAAGTAGGTCGCCTTCCAAGTTCCCTCTGATGACGATGAGGCTGATGATGAAGAACTTGCCGAAATCATCAGAGACAGGCAAGCCAGGGCTGCAAGAGCCAAAGGTAGCAATGTGCCACTGCTGTTGGATCCAAAGTTGATCCTCGACTTCATTGACCTATGACACAAGGACACTAACACGCCTTTGCCGGAGATGAACCTCACTCCTGGTCAAAGTCATGTTCTGACTGCCTTCATTGAGGAAGAAAAGTAGAAATTTGAAGAAGGCAGAAGGCTGAAGAAAGCGCAGTACAAGAAGCAACACTACCTCAAGGACAATGTCCTCACTCTCACTCTTGATCAGCTCATTGACTTGCAAGCTGAAATCAAGCAACTGAGTGATGAATTCAATCGGTACTATGCTGATTGGAAGGGCGCCAAGGTTCGGTTCGTAAATCTAACAAAGAAATTCACTTCAAGTGCTGCTGCTCCTATGCACGTTGAAGTTACACCGGCTGAAGTATCTGCTCAGCCTACTGAAGAACATGCCAGCACCGATGATGACAGTCAGGCTGCTAAAGAAAATGAGAGTACTAGGGCTGATGACTCCATTCTAGCCGCTGAAAATATTGCCAGGGCATCCACTAGTGGTGCGCCTGAAGAAAGTGAAGAAGTTAGGGCAACTGCATCAGTTGCACCTGAAGAAAATGATCCAAAGTCCTATGCACCTCCTACGCCTACACCAACTCCGATCTTTCCATCTGCATCATATGCGAAGAAGACCAAGGCTATAGAGCATGCAGCTGTGAAGAAAAGGAAGGCATCAACTTCATCAAATTCTTCAGCTCCGAAGAAGATGAAGCCTCTGACTAGCTCAATTGACAACCCAATTGATGCCATTCATGTCTCTTATATGCCATCAAAGGACCTTGTTCCTTTTGGTGAAGATTATGTGATTCCCAATGAATCTGATGAAGACAATCCTTCTACTACTTCGTCAGAGCAGTTGGACGAAGAAATTTAAGTGGACGAAATCCCTTCAACCCCAGTGGTTTCCTCACCTATGCCTCAATTCACTACTGAAGAGGCAGGTGTCGAAGTAATGGAAGATGAGGATGTGGAGATTGGCTGCACCACTCCTGTGCTCAATGATGACTTTTGGGAAAGTCAGCACCCCAACTCTCCAATGTTCACTCCACTCCAAGCAATTCCTCAGTCCCCTGCTGCCACTGAAGTACTAATGGGATATGAAGAACCTCATGCAACCCCGTCTGTCCATGAAGAAATTCCAGCCACTAGTGCTGAAGAAATTAAAAATGAAGCATTGAAGACCCAGGCTGCAGTTGAAGAACCTGAAATTCCTCAGTCTGTGGATCCTGAGATTGTGATTCCTGAGGTGGTGATGCAATTGAGTGACACTCCTCAGCCCAAGCCAAAGGATCCTTTCTCAAAGAAGCAAAAATTCAAGGTTGATGATTTCTTCGGCGAGCATGTGTTCTTCACTAAATTCGACCCATATGACAATGCTCGTCTTAGAAGGAAGCATTTCTGGACTGCCAGCCAGGCCAACTTCTATTCTTCACTGCTTTTCAACAAGGACAAAGTCTTCGACGACGAGCATATTCCTCACGTGGACATGGAATCAATGCCTTGCTTCTCTCAAGTCCTCAGTATGCTTCACGATGCAAGCTTGCTCAACTTTTGCTCTGACATAGTTGATTGGAATGAACAACTTATTCTTCAGTTCTACGCAACGCTGCATATCACAGGTGATGCTGCTGACGTCAACTCTTGGGTCTTGGACTAGATGACTAAAAACACTCACTACAAGGCACCAGCCTCTAAATTGCTTCGTGCCCTGCCAATCAGTCCTCCACCTGAAGGTGCTTGTTGTCTGTATGATGAGCCTAAACTCGCTGCTCACTATATGCAAGTGCTCATGAAGCCTCTGAAGCCTGGTCAAGCCCCAAGGACCAAATTCCTCGTGAAGGAATTGCTCTGTGTGCCAAGAACCATCTATCGCATTCTGACGAAGACCATGAGTCCTATCAAAGGCCATGACTCATCCGACGAGGAAATTATTGGGATGATGAAGAATATGCTATTCAACATAATGCATGGCATCCCCATAAATTATCATGATTTCTTCATGAGGACTCTGGCGAATGTTGCACTTTCACCATTTGAGCTGAAGCCTTACGCACCGTGGATCATGAGATTCCTCAGAACAAGGTCTTCACTCAACTACAAGGCTGACTTTCAGAATCATCTCAACTACTTGCCCCCGATTGAAGTCCTCAAGCAGACATATTCCTCAGCTGATGAGAAGGGCAACTCACCAGCCATTATCGATGAAGGCATTTGTCCATTGGATGGTTAATTCCACAAAGCTGCATCTTATTCCACCAATGATGACTCCGCCACTCATGATTCTGCTGCCAATGCTCCCAAGTCAAGTCCTCAAGCTACTGCTCCTCGTGTGATGACTGACCGTGAGCTGCTTCTAAGTCTTCACCCGAAGAAATTCAAGAAGGTCAAGGTTCCTTCCTTGGTGGCCAGTTCATATTCTTCATCGTGCGACACGGACGAGTATGAAGACTTGGACGACACTGCAACAGGCCCTACAACGACTCAAGACCCTGACAATGCTGGCGCTCCCTCATCTTCATGATCTTCTTCAGGGGCGTTAGTCCTCATTTTCAACCCTTTTGGTCATTCGATGACAAAGGGGGAGAAATTTGAGTTAGTCTTCAAGCGGGTCTATCTTTTATGGGCAATTTTTTTCTAAGTTACAACTCTCGTTCTTTTGACGACTTCTCTGGATCGAGTTGTAATCTTAAACTCTATGGTGCCCTGATACTTTTGATGTGTTCTTCTGCATGCTTATTCCTCATTAATGTCAATGCACGCATGCTGAATTACATCAGTCACCATATTTCATCATGCATTTCAAATTCTTCATATTATATGTCAAATGCATGTATGAATTACAAGATATAGGGAGAGATCTCCATGATTATACTCTTCAAGTGTGCATTGCTTCAAAAGCAAATTCCTCACTATGCACATCTTCAGCGGGAGTTCTTCTATATCTTGCAATCAAATTCCTCAACATCAATACTTACACTTCATATATTTATCCCCGTTGAAAACTTAACCTATATTGTCATCAATCACCAAAAAGGGGATATTGTAAGTGCATCTAGTGCCCCTTAGTGATTTTGGTGTATTGAAGACTTATAGGTTAAGGGATTGATGCGTCTGTGAGTGTACACAGGTCTATAAGTCTATGAGGAGTTTGATATTTACAGAGAAAGTCGACCCCTAAAAATGAAGTTCCTCAACTGAAGACTTTGGATTTCTGAAGACTTTCTGAAGACTTTGAAAGTGAAGAAATTGGTGTTACCTTGAAGACTTGACAATCATTCGAGGAACATGAAGCGTGGAGACTTTTGTTTTTATAGTTTCATTTTCTCTCTCTTGAGTCATAGGAAACACCGTACTGTTAAAGGGGTCGAGGAAATACTAAGGAAAAATTTCCATGTGATGCTCAACTCAAACTCCTACACCTACGAATCCCTTCGAGTGAAGCCATTGGAAATCTCATACAGCTTAGTCATATTCTTCAGTGACAGAGACGAAGTTCTTCTAGTCTCTGAGGAATTTGTTCTGACTGAGGAGTTAGGAATTTGCCAGTGTGGATTGCCTACACAGTGAGGAACATGATAGCCCTGAGGTATTTGAAAGTCAAAATTCCGACCGTTGCTGTGCTATGCACCAGCTATCCCAAAATATCTACCCACCTAACGGTCATATAAGACAAGGGAATTTATGTCTTATCATGTCGGGCTGCTCCCTAGTCTATATATAGCCGCCCCCTACAACCACTAGCTGGTTGGCTGCTCCGAGAGAAATCGACACTTGTCATTTGAGAAAATCCCATCGTCCGAGGACTTTGAGAGAAAATCATCAAGTGAGGAAAACCCAAACCCAACACCTACTAACCCAAAGTGATTGAGCATCACTGAAGAGATTGATCCTATGTGGATCCGACGCTTGTTACCTTTGAAGACTGTGCTTCTTCCAGACGGTTAGGTGTCATGGTCTAGAGCATCCAAGAGGAATTGTGGATCGCCGAGTGACCTAGTCTTTGAAGGTTTGGAAGTCACCTGAAGACTTACCACGAGTGATTAGGCGAGGTCTGTGTGACCTTAGCTCAAGGAGAATACAGTGAGCACTGTGTGTCCGAGATTGGGTGTCCTCGAGTTTAAATACTCAGCCGCTCCAACCAGACGTACAACTGAGACACAGTTGGAACTGGTCTACCAAATTAGTGTCTTCACCGAGCTTACTAGTTCTATTTCCTCAACTCTTTCATTTCCTCAGTTCTGTTGTTGTGTGCTTGTTCATATCTGTTTGAAGACTTTGACTGAAGATTTTCTCAAATTCCCCAGTTCAATTTCTTCAGTCTGTCCATCTTCTTTCTATGTTATCCTGTGTTTACGCTTTCTGTACTCTGTGCTTGTCTTCATTCCATCATGATGACCATGCTTGTGTTATGTTATGTTTACATTTGAGTACTTATTCCGCTGCAAGTAGTTCTTCATTTAGGAATTTCCTCACCAGCAAATTCCTCAGTGAAGAATTCATAAAAATCGCCTATTCACCCCCCCTCTAGTCGATATAACGCACTTTCACATGGACATACACATGCATGAGTTCCTGGAAAAGCTCGTATTTTTCATTGATATGGTGATGCAAGTACAAATGTTACAGAACATAAGCATGGACTCGAGTGATTACACTATCTAGAAAGTTAAAGATTTGGCAAGTGCCTACAAGTTGAAAGAAGAAAAGTGCCCATAATCCCCGTTCTTGCCCTTTTCCTCCACATGTACGGTGGGTGAAAACAGAGATGGGCATGGGGAAAGCTTCTCGACCATTGACGCTAGAGACAGCAGGGTGCAACCACCGGCAAGGCGTGTTGTTGGGGGAGGAGGCGAGGCAGATGATGGTGCTGCCACTGATGGTCAGATGGAGTCGGAGTCGTTGTCCCCCTGCCCGCTGCCATCGTCGTCACTGGCATTGTCCCCCCTTGTCACTATTGCTCAAGGGAGAGATTTTGTCATCGGCGGAACTCTCCACACAGCACCTTAAGCGGATTCTTGAGATCCCGAAGACCTTGACGGAGAGCAGGCAGTTATCCATTAACTTGAACTGGAGAACGTGCCCCTCCGACAAGCTATGGGTGCGTACAAAATTTTTCAACCCATGGTGAAGATACATGACATGAGGGGCGGGGAAGTCAACGTCGACCCACATGTTGTCGTTCCTGCAGCCCCTCATGTGTAGCTTCAAAGCCTGTGGCGGATCCTGCTCCATCACCCGGGCAAACGGGGTAGGGATGCGGAGATGGCTGCACACACGCTTGTACAACCTAATGAAGAACTCGCGGGTCTGGTCTCTGACATGGCCCTCCATTGGAGGAGGGGCCGCCAGCGGAAGCGCAGTCGGTGCACCGCCCCGTCCATCTCTTCCCCGGGCTGCGTGGCGACCACAGCCTCATCCCCTTCCTCTCCCCCTCGTGGCGGGCTTCACCGCTAGGAGCTCCGGAGGAGGGGGGCGTGCTGTCGAGCATAAGCCCTCGTCGCAGCCATTGAAGCACCATCACGCCCTCTCACCATGGCGAATGGAAGAAAGATACTAAGCAGAAGGAGGAGGAGAAGGCGAATGCAGAAAGGCACCGTCCCTCTCCCTTTTTATAGAAGGACAGGGCCGGGGGCCTGGCCTCCCAGCCCAAAGGGCGTCCGCCTCGCTCGACCAATGCGGCCTCCTAAAGTGCGGGGAATCGGGACCGACCCGCTGCCCCAATCAGCGACGTCTGGTTTCCCACCTTGGCGTTAATACCCATGCCCTCCGCATTGACCGCCTGCCCTCCCTAAGGCAAGGAGGACACATGGCAAGCAAGCCAAAGGCACGAATACAAGTGGGGAAACCATTTTCCACCCCGTGATCATGGGGGGCGGCGCCATGCAAGCCACGACCCCGGTCCACTTAGCAAATGAGTACCGCTCCTGCGAATTCCTCTTTTTTATGAGGGGGTGCGGGCCACCTCTTTACTATCCATTGCGAGATGACTCAAGCATGCTGTGGCCGTCTGACGCACAACCCGATGTCATGCACTCAACGCAGATTGTGGGGAAGCACAACTGATGATAAGGTCGTGGAATTTTAGTCTCTCCCACGTGTGCCCGCACACTGCTTTGGGCCTGTCCCAACTACGCCTTGCGCTTATGTGTGTCCCAGGCCCGGGGACTCCTGTCAGTGTACAAAAGTATGGGCTCTTTTGTACCCCTTACTTGTGCACGGTAGTTGTAGCCACGCTTGTAGTAGGGCCTGGCATGGCAGCAGAAGACAAAACACAAGATTACCAAGATAGACAGTCAATACAGTAAACAAAGAGCAGAAGACAAGCTGGACATCCCCCGGCAACACCCTTGTCGGGGCGGCTTGCCTAGCCCCGGCAAGCTCCTTGTCGGGGCAACCTGCGAAGCACTGGCAAGATCATCACCCTTAAGGCTGAGAGCCTCGACATCATCGACCATGTCAAAGCCAAGAGTTGGAGACGCGTGCATAGTAGCATGCAGATCTTTGTGAAGATTGATAGCCTACGGGTCCACGTGGGACCAGAAGACGAAGACCCCCGGCAAGACCCTTGCCGGGGACGACCGCGAGACACCCGGCAAGACCCTTGCCAGGGACGACCGCGAGGCCCCCGGCAAGCCTTGCTGGGGACGGTTGCTGGGCCGCGACCACGCCCGCGGCCGACAAGGTTTTCCACTTCACCACCACTCCAGTGCGACGACCAGCTTGCCAACTAGGCAGACGCCTAAGTGGTAGCATGCAAATCTTCGTGGAAGCTCTACCACCGCGCCAACACAGCAGCTAGTTAGTCAGCGTGGCACTGCATGTATCATCGGCCTGGACGCGTGTCAAGGAAAGGAAGGGCGGCGATGGACGGGACGACTTCTGTTACCATCCCCGATAAAGTAGGAGGGCACGTAGGCAGTGCATTAAATGCATTTTTCCTACGTTGCTGAGCGATAAGCTCATACACTGTAGCTCGCTTTCCACCTCCTGTGGGCCACTGTGGCAACCCCTTCGACATATAAAAGGAGGTCCAAGGCATACCGAGAGAGGCTTCGGACTTTTTGCACCGGGCATGCATCGTAGCTAGTTCAAGAGCTCCAGAACACAGGATATACACACAAGAAGGACTAGTGTTTTACGCACCAGCGTGGCCTGAACCTGGGTAAAAATCCCTCGCACTAATCGCTAGACCTGCTCTTCGCGCAGCTCTCTCCCCGCAAACCGTAGAAGGGATTCCTGTCATCCCATAGGTGTTCGTTTCCCCGACAATACCCATGAGCAAGAAGTTCCAACCGAACACATAGAAAGATAGGGTCTTATAGTTTTGCCGAAGGAATAGGGAAGAATACTTTGACTCTTACATAAATGTAAATACATAAAGGTAAAAGATAGGGCCTTCGCAGAGGGAAGCAGATGTTGTCATGTGCTTTTTGGTCGGTATGCCAAATCCCGTAATGCAAAAGAACGTCACGTTATATTGCCCCTTATGATAGCAACCTTTATTATGCAGTCTGTCGCTTTTCTTACTTTGCCATCACAAGTGCGTACAACACTCAATTTTCTCTTACACTAAATGATCAAACACATTAGAAGCAATTTTTATTGCCTTATTGCACCGATGACAACTTACTTTAAGGATCTTACTCAATCCATAGGTAGGTATGGTGGACTCTCAAAACATGAGTTGGGTTTAGTGTTTTTGGATGCACAAGTAGTATCTGTTTTAATGCGGAATTTTGGCTAGCAAAGATATTGAGGAAGCACCACATGTTGAAGGATCTATGACAATATAACTTCTATGTGAATATGAACAAATATAAATCATTATGTTGTCTTCCTTGTCCAACGTCAACAATTTTGTCATATAATATTTAATGGGGGCTCACAATCATAAAAGATGTCCAAGATAGGATATTTGCATGTGAATCTTCTCTTCCCTTATTAATTCTTTCATGAGTTGCATCATTGACCAATGCTATGCTTGTCAATCTCCAATAAATTTTACCACTTATACTTTTCCTTAGGTGATGTCATTACTTATCATAAGATTAGCATATGATCTTTTTCATTTATTTCTTTTTATTTGATTGCAACAAGAAAGTAAATAAGCAAAACTCAAACTAAACTTTATTATATAACTCTCACTCGATTACATAGATAGATAGATAGATCACGAGACTAAAACATGAAAATAAATCATACTAAACTTTTATTCAACTAGATCATGAAATAGCTAAGGAACGAACTAAAATAGGTAAAGGTAATAAAAGTGATGGTGATACGATACCGGGGCACCTCCCCCAAACTTGGCACAAGCCAAGGGGAGTGCCCATACCTGTGTACTTAAGTCTCCTTTTGTGGGGAAGATGATCAAGGTGGTGGTGAAGAGGTGTTCATGTTCTTCTTGTCTAGCTTGCGCCGGAGACTAAAATTATGCTCCCTAAGATCCTCATTGAGGGAGTCCTGGACTAGGGGGTGTCCGGATAGCCGGACTATCATCATCGGCCGGACTCCAAGACTATGAAGATACAAGATTGAAGACTTCGTCCCGTGTCCGGATGGGACTTTCCTTGGCGTGGAAGGCAAGCTTGGCAATACGGATATGTAGATCTCCTACCATTGTAACCGACTCTGTGTAACCCTAGCCCTCTCCGGTGTCTATATAAACCGGAGGGTTTTAGTCCATAGGACACAACCATTAAAACAATCATACCATAGGCTAGCTTCTAGGGTTTAGCCTCCTTGATCTCGTGGTAGATCCACTCTTGTACTACCCATATCATCAATATCAATCAAGCAGGAGTAGGGTTTTACCTCCATCGAGAGGGCCCGAACCTGGGTAAAATATCCGTGTCCCTTGTCTCCTATTACCAGCCGCCTAGACGCACAGTTCGGGACCCCCTACCCGAGATCCGCCGGTTTTGACACCGACATTGGTGCTTTCATTGAGAGATCCTCTGTGCCCTCACCATTAGGAAGGATGCCTCTTCCCGTCTTTGAAGATGGTATCTTTGCCAAAGGAGCCTTGGCCGCCGGCCAAACTATCCGGCTTGGCGGTTTTCTCACGACCGCCTGTTCGGCCACCGCTTCGACGATGACCTCTCGGGTCATCAAAAGCAATCTTCACGTCAACTCGGAATTCGCCGAGCAGCTGGATCCAATAGAGCTCTCATCCGTAAACGAGCTCTTGGATCGCATCGCCGCCCTGGGACTCACTATAGACTACAATCAGATTTTGCTTAAAACCGATCTGAGAGAGATTAACTCTCCCCAGGTTACCCACCACGTTGCGGTGGTAGAGGAACAATGCGGCGACTCTTCTCCTGTATTGAAAACTAGTCATGTCCGGGCTCCCGAACCCTCCATGCTGGATTCCCGCGGAGGGATGGACTTCGATCAAGCACTGAACCTAAAGTCAGGCATCGGACCGGACTCGTTGGACAACGTCCAGCAATCCAAGCTTCCAAATTCGGAAACTTCTCGGCCCTCGAGCCTCGAGATGGGTAGGGTTCCGGACTCAATTCCACCCACCCACCCGGACATATGCGATCTATCTCTAATCCGGCAAGAGTCCGTTGAAACAGTACATCATTACTGGGCCAGATTCCTCCTGGTTATGAACATGATAAAGGACTGTCGAGAGGAAAACACAATTTCAATTTTTTGCAATAATTGCATGGACGAGGGAATCTTGAGCACCGTCAGCCGTCGTGAAATTACACGCTTCGCCGACCTGGCGTCCATAGTACGAAAGTTCTGTGCGATGGAGAGTTTCCGGAAAACCGAAACTAAGTTTTGGGACAATCCGGCCCCGAATACAACCCTAGTCCGTAACAAAAGGGTGCATTACACTCAGGCACCAGGTACAAAAACCAAAAAGAAAAAACCCCATAAAGGGCACGGAACCGTACTGGAGGGATGGCTTAGCGGACCCTGTAAAATTCACAGTACAGAAGGCGCCACCCCAACACATAGCCTTCGAACCTGTTGGATACTGCGGCAGGTGGCCAAAAGTGGCGAGGAGCTTCTAGCCCCGAAAAACCACTCCAACAGTACCAGTACGGTGTCAATAGTCTTCAAGACTTTCGCATCAAATAATATGTGGAAACGAACAATCCGCAGCCTTGCCGAAGTCTACCAAGTAGCAACAACAAATCCATGGAGCGACACGGCCATCACCTTCAACGCCAGTGACGAACCTAAATTCCGAACAGCCCGAGCACCAGCCGCATTGGTTCTCAGTCCAATAGTGGACGGCTTTAGTCTTACCAAGGTACTCATGGATGGCGGCAGCGGACTAAACCTCATCTACGAGGAAACTCTTCAAAAAATGGAAATAGATTGGAGCCGCATTGAGCGAAGCAGCACAACCTTTAGAGGAATAATCCCTAGCCGGGAAGCGCGCTGCACAGGAAAAATCACACTCGATGTGGTGTTCGGCTCGCCGGACAATTACAGGTCCGAAGAGGTCACGTTCCAAGTGGCCCCGTTCAACAGCGGATATCACGCTATATTAGGACGAGAGGCATTCACAATTTTTCAAGCCATACCCCATTACGGGTACATGAAGCTTAAGATGCCTGGGCCCGGCGGAATAATCACTCTCGTTAGTGATCCGGACATAGCACTCCGCACCGAAAACAAGACAGCCGCACTAGCCCTGGAGGCACTATCCGAAGCCCTCGCGGTGGAGGAACTCACTGCGCTGCGCTCTATAGTGAATAGGGACGATGTGATACTCGATAAAAGATCCAAGTCCACCTCCTTTAAACCAGCGGATGAAATAGTCAAATTCCAAGTCCACCCAACGAACCCAACAAAGACGGCCTCCATCAGGGCACAGTTGAACCCTGATGTAGATGCCGCACTGCGAGAATTCCTTCGGAAAAATTGGGACATCTTTGCTTGGCACCCTTCAGATATGCCAGGAATCCCACGCAGATTGGCAAAACACGGCCTAAACATCCTAAAAGGATTCAAGCCAGTCAAACAGGCTCCTCGGCGATTTTCCGAACCCAAAATACAGGCAATGGGAGTAGAGCTAGCCAAACTACTTGAAGCCGGATTCATTAGAGACATCAAACATTCAGACTGGCTAGCAAACCTGGTAATGGTACCAAAGAAGGACAAATCCTGGCGCCTATGTGTCAATTTTAAAGACCTCAACAAGGCCTGCCCAAAGGATCCCATCCCCCTCCCCCGCATCGACCAAATAATCGATGCTACTGCAGGGCACGATTCATTGTGCTTCCTTGATGCATACTCCGGCTACCATCAAATCAAGATGGCGGAAGCGTACCAAGCCGCAACGACATTCATTACTCCATATGGACCATTCTGCTTCAACACGATGCCCTTCGGACGCAAAAACGCCGGCGCAACATATCAGCGCATGATTCAGACATGTCTGGCTACCCAGATCGGCAAAACAGTAGAGGCATACGTATACGATGTAGTCGTCAAAACCAAACACGTCGAGACTCTAGTAGACGATTTGAGGCTCACATTTGACAACCTACGAGCATATGACATTAAGCCGAATCCGGAAAAATGCGTTTTCGGCGTACCAGCCGGAAAGCTCCTAGGCTTCATTGTATCCGGTAGAGGAATTGAAGCAAACCCAACCAAGATCCGAGCCCTGTCACAGCTGGATATTCCGAAAGACCTCAAACAAATACAAAAATTGACTGGATGCGTGGCGGTTCTATGCCGCTTTATCTCCCGTTTGGGAGAAAAGGCATTGCCCCTCTATCGCCTCCTCAGGCGCACCGAACACTTTGAGTGGACGGATGCTGCCACCGCCGGACTCGAAGAAATAAAAGCCATATTGGCAACAAATCCGGTCCTGGCTGCGCCTAACCTGGGCAAACCAATGTTGTTATACATCGCGGCAACACATCAAGTTGTAAGCGCGGTACTCGTCATCGAACGAGAAACAGAAGGGCACAAATTCCCTCTTCAAAAACCAGTGTACTACGTATCTACTGTCTTAACTCCCTGCAAGTCCCGTTACCCGCACTATCAAAAGATAGCGTATGCGGTGTTCATGGCATCCCGGAAGCTCCGACACTACTTTCACGAGTGTTCGATAACAGCGGCCTCTGAAGTGCCCCTCAACGACATTATAAACAGCCGCGACGCGACGGGCAGGATTGCAAAATGGGCCATTGAGCTCTTACCATTTGATATAACTTATGAACCTCGGCGAGCTATAAAATCGCAGGTCTTGGCTGACTTTGTCGCTGAATGGACTGAAGCCGAACTCCCTAAAGAGTACGGCGCATACTCCAATTGGATTATGCATTTTGACGGCTCCAAAATGTTGGCCGGTCTGGGGGCTGGCGTCGTACTGACGTCCCCAACCGGGGACACAGTCCAATACGTACTTCAGATAATGTACACGGACTCCAACAATGCAGCCGAATATGAGGCCCTCCTACATGGCCTCCGGATGGCAATCTCCAAGGGAATTCAACGCCTAGAGGTGCGCGGGGATTCAAACCTTGCAACATCCCAAGTAAATGGGGACTTTGACGCCAAAGATCCAAAAATGGCAGCCTATCGCAACGCTGTCCGAAAACTGTCAGCTCGGTTCAAAGGACTCGAATTCCACCATGTAGCCCGAGATAATAACCAAGCAGCCGACATATTGGCACGCATCGGCGCGAAACGCGATGCTGTCCCTCCAAACATCTTCCTGGAACGGCTCTTTAAGCCATCCGTACTATGGAAAGAAGAGTTCGGAAATAACGACCCGGAAGCAGCCGCACCACCCAACACAGAACAATCTGACATAATCGGCGACTCAGCCGATGAAATAACACCTTCAGCCCACGAAGTAATGGCAGTAATCGCCCCGTGGATAGAGCCATTCCTAGCCTACTTACTTAGGCAGGAACTTCCCGAAGACCAAAATGAGGCCCGCTGCATAGTCCGGCGATCTAAAGCCTACAAGGTCCACGAGGGAGAACTCTATAAGAAAAGCACAACCGGAGTCCTTCAAAGGTGTATCTCCGAAGAGGAAGGGCGAAACCTTTTGGCTGAAATTCATGCCGGACTAGGCGGACACCACGCCGCAGCTCGGGGCCTTGTAGGCAAGGCATTCCGTACATGATTTTATTGGCCGACGGCCCGGGCTGATGCTTAGGACTTAGTCCAAAGATGCGTCGGTTGTCAGCTCTTTGCTAATCAGAGCCATATGCCACCCACCGCCCTCAAAACTATACCCATTACCTGGCCGCTCGCGGTCTGGGGGCTTGACATGGTTGGATCCCTTAAAGGGGGAACCCACAAGCAAAGGTACCTATTGGTCATGGTGGACAAATTCACCAAATGGATAGAGGCCAAGCCAGTTAAAACGGCAGAGTCCGGACCAGTGATAGACTTCATATCTGGGGTAGTACACCATTATGGCGTCCCCCATAGCATCATTACCGTTAACGGCACGAACTTCACGGTCGACGAGGTTAAATTATGGTGCAAAAATATGGGCATCAAGCTCGATTACGCTTCAGTCTATCACCCTCAAACCAACGGTCAAGTGGAACGAGCAAATGGTCTAATAATGAGCGGCATCAAACCCAGACTAGTGCGGTCCCTTACGGAATCTAACACGCACTGGGTAGAGGAGCTTGACTCCGTACTCTAGGGGCTGCGGACAACGCCCGACAGTACTACCAGATTCACACCATTTTTCATGGTATACGGCGCAGAGGCAGTTCTGCCCTGCGACATTATTCATGACTCACCTCGAGTGCGCCTGTACGAAGAAAGAGAAGCCGAGCTGGATCGGCAGGACAGTTTGGACGCATTGGAGGAAGAACATGACATCGCAAAGGCTCGTTCCGCATTCTATCAGCAATAAGCTCGAAGATATCAAAGCAGAGAAGTACGGGCTAAAACTTACAATGTTGGCGAACTAGTTCTACGCCAGCCAGACAAGAAAAAGGACAAGCTCAAGCCCAAATGGGAAGGCCCTTTCATTATAGATCAAGTCCTGACCGGCAGGGCGTACCGCCTGCGAAATGCATCGGACAACCGACTCGAGCTGAACCCATGGAACGCATCCCGCCTCCGAAGATACTATGCCTAGCGCCGGACTAAGAGTTCGTCTCCTTCCTCCGTCCAAATTTTTACACTTCAGCTGTCTTTTCGTTTCTCTCTTTCCTCTCACCTTTTTCATAAAAGCCCTTAAGGGCCTACTTGCGCATTGTTCGCACACACCTGATGTGCTATCCGCACTCATTATACCTGGGGGCTTCTTTACCAGAAGCTTACTTATACGGGCTTTGTGCCCATCACATGTGTCAAACTTCCACATGTACCTTTTATTCACCATTATATGCATCGATATGACTTAAGCTTTGGCCAAGCTGGGTTGCCTGGCTCCTATGCTTACCCCTACATTCCCGATTGTTCGGCTAGGAGGTAAAGGGAGCACCTCTGCGATTGTTACTGCCGGGTCAGCCGGATGTGTACCTCAGACTGGGTGAAGCCAAAAGCTAGCGTTCTTAAGGGAATATTCGGTCGATGACTTGAAAGATGATTTTTTACCTATTTATTTATCTGCCCCCAGATGTTCTCCTGCTCTTTTCGTAGTCCGGACATGCACTTTAGGGCATGCCACTACTAGAAAAAGGGCTATAGATGGGATTGACACTAATGGTGCACCAGACAAGTGTTGCGCCATTACTATATACTAATGGTGCACCACCTTCTGATACGCCATTAGTGTTGAAACTACTAATGGCGCACCTGGCCCAAGGTGCGCCATTAGTACCAAATTTTTTTTGAACTAGTGCGCCTGTCCAAACATACTAATGGCACATCTAGACGAAGTGCGCCATTACTAGTTGTAACTAGTAACGGTGCACCTGTCAGAAAGTGCGCCACTAATGTTGTTTTTTTATTATATTTTTTATTCCTTTTTTTGCAAAACTACTAATGGCGCACTGTTCCACCGTGCGCCATTACTAGTTTAAACTAGTAATGACGCACTGTGGGACAGTGCGCCATTAGTATGTTTTTTTTGCGAAACTACTAATGGCGCACCACCAGAGGGTGCGCCATTAGTAACCTGGATTACTAATGGCGCATTTATGGTTGGTGCGCCATTAGTAAGTGGGCAGCAACAAGATATTTTGGACGGCCTCTCCTCCCACACTCACTTTCTCCCCACTTCATTCTCTCCACCGCTTCCTCCTTGTCTCGGGTGCCTCCTCTTTTTCACCTCATTTCCACCATAGATTCATTCAAATTAAGTGGTTAAATTACCTTGTTTTGATAGGTAAGTAAGGGGGGAACCTATATTTATGTTGTTCTCCCTACAACAATGTGCACATGCACTTTTTATGGCCTAGCTAGATCTATGTATGTTCGTGGTGTTGCATATGTTTGTGGTGTTGCATATGTGTTTGTGTTTGGAGGTGTACCGGTATTTGAAATGCGATAGTTGCCAATATTTTGCCGGAATGTTGATTCATTTCCATTTCGGCGAGAATTCTGGCATTAAGCATTCTTTTTGGTCCTATTTTTAGGGAAAGTCATGCCAAATTTTTTCTTGGTTCTAAAATATCGTTTTGCTCTACCCGCAGGCGACCATGGTCCGCACGATGACCGAAGGCATCGTGAATAGGTTTTTGAGGTCCGCGAAGGCCGAGATGCTTCAAAAGAACGAGACGGAGATAAGATGTCCGCGTCGAAGATGCAAGCTGAAGAGCCATATTGCGGACCCGGATTCCGGGCAGGTGCGGGACCACCTTCTCTTGTGTGGTTTCATGGATGGCTATCGGTGACAAGGTGATGAAGATGACTACGAAGTCGTCCATGGGGGCCGGGCAAGAAATGAGGAAGGGCAGCAAGACAACCACCGCGGCTCGGGCGGGCGAGAAGACGAAGAATCCCCAGGAGATGATCACGACGGTGATGCTGTACACAGTCATCATGTAGAAGATGCAGGACATGATGATGATGCCGGTGGAGCAGACGACGCTGGACCATCGATGGGCTAGGTGCAGGACCCTCATATTCAAGAGCTGCTTCTCAAGCAGACGGATAACGCAAGAGCTGTCGCCCGAGAGAAAGCCAAGATGGATCAACTTGAGTTAGACGCGGTTACTCCATTGTATGAAGGATGCAGGCCCGAGGATACCCGCCTGAAAGTAACGCTCATGGCTCTGGAGATGAAGGTAAAACACAAAATGACAGACGCATGCTTCGACGAGAACATGTCATTCTGGCACGAACGTCTTCCCAAGGGGAACAAGTGCCCGACCAGTTTGGAGGAGGCGAAGAAAATCGTGTATCCTCTGGATTTACCGCACGTGAAATACCATGTGTGCATGAACAATTGCATCATTTATCGGGACGAGCACGCGGAGTCTACCATATGTCCGGTGTGCGACGTCACTCGATACAAGAAGAGGAAGAAAGCTCCTCGAAAAGTGGTGTGGTACTTTCCGATCACTCCTCATCTGCAGCGGTATTTCGCGGACCCTAAGGTAGCAAAGCTCCTGCGTTGGCACGCGGATAGGGAGGAGAAGAAGCGAGAAGATGACACAAATGATCCGGAGATAGATAAAAAAGACAAGATGCTGAGTCACCCTAAGGATGCGAGCCAGTGGCAAGCGTGGAACTTCGAAGACCCAGAATTTGGGAACGATCCAAGGAACATCGTGCTGGGCGCGAGCACCGATGGAGTCAATCCGTTTGGCAGCCAGAGAAGCACGCATAGCACCTGGCCTGTGTTTGTGTGGATGTACAACCTTCCCCCCTGGTTGTGCATGAAGAGGAAGTACATTCACATGAGTATGCTAATTGAAGGGCCGAAACAACCAGGGAACGACATCAATCTGTAATTTGGGGTTGCTGAAAGAGGAGCTTGACACGCTGTGGAAAATGCCAGCCAATACGTGGGACGCTGCAGAGAAAGAATATTTCCCTATGAGAGCCGCACTGCTCACGACGGTGCACGACTATCTCGGTTACGGATATCTTGCGGGGCAGGTAGTCCACGGATTTTCTGGATGCGTAAGGTGCATGGATGACACAACGTATCGCCAGCTAGATAGAGATCCCGGTTCTTCGAAAACTGTGTTCATGGGACATCGAAGGTGGCTTCGCGACGATGACCCGTGGAGGAAACGCAAGGATCTGTTCGATGGTGAAACCGAACCCCGAAAACGCCCGTCTACGAGGAGCGGCAAGGAAATAGACAAGCTGTTGAAAAATTGGAAAGATTGCCCACAGCCGGGAAAGAAGCAAAAGGCGCCAGAGCCGGGAAAGAAGCGAAAGGCGCCAGAGCCGCTGCCGAATGTATGGAAAACGAGGTCTGTTTTCTGGGACTTGCCGTACTTGAAGATCCATCGTGTGCCTCACAGCCTTGATGTCATGCATATCACGAAGAACATGTGCGAGAGTCTACTTGGTACCCTGCTCAACATGCTAGAGAGGACCAAAGATGGGCCGAAAGCAAGGGCAGACTTGAAATCAATGGGCATCAGGCAGGAGCTTCACGCTAATGATGATGATGATGATGATGAGGCGAAGCAGGACACAGAAAGTCGTCGCAAAGGCAAAAAGGCCAAGAAGACCGGAAATGAGTACCCTCCTGCGTGCTTCACTCTAAGTCAGGAGGAGATCGAGCAGTTTTTCACCTGCCTCCTAGGAGTAAAACTTCCTTACGGTTACGCGGGGAAGATAAGCAGATACCTAGACCCATCGAAGCAGAAGTTCAGTGGGATGAAGTCTCACGACTGTCACGTGCTGATGACGCAGATACTTCCAGTTGCAATCCGTGGGATCATGGACGCGCACATCCGTGAAACGCTATTTGGCCTATGCAACTTTTTCGACGTCATCTCTCGGAAGTCGATTGGCATGAGGCAACTCAGAAGGCTACAGGAAGAGATCGTGGTGATACTATGCGAGCTTGAGATGTACTTCCCGCCCGCATTCTTCGACATTATGGTGCATCTGCTGGTCCGTATAGTGGAGGATATCATCCAACTCGGGCCGACGTTCCTGCACAACATGATGCCGTTCGAAAGGATGAATGGTGTCATCAAAGGATACGTTCGCAACATGTCACGTCCAGAGGGAAGTATAGCCAGGGGCTTTCTGACCGAAGAGTGCATCTCCTACTGCACGAATTATCTAGGCATCGAGAACCCCGTTGGTCTTCCCGTCAACAGGCACCTCGGCAGGCTCGCTGGATGGGGTCACCTTGAGGGTCGCCGCGAAATGCATGTCGACTTAGAGGGTCGACTCGCCGACTTTGAAAGAGCAAACCTAGTCGCGCTACAACACATAGACGTGGTCGATCCTTGGGTGGTAGAGCACAAAACCTTTATTAAGAAGACGTACAATGACCGGGGCCAACAGAGGATTCGTGATTGGTTCACGCGTTGGTTCAATTGAGCACAACTCATGTTTCACGCGTTGGTTCAAGCAGAAGCTTCTGTCGTACCCTTTACATGAGGATTCTTCCGCGGAAGAACAACTCATATTCGCCTTGTCACAGGGCGCCGAGCACAACCTGATGACCTATGAGGCGTACGATATCAATGGCTACACATTCTACACCGAGGCCAAGGACATGAAGAGCGATGGTTATCAGAACTCCGGGGTAACGATGGAATCCTACACCGGTAACAACAAGGACAGATACTACGAAAGGATCGAGGAGATCTGGGAGCTGAGCTATGCTGGAGAGAAGGTCCCGATGTTCCGTGTTAGATGGGCGAAGAGCGTCCTAAAAGAAGACCGGTATTTCACCACCATGGTTATACCCGAAGCCAAATCCAAGACCGCGGGCGCAAACGTCACCGCGAAAAATGAGCCATGGGTACTGGCTTCCCAAGTTGACCAATGCTTCTTCATTACCGACCCGTCAAAGCCCAGTCGTGTTGTCGTGAGGAGAGGCAAAAGGAAGATCATCGGAATGGATGAAATAGCCAATGAGCAAGACTTTGACAAGTACGGCGACCCGAGGATCGAACATGACGACGATGATGAAGTAGCAGCATACACCACAAGAAGAAGCAGGACCACCCTACCTAAGGGACGTCCGTTCCACAGAAGAACTCCATTCGCGAAAAAGAAGAGCAAGAAGATTGTGAACAGATAGCTAGCTAAGATCGATTGTATTTAAATCATAGCCTTCATTTCTCGATTGTCTTTCATGGGCACTTTTTGAACTATCATGAATATTTTTAAATTTCATGGACACTCAATCTTGATCCCCCTCCATCTCGATCGCTATCCCACCTCGCCAGATCCGGTCCCCCTCGCCGCCGAGCACCCCCCGGTCCACCGGCCGCCGCCGCCGACCCCCCGCACCCCTCCCCTACTCAACCGCCGCCGCCGACCCCCCGCACCCCTCCCCTACTCAACCGCCGCCGCCGACCCCCCGCACCCCTCCCCTACTCAACCGCCGCCGCCGGCATTACTGTTTGATGATATTTCTAAAAAAAATATTACTGTCTTATAAAAAAAATATTACTGTTATGATTTAAACAAGTTTGAACATATTTAAACACAAATAAGTATCAAACAACATTTTAAATGAAAAAAAATTGTGGAGCCTGGGAATCGAACCCAGGACCTCCTGGTGTGAGAACTGGCTGCTGACCAGTCGAGCTAGTAGAGGGAGCTTGATGTGGATCAGGTCAGGTGGAAGATAACCTGTTGGCTCAAGCAAAAAAAAAATACTAATGGCGCACCAGGGTGAGGTGCGTCATTAGTGTGGATGTACTTATGGCGCACCAAGGGGTGGTGCGCCATTAGTATTGTGCCGCCCCCATCCATAGTTCCTCCCCGGCGGCCCACCTAGCTATCTCCTCTCTCTCCCTCGCCCTCGCCCTCGATCCCCTTCCCCGACGCCGCTGCCCCGCCGCCTCGACGCCGCCCCGACGCCACGACGCCGCCCCGTCGTCCTCGTCTCCGCCCCGATGCCCCGACGCCGCGATGCCGCCCTCTCCTCTCCCGACGCCGCCGCCCCGCCGCCTGTCTCTCCGTCGCGCCCTCGGCCTGCCCGGCGCTCGGCGCCAGCCGCGCCACCGCCCGTGGCCACAACCCTGCTGCCCTGCCCCGACCGCAGCCACCCACCGTCCGGTCTTCACTCAGGCACTCGGCTGAGCCTAATTTGAGGTACCATTTTCCAATTCCCCAACCTCTGATTTAGGGTTAGCTTCAATTCATTGCTTGCTGATTTGTTGTGTTTGCACTGTCCAGTCAAATACATGAACATGAATCGGTTAATTTAGCACACCATTTCTTTTCAATTGTGTCATTGATGCATAGAAAGTAGATTCTTATTGAAGAATGAAGAGGAGATGTTGCAAAAAAAAATTACAAGCATGCTAGGAAGATAGGGAAGAATGATATGTTAGATATGGCTGAAGAGCAAATTAGAGAGCTTGTGCATATGCCGGCTGTGGTGGTCGAACAAACTCAAGATGAGCGGAATGCTTTTTCTAAGGTGAATGATGATACAAATGAAAATTTTATGTGTTTATAAAACTGAGACTTAAATGAGAATTTTAGTGTGTTTGTAAGACCATGTTAATCTATTTCTATGTGCAGTAAAATCTTATCAATTAATGTTCTTGACAAAACTTCTATAGTCCTAAAAATGGTGGAATACAGTATTTTGTTGATAAAAGAAGTGCTATCTAATTTTTCTGTAGAGGGATTTCACTCTTTTGTACATGATAGATTGACAACTCTTAAGGTGGAAACTGCAGAATCTTATTTGCGCACAATGGAAAAAGTTGGCATCGTGATTGATATGCGGGTTAGATAGTAAAATATGAGTCTCTCATACACTATTGTATAAGGATGCAACAAATGTCCTTTGGGGGGATTTCACAGTAGAAAGTTATAGTTTTTTCCACAATTTGTTTTGCTTGAGAACATTGTTGTCTTGGGCTAACTTATTTAGCCTACAGAAAATACGGAGAGTACGAAATTAAGTTCATCGAATTGTTTCTAGGTCATCAAAAAGATAGCTTTGCGTTGACTTGCTTCCACATTTGTGTTCTTGCTAGGGACTGTTTAAAATGCTGGGATCAGTTTTGGAGACTGACCGACAATTTAGTACTGCTGGTGCTTTTCCTTTTAGTCTTAGATCATAAACTACTCTTTGCGAACATAAATAGATGATCTCAAATCACCATAGTACTGTGGAAATGGTTTAATGCTACTTCTGGCGTTCTTACTTCAGCATCTGTATGCCCATGCAATGATTTGCTTTGTTGTGATGGAGGCTTTTTTTGCCTTGTCCACCCGAGAGGCCCTTGAGTTTGCGGGAATGTCGATTAACTTCCGTTCCAGCAAATTCGGGTACTCCATATGTCCTATTTTCAGCAAAGGTCATGCTGAAATTTTCCGTGAATTTTAGCATGACTTTGCTAAAAATAGGACATATGGGGTACTTGTGACTAGTGATGAAAGCTTAGGCTTTTAGGGTGCCTCGGCGTCGAAAAACCCTCAATGATAAAAGCTTAGCTTTTAGGATGCCTCGGTGTCGACAAACCCTAAACAATAACCAACTTTTTGACCAAACTTTGTTCCTATTTAGAGAGAAACATGGCCAACAATGATGAGGCTGGGGGTTCGGGCGGCAAGGAATTCTGGGAGCTGTCCCAGGAGATGGAGGACCAACCTCAGTTGTATGAGGACGCCGCCTTCCCCACTGATCCTGAGACCACTGATGGTACCGCCGAGGATGACCCCACTGATGGCACCACTGATGGTGCCGCCGAGGATGCCACCACTGATGATGGCGGCGCACGCACAGATGGCAGCCAACCGAAGAGGCAACGGAAGGACCGGCGCCCGATCGTGCTCCTCACCCTCAAGGAGGAAGTTACTGAAGTGGACTCCAACGGGAATCCAACGGCGCCCGAACGAATAGTCAAGGGGTACTCGCTTCAGCTCGGGTGCATTCTCTGGACCACCGTCTCGATCAACACCGAGAACCTGAGGCATCCTGACCGAGGGAATTTGCGCAACCTCCTCTTCATGAAGCTGCACAAACGATACAAGTTCCCCGCTGAATTTGCAAACACAAGCCTCAAAGGGAATAAAGTGAACAATGCTGCCCTCACGAAGATGAGGAAGGCCCTGTCTACTTGGAAAAGCAATGTGAAGAGAATGATCGAGAAAGGTGAGAGTTATCAGAAGATTAAGGAGAAAAATCCTTCGATCACCGAAGATGACTACAACGACTTCAAGATCGATTTCTCGAGCACCGCAAACTCCCAATCAAGTCAGTGGGGGAAACAAATGCGGGAGCTGAACATAGGGGAACACACACTCGGTCCCGGCGGTTACAAAGTGGCGGAGCCTATATGGGACAAGGAGGAGGCGGACCGTGCCGAGCAAGGCCTACCACCCCTCTTCGATAAATACGGTGACAAGCAGACCAGGAACTTTGTCAGGGCCCGGTACAAGAAGGACCCAAAAACAAAGGAGCTTACCACAGATCCGAAGACCAGGAAGCTTGAGCTTGTTCTGGTAAGGAATACACCCCCGCGTAATTAGCTCCATATGGTTGCATTCTAATTAATGAAACGAAATTTCTAAATGGTTCACATTCCTTCCGCAGGCGACTGAAAGCAGTAGCGCGGGGTCGACTAAGAGCAACCCTTGGGACACCACTCTAAATAGGGCGTTGAATGTAATGAAGAACAAGGATAAGCTCAGTAAGCCGATGTCAGCTGGTCGTGTGGCCGGCAAAGGCTTGTCGACAAAATGGGGGTCATACTATACCACTGGTGTGCGGAAGGAGAAAAAGACTAGCTCGGAAAGCCAGGCGCGCGAGGTTCAAGAACTCAAGGCACAGGTGGCGCGGATTCCGGAGATTGTCCAAGAGCAAGTGGAACAACGACTCGGAGCGACGATCACCGCCATTGTGCCTACCTTGATCTCGGGGTTGAGTGCGTGGATTGCGGGCGACCAACAGGGGCCGCCCCCGATTCCTAGCTTCACGGCTAGCAACTCGCATAATGCGATGGCGGGGCCATTGGTGCCTCCGGCGGAGGCGGCATTGGTGTCTCCGATGCCGGCACGGGATCTTAATGCACCCGGGTGTACGCCGGCCGGCACCTCTGCAGCAAGCGGCCCCTCCGTCAACTGCACGCCCGCCGTTGGCGGTGCCTCGACATTAGCCGAGCTCAATGCCATCATCACGTAACTAATTAAGCCTCTCTCGGCCGAGGACTTCATCTCCTTGCCTTTGACTGGGCATCCTTGACGCCCTACATGTTTTCCCAGGGCGCCGCCAACGTTCCGTGCACTCTCCTGCACTTCGTGAACAATGAGTTGGTGAATGTCGCCAAGGGCAAAATCGTTCAACCGGGCAACCCCTTGTTCCACGGTACCCAGATGCCACCCAACTTGTTTAGGGTTCAACTGGTTCGAGTGCTGCCAGGCTGCGACGAGTTGTTACCTCCGATTCGACCCGCCGGGTCCGACGATGATGACGTGATGACCCTCAGCGCCTGCCTGAGCTGGCCCCTGCTTTGGCCGAAGAGCCAGATTCATTTGGGGGCGGGGGACACCACCCCAAAGACAACACCGCCAGTCGTGCCGGCGCCAAGTCGGCCCCATGGCAAGACCGCCGCAACGGTGCCGGACATCCCTATGCCACTGGATCCAAACATGCATATGGCACAGGATCAGAACGATACATTTGGCAACGTCGATCAGTACTTTGCCGATCATGGGTACGATGGCGACTTCATGGGGCCTCCTTCTCAAGAACCCAACCCAACAAAAGACGTGTGCGATCTAGCTGGTACCGCGGAGAAGCCAAGTTGCAATAGGCGCCGTCTGGCGTTCAGTTCTCAGGAGACGCCTCCAGCTGCCGACTTCACCGAGCCTCAGATAGGCGAGGTGCGAAATATTATCAGCCCCAACACACTCAAGAAGGCGGTCTGTGAGCAGAACTCGGTCCCATTACAGGAGAAGAAGAAGGCACGCAAAAGAAAGACTAAGAAGGGTGCGAGACAGCCGGCACCGAGTACAATCCGTGCTCAGGACGGGCCACCTTCACCTAAGGATATCTCGACAAGGGTGCATGTGGCTGGTAGGGCGATGCTACCGACAAATATGCTCAATGCTCCAACCGGTGCTATGTGGTGTCTGCATGACAGTGTTCTTTCTTTGGAGAAGCGGCGTCTCAGAGAGAAGGATGTGGCATACCCAGTTTCCGCGGCCAAGGTGCCAGAGGGCAAGGGCTTTGTGGATAACTCCATTGGGCGTACGATCGTCCTGCGGTTTGATGACATCCATGCTATGTTGAACCTTCATCCGCTGCACTACCCCTTTGTTTGGCTATTTTCGCTGAGTATGGAGATGCGGATCATTCGCGACAAGACCCCGGACATCGTGATAGTCGACCCCTTCTACATGCGTGCCAAGATCTTGGGCAGCGCTGGGGACCGGCAAGTCGCGAGTTCTTACCTCGAAGGTGTCATTCTGGCAAACCAAGATAAGGATAACTTCCTCGTGCCTTACTTTCCCGCGTAAGTCCTCCCCTCAACCGGCCCGTAACATATGAATTCTTAGATTTCGATCATTTTTCTTTTAACATTCCGTGTTTTCTGCAGTGACACACATTGCACGCTCATCCTCCTAAGCCCCAAATATTCCATGGCCACGTGTTTCGACCCAGACCGTCAGTCGAACGTAGACTACACAAATGTCAAGAAAGTTCTTGATGATGTTCTCCCCGGCTACGCCAAATCTGGAGGCACCTTCACCAAACCTATTCGTAAGTACGGCAAGCACGTGTTCTCCCACAATACGACGTTCTGCTGCGTCAAGCAGCCGCCTGGCGGTCAGAAGGGTGCCTACTACGCCATCCATCACATGCGGGCGATCGTACGGGACCATCATCAACTTCTGCTACCGAGTAAACTCAAAGATTGGGCAAAGAGTGTGTCGGCAATCAAGGACGCAGACCTCCGACAAGAATTCTTTCGCATCCAGTCGGAGTTTGTGGAAATCATCCATCAAGATGTCCTTCGTACCTCGGGGCAGTTCTACCTCAAAAATCAACCGTCCGACAGTGACATCGACACAATGCTACAAATGCAGGCTGACAACGACTGTTATTTCATGACTCCCACGATAGACGGCGGCTTCATCCACGCTCCGGTCCATTGAGTCGAGTCGAAAGCAGTGATGCTGTGTCTGAAACATCGATTGGCTCATGTTGTAATTAAACTTTAATGAACTTGTAGTATGCCTCTTTGGTTTCGAGAGTCGTTCAACTTAGATGTAATCGATGCTATTAATGTCTTGCTTTTCTCTTCCGATCGTTCTATTCCATACTTATATATTGCTTATGTATTGTCTGTGAATTGGTACTAACGTTTCGTTTGGCTAGTGCATAGCGATGCCGATGTCGTGTACAAGGGTAAGGTTCCCGGAGTCTACGATGACTGGGAGGAGTGTCGGAGACAGGTTCACCGATTCAGCGGTAACAGTTACAAAGGGTACACCACTAGGGCCGAGGCCGAATCTAGATACGCCCGCTATCTAGCGGGAGAGGGGAGGGAGCATTGGAGGAACCGGATGAAGACGAGTTTCATCGTGATGATGCTCATCGTGATGACCGCAGCTCTCTTCTATGTGATGGTAGTTTAGATGATCGATATAGACTTGTAATGTGAAGACAAACTCGCTACTCGCGGTCTCGAGGCTTGTAATATAATGTTCTATCTTTGTTCGGTCTTTTCAATTCGGAGACTAATATGATGAATTGTATTCGGAGACTAATATGATGAATTGTATTCAAAGACTAATCTTCTATTGTATTCGATGAATCTGTTGTTGATGTGTGCTGTCTATATTTTGTCCAATTATACATTTTGTAACCTGTGCAAAAAACAGAAAATAAAAAATAAAAAAAACCTAATATTCATACTAATGGCGCATCACATCACAGTGCGCCATTAGTATGACAAAGTATACTAATGGCGCATCACTAAACAGTGCGCCATTAGTATGCCGAGGTTACTAATGGCGCATCTTGTTGCTGTGCGCCATTAGTATGCCAGAGCACCTGGGTATACATGGCCCCTGGGAGGCATACTAATGGCGCACTTCTGTATACACTAATGGCGCATCAGAGGTGCGCCATTAGTATACCAGATACTAATGGCGCACCAGTGGTGCGCCATTAGTAAAATATACTAATGGCGTGGCACTAATGGCGCACCACTAATGCGCCATTAATGGCCAAATTAGGTGCGCCATTAGTAGGCCTTTTCCTAGTAGTGTGCCTCCCAGGGAAAGGAACCCTTAACGGAACTATTCTCCCTGGAAGATGTTTCTTACTAACCATGTAATATAACATAACTAGTTGGGCACTTGTCTGATAAAGCACTAATGACCCCTATGCCTGGTCTCCGCGCATGCCCCGGTTTTTCTTTTAACCGAGAAGGTATTCAGACACACTCCGCACTCTAGGGTCCCGAGGTTGAAGCGAAAAGGTCGGCAAAGACAAACGATCTACAATTCGGCTAGAAGGCATTTTACATGTCATTTTACATACATAGTCAAATCGACTGACTGTACTCCTCCTCAATCCCGTCTAACAGGCTGTCTAATTTACAGTCCCGTTGGGAATATTTAGCGGCCAACTCTACTTGGCCGTACACTAAGCTCACAGGGATCTCCTTCCCATCGGGCCCCACAGGTCTGACCTCGGCCATGTGGTTGGGATCCGCCTTCTTGTACCGCGTCTTCACCATGGCCCAGGCCTCCCTGGCACCTTGGCGGCAGGCCGATATCTTCCATGAACGGAAGCGCTGCCGCGCTCCCTGAAGCTTCTCCGCAAGCTCTCCAAGGCCCTCGGGTAGGGAGAGGGACGGCCATAAGGCCTGGACGACGCTGCTCATCACCTGCCGAACTCGTTCGAGCAGTTGCACCAGCTCGGGAAGTTGATCACCCATTGAGACGGGCATCTCCTCCGCAGGGCGACCTGTGAGCACACCTACAGACATATTTCTGTCAATTGACTTCCTCGCCGAACTCTTCTTTTCAAAGGAGTTCGCTCAAGCACTTACTATAGATGACGTGACGAAGCCGCTGATTCTCCTTCACGGAGCCAGACAGCTCGGCCCGAACACCTTTTAGATCTTCTCCAAGCTGGATGTGGGCATCCTGGAGTTTGTTCTTTTCCTGCTGCACCTTCGTCAGCACCCTCTCGCCGGCCTTCAGCTGGCGTAGTAGTTGTTGCTTGTCCGGATCCAGTCCGGCAACATCTGCAATATTATTGTCAGACTTACACGCACGCCGCACACCGCTTATCTTTTTGAAATAATGTGTTACCAGGAGGGGTCTCTGTGTTTCCTCCTGCGGCAGCGAGTGCGGCCTCAAGTTGGGCCTTACACTCTTGCAGCTCCTGGGACAATTGGGTATTGTTCTCTGTAAGATCCTGCATAACAAATGATCCTTAAATCAGTTACTACAACTACTTTAAGTCTCAGAGGCTACTGGCATATACAACTATTGAAATCTCTTACCCGTATGTCTTTTACATACTGCTCCATGGGTTTGGTCAAACCATCTTGAGCAGCACGGAGGTGCGCATCCCCCGCGTTAAAGGCATTCAACACCTCAGGGGAGAGACACGCGTCACAAAAAACAGTCCGGTGGCGCCTATGGTTCATGGCGCTCTCCACCTCAGACCTGGTGGCGGACAGCCTGTCGGCATCCTCCGTTGGAGGAGTATCCAGCTCGCGCCTTGCGCTCGCCTCCCCTTCCGGACCAGGTGGTGGAGCCTGGCTGGCGGAGGCCTGGGCGGCAACCTCGCCGGGCATAGTCCGACGAGCACTCTTTCTCCTGAAAAAGTGATGAGCATTAATACACCCCCTAGGAATCTTTTCCTAGACAACGGTCGCGAGCTATACCGTTGCAGTGACGTTTCGATTCACACCGCACTCCTCTTCCGCCTACGGGGCCGGACTGACCCTTGTTGGTCAGTGCCGCGGGTTTGGCTTCCCGCCTTGAAGGCACCTCCTGCAAGACACCATCGTATACGGTGGTCAGAAACGGGCAAGGAAGAAATAATGGTGTCAGGACTTCGGTCACAATCACCTGGGAAGCCGGAGATAGGCCGGGGTAGTCAGCCGTAATGGCGACTAGAGCATTATCCATGCTGAGTTGGTGGAACACCCCGTCGATTAGCTCCACCTTTATGTCTGGATCCTCTTCGGAGGCCGGATCTAGGGATCTCTCTGGATCCTCGGGTTGTGGAGCCGGACTATGTATACCCTCCACATCCCGACACAGCTCCTGCGTCGAAAGCATAAAGTAAGAAACTTAAACTTTGAAAGCATGGGTCGGATAAACAAAGTGTCCGCTTACCCAGCGCCAGGGGTTATTCATGGAGAACCCATTCAATGGGCTCGTCTGGAGGAAGTCCTCCTTCTCCCCCTTGTACAGGCCGGACAGGATCTTCACCAGGTCTTCGGCCGATCCCGGCCCTTCGCGGCCATGACGAGTGGCATCGTCCTCCCCGTAGAAATCCCACATGGGGTGGACCCTGTATTGCAGCGGCTGCACCCCCCGCATAATGCACGTGGCCATGACTCCAATCATGGTCAATCCGGAATGGGCCAGTAACCTTATCCGGCCCATCAAATAATGGACGCTCTTGTCTTCCTCCAGCTGGGGGCTCCGCGGACGCCAACTCAGGCATTTCTTCAGAGGAGCATTACTGAACTCCGGGAGGCCGACCCGAACTGGGTCCGGCAGCGGAGCGTCTTCTACATAAAACCATTCTGAAGGCCAGTCTTCGGACACCTTCTTAGGGGTTCCGGATGGATATCCGGTCCCGGCAATGCGCCATATTTCGGCACCGCCCACTTGATATATGGACCCCTTGTGAGAGCGGGGTACAAGGCAAAACAACCTCTTCCACAGCGCAAAATGGGGATCGATGCCCAGAAATAGCTCGCAAAGAGCTACGTAACCCGCGATATGCAGAATAGAGGCGGGCGTGAGGTGATGGAGCTGGAGTCCGTAGAACTCCAGAAGCCCGCGGAGGAATGGATGTATAGGAAATCCGAGCCCCCTTATCAGGTAGGGGACGAAGCATACCCGCTCCCCTTTATTGGGACTAGGGGTGGCCTCCGCTTGCTTCCCACCTTTGTAGGTGGCCAGCCCGGCTCAAACCGGGACCATGAAGGCCAGAGGGAGATATCCCTCCGCTTGGAGCGTCACCAGCTCGTTGTGCGGGACAGAACATCTCCTCCAATGTCCTGGCAGAGGGCTGGGAGCGCGAGAGGAGGAGCCGCGTCGAGGGTCCATGAAGGAATGGATTTTTGGTCAGAAGCGCTCCGATGAGTACTCGCGGAAGGAAGATGGTGTGATTTGGATCTGGATTCTTGCCTCTCTTATAGGCAGATTATTTGCGCAGCTAGGGGGTAAAACATAAAAGATACCCTGGCTTTTCTCATTCGTGCGACACGTGGAAGAAGGCCATTATTGGGCGTGGAAGCCAAGGAGCGCAACATTTGTAAGGGAACCGGACACTGTTCGGTAGGTACATGGAATTTGAAGGAGAACCCGCCTTGCAACACCGAGGACAATATATGCGCTGGACTCATCGTCATTGAAGCCTGGTTCAGGGGCTACTGAGGGAGTCCTGGACTAGGGGGTGTCCGGATAGCCGGACTATCATCATCGGCCGGACTCCAAGACTATGAAGATACAAGATTGAAGACTTCGTCCCATGTCCGGATGGGACTTTCCTTGGCGTGGAAGGCAAGCTTGGCAATACGGATATGTAGATCTCCTACCATTGTAACCGACTCTGTGTAACCCTAGCCCTCTCCGGTGTCTATATAAACCGGAGGGTTTTAGTCCGTAGGACGCAACCATTACAACAATCATACCATAGGGTAGTTTCTAGGGTTTAGCCTCCTTGATCTCGTGGTAGATCCACTCTTGTACTACCCATATCATCAATATCAATCAAGCAGGAGTAGGGTTTTACCTCCATCGAGAGGGCCCGAACCTGGGTAAAAACATCGTGTCCCTTGTCTCATGTTACCATCCGCCTAGACGCACAGTTCGGACCCCCTACCCGAGATCCGCCGGTTTTGACACCGACACTCATTCTCTAGCTCAAGCTTTAATATTTTCTTGCATAACGCTGCCTTACTATCCTGCAGAAAACGAGAAGGGATAGATTGGGTCTTGAGGACAGTGGGTAACATAACCCTCTCCATCCGAATCTTGACACGGCATATTTCCATATCTATCAGGAAAACAACACGAAACAAGAAGAGAGGGTTTCTCTGTGATGAAGTGGTCAAATCATCCGAGGGTATATATAAAGATTTTTTTATCTTGGGAAGCAAGAATATGGAAGGAAAATGGAGTCAGGAAGGTGCCCGAGGGGGCACAACCCACCAGGGCGCGCCAGGGAGGGCAGGCGCGCCCTGGTGTATTGTGCTCACCTCGGTTGCTTTCCTATTTATTTATTATTTTCCTAATTTTTGTAATATTCCAAAACTGACAGAAAATATTTTTGCAGATTTTGCGGTGTCCATTTACTTACCCTATCACGTACCTCCTCTTTTTCAGGATTCTGGAATGTTCTAGAAGGTTTCTTTTATGTGCTCCTCCGGTGTCATGGTTTGGATAATATTGCTTTCAACATTAATAGACGTACCTGAGATATAGTGCTTAATTATTTGTCCATTGACCACCTTTGGGTTAGTACCTTCGTCATTATTAATCTTGATAGCTCCAGAGCAATACAGATCTTCGATAACACATGGTCGTTCCCATTTTGAAAGAAGTTTTCCTACAAAAAACCCTAAAACGGTAGTTGTACAAAAGAACATATTCTTCAACTTTGCATTCCCGCTTTTGGATTCTTTTATCATGCCATCATTTAACTTTTTCTTTGAATAGTTTGGCATTTTCATAAGCTCGGCTTCTCCATTCATCTAGTGAGCTAATATCAAATAATCTCTTTTCACCGGCAAGTTTGAAGTCTAATTGAGTTTTTCAATTGCCCAAAATGCTTTGTGTTCTAACTCAAGTGGCAATTGACAAGCTTTTCCATAAACCATTTTGTATGGAGACATTCGCATAGGGTTTTTATAAGCTGTTTTGTAAGCCCAAAGTGCATCATCTAATTTCTTAGACCAATTCTTTCGGGACCTTTTAACAGTTTTTTGTAATATTAGTTTTATTCTCTATTTCTAAGTTCTACTTGACCACTAGATTGAGGATAATAAGGTGATGCAATCTATGGTTGACATCATATTTAGCAAGCATTTTACGGAAAGCACCATGAATAAAGTGTGGACCAGCATCAGTCATTAAATATCTAGGGACTCCAAACCTTGGGAAAATAACTTCTTCAAGAATTTTAATGGAAGTGTTGTGATCAACACTACTAATTGGAATAGCTTCTACCCACTAAGTAACATAATCAACAGCAACCAAAATATGAGTATACCCATTAGAGGAAGGGAAAGGTCCCATATAACTAAAATCGCAAACATCAAATGGTTCAATAACAAGTGAATAATCCATAGGCATTTCCCGACGCTTACCATATTACCAATTCTTTGACATTCGTCACAAGAAAAGACAAACTTACAGGCATCCTTGAAAAGAGTAGGCCGATAAAAACCAGATTGCAATACCTTGTGAGCTGTCCTATATCCTGCATGATGCCCTCCATAGGCTTCGGAGTGACATTTCCGTAGGATTTGTTCCTGTTCATGCTCGGGTACACAACGTCTAATAATACCATCAACTCCTTCTTTATAAAGATGTGGGTCATCCCAAAAGTAATGTCTTAAATCATAGAATAATTTTTCTTTTGTTGGTATGTGAAACTAGGAGGTGTATATTTAGCAACAATGTAATTAGTATAGTCAGCATACCAAGGAGCATTATGAGAAACATTTATTGCAGCTAGTTGTTCATCAGGAAAGCTATCATCAATGGGTATTGGGTCATCAATAATATTTTCTAACCTAGAAAAGTTATCAACAACGGGGTCCTCAGCTCCTTTCCTATCAGTGATATGTAAATCAAATTCTTGTAACAAGAGAACCCACCTAATGAGTCTAGGTTTAGCATATTTATTTTTCATAAGATATTTTATAGCAGCATGATCAGTATGAACAATTACTTTGGAATCAACAACGTAAGATCTGGATTTATCACAAGCAAACACACCTGCTAAAAATTCTTTTTCAGTAGTAGCATAATTTCTCTGGGCACTGTCTAGAGTTTTACTAGCGTAACGGATAACATTTAATTTATTATCAACTCTTTGTCCTAGAACAGCAGCAACAACATAATCACTAGCATGACACATAATTTCAAAAGGCAAGTTCCAATCAGGTGTCTGAACAATAGGTGCAGAAGTTAAGGCTTTCTTAAGTGTTTTAAAGACTTCTATATAATCATCATCAAAAACAAATGGAACATCCTTTTGGAAAATATTAGTAAGAGGTCTATGAATTTTAGAGAAGTCTTTAATAAACCTCCTATAGAAACCAGCATGTCCAAGGAAACTACAAATACCTTTAATATTTTTAGGACATGGCATTTTCTCAATTGCATCAAATTTAGCTTTGTCCACTTCAATCCCTCATTCAAAATTGTATGCCCCAAGACAATGCCTTCATTAACCACAAAGTGGC
Organism: Triticum timopheevii; assembly: GCA_963921465.1. Classification (NCBI taxonomy): domain Eukaryota; kingdom Viridiplantae; phylum Streptophyta; class Magnoliopsida; order Poales; family Poaceae; genus Triticum; species Triticum timopheevii. The sequence goes on from OY997270.1 coordinate 112,190,989, forward strand.
ACTTCTCCCAATTCAATACAAGAATAGTTTGTACACATCTCTGCAAAAACCCGATCAAGGTTTCTTAAGCAATCATCAAAAGAAGTTCCGTAAACGGAAAAATCATCCATGAAAGCCTCAACAATCTTTTCACAAAAAATCAGAGAATATAGGAGCCATACATCTTTGAAAGGTAGCAGGTGCATTACATAATACAAATGGCATACATCTATAAGCATAGGTTCCAAAAGGGCAAGTAAAAGTGGTTTTCTCTTGATCAGGTTGTGAAACAGGTATTTGAGAAAAACCAGAATATCTGTCAAGGAAGCAAAAGTGTGTGTGCTTAGATAATCTTTCTAGCATTTGATCAATGAAAGGCATAGGGTAATGATCTTTTCTAGTAGCTTTATTTAATTTTCTAAAATCAATTACCATTTTGTAGCCAGTAAGAATTCTCTGTGGAATAAGCTCATTTTTGTCATTAGGAACAACAGTAATAGCTCCCTTCTTAGGGACACAATGAATAGGACTTACCCACCTACTATCAGCTATGGGATATATTATACCTACTTCCAGAAGTTTTAATATTTCAGTCTTACCACTTCTTTCATCATAGAATTCAGTCGTCGTCGGTGATCAACAACGGGTTTAGCATCAGGTTCCATATTAATCTTGTGCTGACAGAGAGTGTGACTAATGCCCTTAAGATCATCAAGAGTATACCAAATAGCAGCTCGGTGCTTCCTCAGAATTTTTAATAATCTTTCTTCTTCATGTTCTGAAAGGCTAGCACTAATAAAAACAGGATATATCTTTTTCTCATCAAGATAAGCATATTTCAAAGTGTCAGGTAAATGCTTTAGTTCAAACACAGGATCACCTTTAGGTGGAGGAGGACCTCCTAGAGTTTTAATAGGGAAATTGTGTTTTAGGATAGGTTGTTGTTCAAAGAATATTATATCTATTTCATTTCTCTTACGTAAGTGCATATCATTTTCATGGTCTAGCTAATATTGTTCTCGTGGACAAGTAGGAGGCATGTTAACAGAAGCAAGTCCAATTTTTCATCTTTCCTAGGTAATTCTTTATCCCGATGTTGTCTACGAAACTTGGAGAAATTAAACTCATGATACTCATCACCAAAGCTAACATTGCATTTTGTTTTTCACAATCTATTTTAGCATTGACAGTGTTCAAGAAAGGTCAACCAAAGATAATGGGACAAAAGTCATCTTGTGGGGAACCAAGAACTAGAAAATCAGTAGGATATTTTATTTTCCCACACAAGACTTCAACATCGCTAACAATCCCAAGTGGTGTGATGGTATCTCTATTAGCAAGTTTAATAGTAACATCTATGTCTTCTATTTCAGCGGGTGCTATGTAATTCACAATTTTTTGGTATAAAGTGAAAGGAATAGCACTAACACTAGCAACCAAGTCACATACACCATGATAGCAATGATCTCCTATTTTAACTGAGACAACAGACATGCTAACTATGGTTCTATGTTTATCTTTTTCATCAGGTTTGGCAATTCTAGCAGCTTCATCACAGAAGTAAATAACATGCCCATCAATATTTTCTACCAAGAGATCTTTAACCATAGCAACATTAGGTTCCACTTTAATTTGCTCAAAGGGTTTAGGTGCTTTAATATACTTTCACGAACCACTGTTGATACCTTAGCATGTTCCTTTATCCTGACAGGGAAAGGTGGTTTTTCAATATAAGCAGTAGGCACAACTGAATCAACATTGTAAATGATAGTTTCATCTTTAACTATGACTGGTTCTTTAGTTTCTTATTTAGTAGTTGGATGATATTTAAACCACTTCTCCTTAGGGACATAAACATGAGTAGAAAATGATTCACAGAAAAGAGGCTACTATCTCAGAGTCAAGTCCATATTTAGTGCTAAACTTGTGAAAAGCATCAGTATTCATAGAAGATTTAATACAATCGAACTCAAGCTTTAATACCCGACTATTTACCTTCGTTGAGTCCCCATTCCTCAGAGTTTCCTTTAATTCTTTCCAAAAGATCCCACCTGAATTGAATAGTCTTGTTCATAAAAGAACCAGTACAAGAAGTATCGAGCATGTATTCATCATCACGAGAAAGCCGAGCATAAAAATTCTGAATGATAATTTCTCTAGAGAGCTCATGATTGGGGCATGAATAAAACATTGACTTAAGCCTACCCCAAGCTAGAGGGATGCTTTCTCCTTCACAAGGCCAAAAATTACATATATAATTTCGATCATGATGATCTAGATGCATAGGATAATATTTTTGGTGAAATTCCAATTTCAATCGATTCGAGCTCCAAGATCCAATACCATCGCATAGCCTATACCATGTCGATGCTTTTCCCTTAAAAGATAAAGGGAAAGCCTTCATCTTAACTTCATCTCCGCGTAAACCTGCAAGCTTAAATAATCAACAAATTTCATCCACATGTATAAGATGCATATCTAGATGTTCAGTTCCATCTCCTACATAAGGATTAGCTAGCAGTTGTTCTATCATACCTGAAGGAATTTCATAACCAATATTTTCAGTAGGAGCAGTAGGTTGAGGGGCAACTAATTGTGCTTCCGTTCGAGGTGAAGATACCCGAAAGATACCCGGAACAAACCCCTCAAAGGATTGTTTTCCATTGTGACAAGTAACAATAAATTTCAGCATGTAATATAAATTTTTCCTTACCGATTTCTACTTACCAAGAGCGCTTCACTCCCTGGCAATGGCGCCAGAAAAGAGTCTTGATAACCCACAAGTATATAGGATCAATTTTAGTCCTTTCGGTAAGTAAGAGTGTCAAACCAAACGAGGAGCAAAATGAAATGACAAGTGGCTTTCAACAAGCTAATTTCTACAAGCACTGAATTTGTCGGAACCAGTAGTTTGATAGTAAGATAATTTGTTACAAGCAAGTAACGGTAGTGGTAATAAAGTGCAGCAAGGTATCCCAATCCTTTTGTGGCAAAGGACAGGCCAAAACAATCTCTCATAATAAACCTCCCACTTATGACTGACCCCCTCGCAAGCATCCGTAACTACGAGAAAAGTATTAAGATAACATCTAACCATAGCATTAAACATATGGATCCAAATCAGTCCCTTACGAATTAGCGCATAAACTAGGGTTTAAGCTTCTGTCACTCTAGCAACCCATCATCTAATAACTACTCCACAATGCATTCCCTTAGGCCCAAAGATGGTGAAGTACCATGTAGTCGACATTCACATGACACCACTAAGCGAATCATAACAAACACATCATCAAAATATCGAACACATATCAAGTTCACATGATTACTTGCAATACGACTTCTCACGTGACCTCGAAAACAAAAGTAATTACTCACAGATGATATTCATGCTCAAGATCAGAAGGGTATTATATAGCATAATGGATCTGAACATATAATCTTCCACCAAATAAACCATATAGTAATCAACTACAAGATGTAATCAACACTATGTCACCCACATGCACCAAGCTAAGGTTCCAGAACAAAGATTGAACACAAGAGATGAATTAGGGTTTGAGAGCAAATGGTTTTGTTGAAGATGTTGATGAAGATTGGCCTCCCAAAAATTAGAGGGTTATTGGTCATGACGGTGGCTTTAATTTCCCCCTCCGGAGGGAAGTTCCCCTGGCGGAATCGCTCCGCCGGAGGGCAAAAGTGCTCCTGCCCAAGTTCTGCCTCGAGACAGCGGTGCTCCGTCCCAAAATTCCTCCCCTTACTTTTTTCTAGGTTAAAAGACCATCGGAGGTGGGATGGGCTGGCCACAACCCACCAGGGCGCACCTGGGGGACCTGGCGTGCCCTGGTGTCTTGTGGTCACCATGTGGCCCCCTTCGGTAGTTATTTGCTCCAGTATTTTTAATATATTCCAAAATAATTCTCCATAAAATTTCAGCTCATTTGGAGATGTGTAGGATGGCTATCTCTAGCATAGGTTTTTCAGCTCCAGAATTCGAGCTGCCAGAATTCTCCCTCTTTGTGTAAACCTTGCATATTATTAGACAAAAGGCATTAGAATTACTTCATAAAGCATTATTATGCATAAATCATTATAAATAATTGTAGGAAAACATGATGCAAAATGGACGTATCACACCACCTAAACCAACTCCGAAGAAGAGGGGTATTATATTTCTCAGTCCTAAAGATATTCAAGAGGCAAAGAAATCTATCAAAGAAAAGGGTATTAAAGCTGAAGATGTTAAGAATTTACCACCTATTGCAGAAATACATGGACTTGACACCCCAACACGGGTAGTAGAGGTAAATTCTCTTATAAAATTTGATGAAGGTGATATTCCTTACAATAAGTTGCTACTTCTTGAGCTTGACTTAGTGTTTCCCTTGAAGTGGAAAGGGTGATGCAGCAAAGTAGAGAAGTATTTCCTTCAGTTTGAGAATCAAGGTATTATCACATCATCTTTGCGGAGTTGAGCTTGCAAGGCAACATTACGAAGCCGGCTGATAGATTGCTGGACTGGTGGCTGGCCAGGAGGGCTCTCTTTAGGAAGGGTTTCAAGTGTGGATTCGACACGGTGATCATTGCAACCACTTGGGCTATATGGAAACAACACAACGCCAGAGTGTTTCATCGCGTCAACCAGTAGAAGAATGCGCTAGATTTAGCACTTGCCATCATTGCGTAGCTTAAAGACTGGAGGTTGGCGGGTTTGGGAGGAGGAGGTTATGGCACGTTCTGTGAGAGTGTATGTATAGGCTAGCTTGTAGGGTGTGCATTCTTGATGGAAGCTCACTTCCATCCTTGACTATCTTGTATATTCACCCTTAATCTTCTCTTCTATAAAAGTAAGGTACGCCTTTGCCGTACTCTCGAAAAAAAATAACCAAGGTATTAATCCAGTAGGAGGAACACACAAGTGTCCAATGATTGCACCTACACAAAGAAACAATTACTTGCACCCAACGCCATAAAAGGTGTTTTCAATCCCTTCACGGTTAATTGGAAGGATGAGATCTGATAGAGATAGGTATTAAAGATAAATAAAAGTGCAAAATAAAGTAAAGTTAAATAAATTGCAGAAAGGTATTTTTGTGTTTTTGGTTTTATAGATCTAAAAATAATATGATGAGAATAGACCCGGGGCCATAATTTTCACTAGAGGCTTCTCTCTTAAAAGAGCGCATATGGAGGGTAAACAAATTATTGTTGAGCAATTGATAGAAAAGCGCAAAGTTATGAAGATATCTAAGGCAATGATCATGAACATATGCATCATGTCCACGACAAGTAGACCGACTCCTGCCTGCATCTACTGCTATTACTCCACACATCGACCGCTATCCGGCATCTAGTGTATTAAGTTAACAAGAACGGAGTAGCGCCTTAAGCAAGATGACATGATGTAGAGGGATACATCCAACCAATATGAATTAAAGCCCACCTTTTATCCTTAATGGAAACAATAGAAATACAATGGGAGAGGTGCTTTGTAATAGGTTCAATCTGGCATAGAGGGAATATTTGAGGATTTATAGAGCGAAAATTAGGGTTAGGAACTCCGAGGGGACCACAAGCCTAGGGGGCGCCTCCCCTAGGGCACGCCCCTACGACTTGTTGTCCCCTCGTTGACTTCCTGGCCTCCTCTCCAAGTCTCGTAGGTGTCTTCTGGTCCAAGAAAAAAATATCGTAAAGTTTTATTCCGTTTGGACTCCGTTTGATATTCCTTTTCTGAAAAAAAAAACAAAAACATGAAAAAAAACCAGATACTGGCACTAGACACTAGGTTAATAGGTTAGTCCAAAAAATGATATAAAATAGCATATTAAGGTATATAAAACATCCAAAAAAGATAGCATAATAGCATGGAACAATCAAAAATTGTAGATATGTTAGAGACGTATCAAGCATCCCCAAGCTTAATTCCTGCTCGTCCTCGAGTAGGTAAATGATAAAAACAGAATTTCTGATGTGGAATGCTACCTAACGTGTTTATCACGAAATCTTTCTTACTGTGGCATGAATATTCAGATCCGTAAGATTCAAAACAAAAGTTTAATATTGACATAAAACAATAATACTTCAAGCATACTAATAAAGCAATCATGTCTTCTCAAAATATTATGGCTAAAGAAAGTTATCCCTACAAAATCATATAATATTGTCATGCTCTATCTTCATAACACAAAGTATTTATCATGCACAACCCTGATGACAAGCCAAGCAATTGGTTCATACTTTTAACGTTCTTAAGCTTTTTCAACTCTCACGCAATACATTAGCATGAGCCATTGATATAGCACTATAGGTGGAATAGAATATGATGGTGGAGGTTGTGTGGAGAAGACAAAAAGGAGAAAGTCTCACGTCGATGAGGCTAATCAATGGGCTATGGAGATGCCCATCAATTCATGTCAATGCAAGGAGTAGGGATTGCCATGCAACGGATGCACTAGAGCTATAAGTGTATGAAATCTCAAAAATAAAACTAAGTGGGTATGCATCCAACTCGCTTGCTCATGAAGACCTAGGGCAATTTGAGGAAGCCCATCATTGGAATATATAAGCCAAGTTGTGTAATGAAAAATTCCCACTAGTAGTATATGAAAGTGACAAAATAGGAGACTCTTTATTATGAAGAACATGGTGCTATTTGAAGCACAAGTGTGGAAAAAGGATAGTAGCATTGTCCCTTATCTCTTTTCTCTCTCATTTTTTGGGCTCTTTGGCCTTTTTTTATTTTGGGCTCTTTCACCTCTTTTTCTAATTTTAAGTCTGGAGTCTCATCCCGACTTGTGGAGGAATCATAGTCTCCATCATCCTCACACGGGAAAATGCTCTAATAATGATAATCATCACACTTTTATTTACTTACAACTCAAGGATTACAACTCGAAACTAGAACAAAAATAAGACTCTATATGAATGCCTCCGGCAGTCTACCGGGGTGTGCAATGGTGGCCAAGCCACAAATACTATGTCAACTATATGATCATGCAAAGCAATACGACAATGATTGTATGTGTCATAATAAAACGGAACGATGGTAGTTGCATGGCAATATATCTCGGAATGGCTATGGAAATGCCATAATAGGTAGGTATGGTGGCTGTTTTGAGGAAGATATAAGGTGGATTATGTATGAAAGAGCGTATCATATCACAGGGTTTGGATGCATCGATTATGTTTACACCAACTTTCAAGGTGAGACACGGCAGCAAAGAGCCTAGCAATGGTGGAAGTGTGAGAGTGCGTATAATCCATGAACTCAACAATTGTCATAAAGGACTCACATACTTATTGCAAAAATTTATTAGCCCTCGAAACAAATTACTAATACTCATGCTCCTAGGGGGGTAGATTGGTAGAAAAAGACCATCGCTCATCCCCGACTACCACTCATAAGGAAGACAATCAAAAATAAATCATGATCCAACTTCATCGCATAATGAGAGACCATACGTGCATGCTTCGGGAATCACAAACCTTAGCACAAATATTCTTACTTATCCACAATTACTCACTAGCATGACCCTAATATCGCCATCTTTTTATCTTAAAACAAATGCAAGCAATCAAACTTCTCATATATTCAATCTCTCAACAATGCAAACATAATTAGATCATATGATTATCCCTCAAAGTGCAATAAAGAATAACTCCTGAGTTCCTATTAGCGGAGAACAAAAGATAGAAATTGTTTGTAGGGTACAAAACCACCTCAAAGCTATTCTTTCCAATCAATCTATTCTAGAGTTCGTACTAAAATAACACAAAGCTATTCTTTATGATCAATCTAACCAATAGTTCGTACTAAAATAACACCATATGCCACACATCAACCAACTCTAATGTCACCTAGATACTTCAATGTCACCACAAGTATCCGTGAGTTATTTCTATGATATGCATCAAACAACATCATGATCATAATATTCAATCCACACAAAGAACTACAAGGAGACCCAAAAGTTTCTATCGGAGAAAAGATAATACAAACATGCATCAACCCCTATGTATAGATTACCCCAATGTCACCTCGGGAATCCGCAAGTTGAGTGCCATAACATACATCAAGTGAATCAATATGATACCCCATTGTCACCTCAAGTATTCATACTGCAAGACATACACCATGTGTTCTCAGATCTGAACATTCAATCCGACAAGATAAAACTTCAAAGGGTAAAAATTCAATTCATCACAACAAGAGTAGAGAGGGGAGAAACATCATATGATCCATCTATGTTAACAAAGCCCATGATACATCAAGATCATGACATCTCAAGATCACGAGAGAGAGAGAGAGAGATTAAACACATAGCTACTGGTACAGACCCTCAGCCCCGAGGGTGGACTACTCCCTCCTCATCGTGGTGGCCGCCGGGATGATGAAAATGGCCACCTGTGATGATCTCCCCCTCCAACAGGGTGCCGGAACAGGATCCCGATTGGTTTTCGGTCGCTACAGAGGCTTGTAGCAGCGAAACTTCCAATCTAGGGTCTCCGCGAGGGTTTTTGGAATATTTGACGACTTATAGGGCAAACAGGGGGTGCGAGAGGCCACCGAGGTGGTCACAACCCACCTGGGCGTGCCTGGGCCCCCAGGCGCACCCTGGTGGGTTGTGCCCCCCCCCCCTCGGGGCACCCCCAGGTGCTTCCCTGGCCCACTGGATGTCTTCTGGTCCAAAAAAAATCTCCAAAAAGTTTCATTATATTTGGACTCCGTTTGATATTGATTTTCTGCGATGTAAAAAACAAGCAAAAAACAACAACTAGCACTGGGCACTGGGTCAATAGGTTAGTCCCAAAAAATGATATAAAGTTGCTATAAAATGATTGTAAAACATGTAAGAATGATAATATAATAGCATGGAACAATAAAAATTTATAGATACGCTGGAGACATATCAATAAGCGCATACATTCACCCCTATGGAAGCACACCACTACAAAAAAAAGACACATCCGTGACATTTTGGGCCGAACAATTTTTTTCCTGTCATGCTTATGACACTTCTATCACGATAATTGTGACAAAACCCGGTATCATCGTAGATGTGGTGGGCTCCTACTTCTATGACAAAAAATCATGACAGAAAATGGGCTTTTCGTCCTGGGCGGGCCGGAGATGCACCTGCATGACATTATTTGGGTCGTCCATGACGGAAAATATCATGGTAGAAGCAAGGGTGAGGAAAATTTCGGGGAGTTCTCGGTTACGGTGGGTGGTCGGGCCGTGCGATGCATGGAGGTTTGCGCATTTCTCTCATACACGTATGAGTGTGTGTGCGAGGCATTGCGCTCTAACTGAACCCGAGCGAGGCATTGGGCTCTAACTGAACCCGAGCGATCACACTAGCTACATTTTTTTTGACTGGGAACTGTAGGGAAACCCCCCACAGCCATAGCAAATTTATTCCAGAAAAGATGATACAGTATGTAGAAGGGTTAAAAAGAGTAACCCACAGGGGAGAAAAGGGGGGGAGGGGTAGAAACTACTCACCTAAATACAAAACCAAGAGAAAATAAGTCACCCACCTAAAAAGATCATCCATGAACCCAGGCTTGATTCTATGAGCAAGCAAAGACATATCATGAACAAATGCTGCCCTCCAACGGTTGAAACTTGGCCTCTCCTTCCTGAACACCTTTCCGTTCCTGATGAACCAAATATTCCAGCATGCAGTGAAAACCGTCTCAGCAAGAAATGGCTTGGCAAACTCCCTCTTGGCATGGATGGCTATTTCAAACATAGAATTATCCAAACCCCAATCAATCTGCAAATAGTTCCATACACGCTGACTGAAATTACATGTGAAGAAAAGATGGTCCCTATTCTCCCTGGACTGAGTTGGGCAGAGCACACAGTACACTCCATCATCAATGTGCCAGTGTCTTCTCTCCACCATATACTTTGTGTTCAATATGTCCATAATAAGCATCCAAACAAAAACTTTTATCTTCATTGTGCAGCAACTCTTCCAAACCCACAATAGCAATGAGTTGAAAGAAAGATGAGAGTGCATGGCTGTGTAAAACATCTTTTGAATATATGGCTTAACAGTACCACACCAAAACCGGACATCCTTAGAGTTATGACACCTCTCATGAGACAAAATGAGTGACTCCAAAGAATGAAATTCCTGATAAGCTTGCTCAGATAAAGGGAGATTAAACCATGCAATAAGATCAGAGCAAAGAAGGCCATCTTTGACAGACACCATAGGGTCTTTGACATAAGAAAAAAGCCTTGGAAATCTATTCTGTAAAGGCAGCACTGAATCTCCAACTTTCCATCTATCAAACCAGAATAGAGCAGTATCTCCTTGGTTAACCTGGACCCAAGTAAACTCTCTGAATTGATCCAGCATCTTGAGAATGTCCTTCCACTAGAAAGAACCACAGGGGCAGTTCCTTGAGGTACTTGTTCATGATAGTAGGTGTTCCATATCAGGTTAATCCAAGGTATAGCTGCTCTATTAAGGAATTTATGCAGGTGTTTCATCAGAAGGGCAGCATTCTGAATTCCCAGGTTTAAAATGCCCATCCCTCCTTTGTTCTTGGGCCTACAAATCAACTCCCAAGTAGCAAGGGAGGGGCAGGTTCTTGCCTATGTTTCCTCCATAGAAATTGCCTTTGAATTCTTTGCAATTTTTCAGAATGCCTGGGTGATTAATAAGCTGCAAAGAAAAAGTATTGGCAAAGCGGACAGAGCAGAATTCCGATATTGCAGTCTCCCACCTTGGGCAAGGAAGGAGGTGCTAGCAGACATTCTTCTTTCCATACAATCTACCAGAGGCAAGAGATCAGACATCTTAGGTTTAGTTGTCCCCATAGGGAGGCCCAAATAAGTGAAAGGCAGAGAGCCCACCTGACAACCAAACACAGCAGCCAGTCTGGCAGTTTCCTCTTGGCTGACATTGATGGGGATCATGGAGGACTTGTGGTAGTTCACATCCAGACCAGTGGACTGGGAGAATACCAAGATCATTTTCCTAAGAGCCAAAAACTGAGCTTCATCAGCGGGGACAATAATCAAGGTGTCATCAGCATTGCACAATAGGAAAATCTGTGTCATGGCAGGGTATAGGAAATTGAAGCTCACCCCTAAGCAGCATATCATTCACATCAGATTGAAACAGATCTGCAGCAAGGACAAAAAGGAGAGGGGACATAGGGTCCCCTTGCCTGACCCCTTTTTTGCACTTGAATTGCTTCCCAGGCACACCATTTAAAAGCACGGAAGAAGTTCCAGTGGATAGCAGTTGCATGACCCAGTCAATCCATTTAGCATTAAAACCTTTGTGTTTCATAATCTCAACAATGGCCTCATGCTCAATAGAATCAAAAGCTTATTCAAAATCAAGCTTCAAGATTAAGATAGGTCTCCTAGACTAGTGACACTGATGAAGATACTCAAGAGTCCAACCAATGCAGTCCTGAATAGTCATGGATTTAATGAAACCATACTGATATTTGTGGATGCAGAGCATGATAAGCTCATGGAACCTTTTTGCTGCCATTTAGACAAGAACTTGACTCCCATACCAGTAAGGGAGATGGGCCTAAAGTCACCCACTGCCTCAGGAGATAATTTTTTAGGGACCAGAGTAATGTAGGAACCATTAATATTTTCAAGCTGGGCCTTGCCATGATAAAAATCCTGGGCCAGAGCATACTACTCCTTGCAAATGATATGCCAACATTTTTTGAAAAGTAGACCTTTGAAACCATCCGGTCCAGGAGCTTTGTCCACAGGCATATGCTTGACGACATTATCCATCTCCTCAACAGTGAAGGGTTTGGTTAAAGCCTCAAGACCAGGCACAGGATGCAGCGAGGATTTAAGGTCAAAACCCATATTAATACCTCTGGAGGTGCCCATTCTTCCTTTGAAAGCTGCCAAAATAGTACCCTCCATTTGGGAGTGGTTAGAAATGAAAGTGCCATTAGGTAACTGCAAACCGGCAATAGAATTTCTTCTAAATCTCTCAGTGGCCATTGCATGAAAAAACTTGGTGTTCTCCTCCCCCACCTTAATGTGCCTTATGGTACACCTCTTCTTCCAATAAAGAAACTGCATATGTAACAAATGTTCCACATGGAACTTAATAATCTTCCTGAAATTGAACTCTTGCCTGAATAGGGGCCTTAATTCTTCCAGGTTATCAAGAAAAATAATGACATTGTTGCACTTGGCAATAAGCATTTTCAACTTAGCCCAGCTTCCACTTACTCAGATCTTGCCTTAAAGTTTTAAATTTATAAACAATGATAGCAGTAATATGGGTTTTATGAGAGGGTTTAGCCCAAGACTTCTCAACACACTCAAAAAAGCCATCCATCTTCACCCAATAGCTTTCAAACCTGAAGATTTTAGACTTTGGCATGTTGGTCTTAATCACAACCACACATGGAACATGATCAAATGCAGTTCTAGCCAAAGGCAAGACCTCAGTCATAGGGTAGCTAGAGATCCAATTAGAAGAATTGAAAAACCAGTCTAATAGCCAGGTGAAAGATCTCCCTTTGAGAGGGAGTTCCAAGAGACCCAAATGCCCAATTATGTCATTAAAAATGAAAATATCATTAATATCAGGTTTCTATTATCCAAGGATCTAATAAAACCAATGGTCATCCAGTTTTCATCCACATGGATATCAATGTCATAGAGCCAGTTCACAAAGATATCTCTAGGTTCACCTTGGCAAGGACCATAGACAGACACCAAATTCCATTGTTCATTATTTTTCCTAGAAGTGAAATTAATTGTGACAACAAAATGTTGAACATCCACCAGCATACCATAGTGAATAGCAGAATTCCTTACAACCAAAATCCCACCAGATGCACCCACAAATGATGCATAGGCAAAAGTGTCAAACTGTTTTGGGCAAAATCATTTGATCTCTCTCACATCAAAGCTCATGCACTTGGTTTCCTGGAAATAAGTAACCACACATTAACTTTCAATAATTTTCTGCGTAATAGCACGTTTCCTGTCAGGAGAATTCAGCCCTCTCACATTCCAGCATAAAGCAGACCAAGTCTTAAAATTGATTCTACTCATTAATAAACCGAGATAATAAAGAGCAGGAGAGCACTACATAATAGTGTCTCAAGGAGCACAAAATAGCAAGCAAGCAGACATAGCATCTAAAGTTATTACAATTCCCAACAAGTTCAAGGCAGTGCAGATCACAGACACAGGTGAGGGAGTCCTGGATTAAGGGGTCCTCGGACAACTGGACTATATACTTTGGCCGGACTGTTGGACTATGAAGATACAAGATTGAAGACTTCGTCCCGTGTCTGGATGGGACTCTCCTTTGCGTGGAAGGCAAGCTCGGATATTCGGATGTGTAGATTTCCTTCTCTGTAACCGACTCTGTGTAACCCTAGCTCCTTCCGGTGTCTATATAAACCAGATGGTTTAGTCTGTAGGACAACAACAATCATCATCATAGGATAGCTTCTAGGGTTTAGCCTCTACGATCTTGTGGTAGATCAACTCTTGTAATACTCATATCATCAACATCAATCAAGCAGGAATTAGGGTATTACCTCCATCGAGAGGGCCCAAACCTGGGTAAAACATTGTGTCCCCTGCCTCCTATTACCATTAGCCTTAGAAGCATAGTTCGGGACCCCCTACCCGAGATCTGCCGGTTTTGACACCGACAGCAGGGACCAAAATAAACAGCCAATTTAAGGGCTTGACAAACTGAAAAAAACATATATAGATCAATCATCAAAGAATTTCTCCTTGTCATTATCTGGATTGTCCATAAGCCTTTCCACAGAAAGCTTCTCAGCTGAATTCATGAAGATCTCTGACAGGCGTAGGGGGTGGAAATCCTCCATCATGAGTAGCACCAGCAGGTTGATCATCCTCCATAGGTTTGCAGCGAGGCTTCTTCTTCTTGTGTTGGTGGTGCAACTCCTGGAAGATGGGCTTAAACCCATCGCGCTTCACTGAACCCCGAGTGCAGCGACGAACAGAAGTCTCCACAATGGGAGTTGGGGCCATGGTCTTGCGATGCCTGGTCTTCTTCTTGTCACCTTGAGCTTCAAATGTGAAGGAGGCATTAGTCCCAGGAGGAGATGGCGCTAAGACAAAGTTTCAGAGATCTCCACAGGCTGGTCATTAGATCAAGTGTCAGAAAACAGAGCACGAGCAACTGGTCGTGGTCGGGGAGGAGAAAAGATCTGTGCTTCCTTCCATTGCAGCCTGCTACATTACTGAACCCCGATCGATCCCTTGCTATTAACTGAACCCGAGTGATTCCTTCGCTACTATTGCTAACTGAAGCCGATTGAAGCTGCCTCTTGATGAATAGTTCCCGGTGGGGGCTGGATGAATAGTTCCTGATGGGGACTAGATGAACATGATCCCATGGTAGTAGAGGCCATTGCCGATCGAGGAGGTGGGGTGGATGAACAGTAGCCGGTGGAGGGCTGGTTGAACAGTAGTCAGTGGAGGCTGGATGAACAGGACCCCGTGGAGGGCTAGATGAACGGTAGCCAGTGGAGGCTGGATGAACAGTAGCTGGTGGAGGCTGGAGGAAGTCGATGGTGGATGAACAGTAGCCTGTGGAGTCTTGTTTTGCGGTACACCACACCCCTCCCAATGAATAGGACCCCCATTTCGACCATAGGAGGTCGAAGAGAAGTATGTTTCCTCTGTTTTGCTGTACGCCACACCCCTCCCAATGAACAGGACCTGTTTCGACCGTAGGAGCTCGAATAGAAGTCCGTTTCCAATGTTTTATGGTACGCCGGACCCTTCCCTCTGAACAAGACCCTGTTTCGACCATACGCGGTCGAACAGAAGGCCTGTTTACTCCGTTCTATGGTACGCCAGACCTCATTTCGGTTGTTCCGTCCAAGCCGGTTCGCTGTCGATGAACACGGCGTATTTCGTTGCCTCCCAATGAACACGACACATTACGTTCCCTCCCCATGAACATGGTGTAGTTTCTCTGTTCTGACCCAGTCAGTTTGTTTCTGGTGAACAGGACGCCGTTGCTGCCATCCTTGCCTCTCCATGTACATGAGCCCTAGTCATACAAATGTGCGAGTAGCGTTCGAGACCCCGCCCGTATGTATGTATGTGGCCATATTTTTTGGCATCTGGCTCTATGTACATGGACATGGTTTTGACTGGACTGCCTGAACTGCTACGTCAGGGGCTCTACTACTACACGTGTCGCTGCTTGCTTGGCTACTGTTCATCGTTGAAGAGAGACCGATCGACCAGTATGTACTTAAACATTCACGACCAGAATGACAATGCTACGTATGCTTCGACCAGGTGGGTCCTGACTGTCAGGGAGGATAAGGAGGCACTTCCTTGCATGTGAAGTTATTGATGGTGGGTCCGAGCGGTCAGGGGGGAATCGGTTTTTTTTTCACGTAATATGGACGCACTTGCTTGTGTGCGAAGATGTAGCTGGTAGGTCCCAACTGTCAGGGGGGAAACATTTTTTTGCAAAATACAGAGTCCCTTCCGTTGGGTCCCCGATGTTAGTTGGAGGAATCATTATTTTACACGTAATAAGGTTGCACTTCCTTGCTGTAGCAGTGAACCCGCTATCAGCCTATCCATGTACAGTCCTCTTCCGATGGAAGTCGTTCCTTGACCATGTTGACCACGCCATGCCGAGAGCACCAAGGTGGTGGACAACGGCGAGGCCTGGAAGGGGACTACAGGGAGCCGAGGAAGATGCGGAAGTGGATGCCCATGCGAAGAGGAGTACGAGGGTTGACTGGTTCTACTGCGGTGTGAGGTTGCCGTTGCCGCAGAATAGCACGGGTTGTGGGTGAGTAGACAGTAGGGATGGCCTCGCCAGCAGTGGGAGTAGGGTGGGGCGGTGAGGCCTCGCGGCAGCATAGCCGGCCATTGGAGGCAGGAGCAGGCGGTCTCGCCGGAGCTGGTTTGGGCGGCTGGTGCAAGAAGAGCAGCGATTGAAGAAGCAGTAGGAGCATTCGATTAAAATGCAACGGTCACTGCTGCTAGAATCTTTTGTTGACTAAGTTGACAAAGCCCCTGCATACGCGTCAACTTAGTAGGCCCACAGGTCAGCCTCCAAACTGGTGCGCCCTAGATGTCAGTGGCAGGAATCATTTTTCGCGTAATAAGAAGGTAGTTCTTGCGTGCGGCCATGGACCATGGGGGTCCCTCCTGTTAGCCTCTCCATGTACATCCCTATTTTGATGGCTGTCATTTATTGACTGTTGAGCAGGCCACACCTAGAGCACCAATGCGGTGGACGACGGTGAGGCCTAGAAATGGAACGACCCAAAGCCGGTGAAGACACAATAGTGGATGCCCATGCTGAGGAGAGTATGATGGTTGACTGGTTTAGCTGCGGCGTGAGGTTGCCGTTACCGGAGAATAACAGGAGATACAGGTGGGTAGAGGGATCTCCAAGCTAGCGGAGGGAGTAGGCTGGGCCAGTGAAGCCTCCGCGGCATCACAAACGGCCACAAGAGGAGGGAGCAGGCAGTCCCGCCGACGCTGATTTAGGCGGCTGGAGCTGGAAGATCAGAGATTGAAGAAGCACGTCGACCGTTGGATGGACATCCAACAATCACTTCATCTAGACTCGTGTGTTGACTGACAAAGCCTTGCGTAAACAATTCAACCTCGAAATCTGTTGCGTGTACAACCCATTTGCTATTATTTTTATAATTTACTACCCATTTGCTTTCATATGGAATTTATTGCAGCCCATTTTCCATTTTTAGAATTGTTGCCCATTTTCTGGTCAGTGCTAGGGTTAAAAAATTGAACTAAAAAATGTGCGAAATTTTAAAAATTCGCATATTTTTGCTGGGGAAAAAATATTCTTAATCCAAAAATTAGTAGCCATACTAAAACAAATTTAAAAATAAAGTAGTACTATGTCATGTTAAAATCCAATGAAATATAAAATATCAGTGAAGAACAAAAACAAAAAACGAAACTAATTGCCCATTTGCTATAATTTTTTTGGAATTTGCAACCCTTTCATATTACTTTTAAGATATATTGCCCATAATCTTTGGCCAGGCCGGAATGCATCCCTCCTCGTCTTGAAAGATTTGCAGCCCAGTAAGTTGGAGAAAACAAATAGGCCTAGCTTGGGTATTCTTCAAGAAGAAATAGTGGGCTACCTATTTCCCCAAATAAAAAACTGCTGGCTGGTCATGTTGTTAGATGGGCCACAGAGACCGCACAACCCAGTTTATAGCATGTTCCTCAAAACAAATCCCCAAAAAAAGTTGTGCAATTCTATCGTTAATTGACTATACGTTGACAATGATGTGGGTTCCAGATATCAGCAGGGTAGATTAGAGTAAAAAACGAGGGGTGCATCTGAGTAGTAAAAGCGGCGCTTGCTTGTGTTTGGCAGTGGACCTGGTGGGTCCATACTGTCATACTCACAACGACAGTCCTCTCCCGATTCACTATGTTGACAGGGCCGGACAGCGGCGCCACAGCGAGCGCACCAAGGTGGAGGATAAAGTAGTGTCACCAATGTGTTGGGCTAGGTTGGGCATTCTTGTCAAAAAATAATTATGGACCGGAACTATTTATGACATTGACTACGATTTGCATGGGTCCACTGGTTGTAGGAAGAATATGGTGGGAGAAAAAAGATTGGTCGCTATCTTTGCCTAAGAATAATATCGACTGAATGTAATGACACTCTCATAGGAAATAATATCCTCCTATTAAAATTTGACTTTTCAAATCGTGAATTTAAAGAATTGGTGCATGAGCATTTAGCTATATTTATTTATTTATTTACTTATTTATGTTTAGGGGACCATGAGCATGTACCTGGGCCGGATTCATGCGAGAGCCTCCCTTCTAGTTAATTATGGGCTCCTCTATTAGGCCTTCATCAGTGGGCTGCATGTTATTGACAAGTGGAAAATATGTTCTGTACCAAAAATAGTATGTGCTACGTATGGTACGGGGCACTTGTCGGCGTCCTGGGAACGGGGGTCCCCAGACTTGCCTGCCTGCGGCCCGCGGCGTGGCTCGAAGGGGGCCCAACGCGGCCCATCTTCATCAACACAAGCTCAAGACCCTCGCGAGGGTCCAAGCCTCGCGAGGCGGACGACAAGGAGCTTCCTCAGGCGCGGCCTCATCAGGATAGCTCGTGAGGAGGCGGAGAGATCAAGGCGGGGTACCTCGCGAGGTGCTCATGACGCAAGCCATGACGACCGAGGGCGCCAGTCGGGCGCCAGCCCGCGCAGTGTCCTCCTTTCCTCTTTGGTGCAAAGGGAGCAAGCGCAGGCGAGAGCATCAAGCAAAGGCGTCCATTTCGGTGCAACAAGACCAAGACCAGCCCAACGGCAGGAAGGAAGTCATTGTGGAGCCCAAGCAGGCGTCACCACCAGAGCCTTTGACAGGCGAGGACCAACTTTAGTCAGGATAAGTGTACTAGATGTTCCCCTTCAAAATGGCCAATTGTTGGCGCCCTTCCCGCTCAATATTTGGGAAGAGGCCCAGGGCCTTTGCCTATAAATAGGACTAGCCACCCCCAGGGTTGAGGCATCTAGCATCTAGACCGGAATCGAGCAAGAAAGAGAGAGAGAGAATGGCGGCTGAACTCCTCCTAGCAGTTCATCGCCCCAGCCAAGAACAGACCCTCGTGAGGCTGTTCTTCCTTGTATTGTTCATCATCAGCCCAAGAGGCAATCCACCACACCACACACTGGAGTAGTGTATTACACCACAATGGTGGCCTGAACTAGTATAAACTCTGTGTCTCTTGTGTTGTTCCTTTGGTAGTTTAGGTCTTAGCGAGGTGGCGAGGAACAGGTAGGTAGAGGGCGAAATCTCCGCGCGCACCCCAATGTTCGAACCTCAAGGATCTGCCGGAACCCTGAATCTGACATTTGGCGCGCCAGGTAGCGGTGCGCCGGGATCCACCTTCTGCCACTTCGCGTCCCGTCGCATCATCACCACCATGTCCGGTGACCAGGCGGGCAACCCTGATCCCTGGGCGGCTTGGCCCGCCCGCGCAAAGCTGCTCGCCCCGGGCAACCCCGTGCCCCAGGCAGCTCGCGGTCCGCAGGGCGCTGCGGGCCGTGGGCGACGCGGACAGGCTCCG
This sequence comes from Triticum timopheevii, assembly GCA_963921465.1. Taxonomy (NCBI): domain Eukaryota; kingdom Viridiplantae; phylum Streptophyta; class Magnoliopsida; order Poales; family Poaceae; genus Triticum; species Triticum timopheevii. The sequence continues at coordinate 112,210,077 of OY997270.1, forward strand.
ACAGCTCTCACGCCGTGGGAGGCGCGGTCAGCAGCAAGGGCCTCCAACCACGCCGCGGCCACGACGCCGTACACCCACTGGGAGCAGGCGAACTCAAGGGCCGTGCTCACCGTGGCCCGAGAGCTGCTGCAGTGCAGGCTAATGGAAGGCGGCCGCGACATGCTGCTGGAGCGGGTGGCAGAGCTCCTGGGCTTTGCCGCCTCGGGGGCTCACCCCTTCTGCACCCAGCTCCCGTCTCAGGTCCAGGGCGGCCAGCGTGGGGGCTCCATGCGCGCCCGCGGGCCCCGAGGCTACTCCAACACCAGCAAGGCTGTCAGCACCGGGCCAGTGGCAGCGCCGACTCCGCCTCCTGCCAGCGAAGAAGGACTCGTCGTGACCCACGGCCCCAGTGGGCCGCCGTGCTACCACCCCCAGGTTGGCACATCAAGCAAAGCTGCATGGTACACGAAGCACTATGGCGCGGCCTTCGGGATGACGGCCCCAGAAGAATACGTGCCCCACATGATGGACCAAGGGCACCCGCATGAGGGCGAACAAGGCTCGCTCCTCAGCCCGAGCTGGGGGAACGAGGCGCCAGACGCTGAGCTCTTCCAGGAGCCCCGGGACGGTCCCATCGACCATGCTGGAAGCGATGATTATCGGGTACCACTAATTCCTCAGGAGCAGGCATACACTAATCATGGAATGCAGGAGGTGCAGGTCGCCACAGCGAGCAACTGCCCTGCTCCCGCGGTCTCCTACCCCTCAGGAGGAGGCCGTCGGGGGCTGCAGGAGAGGGGCCGGGATCCGGCATCACCACCGCGGCGTTTGGAGCAAGGCGTTCTCAGGAGGTAGGCCCTCCGCTGGGGAGGTGCCTCAGGGCCTGCCCCTGGCGGAGGAACCATGGTTGTCGGTGGAACCGCTGGCGACCGCTCTACCCATTAGTGGCATCCTGGTTTCCGGTTGTCGTTGATGGCACTAGAGTGTGGCGCAAGGCGGGGCCCTCGTCTGGCGATATGAAGCAAGGCCGGTACCTATGAAGAAGGCCCAGTGCCTGTGAAGCTCGCCACCCCGTGACACTCTCACGTAATAATGAGTGGGGCTGTACACACCCCGGAGTCTCAGGGGTGCCGGCCTCAGGCCCTGGGGCTCCCTCCCACGCCCAGTGGCAGCACTGAGCTCCGCGATGGTGAGAAGACATCCAAGACTAGACTAGGTGCCAGACGTGACCTTTTTCTGTTTTCATGGCTTTTCCCTTGGTTGTTGCTTTCCCCCGCTAGATTTAAGTTGGACTCGAATTTGAGATTTGCGTGTGTTTGGGGAAGGGGTGCTTAGTCTCGTTCGAGCAATCTCTCGCATTTCGGTTACCACTCCGCCTCAGCTGCCTACCCTCGTGAGTCCCTCGCGAGCCGGGTCCGGCCTAGCTTGCGTGCAGCCCAGACTGCCGCCGTCGCATCCTCTCAGGAGGTCTTTTACTGCAGATCCTACGAATTCGACCAGGAGACACTCGAGACACCACAGCGTCCTACAGGCTATCTCAGGGCCCGCACGGGATAAAGGTAAACTAGCCAGCCGGCCTGTCGCCTAGCCAGCCACTTGGCGCAGGCGTACGGGTGATGTAGCATCCACTAGTACGCTGAACATAAGTTTTACATGAGGGGCACCCCCTCCCAAAATGCTCTTACAACCATCAGTTCCAAACCTAAGTTCTGTTCATGTAGGATAAGGAAACAAGAACGATATGCGGTCAGTCGGATAAATCCCCCAATGCATCCTCAGAAGCAACGCCCGAACTGTCGCTGGCGTCGCTGGCCTCGCCATCACCCTCTGCGTTGTCGCCAGCGGCGTCAGGACCGTTCACCACGTCGCCCTCGTCGGCGGCCACGATCGCGTCGTCGTTATCTGAAGCAAAGGCCCTGACGAGAGCGTCCACGTTGTCTTCCACCCAGTACGCCAGACCGTCCTGGACGGCCTGGGGGACTGGGGCGATGGATGCGTCGAAGTCAATGTGGGGATCCATGTTCCAGAGATGGCTGAAGACGCGGGAAAAGGCGTGCCTGAGCAGGGCGCGGCTCCTCTCCTCCACCAACCTGTTGGCTCTGACCAATCGCTCCTCCAGCTGCGTCACCACATCGGTGAAGAATTGAAGGTTGCCGGCGTAGTTAACTGCGTGCGGCTCGCCGACAGCCGCCTCGCAGATGTTGCCCAAGGCCGTGTTGGCTCTCTCCTGAAGCGTGGTGAGCATGGGGGCGTGCTCATGTTCCAGGAGCCGCCGCTGGCGTATCTCGTCCGCATTCTGGCGCGCGACGGCCTCAGCCACGTCCACCCGTTGGCGAAGGAGAAGCACCTTGGCATGGGAGGTAGTTGACTCCCCTTGCGCCGCCTCCAGTGCAGCCCGCAGAGCATCGACCTGCCGTGTCGCTTCCTCTAGCTTGGCCCTCAGGACAGCGGTCCTACCTTCGGCCTCGGTCCGGATAAGCCCCAGCCTCTCCTCGAACTCGCGCTCAAGGTTCAAGCGCGCCGTCACCACCCGACGACCGACCTCCTCCAGGACGCGGGCTTCCCGCGCAGCAACATCTTCCTCAGACTGCGTCACCAAGCACTCCCTCGTCTCCAGGCGTTCATACTCACGTGCGCGTTCAGCGGCTTCCAGCATCAGCGCTTCCTCGCGCTTCTGGAGCTCTGCCGGGTCGCCTGAAGCCACCTTCATCGACGCGAGGGCCGCCTCGCGCAGCTCCACCTGCTCCTCCAGTGAGTGGCACTGGGCCAGGAGTTCCCGTGCCCACTCCTCCGTCGCCTCTCGCCGCCGGTCAGCTTCCCGGGCCTCCTCGACGGCCCGGGAACGGGCCTTGCGGGAGGCCGCCAGTGACGCCTTGGCCTCCTCATCGCCAAGATCGCGCTGATAGCGTGCGAGGGTGACAGCCGCCTCCAGCTCGCACCTCTCTGCAACCAGGCGCAGGCCCTCGGCCTCAAGGCGCGCATCCTCATTAGCAAGCTCTTCACCAAGCAGGCTCACCACGTCAGCCGCCCTCCGGAGAAACCCTTGGCAAAGAGCGCGGCACTCCCGGGCACGCTCGAGCACGTCTTCCACACCATCATCCTCCCCAAGCGAGCACCGGGGGGCACGGATCAGCACAACCCCTCCGGGCAGGGGGCTAGGGGCTGGCGCCCTCAAGGCGACTGGGAACGCCTCGCCAGAAGCCCGGCCTGGAACCAGTCCATCCCCAAATGAGGAGTGCAGGGAGTACCCCAGCCAATCACGGTCCACGACCAGACGGGAAGTCCACGTCAGGCTGGCTATGCCACGAGAAGGCCCGCGAAAGTAGGTCGCGAGGCGCGCGGGGTCGCGATGCGCCTCGGGATGGTTCGTCTCTCTGACCGGCCTCACCATAAGGGCTCTGCTGCTCGGAGTGCTCGAAGACGATGGAGAAGGCGGAGACAAGGGGGATGGCTCCTCAGTCATCTCCGTGAGCTCGGCGGGAAGGGCCCTGCAGAGCAAAGGATCAGGAAAAGCAACGGAAGAATCAGGAGCTGGGAAGGGAGAAGGCTTACTCATCGATGGCAAAGTACTTCCTATACTTCAACAGGTGACAAGGGTAATCGTCACCCAGGGCCTCCCTCCTCTTCCGGAGGGCCTTAAAGTCCACACGGAAGCGACCCAGGAGTTGAGCGCAGGGGTCAGCTTGCGGCGAGGAAGAAGCGTCAAGGCGACCCGCGTCTGGGGCGTCTGCCTGATGCGGGCTGCCGGTCGCCTCGCCAAGGAGAGTAGCTGGGGCCTCGGGGGCCCCAGCAGCAGGCGCTACGGGCGGCTGCTCGCCGCCCTCAGCCACAGCAATGCGGGCCTCAGGAGCTGCTCCCTCGTGAGCGCTGTCCGGCGCCGTCACCTTGGCGGAGGCCCCCTTGGCCTCCGGCGGCTCATGCCTCCCTGCTCTGCCACTTGAGGAAGAGTCGCCCTGGCCGACTGCAAGGGCGGCCACCACCACTGGGTTCTTGCGAGGCCCCTAGAGGCCAGCGGGGCGCAGCCCCCATTCATCGAAGATGGGCATCTGCTTCACAAAGTCATCTCTATTCGAGCAGAGGTACAGCAAGCCCCCCCCCCCCCCATGCCGGATGCTGCCGGGGTTGGGGTCCCCAGTCAAGACCAAGAGCACCTTCCTCAGCGCTTCAGGCGTCAGGTCCTCTTCCTGGAGCCTCATACGATCCTCACGCCCGCTGAAGGCCCACATCCGGTGAGAATGGCGTTGGAGAGGGACAACGCGGCATAGCAGGAACTCCTTCACCACCTTGGGCGCCGTCACGCCGAGCCCCCTCAAGAACTCGAAGCGACGCCAAACGAAGATGAGCCGGGAACTCGTGAGCATCTCCTAGCCCCAGCCTGAGCTGGGGACAGCAGGCGAAGATGGCTCCGACAGCAGGGGGCTGGGCACCCCTACGTCCACATACAGCCACCGCTCGCAAAACCCAGGTGCGGGCAGAGGAAGACTGAAGTTGATCCCTGAAGTTGCCGTCTCAGGCGCAGCAATGAAGCTCACGCACCCCGAGCATTGGGTGGGATCGACAAGGCGCAGAGAGAAGAAGTGGCGCAACAAGGCAACTGAAGGAAGGATGCCCATCATTGCTTCACAAACGAAGGTGAAGACCGCGAGAAGGGTAATGGATTCAGGATCCAGATGCATCATGTGGATCTGATAGTGGGAGAGCACGACATTGAAGAAATCGGAAAAGGGGGGAACCAGTCCCGCCCACAGGGCGTCGACAAAATACCGGACCTTAGTGACTATCCTGTCGATGGAGAAGCGGGACGCGGGCCAGGCCGTCGTCCTCCCGCATTCGTTGAAGATGGTAGCCAAAGCCGAGCTGACCTTGCTCAAGCCCTCTCGATTAATTATGATCGACCGATCGACGGCTGGGGCCGCCAGCGATGGTGAGCGAGGCAGCGGCATAGGCTTCTTCCCTCTTCCCTTCTCGGTAGAGCCATGGCGGCAGAAAAGGGGGGGAAGGTTCAAGATTGGATTGGGAGAGGAAGCTGGAGTTCGAGAGGAAGAAGGGCGGGGGACGCTCGGGCAACAAAAAGGGGAGCGGCTGTGTGCGACTACGAGTCTGCCTAGCAAGGCACAAAATAAGGAGGCGTGGGGGAACAGTGCCGCCCATGTCCAATCAACCGCCACGCGGCGCCCAAGGCCGCAGGCTGTTAGGGCCCGCGGCGCTTCGCTCTTGCCCTTTCGCCTCTCTGCTCGGCCAAGTCTGGGCGCGCCTTGGGCCCGGGGGCTACTGTCGGTGTCCTGGGAACGGGGGTCCCCAGACTTTCCTGCCTGCGGCCCGCAGCGTGGCTCCAAGGGGGGCCCAGCGCGGCCCATCTTCATCAACACAAGCTCAAGACCCTCGCGAGGGGCCAAGCCTCGCGGGGCGGATGACAAGGAGCTTCCTCAAGCGCGGCCTCATCAGGCTAGCTCGCGAGGAGGCGGAGAGATCAAGGCGGGGTACCTCGCGAGGTGCTCATGACGCAAGCCATGACGACCGAGGGCGCTAGTCGGGCGCCAGCCTGCGCAGTGTCCTCCTTTCCTCTTTGGTGCAAAGGGAGCAAGCCCAGGCGAGAGCATCAAGCAAAGGCGTCCATTCCGGTGCAACAAGACCAAGACCAGCCCAACAGCAGGAAGGAAGTCATTGTGGAGCCCAAGCAGGCGTCACCACCAGAGCCTTTGACAGGCGAGGACCAACTTTAGTCAGGATAAGTGTACTAGATGTTCCACTTCAAAATGGCCAATTGTTGGTGCCCTTCCCGCTCGATATTTAGGAAGAGGCCCAGGGCCTTTGCCTATAAATAGGACTAGCCACCCCCAGGGTAGAGGCATCTAGCATCTAGACCGGAATCGAGCAATAAAGAGAGAGAGAGAATGGCGGCTGAACTCCTCCTAGCAGTTCATCGCCCCAGCCAAGAACAGACCCTCGCGAGGCTGTTCTTCCTTGTATTGTTCATCATCAGCCCAAGAGGCAATCCACCACACCACACACTGGAGTAGGGTATTACGCCACAATGGTGGCCTGAACCAGTATAAACTCTGTGTCTCTTGTGTTGTTCCTTTGGTAGTTTAGATCTCAGCGAGGCGGCGAGGAACAGGTAGGTAGAGGGCGAAATCTCCGCGCGCACCCCAGCGTTCGAACCTCAAGGGTCTGCCGGAGCCCTAAATCCGACAGCACTAAATGATTGGACTGTGCAACGACTTCCAAAACATTGTGTTTGTCGTTCTAACAACACATTTATTCAACCAGCACACGAAATACACTACTGATTGTACATTTAAAATAGCAGCAGCAACAACCAGGGCTGGGGTTGCAACAGAAGCAGTAAGCAGGCCAGAAGAGTAAAGACGCAACTCTCTCTTCCAAACCAAACATCAGCCATCATTACAAAAGGGCTACCAAAAAAGAACAAGTGTATGCATCAAACTAAATAAAGATCCTACTACACCAAGTGTATGCATCTAACTAACTGGCTTAGTTAGACGTTACTATTTATTAAGCTGTGGAGATTGGCTGACGACTTGAACCAGATGGGTACCTGACGGGGGAAACTCCAGCCAGCAGGTCGAAGTCTGATACTTGCGACCCTCTCTCCTACTTTGGGTTGAAGAGCGTGGCGGCACATATCAGGGTATGGTTCATGGAGAGATGCATGGTATGTTATGTACACACAGTTTTGCCTGACGAACGAAACCGCGCTGCCATGATGATCTTTACCATCGGTTATCTCCTCGTTAATCGAATAATTTAGTCTGAGAAATAGAGAGCGTGTACCAAGGCTACTTACCAGCCTCCAGTCAAAAATTCCTAAAGGCTCGAAGAAGCTGGGATCCTGCTCAAAGACCTTGCAGTGACTGTGATTGTATTTCGCGAAACAACACATACGGTACGTGCAAACGATCATCAATCTTTCGTCGTCGTCTGATCAAGCCAGGAACCACCTGCAACTGCCATGCCACTTTTCTTTGAAAGGTTCTGGGATAAGGAAGGGTAGGGACACCATGCGGCCTACAACATCATATCAGGTTGGAGTCAAATAAAAAAAGGGTCGTACTATAGTCAATCTTAAGAACAACATGTTCTGAGCATGAACATTTTTTAGTACATGTTGACAGTAATATAAGCAAGCCATCATGATATCATAGGAAAGTAACATACTTCTGTCACAGCCATTTGTAGCAATGACTAGAGTAGGCCAGCAATGAAGCCTTTGTGTTCGATGGCATCAGAGAATCATGGAGGACATATGATCCTGCGATGGACGTGCAGATTTATCCACTTCCTGCTATCACCTGTCAGATAGGCGAGACCACAGTTGAAGAACGCAATTAGCTTGAAGTCTTTATAATTCGTAGATCTTGTGGGCACTTGGCAGATTACAACCTTGAGCAAATCAAAGTTGGTATCATGTTGGCTACTGTAATATTCCGAGTATTCTGGGCCACGGTGCCAAAGCAGTGCAGTATTAATCGAAGGAAGAGGGATCAATCGTCAGGTGTAGACCTCCATGAGCATCCAGCTGCCGCGACAGTCGACGAGCACCATCCAAGACGTGTTCATGCCGACCCACTACATACCGTTAATGTAGTTGAGGGTGACGGGGATCAGATCGCAGTCGAGGGGGTTGATGCTTGCCAACCTACGATCGTTATGCTGCATGACACGCTGTTTCTAAAGATCAGGCGGCATCAGTAAGCAAGGAGCTGGCTTAAAAAGCTCCGGCCTGAGGGCTTTGAGTAAACGGTATAGCCCCGACGAGCACGCCACAAGCGGCATGGTACTGAGATTGTCCACATGCGAAACAATGACTTGATTACCTCTGTGGGGAGAGAATTCCTGCCACTCTTTCGGTGAACATTGCTCGGTTGTGCCATTGTTAGTGCTTGGGTTTCGGAAGAGGGGGAGGCGCCTAGCGGGGATGGAAGATTGGACGATTATGTGCTGACGAGGATGGAAAAGCGAATATGTGCTGCGGGAAGTGGACAGGTGATGATGACAATGTAGCATCAGCACGCCACTTGACTTACTAGACGCATCCCAGCAACATAGGGTCATATCGATGCCAGACAATTTGCTTGAGTGATCATACTACTAGTACAATAAACTACAGTACCTACTACTATGCCCTAGTTTTTGCATATAGTGGAGTAGGACTCTCCTCTACTACTAGCACCAGAGGAGTAGTATATTGTAAAATAGTTACAAACTTCTATGCCCGAGCATGGAATGACTACGAACTGCCATATGTGCTAACTCCAATCCCCAGCAAAGGTTCGTTGGGAGACATGGCAGTTGCAAATGCCATGACGCAATTACAGTACGTGTGTAAGGGTGGCCGTTTTTTCAAATACTATGGCTTAAAAACAGGCCAACGTCGGATGGAAATCTCATGGTTATGTGGGATTCTCCAGGATTGGCCTCGTGGCGAACAGTCGCCAGATATCATTACTAAAAAAACGTTAAAACACCCGGTGCTATATCTTGCACCGGCTGACCACTAATGCCCGCGACGCAGTTACAGTACTAACACAGTTGTAAAATGGTCAAAGAACGTGTCTAAGTGGTGTTTGGAATTATATGCAAACTAGCAAGATGCTCGTGGATTGTACGGAACATCAAGATGCATTTTTTACAAAACACATGTTGTGATTGACCCATCCAGGAGTAATCCCATGTGTAACAACTAATGATATCTCGAGAATTTCATCGGAAAAATGGTACTTCCTCCATTTCTTTTTAGTTTGCATATAAGATTTGGTCAAAGTCAAACTTTGTAAATTTTGACCAACTTTGTAGAAAAATATATCAACATCCAAAACACTAAAGCTATAAGGTATGAAAACTAATTTCATGATGCATCTAACAATATTGATTTCATATTATGAATCTCGATATTTTTTTCTATAAACTTAGTCAAAGTTAACAAGGTTTGACTTTGACCAACTCTTATATACAAACTTTATCTAGGGACTAGGACTAGGGAAGTACTAGGGAGTAATAGTAAGGACACCATCTACTGCTTCGTGTGCTACTCCTGCACACCATTCGGTGGGCGCAACGTCCCCTACAGCCACTCTCTCCTGTGCCCCATTCGGCGGGCGCAACGTCCCCTACAGCCACTCCCTTTCATGGATGGCATGGTCGATGCCTGCAAGGTGCCCTGCGTCTACAAGATTTTCGGCTGCAAGAGGTATGTCGACCATCACTCGCTGGCGAAGCATAGTTCCAGATGCACGCACGTGCCCTACTACTGCTATGAGTGCATGTCGCCGTTTGAGGGCTCGCCGGTGAGCCTCGTGCATCACATCACGGCACCGTCCGTCAATCACTACTGGCCTGCGGCGGTGAACATCAGGAGGATCACCACCGCCTGCTAGTCGTGGAGGAGGAGGGCAGCGTCTTCCTCTTGGTCATGGGCACCAGCAAGGCCCGTGCAGGCCGCCACCCCGTCTCTGTAGTGTGCCTCAGGGCAACGCCACTAACGCTGACACGAGGCCGGTGTATGGGTGCGTGCTCACTGTTACTGCCACTCCAAAGTACGAGGGCGCCCACACCGCCTCCATCATGCTGACTGGTACTGTGCCGAGCTACTCCGTTCCCGGAAATGTGGACATGGAAGACGCCTGGTATGATTTTCACCCCAAGATGATGCACGGGGACTCCAAGGAGGTTCACCTGGTCATATGCATTACCAAGTCAGCTGTTCATCATTAGTGTTCGCTCAATGTAATCCATTTTCTAAGCATGTGGAGACTTCTTATTTATATAGTATGGAACCTTCCATGCATGATCTTGCTCTATTAGAGTATCGCGCTTGAATAAAAGTGTATCCATTTATGGTTTAGTCTAGAATCTTCCATGTATGCTTTTACTCCATTAGAGTTCTCGCTTGCCATTTATGAGATTAATTTAGAATTTGTACTACAGTAATGGTGAAATACTTATGATGAACCATTTCTTACATCCTCCTCCTCTGCCCCTGATACGTGTCCAACATACTACTTTTCCAAACACTTTTGCCCTTGTTTTGGACTCTAACTTACATGATTTGAATGAAACTAACCTAAACTGACGTTGTTTTCAGCAGAACTGCCATGATGTTGTTTTATGTGTAGAAAACAAAAGTTCTCGGAATGTCCTAAAAATCCATGGAGGCAGTTTTTGGAAAATATAAAAAACACTAGTGAAAGAATCAAGACCAGGGGGCCCACACCCTGTCCACGAGGGTGGGGGCGCGCCCACCCCCCTGGGTACGCCCCCTGTCTTGTGGGCCCCCTATGGCTCCGCCGACCCCAACTTCAACTCCATATATCCCGTCTCGTGGAGAAAAAAATCAGAGAGAAAGTTTCATCGTGTTTTACGATACGGAGCCGCCGCCAAGCCCTAATCTCTCTCGGGAGGGCTAATCTGGAGTCCGTTCGGGGCTCCGGAGAGGGGGATTCGTCGCCGTCATCATCATCAACCATCCTCCATCAGCAATTTCATGATGCTCACCGCTGCGCATGAGTAATTCCATCATAGGCTTGCTGGACGTTGATGGGTTGGATGAGATTTATCATGTAATCAAGTTAGTTTTGTTAGGGTTTGATCCCTAGTATCCACTATGTTCTGAGATTGATGTTGCTATGACTTTGCTATGCTTAATGCTTGTCACTAGGGCCCGAGTGCCATGATTTCAGATCTGAACCTATTATGTTTTCGTGAATATATGTGTGTTCTTGATCCTATCTTGCAAGTCTATAGTCACCTATTATGTGTTATGATCCGACAACCCCGGAGTGACAATAATCGGGATACTTTTCGGTGATTACCGTAGTTTGAGGAGTTCATGTATTCACTATGTGGTAATGCTTTGTTTCAGTTCTCTATTAAAAGGAGGCCTTAATATCCCTTAGTTTCCCCTAGGACCCCGCTGCCATGGGAGGGTAGGACAAAATATGTCATGCAAGTTCTTTTCCATAATCACGCATCACTATTTACGGAATACATGCCTACATTACATTGATGAACTAGAGCTAGTTCTGTGTCACCCTATGTTATAGCTATTACATGAGGAATCGCATCCGACATAATTATCCATCACTGATCCATTGCCTACGAGCTTTTCACATCTTGTGTTTCGCTTATTTACTTTTCCGTTGCTATTGTTACAATCATTACAAAACCCCAAAACATTACTTTTTCTATCATTACCTTTATTATCATCCTACTTTGCTACTAAATACTTTGCTGCAGATACTAAGTTATCTAGGTGTGGTTGAATTGACAACTCAACTACTAATAGTCAATAATATTCTTTGGCTCCCCTTGTGTCGAATCAATAAATTTGGGTTGAGTACTTTACCCTCGAAAGTTGTTGCGATCCCCTACACTTGTGGGTTATCAAGACTAATTTATGGCGCTGTTGCCGGGCAGCATAGCTCTATTCTCTAAGTCACTTGGGATTTATATCTGTTGATCACTATGAAGAACTTGAAAGACGTGAAAACTATGATTTTTCCCTCAACTACGAGGGGAGGTAAGGAACTGCCATCTAGCTCTACACTAGATTCTCCTTCTGTTTTGAGTAAGCTTGCGACACCTAAACCTGCTACTGCTATGAATTCTGATATTTCGCATGTTATTGATGATGCCACTTCTACTATGCATGATACTTATGATGAAACTACTTCTGTGTGTGATACCACTTTGTCATTAGGTGAATTTCTTGATGAACAACTTTCTAGGGCTAGAGAGAATGAAATTATTGAAGATGCTATTATTGATGATAGTGATGATGAAGGTTCTCCCAATGATTATGAATTGCCTATTGTTCCTGAGGGTTATGTTATGGAAGAGGAAGCTGCTAGAGCTATCTTTGCCTGTAAAGATAGATATGATCTTAAGAAATTATTAGCTAAATGGAAGCAGCAGTCTCTTAATGCTAGAATGAAACCTGACCCTGCTTTTGCTACTTCACCTATCTGTGTTACAGATAAGGATTATGAATTCTCTGTTGATCCTGAAATTAGTACTTTAGTTGAATCTGATCCTTTTTATGGCCTTGAATCTGAAACTGTTGTGGCACATCTTACCAAGTTAAATGATATAGCTACCCTGTTTACTAATGATGAGAAGTCTCGCTATTATTATATCCTTAAGATATTTTCGTTCTCATTAAAGGGTGACGCTAAGACTTGGTTTAATTCTCTTGTTCCTGGTTGTGTGTGTAGTCCCTAGGATATGATTTATTACTTCTCTGCTAAATATTTCCCTGCTCATAAGAAACAAGCTGCCTTGCAAGAAATATATAATTTTGTGCAAATCGAAGAAGAGAGTATCCCACAAGCTTGGGGGAGGCTTCTCCGATTACTTAATGCTTTGCCTGATCATCCTCTTAAGAAAAATGAAATAATTGACATCTTTTATAATGGACTAACCGATGCTTCCAAGGACTACTTGGATAGTTGTGCTGGTTGTGTTCTAAGGGAAAGAACAGTCGATGAAGCGGAATTACTATTGAATAATATGTTGACTAATGAAAATAATTGGACTCTTCCTGAGCCAATTCCTGAGGCAATTCCTGAACCAATTGAGCCAACTCCTGAGCCTATTCCTAAACCCACTCCAAAGAAGAGAGGTGTTTTATTTCTCAGTCCTGAAGATATGCAAGAGGCAAATAATTCAATGAAAGAAAAAGGTATTAAAGCTGAAGATGTTAAGCATTTACCACCTGTTGAAGAAATACATGGTCTTAATATACCGCCGTTGAAGAACCACATTGTCTTGGTAACCCGACACAGGTAGTAAAGGTAAATTCTCTCTATAGATATGATAAAGTTGAAATCCCCTCTACTAAATTTCATAGCCCATGCTTAGATGAATTTGATGACTTTATGGTTAGACAAGAAAGTTTTAATGCTTATGTTGGTAGAGAATTAAAGAATAATGCTTTCGAGATAGGACGCGTGAGTGATTATATGGCTAGAGTTAAAGGTGAACTTAAACACGTTAGCAAATATGCTTCTATGGTTGCTACTCAAGCTAAGCAAGTACTTAAAGCTCAAGATGATTTGCTTGATGAATTAAATAATAAACCTGACTTTGTTGTTAGAGTGGCTGCTAGAACTGGTAGAATGACTCAGGAACCTTTGTATCCTGAAGGCCACCGTAAGAGAATCGAGCAAGATTCTCAGAGAAATAATTTAGAAGCACCTAGTTCTTCTAAAAAGAAGAAAAAGAAAAACAATAGGACTTTGCATGCTTCTAGTGAACCTGTTGTAGACACACCTGAGAATCCCAATGATATTTCTATCTCTGATGCTGAAACACAATCAGGTGATGAACATGAACCTAGTGATAATGTTAATGATAATGTTCATGTTGAAGCTCAACCTAGCAAAAATAATGAAGTAGAGATTGAACCTGCTGTTGATCTTGATAACCCACAATCAAAGAATCAATGTTATGATAAGAGAGATTTTGTTGCTAGGAAGCACTGTAGAGAAAGAGAACCATGGGTTCAGAAATCCATGCCCTTTCCTCCTAAACCATCCAAGACAAAGGATGATGAGGATTTTGAGCGCTTTCCTGAAATGATTAGGCCTATCTTCTTACGTATGCGCTTAACTGATATGCTTAAAGTAAATCCTTATGCTAAGTATATGAAGGATATCATTACAAACAAAAGAAATATACCGGAAGCTGAAATTTCCACCATGCTTGCTAATTACACTTTTAAGGGTGGAATACCAAAGAAACTTGGAGATCCAGGGGTATGATGACCCACAAGTGTAGGGGATCTATCATAGTCCTTTCGATAGGTAAGAGTGTCGAACCCAACGAGGAGGAGAAGGAAATGATAAGCGGTTTTCAGTAAGGTTTTCTCTGCAAGCACTAAAATTGTAAGTGATAGATAGTTTTGTGATAAGATAAATAGTAACGAGTAACAAGTAAATAAAGTAAATAAAGTGAATAAAGTGCAGCAAGTTGGCCCAATCCTTTATGTAGCAAAGGATAAGCCTATAAAATTTCTAATAATGAGAAAGGAGCTCCCGAGGACACAAGGGAATTATCGTCAAGCTAGTTTTCATCACGCTCATATGATTCTCGTTCGGTACTTTGATAATTTGATATGTTGGTGGACCGGTGCTTGGGTACTGCCCTTACTTGGACAAGCATCCCACTTATGATTAACCCCTATTGCAAGCATCCGAACTACAAAAGAAGTATTAGGGTAAACCTAACCACATCATTAAACATATGGATCCAAATCAGCCCCTAACGAAGCAACACATAAACTAGGGTTTAAGCTTTTGTCACTCTAGCAACCCATCATCTACTTATTACTTCCCCATGCCTTACTCTAGGCACAAATAATGGTGAAGTGTCATGTAGTCGACGTTCACATAACACCACTAGAGTAAAAGACAACATACATCTCATCAAAATATCGAACGAATACCAAATTCACATGACTACTAATAGAAAGATTTCACCCATGTCCTTAGGAACAAACGTAACTACTCACAAAGCATATTCATGTTCATAATCAGAGGAGTAATAATATGCATTAAGGATCTGAACATATGATCTTCCACCAAGTAAACCAATTAGCATAAACTACAAGGAGTAATCAACACTACTAGCAACCCACAGGTACCAATTTGTGGTTTGGTACAAGATTGGATACAAGAGATGAACTAGGGTTTTGAGAGGACATGGTGCTGGTGAATATGTTGATGGAGATTGACCCCCTCCGGATGAGAGGATCATTGGTGATGACGTAGGTGATGATTTCCCCCTCCCGGAGGGAAGTGTCCCCGGCAGAACAGCTCCGCCAGAGCCCTAGATTGGTTCCGCCAAGGTTCTGCCTCGGTTCCGCCTCATGGCGGCGGAGTTTCGTCCCGTAAGCTTGCCAACGATTTTTTCCAGGGTAAAAGCTCTCATATAGCAGAAGATGGACACCGGGGGCCCACCAGGGGGCCCAGGAGACAGGGGGCGCGCCCAATAGGGGTGGGTGCGCCCCCACCCTCCTGGATAGGGTGTGGGCCCCCTGGTGTAATTCTTTCGCCCAATAATTCTTATTAATTCCAAAAACATGTTTCATGGAGTTTCAGGATTTTTGGAGTAGTGCAGAATAAGTTTCCAATATTTGCTCCTTTTCCAGCCAGAATTCCTGCTGCCGGCATTCCCCCTCTTCATGGTAAACCTTGTAAAATAAGAGAGAATGTCCATAAGTATTGAGATATAATGTGTAATAATAGCCCGTAATGCAATAAATATTGATATAAAAGCATGATGCAAAATGGACGTATCAACTCCCCCAAGCTTAGACCTCGCTTGTCCTCAAGCGGAAGCCGATATCGAAAAATATGTCCACATGTTTAGAGATAGAGGTGTCGATAAAAATAAAATACGGACATGAGGGCTTCATGATCATTCTTATAACAGCAACATATATAGATTTTGTCATATGATTTCTTATGCTCAAGTAATAATCGATTCACAATGTCAAGTATGATTCAAAAACTTCATTGAGAACTAACAAACTATAATCTCAGTCATTGAAGCAATTGCAATTTATCATAACAGCAGAAAGAGTCAACAATAGAGCTTTTCAGCAAGTCTAGATACTCAACTAACATGTAGTCTTCTATAATTGCTAACACTCACGCAATACTTGTGGTTATGGGGTTTCAGCCAGACACTAAGAAAGA
The DNA here is from genome assembly GCA_963921465.1 of Triticum timopheevii. NCBI lineage: Eukaryota > Viridiplantae > Streptophyta > Magnoliopsida > Poales > Poaceae > Triticum > Triticum timopheevii. The sequence goes on from OY997270.1 coordinate 112,225,775, forward strand.
TAGGGGCTTATTGTGTTGCCTCCCAACGTATTTACCTTTAGGTGATGTCAACAATAATAGCCCATGCTAACTTACATCCAATTGGATATATATTTCATGATCTTTCAAACACGAGGAGCTTGCCAAAGGATAAAATGAAAAAAAGGGAAAGGTGAGGATCACCTTGACTCAAGCATAAAGTAAAAACATAAAGTAAAAGATAGGCCCTTCGCAGAGGGAAGCAGAGGTTGTCATGTGCAATTTAGGGTTGGATGCACAAAATTTTAATGCAAAAGAATGTCACTTTATATTTCCCCTTGTATGTGTACCTTTATTATGCAGTCCGTCGCTTTTATTACTTCCACAACAAGATCGTACAAAGCTTATTTTCTCTGCAGTAATAAGTCATACATATTTAGATAGCAATTTTTATTGCCTGCAACATGACAACTTACTTGAAGGATCTTACTCAATCCATAGGTAGGTATGGTGGACTCTCATGGCAAAACTGGGTTTAAGGATATTTGGAAGCACAAGTAGTATCTCTACTTGGTGCAAGGAATTTGGCTAGCATGAGGGGGAAAGGCAAGCTCAACATGTTTGGAAGGTCAATGACAATATACTTTAACTGAGATGTGAGAAAACATAAACCATTACGTTGTCTTCCTTGTCCAACATCAACTATTTTAGCATGTAATACTTAATGAGTGCTCCCAATCATAAAAGGTGTCCAAGATAATATATTTATATGTGAACCTCTCTTTCCTTATCACTTCCTATTAATTGCAACGATGACGAAAACTATGTTTATCAACTCTCAACAACTTTTATGCCTCATACTTTCTATGTGTGAAGTCATCACTCACCATAAGATCAATATGAACTCTTTTATTCTTTCTACTTTCTCAAGATCATAGCAACATAGCAAAGCCCTTGACTCAACACTAATCTTTATTATAGATAGCTCACAGACTCGATTACACAAAGAGATCAAAAAGCAAAACTCAAAACTACTTGATATCAAAACTTAAATCTACTAAATCAATATACTACTAAAAGGATCGAACTAAATAAAACAGTAAAGATAGGAGTGTGATGGTGATACGATACCGGGGCACCTCCCCCAAGCTTGGCAGTTGCCAAGGGGAGTGCCCATACCCATGTGATTATTTCTCCCTCTTCACGGTTGGTGTTATGATCTTCTTGGCAATGATGCCCTTCAGGATACGGTTCTCCTCCTCGAGCTTATTGATTTGTTGTTTGATGTCCATAATTTCTTTACGGAGCTTGCCCGTAACGGCCAAAGCTCCCTTTACCCAAGGATGCTGCATAGCTTCTGGAGAACAAGTGAAGCTCTTTTTCATGTTTTCATAAGAAAAAAATCTAAAGTTGGAAGGGATGACCGAAGTTGGGATAGCCAAGCTAGCTAGTTCCCCCATGATGAATTTTGCTTGGAGATGAGAGGTAACTTCTTGATCTTCCTCCATGGCATCTATCCAATCAGCCTCCATCTCATCCTCCGTTGATGGTCCAAAGTGATAAGCATTGCTGTTTGCTCCTGGGCCTGGTGTTGGGTGAGACACCCGACTCTCCCCAACTAACTCCTGAGAAGACATCTTGCTTTTAATCTGCAACAGGAATAGCTCGAAATGAAAACAGAGGATATCTGCGTGATATGGGGGTGAAAACCTTCGGGAGTATATATAATGAATTTTTATCGACCAAAATACGTAACATGCAAGAAAACGGAGTCCAGGAGGCACACAGGGGGTCCACGAGACAGGGGGCGCACCCAGTAAGGGTGGGCGCGCCCTCCACTCGTGTCCCTTCCGGACTACTGCTTTCTTCCTAAAATTCTTAAATATTCCAAAACTGATAAAAATTGCCATTGGAGTTGTTTTGGAGTCGGTTTACTTACTGTACCACATACCTATTCCTTTTCGAGTCTGGAATATTCTGGAAAGTGTCCCTTACGTATTCCTCCGGGGTTACGGTTTCAATAATATTAGTTTCAACATTGATAGGATTACATGAAATATAATGTTTAATTCTATGATCGTTTACCACCCTTGGACTTGTGCCTTCGAAGTTGTTGATTTTTATGGCACCGGAACGATAGACCTCCTCGATAACGTAGGGACCTCCCCATTTAGAGAGAAGTTTTCCTGCAAAAAATCTTAAATGAGAGTTGAATAATAACACATAATCTCCTACGTTAAACTCACGCTTTTGTATCGTTTTCTCATGCCAGCGTTTGACTTTTTCTTTGAATAGCTTGGCATTCTCATATGCTTGGGTTGTCCATTCATCGAGTGAGCTAATGTCAAGCAACCTCTTCTCACCGGCAAGTTTGAAGTCATAATTGAGCTCTTTAACAGCACAATATGCTTTATGTTCAAGTTCAAGACGTAAATGACAAGCTTTTCCATAAACCATCTTATAAGGAGACATACCCATAGGATTTTTATATGCAGTTCTATAGGCCCATAATGCATCATCAAGTTTTTTGGACCAATTCTTTCTAGATCTATTCCCAGTCTTTTGCAAAATTAATTTGAGCTCTCTATTGCTCAACTCTACTTGACCACTAGACTGAGGATGATTAGGATATGCAATTCTATGATTAACATCATAATTAGGAAGCATATTAGGGAAAACACCATGAATAAAATGTGAACCACCATCAGTCATAAGATATCTAGGGACTCCAAACCTTGGAAAAATAACTTCCTTAAGCATTTTAATAGAAGTGTTATGATCAGCACTACTAGTTGGAATAGCTTCTACACACTTAGTAACGTAATCAACAGCAACTAAAATATGTGTGTAACCATTGGAGACAGGAAAAGGTCCCATATAATCAAAGCCCCAAACATCAAACGGTTCAATAACAAGAGAGTAATTCATAGGCATTTCTTGACGTCTACTAATGTTACCAATTCTTAACATTCATCACAAGATAAGACAAACTTACGGGCATCTTTGAAGAGAGTAGGCCAATAAAAACCAGATTGTAGTACCTTGTGTGCAGTTCTATCTCCAGCGTGGTGTCCTCCATAAGATTCAAAGTGACACTTGCGTAGGATCTGTTCCTGTTCATGCTCAGGCACACAACGTCTAATAACACCATCTACTCCTTTATAAAGGTGTGGGTCATCCTAGAAGTAATGTCTTAAATCATAAAAGAACTTTTTCTTTTGCTGGTATGTGAAACTAGGCGGTATAAATTTAGCAACAATGTAATTAGCATAATCAGCATACCAAGGAGCAGTACGAGAAGCATTAATGACCGCTAATTGTTCATAAGGAAAGCTATCATCAATAGGCAGTGGGTCATCAAGAACATTCTCTAACCTAGACAAGTTGTCTGCAACGGTATCCGTCACTCCAAAGAAGACATCCAAAGACTGGCCTTCGGAGTGGTTTTATATAGAGGACGTCCCCCTTACGGACCCTATCCGGGTAGGCCTTCCTGAGTTTGCCAATGCCCCACTAAAGAAATGCTGTAGATGGCATCCCCGGAGGCCCGAGAAGGAAGATAACAGAGAGGTCGTTTATCTGATGGACCGGATAAAAACGTTGGCCAAATCAGGATTAACAATAATCGAGGTTATGTCAATATGCATAATGCGGGGGGTGCAGCCACTTCAGTATCGGGGGAAACCCATGTGGCACTTCAATGGAGAAGACGATGCCACCCGCAACGGTCGTAAAGGTCCGGACTCTGCCACCGCTCTGGCGAAAATACTGTTCGATTTGTATAAAGGAGAAGAAGAGGACTTTCTCCGCATTAAGCCGCGGGATGGATTTTCCATGTACAACCCCCCAAGCTGGGTGAGCTGCTATATTTTTATCAACTCCATTCATTCCTGCATTCTTCATCATAAATGTTTACCTTGCTAATCCATAGCAGGAACTACGAAAATTTGTGAGGGAGGTGCACAGCTCGTCTCCACGGCCATAGGACCCTGACCGGGCCCTCGACCCCGGACTCAAAGAAGATCCGGACATATTTGTGGAGCTCGTCGACAGGAAGTTTTACCAGTTAAGCTGTGACGGTGCCTTAGTGGCCATCATAGCCGATTATCCCGACCTGCTCCCTGCATCACGTGTAAGTAAAACCGGAGTCCTAACCTCCGAGATGGATCCCTTCTTTGCGCCTTACACACCACACATGTATCATGTTTTACAGGGAAGGCCGTCAGGGCATCGTGCCGATCCCGCGGTGACTCGTCAACAAGGGGCACCGTAGCCGGGTAGGCTTAAAAGGAAGGCGGTCAGGACCGAGACGCCGTCACAGAGGTATGATTAAAAACCTGCTCTATGACTATCGTCTTTAAAATATAATAATGTCCGTGGTCCCTGGCAGAAAAAACGCTCACCGGACTGTGCCTGGAGAGCCTACCGGCCACGCCTCCACCAGCCGGACTCCAGAGCTGGGCTCAGGGGCGGAGGCTAACACGGGGACAACGCCGGATGGTCCTCCTACAAAGGATGCGGATAGAATGTCCCCTACGAATTCCAAAGTAGAGAGCACCATGAATCACAGGCGTCGACGGGCCGTCCTCCGCGACCCTAATTTCTCTGAAGAGGCATTCAATGCCTTCAATTCAGGAGACACGTACATCCGAGCTGCTCAAGATGGCCTCGCTAGAGCCACAGACTAGTATGTAAAGGATATACGGGTAAGAAAATCTGATAATTATGTATATCAGTAGCCCTGAGACTTGAAACAGTTGGCACAACTGATTTAAGGATCATTATATGCATATGTTCTTACGGAGAAGAATACCCAGTTGTCTCAAGGCTGGAAGAGTGCAAAGCCTAGCTACGGGCCGCACTTGCCGGAATGGAGGAGTCCAAGAAGGCCTCATCTAGTAATACTTGTCTTGATCAAAAAGAACGTAATGACATGTACCAGTTAGTATTCGGCATGCATGCAGATCTAACAATAGATTCTACACACAATCCTGGAGGTAATCCGGAGATCGTACCAGGGGATGAGTAACATGCTCAACGACAGTTAGAGGCTGGCAAGCGCGTGCTTACACGGGTTATTCGAGAGAAAAATTATCTCCAGGATGCCCATACCCGGCTGGGTGTTGAACTGGGAGATGTTCGGTCCCAGCTTGCAGACTCCATGAAGGAGAACAAGAGACTTCAACGCGGCATTTTTAGTATGTGCTCAATTGAACCTTTATACAGTTCGGCGAAGAAACGGGCTAATAGAGTTATATCTGTAGGTATGCTGACAGGTCGCCCCGAAGAGGAGATGCCCGGATCCGCAGGCGTTCTTCTGCAAGAGCTTTCACAACTGCACGAACGAGCTCGCCAGGTGATGCAGGGTATTGCCCAGGCCTTGTGTCCATCCGCCTCCCTGCCAAGAGGCATCGAGGAGCTTGTAGAGATGCTCAAGGGAGCGCGGCAGTGCTTCTGATTATGGAATATATCGGCCTGCCGACAAGGTGCGAGGGAAGCCTGGGCCATGGTGAAAACGCGGTTCACCAAGGTTGACCCGAATCACATGGCCGAGGTTGGACCTGTAGAGTCAGATGGGAAAGAGATCCCCGTTAGTCTGGTATATGACCAGGTAGGTCTAGCCGCAAAGTATTCCCAACAGGGTTGTAGGCTAGACAGCCTGTTGGATGGTATAGAAGAAGAATTTAGTCAGTCTAAGTGACTGTGTACTTCAAATGACATATTTTGTCCCTAGCCGGATTGTAAATCATTTCTAATGGCGGAAATTTTTGCTTCAACCTCCGGACCCAACAGTCCAGAGTGTATCTGAATACCCACTCAGTTATGTAAAAACCGGCGTACGCGTGGAAACCAGGCGTAGGGGTCATAAGTGCTTGAACAGACAAGTACTCAACTAGCTATGTTATATTACATGGATAGTAAGAAACATCTTCTAGGGAGAATAGTTTCGTTAAGGGTCCTTTCCCTGGGCACGCATGCATTAATGTGCATGTCCGAACTGCGAAAAGAGATGCAGGGTATAAACATCTGGGGGCATGTATTGTAATAGGTAAGAAACATCTTTTGTTCACCGACCGAATATTCTCTTAAGAACGCTAGCTTCCGGCTTCACCCAGTCTGAGGTACACATCCGGCTGACCCGGCATTAACAATCGTAGAGGTCCTCCCCTTATGCCCTAGCTAAAGTAAGGGGAACATAGGGCATAAACACAGGAGCCAGGCAACCCAGCTTGGCCAAAACTTAAGTCATATCGATGCATATAATGGCGCAAAAAGGTACATATGGAGAAGCGACACATATGTAGTGGGCATAAAGCCCGGGAGATAATTATATTAAGCTTCTGTATAAGAAGCCCCCAGGTATAATGAGCGTGCATGCCGCGTCAAGATTGTGTAGTCAAGACACACTTTAAGCTTTTAAGGCCATAAAGAAAAAGGAAGAAAGAAAGAACGAAAGGAAGCGGATATATATAAAAAAGGTTGAGGTAAGGAGACGAACACAGAGTCCGGCACTAGGCATAGAATCTTCGAAGTCTGGCCGCATTCCATGGGTTTGGCTCGAGTCGATTATCAGATGCGTCACGCAGACGGTACGCTCCTCCGGTGAGAAATTTATCAATGATGAAGGGACCCTCCCAATTGGGCTTGAGCTTGTCCTTCTTCTTCTCCGGTAGGCGTAGAACGAGTTCGCCAACATTATAAGTTTTGGCCCGTACTTCTCTGATTTGATACCTTCGAGCCTGCTGCTGATAGAATGCGGAGTGGGATTTTGCGACGTCACACTCCTCCTCCAGGGCATCTAAACTGTCCTGCCGATCAAGCTCGGCTTCTTTCTCTTTGTACATGCGCACTCGAGGTGAGTCATGAATGATGTAATAGGGCAATACTGCCTCTGCGCCGTACACCATAAAAAACGGTGTGTATCCGGTAGTGCGATTCGGCGTGGTCCGCAGCACCCATAGTATGGAGTCGAGCTCCTCAACATAGTGCATATCTGTCCTTCAAGGATCTCACTAGTCTGGGTTTGATGCCGCTCATAATAAGACCATTTGCTCGTTCGACTTGACCGTTTGTTTGGGGGTGATAGATGGAGGCGTAATCGAGCTTGATGCCCATTGTCGGTGTCAAAACCGGCGGATCTCGGGTAGGGGGTTCCGAACTGTGCGTCTAGGCGGATGGTAACAGGAGACGAGGGACACGATGTTTTACCCAGGTTCGGGCCCTCTCGATGGAGGTAAAACCCTACGTCCTGCTTGATTAATATTGATGATATGGGTAGTACAAGAGTGGATCTACCACGAGATCAAGGAGGCTAAACCCTAGAAGCTAGCCTATGGTATGATTGTTGTAATGTATGTTGTGTCCTACGGACTAAAGCCCTCCGGTTTATATAGACACCGAAGACGGCTAGGGTTACACAGAGTCGGTTACAATGGTAGGAGATCTACATATCCGTATCGCCAAGCTTGCCTTCCACGCCAAGGAAAGTCCCATCCGGGCACGGGACGGAGTCTTCAATCTTGTATCTTCGTAGTCTTGGTGTCCGGCAGACGATGATAGTCCAGCTGTCTGGACACCCCCTAGTCCAGGACTCCCTCAGTAGCCCCTGAACCAGGCTTCAATGACGATAAGTCCGGCGCGCATAATGTTCGGCATTGCAAGGCGGGTTCCTCCCTTGAATAATCTAGAGAAGATCATGAACACCAGGATAGTGTCCGGCTCTGCAAAATAAATTTCCACATTCCACCGTAGAGAGAATAAAATGTACACAAGTCCAATCTGCTGACGTATTATGCGGCATGACATCACACCGCTACCAGGCTTTTACTTGAATCGTTTTTTATTATACCACCTTCGCACGTTTAGCGAAGCGGTTTCCTTGGCACGTCTTGTCGAAGCAGAGATCGTGTTCCCCTTATCCCGGGATTCTCATCAATACGGACGTGGGTAACCCAACCGCGCCATTGATGGTGGCGCTTGGGAGATAAGCGAGTTTTACCAGGCCGGTGGGGGACGCATAGTCTTCGTCTGCCTACATATAAGGGATAAGGATTTACCTTCTCACCTACGCCTTCTTCCTCCTTTGCTTATCCATCTCCGCGCACTCAAGCTCCAACGCCCAAGCTCACGCATCTCGCCTCAACCTTCTCCGATCATGTCCGGAGCGGGAGGCAAATGGTTGGCCTCCACCGTTAAGGAGGACCACATCACCAAGCTGCGCAGCGCCGGATACCTTTCCGGCGATATCGCGCATTGGCTGCCCGACGAGGGGCAGCTCATCCCTACCCCCGGGCCCCATGAGAGGGTCGTCTTTCTTCCCCACTTCCTCCGCGGACTGGGCTTTCCACTCCACCCTTTCGTCCGGGGGCTCATGTTCTATTAGGCCCTGGATTTCCACGATCTAGCGCCGAACTTCATCCTCAATATCTCGGCGTTTATCGTCGTGTGCGAGGCCTTCCTCTACATCCAGCCCCACTTCGGCCTGTGGCTCAAGACCTTCAACGTCAAGCCGAAGGTTGTGAAGGGCACGCAAGCAGAATGTGGAGGTGCCATGTTGGGCAAGTTGCCCAACGTCCTTTGGCTCGAAGGGGCCTTCGTGGACTCCGTTAAGGGGTGGCAATCGGGGTGGTTCTACATCACCGAGCCGCGCGAACCCACGTGGGCGGCGGCCCCCGAGTTCAGATCTGGCATCCCCACGCAGCTCACCTCCTGGAAAGAGAAGGGCTTGCTGTGGGGCAATCTGAAGGAGCTGACGGGACTCCGAGCCTGCATCCAGAAGCTGGTGAGCAATAAGCTCAGGCTCGTCGACGTGGTCCAAGTCATGCTCATCCGCCGGATTCTCCCATGCCAAGAACGGGCATTCAATCTGTGGGAGTTCAATCCGGAACAACACCAGGCGCTAAGCGGGCTCTTTGACACGACATATGAAGGCGCCTGGAGGGTGCTGTTTAAGGGCGCCGAAGCCCCCGCATCCGCGACGGAAGATCGCGGATTTTGCTCGCAGCATCCGGCTAACGAGGTAAGTGATTCAACCCCTTTACGGGACACTTGTGGCAATCAAATTGATTCTAAGAGGGTTTCAATCTCTCTTTTCCTTTGACAGGAATGGATGGAGAAGGCCGAGCAGCTCATCAGCCTGGCTCCCATGCCAGAAGACCCAGTGAACGCCCGTCTAGCGGGGCTGCTGGTTCCGGCACCGCACGTGGTGCCGGAGAAGAAGGCCAAGAAGGTGGCCACGGGGACTCGAAAGAGTTCCCGTAATCAGGTGTTCGACGATGAGGCGGACTCCTCCCCCAAAGACGAGGAGGAGGAAGAAGACTCTCTCCCGGAGGAGGGAGAGAAGAAGAGGAAGGCTTCCCCAATAGGGGAGGCCGAAGGGTCCAAGAGGGGGAGAACTATTCCCCCGGACAGTTTCGCCAACACCATCGTTGGCGAGGAGGAGTGGCCTTCAAGGGCCAGGCGTCCGGCGAGATCGTAAGTATCCGGATCCCTGATATGCAATTTCTTTCGTGTCACCTAGTGTCCTACTAATGCCGCATTCTGTCCGTAGTCCGGCCGATGATGATCTCCCCGCTTCATCGAGCGGGTCGTTGGCCCCATCGGATCTGGATTCACTTCCGACTGCCTCTACCCCCCGCGCCGACGAGGACGCCGAGGTGGGATCCCAGAGAGGGACCCATCAGGAGGAGGCTCCGGAGGCGCCGCCAGGCAGCCTCCCGGACTTTGCGCCGGACTCTACATCGGAACCTGCAGTGGTTCCAGAGTCCGGCAGGCGGCCCCTTCGAAAGAAGGGCAAGACCGTGACACCGGCAGCCTCCGTCCAACCGGAGGCGCCAGATAACTTGTTGGAGGCGCTTAAAGGCGCTTCCATCGAGGAAGAACACCGCACTATCATGAGTGCGGTGATTCAGAAGATTCAGCTTGCCAAGAGCGGGCTGACCGAAGCCTGCAGCAGCCTTCTAACAGGTTCGGTGTTGAGGTAAGAAGTTATAATTATGTAATGTAATACCGCATAGACAGTAGCCCCTGATGCTCGGTTCGGTGTTCGGAAAGAAAAGCCGGACTGAGGATCTAATAAGATATACGCAGGGTTGCTTAAAATATGTCAATATGGGTTTGCAGGCTGCGCTGCTGACCTCTGCCGCATTGACTGCAGAGGTAGGTGCGTTGAAGCAGGATCTCAAGCGGTCCGAGCAAGAGCTCGGCCATGCCAAGAAGCAGCTCGAGGACAAAGAAGGTGAGTAACACCACTTTGAATAGTTACCTTACAGAAAAGGATTTTGGTTGCAATAAAATTAACAAGGATAATATGGGTATTGCAGGGGCCACGAACGAGGTGGCAGCCCTGAAGGAGGCTGTGTCCGCGGCCGAACATAGTGCGGCCGCGGAACAAGCAGAGCGAGAAAAGCAGGAGGCACAGGTGGCGGAAGTACGGCAAGAGCTCCAAGCTCTCATGGAGAAGCATGAGAGCTTGGAGCGTGACTCCAAGACTCGAGAGTCTGAGCTTGCCTCGGCTCTCGAAAGTGCCAAGAAAGCCAAGGCCGAGGCCCGTAAGGCCCTTCAAGAGGTTGAAGATGTAAAAAAGATAGCGGCGGGTAAGGCATTTTTCATGCAAAGCAAGCATGTTAATGTAAACTACATGACACTTACCCGCATTCGGAGCTCTCCAGGGGCGTTTGCAGATCTTCCACGTAGTGCGTCTGATGCCGCCGCATTCTATCGTGGCGAGGAGGGGAGCTCGACGGAGAAGGTCTTCTCGTCTCAGTACGTTGAGGCCGGCCATCCGGTGCCCCCAAGCGACCAGCTGAAGCAGCTGGTCGAACTCCACAAGGTAGCTGAGGAGGCCATGAAGGGCCTTATAGTCCGGCTGTGGCCTGGACAGGCCATGCCTGGGAGCTACTTCGGCCTCGTGCGGCGGCTGGTGGATGCGCGCCCCTGGGTGGAGGTCATCAAGCGCTCCGCCTGCATTGAAGGTTCTCGTCGGGCCCTTGCCCGCACAAAGGTGCACTGGGGCCGGCTGCATGCGGAGAAGCTTCTCACGGACCCGCCGCCACCAGGCAAGGAGTATCGTATGCCCGAAATGTATTATAAAACTGTCCTGAAGGGAGCCCGCGATATTGCGGATGAATGCCCCAGAGATGTAATTTTTGAGTAAACTCGCTATGTATTATCCTGTGCGCTGAAAACTATGTTCATATGCGCGTTAAGCAACGCTTGTTTAATTTAAAATATTACCTTCTGTGCGGCCGTTTATAAAATCTGAGAGATGGCAAGTCGTCGGCTTCAGCCCCCGAGCCGCGTGTGCTGGGGTGTTCGGGATAAACTTGAGCACTGTTGTTCCCATTTTTGGGTCCATCTAGGGAGGCGCTCAACACAACGAACAAGGCAACCGGACTTATAATGCTTGAACACTCTCACTTAGCCATAGAATTCTATAATTTTAAATTTCGGTGAAGCCCCTGGTATTCGGAAGACCGAATCCGGGGTGCTATCCACGCCTTCATCGGACATTTATCCGGAACTTCGCTCGAAGCGGCGTGAGTCTTTAAGGACTCGAAAGGACCTCTCGAACAGCGTCCAGTCTCTCGCCTTATCATGCCGGTCAGTTTTAGCTTTCTCCACTGAGGCGCTCGCCCGGCTCAACCGGGGTGCAATCGCAGTGGTTCTCCCAGTGCCACCTTAGCCAACATAACGGAGCGTAAGGCACCAAAACGTGGGAGCCGGGCAAACCCAACTATTGACCCAAGAGATGATTCGGAGCCGATTCATATAATGCTATAAGTTCGGGGTGCCGCACTTGTGAAAGTGTTCGGACTTATCACACCATAATGCGAGGAACATAAGCCCCTGGTGTATTCGGCCGTACCAAAATATACGGGTGCAAGATGTCTTGTAATGAACATATATATATATATATATATATATATATATATATATATATATATATATATATATATATATATATATATATATAAAGTAATGTAATTGAAGTCGAAAAGTGCTGCATTATTTACTAAAGTAAGTCTGCTATGAGTGCAGACTGATACAAATAGTGCGGTAAGCAAGGGATTTGGACTAATTAAACAGGTCCCCCTCCAGGGATGAGCTGCGGACTTGGTGTATATAATCGAATTGAATGCTCGTAATTGAGACCACCTGAGTATTTGTCGCAGCCTTCTTTCTTCACTGGCTATTGCATCGTGAGTTCGGCAGGTTCACCACCGGACAGGGCCTCTGGTTAGCGGAGTCCTGTGTATACAAAGAAGAAAAATAATAATAATAAAAAAAGGGGGCACACTTGCGAGCCCCTGGTGTGGTCGAGCCACACTCTGGGTCCATTGTGATCGTGCCCCTTCCCCTGCGCCCATGGTATCTCCAAAGCGTAATGATGTACGCGGAGGGTTGTTCTTGCAATCATGCGAGAGCGGGGGTTAGGGCCGCATTGCTACGCGTGCTCTGATCGTGCCAGGTGGTCTTGGTTGGTACTGCTTCGGGCGCGTTTTGCTGTATCCGGCCGTTTAACGGCCAGACTCGAAATTGCCTTAAAAGGATGCTCTGTACTTCTGCCGCGAGAGCCGCTGTATGTTCCTCCGTTCGAAGGGAGCGTTCTGTATTTCCGTTGACCGTGATGACTCCATGAGGGCCTGGCATCTTGAGCTTGAGGTATGCATAATGCGGCACCGCGTTGAACTTTGCAAACGCGGTTCGTCCGAGCAGAGCGTGATAGCCGCTGCGAAATGGGACTATGTCGAAGATTAACTCCTCGCTTCGGAAATTGTTCGGGGATCCGAAGACCACTTCCAGTGTGACTGAGCCTGTACAGTTGGCTTCCACACCTGGTATGACACCTTTAAAGGTTGTCTTTGTAGGTTTAATCCTTGAGGGGTATATGCCCATCTTGCGCACTGTATCCTGATAAAGCAGGTTCAGGCTACTATCGCCGTCCATCAGGACTCTCGTGAGGTGAAATCCATTGACGATTGGGTCTAAAACCAATGCGGCAAATCCGCCATGGCGTACGCTGGTCGGATGGTCTCTTCGATCGAAAGTGATCGGACAAGAGGACCATGGATTGAACTTCGGGGCGACTGGCTCCATCGCATAGACGTCCCTTAGTGCGCGCTTCCTCTCCCTCTTGGGTATATGGGTTGCGTAAATCATGTTTACCGTCCGCACTTATGGGGGGAAACCCTTCTGTCCTCTATTGTTCGGCGGTCGGGTCTCTTCCTCGTCGTCGCTGTTTAGCCCCTTGTCATTGTTTTCGGCAATTAACTTACCTGCCTGCTTGAACACCCAGCAATCTCTATTGGTGTGATTAGCTGGCTTTTCAGGGGTGCCATGTATCTGGCATAAGCGGTCGAGTATTCGGTCCAAATTGGACGGACCTAGAGTGGTTCTTTTGAATGGCTTCTTCCGTTGACCGGGTTTAGAGCCTCGGAATCCAGCGTTGACTGCCGTATCTTCCTTGTCGTCGCCGTTAATGCGGCGTTTATTTTTACTTCGACGTGACCTGCCATTGTTGTCCGTAGTATCCGGACTGCCAGAATTTTTACGGAGGTTGTTGCTGCGAGCTAGCCAGCTATCCTCTCCCGCACAAAAGCGGGTCATTAATGATGTGAGGGCTGCCATGGATTTCGGCTTTTCCTGTCCCAGGTGCCGGGCTAGCCACTCATCGCGGATGTTATGTTTGAAGGCTGCAAGGGCCTCTGCATCCGGACAGTCGACGATTTGGTTTTTCTTTGTCAAGAACCTTGTCCAGAATTGTCTAGCCGATTCATCTGGCTGCTGAATTATGTGGCTGAGGTCGTCGGCATCTGGTGGCCGCACATAGGTGCCCTGGAAGTTGTCAAGGAATGCGGCTTCCAGGTCTTCCCAACACCCAATTGACTCTGCGGGCAAGCTATTGAGCCAATGCCGAGCTGGTCCTTTAAGCTTGAGTGGGAGGTACTTGATGGCATGGAGATCGTCGCCGCGGGCCATATGGATGTGAAGAAGATAGTCTTCGATCCAAACCGCAGGGTCTGTTGTGCCATCGTAGGATTCGATGTTTACGAGTTTAAACCCTTCAGGGATTTGATGATCCATTACTTCGTCAGTGAAGCATAGCGGGTGTGTGGCGCCTCTGTATTGAGCAATATCACGACGCAGCTCGAGAGAGCATTGTCTGCTGTGTTCGGCCCGGCCAGGGTTATTGTGTCCGGCGTGACGGTATTCGTCGCGGGTCGTGGGGCGCCCTCGTGATCCGTAGATGGATCTGAATTGCCTTGCTTTGTCCTCCAATACGTCCCTCAAGTCCGGCGCGTTCCCTTTTGGCTTCGTACTTTTGGAGCGATGCCGGGGTACGGTTTTGGTTGAGGGCCTGGATGCCTCTCTGTCGCGACCACGTGGTGGTCGGTCTGCCGTATCGTGCGCTGGTGATGAAGGTATGTACGCTTCCTCCTCTAGTTGGGGGAGCAACTTGCATCTTGGGTAGCTTTTGGAGGGGCGTTCGAGTTTATACTCTTCGGCCGCGAGGACCTCGGTCCATCGATCGGCCAGCAGGTCCTGATCAGCTTGAAGCTGCTGCTGCTTTTTCTTTAGGCTATTTGCCGTGGCGATAAGCCTGCGCTTGAAACGCTCTTGTTCGACGGGATCCCCGGGCACGACGAATTCTTCATCGTTGAGGCTTGCCTCGTCTTCGGAGGGAGGCATATAGTTATAATCCTCAACCTCTTCGTCTGCCGCCCTCTCGTGAGGGCTTGCTTCTGCATCCTCCTGTGCTGAGTCTTGCTGGAGGGGATTATCTTCGGCACTCTCTGGGGTATTATTATCTCCTGTGCCGGAATCTCCATTCTTGCTGTGGCGGGATTTAGAGCGGCGCCGCTGACGCCGGCGCTTGGGCTGTTTCTTTAAAGAATCTGCCTCCGCTGCTTCTTCGCCGTCCCCGTCTTTCAGGGTGTCAACCATGTATAAGTCATATGACGAGGTGGTCTTCCAGTGCCCTGTAGGCGCTGGTTCCTGTTCGTCTCCGGCATCGTCATCCATAGCGTCGATGTCTTCGGAGTCGTAGTCTAGCATGTCGGTTAGATCGTCGACAGTGGCTACAAAGTGGGTGGTGGGTGGTTTCTGAATTTCTTCATCGTCCGTATCCCAACCATCCTGGCCGTAATCCGGCCAGGACTCTCCGGATAGCGAGAGATGCTTTAGCGAATTTAGGATGTTGCCAAAGGGTGAATGTTGGAAGATGTCTGCGGCGGTGAATTCCATAACCGGCGCCCAATCAGATTCGATTGGCAGGGGCGCGGGAGGTCCGGAGTCCGGCAAAGAGTCCGGCACCTCGGAGTCACGAGTTTCGCGAGGGACAAGGGTAGTGTTCGGCTCCATCGCCGTGGAAGTTGAAGCCCCCGAGGCGGTGTCCAACCACCGGTCCTCGATCTGGGCGATCGGCTCCGAGCTAAGAGCCGGAGCGGACTCGTGTGCGGCTACCAAGGCACTGTTCGGCGGCAGAGCTAGATCATGCCCATCGTAACAGTGCGGCGCGCTTGGCTGCGGCTCGAGTCCGTCGAAGATCAAGTCTCCGTGGACGTCGACCGTGAAGTTTAGGCTTCCGAATCTGACCTGATGGCCAGGGGCGTAGCTTTCGATCTGCTCCAGATGGCCAAGTGAATTAGCCCGCAGTGCGAAGCCGCCGAATACGAAGATCTGTCCGGGGAGAAAAGTCTCACCCAAGACAGCGTCGTTGGTTGAAGATGCCATCGAGCCTATCGGTGACGACACAGAGGAACTCTCAATGAAAGCACCAATGTTGGTGTCAAAACCGGCGGATCTCGGGTAGGGGGTCCCGAACTATGCGTCTAGGCGGATGGCAACAGGAGACGAGGGACACGATGTTTTACCCAGGTTCGGGCCCTCTCGATGGAGGTAAAACCCTACGTCCTGCTTGATAAATATTGATGATATGGGTAGTACAAGAGTGGATCTACCACGAGATCAAGGAGGCTAAACCCTAGAAGCTAGCCTATGGTATGATTGTTGTAATGTATGTTGTGTCCTACGAACTAAAGCCCTCCGGTTTATATAGACACTGGAGACGGCTAGGGTTACACAGAGTCGGTTACAATGGTTGGAGATCTAGATATCCGTCTCGCCAAGCTTGCCTTCCATGCCAAGGAAAGTCCCATCCGGACACGGGACGGAGTCTTCAATCTTGTATCTTCGTAGTCTTGGAGTCCGGCGGACGATGATAGTCCGGCTGTCCGGACACCCCCTAGTCCAGGACTCCCTCACCCATGTTGCCGCACCAAGTTTTCACCTCGTCGGCTATGAAGTTGGAGCCATTGTTGGTGATGATGCTGTGGAGGACACCGTAACGGTGTACGACCCCTGATATGAAGTCTATCACTGGTCCGGATTCAGCCGTTTTAACTGGTTTGGCTTCTATACATTTGGTGAATTTATCCACCATGACCAACAAGTATTTTTTTTCTTATGCTTCCTCCATTAAGGGGTCCAACCATATCGAGCCCCCAGACCGCAAAGGGTCAAGTTATGGGGATTGTTTGGAGAGCGGTAGGTGGCATATGGCTTTGATTTGCAAAAAGCTGATAACCGACGCAATGTTGGACGAGGTCCTGTGTGTCTGCTCGGGCTGTCGGCCAGTAGAAACCTGTACGGAAGGCCTTGCTTACAAGGGCTCGAGCTGCGGCATGGTGGTCGCCGAGTCCAGCATGAATTTTGGCCAAAAGATGTCGTCCTTCCTCTTCGGAGATGCACCTTTGGAGTACTCCGGTAGCGCTTTTCTTATAAAGCTCTCCCTCGTGAACCTTGAGGGCTTTAGAGCGCCGCACAATGCAATGTGCCTCATTTGGGTCCTCAGGGAGTTCTTTCCTATTTAGGTAGGCTAAGAAGGGTTCTGTCCACGGGGTGATGACAGCCATAATCACGTGGGTCGAAGGTGTTATTTCGGTGGCGGAGCCTCCGATTATGTCAGAGTGTTCGGGATATGGGGTTGTGGTCGGATCTGGACTGTTATTGCCGGTCTCCCCTTCCCACACCATAGATGGCTTGAACAACCTTTCCAAGAAGATATTAGGTGGGACGGGGTCGCGCTTAACTCAGATGCGGGCGAGGATATTTGCCGCTTGATTGTTTTCTCGGACCACATGGTGGATTGCGAGCCCCTCAAACCGAGCTGACATTTTGAGGACGGGCATTGTGGTAAGCCGCCATTTTTGGGTCCTTGGCGTCAAAGTCTCCATTTATTTGAGATATTGCAAGGTTCTAGGCGATGAATGCCCATGGAGACTGCCATCCGGAGACCATGCAACAAAGCCTCGTATTCGGCTGCATTGTTGGAGTTTGTGTATAATATTTGGAGTACGTATTGGACCGTGTCTCCGGTGGGGGATGTCAGGACAACGCCTGCTCCCAGACCAGCCAGCATCTTAGAGCCGTCAAAGTGCATGATCCAATTGGAGTACGCAATATATTCTTTAGGGAGTTCGGCTTCTGTCCATTCGACGATGAAGTCAGCCAGTACCTGCGACTTAATGGCTCGTCATAGTTTGTATATGATGTCGAACGGGAGGAGCTCGATATCCCACTTAGCAATCCGGCCTGTGGCATCGCGGTTATTTATTATATTGTTGAGTGGTACTTAAAAGGCCACCGTGATTGAACACTCTTGAAAGTAGTGTCATAGTTTTCGGGATGCCATGAAGACCGCGTATGCTATCTTTTAATAATGTGGGTACCGTGACTTGCATGGAGTGAGGACAGTGGATACGTAGTATACTGGCTTTTGAAGCGGGAACTTATGTCCGTCCATCTCTCGTTCGACGACGAGCACTGCGCTTACAACCTGGTGTGTTGTAGCTATATATAACAGCATGGGTTCGCCGATATTTGGCGCGGCCAAGATTGGATTACTGGCCAAGGGGGCCTTTATTTCTTCTAGTCCGGCCGTAGCCGCATCCGTCCACTCGAAGTGTTCGGTGCATCGAATAAGGTGATAAAGAGGTAGTGCCTTTTCTCCCAATCGGGAGATAAAGCGGCTTAGGGCAGCCATGCATCCAGTTAATTTCTGGATTTGCTTGAGGTCTGTTGGGGGTAGCTGTCAGTGTCAAAACCGGCGGATCTCGGGTAGGGGGTCCCGATCTGTGCGTCAAGGCTGATGGTAACAAGAAGCAAGGGACACAGATGTTTACCCAGGTTCGGGCCCTCTCGATGGAGGTAAAACCCTACTTCCTGCTTGATTAATATTGATGATATGGTTAATACAAGAGTAGATCTACCATGAGATCGTAGAGGCTAAACCCTAAGAACTAGCCTATGATGGTATGATTGTAATTGTGATCGGCCTTCTAATGACCAACCTCTCCGGTTTATATAGACACCGGAGAGGGCTAGGGTTTACATGGAGTCGGTTACAAGAAAGGAAACACAATATCCGAATCGCCAAGCTTGCCTTCCATGCAAAGGAGAGTCCCATCCGGACACAGGCCGAAGTCTTGAGTCTTGTATCTTCACGCTTCCATAGTCCGGACGTTGTACACAGTCCGGCTCTCCGGATACCCCCTAATCCAGGACTCCCTCAGTAGCCGACTGTGACAGAGCTCGGATTTTAGCCGGATTTGCTTCAATTCCTTTATTGGAAATGATGAAGCCCAAAAGCTTTCCGGCAGGCATGCCGAAAACGCATTTTTCTAGATTGAGCCTGATGTCATATGTTCGGAGATTGTCGAACGTAAGCCTCAAGTCGTCTATTAAAGATTTGACGTGTCTGGTTTTGATGACCACGTCGTCTACGTATGCCTCCACTGTTTTGCCGATTTGCTTTTCCGGGCATGTCTGAATCATGCGCTGATAGGTTGCACCGGCATTTTTGAGCCCGAAAGGCATGGTGTTAAAACAGAAGGGGCCATATGGTGTGATGAATGCCGTTGCGGCTTGATCGGACTCCGCCATCTTGATTTGATGGTATCCGGAGTATGCGTCGAGGAAGCACAATGAGTCGTGTCCTGCGGTAGCATCGATGATTTGATCAATGCGGGGGAGGGGGAAGGGATCCTTGGGGAAAGCCTTATTGAGGTCCTTGAAATCGACAAATAGGCGCCAGGATTTGTCCTTCTTTGGTACCATCACCAGGTTTGCTAGCCAGTCCGGATGTTTTATTTCTCTGATGAATCCTGCCTCGAGTAGCTTGGCTAGCTCCTCTCCCATGACTTGTCGCTTAGGTTCTGAAAAACGCCGAAGAGTCTGCTTGACCGGCTTGTATCCCTTCAGTATGTTTAGGCTATGCTCGGCCAGCCTGCTTGGGGTACCTGACATGTCTGAAGGATGCCAGACAAAGATGTCCCAATTCTCGCGCAAGAACTCCTGCAGTGTGGCGCCTATTGTGGCTATGCCCCGATGGATGCTGTTTTTGTATGGTCCGTAGGGTGGACCTAGAATTTGACTATTTCTTCCGCTGGTTTGAAAGATGTGGACTTGGGTCGTTTGTCGAGTATCACGTCATCCCTGTCCACTTTGGAGTGCAGCACAGTTAGTTCTTTGGCCGCGAGGGCTTCGGATAATGCCTCAAGGGCCAGTGCGACAGTTTTATTTTCGGCGCGGAGTGCTACGTCCGGATCACTAACTAGAGTGATGATTCCATTGGGCCCGGGCATCTTGAGCTTCATGTACCCATAATGGGGTATAGCTTGGAAGCTCGTGAATGCATCCCACCCTAAAAGGGTGTGGGATCCGCTACTAAACAAGGCCACTTGGAATGTGATTTCTTCGGACCTATAATTCTCCGGCGTGCCGAATACCACATCTAGTGTGATTTTTCCCTCGCATTGTGCCTCCCGACTAGGGATAATTCCCCTGAATGTCGTGCTGCTTTGCTCAATGCGGCTCTTGTCTATTTCCATTTTGTTAAGAGTTTCCTCGTAGATGAGGTTTAATCCGCTGCCACCGTCCATGAGCACTTTGGTAAGCCGGAAGCCGTCCACAATTGGACTAAGGACCAGAGTGGCTGATGCTCGAACTGTTCGGAATTGAGGTTCATCACTAGCATTGAAGGTTATGGCGGTGTCGTTCCATGAATTTATTGCTGCAACGTGGCAGACTTTGGCGAGGCTGCAGAGTGCTTGCTTGTGCCTATTATTTGAGGCGCAAGTCTCGAAGACTGTCAATACTGTCTTGTTATTTTCCGCGGGGTGATGCTCTGCGGTATTGTTGATGAGGAGATCCTCGCCGCTCTTGGCCACCTGCCGGAGTATCCAACATGCTCTAAGGCTGTGTGTTGGTATGGTATCCGGTGTACTGTGAATTTTTCATGGCCCATTGAGCCATCCCTCCAATACGGTTACACGCCCTGTAGTGGGCTTTGGTTTCTTTGTAATTGGGTCGGGTGACTTGCGAGAGTGCACCCTTTTAGTTCGGACGAGGGGTTTAGTGAGAGCCGGAGGATCCCATAATTTTGTTTGGGTTTTCCAGGCGCTTTCCATCGCACAGTACTTTTGTACTATGGCCGCCAAGTCAGCGAATTGTGCAATGTCACGGCGACTTATGGTGTTGAGGATTCCCTTGTCCGTGTAACTTTTGCAATAGAATGAAATTGTGTCTTCGTCACGAAAGTCAGTACCTTGCTCATTACAAGGAGGAATATGGCCCAGAAGTGATGTACTGTCTCTTGGGGATCTTGTCTAATGTGGGAAAGATCACTTGTATCTGGGTGGGTGGGTAGATTTAAGTCCAAACCCTGACCCGATCTGAGACCCATGGGCAGAGGAGCTTTCGAGCTTGGCAGTTCGGACTCCGGGGTGTTGCCCAATTTTTCTGGCCGCTGTCCGATTCTAGGTTCGGAGCTTGGACCATGTCCTCCCGTGGACAGGTATCCGGCTTGGAGAGCTCGGGAATCCGGACATAGTTCGTCCTCAAAAGAGAGGAAGAATCGCTGCATTGCTCCTCCACCACCGCTATCTGATGGGTGACCGGGTGAGAGTTAATCTCCATTTGGTCGGGTTTAATCCCGATCCGATCATAGTCTGTAGCGACTCCCAGGGCGGCGATGCGATCCAAGAGCTTGTTTAGGGAGGAGAGCTCCATTGGATCCATCTGCTCGGTGAATTCCGAGCTGACGTGGAGGCTGTTTTTGATGACCTGAGCAGTCATCGTCGGCGCGGTGGCCGAACGGGCGGTCATGACGAGGCCGCCTAGTCGGAGAGTTTGGCCTACAACCAGGGTTCCCCCAGAGGTGATGTTGTCCTTGACAACAAGGCGATCCATCAAGCCTTACCATGACGGCATAGTGGAACTCTCATTGAAAGCACCAATGTCGGTGTCAAAACTGGCGGATCTCGGGTAGGGGGTCCCGAACTGTGTGTCTAGGGCTAATGGTAACAGGAGGCGGGGGACACAATGTTTACCCAGGTTCGGACCCTCTCGATGGAGGTAATACCCTACTTCCTGCTTGATTGAACTTGATGATATGAGTATTACAAGATTTGATCTACCACGAGATCGTAGAGGCTAAACCCTCGAAGCTAGCCTATGATTATGATTGTTGTTGTCCTACGGACTAAACCCTCCGGTTTATATAGACACCGGAGGGGGCTAGGGTTACACAGAGTCAGTTACAGAGAAGGAGATCTACATATCCGAATGGCCAAGCTTGCCTTCCATGCAAAGGAGAGTCCCACCCGGACACGGGACGAAGTCTTCAATCTTGTATCTTCATAGTCAAACAGTCCGGCCCAAGTACATAGTCCGGCTGTCCGAGGACCCCCTAATCCAGGACTCCCTCACCCACCACCACCGGATCCCAGGAACCCGTAGAATCATGGGTGGACCGCATCAGCGATCTCCCGGACGCCGTCCTTGGGGAGATCATCTCGCTTCTCCCCACCAAGGATTGCTGTCGCACCCAATTCTTCTCAATTCGGTGGCGCCCTCTATGGCGCGCCGTGCCCCTTAATCTCGACTGTCGTCATCTATCTCTCTTCAATGATTTTGAAATCCCCAGAGCCATCATCTCCTCCCACCAAGTCTCCGTTCAAAGGCTCTGCATCCTGTCATGCTACCTGAGCAAGCATACCATGCCTTGCATGCTGGACGCCTGGCTAAAATCCCCTGAATTCACAGAACTACAGCTGCTTGAGTTCTACTATTCCCCTGGAAATCACATACCACATACCGAACACCAAGAAGTTGTGCCCTCAGCACCGATGTCCATCTCGCGGTTTTCCTCCTCTCTCCACACCGCGACCTTTGCGCTGTGCTACCTACTAGACAATTTGGTACTAAACCTTCGACTCTCATTTCTCAAGAAACTTTCACTTGTGCGGGTTCATATATCGGAGGCCTCATTGCACAGCATCATCCACTCCGGTTGCCCTGCCCTGGAGTGCTTGGTGCTTGTTTTCACAGTTAGAATCGGTTGTCTCCAAATAAAGTCGCCTAACCTTGTAAGAATTGGAATTTATTTTGACGGAAGGCAACTCATCATCCAAGATGCCCCTTCACTTCAAAGGTTGATCCTTGATTCTAGTTATTCACCGTTGCAAATAACCATCCACTCTGCGCCTAAACTGGAGACCTTGGGTGTAATACATGATCTCTATGCTCATTTCAATATGGTGTTTGGCTCCACAGTTCGTTAGATACTTTATATTATCATCTACACTTGTAGCCATAAGCTGCATTATAAATTTCTGTGCATATGTTATATATCATCTTGGAGTACCCATTTTGTACTAATATTATGTTCTATGCTCAATGAAGAGTTTCTCCATGGATGGCCTATCAATGGTGCTGGATTCTATCAAGATCTTATATATCCAAATGAATAGTTTTGATCTGAACAAGATTATTGGCTTGCTGCAATGCTTTCCATGTCTGGAGAAGTTGTATATAAAGGTGATAATTTCACGCACATTGGAAGCCTACATATAGTGTACTAGAATTTACCGTTCAGCTGTTGCTCTTTCGACACTCTTTTTTTAGATCTTAACTGTTTTCAATCTTCATGTCTATTTAGGCAACAGGACGGGGTAAGAAAGTTATAACCAATCGATGGATGCGTAAGCATCAGGATTTTCTCACTTCTCATGAGATTCGATTGAATACAATAACGCTAGAATGATATGTAGTCAACCGTGCAAACACTAGATTTGTCACATTCTTCCTGCTGAATGCGAGGTTACTATTGTCCATCAGGCTTAAGTTTATCAGCAGCATGGTTTTGATGGATGGGTAAGTCGAAGAGCAAAAAAAGGAGTTTCAGGTGGGCAAAAGAGCTTCTAAACGTGTCGGGCTTCTATTTACAACATACTGTGGTCATAATCCTGTAAATTTTACGACCCGGGATGTTCATTGTATGGACCTGACCGATCCATTTGACTGTGACTGCCGAAAACAGTGCTGGAGTTAGATGTTGTTGCCCTTTACAACATGGGTTTTTTTGTAAACCTGATGAACAATTAACCCTCGTGCTTTTGTACAGTTTGTAAGCTAGAGTTAGATGTTCTTGCCCTTTTCAACTCGGCTGTGACTGTCATATTTTCTTTGAAACAAGGCAAATGGCTTGCCATTCGTTTAATTTAGAGTGAAATATTTTAACAAATCCAAACCAAGGGAAATAACATCACTCTCACTGGCTACTTGAGCTCACTGTGCATTATAGAAGCCAAGTGATTAGCCCCCACCAGCACCCACAAACTTATTTCGAACTAGCACATCAAATGGGCTGTAAATTTTCATAGGAAAGGCTGCATGACCGTGACAGATTTGGATTCTGACATTTGGGACCTGCGAGGAAATAGCCTATCCAAGGTGGTGTGGACTTACTAGCCAGTCAACAAACAATTATGCATACTAGCCATTGGATTGACATCCAACATCTGTCATGTATCTTCTATCTCTTGTCTTCTTCTTCCTCTAGCCGCCCAAACCAAACCACCCCGTCGGCTCCGCCTGCTCCCGCCTCCCATGGCTGGCTGCGCCTCCGCCGCCCTACCGTACGTACCCTCCAACGTTGGCTAGTCCCTCCCTCTATTCCTCCACACGTCCTGTTATTCTCCGGCAACGTCTGCCCCAACACACACCCGCACCCGAACCAGTCAACCCTCGTACTCCCCTCCGCCTGCGACTAGACCGGCGCATCTTCCACGGCTCCTGTTCGTTCCGTCCGAGGCCTCGCTATCGTCCTCCGCCTTGCGGACTTGGTTTGCTCGCCGTGCGCGGTGCACCGCCCTCTTGCATTGTCAACGTCGTCACAAACTGAGAGGATCAAGGAGATGACTGTACGCGGAGAGGATGGCAGTAGGGACCCACCAGCGTCATGGTAGTACGCAATCAAGTGCCTCTATATTACAAGCCCAAAAATATGGTTCCTCCTAATGGTTGGACATCTGGGGCTCATGCCATTGTCAACGTAGTCAATAAACGAGAGAATTACACTACGAGCGGCTGACACCAGGGACACAGCAGGTCGCGCAGTTTTTTTTGAGGAACAAGGAGTTGTTATTTATACTAGTTTTAGCGATGGATCAGGGTAACAACGGGGTTGTGCGGGTGCTGTGGCCCATCTAGCCAGGGTTTTATTTATGTTTACCACATCATGAGCCCAGTTGTGTTTTTTTCTTGCTGAAAATGGCTAGCCCAGTTCTATTTTTTTAAGAAAAACCCAAACAAGGCCTACTTGCTTTATCGGCCCTGCTGGGCTGCAAATCTTTCAAGACAAGGTGAGTTTCATTCGGTTTGCCCAGAAATGGGTTGTACATTTTTAAAACACATCAAACCGGGAATTAGTTTCAATTTTTTTCAGTACAAGATTTTAAAATCCTTTGATTTTTATGCGTGGACAATTATTTGGATTTTATATTCATATAAATTAGTTTTCAAAATAGTTTGAATGTGAATCGATATTTCTGGATTAAAAACAGTTTACCGCACCGAAATATGCAAAATTTCGTATACTTTTTATCCGTGGCCACAATATGGGGTGTAATGCTAACAAAAAGAAGATGGGCTCCAAAAAAATTCTTAAGAATTAGCAAATGGGCTGTACATTATTAGAAATAATGGCAGATGGGTTGTATGCTATTTTCCACATATTTGAGGCTGACTTGTGCGTCTACTACAGGTTGACGCGTATGCTTTCATAAAATAAAGGTTCACGCACACGCAACACCCTGTCAACTTAGTCAGCACACGAGAGTAGTGACTATTGGATGTCCATCCAACGACTGTCGTGCTTCTTCAATCTCTGCTCTTCATGCTCTAGCCGCTCAAACAAGGGCTGGCAAGACTGCCTGCTCCCTCCTCCCGCGTCCGGCTATGCTGCCGCGCAGGCCTCACGGCCCCACCGTACTCCCATCGCTGGCCTAGCCATCCCTCCACTCACCCACACCTGTTGTTATTCTCCGGGGATGGTAGACGAACCAGTAAACCCTCGTATTCCTCCGCGTGGGAAACAACTGTCGAGTATTCCCTAGCTTCGTGTCGTTCCCTTCCTAGGCCTCACTGTCGTCCACCACCCTGGTGCTCTCGGGGCCGCCTGGTCAACATGGTCAATGAACAACATCCATCGGAAGTGGACTGTTCATGGAGAGGCTGACAGCTGGGTCCACGGCCGCACGCAAGGAAATGCCTTGTTCTGCGCAAAATAATGATTCCTCCACCTGACAGCTAGGACCCACAGGAAGGGCCTCTATATTTTGCGAAAAAACGTTCCCCCCGCTGACAGGTCGGACCCACCAGCTATATCTACGCACGCAAGGAAGTGCCTCCTTATTACGCCCAAAAAAATGAATACCCCCTGCTAGCTGGGACCCACCATATTGTTGGGCTGACTTGTGGGCCTACTAAGTTGACGGGGACGGAGGGCTTTGTCAACTTAGTCAATACTCCAGTGACCGTATGATGTCCATCCAACGGCCATAGTGCTTCTTCAACCTCTGGTCTTCTTGCTCCAGCAGCCCAAAGCAGTGCCGGTCGTGCCGCCTGGTCCTGCCTTCCGTGGCCGGCTATGCTACCGCGGAGGCTTCACCGCCCCCATACTACTCCCACATCTGGCCAGGCCATCCCTCCACTCACTGACACCCCCTGTTATTCTACGGCGACGGCAGCCTCACACCGCAGCCGAACCAGTGAACCCTCGTACTCCTCTCTGCGTGGGCATCCACTGC
Source organism: Triticum timopheevii (assembly GCA_963921465.1). Lineage (NCBI taxonomy): Eukaryota > Viridiplantae > Streptophyta > Magnoliopsida > Poales > Poaceae > Triticum > Triticum timopheevii. The sequence continues at coordinate 112,251,886 of OY997270.1, forward strand.
CGCGTCTTCCCCAGCTCCGCGTCGTCCCCTTCCTAGGCCTCGCCGTCGTCCACCGCTGTGGTGCTCTCGGTGCGGCGTGGTCAATGTGTTCAATGACCGACTTCCATCGGAAGAGTACTGTACGTGGAGACCTGGGTCCACAATAGCCGCAAGGAAGTGCCTCCTTATTACGCGGAAAATAATTATTCCTCCACCTGACAGCAGGGACCCACCGGATGGGCCACCAGTATTTTGCGAAAAAATGTTTCCCCCGGACTCCTGGGACCCACCGGACGGGCCACCGTACTTCGCGAAAAAACGTTGCCCCCGCTGTCAGCTCGGACCCACCGGAAGTGCCTCCTTATTACGCACAAAAAAATGAATACTCCCCCTGCTAGCTGGGACCCACCTTGGTGGGAGGCTGACTTGTGGGCCTACTAAGTTGACAGGGATGGAGGGCTTTGTCAACTTAGTCAATCTGAACGATTCTAGCTCCAGTGACCATACGATGTCCATCCAATGGCCGTAGTGCTTCTTCAACCTCTGGTCTTTTTGCTCCAGCCGCCCAAAGCAGCGCTGGTCGTGCCGCATGCTCCTGCCTCCCGTGGCCGGCTGCGCTGCCGTGGAGGCCTCACCGCCCCCTACTATTCCCACTGCTGGCCAGGCCCTACGGCGACAGCAGCCTCACACCACAGCCGAACCAGTGAACCCTCATACTCCTCTCTGCGCGGGCTTCCACTGCCGCGTCTTCCCCAGCTCCGCGTTGTCCCCTTCGTAGGCCTCGCCGTCGTCCACCGCATTGGTGCTCTTTGCGCGGCGTGGTCAACATGGTCAAGGAACGACTTCCATCGGAAGAGTACTGTACATGGAGAGGCTGACAGCTGGGCCCACAACAGCCTCAAGGAAGTGCCTCCTTATTACGTGCAAAATAATTATTCCTTCACCTGACAGCAGGGACCCACCGGACGGGCCACCGTATTTCGCAAAAAAATGTTTTCCCCTGACTCCTAGGACCCACCAGCTACACCTTCGCACGCAACGAAGTGCGTCCGGGAAAAAAAAATATGATTTGCTCCCCTGACTGCTGGGACCCACCAGCTACATCTTCGCACGCAAGGAAGTGCCTGACAGTCGGGACCCATCTGGTCGAAGCGTACGTAGCGTTGTCATTCTGGTCGCGAACATGTACGTACATACTGGTGGATGTAGAGGCACGCACGTGTCGTAGTAGAGGCGCACACGTAGCATGTACACATACGTACAGCGGCCAGTGTGCACGAAAAAAATACGGCCACGTATGTGTACATACGGGCGGGGTCTCGAAGGCCTACTCACCGCATACGTACGGCTAGGGCTCGTGTACATGACTGGGTCGGAACGGAGAAACAGCATCGTCGTTGTGTTCATGGGGAGCCAACCGACTGGTTTGGAATGGAATGCATCGTCGTGTTCATCGGGAGGGCTTGGACGGAACAGGCGATGGAAACGAGGCCTGGCGTACCGCAGAACGGAGGAAACGGCCTTGTGTTCGACCGGCCACGTTTGAAACAGGATGCTCTTCATTGGGAGGGGTCTGGCATATAGCAAAACAGAGGAAACAGACCTCCTACGGTCGGAACGGGGGCCCTGTTGATCGGGAGGGGTGTGGCGTACCGCACAACAGACGAAATGGACTTGTGTTGGAGCGCTACGGTCGAAACGGGGTCCTGTTCATCGGGAGGGGTGTGGCGTACCGCCAAACAGGACTCCATGGGATACTGTTCATCTCCACCGTCAACCTCCTCCAGCCTCCACGGGCTACTGTTCATCCACCGTCGACCTCCTCCAGCCTCCACCTGCGACTGTTCATCCACGGGCTCCTGTTCATCCAGCCTCCACCGCGCACTACTCCACCGGCTACTGTTCAACCACCCCGCTCCACAGGCTCCTTTTCAACCACCCCTCTACGGGCTACTGTTCATCCACCCCTCCACCGTCTACTGTTCATCCAGCCCTCCACGGGGTCGTCCTGTTCATCCAGCCCTCCACGGGGTCCTGTTCATCTAGCCCCAACCGACTCGATCGATCGGGGTCCTGTTCATCCAACCCCCCCCCCCCCCCCCCCCGCAACGCTCACTATTCATCCAAACCCCCCTGCAACTCTCACTGTTCATCTAGATGCAGCATCAATTGGTTTCAGTTAGCAGCAGTAGCAAAGGAATCGCTCGATCGCTCGGGTTCAGTAACGCGTAGCCTGCAGTGCAATCGCTCGGGTTCAGTTAGGCGACGCCTCGCTCGGGTTCAGCTAGAGCCCAATGCCTCACACACACGCGCATACGTGTACGAGAGAAACGCGCATCGCTCGGCCCCCGACCACCCACCGTAACCGGGAACTCCCTGAAATTTTCCTCGCCCTCGCTTCTACCACGGTTTTTTCCGTCATGGACGACCCAAAGAATGTCATGCAGCTGCGTCTCCGGCCCACCCAGGACGAAAAGCCCATTTTCTGTCATGATTTTTTTTCATAGAAGTAGGAACCCAGCACATCTATGATGATACCGGGTTTTGTCAAAATAATCGTCATAGAAGTGTCATAAGTATGATAGAAAAAAATTCGTTCGGCCCAAAATGTCACGGATGTGTCTTTTTTTTGTAGTGGTCAGCGGCGCCGATCAAAATCACGCCGCAAAAAAGACAAAAATACCAGCACCGGAGACAATAATACCCCGGATAACACCGAAGACCAAGAAGCCCCTGTCGATCCAACATCCGAACAGAATGACTAGGAAGAAGGGCAAGTCAACCCCGATGATCCTATTGGGGACAAGGGCTCAGAAGATAGTAACTACCTACCGACCTCTGAAGAGGTTGAGAGCCTGGGCGATGAAGACTTCATCGTACCAGAGGACCCCCTCGAACAAGAGAGCTTTAAGCGCTGGCTAAAAGCCACAACAAGAAGCCTGAAAAAGAAACGACAGCAACTTCAAGCCGATCAGGATTTACTTAATGACAGATGGACTAATGTCCTGGCAGCCAAGGAATACGGCCTCGAGCGCTCCAATTAAGAGCTAGCCAAAGAGCCGGTTGCTCTCCCAATTCGACGATGAGGTCCCAGAGCCTATACCGACAGCGCGTAACGCGATTGACAGACTTGGCCGACAACCTTGTGGTTGGGACAGAGCGGCAACCCAAGCCGAACACCAACCTGCGCCACCTCGCCCTAGAGGCAGAGAAACAGAGGCCGCAGGACACACACATGACCTGCGAAAGGACCTGGAAAATAGAGCCGGTCATACCAGATCAATTTATGGATCATGAGGGCGTGCACCAGCGCGATAAGACGACCATCAAGCCTGCCGCAATAAACACAACCTCACATGGGCCGAAAACCGCATACGGACTCCATCCAAACTGTGTCGTAACGTCGCCCAATACAGAGGAGCCGCACACCCTCTATGCTTCACCGATGAGGTAATGGAGCACCATTTCCCAAAAGGGTTTAAATCCGTGAACATTGAATCATACGATGGCACCACGGATCCCGCAGAATGGATTGAAGACTTTCTTCTCCATGTCCACATGGCCCACGGTGATGACCTACATGCCATCAAGTACCTCCCCCTAAAACCCAAGGGACCAACACGGCATTGGCTGAATAGCCTCCCAAAAAACTCTATTGGAAGCTGGGAAGACTTGGAGAACGCCTTTAGAGACAACTTCCAAGGTACCTATGTACGGCCCCCAGATGCCGATGACCTTAGTCACATAATCCAGCAACCTGGCGAATTATCCCGGAAGGTCTGGACCAGGTCTTAATTAAAAAGAACCAGATTGTGGATTGTCCGGACACCAAAGCCCTGGCGACCTTCAAACACACCGTCCGAGATGAGTGGCTCGCCCAACACCTTGGCCAAGAGAAACTGAAGTCCATGGCAGCCCTTACCGCACTTATGACTCGCGTTTGCGTAGGAGAAGATTGCTGGCTCGCTCATAGAAGCAATAGCACTAGTGATCCATGCACCTCTGAATCCAGGGACGGCAATGGCAAACCACGACATGACAAGAACAAGCGTCGAAACAATATAGAAGACATAGCGGTGATCGCCGGATTCAGTGGCTCAAAATCTGGTCAACGGAAGAAGCCATTCAAAGGAAACAAAGATGGTCCATCTAGTTTGGACAAAATACTTGATTGGCCTTGCCAGTTTCATGGCACCCCCGATAAACCTGCCAATCACACCAACAGAAATTGTTGGGTGTCTAAACAGGCCGACAAGCTCAACGCCGAACACAAGGGGAAAAGGCCGCCCAGCGAGGACGACGATGAAGAGCCTCGCCCACCGAACGCAGGGGGCAGAAGCAATTTCCCCCCAAGGTCAAAACGCTGAATATGATATATGTCACACACAACCCCAAACAGGAGCGCAAGCGCGCATTAAGGGACGTCTACACCGTAGAGCTAGTCGCCCCAAAATTCAACCCATGGTCAGCTTGCCCGATAATCTTCGATCGAAAGGACCACCTGACCAGTATCTGTCATGGAGGATCAACAGCTTTGGTCCTCGATCCAATCATCGACTGATTCCATCTCACGCGAGTCCTCATGGACGATGGCAACAACCTTAACCTGCTCTATCAGGACACCGTCCGCAAAATGGGTATCGATTCGTCAAGAATCAAGCCCACGAAAACTACCTTTAAAGGAGTAATACCTGGCATAGAGGCCCGCTGCTCGGGCTCAATAACGTTGGAAATTGTCTTCGGCTCACCTGACAACTTCCGCAGTGAAGACTTGATCTTCGATATCGTACCTTTCCGAAGTGGCTACCACGCACTGCTCGGATGGACCGTTTTTTCTCGATTCAACGCGGTGCCGCACTATGCTTATTTAAAGCTCAAGATGCCCGGTCCACGTGGTGTTATAACAGTCAATGGAAACATGGATCGCTCCCTCCGCACAGAGGAGCACACTGCAGCTCTCGCAGCTGAGGTAGAGAGCGGCCCACTTAACCCGCACACCTTGTCGGTCATCAAGCCGCCAGACTTTGTTAAAAGAGTCCGGTCAGTCCCACAAGCCACTGGATCGGTACATCTAGAGCTAGACTAGCATTTCCGCCTCCGTCGATCACCGCGTACACTCGCGGAATTAGTACCGCGCATGCATCATTACGCACTCAAAATACCTTGGGCATCGGCGGAGGCACAATACGGGAAGGTCTATAGTATGGCTCGACCCTATATGATCAGCCACAGGTGCATTCGAGCCCATGTATCCTACGGACTTACAAGGACTCACTCCGAGCTCGGTTCCGTACGGCAAACAGAAGACCGTTTCCTTCAAGGAACCCCTCTCTACAGGACGAAAGCTTCACAGACGTGCGACGGGACATCCAAAGGGCTCTTCGAACCAAACCTTATTTAAAAGGACCTGTACTGAGCTTTTCTCCTTATTATTAGAACCCCGACTTGTAAAATGATTTTGGTGCTTATGGTACCCTCTGTAAGATCATGTCTTGACGTGTCAATCAGATTCTAGTAGTGACAATTTTTTTGGTATCAACTTTATTTATAAAACTGTAGTCCATCTCTCTAGTTATCACACATACCTCGACACCCATTGCCAGGGGCTCTGTACGGCCACTTATGAGCCTTTAAGCGAAAGCCCGAACAGCTCTGTAGAACACTTCGGCGTCCTGAGCTTGGCATTATATGCATCGGCTCCCAATCATGTCTTTGGTAAAAAGTTGGGTTGCCCGGCTCCTGTGTTTGCTACCTTACGTTCCAATTGTTCGGCTAGGGTAGTAAAGGGAGAACTACTCCGATTGTGTTTCTGGTTCATCCGGTCAAGCACCTCAATAGAGAAAGCCGAAAACTGACTGTCATGATGTGGCAAGAGCTGGTCAGCCATTCGGTGACTTACCAAATCTTTAACAATTTTTCCATTTTAAATGAAGGAATGTTTTTCCTGTCATATACGTAACGCATCTGTATTCGAACAGTCACATACATACCAGGGGCTATTTTATAGCCCCATCGTCAAGCTCCTATGGCTAAGTGAGAGCGGTAAGCCGTATAGTCCGATTGCCGGGTTCGACGCATTGACACCTCCGTCACGGACCAAAACGTTGGGTCAAGAGTGTTAATGTGCCATTCCGAACACCCCCGTAGCATCTACGTGGGGCTCAAGGCCGACGGCTGGAAAACTCTCAGGCATTTAAAAATGGCCACACAGGAGGAAAGAAATTTTAGATAATGGTGCAAATATATTACGAAGCCTTAATATCTATAATACACATGATTTGGTAATTCGAATACATTCATTCGAATATGATGTCCTTTGAGCATTGACCCTCTATCAAACGAGCACCCACTAGGACATCAATTAAATAACGCTCTGGCGTGCGGTGGTCCTTGCCTTCGGGAGGACCCTCCACCGCGACAACGGTGGCTCTCATCTTCGCCCAGTGCACCTTGACACGGGCGAAGGCCCTTTGTGCACCTTCTATGCACACCGACCATTTGATAGCATCAATTTGGGGCATGACATCAATAAGTCGCCGCACTAGGCCAAAATAACTGCTCGGAACGGGTTCAGCAGGCCACAGCCGGAGTATCACCTCTTTCATGGCCACTCCGGACATCTTGTGTAACTCGGCCCATTGAGCCAGCTGGTCGTTTAGCAGCGTCGAACGCTCCTACATTGCATATTGAGACCATAATAGCTTCTCCGTCGCATGCCCCTCCTGGGCCCGGTAGAATTGCATTGCTCAGTGGCGGTCTTCGGTAGATCCGCAAAGTAGTCTGGAGAACTCCATAGTCGATTAAGTAAGGCATACCTCTGATCGCCAAACTTAGACTATAAAAGAAAGGGCTTACCAGCCGCTATCTGTCCGGCCTGTCGGATCTCCTCGCGGGCCGCTCGATATTCGGACCTCACCTCAGGGGCGTCCTAAAGGGCCTTGGTGAGTTCGGCAGCCTTCGCTTTATTACCTTCCTCGAGGAGCTCGCACTTGGGAGTTGCGTCCTTGAGTTCTTGCTCAATCTTGGATACGTGCTCTTCGAACTGGCATCGGGTGGCCTGTTCGTCCTTCAAATCGGCAGCCGCTTTCTCAGCGTCCGCATCGCTCACCCTTGTTTGCTCCTTTGCGCGGGCAAGGTCACCCCTGAGGATCTCAACCTCAGCAGCGCCATATGCAATTATGCATATAGCAGCGCGTGAGCTTCACTTAAGCATTTGCAAACCACTTCAATGGAATATGGAACACTTGAAATATACCTTGCGCTTCGTCGAGCCGCTTGTTATTCCGGATATTGTCCTCATCGACTAGCTGTAGTTTCCGCTTCAGTTCGGAAACTTTGGCGTCCTGAGCGGTCGCTGTCGGTGTCAAAACCGGCAGATCTCGGGTAGGGGGTCCCGAACTGTGCGTTTAGGCGGATGGTAACAGGAGACAAGGGACACGATGTTTTACCCAGGTTCGGGCCCTCTTGATGGAGGTAAAACCCTACGTCCTGCTTGATTAATATTGATGATATGGGTCGTACAAGAGTGGATCTACCACGAGATCAAGGAGGCTAAACCCTAGAAGCTAGCCTATGGTATGATTGTTGTAATGGAGGTTATGTCCTCCAGACTAAAGCCCTCCGGTTTATATAGACACCGGAGAGGGCTAGGGTTACACAGAGTCGGTTACAATGGTAGGAGATCTACATATCCGTATCGCCAAGCTTGCCTTCCACGCCAAGGAAAGTCGCATCCGGACATGGGAAGGAGTCTTCAATCTTGTATCTTCATAGTCTTGGAGTCCAGCGGACGATGATAGTCCGGCTGTCCGGACACCCCCTAGTCCAGGACTCCCTCAGTAGCCCCTGAACCTGGCTTCAATGACAATGAAACCGGCGCGCATAATGTTCGGCATTGCAAGGCGGGTTCCTCCTCCGAATAATCCAAAGAAGATCATGAACACCAGGATAGTGTCCGGCTCTGCAAAATAAATTCCACATTCCACCGTAGAGAGAATAAAATGCACACAAGTTCAATCTGCTGATGTAATTTGCGGCATGACGTCACACCACTACCAAGCCTTTATTTGAATCATGTTTTATTATACCGCCTTAGCGCGTTTAGTGAAGCGGTTTCCTTGGCACGTCTTGTCGAAGCAGAGATCGTGTTCCCCTTATTCCGGGATTCTCATCAATACGGACGTGGGTAACCCAACCGCGCCATTGATGGTGGCACTTGGGAGATAAGCGACTTTTACCGGGCTAGTGGGGGACGAATAGTCTTCGCCCGCCTATATATAAGGGATAAGGATTCACCTTTTCACCTACGCCTTCTTCCTCCTTTGCTTATCCATATCCGCGCACTCGAGCTCCAACGCCCAAGTTCGCGCATCTCGTCTCGACCTTCTCCGACCATGTCCGGAGCGGGAGGCAAATGGCTGGCCTCCACCGTTAAGGAGGAGCACATCACAAGGCTGCGCAGCGCCGGGTACCTTTCCGGCGACGTCGCACACCGGCTGCCCGACGAGGGGCAACTCATCCCCACCCCCGGGCCCCATGAGAGGGTCGTTTTTCTTCCCCACTTCCTCCGCGGACTGGGCTTTCCACTTCACCCCTTTGTCCGGGGGCTCATGTTCTACTACGGCCTGGATTTCCATGATCTCGCGCCGAACTTCATCCTCAACATCTTGGCGTTTATCATCGTGTGCGAGGCCTTCCTCTGCATCCAGCCCCACTTCGGCTTGTGGCTCAAGACCTTCAATGTCAAGCCGAAGGTAGTGAAGGGCACTCAAGCGGAGTGCGGAGGCGCCATGTTGGGCAAGATGCCCAACGTCCTTTGGTTCGAAGGGGCCTTCGTGGAATCCGTCAAGGGGTGGCAGTTGGGGTGGTTCTATATCACCGAGCCGCGCGCCCCTGCGTGGGAGGCGGCCCCCGAGTTCAGATCTGGCATCCCTACGCAGCTCACCTCCTGGAAAGAGAAGGGCTTGCTGTGGGGTAATTCAAAGGAGCTGACGGGACTCCAAGCCTGTATCCAGAAGCTGGTGAACAAGAAGCTCAGGCTGGTTAACGTGGTCTAGGTCAAGCTCGTTTGCCGGATTCTCCCATGCCAAGAACGGGCATTCAATCTGTGGGAGTTCAATCCGGAACACCACCAGACGTTGAGCGGGCTCTTCGACACGACGTACGAAGGCGCCTGGAGGGTGTTGTTTAAGGGCGCCGAAGCCCCCGCATCCGCGGCGGAAGATCGCGGATTTTAGTCGCAGCGTCCAGCTGACGAGGTAAGTGATTCTACCCCTTTACGGGACACTTGTTGTTAATAGTTCGACCCTACGCGGGTTTTAATCTCCCTTTTCCTTTGACAGGAATGGATGAAGAAGGCCGAGCAGCTCATCTGCCCGGCTCCCATGCCAGAAGACCCAGTGGATGCCCGTCTAGCGGGGCTACTAGTTCCGGCACCGCACGTGGTGCCGGAGAAGAAGGCCAAGGAGGTGGCCACGGGCACTCGAAAGAGTTCCCGTTTTTAGGTGTCCGACGACTCCGAGGCGGACTCCTCCCCCGAAGATGAGGAGGAGGAAGAAGACTCTCTCCCAGAGGAGGGAGAGAGGAAGAGGAAGGCTTCCCCAACAGGGGAGGCCAAAGGGTCCAAGAGGGGAAGAACTATTCCCCCGGACAGCTCCGCCAACACCAACGTTGGCGGTGAAGAGTGGCCCTCAAGGCCCAGGCCTCAGGCGAGATCGTAAGTATCCGGATCCCTGAATGACCTGCAATTTCTTTTGTGTCACATAGTGTCCTTCTAATGCCGCATACTGCCTGCAGTCCGACCAATGATGATCTTCCCGCTTCATCGAGCGGGTCGTTGGCTCCGTCGAATGTGGATTCCATCCCGACTGCCTCCACCCCTCGCGCCGATGAGGACGCCGAGGTGGGATCCGTAAGGGGACCCATCAGGAGGAGGCTCCGGAGGCGCCGCAAGGCAGCCTCCCGGACTTTGCGCCGGACTCTACGCCAGAACCTGCAGTGGTTCCAGAGTCCGGCAGGCGACCCCTTTGTAAGAAGGGCAAGACCGTGACACCGGCGGCCTCCGTCCAACCGGAGGCACCGGACAACTTGCTGGAGGCGCTCAAAGGAGCTTCCATCGAGGAAGAACACCGCACTATCATGAGTGCGGTGATCCAGAAGGTTCAGCTCGCCAAGAGCGGGCTGACCGAAGCCTACAGCAGCCTTCTAACAGGCTTTGAGGTAAGAAGTTAAAATTATGTAATGTAATACCGCATAGACAGTAGCCCCTGATGCTCGGTTCGGTGTTCGGAAAGAAAAGCCGGACTGGGGATCTAAAAAGATATACGTAGGGTTGCTAAAAAGTATGTCAATATGGGTTTGCAGGCTGCGCTGCTGACCTCTGCCGCACTGACTGCGGAGGTCGGTGCGTTGAAGAAGGATCTCAAGAGGTCCGAGCAAGAGCTCGGCCGTGCCAAGAGGCAGCTCGAGGACAAAGAAGGTGATTAACACCACTTTGAAAAGTTACCTTACAAAAAAGGATTTAGGTTGCAATAAGAGAATAACAAGGATAACATGGGTACTGCAGGGGCCACAAACGAGGTGGCAGCCCTGAAGGAGGCTGTGTCCGCGGCCGAACGCAATGCGGCCGCGGATCGGGCAGAGCGAGAAAAGCAGGAGGCACAGGTGGCCGAGCTGCGGCAAGAGCTCCAGGCTCTCATGGAGAAGCATGAGAGTTTGGAGCACGACTCAAAGACTCGAGAGTCCGAGCTCGCCTCGGCTCTCGAAAGTGCCAAGTCCGCCAAGGCCGAGGCCCGTAAGGCCCTTCGGGAAATTGAGGATATGAAGAAAATAGAGGCGGGTAAGGCATTTTTCATGCAAAGCAGGCATGTTAATGTAAACTACCTGACACTTACCCGAATTCGGAGCTCTCCAGGGGCGTTTGCAGATCTGCCTCACAGTGTATCCGACGCTGCCGCATTCTACCGTGGCGAGGAGGGGAGCTCAATGGAGAAGGTCTTCTGGTCTCAGTACGCTAAGGCCGGCCATCCGGTGCCCCCTAGCGACCAGCTGAAGCAGCTGGTCGAACTCCACAAGGTAGCTGAGGAGGCCATGAAGGGCCTTATAGTCCGGCTGTGGCCTGGACAGGCCATGCCTGGGAGCTACTTCGGCCTCGTGCGGCGGCTGGTGGATGCGTGCCCCTGGGTGGATGTCATCAAGCGCTCCGCCTGTATTGAAGGTGCTCGTCGGGCCCTTGCCCACGCAAAAGTGCACTGGGGCAGGCTGGATGCGGAGAGGCTTCTTACTGACCCGCCACCAGTGGGCAAGGAGTATCGTACGCCCGAAATGTACTATAAGACAGTCCTGAAGGGTGCCCGCAATATTGCGGTTGAGTGCCCTAGAGATGTAATTATTGAGTAAAATCGTTATGTATTATCCTGTGCGCTGAAAACTTTGTTCATATGCGCTACGCAATGCTTGTTTAATTTAAAATATTACCTTCTGTGCGGCCGTTTATAAAATATGAGAGATGGCAAGTCGTTGGCTTCAGCCCCCAAGCCACGAGTGCTGGGGTGTTCGGGATAAACTTGAGCACTCTTGTTCCCATTTTTGGGTCCATCTAGGGAGGCGCTCAACACAACGAACAAGGCGACCAGACTTATAATGCTTGAACACTCTCACTTAGCCATAGAATTCTATAATTTTAAATTTCGGCGAAGCCCCTAGTATTAGGAAGACCGAACTCAGGGAGCTATCCACGCCTTCGTCGGACATTATCCGGTACTTCGCTCGAAGCGGCATAGGTCTTTAGGGACCCGAAAAGACCTCTCGGACAGCGATCAGTCTCTCGCCTTATCATGCCAGACAGTTTTAGCTTTCTCCACTGAGGCGCTCGCCCAGCTCAACCGGGGCGCAATCGCAGTGGTTCTCCCAGTGCCACCTTAGCCGACGGAACGGAACATAAGGCACCAAAACGTGGGAGTCGGGCAAACCCAACTATTGACCCAAGACATGATTCGGAGCCGATTCATATAATGCTATATGTTCGGGGTGCCGCACTTGTGAAAGTGTTCGGACTTATCACACCATAATGTGGGGAATATAAGCCCCTGGTGTATTCGGCCGTACCAAAATATACGGGTGCGAGATGTCATTAATGAACATATGTGTAAAGTAATGCAATAACAGGCAAAAAAGGCTGCATTATTTATTTAAAGAATTCTGCTACGAGTGCGGAATGATACAAATAGTGCGGTAAGCAAGGGATTGGACTAAATAAATGTGTCCCCCTCCAGGGGTGGGCTGCGGACTGGTGTGTATAATCAAATTTTAATGCTCGTAATGGAGACCACCTGAGTGTTCGTCGCAGCCTTGTTACCTCCCTGGCTGTTGCATCGTGAGTTCGGCGGGTTCGCCGCCGGACAGGGCCTCTGGTGAACGGAGTCCTGTGTATAAAAAGAAGGAAAATAAAGATAAAAAAGGCGACACACTTGGGAGCCCCTGGTGTGGTCGAGCCGCACTCTGGGTCTGTTGTGGTCGTGCCCCTCCCCCTAGGCCCATGGTATCTCCAGAGCGTAATGATGTACGCGGAGGGTTGGTCTTGCCATTATGCGATGGCCGGGGTTGGGGCCGCATTGCTACGCGTGCTCAGAACGTGCCAGGTGGTCTTGGTTGATGTTGCTCCGGGCCCGTTTGGCCGTGTCCGGCCGTTTAACGGCCTGACTCGAAAGTTGCCTTAGAAGGCTGCTTTGTACTTCTACCGCGAGAGCCGCTGTGTGTTCCTCTGTTCGGAGGGAGCGTTCCGTATTTCTGTTGACCGTGATGACTCCACGAGGGCCTGGCATCTTGAGCTTAAGGTATGCGTAATGCGGCACCGCGGTTAACTTTGCGAACGCGGTTCGTTAGAGCAGAGCGTGATAGCCGCTGCGGAACGGGATTATGTCGAAGATTAACTCCTCACTCCGGAAATTATCCGGGGATCCGAAGACCACTTCCAGTGTAACTGAGCCTGTACAATTGGCCTCCACACCTGGTATGACGCCTTTGAAGGTCGTCTTTGTAGGTTTAATCCTTGAGGGGTCTATGCCCATCTTGCGCACTGTATCCTGATAAAGCAGGTTCAGGCTACTGCCGCCGTCCATCAGGACTCTTGTGAGCTGAAATCCATCGACGATTGGGTCTAAAACCAATGCGGCGAATCCGCCATGGAGGATACTGGTCGGATGGTCTCTTCGATCGAAAGTGATCGTGCAAGAGGACCATGGATTGAACTTCGGGGCGACTGGCTCCATCGCATATACGACCCTTAGTGCACGCTTCCGCTCCCTCTTCGGTATATGGGTTGCGTATATCATATTCACTGTCCGCACTTGTGGGGGGAAACCCTTCTGTCCTCTATTGTTCGGCGGTCGGGTCTCTTCCTCGTCGTCGCTGTGCAGCCCCTTGTCATAGTTTTCGGCAATTAACTTGCCTGCCTGCTTGAATACCCAACAATCTCTGTTGGTGTGATTAGCTGGCTTTTGGGGGTGCCATGTATCTGGCATAAGCGGTCGATTATTCGGTCCAAATTGGATGGACCCGGAGTGGTTCTTTTGAATGGCTTCTTCCGCTGACCGGGTTTAGAGCCTCGGAATCCGGCGTTGACTGCCGTATCCTCCTTGTCGTCGCCGTTAATGCAGCGTTTATTTTTGCTTCAACGCGACCTGCCATTGTGGTCCTTGTTATCCGGACTGCCAGAATTTTTACTGAGGTTGTTGCTGCGAGCTAGCCAGCTGTCCTCTCCCACACAGAAGCGGTTCATTAGAGATGTGAGGGATGCCATGGATTTCGGCTTTTCCTGTCCTAGGTGCCGGGCTAGCCACTCGTCGCGGATGTTATGTTTGAAGGCTGCTAGAGCCTCTGCATCCGGACAGTCGACGATTTGATTTTTCTTTGTTAAGAACCGTGTCCAGAACTTTCTGGCCAATTCGTCTGGCTGCTGCATTATGTGGCTTAGGTCATCGGCGTCTGGTGGTCGCACATATGTGCCCTGGAAGTTGTCGAGGAATGCGGCTTCCAGGTCTTCCCAACACCCAATTGACTCTGCGGGCAAGCTGTTAAGCCAATGCCGAGCTGGTCCTTTAAGCTTGAGTGGGAGATACTTGATGGCATGGAGATCGTCGCCGCGGGCCATATGGATGTGAAGGAGATAATCTTCGATCCAAACCATGGGGTCTGTTGTGCCATCGTAGGATTCAATGTTTACAGGTTTAAACCCTTCAGGGATTTGATGATCCCTTACTTCGTCAGTGAAGCATAGCGGGTGTGCGGCGCCTCTATATTGAGAAATATCACGACGTAGCTCGAGTGAGTGTTGTCTGCTGTGTTCGGCCCGGCCAGAGTTATTGTGTCCGGCGCGACGGTATTCGTCGTGGGTCGTGGGGCGCCCACGTGATCCATAGATGGATCTGGATTGCCTTGCTTTGTCCGATATATCTCGCAAGTCCGGCGCGTTCCCTCTCGGCTTCGTACTTTTGGAGCGATGTCGGGGTACGGTCTTGGTGGAGGGCCTAGATGCCTCTCTGTCGCGACCACGGGGTGGTCGGTCGGCCGTATTGTGCGCTGGTGATGAACGTATGTATGCTTCCTCCTCTAATCGGGGGAGCAACTTGCGTTTTGGGTAGCTTTCGGAGGGGCGTTCGAGTTCGTACTCTTCGGCCGCGAGGACCTCGGTCCATCGATCGGCCAGCAGGTCCTGATCAGCTTGAAGCTGCTGCTGCTTTTTCTTTAGGCTATTTGCCGTGGCGATAAGCCTGCGTTTAAAACGCTCTTGTTTGACGGGATTCTCGGGCACGACGAATTCGTCGTCGTTGAGGCTTGCCTCGTCTTTGGAGGGAGGTATGTAATTATCATCCTCGACCTCTTCATCCGCCGCTCTCTCGTGAGGGCTTGCTTCTGCATCCTCCTGCGCTGAATCTTGCTGGAGGGGATTGTCTTCGGCACTTTCTGGGGTATTATTATCTCCTGTGCCTGAATCTCCATTCTTGCTGTGGCGGGATTTAGAGCGGCGCTGCTGACGCCGGCGCTTGGGCTGTTTCTTTAAGGAATCTGCCTCCGCTGCTTCTTTGCCGTCCCCCTCTTTTGGGGTGTCCACCATGTATATGTCATATGACGAGGTGGTCTTCCAGTGCCCTGTAGGCGCTGGTTCTTGTTCGTCTCCGGCATCGTCGTCCATACCATCGATGTCTTCGAAGTCGTAGTCTAGCATGTCTGTTAGATCGTCGACAGTGGCTACAAAGTGGGTGGTGGGTGCGCCTTGAATTTCTTCGTCGTCCGTATCCCAACCGTCCTGGCCATAGTCCGGCCAGGTCTCTCCGGATAGCGAGAGATGTTTTAGTGAATTTAGGATGTCGCCAAAGGGCGAGTGTTGGAAGATGTCCGCGGCGGTGAACTCCATGACCGGCGCCCAATCAGATTCGATTGGCAGGGGCACGGGAGGTTCGGAGTCCGGCAGGGAGTCCGGCACCTCGGAGTCACGAGCTTCGCAAGGGACAAGGTTAGTGTTTGGCTCCATCGCCATGGAAGTTGCAGCCCCCGAGGCGGTGTCCAGCCACCGGTCCTCGATCTGGGCGATCGGCTCCGGACTAAGGGCCGGAGCGGATTCGTGTGCGGCCACCAAGGCACTGTCCGGTGGCAGAGCTAGATCATGCCCATCGTGACAGTGCCGCACGCTCAGCTGTGGCTCGAGCCCGTCGAAGATCAAGTCCCGGCGGATGTCGGCCGTGAAGTTTAGGCTTCCGAACCTGACCTGACGGCCAGGGGCGTAGCTTTCGATCTGCTCCAGATGGCCAAGTGAATTAGCCCGCAGTGCAAAGCCGCCGAATACGAAGATCTGTCCAGGGAGAAAAGTCTCACCCTGGACAGCGTTGTTGTTGATTGAAGAAGCCATCGAGCCTATCGATGACGACACAAAGGAACTCTCAATGAAAGCACCAATGTCGGTGTCAAAACCGGCGAATCTCGGGTAGGGGGTCCCGAACTGTGCGTCTAGGCGGATGGTAACAGGAGACAAGGGACACGATGTTTTACCCAGGTTCAGGCCCTCTTGATGGAGGTAAAACCCTACGTCCTGCTTGATTAATATTGATGATATGGGTAGTACAAGAGTGGATCTACCACTAGATCAAGGAGGCTAAACCCTAGAAGCTAGCCTGTGGTATGATTGTTGTAATGGAGGTTATGTCCTATGGACTAAAGCCCTCCGGTTTATATAGACACCGGAGAGGGCTAGGGTTACGCAGAGTCGGTTACAATGGTAGGAGATCTACATATCCGTATCGCCAAGCTTGCCTTCCACGCCAAGGAAAGTCCCATCCGGACACGGGACGGAGTCTTCAATCTTGTATCTTCGTAGTCTTGGAGTCCGGCGGACGATGATAGTCCGGCTGTCCGGACACCCCCTAGTCCAGGACTCCCTCAGTCGCCGCTAATAGTGAAGCCTGATGTTTATCAAAAAGGCTAAGTATGTTATTATAACGCCCCGAGACCGATGCCCCCGGTGTCTCCCAGTTATTCGCTGTCATTGCCATGTCATTTGCTTGCGTGTTGCACTTTGCCATGTTATCATCTTCATTTCATCTACATGTTTTTCAAACTTGCATCCGTTCGGGTCCTCCCAGTTCTCTCTGTTGTCCATTCTGAGCACAGACACACTCGCACGCGCCCGCGGCACCTCCCAGATCTTGTTTCGTGAGTCGCAGAAAAACGTTCTCAGAATGGTCCGAGAGTTGACGAGTGGTCTCGGTACATCACCGGTAGACCGCCTGTCAAATTTCGCTCCATTTGGACATCGTTTGATGCCCCAACGGTTAACCGTGTAACCGCGAAACCCCCTTCTCTTTGCAGCCCAGCACTGCTTCACAACAGCCCACTAGCCCATCTAAACCCCCTCCATGCTCTCCGTCATTGGATCACGATCGTGTAGGCGAAAACCGCACCACATTTGGACTTTCCTAGCTACCGCTACCTATAAATATTCCTCTCCCCCCAAAATTCGCGGCCTAACCCTAGTCTACCTCCTCCACCTCGCCTCTGGACGCGCCCGCACCGCATCGGACATGTCCACCGCCACCAGCCACGTCACTCCGGCGAATGGCATCACGCCACGTCAGACCGCGCCGCTGCCCGCAGCCAATCTGCGCGCAACCTGTCACCGCCGCCGTGGGTCCCGAATTGGGCCTACCTGGCCCGGATCTCTGCCGCCCGCGCCCGAGTGCCCGCGCCTCCCGCCAGCGACCTCGCACCGCCACCGTGCAGCGCCGCCCTTGCCGGACTTTGCCTCTGCACACCGTGAGCTCCGCCGCCCGTGCGCCTCCACCTCGCCGCGCCATCGCCGCCTCCACCGCGCGCCGCCTCCACGTCGACGCCGCCTCTCGCCGTCGTTGCTCGACTGCCCGACCCTCACTGTCGGCGCCCTGAGCTCCGCCCCGCCCCGCCAGATCCTCCATGTCGGCTGCCCCGCGCCACCCCTCGTCGGTGGTTGCCTCCCGTGCCCGGATCCGCCCCGCCGCCGTTCGGATCCGACCGAGGTGAGCCCCGATCCGGCCATCCCCGGTGCCTCGTCGGCCCCGCCCTCACCGAGCACCGCCGGCGACCTCCTCTGCCTCCAGCCCCACGCCGGGACTGCGTCATCCTTGGATCCGCAGAACCCCCGAACCAAACGGCCCCGCTGCACCGACTCGTTCCTGAAACCCTCCGTCCAGTTTTCCCGTGAGGTAGTTTTGGCCAAGTCCCTGAAAAACCCATCTCATGTGTCCATGTTTGCCTTGTGATAACTTCGTGCTCGTTGCTCCGTTCTGCATGCATAATATGTCAAAATATTCATTTGATAGTGCTCTTGATGACGGAGTAGTTTGTATGCATGACACTGTTCATCTTCATACCTTAATCATCGTTGCAAAACTGCTAAGTGATATAACTGCTGAAACTGCTGCATGTTGACATTATTTAGGTGTCTTGTGAGTGGTGTGACTGTGTCTATGTTGATCCTATAATGATGATCTTGATATGAACATGTTATGCTCTTAATGCTCTACGTGTTGGTGTCATTGGCTTGCTTGTTTGACTTCATATAAATATCTTAATCTCTGTTGCAAAAGTGCATGTTGCTGTTAACTGCTGAAAACTATTATAACTTGCCTATTTGCCTTTTTTATATGTTTTTGTGTGATTTTCTTTTGAGCATCATGTCTACATGTTTTAGGAACATAATTATGCCATATTTTCTGTGGTGCAATCCATGTATTTTGATATGCCCTTGTAGTGAGTGAAACAAGCTTGTGAAGTGGGCTACTTGTTGTTAATGTGCTGTCAAGTCTGAATCTGTTATATCATATTGCTATGTTTGCTTAATGCTACCATCTAATCCATGCATAATCCGGAGATGCTTAGTTGTCATGTTTTGTTGTCGGTGTTGTGCTCTATCATTCCTTGCGTTTTGATGCCTCATATATGTCCTGTAGACTATGTTTTCATTGTCATGAACATGCCTCTATGTTGTTCCAGTTTTCTGTTAACTTCATGATGCCATGTTGTGAGCTTGTTACTGATTGATCCATGCCTCTTTTGAAGATGCTCCAATTACACGATTTGAAGTATATTATGAGTGCCTTGCCCAGATCTTTGAGCTAGATAGTTTTGCTCTAGTACTTCACTTATATCTTTAAGAGCACGGCAGTGGTTTAATTTTGTAGAATTGTGGATCTCTCATGCTTCACTTATATTATTTTGAGTCTTTTAGAACAACATGATATTTGCTATGGTTATAAATTTGGTCCTAGAATGATGGGCATCCAAGCTGGTATAATAAAAACTATCATAGGAAGTGAATTGGATGTTATGATCAATTAGATACTTGATAATTGTTTTGAGATATGGAGGTGGTGATATTAGAGTCATGCTAGTTCGGTAATTTTGAATTTAAACAATGCTTGTGTTGAAGTTAGCAAGTCCCATAGCATGCACATATGGTAACCATTGTGTAACAAATTTGAAACATGAGGTGTTCTTAGATTGTCATCCTTATGAGTGGCGGTCGGGGACGAGCGATTGTCTTTTCCTACCAATCTATCCCCCTAGGAGCATGCGCGTAGTGCTTGGTTTTTTATGACTTGTAGATTTTTGCAATAAGTATATGAGTTCTTTATGACTAATGTTGAGTCCATGGATTATACGCACTCTCACCCTTCCATCATTGCTAGCCTCTTTGGTACCGTGCATTGCCCTTTCTCACCTTGAAAGTTGGTGCAAACTTCGCCGATGCATCCAAACCCCGTGATACGGTACGCTCTATCACACATAAACCTCCTTATATCTTCCTAAAAACAGCCACCATACCTACCTATTATGGCATTTCCATAGCCATTCCGAGATATATTTGCCATGCAACTTTCCACCATTCCGTTCATCATGACACGCATCATCATTGTCATATTGCCTTGCATGATCATGTAGTTGACATCGTATTGTGGCAAAGCAACCTTCATAATTTTTCATACATGTCACTCTTGATTCATTGCCCATCCCGGTACACCGCCTGAGGCATTCATATAGAATCATATCTTGTTCTAGTTTTGAGTTGTAACTCATGAGTTGTAAATAAATAGAAATGATGATCATCATTATTAGAGCATTGTCCCTAAAAAAAGAAAGGCCAAATAAAAAAGAAATGCCAAAAAAGAGAAAGGCCAAATAAAAAAAGGCCCAAAAAAGGGGGGCATTGCTACTATCTTTTTCCACACTTGTGCTTCAAATTAGCGCCATGTTCTTCATATAGAGAGTCTCATTTGTTGTCACTTTCATATACTAGTGGGAATTTTTTTCATTATAGAATTGGCTTGTATATTCCAACGATGGGCTTTCTCAAAATGCCCTAGGTCTTCGTGAGCAAGCAAGTTGGATGCACACCCACTAGTTTTCTTTCGTTGAGCTTTCATACATTTATAGCTCTAGTGCATCCGTTGCATGGCAATCCATACTTCTCATGTTGACATCAATTGATGGGCACCTCCATAGCCCGTTGATTATCCTCGTCAATATGAGACTTTCTCTATTTTTGTCTTCTCCACACAACCTCCATCATCATATTGTATTCCACCCATAGTGCTATATCCATGGCTCACGCTCATGTATTGCTTGAAAGTTGAAAAAGTTTGAGATTACTTAAGTATGAAACAATTGCTTGGCTTGTCATCGGGGGTGTGCAACATGAGAGCATTCTTGTGTGACAAAAATGGAGTATGACCAAACTAAATGATTTCGTAGGGATGAACTTTCTTTAGCCATGTTATTTTGAGAAGACATGATTGCTTTGATTAGTATGCTTGAAGTATTACTATTTCTTATGTCAATATGAACTTTTATTTTGATTCATTTGGATCTGAACATTCATGCCACAATAAAGAAAATTACATTGAGAATTATGCTAGGTAGCATTCCACATCAAAAATTCTGTTTTTATCATTTACCTACTCGAGGACGAGCAGGAATTAAGCTTGGGGATGCTTGATACGTCTCCAATGTATCTATAATTTTTTATTGTTCCATGCTATTATATTACCCATTTTGGATGTTTATGGGCTTTACTTTACACTTTTATATCATTTTTGGGACTAACCTACTAACCGGAGGCCCAGTCCGAATTGCTGTTTTTTTGCCTATTTCAGTGTTTCGAAGAAAAGGAATATCAAACGGAGTCCAAATGGAATGAAATCTTCGTGAGCGATCTTTTTGGAACAAACGCAATCCAGAGGAATTGGAGTAGAAATCAAGCAACAAGCGAGGCGGCCATGGGGGTGCCCGGCGTGCCCCCACCCTCGTGGGCCCCTCGAGCATCCACCGACCTACTTCGTCCTCCTATATATATTCACGTACCCCGAAAACATCCAGGAGCACCACCAAAACCTTTTTCCACCTCCGCAACCTTTTGTATCCGCAAGATCCCATCTTGGAGCCTTTGTCGGCACTCCACCGGAGGGGGAATCGACCATGGAGGGCCTCTACATCATCTCCAAGGCCTCTCCTATGAGTTGTGAGTAGTTTACCACAGACCTTCGGGTCCATAGTTATTAGCTAGATGGCTTCTTCTCTCTCTTTGAATCTCAATACCAAGTCCTCCTCGATTTTCTTGGAGATCTATTTGATGTAACTCTTTTTGCGGTGTGTTTGTCGAGATCCGATGAATTGTGGGTTTATGATCAAGTTTATCTATGAGAAATATTTGAATCTCCTCTGAATTCTTTTATGTATGATTGGTTATCTTTGCAAGTCTCTTCAAATTATCAGTTTGGTTTGGCCTACTAGATTGATCTTTCTTGCAATGGGAGAAGTGCTTAGCTTTGGGTTCAATCTTGCGGTGTCCTTTCCCAGTGACAATAGGGGTAGCAAGGCACGTATTGTATTGTTGCCATCGAGGATAAAAATATGGGGTTTATATCATATTGCATGAGTTTATCCCTCTACATCATGTCATCTTTCTTAATGTGTTACTCGGTTCTTCATGAACTTAATACTCTAGATGCAGGGAGGAGTCGGTCGATGTGTGAAGTAATAGTAGTAGATGCAGAATCATTTTGGTCTATTTGTCACGGACGTGATGCCTATATACATGATCATGCCTAGATAATCTCATAACTATGCGCTTTTCTATCAATTGTTCGACAGTAATTTGTTCACCCGCCGTAATACTTATGCTATCTTGAGAGAAGCCACTAGTGAAACCTATGCCCCCGGGTCTATCTTTTATCAAATAAGTTTTCCATCTACTTTTATTTGCATCTTTTACTTTCAATCTATTTCATAAAAATACCAAAAATATTTATCTTATCATATTATCTCTATCAGATCTCACTTTCGCAAGTGGTCGTGAAGGGATTGACAACCCCTTTATTGTGTTGGTTGCGAGGTTCTTGTTTGTTTGTGTAGGTGCATGGGACTTTTGAGGAGCCTCCTACTGGATTGATACCTTGGTTCTCAAAAACTGAGGGAAATACTTACGCTACTTTGCTGCATCACCCTTTCCTCTTCAAGGAAAACTAACGCAAGCTCAAGACGTAGCACGAAGCTGGAGCAGATATCCTGGAGTCTTCATCTGATGAAAATTTCTAGATGACCACCGTTGTAACTAGTAGTATTTTCCTCCAAGTAGTTAGCAACGATCAAGTTTGTAATCATAGGTTAGACCACTTTGTGTGTTTGTGTTTGCTATTGATTGAAGTGAAATTGATTGTGTTTGTCTCATGAGAATTATGGATAGTGAATCTCTCTTAGACCCCATTCTATTCTGTTTTCTCACCCCTTCTAACCCATCATATGCCTCCGAGACGTGACAATGGATTTGCCTTCCCACCGGAGCTCACTCAGTTGATCTAGCAGCAGAATGCCTTGATGCAGATATTAGTTCAAAACCAGAACCAAGGCAACAACAACAATAACCCACCACCACCCCCCTATTGATCACTTAGCCCGCTTCCTAAGGTTGAATCTGCCGGTGTTCTCTAGTAGCACCAAGCCGATTGTTGCAGATGATTGGCTCCGCAAGATTGGAAGAGAGCTGACCACTGCAGGATGCACAGATGTAGAGAGAGTGTGTAAGGGCATATTTATCCCTAAGGTGTTTTGGTGATTGATGACAATGCTTTTGCGGACTAATCGTGTGCATTGAGATTTTCAGAGATTCATCCTTTGGCACGAGACGATTCCATCCCCTCGGTGTTTTTATTCAAGACGGTGTAGCTCCTTCGTTTCTCTGTTGGTGGACTAGTTTCGTAGGAGTCACCGTACTACCAAGAGGGGATCCGCTTTGGTAAGGCTAGGGTGGAATCAACACATACACATCCTTGTCACACCCGACGTTCCTTTCCGCTTCATTGGAGCTACTATTCCTCTCCTAGCCTGCCTTGACCTGTCCCAGCGGTAGTACCGCGGTCCTCAGTGGTAGTACCGCCGAAGCACGTCAAGCGGTAGTACCGCTCCCCAAGCGGTAGTACCGCTTGCTGTCTTCGGCCGTAGTACCGCTGTGGTTCCGGGCTACTACCGCCTCGACTCGAGACCCCTATTTTTCGTGTCGGGTTTTGCGGTACTAGCAGCGGCAGTAGCAGTGGTAGTACCGCTCCAAGCGCTAGTATCGCCCGTACTCCCGCGGTAGTACCGCTCTGGGCCCAGGTCCCTGCAACCCTCATGAGCGCGGCAGTACCGCTGGGAGGGAACGGTAGTACCGCTGGCTCAGCGGTAGTACCGCTCTATGCGTGGCTTCTTGGGGGGGTAATGGTTGGATTGTTCCCCCCACTATATAAAGAGGTCTTCTTCCCCAATGTTGACCTACCTCTTCCCCCAAAAGCTCCGTTGTTGCTCCAAGCTCCATTTTCGCCCAATCAAACTTGTTGATTTACTCGGGATTGGTTGAGAAGGCCCCGATCTACACTTCCACCAAGAGAAATTTGATTCCCCCACTAATCCCTAGCGGATCTTGTTACTCTTGGGTGTTAGAGCACCCTAGACGGTTGAGGTCACCTCGGAGCCATAGTCCATCGTGGTGAAGCTTCGTGGTGTTGTTGGGAGCCTCCAATTAAATTGTGGAGATTGCCCCAACCTTGTTTGTAAAGGTTCGGTTGCCGCCTTCAAGGGCACCAATAGTGGAATCACGGCATCTCGCATTGTGAGAGGGCGTGAGGAGAATACGGTGGCCCTAGTGGCTTCTTGGGGAGCATTGTGCCTCCACACCGCTCTAACGGAGACGTACTTCCCTTTAAAAGGAAGGAACTTCGGTAACACATCCTCGTCTCCACCGGCTCCACTCTTGGTTATCTCGTGCCTTTACTTGTGCAAGCTTATTTGTGTTGTATCCCGTGCTTGCTTTTGTGCTAGTTGTTTTTGCATCATATAGGTTGCTCACGTTGTTGCATATCTAGACAACCTATCTTGTTGCAAAGTATAATTTGGTAAAGAAAAGTTTAAAAATTGTTAGTTGCCTATTCACCCCCCTCTAGTCAACTATATCGATCCTTTCAGAGTGCGTTTTGCCGCACATCAGGTTGATGGACCCGCAGCATCATGGTGGGAGAATTTCACCGCCACTTACCCCATTGACACTGTTACATGGGATCAGTTTCAGCAGGCTTTCCGCACTGCCCATGTTTCAGCAGGATCTATGAGCATGAAGAAGCGCGAGTTTCGCAACTTGCACCAAGGAGGACGTACAGTGGGCCAGTATGTGCATGAGTTTAGCAAGTTAGCATGCTATGCCCCTGATGACGTAGCTACAGATGCTCCTAAGCAGGAGAAGTTTCTGGAAGGACTGAATGATGAGCTGAGCATGCAGTTGATGGTGGCAACATTCAACAACTACCAGGAGTTGGTAGATAGGTCTCTCATGATTGAAGGCAAGCAACAACAGATTGATAATCGCAAGAGGAAGTATGGACAGGGGAGGTACACTTTAGGACCTCAGTAGAAGCCCTGCTATTCCCCGTACTCAGGAGAACATACACACAATCATGGAGGCCATAACCATGCAGGACACATGCACAACGGAGCAAGTTTGCACAACCATAGTGGCCCCCAGAATGGCAATGGGAATGGAGGAAGCAGCAGCAAGAACCGTTCCAATCCTTCAACACCAGCCAAGAGGGAGTTGAGCCACATTACCTATTTCAAGTGCCAGAAGACCGGACATTATGCCACTGAATGTCCTAAAGCGAAGAATGGAAATGGCAATGGACGTTCTGCCAAGAAGCCCAACCCCTTCACCAAAGGTCAGGTGAACCACGTCAGCGTGGAGGAGATTAAGGATCAACCCGGCGCAGTTGTCAGTAAGTTTTTTATTAATGCATTTACGGCACTTGTTCTTTTCGATACTGGTGCATCACATTCATACATATCAAGGGGATTTGTGGACAAGTTTAAGTTGCCAGCCGTAGCCCTTAGGTCACCCATAGTAGTAAGCTCGCCAGGAGCTGAGTATATGGCCAGCCGATGGTGTGATCGGTTACGCTTAACGTGTTTCCCTCTGATCTAATAATTTTGGAGTCACAAGGATTGGACATAATACTAGGTATCGATTGGTTATCGAAGTATGGAGGAAACATTGATTGTGCTAGTAAGTCGATACTTCTCCCCACCCCAGAAGGAAAGAGGATCAAGTATGTATCCCGGCATGTGCCGAAGAGGACTCAAGTGAATTCCTTAACAGGAGTTGTACAGGAGGAAGTACCAGTGGTGAAGGATTACCCCGATGTATTTCCGGAGGAGTTACCAAGCAAGCCACCGGATCGAGACATTGAGTTTTTGATTGAGCTATTGCTAGGCACCGGACCAATATCAAAGAGACCGTATCGGATGCCCGCACAAGATCTAGAGGAAATTAAGAAGCAAATTAAAGAATTACTGGAGAAAAGTTACATCCGACCAAGTTCATCACCTTGGGGGGCCCCAGTGCTTCTAGTGGAGAAGAAAGATGGATCTTTAAGGATGGTTGTTTATTATCGTGCATTGAATGAGGTGACAATCAAGAACAAATACCCACTGCCGATGATCAATGATTTGTTTTACCAGTTGCAAGGAGCTAAAGTTTTTCTAAGATCGATCTTGGATCAGGTTATCACCAGTTGAAGATCCGAGCTATATGAGTATACCGTTATGTCATTTGGGCTGACTAACGCGCCTGCCTATTTCATGAACATGATGAACAAAGTGTTTACGGAGTTTTTGGATAAGTTCGTCGTGGTGTTCATTGATGATATATTGGTCTACTCGAAGAATGAAGAGGAGCATAAGGAGCATTTGTGATTGGTTCTTTAGAAGCTCAGAGAACATCAGTTGTATGCCAATTTCATCAAATGTGAGTTTTGGTTAAAGGAAGTTAGATTTCTCGGACATGTTATCTCCGGAGAAGGAATAGCAGTAGACCCTACCAAGGTTGCTTCTGTGAATAAATGGGTGGCACCCGCATCAGTTGGAGAGATCGGGAGTTTTCTTGGACTCACAGGTTACTATCGAAGGTTCATTGAGAATTTCTCCAGGATTGCAAAGCCCATGACGGAGTTATTGAAGAAGGACACCAAGTTTAAATGGATTGAGGAGTGTGATGCCAGTTTTCAGGAGTTGAAGAAATGTTTGGTTACAGCCCCGGTGCTGATTCTCCCAGACCAACGAAGGATTACCAAGTATATCGCGATGCTTCACACCGAGGACTTGGAGATGTACTTATGCAAGAAGGAAGAGTTGTTTCATATGCCTCACGACAGCTTAAACCTCATGAGCTAAATTATGCTACGCATGATTTGGATTTAGCAGCCGTGGTGCATGCACCGAAGACATGGAGACACTCTCATCGAAAACCATTGTGAGGTATACACGGATCATAAGAGTTTGAAATATATCTTCATGCAGAAGGAGTTGAACCTCGGGCAAAGGAGATGGTTGGAGCTCATCAAGGATTATGATATGAAATTACACTATCATCCCGGAAAGGCCAATGTCATCGCAGATGCTTTGAGCCGCAAGAGTTATGTTAACACGCTCATAACCGGAGAATTACCTAAGGAGTTAGCAGATGATCTTCGAGAGCTATGTTTGGAGATAGTTCCGAGAGGTTATGTTGCAGATTGGAAAATTAAGTCCACTTTGATGGATAAGATCAGAGAAGCCCAGAAGACTGACAAGGAGATTGTCGAGATAAAGGAAAGGATGAGTAAAGGAAAGGCTAAAGGATTTCGTGAGGATGAGCACGACACGTTATGGTTTGAGGATCGTGTTTATGTGCCCAAGGACCCCGAGATCAGGAAGTTGATTCTGCAGGAGGCACATGATTCGCCATATTCGATTCACCCAGGAAACACTAAGATGTACCGGGATTTGAAGGAAAGTTTCTGGTGGGCAGGAATGAAGAAGGATATAGCCGAGTATGTAGCAGTATATGATGTATGTCAGAGAGTTAAGGCAGAGCATCAGAAGCCAGTTGGATTGCTGATACACGAATGGAAGTGGGATAAGCTTGGCATGGATTTTATCACTGGATTGCCCAGGACTTGTTCAGGCTATAACTCTATCTAGGTTGTAGTCGATCGTTTGACGAAAGTAGCTCATTTCATCCCGGTGAAGACCACCTATACGAGTGCTAAGTTGGCAAAGATATACATGACTAGGATCGTATGTATGCATGGAGTTCCGAGGACCATTCTATTAGATAGAGGAACCCAGTTTACTTCAACATTTTGGAATCAGTTGCATGAAACTTTGGGTATCAAACTAGAGTTCAGAACAACCTTTCATCCACAGATAGATGTACAGACTGAGAGAGCCAGTCAGATTCTAGAGGACATGTTGAGAGCTTGTGCGCTAGATTATGGACCTAGTTGGGATGACAATTTGCCAAATGCAAAGTTTTCTTATAACAACAGTTATCAAGCTAGTTTGAAGATGGCCCCTTTCGAAGCCTTGTACGGAAGGAGGTGCTGGACACTGTTATCGTGGGATGAAGTTGGAGATAGACAATTGTTCGGACCGGATTTAATCAAAGACTCTGAAGAGAAGGTTAAGTTGATTCGCGACAGACTCAAGGTAGCCCAGTCTAGGCAGAAGAGTTATGCGGATACTAAACGCAAGGAGATAGTTTACGAAGTCGGAGACAGAGCCTATTTTCCTGTGTCCCCGCTTCGAGGAGTTAAGTGTTTTTGGAGTCAATGGAAAGCTAGCACCACGTTTTGTGGGACCATACAGAGTTTTGGAACGCATGGGAGAGGTTGCCTACAAGCTGGAATTGCCAGAAGGATTGTCAGGAGTTCATGATGTGTTTCACGCTTCCCAGTTGAAGCAGTGCCATGCAGAGATGGCCGATATTCCTCTGAGAGATACAGTGCCACTTGAAGCTATTCAGTTACACAGTGATTTGACTTATGAAGAGAAGCCAGTCAAGATTCTCGAGTTTTCCAGCCGACTTACTCGCAGCAAGGTTATCAAGTTTTGCAAAGTCCAGTGGAGCCACCATACCGAGGAAGAAGCCACCTATGAGCAAGAGGAAGATCTCCGAACAGACCACCCAAACCTTTTTGCGGACCAACCCGAATCTCGAGGGCGAGATTCATCTTAAGGGGGGTAGGTTTGTAACATCCCAATTTTCAATTTGGATGTTATACATAGATCATCATATGCATATCATATTTATTCTTGCATTTTGTTGTGATCCTGGAAATCTTAAGCAACTCAAGGACCCAAGGAGAGAGTTGGAGGTTTCACAAAAATCATATTTGAATTTATTTCAAATTTGAAGAAAGGATCAATTTGATTTTATTAATTTTCTCTGCAATTATTTCCAATATTAAAAATAAACGAGAGAAGATAATATGACTTATTCAAATTAAGATAAATATTGGAGAAAGAATTTTAAAACCAAATTATGATTTATTTGGTATTTTATTTGCTATTTTATTTGAATTAGAAAAATATGCATTTTTGAAAATTGCATTTTTAGGCCAGAAAAATGTTCACTTTCTTCTAAATATTTTACTTAGACGGTGAAAATTGCTTTTGGCATTTTTAGAATGTTTATATATATTTTTTTATTAGGAATTTTTTTCTTTCGGGCGAAATTATTTTAAAAAAATTCCCGCCCGACTGGGCCGAAGGCCCAGCCGCCGCGCAGCCCTCCTTCGTCGTGCGAGGCATGGACGCTGAGGGGAGTCCGAGCCGGACTCCACCCGCGCCGGCCCCTTCCCCAATCCGCCGCCCCCGAGGCCCCCTATAAAGCCGCCGCCACGCCGCCTCGCCGCCTCACCGTTGCCGCACCCCACCCGTAGCAGCAGCCGCGCCCACAGCTACCGCCGCTTCCCGCGACATTGACCCGCCGCATCATCGCTGCTGACGCCGTTGTCCGATCCCGCCGCCGCCGCCGGTTTTCTCGTTAAGTGGTAAACCGTTGAACCGTCCCCGTTTTTTTGGTTTAACCCGGTTCGTTTTATTAGATCGGTTTTTCGTTAGGGTTTATTTACTTAATGAACGCCCGTTCGTTCGCTTGTTTTAACAAAAGCTTTTCGTCGATTAAGTTCTGATAGCTAACGTTCGTTCATTAGTGTTTTTCTTTTAGTTTATTTTTGGCCAGGGACCTATCTACGAATAGTTTTCTCACGATTTAGCCCCTGATCTTTAAACTAGCATAACTTTTTACTACTTTATCCAAATTAGATGAAACTAGCGCCAAAATCTTTGTATCGTCCTGTTCTTTCCAGTAAACCAACTTGAGCATGATTTTGGTACTGTAAAATTTGAGTTTAGACCAGATTAGTAAACGATCTTGTTTCGTTCGTATTTTGAGTTCCGTTGCTCCGTTTGAGTTGAATCTTTTTGCAAATCATAGCTAATCACATGTACCTACAGCTAAGATCTACTTCACATGTTAATAGCACTGTTAGATTTTGAATTTTGTTAGTTTAAGCCATTTGCTTGTTTCATTTTCGATTTGGATCTTTTCTCGGTTTTCTCGTGTTTCGTTTGCGTGATTGCTTATGTACGCTATTATTTGACTACGCTAGATTACCCGGAGTGCGAAGCTTGTTACTATGAATCTCTAGAGTTTGCAGATCATCAGTAAGGCAAGTTACACTTTGATCATACACTTTTATACCCAGTTTTTACTATGCATTAGTTTTGCCCCTCAAATATTTGCATGAGTAGGATTGGGAACATGTGGTTTTGGTTGTAGTGCTTGAGGTAGGAACCTAATACCTTTTGGTCACCCCGGGAATATATGTTGTGCTTATTATTGCTTAGCCATGCTAGTAGACGGGGATTGGATCGTGATTCACATGTGGAAGTTTGAGAGTTATTTAATCATGGATAATATTAAGGTGGCAACTTTAATATACCTATGGGTGGATTGGTTGAGGCACCCGGGGAACCAAGTGTTGCCTGTTTTTGGAAATCCCAGAGTACCCATGTGATTATCCTATGGAATGCCACCCAGGCTCAAAGGGATCATAAGATTATTCATGCTAGAAACTTCCATGTGCAGCCACAAGCCATTATGGGCTCTGACATAGTTGAGTAAGTTGCGTGAGCTCCTGAAGAGGTAGACTAGCAGATGTAGGGGAAAGTAGGTGGTACTATCTACCCGGAGTAGAGAGTTAATGTTGCAGAAAGGCCATGTCTCGATCATTCGATCATGGATGCGGTCAAGTCTTGTGGGGAAAAGTGCGCAAACCTCTGCAGAGTGTATAAACTAATCATGGTTAGCCGTGTCCCCAGTTATGGACATGTTGAGTAACTGGTAATTGAATCTATTGATGTGATCTCATCATGTTACTTTAATTACTTTGAATTGGGTTAATGATGATACTTTTAATTGGGATTTGAGTTGGGGTTACCTTCTCAAATAATGGGCAACTGGGAGTAGTTAAAATAAATTTATTCCTTTGTTGTAGGAAAAAACTAGCTTTATGCAAAATCATAGACTTACAGCCTCCACCAGCCAAATATTGCATATAGATGTAGTTCTTGCATTTCATTGCTTTACAGTGTAACTCTGCCAGCATATTCCATGTAATGACCCGTTTCGGGCTGCAACGTTTCATGTTGCAGACTACTCAGACGGCGAATAAAGTGCGATAGGCTGTTGTTTTGCACTCAGCTGTGCCGTTGGAGTTGATGGACTCATTTACATTCGAAGCTTCCGCAGTTATCTAGTTTAGTTGGCCTTCAGCCATACTATTTTTGTGTAATTATACTTTTTATGAGGACTCGATGTAATAAGTGTGTGATTTAAACTCTGTTGTAGTTCCTCGAGTACTGTGCGTGTCAGCATTACCGATCCAGGGATGACACTGATGCACAGGGACTTGACCGTTTCAGGTCTGGTCGCTACAAGATGGTATTAGAGCACACGCTGGCTATAGGACGCGACCACTAGAATGAGCCATAGGATTTCTCTTCTCTACTCATTTCTAATTCTCCTCTCTTTCTACTCTTTAGATGGCGGATCCTAGGAACAAGTTCACTCAGCCGGATGACGACACCCCTTTCAAAAAGCACTTGAAGGAAGTCACTAAGTATCTGAATATCGGATTACCAAGTTTCACGGGGACTTTCTCTACATCAGTACTAGAAGAGGAGCACTGGAAGATCAAAGTCTGGATACCTGGGAGGACCTTTGCGCCAACAACAGAGCCTATTGATTTCTACCTGGACGCACCAAGCTGGAGTATAGGAAAGAGCATGGCCGCACATATCACCTTTGGAGGCATATGTGAGGTGTATCACAAGGAGCTGGAGAATACCATTTACCAAATATGTTGTCGCCGAGATGAAAAATGGGAGATGATTTGTACCTGGAGGGATGGATCAATTGCAGCTTGCATTCAAGAGATGGGAGATCATATTCGCCGATAGGAGAATCAACAAATTATCCACATGAAGAAGATCAAGAAACTGTTGAGTAGAGACAACGAGCTAGAAGAGGCACTCAAGTCTACGCGCCATGGATACGAGGAAGAGATTGTTGTACTACTGGAGAAGAATGAAGACCTGAAGAAGAAGCTGGGTATATTCATGGGAGATCCTGCGCTAGAGGAGGACAACGACCCAGGAGACTACATCGTCATCGACGACACTGACTCCGACCCTGATAGAGATGATGATTATGAAGACGAAGCTAGAGCAGATATCATGGAATCTTCATCTGATGAAAATTTCTAGATGACCACCATTGTAACTAGTAGTATTTTCCTCCAAGTAGTTAGCAACGATCGAGTTTGTAATAATATTTTAGACTGCTTTGTGTGTTCTTCAGCGCTATTGATTGAAGTGAAATTGATTGTGTTTGTCTCATGAGAATTATGGGTAGTGAATCTCTCTTAGACCCCATTCTACTCTGTTTTCTCACCCCTTCTAACCCATCAGATGCCTCCGAGACATGACAATGGATTTGCCTTCTCACTGGAGCTCACTCAATTGATCTAGCAGCAAAATGCCTTGATGCAGATATTAGTTCAGAACCAGAACCAAGGCAACAACAACAACAATAAACCACCACCACCCCCTGTTGTTCACTTAGCCCGCTTCCTGAGGTTGAATCCGCCGGTGTTCTCTAGTAGCACCGAGCCGATTGTTGCTGATGATTGGCTCCGCAAGATTGGAAGAGAGCTGACCACTGCAGGATGCACAGATGCAGAGAGAGTGCGTTTTGCCGCACATCAGCTTGATGGACCCGCAGCATCATGGTGGCAGAATTTCACCGCCACTTACCCCATTGACACCATTACATGGGATCAGTTTTAGCAGGCTTTCCACACTGCCCATGTTTCAGCAGGAGCTATGAGCATGAAGAAGCGCGAGTTTCGCAACTTGCGCCAAGGAAGACGTACAGTGGGCCAGTATGTGGACGAGTTTAGCAAGTTAGCACGCTATGCCCATTATGACCTAGCTACAGATGCCGCTAAGCATGAGAAGTTTCTGGAAGAACTGAATGATGAGATGAGCATGCAGTTGAAGGTGGCAACATTCAACAACTACTAGGAGTTGGTAGATATGGCTCTCATGATTGAAGGCAAGCAACAACAGATTGATAATCGCAAGAGGAAGTATGGATAGGGGAGGTACACTTCAGGAGCTCAGCAGAAGCCCCGCTATTCCCCGTACTCAGGAGGCATACCCACAACCATGGAGGCCATAACCATGGAGGACACACGCACAACGGAGCAAGTTCACACAACCATAGTGGCCCCAAGAATGGCAATGGGATTGGAGGAAGCAGCAGCCAGAACCGTTCCAATCCTTCAACACCAGTCAAGAGGGATCTGAGCCACACTACCTGTTTCAAGTGCCAGAAGACCGGACATTATGCCACTGAATGTCCTGAAGCAAAGAATGAAAATGGCAATGGAGGTTCTGCCAAGAAGCCCAACCCCTTCACCAAAGGTCAGGTGAACCACGTCAGCGTGGAGGAGATTGAGGATCAACCCGACGTAGTTGTCGGTAAGTTTTTGATTAATCCATTTACCGCACTTGTTCTTTTCGATACTTGTGCATCGCATCATACATATCAAGGGGATTTGTGGACAAGTTTAAGTTCCCAACCCTAGCTCTTAGGTCACTCATGTTAGTAAGCTCGCCACGAGCAGAGTATATGGCCAGCCGATGGTGTGAACAGTTACCCTTAACATGTTTCCCTCCGATCTAATAATTTTAGAGTCACAAGGATTGGATATAATACTAGGTATGGATTGGTTATTGAATTAGGGAGGAAACATTGATTGTGCTAGTAAGTCGATACTTCTCACCACCCCAGAAGGAAAGAGGATCAAGGATGTATCCCGGCATGTGCTGAAGAGGACTCAAGTGAATTCCTTATCAGGAGTTGTACAGGAGGAAGTACCAGTGGTGAAGGATTACCCCGATGTATTTCTGGAGGAGTTACCAGGCATGCTACCGGATCGAGACGTTGAGTTTTTGATTGAACAATTGCCAGGCACCGGACCAATATCAAAGAGACCGTATCGGATGCCCGCACAAGATCTGGAGGAAATTAAGAAGGAGATTAAGGAGTTACTGGAGAAAGGTTACATCTGACCAAGTTCATCACCTTGGGGAGCCCCAGTGCTTCTAGTGGAGAAGAAAGATGGATCTTTAAGGATGGTTGTTGATTATCGTGCGTTCAAGAATAAATACCCACTGCCGATGATCAATGATTTGTTTGACCAGTTGCAAAGAGCTAAAGTTTTCTCTAAGATCGATCTTCGATCAAGTTATTACCAGTTGAAGATCCAAGAGCAGGATATACCTAGGACTGCTTTACGGGCTATATGAGTATACCGTTATGTCATTTGGTCTGACTAACACGCCTGCCTATTTCATGAACATGATGAACAAAGTGTTTACGGAGTTTTTGGATAAGTTCGTCGTGGTGTTCATTGATGATATATTGTTCTACTCGAAGAATAAAGAGGAGCATAAGGAGCATTTGCATTTAGTTCTTGAGAAGCTTAGAGAACATTAGTTGTATGCCAAGTTCAACAAATGTGAGTTTTGGTTAAAGGAAGTTGGATTTCTCGGACATGTTATCTCCGGAGAAGGAATAGCAGTAGAGGCTACCAAGGTTGCTTCTGTGACTAAATGGGTGGCACCCACATCAGTTGGAGAGATCAGGAGTTTTCTTGGACTCGTAGGTTACTATCGTAGGTTCATTGAGAATTTCTCCAGGATTGCAAAGCCCATGATGGAGTTATTGAAGGACACCAAGTTTAAATGGACTGAGGAGTGTGATGCCAGTTTTCAGGAGTTGAAGAAACGTTTGGTTACAGCCCCAGTGCTGATTCTCCCAAACCAACGTAAGGATTACCAAGTATATTGCGACGCCTCACGCCGAGGACTTGGAGCTGTACTTATGCAAGAAGGAAGAGTTGTTTCATGTGCCTCACGACAGCTTAAACCTCATGAGCCGAAGGCCCAGCCGAGCAGGCCGGCCCAGCCGCCGCGCCGCCCTCCTCTGCCGTGCGAGGCACGGATGCCGAGGGGAGTCCGAGCCGGACTCCACAAGCGCTGGCCCCTTCCCCAAGCCGCTGCCCCTGAGGCCCCCTATAAAGCCGCCGCCCCGCCGCCTCACCGCCGCCACACCCCGCCCGCAGCTGTAGCAGCGCCCGCAGTCACCGCCGTCGCCGCTTCCTGCCACCGCCGCCGCTTCCCGCGCCGTCGCCCTGCCGCCTCGCCGCCGCCGCCGCAGACGCCCGCGCCACCGACGCTCTCGTCCGATCCCGCCGCCGCCACCAGTTTTCTTGTTAATCGGTAAACCGTCGAACCGTCCCGGTTTTTTTTCGGTTTAGCTTGGTTCGTTTTATTAGATCGGTTTTTCGTTATCGTTTATTTACTTAATGAACGCCCGTTCGTTCGTTCATTTTAACGAACGCTTTTCGTGGGTTAAGTTCTGATAGCAAACGTTCGTTCGTTAGCATTTTTCTTTTTAGTTTATTTTCGGCCAGGGACCTATCTGCGAATAGTTTTCTTGCGATTTAGCCCCTGATCTTTAAACTAGCATAACTTTTTACTCGTTTATCCAAATTAGATGAGACCAGCGCCAAAATATTCGTATCATTCTGTTCATTCGAGTTAACCAACTTAAACATGATTTTGGTACTCTAAAATTTGAGTTTAGTCCAGATTAGTAAACGGTCTTGCTTCGTTCGTATTTTGAGTTTCGTTGCTCCGTTTGAGTTGAATCTTTTTGCAAATCATAGCTAATCACATGTACCTACTGCTAAGATCTAATTTACATGTTAATAGAGTTGTTAGGTTTTGACTTTTGTTAGTTTAAGCCATTTTCTTGTTTCCTATTCTATTTGGATCTTTTCTTGGTTTTTCTCGTGTTTCGTTTGCGTGATTGCTTATGTATGCTATTATTTGTCTATGCTAGATTACCCGGAGTGCGAAGCTTGTTATTACGAATCTCTAGAGTTTGCAGATCATCAGCAAGGCAAGTTACACTTTGATCATACTCTTTTATACCCAGTTTTTACTATGCATTAGTTCTGCCCCTCAAATATTTGCATGAGTAGGATTGGGAACATGTGGTTTTGGTTGTAGTGCTTGAGCTAGGAACCTAATACCTTTTGATCACCCTGGGAATATACGTTATGCCTATTATTGCTTAGCCGTGCTAGTAGACGGGGATTGGATCATGATTCACACATGGAAATTTGAGGGTTATTTAATCATGGATAACATTAAGGTGACAACTTTAATATACCTCTGGGTGGATTGGTTGAGGCACCTGGGGAAGCCAGTGTTGCCTGTTTTTGGAAATCCCGGAGTACCTGTGTGATTATCCTATGGAATGCCACCCTGGCTCAAAGGGATCATAAGATTATTCATGCTAGAAACTTCCATGTGCAGCCACAAGCCATTATGGGCTCTGACATAGTTGAGTAAGTTGTGTGAGCTCTTGAAGAGGTAGAATAGCAGATGTAGGGGAAAGTAGGTGGTATTGTCTACCCAGAGTAGAGAATTAATGCTTCAGAAAGGCCATGTCTCGATCATCCGATCATGGATGCGGTCGAGTCTTGTGGGGAAAAGTGCGCAAACCTCTGCAGAGTATATAAACTAATCATGGTTAGCCGTGTCCCCGGTTAGTGACATCTTGAGTATCTGGTACTTGAATCTATTGATGTGATCTCATCACGTTACTTTAATTAATTTGAATTGGGTTAATGATGATACTTCTAATTGGGATTTGAGTTGGGGCTACCTTCTCAAATAATGGGTAACTGGGAGTAGTTAAAATAAATTTATTCCTTGTTGTAGGGAAAAACTTGCTTTATGCAAAATCATAAACTTACAGCCTCCACCAGCCAAATATTGAATGTAGATGTAGTTCTTGCATTTCATTGCTTTACAGTGTAACTCTGCCAGCATATTCCATGTGCTGACCCATTTTGGGTTGCAACGTTCATGTTGCAGAATACTCAGATGATGAATAAGGTGCGATAGGTCATTGTTTTGCACTCAGCTATGCCGTTGGAGTTGATGGACTCATTTACCTTCAAAGCTTCCGAAGTTATCTAGTTTAGTTGGCCTTCAGCCATACAATTTTTGTGTAATTATACTCTTTATGAGGACTCGATGTAACAAGTGTGTGATTGAAACTCTGTTATAATTCCTCGAGTATTGTATGTGTTAGCATTACCGATCCAGGGATGACACTGATGCACAAAGACTTGACCGTTTGAGGTCTGGTCGCTACAGGACGCCCAAGAGCCTTTCTCTTTTCAGCTTCATTGTGTGCTTGCACACATTTCTGCACATAATACTTCATGCGCTCGCGTGAGCCTTTGGCTTCCTCACGCTTCTTGTTGAATTATGCCTTGAGGTCGTGCATCATCTTCTTGAAGATTGGCACATCAGCCACACTGAGCTTGTCCATGTGCTTCTTGAAGTGTGCCTTCTCATGGTCAATCTTGTTCTTGAGTTCGACGATTTTCTGAGCCAAGGTAAATTCATTTGCAATGGCTTCATGAAAGGTAACACTAATGTCCACTAGCGGCTACAGATAATCAAGGTTGATGCGTTGGTTCTAAAACCATTCATCAATGAAGTTGTTCAGAATGCCAGCATCAAATAGAGGCAGATCCTGGAAGATCTCAGCCTCCTGTTTGCTCTTGATCAGCTGTTCCAGAGCATCATCTGCAAGATCTTCATCACTTGATAGATCAATAGTGTTTTCCTCATTGCGCAGGACGACAACTGGGGTGAGAGCCTGCCCAGAAACCTTCTTGGGCTTTGGCTTCTTGGTCCTCTTGGACACGCGAGACTGATCTTTTGATTGCATACTGGCTTCAGGAGGTGCAGTTTTCAATGGCTTCTTCGTCAAAGCTTTTGGAGCAGCAGCAGAGGGCTTTAAAGCTTTAGACTTTTTCTTCTGCTTTGGTGGTGAAGGAGAATCTTCAGAGTCTGCATCTTCAGAAGATTGCTCCACTGTGTCCCTCTAGGCAGCAATGTGAGACAGAAGCCCATCGAAGTTGGGGAAGGGGCCAATTCTGTTTTTATTGGCTTCACATGTACCATCTGACCTTGGAGCAGACGGACCAGGGTTGAAGTCGAGTCCAAACTCTTTCATGTTTTGCTTGACAGAATCATTGGCAAACTGGAAGTTGCGCTTGAAGAGATCACCATCAATAGAAAAGATGATGGGTCGGCATTTTCTGGCTGAGGTCCTTGGACCATGCATGGATAGAACTTCTGAGCAATAGCTTTAGGAAATATGCCCTAGAGGCAATAATAAAGTTATTATTTATTTCCTTATTTCATGAAAAATGTTTATTATTCATGCTAGAATTGTATTAACCAGAAACTTAGTACATGTGTGAATACATAGACAAAACATATTGTCCCTAGTATGCCTCTACTTGACTAGCTCGTTAATCAAAGATGGTTATGTTTCCTAACCATAGACTTGTGTTGTCATTTGATGAATGGGATCACATCATTAGGAGAATGATGTGATGGACATGACCCATCTGTTAGCTTAGCATTATGATCGTTACAGTTTCATTGCTACTGCTTTCTTCACGACTTATACATATTCATCAGACTATGAGATTATGCAACTCCCGAATACCGGAGGAACACTTTGTGTGCTACCAAATGTCACAACGTAATTGGGTGATTATAAAGGTGCTTTAAAGGTGTCTTCGAAGGTGTTTGTTGGGTTGGCATAGATCAAGATTAGGATTTGTCACTCTGTGTTTCAGAGAGGTATCTCTGGGCCCTCTCGGTAATACTCATCACTATAAGCCTTGCAAGCATTGTGGCTAATGAGTTAGTTGCGGGATGAAGTATTACGGGACGAATAAAGAGACTTGCCGGTAACGATATTGAACTAGGTATGATGATACCGACGATCGAATCTCGGGCAAGCAACATACCGATGACAAAAGGAACAACGTATGTTGTTATGCGGTTTGACCGATAAAGATCTTGGTAGAATATGTAGGAACCAATATGAGCATCTAGGTTCCGCTATTGGTTATTGACCAGAGATGTGTCTCGGTCATGTCTACATAGTTCTCGAACCCGTAGGGTCCGCGCGCTTAACGTTCGGTGAGGATTGGTATTATGAGTTTATGTGATTCGATGTACCGAAGGTTTTTCGGAGTCCCGGATGAGATCATGGACATGATGAGGAGTCTCGAAATGGTCGAGACATAAAGATTGATATATTGGAATACTATATTCGGACACCAGAATAGTTCCGAGGTGTATCGGTATTTTCTGGAGTACCGGGGGGTTACCGGAACCCCCGGGGGGTTATTGGGCCTCATGGGTCAAGTGGTGGAAGAGAGGACGCAGGACAAGGTGTGGCTTGCGCCCCCTAGCCCAAAACGAATTGGACTAATGGGGTTGGCCCCCTTTCCTTCTCTCTTCCCTCTCCTTCCCCCTTCTCCTTGTTGGAATAGGAAAGGGGGGCCGAATCCTACTTGGAGTAGGATTGCCCCCCCAAGGAGCGCCTCCTCCCCTGGCCGCCCTCCTCCTCCCTCCCTCCTTTATATAAGGGGGAGGGGGCGCCCCAAAGACACACAAGTTGATATTTAGCCGTGTGCGGTGCCCCCCTCCATAGTTTTCCACCTCGATCATATCGTTGTAGTGCTTAGGCGAAGCCCTGCGCCGGTAGCTTCATCATCACCATCACCACGCCATCGTGCTGACAGAACTCTCCCTCGGCCTCAGCTGGATCTAGAGTTCGAGGGACGTCACCAAGTTGAACGTGTGCAGATCGTGGAGGTGTCGTGCATTCGGTACTTGATCAGTTGGATCGCGAAGACTATCGACTACATCAACCGCATTACTTAACGCTTCCGCTTTCGGTCTACGAGGGTACGTGGACACACTCTCCCCTCTCGTTGCTATGCATCACCTAGATAGATCTTGCGTGATCGTAGGGAAATTTTTGAAATTACTGCGTTCCCCAACAATTCTCCCACGGACATGTACCTGTGACAGCATTAGAGATGCGAGGGAAGGGGAAGAGGTCATATGCATTCTCAGAAGATTTTGAAGATAAATCAGTTAGAAGACATTGACCTCACAGCGCGAAGACATTCACTTATTTGAAGGAAGTTGGCTCCACATTTGTACGGATCCAAGAATAAGTACAAGTGACGAATCTAACTAGTTGTGAAGCATAAGTGAACATACTTTGCAAGATATGAGATGCAGAAAGGGAAATATCAAGATTTGGAAGTTCAGAAACCATTTTTGGGTGAAGTCGACAGATTTGACGCATCTAAAAGGCGGTAAAACCAGAGTTTTATTTACCACAGAGGAACTGCTAGACGAGGCAGAACGGATGCCGTGCAGTCCAATCTCCCGTGCCCTAACTTGGCGATGTAATACACCTACGGCGGTGGTGGATAAGACGAGGTCTGTGGCCAGTGATACATCTCTAACGTATC
Organism: Triticum timopheevii; assembly: GCA_963921465.1. Classification (NCBI taxonomy): domain Eukaryota; kingdom Viridiplantae; phylum Streptophyta; class Magnoliopsida; order Poales; family Poaceae; genus Triticum; species Triticum timopheevii. Next base: position 112,291,803 of record OY997270.1, read on the forward strand.
TACTTTTCCAAACACTTTTGCCCTTGTTTTGGACTCTAACTTGCATGACTTGAATGAAACTAACCCGGACTGACGCTGTTTTCAGCAGAACTGCCATGGTGTTATTTATTGTGCAGAAAACAAAAGTTCTCGGATGACCTGAAAATCCACGGAGATAACTTTTGGAAAATATAAAAAATACTAGCGAAAGAATCAAGGCCAAGGGAGCCACACCCTGTCCACGAGGGTGGGGGCGCGCCCCCTCCCCCTGGGCACGCCCCCCTGTCTCGTGGACCCCCTGCTGCTCCACCGACCTCAACTCCAACTCTATATATTCTGTTTCGCAGAGAAAAAAATCAGAGAGAAAGTTTCATCGCGTTTTACGATACGGAGTCGCCGCCAAGCCCTAATCTCTCTCGTGAGGGCTGATCTGGAGTCCGTTCGGGGCTCCAGAGAGGGGGATTTGTCGCCATCGTCATCATCAACCATCCTCCATCACCAATTTCATGATGCTCACCGCCGTGCGTGAGTAATTTCATCGTAGGCTTGCTGAACGGTTATCGGTTGGATGAGATTTACCATGTAATCAAGTTAGTTTTGTTAGGGTTTGATCCCTAGTATCCACCATGTTTTGAGATTGATGTTGCTATGACTTTGCTATGCTTAATGCTTGTCACTTGGGACCGAGTGCCATGATTTCAGATCTGAACCTATTATGTTTTCATGAATATATGTGAGTTCTTGATCCTATCTTGCAAGTCTATAGTCACCTATTAAGTATTATGATCCGACAACCCTGAAGTGACAATAATCGGGATACTTCTCGGTGATGACCGTAGTTTGAGGAGTTCATGTATTCACTAAGTGCTAATGCTTTGGTCCAGTTCTCTATTAAAAGGAGGCCTTAATATCCCTTAGTTTCCATTAGGACCCCGCTGCCATGGGAGAGTAGGACAAAAGATGCCATGCAAGTTCTTTTCCATAAGCACGTATGACTATATTTGAAAAACATGCCTACATTACATTGATGAACTGGAGCTAGTTCCGTGTCACCCAATGTTATAACTATTGCATGAGGAATCACATCCGACATAATTATCTATCACAGATCCAACTCCTACGATCTTTTCACATATTGTGCTTTGCTTATTTACTTTTCCGTTGCTACTGTTACAATCAGTACAAAACTGCTATCGTTACTTTTGCCACTGTTACCATTACTATCATACTACTTTGCTACTAAATACTTTGCTGCAGATACTAAGTTATCCAGGTGTGGTTGAATTGACAACTCAACTGCTAATACTTGAGAATATTCTTTGGCTCCCCTTGTGTCGAATCAATAAATTTGGGTTGAATACTCTACCCTTGAAAACTATTGATCCCCTATACTTGTGGGTTATCAACACTATTTTCTGGCGCCATTGCCGAGGAGCATAGCTCTATTCTTTGAGTCACTTGGGATTTATATCTGCTGATCACTATGAAGAACTTGAAAGACGCAAGAACTAAGATTTTTTCCTCAACTATGAGGGTGTAACGCCCACGATGCGGCTATATCTCCCACATGTCGAAGCACGACTTAGAGGCATAACCGCATTGTGGTTTTGTCGCAAGAAGGGTGATCTTCACACAATCCCATGTAATGAACAGGACTGGGACAAAGAGTTGGCTTACAATCGCCACTTCACACAAGTACTTAAATAAATCATACATCATTCAGAGTACACACATAGTTCGACTACGGACGAAGCCAAAAGAAAAAAAGATAACCCAACTGCTAGATCCCCGATCGTACCAACTGGGCCCCACTACTGATCAACATGAAAAGGAACATAGCAACAACCAAGATCTTCATTGAGCTCCCAACTGAGCTCGGTTGCATCACCTGCACTGGTATCATCGGCACCTCCAACTATTGTGATAGTATCTGGTGAGTCACGAGGACTTAGCACTCTCAAAACCCGCGAGATCAAGACTATTTAAGCTTATGAGTAGGAAGTGGTAATGAGGTGGAATTACAGCAAGCACTAAGAAAATGTGGTGGCTAACACACGCAAATAAGAGCAAGAAGAGAAGCAACGGAACGGCCGAGAAGCTAGAAATGATCAAGAAGTGATCCTGAAACTTCTTACACACAATCATAACAACAAGACCGTGTTCACTTCCTGGACTCCGCCGAAAAGAGACCATCACGGCTACACACGCGGTTGATGCATTTTAATTAAGTCAAGTGTCAAGTTCTCTACAACCGGATATTAACAAATTCTCATCTGCCACATAACCGCGGGCATGGCTCTCGAAAGTTTATACCCTGCAGGGGTGTCCCAACTTAGCCCATCTCTAGCTCTCACAGTCAAAGAAGGATATTCCTTCTCCCAGGAAGACCCGGTCATTCTCGGAATCCCGGTTGACAAGACATTTCGACAATGGTAAAACAAGACCAGCAAGACCACCCGACTGTGCCGACAAATCCCAATAGGAGATGCACATATCTCGTTCTCAGGGCACAACGGATGAGTAATCCGTACGACTAAAACCAGACCTCAAGTTTCCCTGAGGGAGCGCTACAAAGGGCTCTAGTTTGGACCAACACTAAGAGGAGCACTGGCCCAGGGGTTTAAAGTAAAGATGACCCTTGAGTCTGCAGAACCCAAGGGAAAAAGGCTTAGGTGGCAAATGTTAAAACCAATGTTGGGCCTTGCTGGAGGAGTTTTATTCAAAGCAAACTGTCAAGGGGGTCCCACAAATCACCCAACCGTGTAAGGAACACAAAATCAAGGAACATAACACCAGTATGACGGATACTAGGGCGGCAAGAGTGGAACAAAACACTAGGCATAAGGCCGAGCCTTCCACCCTTTACCAAGTATATAGATGCATTAATTAAATAAGAGATATTGTGATATCCCAACATAATCCAGTCCAACATGGAACAATCTTCAACTTCACCTGAAACTAACAACGCTATAAGAGGGGCTGAGCAAAGCGATAACATAGCCAAGCAACGGTTTGCTAGGAAGGGTGAAAAAGGTTAGAGGCTGGCATGGCAATTTGGGAGGCTTAGTAAACAAGTGATAGGTAGCGCAGCATAGCGATGGAACGAAGCAACTAGCAAGCAAAGATAGAAGTGATATCAAGGGTAATGGTCATCTTGCCTGAGATCCCGCAAGGAAGAAGAACGAGTCCATGAAGAAGACAAACGAACATAGTCGAACGAATCCTCACAACTCCGGAACGAAACCGAAGCTAACAAGAGAAGCAAACCGGAAAGAAGCAAACAACATGTTAAACACACAAGCATAAACATGTCATGATGCACAAACAAGTATGAGGCATGTCCGGGTTAATGAGGCATGGCATGGCAATATGCACAAACAACACTACAAGTTAAGTGGAGCTCAATATGCAACGAGTTGCATATTGACAAAACACCACATCAATTATTTAGTTCTCTCTCGTTTAGGAACACAATGATATTACATGTTGTTATAAGTGAGGCTGGAAACAACAAACAACAATTCCGGACATCCCCATATTTTATTTACCAATTTAACGCAAACAACAATTTTAAACATTTTAATTGTTGTTATCATTATGCGGATGACATATGCAAGTTTTATTCAATTTTATGAAAATGTTGACATGAGCATGTTATGAAGCATTTGGTCACCATGGCGGAACGAAAGGGGTGCCACGGCAAGGACAACGGAAATGGTGCCACGGCAACATTTCGATGATCCGACAACTCGTCGAGATGTCGGTGCAACAGAAAGTGTGGACGTACGGAACATGCAAAAGAAGGTGGGGTGATCCCGGATACCGGGTTCCCACGTATCGGTGGCATGGCAAAAGAGGGGCATCGTAAGCGACAATTCGATCACGGTGCAAACACGAGCATCTCATACAACACATGCATTCAGTCCACGGGTGATCATCTCAGGATTATACCTTTGAAGCGTGCATTTTTTGGTGGGACGAGTTCGTCGAGGGAAGTAGTGGTACACAGGCTGTAGTGGAAGTAGTTGTTCACGTTTCGTAGATGTTCGGGGTCACGATGAAGAACTTGACGTCCACGGAATCTTCGAGGGTCGACGGTAGTGGCACACACGTTGTTGGGGTACTTGTCGGTCCGGTCTTGGCGACGGTAGCTGTACACGGGTCATAGACGTCCAGTGCGGTACTTAGTGAACCGAAGGTGTACTTGGCGGTCTCCAGACTTGCCAGTCTCGGTTCTTGCGACGGTAGTGGTACATCTCGTAGTGGAACTTGGTGTCCAAGGTCTTCGGCGTAGTGGTACGCATTCTGCAGGCGAACGTGGGTGTTGTGGTACTTGGCGAATCGAGGGGTGCACCGGTCCTTTGTGTGTAGAAGGCACTTGGAACAGAGAACCCATCGGGTTGCTGTTCGTTCAAAACAAGCTGAACCAGGGGAGGTCAAAGCAGCAGTGGTGGCAGCAGAGTTGGCCGGAGGGGGACGGCTCAGCCAGGAGCTCCATAGCACGAGGAGGAGGCCGATGGAGATGCAACAGATGATGGGCGCAGGCGTCGAACTTGCTGAAACCGGTCGTTGGAGGTCGTCGGGGTCCCGTTCCTGCTAGTACGAAGCGGAGGTAGGCCGACAGACTTGGGGCTCGGGTAGCAGGAAGGAGGCGATGGTGATGGTCAGCGGCAGGAAGCGGCCACCGGGCTCATGGTGACAACGACGACGAACAGAGGTGCACGGAGAAGCAGTCGTCCTGCGATGGAGCAGAGGCATCCATGGCCAGCGACCCAAGGCGTTGAAGATGGCCGGATCCGGACCAGCTCGGGTTGGGGAGGCAAGGTAGCAGGCTGGTGGCGGGGCTTGGCGCAGGGGAGGTCGAGGTCACGGGCAGCAGAGGCTGCAACGCGGCCGGGCTTCGGCCGTCAACAGCTCTGGTGGCCGGGACGGTCGATGGAGGAGGCGGACGACGGGTCGGGGACGAGGCCGGACATGAGGACGAGGCGGAGGAGGAGCTGCAGGGGAGCGGCTGGAGATGGTGGTGGCGGCACCATGGCTGCGAAGCTCAAGCAAGGGCGACGGGGAGACGCGGGTCCATGAGGACGAGGTGTAGGTGCGGGATGAGGGAGCGAGCGAGAGGAGGGAGGATCATGGGGATCTCCTCTCCCTGGTGCGATGTGTGTGCGTGTGGCGGCGGCACGGGAACGAGAGGGGGAGATCGATGGAGAGGGTCGGGGCCTAGGGTTTAGGAAGGGTTTACGTGGGCTATGGGAACGGGTCGGTCTGGTTGGTTAGGCCCAAGAGGCATGGCTGGGCTCTCTCTCCCTCATATTCTTTAGCAAAAAATAATTAGAGAGAAGAAAAGAAAGAGAGGGTTAGGGAAAGAATTTGAGAACGAGGACAATTTTCCTAGACTCATAAAAATGAGCTTGAACCAAGAAAACTAGAAAGTGATCATGGGTGAAGATTGGATTCGAACTCATTTGAATTAAATTCAAATGGGTTTGAATAAGAAGTGGGCATTTGAAAGGTCCAAAAAAATGTTGAGAAATTAGGTGGTTCTTAGAAAAGTGATGAAAGGATATATGGCAAAGTTAGGACCAAGAATTGCGATAACAAAGGCATTAGGATTTATTTGCATGTGTGTTATGATCAATTCCAAATAACGGAATATTTATAATAGCTCCATAAATATTAGGAGGATATGTTATAAAGAGAAATCACCATGTGAATTCCCTCGATTTAAATAGATCAAAAGATCTATGCATTTTATTTAGTTGAGGTTTTAAAAATTAAATGACATGCTGGCATGATCACATGATGCAATGCAAAAATAAATAGAGCAAGCACAAATAAAAAACACACGGAGGTCAAAAAAATATGGAAGTCTTCTGGATCATCAGTCTTGGGGCGTCACAGAGGGGAGGAAAGGAACTGCCATCTAGCTCTGCACTAGATTCTCCTTCTGTTTTGAGTAAGCTTGCGACACCTAAACCTGCTACTGCATGAATTCTAATATGTCGCATGTTATTGATGATGCCACTTCTTCTATGCATGATACTTATGGTGAAACTACTTCTGCGCTTGATACTACTTTGCCATTAGGTGAATTTCTAGATGAACAACTTGCTAGGGTTAGAGAGAACGAAATTATTGAAGATGAAATTATCGATTATAGTGATGCTGAAGGTTCTCTCCCTAAGTATGAATTGCATGTTGTTCCTGAGGGTTATGTTATGGATGAAGAAACTGCTAGAGATCTTCTTGCTTGCAATGATAGATCTGATCTTAAGAAGTTACTAGCTAAACTTAAACAGAAAACCCTAAATGCTAGAATGAAATATGACCCTGCTTTTGCTACTTCACCTATCTGTCTTACTGATAAGGATTATGAATTCTCTGTTGATCCTGAAATTGTTACTTTGGTTGAATCTGATACTATTGTGGCACATCTTACCAAGTTAAATGATATAGCCACCCTGTTTACTAATGATGAGATGTCTCGCTTTTGTTATATCCTTAAGATATTTCCGTTCTCATTAAAGGGTGATGCTAAGACTTGGTTTAATTCTCTTGATCCTGGTTGTGTGCGTAGTCCCCAGGATATGATTTATTACTTCTCTGCTAAATATTTCCCTGCTCATAACAAACAAGCAGCCTTGAGGGAAATATACAATTTTGTGCAAATCGAAGAAGAGAATCTCCCACAAGCTTAGGGAGGCTTCTCGGATTACTTAATGCTTTTCCTGATCATCCTCTTAAGAAAAATGAAATACTTGATATCTTCTATAATGGACTAACTGATGCTTCCAAGGACCACTTGGATAGTTGTGCTGGTTGTGTTTTCAGGGAAAGAACAGTTGACCAAGCTGAATTGTTATTGAATAATATGTTGACTAATGAAAATAATTGGACTCTTCCTGAGCCAATTCTTGAGCCAATTGAGCCAACTCCTGAGCCTATTCCTAAACCAACTCCGAAGAAGAGGGGTGTTCTATTTCTCAGTCCTGAAGATATGCAAGAGGCAAAGAAATCAATGAAAGAGAAAGGTATTAAAGCCGAAGATCTTAAGAATTTACCACCTATTGAAGAAATACATGGTCTTAATATACCACCTGTTGAAGAAACACATTGTCTTGATAACCCGACACAGGTAGTGTTGGGGATATGACTATTTGTGTAAGCCGCCCAGGAGGGGCCGGGTTACGCAAAGAGTACTCATCAGAGGAAGCCCAAGGCCAAGCATGAAGATGGCGGTTCAATAAAGAGCTTAAGGCCCACGGGCGGCTTAAGACCATTGTAGTAAACCGCCATGATGGCATGACTTGTAACGTAAGGTAGATTTAACTGGTCACCGAGCCGGACTCTGTTTATAAGACGGCCGGGACTCTGTAAGCCACAGGGCGTCAACCCGTGTATATAAGGGGATGACCTGCTGACGACTTAGGGCAATAAACAACTCATCGAGAGCCGGGAATAGCGTATCTCGCTCCCTGGTCATCGAAACATCAATACCAACCCAACTAGACGTAGGCCTTACCTTCACCGTAAGGGGCCGAACTAGTATAAATCCTCTCGTGTCTCTTGTCCCGATTTAACCCCTTCAAGCTTCCTAGTTGCAATGGCTCCACAACTAAGTCCTTTCACGAGGACATCTGACGTGACTATTCCACGATAGTTGGCGCCCACCGTGGGGCCAGCGCATGGTGGATTTGAGTTCTTGAAGGGCAGCTTCGAAGGGCTCAAGGGGTACTTAGTGGGCCGGATGACCAAGAGTCGTCACGGCAAGATCTACATCGACGACGAAGGCTGGGGTCCCAACGCTGGCTCAATTGAGTACGGATACCAGGTCCCCTTCGGCGGAATCCACGTCTTCATCGGCCGGATCGGTGAGCCGGGCCCTGAGCCGGACAACTGCACCGACCTCGTCGAGACGGCTCAGCGTGCGAGGAAGACCGGGACTCAGCCGGTCATGAGGCGTGCCTTCGTGGGCTGTGTCCACAGAGAGGAACTTTCTGGATCTGAAGATGGGGGTGAGACGGTCGTCCTTTCAGACGGTGATTCGTCCGCCGGCTCAACAGATTCATTGTATCAGGTACGAGATGGCGCGCTCGGGGGCTGTTTCGATGGCATCAGTATTCCGGACCCCGATGAGCTGCCAAGATGGGCCGGAATCTTCATGGCTGGAACTCAGCCCAGTTCAAACTCTACGGCAACCGCAGCGATCACGTCCGAGTCAGGAGCAGCCGGGGCAGGCGGCCCCGTGCGCCCACTGGCTCTGGTGCTGATGGATCTCATGGACAAGCTTACGGCCCTGTTAACCGCCACGGTTATTCCCACAGACAAAGATGAGCATGACGCAGCGGTAGCACAGGTGCGTGAGGAGATAGTTCAGGCCAAGGAGGCTTTGGCAGCTGAGGATACTAGACTAGCTACAGAGCGGGCGGCTCTCGACGCCCGGGCACAGCGCTTGCAGTCAGAAGCTTACCCGCTCATGATGAGCTTAAATGCATCCAATGAGGTAATGAGGAGGAGACATCAGAAAACGCAGTCTCATTTACCTCCGAATTACGACCACCAGGTTCTCTTTGCTACACCCGGAGCCGGCCCTAGTAACCCGCCAGAGGCCGATCGGCTTATGACAGCCGGAACAGGAGGACCGGCTCAGCCTCGGGATATGGTGCCGCCTCACATGAGCATGCCACCGCCGTGTTATGTGCCGATTCCACCGGGTCACTTTTCCATCCCCATGGAGAATTTAATCGCAGCTTCAGCGCATTTAGCGGCTCTTCCTATGGAAGGTGATGACCCGATGGCAGTGGAAACCCGGAGGGTCAGAGAGCTCCTCCAGACAGCCCTGGCTCAGCAAGAGACCTATTCTTACAGCCGGGACAGGATTCATTCGACTCCCCTGCCCTGGGTAGCATCACCTCGCCAGAACCGGAGCCCGAGTTACAGCAGACGCATGGAGTCGGAAGCTTTGTCAAGCAATGCCCAATGACGTAACCAGCCCGGGGGCTATAATCTAGTGCTGGACCAAGTACGTCAGGAGAATGATCACCCGGAGTATCCAATGACATCTGTTGAGGCGGGAGTAGCCACTAGAGCCGACGGCGTCCCTTGCCTGGTGCCGGCTCTACGCGATGTACGTCTGCCCAAGGACTTCAAGGGACCTTGAAAGGTACCAAATTACACGGCCGATTTACAGCCCGGGGCGTGGATCGAGAGTTGTGAGATGGCCATGGAGCTGCTAGAGGTCAGTGACGCGGCAATGGCTAAGTATTTCACCATGATGTTAGATGGAACTGCCCGGTATTGGCTGAGGGCTTACCACCCAATTCCTTTGGATCATGGGGCGAGTTAAAGGCCCGGTTCATCCAGAACTTCAAGGACACCTGTAAGCAATCCATGTCGATGTAGACTTGACGGATTGCAAGCAAGAGGAAGGTGAATCCACCACCCATTGGGTACGCCGGGTCAAGGAGATAATTCATTCCTCCGATAAGATGGATGCCGGTTCTCGGTTCTTATGCTGGAGAAAAATTGCCGTTTTGAGCCGCTGAGGCAGAAACTGGGGCGCCTTAAACGTGACCTCACGGATATGGGTACGCTGATGGCGGCTTTAGTCAAATATGCCGATTCTGATAGTACCAAGGATCCCGCGTCTGACGATGAGAAGACAGGGAAGGGAAAAAGGAACGGTAATGGAAAGGGTCAACAACATAACCCGGGGAATCAAGGCGGCAATAAGCGTAAGGCGGACGGTAACCCGGAGTTTGTGGCCAATGCCAACGTACGGGGTAACAATCCGAGACGTAAGGGTAAACCGCCTCGATCCGGCGGGTCAAGCCCATCTTTGGAACAGCTACTCAATGAGCCTTGCCCAAGACACGGCACCAGGGAGCGGCCCGCCACGCATCTATGGAAGGATTGTGCAATCATGAAGGCGTTTAAAAACTCCAACACCTTTGATGGCGGTCATGGATCTGGCGGCGGCTCAGGGGCTGGCGGTTTTCATGGCCCGGGCGGCGGCTCAAATTCCGGTTTTCAGGGCATCCAGGTGGTAATAATCAGCAGCAATCTGGTCAAGGTGGACAGCAGCGGTAGCAGTCAGGTTATCGAAGCCATCCGAAGCAGTTGAGTGGTGGACAATATCACGTGTTTACCACTAGTTTGTGCAAACGTGACTAGAAGGTTCATAAGAGGGCTGTGAATTCTGTTGAGCCGGCAATTCCTCGTTATCTAAGGTGGTCAGAGCAGCCCATCATATGGAGCAGGGAGGATCATCCTCCGTGGGTTGATAACCCGGGTCAGTTGGCTTTGGTAGTGGCACCTCGGGTTGGTGGATATAAGTTCACCAAAGTCCTCATGGATGGGGGTAGTAGCATCAACATCCTCTACTACGAGACCTTTCAGCGCATGGGGTTGACTGATAAAAATCTGAGAACATCCAACACTGTTTTCCATAGAGTTGTCCCTGGTAAGTCGGCTTACCCAGTTGGCAGGATTGAGCTGGAGGTGCCTTTTGGAGACGAACATGACTCCAGAGCTGAGAAGTTGACGTTTGAGGTGGTCAAGATCAGGAGCCCATACCATGCTCTGTTTGGATGGCCGGCTTATGCTAAGTTTATGGCCCGGCCATGTTATGTTTATTTACAGCTCAAGATGCCGGGTTACAAGGGCACCATCACTGTACATGGCAGACGTAAGGTAGCATTGGAATGTGAAGAAGGTGACGCGGCTTATGCTGAGTCGGCCTGCGCAGCAGAGGAGCTCAAATTTTATCAAGATAATGTTGACCCGGCGGATATGACATCCCTGAAGAAGCCAACTACAGAGCACGACCCGGCGTTAAAATTTAAATCGGCAGCTGAGACAAAGCTTGTTGATTTTCACCCAGGTGACTCTTCTAAACAGTTCAGCATCAGTAGCAACTTGAATCCCAAATAGGAAAGCGCGCTCATTGAGTTCATCCGTGAGAACCGGGACATCTTTGCATGGAAACCCTCTGACATGCCGGGTGCACCGAGAGAACTCGCTGAGCACACTCTCAATATTGATCCAAAGTATAAGCCGGTCAGGCAGTTTCTTCGCCGTTTTAATGAAGAACGACGGAAGGCTATTGGGGAATAAGTCGCCCGGCTCTTAGCGGCCGGGTTTATCATTGAAGTTTTTCACCCGGAGTGGTTGGCTATCCCGATGCTTGTCCTCAAGAAGAACGACACCTGGCAGATGTGTGTGGACTACACGGACTTAAACAAGGCTTGTCCAGCTGACCCTTTTGCTCTTCCCCGTATTGATCAAATCATTGATGCTACGGCGGGTTGTGAGTGTTTGAGTTTTTTGGATGCTTACTCCGGTTATCATCAGATTAAGATGGCAGTTAAGGACCAGGAGAAGATGGCTTTCATCACACCGTTTGGAGCCTTCTGCTATGTGTCTGTGCCATTTGGGCTCAAGAGTGCCTAGGCGACTTATCAGCGGTGTGTGCAGAACTGTTTGCACGACCAAATTGGGCGTAATGTCCATGCCTATGTGAATGACATTGTGGTGAAGTCCAGAGAAAAGGAGACCTTGATATCTGACTTAAAGGAGACCTTTGATAATCTCCGGGTTTACAAGATGATGCTTAACCCGGCCAAATGTGTGTTTGGCGTTCCTGCGGGCAAGCTCTTGGGTTTTCTGGTGTCCAACAGAGGCATCGAAGCTAACCCGGAGAAGATTAAGGCGATTACCTCCCTGGCTAAGCCGGTGTGCATCAATGATGTTCAGCGACTGGCGGGTCGCGTTGCCGCCTTAAGTCGATTCATAAGTCGGCTCGGTGAGAAAGCCCTCCCATTGTATCAAATGATGAAGAAAACTGACACTTTTGTCTGGAGTGAGGCCGCTGATGCTGCTTTTGAGGACTTAAAGAGACAACTGTCTGAGCCGCTAGTTCTCACGGCTCCGATTGACAAAGAGCCTTTGCTGTTATATGTGGCTGCCAATTCACGAGCCGTCAGTGTTGCCATCGTGGTGGAGCGTAAGGAAGCCGGTAAGGAGCATCCAGTTCAACGGCCGGTTTACTACATCAGTGAGGTGCTCATTGAATCCAAGCAAAGGTACCTGCATTGGCAGAAGCTTGTTTACGGGGTGTTCATGGCAAACCAGAAGTTGAAGCAGTACTTTCAACGCCACCCTATAACTGTGGTCAGTTCTGCCCCTTTGGGAGACATCATTCAGAACAGGGAGGCCATAGGACGAGTCGCCAAGTGGGCCATTGAGCTTGGGCCTCACAATTTGAAGTACATGCCACATACTGCTATTAAGTCTCAGGCCTTGGTGGACTTCATCAATGATTGGACAGAGTTACAGGCCCCTGAGGAGAAGCCAGATAACACATACTGGACTATTCACTTTGACGGGTCCGGACAGCTAGAAGGCTCGGGGGCTGGAGTGGTGTTGACTTCCCCTTGAGGTGACAAATTTTGTTATGTACTCTGGCTTATGTTTCCATGTACTAACAATGCAGCTGAATATGTGGCATTACTCCATGGTCTCCGGATGGCTAAGGAGATGAACTTAAGCCGGCTACGATGCTTGGGCGACTCAGATCTGGTGGCTCAACAAGTGTCAGGCAAATGGGATTCCAAGGACCCCCTTATGGCGGCTTATCGTCGTGAGGTAGATGCTGTGGCTGGTCACTTCACGGGTTATCAAGTGGAGCACATCGATCGAAGGAAGAACGAGGCGGCTGATGCTTTAAGCCGATTGGGATCCCAACGTAAGCCGGTGCCGCCCAATACCTTTCTCGATGTGTTACATAACCCTTCTATCAAGGTTCCTACCGAGGAAGAATTAGCAGTGCCAGACCCGGAGGCACAGCTGGTGGCGGCTCTTCATGTTATCCCGGATTGGACGGTGCCTTACTTGGCTTATATGACCCGGGGTGAATTGCCGGAGGATGAGACATTGGCGAGACAAATCGTCAGGCGCTCTAAATCCATGACGATCGTTAACGGCGAGTTACATCACCTCAGCGTCATGGGGGCGTTTCAATGCTGCGTATCGCCTACAGAAGGCCAAGAAATACTCCGTGAGATCCATGAAGGAGATTGTGGCCATCATGCCGGGTCAAAATCCCTCGTAGCCAAGGCTTTTCGTCATGGTCTCTATTGGTTGACGGCTCATGCTGATGCGGAGGACCTGGTCAGTAAATGTGATGGGTGTCAAAAGTTCTCACAACGAGCTCATGTACCGGCTCAAGAATTAAGGATGATCCCAATTACTTGGTCGTTTGCAGTCTGGGGGCTTGACATGGTTGGACCTTTCAAAAGGTCTAAAGACAAAAAGACACATCTACTAGTGGCAGTGGATAAGTTTGCCAAGTGGGTTGAGGCAGAGCTGGTCAGTAAATGTGATGCAGCCACGGCGGTTCAGTTCATGAAAAAGGTGATCTTTCATTTTGGTTTTCCACATAGCATCATAATTGATAATGGCACTAATCTCTCTAAGGGTGCCATGGAAGAGTTCTATCAAATAGAACATATCTGGCTTGATGTTTCGGCCGTTGCTCATCCTAAATCCAATGGTCAAGCAGAGAGAGCTAATCAAGAGATCCTGAAAGGTATCAAACCCCGACTCTTAGTCCCCTTACAGCGGACTCCGGGTTGTTGGGTGGAGGAGTTACCCTCCGTGTTATGGAGCATCAACACTATGCCTAACAGATCTACGGGATACACACCTTTCTTCATGGTTTATGGAGCAGAGGCGGTCCTGCCAAGTGACATCCGGCACGACTCACCTCGTGTGGCGGCTTACGTTGAGGCGGATAACGAAAAGGCTCGTCAGGATGCACTTGACTTGTTGGACGAGGAGCGAGACTTGGCAATAGCCCGCTCGGCGATTTATCAGCAAGACCTACGCCGCTATCACAGCCGCCGGGTTAGGAGCAGAACCTTTCAGGAAGGCGACTTGGTGCTCCGGCTCATTCAGGATCAGTCTGATATGCACAAGCTATCCCCGCCTTGGGAAGGGCCCTTTGTGGTCAGCAAGAATCTGCAAAACGGGTCATATTATCTCATCGATATTCGAGATCACAAGGACTCATTTAAATCGGAGGAAGAGACCCGCCGGCCGTGGAATATAGCTCATCTCCGGCCTTACTATACCTAAGTTACCAGTTTTTAAAGATACCTTTTTATGATGTACATATTATATAGGGCAATAAAGCAGGACCTCGGTCCTTTTCCCCCATAAAGAATGTTTCATGTTTTCTTTATCAAGTGATGGACATTGCCAACAAGGGACGGATCATATCTGAATCTGACTTTCCCTTTGGACCGGCTTATGATCATATCTGAATCTAGCCATGGTCACTTGGTGGCTTCCTGTTCAAACATAGGTCGTATTCAAACCAAAGAGGACATAGCTGTCGATACCCACTTGATCGGCATACTGCCAAACCCGCTTGGGGGCTTCCTGATTATATTTGAATCATAGCTTAACCCCTTTGGGTCTGACGTGGATCGTATTCGAATCAGCGTCATTAACCAACTCTTATGTTTACTTGGGGCTTCCTGTTCAAACATAGGTCGTATTCGAACCAAAGAGAACATAGCTGTTGATACCCACTTGATCGGCATCGCCAAAGCCACTAGGGGCTATATGATCATATCCGAATCTTAGCTTAACCCCTTTGGAACGGTTCTCTGATCGTATTCAAATCAGGAGCATGTGAACATTGCTTATAAGTATGATTACTTTAACTCTCATTGAAACCTTCTTGAGGAGATGGTTTTTGATCCTTCCGGTTTTATATTGATTACCTCAAGTTCTAAAAGTACCAGGTAAAAACTTATATAAGACGGAGAGGTTATCAAAAGAGTCGCAGGTATGCTGTTATGATTATGTTTTAACTAATCTTGAACCGGCTTATACAGGTGGTTTTTGATCATGACCGGGTTATCAATATTTTATAACCCACTGGCGCAGTGAGCCGTCCAGGAAACATTTCCTATTTTATATGCAGGATAAAACGGAGCAAGGTAAAATATCAAGGAAACACATGATTACCATAAGCAAGAAGAATTTAGTGATGGCGGCTTAACAAAAGCAATAAGTACCATAAGGCATGACAGGCATCAAGGAGTTTTTCTATCCTATTACAAGACTCCCCGAGTCTAAACAAGTGAGGCATTGTTCTTTGCAAAGTTATAACCCGGCTGGCGGCTCATTCCTCCGGCTGGCTTGATGACTCCGGGTTATCCTTCCCCGCCTCTCCTTCGGTTGTTTTGTCCTGGAAGGTGGACAAGGCCGAGTCAATGCCGCTCAAAGCTTCAAATTCAGCTTCATCATCTATTAAACTGGCCGGGTCCACTTCAGGGGCAAAGATATGCTTATGCGTTGGAGGGATCAGGCTGATGTGGTCATATGGGGCGTTTGGGATTCTCCAGTTCTCGCTATCATAACCCGACGAATACTTAGTGAGATCAGTGTCCTCCCCAATGAGAGTCGCCAGGGGGCGTACGACTTTAACACAGGCAGTGAAGTCTTGTTCGCCAAAAGCAGTGTCGTCCTCCTTAAGGCTTGGATATCCAAGAGAGAGGTCAGCAAGGTCAAGTTCTGGCACCCATGCTCTTGCCCGACTCAACGCAGCCACGGCTCCGGCTCTCGCGGATGCCCGCCTTAAGTCTTGAATGCGTTGAGGTAGCACCTAAAGATGTCTCAACACGTCTTGCAGGAGCCGGGGAGAGGTATTTGATAAGGCCACAGCGGCCAACGCATGCTGTGACCCGGAGTACAGCTGTTCTACCAAGGTATACACTGCCTTACGCTTGACCAGCATATCTTCCTTCAGATTGGTACTCCTGGGGCCTGCATATTCACAGGTATAACAGTAAGACGGAGGCAACTATTATGATAATTCTTGAAGGATTACAATATTTACGGGCAGCTTACCAAAGATAGTTGAGACCATTTGGGATATCTGCCGCTTTAAGTCGGACAGCTCATTTGTTGCCTCGGCAAGAGATGCCTCCGCTGTTTCAGCCCGAGTCACCAGTGAAGCCCTCTCATCAACCCAAGTCTTCTTTTCCGATTCAAAATTTTTCTTCGGCTTCTCTTGTTCAGAGACACTGAATTTAAACTTGGAATTGGCTTTCTGAGCTTCGAGCTCTTGGGTTTTCAACTGACTCTTCAGATCGGCAATCTTCGCCTCAAATTGACTTATGGTGGCCTGCATTGACATCAGGCTATGGTAAGAATCTTGGTAAGATAACATTCAAGTCCCAAGCATTTTACAAGTAAAGATACTTGGCACTTGGGGGCTAATGTATGTTTAAAGAATTTTTAATCTATTTTACCAAGTCACACATTTTAAGTCTCAAGCACTTTACAGGTAAAGGTACTTGACACTTGGGGGCTAATGTGTATCCCAAATTCAAAGTTTCATGTTATCTCCGGGTTAAACATATTTAATTTAAACCGGACAAAACTAGTAGCAAGCAGATTATTAAGTCTACAACATATTCATCCATAAGCAATAGACTTGGGGGCTGGTGCAGTAAGAAAGATTCAGAGTAAAAGCTTAAAATTTACCTTAGATTTATGTTGTATTTGCTTCACCATGTCAATTTCCAGGTCACGACTACTGTGTACTTGGTTCAGATAGCCCGAGACTATATCACCAATACTTAGGTGAGAGTAATCAGTGATGTCTTGTTTGGACTTCCGACGCTGGGCAAACTCCTCTTTGGCAGTGCATTGGGCAAGGGCAGTAGGCCGGCCCGGTTCAACATATTGGCTCTTCACAATTTCAACCTCCGGGTCAGTCGTCTTGGCCGGGCTAGGAGTTTCCGGGTCATCCGAGTTGTGAATAATGTCTTCTGCAGGCGGATCAGAAGTTGGCACCGGAATATTAGAAGCCGGTTCAGGCGGTGGCTGAGGAGTGAAGCTGTCAGGAACGGATGAGTCAAGCACCGGTTCAGTAACCACCGGGTCTTGGCACGGCTTATTCTTCTTTGCCCTCTTGCTGGGCTTTACTTGCAAGTTGTCAATCAAAGTGGAAGGATAAGTATCAAAGTATAAGTATGGATAAACTTAAAGTAAGAAAGGTTATATTAACCGGGAGCCGTTTTGAAAGCCGGCATGTTCGATTGCATTGACTCATCAGAAGAAGGGGAGGTATTCTGATAGTTGGAGTCAGATGAATTGAGAGGTTGGCGAATCAAACCCATCAAGGGTAAAAAAAATGTAAGTCGGAGATAACCTTAGTCCGACGCTTCCTGGTTACGTCGGGTAAGCCGGAGGAAAGCTCTGCGTCCTGGTTGGCCCGAGTCTGTCGCCGTTTCTCAAGTTGTTGTTGCTTCAAAAGAAATTGAGGATCTTGGTAAGCAAGAGGGTGTGAAAACCTTACTTTCCGGGTCACCCTTCGGATTCTTTGTGTTGGCAAAGGCTCTGAGTCGGAGGAAATTATAGTTACCTCTTCGCCAGCTGCTTGACTGTTCCCAGTATCCTCCTGAAAGGATCAAATATCAGTAAAGTAACGGTAAAGGGTGTTAAAGAAAATCAAAAAAGATTACCTCTTCCTCATCCGAAGAAGAGTCGTCCAATTTAAGCATGTCAGAGGTGCTGGGTTTCTTCTTCTTAGAGGTGCCCGTCCTGGCGGCTTTTCTTTCAGTTTTCTTGGCCGCCCTGGCCTGTTTGGCAGCCTCATGGTCATATTTGACCTTCCAGAAATTATCATCGGTCTGTGGAAAAAGACAAGGAATCATAAGTACCAGAAGGTAACATATTAAAGAGTATTTTGTGAGGATTAGTAACTTACCGCAGGAGCCGGGTTCTTCTTGCAGAAGGGAAGTAAACCAAAGGTGTTGCTAGTTATAGTGCCCTCCTTCAATAGTGATTGGACTGTAGCATCTACCACATCATCTGGTAAGTCCTCAGGGCTATGACGGATTGGGTCTTCCTTTTCGCCTGTGTAAGTACACATTAAGCCGGAACGGCGGCTTAATGGTAGTATCCGCCAGGTGACCCAGACCCAGACCAAATCGATGCCATTTAACCCGTTGCCTAAAAGGGCTTTGATCTTCCGGATGGTGCGATTAAGAGGCAGGCGCTCAACAGCAGTTAACTTGTCCGCCAGGTGATGGTTGGACTCAAGATGCAGGGCACGAAAGCCGGGCAGAGGCTTCTCATTAGCCGGAGAGGTGTCTTGACAATAGAACCACGTCTGGTTCCAGTCTTTTGGGTAACTCGGCAGCTCAGCGTAAGGAAAAAGGCAATCTCTCCGCCGCTGGATTGAGATGGCGCCAAGCTCAAGACTAGGCCCGTTGGCGCGTTCATTCTGCCGGTTCAAGTAAAAAAGTTCTCTGAACAGCAGCAAACTTGGTTCCTCTCCTAAGTATACCTCATAGAAGACTTCGAAGTTACACAGATTTGACACGGAATTGGGTCCAATGTCTTGAGGCTTCAGGTCAAAGAAATCCAAAACTTCCCTGAAGAATTTTGAGCCGGGAGGGGCAAATCCCCGGTTCATATGGTCTGTGAAAACTACTACCTCCCCATCTTTGGGTTGAGGTATCTCCTCAGACGGATGAGGAGCACGATAGGACATGGCCAACTTTTTTGGTAGATGGCCAGACTTTACAAACTCGGCAAGTTTGCTTTTGGTTACTGTGGATGGAACCCAATTGCAAGTCACAGGGGCCTTGGCCGCCTTAGGAGCCATAACAGCAGCGGCCTATGACAAAGTAAGAAAGCTCCGGTTCAAGCTTAACCCGGGAGAAATATTCAAGATTATTTAAAATAGCGTCTTAAGCAAGGGACCTAATGATATAAGGGTGATTGTGCAGTAAAGCTTAAGCCACTATCAGGATCAACAGTCATTCAAAGATTTTTAAGGTCATAAGAGGAAGGCAAGGCTTACAGTTCAGTGTCATTTATTTAAACTGGACGCCTAGACAGTGGTGATAAAAGTAAGTTTTCCAGAAGAAGCTTTCCGGGTGATAGAAACATGTTTCACGGATAACAGTTATTATTATGGATCAAACTATTGCTCTAAAGGAGAAATTTTCTAGACCTAAAATCAGGGCAGAGAAGTTCATGCATTCAAAGGAGGTTTCCAAATAAGAGAAATGAGATCTATTTCTATGCAAGATCAACACAAACAACTACCGCAGCAGTTCTGCACAGTTTTTACAATCTAAACAGGCTGTGGCAGTGCAAACTAGCAAGGATTCGCATCGGGCGGTGATGAACCCGATGAACTTGGCAGAGCTTCAAGATAGATCTAAGAAAGGGGAAGAAAGGAACTCATAGATGAGGATAAACTGCGGAGGCTCGCCATCGATCTCTGGTTACAGTCAAGTCGATGCAGCGGCCTGAGTCGATGAAGACGAGGGGGTCGATGGTGACGGCGGCGGAGCTTGAGAGGTAGAGAGGAGAGGAAGAAGACGACTGAAAGGGTAAAAAGGAAAGGACCCAAGTCGTGGCTATTTATAGGGAGAAGATAACTGAGACGGCACGGGAAACGAGGAGATAACAATTATTATCCAGCGGCCCTGACGCCTCGATTTTCGGAGTAGTCAGTAAAGAAGAGATCCGTTGAAGGATTCGGTGGAATAAAAAATGAGTTAAAGGAAGAATGACGTCATGCCGAGTTAAGATGGATCCATAAGATGACGTCATGGCGGGTTAACAAAAACCCTCTATATAGTCAGAAGACTGAAGATTTAATTCTTCAAAAATATTTTTTAGAATGACATGAACAGGTTCAAATCAATCTGGAGCCTAATGTTGGGGATATGACTATTTGTGTAAGCCGCCCAGGAGGGGCCGGGTTACGCAAAGAGTACTCATCAGAGGAAGCCCAAGGCCAAGCATGAAGATGGCGGATGAATAAAGAGCTTAAGGCCCACGGGCGGCTTAAGCCCATTTTAGTAAACCGCCATGATGGCATGACTTGTAACGTAAGGTAGATTTAACTGTCACCGAGCCGGACTCTGTTTATAAGCCGGCCGGGACTCTGTAAGCCACAGGGCATCAACCCGTGTATATAAGGGGACGACCTGCTGGTGACTTAGGGCAATAAACAACTCATCGAGAACCAGGCATAGCATATCTCGCTCCCTGGTCATCGAAACATCAATACCAACCCAACTAGACGTAGGCCTTACCTTCACCTTAAGGGGCCGAACTAGTATAAAACCTCTCGTGTCTCTTGTCCCGATTTAACCCCTTCAAGCTTCCTAGTTGCGATGGCTCCACAACTAAGTCCTTTCACGAGGACATCTGGCGTGACTATTCCATGACAGGTAGTAAAGGTAAATTCTCTCTATAGATATGATAAAGTTGAAATCTCGTCTACTAAATTTCACAGCCAATGTTTAGATGAATTTGATGACTTTATGGCTAGGCAAGAAAGTTTTAATTCTTATGTTGGTAGAGAATTAAAGAGTAATGCTTTCATGATTGGACGCTTGAGTGATTATATGGCTAGAGTTAAAGGTGAATTTAAACTCATTAGCAAATATGCTTCTATGGTTACCACTCAAGCTGAACAAGTACTTAAAGCTCAAAGTGATTTGCTCGATGAATTAAATAATAAACATGATTTTGCTGTTAGAGTGGCTAGTAGAACTGGTAGAATGACTCTGGAACCTTTGTATCCTGAAGGCCACCCTAAGAGAATTGAGCAAGATTCTCAGAGAAATAATTTAGATGCACCTAGTCCTTCTAAAAAGAAGAAAAAGAAAAATGATAGGACTTTGCATGCTTCTAGTGAACCTGTTGTAGACACACCTGAGAATCCTAATGATACTTCTATTTCTGATGCTGAAACACAATCTGGCGATGAACATGAACCTAGTGATAATGTTAATGATAATGTTCATGTTGATGCTCAACCTAGCAATAATAATGATGTAGAGATTGAACCTGCAGTTGATCTTGATAACCCACAATCAAAGAATCAATTTTATGATGAGAGACTTTGTTGCTAGGAAGCACGGTAAAGAAAGAGATCCATGGGTTAAGAAACCCATGCCCTTTCCTCCTAGGCCATGAAAAAGGATGATGAGGATTTTGAGCGCTTTGCTGAAATGATTAGACATATCTTCTTACATATGCGCTTAACTGATATGCTTAAAGTAAACCCTTATGCTAAATATATGAAGGATATCATTAAAAATAAAAGAAAGATACCGGAAGCTGAAATTTCCACCATGCTTGCTAATTATACTTTTAAAGGTGGAATACCTAAGAAACTTGGAGATACAGGAATACCAATTATACCATGCTTCATTAAAAGAAACTATGTCAAAACTGCTTTATGATCTTGGAGCTGGTGTTAGTGTTATGCCTCTCTCTTTATATCGTAGACTTGAATTGAATAAGTTGACACCTACTAAAATATCTTTGCAAATGGCTGATAAATCAACTGCTATACCTGTCGGTATTTGTGAGGATGTACCTGTTGTGGTTGCAAATGTCACTATCTTAACATACTTTGTTATTCTTGATATTCCCGAGGACGATTGCATGCCGATTATCCTTGGTAGACCCTTTTTGAATACTGTAGGGGCTTTTACTAATTGCAACAAAGCCAATGACACTTTTCGTGTTAATGGTAATGAGCATACGGTACACTTTCTGAGGAAACAACCTCAAGTTCATAGCATCAATTCTATTGGAAAAATTCCAACTATAATTATTGGAGGTTTTGAATTTCCTCTTCCTACTGTCAAGAAAAAATATTATATTCTTATTATAGGGGATGTGCATATCCCCGTTGAGGTAACCTAGTGTTATTCGAAATTTCTCCGGTTCCATGTTATTCGGAATGAGTTTGTTAACAAGACCTGATCAACCTTGTTAGTGGATTCCTTTTGATGATCCTGAGATGGATGAAACTAGAAGGCACAACCTTTTGTACCCTCTTTTTACTTTCTGTTATTTAGATTAAATAAAGCAAAGATAGTATTTTCTGTCTATTTTCTGATTTATCCATGCAGTAAAAAAATACCCCGAAAATAAAAGTTCTCCAAATGCCCTGCAAATTTAGTATGATTTTTTATGAAATATTTGAAGATTTTAGGCACTGAGAACACAGCAGGGGGCAAGCACCTGGCCACGAGGGTCCAGGGCGCGCCCACTCCCCCTGGGTGCGCCCCCTGCCTCGTGGGCCCATGGTGGCCCCCCTCGTATTCCTGCACCCACACACTCCATCTTCCTCCCAAAAAATCCCCATCCAGCTCAAGCAGGAGTTCTATCTCATTTTGCTGTGATTTTTCATCTCCTTGCTCAAAGCTCCACTCGCAAAACTGCTTTGGGAGATTGTTGCTTGGTATGTGACTCCTCCAATGGTCCAATTAGTTTTTGTTCTAGTGCTTTATTCATTGCAAATTTTTGCTGCATAGGTGACCCTGTTCTTGAGCTTGCATGTCAAATTTATGAGGTCCCAAGTAATTCTAATGCATAATATAGGCTCTAGGCACTTGTGGGAGTAGTTGCTATCAATCTTGTTTAGTTTGATTCACTTTTATTTTGAAGTTACTAAAAATTTCAGAAATTTTCAGAAAAAGATGAAGAGATTGTTCTTGAGGGCCTCCTCTAGCCAAAGCTCCAAGGATAAACAAGCTAAGGAGAAATAAAAGGCCAAGTATAATCTTCCTCGCGTAGCGGAAGTAAGGCCGTGTGAGTGGCCTTGTGATAATTTCTTGAGAGCAGCCAGAATTTATGAAGACTTTTATTCTTTGGCTGAAAATGCGGGCCTCACTGACTTCCTCCACGACCGGATCGAACAGTATCTCTTACTCACCAATACTTTCGTGCAAAACTTTTAGTATTATCCTAAGAATTCACCTCCTTCAGTATCTTTTCATTTATATGATGAGGCTAAGGAAATGTCATTACGTAATTTTTGTGTGGCTTGCAGAATACCCTTTGAGGGTAGCTTAGATGAACCACATCTTAAAGATGTGGATGGTTTTATTGATACTATTACTGTAGGGGAATCGAGGAAGGGTTCCGATGCGAGAATCACTAGCATACATTTTCCTGTTTTATGCTACTTTGCCATATTTGCTAGTAGATGCTTAATTGGT
Organism: Triticum timopheevii; assembly: GCA_963921465.1. Taxonomy (NCBI): domain Eukaryota; kingdom Viridiplantae; phylum Streptophyta; class Magnoliopsida; order Poales; family Poaceae; genus Triticum; species Triticum timopheevii. The sequence goes on from OY997270.1 coordinate 112,314,848, forward strand.
CGTGGAAATAGTGGAAACTTCAGTGTTCCTGATATTATTATTCTGCTCCATGCTTTATTCGGTGATAACACTTTTAGTATGGGTGACATTATTGCTAAACGGTTAAGCTTAAACCGTACAAAGGGCCCCATCTTTGGAGGTATCTATGTTGCACGCCTTGCTAAACATTTCGAGATACCTATTAGGCATGATGAGAAAGAGGAGACACTGCTGCCCCCTACCTTTTTAGATTACAGGAGCATGGTGCCGCATGAGTTTATTGTTGAATGCATTACTATTAGTTTATATTGGGTATGACTTGACTGGATCTCTTTTACCATGAATTACAATATCTAGTGAGTCCTTGATCTTTAAAGGTGCTCTGTATTTATGTTTTGCGGTCTCATAAAGGGCTAGCAAGACACCATCTTGTTATATCATATTATGATTGTTTTGAGAAAGTGTTGTCATCCGAGATTTATTATTATTGCTCGCTAGTTGATTATGCCATTTATATGAGTAAACATAAGACCTAAGTGATATTGTGAATATGGTTAGTTCATAATCTTTGCTGAAAACTTGAATGCTGGCTTTACATATTTACAACAACAAGAGCAAACAGAGTTTGTAAAAGTTTTTCTTTATCACTATCAGTTTATCAACTGAATTGCTTGAGGACAAGCAAAGGTTTAAGCTTGGGGGAGTTGATATGTCTCTAACGTAACTACTTTTCCAAACACTTTTGCCCTTATTTTGGACTCTAACTTGCATGATTTGAATGAAACTAACCCGGATTGACGTTGTTTTCAGCAGAACTGCCATGGTGTTATTTATTGTGCAGAAAACAAAAGTTCTCAGAGTGACCTGAAAATCCATGGAGGTAACTTTTGGAAAACATAAAAAATACTGGCGAAAGAATCAAGGCCAGGGGCCCCACACCCTGTCCACGAGGGTGGGGACGCGCCCCCTCCCCCTGGGTGTGCCCCCCTCTCCCGTGGGGCCCCTGCTGCTCCACTGACCTCAACTCCAACTCTATATATTCCGTTTCGCAGAGAAAAAAATCAGAGAGAAAGTTTCATCGCGTTTTACGATACGGAGCAGCCGCCAAGCCCTAATCTCTCTCGGGAGGGCTGATCTGGAGTCCGTTCGGGGCTCCGGAGAGGGGGGATTCGTCACCGTCGTCACCATCAACCATCCTCCATCACCAATTTCATGATGCTCACCGTCGTGCGTGAGTAATTCCATCATAGGCTTGCTGGACGGTGATGGGTTGGATGAGATTTACCATGTAATCAAGTTAGTTTTGTTATGATTTGATCCTTAGTATCCACTATGTTCTGAGATTGATGTTGCTATGACTTTGCTATGCTTAATGCTTGTCACTAGGGCCCGAGTGCCATGATTTCAGATCTGAACCTATTATGTTTTCATGAATATATGTGAGTTCTTGATCCTATCTTGCAAGTCTATAGTCACCTATTATGTGTTATGATCCGACAACCCCGAAGTGACAATAATCGGGATACTTCTCGGTGATGACCGTAGTTTGAGGAGTTCATGTATTCATTAAGTGCTAATGCTTTGGTCCGGTTCTCTATTAAAAGGAGGCCTTAATATCCCTTAGTTGCCATTCGGACCCCGCTGCCACGGGAGGGTAGGACAAAAGATGCCATGCAAGTTCTTTTCCATAAGCGCGTATGACTATATTCGGAATACATGCCTACATTACATTGATGAACTGGAGCTAGTTCTGTGTCACCCTATGTTATAACTATTGCATGAGGAATCGCATCTGACATAATTATCCATCACTAATCCAATGCCTACGAGCTTTTAACATATTGTGCTTTGCTTATTTACTTTTCCGTTGCTACTGTTACAATCACTACAAAACTGCTATCATTACTTTTGCCACTGTTACCATTACTATCGTACTACTTTGCTACTAAATACTTTTTTGCGGATACTAAGTTATCCAGGTGTGGTTGAATTGACAACTCAACTGCTAATACTTGAGAATATTCTTTGGCTCCCCTTGTGTTGAATCAATAAATTTGGGTTGAATACTCTACCCTCGAAAACTGTTGCGATCCCCTATACTTGTGGGTTATCAGCCAGCGTGAGGACGGCATCGAAGAAGTCGCGGCAGCTAAGCGCTTCATCTCTGGTGTCGAGACGAGCTAGCGATGGTGCTAGGGTTTGAGCAAGATGGTGAGGTGGAAGAGGAGATAATGACCGCGTGGGCAAGTATTTATAAGGAGGAGGGCGGCGCAGTGCAATTACACAGGTGCCCCTAGCGATTCACATCTGAAGGACATGTGACATGCATGCAACTTATCAGGAGTTGAACCATGTACCCATGCACGCCTGGATTGTCGGGTGGTCGTTGAGACAGTCCTGGATTAGGGGGTCCTCGGACAGCCGGACTATGTACTTATGCCGGACTGTTGGACTATGAAGATACAAGATTGAAGACTTCGTCCTGTGTCCGGGTGGGTCTCTCCTTTCCGTGGAAGGCAAGCTTGGCAATTCGGATATGTAGATTTCCTTCTCTGTAACCGACTCTGTGTAACCCTAGCCCCCTCCGGTGTCTATATAAACTGGAGGGTTTAGTCCGTAGGACAACAACAATCATAATCATAGGCTAGCTTCTAGGGTTTAGCCTCTACGATCTCGTGGTAGATCAACTCTTGTAATACTCATATCATCAAGATCAATCAAGCAGGAAGTAGGGTATTACCTCCATAAAGAGGGCCCGAACCTGGGTAAACATTGTGTGCCCCGCCTCCTATTACCATTAGCCTTAGACGCACAGTTCGCGACCCCCTACCTGAGATCCGCCGGTTTTGACAAAAAAGGGAATGACAAAGCATCTGGGAATAAACGATTAATTTCTATCAATAAACCTGCTAAAGCACCAAACCATAGAGTACTTAGCACGGGTGCTACAGAGAGATATGTTTTTATATCCTGTATTGAAAATCCTCCTTCCTTGTTGGAATACATATATGATCATAAACTCTTTCCCAAGATTGTTATGCTATATATAAAATGAACCATATCGACGAAATTTTCCTATCCCTAAAAAAGAAAAAGATGACCCCTTCACTGACATTGATGCTTTCATTGAGAGTTCCACTGTGTCATCATGGTAAGGCTTGATGGCTCCTTCAATCATCCACAATGATGCGATCTAGGGTGAGGTTTTCCTCCCCGGACAGATCTTCATATTCGGCATCTTCGCACTGCGGGCCAACTTGCTTGGCCATCTGGAGCAGATCAATAGCTACGCCCCTGGCCACTAGGTTAGGTTTGGAAGTCTAAACTACACTACCGACATCCGCGGAGACTTGATCATCGACGGATTCGAGCCCATGATAGGTGCATCGTACAGTCACGATGAGCATGACTTAGATCTGCCATCGGACGGTGTTCAGGAGAACGCACCTGCAGCTGCCCTGGCCTTAGATCCAGAGCAGATCGTGCCATCCGAGGACAGGTGGATAGACCCCGCCACGGAGGCCTTACACTCATCGACGATAGAGCCGAACACAGACTTCGCCTCCAATGAGGTATGTGTCGTCCAACCCCCAGACTCGTCTCCGGCCACAGGCTCCGAATCTCGTATATCCGTGCCCACCAAACCTAACTGGGCGCCGATCATGGAGTTTAGCTTCGCGGATATCTTTCAGCACTCGCTCTTGGGCGATGTGCTAAACTCATTAAAATCTCTCTCCCTGTCAGGATACTCTTGGACGAACTATGTCCGGCTTGAGTGGGAAGCGGACGACGAAGAAATTTGTTACCCACCCACCACCCACTTGATAGCCACTGTCGAGGACTCAACCGACATGCTTGATTTCGACTCCGAAGACATCAACGGTATGAATGACGACCCCTGTGCTTCACCGATGAGGTGCTAGATCATGAATTTCCAGAGGGATTTAAACCCGTAAACATAGAGGTATACGACAGAATGACAGACCCTGCAGTCTGGATTGAGGACTTTATTCTTCACATCAACATGGCTCGTGGAGACGATCTCCACGCCATCAAATACCTGCCCCTCAAGTTGAAAGGACCAGATCGGCACTGGTTGAAAAGCCTCCCCGAAAACTCAATTGGAAGTTGGGAGGAACTTGAGGACGCTTTGAGGGCCAATTTTCAAGGGACCTATGTCCGACCTCCGGATGCAGACGATTTAAGTCACATAATCCAACAACCCGGAGAGTCAGCCCGTAAGCTTTGGAATAGATTTCTCACCAAGAAGAACCAAATCATCGATTGCCCAGATGCTGAAGCCTTAGCGGCTTTCAAACACAGTGTCCGGCATGAATGGCTCGCCGGACACCTCGGCCAGGAAAAACCGAGGACAATGGCAGCCCTAACAAGCCTTATGACCCGCTTTTGCGTGGGCGAGGAAAGTTGGTTGGCCCGCAGCAGCACCAGCGACCCAGGCACATCCGAAGTCAGGGACGGCAATGGGAAGCCGCGACGCAATAAAAACAAGCGTCGAAATAATGAAGATAGCCTAGATAACACGGTTGTAAACGCCGGATTCAGGGGCTCTCGACCCGGTCAACGGAAAAAGCCATTTAAAGGCAGCAGAGATGGACCGTCCAGCCTAAACAAAACTCTAGATAGATCACGTAAGATTCATGGCACCCCCGAGAAACCTGCGAATCACACCAATAGAGAATGCTGGGTCTTCAAGCAGGCCGGCAAGCTAAACGCCAAACACAAGGGGAGGGAGCCGCCATGTGAAGACGAGGACGAACCTCGCCAGCCGAACACTGGGGGACAGAAAAATTCCACCAGAGGTCAAAACAATGAACATGATTTACGCAGCTCACATACCAAAGAGGAAGCGCAAACGCGCACTCCGAGACATGTAAGTTGTAGAACCAGTTGCCCCCCAAATTCAACCCATGGTCGGCCTGCCCGATCACTTTCGATCACAGGGATCATTCGACTAGTATCCAGCATGGAGGTTCGGCTGCCATGGTACTCGACCCAATAATTGACGGATACCATCTCACCCGAGTCCTCATGGACGGCGGCAGTAGTCTTAATCTGATATATCAGGACACTGTCCGTAAGATGGGGATAAACCCGTCAAGAATTAGCCAAAGCAATACTACCTTTAAAGGAGTAATAACAGGCGTAGAGGCCCGCTGCATGGGCTCTCTAACACTAGAGGTTGTATTCGGTTCTCCCGACAACTTCCGAAGTGAAGAACTAATCTTCGACATCGCTCCATTCCGAAGCGGCTACCATGCACTACTCGTAAGAATGGCCTTCGTTAGTTTCAATGCAGTACCGCATTATGCTTATCTTAAACTTAAGAAGCCCAGTCCACGTGGCGTCATCACAATCAGCGGAAATACAGAGCGTTCCTTGCGTGCGGAAGAATATGTGGTGGCTCTAGCAGCCAAACCACTGAACGGCCTCTCTAACCCGAATAAATGATCGGTCGTCGAGACCATGGACACGGCTAGACGCGTCCGGCACACCACTAGTTGTAGCAACCCAGATAAACCTGAGCTTGGTCGACGGATATGCCCCCATATGTGGTGCTAGGGGCTGCCCGAATGTAAAAGGGTCCATAGTTCGGCTCGACCCTATTAATACACAATAGATTGAATTCTCATGGTTCATCAAGAATAACCAACTTTTCGCATGATCACACCAGATTCTTTCACCTGGGTTTTTCCTTTTTTACAAATGATCATCGTGCTACACCCTTCCAGGATATGGCTCAACGGAGACAAAGGCGCAGACGTGCAGCAGGGCCCCGTTCAAAGGTTTCTTTTTAGATTAAGACCCCGTGTAAACCTTTTTTATTGTCTCTTGTTGCTTCACACCATCCGGGCACTTAAAACAACCGAGAGGGATACTGGCGTTATTGGCAAGCTCTTTCGTCATGCCAGATTAATGCACGTACCTGGAAATTGAGGGCTCATTATCGAGGGTGGTACTTGATGTCTACTACACAACCTTCTTCTTGTAGACGTTGTTGGGCCTCGAAGTGCAGAGGTTTGTAGGACAGTAGCACATTTCCCTCAAGTGGATGACCTAAGGTTTATCAATCCGTGGGAGGCGTAGGATGAAGATGGTCTCTCTCAAGCAACCCTGCAACCAAATAACAAAGAGTCTCTTGTGTCCCCAACACACCCGATACAATGGTAAGTTGTATAGGTGCACTAGTTCGGCGAAGAGATGGTGATACAAGTGCAATATGGATTGTAGATATAGGTTTTTGTAATCTGAAAATATAAAAACAGCAAGGTAACTAATGGTAAAAGTGAGCGTAAACGGTTTTGCAATGATAGGAAACAAGGCATAGGGTTCATACTTTCACTAGTGCAAGTTCTCTCAACAATAATAACATAGATAGATCATATAACAATCCCTCAACATGCAACAAAGAGTCACTTCCACTCCAAAGCCAGTAATAGTGGAGAACAAACAAAGAGATTATGGTAGGGTACGAAACCACCTCAAAGTTATTCTTTTGGATCAATCTATTCAAGAGTTTGTACTAGAATAACACCTTAAGACACAAATGAACCAAAACCCTAATGTCACCTAGATACTCCATTGTCGCCTCAAGTATCCGTGGGCATGATTATACGATATGCATCACACAATCTCAGATTCATCCAACCAACACAAAGTACTTCAAAGAGTGCCCCAAAGTTTCTACCGGAGAGTCAAGACGAAAACGTGTGCCAACCCCTATAAATAGGTTCATGGGCGGAACCTGCAAGTTGGTCACCAAAACATACATCATGTGGCATGTGATATCCCATTGTCACCACAGATAAACATGGCAAGACATACATCAAGTGTTCTCAAATCCTTAAAGACTCAATCCGATAAGATAACTTCAATAGGAAAACTCAATTCATCACAAGAGAGTAGAGGGGGAGAAACATCATAAGATCCAACTATAATAGCAAAGCTCGCGATACATCAAGATCGTGCCATAGAGAGAACACGAGAGAGAGAGAGAGAGAGAGAGAGATCAAACACATAGCTACTGGTACATACCCTCAGCCCCGAGGGTGAACTACTCCCTCCTCGTCATGGATAGTGCCGGGATGATGAAGATGGCCACCGGTGATGGCTCCCCCCTCCGGCAGGGTGCTAGAACGGGCTCCCGAGAGGTTTTTGGTGGCTACATAGTCTTGCGGCGGTGGAACTCCCGATCCATCTTCGTTATCGATGTTTTTAGGGTATAAGGGAATATATAGGTGAAAGAAGTCGGTCGGGGAGCCTCGAGGGGCCCACAAGAGGATAGGGCGCGCCCAAGGGGGGTGGGCGCGCCCCCCTGTCTCGTGGCCTCCTCGATGATCCCCTGGCTTGCACTCCAAGTTCCTGGGATTGGTTCTGTTCCAAAAATAACTTTTCCGAAGGTATCATTCCGTTTGGACAACTTTTGATATTCCTTTTCTTCGAAATACTGAAAGAGGCAATAAAACAGCAATATGGGTTGGGCCTCCGGTTAGTAGGTTAGTCCCAAAAATGATATAAATGTGTAAAATAAAGCCCATAAACATCCAAAACGGGTAATATAATAGCATGGAATAATCAAAAAATTTAGATACGTTGGAGACATATAAAGCATCCCGAAGCTTAATTCCTGCTTGTCCACGAGTAGGTAAATGATAAAAACAGAATTTTTGGTGTGGAATGCTACCAAGCATAATTCTAAATGTAATTTTCTTTATTGGGGCATGAATGTTCAGATCCAAATAATTCAAAAAAAAGTTCATATTGACATAAGAAATAGTGATACTTCAAGCATACTAATCAAAGTAATCATGTCTTCTCAAAATAACATGGCCAAAGAAAGTTATCCCTACAAAATCATATAGTCTGGCTGTTGCTCTATCTTCATCACACAAAGTATTTAATCATGCACAACTCCGATGATAAGCCAAGCAATTGTTTCACACTTTAGTAATCTCAAACTTTTTCAACTTTCACGCAATACATGAGCGTGAGCCATGGACATAGCACTATATGTGGAGTAGAATGGTGGTTGTGGAGAAGACAAAAGGGAGAAGATAGTCTCACATCAACTAGGCGTATCAACGGGCTATGGAGATGCCCATTAATAGATATCAATGTGAGTGAGTAGGGATTTCCATGCAACGGATGCACTAGAGCTATAAATATATGAAAGCTCAACAAAAGAAACTGAGTGGGTGTGCATCCAACTTGCTTGCTCACGAAGACCTAGGGCATTTTGAGGAAGCCCATCATTGGAATATACAAGCCAAGTTCTATAATGAAAATTTCTCACTAGTATATGAAAGTGACAACATAGGAGACTCTCTGTCATGAAGATCATGGTGCTACTTTGAAGCACAAGTGTGGAAAAGGAGATAGTAGCATTGTCCCATCTCTCTTTTTCTCTCATTTTATTTTTTTCTTTTTCTTTTCCCTTTTTTTTTCTTTTTCTCTTTTTTTTTCTTTGGCCTTTCTTTTTTTCTTTTTGGCCTTTCTCCTTTTTTTCTTTCTTTTTTCTTTTTGTAAAGTCCGAAGTCTCATCCCGACTTGTGGGGGAATCATAGTCTCCATCATCCTTTCCTCACTGGGACAATGCTCTAATAATGAAGATCATCACACTTTTATGGATTTACAACTCAAGAATTACAACTCAAAGCTAGAACAAGATATGACTCTATATGAATGCCTCCGGCGGTGTACCGGGATATGCAATGAATCAAGAGCGACATGTATGAAAATTATGAAGGTGGCCTTGCCACAAATACAATGTCAACTACATGATCATGCAAAGAGCAATATGAAAAAAGTAATGCGTGTCATATGAACGGAACGGTGGAAAGTTGCATGGCAATATATCTCGGAATGGCTATGAAATGCCATAATAGGTAGGTATGGTGGCTGTTTTGAGGAAGGTATATGGTGGGTGTATGGTACCGGCGAAAGTTGCACGGCACAAGAGAGGCTAGCAATGGTGGAAGGGTGAGGGTGCGTATAATCCATGGACTCAACATTAGTCAAAATAAATCATATACTTATTGCAAAAATCTAGAAGTCATCAAAAACAAAGTACTACGGGCATGCTCCTAGGGGGATAGATTGGTAGGAGAAGACCATCGCTCGTCCCCGACCGCCACTCATAAGGGAGACACTCAATAAATAAAATTGTGCTCCAATTCATCACAAAGCGGTTCACTATACGTGCATGCTACGGGAATCACAAACCTCAACACAAGCATTTTTCATAATCACCTCAACTAGCATGACTTTAATATCACTACCTCCATATCGCAAAACAATTATCAAGTATCAAATTGATCATGGCATCCAATTCACTTTCTATGATAGTTTTTATTATACCCAACTTGGATGCTCATCATTCTAGGACCAACTTTGTAACCATAGCAAATACCATGCTGTTCTAAAAGACTCTCAAAATAATATAAGTGAAGCATGAGAGACTAGCAATTTCTACAAAATACAACCACCGCCGTGCTCTAAAAGGATATAAGTGATGCACTAGAGCAAATGACAAACTACTCCGAAAGATATAAGTGAAGATCAATGAGTAGTCGAATAATTGTGCAACTATGTGAAGACTCTCTAACATTAAAGAATTTCAGATATTGGTATTGTATTCAAACAGCAAGTAAAACAAAATAAAATGACATTGCAAGGATAGCACAACTCATGTGAAGAAGCAAAAACTTAGGCTCAACCGATACTAACCGATAGTTGTTGAAGAAGAAAGGTGGGATGCCTACCGGGGCATACCCAAGCTTAGATGCTTGAGACTTCTTGAAATATTATCTTGGGGTGCCTTGGACATCCCCAAGCTTGAACCTTTGTGTCTCCTTAATTCCTCTCATACCATGGTTTCTCTTTTTATCAAAAGCTTCATCCACACCAAACTCAACAAGAACTCGTGAGATAGGTTCTTATAAACCAACACAAAACCTTATCATTTTCTACTGTAGCAAATCACTAAAATTATTATTCAACATTGCATACTAAATGCCTCTGCACATTTAACACTCTTATCCTCAAATAGAATCATTAAACAAGCAAACATATGCAAACAATGCAACCATAACAGCAATCTGTCTAAACAGTACAGTCTGTAAAGAATGCAAGATTCATCATACTTCCCTAACTCCAAAAATTATGAGAAAAATAATACACTGTAGAAGATTTAACAGAGCTCATTATGCAAAAAGTTTCAACGTTATATCATGCTCTGACTTTTGTAGGGAATTTTTGCAACAGCGGTAAACTTTCTGTTTTCAAACAGCAACATGTATACTTAGCAAAATAAGCATGGTAAAGGCTATCCTTGACATTTTTATTGAAAATAAAGATGCAAAACATTATTGTAAATAACAGCAAGCAAATAATAACAAGAGAAAACGACGCTCCAAGTAAAACACATATCATGTGGCGAATAAAAATATAGCTCCAAGTAAGGTTACCGATGGACGAAGACGAAAGAGGGGATGCCTTCCGGGGCATCCCCAAGCTTAGGCTCTTGGTTGTCCTTGAATATTACCTTGGGGTGCCTTGGGCATCCCCAAGCTTAGGCTCTTGCCACTCCTTATTCCATAGTCCATCGAATCTTTACCCGAAACTTGAAAACTCCACAACACAAAACTCAATAGAAAACTCGTAAGCTCCGTTAGTATAAGAAAATAAAACCACCACTTAGGTACTGTAATGAACTCATTCTAAATTCATATTGGTGTAATATCTACTGTACTCCAACTTATATATGGTTCATACCCTCCGATACTACTCATAGATTCATCAAAATAAGCAAACAACACATAGAAAACAGAATCTGTCAAAAATAGAACAGTCTGTAGTAATCTGTATCAAACGTATACTTCTGGAACTCCCAAAATCCTACAAAATTAGGAAGACCTAAGAAATTTGTGTACCAATCCAGAGCAAAACGAATTAGATCAGAAGCACGTTTCTGTGAATTAACAAAACTAATTTACTGGGTGCAAAAGTTTCTGATTCTCAGCAGGAACAACACAACTATCATCGTAAGCTATCCTAAAGGTCTTACTTGGCACTTTATTGAAACAAAAGCTATAAAAAATGATTACTACAGTAGCATAATCATGTGGAAACACAAAAACAGTAAGGATAAATATTGGGTTGTCTCCCAACAAGCGCTTTTCTTTAATGCCTTTCTAGCTAGGCATGATGATGGCAATGATGCTCACATGAAAGATAAGAATTGAAACATAACGGGAGCATCATGAAGCATATGACAAGCACATTTAAGTCTAACCAACTTCCTATGCATAGGGATTTTTTGAGGAAACAACTTATGGGAACAATAATCAACTAGCATAGGAAGGTGAAACAAGCATAGCTTCAAGATTTTAAGCACATAGAGAGGAAACTTGACATTATTGCAATTCCTACAAGCATATGTTCCTCCCTCATAGTAATTTTCAGTAGAATCATGAATATATTCAACAATATAACCAGCACCTAACGCATTCTTTTCATGATCTACAAGCATAGAAAATTTACTACTCTCCACATAAGCAAATTTATTCTCATCAAAAGTAGTGGGAGCAAACTCAACAAAATAATTATCACATGAGTCATAATCCAATTGAAAACAAAAATCATGATGACAAGTTTCATAGTTATCATTACTCCTAATAGCATACAAGTCATCACAATAATCATCATAGATAGCAACTTTGTTCTCATAATCAATTGGAACCTCTTCCAAAATAGTGGAATCATCACTAAATAAAGTTGACACTCTTCCAAATCCACTTTCGTATTTATCACAATAAAATTCAACATCCTCCAAAATAGTGGGATCACTACTTCCTAAAGTTGACACTCTTCCAAACCCACTTTCATCAATATAATCATCATAAATAGGAGGCATGCTTTCATCATAATAAATTTGCTCATCAAAACTTGGGGGACTAAACATATCATATTCATCAAACATAGCTTCCCCAAGCTTGTGGCTTTGCATATCATTAGCATCATGGATATTCAAGGAATTCATACTAACAACATTGCAATCATGCTCATCATACAAATATTTAGTATCAAACATTCTATAGATTTCTTCTTCAATCACTTGAGCACAATTTTCCTTTTCATCATACTCACAAAAGATATTAAAAAGATGAAGCGTATGAGATAAACTCAATTCCATTTTTTTGTAGTTTTCTAAACTAGTGATAAAACAAGAAACAAAAAGATTCGATTGCAAGATCGAAAGATATACCTTCAAGCATCACCTCCCCGGCAACGACGCCAGAAAAGAGCTTAGTTGACGGGGTGTGAGTGTCATTTACCTAGCCTCCCCGGCAACGGCGCCAGAAAAGAGCTTGATGTCTACTACACAACCTTCTTCTTGTAGACGTTGTTGGGCCTCCAAGTGCAGAGGTTTGTAGGACAGTAGCAAATTTCTCTCAAGTGGATGACCTAAGGTTTATCAATCCGTGGGAGACGTAGGATGAAGATGGTCTCTCTCAAGCAACCCTGCAACCAAATAACAAAGAGTCTCTTGTGTCCCCAACACACCGAATACAATGGTAAATTGTATAGGTGCACTAGTTCAGCGAAGAGATGGTGATACAAGTGCAATATGGATTGTATATATAGGTTTTTGTAATCTGAAAATATAAAAACAGCAAGGTAACTAATGGTAAAAGTGAGCGTAAACGGTATTGCAATGATAGGAAACAAGGCATAGGGCTCATACTTTCACTAGTGCAAGTTCTCTCAACAATAATAACATAGATAGATCATATAACAATCCCTCAACATGCAACAAAGAGTCCATCCAAAGCCACTAATAGAGGAGAACAAACGAAGAGATTATGGTAGGGTACGAAACCACCTCAAAGTTATTCTTTCGGATCAATCTATTCAAGAGTTCGTACTAGAATAACACCTTAAGACACAAATGAACCAAAACCCTAATGTCACCTAGATACTCCATTGTCACCTCAAGTATCCGTGGGCATGATTATCCCATATGCAACACACAATCTCAGATTCATCCAACCAACACAAAGTACTTCAAAGAGTGCCCCAAAGTTTCTACCGGAGAGTCAAGACGAAAATGTGTGCCAACCCCTATGCATAGGTTCATGGGCGGAACCTGCAAGTTGGTCACCAAAACATACATCAAGTGGCACGTGATATCCCATTGTCACTACAGATAAACACGGCAAGACATACATCAAGTGTTCTCAAATCCTTAAAGACTCAATCCTATAAGATAACTTCAAGAGGAAAACTTAATTCATCACAAGAGAGTAGAGGGGGAGAAACATCATAAGATCCAACTATAATAGCAAAGCTCGCGATACATCAAGATCGTGCCATAGAGAGAACACGAGAGAGAGAGAGATCAAACACATAGCTACTAGTACATACCCTCAGCCCCGAGGGTGAACTACTCCCTCCTCGTCATGGATAGCGCCAGGATGATGAAGATGGCCACTGGTGATGGGTTCCCCCTCCGGCAGGGTGCCGGAACGGGCTCCCGAGAGGTGTTTGGTGGCTACAGAGGCTTGCGGCTACGGAACTCCCGATCTATCTTTGTTATCGATGTTTTTAGGGTATAAGGGAATATATAGGCGAAAGAAGTCGGTCGGGGGAGCCTCGAGGGGCCCACGAGAGGGTAGGGCGCGCCCAGGGGGTGGGCGCGCCCCCCTGTCTCGTGGCCTCCTCGATGATCCCCTGGCTTGCACTCCAAGTTCCTGGGATCGGTTCTGTTCCAAAAATAACTTTTCTAAAGGTTTCATTCCGTTTGGACTCCGTTTGATATTCCTTTTCTTCGAAATACTGAAACAGGCAATAAAACAGCAATATGGGTCGGGCCTCCGGTTAATAGGTTAGTCCCAAAAAATGATATAAATGTGTAAAATAAAGCCCATAAACATCCAAAAGGGGTAATATAATAGCATGGAACAATCAAAAATTATAGATACGTTGGAGACGTATTAGTACTCAGCCCCATATATGTTGTGAAGTCCGAATACCTTCGGGAGTGTTCGGCGTCACGAGTTTGGCCTTATATGCATCAGCTCCGAATCATGTCTTTGGTCAATAGTTGGGTTTGCCCGGCTCCAGTGTTTTGCTACCTTACGTTCCGCTCTATTGGCTAAGGTGGCATTGGGAGAACTACTGCGATTGTGCCCTGGTTCATCTGGATGAGCACCCTAGTAGAGAAAGCCGAAAACTGACTGTCATGATGAAGCGAGAGACTGGTCAACCACTCGATGACTCAGTGGAATCTTCGTGATTCCTCTGCATTAATAAAGGACCGGTTTCCCGGTCACGTATGTACGTGCACCGTATTCGGATGAACGCGGATGTACCAGGGGCTATATAGTAGCCCCACCGTCAAACTCGTATGGCTAAGTGAAAGTGTTAAAGCTATATAGTTTGATTGCCTTGTTTGCCGCGCTATCACCTCCTTAACGGACCAAGACGTTGGATCAAGTGTGCCTACGCGCTTTACCGAACACCCCCGCATTATATGCGTGGGGGCTGAAGCCGACGACTACAAACTTTCAGGTTATATACATGCATACATAAAAGGCCGCACAGGAGGCACTATAATACTTTACGGGCAAAAATATAAATATAGCCTTTATTATCAAAGCATTGTTTTCACAATCAAGATACATGTCACTGGAACATGGTACTCTTTGAGCACTGAGCCTCTATTAAACAGGCACCTTCTAGAACTTCTTTGAAATAGTGCTCGGGCGAGTCTTGACCCCCGGGCGGACCCCGGGTTGCAACATCGGTGGTCTCCATCTCCGCCCAATATGTCTTAAACACGGGCAAGAGCCATCCGTGCACCCTCTATGCACGCCAACCTCTTGACAGCGTCGATATGCGGCACAGCACGAAGAAATCATTGCACCAAACCAAAATAACTACCTGGGCTCGGTTCCTTCGGCCACAGATGATCCACGACAGCCTTCATGGCAAGTCCGGATAACCTATGGAGCTCGGCCCACTCGGCCATTTGCTCATTCAACAGCATCGGACGCTTTGGAGCACTGAACTGCGACCAGAACAATCTTTCCATCTCATGATCTTTCCGATCCTGGAAATACTCCGTCGCATCAGCAGCACTTTTTTTAAATCCAAGTATGCGTCTGCAGAACTCCACAATTGATCAAGAGGGTCATATTTCGGATCACCGAACTTCGTTCGCAATAAAAATGGCTTCCCAACCGCGATGTCACCGGCTTGCCGAAGCTCCTCCCGCGCTGCTCTGATTTTAGAGCGAGTCTCCTTTGCTGCTTGCAAGGCCTTCTCTAGGTCAGCCATTTTCGTTTGGTTTTCCCTTTCGAGAAGCTCATATCGGATGGTGGTATGTTTTTAGCTCAGTAGCCATGTTGGCTATTTTATCCTCACTCTGGCGATGCGCAGCCTATTCGGCTTTTAATTCTTCGGCTGCCTTCAGGGCGGCCGCATCACTTCTCCTGGCTTGCTCCTTGGCTCGGGCAAGTTCTGCCCGAAGGGTCTCCACGACGGCAGCTCCATCTGCGGTCAAAGCATACTATAAATACTAGCGTCATGATCTTCTTAATATTTGCTAACCACCCGAATATACATACTATGTGCCTCGTCAAGCCGCTTGTTAACAAGCGTGATGTCCGCATCCTCCACGTCAAGTTGCCGCCTCAATTCGGCAAATTCAGCAGTTCGGTCAGCCGCCGGATCTGCAGCTGCCTGCGCATGAAAGCAGCGCTATCATTACCTGAGACTATGATCCTCTGCTCGCCTCGTCTGGACGGCAACCAGAGTCTCAGGGGCTACTATCTATACAAAGCACACCTTGCGTATGCGGTACAGTCAAAAATATCTATATTACTTTGCATACCTCAAAGCCTCTTAGCAGGCTCGTAAAAGCTTCATTCAACCACTTTTTGCGGATGAAATCCTCTCAACCACCGTACCCATTAAGGTACGATGTGTCTCTGAGATAGCCGCTTGCTCTAGAAGACCCATCAATGTGTCCGTTTGTACACCGGACAATCCCGGGATTTTTCTGTTGGTCTCCTTAGGGGCCAAGAACTCCGGATTTTGGGCTGCCGAAGGGTTACCTTCTGGCCTTTGCGGATCAGGGGAAATCCTCTGCGACAGCACCTCAGGGTCATCCGCCTCATGAGGTGGGGAAGCAGGAGGAGGCGTTTCGCTCTCCATTATCTCTGGAAGAAGATCCCCCGAGGACGAACATTGTTTAGAAGGGCTATGAGCCGGATTGCAAAACATATGTCTCGGTTGTTATTCTCATGAAAAGAGCAGGGCATATTTACTAAAGTGCCTTTGTTCACTTACATCTCGGTTGACGGCTGGCCCCCTTGTGGGCGCTGTGCGGTAAGGATGTCCTCTGGGGCAGGGCCCCCTGGTGAAGGTTTCTTCCCTTGTTTGGAAACCTCCATTTCCAAGTCTTCAGGGGAGGTCCTTTTCTTCCCGTGGGGAGAGGGGATTCTAGATTCACCTTCCCGATCATCCTCCGACACAGAGGCACTAATTCCCCCCGGTTAGGATGTGTAACGTATGAAGCCTGCTTTTGACTTCTCTATTCCTCCCCTCGTCTTCTCTCGAGGGCACTTGATAAGGTGCGCGAGCCAGCATCCTGGTTAGTACAGGATCCGGCGAGCCTTCGGGAAGAGGGGCCGAACACCTGATCTCCTCCGCCTTTCTTATCCAGTCCTGGCCGAGGGTAATTTTTCAGAATAATGTTGTAACAAATATAATGACAGCATGTTTGGTCGTGGAGTTACTTACTTGGGTATCTGGACGGTTGCAGTTGAGACCCACATCCTCGGTGGTGTCCGGACACTTTATTCGTGATCCAAAGAATAATCGATACATTCCTTCGAGCGTCATGCCGAAGAAGTGTTGAATGGTTCGCGGTCCTTCCAAGTTGAACTCCCACATACGAAGAGATCAACGTTGGCATGGAAGGACCCGACGAACTAACATTACTTGAATTACTTTGACGAGACTGATATCCCTCTTGAGGAGATCTCGGATGCAGCTTTGCAACGTCGGCACGTCATTAACTGGCCCCCAGTCCAGCCCTTTGTTGACCCATGATGCCAGTTGGGGCGGAGGGGCAGAGCGGAAGTGAGGGAGTCCTGGACTAGGGGGTGTCCGGACAGCCGGACTATCATCGTCCGCCGGACTCCAAGACTACGAAGATACAAGATTGAAGACTCCGTCCCGTGTCCGGATGGGACTTTCCTTGGCGTGGAAGGCAAGCTTGGCGGTACGGATATGTAGATCTCCTACCATTGTAACCGACTCTGTGTAACCCTAGCCTTCTCTGGTGTCTATATAAACCGGAGGGCTTTAGTCCGTAGGGCAACATACATTACAACAATCATACCATAGGCTAGCTTTAGGGTTTAGCCTCCTTGATCTCGTGGTAGATCCACTCTTGTACTACCCATATCATCAATATTAATCAAGCAGGACGTAGGGTTTTACCTCCATCAAGAGGGCCCGAACCTGGGTAAAACATCGTGTCCCTTGTCTCCTGTTACCATCCGCCAAGACGCACAGTTCGGGACCCCCTACCCGAGATCCGCCGGTTTTGACACCGACATTGGTGCTTCCATTGAGAGTTCCTCTATGGCATCACCAATAGGAAGGATGCATCCACCCATCTTCAAGGACGGTATTTTCGCCAAAGGGGCCTTGGCCGCCGGCCAAACTATCCGGCTAGGCGGTTTTCTTATGACCGTCTGTCCGGCCATTGCTTCGACAATGACTTCTCAAGTCATCAAAAGCAATCTCCACGTCAGCTCGGAATTCGCCGAGCGGCTGGATCCGATAGAGCTCTCGTCTGTCAACGAACTCTTGGATCGCATCGCCGCCCTGGGAGTCGCTACAAACTACAATCAGATTGGGCTTAAAACCGATCTGAGAGAGATTAACTCTCCCCAGGTTACCCACCACGTCGCAGTGGTAGAGGAACAATGCGGTGACTCTCCTCCTATATTAAAAACAAGACATGTCCGGGCTCCCGAACCCTCCACGCCGGATTTCTGCGGAGGAACGGACTTCGATCGAGCACTGAACTTAAAGTCAGGCATCGGACCGGACTCGTTGGACAACGTCCAGCAATCCAAGCTTCCAAAATTGGAAACTTCATGGCCTTTAAGCCCCAAGATGGGTATGGATCCGGATTTTATTCCACCCACCCGCCCAGACATATGCGATCTATCTCTAATAGGGCAAGAGCCCGCTGAAACAGTACATCACTACAGGGCCAGATTCCTCCTGGTTATGGACAGGATAAAGGACTGCCGAGAGGAAAACGCAATCTCAATCTTTTGCAATAATTGCACGGACAAGGGAATATTGAACGCCGTTGGCCGTCGTAAAATCACACGCTTCACCGATCTGGCGTCCATAGTACTAAAGTACTGTGTGATGGAGAGTCTCCGGAAAACTGAAAACCAGTTTTGGGACAATCCGGCCCCGAATACAACCCTTGTCAGAAACAAAAGGGTGCATCATACTCAGGCCCCAGATACAAAAACCAAAAAACAAAAACCCCATAGAGGGCACGGAACCGTACTGGAGGGATGGCTCAGCGGACCCTGTAAGCTTCATAGTACAGAGGGCGCCGTCCCAACACATAGCCTCCGAGCATGTTGGATATTACGGCAGGTGGCCAAAAGTGGCGAGGAGCTTCTAGCCCCGGAAAACCACTCCAACAATACCGGTATGGTATCAACAGTCTTCGAGACCTTTGCATCAAATAATATGCGAAAACAAACAATCCGCGGCCTCGCCGAAGTCTACCAAGTAGCAACAGCAAATCCATGGAGCGACACAGCCATCACCTTCAACGCCAGCGACGAAACTAAATTCCGAACAGCCCAAGCACCAGCCGCACTGGTGCTTAGTCCCATAGTGGACGGCTTTCGACTTACAAAGGTCCTCATGGACGGCGGCAGCGGACTAAACCTCATCTACGAGGAAACTCTTCAAAAAATGGAAATAGACTGGAGCCATATTGAGCGAAGCAGCACAACCTTCAGAGGAATAATCCCTAGCCGGGAAGCGCGCTGCACTAGAAAGATCACACTCAATGTGGTGTTCGGCTCGCCGGACAACTACAGATCCGAAGAAGTCACGTTCCAAGTGGCCCCATTCAATAGCGGATATCACGCTATCTTAGGACGAGAGGCGTTCACAATTTTTCAAGCCGTACCCCATTACGGGTACATGAAGCTCAAAATGCCCGGGCCCGGTGGAATAATCACTCTCGCTAGTGATCCGGACATAGCACTCCGAGCCGAAAACAAGACAGCCGCACTAGCCCTGGAGGCACTATCCAAAGCCTTAGCGGCAGAAGAACTCACCGTGCTGCGCTCTACGGTGAATAGGGACGATGTGATACTCGATAAAAGATCCAAGTCCACATCCTTCAAACCAGCAGATGAAATAATAAAATTCCAGGTCCATCCAACGGACCCAACAAAGACGGCCTCCATTGGGGCACAATTGAACCCCGAGGTAGACGCCGCACTACGAGAATTCCTTCAGGAAAATTGGGACATTTTTGCCTGGCATCCTTCGGACATGCCCAGAATCCCACGCAGATTGGCAGAACACAGCCTAAACATCCTAAAAGGATTCAAGCCGGTCAAACAGGCTCTTCGATGATTTTCCGAACCCAAAAGACAGGCAATGGGAGAAGAGCTAGCCAAACTATTGGAAGCCGGATTCATCAGAGATATCAAACATCCGGATTGGCTAGCAAATCTGGTAATGGTACCAAAGAAGGACAAATCCTGGCGCTTATGCGTCGATTTTAAAGACCTCAATAAGGCTTGCCCAAAGGATCCCTTCCCCCTCCCCCGCATCGACCAAATTATCGATGCTACCGCAGGGCACGATTCGTTGTGCTTCCTCGACGCATACTCTGGCTACCATCAAATCAAGATGGCGGAAGCAGACCAAGCCGCAACGGCATTCATCACTCCATACGGACCATTCTGCTTCAACACGATGCCCTTCGGACTTAAAAGCGCCGGTGCAACATATCAGCGCATGATTCAAACATGTCTGGCTACCCAGATCGGCAAAACAGTCGAGGCATACGTAGACGACGTAGTCGTCAAAACAAAACACGTCGAAAATCTAGTAGACGATTTGAGGCTCACATTCGACAACCTCAGAGCATATGACATCAAGCTGAATCCGGAAAAATGCGTTTTCGGCGTACCGGCCGGAAAGCTGCTGGGCTTCATTGTATCCGGTAGAGGAATTGAAGCAAACCCGGCTAAAATCCGAGCTCTGTCATAGTTGGATATTCCAAAAGACCTCAAACAGATACAAAAATTGACAGGATGCGTGGCAGCCCTAAGCCGTTTTATCTCCCGCCTGGGAGAAAAGGCACTGCCCCTTTATCGCCTCCTTAGGCGCGCCGAACACTTCGAGTGGACGGATGCTGCCACTGCCGGACTCGAAGAAATAAAGGCCATTGGCAACAAATCCGGTCCTAGCTTCACCAAACCTAGGAGAACCTATGTTATACATCGCGGCAACACATCAAGTTGTAAGTGCGGTACTCGTCGTTGAACGAGAGACAGAAGGGCATAAATTCTCTCTTCAAAAACCAGTGTACTACATATCCACTGTGTTAACCCCCTGCAAGTCCCGTTACCCGCACTATCAAAAAATAGCGTACGCGGTGTTCATGGCATCCCGGAAGCTCCGACACTACTTTCAAGAGTGTTCGATAACAGTGGCCTCCGAAGTACCACTCAATGACATTATAAACAACCGCGACGCAACGGGCAGGATTGCAAAATGGGCCATTGAGCTCCTACCATTCGATATAACCTACAAGCCTCGGCGAGCTATAAAGTCACAAGTTTTGGCTGACTTCATCGCTGAATGGACAGAAGCCGAACTCCCTAAAGAGTACGGTGCATACTCCAATTGGACTATGCACTTCAACGGCTCCAAAATGTTGGCCGGATTGGGGGCTGGCGTTGTCTTGACGTCCCCAACCGGGGACACAGTCCAACACATACTTCAAATAATGTACATGGACTCCAACAACGCAGCCGAATACGAGGCCCTTCTACATGGTCTCCGGATGGCAATCTCCATGGGCATTCAACGCCTAGAGGTGCGCGGGGATTCAAACCTTGCAATATCCCAAATAAACGGAGACTTTGACGCCAAGGATCCAAAAATGGCAGCATATCGCAACGCTGCCTAAAAATGTCAGCCCGATTTGAAGGACTTGAATTCCATCACGTAGCCCGAGAAAATAACCAGCCGATGACATAACACCCTCAGCCCACGACATAATGGCAGTAATGGCCCCGTGGACAGAACCATTCCTAGCCTATTTGCTTAGATAGGAACTTCCCGAAGACCAAAATGAGGCCCGCCGCATAGTCCGGCGATCGAAAGCCTACAAGGTCCATGAGGCAGAACTTTATAAGAAAAGTACAACCGGAATCCTTCAAAGGAGTATCTCCGAAGAGGAAGAGCGAAACCTCCTGGCTGAAATTCATGCCGGACTAGGCGGACACCACGCAGCAGCCCGGGCCCTTGTAGGAAAGGCATTCCGTACAGGATTTTATTGGCCGACGGCCTGGGCAGATGCCCAAGACTTAGTCCAGAGATGCGTCGGTTGTCAGCTCTTTGCTAATCAGAGCCATATGCCACCCACCGCCCTCAAAACTATACCCATTACCTGGCCGTTCGCAGTCTGGGGGCTTGATATGGTTGGACCCCTTAAAGGGGGAACCCACAAGCAAAGGTACCTATTGGTCATGGTGGATAAATTCACCAAATGTATAGAGGCCAAACCGGTCAAAACGGCAGAGTCCGGACCAGTGATATACTTTATATCCGGGGTCGTACACCGTTACGGTGTCCCCCACAGCATCATCACTGACAACGGCACGAACTTCATGGCCGACGATGTTAAGTCATGGTGCAAAAACATGGGCATTAAGCTCGACTACGCTTTAGTCTATCACCCTCAAACCAACGGTCAAGTGGAACGAGCAAATGGTCTAATAATGAGCGGCATTAAACCCAGACTAGTGTGGTCACTTACAAAATCAGACACGCACTGGGTACAGGAGCTCGACTCCGTACTCTGGGGGCTGCGGACAACGCCAACCCGTACTACCGGATTTACACCATTCTTCATGGTATACGGCGCAGAGGCAGTTCTGCCCTGCGACATCATTCATGACTCACCTCGAGTGCGCATGTATGAAGAACGAGAAGACGAGCTGGATCGGCAGGATAGCTTCGACGCATTGGAGGAGGAACGCGACGTCGCCAAGGCTCGTTCCGCATTTTATCAGCAGCAGGCTCGAAGATATCAAAGCAGAGAAGTACGGGCCAAGACTTACAACGTCGGCGAACTAGTTCTACGCCTGCCGGACAAGAAAAAGGACAAGCTCAAGCACAAATGGGAGGGCCCCTTCATCATCGACCAAGTCCTGACCGGCGGGGTGTACCATCTACGAAATGCGTCAGACAACCGACTCGAGCCGAACCATGGAACGCAGCCCGCCTCCGAAGATTCTACGCCTAGTGCCGGACTAAGGGTTCGTCCCCTCCCCCCGTTCAAATTTTTATACTGCAGATGTCCTTTGTTTCCCTTTCTTTTCTTAACCCTTCTACTAAAAGGCCCTCAAGGTCCTACTAGCATACACTTGATGTGCTATCCGCACTCATTATACCTGGGGGCTTCTTTTACAGAAGCTCAACTATAAGGGCTTCATGCCCAACATGTGTCATGCTTCCACATGTACCTTTTACTCACCATTATATGCATCGATATGACTTAAGTTTTGGCCAAGCTGGGTTGCCTGGCTCCTGTGCTTACCCCTACGTTCCCGATTGTTCGGCTAGGAGGTAAAGGGAGCACCTCTGCGATTGTTACTGTCGGGTCAGCCGGATGTGTACCTCAGACTGGGTGAAGCCGAAAGCTAGCGTTCTTAAGGGAATATTCGGTCGGTGACTTGAAAGATGATTTTTTACCTACCTGTTTATCTGCCCCTAGATGTTTTTCTGCTTCTTTCGCAGTCCGGACATGCACTTTAGGGCATGCCCCCCAGGGAAAGGAACCCTTAACGGAACTATTCTCCCTGGAAGATGTTTCTTACTAACCATGTAATATAACATAACTAGTTGGGCACTTGTCTGATAAAGCACTAATGACCCCTACGCCTGGTCTCCATGCATACCCCGGTTGTTTTTTAAACCAAAAAGGTATTCAGACACACTCCAGACTCAAGGGTCCCGAGGTCGAAGCGAAAAGGTCGGCAAAGACAAACGATCTACAATCCGGCTAGAAGGCATTTCACATGTCATTTTCAATACATTATCAAATTTACTGATTGTACTCCTCCTCAATCCTATCTAACAGGCTGTCTAACTTACAGTCCCGTTGGGAAAATTTAGCAGCCAACTCTACTTGGCTGTACACTAAACTCACAGGGATCTCCTTCCCATCGGGCCCCACCGGTCCAACTTCGGCCATGTGGTTGGGATTCGCCTTCTTGTACCGCGTCTTCACCATGGCCCAAGCCTCCCTAGCACCCTGGCGGCAGGCCAAAATCTTCCACAAACGGAAGAGCTGCCGCACTCCCTGGAGTTTCTCCGCAAGCTCCCCAAGGCCCTCGGGTAGGGAGACGGCTGGCCATAATGCCTGGACGACGCCGCTCATCGCCTGCCGAACTCGTTCGAGCAGCTGCAACAGCTCGGGAAGTTGATCACCCGTCGATATGGGCATCTCCTCCGCAGGGAGACCTGTGAGTATACCTACAAGACATATTCTGTCAATTGACTTCCTCGCCGAACTCTTCTTTTCAAAGGAGTTCGCTCAAGCACTTACTATAGATGCCGCGACGAAGCCGCTGATTCTCCTTAACGGAGCCGGACAGCTCGACCCGAACGCCTTCCAGCTCTTCTCCAAGCTGGGCATGGGCATCTTGAAGCTTGTTCCTTTCCTGCTATACTCTATTCAGCACCCTCTCGCCGGCTTTCAGCTAGCGCAGCAGTTCCTGCCTGTCCGGATCTAGTCCGGCAGCACCTGCAATGCCATTATTAGACTTGCGCGCACGCCGCATAGCGCTTATATTTACCAAACAAATGTGTTACCAGGAAGGGCCTCTGTGTTCCCTCCTACGGCAGCGAGTGCGGCCTCAAGTTGGGCCTTGCATTCTTGTAGCTCTTGAGACAGCTAGGCATTCTTCTCGGTAAGAGCCTGTGTTTCAAATGATCCTTAAATCAGTTAACATAACTACTTTAAGTCTCGGGGGCTACTGGCATATATAACCATTAAATTCCCTTACCCATATGTCTTTTACATACTGCTCCGTGGCTCTGGTAAAACCATCTTGAGCAGCACGAAGGTGCGCGTCCCCCGCGTTAAAGGCGTCCAGGGCCTCAGGGGAGAAGCATGCTTCACGAAATACTGTCCGGCAGCGCCTATGGTTCATGGCGCTCTCCAACTCAGACTTGGTGGCGGACAGTCGGTTGGCATCCTCCGTTGGAGGAGTATCCGGCCCGCGCCTTGCGCTTGCCTCCCCCTCCTGACCGGGCGCTGGAGCCTGGCCGGTATAGGCCGCATTGGCAACCTCTATGCCCGCAGTCTTGCGGGCGCTTTTTCTCCTATGAGGATCATGAGCACTCAGACGCTTCCTAGGAACGCTGCTTTGAATATTTAAATACGAGCTATACCTTTGCGGCGACATTTCCGTCCGTGCCGCGCTCCTTTTCCGCCTGCTGGTCCGGACTGACCTTTGTTGGTCAGCCGCCGCAGGCTCGGCTTCCTGCCTTGAAGGAACTTCCTGTCAAACACCATCGTTCGCGAAGGTCAGAAATGGGCAAGGAAGAGATAATGGTGTCCGGACCTCGGTCACAATCACCTAGGAAGCCGGATATAATCCGGGGTAGTCCGCCGTAATGGCAACCAAGGCGTTATCCATGCTGAGCTGGTGGAACACCCCACCGATCAGCTCCACCTTGATATCCGGATCCTCTTCGGAGGCCGGGGCCTGGGATCTCTCTGGATCCTCAGGTTGCGGAGCCGGACTTACCATGTCCTCCACAATCAGGCGTAGTTCCTGCGCCGAAGATATAATGTAAGAGGCTTAAAACTTTAAAAGTACGGGTTGAGCCCTCAAAGAGCGTTCGCTTACCCAGCCCCGAGGGTTGTTCATGGAGAACCCATTCAAGGGGTTCGTTCGGAGGAAGTCCTCCTTTTCCCCCTTGTACAGGCCGGACAGGATCTGCACTAGGTCCTCGGTCGAATCCGGCCCTTTGCGGCCATGGCGGGTAGCATCGTCCTCCTCGTTGAAATCCCACATGGGGTGGCCCCTGTATTGCAACGGCTGTACCCCCCGCATGATGCATATTGCCATGATTCTGATCATGGTCAACCCGAAATGGGCTAGTAATCTTATTCGGCCCATCAGGTAATGGACGCTCTTTTCTTCCTCCAATTGGGGACTCCGCGGGCGCCAACTAAGGCGTTTCTTCAGAGGAGCAGCACTGAACTCCGGGAGGCCGACCCGGACGGGGTCCGGCAGCGGAGCGTCTTCTATATAAAACCATTCCGAAGGCCAGTCTTCGGACGCCTTCTTAGGGGTTCCGGATGGGTATCTGGTCCCGGCAATGCGCCATACTTCGGCGCCGCCCACTTGATATATGGATCCCTCGTGAGAACGGGGTACGAGGCAGAACAACCTCTTCCACAGCGCAAAATGGGGCTCAATGCCCAGGAACAGCTCGCAAAGAGCTACGTAATCCGCGATATGCAGGACAGAGGCGGGAGTGAGATGATGGAGCTGGAGTCCGTAGAACTCCAGGAGCCCGCGGAGGAATGGATGTATAGGAAATCCGAGTCGCCTTATCAGATAGGGGACGAAGCATACCCGCTCCCCTTTGTTGGGACTTGGGGTAGCCTCCGCTTGCTTCCCACCTTGGTAGGTGGCCAGCCTGGCTCGAACCGGGACCATGAAGGCCGGAGGGAGATATCCCCCCGCTTGGAGCTTCACTAACTCGTTGTGTGGAATAGAGCATCTCCTCCAATCTCCTGGCAGTGGGCTGGGAGCGCGAGAAGAGGAACCGCACCGATGGTCCATGGTGGAATGGATTGTTGGGTCAAAGGCGCTCCGATGAGTATTCGTGGAAGGAAGATGGTGTGATTTGGATCTGGATTTTTGCCTCTTTTGTAGGCGGATGACCTGCACGACTAGGGGGTGAAACGTAAAAAACACCCTGGCTTTTCACATTCGTGCGACGCGTGGAGGAAGGCCATTATTGGGCGTAGAAGCCAAGGAGCACAGCATTTATGAGAAAGCCGGACACTGTTCGGCCGGTACATGGGACTTAAAAGGAGAACCCGCCTTGCAACACCGAAGACTATATACGCGCTGGACTTATCGTCATTGAAGCCTGGTTCGGGGGCTACTGAGGGAGTCCTGGACTAGGGGGTGTCCGGACAGCCGGACTATCATCGTCCGCCGGACTCCAAGACTACGAAGATACAAGATTGAAGACTCCGTCCCGTGTCCGGATGGGACTTTCCTTGGCGTGGAAGGCAAGCTTGGCGATACGGATATGTAGATCTCCTACCATTGTAACCGACTCTGTGTAACCCTAGCCTTCTCCGGTGTCTATATAAACCGGAGGGCTTTAGTCCGTAGGGCAACATACATTACAACAATCATACCATAGGCTAGCTTTAGGGTTTAGCCTCCTTGATCTCGTGGTAGATCCACTCTTGTACTACCCATATCATCAATATTAATCAAGCAGGACATAGGGTTTTACCTCCATCAAGAGGGCCCGAACCTGGGTAAAACATCGTGTCCCTTGTCTCCTGTTACCATCCGCCTAGACGCACAGTTCGGGACCCCCTACCCGAGATCCGCCGATTTTGGCACCGACAGGAAGGCTGGGGCGGCTGCCCGCTTTGTACCTCGGGGTGCTGTGATGTAAAACCACTCCCGTTGCCACAGGTCGGACACCTCCGGGAAGGAACCCTTTGGCCAGGGGGCGTCGGCACCTTTGCTTATTATAGCGCCTCCGCACTCCGTGTGTCGCTCGTCGATCATCTTCGGCTTTACATTGAAGGTCTTGAGGCATAAGCCGAAGTGTGCGGTAATGCGGCGGAAGGCCTCACACACGATGATAAACGAAGAGATGTGAAGGAAGGAATCTGGAGCTAGATCATGGAAATCTAGCCTGCAATAGAACACGAGCCCTCTAATGAAGGGATCAAGACTAAATCCTAGCCCTCGGAGGAAGTGAAAAACGAATACAACACTCTCGTTGGGTTCGGGAGTGGGGATAACATGCCCTTGAGCAGGTAGCTGTGAAGGATTTCGGCGGTCAGATACCTAGCCTCCCTAAGCTTCCTGATGTCCTCCTCTATGACGGAAGAGGCCATCCACCGGCCTTGATGGTTGGATCCGAACATGGTTGAAGGTCCGGAGCGCTTAGGCTGAACCTTGGGTGTTGGAACTCGAGGTAGGGGAAGGGAAGGATCGGGCGTGGAAAGAAAAGGATAGGTCTTGACCTCTTTATAAAGAGGGTGAATATCAAGCGTCCTCCACGTGGCCGTTTGGAACTTGCCTAAAACCAAGGACTCATACTAACGGCACGGTTGGCTTACCCATGCCCGTATTGATGAGAATCCCGTGATAAGGGGAACAAGATCTCTGCTTCGACAAGACGTGCCAATGAAATCGCCTCGCAAGACGTGCAGCAGCAGGTTGAGAAAAACGGTTCATATAAAGACTGGGCCGCAGTGTGATGTCATGCTATGAAAAGTTGTTAGCAGATTAGATTTATGGAATATCATGCTCTCTACGGTTGTACGTGGAATTTGTTTTTCACACTCGGACACGATTCATGTGTTCAAAATCTACCTTGGAGTATTCGGAGAAGGAACCCGCCTTGCAATGCCGAAGACAATCTGCGCGCCGGACTCATCGTCATTGAAGCCTGGTTCAGGGGCTACTGAGGGAGTCCTGGATTAGGGGGTCCTCGGACAGCCGGACTATGTACTTATGCCGGACTGTTGGACTATGAAGATACAAGATTGAAGACTTCGTCTCGTGTCCGGGTGGGACTCTCCTTTGCGTGGAAGGCAAGCTTGGCAATTCGGATATGTGGATTTCCTTCTCTGTAACCGACTCTGTGTAACCCTAGCCCCCTCTAATGTCTATATAAACTGGAGGGTTTAGTCCGTAGGACAACAACAATCATAATCATAGCTAGCTTCTAGGGTTTACCCTCTACGATCTCGTGGTAGATCAACACTTGTAATACTCATATCATCAAGATCAATCAAGCAGGAAGTAGGGTATTACCTCCATAGAGAGGGCCCAAACCTGGGTAAACATTGTGTCCCCCGCCTCCTGTTACCATTAGCCTTAGACGCACAGTTCGGGACCCCCTACCCGAGATCTGCCGGCTTTAACACCGACAGTCGTTCCCGCTTCTCCGGTTTTCAAGCAAAAGATAAGGCATTAAAAGAAGTTTTAAATGTGTATCTCTGTATCTTCAGTAGACAAGGACACAGTAAAGATATTTGATAGGTGTCAACAAAATTCATATGACTAGACAGAAAGAATTTGAGGGAGTAGCACAGAAGGGATTAGGGTCCGATCACATTCACTGTGGTCAGAAAAATAGCAACTTCAAGACATAGCTATAAGTGAATGATGTAGAGGACAGAACACATATATAGTATTGAAGATAAATCAACATTGCGAAGATACAGATTTTGAAGACAAATCAATGTTGAAGACAATCCATGTGTGAAGATAATGCAATCATGACGCCAAATGAAAATCTTCAAGAAAGTGTGGTGGTGGCATTACCCACCATATAGGAAGTATTAGACCCAGACACGACGTACAATTATCATGGCGCTCCAAAGTCAAATTCCACATTAGTGTATTCACACTCGGAGGGTAAGTCTTCATTGACTGAAGAAATATGTCACTTTATGTGTTGCATATTTAAGTCATCAACATGCATAAGCGTTAGGATGTGTGTCCATTCACTAGACGTTCGAGGATTCTAAGATATTTAGCTCACACTGCAGCTTGCAAAACCTTTTCTCATCCAAGGGCTTTGTGAAGATATTTGCTAGTTGCTCTTCAGTGTTGACGTGAATGATATCAATATCTTCCTTGATGACATGATCTCTGAGAAATGATGACGAATCTCAATGTGCTTTGTCTTCGAGTGCTGAACTGGATTCTTTGCAATCTTGATGGCGCTTTCATTGTCACATAAGAGTGGCACATTCTTCATGTTGATGCCATAATCCTTGAGAGTTTGCTTCATCCAGAGAAGCTGAGCACAACAAGATCCAGCAGCAATGTATTCAGATTCAGTAGTGGAGAGGGATACACAGTTCTGCTTCTTTGAAGACCAACAGACAAGAGATCATCCAAGAAAGTGACATGTGCCTGGTGTAGACTTGCGATCAACCTTGTCACCAGCATAATCAGCATCTGAGTATCGAACTAGATCAAACGATGAGCCCTTTGGATACCATAATCCTAGTGTTGGGTTGCGAGTAAATATCGAAGAATTCGCTTCACAACAGGGTGATGCGATTCCTTTGGGACCGCTTGGAATCGGGCACACATGCAAATGCTAAGCATAATATCAGGCCTAGATGCACGTAAGTATAGTAAAGAACAAATCATGGAGCGGTATACCTTTTGATCGAACTCTTTACCATTGTCGTCAAGGCCAAGATGACTTTTGTTTGGCATTGGCGTCGTGTACCCTTTGCAGTCTTGCATTCCAAACTTTTTTAGGCAATCTTTGAGGTATTTTTCTTGTGATATGAAGATGCCATTGCGCTGTTGACGGATTTGAAGACCAAGGAAGAACTTCAGCTCTCCCATCATGGATGCTACCTCTTGAGCACTGCGTTGGTTTTCCCTTGAAGAGGAAAGGGTGATATCTATGCAGCAAAGTAGCGTAAGTATTTCCCTCAGTTTTTGAGAACCAAGGTATCAATCCAGTAGGAGGCTCCACATAAGTCCCTCGTACCTACACAAACAAACAAGAACCTCGCAACCAACGCGATAAAGGGGTTGTCAATCCCTTCACGGTAACTTGCAGAAGTGAGATCTGACAGAGATAATAAGATAAGATAAATATTTTTTGTATTTTTATGATATAGATTGAAAAGTAAAAGATTGCAAATAAAGTAGATTGGAAACTTATATGGTAAAAGATAGACCCGGGGGCCATAGGTTTCACTAGTGGCTTCTCTCAAGATAGCATAAATATTACGGTGGGTGAACAAATTACTGTCGAGCAATTGATAGAAAAGTGCATAGTTATGAGATTATCTACGCATGATCATGTATATAGGAATCACGTCCGCAACAAGTAGACCGAAACGATTCTGCATCTACTACTATTACTCCACACATCGATCGACTCCTACCTGCATCTAGAGTATTAACTTCATAATAACAGGGTAACGCATTAGGCAAGATGACATGATGTAGAGGGATAAACTCAAGCAATATGATATAAACCCCATCTTTTTATCCTCGATGGCAACAATACAATACGTGCCTTGATGCCCCTGCTGTCACTGGGAAAGGACACCGCAAGATTGAACCCAAAGCTAAGCACTTGTCCCGTTGCAAGAAAGATCAACCTAGTAGGCCAAACCAAACTGATAATTCGAAGAGACTTGCAAAGATAACCAATCATACATAAAAGAATTCATGGGAGATTCAAATATTTCTCATAGATAAACTTGATCATAAACCCACAATTCATCGGATCTCGACAAACACACCGCAAAAAGAATTACATCGAATAGATCTCCAAGAAGATCGAGGAGAACTTTGTATTGAGATTCAAAGAGAGAGAAGAAGCCATCTAGCTAATAACTATGGACCCGAAGGTCTGTGGTAAACTACTCAAAACTCATCGGAGAGGCTATGGTGTTGATGTAGAAGCCCTCCGTGGTCGATTCCCCCTCCAGCGGAGCGCCGGCGAAGGCTCCAAGATGGGATCTCACGGATACAGAAGGTTGCGGCGATGGAAATAGTTTTTCGTGGTGCCCATGGATGTCTTCAGGGTACGTGGATATATATAGGCGAAGGAGGTAGGTCAGGGGAGCCACAAGGCTGGGGGCGCGCCCACCCGCCTAGGGCGCGCCCTCGTGCCTCGTGGCCGCCTCGGCTGCTTCTTGACGTCCACTCCAAGTCTTCCGGATTGCGTTTGTTCCAAAAAGACTGCTCCCGAAGGTTTCATTCTGTTTGGACTCTGTTTGATATTCCTTTTCTTCGAAACACTGAAATAGGCAAAAAAAACAGCAATTCGGGTTGGGCCTCCGGTTAGTAGGTTAGTCCCAAAAATGATATAAAAGTGTAAAGTAAAGCCCGTAAACATCCAAAACGGGTAACATAATAGCATGGAACAATCAAAAATTATAGATATGTTGGAGACGTATCAATGGACATCTGATATTGCTCTTGCATCATGTATCCAAACTCATCACTGTATCTCTTATCAGTGCAGCCGAAGATGATGTCATCCACATATATTTTACACACAAACAGTTCACCATCATATGTCTACCTAAAGAGATTGGGATCTAGAGAACCAGGTTTGAAGCCTTTACTCTTCAGGAATTCTTTGAGTGTGTCATACCAAGCGCGAGGTGCTTGTTTGAGGCCATATAGTGCCTTGTTGAGCTTGTACACCATATCAGGATGCTTTGGATCTTCAAAACCAGGCGGTTGAGTGACATACACTTCTTCTTCAATTTTTCTATTGAGAAAGGCACTCTTCACATCCATTTGGTACAGAAAAATGTTGTGATGGTTAGAATAGGCCAGCAGTATGCGAATGGCTTCAAGCCTAGCCATAGGAGCAAAGGTTTCATTGTAGTCGGTTCCTTCCACTTGTGTGTAACCTTGAGCGACGAGGCGAGCTTTGTTTCCAACAACTTTTCAAAGTTCATCTTACTTGTTGCGATAGATCCATTTCGTGCCAATGATATTGTGCTTGCGAGGATCAGGATGTTTGACAAGCTCCCAGACATTATTCAGCTCAAACTGTTGAAGCTCTTCTTGCATGGCTTGAATCCATTCAGGTTCCATGAAGACTTCTTCGACTTTTTTGGGGTCAAACACAAAGACAAAAGCAAAGTGACCACAGAAGTTTGCCAGTTGCGTAGCTCTTGATCGAGTGAGAGGATGTCGGATTTCGGGTTCTGGCAGACCCTTGAGGTTCGAACACTGGGGTGCGCGCGAAGATTCAACCCTCTACCGTCTCGCTCCTCGCTGGATCGCTAGGACCTAAACTACTAAACTGGGCAGCACAAGGGACACAAGATTTATACTGGTTCAGGCCACCATTGTGGTGTAATACCCTACTCCAGTGTGTGGTGTGGTGGATTGCCTCTTGGGCTTGATGACGAACAATACAAAGGGAGAACAGCCTCGCGAGGGTCTGTTCTTGGCTGGCGTGATGAACTGCTAGGGGGAGTTTAGTCGTCTCTCTCTCTGTGCCTTTCTATCCTTGTTCTCTCCTCTCCCTACCCTGCGGGTGGCTAGTCCTATTTATAGGAAAAGGCCCTGGGCCTCTTCCCAAATATTGAGCGGGAAGGGCGCCAATAATTGGCCATTTTGAAGGGGAACGGCGAGTACACTTATCCTGACTAAAGTTGGTCCTCGCGTGTCAAAGGCTCTGGTGATGACGCCGGCTTGGGCTCCACAATGACCTCTTCCGGCCGTTGGGCTGGTCTTGGTCTTGTTGCACCGAAATGGACGCCTTCGCCCGATGCTCTCGCCTGCGCTTGCTCCCTTTGCACCAAAGAGGAAAGGAGGACACTGCGCGGGCTGGCGCCCACTGGCGCCCTTGGTCGTCATGGCTTGCGTCATGGGCACCTCGCGAGGTACCCTGCCTTGAACTCTCCGCCTCCTCATGAGCCACCCTGACGAGGCCGTGCCTGAGGAAGCTCCTTGTCGTCCGCCCCGCGAGGCTTGGCCCCTTGCGAGGGTCTTGAGCTTGCGTTGATGAAGATGGGCTGTGCTGGGCCTCCTTTGAGCCACGCCGCGGGCCGCAGGCAGGCAAGTCTGGGGACCCCCGTTCCCAGGACGCCGACAGTAGCCCTCGGGCCCACGGCGCGCCCGAACTTGGCTGAGCAGAGAGGCGAAAGGGCAAGTGCGAAGCGCCGCGGGCCCTAAGAGCCTGCGGCCTTGGGCGCCGCGTGGCGGTTGATTGGGCGTGGGCGGCTCCGCTTCCCCATGATGCCTTGGTAACCGCACGGATTCGACAAGTCCCTGCATGCAAAGCGGGTCATGATTACCTGTGATCGTGGAGGTCGACGGTTGGCCTTCGCCGGCTATAAGTATGGAGCGGCATGTGCCCTTCCAGCCTATCCTCTCTTGCTTCTCCTTCTTCTCCATGGCTCCACCAAGGAAGTTTTTGGCCGCAGAGAAAGGGAAGGCCCGCCAGGTCGAGTCTCCCTCTCCTCCACCCAAGCGCGGTCGAGGTCACCCTCACAAGCATCCCGTGGCCTCCGCGGCGGTCGCCCATGGTCGTGGAGGTGGCTCTCAGCGTGGCGACGAGCGGCTGGCCATGGTCGGTGGGCGTGCCCCGGCCATGCGACCCCCAAGGCCGCGCCTCCACACTGCGGAGGTGCTGCCGGAGTTCATGGTGTGGGCGGTAGAGCCGTCCGGCGCCCGGCTTTAGCTCCCTCGCTTCCTCCTGGGTGAGCTCCCAGCTGGCGCCCTGGGTGGCCTCTGGCTCCAGGCGGATGGCTGCTGCAGCCGGGCTTCGTGGGCTTCTCTGGAGGTCTCTGCTACAGGGAACCTGTTCCTGAGCCGCGGCTGGCAGACATTTGCTCGCGCGTGGGGTCTCCGCCGCCGGTGCTCCCTACACTTCAAGTACGACGGCGACGCCACCCTCTACGTGAGGGTGTTCGGGGAAGATGGTCGCCGCATGGGGTGCTGCCCTGAAGACGACGACCGCGGCCGGGGACTCAGCCCTGGCATGGACGGAAAAGGCAACGCGCGGGCGGCTGGCGACGCTCGTGACTCCTCAAGCTTCACCAGCTCTTCTTCGGGTGGCGACTCTTCTAGCAGCGGCCGCGGCCAGCCCCCACGCCACCGTGCCTGCTTGGAGGGTGGCAGCGGGTCTGCTCGCCGCCGCACCCCGGTGAAGCGCGAGAGGGAGTCCGCTTGAGCTCCGGAGGTGGCTCGAGTCTTCCAAGAGGGCCGGCACGGGACGTGCTTCGCCTGCTTTTGCTCTTTTCCTTTTTTTTCTTTTGCAAAAAAGACAGCAATGTGTGGCCCCGTGGGGGCACGTTTGGGTTAACGCCGTTTGTCGGTGTCAAAACAGGCGGATCTCGGGTAGGGGGTCCCGAACTGTGCGTCTAGGCGGATGGTAACAGGAGACGAGGGACACGATGTTTTTACCCAGGTTCGGGCCCTCTCGATGGAGGTAAAACCCTACATCCTGCTTGATTAATATTGATGATATGGGTAGTACAAGAGTAGATCTACCATGAGATCAAGGAGGCTAAACCCTAGAAGCTAGCCTATGATATGATTGTTGTAATGTATGTTGTCCTACGGACTAAAGCCCTCCGGTTTATATAGACACCGGAGAGGGCTAGGGTTACACAGAGTCGGTTACAATGGTAGGAGATCTACATATCCGTATTGCCAAGCTTGCCTTCCACGCCAAGGAAAGTCCCATCCGGACACGGGACGGAGTCTTCAATCTTGTATCTTCGTAGTCTTGGAGTCCGGCGAACATTGATAGTCCGGCTGTCCCGACACCCCCTAGTCCAGGACTCCCTCAGTAGCCCCCGAACCAGGCTTCAATGACGATAAGTCCAGCGCGTTTATAGTCTTCGGCGTTGCAAGGCGGGTTCTCCCTTCAAATTCCATGTACCTGCCAAACAGTGTCCGGCTTCATCTTGAATACTGTGTTCCTCGGCTTCTACGCCAAATAATGGCCCTCTTCCATGCGTCGCACGAATGCGAAAAGCCAGGGTGTCTTTTGCATTTCACCCCCCAATTGTGCGAGTCGCCCGCCTATAAAAAAGGCAAGAATCCAGATCCAAACCACACCGTCTTCCTCCCGCGAATACTCCATCGAAGCGCCTTTGACCTAGAAATCCATTCCACCATGGATCGCCAACACGGCTCTTCTTCGCGCGCTCCCAGCCCACCGCCGGGGAATTGGAGGAGGTGCTCTATTTCGCACAACGAGCTCGTAAAGCTCCAAACGGGGGGATTCCTCCCTCCAGCCATTATGATCCCAGTCCGGGCCGGACTGGTTAGTTATCAAGGTGGGAGACAGGCAGAGGACACTCCAAGCCCCAATAAGGGGGAGCGAGTATGTTTTGTCCCTTATCTGACAAGGGGACTCGGATTTCCAATACATCCGTTCCTCTGCGGGCTCCTGAAGTTTTACGGACTCCAGCTCCACCACCTCACGCCCACCTCTGTCCTGCATATCGCGGGCTATGTAGCTCTTTGCGAGCTATTCCTGGGCATTGAGCCCCATTTCGCATTGTGGAAGAGGTTGTTTTGCCTCGTACCCCGTTCTTACCAGGGGTCCATATATCAAGTGGGCGGCGCCGAAATATGGCGCATCGCCGGGACCGGATACCTATCCGGCACTCCCAAGAAGGCGTCCGAAGACTGGCCCTCGGAGTGGTTTTATATAGAAGACTCCCCGCTGCCAGACCCAGTTCGGATCGGCCTCCCGGAGTTTAATGCTGCTCCCTTGAAGAAACGCCTTAGCTGGCGCCCGCGGAGCCCCCGATTGGAGGAAGACAAGAGCGTCCACTACTTGATGGGCCGGATAAGATTAATGGCTCATTCCGGCTTGACCACGATCGGAGTCATGGCGACATGCATCAAGCGATGGGTACAACCACTGCAATACAGAGGCCACCCCATGTGGGATTTCAACGGGGAAGACGATGCTACCCGGCACGGCCGCAAAGGGCCGGATTCGGCCGAGGATCTGGTGAAGATCCTGTCCAGCCTGTACAAGGGGGAGAAGGAGGATTTCCTTCGAACGGACCCTTTGAATGGGTTTTCCATGATCAACCCCAGAGGATGGGTAAGTGAACACCTTGAAGGGCCCAACCCATGCTATCGATGTTTAAGCTTCTTACATTATGTCTTCGGCGCAGGGTCTACGCCGGACTGTGGAGGACATGGTGAGTCCTGCTCCGCAACCCGAGGATCCAGAAGGATCCCTGGGTCTAGCCTCCGAAGAGGACCCAGATATCGAGGTGGAGCTGATTGACGGGTTGTATCACCAGCTCAGCATAGACAATGCTTTGGTCGCCATTACGGCGGACTACCCTGGGCTAAGTCCGGCTTCCCAGGTGACCGCGACCGAAGTCCGGACACCATTGTCTCATCCCTGCCCATTTCTGACCTTCGCGAACGATGGTATTTTGCAGGAAGCGCCTTTACGACAGAAAGCCAAGCCCGCGGCGGCCGACCAACAGAGGTCGGTCCGAACCAGCAGGCGGAAAAGGAGCGCAGTGCGGACGGAAACGCCGCAAAGGTATAGCTCGTATTTGAATTTTTAGAGCAACGTTCCGAG
Organism: Triticum timopheevii; assembly: GCA_963921465.1. NCBI lineage: Eukaryota > Viridiplantae > Streptophyta > Magnoliopsida > Poales > Poaceae > Triticum > Triticum timopheevii. The sequence continues at coordinate 112,351,511 of OY997270.1, forward strand.
GAAACGTATGAGTGCTCATGATCTTTGTAGGAGAAAAAGCGCTCGCCGGACTGCGAGCGCAGGAATTGCCCATCCGACCAACCCCGGCCAGGCTCTAGCGCCCGGCCTGGAGGGGGAGGCAAGCGCAAGACGCGAGTCGGATCCTTCTCCAACGAAGGATACCAAAAGACTGTCTGCCACCAAGTCTGAGGTGGAGAGCGCCATGAACTATAGGCGCCGCCGGACAGTATTTCAAGAAGCGTGCTTTTCCCCTGAGGCATTGGATGCCTTTAACGCAGGGGACGCGCATCTCCGTGCTGCTCAAAATGGTTTTACCAGAGCCACGGAGCAGTATGTGAAAGACATACGGGTAAAGGAATTTTAATGGTTGTATATACCAGTAGCCCCCGAGACTTAAAGTAGTTACGCTAACTGATTTAAGGATCATTGGAAATTTCAGGCACTTAACGAGAAGAACGCCCAGCTGTCTCGGGAGCTGCAAGATTGCAAGGCCCAACTTGAGGCCGCTCTTGCTGCCGCAGGAGGAGACGGAAAGACCCCTCCTGGTAACACATTTTTATTAATAAATATAAGCGCTGTGCGGTGTGCACGTGAGTCTAATAATGACATTGCAGGTACCGCCGGACAAGATCCGGACAGGCAAGCATTGCTACGCCAGCTAAAGGCCGGCGAGAGTGTGCTGAATAGAGTTCAGCAGGAAAGGAACAAGCTCCAGTATGCCAACGCCAAGCTCGGAGAAGAGCTGAAAGGCGCTCAGCCGAGCTGTCCGGCTCCGTTAAGGAGAATCAGCGGCTTCGTCGCGGCATTTATAGTAAGTGCTTGAGCGAACTCTTTTGAAAAGAAGAGTTCGGCGAGGAAGTATTTTGACATGATATGTCTTGTAGGTATACTCACGGGTCGTCCTGCAGAGGAGATGCCCATATCAATGGGTGATCAACTTCGCGAACTGTTGCAGCTACTCGAACGAGTTCGGCAGGCAATGAGCGGCGTCGTTCAGGCTTTATGGCCAGCCCTCACCCTACCCGAGGGCCTCGGGGAGCTTGCGGAGAAGCTGCAGGGAGTGCGGCAGCGCTTCCGTTTGTGGAAGATTTCGGCTTGCCGTCAAGGTGCCAGGGAGGCTTGGGCCATGGTGAAGACGCGGTACAAGAAGGAGGATCCCAACCACATGGCCGAAGTTGGACCGGTGGGGCCCGATGGGAAGGAGATCCCTGTGAGTTTAGTGTATAGCCAAGTAGAGTTGGCTGCTAAATTTTCCCAACAGGACTGTAAGCTAGACAGCCTGTTAGACGGGATTGAGGAGGAATACAATCAATAAATTTGACAATGTATGTTATCCTTTAAAGTGACATGTGAAATGCCTTCTAGCCGGATTGTAGATCGTTTGTCTTTGCCGACCTTTTCGCTTCGTCCTCGGGACCCTAGAGTCCGGAGTGTGTCCAAATACCTTTTTGGTTAAGAAACAACCGTGGTATGCATGGAGACCAGGCGTAGGGGTCATTAGTGCTTTATCAGACAAGTGCCCAACTAGTTATGTTATATTACATGGTTAGTAAGAAACATCTTCCAGGGAGAATAGTTCCGTTAAGTGTTCCTTTCGCTGGGAGGCATGCCCTAAAGTGCATGTCCGGACTGCAAAGAAAGCAGTAAAACATCTGGGGGCAGATAGATAAATAAGTAAAAAGTCATCTTTTAAGTCACCGACCGAATATTCCCTTAAGTACGCTAGCTTTCGGCTTCACCCAGTCTGAGGTACACATCCGGCTGACCCGATAGTAACAATCGCAGAGGTGCTCCCTTTACCTCCTAGCCGAACAATCGGGAACGTAGGGGTAAGCACAGGAGCCAGGCAACCCAGCTTGGCCAAAACTTAAGTCATATCGATGCATATAATGGCGAATAAAAGGTACATGCGGAAGCTTGACACATGTGCTGGGTATAAAACCCATATAATTGAGCTTCTGTAAAAGAAGCCCCCAGGAATAATGAGTGCGGATGGCACATCATGCGTATAATTGAGCTTCTGTAAAAGAAGCCCCCGGGAATAATGAGTGCGGATGGCACATCATGCGTATGCAAAGAATGCAAAAATAGGCCCGAAAGGGCTTTTAAATGAGAAGGATAAAAAGAGAAACAAAAGACAGCCGAAGTGTAAAAGTTTGGACGGGGGAAGGGGACGAACTCTTAGTCCAGCGCTAGGCATAGAATCGTCGGAGGCGGGCTGCGTTCCATGGGTTCGGCTCGAGTCGGTGATCCGACGCATTTCATAGACGGTATGCTCCGCCGGTCCGTACTTGATCGATAATGAAGGGGCCCTCCCATTTGGGCTTGAGCTTGTCCTTTTTCTTGTCCGGCGGGCGTAGAACTAGTTCACCAACGTTGTAAGTCTTGGCCCGTACTTCTCTGCTTTGATATCTTCGGGCCTGCTGCTGATAGAATGCGGAATGAGCCTTCGCGACGTCACATTCTTCCTCCAATGTGTCCAAGCTGTCCTGCCGATCAAGCTCGGCCTCTCTTTCCTCATACATGCGCACTTGAGGTGAGTCATGAATAATGTCGCAGGGCAAGACTGCCTCTGCGCCGTATACCATAAAAAATGGTGTGAATCCGGTAGTACGGTTAGGCGTTGTCCGCAGCCCCCAGAGTACGGAGTCGAGCTCCTCGACCCATTGTGCGTCGGATTTAGTGAGTGACCTCACTAGTCTGGGTTTAATGCCGCTCATTATTAGACCATTTGCTCTTTCCACTTGACCATTGGTTTGAGGGTGATAGACTGACGCATAGTCGAGCTTGATGCCCATATTTTTGCACCATGACTTAACCTCGTCGGCTGTGAAGTTCGTGCCGTTGTCGGTGATGATGCTGTGGGGGACTCCGTAACGGTGTACCACCTCTGATATAAAGTCTATCACTGGTCCGGACTCTGCTGTTTTGACCGGTTTGGCCTCTATCCATTTGGTGAATTTATCCACCATGACCAATAGGTATTTTTTCTTGTGGGTTCCCCCTTTAAGGGGTCCAACCATGTCAAGCCCCCAGACCGTGAACGGCCAGGTAATGGGTATGGTTTTGAGGGCGGTGGGTGGCATATGGCTCTGATTAGCAAAGAGCTGACAACCAACGCATCGCTGGACCAAGTCCTGTGCGTCTGCCCGAGCCGTCGGCCAATAAAATCATGTACGGAATGCCTTTCCTACAAGGGCCCGGGCTGCTGCGTGGTGTCCGCCTAGTCCGACATGGATTTCAGCCAGGAGGTTTCGCCCTTCTTCTTCGGAGATACACCTTTGAAGGACTCTGGTGGTACTTTTCTTATAAAGTTCTCCCTCATGGACCTTGTAGGCCTTCGATCGCCGGACTATGCAGCGGGCCTCATTTTGGTCTTCGGGAAGTTCCTGCCTAAGTAAGTAGGCTAGGAAAGGTTCTATCCACGCGGTGATTACTGCCATTATGGCGTGGGCGGAGGGTGTTATGTCGTCTGCCGAATCACCGGTTGGTGCGGTTTTCTCCGGTTTGTCGCTACCGGGCTCCTCTTCCCATAGTACGGATGGCTTGAAGAGCCGTTCCAGGAAGATATTTGGAGGGACAGCATCACGTTTCGCACCGATGCGTGCCAGGACGTCGGCCGCTTGGTTATTATCTCGGGCTATGTGATGGAATTCAAGTCCTTCAAACCGAGCTGACATTTGTAGGACAGCGTTGCGATATGCTGCCATTTTCGGATCCTTGGCGTCGAAGTCTCCATTTATTTGGGATATTGCAAGGTTTGAGTCCCCGCGCACCTCTAGGCGTTGAATGCCCATGGAGACCGCCATCCGGAGACCATGTAACAGGGCCTCGTATTCGGCTGCATTGTTGGAGTCCGTGTACATTATTTGAAGTACATACTGGACTGTATCTCCGGTGGGGGACGTCAGTACAACGCCAGCCCCCAGTCCGGCCAACATTTTGGAGCCGTCGAAATGCATAGTCCAATTGGAGTATGTGTCGTACTCTTTAGGGAGTTCGGCTTCAGTCCATTCGGTGACGAAGTCAGCCAAAACTTGTGACTTTATAGCTCGTCGAGGTTTGTAAGTGATGTCGAATGGTAGGAGCTCAATGGCCCATTTTGCTATCCTGCCCGTTGCGTCGCGGTTATTTATAATGTCGTTGAGTGGTACTTCAGAGGCCACTGTTATCGAGCACTCTCGAAAGTAGTGCCGGAGCTTTCGAGACGCCATGAACACCGCATATGCTATCTTCTGATAGTGCGGGTAACGGGATTTGCAGGGGGTTAACACAGTGGATACATAATACACTGGTTTTTGAAGAGGGAATTTATGCCCTTCTGTCGCTCGTTCGACGACGAGGACTGCGCTTACAACTTGGTGTGTTGCTGCGATGTATAACAACATTGGTTCGCCCAGAGTGGGCGCAGCCAGGACCGGATTTGTTGCCAGTATGGCCTTTATTTCTTCGAGTCTGGCAGTGGCAGCATCCGTCCACTCGAAGTGTTCGGTGCGCCTGAGGAGGCGATAGAGGGGCAACGCCTTTTCTCCTAAACGGGAGATAAAGCGGCTTAATGCTGCCACGCATCCTGTTAATTTTTGTATTTGTTTGAGGTCTTTTGGAATATCCAACTGTGACAGAGCTTGGATTTTGGCCGGATTTGCTTCGATTCCTCTACCGGATACGATGAAGCCCAGCAGCTTTCCGGCTGGTACGCCGAAAACGCATTTTTCCGGATTCAGCTTGATGTCATATGCTCTGAGGTTGTCGAATGTGAGCCTCAAATCGTCTACTAAAGTTTTGACGTGTTTTGTTTTGACGACTATGTCGTCTACGTATGCCTCGACTGTTTTGCCGATCTGGGTGGCCAGACATGTTTGAATCATGCGCTGATATGTTGCGCCGGCGTTTTTGAGTCCGAAGGGCATCGTGTTGAAGCAGAATGGTCCATATGGAGTGATAAATGCCGTTGCGGCTTGGTCTGCTTCCGCCATCTTGATTTGATGATAGCCAGAGTATGCGTCCAGGAAGCACAACGAATCGTGCCCTGCTGTGGCATCGATAATTTGATCGATGCGGGGGAGAGGGAAGGGATCCTTTGGGCAAGCTTTATTGAGGTCTTTAAAATCGACACAGAGGCGCCAGGATTTATCCTTCTTTGGTACCATCACCAAATTTGCTAGCCAGTCCGGATGTTTGATATCTCTAATGAATACGGCTTCCAATAGTTTGGCTAGCTGTTCTCCCATTGCCTATCTTTTGGGCTCGGAAAATCGTCGAAGAGCCTGTTTGACTGGCTTGAATCCTTTTAGGATGTTGAGGCTGTGTTCTGCCAACCTGCGAGGGATTCCGGGCATGTCTGAAGGATGTCAGGCGAAGATATCCCAATTTTCCCGAAGGAATTCGCGCAGTGCGGCATCTACTTCGGGGTTCAACTGTGCCCCAATGGAGGCCGTCTTTGTTGGGTCCGTTGGATGGACCTGGAATTTTATTATATCGTCTGCTGATTTGAAGGAGGTGGACTTGGATCTTTTATCGAGTATCACATCGTCCCTGTTCACCGTAGAGCGCAGCGCGGTGAGTTCCTCTGCCGCTAAGGCTTCGGATAGTGCCTCGAGGGCTAGTGCGGCTGTCTTGTTTTCGGCGCGGAGTGCTATGTCCGGATCACTAACGAGAGTGATTATTCCGCTGGGCCCAGGCATTTTCAGCTTCATGTACCCGTAATGAGGTATTGCTTGAAAAATTGTGAATGCCTCTCGTCCTAATATGGCGTGATACCCACTGCTGAATGAGGCCACCTGGAACGTGACTTCTTCGGATCTGTAATTGTCCGGAGAGCCGAACACCACATCGAGTGTGATTTTTCCGGTGCAGCGCGCTTCCCGGCTAGGGATTATTCCTCTAAAGGTTGTGCTGCTTCGCTCAATACAGCTCCAATCGATTTCCATTTTTTGCAGAGTTTCCTCGTAAATGAGGTTTAGTCCGCTGCCGCCGTCCATGAGGACTTTTGTCAGTCGAAAGCCGTCCACTATGGGACTAAGTACCAGTGCGGCTGGGGCTCTGGTTGTTCGGAATGTGGGCTCGTCACTGCCATTGAAGGTAATAGCTGTGTCGCTCCATGGATTTGCTGTTGCTACTTGGTAGACTTCGGCGAGTTCGCGGATTGATCATTTTCGCATATTATTTGATGCGAAAGTCTCGAAGACTATTGATACCGTGCTGGTATTGTTGGAGTGGTTTCTCGGAGCTAGAAGCTCTTCGCCACTTTTGGCCACCTTCCGTAATATCCAACATGCTCGAAGGCTATGTGTTGGGATGGCTCCCTCTGTATTATGAAGCTTACAGGGTCCATTGAGCCATCCCTCCAGTACGGTTCCATTTCCCTTATTGGGTTTTTGTTTTTTCGTTTTTGCATCTGGGGCCTGAGTGTAGGGCACCCTTTTACTGCGGACTGGGTTTGGGGCCGGATTATCCCAAAATTGATTTTCGGTTTTCCGGAAACTCTCCATCGCACAGTATTTTCGTACAATGGATGCCAGATCGGTGAAGCGCGTAATTTTGCAACGATCAATGGCGTTTAGTATTCCCTTGTCCGTGCAGTTATTGCAGAAGATTGATATTGCGTTTTCCTCTCGGCAGTCCTTTATCCTGTCCATAACCAGGAGGAATCTGGCCCAGTAGTGATGTACTATTTCTGTAGGCTCTTGCCGTATTAGATATAGATCGCATATGTCTGGGCGGGTGGGTGGAATAAAATCTGGATCCCTGCCCATCTTGAGGCTCAAAGGCCAAGGGGTTTCCGAATTCGGAAGTGTGGTTTGCTGGGGACAATCCAGCGAGTCCGGGGCGATGCATGATTTTAAGTTCGATGCTCGATCGAAGTCCGTCCCTCCGCGGGAATCCGGCATGGAGGGTTCGGGAATCCGGACATGAATTGTTTTCAACACTGGCAAAGAGTTGCCGTATTGCTCTTCCACCACTGCGACGTGGTGGGTGGCCTGGGGAGAGTTAATCTCTCTCAGATCGGTTTTAAGCCCAATCTGGTTGTAGTCCGTAGCGACTCCCAGGGTGGCGATGCGATCCAAGAGCTCGTTAACAGACGAGAGCTCTATTGGATCTAACTGTTCGGCAGCTTTAGGGCTGACGCGAAGATTGCTTTCGACGACTTGAGAAGTCATTGCCGAAGCGGCGGCCGGATAGGCGGTCATGAGAAAACCACCAAGCCGGATAGTTTGGCCGGCGGCCAAGGCCCCTCCGGCGAAAATACCGTCTTTAAAGATGGGTGGAGGCATCCGCTCTATCGGTGACGACACAGAGGAACTCTCAATGAAAGCACCAATGTCGGTGTCAAAACCGGCGGATCTCGGGTAGGGGGTCCCGAACTGTGCGTCTAGGCAGATGGTAACAGGAGACGAGGGACACGATGTTTTTACCCAGGTTCGGGCCCTCTCGATGGAGGTAAAACCCTATGTCCTGCTTGATTAATATTGATGATATGGGTAGTACAAGAGTAGATCTACCACGAGATCAAGGAGGCTAAACCCTAGAAGCTAGCCTATGGTATGATTGTTGTAATGTATGTTGTCCTACGGACTAAAGCCCTCCGGTTTATATAGACACCGGAGAGGGCTAGGGTTACACAGAGTCGGTTACAATGGTAGGAGATCTACATATCTGTATTGCCAAGCTTGCCTTCCACGCTAAGGAAAGTCCCATCCGGACACGGGACGGAGTCTTCAATCTTGTATCTTCGTAGTCTTGGAGTCCGGCGGACATTGATAGTCCGGCTGTCCGGACACCCCCTAGTCCAGGACTCCCTCACCGTTAATCATTGTACTGCTTTTGTTATCCCGATACTGTCCTTTTCTTTTACGCCCATTCGTAAGTGATCCCTAGCCTCAGCCGCAGGGGTGACCGACCCAGGCCCTGTATCCGCGTCGTGGTGCCCGTGAGGCATGGTCCGGAGGGGTGCTCCGGTAGTGGACCCGGGCCGTCAGACTTGAGCGATAGGGGTAGGAACGCTTGCGAGGGCTCCCGGGGCCTCTGCCTCGTGAGCCCCCATGCAAGAGAAATCGAGGCAGGAGAGCGAAAAAAGTCGAAGAACCACGGATCAAAAGGCGGCAATAGTTTCGGTAAAAACTCCAAATGGGAATGAACTAACCAACTGCAGAAAGCAAATGAAAAAGCCGCGTCCGGCACCTAGTCTAGTCTTCGGCGTCTTCTCACCAGCGCGTAGCTAAGTGCTGCCACTGGGCGTGGGAGGGAGCCCCAGGGCCTGAGGCCGGCACCCCTGAGACTCCGGGGCGTGTACAGCCCCAACTCATTATTACGTGAGAGTGTCACGGGCGGCGAATTTCACAGGCGTTGGCCTTCTTCACAGGCTCCGGGCCTTTCTTCTGGGAAGCGAGCTTCACGAGCGTTGGCCCTCTTCACAGGCTCCGGGCCCTTTCCAAAATGCGACAGCTTCACAGGCATTCGCCTTCTTCACAGGCTCTGGGCCTTTTTCAGAAAGATGAGCTTCAGAGGCATTTTCCTTCTTCACAGGCTCTGGGCCTTTCCAAAAAGATGAGCTTCACAGGCATTTGCCTTCTTCATAGGCTCTGGGCCTTTTCCAAAAAGATGAGCTTCAAAGGCATTTGCCTTCTTCACAGGCTCTTGGCCTTTTCCAAAAAGATGAGCTTCACAGGCATTTGCCTTCTTCACAGGCTCTGGGCCTTTCCAAAAAGATGAGCTTCATAGTCATTTGCCTTCTTCACAGGCTCTGGGCCTTTTCAGGGGTAGAACCTCCGGAGGTGCTGGATGTTCCACGCGTTCTGTATAGGTACTCCCTCTTGAGTCTCCAAGTGCACGGAGCCGGGCCTGGAATCATGAACAACCTTGAACGGGCCCTCCCACATAGGAGAGAGCTTATGCAGTCCCTCCCTGGAGAGGACCCGCCGGAGCACGAAGTCCCCTACCTCGAGAGTTCTGGGGCACATGTTGCGGCAGTGGTATCGCCGGAGCGCCTGCTGGTACCTTGTCGCTCGCAGCGCGGCTTCTCGACGACGCTCCTCCCCCAGCACGAGGTCTGTCCCCCGCATGGCGTCCTGCAGCGTCTCATCAAATGCCAGGACCCACGCGGATCAACGCCTGACCTCGTGAGAGAGGACCGCTTCGGCTCCGTAGACTAGGAAGAAGGGGGTCTCTCCAGTCGGCTTGGTCGCAGTTGTGCGGATGGACCACAGCACGGACTGAAGCTCGTCATACCAGCCTCTGCCGCAGGCCTCTAGCTTCTTCTTGAATATCCTGGTCTTGAGTCCCCTCAGGACTTCTGCGTTGGCCCGCTCAGCCTGGCCGTTGCTTCGGGGGTGCATCACCGAAGCATAGCATATCTGCGTCCCAAGGTTAGCACAATATGTTTTGAAAAGGTTACTGGTGAACTGTGAACCGATGTCAGTGATGATGCGGTTCGGCACTCCGAACCGGCTCACGATGCCCTTGATGAACCTGACCGCAGAACCAGCAGGGGTGGTGCAGACGGCCTCGACTTCGGCCCACTTGGTGAACTTGCCCACGGCGACGTAGAGGTAGCGATAGCCCCCTGGCGCCCGGGGAAAAGGGCCTAGGATATCCAGCCCCGAGACCGCGAATGGCCATGTGAGGGGTATGGTTTGCAGACCTCCTGCCGGCTGATGAATCTGCTTGGCATGGAATTGGCAGGCCTCGCAAGCCTTCACAAGTTCAACAGCGTCATTGAGCGTAGTGGGCCAATAGAAACCGCTGCGGAACGCCTTGCCGACGAGGGTCCGTGACGACGAATGATGCCCACAGTCTCCACCGTGTATATCTGCCAGGAGTTCCCTCCCTTGTTCCCAGGTGATGCAGCGCAGGGACACGTCGTTCGGTCGCTTACGGTAGAGCTCTCCATCCATTATGCAGTACGCCATGGCCTGCCGCACCACACGCTCTGCCTCCTCCTTCTCCGGCAAGGTCCCTTGCGTTAAGTAGCTCCTGAGCTCTGTATCCAGCACCCCTCCTGAGGCTCCATCGCCAGGAGCAGGCACGTTCCTGAGGCCGGGCCACAGGCTGGGGCTCCCGAGGCAGGCGGCTGAGGAAGCTCTACCCGAGGCTCCGCTGTGCTTGACAATGGTGGCAAGGCCGAAGGCTTGAAGAGCCGTTCCTCAAAGACGCCCGGCTCCTGGGGCAACCGCCTGGAGGCTCGTTTTGCGATATCGTCGGCCTCTTGATTAGTGCCGCAGGGCACGTGCTGCAGCTCCAACCCCCAGAACAGCTTCTCCATCCTGCGGACCTCCGCAAGGTAGGCCTCCATGTGCTCATCCCTTGGCTCGTATACCTTGTTGGAGAAATTGACGAGGAGCTGTGAATCACCCTTGATAGTAAGACGCTTAACTCCCAGGGCGGCAGCGGCCTTCAGGCCCGCTATCAGTCCCTCGTACTCTGCTATGTTGTTGGAGACTTTTTCCCCGTGCTGGAAACAGAGCTGCACGGCGTAGTAGAGCTTGTCCTGAGTGGGAGATATGAGCACCGCCCCAGCTCCAGCGCCCTGTCTGGAGAACACTCCATCGAAGTACATGACCCAACCTTCTGGTGCTTCGCTTCCTGGGGAGAGGGATCGATCCTCGCCGGCCCTGAGGCCTGGTGCCTCTGTCCATTCGGCCATGAAATCTGCCAGCGCGGCCCCCTTGATGACTCTGGTCGTGCTGAATTCGAGCTGGAATGCTTGCAGCTCAATGTTCCACTCGGCGACCCTTCTGGCTGAGTTAGGGCTCCTGAGCACCCTTTCCAAGGGGTATGCCGAGACAACCTTGATTGGATGACCCTGGAAGTAGTGCCGCAGCTTGCGTGAAGCCACCAGCAGTGCGAGGAGGAGCTTCTGCAGCATGGGGTACCGTGCCCTCGCATCCCGTAACACTGTGCTGACGAAGTACACCGGGTGCTCGACGAGGCTTGGGGTGTCGGTGCTGGTGGCTGTTGGGGAACGTAGTAATTTCAAAAAATTTCCTATGCGCACGCAAGATCATGGTGATGGTATAGCAATGAGAGGGAAGAGTGTTCGTCCACGTACCCTCGTAGACCATAAGCGGAAGCGTTAGCAGAACGCGGTTGATGTAGTCGTACGTCTTCACGATCCGACTGATCCAAGCACCGAACGTACGGAGCCTCCGAGTTCAGCACACGTTCAGCTCGATGACGATCTCCGGCCTCCGATCTAGCAAAGCTCCGGAGATGAATTCCGTCAGCACAACGGCGTGGTGACGATGATGATGTTCTACCGGCGCAGGGCTTCGCCTAAACTCCGCGACGATATGACCGAGGTGGAATATGGTGGAGGGGGGAACAGCACACGGCTAAGGAACGATCCGTAGATCAACTTGTGTGTCTATGGGGTCCCCCCCTGCCCCCGTATATAAAGGAGCAAGGGGGGAGGCCGGCCGGCCCTTGGGGCGCGCCAAGGAGGGGGGAGTCCTCCTCCTAGTGGGAGTAGGACTCCCCTTTCCTAGTCCAACTAGGAAGGAGGAAGGGGGAAAGAAAGAGGGGGAGAGGGAGAGGGAAAGAGGGGCCGCGCCCCCCTCCCCTAGTCCAATTCGGACTCCCTTTGGGAGGGGGTGCGCCACCTCCTGGGCTGCTGCCCTCTCTCTCCCCTCAGGCCCACTAAGGCCCAATACTTCCCCGGGGGGTTCCGGTAACCCCTCGAGCACTCCGGTTTTCTCCGAAATCACCCGGAACACTTCCGGTGTCCGAATATAGTCGTCCAATATATCAATCTTTATGTCTCGACCATTTCGAGACTCCTCGTCATGTCCGTGATCACATCCGGGACACCGAACAAACTTCGGTACATCAAAACTTATAAACTCATAATAAAACTGTCATCGTAACGTTAAGCGTGCGGACCCTACGGGTTCGAGAACTATGTAGACATGACCTAGAACCATTCTCAGTCAATAACCAATAGCGGGACCTGGATGCCCATATTGGTTCCTACATATTCTACGAAGATCTTTATCGGTCAGACCGCATAACAACATACGTTGTTCCCTTTGTCATCGGTATGTTACTTGCCCAAGATTTGATCGTCGGTATCCAATACCTAGTTCAATCTCGTTACCGGCAAGTCTCTTTACTCGTTCTGTAATGCATCATCTCGTAACCAACTCATTGGTCACATTGCTTGCAAGGCTTATAATGATGTGCATTACCGAGAGGGCCTAGAGATACCACTCCGACGATCGGAGTGACAAAACCTAATCTCGAAATATGCCAACTCAACATGTACCTTCGGAGACACCTGTAGTACTCCTTTATAATCATCCAGTTACGTTGTGACGTTTGGTAGTACCCAAAGTGTTCCTACGGTAAACGGGAGTTGCATAATTCTCATAGTTACAGGAACATGTATAAGTCATGAAGAAAGCAATAGCAGCATACTAAACGATCAAGTGCTAGGCTAACGGAATGGGTCATGTCAATCACATCATTCTTCTAATGATGTGATCCCACTAATCAAATGACAACACATGTCTATGGTTTAGGAAACATAACCATCTTTGATTAATGAGCTAGTCAAGTAGAGGCATACTAGTGACTATAGTTTTGTCTATGTATTCACACATGTATCATGTTTCCGGTTAATACAATTCTAGCATGAATAATAAACATTTATCATGATATGAGGAAATAAATAATAACTTTATTATTGCCTCTAGGGCATATTTCCTTCAGTCTCCCACATGCACTAGAGTCAATAATCTAGATTACATAGTAATGATTCTAACACCCATGGAGTCTTGGTGCTGATCATGTTTTGCTCGTGAGAGAGGCTTAGTCAACGGGTCTGCAATATTCAAATCCGTATGTATCTTGCAAATCTCTATGTCTCCCACTTGGACTTGGTCCCGAATGGAATTGAAGCGTCTCTTGATGTGCTTGGTCCTCTTGTGAAATCTGGATTCCTTTGCCAAGGCAATTGCACCAGTATTGCCACAGAAGATCTTCATTGGTCCCGATGCACTAGGTATGACACCTAGATCGGAAATAAACTCCTTCATCCAGACTCCTTCATTTGCTGCTTCAGAAGCAGCTATGTACTCCGCTTCACATGTAGATCCCGCCACGACGCTTTGTTTAGAACTGCACCAACTTACAGCTCCACCGTTTAATAAAAACACGTATCCGGTTTGCGATTTAGAATCGTCTGGATCAGTGTCAAAGCTTGCATCAACGTAACCATTTACGACTAGCTCTTTGTCACCTCCATATACGAGAAACATATCCTTAGTCCTTTTTAGGTATTTCAGGATGTTCTTGACCACTGTCCAGTGATCCACTCCTGGATTACTTTGGTACCTTCCTGCTAAGCTTATTGCTAAGCATACGTCAGGTCTGGTACACAACATTGCATACATGATAGAGCCTATGGCTGAAGCATAGAGAACATCTTTCATTTTCTCTCTATCTTCTGCTGTGGTCGGGCATTGAGTTTGACTCAACTTCACACCTTGTAGCACAGGCAAGAATCCTTTCTTTGCCTGATCCATTTTGAACTTTTTCAAAATTTTGTCAAGGTATGTGCTTTGTGAAAGTCCTATTAAGCGTCTTAATCTATCTCTATAGATCTTGATGCTGAATATGTAAGAATCTTCAGCGAGGTCTTTCATTGAAAAACTTTTATTCAAGTATCCCTTTATGCTATCCAGAAATTCTATATCATTTCCAATTAATAATATGTCATCTACATATAAAATCAGAAATGCTACAGAGCTCCCACTCACTTTCTTGTAAATACATGCTTCTCCAAAAGTCTGTATGAAACCATATGCTTTGATCACACTATCAAAACGTTTATTCCAACTCCGAGATGCTTGCACCAGTCCATAAATGGATCGCTGGAGCTTGCACACTTTGTTAGCACCTTTTGGATCAAAAAAACCTTCTGGTTGCATCATATACAACTCTTCTTCCAGAAATCCATTCAAGAATGCAGTTTTGACATCCATTTGCCAAATTTCATAATCATAAAATGCAGCAATAGCTAACATGATTCGGACAGACTTAAGCATCGCTATGGGTGAGAAAGTCTCATCGTAGTCAACCCCTTGAACTTGTCGAAAACCTTTTGCAACAAGTCGAGCTTTATAGATAGTTACATTACCATCAGCGTCAGTCTTCTTCTTAAAGATCCATTTATTCTCAATGGCTTGCCGATCATCGGGAAAGTCAACCAAAGTCCACACTTTGTTTTCATACATGGATCCCATCTCAGATTTCATGGCCTCTAGCCATTTTGCGGAATCTGGGCTCATCGTCGCTTCCTCATAGTTTGTAGGTTCATCATGGTCAAGTAACATGACTTCCAGAATAGGATTACCGTACCACTCTGGTGCGGATCTTACTATGGTAGACCTACGAGGTTCAGTAGAAACTTGATCTGAAGTTTCATGATCAATATCATTAGCTTCCTCACTAATTGGTGTAGTTGTCACAGGAACCGGTTCTTGTGATGAACTACTTTCCAATAAAGGAGTAGATACAGTTATATCATCAAGTTCTACTTTCCTCCCACTCACTTATTTCGAGAGAAACACCTTCTCTAGAAAGGATCCATTCTTAGCAACGAATGTTTTGCCTTCGGATCTGTGATAGAAGGTGTACCCAACAGTCTCTTTTGGGTATCCTATGAAGACACATTTCTCCGATTTGGGTTCGAGCTTATCTGGTTGAAGTTTCTTTACATAAGCATCGCAGCCCCAAACTTTAAGAAACGACAACATTGGTTTCTTGCCAAACCACAGTTCATAAGGTGTCGTCTCAACGGATTTTGATGGTGCCCTATTTAACATGAATGCGGTCGTCTCTAAAGCATAACCCCAAAACGATAGCGGTAAATCAGTAAGAGACATCATAGATCGCACCATATCTAGTAAAGTACGATTACGACGTTCAGACACACCATTTCGTTGTGGTGTTCCAGGTGGCGTGAGTTGCGAAACTATTCCACATTGTTTCAAGTGTAGACCAAACTCGTAACTCAAATATTCTCCTCCACGATCAGATCATAGAAACTTTATTTTCTTGTTACGATGATTTTCCACTTCACTCTGAAATTCTTTGAACTTTTCAAATGTTTCAGACTTGTGTTTCAGTAAGTAGATATACCCATATCTGCTCAAATCATCTGTGAAGGTGAGAAAATAACGATACCCGCCGCGAGCCTCAACATTCATTGGACCACAAACATCAGTATGTATGATTTCCAACAAATCAGTTGCTCGCTCCATAGTTCCGGAGAACGGCGTTTTAGTCATCTTGCCCATAAGGCACGGTTCGCAAGTACCAAGTGATTCGTAATCAAGTGATTCCAAAAGCCCATCAGTATGGAGTTTCTTCATGCGCTTTACACCGATATGACCCAAACGGCAGTGCCACAAATAAGTTGCACTATCGTTATCAACTCTGCATCTTTTGGTTTCAACACTATGAATATGCGTATCACTACTAACGAGATTCAATAAAAATAGACCACTCTTCAAGGGTGCATGACCATAAAATATATTACTCATATAAATAGAACAACCATTATTCTCTGATTTAAATGAATAACCGTCTCGCATCAAACAAGATCCAGATATAATGTTCATGCTCAATGCTGGCACCAAATAACAATTATTCAGGTCTAAAACTAATCCCGAAGGTAGATGTAGAGGTAGCGTGCCGACCGCGATCACATCGACTTTGGAACCGTTTCCCACGCGCATCGTCACCTCGTCCTTGGCCAGTGCTCGCTTATTCCGTAGTCCCTTTTTCGAGTTGCAAATATTAGCAACAGAACCAGTATCAAATACCCAGGTGCTACTACGATCTCTAGTTAGGTACACATCAATAACATGTATATCACATATACCTTTGTTCACTTTGCCATCCTTCTTATCCGCCAAATACTTGGGGCAGTTCCGCTTCCAGTGACCAGTCTGCTTGCAGTAGAAGCACTCAGTTTCAGGCTTAGGTCCAGACTTGGGTTTCTTCTCTTGAGCAGCAACTTGCTTGCCGTTCTTTTTGAAGTTCCCCTTCTTCTTCCCTTTGCCCTTTTTCTTGAAACTAGTGGTCTTGTTGACCATCAACACTTGATGCTCCTTATTGATTTCTACCTCCGTAGCTTTTAGCATTGCGAAGAGCTCGGGAATAGTCTTGTTCATCCCTTGCATATTATAGTTCATCACAAAGCTCTTGTAGCTTGGTGGCAGTGATTGGAGAATTCTGTCAATGACGCTATCATCCGGAAGATTAACTCCCAGTTGAATCAAGTGATTATTATACCCAGACATTTTGAGTATATGCTCACTGACAGAACTATTCTCCTCCATCTTGCAGCTGTAGAACTTATTGGAGACTTCATATCTCTCAATTCGGGCATTTGTTTGAAATATTAACTTCAACTCCTCGAACATCTAATATGCTCCATGACGTTCAAAACGTCGTTGAAGACCCGGTTCTAAGCCGTAAAGCATGGCACACTGAACTATAGAGTAGTCATCAGCTTTGCTCTGCCAGACGTTCTTAACGTCGTCAGTTGCATCAGCAGCAGGCCTGGCACCCAGCGGTGCTTCCAGGATGTAACTTTTCTGTGCACCAATGAGGATAATCCTCAGGTTATGGACCCAGTCCGTGTAATTGCTACCATCATCTTTCAACTTTGCTTTCTCAAGGAACGCATTAAAATTCAACGGAACAACAGCACGAGCCATCTATCTACAAACAAACATAGACAAGCAAAATACTATCAGGTACTAAGTTCATGATAAATTTAAGTTTAATTAATCATATTACTTAAGAACTCCCACTTAGACAGACATCTCTCTAGTCATCTAAGTGATCACGTGATCCAAATCAACTAAACCATAACCGATCATCACGTGAGATGGAGTAGTTTTCAATGGTGAACATCACTATGTTGATAATATCTACTATATGATTCACACTCGACCTTTCGGTCTCCGTGTTCCGAGGCCATATCTGCATATGCTAGGCTCGTCAAGTTTAACCTGAGTATTCCGCGTGTGCAAAACTGGCTTGCACCCGTTGTAGATGGACGTAGAGCTTATCACACCCGATCATCACGTGGTGTCTGGGCACGACGAACTTTGGCAACAGTGCATACTCAGGGAGAACACTTCTTGATAATTTTAGTGAGAGATCATCTTAAAATGCTACCATCAATCAAAGCAAGATAAGATGCATAAAGGATAAACATCACATGCAATCAATATAAGTGATATGATATGGCCATCATCATCTTGTGCTTGTGATCTCCATCTCCGAAGCACCATTGTGATCACCATCATCACCGGCGCGACACCTTGATCTCCATCGTAGCATCGTTGTCGTTACGCCATCTATTGCTTCTACGACTATCGCTACCGCTTAGTGATAAAGTAAAGCAATTACAGGGCGTTTGCATTTCATACAATAAAGCGACAACCATATGGCTCCTGCCAGTTGCCGATAATTTCGGTTACAAAACATGATCATCTCATACAATAAAATATAGCATCACGTCTTGACCATATCACATCACAACATGCCCTGCAAAAACAAGTTAGACGTCCTCTACTTTGTTGTTGCAAATTTTACGTGGCTGCTACGGGCTTATCAAGAACCGTTCTTACCTACGCATCAAAAACCACAATGATAGTTCGTCAAGTTGGTGCTGTTTTAACCTTCACAAGGACCGGGCGTAGACACACTCGATTCAGCTAAAGTGAGAGAGACAGACACCCGCCAGCCACCTTTAAGCACGAGTGCTCGTAACGGTGAAACCAGTCTCGCGTAAGCGTACGCGTAATGTCGGTCCGGGCCGCTTCATCTCACAATACCGCCGAACCAAAGTATGACATGCTAGTAAGCCGTATGACTTGTATCGCCCACAACTCACTTGTGTTCTACTCGTGCATATAAGATCAACGCATAAAACCTAGGCTCTGATACCACTGTTGGGGAACGTAGTAATTTCAAAAAATTTCTACGCACACGCAAGATCATGGTGATGGTATAGCAACGAGAGGGAAGAGTGTTCGTCCACGTACGCTCGTAGACCGTAAGCGGAAGTGTTAGCACAACGCGGTTGATGTAGTCGTACGTCTTCACGATCCGACCGATCCAAGCACCGAACGTACGGAGCCTCCGAGTTCAGCACACGTTCAGCTCGATGACGATCTCCGGCCTCCGATCCAACAGAGCTCCGAAGATGAGTTCCGTCAGCACGACGGCGTGGTGACGATGATGATGTTCTACCGGCGTAGGGCTTCGCCTAAACTCCGCGACGATATGACCGAGGTGGAATATGGTGGAGGGGGGCACCGCACACGGCTAAGGAACGATCCGTAGATCAACTTGTGTGTCTATGGGGTTCCCCCTGCCCCCGTATATAAAGGAGCAAGGGGGGAGGCCGGCCGGCCCTTGGGGCGCACCAAGGAGGGGGGAGTCCTCCTCCTAGTGGGAGTAGGACTCCCCTTTCCTAGTCCAACTAGGAAGGAGGAAGGGGGAAGGAAAGAGGGGGAGAGGGAGAGGGAAAGAGGAGCCGCGCCCCCCTCCCCTAGTCCAATTCAGACTCCCCTTGGGAGGGGCGCGCCACCTCTTGGGCTGCTGCCCTCTCTCTCCCCTCAAGCCCACTAAGGCCCAATACTTCCCCGGGGGGTTCCGGTAACCCCTCCGGCACTCCGGTTTTCTCCGAAATCACCCGGAACACTTCCGGTGTCCGAATATAGTCGTCCAATATATCAATCTTTATGTCTTGACCATTTCGAGACTCCTCGTCATGTCCGTGATCACATCCGGGACTCCGAACAAACTTCGGTACATCAAAACTTATAAACTCATAATAAAACTGTCATCGTAACGTTAAGCGTGCGGACCCTACGGGTTCGAGAACTATGTAGACATGACCTAGAACCATTCTCGGTCAATAACCAATAGCGGGACCTGGATGCCCATATTGGTTCCTACATATTCTATGAAGATCTTTATCGGTCAAACCGCATAACAACATACGTTGTTCCCTTTGTCATCGGTATGTTACTTGCCCGAGATTTGATCGTCGGTATCCAGTACCTAGTTCAATCTCGTTACCGGCAAGTCTCTTTACTCGTTCTGTAATGCATCATCTTGTAACCAACTCATTGGTCACATTGCTTGCA
Organism: Triticum timopheevii; assembly: GCA_963921465.1. Taxonomy (NCBI): domain Eukaryota; kingdom Viridiplantae; phylum Streptophyta; class Magnoliopsida; order Poales; family Poaceae; genus Triticum; species Triticum timopheevii. Next base: position 112,370,683 of record OY997270.1, read on the forward strand.
AGGCTTATAATGATGTGCATTACCGAGAGGGCCCAGAGATACCTCTCCGACGATCGGAGTGACAAAACCTAATCTCGAAATACGCCAACTCAACATGTACCTTCAGAGACACCTGTAGTACTCCTTTATAATCACCCAGTTATGTTGTGACGTTTGGTAGTACCCAAAGTGTTCCTCCGGTAAACGGGAGTTGCATAATTCTCATAGTTACAGGAACATGTATAAGTCATGAAGAAAGCAATAGCAGCATACTAAACGGTCAAGTGCTAGGCTAACGGAATGGGTCATGTCAATCACATCATTCTTCTAATGATGTGATCCCACTAATCAAATGACAACACATGTCTATGGTTTAGGAAACATAACCATCTTTGATTAATGAGCTAGTCAAGTAGAGGCATACTAGTTACTATAGTTTTGTCTATGTATTCACACATGTATCATGTTTCCGGTTAATACAATTCTAGCATGAATAATAAACATTTATCATGATATGAGGAAATAAATAATAACTTTATTATTGCCTCTAGGGCATATTTTCTTCAGTGGCGTCCTTCGGAAGCTGCGGTGCCTCCTGAGGTGGTGGAGCCCCCTTGAGCTTGTTGCCTGGAGAGAGGGCCTCCCCCGCCCCTGGTGCGTTCCGCTGCGGCGGCTGTTCCTCCTCCGTCACAGTGGTGACTTCCGCAAGTTCCTTTTGATCCAGCTTTGCCTTGGCTCGGGTGGCTGCCGTGGTCCTAGCCCGACGCTCCTCTCTAACTGCCACCAGGGTTGTGCTAGCGGAGTAGGGAGTGGTGGCGAGGTAGAGTACCAAGGGCTCTTGAGGGCGCGGGGCCACCATCACTGGAGGGCTGGTTAGGTATCTCTTGAGATCTTGGAACGCCTTGTCGGCCTCCTCAGTCCACTCAAAGGGCCCCTTTTTCTTCATCAGCTGGAAGAAAGGCAGCGCCCGCTCCCCCAATCGAGAGATGAAGCGCCCCAGCACTGTCACGCGCCCCGTGAGCTTCTGCATTTCCCTGAGGGTCTTTGGTGGGCTCATGTCCTCAACTGCCTTGACCTTTTCTGGGTTGGCCTCGATGCCTCGGTGGGATATGAGGAAACCCAAGAGCTTGCCCGAGGGGACCCCAAACACGCACTTCTCCGGGTTGAGTCGCAGGCTCACTGCGTTGAGGCTCGCGAAGGTTTCCTCCAGGTCTTGAATCAGGGTCTTGGCCTCGCGAGACTTCACCACAATGTCGTCGACGTAAGCTTCCACATTCTTCCCGAGCTGCGGGCCCAAGGTGATGTGCATGAGCCGCTGAAAGGTTGCCCCTGCGTTGCGCAGTCCGAATGGCATGCACGTATAGCAGTACACCCCGCATGGGGTTAGGAAGGCCGTATTCTCTACATCTTACACCGCCATCTTGATCTGGTGGTACCCAGAGAAGGCATCCAAGAAGCATAACAGGTGGCACTCAGCGGTGGAATCGACGATCTGGTCGATGCAAGGGAGCGGGAACGGATCTTGCGGGCATGCTTTGTTGAGGTTGGTGAAGTCGACACACATGCGTTCCTTTCCTCCCTTCTTCGGCAAGACCACGGGGTTGGCCAACCAATCCGGGTATCGGACCTCACAAATAACCCTCGCAGCCTCTAGCTTGCGGGTCTCTTGGACGATGAAGGTCTGCTTCTCAGTGGACTGCCTTCTTGCCTTCTACTTCACGGGACGCACGTTGGGGCACATGTTGAGGTGGTTCTCGATTACGCCCCGCGGGATTCCTGCCAGCTGATCGGGCTCCCAGGCGAACACCTTCTTGTTTGCACGCAGGAACTTGACCAAGGCTTCCTCCTGCTCGGGCTCGAGGTTGACGCCTATGGTGAAAGCGGCGTTAGTGGACCCGTCCTCGTCGACAGGTACCTGCTTGGTCTACGCCTTGTCTTGGGTGAACAACTGCTTCTTCTTGGCCGGCGCAGCCCCCTTGGGCTTGGGGGTTTCGACATCGGCGGGCCGCGCCGCCGCCGCCGTCCTGAAGGCGAGCTTGAGTACTCGTAGCGCACCTTCAGTGTCCCCGGCCACGGTGAGGACGCCGTTGCTCCCGGGCATCTTCATGAGGTTGTACCCCGGGTGAGTCGCGGCCATGAATTTGGCCAATGCTGGATAGCCAAGGATCGCGTTGTAGGGGAGGCCGATGGGGGCGATGTCGAAATCGACCAGCTCCGTGCGGAAGTTGTCGTAGGTGCCGAAGGTCACCGAAAGTCGGATCTGCCCCAAGGAGCTGGACGATTCACCTTCGACACCCAAGAAAAGCTGGTTGGGCTGCAGCCGCTCCCGGGGTATGTAGAGGAGGTTGAAGGCCTCAACTGAGAGCACGTTGAGGCCGGAGCCACCATCGATGAGGGTCCTGGTGACGGCCACCTGGCAGATGGTGGGTGTGCAGAGCATGGGCAGCACACCCGAGCGGGCTGAGTTGGCGGGGTGGTCCTCAGAGCCGAAGGTCAGCCCGGCCGACGGCTCCATCCGGCCCGAGGGAGCCCCCTGCCGCGTGGAGGCGGCGCCGTCCCGGCGGACGAATGGCTTGACATAGAGGCTGGAGGGCGGCGCCTGCGAGCCGCCCAGGAGGGCCGCGACGACCGAAGGAGCTGGTGCGACGGGGTGGGTGAGGAAGAAGCTGCGCAGCTCCTCCCTAGAGGTCACTGGGGAATGCAGGGACGATGCTTGCCACCCGTTCCCCGCCGGGCTGGTGACGGTGTTGACGGCGGGTGGCGGGGAACGACGAGGACGCCTGCCGACGGGAGCCGCCCGGACGACGTAGGAGGCGATGGCGACTCAGCGCCCGGCGCGAGCCCGATGAGCGTCAAACATGGATGCGATGGTCGGAGAAGAACGAGATAACGGAAGGCAAATTCCGGCGCACCCCTACCTGGCGCGCCAAATGTCGGATTTCGGGTTCCGGCAGACCCTTGAGGTTCGAACACTGGGGTGCGCGCGAAGATTCAACCCTCTACCGTCTTGCTCCTCACCGGATCGCTAGGACCTAAACTACTAAACTGGGAAGCACAAGGGACACAAGATTTATACTGGTTCAGGCCACCAATGTGGTGTAATACCCTACTCCAGTGTGTGGTGTGGTGGATTGCCTCTTGGGCTTGACGATGAACAATACAAAGGGAGAACAGCCTCGCGAGGGTCTGTTCTTGGCTGTCGCGATGAACTGCTAGGGGGAGTTCAGTCGTCTCTCTCTCTCTCTCTCTCTCTCTCTCTCTCTCTGTGCCTTTCTATCCTTGTTCTCTCCTCTCCCTACCCTGCGGGTGGCTAGTCCTATTTATAGGCAAAGGCCCTGGGCCTCTTCCCAAATATTGAGCGGGAAGGGCGCCAACAATTGGCCATTTTGAAGGGGAACAGCGGGTACACTTATCCTGACTAAAGTTGGTCCTCGCCTGTCAAAGGCTCTGGTGATGACGCCGGCTCGGGGTCCACAATGACCTCCTTCCGGCCGTTGGGCTGGTCTTGGTCTTGTTACACCGAAATGGACACCTTCGCTCGATGCTCTCGCCTGCGCTTTCTCCCTTTGCACCAAAGAGGAAAGGAGGACACTGCGCGGGCTGGCGCCCGACTGGCGCCCTTGGTCGTCATGGCTTGCGTCATGGGCACCTCGCGAGGTACCCTGCCTTGAACTCTCCGCCTCCTCATGAGCCAGCCTGACGAGGCCGTGCCTGAGGAAGCTCCTTGTCGTCCGCCCCGTGAGGCTTGGCCCCTCGCGAGGGTCTTGAGCTTGCATTGATGAAGATGGGTTGTGCTGGGCCTCCTTTGAGCCACGCCGCGGGCTGCAGGCAGGCAAGTCTGGGGACCCCCGTTCCCAGGATGCCGACAGAGGGCTAGGTGCATTGATGCTATCGAGAATCTTCTCAATCTGGACTTCATTTGCGACCCGAGGATGAGCTGGACGAAGATTTTGATCAGCCTGAATATTGTCTTCATCCTCAGAATTGGCTTCAGACTGAGCATTGTCTTCATGTTGATTAGGTGCAGAAATGATGATCTCATCCTCAGCATGTTCCTTGATGGGAATGATTTCTCCAGTACCCATCAGCCTGATAGCTTCACCTGGTGTAGCTTCATCTAGCACATTTGGCAGGTGCTCTCTTTGCGAGCCATTAGTTTCATCAAACCACACATCTACAGTTTCAACCACTTTGTAGTGAAAGAGGTTGAAGACTCTGTAGGTGTGCGAGTCCTTTCCGTAACCAAGCATAAAACCTTCATGTGCTTTCGGTGCGAATTTAGACGTGTGATGTGGATCCTTGATCCAGCACCTAGCACCAAAGACATGTAACTGACATTTGGCTTCTTACCAGTCAAAAGTTCATAAGATGTTTTCTTGAAGAACTTATGAAGATAGACTCTGTTGATGATGTGGCATGCAGTATCAATGGCTTTGGGCCAGAATTTTCTTGGAGTCTTGTATTCATCAAGCATCGTCTGTGCCATCTCAATGAGTGTCCTATTCTTGCGCTCCACTATGCCATTCTGCTGAGGTGTGTAAGGAGCAGAGAACTCATGTGTGATGCCCAAGGTATCAAGATAAGTGTCGAGGCCAGCGTTCTTGAACTCAGTGCCATTGTCACTCTGGATGTGCTTGATCTTGATGCCATAATTTGTCATGGCCCGGTTTGCAAAGCGTCTGAAGACATCCCGCACTTCAGTCTTATAGAGAATTATGTGTACCTAGGTGTATCTCGAATAATCATCAACAATAACGAAGCCATAGAGATGTGCAGTGGTAGTAAGGGTAGAGTAGTGAGTAGGGCCAAATAAGTCCGTGTGAAGCAGCTCGAAGGGACCTGAGGTAGTCATGATTGTCTTCGAGGGATGCTTGGCTCTAGTCATCTTCCCAGCTTCACAAGCACCACATAGATGATCCTTCTTGAACTTGACGCCCTCGATGCCAATGATGTGCTTCTTCTTCGCGAGAGTGTACAGGTTCCTCATGCCCGCATGTCCTAGTCGTCGATGCCATATCCAGCATTCTGAAGCCTTTGCTAGAAGACATACGGCAAGTTGTGGTCCTACTGAGAAATCTACCCTATATAGATCACCTCTTCGATAGCCTTCGAAGACTAGAGATTTGTCAAATTCCATTAGCACAAGACAATGGTATTTTCCAATTCTCACAATCATGTTCAGATCACAGAGCATTGACACAGACATTAAGTTGTATCCAAGGGATTCAACAAGCATCAGTTTGTCCATGTGCTGATCCTTTGAGATAGCAACTCTATCAAGACCCAATACCTTGCTTTTACCAGTGTCAGCGAATGTGATATGGCTCTTAGTAGATGGATGTAGGGTTGAATCCATAAGAAGACTTCGATCACCAGTCATGTGGTTGGTGCAGCCGTTGTCCATGATCCATTCAGTGGCTTTCGGAGTTGTACCCTACAGTGGAGTTAGCGGGATAGGCTTCACCAAGAGTATTGTGAAGCAGAAACATGTAGCGAACAAGCATATTATCAAAGTTTAGATTTTGGTTAGGCATGATAGGATGCTCGTCAAGGAACCCTGGAATGAAATACATGGTAAGACCATTGGGGAATTTTATCTTGCATCCCACAAGATGTTTTAGGTCTCCAACATTGGCGTCAGAACTCTTTGATTTCTGGCTGGAGACCTTTCCCTGCAAGAGAAGTTAATTCTTATTAACCACCCACATATTCAGGGGTGGCTTAGAAGCAATGATTCTAAGTGCAGAATCTGAGAACTTTGGCTTGGGAGCCCTAGCAAATATCTTTGCAGGAGGAGAATAGTACTCATATGAATATGCAGAAAAGTTATTAGTTTAGCGGTTAGAGGAAACACGCTCATATTCATGAGGCTTATAATGGTTCTCCTGCAAAACACTGGCGTTAGGGTAACCACGAGTGGTCCTCTGCCTGTATGAAGCCGTTGGTACATATGATGCCTTTGGTCTGGGGTTTGTCTCCTTCCCAGGTGGTGTCATGACGACATTCACGGGAAGCTTCACAAGACAACTTTTGGGCACCCAGATCTTCTTCTGGGGTGGCCCGTTCCTACAGTTAGTACCAATGTACCTGGCAAAGACTTCACCATTTTGATTCTTAAACAGTTTATAATTGGCATCAAAGGATTCATCAATGACAATTGGGTTAGCACAAGTGAAGCCAGATAAAGTGGATGGGTCCACTGAAGGATCCTTAGCAGCAACCCAGGTGGTTTTGGGGTACTTCTCAGGCATCCAGTATGAACCATCAACATTCATTTTTCCTCTCGAACCCAACACCTCTTTCCTAGGGTTTCAGTTCAGAATCTGTTTCTTGAGGACATCGCACAAAGTCTGATGCCCTTTGAGGCTTTTGTACATGCCAGTTGTAGGATCGAAAGTATGCCTAGAGGGGTGTAAGTGCATCTAGTGCCACCCCTAGTTGGTTTTGGAGTATTGAAAACAAACTTGGTTGAGGGACTAATGTGTTTGTGAGAATTGCAGGATAACACAGGTAGTAGGCCCATATTGATTCAGTTTACCTACCAGAGATGACCCCTAAAAATGTGTGAAGACATTGAAGACAATGGTGGTCTGTGAAGACATTCACATTGAAGACTATGACAGGAGAAGACATCGCGTGAAGACTATGGAGTGCGAAGACATAGTTGTTTCGTAGTTTCCTTTTCTTCTTTGTTGAGTCATAGGAACCACCGTACTGTTAAGTGGGGTCCAAGTGAAGAAAGTCAGAGTGACTGATGTGATGCTCAACCAAAACCTATGTCTTCAAGCAAAGACCATGAGAGCAAATCTTATCCAGAGCTGGATGAGTTAGCTTGGCTTGTAGTCCAAGTTAAGCTGTCGCGTGTGTTTGAAATCTGACCATTGGACACGTGTCAGTTCCCTAGTAACCCAGGGTCATTTTGGACAAATCAGGTTGGGTTGCCTCCTGGCTATAAATAGCCCACCCCTACACCATAAATTGGTGGCTGCTCAGAGTTTGTGTCGGTGTCAAAACCGGCGGATCTCGGGTAGGGGGTCCCGATCTGTGCGCCTAAGGCTAATGGTAACAGGGGGCAAGGGACACGATGTTTTACCCAGGTTCGGGCCCTCTCGATGGAGGTAAAACCCTACTTCCTGCTTGATTGATCTTGATGATATGAGTATTACAAAAGTTGATCTACCACGAGATCGTAGAGGCTAAACCCTAGAAGCTAGCCTATGATGATTATGATTATCCTTCTACGGACTAAACCCTCTGGTTTATATAGACACCGGAGGGGGCTAGGGTCTACACAGAGTCGATTACAAAGAAAGAGATCTAATATCCGGATCGCCAAGCTTGTCTTCCACGCAAAGGAGAGTCCCATCCGGACACGGGATGAAGTCTTGAGTCTTGTCTTCACGGTCCATCAGTCCGGTCAAAGTATATAGTCCGGCTGTCCGGATACCCCCTAGTCCAGGACTCCCTCAGTAGCCCCTGAACAAGGCTTCAATGACGAAGAGTCCGGCGCGTAGATTGTCTTCGGCATTGCAAGGTGGGTTCCATCTCCGAATACTCCAAAGCAGGTTAAGGATTGTGTCCGACTCTGTGAGATAATTTCCGCACACCATCGTAGAGAGCAACACTTTACAAATCTAATCTGCTGACAATCCTTTTACGGCATGCCCTTACACCGCGGCCTGGCTCAATACGAGTTGGTTTTTCTCGGCCTGCCTCGACACGCGTTGCGAGGCGGTTTTATTGGCACGCCTTTGTCGAAGCAGAGATCGTGTTCCCCTTATTGCGGGATCCTCCATCAATATGGGCGCATGCAACCCCACGACGCCTGTTGGTATGACTCCTGTTTTTAGGTGTCACGCCCAATATGCAATACTATCCTAAAGAGACTCAAAGGTCCCACCAAGGATAGAACCGCATATTGATACCCTTTTGCAAGGTGGATATCATTACATCAACATTACATAATAGATGGGGATACATACAAAAGGCATACAATGCCACACGAATACAACATCATCTTACATAAGAGCAACATCCGACTACGGATGAAACACAAACAGAAACTCAAACGACATCCACCCTGCTAGCCCAGGCTGCCGACCTGGAACCTATCCCCTTATCAAAGAAGAAGCAGAAGAAGAACTCCAAGACAAGCAAACATCACTCTCATGTCATGATCATCGCATAACCTGTACCTGCAACTGTTGTTGTAGTAATCTGTGAGCCACGAGGACTTAGCAATCCCATTACCATGGGTATCAAGACTAGCAAAGCTTAAAGGGAAAGGAAGGGGTAAAGTGGTGAGGTTGTAGCAGCGACTAAGCATATATGGTGGCTAACATACGCAAATAAGAGCGAGAAGAGAGCAAGCGGAACAGTCGTCAACTAGTAATGATCAAGAGGTGATCCTGAACTCCTACTTACGTCAAACATAACCCAAAATCGTGTTCACTTCCCGGACTCCGCCGAAAAGAGACCATCACGGCTACACATGCGGTTGATGCATTTTAATTCGGATCTGGTGTCAAGTTATCTACAACCGGACATTAACAAATTCCCATCTGTCACATAACCGCGGGCATGGCTCTCGAAAGTTTATACCCTGCAGGGGTGTCCCAACTTAGCCCATGATAAGCTCTCACGGTCAACGAAGGATGTTCCTTCTCCCAGGAAGACCCGATCAGTCTCGGAATCCCGGTTTAAAAGACATTTCGACAATGGTAAAACAAGACCAGCAAGACCGCCCGATGCGCCGACAATCCCGATAGGAGCTGCACATATCTCGTTCTCAGGGCAACACCGGATGAGACATCCTACGAGTAAAACCAGACCTCGAGTTTCCCCGAGGGGGTCCCGCAGTCTACTCGTTTGGACCAGCACTTAGAGAAGCACTGGCCCGGGGGGGCTAAAATAAAGATGACCCTCGAGAGAGCGACCCCCAAGGGAAAAGTATAGGTGGTGGTGAGACAAATGGTAAAACCAAGGTTGGGCCTTGCTGGAGGAGTTTTATTCAAAGCGAACTATCAAGGGGGTCCCATAAATCACCCAACCGCGTAAGGAACGCAAAATCCGGGAACATAACACCGGTATGACGGAAACTAGGGCGGCAAAAGTGGAACAAAACACCAGGCATAAGGCCGAGCCTTCCACCCTTTACCAAATATATAGATGCATTAATAATATAAGAGATATTGTGATATCCCAACATAACCCTATCCACCATGGAGCAATCTTCAACTTCACCTGCAACTAACAACGCTATAAGAGGGGCTGAGCAAAGCGGTAACATAGCCAAACAACGGTTTGCTAGGAAGGGTGTCAAAGGTTAGAGGTTCATGGTAATTTGGGGAGGCTTGAAGAACAAGTGATAGGAAGCGCAGCATAGCGATAGAACGAAGCAACTAGCATAGCAATGATAGTAGTGAGATCCAGGGTAGCGGTCATCTTGCCTGAAATCCTGCTAGGAAGAAGAACGAGTCCATGAATAAGACGAACGGATGAAGCCGAACCAAGCGTAGACGAACGAATACTCACGATCGTAACGAAATGGGAACTATCGATAAGAAGCACACAACATGGTAAACACACCACACATGAACAAGACATGATGCTCAACCAAGTATGATGCATGACAAGGCTACATGAAGCTACTCATGGCAAGAGATGATGCATACAAGAGCAACACATCAAAACAAGTTTAAATGAGGCCGGGAACAACATATAACAATCCGGTAAGTCCTCGTATGCAAATTTAGAAATTGGTCCAGATCTGAATAAACCTTATGTTCAAGTTGTTAAACAGCAAGTTAAGATGCACCAAGATGATCTACACGAGATTCTAGTCAAGTTACATATAAAGTTCATTTAATTCGGAGCTACGGCCTAGAAGATATGAGCAAAACAAGTTAAACATGACATTGATGCAAAATGCATACAAACATCAAGCAAACACCTCAAAACACGGATGCAACATGATAATATGAAACTACATGCAAGTCTAAGCAAGTTTCATATAGAGCACAATCAAAACGGAGCAACGGATCAACACATACACTCTATACAAGTTTAAAGGACAAGCTGTCCAAAACAGCAACTAGGCATATTGCAAGCATCAAAACAATAAGCTACAGCACCCCAACATAATAACAAAAGGCATGGGCGTGAAGTACAAGTAAAGCATGACAAAACATGAACACTGAGCTATCTCCAGAAATCACTAGAACATGCTCAAAAGGACATGGCAAGATTGCAAATTATAACAGTTTCAGTCTTAACAGAAATAACATCTGGTTGCAATGTTTAGAGCTATCAAACAGCATGTTACAGGAACTTATAATGGCAAATGAAGGCATGGCATGAATCTACTAATCTCATATAACAAAAGTCTCTTATTGACCATGAGCCAAAAAGGGACAGAAGATATGATGGCACCCATGTAAACATGGCAAGTTATATGACAGATTCATACATGGCAGGAACCACAATAAGTAGGCATGTTGGTGAGCTTGTACCACTCACCATAGAGCAATACATGGCATGGCAAGGCAACCAACAGTAAGATGGCATATTTATGAAGCTAGACATGGCAAGAGCAAGTTCATAGGGTGCATGGATCACTAGAAAAGCACATGGCAAAACTGAACTTAATGTTAACAGGCTGATAGCAGCATTATTTAGCAAGTTTGGAGCAAGATACAACAAGTTACAGCAAGCTATATATTCAACCAGGAGCATGAATGGATAGAGCATGATATGTAGAACAAAACATCCTTAGTGAACATCTCCAGATTTTGCATAGAATGACTTGTAGCAGCATGTTAACATAGCATCATGATATAACAGAATCAGCCTAGCAAAACAGTAACAGCAAGTACCCTACTTCATAAGCTTGATGCACTCAGTACAAGACTCACAAAAATACATGGATGGCACCACTGTAAAGATGGCATGACATAGATCAAAACACATGTAGAGCTCATGCTCATAGGATGCACACATCAAATGCAACAAAAATGACAAATCACCAAGTTATAACAGTTTCAGCAGATTAACATCATATAGCACTCTTGCAACGATGATTCAGGCATCAACATGGACTCAAATGAACATGATGCAATGGAATAAAATGAAGTACTCGTCGAGGCGAACAATTTGACATATTATACGCACGAAATGGAGCAGTATACAGCGAGTTATGATGCGATGAACAGGGGACCATAATGCAAATATTTCGGGGACTTGGACGAAATATCACCTCCAGATCTGGGGGTTGACCCGAGCGCGCATTTCGAGGGTCGCCAGAGCTCGTCGGAGAAGACGTCGGAGAGGAGGGAGAAGGCAGCCGGAGCAGCGGGGAAGGGCGGCGCCGGCGTGGAGGGGCCGAAGTGGCTTGGCAGAGGCGGATCCGGCCGGGGACGGCGGCGACCGGGCTCGGCGCCGGCGGGGCGCGCGACCACTGGTGGAGGCACGGCGGCACCGGTGGGTGAGGAGCGGGGCGGCGTCGGCTAGGCTTCGGGGCGGCGGCACTCGGGGTTGCCGCGGCGGAGGTTGGCGGCGGCGACGAGGAGGCGCGGGGGCGCTCCGGTGACGCTGCGGCAGGAGGAGGCGGCACCGGCAGGCGTCAGCGCGGCGCCGGACAGCGGCGGGGTCGGCGGCATGGTGCGGACGGCGAGGCGGCGCAAGGAGGCGCGAGGGAGCTCCGGTCGCGGGCGCGGGCGACCCCGGGCGGCGGCGGAGCAGATCCGGGCACCGCGGGCCTGGCGCGGGCCTCGCGGGCCGGTGGAGGCGGGGCGGCGGCAGTCGCCACGTGGCGCACCCTGATTGGCGCGGGCGGCGGCGGCTGGACGTCTCCAGCCGGGGCGGACGTGTCCGGGCGCGGAGGAAGAAGGAGGCTAGGGTTAGGGAAGGATTCATCCGCGAATTTCGGGGGGAGGGGCTAATATATAGGTAGAGGGAGCTAGGAGACTCCAATTGAGGTGCGGTTTTCGCCCACATGATCATGATCGAATGACCGAGAGCATGGAGGGGGTTAGGATGGGTTATGGGCCACTTTGAAGGGATGTTGGGCTGCAAGACAAAAGAGGCTTTTACGGTTACCCGGTTAACCGTTGGAGTATCAAACGGACTCCAAATGGCACGAAACTTGACAGGCGGTCTATTGGTGCTATACCAAGGCCGCTTGGCAAACCTCGGTCCATTCCGAGAATGTATAACACCCGCTCACAACAAGAGACAAAAAGGGGACGCCGGATGACATAGGAGTGCCGGATTGAAAAACGGACAACGAGGAAAATGCTCGGATGCATGGGACGAACACGTATGCAAAATGAGATGCACATGATGACATGATATGAAATGCAGATGATGACATGGCAAAATGCAACACGCAAGCACATGACATGGCAAGGATCACGAATAACTGGCGGACACCTGGCGCAACGAATCCGGGGCGTTACAACACTCCTCCACTAACAAGAGATCACGTCCCGAGATCTTAGGACCGAGATGGAAGGGAAAAAGGGATGAGGTGAAACAAGAACTCAAGAGAAGAAGCAAAGAATCGAAAGCACTCGAGAAGAAGAGAGGAACGACGAGAATGACGGGAATCGAAAGCTCACGGAATCAGATAGACTATGAAACCACTCCAGTTAGAACAAGATAAGAAACGAATAAGACTGAAAGGATTTAGGCAGCACTCTGGCTGAACATGGAGGAATAGAACACGAGCTTGAGAGGATGGAAATGATACTTGATGAAGACATGACCCAAAACCTCCGGAAAGAATTGAAAAAGTTGAATGAAAAGAACGGAGAAGAAAATGACAACTTGTGCGACGAATTAAATTGAAAGCATCTTTAGAAGAAAGGATTGAATGGAATTGTTGAGAAAATCAACAATAAAAAGAAATAAGCTTCTTGTGGTCTTATAGGTAACATCTCAAGATCATAAGGTGATAACCGGCCACAAACGGAAATGATCGGATAGCTTAGAAGAATGAAGAAATGCAAAACTCCACTTCAAAAGAATTCGGAGAATTAATTGCACTTCGAAAAGCAAGAAGGAAAGATACTTGAGCTCCACCAACAAAAATCTTGATGAACACTTGAAGAATGAATTAAATCATGAAGAACTCCGGTGACAAAAGGATGATGAGGTAGAATGAAGGATGAAAGAATAAGATTAAGCCTTGCGGTGATTTAGATGGAGGTTCCGACGAAATGGCCGAGGAAATTTGAACTCCAGAAAAGAAAAGATGAAAACGCTTGGAACTAGAATTTATTCATCAAGAACAAACTCCGAAAGAAGGGATTAATCACTTGGATGAAATAAGAATAAGATTTATTGTATGCTTAACCTTCATCAAATTAAATTGATGACAAGATTTCATATTACTTATTCTTCTTGAAAAGGATTAAGGGGAATATAGCACAAAACTTGAGAAAGTCTTCATGAACCACCGGTAGGATTGGAAAGAACGAATGGATTAACATGATAATCAAGGAAAAAGAATCTTGAACGAACCATCGTATGAATTCGGAAATGACTGACGAAAGAGAATGAATCACCGGGGAGAATTAGAAGAACAAATATGCTAGAAGGGATTTAGATGCAAAAGAACAAACAGATCATGAGCTGATGAAGAACACTTGAGCGAAGCACCGGAAGAATATTGAGATGAACGAAGGGGCATGGATATAGAATAATTGGGGAATGAATCTGAAAACTTGGAACAAAGCAAAATTCTGAAAACATGGCCTCTGGATGATCGAGACGGCAAAAACTACTCCTGAAATACTCCGGATGGATGAAAAGAATTTGCATGACTTCAAACAATTTGATAGGATAACATCGAGCTAGCACCGCGAATCTCCGGGGGAATGGACAAGATTTAGAGAAAAAACTCTTCTTCGGTCTTCAAATGACGACGAGAAACACCACCAAAATTACTGAGATACTCCGGGAGAATGAAAAGCGAAAAGGTTGAGCCAACAATGAAAATGATTTGAAATCGATCTTGGAAAAGCATGTGACTGATGACATTCATTCTTATGTCACACTTGAAAAGAATTTGAGAATAACCCCGGGAGAATTAGAAGAGTTAGGTAAGATCCTGGGAAAAGACCTGTGGGTTAGGGCCCACTGAAGAGATAACACCGTTGGAAAGGTTTGTTGAAGAGATAGATGATACACTGGAACAATTGAAACATTTGAATGAGGTGATAACCTCGAATTAATAGGAACACAGACGAATCTCCTGAGATGTCTTGAGCACTCCGGAAGGATAAACTCGCGAGAGGCGAACGAGCAGGGAAAACACTTGATCCAAGGAAAAGAATATGATCAACCAAAAAACTTGAATTGAGTCCACCGGAAAAAGAAAGGGATGAATAATGACGAACGAGACGAGAATTCACCGGTTGAAATAATTGAGGGAAGACTGAAGAGGCTCCACACGAATGAAATTGATGGTCGAAATAGACTCAGACTCCGGGAAGAGGAGGGTGGGAGGGCGGGAAAACAAAGGTAACTTGGAAGGGGAAACCGACGAATATCTTGAAGAGAAAACACCGGTTGAAATCATTGAGGAAAGAAAGCAAAGACTTCACACGAGTAGGATGGATACTCGATTATAGACTCCGACTCCAAGAAGAAAAAGGGGTGGGCAGGTGGGAAAGAAAACAATTGAGGATTGAACCTTGCAAAGATGAAGAGGCTCGAGTCAACTTGACGAGAAATGCACCGGATGAAAAGAGCTGAGAACCAACGAATGAAAAACTAACCGCGTGATCCTAAAGAAAAATTTGAAAGGGAAAAGAAGTAGTCCAAAACACCTACGTCAAGATTCCTCACTAGAGTGATGAAGAGGCTGAGGAGTAAAAAGATTTCCTACTCTCCAATATAACTAGACTCCAAAAACAGTTTTCTTCTAGACTCAACAACGGCCAAACTACACGATCAATCAAGGGGGCTCGTAGGGTCGATCGAGGCTTTGATACCAACTTGTCACACCCAATATGCGATACTATCCTAAAGAGACTCGAAGGTCCCACCAAGGATAGAACCGCATATTGATACGCTTTTGCAAGATGGATATCATTACATCAACATTACATAATAGATGGGGATACATACAAAAGGCATACAATGCCACACGAATACAACATCATCTTACATAAGAGCAACATCCGACTACGGATGAAACACAAACAGAAACTCAAACGACATCCACCCTGCTAGCCCAGGCTGCCGACCTGGAACCTATCCCCTGATCGAAGAAGAAGCAGAAGAAGAACTCCAAGACAAGCAAACATCGCTCTCACGTCATGATCATCGCATAACCTGTACCTGCAACTGTTGTTGTAGTAATCTGTGAGCCACGAGGACTCAGCAATCCCATTACCATGGGTATCAAGACTAGCAAAGCTTAAAGGGAAAGGAAGGGGTAAAGTGGTGAGGTTGCAGCAGTGACTAAGCATATATGGTGGCTAACATACGCAAATAAGAGCGAGAAGAGAGCAAGCGGAATGGTCGTCAACTAGTAATGATCAAGAGGTGATCCTGAACTCCTACTTACGTCAAACATAACCCAAAACCGTGTTCACTTCCCGGACTCCACCGAAAAGAGACCATCACGGCTACACACGTGGTTGATGCGTTTTAATTCGGATCTGGTGTCAAGTTATCTACAACCGGACATTAACAAATTTCCATCTGCCACATAACCGCGGGCACGGCTCTCGAAAGTTTATACCCTGCAGGGGTGTCCCAACTTAGCCCATGATAAGCTCTCAAGGTCAACGAAGGATATTCCTTCTCCCAGGAAGACCCGATCAGTCTCGGAATCCCGGTTTACAAGACATTTCGACAATGGTAAAACAAGACCAGCAAGACCGCCCGATGCGCCGACAATCCCGATAGGAGCTGCACATATCACGTTCTCAGGGCAACACCGGATGAGACATCCTACGAGTAAAACCAGACCTCGAGTTTCCCCGAGGGGGTCCCGCAGTCTACTCGGTTCGGACCAGCACTTAGAGAAGCACTGGCCCGGGGGGGCTAAAATAAAGATGACCCTTTGAGAAAGCGACTCCCAAGGGAAAAGTATAGGTGGTGGTGAGACAAATGGTAAAACCAAGGTTGGGCCTTGCTGGAGGAGTTTTATTCAAAGCGAACTGTCAAGGGGCCCCCATAAATCACCCAACCGCGTAAGGAACGCAAAATCCAGGAACATAACACCGGTATGACGGAAACTAGGGCGGCAAGAGTGGAACAAAACACCAGGCATAAGGCTGAGCCTTCCACCCTTTACCAAATATATAGATGCATTAATAATATAAGAGATATTGTGATATCCCAACATAACCCTGTCCACCATGGAGCAATCTTCAACTTCACCTGCAACTAACAACGCTATAAGAGGGGCTAAGCAAAGTGGTAACATAGCCAAACAACGGTTTGCTAGGAAGGGTGTCAAAGGTTAGAGGTTCATGGTAATTTGGTAAGGCTTGAAGAACAAGTGATAGGAAGCGCAGCATAGCGATAGAACGAAGCAACTCGCATAGCAATGATAGTAGTGAGATCCAGGGTAGCGGTCATCTTGCTTGAAATCCTACTAGGAAGAAGAACGAGTCCATGAATAAGACGAACGGATGAAGCCGAACCAAGCGTAGATGAACGAATCCTCACGATCGCAATGAAACGGGAACTATCGATAAGAAGCACACAACATGGTAAACACACCACACATGAACAAGACATGATGCTCAACCAAGTATGATGCATGACAAGGCTACATGAAGCTACTCATGGCAAGAGATGATGCATACAAGAGCAACACATCAAAACAAGTTTAAATGAGGCCGGGAACAACATATAACAATTCCGGTAAGTCCTCATATGGAAATTTCGAAATTGGTCCAGATCTGAATAAACCATATGTTCAAGTTGTTAAACAGCAAGTTAAGATGCACCAAGATGATCTACACGAGATTCTAGTCAAGTTACATATAAAGTTCATTTAATTCGGAGCTACGCCCTAGAAGATATGAGCAAAACAAGTTAAACATCGCATTGATGCAAAATGCATACAAACATCAAGCGAACACCTCAAAACACGGATGCAACATGATAATATGAAACTACATGCAAATCTAAGCAAGTTTCATATAGAGCACAATCAAAACGGAGCAACGTATCAACACATACACTCTATACAAGTTTAAAGGACAAGCTGTCCAAAACAGCAACTAGGCATATTGCAAGCATCAAAACAATAAGCTACAGCACCCCAAGATAATAACGGAGCAGCATACAGCAAGTTATGATGCAATGAACAGGGGACCATAATGCAAATATTTCGGGGACTTGGACGAAATATCACCTCCGGATCCGGGGGTTGACCCGGGAGCGGGTTTCGAGGCTCGCCGGAGCTCGTCGGAGAAGACGTCGGAGAGGAGGGAGAAGGCGGCCGGAGCAGCGGGGAAGGGCGGCGCAGGCGTAGGGGCCGAAGTGGCTTGGCGGAGGCGGATCCGGCCGGTCCCGTCCCGGATCCGGCCAAGGATGGCAGCGACCGACGGGGCGCGCGGCCACTGGTGGAGGCGCGGCGGCAGCGGTGGGTGAGGAGTGGGGCGGCGCCGGCTGGGCTTCGGGGCGGCGGCGCTCGGGGTTGCCGCAGCGGCGACGAGGAGGCGCGGGGGCGCTCCGGTGACGCTGTGGTGGGAGGAGGCGGCACCGGCAGGCGTAGGCGTGGCGCTGGACGGCGGCGGGGTCGGCGGCGCGGTGCGGACGGCGAGGCGGCAGCGAGGAGGCGCGGGGGCGCTCCAGTCGCGGGCGCGGGCGACCCCGGGCGGCGGCGGAGCAGATCCGAGCCCCGCGGGCCTGGCGCGGGCCTCACGGGCCGGCGGAGGTGGGGCGGCGGCGGTCGCCACGTGGCGCGCCCTGATTGGCGCGGGCGGCGGCGGCTGGACGTCTCCGGCCGGGGCGGACGTGTCCGGGCGCGGAGGAAGAAGGAGGCTAGGGTTAGGGAAGGATTCATCCGCGAATTTCGGGGGGAGGGGCTAATATATAGGTAGAGGGAGCTAGGAGACTCCAATTGAGGTGCGGTTTTCGCCCACACGATCGTGATCGAACGACCGAGAGCATGGAGGGGGTTAGGATGGGTTATGGGCCACTTTGAAGGGATGTTGGGCTGCAAGACAAAAGAGGCTTTTATGGTTACCCGGTTAACCATTGGAGTATCAAACGGACTCCAAATGGCACGAAACTTGACAGGCGGTCTATTGGTGCTATACCAAGGCCGCTTGGCAAACCTCGGTCCGTTCCGAGAATGTATAACACCCGCTCACAACAAGAGACAAAAAGGGGGACGCCGGATGACATAGGAGTGCCGGATTGAAAAACGGAGAACGGGGAAAATGCTCGGATGCATGAGACGAACACGTATGCAAAATGAGATGCACATGATGACATGATATGAAATGTAGATGATGACATGGCAAAATGCAACACGCAAGCACATGACATGGCAAGGATGGCGAATAACTGGTGGACACCCAGCGCAACAAATCCGGGGCGTTACATTAGGTAAGTCCCAAGCGGTTACGCCGAGGACGCATGATATCCACCCCCTTTATAGAGGGGCCGAGGCCTATCCCTCTTTCCTCTTTCCGCATTTCAAGTTCCAACACCCGAAGCCCAAGCTTTGGCACTTCCGATGTTCAATCATGTCCGGATCCAACCTTCAAGGCCGGTGGATGGCCTCCTCCGTCACAGAGGAGGACATTGCGAAGCTTAGGGAGGTCAGATATCTGAACGCCGACATCAAGCATAGGCTTCCTGCTCCAGGGCAGGTCATCCCTACTCCCAAGCCCAACGAGAGCATCGTATTTGTTTCCCACTTCCTCCACGGCTTAGGCTTCTCCCTTGATCCCTTTGTGAGAGGGCTCGTGTTCTATTACGGGCTAGATTTTCATGATGTAGCTCCGGACTCCATCCTTCACATCTCGTCGTTCATCATTGTGTGCGAAGCTTTCCTCCACATCACCCCGCACTTCGGCTTATGGCTTAAGACCTTCAATGTGAAGCCGAAGATGATTGTGGGGCGACAAGCGGAGTGTGGAGGTGCTGCAATAAGCAGGAACACCGACATCCCATGGCCAGAGGGCTTCTTCCCGGAGGTGTCCGATCTATGACAGTGGAGGTGGTTTTATGTCACGGCTCCCAGAGGCACAAAGTGGGTGGCTGCCCCCGACTTTCGTTCAGGCCCTCTACCTCAACTGGCGTCATGGGCTAATGTGGGACCGGATTGGGGGCCTGCTAATGATGTTCCAACATTGCAGAGCCGCATTCGGGAGCTCCTTGAGAGGGACATTAGTCTTATCAGTGTAACTCAGGTAATGCTAGTCCGACGGATCTTGCCGTGCAAACGTCGGCCTCTCCGGATGTGGGAGTTCAACCCAGAAGGTCCGCGGACTATTCTGCACTTCTTCGGCATGACGCTCAAAGGGATGTGTAAGTTATTCTTCGGACCACAAGTAAAGTGTCCGGACACCACCGAGGATGCGGGCCTGGGCTGCAACCGCCCAGATACCCAAGTAAGTAACCCAGAAACCAAACACTTCGTTTATATTTATCATAACATTGTTCTGAAAACCATCCGCGGCCAGGAATGGCTCAGCAAGGCGGAGAGAATCAGGTGTCCGGCACCGCTTCCCGAAGGCTCACTGTCGGTGTCAAAACCGGCGGATCTCGGGTAGGGGGTCCCGAACTATGCGTCTAGGCGGATGGTAACAGGAGACAAGGGACACGATGTTTTTACCCAGGTTCGGGCCCTCTCGATGGAGGTAAAACCCTACTCCTGCTTGATTGATATTGATGATATGGGTAGTACAAGAGTGGATCTACCACGAGATCAAGGAGGCTAAACCCTAGAAGCTAGCCTATGGTATGATTGTTGTAATCGTTGTTCGTGCTACGGACTAAAACCCTCCGGTTTATATAGACATTGGAGAGGGCTAGGGTTACACAGAGTCGGTTACAATGGTAGGAGATCTACATATCCGTATCGCCAAGCTTGCCTTCCATGCCAAGGAAAGTCCCATCCGGACACGGGACGAAGTCTTCAATCTTGTATCTTCATAGTCTTGGAGTCCGGCCGACGATGATAGTCCGGCTGTCCGGACACCCCCTAGTCCAGGACTCCCTCAGTAGCCCCTGAACCAGGCTTCAATGACGATTAGTCCGGCGCGCATATTGTTCGGCATTGCAAGGCGGGTTCATCCTCCGAATAATTCATAGAAGATTGTGAACGCCAGGATAGTGTCCGGCTCTGCAAAATAAATTCCACATACCACCGTAGAGAGAATATTATGTACACAAGTTCAATCTGCTGACGTGTTTTGTGGCATGACGTCATACCACCACCAAGCCTTTACTTGAATCATTTTTTATTATACCACCTCAGCGCGTATAGCGAAGCGGTTTCCTTGGCACGTCCTGTCGAAGCAGAGATCGTGTTCCCCTTATCCTGGGATTCTCATCAATACGGACGTGGGTAACCCAACCGCGCCATTGATGGTGGCGCTTGGGAGATAAGCGAGTTTTACCAGGCCGGTGGGGACGCATAGTCTTCGTCCGCCCATATATTAGGGGATAAGGATCTACCCTTTTTACCTACGCCTTCTTCCTCCTTTGCTTATCCATCTTCCGCACCCTCGAGCTCCAGCGCCCAAGTCCGTGCATCTCATCTCGACCTTCTCCGACCATGTCCGGAGCGGGAGGCAAATGGCTGGCCTCCTCCGTTACGGAGGGGCACGTCGAAAGACTGCACAGCGCCAGATATCTGTCCAGCGACATCGCGCACCGGCTGGCCGACAAGGGGCAGCTCATCCCCACCCCCAGGCCCCATGAGAGGGTCGTGTTCCTTCACCACTTCCTCCGCGGACTGGGCTTTCCACTTCACCCCTTTGTCCGGGGGCTCATGTTCTACTACGGCCTGGATTTCCACGATCTGGCGCCGAACTTCATCCTCAACATCTCGGCGTTTATCGTCGTGTACGAGGCCTTCCTCTGCATCCAGCCCCACTTCGGCTTGTGGCTCAAGACCTTCAACGTCAAGCCGAAGGTAGTGAAGGGCGTCCAAGCGGAGTGCGGAGGCGCCATGCTGGGCAAGATGCCCAACGTCATCTGGCTCAAAGGGGCCTTCGTGGAGTCCATCAAGGGATGGCAATCGGGTGGTTCTATATCACCGAGCCGCGCGACCCAAAATGGGCGACGGCCCCCGAGTTTAGATCTGGTATCCCGATGCAGCTCACCTCCTGGAAAGAGAAGGGCTTGCTATGGGGCAGTTCGGACAAGCTGACAGGACTCCAGTCCTGTCTCCAGACCCTGGTGAACAAGAAGATCAAGCTTGTCAATGTGATCCAGGTCATGCTCATCCGCCGGATTCTCCCCTGACAACAACGGGCCTTCAGCCTGTGGGAGTTTGATCCGGCGCAGCACCGGACTCTGAGCGGGCTCTTCGACATCACGTACGAAGCCATCTGGAGGGTGCTGTTCAAGGGCGGAGAAGCCCCTGCGTCCGCGACAGAAGATCGCGGATTCAGCACCAAGCGCCCGGCCGGTGAGGTAAGCTTCGTTATCCTCTATGCGAGAGTTGTTTTCTTTCATAGTTTGATTCTACATGGGATCTAAAAACCCCCAATGCCTTTGACAGGACTGGCAGAGGACGTCTGGACAGGTAGACTGTCCGGCTCCCCTTCCCGAAGACCCAGCGGACGCCCGCTTAACGGGGCTGCTGGTCCCGACACTCTATGTGGTGCCGAAGAAGAAGGCCAAGAAGAAGGCCACAGGAACTCGAAAAAGTTCCCGGCGCCAGGTGATGTCGGACTCATCGTCCGATGGCTTCGAGGCGGATTCCTCCCCCGAAGACGAGGAGGAGAAAGAGGACTCTCTCCCAGAGGAAGGAGAGAGGAAGAGGAAGGCTTCCCCAACTGAGGAGGCCAAGGGGTCCAAGAGGGGAAGGACTATTCCCCCGGACAGCTCCGCCAACGCCAACGTTTGCGACGAAGAGTGGCCCTCCAGGGCCAGGCCTCTGGCAAGATCGTAAGTATCCGGATCCCTGAATGATTTATAATTTCTTTTTTGTGTCACATAGTGTCCTTCTAATGCCGCACACTGCCTGTAGTCCGGCCGATGATGATCTCCCCGCTTCATCGAGCGGGTCGTTGGCTCCGTCGGATGTAGATTCCATCCTGACTGCCTCCAGCCCTCGTGACGCTGAGGACGCCGAGGTGGGATCCCGGGAAGGGACCCATCAGGAGGAGGCTCCGGAGGCGCCACAAGGCAGCCTCCCGGACTTTGCGCCGGACTCCACGCCGGAACCCGCAGTGGTTCCGGAGTCCGGCAGGCGGCCCCTTCGCAAGAAGGGCAAGACCGTGACACCGGCGGCCTCCGTCCAACCGGAGGCGCCGGACAACTTGTTGGAGCGCTCAAAGGCGCTTCCATCGAGGAAGAACACCGCACTATGATGAGTGCGGTGATTCAGAAGGTTCAGCTCGCCAAGAGCGGGCTGACCGAAGCCTGCAGTAGCCTTCTAACGGGCTTTGAGGTAAGAAGTTAAAAATATGTAATGTAATACTGCATAGACAGTAGCCCCTAATGCTCGGTTCGGTGTTCGGAAAGAAACACCGGACTGAGGATCTAAAAAGATATACGCAGGGTTGCTAAAAATTATGTCAATATGGGTTTGTAGGCTGCGCTGCTGACCTCTGCCGCACTGACTGCGGAGGTCGGTGCTTTGAAGCAGGACCTCGAGCGGTCCGAGCAAGAGCTCGGCCGTGCCAAGAAGCAGCTCGAGGACAAAGAAGGTGAGTAACACCACTTTGAATAGTTACCTTACAGAAAAGGATTTAGGTTGCAATAAAAATAACAAGGATAACATGGGTACTGCAGGGGCCACGAACGAGGTGGCAACCCTGAAGGAGGCTGTGTCCACGGCCGAACACAATGCGGCCGCGGAACGGGCAGAGCAAGAGAAGCAGGAGGCGCGGGTGGCGGAGGTGCGGCAAGAGCTCCAGGCTCTCATGGAAAAGCATGAGAGTTTGGAGCGCGACTCAAAGACTCGAGAGTCCGAGCTTGCCTCGGCTCTCGAAAGTGCCAAAGCCGCCAAGGCCGAGGCCCATAAGGCCCTTCAGGAGGTTGAGGATGTGAAGAAAATAGCGGCGGGTAAGGCATTTTTCATGCAAAGCAAGCATGTTAATGTAAACTTCCTGATACTTACCCGAATTCGGAGCTCTCCAGGGGCCTTTGCAGATCTGCCTCGCAGTGCGTCCGATGCCGCCACATTCTACCGAGCCAAGGAGGGGAGCTGAACGGAGAAGGTCTTCTGGTCTCAGTATGCTGAGGCCGGACAACCGGTGCCCCCTAGCGACCAGCTGAAGCAGCTGGTCGAGCTCCACAAGGTAGCCGAGCAGGCCATGAAGGGCCTCATAGTCCGGCTGTGGCCTGGAGAGGCCATGCCTGGGAGCTACTTCGGCCTCGTGCGGCGGCTGGTGGATGCGTGCCCCTGGGTGGAGGTCATCAAGCGCTCCGCCTGTATTGAAGGTGCTCGTCGGGCCCTTGCCCGCGCAAAGGTGCATTGGGGCAGGCTGGATGCGGAGAAGCTTATCACTGACGCGCCGCCAGCGGGCAAGGAGTATCGCACGCCTGAGATGTACTATAAGACTGTCCTGAAGGGTGCCCGCAAGATTGCGGATGAGTGCCCCAGAGATGTAATTTTTGAGTAAACTCGCTATGTGTTATCCTGTGCGCTGAAAACTTAGTTCATATGCACTAAGCAACGCTTATTAATTTAAAATATTACCTTCTGTGCGGCCGTTTATTAAATCTGAGAGATGGCAAGTCGTCGGCTTCAGACCCCATGCCACAAGTGATGGGGTGTTCGGGATAAACTTGAGCGCTCTTGTTCCCATTTTTGGGTCCATCTAGGGAGGCGCTCAACACGACGAACAAGGCAACCGGACTTATAATGCTTGAACACTCTCACTTAGCCATAGAATTCTATAATTTTAAATTTTGGCGAAGCCCCTAGTATTCGGAAGACCGAGTTTGGGGCGCTATCCACGCCTTGGCCGGACATTATCCGGTTCTTCGCTCGAAGCGGCGTAAGTCTTTAGGGACTCGAAAAGACCTCTCGAACAGCGACCAGTCTCTCGCCTTATCATGCCAGTCAGTTTTAGCTTTCTCCACTAAGGCGCTCGCCCAGCTCAACCGGGGCACAATCGCAGTGGTTCTCCTAGTGCTACCTTAGCCGACAGAACGGAACGTAAGGTACCAAAACATGGGAGCCGGGCAAACCCAACTATTGACCCAAGACATGATTCGGAGCCGATTCATATAATGCTATAAGTTCGGGGTGCCACACTTGTGAAAGTGTTCGGACTTATCACACCATAATGCGGGGAACATAAGCCCCTGGTGTATTCGGCCGTACCAAAATATACGGGTGCAAAAATGTCATTAATGAACATATATGTAAAGTAATGCAATTATAGGCAAAAAGTGCTGCATTGTTTATTCAAGGAATTCTGCAGTGCGGAATGATACAAATGGTGCGGAAAGAAAGGGATTGGACTAATTAAACATGTCCCACTCCAGGGGTGGGCTGCGGACTGGTGTATATAATAAATGTTAATGCTCGTAATGGAGACAACCTGAGTGTTCGTCACAGCCTTTTTCCCTCCCTGGCTGTTGCATCGTGAGTTCGGCGGGTTCGCCGCCGGACAGGGCCTCTGGTGAGCGGAGTCCTGTGTATAAAAAGAAGGAAAATAAAAATAAAAAAAGTGACACACTTGGGAGCCCCTGGTGTGGTCGAGCCGCATTCTGGGTCTGTTGTGGTCGTGCCCCTCCCCCTATGCCCATGGTATCTCCAGAGCGTAATGATGTATGTGGAGAGCTGGTCTTGCAATCATGTGAGGGCTGGGGTTGGGGCCGCATTGCTACGCGTGCTCGGAACGTGCCAAGTGGTCTTGATTGATGTTGCTCCGGGTGCGTTTGGCCGTGTCCGGTCGTTTAACGGCCAGACTCGAAAATTGCCTTAGAAGGCTGCTCTGTACTTCTGTCGCGAGAGCCGCTGTATGTTCCTCCGTTCGGAGGGAGCGTTCCGTATTTCCGTTGACCGTGATGACTCCACGAGGGCCTAGCATCTTGAGCTTGAGGTATGCATAATGCGGCACCGCGTTGAACTTTGCGAACGCGGTTCGTCCGAGCAGAGCGTGATAGCCGCTGCAGAACGGAACTATGTCGAAGATTAACTCCTTGCTTCGGAAATTATCCGGGGATCCGAAGACCACTTCTAGTGTGACTGAGCCTGTACAATTGGCCTCAACACCTGGTATGACGCCTTTGAAGGTCGTCTTTGTAGGTTTAATCCTTGAGGGGTCTATGCCCATTTTGCGCACTGTATCCTGATAAAGCAGGTTCATGCTACTGCCGCCGTCCATCAGGACTCTCGTGAGGTGAAATCCATCGACGATTGGGTCTAAAACCAATGCGGTGAATCCGCCATGGCGGATACTGGTCGGATGGTCTCTTCGATCGAAAGTGATCGGGCAAGAGGACCATGGATTGAACTTCGGGGCGACTGGCTCCATCACATATACGTCCCTTAGTGCATGCTTCCGCTCCCTCTTGGGTATATGGGTTGCGTATATCATGTTTACCGTCCGCACTTGTGGGGGGAAACCCTTGTGGGGGGAAACCCTTCTGTCCTCTACTTTGGGGGTCTCTTCCTCGTCCTCGCTGTGCAGCCCCTTGTCGTTGTTTTCGGCAATTAACTTGCCTGCCTGCTTAAATACCCAACAATCTCTGTTGGTGTGGTTAGCTGGCTTTTCGGGGTTGCCATGTATCTGGCAAGAGCGGTCGAGTATTCGGTCCAAATTGGACGGACCCGGAGTGGTTCTTTTGAATGGCTTCTTCCGCTAACCGGGTTTAGAGCCTCGGAATCCGGTGTTGACTGTCGTATCCTCATTGTTATCGCCGTTAACGCGGCATTTGTTTTTGCTTCGACGCGACCTGCCGTTGTGGTCCTTAGTATACGGACTGCCAGCATTTTTACTGAGGTTGTTGCTACGAGCTAGCCAGCTATCCTCTCCCGCACAGAAGCGGGTCATTAATGATGTGAGGGCTGCCATGGATTTCGGCTTTTCCTGTCCTAGGTGTCGTGCTAGCCATTCATCGCGGATGTTATGTTTGAAGGCTGCGAGGGCCTCTGCATCCGCGCAGTCGACGATTTGATTTTTCTTTGTTAAGAACCGTGTCCAGAATTGCCTGGCTGATTCGTCTGGCTGCTGAATTATGTGGCTTAGTTCATCGGCGTCCGGTGGTCGCACATATGTGCCCTGGAAGTTGTCGAGGAATGCGGCTTCCAGGTCCTCCCAACACCCAATTGACTCTGCGGGCAGGCTGTTAAGCCAATGCCGAGCTGGTCCTTTAAGCTTGAGCGGGAGGTATTTGATGGCATGGAGATCGTCACCGCGGGCCATATGGATATGAAGGAGATAATCTTCGATCCAAACCGCGGGGTCTGTTGTGCCATCGTAGGATTCAATATTTACGGGTTTAAACCCTTCAGGGATTTGATGATCCATTACTTCGTCAGTGAAGCATAGCGGGTGTGCGGCGCCTCTGTATTGAGCAATATCACGACGTAGCTCAAGGGAGCGTTGTCTGCTGTGTTCGGCCCGGCCGGAGTTGTTGTATCCGGCGCGACGGTATTCGTCATGGGTCGTGGGGCGCCCTCGTAATCCATAGATAGATCTGGATTGTCTTGCCTTGTCCTCCAATATATCCCGCAAGTCCGGCTCGTTCCCCCGTGGCTTCGTACTTTTCGAGCGATGCCGGGGTACGGTCTTGGTGGAGGGCTTAGGTGCCTCTCTGTCCCGACCACGGGGTGGTCGGTCTGCCGTATTGTGTGTTGGTGATGAAGGTATATATGCTTCCTCCTCTAGTCGGGGGAGCAACTTGCGCTTTGGGTAGCTCTTGGAGGGGCGTTCGAGTTCATACTCTTCGGCCGTGAGGACCTCGGTCCATCTGTCGGCCAGCAGGTCTTGATCAGCTTGAAGCTGCTGCTGCTTTTTCTTTAGCCTATTTGCTGTGGCCATTAGCCTGCGTTTGAAACGCTCTTGTTCGAAGGGATCCTCAGGTACGACGAATTCGTCGTCGTCGAGGCTTGCCTCGTCTCCGGAGGGAGGTATGTAATTGTCATCCTCGACCTCTTCGTCTGCCGCTCTCTCGTGAGGGCTTGATTCTGCATCCTCCTGCGCTGAATCCTGCAGGAGGGGATTGTCTTCGGCACTTTCTGGGGTGTTATTATCTCCAGTGCCGGAATCTCCATTCTTACTGTGGCGGGATTTAGAGCGGCGCCGCTGACGCCGGCGCTTGGGCTATTTCTTTAGGGAATCTGCCTCCGCTGCTTCTTCGCCATCCCCATCTTTTGGGGTGTCCACCATGTATATGTCGTATGACGAGGTGGTCTTCCAGTGCCCTGTAGGCGCTGGTTCTTGATCGTCTCCGGCATCGTCGTCCATACCGTCGATGTCTTCGGAGTCGTAATCTAGCATGTCTGTTAGATCGTCGATAGTTGCTACGAAGTGGGTGGTGGGTGGGCTTTGAATTTCTTCGACGTCCGCATCCCAACCATCCTGGCCATAGTCCGGCCAGGGCTCTCCGGATAGCGAGAGATGCTTTAGCGAATTTAAGATGTCGCCAAAGGGTGAGTGCTGAAAGATGTCCGCAGCGGTGAACTCCATGATCGGCGCCCACTCAGATTCGATTGGCAGGGGCGCAGGAGGTTCGGAGTCCGGCAGGGAGTCCGGCACCTCGGAGTCACGAGCTTTATAAGGGACAAGGTCAGTGGTCGGCTCCATCGCCGTGGAAGTCGCAGCTCCCGAGGCGGTGTCCAGCCACCCGTCCTTGATCTGCGCAATCGGCTCCGGACTATGGGTCGGAGCGGATTCGTGTGCGGCCTCCAAGGTATTGTCCGGCGGCAGAGCTAGATCATGCCCATCGTGACAGTGCGGCACGCTCGGCTGTGGCTCGGATCCATCGAAGATCAAGTCTCCGTGGATATCCGCCGTGAAGTTTAGGCTTCCAAATCTGACCTGACGGCCAGGGGCGTAGCTTTCGATCTGCTCCAGATGGCCAAGTGAATTGGCCCGTGGCACGAAGCCGCCGAATACGAAGATCTATCCGGGGAGAAAAGTCTCACCCTGGACGGCGTTGTTGTTGATTGAAGAAGCCATCAAGCCTATCGGTGACGACACAAAGGAACTCTCAATGAAAGCACCAATGTCGGTGTCAAAACCGGCGGATCTCGGGTAGGGAGTCCCGAACTATGCGTCTAGGCGGATGGTAACAGGAGACAACGGACATGATGTTTTTACCTAGGTTCGGGCCCTCTCGATGGAGGTAAAACACTACTCCTTCTTGATTGATATTGATGATATGGGTAGTACAAGAGTGGATCTACCACGAGATCAAGGAGGCTAAACCCTAGAAGCTAGCCTATGGTATGATTGTTGTAATCGTTGTTCGTCCTATGGACTAAAACCCTCCGGTTTATATAGACACCGGAGAGGGCTAGGGTTACACAGAGTCGGTTACAATGGTAGGAGATCTACATATCCGTATCGCCAAGCTTGCCTTCCACACCAAGGAAAGTCCCATCCGGACACGGGACGAAGTCTTCAATCTTGTATCTTCATAGTCTTGGAGTCCGGCCGACGATGATAGTCCGGCTGTCCGGACACCCCCTAGTCCAGGACTCCCTCACTCACCTAGTCCTGCCATAGCCAGGATGCTTAGTCGTGTGCTAAGTCAAGTGCCCTCGGGGAAAGATGAAGGGAAGAACAGAGAAGCAGAGCTTCACACGTTGCACATCCAAACCGGGGGAATTACTACCTCCGCAAAGGAGGATAGTCAGGGAGGGGAATCTACGGTCTCCTCCCCCCGCGGGAAGAAGAGGGTCGCCTCCGGAGACTTGGAGACGGAGGTGCCTAGACAAGGGAAGAAAACTTCACCAGGGGGCCCTGCCCCGAAGGGCGTCCTCACCGCGCCATGCCCGCAAACGAGCCAGCCCTCGGCCGAGCTGTAAGTTAATCGTAAACAAAAAGCTACTACTTCCTCCTCCGAGAACAAGAACCAGGATCCATTCATTGCAGTCTGGCTAGCAGCTCTTCTCGACAGAGTTCGTCTTCGGGGGATCTTCTTCCGAAGATGATGGAGAGTGAAACCCCACCAGCCACTCCGCCTCATGGGGCGGGCGACCCCGAGGTGTCGTCACGGAGGAGTCCAAATTTGCCGAGGCCAGAAGCTAATGCTTCGGCCGCCCTAAGCCCGGAGCGTTCGGCTCCCACGGGGGCGATAAGAAGGGTTCGGCACAGTTCAGCGACCGACCGGACATGCTGACGGGCCTTCTGGAGCAAGCTGCTCTCTTGGAGGATCACCATTCATTAATGAGCATGGTGCTTGAGAAGATTTCATCCGCCACAAGCAAGTTGAATGAAGCTTTTACGAGCCTGCTCAAAGGCTTTGAGGTATGTAATGAAATATGTAATTTTTTGATTGTGGCGCATGCACTAGGTGTGCTCCGTATAGATAGTAGCCCCTGAGACTCTGGTTGCCAGCCCTAGGTGGCAAATGGAGGATCACATTGTTAAGTAATGATCGCACTGTATTCATGCACAGGTGGCTAAGCGTCCGGCGGCCGACCGATCCGTTGAAGTCGTCGAACTGAGGCGACAGATTGAAGTTGTGGATGCCGACATCACACTTGTGAACCAGCGGCTTAACGAGTCACAAAGTATGTGCTTTGCTTTCCTTATTTTTATAGGAAATATTTAAGAGGAGCATAATGTTAATGATATGCTTCGACTGCAGGTGGAGCTGCTGCCATGGAGGCCCTGAGGGCGAAGATTGCCCTAGCCAAGGAGCAAGCCCGGGCTAGCAATGTGGCTGCCCTAAAGGCGGCCGGAGAGTTGAGAGCCGAACAGGCTGCGCATCACCGAAGCGAAGATAAAATAGCCGAGATGGCTGTGGAGCTGAAAAACGCCGCCGGCCGGTATGAGCTCCTTGAGAAAGAGAATCAGGCAAAGTCGGATGACTTAAAGAAGGCCCTTGATGCGGCCAAGGAGACGCATTCCGAAATTAGGGATGCGCGGGAGGAGCTTCAACAGGCCGGAGAAATCATGGCTGGAAGCCCTTATTTGTTGTGGATGAAGTTCTTAGATCCAAAGTACGCTCCTCTGGATTGGTGCTGGAGCCCTGCAGACGCGTATACGGATCTGGCAAAGAGTACGGCTAATGTGGCCAAGTTTTTCGAGGATCAAAAAGATAATGAAGTGGAAAGGCTGTTCTGGTCGCAATTCAGTGCTCCAACGGGCCCGTTGCCATTGAGTGAAAGGATGGCCGCTGTGGCCGAGCTCCATAGGTTGTCCGGTCTTGCAATGAGGTCTGTAATAGACCATCTATGGCCAAAGGGGCCGAAGACAGACAGTTATTTTGGTTTAGTGCAACAATTCCTTGGTGCCGTATCACGAATCAATGCCATGAAGAGGTCGGCGTGCATAGAGGGTGCGCGGATGGCTTTTTCCCGTGTTAAAACATATTGGACAAATATAAAGGCCACCATCATTGCAACCTAGAATCCGGCGGGAAGCCAGGATCCAGCCGAGCACTACTTGGAGCAGGTAACAGAAGGTGCTCGTTTAATAGATGCTCGGTGCTCGAAGAATTTCATGTTCGAGTGACAAATCATTCCGTTGTAAAAACAATTGTATTTTAATTATAGAGGCTATATTTATACTTTCTCCCGAAAGTGTTATTGTGCGTCCTGTGCGGCCGTTTGATGTATATATAACCTGAAAGTTAGCAGTCGTTGGCTTCAGCCCCCATGCATACAATGCGGGGGTGTTCACAAAAAGATGCGTAATCACACTTGATCCAACGTCTTGGTCCGTTAAGGAGGTGATCGCATGTCGAACTAGGCAACCGGACTATATAGCTTTAACACTTTCACTTAGCCATAGGAGTTTGACGGTGGGGCTACTATGTAGCCCCTCGTACCTTCGCGTGCATCCGGATACGGGCGCGTGTGTACATGACCGGGGAACGGCCCTTCGTTAATGCGGAGGAACCCTAAAGATTCCGATGAGTCCTCGAGTGGTTGACCAGTCTCTCGCTATATCATGACAGTCAGTTTTTGGCTTTCTCTACTGAGGTGCTCGTCCGGAATAACCAGGGTACAATCGCAGTAGTTCTCCTTTGACCGCCTTAGCCGATAGAAACGGAACGTAAGGCGGCAAACCCAGGAGCCGGGCAAACCCAACATTTGACCAAAGACATGATTCGGAGTTGATGCATATAAGGCCAAACTTGCGACGCCGAACACTCCCAAGGTATTCGGACTTTATAACATATACTGGGCTGAGTAACGCCCTTTATTATGAACCATGTATTTCCAGGTACGTGCATTAGTCTGTCGTGGCGAAATGCCAATAACGCCAGTATCCCCTGTGGGTGTAGTACCCATGGGATGTTAAGCAACAAGAGACAATAAAGAAGGTTTACACAGGGGCTTAATCAAAATAGAAACCTTTGAGCGGGGCCCTGCTGCACATTTGTGCCTTTGTCTCTGTTGTGTTGTGTCCTGGGAGGGTATTGCACGAATGGTGTCTGTAAAAAGAAAAACTCATGTAAAAGAGTATGACGTAAGCGTGCGAAGAATTGGTTATTATCAATGGATAGTAGAAGTGTAAGACATTGGCCTGTTAATAAGGTCAAGCCAAAAGGTGGGATTTATTGAATATCTGTAGCCCCTGGTGTCCTCTATGGGATTACATGTATAGCACCCAGCTCAGGTTTATCTGGGCTGTTACCCATGGTGATGTGCCGAACTCGTCTAACCGTGTCCGTGGTCTTAACGACCGATCATGCGTTCTGATATTAGAGGCCGCTTATTGTCCGGCTGTTAGAGTCGTCGCATACTCTTCCGCACGTAAGGAACGCTCTGTATTTCCGTTAACGGTGATGACGCCACGTGGACCGGGCATCTTGAGTTTAAGGTAGGCGTAGTGCGGTACTGCGTTGAAGCGGGTGAAGGTCGTTCTTCCGAGCAATGCATGATAACCACTTCGGAGGGGAGCGATGGTGAAGAGTAATTCTTCACTTATGAAGTTGTCTTGAGAACCGAATGTCACCTCTAAAATGAGGGAGCCCCTGCAGCGGGCCTCAACGCCTGGTATCACCCCTTCAAAGGTGGTGTTACTTTGGCAGATTCTGGATGGGTCTATCCCCATCCTACGGACAGTGTCCTGGTATATGAGATTGAGACTACTGTCGCCATCCATGAGGACACGAGTGAGATGGTATCTGTCGATTATTGGGTCAAGCACCAAGGCAGCTGATCCTCTGTGCCGCGTACTAGTCGGGTAGTCCCTGTGATCAAAGGTGATCGGGCAGACCGGCCAGTGGTTAAGTTTGGGGGCAACGGGCTCTACAGTGTATGCGTCTCTGAGCGCGCGTTTGCGCCTTCTCTTGGGTATGTGAGTCTTTAGATCATGTTTACTGTCTTTACCTCTGGTGGGAATTTTTTCTGTCCCCCGGTGTTCGGCTGGCGAGGCTCATCCTTGTCTTCACTTGGTGTTTCCCTTCCCTTGTGTTCGGCATTTAACTTGTCGGCCTGCTTAAAGACCCAACATTCTCTGTGAGTGTGGTTCATAGGTTTTTTGGGGGTGCCATGAATTTGGCACAGTCTGTCCAGGACTTTGTTCAAGCTGGACGGTCCCTCTTTGCTGCCTTTAAATGGCTTCTTTTGTTGACCGGGTTGAGAGCCCCTGAATCCGGCGTTGACCGCTGTGTTGTCCAGACTTTCTTCCTTGTTTCGACTCTTGTTTTTATTACGTCGTGGCTTCCCGTTGCCATCCCTGATTTCGGATGTGCCTGGGTCGCTGGTGCCTCTACGGGCCAACCAGCTGTCTTCACCCACGCAAAAGCGGGTCATAAGGCTTGTTAAGTCTGTCATTATCCTCGGCTTTTCTTGGCCGAGGTGTCTGACGAGCCACTCATCCCGGATACTGTGCTTGAAGGCCGCTAGGGCTTCGGCATCCGGACAATCGACAATTTGATTCTTCTTAGTGAGGAATCTATTCCAAAGCTTGCGGGCGGACTCTCCGGGCTGTTGAATTATGTGACTTAAATCGTCAACGTCCGGAGGTCGGACATAGGTTCCTTGAAAATTGGCCCTGAAAGCGTCCTCAAGTTCCTCCCAACTTCCGATTGAATTTTCGGGAGGCTTTTCAACCAGTGCCGAGCTGGTCCTTTCAACTTGAGGGGGAGGTATTTTATGGCGTGGAGGTCGTCTCCACGAGCCATGTGGATGTGAAGGATAAAATCCTCAATCCAGACCCCGGGGTTTGTCATTCCGTCATATGCCTCTATGTTCACGGGTTTAAAAACCTGTGGAAATTCATGGTCGAGTACCTCTTTGGTGAAGCACAGAGGGTGAGCAGCCCCTCTGTATCTGGACATGTTGTGGCATACTGTCGACTGTTGTTGTGTCCGGTGCTGATTCTGAACTGGTATTCAATCAGTTTGATCATTTTCGTGACCATAATCCTGCATCGGACCGTATCCTCTAGATCCATAGATGGACCTCGTTGCGCCAGCCTTTTTGTCTAGGAGCTCACGTAAATCGTGTGCGGCATCAGTAGCTGCTCTATCATGGTCATGAAGTGGTTGGTCTGGCCTACCGGCCGTATTGTTCTTCGGCGGAATGGCCTCATCATCGAATTCTGGCAGCAGCTTGCGCTTTGGATAGCTCTTTGTGTGGCGATCGTCGCCGTATTTTTCTTCAGCGTCTAGCACTTTATTCCATCTGTGGTTGAGCGTTTCCTGTGCAGCCTTAAGCCTTTGCTTCTTCTTCTTTAGACTTCTCGCAGTGGCCATAAGCCTTCTGTGGAGGTTATCTCGTTCCAAATGTTTTTCTAGGATGATGAATGCATCGTCGTCCGGACTGTGCTCCTCTCCCAGGGCAGGTTGATGAGTTCGGCCCTCGGGATCGCCGTGATCGGGCGTCTGCTCCGGGCTGTGTTTGGCATGACCTGGCTCATCCTGCTCCATCGCTGGGTCCATATGGTCGTTGTTTCCTAGGGTGTCGATCTTTCTAGCGCTGTTATCGCTATTTTTACTATGGCTGGACTTAGAGCAGCATCTGCGCCATCGTTTTGGCTTTTGTCCGGGGGTTTTATCCTCTGTTTTGTCACCATCGTCCTCCTTAGGCGTGTCCACCATGTATATATCATATGATGAGGTGGCAGTCCAGCACCCCGTGGGCGGTGGTTCTGAATCGTCCCCTGCGCCGACGTCCATACCGTCGGTGTCATCGGAGTCGAAGTCAAGCATGTCTATTATGTCATCAACAGTGGCTATGAAGTGGGTGGTTGGTGGGCAACGAATTTCTCTGTCGTCGTCTTCCCCCTCGTGATGGATATAGTTTGGCCAAGAGTCTCCTGATGGTTGGCGAGTGCTGGAAGATATCCGCAGCGACAAACTCCATTATCGGAGCCCAACCAGATTCGGCGGGCTCGGGGGCGTGCGGTCTGGGCCCTACAGCCGGACACAAGTCTGGGGGTCCGGTGATACAAACTTCCTTGGGGGCGGAGTCTGTGTTCGGCTCTACTGCCGATAAGTGTTCGACCTCCGAGGCAGGGTCCATCCACCCGTCCTCGGATGACGTGATCTGCCCCGGATTTAGGTCCGGAGCTATTGCAGGTGCGATATCCCGCGTATTGTCTGACAACATGTCTAAGCCGTGCTCGTCGTGACTGTTCGGCGCTCCTGGCATAGGCCCAAATCCATCGAAGATTAAGTCTCCGCAGACGTCGGCCGTGTAGTTCAAGTTTCCGATCCTGGCCTGATGGCCAGGGGCGTAGCTGTCGATCTGCTCTAGATGGCCAAGTGAATTGGCCCGCAGCGCGAAGCCGCCGAACACGAAGATCTGTCCGGGGGGGAAAGTCTCACCCTGGACTACGTTGTTGTTGATGATTGAAGGAGCCATCGAGCCTTGCAGCGACGACACAGAGGAACTCTCTATGAAAGCACCAATGTCGGTGTCAAAACCCGCGGATCTCAGGTAGGGGGTCCCGATCTGTGCGCCTAAGGCTAATGGTAACAGGGGGCAAGGGACACGATGTTTTACCCAGGTTCGGGCCCTCTCGGTGGAGGTAAAACCCTACTTCCTGCTTGATTGATCTTGATGATATGAGTACTACAAGAGTTGATCTACCAAGAGATCGTAGAGGTTAAACCCTAGAAGCTAGCCTATGATGATTATGATTGTCCTTCTGCAGACTAAACCCTCCAGTTTATATAGACACCGGAGGGGGCTAGGGTTTACACAGAGTTGGTTACAAAGAAAGAGATCTAATATCCGGATCGCCAAGCTTATCTTCCACGCAAAGGAGAATCCCATCCGGACACGGGACGAAGTCTTGAGTCTTGTATCTTCATGGTCCATCAGTCCGGCCAAAGTATATAGTTCGGCTATCCGGATAACCCCTAGTCCAGGACTCCCTCAGTTTGTGCAGATCTTTTGTCGTTTGAGAGCAACCCACCTCCGAAGCCTTTGAGAGAGAATCCTTTCAAGGACAAAGCCCAAAACACCCAGAGCCAAAGAGTGCTAGGCATCACTGAAGTCTTTCTGTCCGCGTGATCTGAAGACTTATTACACTTGATGAAAGTGCAACTGTCCCTGGGTGGTTTTGGTAATTCCTAACAACATATATCTCATTGAGCTAATGCTACTTCAAGATAAATATTTCAGGAAAGCTCAATGATTGGCATGGCATGGATGAGAAAAGTGGATACCTCAAAATGCTAAGGACAAAAGGATTGGCTCAAGCTCAAAGCTCAAGACTCTACATTTTCTATTTTAGTGATCCAAGATCACATTGAGTCTATAGGAAAAGCCAATACTATCAAGGAGGGATGAGGTGTTGCTTAATGGCTTTATTGCTCAAAATGCTTAGTGATATGCTCCAAAGCCCCCAACTACTTTCTCACATCCACATATGACCTAAACCAAAAGTCCAACTCGGCCCCACTGATTCTTCCTAAACGGCGCGACCGAGTTCAGATGTCATAGCCACTGCCACAAACCCTAGGCAAATCGGTCTCACCGATGGGGATCTCGGTCTCACTGAGATGGGGTTGCAATCTCTCTGTTTCCCTTCGTAACGTTTCGGTCAAACCGAGATGAGCGATCGGTCCCAGCGAGATTACAATGCAAAACCTCTGTTTCCTTTTCGTAACGTTTCGGTCTTACCGAGATGAGCGAATCGGTCCCACTGAGTTTGCCTGACCAACCCTCTGTGTGTCCATTACCAAAATCGGTCTCACCAAGTTTGTGTAATCGGTCTCACCGAGATTACGTTATGCCCTAACCCTAATCATATCGGTCCTACCGAGTTGCATGTCGGTCCCACCAAAAATCCTAACGGTCACATCATTTGCTGAATCGGTCTGACCGAGTTTCTCAATTCGGTCCCACCGAGATTGGTAAGTTGTGTGTAATGGTTAGATTTTGTGTGGAGGCTATATATACCCCTCCACCCACTCTTCATTCGTGGAGAGATCCATCAGAACATGCCTACACTTCCAACATACATTTTCTGAGAGAGGACCACCTACACTTGTGTTGAGACCAAGATATTCCATTCCTACCATATGAATCTTGATCTCTAGCCTTCCCAAGTTGCTTTCCACTCAAATATTCTTTCCACCAAATCCAAATCCTGTGAGAGAGAGTTGAGTGTTGGGGAGACTATCATTTGAAGCACAAGAGCAAGGAGTTCATCATCAACACACCATTTGTTACTTCTTGGAGAGTGGTGTCTCCTAGATTGGCTAGGTGTCACTTGGGAGCCTCTGACAAGATTGTGGAGTTGAACCAAGGAGTTTGTAAGGGCAAGGAGATTGCCTACTTCGTGAAGATCTACCCTAGTGAGGCAAGTCCTTCGTGGGCGACGGCCATGGTGGGATAGACAAGGTTGCTTCTTCGTGGACCCTTCATGGGTGGAGCCCTCTGTGGAATCGCGCAGCTGTTACCCTTCGTGGGTTGAAGTCTCCATCAACGTGGATGTACGATAGCACCACCTATCAGAACCATGACAAAAATATTCGTGTCTCCTATTGTGTTTGCACTCTCCAAACCCTTCCCTTTACATTCTTGCAAGTTGCATGCTTTACTTTCTGCTTCTCATATACTCTTTGCATGCTTGCTTGAATTGTGTTAAGATTGCTTGAGTTGTGCAAAGTTGCTAAAATCTGCCAAGAATTAAAATTGGGAAAAGGATAGATTTTTGTTTGGTCAAGTAGTCTAATCACCCCCCCCCCCCTCTCGACATACTTTCGATCCTACAAGTGGCATCAGAGCTTTGGTCTCCATTTGCTTTGATCTCCATAGTTTTGGTGGTCATAGCCTTGGTTGCACAACCTAGGAGAGTATGGCGTCTAGCGAGGGAAATTACCACCGTAGAGGTCCTTACTTTGATGGTACTAATTTTGCTAGTTGGAAGCATAATATGAAAATGCATATTCTTGGACATAACCCCGCCGTTTGGGCTATTGTGTGTATTGTCTTGCGAGGTGAATTCTTTGATGGGAGAGAACCGAACCGTGAAGCTACCGTGGAAGTTGAAGATGCTGCAATACAACGCTCAATCTTGTGATATCCTCTTCAACGGATTGTACCCCGAAGAATTCAACAAAATCAGTCATCTTGAGAATGCAAAGGAAATTTGGGATACTTTGATTGATATGCATGAAGGTACCGACTCCGTCAAGGAATCCAAGTTGGATGTGCTTCAAAGTCAGCTTGACAAGTTCAAAATGAAGGATGGTGAAGGCGTCGCTGAAATGTACTCTAGGCTTGCTCTTATCACAAATGATATTGCCGGCTTAGGAAGTGAAGAGATGACCGACAAATTCATCATCAAGAAGATCCTAAGAGCTTTGGACGGAAAATATGATACCATGTGCACATTGATCCAAATGATGCCCAATTACAAAGATCTCAAGCCAACGGAAGTCATTGGAAGAATTGTAGCTCATGAGATGTCACTCAAGGATAAGGAGGAGCTCCACAACAAGTCAAGTGGTGCTTACAAAGCCTCATGTGAAGCTCCCAGATCATCAAGTGAGAAACAAACCTTCAATGAAGAATTGAGCCTAATGGAGAAGAACTTCAACAAGTTCTACAAGAGTAGAAGCAAGGAAAGAAGTTCCAAGTCAAGGTCCTACAATGACAAAAGATCTTCTAGTCGTGAGCGTAATTGCTACAATTGTGGAGGACGCGGACACTATTCCAATGAGTGTACGGCACCCTACAAAAGAAGAGAAGATTCTCCAAAAAGAAGAAGTAGAAGAGAAGAATCACCATCAAGAGAGAGAAGGAGTAGAGATGATCACTATGAACGAAGAACATCCCGGAGAAGCAAGGATTCGGAAAGGAAGGACAAGTCATCAAGGAGCTACACAAAACGAAGACATCAAGCTCATGTTGGTGAATGGGTATCCGGCTCCGACTCTGACAAATACTCCGAGAGAAGCTATCACTCTGACTCTGAATATACTCAAGATGAAGGTGTTGCCGGTCTAGCACTTGTGTCAACCAACTCCTACGACATATTTGATTCACCAAATGAAGGACTTGGAAGATGCTTCATGGCTAAAGGCCCAAAGGTATCACACCCCGAGTATGTTGATTTCAATAGTGATGAAGATGACTTGTTAGGTGATGATGATTTACTTGTTGACAACTCTAGTGATGAATACTATGATGAAATGTCAATTAATCATGATAATCAAGATAAAATGAATGACAATGATAAGGAGAAGATTGAGCTCCTAACTAAAGAACTAAACACTCTTAAGTTAGCTCATGAAACTATCTTAGGAGATCATCGAGAACTTCGAAGGACTCATGAGAAGTTACGCTTTGAAAAGCTCAACCTTGAGCAAGAACATGAGTTCTTAAAAGCAAGCAATGATGATCTTTGCAAGAAAAGTTCTTCTTACATTGCCAAGTGTTTACTATTATCTACTTACATGCCTCAAGTCAAGTCTAGTAACAAGAACAAGAAAGATTCTTCCTCTAGTAGTAACAATAATCATGCTAAATCCAATGTTGTTGCTTCTAGTAGTTCTCTTGATTCCACTAATGATTCTCTTAGCCAAGTTACACTTGAGCAAGAAAATAGCTTATTGAAGGGAATTATAGAGAAAGGTGTTTACAAGAGCCTTGCCGGGAGTAGGAAAATCGAGGAAATTGTACGCAAGCAAGGAAGGCACCGGAAGAACCAAGGTGTTGGTTTTGAACGAAAGTTCAATGCCAATAGAGTTGAGTGGGAAGAAGATCAATACCCCAAGACGAAGTTTGTTCCTCAACAAGAGAAGTATGATCCTACTTCTTTCAAAGGGACACAAGCTCAAGATGATCTTCCACCACAAGACCACAAGCAAAAAGGCAAGGATAAGCTTCAAGAGGAGATTGATGCATTTGAAGAAGCTCCTAAGGCCTTGGTCAAGTGGGTTCCCAAAACTACATCAAGTTCTACTTCATCGAGTACAACTACAACTCCAAGGATTCCCATCAAGATGATGTGGATCCTGAAGAAGAAGAACTAGAGAGTTCTTGAGGGTGACTCCGCCAACATAATTCATTCTTATCATTTTGGCAAGGACAAGTGCAATCAACTTCCACATCTGCACTAGTTCAAGGAGTCACAAACCCTCTTGTTGGTAAGACAAGGGACAAGGTAACCTAATGCTTTCATGGACATCATCTTGTGTGTGCATCACTCTATGTCTATGGATATCCTTGTTTGTTCCTTATGGGACTAACCCGTGTAGGTATTGAAAGTGCAACTCACTCCAAAAGGATTGGTCCAAATGATCTACATCAACATTGAGCATCCACATCTTCAACACCTACATGAAGTCATCATCAACAAAACCCAAGGTTAGTTCATCCCTCTTAGGGGGGATCTCACATCTAGGGGGAGCTTTACTCTAAGAATTGAGTCAAAGCAACTCTAATGGTGTGAACACGACAATGCTTTATGTAAAAGTAGTAACCCCACTTGTGCTTAAACGATGAGTATGACCTATGATCAAATGTTCTCATTTGACTCCTAAGTCAATATACTCATATATAGATGACCTAGTCATCGCCAATTGCTTGATAGATGCTAGAATGGTTGTGCATGCTTTGTCACATATTTCATTTGCCATTTTATTGTGTGAGCATGTTGGTTGCATAATTTACTCATTCGAGGACATCCACTTGTAGTTTTGATTGTTTGGTTTCTTTTCTTTTTTCCAAGTGGATGGACAAGAATGCCTAAGAACCTTCTCTAGCTATCTATGTTTTTCTTGTCTCAAACTCTATTCATGCTACATCACAAAGTTTGATCAAGTCAGATTCGAACCACTCTGTGTGAGGAGCACTCGGCGTCCCCGATTCGTCATAGACTTAAACTTCCAAAACCTCTTTGTGCGTTTCGGTCTGACCGATCCATCCATTTCGGTCATAATGAGATCACTAAGTTGATCTAGGTTTTCAATCTTGGTGCAACCGATTTGAACTTTTCGGTCACACCGAGTTGCAGTAACTGCTTGCAGTCATGCATCTCGGTGCCATCGAGTTGTTCAACTCAGTCACACCGATAGGGTCAGGCTATATATACCCCCGGGCCAAAATTTGGAAAAAATTTCGAACCTCTTCGCACGCGCACAGCCTGCTCTGCCTCCTCGGTCTCCGGATCGTCCTCCTCGTCGCCAGTGACCTCCAGCCACTGGTATCCGCCGCCGTCAACGGGATTCTACTCCGCCGTTGTCGCCATAGCAAGTCCATTGCCGCATTAGGGTATGGATTTGAATCTTTATGCTATTCCCAACTCCGGTTCCTAGCACATTGCGTTGCCATGTATCTTGCCACGATTGAGATCTTCCTATCCAGCGAAATCACTATGTAGATTAGTTTTGGATTGAAAATTTAGGGTTAGGTTTCCGCCGAACTCATCTCAGACCGACCGAGTTGTAGAAATCGGTCCCACTGATTTGGCTCAGGCCAGTGTACATGTGATTCTCGGTCTGACCGAGAATTGCAAATCGGTGCGACCGAGTTCAGGACTTTGTGAAACCCTAGCAGCCTCAGTGCCACCGAACTGTGACTCGGTCTGACCGAGTTCACTAGTTTAGGTTCCAAAAGTTGCTTCGGTATCACCGAGTTTACAAATCGGTAGCTCCGAAATGCTTTATGTGGAAAACTAAAACTAAGTTTTTGACACAAATTATTTTGCAAAAACCTTTGTGCTTTGTGATGCTCATCCATTCTACCTCCTCTATATCTATTCACAGGGTCTGTTGTCAGAGTTTACACCATGTCAGATCAGAGTGACAGTCAGAATAAGTCTGAGGAGAAAGTTCAGATGAGTGAGGACACTAGTCCCTCCAGCAGCTATGATGATGGCAGCAGGAGCACACCCAACAACTTGCCAAAGGCAGCCACCAGGGCCAGAAAGAAGAAAACCTCAGATTCTGAGGGTGAGGACTATGTGGCTGTTGAGGATGAGGCCACCTCAAAGAAGAAGGTGCTGAAGAAGGAATATGGCTCAGCTGCATCCACTAAGCCAGGAATGCAGAAGAAGGCACCTGCAAGGAGAATTCCAACTTCCAAACCTAGGAAGGTTGCCACTGGTGAAACCATGAAGTTCACCATTGAGTCTGAAGATGAAGCTGCTGGCCAAGACAAGAAGAAGAAGAGAGTT
Organism: Triticum timopheevii; assembly: GCA_963921465.1. NCBI lineage: Eukaryota > Viridiplantae > Streptophyta > Magnoliopsida > Poales > Poaceae > Triticum > Triticum timopheevii. Next base: position 112,412,544 of record OY997270.1, read on the forward strand.
AGAACCACTACTGCCAAGGTACTTGGCAAGCCCTCTATGAGGAGAGACTCTGAAGATGAAGAGGAAGAGGTTGCTGCACCCGCACCTAAAGCTCAAAAGCTAATGGGAGATGCTATAAGATCAGGAACTGCTCCATCTAAGCCCAAAGATGCTCCCAAGGCTGCTGCTCCAAAACCCAAGTCTGCACCCAAGAGAAACACCATGAGTATTCTAGCTGCAGAGAAGAACAAGTCCATAGTGCCTGAAGTTGTTGATGAAGAAGATGAGGACTCACTTGTCTTGAGAAAGCTGAAGCCCAAGATCCCAGATCATAATGATGCCCACCCAGTTGCAGAAGACATGAAGCTCAGGAAGGATGCAGGTCTTAGACAGTGGAGACTGACTGACCCCTATGCTGTCAGGAGAAGAACTGTTGTGGACTACAGGTTTCTTACTAAGGAACAGCAGGATTTCTATGAGACAGTGCTACTTGACAAGAAGCCCATAGTCTGTGATATGAGATGGGTTGACTGGGACAATATCAAGAAGAATGAAGAGTACTATCCTGGAGTTTATGACAGTTTCAAGTCTTGTGGAGTAGTAGACTTTGTTGGGCAGAAGCTCACAAAGTGGAATGATGAGCTCATTATGCAGTTCTACTCCACAACTCATTTCTACCCAGATGGGAGGATATTCTGGATGTCCGAGGGTACCAGGTACCAATCAACAGTTGAGGAATGGTCTGAATTGATCAATGCTCCAAAGGATAATGAGGATGACTTGGGTGTCTATGCCAAGAAGATCACAACTCCATGGCTCATATGTACAGAGAGATCCCAGATGCTGCACTAGAGACACACAAGTTTGGATCAGTACATTATCTATTGTCAGGACTGCCCACTATCAACTGGATCTTAAGGCACACCTTGCTGCCCAAGTAAGGTGATCACAAGATGATCAGAGGCCATGCAATTAACTTGCTTCATATATTTGATGTGCCTCAGAAGTTCAAAGTCATGAGCCTGATTGTGGAAACAATCAAAATGACTGCTGCTGATCAGAAGAGGAGTTGTGGGTATGCCCACAGATTCAGGAGCTTATAAACTCCAAGATGGGCACTAGCACATATCTCTTGGACAAGGAACACCTGCCCATCTACCCTGACTTTGAGGACAACACCGTTGTGTGGATGAAAATGAACCATCATCTGTGCAAGCACAAGAGAAGAAGGAGAAGGCAAGGGCTGAGAAGGCTGCAAAGATGCCAACTGCTGAAGAGGCATCTCATATTTTCCTGAAGAGCAAGCAAGATCAGCTTGGCTACTTGATTGCCTTCACTCTGAGAATTGAGAAGGGCTTGGCTACCCTGACTCAAAACCAGGAGAGCTTGGAGAGAATCATAGAGCAGAAGTTCTATGCTCTTGATGTCAAAGTGACTGAGATCCAAGCTACAGTTGAGCAACTTCAGGAGGATGTGGAGGAGAAGAAGGGCAAGTCAACTACTGATGCTTTTGCTAGAGTGCCCAGAGGACAGAGATCTGCTGTAGTGCCTATTCTAGACACCAGAGCTACATCATCTGCACCAGCTATAGCTTCAGTGCATCCAGCTCCAGCACCCTCTCCACCAGCTCCAACTACATCAATAGAAGTCTTCGTCCAAGGAGCCATCTCTACACCATCACATGAATACCAAGCCTGAGAGTCGTTTAGCACTATGCATTTTCAATGAACTTTTTGGTAACTTGTTGCCAAAGGGGGAGAAAAATGTATAGATCATAGGCTTCGAGAGAGAGTGTTGCTTTTGGTCTCTCTTGTCTTTTTGGTGGTTGAACTTTGTTATTTGCTTGTTTCCTTGATACTCTATGCCTTATGTGAGATACTTGGATGATCATGTGTTTGATCATATGCTACCTTAATGCTTGTTGGATGACATTATCTCTTATATTCTCATATGATCATTCACTTTGCTTGGTGATGAGTGCATGTATTTAATTATTATCATTTTGAGCGCTCCACCAAGATGTATGTGACATGGAAGAGTGACCCATGATCCTAACTCATTGTGCATTTGCAGTCCAAAGCAAGTTTTAAATAATGTGCAAATTTAGGGGGAGCTCTTACTTTTCACGTACTTCTCAAAGCGACAATGTTTTTCAATCTTATTATCTGTTGTCGAAGCTTTGATCTATATGTTGTCATCAATTACCAAAAAGGGGGAGATTGAAAGTGCAACTATCCCTGGGTGATTTTGGTAATTCCTAACAACATATATCTCATTGAGCTAATGCTACTTCAAGATAAATATTTCAGGAAAGCTCAATGATTGGCATGGCATGGATGAGAAAAGTGGATCCCTCAAAATGCTAAGGACAAAAGGATTGGCTCAAGATCAAAGCTCAAGACTCTACATTTTCTATTTTAGTGATCCAAGATCACATTGAGTCTATAGGAAAAGCCAATACTATCAAGGAGGGATGAGGTGTTGCTTAATGGCTTTGTTTCTCAAAAATGCTTAGTGATATGCTCCATAGCCCTCAACTACGTTCTCACATCCACATATGACCTAAACCAAAAGTCCAACTTGGCCCCACCGATTCTTCCTATCCAGCGCCACTGAGTTCAGATGTCATAGCCACTGCCACAAACCCTAGGCAAATCGGTCTCACCGATAGGGATCTCGGTCTCACTGAGATCGGGTTGTAATCTCTCTGTTTCCCTTCATAACGTTTTGGTCAAACCGAGATGAGCGATCAGCCCCACCGAGATTACAATGCAAACTCTATGTTTCCTTTTCGTAACGTTTCGGTCTTACCGAGATGAGCGAATCAGTCCCACCGAGTTTGCCTGACCAACCCTCTGTGTGTCCATTACCAAAATCGGTCTCACCGAGTTTGTGTAATCGGTCTCACCGAGATTACGTTATGCCCTAACCCTAATCATATAGGTCCTACCGAGTTGCATGTCGGTCCGACCAAACATCCTAACGGTCACATCATTTGTTGAATCGGTCCGACCGAGTTTCTCAATTCGGTCCCACCGAGATTGGTAAGTTGTGTGTAATGGTTAGATTTTGTGTGGAGGCTATATATACCCCTCCACCCACTCTTCATTCGTGGAGAGAGCCATCAGAACATGCCTACACTTCCAACATACATTTTCTGAGAGAGAACCACCAATACTTGTGTTGAGGCCAAGATATTCCATTCCTACCATATGAATCTTGATTTCTAGCCTTCCCAAGTTGCTTTCCACTCAAATATTATTTCCACCAAATCCAAATCCTGTGAGAGAGAGTTGAGTGTTGGGGAGACTATCATTTGAAGCACAAGAGCAAGGAGTTCATCATCAACACACCATTTCTTACTTCTTGGAGAGTGGTGCCTCCTAGATTGGCTAGGAGTCACTTGGGAGCCTCCGACAAGATTGTGGAGTTGAACCAAGGAGTTTGTAAGGGCAAGGAGATCGCCTACTTCGTGAAGATCTACCCAAGTGAGGCAAGTCCTTCGTGGGCGACGGCCATGGTGGGATAGACAAGGTTGCTTCTTCGTGGACCCTTCGTGGGTGGAGCCCTCCGTGGACTCGCGCAGCCGTTACCCTTTACGGGTTGAAGTCTCCATCAACGTGGATGTACGATAGCACCACCTATCGGAACCACGACAAAAACATCCATGTCTCCTATTGTGCTTGTGTTGGGAAACGTAGTAATTTCAAGAAAATTCCTACGCACACGCAAGATCATGGTGATGATATAGCAACGAGAGGGGAGAGTTTTCGTCCATGTACCCTCGTAGACCGTAAGCGGAAGCGTTAGCACAACGCGGTTGATGTAGTCGTACGTCTTCACGATCCGACCGATCCAAGCACCGAACGTGCGGAGCCTCCGAGTTCAGCACACGTTCAGCTCGATGACGATCTCCGGCCCTCCGATCCAGCAAAGGCTCCGGAGATGAGTTCCGTCAGCACGACGGCGTGGTGACGATGATGATGTTCTACCGGCGCAGGGCTTCGCCTAAACTCCGCGAGGATATGACCGAGGTGGAATATGGTGGAAGGGGGCACCACACACGGCTAAGGAACGATCCGTAGATCAACTTGTGTGTCTATGGGGTGCCCCCTGCCCCCGTATATAAAGGAGGGAGGGAGGAGGAGGCCGGCCCTAGGAGGGGCGCGCCATGGGGAGCCCTACTCCCACCGGGAGTAGGATTCCCCCTTTCCTAGTCCAACTAGGAGTCCTTCCATGTATTAGGAGTAGGAGACAAGGAAGGGGAAGAGAGAAGGGAAGGAAGGAGGGGGTGCGGCCCCTCCCCCTAGTCCAATTCGGACTAGGCCATGGGGGGGCGCGCGGCCTGCCCTAGGCAGCCCCTCTCTCTTTCGCAGGGCCCAATAAGGCCCAATACTTCTCCCCGGCGAATTCCCGTAACTCTCCGGTACTCCGATAAATACCCGAATCACTCGGAACCTTTCCGAACTCCGAATATAGTCGTCCAATATATCGATCTTTACGTCTCGACCATTTAGAGACTCCTCGTCATGTCCCCGATCTCATCCGGGACTCCGAACTCCTTCGGTACATCAAAACTCATAAACTTATAATAAAACTGTCATCGAAACCTTAAGCGTGCGGACCCTACGGGCTCGAGAACTATGTAGACATGACCTAGAACTATTCTTGGTCAATAACCAATAGCGGTACCTGGATGCCCATATTGGCTCCTACATATTCTACGAAGATCTTTATCGGTCAAACCGCATAACAACATACGTTGTTCCCTTTGTCATCGGTATGTTACTTGCCCGAGATTCGATCGTCGGTATCCAATACCTAGTTCAATCTCGTCACCGGCAAGTCTCTTTACTCGTTCTGTAATGCATCATCCCGTAACCAACTCATTGGTCACATTGCTTGCAAGGCTTATAATGATGTGCATTACCGAGAGGGCCCACTCTGACAATCGGAGTGACAAAACCAAATCTCGAAATACGCCAACTCAACATGTACCTTCGGAGACACCTGTAGTACTCCTTTATAATCACCCAGTTATGTTGTGACGTTTGGTAGTACCCAAAGTGTTCCTCCGGTAAACGGGAGTTGCATAATCTCATAGTTACAGGAACATGTATAAGTCATGAAGAAAGCAATAGCAACATACTAAACGATCAAGTGCTAAGCTAACAGAATGGGTCAAGTGAATCACATCATTCTCCTAATGATGTGATCCCGTTAATCAAATGACAACTCTTTTGTCCATGGCTAGGAAACATAACCATCTCTGATAAACGAGCTAGTCAAGTAGAGGCATACTAGTGACACTATGTTTGTCTATGTATTCACACATGTATTATGTTTCCAGTTAATACAATTCTAGCATGAATAATAAACATTTATCATGAAATAAGGAAATAAATAATAACTTTATTATTGCCTCTAGGGCATATTTCCTTCAGTCTCCCACTTGCACTAGAGTCAATAATCTAGTTCAAATCGCCATGTGATTTAACACCAATATTCATATTTGTATATGATTAGCACCCATAGTTCACATCATTATGTGACCAACACCCAAAGGGTTTACTAGAGTCAATAATCTAGTTCACATTGCTATGTGATTAACACCCAAAGAGTACTAAGGTGTGATCATGTTTTGCTCGTGAGAGAAGCTTAGTCAACAGGTCTGTCACATTCAGAGCCGTATGTATTTTTGCAAATATTCTATGTCTACAATGCTCTGCACGGAGCTACTCTAGCTAATCGCTCCCACTTTCAATATGTATCCAAATTGAGACTTAGAGTTATCTGGATCGGTGTGAAAACTTGCACCGAGGTAACTTTTACGACGAGCTCTTTTATCACCTCCATAATCGAGAAATATTTCCTTAGTCCTCACTAAGGATATTCTTGACCAATGTCCAGTGATCTACTCCTAGATCACTATTGTACTCCCTTTTCAAATACAGAGCGGGGTATACAATAGGTCTGGTACATAGCATAGCATACTTTATAGAACCTATGACTGAGGCATAGGGAATGACTTTTCATTCTCTTTCTATTTTCTGCAGTGGTCGGGATTTGAGTCTTACTCAATTTCATACCTTTGCAACACAGGCAAGAACTCTTTCTTTGACTGTTCCATTTTGAACTTATTTCAAAATCTTGACAAGGTATGTACTCATTGAAAATCTTATCAAGCGCCTTGATCTATCTCAATAGATCTTGATGCTCAATATGTAAGTAGCTTTACCGAGGTCTTTCTTTGAAAAACACTCCTTTCAAACACTCCTTTATGCTTTGCAGAATAATTCTACATTATCTCCGATCAACAATATGTCATTCACATATACTTATCAGAAATGATGTAGTGCTCCCACTCACTTTCTTGTAAATACAGGCTTCTCCAAAAGTCTGTATAAAATCATATGCTTTGATCAACTCATCAAAGCATATATTCCAACTCCTAGATGCTTGCACCAGTCCATAGATGGATCGCTGGAGCTTGCACACTTTGTTAGCATCTTTAGGATTGATAAAACCTTCTGGTTGCATCATATACAACTCTTCCTCCAGAAACCCATTCAGGAATACAGTTTTTACATCCATTTGCCAGATTTTATAAATTGTGGCGATTGCTAACATGATTGGGACAGACTTAAGCATTGCTACAGTTGAGAAAATCTCATTGTAGTCAACACCTTGAACTTGTCAAAAAACCTTTTTGCGACAAGTCGAACTTTGTAGATAGTAACACTACTATCAACGTCCGTCTTCCTCTTGAAGATCCATTTATACAATATGGCTTGCCGATCATCGGACAACTCCACCAAAGTCCACACTTTGTTCTCATACATGGATCCCATCTCAGATTTCATGACCTTAAGCCATTTTGCGGAATCTGGGCTCATCATCGCTTCCTCATAGTTCGTAGGTTCATCATGGTCTAGTAACATGACTTCCAGAACAGGATTACCGTACCACTATGGTGCGGACCGTACTCTGGAAGACCTACGAGGTTCTGTAGTAACTTGATCTGAAGTTTCATGATCATCATCATTAGCTTCCTTACTAATTGGTGTAGAAATCACTGGAACTGATTTCAGTGATGAACAATTTTCCAATTCGGGAGAAGGTACAGTTACCTCATCAAGTTCTACTTGTCTCCCACTCACTTCTTTCGAGAGAAACTCCTTCTCTAGAAAGGATCCATTTATTAGCAACGAATGTTTTGCCTTCGGATCTGTGATAGAAGGTGTACCCAACAATTTCCTTTGGGTATTCTATGAAGACACACTTCTCCGATTTGGGTTTGAGCTTATCAGGATGAAACTTTTTCACATAAGCATCGCAGCCCCAAACTTTAAGAAACGACAACTTTGGTTTCTTGCTAAACCACAGTTCATATAGTGTCGTCTCAACGGATTTAGATGGTGCCCTATTTAACGTGAATGCAGTTGTCTCTAATGCATGATCCCAAAACGATATTGGTAAATCAGTAAGAAACATCATAGATTGTACTATATCCAATAAAGTACGGTTATGACGTTTCGGACACACCATTATTATGTGGTGTTCCAGGTGGCATGAATTTGTGAAACTATTCCACATTGTTTTAATTGAAGACCAAACTCGTAACTCAAATATTTGTCTCCGCGATCAGATCGTAGAAACTTTATTTTTCTTGTTACGATGATTCTTCCACTTCACTCTGAAATTCTTTGAACCTTTCAACTATTTCAGACTTATGTTTCATCAAGTAGATATACCCATATCTGCTCAAATCATCTGTGAAGGTCAGAAAATAACGATACCCGCCGCGAGCCTTAACACTCATCGGATCGCATACATCAGTATGTATTATTTCCAATAAGTCAGTTGCTCGCTCCACTGTTCTGGAGAACGGAGTCTTAGTCATCTTGCCCTTGAGGCATGGTTCGCAAGCATCAAGTGATTCAAAATCAAGTGATTCCAAAATCCCATAAGCATGGAGTTTCTTCATGCGCTTTACACCAATATGACCTAAACGGCAGTGCCACAAATAAGTTGCACTATCATTATTAACTTTGCATCTTTTGGTTTCAATATTATGAATATGTGTATCACTATGATCGAGATCCAATGAACCATTTTCATTGGGTGTGTAACCATATAAGGTTTTATTCATGTAAATAGAACAACAGTTTATTCTTTTACTTAAATGAATAACCGTATTGCAATAAACACGATCAAATCATATTCATGCTCAACGCAAACACCAAATAACATTTATTTAGGTTCAACACTAATCCCGAAAGTATAGGGAGTGTGCGATGATGATCATATCAATCTTGAAACTACTTTCAACACACATCGTCACTTCACCCTTAACTAGTTTCTGTTTATTCTGCAACTCCCGTTTCGAGTTACTACTCTTAGCAACTGAACCAGTACCAAATACCGAGGGGTTGCTATAAACACTAGTAAAGTACACATCAATAACATGTATATCAAATATACCTTTGTTCACTTTGCCATCCTTCTTATCCGCCAAATACTTGAGGTAGTTCTGCTTCCAGTGACCAGTCCCTTTGCAGTAGAAGCACTTAGTCTCAGGCTTAGGTTTAGACTTGGGCTTCTTCACTTGAGCAGCAACTTGCTTGTCGTTCTTCTTGAAATTCCCTTCTATCCCTTTGCCCTTTTCTTGAAACTAGTGGTCTTGTTAACCATCAACACTTGATGTTCTTTCTTGATTTCTACCTTCAGCGATTTCATCATCATGAAAAACTCGGGAATCATTTTCGTCATCCCCATACTATAGTTCATCACGAAGTTCTACTAACTTGGTGATAGTGACTAGAGAATTTTGTCAATCACTATCTTATCTAGAAGATTAACTCCCACTTGATTCAAGCGATTGTAGTACCCAGACAATCTGAGCACATGCTCACTAGTTGAGCGATTCTCCTCCATCTTTTAGCTATAGAACTTGTTGGAGACTTCATATCTCTCAACTCGGGTATTTGCTTGAAATATTAACTTCAATTCCTGGAACATCTCATATGGTCCATGATGTTCAAAACATCTTTGAAGTCCCGATTCTAAGCCATAAAGCATGGTTCACAAAACTATCAAGTAGTCATCATATTGAGCTAGCCAAACGTTCATAACGTCTGCATCTGCTCCTGCAATAGGTTTGTCACCTAGCGGTGCATTAAGGACATAATTCTTCTGTGCAGCAATGAGGATAAACCTCAGATCACGGATCCAATCCGCATCATTGCTACTAACATTTTTCAACACAATTTTCTCTAGGAACATATCAAAATAAACATATGAAAGCAACAACGCAAGCTATTGATCTTACAACATAATTTGCAAAATATTACCAGGACTAAGTTCATGATATATTTAAGTTCAATTAATCATATTACTTAAGAACTCCCACTTAGACAGACATCTCTCTAGTCATCTAAGTGATCACGTGACCCAAATCAACTAAACCATAACCGATCATCACGTGAGATGGAGTAGTTTTCAATGGTGAACATCTTATGTTGATCATATCTACTATATGATTCACGCTCGACCTTTCGGTCTCTGTGTTCCGAGGCCATATCTGCATATGCTAGGCTCGTCAAGTTTAACCTGAGTATTCTGCGTGTGCAAAACTGGCTTGCACCCGTTGTAGATGGACGTAGAGCTTATCACACCCGATCATCACGTGGTGTCTGGGCATGACGAACTTTGGCAACAGTGCATACTTAGGGAGAACACTTCTTGATAATTTTTAGTGAGAGATCATCTTAAAATGCTACCGTCAATCAAAGCAAGATAAGATGCATAAAGGATAAACATCACATGCAATCAATATAAGTGATATGATATGGCCATCATCATCTTGTGCTTGTGATCTCCATCTCCGAAGCACCATCATGATCACCATCGTTACCGGCGCGACACCTTGATCTCCATCGTAGCATCGTTGTCGTTTATGCCATCTATTGCTTCTACGACTATCGCTACCGCTTAGTGATAAAGTAAAGCAATTACAGGGCGTTTGCATTTCATACAATAAAGCGACAACCATATGGCTCCTGCCAGTTGCCGATAACTTCGGTTACAAAACATGATCATCTCATACAATAAAATATAGCATCATGTCTTGGCCATATCACATCACAACATGCCCTGAAAAAACAAGTTAGACGTCCTCTACTTTGTTGTTGCAAGTTTTACGTGGCTGCTATGGGCTTAAGCATGAACCAATCTCACCTACGCATCAAAACCACAAAGATAGTTTGTCAAATTGATGCTGTTTTAACCTTCGCAAGGACCGGGCGTAGCCACACTCTGTTCAACTAAAGTTGGAGAGACTGACACCCACTAGTCACCTGTGTGCAAAGCACGGCGGTAAAACCAGTCTCGCGTAAGCGTACGCATAATGCGGTCCGGGCCACTTCATCCAACAATACCGCCGAACCAAAGTATGACATGCTGGTAAGCAGTATGACTTATATCGCCCACAACTCACTTGTGTTCTACTCGTGCATATAACATCAAACCATAAAACCTAGGCTCGGATGCCACTGTTGGGAAACGTAGTAATTTCAAAAAAATTCCTACGCACACGCAAGATCATGGTGATGATATAGCAACGAGAGGGGAGAGTGTTCGTCCACGTACCCTCGTAGACCGTAAGCGGAAGCATTAGCACAACGCGGTTGATGTAGGTATGTCTTCACGATCCGACCGATCCAAGCACCGAACGTACGGAGCCTCCGAGTTCAGCACACGTTCAGCTCGATGACGATCTCCGGCCCTTCGATCCAGCAAAGGCTCCGGAGATGAGTTCCGTCAGCACGACGGCGTGGTGACGATGATGATGTTCTACCGGCGCAGGGCTTCGCCTAAACTCCGCGAGGATATGACTGAGGTGGAATATGGTGGAAGGGGGCACCGCACACGGCTAAGGAACGATCCGTAGATCAACTTGTGTGTCTATGGGGTGCCCCCTGCCCCCGTATATAAAGGAGGGAGGGAGGAGGAGGCCGGCCCTAGGAGGGGCGCGCCATGGGGAGTCCTACTCCCACCGGGAGTAGGATTCCCCCTTTCCTAGTCCAACTAGGAGTCCTTCCATGTATTAGGAGTAGGAGACAAGGAAGGGGAAGAGAGAAGGGAAGGAAGGAGGGGGTGCGGCCCCTCCCCCTAGTCCAGTTCGGACTAGGCCATGGGGGGCGCGCGGCCTGCCCTAGGCAGCCCCTCTCTCTTTCCCGCAGGGCCCAATAAGGCCCAATACTTCTCCCCGGCGAATTCCCGTAACTCTCCGGTACTCCGATAAATACCCGAATCACTCGGAACCTTTCCGAACTCCGAATATAGTCGTCCAATATATCGATCTTTACGTCTCGACCATTTCGAGACTCCTCGTCATGTCCCTGATCTCATCCGGGACTCCGAACTCCTTCGGTACATCAAAACTCATAAACTTATAATAAAACTGTCATCGAAACCTTAAGCGTGCGGACCCTACGGGTTCGAGAACTATGTAGACATGACCTAGAACTATTCTTGGTCAATAACCAATAGCGGGACCTGGATGCCCATATTGGCTCCTACATATTCTACGAAGATCTTTATCGGTCAAACCGCATAACAACATACGTTGTTCCCTTTGTCATCGGTATGTTACTTGCCCGAGATTCGATTGTCGGTATCCAATACCTAGTTCAATCTCGTCACCGGCAAGTCTCTTTACTCGTTCTATAATGCATCATCCGTAACCAACTCATTGGTCACATTGCTTGCAAGGCTTATAATGATGTGCATTACCGAGAGGGCCCAGAGATACCTCTCCGACAATCGGAGTGACAAAACCTAATCTCGAAATACGCCAACTCAACATGTACCTTCGGAGACACCTGTAGTACTCCTTTATAATCACCCAGTTACGTTGTGACGTTTGGTAGTACCCAAAGTGTTCCTCCGATAAACGGGAGTTGCATAATCTCATAGTTACAGGAACATGTATAAGTCATGAAGAAAGCAATAGCAACATACTAAACGATCAAGTGCTAAGCTAACGGAATGGGTCAAGTCAATCACATCATTCTCCTAATGATGTGATCCCGTTAATCAAATGACAACTCTTTTGTCCATGGCTAGGAAACATAACCATCTCTGATAAACGAGCTAGTCAAGTAGAGGCATACTAGTGACACTATGTTTGTCTATGTATTCACACATGTATTATGTTTCTGGTTAATACAATTCTAGCATGAATAATAAACATTTATCATGAAATAAGGAAATAAATAATAACTTTATTATTGCCTCTAGGGCATATTTCCTTCAGCTTGCACTCTCCAAACCCTTCCCTTTACATTCTTGCAAGTTGCATGCTTTACTTTCCGCTGCTCATATACTCTTTGCATGCTTGCTTGAGTTGTGTTAAGATTGCTTGACTTGTGCAAAGTTGCTAAAATCTGCCAAGAACTAAAATTGGGAAAAGGATAGATTTTTATTTGGTCAAGTAGTCTAATCAACCCCCCCCCCCTCTAGACATACTTTCGATCCTACACTTGAGGACTGTGAATCCTCCAGCCGGTTAGGCGTCACATTCTGAGCATCCAAGAGTCATTGTGGATTGTCGGTGAACGAAGTCTGTGAAGGTTTGGAATTCTCCCTTGAAGACTTACCAGAGTGATTGGCGAGGACTAAGTGTCCTTAGCTCAAGGGGAATAAGGTGAAGACATGGTCTTCTGAGTTGAATCGCAGCCTCCCTAACCAGATGTATAGTTGTCACATCAACTGGAACTAGTCCAACAAATCCCTTGTCCTCTCCGAGCAACTGGTTCTATCCTACCTCTCTAACCTTACTTACAGTTTGTCTTCATGAAGTCTTTGCCTGCTTGCCTGATCTGTTTGACTTCACTGTGTGAAGACTATTGTCTGTTTGCCTTCATACTATCTTCCATCATGATCCATTCTACCTAGCTGCTTATATTCTTCGTGCTTTCCTACATTGCTTACTTGACTATGGCTTGTCTAGTGTAGTCTACCTTCCGCTGCATATCAATAGGGTCATTTCTATCGTTTGTCTTCGAAACAGCCATGTTTTGAAGACTTTCATAAAAATCGCCTATTCACCCCCCCCCCCTCTAGTCGAATACTAGTACTTTCAAGGGGGGTTATTAGACTACTTGACCAAATAAAAACTTAACCTTTTCCCAATTTTAATTCTTGGCAGATTTTAGCAACTTAGCACAAGTCAAGCAACCTTAATACAATTCAAGCAAGCATGCAAAGAGTATATGAGCAGCGGAAAGTAAAGCATGTAACTTGCAAGAAGGTAAATGGCAGGAGTTCGGAGGGAGCAAACGCAATGTTGACACGGAGATTTTTGGCGTGGTTCTGATAGGTGGTGCTATCGTACATCCACGTTGATGGAGACTTCAACCCATGAAGGGTAACGGTTGCACGAGTCCATGGAGGGCTCCACCCACGAAGCGTCCACGAAGAAGCAACCTTGTCTATCCCACCATGGCCATCGCCCGCGAAGGACTTGCCTCACGAAGTAGGAGATCTCCTTGCCCTTACAAACTCCTTGGTTCAACTCCACAATCTTGACGAAGGCTCTCAAGTGACACCTAACCAATCTAGGAGACACCACCCTCCAAAAGGTAATAGATGGTGTGTTGATGATGAACTCCTTGCTCTTGTGCTTCAGATGATAGTCTCCCCAACACTCAACTCTCTCTCACAGATTTCGCTATGGTGGAAAGATGCTTTGAGTGGAAAGCAACTTGGGGAAGGCTAGAGATCAAGATTCTTGTGGTTGGAATGGAATATCTTGGTCTCAACATATGAGTAGGTGGTTCTCTCTTAGAAAATGAATGCTGGAAGTGTAGGCACGTTCTGTTGGCTCTCCTCACGAATGAAGAATGGGTGGAGGGGTATATATAGCCTCCACACAAAATCTAACCATTACACACAGATTCCCAAACTTGGTGGACCGAATGGTAAAACTCGGTCAGGCCGATTCAGGTCAAAATATGAACGTTAGGCTTTTCGGTGGGACCGACACAGTCAACTCTATGGGACCGATATGCTAGGGTTCGGTCATAACGTAATCTCAGTGTGACTGATCACATGAACTCGGTGGGAGCAATTTCAGCAATAGGCACATAGAGAGTTGGTCAGGCAAACTCGGTGGGACCAATTCGCTCACTTTTGTAAGACCGAAATGTTATAAAAAGGAAATAGTGAGTTTGCAATCCCATCTCGATGAGACTGAGATCCCTATCGGTGAAACCGAAGTGACTAGGGTTTGTGGCAGTGGCTATGTCAAATGAAACTCGGTGGTGCTGGAGAGATCAAATCGGTGGGGCCGAATTTGACTTTTAGGTTTTGGACATATATGGAAATGAGAAAGTGGTTGAGGGTTTTGGAGCATATCACTAAGCATTTTGAGCAAGTAAGCCATTAAGCATCACCTCATCCCCTTTTAATGGTATTGGCTTTCCTGTTGACTCAATGTGATCTTGGATCACTTAAATGAAAAAGGTAGAGTCTTGAGCTTGTTGCCAATATGTGTCATTAGCATTTTGAGGGGTCCACATCTCTAGTCCATGCCATGCCAATCATTGAACATTCTGAAATGATCATATTGAGAGAGCATTAGTTCAATGAGCTATATGTTGTTAAGAATTACCAAAACCACCTAGGGATTAGTTGCACCTTCACCAGTCACAAGCAATGTCTTCAACCTAGCATTCTCATCAGCAATAGTTGTGGCATCCTTAGTAGAGGGGTTAGTTACCACATAAGCAATTGAAGATATTGCAACATCAGAAGTAGTAGAACATCCAGCAATAGAGACAGCATTATCATGCTTTAGACATTTTAAACATGGTGGAACAAATTCTACCTGAGCGGAACTAATCTATTGGGTGAGTAGTGAATCATTCTCTTTTTGAAGATCTTCATGAGACACTCTCAGTTTCTCAAGGTCTTGCTTCCTTTGAAGATAATCGTAGGAAAGCTTCTCATGAGAGGCTAAGAGAGTTTCATGACGACTTTTAAGTTCCTCATACTTAACGTGAAGACTTTTAATATCTTCGATTAAGGACTGAGTTCGATTCATTTCCGCATCTAACAGGTCATCACTTTTGTCTAGCAGCTTTTGTATATGTTCCATAGCAGTTTGTTGCTCAGTTGCAATTTTAGTAAGTGTCTTATAGCTAGGTTTGGATTCACATTCAGAGTCATCTTCACTAGAGGTCGGGAAATAGGCATTGTGTGAGGTTACCTTGGCACCACGTGCCATGAAGCGGTAGGTTGGAGCAGAGTCGTCATCATCATCAGCTTTGGCTTCAACGTCGTGACCATTGTCTTCAGTGTTGAAGATTGACACGCTGACGCCAGAGCCAGGCTTGCCACGCCTAAATCAGACTCCTCCTGGGACTCCACCTCCGCCTCCTCAAAAGCGGACTCCTCCTCTGAATCCATCTCCTTGCCAATAAATGCACGAGCCTTGCTTGATGAGGTCTTCTTGTGAGATGAAGACTTTAACGAAGACTGAAGAAGATTTTGACGATTTCTTCTTTTTCTTGTCATCAGAATCATTTCCTTGCTCTTCTTCTTATTCTTTGATTCCTTATCCCACTGAGGACACTCGGAGATGTAGTGGCATGTCTTCTTGCATTTGTGGCAAGTTCTCTTCTTGTAGTCACATGATGAAGCCTCATCGTTCTTTGAGCTAGATCTTGAAGACTTGCTGAACCGATTCTTCTTGGAGAACTTTTGAAACTTCCTCACAAGCATTGCAACCTCTTTGCCAAGCTCTTCAAGATCACCAGAACTACAGTCAAATTCTTCTTCAGATGAGGAAACAGCCTTTGCCTTCAGGGCACAGGTTCGGCCATAGTTGGGACCATAGATATCACGCTTCTCAGATAGCTGGAACTCATGTGTGTTGATCCTCTCAAGTACATCAGAGGGATCGAGATCTTTGAAGTCAGGTCATTCTTGTATCATCAGGGCTAAGGTGTCAAATGAGTTGTCAAGTGATCTCAGACACTTCTTCACGATCTCATGCTTGGTGATCTCAGTGGCGCCAAGAGCACGAAGCTCATTGGTGATATTAGTCAGGCGATCGAACGTGAGATGGACATTCTCATTGTCATTTCTCTTGAAGCGGTTGAAGAGATTGCGAAGAACATCAATCCTTGAGTCTCCCTGAGTTGAGACGCCTTCGTTGACCTTGGACATCCAGTCCCAGACCAGCTTTGCAGTTTCCAGTGTACTCACACGGCCATACTGCCCTTTGGTCAGATGACCACAGATGATGTTCTTGGCGGTTGAGTCCAATTGCGAAAATCTTTTGACATCAACAGCAGTGACACCTTCACCGACTTTGGGAACGCCAGTCTTAACGACATACCAGAGATCGACATCAATGGCTTCAAGATGCATGTAGCATCTTATTCTTCTAGTAGGGGTAATCAGTGTCATCGAAGACGGGGCATGCAGCGGAGACCTTGATTATCCCTGCAGTTGACATAGCTAAAACTCCAGGTGGTTAAATCGAATCACACAGAACAAGGGAGTACCTTGCTCTGATACCAATTGAAAGTGCTAGTTATCGACTAGAGGGGGGTGAATAGGCGATTTTTATGAGTCTTCAAAACACAGTGGCTTTGAAGACAAACAAGTAAACTAAACCTATATAGTAAGCAGCAGAATGAAAACTACACTAGGTAAGCATTAGTCAAGCATAAAATACAGTGGAAGCATGAAGACTAACTGCAGCTAGGTAGACAGGATCAGGATGGAAGACAGTACGAAGCCAAACAGATATAAGTCTTCACACAGTGAAGTCAAATGAATCAGGCAGGCAAGCAATGACTTCATGAAGACAAACTGAAGAGTAATGAGAGTAGGGGATAGAACCAGTTGCTTGGTGAAGACAAGGATTTGGTAGACCAGTTCCAGTTGTTGTGACAATTGTACGCCTGGTTAGGGAGGCTGAGATTGAACTTAGAAGACCGTGTCTTCACCTTATTCCCCTTGAGCTAAGAACACCCAGTCCTCGCCCAATCACTCTGGTAAGTCTTCAAGGTAGACTTCCAAACCTTCACAGACTTCGTTCACCGGCAATCCACAATGACTCTTGGATGCTCAGAACGTGACGCCTAACCAGCTGGAAGATTCACAGTCCTCAAGTGTAACAAGTCTTCAGATCACGCGGACAAAAAGACTTCAGTGATGCCTAACACTCTTTGGCTTTGGGTGTTTTGGGCTTAGTCATTGCAAGGATCTCTCTCTCAAATGCTTCGGAGGTGGGTTGCTCTCAAACAAAAAAAGTCGTGCACTAACTCTGAGAAGACACCAATTTATGGTGTAGGGGGTAGGCTATTTATAGCCAAGTGGCAACCCGACCTGATATGCCCGAACTGACCCTAGGTCACTAAGGAACCGACACGTGTCCAACAGTCGGATTTCAAACACACGCGGCAGCTTGGCTCATCCAACTCTGAATAAGGTTTGATCTCATTGTCTTGGCTCGAAGACATAGGATTTGGTTGAGCATCACATCAGTCACTCTAACTTTGTTCACTTGGACCCCACTTAACAGTACGGTGGTTCCTATGACTCAATAAAGAAGAAAGGAATCTACGAAACAGCTATGTCTTTGCACTCCATAGTCTTCAAGTAAATATCTTCACACGTCATTGAAAGTGCGTTATATCGACTAGAGGGGGGGGTGAATAGGCGATTTTTATGAATTCTTCACTGAGGAATTTGCTGGTGAGGAAATTCCTTAGCGAAGAACTACTTGCAGCGGAATAAGTACTCAGAAGTAAACATAACATGATACAGACATAGTCATCATGATGAAATGAAGACAAGCACAGAGTACAGAAAACGTAAACACGGGATAACAAGATGAAGACAAACAGACTGAAGAAATTGAACTGAGGAATTTGTGAAAGTCTTCAGTCAAAGTCTTCAAGCACAGATATGAACAAAATTCAACACAGAAATGAGGAAATGAAAGGGTTGAGGAGATAGAACCAGTTAGTTGGTGAAGACAATGATTTGGTAAACCAGTTCCAACTGTTGTCTCAGTTGTACGTCTGGTTGGAGCGGCTGAGTATTTAAACTCGAGGACACGCAGTCCCAGACACCCAGTCTCTGAGCCGCAACTTAGGACACCCAGTCCTCACCGTATTCTCCTTGAACTAAGACCATGCAGGTCTCGTCCAATCACTCGTGGTAAGTCTTCAGGTGACTTCCAAACCTTCACAGACTTGGTCACTCGGCGATCCACAATTCCTCTTGGATGCTCTAGACCTTGACGCCTAACCGTCTGGAAGAAGCACAGCCTTCAAAGGTAACAAGCGTCGGATCCACACGGGATCAATTTCTTCAGTGATGCTCAATCACTTTGGGTTTGTGGGGGTTTGGTTTTGGATTTTCCTCACTTGATGATTTTCGGTCAAAGTCCTTGGAGGATGGGTTGCTCTCAAATGACAAGTGTCAAGTTCTCTCGGAGCAGCCAACCAACTAGTGGTTGTAGGGGGGCGGCTATTTATGGCCTAGGGAGCAGCCCGACATGATAAGACATAAATGCCCTTCAATGATATGACCGTTAGGTGGATAAGATATTTTGGACAGCCAGCGCGCAGCACAGCAACGGTCAGAAATTTGACTCTCAAATTCCTCAGGGCTATCATGTTCCTCACTGTGTAGGCAATTCGCACTGGCGAATTCCTAACTCCTCAGTCAGAGCAAAGTCATCAGTGACCAGAAGAACTGCGTCTCTATCACTGAAGAAATTGACTGAACTGTATGAGATTTCCAATGGCTTCACTTGAAGGGATTGGTAGGTGTAGGATTTTGAGTTGAGCATCACATGGAAATTTTTCCTTAGTATTTCCTCGACCCCCTTTAACAGTACGATGTTTCCTATGACTCAAGAAAGAGAAAATGAAACTATGAAAACAAAAGTCTTCACGCTTCATGTTCCTCAAATGAATATCAAGTCTTCAAGGTCACACCAATTTCTTCACTTTCAAAGTCTTCAGAAAGTCTTCAGAATATCAAAGTCTTCAGTCGAAGAACTTCATTTTTAGGGGTCGACTTTCTCTGTAAATATCAAACTCCTCATAGACTTATAGACCTGTGTACACTCACAGACGCATCAGTCCCTTAACCTATAAGTCGTCAATACACCAAAATCACTAAGGGGCACTAGATGCACTTACAATCTCCCCCTTTTTGGTGATTGATGACAACATAGGTTAAGTTTTCAACGGGGATAAATATATGAAGTGTAAATACTGATATTGAGGAATTTTATTGCAAGATATAGAAGAACTCCCCCTGAATATGTGCATAGTGAGGAATTTGCTTTTGAGGCAATGCACATTTGAAGAATTGAATCATGGAGATCTCCCCCTATATCTTGTAATTCATACACGCATTTGATATATAATATGAAGAATTTGAAATGCATGATGAAATATGGTGCCTGATGAGATTCAGCATGCGTGCAATAATATTAACGAGGAATAAGCATGCAGAATAACACATCAAAAGTATCAGAGCACAGTGCATCATCAGAGCACTATGCACCGTTCAAAAGTATCAGGGCACCATCGGATTTAAGATTACAACTCGATCTAGTAAAAAGTTTCGGAAGAACGAGAGTTGTAACTTAACAAAACGCCCATAATATAAACCCGCTTGAAGACTAACTCAGATTTCTCCCCCTTTGTCATCAAATGACCAAAAGGATCGAAACTGAGGACTAACGCCCCTGAAGAATTTCAAGTTGATGGAGGAGCGCCAGCGTTGTCGGGGTTGGTTGTTGAAGTAGGGCCTGCCGCAGTGTCGTCCAAATCTTCATGTTCATCAGTTTCACGCGATGAAGAATAAGAGCTGGCCACCAGATCAGGAACTTTGACTCTCTTGAATTTCTTCGGAGGTGGTGCAGACCAGTCAAATGCTTCCTAGAGACCCATAGTCTTTAGTTCTTCCGCGGTGTATACATGAGTGAGAACAGCCCAGGTGCGGTTGAGGGTTTCATGAAGGTGATAATGATTTTTCTTCACAGCATTATGGGTTGAGGTCATGTTGTGAAGAATAGCAGCAAACTGACGCTTCACCCATTTGTGATTACGATCAACCTTCTGATGAAGACTGAGGAGTAACTCACGATCAGTCACCACCCTGGGCGCTGTGGCTTGAGGCTTTTGCTTAGCTGAGGTATTTGCGGCAGTGTCATGTGTAGCAGAGTCGTCATTGGTGGAGTAAGATGTAGCCAGACGAAATTGACCATCCACTGGACGAGTGCCTTCATCGATCACAATAGTTGCCTTGCCTTTGTCATCAAATGATGAAACTGGTCGCTTTAGGACTTCAATGGGAGGCAAGTAGCTACCATGATTCAGAGTGTCAGCCTTGTAATTCAGTGAAGATCTTGCCCTTATGAATCTCATAATCCAAGGCGCATAGGGCTTCAGCTCGAAAGGTGACATTGCAACATTAGCCAGAGTCCTCATGAAGAAATCATGGAAGTTGACGGGAACGCCATGAATGATGTTGAAAAGCACGTTCTTCATGATGCCAACGACATCTTCATCATTTGAGTCGTGGCCTTTGATTGGACTCATTGTCTTCGTCAGGATTCGATAGATAGTCCGGGGCACATAGAGCAATTCCTTGACGAGGAATTTGGTTCGTGGGGCCTGCCCTGGCTTCAAAGGCTTCATGAGCACTTGCATATAATGATTCGTCAGTTCAGGGTCATTGTAGATGCAACGTCCACTGTCATGGGGAGGATCAAGAGGAAGGACACGAAGCAATTCAGTTGCTGGTGCCTTGTAGTGAGTGTTCTCGGTCATCCAATCCAGTACCCATGAATTGACATCTTCAGCATCTCCGGTGATATGCAGTGTGGCGTAGAACTGAAGAATGAGTTCTTCATTCCAATCACAGATATCAGTGCAGAAGTTCAGTAGTCCAGCATCGTGAATAACACTGAGGACTGGCTCGAAGCACGGCAGAGATTCCATATCCACATGAGGAATATGTTCATGATCGAAGATTTTGTCCTTGTCAAAGAGCACTGAGGAATAGAAGTTGGCTTGAGTAGCAGTCCAGAAATGCCTCTTCCTTATGCGAGCAGAGTCATATGGATTATAATCAGTGAAGAACACATGCTCAGAAAAGAAGTCTTCAGCCTTGAATTTTTGCTTGCTTGAGAACGGATTCTTCGGTTTGGGCAGAGGAGTATCAGTGATTTGCAGCACAACCTCAGGAATCACGAGCTCAGGTACTGCAGGCTGAGGAATTTCTGGTTCCTCTTCTTGTGCAACTTGAGGATCAACAGCAGCAGGTTCTTCAGCACTAGCGGCTGGAATTTCTTCATGAACAGATGAAGTGGGATGAGTTTCTTCAGAGCCCATTTGAACAGTTGTAGCCAGGGACAGAGGAATCTGTTGAATAGGAGTGAAGAGAGGAGTATTGGGATGCTGACTTTCCCAAAAGTCATCATTCATCACTGGTGTAGTGCATCCAATATCCACATCTTCATCTTCATTTTCAATTTCCTCAACACCAGCCTCTTCGGCTGTGAACTGAGGCATGGGTGAGGAAACGACTGGCGTTGAAGGGAATGCTTCCAGTTCAATTTCTTCATCAAACTGCTCTGACGTAGCAGCAGAATGAGTTTCTTCATCAGATCCGCTTGGGATCTTGTAGTCTTCTCCATAAGGAACAATTTCCTTTGATGTCATGGAGGAAATCGGAACGGCATCAATACGATTTTCAAGAGAGCTGGTCATTGGCTTCATTTTCTTCGCAGCCGAAGAATTTGATGTAGCTGATGCCTTCCTTTTCTTCACTGCAGCTCGCTCTGCAGCCTTGGTCTTCTTTACTTCATAGGCAGAAGGAAGAATAGGAGTTGGAGTAGGCGCGGGAGGAGCTGAGGACTGTGGTTGATTTTCTTCAGGCGCAACTGATGCAGTTGCCCTGATCTCTTCAGTTTCTTCAGGCGCACCACTAGTGGATGCCCTGGCAATTTCTTCAACGGCTGGAATGGAGTCATCAGCCCTGGAACTTGTGTTTTCATCAGCAGGCTAAAAGTCATCAGCGGTGCTGGCATGTGCTTCAGCAGGCTGAGCAGAGTCTGCAGCCTGAGGATTTTCTTGTTGCGATGGGGCTGCAACAGTTGACATTTTCTTCGTCAGGTTGACGAATCTCACTTTGTCTCCTTGCCAATCAGCATTGTATGCATCGAAGTCCTTGCTGAGGGCTTGGATTTCAGATTGAGCCTTGAGAAGTTCTTCAGGTGTCAGTCTGACAACGTTCTTCTTCAGAAGCTTCTCCTTTCTAGCTTGAGCTCTTTTTATCTCACGAGCCTTCTCAAACTTCCATTTCTCTTGAGAGATGAAATGGGTCAGCATGTGACTTTGACCAGGAGTCAGAGGCAGATCAGGCATTGGAGTATTTGGATCCTGGTGCCAGAGGTCAATGTAGTCAAGGATCTTCTTCGGATCCAAAAGCAGTGGCACAGATGTGCCTTTGGCTCTAGCGGCCTTTGCTTGTCTGTCTCTGATGATTTCAGCAAGCTCTTCATCAGAGGGCACTTGGAATGCAACCTGTTTCTTCCTTGGACTTGGCCGAGGACCGCGTCCAGCTATTGCTTTTGTCTTCAACAGTGAGGGGCCTGATGAGGACATTGGTGCAGCTGAGGAACTTGCTGAGACACCAGAAGCAATTGAGAAACCCTGAGTCCTTTGGCATGTAGCCAGATGCACAGGATTTGAGGACTGTGAGGGAGCTACTGAGGACTTTGATGGAGCAGCAGCAGTCTGAGGAATTTGCCGTGAGGGCGCAGCTGAGGAACTGGGCCGTGAGGGCGCTGAGGGTGAAGCACTTGGCTTACGAGGAGGCTTCTTCGGCATTGATTTCCTCGGTTTGACCGAGGTCTCAGCAGCAGCAGCAGCGGCAGAATCCTCATTGAATTTCCTCACTGCCTCCTTGGCTTGTCTTGCCAGTTTTGCTTGGCGCCTAGCCCATTCTTCAGGAAAGTCCTCACCACGCTTGATGCTGGTGGGATCAGCTACTTGGCCAGGTGCCAATGGAGCTCTTGGGCATGGAGGATTTAAGGCGAATTTCTTCATGTACTTAGGAGTAACATATCGATATTCCCTCCATTCTCATGCCCATCTTCGTTCAATCCTCTGGATGGGCACTTTGCGCTGATTCTTGTTTTCTTTGCCAAACTTGGCTTCATCAGGTGTGCAATAATCCTTGTATATTTCATCAGGGATTTCGAAAGCTGTCATGACTTCCGGTTTCTTTCCTCCTTTCTGCGGTCTCTTTCCTTCAGCCATTTTCTTCAGATGAGGAATTTGAACAATTGAGCACTCTGAAGAAGTATGCAGTTTTTCTTCGAGGAACGCTGCAAATGAGTTAAGTTGATGAGAACCTAGTGATTCAGCAGCGGACATGAGTACCTGTGAACAGAGTGTAGGTGCGAGGAATTTGGAGAGGTCATATGCGTTCTCAGAAGATTTTTCGAAAAGACAAGTTTTGAGGAATTTGACCAGTTGAGCCTTGAGGAATTTCACTAGGCGTTCTTGTCTTAGGTTCCAGAGTTGTACAGATCGAAAATCCGCACAATTGAGGAATCTTGAAGAAAATGAGTGCTTAGAGAGATGGATCAAGAGCATAGAGTGTGTGAGGTGTTCATATGTGTGAAGATTTGAAGAATAAACACCTTTGAAGATTTTCAGGAAAACTTGAGAATCAAAGTGAGTAATAAAAGTAACTTTTAATTACCCGAACTGAAGAACACGACGAACTGAGATGAACAGCGATGAAGTTCGTCAAGTTAGATCTCCCACGCCCTAACTTGGCAGAGGGAGACAACTACGGCGGCGGCGGAGTGAAGATTTCCGCAGCCGGCGCGAGTACGACGGCGACGAGGTCGAGGCAGTGAAGCTCTTCCTCACCGGCGGCGATGGAGTAGCGGCGGCGCTAGGGTTTGAGGAGCTCGAGCGAGAGACAGCGACCGAGTGGAGTAAATGAAGTGAGGAAGGGGAGAGGGGTATTTATAGCCACGGTAAAAACTGTTCGTCCGAAGATTTTGGGACGAACATGCCCCTGCCCTTTCTCCTTCACGCGACATGTGTCACCCATGTACTGTGCAGATGAGATCGTGTAAGATCGTGGGTGATTATAATAATGCATCGTGGGATGCAGAATGGTTTGAGCGGTAAAACCGAAAATCTGGATAAGATTTGTTTTAAAGTTTCGTTCGCAATTTCTTCAGCTGACAAGGACACAGTGAAGACTTTGAACGAGTTTCAAATAGAACGCACATGAAGAATTTGTGAATAGATTGGGTTGAGTATAGCATAGAGGGGGAAGGGTCCGATCACATTCACTTAGCAGAAAACGCAACTTGAAGAAATAGCCATAAGTGAATGCTGTAGAGGACATAACTCATATATATATATAGCCAATGAAGAAAAACGACGAAAACAGTGAAGATTTTGCAAAGTTGAAGAATTTGAAAAACTGAAGAATTTCAAAAATGAGGAAAAACTCAAATTGAAGATTTTCAACTTTTTGTGGTGGCGTGGCCCACCGTATAAGAATGATGATTTCAGACACCGCATACAATTGTCGTAGGGTTCTGAGAATCAAATTCTTCACACTTAGAGTGTTATTCTTCATTGATTGAAGAAAAACATTTCTTCATGTGTTGCACATCTAAGTCATCAATTCTACATAAGGGTTAGGATGTGTGTCCTTTTCAAAGAACATTCGAAGATTCTAAGATATTTAGCTCACACCGCAACTTGCTAAATCTCTTCTCATCCAAGGGCTTGGTGAAGATATCAGCTAGTTGTTCTTCAGTTTTCACATGCTCGATGGAGATGTCGCCCTTCAACACATGATCATGAAGAAAATGATGACGAATCTGGATGTGCTTTGTCTTCGAGTGCTGAACTGGGTTGTGAGCAATCTTGATGGCACTCTCATTGTCGTAGAGGAGAGGCACATTCTTCACGTTGACGCCATAGTCCTTGAGGGTTTGCTTCATCCAAAGCAGTTGAGCACAGCATGAGCCAGCAGCAATATATTCAGCTTCAGCAGTAGACAGTGATACGCGGTTCTGTTTCTTCGAGGACCAACAAACCAAAGATCGTCCGAGGAAATGACAAGTGCCAAATGTTGACTTGCGGTCCACACGATCACCAGCATAGTCAGAGTCAGAATATCCAATGAGATCAAAAGCAGAGCCCTTGGGGTACCATAATCCTAGTGTTGGTGTGTGAGCTAGATATCGAAGAATATGCTTCACAGCCTTATGGTGTGATTCCTTCGGTGCAGCTTGAAATCGGGCACACATGCAAACACTAAGCATTATATCTGGCCTAGATGTACATAAGTACAATAAAGAACCAATCATGGAGCGGTATACCTTGTGATCGAAGTCAATACCATTTTCATCAGTGCATAGATGGCCATTTGTGGGCATAGGAATTTTGACGCCTTTGCAATATTGCATGCCGAATTTCCTCAGTACATCTTTGAGGTATTTCTCCTGAGATATGAATATGCCATTGCGCTGCTGACGGATTTGAAGACCTAAGAAGAATTTCAACTCTCTCATCATAGACATTTGATATTCTTCACTCATCATATAGGCAAATTCATCACTATAACGTTGGTCAGTACAGCCAAAGATAATATCATCAACATATATTTGGCACACAGACAGTTCACCATCATAAGATTTAGTAAATAGAGTAGGGTCGAGTGAACCGGGTGTGAAGCCATTCTTCACGAAGAATTCCTTCAATGTATCATACCACGCCCGAGGGGCTTGCTTGAGGCCATAGAGGGCCTTATTGAGTCTGAAGACTTTGTCAGGATTCTTTGCATCTTCAAAACCTGGGGGTTGAGCAACATATACTTCTTCCTCAAGCTTACCATTGAGGAATGCACTTTTCACATCCATTTGATATAAGATGATATCATGATGGTTAGCATAAGCAAGTAATATGCGAATAGCCTCAAGTCTAGCAACAGGTGCAAAAGTTTCATCAAAATCAATTCCTTCAACCTGTGTGTAGCCTTGAGCTACTAGTCGTGCCTTATTCCTCACCACAAGGCCATTTTCATCTTGCTTGTTGCGGTAGATCCACTTTGTGCCAATGATGTTATGCTTGCGAGGATCTGGGCGATTTACCAATTCCCAGACATTGTTAAGCTCGAACTGATGTAATTCTTCTTGCATAGCTTGAATCCACTCCGGCTCCAGAAATGCTTCATCTACCTTAGTGGGCTCTGTGATAGAGACAAAAGCATAGTGCCCACAAAAGTTAGATAAATGTGAAGCTTTTGAGCGTGTGAGAGGACCTGGTGCGCTAATGTCATCGATGATCTTCTCCACTTGCACTTCTTTTGCAACGCGAGGATGAGCTGGTTGTCGCTGAGGATTTTGATCAGCATTTTCTTCAGCACCATTTTCCTCATCATGTTCTTCAGGTGCATCAGCTCGACGTTCTTCATGAATAGGAATGAATTCTTCAGCAGATTCTTCAGTAGGAATGACATCCTCAGTTGCCTTGAGCTTGATAGCATCCTCAGGTGCTGGTTCATCTAACACGGAAGGTAGGTGCTCTCTTTGCGAGTCATTAGTTTCATCGAACGCACATCTACAGTGTCAACAATCTTGTGAAGAACAATGTTGAAGACTCTGTAGGTGTGCGAGTCCTTTCCGTAACCAAGCATAAAACCTTCATGTGCTTTCGGTGCAAATTTAGAGTTATGGTGAGGATCTCTAATCCAGCATTTAGCACCGAAGACTTTGAAATAACTCACATTGGGTTTCTTGTCAGTGAGGAGTTCATAGGCTGTTTTCTTGAAGAATTTGTGAAGATTTATTTGTTGATGATGTGGCACGCAGTATCAATTGCATCAATCCAAAAACGCTGAGGCGTTTTGTATTCATCAAGCATAGTGCGAGCCATCTCAACAAGAGTTCTGTTCTTGCGCTCCACGACGCCATTTTGCTGAGGAGTATAGGGAGCAGATAATTCATGAGTAATACCAAGTTCATCAAGATAGGTATCAAGGCCAGAATTCTTGAACTCAGTTCCATTGTCACTTCTGATATGCTTGATCTTCACACCAAAGTTGGTTGAAGCCCTCGAGGAAAATCGTTTGAAGACTTCCTGCACTTCATGTTTGTAAGTAACAATGTGTACCCATGTATATCGAGAATAATCATCAACAATGACAAAACCATATAGAGATGCATCATTAGTGACTGCTGAATAATGATTAGGTCCGAAGAGGTCCATGTGAAGCAATTCGAATGGACGGGTAGTGGTCATGATAGTCTTCGCTGGATTCTTGGCCTTGGTCATTTTTCCAGCTTCACAGGCTCCACATAAATGATCCTTGAGGAATTTGACATTCTCAATGCCAATGACATGCTTCTTCTTCGCAAGCGTGTGCAAATTCCTCATGCCTGCATGACCAAGTCGTCGATGCCATAGCCAGCCTTCTGAAGCTTTTGCAAGTAGACACACGGCTGGTTGTGGTCCTGTAGAGAAATCAACAATATACAGATCTCCTCTCCTAAAGCCTTCGAAGACTTTGGAATTGTCAGCTTCCATAATCACAACACAGCGATACTTGCCAAAGACAACAACCATATCAAGATCACAAAGCATTGAGACTGACATGAGATTGTATCCTAAGGACTCAACAAGCATGACTTTGTCCATGTGTTTATCCTTAGAGATCGCAACCTTACCAAGACCCAATACCTGACTTTTGCCTTTATCAGCAAAGATGATATGCTTCAGAGGTGATGGTGATAATGGAGCATCCATCAATAGATTCTTGTCACCAGTCATGTGATTTGTACATCCACTATCGAGGACCCATTCAGTAGTTTTGGGTTGATCATCCTGCAGATGAATTAGTGTAGCTTACAATCTCATGTGCTTCATCAGTGAAGAATATGATATCAAGTTCATCAGATGAATTTCATCAAGCAGTAAACAGATATAGCAGTATGAGGACGTGTGAAATGAAGGTTCATTTCATCATGATTCGCCTGCGTCCTTTCAGGCAATTTCGTCAGGTCCCCAGCAAATTCTTCAGACGTCAAAGCACGTCTGGAGACCTGACCCTGCAGAAGAGATTAGTTCTTTTTCTTCACCACCCACATCTGGAGGGGTGGCAAAGAATTCATCATTCTGCGAGCACCATATGAGAAAGGTGGCAAAGATGCCAAACCGTTTCGTTTCACATAAGAGGGGTTAGGGTAAGCATATGAATAAGCAGAGTAATTCTTCGAGGACTTATGAACATAATGATTTGAAGAATAATGCACATATTCATAGCCCTTATCTATACCCTGCGAGACAGAGTTGTTAGCACGATGATAATCATATGAGGACTTTGATCCATTTGAGGAATTTGATCCACGTGAGGAATTTGGTCCGTATGAGGACTTGGATCCATATGAAGAATTTGGTCCATATGAAGAATTTGATCTGGGGTTCCTGTTCTTCACAGGTGGTGTCATGAGGACATTCACCTGAAGACTTTCAACATAGCTTTTGGGAACCCAGATTTTCTTCATAGGGGAACCGTTCCTGCAGTTAGTGCCAACATATCTAGCAAATACTTCACCATTCTGATTTTTGAACAGTTTATAGTTGGAGTCAAATGACTCATCAGAAGAATGAGGAGATTCACATGTAAAGCCAGATAAGTTAGATGGATCAACTGGAGGTCCCTTTGCAGCAACCCACGAGGTTTTGGGGTACTGCTCAGGCTTCCAATATGTTCCATCAGCATTGAGTTTCCTCTCAAAGGCAATACCCTCTTTCCTAGGGTTTCTATTGAGGATCTGCTTTTTAAGCACATCACAAAGAGTCTGATGCCCTTTGAGCCTTTTGTACATGCCTATCATGTACAATTCCTTCAGCCCTGCATTGTCAGTGATACTAGCAATGTCCTTAGATGAGGAATTAGTGATAGCAAAGGCAGATGAAGAATTTGTAACAGTTGAAGCATTTGAACATTCAGGTGAAGAATTAGCAGATTCACGTTCAATGCACTTTAAGCATGGAGGCACAAATTCTTCCTGAGAAGCGCTGATTTGTTGAGCTAGTAATGAATCGCGCTCCTTCTGAAGTTCTTCATACCACACTCTTAACTTTTCAAGATCTTCCTTTCTTTGAAGAGATTCAAGAGAAAGCTTCTCGTGATCTTGCTTTTCTTGAAGAAATTCATAAGAAAGTTTCTCATGATCAGATAAGAGAGTGTTATGATGACTTTGAAGGTTATCAAACCTAGACTGAAGTCTCTGAAGATTTTCAGTCAGGGCATGTTTTGAACTTTCTCAAAAGCCCGTTGTTGTTTCACAGCAATCTTAGCAAGTTTAGAGTAGCTAGGCTTGAGATCCTCATCAGATTCATTTTCACTAGATTCAGAGGAGTTGTATTTGAGTACCTTGGCACCTTTTGCCATGAAGTAGTAGGTGGGAGCGTAGCCATCATTATCTTCATCAGGCTTGTCGGTGGAGTCAGTTTCTTCAGTGTTGAAGATGGACTTTCTGACAAAAGCGGTAGCGACGGACAGACTCGCCACACCAGACTCAGATTCTTCAGATGCCTCCTCTTCATCATTTTCCTCAGATTCAGCTTCAGAGTCCATTTCCTTGCCAATGAATGCCCGAGCCTTCTTGGAGCTGCTCTTCTTGTGAGATGAAGACTTTGAGGATTTTGATGACGAAGATTTTGATGATTTCTTCTTCTTCTTTGCATCATCAGAACTGTAATCCTTGTATTTCTTCTTCTTCATTTCCTTTTCCCACTGAGGAAAATCTTGGATATAGTGACCAGGTTTCTTGCATTTGTGGCACAGCCTTCTCTTATAGTCACTGGATGAGGAATCACTGCTTCTTGAGGATTTTCCAAAGCGACCACGTCTTGAGAACTTCTGGAATTTCTTCACGAGCAGTGCTAGCTCCTGGCTCAATTCTTCAGGATCACCAAGGCTACTACCAGAATCCTCATATTCAGAGTCAGACACAGCCTTGGCCTTCAGGGCATGTGGTTTGCCATAGTTTGAACCATAGAGATCTCTCTTTTCAGCAAGCTGGAACTCGTGAGTGTTTAGCCTTTCGAGGATATCAGCAGGATCAAGAGACTTGTAGTCAGCACGTTCTTGTATCATCAGTCCCAGAGTATCAAATGAGGAATCAAGCGATCTCAACAGTTTCTTCACTACTTCATGATCAGTGATGTCAGTGGCACCGAGGGCTTGAAGTTCATTTGAGATGTCAGTGAGGTGATCAAAGGTTTGTTGGACATTCTCATTGTCAAGTCTTTTGAAGCGGTTGAAGAGATTCCGAAGAACATCGACTCGAGAGTCACGCTGAGTTGAAACTCCTTCATTTACTTTGGACAGCCTATCCCAGATAAGCTTAGCAGTTTCCAAAGCACTCACTCTTCCATACTGTCCTTTGCTCAGATGGCCACAAATGATATTCTTCGCTTGAGAATCGAGTTGTTTGAATCTCTTCACATCGGTAGCGTTCAGTGAGGGTGTGACAGAGGGAACACCATTTTCCACAACATACCAGAGATCGCTATCAATTGCCTCAAGATGCATTCGCATCTTGTTCTTCCAGTAGGGGTAGTCCGTCCCATCAAAGGTAGGACACCCAGCCGAGACTTTGATCATACCTGCGGTCGACATAACTAAAACTCCAGGCGGTTAAACCAAAATCACACAGAACAAGGGAGTACCTTGCTCTGATACCAATTGAAAGTGCGTTATATCGACTAGAGGGGGGGTGAATAGGCGATTTTTATGAATTCTTCACTGAGGAATTTGCTGGTGAGGAAATTCCTTAGCGAAGAACTACTTGCAGCGGAATAAGTACTCAGAAGTAAACATAACAGGATACAGACATAGTCATCATGATGACATGAAGACAAGCACAGAGTACAGAAAACCTAAACACAGGATAACAAGATGAAGACAAACAGACTGAAGAAATTGAACTGAGGAATTTGTGAAAGTCTTCAGTCAAAGTCTTCAAGCACAGATATGAACAAAATTCAACACAGAAATGAGGAAATGAAAGGGTTGAGGAGATAGAACCAGTTAGTTGGTGAAGACAATGATTTGGTAAACCAGTTCCAACTGCTGTCTCAGTTGTACGTCTGGTTGGAGCGGCTGAGTATTTAAACTCGAGGACACGCAGTCCCGGACACCCAGTCTCTGAGCCGCAACTTAGGACACCCAGTCCTCACCGTATTCTCCTTGAACTAAGACCATGCAGGTCTCGTCCAATCACTCGTGGTAAGTCTTCAGGTGACTTCCAAACCTTCACAGACTTGGTCACTCGGCGATCCACAATTCCTCTTGGATGCTCTAGACCTTGACGCCTAACCGTCTGGAAGAAGCACAGCCTTCAAAGGTAACAAGTGTCGGATCCACGCGGGATCAATTTCTTCAGTGATGCTCAATCACTTTGGGTTTGTGGGGGTTTGGTTTTGGATTTTCCTCACTTGATGATTTTCGCTCAAAGTCCTTGGAGGATGGGTTGCTCTCAAATGACAAGTGTCAAGTTCTCTCGGAGCAGCCAACCAACTAGTGGTTGTAGGGGGCGGCTATTTATAGCCTAGGGAGCAGCCCGACATGATAAGACATAAATGCCCTTCAATGATATGACCGTTAGGTGGATAAGATATTTTGGACAGCCGGCGCGCAGCACAGCAACGGTCGGAAATTTGACTCTCAAATTCCTCAGGGCTATCATGTTCCTCATTGTGTAGGCAATTCGCACTGGCGAATTCCTAACTCCTCAGTCAGAGCAAAGTCATCACTGACCAGAAGAACTGCATCTCTGTCACTGAAGAAATTGACTGAACTGTATGAGATTTCCAATGGCTTCACTCGAAGGGATTGGTAGGTGTAGGATTTTGAGTTGAGCATCACATGGAAATTTTTCCTTAGTATTTCCTCGACCCCCTTTAACAGTACGGTGTTTCCTATGACTCAAGAAAGAGAAAATGAAACTACGAAAACAAAAGTCTTCACGCTTCATGTTCCTCAAATGAATATCAAGTCTTCAAGGTCACACCCATTTCTTCACTTTCAAAGTCTTCAGAAAGTCTTCAGAATATCAAAGTCTTCAGTCGAAGAACTTCATTTTTAGGGGTCAACTTTCTCTGTAAATATCAAACTCCTCATAGACTTATAGACCTATGTACACTCACAAACGCATCAGTCCCTTAACCTATAAGTCTTCAATACACCAAAATCACTAAGGGGCACTAGATGCACTTACAGTCATAATCTTCATCGTGAATGTCTTCACGAACCACCATTGTCTTCAATGTCTTCACCCATTTTTAGGGGTCATCTCTGGTAGGTAAACCGAATCAATGAGGGACTACTACCTGTGTTATCCTGCAATTCTCACAAACACATTAGTCCCTCAACCACGTTTGTCGTCAATACTCCAAAACCAACTAGGGGTGGCACCAGATGCACTTACAGTTTTCCCCCGATGAGCTACCTTCGGTACTACCACCTCTACGAGGCATCGAACACCACATCGACTGTAACGCCCCGGATCCGATGCACCAGGTGTCTTCCAGTTATTCGCCGTTGTTGCCATGTCATTTGCTTGCGTTTTGCATTTTGCCATGTCATCATGTGCATCTCATTTTGCATACATGTTCGTCTCATGCATCCGAGCATTTTCCCCATTGTCCATTTTGCAATCCGACACTCCTATGTCCTCCGGTGTTTCCCTTTTGTCTCTTGTTATGAGTGGATGTTAAACATTCTTGAAATGGACCGAGGTTTGCCAAGCGGCCTTCGTACACCACCGGAAGACCGCCTGTCAAGTTTCGTGCCATTTGGAGTCCGTTTGATACTCCAACGGTTAACCGGGGAACCGTAAAAGTCTCTTTTGTTGCAGCCCAACACCCCTTCATAACAGCCCATGAGCCCATTCAAACCCCCTCCATGATCTCGGTCGTTCGATCACGATCGTGTGGGCGAAAACCGCACTCCATTTGGAGTCTCCTAGCTCCCTCTACCTATTTATATGTCCCTCTCCCCCGAAATCTCGGATGAAAACACCCATAACCCTAGCCTCTTCCTCCTCCCGCCGTCGAACGCGTCCAACCCGCCGCCAGACATGTCCGCCGCCGCCCCCTCGCCCAATCATACACCGCCACGTGTCCTCCGCCACCATCACCCGCGCGCCGCCCCACTTTGCCGCCGGGCCCGCGGGGCCCGAAGCCGGCCCACCCGAGCCGCGCCGGGCTCGAGCGCGCCTCACCTCCCGCGCTGCCGAGCGCTGCCGTCCACGCCTTCCCGCCGGCGCCGCCCTTCACAGCCTGCCGCCCGCTTGCCCGCCGGCCATCAACGGACCTTCGCGCCGTCGCATGCCCCCCCGGCCGACGCCCCTTCTCCGGCCGGCCAGATCCGGCAAGGGTCCGGCCAGATCCGGCCGAGAGCTTCCTCGCCGGCGTCCCCGAACCTCCCTGGCTGCCTCCTTCTTCCTCCCAGCGCAAGTCCGGCCAGATCCGCCGCCGCCTCGTATTTCGTGCCGCGGTCAACCCTAATCCGCGAGGTAAAAATCCACTAAGTCCCCAGATCTGTAACATTTTCATGCCCTGTTCAACATGCCATATCTCCTCATCCGTAAATCTGTTTTGCGTGTATGATATATCAAAATGTTCATCATGAGGTGCTCTTCATTTCATTCCATTGTGCCATGTTTATTTGAGTCCATTTTGATGCCCGAATCATCATTGCAAGAGTGCATGTTGTTGTTAACCTGCTGAAACTGTTATAACTTGTTGTTTTGTCTTTTTCATTGCATTTTGTGTGTGCATCCTATAAGCTTGATGTCTACATGAGTTTTGAGCTACATCATGTCATATTTACAGTGGTGCAATCCATGTATTTTTGTGAGTCTTGTAGTGAGTGCATAAAGCTTGTTAAATAGGGTACTTGCTGTTACTGTTTTGCTAGGCTGAATCTGCTACATCATGATGCTATGTAAACCTGCTGCTACAAGTCATTCTATGCATAATCTGGAGATGTTAACTAAGGATGTTTTGTTATAAATGTCTTGCTCTATCTATTCATGTCCCTGGTTGCATTTATATCCTGTTGTAACTTGCTGTTATCTTGCTCCAAAAATTGCTAAATGATGTTGCTGTCAGCCTGTTAACATTAAGTTCAGTTTTTGCCATGTGTTTTGTTGGTGATCCATGCACCCTATGAACTTGTTCTTGTAATGCTTAGCTTCATGAACATGTATTATTACGTTTGGGTACCTTTACATGCCATGTATTGCTCTGTGGTGAGTGGTACAAGCTCACCAACATGCCTACTTATTGTTGTTCCTGCCATGTCTGAATCTATCATATCATTTGCCATGTTTGCATGGATGCTACCATATTTCCTGTTGATCTTTGGAATTAGTTCAGTAAGGGAGTTTTGTTCTTTGTCTTTAGTAATAGCATGAAATGCCTTTGTTTGCCATGATAAGTTCCTGTAACATGTTGTTTGATAGCTCTAAACATTGCAACCTGATGTTATTTCTGCTAAGTCTGAAAACTGTTGTTATTTGCAATCTTGCCATGCCCTTTTGAGCATGTTCTAGTGATTTCTGGAGATAGCTCAGTGTTCATGTTTTGTCATGCTTTACCTGTACTTCATGCTCATTCCTTTTGTTTTCACGTTGAGATGTTGTAGCATATTGTTTTGATGCGTGCAAGATGCCTAGTTGCTGTTTTGGACAGCTTGTCCTTTAAACTTGTATAGAGTATGTGTTGAACCGTTGCTCCGTTTTGAGTGTGCTCTATATGAAACTTGCTTGTTTTTGCATGAAGTTTCATATTATCATGTTGCATCCTTGTTTTGAGGTGTTTGCTTGATGTTTGTATGCATTTTGCATCTATGTCATGTTTAACTTGTTTTGCTCATATCTTCTAGGTCGTAGCTCCGAATTAAATGAACTTTATATGTAACTTGACTAGAATTTCGTGTAGATCATCTTGGTGAATCTTAACTTGTTGTTTAACAACTTGAACATAAGGTTTATTCAGTTTTGGACCAATTTCTAAATTTGCATATGAGGACTTACCGGAATTGTTATATGTTATTTCCGGCCTCATTTAACCTTGCTTTGATGTGTTGTTCTTCTATGCATCATCTCTTGCCATGAGTAGCTTCATGTAGTCTTGTCTTGCATCATACTTGGTTGTGCATCATGCCATGTCTATGTGTGGTGTGTTTACCATGTTGTGTGCTTCTTCTCGATAGTTCTTGTTTCGTTGCGACCGTGAGGATTCGTTCGTCTACGCTTGGTTCAGCTTCATCCGTTCATCTTCTTCATGGACTCGTTCTTCTTCCTAGCGGGATTTCAGGCAAGATGACCGCTACCCTAGATCTCACTACTATCATTGATATGCTAGTTGCTTCGTTCTATCGCTATGCTGCGCTTTCTATCACTTGTTCTTCAAGCCTTCCCAAATTGCCATGTCAGCCTCTAACCTTTTCACCCTTCCTAGCAAACCGTTGCTTGGCTATGTTACCGCTTTGCTCAGTCCCTCTTATAGCGTTGTTAGTTGCAGGTGAAGTTGAAGATTGCTCCATGATGGACAGGATTATGTTGGGATATCACAATATCTCTTATTTAATTAATGCATCTATATACTTGGTACAGGGTGGAAGGCTCGGCCTTATGCCTGGTGTTTTGTTCCACTCTTGCCGCCCAAGTTTCTGTCATACCGGTGTTATGTTCCCGGATTTTGCGTTCCTTACGCGGTTGGGTGATTTATGGGACCCCCTTGACAGTTCGCTTTGAATAAAACTCCTCCAGCAAGGCCCAACCTTGGTTTTACCATTTGCTTCACCACCACCTATACCTTTCCCTTGGGTCGGCCAACCTGAGGGTCATCTTTATTTTAGCCCCCCCTCCCCCCCGGGCCAGTGCTTCTCTAAGTGCTGGTCTAAACCGGGCAGACTGCGGGGCCACCTCGGGGCAACTCGAGGGTTGGTTTTACTCATAGACTGACCTATCCGGTGTTGCCCTGAGAACGAGATATGTGTAGCTCCTATCGGGATTGTCGGCGCATCGGGCGGCTTTGCTGGTCTTGTTTTACCATTGTCGAAATGTCTTGTAACCGGGATTCCGAGACTGATCGGGTCTTCCTGGGAGAAGGAATATCCTTCGTTGATCGCGAGAGCTTATCATGGGCTAAGTTGGGACACCCCTGCAGGGTATAAACTTTCGAGAGTCGTGCCCGCGGTTATGTGGCAGATGGGAATTTGTTAATATCCGGTTGTAGATAACTTGACACCAGATCCGAATTAAAACGCATCAACTGTGTGTGTAGCCATGATGGTCTCTTCTCGGCGGAGTCCGTGAAGTGAACACGGTTTTGGATTATGTTTGACGTAAGTAGGAGTTCAGGATCACCTCTTGATCATTACTAGTTGACGACCGTCCTGTTTGTTCTCTTCTCGCTCTTATTTGTGTATGTTAGCCACCATATATGCTTAGTCGCTGCTGCAACCTCACCACTTTACCCCTTCCTTTCCCTTTAAGCTTTGCTAGTCTTGATACCCATGGTAATGGGATTGCTGAGTCCTCGTGGCTCACAAATTACTACAACAACAGTTGCAGGTACAGGTTATGCGATGATCGTGATGCGAGAGCAATGTTTACTTGTTTTGGAGTTCTTCTTCTGCTTCTTCTTTGATCAGGGGATAGGTTTTAGGTCGGCAGCCTGGGCTAGCAGGGTGGATGTCGTTTGAGTTTCTGTTTGTGTTTCATCCGTAGTCGGATGGTGCTCTTATGTAAGATGATGTTGTATTCGTGTGGCATTGTATGCCTTTTGTATGTATCCCTATCTATTATGTAATGTTGATGTAATGATATCCACCTTGCAAAAGCGTCTTCAAGATGCGCTTCTATCCTTGGTGGGACCTTCGAGTTCCTTTAGGATAGGGTCGCATCTTGGGCGTGACATCAACCTCATACCCGGAGCCCCTCTTCCTAACAAGGCACCCTACCGCGTCAACCCCGAGGAAACCAAGGAGATCTAATGGCAAGTACAGCAACACATCGA
This sequence comes from Triticum timopheevii, assembly GCA_963921465.1. Taxonomy (NCBI): domain Eukaryota; kingdom Viridiplantae; phylum Streptophyta; class Magnoliopsida; order Poales; family Poaceae; genus Triticum; species Triticum timopheevii. The sequence goes on from OY997270.1 coordinate 112,449,716, forward strand.
CAATGGCCATGTACGAGATAGCTTGAGCCCATGTGCTGCACCGGTAATCCTTGTCCCCAAGAAAGATGGCACTTATCGCATGTGTTCCGATTGTTGTCCCATCAATGCTATCACCGTTAGATATCGTTACCCTATTCCATGCTTAGATGATATGCTAGATGAGCTTAGCGGAGCCGCAATCTTCTCTTAGATTGATCTTAAAAGTGGCTATTACCAAATCCGCATACAAGAAGGTGATGAATGGAAAACCGCATTTAAGACCAAATTTGGCTGATATGAATGGCTTGTTATGCCAATGGGTTTATCCGAAGCACCCGGTACCTTCATGTGAGTTATGCATTTTGTTCTTAGACCATAAATTGGTGTATTTGTTGTAGTCTATTTTGATGATATGCTTGTCTTTAGCAAATCCCTCAAAGATCATGTCACCCATCTTAGAACCATGTTGCAAACCCTTAGGAAAGAGCGCCTTTATGATAATATGGACAAATGCCTTTTTGGTGTTGATAAGCTTGTTTTCTTGGGTTTTGTAGTATCTTCTAAGGGTGTGCATGTAGATGATCTAAGATCAATGCTATTAAAACTTGGCCCCAACCAACAAATTTTCAACAAGTGCGAAGTTTTCCTGGTTTAGCCGGTTTCTACCGTATATTTGTGAAGGATTTTACCACCATTGATTTACCTTTACATGCTTTGAGTAAGAAGAATACACCCTTTGTTTGGGGAGCATCTCAAGATACCTCATTAATTGAGCTTAAGAATTTGCTTACGCATGCCCCTTTGCTTGCATTACCCAACTTTGATAAACCATTTGAGATACAATGTGATGCTAGTGGGTATGACATAGGAGGTGTGTTAATGCAAGAGAAGCGCCCCATAACTTACTTTAGTGAAAAACTCTCCAGAGCGCAACTCAATTACCCTATATATGACAAAGAGCTATATGCTTTAGTTTGAGTATTGCATGTTTGGGAGCACTATCTCCGTCCTCATGAGTTCATTCTTCACACCGATCATGAAACACTTAAGTATCTCAAGGGTCAAACTATATTAAACAAGCGTCATGCTGAGTGGAGTGAATTCATCGAGTCATTTATTTATGTCATCAAATATATAAAAGGTAAGGAAAATGTTGTGGCGGATGCGCTTTCCCGTCGATGCATGCTTGTTACTCAACTTGAATTGAATGTCATTGGTTTTGAGCACATAAAAGACTTGTATGTGCATGATCCTACTTTTGCTATTCCTTATACCAAGTGTTTCACGCATACATCTTGGGAACGCTATTACATCAAAGATGATTATCTTATGAGAGCTAACAAACTTTGCATTCCCGTGTCTTCTCTTCGTTTGCTCCTTTTGCAAGAGGCTCATGGAGGTGGACTAATGGGACACTTTGGATGCGACAAGACATTCTCCACGCTCTCCAAGAACTACTTTTGGCCCAAGATGTTCTGCGATGACTCACGCTTCACCAACCGATGCTCTACATGTCGCAAAACTAAGTCAAAAGCTCAATCCCATGGTCTTTACATGCCCCTTCCAATTCCATATCACCCATGGGAAAATATTAGCATGGATTTTGTGCTTGGTTTGCCTAGAACTAGAAATGGCAAAGATTATGTGTTTGTTGTTGTGGACCGATTCTCTAAAATGGCTCATTTCATCCCGTGCAACAAGATAGACGATACTTCACATATTGCAAATCTTTTTTGTAGGGAAATCTTGCGCCTACATGGAGTCCCAGAGACTATTGTTTTGGACCGTGACGTCAAGTTCTTGAGCTATTTTTGGAAGACTCTATGCGCCAAGCTTGGTATCAAGCTTTTGTTCTCCTCGGCATACCATCCACAAACCGACGGTCAAACAGAGGTGACGAACCGAACGCTCTCCACCCTACTTCCCGTGTTGATTAAGAAGAACATCAAGGAGTGGGAGGAGTGCATACCTATCGCCGAGTACGCCTACAACCGCGCAAGACATTCAACTACCGGCAAGTCCCCATTCGAGATCGTCTACGGCTTCAACCCATTGTCCCCATTGGACATCCTTCCCCTACCACTACAAGAGCGCATCAACATGGACGCGGGTGCACGAGTGAGCTACCTCGAGAAGATGCATGAAGACACAAGGAACACCATCGAGCGCCAAGTACAACGCCTCGCGACCAAGCTCAACATCAACAAGCAACCCATGATATTCAACATTGGAGAGCTCGTGTGGCTACACCTTCGCAAGGAACGCTTCCCCAACGAATGCAAGTCCAAGCTTCTACCTCAAGCCGATGGACCCTTCAAGGTGCTCGCACGCTACAACCACAATGCATACAAGATCGATCTCCCATGCGACAAGTACAACGTGAGCGACGTCTTCAACATCAAGGATCTCTCTCCCTACCATGGTGATGGGGTTTTCAATCCGAGGTTGGATCTTTCCCAGGGGAGGGGGAGATGATGCGGAGCATCCAAGGTCATCCCCATGGACACTACTTCGACTACCCAAGCTCCAAGTGGACCCATGACAAGAGCTCGAGCACGTGCTATTCAATTCGAGGTGACATCTCTCCTACTTGAACTTCCCTTACATTCGAGTGAGACATGGTTGCTACCTAAGTCAGAAACACTATGTGTGATCAGGTACAACGCACAAGTCCCGGAACTGAGAGCTGAAGAAGAAGGAACCAGCGTCAACTCTATGTCCAACCTGGAGCTTCCGGCCAAAGCCCGGAACTTCCGGCCTCCATCCATCCAGACAAGCCCTGCGCGACAACTCTGTGGTTAGCCCGAAACCTGGCCCGGACCTTCCGGGCCCCGGAACTTCTGGCCTGCCCAGACCTTCCGGCCCCCGAAAGCCATCCCAGCTCCCACCGTGCAAACTCTCTGGTCGCCCGGAACTTCTGGCCCTGCCTGCGCGCAGTGACTTGGGCCGAGACCCATGTACCCTTTCGCCCCCTACACTATATATGCTCTTCTCCTACCTACGTTTTAGGGTTAGCATTTGTTTAGCTCCTTTGAGATAGATCTTTGCTCATCCATCCGGATCTACTCCATCGAGAGAGACCGTTCCCTCTTCGGAGAAGATCCACCTTGGATTCAAGACCCCATCACAGGAAGACCCCTCAAGACCTCCTCATGGAGAAGAACTTGCTACTTGTATCGTCCCTTGTTGATCTTGGATCGTGTATCTCTTTGTGTCTCGAGGATCTAGTACATGTGTAATCGAATCTCGTTGGTTTGAGTGATTTCTCCCATGTTTCTCCCGTGTCTCCCCTCGTTTTCCCCTCGTGCTCCTCGTGTTCATCGCGGAATCCGCTCATCGTGAAAGATCGGGCATCTAGGGTTCTATCCTACATCAATTAATACCGTAGAGCATGCTGGATAGTGGTCGATGGGTGGAGTAATAATAGTAGATGCAGACAGGAGTCAGTCTACTTGTCTCAGACGTGATGCCTATATACACGATCATTGCCTTGAATATTGTCATAACTATGCGCTTTTCTATCAATTGCCCGTCGTACTTTATGTGCATGAGAGAGAAGTCTCTAGTGAAAACTATGGATCCCGGTCTACTTTTATCATATATAAAATCCAAAAAATACCTTGCTGCAATTTATTTACCGTTATTTTATTGTGTTTTTATCTATATATCTATCACTATCAGATTTGATCCTTGCAAATAATCGTCAGGGGATTGACAAACCCCTTGATCGCGTTGGTGCAAGTATTTGCTCTTTTTTGTGTAGGTACTGCTAACGAGGTTTCGTGTGGTTCTCCTACTGGATTGATAACATTGGTTCTTAACTAAGCAAAATACTTATCTCTACTATACTGCATCATCCTCTCCTCTTCGGGGAAATCGTAACGCGGCTCACAAGTAGCAAGGGATTTTACGAGAGAACCCGACCACAACAACACTCCGGATCCATGCGCCTCCGAGAGCTATTGGCTCTAGATACCAATTGTCGGGAAGTGACAATGGATTGCCAAACAAAAACACTCAATTTTAGAGGTTCAGACAGGGATCGCAGTCGATTGTTACAGTTTACATTACAAAAGGGGAAACAATGTAGTGTAGCACGCCACTCGCGTCTGGGGTTACAACCCAAATACATCAAGATGCCTAAGAAGAAAGAAGGGAAAAGGGGGCTTTATAGCCATAGCATATAGCGAGAATGTGAAAAGCTAAACTGAAGATCTTTTTTAAGAAAATGACGTTTAAACCCCGATCTTTGCATCCAAGGATGCAGACAACTATTTTTATTATATTATTCAACAAAGCCTGAAAACCAAATATAATGATTAACTCAAAGCCACCTTCCTGGGGACCTCTATTGCTACACCTACAAACTTGATGATGTGTACTGACATCACACAAGTGCGCGCCATCTAATCTGGTGGGCTCACCAACCCGCCCAGCGACGTGTCGAGAGCACCAAGCGGTCTACCCTCAACGCGCACTGCATGAGCACACTTTAGAATCCACTATCATCATCTTGCGTGGTCTCAATGGTTAAACTACAGATAGAAGAAAGTAGACGTTGCCGGAAAAGGAACAACGATGTGCGGGAGCTGGATGTCCATCCGATCATAGACCAACGGTTCACAACTAAGGATGACCGAAGAACCGGTAGTATTTTTTATTTATTTATTTTGCAGAAGAGCCGCCCGATGAAAAATGAACACCGCGCACGTCATTAAGAGCGCAGGAACAGTAAAACTGTAGGTGTTCTTCGGAAGATTCAGACTAGAAGCTGACATGCATGCGTTATGCGTTATGATTTAGAGCTACTCACTCTTTGATCACCTTAAACACGCTTTCATATTTCCTCAGGAAAGAGAACTTTCCTGGAGGAAATGATTACATGTAGTACGTTCAAACGATGATGTACTTGCTGGTGTACGACACCATTTAACTGATTCCACGTTGTTTTCTCGATCATCTCTGCAGTACCCCGGATCTAGATGTGTATTATTAGTGTATACAGGAGCATACAAAGACGCCCGCACACGCAGTCGATGTAGTACCTGTTCTTTCTTTCCTTGTCACGGTTTCCACGACCACACGTCGAATCGATCGATCCGTCGACAGAGATGCGTCGGTGCATGCATGCCAATTGTTGAGTATATGATATCAGGAAGTATAGAATAGACTAGGATTTGGTCCCGTCTTGTATTGTCTTTCAAATTGATCATTGTACTTTTATATATATGCCCACGAGGCTCAAGCAATACAACGAATATTTCACCAATTCTCTCTCTTCCTTCTAACATGGTATCAGCCTAATCGATCTTAAACCCTAGCCGCCGCTGCCGCCGCCGCTTCCGCACCCTCGCTCCCTCCCGGGTCGGTCGGCCTCCATGACCGCCGCGGGGGCCGCGCCGCCCGTACCTATGGTTCCGCCGGTCGTGTTGACCGGCTGCCCTAGCGAGTCTTTTTCCCGAGCCCTTGCTCGGGTTTTTATCTCTCGGCGGTCGCTTTGATCGGCGTTTACTTTTTGGTTTTACCGATCTAAGATTGGTTTGCGTCGCCCACAGCCGCCGACGACCCCCGTGCGCCTCTACTCCGACACCATCGCGATCGGCCGGCTCCTTCACCGACGCGGCGTCCTCGTGCAACAGGCGGCACCTCACGGCCGTTATCTGCGCGCCGGCCGGCCCGTCAATCTACGCCGATCGTCTCTGCCCTCTCCAACCGGGACACCTGCATCGCCTCCACCCGGCGGCCTTGCGCCATGCGGCGGCCAATCATAGCTGCCGCTCGCGCGCCGGCCGCCAATCGGTCCACGCCACCTGCCTCCGCCACGTCTGCACGGCGGCCCTGTGGGTTGCCTCGCCGGCCTCGTCCCCAGCTGCGTCGGGCCGGCTGCATCAGGCCGTCGGCTGCCTCGAACTCGGGCGCCGCTGGTCCGTTGGTCGCTCGGGCCTCGCTGCCGGGCGCCAGCGATGCTTTAGTGGCCCGGGTGCCGATGTTGACGTGCTCCTCCGCACGTCGTCCCACGCCCGTCCATCGTCGTCGGCTTCATCTCGGACTCCGCCGCCATCCCGTCTCCACCGAGCAGCGTCCCCGACCGCGCGTGCGATCGGATTGATCACCCGCCCGCCGCCGCGATCCGTCTCATCTACGTCGTGCGACCAACCTAGCCCATCGGTTGCGCACGCCTCTGCAGACCCCGTGAAGATTTTCCCGAGTTCAGCACGCCCCTCTATCGATTGTGCAATGGGTTGCCGCTGCGTTTCAGCGTCGCCGCCCCGTGGTTCTTCTCCTGGCTGCATCGACCCGCGTCACCGCTGCGTCGCCCCTTCAGGCCGTAGTGCCACGGCTCACAGTCCACCGCCGTCCCGGGGCCGTCCGCTCTAGGTTATCCCTGTGGTTGCACCGATCCTTGCGCTGTCGCTGCGTCACCCCGTCGGGCCGTAGCGAGCATGGCACGCGGTCCACGCCGCTGTCCCGAGACCGTTCCCGCGGTTGCACCAACCCGGGTCTCGCCACTGCGCCGCCCCTCGGGTCGTAGCGCCGCGGCCCGCTGTCCCCGCCGCCGCCCCGACCTGCCCGCCTCCACTGCGTCGCCCCTTCGGGTCGTAGCGCCGCGGCCCGCGGTCGACTTCCCGTGGTATGTGCCGTGCCGCCTCCCTTGGCGCTGGTACACCACCTTCCACGTCGGTCTTCGTCATGCTATCAGGTTATTCGCCTCCCTCGAGCATCGCTGCCGCCGCTCTTCTTCGGCCATCGCCGCCGCTACCCCCGTAGCCGCCGCGGTCGCCCGTCCACCCCGTTCGTCTTCGTCTAGCACCAGCCCGTCGCTAGCGTCGCCGTCATCTACCCCGACCACTTCGTCTACTCTGACAACCGCGGGCGACATTGGCCCCGCCCTGATTGGCGCCGCAAATGTCGTTGAGTCCTTCTCTGTTGGCCTCTCCGGCTTCTTCGACATGGCGTACAGCTCGTGCAAGTCCTAGTCTACGCATGCTCAGTGGTGGCACACCGATGCATGCCTTCGTCCACGACGTGTCCCTGGACCTGGCAAGTCGGGTGCGGCGCTTCGTCAACTTCGTCTTCACCCGTCTACGCATGCTCGGTGCTGGCAACACCGATGCGTGCCTTCGTCCATGATGTGTTCCCGGTCTTGGCAACCCCAGCGCGACGCGTCGTCAACAACGTCTTCTCTCCGGTGCACCACTACTTCGACACTACTGGACCTATGACTAACTCGGCGCTTCCTTGTGCCCGCGGCTCCACGGCGACTTCCTCGACACCGGCTATCCCGACTCGACATCGACCACAGCATTCTTCGCGCGGCTACCTCGACCACGGCTCCACCACCCTACGCTCTCGGTTACCTTGACAACCGGCACAAAGGGCTACCGCCTTGCTTGAGCAACCTCGTCGGTTCTCACTCCAGCCACAACTACCGCGATGCATCGACCTTTATAACTGTGGGGGGTGTTCGTCGGTGTGCCTTCGGATTCTTCTCAAGTTTCACTGACTGCGTCGCTACCGTTGTGACTGCGGGGGATGTTGAGTATATGATCATTAGGAAGTATATGATAGACTAGGATTTGATCCTACCTTATCTTGTACTCCAAGTTAATTATTGTACTCCTGTATATATGCCCATGAGGCTCAAACAATACATCGAATATACCACCAATTCTCTCTCTCCATTCTAACACCAGTGACTCTAAACGGCCATTTCGCTCGTGCGGTGGGTGCGTGCAATGCGCATCGCAAACGTACGATACGATCGTATATAGGTGAGGTGGTGTTACGGTCTCTCAACCTCTCCGACAGCGACGCGGACGCGACGGACGACGGCTACACGAGTACGAAATAAACACGTACACGTATGCAGTACGTACGTACACTGTCGTCACCAGGGGCGCGCGTCGCCTGAAAAAACTGCTCGATTATGTGTAGGTGTGCCATGCAAAAAATAATAATTTGTGTGTAGGTGTGTGCGCGACCCGATCATCTAGATGACTAGATGCATGTATGGTCCTGATCGACCGTCCATCCTTGGCTTCGCTTTCCCGGTGGGCTGTGGGATGGCCCTTTGTTTTGGCCGTTGGATGGATCGGGGACCCCGGGTGGTCCACACGTGCGCTTGTTACGCGCACGCATGATTGCAATGTGACCGCGCACGTACCTACGTACGTACTACTACTACCAACCAACCAATCTTCCTGCAGGTGCAGGCAGGGTCGGTCCTGAGATTTCGGGGGCCCGGGGCGAAACAATAGCCCGGGGCCTTTAATATAAATAACACTGATCGATGTATGTATATATATAAAGGAAAATGGGTTGGTACACCTAGGAGTACATACTCCTAGGCCACGTTTCTTTCTTTGGATCTCCAACGATGCATCGGGTGCTCCTTTAATTTATTAAATATTTTTTGTTAATTAGATTTTGAAAAGTCATTCCTTACTAATAGGGATGATAAGGCACCTATAGTTTAAAATCCCAACTGAAAGTTGGGTGAAGCAGTCCCGGCCACAACAAACACACAAAATGAGATTACCTAAAAAATTCATGCAGATGAGATGATGCGGCCGCGGCCGCCGGCCGCCGGCCGCCGGCCGCCTGTTAACGACCAAGGGCGACATGTAGCCAATGGACGAGGCCCGCGGTGGTTATATGATGAAGACAAGATGCATCGATCAACGACGGCTCTGGACACGCCGGAGAAAAGATTAGTCGGTCGTCAGTTCCGCGGACGATGGAGACGATATGGCATTCACGTGTGGTCTTCGCCGAGATGACATGCCTGGTATGAACCTGAGTTTTCATGCATGGTGATTTTCTGATCATAGTGATGAAACTGGTGGATTGCCTAGCCGTACATTAGTTAAGGGTCCCGATAACTGCCACACGTGTGGCGTGGGCAGGAACCCGCCCGCACGCCTCGTGTGGCATGGACAGGAAGCCGCCCGCACGACCGCGTCCGGGCGCGCGCAGCCACAGCCCGCACGTCCGGTGCAGCGCGATCTCCCCGCACGAGCACGTCCGGCGCGAGCGAGCACGCGGCCCGCACGACCCGTCTCAGTTGTCACCCCTCCCCACCTGCGAGCCACACGCCCCGCGTGTCAGTAACCACGCGTCCCGCCATGATTGCCATGGTCCGGACCCTCTTCAGTTGCCATGTTGCTGAACTGCAGTTGCCATGTTGCTGAACTACATTTGCCATGTCGGACAACTACAGTTGCCATGGTTGCTCAACTACAGTTGCCATCTTAGGTCAAGTGTCGGATGCCATTTTTGGGCAACTGCAGCTGTTGCCATGTCGGACAACTACAGTTATCATGATTTGGAAAAACTTTAAGAGTTGCCACCTACTAACACTGGACAGTTGCCATGTAGCACTAAGAAACATGGCAAAAAACATGTTGCGGGTAAAAAGAGAGTTGCCATCTGCTTACAAGCACGCTAGGGCAGTTGCCATATATCCTGCAAAACACATGGCAACTGATGGCTTTTGGTGTGTGGGACAGGAGACGGGCATGTGGGTGACGGTGGTATCTTTAGAAGTTGCCACCTACTAACACTAGACAGTTGTCATGTAACGCTACAAAAACAGACGTGGCAACAATAACATGTTCGAATAAAAAAGAGAGTTGACATATGCTTACAATCACAAAATAGGGCAGTTGCCATGTACCCTTCAAAAACATGGCAGATGACACCTTGGGTGTGGGAGAGTGGGAGAATGGCGGTCGTGGGAGATGGGGAACAGGAGTGGTGCATGGCGTGCGGGCGCGACAGCAGTTCCATCGCACGCCCCGACTGGCGATCGTTGGCCGCGGAGAGAAAACAGGCGTGTGGGCGAACTCCCCCAGATGCCACACACACGAGTTGTCCTACGTGACGCACAAAATCAGCCTTTTTGTGCCAAGATTCGTGCAAAAGACGATGGACGGTAATGGAGGCGTGTGGGCGAGTTGGCTAACGCCCACACATGTGGGCATTAACATTTCCGTTAGTTAAAGGGTGTGTTCTCCAATCAGAATTGATCACGTACTCGGCTAATTTCTGTGCACACATGCATGATGATATTATCTTATATGTTGTACTGATTACTTATATCCTATACATGATTCATCTACAGTCTATGGACAATTTTAATCAGATTGCACCACTGGCTGGGCTACGCCGGCCGGCTCTTCTCCGAGCAAGTCACACTTAATTGATCAGGTTTTCCGAGCAGCTTCAACTACACTAGTACGTGACGCAGGGGACTCCAACTTCGACCACACTGTGATCCCGATGCAGAAGAATTGATCCATGCATCATGGAAGACGGCCAGACACACACAGTTTAATTTATCAGTTATTTTTGCCGACGTTTGAGTCTTGTAATTTGTTATTTTCTTAAAGTGAAAAATATGGATGTTCAAAACAGAATATACTTCTTATTTTCTCGATGCGGTACATTTCTTTTTAGTTTATGTTTTTTGAATGAATTATACTTCTCTTTAGAATAAGTATAACACAACAAAGGGTATATACTTCCCCAGAAAAAAGCAGAATATACTTACCTAAAGAAAACGGTATATGCTCCATGCCACCACGAAGAAGTTACATGTGGTCCATGGTGAAAATTTCGTACATGAAAATCTATATTATATACTTGTTCAAACTTATGGGCAGTATATTTCTAGAAACAAGTATATACTCACAAAAAATGTAGCATATACTCGTGAAAAAATGGAGCATATACTCTATACTAAAAAAGTGGTATATAATCCATCAAAACGAAGTGGTAAATATGTGTCGTAAATATGAAGTACTTCATTCCAAATATGTGTAATATACTACATCACAAAATCAAAATGTTACACTCTGTTACAAAAATATTATATGACTTCCTAATATACCACATGTATACACTAGTTTTCTTATGGCTATATATAGTACGTGGAGCATGTGCCTTACAGCTTTAACAGACATCCGGTTTTCAAAAGACGGGAGTACTACAAATATCCATCCTTGATAATAGGATCAAACATCTGCATGCATACCGTGGCTGTTGCATGCACCGGCTTGCTTTTTTGTTGGTTAGTTCGTTAGCAATTGGATATACGCAACCCAGAGACCCGTTAAGGACTGGGAGTATGTATTCCTGGGAGTACGGAAGATGAGTCCTATATATAAAATGTCACCAACAATGACATAAAAATAACTTGTGCATACTAACTTAATTTATTTTTTAATATTTCTGAATGCATAGTTAGCTGACATAAATGTGATAAAATTTAAAGAAGAAATTAGTACAATGGAGATGCCATACTGAATCTTTTATAAATCTTTACCCATTATCATGATAAAACCGCATAGGTCATCTGTTTCTTGAAGATTGAGACGTACCGTTTCTTCCATGGATTGAAATCACACTATCCCTGTGAGTGGTGGGCATGAGGCCTCCCCTTGGCATGGCTTTCTTCTCCTCTTTCCTGCGATGTGGTGTCTCCCGTCTCCGGCCAAGGAGGATTGCTACCCCTAGCGCTGGTGATTGGGTGAGATTGCCGCCCCCCCCCCCCCCCCCCCCATCAGGGCCGGGCCTGGGTGCAGGATACGCTAGCTCTCTTTTTTTTAGCATCAGTACAGACACAAGCGCTCATATACACGCGCATACACTCATCCCTATGAACGCACACACGCACACCCTACCCCTATGAGCACCTCCGAGAGACTGAGTCGGCATATCATCTTGAGATTTACGAAGTCACCGTAGGCGCCTCGTCATCGACGGGAACGTCTCCTCCCACTGAAAGCGCATCGCCGGAAATCCTGAAATAAATCTAGGAATAATGCGAGCACCAGGATTTGAACCCTGGTTGGTTGGGGATACCACTGTCCACCTAACCAACTCAACCACAGGTTGATTCGCATACGCTAGCTCTCTTTTGACAGCAAGGATACTCACGTGCATGCACCGTAAATGTAAAGTGGACGGAGTTTCCGTTAGGTTGTGTGGGTTATTTTCGTAACTACAACAGACAGTGGATTTTGTGGAGTTGGCAACTCGAGCTTGGGCTTGGGCTTGAGCTTGAGCAGTAATAACAAGATACTAGGAAAGTGTTTCCATCTTGTCGACGTTGTTGATTGTTGTAGTAGTTGTTGTTGTTGTTTTGAACTACTCAGTGGTAGTTGCATGGGGACCGAAGCAGATGCAGCCACCCTGAATTAGGGGAAGCAGGGGAAGAGCCGGAGAGGACTGAGGACCACCACCACGTAGCCATAGCCATAGCCATAGCGGGGGGCTCCGGCCTCCGGGAGGGGGGAGCAATGGAACAAGTATCCGTCCCCATCCATCAAATGGCAAAAGATCGACGGACGACCTCTCCCTCCCTTTTCACAAGAGAAAAGAAAGTCTGGTAAGAACGAGGCTATACTAGGCTGGTCCCGTCCCCGGTCCTGGCTATAGCTTGTGTGGTGCGGTGGCATGCAGCAGCGGCGGCAACGGGCAATGGCATAGTGCTCTGCAGTACTAGCAGTAGTACCCTGAGTCCCTGACTAGGACTGTAGCGGCGTCTCGATCGATCGCCAGAGCACTGGCTGGGCTGGCGGGGGCTGCCTCCTTTGTCTGGTTGCCCATCCTCTTCTTCCCGTGTCGTGCCCCCCTGATGCGAAATCAGATGGCGCGGCAGGGGAGCGGAGCTGCAGCTGCAGCTGCAGAGGTGGTGGGTGGTGGTGGCCTCGCGCTGCTGCGTTTGGATGGACGCGTCTCGTCTCCTTTTAATGCCGCACGCGCCGCGCCGTGCTGCCACCACGAGGGCGCAAGGGCCACCGTCGCAGCCCAGGACCGCCGGGCGGGAAAAGTCGCCGCGCGGCCGGCCGGGGCCGGCTGATCCGGCCAAAGGGCCGCGGCCTTTTCTCCTTCTGTTCTTCGATGATCGCCACTGGTTTTTTGTTATACATACTTTGTGTTGTGCGGCAAAAAGCAAAGCTGGGGTCAGTGTGACCGTGTACTGTAAGACGAAAAAAGGCATGTCAAAGCAAAACAGAAGGAACTAACTAGCACACAGGAAAATTTCAATTGAATTAGCTATTTTATATAGCATTTCTCTTTGCTTATATTGTATATGTACTTGGGTCCACCAAAAAAATCACCTAAATTTCACAAGAATCTGCTTATCCCAACCAATCAAATCTTGTGGTTTAGCAACGTCAAACCGAACCTGAGCTTGCAACTAGTGCCAAATTATCGCGTAACGAACTGGGCCATGGAACTAATAAAAGAGCAAAAGCACGGCGGACAGCAGCAACGTAGATGTAGAGTTTCCCACTGCAGGTCAGCTACGCATATCACGTAGTGGTACAGACGTGAAACACCTATGTAAGAGGGAGGTTTCAGTCATGTAGGCTAAGCTACAGCATTCATAATGGATGGATGGGGCAACGGATTGATGGTCACAATTCCCCATCACCCGCCTAGCCGAAAGATATGTTTTGTTCGTCAAAGTGCGAAATAAAAGCTGGGAACCACAAAAGGCAGCTGCACGCCCGAAGCGATCCACAGGTCGCATGCATGCGCTTGCTGCCACACCACGTCTGCTTGCCTACCATGAGCATCACCACCTAAAGAGTAAACTGATGGCACCTGGTGCCCAAGCAACGGCCTCCATGATTGAAGGGAGGGTGCGCTGCAGCTGCTGCTGCATGCAGAGCCGTTCATCCACCCACTGGCCCGATCGCTTCACTCATCAGTGTTGGATCAACTCACAAGCTTTTTCCCAAACAAAGTACATGGAAAATGGGTCCCTGACACTCCACACACATGGTACATAGATATGACAGACACGCCATGCTACAGGCCTTAAGGTTCAACAGCAACAAGCGGGAACATAACGTCTGTGACCGCTAACAAGCAATACAACACACCTCGAAGGGTTTTACTCGAACCAATGGAGCGGAAGTAGCTAGATGATGTGGCGACCGCAGAGGATATAACCAATTTCTCAGTCGCTGCGGGCGGGAGAAGCGTCGGGGGACCTGGAGCGGGATCCGGGGGGGGATCCTGAGGATGGCCTGGCCACTCTCGGGCGTGAAGGGGATCCATCACTGTCGGCCGGTGGCGACCTCCTGTAGACATGAACCATTGATTAATATACTGGGATTTTATGACAAGTATATGCATCTAACAGAAGCACTGTCGAAATACATATATTGTGGTATGCAGCAAAGATGAGTCTGGATTAACGAGAAGGAATGCACTAAGAACTGCACCCATACGTTTCTTGATTTTCTTCACTAGAACGACAGACTTAACTTCCAGTACACATAACGAGCATATGATAACGTTGTGTCTATATTTTATTAGTCATACGAATGGTCAAAGTTTGGCTCAAAATACTGAGGTCCTAATAAACCTGGACGGAGGTAGTACAATGGCAAGCTAATACTTTCGATGGACGAACAAGGTTACAGGTATAAACAGCAAGAATTTGATGCTGGTGCTTGCTCTATGCAATTCTCTAATGCAAATGCAATGAAGGCAGATGTGTGTAGTTATCAAACACAACTTACTTCTCATACCCGTTATCAGCATCACGTTGGTCACCATCTCTACCAGGGGGAGAGTAGGATCTCCTTTTGTCCTCCTCATGTTCTTTTGGATGACGCACAGGAGATTTAGTGCGATGAGACTCCCTTCCCCGTGGGGAAGCAGAGTAGTCATCTCGCCGTCTTGGAGCAGGAGAGTATGACCTTTTTTTGCCCAAACACAACATTGAACAACAAAATTCAAGAATCAAAGATCAAAACTTAACGAATGTTGGATGCGAAGCAGAACTGCTGAAAAATCATTATTGCCCTACCTTGACCGAGCACGGCCACCGCCACGGGGGCGGGGAGAGGCGGAGCGTGAACGGGAACGAGACCTCCCTGTACCAAATATGAGAAGCTATTAGTAAATTGATACTGTGCCAAGCAAAATTTGCAATGATTTTGAAATACTACAGCATAAGAAGTTCACAACAATTACAGGTTTCACACCATCAAAAATCTGAAATATAAACAACTTGTACGTGATGGGTCTTATACAATCTTCACTTCAGACATTAACAGGACAGGAGCCTATATGTAAACAAGTTGTATGTGATGGGTCTTATACGATCTTCACTTCAGACATTAACAGCACAGGAGCCTATATGTAAACAACTTCTATATGATGGGTCTTATACGATCTTCACTTCTCAGACATTAACAGCACAGGAGCAGCGGTCAATCCAAAATTTCACTAGTGGATGGGTGTTCACATATGTTAATTATCATATAGGGACTCCGCTGAATCAGATTAAGCCTATATGCAACTGATGTCTCTTCAGAAGGCACTCAATATTGGTATTCCACAACTGTGCTAGTTTACAACAATTGAAATGTGCAAATAGATAAGGAATCCCATCCTATGTTCATTGGTTACACACAAAGAAAGGAAAGTAAGAGAATCAATTAGTTTCCAATATCAGCTACAACAGGAAAACTAGTGCATTTTTTGCTGCCAGAGAGGAATTAGCCATAGTGAGGCATTTGGATAAAAATAGGTATTTGGTGTTTATGGTTCTATCTACTAACAAGATCCAAACCGAGATAAACTTAAACCAGAACGACCAGCAACTCTCAACACTTGTCCATTCAAAAGCATGTACAAGATTCCAGATTCCATAATTCTATATAAAGCAAATTTGAGAGCCATTACCATAATGAGAGGAACGGCGCCCTTCATGACCTCCAGAATACCCCCTGCAACAGTCATTTCAACTGAGCATGAGAGAAGACGAAGCAAATCTTCACACAAAAATGGGAATATATACCTGACTCTGGTTCTAGTGCGCATATCCTCTGGCCTTTTCCGTGACTCAGCAGCAAGCACAACAGTTATCTCCCGGCCAAAAAAAACCTGGCGATTCATGTGGTATTGGGCCTCAGAGGCGTCATAAGGGTCAACAAACTCCACAAACGCAAACCCTCGTGGCTCCCTGTACATGTCGATTTCATTACACAAAGTAGGGCAAAGAAAAAGGATGGAACATCAAATTAATAAGAATGTTGAGTGTATGAAGTACTCATATATAGTGTGTGCATGTTATGTTACCATGGCAGTCAAAAAATTATGTGTGCACTCTTGGCGAAGCACAGTCAACAACTTACTAACATTTCCGTCAAAAGGGAAGCAAGTGCTGCAAAAAGCAGCAACACGTCCAGGCTCTAGTATCCGGGTTTCTTGTGTAACAACTACATACGGCGGTTCTCGTAAAGAGCATCTTCATAGAAGCATTTGCTTCACTTCCCCAATGTGAAAAGTCATGATAGTACTTGAAATCGACTTCGCCCCATTTTATCTTCTCATGGACCACACACAGTACAAGTCTTTTATCTTCTCTCCGTGAAATTAATTTTCTCAATCAATCAAATCTTTGTCTTCGTAGAAGAATGTCTTGATTCGGACAAGACTCTATCTTGCCAGGCAAATGAATTGCAGAAATATTAAAAAAGCATTCTTCAAGAAATCAAGCGCTTGTATTTACTTCAAACCAATACAACCCTGGGAATCATTTCAGAAAAATAATCATACATGGCAACGATGAAGAGAAAGTACAGTGAATATTTCCAAATTATTGCATCAAGTATTCTAGTGACAGGAATAAACCAGTGATGTACATCAGCAGACTAAAAATGATTAGACCATTTTCATGGAGCTTAAATGCTCAAAGGCGGTTGCAGAGGTCAACACCTCTCGTAAGCTGGAAAATGTCCGCAGGTTACCTTAATGAAACAAATGTTATGCATATGTGTCATTAATAACTTCAGAAAAGTTTCAAAGTTTATGCTGTAACAATGCAGGCATGGGTTAAAACTTGGCACACTTCCGACAGTTAATAGCAAAACAGCCAAAATAGTGTGGCAACTGCTTACAAATTTTACTTACTAAAACTTACCCGCTATAATAATCCTTCGGAAGGTAAACATCCCTGACAGGACCAAACCTTTCAAAAGGAACACGGAGATCCTCCGCTCTGCCAGAGTTGAGAGAACCACGTTAAACAAATCAAAAAATTGTACAATGAAGAATTGTTTGTTAAGTGAAGAAAAAAACAGACAAATGGCATCCATGTAAAAACCTATGCACCTGGCGCTTAAAGGGATGTTGCGAACCAAGAGACTTCCAGAACCCTGCTCCTTCCGTCCTCCATATCCACCCCTCCTAGGGGGACTTCTTCCTCTGCCACCATATCCCCTCCTTGGGGGGCTGCGGTGCGGGGGGCTGCCACCATATCCCCTCCTTGGGGGACTACGATGTGCGGGGCTGCCGCCATATCCCCTCCTCGGGGGACTACGGTGTGGGGGGCTGTACCTCCTCATAGTGTTGTCTGTAATCAATAATTCAATATTACAGATAAGTAAAGGAAATGTCCAGGACATGGAGATGGATGGAACCAAATAAGAAAAACTAGCGGATTTATCAGCAAGTATGGTATATCAAAACAATAATGTTTACTGGCACCAGAAATTTTGGATAAGAAAACCTGTAAAATCTGCTATTTTGGATTTCCTCAACCTTACCACCCACATAAGAAAAAGTCCAATGAACATATCACTGGGTAAATGCAAGCACAACGAAAGCAGTCCTCTAGCACAACCATGTACTGCATGACAACGCATGTAATAAAATAATTCCACAGTCAAAATTTGCATAATCCAACACTGAATCCGCGTCGAAAGATTCTGCACAGTTCATCAGGCAAGTCTGAAAGCTACAAACATCCCACCAAAATTTCACAATATATACGGCATCAAAATGCTACTCAACAAACATAGGATGATGCAATTTGTCAGCATACACAATTACGCATATCACCATTCTCCTCGGCACAATATATCTGAAGATATAACTACGCCATTAGACTACACGATTCACGGGTTGACATAAAGCATGTGTGTCTACAATCAAAAGGGAGGCATGCCAAAGACAGAAATTTTGACGCCAGAAGCACCAAGGCGCCGTAGCACACCAGATTTCGACGGCCATCTCAGGTCAGAGGAAGCTCAAGGTTTGCACGGTGGCGTGGCTGGAGAGAAGCATTTAAGCGCTGGGCAAACGTTTCCGAAGCCCGCGCGGATCTACACGCACGCCGACGACTTCTAGGGTTTGCGGAGGAAAGACCGCGCAAGCGGCCGAGCAAACATGCACATACGAATATTGCTCGCGAGGATGCTGAGACGGGGAGGGGGCGTAGGGAGAGGGAGGGAGGGAGGGAGTTACTGCGCGTGTCCGGTGAGCGCCCGGGAAGGCTCCGCCGCCGCGGGGGTGCGAAGGGGAATGGGGGAAAACGAAATGAGGGCAGAGAGGTCGATGCCGGTGGGGAAGGCGCGATAGAGATAGACTGGCCGCGTTATATGGGCCTTTGAGGATTTGGGCCTGTGGTCGTTCGCTCCACTTGTTTACTGTACCACTGGCTACCAATTTAGAGATCGTCAAGCTCGCGATTCTTAACAAAAAAAAGAAAAAGAAAAAAGATCGTCAAGCTCGCGTTACTCAAAAAACAAAAAAAGCTCGCTGGGATCAAACAAAGTTTGCGCATCAATCATTCTACTCGGAAAGCGACTCATGTGCCACTCCCGTGGGCGGCCCGAGAGAGAACCGCGCCGCCAACTCCAACCCCACCATCCCCTCCTCCCCTCACAGCCGCCGGAGTGTGTCGCCAGGCAAAGCCCGTGCGGCGCAGCGGCGGCGCGGCCCTTTACTCCTCCCTCTTGGGCTTGGGCGGCACGGGTAGTTCGTCCCAGCGGGAGACGGGCGTTGCGCCCAAGGTTGGCGGGGAAGCTCGCGCTCGGAGCGGCGCTGTGGGGAGGCTCGGGGTGACGTGCTGGAGGTGCACTAGGAGGTGTTGAACGAGCGAGCTCGACGCGGTGGGCGCGTGTAGAAGGCCGGGAGGTGCGGATATGGGGCTTGGAGTTTGAGCTCGTTCTCGTGCTCTGGGCGGCGCTGCGAGGAGGCGCTGGGATGCGCGACGCGCTCGCTGGCCATGGCACGGGTGTGCAGGAGGCCGGGCGGCGCAGATCTTGAGCATGGTGCTCTGTGGCGAGACTCGCGGTGATGAGGAGTGGTGTTGGGGCTCGGGCGGCGCGTCTTGGCGAGTCGGGGCGGCACGATGTGGCTGCTCCATTGTATCGGTGCAAGTGGTGCGGTCGTGGCAGATCTGGTATCTCCGGTTGCTGGATCCGTTCTCCGACAGACGTGGCGGCATGCATGGTGCGAGTGGCGTGCGTTTGGTGCAGAGTTGTGGTTGGGAATCATGTTGGTACACGGCCTCAGCCGACGCACCTTCGTCCCTTGCCGGCATGGTGCTCGGCAGGATGTGGCGGTCGTACTACGTCCGGTGGCTCTGCCCTCGGTGGCTGTCAATGGATCTTGCAGTTGCGTGTGGTGGTTGGCAGCCGGTGGTCTTCGCGAGGTGCGGTTGAAGGCGACAACGAGGGCCTCCTCAACAACGGGTTGGTTCATTGGTGATGATGGTAGTGCTTGGTGGACTTGCGGACACCGATGCAGATCGGGTGTGTCGGAGCTTAGGTGAAGACTCTATTTCGGTCCTCGGCCTTTGGCTGTGACCGGCGATGGCGGCGGCTACGGGCGTCGCATACCTTCTTGAAGGCATCGCCGCTTTGCTGTCGCACCCCTCCTGTATGGATCTGTCTCCGGGGAATACCCTAGATCATATGTCATCGGATGTTGGCGGCGCCTTGGCGTCGTCTTCCCTCTTGAGGGCTTCATATTTGGAGCTGGGCGTCGGCAAGGGGGGCAAGTGGCAGGTTTTGTTTTTTGGTATCGAGGCTTCTATGGCAATGATGGAGGAGGCGTGGCAACGGTTGCGGTAGTCGGCTCTTCTCTGAATGTCCGTGGGATTACCTTGGGTTGTTTTGTTACGGTGAAGTCGGAGTTGCGGTGACGGGACGATGACAGGCAACAGGTGGTCTGTTCGGTGGTCTTCTGTGGGGCCAACCTTGCATAGTTCTTCTTTGGAGCTCTTCATTAATATCGGAGCTACGCTGCCTCGGCGTGGGAGACTGAGTTCGGCATATGTCTTCTCGTGTTCTGCACAACCTCTACGGTGAGGATTGGCTTGACGTTCGTCTTCGATGAAGTCGGAGTTACTTGCTCGGAGTTTAGGGTGGGCGACGATGCCTGTTGGGGAGCAGTGACGACGATGACGTCTGAGTGCATCTTGTCGGGGCCCTCCTTACTGAGGCTTGTGTGGAGTATCATTTATGTGCCACTCAACGGTTTGTGACAGCTTTAGCCCGGTTTACCATTAATTAACTGGGCAACTCTCTTCTGTTTAAGTAATGGATTAGGCAAATCTTTTGCCTCCATTTTGAAAAAAAAACAAAGCTTGCCCAGATTTTTGTAACCAACGGATGTCGAGGCTATAATGAGCATCCTGCTATGCATCTCTCATCTTCTTGATTTTTGGTCTTGGAGTTGGGAACTGTGACGCCCCCGCCTCGACCGTGCACTAATCATACACACAAATGCGCACGATAAAGATCAGTGACTCACGAGAAGATATCACAACACAACTCTAGACACAAATTAAAGTCATAAAACTTTATATTACAAGTCAGGGCCACGAAGGCTCGAATACATAGGTCAGCGAAAGCAACAATATCTTGAGTACAGACATAAGTAAACAAGGTTGCCTTAAGAAAGCTGAGCAAAACAACGAAATCTAGATCGAAAAGGTGCAGGCCTCCTGCCTGGGGCCTCCTATCTACTCCTGGTTGTCGGTCTCCACGTAGTAGTGGGCTCCGTCGGTGTATTAGTAGTCATCAAAGGGATCAGCTGTCTCCTGGGCTCCATCATCTGGTTGCAGCAATCGGGTAAAGGGGGAAAAGAGATAGCAAAACAACCGTGAGTACTCATCCAAAGTGCTCGCAAGACTTACATCAAATATATGCTAAGTATGCCTCAGTATCAAAGGGAATGGGCTATATGTGTGGATTATACTGCAGAAATGCCAGAATAGAAGGGAAGGCCTAGCCTAACAAGACTAGCATCTTGCAGCGATAGAAGAGAGTAGAGTAACATAACATATAGTAACAAGTATATATTAGACATGCCCAAAGATCCTTGCTCGACTTCGTGCGAGAAAGCTATCCTGGAGCTATCATATCCATTTAGTGTCACAAGTATCCGGGTTGTAGTAGATCGGGATACAACTCCGAGCATCCGTTCCCGTGGACATGACTATTCGAATAGATATACTTCCCTGCATGGGAGCACCAACTTACCCAACACGCTCGATTAACTCCAACCGGACACACTTTTCAGGTCATGCCCGGGCTTAGCTGATCGACACGCCATAGTCCTACCTAGGCTCAGCAGAGAAGTTAGCATGTCGGTCTACATCCTAAGTGCTAAGGGGTCTTGGGCACATCGCCCTTTGCACTCTTGCGCTTTGCTTACGCGGTCTGGAGCTGACCCACATCCTTATACAAGTGTAGGCAGTTACCGTCCAACCGGGCACGCACCGCTCAACTGCTGACGTCCAAAGAGCTTTCGGGAGAATCATATGACGCCGAGTGCCCATACTTATTCTCGCGTAGGTGATTAGTACGAAAAGACCAGAGGCCTACTCGGATCACATATCCAAACCTGTTAGTGTATTGGGAGCTCGCGGAAATGATCGGTGATCCTATCGCCCCATCTCGTGGACTTACGACAAGGGTCGAGCCCATCCCTCTCCTAGGGCGGTCTCTACCTGCCCGATGGTGCCGCGTCATTATCTCGCGGGTACCCTCATGGTCAACCCGACTTATCAAGAGACTGTCGGGAACTCAGGTCCACCTCTACCGGGGTGGTACCGCCTGTTCCTTTGTAAGTGCATCAAGTGCCCCCTTAGTGGTTTTGGAGTATTTAAGACAAATAGGTTGAGGGACTAACGTGTTTGTGAGTGTACACATGAGTTATAGGCTTTGAAGATTTGGTTTAACCATGGAAGACGACCCCTAAAAATATATTTCTTCAAGTGAATAAATTGGTGATGAAATTGGTACGACCTTTGAAGAAATCGATGTGAAGACTTTGAAGCTTGAAGACTTTTTATTGGTGCAATATTTGCCCTCTTGTGTTTTGGAGATTGTTGACAAAAATATGCATGGACTGATTTGTTCGCTAGTGCACACAGAGAGAAATAGTCCATGCAGAACCGAAGAGAATGTTGTCTCAGGTGCCAAGTTCGAGGAACTTCACCGAAGAATATCTGCATTGCAGAGAAGACTAAGCTACAACTATTGAAGACATGTAGACGAGAAGATTGACGTGAAGGAGTTGACCCCTTAAAAATTTATTGTTGAAGCGAAGCAATAGGTTTGGAGCTGTTGTCCGAGAAAATTGACTGCAGTGAACGGAAGTCTAAGATAAAGTGAAGACGCAGTATTCATTTCATTGTTCTTCTTTCACTTACTTGAGTCATAGGACCTTCATACTATTGAGAGGGGTATAGGATCTCGAAGCTTAGATCCGCTATGATGCTTAGCCCAAAACCTATGAAAGATGCCAGAGAAATCTCTTTATGCTCCGAATGATTACCTGGCAGCAGTAGACGTTGTTCTTTATGCTGCAGGAGATATCTTCCGAACTAAGGAGTTAGCTTTACTTGCACTGCAAGTAATGTTACCGTTGTGCTCATTTTTCGACCGTTGGACTCGTGTCGTTCGGCCATTGGCTGCTCCACATGTCCAATTTGGTCATTTCCCTTCAGGGAAGACTGCGGCTATAAATAGCCACCTCGCTCCATTGCCCGTTGGCTGCTTCGCTTAAGATTTCTGAGAAAATTGACTGAGCATCCCCTCTCCGAGTGATTTGAGTTTAAGATCCACTGAGAGAAAAATCAAGAGCCCAAACTTAGATAGTGTTAGTGCATCACAGTAGTTCTGAGTTAGAGTTCTTGTGCCTATTTCACTTGAGAGTTGCGCCCTCTCTAGACGGATAGGTGCCGGCTCGAGTGTTGAAGAGTTGTTGTCTTCACAGATCAAGATCTTCAGCAACCAAGAGTAATTGTGGTTCGCGAAGGTCGATCAAAGGTTTGGAGATAGCCGACAAGTATCTGCCACAAGTGAAATCAATTAGAGTCTGATCAGCTCTGAGTTGAAGGAGAATAGGGCAAATAGAGTTTATCTTCTGTGTTAAATCACAACCCCTCCAACGAGACGTAGTCCTTTGGTAGAAGGGCGAACTAGTCTACCAAATCTTAGGAAAACTGAAGGATTACTGGTTGAATAGATGGAGAAGAATCAAAACTTGATCGAAGAGCATGATGCTTTTTCTTCAACCATTGATGATCTTTCTAACCGATAGGATTCCCTTACAGTCAACTACGAGAGTTTATCAGATGAACTCCTTAACAGGAATCAATAACTCGAGTCACTAAAAGAGTCTCATAACGAGCTTGCGAAAGAAAAGGCTTCTCTCTTCACCGAGCAATCTGAACAACTTCCTGATGACTTTGTGCCTCCTTGCTTCAAATGCCTAGAACATAGCAATGCTGATTCCAATGTTGAAATATCTAATGCTGCCATCGAGAATATTGCAACCACTACGAATAACTCCTCTTTCGAGGAAATTGTTGCTCTCTCTGATGAAAATTGCAGATTAAAGAACCTGCTTGAGACAGGAATGCTAAAGAGCCTCAAAGGGCATCAAACTCTCTGTGATGTGCTTAAGAAGTATATACTGCACAAAAACCCTCGAAAGCAAGGTTTGGGTTTCGAAAGAAAACTCAACATTGATGGAACCTACTGGACTCCTGAGCAGTATCCATGAACAAGTTGGGTTCTTGCCAAAAGTAAAACTCTCGAACCCATAATTCTGTCTGGATATGATTCACCCATTTCTGTTGTCTCTGACGAGTCCGATGACTCAAACTACGAATTCTTCAAACAACATAATGGTAAGGTTTTCTCTTGGTATGCTGGAACTAACTGCAGGTCTGGTTTACCCACGAAGCAAATCTGGGTGAAGAAGTGCATCATTGAAAATTTATCTGTTATAGCTAACTTGAATATGTAGAATGATTTTCATAAAGGAAATGGTTATCATTCGCAGTTTGGCAATGAAACTTCCTTGAATGGATATGGGTCAAACCTTCGACAGAAGGAGTACATGCGTACTTCCTCAAATCATTATACTCATATCTTTGGAAACAATTTCAATGCTTATTCATATGATTACTCTTGAAATGCACACGTGAATTACATATCTCACCAAAGGAATGTCCCTGCTCAGACTAAGCAAAAGAGATGCTCTTGCCCACACAAGTGTGGGTTACGCAGAAGAACTAACCCTTGTTGTAGGAATTCCTCAGGGATTCTTTTCGTTTATTTATCAGCCCTGAGATTTTACTTTGTTGGTGCTCACTCCTTGTGGTTATCTGCTCTTGTTTTCCAGTTTGTGTTTTGTTTTGCTGTGTTTGTGTTTCGTCCGATAAACAGCTCACTCACAGCTCCGTGCTTATGTGTTTTCCTCTCGCCTGACTGGGTGTTTTGTTTTGGACCCTGTTATCCCTCTATTCTTTCTCATCTAATCTATGTTGTCCGTCTTAAGCATGCAATTTGATCTGAAGATAATTTTTGTCCGACGTCCTTGGTCGCTAAATAAATCGACTTCGAACCTTAATCTATTTTGGCGCTTGCCCTTCTTCAAACCTTTCAGCCTCCCGCTCTCGTCCTGAGTTTTTCGCAGGAAACGGTTGCCACGTGCCCACGATCTCCAAGATCATGACCGTGTCCGTTGAATGTGGAACGTCCCGCTTCTGAGGGTCGTGGATCTTGTAGTGGCGGTTCTGCTCTCTAGCTATAAATACCCCTCCTGGTGTCTTCTTCCTCATTTGTTCCTCAAACCCCCATCCTCCTCCTTCCGAGCCCGAGCTCAAAGCAACTCCGGCGAGGTGCCTTGTCGTGCGACTCCGATGAAGTCTCATCACAATTGATCACCTCCGCATGGTAATCTTCCTCTCCACATTGCCGTAGTTGATCTATGCTACCAAGTTAGGGCGCCTAGACCTGCTCCTTCCTCTGCTCGTAGGGTAGTTCATATCGACGTCATTTTATTTTGATTTATTCTTTGCGGCAGATCTTTAGGAACCTCTAGGTTATGGCTAGTACGGTTTGTAGTTTTTCCTCGTATTAGTTCTCCTCGATCTAGGGTTCATGAGTACTTATCCGAAAGATTAGATAGGTTTGACCCGTTGGCTAGGTTAAAATCTATCAAAGATATCTTCTCTAAGTATACCATCAATTTCTATTTTCCTTTCAAAAAACTTTCATTTTCTTTCAAATGCTTTAGTGCATGCTTATGACCCTACCCTGTTTTCCCTCGTATCCACTCTTTTCACAAGTTGGTCATGGCATAGAGTTCGCATGAGTTTATAGAATCTGAAGGAGATCTGCCTCAGCCACCACAGTTTGACCGAATGAAATTGATTGGTGGAGGAAAATCATCAAAGCCACCAAAGACACTGAAGAAGAAATCCGAGTCTGAATCTGAAGAAGGTGATGAAGAAATTGCCTCGACTCACAGTCAGCCTGAGGATGAATTAGTCATTGATGCCCTAACCATGTTTTCTGACGGAAATCCTAAGAAGGGCGGTTGTGGCAGAGAGAAGAATACCACTGCTGAGATGTGTGAACCAGATGGATACAAAACACCACCTGGAGTTGAAACAACTACTAAATGCAATAACAGACTGCAAAGTATTCATCATCACTGGACGAAGAAATGGTTCAAGTATGAAAACGTTCGCGAGAAGTATCAGATCCTATTTTCCTTCACACCGCCTTGGAATGACTGCATTGTTGAGAATTGTATCGGTCCAGATGATGAAAAAGTCAGATCTCCTCTACCTTCAACTGCTCAGCGTGAATCCCTCAAAACCATCGCTGATTTTCCCTGAAGAAGTTGCTAAGAGGGTGAAAGCCTAAGCCAAGCGTGATGCTAGGCTAGCAAAGAAAAATCAAGTTGAAGCAGAAAACATCACGCTAAGTCAGCAAGACGTGCAAAAGAAAAAGGATCACGCATCTGCATCAATGGGAAGGAAATTAAGGGAACATGTTTCCCGTCGTGCTCCATGAAAGAAATCAGTTGCCAAGAAATCCAAGAAGGCGGCCTCTAACTCGTCTGATGGGTCTTCCGATGAAGATGCTCCCGATGAAATTCCTATGTATGATCAACAAGCCACTCTCAACAAGCCTTACAAGACTCCCTCACTAGTGAAAGTTTCACCCCCACTAAAGAAACCGCCAAGACATGCACCCACTCAAGTCACTGACAAACCTTCGAGTACCACTGCTGCAAAGAGAAAACTGCTGCCTGAAGAAAAAGCTAAAGCTTCTACAAAGAAGGCCAAACACAGTGTTCCTGCCTCCACAGAGGAACAAAAGTATGACTTCAATCTTATGATTGATGTGATTGAAAGTGCTGCTTATGATGCAAAATCTACAAATATCAGCAGTCTGGGCCTTCCTGATGATGTTACCAAAATGGTGATGAAACATTTCATCGAGCTGAGGAAAATTACCAAGAAGCTGAATCAGGATGTCAAGGACAAGCAAACCCTCGAGCAAATGAGAAGATATGCCAACACTGAATCCGAAAGGAAAGGCCTGAACAAAGAGATTGTTGAGCTTACTAAGGCACTCAGTGTCATGAGAAATGAATTGATTGGCTTTCGCGACTGAAGATGGATATTTCTCAGCTGTGTGACAGAAGGAATGATGAGATTGAGTGCAAGGCTGATCTAGCTTGAAGGATAATCAAAGAGGAAAAAATGTCAGAAGGCCAATGCAAGAGCCAACAAACCGAAAGGAATCCAGGATCGGCCTTCAGACTGTCGCTGATGATCAACCTATTGACTCTAGCACTCCCTTGCAGCAGATTCCTCCCTATCCATCTCATGTGGATGAACCAATGTAGCAAGCTATCGATGTGGAGGTTATCATTACTCCAGCAACACAAGAACTTGATGTCGTTGATATCTTATTGAACAAGTTTGATGAAGAGAATGTCTTGCCTGAGCAGCAAGCCCCATATGATAAAACTGATGAAGAGATTGAGGTTGAGAAGGTAGATCCATCATCTGCAAAGAAAATGCAAGCTGAGCCCTCCGGATCTAACAAGGAGGAGAGTGATAAGATTGCGTGGGAGCAAAATGCTTCCCAAAAAAAGCCACCCCAGTCGCATCATCTGGTGCCCCTACCCAAATGGATGTTGATCCTGCTCCTGTTTCCACTAATCCACAGTTGGAAAAGGAAGAAAAGAAATCTGAAGAGCCCATGGCTCAAGAAGGAATTACTCCGCCCGTTGTACCCCAGGCATTCGAGAAAGAAGTTGTTGTGTCGTCTGCCGAAAAAATACTGCGAAAGATAAGGAGTAGTGCCCGAAAGTCAGAAAATCGCTGAAGGAGTTCCAACGAGCAAAGATATTGGTCAGTCAAGTACATTAAAGAAGTCAGAGAAGTCAAGGAAGCCTTGTGCTCCTCTTAAGCCCATTGAGGAAGGTGTGCAAGCACCTAATGACATTTGGACCAGGAATGTGAGTGAAGGACATCTGAAAAATCCTTTGGAAACATTTCCGTTGTTCCCAGCTAAAGATGGCCCAAATGGTCCTGCATTTAATGAGCAGTTTCATCTTTTGAAACTTGCATTATTTGGAACCAACCCTTATGAAGGAGAAAGAACGTCATTGTCGCCAAGGTTCTGGACTAAGGAACATGTTGTGTATTATGCTTGCATTCTGTATGAAAAGAATCGCACCTTCAAGCACCAGATTCTGGCTTTTGCTAAGCTCAAAAGCTTACCCTGCTTCCATCACACTATCGAGCAAATTGAACTTGTCTTCTGTAAGAGTTTCCTTCACTTCAATCATGGCTGGAATCATGAAGTGATTCATAAATTTTATGCCACTTTGTATATCTCAGGAGAACTTGGAGATAACTCTACATGGATTCTCGATTGGTTGACACGAGAGGAAAAGATCAAATGCTCGGCATACCAGTTCTTAGCACTGTTGAATCTTCCTCGTTGCAAATTTGATGTTGATCAAGAACATAGGCTATATTATCGGGAAGTATCCGAAGCTCAACTTCACATGCTGATTGTCGGCGCGGGAGCACGATCACCTATGGGGCAGGGCTGCTCCTTTGTGGTTCAGCAAAGGGATAGTCACATTGCACGAAGAGCAGAAGCAACATGGCAACACGACGATGGGCATCTCTCTTTTACCTAGGTTCGGGCCGCTTTGCAGCGTAAAACCCTACTCCTGCTATGGTGGGTTGATTTGGAGGAACACGAAGACATATGATGCTCAAGCCCGACAAGTGTGCCTCGGGGGGAGCAACACACGCATACAAGTGTTGAGGGGTCAAGTGTTTGAACCCTTACTAGGTTGCCTCGAGCCTCCTTCTATAGCTTAAGGGGCGACCACAGTGGCAAAACAGTCATTTTGGTACGATTAGATATCTAACAATGTTATCATACCTAACTCTGGTAGTTAGGACAAAATGGATTAAATGCACTGCTAGGTGTCATGCTCAGGCTGAAGCCCGGCAAGCCTGCAGCATCGCTTATCTGTCTTCTCCTTATTAACGTGACACACCATGTGGACGGGTGTTAATAAAGTTAATCTCTTCTCCAGTAGGCTGCCACTTACCCTTCGGGATCCACCTAGCCACTCGGGAGCTCGACACCACACTGATTAGTGACTTGCGTGTGATGAGGTGGAGCGATGGTGTCTTGGCGGGGATCTGACGGTCATGGATCTTGCGGGGGTGAACTGGCCTTGGTTCTAGGCATAGCCTCGACCCTGCCGGGCTCGGCCTACCTGGCATGGGAGGCTTTCCTAGGGAGCTGCCTTGGTCATCTTGATCTTCTTAATGTTCTTCTTGATCTCACGAAGAGCGATTTCTCTGGCTTACCTTGGGTCATGTCTTTGTAGTTGGTGTATAATCGTTAGCACACATGTGCACAAGTCTGGGTGGCAAACACACATGTTTGTTTCATCGACAGGAGCCCTCGGGCCTGGTCCATACATGCCACCGGGCATTGTTGGAGTAGGCCCAAACAATTGCACTGGTGTACATATTGACCTCGCCGGGGCTGATGCTTGTATTTGAGATCCTTTTTGCTTCTTCATTAACCTGGGCTTGGTTTTGCTTCCAAGTCTCCCATGGCGTCTTTAGTGTCCAAACGGTGTGCTCCGTTCGTGTTGGAAACCAGGGGTGCCCACGTCCATAGGAGTCCATTCAAGACGTATGCGCGTGAACCGGGGGTAACTGTCATTTTGTCTCTACCTCACCACTACGCCTACCGTTTCCGCCATGCACGCCGTATGCATGGCTCGAGGTTGGTAGTGGATGCGCAGGGCACGGGAACATGTGCCGTTGGCAGAAGGCACATCGCTCCAGATTGGAGGAGTGGGGTGGCCGATGGATCAGGACGCCATTAGGGGCACAGAGGGTTGGATTGGAGGAGTGGGGTGGTTGCCCCAGAGTGGAGGAGAGCCAGCCTCCCCCTCTGCTCTGCTATAAAAAAGGAAGATATGAGGGGTTGGCGATGCTCATCCATCACCTCTTTCTTCTTTTCTTCTTGCTTCTGTTTCCACAATGGCGAGGGGAAGGGGCCGAGCCCGTGCTCCAGCGGTAGCGATGAGGGCATCTTCTTGGCATCTTGCTCCTGCCTCCATTGTAGCGACAGGGTAGAATCTAGTGCGCAAGATGAAGCCGCGGGGTGTGGTCGTGGTCGACGCAGCGCCCGCGGTCAGGGAGGACGAGGCGGCACACCCGTCGTCCCTCCCCCAGCCGCTCCAACACCAACAGAAGGCCATACGGTGGACAACACACTGGAGCTCCTCATCAAGCTGCGCAATCTGCCCCGCAGTCGCCTACAGCTTCCTCGCTTACCAGGGTGATGGAGGTCGACCAGCCGCTCAGGCTGAGGTTGTGCATGAGTGGTTGCTGTAATGGAGCGGTGTGGGCGAACATTGAGTTCCCCGCACCGCACGACATGCTCCTCAAGCGTGACCTGAAAACCATTGCATGTGCCCATTATCTGGTGGATGGGAACGTCCTCCACTTCAAATGGTTGGAGGCTAATCTGCTCTCCATCAAGGTCTTCGGGTGTTCAGGTGCTCAGTTAGGATGCTGCGCTGAGAGCTCAAGCGATGCCGAAAGCTCCTCCTTGAGCGATAGGGACAAAGAGGACACTGACAGCAAAGACAACGGCGGCGAGCCCCCGATTGTCAAGCACGAAGACGATGACTCAGACTCTGACTGAGCACCAGACGCACCGTCACCGTCATCTAGGCGCCGGCAGCACCATCATCTGCAGCTGTACCCCGATAGAGCGATTTGCCAGGGGTGCTTGGCTTGGACGTCATCGCCACCTCCAGCTAGACCTCGGCACGCTTCCTCGTGGACTCTGTATTCGTCTTCCCTATTGGTGTTCCCGCCTCGACGCGTTCCTCTGGTCCTGGTAGGGGTGACCAGGGCATCGCCTAGCCGCTCTCTCTGTCCATGGCCTCGTGTTCCTTGCTGGGGAGGTGCCCTCCTGATCTTGTCAGACTGCATCCCACTAGTCCTGACGGGGTTAGGCTGGGCTTCTGCCCAGGCGCCCCTTTTGCCCAGGAGAGGGACAAGAAGGGCATTACGGGGCACTTAACTTTTTTCAAATCAAAAGATGTAGGCACCTGCCATATTTTAATCAAAATTATGTAATCCTTCGTTCATGCTAGTACTTGTATGATCTATACTTGTTAGTTCACGTAAATTTGGAAAAAGAGCTTGCCGGATGTTTGTGTATGTGTTTAAACATACTGAAGGTTGATCCTTCAATACTCCTTAGTAAACAAAAATTTCCAGCAAGACATCTCTGCCGGCCTTCGGTGTTGCTGCTACTCAAAACCACGTTTGATGAGCTCGAAAATGGGTTAGTGAGTGTGAACGAAGGACAACCCCTCGCCAACCTCCCCCCATATGCAGCTAAAACTAAACTTGTCGAATGGAATCGAGTCAAGAATAGGAGCGCGAATGGCAGAGGCAGCCAGGTTTCCTTATGTACAAGTCCTTCATACTAACGTATAGCATGGAATGATGGAATGTAATGAAGGGTACTTATCTTCTTTTCATGTCCTTCTTATCGTTTTAGATAAGGAAAGGTTGTCGGGGATCAGTGCATGGCCTTGCATTCATCCTCCTTCCCGGGAAACTATCGTGATGAAACTTTTCTGTTGTCATCAAAGAAAAAGAAGAAAAGAGGATGACACATGGCTCTTTACTGCATGTCAGTTATCTTTCTTAAGAACTATCATAATCATGGTAAGATCATACTTAAGAAAATATGAATGCATGCATGCAAGTTTTGTGAAAAGCGCTTCATTTTATTCAACTATGCACAGGGTCTGCGCCTGGCTTTGTACAAAGGGTTACAAGTCCTGGGGACCATGTTTGTACAAAACAGGTTAACGGGGCAAGGCCCGGCAACTGCGCCTTACGGGTAGAACTTATGAAGATGCTCAATATTCCATGAGTTTTGCATAGGGATGCCATCCCCGATATCTAGACGGACTGTTCCAGGTCTAGT
Source organism: Triticum timopheevii (assembly GCA_963921465.1). NCBI lineage: Eukaryota > Viridiplantae > Streptophyta > Magnoliopsida > Poales > Poaceae > Triticum > Triticum timopheevii. The sequence continues at coordinate 112,481,341 of OY997270.1, forward strand.
GACACGTACTACCCGGTAAGGGCCTTCCCACTTTGGTGTCAACTTATTTGCACCCTTGGCAAACTGAACACGCCTAAGGACAAGGTCACCTTCCTCAAGGCTCTGGGCATGAACCCTATGGCTGTGATAGCGGCGCAGGGCTTGCTGGTATCGTGCAACACATACAACTGCCCGGAGACAATCTTCCTCGAGGAGCGCAGCATCATCATGCCGCAACTGCTCCTGCACTACTTCATCGTAGGCAAGTACTCGAGGTGACCCGTATATGAGTTCTATGGGGAGCACTGCTTCTGTCCCATACACTAGGGAGAAGGGAGTCTGGCCAGTAGCTCGATTTGGTGTCGTCCCGATTGACCAAAGAACCACCAACAACTCATCAACCCAGCGCTTGCCGCAATTTTGCAATTTATCAAAAGTTCTTGTCTTAAGCCCTTGCTACACTTCAGCGTTCATCCTTTAGGCTTGTCTGTTGCTCCTTGGGTGAGCAACAGAGGCAAAAGAGACCTTGCTTCCAAGGCTTTAGATGTACTGCATGAAGGTGCGGCTTGTGAATTGGGTGCCATTGTCAGTTATTACCCTGTTGGGTACTCCGAAACGGCACACCAATCCTTTGAAGAACTTGATAGATGATTGCGCAGTCACCTTCCTCACCGGCTCCACTTCGAGCCACCTTGTAAACTTGTCGATTGCCATGTACAAGAATTCAAAGCCACCGGGGAAAGGGGCCCAATATGTCGAGCCCCCAGACCGTGAAAGGCCACAATAAAGGGATTGTTTGAAGGGCCTGGGCTGGTTCATGGATGTTCTTGGAATAGAACTGGCAGGCTTCACACTTAGTGACAAGCTCAGTTGCATCTCGGAGGGCGATGGGCCAATAGAATCCTTGCTAGGAAGCTTTCCCGACAAGTGCTCTCGATCCCAGATGTGAGCCACACACACCTCAGCATTAGTCCATCTTCTCGACTGATACACTTCAATCTCACACCATTCGGCCTCTTTCTGTACAGAGTGTTATCCACAAACTGGTACATACTTGACTGGCGAGACACTTTTTCAGATTCCTCTGGGTCATCGGGAAGTTCTCGAATTGCAAGAATTGGACTATATGTTGCGCCCAAGTCGAAGCCTGAGGCTCGGCAATGAGGACTAAAGGCGTTTCCTCTGCTGTGGGAGCGCTAATCTCAACAGCGAGAATTCGAGGTTCAGCCGGAGAATGCAACTCACCAACTAGCATAGGGCTTCTCCCGACAACCTTCTCACCAGTGGCTCCGGGAAGCTTTGCCGGGAAATGCTTGTCGGTGTTGAGTTTTGTTCTTTCTCTTGCCAACACTGACGAGGAAACTTATGGTTGAGTCAGGTGGAGCACAAAAGTCCCTGGTTCCATAGGAAGCTTCTGAGCCACACATTTTGACAAGTGGTCAGCAATGCAGTTTTTTGCACGGGGCATGTGCTCTGCTTGCAGCCCATCAAAGTGTTCTTCCAACTTCCTCACTTCTTCTACGTATGCTTCCATCAATGGGCTCTGGTAATCCTTGTTCACTTGCTTCACAACGAGCTAAGAGTCACCACAGATGATCAGCTTATTTATCCCGAATTCTATCGCAATTCTGAGGCCGGCAAAGAGCCCCTCATATTCTGCCGTGTTGTTGGTGGCGTCTTCACTGGGAAAATGCATCTGGATAATGTACTTGAGGTTCTCTCCGGTGGGTGCTACGAGCAGCACTCCGGTCCCAGCGCCATGAAGTGAAAAAGGTCCATCAAAGTACATTACCCATTCCTTGGGGGTCTCCTTGCCGGGAAGAGTTGTTTCCTGCACTTCTTCATCAGGGGGTGGCATCCATTCCGCAATAAATTCTGTCAGTGCTATGCTTTGGATAGTTGTCGCGCTTTCAAACTTCAAAGCAAAGCTTGACAACTCTAATGCCCACTCTACTATCCTGCTGTTAGCTTGGGGTTCCTTAGAATATGATACGATGGAAGGCGAGTCACAACTGTGATCTCATGAGCTGTAGCGACCAGACCTCAAACAGTCTGAATCTCTGTGCATTAGTGTCATCCCTGGATCGGTAATGCTGACACGCACAGTACTTGAAGGATTTATAACAGAGTAACAATCACACACTTATTACATCGAATGTCTCAAAAGAGAACTTATTACAATAAATATGGCTTAAGGCCATCTAATAACGATAACAGCGGAAGGCTTGGAAGATAAGTGAGTCCATCAACTCCAACGACATCACTGAGTATAAGACCACGACCTAAGGCACCTTACTCATCGTCTGAAAAGTCTGCAACATGAATGTTGCAGCCCAAAAACGGGTCAACACATGGAATATGCCGGCAATGTAACACATAGAGAGTAATGAACAGAATGATGCTATACTACATGCATATATGGCTGGTGGAAAGCTCTACGGTTACAGTTATGCATAAAACCAATTTTTCCCTACAGCAAAGGAATAAATTTTATTTAACTATTATGGTAGTTGTTAAACATTGAGAAGGTTCACCCAACTCAATCCTAATTAAGCATCAACATTAAACCCAATCAAAATTAAATTAAGTAACATGATGAGATTCACATGATAATCCAGGTACTAGATACTCAAAACGTCCATAACCGGGGACACGACTAACCATGATTAGTTTATACACTTTTGCAGAGGTTTGCACACTTTTCCCCGCAAGACTCGATCTCCTCCGTTGGAATTCTCTCACTACATGGTGTTTGAGAAACAGATGACCGAGACATAGTCTTTCAGAAGCGTTTGCACCTTACGACGGGTAGACAGTTACACCTACTTTCCCCTACATCTGCTAGTCTACCACTGTAAGAGTTCACACGACTTAATCAACTATGCTAGAGCCCATAGTAGCTTGTGGCTGCACACAGAAGTTTCTAGCATGAATAATATCATGATCCCTTTGAGCCTGGGTGGCGGTCCATAGGAGAATCACACGGTACCCCGGGATTTCCAAAAATACAGGCAACACTGGGTTCCCCAGGTGCCTCAATCCACCCAGATGTGTATTAAAGTTGCCACCTTAAGTAAACCATTAACTTAACAATCTCACATCTGTCATGGATACACTCACCCAATCCACGTCTACTAGCATAGCATAGCGATAAAAGCAAACGTAGAAGTAACTCCCAAAGGTTTGATAATAAATCAGGTAATAGGTTCTACCTCATCTACTTCCTCAAAACCCACATGTTAATCAGATCCTAATCATGCAATTGTTTGAGGATTGATCTAATGCAATAAAACTGGGTAGTAAAGAGTTTTGTCAAAGTGTTACTTGCCTTACTGATGATCCGTGAAACCTAGAGACTCGTAGTAGCAAGCGGCGCACTCCGGGTACTCTATCGCAAACAAACAAGCATACAATAAGAACTCATCTAATGCACAGGTAAAAATCAAATAAGAGATCTAACCAAAAAGTTCAACTTAAGAACTCCGATTTGTAAAAAGAATCAAATCAAATGAAGCAACAAAAATCGAACGACGAAAGAAACAAGCTTCATTTACTAATATGGACCTAAGTCAAATTTTACAGTAGCAAAATCTTGTTTGAGTTGGTTAAACGGAAAGAGGGTTTCGAGACAAAACTCTAGGCGCTTGAATCGCCTGATTCCAATAAACGAGCGAAAAGTTATACTAAAACGAAAATCGGATCAGAAATCGCGATCGGAAATAATCGCGGAAAATCCGAGAAAAAGAAAAACGGACGAACAGGCTAACAAACGAACGTTCACTGTTTGCGGCTAAACGATGAAAACTGTTCGTTAAAACGAACGTCCGCAAAATAAACTAAACCGAAAAAAAACCGAACCGGATCTAACAAAAAAAATGGATCTAGGGTTTCGAAAAAACCGATCGGTTTTCTCGCGAAAACCGAGGCAGCGGCGACGGCTAGGGTTAGGGTTTGCGGGGTGAGGCGGGCTGGGGTGAGCCGGCGGGGTGGGGCGGCTTTTAAAGCCGGGCGGTGGACGAGTCCGGGTCGCCCACGGCGGCCCGAGTCGGTTCGTTTGTTTTTTGTTTTTCTAAATATTTCGAACGCGCGGAAAAACAATTAAAAGAAATACTAAACGAACTCCAAAAATCCCGAAATAAATTTTCCCCGTCCTCTAAAAATAAGCCGGACAAGATGAACATTTATTTGGGCCTAAGATGCAATTTTGAAAAATGCACATTTTCCTAAATTAAAAAAAAGCGATAAACTCCGAAATAAAATCTTATTTGATTTTATTATTAAATCCTCAATATTTCTTTATTTTGGGAAAGTCATTTTATTCCCTCTCTTTTATTTTTGTATAAGAAATATTCGAAGATAAAATAATTAAAATCAAATGATCCTATTTTCCAAATTTGAGAAAACTCAAATATGAAAATAAAGAAATCTCCAACTCTCTCCGTGGGTCCTTGAGTTGCGTGAAATTTCTAGGATCAAGCCAAAATGCAATAAAAATGATATGCAAAGATTATCTATTGTATAACATTCCAAATTGAAAATTTGGGATGTTACAAACCTACCCCCCTTAAGATGAATCTCGCCCTCGAGATTCGGGTTGGCTAGAAAATAGGTAAGGGTGGTCCTTCAGTAGATCTTCCTCTCGCTCCCAGGTGGCTTCATCCTCGGTATGATGGCTCCACTGAACTTTGCAAAACTTGATAACCTTGCTACGCGTGACTCGGCTGGCATATTCGAGAATCTTAACTGGTTTCTCCTCATAGGTCAAATCACTATCTTGTTGAATTGCTTCCAGTGGCATTGTATCTCTCAGTGGTATATCAACCATCTCTGCGTGGCACTTCTTCACCTGGGAAACGTGGAACACATCGTGAACTCCTGACAATCCTTTGGGCAACTCCAACTTGTAAGCAACTTCTCCCATGCGTTCCAAAACTTTGTATGGTCCCACAAAATGTGGCGCTAACTTTCCCTTAACTCCAAAATGCTTAACTCCTCGAAGTGGGGATACACAAAGATAAACTTTGTCTCCAACTTCGTAAACTGTCTCCTTGCGTTTAGAATCCGCATAGTTCTTCTGCCTAGACTGGGCTACCTTGAGCCTATCACGAATCAGCTTAACCTTCCTTTCAGACTCTTTAATCAAATCTGGTCCAAACAACTGACGGTCTCCAACTTCATCCCACAACAATGGTGTCCTGCACCTCCTTCCGTACAAAGCTTTGAAAGGGGCCATCTTCAAACTGGATTGATAACTATTGTTGTAAGAGAACTCTGCACATGGCAAATTGTCGTCCCAACTAGATCCATAATCTAGCGCACAAGCTCTCAGCATGTCTTCCAGAATTTGATTGACTCTCTCGGTCTGTCCATCTATCTGCAGATGAAAGGCTGTACTGAACTCTAGCATGGTACCCAAAGTTTCGTGCAACTGATTCCAGAACTTTGAGGTAAACTGGGTTCCACTATCTGATACAATGGTCCTTGGAACTCCATGCAGACATACGATCCTGGTCATGTATATATTTGCCAACTTAGCACTGGTGTAAGTGGTCTTCAGCGGGATGAAATGAGCTACCTTCGTCAAACGATCGACTACAACCCATATTGAGTCATAGCCTGAACGAGTCCTGCAATCCCGTAATAAAATCCATGCCTAACTTATCCCACTTCCATTCGAGTATCGGCAATGGCTGTAGCAACCCTGCTGGCTTCTGATGCTCGGCCTTCACTCTCTGACATACATCACAAACTACTACATACTCCACAATATCCTTCTTCATTCCGGTCCACCAGGAAAGTGTCCTTCAAATCTAGATACATCTTGGTATTTCCTGGGTGAATCGAATACGGCGAATCATGGGCCTCTTACAGAATCAACTTCCTGATCTCCGGTTCATTAGGCACATAAACGCGGTCCTCAAACCATAGGGTATCGTGCTCATCCTCACGAAATCCTTTAGCCTTTCCTTTGCTCATCTTCTCCTTTATCTCGGAAATATCCTTGTCAGTCTTCTGAGCTTCTCTGCTATTGTCCATCAAAGTAGACTGAATCTCCAATGCTTCTACATAGCCTCTCGGAACTATCTCCAAACATAGCTCGCGAAGATCCTCGGCTAACTCCTTAGGTAACTCTCCGGTCATGAGTGTGTTGACGTGGCTCTTGCGGCTCAACGCATTGGCTACTACGTTAGCCTTTCCGGGATGATAATGCAATCTCATATGATAATCCTTAATGAGCTCTAACCATCTCCTTTGCCTGAGATTCAAGTCCTTCTATGTGAAGATGTACTTCAAACTCTTGTGATCCGTGTACACCTCACAATGGTTTCCGATGAGAAAATGTCTCCATGTCTTCAATGCGTGCACTACGACTGCTAACTCCAAATCATGTGTAGCATAATTCAACTAATGGGGCTTAAGCTGTCGTGAGGCATACGAAACAACTCTTCCCTCCTGCATAAGCACTGCTCCAAGTCCTCGATAAGAAGCATCGCAATATACTTCATAATCCTTGCCCTGATCTGGCAGAATCAACACCGGTGATGTAACCAAACGTTTCTTTAACTCCGGAAAACTGGCCTCACATTCCTCAGTCCAATTGAACTTGGTGTCCTTCTTCAACAACCCCGTCATGGGCTTTGCAATCTTCGAGAAATTCTCAATGAACCTCCGGTAGTATCCTGCGAGTCCAAGAAAACTCCGGATCTCTCCAACTGTCGTTGGGGCTTCCCAATTTGTCACAATGACAACTTTGGTGGGGTCTACTTCTATTCCTTCTCCGGATATAACATGTCTGAGAAATCCAACTTCCTTCAACCAGAATTCACACTTGCTGAACTTGGCATACAACTGATGTTCTCTGAGCTTCCTAAGTACCAAACGCAAATGCTCCTTATGCTCCTCTTCATTCTTCGAGTAGACCAAAATATCATCAATGAACACCACGACGAGCTTATTCAGAAACTCCATAAACACCTTGTTCATCATGTTCTTGAAATAGGCAGGTGCATTAGTCAGACCAAATGACATAACGGTATACTCATACAGCCCGTACCTTGTGGTAAAAGCTGTCTTTGGTATATCCTGCTCTCGAATCTTCAGCTGGTGGTATCCTGATCGCAGATCGACCTTGGAAAATACCTTAGCTCCTTGCAACTGGTCAAACAGATCATTGATCATCGGCAGTGGATACTTGTTCTTGATTGTCACTTCATTCAGTCCTCGATAATCAACAACCATCCTCAATGATCCATCATTCTTCTCCACTAGAAGCACTGGCGATCCCCAAGGTGAAGAACTTGGGCGAATATAGCCTTTATCCAGTAGCTCCTTAATCTGCTTCTTAATTTCCTCCAAATCTTTTGCGGGCATTCTGTACGGTCTCTTAGATATCGGCCATGTGCTTGGCAAAAGCTCAACCAAAAACTCAATGTCTCTGTCCGGTGGCATGCCTGGCAACTCTTTTGGAATACGTCAGGGAAATCCTTCACCACTGGTACTTCCTCCTGTACAACTCCTGATAAGGAATTCACTTGAGTCCTCTTCGGCTCGTGCCGGGATACATACTTGATCCTTCTTCCTTCTGGGTGGTAAGCAAAATTGACTTGCTGGCGCAATCGATGTTTCCTCCATACATCGATAGCCAATCCATACCCAGAATCACATCCAGACCTTGTGACTCCAAAATGATTAAATCCGAGGGGAAAACATGCCTACCTATGGTTAATGGCACCTGAAAACATCCTTGACTGGCCATATACTCTGCTCCTGGTGAGCTTACTAACATAGGTGTTCTAAGAACCTTGGTGGACAGTTTATACTTATCCACAAATCCCCTTGATATGTATGAATGCGATGCATCGGTATCAAAAAGAACGATTGCAATAAATGACATAACCAAAAACTTACCTATTACTGCATCTGGCTGGGCTTCAACCTCTTCCACGTTAACGTGGTTCACCTGTCCCCTGTTGAAAGGGTTCGGCTTCTTCCCAGAGCTTCCATTGCCATTTCCATTCTTAGCTTCAGGACATTCATTGGCATAATGTCCAGTCTTCTAACACATTGTAGCAAGTGACGTGGCTCAGATCCTTCTTGGCTGGGGTTGATGGGTTGGTACGGTTATGGCCGTTGCTTCCTCCATTCCCATTACCATTCTTGGGGCCACTATGGTTGTGCGAACTCCCTCCTCCATGGGTATGCTGAAAAGGTCCTCCCGAGTTCGGGGTAAAACGAGGCTTCCGCTGAACTCCAAAATTGTACTTCCCTTGTCCATACTTCCTCTTGCGGTTGTCAATCTATTGCTGCTTCCCTTCAATCATGAGCGCTCTATCTACCAACTCTTGGTAGTTGTTGAAGGTTGCCACCATCAACTGCATGCTCAGCTCATCATTGAGTCCTTCCAGAAACTTCTCCTGCTTAGCTGCATCCGTAGCAATGTCATCTGGGGCATAACGTGCTAGCTTACTAAAATCATCCACATACTGGCCAACAGTACGTCCTCCTTGGCGCAAGTTGTGAAACTCACGCTTCTTCATGGCCATAGCTCCTGCTGAAACATGAGCAGTACGGAAAGCCTGCTAAAACTGGTCCCATGTGACAGTGTCGATGGGATAAGTGGCTGTGAAATTCTCCCACCATGATGTTGCGGGTCCATCAAGATGATGTGCGGCAAAACGCACCTTCTCCGCATCTGTCCATCCTGCAGTAGTCAACTCCCTTCCCATCTTATGGAGCCAATCATCTGCAACTATCGGCTCGGTGCTACTGGAGAACACAGGCGGATTCAGCCTCAAGAAACTGGCTAAGTGATCAACATGTGGTGGTGGTGGTGGGTAGTTGTTGTTGTTGTCGTTGTTGTTGTTCCCTTGATTCTGACTCTGGACTAGCATCTACATCAATGCATTCTGCTGCTGGATCAACTGAGTGAGCTCCGGTGGGAAAGCAAATCCATTGTCACGTCTCGGAGGCATCTGAGGTTTTAGCAAAGATGATAATATAGAATAGAATGAGGTCTAGAGAGAATAACACTACCCATATGCTCATGAGACAAATGCACTCAATATCACTTCAATCAATTCAAACAAGGGCATACAACAGTCTAACTATCGTTACAAAAGTGCTCAGACTATACTATATACATGGGGAAATACTACTACTGTTATGGTGGTCGACTAGAAAAATTGATCAGTCGAAGACTCCATGATATCTGCTCCATCTTCATCAACAAAGTCATCATCACTATCATCTGGGTCCGAGTCGGTGTTGTCGATGATGATGTAGTTGTCCGGGCAAGTGCAATCGTCATCTTCTCCTCCAGTTGCGGGGAATCCCATGAATACTTTTAGCTTCTTCTTCAGATCATCATTCTTCTCCACGAGTGTCGTCATTTCTTCCTCATACCTATCGCGTGTAGACTTAAGTTCTTCTTCTAGCTCCGTGATCTTGGTCAATGCCTTCTTCAGATCTATCATGCCTGCGCACATCTGGTTCTCCTGGCGACGAATGTGCTGGTTTAACTCCTGGATGAAAGCTGCAATTGATCTATCCTTCCTGGTACTGATCATCTCCCATTGCTCATCTCGGCGCCCACAAATCTGGTAAATAGTATCCTTGAGATCCTTGTGGTAAACTTCCCCAATGCGTCCCATGGTGATGTGGGCTGCCATGCTCTTTCCTAGACTCCAGGTTGATGCATCAAAGGAAAACTCTATGGGCTCAGTGACGGGCATGAACGTCCTTCCTGGAACTTGAACTTGAATCATCCAACGCTCCTCTTCTGGTAAAGTGGCGATGTAGGTCCCGGTGAAGCTTGGTACTCCGATGTTCGGGTATCTAGTGACTTCCTTCAAGTGGCGTCCAAAGGGTGTATCTTCATCCGGTTGCGTGAACTTGTTCCTTGCATCTGCCATCCTAAAAGAGTAGAAAGACGAGGAGTCAGAAATGAGAAGAGAGTAGTGATCTAGGGTTTTAGCTTAGTGGTCGTGTCCTACAGTCAGCGTGTGCTCTGATACCATCTTGTAGCGACCAGACCTCAAACAGTCTGAATCTCTATGCATTAGTGTTATCCCTGGATCGGTAATGCTGACACGCACAGTACTTGAAGGATTTATAACAGAGTAGCAATCACGCACGTATTACATCGAATGTCTCAAAAGAGAACTTATTACAATAAATATGGCTTAAGGCCTTCTAATAACGATAACGGCGGAAAGCTTGGAAGATAAGCGAGTCCATCAACTCCAACGGCATCACTGAGTATAAGACCACGACCTAAGGCACCTTACTCGTCGTCTGAAAAGTCTGCAACATGAACATTGCAGCCTGAAAATGGGTCAGCACATGGAATATGTTGGCAATGTAACACATAGAGAGTAATGAACAGAATGATGCTATACTACATGCATATATGGCTGGTGGAAAGCTCTACGGTTACAGTTTCACATAAAGCCAATTTTTTCCTACAGCAAAGGAATAAATTTTATTTAACTATTATGGTAGTTGTTAAACATTGAGAAGGTTCACCCAACTCAATCCCAATTAAGCATCAACATTAGACCCAATCAAAATTAAATTAAATAACATGATGAAATTCACATGATGATCCAGGTACTAGATACTCAAAACGCCCATAACCGGGGACATGACTAACCATGATTAGTTTATACACTCTGCAGAGGTTTGCGCACTTTTCCCCGCAAGACTCGATCTCCTCCGTTGGAATTCTCTCACTACATGGTGTTTGAGAAATAGATGACCGAGACATAGTCTTTCAGAAGCGTTTGCACCTTACGACGGGTAGACAGTTACACCTACTTTCCCCTACATATGCTAGTCTACCACTGTAAGAGTTCACATGACTTAATCAACTATGCTAGAGCCCAATATAGCTTGCGGCTGCACACGGACGTTTCTAGCATGAATAATCTCATGATCCCTTTGAGCCTGGGTGGCGGTCCATAGGAGAATCACACGGTACCCCGGGATTTCCAAAAATACAGGTAACACTGGGTTCCCCAGGTGCCTCAATCCACCCAGATGTGTATTAAAGTTGCCACCTTAAGTAAACCATTAACTTAACAATCTCACATCTGTCATGGATACACTCACCCAATCCACGTCTACTAGCATAGCATAGCGATACAAGCAAACATAGAAGTAACTCCCAAAGGTTTGATAATAAATCAGGTAATAGGTTCTACCTCATCTACTTCCCCAAAACCCACATGTTAATCAGATCCTAATCATGCAATTGTTTGAGGATTGATCTAATGCAATAAAACTGAGTAGTAAAGAGGTATGATCAAAGTGTTACTTGCCTTGCTGATGATCCGGGAAACCTAGAGACTCGTAGTCGCAAGCGGCGCACTTCGGGTACTCTATCGCAAACAAACAAGGATACAATAAGCACTCATCTAATGCACAGGTAAAACTCAAATAAGAAATCTAACCAGAAAGTTCAACTTAAGAACTCCGATTTGCAAAAAGAATCAAATCAAACGAAGCAACAAAAATCGAACGACGAAAGAAAAAAGCTTCATTTACTAATCTGGACCTAAGTCAAATTTTACAGTAGCAAAATCTTGTTTGAGTTGGTTAAACGGAACGAGGATTTTGAGACAAAACTCTAGGCGCTTGAATTGCCTGATTCCGATAAACGAGCGAAAAGTTATACTAAAACGAAAATCGGATCAGAAATCGCGATCGGAAATAATCGCGGAAAATCCTAGAAAAAGAAAAACGGACGAACAGGCTAACGAACGAACGTTCGCTGTCTGCGGCTAAACGATGAAAACCGTTTGTTAAAACGAACGTACGGACAAACCTCCGCAAAATAAACTAAACCAACAAAAATAAACCGAACCGAATCTAACAAAAAAACGGATCTAGGGTTTCGAAAAAAATCGATCGGTTTTCTCGCGAAAACCGAGGCGGCGGTGGCGGCTGGGGTTAGGGTTTGCGGGGTGAGGCGGGCTGGGGTGGGCTGGCGGGGTGGGGCGGCTTTTAAAGCCGGGCGGTGGATGAGTCCGGGTCGCCCACGGCGGCCCGAGTCGGTTCGTTTGTTTTTTTAAAAAAAATATTTCGGACGCGCAGAAAAACAATTAAAACAAATACTAAATGGACTCCAAAAATCCCTAAATAAAATTGCCCGTCATCTAAAAATAAGTCGGACAAGATGAACATTTATTTGGGCCTAAGATGCAATTTTGAAAAACACGCATTTTTCCTAAACTCAAAAAAAGCTATAAACTCCGAAATAAAATCTTATTTGATTTTATTATTAAATCTTCAATATTTCGTTATTTTGGGAAAGTCATTTTATTCCCCCTCTTTTATTTTTGTATAAGAAATATTTGAAATAAAATAATTAAAATCAAATGATCCTATTTCCAAATTTGAGAAAACTCAAATATGAAAATTACGAAATCTCCAACTCTCTTCGTGGGTCCTTGAGTTGCGTGAAATTTCTAGGATCAAGCCAAAATGCAATAAAATATGATATGCAAAGATGATCTATTGTATAACATTCCAAATTGAAAATTTGGGATGTTACATGAGCTTGGAAGTAATGGCGCAGCTTCCTCGAGGCCATGAGAAGGCCGCAGATCAATTTTGCACCACCGAGTACCTTGATCTAGCCCCCTGCAGGAGGGAGCTGACAAAGTAAACTGGTTGCCACACCATTTTCTTCTTTGCTAAGGCCCTCTGATTATCAACATCTGCCTATGGCCCCTTTTCACTATCTATACTTGGGTTTGCCGGGGATAGGTTCGATTCATCACTGGGTGGCTCTGCCGTATTGGTTCCTTTGCTACCCACTTCTCTCCGTGCCACCAACGCAATGCTAACCACTTGGTTGGTTGCTGCTAAGTATAATAGCAGCAATTCCTGTGGCGTAGGTGCAACCAAGGTTGGCACAGATGAAAGGTAGCTTTTCAAGTCTTGTAGAGCAGCCTCTGCTTCTGGGGTCCATTTCATGGGGCCGGCCTTCTTCAAAATTTTGAAGAACAGCAGGGCACACTCGGTGGACTTTGAAATGAATCTGCTCAACGCGGCAACACAGCTAGCAAGACGCCTCACATCCTTAACAGTTTTTGGGGATTGGATCTTCTCTATAGCCTTGATCTTGTCGGGTTGGCTTCTATCCCTCGCTGAGACACAAACAATCCAAGGAGCTTGCCAGATGGAATGCCGAACATACATTTCTCTGGTTTGATCTTCAAATTGATCTTCCGCATATTTGCAAAAGGTCTCTTCCAAATCTTGGATAAGTGTAGACTTATCCTTGGTTTTGACCACTATATCATCCATATAGGCTTCTACGTTTCTGTGTAGTTGAGGCTCAAAACCAATCTGCACAGCCCTTGCAAACATTGAATCAACGCTTTTTAGCCCAAAAGACATTCGTACAAAGCAGTACGTGCCACATGGGGCAATAAACGCGATTTTCTCTTCATCTTCCTTAGCCATAAAGATCTGATGGTAGCTGGAGTATGCATCAAGGAAGGAGAGCAAATCACAACCTAAAGTGGAGTCAACAATCTGATCAATGCGCGACAAGGGGAAGGGATCCTTTGGACATGCTTTGTTCAAGTCCGGGAAGTCAATACAAAGTCTCCACTTCCCATTTGCTTTGCGTACCACCACTAGATTTGCTAACCAAGTTGGATGCAATACTCCTCTAACCAATCCTGCAGCTTCAAGTTTCTTAATTTCCTCGGCAATGAACTGTTGTCGTTCCAAAGCTTATTTTCTGACCTTTTGCTTGACGGGATGGGCATGAGGACAGACAACAAGGTGGTGCTCGATTACCTCTCTGGGAACACCGGGGATGTCAGAGGGTTGCCATGCAAACAAATCGACATTCGCCCACAGGATATCAATGAACGTGCTTTCCTATTTGCCGTCAAGGGTAGCACTAATGGTGAAGGTACCATGAGTGCCATACTGCCTCATCGGAACCTTCTTCGTTGTAGGAGGAGCTGCCTTGGATCTTTTGTTGGCCGAACTTTCTGGCAAGTCGCTGCCGGGTGCAGCACACTCTAAAGAGGTGTGATGACCCAGAAGTATAGGGGATCTATCGTAGTACTTTCGATAAGTAAGAGTGTCGAACCCAACGAGGAGCAGAAGGAAATGACAAGCGGTTTTCAGTAAGGTATTCTCATCAAGCACTGAAATTGTATGTAACAGATAGTTCTGTGATAATATAATTTGTAACGGGTAACAAGCAATGAAAGTAAATAAGGCACAACAAGGTGGCCCAATCCTTTTTGTAGCAAAGGACTGAAGGAAATATGCCCTAGAGGCAATAATAAAGTTATTATTTATTTCCTCATATCATGATAAATGTTTATTATTCATGCTAGAATTGTATTATCCGGAAACATGATACATGTGTGAATACATAGACAAACATAATGTCACTAGTATGCCTCTACTTGACTAGCTCATTAATCAAAGATGGTTATGTTTCCTAACCATAGACATGTGTTGTCATTTGATTAACGAGATCACATCATTAGGAGAATGATGTGATTGACTTGACCCATTCTGTTAGCCTAGCACTTGATCGTTTAGTATGTTGCTATTGCTTTCTTCATGACTTATACAAAGTTCCTACAACTATGAGATTATGCAACTCCCGTTTACCGGAGGAACACTTTGTGTGCTACCAAACGTCACAACGTAACTGGATGATTATAAAGGTGCTCTACAGGTGTCTCCAAAGGTACATGTTGAGTTGGCGTAAATCGAGATTAGGTTTTGTCACTCCGATTGTCGGAGAGGTATCTCTGGGCCCTCTCGGTAATACACATCACTTAAGCCTTGCAAGCATTGTAACTAATGAGTTAGTTATGGAATGATGTATTACGGAACGAGTAAAGAGACTTACTGGTAACGAGATTGAACTAGGTATTGGATACCGACGATCAAATCTCGGGCAAGTAACATACCGATGACAAAGGGAACAATGTATGTTGTTATGCGGTTTGACCGATAAAGATCTTCGTAGAATATGTAGGAGCCAATATGAACATCCAGATTCCACTATTGGTTCTTGATCGGAAACAGTTCTAGGTCATGTCTACATAGTTCTCGAACCCGTAGGGTCCGCACGCTTAAAGTTACGATGACAGTTTTATTATGTGTTTATAAGTTTTGATGTACCGAAGTTTGTTCGGAGTCCCGGATGTGATCACAGACATGACGAGGAGTCTAGAAATGGTCGAGACATAAAGATTGATATATTGGACGACTATATTCGGACACCGGAAGTGTTCCGGGTGATTTCGGAGAAAACCGGAGTGCCGGAGGGTTACCGGAACCCCCCGGGAGAAGTAATGGGCCTTAGTGGGCCTGAGGGGAGAGAGAGGGCAGCAGCCCAGGAGGTGCCCCCCCTTGAGGAGTCTGAATTGGACTAGGGGAGGGGGCGCGGCCCCCCCTTTCCCTCTCCCTCTCCCTCTCTTTCCTTCCCCCTTCCTCCTTCCTAGTGGGAGTAGGAAAGGGGAGTCCTACTCCCACTAGGAGGAGGACTCCCCCCTCCTTGGCGCGCCCCTAGGGCCGGCCGGCCTCCCCTCCTTGCTCCTTTATATACGGGGGCAAGGGGGCACCCTAGAGACACACAAGTTGATCTACGGATTGTTCCTTAGCCGTGTGCGGTGCCCCCCTCCACCATATTCCACCTTGGTCATATCGTCGCGGAGCTTAGGCGAAGCCCTGCGCCGGTAGAACACCATCATCGTCACCAGGCCGTCGTGCTGACGGAACTCATCCCCGACGCTTTGCTGGATCGGAGTCCGGGGAACGTCATCGAGCTGAACGTGTGCTGAACACGGAGGTGCCGTACGTTCGGTGCTTGAATCGGTCGGATCGTGAAGACGTACGACTACATCAACCGCGTTGTCATAACGCTTCCACTTATGGTCTACGAGGGTACGTGGATTATACTCTCCCCTCTCGTTGCTATGCCATCACCATGATCTTGCGTGTTTGTAGGAATTTTTTTGAAATTACTACGTTCCCCAACAAGGACAAGCCTGGACAATTTCTTATAATGAGAAAAGCGCTCCCGAGGACACATGGGAATTATCGTCAAGCTAGTTTTCATCACACTCATATGATTCATGTTCAGTACTTTGATAATTTGATATGTGGGTGGACCGGTGCTTGGGTACTGCCCTTTCTTGGACAAGCACCCCACTTATGATTAACCCCTACTGCAAGCATCCGCAACTACAAAAGAAGTATTAAGGTAAACCTAACCATAGCATGAAACTAGTGGATCCAAATCAGCCCCTTACGAAGCAACGCATAAACTAGGGTTTAAGCTTCTGTCACTCTAGCAACCCATCATCTACTTATTACTTCCCAATGCCTTCCTCTAGGCCTAAATAATGGTGAAGTGTCATGTAGTCGACGTTCACATAACACCACTAGAGGAGAGACAACATACATCTCATCAAAATATCGAACGAATACCAAATTCACATGACTACTAATAGCAAGACTTCACCCATGTCCTCAGGAACAAATGTAACTACTCACAAAGCATGTTCATGTTCATGATCAGAGGAGTATTAATATGCATTAAGGATCTGAACATATGATCTTCCACCAAGTAAACCAATTAGCATCAACTACAAGGAGTAATCAACACTACTAGCAACCCACAAGTACCAATTTGTGGTTTTGATACAAGATTGGATACAAAAGATGAACTAGGGTTTTGAGAGGGGATGGTGCTGGTGAAGATGTTGATGGGGATTGACCCCCTCCCGATGAGAGGATCGTTGGTGATGACGATGGTGATGATTTCCCCCTCCCGGAGGGAAGTTTCTGCGGCAGAATAGCTCCACCGGAGCCCTAGATTGGTTCCGCCAAGGTTCCGCCTCGTGGTGGCGGAGTTTCGTCCCGTAAGCTTGCTTATTATTTTTTTCCAGGGTAAAAGCCTTCATATAGCAGAAGATGGGCACCGGAGGGCCACCAGGGGGCCCACGAGACAGGGGGCGCGCCCAGTAGGGGGGCACGCCCCCACCCTCGTGGCCAGGGTGTGGGCCCCCTCTGGTACTTTCTTTGCTCAATAATTCTTATTAATTCCAAAGATGACTTTCGTGGAGTTTCAGGACTTTTGGAGCTGTGTAGAATAGGTTTCCAATATTTGCTCCTTTTCCAGCCAGAATTCCAGCTGCCGGCATTCTCCCTCTTCATGATAAACCTTGTAAAATAAGAGAGAATAGCCATAAGTATTGTGACATAACGTGTAATAACAACCCATAATGCAACAAATATCGATATAAAAGCATGTAAATGGACGTATCAAGTCCCCCGAGCTTAGACCTCGCTTGTCCTCAAGCGGAAGCCGATATCGGAAAATATGTCCACATGTTTAGATATAGAGGTGTTGATAAAAATGAAATACGGACATGAGGGCATCATGATCATTCTTATAACAACAACATATATAGATTTTGTCATATGATTTCTTATGCTCAAGTAACAATCTATTCACAATGTCAGGTATGGCTCATAAACTTCATTGAGAGCTAACAAACTATAATCCCAGTCATTGAAGCAATTGTAATTTATCATAACATCGGAAAGAGTCAAGAATAGAGCTTTTAAGCAAGTCCACATACTCAACTATCATATAGTCTTGTACAATTGCTAACACTCACGCGATACTTATGGTTATGGAGTTTTAATCGGACACTGAGAAAGATAGGGGCTTATAATTTCGCCTCCCAACATATTCACCTTTGGGTGATGTCAACAATAATAATTCATGCTAACTTACATCCAATTGGATATATATATCAGGATCTTTCCAACATGAGGTGCTTGCCAAAGGACAAAATGAAAAAGGGAAAGGTGAAGATCACCTTGACTCTTGCATAAAGTAAAAGATAGGCCCTTCGCAGAGGGAAGTAGAGGTTGTCATGTGCTTTTAGGGTTGGATGCACAAAATCTTAATGCAAAAGAACGTCACTTTATATTGCGACTTGTGATATGAACCTTTATTATGCAGTCCGCCGCTTTTATTACTTCCATATCACACGATCGTATAAAGCTTATTTTCTCCACATTAATAAGTCATACATACACTACAAAAAAATACACTTCCGTGATGATACGTGTTTGTCACAGTAGGTCGCGTTTTTTGTCATGCATGTACATCCATGACAAATTTATGACAGAATCAAGATAGTCATACATGTGCTGTCATAGAAGTGTTCCATGACATTACCAAAATTATCATCACGGAAGTGTCCACTTCCATGACAATAAATCGCATGTCACAGAAGTGCTTTCGTCAAGGGTGACCGACACGTGGCATCCACCGTAACGGAACGCCGTTAAGCTATCGGGTCGGATTTTGGATCCGATAACCCGTTAACAGCCACGACCAATGCCGATTTTCCACGTGTAAAATTCTCATTGGCTGACGGATCCACGTGTCAGCTCCGCGTTGGCACATGTGTCACTCATCCAACGGTCGAGATGGGCCTATGATATGTTGACACGTGGACCGGCCCAAAAGTGGCCCACAAAGTTTAAATGGGCCGGCCCAACCGAAGGCCCATAAGATTTAGCGGACCATAATGGGCCGGCCCAGCTAAAGGCCCACAAAATTTAGCGGACCATAATGAGCCGGCCCAGCTAAAGGCCCACAAGATTTTGCGGACCACAATGGGCCAGCCCAGCTAAAGGCCCACAAGATTTTGCAGACCATAATGGGCCGGCCCAGCTAAAGGCCCAACATTCTCTGTCAAATCGGCCTGTCAACGGCCTGTCAATGGCCTGGTCTAAACTTGTCAACAATGCGGCCCATGGTCACTTCTGGCCCGTTAACAATCCGCTAAGTAATTGAGCCGAATTACGGCCCGGTGTATTTCCGGCCTGTTAAAGGTCCGGCTTCATTTGGGCCCATTTACAGGCCATCAAAACTTTTGGCCCATAAACGACCGTGAAGGATTTGGGTCATATTCAGCCATGTCTATCATTCGGCCTGTTAGAGGCCCACTATAGATTTGGGCCACTTTCGGCCTGTTTTCATTTTCGGCCTGTTAACGCCGGACGTAAACCATGGGCCATATGTGGCCCAACGTCATATCGGGCCCATTAACGACCCATATAAAAATGACAATAATCTAGCCCGACCGAAGTTCCGGCCTGTTAAAGGCCCGTGTATTAGGTCGGCGCATTTACGGCCCGTCCAAATTTCGGCCTGTCAAATATCCGCATCGTAAATGGGCCACCATTTCGGCCTGCTAAGTCCAGTGGGTTATTTGGCACAATCAGGGCCCAATCTCACTTTCGGTCTATTAAAGGCCCATGTTTTTTATGGGCTCGAGATATTTACACCTGTAAACGACCTATTTTTACTGAGTGCCCAAATTATGTTTAGGCCTGTTAAAGGCCCACTATGGGCACAGGCCTACCAGAAAAATTTGAAAGCTTATGCTAATTTAAGCCCAGATATTTTTAGTGGGCTACATGCCAATTTCGGCCCGTAATAGTTTTTAGCCCAATTGGAATGGGCCCGACGAATGTTGGCATGTTGGGCTCCTACGAAGCTTTCGTCCGAATACATTACTAAGATAAACCTACACTATACAAAATTAGCGTCATAATTACTGCAGCCTGTGGCAGCATCATAAATGTTGTATCACAACAAAATAAATTCCAATCATACAACAAAAGGCCTGTTGGCATAAAGTTTACAATCCTTCCAGATAAAAGCACCATCAGATGTACAGAAGCACAGATCATTTGACCTGAGTGCTAATGTTTCAGGCTATAGAATCTGATGGAGCAGCACGATCTCCACCTTTTTTCCGCCATTGCTCTTCAACAACGAAGCGAATGTCTGATAGTCTGGTTTCAAAACCATTCATATCTTGACGACATTTCTCAACCACTATTCTTGTTTCCGAAACAACGTCCATTAGGGATTGGACTTGTGTCTGGAGCACAGATATATCACTCTGTCTAGCAAGAAGATTTTGTTCAGTAGGCGATTTGGATGAGGTTACCTTGACAACCAACCTAGAATTACGCAGGAAGGTGCTTTTTGCACTGTTAGTGGAGAGATATTGACGCACTGCAGCAAGAGGTGACATTGTGCCTGTAGTAGCCTCATCACCTTCAGGTGGTTGTGGTTGTTTAATCATTTGTTCCGTAGCTTCCTGAAAGTTTGAACTTGTAGATTAGTGTACCGGTGAGTTACTAATGAGACAAAAACAAACAAAGTAGATTAAACATTTATACATAACATATTTTGGTGAACTACTGTAATACATTAACATGTATTGTAGTGCCAACTACATAATAAAATCACTTTCAGAACATATGTCCATGTAGCATGCCTACTGTATTGTGTATTTCCTCACATTCGTTGACATCTAAGGATAAAGAGACATGGTTTAAAGTAGGATGAACATAGTATGACATCATTCATATCATGGGCAAATAGATATAAAACAAACAGGCTATTTTATCATTGTGTGCGCACGTGAACATAACAACTAGATTAAAGATCAAGACCAAAAGAATATCCTTAATCTCTTTTAAACCATGTAAGGTGAAATGATACGTTAAGACAACTGTGTATAAAAGTGAACAGAGTAACTGACATTGGCTACAAACCAAGTAGTTAAATGAACACATCACAATACCAAACAGTTCAAGGCAGGAGGAGTAAGGACTTACAACAGCGGCTTGAACTGGTGTGCTCATGCCCTTCATCTTGCTGGTGTGGCAATCCTTGAAGATTTGCACTGCATTCAGTTCAGGTTCTTTTTGGTCCGCACGGGCTTTCCTCTGTATTTGGAACAAGTCAATATAGATACGATAATATGGCACAAAAAAAGAAGGAAGTAGCAGCTATTTACAAGAGCCTCGCAGTGTGCAATATAGCTACGAAATCCTGTTGTCTGTTGGAATTTCACTTTAGAACGATTGGTTTTGTTCTTCAAACAGTTAGCCTAGAAGAAGATACACTTGTAAGGCACATACATAAATACAAGTTCAATATGTGGTCTGATCAAATACATATAGCCTACCTGATACTTTGGATCAGACCAGTGTTTAACGAGGGCTGTCCAGTCTTCATCTGTAATATATTCCACTGGAGATGTTTGGGCGATTTCATTGTTAGCCTTGCCTTCAAAGTGAGATTTTCTAAGGTGGTACCGATACTGTCGCAGAGCATACTGAAAAACATGAGTGCATGCTTGTTTAGTTGCATCATCTTTCAGATCCAACTTGAACCTCATCTGTTGAAAAAAAAATGTGAGTCTTATTAGGAGGAAGCTAGAAAGTATGGGATAGAGCAAGACAATATTACTAATTGCGATGAATAACATTACTTACGGATAAATGGTCAAGGAAGGTGTTAAACTAGATATTGTCTTTCTCATTCCTGTACTGGATCCACGTTGGGAGGATACGCGCATGACACCTAACGGCAACGGCTGCCTCTGATACTAACTTGGCTGACTCTTTAGCATCACGTGGCCTTTTTAAACCTGCCACAAAATGGATCTCCATTCTTCCTCCTTTAGATTTTGTTAATCTGTCAAGCATTATCCCTGATGTCTGTTTCCGCTTGCGCCGTGGTGCTAGTTCAACAACGAGTATGGAAAGTGTTAGTGTACATCAAACTGTGAGAGTACATATAAAGGAGCATGCAACTGCAACTTGACTCGGTCAGGTGCCATATTGGTGTTGATGCTCATGAGGTTCATCTGATCTTGCCAAGTCCTGTTGTGTCAGCAGTGCTTTAGAAGTAGTGTTAGGTGTGAAGGCAGCTTGGGAACTGGCCAGTTACGGAGCAAACGAACGAGTAACTGGTTGAGATGCTGGTACAGTTGAAGCGGATGCTGCAGCTGGTGGAGCAGGTGGTACTGTGTTTGTAGATTTAGCCGGTGGACTTGGACCTTCTACTGCACTATAAGTACCAGCAGAATCTCGATGGCAGAACCTTTTCCGTTTCACCCGACGAGTAACAACACTCCCTACTATATTATTTTCCTTGCTCTTTTTTGACTTTGCCATGTCAAGCTATACCCACAACACAAAAGAATAAAATCACTCTTCAGAACTCACTGATGCATGATACAGACAAGCAATACTTTGATGTAAGACAACCGTATGAGGATGGAATATGTAAGAAAAACAGGACGTCATAACATATTCACAGCTACGATGTGCAAACTAAGCAGAAGGATTTTCAAGAAAATAGAAGTAATGCAAGCTAGACACCATATGAAAGATGCAACCAATATTACTCTACCAAGTTAAAAGTGTCTTGTCATAAGTGGCAATTCGAAAAATTAGAAGCAGTACAACGTAGAAATCAATGCAAGATGCAACCACTATCAAACTGCCATGTTAAAAGCGTCCAATCATGAGTTACTGATGCGGGATACACAACAGCAGTACTTTGATGTAAGAACATGGTATGATAGATAGATGCAGTGTATTCTAGACACAGAAAGCCATGTCATATGCACATGTATAACATATAAACTCAGCAGGTGCAATTTAATCAAAATAGAAGAAATACAGGCTAGACAACATATGCAACATGAAACCAATTATCACACTGTCAACTTAGAGCAAGCACCTGCGATGGTGGAGTGCGGGAGATGAACTCATCATGTAGACTTGGGACTTCAACTTCATTAGCAGTAGCAGTGGCAAATCTAGAGAGTCTCTGTTTGCATCGATGCGGAGTACCACCAACATCCCCTAACTTACTCCTTTCCTTCCTATTTTCTGATATTGCCTTATGAAGTCAAAACCATAAGAAGATGAATAAAATTAGCTCTACATAACTGGTTGATGCATGATACATACGAACACTACTTTGATGTAAGGCAAGCGTAGGATAGGAGGATGGAATATATACAAAAAAGACAGCATTTCATGTTCACACGTACGATAGGAGGATGGAATATGTATGAAAAAACAGTAAGCGGAAGGCTTTCAACAAAATTAGAAGAAATGAAAGCTAGGCACCATATGAACATGCAACCAATATCAATCTATCAGGTAAAAAGTGTCTCATCGTAAGTGCCATTTCAAGAAATTAGAAGCAGTACAAGGTAGAAGACAATGCAAGATGCAACCTGCATCACAGTCCCAAGTTAAATGTGTCTTATGGGTAAGTGATCGTTGCAGGTATAAGTTGTAAGCTACGCAGATGCAATTCTACATAATCAGAAGCAATACAAACTAGACATCATACGGAAAACGCAACCACGTATAACAGTTCCAAGTAAGAGCAAGCACCTGTGATGGTGGAGTAGGGGAGATGTGCTCATCATGTACACATATGTTCTAGAAATAGGAACACGTGTCATATTCACAGGCATTATGTGTAAAGTAAGCAGATGCAATTCAAGTTAGAAGCAATACAAGCTAGACATCATACGCAACATGCAACCACATATAATAGTGTCAAGTTAGAGCAAGCACCTGTAATGGTGGAGTAGGGGAGATGTGCTCATCATCTACACAGCTACGTTGACTGTCCAGCCTTGTGTTGTCTTGCGAATCTTGTTGGGAGGATGGCGGAGTAGAATCTATAGAGACCCCCTGTTTGAGTTGCTCCGAAGGACCACCATCATCCACTGCCGGACTAATTTCCTTCAGCTGTAATGATTTTGCATTGTGAAGTCAAACCGATAAGAAAAAGGAATAAAATTCGCACTTCAGAACTCATTCATGCATGATACTGACGAACACTACTCGGATGAAAGGCAAACACATGATGCGATGATGGAATATGTATGAAAAACAGGATGGTGTGACATATTCACACCTATGATGTGGTAACTAAGCAGAAGACATTTCAACAAATTAGAAGCACTGCAAGCTAGACACCATATGAAAGATGCAACCAATATCACTCTGCCAAGTTCAAACTGTATGGCGTTTCAACAAATTAGAAGCAGTATATGCTAGAAATCATATGCAAGACACAACCAATATCACAGTGGAGACTTAAAGGTGCCTTATCATAAGTGACTGATGCGGGATATGCAAGAATAGTAGTCTGATGTAGAAACAGGAACACATGTCATATTTACAGGCATTATGTGTAAAGTAAGCATATGCAATTCAACAAAGTTAGAAGAAATACAAGCTAGACATCATACGCAACATGCAACCACGTATAATAGTGCCAAGTTAGAGCAAGCACCTGTGATGGTGGAGTAGGGGAGATGTGCTCATCATCTACACAACTACGTTGACTGTCTAGCCTTGCGTTGTCTTGCGAATCTTGTTGGGAGGATGGCGGAGTAGAATCTGTAGAGAACCTCCGTTTCAGTTGCTCGGAAGGACCACCATCATCCAATGCCTTGCCAATTTCCTTCAGCTTTATTGATTTTGCATTGTGAGGTCATACCGACAAGAAAAAGGAATATCATTCGCTCTTCAGAACTCATTCATGCATGATACTGATGAACACTACTCTGATGAAAGGCAAAGTCATGATACGAGGATGGAATATGTACGAAAAAATGGACGGCTTGACATATTCACACCTATGATGTGGTAACTAAGCAGAAGGCACTTCAACAAATTAGAAACACTGCAAGAGACCATATGGAAGGTGCAATCAATATCACTCTGCCAAGTTAAAACTGTCTCGTCATAGGTGGCGTTCATCAAACTAGAAGCAATACATGCTAGAAATCATATTCAAGATGCAAACCAATATCACACTGCCAACTTAAAGGTGTCCCATCATAAGTGACTGATGCAGGATACACAAGAAGAGTAGTTTCATGTAAGAACATGGTGTGATAGACAGATATAGTATGTACCAAAAACAGGAAAGCGTGTCATATTCACATGTATCATGTGTAAGCTAAGCAGATGCAGTTTACACTAATTAGGAGCAATACGATCTAGACACCATATGCAACATGCAACCAGATATCACACTGCCAAGTTAGAGCAAGCACCTTGGATGGTGGAGTAGGGGAGCAGAGACTTGGACCATGTAATGCACTATCAGTACAAGGAGAATCAGTACAGATGCTCCGTTTATGTTGCTGCAGAGGACCACCATCATCACCTTCCTTACTCTTTTAATTCATCTTTCTTGATTTTGCCTTGTCAAGTCAAACCCACAAGAAAGAGGAATAAAATTTGCTCTTCAGAACTTATTGATGCATGATACTGATGAACACTACTTTCATGTAAGGCAGCCACATGATAGGAGGATGGAATATGTATGAAAAACAGGACGGCATGACATATTGACATGTATGATGTATAAAGTGTAAACTAAGCACAAGGTGCTTGAACTTGTTAGAATCGATGCAAGCTAGAAACCATATGAAAGATGAAACCAATATCACTCTGCCAAATTAAAAGGGTGCCCTAACAAATGTATTTGACCAAATTAGAAGCAATACATGGCAGCAGGCTAGAAATAATATGCAATATGCAACGAATAAAGGTGACTCATCGTAAGTGATTGATGCAAGATACAGAAGTGAGGTAGTTTCATGTAAGAACAAGGTTAACACATAGATGTAGTGTGTACCAAAAATAGGAAGGCATGTCATATTCACAGGTATAGTGTGTAAACTAAGCAGATGCAATTTACCCTAATTATAAGCATTACAAGCTAGACACCGTATGCAACATGCAACCACATATCACGCTGCGAAGTTGGAGCAAGCACCTGTGATGGTGGTGTAGGGGAAGTGCCGTCTTCAGGTACAGAGCAACGTTCAATATCTTCATTTAGGCTTGCTGTTTCTTGAGAATCATGTGGAGAGGATGAAATTGCATTCTTTATAAGAGTATTGCGTCTCATATTAACCCACGCGCGTGACTGTCTCATCATAAGCGATAGACGCAGGATACACTAGAACAGTAGTTTGATGTAAGAACATGGTGTGATAGGCAGATGTAGTATGTACCAAAAACAGGAAGGCATGTCATATTCACATGTATAATGTGTAAGCTAAGGAGATGCAATTTAACAAATTAGGAGCATTGATGAGGGATACACAAGAGAAGTAGTTTGATGTAAGAACATGGTTAATAGAAAGACGTAGTATGTACCAAAAACAGGAAGACATGTCATATTCACAGGTATAATGTGTTAACTAATCAGATGCAATTTACCCTAATTAGAAGCATTACAAGGTAGACACTATATGCAACATGCAACCACATATCACACTGCCAAGTAAGAGCAAGCATCTGCGATGGTGGTGTGGGGGAATTGCGGTGATCAACTAGAGAGCTACGTTGACTATCTTCATTTAGCCTTCCTATTTCTTGAGAATCATGTGGGGAGGATGACACTGCACTCTTTAAACGAGTAGGGCGTCTCACAGTAACCCACCCGGGTGACTGTCTCATCATAAGTGATTGACAAGGGATACAAAAGAGCATTAGTTTGATGTACGAACATGGTTAATAGACATATGTAGTATGTATCAAAAACAGGAAGGCATGTCATTATCAAAGGTATAATGTGTAAAGTAAGCAGATGCAATTTAACCAAATTGGAAGCAATACAAGCTAGACACCATATGCAACATGCAACCACATTTGACAGTGGGAAGTTAAAGCAAGCACCTGGGATGGTTGTGTGTGGCAATTGAGATCATCAACTGCAGAGCTACGTTTACTGTCTCCAACTGCTGACACTGCACACATTAGAGCGCTGAAACGCTTACTGCTTATCTTCGAATTACACTGGAGCGACTTCTGTCTTTTCTTTTCTGCATTCATCAACACTGCATCAGAGTCTGAAATACCCATGCATAAAAAAACAATAGTGTGAGTATGGGTGAAGTGTGTGCACAATTAGTACAGTGTAAAGGTACTACCTCTGTCCAGGTTTATTGGTCCCCATTGTATTCCGTGCCAAATTTTGACCATAGAGTAAACTAAGAAAATGTTCACGCATGTCACCAAACATTATATTTTTCAAAATTATGTTCAAATACGAATCCAATGAGATAATTTTTCTTGACATGCATTAACATTTTGTTAGTTAAATCTTTAGTCAAAATTTGGCACAACCTATAAAAGGGACCTATAAACCAGGACGGAGGTAGTAGCAGATAGCAGGTCGGTGAGAAATAAATGACGGGAGACATATGATAGCTCTACAACATGCATGACACACTCAATTACTACAGGATTCTAAGAAAATAACAGTCGACTGAAAGCAAATAGGTCAGTCCATTTTTTCTGCACCGTCCGATGTACAAAGAACAGGCAAATCACCTTCATCTACCTCCAGCCAGTCAGTGTTGACAATCTTCCTCGAAATGCCAGTGACCATCGGCCCAGTATTCCTCCCCTGCCTGCGCCCTCCCGTCGACCTCACCACACCGCCTTGCTTGGCACCGCTCCCCGGCCATCCAGCAACCATCTTTCAAAGTTATTGGCACACTATATAGTTCTTGTGCCATAGTTGCATGTTTTGGAAAAAAGCTACTAGTGGGTTGTACTATCTATTTAGGAATAGAAGATGTGTACATGGAAGTTGTAGGAAAAGAGATAACATGGAGGATCTCAATTCCTATGAGTAGGGATTGGAAAAGAGATGTCATTTGGTTCACATCATAGGAACTTTTCTATTGAATCTAGAGATGACATGTATCTCAATTCCTATGAGGATGGATTAGTAAAGAGATGTAATTTGGTTCATATCATAGGAACTTTTCTATTGAATATATGCTAATGTTTATTTTCCTTTGAAATTAAGGGAGTATAGGAATCCATTCATATGAACCAAGTGGCTCTAAAGCTATAGAAATGATATCATGTTTATTTCCTTTGAAATGTAGAGTATATGAATCTATTCCTATGAACCAATTGGCTCTAAAGGAAAAAAATCCTATAAAAATCATATCATACAGAGTTCCTATGATATTCCTCGACACTAAAGGATGGTTGAAATTGCTGCGGGTGATACGATGGTCTTTCTTTGTAGACTCCTCACCCATCTTTATAGTTACCTCTCGAAGATGAATGAAATGATATATACAGGGTATTCTACATGTGCAATTTGGTACACGAAAACTCGGTAAAAGTTTGCAAGGTTCTAATTTTCAATAAAGCTATATGCACTGCATTTCGGAACGGAGGGAGCATACGGCAGTTGCTAACACTCGCGTGGAAGATTTGTGTGTAGGAGGAGTGGCTGTTCTGTTAAATGACATGGCAAAACTAACACTGTCGGATGCCGATCTAACGGTTCTTACGGTGTTCGTCAGGAAAAGGCTTGTGGCGAACGTTTGTCGGATAATGATTTACGGACACATGCATTGCATTGATACGTGCCCCCCTCTCTCACGCACACGCACCCTCACGAGTCACAACTCTCCCGAGTCCTCTCGCAGACTTGCACATGGCACCCATCGTCTATCTGCAGGTAGACATCACGCACATATGTGCTCTTCACACCCTACCCTTAGAACTTCTAAAAAACAAAAGACGGCGCACACATTTTATTTTAGCTCACACGTCACACACTTATATTATTACTCTTGCGGCGAACGTTCTTTGGGCATAGTATATATTGTACTCTCATGAAGAGAAGCGGTGCACGCACGCACTAGTTCTCTCACACCCACTCGCGGGTACACGTAGGAGCGCATTTTTTGAAGCCGGTACAACAAAATCACTCCACTATATATAAAAGCAGGAGCCTTGGCGCTTGCTTTACTAGGGTTCCTCTCGTTCACTCTCTCATGCTCTCCAGATCTAAGCAAGACATAGGTGGCCACACTCTCTCTCTCTCAGCTCACGGCTGGTCACAAATCCGTCCGGACAACCTCGACCGAGGTAGGGGGTGTAGGTGCAGCATTCACGCTGTCATCAGCGGCGAGGGAGGAGACCAATAGCTGCCTGCGTGTCCCGGTCGGTGGTCGTGCCGTTCTCTTCGAGAGAGCGCCAGCTCGGGAGGGCCTCCGACCCCTTCTTCCTCCCTGTGGTATTGTGGCCAAGATGTGGCCTCCCGACACCGTCTTTGCCACATGCCGACGACCCTCAGGTATATATTCCTTTGAAACCTGCCTTGCTCTGCTGCCCCAACTCTTCCCCTTTCGTGTGGATCCTTTTCTACTTCCGTCCGCTGTTCCAAAGCCACCTAGACTTCTACTATTATTAGAAGTAAAGCTAGTTCATACAGTCAACTCAAAGCGTTGGTTCAAACAGGGAAGAAAGTGGGAAAGCTGTAGCATGAATCTAGGACTTGGTTCTAAGAGGAAACGGGGGAAAGTAGTAATATCTGTCACTGTTTAAATAACCGTATTTCGTATTTGCGCAAACAGGGATGTTTGTCTCCATATCATTTCGGGATGTCTATCTCCGTATCGTTTCTATCCGCGCAATAAAAAGCACACACCTCAGTTTTAGTACAACTGCGCAAAATGAGATGGCTATCCCTCGTTGCCGTCATCTAACCTCCCGTCTTCAAGGTATCCCTACATTGGTAGTAACTAAGGTAGAATGACCAACGCAATCTAAAAGAAGCTGATTCGTATGTTTTACTTCCTGATTGCAGTGTAGGGACGAGTAAAAACAACTGCATCCTAGTCCGGAATGCACTTTCTACCAGTTCATCCATGGACCGAGGACTAGCTGGCACGGCTTCACGGTGGTTTTTTGGACAGGTGCGCAGACAAGAGGCATTATGGTCTGCTTATTTCTGCAAATAGTGGTGCTTAAATTTAGTGGAATGCACAAGAATTTCACCTGGTCAGTACACTGCATGGTTCAGTTCAGCATTCCAGATGAGACCACAATTATAATTGGTTATTCTGGAATGAGAGAACCTAACCCTGGATGGTGGCAACAAGAAAAAACCAGAGTGAACTCTAGGAAATTTAAGCCTGCCGGGAGGCCCTTTGCTCAGAGAAGCCTTGCTTGTTTTTTCCTGATTTGTAAACCTTCTCACAACTTTGTCTTTTGCTGTGAACTAGTATATGTTTGTTATGTTCTATGAATCATTGAGATGTATAAAACTGCTTAACTTATGCTTTTCAAGATTTTTATGAAGACGAGTTTAATGTGAGTGTTCCACATGAGCGCTGGACTAGCGTTGAACGTTTGGAATTTATTACATTGTGGCCTCAATTAACTGCATGAACCACTGTAACAAGATACATAGTTGCTTATATGTCAGACAATAGATTGTTGATTGTTAGCTGGTGGATAGCCTAGTGTTGAAGCGAGCTGAGCCAATGTGCTGTGTTTTGCACAACTGCTTACAAGTGGGGTAGCACCAACAGTGTTTACAAGTACTTATGTATACGTTGACGCACGGTTCTCGAACGAGTGCTCTATTTCATCAAAACACACACTGCTCGTATGATAAACCGTGACAACTTATGTCTTACCATGCCATATTCATGAAAAAACTAGTGAGGACGCATCTGTTTCGGCAACAATTACGATGGTTCTCACATGATTCACGGGCACACAAAAGTAGCAGCAGTTCCCATAGACGGATTCAAATAGAGTACTAGCCCCAGAGGGGTCGATAACAGGCAAGGTTCGGATAATTAGACACAATCCGAACTACTATTAAACACTAGCTAGGGCAACTATTTCATGCCTCGATCTAATTTGGGCTGGACACAAGATGGACCTTGCCATGAACATCATCGAGGACGTCCCGCAGCAGCTCAATCCTGTGAACCTTCATGAAGACAACCTTGTGGCCTTGCCACTGATAAACTTGTTTGTGGAGGCATGCCACGTCATCTTCCTGCGTAAGCTTGACAAGAATAGTATGCCTCACAAATGAAGGAGTAGCTTTGAACTTCTTGTGCTTCAGTACACCCTGGACAACACGCCTGGCAACAGTGAGGCTGGAATACAACTCTTCATTGGTATAACCGCAAATGGCTTCCAGGATCCAACAACCTAAGAACTCTGTTTTCCCAGTGCGTATATTCAGGTCGTCCGCCTCATAGTGAGTGACATGCACAACAACACAATCCTTGTCTGCATCAGGGCTCTAATTGAAACAGAAACAAATTCTGAATTACTTTTCAGTATAAGAAACACAAGTTATTTAAACCACTATGTATAGCATGGCATCGAAGCTAATAAAATTTTGCATCATTAATCACCACATACTTCCTTTTCTAAAAAAATCACCACATACTTAGATGAAAAACCACAATCGAGATCAGCAAAGTAGGAAATCACCTTGGGCAGCTCAGCGGGGGGGGGGGGGGGGGACACATCCTCAAAGGGGGAAAACTGCTCCTGTAGTGCCACGGGGGCTGTAACCTCAAACGGGGCATTGACCATATCAGTAGTGGCCGTGAGCGTATCTGGGGTCGGCTCGGTGGTTGCCTCCATCTTCTTGGAGCTCTCTGTCTCGTGGGGATCAGCCTCACGTGTCTGCTCCAATATCGGCAGATCTTTGCCTGGTTCTCCTTGGTCCATCATGAAACTGACGAATACTAGGAGACCACTGAAAGGAAAACACAATCGCAATGACAATGAAACAAAAAAAAAGAGTGAGGATCGGTTACTGCTTTGCAAAAGTTCTTTTTTTCTCTAAACGAAAATATACCAACATCACGGATCCGCTTACCTTCCCTTCGTTGGGAGAGAAGAACAGTGGCAGATGCGAGTGTTGCCTTCCCTGAAGACGGTGAGGGAGAAGGGGATTCAGCGAAGAGTGAAATGATGGTTGCTTCGTCCGTCAAACTTAGACTGCGGGGAGGTGGGGTTTTGTGATACGACGGCTCGTTACTGCCGCGCTATGACCGGGGTGACTCTCTACCTACATACTGCCTTCTAATTTTGTGGATGGCATTTGGGCCTGCGCACTGCATGGCCCGCATGTTGGTGAACAAAAGTATAATGACATTCAGTAGAGAGAGACGTTTCAATGACCTAGGAGGAGCCAGAAGCGGTAGAGTGTCTCCACTGTACTAGTACTAATTGTTTTTCTGGGTAGCTGTAGAGTGTCTCCACGGTACTAGTAGTAATTGTTTCTCTGGGCCCAAGACAAAACAGCCAATTCACA
This sequence comes from Triticum timopheevii, assembly GCA_963921465.1. Lineage (NCBI taxonomy): Eukaryota > Viridiplantae > Streptophyta > Magnoliopsida > Poales > Poaceae > Triticum > Triticum timopheevii. The sequence continues at coordinate 112,513,361 of OY997270.1, forward strand.
CTAGTAAATAGTAAAATCAATTCAAAAGGCGCTACCCACACCCAACACACCGCCTCGCCCCCCCAAAAAAACCTAGGTGCTCTTCTTCCTCCTCGTTCCCACCCACCTCACGTCAACTCGCTCCACTCGTACCCCCAAATTCCTCACCTCACTCCTACAGAAAACCCCAGCTCCCCTTCTTCCTCACTCCTACAGAAAACCCCCAGCTCCCCTTCTTCTTCGCTCGCACTACAACTAGGCTCGTCATTCGTTACTCTGCTCAAATCCGTGAGCGCGACGCGATGCCCTCGAGGAAAATGGAGTTGGCTGACCCCAGCGCCAAGAAGATGAGGCTCCTGCCAGCGGCGACGCCTGTTGTAGATCCCGCACCCGGCAGCGCGGGGAGAAGCGGCGACCCCGCCCCCACCGGATCCCAGGAACCCGTAGAATCTCGGGTGGACCGCATCAGCGATCTCCCGGACGCCATCCTTGGGGAGATCATCTCGCTTCTCCCCACCAAGGATTGCTGCTGCACCCAAGTCCTCTCAATTCGGTGGCGCCCTCTATGGCACGCGGTGCCCCTTAATCTCGACTGTCATTAGCTATCTCTCTTCAATGATTTTGAAATCCCCAGAGCCATCATCTCCTCCCACCAGGGCTCCGTTCAAAGCCTCTGCATCCCGTCATGCTACCTGAGCAAGTATATCATGCCCTGCACGGTGGACGCCTGGCTGAAATCCCCTGAATTCACAGAACTACAACTGCTTGAGTTCTACTATTCCCCTGGAAATCACATACCACATACCGAACGCCATGAACTTGTGCCCTCAGCACCAATGTCCATCTCGCGGTTTTCCTCCTCTCTCCACACCGCCACCTTTGCACTGTGCTACCTACCAGACAATCTGGTACTAAACCTTCAACTCCCATTTCTCAAGAAACTTTCACTTGTGCGGGTTCATATATCGGAGCCCTCATTGCACAACATCATCCACTCCAGTTGCCCTGCCCTGGAGTTCTTGGTGCTTGTTTTCACAGTTAGAATCGGTTATCTCCAAATAAAGTCGCCTAACCTTGTAAGAATTGGAATTTCTTTTGACGGAAGGCAGCTGATCATCCAAGATGCCCCTTCACTTCAAAGGTTGATCCTTGATTCTAGTTATTCACCGTTGCAAATAACCGTCCTCTCTGCGCCTAAACTGGAGACCTTGGGTGTAATACATGATCTCGGTGCTCATTTCAATATGGTGTTTGGCTCCACAGTTCTTCAGGTACTTTATATTATCATCTACACTTGTAACCATAAGCTGCATTTTAAATTTCTCCGCATAATTTATATATCATCTTGGAGTACACATTTTGTACTAATATTATGTTCTATGCTCAATGAAGAGTTTCTCCATGGATGGCCTATCAATGGTGCTGGATTCTGTCAAGATCTTATATATCCAAATGAATAGTTTTGATCTGAACAATATTATTGACTTGCTGCAATGCTTTCCATGTCTGGAGAAGTTGTATATAAAGGTGATAATTTCACGCACATTGGAAGCCTGCATATAGTGTACTAGAATTAACCGTTCAGCCGTTGCTCTTTCGACACTCTTCTTTTAGACCTTAACTGTTTTCAATCTTCATGTCTATTTAGGCAATAGGACGGGGTAAGAAAGTTATAACCAATCGGTGGATTCGTAAGCATCGGGATTTTCTCACTTCTCATGAGATTCGATTGAAGACAATAACGCTAGAACGATATGTAGCCAACCGTGCAAACACAAGATTTGTCACATTCTTCCTGCTGAATGCGAGGTTACTATTGTCCATCAGGCTTAAGTTTATCAGCAGCATGGTTTTGACGGATGGGTATGTCGAAGAGCAAAAAAAGGAGTTTTAGGTGGGCAAAAGAGCTTCTAAACATGCTGGGCTTCTATTTACAACATATTGTGGTCATAATCCAGTAAATTTTACGACCCAGGATGTTCACTCTATGGACCTGACCGATCCATTTGACTGTGACTGCCGAAAACAGTGCTGGAGTTAGATGTTGTTGCCCTTTTCAATCTGGTTATTTTTGTAAACCTGATGAACAATAGACCCTCGTGCTTTTGTACAGTTTGTAAGCTGGAGTTAGATGTTCCTGCCCTTTTCAACTCGGCTGTGACTATCATATTTTCTTTGAAACAAGGCAAATGGCTTGCCATTCGTTTAATTTAGAGTGAAATATTGTAACAAATCACAACCAAGGGAAATAACATCACTCATGTCGGTTGCTTGAGCTCACTGTGCATTACAGAAGCCAAGTGATTAGCCCCCACCAGCACCCACAAACTTATTTCGAACTAGCACATCAAATGGGCTGTAAATTTTCATAGGAAAGGCTGCATGACCGTGACAGATTTGGATTCTGACATCTCTTGTATTCTTCTTCCTCCAGCTGCCCAAACCAAACCACCCCATCGGCTCCGCGTGCTCCCGCCTCCCATGGCTGGCTGCGCCTTCGCCGCCCTACCGTACATACCCTCCAATGTTGGCCAGTCCCTCCCTCTATTCCCCCACACGTCCTGTTATTCTCCGGCGATGTCAGCCCCAACATGCACCCGTGCCTGAACTAGTCAACCCTCGTACTCCCCTCTGCCTGCGAATTGACCGGCGCATCTTCAACGGCTCCTGTTCGTTCCGTCCGAGGCCTCGCCGTCGTCCTCCGCCTTGCGGCCTTGGTTCGCTCGCCGTGCGTGGTGCGCCACCCTCTTGCGTTGTCAACATCGTCAACAACCGAGAGGAACAAGGAGATGACTGTACATGGAGAGGATGACAGTAGGGACCCACCAGCGTCATGGCAGTAGGCAAGCAAGTGCCTCTATAGTACAAGCCCAAAAATATGGTTCCTCCTAATGGTTGGACATCTGGGGCTCACGCCATTGTCAACGTAGTCAATAAACGAGAGAATTACACTACGAGCGGCTGACACCAGGGACCCAGCAAGTCGCGCAGTTTTTTTTGAGGAATAAGCAACTGTTATTTATACTAGTTTTAGCGACGGATCAGGGTAACAACGGGGCTGTGCGGGGGCTGTGGCCCGTCTAGCCAGGGTTTTATTTATGTTTACCACATTATGAGCCCACTTGTGTTTTTTTCTTGCTGAAAATGGCTAGCCCAGTTCTATTTTTTTAAATAAATACCCAAACAAGGCCTACTTGCTTTATCGGCCCTGCTGGGATGCAAATCTTTCAAGACGATGATAGTTTCATTCGGTTTGCCCAGAAATGGCGTGTACATTTTTTAAAACACATCAAACCGGGAATTAGTTTCAACTTTTTTTAATTACAAGATCTTAAATTCCATTGATTTTTATGCGTGGACAATTATTTGGCTTTTATATTTATATAAATTAATTATCAAAATAGTTTGAATGTGAATTGATATTTCTGGATTAAAAATAGTTGACCGCACCGAAATATGCAAAATTTCGTATACTTTTTAACTGTGGCCACAATATGGGGTGTAATGCTAACAAAAAAGAAGATGGGCTCCAAAAAAAATCTTAAGAATTAGCAAATGGGCTGTACATTATTAGAAATAATGGCAGATGGGCTGTATGCTGTTTTCCACAGATTTTAGGCTGACTTGTGCGCCTAGTATAGGTTGACGCGTATGCTTTCATAAAAAAAAGGTTGACGCACACGCAACGCCCTGTCAACTTAGTCAACACACGAGAGCAGTGACTGTTGGATGTCCATCCAACGGCTGTCGTGCTTCTTCAATCTCTGCTTTTCATGCTCCAGCCACTCAAACAAGCGCCGGCGGGACTGCCTGCTCCCTCCTCCCGCGGCCGGCTATGCTGCCGCGCAGGCCTCACGGCCCCACTGTACTCCCATTGCTGGCCTAGCCATCCCTCTACTCACCCACACATGCTGTTATTCTCCAGCGACGGCAGATGAACCAGTAAACCCTCGTACTCCTCCACGTGGGAAACAACTGCGGAGTATTCCCTGGCTCCGTGTCGTTCCCTTCCTAGGCCTCGCCATCATCCACCGCCCTGGTGCTCTCGGCACGGCCTGGTCAACGTGGTCAATGAAAGTGGACTGTACGTGGAGAGGCTGATAGCTGGGTCCACGGCCGCATGCAAGGAAATGCCTCCTTATTACGCGCAAAATAATGATTCCTCCACCTGACAGCTAGGACCCACAGGAAGGGCCCCTGTATTTCGCGAAAAAAATGTTCCCCCCGCTGACAGGTCGAACCCACCAGCTATATCTTCGCACGCAAGGAAGTGCCTCCTTATTACGCCCAAAAAAATGAATACCCCCCTGCTAGCTGGGACCCACCGTATTGTTGGGCTGACTTGTGGGCCTACTAAGTTGACGGGGACGGAGGGCTTTGTCAACTTAGTCAATACTCCAGTGACCGTATGCTGTCCATCCAACGGCCATAGTGCTTCTTCAACCTCTGGTCTTCTTGCTCCAGCCGCTCAAAGCAGCGCCGGTCGTGTCGCCTGCTCCTGCCTCTCGTGGCCGGCTGTGCTACCGCCTGCTCCTGCCTCCCGTGGCCCGGCTCCGCGTCGTCCCCTTCCTAGGCCTCACCGTCGTCCACCGCCGTGGTGCTCTCAGCGCGGCGTGGTCAATGTGGTCAACCACCAACTTCCATCGGAAGAGTACTGTACGTGGAGAGGCTGATAGCTGGGTCCACGGCCACAACCCAGTTTTTTTGTGATTTGCCAAGTAAGTCGCTTTGTCAGGCCTGTTGGGCTGCAAATCTTTCAAGACGAGGAGAGCTTTCATTTGGCTGGCCGAGAAAATGGCCCATCAGTAATTAGAAATGGGCTGTACATTTTTAAAACACATCAAACCAACAATTAGTTTCAAATATATTTTTTTCATTTCAAGATTTTAAATTAAATTAATTTTTATGCGTGGAGAATTTGTTGGATTTTATATTGATATACATTTATTTTTAAAATCAGTTTGAATGTGAGTCGAAATCTTGGGATTAAAAACAGTTCGACCGCACCGAAATATGCAAAATTTCATATAATTTTTTAACCGTGGCCACAATATGGGCTATAATGCTAACAAAAAGAATATGGGCTCCAAAAAAACCTTAAGAATTAGCAAATGGGTTGTAAATTATTAGAAATAATGGCAGATGGGTTGTATGTTGTTTTCCACAGATTTGAGGCTTTCCTAAAAAAAGGTTGACGCACAAGCAGTGACGGTTGGATGTCCATCCAACGGCTGTCGTGCTTCTTCAATCTCTGCTCTTCCTGCTCCAGCCGCTCAAACAAGCGCCGGTGGGACTGCCTGCTCCCTCCTCCCCGCGGCCGGCTGTGCTGTTGCGTAGGCCTCACCGCCCCACCGTACTCCCATCGCTGGCCTAGCCATCCCTCTACTCACCCACACCTGCTGTTATTCTTCGGCGACGGCAGACGAACCAGTAAACCCTCGTACAGTCGTACTCCCCTCCGCGTGGGAAACAACTGCCGAGTCTTCCCTGCCTCCGTGTCGTCCCCTTCCTAGGCCTCGCCATCGTCCACCGCCGTGGTGCTCTCGGCGCGGCGTGGTCAATGTGGTCAACGACCGACTTCCATCGAAAGAGTACTGTGCGTGGAGAGGCTGACAGCTGGGTCCATGGCCGCAGCAAGGAAGTGCCTCCTTATTACGCGCAAAATAATTGTTCCTCCACCTGACAGCGGGGACCCACCGGACGGGCCACCGTATTTCACAAAAAAAACGTTTCCCCCCTGACTGCTGGGACCCACCAGCTACACCTTCGCACGCAAGGAAGTGCGTCCGGGCAAAAAAAACGATTTGCCCCCCTGACTGCTGGGACCCACCAGCTACATCTTCGCACGCAAGGAAGTGCGTCTGAAAAAAAAAAACGATTCGCCCCCCTGACTGCTGGGACCCACCAGCTACATCTTCGCAGGCAAGGAAGTGCCTGACAGTTGGGACCCACCTGGTCGAAGCGTACGCAGTGTTGTCATTCTGGTCGCGAACGTGTACGTACATACTGGTGGATGTAGAGGCGCGCACGTGTCGTAGTAGAGGCGCGCACGTAGCATGTACACGTACGTACAACGGCGAGGGTGCAAGAAAGAAAATACGGCCACGTACGTACATACGGGCAGGGTCTCGAATGCCTACTCGCGCATACGTACATGGCTGGGTCGAAACGGAGAAACAGCATCGTCGTCGTGTTCATGGGGAGGCAACGGAATGCGTCGTGTTCATGGGGAGGCAATGGAATGCGTCGTGTTCATCGGGAGGCAACAGAACACGTGGGAGCCAACCGGCTGGGTCGGAACAGAATGCATGGTCGTGTTCATCGGGAGGGCTTGGACGGAACAGGCGATGGAAACGAGGCTTGGCGTACCGCACAACGGAGGAAACGGACCTCCTACGTTCGGAACATGGTCCTGTTGATCAGGAGGGGTGTGGCGTACCGCAAAACGGAGGAAACGGACCTTCTACGGTCGAAACGGGGGTCCTGTTGATCGGGAGGGGTGTGGCGTACCGCAAAATGGACGAAACAGACCTCCTACGGTCGAAACGGGGGTCCTGTTGATCGGGAGGGATGTGGCATACCGCAAAACGGAGGAAACGGACCTCCTATGGTCGGAACAGGGGTACTGTTGATCGGGAGGGGTGTGGCGTACTGCAAAACGGACGAAACGGACTTGTGTTGGAGCGCTACGGTCGAAACGGGGGTCCTGTTCATCGGGAGGGGTGTGGCGTACCGCAAAACGGGACTCCACGGGATACTGTTCATCTCCACCGTTGACCTCCTCCAGCCTCCACGGGCTACCGTCGACCTCCTCCAGCCTCCACGGGCTTCTGTTCATCCAGCCTCCACCGCGCGCTACTCCACCGGCTACTGTTCAACCACCCCTCCACCGTCTAATGTTCATCCAGCCCTCCACCGTCTACTGTTCATCCAGCCCTCCACACCACAGGGTCCTGTTCAACCACCCCTCCACGGCCAGCCCTCCACCATCTACTGTTCATCCAGCCCTCCACACCACGGGTTCCTGTTCATCCAGAGGCAACGCCACTGCTCACTGTTCATCCAACCCCCCTGCAACACTCACTGTTCATCCAATCGATCGGCTTCAGTTAGCAGCAGTAGCAAAGGAATCGCTCCATCGGGTTCAGTTAACAGCCATCGATCGATCGCTCGGGTTCAGTAACGCGTAGCCTGTAGTGCAATCGCTCGGGTTCAGTTAGAGCCAATGCCTCGCACACATGTGCGTACGTACGAGAGAAACGCGCATCGCTCGGTCCCCGACCTCCCACCGTAATCGGCAACTCCCCGAAATTTTCCTCCCCCTCGCTTCTACCACGGTTTTTTTCATCATGGACGGCCCAAAGAATGTCATGCAGCTGCGTCTCCGGCCCGCCCAGGATGAAAAGCCCATTTTCTGTCATGATTTTTTGTCATAGAAGTAGGAGCCCACCACATCTATGATGATACTGGGTTTTGTCACCATTATCATCATAGAAGTGTCATATGTATGACAGAATTTTTTTTTGTTCGACCCAAAATGTCATGGATGTGTCTTTTTTTGTAGTGATAATTAGAGAGCAATTTTTATTGCTTTCAACATGACAACTTACTTGAAGGATCTTACTCAATCCATAGGTAGGTATGGTGGACTCTCATGGCAAAACTGGGTTTAAGGATATTTGGAAGCACAAGTAGTATCTCTACTTGGTGCAAGGAATTCTGCTAGCATGAGGGGGGAAGGCAAGCTCAACATGTTGGACGATCCATGGCAATATACTTTAACTGAGATGTGAGAAAACATAACCCATTACGTTGTCTTCCTTGTCCAACATCAACTCTTTAGCATGTCATACTTAATGAGTGCTCACAATCATAAAAGATGTCCAAGATAGTATATTTATATGTGAAAACCTCTCTTTCTTTATTACTTCCTATTAATTGCAACGATGACCAAAACTATGTTTGCCAACTCTCAACAACTTTTAAGCCTCATACTCTTTATATGTGAAGTCATTACTATCCATAAGATCAATATGAACTCTTTTATTCTTTTTATTGTTTCTATTTTCTCAAGGTCATAGCAAGATAGCAAAGCCCTCGACTCAACACTAATCTTTATTATATATAGCTCACAGACTAGATTACATAGAGAGATCACAAAGCAAAACTCAAAACTAATTCATACCAAAACTTTATTCTACTAGATCAAGATATTACTAAAAGGATCAAACTAAGTAAAACGGTAAAGGTAGGAGTGTGATGGTGATACGATACCGGGGCACCTCCCCCAAGCTTGGAAGTTGCCAAGGGGAGTGCCCATACCCATGTGATTATGTCTCCTTCTTCAGAGTTGGTGTTGTAATCTTCTTGGCGATGATGCCCCTCAGGATACGATTCTCCTCCTTGAGCTTATTAACTTGTTGCTTGAGGTCCATATTTTCCTTGCGGAGCTTGCCCGTGACAGCTAAAGCTCCTTTTACCCAAGGATGCTGCATAGCTTCTGGAGAACAAGTGACACTCTTTTTCATATTTTCATAAGAAAGGAATTTAACATTGGAAGGCATGACCGAGTTTGGAATAGCTGAGTTCTGTAGTTCCCCCATCATGAATCCTACTTGGAAGCGAGAGGTAACTTCTTGATCCTCCTCCATGGCATCTATCCTTTTCAAGTCGGCCTCCATCTCATCCTCCGTTGATGGCCCAAAGTGATAAGCATCGCTGTTTGCTCCTGGACCTGGCATCGGGTGGGACACCCGACTCTCCCCGACTGACTCTTGAGAAGACATCTTGCTCTAAATCTATAACAGAAACAGCTCGAAATAAAAACAGAAGATTTTTGCGTGATACGGTGGTCAAAACCTTCGGAAGATTATATAATGAATTTTTACTGACCAAAAGAAGTAACGTGCAAGAAAACGGAGTCCGGGAGGCACACGAGGTGCCCACGAGATAGGGGGGGCGCACCCAGTAAGGGTGGGCGCGCCCTCCACCCTCATGGAGGCCTCGTGTACTTCCCAAATTACTTCTTGCTTTCCTAAATTCTTAAATATTCCAAAACAGAGAAAAATTGATATTAGAATTGTTTTGGAGTCGGTTTACTTACCGTACCACATACCTATTCCTTTTCGGAGTCTGAAACGTTCTGGAAAGTGTCCCTTATGTATTCCTCCGGGGTTACGGTTTCAATAATATTAGTTTCAACATTTATAGGATTACCTGAGATATAATGTTTGATTCTTTGACCGTTCACCACCCTCGGACTTGTGCCTTCGAAGTTGTTGATTTTTATGGCACCGGAATGATAGACCTCCTAGATAACGTAAGGATGACCTTCCCACTTAGAGAGAAGTTTTCCTACAAAAAATCTTAAGCGAGAGTTGAATAGCAACACATAATCACCGATGTTAAACTCACACTTTTGTATCCTTTTGTCATGCCATCTTTTAACTTTTTCTTTGAACAACTTGGCATTCTCATAGGCTTGGGTTCTCCATTCATCAAGTGAGCTAATGTCAAATAACCTCTTCTCACCGGCAAGTTTGAAGTCATAGTTGAGCTCTTTAATAGCCCGGTATGCTTTATGTTCAAGTCCGAGAGGTAAGTGACATGCTTTTCCATAAACCATCTTATACAGAGACATACCCATAGGATTTTTATATGCAGTTCTACAGGCCCATAATGCATCATCAAGTTTCTTGGACCAATTTTTCTAGATCTATTAACAGTCTTTTGCAAAATTAATTTGAGCTCTCTATTACTCAACTCTACTTGACCGCTAGACTGTGGGTGATAAGGAGATGCAATTCTATGATTAACATCATACTTGGCAAGCATTTTACGAAAAGCACCATGAATAAAATGTGAACCACTATCAGTCATTAAGTATCTAGGGACTCCAAACCTCAGAAAAATAACTTCCTTAAGCATCTTAATCGAGGTGTTATGATCAACACTACTAGTTGGAATAGCTTCTACCCACTTAGTAGCGTAATCAACAGCAACCAAAATATGTGTATATCCATTAGAGGCAGGAAAAGGTCCCATATAATCAAAGCCCCAAACATCAAATGGTTTAATAACAAGAGAATAATTCATAGGCATTTCTTTACGTCTACTAATATTACCAATTCTTTGATATTCATCACAAGACAAGACAAACTTACAAGCATCTTTGAAGAGAGTAGGCCAATAAAAACCGGATTGCAATACCTTATGTGCAGTTCTATCTCCAGCATGGTCTCCTCCATATGGTTCGGAGTGACACTTGCGTAGGATCTGTTCCTGTTCATGCTCAGATACACAACGTCTAATAACACCATCTACTCCTTCTTTATAAAGGCGTGGGTCATCCCAGAAGTAATATCTTAAACAATAGAAGAACTTTTTCTTTTGCTGGTATGTGAAACTAGGTGGTATAAATTTAGCAACAATGTAATTGGCATAATCAGCATACCATGGAGCAGTACGAGAAGCATTAATGACCGCTAATTGTTCATTAGGAAAGCTATCATCAATAGGGAGTGGGTCATCAAGAACATTCTCTAACCTAGAACAGTCGTCTGCAACGGGGTTCTCAGCTCCCTTTCTATCAATAATATGCAAATCAAATTCTTGGAGCAAGAGAACCCATCTAATAAGTCTAGGCTTAGCATCTTTCTTTTCCATAATATATTTAATAGCAGCATGATCAGTGTGAATAGTTACTTTAGAGTCAACAATATAAGGTCTGAACTTATCACAAGCAAATACAACTGCTAAGAACTCTTTTTCAGTAGTAGCATAATTTCTCTGGGCAGTATCAAGAGTTTTACTAGCATACTGGATAACATTTAATTTCTTATCAACTCTTTGCCCTAGAACAACACCTACAACATAATCACTAGCATCACACATAATTTCAAAGGGTAAATTCCAATCAGGTGGCTGAACAATAGGTGCAGTGATCAAAGCTTTCTTAAGTATTTCAAATGCATCTACACAATCATCATCAAAGACAAAATGAATATCTTTTTGCAATAAATTAGTCAGAGTCATAGAGATTTTAGAAAAGTCCTTAATGAACCTCCTATAAAAATCGGCATGACCAAGGAAACTTCTTATACCTTTAATGTCCTTGGGACATGGCATCTTTTCAATAGCATCAACTTTAGCTTTATCAACTTCAATACCTATTTCAGAAATTTTATGCCCCAAGACAATGCCTTCATTAACCATAAAGTGGCATTTTTCCCAATTCAAGACGAGACTAGTGTCTTCACATCTCTACAAAACTTGATCAAGGTTGCTCAAGCAATCATCAAAAGAGGATCCGTAAACGAAGAAGTCATCCATGAATACCTCACAAATCTTTTCACAGAAGTCAAAGAATATAGCCATCATACATCTTTGAAAGGTAGCAGGTACATTACGTAAACCAAAAGGCATACGTCTATAAGCAAAAGTACCGAAAGGGCAAGTAAAAGTAGTTTTTGATTCATCATCCGCTGACATAGGTATTTGAGAGAAACCAGAATAACCATCTAGAAAGCAGAAATGTGTATGTTTGGATAGCCTTTCTAGCATTTGATCAATAAAAGGTAAAGGGTAATGATCTTTCTTAGTAGCTTTATTTAATTTACGGAAATCAATTACCATCCTATAACCTGTAATAATTCTTTGTGGAATCAATTCATCTTTATCATTAGGAACGACAATAATACCTCCCTTCTTAGGGACGCAATGGACAGGACTTACCCAATCACTATCAGTACGGGATAAATTATACCTGCCTCAAGGAGCTTTAGTATCTCCTTTCTTACCACTTCTTTCATCTTAGGATTCAACCGTCGTTGATGATCTCTAACTGGTTTGGAACTTTCATCCAATTTAATTTTATGCTGGCATAGAGTGGGACTAATGCCCTTAAGATCATCCAGAGTATATCCAATAGCAACACAGTGCTTCTTCAGAGTTTTCAATAATCTTTCCTCTTCTTGCTCTGAAAGGTTAGTACTAATAATAACAGGATATATCTTCTTTTCATCAAAATATGCATATTTAAGATTATCAGGTAAAGGTTTGAGCACAAACACGGGATCACCCTTGGGTGGAGGGGGATCCCCTAGGATTTCAACAGGCAAGTTGTGTTTCAGAATAGGACCCTGTTGAAGGAATACTTCATCTATTTCCCTTCTTTCATTCATAAACATATCATTTTCATGGTCTAGCAAATATTGTTCTAACGGATCAATAGGAGGCACGACAATAGAAGCAAGACCAATAATCTCATCCTTACTAGGCAATTCTTTATCATGGGGTTGTCTATGAAACTTAGCAAAATTAAACTCATGAGACATATCCCCTAAGCCAATTGTAACAACATCCTTTTTGCAATCAATCCTAGCATTAACAGTATTCAAGAAGGGTCTACCAAATATAATGGGACAAAAGCTATCTTGTGGGGAACCAAGAACAAGGAAATCAGCAGGGTATTTAACTTTCCCACACAACATCTCTAACAATCCCAAATGGTGTGATAGTATCTCTATTGGCAAGCTTAATTGTAACATCAATATCTTCCAACTCAGCGGGTGCAATATCATGCATAATTTCTTCATACAAGGAAAATGGTATTGCACTAGCACTAGCACCCATATTACATAAGCCATGATAACAATGATCTCCTATTTTAACAGAAATAACATGCATGCCTACAACAGGTCTATGTATCTTAGCATCGGGTCTAGCAATATTAGCAGCCTGTTAATAGAAGTAAATAACATGCCCATCTACATTATCATCCAAGAGATCTTTAACCATAGCAATACTAGGTTCAACTTTAATTTTCTCAGGAGGTGTATATGTTCTAGTATTACTCTTACGAACCACAGTTGAAGCTTTAGCATGATCCTTTATTCTAACAGGAAAAGGTGGTTTCTCAACATAAGTAGTAGGAACAATAGGATCATTATAAGTGATAGTCTTTTCTTCAACTGTAACAGGTGCAACTACTTTTACTTCAATGGGAGGATTATATTTAAACCACTTCTCCTTAGGGAGGTCAATGCGAGTAGCAAAAGATTCACAGAAAGAAGCTACTATCTCAGAGTCAAGTCCATATTTAGCGCTAAATCCATGAAAAGCATCGGTATCCATAAAAGATTTAACACAATCAAACTTAGGTGTCATACCTGACTCCTTACCATCGTCGGAACCCCAATCTTCAGAGTTGCATTTAATTCTTTCCAGTAAATCCCACTTGAATTCAGTAGTCTTCAGCATATAAGAACCAACACATGAAGTATTAAGCATGGTGCGATCATTGAGAGAAAGCTGAGCATAATTTTTTTGAATAATCATATCTCTTGAGGGCTCATGATTGGGGCATGAATATAACAACGAATTAAGCCTCCCCCAAGCTTGAGCGATGCTCTCTCCTTCGCGAGGCCAAAAATTATATATATAATTACGGTCACGATGAACAAGATGCATAGGATAGAACTTCTGGTGAAATTTCAATTTCAATCATTTATAGTTCCAAGATCCCGTATCATCACATAGCCTATACCATGTCAATGCGTCTCCCTTCAAAGATAAAGGAAAGACCTTCCTCTTAACAACATCATCAGGAATACCTGCAAGCTTAAATAATCCACAGACTTCATCCACATAGACGTAGACGGGGCGTTCTACCCCGAACATGCTGGCGATGGTCGCGCCACGCTGCCGGATTGAGCCGATGCGGCTAGGCCCCTCAGGAGCCGGCGTGCCGCCAACAGCCCGGTGCATCTCGCGCCGGTAGGCGTCCAAGAGGCATCGCACGCTGGCCAGTCGGCCAGCGCTTTCAAGGAGCTGGATGCGGCATGCCTCCAGCATCCCAGTGTCTGCGTCTTCTGGGATGGGCGCCGTCAGGTCTCGCAGCGCCGCATCGAGTGGGTCTCGAGCATCTCCGGCCGAGCGCTCGCCACTATTTATGACGAGCACCTCCGTGACGGTGCTCCCGCCGCTGTGCTCGCGAGGAGGCGGCTCGTCGTAGATCACCACGTTGGTGGGGAACGCGTCAAGCGACGCCGTGTCGGAGTCGACGATCATCGGGTCGGTGGAGCAAACAGACTCCAGGTCCACAGCAGGCTCGCTGGTGACATGAAGCTGGTCGAGGAGGCTTACGAGGCGGCTCTCAGGGCAGCCGGTGCCCGCGTCGGAGGCCGGCTCGTCGGAGAGGTGAATCTCGCTGACAAGGTCGGCGAGGCAGCTCGCCACGCAGGCGATCTCCGCACCATGTAGCTCGTCGAGGCTGACACCGTCGGGCGTGCTGGGCTGGCTTTGCTCGCCAGGAAGGAACAAGGTTCCCGTCCAGAGCAGGTCTCCGGGAGACGGTGCACCTCGCCCCATGGTGGGCGCCAAATGTCGGGGGTTGGGTGCGACATATGCCAATGGATGGCTTATCATGGTGGGAGCAAGTAGAACGTCGCCGGTGCCTGGAAGCGGGATGAAGCGTAGACACGAACATCGACGTACTTTACCCAGGTTTGGGGCTCTCCTAGGAGATAACACCCCTAGTCCTACTATGCGGGGTCTCTGCATGATCACTAAGGCACAACTGATACAAAGGTGCTCCTTGAGCTGTGTGCTAGAGGTAGGAGAAGGCAAGGCTAGCTCTCTCCCTCCTCTAGGGGAGTGGCTAGTTCTAATGGAGTGGGAACCCTTTGCATGGGTGCCCTGGGGGGTTTATATATGCTTAGCCCCAGGGGTACAATGGTAATCTAGCCGGGTGCTGGGCCCGGCTGTCAGCGTCTCCGGCCTCCGGCTTCTCCGCCGACTACTGGGGCCCGCCGCCTGGTGGGCCCCGCCGACTTATCTAGTACGGAGCCGACAGGCCGCTCCCGCCGTTGGCGGGTCTGGTTGGTGGCTGCTCATTGTAGCCATGCTGCTAATGATGCGGGCTTGGTCACCTCAGTATGGCTACAGTCCTGCCGCCTGGCGAGAGATCACTGTAGCCACACCTGGTCTCATCAGGTTAATGATGCACTTGCTTCGAGGGAAGGGACAGCCGCCTGTTGGAGGCCGGCCTTCCCCAAGTCTGACTGGTTCGACATCCACCGTCTTCCAAGATGTCATTGCCTGATAGGTCCCACAGCCTGCGGGCCGTACCGACAGGTCGTCGTGGGGAACAGGGCTCCGCCCGTCTGGAATGACGTCGGGGGGAAGTGGTAACAATGCCGCGTCGTGCGGAGATCTAAGCATGTACGGGGCACTGTGGCCATGCCAAGCCCAAGATTCGGGGGTGAGGGGCTTTACTGTAGCCACGCCCTATCTCGTCCTCTTGATGGAGGTGCAGACTATGAGGGCACCAGGTGGCCGCCTATTCGACGTCGTCTTCTCTAGAGGCCGGCTGACTGGAGTCGGCCGCTCTTGGTGCCGTCTGCGTGTGGTTGGCCGTCCTCCAGTGGCCGACCGTTGAGCCAGCCGGCCCCTGGAGGGCGGAGCTTCAGCTTGGGTCATTGTGGGGCAAAGCCGGCCCAAAGTTTTGATAAGTTCAGGGTCTCGGGTGAGGTTGCCCGTGGCCCAAGTTTCGGGCCGGCTGCTGAGCAGGCGGTCCGGAACTTTAACTTGCAGGTGCCAAATGCTGACTTTATCTGATATCCCTTTCGCAGGACTACAACAATCTTCGCGTGGTCACCTTCAACTCCAGGGCCCGGGAGCTGGAGACGCAAACCGCCCACTTGTCCGAGAGCCGGAGTAAGCTTTGATTTCCTTTCTTCGTGGGGGCATGCTGGCGCACCCGCGGGTTGTAGTCCCCGTGGTTCGGGCCAACTGCTGAGCAGTCGGGCCGAATCTTCCCATTGACTTTATTTTTGCTGGCAACTTCTTCTCTGCGGGGGCGCGATAGCGCACCCGCGGGCTGTATTCCTCGAGATTCGGGCCGACTGCTGAGCAGTCGGGCCGGATCTCCCTGGCAACTGCATCCCTCTTTGTTATTTTGACTGATATTCTTTCTTCTTTCTTTTTACAGAGGCCAACGCCGCCTTGCAGCAGCAGCTGGGCGAAGCCAACACCGCCCTGCGCGGCAAGGAGGCGGAGTGCAGCAAACTGGCCGAGGAGCGTGCCCGGCTGGTCACTCAGCTCACGGAGCAGGCGTAGGCCCTCAAGACGGCTTAGAGGGAGGCGAAGGCGAAGGAGACCGACCTCCTCGCCGAGTTCGAGATCGAGCGCTCTGCATGGGCCGACAAGGAGGTGCAGATGACGGCCTGCTTCAGCAGCATCGAAGACTTGGTCGATGGTGAGCTTCATTTTCTTTGTTTCTTGTTTCGGGCTGCCGGCCCTAGTCTAGGCTGACTGCTAGTTTCTGACTTTGGCTTTCCTTGCCTTCTGTCCGAGCAGACTTCTTCCTGGGCCATTCCGTCGCTGTGAACCAGATCATCGAGGCCCAGCGCGAGGAACGGAGGGCAGAAGGCGTGCAGATTGCCGCTAACACCCCCCGGACCCTCAATGAGCAAATCCTCAGCATCCAGGCCTGTCTTCAGCTCGCCCTTCAAATGCTGCGCCGCCTTCAGCGCGTCGGGGCCCAAGCGATCTCCGCCCTCTGGCCAGGCGTGTAGGCTCCACGCACCCCCAGTAGGACTGTCGACTGGCTGGAGGTGGCGGCCGGCCGCCTGGAGGCCTAGAAGGGCTCTGCAGCCTGGGCAGGAGTGCACCGAGCCCTGGAGTTCGTTAAGGCATGGTACCCTGGGCTAGACTTAGCCCAGTTGACCATGTTTCAGCTGGATGCGCAGGAGGAGCTGGTGGCGGTGGAAGGCAAGCTTATCAACAGGGCGGCAGCGATCGCCGACTTCACCGACACTAGCGTCTTCATCCCGGAGATAGTCGAGGAAGGTGCCAAAGCGCCGCTGGAGTGTCTTGGGCTGAACCCGGAGGACAATGTGGATTCGGCTGAAGTCATTGACTCCAACGATGAAGGGGAGGAGGAGGAGGAGGAGAGCGAGGACGACGCGCCAGAGGTTGGAGCGGATGGTCAGCCCCAACCTGACCAGGCGTCAAGCAACGATCCGTGCTCCAAAGCGCCGACAGCTGCTGGAGGCGGCCAGGCGGAGACCAACCAGCCACCCGTTGCTCCGACGGACGCCGACGACACTACCATCCAGCCCTCCGCCGTCCCAACTGGTGCCGCTGACTCTACTGCCAAGCCAGAGCTGCCTGCTGTACCAACCGGCACCGCTGACTCCATCGTTCAGCTGGAGCCCTCTGCTGCACCAACCGGTACGGCTGACCCCAATGTCCAGCCGGAGTCTTATGCCGCTCCCTAGGATGTTTCATCTTTTTCTTTTCCTGCTTGCTAGTCTGGACAACTTGATTAAATTTGCGCAATTCCACCCGTGGGGTGTATATCAAACTTTGTTGAATGCCGACTGATAGTCCTTTATCTATTTAAATACTTTATCGCAATTTATGCTTTGCTTTGCCGGCTTCTAACTTTTCTTGCTTCATACTCCTTGCTTTTTTTCTTTGCCGCCCTCCCTTTGCTATCCTCTTGCCAACCAAGCAGCCGCTTTGCGGACTGCGGCTGGTTTGAGTACTTAGCTTTTTGTGGGAGGGAAAGTACTTAGCCGTTTGGAGTGTTGGCAAGAGAAGCAGAAGCCGGCCGGCCGGCTGCTCGGTAGCCGGCCGAACATGCGCGATGCCGGCCTCAGCTATATGCTTTTTTTCCTTAGCCATTTTCTTGTGGGCACTGTTTTGCAACCCCTGCCCGCCATTCAGTCGCTCTGCAAGCTGCAGCTTCTGACAGGGGAAGTTTTTGTTGCCAACACACTACTTGTCCGGCTGCAGGAGGCGGCATATAGTACAAGGCGGCAAGCCTCCGGGCCGACTGGTCAAACCCGGTGCCAGGCGGAAATAATAAAACAATATACACTCATAGACATAACACTTATCATATAGATAAAGGGAGGGTAGTCCCCGAGTTCTTCTCGGGGGACCCAGAGTCTTCGTACATAATACAAAAGGTAGCGTGATACATACTGCTTTCAACTGTAAAATCTTTGGAGGAGGTTTGCGTTCCATGGCCTCTCTGTCTCCTTGCCTGAGTCATCTCTCTTGCATGCTCTAGGCTTCTGAGCGTCGATCAAATAGTAGGAATCGTTGCCCAGCACCTTGCTGATGATGAAAGGGCCTTCCCAAGGTGCCGAGAGCTTGTGCTGGCTGACTGTTTGCTGGATCAGCCGGAGCACAAGGTATCCCTCTTGGAAGGATCTTGGCTTCACCTTGCGGTTGTAGTAGATGGCGGACCGACCGAGTGCCAGCAGCCGGCCCTCCTCCAGCAGGTCGACGCCGTCTTCTCGTGCCTCCTTGGCATCCGCCTCGGTGTACATGGTGACTCGCGGGGAGTCGAACTATATGTCCGTCGGGATGACGGCTTCAGCACCGTAGACGAGGAAGAAGGGCGTGAAGCCGGTCGACTTGTTCAGAGTTGTGTGCAGGCTCCAGAGGATGGCCGGCAGCTCATCGAGCCAGCAGCCGGCCGAACGCTCTAGAGGCTCGACCAATCGGGGCTTGATGCCGGACAGAATGAGGCCTTTTGCTCGCTCAACTTGGCTATTTGACTGCGGATGGGCAACATACGCTAAGTCCAGTCGGATGCCCTGCGTCGCGCAGAAACGAGCCAAGACTCCTTTGACAAAGTTTGTGCCGTTGTTGGTGATGATGCTGTGTGGTATGTCGTACCGAGTGGTGATGTCGGCGATGAAAGTCACGGCAGTCGGCCCATTCAGTTTCTTGATTGGCTTTGCTTCTATCCACTTGGTGAACTTGTCCACAACGACAAGCAGATGAGTCATGCCACCACGGGCCGTCTTGAATGGTCCCACCATATCCAAACCCCAAACAACAAAGGGCCAAACAATGGGGATGGTCTTGAGTGCAGAAGCTGGCAAGTGTGGCTTGGAGCGGAATTTCTGACACCCTTTTCACTTCTGAACCAACTCTTTGGCTTCTTCTAGAGCAGTCGGCCAGAAGAAACCATGGCGGAAAGCTTTGGCAATAAGTGATCTTGAAGCCGCGTGGTGGCCACATTCTCCTTGATGAATCTCTCTGAGGATTGCTTGATCCTGGTCCGGCTCCACGCAGCGCTGGTACACACCAGTGACACTACGCCAAACCAGTTCTTTGTTGACTATGGTGCATGCTGCTACCCGGCGTTGCACTTGTCGGGCTAGGATCTCATCGGTCGGCAGCTCTTTGTTCACCAGGAAGTTGAGGATGGGTTGAGCCCATGAGGATGCTGCTACTTCTCCGACTGTCACGACTGCAACTTGCACAAGGGTGGTTGGGCCGGGAGGCGGTGGGTTGGGGTCGACTGCCATCTACTGCTTTGAAGGAGTCCCCGGGCTGACTGCTGCAGTCCCCGGGCCGGGCTCTGAAGTCCCTGAACCGGGTGCGACGACAGCAGTCCCCGGGCCGCCTGCCGGAGTCCCCACGCCGGCTTCTGGCATCCTCAAGTCGGATCCGACTACTTCAGGAGGGGCCGACACGAAGATGGAGTCGGACTCTGGTGATGGCTTGACAGACGACTTGAGGAGGCGCTGTAAGGCGACGCCAGCTGGTATCGCCTGCCGGGTGGAGCCGATCCGTGCCAAGGCATCTGCTTGCTCGTTGTCATTTCTTGGTACATGGAGGAACTCGCAGCCGTCAAAGTGTCCGCTGAGTTGCTGTACGAGGAAGCGGTAGCTTGCCATATTTGCGTCCTTGGCGTCCCAGTCGCCTGATGACTATTGGACCACCAAGTCGGAGTCACCGTAGCACAGGATCCGGCGAATGCCTAGTTCCTTGGCAAGCCGGAGCCCGTGTATGAGTGCCTCGTACTCAGCTACGTTGTTGGAGGCGGCAAAATGGACTTGCAACACATATCTGAGCTTGTCGCCTTTGGGAGAGGTGAGGACGACGCCGGCTCACAGACCGGTGCTCATTTTTGAACCATCAAAATGCATCCGCCAATGGGTGGAGTCTGGCGCTGGCGGCAAGCACTTGTGACTTGATGGCGGTGCGAGGCTGGTAGTAGATGGTATAAGGGGCCAGATCAATAGCCCACTTGGCCACTCGGCCAGAAGCATCTCGGCTTCCAATGATCTCAGCAAGCGGAGCCATGCAGACGACAATTATTGGGTGCTCTTGAAAGTAAGGCTTCAGCTTCTTGGCGGCAAAGTGCACACCATAGCATATCTTCTGATAATGTGGGTAGTTTTGCTTGGAAGCGGACAGTACTTCACTCAAGTAATATACCGGTCTCTGGACCGGCAATGCTCTACCCTCCTCCTTGCGCCCTACCACTATGACTGTGCTAACAACCCTTCTAGTGGCAGCGATGTAGAGGAGCATAGGCTCCTTCTCAGTCGGAGCCGCCAAGATTGGCGGGGTTGTCAACATCTTCTTGAGTTGGAGAAAAGCTTCATCCGCCTTGTCATTCCACTCGAAAAAGTGGTCTTCTTCATTAGTTGGTACAGGAGAAGAGCCTTTTTGCCCAGCCGACTGATGAAATGGCTGATTGATGCCAGGCAACCGGTGAATTTCTGCATGTCCAGCAGTTGGGTGGGCACCTCCATCTTCTCGATGGCCTTGATCTTCACAGGGTTGCACTCTATGCCGCGCTCTAAGACCAGAAAGCCGAGAAGCTGGCCGGCTGGTACTCCAAAGACGCATTTCTCTGGGTTGAGCTTGATCTGGAATCGGCGCAGGTTCTCAAAGGTTTCCTTGAGGTCTTCTAGCAGCGTGCCACGCTTCTCCGTCTTCACCACCACATCATCCACATAGACATGGGCATTTCTGCCGAGTTGCTTGAGGAGACACTTCTGCATGCAACGCTGAAACGTGGCGCCGGTGTTTCACAAGCCAAACGTCATGGTCAGGTAGCAGAAGGCTCCAAATGGCGTGATGAAGGCGGTCTTCAGCCTATCGGCTGGGTTCAGCTTTATCTGATGGTACCCTGAGTATGCATCCAAGAAACTCAACAATTCGCATCCGGCTGTGGAGTCTATCACTTGGTCGATTCTCGACAGGGCAAAGGGATCTTTGGGGCAAGCTTTGTTGAGGCTAGTATAGTCAATACATATGCGCCACTGCTTATTCTTCTTCAACACGAGGACTGGATTGGCCAGCCACTCTAGGAAGAACACTTCCATGATGAATCCGGCTACTAGAAGCCGGGCTATCTCTTCTCCGACAACTCTTCTCTTCTCTTCTGACAGGCGGCGCAAGGGTTGCCTGACCGGCTTGGCGTCAGGTCGGACATGTAACTTGTGCTCGGCGAAATCCGTCGGAACACCCGGCATGTCCTTGGGAGACCATGCAAAGATGTCCCGATTCTCACGGAGGAAATCGACGAGCTCGCTTTCCTATTTGCTATCCAGGTTGGCACCTACGACAGCGTGCCTCTCTGGGTGCTCCGGGTCCAGGGGTATCTTCTTTGTTTCCTTTGCCGGCTTGAACGAGCCCTCAACCTCCGACTCCTTGGGGATGGGTGACATTTCCGGCTTCTTGCCTGCCATTGCCACCACCCGGTCAAGCAGCCGCTTCTTGGCCGCAATCACGAGGGACTCGGCCAACCGGCTGCTATCCGTGGTGCAGGCGGTCGACTTCTTGTAATCTCCGACTACCGTCAGGATCCCCTTGGTACTCGGCATCTTCATCTTGAGGTAAGCATAGTGGGGGACTGCCATGAACTTGGCTAGAGCAGGTCGGCCAAGCAGTGG
The DNA here is from genome assembly GCA_963921465.1 of Triticum timopheevii. Lineage (NCBI taxonomy): Eukaryota > Viridiplantae > Streptophyta > Magnoliopsida > Poales > Poaceae > Triticum > Triticum timopheevii. The sequence goes on from OY997270.1 coordinate 112,535,056, forward strand.
ATGGTAGCGGCTTTCAAGGTCCACAACTTCAAACCAGATTGGCTCACGATGGAAATGATTCTTGCCTCCGAAGAGAACATCAATCCAAGTCTTGCCGATTGGTGAGCAGGAAATGCCAGGGACTATGCCATGGAATACAGTCCGACTGGGGAGGAGCTGCTTCTGCTTGATTCCCAACTTCTCCATCGTGTCTCGATACAGGATATTGATGCTGCTGCCGCCATCTATCAGGACTCTGGAGAAACGAGCTGCCCGCCTCTCCGTTGCAAAGGTCGCATATAAGACCAGGGCGTAGGAACCAGGGGAAGGCATCACTTCTGGGTGGTCGGCCCTGCTCCAACTGATAGGCTTCTTAGACCAATGCATGAATTCTGCAGTATTTGAGGCCACTGTTTGTGCTTCTTGCTGTTACTGCCGTCTCCTACGTCTATCATCGGTCACGCTGGTGAACACAACATAAGCTCCGTGTTCCTCAGGATACTCGTCTTGTATGGCACCGACTGGCCGGGCCGCCGGCTGCTGGGGCTGAGGAGGCGGCGGGCCGACAGGCAGAGGAGGCAGGATTCCATCTCCCTTGGCTATCCTAGTGAGCCAATGACACTTCCGTGTGGTGTGGCTGGACGGCTTCGCGCCGCTATGGAACTTGCAGGGTGCATCTAGGGTCTGCTCGTAAGAGAAAGCAGGCAACCAATTGGGCTTGCCGCCCTTCTGACGCTTGGGTGCTGGCTGTCCCTCCGGCTGCTGGTCCTTGACTGTCGCCACCTGCCGGCTGGTGGAAGCCGGCTAGGTGGCCTTTTGCTTGTTGTCACTTGGATGCTGTCGCCGACTGGTGTCACTAGCCGGAGTCCGAGGGGCCTGAGGTGCCACCTTGCCGGACGTGTCAACTAAGATTTCCACCTTCATGGAGGAGTCGGCCGTGGCATGCTTGTCGGCGATGATCAACAATTCGTCAAGGGTCGCAGGCTCGTTGCAGAGAAGTCGGTGCTGGAGGAGGGTGCCCTCCCAGCACCCGGCGGTGAAGTACTCGATTGCCTGCACCTCGTGCACGCCCTCGCATGAGTTGCGTAGCTCAGCCCAGCGCGTGAGATAGTCGTGAGTCGATTCGCTGGGCCCTTGGACGCACAAGGAGAGCTGTCGAGGCTTGGGAGGTCGCTTGTACGTGCTGGTGAAGTTGAGGATGAAGGCTTCGGTGAAATCAACCCAACTGTTGATGCTACGGGGCTTCAGGCTGTTAAGCCACGTCCGGGCTGTGCCCTGAAGCATGAGTGGGACGTACTTCATGGCAACGCGCTTGTTGCCGTTCGCTATGTTGACGGCTGTGGAGTAGTCGACCAGCCAGTCCTCCGGCTTCACGGAGCCGGTGTACTTGGGCGTATCTCACAGGAGGGTGAACCCTTTGGGGAAGGGCTCATCTCGGATTCGTGGGCCGAAGCAAGGCAGGCCCAGCGCGTCTTCTTCTTCTAGCGCCAGGGATTGCTTGAGGCGGTCGATCCGATGGCGGGCGTCATTCTCTCTGACTCCCTCTCGGCGGCCAAGGCGGTTGCCGAGTGTCGGGTGCCTGACGGGTGGTGGAGTGGGATGCCTTGCTCCATGAGGCGGAGGAGGAGGAGGGTCGCCTCGCTGCTCTACCGCTCGAGGGCGGCCGTCTTTGTCACGCTCGATGGAAGGCGAGTCCGGCTGCGGCTGGCAGCCGGCTTGTTGCCTCGTCTTCCGCGGGCGCCGCCGGTCGGCGTCCGAGATGTCGCGCCATGGTCTCGGCGAGGGGGCGGTTCATCGTTTCGCGGGGCGGGCACTTCATCGCGGCAGCCGGCTTCGTGCTGCGCGGCGGCCGCGTCTAGGAGCTGCTGGACTCGCTCCGTCATGTGGCGATGCTCGTTGCCCTCGTACTTGTCCAGCTCGTCCGTCACCGCCTGGGCGGCCCAGATTTCCTCTGCAGGCATGGCGTAGACGGGTGTTCTACCCCTAACATGCTGGCAATGGTCGCGCCACGCTGCCGGATTGAGCTGATGCGGCTAGGCCCCTCAGGAGCCGGCATGCCGCCAACGGCCCAGTCCATCTCGCGCCGGTAGGCGTCCGAGAGGCGTCGCACGCTGGCCAGTCGGCCAGCGCTTTCGAGGAGCTAGACGCGGCGTGCCTCCAGCATCCCAGCGTCTGCGTCTTCTGGGATGGGCACCGTCAGGTCTCGCAGCGCCAAATCGAGTGGGTCTCGAGCATCTCCGGCGGAGCGCTCGCCACTGTTGATGAGGAGCACCTCCGTGACGGTGCTCCCGCCGCTGTGCTCGCGAGGAGGCGGCTCGTCGTAGATCACCATGTTGGTGGGGAACGCGTCAAGCGACGCCGTGTCAAAGTCGACGATCATCGGGTCGGTGGAGCAAATAGACTCCAGGTCCACAGCAGGCTCGGTGGTGATGTGAAGCTGGTCGAGGAGGCTGACGAGGCGGCTCTCGGGGCAGCCGGTGCCCGCGTTGGAGGCCAACTCGTCGGAGAGGTGAATCTCGCCAACAAGGTTGGTGAGGCAGCTCGCCGCGGAGGTGATCTCCGCACCGTGCAGCGCGTCGAGGCTGACGCCCTCGGGCATGCTGGGCTGGCTTCGCTCGCCAGGAAGGAACAAGGTTCCCGTCCAGAGCAGGTCTCTGGGAGATGGTGTACCTTGCCCCATGGTGGGCGCCAAATGTTGGGGGTTGGGTGCAACATATGCCAATGGATGGCTTATCATGGTGGGAGCAAGTAGAACGTCGCCGGTGCCTGGAAGCGGGATGAGGCGTAGACACGAACGCCGACGTACTTTACCCAGGTTCAGGGCTCTCCTAGGAGATAACACCCCTAGTCCTGCTCTGCGGGGTCTCTGCATGATCACTAAGGCACAAGTGATACAAAGGTGCTCCTTGAGCTGTGTGCTATAGGTAGGAGAAGGCAAGGCTAGCTCTCTCCCTCCTCTAGGGGAGTGGCTAGTTCTAATGGAGTGGGAACCCTTTGCATGGGTGCCCTGGGGGGTTTATATACGCTTACCCCCAGGGGTACAATGGTAATCTGGCAAGGTGCTCGGCCTGGCTGTCAGCGTCTCCGGCCTTCGGCTTCTCCGCCAACTACTAGGGACCACCGCCTGGTGGGCCCCACCGACTTATTTGGTACGGAGCCGACAGGCCGCTCCCGCCGTTGGCGGGTCTGGTTGGTGGCTGCTCACTGTAGCCGTGCTGCTAATGGCGTGGGCTTGGTCAGCTCAGTATGGCTACAGTCCCGCCGCCTGGCGGGAGATCACTGTAGCCACACCTGGTCTCATCAGGTTAACGACGCACTTGCTTCGAGGGAAGGGACAACCGCCTGTTGGAGGCCGGCCTTCCCCAAGTCCGACTGGTTTGGCATCCGCCGTCTTCTGGGATGTCACTGCCTGATAGGGCCCGCAGCCTGCGGGCCGTACCGACAGGTCGTCGTGGGGAACAGGGCTCCGCCCGTCTGGAATGACGTCGAGGGGGAGTGGCAACAGTGCCGCGTCGTGCGGAGATCTCCGCATGTACGGGGCACTGTGGCCACGCCAAGCCCAAGATTCGGGGGTGAGTGGTTTACTGTAGCCACGCCCTATCTCGTCCTCTTGATGGAGGCGCAGACTTTGAGGGCACCAGGTGGCCGCCTATTCGACGCTGTCTTCTCTAGAGGCCAGCTGACTGGAGCCGGCCACTCTTGGTGCCGTCTGCTTGTGGTTGGCCATCCTCCGGTGGCCGGCCGTTGAGCCAGCCGGCCCCTGGAGGGTGGAGCTTCAGCTTGGGTCACTGTGGGGCGAAGCCGGCCTAAAGTTTCGATAAGTCCAGGGTCTCGGGTGAGGCTACCCGTGGCCCATTACTCCGACACTTCTGTCACTCTAGTAACCCATCATCTACTTATTACTTCCCAATGCCTTCCTCTAGGCCCAAATAATGGTGAAGTTTCATGTAGTCTACGTTCACATAACACCACTGGAGGAGAGACAACATACATCTCATCAAAATATCGAACGAATACCAAATTCACATGACTACTAATAGCAAGACTTCACCCATGTCCTCAGGAACAAACGTAACTACTCACAAAGCATATTCATGTTCATGATCAGAGGAGTATTAATATGCATTAAGGATCTGAACATATGATCTTCCACCAAGTAAACCAATTAGCATCAACTACAAGGAGTAATCAACACTACTAGCAACCCACAGGTACCAATTTGTGGTTTTGATACAAGATTGGATACAAGAGATGAACTAGGGTTTTGAGAGGGGATGGTGCTGGTGAAGATGTTGATGGGGATTGACCCCCCCTATGAGAGGATCGTTGGTGATGACGATGGTGATGATTTCCCCCTCCCGGAGGGAAGTTTCCCCGGCAGAACAACTCCGCCGAAGCCCTAGATTGGCTCCGCCTCGTGGCGGCGGAGTTTCCTCCCGTAAGCTTGCTTATTATTTTTTCCAGGGTAAAAGCCTTCATATAGCAGAAGATGGGCACCGGAGGGCCACCAGGGGGCCCACGAGGCAGGGGGCACGCCCCCCACCCTCGTGTCCAGGGTGTGGGCCCCGTCTGGTACTTTCTTTGCTCAGTAATTCTTATTAATTCCAAAAAAGACTTTCATGGAGTTTCAGGACTTTTGGAGCTGTACAGAATAGGTTTCCAATATTTTCTCCTTCTCCAGCCAGAATTCCAGCTGCCGGAATTCTCCCTCTTCATGATAAACCTTGTAAAATAAGAGAGAATAGCCATAAGTATTGTGACATAACGTGTAATAACAGCCCATAATGCAATAAATATTGATATAAAAGCATGATGCAAAATGGACGTATCAAGGTGCGCCTCCTGAGGTCCTTGTCAGTGCCCTTGCCATGTTTCCTAACGTTCTTTTCTTCCTCAGCGGGAGCTAGGGCCTTGGCGGCCTCTGCTGCTACTGCGTCTCTGTACATCTTGTCGATATATAACTGCATCCCTCTAATCTGACGGGATGGAGATGACTCCCGTAGGGCCTGGCATCTTCAAGGTGTCATATGCGTATTGGGATGCTTTCATGAACTTGGACAAAGCCGGTTGACCGAGGATTCCATTGAACGGCAGGGGAAGCTCAACAACATTAAACGCCACCTTCTCAGTCTTGATGTTTGTTTCCCCGCCAAATGTCACTGGCAGTGTAATCTTTCCCTTTGGCTGGCTCCTTCCTTGGTTTATCCCCTGGAAAGTGTCAGTCTTCTTCAAATCTTCATTAGGAATTTGTAGTTTCTTAAGCACGTCAAGGGAAATCAAATTCAACCATGTTCCGCCGTCAACCAACATCTTATGACTTTGAGGTTGCGGATTGTTGGTGAAACCAACAATGGTAGGCATTCGACCGCAGTGGTGCGATCTGGATGATCCTCAATGCCAAATATGATGGGCGTGCAGGACCATTTAAGTGGTTCTTGTGTGTTTGCTACTGGTTCTGCTGCATTAACCTCGTGCGCCCACTGCTTAAGTTGGCGGTGAGAGGAGTGCAAGGATGTGCCCCCTCAATGAACATCGCCTCGGTAGCCCTCTGAAATTCCTGCTCACTAGTCTCATCATCCTCTTCATCACTTTCATCTTCCCCTTCCTTTTTCTCATGGTCTCTAGTGGGCTTTTCCTTCTGCTAATCAACCTCGCTGTGATGGACATTGCGGCCACCACGACACATCCCACCAGCACCATTATGGCCTCTCTCCTTATCACGCCTTTTATACTCAGCTTTTTGCTTCTCGACCAGCTGTTCGACTTGCTTGCAATCTCGGAGATCATGGCCCTTGGTCCTGTGGATCTTGCAGTAAGGCCCGTCAGACTTGCCGATTTTCTCAGCTACCGCAGCCGCTCGGCAATCAGTGCAAATAGCAGCTTCCTTGCCGGGTGCCTCAGTCTTTGCTTTCTTGCCGGCGCCAAGATCACCGGAGCTCTCGACGGTCATCACTGCTTTCTCCTTGCGCTTGTTGCGTTTTTTGTTCCTCTTCCTGGGGGTGGCAGCATCGTCATCATCTTCCGAATCAACTTCGACACCAATCTCCTCCCCGGGAAGTCTTCTCCCTTCTTCAGCACGAGCACACTTATCCGCCAACGTGTAAAGTTCATTGACGGTCTTGCGCAGTCGAACATTCATCTTGGCCCGCATCCTCTGATTGCGCACATTCATGTGGAATGCGGCAATCACTACCGCCGGATGTATCTTCGGGATGTTGCGGTGCACTTGGCTGAACCTTTGCAGATACTTACGCAAACTCTCTTCTTTTTGCAGAAGGGCTTGCAGGTCCGCTGTCCTGGTTCTTGATGGCCGCTAGTGAAGGCGCTAACGAACTTGTTGCATAGGTCCGCCCATGAAGAAATGGAATCCTCCGGCAAGTGCATCAGCCAAGACCTCACATTGGGCTTGAGGGTGAACGGGAAGTAGTTGGCAAGAACTTTCTCATCTCTTCCCCCGGCGGCTTGAACGACAATCGTATAGATGCCCAAAAACTCTGCTGGGTTCAATTTTCCATCATATTTCTCTAGCAAGTCAGTCTTGAAGGTGTGGGAGGATGGCCAATGGACTTGCCGCATCTCGCGAGTGAAGGCAGGGCACCCTACCTTGTAAGGCAAGTACCTACTAGCACTTGGTGCAGGTTTGTCAACATCGGGTCCATTACGCCTATCTGGTTGACGGCGTGTCTCGCGACACCGCTCGATGGTGATGCATGCATCTTCCCTCCTCCTGTCTCTTAACACATGGCGTTGATCCCACTAGAGTTGTGGGTTGGATGAGTCCATTGACGCTTCGTCAGGATCGTCAATATCTTGGGTTTGCTGAGCCCGCCGTGGTTGCCCTTGGCTGGGCTGCCGTGGAGGGGACTGCATTGTAGGTGTAGTCCTCTCAACTCAGCCACCAGCAGGTGCTGTTAGTGTCGCCTGTGGGCATTGAGAAGGCTCTGCACGCTGTGACTTGTTAGCTTCAGCAAAACTAATGAGGCTCTGAATGGTAGCTCTCCATTCATCCATCTTGTCTACTGCTGGGGGAAAGTTTGGCAGTAGCTGAGCTCTCGCCATTGCTTTGTCCATCGTCTCTGGCATGGGGTGAGAAGCGGAATGCGACACAACTTGTCTCATGGACGAAACAGAAGGAACATTGTTGTGCCCCTGTCGCCTCTAACCAATCACCAGAGCGGTTTGGCGCGGCCGAAGCTGTTCTTGATGGGCAACATCTTGATCAGCTGGGCCCTTCCCAGGCGGACGCGGACGCGGAGGATTGACAATGCTGCTCGGGGTCTTGTCATGCTCACCCTACAAGGGATGGAGCGTAGGCCTCGACGCCGCCCGTCTGGTTGGTGCAGCCGGATGATCATGGCTTGCTCCAGAGTGGGCGTCGTCATTGGTTGCATTCACTAGCGTGGAGAGGAGGTGGAGGTGGAACATCACCGCGATGTGCATCCGCGTGAGCATGTTTGCAGGAGGGATGAGGAGGCTGGGCACCCCCAGAGGCCCCAAATCCCTCTCCAGCTATGGTGGGAGTGACGAGTGTACCATTAGTGATGACCAAATCGCTCGTGGAGCTTGCTGTCGGTGTCAAAACCGGCGGATCTCGGGTAGGGGGTCCCAAACTGTGCGTCTAAGGCTAATGGTAACAGGAGGCGGGGGACACGATGTTTACCCAGGTTCGGGCCCTCTCGATGGAGGTAATACCCTACTTCCTGCTTGATTGATCTTGATGATATGAGTATTACAAGAGTTGATCTACCACATGATCGTAGAGGCTAAACCCTAGAAGCTACCCTATGATTATGATTGTTGTTCTATGGACTAGACCCTCCGGTTTATATAGACACCGGAGGAGGCTAGGGTTACACAGAGTCGGTTACAGAGAAGGAGATCTACATATCTGAATTGCCAAGCTTGCCTTCCACGCAAAGTAGAGTCCCATCCGAACATGGGACGAAGTCTTCAATCTTGTACCTCCATAGTCCAACAGTCCGACCAAAGTATATAGTCCAACTTTCCGAGGACCCCCTAATCCAGGACTCCCTTAGTAGCCCCTGAACCAGGCTTCAATGACGATGAGTCCGGCGTGCAGATTGTCTTCGGCATTGCAAGGCGGGTTCTTCTCCAAATTCTCCAGAGTACCTGTTGTAACAAGCAGTGTCCGGCTTCCCATTAATGTTGCACGCCTCGGCTTCTGTGCTTTAATAATGGCTATCTCCACGTGTCAAGCGAATGCGAGAAGTCAGGGCATTTTTACATTTGCCACCCTGACCATATAAGTAAATCGTCTATTTAAAGAGACGGGGATCCTCAGATCCAAATCACACCATCTCCTCCCAGTGAGTATCCATCAGAGCGCGTCCGAAAAAATCCATCCCATCATGGCCGGCCGTCGCGGCTCCTCCTCTCGCTCCCGTAGCACTAAGCCAGGCGATTGGGAGAAGTGTTCCGTTCCCCATAGCCGATTGGTAGATTTGCAGACCCAGGGGTTTCTCCCGCTTGCATACATGGTCCCCGTCCGAGCCGGACTAGCCACTTATAATGGCGGGGAGGAAGCGGAGAGTCTTCCCAACCCGTCCAAGGGGGAGCGGGTATGCCTTGTCCCTTACTTGCTGAGGGGACTTGGATTTCCAATCCATCTGTTCCTCCGCGGGCTCCTGGAGTTCTATGGCCTCCTGCTGCATAACTTCACCCCCGCCTCCATTTTACACATCGCAGGCTACGTTGCCTTCTGCGAGCTATTTCTGGGTTGCGAAGCCCATTTCAAGCTATGGAAGAGGCTATTTTGCCTCGTACCCCCGCACTCAGGAGGGGTCGGTATATCAAGTGGGCGGAGCTGAAATATGGCGCATCATCGGGACCGGATACCTGTCCAGTACTCCGAAGAAGACATACAAAGACTGGCCTTCGGAGTGGTTTTATATAGAGGATGTCCCCCTTACGGACCCTATTCGGTTGGGCCTTCCTGAGTTTGCAAATGCTCCGTTGAAGAAACGCCACAGCTGGCGCCCCCGGAGCCCCCAGGAGGAAGGTAACAGAGAGATCCTTTTCCTGATGGACAGGATAAAGACGCTGGCCAAATCAGGACTGGCAATAATTGAGGTTATGTCAATATGTATAATGCGTGGAGTGCAGCCACTTCAATACTGGGGAAACCCATGTGGCACTTCAATGGAGAAGACGACGCCACCCGTTGTGGCCGTAAAGGTCCGAACTCCGCTGCCGCTCTGGCGAAAATACTGTCCGATTTGTACAAAGGAGAAGAAGAGGAGTTCATCCAATATCAAGCCACGGGATGGATTCTCCATGTACAACCCCCCAAGATGGGTTAGCTGCTAACTTTTATTCCAGTCTTTCCCGCATTATTTAGCACAAATATTTACCTTGCCAATTCATAGCAGGAACTGCGAAAAGCTATGAGGGAGGTTCACAGCCCGTCACCACAGCCAGAGGACCCCGACCGGGCCCTCGACCCTGGACTTAAAGAAGATCCGGACATATTTGTGGAGATAGTCGATAGGACATTTTATCAGTTAAGCTATGATGGTGCCTTGGTGGCCCTCATAGCTGATTATCCTGGCGTACTCCCTATATCACATGTAAGTAAAACCAGAGTCTCAACTTCCAAGAAGGATCCCCTCTTTGCGCCTTACCCGCCGCACATGTATTGTGTTTTACAGGGAAGGCCATCGGGACGCCGCGCCGAACCCATGGTGACTCGTCAACAAGGGGCACCGAAGTCGGGTAGGCTTAAAAGGAAGGCAGTCAGGACCGAGATGCCGTTGCAGAGGTATGATTAAAAACCTGCTACGTAATTATCGTCTTTAAAATACAACAATGTCCATGGTTTCCCGGCAGAAAAAGCGCTCACCGGACTATATCCGGAGAGCCTGCCGGCCACGCCTCCACCAGCCGGACTCCGAGGCTGGACTCAAGGGCGGAGGTCAATGCGGGGACAATGCCGGACGATTCTCCTACAGAGGATGCAGATAGATTATCCACTACAAACTCCGAAGTGGAGAGCGCTATGAATCATAGGCGCCGACGGGCCACACTAGGCGACCCTAATTTCTCTGAAGAGGCGTTTAATGCCTTCAACTCAGGGGACGCGTACATCCGAGCTGCTCAAGATGGCCTCGCCAGAGCCACGGACTAGTATGTAAAGGATATACGGGTAAGAAAATTTGATAAGTATGTATATCAGTAGCCCCTGAGACTTGAAACAGTTGGCACAACTGATTTAAGGATCATTGTATGCATAGGCTCTTACAGAGAAGAATACCCAGCTGTCTAAAGAACCGGAGGAGTGCAAAGCCCAGCTATGTGCCGTAGTCGCCGAAATGGAGGAGTCCAAGAAGGCCTCGTCTAGTAATACTTGTCTTGATCGAAAAGAATGTACTGACGTATACCAGTTAGTATTCGGCATGCATGCAGATCTAACAATAGATTCTGCACACAATCCCGGAGGTAATCCAGAGATCATATCGGAGGATGAACAAACTGCTCAATGACAGCTAAAGGCTGGCGAACGCGTGCTTACAAAGGTTATACATGAGAAGAATGATCTCCAGGATGCGAAGACCCGACTGGACGTTGAATTAAAAGATGTTCGGGCCCAACTTGCTGACTCCATGAAGGAGAATAAGAGGCTTCGACGCAACATTTTTAGTAAGTGCTCAAACGAACCTTTATAAAGTTCGGCGAAGAAGCGGGCTAACAGAATTATGTCTGTAGGTATGCTGACAGGTCGTCCCAAAGAGGAGATGCCCGGATCTGCAGGTGATCTTCTGCAAGAGCTCTCACAACTGCACGGACAAATTCGGCAGGTGATGCAGGGTATTTCCCAAGCCTTGTGGCCATCCGCATCCCTGTCCGGAGGCATGGGAGAGCTCATGGAGATGCTCAAGGGAGCGCGGCGGCGCTTCCGACTATGGAAGATATCGGCCTGCCGACAAGGTGCAAGGGAGGCCTGGGCCATGGTGAAGACACGATACACCAAAGCTGACCCGAACCACATGGCCGAGGTCGGACCTGTAGGGTCAGATGGGAAAGAGATCCCCGTTAGTCTGGTATATGACCAGGTAGCATTAGCCGCGAAGTATTCCCAACGGGATTGTAGGCTAGACAGCCTATTGGATGGTATAGAAGAAGAATTTAGTTAGTCCAAATGACTTTGTACTTCAAAGGACATATTTTGTCCCTAGCCGGATTGTAAATCATTTGTCTTGGCGGACCTTTTTGCTTCAACCTCTGGACCCGACAGTCCAGAGTGTATCCGAATGCCCGCTCAGTTATGTAAAACCGGGGCACGCATGGAAACCAGATGTAGGGGTCATAAGTGCTTGAACAGACAAGTACCCAACTAGTTATATTATATTACATGGATAGTAAGAAACATCTTCCAGGGAGAATAGTTCCGTTAAGGGTTCCTTTCCCTGGTACGCATGCATTAATGTGCATGTTCGAACTGCGAGAAATGACGCATGATATAAACATCTGGGGGTATGTATTGCCATAAATGAGAAACATCTTTTGGTCACCGATTGAATATTCCCTTAAGAACGCTAGCTTTCGGCTTCACCCAGTCTGAGGTACACATCCGGCTGACCCGATAGTAACAATCGCAGAGGTGATCCCCTTATGCCCTAGCCGAATTAACGGGAACATAGGGCATAAACACAAGAGCCAGGCAACCCAGCTTGGCCAAAACTTAAGTCATATCGATGGATATAATGGTGAAAAAAGGTACATATGGAGGAATGACGCATATCTGGTGGGAATAAAGCGCAGAAGATAATTATATTAAGCTTCTGTATAAGAAGCCCCCAGATATGTTGAGCGCGCATAGTGCGGCAGGAGTGTGCGATCGAAGCATACTTGAAGCTTTTAAGGCTATAAAAAAAGAAAGAGGGAGAGAGGATATAACTTAAAAAATAAATGCGGAGGTAAGGAGACGAACACAGAGTTCGGCACTAGGCATAGAATCTTCAGAGTCTGGCCGCGTTCCATGGGTTCGGCTCGAGTCGATTATCTGATGCATCACGCAGACGGTACGCTCCTCCGGTGAGAACTTTATCAATGATGAAGGGGCCCTCCCACTTGGGCTTGAGCTTGTCCTTTTTCTTCTCTGGTAGGCGTAGAATGAGTTCGCCAAAGTTATAAGTTTTGGCCCGTACTTCCCTGCTTTGATACCTTCAAGCCAGCTGCTGATAGAATGCAGAACAGTCCTTTGCAATGTCACGCTCCTCCTCCAGGGCATCTCTACTGTCCTGCCGATCCAGCTCATCTTCTCTCTCTTCGTACATGCGCACTCGAGGCGAGTCATGAATGATATCGCAGGGTAACACTGCCTCTGCGCCGTACACCATAAAAAATGGTGTGTATCTGGTGGTGCGATTTGGCGTGGTCCACAGCCCCCATAGTACGGATTCGAGTTCTTCGACCCAGTGCGTATCTGATTCCTTCAAGGATCGCACTAGTCTGGGTCTAATGCCGCTCACAATAAGACCATTCGCTCATTCGACTTGACCATTTGTTTGGGGGTGATAGACGGAGGCATAATCGAGCTTAATACCCATTTCGCCGCACCAAGTTTTCACCTCGTCGGCTATTAAGTTTGAGCCGTTATCGGTGATGATGCTGTGGGAGACACCGTAACGGTGTACGACCCCGGATATGAAGTCTATCACTGGTCCGGACTCGGCCGTTTTAACTGGTTTGGCTTCTATCCATTTGGTGAATTTATCCACCATGACAAACAAGTATTTCTTCTTATGGCTTCATCCTTTAAGGGGTACAACCATATCGAGCCCCCAGACCGCAAAGGGCCAAGTTATGGGGATTGTTTGGAGAGCGGTAGGTGGCATGTGGCTTTGATTTGCAAAAAGCTGGCAACTGACACAATGTTGGACGAGGTCCTGTGCATTTGCTCGGGCTGTCAGCCAGTAGAAACCTATACAGAAGGCCTTGCTTACAAGGGCCCGAGCTGCGGCGTGATGGCCGCCTAGTCCAGCATGAATTTCGGCTAGTAACTGTCGTCCTTCCTCTTCCGAGATGCACCTTTGGAGCACTCCGGTCGCGCTTTTCTTATAAAGCTCTCCCTCATGGACCTTGTTGGCTTTTGAGCGCCGCACAATGCAACACGCCTCATTTTGGTCCTCAGGGAGTTCTTGCCTATTTAGGTAGGCTAAGAAGGGTTCTGTCCACGGGGTGATGACAGCCATAATCACGTGGGCCGAAGGTGTTATTTCGGTGGCGGAGCCTCCGATTACGTCAGAGTGTTCGGGATCTGGGGTTGTGTTCGGACCCGGACTGCTATTGCTGGTCTCCCCTTCCCACACCACGGATGGCTTGAACAGCCTTTCCAAGAAGATATTAGGTGGGACGGGGTCGCGCTTAGCGCTGATACGGGCGAGGATTTCCACCGCTTGATTGTTTTCTCGAACCACATGGTGGAATTTGGGCCCCTCGAACCGAGCTGACATTTTGAGGACGGCATTGCGGTAGGCCGCCATTTTTGGGTCCTTGGTGTTGAAGTCTCCATTTATTTGGGATCTTGCGAGGTTTGAATCCCCACACACTTCTAGGCGTTGAATGCCCATGGAGACTGCCATCCGAAGACCATGCAACAGAGCCTCGTATTCGGCTGCATTGTTGGAATCTGTGTATAGTATTTGGAGTACATATTGGACTATATCTCTGGTGGGGGATGTCAGGACAATGCCTGTCCCCAGACCAGCCAACATCTTGGAGCCATCGAAGTGCATGATCCAATTGGAGTACGCGCCGTACTCTTTAGGGAGTTCGGCTTCTGTCCATTCGGCAATGAAGTCAGCCAGTACTTGCGATTTAATGGCTCGCCGTGGTTTGTATGTGATGTTGAACGGGAGGAGCTTGATAGCCCGCTTAGCAATCCGGCCCGTGGCATCGCGGTTATTGATTATATCATTGAGTGGTACTTCGGAGGCCACCGTGATTGAACACTCTTGAAAGTAGTGTCGTAGTTTCCGGGATGCCATGAAGACCGTGTGTGCTATCTTTTGATAATGTGGGTACCATGACTTGCATGGAGTGAGGACAGTGGATACGTAGTATACCGGCTTTTGAAGTGGGAATTTGTGTCCGTCCATCTCTCGTTCGACGACAAGCACTGCGCTCACAACCTGATGTGTTGCAGCTATATATAACAGCATAGGTTCGCCGATATTTGGTGCGGCCAGGATTGGATTACTGGCCAGGAGGGCCTTTATTTCTTCCAGTCCGGTCGTAGCCTCATCTGTCCACTCGAAGTGTTCAGTGTGTCAAAGAAGGCGATAGAGAGGTAGTGCCTTTTCTCCTAAGCGGGAGATAAAGCGGCTTAGAGCAGCCATGCATCCAGTTAATTTCTGGATTTCCTTGAGGTCTATTGGGGTAGCCAACTGTGACAGAGCTCGGATTTTAGCCGGATTTGCTTCAATTCCTCTATTGGAAACGATGAAGCCCAAGAGCTTTCCGCTAGGTACGCCGAAAACGCATTTTTCTAGATTGAGCTTGATGTCATATGTTCGGAGATTGTCGAACGTAAGCCTCAAGTCGTCTATTAAAGATTCGACGTGTCTGGTTTTGATGACCACATCGTCCGTATGAGTCGTGTCTGAATCATGCCGATTTGTGTTTCCAGGCATGTCTGAATCATGCGTTGATAGGTTGCACCGGCGTTTTTTAGCCCGAAAGGCATGGTGTTAAAACAGAAGGGGCCGTATGGAGTGATGAATGCCGTTGCGTCTTGATCGAACTCCGCCATATTGATTTGATGGTACCCGGAGTACGCGTCGAGGAAACACAATGAGTCATGTCCTGCGGTAGCGTCGATGATTTGATCAATATAGGGGAGGGGGAAGGGATCCTTAGGGCAGGCCTTATTGAGGTCCTTGAAATCGACACATAGGCGCCAGGATTTGTCCTTCTTTTGTACCATCACCAGGTTTGCTAGCCAGTCCAGATGTTTTATTTCTCTGATGAATCCAGCCTCGAGTAGCTTGGCTAGCTCTTCTCCCATGGCTTGTCGCTTGGGTTCTGAAAAGCGCCGAAGAGTCTGCTTGACCGGCTTGTATCACTACAAAAAAAATAAACTTCCGTGATGATACATGTTTGTCACAGTAGGTCGCGTTTTTTGTCATGCATGTACATCCATGACAATTTTATGACAGAATGAAGATAGTCATACCTGTGCTATCGTAGAAGTGTTCCATGACATTACCAAAATTATCATCATAGAAGTGTCCACTTCCATGATGATAAATCGCGCGTCATAGAAGTGCTTTCATCAAGGGTGACTGACATGTAACATCCACCATAACGGAATGCCATTAAGCTATCGGGTCAGGTTTTGGATCTGATAACCCATTAACAGCCTCGACCAATGGGGATTTTCCACGTGTAAAATCATCATTGGCTGGAGGAAACATGTGTTGGCTCATCGCTGGGACAGATGTCATCCACTCATTTGACAGAAGGCGCCTATGATACATCAACACGTGGCACGGCCCAACAGAGGCCCATTCCTATGAAAAGGCCGGCCCGTTTGACTTGGTCAAAAGGTGGCGGGCCGGCCCATGGAAAGCCTGTTAACGGCCTGTTCGCATATAGCCCATTTACAGCCCGCTAACCCAAGGCCCGTTACGCCCTATTCGAATTAGGCCCAGTAGCGTCATCTGGGCCATCCAATTTGATTCCAGCCTGTTGAGGGAGTCCTGGATTAGGGGTATCCGGACAGCCGGACTATATACATCGTCCGGACTATTGGAGCGTGAAGATACAAGACTCAAGACTCCATCCCGTGTCCGGATAGGACTCTCCTTTGCGTGGAAGACAAGCTTGGCGATCCGGATATTGTATTTCCTTCCTTGTAACCGACTCCATGTAAACCGTAGCCCTCTCCGGTGTCTATATAAACCGGAGAGGTTGGTCCTTAGAAGGCCGATCACAATTACAATCATAATCATCATAGGCTAGCTTCTAGGGTTTAGCCTCTACGATCTCGTGGTAGATCTACTCTTGTACTACTCATATAGTCAATATTATTCAAGCAGGAAGTAGGGTTTTACCTCCATCGAGAGGGCCCGAACCTGGGTAAACATTGTGTCCCTTGCTTCCTGTTACCATCAGCTTAAGATGCACAGATCGGGACCCCCTACCCGAGATCCGCCGGTTTTGACACCGACATTGGTGCTTTCATTGAGACTTCCTCTGTGTCGTCGCTGCAAGGCTCGATGGCTCCTTCAATCATCGTCAACAACACGGTCCAAGGTGAAGCTTTTCTCCCCGGACAGATCTTTGTGTTCGGCGGTTTTGCACTGTGTGCTAATTCGCTTGGCCATCTGGAGCAGAACGACAGCTATGCTCCTGGCCACCAGATCAGGTTCGGAAACCTGAACTACACGGTGGATATTCGCGGAGACTTGATCTTCGATGGATTCGGGCTTGTGCCAGGAGCACCAGACATTCACGATGAGCACGACTTAGACCTGCTGTCAGACAATGCTCGGGATATCACCCTTGCAGTAGCCCCGGACCTAAATCCGGAGCAGGCTGCGTTGCCTAAGGACGGAGGGATGGGCCCCGCCCCGCAGGCCGCACACTCATCGGCGGTGGAGCCGAACACAGGTCTCACCTCTGCGGAAGCCTGTGACTCCGGACCCCTGGATTCGTATCCGGCTGCTGGTTCTAGTCCGCGCGCTCCCGAGCCAGCCGAGCCAGGTTGGGCCCCGGTAATGGAGTTTACCGCTGCGGATATCTTTCAGCACTCGCCCTTTGGCGACATGCTGAACTCGTTAAAATCTCTCTCTTTGACAGGAGACTCCTGGCCGAACTATGTCTGGCTCGAGTGGGAAGTACGTGATGAAGGAATTCGTTGCCCACCCACCACCCACTTCATTGCCACGGTTGATGATTTAACCAACGTGCTTGACTTCAACTCCGAAGGCATCGACGATATGGACGACGATGCAGGAGAAGATTCAGAATCTCTGGGGCACTGGACTACTACCTCGTCACACGACATATACATGGTGGATACGCCCAAGGAGGACGATGGCGACAATCCGGAAGATAAAACCCCCGGGCAAAAGCCAAAACGACGGTGCAGATGCCGCTCAAAGTCCAGCAACAGTAAAAATAGCAACAAGAGCGCCAGAAAGATCGACACCCCAGTCAACTCCGAAGGCTACAACGACCATACGGACCCAACGATGGAGCAGGACGAGCCAGGTCATGCCGAACACAGTTCGGAGCGGACGCCCGATCACAATGATCCCGAGGGACGAGTTCATCAAACTGCCCCAGGACAAGAACAAAGTCCGGATGACGACGCATTCATCATCCCGGAAACACGCGTGGAATGAGATAACCTCCACTGAAGGCTTATGGCCACAGTGATTAGTCTAAAGAAGCAGAAGCAACGGCTAAAGGCCGCACAGGAAACGCTCAATCGCAGATGGAAGAAAGTGCTAGACACTGAAGAAAGATACGGCGACGATCGCCATACAAAGAGCTATCCAAAACGCAAGTACTGCCAGAATTCGATGACGAGGCCGTTCCACCAAAGAATAACATGACCAGGAGGCCAGACGTACCACTTCATAACCGCAGCAGAGTAGCTACCAACGCCGCGCACGATTTACGTGAGCACCTGGATAAGAAAGCCGGCGCAACCAGGTCCATCTATGGATCTAAAGGACACACCCCGGCGAGGGACTATGGTCACCAAAACGATCATACCAACCAAATACCAGTTCGGAATAAACACCGGACACAACAAAAGTTGACGGCATGCAACAACACGTCCAGATATAGAGGGGCTGCTCACCCCTGTGCTTCACCGAAGAAGTACTGGACCATGAATTTCCACAAGGTTTTAAACCTGTGAACATAGAGGCATACGACGGAACGACAGACCTAGGGGTCTGGATCGAGGATTTTATCCTGCATATTCACATGGCTCGTGGGGATGACATCCACGCCATAAAATACCTTCCCCTCAAGTTGAAGGGACCAGCTCGACACTGGTTGAAGAGCCTCCCCGAAAATTCAATTGGGAGTTGGGAGGAACTCGAGGATGCTTTCAGGGCCCATTTTCAAGGGACTTATGTCCGGCCTCCGAATGCGGACGATTTAAGTCACATAATCCAACAGCCCGGAGAGTCCACCCGCAAGCTTTGGAACTGATTCCTCACTAAGAAGAATCAAATTGCCGATTGTCCGGATGCCGAAGCGTTAGCGGCATTCAAACATAGCATCCGCAACGAGTGGCTCGCCAGACACCTCGGCCAAGAAAAGCCAAGGACAATGGCAGCCTTAACAAGCCTTATGACCCGCTTTTGCGTGGGTGAAGATAGCTGGTTGGCCCATAAAGGCACTAGTGACCCAAGCACATCCGAAATAAGGGACGACAACGGGAAGCCACGGCGTAATAAAAACAAACGTCAAAACAAGGAAGAGAGCTCGGACAACACAACGGTCAACGCCAGATTCAGGGGCTCTCGATCCGATCAGCAAAAGAAGCCATTTAAAGGCAGTAAAGAGGGACCGTCCGGTCTGAACAGAGTCTTGGACAGACTGTGCCAAATTCATGGCGCCCCCGACAAACCTGCGAACCACACGCACAGAGAGTGCTGGGTCTTCAAGCAGGCCGACAAATTAAATGCCGAACACAAGGGAAGGGAAACACCAAGTGAAGATGAGGATGAACCTCGCCAGCCGAACACTGGGGGACAGAAAAAGTTCCCACCAGAGGTTAAAATAGTAAACATGATCCACGCGACTCACACATCATGAGAAGGAACGAACGTGCGCTCAGGGACGCTATAGAGCCCATCGTACCCATACCTAACTACTGGTTGGCTTGTCCGATCACTTTCGATCACACGGATTGCCTGACTAGTATTCGCCGTGGAGGATCAGAGGCCTTGGTGCTTGACCCAATAATCGACGGATACCATCTTACCCACGTCCTCATGGACGACGGCAGTAGTCTCAATTTAATATATCAGGACACTGTCCGTAGAATGGGGATAGACCCATCCAGAATTAGCCAAAGCAACACCACCTTTGAACGAGTGATACAAGGCATTGAAGCCTACGGTAGGGGCTCCGTCGTACTGGAGGTAACATTCGGCTCCCCAGGCAACTCCAGATGCGAAGAACTACTCTTCACCATCGCACCCTTCCAAAGCGGCTATCATGCATTGCTTGGAAGAATGGCCTTCACCCGCTTCAACGCATTATCGCACTATGCCTACCTTACACTCAAGATGCCCGGTCCACGTGGCATCATCACCGTTAACGGAAACACAGAGCGCTCTTCACGCGCAGAGGAACACGCGATGGCCCTAGCGGCCGGACTATAAGCGAACTCCAATATCAGAAATCATGACTGGTCATTAAGACCACAGACACGGTTAGACGAGTATGGCAGCCTGGATAAAACTGAACCAGGGCACCGTATATGAAATCCCATAGAGGACACCAGGGGCTATAAATATTTAATATAGCCCCACACTTGGCTCAACCTTATTGGCAGGCCAACGTCTTAAACTTTTACTATCCATCGCATACTTACGTTGTACTCTCCTACACGAGTTTTCTTTTTTACAGACAACATTCGCGCGATACCCTTCCAGGATACGGCACAACAGAGATAAAGGTGCAGACATGCAGCAGGGTCCCGCTCAAAGGTTTCTCTTTAGATTAAGCCCCAGTGTAAACCTTTTCTATTGCCTCTTGTTGTTTAAACATCCCATGGGCTCCATACCCACAGAGGATACTGCCGTTATTGGCATTTCGCCACGACAGACTAATGCACATACCTGGAAATACAGGGTTTATAATGAATGGTCATCCTTCAGCCCATTTTCTACTATAAAGTCCGAATATCTTCAGGAGTGTTCGGCGTCACGAGTTTGGCCTTATATGCATCAGCTCCGAATCATGTCTTTGGTCAAATGTTGGGTTTGCCCGGCTCCTGGGTTTGCCGCCTTATGTTCCGTTCTTATCGGCTAAGGCGGCCAAAGGAGAACTACTGCGATTGTGCCCTGATTATTCCAGAGGAGCACCTCAGTAGAGAAAGCCGAAAACTGACTGTCATGATATAGCGCGAGACTGTTCAACCACTCGAAGAATTACCGGAATCTTTAGGACTCCTCCACATTAACGAAGGGCCGTTTCCCGGCTGAGGGAGTCCTGGACTAGGGGGTGTCTGGATAGCCGAACTATCATCATCGGCCGGACTCCAAGACTATGAAGATACAAGATTGAAGACTTCATCCCGTGTCCGGATGGGACTTTCCTTGGCGTGGAAGGCAAGCTTGGCGATACGGATATGTAGATCTCCTACCATTGTAACCGACTCTGTGTAACCCTAGCCCTCTCCGGTGTCTATATAAACCGGAGGGTTTTAGTCCATAGGACACAACAACAATCATACCATAGGCTAGCTTCTAGGGTTTAGCCTCCTTGATCTCGTGGTAGATCCACTCTTGTACTACCCATATCATCAATATCAATCAAGCAGGAGTAGGGTTTTTCCTCCATCGAGAGGGCCCGAACCTGGATAAAAACATCGTGTCCCTTGTCTCCTATTACCATCCTCCTAGACGCACAGTTCGGGAGCCCCTACCCGAGATCCGCCGGTTTTGACACCGACATTGGTGCTTTCATTGAGATTTCCTCTGTGTCGTCACCAATAGGCTCGATGGCTCCTCCGATCATCAACAACAACGACGCAGTCCAGGGTGAGACTTTTCTCCCCGGACAGATCTTTGTATTCGACGACTTCGCACTGCGGGCCAATTCGCTTGGCCATCTGGAGCAGATCGAAAGCTACGCCCCTGGCCGTCAGGTCTGATTTGGAAGTCTGAACTTCACGGCTGACATCCACGGAGACTTGATCTTCAATGGATTTGAGCCACAGCCGAGCGCGCCGCACTGTCACGATGGGCATGATTTAGCTCTGCTGCCAGACAGTGCCCTGGAGGCCGCACATGAGTCTGCTCCGACCCTTAATTCGGAGCCGGCTGCACAGATCGAGGACGAGTGGCTAGACATCGCCTCGGGGTCTGCAACCTCTACGGCGATGGAGCCGAATACTGACCTTGTCCCTTGCGAAGCTCGTGACTCCGAGGTGCTGGACTCCTCGCCGGACTCCGAACCTCCCGCGCCCCCTCCAATCGAATCCGATTGGGCGCCGATCATGGAGTTCACCGCTGCGGACATCTTTCAACACTCACCTTTCGGCGACATCCTGAATTCGCTAAAGTATCTCTCGTTATCAGGAGAGCCCTGGCCGGACTGCGATCAGGACGGTTGGGATGCGGACGATGAAGAAATTCAAAGCCCACCCACCACCCACTTCGTAGCCACTGTCGACGATCTAACCGACATGCTAGACTTCGACCACGAAGACATCGACGGTATGGACGACGATGTCGGAGACGACCAAGAACCAGCGCCTACTGGGCACTGGAAAGCCACCTCAACTCACGACGTATACATGGTGGATACACCAAAAGGAAGCGATAACGAGGAACAACGGGACGCGGCAAAGGATAATTCCCCCAAAAAACAACCAAAACGGCGACGCAAGCGCCGCCCGAAGTCCCGCCTCAATAACAATAGCACCCATGCTGACCCAGCCATAGAGCAGGGCGAACCAGTGAACGACGAACATGCCAACAAGCAACCATCCGAATAGGATGAATTGGACGAGCAACCCATCCCCGGCGAAAACAACAGTCCAGACGATCTCACGCCGGACACATCACCGGAGCATAAGAACCTTCACAAAAGGCTCGTCACCACTGCAAGAAGTTTGAAGAAGCAGAAGCGGAAGCTCAAAACAGCGGAAGACGTACTCAGAATGAGATGGAGCAAAGTACTCAAGACCGCAGATAAATACGGCGATAGTCACCAAGCAAAGAGCTATCCGAAGCGCAAGCTGTTGCCTGAATTCGACGAGGAGGCCGTAGAGCCCCCATAGTCAAAAAACAAAGAGGCCGCCTGGCCGGATAGACAACCAGATGACAGGCTGAGAGCAGCAAGCGGCGCCGCACACAAGCCGGCACACGATCCACATAAGGATCCTCGCAAAAAGGATGGCCCGGTCAGGTCCATCTATGGGCCAAAAAAGAAGGCTCCAAGAAGCAACACAACACGCGAGTGTTCAAAGATAACGGGACACCTAAATATAGGGGCGCCGCACACCCACTATGTTTCACCGATGAGGTACTGGATCATGAATTTCCAGCAGGATTCAAACCCGTAAACATAGAGGCATACGACGGAACAACGGACCCCAGAGTCTGGATTGAGGATTACATCCTACACATACATATGGCTAGAGGAGATGATCTCCATGCCATAAAATACCTACCCCTCAAGCTCAAAGGGCCAGCTCAGCATTGGCTCAAAAGCCTCCCAGAAAATACCATTGGAAGTTGGGAAGAGCTTGAGGATGCGTTTCGAGCAAATTTTCAGGGCACTTATGTCCGCCCTCCGGACGCAGACGATTTAAGTCACATAACTCAACAGCCCGGAGAGTCAGCATGCAAATTCTGGAACAGGTTCCTCACCAAAAAGAACCAAATAGTCGACTGTCCGGACGCTGAAGCCTTAGCAGCCTTTAAACATAATGTCCGAGACGAATGGCTCGCCAGACACCTCGGCCAGGAAAAACAAAGAACAATGGCCGTGCTAACAAGCCTCATGACTCGCTTTTGTGCGGGGGAAGATAGCTGGCTGGCAAGATGCAGCACCAGCGACCCGAGTACATCCGAGGTCAGGGATGGAAATGGGAAATCATTGTTGGCGTTCTGGGAACGGGGGTCCCCAGACTTGCCTGCCTGCGGCCTGCGGCGTGGCTCAAAGGAGGCCCAACATAGCCCGTCTTCATCAACGCAAAGCTCAAGACCCTCGCGAGGGGCCAAGCCTTGCGGGGCGGACGACAACGAGCTTCCTCAGGCATGGCCTCGTCAGGCTGGCTCGCGAGGAGGCGGAGAGTTCAAGGCGGGGTACCTCGCGAGGTGCCCATGACGCAAGCCATGACGACCAAGGGCGCCAGTCGGGCGCCAGCCCGCGCAGTGTCGTCCTTTCCTCTTTGGTGCAAAGGGAGCAAGCGCAGGCGAGAGCATCAAGCAAAGGCGTCCATTTCGGTGCAACAAGACCAAGACCTACCCAACGGCCAGAAGGAAGTCATTGTGGAGCCCAAGCCGGCATCACCACCAGAGCCTTTGACAGGCGAGGACCAACTTTAGTCAGGATAAGTGTACCCGCTGTTCCCCTTCAAAATGGCCAATTGTTGGCGCCCTTCCCGCTCAATATTTGGGAAGAGGCCCAGGGCCTTTGCCTATAAATAGGACTAGCCACCCACAGGGTAGAGGCATCAAAAGAACAAGGATAGAAAGACACACAGAGAGAGAGGGAGAGAGGCGACTGAACTCCCCCCAGCAGTTCGTCGCATCAGCCAAGAACTGACCCTCGCGAGGCTGTTCTTCCTTGTAAGGTTCATCATCAAGCCCAAGAGGCAATCCACCACACCACACACTGGAGTAGGGTATTACACCACAATGGTGGCCTGAACCAGTATAAATCTTGTGTCTCTTGTGCTGTTTTGTTTGGTAGTTTAGATCCTAGCGATTCGGTGAAGAGCGAGCCGGTAGAGGGCTGAATCTCCGCGTGCACCCCAGTGTTCGAACCTCAAGGGTTTACCGGAACCCGAAATCCGACATTTGGCGCGCCATGTAGGGGTGTGCCGGAATTTGCCTTCCGTCGTCTCGTTCTTCTCCGACCATCGCATCCATGTCTGACGCTCGACGGGCTCGCGCCGAGCGCCGAGCCGCCCTCGCTTCCCATGTTGCCCAGACGGCTCCTGTCAGCGGGCGTCCTCGTCGTTCCCCGTCACCTGCCGTCAACGCCGCCACCAGCCCGACGGGGAACGAGCAGCAAGCATCGTCCCAGCATCCATCCATGAGGCGAGACGGCCGCACTGCCACGCCCTCGCTCACACCCGCTGGTTCTTCGTCACGCGTGCCCCGCGCGGCCATGGAGGCCCGAGCTGTGCTCATCGCGGCAAACGAGCTCCTGCGTTACCGCCCCATCGACGACGTCTACGAAGAATGGCTCGACCGAGTCGCCGAGCTCGTCCGCGCCGCCGGAGGCGCCCCCGCGCCGTCCTTCTCGCTGCACCGCACCCCGCCCTGCGTGGGCAATGAAGCTCCTGGGGTGCCTCAGCCGCCTCCTCCTCAAGAAGGCGCCCTGGCCCCAAGGCGCGTGGCCCCTGGGCGGGACCCGCTCCATCAAGCACCAGCGCGGCAGGAGCAGAGCTGCCAAGAAATCCCTCGCCCTCGAGAAGCTGCCCGAGCGCTCCCAACTCCAGCACATCAAGACCCTGCGCTGCCCCCAGCCGCGGCGCATGGGGACCCGCAGGACCAAGCTCTTCGTTGCCCAAGGCCCCCTGTGGCCACGGCGGGTTGCCGTGCCTTCACCTCCGAGCTGCGCAGTGTCGCGTGGCCCGGCAAGTTCAAGCCAGACCTGCCTCCTCGCTACGACGACATGGCTGACCCTGCAGAGTTCCTCCAACTCTACGAGTTGGGCATCGAGGCTGCCAACGGAGACGAAAAGGTCATGGCGAACTGGTTTCCCATGGCGCTCAAGGACGGAGCCCGCACCTGGCTCCTGAATCTGGCCCCAGGCACGATCTCCTCTTGGGACGAGATGCACACCCGCTTCATCGCCAACTTCCTGGGTACTCGCGACCGGCCACCTGCCGTGAGCGACATGCGCCATATCAAGCAGCAACCAGGGGAGACCCTGCAGAAGTACATCCAACACTTCAACAACGTGCGCCTCAAGATCCCCAAGGTGATGGAGGAGGCCATCATCTCTGCCTTCTCCGACGGTGTGCGCGATGTCAAGATGAAGGAGGAGATGGCGATGCATGAAGACCTGTGCACCTCCTTAGAGCTGTTCAACTTGGCGACCAAGTGCGCCAGGGCCGAGGAGGGGCGCCTCTCCCTCCTCGAACTGCCTGCCGCGGACCCCGAAGAGAAGAAGCCCAAGGCCAAGGACGTGAAGCGCAAGGGGCTGCCGTACTCGCGGCCGAGCCAGACACCAAGCGGGGCAGAGATCAGCCCGAACCCTCCAAGGGCAGTCGGTACTGCGTGTACCACGACCTCCACACCCACAACACCAATGAATGCCAAGAGCTCCGGGCCGTGCGTGAAGGAAGGGTCGGAAGACGTCCTGACCGCAGCGACCGGGGCTACGGTCGAGGAGGAGGAAGGAATGCAGGACGCTGGGAAGACCGCGGCCCGCGCCAAGGGTGGCGCGACCAACCTCGCGAGGATCGCTGGCAGGACCCGCCTCGCGAGGGAGGCTGGAGGGATCGGCCTCGCGAGGATCGCCCGCAAGGGAACGCAGGCCTCCCCCCGCTGCCGCCGCAGCCAAGGAGAAATGAAGACCGTCATCAGGACGAGGGGGCTGGGGGCTTCCAGGAACCACGCGCAATCGGCTGCATCCTGGGCGGAGCTCAAGTCCCAGCCTCTCAGCGCATCTTCAAGAAGTTCGCCCGCGAAGTGAATACAGTCCTCCCCAAGCTCGAGGCCACATGCCCCATCAGGTGGTCGGCATGCGCCATCACGTTCACGTGCGCGGCCACAGCCGAAGTCCTCCCGATGCTTTGTTCCCCAATCATCAGCAATGTGTTAGTCACCAAGACCCTCATCGATGGCGGGGCAGGGCTCAATGTCCTGTCCGTGGAAACCTTCAACAATCTTCAAGTGCCCTACAGTCAGCTTCAGCCAACCAAGCCCTTCTCCGGAGTCACCGACGGCTCCACGGTCCCGATCGGGCAGGTCCGCCTTCTTGTCACCTTTGGGGCACGCGACAACTACCGCACCGAGCTCATCGACTTCGACGTCGCCCACATTCGCTTGCCATACAATGCCATCCTCGGGTACCCAGCGCTGGCCAAGTTCATGGCCGTGACCCACCACGGCTACAACGTCCTCAAGATGCCAGGAAGCGGCGGGGTCATCACGGTGCCCTGCGAAGAGAGAGACGCAGTGTGCTCCCTGGAGCGAGCCTTTCAGGCCGCATCACTGGAAGACCCAGACCGCGGAGGCAGGAGGCTTCCAGAGGCCGCACCCAAGAAGAAGAAGACATCGACCGGCCCGGCCCCTCAGGAGGCAGGCCCCTCAGGGCCCGCGCCTGCCCAGGGGGAGCCTCCTTCCATCGCATAGGGAAGCGCGCCCGGCACCCTCCTCAGGCAGGGCTCGGGGGCTATCCCCTGGAGGGCCGCCGACCTCGCCAAGGTCACGAGGGAGGCGCTTGGGCACCACGTGGAGGCGTGCTTCGAAGCACGTTTCCCTCAAGAAGGAGCAAGGCAAGGAGGGCCAAACCCTCAGGAGTTCGTCAGCAAGGCCATTCAGGAGTTACAGGAGTCAAGGGTCATGAGAGGCAGCCGCCGCCTACCCGCTGTGGCCCCCCATCCAGGCAAGGATGGTGGGCTGCGCGTCTGCATCGACATATCGGGGCTCAACCGAGCCGCGTCTCAAGAGTGCCTCTGGCCCTCGCGAGTGGGACGTTGCGAAGGTCCGCACCACAGCTACGTGCGCATGCCTTACGGCTTGCCGAACGCGGCTGCTGCGCACCAGCGTCTCATGAGGGCCATCTTGGAGGCTCAAGAGGTCAGGCTTGCCGCAGCCCTGGTGGAGATGGAGATGGCCCGCGAGGAGCCGCCAGCGCCTCCGGAGTCTCCAGAGGCCCTTGGGCCTGGGGGCTCGTGAGGAATGGCTCCCGCAGCCCACCGAGTCTGCTACGCCAACACCCCTTCGTCCCCAACATCATCAGGTGACATCTTTTAAGTTTCATTTCTGGCTGGGAGCGCCCTCAGGGCTGCATTATTCCCCGGCCACGTGGGTTCGTCCCTGCAGCATGTATCCCTTTTATTTCATGTTCCTGGCTTACCTTATTGGGGGCGCCCCTCGGGCTGCATCATTCCCAAGCCGCTCAGGCCTCACCCAGCGGCATGTACCCTTCTTGCGTTTATCTTAGGACTATGATTTCGATCCACCATGCTTGTTATTTCGTGCCTTTTTCTCCTGGGTGTCGGAATCTTGGGCGTTAAAGGGGGGGGTGCCTGAGCATCGCGACTCAGGGCTCCTACCGGCTCTCCGGCCCTCACCCTCTGTTCTTGTCCATGGCATCGCGACCTGGCATGCCAGCGACGGCTAAGACCAGCCCGAGAGCCGGGACCCGAGGACGTAGAGTTTCGACATCTAACCCAACTTGCACGTTAAAAGGGGGGTGCCTGAGCATCGCGACTCAGGGCTCCTACCGGCTCTCCGGCCCTCACCCTCTGGTCTTGTCCATGGCATCGCGACCTGGCATGCCAGCGACGGCTGAGACCAGCCCGAGAGCTGGGACCCGAGGACGTAGAGTTTCGACGTCTAACCCAGCTTGCGCGTTAAAGGGGGGGGTGCCTGAGCATCACGACTCAGGGCTCCTACCGGCTCTCCGGCCCTCACCCTCTGGTCTTGTCCATGGCATCGCGACCTGGCATGCCAGCGACGGCTGAGACCAGCCCGAGAGCCGGGACCTGAAGACGTAGAGCACCGGCATCTGGCCAAATTTGCAGGAACACACTCCAAGATAAGGCCCAGAGCTAGGCACAACCCGCCTTGAGGTAGGGCCCCGTGAGTCCCGCGCTGGCTCTCGGGTGCCCAGATACACCTCGTCAAGCCCTATCGTGCCAGCCACGTGTCAGGGTGGGGCTGTATACGCCCCGGGGGCTCCTCCCGGAGGGGAGCCCCCTCCCACGCACCAGTGGAAGCACCATGCTCCGTGCTGGCTGACGACACTGCCGAGGAGCGGCTATGCCCGTACGCATACGGAAGCACTACGCTCCGCGCTGGTGATAAACAACTGAGGGTGGCCTCCGGGCCGCATCAACCTCAGGGAGCCCGGAGCTCAGTGTCTGGCCTTGTCGCAACGCCTCCCCTCGGGAGTGCCGCGCGAAGGGGCTGAGCACGGGGGCTGCGCCTGGATCACGCCCAGACGCACGCCACCTGGCCAGGCCCCCCGGGCCTGGTTCGTCGCACGTCCCTCCCCGAGCGGAGCCAAGGTACGAAGGCCGTTTGAGCATCAAGGGGGACTCCTGAGCATCGCGACTCAGGAGCCTAACTGGTCACGTAGCCCCTCACTCCTTAGTTCCGAAAGGCTAACGACGATTGAGGTATGCGCGGGGCCGGGCTCTGCAGACGTAGAACGGCAGATCCACCCACATCTCACCTCCCTACTTGCTGTTCGAGCGCCAAGGGGGACTCCTGAGCATCGCAACTCAGGAGCCTAACTTGTCACGTAGCCCCTCACTCCTTGGTCCCGTCCTGGTTTCCAGTCGGGGCCAATGGCGGTTGAGGTATGCGCGGGGCCGGGCTCTACAGACGTAGAACGGCAGATCCACCCACATCTCACCTCCCTACTTGCTGTTCGAGCGCCAAGGGGGACTCCTGAGCATCACAACTCAGGAGCCTAACTTGTCACGTAGCCCCTCACTCCTTGGTCCCGTCCTGGTTTCCAGTCGGGGCCAATGGCGGCTGAGGTATGCGCGGGGCCGGGCTCTGCCGACGTAGAACATAAGCAAATAGGAAGGAATAATGCAAATTTTAGGGAATTCAAAAGCAAATATTATAGTCCATACTGTGATCACAGCATCAAATATAAGTTTTAACGCCTTCCCGAGGCATGGTACATGCGCAGGAATTAAAAGCAGGACGGGAGCCACGCCGGAGTCACTTGCCGGCGGGGGAGCTGCGCGGAGCAGGTTCACCTCGTGGAGCAGCAGGGCCAGCAGCGCTCTGCTTCGGCTTGGTACTGAAGGCCCGGAACTTCCACAGCAGAGCCTCCGCACGACCCTTCACGGCCTCAGCAGCGGCAGCGGCACGCTCGCCGCTCACTGGCTCCAGCAGGCTGTCGAGGTCGATGTTGGGGTCACGAGGATAGAGGTGGGTGAAGACCCACGTCAGCGCTGCAGAAGACAAGACGCGTGCCTCGGCCTCAGTCGTAGGGCCGTGGCCAAGGGTGACGTCTTGAAGGGCGCGAACCAGGAAGGGAAGCAGCTTGGCTGGGCCATCCTCCTCGCCGGCCAGCGAGCTCTCAAGGCTGCTGTCATAAAGCGTCTTCAGCGAAGTGCGAGCCTTCTCTTCCATATCCGTGAAGGCCACGCGATCCTCGGTGAGAACCCGGGCCTTGCCGTCCAGCTCAACCTTCCTCGCCTCCAGCTCCTGCTCCAGCACGCCTAGGCAGCCACGGCGCCTCTTGAGCTTGGCCTCCTGATCCTTGACGGCCGCCTCGCGAGCCTTCATGCTTTCCTCCTGCTCTTGGCGAAGGCGGGCCTCCTCGGCAAGCTGGTTCTACAGGCCCTTCACCTCGCTCTCCAGCGCCTCACAGCGACCTTGGGCGCTAGCTACCTCCCCCAGGGCAGCATCGCGGGCGACCTTCGCCTCAAGGACGGCCTATTTCTGCCCGTCGAGGCCTGGACCAGCGTCGCCCGTATCGCAGCATCAGAACGAATCCAGCCAGAAGCCAGCTCCAAGCGCCCAGCCACTAGACGAGGGTCGGCGCCCAGAAGATCCTGGCGCAGACGGTCCAGACCGGCAATGGCGCGATCCAGAACAGTATTCAGGGAAGCAGCAGTCGGTGGAGTAGGAGGAGAAGACGGCTGCGTGACCACAGTATTCTGAGACGGAACCTGCTGCGCCACGACGGCTGTGGTGGCGGCGTCAGGCTGGGGCACCTCGGGAGTCGCCTGGGCCAAGGGGACTGAGCTCGCCCCAACGGGCTCAGCCTGGCCTCGCGAGGATGCCCGGGCAGGAGAGGCCTGCACGTCACGGTCACCTTCCTTCTCGGGCAGTGGCACTGCCATGGATGGGACCTCAGGAGCTCCCTTCGGCCTTTTTGCCGCGGGCGCCAGCCTGGCCGGGAGATATGAGCATCAAGTCTCGGCAACAGAACAATAATCAAGACAGGAATCAAGCACTTACAGGTCGTCGCTGGTGGGCTCAAGCAGCCTCCGGCCGTACTTAAAGCCTGAGAGCCGGCTGCTAGGATCAGCTTCAAGGAGCTCGGGAGCAAGGGCCGCGCCTGCGGACCGCCTCGGGGCCGGGGCAGACCCGCGGGGGATCAGCCCAGCCCGGTCCTCTTCGGGATCGGAGGCAGGCTCCCGCCGCCCTGCTCATCCTCATCCTCTTCATCGTCACTCTGGGGGAGGCGGAGAGTGCGGGACCTGCGCCGAAGGGGAGGAGCCCTTGACTCCGCCTCTGAGTCAACCCCCTCTTCCCTCTCCCCTTCTTCCTTCTCCTCGCTGGAGTCGTCGGAGGACACGGCCACCAGGTCCTCTGGAGCCTCCGCAGGCATGGGCTGGTCCCCGTTGAAGACGGGCATGGACCCCACTACCTGCTCCCACTCGCGAAGGAACAGGGGCGTAGGAGCGCCCTCCAGCCTCGCCACGTCGCCCCCAACCAAGGACTGGAGGACCGCAGCCAGATCCTCGTCGTCCAAGACCACAGGGCTCGGGTGAGGCCTCCACATCGGAAGCGAGTACTGACGGAGTGGAGCCAGCTGATGCTCCAGGAACTCCCTCAGCAGCGACGCACCGGTCAGCTTCACCACCGCCATGTTGGCCGGCCTCAGATCTGCGTCCATCTTCGCCAACACCAGCTTCGCGCGAGGATCCAGAAGCTCCACTCAGGACCAGTCGTCGGAGCTCGCGGGGTGCTCCGTGGGCAGGACCAGCCGAGGGTGGATGCGCCCAGCATCCACCAAGACCCACTTGCTCCTGAAGCCCTCAATCCTCTTCCCAGGGTTCGAAATGGCGATGGAGCCGTCGTACGCGACGAAGCTCGCGCACGTGGAGGCGGAACCACGGGAGGTCCGGAGGGAGAAGTAGTGGCGTAGCAAGGCCACCGAGGGTTTCACCCCTACGTGAGCCTCACAATAGTAGGCGAAGATCGCCAGAAGAAGGACGGAGTTGGGATGGAGGTGCAGAGCTTGAATATTATAGTGGCGGAGGACAGAGAAGAAGAACTTAGAAAAGGGAGGCACCAGGCCGGCGACGATGGCGCTCACGAAGAGCGGATAGAAGGTGCTCCCTCGGCCTTCATGGATGGTAGAGCCGGCCTTGAACGCCTTCGCCCCGTCGATGCCCTGCGCCTCCGCCATCTGGCACACACGGGCAAGGCTCGCCTCTGACACATTTGGCGAATCCAAGGCAGGCGAGTACCAAGCTCCGACCGGGGCTTGGCGAGGCGCCATGACGGGCTAGGGCGTGCAGACGGAGTAGATCTGAAGATTTCGGAAGCAGGGAGGAGAGGCGCAAGAAAGGGGATATGAGCAGCAACTGGAGGAAGTAAAGGAGGCAAGGGAGATGCCGCTCCTTTATCAACTCGCGCGGTTGCAGAGGCGCCCACGTCCAATCAACCGCCACGCGGCGCCCAAGGCCGCAGGCTGTTAGGGCCCGCGACGCTTCGCACTTGCCCTTTCGCCTCTCTGCTCGGCCAAGTTCGAGCGCGTCGTGGGCCCGGGGGCTACTGTCGGCGTTCTGGGAACGGGGGTCCCCAGACTTGCCTGCCTGCGGCCTGCGGCGTGGCTCAAAGGAGGCCCAGCACAGCCCGCCTTCATCAACGCAAGCTCAAGACCCTCGCGAGGGGCCAAGCCTCACGGGGTGGACGACAAGGAGCTTCCTCAGGCACGGCCTCGTCAGGCTGGCTCGCGAGGAGGCGGAGAGTTCAAGGCGGGGTACCTTGCGAGGTGCCCATGACGCAAGCCATGACGACCAAGGGCGCCAGTCGGGCGCCAGCCCGCGCAGTGTCCTCCTTTCCTCTTTGGTGCAAAGGGAGCAAAGGGCAGGCGAGAGCATCAAGCAAAGGCGTCCATTTCGGTGCAACAAGACCAAGACCAACCCAACGGCCGAAAGGAAGTCATTGTGGAGCCCAAGCCGGCGTCACCACCAGAGCCTTTGACAGGCGAGGACCAACTTTAGTCAGGATAAGTGTACCCGCTGTTCCCCTTCAAAATGGCCAATTGTTGGCGCCCTTCCCGCTCAATATTTGGGAAGAGGCCCAGGGCCTTTGCCTATAAATAGGACTAGCCACCCACAGGGTAGAGGCATCGAAAGAATAAGGATAGAAAGACACAGAGAGAGAGGGAGAGAGGCGACTGAACTCCCCCCAGCAGTTCGTCGCATCAGCCAAGAACTAACCCTCGTGAGGCTGTTCTTCCTTGTAAGGTTCATCATCAAGCCCAAGAGGCAATCCACCACACCACACACTGGAGTTGGGTATTACACCACAATGGTGGCCTGAACCAGTATAAATCTTGTGTCTCTTGTGCTGTTCTGTTTGGTAGTTTAGATCCTAGCGATTCAGTGAAGAGCGAGCCGGTAGAGGGCTGAATCTTCGCGCGCACCCCAGTGTTCGAACCTCAAGGGTCTGCCGGAACCCGAAATCCAACAATCACGATGCAGAAAAGATCAGCGCCGGAATAAGGAAAATGGCCCAAATAGCACGGCGGTCAACGCCGGGTTCAAAAGCTCTCGGTCGAATAACAAAACACTGCCTCTTAAGGACAACAGTGACGAGCTATCCAACCTGAACAAAATCTTGGATAGGATATGTCAAATCCACAGTACCCCCGGGAAACCTGCAAACCATACCCACAGAGATTGTTGGGTCTTCAAGCAGTCCGGCCGACTTAACGCCGAACACAAGGGGCTCGACACACCAAGCGAAGACGATGACGAACCCCACAAGCAGAGCGCCGGAAAACAGAAGATTTTCCCACAAGAAGTCAAAACAGTGAACTCACTTCAAGTGATAACAAGGAAAAATAGTGCGGCACCTACCAAAATACGCGCCGCACGGTCCACCCCAGCGGAGTACCGAAATTGGATGTCAAAACCAATAACTTTCGACCATCAGGATTACTCCAGAAGTATTCAAAACGCAGGAAGGACTGCTTTGATATTGAAGCCCATAATCGACGGACTCCAATTTACACAAGTCCTAATGGATGGCGGCAGCGATATAAACCTGCTATATCCGGACACAATCCGCAGAATGGGGATAGACCCTACCAAAATTCGCCATAGCAGCACTTCCTTTAAAGGAGTGACGCCAGGCCCTTATGCCAATTGCACGGGCTCCTTACTACTAGAAGTTGTGTTCGGTTCATCCGACAACTTCCGTCGTGAAAAGCTAATCTGCCATATCGCCCCATTTAAAAGTAGCCATCAAGCACTATTGGGATGCGAAGCTTTCGCCCGCTTTAACGCACTACCGCATTACGCATCTCTTACACTTAAAATGCCCGGTCCACACGACATCATCTCAATAAAAGGTAACTTCGAGTGTTCCTCGACCACGGAAGAACGTGAGGCTGCCTTGACAGCCACACACTAATCCGGCCTTGCTAATCAAAGCCCCTAAAAAACAGGTCATTCAGACCCCGGACACGGTTAGGCGAGTCCGGCACAAATAAACTAGGGGCTTCCTAGCCGCATACCCCTTTACAAGGGGCTACACGCAAGAACAATGAGAGCCAATAAAGCTCAACTTTATTCATTTTTTACTCTGTTTTAAATACCTTTTTTGCATGATATTTTTCCAAACTAAGTTCTTCTCTTTTACAAATGAACAACGTGCTACACCCGTCCAGGATACATCACAACAGAGACACAGGCGCAGATGTGCAGCAGGGACCCATTGCAAGGATTCTTTTCAGATTAAGACCCTGCGTAAACCTTTCTTACTGTCTCTTGTTGATACACATCCCCCGGTTTCCTACCATAACCGAGGAGGAGGCTGGCGTTTTGGCATCGGCCGCGTCAGAAGTTCTCGCCCGTACCTGGACACTAGGGGCTTAGGGCATTGTTCTGCCCGTTATCATAAAGACCGAATACCTCAGGGAGTGTTCGGCGTCTCGAGTTAGGTCTTATATGCATCAGCTTCGAATCATGTCTTTGGTCAAATGTTGGGTTTGCCCGGCTCCTGTGTTTTGCTGCCTTACTTTCCGCTCCATCGGCTAACGCGACACCAGGAGAACTACTGCGATTGTGCCCCGGTTCGGTCGGGCGAGCACCTCAGTAGAGAAAGCCCAAAACTAACTGTCCTGATATAGCGAGAGACTGGTCAACCACTCGATCGACTATTGGAATGTTTAGAATTCCTCCGCTTTGACGAAGGACCGCTTCCCAGTCAGGCACACACGCGCCCCGAGTTCGGAGAGCGCGGTGCCTCTAGGGGCTATATAGTAGCCCCACCATCGAGCTCCTATGGGTAAGTGAAAGTGATAAAGCATTATAGTCCGGTTGCCTAGTTTGCTACGCTACCACCTCCTTCACAGGACCAAAACGTTGGATTAAGTGTGAAAATGTGCTTTTTTTGCAAACACCCCCGCACCATGTGCGTGGGGGCTGAAGCCAAAGACTGCCATCTTTCAGGTTATACATACATATACATTAACGGCCGCACAGGAGATATTTCAATACTTGAACGCACAAGTATAAAAAGCTGTTACATTACAAATATGGTCTCACAAGTCATACATGTTATTTGAACATAACATTTTTCGAGCACTGCGACTCTATTAAATGAGCGCCCTGCAGGACTTCCTCAAAATAGCGCTCGACGGGTAACCGGCTTTTGTCCGAGCCCCGGGATGCAACATCGATGGCATCCATCTCCGCCCAGTATGTCTTAACATGGGAGAGAGCCATCCGTGCACCCTCTATGCATGCCGACCGCTTCATCGCCTTAATAAGAGGCACCGCCCCAAGGAATTGCTGCAATAAGCCAAAATAACTCTTCGGCTTGTGCCTTTCCGGCCACAGATGAGCCACCACATCCGTCATGGCAAATCCGGACAAACTATTCAGCTCAGCCCACTCAGCCAACCGACCGGTCAACGGAAGTGGACGCTCCGGACTATGGAATTGAGACCAAAAAAGCTCTTCCATTTCGTGATCCTTCTGGCTTCGGAAGTGCACGACTCCGTCCGCCGCACTCACCGCCAAATTTAGATAAGGATCCTCCGCACCCCACAACTGGCCCAACTGAGCATACTTCGGATCCGTGAACTTCCTATGCGGCAGAAAGGGCTTTCCAGCCGCAATGTCTCCGGCCTGACGCAGTTCCTCCTTTATAGCCCACATTGCAGAACGGGTATCCTTGGCTTCGGCGGTGGCCTTTTTCAGGTCCTCTTGCTCCGCTTGGTGTTCTCTTTCAAGATGCTCATAGCGGTCGGTAGCATCTTTTAGTTTCACGGCCATCCCGGCCATCTCCTCCCTACTCCGGCAGTGAGCAGCTTTTTCGCCTTTTAGCTCCTCCGCTGCCTTCGAGGCAGCCTCATCACTTTTTCTGGCTCGCTCCTTGGCTCGAGCAAGCTCTGCCCGAAGGTCCTCCACAGCAGCGGCACCATCTGCATCAAGCATACATGTTGTAAGGTGTGGGCATCAGCTCCCTTACCAGGTGACCACGGAGAAACCACCTACTTTGTGACTCATCAAGTCGTTTATTGACCAGCGCGATGTCCGCATCCGCAACGTCGAGTTGCCGCTTCAGCTCGGCAACTCTATCAGTCCGGCTGGCCACCGAATGTTCTGCCACCTGCATAGGACACGCGAGATTTTATAACTGAGATTATGATCCTCGGCACGCTGTCGCTTTCGACAACATACCGAGTCTCAGGGGCTACTATCTATACAGGGTGCACTCTATGTGCAAAACTGTCAAAAGGTATGTCATTTTTGGCGTACCTCAAACCCCGTCAGTAAACTTCCGACGGCCTCATGCAACCCGCTCTCGGCGGATGAGATCCTTTCAATCACCGTACTCATTAATGTGCGGTGATCTTCCGAGATAGATGCCCTCTCGAGCAGATCCTGCAGCTCCACCGGCTGTACTCCAGTTGGTGCCGAACTCCCCGGCCCCGCCGGACTCGGGGAGACCCTCCGTGACGACACCTCAGGGTCGTCCGCCCCGCCTGACGGGGCGGCAGATGGAGGCGTTTCGCTCTCCATCATTTTCGGACGAAGGTCCCCCGAGGATGAGCTCTGCTGAGAAGGGCTGAGATCCGAACTACAAGGTAAAAACTTCAGTTATCCTTAGAAATAAAATAGGGATGTCCCTTATTACAAAACCCCTCTTTTTCTACTTACGGCTCACTGGAGGGCTGATTCTGTTGGGGAGACCGTGCGGCCGGGACTCCTCCGGGCACAGGACCTTCCGGTGCAGATTTCTTTCCCCGCTTCGAGGCCTTTGCCTCCGGGTCTTCGGAAGCGGTCCTCTTCTCCCCCTGCAGGGAGGGATTCTTGATTCCCCCCTTGCTAAGAGCCTCCTTAGCAGAGGCAGTAGTTTCCCTGTTCCCCCCTTCGCTCTCCTCCGAAGGCGCAACCTCCAACATTTTGATTAACATGGGATCCGGCGTGGTCTCAGGGAGGGGGGCCGGACACCGTATCAGTTTTGCTTGCGCTATCCACTCCTGTCCAAGGGATAGCTGGTTAAAAGGCAAATCCATGATAAATAAATGGACGGTATATCCAGACACAGGGCTACTTACTTGAGTATCCGGGCGATTGCAGCTTAAGCCGGCGTCCTCGGTCAAGTCCGGACACATCTCTTGTGATCCGAAGAACAGTTTGTACATCTCCACGGGTGTCGTACCCATGAAGTGTTGGAGAGCTCGAGCTCCCTCCGGATTGAATTCCCACAGGCGGAGGGGGCGACGTTTGCAGGGCAGAAGATGCCGAATCAG
This sequence comes from Triticum timopheevii, assembly GCA_963921465.1. Classification (NCBI taxonomy): domain Eukaryota; kingdom Viridiplantae; phylum Streptophyta; class Magnoliopsida; order Poales; family Poaceae; genus Triticum; species Triticum timopheevii. The sequence continues at coordinate 112,571,860 of OY997270.1, forward strand.
CATAACCTGCGTCGCCACGACCAGATTGATCTCCCTCTCTTGGAGGTCTCGAATCCGGCCCTACAATAAGGGAACGTCCTTGGACGGCCCCCAGTCAAGCCCTTTGTTGACCCATGACATCAGTCGTTGTGGAGGGCCCGAGCGAAAGGCAGGCGGCGGCTTCTGCCTGCTGCCCCTAGGAGCGGTGATATAGAACCACTCCTGTTGCCACAAGCCGAACTCCTTAAAAGAGCCCTCGGGCCTTGGAGCATCGGCCCTCTTGCTTATAACCGCCCGGCCGCGCTCTGCCTGACGCCCCTCAATCATCTTCGGCTTCACACTGAAGGTCTTGAGCCACAAACCAAACTGAGGGGTAGTGCGGAGGAAGGCTTCACAGACGACAATAAATGATGAGATGTGGAGGATGGACTCCGGAGCCAAGTCGTGGAATTCCAGCCCATAGTAAAACATGAGCCCCCTCACGAAGGGATCCATCGGGAAGCCTAAACCCCGGCGGAGGTGAGACACGAACACGACACTCTCGCCAGGCTCGGGAGTAGGAATGACTTGCCCTTGGGCAGGCAGCCTATGCGAAATCTCGTAGGTTAAGTACTTGGCGTCTCTCAGCTTTAGCACGTCCTCTTCCGTGATGGAGGAGGGCATCCACCGGCCCTGTAGGTCGGAGCCAGACATTGTCGAAGGTCCAGAGTGCCCGAATCTGGAGCCCTGGGTGTTGGAACTCGGGGCGAGGGGCGGATTCGATTGAGGATTGAAGAAAAAGAACGGGCCTTGGTCTCATTATAAAGAGGGAGAATACCAAGAGCCGTCCCCGTGACCGTTTGGAACTCGCCTTCGATGGAGGGGGCGTGGTAACGGGCGCGGTTGGGTTACCCACGGTCCGTATTGATGGGAATCCCAGAATAAGGGGAACACAATCTCTGCTTCGACAAGACGTGCCAAGGAAACCGCTTCGCTAAACGCGTCGAGGTGGTATAATAAAAACGATTCGAGTAAAGGCTTGGTTGTGGTGTGACGTCACGCCACAAAATACGTCAGCAGACTGAACTTGTGTAAATATTATTCTCTCTACGGTGGTATGTGGAATTTATTTTACAGAGCCGAACACTATCCTGGTGTTCACAATCTTCTATGAATTATTTGGAGGAGGAACCCGCCTTGCAATGCCGAAGACAATATGCGCGCCGGACTCGTCGTCTTTGAAGCCTGGTTCAGGGGCTACTGAGGGAGTCCTGGACTAGGGGGTGTCCGGATAGCCGAACTATCATCATCGGCCGGACTCCAAGACTATGAAGATACAAGATTGAAGACTTTATCCTGTGTCCGGATGGGACTTTCCTTGGCGTGGAAGGCAAGCTTGGCGATACGGATATGTAGATCTCCTACCATTGTAACCGACTCTGTGTAACCCTAGCCCTCTCCGGTGTCTATATAAACCGAAGGGTTTTAGTCCATAGGACACAACAACAATCATACCATAGGCTAGCTTTTAGGGTTTAGCCTCCTTGATCTCGTGGTAGATCCACTCTTGTACTACCCATATCATCAATATCAATCAAGCAGGAGTAGGGTTTTACCTCCATCGAGAGGGCCCGAACCTGGGTAAAAACATTGTGTCCCTTGTCTCCTGTTACCATCCGCCTAGACGCACAGTTCGGGACCCCCTACCCGAGATCCGCCGGTTTTGACACCGACACCGGCCATGTACATATGCGTATTCGGATGCACGCAAAAGTACTAGGGGCTACATAGTAGCCCCACTGTCAAACTCCTATGGCTAAGTGAAAGTGTTACAACTATATAGTCCGGTTGCCTAGTTCGACGTGCGATCACCTCCTTAATGGACCAAGACGTTGGAACAAGTGTGATTATGCATATTTTTCACGAACACCCCCGCATTGTATGCGTGGGGGCTGTAGCCAACGACTGCTAACTTTCAGAATTACACATAGACATAAAAATGGCCGTACAGGAGGCACAAATAATACTTTCGGGCACAAAGTATAAATATAGCCTCATAATCAAAATAACATTGTTTTTACAATGATTCGCTTTGTCACTCGAACAATATATTCTTCGAGCACTGTGCCCCTATTAAGCGGGCACCTTCTGTTACCTACTCCAAGTAGTGCTCGGCCGGATAAGGGCCTCCCGCCAGATTCTTGGTTGCTACAATGGTGGCCTCCATATCTGTCCAATAAGCTTTAACGCGGGCAAGAGCCATTCGTGCACCCTCTATGCACGCCGACCTTCTCATGGCGTCGATCCGAGGCACGGCCCCAAGGAATTGTTGCACCAAACCAAAGTAACTGTCCGGCTTAGGCCCCTTCGGCCAAAAATGGTCTATTACAGACCACATTGCAAGCCCGGGCAGCCTATGAAGCTCCGCTACAGCAGCCATCTTCTCACTTAACAGCAGCGGGCGCGCGGGAGCATTGAATTGCGACCACAAAAGCTTCTCCACTTCTTTATCGCCTTGATCCTCGAAAAACTTGGCTGTATCAGCTGTACTCTTTTCCAAGTCTACATACGCATCTGCAGGACTCCAGCGTCCATCCAGGGGAGCATACTTTGGATCCAAAAACTTCATCCGCAGTAAGTAGGAGCCCCCAGCCGCAATTTTACCGGCCCGTTGAAGCTCCTCCCGCACACCCCTGACCTTGGTCCGCATCTCCTTGGTGGCATTAAGTGCCTTGTTCAGGTCGGCCGAACTAGCCTTATTCTCCTTTTCAAGGAGTTCGTACCTGTCGGCGGCATTTTTCAACTCCACAGCCATTTCGGCTATCTTTTCCTCGCTTCGGCGATGAGAAGCCTATTCGGCTCTCAATTCTTCGGCCATCTTCAGGGAATCCGCATTGCTAACCCGAGCTTGTTCCTTGGCCTGGGCAAGTTCCGCCCTCAGGGCTTCCACGGCAGCAGCACCATCTGTAGTCCAAACATATTGCATTAATATTATGCCCCTCTCATATTTTCCTATACAACATAATAAGGAAAGCAGAGCACATACCTTGTGACTCGTTCAGCCGCTCGCTCACCAGCGTGATATCGGCATCAATAGATCCGATCTGCCTCCTTAGCTCGGCAACTTCAACGGACTGGTCGGCTGCCGGACCCTTAGATACCTGTGCATATGTACAACATAATCATTACTATATGATCCCCCGTTTGCTGCCTAGGGCGGGCAACCAGAGTCTTAGGGGCTACTATCCATATGGAGCACACCTAGCGCATGCCTCACACCCAAAAATAGTGTATTTTTCACTACATACCTCAAAGCCTCAGAGCAGGCTCGTAAATGCTTCATTCAAACCACTTGTGGCGGATGAAATCTTCTTGAGCACCGTGCTCATTAATGAGCGGTGCTCCTACGATAGCGCAGCTCGCTCCAGAAGGCCTGTCAGTATGTCCGACCGGACATCGAACTGTGCTGGACCCTTCTCATCGCCCCCCGTGGGAGCGAAATGCTCCGGGCTCAGGGCGGCTGACGTATTAGCTTCCAGCTTCGGCAGATCCGGACTCTCCGTGACGACACCTCAGTGTCGCCCACCTCATGAGGTGGAGAGGTGGGTGGGGTCTCGCTCTCCATCATCTCCGGAGGAAGATCCCCCGAAGACGAGCTCTGTTGATAAGAGCTACTAGCCGGACTGCAAAAGACGAATCCTGGTTATTGATCTCGGAGAAACACAATACCTTCGAATTAATGATTAACTCACAGCTCGGTTGAGGGCTGGCCCGTTGGCGGGCATGACGTGGTGAGAACGCCCGTTGGGGCAGAGCCCCCCGGCGACACTTTCTTCTCATGTTTGGGCATCTCCGTCTCCAAGTATTCGGAGGCGGCCCTTTTCTTTCCGTGCGGGGAGGTGGCCTTGGATTCCCCTCCCCGGCTATCCTCCCTTGGAGAGGAAGCAATTCCCCCGGTCCGGATGCGCAGTGTGTGAAGTTCGACTTCACCATCCTTTCCTTTGTCTTTCCCTGAGGGCATTTTGCTGAGCACCCAGCCAAGCATCTTGGCAACGGTTGGACCAGGCAAGCCTTCGGGAATTGGCGCCGGACACCTAATTCTCTCCGCCTTGCTGAGCCATTCCTGGCCACGGAGGGTTTTCAGAATAATGACTATGACAAATAAAAACAAAGTGACTGGTTTTAAGGTTACTTACTTGGGCATCTAGGAGATTGCAGCTTAGGCCCGCATCCTCGGTGGTGTGCGGACACTTTACTTGTGGTCCGAAGAATAATTTACACATCCCTTCGAGTTTCAGGCCGAAGAAGTGCTTAATAGTCCGCGGACCCTCTGGATTGAACTCCCACATCTGGAGAGGCCGGCGTTTGCACGACAACATCTGTCGGATTAGCATTACTTGAATTATGATGACAAGGTTAATGTCCTTCTCAAGAAGCTCCCGGATACGGCTCTGCAGTATTGGAACATCACTGGCGGGCCACCAACTCCGTCCTACGCCGGTCCATGACACCAATTGTGACGGAGGGCCCGAGCGGAACTCGGGGGCGGCGCCCACTTTGTGCCTCTGGGAGCCGTGACATAAAACCACCTCCGTTGCCATACATCGGATACTTCTGGGAAAGAACCCTCTGGCCATGGGGCATCGGCGTTCCTGCTTATTATGGCACCTCCGCACTCCGCGTGTCGCCCCTCGATCATCTTCGGCTTCACATTGAAGGTCTTGAGCCATAACCCGAAGTGGGGAGTGACGTGGAGAAAATCCTCGCACACAACGATGAACAACGAGATATGGAGGAGAGCTTCCGGAGCTAGATCATGAAAATCCAGCCCGTAATAGAACATGAGGCCCCTCACAAAGGGATCAAGGGTGAAGCCCAAGCCGTGGAGGAATTGAGGAACAAACACGACGCTCTCATTGGGCTCTGGTGTAGGGATGACCTGCCCTGGAGCAGGAAGCCTGTGCTGGATGTCGGCGGTCAGATATCTGACCTCCCTAAGCCTCGCAATGTCCTCCTCTTGGATCGAGGAGGCCACCCATCGGCCTTGAGGGTTGGATCTGGACATATTGGTGGATCTGTGGTGTTTGAGCTTAGGTCTCGGGTGTTAGAACTCGAGGTGCGAAAAGGCGCAAGGGAGGTGGAAAAGAGGCATAGGCCTCGGCCCCTTTATAAAGGGGGTGAATATCAAGAGTCTTCAGCGTGACCGCTTGAGGCTTATCTAAAACACACGGAGTCATGCCAACGGTCGTCATGGGGTTACGCACACCCATATTGATGGAAGATCCCGTAATAAGAGGAACACGATCTCTGCTTTGGCAGGGCGTGCCAGTAAAACCACCTCGCAACACGAGTCGAGGTGGGGCGAGAAACGCCGGTTCGTGTTGGACCGGGCCACGATGCAAGGGCACGACGTATGAAGATTGCCAGCAGATCAGATTTATGCTATGTTCCCTGCAATAGTATGTGAGGATCATCTCGCAGATCCGGACACGGTCTAAGTGTTCGATAATTACTTTGGAGTATTTGGAGAAGGAACCCGCCTTGCAATGTCGAAGACAAAACTGCACGCCGGACTCATCATCATTGAAGCCTGGTTCAGGGGCTACTGAGGGAGTCCTGGATTAGGGGGTATCCGGACAGTCGGACTATATACATCATCCGGACTATTGGAGCGTGAAGATACAAGACCCAAGACTCCGTCCCATGTCCGGATGGGACTCTCCTTTGCGTGGAAGACAAGCTTGGCGATCCTGATATTGTATTTCCTTCCTTGTAACCGACTCCATGTAAACCCTAGCCCTCTCCGGTGTCTATATAAACCGGAGAGGTTGGTCCTTAGAAGGCCGATCACAATTACAATCATACTCATCATAGGCTAGCTTCTAGGGTTTAGCCTCTACGATTTCGTGGTAGATCTACTCTTGTACTACTCATATCGTCAATATTAATCAAGCAGGAAGTATTGTTTTACCTCCATCGAGAGGGCCTGAACCTGGGTAAACATTGTGTCCATTGCTTCCTGTTACCATCAGCCTAAGACGCACAGATCGGGACCCCCTACCCGATATCCGCCGGTTTTGACACCGACACCCGTTTTCACTTCTGGCCCATGTATGGCCCATGACGTCTTTCGGCCCATATGAGGCCCTATGTAACTCTTGGCCTATTAACGGCCCGTGGTGAAACTGGCCCGTAATGAACAGTGCATCACTTTACACCCATTAACGGCCCATGGTGAAACTGGCCCGTAAAGAATAGTGTATCACTTTGTACCCATTAATGGCCCATTATTCCGTTGGGCCGTTTCCAGCCCATGTTATCTTTCGGCCTTCTCAGAGCCCATTTATTATTGGGCTCATTTCCAGCATTCGTTTACTTACGGCCCGTTACTTTCATTTTCTGCTTGTGGGCCAAATTCAGCCCGTGGTTATAGTTGGCCCCTTTGTTGTCCGTTAATATGTTGGGCCGTTTTCATAGCGTCATCAAATACGGCCTATTAACGATGGCCCGTTATGGTCGGCCCATGAATGGACGATTCCAACTCTAGCCCGTTTACGGCCAGAATGCGGTCTGTTTGGCCCATGTTTGGCCAATCGATCATACGGCCCGTATAAGGCCCATTGATGATATGGCCCGTAGAAGGCCCATTGTTTCTATGGCCCGTAGAAGGCCCATTGTTTCTACGGCCCATAGAAGGCCCACTGTTTCTACGGCCCGTAGAAGGCCCACTGTTTGTATGGCCCGTAGGAGGCCCAGTGTCACTACAGTAAATATTAGCCCATGGTTATTGTGGCCTAGTTTTAAAAAATAGGTTATTGCAGCCACTAGCAAACCGTAGAAAAAGAATTGCACTGACTACAAGGAAATAAATAAACATGACAACAAGGAAATAAATAAGCAAGCAACTTACACTAGGCTATCACAACTATTACACATATTACATCCACTGGACATCAAAGTTCGCCACCAGTGCAAATATAGGGAACACAACAGCATATAAACGCCGCAACAAAACAAGTCCAGAACTGAAACTACTTCAGAAGAGCTCAAGAAACAATATCCTGGGTACCCATAATGCTAGAAAGATGCTTAGCAAGCTTATTAACTTTCTCTTGTTTGGCGCTTAAGTCCTCCAGCGCTTGCTGTTGCACCAGAAAGTATGCATATGAATTCTGTAGGGACTTCCTTAGTCCTTCGGCTTCCTGTTGCATAACATCTGATTGATGTCTTTCAACTTGAAGTTGAGACTCAAGAAGCCGAGCTGATTCAGGGAACGAGTTCGAAGAGCTGGTGCCAGCAGTGGTAGCCAGTAACTCGAACACTACATCAAGACAAGACTTTGGGGTTGTCTCAGTGTCTTCATTATAGTTTTTATCAGCTTTCTTGGAGACCAACAGGGATGTCTCACTATCTTGAACCTTATCTGCATTACTTCCTTTACCATTGCATAATAGGGTACTCTTCTCCAATATTTTATCTGCGTTCTAAAAGTGAAACAAACAAACACATCTCAGGTTTACAATGTAGTATATGAAACTCATTTTGGTAAACCAGTTCAGTAGTAAGGTGGACAGGATAACAGCATGGAACAAACATATATCTATGTAGTATGGTCACTGTATGGTCTATATCATTCTAGTTTATGTTGCCAAATCAAGATAGATACAGTTCGAATCATATCTATTTAGGACAAAGCAGCATAGACAGAATATAAGTGTGGGAAACTACACAACAATAACAACACTTGTATGTGCATGGCACGAGAACACAACTGTTTATTCAATTGAAACTAAAATCAACATAGAGCAAGTTACAATAGCAAATAGCCAAACACGTTGAAGAAACAGGTTTAAAACATACCTATTGCACCATTGGAGTTTCAATTGCATCCTTCAAATTTGAAATTAGTTGGTATCAGTAAATACAGTGATGCAAGGGCAAAGTAGTATGAACCATAGCTACGGAACCTGACCTGAGAACAATTCTTCTTCTGCTTTAAGCGTTGACTTCGGGTTCAGAGTGGTGGTCCTCGTGATTTGGGCACTGCAGTTGCCTTACTAACTGCTCATGTTTGGGTGCTCTGTGGTGGAGACGGTGCTGTGTCAACGGGAACTGGGTGTCTATCTGCTGGGGTTGGGGTTAGAAGGGGTGTAGCTGGTTCCCTGTCCAACTGGGTAGGGGTACAATCTGCATGAGTGTGGGTTATGTGTGGTGGGGCTGTTTCTTGTGCAAGTAGAACCGTGGTTCTATCTGCATCGACAGGTAGCACGATCTTTTCTGAAGATCGTGTTTTTACTCCCACAGATATTGCCATCACTCCCTCCAATTGAAATGGCTGATAAACAAGAAAAGTAATTGAATGTACAGACATTGTAAGATAGATAGGTGCAATGGATAGTAGGGAAGAAAATAGGGCATGAAATAATTCACATTTATGTTGTCCAAGCAAACAGAATAGCAGTGTTGGGGAACGTAGCAGAAATTCAAAATTTTATACGCAACACCAAGATCAATCTATGGAGTAATCTAGCAATGAGGGGAAGGGGAGTGCATCTACATACCCTTGTAGATCGCTAAGCGGAAGCGTTCAAGTGAACAGAGTTGATGGAGTCGTACTCATCGTGATCCAAATCACCGATGATCCTAGCGCTGAACGGACGGCACCTCCGCGTTCAACACACATACGGTTGGGAAAGACATCTCCTCCTTCTTGATCCAGCAAGGGGAGGAGAGGTTGATGGAGATCCAGCAGCACGACGGCGTGGTGGTGGAAGTAGCGGGATCCTGGCAGGGCTTCGCCAAGCGCAAGTGGGGAGGAAGAGGTGTCACGAGAGGGAGGGAGGTGCCAGGGACTCAGGTGCGGCTGCCCTCCCTCCCCTCCACTATATATAGGGGCCTAGGGGGGGGGGGGGGCGCCGGCTGTTGGGGAACATAGCGGAAATTCAAAATTTTCTACGCATCACCAAGATCAATCTATGGAGTAATCTAGCAACAAGGGAAAGGGGAGTGCATCTACATACCCTTGTAGATCGCTAAGAGGAAGCGTTCATGTGAATGGGGTTGATGGAGTCGTACTCGTCGTGATCCAAATCACCGATGATCCTAGTGCCGAACGGACGGCACCTCCGCGTTCAACACACATGCAGCCCGGTGACGTCTCCCATGCCTTGATCCAGCAAGGAGAGAGGGAGAGGTTGGGGAAGACTCCGTCCAGCAGTAGCACGATGGCGTGGTGGTGGTGGAGGAGCGTGGCAATCCTGCAGGGCTTCGCCAAGCACCGCGGGAGAGGAGGAGGACTTGGGAGAGGGGGAGGGCTGCGCCAGAATTTGGGTGCGGCTGCCCTCCCACGCCTCCACTATTTATAGGTGGGGAGAGAGGGGGCCGTCCCCCCTAGATCTCATCTAGGGTTGGGGGCGGCGGCCAAGGGGGGGGGACGAGTGCCTCCCAAGTCAAGTGGAGGCCCTCCCCCTTAGGGTTTCCCCTCTCCCATGCGCATGGGCCTTGGGGGGGGGGCTGGTGCCCCTGGCCCATTAAGGCTAGGGCCCCCTCTTACAGCCCATGCTGCTGTATTGGACGTGGTGGAACATTTTCCGGACCTCCGGAACCCTCCGGAATCCTCCGGAACCTTCTGGAAGCTTCTCGGTACAATACCGAAAAAAACCGAACTTTTCTCGGAACCCGGACAACAACTTTCCATATATAAATCTTTACCTCCGGACCATTTCGGAACTCCTCGTGACGTCCGGGATCTCATCCGGGACTCCGAACAACATTCAGTAACCACATACATCTATTCCCTATAACCCTAGCGTCATCGAACATTAAGTGTGTAGACCCTACGGGTTCGGGGGACATGTAGACCTGACCGAGACAATTCTCTGGCCAATAACCAACAGCGGGATCTGGATACCCATGTTGGCTCCCACATGTTCCACGATGATCTCATCGGATGAACCACGATGTTGAGGATTCAATCAATCCCGTATTCAATTCCCTTTGTCTAGCGGTATAGTACTTGCCCGAGATTCGATCATTGGTATCCCGATACCTTGTTCAATCTCGTTACCGGCAAGTCTCTTTACTCGTTTCGTAACACATCATCCTGTGATCAACCCCTTGGTCACATTGTGCACATTATGATGATGTCCTACCGAGTGGGCCCAGAGATACCTCTCCGTCACACGGAGTGACAAATCCCAGTCTCGATTCGTGCCAACCCAACAGACACTTTCGGAGATACCCGTAGTGCACCTTTATAGCCACCCAGTTACGTTGCGATGTTTGGTACACCCAAAGCATTCCTACGGTATCCGAGAGTTGCACAATCTCATGGTCTAAGGAAATGATACTCGACATTAGAAAAGCTTTAGCATACGAACTACACGATCTTTGTGCTAGGCTTAGGATTGGGTCTTGTCCATGACATCATTCTCCTAATGATGTGATCCCGTTATCAATGACATCCTATGTCCATGGCCAGGAAACCGTAACCATCTATTGATCAACGAGCTAGTCAACTAGAGGCTTACTAGGGACATGGTGTTGTCTATGTATCCACACATGTATATGAGTTTCCTATCAATACAATTATAGCATGGATAATAAACGATTATCATGAACAAGGAAATATAATAATAACAACTAATTTATTATTGCCTCTAGGGCATATTTCCAACAGTCTCCCACTTGCATAATCTAGTTCACATCACCATGTGATTAACACTCACAGGTCACATCGCCATGTGACCAACATCCAAAGAGTTTACTAGTGTCACCAAACTAGTTCACATCATCATGTGATTAAGACTCAATGAGTTCTGGGGTTTGATCAAGTTTTGCTTGTGAGAGAGGTTTTAGTCAACGGGTCTGCAACACTCAGATCCGTATGTACTTCGCAAATCTCTAGGTCATATTGTAAATGCTGCTTCCACGCTCCACTTGGAGCTATTCCAAATGGTCGCTCCACTATACGTATCCGGTTTGCTACTTAGAGTCCTTCGGATAGGTGTTAAAGCTTGCATCAACGCAACTCTTTACGTCGAACTCTTTATCACCTCCATAACCGAGAAACATATCCTTATTCCTCTAAGGATAATTTTGACCGCTATCTGGTGATCCACTCCTTGATCACCTTTGTACCCTCTTGCCAGGTATGTAGCAAGGAACACATCAGGTGCGGTACACATCATAGCATACTATAGAGCCTACGTCTAAAGCATGGGGACGACCTTTGTCATTTCTCTCTTTTCTGCCATGGTCGAGCTTTTAAGTCTTAACTTCATACCTTACATCTCAGGCAAGAACTCCTTCTTTGACTGATCCATCTTGAACACCTTCAAGATCATGTCAAGGTATATGCTCATTTGAAAGTACCATTAAGCGGTTTTTGATCTATCCTTATAGATCTTGATGCTCAATGTTCAAGTAGCTTAAACCTGGTTTTCCCTTGAAAAACACTTTCCAAATAACCCTATAGCTTTCTAGAAACTCTACATCATTTCTGATCAACAATATGTCAACAACATATACTCATCAGAAATTCTATAGTGCTCCCACTCACTTCTTTGGAAATACAAGTTTCTCATAAACTTTGTATAAACCCAAAATCTTTGATTATCTTATCAAAGTGTATATTCCAACTCCGAGATTCTTACTCCAGTCCATGGAAGGATCGCTGGAGCCAGCATACCTTTTAGCATCCTTAGGATTGACAAAACCTTTCTGATTGTATCACATACAACTTTTCCTTATGAAAATTGGTAAGGAAACTCGTTTTGACATCCATCTGCCAGATTTCATAAATGCAGCTAATGCTAACATGATTCCGACGGACCTAAGCATCGCTACGTATGAGAAAATCTCATCGTAGTCAACTCCTTGAACTTGTGAAAAACTCTTCGCCACAAGTCGAGCTTCATAGACGGTGACATTACCGTCCACGTCTGTCTTCTTCTTAAAGATCCATTTATCTCAATGGCTTGCCGATCATCGGGCAAGTCCACCAAAGTCCATGCTTTGTTTTGATACATGGATCCTATCTCGGATTTCATGGCTTCTAACCATTTGTCGGAATATGGGCCCACCATCGCTTCCCCATAGCTCGTAGGTTCATTGTTGTCTAGCAACATGACCTTCAAGACAGGATTACTGTACCACTCTGAAGTAGTACGCATCCTTGTCACCCTACGAGGTACGGTAGTGACTTGATCCAAAACTTCATGATCACTATCATAAGCTTCTACTTCAATTGGTGTAGACGCTACAGGAACAACTTCCTGTGCCCTGCCACACACTAGTTGAAGTGATGGTTCAATAACCTCATCAAGTCTCCACCATCCTCCCACTCAATTTTCGAGACAAACTTTACCTCGAGAAAGGACCTGATTCAAGAAACAATCCCTATAGCTTTCAGATCTGAATTAGGAGGTATACCCAACTGTTTTGGGTGTCCTATGAAGATGCATTTTATCCGCTTTGGGTTCGAGCTTATCAACCTAAAACTTTTTCACATAAGCGTCGCAGCCCCAAACTTTTAAGAAACGACAGCTTAGATTTCTCCAAACCATAGTTCATACGGTGTCATCTCAACGGAGTTACGTGGTGCCCTATTTAAACTGAATGTGGTTGTCTCTAATGCCTAACCCATGAACGATAGTGGTAATTCGATAAGAGATATCATGGTATGCACCATATCCAATAGGGTGCAACTATGATGTTCGGACACACCATCACACTATGGTGTTCGAGGCGGTATTAATTGTGAAACAATTTCCACAATGTCTTAATTGCGTGCCAAAGCTCGTAACTTAGATACTCATCCCTATGATCATATCATAGACATTTTATCCTCTTGTCACGATGATCTTCAACTTCACTCTGAAATTACTTGAACCATTCAATAATTCAGACTTGTGTTTCATCAAGTAAATATACTCAGTATCTACTCAAATCATCCGTGAAGTAAGAACATAACAATATCCACTGCGTGCCTCAGCACTCATCGGACTGCACACATCAAAATGTATTACTTCCAACAAGTTGCTTTCTTGTGCCATTTTACTGAAAATGAGGCTTTCAGTCCACTTGCCCATGTGGTATGATTTGCATGTCTCAAGTGATTCAAAATCAAGTGAGTCCAAACGGTCCATTTGCATGGAGTTTCTTCATGCATATATACCAATAGACATGGTTCACATGTCTCAAACTTTTTAAAAATGAGTGAGTCCAAAGATCCATCAACATGGAGCTTCTTCATGCGTTTTATACCAATATGACTTACATGACAGTGCCACAAGTAGGTGGTACTATCATTACTATCTTATATCTTTTGGCATGAACATGTGTATCACTACGATCGAGATTCAACAAACCATTCATTTTAGGTGCAAGACTATTGAAGGTATTATTCAAATAAACAGAGTAACCATTATTCTCCTTAAATGAATAACCGTATTGCGATAGACATAATCCAATCATGTCTATGCTCAACGCAAACACCAAATAACAATTATTTAGGTTTAACACCAATCTCGATGGTAGAGGGAGCGTGCGATGCTTGATCACATCAAGCTTGGAAAAACTTCCAACACATATCGCCAACTCACCTTTAGCTAGTCTTTGTTTACTCCGCAGCCTTTTATTTCGAGTTACTAACACTTGGCAACCGAACCGGTATCTAATACCCTGGTGCTACTAGGAGTACTAGTAAAGTACACATTAACATAATGTATATCCAATATACTTCTATCGACCTTGCCTACCTTCTCATCTACCAAGTATCTAGGGTAATTCTGCTCCAGTGGCTGTTCCCCTTATTACAGAAGCACTTAGTCTCGGGTTTGGGTTCAACCTTGGGTTTCTTCACTAGAGCAGCAGCTGATTTGCCGTTTCATGAAGTATCCCTTTTTGACCTTGCCCTTCTTGAAACTAGTGGTTTCACCAACCATCAACAATTGATGCTCCTTCTTGATTTCTACTTTCGCGGTGTCAAACATTGCAAATATCTCAAGGATCATCATATCTATCCCTGATATGTTATAGTTCATCATGAAGCTCTAGCAGCTTGGTGGCAATTACTTTCGAGAAACATCACTATCTCATCTGGAAGATCAACTCCCACTCGATTCAAGTGATTGTTGTACTCAGACAATTTGAGCACAAGCTCAACGATTGAGCTTTTCTCCCTTAGTTTGCAGGCTAAGAAAATCGTCGGAGGTCTTATACCTCTTGACGTGGGCACGAGCCTGAAATCCCAATTTCAGCCCTCGAAACATCTCATATGTTCTGCGACGTTTCGAAATCGTCTTTGGTGCCTCAACTCTAAACCGTTTAACTGAACTATCACGTAGTTATCAAAACGTGTATGTCAGATGTTTGCAACATCCACAGACGACGTTCGAGGTTCAGCACACTGAGCGGTGCATTAAGGACATAAGCCTTCTTTGAAGCAACGAGGACAACCCTCAGTTTATGGACCTAGTCCGTATAATCGCTACTATCAACTTTCAACTGAATTTTCTCTAGGAACATATCTAAACAGTAGAACTTAAGCGCGAGCTTACGACATAATTTGCAAAGACTTTTTTTTGACTATGTTCAGGATAATTAAGTTAATCTTATGAACTCCCACTCAGATAGACATCCCTCTAGTCATCTAAGAGATTACATGATCCGAGTCAACTAGGCCGTGTCCGATCATCACGTGAGACGGACTAGTCAGCATCGGTGAACATCTTCATGTTGATCATATCTTCTATACGACTCATGCTCGACCTTTCGGTCTTCCATGTTCCGAGGCCATGTTTGTACATGCTACGCTCGTCAAGTCAACCTAAGTGTATTGCATGTGTAAATATGGCTTACACCCGTTGTATTCGAACGTTAGGATCTATCACACCCGATCATCACGTGGTGCTTCGAAACAACGAACCTTCGCAACGGTGCACATTTAGGGAGAACACTTTCTTGAAATTATTGTGAGGGATCATCTTATTTACTACCGTCGTTCTAAGCAAATAAGATGCATAAACATGATAAACATCACATGCAATCAAATAGTGACATGATATGGCCAATATCATACTGCCCCTTTGATCTCCATCTTCGGGGCTCCATGATCATCATCGTCACCGGCATGACACCATGATCTCCATCATCATGTCTCCATGAAGTTGTCTTGCCAACTATTACTTCTACTACTATGGCTAACGACTTAGCAATAAAGTAAAGTAATTACATGGCGTTGTTCAATGACACGCAGGTCATACAATAAATTAAGACAACTCCTATGGCTCCTGCCGGTTGTCATACTCATCGACATGCAACTCGTGATTCCTATTATAAGAACATGATCAATCTCATACATCACATATCATTCATCACATTCTTTTGGCCATATCACATCACATAGCATACCCTGCAAAAACAAGATAGACGTCCTCTAATTGTTGTTTGCATGTTTTACGTGGCTGCTATGGGTTTCTAAAAAGAACGTTTCTTACCTACGCAAAACCACAACATGATATGTCAATTGCTATTTACCCTTCATGCATAGAAACCACACATAGACCTAGCTCATGATGCCACTGTTGGGGAACGTAGTGGAAATTCAAAATTTTCTACGCATCACCAAGATCAATCTATGGAGTAATCTAGCAACAAGGGAAAGGGGAGTGCATCTACATACCCTTGTAGATCGCTAAGCGGAAGCGTTCAAGTGAACGGGGTTGATGGAGTCGTACTCGTCGTGATCCAAATCACCGATGATCCTAGTGCCGAACGGACGGCACCTCTGCGTTCAACAAACATGTAGCCCGGTGACGTCTCCCATGCCTTGATCCAGCAAGGAGAGAGGGAGAGGTTGGGGAAGACTCCGTCCAGCAGCAGCACGACGGCGTGGTGGTGGTGGAGGAGCGTGGCAATCCTGCAGGGCTTCGCCAAGCACCGCGGGAGAGGAGGAGGACTTGGGAGAGGGGGAGGGCTGCGCCAGAACTTGGGTGCGGCTGCCCTCCCACGCCTCCACTATTTATAGGTGGGGAGAGAGGGGGCCGGCCCCCCTAGATCTCATCTAGGGTTGGGGGCGGCGGCCAAGGGGGGGAGGAGTGCCTCCCACGTCAGTTGGAGGCCCTCCCCCTTAGGGTTTCCCCTCTCCCATGCGCATGGGCCTTGGGGGGGCTGGTGCCCCTGGCCCATTAAGGCTAGGGCGCCCCCTTACAGCCCATGCTGCTGTATTGGACGTGGTGGAACATTTTCCGGACCTCCGGACCCCTCCGGAACCCTCCGGAACCTTCTGGAAGCTTCCCGGTACAATACCGGAAAAAACCGAACTTTTCCCGGAACCCGAACAACAACTTTCCATATATAAATCCTTACCTACGGACCATTACGGAACTCCTCGTGACGTCCGGGATCTCATCCGGGACTCCGAAAAAATTCGGTAACCATGTACATCTATTCCCTATAACCCTAGCATCATCGAACCTTAAGTGTGTAGACCCTACGGGTTCGGGAGACATGTAGACATGACCGAGACAATTCTCCGGCCAATAACCAACAGCGGGACCTGGATACCCATGTTGGCTCCCACATGTTCCACGATGATCTCATCGGATGAACCATGATTTCGAGGATTCAATCAATCCCATATTCAATTCCCTTTGTCTAGCGGTGTAGTACTTGCCCGAGATTCGATCATCGGTATCCCGATACCTTGTTCAATCTCATTACCGGCAAGTCTCTTTACTCGTTCCGTAACACATCATCCCGTGATCAACCCCTTGGTCACATTGTGCACATTATGATGATGTCCTACCGAGTGGGCCCAGAGATACCTTTCCGTCACACGGAGTGACAAATCCCAGTCTCGATTCGTGCCAACCCAACAGACACTTTCGAAGATACCCGTAGTGCACCTTTATAGTCACCCAGTTACGTTGTGACGTTTGGTACACCCAAAGCATTCCTACGGTATCCGGGAGTTGCACAATCTCATGGTCTAAGGAAATGATACTCAACATTAGAAAAGCTTTAGCATACGAACTACACGATCTTTGTGCTAGGCTTAGGATTGGGTCTTGTCCATCACATCATTCTCATTTGATCCAGTTATCAACGACATCCAATGTCCATCGTCAGGAAACCGTAACCATCTATTGATCAACGAGTTAGTGAACTAGAGGCTTGCTAGGGACATGGTGTTGTCTATGTATCCACACATGTATCTGAGTTTCCTATCAATACAATTATAGCATGGATAATAAACGATTATCATGAACAAGGAAATATAATAATAATAACAAATTTATTATTGCCTCTAGGGCATATTTCCAACACCGGCCCCTTGTAGATCCCATCTAGGGAGGGGGGTGACTGTCCTAGGGGTGGCTTGGCCTCCAAGCCAAGTGGAGGCGCCCCCACCCCTTAGGGTTTCTAACCCTAGGCGCATGGGAGGCCCAAGGGGGGCGCACCAGCCCCCCAGGGGCTGGTTCCCACGCCCCCTCAGCCCATGGGGCCCTCCGGGATAGGTGGCCCCACCCAGTGGACCCCGGGACCCTTCCGATGGTCCCGGTACAATACCGATGACCCCCGAAACTTTCCCGGTGGCTGAAACTGGACTTCCTATATATAAATCTTTACCTCCGGACCATTCCAGAACTCCTCGTGACATCCGGGACTCCTAACAACTTTCGGGTTACCGCATACTAATATCTCTACAACCCTAGCATCACCGATCCTTAAGTGTGTAGACCCTACGGGTTCGGGAATCATGTAGACATGACCGAGACAACTCTCCGGCCAATAACCAACAGCGGGATCTGGATAGCCATGTTGGATCACACATGTTCCACGATGATCTCATCGGATGAACCACGATGTCGAGGATTCAATCAATCCCGTATTCAATTCCCTTTGTCTACCGGTATAGTACTTGCCCGAGATTCGATTGTCGGTATCCCGATACCTTGTTCAATCTCGTTACCGGCAAGTCTATTTACTTGTTATGTAACACATCATCCCGTGATCAACCCCTTGGTCACATTGTGCACATTATGATGATGTCCTACTGAGTGGGCCCAGAGATACCTCTCTGTCACACGGAATGACAAATCCCAGTCTCGATTCGTGCCAACCCAACAGACACTTTCGGAGATACCCGTAGTTTACCTTTATGGCCACCCAGTTAGGTTGTGACGTTTGGTACACCCAAAGCATTCCTACAGTATCCGGGAGTTGCACAATCTCATGGTCTAAGGAAATGATACTTGACATTAGAAAAGCTTTAGCATACGAACTACACGATCTTTGTGCTAGGCTTAGGATTGGGTCTTGTCCATCACATCATTCTCCTAATGATGTGATCCCGTTATCAACAACATCCAATGTCCATGGTCAGGAAACCGTAACCATCTATTGATCAACGAGCTAGTCAACTAGAGGCTTACTAGGGACATGGTGTTGTCTATGTATCCACACATGTATCTGAGTTTCCTATCAATACAGTTCTAGCATGGATAATAAACGATTATCATGAACAAGGAAATATAATAATAACTAATTTATTATTGCCTCTAGGGCATATTTCCAATAGTCTCCCACTTGCACTAGAGTCAATAATCTAGTTCACATCGCTATGTGATTAACACTCATAGGTCACATCGCCATGTGACCAACATCCAAAGAGTTTACTAGAATCACTAAACTAGTTCACATCATCATGTGATTAAGACTCAATGAGTTCTGGGGTTTGATCATGTTTTGCTTGTGAGAGAGGTTTTAGTCAACGGGTCTGCAACATTCAGATCCGTATGTACTTTGCAAATCGATAGGCCATATTGTAAATGCTGCTTCCACGCTCCACTTGGAGCTATTACAAATGGTTGCTCCACTATACGTATCTGGTTTACTACTCAGAGTCATTCGGATAGGTGTTAAAGCTTGCATCAACGTAACCCTTTACGCCGAACTCTTTATCACCTCCATAATCGAGAAACATGTCCTTATTATTCCAAGGACAATTTTGACCGCTATCTGGTGATCCACTCCTTGATCACCTTTGTACCCTCTTGCCAGACATGTGGCAAGGCAAACATCAGGTGCGGTACTCGGCATAGCATACTGTAGAGCCTACGTCTAAAGCATAGGGGACGACCTTCGTCCTTTCTCTCTCTTCTGCCGTGGTCGAGCTTTAAGTCTTAACTTCATACCTTAAAACTCAGGCAAGAACTCCTTCTTTAACTAATCCATCTTGAATACCTTGAAGATCATGTCAAGGTATGTGCTCATTTGAAAGTACCATTAAGCGTTTTGATCTATCCTTATAGATCTTGATGCTCAATGTTCAAGCAGCTTAATCCAGGTTTTCCCTTGAAAAACTCCTTTCAAACAACTCTTTATGCTTTCCAGAAATTTTACATCATTTCGGATCAACAATATGTCATTCACATATACTTATCAGAAATGTTGTAGTGCTCCCACTCACTTTATTGTAAATACAAGTTTCTAACAAACTTTGTATAAACCCAAAAACTTTGATTATCTCATCAAAGCGTATATTCCAACTCCGAGATGCTTACTCCAGTCCTTATAAGGATTGCTGGAGCTTTGCATACTTGTTAGCATCTTTTAGGATTGACAAAAACCTTCTGGTTGTATCACATGCAACCTTTCCTCAAGAAAATTTTCGAGGAAACAATGTTTTGAAATCCTATCTGCAAGATTTCATAAATAATGCAGTAACTGCTAATAAGATTCCAACAGACTCTTAGCATCACTACGAGTGAGAATGTCTCATCGTAGTCAACTCCTTGAACTTGTCAGAAACATCTTAGTGACAAGCTGAGCTTTCTTAATGGTGACACATACCATCATTGTCTGTCTTCCCTCTTAGAATCCATCTGTACCCAACAGCCTTACGACCATTAAGTAGTTCTTCCAAAGTCTACACTTTGTTTTCATACATGGATCCTCTCTCGGATTTTATGGCCTCGAGCCATTTGCCGGAATCTGGGCCCACCATCGCTTCTCCATAGCTCATAGGTTCATTGTTGTATAGCAACATGACCTCCAAGACAGGATTACCATACCACTCTGAAGCAGTACGCATCCTTGTCATCCTACGAGGTTTGGTAGTGACTTGATCCAAAGTTTCATGATTACTATCATAAGCTTCCACTTCAATTGGTATAGGTACCGCAGGAACAACTTCCTGTGCGCTGCTACACACTAGTTGAAGTGACGGTTCAATAACCTCATCAAGTCTCCACTATCCTCCCACTCAATTCTTTCGAGAGAAACTTTTCCTTCAGAAAGGACCCGATTAAGGAAACAATCCCTTTTGCTCCCGGATCTGAGATAGGAGGTATACCCAACTGTTCTGGGTGTCCTATGAAGATGTATTTATCCGCTTTGGGTTCGAGCTTATCAGCTTGAAACCTTTTCACATAAGCGTCGCAGCCCCAAACTTTTAAGAAATGACAACTTAGATTTCTCCAAACCATAGTTCAAATGGTGTCATCTCAACGAAATTACGTGGTGCCCTATTAAAGTGAGTGCGGTTGTCTCTAATGCCTAACCCATGAACGATAGTGGTAATTCAATAAGAGACATCACGGTACGCACCATATCCAATAGGGTGCAACTATGATGTTCGGACACACCATCACACTATGGTGTTCCAGGCGGTATTAATTGTGAAACAATTTCCACAATGTCTTAATTGTGTGCCAAAGCTCATAACTCAGATACTCATCTCTATGATCATATCATAGACATTTTATCCTCTTGTCACGATGATCTTCAACTTCACTCTGAAATTACTTGAACCATTCAATAATTTAGACTTGTGTTTCATCAAGTAAATATACTCAGTATCTACTCAAATCATCCGTGAAGTAAGAACATAACGATATCCACTGCGTGCCTCAGCACTCATTGGACTGCACACATCAAAATGTATTACTTCCAACAAGTTGCTTTCTTGTTCCATTTTGACTGAAAATGAGGCTTTCAGTCATCTTGCCCATGTCGTATGATTTGCATGTCTCAAGTGATTCAAAATCAAGTGAGTCCAAACAGTCCATTTGCATGGAGTTTCTTCATGCATATACACCAATAGACATGGTTTGCATGTCTCAAACTTTTCAAAAACGAGTGAGTCCAAAGATGCATCAACATGGAGCTTCTTCATGTGTTTTATACAATTATGACTTACATGGCAGTGCCACAAGTAGGTGGTACTATCATTACTATCTTATATCTTTTGGCATGAACATGTGTATCACTATGATCGAGATTCAATAAACCATTCATTTTAGGTGCAAGACCATTGAAGGTATTATTCAAAAACCAGAGTAAGCATTATTCTCCTTAAATGAATAACCGTATTGTGATAGACATAATCCAATCATGTCTGCGCTCAACGCATACACCAAATAACAATTATTTAGGTTTAACACCAATCTCGATGGTAGAGGGAGCGTGCGATGCTTGATCACATCAAGCTTGGAAAAACTTCCAACACAGATCGCCGGCTCACCTTTAGCTAGTCTCCGTTTACTCCGCAGCCTTTTATTTCGAGTTACTAACACTTAGCAACCGAACCGGTATCTAATACCCTGGTGCTACTAGGAGTACTAGTAAAGTACACATTAACATAATGTATATCCAATATACTTCTATCGACCTTGCCCACCTTCTCATCTACCAAGTATCTAGGGTAATTCTGCTCCAGTGGCTGTTCCCCTTATTACAGAAGCACTTAGTCTCGGGTTTGGGTTCAACCTTGGGTTTCTTCACTAGAGCAGCAGCTGATTTGCCGTTTCATGAAGTATCCCTTTTTGACCTTGCCCTTCTTGAAACTAGTGGTTTCACCAACCATCAATAATTGATGCTCCTTCTTGATTTCTACTTTCGCGGTGTCAAACATTGCAAATATCTCAAGGATCATCATATCTATCCCTGATATGTTATAGTTCATCATGAAGCTCTAGCAGCTTGGTGGCAATTACTTTCGAGAAACATCACTATCTCATCTGGAAGATCAACTCCCACTCGATTCAACGATTGAGCTTTTCTCCCTTAGTTTGCAGGCTAAGAAAATCGTCGGAGGTCTTATACCTCTTGACGTGGGCACGAGCCTGAAATCCCAATTTCAGCCCTCGAAACATCTCATATGTTCTGCGATGTTTCGATATCATCTTTGGTGCCTCAACTCTAAACCGTTTAACTGAACTATCACGTAGTTATCAAAACGTGTATGTCAGATGTTTGCAACATCCACAGACGACGTTCGAGGTTCAGCACACTGAGCGGTGCATTAAGGACATAAGCCTTCTTTGAAGCAACGAGGACAACCCTCAGTTTATGGACCTAGTCCGTATAATCGCTACTATCAACTTTCAACTGAATTTTCTCTAGGAACATATCTAAACAGTAGAACTTAAGCGCGAGCTTACGACATAATTTGCAAAGACTTTTTTTGACTATGTTCAGGATAATTAAGTTAATCTTATGAACTCCCACTCAGATAGACATCCCTCTAGTCATCTAAGAGATTACATGATCCGAGTCAACTAGGCCGTGTCCGATCATCACGTGAGACGGACTAGTCAGCATCGGTGAACATCTTCATGTTGATCGTATCTTCTATATGACTCATGCTCGACCTTTCGGTCTTCCATGTTCCGAGGCCATGTTTGTACATGCTACGCTCGTCAAGTCAACCTAAGTGTATTGCATGTGTAAATATGGCTTACACCCGTTGTATTCGAACGTTAGGATCTATCACACCCGATCATCACGTGGTGCTTCGAAACAACGAACCTTCGCAACGGTGCACAGTTAGGGAGAACACTTTCTTGAAATTATTGTGAGGGATCATCTTATTTACTACCGTCGTTCTAAGCAAATAAGATGCATAAACATGATAAACATCACATGCAATCAAATAGTGACATGATATGGCCAATATCATACTGCCCCTTTGATCTCCATCTTCGGGGCTCCATGATCATCATCGTCACCGGCATGACACCATGATCTCCATCATCATGTCTCCATGAAGTTGTCTTGCCAACTATTACTTCTACTACTATGGTTAACGACTTAGCAATAAAGTAAAGTAATTACATGGCGTTGTTCAATGACACGCAGGTCATACAATAAATTAAGACAACTCCTATGGCTCCTGCCGGTTGTCATACTCATCGACATGCAAGTCGTGATTCCTATTACAAGAACATGATCAATCTCATACATCACATATCATTCATCACATTATTTTGGCTATATCACATCTAGCATACCCTGCAAAAACAAGTTAGACGTCCTCTAATTGTTGTTTGCGTGTTTTACGTGGCTGCTATGGGTTTCTAGCAAGAATGTTTCTTACCTACGCAAAACCACAACGTGATATGTCAATTGCTATTTACCCTTCATAAGGACCCTTTTCATCGAAGCCGATCCGACTAAAGTGGGAGAGACTGGCACCCGCTAGCCACCTTATGCAACAAGTGCATGTCAGTCGGTGGAACTTGTCTCACGTAAGCGTACGTGTAAGGTCTGTCCGGGCCGCTTCATCCCACGATGCCGCTGAATCAAGATAAAACTAGTAACGGCAAGTAAATTGACAATATCGACGCCCACAACTGCTTTGTGTTCTACTCGTGCATAGAAACTACGCATAGACCTAGCTCATGATGCCACTGTTGGGGAACGTAGTAGAAGTTCAAAATTTTCTATGCAACACCGAAATCAATCTATGGAGTAATCTAGCAACGAGGGGAAGGGGAGTGCATCTACATACCCTTGTAGATCGCTAAGCGGAAGCGTTCAAGTGAACGGGGTTGATGGAGTCGTACTCGTCGTGATCCAAATCACCAATGATCCTAGCGCCGAACGGACGGCACCTCCGCGTTCAACACACATACAGTTGGGAGAGACATCTCCTCCTTCTTGATCCAGCAAGGGGAGGAGAGGTTGATGGAGATCCAGCAGCACAACGGCGTGGTGGTGGAAGTAGCGGGATCCCGGCAGGGCTTCGCCAAGCGCAAGCAAGGAGGAAGAGGTGTCATGAGAGGGAGGGAGCCCTCAGGGACTCAGGTGCGGCAGCCCTCCCACCCCTCCACTATATATAGGGGCCTAGGGGGGGCGCCGGCCCCTTGTAGATCCCATCTAGGGAGGGGGGCGGCTGCCCTAGGGGTGGCTTGGCCTCCAAGCCAAGTGAAGGCGCCCCCACCCCTTAGGGTTTCTAACCCTAGGCGCATGGGAGGCCCAAGGTGGGCGCACCAGCCCACCAGGGGCTGGTTCCCACGCCCCCTCAGCCCATGGGTCCCTCCGGGATAGGTGGCCCCACCCGGTGGACCCCGGGACCCTTCCGGTGGTCCCGGTACAATACCGATGACCCTCGAAACTTTCCCGGTGGCTGAAACTGGACTTCCTATATATAAATCTTTACCTCCGGACCATTCCGGAACTCCTCGTGACATCCGATAACTCATCCGGGACTCCGAACAACTTTCGGGTTACCGCATACTAATATCTCTACAACCCTAGCGTCACCGAACCTTAAGTGTGTAGACCCTACGGGTTCGGGAATCATGTAGACATGACCGAGACAACTCTCCGGCCAATAACCAACAGCGGGATCTGGATACCCATGTTGGCTCCCACATGTTCCACGATGATCTCATCGGATGAACCATGATGTCGAGGATTCAATCAATCCTGTATTCAATTGCCTTTGTCTACCGGTATAGTACTTGCCCGAGATTCAATCGTCGGTATCCCGATACCTTGTTCAATCTCGTTACCGGCAAGTCTCTTTACTCGTTCGGTAACACATCATCCCGTGATCAACCCCTTGGTCACATTGTGCACATTATGATGATGTCCTACCGAGTGGGCCCAGAGATAGCTCTCCATCACACGGAGTGACAAATCCAAGTCTCGATTCGTGCCAACCCAACAGACACTTTTGGAGATACCCGTAGTGTACCTTTATAGCCACCCAGTTACGTTGTGACGTTTGGTACACCCAGAGCATTCCTACAGTATCTGGGAGTTGCACAATCTCATGGTCTAAGGAAATGATACTTGACATTAGAAAAGCTTTAGCATACGAACTACACGATCTTTGTGCTAGGCTTAGGATTGGGTCTTGTCCATCACATCATTCTCCTAATGATGTGATCCCGTTATCAACGACATCCAATGTCCATGGTCAGGAAACCGTAACCATCTATTGATCAACGAGCTAGTCAACTAGAGGCTTACTAGGGACATGGTGTTGTCTATGTATCCACACATGTATCTGAGTTTCCTATCAATACAATTCTAGCATGGATAATAAATGATTATCATGAACAATATAATATAATAGTGACTAATTTATTATTGCCTCTAGGGCATATTTCCAACAAGCAGGACATAATTTCACATATATGATGGTTAATTAAACATGATAGCATGACACAATTTCACATGTATGATGGCTAACTAAACATGATAGAATGACATACTTCAAAATATGATGACTATGTAAACAGGATGACATGATATAACTATACGATGTGTCTTTTAAAGTGGTTGGCATGCCATAAATCATAAACATGCCGTCGATGGAAACATGATGGCATGATATAATTCACGGATAGAATGACATAATTTAAAATATGATGACTATGTAAACAAGATGAGATGATATAACTATATTATGTCTTTAGAAAATGGGTTGGCATGCCATAATTCAGATACATGTTGTCTATGTAAACATCATGGCATGATATAATTCAAATATATGATTTATATACTAAGGAAGTGAGCAGAGGGCAATCGCATATATGATGTGTCAACTAAGGAGATGGCATTCATATTGTGTATATGATGTAAAAACTAAGCAATGCAATACAACATATGCATTATATGAGTAATATAACCCTGCCAAGTTTGAGAATACACCTCAGGGGGATAATAGGACTGGTCATCAGCCTCTGAATCCTCCTCTGAAGAGCTATCTGTAACCAGCAAGATATCTTCTTCAGCAGGTAGCATTGTCTGCTCTGAAGACTTTTTTTTTCAATCCAGATTTCTCCATCACCAATTCAAATGGCTGATGCACAGGAAGAGCAGTTGAATATACAAACATTGTCGACAAAAGCAATGAGAAATACAAAAAAAAGGACGGCATGATATAATTCACATATATGACGCTTGCCTAAACAACATGGCATTGCATAATTCACATACATAATGCCTTGTAGCAAGATAACATTGCATAATTCACATATATAATGTCTTGCAACAAGATGGCATTGCATAATTCACATATATGGTAATTAGACACTAAACAGGTGGCATTCACACAAAGCATGTCTAAACTAAGAAAATGACATAGCAATGCAAGATACCATACGCACGATATGAGCAACATAACCCTGCCAAGTTAGGGCATGCACCTTGGGGGGGAAATATGACTGGTCATCTGTCTCTGAATCCTCCTCTGAGGAGCTATCGGTAACCAGCAGGACATGCGCTTCGTCAGATAGCATTGTCTTCTCTGAAGACCTTGTTTCCACTCCAGATTTTTCCATGACCGTGCCGAATGGCTGATGCACAAGAAGAGTAATTGAATGTACTAAAATTGTTGACAAATTTAACACGTAATAAAAAAATGATGGCCTGATATAATTCACATATAACATGACTAGCTAACCAGGGTGGCATTGCAAAATTCACATATATGATGCCTGGCTAGATAAGGTTGCATTGCATGATTCACATATACGATAAAGAAACTAAACAGATGGCATTGACACAAAGCATGTCTAAACTAAGCAGATGACATCTTTAATGTATACAGTAAGCAATGCAAGGCACCATATGCATGATATTACAAACATCAGCATGCCAAGTTAGAGCGAAGACCTCATGGGGTAAATAGGAGTGGTCTTCTCCTTCTGAATCCCCCTCAGAACAGTTATCTTCCTCTTGATTACGATCCGAAATGGGTGGAGGGGGGCTGCCTTTGCACCCACCATGGACCGATGTCTACATGAAATTTTATTGCCACGCAAGGCTCGTCTCTTTTGCTCTACATGATCAGTTCCATTGTGTACAATAACTGGCATGCATAGGAATAAAACATAGTGAGATTATGTAAGGAGTGCATGCACAAATCCAGAGTGATGGTAGCAAACTATGGATAGACCCAAAACCAATGATAGCAGGCAGATAATAGCTTTAGTTAAAAAATACAGATAATGGCTCCTTTAATGTTTGTTTGCACCCAACATGAAACTCATAGTAGACACCGGAGATTAACCAGATAGTAGACAGATAGTACTGATTGCTGCCCCAATATGTACCCCACAACCATTTAAGAACTCAAGTTTCAGCATTAGTTTGGACTTGACTCGGAGTCTAATAGGTGAACACAATGTTAATGTAGCATGTCATCATATTAAGCGACGCATAATGTAAGCAGACACAGAAGAGTGCGACCTCTCTTGCGGACCCGTGTAGTCCTCAAGGTCATCTGCTCAGTTGATGATGGTAATGCATTTGTCGTGGCTGCCGGCGGCGGGGAAGAAGATCTGAGGCGGCGAAAGACAGTCTGGAGAGCGGATCCCTGCTGTGGTGAACCCTTCCGTTGTTGGAGCAGCTGAGCTGGGGTGGAACACAACGCCACAGGAGCAGGACAAACCACACAAGGTTTTCTTTGACACATATCTGTAACAGAAGTAATTGAGTAAGGGCTTGTTTGGATTTGAGGATTCTAACAATGCAGGGATAGGAAATAGACAGGAATAGGATAGGAATGCACGTGCAAAACAGAGAATTTAAAAACACAGGATTTCTGCCAATCTAGGTGTTTGATTCACAACAATTGGAAGATCACAGGATGCAAAAAAGCATGGTGAGATTAAGTGAAAGCACAAGAATATGTATGGTTATAATGCTATTATGCTACTATCTCTTAGTCTTGTTCTTGATGAATAGGAATATGAAAAGGAGGAGAAGTGGAAATTAGAATTCCTACTGTTTTTCTTTCAAGGAGACACTAAAGGAACAAATCCTACAGTTTTCCTTTGCTCCATTCCTTTGCACCAAATTCATGAAAAGCAGTACCATAGGAAACTTTCGAATTCCGATGTTTTTCATTCACTTTTCCTTTCAAGCACTGGCGATTCTAGTAGGCAGGCTTGAGCAAGGAAAATCCTACACTAAAGAATGTTTTTGTGCTACTTCTATTACTTTGGACCCAGGCCACTGCCATACTAGCTCAACTCCCAGGCCCATCGACAAATGCACAGCTCAAACACGCAGAGGTAAATAATGATGGCGTTCAAGAGAGTCCATCACGGATAGCTAAGTTGCCTGGTACCTCACTGCTTGTCATATAGTAGGATAAAATAATCATATTTCCCGTGACTACGAGTGCTCAGTGGACAATATATATATATAACATGTAGAGTAAAAAAGAGATGCAACAAGTTTACAACCTCTTTGACGAAGCCATGTCAATCTCAGCGTGATTGGGTTGGCCGGTGAGGATGCTCCGGCTGACTTGGCTGTCGGAGGAGGGGAAGAAGATCTTAGGCATCTGGAGATGGAGCCTGAGGTACTGCTCCGCTGTGATCTAGGGTTTCGTCGTTGGAGCAGCTCCGGAGAGTTGTACAAGGCGGAGGCTGAAGCAGGACAAGAGAGACAACAAACAACGTTTACCTGAGTGGAATTCTAATAGCATCTCCAATACATGACGTAAAATACATAAGCACAAAGTGCTAGATGTAACATACATCAGCCGCTCATCTCTGAACTTAACTGTCGAAACTGAATTTAACTATGAAAACTGAACTTAACTGTCGAAACTGAACTTAACTGTCGAAACTGAATTTTGCTGTCAAAACTGAACGCACTAGCAAGGTGAGGCTACACGTCGGTCGACTGACTTTTTCATCTCTGGTCAGTCAATTTTGTAGCCATTGGATACAAAATCAAGGGCCTGCGGTTCATCTTCAACCTCCACCCCCCTGAGCCGCCAGCCACCACCGGCCAAACAGCAGCCCCCCGCCGCCCGCGGCCGGCGGTACGCCGCCCCGCCCGCCCCGAAAACACTCCCCACCGCCGGTCCGCCGCCGCCCCGGCCATCCCTCTAGGCCCCCCGTGCCGAGCTTTTTCTCCGGCGATCCCCACGCCACCGCCCCGCCAACGCCCCACCACCGCCGGCGACCACTGCCCCCATCCTGAACCTTAAGATAGATAGTGGGGTACCTCTCCGGTGAGCCCCCCTCCTCACTGCGGCTGGTTCTTCCTTCACCCCGGCGAGCCCCCCACCCCCTGAAAATCGACTGACCCAAAAGTCAATTCAGTTAACTAAAGTGTAGCTAAATCGGAGCAGCATCGCAAGCAAGAGCAAGAGCGAGAGCAGCAGCGCGAGCAAGAGCAATAGCAAGAGCAGACTAGGCAGGGGACCGAGAGCAAGAGCAGAGCACCAGCGCGAGCGAGAGCTAAAGAAGCAGCAGCTCCTACTAATGTTGATGTCGCCATCGAGGGAGCGACACCCGTGGAGGAAGTGGCCGGCGACGCCGCCGTGGATGGAGTCGCGCTGTGTCGTCTCGGGACCGAGCGCCGGCAGCACCGTGAGATCGAATCAAGAAGAAAATGCGGCGATTAGTGTACAACCTCTTTGGTGGCGCCGATTAGGCCGCAGCTTCATCCGAGGAAACGGTGATGATGATGCTCTTCCGGTGGTGCAGGTGAAGACGGCGGTGTGGGAATGGAGGTGGCGCGAAAGACGAGGGGAACGTCGGGGTAGCTCCTTGGAGGTGGAGGACGGGGTGGCTGAACCGGCGGGACGATGAGATCGACGACGGATCCTCATCCGGTACGGTGGATGAGGGACGTCGAGGTGTTGCTGTGGACGACGTCATCGGGGAAGAGGCTCCGGCTGGGTGGCGGACGGAGCAGGGTGTGGGGTTTCGTCGCAGGTTTTCATGGCCTCGGTGTACGAATGGGTGGGCGGATGGGATGGCAGTGGGGAACCATGGCTTAGAGACATGCTTGTCCTAAATGTGGGGTAAGTTAAGAAAGTACCCCCACTGATTTGAGGTGGTTCTTTCGGATCAGGGGTACCACAGGAATTTCGCGTGTGGGGATTTCACAGGAGGTGGGAGTTTTCGTGCGCGTTGTAATTTCGGAATAGCAAGGCGCGGGTTGAGATGGAGGGAGTTGTCAGAGCACAACGAGACAAAGATATATCTTAAATATTTCGGGCTAGCCCAGGTTGAAGAGGCGGGAGTTTCGCAGCACGATAGACAGAGACGCTAGCTTGAATTTTCGGCATAACAAGGCACGGCTTGAAATTTCGGAAGAACAAGCTTAACGTGTACCCAAAAAAAAAGACAATTTGCACCTCAACACGCACAACACACACACAAACACCATTTAGACTAGAGTAAGGTACACGTGTATTGCACGCATGAGATTTGGCAATCAAATTATGAATAAATACCACATTATAGCATGCAAGCTTTGAGTCATATATGCATGATGTAGATGTTCGTTTAATTCTTATAGTTCATTTCATTCAAAATCATCTAGTTTTTACAAGAAAGCTAATCTATTTTAAGATTCATGGAATTGTGCGTTGTAAGACATAAAGTAAAAACAAATAATGGCAAATCATGTAGAACAACATTTGGGAAATTCCGATACGGAAGATTCTAGAACAAATAAGAAGTGCTTGTGTTTTGATGTTTGTGCATTTTGCTTAAGTTCAACCATGGAGTCTTCTAGATTATACATGTGGTGAAATCTGGTGGAATCTAGATGATATCCAATGGCCAATAGTGCTCAAATTTGCCATCTTTGGACCATCGGATTCGCCTCATCCAACGACCATCTTTCAAAGTTAAAGTTACCCGCACACAATATAAAAAAATATAAAATAATATATATATATATATATATATATATATATATATATATATATATATATATATAGGGGTATAGATATAGATATGTGATGCGAAAGCCGCCCATCATCTCCAATTAGAATAGTGTGTCCATGCATGGATGCGACGTGGCCAAATGATGTCTGCCATTGGTATCTCAAATTCAAATCAGTCTGACCTTGTTCAATGTGTATACATTACAACATGCTCGTTTCCAAACCACACCGCGCAGATCTCCATTATATTCATGCATGCATGGGTTTCAAACATCAGGATCTCTTATTCAAATACTTGAATTCAACTTTACATTGATTATGACCTCACCTATTCTTTTACACCCACACAGTAGTCTTCTCTTTATAATTGTACCACTAACTTTCTCTCGTGCATGCATGCACACACACTACCAGTCGGCATTATCCATCGCACTCATGCAATCTTTTTCTTTAGGTCGGTCTCCCATGAAGGCACACACCCACACACATCCCCCTCTCCATCATATCGGGGATTCTTTATCTCTCACGCGTGC
The DNA here is from genome assembly GCA_963921465.1 of Triticum timopheevii. NCBI lineage: Eukaryota > Viridiplantae > Streptophyta > Magnoliopsida > Poales > Poaceae > Triticum > Triticum timopheevii. The sequence continues at coordinate 112,603,297 of OY997270.1, forward strand.
ATGCACAATGATCGATGTTCCTCTATGTATGTGTGTATATAGCTAGGTCTTTCATAGTTTTCCACACAAACCGATCAATCGATATATCCAGTGAGGTCTCACCCTCTTTCCCACGTCCACATCGATCAATCTATACCTCTCTATATAGGATTAACATATATAGCTAATACACCCACATTAATTATATGTCCAACGTCCCCCTCTCATCATCCATGCCTTCCGCTTTATCTCTCAGATGCGTGCACAATGACGAAGACAGGGGGCAGTAAGGGCCCTGCCCCCCCTAACATCACTATATATCGAGGCTAATATGAATGTGATCATTAGACAATTGCTGCTAAAAATGGTTTAAGTTCATGAATTGACCCTCCTCGTAAAGGATTAGCAATGCTTGGCCCCCTAGCTCATTTATTTTTCATGTCTCCGCCACTGCGCGCAACAGCGCACGTGTTCGCCCCATCTCTTTAAATATTGATCTCGCACTTGTGCATTCCTTCATAGTCTCCCTCCACTCGGCCCCTCGCACCATCTTCTAGCCCCCCACCGGATTTTCCCACATGTACAATCTAGCAGACTCCATGGTTGAACTTAAGCATAATGCACAAACCTCAAAACAACAGTGGTTCTCTTTTGTTCTAGAATCTTCCGTACCATAACTTCCCAAACTGTTTTTCTAGTTGAATTGCCATTATTTGTTTTTACTTTATGCTTTACAACGCACAATTCCATGAATCATAAAATAGATTAAGGGCTTCTTTGATTCAAAGGATTCTCAAAGGAATTTTGGAGGATTCTAATCATTAGGAATTTTTCCTATCTTGGTTGTTTGATTCGTAGGATTGTAAACCATAGGAATTTTTCCATATGATTCATTTGCACTAGATTTCATAGGAAACATCCCATCCACTCAAACCTCTTTGAAAGAATTCTGCGTTTTTTCTGTGCACAATCAAACACTCGTACAATCATGTAGGATTCAAGACAACATTCCACTATAATCCCATGTTTTTCCTATTCCCGCGTTCTTAGCTTTTTTTATAAAAACTAATTGATTTTGAATGAGATGAACTATAAGAATTAAACGAAGGGCTACATCAGGCATATATAACTCAGAGCTTACATGCTATAGCGTGGTATTTATTCATAATTTGGTTGCAAAATCTGATGCGTGCAATGCACGTGTACCTTACTAGTACTTCGAGTATGTGCAAAACACGTAAATTAGAATACCAATGGCACGCTACACAGTGTCTCTCTTACAGTTCATAAAGCCACGTGGCACATGTGGAGGCGTTGTCGCGACCTCCTTGCGTGGATTGATCACAGTGACGTGCTGCTGGTTCCAGAAGAATGTACTCGTCCTCCCTGAGCCATACTGGCAGTACATGCACGAAGCGAAGATGTGCACGCACGCCATGCACACACTCATTCCCTTGCACGCACACGCGGGTACATGGGCAGGTGCAATTTTGTACCAAGATCCACCCCATGTGATAATTTGACGCGTGTAAAGTTGTCCACTTCATTGATGGTCAATTAATACAGCGCATGCAAATTGAGTGGACGTGAGGGCGGAAGAAAGACATTATTACTCCACTGCGGGCATGCCAGTAGTTAAATCGTGGGTTGCTAGTAGTACTTCCATTGGTCTCCTTCATATTTTGTGCCAATTATTGACAGTAACATAATATTCACGCATTTGAGCGCTGTAGTACTTGAAATTTATGTTCCGCTAAACTCATCGGGAGCCGTTTCGGGCCTCGAAACCAAAACCATCAATTAATCTTTACCTTGTTCCCATCACATTCGAAAGCCTGCTCACACCTACTAGTACATACCAAACCTGAACGTGTTCCCACTATGCAGGTATTAGTACTAGTGCTAGTACTTAGGTTATAAAAAGGGGAACTACCTAACCGAAAATTACTCTACCTTTCCTCCTCATAAGTGCTTCTTCTTCGTCCGTCGTTGCCATGGCCGGTGAGCAGAGCTCTAGGTCGAGAACTACTCATAACAAGGGAGTGGAAACCAAGGCTACGGAAAAAAGAGAGGGCTCGCCACCACGCAAAGACCTCGAAAGATCTCTCACGGGCAGGCGATGGATCCTAGGAGCGCCCTAGCCGCGGAGGCGAACATGCCGAGCCGGTGGAGCTGGAGTCGTTATCCCGCGATGGCATGCCCGATCAGCTCAATAAGCACCTCAATAAGCAGAAGGAGTTCATCCAAGGCTTGATGGAGTTTCTGAAGGAGAGCCTCGACGACATGCCCGCTGAGCTCAATCAGTAGGGGGAATTGACCGCCGGCTTGGTGATGCTGCTCAAGAAGATCATTGCCTCGGAGAAGAAGGCGACTGGCGAAATCCTGCGACTTCAGGAGGACAAGGCGAAGCTCTACCATGAGATCGACCTGTTGAAGGAGAAGAACGCCGGCTGGAAGAAGCTGCATGAGAATAGTAGTTCCTCGATGAAGATGCTGCAGGCCCTCGTCATAGAACAGAAGGAGGAGTTGGCGAAGCTCCGCATCGAGCACCCGGCTGCTGTCAAGGTACGTAATGCGGCCGTGGAACAGATGATGAAGGCTCGCGTCGAGAAATCCCATGTCATGGACAGAATGAAGAAGATGGCGGAGGAGACACGCAAGGAGATGGAGGTCGTGGAGGCGATGAAGAAGCAGTTACAACTCCGCGGCGAATTAGATCATTTGGGGTGATAATCTTCCTTCTTCTTTTGATCCTGTGTTTCATCTTTTGCTTCGGGTGCTTTGTCGCACGTGTCACGTTCTCTGGGAGGCATGAATAGAACAATGGTTTTTTTTGAGGGAATGAATAGAACAATGCTATCAATGAGATGACTAGCAAATTAGATCATTTTTTATCACCATATGGCACTGGGCTGCCGTGTTTCGTGCTCCTCCGTCGCAGTACTACTCCGGTGGAAAACTTGAGTATACGAGCAGTCAAATCACAAGGCCCCGCCTTCTAGCAGTAATGAGCCGTCAAATCACAAAGGCCCTCGCCTCTCATGAAACCGACCAAGCTAGACTACCCCGCCCTCTAGCCTTTTAAAAAGATGTATACTTTTGTACAGCAGTAGTATCGATGGATTGTGCCATGGAGCAAAACTTGAAATTAAAAAAAGGTGGTACATATAGAGAGCGCTCATCGCCAAATTATGCATACATTACTATTAAAAAGGCTAGTCACAATAATGGTGTCCAGCACAACCCACCCCTCTAATAAAACTAAGCATCCTGGAATTCTTTGACAAAACGAAGCACCCTGAAATTCTTTGACAACTAAACTGCTAGCTATATGATGTTGGCCATATATATTATACGTATATAATGTGAATAAACGAGTGGTAGTACTATACCAACTAAAAGATGAAATGTAAGAAATACTAGTATGTACGTACTGAAGAGTTAAAGTAACGAGAAGAAACATAACATAGTTCTGCTGGGGGCTCAGCACAACACACCCCTCAAATTAAATTAAGCACACCTGAAATTAAACTTTGCAACTATTCCGGTAGACACTGCATTAGAACCACCATGAGCAACAACACTGCCACCTTACTCGGAGTCCTCGTCCACGTCCTCAACTTTGTCCTTGTCCCTCTTCCTCTTGGCCGATACTTCTTTGCTTGAACCACACACTTGGCTGTTGCTCTTCATCCAACCCTTGTAGATATTGAAGAAAAGGTAGCCATCCATTGCAGCGTAGTGGACGTGGTCTATATCTAGTACATTCCGCTGCCATGCATGACGATGAAACTTGTATGGAGGTTTCTGCAGTTTACCATACGAAGGATGAACCATGGCTCCTGCCAGGGTCATCATTGAAGGCTGACGCGAGGACACCAGTCGATTCTTCTGGAGGTCGAAGGTGTTGCCTACAATGAGGCCTATCCGACGCAGAACTTCTTTGTCATTACCAAAGTCTACAGTAACGAATTTGACTAGGTTGCTCTCGAGGAAGTCCTTAAAATCCTGGAACTCAACGTCGGCATGGCATATGTGGTAGACCAAGCATAAGTCATGCACGCAAACCTGGATCACGGCGGACTTCTTCCTCTCTTTGTCCTTTAGATCCTTCTCCCGTCCCAAGACTGTGGTGTACTCAACATCTAGCCCAACGACCCACTCATCATCTGAGTCTTCGAACATGCGTCTGAAGCGAGAAAGGCATCCTTTCACCGTCGCGGAAGAATGGGTGTAGATGACGTCGAACTCATTACCGGTGATGGTTCTAACCTTGTACTCACCGCCGATCGGGGAGATTTGGAACGCCATGGATTTGGGAGGAGGGTTAGGATTAGTGGAACTGCCGTAATGTGAATGGGCGGGATGACTAGGAGCGAACCGCCATAGTATTGAAGGACGTGCGGGGAGGAGTAGGAGCGAACTGCCAGAGTGCGAACGGCAGGGTAGTGGCTTTCCATTCTCCCATGATACGGGCTTTCGAGAGCCCTTGGGTCTGAGATCGAACGGTTGCATGGCGTGATTCTAGACCTATGGGTGAATATCCTATCCTGGAGGGTTATTCTGCAAATTTTCAGCAACTTATTATGCGACCGTTTGATCTCAGATCCAAGGGCTGCCAGCAGCCCATATCATGGTGGCGCCTACCACGACCGTCGCGTCGCTCGTGTAGTCGCGCCCTTGGAGATTTAACACGGTGCGTTAGGCTATCTTATATTGGCATGTCATACATAGTCATCACTTAGTCACTCGTACTACAACAAGGTTTTGGCTATAAGGTTGGCTATAAGTGTATTTTTTACTTCTCTCTATCTCTTTCTTCGTACTCCCTCCGTCCCATAATATAAGAACGTTTTTGACACTAGTGTAGTGCCAAAAACGTTCTTATATTATGGGACACAGGAAGTACTAGTATTTATTGCATTTGCCAAGGAGTGACCTCTTCCATTGAAATGGTGTTGCTAAGTTTGCTTCATTTAATTAGCTATAGACTCAAAATTGTCTTTTCACCTAGGTACACGCGCTTAGCACCATTTCTTCCTTGGGTCACCAAACTAGTCTCTCTCTTCTTGATTAACTTGCCACATCAGACTTTATGCCTATGTGGCAAGCTTAAGCACCTGTAGGAGCAAGTAAGTACAATAGTGCGCTTTACATGGCATTTTTGCATATGTGGAGGAAAGAGAGGCAAGGAAAAAGTGGAGAAGTGGGCTCTCATGCAAGAGCCAGCCTCTACTACATGGTGGCGCATTGGGAGAGGCACCTGAATGGAGGTGGTCAGGAATCGGGAGACTCACGCCGGTCGTAGCGCCGCAGTTAAAATGATAATGGCAAGTCAAATCATGGGGCCCCACCTGTCCAGCAGTAACTTGCTGTCAAATCACACAGCCCTACGTTTGCAGCAGCCTACTCTCTCGTCTTCTCGTGTCTCTTTCGAACCGACTAGGCTCAACTGCCCCGCCGCCTACCGCGTAGGAAAAGCCCCGCCCTCGATTTTTAAATAGTATATAGTATACTATATTTTGTATCCATGGATTGCGCCCGCGCCATGGAGCAAAGTGTCTAGAAAATAGCGGTACACATTTACGGAGTATACAGCACGCCTGCCGCGTTCGCGTCGCACCCCAGACGGTCGGTCAGTCTGGCACGCTGCTCTCCGAATGGAACGCGCGTCATATTGCGTTTACACACACATGTGGGACGACAATTGAGAACCGACCATAGGCACACTCCCCGGCCCCGCAAGTCAGGTGACTTAATAGAAGAGGGAGACGAGCAATAGTACTAGAGAAGTGTTGTACTACGTTGGTGCCTGGACGATCCCTACAAGACACGGAAGATCAGTTCGTCCATGCATGTGACCAGACTCCAGCAGACACGCCTGGATTGGCTATCATCTACATATCGTGCAGGCTGTGTTGTACATGGCTGTAGTTGTGGTGAGAAATCTAAAAAAAGGCTTCTTGTCATCTCGCAAAATTAGGTGTCATGTGCTTCAGATCACTGCGAGGGTTAAACAGCGACAACTGAGTTGGGCTAGTCATTAGGGGCACATGCACGAACAGTGACTACTCGGCTGCCATCTAGGTCAAGCCGGCTATGTTAATTAGGACATCTATCAACGGACCCCTTTTCTACGAGTTTATCTTTAATTTGAGCTTTGTTCCTCGTCTAGTTTGTCCGTCGGGATTCATGTTGTCTCCTTTGGGCAGTGAGGTTATGATTTCTTGTCATATGGCATTTTTTCGTGTTATATGTTATAATCCGGCGCTTCAGATCAAAATGACGACAACTGTGCCTCCGGGCCATGTGCATGAAGACTTTTCGACAGTCATTGGCGAGGTCAAGCCGGCTCCGGTAGACAAAATAAAACTAGTACTACTCCACTATATAGGCAGGAGCCTCCACGCTTGCTTGCTAGTGTTGCTCTCTTCACACTATCTCGGCCTCTCCAAATCTAAACACGACAGCGGTGGCCACACACTCTCTCTCTCTCTGCTCACCGCTGGTCACAGATCCAGCCGGATCCTCTCCGCCGGGGAAGGTGAGAAGGTGCAATGTTCATGCGGTCATCCTCGGCGAAGGATCTTACCCACTGCTGGGCGGATCCCGATCAGCCCGCCTTGCTGTTCTCTCCCAAGCACCGCTGGTGAGGGAGGGCCTCCGACCCCTTCTTCCTTGCTGCCGTAGTGTTGGCAGATCCGGCCTCCCGCCGCCCACCTAGCGACATCCCGGCGACCATCAGGTATAACTTCCTTCGAAACTGGCCTTGCTCTACTTCCCGAGCTCCTAACATCGCTGCATTTGTATCTTTTACTATTTCTCAGGGCCCTCGTAGATAGGATCGATCGGCTATTCGAAAACCACCTAATTTTTTTATGTTTAAGAGGTAAAACTAGTTCATGCACTCGAATCTAGTACTACTTGGTTCAAAAAAGGAAGAAAGGGGGTGGGGGTGGGGGAGGATTTGTTACCTGAATCTAGGACTTGGTCGAAAGAGGAAATAATGGGGGCGAAAAGTAGCAGAGACTGGCTATCCAACTAGTCTCTAAGTCTAATAGGGAAACAAAGGGAAACGCAATACAAACTCAATATAAACCCGATCTATTGGTTGAAAAAGGAAAGAAAGTGGGGACTAGGGGACAAGTCAACAGAGTAAGTCCGGCACTAGATTTGCTAGCCTCACACAGTATAAGGTGGCTATACCGAACAAAAATGGGACCAACCCAGATATCCTGTTCAGATGTTTGTTGTCCTGAGCCACTCTTATGTAATGCCACTGGTAAAATGTAGCAGTCGCACTGTTAAAAGTAAGGACACGTTAAACCAATGTTGTTTTCAATGTAATGCCTCCAGTAATATGAATCAATGGCACTTCTTTACATGTCCTGCTAAAATTTCCCATTAAGATAAGTTGGTTCTTTTTGTTAGAAATGCAACTGTCCTGGTCCGCCTACTCTCCCGTGCCCAAAGTAATGCCGTATTTAACGATTGTCAGAGTTAATCCTAATGCCCACACTAATATCTAGCAATGCCACTGCTTTAGAAATTTCTACTGTCCTTGTAGGATTGCCATTCAGATAAGGAACATGCTTCTTTTCATTTGATGCATGTTTCATCACTTGTTAGTCACCCTCCTTTCCACCTTTTTTGTGCAAACAGAGATATACATTTCACGCTCGATCTTAGTTGAACTGCACAAATGATATCCAAATTATAGTTGAGAATTCCAGGAGCTTCACAACCAACCTTGATGTTGCTCAATTTTATTGCAACTAATGAAGAAGAAGCTCTGTGGGTTTCGTTTTCTGATGGAAATGGAACCAGGGATGGAGCCCTTTTCTTAAAAATATTGAAGAAGAAGCTGCTAGCTCACGGGACATTGCTTTATTTCAGGTGAACTGCACCAAAAGGTCCCATGAATTGAATCATCCATGTTGGTGACTGAAAGAGCCAGCTTCAGCATCCCAGGCTAAGCACCCCCGGCCTCCATCCTTGCGATGCACGGTACACCTTGTTTGCCACCTGCTCGACCCTAGTGTCACTGATAAAATGAAGTAATAATACAGTTAAAATAGAGAGAGTGTCATCTCTATCATTTCATTTCCAATGTAGATAAAGAAAGTGCTTCTCTTTGTTAATGTATGTTTCATCAACTAGTCTCATTGTTAATGTTTAAGCATTTCTGCAAACTGAGGTGCTTAATTTTAGTTGATATGTACAAAAATAGAGATTTGAATGTCTCAGGGCGCCTCCTTGTACTACCGCTGTACACTGATGTTCATCATTGGCAAAAGGTTTATCTGGGAGACTTGGGACGATGTCCAGTATGAGACGTACCGTATGAGGCGTCGCAGGGCCCATCTTGCCCTCGCAGGATGGCATACTATGATACTATCGCAATATTTTCTTCTATTTATTTTGTGTGTTTCATAAACTAGTGCCACTATAATGTAATCACGCTTTTTCATTATCTGTGCAAACAGGGTTATTGTCACGTCCCTAGCCTTGCTATGCACTTGGACTAGCTTGGTTGCTGCATCATGTTTAAATTTCATTTAAACCTGAAATGGGGATTGTTCAAACCCTAGCATCAAAAGGAATTCAAATAGGTTCAACCAAAATATTTTTCAATGATTACAAAATGCCCTTTAAAATGTTCATCATTTCTGGATCAAGGTGGAAGCATCTACCAAAAATAGTTCACATTTTGGCAAGACATATTTGGACTTTGAATTAATTCAAACATATTTGAATTGGAGCTATTTAAATGCTATATATATTTTACATGCTCCAAAAATGTTGGAAATTGTTAAGGGTCACTGGAATAATTCAGAAGGCACTCATAATTATTTCCAGAATTTTATGAAATGAATTGGTATTTTACTAATTCAAAACAGAGGAATAAATTAGAAAACAGAAACAAAAAAAATAGAAAGAACAGAGACTCACCTAGAACCTTACCTACCTGGCGCCACCAACCGGCCCAGCTCCTGGACGGCCCAGTGCTGTGCAGCCCAGCTGCCAGTCGTCCTCCTCCTTGGGACAGAAGGACGTCGGGCGTGTGCCCCGCGCGCACGGCCACGCGCCCTGGCCACCTCCTGCTTCCTGCCGCCTCCCCGATGTCGCTTTGGACGCCACACCCCCCTGGCCTCTCCTTCTCTCTCCCGTGGCGATTTCCCTCTCTGTCCCTCTCTCCCGCGACCGTCCGCGAGAGCCCGAGAACACCGACGAGCTCCACTGCAGCCATCGTGCACCCCTTGCCTCGCCGACGCTTCCAGAAGAACGGCCGCGACTTCCTCTTCCTCCTCGCCGAACCACGCAAGCCGAGGATCTCGACGCCGTCGTCTTCGAGCTCGTCACCACCGCATCTCCTCGCCGGACTTCGTCGGTCGATTCGCCTTCTCTGACGCCTTTCCGAGCCCGCTGATCTGCTCTGCGTGTCCACTGTGAGCTCCTCCATCGACTACCCCTCTTCCCCGGCCTCTCCACGCTCCCTAGCCGCGGCTCCACCTCTGGCCGAAGCTCTACTCCGCCATGGTCGCAGCCCGCTCCTTCCCTATGCCCCGCTCGTTGCCCCCGTGCAACAGGCATGCTCCAGAGTGCCTCCCCTTGTTACTGCCCTGCTTAGCTTCCTCGCCCGCGAGCTGTAGCCCTCCCAGCCGCAACCACCGACCTCCGGCCGCCGCGGAAGCGGACACCGCCGTCGATCTAGGTCGTCTCCGGCGACCCCACTAGCACCAGCCGACGCGGACAAGGCTCGGGGTTCCAACGGTGCCATCCGCGCCTCGAACCGTGGCCTGTGCTGCGATTCCGCGCATCGCCGCCGTCTCGGACCTCGCCGGCGGCTAGTCGCCGGCAGGTTTAACCGAGTTGACCAGGGTTTGACCCCCCTGGGTCATTAACATGAGGGCCCGAGGCGCTGCTAATTTAGTTTAGATGGTAATTAAATTTTAGCTAACCCACTGACTCGCTGACTTGCGGGCCCCGCTCGGCTAATTAATCTAGTTTAGGTTTAAAACTTAATTAGTTTAATCTAGGTTAGTGATAATTAAACTAGGTTAGTTTAGTTAGCCACTGACACATGGGTCCCACACGACAGGTTTGACTCTGGTCAACTCTGTTGACTTGCTGACGTCACACAGGCGTCATGCTGACGCAGTAAAGTATTTTTGGAATTATAATAAATCAAGAAATGATTTATAAATTTCAGAAAATACCCCAAACTTCTAAAAATCATATAAAATCAACCGTAACTCAGAATGAAATAAATTATATATGAAAAATGGTCAGAAAAATCCAATCTTCCCATTTGTTCCATTTTCATGCATGTTAGAACAACTTTTGTTCACTGTTTAGGTCAAATCATTTAAATGGCAATTGAATAATCACATATGGAGTTTGAATTTGAATCTTGTATTCAAACCAACTTCATTTAATCTGTTGCTAGTTGCATTAGCTCAAATCATAGCATATCACCATGTCATGATCATGCATCATATTGTGCATTGCATCGATTCTGTTCTTCCTTGTATGCCGGTGTTTGTCCCCTCTCGATAGACGTGGTTCTGACGTTGTGATCGTTGACACTGATGAAGAACTATATTATCTTCAGAAGTGCCAGGCAAGCAAAACCCCCTTGTTCATTCCTATACAATCCCACTCTCTCGCTCATGCATTAGGACAACAACGATAGAAGTGTTACTTGCTGTGGTAGTTGAACCCCTTTATCCTCTGCATGACCTGTCATTGCCACAGTAAATAGATGAAACCCACTAGCATGAGTAGGAGTTGTTTGAGCCCTGATGTGCCTACTCATTCATGCTTGTTTGTCATGCCTGCTATTGCTTAGAGTTATGTCAGGTCTGATTCATCGAGGATGAATTGGAGGTGTGTGAACATGTCCTACTGTTGAGAGCTAAGTGTGTGAACACGATTTGGTAAAGGTAGCGGTGAGAGGCCATGTAGGAGTACATGGTGGGTTGTCTCATTGAAGCTGTCCTTAGGAACTGAGTTCTGTGTTTGTGATCCATGAACTGTTACTACCACACATTGGAATGCTTAAGTGCCCCTCTTGACTTATTAATCAACCTGATCTCTGTCCAGGAGTTGCAACTAGTTTCTGGTGTTTGTAGGTAGTGTTAGTAGTCTACCAAGTGGCACCCGGTACAGGTGGGCTTGGGACAGACTAGGCACCGTGGCACGGTGTACCAAGCATAGATCCACCTGTCGAGGTGGGCTTGGGAACCCTGCACACATCGTTTGGGGCCGTGAGCGACACCCCGGCCGGATCTGCTTGTGGATGGAACCCGAATAGGCGATAAACCTGGACGAGAGACTTGTGTGGTTAGTCAGGTCGTGGCCGACTCCCTCGCCAGGCTTCCGCTTGAAGGTTGCCGAGATACACAAGGTGTACATGGCGGTAAGTGGCGAGAGCGTGTGTGAAGAAGTACACCCCTGCAGGGTTAACATCATCTATTCGAATAGCCGTGTCCGCGGTAAAGGACTTCTCGGTTGCCTGTACAGTTCATAGACAAGTGAAATTGGATACTCTAAAATGCGCAAGATAAGCATGAGTGCTATGGATGGCGTTCTCGTAGGGAGACGGGCTTGGATCCATAGTGGTGTATTGATATGGTGAATATGTGGACTCGTGTGCGCCACCTCAAAAGAGTTACTTGCAGTCGTAGTACAGGATAGCCACCGAGTCAAAGCTGGCTTGCTGCAGTTAAACTCCACCACCCCCTTTGTTGATAATGATGCATATGTAGATAGTTCTGATGTAAGTCTTGCTGGGTACATTTGTACTCACGTTTGCCTATTTTATGTTTTTGCAGAGAGACTTTAGTCTCGCTAGTAGTTCCGCAAGGACTTAGACGTTTAGCTTGTTACCTCAGCTACGATCTTGTGCCCTCGGCATGATCTGGTAGATAGTCAGGCTTCTCAGCCTTTTTCATTTGTAGATGTCTGTACTCAGACATGTTAAGCTTTCGCATGTGCTTTGACTTGTATGCTCTGAATGCTGGGTCGAGAGACCCATGTTTGTAATATCTCGCTCCTCGGAGCCTATTGAATAAATACTTGAGTTGTAGAGTCATGTTGTGATGCCATGTTGTATTTGCACATATCGAGCATATTGTGTGTATGTTATTGAAATGCTTGGTATGTGTAGGATCTGACTATCTAGTTGTTTATCCTTAGTAGCCTCTCTTACCGGGAAATGTCTCCTAGTGTTTCCACTGAGCCATGGTAGCTTGCTACTGCTCCAGAACACTTAGGCTGGCCAGCATGTGTCCTTCTTCGTTCCTGTGTCTGTCCCCTCGGGGAAATGTCACGCGATGGATACCGGAGTCCTGTTAGCCCGCTACAGCCTGGTTCACCGGAGTCCTGTTAGCCCAGTGCTACAGCCTAGATTCACTCGTTGATGACCGACACGTTCGATGCTGGGTCATGGATGCCTGTCCCTGTAAGTTTGTGCCACTTTGGGTTTACGACTAGCCATGTCAGCCCGGGCTCCTTATCATATGGATGCTAGCGACACTATCATATACGTGTGCCAAAAGGCGCAAACGGTCCCGGGCAAAGGTAACGCGACACCCGTGGGGATACCGTGCGTGAGGCCGCAAAGTGATATGAGGTGTTACATGCTAGATCGATGTGGCATTGAGTCGGGGTCCTGACAGCTTTGGTATCAGAGCTTGACTGCCTGTAGGATTACGAAGCCAAACTGGTCGAAGTTGAGTCTAGAAATTCTTTAGTTATATGTAGGGGAATTGATTGTGGGATGGAACGTAAGGCTCTTTTTACTCCTTATACCTTATGCCCTTCTGATCTGAGTCACCCTCTTCTTCTCTACGGGGTTAAGAACTAGGCCTTCTCTTCTTTCTAGCAGGATCACGTGTTACTAATCCATAGACTTATAGGATTGTTGGTTTCAAGCCTCGGTTAAGTTCCTACTACTTCCGTATGTTAATTGTTGATCTCGAAACCTTGATATTGTGCTTCTGAGTGGCGATGCCACCATTTTGTAGCATGTCTAGATTCTTTTGAGCATTTACAGCCGTTATGCTGTCCGAGTCATCCCAGGTTTCTAAATAGTCTGATGCATTTGCAAATCCCTTCTTACCGTTCCGATGTTACTTTGGTCAGATTAACCACACCAACTAGTGTGTTGAGGTACTTCATTGCCTCGGTATATATGTTGGAGCTAGTATTACGACCCTAGGTGTCTTAGAGTACCACCTAGTAAGCTAGCCATGATTTGTGTTCCCAGTGTGATGATTCTGGCCTTTATTCTCGAAAGCATCCCGTGATGCCACTTAGTAGTAGGTATTCTACTCCTTGGGTTTTGAACCCGAGATTCACCCTACTTACCTTGTGTTGATAGTGTTGCTAGTTCCTTTAGGATATTAGTAACCTTTGCGATAGTCCTCGAGGTCCGTGGTATATCGTTCTTCCAAATACCATGAACCATTCTTGGCAGGAGTTCTTTTGAACCAAAAGATCACAACCAGAGTGCTCTTGATGAGTTCTCCATTATATATTGTGAATCTGCCAGTTCTACCTTCTGCATGGGTTATTCGGATGCTCAACATTTCTAATCTATGCATCCACAACTTAGAAAGATATATGTTCCTTTGAGTTGTCCCTCTTTAGTTGTCTCCTGACCTCGTCTATCAATTGATAGTCAAGAGTATGTATGCATTCGTTCATTGATGCATTTTACGGTTGTGGTCCGTCAAGCCGTTCTATTTCAGAAAGAATAGGAGAAACAAACTCCAGTACCTCATCCATATCTAGGATTGGGTCAAAGAAGTTGTATTCCACAGATCAAAATGCCAATCCAGCTTTTGATTCTGTTCTACCCTGAAGTATTACCGTATTATGTAAAGAATGTCATGGGAATTGCACACCATCTTATAAATTCTTGATATAGTGATACCTCTCGCCATCGTTGTTCATTCCTCGGTTTCCGTGTTGCTGCGACCGGAATACCGACAAGTGAATCATGATGTGTGAAATCAATACTCCTAGCAACTGGTTGCTTGGTAGTAAATGGACAATATTCTCATCCTTAGCATGTTGGTTATTGAATCACCATCCTAGGACTGATTATGGTACCTGGTCCATTTTTGTTGGTGCACTCTTTGATCGATGAGTTAGGATTTTGTCAAACCCTCACTCCTTTGATCATATCATCTTGCCCTAAAAAGGAAGGTTGCTCTCGAGCTTAGTAACATATTGGTGGCTCGTGATTTTCCGATTATCTTCCCGGAAGTATCACCAGGTTGTCTCCTTGACCGCTATGTTGAGTTCGTGATCAAGTTGATTCCTTGTAACCACCCCTTCTTCAAGAATCTGTGTTGGGTACCCCTGAGCTAGTTGGTTAAGCTGAACAACAACTTGGAGAGTTGGAAGATGGAAGCTTGTCCAATTTAGTTCATTTTAAGGGATATCTTGTGTGTGTGTGTGTGTGTGTGTGTGTGTGTGTGTGTGTGTGTGTGTGTGTGTTGAAGATAGACGATATCTTCCTTGATTGAACCTCGTGGTCAATTATTGGATCTATTGTCTTGCCAAAACTTTGATTTGAGTATGGGTTATCCTCAAATCAAATCAGAACCAATGATGTTCGTAATGTTGTCTTACTCGTGGTTGATTCCTCGGGCATACACCATTATATCCTTTGGTCTGACCAATGCTATCACATTGTTCACATAATTGTGGAACTCCACTTATATGGAAACATGGATGAATTGTTGTTGAGCCCATTAGCAACATTGTTATCTTCTCCATGATTCGTGTTGAACATCCAGCTAGTATTGGAAACTTTATAAGCATTATCTTCATGTCCCGTTCATGAAGCATATGTTTGGACGAAAGAAGCGAGTCCCTCTAATTCATGTGCACTTGATGCAAGTTGCTGCCATGAATTTGAGAAGGCTCGTTTTATCTCCTTTGGAATCATCCCAAGTTAGTCATGCATATGTGTGAAGTATTATGTGGTCTGGAGACTTGCAACCTTCATTCTATATGTATCCCTAGCACATCAAGCCACTGATTGATTTGTTCAAGTATAAGAAGTTCATCGATAAGTATACAAGGACTTCGATATCCTCGTTGATGGTTCCCCACCTGAACTCGGTAGTATTTTATTATAAGAATCCTGTGTGGTCATGCTTGTCCGGGACAGCGTGTTCACATGTGTGTAGCAGAACCAGCTCATGTTTTGGAGCTTGCTATCGTAGTTCATTTCCCGAGAATCTCACAACATTATCTCGTTGATTTGTGTTGCAACAAATTCCTTTTCCAGACATGCTGTCAGAAATATCCTATTACCAACCAGATCTGAATCTCAGGCAGATATGATGGTTGGAACATTCCCAACATTTGCATTTTTTTCCAGCTTACACCACTATCGTGCCAAATTCCATGGGCTGCTTTTCTCAGCAGTTGTTGTCCAAGATCATCTTCGAAAGTGGGCTTACCATGGGTCCAGCAAGGTAGTCCACATCATCCATCCTAGTTTGAGTATGCCATTCTTCCGAGCTCCCTCAAACGATCCATTATGATTTGCCTTAAGCTGGTATAAAGAGCTCTAATGGTCTCTGAATCAAAGGTAATTCTTTTTGCCACTTAAGGGAATATTTCTACGAGTCACCTCTCCCAAGGTGCCCCGTTATGGGATCATAGTAATTGTTTCCTTGCTACTTTGAAACCCTCGTCAAATTGTTTCCTCCGTTCCTCCTGATGCATGTCTTGCCTCTCAGCTCCAGAGATGTTTCTACGTCTCATTCCGTGAGCTGATCTTGTGATCATTGAGATGATCCTAAGTTGCTCGAACCTCAAGAAGATCGATCCTTCTAGAGTTTTCCCTTTCTTCTTGTCATCATGTTGAATGAAGATCTCGAAAGCAAAGATGTCAAGATCAATATGAAGCAATGAATCAACATCTTTGAGAAGGACAGTTGGATCGTGAAGATCGTGTTAGCTTTGTGTCCCCTCTGTCTTCTTACCTCACGTCTTGAATCTCGGGTCGAGATTCTTGTTTAGTGGGGGTGAGTTGTCACGTCCCTAGCCTTGCTATGCACTTGGACTAGCTTGGTTGCTGCATCATGTTTAAATTTCATTTAAATCTGAAATGGGGATTGTTCAAACCCTAGCATCAAAAGGAATTCAAATAGGTTCAACCAAAATATTTTTCAATGATTTCAAAATGCCCTTTAAAAATGTTCATCATTTCTGGATCAAGGTGGAAGCATCTACCAAAAATGGTTCACATTTTTGCAGGACATATTTGGACTTTGAATTAATTCAAACATATTTGAATTGGAGCTTGCTATATATATTTTACATGCTCCAAAAATGTTGGAAATTGTTAAGGGTCACTGGAATAATTCAGAAAGCACTCATAATTATTTCCAGGATTTTATGAAATGAATTGGTATTTTACTAATTCAAAACAGAGGAATAAATTAGAAAATAGAAACAAAAAATAGAAAGAACAGAGACTCACCTGGACCCTTACCTACCTGGCGCCACCAACCGGCCCAGCTCCTGGACGACCCAGTGCTGTGCAGGCCAGCTGCCAGTCGTCCTCCTCCTTGGGACAGAAGGACGCCGGGCGTGTGCCCCGCGCGCGCGGCCACGTGCCCCGGCCACCTCCTGCTTCCCGCCGCCTCCCCGACGTCGCTTTAGACGCCACGCACCCCCCTGGCCTCTCATTCTCTCTCCCGTGGCGATTTCCCTCTCTGTCTCTCTCTCCTGCGACCGTCCGCGAGAGCCCGAGAACACCGACAAGCTCCACCGCGGCCATCATGCACCCCTTGCCTCGCCGACGCTTCCAGAAGAACAGCCGCGACTTCCTCTTCCTCCTCACCGAACCACGCAAGCCGAGGATCTCGATGCCGTCGTCTTCGAGCTCATCACCACCGCATCTCCTCGCCGGACTTCGCCGGTCGATTCGCCGTCTCCGACGCCTTTCCGAGCCCGCTGATCTGCTCTGCGTGTCCACTGTGAGCTCCTCCATCGACTACCCCTCTTCCCCGGCCTCTCCACGCTCCCTAGAAGCAGCTCCACCTCTGGCCGAAGCTCTGCTCCGCCATGGTCGCAGCCCGTGCCTTCCCTATGCTCTGCTCATTGCCCCCGTGCAACAGGCAAGCTCCAGAGCGCCTCCCCTCATCACTGCCCTGCTCAGCTCCCTCGCCCGCGAGCTCTAGCCCTCCCAACCGCAACCACCGAGCTCCGGCCGCCACGGAAGCGGACACCACCATCGATCTAGGTCGTCTCCGGCAACCACACTAGCACCAGCCGACGCGGACGAGGCTCGGGGTTCCAACGGTGCCATTAGCGCCTCGAACCGTGGCCTGTGCTACGATTCCGTGCATCGCCGCCGTCTTGGACCTCGCCGGCGGTTAGTCGCCGACAGGTTTGACCGAGTTGACCAAGGTTTGACCCCCTGGGTCATTAACATGAGGGCCCGAGGCCCTGCTAATTTAGTTTAGATGCTAATTAAGTTTTAGCTAACCCACTGACTCGCTGACTTGCAGGCCCCACTCGGCTAATTAATCTAGTTTAGGTTTAAAAATTAATTAGTTTAATCTAGGTTAGTGATAATTAAACTAGGTTAGTTTAGTTAGCCACTGACACACGGGTGCCACGTGACAGGTTTGACTCTGGTCAACTCTATTGACTTGCTGATGTCACACAGGCGTCATGCCGACGCAGTAAAGTATTTCTGGAATTGTAATAAATCAGGAAATGATTTATAAATTTCAGAAAATACCCCAAACTTCTAAAAATCATATAAAATCAACCGTAACTCAGAATGAAATAAATTATATATGAAAAATGATCAGAAAAATCCAATCTTCCCATCTGTACCATTTTCATGCATGTTAGAACAACTTTTTTCACTGTTTAGGTCAAATCATTTAAATGGCATTTGAATAATCACATATAGAGTTTGAATTTGAATCTTGTATTCAAACCAACTTCATTTAATCTGTTGCTAGTTGCATTAGCTCAAATCACAGCATATCGCCATGTCATGATCATGCATCATATTGTGCATTGCATTGATTGTGTTCTTCCTTGTATGCCGGTGTTTGTCCCCTCTCGATAGACGTGGTTCTGACGTTGTGATCGTTGACACTGATGAAGAACTATATTATCTTCAGAAGTGCCAGGCAAGCAAAACCCCCTTGTTCATTCCTATACAATCCCACTCTCTCGCTCCTGCTCTATTTTACTGCATTAGGACAACAACGATACAATTGTTACTTGCTGCGGTAGTTGAACCCCTTTATCCTCTGCATGACCTGTCATTGCCACAGTAAATAGATGAAACCCACTAGCATGAGTAGGAGTTGTTTGAGCCCTGATGTGCCTACTCATTCATGCTTGTTTGTCATGCCTGCTATTGCTTAGAGTTATGTCAGGTCTGATTCATCGAGGATGAATTGGAGGTGTGTGAACATGTCCTACTGTTGAGAGCTAAGTGTGTGAACACGATTTGGTAAAGGTAGCGGTGAGAGGCCATGTAGGAGTACATGGTGGGTTGTCTCATTGAAGCCGTCCTTAGGAACTGAGTTCTGTGTTTGTGATCCATGAACAGTTACTACCACGCATTGGAATGCTTAAGTGCCCCTCTCAACTTATTAATCAACCTGATCTCTGTCCAGGAGTTGCAACTAGTTTCTGGTGTTTGTAGGTAGTGTTAGTAGTTTACCAAGTGGCACCAGGTACAGGTGGGCTTGGGACAGACTAGGCACCATGGCACGGTGTACCAAGCGTAGATCGACCCGTCGAGGTGGGCTTGGGAACCTTGCACACATCGTTTGGGGCTGTGAGCGACACCCCGGCCGGATCTCCTTGCGGATGGAACCCGAATAGGTGATAAACCTGGACGAGAGACTTGTGTGGTTAGTCAGGTCGTGGCCGACTCCCTCGCCAGGCTTCCGCTTGAAGGTTTCCGAGATACACGAGGTGTACATGTCGGAAAGTGGCGAGAGCGTGTGTGAAGAATTACACCCCTGCAGGGTTAACATCATTTATTCGAATAGCTGTGTCCGCGGTAAAGGACTTCTGGGTTGCCTGTACAGTTCATAGACAAGTGAAATTGGATACTCTAAAATGCGCAAGATAAGCATGAGTGCTATGGATGGCGTTCTCGTAGGGAGACAGGCGCGGATCCATAGTGGTGTATTGATATGGTGAATATGTGGACTCGTGTGCGCCACCTCAAAAGAGTTACTTGCAGTCGTAGTACAGGATAGCCACCGAGTCAAAGCTGGCTTGCTGCAGTTAAACTCCACCACCCCCTTTGTTGATAATGATGCATATGTAGATAGTTCTGATGTAAGTCTTGCGGGGTACATTTGTACTCACGTTTGCCTATTTTATGTTTTTGCAGAGAGACTTTAGTCTCGCTAGTAGTTCCGCATGGACTTCAACATTTAGCTTGTTACCTCAGCTACGATCTTGTGCCCTCGGCAGGATCTGGTAGATAGTCAGGCTTCTTAGCCTTTTTCATTTGTAGATGTCTGTACTCAGACATGTTAAGCTTTCGCATGTGCTTTGACTTGTATGCTCTGAATGCTGGGTCGAGAGACCCATGTTTGTAATATCTTGCTCCTCGGAGCCTATTGAATAAATACTTGAGTTGTAGAGTCATGTTGTGATGCCATGTTGTATTTGCACATATCGAGCATATTGTGTGTATGTTATTGAAATGCTTGGTATGTGTGGGATCTGACTATTTAGTTGTTTATCCTTAGTAGCCTCTCTTACCGGGAAATGTCTCCTAGTGTTTCCACTGAGCCATGGTAGCTTGCTACTGCTCCGGAACACTTAGGCTGGCCGGCATGTGTCCTTCTTCATTCCTGTGTTTGTCCCCTCGGGGAAATGTCACGCGATGGATACCGGAATCCTGTTAGCCCGCTACAGCCCGGTTCATCGGAGTCCTATTAGCCCAGTGCTACAGCCTGGATTCACTCGCTCATGACCGACACGTTCGATGTTGGGTCATGGATGCCTGTCCCTGTAAGTTTGTGCCACTTTGGGTTTACGACTAGCCATGTCAGCCCGGGCTCCTTGTCATATGGATGTTAGCGACACTATCATATACGTGTGCCAAAAGGCACAAACGGTCCCGGGCAAAGGTAAGGCGACACCCGTGGGGATACCGTGCGTGAGGCCGCAAAGTGATATGAGGTGTTACATGCTAGATCGATGTGGCATTGAGTCAGGGTCGTGACAGTTATTCAGCCGCATTTTGGTGGAACTGCACAAATGTACGTATGGAACCGGCATATATGCAGAGTGCAAGGTGTGCCAAGTAAAATTACCGACACCAACCATGCTGCATGCACACATTGGCATCCACCACCACCAGTGGGATGTGTGGCGCTCTCTGCGGACGGATCTTTCTCGGCAGCAAATCCTCTAACCAAATACTAGTAGCTTATATTGGCAGTTTTCTAGGGAGTACTCTTTTCTGAAAGAAGCACCAATCTATTTTTCTTTATTTGTACACTATGTCACAACTTTGACCCAAAGGTCCAGAGCTATTTTAGGGTGATTGGCGTAGTACTTGAAGACTGATTGTAAGCATCGTTCTCATTAGCTGTCACACTGATTGTAAGCATGAGCAGGTGGAAGATTAGGTTAGTGCGAAGCTTACCTTAAACCCTACGGCCGCCGTTGAAACAAGGCGAGCATCGAGGGAACCGTGGAGAACGGCGGGGAAGCAACATCGCGCCATCCGGCCTGCTCTTGCGGTGGGAGAACGAATACTCCTGTGGCTCCAGCTTGCTCTGCACCCTCACGAACGGCACACCATACTCGATCGATTTGTTATCCTCTGGGTGCTCGACCTTCGACCTGCACGCCCTCCACCTCCGCCTGACTGTCGCCTCGGGCGAATCTGTCTGCTCCATCACCCAGAGGAGATACTCGATGAACTCGGAGGACCGCGGCGTGACTGCTGCCGAGGAGTACATGTATATCGCCGCCCTCATCGCTGCCATCTCGCTCTTTCGCATACATTACCACATGGCCTGCACCGTCCTTGAAATCTCCCACTCATTGTCAAACCAACTAAGGATCTCCTTCAACCTGGCTAACTTTGCCTGGTCGCCGCCGGCGATCTGCCTGATTCGTTGTTGCATCCTCTCCATAGATGTCCTTCTGAGTGGTCCGGTGCTAGCTTTGGAAGATGGGAGGAGAGACGGTGGTCTTGCAATAGAGAAGAGGGAGAGGCAATACGGTGGTTTTGGAATGGAGATGATGGAGAGGAGAGGAGGTGGTTTTGCAATGGAGAAGATTAGAAGAGGGAGAGGCGAGATGGTGGTTTTGGAATGGAGATGATGGAGAGGAGAGGAGGTGGTTTTGCAATGGAGAAGATCAGAAGAGGGAGAGGCGAGAAGGTGGTTTTGGAATGGAGATGATGGAGAGGAGAGGAGGTGGTTTTGCAATGGAGAAGAGGGAGAGGAGCGTGCGACATCGATTTAGGATTGGACGAGAGGGCCGGTGTGCTGTGACTGGATCAAAATCAAAATCAATTTATCCTTCAATTAAGAAAGCGACCCCACATTAACTAGTCTCCCTTTTATTCTGGGTCATAATTGACCATGATTTTCGCACATAAAATATATGTTATACGTTGCAAAAATAATATAATTTGAAAGTACATTCAGATACGAACCAAACGATACAATTTTTGGTGACATGCATTCACATTTTTCTTGTCAAATATAGTACGTGGTCAAACTTTGACCCAAAATATGCAAAACAACAAAAAAAATCTTCCAAGACCAGCGCCGCTCTTCCGCTCTTCTCCTCTTAAACCACCGCCACTCCTCTCCTGTTCCAATCTAAATCCAGCGCCGCTCCTCTCCTCTTCCATTTCAAAACCACCACCCCTCCTCTCCTGTTCTAGTCCAAAACCAGTGTTGCTCCTCTCCCGTTCTAATCTAAAACCAGCGCTTCTCCTCTCCTCTTCCATTCAAAAACTACCGCCGGCGAGTGAAGGTGCTATGGAGAAGTAGATCGATGGCGAAGTACAACTGATACATGAGGATCGCAAAAGGCGACCCTGTGAAGCTAGCTAGGATGTTGGAGATACAGTCTTGGTTTGACAACAAGGACCAACTAGCGGCGACAGCGACATCCATGGCCAAATATCTGCAACAGAGCGAAAAGGCGGTGATACTCCCGGAGGGAGTCACGCCGGAGTACATAGAGCTGCTCCTCTGGGCCATGGAGCAAACAGATTAACCGAATCCGATCGTGAGGGAGCGGTGGTGGGAGTATCGATCCCAGATGGAGCATCCACCAGAGATTGAAGGATCGAGCATCTACAGGGTGCCGTTTGTGAGGGTGTCCTGCCAGAGCGAGCCGGTGGAGTCTTCATCGACCGAACCCAACTGCAAGATGAGAAAAGTAGTTGGCCCGACGACGCTTCCCTGCCATCGTCTCCCTCGCCGTTCACATCGTCTCACGGGGTGGTTGTCTGCCGCCGAGGAATAGGAGGGGGCTGCCCCCCAGCCCAATAGTCGGGCAGGTTGTAAATTGTCAGGAGGAGCTTAGAGTTGTCAGTATTTGCAAGTTGTGAATTGTGTTTTGTGTTGTGTATTTTGAGAGCACTTTCAGATATGAATGTCTTTTGAATTTCAGATTTGCAGTATTGAGCATATGAAGTATTTTATGAATTCTAGAGATCTATTTTTAGCACTTAAAAAAATGTAGTTTCATAGGAGTATAAAAGTGCAGACAATGTGGTTCTCAGAGAAGAAACTGCAAGTTTCAGTTTCAGATAAGAAACCGCAAGTTCATTTTCAGATAAGAAACTGCAACTTTCAGAGGCAGAGCATTTATATTAACACGGCCTTTTCAAACAGGGTTAACATCATGTTGGAAGTTTCATTCATGGTCGACAATGGAACTACCAGCCAGTTAACATCATGCTGATCAACATTCATGCATAGCACATCTTCATATGATGCACAGTCAAAATTCCCACACAATGTCGAGTGTGCGAAACATAGAGAAAACGAGGGACGAAGTTTTGGCAAGTGTTGGACATGGTTTTGGGCTGCCGCATCTAGGCTTTCATTTTTAACATGCACAGCCCACGACCTCGGATGGGAGGTCCATAGGCCTGTTTGTATTTTCTTAGGGCCGTCATGTATCAACCGGCCTATGGACCTCCCATCCGAGGTTTTATTTTTGGCAGCCCAATTTATGTATTTTTTGAAGAAAACATAGAGGTCTGTTCTATTTTTCTATATAAGAATAGGAATGCCAGGTCCAACTTATGTTTCCCTTCTAACTATATTATATATATTTAAATTATTTTATATGTTATTATGTATTATTTTTATTGTCATCATATATTTAATAGATACTTACATATGTAAGAAAACAATATCCCACATCTTATTAACTTATAAAAATAATTTCTTAACAAATAAAATCCTGGATTGTTTTGGCACGAAAATCCTAGTGATTGTGTACAAAAGCTTGGTAAGATTTAAGGACGAATGTAATAATATCACTTATTATTTTAATATATTTATAACAAAATGCTCAGCCCCTTTTTATTTTTTGATAACATTGCTGGCCCAACCCAACATTATAATTAGAATCAACCCAGCAAAATCGTGTATTTCGAGAAAGTGCAAATGGCCTGTAATTTTTTAGGAAATAAAATAAATGGGCCGCATGGACGTTACATTATTTGTTCCCCCAGCCCAGCTAATGGCTGTAATTCAAAAAAAAAGATCAAATTGACTATAAATTCTACCGCGCAAAAAAAGACTGCAAATTCTGAAAAAATGGGTTGAATACGTGCCACATTTTTGGAGGCTGAAATGTGGGCCAATAGGTCGAAGCCAACGCTAGTCGTTGTCAATTTAGTCAACAAATGATTCTGACATGTTAGCCGTTGGATTTACATCCAACGACCGGCATCCATCTTCAATCTCTCGTCTTCTTCCTAGCAGCTCTACTTAGCACGCTTCACTATGAAGCGCTACTCTACCGTTGGCCAGGCCATCCCTCCACCCCTCCACACCTCCTGTTCTTCTCCACCGACTGCCGAATCACACCGCACTAGAACCAGTTAACCCTCGTACACCTCTCCGTCTATGACTCTACTCCCGCGTCTTCCCATCTCTGGCTCGTTGCTGTCCGGGGCCTCGCCGTCGTCCACCACCTTGGATGCGCTCGGTGCGGTGTGGCCAACATGGTCAATGAACAACACCATTTGAAGTAGACTGTGCGTGAAGAGGCTGACAGCTGGGTCCACGGCCACACACAAGGAAATGCCTCCTTATTACGCGCAAAATAATGATTCCTCCACCTGACATCTGGGACCCATCGGAAGGGCCTCTGTATTTCACAAAAAAATGTGCCCCCCGCTGACTTGTCGGACCCACCAGCTATCTTCGCACGCAAGGAAGTGCCTCCTTATTATGCACAAAAAAATGAATACTCCCCCTGCCAGCTGGAACCCAGCATAGTGGGAGGCTGACTTGTGGGCCTACCAAGTTGACGGGGACGGAGGGCTTTGTCAACTTAGTCAATATGAATGATTCTAGCTCCTGCTACCGTACGATGTTCATCCAACGGCCGTAGTGCTTCTTCAACCTCTGGTCTTCTTGCTCGAGCCGCCCAAACCAGTGTCGGTTGTGCCGCGTGCTCCTGCCTCCCGTGGCCGGCTGTGATGCCGCAGAGGCCTCACCGCCCCTACTACTCCCACCGCTGGCCATACCATCCCTCTACTCACCCACACCCCCTGTTATTCTGCGGCAACAGCAGCCTCACACCGCAGCCAAACCAGTGAACCCTCGTACTCCTCTTCGCGTGGGTATCCACTGCTGCGTCTTCCCTGGCTCCGAGTCGTCCCATTCCTAGTCCTCGCCGTCATCCACCGCCGTGGTGGTCTCGGCGCGGCGTGGTCAACATGGTCAAGGAACGACTTCCATCGGACGTGGACTGTACATGGAGAGGCTGACAGCTGGGTCCACGACCGCAGCAAGGAAGTGCCTCCTTATTACGTGCAAAATAATGATTCCTCCACCTGACAGCGGGGACCCACTAGACGGGCCACCGTATTTCATGAAAAAACGTGACCCACCAGGTAAATCTTCACACGCAACGAAGTGCGTCCGGGCAAAAAAAATGGTTCGTCCCCTGACTGCTGGGACCCACCAGCTACATCTTCGCACGCAAGGAAGTGCGCTCGGGCAAAAAAATCCATTCGCCCCCTGACTGCTGGGACCCACCAGCTACATCTTCGCATGCAAGGAAGTGCGTCCGGGCAAACAAAAATGATTCGCCCCCCTGACTTCTAGGACCCACCAGCTACATCTTCGCACGCAAGGAAGTGCCTAACAGTCGGGACCCACCTGGTCGAAGCGTACGTAGCGTTGTCATTCTGGTCGCGAACGTGTACGTACATATATACTGGTCGATGTAGAGGCACGCACGTGTCGTAGTAGAGGCGCGCACGTAGCATGTACACGTACGTAAAGCGGCCAGATTGCAAGACAGAAAATATGACCACGTATGTGTACATACGGGCGGAGTCTCAAACACCTACTCGCGCATACATACGGCGAGGGCTCGTTGACATGGCTTGGTAGGAACGGAGAAACATCATCGTCGTAGTGTTCATGGGGAGGCAACGGAATGCGTTGTGTTCATGGGGAGGCAACGGAATGCGTCGTGTTCATCGGGAGGCAACAGAACGCGTGGGAGCCAACCGGCTGGATCGGAACGGAATGCGTGGTCGTGTTCATCGGGAGGGCTTGGACGAAACAGAAGATGGAAACGAGGCCTAGCGTACCGCAGAACGGAGGAAACAGACCTCCTACGTTCAGAACGAGGTCCTGTTGATCGGGAGGGGTGTGGTGTACCGCAAAACGAAGGAAACGGACCTCCTACGATCAAAACGGGGGTCCTGTTGATCGGGAGGGGTGTGGCGTACCGCAAAACAGACGAAACAGACTTGTGTTGGAGCGCTACGGTTGAAACGAGGGTCCTGTTCATCGGGAGGGGTGTGGCGTACCGCAAAACGGGACTCCACGTGATACTGTTCATCTCCACCGTCGACCTGCTCCAGCCTCCACGGGCTACCATCGACCTCCTCCAGCCTCCACGGGCTCCTGTTCATCCAGCCTCCACCGCGTGCTACTCCATCGGCTACTGTTCAACCACCCCTCCACGGGCACCCCTCCACCGTCTACTGTTCATCCAGCCCTCCACACCACGGGGTCCTGTTCAACCAACCCTCCACGGGCACCCCTCCATCGTCTACTGTTCATCCAGCCCTCCACACCACGGGGTCCTGTTCATCCAGAGGCAACACCACCGCTTACTATTCATCCAAACCCCCCCCCCCCCCCGCAACGCTCACTGTTCATCCAATCGATCGGCTTCAGTTAGCAGCAGTAGCGAAGGAATCGCTCGATCGGGTTCGGTTAACAGCCATCGATCGATCGCTCGGGTTTAGTAACGCGTAGCCTGCAGTGCAATCGCTCGGGTTCAGTTAGAGCCCAACGCCTCGCTCGGGTTCAGTTAGAGCCAACGCGTCGCACACACGCGCGTACATGTACGAGAGAAACGCGCATCGCTCAGCCCCCGACCTCCCACCGTAACCGGGAACTCCCTGAAATTTTCCTCCCCCTTGCTTCTACCATGGTTTTTTCCGTCATGGACGGCCCAAAGAATGTCATGCAGCTAGGTGTCAAGCCCGCCCAGGACAAAAAGCCCATTTTCTGTCATGATTTTTTTCATAGAAGTAGGAGCCCACCACATCTATGATGATACCGGGTTTTGTCACAATTATCGTCATAGAAGTGTCATATGTATGACAAATTTTTTTTCGTTCGGCCCAAAATGTCACGGATGTGTCTTTTTTTTGTAGGGTATCCCTTTAGTATGTTTAGGCTATGCTCGGCCAGCCTGCGTGGGATACCTGGCATGTCTGAAGAATGCCAGGCAAAGATGTCCCAATTCTCGCGCAAGAACTCTCGCAGTGCAACGTCTATTATGGGGTTCAGTTGTGCCCCAATGGATGCTGTTTTTGTAGGGTCCGTTGGGTGGACCTGGAATTTGACTATTTCTCTATAACCGACTCTGTGTAACCCTAGCCCCCTCCGGTGTCTATATAAACCGGAGGGTCTAGTCTATAGAAAAACAATCATAATCATAGGCTAGCTTCTAGGGTTTAGCCTCTACGATCTCGTGGTATATCAACTCTTGTAATACTCATATCATCAAGATCAATCAAGCAGGAAGTAGGGTATTACCTCCATCAAGAGGGCCCGAACCTGGGTAAACATCGTGTCCCCGGCCTCCTGTTACCATTAGCCTTAGATGCACAGTTCGGGACCCCCTACCCGAGATCCGTTGTTTTTGTATCCCATCACGGCCGCGGCGCCCATGGAACTCGCGACTGCAGGAAATGAAGCCTTCGAGGTGGACGGATGTGCCGCTGCACTGCTTTTCTTCTTGGGAGCCATTCACGACGTAGAAGGTGATGAAGATCGACAAACTAGCTGTTGCTTCAGGTTCGCATAAGCGATGGCCTCCTACCTGGCACGCCAAAGATGTTGGCGTGGGAGCACGATCACCTACGGGGCAGGTCTTCCCCTTTGTGGTTTGGCAAGAGGACGGTCACATTGCACGAAGAGCAGAAGCAGCAGGGCAACACGGCGATGGACAACTCTCTTTTACCCAGGTTCGGGCCGCTTTGCAGCGTAAAACCCTACTCCTGCTATGGTGGATTGATTTGGAGGAACACAAAGACATGGCGTGCTCAAGCCTGGCAAGTGTGCCTCGGGGGAGCAGCACACACATACAAGTGTTGAGGGGTCAAGTGTTCGAACCCTTGCTAGGTTGCATCGGGCCTCCTTTTATAGCTTAAGGGGCCTCCACAGTGGCAAAACAGTCATTTTGGTACGATTAGATAGCTAACAGTGTTATCATACCTAACTTTGGTAGTTAGGTCAAAATGCATTAAATGCACTGCTAGGTGTCATGCTGAGGTTGAAGCCCGGCAAGCCTGCCGCACCGCTTATCTGTCTTCTCCTTATTAACGTGACACACCATCTGGATGGGTGTCAATAAAGTTAATCTCTTCTCCAGCAGGCTGCCATGTACCCTGCGGGATCCACCTAGCCACTCGATCGGCAGCTCGACAACGCACTGATTAGTGACTTGCATGCGATGAGGTGGAGTTATGGCGTCTTGGCGGGGATCTGCCGGTCATGGAGCTTGCCGGGGTGAACTGGCCTTGGTTCTAGGCATAGCCTCGACCCTACCGGGCTCACCTGCCTGGCATGGGAGGCTTTCCTAGGGATTTGTCTTGGTCATCTTGATCTTCTTAATACTCTCCTTGATCTCACAAGAGCGGTTTCTCTGGCTTACCTTGGGTCGTGTCCTGGTAATTGGTGTATAATTGTCAGCACGTCTGTGCACAAGTCGCACCAGCACTGATGGACCCCGAACTAGTTGCTGATGAATTCATAGAGACAAATCCAAAGAATATGGCCTATGGCACTAGTACAACCAGGTGCTATACAAACGGTTTTTAACCCCTTTCCGCGACGGCGTTCTGAACCGTCGCCTAGTGAGTGACTACGATAGGGGGGTCCTTCCCACACGACCCAGAAACCGTCGGCGATATGCCCTCATGGCACACACGCTCGGCAAAATGAGGTTGTGTGCGACTGACGAGCGATCAAATACGGTTATACGTATAGTAGTGCTAAAAAATACAATTATACAGGCGAAATCGTTTCCGATTGTAAGTACATCCCACACAGTCAGTCCCCGCTAAACGTTTTTGCTCGTATGTACATTCCACACAGTCAATCCAAGGAATACGTTTATGTTAGTATGTACATCCCACACAGTTAATCCAAGAAGTACGTTTCCCTTCGTGTATGCATCCCACACAGTCACTCCAAGGAAAATGTTTCCATTCGCAGGTACATCACACACAATTTTTGCCATTAAATCGTTTGTGATAGCATTGCCATTGCACACGATATTAACAATTTTATCATTTTTATTATTTGGTGCATCACACACGGTGCGTAGAAGAAACTGTGTGGCAAAGGCTGTCCATCACACACACTTTTTATGTGGTAAACATTTGCGCAAGGTGTCCTAACACAAACAGTTTTCAAGTGGATGTCGTCTATGATTGTTCATTGATCCAACATGGTTTATTCCTAAAAACTTGTGCGCTGCCTAAGGTCATCACCCACAGTATTTTCTCAATAACCGTTTGCAATAGAAAAACCCAATTAGCATGCTGATTGGTCATTAACAGGCTAATTGCCCTATTATTTAATAATCCATTTATTAATCTAATTGACATTTCATATTAAGCACACAATATATTTCATTTCCATATTAAGGAAGCATGATTTCATAATTGAAATACATCAGAGTTCAACATCATATAGCTTTAGCACTCAGCTACCCCATTACACAACTGCACCAGCACCAAGTTTCACATGCAACATCTACAACCTTTCGAAACTAGCATCATAGATGGAACATGGACAGATGAATCTCATCTGGAAAACTGCTGAAGCGGAAGGTGAATATTGAGCCTCATTGATGTTGAAGGTCTTTGCAACTTTAGGCCAGTGCTTGTGGATGATTGACCATCCATCCTTCGTCCTCTTCAGGAACACTTCAATATTGAACCGTGGGTGTTGTATGAAAACCTTCCTCGCCTCCTGACCATACAGGTGGTTTGAGAGGTAATCATCAGTGAACTGCTTTGGAAAGGCCTGAAAACAAGGATATGCATAAATATATTCTCCATATTTGAAATGGCGCAAAGGAATTAAAAAGACAAGGTATAACAGTTAGTACCATCCCGTAGTGAACTGATGTCTTCTTCATCCCATTTATCATAACAATCTTTCTGAGTTTCTTGACTTGACTGGTATTAATGGACAAGTCATTTCCACATATGCAAAAAGGGTCAAACAGTGGGTCAAAACCTCTGACAACAGGACCTACATGTGCAAGACCAATTGTTAAAAACCTAATATTTAAAAATAGGAAGTGGAAAGGTGTGTTATTAACTGCAACATGCCTAATATTTAAAAACAAGCAAACATAGTCATTCAAACTTTTATTGTGCATGTCTAAGTACACTAGTTATTGGCCCTGTTTGGATCCATAGGTTAGAGTTAGTTTGAGCTAGTTTGGGCTCAAATAGCCCTAAAGTATCCAAACATGAGGGCTAGTTTGAGCTAGTTGCGTGAAACCAACCCAAAACAACTATCCACCCAAGAGGAGCTGATTCGGGCTAGTTCTCCTAGTGCATTTATTGTCAATCTAACACTGTCATCCAAACACCTATTTGGCTAGAGTTAGTTCAGGGTTAGTCATTGTTTAGTATCATTGTTATTTTGGAAACATAGGATAGCGTAGGATTTATTCTACCTTGACTTGTACTACAAGATGACCATGTACTCCTATATATATGCCCACGAGGCTCAAGCAATACAATAAACTATTCCACCAATCTCACTCTCTCTCCCTTTTAACTGTCATGAGCTAGAAACTAACTCTAACCTCTAGCTAAGTTAGAGTATCCAAACAGTGCCATTGTTAAATCAAATGGAAAGGCGTGTTCAATACTCCCTCCGGTCCTTTTTACTCTGCATATAAGAATTGTCTGAAGTCAAACTTCATAAAGTTTGACCTTATTTATATGAAAAAATATCAACATCTAGCATGCTAAAGCTATAAAATATGAAAATTTAAGTCATGACACATGTACTGATATTTATTTCATATTGTGTGTGTTAGTATTTTGTTCTATAAAGTTGGTCAAACTTTAAGAGGCCTGACTTTAGACAAATCTTATACGCGAACTAAAAAGATCGGAGGGAGTACAACATGCTTAACAGCAACCAAATATAGGCATTCATAGAGCTATTGTTAAATTCGGTATTGATGAAATTGAACTGCATAATTCATACTAGCACATATAGAACATCACACTGTTAATAGCTAAAATAAACAAGGCATACTACGAACAACCAAAGATGGCAATTGAAACTAGACATACGCTAACTACAAACAACCGAACAACCATAAACCGTAGAAATAAACAAGGCGTAATGTAAACAACCTAATATAGATATAAATACTGGACAGGTTCTCACTAGAAAAGGGGTTCGAGAAAACAAATCATGGGTTTCCTCACTTGTCACAGGTTGGCTCCTCATGGTCGCCGTTGATGAGGTCTGACTTGCCAGCTGAGGATCCCAGGCCAGCATCGTAGAACGTGTAATTCAAAAATGACAAAAGGGGCTCCATGGCGATGAAGGATGGAAAATTGTTCATAACGAGCCACAGGAGATCAGCGGTAGGGCCATCAGTGAGATCGACGGCTCTCGAACTCGAAGGATTGGGGGTGGGCAACTTAACCTATGACATAACCCACGTCAAGCCATCAGTGTCGACGACCTCGATGTCATAGATGGCGTCCATGACATGCCAAAATACTCTAGCCCGCTGATTGAAAGGCTCAATCCAGGTCCAGTCATTGTCGTCAGCTTCCTAGGCGGCCACCTCGTCGACGTCAGGCGAAGAGGCCACGGTAAAGCTCTTTTGGGCCATTTGCTCCTTGAGCTCCCCGAAAAGCGTAGCCGATCTTAGGCTGCAATGCTCTGGAGTGGGGGAGGGGGTGGGGACGGCGATCTCTGGGAAAGGGGGCGTTTCACATGCGTCATATAAGAAACTCAAGGTGGCAAGGGTATGTATATCGGTGGGTAAACTGCACGGGCAGACCGGCAGAGGTTGACAATGGAGGTGGCGCGGTGGCAGCGGCGACCTAGCTAGGTTTGGAGCGAGGGAGGGGTGGTGTGTATGTGTGTGAGCGGGGGATTTGGGGTGAGCAAAGGATTTGTGGTGTGTGTGTGTGGAGGGGGTCCACTGTGGTGTTTGAGGAAATGCCACTGGTACTGAAAATTTTACTAGGCGGGAGTAAAATGGTGAGGCTACCAAAAATTTGGATCAAGGGATTGCTGCAGAGCAGGGCGGGAGTAACGAACATCAGACACGGTTAAAACATAATGATCGTGTGCTATCAAACAGAAAAACACTCCAGCCGAGAAGATATTTTTGAGATTGCGTGGGATGGAGGCGGGAGTAAAATGCTGGGGCTACTGAAAATTTGGATCTACTGGTTGAAGCAGAGCAGGAGTAATAGACATCGCACACGGTCCAGACATACTAATCATGTGCTATCAAACAGAAAAACCATCTTCGCGGATGCGGGTAGATATTTTTCAAATTGCGAGGGATTAGATATTTTCGAGAAGGAGATGGAAGCCTCGTGGAGCCCAATCTACTGTGATCATGTGGGTGGCAGGGGCAGGGGCGCGACACATGGGTAGTCCTAGGGAATCGTGTCTGTTTCGTCCCCGATCACAGACGGTTGTTGCATCCGACTCATCTGCTGTTTAGAAATTTGGCCAAAAAATGCGGGAAAGGATTAGAACACGAACACACTTGCATGTGGACCAAATATATGTATGAAAATGGTGGTTTGATGTTCAAATACCCAATGCACAACTTTGATGTGGCACCTATCGCACAAAGCGCACGTTATTATTACTAGCCCCCGCAAACACACACACACACACACACACACACACACTTCATGTTGCCGGGAGGGGAATCCTAGCTATGAACACATGCCCCCAAATAGCTAGGTCTGACATCTCACCATACCGTAACACAAAACCGAAAGGAGTACATCAACCCCCTCCCCCCTTTGCTTCTGATCAAATGTGGACCATGTGCGGACCCACAAATGTGTTCTTCTGGCATTAGATGGTTGAGACCACTTACCAACCACACCGGCGGATGGCCCAATGTGTGTGTGTGTGTGTGTGTGAAAACAATGTGCTATGATATTTAAATAACCAAATCACAAATTTGATGTGGCACATGTCCATCGCAAATTAAGCGGGCATCCCCGACCCCCATCTAGTACGAAGTAGTAATGTGCCCCCCCCACACACTTTGAGTTGGTGGGAGGGGGCATCTCACAAAGGCGTATTGTGAGACTGACCAAGAAGACTCACCACCTTGGCCATATAACCTCTCTTGTTTTTGGGCCAAAGTCATGCATTGACGTTCCACACGCAGCCCCACAAAATAGGCTAGCTTGTCGCTGATAACCATGCGAGGGAGTGCCTGAAGACAACCACTGCGTGCATGTGGCCCAAACATAGGTATGAAGTGTCATGTGGTGTTTGAATATAGCCAATGTAGAACTTTGATGTGGTCGCGTGCTTTTGGAACCGGAAAGTCCCCACACAAAGCGAGGGTTCATGACGCATAGTATACTATATATATAGGGATTCATATGTATGCGAGCCCTCGAACTTAGGTATCGAATCTCACCATGATAGATGTACGACTATACGGTAACACGAACCAAGAGAAGAAGAATCCACCCTGGTAACCTCTCTCGCGTTCTTAGCCAAAGTGATGGATGTCCACACGGGCACACGAATATATAGGCCATCGATGATAACCAAGTTAGGGAGAGTGTCCAAAGACAACCACTGCATGTATATATGTGCCCCAAACATATGTATGGACATGCGTGATGCATGCATATATGTTCGAATACCAAAAGCACAACATTTTGATGTGGCACATGCATGCATCGGAAAACGCACATTCCCCACACAGATCTGGTTCATGAGGCGTCGCGTGCTCGCGCCCCCCCACTTCGACCCGGTGGGAGGGATTCGTGCGTACACATGCGCGCAAAGTGTAGTTGCATGTACTGAACCGTATGAGACGAACCAAAATTTAATCCCCTCCTAATTATAAGTCAAATTAACCTCTATCGCAGTTGGTCGAAGTGATTGACCAAGCGGGTACACAGAGATGGATGAAGCATCTTGCTGATAACCCCATGAGTGAATGCTAGAGGACAACCGCCATCGCTTGCTTATGGGCCAAACACATGTATGGAGTTGTGTGGTTGTGATGTTTGAATACCTAATATATATGCAAAACTTTGATGTGGCACCTGCCTCGGAAACCTTTAAGTCCCCCACATGAACTGAGGTTCATGACACGTAGTATATATATGTTGCCCCCTCCCCTCTTGAACGCGTAATATAAACTCCTACGTCCCGCAACACAACCCGAAAATAATCCTCCTTCTAGTTCGTCAAATTAGCTTTCTCATTGTGTCATATATTAGATGGACGACGACCTCGCGGACCCATGGAGGGAAGAGTCGCAGGCGAATGAGTGACAACCATCGTCTACATGTGGCCCAATGTGTTGGTGATGCTTTTCATACCCAATATGCACAACTTCTTTGTGGCACCTGCCTCGGAAACCGAAAAGTCCCCACACGGAGAGAGATCGATTCATGATGTGTGTGTGGTATATATGTTTTGCCCCGACCCCCTCCTCCTCTTTTCGACGCATACTATATACTCCTACAGGAACACAACCCAAAAAGAAACCTCTTTGCTCGGTCAAAGTGATGGAGGACAACCTCGCGGGCCCACGGATGGAAGCATCGCACGCGAGTGAGTGTCCTATATGACGCGTAGCATTGCCCCCCAACCACCCTCTTCAGTGCGCACTATATATATATATATTCCTACCATACATATAAAAAACCAAAAAATGATCATCCTTGTTGTTCAAATTAACCTCTCTCATAGCATGTCATAGTGCCGGACAGCGACCTTGCGGGACCACGCGAGTGAGTGTCCTAGGACCACCGCGTGCATGTCAAACTTTTTCTGCAGCGAACATGCGACCAAATGAGTTTAGTGTTGAAAATTGAAAAGAATAGATAACATCTATCCATTTTTTATACACTGGTTGATTTCCCAGGGATTTAAATGTGCAAAAATCAAATTTGATCTACACGAGACCCGTGATAGTGCACTAAAATGGATTACAAAATCGTCCCCATGAAAGAAATTTCTAACAACTAGAATCTTGATTTTAAAATCCAATAAATCCAAAACTAAGTTGAAATTCATGAAACTTATCGTGGTGTCATATGGACACCAATAGACTGTGATTTTTTTTTCAAAAATGAGACAAGTTTTGATATAATCTTCTTACATACAGGAAATTATAAATAATTATCAACCAATATAGCAAACGAACTCTTTATTCAAACCATGTGCTTTAGACCAACAATGTAAGTGCAGTGCTTTGATGAAGCAGTAAAACGACACAATTAATCATCAAAAAGGGAAAATCTATATAATATGTGCCACACACGTGTCCCGTGTGCCGTACGAGCATGCGTGAGTTGACAAGACACATGCTAGCTGGCAGACCGGGAGGCCGAGGCATGCGCGTGTTCGCTTGTGCTAGTAGCTTTGTGAAATGACGGCAGGCGTGCCAGCAGTCTGCTGTGCAGGCTCATCGAGAGGCAAACCAGCCCTTTGACCGCTGCCCACCTCGCTCCCACTGCTCCATATTAATGGCGCGCCTGATCCGCTGGTCATAATAGGCGGTCGCACACCCTGTCCATAGTTTTCACCGCCGCATGGAATTTATTAGGATTTTGCCGAAGCGCACCATCGGTGGGAGTGGCGATGGCGGGGCTGGTGAAGCACCCACACAACGCATGAGCTGGGAGCACAGGTTGTTGTCGCCGCCGTTGAGGTCTCGAGCGGTCAGCAACGCGACCTTGACTTCGTCGCCATCGTCGTGCTTCACCAGCTGGAGCAGGAGGTCCACAGCTACTCCGGCAATGACTCCAACTCCGACGGAAAACCGGTTAGTCCCCCCTTTGTTGGGAACAAAAACCTTTATTTATGTTCACCCAATCCATGAAATCAGAGTAAGATTCATTAGATCCGTGTAGTGTATTGATTGTTCGAATGGTATCTATGGTTAGTGATTAATTGTTTGTTTTGTACAATGATTTTTTTGCTAATAATCCGACTATGGTTAGCGTGCTACTAATAATTCGTAGCTAGATCTTGAGAATTGATTTTGAATGTCCTACATATATGTTTGTGCCCTTTTTTCTTCCAGATCTTGAGAATTGATTTTGAATGTCCTACATGTATGTTTCTGCCTTTTTTTCCTTCTAGATTGCTTTGTACACAGATGAGGCTCTAGCCAGCGCCCCCGCCGGCTGTAGATATGCATCCAAACATGCAAACAACAACGCTAGAAGGATATGCATCCAACCATGCAAACACTAGCTTTGTCACATTCTTCCTGTTGAATGCGAGAGTAATATTGTCCATGAGGATTAAGTTTTTAAACAAACATTTTCTCATGGATGGACACGTTGAACAACATAAAAAGAAGTTTTAGGTGGACAAAAGGGCTTCTGAACGTGCTTGGCTTCTATTTACAACAACTTGTCTTCATGTACCAGTAGATTTTCTCGTCCAGGATCTTGATTTTATGGATCAGACCAATCCATTTGACTGTGACTGCTGAAAACTTTGGTTGAGTTAGTTGTTATTGTCCTATTCAATCTGGATTTTGTGTAAATCTGATGAACAATTAATCATCATGCTTTTGTACCTTCTGTAAGATGGGGTTAGATATTGCTGCCCTTTTCAACTCGGCTTTGACCCATATTTTCTTTCATACAAACCGGAGCTTCTATCAAGAAGCCTCATGGTTTCGAGAGCGAACTTGGTCACATGATCTGGTCGCGAAATGAAATACGCTGTATCTTCCCTCCTTGATTTATTTTACAGAGGCAACATGCAACTATGCTAAACATATGAAATTATTCAGGGTTCGTTTCGCCTTTTTATACATTGATTTTCCTAGTCATTTTAAACAAATAGCCACCACGTTATTATCGCAAACGGTCGTATCTGTCAAATCATGGGCATTCAACTAACGATTTACTATCGTGGACAACTATTTGATTAGACGGGAGTACTGTTGTAAGTGCATCTAGTGCCACCCCTAGTTGGTTTTGGAGTATTGACGACAAACATGGTTGAGGGACTAATGTGTTTGTGAGAATTGTAGGATAACACAAGTAGTAGTCCCTCATTGATTCAGTTTTCCTACCAGAGATGACCCCCAAAAATGTATGAAGACATTGAAGACAATGGTGATTCGTGAATACATTCACGTTGAAGATAATGATGATGAAGACATTCACTTGAAGACTATGGAGTGCGAGACATTGTTTCTTTCGTAGTTTCCTTTTTTCTTTCTTGAGTCATAGGAACCACCGTTGAAAGTGCAACTAATCCCTGGGTGGTTTTGGTAATTCTTAACAACATATAGTTCATTGAACTAATGCTATTTCAAGATAATCATTTCAGAAAGTTCAATGATTGGCATGGCATGGACTAAAGATGTGGACCCCTCAAAATAGAAAGGACATATATTGGCAACAAGCTCAAGACTCTACATTTTCATTTTAGTGATCCAAGATCACATTGAGTCCATAGGAAAGCCAATACTATTAAAAGGGGATGAGGTGTTGCTCAATGGGTTACTTGCTCAAAATGCTTTGTGATATGCTCAAAAGCACTCAACCACTTAGTTCATTTCCACATATGTCCTAAACCTAAAAGTCAAATTCGGCCCCATCGATTTGATCTATCCGGCGCCATTGAGTTTCATTTGACATAGCCACTGCCACAAACCCTAGTTACTTCGGTCTCACCGATAGGGATCTCGGTCTCACCGAGATGGGATTGCAAACTCTTTGTTTCCTTTTTGTAACATTTCGGTCTCACTGAAATGAGCAAATCGGTCCCACCAAGTCTGCATTGCAAACTTCCTGTTTATTTCGGTCCCACCAAAGTGAGCGAATAGGTCCCACCGAGTTTTCCCGACCAACCCTCTGTGTACCTATTGCTGAAATCAGTCCAACCGAGTTTATGCGACCGGTCGCACCAAGATTACGTTATGCTCTAACCCTAGCATATCGGTCCCACTGAGATGACTATATCGGTCCCACCAAAAATCCTAACATTCACATTTTTACCTAGATCGGTCTGACCGAGTTTATTGATTCAGTCCCACCGAGTTTGGGAATTTGTGTGTAATTGTTAGATTTTGTGTGGAGGCTATATATACCCCTCCACCCATTCTTCCTTCATGGAGAGAGCCATCAGAACAAACCTACACTTCCACTACTCATTTTCTAAGAGAGAACCACCTACTCATGTGTTGAGGCCAAGATATTCCAATCCTACCATATGAACCTTGATCTCTAGTCTTCCCCAAGTTGCTTTCCACTCAAATCATCTTTACACCATAGCCAAATCTGTGTGTGAGAGAGAGTTGAGTGTTGGGGAGACTATCATTTGAAGCACAAGAGCAAGGAGTTCATCAACAACACACCATCTATTACCTTTTGGAGAGTGGTGTCTCCTAGGTTGGTTATTTGTCACTTGGGAGCCTCCGTCAAGATTGTGGGGTTGAACCAAGGAGTTTGTAAGGGCAAGGAGATCGCCTACTTCGTGAAGATCTACCCTAGTGAGGCAAGTCCTTCGTGGGTGATGGCCATGATGGGATAGACAAGGTTGCTTCTTCATGGACCCTTCATGGGTGGAGCCCTCCGTGGACTCGTGCAGCTGTTACCCTCCGTGGGTTGAAGTCTCCATCAATGTGGATGTACGATAGCACCACCTATCGGAACCGCGCCAAAAATCTCCGTGTCAACATTGTGTTTGCTCCCTCCATCAAAGTTTTTATTTGGCCAAGTAGTATAATCACCCCCCCTCTAGACATACTTTCGATCCTACAAATGGTATCAGAGCTTTGGTCTCCATTTGCCTTGATTTCCATAGCTTTGCTGATCATAGCCTTGGTTTCACAACCTAGGAGTGTATGGCGTCTAGTGAGGGAAATTACCACCGTAGAGGTCATTACTTTGATGGTACTAATTTTGCTAGTTGGAAACATAAGATGAAAATGCATATTCTTGGACATAACCTCATCGTTTGGGCTATTGTGTGTATTGGTTTGCAAGGTGAATTCTTTGATGGGAGAGAACCAAACCGCAAAGCTACCGCGAAAGAATTGAAGATGCTGCAATACAATACTCAAGCTTGCGATATCCTCTTCAATGGATTGTGCCCTGAAGAATTCAACAAAATCAGCCGTCTTGAGAATGCATAGGAAATTTGGGATACTTTGATTGATATGCATGATGGTACCGACTTCGTCAAAGAATCCAAGTTGGATGTGCTTCAAAGTCAACTTGACAAGTTCAAAATGAAGGATGGTGAAGGTGTCGCCGAAATGTACTCTAGGCTTGCTCTCATCACAAATGAGATTGCCATCTTAGGAAGTGAAGAGATGACCGATAAATTCATCATCAAGAAGATCTTGAGAGCCTTGGATGGAAAATATGATACCGTGTGCACATTGATCCAAATGATGCCAAATTACAAAGATCTCAAGCCAACCGAAGTCATTGGAAGAATTGTTGCTCATGAGATATCACTCAAGGACAAAGAAGAGCTTCACAACAAGTATAGTGGTGCTTACAAAGCCTCATGTGATGCTCCTACATCATCAAATTAGAAACAAGCCTTCAATGAAGAATTGAGCTTAATGGTGAAGAACTTCAACAAATTCTACAAGAGTAGAAGCAAGGAAAGAAGTTCCAAGTCAAGGTCCTACAATGACAAAAGATCTTATAGTCGTGAGCGAAATTGCTACAATTGTGGAAGACCCGGACACTACTCCAATGAGTGTATGGCTCCCTACAAAAGAAGAGAAGACTCACCTAAAAGAAGAAGCAAAAGGGAAGAATCGCCTCCAAGAGAGAGAGAAGGAGTAGAGATGATCGTTATGAACGTAGAACCTCTATAAGAAGCAAGGATTCAGAAAGGAAGGACAATTCATCAAGGAGCTACACAAAACGAAGACATCAAACTCATGTTAGTGAATGGGTATCCGGCTCCGACTCCGACCACCACTCCGAGAGAAGTTATCACTCCGACTTCGAATATACTCAAGATGAAGGTGTTGCCGGTCTAGCACTTGTGTCAACCAACTCCTATGACATATTTGATTCACCAAATGAAGGAATTGGAAGATGCTTCATGGCTAAAGGCCCCAAGGTAACACACCCCGAGTATGATGATTTCAATAGTGATGAAGATGACTTGCTAGGTGATGATGATTTACTTGTTGATAACTCTAGTGATGAATACTATGATGAAACGTCAATTAATCATGCTAATCAATATGAAATGAATGAAAATGATAAGAAGGAGATTGAGCGTCTAATTAAAGAACTAAACACTCTAAAGTTAGCTCATGAAGCTACTTTAGAAGATCATCGAGAACTTTTAAAAACTCATGAGAAGTTACGTTTCGAAAAGCTCATCCTTGAGCAAGAGCATGGGTTCTTAAAGGCCATCAATGATGATCTTCGGAAGAAAAGTTCTTCTTACATTGCCAACCGTTTACTCTTGTCTACTTACATGCCACAAGTAAAATCTAGCAACAAGAACAAGAAAGATTCTTCCTCTAGTAGTAACAATAATCATGCTAAATCCAATATTGTTGCTTCTAGTAGTCCTCTTGATCCCACTAATGATTCTCTTAGCCAAGTTACACTTGAGCAAGAAAATAGCTTATTGAAGGGAATTATAGAGAAAGGTGTTTACAAAAGCCTTGCTGGAAGTAAGCAATTTGAGGAAATTGTACGCAAGCAAGGAAGGCACTGGAAGAATCAAGGTGTTGGTTTCGAACGAAAGTTCAATGCCAATGGAGTCGAGTGGGCAGAAGATCAATACCCCAAGATGAAGTTTGTCCCTCAATAAGAGAAGTATGACCCTACTTCCTTCAAGTGGACAAAAGCTCAAGATGATCTTCCACCACAAGACCACAAGCTAAAAGGCAAGGACAAGCTTCAAGAAGAGATTTATGCATTTGAAGATGCTCTGAAGGCCTTGGTCAAGTGGGTTCCCAAGACTACATCAAGTTCTGCTTAATCAAGTACATCTACAACTCCAAGGATTCCCATCAAGATGATGCGGATCCCGAAGAAGAAGAACTAGAGAGTTCTTAAGGGTGACTCCGCCAACATACTTCACTCATATTTATTTTGGCAAGGACAAGTGCAAACAGCTTCCACATCTTGCACTAGTTCAAGGAGTCACAAACCCTCTTGTTGATAAGACAAGGGACAAGGTAACCTAATGCTTTCATAGACATCATCATGTGTGTGCTTCACTCTATGTCTATGGATATCCTTGTTTGTTCCTTGTGGGACTAACCCATGTAGGTATTGAAGTGCAACTCACTCCAATGGATTGCTTCAAATGATATACATAAACATTGAGCATCCACATCTTCAACATCTACATGAAGTCATCATTGAAAAAACCCAAGGTTAGTTGATCCCTCTTAGGGGGATATCACATCTAGGGGGAGCTTTACTCTAAGAATTGAGCTAAAGCAACTCTAATGGTGTGAACACAACAATGCTTATGTAAAAGTGGTAACCCCACTTGTGCTAAACGATGAGTATGACCTATGATCAAATGTTCTCATTTGACTCCTAAGTAAATATACTCATATATAGATGACCTAGTCATCGCCAATTGCTTGATAGATGCTAGAGTGATTGTTCATGCTTTGACACATATTTCATTTGCTATTTTATTGTGTGAGCATGTTGGATGCATACTTTTCTCATTCGAGGACATCCATTTTTTGCTTTGACTGATTGGTGTTTCTTCTTTTTGCCAAATGGATGGACAAGAATGCCTAAGAACTCCCTCTAGCTATCTATGCTTTTCTCTTCTCAAAATCTATTCATGCTACATCACAAAGTTTGATCTAAGTCAAATTCAAACCCTCTGCGTGAGGAGCACTCGGAGTCCCGTTTTGTCATGAACTTAAAACTTCCAAAACCTCTCTATGTATTTCGGTCTGACCGACTCCTCCATTTCGGTCACACCAAGTTCACTGGGTTGATCAAGTTTTCAATCTCGGTGCAACCGATTAGAACCTTTTGGTCTCACCGAGTTGCAGTAACCGCTTGCGATTCTGCGTCTCGGTGCCACCAAGTTGTTCCACTCGGTCACACCGATAGAGCAGGATATAAATACCGACGGGCCAGATTTTGGAAATCACTTCAAAACCTCCTCGCCCGCGCGTGTCCTGATCTGCCTCTCGGGTCTCCGGATCGACACCTCGTCGCCAGCGACCTCCTGCCGCTGGTCTCCGCCGCCGTTGCTGTCGTAGCAAACTAACGCCAAACTAGGGTATGAGTTCGACCCCTTGTGCACTCTCTTTACTTCCTATTCTAAGCACAAGGCCAATGCCATGTTCTTTACCACGTATGTGATCGATCTATCCACAGAGAATCCTCATCAGACTAGATTTGAATTGAAAATTTAGGGTTAGGTTTCTGCGAGACTCATCTCGGACCGACCAAGTTGTAGGAATCGGTTCCACCGATTTGGCTTAGGCCAAAGCACAAGTGATTTTTGGTCTGGCCGAAAGATGCAAATCGGTGTGACCGATACCAAGACTTTGTGAAACCCTAGCAAACTCGGAGTCACCATGCTGTGTCTCGGTCTGACCGATTCCACATGTTTAGACTCGAAAGTTGCTTTGGTGTCACCGAGTTTTACAAATCGGTAGCTCCAAAATGCTGCCTGTGGAAAATTAAAACTAAGTTTTTGACTCATTCTTTTTGCAAAAACTCTGCACTTTGTGATGCTCAACTTTTCTACCTCATCTACATCTATTCACAGGGTCTGCTGTCAGTTTGCTTTGCCATAATGTCTGACCAGAGTGATAGCCAGAACAAATCAGAAGAGCAGGTGAATATGAGTGAGGGCACTAGTCCCTCTAGTAGCTTTGATGATGGCAGTAGGAGCACTCCAAGCAATCTTCCCAAGGCATCTACAAGGACAAGGAAGAAGAGAACCTCAGATTCATAGGATGAGGACTATGTGGCTGCTGAGGGTGAAGTAAGCTCCAAGAAGAAAGTGCTGAAAAAGGAATATGCAACTTCTGCTGCAAAAAAACTTGGTATGCACAAGAAGGCACCTGCCAGGAGAGTTCCCATGTCAAAGTCTAGAACTTCCACTCAGGAAACTATGGTCTTCTCACTTGAGCCAAGAGCAGGTGAAGAACGGAAGAAGAGGGTAAAAAAACAAGAGCTAGAGTGATTGGAAATCCATCTATGAGGAAGGATTCTACAAGTGAAGAGGAAGAGAAAGAAGAGGTTGCTGCTCAAGCACCTCCTGCTAAGGCATAGAAGATGATGGGGGATTCCATCAAGTTTG
Organism: Triticum timopheevii; assembly: GCA_963921465.1. Lineage (NCBI taxonomy): Eukaryota > Viridiplantae > Streptophyta > Magnoliopsida > Poales > Poaceae > Triticum > Triticum timopheevii. Next base: position 112,646,580 of record OY997270.1, read on the forward strand.
GGGCAGCTCCTTCAAAGCCCAAGATAGCCCCAAAGCTCCAACTCAAGATCCCAAGAGAAGCACCAGAAACATACCTGCAACAGAGAAGAACAAGGCCCCAGTGCCTGAAGCTGCAGAAGAAGCTGAAGCCCAAGTGCTTAGGAAGCTCAAGCCCAAGATTCCAAAGCATAATGACAGTCACCCAGTTGCAGAAAATATGAAGGAAAGAAAGGATGCTGGTCTCAGGAAATGGAGACAAGTAGATCCATATGCTGTAAGGAGGAGAACTGCTGTGGACTACAGGTTCCACACCAAAGAGCAACATGATTTTTATGAGACAGTGTTGCTGGACAAGAAGCCCATAGTTAGTGATATGTGATGGGTGGACTGGAAATTCATTGATGCTAATGCTGATCATTTCCCAGATGTGCATGAAAGCTTCAAAGAAAATCATGTTGATGACTTTGTTAGTCAGAAGCTCACCAAATGGAAGATGAGCTCATTATGCAATTCTACTCAACAGCTCACTTCTATCCAAATGGCATGATTGTGTGGATGACAGAAGGTCAGAGGCACCAATCAACAGTTGATGAGTGGGCTAGGTTCATAAATGCCCCTGAAGAAGAAGAAAATGACATAGATGTGTATGCTGAGAAGAAGAAGGATCACAAACCATGGCCAATATGTATAAGGAGATACCAGATAAGGCCTTGGAAACACACAAGTTTGGCTCAATCTACTATTTGTTGTCTGGTTTGGCCACAATAAACACTATCTTGAGGCAAACTTTGTTGCCCAAATTTGGAGATCACAGGATGATCAGAGGCCATTCCATCAACTTGCTGCAGTTGTTTGATGTTGTGCCACAGAAATTCAAAGTCATGAGCTTGATTGTAGAGACAATCAAAAGGACAACAGCTGACCATAAGATATCTTGTGGATATGCCCCACACATCCAAGAGCTAATCAATTCCAAGATGAAGCAAGGAGTGTATCTTTTGGACAAAGAACATCTTCCTTTGCTGCCTAAATTTGAGGACAACACAGTTGTCATGGATGCTGAAGATCCATCTTCAGTTGCAGCTCATGAGAAGAAAGAGAAAAGCCAGGGTAGAAATGGCAGCAAAGATGCCAAGTGCAGCAGAGGCTTTAGAAGTCTTTCTCAAGTCAAAGCAAGACCAGCCTGGATTTCTAACTCAAGCAACTCTGAGGATTGAGAAAGGACTAGCTACCCTGACTCAGAACCAGGAGAGCTTGGAGAGGATAATAGAGACTAAATTCTATGACCTGGACTTGAAAGTCACTGAGATACAGACAGCTATTGAGGAACTCCAGGAAGAAGCACATGTAGGGATGGCAATGGGGACAATCCCCTATGGGTATACCTAGAACATCCCCATCCCCATATATTCCCCATCATCCCTTCCCCATCCCCGTTTACATGACTGGGGATGAAATTTCCCCATACCCATGCCCCACCAGGGAACAGTGCCCCATTAGGGTCCCCATCCCCATAAAAAAATGCTCATATACATAATATGACATACTATAATCAACAAATATAAATGGTGTTATCCGTGTTCTGCTAATATCGATCTAGGTCGTACTGACTTCTTGGTCATGGTGGCGGCTGAGGTGAGGACATGGGTTAGGTTTAAGGTTTTCTTCAGAGTCTTTTTTTGTTTTCACAAGTTTGTTTGTGAATATTTTAAGGTTGACCGCAGTGTCATAATTAAAAAGCAGGCCCCCGATGGGTATTGGGTCTAGGGAATAGAATATCATCCCCATCCCCATTGTACCCTATGGTGAATAAATTTGTTTAGTAAATATCCCCATGGGGAAGTTTTTCGCCCATCCCCACACCCTAATAGATGAAATCCCCATGGGTTTGGCGGGTATGGGGCCGCATTGCATCCCTAAGCACAGGAGAGGAAGGGCAAAGCTACTACACAGGTGTTTCACAGAGTGCCTAGGGCACAGAGGTCTGCAGCTATGCCAGTGATAGACACTAGAGCTACAACATCTGCACCTGCAGCCACTGCTCCCACAGCTCTTGTTGCCCCTCCAATGGCAACCCCTCCAGCTCCAACTTCATCTACAGATGCATTCGTCCTTGGAGTCATCTCAACACCTCCTTCCGAAGATCTAGCCTAGAGAGACGCATAACACTATGCATTTTCAAGCTTTTTGGTAACTTGTTGCCAAAGGGGGATAAAGTGTATAGATCATAGGCTTCGGAGAGAGAGAGAGGGAGAGAGAGAGAGAGAGAGAGAGAGAGAGAGAGAGAGAGAGAGAGATTTCTCCTCTTTTTGCTACTTATTCGATTTGCTTGCTTTGTTTGCTTGTGAGATACATTATGTCTGTGTGTGTGAGATACTTTGTATGATCATGTGCTTGATCATATCACACTTTATGCTTAGGCTTGAATGATGACATTATCCATCTCTTATATGATCATTCACTTTGCCTTGGTGATGAGTGCTTGTTCTTATCTATTATCATTTTGAGCGCTCCACCAAGACGTATGTGACATGGAAGAGTAACCCATGATCCTAACAGGTTGAGCTTTTGCATTCCAAAGCAACTTTTAAACAATGCACAAATTTAGGGGGAGCTCTTGCTTATCACATACTTCTCAAAGTGACAATGTACTTCATTCTTATTATCATTTGTCGAAGCTTTGATCTATATGTTGTCATCAATTACCAAAAAGGGGGAGATTGAAAGTGCAACTAATCCCTGGGTCGTTTGGTAATTCTTAACAACACATAGTTCATTGAACTAATGCTATTTCAAGATAATCATTTCAGAAAGTTCAATGATTGGCATGGAATGGACTAGAGATGTGGACACCACAAAATGCAAAGACATATATTGGCAACAAGCTCAAGACTCTACATATTCATTTTGGTGATCCAAGATTGCATTGAGTCCATAGGAAAGCCAATACTATTAAAAGGGGATGAGGTGTTGCTCAATGGGTTACTTGCTCAAAATGCTTTGTGATATGCTCCAAAACCCTCAACCACTTTCTCATTTCCACATATGTCCTAAACCTAAAAGTCAAATTCGGCCCCACCGATCTGATCTATTAGGCGCCACCGAGTTTCATTTGACATAGCCACTGCCACAAACCCTAGTTACTTCAGTCTCACCGATAGGGATCTCGGTCTCACCGAGATGGGATTGCAAACTCTCTATTCCCTTTTTGTAACATTTCGGTCATACCGAAATGAGCAAATCGTTCCCACCGAGTCTGCATTGCAAACTTCCTGTTTCCTTTTCGTAACACTTCGGTCCCAGCAAAGTGAGCGAATCGGTCCCACTGAGTTTTCCTGACCAACCCTATGTGTACCTATTGCTGAAATTGGTCCAACCAAGTTTATGTGATCGGCCACACCGAGATTACGTTATGCCCTAACCCTAGCATATAGGTCCCACCGAGATGACTATATCGGTCCCACCAAAAATCCTAACATTCACATTTTTACCTAGATTGGTCTGACCGAGTTTATTGATTCGGTCCCACCGAGTTTGGGAATCTGTGTGTAACAGTTAGATTTTGTGTGGAGGCTATATATACCCCTCCACCCACACTTCATTCATGGAGAGAGCCATCAGAACAAACCTACACTTCCACTACTCATTTTCTGAGAGAGAACCACCTACTCATGTGTTGAGGCCAAGATATTCCGATCCTACCATATGAATCTTGATCTCTAGCCTTCCCCAAGTTGCTTTCCACTCAACTCATCTTTCCACCATAGCCAAATCTGTGTGAGAGAGTTGAGTGTTGGGGAGACTATCATTTGAAGCACAAGAGCAAGGAGTTCATCAACAACACACCATCTATTACCTTTTGGAAAGTGGTGTCTCCTAGATTGGTTAGGTGTCACTTGGGAGCCTCCGTCAAGATTGTGAAGTTGAACCAAGGAGTTTGTAAGGGCAAGGAGACCGCCTACTTCATGAAGATCTACCCTAGTGAGGCAAGTCCTTCGTGGGTGATGGCCATGATGGGATAGACAAGGTTGCTTCTTCGTGGACCCTTCGTGGGTGGAGCCCTCCATGGACTCGCGCATCCGTTACCCTCTGTGGGTTGAAGTCTCCATCAACGTGGATGTACGATAGCACCACCTATCGGAAGCACGCCAAAAATCACCGTGTCAACATTGCGTTTTCTCCCTCCAAACTTCCCCCATTTATTTTCTTGCAAGTTGCATGCTTTACTTTTCGCTGCCCATATACTCTTTGCATGCTTGCTTGAATTGTATTGAGATTGCTTGACTTGTGCTAAGTTGCTAAAATCTGCCAAGAACTAAAATTGGGAAAAGGTTAATTTTTTATTTGGTCAAGTAGTCCAATCACCCCCTCTAGACATACTTTCGATCCTACAACCGTACTGTTAAGTAGGGTCCCAGTGCACAAAGTTAGATTAATGGAGTGATGCTCAACCAAAATCCTATGTCTTCGAGCGAAGACAATGAGAGCAAATCTTATCCAGAGTTGGATGAGTCAGCTTTGCTTGTAGCCCAAGCCAAGCTGCCACGTGTGTTTAAAATATGACCATTGGACACATGTTGGTTCCTGAGTGACCCAGGGTCATTTCGAACATATCAGGTCGGGTTGCCTCCTGGCTATAAATAGCCCAGGCCCCTACACCATAATTTGGTGGCTCCTCAGAGTTAGTTGATACGTCTCCAACGTATCTATAATTTATGAAGTATTCATGCTAATATATATCATTCTTGGATGTTTTACAATAATTTTATAGCAACTTTATATCATTTTTAGGACTAACCTATTGATCCAGTGCCCAGTGTGAGCTGCTGTTTTTTGCTTGTTTTTTACATTGCAGGAAATCAATATCAAACGGGGTCCAAACACCACATAACTTTTTGGAGATTTTTTCTGGACCATAAGGAACCCAATGGGCCTGAGCTGCACCTGGGGGTGCCCCGAGGGAGGAACAACCCACCAGGGCACGCCAGGGCCCCTTGGCGTGCCCAAGTGGGTTGTGCCCACCTCGGTGGCCTCCCGCACCCCCTCTTTGCACTATAAATTCCCAAATATTCTGAAACCCTTTGAGGTAAACCTAGATCCGAAGTTCTGCCACTTCAAGGCCTCTGTATCCATGAGATCCAATCTAGACCCCGTTCCGGCACCCTGCAGGAGGGGGGAATCATCTCAAGTGGCCATCTTGATCATCCCGGCGGCCACCCCGACAAGGAGGGAGTAGTCCACCCTCGGGGCTGAGGGTTTGTACCAGTAGCTATGTGTTTGATCTCTCTCTCTCTCTCTCATGATCTATATCATGGGCTTTGTTAATATAGTCGGATCATATGATGTTTCTCCCCTCTATACTCTTATTATGATGAATTGAATCTTTACCCTTCAAAGTTTTGTCTTGTCGGATTGAATATTCAGAGATGAGAACACATGATATATGTCTTGCAATATGAATACTTGAGGTGGCAATGAGGTATCTTATTGATTCACTTGATAAGTGTTATGGCATTCAACTCGCGGGTTCCCGCGGTGATATTGGGGTAATCTATGCATAGGGGCTGATGCACATTTTTCTCCAACGAAAACTTTGGGGTCTATTTATAGTTCTTTGTGTGGATTGAGTATTATGAATATGAATTTTCTTTGGTGTTATTCTAGTACGAACGCTAGGATAGATCGAACCGAAAAAATAGCTTTGTGTTATTTCAGTACGAACTCTTGAATAGATCGAACGGAAAGAATATCTTTGAGGTGGTTTCTTGACCTACAAAAAATTCCTATCTTTTGTTCTCCGCTAATAGGAACACGGGAGTGATTCTTTATTACACTTTGAGGGATAATCATATGATCCAACTATGTTAGCATTGTTGAGAGGTTGCACTAGCGAAAGTACGAACCCTAGGCCTTATTTTAAGCATTGCAACACCGTTTTTGTGCCCGTTTACTATTTGCTACCTTCCTGTTTTTATTTATTCATATTATAAAAATATATTTCTACCATCAATATTACACTTTTATCACCATCTCTTCGCCGAACTAGTGCACCTATACAATTTGCCATTCTATTGGGTGTGTTGGGGACACAAGAGATTTCTAGTATTTGGTTGCAGGGTTATTTGAGAGAGACCATCTTCATCCTACACCTATCACGGATTGATAAACCTTAGGTCATCCACTTGAGAGAAAATTGCTACCGTCCTACAAAACTCTGCGCTTGGAGGCCCAACACGTGTCTACAAGAATAAAGCTGCGTATTAGACAACAAGCTCTTTTCTGGCGCCATTACCGGGGAGGTGAGTGCATGAAGGTATATCTTTAGATCTTGCAATTGAATCTTTTAGTTTCTTGCTTTATCACTAGTTTGGTTTGTAAAATAAAATTACATAAAAAATGGAATTGAGGTTGCATCATATTAATGATCATCTTTATAATATCTTTCTTGAAAATGATGGTTCGGAAAATTATGCTCAGTTGATAGAAGAAGAATTTAATAAAATGGTTGGCATGAATGATGAGCATGATTACAATGTTGTTAGTATGAATTCTTTGAATATCCATGATGCTAATGATATGCAAAGCCATAAGCTTGGGGATGCTATGTTTGACGAAAATGATACTTTTAGTCCCCCAAGTTTTGATGAGCAAGTTTATTATGATGAAAGAATGCCTCCTATCTTTGATGATTATGGTGATGACATTTATGCTATATTTAATAATGATAACCATGAAACTTGTCATCATGATTTTAATTTTCAATCACATGATAGCTACTTTGTTGAGTTTACTCCCACTATTATGAATGAGAAGAAACTTGCTTATGTGGAGAGTAATAAAACTGCTATGCTTATGTACCATGAAAAGAATGTTTTATGTGATGGTTATATTGTTGAACTTCTTCATGATGCTACTGAAAATTATTATGAGGGAGGAACTTATGCTTGTAGGAATTGCAATAATATCAAGTTTCCTCTCTATGTGTTGAAAATCTTGAAGTTGTGCTTGTTTTGCCTTCCTATGCTAGTTGATTCTTGTTCCCATAAATTATTTGATCACAAAATCCCTATGCATAGGAAGTGGGTTAGGCTTAAATGTGCTAGTCATATGCTTCATGATGCTCTTGTTATGTTTCAATTCTTATCTTTTATGCGAGCATCATTGAAATCATCATGCCTAGCTTAAAAGGCATTAAAGAAAATCGCTTGTTGGGAGACAACCCAACAATTTTACCTACTGTTTTTGTCTGTTCACATGATTATTATACTGTAGCAATCATGTTTTATTGTCTTTGTTTCAATAAAGTGCCAAGTAAAGCCTTTGGGATCATGTTGGGTGATAGTTGATTTGATCTTGCTGAAAAACAGAAACTCTTGCGCTCACGAAAATAGCTCTAATTTTTAACAAAAGAGTGCTTTTGAGTTAATTCGTTTTGCAGAAGATTAATATACAAATTGGTCACGTGTTCGTAGTTTTTTTTCATAATTTTCGGAGTAGCATAAGTATGGTTTGAGTACATATTACTACAGACTGTTCTGTTTTTGACAGATTCTGTTTTCAATGCATAGTTTGCTTGTTTTCTAGTTTCTATGGCTTATATTGCTCAATATAAATTGTAGAAATGATATACTACAGTAGGCATTGTGTAGAAACAATTATTAATATTGTCTTTGATAGTGCCAAAGTGAAATGGTTTGCTCTTTATCATACTAACCTATCTCACAAGGTTCCGTTAAGTTTTGTGTGATTGAAGTTTTCAAGTTTTGGGTGAGATGTCGATATGAGGAGAATAAGGAGTGAAAAGACCCTAAGCTTGGGGATTCCCAAGTCACCCCAAGGTAATATCCAAGGAAGATCCAAGCAACTAAGCTTGGGGATGCCCCGGAAGGCATCCCCTCTTTCGTCTCCAACATTATCGGTAACCTCACTTGGAGCTATGTTTTCATTCGTCACATGCTATGTGTTTTACTTGGAGCGTCAATTTATTTTGTTTGGATTTGCTTGCTGTTATTTAGAATAATATTTTGCATCTTTTATTTCAATAAAAGTGGTAATGATAGCCTTTTCCATGCTTATTTTGCAAGTATACTTTGTAAGTGCATCTAGTGCCACCCCTAGTTGGTTTTAGAGTATTGACGACAAACCTGGTTGAGGGACTAATGTGTTTGTGAGAATTGCAGGATAACACAAGTAGTAGTCCCTCATTGATTCGGTTTACCTACCGGAGATGACCCCTAAAAATGTGTGAAGACATTGAAGACAATGGTGGTCTGTGAAGCATTCACGTTGAAGACTATGACACGAGAAGACATTGAGTGAAGACTATGGAGCGCGAAGACTTAGTTGTTTCATTGTTTCTTTTTCTTCTTTGTTGAGTCATAGGAACCACCACACTGTTAAGTGGGGTCCAAGTGAACAAAGTCAGAGTGACTGAAGTGATGCTCAACCAAATCCTATGTCTTCGAGCAAAGATAATGAGAGCAAATCTTATCCAGAGTCTGATGAGTCAGCTTTACTTGTAGCCCAAGTCAAGCTGCCGTGTGTGTTTGAAATATGACTGTTGCGACACGTGTCAGTTCCTTAGTGACCCAGGGTCATTTCAGACAAATCAGGTCGGGTTGCCCAGTGGATATAAATAGCCCCCCCTACACCATAAATTGGTGGCTGCTCAGAGTTAGTACACGGCTTTTGTCGTTTGAGAGCAACTCACCGCCGAAGCTTTTGATAGAGAATCCTTGTGAGGACACAACCCAAACCACCCAAAGCCCAAAGAGTGTTTGGCATCACTGAAGTCTTTCTATCCGCGTGATCTGAAGACTTGTTACACTTGAGGACTGTGATCCTCCAGCCGGTTAGGCGTCGCGTTCTGAGCATCCAAGAGCCATTGTGGATTTCCGGTGAACGAAGTCTGTGAAGGTTCGGAAGTATACCTTGAAGACTTACCAGAGTGATTGGGAGGGGACTAGGTGTCCTTAGCTCAGGGGGAATAAGGTGAAGACGCGGTCTTCTGAGTTGAATCTCAGCCTCCCTAACCAGACGTACAGTTGACACAGCAACTGGAACTAGTCGAACAAGTCCTTGTCCTCCTGAAGCTACTGGTTCTATCTCTTACTTCTCTCTACTTACAGTTTGTCTTTGTGAAGTCATTGCTTGCTTGCATTATCTGTTTGACTTCACTGTGTGACTACCTGTTCTGATTGGCTTCATCCTATCTTCCATCCTGATCTTTACTACCTAGCTGCTATTAGTCTTCGTGCTTTCACTTCATTGAATACTTGACTATGGCTTGTCTAGTGTAGTCTACCTTTCTCTACATACGAATAGTGTTCTTTCTATTGTTTGTCTTTGAAACTCCCATGTTTTGAAGACTCTCATAAAAATTGCCTATTCACCCCCCTCTAGTCGATAACTAGCCGTTTCAATTGGTATCAGAGCAAGGTACTCCCTTGTTCTATGTGATTCGGTTTAACCACCTGGAGTTTCAGCTATGTCGACTGCAGGGATAATCAAAGTCTCCGATGCGTGCCCCATCTTCGATGGCACTGAATATCCCTACTGGAAGAATAGGATGTGCATGCATCTTGAAGCCATTGATGTCAATCTATGGTATGTCGTCAAGAACGGCGTTCCCAAGACTGGTGAAGGTGTCACCCCTGCTGATGTCAAGAAGTTCATACAACTGGACTCTACCGCCAAGAACATCATCTGTGGTCATCTGACCAAAGGACAATATGGCCATGTGAGTGCTCTAGAAACTTTGAAGCTAGTATGGGACTGGCTCTCCAAGGTCAATGAAGGCGTCTCAACTCAGCGAGATCAACGGATTAGTACTCTCCGCAACCTCTTCAACCGCTTCAAGAGACACGACAATGAGAATGTCCAACTCACGTTTGATTGCCTCACTGATATCACAAATGAGCTCCAAGCACTTGGCACCACTGAGATCACGAAGCATGAGATAGTGAAGACACTACTGAGATCTCTTGACAGCTCATTTGACACCTTAGCCTTGATTATACAAGAACGCCCTGATTTCAAGTGTCTCGATCCGTCTGACATACTTGAGAGGCTCAACACACATGAGTACCAGCTATCTGTGAAACGAGATATCTATGGCCCCAACTATGGCTGAACTCATGCTTTGAAGGCGAAGGCTGCTACTTCCTCATCTGAAGAAGAATTTGACTGCAGTTCTGGTGATCTTGAAGACATTGGAAATGAGCTTGCTATGCTTGTGAAGAAGTTCCAGAAATTCACCAAGAAGAAAGGCTTCAGAAAGTCTTCACGATCCAGCTCAAGGAATGATGAAGCTTCTGCCTATGACCACAAGAAGAGAACCTGTCAGAAGTGAAAGAAACCTGGTCACTACATCTTTGAGTGTCCACAGTGGGACAATGAGAAGAAGAAGAAGAAGAAGAGCAAAGAATATGATTCTGATGACAAGAAGAAGAAGAAATCCTCAAAGTCTTCTTCCAAGTCCTCATAACACAAGAAGAGCTCATCTGGCAAGGCCCATTCTTTTGTTGGCAAGGAAATGGATTCAGAGGAGGAGTCAGCTTCTGAGGAGGTAGAGGTGGAGTCTGAGGAGGAGTCTGACTCTGGTGTTGCGAGTCTGGCTCTAGCTACAGCCTACGTCGCCAAGTCCATCTTCAACACCGAAGACAATGGCTCTGTCACCAACGCTGATGATAATGACAAGGACGACTCGCCTCCCACCTACTGCTTCATGGAGGTAATACCCTACTTCCTGCTTGATTGATCTTTGATGATATGAGTATTAAATGAGTTGATCTACCACGAGGTCGTAGAGGCTAAACCCTAGAAGCTAGCCTATGATTATGATTGATTTTTGTTCTACGGACTAAACCCTTCGGTTTATATAGACACTGGAAGGGCTAGGGTTACACAGAGTCGGTTACAAACAAGGAGATCTACATATCCGAATTGCCAAGCTTGCCTTCCACGCAAAGGAGAGTCCCATCCGGACACAGGACGAAGTCTTTAATCTTGTATCTTCATAGTCCAATAGTCCGGCCAAAGCATATAGTCCGGCTGTCCGAGGACCCCTTAATCCAGGACTCCCTCAGTAACCCCTGAACCAGGCTTCAATGACGATGAGTCCGGTGCGCAGATTGTCTTCGGCATTGCAAGGCGGGTTCCTTCTCTGAATACTTCATAGAAGATCTTGAACACGAGAATCGTGTCCGGCTCTGCAAAACAAATTCCACATACCACCGTAGAGAGCATAGTATTCCATGGATCTAATCTACTGACAACTTTTCATAGTGTGACGTCACACCACGGCCCAGTCTTTATTCGAACCATTTTTCACAACCAGCAACTGCACATAATGCGAGGCGGTTTCCTTGACATGTCTTGTCGAAGCAGAGATTGTGTCCCCTTATCGCGGGATTCTCATCAATACGGGCATGGGTAACCCAACCACGCCATCAATCGTGGTGCTTGGGGAATAAGAGATTTTAACGAGCGAGTGGGGAGGCGCACAGTTTCTACCGCCTTTATAAAGAGATAGGGATTCTCCTCTTTCACCCACGCCTTCTTCTTCCCCCGTTCATCCATTCTCGCATGCCCGAGCTCCAGCGCCCCAGTTCTCACCTTCTCCGTACAGCCATTCCAAACATGTCCGGAGCGGGAGGCAAGTGGATGGCCTCCTCCGTCAAGGAGGAGGACATTACGAAGCTCCGGGAGGCTGGATACTTGGCCGCAAACATCACACACCGGCTCCCAGACACAGGGCAGATTGTTCCGACTCCACAACCCCATGAGAGGGTTGTGTTCCTCGCCCACTTCATCCGCGGACTGGGATTCCCCCTCCACCCATTTGTCCGCAGACTCATGTTTTACTATGGGTTAGATTTTCATGATCTGGCCCCTAATTTCATCCTCAACATCTCGGCGTTCATCATCGTGTGCGAGGCATTCCTCCACATCAAGACACACTTTGGTCTATGGCTGAAGATCTTCAATGAGAAGCTGAAGATAGTGGTTGGCCAGCAAGCGGAGTGCGGAGGTGCTATGGTGGGCAAGATGCCCAGCGTCACCTGGCTCGAGGGCTCCTATGTGGAGACCTTAAAGGGGTGGCAGTCGGGGTGGTTCTACATCACCGAGCCGCGTGACGCCAACTGGGCGGCGGCCCCCAAATTCTGATTTGGCATTCCCATGCGGCTCACCTCCTGGAAGAAGAAGGGATTAGCCTGGGGTGTGCCCACAGAGCCGACCGGACTCCAGAACCGCGTAAATAATATGATAAGCAAGAAGATCAAGCTTGTCAACGTGGTCCAGGTCATGCTTTTTCGCCGGATCTTCTCATGTCAAAGAAGGGCATTCAACCTGTGGGAGTTCGATGCAGCAAAACACCAGACGCTATGAGAGCTCTTCGACACGACGCACAAAGACGTCTGGAAGGTGTTTTTCAAGGCTGCCAAAGTACCTCCTCCCACCACCGAGGACCGCGGACTCAGCGCAAAGCGCCACGCCAACTCGGTAAGCACTCTATATTTCACCAGATGTGCCTTTCCTTGGTATATTCGTGGGTTGAATCTGAGCCATTATACTGATTTAACAGGACTATGTGGCGACAGCGGAGCGGATCGACTGTCCAGCTCCATTGCCCGAAGATCCAGCAATTGATCTCCTGACGGAGATGCTGTTTCCGGCGCACTATGAGGTGCCGGAGAAGAAGGCCACGGGGACCAGAAAAAGTCTCCGGCGTAAGGTGGTGTCGGACTCATCGTCCGAAGACACCGAGGCGCACTCCTCCAACGACAATGAGGAGGAGGAAGAGGAAAACCCTCTCCCCCAAACCGGGGGGGAGAAGAAAAGGAAGGCCGCCCCTTCTGGGGAGGCCGAAGGGTCCAAGAAGGGAAGGACCCTCCCTTCGGACCACTCCACCACATCCGCCTACAACGACAAGGAGTGGCTACCCAGGAATAAGCCCCTGGCGAAGTCGTAAGTATCCGGACACCATAACACTTCTGGCATGTTTTAGCTTTATTGCTTCTTTATCATGTCAAAATATATTTATGCAGTCCGTCCAAAGCCCACATCGACTTATCCTCCTCGGATGGGTCTTTGAGCTCGTCAGAGATGACAGCTATTTGATCCCGACAGCCTCCACTCCCCGGACCGCGGATGACACCGAGGTGTTATCTCAGAGGATACCAGGCCAGGGAGAGATAGTTCTGGAGGCGCCTCAAGGCGAAACCCCCGATACCGGGCTCATGGGGGGAATATCCCCATGGATTCTGATGAGGGGGGCCGTGGTAAGCTTGGCCCCCAGCCAGACACTGCGCCGAAACCTCCAATGGTTCCAGATCCAGGCAGGCAGTCCCTCGCCCAGGGGGGCGAGCCACCTGTGCCGATGACCTCTGTCCATCCAGAGGCATCGGATAACTTGGTGGAAGCGCTTCAGAGCGCTTCCCTTGATGAAGGACACTGTACTCTTATGAGTACGGTGATTGCGAAGGTTCAGTCTGCCAAAAGTGGATTGACCGAAGCCTGCGCCAGCCTCCTGACAGGCTTTGATGTAAATAATTTAAATTGTGAGAAAGTATCACAGTATAGACAGTAGCCCCTGATGCTCTATTTGTTGTTCAGAAAGAAAGGCCGAACAGAGGATCAAATATTATTCCCAGGAGTCTAATCATATTATGTTTATGTGAATAAGCAGGCGTCGCTGCTGGCCGCCGCCGCCGCCACTGCAGAGGTCTCCGGACTGAGGCAGAGCCTGGGGTAGGCCGAAGAAGAGATCAGCCTCGTGAAGAGGCAGCTCGAGGAGAACAAAGGTAAGTAATACCCCGTCTGAATGTTATATAAAGGAAAAAATTGTTGATGCTAATAGAAGCATGATGAATTTTACTAGGGGCCACGACCGAAGTGGCGGCCCTTAAGAAGGCACTGTCCGAGGCTGAAAGCAAGCGGCCAAGGAGCGCACCGAGCGCGAAAAACAAGAGGCTTGGGTTGATGAGGTCCAGCAAGAGCTCCAGGATTTTGTCAAAAAATTCGAATCCTTGGAGCGTGACTCCAAGACACAAGAGTTGGAGCTTGTGAAGGCATGTTAGAGCGTGCAAGATGCCAAGGTCGAAGCCCAGAAGGCCCTCCAGGAAATTGAAGTGGCAAAGAAGATAGCTGCGGGTAAGGCTTTCATTATGTAAAGCAGGCATGTGAAGGATACTTTCCTTTTACTTACCTAAATTCGGAGCTCTCCAAGAGCATTCGTAGATCTGCCGCACATCATCTCTGATGCCGCAGAGTTCTACCGGGCTGAGGAAGGTAGTTCGACAGATAAGCTATTTTGGTCCCAGTATATTGGGGCCGAACATCTGATGCCCTTGAGCGACCAGCTGAAGCAACTGGTCGAACTTCACAAGGCGGCCGAACTGGCCATGAAGGAGTTCATAGTCCGGCTATGGCCTGGCGAGCCCCTGCCCAGTAGCTACTTTGGTCTTGTCAAGCGGATGGTGAATGCCTGTCTGCGGCTTGAAGTCATTAAGCGGTCCGTCTGCATTGAGGGTGCACACATGGCTTTGGCCCGTGCGAAAGTGCACTGGGGGAAGATGGACACCGAGAAGCTGGTGACGGAGGGGCCGCCAAAGGGTAAGGAGCATCGCCATGCCGAACAATATTATGACAATGTCATTAAGGGTGCTCGCCTTGTGGCGGATGAATGTACCAAGGTTGTAATATTTGAATGAATGTACTCATGTCATCCTGTAATATGAAAACGAGTTCATGTGTGCTATATGGAGCTTGTTAATTTAAATATTACCTTCTGTGCGGCCGTTTATAAATTCTTGAGAGTTGCTAGTTGTTGGCTTCTGCCCCCATGTAACTAGTACTGGGGTGTTCGGGATAAGTATAAACACTCTTTATCCAAATTTTTGGTCCTTTTAAGGAGGTGTTTAGCGCCGCAAACGAGGCAATCGGACTATACGGCTTTACCGCTCTCACTTAGCCATAGAAGTTTACAATTTTAAATTTTGGCAAAGCCCCTAGTATCCGGAAGGCCGGACTCGGGGCGCTATACATGCCTAAATCGGACGAGGCCGATTCCTCGCATGAAGCGGAAAAAATCTTTAAGGATTTGAGACCTCTCGAACAGCGACCAGCTCTCGCCTTATCATGACAGTCAGTTTTCGGCTTTCTCTACTGAGGTGCTCGTCCGGAAGAACCGGGACACAATCGCAGTAGTTCTGCCTGCGCTACCTTAGCCGATATAGCGGAACGTAAGGCACCAAAACATAGGAGCTGGGCAAACCCAACTATTGACCCAAGACATGATTCGGAGCTGATGCATATAGTGTTATAAGTTCGGGGTACCGCACTGTCAAAAGTATTCAGACTTTTCTTGCCAGGTTATGAGGTACACTAAAGCCCTTGGCAAACTGGTCGTGCCAAAATGCACAGGTATGATAAATAAGCAATAAAGGAAAGGGGTAAATAAACATAATAGCAAGCTGACGTTGTACACTATTTTCCCTTGTTATTCAAAATGATACGTCAAAGCATACATATACAAGTAGTGCGATAAGCAAAATGGGACTGTTTGACACATCCTGACTAGGAGTGGGATGTATGCGGGTATGTAAAACAGGTATAACGATCGTTATTAGAGACCACCTGAGGATTCCCTTGTACGGCAAAGCTTCTTGTCCTCCTGGTGTGTCCGTCCCGCTGATAGCCGGTCTTTCAGAAGAGCCTCCTGAAGATAGGGACCTGAAAGAAAAAGGTGCAAAATTGTGTAGGTCCTGGGGCAGTCGAACCGCATTGTGGACCGTGTCATGGCTGTGCCTCCACCTATGCCCAGGGTATTTTAAGTGCGTAGTTGTGTACACGCGACACAAATTTCGCCGCTTGACTGGGACTAGGATGGAGGCCGGATTGCTAGTCGAGCTCTGGACGTGCCGGATGATCATGTTGTGGAGTACTCCGGACTCGCTTGATGGTGTCCGGGTTCTTTATCGCCGAATTGGGTGTTTGCCTAAGAAGGCTGTTTTGTACTTCTGCCGCGAGGGCCGCAGTGTGGTCCTCCATGCGGAGCGAGCACTCTGTGTTTCCATTAACTGTAATAACCCCGCGAGGTCCTGGCATTTTGAGCTTGAGGTATGCATAATGCGGTACCACATTGAATTTGGCGAATGCGGTTCGTCCGAGCAGTGCATGATAGCCACTGCGGAAGGGGACAATGTCGAAGATTAACTCCTCGCTTCGGAAATTATCCGGAGATCCGAAGACCAATTCCAGTGTGATTGAGCCCGTACAACAGGCCTCCACACCGGGTATGACACCCTTGAAGGTGGTTTTTGTGGGCTTGATCCTTGAGGGGTCGATGCCCATTTTGCACACTGTGTCTTGATAGAGTAGGTTCAGGCTACTGCCACCATCCATGAGGACTCGTGTGAGATGGAATCCATCGATGATGGGGTCAAGGACCAATGCGGCCGAACCGCCATGACGGATACTGGTAGGATGGTCCCTGCGATCGAAAGTGATCGGACAAGAGGACCATGGGTTGAACTTTGGCGCGACTGGCTCCATTGCATAGACGTCCCTTAGTGCACGCTTTCGTTCCCGCTTGGGAATATGGGTTGCGTATATCATATTCACTGTTTTCACCTGGTGAGGGAATTTCTTCTATCCTCGTGTGTTTGGCGGCCGGGGCTCCTTGTCGTCATTGCTATGTGGCCCCTTTTCCTTGTTTGCGGCATCAATTTGCCGGCCTGTTTAAACACCCAACATTCTCTGTTGGTGTGGTTGGCTGGTTTATCGGGGGTGCCGTGAATCTGACATGAGCGATCAAGTATGCGATCCAAACTGGACGAGCCCAGATTGTTTCTTTTGAATGGCTTTTTCCGCTGTCCGGATTTAGAGCCTCTGAATCCGGCATTGACTGCCGTGTCTTCGGCGTTGTCGCCATTGTTGCGACGCTTGTGTCTATTTCGTCGTGGCTTGCCGTTGCTATCCGTGGCGTCTGAATCGCCTGAGTTTTTGGGTGTGATGTTGCTACAAGCTAGCAAGCTGTCCTCGCCCACGCAAAAGCGGGTCATGAGTGTCGTGAGGGCTGCCATGGACTTTGGCTTCTCTTGGCTAAGGTGTCGGGCGAGCCATTCGTCATGGATGCTATGCTTGAAGGCTGCTAAGGCTTCGGCATCCGGACAGTCGACAATTTGGTTCTTTTTGGTTAGGAACCGAGTCCAGAATTTCCTGGCCGACTCTTCGGGCTATTGGGTTATGTGACTTAAGTCATCATCATCTGGTGGTCGAACATACGTGCCCTGGAAGTTATCAAGGAATGCGTCTTCCAGGTCCTCCCAACTGCCAATGGAGCTTGCTGGTAGGCTGTTCAGCCAATGCCGAGCCGGTCCTTTGAGCTTAAGGGGTAGGTACTTTATGGCATGTAAGTCATCACCGCGGGGCATGTGAATATGGAGGAGAAAATCGTCAATCCATACCGCGGGGTCAGTTGTGCCATCATATGATTCAGTGTTTACGGGTTTAAACCCTTCTGGGAATTCATGATCCATAACTTCATCACTGAAGCATAGGGGGTGTGCGGCGCCTCTATGCCGGGCTACATCCCGACGTAGTTCAAATGAATCTGGTCTGTTGTATTTGGCCCGGCCGGACTTTGGTTTATTGTATCCGGCATGACGATCATCGTCACGTCTTGTGGCACGCCCCCCGTGATCTGTAGATCGATCTTGACTGTCCTGCTTTGTTTTCCAATACATCTCTCAGGTCCTTCGTGTGGCCCCAGGCCTTAGTATTATCGTTTGATTGGCGACGGGGTGCGGTCTGGACTTCGGGCTGGTACACCGCTTGGTCGCGGCCACGGGGTGGCCGGTCAGCCGCATCATGCGCTGGTAGCGTGGGCTTTAAAGCCTCCTCCTCGAGTTGAGGTAGCAACATGCGCTTTGGGTAGCTTTTGCTAGGGCACTCGAGTCCGTATTCCTCGGCACCCAAGACCTCGGTCCATCTATCAGTTAGTAGATCTTGATCAGCTTGAAGCTGTTGCTGCTTTTTCTTCAGGCTTTTTGCAGTGGCTATAAGCCGGCGCTTGAAGCGCTCTTGCTCGACAGGATCCTCAGGCACGATGAATTCTCCGTTGCCAAGGCTCACTTCGTCTTCAAAGAGAGTCATGTAATCATCGTCCTCTGACTCTCCCTCTGTCGCATGTTCCCTAGGGCTAGCTTGCCCATCCTCTTGCTCAGCCTGCTCGAAGCTTGGCTGGGCAGGATTGTTTTTGTCTTCGGCACCATCGGGATTGTTATCTCCTGTGCCGGTATTGCTATTTTTGCTATGGCGGGGCCTTGAGCGGCGCCTATGACGCCGGTGCTTAGATTGCTTCTCCAAGGGGTTATCGTCCGTTGCCTCATTGCCATTGCTTTCTTTGGGGGTGTCCACCATACATATATCATATGACGAGGTGGCTGTCCAGCGCCCTATAGGCGGTGGTTCCTGTTCTTCTCATGCATCGTCGTCCATACTGTCGATGTCTTCAGAGTTGAAGTCGAGCACGTCGGTTAAGTCATCGACAGTGGATATTAAGTGGGTGGTGGGTGGGGAACGAAGTTCTTCGTCGTCCGCTTCCCATTCGAGCCAGACATAGTTCGGCCAAGAGCTCCCCGACAAGGAAAGGGACCTTAATGAGTTTAGCACATCACCCAAGGGCGAGTGCTGAAAAATATCCGCGGCGGTGAACTCCATGACCGGTGCCCAATCAGATTCGATAGGCACGGACGTACGCGGTTCGGATCCTGTAGCCAGAGGCGAGTCCGAGGGTTCGATGGCACCACCTTCACAGGAGGTGGGATCAGTGTTCGGCTCCAACGCCGATGAGTGTGCGGCCTCCATGGAGGGGTCTATCCACCTGTCCTCGGAAGGCACGATCTGCTCCAGATTGATTCCCGGCGCCACCGCAGGCGCGATCTCCCGAACACTGTCCGATGGTAGATCAAAGTCATGTCCGTCGTGACTGTTCGGCGCTCCTGACATGGGCTCTAATCCGTTGAAGATCAAGTCTCTGCGGATGTCGGCAGTATAGTTCAAGCTTCCAAACCTGACCTGATGGCCAGGGGCGTAGCCATCGATCTGCTACAAATGGCCAAGCGGGTTGGCCCGCAGTACGAAGCCGCCGAATACGAAGATTTGTCCGGGAAGGAAAACCTCCCCCTGACCGCATCGTTGAATATGATCGAAGGGGCCATCAAGCCTTATCGTGACGACACAGTGGAACTCTCAATGAAAGCACCAATGTCGGTGTCAAAACCAGTGGATCTCGGGTAGGGGGTCCCGAACTGTGCGTCTAAGGCTAATGGTAATAGGAGGCACGGGACATGATGTTTTACACAGGTTTGGGCCATCTTGATATAGGTAATACCCTACTTCCTGCTTGATTGATCTTTGATGATATGAGTATTACAAGAGTTGATCTACCATGAGATCGTAGAGGCTAAACCCTAGAAGCTAGCCTATGGTTATGATTGATTATTGTTCTACGGACTAAACCCTCCGGTTTATATAGACATCGGAGGGGGCTAGGGTTACATAGAGTCGGTTACAAAGAAGGAGATCTACATATCCGAATTGCCAAGCTTGCCTTCCACGCAAAGGAGAGTCCCATCCGGACACGGGACGAAGTCTTTAATCTTGTATCTTCATAGTCCAACAGTCCGGCCAAAGCATATAGTCCGGCTATCCAAGGACCCATTAATCTAGGACTCCCTTAGTAGACATCATTAGTGCACGGCTTTTGTCGTTTGAGAGCAACCCACCTTTGCAGCCTTTGAGAGATAGAGAGAGAGAGAGAGAGAGAGAGAGATCCTTGCGAGGACAAATCCGAAAACACCTAGAGCCAAAGAGTGTTAGGCAATACTGAAGTCTTTCTATCCGCGTGAGCTTTAGACTTGTTTCACTTGAGGACTGTGCATCCTCCAGCCGGTTAGGCGTCACGTTCTGAGGATCCAAGAGTCATTGTGGATCGCCGGTGAACGGAGTCTGTGAAGGTTTGGAAGTCTACCTTGAAGACTTACCAGAGTGATATGGCGAGGACTAGGTGTCCTTAGCTCTAGGGGAATAAGGTGAAGACACAATCTTCTGAGTTCAATCTCAGCCTCCCTAACTAGACGTACAGTTGTCACGGCAACTGGAACTGGTCTACCAAATCGCTGTCTTAACCAAGCAACTGGTTCTATCCCGTACCTTCCTTACTTTTCAGTTTGTCTTCGTGAAGTCATTGCTTGCTTGCCTGATCTATTTGACTTCACTGTGTGAAGACTTGTAACTGTTTGGCTTCATACTGTCTTCCATTCTGATACTTACTACCTAGTTGTTGTTAGTCTTTGAGCGTTCACTGTATTGCTTGCTTGACTATTGCTTGTCTAGGGTAGTTTATCTTCCGTTGCATATCATATAGGTTCAGATTAACAGTTTGTCTTCAAAGACCTCATTTTTTGAAGACTTTCATAAAAATCGCCTATTTACCCCCCTCTAGTCGATAACTAGCACTTACAATTGGTATCATAGCAAGGTGCTCCCTTGTTCTATGTGATTCGGTTTAACCACCTGGAGTTTTAGCTATGTCGACTGTAGGGATAATCAAGGTCTCCGCTGCGTGCCCAGTCTTCGATGGCACTGATTACCCCTATTGGAAGAATAAGACGCGCATGCATCTTGAAGCCATTGACATTGACCTTTGGTATGTTGTGAAGACAGGCATTCCCAAGGTCGGCGAAGGTGTCACCGCTACTAATGTCAAGAGGTTCATGCAACTGGACTCAACTGCCAAGAACATCATCTATGGTCATCTGACCAAAGGGCAGTATGGCCGTGTGAGTGCACTGAAAACTGCAAAGCTGGTCTAGGACTGCGTGTCCAAGGTCAACAAAGGTGTCTCAACTCAGAGAGACTCAAGGATTGATGTTCTTCCCAATCTCTTCAACCGCTTCAAGAGGAATGGCAATGAGAATGTCCAGCTCACATTTGATCGCCTCACTAATATCACAAATGAGCTTCGCGCTCTTGGCACCCATGAAATCACCAAGCATGAAATAGTGAAGAAGCTTCTGAGATCGCTTGACAGCTCCTTTGACACTCTAGCCCTGATGATATAAGAACATCCTGATTTCAAAGATCTTGATCCGTCTGAAATAATTGAGAGGCTCAACATACATGAGTTCCTGCTATCTAAGAAAAGAGATATCTATGGCCCCAACTATGTTCGATCCCGTGCTTTGAAGGCAAAGGTTGTTTCCTCATCTGAAAAAGAATCTGACTGTAGTTCTGGAGATCCTAAAGACATTGGCAAAGGGCTTGCAATGCTTGTGAGAAAGTTCCAGAAGTTCTCCAGGAAGAATCGCTTTGGAAAGTCTTCAAGATCCAGCTCAAGAAATGATGAGGCTTCATCTCGTGACTACAAGAAGAGAACATGCCAGAAATGCAAGAAGCCACGCCACTAGATCTCTGAGTGTCCTCAGTGGGACAAGGAATCAAAGAAGAAGAAGAAGACGAAGAAGAAAGAATATGGTTCTGATGAAAAGAAGAAGAAGAAATTTTCAAAGTCTTCTTAAAAGTCTTCATCAAAGTCTCACAAGAGCAGCTGATCTGGCAAGGCTCATGCATTCATTGGCAAGGATATGGATTCAGAGGAGGAGTCTGAATCTGAGGAGGCGAAGGTGGAGTCTGAGGAGGAGTCTAATTCAGGCGTGGCAAGCCTGTCTCTAGCTTCAGCATTCATCGCCAAGTCCATCTCCAACACTGAAGACAATGGTCACACCACCAAGGCTGAAGCCAATGATGAGGATGACTCTACTCCTACCTACTTCTTCATGGCATGAGGTGCCAAGGTAAACTCACGCGATGCTTACTTTCAAACCTCCAATTAAGATGCCTCTGGATGTGAATCCAAACCTAGCTATAAGACACTTGCTAAAATTGCAACTGAACAACAAACTGCTATCGAACATATCCAAAAGTTGCTAGACAAAAGTGATGACCTGTTAGACGCGGAAATGAATCGAACTCAGTCTTTAATCGACGACATTAAAAATCTTCGCGTTAAGTATGAGGAACTTGAAAGTATTCATGAAACTCTCTCAGCCTCTCACGAGAAGCTTTCCTACGATTATCTTCAAAGGAAGCAAGATCTTGAGAAACTGAGAGCATCTCATGAAGATCATCAAAAGGAGAACGTTTCACTACTCGCTCAACAGATCAGTTCCGCTCAAGAAGAATTTGTTCCACCATGTTTAAAATGTCTTGAGCGTGATAATGTTGTCTCTGTTGCTGAATGTTCTACTGCCTCTAATGTTGCAATATCTTCAACTGCTGATGTGGTAACTAACCCCTCTACTGAGGATGCCACTACTATTGCTGATGAGAATGCTAGGTTGAAGACATTGCTTGAAACAGGCATGTACAAAAGCCTCAAAGGGCATCAGACTCTGTGCGGGGTCCTCAAGAAATAGATTCTAAACCGAAACCCTAGGAAAGAGGGTGTTTGGTTTGAGAGGAAAATGAATGTTGATGGTTCTTACTAGAAGCCTGAGTAGTACCCAAAAACCACATGGGTTGCTGCTAAGGATCCTTTAGTGGACCCATCCACCTTATCTGGCTTCACTTGTGCTAACCCCATTATCATTGATGAATCCTTGGACGCCAATTATAAGCTATTTAAGAATCAAAATGGTGAAGTGTTTGCCCGGTTTATTGGTACTAACTGCAGGAATGGGCCACCTTTGAAGAAGATCTGGGTGCCCAAAAGTTGTCTTGAGAAGCTTCCCATGAATGTCGTCATGACACCACCTGGGAAGAAGACAAACCCCAGACCAAAGGTGTCATATGGCCCAAAGGCTTCATACAGACAGAGGACCTCACATGTTCACCCTAACACCAATGTTTTGCAGGGAAACCATCATCAAACTCATGAATATGAGCGTGTTTCGTCTAACTGCTATGTTAACAGAACAAATAATTTTTCTGCATATTCTTATGAGTATTATTTACCTCCTACAAAACTATTTGCTAGGGCTCCAAAACCAAAGTTCTCAGATGCCGCACTTAGACTTATTGCTTCTAAGCCACCCCTGAAGATGTGGGTGGTTAAGAAGAATTAACTTCCCTTACAGGGAAAGGTCTCCAGCCAGAAATCAAAGACTTCTGATGCCAATGCTGGGGACCTAAAACATCTTGTGGGATGCAAGATAAAGTGCCAGAATGGTCTTACCATGTATTTCATCCCAGGGTTTCTTGACAAGCATCCTATCTTACCTAACCAGAATCTTAACTTTGATATATGCTTGTTCGCTACAAGTTTCTGCTTCACAATACTCTTGGTGAAGCCTATCCCGGTAACTACACTATAGGGTACGACTCCGAAAGCCACTGAATGGATCATGGACAACGGATGCACTAACCACATGACTAGTGATCGAAGTCATCTCATGGATTCAACCCTACGTCCATCTACTAAAAGCCACATCACATTCGCTGACTCTGGTAAAAGCAAGGTATTGGGTCTAGGTAGAGTTGCTATCTCAAAGGATCAACACATGGACAAAGTCATGCTTGTTGAATCCCTTGGATACAACTTAATGTCTCTATCAGTGCTTTGTGAGCTGAGCATGATTGTGATTTTTGGAAAGTATCATTGTCTTGTGCTGATGGAAACTGACAAATCTTTATTCTTCGAAGGCTATTGAAGAGGTGATCTGTACATGGTAAATTTCTCCGCATGACCACAACTTGTCGTATGTCTTCTAGCAAAAGCTTCAGAGTGCTGGCTCTGGCGTCGAAGGCTAGGACATGCGGGCATGAGGAACTTACACACTCTCATGAAGAAGAAGCACATCATTAGCATCGAGGGCATCAAGTTCAAGAAAGATCATCTGTGTGGTGCTTGTGAAGCTGGGAAGATGACTAGAGCCAAGCATCCCTCGAAGACAATCATGACCACATCACGTCCCTTCGAGCTGCTTCACATGGACTTATTTGGCCCTACTCATTACTCTACCCTTACTACTACTACACATCTCTATGGCTTCATTATTCTTGATGATTATTCGAGATATAATTGGGTGCACATAATTATCTATAAGACTGAAGTGCGGGATGTCTTCAGACGCTTCACCAACCGTGCCCTGACCATTTATGGCATCAAGATCAAGCACATCAGAATTGACAATGGCACTGAGTTCAAGAACACCAGCAAGACACTTATCTTGATACATTGGGCATCACGCATGAGTTCTCCGCTCCATACACACCTCAGTAGAACGACATCATGGAGCGTAGGAACAGAACGCTCATTGAGATGGCACGCACGATGCTTGATGAATACAAGATTCCAAGGAAGTTCTGGGGAAGCCATTAATATTGCATGCCACATCATCAACAAAGTTTATCTTCATACGTTCTTGAAGAAGACGTCTTATGAACTTCTGACTGGTAAGAAGCAAAATGTCAGTTATTTCAAGGTCTTTGGTGCTAGGTGCTGGATCAAGGATCCACATCACACTTCAAAAATTGCAACGAAAGCACTTGAAGGTTTTATGCTTGGTTACAGAAAAGATTCACGCACCTACAGAGTCTTCAACCTCTTTCACTATAAAGTGGTTGAAACTGTAGATGCGCGGTTCGATGAGACTAACGACATGCAAAGAGAGCACCTGCCAAATGTGCTAGATGAAGCTACACCAAGTGAAGCTATCAGACTAATGGGTTCTTGAGAAATCATACCCACCAAGGAATGTGCTGAAGACGAGATCATCATTTCAGCACCTAATCAACATGAAGACAATGCTCAGCCTGAAGCCAATATTGAAGATGAAATCAATGATCAGCAAGAGCAAAATCTTCGTCCAGTTCATCCTCGGGTTGCAAATGAAGTCCAAATTGAGAAGATAATTGATAGCATTAATGCACCTAGTCCCCTTACTCGTTCAAGAGCCACACAACTAGCAAACTTCTGTGGACACTTTTCTTTTGTCTCTATCTGAACCCAAGAAAGTTGATGAAGCCTTCATGGAACCTGAATGGATTCAAGCTATGCAAGAAGATCTTCAACAGTTTGAGCTGAATAATGTCTGGGAGCTAGTCAAACATCCTGATCCTTGCAAGAATATTATTGGCACCAAATGGATCTATTGGAACAAGCAGGATGAGCATGGACAAGTTGTCAGAAACAAAGCTTGCCTCGTTGCCCAAGGTTACACCCAAGTGGAAGGAATTGACTTCCATGAAACCTTTGATCATGTGGCTAGGCTTGAAGCCATTTGTATACTGCTAGCCTATGCTAACCACAACAACATTCTTCTGTACCAAATGGATGTGAACAGTGCCTTTCTCAATGGAAAAATCGAAGAAGAAGTGTATGTTGCTCAACCTCCTGGTTTTGAATATCCAAAGCATCGTGATATGGTATACAAGCTCAACAAGGCACTATATGGCCTCAAACAAGCACCTCATGCTTTGTATGACACACTCAAAGACTTCCTGAAGAGCAAAGGATTCAAACCTGGTTCTCTAGATCCCACTCTCTTCACGAAGACATGTGATGGTGAACTGTTTGTGTGCCAAATCTATGTGGATGACATTATCTTCGGCTGCACTAATAAGAGATACAATGATGAGTTCGGGCATATGATGCAAGAGCAATATCAGATGTCCATGATGGGAGAGCTGAAATTCTTTCTTGGTATTCAAATCCGTCAACAGAGAAATAGCATCTTCATATCACAAGAGAAATACCCCAAAGATTGCCTGAAGAAGTTTGGAATGCAAGACTGCAAAGGGTACACGATGCCAATGCCAACCAAAATTCATTTGGGCCCCGACGACAATGGTAAAGAGTTCGATCAAAAGGTATACCGCTCCATGATTGGTTCTTTATTGTACTTAGGTGCATCTAGGCCAGATATTATGCTTAGCGTTTGCATATGTGCCCGATTCCAAGCGGCACCAAAGGAATCACATCACCTCGTGGTGAAGTGAATTCTTTGATATTTGGCTCACACCCCAACACTAGGATTATGGTATCCAAAGGGCTCAGTGTTTGATCTAGTTGGATTCTCATATGCTGATTATGCTAGTGACAAAGTTGATCGCAAGTCCACGTCAGGAACATGTCACTTTCTTGGACGATCTCTTATCTGTTGGTCTTCAAAGAAGCAGAACTGTATATCACTCTCCACTACTAAATCTGAATACATTGCTGCTAGATCTTGCTACGCTCAGCTTCTCTGGATGAAGCAAATTCTCAAGGACTATGATATCAACTTAAAGCATGTGCCACTCTACTGCGACAATGAAGCTGTAAGTGCATCTAGTGCCACCCCTAGTTGGTTTTGGAGTATTGACGACAAACGTGGCTGAGGGACTAATGTGTTTGTGAGAATTGTAGGATAACACAGGTAATAGTCCCTCATTGATTTGGTTTTTCAACCATAGATGACCCCTAAAAATGTGTGAAGACATTGAAGACAATGGTGGTTCGTGAAGACATTCATGATGAGGATTATGACGTGTGAAGACATTCACTTGAAGACTATGGAGTGTGAAGACATAGTTGTTTCATAGTTTCCTTTTCTTCCTTATTGAGTCATAGGAACCACCATACTGTTAAGTGGGGTCCAAGTGAACAAATTCAGAATGACTGATGTGATGCTCAACCAAATACTATGTCTTCGAGCGAACACAATGAGAGCAAATCTTATCCAGAGATGGATGAGTCAGCTTTGCTTATAGCCCAAACCAAGCTGCCACGTGTGTTTGAAATCTGACCGTTGGACACGTGTCGGTTCCTTAGTGACCCACGGTCATTTCGGACAAATCAGGTCGGGTTGCCACTTGTCTATAAATAGCCCACCTCCTACACCATAAATTGGTGGCTGCTCAGAGTTAGTGCACGACTTTTTTCGTTTTAGAGCAACCCACCTCCGAAGCATTTGAGAGAGAAATCCTTGCGAGGACAAAGCGCTAAACACCCAGAGCCAAAGAGTGTTAGGCATCACTGAAGTTTTTCTGTCCGTGTGATCTGAAGACTTGTTACACTTGAGGACTGTGTATCCTCCAGCCGGTTAGGCATCGCATTCAGAGCATATCCAAGAGTCATTGCGGATCGCCGATGAATGAAGTCTGTGAAGGTTTGGAAGTCTACCTTGGAGACTTACCTGAGTGATAGGGAGATTACTAAGTGTTCTTAGCTCTAGGGGAATAAGGTGAAGACACAATATTTTGAGTTCAATCTCAGCCTCCCTAACCAGACGTACCGTTGTCACAGCAGCTGGAACTGGTCTACCAAAACCTTGTCTTCACCAAGCAACTAGTTTTATTCCCTACTCTCCTTACCTTTCAGTTTGTCTTTGTGAAGTCATTGCTTGCCTACTTGATTCATTTGACTTCACTGTGTGAAGACTTATATCTGTTTGGCTTCATCCTGTTTTCCATTGTGATCCTGTCTACCTAGCTGCTGATAGTCTTCGTGCTTTCTCTGTACTGCTTGCTTGACTATTGCTTGCCTAGTGTAGTTTACATTCCGCTGCATATCATATGGGTTTAGTATTGCCTGTTTGTCTTCAAAGCCCTCGTGTTTTGAAGACTTCCATAAAAATCGCCTATTCACCCCCCTCTAGTCGATAACTAGCACTTTCAATTGGTATTGAGCAAGGTACTCCCTTATTCTGTGTGATTCGATTTAACCACCTGGAGTTTTAGCTATGTCGGCTATAGGGATAATCAAGGTCTTTGCTGCGTGCCCCGTCTTCGATGGCACTGATTATCCGTACTGGAAGAATAAGATGCGCATGCATCTTGAAGCCATTGATGTTGACCTCTAGTATGTTGTCAAGACATGCATTCCCAAAGTCGGTGAAGGTGTCACCGCTGCTGATGTTAAGAGGTTTGTGCAACTGGACTCAACCAGCAAGAACATCATCTGTGTTAATCTGAAGGGCAGTACGGCCGTGTGAGTGCACTGGAAACTGCGAAGCTAGTCTGGGACTGGCTGTGTGTTGATAGCCTCTCTAACAGATATATTATCATTAATAGTAGAAGAAAAAGCCTAGGAAAGCTGTCCCTGAGAGGTAATGATGATCCTAAGAATATCCATGCATCATGCCAGAACAAGGTTGAATCTCGCTTGTTTATAGTCACCACAAAATGCATTCTAAAGGCCTCATTGATTTTAATGATATCTCTCCACCAATAGGAACCACATAAATTGGTTCCATGAGGGACAACTCCATCATAAACTACAAAAAAATACACTTCCGTGATGATACGTGTTTTTCACAATAGGTCACATTTTTTGTCATGCATGTACATCCATGATGATTTTATGACAGAATCAAGATAGTCATACCTGTGCCGTCGTAGAAGTGTTCCATGACATTACCAAAATTATCATCATGGAAGTGTCCACTTCCATGACGATAAATCACGCATCATGGAAGTGCTTTCGTCAAGGGTAACCGACACGTGGCATCCACCATAACGGGTCGCCGTTAAGCTATTGGGTTCCGGTTTGGATCCGATAACCCATTAACAGCCCGGACCAATGGGGATTTTCCACGTGTAAATTTCTCAATGGCCAGAAGAACCACGTATCGGCTCACCGTTGGGACAGATGTCATCCACTCATTGGACCTCAAGCGCCTATGATACATCGACCCATGGCATGGCCCAACAAAGGCCCATTCTGATGAAAAGGCTGGCCCATTTGACTTGGTCAAAAGGTAGCGGCCCGGCCCACGAAAGGCCTGTTAACGGCCTGTTCGCATATAGCCCATTTATAGCCCGCTAACTCACTGCCTGTTATGGCCTATCCGAATTGGGCCTAGTAGCATCATCTGGGCCGTCCAATATGATTCCAGCCCGTTGTAACTTCCGGCCCATGTATGGCCCATGACATCTTTCGTCCCATACGAGGCCCTTTGTAACTCTGGGCCATAATGAACAGTGTATTAAATACGGCCTGTTAACGGCCCGTTATGGTCGGGCCATAAACAGACGATTTCCATTGTTGCCCGTTTTTGTCCCATTTTGCGGACCGTTATTGGTGCATGAATAGTACGACCCATGTGTGGCCAAACGGTTATTTGTCCCATAGAAGTCCCATGGATCCTACGGCCCGTAGAAGGCCCATGGATCCTACGGCCCGTAAGAGGCCCATGGTCACTACAGCAGGTAGTAGGACCATGGTTACAATGGTCCGTGTTTTGCATTGGTTATTGTGGCCTAGTTATAAAAATAGGTTATTGTGGCCACTAGAAAAACGCAAAAAAAGAACTGAAGTGACTACAAGAAAACAAATAAACAAGACAATAAGGAAATAAATAAGCAAGCAACTAATGCTAGGCTATTATGTCTATTACATATATTACATCCACTGGGCATCAAAGTTCGCCACCAGTGCAAATATAGGGAACAAAGCAGCATATTACATACACTGGCCGTCTAAATTGGCCACTAGTGCAAATAAACGCGGTGGCAAAACAAGTCCATAACTGAAACAACTACCAAAGAGCTCAAGAAACGTTATCCTGGGTATCCACCATGCTGCAATAAGCTTATTAAGCTTATTAGCTTTCTCCTGTTTGGCACTAAAATCCTCCAACGCTTGCTGTTGCACCATAAAGTATGCATCTGAATTCTCCAGGGACTTCCGCAGTCCTCCAGCTGCTTATCATAGCATAGCTGATCGATGTCTTTCATCTTGTAGTTGAGACTCAAGAAACCGAACTAATTTAGACAGTGAGTTCAAATAGCTTGTGCCAGTAACTCGAACACTACACCAAGACATGACTTTGGGGTTGTCTCACTTTCTTCAAGATAGTTTTCCCTAGTTGTTTTATCAACTTTATTGGAGACCAACAAGGATGTCTCACTATCCTGAACCTTATCTGCATTACTTCCTTTACAAGTGCTTAATAAGGCACTCTTCCCAAATATTCGGTTAGCATTCTAAAAGAAGAAACAAGCAGACACATCACAAGTTTAGCATGTAGTATATGAAACTCATTTTGGTGAACTATTTCATTAGTAAGGTGGACATGATTAAACTACCAAGTCTTCTATTGCCAAGTAGTACATAATAAAAGCATCAAACAAACATATATCTATGTCCTATGGTCACTGCACCGTCTTACCAAATCAAAATAGAGACACAGTTCAAATCATATCAGTTCAAGACAAAGGAGCATTGAAAGAATACAAAGCGTGGGAAACTACACGACACAACAAGATTTCATATGGGTACCATAGGTCTACATCTACAACAACACTATTGAATTTGTTGTGATGCTAGTGATGTGCATGATATGAGAAGTCAACTGTATACACAATTAAAATTGAAATTGAAATCAACAAGCTATTTATAAGAGAAAACCTGTTAAAGAAACATGCTTATACATACCTATTGTGCCATTGGAGTTTTGATTGGATCCTTCAATTTAAGAATAAGTTTGTATGAGTAAATACAGTGGTACAAGAGAAAAATAGTATGCACGATAGCAATGGAATCTTAAATGAGAACAATTGTTCTTCAGGTTTAAGAACTTGTTCTACACGAACAGAGTACACTAAGACGCAGGCATATAGTACTTCAAAATAAAAAACTGAGCCCATAGACCTTAACACATTCTTGGTTCGGGACCAGTACAGAACAAGGCGTTCCCAGTTATCATCCCATAAATGTGTGCGAGGAGAACATAAGGGAATTTGATGAGTTTCTTTGCCAGTGAAGTACGTTTTTTTCAACTAATTCTAATACTACCACCAAGCATTCTTGAAGATAGCAGAGGTATTAGCACATGTTACCTCATCTGAGTTTCCAAATCGGTCCTTCTCTATAGAGAAAAATTGGAAAATTTGTTGTATTATGACCATCATGGAGGTAGAATGTATGGGACAAAGCAAATTAATTGCCATGAATAACATTACTTACACATAACTCCTATACGAACACCTGGAACTAGCATTTTCCTTCATCTTCCGTATAATATTTCCATGATGGGAAGATACGCACATAGGATTTAACAACATCAAATGCTATAGATGCTAAACTACGAATGGCTGGTTGTGCTTCCTCCCCAGGAATAGGTGTACTAACTAGTGGAGTTGGGGTTTGCCGTGGTAGTTGAGGGAGTCCTGGATTAGGGGGTATCCGGAAAGCCGGACTATACATTTTGTCCGGACTATTGGAGCGTGAAGATACAAGACACAAGACTCCATCCCGTGTCCGAATGAGACTCTCCTTTGTGTGGAAGACAAGCTTGGCGATCCGGATAATAGATTTCCTCCTTTGTAACTGACTCTGTGTAAACCCTAGCTCCCTCCGGTGTCTATATAAACCAGAGGATTTAGTCCTTAGAGACAACAACACAATCATAATCATCATAGGCTAGCTTCTAGGGTTTAGCCTCTACGATCTCATGGTAGATCAACTCTTGTACTACTCATATCATCAATATCAATCAAGCAGGAAGTAGGGTTTTACCTCTGTCGAGAGGGCCCGAACCTGGGTAAAACATCGTGTCCCTTGCCTCCTGTTACCATTAGCCTTAGATGCACAGATCGGGACCCCCTACCAAAGATCCACCGGTTTTGACACCGACATTGGTGCTTTCATTGAGAGTTCCTCTGTGTCATCACTGCAAGGCTTGATGGCTCCTTCAATTGTCAACAACAACATGGTCCAGGGTGAGACCTTTCTCCCCGAACAGATCTTCGTGTTCAGTGGCTTCGCACTGCGGGCCAACTCGCTTGGCCATCTGGAGCAGATCGACAACTATGCCCCTGGCCACCAGGTTAGATTCAGAAGCTTGAACTACATGGCCGATGTCCGCAGAGACTTGATCTTCGATGGATTCGGGCCTATGCCAGGAGCGCCGAATAGTCACGACGAGCATGGCTTAGACCTGCTGTCTGACAATACTCGGGATATCGCACCTGTAGGAGTTCCGGACCTAAATCTAGAGCAAATCGCATCGTCCGAGGACGGGTGGATGGAATCCGCCCCAGAAGCCGCATACTCATCGGCAATAGAGCCGAGCACCGGCTTCACCCCTAAGGAAGCCTGCGACACCGGACCCCCAGAATCGTGTCCGGCTGTAGGTTCTAGTCTGCGCCTCCCCGAGCCCGCCAAATCGGGTTGGGCTCCGGTAATGGAGTTCACCACCACAGATATCTTCCAACACTCGCCCTTTGACGACCTGCTGAACTCGTTAAAGTCTCTCTCTCTCTCTCTCTGTCAGGAGAGTCTTGGCCGAACTATGTCCGGCTTGAGTGGGAAGCAGGCGACGAAGGAATTCGTTGCCCACCCACCACCAACTTCATTGCCATGGTCGATGATTTGACCGACGTGCTTAATTACGACTCCGAAGACATCGACGATGTGGACGACGATGTAGGAGAGGAACAGGAACCACCACCCATGGGGCAGTGGATAGCCACCTCCTCATATGATATATATATATATATATATATATGGTGGACACTCTGAAAGAAACCAATGGCAATGAGGCAATGGAAGATAACCCCTCAAGGAAGAAAGCAAAGCACGGGCATCGTCGGCGTCGCTCCAAGCCCCGCCACAGCAATACCGGCATAGGAGACGAAAATAGTCCGGATGGTGCCGAAGACGAATACAACCCCGATCAGCCTGCCTTCGAGCAGGCCGAACAGGAAGACGGTCAGGTCAGCCCAGACGAACAGGCGATAGACGGATACTCGGAGGAGGACAACTACATGCCCCCCTCGCAAGACGAGATTAGCCTCGGCGACGACGAATTCGGCGTGCCTGAGGACCCCGTAGAGTAGGAGGGCTTCAAGCGCCGACTAATGGCCACTGCGAGGAGCCTGAAAAAGAAGCAGCAGTAGCTCCAAGCTGATCAAGACCAGCTCACAGATAGATGGACTGAAGTCCTGGCAACCGAGGAATATGGACTCGAGCGCCACACGACTGACCGGCGACCTCGTGGCCGGGATAAAACGGCGTATCCACCCGAATACCAGCCCGCACCCCTACGCCAGTACACTACGGCCCGGGGCAATAGGCAGGACCTGCAAGATACACTGAAGGCAGGACAGCCAAGATCGATCTACGGATCGCGGGGGCGCGCCCCAACACGTGACGATGATCGTCACGCCGGACACACTATTGACAAGTCCGGCCGGGCTGAACATAGCCAACCAGACGTGCTTGACTTCGACTCCAAAGACATCGACGGTATGGACCACGATGCAGGAGAAGAACAGGAACCACCGCTCACGGGGCGGTGGACAGCCACCTCCTCATATATATGGTGGACACTCCGAGGGAAACCAATGGCGATGAGGCAACAGAGGATAACCCCTCAGGGAAGAAAGCAAAGGATGGGCATCGCCGGTGCCGCTCCAAGCCCCGCCACAACAATACCGGCACAGGAGACGAAAACAATCCGGATGGTGCCAAAGAGGAATACAACCCTGATCATCCCGCCTTCGAGCAGGCCGAGTAGGAAGACATGCAGGTCAGCCCAGACGAACAGGCGATGGACGGATATTCGGAGAAGGACAACTACATTCCCCCTCCGAATACGAGGTTAGCCTCGGTGACGGCGAGTTCAGCGTGCCTGAGGACCCCGTGGAGCAGAAGCGCTTTAAGCGCCGGCTCATGGCCACTGCAAGGAGCCTGAAAAAGAAGCAACAGCAGCTCCAAGCTGATCAAGACCTGCTCACAGACAGATGGACTGAAGTCCTGGCAGCCGAGGAATATGGAATTGAGCGCCACATGGCTGACCGGCCACCTCGTGGCCGGGATAAAACGGCATATCAGCCCGAATACCAGCCTGCACCCCCACGCCAATACACTACGGCCCGAGGCAATAGGCAAGACCTGCAAGATATACTGGAAAACAAAGCAGGACAGCCAAGATCGATCTACGGATCGCGGGGGCGCGCCCCAACACGCGACGATGACTGTCACGCTGGATACACTATCAACAAGTTCGGCCGGGACGAATACAGCCACCCAGACCCATTCGAACTGCGCAGCCACATAGCCCGGCACAGGCGCCGCAGACCCCCTCTACTTCACTGACGAAGTGATGGATCATGAATTCCCAGAAGGGTTCAAACCCGTAAACATCGAATCATACGATGCACAACAGACCCCGCAGTATGGATCAAAGATTTCCTTCTCCACATTCACATGGCCCGCGGGGACGATCTACACGCCATCAAGCATCTTCCCCTTAAGCTCAAAGGACCAGTCCGCCACTGGCTAAATAGCCTACCGGCAAATTCAATCGACAGTTGGGAAAACCTGGAGGACGCATTCCTCGACAACTTCCAGGGCACGTACGTGCGTCCACCGGACGCTGATGACTTAAGTCACATTACCCAACAACCCGGAGAGTCGGCCAGGAAATTCTGGACTCTGTTCCTAAATAAAAAGAACCAAATTGTCGACTGTCTGGACGCCAAAGCCCTCGCGGCCTTCAAGCATAATATCCGCGACGAGTGGCTCGCTCGACACCTCGTCCAGGAAAAACCGAAGTCCATGGCGGCCCTCACGACACTCATGACCCGCTTTTGCATGGGCGAGGACAGCTGGTTGGCTCGTAGTAGCACCACGCCAATGAATTCCGGCACTTCAGACATCGCGACAATAACGGCAAGCCAAGGTGCAACAGACATAAGCGACAGAACAATGGCGAAGACACTGATGACACGGCAGTCAACACCGGATTCAGTGGCTCAAAATCCGGTCAGCGGAAAAAGCCATTCAAAAGGAACAATCAGGGACCGTCCAGTCTAGACCGCATACTTGATTGCCCGTGCCAAATTCACGGCACCCTGGATAAGTCAGCAAACCACACTAACAGAGATTGCCGGGTATTCAAACAAGCCGGTAAAATAAATGCCAAAAACAAGGACAAGGGGCTACACAGTGACGATGATGAGGAGCCCCGGCCTCCGAACATGGGTGGACAGAAGAAATTTCCTCCCCAGGTGAAAACAGTCAATATGATCTACGCCACCCACATCCCCAAACGGGAGCGGAAGCGAGCACTAGGGGACGTCTATGCGATGGAGCCAGTTGCCCCAAAATTCAACCCATGGTCAGCTTGTCCGATCACCTTTGATCGTAGGGATCACCCTACCAGTATCCGTCACAGCGGTTCAGCCGCATTGGTCCTAGACCCAATCATCGATGGATTCCACCTCACGCGAGTCCTTATGGATGGAGGCAGTAGCCTGAACCTGCTCTATCAGAACACAGTGTGCAAAATGGGCATCGACCCTTCAAGGATCAAGCCCACCAAAACCACCTTCAAAGGTGTAATTCCAGGAGTAGAGGCCCATTGCACGGGCTCCATAACACTGGAAGTGGTCTACGGATCTCCGGATAACTTCCGAAGCGAGGAGTTAATCTTTGATATCGTCCCTTTCCGTAGTGGTTATCATGCACTACTCGGACGAACCGAATTCGCTCAGTTCAATGCGGTACCACACCATGCATGCCTCAAGCTCAAGATGCCAGGACCTCGCGGGGTCATAATAGTTAACGGAAACATGGACCGCTCTCTCCGTACAAAAGAGCATACTGCGGCCCTCGCAGCAGAAGTGCAAATCAGCCTTCTCCGGCAAACCACCAATCCGGCGATAACAACCCCGAACACCGTCAAGCGAGTCCGGACTACCCCGCAACAGGATCGCCAGGCACGCCAAGAGCGCGACTAGCAGTCCGGCCTCCGCTCTAGCCCCAGCAAGACAGCATTCGTGCCGCGCGTACACAATTACGCACTCAAAATACCATGGGCTTTGGCGGAGGCGCAATAGTGACTCAGTCGATAGTGCGGTACAGCCGCAACGTAATTTAATAACCCCCTTTATCTTTAAGGACCCTGCTTTGGGCAGCCTCTTCAGAAGAGCCGGATTGTCGGACTTTCACAGGATAGAAAACCAAGGAGGCGAAAGGCTCTGCGCACAAAGGGAATACCCAGGTGGAATCTATTCACGATTGTTATACCTGTTTCATATACCTACATGCGGCCCGCCCTTGGATAGGACATGTCAAATAGTCCTATTTGTTTATGCTTAAACGCATTCATTGTAAACATACACTTAGACGTATTATTTATCAATGGGAGACAATATATAACGTCAGCTTATCATTCCTATCTGCACATTTTTCCTATAAATGTTTGTTTAATATTGCATCCGTACACCTTGGTACATTCAGTTTGCCAAGGGCTTCTTATGGCGCCCCATAAAACGGTGATAAGTCCGAGCACTTTCAACAGTGCGGCACCTCGAACTTATAGCATTATATGCATCAGCTCCGAATCATGTCTTTGGTCAATAGTTGGGTTAGCCCGGCTCCCTTGTTTTGGTACCTTACGTTCCATTATATCGGCTAAGGTAGCACAGGGAGAACTACTGCAATTGTGTCCCGGTTCTTCCGGACGAGCACCTCAGTAGAGAAAGCCAAAAACTGACCGGCATGATGCGGCAAGAGCTGGTCGCTGTTCGAGAGATCTTAAAATCCTTAAAGATTTTTTCTGCTTTATGCGAGGAATCGGCCTCGTCCGATTTAGGCGTATATAGCGCCCCAATTCGGCTTTCCGAATTCTAGGGGCTTCGCTGAAATTTAAAATTGTAGACTTCTATGGCTAAGTGAAAGTTATAAAGCCGCATAGTCCGATTGCCTTGTTCGCTGCGCCAAACACCTCCTTCATGGACCAAAAATTTGGATAAAAGAGTGTTTTGGGTTTTCCACGAACACCCCGGTACTGGTTACGTGGGGGCGGAAGCTGACGACTAGCCTACTTTTAGAATTTTATAAACAGCCGCACAGAAGGTAATATTTTAAATCAACAAAATGCTATATAGTGCAAATAACTTCGTCTTTATATTACAAAAACGACAAAAGTACATTCACTCAAAAATCGTGTCCTTGGTACATTCATCGGCCACAAGACGAGCGCCTTTCATAACACCATCATAATATTTTTCGGGACAGCGATGCGCCTTGCCCTCCGGTGGTCCATCCTTCACCAGCCTCTCCGCATCCAGCTTGCCCCAATGCACCTTCGCATGGGCAAAAGCCCAGCGGGCACCCTCAATGCAAACGGATTGCTTGATCACTTCAAGCTGCGGACAGGCATTTACCATCCACTTTAGCAGGCCAAAGTAGCTAGCAGGCAGGGGCTCACCAGGCCACATCCGGACTATGAAGTCTTTCATAGCCACTTCGGCTGCCCTATGGAGTTCCACCAATTGCTTCAATTGGTCACTCAGAGGCATCGGGTGTTCGGCTCCAGCATACTGGGACCAGAACAACTTCTCCGTCGAGCTCCCCTCTTCGACACGATAGAACTCCGCGGCATCTGATATGCTGCGTGGAAGATCTGCGAATGCCCCTGGAGAGCTCTGAATTCGGATAAGTAAAAGAAATGTCTCCTCCACATGCTTGCTCTGCATAAAGAATGTCTTACCCACCGCTATCTTCTTGGCCGCCTGGATTTCCTGCTGGGCCTTTCCGGCTTCGGCCTTGGCGCCTTTCATGCATGAAAGGGCCTTCGCAAGCTCAGACTCTTTCGTCTTGAGATCACGCTCCAAGGACTCGCACTTCTTGCCGAGCTCCTGGAGCTCTTGCTGTACCTCGCCCACTCTAGCATCTTGCTTTTCACGCTCAATGCGCTCCGCGGCCGCCTTATCTTCGGCCTCGGATAGCACTTTCTTTAGGGCCGCCACTTCAATTGTGGCCCCTCTTACAAAATTATGATGCTTTTTAGCGTCACCAACTTTTTCTCCTCTATATGATATGAGAACAAGGTATCACTCACCTTTGTTCTCTTCGAGCCGCCTCCTCGTGAGGCTGAGCTCCTCTTCGGCCTGCTCTAGGTCCCGTTTGAGTCCGGTGACTTCGGCCGTGCGGGCGGTAGCGGTAAGCAGCACTGCCTGCTTATTCACATAAAACACCTATTACTAGACTCCTGCGGATTAAAATTGACCCTTTGTTTGGCTTTTCTTTCCGAACACCAAACAGAGTATCAGGGGCTACTGTCTATGGGGTGATAATTTCACACACTTATTACTTACCTCAAAGCCTGTCAGAAGGCTGGTGCAGGCTTTGGTCAATCCGCTCTTGGCGGACCGAACCTTCTGAATCACTGCACTCATAAGAGTACGGTGCTCTTCATCCATGGAATCGCTGCGAAGCACTTCCAACAGACTATCCGGTGCTTCTGGTGCGACGGAGGTCATCGGCATGGTCGGCTCGCCCTCCTTAGCGAGGGGCTGCTTGCCCAAATCTGGAACCTTCAGAGGTTCCGGCACAGTGTCCAGCTGAGAGCCCAACTTGCTGCGGCTCTCGTCGGCATGATCCGCAGGGATCTTATACGCCGTGTGCCCGATGTCTGGAAATTCGCCTTGGGGCGTCTCCGGAGTCGTCTCCCCCTGCTCTGGTAGCCTTTGGGACAACACCTCCGTGTCATCCGCGGGCCGAGGGGTAGTGGCCGTTGGGAGCGAGTTCATCGCCGAATCGCTCAAGGACCCATCCGAAGAGGATACCTCGGGATGGACCCTGGCCGGACTACATATACGTGTTCGGCGTTATAACAGGCTATGAGGCGAAGCCGCACTAAAATACAACAGGGCGCAGATACTTGCGATCTTACTAGGGGCTTCCCCCTGGGCAGCCACTCCTCCTTGCTATAGGCGGCCGTGGTGGAGTAGTCCATAAGGGACGCTTTTCCCTTCTTGGGCGCCTAGCCTCCCCCTCTGGGGCGGCTTTCCTTTTCTTCTCCTCCCAGTGTGGGGAGGCGGAATTTCCTCTTGTTTCCCCCCGCCTCCGCGGGACGAATCCGCCTCGTCATCTTCGGACGACGAGCTTATGACGGCCTTGCACTGGGGACCCTTCCTGGTCCACTGGGTCGCCCTCTTGGGCCCTTCGGTCTCCTCAGGTGGGGCGGCCCCTTCCTTTTCCTCCTCCCCTTCGGGGGAGGAGTGTGCCTCGTCGTCTTCGAACGAGGCGTCCGGTACGACCTTACGCCGGAGACCCTTCATGGTCCCGGGGCCTTCTTTTCGACCTTCTTTTTCGACGCCTTGTAGGGCGCCGAAACTAGCATCTCCGTCAGGAGATCGTCTACTGGACCTTCTGGCACTGGAGCCAGACAGTCAATCTGCTCCACCGTCACCACATACTCCTAATTAAATACACACGGTGACTTAAGATCCTCCTATGAGTATGCTAGGAAAAACTACATCTGGTGATAGTAAGAAGACTCACCGGACTGGGGAGCCGCGTGGCATGGAGTCCGCGGTCCTTGGATGTGGGAGGAGGTATTTCGGAGGCCTTGAACAGCACCTTCCATGCATCCTTGTGTGTCGTGCCGAAGAGCTCTTGGAGGGTCTGGTGTTCGGCTGGAACGAACTCCCATAGAGTAAATGCCCGTCTTTGCCATGGAAGAATGCGTCGGACGAGCATAACCTGGACCATGTTGACAAGCTTGATCTTCTTGTCCTTCATACTCTTGATGCAGTTCTGAAGTCCGGTCAGCTCCTCCGATTCGCCCCAGGCAAGGCCCTTCTTTTCCCAGGAGGTGAGCCGCATGGGAATTCCGGATCGGAATTCGGGGGCCGCTGCCCAGTTACCATCACGCGGCTTGGTGTTGTAGAACCACCCCGATTGCCATCCCTTTACGGTCTCCGCGAAGGAGCCGTCGAGCCATGTAACGTTGGGCATCCTGCCCACCATGGCACCTCCGCACTCCGCTTGCTGGCCGCTCACGATCTTCAGCTTCGCACAGAAGATTCGTAGCCACAAGCCGAAGTGAGGCTTCATGCGGAGGAAGGCCTCGCACATGACGATAAACGCCGAGATGTTGAGGATGAAATTTGGGGCTAGATCATGGAAATCTAGCCCATAGTAGTGAAGGAAATATGCCCTAGAGGCAATAATAAAGTTATTATTTATTTCCTTATTTCATGATAAATGTTTATTATTCATCCTAGAATTGTATTAACCGGAAACATAATACATGTGTGAATACATAGACAAACATAGTTTCACTAGTATGCCTCTACTTGACTAGCTCGTGAATAAAAGATGGCTAAGTTTCCTAACCATAGACATGTGTTGTCATTTGATTAATGGGATCACATCATTAGGAGAATGATGTGATTGACATGACCCATTCCGTTAGCCTAGCACTTGATCGTTTAGTATATTGCTATTGCTTTCTTCATGACTTATACATGTTCCTGTAACTATGAGATTATGCAACTCCCGTTAACCGGAGGAACACTTTGGGTGCTACCAAACGTCACAACGTAACTGGGTGATTATAAAGGAGTACTACAGGTGTCTCCAAAGGTACATGTTGGGTTGGCATATTTCGAGATTAGGTTTTGTCACTCCGATTGTCGGAGAGGTATCTCTGGGCCCTCTCGGTAATGCACATCACTATAAGCCTTGCAAGCAATGTAGCTAATGAGTTAGTTACGGAATGATGCATTACATAACGAGTAAAGAGACTTGCCGAAAACGAGATTGAACTAGGTATTGGATACCGACGATCGAATCTCGGGCAAGTAACATACCGATGACAAAAGGAACAACATATGTTGTTATGCGGTTTGACCGATAAAGATCTTCGTAGAATATCTAGGAGCCAATATGAGCATCTAGGTTCCGCTATTGGTTATTGACCGAGAATAGTCCTAGGTCATGTCTACATAGTTCTTGAACCCGTAGGGTCCGCACGCTTAACGTTACGATGACAGTTATATTATGAGTTTATGAGTTTTGATGTACCGAAGGAGTTCGGAGTCCCGGATGAGATCGGGGACATGACGAGGAGTCTCAAAATGGTCGAGACATAAAGATCGATAGGACGACTATATTCGGATTTCGGAAAGGTTCCGAGTGATTCGGGTATTTTTCGGAGTACCGGAGAGTTACGGGAATTCGCCGGGGAGTATATGGGCCTTATTGGGCTTTAGGGGAAAGAGAGAGGAGAGGTTGGGCGCCCCCCAAGGCCTAGTCCGAGTAGGACTAGGGGGAGGGGCTGCGCCCCCTCCTTCCTTCTCTTCTCTTCCCCCTTTCCTTGACTCCTACTCCTACTACTTGGAAGGAGGGGAATCCTACTCCCGGTGGGAGTAGGACTCCTCCTTGGTGTGCCTCCTCCTAGGCCGGCCACCCCCTCCCTTGCTCCTTTATATACGGGGGCAAGGGTCACCCTAGGACACACAAGTTGATCTACGGATCGTTCCTTAGCCGTGTGCGGTGCCCCCCTCCACCATATTCCACCTCGGTTATATCGTCGTGGAGTTTAGGTGAAGCCGTGCACCGGTAGAACATCATCATCGTCACGACGCCGTTGTGCTGACGGAACTCATCCCCGACGCTTTGCTGGATCGGAGCCCGGGGATCATCGTCGAGCTGAACGTGTGCTGAACTCGGAGGTGCCGTACGTTCGGTACTTGGATCGGTCGGATCGTGAAGACGTACGACTACATCAACCGCGTTGTCATAACGCTTCCGCTTACGGTCTACGAGGGTACGTGGACAATACTCTCCCCTCTCGTTGCTATGCCATCACCATGATCTTGCGTGTGCGTAGGAATTTTTTTGAAATTACTACGTTCCCTAACAGTGGCATCCGAGCCTAGGTTTTATGCGTTGATGTTATATGCACGAGTAGAACACAAGTGAGTTGTGGGCGATACAAGTCATACTACTTACAAGCATGTCATACTTTGGTTCAGCGGTATTTTTGGATGAAGCAGCCCGAACCAACATTACGCGTACGCTTACGCGAGACTGGTTTTACCGCCGTGCTTTGCACACAGGTGACTAGCGGGTGTCTGTTTCTCCAACTTTAGTTGGACTGAGTGTGGCTACGCCCGGTCCTTGCGAAGGTTAAAACAGCACTAACTTGACGAACTATCGTTGTAGCCACATAAAATTTGCTCAGCCCGTAGCAGCCACGTAAAATTTGCAACAACAAAGTAGAGGACGTCTAACTTGTTTTTGCAGGGCATGTTGTGATGTGATATTGTCAAGACGTGATGCTATATTTTATTGTATGAGATGATCATGTTTTGTAACCAAAGTTATCGGCAACTGGCAGGAGCCATATCGTTGTCGCTTTATTGTATGAAATGCAAACGCCCTGTAATTGCTTTACTTTATCACTAAGCGGTAGCGATAGTCGTAGAAGCAATAGATGGCGTAATGACAACGATGCTACGATGGAGATCAAGGTGTCGCACCGGTGACGATGGTGATCACGACGGTGCTTCGGAGATGGATATCACAAGCACAAGATGATGATGGCCATATCATATCACTTATATTGATTGCATGTGATGTTTATCCTTTATGCATCTTATCTTGCTTTGATTGACGGTAGCATTTTAAGATGATCTCTCACTAAAAATTATCAAGAAGTGTTCTCCCTGAGTATGCACCGTTGCGAAAGTTCTTCGTGCTAAGACACCACGTGATGATCGGGTGTGATAGGCTCTACGTTCAAATACAACGGGTGCAAAACAGTTGCACATGCGGAATACTCAGGTTAAACTTGGCGAGCCTAGCATATACAGATATGGCCTCGGAACACGGAGAC
Source organism: Triticum timopheevii (assembly GCA_963921465.1). Taxonomy (NCBI): domain Eukaryota; kingdom Viridiplantae; phylum Streptophyta; class Magnoliopsida; order Poales; family Poaceae; genus Triticum; species Triticum timopheevii. The sequence continues at coordinate 112,689,194 of OY997270.1, forward strand.
CGAAAGGTCGAACGTGAATCATATAGTAGATATGATCAACATAGTGATGTTCACCATTGAAACTACTCCATCTCACGTGATGATCGGACATGGTTTAGTTGATTTGGATCACGTAATCACTTAGATGACTAGAGAGATGTCTGTCTAAGTGGGAGTTCTTAAATAATATGATTAATTGAACTTAAATTTATCATGAACTTAGTCCTGGTAGTATTTTGCAAATTATGTTATAGATCAATAGCTCGCGTTGTTGCTTTCATATGTTTATTTTGATATGTTCCTAGAGAAAATTGTGTTGAAAGATGTTAGTAGCAATGATGCGGATTGGATCCGTGATCTGAGGTTTATCCTCATTGTTGCACAGAAGAATTATGTCCTTGATGCACCGCTAGGTGACAAACCTATTCCAGGAGTAGATGCAGACGTTATGAATGTTTGGCTAGCTCAATATGATGACTACTTGATAGTTTAGTGCACCATGCTTAAATGCTTAGAATCGGGATTTCAAAGACGTTTTAACGTCATGGGCCATATGAGATGTTCCAGGAATTGAAGTTGATATTTCAAGCAAATACCCGAGTTGAGAGATATGAAGTCTCCAACAAGTTCTATAGCTAAAAGATGGAGGAGAATCGCTCAACTAGTGAGCATGTGCTCAGATTGTCTGGGTACTTCAATCGCTTGAATCAAGTGGGAGTTAATCTTCCAGATAAGATAGTGATTGACAGAATTCTCTAGTCACCATAACTACATTACTAGAACTTCGTGATGAACTATAGTATGCAAGGGATGACAAAAACGATTCCCGAGCTCTTCGTGATGTTGAAATCGACGAAGGTAGAAATCAAGAAAGAGCATCAAGTGTTGATGATTGACAAGACCACTAGTTTCAAGAAAAGGGCAAAGGGAAAGAAAGGGAAACTTCAAGAAAAATGGCAAACAAGTTGTCACTCCCATGAAGAAGACCAAAGCTGGACCAAAGCCTGAAACTGAGTGCTTACACTACAAAGGAAATGGTCACTGGAAGCAGAAATGCCCTAAATATTTGGTGGATAAGAAGGATGGCAAAGTGAACAAGGGTATATTTGATATACAGGTTACTGATGTATGCCTTACTAGTGTTTATAGTAGCCCCTGAGTATTTGATACTTGTTCGGTTGCTAATATTAGTAACTCGAAACAGGAGTTACAGAATAAACAGAGACTAGTTGAGGGTGAAGTGATGATGAGTGTTGGAAGTAGTTCCAAGATTGATATGATCATCATCGCACACTCCCTATACTTTCTAGATTAGTGTTAAACCTAAATAAATGTTATTCGGCGTTTGCGTTGAGCATGAATATGATTCGATCATGTTTATTGCGATACGGTTATTCATTTAAAGTTAGAGAATAAATTGTTATTCTGTTTACATGAATAAGACCTTCGATGGTCATACACCCAATGAACATAGTTTGTTGGATAACGATCGTAGTGATACAATTCATAATATTGATGCCAAAAGATGAAAAGTTAATAATGATAGTGCAACTTATTTGTGGCACTGCCGTTTGGGTCATATCGGTGTAAAGCGCATGAAGAAACTCCATAAAGATGGATTTTTGGAATCACTTGGTTATGAATCATTTGATGCTTGTGAACCGTGCCTTCTGGGCAAGATGACTAAAACTCCGTTCTCCGAAACAATGGAACGAGCTACTGACTTATTGGAAATAATACATACAGATGTATGCGATCCAATGAGTGTTGATGCTCATGGCAAGTATCGTTATTTTCTGACCTTCACAAGATGATTTGAGCAGATATGGGTATATCTACTTGATGAAACATAAGTCTGAAATAGTTGAAAGGTTCAAAGAATTTCAGAGTGAAGTGGAAAATCATCGTAACAAGAAAAATAAAGTTTCTACGATTTGATCGTGGAGACGAATATTTGAGTTACGAGTTTGGTCTTCATCTGAAACAATGTGAAATAGTTTTGCAACTCACGCCACCTGGAACACCACAATGTAATGGTGTGTCCGAACGTCGTAATCGTACTTTATTTGATATGGTGCGATCTATGATGTATCTTATCGGTTTACCACTATCGTTTTGGGGTTATGCATTAGAGACAGCTGCATTCACGTTTAATAGGGCACCATCTAAATCCGTTGAGACGACACCGTATGAACTATGGTTTAGTAGTAAACCTAAGCTATCGTTTCTTAAAGTTTGGAGTTGCGATGCTTATATGAAAAAGGTTTTCAACTTGATAAGCTCGAACCCAAATCGGAGAAGTGCGTCTTCATAGAATACCCAAAAGGAAACTGTTGGATACACCTTCTATCACAGATCCGAAGGCAAGATATTCGTTGCTAAGAATGGATCCTTTCTACAGAAGGAGTTTCTCTCGAAAGAAGTGAGTGGGAGGAAAGTAGAACTTTATGAGGTAATTATACCTGCTCCCTTATTGGAAAGTAGTTCATCACAAGAACCGATTCCTGTGACAACTACACCAATCAGCGAGGAAGCTAATGGTAATGATCATGAAACTTCAGATCAAGTTACTACCGAACCTCGTAGGTCTGCCAGAGTAAGGTCCGCACCAGAGTGGTATGGTAATCCTATTCTGGAAGTCATGTTACTTGACCATGGCGAACCTACGAACTATGAGGAAGCGATGATGAGCCCAGATTCCGCAAAATGGCTTGAGGCCATGAAATCTGAGATGGGATCCATGTATGAGAACAAAGTGTTGACTTTGGTGGAGTTGCCCGATGATTGGCAAGCCATATTGTATAAATGGATCTTCAAGAGGAAGACAGGTGCTGATAGTAGTGTTACTATCTACAAAGCTCGACTTGTCGCAAAAGGGTTTTCAACAAGTTCAAGGTGTTGACTACAATGAGATTTTCTCAACTGTAGCGATGCTTAAGTCTGTCCGAATCATGTTAGCAATTGCCATATTTTATGAAATCCGGCAAATGGATGTCAAAACTGCATTCCTTAATGGTTTCTTAACGAAGAGTTGTATATGATGCAACCAGAAGGTTTTATCAATCCTAAAGGTACTAACAAAATGTGCAAGCTCCAGCAATCCATCTATGGACTGGTGCAAGCATCTCAGAGTTGGAATATACGTTTTGATAAGTTGATCAAAGCATATAGTATTATACAGACTTGCGGTGAAGCCTGTATTTACAAGAAAGTGAGTGGGAGCTCTGTAGCATTTCTGATACCATATGTAGATGACATATTGTTGATCAGAAATGATATAGAATTTCTGGATAGCATAAAGGGATACTTGAATAAAAGTTTTTCAATGAAAGACCTCGGTGAAGCTGCTTACACATTGAGCATCAAGATCTATATAGATAGATCAAGACGCTTGATAAGCTTTTTTCAATGAGTACATACCTTGAATTTTTTTTTGAAATAGTTCAAAATAGAACAGTCAAAGAAGGAGTTCTTGCCTGTGATGCAAAGGTGTGAAGTTGAGTAAGACTCAAGACCCGACCATGGTAGAAAAAAGAAAGAGAATGAAACGTCATTCCCTATGCCTCATTCATAGGTTCTATAAAGTATGCTATGCTATGAACCAGACCTATTGTATACCTTGCTCTGAGTTTGACAAAGGAATACAATTTTGATCTAAGAGTAGATCACTGGACAACGGGCAAGAATATCCTTAGTGAGGACTAAGGAGATGTTTCTCGATTATGGAGGTGATAAAGAGCCTGTCGTAAAAAGTTACAACGATGCAAGCTTTTACACCAATCCAGATGACTCTAAGTCTCAATCTAGATACATGTTGAAAGTGGGAGCAATTAGCTAGAGTAGCTCCGTGCAGAGCATTGTGGACATAGAATATTTGCAAAATACATTCGGCTCTGAATGTGACAGAACTGTTGACTAAGCTTCTCTCACGAGCAAAACATGATCATACCTTTGTACTCTTTGGGTGTTAATCACATAGCAATGTGAACTAGATTATTGACTCTAGTAAACCTTTTGGGTGTTGGTCACATGAAGATGTGAACTATGGGTGTTAATCATATACAGATATGAATATTGGTATTAAATCACATGGGGATGTGAACAAGATTATTGACTCTAGTGCAAGTGGGAGACTGAAGGAAATATGCCCTAGAGGCAATAATAAAGTTATTATTTATTTCCTTATTTCATGATAAATGTTTATTATTCATGCTAGAATTGTATTAACCGGAAACATAATACATGTGTGAATACATAGACAAACATAGTGTCACTAGTATGCCTCTACTTGACTAGCTCATGAATCAAAGATGGTTAAGTTTCCTAACCATAGACATGTGTTGTCATTTGATTAATGGGATCACATCATTAGGAGAATGATGTGATTGACATGACCCATTCCGTTAGCCTAGCACTTGATCGTTTAGTATATTGCTATTGCTTTCTTCATGACTTATACATGTTCCTGTAACTATGAGATTATGCAACTCCCGTTAACCGGAGGAACACTTTGGGTGCTACCAAATGTCACAACGTAACAGGGTGATTATAAAGGAGTACTACAGGTGTCTCCAAAGGTACATGTTGGGTTGGCGTATTTCGAGATTAGGTTTTGTCACTCCGATTGTCGGAGAGGTATCTCTGGGCCCTCTCGGTAATGCACATCACTATAAGCCTTGCAAGAAATGTAGCTAATGAGTTAGTTACGGAATGATGCATTACATAACGAGTAAAGAGACTTGCCGGAAACGAGATTGAACTAGGTATTGGATACCGACGATCGAATCTCGGACAAGTAACATACCGATGACAAAGGGAACAACGTATGTTGTTATGCGGTTTGACCGATAAAGATCTTCGTAGAATATGTAGGAGCCAATATGAGCATCCAGGTTCCGCTATTGGTTATTGACCGAGAATAGTTCTAGGTCATGTCTACATAGTTCTCGAACCCGTAGGGTCCGCACGCTTAACGTTACGATGACAGTTATATTATGAGTTTATGAGTTTTGATGTACCGAAGTAGTTCGGAGTCCCGGATGAGATCGGGGACATCACGAGGAGTCTCGAAATGGTCGAGACGTAAAGATTGATATATTGGACGACTATATTCGGATTTCGGAAAGGTTCCGAGTGATTCGGGTATTTTTCGGAGTACCGGAGAGTTACGGGAGTTCGTCGGGGAGTATATGGGCCTTATTGGGCTTTAGGGGAAAGAGAGAGGAGAGGTTGGGCGCCCCCCAAGGCCTAGTCCGAATAGGACTAGGGGGAGGGGCTGCGCCCCCTCCTTCCTTCTCTTCTCATCCCCCTTTCCTTGACTCCTACTCCTACTACTTGGAAGGGGGGGAATCCTACTCCCGGTGGGAGTAGGACTCCTCCTTGGTGCGCCTCCTCCTAGGCCGGCCCCCCCTCCCTTGCTCCTTTATATACGGGGGCAAGGGGCACCCTAGGACACACAAGTTGATCTACAGATCGTTCCTTAGCCGTGTGCGGTGCCCCCCTCCACCATATTCCACCTCGGTCATATCGTCGCGGAGTTTAGGTGAAGCCCTGCGCCGGTAGAACATCATCATCATCACGACGCCGTCGTGCTGACCGAACTCATCCCCGACGCTTTGGTGGATCGGAGCCCGGGGATCGTCGTCGAGCTGAACGTGTGCTAAACTCGGAGGTGCCGTACGTTCGGTACTTGGATCGGTCGGATCGTGAAGACGTACGATTACATCAACCGCGTTGTCATAATGCTTCCGCTTATGGTCTACGAGGGTACGTGGACAATACTCTCCCCTCTCGTTGCTATGCCATCACCATGATCTTGTGTGTGCGTAGGAATTTTTTTGAAATTACTACGTTCCCTAACAAGTAGAACATGAGCCCGCGGACGAAGGGATGAAGTGGAAATCCCATTCCATGGACGAAGTGGGCGAAGAACACGACCCTCTCGTGGGGTTCCGGAGTTGGAATAATCTGCCCTGCATCCAGTAGCCGGTGTGCGATATCTGCGGCCAAGTATCCGGCCGCCCGGAGCTTCGTAACATGCTCCTCCATGGTGGAGGCCACCCACTTGCCTCCTTCTCCGGACATGTTTGGCTGTGCGGAGAAGGCGTGAACTAGGGCGCTGGAGCTCAAGGGTGTGAGAATGGATAAGCAGAGGAGGAAGAAGGCGTGGGTAAAAAGGAGGAATTCTTATCCCTTTATAGAGGCGACGAAAATGGTGTGCCTCCCCACTCGCCTGTTGAAAATAGCTTATTTCCCAAGCGCCACAATTGATGGCACGGTTGGGTTATCCGTACCTGTATTGATGAGAATCCCGTGATAAGGGGACATGATCTCTACTTCAACAAGACGTGCCAAGAAAACCGCCTCGATATATGCAGTTGCTAGCAGTAGGAGGATGATTCAATAATGGCTCGACCATTTTGTCGTGTCACCTCATTTAAGAGTTGTCAGCACAGTATATTTGTAAAATGTCATTCTCTCTACGGTGGCATGTAAAGATCATCTTACAAAACCGGACACGATTGAAGTGTTCGATAATTACTTCGGAGTATTCGGAGATGGAACCCGCCTTGCAATGCCGAAGACAAACTGCGCGCCGGACTCATCGTCATTGAAGCCTGGTTCAGGGGCTACTGAGGGATCCTGGATTAGGGGGTATCCGGACAGCCGAACTATACACTTTGTCCGGACTATTGGAACGTGAAGATACAGGACTCAAGACTCTGTCCCATGTCCGGATGGGACTCTCCTTTGCATGGAAGACAAGCTTGGCGATCCGGATAATAGATTTCCTTCTTTGTAACCGACTCTGTGTAAACCGTAGCTCCCTCCGGTGTCTATATAAACCGGAGGATTTAGTCCTTAGAGACAACAACACAATCGTAATCATCATAGGCTAGCTTCTAGGGTTTAGCCTCTACGATCTCGTGGTAGATCAACTCCTGTACTACTCATATCATCAATATCAATCAAGTAGGAAGTAGGGTTTTACCTCCGTCGAGAGGGCCCGAACCTGGGTAAAACATTGTGTCCCTTGCCTCCTATTACTATTAGCCTGAGACGCACAGATCGGGACCCCCTACCCGAGATCCGCCGGTTTTGACACCGACAGTAGTACTGGCGCTTTGGGCATTGGAGCCGCCTTACTAACTGCTCTTGTTTGGGAGCTCTATGGTGGAGATGGCGCCGTGTCAACAGGAACTAGTTACTATCTGCTAGGGTTGGGGTTAGATTGGGCGAAGCTGGTTCTCTGTCCACCGCAGTAGGGGTACAATCTGCGAGAGTCTGGGTTATATGTGGTAGGGCTGGTTCTCGTGCATGTACAACTGGGGTGCTATCTCAACCAAGAGGTAGCACTGTTTTATTTGAATACCGTGTTTTTACTCCGCTAGATACTGCCATCACCCGCTCCAATTCAAATGGTTGATAAACAAAAAACATAGTTGAATGTATAAACCTTGTATGAGAGACAGATGCATTAAATAGTGTGGAAAAAAGACGACATGAAATAGTTGACATGTATATTGTTTAACTAAAAAGGATAGCATGACATAATTTCACATATATGATGTCTATCTAAACTGGATAGCATAACATGACATAATTTAGAGATATGATGACTAACTAAACAAGATGGCATGAGATAATTATATGATGTCTTTAGTAAACAGGTTCGCATGACATAATTGACATACATGTTATCTAAGTAATCAGGATCACATGATTGAATTCACATATGTGATTTATATACTAAGAAAAGGGCATTTGCATATATGATGTCTGAGCTAAGAACATGCTATTAAATATTGTGTATATGATGTCTAAACTATGCAATGCAAGACACCATATGCATGATATGAGCAGTATAACCGTGCCAAGTTAGAGCATACACCTTGGTGGGGGAATAGGAAGGGTCATCTGTCTCTGAATCCATCTCTGAGGAGCTATCGGGACCCAGCAAGAGATCTGCTTCGACAGGTAGCACTGTCTGCCATGAAGACCTTGTTTTCACTCCAGATTTTTCCATCACCACTCAAATGGCTTATTCACTGGAAGAGTTGTTTCACTACAAAAAATACACTTCCGTGATGATACGTGTTTGTCATAGTATGTCACATTTTTTGTCATGCATGTACATCCATGACGATTTTATGAGAGAAACAAGATAGTCATACCTGTGCTGTCTTAGAAGTGTTCCATGACATTACCAAAATTATCATCACGGAAGTGTCCACTTCCATGACATTAAATCACGCGTCATAGAAGTGCTTTCACCAAGGGTGATCGACACATGGAATCCACCGTAATGGGTCGCTGTTAAGCTATTGGGTTCTGGTTTGGATTCGATAACCCATTAATAGCCCCGAACAATGGGGATTTTCCACATGTAAAATTCTCATTCACCGGGGGATCCACGTGTCGGCTCAGCGTTGGGACAGATGTCATCAACTCATAGTACGGGAGGCACCTATGATATGTCGGCACGTGGTAAGGCCCACCAGTGGCCCATTTTGGTGAAAAAGGCCAGCCCAGTAAAAATTAGCAGGGCGACCCATATAAGGCTACTTGTGTCAGGTCCATTTAAGCCGACGACCCATACGAGATGTGCGAATTCGGCCTGTCAATGGCATGTAATAGTTTGACACTATTGCAGCCCATCGCCAGTTCGAGCCCGTTAACAACCCGCTATATATTTTGGCTCAATATCGGCCCGATGTTTTTTCGGCTTGTTAACGACCCTCCAAAGGATAGGCCAATATTCAGGATGTACGACTTTTGGTCTTTTAGCTACCCATTTAAGTGTTGGGCCAATTTCCGGCCCAGTGTGTCTCTCAGCCTGTTAACGACCCGTAAATGAGCTGGGCCACTTGCGGTCTGACCTGAGTTTCATCCTTTTAACGGCCCATGCTCTTCATGGTCCAATACCAGTCCGGTTTCTCTTTCGGCCTGCTAAAGGCCCACAACACAATTGAGCCATATACAGTATGACCAGACTTAGCGTCCCATGCTCTTCATGGTCCAGTACGAGCCCACTTTCTCTTTCGGCCTGCTAAAGGCCCACAGTATAGTTGGGCCATATGTAGGGCGACCTTAGTATTAGCCTGTTAACGGCCCATGAAATCAAATGGGCCCACCTATTACCCACTTTAATGTCGACCTGTTAACGACCCGGGAGGTAACAGGGCAGAGCATTAACTATCGGTCCGTTTCAATTATGGCGACCCAATAAAGCTTTCGGCCTGGTTACGGCCCATTAACTTAATGGGCCCACTAAAGTTCGAACATGTCTGTAGGCCCAATTAGATAATTTGAGCCCATTATGACGAGCAATTATGCATAGTACCAAAACCGATCAATCAAAGGCCTATGAGAATTTTGGCCCCTAATAGCCCATTTGGGAAGCCCATTAAGGGCAGTGGGCTGCTTCCTTCATATAGGGCCCACGACCGTTCGTGCTAACTAATAATTTCACTGCTTTTTTTTGCTTCCTAGCGACCAGTTAGCTGGAATGCGAGGCACGCTAAGCAAAGGTACGACATACAAGGAAAAGCGTTGCACATCTAGCATATATTATAGGAAATAACATCCACTTGGCAATTTAAGATTGATGCCAGTACAAATAAATGAACATAACCTAATGTTCTACAACGTCACAATCTGTAACCTCAGCGTGGATGACGGCCATAAACATGTGAGCAAGTTCTTCCTTCTTTGCTACATTGTCTCTGAAAACATTGATCAGTTGTTGTTGCGCAAGAATGTGCACCTCCGATTCCTCCATCATTTCCATCATTGCTTCAGCCAGTAATTGGTTCACAAACATACATCATTTCCGTTGCATTCGAGACAGAGGAAACTAAACAGATTCAGATGGCAATTTTGGCAGGCTTGTATTATTGATAGTGGAGAGTGTCTCGACCACTTCATCATAACATAAATTAGGAGGGGAACCAAACAGATTAATCAAGAGTTATTGCCATATTACCTGGCCTAGGTTTATTAGAAAGAAACAATGGGGTTGCCTTGCTGCTTTCAGAGTTTGTCTTCTTATCTTTAGCAGCCTGCACCAAATTAACACACTAGCATTGCTATCATTGGCCAGGTCAGATAATAGGAAAGCAACATTGACACAATGAACGTTTGGGCAACCAGACCACACCAGCCTACACCAAATTAACACAATATAGCACAACTATCATCAGCCAGGTAAGGTAATATGAAAGCAACATTGACACAATGAATGAATGGTCAACCAGAGCAGCACTATAGTTCAGTAATGTGCATGATATGAGATAGTACACTCATGCAGCTCAGTATGCAAAACTACCAGGCCGTTTTCCTTACAAAAAAACATTGTCGCCTTTAATTATACATTTTGCTACAACTAAATTTAGATCAGATAAAGGTTGGATTCACGCTGATTAACAAAATACATGCTGATGTAAAAATATAGTTATACGCAACAGGTACTTACATCAACATTGGAGCACAGAGAATTACCGCAAGATACTTTCCTCAAAGACGATACCAGTGCATAAATTCTTCTATCCGTTAAGCTTATTTTCTAAAAGAGAGATGGGTAAGAAACATGTAGAAAATATGATCAAGATGCTATAAGATTTCATGATGCGAGGATACGCACACGGTTCTTAGAATGGAGTTGACATATTTTTGCTGGACTGGAGCGGACTAGTTTTTTGGCCACTGGAATCTGCTTATTATCAGTAGGAGTTGGGTTCCTCTGTGCTAGAGCAGTATCTATGTAACGCCCCAAGACTGATGCTCCAGATGCCTTCTATTTATTTTTGTTGTTTCCATGATTGTCATAATAAATTGTTGCATCATCATGCTTGTGTTATTTGTTTTTCTCACTTTGTGCATTCCATCTTCATGTATGTTGCCATATGCATTTGCATCCATCATGTTCATGATTGCTTGCTTGCTTGTGAGGTTTGTTTTATTATTATTATTTGCAGCACGCATTCGTCTCCATATGATTGTTGTGCTTGTTTTCTTTTACTTGTTCATGTGCATTGTGAGATTCATCTTGTTACTTTACTTGCGCTAGGTATGTGTTGATATTCCTACCACTTGTTTCCTCTCTCAACCTATCAATGCACCATCTTCTCCTCCTTCCTTCTTCTTTCTTTCATTGTTGCAAGTGACATTTTCTCCTCCATAAATGTCCAATATTTTCCTATAAATATTAGACCATGTCCTAAACCTCTCTGTCCAAATTCATGATATTTTAAGTTGATTTGGTTGGGTTAAAAAATGGCTCAAGTTTGAATTTAATTCAAACTTGAATTATTTTTCTATCCTTAAAAATGCCCAAAGCAATTTATCAAAATTCTGCACAAATTCTGGACTCCATATATATTCTCATATCTCTCTCATGCCTTCCCTTTATCTCTGAGCTTTTCTCTCTTATTTTCTGTTTGAGGAAATTGAGAAAAGAAAGAATACGAGGGAGAGAGAGAGCCCAGCTTCCAGCAGCAGCAATGCAGCCCAGCACCAACGCAGCAGTGCTGCTCCAGCCGAGTCGCGGCCCATCTAGCCCAGCCCCACAGCCTCGTTCCACTCTCCCGTGGTGAATCCACGCTGGACACCCGTCCGGGCCACACCTGCAGCCTCTCCTTCCCCTGTTTTTCTTCCTCCTCCTGATCTCTTTTCTCTCACAGAAAAACCTCTAGGGGCGCCCGCACATGGCCACCGTGGTTTCACCACGACCCCTCGATGCCTCCTGGCCATCCTATAAATCCAGCAACCCGCGCCCCCTAGGGTTTCCCTCTCGCCGCCGCCACCCTTTCCCTTCCCCTATTTCTCCTTCTTCCTCAAGAGACAGAGAACAGAGGGCACCACCGAGAGCTTCGCCGTCTCCTGCTTGGTCGGAGGCCACCATAGTCATCTCCAGCATGTCCATCTTCTTCGTCGACGTCGACTACGCCCGTTCAGACGTTTTCCCCGAGTCGGATCGCCAAGTTCCAAGCCGAAGGCCTCCTCCCCTGCTTCCTCTGCTTCACGGACAGCAAGTCCATCGGAGATCTTCGCCTCCCCGCCGTCGACCTGCTGCGTCCCCGACCACTTCTTCTTGTCCTAGGTATACTAGGTATACCCAGACCCATCCCTGATCTTTCCTGTTGCCGACCGATCCTTGTACGCGTCGCTAGTTTCGTGCCTTCGTCTAGCTGTCGGTGCTCCGGCGAAGTCTGCAACATTTTTCTGTAGTTGTTGGGTTGCTGTATCATGCTCGTCCAGCCCCGCTCTGGATCCCCTCGCCCACGCATCGCCCCGCGTCTGACCACTCTCTGCAGTAGTGATGCGCCTCTGCTTCGCCTTGCCGCCGCGAGTTGCGTCGCCTGCGCCGAGCCGTGCTCGCGCACGAGCCCGGCCTCTGCTTCCGCCTCACCCCGCGCATATACGCCACATCCTCTGCCCGCGCGCAACTCACATGATTCCGCACACCTGCCGTTGTAGCTCCTGCCTCTCCATGCATCGCCGCCATGACCGCAAGCTCCTGCTCCCACACATTCCCGCTAGCTTCATTGCTCATGCTGCCCTTGTTGCACCTTCACTGCCACACCTCCACGCACACGTATCTGCATACGCGCACGGCTGCGCTCGATGGAGAGCCCGTGGTCCTTCTTCGTCTTTCCACCGCCATGACCAAGGCGACCTCAAGTCTTCCCGCGCACCTGAGCCTTTTGCATGATATCTCCTCGCAGCACACCAACGCCCCTTTTCCGCACGCCCGCCGGTGCTCTACAGCCTCTGTAGTCGCCGTCTTGATCGAGTTCGCCGCCGGCAAAGATTCCTGTGCGTGGTCAGGGCTTGGCCTTGTCATCCATTCAAAGGGAGCCGTGCTCCTCCTCTAGCAAGATCCAGCGCTAGCCCAGCTGGTTAGCCACACGCGCTCGCACCAGGGAGGTCCTGGGTTCGAGCCCCAGGCGCCCCAAATTTTGCCCTGTTTCATTTTATTTTTGCTCCCACACACTCACCCGCTGTACCCCAAATCCTCTTGGGCCTCATTCACTCTCGGGCCGGTGCACTGTATTGCTTCTGGCCCGCGTATCTGTGTTTTTTTCTGCTCCATGACATTTTGCATTTTCCAGTGCATGCATATTTACAGGAAATGCTACTGTTTTGTTTTATTGATAACTAAATATGCATGCATCCAAACTAAACAAACTATATATGTAAAATGCTTAGGATTTCATGTACTTTCATAATTTGCAACTTTCATCCCTGTTAAAGATGTTTAAAATTGTTGTTTGACTAAATGTGCATAAATGACATGCTAAAATGATTTATTTCACAACTAAATAACCGTAGCTCGGTTTTAAACAAACCTTATATGTAAATGGGGTGGAAAAATGCATAGATTAATATGGTCCCCTTTGTTTTGCTGTTTAACAATATTAAAATATGTTTTAGGGCAGAACAGTACCAAATCTAAAATATGCACATGAGGATTTTCTGGAATTGTTGTTTGTTGTTCCGGCCTCATTTAAACTTTCCTAGATAGGTAGTTTTATTATGTTTCACCTCTTGTCATGTTTGACAACATTTAATATTGTTGAGTACCTAAACTTTCGAGAGCGAACTGAATAACCCGAATGTGGTGTTTCGTCAATATGCAACTCGTTGCATATTGAGCTCCACTTAATTTGTAGGGTTGTTTGTTGCACTTTGCCATGCCATGCTTCATTAAACCGGACATGCATCATACTTGTTTGTGCATCATGCCATGTTTATGCTTGAGCATTTAACATGTTGTTTGGTTCTTTCCGGTGTTGCTTCTTAGTTCCGGTAATGTTGCGATTGTGAGGATTCGTTCGACTACGCCCGTTCATCTTCTTCATGGACTCGTTCTTCTTCCTAGCGGGATTTCAGGCAAGATGACCGTCACCTTGGATCTCATTACTATCATTGCTATGCTAGTTGCTTCGTTCTATCGCTATGCTGCGCTACCTATCATTTGTTCTTCAAGCCTCCCAAATTGCCATGTCATCCTCTAACCTTTTCACCCTTCCTAGCAAACCATTGCTTGGCTATGTTACTGCTTTGCTCAACCCCTCTTATTGCATTGTTAGTTGCAGGTGAAGGTGAAGATTGCTCCATGGTGGACAGGATTATGTTGGGATATCACAATATCTCTTATTTAATTAATGCATCTATATACTTGGTAAAGGGTGGAAGGCTCGACCTTATGCCTGGTGTTTTGTTCCACTCTTGCCGCCCTAGTTTCTGTCATACCGGTGTTATGTTCCCGGATTTTGCGTTCCTTACGCGGTTGGGTGATTTATGGGACCCCCTTGACAGTTCGCTTTGAATAAAACTCCTCCAGCAAGGCCCAACCTTGGTTTTACCATTTGCCTCACCACCACCTATACCTTTCCCTTGGGTCGGCCAACCCGAGGGTCATCTTTATTTTAGCCCCCCCCGGGGGCCAGTGCTTCTCTAAGTGCTGGTCAGAACCGAGCAACCTGCGGGGCCACCTCGGGGCAACTTGAGGGTTGGTTTTAATCGTAGCTTGACTTATCCGGTGTTGCCCTGAGAACGAGATATGTGCGGATCCTATCGGGATTGTCGGCGCATCGTGTGGCTTTGCTGGTCTTGTTTTACCATTGTCGAAATGTCTTGTAAACCGGGATTCCGAGACTGATCGGGTCTTCCTGGGAGAAGGAATATCCTTCGTTGATCGCGAGAGCTTATCATGGGCTAAGTTGGGACACCCCTGCAGGGTTTAAACTTTCGAGAACCGTGCCCGCGGTTATGTGGCAGATGGGAATTTGTTAATGTCCAGTTGTAGATAACTTGACACCAGATCCGAATTAAAACGCATCAACTGTGTGTGTAGCCGTGATGGTCTCTTCTCGGCGGAGTCCGGGAAGTGAACACGGTTTTGGGTTATGATTGACGTAAGTAGGAGTTCAGGATCACCTCTTGATCATTGCTAGCTTCACGACCGTTCCGTTTGCTCTCTTCTCGCTCTTATTTGTGTATGTTAGCCACCATATCATGCTTAGTCGCTGCTGCAACCTCACCACTTTACCCCTTCCTTACCCATTATGCTTTGCTAGTCTTGATACCCATGGTAATGGGATTGCTGAGTCCTCGTGGCTCACAGATTACTACAACAACAGTTGCAGGTACAGTTTATGCGATGATCATGACACGAGAGTGATGTTTGCTTGTTTTGGAGTTCTTCTTCTGCTTCTTCTTCAGGGGATAGGTTCCAGGTCGGCAGCCTGGGCTAGCAGGGTGGATGTCGTTTGAGTTTCTGTTTGTGTTTCATCCGTAGACGGATGATGCTCTTATGTAAGACGATGTTGGATTCATGTGGCATTTTATGCCTCTTGTATGTATCCCCATCTATTATGTAATGTTGATGTAATGATATCCACCTTGCAAAAGCGTCTTCAAGATGCGCTTCTATCCTTGGTGGGACCTTCGAGTTCCTTTAGGATAGGGTCGCATCTTGGGCGTGACAAGTTGGTATCAGAGCCTCGACCGACCATAGGAGCCCCCTTGATTGTTGGCCGTTGTTGAGTCTAGAAGAAAAATGTTTTCGGAGTCTAGTTATATCGGAGAGTAGGAATTCTTTCTACTCCTATGCCCCTTCGTCGCTCTGGTGAGGAATATTGATGTAGGTGTTTTGATATGCTCCTCTTCTCCTTCAAATTTTCTTTAGGATCACGCGGTTAGATTTCCTATCATTGGTTCTCAGCTGTTTTCATCGGGTGCATTTCTCGTCAAGTTGATTCGACCCTCTTTTGTTTTTGCAAGATTAATCTTCAATTCTTTCTCAGCGACGAGGTTTTCTCCGTCCTCAGTTGTCTTTATTTTTCCCCGCCGCCCACCCTTTTCTTCTCGGAGTCGGAGTCCGTAATCGAGTATCCATCCAACTCGTGCGAAGCTTTTGCTTTCTTTCAACCGGTGTTTTCTCTTCAAGATATTCATCGGTTTCCCCTTCCAAGTTGCCGTTGTTTTTCCCGCCCTCCCACCCGCTTCTTCCCGGAGCCTGAGTCTCTTTCGAGCATCAATTTCATTCCTCTTCAATCTTCCCTCAATTGTTTCAATGGGTGAATTCTTGTTTCGTTCAACATTCTTCATCTCTTTTTCTTCTACGGTGGATTCAATTCCAATTTTCGGTAGTGATTATATTTTTTTCCTCGGCTTAAGTGTTTCCTCTTGCTCGTTCGTCTCTCACCAGTTTATCCTTCCGGAGTGCTCAAGACATCTCAGGAGATTTGTCTGTGTTCGAATTAATTCGAGGTTATCACCTCATTCAAATATTTCAATTGTTCCGGTGCATCAACTATCTGTTCAACATCTTATCCAATGGTGTTTTCTTTTAGTGGGCCCTAACCCACAGGTCTTTTCCCAGGATCTTACCTGACTCTTCTAATTATTCCGGAGCCATTCCTAATTCTTTTTAGAGTTTGACGTAAGTATGAATTTCATCAGTCAGATGCCATCTCCAAGATTGCTTTGAAATTCTTTTCATCTTTGGTTGAACCCTTCCTCTTTTTCATTCTACCGGAGTATCTCAGTAATTTTGGTGGTGTTTCTCGTCATCATTTGAAGATCAAAGAAGAGTTTCTCTAAATCTTGTCCGTTCTCTCAAAGATTCGCGGTTCTAGCTTCATGTTATCCTCTTGAATTATTCCATTTTTCAGATATTTTTTTCTTACCCATCCGGAGTATGTTAGAAGTTGTTTTCCCGTTTCTTTTCACTAGAGGCCATCATTCCAGAAGAATTCTTTGTCCTCACATTCCAGCTATCGTATCCAATAATCCAGGCGCTTCATTCAAGTGCTCTTTAACCAGTTCGAGTTCTTCCCGTTCTCTTGCATCTAAATTCCCTCTAGCATATTGGTTCTTCTAATTCTTCCCGGTGATTCTTTCTCTTTCATCAGTCATTTTTGAATTCTTACGGTGGTTTGTTCAAGGTTATTTTCTTTGATTATCATATCAATTCATTCGTTCTTTCAAATTCTACCGGTGGTTCATGAAGACCTTCTCAAGTTTACGTATGTCACTTCTCAATCCTTTTCAAGAAGAATAAGTAGTATGCAAAATCCATTGCTTGTCATCAATTTAATTTGATGAAGGATAAGCATACAATAAATCTTATTCTTATTTCCACAAAGTGATTAATCCCTTTCTCCGGAGTTTGTTCTTGATGAATAAATTTTAGTTCCAAGTGTTTTCCATCTTTTCTTTTCCGGAGTTCAAATTTCCTCGACCATTTCGTCGGAACCTCCATATAAATCATCGCAAGGTTCATCGTATTCTTTCATCCTTCATTTTTATCTCATCATCCTTTTGTTACCGGAGTTCTTCATGGTGGTTCCTCAAGGATTCTTTTCATTCTTCAATTGTTCTTCAAGATTTCTCTCGAAGTTATGAACCGCCAAGGTATACTAAAAAATAAACATGGTTCCCAACACATGTTTTTCCTTAGGAGTTCGAGTATTCTTCTTCTTGCATTTCGAAGTGCAATTCCTTCTACCTTATCTTCGAGGTGGTGTTATGTCACTCTTGACAATTTCCTTCATGTTTCATGATTCATATGTTGTCAAGAATGAGGTATTTTAAATCCATCATTTTCCCTTCGTTCAAGAGATCTTTTCGACCAATCAACTTCTTCGTTGGAGTTATCTTGTGTCAGATTTCACCTAAAGCTCTTCCTTAAGGGTTGTTGCTATTTGTGGTGATTATGCATGACCCAACCTTGCTTTTTATCCTCTTGGTGGAATAAGTTTTCATCTCTTTGGTGCTCTCAATCAAATCAATGGTTTCCATTAGTGCCCGGTTGTCACCTCATAGTCTTGAGATGTTTTCCATAAGCCCACTACAAGCTTATTCTTTTCGTTGTTGGTTTTGCAACAACTCTATTATAGCCTTCTTGGAAGGGTGCTTTCCAAGCTCATTTGTGGCAGAAGTTGGCATTTTCTCCTACATTATGTTATTCCAATGATCTATCTTCTATTCTTTCTTCCGGAGGCATTGTGATGTTGTGCTCTTCACCCATCACCTCCTTTGGTGAGGATTGTCTTCTTTTCTGGCTTATCCATTTAACCGGAGTGTTGTATCATCTCTTCAATATCTTTTCATCTCATCAAGTTTTCTTCTCTTCTCTACCAGAGTGCTGTCCAAATTCTGTCATTCTTGTTCCTTGGCTATCTCATTATACCGAGGTGGTCATATTCTTTTCGTTCGTGAAGCTCTTATTTCCATGTCTTTCAACCTTCAAGTTCTCGTAATACTCCTTGTTCCTCTTTTCTAACGGATTGTTTGCATTCTCGTTCATCTCTGTTGTACTCTTTCTTTTAAATTGCTCAACCTCTCATGGTTCGTGGTTTCACTCGTTCGTCAAAGAAGCAACTTTGTTTTACCACTTCCTCTTCCATTTTCCCTCCGGTGCCATCCTAGATCTCGGGACGAGATCCTCTCGTAGTGGTGGAGTGTTGTAACGCCCCAAGACCGATGCTCCAGATGCCTTCTATTTATTTTTGTTGTTTCCATGATTGTCATAATAAATTGTTGCATCATCATGCTTGTGTTATTTGTTTTTCTCACTTTGTGCATTCCATCTACATGTATGTTGCCATATGCATTTGCATCCATCATGTTCATGATTGCTTGCTTGCTTGTGAGGTTTGTTTTATTATTATTATTTGCAGCACGCATTCGTCTCCATATGATTGTTGTGCTTCTTTTCTTTTACTTGTTCATGTGCATTGTGAGATTCATCTTGTTACTTTACTTGCGCTAGGTATGTGTTGATATTCCTACCACTTGTTTCCTCTCTCAACCTATCAATGCAACATCTTCTCCTCCTTCCTTCTTCTTTCTTTCATTGTTGCAAGTGACATTTTCTCCTCCATAAATGTCCAATATTTTCCTATAAATATTAGACCATGTCCTAAACCTCTCTGTCCAAATTCATGATAGTTTAAGTTGATTTGGTTGGGTTCAAAATTGGCTCAAGTTTGAATTTAATTCAAACTTGAGTTATTTTTCTATACTTAAAAATGCCCAAAGCAATTTATCAAAATTCTGCACAAATTCTGGACTCCATATATATTCTCATATCTCTCTCATGCCTTCCCTTTATCTCTGAGCTTTTCTCTCTTATTTTCTATTTGAGGAAATTGAGAAAAGAAAGAATAAGAGGGAGAGAGAGAGCCCAGCTTCCAGCAGCAGCAATGCAGCCCAGCACCAACGCAGCAGTGCTGCTCCAGCCGAGTCGCGGCCCATCTAGCCCAGCCCCACAGCCTCGTTCCACTCTCCCGTGGTGAATCCATGCTGGACACCCGTTCGGACCCACTTGCAGCCTCTCCTTCCCCTGTTTTTCTTCCTCCTCCTGATCTCTTTTCTCTCACAGTAAAACCTCCAGGGGCGCCCACACATGGCCACCGTGGTTTCACCACGACCCCTCGATGCCTACTGGCCCTCCTATAAATCCAGCAACCTGCGCCCCCTAGGGTTTCCCTCTCGCCACCGCCACCCTTTCCCTTCCCCTGTTTCTCCTTCTTCCTCAAGAGACAGAGAACAGAGGGCACCACCGAGAGCTTTGCCATCTCCTGCTTGGTCGGAGGCCACCATAGTCGTCTCTAGCATGTCCATCTTCTTCGTCGACGTCGACTATGCCCGTTCAAACGTTTTCCCCGAGTCGGATCGCCAAGTTCCACGCCGAAGGCCTCCTCCCCTGCTTTCTCTGCTTCACGGACAGCAAGTCCACCGGAGATCTTCGGCTCCCCGCCGTCGACCTGCTGCGTCCCCGGCCACATCTTCTTGTCCTAGGTATACTAGGTATACCCAAACCCATCCCTGATCTTTCCTGTTGCCGACCGATCCCTGTACGCGTCGCTAGTTCCGTGCCTTCATCTAGCTGTCGGTGCTCCGGCGAAGTCTGCAACGTTTTTCTGTAGTTGTTGGGGTTGTTGTATCATGCTCGTCCAGCCCCGCTCTGGATCCCCTCGCGTACGCATCGCCCCGCGTCTGACCGCTCTCTGTAGTAGCGCCGCGCCTCTGCTTCGCCTTACCGCCGCGAGTTGCGTCGCCCGCGCCGAGCCGTGCTCGCGCACGAGCCTGGCCTCTGCTTCCGGCTCACCCCGCGCATATACGCCACATCCGCTGCCCGCGCGCAACTCACATGATTCCGCACGCCTGCCGTTGTAGCTCCTGCCTCGCCATGCATCGCCGCCATGACCGCAAGCTCCTGCTCCCACACATGCCCGCTGGCTTCATTGCTCATGCTGCCCTTGCTGCACCTTCACTGCCACACCTCCACGCACACGCATCTGCATACGCGCACGGCTGCGCTCGATGGAGAGCCCGTGGTCCTTCTTCGTCTTGCCGCCGCCATGACCAAGGCGACCTCAAGTCTTCCCGCGCACCGGAGCCTTTTGCATGATATCTCCTCGCAGCGCACCAACGCCCCTTTTCCGCACCCCCGCCGGTGCTCTACAGCCTCTATAGTCGCCGTCTTGATCGAGTTCGCCGCCGACAAAGATTCCTGTGCGTGGTCAGGGCTTGGCCTTGTCATCCATTCAAAGGGAGCCGTGCTCCTCCTCTAGCAAGATCCAGCGCTAGCCCAGCTGGTTAGCCACACGCGCTCGCACCTGGGAGGTCCTGGGTTCGAGCCCCAGGCCCCCCAAATTTTGCCCTGTTTCATTTCATTTTTGCTCCCACACACTCACCAGCTGTACCTCAAATCCTCTTGCGCCTCATTAACTCTCGGGCCGCTGCACTGTATTGCTTCTGGCCCGCGCATGTGTGTTTTTTTTCTGCTCCATGACATTTTGCATTTTCCAGTGCATGCATATTTACAGGAAATGCTACTATTTTGTTTTATTGATAACTAAATATGCATGCATCCAAACTAAACAAACTATATATGTAAAATGCTTAGGATTTCATGTACTTTCATAATTTGCAACTTTCATCCCTGTTAAAGATGTTTAAAATTGTTGTTTGACTAAATGTGCATAAATGACATGCTAAAATGATTTATTTCAAAACTAAATAACCGTATCTTGGTTTTAAACAAACCTTATATGTAAATGGGGTGGAAAAATGCATAGATTAATATGGTCCCCTTTGTTTTACTATTTAATAATATTAAAATATGTTTTAGGGCAGAACAGTACCAAATCTAAAATATGCACATGAGGATTTTCCGGAATTGTTGTTTGTTGTTCCGGCCTCATTTAAACTTGCCTAGATAGGTAGTTTTATTATGTTTCACCTCTTGTCATGTTTAACAACATTTAATATTGTTGAGTACCTAAACTTTCGAGAGCGAACTGAATAACTCGAATGTGGTGTTTCCTCAATATGCAACTCGTTGCATATTGAGCTCCACTTAATTTGTAGGGTTGTTTGTTGCACTTTGCCATGCCATGCTTCATTAAACCGGACATGCATCATACTTGTTTGTGCATCATGCCATGTTTATGCTTGAGCATTTACCATGTTCTTTGTTTCTTTGCGATGTTGCTTCTTAGTTCTGGTAATGTTGCGATTGTGAGGATTCGTTCGACTACGCCCGTTCATCTTCTTCATGGACTCGTTCTTCTTCCTAGGGGGATTTCAGGCAAGATGACCGTCACCTTGGATCTCATTACTATCATTGCTATGCTAGTTGCTTCGTTCTATCGCTATGCTGCGCTACCTATCATTTGTTCTTCAAGCCTCCCAAATTGCCATGTCAGCCTCTAACATTTTCACCCTTCCTAGCAAACCGTTGCTTGGCTATGTTACTGCTTTGCTCAGCCCCTTCTTATAGCGTTGTTAGTTGCAGGTGAAGTTGAAGATTGCTCCATGGTGGACAGGATTATGTTGGGATATCACAATATCTCTTATTTAATTAATGCATCTATATACTTGGTAAAGGGTGGAAGGCTCGCCCTTATGCCTGGTGTTTTGTTCCACTCTTGCTGCCCTAGTTTCCGTCATACCGGTGTTATGTTCCCGGATTTTGCGTTCCTTACACGGTTGGGTGATTTATGGGACCCCCTTGACAGTTCGCTTTGCATAAAACTCCTCCAGCAAGGCCCAACCTTGGTTTTACCATTTGCCTCACCACCACCTATACCTTTCCCTTGGGTCGGCCAACCCGAGGGTCATCTTTATTTTAGCCCCCCCGGGCCAGTGCTTCTGTAAGTGCTGGTCCAAACCGAGCAACCTGCGGGGCCACCTCGGGGCAACTTGAGGGTTGGTTTTACTCGTAGCTTGACTTATCCGGTGTTGCCCTGAGAACATGATATGTGCAGCTCCTATCGGGATTGTCGGCGCATCGGGCGGCTTTGCTGGTCTTGTTTTACCATTGTCGAAATGTCTTGTAATCCGGGATTCCGAGACTGATCGGGTCTTCCTGGGAGAAGGAATATCCTTCGTTGATCACGAGAGCTTATCATGGGGTAAGTTGGGACATCCCTGCAGGGTTTAAACTTTCGAGAGCCGTGCCCGCGGTTATGTGGCAGATGGGAATTTGTTAATGTCCGATTGTAGATAACTTGACCCCAGATCCGAATTAAAACGCATCAACCATGTGTGTAGCCATGATGGTCTCTTCTCGGCGGAGTCCGGGAAGTGAACACGGTTTTGGGTTATGATTGACGTAAGTAGGAGTTCAGGATCACCTCTTGATCATTGCTAGCTTCACGACCGTTCCGTTTGCTCTCTTCTCGCTCTTATTTGCGTATGTTAGCCACCATATCATGCTTAGTCGCTGCTGCAACCTCACCACTTTACCCCTTACTTATTAAGCTTTGCTAGTCTTGATACCCATGGTAATGGGATTGCCGAGTCCTCGTGGCTCACAGATTACTACAACAACAGTTGCAGGTACAGGTTATGCGATGATCATGACGCGAGAGCGATGTTTGCTTGTTTTGGAGTTCTTCTTCTGCTTCTTCTTCGATCAGGGGATAGGTTCCAGGTCGGCAGCCTGGGCTAGCAGGGTGGATGTCATTTGAGTTTCTGTTTGTGTTTCATCCGTAGACGGATGATGCTCTTATGTAAGACGATGTTGTATTCGTGTAGCATTTTATGCCTCTTGTATGTACCCATCTATTATGTAATGTTGATGTAATGATATCCACCTTGCAAAAGCGTCTTCAAGATGTGCTTCTATCCTTGGTGGGACCTTCGAGTTCCTTTAGGATAGGGTCGCATCTTGGGCGTGAAAATCTATGAATATTGGAGTTGCTTTACTATCTCCTGGCGTTTGGATATTTTGCAAAGACCTTGTTTAACCCTTCAGATTCTAACATGTTCGTCTTCCCCTTGCATGCCTTATATAGAAGAATGGTACTTCAATTTTAAAACATGCTACAACAGGGAGATGGAATAGATACTAAAGAATAGAAAGGCATGACATATTGACATGTATTCCCTCCATCCGGAAATAAATGGATGAGTCTAGGCGTATTTCAGTTCTAGATACATCAATTTTTATCCATTTCGGCAATATGTAATCCGGATAGAGGGAGTATGATGTAAGAGCTAGGGATACGACATGACAATAGAGTAAAAAACACTAGTTGAATGTAAAACTGTATGCTAGCGGAATCAATACGGAAAAACACTAAGGCAACATATGTGTGTATGATTGGGAAACTAAGATGACATTGCAACAGACCACTAGAACAACACTTCAATGTAAAAAACATGGTATGGTAGACAGATGAAGTACATACTGATGAATAACAATGCATAAGATATTCAGAAGCATGATTTCCAAACTAAGCAGATGGCATTGCGATAGAGTAGAATGACAGTACTTGAATTTGAAAACATGTTATCATGAATGGAATAGGTACTAAAAACAGGAAGGCATGACATATTTACATGCATGATCAGCAAGCTAAGCACATGGCATTGCAACAGAGTAGATGCACTCCAGGACATTATATGCATGTTGTAGCCATATCACCGCCCAAGTTAGAGGAAGGATCTTGTGGGGTGAAGAAGATTCATCATCTTTCTGCAAGTCTTCTGAAGAACTGCCTTTACATGTTCCACCATATTGGATATCATTGACATCAAGTTTGTTGGCCGTTACATTGCTCTGTTAGGTTCTTGTGGATATATCAATGTGTACAGTTATATCTGACATGCATGGAAGACAACTAGTAGTTGGATTTATGTAATGAGTTCCTGTAGGAGATGTCATAAATAGTAGGACTGGGGTTAACTAGCAGCAACAAGTCTCAAAAACTAAAGGGAGAACACAGATCAAAGCTATAGAATATGTATCGTTTGTACTCGAGATTAACTAGATGGCACACAAAAATATTAAAGAACAACATAGGTAATACTGGAAGTGGTATAATACTATAATCACTAGCCTATGGGATAGAATTGGCTTATGGATGATAACTATCGAACATTGTTACCTAAAGAACAAGTCTCTTAGCTGAACTATGGAACAACGTTAACTCCTAAACAAGACCCATAAGAGATCAGCATGAATATACAGTGAAATGTGATAATCTATTTTCCATGCTTAGATGAATAACACAGCCATAAATGTTGCACACAAGTAAGATGAGGGTACAATCTATCTGGACGCCATCCATAGGAGTTAGCATCATGCGCTGACTTGTCGATGGCCCTGTAGTTGTTGTGGCTGTCCATGTTGGGCACGTGCATTAGATGCACGGAACTGTTGAGTGGGGACTATAGCTCCCTTTTGGTGTATGATTCCCTTGTTAGAGCAGCTCCGGTGAGAAGGAAGACAATGTGGCTGAATATGCAGAAAACACATAATGTTAAAATGACACATATCACTGATCTGAAGAAATACCCTAAGGGATCAATAGTAAGGTACAAGAGTGGTCACACATCTGTTGACTGATGACTAAATTGGGGTCAAACGATTTTATTTTATTTTGGTACTGTCCGATCTACGCCGGATGACTTGATGGTCGTCTTGTGCCTCCCGGCTGACATGATTCAGAATCTTCCCCAAAGAGCCAGTGACCACAGGCAGAGCAGCCTGCCTCCGACGTCCGTGGCTGCGAGAACTCCGACCAAAACTCTGCTCCCCGCCCCACCGCACTGTAGTGGTTGCGCTACCCCCGGTCAATCCACAAAGATTCGCTGTCATCCAGATCCAGCGGCGGTAGTACCTTCAACCCACACAACTCTAAGATAGCCATGTAAGCGCTGCTTCCGTGGTGAACTTGCGCCCCCGCATCCCTATGTTAGACACCAGCCAACCGGCAGCCTAGGAGCTCCGCCGCCTCGAGGGGTGCTGCTTCCCATTGGGAATCGATTGGCCCAGAATAAAAATTCAGACAACTGCACCTAAAAAGTGATTTGAGATGAGTGTACGACCTAGCTTGTGCCCCGGTGACATAGGCAGCTCCAGCTGCTGAGTTGGTGAGGCTTGCACGGTTGTGGTGGCTGTAGGCGGTAGGAACACAGAGGTGTCACGACAGTCGATGGCTACGGGGAAGCAGCGCCAGGGCCCTGCTGGAAGCATCGGAAGTTGGAGCCGCTCCAGCGCCGTGCACAACGGCGGGGGTGAATCGGCTCCGGTACGGTTCATGTGGCCGTCGTCGTGGTAGCTCCGACAGCACGGAGTAAGAGGCACATGACCCTGTGCACGACGGCAAAGGGACAGCGCCTCCGACATTGGGGAGGAGGGCGGCGATGAATTTGGTGAGGTGGGGGCGCCATGGAGGAGGGGCTGAGGTTTCGCGGCTGGGGAGAAGGAAGCTTCCAGGGAGAAGGTGATTTGGCACCCATGAGGTATGAATGGGGAATTGGGAGGGGGAGCCATGTCTTACAGGCGCATTTGTCTGATATGTGGAGGGAGTTATAGTTCTACCCCTTCCTTTAGGCTTTTGGGCTTGGGTCTGTGTACTGAGGGTCGGGGATAGTAGAGTAACTTTGCTTCTCCCAAATAGTGGGCACGAGCGAATTCGGGCGAGGAGGGCGTGTTTTGAAATAATGGGCGCAAGCGATTTCAGTCGAGGAGGGCATGTTTTGAAATAGTCGGCGTGAGCGATTTCGGGCGAGGAGAGGGTGTTTTTCCGCCCATGGTTTATGAATTATTCGGCACATGTCATTTCGGTTGAGGAGAAGGCGCGCTTGGATGAAGTTACAAACCTACCCTCGATGTACAACGAGCCAATTGATGTGTGTCCCACATAGGCCGGTAATTTTGCATCTCCCATTTATTTTCTTGGGCGAATTCCACCGAGCAAAGGGTGTTTAGCGGCTCATTCAAATTTTGGGAGAACGAGCATCCACGTCTACCTTACCAAGTCGATTCCAATCAAATTTTGAAATATTAGCCTGCGACTTCTTTTTTAGATGGAGAGATGATGCTCGGGACTAATGTGTTTTTACATGGTCATTTCTAATGATTTACTATATGACAAATAGTTGACCCACTCAAAAACGGGAATCAAACCCAACAAGAAATATCTCGATTCAATGAAATAGCTCATTCACCAGGTCAAAATAGTAAACTAAATCCAAAATTGAACACCTCAATCGAGTAGCATGTTGTACAGTATTATAGTACTCCATGAACATGTTGAAAGTCAAATTAATGAACTTGTTTGATACACATATCTCCGTTCATGTGTGGATTGCACACAACATGTTCTCCAATTTAAATATTTGAGTGCAATTTTATATCGAAACATGGTTTATATCAGTCTTTGATGCATAAAACACGACCTCCCCCTCTCCCGGACTCTTGCTCTCTCTCTCTCGCCGACAATCTTCAATTCTATTGCACACATCCAAACACAAACCTTGTTGGTCTCTCTCTCTCCTTATATCTCTCTCTCTGTGTGTGTGTGTGTGTGGGGGGTCTTTCTAGTTCGCATGCACACTCCATGTATAGGCTCTCTCGCACACTATGTATGATTCTCTAGTCCAAGCTAAATATCTTGGGTGCACTCATCACAGACACAACAATTCCCTGGTTCATTGCCCGTAACTCTCTCACGCACCACTCTGCCATCTCGGAGCTCTTCCCTCTCTCTCTCTCAAACTCTCCATCTCCCTGGGTCACACATACACATGCATATCACTCACACTTGATTGACCCATCTAAAACTCTCTCTCTCTCTCTCTCCCTCGTTCTCTCTCCATCTCACACGCACACACACACAATCTCACGCCTAGGCAAGTATGATGGTCTCTCACTCAATTGTAGGCACACACACAGTCCCCCCTATATGTATATGACTAGCTAATTCTTAGTCTCCATCACAAACATGTGCATGGTCTATCTCGATTTCTCTCGGGGCATCTTTCTATCGCACACGCACCTCGTCCCTTGATCTTCCACCCATATAGTCCCTTCACGATCTCAAGGGATCTCTCTATCACAAACACACCCTCTCTCCCTCCCCATGCGTCCATCTTCTCCATGCGTCCCTCTCGACCTTTGTCCCTTGTTGGCCAGACCTCTTTTGGACATGTGTTATAGGGGTGTCTCTCTCTGTTGCAAACAATCACACACTAGCTATCTTCGTGTATCTCCTCACCTCGCTTTTCTATCTCGGAGATGCATGCGTGATATGTTCGCAAAAGAAACAAACACACCCTCTCTCTCTAATTTACCTTTTTTGTCCCTTTCTCTTTCACACACACTCTCTTTTTGCACACTCACTCATTCTCCTTCACACGCACTTAATCTCTCTTGACTTAGGCACTCTCTTCGGTCCATAGCATATAGATTTATTGAAAAGTCAAACATCACAAAGTTTGACCATGTACGTGGAGAAAAACATTTACATCTAGAACGACAAACATATATCATAAGATGCATCATGAGATGTAGTTTCGTATGATGTATCTTTGGTATTGTAGATATAAATAATATTTGCGTAAACCTGGTCAAAGTTTCCAAAATTCGACTTCTACAAAACTTATATGCACTGCATTATCGAGCGGATGGAATATCTCTTTCCCCCTCTCGCTGTCAGACGCACCACTCAGCCGTATCGAGCCTCCTCTATCTCTCTCAAACTTTATATGTCCCTGGTTCACACATACAAATGTCTCGCTTGCGCTACATAGACCCATCTAACAGTCTCCGCCCTTGTTCTCTGTCTATGTGACACGCACCCCCCTAGGTACCATAATAGCCTCATGCACTCCCCCCCTAAGTATGACTATCTCTCACTAGCCATCAGGAACACACGTATTGTCTCCTTCCATCCATACATCTATCTCGGTATCTCTTGGGGTATCTTCTATCGTGCACACACCTTGTCACTCGATCTCCCACCCATGTAGTCCCAAAATGATCTCCAGGGGATCTCTCTGTCACAAACATACACTCTCTCCTCCCCATGTCTGCATTTTCTCCATACGTCTCTCTCGACCTCTCTCCCTTGTTTGTCAGACCCCTCTTGGCCACGTGCTAGGGGTATTTCTCTCTTGGTTGCAAACAACCGCACACTATCTCCTCACCTCGCTTCCGCTATCGAAGATGCATGTGTGATATGTTTGCATAAGACACACACGCTTTTTCTCTACTTTATTGTGTGTTGTCCATGTCTCTTTCACACACGCACACACACTTTTTTCACTCACTCTTTCTATTTCACACACTCTCTCTCTGTAGTTAGGGACTCTCTCACGTCCATAAGCATATCGATGTTTGAAAAGTCAAACCTCAGAAAAGTTTGACCAGGTATATGTGGAGAAAAACATTTACATCTGGAACGATCAGTAGATTCATCACAACATGTACTTACTTCATACTATCATTTATCTTTGGTATTGTAGATATAAGTAATTTCGTAATAAACTTGGTCAAAGTTTCAAAAGTTTGACTTTAAAAAAAATATAGGCACTACATTATCAAATGGAGGGAGTAGCTCTTTCTCTCTCTCTCTACTATCTCTCACGGGCCTCCCCTCTCACTCGAAATCCCTATACCAAGGGATTATACGGTCACTGTGTCAGCGTATAGCTCCGTATATTGTTTAGTTGACGAGTCAACCACTCCACATGCTGCCTTCTCAGCTCATGTTCACTATCTTCGTGTGCTGGCCCATGTGGCAGTGGACAAAAATAAGTAAACTAGAGGACCATCTGACACGTGGTGAAGTAAGCAAAGTTGAAACCACTCGGGGTAGCATCCCGCACGGTAGTAAATTGAGAGCAGAGTTCTTCCGTGTGAAGGACGCACTCACGCACACTTCACCACTATGCGGTGGCATGCACAGAAGGATGCAGTCGCGCACACCCAGAACACAATACACACTAGCACACGTGTACACTGGCGTCTTCGCCGGCTGAGATGGATAGTGAGGCAGCCAACAAGCGGAGGCGGCTCAAGCCAAAGCCGCATCCGGCGAGCCTGGACTTCATCAGCAGCCTCCCCGATGACATGCCGCTCATCATCATCGGCCTCCTCCCCACCAAATCTGTCGTGCGGACCACCCTGCTCTCCCAGCAGTGGTGCCCCCTGTGGTGCCACGTCCCCCTCAACCTCACTGTAGACAGCTGCCTCTGCGATGAGGATTGCAAACGCATGGCCGAAGTCTCCAAGATCCTTTCTTCGCACCATGCGCCAACCAAACGCCTTGACATCCGCATGTCCAGTACCAACTGCAAGGTCCAAGCCAAGTTCTACGAGTGGTT
The DNA here is from genome assembly GCA_963921465.1 of Triticum timopheevii. NCBI lineage: Eukaryota > Viridiplantae > Streptophyta > Magnoliopsida > Poales > Poaceae > Triticum > Triticum timopheevii. The sequence goes on from OY997270.1 coordinate 112,718,816, forward strand.
CTTATCCCCCGCCCTAGATCAGCTCGAGGAGCTCAGGTTTGAAGCTGGACGATGTCGCTATCTGCCGCGCTCCGCCTCACACCAAGGCGCGATGGCTGAGTGTTGTGTTGCATTTTCACTTACAAGTGGGACCACAGTTGAGCAAACCAACTATCGGCAAACCCCCACCCCGCCCACTACGTGATGGCTGAGAACACAGGAGGGAGAAGAGATGGTTGTAGCACGGACTCCAAGAAAATTGGTGTCAGATGGGACTCGTGTGGGTGGCGTGTGCCATACTACTAGACATGAATGCTAGCTACGACCCATGCCACCCCACTATATCGAGGTGCTGGTTATGTAGAGCGAACACATTATCTCTCCAGGAGTACGGTACACCACTAGTACTACTCACATTGTCGCGAAATTTCTTAGAGTCTGTGCTCAGCCCTCCTCTCTCTCCCTTCTCAGCCAGCCAGCAGACGCGTGGAGCCCATCGTATGTTTGCTCACATGAGGTTTCACATGTCAATGAAAATGCAAGAGGACCCACTGAACCTGCACATCTTTCACCTTGATGTGCTGGTGATGAAAAACAAATCCAATAAAGATCTTCGATGACATCTTTTGTAGTTACTCAAGAGTAAGATTCTATTTACAGTCTAACCCAAGATGCACATCATGTGGCTTCAACTAGCACTCCATTTTCTTGCATGCCACGACCTGGATGCTGGATGTCCCACGTGTCGGCAAAAGGAGGAAGAACTTGACCAAAACTTCTCCACATTTAGACCAGAGAAGCAGGAAACACGGCAAGCCCTATGCCTACATCATACTACATAGATGCCCACTGTCGGTGTCAAAACCGGCGGATCTCGTGTAGGGGGTCCCGAACTGTGCGTCTAGGCGGATGGTAATAGGAGACGAGGGACACGATGTTTTACCCAGGTTCGGGCCCTCTTGATGGAGGTAAAACCCTACGTCCTGCTTGATTAATATTGATGATGTGTATTACAAGAGTGGATCTACCACGGGATCAAGGAGGCTAAACCCTAGAAGCTAGCCTATGGTATGATTGTTGTAATGGATGTTGTGTCCTACGGACTAAAGCCCTCCGGTTTATATAGACACCGGAGAGGGCTAGGGTTAGATAGAGTCGGTTACAATGGTAGGAGATCTACATATCCGTATCGCCAAGCTTGCCTTCCACGCCAAGGAAAGTCCCATCCGGACACGGGACGGAGTCTTCAATCTTGTATCTTCGTAGTCTTGGAGTCCGGCGGACGATGATAGTCCGGCTGTCCGGACACCCCCTAGTCCAGGACTCCCTCAGTAGCCCCCGAACCAGGCTTCAATGACGATAAGTCCAGCGCGTATATAGTCTTCAGCGTTGCAAGGCGGGTTCTCCTTTTACGTTCCATGTACCTGCCGAACAGTGTCCGGCTTCCTCATCAATGTTGCGCTTCTTGGCTTCTACGCCCAATAATGGCCTTCTTCCACGCGTCGCATGAATGCGAAAAGCCAGGGTATCTTTTATGTTTTGCCCCCTAGCTGTGCAAATAATCTGCCTATAAGAGAGGCAAGAATCCAGATCCAAATCACACCATCTTCCTTCCGTGAATACTCATCGGAGCGCTTTTGACCCAGAATCCATTCCATCATGGACCGTCGACGCGGCTCCTCTTCTCGCGCTCCCAGCCCTCTGCCAGGAGATTGGAGGAGATGCTCTGTTCCGCACAACGAGCTGGTGAAGCTCCAAGCGGAGGGATATCTCCCTTCGGCCTTCATGGTTCCGGTTCGAGCCGGGCTGGCCACCTACCAAGGTGGGAAGCAAACGGAGGCTACCCCAAGTCCCAACAAAGGGGAGCGGGTATGCTTCGTCCCCTATCTTATAAGGGGACTCGGATTTCCTATACATCCGTTCCTCTGCGGGCTCCTGGAGTTCTATGGACTCCAGCTCCATCACCTTACACCCGCCTCTATCCTGCATATCGCGGGTTACGTAGCTCTTTGCGAGCTATTTCTGGGCATCGAGCCCCATTTTGCACTGTGGAAGAGGTTGTTCTGCCTCGTACCCCGTTCTCACGAGGGGTCCATATATCAAGTGGGCGGCGCCGAAATATGGCGCATTGTCGGGACCGGATATCCATCCGGAACCCCTAAGAAGGCGTCTGAAGACTGGCCTTCGGAATGGTTTTACATAGAAGACGCTCCGCTACCGGACCCTGTTCGGATCGGCCTCCCGGAGTTCAGTACTGCTCCTCTGAAGAAACGCCTTAGTTGGCGCCCGTGGAGCCCCCAACTGGAGGAAGACAAGAGCGTCCATTATCTGATGGGCCGAATAAGGTTACTGGCCCACTCCGGGTTGACCATGTTGGAGTCATGGAAACATGCATTACGCGGGGGGTGCAGCCACTGCAATATAGGGGCCACCCCATGTGGGATTTCAACGGGGAAGACGATGCCACCCATCATGGCCGCAAAGGACCGGATTCGGCCGAGGATCTGGTGAAGATCCTGTCCGGCCTGTACAAGGGGGAGAAGGAGGACTTTCTCCAGACGAACCCATTGAATGGGTTCTCCATGAATAACCCTCGGCGTTGGGTAAGCGAACACTTTAAGGGCCCGACCCATGCTTTCAAAGTTTAAGCTTCTTATATTATGTCTTCGACACAGGAGCTGCGCCGGATTGTGGAGGACATGATTAGTCCAGCTCCGCAACCCGAGGATCCAGAGAGGTCCCAGGATCCGGCCTCCGAAGAGGATCCGGACATAAAGGTGGAGCTAATCGACGGGGTGTTCCACCAGCTCAGCATGGATAATGCTTTAGTCGCCATTACGGCTGACTACCCCGGAGTATATCCGGCTTCCCAGGTGATTGTGATGGAAGTCCTGACACCATTATCTCTTCCTTGCTCATTTCTGACCTTCGCGTACGATGGTGTTTTGCAGGAAGCGCCTTCAAGGCGGGAAGCCGAGCCCGCGGCGGCTGACCAACAAAGGCCAGCCCGGACCTGTAGGCGGAAGAGGAGCGCGGCGCGGAGTGAAACGTTGCCGCAAAGGTATAGCTCGCAGTTAATTATTTGGAGCAACGTTCCTAGGAAGCGTTTGAGTGCTCATGACTTTTGTAGGAGAAAAAGCACCCGCCGGACTGCGGGCATGGAGGTTGCCAATCCAACCTCTACCAGCCAGGCTCCAGCACCCGGTCTGGAGGAGGAGGCGAGCGCAAGGCGCGAGCCGGACACTCCTCCAATGGAGGATGCCGACAGGTTGTCCGCCACCAAGTCTGAGGTGGAGAGCGCCATGAACCATAGGCGCCGCCGGACAGTATTTCGTGACGCGTGCTTCTCCCCTGAGGCATTGAATGCCTTTAACGCGGGGGACGCGCACCTCCGTGCTGCTCAAGATGGTTTTACCAGAGCCACGGAGCAGTATGTGAAAGACATACGGGTAAAAGAATTTAACAATTATATATGCCAGTAGCCCCCGAGACTTAAAGTAGTTATGTTAACTGATTTAAGGATCATTTGAAATGCAGGATCTTACCGAGAAGAATACCCAATTGTCTCAGGAGCTACAAGAGTGCAAGGCCCAACTTGAGGCCGCACTTGCTGCCGCAGGAGGAAACACAGAGGCCCCTCCTGGTAACACATTTTTTTTAAAAAAATAAGCGCTGTGCGGCGTGCGCGCAAGTCTAATAATGACATTGCAGGTGCTGCCGGACAAGATCCGAACAGGCAAGAACTACTGCGCCAGCTGAAGGCCAGCGAGAGGGTGCTGAATAGAGTGCAGCAAGAAAGGAACAAGCTCCAAGATGCCCACGTCCAGCTTGGAGAAGAGCTGAAAGGCGTTCGGGCCGAGCTGTCCGGCTCCGTTAAGGAGAATCAGCGGCTTCGTCGTGACATCTATAGTAAGTGCTTGAGCGGACTCCTTTGAAAAGAAGAGTTCGGCGAGGAAGTCAATTGACAAAATATGTCTTGTAGGTATACTCACAGGTCGCCCTGCGGAGGAGATACCCGTATCAACGGGTGATCAACTTCCCGAGCTGTTGCAGCTGCTCGAACGAGTTCGGCAGGCAATGAGTGGCGTCATCCGGGCTTTATGGCCAGCCCTCTCCCTACCCGAGGGCCTTGGGGAGCTTGCGGAGAAGCTTCAGGGAGTGCGGCAGTGCTTCCGTTTATGGAAGATTTTGGCCTGCCGCCAAGGTGCCAGGGAGGCTTGGGCCATGGTGAAGACGCGGTACAAGAAGGCGGATCCCAACCACATGGCCGAGGTCAGACCTGTGGGGACCGATGGGAAGGAGATCCCTGTGAGTTTAGTATACGGCCAAGTAGAGTTGGCCGCTAAATTTTCCCAATGGGACTGTAAATTAGACAGCCTGTTAGACGGGATTGAGGAGGAATACAGTCAGTAGATTTGACAATGTATTTTAAAATGACATGTGAAATGCCTTCTAGCCGGATTGTAGATCGTTTGTCTTTGCCGACCTTTTCGCTTCAACCTCGGGACCCTAGAGTCCGGAGTGTGTCCGAATACCTTCTCGGTTAAGAAACAACCGGGGTATGCATGGAGACCAGGCGTAGGGGTCATTAGTGCTTTATCATACAAGTGCCCAACTAGTTATGTTATATTACATGGTTAGTAAGAAACATCTTCCAGGGAGAATAGTTCCGTTAAGGGTTCCTTTCCCTGGGAGGCATGCCCTAAAGTGCTTGTCCGGACTGCGAAAAAAGCAGAAAAACATCTGGGGGCAGATAAATAAGTAGGTAAAAAATCATCTTTCAAGTCACCGACCGAATATTCCCTTAAGAACGCTAGCTTTCGGCTTCACCCAGTCTGAGGTACACATCCGGCTGACCCGGCAGTAACAATCGCAGAGGTGCTCCCTTTACCTCCTAGCCGAACAATCGGGAACGTAGGGGTAAGCACAGGAGCCAGGCAACCCAGCTTGGCCAAAACTTAAGTCATATCGATGCATATAATGGTGAGTAAAAGGTACATGTGGAAGCTTGACACATGTGCTGGGCATGAAGCCCTTATAATTGAGCTTCTGGTAAAGAAGCCCCCGGGTATAATGAGTGCGGATGGCACATCAAGTATGTGCGAACAATGCGTTAGTAGGCCCTTAAGGGCTTTTTTAGGAAAAGGGTTAAGAGAAGAAAGAGAAACAAAAGATAGCGGAAGTGTAAAAATTTGGACGGGGGAAGGGGACGAACTCTTAGTCCAGCGCTAGGCATAGAATCTTCGGAGGCGGGCTGCATTCCATGGGTTCGGCTCGAGTCGGTTGTCCGACGCATTTCGTAGACGGTACACTCCGCTGGTCAGGACTTGATCGATGATGAAGGGGCCCTCCCATTTGGGCTTGAGCTTGTCCTTTTTCTTGTCCGGCAGGCGTAGAACTAGTTCGCCAACGTTGTAAGTCTTGGCCCGTACTTCTCTGCTTTGATATCTTCGAGCCTGCTGCTGATAGAATGCGGAACGAGCCTTGGCGACGTCGCGTTCTTCCTCCAATGTGTCCAAGCTGTCCTGCCGATCCAGCTCGGCTTCTCTTTCTTCGTACATGCGCACTCGAGGTGAGTCATGAATGATGTCGCAGGGCAGAACTGCCTCTGCGCCGTATACCATAAAAAATGGTGTGAATCCGGTAGTACAGTTGGGCGTTGTCCGCAGCCCCCAGAGTACAGAGTCGAGCTCCTCTACCTAGTGCGTGTCAGATTTCGTAAGTGACCGCACTAGTCTGGGTTTGATGCCGCTCATTATTAGACCGTTTGCTCGTTCCACTTGACCGTTGGTTTGAGGGTGATAGACTGAAGCGTAATCGAGCTTGATGCCCATGTTTTTGCACCATGACTTAACCTCGTCGGTCGTGAAGTTCGTGCCATTATCGGTGATGATGCTATGGGGGACACCATAACGGTGTACTACCCCGGATATAAAGTCTATCACTGGTCCGGACTCTGCCGTTTTGACTGGCTTGGCCTCTATCCATTTGGTGAATTTGTCCACCATGACCAATAGGTACCTTTGCTTGTGGGTTCCCCCTTTAAGGGGTCCAACCATGTCAAGCCCCCAAACCGAGAACGGCCAGGTAATAGGTATAGTTTTGAGGGTGGTGGGTGGCATATGGCTCTGATTAGCAAAGAGCTGACAACCGACGCATCTTTGGACTAAGTCGTGAGCATCTGACCGGGCCGTCGGCCAATAAAATCCTGTACGGAATGCATTTCCTACAAGGGCCCGAGCTGCTGCATGGTGTCCGCCTAGTCCGGCATGAATTTCAGCCAGAAGGTTTCGCCCTTCCTCTTCAGAGATACACCTTTGAAGGACTCCGGTTGTGCTTTTCTTATAATGTTCTCCCTCATGGACCTTGTAGGCTTTAGATCGCCGGACTATGCAGCGGGCCTTATTTTGGTCTTCGGGAAGTTCCTGCCTAAGCAAGTAGGCTAGGAATGGTTTTGTCCACGGGGCGATTACTGCCATTATGTCGTGGGCTGAAGGTGTTATGTCATCGGCTGAATCGCCGGTTGGCGCGGCTTTTTCCGGTTTATTATTTCCGGACTCCTCTTCCCATAGTACGGATGGCTTGAAGAGCCGTTCCAGGAAGATGTTTGGAGGGACAGCGTCACGTTTTGCGCCGATGCGTGCCAGTACGTCGGCTGCTTGGTTATTATCCCGAGCTACGTGATGGAATTCAAGTCCTTCAAACCGAGCTGACATTTTTAGGACAGCGTTGCGATATGCTGCCATTTTCGGATCCTTGGCGTCAAAGTCTCCATTTATTTGGGATATTGCAAGGTTTGAATCCCCGCGCACCTCTAGGCGTTGAATGCCCATGGAGATTGCCATCCGGAGGCCATGTAAAAGGGCCTTGTATTCGGCTATGTTGTTGGAGTCCGTGTACATTATCTGAAGTACGTATTGGACTGTGTCCCCGGTTGGGGATGTCAATACGATGCCAGCCCCCAATCCGGCCAACATTTTAGAGCCGTCGAAGTGCATAGTCCAATTGGAGTATGCGCCATACTCTTTAGGGAGTTCGGCTTCGGTCCATTCAGCGACAAAATAAGCCAAAACTTGTGACTTTATAGCTCGCCGAGGTTTTTAAGTTATATCGAATGGTAAGAGCTCAATGGCCCATTTTGCAATCCTGCCTGTCGCATCGCGGTTGTTTATGATGTCGTTGAGGGCCACTTCGGAGGCCACTGTTATCGAACACTCTTGAAAGTAGTGTCGGAGCTTCCGGGATGCCATGAACACCGCATACGCTATCTTTTGATAGTGCGGGTAACGGGACTTGCAGGGTGTTAACACAGTGGATACGTAGTACACTGGTTTTTGAAGAGGGAATTTATGCCCTTCTGTCTCTCGTTCGACGACGAGTACCGCGCTTACAACTTGATGTGTTGCCGTGATGTATAACAACATTGGTTCGCCCAGGTTGGGCGCAGCCAGGACCGGATTTTTTGCCAATATGGCCTTTATTTCTTCGAGTCCGGCAGTGGCAGCATCCGTCCACTCGAAGTGTTCGGTGCGCCTAAGGAGGTGATAGAGGGGCAATGCCTTTTCTCCCAAGCGGGAGATAAAGCGGCTTAAAGCCGCCACGCATCCAGTCAATTTTTGTATCTGTTTGAGGTCTTTTGGAATATCCAGCTGTGACAGAGCTCGGATCTTGGCCGGGTTTGCTTCAATTCCTCTACTGGATACAATGAAGCCCGGCAGCTTTCCGCCTGGTACGCCGAAAACGCATTTTTCCGGATTCAGCTTGATGTCATATGCTCTAAGGTTGTCGAATGTGAGCCTCAAATCGTCTACTAGAGTTTCGACGTGTTTGGTTTTGACGACTACGTCATCTATGTATGCCTCTACTGTTTTGGGGATCTGGGTTGCCAGACATGTTTGGATCATGCGCTGATATGTTGCGCCGGCGTTTTTAAGTCCGAAGGGCATCGTGTTGAAGCAGAATGGTCCATATGGAGTGATGAATGCCGTTGCGGCTTGGTCTGCTTCCGCCATCTTGATTTGATGGTAGCCGGAGTATGCGTCGAGGAAGCACAGTGAATCATGTCCTGCGGTAGCGTCGATTATCTGGTCGATGCGGGGGAGGGGGAAGGGATCCTTTGGGCAGGCCTTGTTGAGGTCTTTAAAATCGACACATAGGCGCCAGGATTTGTCCTTCTTTGGTACCATTACCAGGTTTGCTAGCCAATCCGGATGTTTGATGTCTCTGATGAATCCGGCTTCCAATAGTTTGGCTAGCTCTTCTCCCATTGCCTGTCTTTTAGGTTCAGAAACTCATCGAAGAGCCTGTTTGACTGGCTTGAATCCTTTTAGGATGTTTAGGCTGTGTTCTGCCAATCTGCGTGGGATTCCAGGCATATCCGAAGGGTGCCAGGCAAAAATGTCCCAATTTTCTCGAAGGAATTTTCGCAGTGCGGCGTCTACATCAGGGTTCAACTGTGCCCCGATGGAAGCCGTCTTTGTCGGGTCCGTTGGATGGACCTGGAATTTTATTATTTCATCTGCTGGTTTAAAGGAGGTTGACTTGGATCTCTTATCGAGTATCACATCCTCCCTATTCACCGTAGAGCGCAGCGCGGTGAGTTCTTCTACCGCTAGGGCTTCGGATAGTGCCTCCAGGGCTAATGCGGCTGTCTTGTTTTTGGCGCGGAGTGCTATGTCCGGATCACTAACGAGAGTGATTATTCCGCCGGGCCCAGGCATTTTGAGCTTCATGTACCCGTAATGAGGTACGGCTTGAAAAATTGTGAATGCCTCTCGTCCTAATATAGCGTGATATCCGCTGTTGAACGGGGCCACTTGGAACATGACTTCTTCGGATCTGTAATTGTCCGGCGAGCCGAACACCACATCGAGTGTGATTTTTCCGGTGCAGCGCGCTTCCCGGCTAGGGATTATTCCTATGAAGGTTGTGCTGCTTCGCTCAATGCGGCTCCAGTCTATTTCCATTTTTTGAAGAGTTTCCTCATAGATGAGGTTTAGTCCGCTGCCGCCATCCATGAGGACCTTTGTAAGTCGAAAGCCGTCCACTATTGGACTAAGCACCAGTGCGGCTGGTGCTCGGGCTGTTCGGAATTTAGGTTCGTCGCTGGCGTTGAAGGTGATGGCTGTGTCGCTCCATGGATTTGTTGTTGCTACTTGGTAGACTTCGGCGAGGCCGCGGATTGTTCGTTTCCGCATTTTATTTGATGCGAAGGTCTCGAAGACTGTTGATACCGTACCGGCATTGTTGGAGTGGTTTTCCGGGGCTAGAAGCTCCTCGCCACTTTTGGCCACCTGCTGAAATATCCAACATGCTCGAAGGCTATGTGTTGAGACGGCGCCCTCTGTACTGTGAATTTTACAGGGTCCGCTAAGCCATCCCTCCAGTACGGTTCCGTGCCCTCTATGGGGTTTTTGCTTTTTGGTTTTTGTATCTGGGGCCTGAGTGTAATGCACCCTTTTGTTGCGAACTAGGGTTGTATTCGGGGCCGGATTGTCCCAAAACTGGTTTTCAGTTTTCCGGAAACTCTCCATCGCACAGTACTTTCGTACTATGGACGCCAGGTCGGCGAAGCGTGTAATTTCACGACGGCTGATGGCGTTCAATATTCCCTTGTCCGTGCAATTATTGCAAAAAATTGAGATTGCGTTTTCCTCTCGGCAGTCCTTTATCCTGTCCATAACCAGGAGGAACCTGGCCCAGTAGTGATGTACTGTTTCAGCGGGCTCTTGCCGTATTAGAGATAGATCGCATATGTCTGGGCGGGTGGGTGGAATAAAGTCCGGAACCCTACCCATCTCAAGGCTTGAAGGCCGTGAAGTTTCCAAATTTGGAAGCTTGGATTGCTGGACGTCGTCCAACGAGTCCGGTCCGATGCCTGACTTTAAGTTCAGTGCTTGACTGAAGTACGTCCCTCCGCGAGAATCCGGCATGGAGGGTTCGGGAGCCCAGACATGACTAGTTTTCAATACAGGAGAAGAGTCGCCGCATTGTTCCTCTACCACTGTGACATGGTGGGTGGCCTGGGGAGAGTTAATCTTTCTTAGATCGGTTTTAAGCCCAATCTGATTGTAGTCCATAGCGACGCCCAGGGCGGCGATGCGATCCAAGAGCTCGTTGACAGACGAAACCTCTATCGGATCCAGCTGCTCGGCAAATTCCGAGCTGACGTGAAGATTGCTTTTGACGACTTGAGAAGTCATTGTCGAAGCGGTGGCCGGACAGGCGGTCATGAGAAAACCACCTAGCCGGATAGTTTGGCCGGCGGCCAAGGCCCTTTTGGCGAAAATACCGTCCTTGAAGACGGGTGGAGGCATCCTTCCTATCGGCGACGGCACAGAGGAACTCTAGATGAAAGCACCAATGTCTGTGTCAAAACCGGCGGATCTCGGGTAGGGGGTCCCGAACTGTGCATCTAGGCGGATGGTAACAGGAGACGAGGGACACGATGTTTTACCCAGGTTCGGGCCCTCTTGATGGAGGTAAAACCCTACGTCCTGCTTGATTAATATTGATGATGTGTATTACAAGAGTGGATCTACCACGAGATCGAGGAGGCTAAACCCTAGAAGCTAGCCTATGGTATGATTGTTGTAATAGATGTTGTGTCCTACGGACTAAAGCCCTCCGGTTTATATAGACACCGGAGAGGGCTAGGGTTACACAGAGTCGGTTACAATGGTAGGAGATCTACATATCCGTATCGCCAAGCTTTCCTTCCACGCCAAGGAAAGTCCCATCCGGACACCGGACGGAGTCTTCAATCTTGTATCTTCGTAGTCTTGGAGTCCGGCGGACGATGATAGTCCGGCTGTCCGGACACCCCCTAGTCCAGGACTCCCTCACCCACCTCATGTAGTCATGCTATCACCATATTTCTCGGCCTCCGTGCGACATCTAGCTCTAGTTAATCTTGAAGGAAATATGCCCTAGAGGCAATAATAAAGTTATTATTTATTTCCTCATATCATGATAAATGTTTATTATTCATGCTATAATTGTATTAACCAGAAACATGATACATGTGTGAATACATAGACAAACTTAATGTCACTAGTATGCCTCTACTTGACTAGCTCATTTATCAAAGATGGTTATGTATCCTAACCATAGACATGTGTTGTCATTTAATTAATGGGATCACATCATTAGGAGAATGATGTGATTGACTTGACCCATTCCGTTAGCTTAGCACTTGATCGTTTAGTATGTTGCTATTGCTTTCTTCATGACTTATACAAAGTTCCTATAACTATGAGATTATGCAGCTCCTGTTTACCGGAGGAACACTTTGTGTGCTACCAAACGTCACAACGTAACTGGGTGATTATAAAGGAGCTCTACAGGTGTCTCCAAAGGTACATGTTGAGTTGGCGTATTTCGAGATTAGGTTTTGTCACTCCGATTGTCGGAGAGGTATCTCTGGGCCCTCTCGGTAATGCACATCACTATAAGCCTTGCAAGCAACGTAACTAATGAGTTAGTTTCAGAATGATGCATTACGTAATGAGTAAAGAGACTTGTCGGTAACGAGATTGAACTAGGTATTGGATACCGATGATCGAATCTCGGGCAAGTAACAAACCGATGACAAAGGGAACAACGTAGGTTGTTATGCGGTTTGACCGATAAAGATCTTCGTAGAATATGTAGGAGCCAATATGAGCATCCAGGTTCCGCTATTGGTTATTGACCGGAAACAGTTCTAGGACATGTGTACATAGTTCTCGAACCCGTAGGGTCCGCACGCTTAACATTACGATGACAGTTATATTATGAGTTTATAGTTTTTGATGTACCGAAGGTTGTTCGGAGTCCCGGATATGATCACGGACATGACAAGGAGTCTCGAAATGGTCGAGACATAAAGATTGATATATTGGAAGCCTATATTTGGATATCGAAATCGTTCCGGGTGAAATCAGGATTTTACGGGAGTACCGGGGGGTTACCGGAACCCCCCCCCCCCCTCGGGGGGGGGGGGTTATTGGGCCTACATGGGCCCTAAGGGAGAAGAGGAGGGCCGGCCAAGGCAGGCCGCGCGCCTCCTCCCCCCTAGTCCGAATAGGACAAGGAAGGGGGGGGGGCGCCCCCCTTTTCTCTTTCCCCCTTCCCCCTTCCTTGTCCAATCGGGAGTAGGACTCCTCCAGGCGCACCCCTAGGGGCTGGCCGCACCTCCCCCCATCCTCCTTTATATACGGGGGCAGGGGGCACCCCATAACACACAAGTTGATCTTCGTGATCGTTCCTTAGCCGTGTGCGGTGCCCCCCTCCACCATATTCCACCTCGGTCATATCGTAGCGGTGCTTAGGCGAAGCCCTGCGTCGGTAGAACATCATCACCGTCACCACGCCGTCATGCTGACAGAACTCTTCCCCGACACCCTTCTGGATCGGAGTCCGGGGATCGTCATCGAGCTGAATGTGTGCTGAACTCGGAGGTGCCGTACGTTCGGTACTTGGATCGGTCCGATCGTGAAGACGTACGACTACATCAACCGCGTTGTTCTAACGCTTCCGCTTTCGGTCTACGAGGGTACGTGGACAACACTCTCCCCTCTCGTTGCTATGCATCACCATGATCTTGCGTGTGCGTAGGATTTTTTTTAAAATTACTACGTTCCCCAACAGTGGCATCCGAGCCTGGTTTTATGCGTAGATGTCATATGCACGAGTAGAACACAAGTGAGTTGTGGGCGATACAAGTCATACTGCTTACTAGCATGTCATACTTTGGTTCAGCGGTATTGTGAGATGAAGCGGCCCGGACCAACATTACGCGTACGCTTACGCGAGACTGGTTTCACCGTTACGAGCACTCGTTGCTTAAAGGTGACTGGCGGGTGTCTGTCTCTCTCACTTTAGTTGAACTGAGTGTGGCTACGCCCGGTCCTTGCGAAGGTTAAAACAACACTAACTTGACGAACTATCATTGTGGTTTTGACGCGTAGGTAAGAACAGTTCTTGCTCAGCCCGTAGCAGCCACGTAAAATTTGCAACAACAAAGTAGAGGACGTCTAACTTGTTTTTGCAGGGCATGTTGTGATGTAATATGGTCAAGACGTGATGCTATATTTTATTGTATGAGATGATCATGTTTTGTAAACCGAAGTTATCGGCAATTGGCAGGAGCCATATGGTTGTTGCTTTATTGTATGAAATGCAAAAGCCCTATAATTGCTTTACTTTATCACTGAGCGGTTGCGATAGTCGTAGAAGCAATAGATGGCGTAATGACAACAATGCTACGATGGAGATCAAGGTGTCGCGCCGGTGACGATGGTGATCACGATGGTGCTTCGGAGATGGAGATCACAAGCACAAGATGATGATGGACATATCATATCACTTATATTGATTGCATGTGATGTTTATCCTTTATGCATCTTATCTTGCTTTGATTGACGGTAGCATTTTAAGATGATCTCTCACTAAATTATCAAGAAGTGTTCTCCCTGAGTATGCACCGTTGCGAAAGTTCTTCGTGCTGAGACACCACATGATGATCGGGTGTGATAGGCTCTAGGTTCAAATACAACGGGTGCAAAACAGTTGCACACGCAGAATACTCAGGTTAAACTTGACGAGCCTAGCATATACAGATATGGCCTCGGAACACGGTGATCGAAAGGTCGAACGTGTATCATATAGTAGATATGATCAACATAGTGATGTTCACCATTGAAACTACTCCATCTCACGTGATGATCAGACATAGTTTAGTTGATTTGGATCACGTGATCACTTAGATGACTAGAGAGATGTCTGTCTAAGTGGGAGTTCTTAAGTAATATGATTAATTGAACTTAAATTTATCATGAACTTAGTACCTGATAGTATTTTGCTTGTCTATGTTTGTTGTAGATACATGGCTCGTGTTGTTGTTCCGTTGAATTTTAATGCGTTCCTTGAGAAAGCTAAGTTGAAAGATGATGGTAGCAAGTACACGGACTGGGTCTGTAACTTGAGGATTATCCTCATTGCTGCACAGAAGAATTACATCCTGGAAGCACCGCTGGGTGCCAGGCCTGCTGCAGATGCAACTAACGAAGTCAAGAACGTATGGCAGAGCAAAGCTGATGACTACTCGATAGTTCAGTGTGCCATGCTTTACGGCTTGGAACCGGGTCTTCAACGACGTTTTGAACGTCATGGAGCATATGAGATGTTCTAGGAGTTGAAGTTAATATTTCAAGCAAATGCCCAGATTGAGAGATATGAAGTCTCCAATAAGTTCTATAGCTGTAAGATGGAGGAGAATAGTTTTGTGGGTGACCACATACTCAAAATGTCTGGGTATAATAATCACTTGATTCAACTGGGAGTTAATCTTCCTGATGATAGTGTCATTGACATAATTCTCCAATCACTGCCACCAAGCTACAAGAGCTTCGTGATGAACTATAATATGCAAGGGATGGACAAGACTATTCCCGAGCTCTTCGCAATGCTAAAGGCTGCGGAGGTAGAAATCAAGAAGGAGCATCAAGTGTTGATGGTCAATAAGACCACTAATTTCAAGAAAAAGGGCAAAGGGAAGAAGAAGGGGAACTTCAAGAAGAACAGCAAACAAGTTGCTGCTCAAGAGAAGAAACCCAAGTCTTGACCTAAGCCTGAGACTGAGTGCTTCTACTGCAAGCAGACTGGACACTGGAAGCGGAACTGCCCCAAGTATTTCGCGGATAAGAAGGATGGCAAAGTGAACAAAGGTATATGTGATATACATGTTATTGATGTGTACCTTACTAATGCTCACAGTAGAACCTGGGTATTTGATAATGGTTCTGTTGCTAATATTTTGCAACTCAAAACAGGGACTACGGATTAAGCGAAGATTGGCTAAGGACGAGGTGACGATGCGTGTGGGAAATGGTTCCAAAGTCGATGTGATCACGGTCGGCACGCTACCTCTACATCTACCATCGGGATTAGTTTTAGACCTAAATAATTGTTATTTGGTGCCAGCGTTGAGCATGAACATTATATCTGGATCTTGTTGATGCAAGAAGGTTTTCATTTAAATCAGAGAATAATGGTTGTTCTATTTATATGAGTAAATTCTTTTATGGTCATGCACCCTTGAAGAGTGGACTATTTTTATTGAATCTCGATAGTAGTGATACACATATTCATAATGTTGAAGCCAAAAGATGTAGAGTTCATAATGATAGTGCAACTTATTTGTGGTACTGCCGTTTAGGTCATATCGGTGTAAAGCGCATGAAGAAACTCCATACTGATGGACTTCTGGAATCACTTGATTATGAATCACTTGGTACTTGCGAACCATGCCTCATGGGCAAGATGACTAAAACGCCGTTCTCCGGAACTATGGAGCGAGCAACTGATTTGTTGGAAATCATACATACTGATGTATGTGGTCCAATGAATATTGAGGCTCGCGGCAGGTATCGTTATTTTCTCACCTTCATAGATGATTTGAGCAGATATGGGTATATCTACTTGATGAAACACAAGTCTGAAACATTTGAAAAGTTCAAAGAATTTCATAGTGAAGTGGAAAATCATCGTAACAAGAAAATAAAATTTCTACGATCTGTTCGTGGAGGAGAATATTTGAGTTACGAGTTTGGTTTACATTTGAAGCAATGCGGAATAGTTTCGCAACTCACGCCACCCGGAACACCACAGCGAAATGGTGTGTCCGAACGTCGTAATCGTACTTTACTGGATATGGTGCGATCTATGATGTCTCTTACTGATTTACCGCTATCGTTTTGGGGTTATGCTTTAGAGACGGCCGCATTCAGGTTAAATAGGGCACCATCAAAATCCGTTGAGATGACGCCTTATGAACTATGGTTTGGCAAGAAACCAAAGTTGTTGTTTCTTAAAGTTTGGGGCTGCGATGCTTACCTGAAGAAACTTCAACCAGATAAACTCGAACCAAAATAGAAGAAATGTGTCTTCATAGGATACCCAAAAGAGACTATTGGGTACACCTTCTATCACAGATCTGAGGGCAAGATTTTCGTTGCTAAATTCGGATCCTTTCTAGAGGAGTTTCTCTTGAAAGAAGTGAGTGGGAGGAAAGTAGAACTTGATGAGGTAACTGTACCTGCTCCCTTGTTGGAAAGTAGTTCATCACAAGAACCGGTTCCTGTGACAACTACACCAATCAGTGAGGAAGCTAATGATATTGATCATGAAACTTCAGATCAAGTTACTACTAAACCTCGTAGGTCTACCAGAGTAAGATCCGCACCAGAGTGGTACGGTAATCCTATTCTGGAAGTCATGTTACTTGACCATGGCGAACCTACGAACTATGAGGAAGCGATGATGAGCCCAGATTCTGCAAAATGGCTTGAAGCCTTGAAATCCGAGATGGGATCCATGTATGAGAACAAAGTATGGACTTTTGTTGACTTGCCTGATGATCGGCAAGCCATCGAGAATAAATGGATCTTTAAGAAGAAGACTGACGCTGATGGTAATGTAAATGTCTACAAAGCTCGACTTGTTGCGAAAGGTTTTTGACAAGTTCCAGGGGTTGACTACAATGAGACTTTCTCACCCGTAGTGATGCTTAAGTCTGTCCGAATCATGTTAGCAATTGCCGCATTTTATGATTATGAAATTTGGCAAATGGATGTCAAAGCTGCATTCCTGAATGGGTTTCTGGAAGAAGAGTTGTATATGATGCAACCGAAAGGTTTTGTCGATCCAAAAGGTGCTAACAAAGTGTGCAAACTCTAGCGATCCATTTATGGACTGGTGCAAGCATCTCGGAGTTGGAATAAACGCTTTGATAGTGTGATCAAAGCATATGGTTTTATACAGACTTTTGGAGAAGCCTGTATTTACAAGAAAGTGAGTGGGAGCTCTGTAGCATTTCTGATATTATATGTAGATGACATATTGTTAATTGGAAATGATATAGAATTTCTGGATAGCATAAAGTGATACTTGAATAAAAGTTTTTCAATGAAAGACCTCGGTGAAGCTGCTTACATATTGGGCATCAAGATCTATAGAGATAGATCAAGACGCTTAATTGGACTTTCACAAAGCACATACCTTGATAAAGTTTTGAAAAATTTCAAAATGGATTAGGCAAAGAAAGGGTTCTTGCCTGTATTACAAGGTGTGAAGTTGAGTCAGACTCAATGCCCGACCACAGTAGAAGATAGAGAGAAAATGAAAGATGTTCCCTATGCTTCAGCCATAGGCTCTATCATGTATGCAATGCTGTGTACCAGACCTGATGTATGCTTAGCAATAAGTTTAGCAGGGAGGTACCAAAGTAATCCAGGAGTGGATCACTGGACAGCGGTCAAGAATATCCTGAAATACCTGAAAAGAACTAAGGATATGTTTCTCGTTTATGGAGGTGACAAAGAGCTAGTCATAAATGGTTACGTCGATGCAAGCTTTGACACTGATCCGGACGATTCTAAATCGCAAACCGGATACGTGTTTATATTGAATGGTGGAGCTGTCAGTTGGTGCAGTTCTAAACAAAGCGTCGTGGCGGGATCTACATGCGAAGCGGAGTACATAGGTGCTTCGGAAGCAGCAAATGAAGGAGTCTGGATGAAGGAGTTTATTTCCGATCTAGGTGTCATACCTAGTGCATCGGGACCAATGAAGATCTTCTGTGACAATACTGGTGCAATTGCCTTGGCAAAGGAATCCAGATTTCACAAGAGGACCAAGCATATCAAGAGACTCTTCAATTCCATCCGGGACCAAGTCCAGGTGGGAGACATAGAGATTTGCAAGATACATACGGATCTGAATGTTGCAGACCCGTTGACTAAGCCTCTTCCACGAGCAAAACATGATCAGCACCAAGACTCCATGGGTGTTAGAATCATTACTGTGTAATCTAGATTATTGACTCTAGTGCAAGTGGGAGACTGAAGGAAATATGCCCTAGAGGCAATAATAAAGTTATTATTTATTTCCTCATATCATGATAAATGTTTATTATTCATGCTATAATTGTATTAACCGGAAACATGATACATGTGTGAATACATAGACAAACTAAATGTCACTAGTATGCCTCTACTTGACTAGCTCATTAATCAAAGATGGTTATGTTACCTAACCATAGACATGTGTTGTCATTTGATTATGAGATTATGCAACTCCCGTTTACCAGAGGAACACTTTGTGTGCTACCAAACGTCACAACGTAACTGGGTGATTATAAAGGAGCTCTATAGGTGTCTCCAAAGGTACATGTTGAGTTGGCGTATTTCGAGATTAGGTTTTGTCACTCCGATTGTCGGAGAGGTATCTCTGGGCCCTCTCGGTAATGCACATCACTATAAGCCTTGCAAGCAATGTAACTAATGAGTTAGTTACAGAATGATGCATTACGTAACGAGTAAAGAGACTTGTCGGTAACGAGATTGAACTAGGTACTGGATACCGATGATCGAATCTCGAGCAAGTAACATACCGATGACAAAAGGAACAACGTATGTTGTTATGCGGTTTGACCAATAAAGATCTTTGTAGAATATGTAGGATCCAATATGAGCATCCAGGTTCCGCTATTGGTTATTGACTGGAAACAGTTCTAGGTCATGTCTACATAGTTCTCGAACCTGTAGGGTCCGCACGCTTAATGTTACGATGATAGTTATATTATGAGTTTATAGTTTTTGATGTACCGAAGGTTGTTCGGAGTCCCGGATATGATCACGGACATGACGAGGAGTCTCGAAATGGTCGAGACATAAAGATTGATATATTGGAAGCCTATATTTGGATGTCAGAATCATTCGGGGTGACATCGGGATTTTACGGAGTACCGGGGGGTTACCGGAACCCCCCCTGGGGGTTAATGGGCCTACATGGGCCCTAAAGGGAGAACAGGAGCGCCGGCTAGGGCAGGCCGCACGCCCCCTCCCCCCTAGTCTGAATAGGACAAGGAAGGGGGGGCGCCCCCCTTTCTTCTTTCCCCTTCCCCCTTCCTTCTCCAACAAGGCAAGAGGGGGGAGTCATACTCCCGATGGGAGTAGGACTCCTCCAGGCGCACCCCTAGGGGCCGGCCGCACCTCCCCCATCCCTCCTTTATATACGGGGGCAGGGGGTACCTCATAACATACAAGTTGATCTTCGTGATCATTCCTTAGCCGTGTGCGGTGCCCCCCTCCACCATATTCCACCTCGGTCATATCGTAGCGGTGCTTAGGCGAAGCCCTGCATCGGTAGAACATCATCACTGTCACCACGTCGTCGTGCTGATGGAACTCTTCCCCGACACCCTGCTGGATCGGAGTCCGGGGATCGTCATCGAGCTGAATATGTGCTGAACTCGGAGGTGCCGTACATTCGGTACGTGGATCGGTCGGATCGTGAAGACGTACGACTACATCAACCGCGTTGTTCTAACGCTTCTGCTTTCGGTCTACGAGGGTACATGGACAACACTCTCCCCTCTCGTTGCTATGCATCACCATGATCTTGCGTGTGCGTAGGAATTTTTTTGAAATTACTACGTTCCCCAACAGATCTAACTAGAACTAACTATTGTGCTAGCATACTCCAATATTAGGTTGGCTCTATGTGATGTGGCAACTTCATATAACCGGATGCTGGCTATACAACTACGGTACTCACACTCTAAGAAGTGACTCAAAAACCAGTCATGAATTGAGTTATGACATGCATTTGCAAATGTACCATTCATTACATACAACAAGTCATCAACACACAATGACAACGAGGATATATGTTGGATTATAGATTATTTCCAACAAAACATTCTAGTAAATACTAAAGTTTTCATCACACAACCAATAACAAGCAATGAAATGAACTTCAGCTCAACCAATCCACGGCGTTGGAAACGCTTACTTTGAACCATAGGCAAGCCTCTGGGACGGGCTAGCAATTGTCAATATCGAGACCAATACAGGACTGATCATCCAGGCTGAAGCGGCCTACTATATCAGGACCAGGTAGGGAAGCACCGCAACGTCCGAGGTATAGATACAGTTGCTTCTCATAAATAGTAGTAACATTGTGTCAACAACAGCTGGATCACCTTTCACCATCATTGGATAGTTTTGTCCAAGGAAGAGCAAGTTTTCTCCAACACTATCAATACTGAACCAGGGAGAAGGTATTGGCGCTAGCACAATAGTATCCATCCCAAATACCCCGCAATGGGTGTTGGAATAGGTCTGGAGAGTGTGACCATAGGAGACAACGCCTGCTTCCTTAGTAGTAACACCAGTAGTGCACTGTATACAGACAAGAAGAGGTGATCCATCGGAATAAGTTGCCAGACGCCACTTAGTATATAGGCCCTGCTCGTCCTCATGCTCATTGTCAGGGATATGCCCCGCGGCGTAAACCGGCCGGACTTGGCGATTCACCGGTGACCTGCACAGACCAGACGATTTACAGTTCATTGGTAATCCGGCAGGCGGGCCAGAGGAGCAACAAGACCCGATGGCCTGTCTGGCGGTTCATGAAGGCCGGTTCAACCATTGTGGGCCGGTTTAAGAGTAAAGGAATATTTGCCTTACAAGGAGTTAAGACTAGGACTTGTATCCGGTTTGTATTAGAGATAGACTAGTCAATCCTAATAGGACTCCACATGTAACCCGCCCCTTCAAGATATATAAGGAGGGGCAGGGATCCCCAAAGAGGGACGAGTTAGAAGCTACAAGCAAGAAGAAACAATATTAGGGCTAGACACAAAGAGGAGAGCCGGTTTACGGCGACTCCCTCGTGATGATAATGAGACCTAGCCTCAAACAGCATGTAGGGTTTTTACCGGATGATGTTTCCCGGGGCCCGAAGCTGTCTAAATCCCTGTCTTGTGTTGCGTCTCTCGATTCCGCTCAACCCCTCTCAAGCTACCACATAGATGCGTTGGCCTCGCGACTAAGTCCTGACACTAAGGACATCTGCCGTGACAATCCACGACAGTTGGCGCCCACCGTGGGGCTCGCGCACAGGTGGTGATGAGTTTTTGGAGGGATCTCTCCAGGGATCGAGGAGTTTGCAATTTTTATATGAAGATTTTACAATCAGTGAGATTGAAGTCGAAGAAGAAAGATAGGGTTGCGGCTATACGCCGCCGCCGCCGACAAGTCTCCGTACGATTCGAGGAAATCTGATCAGTAAAAGTTTGAGCGTGAGCCGGCAGCAATCCATCAAGCCGTCAAATCACCAAGTCGCTGAGACCGTCAGCTTCTGTTGGAATCTGATTAGGCATAGCTGCTGTTGTTATCTCCTTCGTTATACAACGATCTAAACTCAGATCGAGGTTGGAAAGTACTGCCTGCCAGAGGTCGAGATCGACAGGAGTTCTAAACGCGTGCAAATCACCGAGTTCTACTGCTCAAAATGACTCATACACTTTTCTGTTGTCAATACATTGACCAAGTCCAAGTGCTAGTCACGTAAGGAAAAAGTGGAGGAGAAAGATTCCATCAGGGGCGGCCCACAACGCCCGTTCACATGGGCTGCTAGCCCCGCTTTGGCCTTGCCTTCGTTGCAAGTGGCTGCCTGGGGCTGCTGTGTCGAGCCGCAACCGCGCCTGCGGCCTCGCTTCGAGGCGCCCGTTTCCGCCACTGTTCCGACCCCAAGCCGGCGACCGTCGAACCGTCGCTCTCCAGTCTCCACTTCCATCTGCAGAGAACCGGCCACGACCTCCGCCCCTACACTTGCGGCATCGCCCGCAAGTCAGCCACCGTCGACCCGCTGTCTTCATGGCCCCGCCGCCGGCCGCCATCGGCGCCTCTGCAGCCGCTACCGCCTCGACACTCCGCCTCCGTGTTACTCCGCTGGAGAGCCGCCCCGCACCTCGCTGGCCCTGCTGCCACCGAGAGTCGCCGCCGGCTGACCGTTTCCGCCCCGATCCACCCAGCTCGGGCACTGTCGTGACCCGCCTCGCCGGCTGCGAGCCGCCGCCGGCGGCCTCTCCTCTCCTGCTGAGGTGCTCGCCTTGAGCTGGCCGTGCTGCCCAGTAGCCGGCGTAGCAGGCTCCGCGGACCGCGCCGCCTCGGAGGCGAAGACGGGCTGGTCAGAGCAGAAGTCCAGTGATTCAATAGAGCCCCGCCGGTTCTCCTCTGCCACAGGTGTCAACCGCCGTTGTGGCCACAGTTTTGACCACGAACCGCCCTTGCTGTATCCGCGGGGGCACGTTGAGCCGGCCTACTGATTTTTTCGATGCAACAGCCGTTGACGAGCCTCTACAATTGTTGCAGGTGTTTGAAGCAATGTACGACATGGCTGCGTGCAAGGCCTTTCAGTTTTTGCAAGCAGTACAGAAATCCATCAAGTTACGTAGGTGGTATGATCAGAAAAGGGTTGCTTGTAGACTCAGTTATCAAATTACAATGATCAAAGACGCTACTTATGGATCATCGGTCGTGCGGATAGATCAGGATAGTTATTTATGACAAGTGTATTGTTATACTGCGGACATGAAGCGCGTGCAGCATAATTTTGTACTAGAGTTCCTCCGGGCCATGCTGCTCGACGGATACATGTGCAAATCGCCACCCCCGCTATTCGGTTTACATCAGTCCACGCATGCGGCCGACTCATCATCCGCGCCGGCTTACAAATATCACGGCCGATTCACCCGTCCGCACCGGCTTACCAAACTGCGACCGGTTCACCCGTGACTGATTTTAGCTTCACCATGGTGACCATCAACTCCACGGCAGATAATTTCCGGCCTAACATATCAGGTGACATCTATCTAAGTCTATTTTTGACACATATTGTTTTTTGTCAAAAGAACAATTACTTTGGACCGTATATTTTGATATGCAGGACAATTATTCATTATAAAACGTGGTTTATACCATGGGTATGGAGAACGCACTGGCAACGTCCTGCCTGGTGTTCGTCTGTGCCACAGTACATGGTGAATGGACGCGTGCAAGACGCCGCCCTTACGACCCGGTTTACATCAGCTTGCCAGGACCGCGCCTGCGTTTGACTCGCCCGTCTGAAGCGGTTTACAACGCCGCGACCGACTCATCTGTCTGTGCCACCTCTGATGCTGCGGTCGTATTTTCCGTCCATCTCTCGCGGCCTGGTCTACATCAACACGCCAGGCCGCACCTGTCTGCATGAGTTGTTTATTGAACTATGAGCAAGTCACAGCTTGGGTAGACCGGTTTTCTTTCAACAAATAGGAGGCAAATTATCATATACTATCAACCGTCGTCTGTGCTGGATGGCTCAATGGACAGGCACACAAGTCATCGCTACTATAGTTTGATTAGCTTCAAATCGCCAGTTGGAAGGAACCATCGGCCGAATTGCTGACATGGCTCATACGGAATCATTTATAACCCGCTGCAGTCACCTCAACCTTCTGTGGATTCACATCATGCTATCAACACCAATGATATACAAGTTATGCTGATTTATATGACGGTCAAATATGGAGAATCTCAAGCCAACTCTTCGAGTCACCTTGAGACTTGGGGGCTATGATGATATGACGCAACAAGTCTTGCCAGTTTCAGCTAATTTAAAAACCCCAGGACAATGGAGGGAAAGATAACCCGGTCCCGGAGACTACTATTATTTGAAGGCCGTCAGAAAATTTCCGGCTTAGAAAGTATATGACAATTACAAAATCCCGGCTCAATGAAGAAGTTCCGGGTCATCAGAAAAGATTCCGGTTTAAAATCCGGCTCAAGGGAAGCCAGTCTCACTGAAGCTCTCAAATCCGGTTTAAGAATTTCTGGTTCAAAAAGGAATTAACTTCTCGCAAGTTCGAGTTTAAAGGCCGTCAGAAAATTTCCAGCTGAAAATGAAGATTCCGGTTTTAAAATCCGGTTCAAGGGAAAGATGTCTCCCACAAAGCTTTGAAGCTCTCCATATCCGGTTCAAGATCCCGGTTTAAGAAGAACTTATCTCTTGCAAAAAGGTTAAAAATTACCGAAGAGGACCTGCTGCCATGATGCGCGGTTCAAACATGGGTATCCTGCCTTATTGGCCTAACATATTATTGATCGCATGGAGGCTTCTGCTTCATAAAGCGGGATCTCTGTTCTTTTTTACAACATGTGTGGTTACATGGAGTAGTTCTGTTTTAAAGCGGCCTCCGGTTTACCCCATGAAATTTGCTTTTTATATCACTTGGGGCCTTGGTCGTGTCCGAACCAACGCGACACCTTTTGATAGGAGAAAGCCACCAGATCACTTGGGGACATGGTCACGCCTCTTGATCGGCCTAAGGCCACAAAATCACTTGGGGGCTTGGTCGAACCCGAACCATTGCCACGCCTTTTGATCGGCATATATGCCACGGTTTCATTTGGGGACCTGGCTGACTTGAACCATTGTCACTCCTATTGGGGGCTTGGTCCTGTCCGACCATGGTAACACCATCTGATCAGCTCAGTAAAGCATCTTTCTTGCAAACGGTTTTATCATTGCCTTTTGCTTCAAGTATTTTTACATAACTTATTTTTGTTGTGATTTTTAAACCGACATTGTTAATCCGGTTTGATTTTATGTTACCATCTTATTATGGAGTAAACCGGTGTTCATTAACCCGGCTTGACTTTCAACTACAAGTTGTCAGTACATGACTAATTATGATCTGGCGATTATTAACCCGGTCTGGTTTCGACTATAAGTCGCCAACATTATATATGGTTAAACCGGTGTTTATCACAACCCGGTACGGTTTATCATAAACCGGCACAATATGGAAGGAGTTATCAGTACTCAAAATTTGGGTTATTACCTCTACTACAAAAAGTTGGTAAACCAACGATGTATGTCACAGGTATGATATATTTCATATTTGATTATTCTTAAGTGCAGCCTTGGTTATAAACCTGGGGTATATGTTGGGTATTAAGACTCGTCCGGCGGTAAACCGCCAGGACACTTCAAACTTGTTGTATGCAGAAACAGGTTGAATAAAGCATGATTATAAATCACCGGCGTTTATTAAACCGGCCTGGCTTTGGACTATAAGTCGCCACTATATATTTGGATTGCGCCATTGGAATCATGCGCTTATCAATGATTGGGTTATATTATTCAAATAGCCAAACTTGGCTGAATTTTCATTATGATAGTGGATGAATAAGGTTTTCATACCGGATTGTATTATCTTGAATAGCCAACATGGCTGGATTTTTATTATGGTTATTAATAACCAGTATTATTGAGGTTTTCAAAGTCCCTTTAGCGCAATGGATATTACTTTATCAAAGGATATGATTTATTCTACAATTGAAGGAATAGTCCCGAGTTGCTGCAAGCTTACAACCCGGCACTTGGGGGCTACATTATTTAAGTTGAGATTACATCAAATACACAAGTCTCATGTCGCTGCAAGCATGCACCATGACACTTGGGGGCTAATGCAAAGTCATTTTTCTCATATTATTGAAGAACCGGCTCATCTTATTATAATGAGCTGGCCCTTGGGGGCTACCAATTGCTCATGTCAACAATTCAAGGTACATAAATTTTCATTATATTGAAGGGTCCACTACTCAGTTGGTAAAGCACAAGGCTCTTAACCTTGTGGACGTGGATTCAAGTCCCATAATGGGGGTTACATCATATGATGTTATTTTCATTGAAGTATATATCAAGTCCCAACTCAATATTATCTTACTGAGCCGACCCTTGGGGGCTACATATCATTGCTCAAATCTACATGATTATACCTACAAAGTCCCTGCTCATTATTGCATAATGACCCGGCCCTTGGGGGATACACTGATTGAAGTTTTTATGAGTATAAGACAATTACAAGTCTCAGGTTGCTGCAAGCATGACAACCCGGCACTTGGGGGCTACATAATATGGACTATTCAGTTTTTACTAAGTGACTGGGATGAACAACATGGATTTCTTCTTAAGTGGCAGTATTTATATTGAAGCAAGTCTTAAGCCATCACTTTGTTCTGCTCAAGACTTGGGGGCTACAGGTATTATATTATTATCGAAGAATTATTTTCAAATTCTCTGTTTTGAGGAAACCGGATTGACTCAGCGTCACCAATCATTACGACCCTGTGTCTGCAACCCGGCGTCATCAATAATCATGAACTGGTGTTGGCAACAATCATGACCCGGAATTATCAGTTTTTATAACCCGGCCATTTTGGTAATGTTAAACCGGCAAGTTTTTACATCTTCAAATTGGCTAAATATCAGATGAATATTTCAAGACCAATATTTCTTAAACCGGCACTTTGGAAGCCGACTCAAGTGGATTATTCTTCACAATATTTTTCTATGAGAAACCAACGTCAGCAATTTGAGTATGAAGCTGGTTATTGACCCGGATTTTCTAGAAGGAGGAAATAACAAGGACTTAAGGATGATCAGTGTCGGTCTACAAGAATTCTTAACCCGGAGCATAGCCTGTCAAAATTGTTCTGGTGTTTATTTTGCAGCATAAGTTTACCATGGATAAATCCAAGCTAAACTTGGGGGCTAATGTCGGGGATATGCCCCGCGGCGTAAACCGGCCGGAAGGATAAACCGGCCGGACTTGGCGATTCACCTGTGACCTGCACAGACCAGACGATTTACAGTTCATTGGTAATCCGGCAGGTGGGCCAGAGGAGCAACAAGACCCGGTGGCCTGTCTGGCGGTTCATGAAGGCCGGTTCAACCATTGTGGGCCGGTTTAAGAGTAAAGGAATATTTGCCTTACAAGGAGTTAAGACTAGGACTTGTATTCGGTTTGTATTAGAGATAGACTAGTCCTAATCCTAATAGGACTCCACATGTAACCCGCCCCTTCAAGATATATAAGGAGGGGCAGGGCTCCCCAAAGAGGGACGAGTTAGAAGCTACAAGCAAGAAGAAACAATCTTAGGGCTAGACACAAAGAGGAGAGCCGGTTTACGGCGACTCCCTCGTGATGATAATGAGACCTAGCCTCAAACAGCATATAGGGTTTTTACCGGATGATGTTTCCCGGGGCCCGAAGCTGTCTAAATCCCTGTCTTGAGTTGCGTCTCTCGATTCTGCTCAACCCCTCTCAAGCTACCACATAGATGCGTTGGCCTCGCGAGTAAGTCCTGACACTAAGGACATCTGTCGTGACAATCCACGACACTCATGATCATCACCATCGTCATCTCCCCCTTGGTTATAAATTTTTTCAAGTATAGGTGGTGGAATGTTCATAGGACCTTGGAAACACAAGAAGGTTAAATAGTAAAGGGGAACTTGCTATGCATGTGGATGAAACAATTATAATTACGGTGGAAGACAAACGTACCAAAACCATAAGGATTGCATGCAAAAATAGTGCCACGAGTGGTGGCAGCAAACACAAGACCCTCGTTTCAATTGCATCACAGTAGTCATCCGTGTGCAGAAATTGATTTTTGAGCAATATCCATGGAGGAGTCATAGAAGTAATGACGGCAACAAGCTTGTCGAAGATAGCAACAACTTCATAGTTCGTGTAATCCCAAGAGCGGTTGGAAACTCGACAAATTGCTATCTCCCATAGACGACAGTCACCATGATCGTACTTGAACGTACAGAGATCATCTGTGTGCTCAACCTTAGGGCACTCTGAGATTTTTGGAAGTGGAATCTGCTGACGAGTGTACACATTCACAAGTTCCCACTCATAGTTGTACCCAATATAAATAACCCAATCTCCATTTGTGCCTGCCCAGGCCTTATCCTTAAGTGATGGCATCTTAACATCACACGTATCATTATCAAGCGGCATCAACTTGCACAAGGCGAGGCTTCCGTCGTCCGCGAGCCAGCGAACAAGGTCATAACGAAGAAGATAGGGGAGATAAAACCGCTCATGGACCCTTGGGTTCTTTGTAATGAAGTTATTAGTTGAGTCAAGAATGGTCTTGAACGAACCTGCCATGCTAGCCGAGGTGATGATGTTGCACCGATCAATGAGTTCCTCCACCACGTCATCTTTCAGATCGGGGCAAGAATAACAGGGTTGTTTCCGGCCTGTTCCCTCCATGGAGAAGTCGATCGAACAATGGCAGAAGGAAGGGTGAAGGAAAATGGAGGAGGGAGGAAGAGCGTGCGACAGAAGTTCTAAATCGAGAGGGAAAGGCGAAGAGGCTCTGGACAGTTGCCACAGTACAGGAAGAGGCGCCCCGTGAGGGAGTCCTGGATTAAGGGGTCTTTGGACGGCCGGACTATGTGATGTGGTTCGGACTAGTGGGCTATGAAGATACAAGACAGAAGACTTCATCCTGTGTCCGGATGGGACTCTCCTTGGCATGGAAGGCAAGCTTGGCATTCGGATATGAAGATTCCTTTCTCTGTAACTGACTTTGTACAACCCTAGCCCCCTCCGAAGACTATATAAACCGGAGGGCTTTGTCCGTAGAGGCAATCACAATAATATAGGCTAGAGTCCTAGGGTTTTAGCCATTACGATCTCGTGGTAGATCAACTCTTGTAATATTCATATCCATCAAGATCAATCAAGCAGGAAGTAGGGTATTAACTCCATAGAGAGGGCCCGAACCAGGGTAAACATCGTGTCCCCCGCCTCCTGTTACCATCAGCCTTAGATGCACAGTTCGGGACCCCCTACCCGAGATCCGCCGGTTTTGACACCGACATTGGTGCTTTCATTGAGAGTTCCGCTACGTCGTCACCAAAAGGTTTGATGGCTCCATAAATCATCTACAACAATGCAGTCCAGGGGGAGGTTTTCCTCCCCAGACATATCTTCGTATTCGGCGGCTTCGCACTGCAGGCCAACTCGCTTGGCCATCTGGAGCAGATCAACAGCTACGCCCCTGGCCATCAGGTCAGGTTTGGAAGCTTGAATTACGTGGCCGATATCTGTGGAGACTTGATCTTCGACGGATTCGAGCCCATAACTTCCGCTCCCTAGCACCACGATGAACATGACCTAAATCTATCATAGGACCGTGCTTAGGAGATAGCGCCTCTAAGTGCTCTGGCCCTAGATCCGGAGCAGAGTGCGCCATCCAAGGACGGGAGGCTCAACCCTGCCATGGAAGCCGCAGACTCAGTGGTGTTGGAGGCGCACATAGATCCAATCTTGAGCAGGACCTGTGTCAACGGAACCTCGGACTCGTCTCCGGCCATAGGTTCCAAACCGCGTGCATCCGAGCCCATCAAACTCGTTTAGGCACCGATCATTGAGTTTAGCCCCGCGGACATCTTCTGGCACTCACCTTTAGGCGATGTGCTAAACTCATTAAAAGCCATGTCCTTGTCAGGGGACTCTCGGCCGAACTATATCCGGCTCAAATTGGAAGCTGACGATGGAAAATTCCGCTTCCCACCCACCACACACTTCATAGGCACTGTCGAAGACTTAACCGACATGCTCGATTATGACTCCGAAGACATTGACGGTATGGACGATGATGCCGGAGAAGAGCAGGCACAAATACCACCGCATACAGGGTGCTAGACAACCACCTCCTCGTATGACGTATACATGGTGGATACACCCAAAGAGAACAACGGCGACAATGAAAATCCAGTCGAGGATAAGCCTCCTGAGATATAGCCAAAGCATCGGCGTCAGCGACGCCGCTCTAAGCCACGCCGTGGTAAAAACAGCAATACCGTCACAGGAGAAAATAATACTTCGGACAATGTCGAAGATAATGAAGACCCCGTTGAGCCAACCTCTAAGCAGGACGAACGGGAAGATGGGCGAGTTAGCCCTGACGAACATGCCATGAATGAAGACTCGAAGGACAGTAACTACCTTCCGCTCTCCGAGGACGAGGTAAGCCTCGGCGATGAAGACTTTATTGTGCCTGAGTAGCCCACCGATCAGGAATGCTTTAAGCGTCGGCTAATAACCACTGCAAGGAGCCTGAAAAAGAAGTAGCAGTAGCTTCAGGCTGAACAAGATTTGCTCAACGATAGATGGACTGATATCCTAGCAGCCGAAGAATACGGCCTCGAGCGCCCAACCAAGAGTTACCCGAAGCGCAAACTGTTACCTCAATTCGACGATGAGGTGCTGGAGCCTGTCCTACCAGTGCATAATGTGGCTGACCGACCACCACGTGGCCGGGACAAAGCGACAACTCGAGCCGAACACCAGCCCGGACTGCCTCGCCGTAAAAATAGAAACACAACAGTTAAGGGGTACACATATGACCTGCGGGATGACCTGGAAAACCGAGCAGGTCAGACCAGATCTATCTAAGGATCGCGGGGGCGTGCCCCGAAGCACGACGATGGCCATCCGGCCGGATGTGACAAACGTAACCACACTTGGACCAAAGACCGCAGACGAACTCCATCCGAGTTGCATCACGACTTGGAACATGAATTGAGGTAATGGAACATGAATCCATGACAAACATATAGGGGCGCCGCACACCCTCTTTTCTTCATTGATGAAGTAATGGAACATGAATTCCCGGAAGGGTTCAAACCCGCGAACATCGAATCATATGATGGGACAACAGACCCCTCGATATGGATTGAGGATTTCCTTCTCCATATTCACATGGCCCGCGGTGATGATCTTCACGCCATCAAATACCTCCCGCTAAAACTCAAGGGACCAGCTCGGCACTGGTTGAACAGTCTGCCCGAAAACTACAGCTGGGAAGACTTGGAAGATGCCTTCCTCGACAACTTACAAGGTACATATGTCCGACCTCCGGACGCCGATGACTTAACTCACATAGTTCAACAGCCCCGAGAGTCAGCCAGGAAATTCTGGACTAAGTTCTTAACTAAAAAGAACCAGATCGTCGACTGTCCGGATGCCGAAGGCCTAGCGGCCTTTAAGCGTAGCATCCGTGACGAATGGCTCGCCCGACACCTCGGCCAAGAAAAGCCGAAGTCCATGGCAGCCCTCACGACAGTCATGACCCACTTCTGTGTGGGTGAGGATAGTTGGCTAGCCCGTAGCAATAACAATGCAAGCGAATTTGGCACTTCTGAAGCCAGAAACAGCAACTACAAGCCCCGACGCAACAGATACAAGCGTCGAAGCGACGGTGACAACATCGAAGACACGGCGGTCAACGCCGGATTCCGTGGCTCTAATTCCGGTCTGCGGGAGAGGCCATACAAAAGAAACAATCTGACCCCATCCAATTTGGACCGCATACTCGATCGTCCATGTCAAATCCACGGCACTCTTGATAAACCAGCCAATCATACCAACAGAGAGTGTTGGGTTTTAAGCAGGCCCGCAAGTTAAATGCCGAGAACAAGAAGAAGGGGTCACAAAGCGAGGACGATGACGAGGAGACTCGGCCACCGAACACAGGGGGACAGAAGAAGTTCCCCCCCCCCCCAAGTTAAAACGGTGAACATGATATACGCCACCCATATCCGCAAGAGGGAGCAAGCGCGCACTCAGGGATGTCTATGCGGTAGAGCCAGTCACCCCAAAGTTCAACCCATGGTCATCTTGCCTGATCACCTTCGATCGCAGGGACCATCCGACCAATATCCTTCATGGCGGTTCAGTCGCACTAGTCCTCGGCCCAATCATTGATGGATTCCACCTTACACGAGTCCTCACGGACGATGGCAGCAGCCTGAACCTACTCTATCAGGATACAATGTGCAAAATGGGTATTAATCCCTCAAGAATCAAGCCCACAAAAACCACCTTTAAAGGTGTCATCCCAGGTGTAGAGGCCACTATACGGGCTCAACCACACTGCAAGTGGTCTTCGGATCCCCGAACAATTTCCAAAGTGAATAGTTGATCTTCGATATCGTCCCCTTCCGCAGCGGCTTTCACGCACTGCTCGGATGAACCGCATTCGCTCGATTCAATGCGATACCACACTATGCTTATCTCAAGCTCGAGATGCCCGGACCACGCGGTGTCATAACAGTCAATGGAAATACAGAGCGCTCCCTTCGTACCGACGAGCACACCGCTGCCCTCGCAGCAGAAGTACAGAGCGACCTTTTTAGGCAGAACCTTAATTTGGCGGCCAAGCTCCCAGACACTGTCAAGCGAGTCTGAACTACTCTGCAGCAGGACAGTCTAGCTCGTCAAGATCTTGACTAGCAATTTAGCCTCCGTCCCAGTCCCGACCAAGCGGCGGCATTCATACCGCACGTACATAACTACCCACTCGAAATACCATGGGCATGGACGGATGCAAAGCTAGATTGTGGTCCATAATACGGCTCAACCGCTCCTGGACCCACATACTTTCACCTTTTCTTTTTATTTTCAGGATTCCTTTTCTCCGCAGGCCTTTCCTTGTGACCTGATCATCGGACCTATCAAGGGACGGATACACCAAGACGGCAAGAAGCTTTGATGTACAAGGGAATTTCCAGGTGGTCTCTTTAAATGATCGTTATGCCTGCTTTAAGGACCTGCACGCAGCTCTCCCTTGATCATGGCATGTTAAATAGCCCTTTTGCTTATCGCACTATTTGTACAAAATACACTTTGACGTATTAATCAAACTACAATGG
Source organism: Triticum timopheevii (assembly GCA_963921465.1). NCBI lineage: Eukaryota > Viridiplantae > Streptophyta > Magnoliopsida > Poales > Poaceae > Triticum > Triticum timopheevii. Next base: position 112,751,192 of record OY997270.1, read on the forward strand.
AAAATAGTTTGTGGCCTAATTTCTGCGGCATTAGCCTATTGCTTCATTTTTCCTTTTTGATATGTTTATTAATTGCATCTGTACACTCTGGTACGCCTTAATTCGCTAGGGGCTTCATTATGCTCCATAATACGGCAACAAAGTCTGAACACTTTTACAGTACAGTTCGGCACCCCGAACTTTAGCGTTATATGCATCGGCTCCGAATCATGTCTTTAGTCAATAGTTGGGTTGCCCTGCTCCTGTGCTTACTACCTTATGTTCTGCTATATCAGCTAGGGTAGTAAAGGGAGAACTACTGCGATTGTGCCCCGGTTCATCTGGATGAGCACCTTAGTAGAGAAAGCCGAAAACTGACTGTCATGATGCGGCGTTTTAACGCCCCAAGACCGATGCTTCAGAAGACTTTTAGCTATTCCGAGTTTCGCTGTGTGTTTCTTTTGTGCTTGCTCTTTTATTTTTGCATTGCATCATGTCATCATGCCATCATGTCATTTAGTTTTGCAACTCACCTAAATAAATTGCATAGATCGTTGATCTATTTAAATCGAGGGATATTCACATGGTGATTTCTCTTTATAACATATCCTCCAATATTAGGGAGCTATAATAAAATTATTCCATTTTTTTGGAATTAACCATAACCCCCTTGCAAAATATCCCATGCCGTTGTTATCTCAATTCTTGTTCTCCAACCTTGCCCGTAATTATTTCATCATTTTCCGGAGCTCCATCAAAAATCCGAACATTTTTGGACCTTCCTTTTATCAAATCCTAGTTCAAACCCATTTGAATTAAATTCAAATGAGTTTGAATTTAAATCTTTCAATCATGGCCTTTCTATTTTTCTTGCAACGAGCATATTTTTGCGAGTCCGGGAAAATTATCCCCATGCACAAATCTTTCCCCTAACCTCTCTTTCTTTTCTTTCTTTTCTCTGTTCTGTTTTATTTTTCATTAGCGAGAGAAGAGAGCCCAGCAGCCTTGCAGCCCAGCAACCAGGCCCATCTGCGCCTAAGCCCAACCGCCGCTACCTAACCCTAGCCTCCCCATCTCTCGATCCGCTCTCCCTCTCGTTCCCTCATGCCGCCACTCACACACGCACATCGCCAGGGAGAGCCCAGCGCTCGATCCCCTCCTCCCTCGTTGCGCCGTTGCAGAGAGAGAGGAGCGCCGCGTGCCCACGTCTCCCTCCTCGCCGTCGTCCATGGCCACGCCGCCTCCGCACCTTCGCCGGCCTCGGCCTCCCGCGGTTGCCCTGCTGCTGGCCCCGCTGCCGAGCGTCGCCCTCCACGCGAGCCTCCTCCGGCGGCCCTGTCACCCATGCGCTGCTCCGACGACCCCATGACTCGGCCTGTCCCCTGCAACCTTCCTCCCGCGCTGTCTCTCCTGCTGCTCCGTCCCCGCGCCACCTGGTGGCCCCGCCGCCGCTTCGGCCAGCGAGCCCAGGCCGCCGAGCTCGCCTGGGCCGCACGACCATGGCACCGCCGCCCTCCATGGTTTGTCGTGCCCTGCTTCTCCTCCCGCGCCGTGCCTCCTTCCTCTCCGCCTCCCCAAGCAGCGCCCTCGCCGGCCAGAGTTCCTGTTGCCGCCTTCGTCGTTCGAGGCCAGCGCCTTGCTTCTGTTTTGAACCAGTGGCCAACGCCTCCATCGCTCGACGTCTTCGGTTGCTGCCCCTTCACGGCAAACTTCCACGAGATCTCCACCCCCTTATTGCCCGATTGGCTTTGTTTCCCCTCTTGTCGCTGCCAAGACCCGGTATCCAGGAAGACCCGAGGCCTTTTGTGTTGCTTCGTTTGGATGCATCACGTTGTGTACGACTACGTGGATTCGCCAAGTACCACGACGACCATCAACAAGTACCTCTACCCACGACCCGGGAACGTCTACGACCCGTGAATGACTACCATCGTGAGAACGACTACTTCAACTACCGTCGCCACGTGAACGTCTACCTCCACTACGGCCGTGAACGACTACTTCCTCTCTGAACCGGTCCGCTTTAAAAATGCATGCCTCGAAGGTATAACCCCGAGACGTCGTCCGTGGACCGAATGCATGTGTTGTATGAGATGAACCATATGTTTGCATCGTGCCTGTTTGTTTCGTGCACGTTCCTCCTCGTTTTCCATGCCGTCGACCCGTGGGAACCCGGTAACCGGGAGCACCCCACCATCTTGCATGACTCGCTCACGCTCACTTCCTTTTGCACCGGTATCTTCGTGAGCTACCAGAACCGATATGTTGCCGTGGCACCATTTTTGTTTCGCCGCCGTGGCACCCTTTTCGTTCCGCCACGGTGACAAATGCTTCATAACATGCTCTTGTCAACATTTTCATAAAAACTGCATAAAACTTGCATATGTCATCCGCATCATGATAACAACAATTAAAATGTTTAAAATTGTTGCTTGCTTTAAATTGCTAAATAACATGGGGATTTTCCGGAAGTGTTGTTTGTGTTTCCGGCCTCATTTGAACTTGCCTAAATATGTAGTTTAATTATGCTTCACCTCTTGCCATGTTAACCAACATTTAATCTTGTCTTGTTCATAACCGAGAGAGAAACTGAATAATTGATGTGGTGTTCCGTCAATATGCAACTCGTTGCATATTGAGCTCCACTTAATTTGTAGTATTTTTGTGCACTTTGCCATGCCATGCCTCATTAAACCGGACATGCATCATACTTGTTTGTGCATCATGACATGTTTATGCTTGTGTGTTTACCATGTTGTTTGTTTCTTTCCGGTTTGCTTCTCTCGTTAGCTTCGGTTTCATTCCGAAGTTGTGAGGATTCGTTCGTCTACGACCGTTTGTCTTCTTCTTGGACTCGTTCTTCTTCCTTGCGGGATCTCAGGCAAGATGATCATACCCTCGAAATCACTACTATCTTTGCTATGCTAGTTTGCTCGCTCTTTTGCTATGCCAATGCTACGATGCCTACCATTTGCTTGTCAGCCTCCCAAATTGCCATGTCAAACCTCTAACCCACCATGTCCTAGCAAACCGTTGATTGGCTTTGTTACCGCTTTGCTCAGCCCCTCTTATAGCGTTGTTAGTTGCAGGTGAAGATTGAAGTTTGTTCCTTGTTGGAACATGGAGATGTTGTTCCTTGTTGGAACATGTTTACTTGTTGGGATATCACAATATATCTTATTTAATTAATGCATCTATATACTTGGTAAAGGGTGGAAGGCTCGGCCTTATGCCTGGTGTTTTGTTCCACTCTTGCCGCCCTAGTTTCCGTCATATCGGTGTTATGTTCCCGGATTTTGCGTTCCTTACGCGGTTGGGCTATAATGGGAACCCCTTGACAGTTCGCCTTAAGTAAAGCTCCTCCAGAAATGCCCAACATTGGTTTTACCATTTGCACTAACAACCTACCACCTTCCCTTGGGTTCTGCAGACTCAAGGGTCATCTTTATTCTAACCCCCCCGTACCAGTGCTCCTCTGAGTGTTGGTCCGAACTGAGCTGCCTGCAGGGCCACCTCGGGGAAACTTGAGGGTTGGTTTTACTCGTAGCTAGACTCATCTGAGTGTGCCCTGAGAAAGAGATATGTGCAGCTCCTATCGGGATTTGTCGGCACATTCGGGCGGTGTTGCTGGTTTAGTTTTACCCTGTCGAAATGTCTTGATGTACCGGGATACCGAGTCTGATCGAAGTGTCTCGGGTGGAGGTCTATTCTTTCGTTGACCGTGAGAGCTTGACATGGGCTAAGTTGGGACACCCCTACAGGGTTATAAACTTTCGAGAGCCGTGCCCGCGGTTATGTGGCAGATGGTAATTTGTTAATGTCCGGTTGTAGATAACTTGAGACCAGATCCGAATTAAAATACATCAACCGCGTGTGTAACCGTGATGGTCTCTTCTCGGCGGAGTCCAGGAAGTGAACACGGTGTTGGTGTTATGTTTGACATAGGTTGCTCTAGGATCACTTCTTGATCACTACTAGCTTCACGACCGTGCATTGCTTCTCTTCTCGCTCTCTTTTGAGAATGTAGCCACCCCATATGCTAGTCGCTTGCTGCAGCTCCACCTCACCACTCTGTCCTACCTATAAGCTTAAATAGTCTTGATCTCGCGGGTGCGAGATTGCTGAGTCCCCGTGGCTCACAGATACTTCCAAAACCAGTTTGCAGGTGCCTATGTTACCGAGCAGGTGACGCAACCAAGCTCAAGGAGGAGCTCGATGAAGATCTTGCGCTTTGTGTTGTTTCGTTCTAGTTGATCAGTAGTGGAGCCCAATTGGGGTCGATCGGGGACCTTTGTCACATTTGGGGTTCTTCTTTTATTTTGGTTCCGTAGTCGGACCTTGTTTGTATCTGGATGATGTAATGCTTTACTCATGTATTGTGTGAAGTGGCGATTGTAAGCCAACTATGTATCTCTTTCCCTTATGTATTACATGGGTTGTGTGAAGATTACCTCACTTGCGACATTGCTTTCAATGCGGTTATGCCTCTAAGTCGTGCTTCGACACGTGGGAGATATAGCCGCATCGAGGGCGTTACAAGTTGGTATCAGAGCCTTCCCCGACCTTAGGAGCCCCACTGCTTGATCGTTTTTAGCGGCCGAGTTGTGTCTAGAAAAATGTTTTGAGTCATTTAGGATTATATATATCAGAGAGTTAGGAATTCTTTTTACTCCCCAGTCTCTTCATCGCTCTGGTAAGGCATCCTGACGTAGAGTTTTGACTCTTCTCTTCTCAAACTTCACTAAACTTTTTTTAGGATCACGCGGGTATCTTGGAATCATTCCGATGGTTTTATGATGAGAACATTGTCTTGGTGCCTCCTGTCAGGGGTTTAGTGGAAGTGTCCCAGGGAGTTGAGCTTTGAGGTGTTGTCGTCATAATTTTATCTTTGCAGTTCTGGAATACCTGAGTTTAGTACGCCGACATCGAAAATCTCTTTTATGCAGTTGTTGGTGAGATAACCCCGATAACCCAGTACTGAGGTGAGTACGGGAGTATCACCATAACTTGTATAACGGATGCTTTTCAAAGGTTGAGGTAGACGATTTCCGAAGGTTTCTTGGTTATGTGTTGAAGGATGGATACAGCTGGATGTAGGATTTGCTAGTTTTGGGTGAGATATTATGCTTCCCCTGTATCCCCAACACCTGATTGCATAACCGGAGAATTTCGGGAGTTTCATAGGTGGGAATTCAAGTAGCTCTTAGGATATCTTTCCGACGGATGTATGATATGAAATTGGGGTTCGACGTCTAGTGGTCCGCCTATTCACGGTTGGTTTTACAGTGGTCTCGTTGTGTCTTAAAGAGTCCTTGGCTATGCCGACTCGGGGACGCTTCGTATGTCATGTGCACTGCCTTGTACATGATGGTGCTGTACGATCGATCCCGTGTAGGCCCCACCACGAAAACTTCGGACGAAATCTCTATCATATGTTTGTTCCGGCTTATTCTGCAAGCCAATCCTTTGTTTTGTTTTATTTGTGGTATTTGAGTTGCTTCGATGTCAAGTGTTGATTCCATACCTTTCCGAAATGGTGTTCTCATACTCCGATGTGAATACCAATCCTTCTCGACAATCGAGATTGTCATGTCAATCCTTTTCAACCGACGTGTTTCTCTTCAAGTGGATCCGATCACTTCAACATCAGCAAGACCAATTATCATTTCTTCTCAACGGTGTTTGTTTCATCCGTCTCCAAGTTGCCTTTGTTCTTTCCCGCCCACCCACCCTTTTTCCTCAAGGACTAAGATTTCTTTACCAAGTATCCTTTTATTTTTGTGAAGTTTCTCCATTCTTTTCCGTCAATGTTCTTACCCGGTGGTTCTCAAGAAGATGTTCTACTAGTTCGTCATTCCTCATTCCCTTCTCTTCTCCGGTGGATTCAAGTCAAGTTTTGTTGATCATACATTTTTCCTCATTTCAATGTCTTCTCATACCGGTGCACCTCATTATCATTCTACTTCTTGCTATTTGTTATTCCGGAGTACTCAAGATATCTCGAAGATTCGTGTTTCCACTCTGCATTCGTCCAAGCTCTTTCGAGATTGGTATCTCATTCAAGTCATTTAATTCAACCGGTGCAACATCTCTTTTAAATCTTTTCAACGGTGTTCTTTTGAGTGGGCCCTAACCCACAGGTCTTTTCCCAGGATCTTACCTGACTCTTCTATTTTCCCAGAGCTATCCTAAATTCTTCTCCAAGTTTGACGTAAGAATGAGTTATCATCAGTCAAATGCTTTTCTCCAAGATCTTTCAAATTCTTTTCATAGTTGGCTCAACCTCTTCGCTTTTGATTCTTCCGGTGTGCCTCAATAATTCTTGGTGGTGTTTCTCGTTGTCATTCTCATCATTTGAAGACCGAAGAAGAGTTTCTCTTTAATCTTGCTCTATTCTCTTCAAGATTCATGGTGCTAGCGTGTTGCCATCCTCTCATAATTGTTTTCGATTGTGAGAATCTTTTTCACCCATCCAGAGCATTTTAGGAGTCTTTTCAGTTTCATTCTCCGGAGCCAATCATCTCAGAATTATTCATTCTCAGCTTTCAGCTCTCGTTCTCAAATTCTTCCGGTGCATCGTTCAAATACCCTCTAATCAGTTCATGATCTCTTCGTTCTCATGTATCTAAATCCCCTCAAGTATCTTCATTCATTTTTCAATTCTTCCCGGTGAATTGTGCCTTTGCTACTTTCATTTTCAATTCTTACGGTGGTTCTTTCAACATTCCTCTTCTGTTGTTATCGTATCAATTAATTCGTTCTTTCCGAATCCTACCTGTGGATCGTTGAAGACTTTTCGGAAGTTTACGCGATATCTCTCTTAATCCTTTCTACAAGAATAAGTAGTATGCCAAATCCGTTGCTTGTCATCAATTTAAATTGGTGAAGGATACGCATAACATAATTCTTATTCTGGTTTCATCCAAGTGATTAATCCTTTCCTTCGGAGTTTGTTCAGGAGTAATAAATTCTTGGCTTCTTGTTGTTCATCTTTCTTCCGGAGTTCTAAGTTTTCCGCATTGTCTCGTCGCTAAGCTCCATCTAAATCATCGCAAGGCTTCACCTTGTGTTTTCAACTTCTCTTTCTTTTTATCATCCGTTTATTACCGGAGTGGTGGTTCGTCAAGGATTCTTTTCATTCTTCAATTGTTCTTCAAGATTTCTCTTGAAGTTAAGATCAGCCAAGCTATACTCAAAAATTAAACATGGTGTTCAACACATGTCTTGTTTTGAGGAGTTCAAGCATTCTTCATCTTGCATTCCAAAGTGCAATTCTTTCGACCTTATCTTTTCAGGTGGTGTTATGTCATTTTGACAGTTACATTCATGTTTCATGATTCACATGTTGTCAAGATTGAGGTATTTTAAATCCATCAATCTCCTTGTTGGAGTTATCTTGTGTCATATTTCACCTAAAGCCTTCCCTAAGGAATGTAGCTATTTGTGGTGCTTATCAATGATCCAATTTTCTCCTTCTCATCTCGGTGAAGAAGTTTTTCATCTCTTTGGTGCTCTCAATCAAATCAATGGTTTCCATTAGTGGCCGGTTGTCACCTCATAGTCTTGAGATGTTTTCCATAAGCCCACTACAAACTTATTCTTTTCGTTGTTGGTCTTCCAACAACTCTATTCTAACCTTCTTGGAAGGGTGCTTCCAAGCTCATTTGTGGCAGAAGTTGGCATTTTCTTCTCCATTCTGTTATTCCAATGATCTATCTTCTATTATTTCTTTCGGAGGCATTGTGATGTTGCTCTCTTCACTCCTCTTCTCGAATTGAGGATCATGTTCTTTTCTTGCTTATCCATTTAACCGGAGTGTTGTGTTCTCATTCAAGTTCTTTCATCTTATCAAGTTTTGCCTCTCTTTTCAACTTGAGTGCTGTTTGAAATCTTTCTTACCCCTTGTGCCATTCTTTCAATAGTTCCGGAGGCAGTGTGTTGTTCATTTCATCAAGTATCCTCTCATCTTGTCAAGTTCATGTTCAATTCCTTCCATGTTCAACCGGAGTGCTGCCCGAATTCTTCCCCTCTCATCTTGTTTTAACCGGAGTGGTTTCGAATTCTATCTTGTCCATTAAACTCTTGATTCATGTCTTTGCAACCTTCAAGTTACCATAATGTTCCTTGTTCCTCTTATCTAACGGATTGTTTGCAATCTCATTCATCTCTGTTGTACTCTTTCTTTTAAATTGCTCAACCTCTCAAGGTTCGTGGTTTCACTCGTTTGTCAAAGAAGCAACTTAGTTTTACCTCTTCTCTTCCTCTTCCATTTCTCTCCGGTGCCATCCTAGATCTCGGGACGAGATCCTCTTGTAGTGGTGGAGTGTTGTAACGCCCCAAGACCGATGCTTCAGAAGACTTCTAGCTATTCCGAGTTTCTCCGTGTGTTTCTTTTGTGCTTGCTCTTTTATTTTTGCATTGCATCATGTCATCATGCCATCATGTCATTTAGTTTTGCAACTCACCTAAATAAATTGCATAGATCGTTGATCTATTTAAATCGAGGGATATTCACATGGTGATTTCTCTTTATAACATATCCTCCAATATTAGGGAGCTATAATAAAATTATTCCATTTTTTTGGAATTAACCATAACCCCCTTGCAAAATATCCCATGCCGTTGTTATCTCAATTCTTGTTCTCCAACCTTGCCCGTAATTATTTCATCATTTTCTGAAGCTCCATCAAAAATCCGAACATTTTTGGACCTTCCTTTTATCAAATCCTAGTTCAAACCCATTTGAATTAAATTCAAATGAGTTTGAATTTAAATCTTTCAATCATGGCCTTTCTATTTTTCTTGGAACGAGCATATTTTTGCGAGTCCGGGAAAATTATCCCCATGCGCAAATCTTTCCCCTAACCTCTCTTTCTTTTCTTTCTTTTCTCTGTTCTGTTTTATTTTTCATTAGCGAGAGAAGAGAGCCCAGCAGCCTTGCAGCCCAGCAACCAGGCCCATCTGCGCCTAAGCCCAACCGCCGCTACCTAACCCTAGGCTCCCCATCTCTCGATCCGCTCTCCCTCTCGTTCCCTCACGCCGCCACTCACACACGCACATCGCCAGGGAGAGCCCAGCGCTCGATCCCCTCCTCCCTCGTTGCACCGTCGCAGAGAGAGAGAGGAGCGCCGCGTGCCCACGTCTCCCTCCTCGCCGTCATCCATGGCCACGCCGCCTCCACACCTCCGCCGGCCTCGGCCTCCCACGGTTGCCCTGCTGCTGGCCCCGCTGCCGAGCGTCGCCCTCCACGCGAGCCTCCTCCGGCGGCCCTGTCGCCCATGCGTTGCTCCGATGACCCCATGCCTCGGCCCGTCCCCTGCAACCTTCCTCCCGCGCCGTCTCTCCTGCTGCTCCATCCCCGCGCCACCTGGTGGCCCCGCCGCCGCTTCGGCCAGCGAGCCCAGGCCGCCGTGCTCGCCTGGGCCGCACAACCATGGCACCGCCGCCCTCCATGGTTTGTCGTGCCCTGCTTCTCCTCCCGCGCCGTGCCTCCTTCCTCTCTGCCTCCCCAAGCAGCGCCCTCGCCGGCCAAAGTTCCTGTTGCCGCCTTCGTCGTTCGAGGCCAGTGCCTTGTTTCTGTTTTGAACCAGGGGCCGACGCCTCCATCGCTCGGCGTCTTCGGTTGCTGCCCCTTCACGGCAAACTTCCACGAGATCTCCACCCCCTTATTGCCCGATTGGCTTTGTTTCCCCTCTTGTCGCTGCCAAGACCCAGTATCCAGGAAGACCCAAGGCCTTTTGTGTTGCTTCGTTTGGATGCGTCACGTTGTGTACGACTACGTGGATTCGCCAAGTACCACGACGACCATCAACAAGTACCTCTACCCACGACCCGGGAACGTCTACGACCCGTGAACGACTACCATCGCGAGAACGACTACTTCAACTACCATCGCCACGTGAACGTCTACCTCCACTACGGCCGTGAACGACTACTTCCTCTCTGAACCGGTCCGCTTTGAAAATGCATGCCTCGAAGATATAACCCCGAGACGCCGTCCGTGGACTGAATGCATGTGTTGTATGAGATGAACCGTATGTTTGCATCGTGCCCATTTGTTTCGTGCACGTTCCTCCTCGTTTGCCATGCCGTCGACCCGTGGGAACCCGGTAACCGGGAGCACCCCACCATCTTGCATGACTCGCTCACTCTCACTTCCTTTTGCACCGGTATCTTCGTGAGCCACCGGAACCGATATGTTGCCGTGGCACCATTTTTGTTTCGCCGCCGTGGCACCCTTTTCGTTCCGCCACGGTGACAAATGCTTCATAACATGCTCTTGTCAACGTTTTCATAAAAACTGCATAAAACTTCCATATGTCATCCGCATCATGATAACAACAATTAAAATGTTTAAAATTGTTGCTTGCTTTAAATTGCTAAATAACATGGGGATTTTCCGGAAGTGTTGTTTGTGTTTCCGGCCTCATTTGAACTTGCCTAAATATGTAGTTTAATTATGCTTCACCTCTTGCCATGTTAACCAACATTTAATCTTGTCTTGTTCATAACCGAGAGATAAACTGAATAATTGATGTGGTGTTCCGTCAATATGCAACTTGTTGCATATTGAGCTCCACTTAATTTGTAGTATTGTTTGTGCACTTTGCCATGCCATGCCTCATTAAACCGGACATGCATCATACTTGTTTGTGCATCATGACATGTTTATGCTTGTGTGTTTACCATGTTGTTTGTTTCTTTCCGGTTTGCTTCTCTCGTTAGCTTCGGTTTCGTTCCGGAGTTGTGAGGATTCGTTCGTCTACGACCGTTTGTCTTATTCTTGGACTCGTTCTTCTTCCTTGCAGGATCTCAGGCAAGATGATCATACCCTCGAAATCACTACTATCTTTCCTATGCTAGTTTGCTCGCTCTTTTGCTATGCCAATGCTACGATGCCTACCATTTGCTTGTCAGCCTCCCAAATTGCCATGTCAAACCTCTAACCCACCATGTCCTAGCAAACCGTTGATTGGCTTTGTTACCGCTTTGCTCAGCCCCTCTTATAGCGTTGTTAGTTGCAGGTGAAGATTGAAGTTTGTTGCTTGTTGGAACATGGAGATGTTGTTCCTTTTTGGAACATGTTTACTTGTTGGGATATCACAATATATCTTATTTAATTAATGCATCTATATACTTGGTAATGGGTGGAAGGCTCGGCCTTATGCCTGGTGTTTTGTTCCACTCTTGCCGCCCTAGTTTCCGTCATATCGGTGTTATGTTCCCGGATTTTGCGTTCCTTACGCGGTTGGGCTATAATGGGAACCCCTTGATAGTTCGCCTTAAGTAAAGCTCCTCCAGCAATGCCCAACATTGGTTTTACCATTTGCACTAACAACCTACCACCTTCCCTTGGGTTCTGCAGACTCAAGGGTCATCTTTATTCTAACCCCCCCGGGCCAGTGCTCCTCTGAGTGTTGGTCCGAACTGAGCTACCTGCGGGGCCACCTCGGGGAAACTTGAGGGTTGGTTTTACTCGTAGCTAGACTCATCTGAGTGTGCCCTGAGAAAGAGATATGTGCACCTCCAATTGGGATTTGTCGGCACATTCGGGCGGTGTTGCTGGTTTAGTTTTACCCTGTCGAAATGTCTTGATGTATTGGGATACTGAGTCTGATCGGAGTGTCTCGGGTGGAGGTCTATTCCTTCGTTGACCGTGAGAGCTTGTCATGGGCTAAGTTGGGACACCCCTGCAGGGTTATAAACTTTCGAGAGCCGTGCCCATGGTTATGTGGCAGATGGGAATTTGTTAATGTCCGGTTGTAGATAACTTGACACCAGATCCGAATTAAAATACATCAACCGCGTGTGTAACCGTGATGGTCTCTTCTCGGCGGAGTCCGGGAAGTGAACACGGTGTTGGAGTTATGTTTGACGTAGGTTGCTCTAGGATCACTTCTTGATCACTACTAGCTTCACGACCGTGCATTACTTCACTTCTCGCTCTCTTTTGCAAATGTAGCCACCCCATATGCTAGTTGCTTGCTGCAGCTTCACCTCACCACTCTGTCCTACCTATAATCTTAAATAGTCTTGATCTCGCGGGTGCGAGATTGCTGAGTCCCCGTGGCTCACAGATACTTCCAAAACCAGTTTGCAGGTGCCTATGTTACCGAGCAGGTGACGCAACCAAGCTTAAGGAGGAGCTCGATGAAGATCTTGCCCTTTGTGTTGTTTCGTTCTAGTTGATCAGTAGTGGAGCCCAGTTGGGGTCGATCGGGGACCTTTGTCGCATTTGGGGTTCTTCTTTTATTTTGGTTCCGTAGTCGGACCTTGTTTGTATCTGGATGATGTAATGCTTTACTCATGTATTGTGTGAAGTGGCGATTGTAAGCCAACTATGTATCTCTTTCCCTTATGTATTACATGGGTTGTGTGAAGATTACCTCACTTGCGACATTGCTTTCAATGCGGTTATGCCTCTAAGTCGTGCTTCGACACGTGGGAGATATAGCCGCATCGAGGGCGTTACAGGCGTGAGCCGGTCAGCTGTTCGAGAGGGTACAAATCTTTAGCATTTTTTCCGCATTATGCGATAAATCGGTTTTTATCCGATCAGGTGTTTACAGTACCCTGAGTTAGGACCTACGGACACTAGGGGCTGAGCCTAAATTTTTATTGTCAAACTCCTATGGCTAAGTGAGGGTGATAAAGCCCCATAGTCCGAATGCCTGGTTTGTTGCGCTAAACACCTAATTTAAGGACCAAACTTTGGAGTAAAAAGTGTTTAGATTTATCCCGAACACCCCCGTACTACCTACGTGGGGGCGGAAGCCGATGACTGGCCAACTCTTAGATTTAACAATATGACCGCACAGGAGGTAAAATTTTAAATAACAGGCATTATATTACATAACGATCTTGTTTCATAGTACAGGACAGGATAACATGAATGTATTCATTCAAATATAGCATCCTTAGCACATTGCTCCGCCACAAGGCGGGATCCCTCCATGACATTGTCAAAATACAGCTCGGGCATGCGATGCTCCTTGCCCGCGGGCGGTCCCTCGGTCACAAGCTTCGCAGCATCCATCTTCACCCAATGCATCTTGACTCAGGAAAAGGCCATTCGTGCACCTTCGATGCAGACCGACCGCTTGATGGCATCATGCCGAGGGCAGGTATTGACCAGCCGCTTCACGAGCCTGAAGTAGCTGCTAGGCATAGCTTCGGCAGGCCATAGCCAGATTATCAAATCCTTCATGGCTAGTTCGGCCACCCTATGCAGTTCGACCAGCTATTTTAGCGGATCGCTAAAGGGCATCGGATATTCTGGCGCAAGGTATTGCGACCACAATAGCTTCTCCGTGGAGCTCCCCTCTTCGGCTCGGAAGAATTCTGCAGCGTCTGAAACGCTGTGCGGCAGATCCGCAAACGCCCCTGGAGAACTCCAAATCCGGGTTAGCAAGAGGAACCTTTTCTTCACATATTTTCTCTCCATAATAAAGGCCTTACCCGCCGTGATTTTTCTGGCGTCCTGGATTTCCTGGAGGGCGCCTTGGTCTTCAACCCGGGCATTGTGTGTGTTTTGGCAGGCCTTGTCCAGTTTGGACTCTTGATCCACAAGTTTGTGCTCCAAGGACTCGCATTTCTTCACCGCATCCTGGAGCTCCTGCTGGACCTCACTGACCTGGGCCTCATGCTTTTCACGCGCGGATTTTTCATTGGTCGCTTTCTCCTCGGCCTCGGCCAGCGCCTTCTTGAGAGCCTCCACCTCGGTCGCCGCCCCTGCAAATATCATGGCACTTTAGTCAGCACAAATTATTCATCCTTATTGAACATACAAAAGGTCGTTGCATAGCTTGTTTATCCTCCAACTGCTTTTTCACGCGGCCGAGCTCTTCCTCAGCTCGCTCCAGACTCTACTTCAATCCGGAAACCTCCGCGGTATGAGAAGGCGCAGCCATTAACGACGCCTGCTTATTCACATTGACTCATCTAGTTAGTCTCCTGCGAAACTTGTTTGATCCTCTGTCCGGCTTTTCTTTTTGAACACCGGACAGTGTCTCAGGGGCTACTCTCTATACTGTGACATTCTTTCTACATAATTGCGTTGCTTACCTCAAAGTCTGTTAGAAGGCTGGTGCAGGCTTCGGTCAGTCCACTCTTCGCGGACTGAATCTTCTCAACCACCGTACCCATAAGGGTACAGTGCTCATCAACAATGGAAGCACCTCGCAGCGCTTTCATTAGAGTGTTCGGTGCCTCTGGATGGATAGACGACACCGGAGGAATAGGCGCACCTCCTTCTTTCGAAAGAGGCTGCTTGCCTGATTCCAGAGTCGTAGGAAGCTCCCGAACTGTATCTGCTGGGGGCTAAACTGAATATGGCCCCTACCACCAGTCTCCATGGGGATTTTCTCCCCCATGTGTCCAGCGACTGAGGTTTTACCCTCCGGCGCCACCCGGATGGCCTCCTAAACCTCTCCCTGGCCTGGGGTCCTTCGGGACAACACCTCGGTGTCCTTGGTGGCCTGGGGAGAGGAGGCCACCAGAAGGGTCCCGCTGTCCATCGCCTCCGGGTCCAGCGAATCTCCCAAAGATGAGGACCGCTCGAGGTTGGACTGAGCCGGACTACAAATACACGATTCAACACTTAATATTATGAAGTAGTGAGGCCGGATATATGAATGTGTTCGGGTTTCTGAATACTCATGATTTGGCCAGGGGCTTGTCCCTGGGGCGCCATTCCGAGCTGCTGTCGGTGGCCGCTGTGGAGCTGTCCGGGAGGGAGGTTTTCCCCTTCTTGGACACCTCAGCCTCAAGACGCGTGGAGGTCGTCCTTTTCTTTCTTGCCCCCTCAAGGGGGGAATGGCGCTCTTCTTCTTCTTCTTCCTCTTCTTCCTTGTCGTCCTCGGCGGCGGAGGAATGAGTCTCGGCGTCTTCGGACGTCATGTCTGAAGTGCCCTTGCGACGGAGACCACCTCTGGTCCCCTTGGCCTTCTTCTTGGCCTTCTTCTTCGATGCTTGATAGGGTGCCAGAACTAACATCTTCGTCAGAAGTGGGATTTCTGGGTCTTTGGGTAGCGGAGCTGGACACTGAATCTGCTCCGCCTTCCTTGTCCAGGCCTGAGGGAATTAGTAGGAAGGCTTAGGTGTCTTCCTCGAGTATGCAAGTAAAGGACACAACTTGAAAACATGAAAAACTTACCGGACTAGCTAGATGGGCCATGTCATGCCCGTGGTCCTCGGTCGTAGCTGGCCACGCCTTGTTGGCCATGAAGAGCACCTTCCAGATGTCTTCGTGAGTGCTGCCGAAGAACTCCAGCAAGGTCTGGTGCTTGGCCAGATCATACTCCCACAAGTGGCAAGTCCGGCATTGGCACGGAAGGATCCAGCGAATAAGCATCACCTGGATCACGCTGACGAGCTTGATATTCTTGTTTATCATGTTCTGTATGCGCGTCTGAAGCGCCGTCAGCTCGTCCGGTGAAGACCAGTCCAGGACTTTCTCTGGCCAGGAGGTGAGCCGCATTAGGGCTCCGGACCAGAATTCGGGAGCCGCGGCCCAGTTGGTGCCGCACCGCTCTGTGGTATAGAACCACGACTTCTGCCACTCCTTGACGGTCTCCGCGAAGGATCCTTTGGGCCATGTGACGTTGGGCATCTTGCTCACCATGGCGCCGCTGCACTCTGCGTGCTGGCCACTCACCACCTTCGGCTTCATGTTGAAGATTTTTAGCCATAATCCGAAGTGGGGTGGGATGCGGAGGAAGGCCTCACACATGACAATAAATGCCCGAAATGTTGAGGATGGAGTTGGGGGCCAGATCGTGGAAATCTAGCTCGTAGTAGAACATGAGTCTGTGGACGAACGGGTGGAGAGGAAATCCCAGCCTGCAGACGAAGTGGGGGATGAACACCACCCTCTCATGGGCCTCCGGGGTAGGGACGATCTGTCCCTTGGCCGGAAGCTGGTGGGCGATTTCCCTAGCCAGATACCTAGCCTCCCGGAGCTTGGTGATGTCCTTCTCCTTTACGGTGGAGGCCATCCACTTGCCATGCACTCCAGATCTGGACATGGTGGGAGTGCTTTCTTGGGGCGAAAAAGATGGGAACTTGGGCACTGGAGCTCGAGATGGGGGAGGCAGACAGAGAAGGCGTGGTGAAAAAGGGTGAATCCTTATCTCCTTATAGAGGCAGTGAATATCAAGCAACTCCCCACTCGCCTTAAAACTCGCCTATTCCCCAAGAGCCATGCAGATGGCATGGTTGGGTTACCCATGCACGTATTGATGAGAATCCCGCAATAAGGGGACATGATCTCTACTTTGTCAAGACGTGCCAATGAAACCACATCTCGAAATATGGAGCGGCAGGCTAAAAACGGTTCAAATAATGACCGAGCAGCAACGTGATGTCACGCTACAAAAAGTTGTCAGCAGATTGGACTCATGAAATATTATACTCTCTACGGTTGTGTAGGGAATTTGTTTTGAAGAGCCGGACACCGTTTCTTGTGTTCGAGGACTATTTTTGAGTATTCGGAGGAGGAACCCGCCTTGCAATGCCGAAGACAATCTACGCGCCGGACACCTCGTCATTGAAGCCTGGTTCAGGGCTATGGAGGGAGTCCTGGATTAAGGGGTCCTCGGACAGCCGGACTATTTGATGTGGTCCAGACTGGTGGGCTATGAAGATACAAGACAGAAGACTTCGTCCCGTGTCCGGATGGGACTCTCCTTGGCATGGAAGGCAAGCTTGGCGTTCGGATATGAAGACTCATTTCTCTGTAATTGACTTTGTACAACCCTAGCCCCCTCCGGTGTCTATATAAATCGGAGGGCTTAGTCCGTAGAGGCAATCACAATCATAGAGGCTAGACTCCTAGGGTTTTAGCCATTACGATCTCGTGGTAGATCAACTCTTGTAATATTCATATTCATCAAGTTCAATCAAGCAGGAAGTAGGGTATTACCTCCATAGAGAGGGCCCGAACCTGGGTAAACATCGTGTCCCCCGCCTCCTGTTACCATCAGCCTTAGACGCACAGTTTGGGACCCCCTACCCGAGATCCGCCAGTTTTGGCACCGACACCCTGGCCTACATAGACGTCTGTTCAGAAATTGTACGAAAGGACTCATCGTCGTGTCACTGACATGTTGGAATGGGACCACATGTCAATGAAACATGGTGTGTCATTTCTCGTGCAAAATGAGATCTGGTCGCGTTGGCCCGAGGTGCCACATTATTTCTCGACTTTATTTTTTTAATGGCGTGCCATTCAGTTTTGAAGCACGACTAACTGGTATTGTATGCAGAGAAAATATAAACTACTCTACCACTACTCCACCTTTATAGTACTAGTATCAAAAAAGATATATATGATGGAGCTTCAGTGCTTGCTTGCTCAGGGCTGCCCATTTGCTTCTCACACTATCACCCTCTCTCCAGATCTAAAAAAGACGGCCTCTCTCCCCCTCCTCACCGGTGGTCACAGATCCACAGGGGAAGAGAAGGATGTGCAGCATTGACGCACTAGTCGTCGGCGAGCGAGGTCATGCACTGACGAGGGCTCCCAGGAACACCCTAGTCGCGGAGGCGAGGATGCCGAGCTGGCGGCGCTGGAGTCATTATCCCTTGACGACATGCCCGATCAGCTCAATAAGCATCAGGAGTTCATTGACGGCTTGGTGGAGCTGCTGAAGGAGAGCCTCGACGACATGCCCGTTGAGCTCAATGAGCAGGGGGGGTTGACTGCCAGCTTGGTGATGCTGCTGAAGAAGAGCATTGCCTCAGATAAGAAGGTGACTGGCGAAATCCTGCAACTTGAGGAGGACAATGCGAAGCTCCGCCACGAGCTCGACCTGGTGAAGGAGGAGAACGCCGGCTGGAAGAAGATGCATGAGAAGAGTAGTTCCTCGCTGAAGATGTTGCACGCCCTCGTCATGGAACAGAAGGAGGAGTTGGCGAAGCTCCGCATCGAGCACCCGGCTGCTGTACAAGGTACATAATGTGGCCGTGGAAGAGATGATGAAGGCTCGCATAGAGAAATCCCGCATCATGGATAGAATGAAGAAGATGGCCGAGGATATGTGTGAGCAAATGGAGGTCGTGGAGGCTATGAAGAAGCAATTACGACTCCGCGGCCAACAACCCATCATGTAGTAGAGAGCAACGCCCCAGACTTTGTGTGTGCGTCTTCCTTCTTTTCTGGGGGGGATAATCTTCCTTCTTCTTTTGCTCATGTGTTTCTTCTTTTGCTTAGGGTGTTTCACAACACGTGTCACGTTCTCTGCGAGGCATGAATAGAACAATGCTAATGATGAGAGGCGCCGTGGGATCGAAGACTAGCAAATTACATCATTTTTATTGCCATATCGCACTGGGCTGCCGAGTTTCGTGCTCCTCCATCGTAGTAGTCCTCCAGTGGAAAACTTGAGTATACCGCACGGTTCTTTGCTCCTCCTCAGGTTGTCGGCAACATTTATACAAGCAGTCAAATCACAAGGCCCCGCCTTCCAGTAGTTATGAGCCATCAAATCACAAAGGCCCTCATCTCTCGTGAAACCGACCAAGCGAGACTGCCCCGCCCTCTAGCCTTTTAAATGTATACTTCCGTACAGTAGTAGTATCGATGGATTTCACCATGGAGCAAAACTAACAAGATATAATTAAAGAAAAAAGGTGGTACATATAGAGAGCGCTTGTCGGCAAATTATGCATATAGTATTATTAAAAAAGCTAGTAGGTGCTTAGATGGGGTGCTAAATTGAATTAAAGAAATTTGCATACCTATTTAATTCTTGGGTTTTTATCATTTATGCCGCTAGTCGTGTCTCACTACTCAGTTTTGCCATTAGAAGTTACAACTACTCAAAAATGCCATCGATCCGTGAGATGCTTGCTAAAAAATGCAGTTAGATATCTAAAAAATGCCATCGTTCCATTAGATGTTTGCTCAAAATTACCATCAAACATTGTTATTTTCATGTCAAACCCGTTGACCACGTTATATGGCAAAAATAAGCCTAGACACACATGTCGATTCTCTCTATCTCACAATGATAACTGTGGCCCCGCTTGTCAGGAGTAACCAAGTGAATAATTTTACAGGAAAATAAGAACGTTGTTGGGATCAAGTAGGCCCCCACACTTTATTGTATTGTAGTGAGATAGAGGGAGAGCTGGCATGTTGGTCCATAGGTATTTATGTCATTATAACATAGCAAAAGAGATTTGAGTCACAATGATGGTGTCCAGCACAACACACCCCTCAAATAAAACTAAGCACCCTGAAATTCTTTGGCAACTAAACTGCTGGCTATATGATGTTGGCCACATATATTGTACGTATATAATGTGAAGAAACGAGTGGTAGTACTACAAACTACAAGATGAACTAGAAGAAATACTAGTATCTACGTATTGAAGAGTTAAAGTAACGAGAAGGAACATAACATAGTTCTGCTGGGGGCTCGGCACAACACACCCCTCAAATAAAATGAAGCACCCTGAAATTAAACTAAGCTAGTAATCTGATAGACACTGCATTACAACCACCATGAGCAACGACACTGCCACCTTACTCGGACTCCTCGTCCACATGCTCGACTTCGTCCTTGTCCCCCTTCCTCTTGGCTGATACTTCTTTGCTTAAACCGCACACTTGGCTCTCGCTCTTCATCCAACCCTTGTAGATATTGAAACAAAGGTAGGGACCCATTGCAGCATAATTGATGGGCTCTCTATCTAGTACATTCCACTGCCATGCAAGATGAAACTAGTGCGGAGGTTTTGTTAGTTTACCGTACGAAGGGTCAACCATGGCTGCTGCCAGGGTCAGCATTGAAGGCTGACGGGAGGACACCAGAACATTCCTCTGGAGGTCGAAGGGCTGGCCTACAACAAGGCCTATCTGACCCAGGACTTCTTTGTCGTTCGTAAAGTCTATAGAAACGAATTTGACTTGGCCGCCCTGAGAAATTTCTTAAATTCCTCGCACTCAACATCGGCATGGCATATGTGGTAGACCAAGCACAAGTTATGCTCGCAAACTTGGATCACAGCGGGCTTCTTCTTCTCTTCCTCCTTTAGATTCTTCTCTTTTCCCAGGACTGTGGTGTACTCAACATCTAGCCCAACGACCCACTCTGCCTTTGTGTTTTCGAACATGCATCTGAAGTGAGCAAGGCATCCTTTCATCATCGCGGAAGAACGGGTGTAGATGATGTCGAACTCATCGCCGGTGATGGTTCTAACCTTGTAC
This sequence comes from Triticum timopheevii, assembly GCA_963921465.1. NCBI lineage: Eukaryota > Viridiplantae > Streptophyta > Magnoliopsida > Poales > Poaceae > Triticum > Triticum timopheevii. The sequence continues at coordinate 112,771,383 of OY997270.1, forward strand.
TCACCGCCGATCATGGAGATTTGGGAGGCCATGGATTTGGGAGGAGGGTTAGGATTAGTGGAATTGTTGTAATGTGAAAGGACGGGACAACTAGGAGCGAACTGCCGTAATGTTAAAGGACGGCCGGGGACGAGTAGGAGCGAACTGCTAGCAGTTTTCTGATTGTAAAAAATGCTGAGTGGAGCGTGCGAATGGCAGGGCTTTCCATGCTCCCATGATACGAGCTTCCGAGAGCCCTTGGATCTGAGATCAAACGGTTGCATGGTGTGATTCTAGACCTATGGGTGAATATCCTATCCTGGAGGGTTATTCTGCAAATTTTTAGCAACTTAGCATGTGACCGTTCAATCTCAAATCCAAGGGATGTCAGCTGCCTATATCATGGTCACGCCTACTATGATCGTCGCCTCACTCGCATGGTCACGCCCTTGGAGATTTCATACGGCTATAAATGACATTTTTTCGCCTACTTCGCATGCATGAAACTACTTCCTCCGTCCAAGTGCGTTAGGCTATCTGATGTTGGCATGTCATACATAGTCATCACTTAGTCACTCATACAACAATGTTAGTTGTAAGGTTGTCTATAAGAGTAAAATTTTTACTTCTCTATCTCTTTATTCGTACTCCCTCCGTTTCAGTTTACAAGTTCTGAGCGTATACCTAGGTTGTCAATTTTATCACCGTAATATAAATTATATAACAGAAAAATTATACTGTTCGAAAATAGGACATCTGAAGTTTATAATGGTATGTTTTTTGTAATACTGTATACGACTTCTATTACGTTGGTCAAATTGACGACCTAGGGGTACGCGCACACCTTGGAAACTGTGAGAGAGGGAGTAGTATTTATTGCGTTTTCCAACAGGAGTATATAGTACTTGGCACCTGTATACCATGGAGGTGGTCAGGAATTGGGAGACTCACGCCGGTCATAGTGCCACAGTTAAATGATAATGACAAGTCGAATCACAGGGCCCCACCTATCCATCAGTCACACAGCCCTACGTTTGCAGAAGCCTACTCCCTCATCTTCTTGCCACTCTATCAAACCGACTAGGCGGAACTGCCCCGCCTACCGCACGGGAAAAGCCCCGCCCTTGACTTTTAAATATAATTTTGTATCCATGGATTGCGCCATGGAGCAAAGCCTCAAGAAAATGGCGGTACACATGTATACAACACTCCTGTTGCGTTCGCGTTGGTTGCTACAAAATCATTGCTATCACTGTCTCCGTTACTATTGTTGTTGCTACTACTATTAAAACTACCGTACTACTTTGCTACTGATCACTTTTCTGTAGATAATTAATCTCTAGGTGTGGTTTAATTGACAACTCAGCTGCTAATACTCGCAAATATTCTTTGGCTCCCCTTGTGTCGAATCAATAAATTTGGGTTGAATACTCTACCCTCGAAAACTATTGCGATCCCCTATACTTGTGGGTTATCAAGGGGCGAGAGCCCCTCCGAGATGGGATCTCTCTCTTTGTTCTCTTCTGTTTCGCGTTCCTGTTTTCTGGTAAGTTTATATCCGGAGATCCATAACTCTGATTAGGCTGAAATTTTAACACGATTTTTTTTCTAGATATTATCTTTCCTGCGGTGTAAGAAGGGATGCAACCGCCTTACGAGGGACTCACAAGCCACCACGGCGCGCCCTACCCCCCTGGGCGCGCCCTGGTGGCTTGTGGGGACCTCGAGCACCGTCTTGCATTGATTCTTCTTCCCAAAAGTCACATACATTCCATAATAAATCTCCATAAATTTTTATCGCATTTGGACTTTGTTTGATATGGATATTTTGCAAAATAAAAAACATGCAACAAATAGGAACTTGCACTTGGCACTGGGTCAATATGTCAATCCCAAAAATAATTCAAAATGTTGCCGAAAATATGTAAAAGTTGTAGAGTATTGACATGAAACAATCAAAAATTATAGATACGATGGAGATGTATCATGCGGCGGGGGCGGTGCCGACTCGTCCTTCACGCGGCGGACGCACTTGGGGGATGCCTGCTCCTGCTTCACGTGGCCACCAATGTGGATGCCATTGTTGCTCGTTGGGGACGTCGGCTCGTCCTTCACCTGCTGGAGTGGGGATGCCAGCTCCCTCATATCACGGGCCCGTGGTAGGGACGGTGGATCCTCCTTCACGTGCGCCACCGACGGTGGAGCCGGACCCATCTAACAGAGCGAACGCTTTGTCATGATCTCCATCTAACGGGTAAATTCTTCAAACGTCAGAACCGCCTCTGAGAGCAGACGGGGTCGCTGTTGGGGCTGGTACTCCTTGTCACCTGAGGGATGACTATATTCTCCTTCCCGGAGGAGCCCACCGCCGTGGATGTGCGAATGGTCCAGGTGAGCGAGGGTGGCTACGCCATGATCCACCTGACGACGAAGTACAGCCTGCCGACTCGGAGAACTAGCATAGCTGCTAGATGCTACCTCTTGAGCATGTGTTGGTTTTCCCTTCAAGAGGAAAGGGTGATGCAGCAAAGTAGCATAATTATTTCCCTCAGTTTCTAGAACCAAGGTATCAATCCAGCAGGAGACTACACACAAGTCACCTAGTACCTGCACAAACAATCAAGAGCCTCGTAACCAATGAGATAAAGGGGTTGTCAATCCCTCCCGGCCAATCACAAAAGTGAGATCTGATAGAGATAGTAAATTAAATATTTTTGGGATTTTTGTTGTATAGATTGGAAAGTAAAGATTGCAAAATAGTAAACAAGATGCGATGGAAATAAAAGAGATGTAATATAATAGGAAAGAGACCTGGGGGCCATAGGTTTAACTAGTGGCTTCTCTCAAGATAGCATGTATTGTGGTGGGTGAACAAATTACTGCCGAGCAATTGATAGAAGACCGCACAATTATGAAGATATCTAAGGCAATGATCATGAGCATAGGCATCACGTCCGTGTCAAGTAGACCGAAACTATTCTACATCTACTATTACTCCACACATCGACCGCTATCCAGCATGCATCTAGAGTATTAAGTTCATAAGACGGAGTAACACATTAAGCAAGATGACATGATGTAGAGGGATAAACTCAAGCAATATGATATAAACCCCATCTTTTTATCCTCGATGGCAACAATACAATACATGCCTTGCTGCCCCTACTGTCACTGGGAAAGGACATTGCAAGATTGAACCCAAAGCTAAGTGAGGGAGTCCTGGATTAAGGGGTCCTCGGACAGCCGAACTATATGCATATGCCGGACTGTTGGACTATGAAGATACAAGATAGAAGACTTCGTCCCGTGTCCGGATGGGACTCTCCTTTGGGTGGAAGGCAAGCTTGGTGGTTAAGATATGAAGATTCCTTTCTCTGTAACCGAATCTGTGTAACCCTAGCCCCCTCTAGTGTCTATATAAACCAGAGGGTTTAGTCTGTAGAACAACAACAATCATAACCATAGGCTAGCTTCTAGGGTTTAGCCTCTATGATCTCGTTGTAGATCTACTCTTGTAATACTCATATCATCAAGATCAATCAAGCAGGAACCTGGGTAAACATTGTGTCCCCCGCCTCCTGTTACCATTAGCCTTAGACGCACAGTTCGAGACCCCCTACCCGAGATCCGCCGGTTTTGACACTGATATTGGTGCTTTCATTGAGAGTTCCACTGTATCGTCACAATAAGGCTTGATGGCTCCTCCGATCGTCTACAACAACGCAGTCCAGGGAATTTTTTCTCCCCGGACAGATCTTCATACTCAGCGGCTTCGCACTGCGGGCCAACTCGCTTGGCCATCTGGAGCAGATCGATAGCTACGCCCCTGGCCATCAGATCAGGTTTGGAAGCTTGAACTACACCGCCGACATCCGCGGAGAATTGATCTTTGACGGATCCAAGCCCATGACAGCTGCGCCCCGCCGCCACGATGAACATGACCTAAATCTATCATCAGATGGTGTGCGGGAGATTACGCCTGTAACCGCACTGGCCCTAGATCCAGAGCGGAGCGCGCCATCCGAGGGCAGGAGGCTCAACCCCGCCACGGAAGCTGCGGACTCAACGGTGCTAGAGCCAAACACAGATCTGACCTCCAACGAGGCCTGTGTTATCGGAACCTCGGACTCGTCTCCGGCCATAGGCTCCGAACCGCGTGTATCCGCACCCATCGAATCTGACCGGGCGCCGATCTTAGAGTTCAGCTCCACGGACATCTTCCAACACTCACCCTTGGGCGACGTGTTAAACTCATTAAAGTCCCTCTCCTTGTTAGGGGATTCTTGGCCGAACTATGTCCGGCTTGAATGGGAAGCGGACGACGAAGAGCTTCGTTGCCCACCCACCACCCACTTCATAGCCACTATCGAAGATTTAACCGACATGCTTGATTCCGACTCTGAAGACATCGGTGGTATGGACGATGATGCCGGAGAAGGACAGGAACCACCTACCACAGGGCGTTGGACAACCACCTCCTCATACGATATATACATGGTGGATACACCCAGAGAAGACAACGGCGATGACAAAAAGGAACTAGTCGAGGATAAAACTCCTGGAAAGCAGCCAAAGCATTGACGTCAGCGGCGCCGCTCGAAACCACGCCATGGTAAAAATAGTGATACCGGCACAAGAGGGAATAACACCCCAGATGACGCCGAAGATAATAAAGAAACCGCGGACCCAGCAATAGAGCTAGACGAGCAAGGTAATGGCAAACATAGTTCGGGGCCCTTGACCGATCACAGCGACGCTAAAGACTCCAATTACCAACCTATCTCCGAAGAAGAGAGCAGTCGGGGTGACGATGCATTCATCGTCCCGGAAGAACAACTGGAACAAGAGCACCTCCACCAGAGATTTATTGCCACCGCAAGGAGCTTGAAAAAGCAGAAGCAATGGCTTAAAGCCGCACAGGATACGCTCAATGATAAATGGAACGAAGTGCTCGACACTGAGGAAAATTACGGCTCTAATCGCCAAAAAAATAGCTATCCCAAACGCAAACTACTGCCCGAATTGAATGACGATGCTATCGTGCCCATACCACTGAATAACAATACGGCCGATCAGCCAGGTCGACCACCTCGTAATCGAGGCAGAGCGGCCAACGATGCCACGCACAAAACCGCACCCCCTACCCATAAAGGAAAGGAGAACCAGAAACACGATTTACTTGAAGACCTGGACAAAAGATCTGGCAGAACCTGGTCCATTTACGGATCCAGGGAACGCGTTCCCGCACAGGATCAGGGCCATCAAACCAATTACGTAGGTAACTTACCAGTTCGGAACCAACACCGAACACTGCAACTGTTGGTCCCGCGCTGCGACATAGCCAAATACAGGGGTGCTGCACACCCCTTGTGCTTCACTGATGAAGTGCTGGATCATGAATTTCCAGAAGGGTTTAAGCCCGTGAACATCAAGGCATATAACAGAAAGACAGACCCCGCGGTCTGGATAGAAGACTTTATTCTTCACATCCATATGGCTCGCGGAGACGATCTCCACGCCATCAAATACCTACCCCTCAAGCTAAAAGGACCACCTCGGTACTGGCTGAAAAGCCTCCCCAAAATTTCCATTGGAAGCTGGGAAGAATTTGAGGACACTTTCAGGGCCAATTTACAAGGGACCTATGTCCGACCTCCGGATGCAGACGATCTAAGTCACATAACCCAACAACCCGGAGAGTCAGCCCGTAAGCTTTGGAACCGATTTCTCACTAAGAAGAACCAAATCGTAGATTGTCAGGATGTTGAAGCCTTAGCAGCTTTCAAACATAGTGTTTGGGACGAATGGCTGGCCAGACACCTAGGCTAGGAAAAGCCAAGGACAATGGCAGCCTTAACGACACTAATGACCTGCTTTTGTGCGGGAGAGGACAACTGGTTGGCCCGTAGCAGCACCAGCGACCCTGGCACATCCGAAGTCAGGGATGGCAATGGAAAGCCACGATGAAATAAAAACAAACATCGAAACAATGGAGAAAGCCCGGACAATACAGCGGTAAACGCCGGATTTAGAGGCTCCAGACCAGGTCAACAGAAAAAGTCACTTAAAGGCAGCAGAGATGGTCTGTCTAGCCTAGATAAAATTCTCGAAAGGTCCTGCCAAATTCATGGCACCCCCGACAAACCAGCTAATCATACCAACAGAGAGTGTTGGGTCTTCAAGCAGGCCGACAAGCTCAACCTCGAACACAAGGGGAAGGGACCACAAAGCAAAGACGAGGATGAATCTCGCCAGCCGAATATGGGGGGACAAAAGAAATTCCCACCGGAGGTCAAAACAGTGAACATGATTTATGTCACTCATATCCCAAAGAGGGAGTGCAAACGTGCACCCCGGGACGTATACACTATAGAGCCTGTGACCCCCAAATTCAACCCATGGTCGGCCTATCCGATCACTTTCGATCGCAGGGATCATCCGACTAGTATCCGTCACGGGGGCTTGGTTGCCGTAGCACTCGACCCAATAATCGGCAGATACCACCTCACCCGAGTCCTCATGGACAGCGGCAGTAGCCTCAATCCGATATATCAGGACACTGTCCGCAAGATGGGGATAGCCCCGTCAAGAATCAACCAAAGCAGCACTACCTTTAAAGGAGTAATACCAGGCGTAGAGGCCCGCTGCACGGGCACCCTAGCACTGGACGTCGTCTTCGGCTCCCCCGACAACTTTCAAAGCGAGGAGCTAATCTTCGACATTGCCCCGTTCCGAAGTGGTTATCATGCACTAATCGGACGAACAGCCTTCGCCCGCTTCAATGCAATCCTCCACTACGCTTATCTTAAGATTAAGATGCCTGGGCTGCATGGCATTATCACGGTGAGCGGGAGTACAGAGCGCTCTCTTTGTATACAGGAATATGCGGAGGCTCTGGTAGCTGAAGTTTGAAGCGGTCTTTTTAAACCAAACAGCTCATCAGTCCTCAAGACCCCGAACACAGCCAAACATGTTCGGTGTACACAGATAAACCTGCGCTTGGTTAGCAGACCTGCCCCCATAGATCACCCCATAAGAAGACTGTACATATTTTCCCGTATACATAAATATACACTCAAAATTCCTTGGGCAGCGCTAGGGACACCCTATGCGCAAGAAGTCAATAGCTTGGCTCGACCCTATTCGGACTCAAGAAGCCACAGTTCATGGTTCATCACAACCAACGAACTATACCCACGGCCATAACAGATTTTTTTTCACCTATTTGTTTCTCCTTTACAGATAGGCCATCATTATATACCCTTCAAGGACACCGCACAATGGAGACAAAGGCGCAAACGTGCAGCAGAGCCCCGTTTTCAAGGTTTCTGTTTAGATTAAGTGTAACGCCCCAGATTCGATGCGCCAGGTGTCCGCCAGTTATTCGCCGCCATTGCCATGTCATTTGCTTGCGTGTTGCATTTTGCCGTGTCATCATGTGCATCTCATTTCGCATACGTGTTCGTCTCATGCATCTGAGCATTTTCCCCGTTGTCCGTTTTGCAATCCGGCACTCCTATGTCATCCGGCGTCCCCTTTTTGCCTCTTCTCTTCTGCGGGTGTTAAATGTTCTCGGAATGGCCCGAGGTTTGTCAAGCGGCCTTGGTATAGCACCGGTAGACCGCCTGTCAAGTTTCGTGCCATTTGGAGTCCGTTTGATACTCCAACGGTTAACCGGGTAACCGTAAAAGCCCTTCTTTTGTGCAGCCCAACACCCCTTTGAAAGTGGCCCAAAGCCCAGCAAACTCCCCTCCACGCTCTTGTTCGTTCGATCACGATCGTGTGGCCGAAAACCGCTCCTCATTTGGACTCTCCTAGCTCCCTCTACCTATAAATTAGTTCCCCTCCCCCGAATTCGCGGATGTTTTCCCCCGAAACCCTAAAAATTCCCCTCTCCGCGCCGGACGTGTTCGTCCGCGCCGGACAAAGCCCGCGCCGCCGCCTCCGCACCAACCGGCGTCCGCCACGTGGCAGCCGCCGCCGGCCCGCCCGGGCCCGTGGCTGGCCCGCGCGAGCCCGCGACCCCACCGCCGTCGCCCGCCGCTTCCCGTCCGCGCCTCCCCTCGGCCGCCTCGCCCTCCGCGCCACTACCCCGAAGCTCAGTCGCCGCTCCCGTGCCCCGAAGCCCCTCCGCCGCGCCCCTGCGCCGCCGGTTCCCTCCGCTCTGCCTCGACCCGGACCGGATCTGGCGAGATCCGACCGGAGGAGCCCCGGATCCAGCCGTCCCACGCCTCCCCGGCCTCTTCCTCATCGTCTCCGGCGACGAACTCCGGGGATCCTCGAAAACCATGCGGACCCAAGGTTGACCCTGAAACGCCTGTCCCTGTATTTTTTTCATAATCATGCCATGTTCATCATGCCGTATCTCTGCATCTGTAGCTCCGTTTTGAGCATGTAATATGTCAAATTGTTCGCCTCGATGAGTACTTCATTTCATTCCATTGCATCATTTTCATTTGAGCTCATCTTGATGCCCGAAATGTTGTTGGAAGAGTGCATGTTGATGTTAATCTGCTGGAACTGTTATAACTTGCTCATTTGTCATTTTTGCCATGTTTGATGTGTGCATCCTATGAGGTTGAGCTCTACATGTGTTTTGATCTATTCCATGACATCTTTCCAGAGGTGCAATCCATGTACTTTTGTGACTTGTGTAGTGAGTGCATCATGCTTGTTAAGTAGGGTACTTGCTGTTGCTGTTTTCCTGACTGATTCTGTTATATTTTGTTGCTATGTTTACCTGCTGCTACAAGTCATTTCGTGCATTATTCTGGAGATGTTCACTAAGGATATTTTGTTGTACATGTCTTTCTCTATCCATTCATGCCCCTGGTTGCATTTATAGCCTGCTGTATCATGTTGTAATCTTGCTCTCAAGTTGCTAAATAATGTTGCTGTCAACCTGTTAACATGAAGTTCAGTTTTGGCCATATGCTTTTCTAGTGATCCATGCACCCTATGAACTTGTTCTTGCCATGCTTAGCTTCATAAACATGTCTTCTTGCTGTTGGTTGCCTTGCCATGCCATGTATTTCTCTGTAGTGAGTGGTTCAAGCTCACCAACATGCCTACTTATTGTTGTTCCTGCCATGTTTGAATCTGTAATATAACCATGTTTACATGGGTGCCATCTTATCTTCTGATCCTTTTTGGCTCATGGTCAGTAAGGGACTGTTGTTCTATGCATTTAGTAGTATCATGCCATGCCTTTGTTTGCCATGATAAGTTCCTGTAGCATGTTGTTTGATAGCTCTAAACATTGCAACCTGATGTTATTTCCTGATAAGTCTGAAACTGTTATTATTTGCAATCTTACCATGTCTTTTTGAGCATGTTCTAGTGATTTATGGAGATAGCTCAGTGTTCATGTTTTGTTATGCTTTACCTTTACATCATGCTCATGCCTTTTTTTCTTATGTTGGGGTGCAGTAGCATATTGTTTTGATGCTTGCAATATGCCTAGTTGCTGTTATGGACATATTGTTGTTATGTCTTGTATAGAGTGTGTTGAACCGTTGCTCCGTTTTGTGTGTGCTCTATATGAAACTTGCTTGATTTTGCATGTAGTTTCATATTATCATGTTGCATCCTTGTTTTGAGGTGTTTGCTTGATGTTTGTATGCATTTTGCATTAGTGCCATGTTTAACTTGTTTTGCTCATATCTTCTAGGCCGTAGCTCCGAATCTAATGAACTTTATATGTAACTTGACTAGAATTTCGTGTAGATCATCTTGGTGCATCTTAACTTGCTGTTTAACAACTTGAACATAAGGTTTATTCAGTTCTGGACCAATTTCGAAATATGCATATGAGGACTTACCGGAATTGTTATATGTTGTTCCCGGCCTCATTTAAACTTGCCTTGATGTGTTGTTCTTGTTTGCATCATCTCTTGCCATGAGTAGCTTCATGTAGCTTTGTCGTGCATCATGCTTGTTTGTGCATCATGTCATGTTCATGTGTGGTGTGTTTACTATGTTGTGTGCTTCTTCTCGATAGTTCCCGTTTCGTTGCGATCGTGAGGATTCGTTCGTCCACGCTTGGTTCGTCTTCGTGGCTTCATCTTCTTCATGGACTTGTTCTTGTTCCTTGCGGGATTTCAGGCAAGATGACCGCTACCCTGGATCTCACTACTATCATTGCTATGCTAGTTGCTTCATTCTATCGCTTTACTGCGCTTCCTATAAATTGTTCTTCAAGCCTCCCAAATTGCCATGAACCTCTAACCTTTGACACCCTTCCTAGCAAACCGTTGTTTGGCTATGTTACCGCTTTGCCCAACCCCTCTTATGCGTTGCTAGTTGCAGGTGAAGTTGAAGTTTGCTCCTTGGTGGACAGGGTTATGTTGGGATATCACAATATCTCTTATATTATTAATGCATCTATATACTTGGTAAAGGGTGGAAGGCTCGGCCTTATGCCTGGTGTTTTGTTCCACTCTTGCCACCCTAGTTTCCGTCATACCGGTGTTATGTTCCCGGATTTTGCGTTCCTAACGTGGTCGGGTGATTTATGGGACCCCCCTGACAGTTCGCTTTGAACAAAACTCCTCCAGCAAGGCCCAACCTTGGTTTTACCATTTGCCTCACCACCACCTACCTTTCCCTTGGGAGTAATTAACCCAAGGGTCATCTTTATTTTAGCCCCCCCCCGGGCCAATGCTTGTCTAAGTGTTGGTCCGAACCGAGTAGACTGCGGGGCCCCCTCGGGGAAACTCGAGGTCTGGTTTTACTCGTAGGATGTCTCATACGGTGTTGCCCTGAGAACGAGATATGTGCAGCTCCTATCGGGATGTCGGTGCATCGGGCGGCTTTGCTGGTCTTGTTTTACCATTGTCGAAATGTCTTGTAAACCGGGATTCCGAGACTGATCGGGTCTTCCTGGGAGAAGGTATATCCTTCGTTGATCGCGAGAGCTTATCATGGGCTAAGTTGGGACACCCCTGCAGGGTATAAACTTTCGAGAGCCGTGCCCACGGTTATGTGGCAGATGGGAATTTGTTAATGTCCGGTTGTAGATAACTTGACACCAGATCCGAATTAAAACGCATCAACCGTGTGTGTAGCCGTGATGGTCCCTTTTCGGCGGAGTCCGGGAAGTGAACACGGTCTTTGGGTTATGTTTGATGTAAGTAGGAGTTCAGGATCACCTCTTGATCATTGCTAGCTTCACGACCATTCCGCTTGTTCTCTTCTCGCTCTTATTTGCGTTGGTTAGCCACCATATTTGCTTAGTCGTTGTTGCAACCTCACCACTTTACCCCTTCCTTTCCCATTAAGCTTTGCTAGTCTTGATACCCATGGTAATGGGATTGCCGAGTCCTCGTGGCTCACAGATTACTACAACAACAGTTGAAGGTACAGGTTATACGATGATCTTGACGCGAGAGCGATGCTTGCTTGTTTTGGAGTTCTTCTTCTGCTTCTTCTTCGATCAGGAGATAGGTTCCAGGTCGGCAGCCTAGGCTAGCAGGGTGGATGTCGTTTGAGTTTCTGTTTGTGTTTCATCCGTAGTCGGATGATGCTCTTATGTAAGATGATGTTGTATTCGTGTGGCCTTGTATGCCTTATGTATGTATCCCCATCTATTATGTAATGTTGATGTAATGATATCCACCTTGCAAAAGCGTTCCAATATGCGAGTCTATCCTTGGTGGGACCTTCGAGTTCCTTTTGGATAGGGTCGCATATTGGGCGTGGCATTAAGACCCTATGTAAACATTTTTTTCTTACTATTATCTCCTATTGTTTCATACCCTCCTGGCTTATAAAACGCCCTGGAAAGATATCGGCGGTACTTGAGAACTTATGATTCGCCGTACAAAAACGGATGTTATAGAAGCAGCCAAGCAGTGTGCTTTGAGAACTATATTATCACCACAGGCGCTTTCTCCTCACGCTGGGTCATAGCGCATGCCTTGAATTTAGGGTTCATTACCGGGGGCTATACACAGCCCGGTATATATTGAAAAGTCCGAATACCTTCGGGAGTGTTCGGCGTCGCGAGTTTTGGCCTTATATGCATCAGCTCTGAATCATGTCTGGGGTCAATAGTTGGGTTTGCCCGGCTCCCGTGCTTGCCGCCTTACGTTCCGTTCTATCAGCTAAGGCGGCTAAGGGAGAACTACTACGATTGTGCCCTGGTTCATCCGGATGAGGCTCTCAGTAGAGAAAGCCGAAAATTGACTGTCATGATAAGGTGAGAGCTGGTCAACCATTCGATGACTCAGCGGAATCTTCGTGATTCCTCTACATTAACAAAGGACTGGTTTCCCGGTCAAGTATGTAAATGCACCATATTCGAACAACGCGGACATAACGCGGACATACCATGGGCTATATAGTAGCCCCACTGTCGAACTCCTATGGCTAAGTGAAAGTGTTAAAGCTCTATAGTCCGATTGCCTAGTTTGACGCACTAACACCTCCTTAAAAGGACCAAGACGTTGGGTCAAGTGTGATCAAGTGCTTTTCCGAACACCCCCACGTTATACGCGAGGGGGCTAAAGCCAATGACTGCAAAATTTCAGGTTATATACATGTATACATAAACGACCGCAAGGAGGCACTAAAATACTTTATGGGTAAAACTATAAACATAGCCTTCATTATCATAAGCATTGTTTTTACAATTCATATACATGTCACTCGAACATAATATTCTTCGAGCACTAACCCTCTATCAAGTGGGCACCCTCTACTACTTCTTCAAAATATTGATCTGGTGTGTCCTGACCCCGGGCGGACCCCATGTTGCAATACCGGTGGCCTTCATCTTTGCCCAATACATCTTCACATGGGCAAGGGCCATCCGTGCACCTTCTATGCACGTTGACCGCTTGACAGCATCGATATGCCACACCGCACAAACAAGTTGCTGCACTAAACCAAACTAATTGTTCGCAGTTGGTCCCCCAGGCCACAGCCGGTCCACGACAGCCTTCATGGCAAGTCCGGATATCCTGTGGAGCTCGGCCCATTCGGCCATCTACTCATTCAAGCAGCGGACGCTTGGGCATGCTAAACTGCGACCAGAAAAGCCGTTCCGCTTCATGGCCTTCTTGGGCTTGGGAAAACCGCGTCGCATCAGCAGCACTCTTTGACAAGTCCAAATATGCATGCCGAGAACTCCACATTTGATCAAGCGGGAAATACTTCGGATCGCCGAACTTAGTTCGTAATAAAAAGGCTTTCCAGCCACGATCTCCCCAGCTTGCCGGATCTCCTCCCATGCCGCCCTAGCCTCTGACTGGGTTTCCTTTGCCGCTTGTAAGGCCTTCTCAAGGTCAACCGTTTTTTCTTTGGTCTCTTTCTTGAGAAGCGCATATCTGTTAGCCGTCCCTTAGCTCAAGCGCCATGTTGGATATTTTCTCCTCACTCAGGAGATGAGCAGCCTGTTCGGCCTTTAATTCACCAACTGCCTTCTCGGCAGCCGCATTGCTTATCCTGGATTGCTCCTTGTCTTGGGCAAGCTCAGCCCAAAGGGTCTCCACGGCGGCAGCTCAATCTGCAGTCAAGCACACTTTAAATTCTAGCATCATGCTCTAATTTATACGCACTGACCGCCCAAAATACATACCTTGCGCCTCATCAAGCCGCTTGGTCACAAGCGTGATGTCATCATCTGCCACATCAAGTTGCCGCTTCAATTTGGCAAATTGAGCAGCCTGGGCAGTGTCCGGGGCTGTAGCCGCCTGTGTACAAATTAGCAAAATTATTACCTGAGCATATGTATTCGATCCTCTGATCATCCCAATCGAAAGACAATCAGAGTCTCAGGGGCTAGTATCTATACACAGTGCACATTGCCTTTATGATACAAAACAAGAGGTTACTTCGCGTACCTCAAAGCCTCTTAGCAGGCCCGTAAAGGCTTCATTTAAACCGCTTTTTGCGGACGAAATTCTTTCAACCACCGTACCCATTAAGGTACGATGCTCCTCTGAGATAGACGCTTGCCAAAGAAGACCCGTACATATGTCCGGCCGTATATCGGATGGTCCGGAACTTTTGTTGGTCTCTCTAGGAGCCGAACACCCCGGACCTCGGGTGGCCAAAGAGTCATCTTCTGGCCTGGCGCTCCTTCGCGGGTCGGGAGAGATCCTCCGTGACGACACCTCAGGGTCGTCCGCCTTATGAGGCGGGGAAGTATGAGGCGGCATCTCGCTCTCCATCATCTCCGGAAGAAGATTCCCCGAGGACGAAGATTGTTGAGGGAGGCTATAGGCCGAACTGCAAAACATACATTTCAAAATGTTATCTCACATGCCAGAAAAGAACTTGCCTCCGCCTCCAGGTTTTCGGGAGCGGCTCTTTTCTTCCCGTGGGGAGAGGGAATGTCAGATTCTTCCCCCCGTTCACCCTCTAGCACGGGAGTCATGACTTCCTCGGATAAAATGCGGGACGCACCTCCGGTATGAAGGCCGCTTTGGGCCTCTCCACTCCTCTCCCTTTCCTTCCCTTGACGGCACTTGATATGGTGCCAGAGCCAGCATCCTGGTTAACACTGGGTCCACTGAGTTTTCAGGAAGAGGGGCCGAACACCTTTTCCTCTCCATCTTCTTCACCCAGCCCTGGCAGAGGATGGTTTTCTCAAGTTTTGTTATGAGAATCTTAAAACTAAAAACATGTTTGGAAATGGAGTACTTACTGGTGAATCTGGATGGTTGCAGTCGAGGCATGCGTCCTCTGTGGTGTCCGGTCACCTTTTTCGTGATCCGAGGACTAATTCATACATCCATTCGAGTGTGTTGCTGAAGAAGCGTTGAATGGTTCGCGTCCTTCTGGATTGAATTCCCATATACGGAGAGGTCAGCGCTGGCATGGCAGGACCCGGCGGACTAACATGACTTGAATTACCTTGACGAGATTGATGTCCTTCATAATAAGCTCTCGAATGCGGCTTTGCAGTATTGAACTTCATCTGGCGACCCCCAATCCAGCCCCTTGTTAATCCATGATGCAAGCTGTGGCGGAGGGCCAGATCGGAAGGTGGGTGGAGCCACCCACTTGGTACCACGGGGCTCTGTGATATAAAACCAATCCCGTTGCCATTAGTCCGAAAGTTGCGGTGAAGGACCCCTTTGGCCAGACGGCATCGGCCGATTTGCTTATTAGAGCACCTCCACACTCTGCGTGTCTCCCATCTATTATTCTCGGCCTTACGTCGAAGGTCTTGAGCCACAAACCGAAGTGTGGAGAGATACGGAGGAAAGCCTCACATACGATGATGAATGATGAGATGTGAAGGAGGGAGTCCAGAGATAGATCATGAAAATCTACTCCATAGTAAAACATGAGCCCTCGAACAAAAGGATTGAGGGAGAAACCTAGCCCTTGAAGGAAGTGAGGGATAAATACGACCCTCTCATTAGGCCTAGGGGTAGGGATAACCTGCCCTTGTGCTGGAAGCCTGTGATGGATTTCCATGGTCAAGTACCTCGCCTCCCTGAGCTTCGTGATATCCTCCTTGTTGACAGAGGAAGCCATCCACCGGCCGTGAGAGCTGGATCCGGACATGGCAGGAGGATCGAAGCAACTGGTTAAGCTTCGGGTATTGGAACTCGAGGTGGGAGGGGGAGGGAATAGCATAGAGGGGAAAGGCAGGTCTCGACTTCCTTATAAAGACGATGAATATCAAACGTCCCCTACGCGGCCTCAAAACATGCCAATCCCCAAGAAATAATACCAATGGGGCGGTCGGGTTACCCATGTCCGTGTTGATGAGAATCCTGTAATAAGGGGGGCACGATCTTCGCTTCGACAAGACGTGCCAATAAAACCGCCTCGCGAAGCATGGAGCAGCAGGCCGGAAAAACAATTCAAAATAATGGCTGGATGATGACGTAATGTCGTGTTGTTAGAACTATCAGCAGAGGGGACCCATGTGAACATTGTGCTCTCAACGGTGGTGTATGGAATTTGTTTTGCAGAGCCGCACACGATTCTTATGTTCAAGATCTACATTGAAGTATTCGGAGAAGGAATCCGCCTTGCAATGCCGAAGACAATTTGCACGCCGGACTCGTCGTCATTGAAGCCTACTTCAGGGGCTACTAAGGGAGTCTTGGATTAAGGGGTCCTCGGACAGCCGAACTATATGCATATGCCATACTGTTGGACTATGAAGATACAAGATAGAAGACTTTGTCCCGTGTCCGGATGGGACTCTCCTTTGCGTGGAAGGCAAGCTTGGTGGTTAAGATATGAAGATTCCTTTCTCTGTAACCGACTCTGTGTAACCCTAGCCCCCTCCGGTGTCTATATAAACCAGAGGGTTTAGTCCGTAAGATAACAACAATCATAACCATAGGCTAGCTTCTAGGGTTTAGCCTCTGTGATCTCGTGGTAGATCTACTCTTGTAATACTCATATCATCAAGATCAATCAAGCAGGAAGTAGGGTATTACCTCCATCGAGAGGGCCTGAACCTAGGTAAACATTGTGTCCCCCGCCTCCTGTTACCATTATCCTTAGACGCGCAGTTCGGGACCCCCTACCCGAGATCCGCCGGTTTTGACAGCGACAATAAGCACTTCTCCCATTGCAAGAAAGATCAATCTAGTAGGCCAAACTAAACTGATAATTTGAAGAGACTTGCAAAGATATCAAATTCATGCATATAAGCATTTACAGAAGAACCAAATAATATTCATAGATAATCAAGTTCATAAATCCACAATTCATCGGATCTCGGCAAACACACCGCAAAAGAATATTACATCGAATAGATCTCCAAGAACATCAAGGAGAACTTTGTATTGAGCATCAAAGAGAGAGAAGAAGCAATCTAGCTAATAACTATGGACCCCAAGGTCTGTGGTAAACTATGCACGCTTCATTGGAGAGGCAATGGTGTTGATGTGGAAGCCCTCTGTGATCAATTCCCCCTCCGGCAGATCGCTAGAAAAGGCCCCAAGATGGGGTCTCACAGGTATAGAAGGTTGCGTTGGTGGAAAAGTGGTTTTGTGGCTCCCCCTTATGTTTCTAGGGTATAAGAGTATATATAGGCAAAATAACTACGTCGGTGGAGCTACGAGGGGCCCATGAGGATTGGGGCAGCTACCCCCCTGGGTGTGCCCTCCTGTCTCGTGGCCTCCTCGTAGAGTCCGAGACTTCAACCTCAAGTCTTTTGAATTTCTTTCGGTCCAAGAAAAATCCTCGTGAAGGTTTCAACTATGCGTATCAACAGGCTATGGAAATGCCCATCAATAGATATCAATGTGAGTGAGTAGGGATCGCCATGCAACGGATGCACTAGAGCTATAAGTGTATGAAAGCTCAACAAGAAAACTAAGTGGGTGTGCATCCAACTTGCTTGCTCACGAAGACCTTGGCACTTTTGAGGAAGCCCATCATTGGAATATACAAGCCAAGTTCTATAATGAAAAATTCCCACTAGTATATGAAAGTGACAACATAGGAGACTCTCTATCATGAAGGTCATGGTGCTACTTTTAAGCACAAGTGTGGTAAAATGATAGTAGCATTGTCCCTTCTCTCTTTTTCTCTCATTTTTTTATTTGGGCCTTTCCTATTTTTTTATGGCCTCTTTTTTTATTTAGTCCGGAGTCTCATCCCGACTTGTGGGGGAATCATAGTCTCCATCATCCTTTCCTCACTGGGACAATGCTCTAATAATGAAGATCATCACACTTTTATTTACTTACAACTCAAGAATTTCAACTCGGTACTTAGAACAAAATATGACTCTATGTGAATGCCTCCGGCGGTGTACCGAGATGTGCAATGATTCAAGAGTGACATGTATGAAAAAATTCTGAACGGTGGCTTTGCCACAAATACGATGTCAACTACATGATCATGCTAGCAATATTACAATGATGGAGCGTGTCATAATAAACGGAACGGTGGAAAGTTGCATGGCAATATATCTCGGAATGTCTATGGAAATGCCATAATAGGTAGGTATGGTGGCTGTTTTGAGGAAGGTATATGGTGGGTGTATGGTACCGGCGAAAGTTGCGCGGTACTAGAGAGGCTAGCAATGGTGGAAGGGTGAGAGTGCGTATAATCCATGGAATCAGCATTAGTCATAAAGAACTCACATACTTATTGAAAAATTTTATTAGTTATCTAAACGAAGTACTACGCGCATGCTCCTAGGGGGATAGATTGGTAGGAAAATCCGCCACTCTTAAGGAAGACAATCAATAAATAAATCATGCTCCAACTTCATCACACAATGGTTCACCATACGTGCATGCTACGGGAATCACAAACTCTAACACAAGTATCTCTCAAATTCACAAGTACTCAACTAGCATGACTCTAATATCACCATCTTCATATCTCAAAACAATCATAAAGAATCAAACTTCTCATAATATTCAATGCACTTTATATGAAAGTTTTTATTATACCCATCTTGGATGCCCATCATATTAGGACTAATTTTATAACCAAAGAAAATTACCATGCTGTTCTAAAAGACTCTCGAAATAATATAAGTGAAGCATGAGAGATCAACAATTTCTATAAAATAAAACCACCACCGTGCTCTAAAAAGATATAAGTGAAGCACTAGAGCAAAATTGTCTAGCTCAAAAGATATAAGTGAAGCACATAGAGTATTCTAATAAATTCCGATTCATGTGTGTCTCTCCCAAAAGGTGTGTACATCAAGGATGATTGTGGTAAACTAAAAAGCAAAGACTCAAATCATACAAGATGCTCCAAGCAAAACACATATCTTGTGGTGAATAAAGCCTGAAGTAAAGTTACTGATAGACGAAGACGAAAGAGGGGATGCCTTCCGGGGCATCCCCAAGCTTAGGCTTTTGGTTGTCCTTGAATTATCTTGGGGTGCCTTGGGCATCCCCAAGCTTAGGCTCTTGCCGCCCTTTATTCCAAAATCCATCAAATCTTTACCCAAAAACTTGAAAACTTGACAACACAAAACTTCAACAGAAAATCTCATGAGCTCCGTTAGTATAAGAATATTAACCACCACTTTAAGGTACTGTAATGAACTCATTCTTTATTTATATTAGTTTTAAACCTACTGTATTCCAACTTCTCTATGGTTCATACCCCCAGATACTACTCATAGATTCATCAAAATAAGCAAACAACACACGAAAAACAGAATCTGTCAAAAACAGAACAGTCTGTAGAAATATGTAACTTTAGAATACTTCTGTAACTCTAAAAATTCTTAAATAAATTTTTGGACGTGAGGAATTAGTATGTTAATCATCTGCAAAACGAATCAACCTAAAATCACTCTCCAGTAAAACATGACAGCTATTCTCGTGAGCGGAAAAGTTTCTATTTTTTACAGCAAGATCGCATAGACTTCACCCAAGTCTTCCCAAAGGTTCTACTTAGCACAAACACTAATTAAAACATAAAACTACATCTAGCCAGAAGCTAGATGAATTATTTAGTACTAAACAGGAGCAAAAAGCAAAGAACAAAAAAATAAAATTGGGTTGCCTCCCAACAAGCGCTATCGTTTAACGCCCCTAGCTAGGCATAAAAACAAGAATAGATCTAGCTATTGCTATAATAATGATCGGGCATATCGCGAAAACTCATCTCATACTCCCTATGTTCTGTAGAAAGTTTTCTTTGTGGCAAGCAAAAGTAATCAAAAGGGATAAATTTAATGGGACAAAAGTCCCCAAGATCAAGCTCAGGAGGAATTGGTTCCTCCTTTGGCCCTTCATATGGCACAACCAATTCATCATTATAAGCATTCTTTTGGCAAAAAGTCATGAGCCTTTATTCAAGAGGAAAACCTAACCCATTGTTCTGAATAGCAAAATTATCATTAAGTTCAGAAATCCTATCAACTAGAACATCGGTAGGAACCCTCTTTCTAAGATTTTCATTATAAGCAACATGATCTAAAGATCATAAACGCATTATGTCTTCTTGATTAAAAAGAATTGCTTCTATGGGAAGACGACCAGCATCCACCCTATAATGCACAAAAATTTCATTGGCCTCTTTCATTTTAAATCTGAACTCATGTGCTAGAAAGATGGTAGCCGCTCGCTTAATAGAAGAATGCTCAATATTGGAAAACTCTAGAAAAATCCTTTGTATGCAAGGATGCATGTGGATAAATTTTCTTTCAAGTTCGACTACGAGCAAAGATATAACATCTGCACGGCTACTAGTTTTATGAAGGATAGACCCACCCATAGTGGGCAAAGCACCGGCACAAGTAAAGAAATCTTGAATGTCGGCGTTCTGGGAATGGGGGTCCCCAGACTTGCCTGCCTGCGGCCTGCGGCGTGGCTCAAAGGGGGCCCAGCACGGCCCATCTTCAACAACACAAGCTCAAGACCCTGGCGAGGGGCCAAGCCTCGCGGGGTGGACGACAAGGAGCTTCCTCAGGCACGGCCTCATCAGGCTGGCTCACGAGGAGGCGGAGAGATCAAGGCGGGGTACCTCGCGAGGTGCCCATGATGCAAGCCATGACGACCATGGGCGCCAGTCGGGCACCAGCTCGCGCAGTGTCCTCCTTTCCTCTTTGGTGCAAAGGGAGCAAGCGCAGGTGAGAGCATCAAGCAAAGGCATCCATTTCGGTGCAACAAGACCAAGACTAGCCCAACGGCAGGAAGGAAGTCATTGTGGAGCCCAAGAAGGCGTCACCACCAGAGCCTTTGACAGGCGAGGACCAACTTTAGTCAGGATAAGTGTACCCGATGTTCCCCTTCAAAATGGCCAATTGTTGGCGCCCTTCCCGCTCAATATTTGGGAAGAGGCCCAGGGCCTTTGCCTATAAATAGGACTAGCCACCCCCATGGTAGAGGCATCTAGCATCTAGCATCTAGAATCCAGGAGCCAGAATCACAGACAGGATCCTCGCCAAGAAACCAGTAGAGAGAGCGACTGAACTCCCCCTAGTAGTTCATCGCACCAGCCAAGAACAGACCCTCACGAGGCTGTTCTTCCTTGTATTGTTCATCATCAGCCCAAGAGGCAATCCACCACACCACACACTGGAGTAGGGTATTACACCGCAATGGTGGCCTGAACCAGTATAAACTCTGTGTCTCTTGTGTTGTTCCTTCCGTAGTTTAGACCCTAGCGAGTCGGAGGAGTGCAGGTAGGTAGAGGGCGAAATCTCCGCGCGCACCCCAGTGTTTGAACCTCAAGGGTCTGCCGGAACTCGAAATCCGACATTTGGCGCGCCAGGTAGGGGTGCGCCGGAATTCGTCTTCCGTCACCCTACTCTTCTCCGACCATCGCATCCATGTCTGATGCTCGCAGGGCCCGCGCCGAGCGCCGAGCCGCCCTCGCTTCCTGTGTTGCCCAGACGGCTCCCGTCGGCGGGCACCCTCGTCGTTCCCCATCACTTGCTGTGAACGCCGCCACCGGCCCGGAGGGGAACGAGCAGCAAGCATCATCCCAACATCCCTCCGTGAGGCAAGACGGCCGCACTGCTACCCCCTCTCTCACCCTAGCTGGTTCTTTGTCTCGCGCATTCCGCGCGCCCATGGAGGCTCGAGCTGCGCTCATCGCGGCAAACGAGCTCCCGCGCTACCGTCCCGTCGACGACGTCTACGAAGAATGGCTCGACCGCGTCGCCTAGCTCGTCCATGCCGCAGGGGGCTCTCCTACGCCGTCCGTCCTGCTGCACCGCACCCCGCCCTGCGCGGGCGACGAAGCTCCGGGGGTGCCTCAGCGGCCTCCCCCTCAATAAGGTGCCCTGGCCCCAAGGCGCGTGGCCCCTGGGCGGAACCCGCTCCATCAGGCGCCAGCGCGGCAAGAGCAGAGCTGCCAAGAAGTCCCTCGCCCGCGAGAAGCTTCCCGAGCGCTCCCTGCTCCGGCTCGTCGCGACCACGCTCCTGCTCCAGCACGTCAAGACCCCGCGCTGCTCCCAGCTGCAGCGCATGGGGACCCGCAGGACCAAGCTCTTCGTCACCCAAGGCCTCCCGTGGCCACAGCAGGCTGCCGTGCCTTCACCACCGAGCTGCGCAGCGTCGCGTGGCCCGGCAAGTTCAAGCCAGACCTGCCTCCTCGCTATGATGGTACGGCTGACCCCGCAGAGTTCCTCCAGCTCTATGAGCTAGGCATCGAAGCTGCCAACGGAGACGACAAGGTCATGGCGAACTGGTTTCCCATGGCGCTCAAGGACGGGGCCCACACCTGGCTCCTGAACCTAGCTTGTAACGCCCCAGACACACCCGCCGGTGGTCGTTACTCCTGGCGGGATCTAGACTGGCCCCACAGATCAATACTAGTCTTTTCTGCGCACTTTGTCCTCACTCGTGCACACCCGGAAGCAACTTCCTGGTCGGTCACCCATCCTGAAACTACTCCAAGCTGAGCACGCTTAACTTTGGAGTTCTGTCCGAATGGGATCCCGGAAAAGAAGGAATTCCTTATTGATATGAGTAGTCTATCATCCCTAATAAGCCAGGCTATTACATACACCCCCACTCAGAGGAAACGACGTCCTCGTCGGGCCACAGGAACGTTCCCTCTTGGCACAACCGTCTATGCATCCAGTCCGGTAGATGTGCCATGCCGTGTGCCACGACGGGTCACAAATGTCATGAACAACATGACCACGCACCTGTCCGCAACCATCCGTGTAACCACGAGGGTCGGCTCTGATACCAACTTGTAACGCCCCAGACACACCCGCCGGTGGTCGTTACTCCTGGCGGGATCTAGACTGGCCCCACAGATCAATACTAGTCTTTTCTGCGCACTTTGTCCTCACTCGTGTGCACCCGGGAGCAACTTCCCGGTCGGTCACCCATCCTGAAACTACTCCAAGCTGAGCACGCTTAACTTTGGAGTTCTGTCCGAATGGGATCCCGGAAAAGAAGGAATTCCTTATTGATATGAGTAGTCTATCATCCCTAATAAGCCAGGCTATTACATAGCTCCAGGCACGATCTCCTCCTGGTACGAGATGCGCACCCGCTTCATCGCCAACTTCCAGGGTACTCGCGACCGGCCACCCGCCGTGAGCGACATGTGCCGTATCAAGCAGCAACCAGGGGAAACCCTGCAGAAGTACATCCAGCGCTTCAACAACGCACGCCTCAAGATTCCCAAGGTGACCGAGGAGGCCGTCATCTCGGCCTTCTCCGACGGCGTGCGCGACGTCAAGATGAAGGAGGAGCTGGCGATGCATGAAGACCTAAGCACTTCCTTGGAGCTGTTCAACTTGGCGACCAAGTGCGCCAGGGCTGAGGAAGGGCGTCTCTCCCTCCTCGAGCTGCCTGCCGCAGACCCAGAAGAGAAGAAACCCAAGGCCAAGGATGTGAAGCGCAAGGGGGCTGTCGTGCTCGCGGCAGAACCAGACACCAAGCGGGGCAGAGATCAGCCCAAATCTTCCAAGGGCAGTCGGTACTGTGTGTACCACGACCTCCACACCCACAACACCAATGAATGCCAAGAGCTCCGAGCCGTGCGTGAAGGAAGGATCGGCCGACGTCCCGACCGCAGCGACCGGGGCTACGGCCGAGGAGGAGGAAGGAACGCAGGACGCTGGGAAGACCGCGGCCCTCGCCAAGGGTGGCGCGACCGACCTCGCGAGGATCGCTGGCAGAACCCGCCTCGCAAGGGAGACTGGAGGGATCAGCCTCACGAGGATCGCCCGCAAGGCAACGCAGGCCTCCCTCCGCTGCCGCTATAGCCAAGGAGAAATGAGGACCGTCATCAGGATGAGGGGGCTGGGGGCTTCCAGGAGCCACGTGCGATCGCCTGCATCCTGGGCGAAGCTCAAGCCCTAGCCTCTCAACGCATCTTCAAGCAGTTCGCCCGCGAAGTAAATGCAGTCCTCCCCAAGCTCGAGGCCACGTGCCCTCTCAGGTGGTCAGCGTGCACCATCACGTTCAGCTCAGCGGATCAGCTCAAGTGCACGGCCACAACAGGAGTCCTCCTAATGCTTTGTTCCCCAATCATCAGCAATGTGCTAGTCACCAGGACCCTCATCGATGGCGGGGCCGGGCTCAACGTCCTATCCGTGGAAACATTCAACAATCTCCAGGTGCCCTACAATCAGCTTCAGCCAACCAAGCCTTTCTCCGGAGTCACCGACGGCTCCACGGTCCCAATTGGGCAGGTCCATATCCCTGTCACCTTCGGGGCGCGTGACAACTACCGCACCGAGCTCATCGACTTCGACGTCGCCCACATCCGCCTGCCATACAATGCCATCCTCGGGTACCCAGCGCTGGCCAAGTTCATGGCCGTAACCCACCATGGCTACAATGTCCTGAAGATGCCAGGAAGTGGTGGAGTCATCACGATACCCTGCGAAGAGAAAGACGCGGTGTGCTCCCTGGAACGAGCCTTTCAGGCCGCATCACTGGAAGACCCGGATCGCAGAAGCAGGAGGCTTCCCGAGACCGCCCTCAAGAAGAAAAAGACATCGTCCGGCCCGGCCCCTCAGGAAGCAGGCCCCTCAGGGCCCGTGCCTGCCCAGGGGGAACCTCCTTCCATCGCATAGGGAAGCGCGCCCGACGCCCTTCTCAGGCAGGGCTCAGGGGCAATCCCCTGGAGGGCCGCCGACCTCGCCAAGCTCACGAGGGAGGCGCTTGGGCACCACTTGGAGGCGTGTTTCGAAGCACATTTCCCTCAAGAAGGAGCAAGGCAAGGAGGGCCAAACCCTCAGGAGTTCGTCAGCAAGGCCATTCAGGAGCTACAGGAGTCAAGAGTCATGAGAGGCAGCCGCCGCTTACCAGCTGTGGCCCCCCATCCAGGCGAGGATGGTGGGCTGCACGTCTGCATCGACATACCAGGGCTCAACTGAGCCGCCTCTCAGGAGCGCCTCTGGCCCTCGCAAGTGGGGCGCTGCGAAGCTCCTGGGCCTGGGGGCTCGTGAAGATCGGCTCCCGCAGCCCGCTACGCCTGCTACTTCAACACCCCTTCGTCGTCAACACTATCAGGTTTCATCTTTCAAGTTTCATTTCCAGCTAGGAGCGCCCCCCATGGCTGCATTATTCCCAGGCCGCGTGGGTCCGTCCCTGCGGCGTGTATCCCTTTTATTTCATGTTCTTAGCCTACTTTGTTGGGGGCGCCCCTCAGGCTGCATCATCCCCAAGTCGCTCGGGCCAGACCCAGCGATATCCGCCTTTCCAGCATCTATTTGAATGAATTCACTCCTCCGCGATTAACATGCTTGACCTAGTTGCCAGCTCAACTGACACCAACTGATGGAGCTGCTCCCAAACGGCACGATGCTTGCCCATGGGTCCGTCCCTGCAACGCCGACAAACCTGAATGGCTGAGCTCTGGCTGCGGCAGCCCCGAATAGCACCACCTCGTCGAGCCCTCAGTGCCTCACCACCTCTCCAAAGCAACCAACGGCTGACTGTCGATTGTCATAGCGAACTCTCGTTCTTTCTGTGATGAGCTTGCAGGATCTCTTCAAGGAGCAGCGTCAGGCGAGGCCCTCACAGTGTCTTCTTCACTCTCATCCATGCAAACCGCTTGCACGTTAAAGGGGGGTACCTGAGCATCGTGAGTCAAGGCTCCTACTGGCTGAGACACGCTCGAGGGCCGGGACTCGAGGACGTAGAGCAAAAAGGGGAGCGAAGGCGAGAGGGGAGAGGCCCGGGAGGACCTCGCCAAGAAACCCCTCGCCTGCCGATGCATGGACCCAGCGACGCACTGGGGAGCGGTCCCTGATTCTCGAGATAAGTCACGCTCCGGAAACACTAGCTATCGCAGCACCGTCACCGCATCCAATGCAATCCCGTGTTAGCAACGTCACATTCCTTTCTCACCGAACGATGGCTGCTTGAGCGCTAGAGGGGACCTCCTGAGCATCGCGGCTCAGGGGCTCTTACTGGACCCCGGGCCGCTCAAATCATGGCCTTGACCACGGCATCGCGACCTGGCATACCAGTGACGGCTGAAGCCGCCTTGCGACCGGGACCTATCAGCGCAGAGCGCCAAGCCCTCGTGAGGTCCGAAAGGAAGAAACTAAGCTAAGACGGAATAATCATCTCGCACTGCTTCACGTTGAGGATCATATTGGCAAACAAAGCTACAGACACCTTACAAGCCCCCACGGGGTATATTCTTGGCTCCTCGCAGGAACAAAAGACGCGTATCCTAAGGAGTCCTAGCTATAGGAACCATCACGGCAGATGCCATCATCAATAGTGGGCCGCCAGGCACCGGCGCCAACCCCATCCAGATCAGAGGCGGCGACGGCCTGACGAGCCCGCCCTGCTCCGGGAGCGGCGCAGGCTCGGGGGCTCGTAGCTGTCGTCGCTCGTCTCCGAAGTCGCGAAGAGCTCGGCGGAGTCGCTGGATCCTCCGGCGCCTCCACCGCCTGAGGAGTTGCCAAGGGAGTGGTTAGCTGGCCTCGGCCTCGCCGTAGTGGGGTCCCGACCACCTCTCCTGGGGCAGCACTCCAGCCGGCAACCCTCCGCATCGAAGACCTTGAAGAACATCACCGAAGCACCATCGTACTCCAGGTGGATCACGAGGGCGCCCCTTGTCCTGCAGACCCGGGCGATCTCGCCCCAGCATCGAGTCATGAAGACCTCGCCCGGGGCAATGACTGTGACCTCTGCCCCGGTTGCGAGGGTGCTGCAGTCGGCATGCTGCAGCCAGAGCCCCAGGAGTTCCCCCTGCGGGATGACGGAGGCGAAGAAAGGAGGAAGGCGAATCCAAAGATTGAGGAGGCATGGCGGCGTGAAGCATGAACTCTCGGGAGGAGCCCTCGGCGTGGACTCCAGGGGGGAAGACGCACACCTTTGTGACCCGCCGGCACCAATGGCGACACCGCCTGTGGCGTTCGGCATCGACTCCTTCAAAGCCATCGATGCAGGCGTACAAGGGAAGCGGGAACTCTGGTGGCGGCCGCCCGCACCAGGGCCTCGACACTTCCTGATGGGCGCCCTCACCCTGATGGTAGAGGGCTAGCCGCTTCTTCGGCGGGAGCGGGTCAGGACCCTCTCGGGGAGCCTTTCCTTTCTCTTCCGTGGAGAACCGGCGGATCGGAGCCATTGCAGCAAGACGGAGCAAGGACCGGGAAGAAGGGGAAGCAAGAAGAGATGGACTGGAAGGGCACGCGCCGTTCCATACATATAGCCAACGGAGGCCAACCGCCGACCTCCACGATCGCAGGTATTCATGACCCGCTTTGCATGCAGGGACTTGTCCATTCGTGCAGTCGCTGAGGCGTCATGGGGAAGTGGAGACGCCCACGTCCAATCAACCACCACGCGGCGCCCAAGGCCGTAGGCTGTTAGGGCCCGCGGCGCTTCGTGCTTTCCCTTTTGCCTCTCTGCTCGGCCAAGTCCGGGCACGCCTTGGGCCCGGGGGCTACTGTCGGTGTTCTGGGAACGGGGGTCCCCAGACTTGCCTGCCTGCGGCCTGCGGCGTGGCTCAAAGGGGGCCCAGCATGGCCCATCTTCATCAACACAAGCTCAAGACCCTCGAGAGGGGCCAAGCCTCGCGGGGTGGACGACAAGAAGCTTCCTCAGGCACGGCCTCATCAGGCTGGCTCACGAGGAGGCGGAGAGATCAAGGCGCGGTACCTCGCGAGGTGCCCATGACGCAAGCCATGACGACCAAGGGCGCCAGTCGGGCGCCAACCCGCGCAGTGTCCTCCTTTCCTCTTTGGCGAGAGCATCAAGCAAAGGCATCCATTTCGGTGCAACAAGACCAAGACCAGCCCAACGGCAGGAAGGAAGTCATTGTGGAGCCCAAGCAGGCGTCACCACCAAAGCCTTTGACATGCGAGGACCAACTTTAGTCAGGATAAGTGTACCCGATGTTCCCCTTCAAAATGGCCAATTGTTGGCGCCCTTCCCGCTCAATATTTGGGAAGAGGCCCAGGGCCTTTGCCTATAAATAGGACTATCCACCCCCATGGTAGAGGCATCTAGCATCTAGCAGCTAGAATCCAGGAGCCAGAATCATAGACAGGATCCTCGCCAAGAAACCAGTGGAGAGAGCGACTGAACTCCCCCTAGTTGTTCATCGCACCGGCCAAGAACAGACCCTCACGAGGTTGTTCTTCCTTGTATTGTTCATCATCAGCCCAAGAGGCAATCCACCACACCACACACTGGAGTAGGGTATTACACTGCAATGGTGGCCTGAACCAGTATAAACTCGGTGTCTCTTGTGTTGTTCCTTCCGTAGTTTAGATCCTAGCGAGTCAGAGGAGTGCAGGTAGGTAGAGGGTGAAATCTCCGCGCGCACCCCAGTGTTCAAACCTCAAGGGTCTGCCGGAACCCGAAATCCGACATTGAATAACTCCTTTTCCAATAATATTACCACTACCAATCCAGAACTTTTTAGTACGTAAAATAGTAGGTTCTTCATGAGGACTAAGGTTTCCCCCATTGTTACTACTATCTTTTTCAGTGATAACCTCCCTAGTTTCAGGCATGATGGCAACAAACTGCTCTAACAAACGAACACACAAGAGGCAAGCGAAAGGAGATGAACGAAAGAGGGGCGAAGAAAAGGCAAAGGTTTTTGAAAATTGTTTTAGAAGTGGGGGAGAGGAAAACGAGAGGCGAATGGCAAATAATGTAATGCAAGGGAGAAGAGTTTATGATGGGTACTTGGTATGTCTTGACTTGGCGTAGATCTCCCCGGCAACGGCGCCAGAAATCCTTCTTGCTACCTCTTGAGCATGTGTTGGTTTTCCCTTGAAGAGGAAAGGGTGATCAGCAAAGTAGCGAAGTATTTCCCTTAGTTTTGAGAACCAAGGTATCAATCCAATAGGAGATGACACACAAGTCACCTAGTACCTGCACAAACAATCAAGAACCTTGCAACCAACACGATAAAGGGGTTGTCAATCCCTTCACGGCCAATCGCAAAAGTGAGATCTGATAGAGATAGTGGATTAAATATTTTTGGGATTTTTTTGTTGTATAGATTGGAAAGTAAAGATTGCAAAATAGTAAACGAGATGCGAAGTAAATAAAAGAGATGTAATATAATAGGAAAGAGACCCAGGGGCCATAGGTTTCACTAGTGGCTTCTCTCAAGATAGCATGTATTATGGTGGGTGAACGAATTACTGCCGAGCAATTGATAGAAGAGCGCATAATTATGAAGATATCTAAGGCAATGATCATGAACATAGGCATCACGTCCGTGTCAAGTAGACCGAAATGATTCTGCATCTACTACTATTACTCCACACATCGACCGCTATCCAGCATGCATCTAGAGTATTAAGTTCATAAGAACAGAGTAACGCATTAAGCGAGATGAAATGATGTAGAGGGATAAACTCAAGCAATATGATTTAAACCCTGTTTTATCCTCAATGGCAACAATACAATATGTGCCTTGCTGCCCCTACTGTCACTGGGAAAGGACACCGCAAGATTGAATCCAAAGCTAAGCACTTCTCCCATTGCAAGAAAGATCAATCTAGTAGGGCCAAGTAAACCGATAATCCGAAGAGACTTGCAAATATATCAAATCATGCATATAAGAATTCAGAGAAGAACTAAATAATATGCATAGATAATCAAGTTCATAAATCCACAATTCATCGAATCTCGGCAAACACACTGCAAAAGAATATTACATTGAATAGATCTCCAAGAACATCGAGGAGAACTTTGTATTGAGAATCAAAGAGAGAGAAGAAGCCATCTAGCTAATAACTATGGACCCGAAGGTTTGTGGTAAAATACTCACGCTTCATCAGAGAGGCAATGGTGTTGATGTAGAAGCCCTCCGTGATCGATTCCCCCTCCGGTAGATCGCCGGAAAAGGCCCCAAGATGGGGTCTCTTGGGTACAGAAGGTTGCGGCAGTGGGAAAGTGGTTTCGTGGCTCCCCCTGATTTTTCTAGGGTATAAGAGTATATATAGGCGAAAGAAGTACGTCGGTGGAGCTACGAGGGGCCCATGAGGGTGGGGGCACGCCTAACCCCCCTGGGCGTGCCCTCCTACCTCATGGCCTCCTTGGAGAGTCCCAGACTTCAAGTCCAAGTGTTTTGGATTGCTTTTGGTCCAAGAAAGATCCTCCTGAAGGTTTCATTCCGTTTGGACTCCGTTTGGTATTCATTTTCTGTAAAAAACTGAAATAGACAAAAAACAGAAACTGGTACTGGGCCTCCGGTTAATAGGTTAGTCCCAAAAATAATACTCCCTCCATCCGAAAATACTTGTCGGAGAAATGCATAAAAATGGATGTATCTAGAACTAAAATACATCTACATACATCCATTCCTCCAACAAGTATTTCTGGACGAAGGGAGCATAAAAGAGCATATTAAAGCCCATTAAACATCCAAAACAGATAATATAATAGCATGGAACAATCAAAAATTATAGATACGTTGGAGACGTATCACTGGACTCAGAGTGGAGGAAGGGCTCAGAGGGAAGGGATCGACGAGGGGGAGGAGGACGGTGCGGTGCTTGGGATGGTGCAGTTCTAGACAGCGACGGAGCGTGACTTAAATAGCCATGACCAGGCCAGCAGGAGGGGCGGTCGATACGTCTCTAACCTATTTATAAATTTTGATTGTTCCATGTTATTATAGTATCAATCTTGGATATCATTTTCTGGGACTAACCTTTTAACCCAGTGCCTAGTGCCAGTTGCTCTTTTTTGTTTGCTTGTTTTTTTGTTTTCCAGGAAATTAGCACCAAGTGGAGTCCAAATGCTACGAAACTTTTTGACGATTTTTTACTGGACAAGAGGGACCGAGAAGCTTCGGGAGGAGACTAGGAGGCAAATGAGAAGACGGCAAGGCAATAGGGTGCGCCTGGGGGCGGCGCCCTGTTACCTTGTGGGCTCCTTGTGACTTTGTCTGACCTAATTCCACCTCTATAAATTCTCTAAAGTTGGGAAACCAACATAGAGCCACCCAAAACACTTTTTCCGCCGCCGCAAGTTTTTGTTCTTCCGCGATCCCATCTGGAGGCCTTTTCTGGCACTCTGCCGGAGGTGGAATAGATCATGGAAGGCTCCTACATCAACCTTACCGCCCTTCTGATGATGCCTGAGTAGTTTACCACAAACCTATGGGCCCATAGCTAGTAGCTAGATGGCTTCTTCTTTCTCTTTGATCTTCAATACAGTGTTCTCCTAGATATTCTTGGAGTTCTATTCGATATAATCTTCTTTTGCGGTGTGTTTATTAGGATCCGATGAATTATGAGTTTATGATCAGATTAATCATGAATATTATTTGAGTCTTTTCTAAGTTCTTATATGCATGATTGTTATAACTTTGTATTTATCTCCGATCTATCAGTTTGGTTTGGCCAACTAGATTGATTTATCTTGCAATGGAAAAAGGTGCTTTGTGATGGGTTCGATCTTGCGGTGTTCAATCCCAGTGATAGGAGAGGACAAGACATGTATTTGTATTGTTGCCATTAAGGGTGAGACAACGGGATTTATTCATATTGCTTGAGTTTACTTTGTCTACATCATGTCATCTTGCTTAAGGCGTTAATCTATTTTATACTTAATACCATGGATAGATGCTGGATAGTGGTCGATTGGTGGAGTAATATTAGTACATGCAGGCATGAGTTGGTCTACTTGTCTCGGGACTTATTCTTACACACACACACACACACACACACACACACACACACACACACAAACACACACACACACACACACAGATATATATATATATATATATATATATGGGATATTCTGTTTCGCATAACAGAATAAT
The DNA here is from genome assembly GCA_963921465.1 of Triticum timopheevii. Taxonomy (NCBI): domain Eukaryota; kingdom Viridiplantae; phylum Streptophyta; class Magnoliopsida; order Poales; family Poaceae; genus Triticum; species Triticum timopheevii. The sequence goes on from OY997270.1 coordinate 112,802,991, forward strand.
ATTTTGTTACCCTACTTGTACTGACAAAGGTGACAGGTTGGACTGACTTGGTTTGCTACCTGAACTGATCGTCCTACGTGTTCGACATGCATAAACGGGTGATTCAACGGGGAGCTTCCGGGGGTTCTCCGGCATGGTGCTGCTGGCCATTCATTGCAAGAGGATACATGTACGAGGTTCCGCACGTGTGTGCGCTCGCTTGGTCGTGTTTTCCGATCTCAAGTCATTGGAGGTGATGGCATGGGCATTTGACCGCGGAGGTGTTGCGGGCGTTGGTGTTTACCGTGGTGTTCGTAGCTGTGGATTTTACGTTGGTATTTACCATTGTTGTTTTTATGTGTTATGGGGATGTGAAAATGATCGGTGGTTTATAGTTTTTGGAGATTCTTTTTCTTCAATTTCTGATTAGAAGTTTTGTTGTTCTTGGTCATTGGGCATGGCCGCCATGCAAGTGTGTTCCTCTTTTTTTGATGTTTTATTTTCGAATTGGCGTTGTAGGGAGAGAGATGAGGATTGTTTGAATAGATTTGTGTTGTCAATTTTGCTTTGGGTTGTTTCTACCCCGATTCCCATGCGATTTGGTCGTTGGCGAAGGTGGTGTATGGTGGCTGACTGTAGTTTATGATTTCTACATGGATTTCATCACCGGTCTACCAAGGACCCACCGACGTTAGCACCAGTAAGGAACACCTTAGAGCAGTTTTACAAAGGCTCCGTGACCATCAGCTATATGCAAAATTCAGCAAGTGTGAGTTTTGGCTCAAGCAAGTTGGGTTTTTAGGTCCTATTCTTTCAGCAGAAGGGATAGCTGTGGACCCAAGTAAGGTGAAAGATGTGCTTGATTGGGCTGCACCCACGACTGTATCAGAGATCCGGAGTTTCCTTGGATTAGCCGGATACTACCGCCGCTTTATCGAAGGATTCTCTAAGATTTCCAAGCCAATAATAGAGCTCCTAAAGAAGGATAACAAGTTTGAATGGACTAAGGACTGTGAAAGGGGCTTCAACGAGCTAAAAGCCAGACTGACGTTAGCACCAGTATTGAATCTTCCAGACATCTACCGCAGTTTTGATGTATACTGTGATGCCTCCAGGAAAGGCCCTGGATGTGTACTCATGCAAGATGGCAAGGTTGTGGCCTATGCATCCCGACAGTAAAGGCCTCATGATGGAAACTATCCAACTCATGATTTGGAACTGACCGCTGTTGTGCATGCTTTAAAATTTTGGAGACACTATCTCATTAGAAAAAGGTGCCAGATATTTACAGACCACAAGAGTCTCAAATATATATTCACTCAACCAAATTTAAACCTTCGACAATGAAGATGGCTCGAGTTGGTCAAGGATTATGACCTCGGGATAAATTATCGTCCGGGTAAAGCCAATGTGGTTGCCGATGCCCTCAACCGCAAGCCTGCCAGTCTGAATGCTACAATGGATTCCTTGCCTCCTGAACTTCACGATGAGATTGCTCAGCTCAGCTTGGTGATAGTTGATGCCAGTCTTGCCAACATATTGGAAGTTGCTCCTACCCTCGAGGAGGAGATTCGCAGAGCCCAGGCAGATGACGTATTGCTACAATCCCATGCCCAGCGTATGCAAGAAGGAAAGACTCTAGATTTCTCTAAGGATCAATTAGGTACGCTAAGGTTTCGAGGAAGGATTTGCGTACCTGAGCAAGCAGATCTGGGAAAGAAGATATTGGCAGAAGTGCACGAATCTTCCTATTCAATTCACCTAGGAGGTACCAAAATGTACGAAGACCTTCGTCAGATATTTTAGTGGGATGGAATGAAGAAAGATATCGCATATTTTGTCACTTGATGTGATATATGCAACAATGTGAAGGCAGAACACCAAAAGCCCGCCGGACTCCTTCAACCCCTACCTGTCCCGCAATGGAAATGGAATGATGTCTGCATGGATTTCATCACCGGTCTACCAAGGACCCACCGAGGCAATGACACAGTATGGGTCATAGTGGACACATTAACAAAGGTAGCCCACTTCATTCCCATCCGGGCCACCTATCGAGCCGATCAACTTGCACAGTTATATGTGTCTAGAATCATCAGTTTGCAGGGAGTGCCAAAAACAATTACTTTGGATCGAGGGTCTCTCTTTACTTCAGCCTTTTGGTCACGCTCCATCAAGCCTTGGGGACTTCCCTAAAATACAGCATAGCTAATCATCCTCAGACAGACGGACAGAATGAGCGACTAAATCAAATACTCAAAGATATGCTCCGAGCATGTGCTTTGGCCCAAGGGCCCAAATGGGAATATTGTCTGCCTTATGCCGAGTTTTCCTACAACAACAGTTTCCAGAGCAGCTTGAAAGTGTCCCCTTATGAGGCTTTGTATGGTCGTAAGTGCTGCACTCTGCTAAGCTAGTCGCAAACCGGAGACAGCCGCATTTTCAGAACTGATTTGATGATGGAGGCTGAGAAGCAAGTCAGAGAGATCTGAGATAGACTGCAGTTGGCCTTGTCATGACAGAACAGTTATTATGATGCAAAGCACCGTCAGATCAGCTTCAAACCCAGAGAACACGTGTATCTCAGAGTCACCCCCATGAAAGGAGTTAAGAGATTTCAGACCCGAGGAAAATTGGCACCCAGGTATATTGGTCCATTTCCAGTCATGTCCAGAGTCAGAACAGTTGCTTACCAGTTGGAATTGCCACTGGAACTGTCAGAGGTACACAATGTGTTCCATGTCTCACAGTTAAGAAGGTGTATCTCGCCACCGGAGAAAAGGACTGATATGGCAGAGATAGAACTGGCTAAGGATTTAACCTATGAGGAGAGACCAATCAGAATATTTGGATGAGACAGAGAGAGTCACTCGCGGCAAAGTGATAAGGTTTTATAAGGTTCAATAGGAGCATCAGACCGAGGAAGAAGCAACCTAGGAAAGAGAAAAAAATTTAAGGACCGCCAACCCAGAATTGTTTTCCTGAGCAACCGAATCTCGAGGACGAGATTCATCCTAAGTGGGGGAGGTTTGTGACAGCCTGGATTTTGCCTTTCTTTTTCCGGACTTCATTTGCCTTTGCTTTGAATTTGGGTTTTTGGAATCAATTCAAATGGACATAACACTAGGGCATGTCCTTGATTTTCACCCAAGTGACCCATCTACCTCTCATTCAACATTCTTTCTCTGAAAGCTCTCAAAATGACCCAAGGAATATTTTTCATAAAAGAAAAATATTCAATTGCTTCTCCGAAACTCATTTCAGAAACTTGTGCTCCAAAGCAACCCTCATTTTTATAGCTCCAAAAATCCTGAGAAAATTTCCAAATATTCTTTGAACCTTGGCCCACCTTCCTGAGCAAAAAATATTGCATGAATTTTTGGAATAGTTTTGCTACAGAAAATCATTTCTCTTCTAGCCACAAAATGCACTTTGCACAGCAAGTGTATTTTTCCTTGATATAGTGGAGCTGGTTTTTCTTGAGCTTCATTACCCTCTTAACCAAAGATTAACCCCAGGAGATCAGCCCTAATCACCTTCGAGAAGCCCTCCAAACTTGCCAACAAGCTCAAGTCTCATCTAGTCGGCCTAGCAGTGTGCCATCACCCTTCCTAGACCTAACACTGCACGAACAACACCCTAGACATGGTTTGGCATCGTGTGGGCGTCATCTTGACCATGCCAGGGTGGTGACCGCATGAAGACACGGCCCTACCAACGCGCCCGACGCGCTCTGCACTGCACCCGTGCATCAGTTTCGTGCATGGTCAATCCAGAGCACGCCGATGACTGCCGCACCGCGCCACCGTCTTCGTCTCATCACCCTTGACCCCTCCCTGGTGCTCGCCGACACCGGAGATGTCGCAACGGGCATGGGCACAACGCAGCCAAAAGCCACAATGCGCCCCATGCCTCTGTCTTCTTCCTCCTCTGCTTCCTGTGCTCGTCCGCAAGCAGCACAGCTCCCACGTGAACGCTGAGCACCTCCACCCCTCGCTGGCACCGTTTGTCATCGGTCGCCGGCTTCTAGAGAGCTCCGACGGAGCCACATACCCCTCTCCCCTCAATATAAATACGTGCCCCTCCCACCGCTCCGAGCTCTCCAAACCAACCACCCAACCTCCACAACCCCGTAGCATAGCTGCAGCCCGGCCAGGCAGGCCTCTGGCCGCCATCCCCGACCCAAGATTGCCAGCGATCCCCACAACCCCTCATACTCACTCCAGCGCACCTCGAGCTCGATCTACCCCTCAGGCGACTCCTTGGAGGTCCATTGGTGTCGTCTAGACGCATTGGAGCCCCTGGAACCGCCCCTCTCCATCGTCTTCCTCTTCTCTGATGAGACCCGATCGCAACCGCCGATTGCGAGCTTGGTTGCGAGCTGCTCCGGCCGTCTCCGAGCAAGCCACGAGTATAGGCAGGTGCGCCTAGACCCCCTCTCTCTTTCTATCCCTCTGGATTCTCCCAAGGACCCCTCCTCGCCGTCGTGAGCTTCGGTGAAGCGCCGCCGTCACTCTATTTCTTTCCCCCTCCCCTCTCACCCGACCAGCGGGGCCCACTGTCAGCCTCTCCACTCGCGCCCGAAGCGATACGAGTGGAGGCGTATTCTGAGAATACGCCGTCGACGTCACCCCCCTGGTTTTCTATTTAATTCAAATTAATTCAAATATTTGACCTAAACTTTGACCAGCCGTAACTTTTAAACTTTAAGTCGAAATGAGTTGATTCTTTTTGTGTTGTGTTTGTTCTGAAGAGCTCTAGCAACACACCAAAATGGAGATTTTTCCTTACTGTCTAGAATTTCTGGTGATTTTCAGAGTGGTTTTTGATATATATTTTTGCTGTTTTTAAATATTTTAAGAGGGAGAAGCTTGTCTTGAATATAACCAGGAGGAGTCTGAACCTCCTCTGCACTAAGGCAAGCCACACCAACATTTAATCTATTGATAGTCGCGTCCTCGGTTATGAACACAGCTCGTAAGTAAGTCACACCATGGATCAACATTAATGAGTAATCTTGCACACTAAAGATTTATTGTTGACACTGGTTATGTGAAGATTTGTGGGATCATGAGATGATCGTGGTTGGCATCAAAGTGTTGACTTCAATTGTGATCTGGGTATGATCACTGTTTGGTTATGAGGTAACCTGTCTGATAAGAGAGTCTGAGGGACTCGGTGCACAAGTTGGTTTCACTGCATCTGTAGTATGATTTGCATTGCATTAATCTGAATAATTGTCATGATATTGTTTGCCATTATTCTTATGTTTGTTGTGAACTTGCAAGTACATTCAATGTACTGACCTTGCATGTCATGCCAGATTTCGGGCAAATCATATCGGATCGGAGAGCTTCCCGCATCTAGATCGTGTCCACATCGGTGTTCTTGTGCGACGGAGTTCCACTACATCGTCATTCCGTTGCCGTGTAGTTTATGTGATCAAGGCCCCTTCATGTTCATTAAATAATGTACATACTGTTCAGTCACACTGTGTGTGCTGCTTGGCCTCGCAACTGGATGTAATATCAGACCTTTGTTCCACTAGAATCAATAAAGTAGTTGTTTTCTGTACCATGTTGTTGTGTGTTGCTAGAAGACTTGATCTCTGGACTGGCAATGCAAGGTAAACCGGTCGCTCTGAGCTGGGGTGCCACATCAATGAACAACTGCATTCGTTTGTTGTATAGCATTTTTTATTAATATTGACAGGAATTTAGAGTACAGTTTATTTTTTAGTTGAATAGTGATAGTTCTAGTTTTTTTCGAATAAAAAGAATTTAATCTTGCTGCACGGTACTAAATTACTTGAACCTTCTGAATTTAGTAGTTGAACTTTTTAAAAATTTGTTTCCGAAATTTTTGTTACAATCTTCTACGTTGAAGTATCCTTTTATATAGTTATCTTTCAAAAAAAAGGTATTTTTTGTTTAATTTTTTTATTTTTTACAATGAACATGTGTTTGAACTTTTCTACATTCTTTTTTTGAACAGAATATTTTATGAGTGTTATTTTTAAATTATATGCATTTCTTCCTTTTCATTTGGTTCGTTCGTGATTGGTAGGAATTTTGTATTGGGTCGTATTGTTGCATTGGGCCATCCCCTGGAGCCATTGTTTAAGGCCCAAATAGGTCGTCTGCGCGGTTGTGTACTGCAGCGTCCACATGTGGTTTGGGTTTAGTCCCACCTTGCTGAGCGAGAGGGCTCTCAACCTGTCTATAAGCGCTGCCAGTCCCACTTGTCGAACTCCTCTGAATACATACCTGAGCGCTTATACACGACGCTCGCTCTCTGTAATGACCTGTGGGCCCTGGTCGGCTGGCCCTACATTGTGTCGATTACTAGGGATTCGCCAATGGTTTCACTGTGGGCTCGAGTTCAAGTATGTCTACCTGCGTTAGGGCCTTCCTGTCTTCGGGCGGTCAATTTTTTTAATACTTTTTTTGTTTGAATCTAGTACCTAACTCCATCAGTAATGTGGACTGATAGTTTTGTTGTACTGATTGTGAGTTTTGTGGAGCTGTAATTTTGTCACTGAGTTTTTGCCTTCTTTATTTGTTTGTTGTTGTGATTTATTCTCAAGGGTCTTCTGGTATTATTTTTTAGCACTGTGTACTTTTTTTAAACTATGTTGTACTGAGAGTTCATTCGTAGTAGCAATTTATGTGCTTAGTCTGACATTTTTTTGATGGATTGCGAAATGATGCTTCTTTGCACTTTTTATATTAGTAAATATGTACTGTCCGTTCAAGTGTACTAGTACTGTCATTCTTAGTCTGCCAGTCACAAATATAAGCGTGTGCTGATGCTTCTTAACATTTCTGTTGTAGTACATGCTAATTTTCTAGCAGCTACATATAGATGAAAAACCAGAACCGCACCGAGGGGCACAGTTGTACTGACACATCTTCCTTGTATGGACTTGCCCCCATTATCTATCTTAGGGGGTGTGGGTGGGAAACAGAATAACTGTACTGCACCTGTCAAACGAGCGCACTACCGCGTTAGCGCGAGGCCGAGCCGGGGGGGGGGGGGTCGGGACCCCCATCCCCCATCCCGGCGAGCCCGAGCCAGGAACGAGCCGAAGCAGGCGATGACGCGCCGAGTCGCGACGTCGCATGCGGAGGCGAGTCCGTAACATGACTTGCCCCCATTATTTATCTTTTTTGAAGGGCATAGTTGTACTGAAACATCTTATTTGTATGGACTTGCACCCATTATCTATCTTTTTAGGGGAAAACCAGCACCGCACCGAGGGGCGTAGTTGTACTGACACATCTTACTTGTATGGACTTGCCCCCATTATCTATCTTAGAGGGTGTGGGTGCGTGGGGGTGGGAAATAGAATAACCGCATTGCCCATGTCAAATGAGCGCACTACCACGTTAGCGCAAGGCCAAGCCGGTGGGGACGGGGTCCGACCCCCCTCCCCCATCCCGGTGAGGCCGAGCCAGGAATGAGCCGTAGCAGGCGATAACGCGGCGTGCCGCGACGTCGTATACGAAGGCGAGTCCATGACATGACTTGCTCCCATTATCTATCTTTTTTAGGGGGGAAACCAGCACTGCACCGAGGGGCATAGTTGTACTGACACATCTTCCTTGTATCGACATGCCCCCACTGTCTATCTTTTGTAGGGGCAAAACCAACACCGCACCAAGGGGCATAGTTGTACTGACACATCTTCCTTGTATGGACTTGCCACCATTATCTATCTTAGGGGGTGTGGATGCGTGGTGGTGGGAAACAGAATAACTGCATTACGCCTGTCAAACGAGCACACTGCCCGATTAGCGCGAGGCCGAGCCGGGAGGAACGGGGTTGGGACCCCCCCCTCCCCCATCCCGGCGAGGCCAAGCCAGGAACGAGCCATAGCAGACGATGATGCGGCATGACGTGACGTCGCATGCGGAGGCAAGCCAACATGACCTGCCCCCATTATCTATCTTTTTAGGGGGAAAACCAGCACCGCACTGAGGGGCATAGTTGTATTGACACATGTTCCTTGTATGAACTTGCCCCCATTATCTATCTTTTTTAGGGGGAAAACCAGCACCGCACCGAGGGGCATAGTTGTACTGATACATCTTCCTTCTTTGGACTTGCCCCCATTATCTATCTTAGGGGGTGTGGGTGCGTGGGGGTGGGAAACAGGATAACCGCACTGCACCTATCAAACGAGTGCACTGCTGAAGGAAATCTGCCCTAGAGGCAATAATAAAGTTATTATTTATTTCCTTAATTCATGATAAATGTTTATTATTCATGCTAGAATTATATTAACCGGAAACTTATTCCATGTGTGAATACATAGACAAAATATATAGTCCCGAGTATGCCTCTACTTGACTAGCTCGTTTATCAAAGATGGTTATGTTTCCTAACCATAGACATGTGTTTTCATTTGATGAACGAGATCACATCATTACGAGAATGATGTGATGGACATGACCCATCCGTTAGCTTAGCATTATGATCGTGTTAGTTTCATTGCTACTGCTTTCTTCATGACTTATACAAGTTCCTCAGACTATGAGATTATGCAACTCCCAAATACCGGAGGAACACTTTGTGTGCTACCAAACATCACAATGTGAAAGGGTGATTACAAAGGTGCTCTACAGGTGTCTTCGAAGGTGTTTGTTGGGTTGGCATAGATCGAGATTAGGATTTTTCACTCCGTGTTTGAGAGAGGTATCTCTGGGCCCTCTCGGTAATACTCATCACTATAAGCCTTGCAAGCATTGTGACTAATGAGCTAGTTGCGGGATGAAGTATTATGGAACAAGTAAAGAGACTTGTCGGTAACGAGATTGAACTAGGTATTGAGATACCGATGATCGAATCTCGGGCAAGTAACATACCGATGACAAAGGGAACAACGTATGTTGTTATGCGGTTTGATCGATAAAGATCTTCGTAGAATATGTTGGAACCAATGTGAGCATCTAGGTTCCGCTATTGGTTATTGACCGGAGATGTGTCTCGGTCATGTCTATATAGTTCTTGAACCCGTAGGGTCCGCACGCTTAACGTTTGAAAGTGCAACTATCCCTAGGTGGTTTTGGTAATTCATAACAACATATAGCTCATTGAGGTAATGCTATTCCAAGACTATTATTTCAGGAAAGCTCAATGAATGGCATGGCATGGATGATGAAAGTGGATCCCTCAAAATATCAAGGACAAAGGATTGGCTCAAGCTCAAAAGCTCAAGACTCTTCATTTTACATTTTAGTGATCCAAGATCACATTGAGTCTATAGGAAAAGCCAATACTATCAAGGAGGGATGAGGTGTTGCTTAATGAGTCTCTTGCTTCAAGTGCTTAGTGATATGCTCCAAATACCCTCAACTACTTTCTCACATCCTCATATGACCTATACCCAAAGTCAAAATCGGTCCCACCGATTCTGTCTATCCGGCGCCACCGAGTTCAAATGTCATAACCACTGCCACAAACCCTAGGCAAATCGGTCTTACCGATAGGGATCTCGGTCTCACTGAGATGGGATTGTAATATCTCTGTATCCCTTCGTAATGTTTCGGTCTAACCGAAGTGAGCGATCGGTCCCCCCGAGATTGCAATGTAAACTCCGTGTTTCCCTTTCATAACATTCGGTCTCACCGAAATGAGCGAATTGGTCCCACCGAGTTTACCTGACCAACTCTCTGCAAAGCTTATTACCAAAATCGGTCTCACTGAGTTTGTGTAATCGGTCTTACCGAGATTACATTATGCCCTAACCCTAACCATATCGGTTCTACCGAGTTGCATATCAGTCCCACCGAAAACCCTAATGGTCACTAGGTTTATCAAATCGGTCTGACCGAGTCTGTTGAATTGGTCCCACCGAGTTTGGTAAATTGTGTGTAACGGTTAGATTTTGTGTGGAGGCTATATATACCCCTCTACCTCCTCTTCATTCGTGGAGAGAGCCATTAGAATGAACCTACACTTCCAACTTACCATTTCTGAGAGATAACCACCTATTCATGTGTTGTGGCCAAGATATTCCATTCCTACCATATGAATCTTGATCATTAGCCTTCCCCAAGTTGCTTTCCACTCAAATCTTCTTTCCACCAGATCCAAAACCTATGAGAGAGAGTTGAGTGTTGGGGAAACTATCATTTGAAGCACAAGAGCAATGAGTTCATCATCAACGCACCATTTGTTACTTCTTGGAGAGTGGTGTCTCCTAGATTGGCTAGGTGTCACTTGGGAGCCTCTGACAAGATTGTGGAGTTGAACCAAGGAGTTTGTAAGGGCAAGGAGATCGCCTACTTCGTGAAGATCTACCGCTAGTGAGGCAAGTCCTTCGTGGGCGACGACCATGGTGGGATAGACAAGGTTGCTTCTTCGTGGACCCTTCGTGGGTGGAGCCCTCCGTGGACTCGCGCAACCGTTACCCTTCGTGGGTTGAAGTCTCCATCAATGTGGATGTACGATAGCACCACCTATCGGAACCACACCAAAAACATCTGTGTCTCCAATTGTGTTTTAATACTCCAAACCCTTCAAGTTGCATGCTTTGATTTCCTCTGCTCATATACTCTTTGCATGCTTGCTTGAATTGTGTGATGATTGCTTGACTTGTCCAAAGATAGCTAAAATCTGCCAAACTCTAAAATTGGGAAAAGGTTAAGTTTTTAATTGGTCAAGTAGTCTAATCACCCCCCCCCCCTCTAGACATACTTCAAGGTCCTACAAGTGGTATCAGAGCTTTGGTCTCCATTTGTAGGACCTTTGTTGGTCATAGCCTTGGTTTCACAACCTAGGAGAGTATGGCATCTAGTGAAGGAAATTATCACCGTAGAGGTCCTTACTTTGATGGTACTAATTTTGCTAGTTGGAAGCATAAGATGAAAATGCATATTCTTGGACATAACCCCGCCGTTTGGGCTATTGTGTGTATTGGCTTGCAAGGTGAATTCTTTGATGGGAGAGAACCGAATCGTGAAGCTAGCGCGGAAGAATTGAAGATGCTGCAATACAACGCTCAAGCTTGCGATATCCTCTTCAATGGCTTGTGCCCCGAAGAATTCAACAAAATCAGTCGTCTTGAGAATGCAAAGGAAATTTGGGATACTTTGATTGATATGCATGAAGGTACCGACTCCGTCAAGGAATCCAAGTTGGATGTGCTCCAAAGTCAGCTTGACAAGTTCAAAATGAAGGATGGTGAAGGTGTTGCTGAAATGTACTCTAGGCTTGCTCTTATCACAAATGAGATTGCCGGCTTAGGGAGTGAAGAGATGACCGACAGATTCATCATCAAGAAGAAACTAAGAGCATTGGATGGAAAGTATGATACCGTGTGCACATTGACCCAAATGATGCCAAACTACAAAGATCTCAAGCCAACGGAAGTCATTGGAAGAATTGTTGCTCATGAGATGTCACTCAAGGATAAGGAGGAACTTCACAACAAGTCAAGTGGTGCTTACAAAGCCTCATGTGAATCCCCCACATCATCAAGTGAGAAACAAACCTTCAACAAAGAATTGAGCTTAATGGTGAAGAACTTCAACAAATTCTACAAGAGTAGAAGCAAAGAAAGAAGCTCTAAGTCAAGGTCCTACAATGACAAAAGATCTTCTAGTCGAGAGCGCAATTGCTACAGTTGTGGGAGACCCAGACATTACTCCAATGAGTGTACGGCATCCTACAAAAGAAGAGAAGATTCTCCAAAAAGAAGAAGTAAAAGAGAGGAATCACCACCAAGAGAGAGGAGGAGTAGAGATGATCGTTATGAACGAAGACCCTCACGGAGAAGCAAGGATTCGGAAAGGAAGGACAAGTCATCAAGGAGCTACACAAAAAAAAAGACATCAAGCTCATGTTGGTGAAAGGGTATCCGGCTCCGACTCCGACAATCACTCCGAGAGAAGCTATCACTCCGACTCCGAATATACTCAAGATGAAGGTGTTGTCGGTCTAGCACTTGTGTCAACCAACTCCTACGACATATTTGATTCACCAAATGAAGGAATTGGAAGATGCTTCATGGCCAAAGGTCCAAAGGTAACACACCCTGAGTATGTTGATTTCAATAGTGATGAAGATGACTTTCTAGGTGATGATGATTTACTTGTTGACAACTCTAGTGATGAATACTATGATGAAACATCAATTAATCATGCTAATCAAGATAAAACGAATGACAATGATAAGGAGAAGATTGAGCTTCTAACTAAAGAACTAAGCACTCTTAAGTTAGCTCATGAAACTATCTTCTTTTTTGACTATGCTCATGAAACTATCTTCGAAGATCATCGAGAACTTTTAAGGGCTCATGAGAAGTTACGCTTTGAAAAGCTCAATCTTGAGCAAGAGCATGAGTTCTTAAAGGCAATCAATGATGATATCCGTAAGAAAAGTTCTTCTTACATTGCCAAGCGTTTACTCTTATCTACTTACATGCCTCAAGTCAAGTCTAGTAACAAGTACAAGAAAGATCCTTCCTCTAGTAGTAACAATAATAATGCCAAATCCAATATTGTTGCTTCTAGTAGTTCTATTGATTCCACTAATGATTCTCTTAGACAAGTTACACTTGAGCAATAAAATAGCTTATTGAAGGGAATCATAGAGAAAGGTGTATACAAGAGCCTTGCCGGGAGTAAGCAATTCGAAGAAATTGTACGCAAGCAAGGAAGGCACCGGAAGAATCAAGGTGTTGGTTTTGAACGAAAGTTCAATGCTAATGGAGTTGAGTGGGAAGAATATCAATACCCCAAGACGAAGTTTGTTCCTCAACAAGAGAAGTATGATCCTACTTCCTTCAAGGGAACACAAGCTCAAGATGATCTTCCACCACAAGACCACAAGAACAAAGGCACGGACAAGCTTCAAGAGGAGATTGATGCATTTGAAGAAGGACCTAAGGCCTTGGTCAAGTGGGTTCCCAAGACTACATCAAGTTCTACTTCATCATGTACAACTACAACTCCAAGGATTCCCATCAAGATGATGTGGATCCCGAAGAAGAAGAACTAGGAAGTTCTTGAGGGTGACTCCGCCAACATTCTTCACTCATATCATTATGGTAAGAACAAGTGCAATCAACTTCCACATCTTGCACTATTTCAAGGAGTCACAAACTCTCATGTTGGTAAGGCAAGGGACAAGGTAACCTAATGATTTCATGGACATCATCTTGTGTGTGTGCATCACTCTATGTCTATGGATATTCTTTTTTGTTCCTTGTGGGACTAACCCATGTAGGTATGCTGAAAGTGCAACTCACTCCAAAGGATTGCTCCAAATGGTCTACATCAACATTGAGCATCCACATCTTCAACACCTACACAAAGTCATCATCGACAAAACCCAAGGTTAGTTCATCCCTCTAAGGGGGGGATCTCACATCTAGGGGGGGCTTAATTCTAAGAATTGAGTCAAAGCAACACTAATGGTGTGAACACATCAATGCATTATGTAAAAGTGGTAACCCCACTTGAGCTTAAACGATGAGTATGACCTATGATCAAATGTTCTCATTTGACTCCTAAGTCAATATACTCATATATAGATGACCTAGTCATCGCCAATTGTTTGATAGATGCTAGAATTGGTTGTGCATGCTTTGCCACATATCTCATTTTCCATCTTATTGTGTGAGCATGTTGGTTGCATATTTTACTCATTCGAGGACATCCACTTGTTGCTTTGAATGTTTGGCTTCCTTTTTCTTTTGCCAAGTGGATGGACAAGAATGCCTAAGAACCTTCTCTAGCTATCTATGCTTTCCTCATCTCAAACTCTATTCATGTTACATCACAAAATTTGATCAAGTCAGATTCGAACCACTCTGTGTGAGGAGCACTCGGAGTCCCCGATTCGTCATAGACTTAAACTTCCAAAACTTCTTTGTAATTCTCGGTCTGACCGATTCCTCCATTTCGTTCCTACCGAGATCACTAAGTCAATCTAGGTTTTTAATCTCGGTGCAACCGATTTGAACTTTTCGGTCACACCGAGTTGCTGTAACTGTATTTAGTTATGCATCTCGGTGCCACCGAGTTGTTCCGCTCGGTCACACCGACAGGGTCGGGCTATATATACTCACGGTCAAAAATTTGGAAATTTCTCCGAACCTCTTCGCTCGCGCAATAGCTCGCTCTGCCACCAGGGTCTCTGGATCGTCTCCTCGTCGCCAGCCGCCTCCTGTTGCTGGTCTCCTCCGTCGTCAACGGAATTCACCCCCGCCGTTGCTGCCATAGCGAGTTCATCGCCAAGCTAGGGTATGGACTCGATCACAGTGCTATCCTCATCCGATTCCTAGCACATTGTGTTCATTATGATTCTTGCCACGATTGAAACATTCCTATCCAGTCAACTCAATCCTTAGATTAGATGCGATTTGAAAATTTAGGGTTAGGTTTCCGCCGAAACCATCTCGAACCCACCGATTTGGCTAACACCATTGCACTAGTAACTCTTGGTCTGACCGAGAACTGCTAATCGGTGTGACCGATTTTAAAACTTTGTGAAACCCTAGCAGTCTTGGTGCCACCGAACTGTGACTCGGTCCTACCAAGTTCACCAGTTTAGGTTCCAAAACTGTTTCGGTATCACCGAGTTTGAAAATCGGTTGATCCGAAATGCTTTCTCTGGAAAACTAAAACTGAATTTTTGAATCATTCTTTTGCAAAAATCTCTGCATTTTGTGATGCTCATCCATTCTATCTCATCTATAACTATTCACAGGGTCAGCAGTCAGTGATTTGCAGCATGTCAGACCAAAGTGATAGTCAGAACAGGTCAGAAGAGCACAACCACATGAGTGAGGGCACTAGCCCCTCAAGCACTTTAGATGATGGCAGCAGGAGTACCCCAAGCAATCTGCCTAAAGCTGTCACCAGGACAAGGAAGAAGAGAACCTCAGAATCTGAGGATGAGGATTATAAAGCAGAAGAAGATGAGGCTACCTCCATGAAGGTAGTGCTCAAAAAGGAGTATGCCTCAGCAAAGAACACAAAGCCTGGACTCAATAGGAAAGTTCCTGCCAAGAGGACACCTATGCTGAAGGTCAGAGGATCAACTCAAGTGCCTGAAAACACTGAACCAAAAGAGGCACCTACAAGAAGAGTCACAACTTCCAAACCCAAGATAGTTCCCACTGGAGAAACTATGAAGTTTACCATTGAATCAGAAGATGAAGCTGCTGGTCAAGATAAGAAGAAGAAGAGAGCCAGAACCACTACTGCCCAGGTTCATGGAAATCCATCTATGAGGAGAGACTCTGAAGAAGAAGAAGAGGTTGCTGCACCAGCACCCAAGGCACAAGAGCTAATGGGTGATGCTATTAAGTCAGGGGCTGCAAAATTAAAGCCCAAGGAAGCACCCAAAGCTGCCCCCAAGCCCAAGATTGCACCAAAGAGGAATACCAGGAGTATTCCAGATGCTGAGAAGAACAAGGCCCCAGTGCCTGAAGCTGCTGATGAGGAAAATGATGAAGGACAAGTCCTGAGGAAGCTAAATCCCAAGATTTCATACCACAATGATGCTCATCCTGTGGCTGAGAACATGAAGTTGAGAAAGGATGCAGGACTCAGATTGTGGAGGCTGTCAGATCCATATGCTACCAGGAGAAGAACTACTGTTGATTACAGGTTCCACACCAAGGAACAGCAGGACTTTTATGAGACAGTGCTGTTGACAAGAAGCCCATAGTGTGTGATATGAGGTGGGTCGACTGGACCTACATGAAGGACAATGAGGAACACTATCCAGGAGTGCAAGACAACTTTGTTGCTTGTCGAGTTGCAGACTTTGTTGGGCAGAAGCTCACAAAGTGGAATGATGAGCTCATTATGCAATTCTACTCCACAACACACTTCTATCAAGATGGCAGGATAGTTTGGATGTCTGAAGGTACAAGGTACCAGTCAACAATTGAGGAATGGGCCAGTCTGATCAATTCCCCAAAGGAGAGTGAAGATGACTTGGATGTCTATGCCAAGAAGAAGATGGACCACAATTCCATGGCTCACATGTACAAGGAAATTCCTGATGCTGCAGTTGAGACTCATAAGTTTGGGTCAGTCCACTTCCTTCTGTCAGGGCTGCCAACAATCAACTGGATCCTAGGGCACACTCTGTTGCCCAAGTCAGGTGACCACAATATGATTAGAGGGCATGCTATCAACTTGCTACACTTGTTTGATGTGCCACAAAAATTCAAGGTCATGAGCCTTATTGTTGAGACCATTAAGAGGACAGCAGCAGACCAGAAGAGAAGTTGTGGGTATGCCCCACAGATTCAGGAGTTGATTAACTCAAAGATGGGGACGGGCACATACTTGCTAGATAAGGAACATTTTTCTATCTATCCAGACTTTGAGGACAATCAAGTTGTCATGAATGAGAATGAACCATCATCAGTACAAGCTCAAGAGAAGAAGGAGAAGGCAAAGAGAGAGAAGGCTGCCAAGATGCCAACTCAAGAGGAGGCATCTGAGTACTTTTTGAAGAACAAGCAGGAGCAGCTTGGTTACTTGATAACATCAACTCTGAGGATTGAGAAGGGGTTGGCCACCCTAACTCAAAACCAGGAGAGCCTGGAAAGAATCATGGAACAAAAATTCTATGATCTAGATGTCAAAGTAACTGTTTCAGTCAGTTGTGGAGCAGATCCAGGATGACATGCAGGAGAGGAAGGGCAAGACAACCACTGATGCATTTGCCAGAGTGCCTAGAGCTCAGAGGTCAGCTGCAGTGCCTGTGACAGACACCAGAGCCACATCATCTACACCAGCTACAGCTCCTATAGTTCCAGTACAACCAGCTCCAGCACCAACTCCTCCAGCTCCATCCACTTCAACTGAAGCCTTCGTCCAAGGAGCGATCTCTACACCACCACCTGAAGATCAAGCCTGAGAGTCGATCTAGCACTATGCATTTTCTATGAACTTTTTGGTAACTTGTTGCCAAAGGGGGAGAAAAATGTATAGATCATAGGCTTCGAGAGAGAGAGAGAGTGTGTGTGTGTGTTCCTTTGTTCTCTCTTGCTTTGGTGGTTAAACTTTTGTTTGCTTTTGATTGCTTGAGATACTATGCTATTGTCTGTGAGACATTGATGATCATGTGTTTGATCATAAGCTACACTTATGCTTGGTTGATGATATTATCTTACCTATCCTTATATGATCATTCACTTTGCTTGGTGATGAGTGCATGTATTCAATCTTTATCATTTTGAGCGCTCCACCAAGATGTATGTGACATGGAAGAGTAACCCATGAGCCTAATTTCATGTGCATTTGCAATCCAAAGCAAATCTTAAACTATGCACCAATTTAGGGGGAGCTCTTGATTATCACATACTTCTCAAAGCGACGATATTTTTCAATCTTATTATCATTTGTCGAAGCTTTGATCTATATGTTGTCATAAATTACCAAAAAGGGGGAGATTGAAAGTGCAACTATCCCTAGGTGGTTTTGGTAATTCATAACAACATATAGCTCATTGAGCTAATGCTATTCCAAGACTATTATTTCAGGAAAGCTCAATGAATGGCATGGCATGGATGATGAAAGTGGATCCCTCAGAATATCAAGGACAAAGGATTGGCTCAAGCTCAAAAGCTCAAGACTCTTCATTTTACATTTTAGTGATCCAAGATCACATTGAGTCTATAGGAAAAGCCACTACTATCAAGGAGGGATGAGGTGTTGCTTAATGAGCCTCTTGCTTCAAGTGCTTAGTGATATGCTCCAAATACCCGAAACTACTTTCTCACATCCTCATATGAACTATACCCAAAGTCAAAATCGGTCCCATTGATTCTGTCTATCCGGCGCCACCGAGTTCAAATGTCATAGCCACTGCCACAAACCCTAGGCAAATCGGTCTTACCGATAGGGATCTCGGTCTCACCAAGATGGGATTGTAATCTCTCTGTTTCCCTTCATAACGTTTCGGTCTAACTGAAGTGAGCGATCGGTCCCACCGAGATTGCAATGTAAACTCCGTGTTTCCCTTTCGTAATATTTCGGTCTCACCGAAATGAGCGAATCGGTCCCACCGAGTTTACCTGACCATCTCTCTGGAAAGCTTATTACCAAAATCGGTCTCACCGAGTTTGTGTAATCGGTCTTACCGAGATTACGTTATGCCCTAACCCTAACCATATTGGTTCTACCGAGTTGCATATTGGTCCCACTGAAAACCCTAACGGTCACTAGGTTTATCAAATCGGTCTGACCGAGTCTGTTGAATCGGTCCCACCGAGTTTGGTAAATTGTGTGTAACGGTTAGATTTTGTGTGGAGGCTATATATACCCCTCCACCTCCTGTTCATTCATGGAGAGAGCCATCAGAATGAACGTACACTTCCAACTTACCATTTCTGAGAGAGAACCACCTACTCATGTGTTGAGGCCAAGATATTCCATTCCTACCATATGAATCTTGATCTCTAGCCTTCCCCAAGTTGCTTTCCACTCAAATCTTCTTTCCACCAGATCCAAAACCTATGAGAGAGAGTTGAGTGTTGGGGAGTGAGGGAGTGCTGGACTAGGGGGTGTCCGGACAGCCGGACTATCATCATCCGCCGGACTCCAAGACTACGAAGATACAAGATTGAAGACTCCGTCCCGTGTCTGGATGGGACTTTCCTTGGCGTGGAAGGCAAGCTTGGCAATACGGATATGTAGATCTCCTACCATTGTAACCGACCCTGTGTAACCCTAGCCTCCTCCGGTGTCTATATAAACCGGAGGGCTTTAGTCCGTAGGACACAACATACATCACAACAAGCATACCATAGGCTAGTTTTAGGGTTTAGCCTCCTTGATGTCGTGGTAGATCCACTCTTGTACTACCCATATCATCAATATTAATCAAGCAGGACGTAGGTTTTCACCTCCATCAAGAGGGCCCGAACCTGGGTAAAACATCGTGTCCCTTGTCTCCTGTTACCATCCGCCTAGACGCACAGTTCGGGACCCCCTACCCGAGATCCGCCGGTTTTGACACCGACATTGGTGCTTTCATTGAGAGTTCCTCTGTGTCGTCATCGATAGGCTCGATGGCATCTTCAATCAACAACGCTGTCCAGGGTAAGACTTTTCTCCCCGGACAGATCTTCGTATTCGGCGGCTTTGCACTGCGCGCTAATTCGCTTGGCCATCTGGAGCAGATCGAAAGCTACGCCCCTGGCCATCAGGTCAGACTCGGAAGCCTAAACTTCACGGCCGACGTCCGCGGAGACTTGATCTTCGACGGGCTCGAGCCACAACCAAGCGCGCCGCACTGTTACGATGGGCATGATCTAGCTCTGCTGCCGAACAGTGCCTTGGTGTCCGCACACGAGTCTGCTCCGGCTCTTAGCTCGGAGCCGATCGCCCAGATCGAGGACCGGTGGTTGGACGCCACCTCGGGGGCTTCAACTTCCACGGCGATGGAGCCGAACACTAACTTTGTCCCTCGTGAAACTCGTGATTCCGAGGTGCCGGACTCCTTGCCGGACTCCGGACCTCCCACGCCCCTACCAATCGAATCGTATTGGGCGTCGGTTATGGAATTCACCGCCGCGAACATCTTCCAATACTCGCCCTTTGGCGACATCCTAAATTCACTAAAGCATCTGTCGCTATCTAGAGAGTCCTGGCCGGATTATGGCCAGGATGGTTGGGATACGGACGACGAAGAAATTCAGATCCCACCCACCACCCACTTTGTAGCCACTGTCGATGATCTTACCGACATGCTAGACTACGACTCCGAAGACATCAACGCTATGGACGACGATGGCGGAGACGAACAAGAACCAGCGCCTATAAGGCACGTAAAGACCACCTCGTCATACGACGTATACATGGTGGATACCCCAAAAGGAAGCGACAACGAGGACCAATGGGGCGCGGCAGAAGATAATCCCGCTGACAAACAAAGAAAACGGCGACGCACACGCCGCCCTAAGTCCCGCCTCGACAATAACAGCGCTCTTAATGACCTAGCAATACAGCAGGGCAAACCAGTGGACGACGACAAGCAACCGTCTGAACAAGACGAGTCAGACAATCAGTCCGGGCCCGGCGGAAAAAATAGTCCGGACGATCTCACGCCGGACACACCGCCGGAGAATAAAAACCTTCGGAAAAGACTCGTCAACACCGCAAGAAGCTTGAAGAAGGAAAAACGGAAGCTCAAAACAGCGGAAGATACACTCAGAATGAGGTGGAGCAAAGTGCTCAAAACCGCAGACAAATACGGCAATGACCATCAATCAAAGAGCTACCCGAAGCGCAAGCTACTGCCAGAATTTGATGAGGAAGCCATAGAGCTCCCACTATCAAAAAACAAAGAAGCCACCTGGTTGGATAGACGGCCAGATGATAGGCCAAAATCTGAAAGCGGCGCCACATATAAACCGACTAATGACCCTGGAAAGACAGATGGCCCAGCCAGGTCCATTTACGGGCCAAAGAAGAGGGCCCCAGGAGGCAATACAACACGCCAAGTGTCCGAAGACAGCGGTACACCCAAATACAGGGGCGCCGCACACCCACTATGTTTCACCAACGAGGTGCTGGATCACGAATTCCCAGCAGGGTTTAAACCCATAAACATAGAGGCCTACGACGGAACAACAGACCCTGGAGTCTGGATAGAAGATTATATACTACACATACACATGGCCAGAGGAGATGATCTCCACGCCATAAAATACCTACCCCTCAAGATCAAAGGGCCAGCCCGTCATTGGCTCAAAAGCCTCCCGGAAAACACTATTGGAAGTTGGGAAGAGCTCGAGGATGCGTTTAGAGCAAATTTTCAAGGAACTTATGTCCGCCCTCCGGATGCAGATGATCTAAGTCATATAACTCAACAGCCCGGAGAGTCAGCGCACAAATTCTGGAACAAGTTCCTCACCAAAAAGAACCAAATAGTCGACTGTCCGGACGCCGAAGCCTTAGCAGCTTTTAAACACAACGTCCGAGACGAATGGCTCGCCAGACACCTCGGCCAAGAAAAGCCGAGGACAATGTCCGCGCTAACAAGCCTCATGACCCGCTTTTGTGCGGGAGAGGATAGCTGGCTAGCAAGATGCAGCACCAGCGACCCAAGTACATCCGAGATCAGAGATGGAAACGGAAAATCACGGCGCAGAAAAGAGCAGCGCCGGAATAAATAGAAAAGCCCAAAGATCATGGCAGTTAACGCCGGATTCAAAAGCTCACGGCCAAATAACAAAACACCGCCCCTTAAGGATAACAGCGATGAGCTATCCAATTTAAACAAGATTTTGGGTCGGATATGTCAAATCCACAGTACCCCCGGAAGGCCTGCAAACCACACCCACCGAGATTGTTGGGTTTTCAAACAGTCCGGCCGGCTAAATGCCGAACACAAGGGGCTCGACGCATCAAGCGAAGATGATGACAAACCCCACCAGCAGAGCACCGGAAAACAAAAGACTTTCCCACAAGAGGTCAAAGCAGTAAATTCACTTCATGTGATAATACGAAAAGACAGTGCGGCACCCGTTAAAATGGGTCTCGGACGGTCCAACCAAGCGGAACATAGAGATTGGACGTCACAACCAATCACTTTCGACCACCTGGATTATTCCAGAAGCGTTCGAAATGCAGGATGGACTGCCCTGATATTGGATCCTATAATCGACGGACTACAATTTACTCAAGTCCTGATGGATGGAGGCAGCGACCTAAACCTGTTGTATCCAAACACAATCCGCAAGTTGGGGATAGACCCTACTAAAATTTGACGCAGCCACACTTCCTCTAAAGGAGTGACGCCAGGCACTTACGCCAAATGCACAGGTTTCCTATTACTAGAAGTCGTGTTCAGATCACCGAACAACTTTTGACGCAAAAAACTAATTTTTCATATCGTCCCATTTAAAAGTGGCTATCAAGCACTCTTGGGACGAGAGGCTTTTGTCCGTTTCAACGCCATACCGCATTACGCGTCTCTTACACTCAAGATGCCCGGTCCATGTGGCATCATTTCAGTGCGAGGGTCACTTAAAGACCCCGGACACGGTTAGACGAGTCCGGCATAAGCAAGCTAGGGGCTCCCTAGCCGCACACCCCTTTACAAGGGGCTGCGCGCACAAACAACAGCGAGCTCACACAGACTCCGCTTTACTTATTTATATTTCTTCCTTCGTATATATTTTTTGCACAAGTTCCTTTCAAGCTGAAGTTCCTCTCTTTTTACAGATGAACAACGTGCACACCCGTCCAGGATAATGGCACAACAGAGACACAGGCGCAGACATGCAGTAGGGACCCGTCGCGAGGATTCTTTTCAGATTAAGACCCTACGTAAACCTTTTTTATTGTCTCTTGTTATTATAGTCCCTTGGTTCCTCATTATAACCAAAGCGGAGCCTGACATTTTGGCATCGGCCTCGTCAGAAGACCATGCCCGTACCTGGACATTAGGGGCTTAGGGCATTGTTCTGCCCATTATTACAAAGACCGAACACCTTAGGGAGTGTTCGGCGTCTCGAGTTAGCCTTATATGCATCAGCTCCGAATCATGTCTTTGGTCAAATGTTGGGTTTGCCCGGCTCCTGTGTTTTGCTGCCTTACGTTCCGTATCATCGGCTAATGTGGCACCAGGAGAACTACTACGATTGTGCCCCAGTTCGGCTGGGCGAGCACCTCAGTAGAGAAAGCCGAAAACTGACTGTCATGATACAGCGAGAGACTGGTCAACCACTCGATCGACTACCGGAATATTTAGAATTCCCCGCTTTGATGAAGGACCGTTTCCCGGTCAGGCACACACGCACCCCGAATTCGGAGAAGCGCGGTAACCCAAGGGGCTATATCGTAGCCCCACCCTCGAACTCCACTGGCTAAGTGAAAGTGATAAAGCATCATAGTCTGGATTGCCTCGTTCGCTACGCTACCACCTCCTTAACAGGACCGAGACGTCGGATTAAGTGTGAAAACGCGCTATTTTTGCGAACACCCCCGCACCTTGTGCGTGGGGGCTGAAGCCGAAGACTGCAATCTTTCAGGTTATACAAATGTATACATAAACGGCCGCATAGGAGATATTTTAATACTTGGAATGCATAACGTCATAATCATTGTCTTACAAGATAAAACGTTCATTTGAACGTGACATTTTTTGAGCACTGCGACTCTATTACACGAGCGCCATGCATAACGTCCCCAAAATAGTGCTCGGCGGGTAATCGGCTTTCGTCCGAACCCTGGGCCGCAATAGCGGCGGCATCCATCTCTGTCCAATGTGCCTTCACACGGGCAAGGGCCAGCCGCGCGCCTTCTATGCAGGCCGACCGCTTCATCTCCTTGATGTGCGGCACCGCTCCAAGAAATTGCTGCAATAAGCCGAAATAGCTCATTGCCTTGGGCCTCTCTGGCCAGACATGAGCCACAATATCAGTCATGGCAAGTCCGGACAACCTGTTTAGCTCAGCCCATTCGGCCAACCGATCGGTCAACGGAAGTGAACGGTCCGGACTATGGAATTGAGACCAAAATAGCTCTTCCGTCTTGTGATCCTTCTGGCTTCGGAAGTGTACAACGGCATCAGCCGCACTTGCCGCTAAGTCCATATATGGATCCTCCGGACCCCACAGCTGGCCAAGTTGGGCATACTTTGGATCTGTAAACCGGCGACGCAGCAGAAAAGGCCTGCCAGCCACAATATCTCCGGCCTGGTGCAGCTCCTCCTTCATAGCCCGCATCGCAGAACGGGCATCCTTGGCTTCAGCGGTGGCCTTTCCCAGGTCTTCCCGCTCCGATAGGCGCTCCTTTTCAAGAGCCTCATTGCGGTCGGCAGCATCCTTCAATTTCACGGCCAATTCGTCCATCTTTTCCCTGCTTAGGCAATGTGCAGCCTTTTCGGCTTCCAACTCCCCGGTCGCCCTCAAGGCAGCCGCATCACTCCTTCGGGCTTGCTCCTTAGCTTGAGCAAGTTCGGCCCGAAGTCTCTCCACAGCAGCAGCACCGTCTGTATCACAGCATATACATTATCAGAGGCGGGCTTTGACTCCCTTAAATAAGTGGCTGTGCAGAATTCATTTACCTTGCGACTCGTCAAGTCGCCGGTTGACAAGCGCGATGTCCGCATCCGCCACGTCAAGTTGCCGCATTAACTCGGCAACTCCACTAGTCCGGCTAGCCCTCGGACTATCCGCCACCTGCATAGGAATGGCAACATTCATTACTTGAGATTTTGATCCTCGGCACGCTGTCGCTTTCGACAACCTACTGAGTCTCAGGGGCTACTATCTATACAGGGTGCACTACTATGTGCCAAACTATCAAAAAGGTGCGTCGTTCTTACGTACCTCAAATCCCGTCAGTAAACTCCTGACGGCATTATGCAATCCGCTTTCGGCGGACGAAATCCTTCCAATCACCATACGCATCAAAGCACGGTGATCTTCTGAGATGGACGCCCTCTCAAGCAGATTCTTCAGGTCCCCCGGCCGGATACCAGTGGGCGTCGAACTCTCCGGCCCCTCCGGACTCTGGGATACCCTCCGTGACGATACTTCAGGCTCGTCTGCCCTATCCGACGGCACAGCAGACGGAGGCGTTTCGCTCTCCATCATCTCCGGAAGAAGATCCCCCGAAGACGAACTCATCTGAGAAGGCCGCAGATTCGAACTGCAAGGTAAAAATTTCGGTCATCCACAGAAGCACAAATAGGGGTATTTTCTCATTAATGAACCCCCCTTTTTTTACTCACGGCTCGCTGGAGGGCTGATCCTTTAGAGACGATTGTACGTCCAGACTTTCCCCGGACGCAGGACCCTCCGATAAAGATTTCTTCCCCCGCTTAGGGGCTTTGGCCTCCAGGTCTTCGGAGGCAGTCCTCTTCTCCCCCTGGAAGGAAGGATTGTCGATCCCCCCCTCTTCTGGCGCCCCCTTGGGCGAGGTGATAGCTCTTCTATTTTCCCCATCGCCCCCTTCTACGGGCGTGACCTCCAACATTCTGACCAGCACGGGCTCCGGTGCGGTCTCTGGGAGGGGGGCCGGACACCTTATCAGCTTCGGTCGCGCTACCCACTCCTGATGAAGAATAATGGGTTAGAAGGAGAATTTCGGAAAAGCAAACAAATAGAACGTACGGACTCTGAGCTACTTACCCATGTATCCGGGCGATCGTGGCTTAGGCCTGCGTCCTCGGTCAATTTCGGACACGCCACCTGCGGTCCGAAGAACAACTTGTACATCTCCACGGGCGTCATACCCATGAAGTGTTGGAGAGTTCGCGGCCCCTCCGGATTGAACTCCCATAACCGGAGAGGACGGCATTTGCAGGGCAGAAGACGCCTGATTAGCATGACCTACATCACCACAACCAGATTGATCTCCCTCGCCTGGAGGTCTCGAATCCGGCCCTGCAATAAGGGCACATCTTCGGACGGCCCCCAATTGAGCCCTTGGTTGACCCACGACATCAATCGGCGTGGAGGTCCCGGGCGGAATGGAGGCGGCGGCTTTTTCTTGCTGCCCTTCAGAGCGGTGACATAGAACCACTCCTGCTGCCACAAGCCGAGCTCCTCTTGGAAGGAGCCCTCGGGCCACGGGGCATCGGCCCTCCTGCTTATGGCCGCCCCGCCGCACTCCACTTGACGCCCCCCGATCATCTTCGGCTCCACATTGAAGGTCTTCAGCCATAGGCCGAAGTAGGGGGTGACGCGGAGGAAGGCTTCACAGACAATAATGAATGCGGAAATATGGAGTATGGACTCTGGAGCCAAGTCATGAAAATCCAGCCCGTAGTAGAACATGAGCCCTCTCACGAAGGGGTCCGTCGAGAAGCCTAAACCCCGACGGAGGTGGGATACGAAGACAACGTACTCACCGGGCTCGGGAGTGGGTACGGCCTGCCCTCGGGCGGGCAACCTGTTGGAAATCTCATAGGACAGGTACTTGGCCTCATGCAGCTTTAACACGTCCTCCTCCGTGACGGAGGAGGGCATCCACCGGCCCTGAAGGTCGGAGCCGGACATTGCTGAAGATCCGAAGCGCTCGAATCTGGGGCTCTGGGTGTTGGAACTTGGAGCAAAGAGAGGATTTGATGGAAGATTAAGAAAAAGAAACGAGCCTTGGTCCCCTTATAAAGGGGGAAAAATACCAAGAGCCGTCTCCGTGACCGTTTGGGATTCACCTTCGATAGAGGAGGCGTGGCGACGGGCACGGTTGGGTTACCCACGCTCGTATTGATGAGAATCCCAGAATAAGGGCAGCACGATCTCTGCTTCGACAAGACGTGCCAAGGAAACTGCTTCGCTAAAACGTGCTGAGGTGGTATAATAAAAAACGATTCAAGTAAAGGCCTGGTAGCAGTGTGATGTCATGCCACCAAATACGTCAGCAGATTGGATTTATGTGCACTATTCTCTCTACGGTGGAATGTGGAATTTATTTTGCAGAGCCGGACACTATCCTGGTGTTCATGATCTTCTCTGGATTATTCAAGGGAGGAACCCGCCTTGCAATGCCGAACATTGAAGCCTGGTTCAGGGGCTACTGAGGGAGTCCTGGACTAGGGGGTGTCCGGACAGCCGGACAATCATCGTCCGCCGGACTCCAAGACTATGAAGATACAAGATTGAAGACTCCGTCCCGTGTCCGGATGGGACTTTCCTTAGCGTGGAAGGCAAGCTTGGCAATACGGATATATAGATCTCCTACCATTGTAACTGACTCTATGTAACCCTAGCCTCCTCCGGTGTCTATATAAAGCGGAGGGCTTTAGTCCGTAGGACACAACATACATCACAACAAGCATACCATAGGCTAGCTTTAGGGTTTAGCCTCCTTGATCTCGTGGTAGATCCACTCTTGTACTACCCATATCATCAATATTAATCAAGCAGGACGTAGGGTTTTACCTCCATCAAGAGGACCCGAACCTGGGTAAAACATCGTGTCCCTTGTCTCCTGTTACCATCCGCCTAGACGCACAGTTCGGGACCCCCTACCCGAGATCCGCCGGTTTTGACACCGACAGGGAGACTATCATTTGAAGCACAAGAGCAAGGAGTTCATCATCAACGCACCATTTGTTACTTCTTGGAGAGTGGTGTCTCCTAGATTGGCTAGGTGTCACTTGGGAGCCTCCGACAAGATTGTGGAGTTGAACCAAGGAGTTTGTAAGGGCAAGGAGATCGCCTACTTCGTGAAGATCTACCGCTAGTGAGGCAAGTCCTTCATGGGCGACAGCCATGGTGGGATAGACAAGGTTGCTTCTTTGTGGACCCTTCGTGGGTGGATCCCTCCGTGGACTCGCGCAACCGTTACCCTTCGTGGGTTGAAGTCTCCATCAAAGTGGATGTATGATAGCACCACCTATCGGAACCACGCCAAAACATCCGTGTCTCCAATTGCGTTTTTATCCGCCAACCCTTCCCTTTACTTTCTTGCAAGTTGCATGCTTTGATTTCCGCTGCTCATATACTCTTTGCATGCTTGCTTGAATTGTGTGATGATTGCTTGACTTGTCCAAAGATAGCTAAAATCTGCCAAACTCTAAAATTGGGAAAAGGATAAGTTTTTAATTGGTCAAGTAGTCTAATCACCCCCCCTCTAGACATACTTCAAGGTCCTACAACGTTCGATGACGATTATATTTTGAGTTTATGTGATATGTTGTATTGAAGATTGTTCGGAGTCCTGGATGTGATCACAGACATGATGAGGACTCTCGAATTGGTCGAGACATAAAGATTGATATATTGGATGACTCTATTCGGTCACCGGAAGTGTTCCGGAGAAGTTTCGGATATAACCGGTGTGCCGGAAGGGTTATCGGAACCACCGGAGAAGTAATGGGCCTTATTGGCCCTAAGGGAGAGAGAGAGGGGCAGCCATGGGCTGGCCATGCCCCCCTTCCAGTGGGCCTAGTCCGAATTGGACTAATGGGAGGGGCGGCACCCCCTCCTTCCTTCTCCTCCCCTCCTTCCTTCTTCTCCTAGTAGGACTAGGAAAGGGGGGAGTCCTACTCCTACTAGGAGGAGGATACCTCCCCCCTTGGCGCGCCCTAGAGGGTCGGCCGGCCTCTGTCGGAATTCAGGTTCCGGCAGACCCTTGAGGTTCGAACACTAGGGTGCGCGCGGAGATTCAACCCTCTACCGGCTCGCTCCTCACTGAATTGCTAGGACCTAAACTACCAAACAAAACAGCACAAGAGACAAAAGATTTATACTGGTTCAGGCCACCATTGTGGTGTAATACCCTACTCCAGTGTGTGGTGTGGTGGATTGCCTCTGGGGCTGATGAGAAACAGTACAATGGAAGAACAGCCTCGCGAGGGTCTGTTCTTGGCTGGCGCGATGAACTGCTAGGGGGAGTTCAGTCGCCTCTCTCTCTGTGTGTGTATTTCTATCCTTGTTCTTTTGATGCCCCTGCCCTGTGGGTGGCTAGTCCTATTTATAGGCAAAGGCCCTGGGCCTCTTCCCAAATATTGAGCGGGAAGGGCGCCAACAATTGGCCATTTTGAAGGGGAACAGCGGGTACACATATCTTGACTAAAGTTGGTCCTCGCCTGTCAAAGGCTCTGGTGGTGACGCCGGCTTGGGCTCCACAATGACTTCCTTCCGGCCGTTGGGCTGGTCTTGGTCTTGTTGCACCGAAATGGACGCCTTTGCTTGATGCTCTCGCCTGCGCTTGCTCCCTTTGCACCAAAGAGGAAAGGAGGACACTGCGCGGGCTGGCGCCCGACTGGCGCCCTTGGTCGTCATGGCTTGCATCATGGGCACCTCGCGAGGTACCCCGCCTTGATCTCTCCGCCTCCTCGTGAGCCAGCCTGACGAGGCCGTGCCTGAGGAAGCTCCTTGTCATCCGCCCCGCGAGGCTTGGCCCCACGCGAGGGTCTTGAGCTTGTGTCGATGAAGATGGGCTGTGCTGGGCCTCCTTTGAGCCACGCCGCAGGCCGCAGGCAGGCAAGTCTGGGGACCCCCATTCCCAGAACGCCGACAGTAGCCCCTGGGCCCATGGCGCGCTCGAACTTGGCTGAGCGGAGAGGCGAAAGTGCAAGGGCGAAGCCTCGCGGGCCTTAACAGCCTGCGGCCTTGGGCGCCACGTGGCGGTTGATTGGATGTGGGCGGCACTGTTCCCCCATGCCTCCTTATTTTGTGCCTTGCTAGGCAGACTCGCTGCCGCACACAGCCGCTCCCCTTCCTGCTGCTTGAGCGCTCCCTGTCCTTTCTTCTCTCAAACTCCAGCTTCGCATCCAATCCAATCTCGAACCTTCCCCCTTCCTCTCCTGCCGTCATGGCCCCGCCGAGGAAGGGAAAAGGGAAGAAGCCCGTGCCGCCGCCTTGCTCGTCGTCGACGGCGGCCCCTGCTGTCGATTGGCCGGTCATAATCAATCAAGAAGGCCTGGGCAAGGTCAGCCCAGCCCTGGCCACCATCTTCAATGAGTGCGGGAGGACGACGGCCTGGCCCGCGTCTTGCTTCTCCATTGACAGGATTCCCACCGAGGTCCGATCTTTCGCCGATGCCCTGTGGGCAGGACTGGTTCCCCCTTCTCTGATTTCTTCAACGCCGTGCTTTCCCATTATCAGATCCATATGATGCACCTGGGTCCTGAGTCCATCACCCTTCTCGCGGTATTTTCCTTCGTTTGCGAGGCAATGATGGGCATCCTTCCTTTGGTTGCCTTGCTGCGCCACTTCTTCTCTCTGCGCCTTGTCGACCCCACCCAATGCTCGGGGTGCGTGAGCTTCATTGCTGCGCCTGAGACAGCGGCTTCTGGAATTGACTTCAATCTTCCTCCGCCCGCGCCTGGGTTTTGCGAGCGGTGGCTGTATGTGGACGTAGGGGTGCCCAGCCCCCTGCTGACGGAGCCATCTTCGCCTGCTGTCCCCAACTCAGGCTGGGGCCAGGAGACGCTCGCGAGCCCTCGGCTCGCCTTCATCTGGCGTCGCTTCGAGTTCCTGAGGGAGCTTGGTGTGATGGCACCCAAGGTGGTGAAGGAGTTCTTGCTACGCCGCGTCGCCCCCCTCCAGCGCCACTCTCATCGAATGTGGGCCTTCAGCGTCCGTGGAGACCGTATGCGGCTCCAGGAAGAGGACCTAACGCCTGAAGCATTGAGGAAGGTGCTCTTAGTCTTGACCGGGGATTCTTCCCCCGGCGGCATTCGCCAAGGGGGGGCCTTGTTGTACCTTTGCTCGAACAGGGGTGACTTCGTGAGGCAGATGCCCATCTTCGACGAATGGGGGCCGCGACCTGCTAACCTCTAGGGGCCTCGCGAGAACCCAGTGGTGGTGGTCGCCCTCGCAGCCGTCCAGGGCAGCTCTTCCTCAGGTGGCGAGGCAGGGAGGCATGAGCCTCCGGAGGCCGAGGGTTCTTCTGCTGAGGCGACAGCACCGGGCGGCACTCATGAGTGAGCGGCTCCCGAGGCCCATGCTGCCGCAGCCGAGGATGGCGAGCGGCCGCCCGCGGTGCCTGCGGCTGAGGCCCTTAGGGACCCAGCCGCTCTTCTGGGTGAGGCGACCAGCACCACGCCCCAGGCGGACGCCCCCGACGTGAGTCGCCTCAGAGCTTCCTCTTCATCGCAGGCTGACCCCTGCGCTCGACTCTTGGGTCGCTTCCGAGTGGACTTTGAGGCCCTACGGAAGAGGAGGGAGTCCCTGGGTGATGACTACCCTTGTCGCCTGCTGAAGCGTAGGAAGTACGACGCCATCAATGAGTAAGCCTTCCCCCTTCCCTGTTCCTGATTCTTCTGTTGCTTGTTCTGATCTTTGCCCCGCAGGGCCCTTCCTTCCGAGCTCACGGGGGTGGATGAGGAGCCATCCCCCACGCCTCCACCACATCCGTCGTCTTCGATCATTCCGAGCAGCCGGGCCCTTGTGGTGAGGCCGGTTGGCGAGACGAGTCATCCCGAAGCGCAACGCGGCCCTGCGCTCCTCGTGGTCTTCCTTCGCGGGCCTTCTCATGGCGAAGCCAGCCTGCCGTGGGCCTCTCGCCTGGTGGTGGACCGTGATTGGTTGAGGTACTCCCTGCGCTCTTCACCTGGGGATAGACTGGTTTCAGGTCGGGCTACTGGCAGGGCGCGCCCGACCATCTCAAGGGCGCCAGCCCCCAGCCCCCTGCCCGAGGGGGGAGTGCTGATCCGCGCCCCACGGCGCTCACTTGGGGCGGATGGTGGTGTGGAGGACGTACTCGAGCGCGCCCGAGAGCGTCGCGCCCTTCTCCAAGGGTTTCTCCGGAGGGCGGCTGACACGGTGAACCTGCTTGGTGAAGAGCTTGCTGATGAGGATGTGCACCTTGAGGCCGAGGGCCTGCGCCTGGTGGCAGCGAGGCGCAAGCTGGAGGCAGCTGCCGCCCTTGCGCGCCGCCAGCGCGACCTCGACGACGAGGAGGCCAAGGCGTCGCTGGTGGCCTCTCGGGAGGCCTGTTCCCAGGCCGTCGAAGATGCCCGGCAAGCTGACCGGCGACGAGAGGCCGCGGAGGAGCGGGCGCGGGAACTCCTGGCCCGGTGCCGCTCACTGGAGGAGCAGGTGGAGTTGCGTGAGGCGGCCCTTGCGTCGATGAAGGTGGTCTCCGGCGACCCTGTGGAGCTCCAGAAGCGTGAGGAGGCGCTCATGCTGGAAGCCTCCGAACGCGCGCGCGAGCACGAGTGCCTAAAGACGAGGGAGCGCTTGGTGACGCGGGCGGAGGACGATGTCGCTGCACGGGAGACCCATGTCTCGGAGGAGGTCGGACGTCGGGTGGCGATGGCGCGCCTCAACCTCGAGCGCGAGTTCAAGGAGAGGCTGGAGTTGGTCCGGACCGAGGTTGAAGGTAGGACCAACGCCCTCAGGGCCAAACCGGAGGAAACAACGCGGCGGGCCGATGCCTTGCGGGTCGCACTTGAGGCGGCACAGGGGGAGTCAGCTACTTCCCATGCCGAGGTGCTTTTTCTTCGCCAACAGGTGGTTGAGGCTGAGACCGTCGCTCGCCAAAACGCGGACGAGATGCGTCAGCGGCGGCTCTTGGAGCATGAGCACGCCCCCATGCTCTCCACGCTTCGAGAGAGGGCCAACACGGCCTTGGGTAACATCTGCGAGGTGGCCGTCGACGAGCCGCGTGCCATTAACTACGCCGGCAACCTTCAGTTCTTCACCGACATCGTGACGCAGCTGGAGGCACGGTCGGTTCGCGCTAACAGGTTGGTGGAGGAGAGGAGCCGGGCCCTGCTCGGGCGCGCCTTTTCCCGCGTCTTCAGCCATCTCTGGAACATGGATCCTCATTTTGATTTTGACGCTGCCATCGCCCCAGTCCCCCAGGCCGTCCGAGACGACCTGGCGTATTGGGTGGAAGATAATGTGGACGCCCTTGTCCGGGCCTTCGCTTCAGACAACAATGGCGTGATTGTGGCCGCCGACGAGGGTGGCATGGTGAACGGCCCTGACGCCGCTAGCGACAATGCAGAGGGCGATGGTGAGGCCAGCGGCGCCAACGACAGCTCGGGCGGCGCTCCTGAGGATGCATTGGGGGATTTGTCCGACTGACAGCGCGTTGTTCCTGTTTCCTTATCCTGCATGAATAGAACTTGGCTTTTGTCCCGATCGTTGTAAGAGCATTTTGGGGAGGGGGGGGGCCCTCATGTAAAACTTATGTTCAGCGTACTAGAGAATGCTACTCCGCTCACATGCCCGTGCCAAGCGGTTGGCCATGTGACGAACCTGCTGACTAGTTTACCTTTGCCTTGAGTGGGCCTCGAGACAACTCGTTGGAGGCCGTGGCGCCCCGCACGCCTCCTGCTTGAATCCATGGGATCTGCGGTGAAAAACCTCCTGAGAGGGTACGTCTGCGGCAGTCTGGGCTGCACACAAGCTAGGCCAGACCCGGCTCGCGAGGGGCTCGCGAGGGGGGGCGCAGCTGAGGTGAGGTCGTAACCGAAATGCGAGAGATTGCTCGAACGAGACTAAGCACCCCTTCCCCAAACACACACAAATCTCAAATTCGAGTCCAACTTAAATCCAGCGGGGGAAAGCAACAGCCAAGAGAAAAGCAAATGAAAGCAGAAAAAGGTCGCGCCCAGCACCTAGTCTAGTCTTGGACGTCTTCTCACCAGCGCGGAGCTAAGTGCTGCCACTGGGCGTGGGAGGGAGCCCCAGGGCCTGAGGCCGGCACCCCTGAGACTCCGAGGCATGTACAGCCCCACTCATTATTACGTGAGAGTGTCACGGGGCGGCGAGCTTCACAGGCACCGGGCCTTCATCACAGGTACCGGCCTTGCTTCATATCGCATGACGAGGGCCCCGCCTTGCGCCACACTCTAGTGCCATCAACAACGACCGGAAAACCAGGACGCCACCGATGGGGTAGAGCGGTTGCCAGCGGTTCCCCCGACGACCACGGGTCCTCCGCCAGGGGCAGGCCCGGAGGCACCTCCCCAGCGGAGGGCCTACCTCCTGGGAACGCCTTGCTCCGAACGCCGCGGTGGTGATGCCGGATCTCGGCCCCGCTCCTGCAGCCCCCGAGCCCTCCTCCTGAGGGGTAAGAGGCCGCTGGAGCGGGGCAGCTGCTCGCTGTGGCGACCTGCACCTCCTGCGACCCATGATTAGTGTATGCTTGCTCCTGAGGGATTAGTGGTACCCAATAATCGTCGCTTCCAGCATGGCCGGTGGGGCCGTCCCTGGGTTCCTGTAAGAGCTCAGCTTCTGGCGCCTCGTCCCCCCAGCTCGGGCTGAGGAGTGAGCCCTGTTTGCCTTCGCGCGGGTGCCCTTGATCCATCATGTCGGGTATGTACTCTTCTGGGGCCAATATCCCGAAGGCCGCGCCATAGGGCTCCGCGCGCCATGCAGCTCTGCCTGATGCGCCTACTTGGGCGTGGTAGCGCGGCGGCCCGCTGGGGCCATGGGTCGCGACGGGTCCTTCTTCGCTGGCGGGGAGTAGGGTCAGCGCTACCGTCGGTTCGGTGTCGACAGCTTCGCCGGTGTTGGAGTAGCCATGGGGCCCGCGGGTGAGCACGGGGCCCCCGCGCGGGCCGCCCTGAGCCTAGGGCGGGAGCTGGGTGCAGAAGGTGTGAGCCCCCGAGGCGGCGTAGCCCAGGAGCTCCGCCACCCGTTCCAGCAACACGTCGCGGCCGCCCTCTATCAGCCTGCACTGCAGCAACTCTCGGGCCACCATGAGTGCGGCCCTTGAGTTCGCCTGCTCTCGGCGGGTGTACGGCGCCGTGGCCATGGAGTGGTTGGAGGCTCTTGCTGCCGACCGCGTCTGTCGTTGTGTTAGAGCCGTCGAAGCCTGTCCGCATCGCCCACGGCCCACAGCGTTCGGCGGGCCGCGAGCTGCCTGGGGCATGGGGTCGCCCGGGGCAAGCGGCTCTACGCGGGCGGGCCAAGCCGCCCAGGGATCTGGGTCGCCCGCCTGGTCGCCGGACATGGTGATGACGATGCGGCGGGGCACGGAGCGGCGGAAGGTGGATCCTGGCACACCCCTACCTGGCGCGCCAAATGTCGGACTTCGGGTTCCGGCAGACCCTTGAGGTTCGAACACTGGGTGCGCGCGGAGATTCAACCCTCTACCGCTCGCTCCTCACCGAATCGCTAGGACCTAAACTACCAAACAGAACAGCACAAGAGACACAAGATTTATACTGGTTCAGGCCACCATTGTGGTGTAATACCCTACTCCAGTGTGTGGTGTGGTGGATTGCCTCTGGGGCTGATGAGAAAGAGTACAATGGAAGAACAGCCTCGCGAGGGTCTGTTCTTGGCTGGCGCGATGAACTGCTAGGGGGAGTTCAGTCGCCTCTCTCTCTCTCTGTGTGTGTCTTTCTATCCTTGTTCTTTCGATGCCCCTACCCTGTGGGTGGCTAGTCCTATTTATAGGCAAAGGCCCTGGGCCTCTTCCCAAATATTGAGCGGGAAGGGCGCCAACAATTGGCCATTTTGAAGGGGAACAGCGGGTACACATATCCTGACTAAAGTTGGTCCTCGCCTGTCAAAGGCTCTGGTGGTGACGTCGGCTTGGGCTCCACAATGACTTCCTTCCGGCCGTTGGGCTGGTCTTGGTCTTGTTGCACCGAAATGGACGCCTTTGCTTGATGCTCTCGCCTGCGCTTGCTCCCTTTGCACTAAAGAGGAAAGCAGGACACTGCGCGGGCTGGCGCCCGACTGGCGCCCTTGGTCGTCATGGCTTGCGTCATGGGCACCTCGCGAGGTACCCCGCCTTGATCTCTCCACCTCCTTGCGAGCCAGCCTGACGAGGCCGTGCCTGAGGAAGCTCCTTGTCGTCCGCCCCGTGAGGCTTGGCCCCTCGCGAGGGTATTGAGCTTGTGTCGATGAAGATGGGTTGTGCTAGGCCTCCTTTGAGCCACGCCGCAGGCCGCAGGTAGGCAAGTCTAAGGACCCCCGTTCCCAGAACACCGACAGCCTCCCACTTGCTCCTTTATATATGGGGGCAGGGGGCACCCTACAACACACAAGTTGACAATTGTTTAGCCGTGTGCGGTGCCCCCTCCACAGTTACGCACCTCGGTCATGTCATCATAGAGCTTAGGCGAAGCCCTGCTCCGGTAACTTCATCATCACCATCACCATGCCATTGTGCTGATGAAACTCTCCCTCGGCCTCAACTAGATCAAGAGTATGAGGGACATCTCCGAGCTGAATGTGTGCTGAATGCGGAGGTGCCGTACGTTCGGTGCTTGGATCGGTTGGATCGCAAAGACATTTGACTACATCAACCGTGTTAACTAAACGCTTCCGCTTTCGGTCTACGAGGGTACGTGGACACACTCTCCCCTCTCGTTGTTATGCATCACAGAGATAGATCTTGCATGATCGTAGGAATTTTTTTGAAATTACCACGTTCCCCAACAGTGGCATCCGAGCCAGGTCTATGTGTAGATGCTATATGCATGAGTAGAACACAAAGAGTTGTGGGCGATAATAGTCATACTGCTTAGTAGCATGTCATACTTTGATTCAGCGGTATTGTTGGATGAAGCGGCTCAGACCGACATTACGCGTACGCTTATGTGAGACTGGTTCTATCGACGTGCTTTGCACATAGGTGGCTGGTGAGTGTCTGTTTCTCCAACTTTAGTTGAATCGAGTGTGTCTACGCCCGGTTCTTGTTGAAGGTTAAAACAGCACATTTGACGAAAAATCGTTGTGGTTTTGATGCGTAGGTAAGAACGGTTCTTGCTAGAAGCCCGTAGCAGCCACGTAAAACTTGCAACAACAAAGTAGAGGACGTCTAACTTGTTTTTGCAAGGCTTTCTGTGATGTGATATGGTCAAGCATGATGTGATATAAATTGTTGTATGAGATGATCATGTTTTGTAACAAAGTTATCGGCAACTGGCAGGAGCCATATGGTTGTCACTTTATTGTATGCAATGCAGTCGCCATGTAATTGTTATACTTTATCACTAAGCGGTAGCGATAGTAGTAGTAACAATAGGTGGCGAGACGACAATGATGCTACGATGGAGATCAAGTTGTCGCGCCGGTGATGTTGGAGATCATGACGATGCTTCGGTGATGGAGATCATGAGCACAAGATGATGATGGCCATATCATGTCACATATTTTGATTGCATGTGTGATATTTATCTTTTATGCATCTTATTTTGCTTAGTACGACGGTAGCATTATAAGATGATCCCTTAGTAAATTTCATGGTATAAGTGTTCTCCCTGAGTATGCACCGTGGCTATAGTTCGTCGTGCCGAGACACCATGTGATGATCGGGTGTAATACGCTCGACGTTCACATACGACGGGTGCAAGCCTGTTTTGCACACGCAGAATACTCGTGTTAAACTTGAGGAGCCTAGCATATGCAGATATAGCCTTAGAACACTGAGATCGAAAGGTCGAGCGTGAATCATATAGTAGGTATGATCAACATAGTGATGTTCACCATTGAAAAATACTCCATCTCGCGTGATGATCGGACATGGTTTAGTTGATTTGGATCACGAGATCACTTAGATGATTAGAGGATGTCTATCTAAGTGGGAGTTGTTAAGTAATATGATTAATTGAACTTTAATTTATCATGAACTTAGTACCTGGTAGTATTTTGCATGTCTATGTTGTTGTAGATCAATGGCCTGTGCTACCGTTCCTCTGAATTTTAATGCGTTCCTAGAGAAAGCTAAGTTGAAAGATGACGGCAGCAACTACACGGACTGGGTCCATAACCTGAGGATTATCCTGATTGTTGCATAGAAGAATTACGTCCTGGAAGCACCGCTGGGTGCCAGGACTGCTACAGATGCTACTGATGACGTTAAGAACGTCTGGCAGAGCAAAGCTGATGACTACTCGATAGTTCAGTGTGCCATGCTTTACGGCTTAGAATCGGGACTTCAAAGACGTTTTGAACGTCATGGAGCATATGAGATGTTCCAAGAGTTGAAGTTAATATTTCAAGCAAATGCCTGAGTTGAGAGATATGAAGTCTCCAACAAGTTCTACAGCTGCAAAATGGAGGAGAATAGTTCTATTAGTGAACACATACTCAAAATGTTTGGGTATCATAATCACTTGACTCAGCTGTGAGTTGATCTTCTAGCTGATTGTATCATTGACAGAGTTCTTCAATCAGTGCCATCAAGCTATAAAGGCTTCGTGATGAACTATAATATGCAAGGGATGAACAAGACTATTCCCGAGCTCTTCGCAATGCTAAAGGCCGCGGAGGTAGAAATAAAAAAGGAGCATCAAGTGTTGATGGTCAACAAGACCACTAGTTTCAAGAAAAAGGGCAAAGGGAAGAAGGGGAACTTCAAGAAGAATGGCAAAAAGGTTGTTGCTCAAGAGAAGAAACCCAAGTCTGGACCTAAGCCTGAAACTAAGTGCTTCTACTACAAAGGAACTGGTCACTGGAAGCGGAACTGCCCCAAGTATTTGGCGGACAAGAAGGATGGCAAAGTGAAAGGTATATTTGATATACATGTTATTGAGTGTACTTAACTAATGCTTGCATTAGCGCCTGGGTATTTGATACTGGTTCTGTTGCTCATATTTGCAACTCAAAACAGGGGCTACGGATTAAGAGAAGATTGGCTAAGGACGAGATGACGATGCGCGTGGGAAATGGTTCCAAAGTCGATGTGATCGCGGTCGGCATGCTACCTCTACATCTACCATCGAGATTAGTTTTAGACCTGAATAATTGTTATTTGGTGCCAGCGTTGAGCATGAACATTATATCTGGATCTTGTTTAATTCGAGACGGTTATTCATTTAAATCAGAGAATAATGATTGTTCTATTTATATGAGTAATATCTTTTATGGTCATGCACCCCTGCTGAGTGGCCTATTTTTGTTGAATCTCGATAGTAGTGATACACATATTCATAATGTTGAAGCCAAAGGATTGAAGTTTAATAATGATAGTGCAACTTATTTGTGGAGCTGCCGTTTGGATAATATCGGTATAAAGCACATGAAGAAACTCCATACTAATGGACTTTTGGAATCACTTGATTATGAATCACTTGGTGCTTGCGAACCGTGCCTTCTGGGCAAGATGACTAAGACTCCGTTCTCCGGAACAATGGAACGAGCTACTGAAAGTTGGAAATAATACATACCGATGTATGCGGTCCAATGAGTGTTGATGCTCGTGGTGGGTATCGTTACTTTCTTACCTTCACAGATGATTTGAGCATATATGGTTATATCTACTTAATGAAGCATAAGTCTGAAACATTCGATAAGTTCAAAGAATTTCAGAGTGAAGTGGAAAATCATCGAAACGAGAAAATAAAGTTTTTAAGATCTGATCATGGAGGAGAATATTTGAGTTACGAGTTTGGTCTTCATTTGAAACAACATGGGATAGTTTCACAATTAACGCCACTTGGAACACCATAGCGAAATGGTGTGTCTGAACATCGTAACCGTACTTTATTAGATATGGTGCGATGTATGATGTCTCTTACTGATTTACTGCTATCATTTTGGGGTTATGCTTTAGAGACGGTTGCATTCACTCTAAATAGGGCACCATCAAAATCCTTGAGACAACGCCTTCTGAACTGTGGTTTGGCAAGAAACCAAAGTTGTCGTTTCTTAAAGTTTGGGGGTTGCGATGCTTACGTGAAAAAGCTTCAACCTGATAAACTCGAACCCAAATCGGAGAACTGCGTCTTCATAGGATACCCAAAGGAAACTGTTGGGTACACCTTCTATCATAGATCTGAAGGCAAAATCTTTGTTGCTAAGAATGGATCCTTTCTAGAGAAGGAGTTTCTCTCAAAAGAAGTGAGTGGGGGGGAATAGAACTTGATGAAGTAACTGTACCTTCTCCCTTATTGGAAAGTAGTTCATCACAGAAATCAGTTCCCGTGATTCCTACACCAATTAGTGAGGAAGCTAATGATGATGATCATTAAGCTTTGGATCAAGTTACTACTGAACCTCGTAGGTCTTCCAGAGTAAGATCCACACCAGAGTCGTACGGTAATCCTGTTCTGGAAGTCATGTTACTAGACCATGATGAACCTA
Organism: Triticum timopheevii; assembly: GCA_963921465.1. Classification (NCBI taxonomy): domain Eukaryota; kingdom Viridiplantae; phylum Streptophyta; class Magnoliopsida; order Poales; family Poaceae; genus Triticum; species Triticum timopheevii. The sequence continues at coordinate 112,842,412 of OY997270.1, forward strand.
CGAACTATGAGGAAGCGATGATGAGCCCAGATTCCTTGAAATGGCTTGAGGCCATGAAATCTGAGATGGGTCCATGTATGAGAACAAAGTATGGACTTTGGTGGACTTGCCCGATGATTGGCAAGCCATAGAAAATAAATGGATCTTTAAGAAGAAGACCGACGCAGACGGTAATGTTATTGTTTACAAAGCTCGACTTGTTGCAAAAGGTTTTCGACAAGTTCAAGGAGTTGACTACGATGAGACTTTCTCACCCGTAGCGATGCTTAAGTCTGTCCGAATCGTGTTATCAATTGCTGCATTTTATGATTATGAAATTTGTCAAATGGATGTCAAAACTGCATTCCTGTGTGGATTTCTGGAAGAAGAGTTGTATATGATGCAACCGGGATGTTTTTTTGATCCAAAGGGTGCTAACAAAGTGTGCAAGCTCCGGCGATCCATTTCTGGACTGGTGCAAGTCTCTCGGAGTTGGAATAAACGTTTTGATAGTGTGATCAAAGCATATGGTTTTATACAGACTTTTGGAGAAGCCTATATTTACAAGAAAGTGAGTGGGAGCTCTGTAGCATTTCTAATCTTATATGTAGATGACATATTGTTCATTGGAAATGATATAGAATTTCAGGATAGCATAAAGGGATACCTGAATAAGAGTTTTTCTATGAAAGACCTTTGAGAAGCTGCTTACATATTGGACATAAGATCTATAGAGATAGATCAAGACGCTTAATTGGACTTTCACAAAGCACATACCTTGATAAAGTTTTGAAGAAGTTCAAAATGGATCAATCAAAGAAAGGGTTCTTGCCTGTGTTACAAGGTGTGAAGTTGAGTCAGACTCAAAGCCCGACCACTGCAGAAGATAGAGAGAAAATGAAAGTCATTCCCTATGCTTCAGTCATAGGTTCTATCATGTATGCAATGATGTGTACCAGACCTGATGTATGTCTTGCTATAAGCATAGCAGGGGGGTACCAAAGTAATCCCGGAGTGGAGCACTGGACAGCGGTCAAGAACAATTTAAAATACCTGAAAAGGACTAAGGATATGTTTCTTGTTTATGGAGGTGAAAAAGAGCTCGTCAGTTGGTGCTAGCTTTGGCACTGACCCAGATGACTCTAAGTCGCAAACTGGATACGTATTTTTATTGAATGGAGGAGCTGTCAGTTGGTGCAGTTCCAAGCAGAGCGTCGTGGCGGGATCTACGTGTGAAGCGGAGTACATTGCTGCTTCAGAAGCAGCAAATGAAGGAGTTCATAACCGATCTAGGTGTCATACCTAGTGCATCGGGTCCAATGAAAATCTTTTGTGACAATACTGGTGCAATTGCCTTGCCAAAGGAATCCAGATTTCATAAGAGAACCAAGCACATCAAGAGGCGCTTAAATTCCATCTGTCATCAACTGTCGGAGGGGTACATAGAGATTTGCAAGATACACATGGATCTGAATGTTGCAGACCCGTTGACTAAGGCTCTCTCACGAGCAAAACATGATCAGCACCAAAGCTCCATGGGTGTTAGAATCATTACTATGTAATCTAGATTATTAACTCTAGTGCAAGTGGGAGACTGAAGGAAATATGCCCTAGAGGCAATAATAAAGTTACTACTTATTTCCTTAATTCATGATAAATGTTTATTATTCATTCTAGAATTGTATTAACCGGAAACTTAGTACATGTGTGAATACATAGACAAAATATATAGGCCCTAGTATGCCTCTACTTGACTAGCTCGTTTATCAAAGATGGTTATGTTTCCTAACCATAGACATGTGTTGTCATTTGATGAATGTGATCACATCATTAGGAGAATGATGTAATGGACATGACCCATCCGTTAGCTTAGCATTATGATCGTGTTAGTTTCATTGCTACTACTTTCTTCATGACTTATACAAGTTCCTCGGACTATGATATTATGCAACTCCCGAATACCGGAGGAACACTTTGTGTGCTACCAAACATCACAACGTAAAATGGTGATTACAAAGGTGCTCTACAGGTGTCTCCGAAGGTGTTTGTTGGGTTGGCATAGATCGAGATTAGGATTTGTCACTCTATGTTTCGGAGAGGTATCTCTGGGCCCTCTCGGTAATACTCATCACTATAAGCCTTGCAAGCATTGCAACTAATGAGTTAGTTGCGGGATAAAGTATTATGGAATGAGTAAAGAGACTTGTCGGTAACGAGATTGAACTAGGTATTGAGATACCGACGATCGAATCTCGGGCAAGTAACATACCAATGACAAAGGGAACAACGTATATTGTTATGCGGTTTGACCGATAAAGATCTTCATAGAATATGTAGTAACCAATATGAGCATCCAAGTTCCGCTATTGGTTATTGACCGGAGACGTGTCTCGGCCATGTCTACATAGTTCTCGAACCCGTAGGGTCCACACGCTTAACGTTCGATGACGATTGTATTCCGAGTTTATGTGATATGTTGTTTCGAAGATTGTTCGGAGTCCCGGATGTTATCACGGACATGACGAGGAGTCTTGAAATGGTCGGGACATAAAGATTGATATAGTGGATGACCATATTCGGACACCGGAAGTGTTCCGGAGAAGTTTCGGATATAACCGGAGTGCCGGAAGGGTTATCGGAACCACCGGAAAAGTAATGGGCCTTATTGGGCCTAAGGGAGAGAGGGAGAGAGGGGCAGCCAGGGGCTGGCCGACCCCCCCCCCCCCCATGGGCCTAGTCCGAATTGGACTAGGGGGAGGGCGGCGCCCCCTCCTTCCTTCTCCTCCTCCTCCTTCCTTCTTCTCCTAGTAGGACTAGGAAAGTGGGGAGTCCTACTCCTACTAGGAGGAGGATTCCTCCCCCCTTGGCGCGCCCTAGAGGGTCGGCCGGCCTCCCCCTTGCTCCTTTATATATGGGGGAAGGGCGGCACCCCAGAACACACGGTTGACAATTGTTTAGCCATGTGCGCTGCCCCCCTCCAAAGTTACACACCTCCGTCATATTGTCGTAGTGCTTAGGCGAAGCCCTGTGCTGGTAACTTCATCATCATCGTCACCACGCTGTCGTGCTGACGAAACTCTCCCTCGGCCTCAACTGGATCAAGAGTACGAGGGACGTCTCCGAGATGAATGTGTGCTGAATGCGGAGGTGCCGTATGTTTGGTGCTGGGATCGGTTGGATCGCGAAGACGTTCGACTACATCAATCGTGTTAACTAAAGGCTTCAGCTTCCCCCTCGTTGATATGCATCGCATAGATAGTTCTTGCATGATCGTAGGAAGTTTTTTGAAATTACCATGTTCCCGAACAACTGCCGCATTAGCGCGAGGCCGAGCCGTAGCAGGTGACGGCTTGGCGTGTCGCGGCGTTGCATGCAGAGGCGAGTCCATAACATCACTTGCCCCAATTATCTATCTTTTTTATGGGGAAAACAAGCACCGCACCGAGGGGCATAGTTGTACTGACACATCTTCCTTGTATGGACTTGCCCCCATTAACTATCTTAGGGGTGTGGGTGCATGGGGGTGGGAAACAGAATAACCGCATTGCACCTGTCAAACAAGCGGACTGTCGCGTTACCGTGAGGCCGAGCTGGGGGGAGGGGTCGGTACCCCCTACCCCACCGGCGAGGCCGAGCCAGGAACGAGCCGTAGCAGGCGACAACGCGGCGTGCCGCGGCGTCGTATGCGGAGGCGAGTCCGTAACATGACTTTCCCCCATTATCTATCTTTTTTAGGGCAAAACCAGCACCGCACCGAGGGGCATAGTTGTACTGACACATCTTCCTTGTATCGACTTGCCCCAATTATCTATCTTTTTTAGGGGAAAGACCAGCACCACACCGAGGGGCATAGTTGTACTGACTCATCTTCCTTGTCTGGACTTGCCCCCATTATCTATCTTAGGGGGGTGTGGGTGCGTGGGGGTGGGAAGCCGATTAACCGCACTGCGCCTGTCAAATGAGCACACTGCCGCGTTAGCGTGAGGCCGAGCCAGGGGGGCGGGGGTTGGGACCCCCACCCTCCCCCATCCCGGCGAGGCTGAGCCGGGAGCGAGCCATAGCAGGCGACAACGCGGCGTGCCGCGGCGTCACATGCTGAGACGAGTCCGTAACATGACTTGCCCCCATTATCAATCTTTTTAGGGGAAAACCCAGCACCGCACTGAGGGGCATAGTTGTACTGACACATCTTCCTTGTATGGACTTGCCCCCAGTATCTATCTTTTTTAAGAGGAAAAACCAGCACCGCACTGAGGGGCATAGTTGTTCTTACACATCTTACTTGTATGAACTTACTGCCATTATCTATCCTAGGGGGGTTTGGGCGCGTGGGGGTGGGAAACAGAATAACCGCACTGCGACTATCAAACGAGCGCACTGCCGTGTTAGCGCGAGGCCGAGCCAGGGGGAGGGGGTCGGGACCCCCCCTCCCCCATCCTGGCAAGGCCGAGCCAGGAACGAGCCATAGCAGGACACGACGCGGTGTGCCACGGCGTCGCATGTGGAGGCGAGTCCATAACATGACTTGCCACCATTATCTACCTTTTGGGGAAAAACCAGAAATATTGTACTTAATTTTGTATAGTCTATGTGAGATATTTGAATTGTACTTTTTTTATATTCTTTATTGAACTGTTATGAGGTTTTATTTGTACTTTAGCCATTCGTGTTCTCCCTCTATATTATTGTCATTGTATTTAATTTTTGCTATTATTTGAGATTAGTAACTTCCCTGAGATAGTGGGCTTTGCCTTTTTTCTTACACGATCATGGGCTTTAGCCGTCGTTTTTCTCCCACTCATCTTTTAACCTCCGACACCCCTCCCAGTTCCCCTCCCTTCCCCTAGTTATTTGCAAATCTCTTCCTTCTTCGTTCCCATCCTCTCCTCTTCTAGCATAGAAGGTGCTTCCCCTGTTTCGCCGCGGGAGCGTCGGCCAGCGGGTTCAACTCCAGGGGGAAGCTCTGTGTGCTCTATTGGTTCCTTTGCTCTGCCCTTGACTCCCCTTGTGTCCCCTTCTGTCGGGGATATGCCCCGCGGCGTAAACCGGCCGGAAGGATAAACCGGCCGGACTTGGCAATTCACCGGCGACCTACACAGACCAGACGGTTTACAGCTCATTGGTAATCCGGCAGGCGGGCCAGAGGAACAACAAGACTTGGTGGCCCAATTGGCGGTTCATGAAGGCCGATTCAACTATGGTGGGCCGGTTTAAGAGGAAAGGAATATTTGCCTTACAAGGAGTTAAGACTAGGACTTGTATCCGGTTTGTATTAGAGATAGACTAGTCCTAATCCTAATAGGACTCCACATGTAAACCGCCCCTTCAACATATATAAGGAGGGGCAGGGCTCCCCAAAGAGGGAGAAGTTAGAGGCCACAAACAAGAAACAATCTTAGGGCTAGACACAAAGAGGAGAGCCGGTTTACGGCGACTCCCTCGTGATGATAATGAGATCTAGCCACAAACAGCATGTAGGGCTATTACCGGATGATGTTTCCCGGGGCCCGAAGCTGTCTAAATCCTTCTCTTGTATGTTGATCTGCCCTGCGTCTCTCGTCCCACTCAACCCCTCTCAAGCTACCACATAGATGCGTTGGCCTCGCGACTAAGTCCTTACACGAGGATATCTACCGTGACAATTCCACGACGGTTGGCGCCCACCGTGGGGCCCGTGCACGGTGGTGTTGAGTTCTTGAAGGGAGCTATCCCAGGGATCGAGAAGCTCCGCCCAGCTTATTGAAAAAGTTAAGACCGCCTTGACGAGAGGTTCCGTCTGAATCGGCGAAAGGTTCTTACCGCCTCGATGAAAGGTTCCGTCTGAATCAGCAAAGAGTTCCGATTGCCTCGACGAAAAGTTCGGTCCGAATCGCCGAAAGGTTCTGTCCGAGTCGTCAAAGAGTTCCGATTTAGGCTACAGAAAAGTTCCGGATTATTAAATACCTCCGAATTAGCAAAAAGTACCGGCTGGATTATCAAGAGCTTTCGGTTCAAAGGTTCCGGATTATCAAGAGGTTCCGATTCAGAGGTTTCTGATTATCAAGAGGTTCCAGTTCAAAGGTTCCAGATTATCAAAAGTTCCGGCCAGATTATCAAGAGGTTCCGGTTCAAGAGTTCTGGATTATCAAAAGTTTCGGCCGGATTATCAAAAGTTCCGGCCAGATTATCAAGAGGTTCCAGTTCAAGAGTTCTGGATTATCAAAAGTTTCGGCCGGATTATCAAGAAGTTCTGGTTCCAGAAATTCCAGCTCAAAAAGTACCGGCCGGGTTATATGGAGATCTCAGGCACTAGAAGACACAGAACCAATCAACTCTTTTGTCAAAAACAAAAGCAGCACTATGCATTATCCAGCGCCAGCATCCGGCAAATATACCAGGTGCTATCCTTTCTATGTATTTTACAAGTACATGTTAATTCATTCGACAACAATTACTCTGGCCTGTAATATTTTTATGCAGGGCAACTACTAAAAGAAAAAAAAGGGGTGGTGTTATACCACGGATGCATGTTCGGCTGTATCGCGCGGCTTCACGGACAGGGTGTCGCGGTCCGGTTTGCGTCACCGTACCGGCTGACTCGCTCGTCCGCACCACCTTACAACGCCATGGACGACTCGCCCGTCCGCCTCCGCGGCCGGTTCACACGCCGGCTTACAACGTCGAGGACAAATTGCTCGGCCGCACCGGCTTACAACGCCGGGCCGACTCAGCTATCTGCTCCTACATTTAACTCGGCCGTGATTAAATTTAGCATCACTCTGGTGATCATCAACTCCATGGCAGATAATTTCCGGCCTGGCACATCAGGTGATATCCATCTAAAAATATATTTTATTAACACATATTATTTTTGTCAAAGAACAGTTTACCTTTGCCTTGGTCTGCAATATTGTTTATGCAGGACAATTGTTCACTGTAAAAATCTATGGCTATGTCATGGATGTATAAAATCGCGCCACCATTATGAATGCGCTAGTATCTTACCATGCCATCAAGCTCGATGAATATATATGCAAACCGCCATTCTGCAGACCGGTTTACATCAATATGACGTGGCTAATTCGTCCGTCCACGCCGGTTTGCAACGCCACGGCCGACTCATCTGTCTGTGCCGCCTCTGATACGGCGGGCGTATTTACCATCCATCTCTCGCAATCCGGTCTACATCAACACAGCGGGCCGCACCTGTCTGCATGATCTGTTTAATGAGTATGAGCAAGACACAGCTTGGGTAGCCCGATTTTCTTTCAATAGAATGGAGGGAAATTATCATATACTATCAACTGCCGTCTGCATTGGGTGGCTCAATGGACAGGCGCACAAGTCGCCGCCACTACAGTTTGGTTAACTTGAAATCGCCAGTTTGAAGGAACCATTGGCCGAGTTGCTGACATGGCTCATACGGGATCATTTATAACCCACCGCAGTCACCTCAACTTTCTGTGGATTCACATCATGCTATCAACACCAATGATATACAAGTTATGCCGGTTTATATGACGGTCAAATATGTAGAATCTCAAGCCAACTCTTCGAGTCACCTTGAGACTCAGGGGCTATGATGATATGACGCAACAAGTCTTGCCAGTTTCAGCAAATTTAAGAACCCCAGGACGATGAAGGGAAAGATAACCCGGTCCCGGAGGCTACTGTTATTTGAAGGCCGTGAGAAAATTTCCGGCTTAGAAAGTATGTGACAGTTACAAAATCCCGGATCAAAGAAGAAGATCCGGGTCATCAGAAAGGATTACGGTTTAATATCCGGCTCAAGGGAAGTCAGTCTCATTGAAAACTCTCAAATATCTGGTTTACAATCCGGTTCAAGGGAAATCTGTTCTCCCACAAAGCTCTGAAGCGCCCAAATCTGGTTTAACAATGTCCGGTTCAGAAAGGAATTAACTTCTCGCAAGTTCGAGTTTAAAGACCGTCAGAAAGTTTCCGGCTGAAAATGAAGATTCCGGTTTAAAATCCGGATCAGGAGAAAGATGACTCCCAAAAAGCTTTGAAGCTCTCCATATCCGGTTCAAGATCCCGGTTCAAGAAGAATTTATCTCTTGCAAAAAAGTTAAAAATTACCAAAGAGGACCTGCTGCCATGATGCGCGGTTCAAACATGGATATCCTGCCTTATTGGCCTAACATATTGATCACATGGGGGCTTCTGCTTCATAAAGCGGGGTCTCTGTTCTTTTTTACATCATGCGTGGTTACACGGAGGTTCTGTCTTAAAGCGGCTTCCGGTTTACCCCTTGAAATTTGCTTTTTATATCACTTGGGGCCTTGGTCGTGTCCGAACCAACGCGACACCTCTTGATAGGCGACAGCCACCAGATCACTTGGGGACATGGTCAAGTCTGAACCAGTCACGCCTCTTGATCGGCCTAAGGCCACGAAATCACTTGGGGGCTTGGTCGAACCCGAACCATTGCCACGCCTCTTGATTTGGCATATATGTCACGAATCATTTGGGGACCCGGCTGACTTGAACCATTGTCACACCTATTGGGGGCTTGGTCCTGTCCGACCACGGTAACACCATCTGATCAGCTCAGTATAGCATGTCTTTTGCAAATGGTTTTATCATTGCCTTTGCTTGAAATTTTCTTTAATAAATATTCCTTCTTTGTTGCGTTCTTAAACCGACAAAATTCGCAGACCGGTTCGACTGTCAATCGACAGAACACGGTCAATCTTTAATCCGGAGACTATTTGCCCGGTTTGATTTTTTGATTTTATGTTACCATCTTATTATGGAGTAAACCGGTGTTCATTAACCTGGTTTGACTTTCAATTACAAGTTGTCAGTACACGGTCAAGTTATAATCCGGAGACTATCAGCCCGGTCTGTTTTCAACTATAAGTCGCCAGTATTATATATGGTTAATCCGGTGTTTATCACAACCCGGTACAGTTTTATCATAAACCGTCACAGTATGAAAGGAGTTATCATTACTCAAGATTGGGGTTATCACCCTTACTACAAAAAGTTGGTAAACCAACGATGTGATTCAATGTCACAGGTATGATATATTTCATATTTAATTATTCTTAAGTGCAGCCTTGGTTATAAACCTGGGTTATATGTTGGGCATTATGACCCGTCCGGCGGTAAACCGCCAGGACACTTTAAACTTGTTGTATGCAGAAACAGGTTAAATAAAGCACGATGATAAATTATCCGGTGTTTATTAAACCGGCCTGGCTTTAAGACGATAAGTTGCCAGTATATGATGAGAAATTATCCGGTGTTTGTTAAACCAGCCTGGCTTTGGACTATACGTCGCCAGTATATATTTGGATTGCGCGATTTGAATCATGCGCTTATAAATGATTGGGTTATATTATTCAAATAGCCAAAATTGGCTGAATTTTCATTATGATATTTGATGAATAAGGTTTTCATACCGGATTATATTATCTTGAATAGCCAACATGGCTGGATTTTTATTATGGTTATTAATATTATGATTGAGGTTTTCAAAGTCGCTTTAGCGCAATGGATATTATTTTATCAATGAATATGATTTATTCTGCAATGGAAGGAATAGTCCCGAGTTGCTGCAGGCTTACAACCCGGCACTTGGGGGCTACATTATTCAAATTGAGGTTATATGCAAGTCTCATGTCGCTGCAAGCATGCACCATGATACTTGGGGGCTGCCAATTGCTCCTGTCAACAATTCAAGGTACAAAACTTTTTATCCATTATATTGAGGGGTACATTGCTCAGTTGGTAAAGCACAAGGCTCTTAACCTTGTGGACGTGGATTCAAGTCCCATGATGGGGGTTACATCATATGATGTTATTTTTATTGACACATATGTCAAGTCCCGGCTCAATATTATCTTACTGAGCCGGCCCTTGGGGGCTACACCATTGCTGTTCAAAGTTTACATGATTATATTTACAAAGTCCCTGCTCATTATTGCATAATGACCCGGCCCTTGGGGGCTACACTGGTTGAAGTTTTTATGAGTATCAGGAAATTACAAGTCCCAGGTTGCTGCAAGCATAACAACCCGGCACTTGGGGGCTACATAATATGGAGTATTCAGTTTTTGCTAGTGACTGGGATGAACAACATGGATTTCTTCGATAGTGACAGTATTTATATTGAAGCAAGTCTTAAGCCATCACTTTGTTCTACTCAAGACTTGGGGGCTACAGGTATTATATTATTATCCAGGAAATATTTTCAAATTCTCTGTTTGAGCAAACTAGATTGACCCGGCGTCACCAATCATTATGACCCTGTGGCTGCAACCCGGTGTCATCAATAATCATAAACCGGTGTTGGCAACAATCATGAACCGGTGTCTGCAACAATCATGACCTGGAATTATCAGTTTTTATAACCCGACAATTCTTGGCAATGATAAACCGGCAAGTTCTGCATCTTCAAGCCGGCTGAATATCAGATGAGTATTTCAAAACCAATATTTCTTAAACCGGCGCTTTGGAAGCCGATTCAAGTGGATTATTCTTCACAATGTTTTTCTATGAGAAACCAACGGCAGCAATTTGAGTATGAAGCTGGTTATTGACCTGGATTTTCTAGAAGGAGGAAATAACAAGGACTTAAGGATGATCAGTGTCGGTCCACAAGAATTCTTAACCCGGAGCACAACCTGTCAGAATTGTTCTGGTGTTTATTTTGCAGCATAAGTTTACCATGGATAAATCCAAGCTAAACTTGGGGGCTAATGTCGGGGATATGCCCCGCGGCGTAAACCGGCCGGAAGGATAAACCGGCCGGACTTGGCAATTCACCGGCGACCTGCACAGACCAGACGGTTTACAGCTCATTGGTAATCCGGCAGGCGAGCCAGAGGAACAACAAGACCCGGTGGCCCAACGGGCGGTTCATGAAGGCCGATTCAACTATGGTGGGCCGGTTTAAGAGGAAAGGAATATTTGCCTTACAAGGAGTTAAGACTAGGACTTGTATCCGGTTTGTATTAGAGATAGACTAGTCCTAATCCTAATAGGACTCCACATGTAAACCACCCCTTCAACATATATAAGGAGGGGCAGGGCTCCCCAAAGAGGGAGAAGTTAGAGGCTACAAACAAGAAACAATCTTAGGGCTAGACACAAAGAGGAGAGCCGGTTTACGTCGACTCCCTCGTGATGATAATGAGATCTAGCCACAAACAGCATGTAGGGCTATTACCGGATGATGTTTCCCGGGGCCCGAAGCTATCTAAATCCTTGTCTTGTATGTTGATCCGCCTTGCGTCTCTCGTCCCACTCAACCCCTCTCAAGCTACCACATAGATGCGTTGGCCTCGCGACTAAGTCCTTACACGAGGACATCTGTCGTGACAATTCCACGACGGTACAGATTTTTCCTCTATTTGTAAGTTGTTGCTCTCGTGTTGTCTCAGGCTGGATTTGCTAGGGTTTGTTTGCTCTTGAATGAGCTGCTCGTGTGTTTGGGACTGGATTCAGTGGTGGAGTTTGTGTTTGTAGGTAAGAGTTTTGCTTTGTTTGGTGTCCTTTGTTTTTTAAATCGGTGAGAACCCTAATTTTTGGTCATGTGTCTTGCAGTTCTGGTTCGGCAGTTTTTAGGTCTATAGATCTCAGTGGGTACATTATCTAGTCCAGACAAGTTGAATGCAGGTAATTCGTTGTGCTGAAATCTTTTTTGTCTGTTTTGTGTTGATGGTGTTTTATCAGATCCGGTGCTTAATAGGTTTTTAGTTGTATAGGTGTTGTCGTATGACATTACAGGTTTTATGTATTTTGATAGTTGTTAATTTATGCATTAGAATGTGTGGTATGTCTAGTTTTTAGGTCGCTGTAACCGGCATACAGGTTGGAGTACTGATTACCATGTGTAGTCTGAACTATTGTACTTTTATCTGAATAGATTGTAGTAGTCTGAGAAGAACTACTATGATATTGAAAGAGCTGACATTTGAAGTTCGGTGTGCGAGTGGTGGGGTTATATTATTTTATTGGTTGCTATCATGTTCATGAACTGACGTGTTGTGTTTTTTGTGCACTGGTAGTGTGCATATAGTTGAAGTGATTGCTTGTTCATTTACTTTTCTCTGTTTCCCTTTTTGCTGATTATCATGTTGTTGTAGATGTTGGAGTGCCGGTGCCTCCTGATTCTGACATATCAGAACACTTTCAAGATCTTGTGAATGTTATTTTTGAGATACCAAATCCTCTAGAAGAACTTGTGTGTGTTGCTAGTGTTTCCCTTTTATTTGTTCTTTTTTTGACAGAAAGACTGTAAGTGAACCCCCTACAGTATAATTGGGGCAACAAACCAAAATTGCAAGTACCGTGCCTTGAACCTGGGTGGGTGGGAAGGCATCAGCCGGCTATGCCTTAATCTGCTTATTTGTTCTTTTTTAACAACCTAGCATACATTAATGTGTTTAGTTACATCAGTGGTTTCTTTTGTTTGCGTCTGACGCTATGTGCCTTATTTTATTAGTCTCTGCAATGTTACTTGTTTTTAATTTTATATGTGTGTGCTTATGTTTTTGGTTTATGCAGTTAATGACAGTCATATTGCTGCTAAGGACATTACTAATGTTGTGAACGATATTAATGATGGAGTTTATTCTCTTAATTTTGGTGATGGTGATGGGAGCTTGCAGTTGCATGTTACTCAGTCACAGAGTGTTGATGGCACTGAGCCTGTTACTCAAGCTAAGGATGTTGCTATGCAGCTATAGCTTGAGGATGAAAGGAAAAGAAAGAAGAAGCCTGATTTTGAGAGGAGAAAGGGGTTGGAACGGCATAAAAAGGCTACTTGCATGCAACGAAGCACTGAGGATGTTGCTCAAGCTGCTCAAGCAGGAGATGATGAAGATGGTGATGCGACCATTGCAACTGGTGATGCTGGATCTCATGGAACTGACAGGCCTGTGAAGACAAACTTGTTGCAGACTCGCTTGGCGCAAGTGTTTCCTCGTGATGTAGTTAAGGAAAAGAAAGTTGTTTTGAAGAGGAAGATGGCATATCCGACTCCTGATGGCACACAGAGGCGTAGCCCACGTGTGAAAGCTGCTTCGCAACCCGGTAATAGCAAAGTTGATGCAGATAGTGTTGCTGTGAAGATTGGTCCAAGCACACTTGGTGGCTCCCCTGTTCACCGGAGTCCACGAGTTTTGTCAAATAAGAAGCCTTCTTCATCTCCTCTTCTGAAGCGCTCTTTGTTGAAGGAAAATAAGAAGCGTAAAGTTTTTCCTGTGAAGGTGACAAAGGTGTGAAGAAGTGTGCTTGTGTCGAAGCTGAAGATCTTGCATCTGAAGGAGATGGTATTGAAGTTAATTCTGGAGATGAATATGCAGTGGTATGTGTTTTCTTAGTACTTGAAATTTTTAGTTAGTGGCATTTGTTAATTACATTCGTTTGTTTTAGTCTTTGCTGAAGGAGGTTAGTGATTTACTGTGTTTATTAGTATTAGTCATGCACACTAGGCTTAATTATATTTGTAAGACAATAGTTTTTGTTTTGGAATAAGTGTTTGTAGTGTATGTGACTTACTAGTTGTACTTCCAATAATTTAGTTGTTGTCGGTTGGTATGGTTGCCAGGTGAGGCTTGGTCATTGTTTGCATCACTTTTCTTGCGGTACTGTTTTTGGTCTTTTTTTGTGGTACTAAAGTTGTTTTAATAGTTGAACTTGTGCAATCTTTTCTTACTTGTTGTCATCATATGTTTCTTTTGTTTTTTATATTCATTGAACTAAGTTGTGCCTTCTTGATTTCATTTACAGCCTGTTAGCATTAGGAGTCCGGTCAAGCCGGCTAGAGGTGAGGAGGGAAAAGTTGCTTTGGATGAAGGTGACTTACATCGATTGAATATAACTGTGTGATGTTCGTTAAAAGAGATAGTTAATTATGCTAGTTTGCTTGAGAGTCGCCATGTGGCTAGGGTTCATGCAGCCGGTTTTGGTTCTATCTTCCAATGGAAGGTGAAGTCTAACATTTCCCGTCCTCTGATGGGAGTTTTGTACCTGAAGATAGATCCTGATACGATGACTCTTGACATGGGTGAGGCGAATAAGAAGCTTCTCATCACTAGCGATGGTATATAGCAACTATTTGGGTTCCCTCATGGTGGTAGTTCTGCACCAAGGCCATCAGAGGATGGATATGATGACGATCTCATTAAGTTAAGATCGGAGCTTGACATTAGCAGGAACAGAGATATCAAGACGAAGAATTTGAGGGATAAGCTCAAGGTGCTTGTCAAGGATCCTAGCAAAGATGACCTTTCTCTAAAAGTATTCTTCATTATTGTGTTTATGAAAGTTGTGTTGCCTAGTGCCGCCACTCGTGTTTCTAGAGAGGCGGCAATGTTTGAGGATCTCGTCATTGAGGACATGCTAATATGGATTATTGCCAGCTAATGGTTGATGAGCTTAGAAGGGCTGTTGTCAGGTACCAAGATGGTGTTACCTTTGGGAAGGCGATCACAAGCTGTGCTATAGAGCATGTACTAATGTACCTTGACTGCCTTATTTGTGGCAAGATTCCGAAAGTTGACATGCGAAGCCCCTGCTTATGTTTCATGGATCAGGACAAGCTTTTCGATCTAGCTGATGCAGATTTGATAAGAAGAGGCAATGCAGATCCAAAGACTTGGGTGTTTGGGAAGCTTCCAGTGAGTTTTATTTCTCTCGTGTCTTTGCAGACCATTTACTGTTTAGGTATAGCTGTTTTTGCTGGAGTAAACATGTGTACTGCAGAGTTACTTGTTTATATTTTGTCAGTTCTTATGCTTTGTGAGGTTTAGGTATAATTTTTAGTACTGTTGTGTCATGTGTGGTTTGAACTAAATCTCTTGTTCAACTGACCTATTTGTAAATACTAACAAGTTGGCACTGACAGTGAAAGATCGTTAGTACTGTTGATTTAAATATGTTAATATAATGTTTATTTTTTCATGCGTGTTGCATTTGATTAATTAACTCTTTTTCCCCTTGCTCGTAGTGGAAAGCTCAAGAGGAAGTTGTCTTTTTCCGGGTGTATAAACGTCCAGTCCTGGAGATGTCATCTCAGGTTCCCAAGATTTCATCTCTGCAAGTGAGTCCGGAGATGGTCGTGGTGTTGAGCGTGTTGGTTATGTTCCCCCTGGCCCTAGTAAGGCTAGTACTTCAAAAAGGCAGGGTTTTGGTATTGGTGTAGTTGTTTCTGCGTTGGAGCGCGCTAAGCATATTTTTATTAATGTGTGTTCTGAGCTGGAAAATGTCCCAACTATAGTTGAGCGTCTGAGCTGTATCAACGGTATCCTCCCTGACGGTCATCAGTTTAATGTTGAGGAAGCAGTGGACTATATTGAGATGGAGAGAATGTTAAATAGTTATATGTGTGATGGTGCTGCTCAAGTAATTCAGAGCTCGGTTCATCTATTGAACAACATGAAGCGTTTCAAAACTATGCAAGACTCTCGCTACAAACCATATGAAGAAAGTGCCAATGTTGTTATCAATTAGATTGAGCAGGATGAGGCTGATGCCACTGCCAGCAGAGCTGGTGATGGTACTGAGGCTAATGTTTCTGACCACCATACGAATGATGCTCGTTTGGAGTCCCCTGTTGTTGAGGTGAGTTAGTCCTTGATGTTTGCATTCTTTACTATGTTGTTATGCTGTCAGTATTGTAGTTGAACTTCTCATGTTCATTTGCTTATTAATTTTTTTCCATGCTGGAGACCAGTCATGATGTTGAGGCTGCTGTTGACTGTGGAGTTAATGATCCATCTATTGATAAGAGCAAGGTTATTTTTATTTTTTTATTGTTTTTATATATATTCTTGAACTTTCATGTGCACCATTGTGCCTTACATGTTCATTTTTCTATCCCACGCCATTAAGGATTTGTATGTGATATCTACCTTTTGTTAGTGTAGTTTAACTTTTTGTGTGTTGTTGCTAATAATAGCATTTTTTTGCTTCATTACTATGAATCAGGATCCTGTTGTTGGTGATGAGCCTTGTTTGACCATCAGTGATGTTCCTTTGAATGTTAGCAGCAGCAACATCAGTGGTGTTGTTGTGGATGCTGCTAAGGTTTGTTTTTATGTGTTTGCTTTAATTTTATATGCAGTTTTTGATGTTGTTTCTTTGTAGCTGTAAAAGATAGCCTATACACCTCTGGCTTGTTTTTTTCATTGTTAGTTTTGCTCATTTTCCTTCACTTTTTGAATTTTTATTTTTTCAGATGACTGATGTTGACCGCGAGGCTGCCGTTACTGTTGGAGCTAATGCTTGTGGTGTTCCATTGAGCAGTGGGCGCGATGTTGGTAGCAAAGTTGCTAATGAGGATGTTGGCGCTGCCAGCATACTTGATCCCAAATCGTCTGGTGTTGGTATTGCTGAGAATGATAATCTTTCTGATTCTGAAGATTTGCAGCCTGGAGGGCTTCATTATGGTGATGCTTGCAAGACGCCGATGCATCTAGCATGGAGGAGGTGCCATCTGAGGATGATGATTTCATTCGGCCGGTTTCTTTTGGCCCCTTGACGCATGAGGCGCTCCTGTCGTCCTAGGATTTTGTTTCTTCAGACCCTGGAAGCACAGCCATATTGTTGTCCTCACAGGATGTTCCGTCGTCAAACCCTAAAAGTGCAGGCATATTGCTGTCATCAGAGGAACTCCCGTTGTCAAATGCTGAAAGTGCAGGTAAGGACTTGTAAATTAGTTGTACTTCTCATTTTATGGCATGGTGGCAATGTTTTCTTGTAGTGCCTGAACTTATTTTTTTATTTTTTTCTGAAAACAAAAGGTGCTAACGTTGCTAAGGTTGATTCGTTCTTCTTTGCTTTTACGAGGTTGCGCACAAACCATTCAAAACGGTTAGTGTTTGATTTTGCACGGTTCATTTTTGTCTCTTTTTCTTTTTCTCTCATATGATTACTGTTGTCACTGCTGTAGTTTTAATTTGTCTCATCTTTGTGTTTTTCCTTAGTGGAAAGTCGATGTTTTAAAATAGGGAATGCGACGCTAGTGTTGGTTCTATTGCTAAGGCGTTTGTCCCCACTAGCATGCTCAACTCAGACAGTGATGATGTTGTTTTATATTTTCTTCGTGAGAAGTACTGAGACACCGACAAGTTGATTGTTCCCAGATGGGTCACGGTCAGTTTTTTTTGCTTTCTACATTGGATGATAAGTTATTTGTCTATTTTCTAACTGTTGTTGTTCTTTTTGTACGATAGACCAAGATCCATGATGGAAATGTTGATGCCAATGTGCGGCAGTGGTTCACAAGATCTAGGGTTGATGGTTACGACAATGTACGTGACTCATGATGATGTTTTATGTTTTCCTTGTGTATTGATGAAATATGCATGCTCTTACCTAAACTTCTTGCACTCATGAACTAGAACTGTCATGTTTCTTTTGCAAATACTGAAGGTGGGGATGAACTTCAGTAGCCTATTTGTTTTTCCCTCTACTTAGGAACGATGCGTGCTTTTATTTGAAGCTAAACATTTTGTACCAAGAAAGTCGAACTGGTGTGTTTCTTGAAAGTTTGGACAGTGGATATAAACTTCAGTCCCCCTTTTTTGTACTGAGTTGCTTACTCAATTAGAACTTATGACTATCTGATCTATTTGGACTTCTTAATATCAATTTTGTCACTTTTATTTATTGTTTTGGAGGCTTAATATTATTGTTTAATTATAATTATAGTTCTTAAATTAATTTTTCCATTGCATTTTTTTGTTAGCTTCTTTTCCCTACTTTTGATCCGTTGTCATTTGTGGGTGACATGAAGCCTGGTGAAGATGTTGGTCATGGGTGCTTGATTGTTCTGAAATTGAGGTTCCGTCATTTCGAGTGTCTTGATTCAATCCACGATGAAACCTAGAGTTATGCAATTAGATTCGTAAGGACTGTGATAGATAATATAAAGAAGCTTTGGAGGGAGTCCAGTGTAGATAGGGCTACCGTTCTCGCCGCCACATGTTGATGGTTTCTCTTGTGAGTGTGTCTGTGTGCCGTGGCAACAAAACATGTGAGTATCCATTTTTAAAGATTTTTATTAGTTGTTTTGTTGCTGGAATGTGTGGTTTCCCAAATTTTGGTTGTATTCCTGTATTTCGAATTTGTAATGTACCCCTTTTTTTATTTTGTTAACAGGCATGATTGTGGGTTCTTTATGCTACAAAACTGCAAAACCTACCATTGCCGGGAGGATGGTGTGATTGAAATGTTGGATTACATCCATGAAGACAATCTTGACATTAGAAAGACTTTGTTGTATACCTCCGTGACTAGTGATGTGTTTGATGTTGACTTCCGGGGTTAGTTTGGCATCGAATGATGTACGTATGCATGACCTTTTGTATTTGTTATAGCTTGTACTTCTTTACTAGTACTGTCATGGATTCTGTATTTGAACTTACCCATTTTGCGCTTCTTTTTTTATTTGCAGGTGAGTGGATGGATCTTGATGAGCATGACTATAGGATCTTTGACAGCTAGTTCTCAGAGCTCGAGCATGTACCTATTGATTTGAGCCAGGAGTGTTCTCCTGAAAAGACAAGATCTGGTGTTATGAAGGAGCGATTAGGAGCTCCCAAAGGTTCTATGGCTGCTTGTGCAGAGAGCCCCTCTACACCCAAGAATCCCATTGTGCAATTGATAGATAGTGATGATGATGCGTTTGACAAGATCGCTGGCATGCGAAGAGTCACCAGGAGCGTTGCTGCCATTGCTCTCGTCGATCCCCTTCGCAGACAACCCTCGCTATCCACCGTCGATTCGCTCGACTCCGACCTCCCCCGGCCTTGCCCGCTGCTCGTCCGTTCGCACGGTGAGCTCTTCACCCACCCCCCTATTTTTCCTCCTTTTCTCATCGTCATTTGGCGTCGCCTCCGGCGCGTCTGTAACTCGTGATGAGCTCGTGCTCGCCTGCACACCCTACCCCGTCTAGCCACGCCCTGGGCATCGCCCCGCGCCCGCCAGCGCGTGTGGCCGCTGCGCCCGGCGACACCCGCGTCAGCGCCACCTGCAGTTGCTTGCTCTGCTGCTCCCTCCTAGCCACGACCCGCGCTGCTGCAGCCGTCCCTCTCACCGGCCATCGCCCGCGCCTTCCCGCTCACGCTAACTACCGCCCGCGCCTGTCCCTACCCGTGCCACACCCTGCCTGCCGCCGCTTGCCGTTCCTAGTCACGGCTCCCTAAACTACTGCGCTGCTGCTACTGTTGATGCCCTGTCGCTGCTCTTGTCGTTGTGTTGTTGCTGCTCCTGCGGTGCCGCTGCTTATGGTTGCTTCTGCTGCTGTGTGTTGCTAGCTGCTGCTTGCATCTGGTGCTCGCTAACTGCTACTGCTGCTCGTTGCTTAGGGCATGTACAATGGTTCTATCTTAGGAGTGCCACGTAGGATAAATGATGAGGTGGAGGAGAGAGAACTCATAAGAAAAGGCCTGTCTTCTCTTATTTAAGAGAAGATAAGAGATGATCCCTTAGCACAATATGTCTCACCACATTTTTAGGAATTGCTAGTTATTGAAGATAAGGCTAAGAGATGACCCATTGTAGACTCTTTTTTTGTCATCTCTAGATTATATGCAAAACTTAAGATAAGACTATCTTATCAACCATTGTACATGCCCTTAGTTGCTGCTGCTATACGTTGATGTTAAGTTGGTAACCATGGCCATGGCACTGTGTATGTGGCCGTGAGGTGTGCGTGTGTGTGCTATGTGTGTGTGTGTGTGTGTGTGTGTGTGTGTGTGTGTGTGTGCGTGCGTGTGTGTTCTATGTGTGGTCGGCTCAAATAGTACTAGGTTAGGGACTAATTTAGTTAGTTAGTCTAATTAGCAGTACTAGTTGATTAGTCCAATAGTAAATGACATGTGGATCCCCTGTTAGTTTAAAGAAAAACAAATTTTAAGAAAAGTCTAAGTCAATGACATGTGGGCCCTACACTGTGCATATGTTGACTTGTCAATATTTGTGTGGGTCAACCCGACCCACTAGCCCCACTGTCATACACTACGGCTAGAATAGCACTAGGTGACAAAAGTATTTTGCTGTTTTATTTTTTAATTAAAAGAATTCTGTAAATTCAGAGCATCAATGAAAACTTTGAAAATTAATATAAAATAAACTGTACCTCGGATGAAAATGCATTATACATGAAAGTTGCTCAGAACGACGAGACGAATCCGAATACGTAGTTCGTTCATTCACCATACGTCCCTAGCATAGCGAACATGCAACATTTCCCCTCCGGTCCGTCTATCCGAAAACGCGAAACACCGGGAATACTCTCGGATGTTTCCCACTTCGCCGGTAACACCTAGTACTGCATTAGGTCACCCCTAGCACCACATATTTCCATGTTATGCTTTGTGATGCTTTGATTGCTCGGTTATTTATGGTGTTCCCCCTCCGTTACTTCTTTTTGGTAGGCCCCGAGACCGCGGTTGAACCAATGATCGACTACTTCACCTCGGGGGTCCGTTTCTATCTGCAGAGCAACCAGGCAAGCCCCCCCCCCCCCGTTGATCACCAGATATCGCCTATTCCTTCCCTCTAATGCTTGCATTAGAGTACTGTAGCATGTTACTGTTTTCGATTAATCCTATTCTATTGCATAGCCTGTCATTGTTACTACAGTTGTTGATACCTTACCTGCAATCCTAAATGCTTAGTATAGGATGCTAGTTTATCATCTGTGGCCCTACATTCTTGTCTGTCTGCCATGCTATACTATCGGGCCGTGATCACTTGGGAGGTGATCACTGGTTTATACTATACATACATACATGCTATACAGATGGTGACTAAAGGCGGGTCGGCTCGTAGACTACCTGCAAGTGTTTCGGAGATGGGGGCTGAAGGGGGGAGGTGGTTCCATCCAGGTAGTGATGGGCCTGGTTTCCCGACAACCCCCTTGATGCTTACTTTGTGGCGGAGCGACAAGACACGTTGAGACCACCTAGGCGAGAGGTGGGACTGGCCCTGGTCGGCATCCGCGGTTATTTCAAAATAACACACTTAACGAGATCTTGGTATTCGATCTGAGTCTGTCCACTAGCCTATACGCACTAACCAACTACGCGGGAATAGTTATGGGCACTCGACGTCGTGGTATCAGTCGAAGCCTTCTTGACGTCAGTGACTAAGTGGCGTGCGCTGGGTTGGACTGGAACGCCTGCTCTTGTATAAGGGAGGCTAGGTCTGCTCAACGGCCGCATTTGCAACATGCAGGTCAGCAATGGTCGCTGGGCCCAGACCCCATGCGCGCATAGGATTTAGACCGGTGTGCTGACCTCTCTGTTGTGCCTAGGTAGGGTCGCGACGTGTTGATCTTCCGAGGCCGGGCATGACCCAGGAAAGTGTGTCCGGCCAGAGGGGTCGGGCGTGTTGGGAAATGTGGTGCACCCCTGCAGGGAAGTTTATCTATTCGAATAGTCGTGTCCTCCATAAAAGGACGACCCAGAGTTGTACTTTGATGTTATGACAACTAGAACAGGATACTTAATAAAAACACCCAGACAAGTTCCAGAGACATCCCGGTGGTCGCTTTCCCATAGGGCGACGAAGGGAGGATTGCCGGGTAGGATTATGCTATGCGATGATACTTGTCGAACTTACCATCTACTCTCTTCTACATGTTGCAAGATGGAGGCTGCCGGAAGTGTAGTCTTTGATAGGACTAGCTATCCCCCTCTTATTCTGGCATTCGGCAGTTCAGTCCACTGATATTACCCCCTTTAAACAGATACCCATGCATATGTAGTGTAGATCCTTTCTTGCGAGTACTTTGGATGAGTACTCACGGTTGCTTTGCTCCCTCTTTCCCCCCTTTCCATTATTCTCGGGCGTCGTAACCAGATGTTGGAGCCCAGGAGCCAGACGCCACCGTCGACGATGACCCCTTGTCACGCCCAATATGCGACCCTATCCAAAAGGAACTCGAAGGTCCCACCAAGGATAGACCCGCATATTGGAACGCTTTTGCAAGGTGGATATCATTACATCAACATTACATAATAGATGGGGATACATACAGAAGGCATACAATGCCACATGAATACAACAATACATCATACAAGAACAACATCTGACTACGGATGAATCATAAACAGAAACTCAAACAATATCCACCCTGCTAGCCCAGGCTGCCGACCTGGAACCTATCCCCTGATCGAAGAAGAAGCAGAAGAAGAACTCCAAAACAAGCAAACATCGCTCTCGCGTCAAGATCATCGCATAACCTGTACCTGCAACTGTTGTTGTAGTAATCTGTGAGCCACGAGGACTCAGCAATCCCATTACCATGGGTATCAAGACTAGCAAAGCTTAATGGGAAAGGAAGGGGTAAAGTGGTGAGGTTGCAGCAGCGACTAAGCATATATGGTGGCTAACATACGCAAATGAGAGCGAGAAGAGAAACAAAGGAACGGTCGTGAAGCTAGCAATGATCAAGAGGTGATCCTGAACACCTACTTACGTCAAACATAACCCAGAAACCATGTTCACTTCCCGGACTCTGCCGAGAAGAGACCATCACAGCTACACACACGGTTGATGCGTTTTAATTCGGATCAAGTGTCAAGTTATCTACAACCAGACATTAACAAATTCCCATCTGCCACATAACCGCGGGCACGGCTCTCGAAAGTTTATACCCTGCAGGGGTGTCCCAACTTAGCCCATGACAAGCTCTCGCGATCAACGAAGGAATAGACCTTCTCCCAGGAAGACCCGATTAGTCTCGGAATCCCGGTTTACAAGACATTTCAACAATGGTAAAACAAGACCAGCAAGACCTCCCGGCGTGCCGACATCCTGATAGTAGCCGCGCGTATCTCGTCTCAGGCCACGACCGGATGAACACCATGTACGGCAACCGACGATACCCCAAGTTGCCTAGGGGCGGCACCGCAAGTGGCTCTGGTTTGGACCAACACTTAGACAAGCATTGGCCTGGGGGGGCTATAATAAAGATGACCCTTGGGTTAATTACTCCCAAGGGAAAAGTAGGTGGTGGTGAGGCAAATGGTAAAACCAATGTTGGGCCTTGCTGGAGGAGTTTTATTCAAAGCGAACAGTCAGGGGGGTCCCATAAATCACCCGACCGCGTAAGGAACGCAAAATCCGGGAACATAACACCGGTATGACGGAAACTAGGGCGGCAAGAGTGGAACAAAACACCAGGCATAAGGCCGAGCCTTCCACCCTTTACCAAATATATAGATGCATTAATAATATAAGAGATATTGTGATATCCCAACATAACCCTGTCCACCATGGAGCAATCTTCAACTTCACCTGCAACTAGCAACGCTATAAGAGGGGCTGAGCAAAAGCAGTAACATAGCCAAACAACGGTTTGCTAGGAATGGTGTCAAAGGTTAGAGGTTCATGGCAATTTGGGAGGCTTGATGAGCAAAAGATAGGTAACGCAGCATAGCGATAGAACGAAGCAACTAGCATAGCAATGATAGTAGTGAGATCCAGGGTAGCGGTCATCTTGCCTGAAATCCCGCAAGGAAGAAGAACGAGTCCATGAAGAAGATGAACGGATGAAGCCGAACCAATCATAGACGAACGAATCCTCACGATCGCAATGAAACAGGAACTAACAAGAAGAAGCACACAACATAGGCAAACACACCACACATGAATAAGGCATGATGCACAACAAGCATGATGCATGACCAAGCTACATGAAGCTACTCATGGCAAGAGATGATGCATACAAGAACAACACATCAAGGCAAGTTTAAATGAGGCCGGAAACAACATATAACAATTCCGGTAAGTCCTCATATGCAAATTTCGAAATTGGTCCAGAACTGAATAAACATTATGTTCAAGTTGTTAAACAGCAAGTTAATATGCACCAAGATGATCTACACGAAATTCTAGTCAAGTTACATATAAAGTTCATTAGATTTGGAGCTACGGCCTAGAAGATATGAGCAAAACAAGTTAAACATGGCATTGACGCAAAATGCACCCAAACATCAAGCAAACACATCAAAACAAGGATGCAACATGATAATATGAAACTACATGCAAAATCAAGCAAGTTTCATATAGAGCACACTCAAAACGGAGCAACGGTGCAACACACACACATTATACAAGTCATAACCACAATCTGTCCATAACAGCAACTAGGCATATTGCAAGCATCAAAACAACATGCTACAGCAATTCAACATAATAACAAAAGCCATGGGAATGAAGTACAGGTAAAGGACAACAAAACATGAACACTGAGCTATCTCCAGAAATCACTAGAACATGCTCAAAAGGACATGGTAAGATTGCAAATAATAACAGTTTCAGACTTATCAGGAAATAACATCAGGTTGCAATATTTAGAGCAAGCAAACAACATGTTACAGGAACATATCATGGCAAACAAAGGCATGGCATGAATCTACTAATTGCATAGACCAAAAGTCCCTTACTGACCATGAGCCAAAAAGGATCAGAAAATATGATGGCACCCATGTAAACATGGCAAGTTATATTACAGATTCAAACATGGCAGGAACAACAATAAGTAGGCATGTTGGTGAGCTTGAACCACTCACTACAGAGCAACACATGGCATGGAAAGGCAACCAACAGTAAGAAGGCATGTTTATGAAGCTAATCATGGCAAGAGCAAGTTCATAGGGTGCATGGATCACTAGCAAGACACATGGGAACAAGTGAACTTAATGTTAACAAGCTGACAGCAACATTATCAAGCAACTTTAGAGCAAGATTACAACAAGCTACAGTAGGCTATAATTGCAACCAAGGGCATGAACGGATAGAGCATGGCATGTAGATCAAAACATGTTTATAGAGCATCTCCAGATTATGCATATAATGATTAGTAGAAGCATGTTAATATAGCAACAAAATATAACAGAATTTGTCAGGAAAACAGCAACAGCAACTACCCTACTTAGCAAGCTTGATACACTCAGCACACAACTCACAAAAATACATGGTTAACACCCCTGGAAAGATGGCATGGCATAGATCAACATACATGTAGACATCAACCTCATAGGATGCACACATCAATCATGGCAAAAATGATAAATGAGCAAGTTATAACAGTTTCAGCAGATTAACATCAACATGCACTCTTCCAACAGCATTTCGGGCATCAAGATGAGCTCAAATGAAAATTATGCAATGGAATGAAATGAAGTACTCGTCGAGACAAACAATTTGACATGTTATACGCACGAAACGGAGCTACGGATGCAGAGATGTGACAGGTCAAAGATGGCATGATAATGCAAAAATCCTGGGACTTAGAAGAAAAATAGACCTCGGGGAAAATTGGATGGGTCGGTTCGGGGACGAGCAGATCCGGGATGGCGGGGGTGATGGGCCCGGGCGGGCCGGCCTCGGGCCCCGGTGGGCTGGCGGCGGCGCGGGAGGGCCAGGGCGACGTGGCGACGGTGCGGGACAGGTGTCGCGCTGCGGTTGGCTGGGCGCGGCGGCGCGGACGTGTCCGGCGGGACTGGACATGTCCGGCGGCGCGGAGAGGAGCGGGGCTACGGTTGGACTGCGGGATTTTCGGGGGAGGCCACATATATATAGGTAGAGGGAGCTAGGAGTGTCCAAATGAGGTGCGGTTTTCGCCCACACGATCGTGATCGAACGACCGAGAGCATGGAGGGGAGTTAGGTGGGTTTTGGGCCACTTTGGAAGGGGTGTTGGGCTGCAACTCAAAGAGGGCTTTTACGGTTACCTGCTTAACCGTTGGAGTATCAAACGACCTCCAAATGGCACGAAACTTGACAGGCGGTCTACCGGTGCTATACCAAGGCCGCTTGGCAAACCTTGGGTCATTCCGAGAAAGTTTAACACCCGCACAAGAGAAGAGGTCAAAAGGGACCGCCGGATGACATAGGAGTGCCGGATTGCAAAACGGACAACGGGGAAAAAGCTCGGATGCATGAGACGAACACGTATGCCAATGCGATGCACATGATGAAATGATATGAAATGCATATGATGACATGGCAAATTGCAACACGCAAGCAAATGACATGGCAATGACGGCGAATAACTGGCAGACACCTGGCGCATCGAATCCGGGGCGTTACACCCCTACTACACCGAGGGTGCCTACTACTACGTTCAGGCTGCCGACGACCAGGAGTAGTTTAGGAGGATCCCAGGCAGGAGGCATGTGCCTCTTTCGATCTGTATCCCAGTTTGTGCTAGCCATCTTATGGCAACTTGTTTAACTTATGTATGTACTCAGATATTGTTGCTTCCACTGACTCTTTTATGTTCGAGCACTTGTATTCGAGCCCTCGAGGCCCCTGGCTTGTAATATGATGCTTGTATCACTACAAAAAAAATACACTTCCGTGATGATACGTGTTTGTCACAGTAGGTCGCGTTTTTGTCATGCATGTACATCCATGAAAAATTTATGACAGAATCAAGATAGTCATACCTGTGTTGTCGTAGAAGTGTTCCATGACATTACCAAAATTATCATCACGGAAGTGTCCACTTCCATAACGATAAATCGCGCGTCACAGAAGTGCTTTCGTCAATGGTGACCGACACGAGGCATCCACTGTAACGGAACGCCGTTAAGCTATCGGGTCGGATTTTAGATCCGATAACCCGTTAACAGCCCCGACCAATGGGAAATTTCCATGTGTAAAATTCTAATTGGCCGAAGGAAACACCTGTCAGCTCGTCAGTGGGCCAGATGTCGCCCGTCCATTCGAGGAGACATGCCTATGGTACGTCGACACGTGGCTGGGCCCAATAGAGGCCCATATAGGTTAAAAAGGCCGGCCCAGTCAAAGGCCCGTAGAACTTAATCAGGTACTAGTGGGCCAGCCCAATAACGGCCTGCTTAATAAAGGCCCATTTACGGCCCGAAACCAGATCTGGCCCGTTAATTGTTCGCCCAATATTTGGGCCCACTTACGACCCGAAGCCAGATCTGGGCCTTTAATTGTTCGCCCAATATTTGGGCCCATTTGCGGCCTGAAGCCAGATCTGGCCCGTTAATTGTTCGCCGAATAGTCGGGCCCAACTACAGCCCAGTGACTTTCGGCCTGGGAATGGCCCGTGCTGCCCATGGGCCATATATGGTCCGAGGGACATCGGGCCCACTAACGGCCCGTGCTAAAGGTGGCAACAGTTAAGCCCAATGTGACTTTGGGCCTGTTAAAGGCATGTCGCGTAATTCGGCCTGTTGATGCCTGTACTAAGCCTTCGGCCTCTTAAAGGCCCATGATATCAGTGGGCCAACTAAGGCCCGAGATATGTTTCGGCCTAGTAATGGCCCGTGAGCTAACTGGGCCCATAACGGCCCGGTCTACATTTCGGCCTGCTGAAGGCCCGTCGACGACTAGTCAAAATTGAGGCCCAACATGCATTTTGGCCTGCTAAAGGCCCGTGGTTTCATCTCGTCCGTAATAGGCCAGTACAATATTCAGCCTATTAATGGCCCAACGCTACCTGGGACAAACTAAGCGCTGGGTCGACAAAAGGCCCAACTAAAATATAGGCCGGTGTAAGTTTGGGCCTGGCGCAATGTGTGAAGGCCCCAATCATTCGGGCCCAAGAAAGACGCAGGCCGGCCCAATTGTGGCCCGCTAAAAACCTGGCCCGTTAGAGTCGAATGTTTCGGCCCGGTCGACTACATCTGATTTTTTTTCAGATGGCGAATGATGGCAGTAACTAGTAGGAATTAAGAACAAACCTACTCTATACAATAAAGAAACTACGGCATAGTAACTAAGAATAAACCTACACTATACAATAAAGGATTTAAGGTATATTACATCCAGTGGGCATCGAAGTTCGCCACCAGTGATCATAAAGCGCAACGAAGAAGCAGATTACAAAAACTGGGCACCATTGCAGCGTAACAAAATAATACTGAACCGAGACCACTTCCAAGACAGTTCAAGAAAGGTTAGCCTTGCGGGGGAACTGTTGCGCAAGCTGCTGAGCAAGGCTGTGAGACCGGTATAGCATGTCGGTCATAGCTTCCAGGTGTAGATGTTTAGCGATGAGGTTCTCATTGGTGTTCTCCGCAATCTTTCTTAGAGATAGGACTTGAAGTCGAAGTTGAGTTGCAGAATGCCTTTCTGCTAGAACTTGGGACTGAAGAAGTCGAACTGATTCAGACAAAGAATTCTGTGAGCTTGTCTGACTGTTAGTCTCAAGTAACTTGAACACTGCATCAAGACAAGACTTTGGGGTTGTCTCGCTATCTTCAAGATGTTTTGCCTTCTATGCTGCAATATATGTTGGGTTTGTCTCACAGCCTTCAGCAGACTTGTGCATGCCGTCAGGCATATCACCTTGAAACAAAGCAGAGAGATGACAGGTTTTGCTCGTGTATAAACAAAGATGATAACTGTTCTGTCAATTCTATCCAATTTCAAATTAGAAAATAAAGAGTAAGTTCAAAATATCAATAGCATAATTTGGCATTGTTCATAATGCGGGGAGCTTCACCACACTACTGGATTACCATGTCAACATAACAAGCATAGATGAAGGGCAAAGAAAATCATTGTATCTATTTTGGATAATGTGCACGGCATGTTGTTCATATCATCAGCCACATCAGTAAGATAAAACAGGAGATGAAAAGGTGCAAACGCGGGCTGCTTCACCACACACTGGATTATAGATCCACAAAACCAAGCATACATATAGGGAGTATTAAGTAATGTGCATGGTATGAATAAGAAATTTGGTTTTACAAGTAAAACTTAGAACTTATGGTTCTTACGAACATGCATTTTGGTAGAAACAGCAAACTAAACAGCAGTAAACGATAGGGAGTATGAGCAAATTAAACAGCAGTTATGGATAAAGGCTTTAGAAGGACTGACTTACATTAACAGTTAACACCGGCTTTATAATGCCCTTCTCCATGTCAAGGGAAGGATAACTCAAGAATTTCAGCACAAAATTTTCTTCATAAGCATTGCCTGTACTCTACATTTTGTAGAGAGTAATTATAGATATGATAATACTGGAAGGGATAGAGGATAATGAAGATAAGATGCAGATTGATGCTACATAATCAACTACCAATCCCTGGAAGTACAAGCGTTACAGGACAAAATGTACTGACAAGAGCAATGGGCTACACTTCTGCACTGGCATTGTCTGTGTATTCTACTTGTTGGTAAGATTAAATATAGATCTGATCTTTTTTAGTAAATGGTGGGCGAGGGAGATAAGATGCAGAATGCTACAAAATAAACCAATCCCTCTTCCCATAATACAAGAGTGTTTTGAATACTAGTGTACTGTACAAAACGTTCTTATATTATGGGACGGAGGGAGTAGCTGCTAATGTAAGTAGAGTGATAGACCACGTTCAGTCCTTACAAGAGGACTGCAGAGCTAAACCTCTTCAAAAGCATTGGGTTGATTCTAAATTTGTGTAAGAGTCCATACGGATCTTATAATGTCCACCAAATGGACGATTACGAGGCTAACATGTGCAGTGATGCTACATAATCAAACAGCTATGAAAGTAGATATGGTCATACAGGGCAAGAGGTACTCACAAGAGCAATGCAGTGTGCAGTATAGTTGCGAGATTTTGTGGTCCCTTGAGAACGAATGTTCTTCTGCTAACAGTTTTCGTACAAGTGAGACATTAAGGAAAATGCAGAAATGTAGTTCAACTTGTGATGTGATATCATAGACATTACCTTACGCTGCAGCCGAGACCAATGTGTAACAAGATTATTCCAGTCACCGTCGGATAAATGTAGCACTGGAGACTTTACAGAAATTTTATTCAGAGGCTTGCCATCGAAGTGCGCTTGCCTCAGGTAGGAACGATACTTCATCAACGAGTGCTTGAAAAGCGCAACCAACTCTTGCTCGTCATCACAATCCAGTTTGCTCCTCGCCTATTTAAAAGAATGAAATCTTGTGTCTTCTATCAGCAGAAACATATGCAGTAATGACCATGAATAACATTAGTACATTACTTACACGTAAGTTGCAGAGGAAGACTGGAAATTGTTTTGTGTTTGCGGTATAATCTTTCCATGAAGGAAAGATGCGCACAAAGTTCCTGACAACAACATAAGCTTCGTCTTCTAAACTGGGAAGAAATGGAACAAGGGTCCTATTTGCTACAATTGGGCCTCTCTCTGGTTCAAAAAGGGATTTGGCAACTGGATTTGGTGTACTCTTTGCTGGAATGGGGGTTTTGCGTCGTACAGCTGGTGTTATGTCAACTGGCATAACATACTGTTTGCTGCAGTTGGGGTCTGCTGAGTTGGGGCATCAGAAATGACCAGTGTAGTAGGGCTAGAGTCTGCTAGAGTTGGGGTATTTTGTGGGTCAGGTGATATTGCAACTACACCTAATGGGCTATTTGATTTATCAGGTGCCACTACCTTTTCCAAATACTTTGCTTGTGCTCCTCCACGATCAGCAATCGCCCTCTTCCTTTTGAACGTCTGATACACAAAAACAGCATTTGAATGGATAAATATGGTATGATGACAGATGGAATATGTACTGAAAATGGATAGGCAGGGCGTATTCACATACACGATGTGTAAACTAAGCTAATGGCAGTTCAACAAAGTAGAAGCAATGCAAAGCATCAGTTGCAAGATATGTGCGAGCAATGTAACCTTGGAAACTTAGAGCAAGTACCTTGATGGGTGAATAAGATAGGGCATCTTCCTCTGACTCCTCCACTAGGGAGCTACATTGACTTAGGTCTCCCTCTAGCTCAGAATCTGTAGGTGGAGAGCGTTTGCATTGCATTGCATCCAGACTTGATTTTCGTCCCTTAATGCCAAGTTTGGCAGCCATGGCATTGTTCTGCTTTATTCTTTTCATGCGCGCAAGCTCATAATCATTATGATGCTATTCAGAATCTGAGATTCATGAAAACATAAAAAGTAGTCAGATTATCTATGAACTGCATTGCGGATTCAACTTGGAGAGTGTCTCCCTATAAACCCCTGCATATGCAAAGTTCACCTCCCCAACCATGCTGACCAGACCACACACAGAAATACAAACCCCTTATGTCTCTATAACAGGCAGGCACACATTTCAAAACTGAAGTAGGAACATTAGAATATGAAATTCGTATTTGAACAAATAAACTAAGCAATTATGAGTGACGTAATGTTTAGCTTCAAGGGTGGAGTGTTGGTAGTGTGACACAAAGCAAGTAGGCAGATTGTATTCCATGTAAAAGATCGAAACCTATGTAAAAGCTCGAAATGACACTTTCTTTCTATACAATGCAATGTTCGTTACCCACACATGATGGAAGAGATCACATAGAGAAATACTATTCACTCATGTCTACGGTTCCAGTATTTAGAAACAGGGTGGTCCACCCTAAAAGAATATTGACAACAAATATGACAAGGAAAGCATAGATGTAGTGAATCAATCATTTACTTGTGAGCTTATTAGGACAAGTATGCAGAATTGTAACTGCAGTAAGAGACCATCCAAAATCTGAATGAAGAAGTTTGTCTAGTATTGTTTGCAACTAATCGACATGAATAATTGGATATTATATCGAATGAGTAAGAAAGACAAGTAAAATTGTCAACAAACCTGGCTTGCAGTAGTAATCTGGGTCAATGTCACTACGACCAACAATCCAAAATGACTAGTTTCTGTTCTGAGGGCCAGAATTTTGAAAACCCTGTGAACTTTAGAGGTACTAAAGATTACCGAAATACATCTAAACCATTAAGTGTAGGTAGCACTGAGCACACAACAAACCCTAATGACAGTCCTGCCTAATAAGTAATGAATCAATTAGAAAATGGGTGATGAGGAGTGGCTGCTGAGTGTTGAGGATGTATCTCAGGATAAATCGGGTTGGCTTGGTGGGTGTTGCACGCCTGAGCCCTGAACGGACTGGGAAGGTAGGCACGACGGCGCGCCCGGGCAGCGGTGACACTGTTGGGCGAGCGGCTCCTGGCCTCCTGTTAGTCTGGCGCCTCCTCCTAGAGTCATGCCATCCGGGGACGACAAGTCGTCGGCGACGCAAGCGGCTGGGAGCGAGTAGAGATCGGAAGCGCGCAGCAGAACGGAGGGGAATCGGGGCCTGGGACGACCCAAAATCCCAGGATGGGCCGGCCCACCGTGGGCACCCTGTAGAGATACACACCCGAGCGGCGAACATGCATTTCCGAAACTAATTTAGGAACATTTAGCTGACCAATTAAACAACTCT
Organism: Triticum timopheevii; assembly: GCA_963921465.1. Classification (NCBI taxonomy): domain Eukaryota; kingdom Viridiplantae; phylum Streptophyta; class Magnoliopsida; order Poales; family Poaceae; genus Triticum; species Triticum timopheevii. Next base: position 112,874,579 of record OY997270.1, read on the forward strand.
ATTTTAATAATGTCAGATTCATATTTGAATATCTAAGCTTGTTTAGCTTGATGGGTGGAGCAGTGTTATTATGACACGAAGCACTTATTCTGATTGTATAGTGATCATAAAAGGGGGAAACTCTAAGCATATTTTTTTAGCAAAAGAGGGTTTCCCCTCCGATTTCTATTAAAGAAACCACCACGGAACCAACATGATCAATTAAACCCTAAGCATGATCAATTAAACCGTATTATGGCTGTGCCATGGCAGATTTGAAGCTGCAAACCGGAGAAATGATATTTAGCGTCCATTGTTTGCTTCGAACTAAGAACTAAATTCTAAGAGCTGAAAAGAAAGTAGAGTAACCAGGTTAAGATCTATTTTCTGGTTGAGATCAAAAAGTTGAGGAAATATGAAGTACCACCTCTCTTGCGGCGCCGTGTAGGCATCGGGGGTGCGATGGCTATCGGTGGCGTTGAAGCAGATCTGCGACGGTAGACGGCTGCATCGGGGGATAAGTCCCATTGCGGTGGAAGAGAAGGTCGTGTGAGCGGCCCAGGCAAAGAGGACGACGGCGCCGATGAAGCGAGAGGACGCGATGCAAGGCTATTGGTCCGTTGCCGTGGATGAGAAACGCCCATCTCTAGCAGTGGACGACGCGATCTTGGTAGGCGCTCCGGCATGGTGGAGGACGGTGGCGATGGATGTGGTGGAGGACGGTGGCGATGGATGGGGTGGCGGACGGAGGCTGGTGTGGGGATGGGGTGTTCCAGCATGGACGGTGTATGAATGGGAAAATGGAGGGAGGGGTACGGGGAACCATGTTTCTGGGACGCGCCTGTCTGAAATATGGGAAAGTTACGAACTTAGCCCCCATTTAAAATTTGGACGTCTTGTTGGTTGGGGATAGGACGGTAATCTCGCATCTCGCCAATATTTTCCCAGAGTGATTTCGGGCGAGGAGAGGGTGGTTGGCGCCCATGGTTGGCGCCCACGGTGTATGAACGGGGCTGACAGGTAGGGCGGTTGTGTCACGTCTGAGTGAAGTTACAAACCTGCCCCTATTGAAAATATTTGCCTACATCGATTTCGGCCGAGTCGAGTTTGTTTTGCCGCCCACCGTGTATGAATGGGGAATGGAGGGAGAAACAGAGGTCTTTCGGACAAGCTTGAATCAAATGTGTTTTGCCGCCCATGTTTGACGCCCATCGTGTCGGAATGGGCTCAGAGGCGGTCGTGTCACGTCTAATTAAAGTTACTAACCTACCCCTATTTAGAGCAGTGGAAATCGGACCGATGGATTGCCCGTGTAATGGGTAGACAGTAATTTCCATCTCCCAAACACTTGGCTTTGGGCAGCCGACGTGGGAGTGGACATTTTGCTGCTTCTTTAGAATTTTGGGACAATAAGCATCCACGTTTACCCTGGCAACTAAATTTGAATCCACTTTGTATTCCTATATGAATCTTTATAAATCATTCTATGTGTTTTTATATATCTTCAAAAGGACGACAAAGATGTATTCCACTGTCATATATGAATATGGTTTACAAATGCCGATACTCAAATTCAGAAACTAGAATCCAGTTTAAGGTGAATTCGAATATTTGGAACACTTCATGTCCAACTCAAATGACACACGCAGCATAATGTGTACTCACATTTAGATATGTACACAAGCGATGTATCAAGATTCAAATACCGAGTCAATCAACCAAGAATGTACAGAACTAACAGACATATAAACACTTGTAGAGTATATGGATCAATAATATCAACTAACATACATAAGCCAGGCCGTTGTACTTTTTTTTGGCTACAACAGCATCCTTTTTTAGCCAGCATCTTGGCCCTTTCTGATGCGTGCCACTTATGGTCCATCTATACTACTACTATTGCTGAATGCACATTCAGCCCGATTGGCATATTTGTAGGTCTGGCACAACAATCCAGATGAAATGTCTCCGAGTCTTATCAATTAATACAGACTTGTGCTCAAATAGAATTACAAACCAAAAAACAAAAAAAACAATTATTACATGATCTCTAAAACAAATGGTTTGATTGATTACATGAACAGACAACACAAAGGTTATTGAACTATGGAAAGAACATTTCACCTATGATTTACCAAGTAGGAACTTAATTTCCTTTTTTCCTTCAGGACCTTAACAATCTGGATAGTCTCAGCTTGCTTCATTTTGAAATCCACCAAATATTTAATGGTTGTCTTGAGTACTGCTTGTGATTGTGCTGTTTGCTTCCTCAACATATCAACTTCATCTCTAAGTGCAGAAGCAGAATCTCTTTCTACCACTAGTTTAGCCTCTAGAGCATCAGCAGTTGGCAATTCATAATGCACGATTGGGCCGGTGCCACTGCTGTGGGATGATGCAACGTCCATAGGGACCTCGCTCTTTGATCTTGGGCTAACCTGTTTTGCCATTAAAGTTCCGATTGGATTCAGAAAAGTTGAAGTTAGCAAAACATCTCAACTGGGAGTTATAACAGCAAACCAGATAAGCAAACAATGAATTAAAGAGTTTTAATTGGATGCTGAAAAGTACAGTAGTTATTAACATCATTGTAACCCGCTATTGCAACAGCAAAGCAGTTAAACAAACAAGTAGATATTTAAGTTAAGGCAAATAGGTAATTCTTACCAATAAGTATCAAACACATAGATAGGCGCAGTCTACAATATGATTAACAGGCTGTGCCATTATGTAATCAGTAGAAAACTAAATTAAGCCAAGCAACATAATTGAACAATTTTGCAATGAGTGGCTAACTAAAATTCCGAGAAGCAGGTAACTGAACTTACCTAGTTCTTTGTACAGGCACACTGCAACTTCTTTTTCGCTTACAAGGTTGTACAAAGGAGTCCATGGCATCAATTGCTTGGATACGCAGTCCCAATACTTCTTTCTTCCCATACTGCATGGGTAAGTCGAATGGTTAATCTGGTAAGATGGTGCATCCTTGATATGTTATATGAGGACGTGTAGTCAGACTAGTTGTAGCCAAACACATCACACTGGCTTTTACTATATATTTCATGCGATTACTTTTGGCATATCAAGATCTAATCAATCTACAATAGGATGAAAAGACTGGCTCCTTCACATTATTGGTGAACTCAGTTCAAAGAAACAAGCAGTTCAACCATTCTGTGGGTAAATCAAAAGCTCCACTTGAATATTTTTTAATATCCAATCATACACGCAAAAAGGGGTGAAGCCACCATAGGGGATGGTATGGGCGGCCGCCTCAGGTGGCTGGAAAGTGTGCACCTAGTTTGAGTCATCCAGGTTGGCCCACGCTAGTTTTGTTCATCCCAACGCATGAGCAGGCAATGGAAAAAATGAAGAAAAATGTTTCAATTTGGATGGGCCAATAACATAAGTGCAAGGCAGGCCCTATAGCATGCTCGTGGCCCATACGAGCGCCTCCCATATTGATCGACAGCAGGAAAAATCCCAATTCATTCGCTCCAGCCTCTAGTCTGGTTCGCTCCTAAACTAGCCGCCGCTGGACAGACCGACACAGCACTTCCTCGCGCCCTCGTTGGAGGGCGGTCGCTGGGCTTCAAGTGAACGGAAGGACAAGAAGATGAAGATCCAACCCTGGGTGTAGCCTGCATGGGAGGCAGCGGCGGCAGCACGGGCATGGCATCGAGCTTGCGCAAACGGACAGTCGTAGCTTGCAAGAGTACCATGCGCAACGAGCAGGTACATCACATCCCTAATTATATCTAATTCAACTCTTCAATTTCTAGCCAATAGTTAAACCTGACGGTGTTGTAAAACTGCTTGTATGTAGGGAATCTATGAGAAAATGAAACCAATTTCTACTTATTTTATAACTCCCCCAATCAATACTGAACTGACTGAATCTGATGTATCTAATCAAGTTTCCGGTGCAAACATACAAGCCCATGTTGTTCTTGAGCCTGAAGTGTCTAATGAATAGACTGGTAATGAAGGATTTGATGCAAACATTTTACATGCTCCTGGTGATGAACATATAGTGTCTAATGAGGGACCTAATGCAAGCATTTTGCAAGCTCATTGAAGGATTTAGTGTCTAATGATGATCTACTATGTTGAGAGAGACAGAGATTTGCAGGCATTGATGACAAGCAAATTATAGTGCAGTTTCATAGCTTGAGGAAACGTCGAGGCCATCTACCAGAAAGTCCCCGTATCATGACAACATAGCATAAATTCTTTTCTAATCTGTTGTTTGAAACTATTGGCGTACTTGTGCAGGATAGATATATTGATATGCAATTTGCGCACTGGTTATACGTGCAATTACAATTGGATATTTTCAGCCAGAGAACGAATAATTCAAGCAGGTACAGACCATGTTTGTAGTCCTTCTACACCATGTTGCATTTTTTGTTTTTTGGTGCTTGCATCATTTAGTGTTTATAATCTGAACTACTTTGGATCATTAGCTGGTTTTCAAAGTGCATGTAGCTTCACATTTCTCAAGTTATGTTGATTTCCGGAGTGCAAGTGCCTTCGTATTTTTTAAGTTAAATGTTCACCCCTGGTAACTTTAATTCGTGGATTAGCCACTGCACACAAATCATACACGAATGCCAGTACGAATTAAATGAAATGCAGGGACTTACGCTAGCTCGTTGTACAGGCTCACTACAGCTCTGCTTGCGCTTGGGATGTTCCATGTACAAGTCCATGTTACCACTTGCTTGGATGTGCAGGCCTTGTGCTCCTTGCATCCCCCTCTGCATTTTTGACACGGCAAATGGTTGATCAAATAAGAGGAATTGACCTTGATGTTGTACCGGAGGACAGATACTTACAAGGTTATACGGGTGTGCAGGATGTGTACAAAATCCCATAGCGCCGTCATGCTTCGCTAAAAAATGGATTTGCTTGTTTCAGATGATATCTCTAGAAGATATAAGAGTTAAAGTCAGAGTTGCATAGGCGTGTAAGCTAAGAGAGCAGTGAAAGGATATCCAAACATTGTCGGAACAGTGCACAAGGGAGTGATGTGTGGATACCTAGTTTGGGCATGCTCGCCTAGCTAGAGTGCGGGTCACTTCAGAGCCGTTGAGGGTGATACGCTGGCATTGGCTGGCCGCGCACGGATGTAGATCTTGAGTGGCAGTGGAGCGCTGCGATGCGGTGGACGAGACCGTTGGTGAAGCCCCAACGGCCTCAGGGGGTGGAGGTGCGACGATGTGCTCGGTGAAGTAGCCCCGGTGAGCTGGGAGACGGCATCGGTGAAGCGCACCTGATGCGGTGGAACTCGGTGTCTGTGAGGCACGTCGGTTGCGGCGGCCGACGTTGTCGGTGGACCACCCGGTGCGGTGGACGAGGGCGTAGATGAGGTAGCTCCGGTGCGGTGGTGAAGCGCGACCATCGTCTTCGTCGTCGTCCAGCACAGAGGTGGGGAACGGTGGGGAAAGAGACGAGACAAGGGGCGATTCGAGGGATGGCGGCGAATTAGGGATTTGAGCAATCTGGGCGCGGAAGGGGACAGTGGAGAAGAGAGATTTTGCAGGGCTGGAATTGGGCCGCCAGATATATCAATCCGAAACGTGGAAGCGTGAACTTATATTGTCGTCGTCCTTTTTGGGGGGGAGGGGGTGGGTGGCTGGGTGCTACGCGTCCGTCCGACACACGCGACCACCCTGACAGGACTATGCATCGGTGCCTTAAGGCACCTGCCTTTGTGTCCATGACATGTGGGCCCAACAGGTGGTTGGCCCACATGTCAGTCACCCAAGGGCGATTGCCTTTAAGGCACCGAAGCAGCGTCCACCCCGACACGACCCGGGTCTGCCTGGTGCGCCTACATTTGAGAATGCAAATGAATCTTCTTTCATTTGCAAACGAATCTGTATGTATTACCATGCCCGTGTTTTCCTTGCAATAATTAGTCATTCGAAACGAGATACTCCATCCGTTCACTTTTGTAAGTCATTTCAGACAACTTAAAATGAACTGTTTTGCACATTGTCTGAAATGTCTTCAAGGTCTTATAGAAGTGAACAGAGGGAGTACTATAAATTAATTAATGAGGAGTTATTTGAAAAAAAATCGAAACGGTACCCACGCTAACGTGGATTAGAGTGTGTCACATAATTAGTTATTTGAATTAGAGTGTGTGTCACGTAGTTAGTTATTTGAATTAGAGTGTGTGTCACGTAGCGATCTCCAATTCTAACGTGGATTTTGCATTTCACTGTATCCACACTACTTTTTTAATACAAATTCATATGTATATGATGAACACCATGGTAGTGAGAAAACTTTTTGATGGATTCAAACATATGACCTACAAAATAGCACAACAAATTGAGTCAATGTCAACTTTCCAAACTTAGTATGGCACGAATTCGAAATAATTACCCGTATGTCTGGTCCTCGGTTCAAATCTTACAATGTACACCGAATTGAAACATCGATATTAAGTCTCGTACTATGTACATTCAAATGTTGTTTTTAGCCCCCCCCCCCCCCCCCCCCCCGCCGCGCACAAGTGCTACATACTTCCTGTATCGGTCAATCTTCCTCTCCTAACCACCTTAGAAAGCTATCAGTTTCCAACACACGTTCGTTCTTTCTCTCCATGTTTCGATCTCTAAGTCTCTCAACTACACAACCCCTTTTTCCACTCCTGCAAATGTATTTACCTCACACACCCGCCATTGCACCCCATGCCGAGCTCTCTCTCTCTCTCCCCCCTCTCCCTCTCACCCTCTCGCGCTAAATACATGCATTGCCTATCTAGCCCCCCCCCCCAACCTCTCGTGCGCACGCACGCACGTTGTATATCTAGGTCACTCCCTCGAGACTGTCTCACTCTTTCTTCCGCACGGCGGGCCACACTCCCTCAATCTTGCTATCTTTATCTGAGTGTCGTTTAACCTCGTTTTCTTTCACACACAAATGATATATCTCCCTATTCGGACCTCGATCGACACACTCTATACTCTCTCATGCAGATTGTCTATCTAGGTCAGTCCATCCAAGCCGCCGCCACTCTTTCGACCTCATGTGGGCCACGCTCACTCAATCTCTCTCTCTCTCTCTCTCTCTCTCTCCCTCTCTCTCTCTCTCTCTCTCTATATATATATATATATATATATATATATATATATATATATCCTTATGTCTCGATTGACCTCGCTCTTTCTCGGACAAAAACGATATATCACCATGTTTGAGCCCAATTCGACCTATTCACATTGTATACTCTCTCGCGCACATCGTCTATCTAGGTCACTCTCTCCAACCCGTCTCACTCTAGTCACATTGCTTCCTCCCACGCACAAAATATATCTACACGTCTGTGACTGGATCATCTCTCAAGCTCTATCTTACAGCCCTCACCCTTACCAAAAGCTCAATCGGACAATATCTCTCCGGAGCATATATATTTGTTCAATGAATGTCGGACCACACTCACTTTGTCTCTCTATCTATATGTCCCTCGATTGACCTCGCTTTCTCACACCGTATCTTCCACGCGTTGAAGCTACTACCTCTCCATCCCTCGCAAAGCCGGAGCTATTTACATTATGAGGGGCACTCCAACCTTGGATAAATTTGTGTAGGCATTTATTCCGGTCAGTTTAGATTATATTTTCGTATCATTCGGCCCACAACTACTCCAAACACCGTTGCAACCCACGCAACTCCCCTAGTTGATTTCCCTCTGGCTCGGTCATCGCTCTCTCGCACGTCCTTTCTCGCCTTTAACATTGCACCATGGTATTATTGAAAAAACTATGTTGTTCTCTTTAATTATTATAAATAAGCTACAAAACTACACACCGATAGTCCACTTGGAATGGAACAAATTTTGACCCACAAATTAAAGTGCTACAAACTACACACCGAGGGGCACACATGTCATGAAACAAATTTGGACCCATATACAAATTAAAAATAAAGGACGAGGATCGAACATGTGACCGGGCCTTCAAGCCGCACGTCAATAGGCAACATACGTAGAATAGCAATGTTTGTTGTACCCCCTTTGTTCACATAATGTTTTTATATTACCACAGCCTAATTAATGGATAACATGTAATATTATTTTTAGTACTATTCGCCTTCACTTATTGGTGGGTTCCATGTGTGCTCTCTCTCTCTCTCTCTCTCTCTCTCTCTCTCTCTCTCTCTCTCTCTCTCTCTCTCCTCCCCTTCTGCGTTTAGACGCACGGGCAAACAGGAAGAACTCGCGGGCGATGTTGCCGTTGACCATATCTGGACGCGTTCACAAGTCATGGCACCAGTTTCACATACTAGCAGCACTAGTCAGTGTGTACGTGCAATGCACGTTAATTTGGAAGTATATTAAGAGCATGCGGATATTAACTACTAGGATATTATTTGCGTGTTGTCATGTGATTAGCACTATTTTTGCCATGAAATTAACTGTACGCTAAACGTGTTGAGCGCTCGACATTGAAGCAGTCTAGGTCGTTGGATGACAAGGAATACATGTGGCTTGATGATGTTTTATATTTAATTTGATACGGCTCTAGCAGAACATTCAATCGATCAAACCATACATTTCGTTCAGTCTGACTCCGACTTTAAATTATACGACGATCGATATAAAATAAACGGAAATGATAAACGTTCGGATTTTAAGCATGGCAATCCGAACGTTTTTCATGGCAAATTTAGATTATGCGGCGGCGGCGGCGGCGGATCGCGGTGGGAAGCGGCTCCTCTGTCGTGCTCTTTGTGTCGTCGGGCCACTGACCGACGGCGACAGCGGCGTCTTGCGTCATTGTTGGCGTACTCCTGGACGTTGGCCTAGCTTCCAGGAAGGCCAAAATATTCTGGACTTCGGAGCGAGTCAACTGGCGGGAGGAGGCGACTGGCGTTGGTGCAAGGAAGCGGTTGACGGCAGCCATCCATGCCGCTGAGGGGGGCACTGGCACCCGCGCGGGGACAGGCGCTGTCAACAGCGCGGCGGAGACATTCGTGTGCACGGGGACCGGCACGGGCGCGCACGTTAGTGCACGCGCAGGTGCATGCGCTGGCAGGTGCACGGGCACCGGCACGGGCATGCGCGTCAGTGCACGCGCAGGCGCATGCGCTGGCAGGTGCGCGGGTGCGTGAAAGTCGGCGGGGACCTCGTGGAACCCCGTGGCATCAAGCTCGGCGACAATGTGCGGATCCCAGCCCATCAATGCCACGGGGATGGGCGCTGGCATAGTCGGGGCGACGGGAGCCGGAACGGGAGAGGGGACAGGCGCAGCGTCTTCCCGCAAGGCCAGTTCAAGATCATCCCAAAGTGCCTTATGTTCTTGAGACTCCGGCTGGGTGTCTTCCTCATGAAACTAGAACACTAAGGGCAGACCATCGTGATGCGGTATGGCGTACATTTAGGTCAGGCTAGTTGGAGGTAGACGACGGGAGAATCGGAGAGGAAGAGAGAGGATTGTAGCGATACCGGGTAGTGCGGGGTTGATTTTAAACTGCGGCGTCAGCGACATTAAAAGTGGGAGCAGTTGGGACGACGGTGGGCGGCGGAACCTCGTCAAAGGGCTTGCCTTCCGATGAGTCTGCACAGCGGTCTGCTCGCACGCCTTCCTGATAGTCGGCACAGCGGTCTGCTCGCATGCCTCCCGTCGACTCACACGCTTGCTGGGACGGCACCTGCCGATGAGAAGCGGGGACTTGTGGCAGCACGTAAATGCCCACGGTTTCAATAGTGAAAGCGTTCGCCTTAACGTGACAGGTCTTTGTTCCAAAATACCTTGGCTCTTCATTTGTGCAACTTGTCATAAGCAGCTTGTCTTGAATTGAAGAAAAAACTTACGAAGTAATATTTGTGCCATATCACACGACCATGCTCAGTTTCAAGAATTTATGCTCACTTTTGGATTTTCTGAAATTTAAGATCCAGGATTCGAAACAATATCATAACCTGCATCATGCAATAAATTTTCAAGCCGTACATCTCTACTGTTGTATTTCTTAAGAATGGATTTGGTTAAACATTTTTCTTAGTTAAACCACCTTTTCGGTTTATAGGGCTCAATTCAAAAATCTCACCAACCAAGGTAGATGGTGAGTGGTGGAACAATTGTTGTAGTTTGCAAAACCACTCAATTAATGCGCTTGCTTTCCTCAAAAATTGTGTTTACGAATGCATTAATTGCAATGCATGCATGCATAAAGTACATGCATTGGTCAATTTTCTCTTAATTCTTGCATGTAATGATTTATTGCACCTTGAAATCTGAACATGTGATGGGGAACAACAAAATTGAGACTTATAAAATGGGAAAACTAAAATTCTGAGATAAGCCCTATAAACCGGAAAGGAGGGAGTAAAAGGACAATCCCTGCGTACCAGTGCATTGCCTGATATATTAACTCAAGTACTAGGCACGAACAAACGGGCTCAATTCTGTGCTCATCCTGGTGTAGTAGTAGTAGTAGTACTAGGCAATGCAGTTGACGGGTGACCTTGACAAGCGGCGACCGAGGGAATTGATCCGTGCTCGGCACGGTAGGTAACGTTGTCTAGTTACTAAAGCATCCCTCCATTGTTCATCGATAGTCATTATGGACTGGGGACATGAGGGGAATTTCCTAGGGCTGGAATTCTGGCCGCCAGATAGTTCGACTTGAAACGCTGAGGCTCGACTGGTTGGGGTTGCCTGATGTGCGTACCACGCACGCCACCGAAGGACATGAGCCCGTTTTTTTAGGATCAACACGAGCCAAGGTCTGGCTGGTACGCCGTTGGGTCCTACCATTCGAGAATACGAAAGGAACCTTTTAAATTGCCGAATGAATCTATGTGTATTACAATACCCATATTTTCCTTGCAAATACTAATCTCAACGTGGTAATTGATTTATGACGAGTTGTTGAATTAGAGTGAGTTTGTGATATAGTGATCTCAACGTGGATTTCACATTTCATGGTACCATAGTAAGTTTTCCAATGCAAATTCAAATTTAACAATATGGAGGTGAGAAAACTTTGTATGTATCAAGCATATGACCACACACACACACACACGCACGCACGCACACACACACACACGCACAAACACAACAACAATCCAATAAGTATAGTGCATCTATTTTTCCAACCCATGCATGTATGACACGAATTCAAAAATACTCCTTCTATTCCTAAATATTAGTCTTTTAGAGAGTTCAACAAGTGACTACATATGGAGCAAAATGAGTGAATCTAGACTCTAAAATATATCTATATACATCTGTATGTGCCAGTCCATTTGAAGCCTCTAAAAGACTAATATTTAGGAACGAAGGGAGTAAAATGTAAGACATCCATGGTCCACGGTTCAATATTTAAAATGAACATGAAACTGAAACATGAATATTAAGTCTAGTACTACAGTACATGCAAATGTTGTGTTTAGGCGGAGCTATGATTGTCGGGGGTCAACCCCTCGACCTTAGATAAAATTGTGGAGCTCTGTTTAGGGTTGTTTAGATTATATTTGTCCCCACCCTCCCAACCACCGATTGGTTGTGCACGCCCCACCCCTCCTCCCTGGTGAATATCATGTGCCCCCATACCTTAGATGCTATATGCCCATATGAGCTGCTTGGAGCTTGTAGATATGAGATATAGCAGCTCACATGATGTGTCTTAATTTTTTTGCAGGAAACCTTGATGAGTTTGAGAATTGCACACAATTTGTACAAAAACTACTTAGATGCCCTTTGATCCCATATCCAACGACCTCGAAGCTCATATCACCGTAGCATCTAAGATGAAGGAGGACATCATATTCTCATGCATGTAAGAATATCACATGCTACCATACCTTAGATGCTTTGGTGATACAAGCTTTTCGGAGGCGTTGGATTTGTGACCCAACACCTCCTCGGTGGTTCGAATGGTTTTTTGCAGAAAAGCCCCAAAAGAGTTCGGCCACTGCTTACAAGCACAAGACTGCTCAGATGCCATTGGATCTCAGATCAAACGAGCTCCAAACTCGTATCACCGTAGCATCCAAGCTACGATAGCACCTTATATTTTCTCGCACGGGAGAGTATGAGGTGCTCCCGCACCGTAGATTCTATGGTGATACGAGTTCACTGAGATCTAACGGCCCATAGTAGGAGGTTTGAATGTTTTGCAATATACGGCTGATAGAGTTTGGGAAATGCGCAGAAAGTAAAGGTACTATGCATGTGCCATCTGATCAGTAATCATACAACCTAGATGCTCATATCACCGTAGCGGGTAATTAAGCTACGGGGAGCACCTAATATGAGCACCGGGGAGCCGTTGGATCGAAGATGCAGCGGCACACATGAGGCCTGAATGTTTTATTTGCAAAAAAAACTTTGGAGAGTTTGGAAATTGTGCATAATCACAAAGACTACTCCCAAGCCATTGGATCTCACTTCCAACGGTGTAAAAACTCGTATCACCATAGTATCTAAGCTGCGGGGTGGATGTGATATTCTATGCCGCTATCATTCTTATTCGTAAACTTGCAAAATATGTGTAACTCGTGCTGCTACTTGTCTAACCGCGCAAAGTGTTTGTTCAAAAAACCATCCTACATTGAAATATCAGAACAAGACACGGGAGTCCCACTTGTCATTAATCAAATTTGGACCTAAAACCAACAAATCTGAAAGACGAGATTCAAACTGGCAACCTGGACTACAAAGCGTAAGTCGATAGCCTGAAAAAATGAACGGTTGTTGGCTTTGTCCCATAACTTGATTTTATATAGTACTTGCGTTGATTAGAGTAGAGGGAGTGCCTCGTCAACACGTGCATGACCGTTGTCTCACTTACTGGTGGGTCCCAGGTCTGTGATCTCAATCTCTCTTCTCTCCATCGTCTAACCTTTGCATGGGCACACACGAAGAGAGGCGCTAGCTTGCCGTGGTGTTATTACAACTAAAAAAAGCTTGGAAAATAGAAGAATCGCCTAGAACAAGAGACGTTGTGGCTGGTCGAGATGGAGCTAACTGTGCCATGTTTGCATGATGAAGCTGTGTGGCTAGTGGGGTGTTTTCGACTGACTGGCTGGGTCTCGAGGTCGAACCATAGGTACTGCATCTGATACAGTATATTTTTACACGCACATTTTTCCTCCGTGCCGAGACGTAGCACACCCTACCGTGCGGTTTCGGGGTCCTCCCGGGTGGTGCACGCATATATTCTTCCTGACGTGGGACGCCCTACCGCGCGTTTTCTGGGTCCTCCTTAGTCGTAGCGCCGAAGCAAGTAAATGAGTCGTCAAATCACAAAAGACCAACTTTCCCGCTGAGTACATCAGTGAAGCACGGTGGCTAGCTAGTTGGGCTAGTTCGACCGATTAGCTAGGCCGCCGCCACATTTGTTTTTTCACCCCTTTTTTTATCTACTTGCCGGCAGGTAAATTTAAATATCCACTGCGGCGTTGCTCTGGTGTTTGGGTGCGGCAGGATTTTTAATTTTTTGATTGACGGGAGCTGGCGCGGCAGGATTTTTAATTTTTTTGATTAACGGGAGCAGGCGCGGCAGCAATTAGTCACGATGACTCCACCTGTAAAAACCCACTGCTCCCTGATGTGAGAAGTCGTCGACTGGTGTTTTACAGTGGTGAAAACCAAAAGATTCCCCACTCCTTGGCTGGCTCTCTCCGCCTTCCCGTAGATTACATTGCCTTTCAGCCGTTTCGCCCCCTTTGCTTCCTGTCCCCATTGCTTCTACCTGGTGCCATGGCGGCGCAGTAGATCACGAAGTCCATGGTGAGGCGTCTGACACAGGAGCTCCATGCCAAGGATGCGGAGCTCAGGGCCAAGGACGTGGAGCTCCATGGGCCCAAGGAGGAGAGGAGTGCCATGCTCCTCCGTTATGTGCGGGAGTTCACGGAGCTTCAAAAGCGGCAGGCGTCCACCACAAAGATGCTCGAGGCGTCAACAGCGTTGCTGCAGAAAGTGGGAGATACGCTAGGCCGTCAGGGGAGCCGGCTGGAGCGTGAGCGGGCCGATCGTGACGAGGTCCAGGATCGCCTCAGCCACTTGGTGAACCAAGTTGCCACGCACGTGTTGCGGCTGCATGATGCGTACCGTCGTGCCAGCGCGACGATGCCGGCCGTCGGGCTAAACCCGTTTGACCACCCGGTCGACTTCAATGAGTTGCGGCTTCCTGACCTGGTCTCCTTCTTCACCTATATCTCCGAGGAGCAGAGCCGTCTCTGCGTGATGGTGGGGGCTGAGCTGGAAAGGGAGGGGTTGCGGGCTGCCGTCGCCATTGCCGGGTGAATCCTTTCAGGGCTCCGTCACCGGAATCCATTCATGCCATCGGACGCCGTCTTTGACGAGTTGGCTCCCATCGACCGGGAGCAGGCTCTGCGGGCGGTTGCACCCTGCATCACCAACGTCGTGCGCCTCGAGAAGCAGAGGGACTTCTGTGGTGTTTAGGCGCCCTCTGCATGGGCATGTCCATGTCTCGGCGCAACATGACCGTTGGATCAAACTCAGACGATGCAGATCAATCACTGTAGCACAAAGCGCGAGGGTGTGTTTGGTTGCATTATCATCTCAATATAGTTGTTTCCTCTTCGTGTATTTTTGTCAACCTACTAGTGTCGACTCATGCACCCTTCATGGTTCATGCACTCTGCCAAACACCCAAAAGTGGGTCGAGAAGGGAACTTTTGCTCCCATCCCGTGCACCCTTCATACACCCTGTCTAACACTATAGGATGTGCTTCATATGGTTCATGTTTCGTGGAGTACTGTAGCACCGTACTCTCTATGCGCTGTGGACCTAGTTCTGTTAACATTGATCTCACCGTTCATTCTCGACCGGACAGTCGAAAAAGCGGTACTATGTTACATATAGGAGTAGTTGACATGCGCACAACATCATTTGTTATCGTCATACCTTACTACACTAGCAACAAGATTGTGTAGTACTGACGTGTGAACCACTGCACATGCCTAGTAGTAGGAGCACTGTCTATGTTCAAGTGGCTGCCGTGTTTCACACTCCTCCGTCGTAAGAGTGGAAACGCTTGCTGTAATCATTTTTTTCTTCAGAATGAAAAACAGTGGACACGCTCTACTGTGCGGGTCCTCCTCCAGCCATGCACTAAATTACTCACTTTCACCGACGTGTGGGACAGCCAGCACCTGGGTCCACCAGCCATGCACTAAATTACTCTGTAGTAGAGTGACAGTAGACTACCCCGATCGAACCGCCACATTAATGCCCAATGAGCCGTCAAATCACAAAACCCGCTCCTTTCCAGCAGTAAGTTGGATGGACAAAGCAACCATCATTTCACTCTTCTCTCTCAGCTTCCTCTCTTGAAGAAAACCCCCACTCGCTTCGCTTCTCCCTCATCTTGTTCCTCCTTTCACTCTTCTCTCTCAGCTTCCTCTCTTGGATGGACGCCGGAGCACCGGCCGACGTGATGTCTATGGCTCTGGCCAAAACCGTCGAGGCTCATGGTACGAAGAAGCGCAAGCACCCCGCCGAGACTACCGCAGACAAGCTCAAAGCCATCGCCCTGTCCAAGCCCCCCTCTACGGGATCCCTCATTAAGCAAGTCCAGGTAATGTCTCTTGTTGACGATCTTTTTCTCGATCTTGATCGTGTTTTTTCATCTAACACGCAGTACTAGTACTGGTAGTACAACTTTCTGGGTGATCTTGCATGTGATTTTAGTGTGCCAAATTTCCTATAGATTACTTTCAACTACTCCTTCTGTCCCAAATTTCTTGTCTTAGATTTGTCTAGATACGGATGTATCTAATACTAAAATGTGAGTTGATACATCCGTGTCTAGACAAATCTAAGACAAGAAATTTGGGACGGAGGGAGTACTTTATGAACATCAATGCTACCTTTTAAGAGGGTATATTTGCCTCAGTAACTTGTGTTATGGATATTGCATGTAATCCCTCTGCTCTCATGCCTTTGAAGACATGTTCTAGTGTCTTCGTTCACTCATTTCTGTGCGTATATGTAGTCACATATGGAGTATAATATCGAAAATCATCTTATATTTCTAAACGGAGGTAGTAATAAAATATGGTTTCTGTTTGAATTAGAACCAGGTCTGCGGTGGAGATGAAGTTCTCAAAGTCATGTCGTGTGAACTGGAAGACCTGATGATGAGTTCTACTGCTGAACTATCCAGCTGCTGTGTCCTTGTCGCCACGTGTCCTGGACTAGTGTTTTCCTGTAGCATTGTTGTCAGGCGTGTTCTCGAGGCTGTACTTGACCACAACAATTTCCTGGATGTGCCTTCGATTACGAAGGGTGTGGTTCTTGTAAAGCTTCCCAACAAATCTGATGCGGCATGTCTTCAACATCATGTTTATGAGTGGAAAGACCACTCTGTTAGGTTCTCCAAGGTTGACAAGATGGTGATGGTGCATGTAGACATCTCACACGAAGTCCATGGCCTAGTCAGTTATGCGGGGTTCATCCCGTAGGTCAGTGGCAAGAAATAGTCTGCAGAGTTTAGTTAGTGCAACTTTGCTTGTCTGTAGTAAGTACTATTGTTCAGTACTTGATTTGTGTTTGTGAACCCTATATTGTTTATCAGTACTGCCGCTTTTGGTGTGTGGTCAGTCCTGAGAACGGTCTATGTTAATGTCTGTCCACTCAATTCAGTCTGTACCTTTTGAAGTATCCAGATCATATTTTTTGTGAGGACGGTTTATCAATTATGGTTACACTCCAATATCTATATGCATTGCAGGGTTTATCGCACCGACCAGGATTTCCAGTCCCATGGATGTTCGGTCCATACGATTTGTCACGACCTTTGGACTGTCCTGCTTGTGGGAGTAGGCAGGGCCCCTGCATGCCACACGTAGTTGGACGATCAATCTTCTGTTTAGTACTTCAACATAGTGATTTCCTGGTAAGGATTCACTCATGTCACATCAAGTAAATCTTATTGATTTACTGTCTAAATCTTATTGATTTAATGTCATGTTTTCTTTCTTTTCCTGTAATTTTACGATGCAGGTTTTGCCATGTGACATTCATCACACCATTTGGTTTGCTCTACGATGGCTATTTCGGCAGGTTTCACTTCTTATGTCGTGTCAGTAACGAAGGCACTATCCATCACTTATATTACTGGAAAAAATTGGATCAGTCTGTTGTCTGAGTACAAGCTGAATCCCTATGATGAACTGCAGTTTGGTTTAACAAAAATGCCACAATTAGTCCTTCTCGCATTTAAAAGAAATGAAGAAAAAAACTGGATCACGGTCACGGATCCTAGTCAAGTTAGAAAGCTGATCATAGCAGACCAGACACGATCGCCGCTGTCTCGCACAGATCGAGCACCAGCAGTTGCTCTAGCACTGACAGCGGCAGCAGCTCAGTCTGATCCAGCTGAGGATTAGGCACCGACCGCGTCAGCGGATCAGTCTGATCTACCGGAGGATCGGGCATCGACACCGGCACCAGCTCTACAACGAGCACCATCTCCGGCAGCAGCAGCAGCAGCGGCTTCGGCACCTGCACCAACACTTGCACTTGCATTTGGTCTGGCCCGTGCAATTGCACCAGCAACAGACTGGGGTGCAGTTCGCACTTCATATACCAAAGTCCTTACAAAAACCGAAATGTCCACCTTCTTGGTAAGCATTGGCCGCCCAAGTGCTTCATTCTTTTTTCTTTCCATGTTGTTTCACATGATTCACTATGTTGATCTAACTGCATGGGTATGTCTTCTTGTTTGCAAACAGAGAATTCCTAGAGCAATGAGGGAGTCGTTCAACAATCCGGGCGACCGCGGCCAAGTTTCTCTTACCATGCGCAGCCTTGGTGTGAATGAACCTACTCAATATACCGTAAGTACAAAGGATGGTCGCATGATGATTGATGCTAAAGGATGGTCAAGGTTCAAATCTAAATCATATCTTGCGGTAGGGGATGATGTCAAAATCGAACTTTCTCGGCAAGGAGAGCTGGTCCAAATCAACTTTGAAATTCTTCAGTAGCAGCACGCAACTGCTGAGCTGATCTATCCTCCGAGAGATTTTGATGTAATAATCTGGCATGGTGAAACAAGTGTCCTGTGTGTATAAGTAGTACGACAGTATTATTTATCACATGGTATATCGTTGATAGAATTGCAACTCTGGTTGCTGGTTAGGAACTGTTGTTCGATTTCATTCCAACAGCTGTCGTGCTTTATTAAATTTTGTGTATTCGCCTTGCAACAGCATCTAAAACCAGCGCAGTACCGATCGCTTGCAATATGAAAAGCGCTGAGGTAGAACACATGGGCCCCCAAACATGCAGGGTCGGCTTGCGGCCCAAAGTCCAGAACCTCGAGCCTATCTGACTATTATATTCTCAGCTGGACCCCCATAAAAAAAGCTGAACCCCCATAATGCCCGTGCGTTGCAGAGGGAGTATATTTCTCGGCAAGGTGAGCCTGTGATATAAAAGATTTGTATATTTCTTTACAGAGGGAGTATCTCTCTGTCAAAAAATATATTTATGTGTAACTAGTTACTCCTGTCTTTCTACTTCCTTTCGCTGATATGTGGGGCAACCGGCAACGGGGTCGACGTGCCATATGCACAAATTAGAGTGCACAACTTCACGGTAGACACAGCCCGGTCGTAGCGCCGTAGTAATGCCCAATGAGCCATCTAATCACAACCCCCCTTTCCAGCTTTAGCAGTAAGCTGGACGGACGAAGCGGCAATATTTCACTCGGCCTGAATCCCCTTCTCCCTCGTCTGCTTGTTTAGAGAAAACTCCCGCTCGGCGATTGCATAGGGTTTTCTCATGGAGAACCAGGTACGAATTCTTCATCCATCCCCGATAAATCCAAGTCCCTTGGTCGCAGGTAGTCCTAGGATGGCAGCCGCCATCGTTGATGCATTTTTCTTCGTACTGAATCTAGTGTGTTTCAGTTGCAGTGCCCAAAGTGCGAGTACCCTACAGATTTCTATGCCCTCGGCGAGACGCCACACTTGTTCCTTCTCATCCTACCACAGCATTTTCAAACACACACAGTATGTTCCTAGAATCCTCTTCTCTATCCAGGAGGGTGGGGTTTTCTTGAACATGTTGTGTTCTCATATTATTTTTCCTGCAGTGTATTATTTGCTCTGCCAGGACACATGTACTCAAGATGCTCAGCCTTGCCATAACTGAATACACTAGTTTAATGGTCACAGTGAAGACAATCCATGGATATTACTTCCGAGTTGGGTTACAGAACCAAGAAGATCGCTGCTTTTTTATGGCCGAACTTGGATAAACTTTCTCAAGTGTTACAGACTGAAAGTTGGCGCACGAATGTTGATGGAATTAGCAGAACCTGGTCTCATCTTCACTGCGATCTTCCACCCAGATGTCGTTCCAATTGTTCATCCATGTTAGTTTTGTATCTGGTTCTTGCTTGTTGCCTTGATTACTTCTTAATCCACCTATTCTGTCTAACTAATCACAATTTAACTTTAGAAGTAGCAACGAATCTCTCACGAAGATGCTACTTCTAACTAATATTTTCTTATAATTGGTGGCACGTGAAGGTTTTCTCAGAGTTAAGCAGTCTGCTCGTTTGTTACTCTGTAATAACTCGGCTGTTACTAATGGCACTGAAGTTGACTGGATCGACATCCACAAGTTCCTACACTTTATTGA
This sequence comes from Triticum timopheevii, assembly GCA_963921465.1. Classification (NCBI taxonomy): domain Eukaryota; kingdom Viridiplantae; phylum Streptophyta; class Magnoliopsida; order Poales; family Poaceae; genus Triticum; species Triticum timopheevii. Next base: position 112,894,202 of record OY997270.1, read on the forward strand.
TCGTCTTGAGGTCCTTGTGGGGCGTTTCAATGGTGGAAGGCAACGTGGGATATGTGTGCCACTGCTGCACTCGTTGAACAGGTCCAACTGTGTCGAGAAACTTATGGTACGAGCTGTTTTCTGTTATATATGTTGTTCATAAACTATTGCTTATACATAGTTTTACAGCTGTGATCTTCTTGAAACAGGAACTGCCGAGTTCTGTTGTTCCTATACAGATGCCTAACCATGGTCGGGTCAGACTTGCGCTTGGTCACAACATGATGTTTATGTCGACCTACTCAATTCCCCTTGGAGGTGAAAAGATACTTATCCGTGGGTGGTCTCAAATAATGAAGGCCCGTCCATCTTGGAGAATAGGACAGAAGATTATGTTCATGCTTTTCCATGGCTCTAAAGCGAATATCCTGTTTATTGACCACATTGCGAGATGAAGCCGCTTTCAGAAGGTTGTGGATGCGTGGGGTGGCGCCTGGGCCTTGTCCTGGGGCTTGGCGGCCTCACCCTTGGTTAACTGTAGGCAAAGTAGCACTGTTCGAGGCATGCTTTGTACGGTTGAACCTGTATAAGTACTCATACTGCTTTCAGCTTTGGTTGTTAAGTGCCCCTGCTAGTTTCAGTTAAGGTTGTTAAGTACTCCTGCTGCTTTTACAGTCTGTCGTGTTTCTTCAGTCCTGTCTTCCTCCAGCCACAAAACCAAACTAGCGCCGGCGGGGCCTTCTGCTTCCGCCTCCCACGGCTGGCTGCGCCTCAGCGCACGCATCGCCACCCCACCGTCTCCTAAATCGTTAACGCCGACGTCCTCTGCGCGCTTTGGTGCGCTCGCCGCGGCGCCGCCCTCTCGCGTTGTCAACATGGTCAACAAACAACAGGAATCGGCAGAAGTACGTGGAGAGGATGATAGTAGGGGCCCACCACGTCAGCGTATGGAAAAATAAAATGCTTCCTCCAAGTGTTTTCCTGACATCTGGGACCCACGACATTGTGAGCGTATATAGTCAATGGACACGAGAACAGCACAAGATCGGCTGACACCTGGGACGTAGCTACTCGAGCAGTATTTTTTTGTTTGGTATTGTTGAGACGGAGCAGGGTTCGAAATGGGCTGTGGCCCGTCTAGCCCAGGCTTATATTTTATGTTCACCATGTGACCAGCCCAGCTATTTTTTCTTTGTGAAAATGAGCCCAGTTTATTTTTTCTGAAGAATACCCAATCCAGGCCTACTTATTTTTCTACGCCCTGATGGGCTGCAACTCTTTCAAGATGCCTGCAAATCTTGAAAGTAATATGAAATGGGTTGTAAATATAAAAACAGATGACAAATTGGCAATTACTTTATAATTTCTAATTTTTTCACATTTTCAGATTCCTATTTCACTGGGCATTAACCTAATTTAAATATATCTTCAAAGTAATTTAAATCTGGCTTGACATTTCGGTATTAAAAATAGTTTGGAACCCACAGAAATATGCGAAATTGGCCCTGGCCAACCAAAAAAACGACTGCAATAAATTGCATAAGAAGTTACCATGAGCTATATATAAATTATTAAAAAAAAGAGGGAGTGGTCTGACTTGTGGGCCTATTTAGTTGACGCGTATGCAAGATTTTTTTTAGTTATTATATACTACGCCAACAAATGATTCTAGTAGACGTAACCGTTGGATGTCAATCCAACGGCCGTCGTGTTTTTTCAATCTCTGATCTTCTTGCTCCAGCCGCCAAAGCAGCGCTGGCGGGACCGCCTCCCTCCTCCCGTGGCCGGCTGTGCTGCCGCGTAGGCCTCAGCGCCCCCTACTACTCCCACCGCTGGCCAGGGCATCCCTCTACTCACCCACACCCCCTGTTATTCTGCGGCGACGGCAGCCTCACACCGCAGCCGAACCGGTGAACCCTCGTACTCCTCTCCGCGCCGGCTTCCACTGCCGCGTCTTCCCCGGCTCCGCGTCGTCCCCTTCCTAGGCCTCGCCGTCGTCCACCGCCGTGGTGCTCTCGACGCAGCGTGGTCAATGTGGTCAATGACCGACTTCCATCGGAAGAGTACTGTACGTGGAGAGGCTGACAGCTGGGTCCATGGTAGCCACAAGGAAGTGCCTCCTTATTACGCGGAAAATAATTATTCCTCCACCTGACAGCAGGGACCCACCGGACGGGCCACCAGTATTTCATGAAAAAAAACGTTTCCCCCTGACTGCTGCGACCCACAGGACGGGCCACCGTATTTCACGAAAAAAACGTTACCCCCACTGTCAGCTCGGACCCACCGGAAGTGCCTCCTTATTATGCACAAAAAAATGAATACCCCCTGCTAGCTGGGACCAACCTTGGTGGGAGGCTGACTTGTGGGCCTACTAAGTTGATTGGGACGGAGGCCTTTGTCAACTTTAGTCAATAAATGAACGGTTCTAGCTCTAGTGACCATACGATGTCCATCAAACGGCCGTAGTGCTTCTTCAACCTCTGGTCTTCTTGCTCCAACCGCCCAAAGCAGCGTCGGTCGTGCCGCCTGCTCCTGCCGCCCGTGGCTGGCTGTGATGCCGCGGAGGCCTCACCGCCCCCTACTACTCCTACCACTGGCCAGGCCATCCCTCTACGCACCCACACCCCCTGTTATTCTGCGGCGACAGCAACCTCGCACCGCAGCCGAACGAGTGAACCCTCATACTCCTCTACGCATGGGCATCCACTGCCGCGTCTTCCCCGGCTCCGCGTCGTCCCCTTCCTAGGCCTCATCGTCGTCCACCGCCCTGGTGCTCTCGGCGCGGCGTGGTCAACGTGGTCAAGGAACACTACAAGAAATATGTCAACTTATGACCTTCTGTCAGTGACCCTGGAAGAATTGGTCATAGATTTATGACCATTTGAGACCAATTGGTCAAAAGCTGTTCGAGGGGCTCCAAACCCTAAACCATTGTGACCATTTTGGTCAGAAAGGTCATAATTTCCTTACATGAAATGGTCATAAAGCAAACAGCGCTAGTCCGCTGCCTTAACGACCAATATAGATGGTCATAGCCTTGTAAATTGTGGTGGGTTGTGATGACTAGGTGCCATCTCATCAGTTTTGCCTATGTGTCATCTCCATGTGGCAGTTTTGGCCCTAGGTTGTGAAGCAACCTATATTTCTATCATTCCCAAAATTTCCGAAAAAATCTCATAAATTCTTTGGGTCATATCTTCATCAAATATGTAAAAATCCCTCCTTGCCTAGTTCAAAACTAATTCAACAATATTCATTTTCCTATTATGTTCACAACAACACTTTATGAAGGAAGTGCTATTTATATATTCTTGATTTCCCTAGGAATTTTTGGGCACTATTTCCTATCCAAATCATTACCGCATGACAAAATTCAGCTCCATTTGCCTAGCAAATCTTCCTCGGCAAATTTCCAAAGTTTTTGTCCACCTAGAAGCATTGTGAAGGAAGTACCTTTTTTATATCTCTAAATGACATGAAATTTATACAGTTCCTTCATATGACCAAATTATCACCCTCCTCCAAATTGCAGCTCAGTCAAATCATCTATGTGAGCCCAGGTTCAATTTATATTTTATGGCCAAATTGGCACATTGCAAATAAAGTGTTATATAGACCCCTCCTATTACCCTCAAACTTTTCGGGCACTCTTACATACCCAAATCATTGCCACGTGATAATATTCAGCTCAATTTTCCTAGTACATCTTTCTCGGGAAATTTCCAAAGTTTCTACCTCGAGAGAAGCTTTATGAAGTAAGTACTAGCTAGGCTTACCCAAATGATCTGAAAATTTGCCAGCGCATGACCATACCTAAGTAACTTACCTACACCAATTTTGAGCTCATTTCATTCATCCAATCTCTCTCACTAGTTTTCCTAAGTTTCTGTCCATAGAAGAGCATTGTGAAGGAAGTACCACTTTGGCATGTCCAAATGGTATCAATTTTCTACAATGCTTTCCTATGCCCAAATAACCATCCTCCACAAAATTTCAGCTCAATCCATTCATTATTTTGAGCCCAGCTTCAACATTCATATTTTTGTCCAGCATGGTACTTTGCAAAGCAAGTACCACCTAGGATCCTCCTTTTGATCTAAAAATTTGTGAAGACATTCTCCTTAGTAGATGATCATCCTCAGCCAAAACTCACGCCCATTGGCCATGTGCATTTTCTATACCGCTAATCAAACACTTGGCTGCTAATTCATGTTTGAGCATCGATCGGTCTCCTCGTGAGAATCTCATGTTGTAAATTTCTTCCTAGAACCAACCTGGGGAGTGCCCAACCCACTAGACATGCCTAGGCCGCCCAGAACACATGGCAACATTACGGTCACGCGGTGACCACGCGACGGGCATGCGAGTTTACATGCTCTAGAGTTGGGGCCCTCGGCCACCGCCCAAACCTCGATGTATCGCCACCAAACCATGTATTTATGATTAAATAGGTCCTTGTGTAACTAGAAATGATTTTTGGAAAAAATAAATAGCAAACTATGAGGCAGCTGCAGTTCAAATTTGACCCGCTTCCAACTGAATCGGCGGAAATTTGTCTTTTTCACGAGAGGTGGATCAAATTTTTTTACACCCAACAATTTTGTTAATTGTGCATTATATATGTCCTAGTATTTTATAAAAATGATTTGGTCCAATTTTGCAACAATTATTTGGTAGTTCCTTAACAAAAAAACCTCCTTTTGGGCACTTGGAAAATGAAAAATGAATTTTCCGTGCAAAGAAAATGAAAACTTCCTTAGGCAACATTGTTTGGAGTTCCAAGATTTACCCTTGTGCACAATATGAGATCATTTGAACAAACTATGCCATGAATGTGGCCATAAGATTGATCATTTGGCCTGAAAGCCATGAATCTTCACGCATGATAGCTCATTTCTGAGAACACTTTTTTAAAATAATTACCGTATTACAAGTTTATTATTTTTCCTGGAAACTTGGTCACATATAATGACACAATGCAAAGGTTTTCCAATTTTTTGACTTTTTTTGAATTTTTTATGCCCATTTCAAAATGCGGTCAAAACGGCAGGCTTGACCGTTCCTAGCTAGTGGTTGAATCTTGGAATTTTTTTGCTGTTTCTATGATTAAATAGATACTTATTTACCTATAAATGATTTTTGGAAAAAATAAAGAGCAAACTATGAGGCAGCTGCAGTTCAAATTTGACCCGTTTCCAACTGAATCGACGACAATTTGTCTTTTTCACCAGAGGTGGATCAAAACTTGTTTCACCCAACCATTTTGTCAATTGTGCATTATATATGGCCTAGTATTTTATAAAATTGATTTGGTCCATTTTTGCAACAATTATTTGGTAGTTCCTTCACAAAAAAATCTCCTTTTGGGCACTCGGAAAATGAAAAATGAATTTTCCGTGCAAAGAAAATGAAAACTTCCTTAGGCAACGTTGTTTGGAATTCCAACACGTACCCTTGTGCATAATATGAGATCATTTGAACAAACTATGCCATGAATGTGGCCATAAGATTGATCATTTGGCTTGAAAGTCATGAATCTTCACGCATGATAGCTCATTTCTGAGAACACTTTTTTAAAATAATTACCATATTACAAGTTTATTATTTTTCCTGGAAACTTGGTCACATATAATGACACAATGCGAAGGTTTCCCAATTTTTTGATTTTTTTAATTTTTTATGCTCGTTTCAAAATGCGGTCAAAACGGCGGGCTTGACCGATCCTAGCTAGTGGTTGAATCTTGGAATTTTTTTGGTGTTTCTATGATTAAATAGATACTTATTTACCTCTAAATGATTTTTGGAAAAAATAAAGATCAAACTATGAGGCAGCTGCAGTTCAAATTTGACCCGCTTCCAACTGAATCGACGACAATTTGTCTTTTTCACCAGAGGTGGATCAAAACTTGTTTCACCCAACCATTTTGTCAATTGTGCATTATATATGGCCTAGTATTTTATAAAATTGATTTGGTCCATTTTTGCAACAATTATTTGGTAGTTCCTTCACAAAAAAACCTCCTTTTGGGCACTCGGAAAATGAAAAATGAATTTTCCGTGCAAAGAAAATGAAAACTTCCATAGGCAACATTGTTTGGAATTACAACATGTACCCTTGTGCACAATATGAGATCATTTGAACAAACTATGGCATGAATGTGGCCATAAGATTGATCATTTGGCTTGAAAGTCATGAATCTTCACGCATGATAGCTCATTTCTGAGAACACTTTTTTAAAATAATTACCATATTACAAGTTTATTATTTTTACTCGAAACTTGGTCACATATAATGACACAATGCGAAGGTTTCCCAATTTTTTGATTTTTTTTATTTTTTTATGCCCGTTTCAAAATGCGGTCAAAACGGCGGGCTAGACCGTTCCTAGCTAATGATTAAATCTTGGAATTTTTTTGGTGTTTCTATGATTAAATAGATACTTATTTACCTATAAATGATTTTTGGAAAAAATAAAGAGCAAACTATAAGGCAGCTGCAGTTCAAATTTGACCCGTTTCCAACTGAATCGACGACAATTTGTCTTTTTCACCAGAGGTGGATCAAAACTTGTTTCACCCAATCATTTTGTCAATTGTGCATTATATATGGCCTAGTATTTTATAAAACTGATTTGGTCCATTTTTGCAACACTTATTTGGTAGTTCCTTCACAAAAAAACCTCCTTTTGGGCACTCAGAAAATGAAAAATGAATTTTCCGTGCAAAGAAAATGAAAACTTCCTTAGGCAACATTGTTTGGAATTCCAACATGTATCCTTGTGCACAATATGAGATCATTTGAACAAACTATGCCATGAATGTGGCCATAAGATTGATCATTTGGCTTGAAAGCCATGAATCTTCACGCATGATAGCTCATTTCTGAGAACACTTTTTTAAAATAATTACCATATTAAAAGTTTATTATTTTTCCTGGTTACTTGGTCATATATAATGACACAATGCGAAGGTTTTCAAATTTTTTGATTTTTTTTTAATTTTTTATGCCCATTTCAAAATGCGATCAAAACAGCGGGAATGACCGTTCCTAGCTAGTGGTTGAATCTTGGTATTTTTTTGTGTTTCTCTGATTAAATAGATACTTATGGATTTTTGTAAAAAACAAAGAGCAAACTACAAGGCAGCTACAGTTCAAATTTGACCCACTTCCAACTGAATCGGCCGAAAATTGTCTTTTTCACGAGAGGTGGATCAAAACTTTTGACACCCAACCATTTGGTCAATTGTGCATTATATATGGCCTATTATTTTATAAAAATGATTTGGTCCAAATTTGCAACAAATATTTGCTCGGTCCTTCACAAAAAAACTCATTTTGGACACTCGAAAATTAGAAAATGAATTTTCTGTGCAAAGAAGATGAAAGCTCTATTTTGCAATATTGTTTGTCATTTTAATATGCACACTTATGCAAAAATACGAGATCATTTTGACAAACTATGCCTTTGTTATGTTTAGGAAAATCAGAGTGGATTGGATGGACCAATGAGATGCGAGGAACGGCCTTCACGTGGATCACCAAATTGGACTCAATCTGAGCCATCCGTGGCGCACCCATCCAACGGTGGAGCTTCTCCCGAGAAAAAAAAACCTAACTCACCCACCCACCCTTCCCTCGAGCCCCTAGATCTGGTCCATCAACCGCTGACCCACTCTTTCCCCCTCCCCTCGACCCCCAGATCCCACTTCCTCCTCGCTCTCTGTCGATCCCCTGCATTCCAGCCGCCGCCGACGCTCGCCTCCATCCTCTCCCCAACCCCGGTCGGCCTCCACTCCACTCCACCGCCGGCGCCAACCCAACCACCGTCGCCCTCCCCCCTCCTTTCTCCTCACCCAAGAACGAGAGGGGGGGAGAGAGCCGACGGTCAGATCCACTCCCCGGCCACCGCGGCCCTCCACCGCGTCTCGCCTGCCAGGGACCGGGCGAGGAGCTCGCCGGCCGTCGTCGAGGTAAGCGCACGCCCGGCTCCTCCCACCCGTCGCGCCAGGGCATTTGCTCTTGCCCCTCGCCCGGATCTGACCCTGAGCTATGGTTTTGCGGCCGCAGATGTCGTCCGAGGCGGCGAAGGTGGTGGTGCCGGAGTCGGTCCTCCTCAAGAGGAAGCGGGAGGAGCTCTGGGCCAGCTCCTCTCACCCAACCTCCCAACCTCAGCCCCGCCGCCGCGTCAGCACCTCCGCCATGGTTGGTTGGTTGGATGCCCTCCTCAACCAGGCAGCACAGCGGCAGAGGACCCCTCCGGTGACCAACCATGGAGATTTTCCTAGGGTTTCGATCGGCGCGTCTCCGGCTAGCATTCTCCGGTGAGCCTATAGCTTCTCCGACGACCCACATGGTACGCCCTCCTACTCCAGCCCCTCGACTCCCCTATCCTGCTCTTCCTCTTATTCCCTTTCCTCATCTTATTTTTCTGGATCTATTGATCTGATTCTTGTGGTTGGTTTGTGCAGGCCATCACCATCACCATGGAAGGTGCTAGCTTCGGCTGTGATTCAAGGAGATGAGCCCGGCGTGGCGGTGGCTTGTGGGGAGGACGCAGGACTCCAAGCCCTTCTTCACCTTCGCGGCGGCTACAGCGTCATGCAGCTCACCAGCTCCCGCAACGACAAGCTCGAGGCCCACCTCCGCTCCAACGCCCGACCGAAGACCATCGTGCGTGCCTCCCCCTCCCCCTCTCCCTCCCCCTCATCGTTTACCAGATCGCGCGTCGTGCTTGATTTGATTTGTCCAGGCGAGTAGAAGAAATGTCACCGGAAAGGGGATCGATATGATTTTGAGCCCCTAGTCGTTTAGCAGAATCTATGCCTTGCTTGATTTGAACATAATCCGGTAGTCCCTGCTCTGGATTGTAGTAACTCGTCATTACAGTATATGAATCAGTTACTTTTAGTAGTATTTGCCATTTGAACAAGCTACCGTTATCCGAAACATATGGATTGGTCAATTGCTTCTGTTGTGTAGTTGAATGGATTGGATATAAGGGATGATTTTACAAGTAAATGTGAAAATTGGGACTATGAATTATTTTTGTAACTTGTTTCTGTGTTCCATGTGCATGTTTGCAGCATCAGTTTTGCCACGACAAAATGATGCACATTGTATTGAACATTTCTGATCATGTTGGCGTGGGCTATAAGTCTACGTTAACATGATTTTATCCATTCAACTACCTGCTTGCTCACTTCATGGCACTTGAGAACATTCATGTTATGTTTTATCCATTCTTACATTCTGGCATCTAGTACTTCAACGATCTCAGAGTGCTCCGTGGCGGTTTAGGACATGCTTATCCTTGCAAAAAAATTGAGCTCAAGCAATACTAATGTTTATATCTATCATTCAGTACTACTATTTATATCTAAACAAGACCTTATGATTTACACAGGTCGGGTTGTCGCAGGTTCCATGGAGCCCCCCTCCCCTCATCAAGCTCGGCGCCAAGAGCGAGGAGCTGCTCTTCGCCTCGCCTCGCCTCGCACAAGCGACATCGTCAGGTTGCAAGCAAATATTCCTGTCTTCTCTTTCACTAGTGCCAACCCTTGCTTTCGTTGTTAATAATACACGCATGCTCCACAACTAATACACAAGATGCATTTCCATCCCATCTAGTAGGTGCTGACTCGATGCAAACAAATAAAATAAAATGAGTAGGTGTTGACTGCTCACAGCCCATATATGTTGAACGATACTAGCTGCTGTACCAATGTGATGTTGCTTGCTTGATTGATGACTGGTTGTCATTAACTAGAAAAGAGAAGAAAACCTTGCCAATTTAGTTCTGTTATATACTATTGATAACTATCCTGTCAATACATGCTTGTTCTGTAACTTGTTATCTCGATTGTTCAAATGATAATTAAGTTGTGTTCGATTGATGTCCTGCTAGCTGCTACTTTTAATTTTTACTGTCATGATGTTGATACTTCTTAGAATATGTTCAGTGCCTTAATTCTAGTAGTATTTGTTATCGAAAACATGATTGTATTGTGAGCCATCAAGTTCTTGGAGTCTTCTTAAAGCTTGCTGGTATTTACCTTTTTCCACCAATATAATATTTGCTAATATTTACTCCTCATGGTTGCTACTGTTATCCATGCCCTCATGCTTCAAGATAGACTCCTAGCTGCTTGTGTATCTGTTTATTATTCTATTCATTATTCTTTTCCTAGTTGTTCTTTGTTGGAAGATATTGCTTTCATTCTGAATTGGCAGCCATGATAACGATCATTTTCATTCTTCTACAGGAGCTCTAGGTTGAAGAAGTTAAATGAAGGGAACGCTTCATCTTTATAGCTAGTTTTATGTTCCTGTGTGTTTTATGTTCCTGGGTGTTGTACTTCATAGCAGCACTTCCTGGGTGTTCCTGGGTGTTCTAAATTCCTGGATGATGTGAACTATGGCATGATTGTAATATATATAATATACTCATTTTGGTCGTCATTTGTGAAAATTTGTGTGATTGAAATACTCAAAATATTGATCATTTATTGTTTTTTTGAGGTGATGATCCTTAATTGCTGATACATCAGAAATGAAGCAAATACTATTTGGGCCCTAAAAAGGCCACAAATCAAATAATTCAGAAGAAATGAAAAAAAAATCGCTTAAAAATCAATTGTGAAAAGGTGAAGGCCAAGAAAATAAAAAGGGCTAGGCCCAAAAATAACGAGGCTGAAATGTTGGGCTTGGCCCATCTACCTAATCAAAATTAATATGAGAAAAAAACACGAATAGGCCGAATTGTTGGGCTAGGCCCATGTAGAAAACCGAATTGGACCGGGCTGAATCTTGTGCCACATCAGCTTGCCACGCTGGATGCCTACGTGGCCTGGGGAGGTTGCTAGTGACCAAAACACCATAGTAGGAATATTTTGGTCGTAAACGTCCACGACCTTCTCACAGAGAAGGTCGCTATAGTCAGTTTACGAAGGCCAGCTTTTGATCTTCTGTTTTTGGTCACAAAAAGGTCGTAAATGGAAATTTGTGACCTTTCAGTGACCAATAGTGGTGGTCACAAGTTGACATATTTCTTGTAGTGGAATGGCTTCCATCGGACGTGGACTGTACGCGGAGAGGCTGACAGCCGGGTCCACGGCCGCAGCAAGGAAGTGCCTCCTTATTACGCGCAAAATAGTTATTCCTCCACCTGACAGCGGGGACCCACCGGTCGGGCCACTGTATTTCCTGAAAAAAGGTTCCCCCTGTCTACTGGGACCCACCAGCTACATCTTCGCACGCAAGGAAGTGCACCCGAAAAAAAACGATTCGCCCCCCTGACTGCTGGGACCCACCAGCTACATCTTCGCATGCAAGGAAGTGCGTCCGGGCAAAAAACTGATTCGCCCCCCTGACTGCTGGGACCCACCAGCTACATCTTCGCACGCAAGGAAGTGCGTCCGGGCAAAAAAAACGATTCGCCCCCCTGACTGCTAGGACCCACCAGCTACATCTTCGCAGGCAAGGAAGTGCCTGACAGTCGGGACCCACCTAGTCGAAGCGTACGTAGCATTGTCATTCTGGTCGTGAACGTGTACATACATATTGGTCGATGTAGAGGCGCGCGCGTGTCGTGGTAGAGGCGCGCACGTAGCATGTACATGTACGTACAGCGGCGAGGGTGCAAGAAAGAAAATACGGCCACGTACGTACATACGGGCAGGGTCTCAAACGCCTAATCGCGCATACGTACATGGCTGGGTCGGAACAGAGAAACAACATCTTCATCGTGTTCATGGGGAGGCAACGGAATGCGTCGTGTTCATGGGGAGGCAATGGAATGCGTCGTGTTCATCGGGAGGCAACGGAACGTGTGGGAGCCAACCGGCTGGGTCGGAATGGAATGCGTGGTCGTGTTCATCGGGAGGGCTTGGACGGAACAGGCGATGGAAACGAGGCCTGGCGTACCGCACAACGAAGGAAACGGCCTTGTGTTCGACCGGCCACGTTCGAAACGGGATCCTGTTCATCGGGAGGGGTCTGGCGTACCGCATAACGGAGGAAACGGACCTCCTACGGTCGAAACGGGGGTCCTATTGATCGGGAGGGGTGTGGCGTACCGCAAAACGGAGGAAACGGACCTCCTACGGTCAAAACGGGGGTCCTGTTGATCGGGAGGGGTGTGGCGTACCGCAAAACGGACGAAACGGACTTGTGTTGGAGCACTACGGTCAAAACGAGGGTCCTGTTCATCGGGAGGGGTGTGGCGTACCGCAAAATGGGACTCCACGGGATACTGTTCATCTCCACCGTCGACCTCCTCTAGCCTCCACGGGCTACCGTCGACCTCCTCCAGCCTCCACGGGCTACCGACGACCTCCTCCAGCCTCTACGGGCTCCTGTTCATCCAGCCTCCACCGCGCGCTACTCCACCAGCTACTGTTCAACCACCCCTCCACGGGCACCCCTCCACCGTCTACTGTTCATCCAACCCTCCACACCACGGGGTCCTGTTCAACCACCCCTCCACGGCCACCCCTCCACCGTCTACTGTTCATCCAGCCCTCCACACCACGGGTTCCTGTTCATCCAGAGGCAACGCCACCGCTCACTGTTCATCCAATCCCCCCCCCCCCGCAATGCTCACTGTGCATCCCAGAGGCAGCATCGATCGGCTTCAGTTAGTAGCAGTAGCGAAGGAATCGCTCCATCGGGTTCAGTTAACAGCCATTGATGGATCGCTCAGGTTCAGTAATGCGTAGCCTACAGTGCAATCGCTTGGGTTTAGTTAGAGCCCAACGCCTCGCTCGGGTTCAGTTACAGCAAACACCTCGCACACACGTGCGTACGTACGAGAGAAACGCGCATCACTCGGCCCCCGACCTCCCACCGTAACCGGCAACTCCCCGAAATTTTCCTCCCCATCGCTTCTACAACGGTTTTTTCCGTCATGGACAGCCCAAAGAATGTCATGCAGCTGCGTCTCCGGCCCGCCCAAGACGAAAAGCCCATTTTCTGTCATGATTTTTTGTCATAGAAGTAGGAGCCCACCACATCTATGATGATACCGGGTTTTGTCACAATTATTGTCATAGAAGTGTCATATGTATGACAGGAAAAAAATTCGTTCGGCCCAAAATGTCACGGATGTGTCTTTTTTTGTAGTGTATGAATTATTTTACTTTTAGAGTTGTGTTGTGATACCTTCCCGTGAGTCCCTGATCTTGATCGTACACATTTGCATGCATGATTAGTGTACAATTGAATCGGGGGCATCACACTACATCATTTGCTGGAAGTAAGAGGCATATGATGCTACGGAGCTGTTCAAAGTTGTTTTGGAACGGAGTTCCGGATAGAATAATTTGCTTTTTCATACGAATTTCAGAAAAGGCCTTTCAAATAGCGATATTCGGAAGGCTCTTGCTGAACTTAGTACCAAAAAGCTAATTATCCTATCCGGGACTCCGTTCCAAAACAATTTTGGAGAGCTTCATACCATTATGCGCATGTTACTTCCGGCTAATGATTAACCCATGGTTTTATTGAATCCTTTGACACTAGACAACGTGACATATACAAGCGTAGATGAGATTAGAAAAAATATGGACCAGTTTCTGCACATCCAGAATGACGCTATTTTGTTAAATCCCTTGTTTGACATTCATGAGAGAGGCAGTCCGGACGTCAGACATTCAGGAGAGAACTCCGGTAACTCTTCAACATGAGGGGGGATGTCTATCACCCCCTCTCTCCCGACCAAACCCTAGAAGTGTCGAGGCCACCCCAAACCCTAGAAGCGTTGCCGAGGCCACCCCAAACCCTAGAAGCGAACTTACCGAGTTAAAAGAACATTGTCGTCGAGGCCACCCCAAACCCTAGAAGCATTGTCGAGGCCACCCCAAACCATAGAAGCGTCGAGGCCACTAATTAATATTCCTTGTTATGATTAGCTAGCTAAGTCTATGTTTGCCACTAATATATCCATCTCTCATGTTTGTATATTAATTGCCATGTTGTAATATTTGCAGAAACTATGGATCAACAAAGAGACTTGGAAAAAGAACAGTTGTTGGGGGATATAATCTTCGGCGGAGGTGATGTCTTGTCGTTTCTCAACAACACCGATGGTCTGGAAGGAGAGGATGAAGCGGGCTCCGGTGATCGAACAATGGAGGAGGAAAGTCATGATCATGATGGCTCCGGCGACCGAATGCCAGTGGAAGAAGGAGACCGTGATGACGGCTCCGGTGACCGAACAGAGTCGGGATCAGCTGTTGCAAAGTCCAGCGAGGTATATATATTAATTAAGCCTGTGATGACTAGCTAATTGATGCATTAATTGTCTTGGTATGTACATATGTTAACTCTTCTTTCTTCTTTTATAGCCCTCTGAATCGAGCCGAACTTCGGTAATGAGATGAGGCCCAAAGAAAAGGTTGCGCCTGGATGAAAGGTTCACGATCACAGCAATCGCGAACGATGGCCAACCAATTGAACCTAGGCGGACCAAGGATGCACTTTCTGCTCAGTGCGGAGCTATTGTTAGGACAGCATCCCGATCAGCATCCAGCTATGGAATAAGCCTAAGAAATAAGACCCTCAAGTTTCTTATGTCACTGATAGAGAGAAAGATGATCTTTGGACCTCGCTGAAGGCAAATTTCACCCTACCGCCATGGGAGGATCCGAATAAGCCAGTTATAGAGCCATTGGTCAAGGCGTGTTCTCTTAAGAAGATGGCAGATCTATTCAGGAGGTGGAAGAAAGAGTTGTCAACGTTCATAGACAAAGGGAAGACTCCAGAATTCACCGGTCGATTTGAGAAGATAAGAGATCATTGGCCTAAATTTGTGGCCTACAAGACATCGGACAAGAGTAAGAAAATGTCAGAGATAAACAAGATAAATGCTACAAAGAAGCTGTATTGCCATCACACGAGGTTAGGCGGCTACCTCAAAGCCCGGTCGTTGTGGGACAAAGCTGAGAATGACCTGATTGTTAAAGGGGTCGAACCAGAGACATTGAACTGGCCAGACCATTCAAGGACTTGGTTCTTTGGGGTTGGGGGAACTTTGGACCCTGAAACAGGGAAGTGTCATTGGACGGACGAGCAACTTGCAATACCCATCACGAAGCTTCAGGTAGCAATCAAGGCAGTGCGGGAAGGGACGTTCATTCCCGACAGAGAGAATGATGAGATGACTGAGGCCCTCGGGAATCCTGAGCACCCTGGACGAACACGAGGCACGCCAGGCTCCGTTGCATGGAAGATTGGGTTTCCCGGCGCAGGCGGTTACAAAACCCGGGAGAGGAAGAGGAAACAGGAGCTGAGCAATATACAGAAGCGCAATGCAAGAGTACTAAAGCTAGAGGAACAAGTTGAGAGACAGCGAGCTGCCGACCAACCATCTCAGCGGCACGAAGCTACCCCGCCATCTCAGTGAAGAAGCAGCGTGGCTCCCAAGGAGATCGTTTAGTAGCCTGACTTCACGGCTCCTATCTACCCCGTGGATGCTATCACGGAGGCTCAACATTGCCAACTTATGACAAAATGGCAAAACATCACCCTGAAGGCGTCTGTCCGCACTGTTTCACCTCCTCAACCCGACAGAACTTTTCACTGTCGTCCGATTCCACAGGGCTATGCTATTGTGATGGCGGATGAAGTAATGGAGGGATTTGAGGAGCTCGAGCTTGACCACCCTACAGGTGAAGGGGAGATTCAGCTGGGTCTTGCTCTGAAGACTCCATGTCTATGGCGGAAGGAGTACATCAAGCTTCCAAACTGGACGCCTCCGCCTCCTCCTCCTCCTCCTCCTCCAGCGAGTCAGGGCACTCTGCCACCTCCTCCGCCTCCTCCTCTGGCGAGTGATCAGGGCACTCTGCCTCCTCATCCGCCTCCTCCGGCGCATGGTGGCACTCCGGCTCCTTCTTCGCATCCTCCGACGAGCACTCCGCCTCCTCTGGTGCATGAGGGCACTACGACTCCTTCTCCGCCTTCGCCGGCGCGTCGGAGCACTCCGCCTCCTCTGGCGTGTCAGCGGACTCTGCCGCGTTAGCAACGGCGGAAGAGAGAGGCCGTCGCTCCGGCGGCTAGCAATACAAGCAGAGGAGTTAAGCAATTCAAATACCGTCCATCTCTCAAGGCTCTAGAAAAGTTACCATATGAAAGGATCGACAAGGAAAACAAGGACATCAGTCATGCCCAAGTGAGGGACTTTTTTGCACAGAAACCTCCACCTCTGAAGGAAACGATAGATCCGGTGAAAGTGAAGCGGACTGTCGATGCCCTGAAGTGACCACCATCGCCTCCGCCGGATTCCAACTATGTGCGTGCTATTAAGAAGGCATATGAGGAAGTGGAGCGGTCGGGAAGTACTTGCAGTGATGCAAGGTTAGCAGCACAAAGAAGTGGGAAAAAATTCCCCAGCTCGGCGAATAGGCAAAGCAAACGTGCTCCTTGCTCAAGGTGTCTAGCGATATCATCACTAATCATCCGGGGATGGTGCCCGGTACCAATCTTGCTCATTACCTGACCAATGATATAGAGTTTGAAACAATGGAGGTGGACGAATTCAGATTCCAGTATGGGCAACCTCTCATAAAACCTGATCATCCTCCTCCTCTAACAATGATGATGCGAAGACTCCATGAATGGTACATGGAGAGATGCCGCAAGTCTGTGAAGCATACTTTGACGATGAGAATTAAAGAGGAGCACAACCTCGTTGGAATGGATATTTTGAATATTGAATTTGACGAGTTATTCCAGTTATACAATCAAAAGGACCTCGACAAAGCACTCGTGACTTGCTACTGTCTGTAAGTACTACTTCTGTAATAACTAACAATCTATATATAGATCACTCTTTCATTGCATATGCAGGTTGAAGATCGTAGATATCTATGACATTGGGTTCATTAACCCAAATATCATACATGAATGGACGGTCAAAAACAATGTCACAGAAACCGAGGACAACTTGCTACAATTGTTTCTTAAAAATCAAAACAAAGATAAAATACTCTTTCCTTACAACTTCAAGTGGGTGTCACTGTCTTGTGCATATTCGGTTTCCCTTAATCGAGGTTAATTATAGTAATGTAATTGATGAGTTATGCATGCGTGAGCAGATTTCACTTTATTTTGCTAGAGATTAAGCTTGAAGCTGGAATAGTAACCGTCTTAGAATCGAGAAGAAAAGATCCTTAGGAGTATGCGGACATGACTGATATTCTCCAGAAGTAAGTTCAATCGATCATTATCGCACCATATCGGCAACTTTGTTCATTTCTTGGTATCAAATAATTATTCTCTTTGTCTGGCAGGGTTTGGAAACAGTTCACCGTAATTACGCTGGGACTGCCGATGGGGCTGCAATTTAAACACCAGAAAGTAAGTACTACTAGCTAGTTCCGTGCATCTCCCATTGATTCTGGCTAGTTTCATCAATACCATTTAGCATGCTTGATTATCAGTTTGATTGAGCTATATTTCTCATAAAGTGCTTGTGGCAGGAAGCCGAGAATGATTTTTGTGGATACTACGTTTGCGAGTTCATCTACAACTCGACGACCTCTAAGCGGGGCTACTCTGAAAAATAGTATGAGGTACATATATATTCGGTTTCTCTCTGTATTAATTCACAATTTTATTTTATTACCATCATTTGTGTTGAATTTCATTCATATATATGTATTGACCCACTTCTTCAAATTATACGTGGCAGATGTGGGATGAACTCCTACGACATGATCGCATACGAGCTATTCAAGAGGAATTGGCGGGATTCTTTCTTGACCACGTAATAATAAAGCCGGAGAATACCATGTGGAAGTTCAAATATGTTAGAGTTTGTATGAGATCTTATATTGTATATATGTAGCTAGTAACGTCGGATAGATATACGAAAACTTGTTGTTCGACCAATCTCTCGGAGAAAGAGAGGTCACTTCTCTCTGTATATGTTCATGACGATCTTGTGTACTTAATGGTTCCTTCATTTGCTTACTAACTAGCGTGTCGAGTTCTCTATAGCTATACGTATAGTAGCTAGCATCGACCAAGCACGAAGATAAAGAGAGGTCACTTCTCTCTATTAGCTAGCTAACACAATGTATGAAACCCCTAAATTAACCCTCCAAAATCCCCTAACCCCCTGCCCCCCTCTTTTAAAAACAAAAAACAAAAACTCCTGCTCCTGCCATATGCTGACGCGTGGATGCCTTTTGGCCCCGGTTGGTATTACCAACCGGGACTGAAGATCCTCCTATCTCGGCGCCCCGCAACGACCACGTGGAGCCCTTTCTGTCCCGGTTCGTAAGTGAACCGGGACTAAAGGTTTTGGGCTCTAGTCCCGACCCTTTAGTCCCAGTTCCAGAACCGGGGCTAATGGGCCTCTGGAACCGAGACAAATGGCCCGTTTTCTACTAGTGTATGGTCCCCGGGTTTACTTTTATCATATATAAAATCCAAAAATATCTTGCTGCATTTTTATTTCCATTCTTTTATTTTGTAATTTACTTTATCTATCTACCACCACGAGATTTAATCCTTGCAAGCAACCGCCAAGGGGATTAACAACCCTCTTGATCGCATTGGGTGCAAGTATTTGTTTTTGTGTACGCAGGTGCTGTTAACGAGGTTCTGTGTGATTCTCCTACTGGATTGATAACTTTGGTTCTTAACCAAGGGAAATACTTGTTGGAGATATGCCCTAGAGGCAATCATGTATGATGATATTTCCTATGTGTTTATGAATAAAGATAGTCCTTGGACATTATCAATGATGTGTATTAGCAAGTGCGTGACTTGTTTGTGGGACTATGCATTGTATGACGATTGTCCTAAAAGGTCCCTAGTCAAAAGGGTTGTGTGGGCATGCAGCTGACTAGACTAGCATATGACACGGTTGATGGCTTGGTCTCACTAGCCATGGAGCATTGGATGCTAACCGGATAATATGGACTTAGAAGGATCTCGTCAGATTCGACGTAGTTGAATCCGAGTCGAGATAAGGTCCGAGTCGGACAGACCCAATTATGAGACGCAGCGATATGTCATCTGTGAGTCTCTAGTACAACATACGTTCTATGTCCTAAGACCTGAGCTGACGCATATACTCGGGATGGTGACAGACTTGCTTTGGGCCGACCAAACGCTACTCCATAATTGGTGATACGTCTCCAACGTATCTATAATTTTTGATTGTTCCATGCTATTATATTACCCGTTTTGGATGTGTATGGGCTTTACTTTACACTTTTATATCATTTTTGGGACTAACCTACTAACCGGAGGCCCACCCCGAATTGCTGGTTTTTGCCTATTTCAGTGTTTCGAAGAAAAGGAATATCAAACGGAGTTCAAACGGAATGAAACCTTCGGGAGCGATCTTTTTGGAATAAATGTGATCCAGGGGACTTGGAGTGTACGTCAAGCAACAGAGGAGGCGACCACGAGGGTGCCTGGCGTGCCCCCTACAGGCGGGCGCACCCCCCACCCTCGTGGGCCCCTCGAGCATCCACCGACCTACTACTTCCTCCTATATATACCCACGTACCCTGAAACTATCGAGGAGCACCACGAAAAACTATTTCGACCGCCATAACCTTCTGTATCCGCGAGATCCCATCTTGGAGCCTTCACTGGCGCTCCGCCAGAGGGGGAATCGACCATGGAGGGCCTCTACATCATCTCCAAGGCCCTTCCAATGAGTTGTGAGTAGTTTACCACAGACCTTCGGGTCCATAGTAATTAGCTAGATGACTTCTTCTCTCTCTTTGACTCTCAATACAAAGTTCTCCTCGATCTTCTTAGAGATCTACTTGACTCTTTTTGCGGTGTGTTTGTCAAGATCCGATGAATTGTGGGTTTATGATCAAGTTTATCTATGAGAAATATTTGAATCTCCTCTGAATTCTATTATGTGTGATTAAGTTATCTTTGCAAGTCTCTTCGAATTATCAGTTTGGTTTGGCCTACTAGATTGATCTTTCTTGCAATGGGAGAAGTGCTTAGCTTTGGGTTCAATCTTGCGGTGTCCTTTCCCAGTGACAGCAGGGGTAGCAAGGCCCGTATTTTATTGTTGCCATCGAGGATAAAAAGATGGGGTTTATATCATAATGCATGAGTTTATCCCTCTACATCATGTCATCTTTCTTAATGTGTTACTCTGTTCTTTATGAACTTAATACTATAGATGCATGCTGGATAGCGGTCGATGTGTGGATTAATAGTAGTAGATGCAGGCATGAGTCGGTCTACTTGTCACGGACATGATGCCTATATACATGATCATGCCTAGATAATCTCATAATTATTCGCTTTTCTATCAATTGCTCGACAGTAATTTGTTCACCCACCATAATACTTATGCTATCTTGAGAGAAGCCACTAGTGAAACCTATGGCCCCCGGGTCTATCTCTTATCATATAAGCTTTCAATCTACTTTTATTTGCATCTTTTACTTTTCCAATCTATATCATATAAATACCAAAAATATTTATCTTATCATATTATCTCTATCAAATCGCACTTTTGCAAGTGGCCGTGAAGGGATTGACAACCCCTTTATTGCGTTGGTTGCGAGTTCTTGTTTGTTTGTGTAGGTGCGTGGGACTTTTGAGGAGCCTCCTACAGGATTGATACCTTGGTTCTCAAAAACTGAGGGAAATACTTACACTACTTTGCTGCATCACCCTTTCCTCTTCAAGGAAAACCAACGCAAGCTCAAGACATAGCAAGAAGGATTTCTGGCGCCGTTGCCGGGGAGGTCTTCGCTCAAGTCAAGACATACCAAGTACCCATCACAAACTCATCTCCCTCGCATTACATTATTTGCCATTTGCCTCTCGTTTTCCTCTCCCCCACTTCACCCATGTTGTTTTATTTGTCCTCTCTTTCCCAATCTCCTCTCACTTTCGCTTGCCTTTTTGTTTGCTTGTGTGTTGGATTGCTTGTCGCGATGGCGCAAGATAATACCAAATTGTGTGATTTTTCCAATACCAATAATAATGATTTCCTTAGTACTCTGATTGCTCCTCTTAATGATGTTGAGTCTTGTGAAATCAATGTTGCTTTGCTAAATCTTGTTATGAAAGGTCAATTATCCGGCCTTCCTAGTGAAGATGCCGCTACCAATCTAAACAATTTTGTTGATTTGTGTGAGATGCAAAATAAGAAAGATACAGATAATGATATTGTTAAATTGAAGTTATTTCCGTTTTCACTTAGAGATCGTGCTAAAGTTTGGTTTTCGTCTTTGCCTAAGAATAGTATTGATTCATGGAATAAGTGCAAAGATGCTTTTATTTCTAAGTATTTTCCTGCCGCTAAGATCATCTCTCTTAGGAACGATATTATGAATTTTAAACAACTTGATCACGATCATGTTGCCCAATCTTGGGAAAGAATGAAATTAATGATTCGCAATTGCCCTACTCATGGTTTGAATTTATGGATGATCATACAAAACTTTTATGCCGGATTGAATTTTGCTTCTAGAAATCTTTTAGATTCGGCCACCGGAGGCACTTTTATGGAAATCACCTTAGGAGAAGCTACTAAACTCCTTGATAACATTATGGCTAATTATTCTCAATGGCACACCGAAAGATCTACTAGTAAAGAAGTGCATGCTATAGAAGAAATTAATGTTTTGAGTGGAAAGATGGATGAACTTATGAAATTGTTTGCTACTAAGAGTGCTTCTATTGATCCCAGTGATATGCCTTTGTCTACTTTGATTGAGAATAATAATTAATCTATGGATGTGAATTTTTTTGGTAGGAATAATTTTGGTAACAATGCTTATAGAGGAAACTTTAATCCTAGACCGTTCCCTAGTAATTCCTCTAATAATTATGGAAATTCCTACAATAATTCTTATGGTAATTTTAATAAGATGCCCTCTGATTTTGAGAATAGTGTGAAAAAATTTATGATCTCTCAAAAGAATTTTAATGCCTTGCTTGAAGAAAAATTGCTTAAAGTTGATGATTTGGCTAGGAACGTTGATAGACTTTCGCTTGATGTTTATTCTTTGAAACTTAGATCTACTCCTCCTAAGCATGATATCAATGAGTCTCTCAAGGCTATGAGAATTTCCATTGATGAGTGCAAGGAAAGAACCGCTAGATTGCGTGCTAAGAAAGATTGCTTTGTAAAAGCGTGTTCTTCTAGTTTCCATGAAAATAATGATGAAGATCTAAAAGTTATTGATGCGTCCCCTATTAAATCTTTGTTTAGCAATATGAATCTTAATAATGACGGGACTGGAGATGAGTCAACTTTAGTTAAAAGGCGTCCCAATGATTCAGAGTTTTTAGATCTTGATGCTAAATTTGGTAAAAGTGGGATTGGAGGGGTCAAGATTTTAAATAGCATTGAACCCACTATCTTGGATTTCAAGGAATTTAATTGTGATAATTGTTCTTTAGTAGATTGTATTTCCTTGTTGCAATCTGTTTTGAATTCTCCTCATGCTTATAGTCAAAATAAAGCTTTCACCAAACATATTGTTGATGCCTTGATGCAATCTTATGATGAAAAACTTAATTTGGAAGTTTCTATACCTAGAAAACTTAATGATGAGTGGGAACCTACTATAAAGATTAAAATTAAAGATCATGAGTGTTATGCTTTATGTGATTTGGGTGCTAGTGTTTCCACGATTCCGAAAACTTTATGAGATATTCTAGGTTTCCATGTTCTTGATGATTGCTCTTTAAATTTGCACCTTGCGGATTCTACCATTAAGAAGCCTATGGGAAGGATCAATTATGTGCCCGTAGATTTTATCGTTCTCGACATAGATTGCAATCTTTCATGTACTATTATTCTTGGTAGACCTTTCCTTAGAACGATTGGTGCGATTATTGATATGAAGGAAGGGAATATTGGATTCCAATTTCCATTAAGCAAAGGCATGGATCACTTTCCAAAAAAATAAAGTTAAATTACCTTATGAATCTATCATGCGAGCTACTTATGAATTGAGTGCCAAAGATGACACTACTTAGATCTATCCTCGCTTTTATGCCTAGCTTGGGGCGTTAAACAATAGCGCTAGTTGGGAGGCAACCCAATTTTATTTCTGTTTTTTGCTTTTTGCTTCTGTTTAGTAATAAAAAATTTATCTACCTTCTGTTTAGATGTGCTTTCATGTTTTAATTAGTGTTTGTGCCAAGTAGAACCTATAGGATAACCAACGGTGATAGTTAATTTGATTCTGCTGAAAAACAGAAACTTTGCACATACGAAAATAATTTTAGTAATTCATAGAAACGTGATTTTGCATTGATTATTTTTTCTGTAGATCAATAGACAAATTTACCAGGACTTCCTATTTTGGTAGGATTTTTAGAGTTCCATAAGTATTCGGGAGTTACAGATTGCTATAGACTGTTCTGTTTTTGACAGATTCTGTTTTTCGTGTGTTGTTTGCTTATTTTGATGCATCTATGGCTAGTACGGGGGGGGGGGGGGGGGGGGGAGGGGGGGAGGGGTATGAACCATAGAGAATTTGGAATATAGTAGGTTTAAAACCAATATAAATAAAGAATGATTTAATTACAGTACCTTATGTGGTGGTTTTTCTTTCTTGCACTAACGAAGCTTATGAGATTTCCTGTTGAGTTTTGTGTTGTGAAGTTTTCAAGTTTTGGGTAAAGATTTGATGGATTATGGAATAAGGAGTGGAAGGAGCCTAAGCTTGGCGGTGCCCATGGCACCCCAATATATTCAAGGATAACCAAAAGCCTAAGCTTGGGGATGCCCCGAAAGTCATCCCCTCTTTCGTCTTCGTCTATCGGTAACTTTACTTGGAGCTATATTTTTATTCGCCACATGGTATGTGTTTTGCTTGGAGCGTCTTGTATGATATTAGTCTTTGCTTTTAGTTTAACACAATCATCCTTTCTGTACACACCTTTTGGGATAAACCCACTTGATTGGAATTTATTAGAATACTCTATGTGCTTCACTTATATCTTTTGAGCTAGATAGTTTTTGCTCTAGCACTTCACTTATATCTTTTAGAGCACGGCGGTGGCTTAATTTTGTAGAAATTGTTAATATCTCATGCTTCACTTATATTATTTTGAGAGTCTCTTAGAACAGCATGGTATTTTCTATGGTTATAAAATTGGTCCTAGAATGATGGGCATCCAAGTTGAGTATAATAAAAACTATCATAGGAAGTGAATTGGATGCTATGATCAATTTGATACGTGATAATTGTTTTGAGATATGGAGGTGGTGATATTAGAGTCATGCTAGTTGGGTGATTATGAATTTAAATAATGCTTGTGTTGAAGTTGGCAAGTCTTGTAGCATGCATGTATGGTAAAAGTTGTGTAACAAATTTGAAACATGAGGTGTTCTTAGATTGTCATCCTTATATGAGTGGCGGTCGGGGACGAGCGGTGGTATTTTCCTACCAATCTATCCCCCTAGGAGCATGCGTGTAGTTCTTGGTTTTTGATGACTTGTAGATTTTTGCAATAAGTATATGAGTTCTTTATGACTAATGTTGAGTCCATGGATAATACGCACTCTCACCCTTCCATCATTGCTAGCCTCTTCGGTACCGTGCATTGCCCTTTCTCACCTTGAGAGTTGGTGCAAACTTCGCCGGTGCATCCAAACCCCGTGATATGATACGCTCTATCACACATAAACCTCCTTATATCTTCCTCAAAACAGCCACCATACCTACCTATTATGGCATTTCCATAGCCATTCCGAGATATATTGCCATGCAACTTTACACCGTTCAGTTCATCATCATGACACGCATCATCATTGTCATATTGCCTTGCATGATCATGTAGTTGACATCGTATTTGTGGCAAAGCCACCATGCATAATTTTTCATATATGTCACTCTTGATTCATTGCCCATTCCGGTACACCACCGGAGGCATTCATATAGAGTCATACCTTGTTCTAGTTTTGAGTTGTAATTCATGAGTTGTATATAAATAGAAGTGTGATGATCATCATTGTTAGAGCATTGTCCCCAAATAAAAAAAGAAAGGCCAAAAGAAAAAAAGAAAGGCCCATCATCATTATTAGGGCAATGTTACTATCCTTTTCCACACTTGTGCTTCAAAGTAGCACCATGTTCTTCATATAGAAAGTCTTTTTATGTTGTCACTTTCATATACTAGTGGGAATTTTTCATTATAGAACTTGGCTTCTATATTCCTACGATGGGCCTCCTCAAAATGCCCTAGGTCTTCATGAGCAAGCAAGTTAGATGCACACCCACTTAGTTTCTTCGGATTTCGGGTTCCGGCAGACCCTTGGGGTTCGAACTCTGGGGTGCGCACGAAGATCTTTCCCCTACCAGCTCACGTCTCGAGGCCTCGCAAGGAATCTAGGCTAGAAAGAAGAACACACGAGGGACATGAGGTTTATACTGGTTCAGGCCACCATTGTGGTGTAATACCCTACTCCAGTGTGTGGTGTGGTGGATTGCCTCAGGGGCTGATGACGAACAATACAAAGGGAGAATAGCATCACGAGGGGCTGTTCTTGAGCTGGTGCGATGAACTGCTTGGGTGAGTTCAATCGCTTCTCTCTCTCTCTGTCTCTCTCTCTCTCTCTCTCTGATCCATCCGTCTGCCCTGTGGTGGCTAGCTCTATTTATAAAGGGAGGCCCTGGGCCTCTTCCCAAATAATGAGCGGGGAGGGCGCCAACAATTGGCAATTTTGAAGGGGAACATCTAGTACACTTATCCTGACCTAAGTTGGTCTTCGACTGCCAAAGACTCTGGCGGTGCCGCCGTCCTAGGCTCCACGATGACTTCCATCCTGCCGTTCTGCTGGTCTTGGTCTTGTTGCACCGAAACGGTAACCTTTGCCTGATGCCTTGGCCTGTGCTTGCCCCCTTTGCACCGAAGGGGAAACAAGGACACTGCGCAGGCCGGCGCCCGCCTGGCACCTGCCTGGTCTCAATCGTCATGGCTTGCGTCACGGGCACCTCGTGAGGTACCCTGCCTTGATCTCTCCGCCTCCTCACGAGCCTGCCTGGTGAGGCCGCTCCTGAGGAAGCTTCCTGTCGTCCGCCCCGCGAGGGTCTTGAGCTTGAGCTGATGAAGCTGGGCCCCGCGAGGGTCCTATCGTCCGCCCCACTTGAGCCACGCCGCAGGCCGCGGGCAGGCAAGTCTGGGGACCCCCATTCCCAGAATGCCGAAAGTAGGCCCCGGGCCCAAGGCGCGCCCGGACTTGGCTTTGCAGAGAAGCGAAGGGGCAAGTGTGAAGCGTCGCGGGCCCCAATAGCCTGCGGCCTTGAGCGCTGCGTGGCGATTGATTGGACGTGGGTGTCTCCGCTTCCCCACGACGCCTCGGCAACCGCACGACTTGACAAGTCCCTGCATGCAAAAATGGGTCATGATTACCTACGATCGTGGTGGCCGACGGTTGGCCTTCTCCGGCTATAAGTATGGAATGGCGCGAGCCCTTCCAGTCCATCCCTTCCTGCTACTCCTTTTCTTCTTCTTCCTCGCCCTTGCTCCACTTTAATCCAATGGCACCAATCCACCGGTTTTCTGCAGAAGAGAAGGGGAAGGCCCCCCGAGAGGGTCCCGACCCGCTTCCGCCGAAGAAACGGCTAGTCCTCTACCGCCGAGATGAGGGTGCTTGGCAGGAGGCGTCGAGGCCCTGGTACGAGCTGCCGCTGCCTGGGTTCCCGCTGCCCTTGTACGCCCGCATCGAGGGCCCTGGAGAAGAAGGCATTGAGCGGAACCGACGGTGCCGCCGCCAACGCCGGCGAGTTACGGCGGTGTGCGTCGTTCCTCCTGGAGTCCATGCCGAGGGCTCCTCTCGCAAGCTTGTGCTTCACGCCGCCATGCCTCCTCGATCTTGGATTCGCCTTCCTCCCTCCTTCGCCTTCGAGATCCCGTCGAGGGGGCCTCGGGAGCTCTGGCTGCAGCACGCCGACTGCAACACCCCTGCCACCAGGGCGGAGGTCGAGGTTGTTGCCCCGGGCAAGGTCTACCTGACCCGCGGCTGGGGCGAGATCGCCCGAGTCTGCCGGACAGGGGGCACCCTCGTAATCCATCTCAAGTATGATGGCGCCTCCTTGCTATTCTTCAAGGTCTTCGACGCGGAAGGACGCCGGCAGGAATGCTGCCCTAAGGAAGGCGGCCAGAGCATCGTCGTGGCAAGGACCAGGCCCGCCAACCGCTTCCCCGGCAGCTCCTCGGGCAGCAGCGGAGGAGCCGGAGGGTCTAGCGACTCCACCGAGCTTCATGTGACTCCGGAGACGAGCGACAACAGCTACGAGTCCCCGATCTCACGTCGCGCCCGGAGCAGGGCAGCTGCATCAGGCCGCCGACGCCACTGGTCTAGATGGGGTTGGCGTCGGCGCCTGACGGCCCACTGTTGATGATGGCGTCTTCTGCGGAGGCGCACGTAGTTAGCGTTCCTTAGGATTAGCATCTTTTGTTCCCTGCAAGGAATCAAAGTACCACCCCGTGGGGGTATGTAAGGCGCTGGCCATGTCTTTTGTGAATATTATATCTTTATTATGAATCGATGCGAGATGCTTGTCCTGTCCCGGCTCGGCTCCCCCTTTCTTTCCTCACGAGGGCTTGGTGCTCTACGCCGACAGGTCCCGGTCCCCAGGCAAGCTTCAGCCGTCGCTGGTATGCCAGGTCGCGATGCCGTGGTCAAGGCCAGGAGGTGAGCGTCCCAAGGTCCAGTAAGAGCCCCTGAGTCGCGATGCTCAGGAGGTCCCCTTTAGCGCTCGAGCAGCCTCCGCTGGGCAAGAAAGGTAGGCAGCGTTGCCGTGGCAGACCTGCACTAGGCGAGGGTTTAGCGCTGAGTCGGTTCAGTTTTTGCGTGACTTATCTGGTAGGTTTGGAGTGGTTTTCGGCGAAGTGTCGGGCCTGCGTGGCGGCAGCTGAGGTGTTGCTGGGTTAGGTCCTCGTGAGCTTCTTCCCTCTCCCCCGCACTTTCCTTCATGCTCTACGTCCTCAGGTCCCGGCCCTCGAGCGAGCTCAGCCGCCGTTGGTATGACAGGTCGCGATGCCGTGGGTCAAGGCCAGGGGGTGAGGGCTGGAGAGCCAGTAAGAGCCCATGAGTCACAATGCTCAAGCGCCCCCCTTTTAACGTGTAAGCGGATCGTGCCGGAGAGGAGGAGAGAAAGCTCGCGACGTCCCCAGCATTACTTCTGGAGTGAGTCCTACATACCAATCACGAGGGGAAACGAGGTCTGTTGTTATGGTTGCCAGCCAACCATTGGTCGCTCCGAGGGAGTGATTGGGGCACTGAGGGCCTGGTGATGTGGCGCCTTGCGGGGCTGCCATGGCCAGAGCTCGGCCACTCAGATTTTTCGGCATTGCAGGTACGGACCCGTACACAAGTGCCGTGCCAGAGTGAGCGGCTCCAAGGTAGGTGTTAATCGAGCAGGCGATTAGGTCAAGCATGTTAAGCATGAAGGAGCAAATCCATTTAGATAGATGCGGAAAAAGCAAATGCCACTGGGTCAGGCCTGAGCAGCTTGGGGATGATGCAGCCCGAGGGGCGCCCCCAACAAGGTAAGCAAAGAACATGAGCAAAACGGATACATGCCGCAGGGACGGACCCACGCGACCTGTGAATGATGCAGCCTGTGGGCGCTCCCAGCTAAAAATGGAACTTGAAAGATGTCACCTGATACCGTTGGAGATGAAGTGATGCTGAAGTAGCGGACGACGCGTGGTGAGGAGGTCGACCCTCGCAAGCTCCCGGGACCAGGAGCCTCGGGAGGCTCCGGGGGCTCGGGTGGATCTTCGAGGACCATCTCCATCTCCACCGGGACCGCACAACGCCTGACCTCCTGAGCCTCCAGAATGCTTCTCGGCAGACGCTGGTGAACGGCGACCGTGTTCGGCAGGCCGAAAGGCATGCAAACGTAGCTGTGAGGTGGCCCCTCGCAACGCCCCACACGCGAAGGCTAGAGGCACTCCTGAGACGTAGCTCGGTTGAGCCCTGGTACGTCGATGCAGACACGCAGCCCACCATCCTCGCCTGGATGGGGGGCTATGGCGGGCAAACAGCGGCTGCCGCACATGACTCTTGACTCCTGCAGGTCCTGAGTGTTTCTCGCGATGAACTCCTGAGGGTTTGGCCCTCCTTGCCTCATACCTTCCTGAGGGAAATGTGCTTTGAAGCACGCCTCCAAGTGGTGCCCGAGCGCCTCCCTCATGACCTTGGCAAAGTCGGTGGCTCTCCAAGAAAGAGCCCTCGAGCCCTACCCGAGCAGGGCGCCGGGTGTGCCTTCTTATGCGACAGAGGGTGGCGCCCCTTGAACGGGCGCGGATCTTGACGCAACGCCTCCAGAGGTGCCTGCCTCCTGAGGGTTTGGGCCAGGTGAAGTCTTCTTCTTCTTGGGGACCGCCTCGGGAAGTCTTCTGCTCCTGTGATCCGGGTCTTCGATTGCCGCGGCTTGGAAGGCATGCTCAAGAGAACACACTGCATCCCTTTCCTCACAAGGTACTGTGATGACTCCACCGCTTCCTGGCATCTTGAGGACAGTGTAGCCATGGTGAGTCACTGCCATGAACTTGGCCAGGGCTGGGTACCCGAGGATGGCATTGTATGGCAGGCGAATGTGGGCGATGTTGAAGTCAATGAGCTCGGTGCGGTAGTTGTTGTGCTGCCCAAAGGTGACTGGAACGCGAACCTGCCCTATCGGAACAGTGGAACCATCAGTGACTCCTGAGAAAGGCTTGGTCGGCTGAAGCTGATCATATGGCACTTGGAGATTGTTAAATGTCTCGACGGACAGGGCGTTGAGTCCTGCTCCGCCATCGATGAGGGTCTTGGTGACTTGCACATTGCTGATGACTGGGGAGCAAAGCATCGGGAGGACTCCGGCCATTGCTGCGCACTTGAGCTGATCCGCTGAGCTGAACGTGATAGCGCACGCAGACCACCTGAGAGGGTGCGCGGCCTCAAGCTTGGGGAGGATTGCATTCACCTCGCGAGCGAACTGCTTGAAGATGTGCTGTGAGGCTGGGGCCTGGGCGCCGCCCAGGATGCAAGCGATTGCGCGTGGCTCCTGGAAGCCCCCAGCCCCCTCGTCCTGATGCTGGTCTTCATTCCTCCTTGGCGGTGGTGGCAGAGGAGGGAGGCCTGCGTTGCCGTGCGGGCGATCCTCACGAGGATGATCCCTCCAACCTCCCTCGCAAGGCTAGTCCTGCCAACGGTCCTCGCGAGGTCGGTCACGCCACCCTTGGCGAGGGCCACGGTCTTCCCATCGTCCTCCACCTCTTCCTCCTCCTCGGCCACAGCCCCGGTCGTTGCGCTCGGGGCGTCGGCCGATACGCCCATCCCGCACGGCCCTGAGCTCTTGGCATTCGTTGGTGTTGTGGGTGTTGAGGTCGTGGTACACGCAGTACCGGCTACCCTTGAATGACTCAGGCTGATCCCTGCCTCACTTGGTGTCTGGCTCTGCTGCGAGCACAGCAGCTCCCTTACGCTTCATGTCCTTGACCTTTGGCTTCTTCTCTTCTGGATCGGCAGCCGGCAGCTCGAGGAGGGAGAGGCGCCCTTCCTCAGCCCTGGCGCACTTGGTCGCCAAGTTGAACAGCTCCAAGGATGTGCACAGGTCTTCATGGATCGCTAGCTCCTCTTTCATCTTGATGTCACGCACGCCATCGGAGAAGGCTGAGATGATGGCTTCCTCAGTCACCCTGGGGATCTTGAGGCGAGCGTTGTTGAAGCACTGGATGTACTTCTGCAGGGTTCCTCCTGGCTGCTGCTTGATGCGGCACAGGTCACTCATGGCCGGAGGCCGGTCGCGAGTGCCTTGGAAGTTGGCGATGAAGCGAGTGCGCATCTCGTCCCAGGAGGAGATCGTGCCAGGAGCCCGATTCGGGAGCCAGGTGCGGGCGTCGTACTTGAGCGCCATGGGAAACCAATTTGCCATGACCTTTTCGTCCCTGTTGGCGGCTTCGATGCCCAGCTCGTAGAGCTGTAGGAACTCCGCAGGGTCTGCAGTGCCATCGTAGCGAGGGGGCAGGTCAGGCTCGAACTTGCCTGGCCATGCGACACTGCGTAGCTCAGGGATGAAGGTGCGGCAGCCTGCGATGGCCATCGGAGCCCTTTGTTGGTGATCGGCTTGCTTCTGGAAATTCCCATGCGCTGCCGCTTGGAGCAGCGCGGGGTCTTGACGTGGTGGTGCAGGGATGCGGTCATGGCACACCGGTGCTGGGAGCACGCGGGCACCTTCTTGGGGACGAGGGATTTCTTGGCAACTCCTTTCTTGCCGCACAGGAGCCGGACATGGAGGGTCTCGTCCTGGGGCTACGCGCCTTGAAGCCAGGGCGCCTTCTTGGGGAGGAGGTGGCGGAGGCACCTCCTGATCCTCGCCGCCTGCGCAAGTGTGTGACTTGTTTGTGGGACTATGCATTGTATGATGATTGTCCTAAAAGGTCCCTAGTCGAAAGGGCTGTGTGGACGCGCAGCCGACTAGACTAGCATATGACACGGTCGATGGCTTGGTCTCACTAGCCGTGGAGCATCGGATGCTAACCGAATAATATGGACTCGGAAGGATCTGGTCGGATTCGACGTAGTCGAATCCGAGTCGAGATAAGGTCCGAGTCGGACAGACCCAATTATGAGACGCATCGATATGTCATCTGTGAGTCTCTAGTACAACATACGTTCTATGTCCTAAGACCTGAGCTGACGCATGTACTCGGGATGGTAACAGACTTGCTTTGGGCCGACCAAATGCTACTCCGTGACTGGGTAGTTACAAAGGTAGGTTTCAGACTTGTCCAGACCCATGCTGCGAGACGTGGTCGAGCAAGATGGGATTTGCCCCTCCGATCAGGAGAGATATACTCTAGGCCCCTCGTGTGATCCGACTAAGAGAAGCATGGCCATGCGACAAGGATTATGAGATAATCCAGATTGTGGTCGGCATCACTGGAAACGAGAAAGAGGTCGGGCTAGCACAAGGATGATAGTCTCGCCTTGAGCCCGACAACATATATCGTGAGGCAAAGGGAACAGAAGTGTGACACGTTGTACAGGTTCGCCTAACCAGCTTCATAGTCTGCTTGGTGGTCGGCATGCCTTGCTAGAGGCCGCTACCAACCGTGCAGGTCGGAGGTGATCCGGACTGTGACCAAGCCGACTTGAACCTAAGGGGTCGCGCGCTTAAGGGAAGGAACCTACGAGGTCGGATCCGAGGACACTGGTCGAATGTGATCTGAGTTGTATTCAGATTGTGGCCGAGTAGACTTGTGGGCTTTAGGGTCCGTGCGAGGCCCAAGTGTTGAGCCCGCGACGGACGCCTATATAAAGTGGAGGTGTGGCACACTCATGCGGTTGATCGCTTCGGCGTTGTCACTAGGGTTTGCTTGTGTTTCGAATAGCCACCTCCACTCACCGTCGACTGTGTGATCGGACCTAGCAGTCCGTCGTACGGTGTTCCTCCTGCACGTGCGGATACCGTTAGAGGCAGTGCACTTGCTCCGCTCCGGCGAACTTGTACGTGGGATCGCACAACCGGCTGTTCGAGGGAGATCGAATGAGGAGGATACGATCCACGCGGACGCGCTGCCCCAACTCTTCTTCCGCTGCACGACACTGCGCGTCTAGTGGTAACGAACTGTGATCCATCTCCTGTAGCATGTTCCTGGTTGTTCTGCGCATAGGAAAGTTTTAATTTGCAGTCGACGCACCCTACCGCATAACCCAACAATACTCATCTCTAATGTGTTACATCTCCTCTCCTCTTCGAAAAAATACCAACGCAGCTCACAAGTAGCAGCGGTCAGCCGCTTCTGTGCGGCCAGCGGCTGGAGTTTATTTCTCGGGATACGGCGTCCTCATTGAAGCGGCGGCGACGCCCGAGAGGCCGCGTCCATCTGTGCCGCCTTTTCGTCCGGTCAATCACGGCATCAATGGCGGCCGCTGCATGCTTTGGGTTGGTATGAATGCGGCATGGTAAGCGGCACAGCGCGTGGGATGAAAAACACGGGTGGACGGGTGGGTGGTTTGGGTGGGTCAGGGCGGTTAGAAGTGGGCATGATAGTGGTCTGGATTACAACAAACCTTCTTCATGTTTATCTTCGGTTTACGGGATAAAACGTGTTCAGACCGTGCCGCAAATGACTTCAACGGTCCAGACATCGCGGTCCGAACGGATACGGGAGGGTTGATGGTCCGCATTGAGATGCCCTTACCTGTATCTAGCAATCATGGGTGCGCACATGACAACGGCTACCCCGCGCGATCAAGCAGCAGCACATGGGAAGACGCACATGAAACCGCACTGATTAATCGCAATGCAATGCAACCACGGGCATCTCATGTAGTACTGCGAATCTGCATATCCCCCCAGATCTGGGTGCTAGCGGTGACATGCAGGGGCTGAAGCTTCGTGAAACGCATGGCGTGGGCTGATCGTACGAATCCACACGCGTAGTTGCGTAGGGAAGAAGATAGGCCACTGGAAAATCTGTATGTTGCAGACGCAAAATAGTACAGAAATCTTGAGATTATGTGTTAATACTTGATTGGTTGGTCAGGGAAACGAGTAAAAATGCATTTGAGAGGAACTAAACGTTCGAAATTCAGTACCAAGCTCCACTCAACAACGACAACAAAATCAGTACCAGGCACACTGGCACGGAAGCACGGAGATTTATGTGCCCGGTGTGTACTGCGGAGGAAGCAAGTTCTGAACTTCAGAATTCATGTTCTTTGGTGACTTGACATTCTAAGAAAGAAGATGTTTATATTCGTCAGAAAAGAAAGAAGATGTTTGTCGTCGAGACAGAATCTCGAGCGACCTTTTTCTGTGCACACTCAAATGCGATTCCCCCACAAATAGGAAAAGAAAAGTGTAAAGAAGTGTAGCGCACAGCTCACACAGCGGCAAATTTCTTTTAAAAGGAGGAAAACCCCCGACCTCCGCATTTGGGCGATGCATACAACCACTTTATTAATTATTCACATAAGACCGTATAAAGAAGTACAACAGCAAGTCTGAAACCACCGTCTAGGCAACATTTATCGCTACTCCTATCCAATTGATGAAGGGATGCTGATAGTCCGGGCCTAATACCACAGACCTCGCAGCCAAACCTAACATCTAAGAACTGAGGCCCCAACCAAGCCACTTGTCGGGTATGGGGCACACACCGGTCCGGCACGCTCTCAGAGGCCGCCGCTGCCAACTACCACCACTCCAACTTCAGAGTTGTACTGACGCATCATCCTTACCCGGTCTAGCTGTCGTCGACGCCACCACGGCGCCCAACGCCACCACCTCCCTGCGCAAACTGCTAAGCACGTCACGGTCGCCGCCGGTACACCTCAGCACCATGCCATAAGTACCACCAGCCGACACAACTTGAAGTCTCTGGAAGATCTGTCGTGCGTAGCACCTGCCGACCAGGCATGACAAAGCGTAGTACCTGTCAGCCAGGCATGACTTGACATCTCCACCTCCTACCTCTGACTTCCAACGCTACTCCCCAAACGATGCTCCCAAGAGAGAAACGACACCGCAGTGCCGCCATCGTTCGATCTGGAAAATCAGAACCTAGGGTTTCCCCCGGAGCAACACGAGTGGGTCAACAGTAGTTACACGACGATGCCTTCATCAAGATAACGACGCAGAACGCCGCCATCGCCTGCCAATTGGCTCGGTTTTCACCGGCAACTCTGTCTCCCAACTCGCAGTCGGGACTAGATGACGGATCTCAAGATCCGACCACCCAACCTCTGGCCGGCCACCACCGCCGGCTGCACCCGACAGATTAGATCTGACCGGAGGTGCCGCCAAGCAGTCCACCAGGCCATCAACGCCGCCGCTGATCCAAGGCCGGATGACGCGCCGCCGCAGTATAGACCGCCCGCCGCGAGGCAGGAGTGGCCTCCGCCGTCGTCGCCGCAGCCATCGCTGCCGCTTCGCTAGATCGGCCATCGCCGCCGCCGCTTCGCTAGATCGACAGTGCCTCCACGCACATAGGGGGCCCGCACCGCCCCTAAGTCACGGGAGCTAGGAGAGCCCCCGACACCGTCGTCGGCCACCAGGCGCAAGCCGCCGGCGTCCTCCGGCGGCGGCAGGAGGAAGGGAGGGAGGGGGGTCGGACCCGGCGGCGGTTAGGGTTGGAGTACCACCCGTGTCGCCCGAGCAGGGGCGACGCGGGGGCCCTCGTGACATGATCATATCGGATATAAAAAACTGAGGCAATCACAAGAGATGATGAAATAAAAGAAGAAATGGTGCCATGTCCCGTCCTTACCGAGACTCAGACGACCTCCCGTCGCACTCTCCTGCATCCTTGCCTCTTCTCCACACTCACCAGCTCCAAGGCATAAACCTCTCCCTCCCTGTCTGGCAATCATCATTGTCAACAATGGCGGAACCCAAGGCGGCTAAGAACAAGTCGTCGTCCAAGTCCAAGAAACACCACCACCAGGGGGACGGCGAGGCGTCCAAGAAGGCGACCAAGGCGAAGGCCGAGGCCACGGCCACGCCGTCGCCGTCGCCGGCGCCGTCGCTCGACGCGCACTTCAAGCCGTGTGCCGACGTGGCGGGCCTCCGCTTCGGGGCGCAGCTCGTCACGCGCGCGCTCACCGTGCGCCGCGCCGGGCCGCTCGAGCTGCCGCACCTGCTCCGAGTCGTCGTCCCTGACGCCGGCGCGGGGCAGAACACAAAGGGCAAAGGGGCGCAGCCGCTGTCGTTCGCGCCGACGACGACCGCGTACATCCCGACCAACTTCGC
Source organism: Triticum timopheevii (assembly GCA_963921465.1). Classification (NCBI taxonomy): domain Eukaryota; kingdom Viridiplantae; phylum Streptophyta; class Magnoliopsida; order Poales; family Poaceae; genus Triticum; species Triticum timopheevii. Next base: position 112,929,890 of record OY997270.1, read on the forward strand.
CATCCTGGCGCACCACGCGTGGCACACGCTCACGCTCGGGCTCGGCACCAAGAACTCCAAGGCCGCCGTCTTCGTCTTCGAGTCGGCAGCCATGAAGGCCGCCGCCGACGCCGCCTGGCCGCAGGTCCTGCCGCTCGGGGACGTCGGAAAGCGCCTCCTCCGTGCCGCCCCGGGCGCGCCGGAGATGGCCCGCTTCAAGTTCCGCAAGGGCTGCGTCACCTTCTACGTCTACGCCGTCCGGACCGCCCGGGCGCGCGGGTTCGCGCGCGCCGATGAGCTCAGGGCAGTCATCGAGGCCGTCGCCAAGCTCAAGGACTTCTTGGACCACACTGCCATGCTCGCGCTCCCGGGTCAGAGGAGCATTGACGCGGCCGCTCCGGTGGGTATCGTGCATTGATGCAAACTTATATTTGCTTTTCTGTATAGAGATCTCTTCTTTCTTTTTCTTTTGTTCTGGCGTGTGATTAATTTCTGAATGTGACATCTAAAAAACTGAATTTGAGCACTTGTTTTGTGGATTGAGATGCTGAGAAATTCCTAAACTCTCTTGTTAATTAGTCGATCGACGATTGGCCTCAGGAGATGTAACTACAATAGCATATCTTTCAGGTTGGAAAATGGGAAGCTGATCTTGGCTCTCTCACCCTTTGATTCTTCACGCTGTGACGAGATACATGCTTGAAGTACACAAACTTGTCAGAGTTCAGTTCTTGAATGTGATCCCAAGTTTTTATGCAAATTTGATCAGAATTGCCGAGCTGCTTTCTGCAAAGTTATAAGTGAATCTTCAACAGTGTAAGTCTGATGCTTCAGTTGGGGAGCATCCAAACTGAGATGAAGTGCTGAGCTGAACTCCATCATTGCCTCAAGTTGAGCTGTACTTTACAGCCATGAGATTCTACTTCCAGGTCACAGGTCTCCAGAACGAAAGCTAGTATGATATTCCTCCTCACTGTGGTCATATTCCTCCTTCCACAGTTCCACTGCCACTGAATGATTGCTTCTATTTTATTTGTGTGATACCGCAACGTAATAGCCACAAATGCTCTGGAAACTTAGCTCTTAATTTGCAGAGTACCATTTTCTAGTAGTACCTCATAAGCAAGAACCAATTCACAAGTGCAGAAAAAGGCTCAAGAAGCAAGCTCAAAAGGACAAGGGGATGCATAGAACAACTCACAATCTTGGTACTGACACAATGATAATTGCATTAGAGCAAGCAAGCAAAGCAGCTTCCTTCACCATCGACATGCCACCATAACCCACATGGATGTAAAAGAATGCACACCCACGTGGAGCACACAGCTGGTAGTGGGCAGAAGGTGACCAACCTGCTCACCCAAACTGCCAATGACCAAGCTCCAAAACCAGGCAATGTGATCATGCCCAGACCATGGGAAACCTCCAGGCATGGAGCTGTTGATGGCATGATGTGTTCATGTGCATCGTCCAACATTCTTTGCTCTCGAACAAAAGTAGATGCCTCGACAAAGGGCAAGGCAAAAGGCACCTTTACAGATCTTGCACTATGATGTTTCAGCATTACACAGCAATACCAGAAAGTCTACTAAAGAAGTTGAGATCCATGAATGTGACCAAAATAAGATTGAGAAATACAAACTCTACTAGACAAGATATCAAAGGAAGGATATATATTGATCTATTAGCACAATGTGGCACTTAAACGGGAGGAAGGGTTCGATACAATAGTTCAAGTAATTTTATTTTAACATGATAAGCAGCAGTGGGTTCATGAAGTACTGAAAACTTCAAGGATTACAAACTGATCCTGACCAGATGGGCAATGTTAGAAACTTGGAAGGGGCAGGAACACATCATTTGATTAGTCGGGTGTGGCAACGCCTTGGTTAAGCTCAGCAAATCGCATGCCGACCCTCATGGAGTGCTTCAGGAACTTCTCGGCACAGCGGCGGACACATGACTCCTCTTGCTTGTCCAGCGTCTTCCTCCGGAACGTGTCAACACAGTCCTTGAAGCACGTCTCCACCAGCGCATTGTACATCCGTAGACTGAAACAACAAAGCAAAATCGTAAGCATTGTTCGTAGATGTTACAATGTGAAAACTATCAGATAGTTGGTTAAATTTTTTAAAAGAGAATAAGGAGTATTAAGTTGTGGTAGGGGTGACAGATTCATGAATGACCAATCTGTCCACTCCGACTATATACACAAGGACTAAGGGTTATTCTAGTGGGCAATACTATTTTCAAACCATTGGACATCATTATATCACCACAAATGTTAATTACGTAGCCTGTGGCAACATAGAGAGAACTCCCGACTATATACACAAGGATGAAGGGTTATTCTAGTGGGCAATACTATTTTCAAACCATCGGACATCATTATTTCACCACAAATGTTAATTACGTTACCTGTGGCAACATAGACACAATCACCTAGATGTTCAATAACAAAAATAATATCCTTTATCAACTCCAGCATAAACCGATGGAACAATTCAGAGAGTAACCTCAAACAGCAATTTAGTGAAGTTCTGCAAGAACTAACAAAATTAATCCAGATAACATATGTTCTTGCACTTCTCGTACGTGATAAAAGACCATTGCATCTGAATATCCATCTGAATAGCTAAAAGACTAAACTACACAACCAACAAGCTATTTTTTTTCTTGCGGGGTAATCAACAAGCTATTTAATGCAATGATGCACGCTTCATCCAGAATAGGCACGAACCCAACTCAGCTAGGTGAGATAATCCGACCACAATAGCCACTCAAACCCAAGTAAAACATAGCTGATACCGAACTGCAATGCATTGAAACTAATCTCTGGTTTCAACTATCTAAGCAAAAGAACAGGCAGCTCAAATTTAAACCTATCTCGCGTGATTTGAAACTTCAAGGGGCTGCAAACTCACAAAAATCCTGTTGATACCTGGAAACTAAGCGCACTAGTCCTATGGAGCATTAAATCTCCTACAGATCACATCTGAAAGAAGTCACTGCCCAAGTGCGACAGACGCACATCTGAAATAACTTTTTCCTCCGCCATGAAAAACGCCTAGATAGTAGAGGAGCACACATGAGTGCCGACCTAATCACTGTTTTCTGGTAGCGCAAGATACAAGCCCCGACCTAAGACCATCGAATTCAGATCACGGACGAGACAGGGATCGAGAGGCCGTATTATCAGGGGGTGCGTGTGGCGTGTACCTGTCACGCATCTGGAGCTGTTCGATCATGGCGGACATGCGCATCTTATCCTCGTCGGGGAGGTTGTCGAGGTCGCCGAGCATGCTCTTGTCCATGGTTACCGCCGCCGCACGAAGAGGGAAACTAGGGTTCTCGGAGAGGGGAGAGGGGAGACGGCGAGATCTAAAACCTCCAGGGACTCATTTTTCTTTTCTTTTATGACAGATATACCAGGCGTTATGCTGGGCTCGTCGTCCATATTGGGCCAGGCCCTTTGGGCTTCAAGAGTGACAATTCCCTTTTTCAGATTCAGCCCGAAACATGGCTAAAGCAAGGTTTTTAGTCCGGCTATCTTTATTTTTTTGAACTGGAATACACGTCTATAATCTATAGTCTATAATACCTAAATAGTTCATCCCCACTATCTTATTTCTCTATAATACCTAAATAGTTCATCCCCACTATCTTATTTCTCTAAACATGCAGCCTATCCACATCATCACTATGCCATGTCAGCAATCCTTTATCCACTACAGAATTTTTGCTGCATTCTGGTGATGCCATGTAAGTTTTTTCCACGAATTTTGCTGGCAATCTATTTTTTTTCAATGGTTTCATGTCGGTACGCAACGCTTGCTTTCTTCTCCAAGGCTAGCGTCTTTTATTTCCCACACAGACCTTTCGCTTCCTGTCTTCCTGTCTTCTCCACGGGAGGGTTCTTTTATTTCTTCCTGTCTTCTTGTCTTACCCATCGGAGGCTCCTGCCTTTGCAATCTCCACGGCAACCCTTCTGCCTTTTCATCCTCTTTAATCTCCATCAACAGAAACGGACGGATTCCCTTCTCCTTTCATCTCGCATACTCCATCTCCGGCTCACAGCCTCTTCCTCCCCTCTCGGCAGGAGCGCCGAGCTCAACGTACCACCGCTGTGGCGTCATCGTCTCATCTTCTTGTTGCCGCTATCTTGGTCTGTGAAGTGGTACATCTGGCCTTTCTTATCTTCCTTGAGTCCTAGCAGTCCACATTTCCTCTTCCTGTTTCCGCTACGTCTTCCTCACAAATTCTTAGCGTGCTTCCGTTTACCTGTCTATGTGTTATGTTTGGTTTTCCATGGTGATCCATGTGCTTTTTTACTTTGTTCTTTTCCCGTATCATTGGCGAATGTTCTACAGTACTTAAGAGTATTAGTTCTAGGTACTCCGAAGGTATGCCCAATTGAACTGTGTCCAAACCTACACACCGAAGAAACTATTTCAGGTTAGGACATTTCTTGATTGATCCAAGCAACTACTTTTTTATTTGAGCTCTTCTGCTTTCAACTTGGTTGCAAATATGGTGAGTTCTCAATTGTTTCTTCAGGTATGTAAGCTTTGCAGGTTATCAGTACAGATCAAGCATATCATCTCCCCTGTGTGGTCGCAGATTTGGAATGTTAACAATTTTCCACCCCGCTCTACAGCACATTTATTTATAGCGTTGTTAATTCCTGAACTCTACTTACTTATACACAGGGATTGTTCTAAAATTTGGGTGCGTACGATTGCATATTCTGTTGACTCAACCAAACCAAGCAGATTTATTTGAGCAGACATTTTGCTAAACGTCTTTCGGCTAATCCTTTTATGCACACAAGGAAAAATTGTACCACCATACCATCAATATTTTCTCTTCCTTTTATTTCTTCCTCGGTGTGCATCTCTCACATGTTTTTCTTTCTTTTTCGCAAAAAAATCATCTCTCACATGAGTTGTTTGTCATCATAACGCCCCGCAGCAACGCGCGGGGATTCATCTAGTTCCATTAACAACAGAGTCGCTGGCAACCAAATCGCACACAAATTCTGGTGCTCGGTCCTTCCACCAGGAGCACACCACACCTAGACTTCAACCTTGGGTGTGTTTATTTCAGGATTTCCAACAACGCGCTTTCAGTGGGAGGAGATATTCCCGTCGACGACGAGGCGCCTACGGTGACTTCATAAATTTCAAGATGACATGCCGACTCAGTCTTTCAGAGCTGCTCATAGGGGTAGGGTGTGTGTGTGCGCGTTCATAGGGGTGAGTGTATGCACGTATGTATGAGCGCTTGCGTTTGTACTAATGTTCAAAAAAAGGAGCACACCGCACCTGCCCGATAGCCAAAAGCAGCAAGGCTATGGGCCACATAATTACTAGTACGCTTACAGAAGGTAAATTCAAAAGCATCAAAGGATTGCGTAACAAAGGTTACGGGCTTCATGGATTAGGACGCCAATTGAAGACAGATCCCTCTCGCTAAAGTTTATGGCATTCATCAGCGTCAACGAGACTGATTCAAAAATAGCCTGATTGACTCCCATTTCGCTCGCCGCTTCGATGGCCTTGTTACAGGCAATAGCTTCAACTTGTAAAGCCGTTGTGAGATGATCCATCCTCCCTGCATACGCAGCAATGACGTCCCCTGATCGGGTCTCATAACACAGCCCTAGGCTCCCCCTCCTTGCTCCACATGGAAAGCTGCGTCAAAGTTAATTTTGACAAAACCTTCCTTTGGTTTACTCCACCCTGCTGTTGTATGCATTGTGTCATGATTTTTAGTCTGCAAAGATCCATTCTGAAAATCATCAAGTATTCTGCGAATGTTGTAGGCCACTCCTTCGGTGGGCTTCATCTTCCCGACATGGTTTGCCTTATTGCGTATATTCCACCATTCCCATAGAAGAATCAGGACCAGATTGCAGTGAACCCGAGCTAGCAACCACAGAAAATCAAACATGGTGACTGGATCAGCACACTTCAGCAGCTCCAGTCTAACATCCTCCAGTTGCAATTCTCTCCAGAGATGCTACACTAGCTTGCACTTAAGAAATAAATGGCCATCATCCTCGTCCAGCCTCATACATATTGGGCATCTAGTATCTAGCTCCACCTGCTTTCGCTTGACATTCATCCATAGTGGCAAAGAGTTATGTGCTAGACGCCACAGAAACATTCTGACTTTGGGGGGCAAATCAAGAGTCCAGAACCTATTCCATTTCTTCGAGTAGCTTGGCATGGTCGTCGACGAGCTAGCATCTCTATTCTTGCTCGCATCCCTAATGCTGGTTTCCAAATGGTAGGCGGATTTCACTAAGAACACTCCCCTTGGATCCAGATGCCAAGCTGGCTGATCATCCATGCCATTCCTGACTGGTATCGCTAGTATCTCCTTCACATCTTCTTCACAGAACAGATCCTTCACCAGTTCTTCATCCCAGTTCTTCGTATACAGATCAAACATGTCATTGACTTTGTCGCTGAGCACGCTGCCTCTAGCGGTGCGTGGCCGTCTCGTCGTTCCGTTTGGTATCCATGGGTCTTCCTAGATACGCACATGTTCTCCTGTCCCAAACCTCCAAACAATTCCTTCTTTCAGCAGCTCCACCCCTTTCAAGATACTCCTCTAGGTGTATGACATATCACCAATTGCTTATGCTTCTAGGACCGAGCAGTTTGGAAAATACCTTGATTTTAAAACCCTCGCACACAAAGTATCCGGTTCCCCACAGTATTGGCCACCCCTGTCTTGCAAGCATGGCCAGAGTGAAAATGTGCAGGTCCCGAAAGCCCAATCCCCCATCTTTCTTTGACTTAGTGAGTTCATCCCACCCTATCCAATGGCATCGATCCCACTTGTCCTGTTGGCTCCAACAATACCGGTTAGCCAGAGTGTCAATCTCTTCACACAATTTCTTAGTTAGATCGAAGCAAGACATGGCATATGTCGGGATTGCTTATGCCACTGCTTTCACCAACGTCTCCTTGCCCGGCAAAGCCAACAGTTTTTTCACCCATCCCTGCATCCTTTGCCAAATGCTTTGTTTAATGTATTCAAACTCCTTGCTTCTTGCTTCTCCGACATGCACTGACAGACCGAGATACCGCTTTCCTACTGACTCATACGCGATTCCAATAGTCTGCAACACTTCTGCTCTTCTAGCATTGATGGTACCCTTACTGAAAGTGACGACTGGCTTGTTTTTATTAATCATTTGTCCAGATTGGGCCTCATAAAATGCAAGAATATGATGCAACCTGTGAGCCCCTTGAGCATTTGCCTTCATCACAATCAGCGAGTCCCCTTGAGCATTTTCCTTCATCACAATCAGCCAGTCATCTGCGAAGAACAAATGGTTGATCTTAGGGGCACCTTGGAAAATCTGGACTCCTTGAATCGACCCCTCAATCTCAGCTTGGTGCAAGAGCGCCGAGAAACCCTCTACACACAATAGAATAGGTACGGTGAGAGGGGGTCCCCCTGGCGCAAACCTCTTTCGGGCACAATAGTTTCAGTGAGGTTTCTGTTTACTTTCACCCTATATCTTACGCTTGAGACACACTTCATTATGGTTCCAATCCATTGTTCAGCGAAACCCATCTTGCACAATGCATTCGAGGAACTCCCACTCAACTCAATCATAGGCCTTACTCATATCAAGTTTGATAGCAACCAATCCATCACAACCACCCTTCTTCTTGTGCATTAGATGATTTATCTCATAGTTCGGCTATCTTACTCACTCAAGAACATAGACGTTTCTCAAAAAAAAAACTCAAGAACATAGACAACTTACTCTCTCAGAAAAAATTGAACAAAGACAGCTAGGGTTTGAGAGAGGAGTGGCCATTGAAGATTTATACAGTCCCGCTCCTTCTGTTGTCATCTTAAACGCTCAGAGGTGAGAGGGCCTCAGATCTAAGAGTTTTGAGTTTTCGTCAATGTCTCTATACTAATGTTTTTACGAATAATTTTTTTGCAATGCGATGGAGCCAGAGAGGTTTATGTCCTTGCAGTTTTGTTTATTCAGATTTGTTGAGTTTATATTATGGAAAACGTTTCGATCCGGCCGACGAGCTGAAGCTTCGGACGATCGCGTGCTCGACGCGTGATCTAGCTGGATCGAACAACCAGGATGACCCCGCACTCATACGTTTTTTTGTCCCACACGTTGTACGACATTTTTTTCTTATCTTTTCTTTGAAATTCTCTCCTCCACTCATTCTTCCTTTCTTTCCTTCCCGATCGAGAGATACAACTCCATGGCTACCCCTAGGTGTTGCTATGAAGGGGCGTTCTCATGCTTGACCTTTCCTCTCCTCTCTCTCTAACTCTCAAACTGGTGAGCATGATGACAGAAGGGTAACAAGGATGGGACGGTGCTGCCACAATTGGCGTCACGCCTTGCTACAAGCAACCCGTAGCGTGCGAGCTGTGTTGGTTCTATGGCGAGACATTTTTTGATGCAACCGTTGTAACTTTTTGCTACTACGAGCATCGACATTTGCTACATCATTAATGATGATGCTAGACATGCGACAGCGGGGACCACATTTTTTGTTGCAACCGTGTCAATTTTGCTACGACAAGCGACATAATTTGTTACCACCTTTCTTTTTTGGCGGTGACTAGCAGCAGGAATCGGAAAAAGGTACAACTGACAACAAGGAAGCTTCAACCGGCTTTTGAAAAGCCTCAACGAGATAATGGTGAGCTGACAATGGTGAGCGGCTGATAGAGGCGAAGGTGTCCCGATGTTTCAATGAGATAGCTATCGTTTTCTGTAGGAGTCAACTTTGACGATCCGGCTGCGAACGTGCGAAGACGTCGCACCTTAGCAATCGCTAAACCAACTTCCGAGGGGTTATTTCCACGCCGGAGCACGATCAACCTGACCACGAGGGTCTATTTCCTGCGAGCAAATGAAGAACAAGCAAGAAACTGAGATTGCAATCTGGATATTGCGAATATAAGATGAAAGCTTTATTAATCAAGATGGGGTTCTATAACGTCTTGATCTGGTCCGTCTTGGTCTGGTCGTTGAACACAAACAAAGTATGCGAAGTTGTAGCTATGGAAAACTTTTAATCGAAACAAAACCCAAAGTCTAAACGACGCCCTAAGGGCTGTATATATGGAGGAGTAGGGGGGATTTTGTGACCCCTTGTAGGAGGGGTCCAAATCCAACCGTAACTTTGTTTCCCCACACATACGGACTCTAAAAACAGCCTATTCTTATGTATTTCAAAATTACATGGGCCTGGCCCAATAATAAGGTGACGCAACACCTATAATAGCCTCTAGACGAAATTTGTGAAGTGGTATCTTGTATATTTCGTCCAAGCCTTCATGCACTCATTACGGTGGGTTCAAATTCCTGAAATCATCACTTGAAACTTCATTCTTGTTTCCCTTGCGCATGCCATCATCTCCATGCTTGTTCTTGCTCCAATGTTCATCCTTCTCCAAGCTAGGCCCTTCATTTGTAAGCAAAACAAATGTATCCAATTTAGGCAGCATCATATTCTCATAACATTAGAATCATTGCCAAGAAACGAAAGTACCTGGTAATTTTATTGGCGTGCGCGAGCTCTAATGATTGGTCCAATATGTATAGTAGCAGGGGATGTGGGTGTAACAGTGGTATTAATGTCCTCATCATCCTCCCCTTCTTGAAATGAAGTCGTCCTTAACGGGAGCTCATCTCCCTCACCCAAATAAGGCTTCAAATATGCAAATGTTAAAAGTGGGACTAACCCCAAAATCTGCAGGCAGCTCAAGTTTATATGCATTATCATTTGTTTTTTCTAACACCTTAAAAGGACCATCAACACGTGGCATTAGCTTTGATTTTCGCAAATAAGGAAATCTATCCTTACGCAAATGTAACCAAACAAGATCTCCAGGTGCAAACACAATATGTTTTCTACCCTTATCTCCAGCAAATTTGTATTTAGCATTCATACGCTCAATGTTTTCCTTAGTTAACTCATGCATTTTAAAGGTAAAATCAGCACGTTGTTTAGTATCAAAAATTAACCTTCTCCGAAGATGGAAGAGGCAACAAATCAATAGGTGCACGAGGTAGGAAACCATGCACAATTTCAAAAGGGCACATCTTAGTAGTAGAATGCAACGAACGATTATAAGCAAATTAAATATGAGGCAAGCATTCTTCCCATATTTTCTTATTATTCTTCAAAACATCCCTAAGCATAGTAGACAATGTTCTATTGACTACTTCAGTTTGTCCATCAGTTTGGGGTGACAAGTAGTACTAAAAAGCAGTTTACTCCCCAACTTAGCCCATAAACATCTCCAAAAGTGGCTAAGAAATTTAGTATCACGATCTGAAACAATATATTTGGCACACCATGCAAGGGAATAATTTCATAAAAGAACAAATCAGCAACATTAACAGCATCATCGCTTTTATGACATGGTATAAAGTGTGCCATTTTCGAGAATCTATCCACGACAACAAATATGATATCCCTCCCCTTCTTTGTTCGAGGTAAACCTAAAACAAAGTCCATAGATATATCCTCCCAAGGAACACTAGGTACAGGCAAATGCATATATAAACCATGAGGATTGAGTCGTGACTTACCTTTTTGACATGTAGTGCAGCGAGCAACAAAGCACTCAACATCTCGTCTCATCTTTGGCCAATGTGTAGCAAGTATGTCCTCCGTCTTCTACACGCCAAAGTGTCCCATTAATCCTCCTCCATGCGCCTCCTACAACAACAAAAGACGAACGGAGCTAGCTAGAATGCATAGCTTGTTAGCACGAAACACAAATCCATCATTAATGACGAACTTGTTCCATGTTCTTCCTTCTTTACAATTCTACAATACATCTTTAAAGTTAGCATCATGCCCATATTGATCTTTGATGGCCTCCAAACCAAATATTTTGAAATCAAGTTGTGAAGGTATAGTATAGCGACGAGATAATGCATCAGCAATAACATTTTCTTTACCATTCTTGTGTTTAATGACATAAGGAAAAGTCCCAATGAATTCAACCCATTTAGCATGTCTACGATTTAGTTTAGCTTGAATTTTAATATGTTTCAAAGATTCATGATCAGAATGTATAACAAATTCTTTGGGCCATAAATAATGTTGCCATGTTTCTAAAGTCCGAACAAGAGCATATAATTCTTTATCATAAGTAGAATAATTCAGACTAGGCCCACTCAATTTTTCAAAAAAGTATGCAACAGGTTTGCCATCTTGTAATAACACACCTCCTAATCCAATTCCACTAGCATCACATTCAAGCTCAAACTCTTATTAAAACCAGGAAGTTGGAGTAAAGGAGCATGTGTCAACTTATCTTTCAGTACCATGAAGGCTTCGTCCTGTGCGGTACCCCAAACAAAAGGCACATCCGTCTTTGTAAGCTCATTGAGAGGTGCAGCAATGGTGCTGAAATCTCTCACAAAACGCCTATAGAATCCAGCGAGGCCAAGAAAACTCCTCACTTGTGTGACCATTTTGGGCTGCGGCCAACTCTCAATAGCTTCAATCTTGGCTTTATCAACTTCAATTCCCTGTGGAGTAACAATATAGCCAAGAAAAGATACTTGGTCGGTGCAAAAGGTGCACTTCCCAAGGTTACCAAACAAACGTGCATCACGTAGAGCAATAAAAACAACACATAGATGTTCCAAATGTTCTTCCAAAGATTTGCTATAAATAAGTATATCATCAAAATAGACTACTACAAATCTTCCAATGAAAGCACGTAAAACTTCGTTCATTAATCTCATGAAAGTACTAGGTGCATTAGTTAACCCAAAAGGCATGACTAACCACTCATATAAACCAAACTTAGTTTTAAATGTTGTTTTCCATTCATCTCCCAACTTCAAACGAATTTGATGGTATCCACTACACAAATCAACTTTGGAAAATATTGTAGAGTCACTCAATTCATCAAGCATATCATCTAGCTTAGGAATAGGATGACGATAACGAATAGTAATATTATTAATGCCTCTACAATCAACACACATACGCGATGTACCATCCTTTTTTGGCACTAATATAATAGGAACAACACAAGGACTAAGAGATTCGCGTATATAACCTTTGTCGAGCAGCTCCTGTACTTGACGCATAATCTCCTTTGTCTCCTCTGGATTGGTATGGTATGGTGCACGGTTGGGTAGTGATGCACCGGGAATTAAGTCAATCTGATGATCAATCCCTTGAATAGGTGGTAATCCCGGTGACATGTCTTGTGGAAAGACGTCAGCAAACTCCTGCAAAATGTTAGTGACAGCAGGAGGCAAAGAGGAAGGCACGTCCTCGAATGAAAATAATGCCTCTTTGCACACAAAAGCATAGCAAACAGATTTGTTGAAATCTGGCTCATCAATATCAGATTTGGTGGCAAGTAAACATGCACTTTTCAATTTAATTTCAGAAGCAACACTAGATGGTTTATTATTAGGCTTCATTTGTTGCTCAAATTCTTTTGGCACAATCTGATTTTCACTCTTATTTTTCTCCTGTTCTGCTTTATTAGCTCTATTAATATCATCTTTCAAAATGGAATCAGGAGACATAGGAAGCAAAGTAATATGTTTATGCTTATGAACAAGAGTATACTGATTGTTTCTACCATAGTGTACATAATTTTTTTCAAATTGTCATGGTCTACCAAGTAATAAGGAACATTCTTGCATATGTACCACATCATAATCAACATAATCAACATATGTAGAGATACTAAAATGCACACAAACAGTACGTGTTACCTTAACCTTACCACTGTTGTTGAACCATTGGATGTAATAAGGATGTGGATGTGGTCTTGTGGAGAGAGATAACTTCTCCACCATCTCAATGCTTGCCAAGTTGTTGCAACTCCCTCCATCAATGATGACATGGATAGAACATTCCTTCACAACTCCCTTTGTATGGAACAAATTATGCCTTTGATTTTTCTCAGCTTGTGTCACCTGCATACTCAAAACACGTTGAGCAACTAAATATTCATACCTGTCAGCATCTTCAACAGCCATGTATTGCGTCTCATGATCAAAATCATATCCACCGTGTTCTTCACTTGTAATAAGAGCCAAAGTCTCCTCATCATAGTCAATAGCGGACTTATACCCACCATCCTCAGTAGCAATCATCACACGCTTAGATGGGCATTCTCATGCATAATGATCTTCACCCTTGCAACAATGACAAATAATATCATGTGTTTGCCCCGTTGATGCCATGGATGAAGAAGAGCACTGTGCGGGACCGGAAGGTGTACTCCTCGCAGATGGTGGTGGTGGTGCCTGTTTTCTTGTATCTCGGTTGGAACTGGCGCTGAAGTCAGTGGTGCTGTAGTAGGACGTGTGGGAGTAGAGGATGTACGTGGTGTCCATGATGAAGATCAACCTGCAGAAAAATTAGTTCGCGCCAATGCATGTCGATCTTGCACTTCACGTTCAGCTTTACAAGCAAGATGGAATAAACGAGTGATATTATTATACTCCTTATACTCTAGAATGGTCGGAATCTGTTTATTTAATCCACCCATAAAACGTGCAAGCATAGCCTCATTATCCTCAACAATACCACATCTAATCATGCCAGTTTGTAATTCCTGATAATATTCTTCTACATAATTTTTTCCTTGTCTTAAACGCTGCAATTTTTGAAGCAATTCATGTTGATAATATGGTGGAACCCAATGAGTACACATAGCAGTTTTCAAAGACGCCCAAGTAGCTGGAATAGGATATAATCTACAATGTTCAGACCACCAAACAGAAGCAAAGCTAGTGAATTCACAAACAGCAGCAACAACACATCTCTCCTGAGGATATTGTAAGCATGTGAAACGTTGGTCAGTTTCTAACTCCCAAGTAAGATATACATCAGGAATGTATCTACCCTCAAATGGCGGAATATTCAATTTTAGTTTAGGAATATGGCCATAATCTCGTACCTGAGGTGGTGTTGTAGCCCTACCATTGCGATTATATGCCTGAGGTCGACCTGGTGGTGGTGGTGCTGGTGGTTGCACATAGTTCAAATTTTGATCAACCTCATCCACGTAAGTGTCCTCCACCTCTGCAGTAGCAGAAGAAGCATCAACAGCAGTAGCAGCGGTACTAGAATTTTTTCCTAGCTCAAGGGGAATGTGAAGTGCTCGTCCCACTTGATTTGGAAGGCGACGTTGTTGTTGTTGTTGAGGTGCAACAGGTGCAGCCGGCGGTGGTTGTGGAAGACACGCAAGCAATTCATTAAACTTGTTATCGAGCTTTGTTTTGAACATCTTCTCAATGCCATCTATCTTCTCCATGGCCTCTTCAAATCTGTTTAGCACATCTTGCACATGTCCACTCATCATTTGCTGAAATCTATCATGTAGCTGTTTGTTCGTCATGTTCTCCCAATCAGTCTCATTGGCTTGTGATCCTGCCATGGTTAGAAACAATAGAAACACACAAGAATATGATCCTACAGACTACTAGGAAGTGGTGGTGGTGGTGGTGGTGGTGTGCACAAATCCGTCAAGCAAATCTCAAATTCTTACCAGTTCTTACCCAACAGCAAGTGGTGATCGGCAACCATTATAGTCAAAACTCTAAAAGCTTGGATAGAGCAATTACCAGGGAGAGTCAAACGCACAAGGTAGATGTATGTGGAGCTGAGAAGGCTTATAATATGATAGCAAAAAGGGTCAGCAATAATCAATTTAGAGATGCAAAGTTGAATGAACACTCAACTACGGTACTGTGTTGGTCCTAGCTTAGGCCGTGCTAGAGACGCGAGCCTAGAACACTAACAAAAATCATGGCGCTGCACGTAAACAAGGGAGGAGCACACTCTGAATTTTTTTTTCTCTTTTTTTCTCTTTTTTGACATTTTTTGGCACTTTTTTCCTCTTTTTTTGCTCCGCAACAATTTTTTTTCGAAAAAGTCTACAAATGGTCTAAAACTGCCTAGCCAGAATTTTCCAGACTTATTTTTTTGAAACTGGAACTATTTTTCTTCTGTGGGTGGTACGAAAGTTGGGAAGTCCTACTTGTCACGAATCAGAGTATGGCATGATCTGGCAATCTAAAATAGAGTAACAAATACTGGACTCGGACTGGTGGTAGAGATGAATCTGGTGGAACTCAGATTGCTGGCGGCGATGAATCTGGTGGAACTCAGACTGGTGGCAGATATATGTTGTAGGTGGAATCGGATTGGCGTGATGGCGGCGGATATGTGGTGTCGTATATGAACTCAAATTGGCGGCGAATATGTGGTGGTGGTATATGGCAGCGGCGATGATGTGGTGGTGATATATGGCAGCGGCGATGATGATGATGCGGTGGTGATATATGGCAGCGGCGATGATGATGATGTGGTGGTGATATATGGCAGCGACGATGATGATGATGCGGTGGTGATATATGGCAGCGGTGACGTGACAGCCTGTGAATGGAACTCAAAACTCTAAAGGACTAGACGCTAAGACCAACAACTCGACACGACAATGCAACCACAAATTCAACAAAACAAAACTCTAAAAAGATTATGCAAAGGCTCAGATTGGTTCGAATATGAGAAACTAACCCTAATTTTTTTGGCTTTTTCGTGGATTGTAGGTATGAAGAACATACTGGATCTAAACTACGAAAAACTGTAAAATCTCACTGAGCAACCTGGATATCTGATACGACTTGATAGAGGCGAAGGTGTCCCGATGTTTCGATGAGATAGCTATCATTTTCTGTGGGAGTCAACTTTGACGGTCTGACTATGAACGTGCGAAGACGTCGCGCCTTAGCAATCACTAAACCAACTTCCGAGGGGTTGTTGACCACGCCGGAGCACGATAAACCTGACCACGAGGGTCTATTTCCTGCGAGCAAATGAAGAACAAGCAAGAAGCAGTGATTGCAATCTGGATATTGTGAATATAAGATAAAAACTTTATTGATCAAGATGGGGTTTTGTGACGTCTTGGTCTGGTCGTTGAACACAAAAGAAGTACGCAAAGTTGTAGCTATGGTGAACTTTTAATCTAAACAAAACCCAAAGTCTAAATGACGCCCTAAGGGCTGTATATATGGAGGAGTAGGGGGGAATTTCGTGACCCCTTGTAGGAGGGGTCCCAATCCAACCGTAACTTTGTTTCCCCACACATACGGACTCTAAAAACAGCCTATACTTATGTATTTCAAAATTACATGGGCCTGGCCCAATAATAAGGTGACGCAACACCTATCATAGCCTCTTGACGAAATTTGTGAAGTGGCATCTTGTATATTTCGTCCAAGCCTTCATGCACTCGTTATGGTGGGTTCAAAGTCTGGAAATTATCACTTGAAACTCCGTTCTTGTTTCCCTTTCGCATGCCATCATCTCCATGCTTGTTCTTGCTCCAATGTTCATCCTTCTCCAAGCTAGGCCCTTCATTTGTAAGCAAAACAAATGTATCCAATTTAGGCAGCATCATATTCTCATGAACATTAGAATCATTGCCAAGAAACGGAAGTAGCTGGTAATTTAATTGGCGTGCACGAGCTCTAGTAATTGGTCCAATATGTATAGTAGCAGGGGTTGTGGGTGTAACAATGGTATTGATGTCCTCATCAGCGGCAATGACAGGAGCTACTTTCGTCGTCTCGCAGGGGTGCTATGACGGGGGCACGAATGCGATATACGATGGCTGGTGGCACTGTGCTTCAACCAGAGGTGGAGCACGGCGAGTTGCAAGGCCATCTGACAACTGTGGCGAGCGGCAGCCCCTGCTATGAGTGGCGAGCAGTGTCAATGATGGGCACAGCGATGACGAGCGCGCGGGAGCCCACGAGACAAGCAGCAAGCGGCATATCATGTGGGATGCATGGAGGGGGGATGGGGTGCTGGGTGAGCTGCGAGAGAAGGTTGAAGCAGTACGGGAGATCCAACGATGTGAGGGCCTCCAATCGCACGATGCACACCGGCCGAAATTTCGACCGGTTGACCGGCACCTAGCACTCGCCTTATATAATTATGTCATATTCTTTTTGTCTGTTTCATCAATTGTGAAGTTGAAATCTTTTATCGACACTATGATCAAGAATCTTGGTTCGACATTCTGCACTTCTAGGGATTACCCGATCCAAGTTTGTTCATCTATTTGAATGGATGACTCAATGGGCTTTTAGAAACTTTCTGATATAATCAGGTTCATGCAGATGAACGAGTGGAAATCTTGATGCTTCGGTACAATTGCTGTCTCTACCAGATGTCTTACAGTTATTTCATCTTGCAAAGATTGATGCTATGAAGAAGATATCTCCAAAGGATTTTGTTGTAATTCTTATCTATAGGAACTAATTTGTAATTTATTTGATCTGGTATCCAAAGCATTGTACATGTAATGGTTACGAGTGTAAATAAAGTTTCAGGTGCTATGGATTGTCCTTCATCTACACTACTATGGGCAAAACCACCCATCATCGAGATAACTAGATGAGACGGCGCGCTTCGCCGCGCTCGGTAATAGCCGCACCATCCAGATGTGATTTTAGTTGGCTTGGTCTAGGCTTTGGGTGTGTGCATTTTCGTGTCCTATCTTCTTTTTTGAGAAAGATGTGCAACATTACCGGGGGCAGCGTTTTGGCTCCCGGGAGCATGTGTTCCCGGGTGAACAGTACCCCAAAAAAATGTTTCAAAAAATTCTGAAAAAATTTGTGGATGATCATTTTGGTGTCGCAAGCATGCTTGACAATTTTCATACGTAACAGAGCAGCGGGGTTTTGTCGGTGTAGAAGACAAAATTGGGTTGACATTTGGTCTTCGATTTGTCTTCTTTGCCCAGCCCAAAATGATTAACCTTTTTGCCTCAAAATTTACAGGTAGCATGCGTATGTTATAAAGATCACAAAAAAAATTTGTCTCAATTTTTTTGACATTTGAAATAAAAAATTTGGCCCCCCGGAGCCAAGTTGACTTTCCGGACATTACCTCTTACCTACCCCGCAAAAAAATGGTTACCTCTTACCCACGTACCAGTCTTTGTTTAGTTGTGCTGCTGGTTTGACGTGTGTGTGTGTGAGTTTTTTTCTGATGTGCGGGTGTATTAGTTGTTGACTTGTCATGAACGCATGGTGTTCGCTTGTTGTTCCTTATTTTTAGCGAATAAGGCCTTTCCTAAATAGTTGTGCCCGCAACCTGAATATCGCTCACACAAGCTGCTAGGGATCCGAGCTGGCTGGCCCACTGGGTCCCACGACTAGAAATCGCCACTGCCTTTTCCCCAACCAGTATACAGTACCAATACAATCACATCATATTATTCCATGCCCCCACATCGTACCTAAAGCCTACTCTCCAGTCCGTAGCATACACCCCCACCGGGACGAGGTGACTATTTTAACTTACTTTGCTCTTGCTGCAATGGACTTCCATGCATGCAGTTTATTGCAACTTTTGGACAGAAGTATACACGGACATTTTAAACATGTCGAATCTACTTTAACAAAAATTGAACAGCCTACGGAGAACGCCTTTGTAAACATAACTCTATTTTTAAACTTTACAAAATATTACATTTACCAAGCTGGCACTTTGTATGGAAACTCTGAAGAACTTTGTGGTATAATTCAATAAACTTTATGGTTGTATGTGTTGGTAATTTTTTCCAATTGATATATTTTTACAAAATATTACAATTACCTAGCTCGCACTTTGTATGAAAGTTCTGAAGAACTTTGTGCTATAATTCAATAAAGTTTATGGTTGCATATGACGGCGATTTTTTCCAATTGCTATTTTTTACGAAATATTACATTTACATAGCTGGCACTTTGTATGAAAATTCTGAAGAACTTTGTGGTATAATTCAATAAACTTTATGGTTGCATATGGTGGTGATTTATGCCAATTGCTATTTTTCTTTACGAAATATTACATTTACATAGCTGGCACTTTGTATGAAAATTCTGAAGAACTTTGAGGTATAATTCAATAAACTTTATGGTTTCATATGGTGGTGAATTTTGCCAATTGCTATTTTTTTACGAAATATTACATTTTCCTAGCTGGCACTTTGTATGAAAATTCTGAAGAACTTTGAGGTCTAATTCAAAAAAATTTATGGTTGCACATGGTGGTGATTTTTGCCAATTGCTATTTTTATGAAATATTACATTTACGGTACCTAGCTGGGACTTTGTATGAAAATTCTGAAGAACTTTGAGGTATAATTCAATAAACTTTATGGTTGCATGTCCATATTGCTTGATATATACAAGTCCAATCCCTAAATTTAAATATGTCGACATTGTGCTTGTTTCGAAGAGCTCACTGTGAAAAAGTCAAATAAATAAATGAACTAGTTTTTCACAAAAAAATTTAAAAGATATGGTGGTATATTTGTCTGTAGTGCATTTGTTTAGGCAGCTGCGCTAGCTGTGTCAGACTCAGGCATGCATTTGACCCATCATTTCAGCGCTGGCAACAAGAGAGAAAATTAAAGAGCAAAAGTAGAGAATACACAAAGCTGTACATGCATGTGACCTAGCTTTTCAGCTGGTGGCCCTTATCCCCATGTGCATTGACGGCCGAGATTCATGTTGCCCGCACAACCAGTTAGGATGTTCTCTTGCGGCAAATTTGACTATTTTGACCCGTGGAAGAAATCAATTCACAGAATGAACTGGGTGTGAAACTATTTCACACCCATGACCCTTTTGTGTAGCGCCCGCATCGCCGGCGCCACACCCTACGGTGCAGCGCCTAGCTGGCGGGCGTTGCACGACACTCCACCGTGGCAGCCCTGGGCCCCGCACCCAGTAGTGCAGCGCCTCCGTGCTAGGCGCCACACATGTAATGTGCAGCACCTAGCCCTCGGGTGCTGCACTGTGACTTCGATGCAGCCCGCGCGCTAGCCCTCCCCAACCCACCCCATCCATTGCCAGTTACAGAACGGTGGCGGCGGCAGCCCTCTCCTCTTCCCCTCTCAATCCCCTTTCCCAAATCCTTGAGATCTGAGAATTTGGTCCGTGGATTCCTTCACCAATCCATCCTAGAAGGTACTCTTCTCCGATCCCCTTCTTTCTATCCATAGAATGTATGTTACTTTGAAGATTTGGGGAACCCTTGTTTGAATCTTGGATGTATTAGATTTGGAGAACCTTTGTTAGATTAGAATGTTGCATGTATTAGAATCTTGCATGTATTAGATACCTAATTTTGCAGCCCTAGTTTAGTATATTTTATTGAAAAGATATGGTTTGGATACATAGGTTGACATGTTATTTGATATGGAAAATAGATTTGTATTTAATCTTGCATGAAGTAGGCCTAGTTTAGTTTATTTGTGTTGAACTTATATTTGTTTTGACGAGAATGCTTTGGATACATATGCTTTGAATTTTGCATCTAGTAAGCGTAGTTTAGTTTATTTGTATTCGAAAGATAATTGTGTTGACAAGAAAGTTTTTTTAAAATTGTTAGGATGGTTTGGCTTCTCGATGATCACTGGGACAAACAACACCGGTCGTATGCTATGTCGGTGGAGCAGCGGGTAATAATGAAAGTTGCCGGTGTTATGAGTTTCATGTTTATTTCAAACACAAATGCCCATATGTAATGATTTGTTTGTTTGTTTGTAGGAGCTTGTACCTTTGAAGATTCGGTCTCACGGTGTCACCCTTGGGTGGATGCGCTATGATGAGCGGTACACATCGTATGTAAGGGAGACAAGACTTCTCCCTTTCATTCAGTTCCCAACAATGCTGCAACACTCACCGCGCTTATTGATCATTGAAGGCCGGAGACACACACTTTTCATCTTTGGACCACGGAGATGACCGTGACGCTCCAGGATATGGCTATGATCACCGGTCTTCCTATCGATGGGAAGCCTTTGTGTATGAACATCGATTCTGAAGGGTGGCACGCGCAGATGCATGCCCTTATCGGTGTGGTTCCTCCGGAGCCTCGTGAACCAGAAGCAGAAGACAAGAAGAAGGAAAGAGTCGCAGCCGGTGCTCCTTTCACTTGGATTCAATCGAACTTTAGTACTTTCCCTGAGGATGCTAATGAGGACACGGTGAAGACATATGCTCGTGTGTACATGTGGTACGTGATATCCAGGACTATGTTTGCTGATGGCACAGGCAAGAATGCTCCATGGATGTGGCTGAAGGCGTTGACCGTCTTTGATAGCAAATGGAGTTGGGGTTCGGCCACACTGGCTTACTTGTATCGACAGGTACGAAGTTGTTTCCTTTTCACTTCATTACTACATTATCAATGCGATCTTGTTGTTAATTCAATCATGTTCTATTTTATGTGCAGCTGGACGAAGCCTGGTGTAGGCCATCTGGAGGTATTGGTGGTTGTATGCTCGCACTTTCCATATGGAGCTGGGAGCATTTGCTGGTTGGACGACCGAAGATCGTTAAGTACGAGGATTGGGACGACAAACACGACCCACTATGGCGCCCCACTTGGGCTTACAAGTGGGATGTGTTAAATGAGACGACGGATGATCCGTCGGTCATGTGCAAGTTGTACAAGAGCGAGCTGGACGCGATCACGGCTAAGCAGGTGAATGGACATTGCATAAGTGATTATCATGCTTCTATCATAACTCGATATCAATTTTGCATTCTATCCCATTTTGCAGGTGGAATGGGAGCCGTATGGAAAAGGAGAGAGTTTTGGGTTCACGCCAGAGTTCAGTCTGAATCCGATGTGCACTAGGGATAGGGATCTCTGGCATATGCGGTGCCCACTCATATGCAACTGGGCGGTTGAGCTTCACCTGCCACATCGGGTGTTCCGCCAGTGTGGTTTGTTCCAGTCATTTCCGCCGGAGTGGCAGGACACGGACAAGGTGCTACATGGGTAAGTTTCTGTTTCTAACTAGCACTTAACGACTTCTCGGCTATTTCAATGGTGGTAATCTTATGTTTCTAACTTGCAGGTTGGATAGGAAAAAGCAGCGGACGATCAAGGATTGGGGCAAGCATCACAGGAAGTATGTCGTAGAGTTCGCGCTTAGTGTGGAGCAAGCTAGGGCTGGAAAACGAGCCCAGCTACGTGAGCACTGCCCGATCGCGTTCAACAACTATCTCACATGGTTTCTTGAAAATACCCATGTGGAGGTATGCAAGCTGGCGTATGCTGATGAGATCTTGGAAGAACCGACCGTTTTTGATGAGCTAGCCCAGCACCAGTACAACTCATTAGTCAGGAAAGGCAACTCAGTGATCCCTGCGGGGCCAATGATGAACATTGTGGTATTGGCCCTTTTTGGTTTTCCGTTCGCACTATTCTCATTTTCGCTTGCCTAACACGTTAATACCGTTTCTTTTCATAGCGTGCCCAGATCAAGAAAGCAGCTGATGAGACCGAGACTATTCTGGAAACAACCCCGGTTGGCAAAAGCGATGGCGAACGTGCACTTCGAGCATTCATTAAGGTTCACATCTCATCCAAACTAGCACTTAACATGTTTTGCTATGTTCGATGTCTCATTCACTTGTACATGTTGCAGCACCAGGGCCAAAAGTTAAGGCGGCTATCAAACCTTTTCGGTTGTCGTGACCTGGAGTATGTATCACCAGAATGGTCTAGGTCGGAGACACCATCATATCACACTTCGGGCTAGGGCCATGGTGATCCTTTGGAGGATGAGGGTGTGGGTGTGATCACCCTACAGGTATGGCATGAGCATATATCCAATTGTTGATGCATTGCATACTATATCCTCACACACGGTCTTTCCATATCTTTTGTTGATGCATAGGCTGCTGATGAGGATGAGGATGAGGGGACGTACCAGGTTCGGTTTGCATACCTGTTGAAGCCTAGGAAGGGAATCAAAAAATACACACCTGAAGACTTCACCCAAAGAGGCAAAAGGACGGTCGGCACCTCGCAGATGGCGGCTTTGGATGACTATTTGGAGGATGATTTGGATGACATGGAGCCGGAGCCGGAGCCGGCGCGGGTTCCTCTTCCTAGGAAGGCGAAGAAGATAGGAGTCAAGAGGGGGGGGGGGGGGAGGAGCCAACAAGCGCTCAAGGAACTAGTCATCGTCCTCTATTTGTAATGGTCACTCTAGGTTGTAGCTCAAGGAACTAGCTCTATGTTTGTTATAGCTCCTTGTTGAACTCTATGTTGAATTTGTCGTGATGGTCACTCTACTGTAGGTAATGTTGAACTTGAAGCTATTATTAATGTTGAACTTGTCATGATGGTCACACGATGTTGAACTTGAAGCTATCTATGACTTAAAATGACCAAGTTTGAGCAGATGTTGAACTTAGTTCATAATAGTGTTGAAATTACTGTTATGCATGCTTCATTAGAACTCCTGTTTTACTTCAGGATCATACTAATATGCATGCTATTATTCTGTGATGCAATCTTTGACTTAAAATGACCAAGTTTGAGCTACAGACTGTGCAGCACCTAGCACCCAGGCGCCACACTGGACGGTGCAATGCCTAGCAGTTAGGCGCTGCACTGTACAGTGTGGCACCTGCTGGCTAGGCGCTGCATAGGTCTTGTATTTTCCAAACACTTCTGTTGCTCTCTGGACTACTACAGACATGTGCAACGCCCAGAGCGCAGGCGCCACACTGGACAGTGCAACGCCTGGCAGCTAGGCATTGCACTGTCTAGTGTGGCGCCTGCACGCTACGCGTTGCACATGTGTGTAACTTGCAAACCCTTCTGTTGTTCTCTGGACTGCTACATACCTGTGCAACGCCTAGCCTGTAGGCGCCACACTGGACAGTGCAACGCCCGCATGCTAGGCGCTGCACTTTGACTTAGTAATTTTTTTGCATATGCAGACTCATTAAGATGATGTGAAGTAGTATTGATACTTAGCAAGCAAAGAACTGTGAAGACAACATATGCACAAACTATTTCACGACACATAGCATTTCATAACACATAGTACTTCACGACACAAAGTAGTTCACAACCAAATCGAAGAGCATAGTTTAGAGGATAACACGATCATCGTCCACAAGCAAGTTCAAGTTGAAGATGACATAGCTCTATTGCTTAGAGCAAGGCCCCTTTCCCTTCTTCTTCTTCCTCTCTTCTTCCTCTTCCTCCTCCCTTTTCCTTATGAGGTGAGCCTCCTTAACCACCCTCTCCATGAATATCTTGTTCTTCCTCTCCTCTTTTTCAGCTGCGAATGCCCAAAGTTTCATGGTTCTTTCTTCAAAATCCTTTTGACGCTTCTTCTGTGCCTCCTCACATTTCCTCACCAAAGCTTGCTCCCTAGCCCACATCGCACATGATGCTATCTCTCTTTCCTTCCTCTCCTTCTCAAGCTCCTCTTCCTTCTTCTTCTTTAGTGCGGCTTCATCCTCATCTCTAAGCTTCTTCGCAGCCTTCTCCCACCATCCCGCCATCTCATCTTCGCCATCCTCCTTCATTGTTGCTTTGTTGGGTTGGGAAGCCGCCATACCTACAATAAGTGAAACATAATGGTCAGTAAAGACAATAAAAACAAATGGAAGAACATGTGCAACAAGAACATATGAAAAAGAAGAACATATGAAAAATAAGAACATATGAAACATTATAGTTAGTGAGCAACATACGGAAATGGTCCATCGAGGTATCCAAACATTCCTCTATAACGACCTTGTCCTTGTCCATCACCACGGCCAAGACCATCACCACGGCCAAGACCACCACCACGAGCTCTACCACCACCACGAGCTCTACCACCACCACGGCCTCTTGTAAGTCCTAGTTGCCGACCTCTTTGTTGCCTAGATCCTCTTTGGCTAACACTTGGTTGGCTTGGCACTTGTTGGCTACCACTTGGTTGGCTTGGCACTTGTTGGCTACCACTTGGTTGGCTTCCTTGTGTAGCTCCTTGTTGGCTTGTACTTGCATCATTTTTCTTGGACCTTTTCCTTGGCTTCGTACATTTGAATTATTGCCATCACGGGTAATCCACGTGCTCCTTTGAGCACCCTATTGAAGCATTCGGCCATATTGCTTGTCATTTGACCGTATCTCCGGCCATCTTCATCAAAAGCACGTGCCCACTTGTTCCGATATTGAATGTGCCTATGGAGAAAGTCTTGACCCCCGGGATCAAGTTTTTTGTGTGCAAGCAATTTTTTGTACAAAGTGGTGAAGCGCTTCTCGGAGAAAGCGAGACAATAATCTTGAAGATCATCGGCCAACTCCTTAAGGCCACATGCCCTATAGAAGTTCGAACAAAAGTGCCTCATGCACCATCGATGGTGCAACGGAGCATGCCCGTGAATGTCAATCTCCACCGCGTTAAGAATACCTTGATTCCGATCCGATATGACACAAATTTCCCTCTGAGCGGGTAACACCTTCGTCCTCAAAAGACGCAAAACCACTCCCAGTTGTCATTGTTCTCCACCTCAACCAAAGCAAATGCCAATGGCAACACCCGGTTATTGGCATCACTTGCTATCGCAACCAACAAGGTGCCCTTGTATTGTCCGGTCAAGAACGTGCCATCAATGGCGGGCCTACAGTGTTCGAAAGCCCTCACGCATTGCTCGAACGCCCAAAATGCACGGCCAAATACTCGGACTTTCCTTCCTTCATGAACCGTTGTTTGGTGCCCATGAGGCTCGACCACATGAACCATGCCCGGGTTTGTCGTGGCCATGGCTAACAACAATCTAGGGATTCGGTTGTATGCTTCCTCCCAAGTACCATACAACATCTTAAATGCGGCTTGCTTCGCCTTCCATGCCTTGCCGTACTTCACCTTGTAATGAAAGATGGCTTTCACAAGGTCAATGACATGTTGGACGCTCATTGTTGGAAGTGTGGATATTGAATTGGAGAGCCTGTAAGTGATGAACTCGGACATGAGTTGTTTGTGGTTTTGGGACACAATCTTGCCATCCACCCTTTTGCCTTGGCACATGTGAGTTGGCACACAACTCACTACGTGCCAAGTGGGACCTCCTTTCCATGGTCTTGCACGCACAATCCACAGACATATTTCATCTTCACATGCACATGCAACCATGTAGTGCACATTAACGTCCGAGTGCACCACCTTGTGTGGACGATAATGCGTAACCGAGTAGTTGTCGAGCCACATCTTCAATTCCAAGAATGTTTCGAACTTAGACCCTTTTGCAATCCGGTTCTTGTCATCTCCCAAATCACGGTGAGAGCTTGGCCTAACCCCAACAGATATACATTGGCCACCATCTACCACGGCTTCATCCGCGAGACTAACATCCTTGAACAATGCAGTCCAATGATCACGACCGAATACCTTCTCAAAAGCATTGGCCTGCTTCACCGTGAACCCCTCCGCATCAACTTGTTCGTCGGGACCATCGTCATCCGAGTCCGATGCATATGCACGGGAAAAAGGGATGGAATGGTCCATTGTCTCTTGCAAATGATATTTGTCGAGATCACCCACATTGTTGTCATGGAGATCAACTTCATTGTCATCGTCCGCATACTCATCATTCTCCTCTTGCAAAGCTTCATGGTGGTTGCTTGTAAACAGGCTCAATGTTGGCCTCACTTCTTGGGTCAAAAGAGGTTCAACAATTTCATCTCGCTTCAAGGGTGGGGGGCTACTAGCAACCAAAGGGGAAGGGCTCCGGTTCAAGTCCAAATGCAACCTTGAATCAACCTTCTTCGTTGCAAATAACTCAAGAGCCTTGTCTAGTGATTTGGCCACCGTCTCCTTGTATGCAACCCAACGTTGCTCCGAGTTGACACGCATTGTCTTCCAACGGATGTGCATTCCAAAACCAACATTACGCCTTCCTTCCAACTCAACGATATCACTAGGGTCCATCCAATTCAAATCTTTCCTAACTTGTTGCAAGAGCTCCGCTAGCTAGGACTACTATCAAACACCATGTCAAGCTCATCCGGGTCCGGTTTAATATTGCCTTTCAAGAAGGTGTCTTTGTCCCCATGATGAACAAACACACATGTTCTTTCCATCCCTATAAGCATTCAAAGAACACAAGGTAACATTGCTTCCATGAGTACTAATCCAAGGATAACCCTAATATATATATGAAACAACAAACCTAACCCTAACCATAACCCTAATCAAAACCATAACCCTAGCCCTAAACCTAACCCTAGCACCAACATAAGAAGACCCATAAGAATAACCCTAACATACTAACAAAGCCTAATCATAGGAAAATGGCAAACAAACATCTCACATCTCCATGCAAATATCTAGATCCAAACAAAACTAGGGTTTCCCCAAACTAGCAACAAATGAGCAATTTGATAAAATTACTTGGATCAAAAGAAGGGGATCGGAGAAGATTACCTTGAGGGAGGGTTTGACTTCGAAATCCACGGACAAATTCTTCAGATTTGCAAGTTTTGGGAGAGGATTTGAGAGGGGGACAGAGTGGGAGAGGGGGGAAAGCTCGGGTTGGGGTGGGAGAGTGTGTGGTGTGGGGGGGGGGGGGAGTGGGGGAGGGGGGGGGGGGGCAGCCGGATAAGTCACAGTGCAGCGCCCAAGCGCTAGGTGCTGCACATTAAAAGTGTGGCGCCTGGCGGCTAGGCGCTGCACAACGTGAGGCGCCTAGCACCGAGGCGTTGCACAGCTGGGTGCGGGGCCTAGGGCTGCCACGGTGGACTGCCATGCAATTCCCGCTAGCTAGGCGCTGCACCGTAGGGTGTGGCGCCGGCGTTGCGGGCGCTACACAAAAGGGTCATGGGTGTGAAATAGTTTCACACCCAGTTCATTCTGTGAATTGATTTCTTCCACAGGTCAAAATAGTCAAATTTGCCTTCTCTTACTGTTCTGAGTGGTGTCCATCTGCTAAAATTTACCACACCCAGTGCCCCATCGTACCCCTATTGTGGCTGCCACACAGCCCACCCAGCGAACCCACACACCAAGATGAGACGACAAATTTGACAATTTTGACCCGTGGATGAAACCATTTCATAAAATGAACTGTTCGTAAAAAAAATCGCTCAACTGACCTTTTTGCGTGGTGCCTGACACAAAGGCGCCACACTCTATGGTGCAGCACCTAGCACGCAGGCATTGCACCTCTGTCCAGCGTGGCAGCCCCGGGGCCCGCACCGAGCAGTGCATCACCTTAGAGCTAGGCGCCACACATGTAATGTGCAACGCCTAGCCCGTAGGCGTTGCACTATCTATTACTAGTTGGTTGGCTGGCCCCCTCCCCTACTCCCCCCACACACACCTGATATGTCTCCGTTGTATCTTTAATTTTTGATTGTTCCATGCCAATATTATACAACTTTAATATACTTTTGGCAACTTTTCATACTATTTTTTGTACTAACATATTGATCCAGTGCCCAGTGCCAGTTCATGTTTGTTGCTTGTTTTTTATTTCGCATAAAACCCATATCAAACGGAATCCAAACAGGATAAAAATTGGCGGAGACTTTTTTTGAAATATTTATGATTTTTGGGAAGAAGAATCAACACGAGACAATGCCCGAGGGGGCCACGAGGCAGGGGGCGCGCCCCAGGGGGTCAGGTGCGCCCTGGGCCCTCGTGGCCACCCCGTAAGGCGGTTGGTGCCCTTCTTTCGCCGCAAGAAAGCTAATATCCGGATAGAAATCATGTTAAAATTTCATCCCAACCGGAGTTACGGATCTCTGGGAATATAAGAAACGGTGAAAGGCCAGAATCTTGAAGGCAGAAACAGAGAGAGACAGAGAGACAGATCCAATCTCGGAGGGGCTCTTGCCCCTCCCACGCCATGGAGACCATGGACCAGAGGGGAAACCCTTCTCCCAACTAGGGAGAAGGTCAAGGAAGAAGAAAAAGAAAGGTGGCTCTCTCCCCCTCTCTCCCGGTGGCGCCGGAACACGGCCGGGCCCATCATCGTCACCGCAATCTACACCAACACCTCCGTCATCTTCACCAACATCTTCATCACCTTCCCCCATCTATCTACAGCGATTCACTCTCACGCAACCCGCTGTACCCTCTACTTGAACATGGTGCTTTATGCTTCATATTATTATCCAATGATGTGTTGCCATCCTATGATGTCTGAGTAGATTTTCGTTGTCCTATCGGGAATTGGTGAATTGCTATGATTGGTTTAATTTGCTTGTGGTTATGTTGCTGTACTTTGGTGACCATCATATGAGCGCGCGTGGATCACACCATAGGGTTAGTTGTATGTTGATAGGACTATGTATTGGAGGGTAAGAGTGACAGAAGCTTCAACCTAGCATAGAAATTGATGCATATGGGATTGAAGGGGGACCGATATATCTTAATGCTATGGTTGGGTTTTACCTTAATGAATGTTAGTAGTTGCGGATGCTTGCTAATAGTTCCAATCATAAGTGCATAGAATTCCAAGTCAGGGATGATATGCTAGCAGTGGCCTCTCCCACATAAAACTTGCTAGCGATCTAGTAAAGTAGTCAATTGCTTAGGGACAACAACTCCTACCACCACTTTTCCACACTCGCTATACTAACTTTATTGCTTCTTTACCTAAACAGCCCCTAGTTTTTATTTACGTGCTTTTTTTATTCTTGCAAACCTTTCCTATCACACCTACAAAGTCCTTCTAGTCTCATACTTGTTTTAGGTAAAGCAAACACTAAGAGTGCGTAGAGTTGTATCGGTTGTCGATAGAACTTGAGGGAATATTTGTTCTACCTTTAGCTCCTCGTTGGGTTCGACAGTCTTACTTATCGAAAGAGGCTACAATTGATCCCCTACTTGTGGGTTATCAAGACCTTTTTCTGGCATTGTTGCCGGGGAGTTATAGCGTGGGGTGAATATTCTCGTGTGTGCTTGTTTGCTTTATCACTAAGTAGTTTTTTATTTTGTGCTCTTGTCTTCTATCTTTAGTTATGGGTAGGAAACGCAAAATAAAAAAAATTAGTTGTACCTACTACAGCAATGGTTGAAGAACCACTCAAGATCTATCACACTCCTGAAGCTTTTTACTTCGATCATCTTTGATCCCTATGTGCTCGTGCTGAAACCCCAACTAGCTTAGTTGAGGGCAAATCTTTAGATGAGCATGCTTGTTATGTGCGACACCACTTATCTCAAAAAGGGAAATTTTTACTGGATCAAATTCATCGTTTGCAATGCTATGATTGGAATTTATGTGAAACATATTATTTTACTTGTTGTTCTGAAGACCCTAAGAAACACCTTCCCTACCAATGTGAGTTTAGTGATAATGAAATCGTATCTTCGTATGCTAAGGGTGATTATAATTACTATGATGTTCAACAAAATTGAAGAATTTGTTGCTTTTAAGGGTGCTTATGAAATTGCTTCTTTGATTGGAAAGTATGATGCTACTCTTTACAAATCTGAAAATTTTGCCATACTCAAATATTGTTATGATAATTATGCTTCTAATGCCTATGTTAAACCATATATTGAGGATTCCTCCGCTGTCCAAGAAGAGACTAATATTTTGCAGGAGTCTATGGAAGAAGAAATTGATGAAACTGTGAGCTCACTAGATGAAAAAGATGAGGAGGAGAGTGAAGAACAAAAGGAGGAAGAGCGGATTGATCACCCGTGCCCACATTCTAATGAGAGTAACTCTTCAACTCATACATTGTTTAATTTCCCTTCATGCTTACCGAAGGATGATTGCTATGATGATTGTTATGATCTCGTTGATTCTCTTGAAATACCCCTTTTTGATGATGCTTGCTATGCTTGTGGCCATGATGCCAATATGAATGATGCTTATGGAGATGAACTTGCTATAGTTACTTATGCTAAAAATGAAATTGTTGCTATTGCACCCTGTGACGCCCGGATAATCAAGCTACAGTAACCTCTGCTAATGACGCCTTGTCACCTCCATTACTGTCGCTAATCTCGCGTTAGTTCAAAACGATTCGAATTCAAATTTGAATTTTTGGCAAACAAACAAAGTTTTCAAACTTTAAAACAAAAATGTTCGGACAGTGTCAAATATTGCATAGATAATTATGGTGAAGTAAACACATTTTTAGAAAATGCATAAATATTTTAAATTGAATAAAACAGAAAGGAAAATAATAATAAAACAAGTGAAAGGAAAACAAAATAAAACAAAAACAACAGACACCCCCCCCACTGGGCCAAGTGGCCCAGCTGGCCTCCGCCGCCCGAACGGGCCGGCCCAACCGGCCAAAGGCCCAACCGGCCAACCCCACTCCTCTCCTTATCCACCCCGCAACCCTAGCCGCCACCCCACTCGTCCACTCCCCCCCACTCGCTCCTCCCATGTTCCCCTCTCTCCCTCATCTGGATCGAGGCGGGGGGAACCAGATCTAGCATCGCAGGCGTCGCCCGTCACCATCCCCCCTCGCCGGACGCCTCCTCGCCTCACCCCGAGTCGCCCCGGCGCCCGTCCATGCGCCGTCCTCGATCTAGAGTTGGGACTCGGTCCCGACGCCACAACCGCTTGGAGTCCCCCTCGCCGGAACCACATCGCCACGCCGCTCGTCCCCGCCGCCCGTCGCCGGCGCTCCCCCACCGGACTGCCTCCTTTCCGACGCGCGTCACCGTCCTCCTCCCCGCGCCCCACTGCCCCGATCCCTGCATCCCGCAGTGAGCCCCGACTCCTCCTCCCCTCCTCTGTCTCACGCTCTCACCGCGGCCGGGTCGCGCCCTGGCCGAGCGCGGCGCTCCGTCCGGCCGCGCCACTTTGCGCTCGCCTCACCCGAAGACGCCGCTCCTTCGTCCCCTGTCCCCACGTCCCCATGCCGCCTCCCGCCACGGCGGTCGCTGCTCCGGCCGCTTGGCCGGCACCGTGGCCTCCGGCCCCGCCTTGCGCCATCACCTCCCCTGCTCCGGCCACCTCGGCCATGGCCTCGCCCCTCTCCTAGCGTCGCCACTGGCCATTGGCCGCGCGCACCCCGCTGCCTGCTGCCGTTCCTGCTGGCCCCGCCGCTCGCCAGCGCTGGCCGCCCCTCTCCCCGACCCCATCGGCGCCCGCGCGCCCCACCGGGTGCGTCCTCGTGGCTGTGCCCGTGCGCCCGAACTCCCTGTGCCCGTAGCCCACACCCGCTATGGCCCCCTTGCCTATGACATGTGGGGCCCCAACCCCCCCACAGAACGTTTACAAAAAAATAATAATTAATTAATTAAGGAAATAATTAAGTTAATTAATTTTGATTAATTAAAGTAATCAAATAACTAAACTAACTAAACTGTTAGTCAATTAATTAATTACTATGACAGTGGCCCCCTCCTAATTAATACTAATTAGGTTAAATTAGATGACTAATTAAAATGTGTCACTGACCAGTGGGTCCCACTGGTCAGGTTGACCAGTCAACCCTGTTGACTGCTGACGTCAGCATGACATCATGCTGATGTCATAATTCCATTTTCGAATTAAATTCCAGAAATTAATTAAATCTTTAGAAAATCATATCTTTTAATCCGTAACCCGGATTAAAATATTTTCAACATGAAAGTTGCTCAGAACGACGAGACGGATCCGGATACGCAGCCCGTTCGTCCACCACGCATCCCTAGCATAGAGAACACGCAACTTTCCCCCTTCGGTTCACCGGTCCGAAAACGCGAAACACCGGGAATACTTTCCCAGATGTTTTCCCCCTTCGTCGGTATCACCTACTACCGCGATTGGGCACACCCAGCATCGTTACTTGTCATGTCATGCATCGATATGCATCTGTTTGCATTGTATTCATTGTTTCTTCCCCCTCTTCTCTCCGGTAGACTACGAGACCGACGCTGCTGCTGCCCAGTACGACTACGGTGTTGACGACCCGTCCTTCTTTCCAGAGCAACCAGGCAAGCCCCCCCCCTTGATCACCAGATATCGCCATTCTTCTCTATACTGCTTGCATTAGAGTAGTGTAGCATGTTACTGTTCGGTTACTCCTATTCTGTTGCATAGCCTGTCATTGTTGCTACAGTCATTGATACCTTACCCGCAATCCTAAATGCTTAGTATAGGATGCTAGTTTATCATCATTGGCCCTACATTCTTGTCAGTCTACCTTGCTATACTATTGGGCCGTGATCACTTGGGAGGTGATCATGGGTATATACTATACATATATACATACTACAGATGGTGACTAAAGTCGGGTTCGCTCGATGAGTACCCGCAAGTGATTCTGATGAGGGGGCTGAAAGGACAGGTGGCTCCATCCCGGTAGAGGTGGGCCTGGGTTCCCGACGGCCCCCGACTGTTACTTTGTGGCAGAGCGACAGGGCAGGTTGAGACCACCTAGGAGACAGGTGGGCCTGGCCCTATTCGGCGTTCGCGGATACTTAACATGCTTAACGAGATCTTGGTATTTGATCTGAGTCTGGCCATTTGGTCTATACGCACTAACCATCTACGCGGGAGTAGTTATGGGTATCCCGGCGTCGTGGTATCAGCCGAAGCCTTCTAGACGTCAGCAACTGAGCGGCGTGCGCCGGATTGGAGCGTAAGCCTGCTCTTGTATTAAGGGGGCTAGTTCTGCTTTCGGCCACCCTCGCAACGTGCAGGTGTGCAATGGGCGATGGGCCCAGACCCCTGCGCCATAGGAGTTAGACCGGCATCCTGACCTCTCTGTTAGGCCTAGGTGGGGCTGCGGCGTGTTGATCTTCCGAGGCCGGGCATGACCCAGGAAAGTGTGTCCGGCCAAATGGGATCGAGCGTGTTGGGTTATGTGGTGCACCCCTGCAGGGAAGTTAATCTATTCGAATAGCCGTGTCCCTTGGTAAAAGGATGACCCGGAGTTGTACCTTGACCTTATGACAACTAGAACCGGATACTTAATAAAACACACCCTTCCAAGTTCCACAGACAACCCGGTGATCGCTTTTCCACAGGGCGACGAGGGGAGGATCGCCAGGTAGGATTATGCTATGCGATGCTACTGGAGATGCTACTTGGAGATGCTACTTGGAGGACTTCAATCTACTCTCTTCTACATGCTGCAAGACGAAGGCTGCCAGAAGTGTAGTCTTCGATAGGACTAGCTATCCCCCTCTTATTCTGGCATTCTGCAGTTCAGTCCACTGATATGGCCTCCTTACACATATACCCATGCATATGTAGTGTAGTTCCTTGCTTGCGAGTACTTTGGATGAGTACTCACGGTTGCTTTCTCCCCCCTTTTTCCTCCTTTCCTTTCTTTCTGGTTGTCGCAACCAGATGCTGGAGTCCAAGAGCCAGACGCCACCGTTGATGACGACCCCTACTACACTGGAGGTGCCTACTACTATGTGCAGCCCGCTGACGACGACCAGGAGTAGTTAGGAGGATCCCAGGCAGGAGGCCTGCGCCTCTTTCGATCTGTATCCCAGTTTGTGCTAGCCTTCTTAAGGCAAAATTGTTTAACTTATGTCTGTACTCAGATATTGTTGCTTCCGCTGACTCGTCTATGATCGAGCACTTGTATTCGAGCCCTCGAGGCCCCTGGCTTGTATTATGATGCTTGTATGACTTATTTATGTTTTAGAGTTGTGTTGTGATATCTTCCCGTGAGTCCCTGATCTTGATCGTACACGTTTGCATGCATGATTAGTGTACGATTGAATCGGGGGCGTCACAAGTTGGTATCAGAGCCGACTGCATGTAGGAATCCCCCTTTCCAACTCCTTGGCCGAAGTCGAGTCTAGTCATTGAAAAAGTTTTTACTAACATGGCTGTGCGGCTTACGGGCCCACGTCGCCATTGGGTGGTATTAGGATCTTTTACTCCTCGATCTTTACTCTGGGACTCTGAGCTCTCTTCTATTCGGGTTAAATGATTTTGCTAAAAACAAAACTAACTTTAGGTTCTCGCAAGTACTTTCTCCCGGAGAGCCCCTCACTTCAGATGATCGCCTGCTACACTAGAAGATTCCGAAGTTACTCTACGATGTTCCCTCGAGTCTTTGTGCCATCGCATTTGCGATTTCCTTCCACTGTCAACCCCTATGATAACTGCATACACTTGCCATTCATACAATCATTCCCCGTTGATCTTGTTATTACAAGATGTCCTGAAATACTCTTTGTTGTCCCAAAAATCCTTTGAGCTCACTGCCTTGCAGTTCTTTACCACATGAATACCCATATGGATAATTCCTTGCACTTATCGAGTATCCGCTCCTTCTCAGTTGTTCATGTGTTTCACTAAAGTCTTCGAAATACCATTCGATCTTCCGAAAATCCTAAGCAGCCTATTGCTACTGAAGTTCTTACCTTGTTGCATTATGGTTAATTCTATATATCTAGTAATCTTCGTTGGCATCCTTTGTCATTATCATTTTGGGTCCGTTGATTCGAAGTGTTGCGAATGCCCGGAATCATCAGTTGATCCTTA
Source organism: Triticum timopheevii (assembly GCA_963921465.1). NCBI lineage: Eukaryota > Viridiplantae > Streptophyta > Magnoliopsida > Poales > Poaceae > Triticum > Triticum timopheevii. The sequence goes on from OY997270.1 coordinate 112,965,150, forward strand.
TGAATTATCTTCCCGACTCAGACGTCATTCCGGACATGAGTTGGTTCTCGGCAATTCAAACCTTTATTGATTGTCCAACTAATTGTTTTCAACTTATCCATCCTTGATCAGAGCGTCTGCTTCTGATCCTTCATTTTGGAAACCATATTTTCCTTCTATTTAAGCGTCAGACTAATCAGGTGATTCTTGAATCTGATGCCTCTGTATTCTTTCTTTCTCTGATTGAGTACCGATACTCACATCAACTCCGTTGTGGATCACCCGATCCATTGTTGGATTTTATCCGACAATGTCCTTCATTTGGATATATACCGCATTTGGTAAATTGTATCCTCTGCTTTGTCAACCATGCTCTGCTATCGAGCTTGTGTCATTTACTCCTGAAGTTTGTGGTATATGTTCCTAAGAGGCCCCGATGGGTTGGACATCTGCCTTCTCTAAACCATGTGAACCCGGAAACTACTATGGGTCATACTCTACTAGTGTTATGTTAGATAAAATTTCAACACACAATTTCGTTGAAGGCGAGAAGTGAATGAAAGGTTATGCATTAAAGAAGTGGGAGTCGACCTTGAACCTTGCGTTCATGCCCATGGACACGATGTAGATCTTATCATTAAAGCTTCTCTTAAATTAATTATTCCTTTGGTATAAGTTCGTCTTATATCTAGGATCTGGCCTTTTTCAATCGTGGTTCGTCCATATTGTTCTTCTTTGTTCCCATTTCTCGGGCAAGTTTAAACAATTGTCTTCTGCGGATTAATACCTCAGTCCAACCTCTACTTGGATTCGTCGTCGAGTATTACCCCCCTGATATCTCAAGATTATCATGGAACTGCATAACTTCTTATGAGTTCTTCATCAAGTGCTACCTTCCCACTGATTCCAATTTTTCACGGGCTCTGAGTTATTAAACACTCAAAGACACCGATAACTGAACCAAGTCCGCACTATGGTTCAAAAAAAAACTCTTCAGTAAGCTTCTATAAGTACGAGTTTGTACTTTCCTAGCCTGTTTGGCTATATCATTGTCGTGATGATTCTAACTATCCTACCTGGTCCTTATTCTCGGAGCACCAAATTGCGACAATAGCTAAGCTTACGTCGATTTTCCTCGTCATACCCTTTCACCTTAAACAACAAGCTTGAGTTCGACTTTGTGTCGTAACTATGGTTCCCATAACCTCTTGCTTCATCATTCCTTTGACTTGATGTCATCGTCGATCGATTACATCTTCGTGAAATCTCTCGACAAATGTGTCGTGATCATCATCAGTATTCCGAGCTCTTCCAAGATATATATCGAATTCTTGATGGGTAATACCATCCTTGCCCCTCGATGATTTGTGTTGTCATCAACCATTTTATTGCCTTCCCTCCAACACAAACTTGTTCGTGTTTTGTGTTATACCTTGAGTTCCTTTCTATCCAGCATTTCTTCTTCTTTACCTTGGAGTATTACCACCTTTTATGTCAAGAATGTCGTGGGAATTTCACCACCTCTTAAGAATTCTTGGTATAGTGATACTTCTCACCATCACCATTCTTTCTTGGTCCTTGTGTTGATTCCAATCAGGGTACCAACAAGTGAATGGTGCTGTGTGGATTGAGCACTTCTAGCAACCCTATGGCTTTGAAGTTAATGGTCGGCCGTTCATTCTTAGACTATTGATTATTGAATCACCATTCTGACATTGGTCGTGCAACCCAACCCATATATCGGGTGCACCTTTCAACCAATGTTTAATTTTGTATGTCTTCCTCGAGCTTACTTCCTTATATCAATTGATATGGCAAATGTTATCTCCTTATCCACATAATTCTGGAGATCCATCTTTTGGATACCTCGATGAGTTATCGCTGAGTCCATCAGTCACCTCCTCATCCTCTTCTTGATTTAATGATGAACTCTTGTTTCGGAACTCGCTTCCATAGTTCATTTCCCGAGGATCTTCGATGTCATCTCGTCAATTTGTGTCGCACCTTTCTCCTCGAGCGTCGTGAGTCAGAGGTATCCTGACAGCAATCAGATCTGAATCTCGGTCAGATATGATGGTGGGAACATGTTTCCAAGAGTTATAACATTGGTCTTAATATGACCCGGTAAGGTGATGCCATGCCTAGCACACCTGGTCGGAGGCCCTATTGTTATAGTTCCCTTTTCAGCAAGGTTACCCATTCTTCCATGGGGAAACTGTAAGACTTATTCTGCAAGTTGTTCTTGATGAATCCTTCTTGTATCCAAAGCCCGATCCTTGCTTGAAGACCATGTCAATGCTATCTCGAAGCATGTTTGTGGTACTCCGATTTTCAATAAGAGCATTTGAAGCCCAATGCTAAATGTTTCTTGCTCAATTATCCAAACACCGTTGTATGGGTAATGTCATGAAAATTCTTCCCCTTACCTAAAGAGTTTACTACATTATATCCTGTCATGGATATCGTGCTCTGCTCGTCTTTCTGAAGGATATACCTTTGAAATATGTGTTTAAACACATTTTCCTTCCCATTTGTTCTGTTTAATCTGATAATCATATTTTTCTTTCCATTTGTTGTGTTAACGTTTCTTGAGATCTATATGATCTAAGCAGTAATATTCTCCTGCTTAGGTAAACACCTCGGTTTACAACTCTGTCAGTGTGACCCTGTTACTATTGCTGACGACATCCTGGTAACCCCCAATGGATGAGAACTTTGCCTATTGGTCCGCCTCGTTCAACGAGCAGGAAAATGGTTCTCTTCGTCCCTCGCCCTTGGTACCAACGTTGTTGCCAACATAACTGACAGGCTATCCTCTGCCATGCCTTGCTACCATGACCGTGCAATATGTCGGCGTCCTTCCTACTTTTGAACCACATGGTGGGCCCATAACCCACAGTTCCATAGGAACGAAACCTGACTCTCCTGCACCCCCTGTTCCCAAGGTTGTTCCTCGCGTATGGCCTCGTATGTAATTCACGAGCCATCTTCTGAGGGATCATCAAATCTGTTGCCGGACGCAATACTTATTCCCATTGCTCTGAACCCCTTTCGCACTCTGCTTCAGGCAATGAATGATTGCCTATCCGCTTGAAACTTCTTATTGCACTGTCTTACTTTGCTCTCGATGTGTGTCATTTGTTCAACTCGAGAGATACTCATATGTTCATTCTTGGGATACCCCCAGATGAATTTCCCTTATAACATCCTATCATTGCAGCGCTGCCCCTTACATATTTGTAAGTATGTTGGAGTTCCCAAAGAAAAGGATGCCGACTTCACCATGATGACCTGAAGCAGAGAAATAAGGACATCAACGAGGAGGATCAATTACTTCAGGAAGAGCAACCAAGACCAAGAACACTCGTTAGAATTTTCGTAACCCAATCCCTCCACCCTTAGTCGCCCTCTTAAATCTCGGGACGAGATTTCTTATAGTGGAGGAGAATTGTGACGCCCGGATAATCAAGCTACAGTAACCTCTGCTAATGACGCCTTGTCACCTCCATTACTGTCGCTAATCTCGCGTTAGTTCAAAACAATTCGAATTCAAATTTGAATTTTTGGCAAACAAACAAAGTTTTCAAACTTTAAAACAAAAATGTTCGGACCGTGTCAAATATTGCATAGATAATTATGGTGAAGTAAACACATTTTTAGAAAATGCATAAATATTTTAAATTGAATAAAACAGAAAGGAAAATAATAAAAAAAACAAGTGAAAGGAAAACAAAATAAAACAAAAACAACAGACACCCCCCCCCGCTGGGCCAAGTGGCCCAGCTGGCCTCCGCCGCCTGAACGGGCCGGCCCAACCGGCCAAAGGCCCAACTGGCCAATCCCACTCCTCTCCTTATCCCCCCGCAACCCTAGCCGCCACCCCACTCGTCCACTCTCCCCCACTCGCTCCTCCCACATTCCCCTCTCTCCCTCGTCTAGATCGAGGCGGGGGGAGCCAGATCCAGCGTTGCTGGCGTCGCCCGTCACCACCCCCCCTCGCCGGACGCCTCCTCGCCTCACCCCGAGTCGCCCCGGTGCCCGTCCACGCGCCGCCCTCGATCTGGAGTTGGGACTCGGTCCCGACGCCACAACCGCTTGGAGTCCCCCTCGCCGGAACCACGTCGCCACGCCGCTCGTCCCCGCCGCCCGTCGCCGGCGCTCCCCCACCGGACTGCCTCCTCTCCGACGTGCGTCACCGTCCTCCTCCCCGCGCCCCACTGCCCTGATCCCTGCATCCTGCAGTGAGCCCCGACTCCTCCTCCCCTCCTCTGTCTCACGCGCTCACCGTAGCCGGGTCGCGCCCTAGCCGAGCGCGGCGCTCCGTCCGGCCGCGCCACTTTGCGCTCGCCTCGCCCGAAGACGCCGCTCCTTCGTCCCCTGTCCCCACGTCCCCATGCCGCCTCCCGCCGCGGCGGTCGCCGCTCCGGCCGCTTGGCCGGCACTGTGGCCTCCGGCCCCGCCTTGCGCCATCACCTCCCCTGCTCCGGCCACCTCGGCCATGGCCTCGCCCCTCTCCTAGCGTCGCCGCTGGCCATTGGCCGCGCGCGCCCCGCTGCCTGCTGCCGTTCCTGCTGGCCCCGCCGCTCGCCAGCGCTGGCCGCCCCTCTCCCTGACCCCATCGACGCCCGCGCGCCCCACCGGGTGCGTCCTCGTGGCTGCGCCCGTGTGCCCGAACTCCCTGTGCCCGTAGCCCACACCCGCTATGCCCCCCTTGCCTATGACATGTGGGGCCCCAACCCCCCCACAGAACGTTTACAAAATAATAATAATTAATTAATTAAAGAAATAATTAACTTAATTAATTTGGATTAATTAAAGTAATCAAATAACTAAACTAACTAAACTGTTAGTTAATTAATTAATTACTCCATGACAGTGGCCCCCTCCTAATTAATACTAATTAGGTTAAATTAGATGACTAATTAAAATGTGTCACTGACCAGTGGGTCCCACTGGTCAGGTTGACCAGTCAACCCTGTTGACTGCTGACGTCAGCATGACATCATGCTGATGTCATAATTCCATTTTCGAATTAAATTCCAGAAATTAATTAAATCTTTAGAAAATCATATCTTTTAATCCGTAACCCGGATTAAAATATTTTCAACATGAAAGTTGCTCAGAACGACGAGACGAATCCGGATACGCAGCCCGTTCGTCCGCCACGCATCCCTAGCATAGTGAACACGCAACTTTCCCCCTCCGGTTCACCGGTCCGAAAACGCGAAACACCAGGAATACTTTCCCGGATGTTTTCCCCCTTCGTCGGTATCACCTACTACCGCGATTGGGCACACCCAGCATCGTTACTTGTCATGTCATGCATCGATATGCATCTGTTTGCATTGTATTCATTGTTTCTTCCCCCTCTTCTCTCCGGTAGACTACGAGACCGACGCTGCTGCTGCCCAGTACGACTACGGTGTTGATGACCCGTCCTTCTTGCCAGAGCAACCAGGCAAGCCCCCCCCCTTGATCACCAGATATCGCCATTCTTCTCTATACTGCTTGCATTAGAGTAGTGTAGCATGTTACTATTCAGTTACTCCTATTCTGTTGCATAGCCTGTCATTGTTGCTATAGTCATTGATACCTTACCCGCAATCCTAAATGCTTAGTATAGGATGCTAGTTTATCATCATTGGCCCTACATTCTTGTCAGTCTGCCTTGCTATACTACTGGGTCGTGATCACTTGGGAGGTGATCATGGGTATATACTATACATATATACATACTACAGATGGTGTCTAAAGTCGGGTTCGCTCGATGAGTACCTGCAAGTGATTCTGATGAGGGGGCTGAAAGGACAGGTGGCTCCATCCCGGTAGATGTGGGCCTGGGTTCCCGACGGCCCCCGACTGTTACTTTGTGGCAGAGCGACAGGGTAGGTTGAGACCACCTAGGAGACAGGTGGGCCTGGCCCTGTTCGGCGTTCGCGCATACTTAACACGCTTAACGAGATCTTGGTATTTGATCTGAGTCTGGCCATTTGGTCTATACGCACTAACCATCTACGCGGGAGTAGTTATGGGTATCCCGGCGTCGTGGTATCAGCCGAAGCCTTCTAGATGCAGCGACTGAGCGGCGCGCGCCGGATTGGAACGCAAGCCTGCTCTTGTATTAAGGGGGCTAGTTCTGCTTTCGGCCGCCCTCGCAACGTGCAGGTGTGCAATGGGTGATGGGCCCAGACCCCTGCGCCATAGGAGTTAGAACGCCGTGCTGACCTCTCTGTTAGGCCTAGGTGGGGCTGCGACGTGTTGATCTTCCGAGGCCGGGCATGACCCAGGAAAGTGTGTCCGGCCAAATGGGATCGAGCGTGTTGGGTTATGTGGTGCACCCCTGCAGGGAAGTTAATCTATTCGAATAGCCGTGTCCCTCGGTAAAAGGACGACCCGGAGTTGTACCTTGACCTTATGACAACTAGAACCGGATACTTAATAAAACACACCCTTCCAAGTTCCACAGACAACCCGGTGATCGCTTTTCCACAGGGCGACGAGGGGAGGATCGCCGGGTAGGATTATGCTATGCGATGCTACTGGAGATGCTACTTGGAGATGCTACTTGGAGGACTTCAATCTACTCTCTTCTACATGCTGCAAGACGGAGGCTGCCAGAAGCGTAGTCTTCGATAGGACTAGCTATCCCCCTCTTATTCTGGCATTCTGCAGTTCAGTCCACTGATATGGCCTCCTTACACATATACCCATGCATATGTAGTGTAGTTCCTTGCTTGCGAGTACTTTGGATGAGTACTCATGGTTGCTTTCTCCCCCCCTTTTTCCCCCTTTCCTTTCTTTCTGGTTGTCGCAACCAGATGCTGGAGTCCAGGAGCCAGACGCCACCGTCGACGATGACCCCTACTACACTGGAGGTGCCTACTACTACGTGCAGCCCGCTGACGACGACCAGGAGTAGTTAGGAGGATCCCAGGCAGGAGGCCTGCACCTCTTTCGATCTGTATCCCAGTTTGTGCTAGCCTTCTTAAGGCAAAATTGTTTAACTTATGTCTGTACTCAGATATTGTTGCTTCCGCTGACTCGTCTATGATCGAGCACTTGTATTCGAGCCCTCGAGGCCCCTGGCTTGTATTATGATGCTTGTATGACTTATTTATGTTTTAGAGTTGTGTTGTGATATCTTCCCGTGAGTCCCTGATCTCGATCGTACATGTTTGCGTGCATGATTAGTGTATGATTGAATCGGGGGTGTCACACACCCACACATAATAGTCCTATTATCTTTTTGAATTCTCCAAACTACACTATATCGGAGAAGTTTGCTCTTATTAAGGATTATGTTGATGGGTTGCATTTTACCGTTGCACATGATGATTTTGATAGATATAATATGCATGTGCTTTCTGCTCCTACTTGCAATTATTATGAGAGAGGAACTACATCTCCGCCTCTTGATGTTTCCAACACGATAGAATTGCAAGAAACTTCTTATACTCTGCATTGGCCTTTATTATGTGTGCATGAATTGTTCTTTTATGACATGCCGATGCATAGGAAGAGAGTTAGACTTCGTCATTGCTTGATATATGTTACTTTGTGCTCACTACTAAATTACAAATCATTGTTAATTAAAATTGGCTTTGATATACCTTGGGATACGGGTGGATTCATTACTTGAGCACTATATGCCTAGCTTAATGGCTTTAAAGAAAGCGCTGCCAGGGAGACAACCCGGAAGTTTTAGAGAGTCAGTTATTTTTGTTGTGTGCTTTTATAAAGTTTAAAAATAAAAATAGGGATAATTAGATTTATAGCCCTGGTTGTGTCTCACTCGTCTGTTTTACCCCTAATTTTCAAAATTCACCGGTTCTGTCCAAGTCACTTTGCTCCTCTTATGCTTTTGCCCTTTGACCATTTGACCGTCAGTTTGAAAACTTCATAACTAATTCATACTAAATCAGAAATATGCAAATAAGATACCAAAATGTTCAGAAAAACATCACCTATATGTCGGTCTCATTTGCATTCATGATAAAAGTGTTGGAAAGTGCCCATCCGAGTTTTAGCTCTTATGCTACCACCATGGATAGTAAAATCTAAAAAAGTTCAAAAAATTCAAAAAAATTGGTGGCAAAGAATGACAAATGTTTTAAGTGCTTGCCAAGTTTTATCAAGAAACGACATTCGTGGAAGTCATGGCAAAAAACAATTAGCACTCCAGAATAGATTATTTTTTGGCCATGACTTCCACGAATGTCGTTCCATGATGAATCTTGGAAAGAACTTAGAACATTTGTCGTTCTTTGCCACCATATTTTTTTCCGAATGTTTTTGAATTTTTTTAGATTTTTCTATTCATGGTGGTATCAAAAGAGCTAAAACTCACATGTGCACTTTCCAACACTTTTTTCATGAATGCAAATGACACTGACATGTAGGTGATGTTTTTCTAAACATTTTGGTATCTTATTTGCACTTTTTTATTTAGTATGAATTAGTTATGAAGTTTTCAAACTGACGGTCAAACGGTCAAAGGGCAAAAGCATAAGAGGAGCAAAGTGACTTGGACAGAACCAGTGACTTTTGGAAATTAGGGGTAAAACAGATGAGTGGGACACAACTAGGGGCATAAATCTAAATATCCCATAAAAACAATGTGCCAAGATTTGCCTTTAGGATGTTTACAATGCTTGTTGGTTTGTGCGGTGAAGGACAAAAACTTTGGCTATAATGCGCGATTTTATATTTTTTACTGGAACGCCAAATGGTTCTGAAAATTTTTGCACTCTCTTTCTATACAAATTTTTTATTTTTCCTAATTTTGGCAGAATTGTTGGGGTACCAGAAGTATGGTGAATGTTCATATTACTACAGACTGTCCTGTTTAAGACAGATTTTGTTTTTGATGCATAGATTGCTTGTTTTGATGAAACTATCAATTTTTATCAGTGGATTAAGCCATGGAAAAGTTATATTATAGTAGATAAAATGAAAAAACAAAATATGAATTGGTTTTCAACAGTACTTAGAGTAGTGATTTTCTTTATTATACTAACGGATCTTACCGAGTTTTCTGTTGAAGTTTTGTGTGGATGAAGTGTTCGAAGATCGAGGAGGTCTCGATATGAGGAAAAGGAGGAGAGGCAAGAGCTCAAGCTTGGGGATGACCAAGGCACCCCAAGTAAATATTCAAGGAGACTCAAGTGTCTAAGCTTGGGGATGCCCCGGAAGGCATCCCATCTTTCTTCAACAAGTATCAGTATGTTTTCGGATTCGTTTCATTCATGTGATATGTGCAAATCTTGGAGCGTCTTTTGCATTTAGTTTTCACTTTTCCTTTATGCACCATGCTGGTATGAGATAGTCCTTAGTTGATTTATAGAATGCCCATTGCACTTCACTTATATCCTTTGAGTATGGCTTTATAGAATGCTTCATGTGCTTCACTTATATCATTTGAAGTTTGGATTGCATGTTTCTCTTCACATAGAAAACCGCCATTTGTAGAATGCTCTTTTGCTTCACTTAAATTTGTTAGACCATGGGCATATCTTTTGTAGAAAGAATTAAACTCTCTTGCTTCACTTATATCTATTTAGAGAGATGACAGGAATTGGTCATTCACATGGTTAGTCATAAAATCCTACATAGAACTTGTAGATCACTGAATATGATATGTTTGATTCCTTGCAATAGTTTTGTGATATAAAGGTGGTGATATTAGAGTCGTGCTAGTGGAGTAATTGTGAAATTGAGAAATACTTGTGCTGAGGTTTGCAAGTCCCGTAGCATGCACGTATGGTAACCATTGTGTGACAAATTTGAAGCATGGGGTGTTCTTTGATTGCCTTCCTTATGAGTGGAGGTCGGGATCGCGTGATGGTTAACTCCTACCAACCCTTCCCCTAGGAGCATGCATAGTAGTACTTTGCTTCGAGGGCTAATAAAATTTTGCAATAAGTATATGAGTTCTTTATGACTAATGTGAGTCCATGGATTATACGCACTCTTACCCTTCCGCAATTTGCTAGCCTCTACGGTACCGTGTATTGCCCTTTCTCACCTTGAGAGTTGGTGCAAACTTCACCGGTGCATCCAAACCCCGTGATACGATACACTCTATCACACATAAGCCTCCTTATATCTTCCTCAAAACAGCCACCATACCTACCTATTATGGCATTTCCATAGCCATTCTGAGATATATTGCCATGCAACTTCCATCATCATCATATACATGACTTGAGCATTCATTGTAATATTGCTTTGCATGATCGTCAGATAGCTAGCATGATGTTTTCATGGCTTGTCCATTTTTTGATGTCATTGCTACACTAGATCATTGCACATCCCGGTACATCGCCGGAGGCATTCATATAGAGTCATATTTTTATTCTAGTATCAAGTTGTAATATTGAGTTGTAAGTAAATAAAAGTGTGATGATTATAATTATTAGAGCATTGCCCTAGTGAGGAAAGGATTATGGAGACTATGATTCCCCCACAAGTCGGGATGAGACTCCGGACTTTATGAAAAATAAAAGAGGCCAAAGAAGCCCAAATAAAAAAAGAGGCCAAAGAAGCCCACCAAAAAAATAAAAATAAAAAAGAGGAAATAAAAAATGAGAGAAAAAGAGAGAAGGGGCAATGTTACTATCCTTTTACCACACTTGTGCTTCAAAATAGCACCATGTTCTTCATATAGAGAGTCTCTTGAGTTTTCACTTTCATATACTAGTGGGAATTTTTCATTATAGAACTTGGCTTGTATATTCCGATGATGGGCTTTCTCAAATGCCCGAGGTCTTCATGAGCAAGTAAGTTGGATGCACACCCACTTAGTTTCCAGTTTGAGCTTTCATACACTTATAGCTCTTAGTGCATCCGTTGCATGGCAATCCCTACTCCTCACATTGACATCAATTGATTGGCATCTCCACAACCCATTGATTAGACGCGTCGATGTGAGACTTTCTCCCTTTTTGTCTTCTCCACACAACCTCCACCATCATACTCTATTTCACCTGTAGTGATATATCCATGGCTTACGCTCATGTATTGCGTGAGGGTTGAAAAGGCTGAAGCGCGTTAAAAAGGATGAACCAATTGCTTGGCTGAAACCGGGGTTGTGCATGATGGGAGCATTTTGTGTGATGAAAATGAAGCATGGCCAAACTATATGATTATGTAGGGATAAGCTTTCTTTGGCTATGTTATTTTGATAAGACATAATTGCTTTATTAGTATGCTTGAAGTATTATTGTTTTTATGTCAAACAATAGACTATTGCTTTGAATCACTCGTGTCTTAATATTCATGCCATGATTAGATATATGATCAAGATTATGCTAGGTAGCATTCCACATAAAAATTATCTTTTTTTTTATCATTTACCTACTCGAGGACGAGCAGGACTTAAACTTGGGGATGCTGATACGTCTCCGCCGTATGTATAATTTTTTATTGTTCCATGCCAATATTATACAACTTTCATATACTTTTGGCAACTTTTTATACTATTTTTAGGACTAACATATTTATCCAGTGCCCAGTGCTAGTTCCTGTTTGTTGCATGTTTTTTGTTTCGCAGAAAACCCATATCAAATGGAGTCCAAACGGGATAAAAACTGACGGAGATTTTCTTTGGAATATTTATGATTTTTCAGAAGATGAATCAACGCGAGACAATGCCCAAGGGGGCCACGAGGCAGGGGGCACGCCCCAGGGGGTCAGGCGTGCCCTGGGCCCTCGTGGCCACCCTGTAAGGCGGTTGGTTCCCTTCTTTCGCCGCAAGAAATCTAATATCCGGATAGAAATCGTGTTAAAATTTCAGCCCAGTCGGAGTTACGGATCTCCGGGAATATAAGAAATGGTGAAAGGCCAGAATCTGGAAGGCAGAAACAGATATGTCTCTAACGTATCTATAATTTTCGATTGTTCCATGCTATTATATTACCCATTTTGGATGTTTCTGGGCTTTACTTTACACTTTTATATCATTTTTGGGACTAACCTACTAACCAGAGGCCCAACCCGAATTGCTGTTTTTCTGCCTATTTCAATGTTTCGAAGAAAAGGAATGCCAAACGGAGTCCAAACGCGATGAAACCTTTGGAAGCGATCTTTTTGGAACAAATGCAAACCTAGAGACTTGGAGTGGAAGTCACGCAACAACCGAGGCAGCCACGAGGGTGCCCGACGCGCCCCCTACAGGTGGGCGTGCCCCCCACCCTCATGGGCCCCTCGAGCGTCCATCGACCTACTTCTTCCTCCTATATATACCCATGTACCCTGAAACCATCGAGGAGCACCATGAAAACCTAATTCCACCGCCGCAACCTTCTGTATCCGTGAGATTCCATCTTGGAGCCTTCGTCGGTGCTCCGCCGGAGGGGGAATCGACCATGAAGGGCCTCTACATCATCTCCAAGGCCCTTCTGATGAGTTGTGAGTAGTTTACCACAGACCTTCGGGTCCATAGTTATTAGCTTGATGGCTTCTTCTCTCTCTTTGGATCTCAATACAAAGTTCTCCTCGATCTTCTTGGAGATCTATTCGATGTAACTCTTTTTGCGGTGTGTTTGTCAAGATCCGATAAATTGTGGGTTTATGATCAAGTTTATCTATGAGAAATATTTGAATCTCATCTGAATTCTTTTATGTATGATTAAGTTATCTTTGCAAGTCTCTTCGAATTATCAGTTTGGTTTGGCCTACTAGATTGATCTTTTTTGCAATGGGAGAAGTGCTTAGCTTTGGGTTCAATCTTGCGGTGTCCTTTCCCAGTGACAGCAGGGGCAGCAAGGCACGTATTGTATTGTTGCCATCGAGGATAAAAAGATGGGGTTTATATCATATTGCATGAGTTTATCCCTCTACATCATGTCATCTTTCTTAATGCGTTACTCTGTTCTTATGAACTTAATACTCTAGATGCATGCTGGACAACGGTCGATGTGTGGAGTAATAGTAGTAGATGCAGGCAGGAGTCGGTCTACTTGTCACGGACGTGATGCCTATATACATGATCATGCCTAGATAATCTCATAATTATTTGCTTTTCTATCAATTTCTCGATAGTAATTTGTTCACCCACCGTAATACTTATGCTATCTTGAGAGAAGCCACTAGTAAAACCTATGGCCCCCGGCTCTATCTTTTATCATATAAGTTTTCAATCTACTTTTATTTGCATCTTTACTTTTCCAATCTATATCATAAAAATACCAAAAATATATTTATCTTTTCATATTACCTCTATCAGATCTCACTTTCGCAAGTGGCCTTGAAGGGATTGACAACCCCTTTATTGCGTTGGTTGCGAGTTCTTGTTTGTTTGTGTAGGTGCGTGGGACTTTTGAGGAGCCTCCTACTGGATTGATACCTTGGTTCTCAAAAACTGGGGGAAATACTCACGCTACTTTGCTGGATCACCCTTTCCTCTTCAAGGAAAACCAACGCAAGCTCAAGACGTAGCAAGAAGGATTTCTGGCACCGTTGCCGGGGAGGTCTTCGCTCAAGTCAAGACATACCAAGTACCCATCACAAACTCATCTCCCTCGCATTACATTATTTGCCATTTGCCTCTCGTTTTCCTCTCCCCCACTTCACCCTTGCCGTTTTATTCGCCCTTCTTCCGTTCGTCTTTTCTTTTGCTTTGATGTCTCACTTGGCTCATTTGGTCGTTTAGTTGGAATAGTTGTTTATTTATTGCTAAACAGAGAAGCTGAGATTTATGGATCCTCATCCGCTTGCTAATCTTTTTAAGAGATCCAATTATGATGAACCAATTGCTAGTGAGTTTTGGGCACTAGATTATCTTTATGAAGCTTTGCTTGAAATTCGTGAATCTGAAAATTATGATGAAGAAATTTATGAAGAGATTCACGATAACTCTTTGAATAAAAAGCATGATTGCAATGATTTTACTATAAATTGTCTTGATCTCAATTGTGCTAATAATATGCAAAACCCTAAGCTTGGGGATGCTAGTTTTGATATGCCTATTACTTGTTGCAATGATCATGATTGGGGTGATTCTTCTTATCTTGAAAATTTATTTAAGCCCCATGATGAATATGAGGTTGATAATAGTGTTTGCAATAATATTAAAAGTGGGTTTGGAGAGGTCATTACTTTAGTTAATGTTAATCCCACTATCTTGGAAGAGTGTCAACTTTGCATGCATGTGGATCGTGTTAAGAATATGTTATGTGATAGCTATTTTGTTGAATTTGCCTATGATCCTACATGTAATTATTATGAGAAAGGAAAATATGGTCGTAGAAATTTTTATCTTCCTAAATTACCTCTCGTCATGTTGAGATTGCTATCGTCTCTTTCTTATTCCTTGCATATGCTAGTTTTTGTTTGCCTTGCAAATTTTTTGCCTATAATATGCCTATGCATAGGAAGTATGTTAGACTTAGATGTGTTTGTCCCGTGTTTCATGATGCTCTCTTTGCGCTTCAATTCTTGTCTTTCATGTGAGCATCATTAAAATTATCAATGCCTAGCTAAAAGGCTTTAAAGAAAAGCTCTTGTTGGGAGACAACTCAATATTTTTCCTTGCTTTTATTCCATAAATATTCATCTACCTTCTATTTAGATGCGTTTTTATGTTTTAATTAGTGTTTGTGCCAAGTAGAACCTATAGGATAACCTATGGTGAAAGTTAATTTGATTCTGCTGAAAAACAGAAACTTTGCATGCACAAAAATAATTTTAGTAATTCACAGAAACGTGAGTTTGCGTTGATTCATTCTGCTGTAGATCAATAGGAAAATTTCCCAGGACTTCCTATTTTTGTAGGATTGTTAGAGTTCCAGAAGTATTCGAGAGTTACAGATTGCTACAGACTGTTCTGTTTTTGACAGATTCTGTTTTTCGTGTGTTGTTTGCTTATTTTGATGCATCTATGGCTTGTATTAAGTGGTATGAACCATAGAGGAGTTGGAATACAGTAGGTTTAACACCAATATAAATAAAGAATGAGTTCATTACAGTACCTTATGTGGTGGTTTTTCTTTCTTGCACTAATGGAGCTTATGAGATTTCCTGTTGAGTTTTGTGTTGTGAAGTTTTCAAGTTTTGGGTAAAGATTTGATGGAATATGGAATAAGGAGTGGCAAGAGCCTAAGCTTGGGGATGCCCATGGCACCCCAAGATATTCAAGGATAACCAAAAGCCTAAGCTTGGGGATGCCCTAGAAGGCATCCCCTCTTTCATCTTCGTCTATTGGTAACTTTACTTGGAGCTATATTTTTATTTGCCACATGATATGTGTTTTGCTTGGAGCGTCTTGTATGATATTAGTCTTTGCGTTTTAGTTTACCACAATCATCCTTGCTGTACACACCTTTTGGGAGAAGCCCACTTGATTAGAATTTATTAGAATACGCTATGTGCTTCACTTATATCTTTTGAGCTAGATAATTTATGCTCTAGTGCTTCACTTATATCTTTTAGAGCACGGCGGTGGCTTGATTTTGTAGAAATTGTTGATCTCTCATGCTTCACTTATATTATTTTGAGAGTCTTTTATAACAACATGGTATTTGCTATGGTTATAAAATTGGTCCTAGAATGATGGGCAGCCAAGTTGGGTATAATAAAAACTATCATAGAAAGTGAATTGTATGCTATGATCAATTTGATGCTTGATAATTGTTTCGAGATATTAGGATGGTGATATTAGAGTCATTCTAGTTGGGTGATTATGAATTTAAAGAATACTTGTGTTGAAGTTTGTGATTCCCGTAGCATGCACGTATGGTGAACCGCTTTGTGATGAAGTTGGAGCACAATTTTATTTATTGATTGTCTTCCTTATGAGTGGAGGCCGGGGAAGATTTGAATTGGATGGACCCTAGTGATACCGTTGAGTTGGAGGGAAGGCATAATGTTGGTTTTTGAATGCACATCCATTGGAAGACAATGCGTGTGAACTCGGAGCAACGTTGGGTTGCATACAAGGAGACGATGGCCGAATCACTAGACAAGGCTCTTAAGTTATTTGCAACGAAGAAGGTTGATTCAAGTTTGCATTTGGACTTGAACCGGAACCCCTCCCCTTTGGTTGCTAGTAGCCCCAAACCCTTGAACCGAGATGAAATTGTTGAACCTCTTTTGACCCAACAAGTGAGGCCGACATTGAGCCCATTTCCAAACAACCAAAATGAAGCTTTGCAAGAGGAGAATGATGAGCATGCAGACAATGACAATGAAGTTGATCTCCATGACAACAATGTGGGTGATCTTGATAAATATCATTTGCAAGAGATAATGCACCATTCCATCCCTTATTCCTATGGCTATGCATCAGACTCGGATGACGAAGGTCCCGATGAACAAGTTGATGAGGAGGGGTTCATGGTGAAGGAGGCCGAAGCTTTCGAGAAGGTATTCGGGCGGGATCATCGGACTACATTGTTCAAGGATGTTAGTCTCGTGGATGAAGCCGTGGTAGATGGTGGCAAGGTATATCTCTTGGTGTTAGGCCAAGATCTCACCGTGATTTGGAAGACGGCAAGAACAGGATTGCTCGCGGGTCTAAGTTCGAAACCTTCTTGGAATTGAAGATGTGGCTCGACAACTACTCGGTTACACATTATCATCCACAGAAGGTGGTGAACTCGGACGTCAATGTGCGCTACACCATTGCATGTGAAGATGAAAAATGTCTGTGGATTGTGCATGCAAGACCATGGAAAGGAGGTCCTACTTGGCACGTAGTGAGTTGTATACCAAGTCACATGTGCCGAGGCAAGAGGGTGGATAGCAAGGTTGTGTCCCAGGACCACAGACAACTCACGTCCGAGTTCATCGCTTACAGGCTCTCCAACTCAATATCCACACTTCCAACAATGAGCATCCAACATGTCATGGACCTTGTGAAAGCCATCTTTCATTACAAGGTGAAATACGGCAAGGCATGGAAGGCAAAGCAAGACACATTTAAGATGTTGTATGGTAATTGGGAGGAAGCATACAACTAAATCCCTAGGTTGTTAATAGCCATGGCCACCACAAACCTGGGCATGGTTCATGTGGTCGAGCCTCTTGGGGAAAAACAACAATTCATGAAGGAAGGAAAGTCCAAGTATTTGGCCGTGCTTTTTGGGCGTTCGAGCAATGCATGAGGGCATTCGAACATTGTAGGTCGGTCATCGTCGTTGATGGCACGTTCTTGACCGGACAATACAAGGGCACCTTGTTGGTTGCGGTAGCAAGTGGTTCCAATAACTGGGTGTTGCCATTGGCATTTGCTTTGGTTGAGGTGGAAAACAATGACAATTGGGAGCGGTTTTTGCGTCTTTTGAGGAAGAAGGTATTACCCGCTCAGAGGGAAATTTGTGTCATATCGGATCGGCATCAAGGAATTCTTAACGCCGTGGAGATTGACATTTCAGGCATGCTCCATTGCACCATCGATGGTGCATGAGGCACTTTTGTTCGAACTTCTATAGGGCATGTGGCCTTAAGGAGTTGGCCGATGATCTTCAAATTGTTGTCTCACTTACTTCGACAAGCTTTTCGCCACTTTGTAGAACAAATTGCTCGCACAAAAAAAACTTGATCCCGGGGGTCAAGACTTTCTCAATAGGCACATTCAATACCGAAACAAGTGGGCACGTGCTTTGGATGAAGATGGCCGGAGATATGGTCAAATGACAAGGAATATGGCCGAATGCTTCAATAGGGTGCTCAAGGGTGCACGTGCATTACCCGTGACGGCAATAGTTCAATACACATTTGACAAGATGAATGCATACTTTCTAAATTACTCAATGGAAATGGATGCATAGATAGCGGGTGAGAACAAGTGCAAGTACAACTACAAGTTCCCACCCAAGGTTGATGAATGGTTGGAATTTCAATCACGGAAGGCAGACTCACAAGAAGCTATACTATATGACAACGAAGATTGGAAGTACGAAGTGAAAGAGCCAGGAGGAACTACAAACGATGGCCGCCAACATGGAGGTCGGGCTTTCAAGGTCTCGTTAACACGGTGTAATTGCTCTTGCGGGAGGTCATTGTTGCTTCATCTCCCATGCTCACACTTGTATACCGCCGGCCGCGTTAGGAATTTGGACGTCAATCAGCCCCTCACCATGAGGGAGTCAGAGTTCCCAATCATGACAATCAAGAATACATGGGCTACCTGATACATCCATTTTGCATCATGTTTATCTCCTGCTATTTAATGCTTTTTGGAGTAATTCTAATGCCTTTTCTCTCATAATATGCAAGGTACACACAAAGGGGAAGAATTCCAGCAGCTGGAAATCTGGACCTGAAAAAGCTACGTCAGGCTACCTATTCTGCACAACTCCAAATGAGTTGAAACTTCACGAGGATTTTTTATGGAATAAATGAGAATTACTGGAGCAAATAAGTACTAGAGGGGGCCCACCTGGTGGGCACAACCCACCTGGGCGCGCCAGGGAGCCCAGGCGTGCCCGGGTGGGTTGTGATCACCTCAGCCCACCTTTGGTGCCCCTCTTATGGTACATCAGTCATTTTGACCTAGAAAAAATAAGGGGAGGACTTTCGGGACAAAGCACCGCCGTCTCGAGGCGGAACTTAGGCTGGAGCATTTTTGCCCTCCGGCAGAGCGATTCCGCTGGGGGAACTTCCCTCTCGGAGGGGGAATCATCGTCATCATCACCACCAACAACTCTCCCATCTTGGGGAGGGCAATCTGCATCAACATCTTCAATAACACAATCACCTCTCAAACCCTAGTTCATCTCTTGTGTTAACCTTTGTACCGGAACTATAGATTGGTGCTTGTGGGTGACTAGTAGTGTTGATTACATCTTGTAGTTGATTACTATATAGTTTATTTGGTGGAAGATTATATGTTCAGATCCATTATGCTATTTAATACCCCTCTGATATTGAGCATGATTATCATTTGTGAGTAGTTACTTTTGTACTTGAGGTCACGGGAGAAATCATGTTGCAAGTAATCATGTGAACATGATATGTGTTCGATATTTTGATGATATGTATGTTGTGATTCCCTTAGTGGTGTCATGGGAACGTCGACTACATGACACTTCACCATATTTGGGCCTAAGGGAATCCATTGTGGAGTAGTTATTAGATGATGGGTTGTGAGATTGATAGAAGCTTAAACCCTAGTTTATGTGCTATTCCGTAAGGGACCGATTGGATCCAAAAGTTTAATGCTATGGTTAGAATTTATTCTTAATACTTTTCTCATAGTTGCGGATGCTTGCAACGGGGTTAATCATAAGTAGGAAGTTTGTTCAAGTAAGAACAGCACCTAAGCACCGGTCCACCAACATACCAAATTATCAAAGTAATGAACACGAATCGAACTAACATGATGAAAGTGAGTAGATGAAATTCCCGTGTACCCTCAAGAACACTTTGCTTATCATAAGAGACCGTTTTGGCCTGTCCTTTGCCTAAAAAGGATTGGGCTACCTTGCTGCACTTTTGTTACTACTACCTTTGCTTGTTTGTTACAAATTATCTTGCTATCTAACTACTCTGTTACTTACAATTTCAGCACTTGCAGACATTACCTTGCTGAAAACCACTTGTCATTTCTTTCTGCTCCTCGTTGGGTTCAACACTCTTACTTATCAAAAAGGATACAGTTGATCCCATATACTTGTGGGTCATCAAGGCTCTTTTCTGGTGCCGTTGCCATGGAGTGAAGTGCTCTTGGTAAGTGGAAATTGGTAAGGAAACATTATTAGTACGTGCTGAAATTTAATGTCACTTGTTACTAGAAAACAATACTTTGAGGGGTTTGTTCGGGGTATCTTCACCTCAGCCAGAACCACAATTAGTTATCCCTCAACCTACTGCACCTACTGAAAATATTGAATATGAAATTCCTTCAGGTATGGTAGAACAATTGCTAGCTAATCCTTATGCAGGAGATGGAACCGAACATCTTGATATGCATTTGATATATGTGGATGAAATTTGTGGATTTTTAAGCTTGCAGGTTTACCCGGAGATGAAGCTAAGAAGAAGGTTTTCCCTTTATCTTTTATGGGAAAGGCATTGACATGGTATATGCTATTTGATGATATTGGATCTTGGAACTGGAACCGGTTGAAATTGGAATTCCATCAAAAACTTTATCCTATGCATCTAGTTCATCGTGATCGGAATTATATATATAATTTTTGGCCTCATGAAGGAGAAAGTATTGCTCTAGCTTGGGTGGAGGCTTAAATCAATGCTATATTCATGCTTCAATCATGATCTCTCAAGAGAAATTACTATTCAGAATTTTTATGCTCAGCTTTTTTGTAATGATCAATCCATGCTCGATACTTCTTGTACTGGTTCTTTTATGAAGAATATTATTGAATTCCGGTGGGATCTTTTAGAAATAATTAAATGCAATTCTGAAGATTGGGAACTCAACGAAGGTAAAGAGTCAGGTATTGAGCCTAAGTTTGATTGTGTTAAATCTTTTATGAATACCGATGCTTTTCAAAAGTTTAGCACTAAATATGGACTTGACTCTGAGATAGTAGCTTCCTTTTGTGAATCTTTTGCTACTCATGTTGATCTTTCTAAAGAGAAGTGGTTCAAATATCACCCACCAATTAAATAAGAAACTAAAGAACCGGTAAAAGCTAAAGAAGAAACTATCATTTATAATGTTGATCCAGTTATTACCACTGCTTATATTGAAAAACTACCTTTCCCTGTTAGGATGAAGGAACATGCTAAAGTTTCAACTGTGGTCAACAAAAGTTATATTAGAACATCTAAACCAACTAAACAAATCAAATTTGAACCTAGTGTTGCTATGGTTAAAGATCTCTTGGTCGATAATATTGATGGGCATGTTATTTACTTCTGTGATGAAGCTGCTAGAATTGCCGAACCTGATGAAAAAGATAAACATAGACCTGTTGTTGGCATGCCTGTTGTCTTAGTTAAGATAGGAGATCACTGGTATCATGGTTTATGTGACATAGGTGCTAGCATGAGTGCTATTCCTTTTACCTTATATCAAGAAATTATGAATGACATAGCACCCGTTAAAATAGAAGACATAGATGTTACTATTAAGCTTGCTAATAGAGATACTATATCACCAATTGGGATTGTTAGAGATGTTGAAGTCCTGTGTGAGAAACAAACTGTCAGTGTCAGCTTTGGTGATGAATCTCATGAGTTTAATTTTTCTATGTTTAGTAGAAAGCATCATAATAAATATTTTCCTAGTAAGGATGAAATTATTGGTCTTGCTTCTATTGTTGTACCTCCTACTAATCCCTTAGAACAATATTTGCTAGACCATGGAAACGATTTGCATATGCATGAAAGAAATGAAATAGATAGAATCTTGTTCAAACAACAACCTCTGCTTAAACACAATTTGCCTATTAAAACTCTAGGAGGTCGTCCTCCACCTAAAAGTGATCCTGTGTTTGAATTAAAACAATTGTTAGACACTTTGAAATATGCTTATCTTGATGAGAAAAATATATATCCTGTTATTATTAGTGCTAACCTTTCAGAACATGAAGAAGAAAGATTATTGAAAGTTCTAAGGAAGCACCGAGCTGCTATTGGATATACTCTTGATGATCTTAAGGGCATTAGTCCCACTCTATGCCATCACAAGATTAATATGGAACCTGATGCTAAACCCATTGTTGGTCACCAACGTCGGTTAAATCCGAAGATGAAAGAAGTGGTAAGAACAGAAATATTGAAACTTATGGAAGCAGGTATAATCTATCCTATAGCTGATAGTAGATGGGTAAGTCCTATTCATTTTGTCCCTAAGAAGGGAGGTATTAATGTTGTTCCTAATGATAAGAATGAACTTATTCCACAAAGAATTGTCACAGGATATAGAATGGTAATTGATTTTAGAAAATTAACAAAGCAACTAGAAAAGATCATTACCCTCTACCTTTTATTGATCAAATGCTAGAAAGATTATCTAAGCACATACATTTTTGCTTCCTTGATGGATATTCTGTTTTTTTCACAAATACCTGTTTCTCAACCTAATCAAGAAAAGACCACTTTTACTTGTCCTTTTGGAACTTATGCTTATAGACGTATGTCTTTTGGTTTACGCAATGCACCTGCTACCTTCAAAAGATGTATGACTGCTATATTCTCTGATTTTTGTGAAAAGATTGTTGAGGTTTTCATGGATGACTTTTCTGTTTATGGGAAGTCTTTTGATGATTGTTTAAGCAATCTTGATCGAGTTTTGCAGAGATGTGAGCAAACAAATCTTGTCTTGAATTTGTAGAAGTGCCACTTTATGGTTAACGAACGTATTGTTTTGGGCCATAAATTTTCTGAAAGAGGTATTGAGGTGGACAAAGTCAAGGTTGATGCAATTGAGAAAATGCCATGTCCTAAAGATATCAAAGGTTTTCATAGTTTCCTTGGTCATGCTGGTTTCTATAGGAGATTTATCAAAGACTTTTCTAAAATTTCTATGCCTCTTACAAATCTTTTGCAAAAGGATATCCCTTTTGTTTTCTATGATGATTGTTTAGAAGATTTCAAAACACTTAAGAAAGCCTTAATTTCTGCACCTATTATTCAATCACCTGATTGGAACTTGCCTTTTGAGATTAGGTGTGATGCTAGTGATTATGCTGTTGGTGCTTTTCTAGGACAAAGAGTTGATAAGAAACTAAATGTTATCCACTATGCTAGTAAAACTTTAGACAGTGCTCAACGAAATTATGCTACTACTGAAAAATAATTCTTAGCAGTGGTGTTTGCTTGTGATAAATTTAGATCCTCCATTGTTGATACCAAAGTGACTATTCACACCGATCATGCTGCTATAAAATATCTTATGGAAAATAAAGATGCTAAACCTAGACTCATTAGGTGGGTTCTTCTACTACAAGAATTTGATTTGCATATCACTGATAGAAAAGGAGCGGAGAACCCTGGAGCTGATAACCTGTCTAGGCTTGAAAATATTCTTGATGACCCACAACCTATTAATGATAGCTTTCCTTATGAACAGTTAGCTGCAATAAATGTTTCTAATAGTACACCTTGGTATGCTGACTATGCTAATTATATTGTTGCTAAATACATACCACCTAGCTTCACTTACCAACAAAAGAAAAAAATTGTCTATGGTTTAAGACATTACTTTTGGGATGACCCACATCTTTATAAAGAAGGAGTAGATGGTATTATTGGACGTTGTGTTCCTGAGCATGAACAGGAACAAATCCTACAGAAATGTCTCTTTGATGCTTATGGAGGACATCATGCGGGAGACAGAACTGCTCATAAGGTATTGCAATTTGGTTCTTATTGGCCTACTCTCTTCAAGGACGCTCGTAAGTTCGTCTTATCTTGTGATGAATGTCAAAGAATAGGTAATATCGGTAAGCGTCAAGAAATGCCTATGAATTATTCACTCGATGTTGAACCATTTCATGTTTGGGGATTTGATTTCATAGGACCTTTTCCTTCCTCTAATGGGTATACTCATATTTTGGTCGCTGTTGATTATGTTACAAAGTGGGTAGAAGCTATTCCAACTAGTAGTGCTGATCACAACACACTGGTACAACGAGGTGATGTACAAACGATTTTTAAACCCTTTCTGCGACGACATTTGGAACCGTCACCAAGTGAGAGTGGGTGATAGGGGGTCCTTCCCACATGACCCAGAAACTGTCGGGGATATGCCCTCCTGGCACACACGCTCAGCAAAATGAGGTCGTGTGCGACCGGGGAGAAAGCAAATACGGTTATATGTACAATAGTGCTAAAAAATACAATTATATAAGCGAAATCATTTCCGGTCATAAGTACATCCCACACAGTCAGTCCCTGCTAAACATTTTCGTTCGTATATACATCCCACATAGTCGCTCCAAGGAAAACGTTTCCATTCGCAGGTACATCACACACAATTTTCCTCGTTAAATCATTTGTGATAGCGTTTCCATCGCACACATATTAACAATTTTATAGTTTGCATTATTGAATGCATCATACATGGTGCATAGAAGAAACTGTGTGGCAAAGGTTGTCCATCACACACAGTTTTTGTGTGGTAAACGTTTGCCCAAGGTGGCCTAATGCAAACAGTTTTGAAGAGAATGTCTTGTGCGATTGTTCATAGATCCAACACGGTTAATTCCTAGAAACAGTGTGCGTTGCCTTAGGTTATTGCCCATGGTATTTTCTCAATAACCGTTTGCAATAGCAAAAAACAATTAGCAGGCTAATTGCCCTATTATTAATAATCCATTTATTAATCTAGTTGACATTCATATTAAACACATAATATATTTCATTCCCATATTAAGGAAGCAGGATTTCATAATTGAAATACATCAGACCACAACATGATATACCTTCAGCACTCAGCTACCCCATTACACAACTGCACTAGCACCAAGTTTCACATGCAACATCTAGAACCTTTAGAAATTAGCATCATAGACGATACATAGACAGATGCATTTCATTGGGAAAACTGCTGAAGCGGAAGGCGATATAGAGCCTTCATTGATGTTGAAGGTCTTTGCAACTTTAAGCCAGTGCCTGTGGATGATTGACCGTCCATCCTTCGTCCTCTTCAGGAACACTTCAATATTGAACCATGGGTGTTGTATGAAAACCTTCCTCGCCTCCTGACCTTAGAGGTGGTTTGAGAGGTAATCATCAGTGAACTTCTTTGCAAAGGCATGAAAACAAGGATGTGCATAAATATCTTCTCTATATTGGAAATGGGGCAAAGGAATAAAGAAGGCAAGGTATAATAGTTAGTACCATCTTGTAGTGAACTGATGTCTTCTTTATCTTGTTGTTTTTTGTCACTAATTTCTTTATCCTAACAATCTTTCTGAGTTTCTTGACTTGATTGATATTCATGAACAACTCATTTCCCCATATGGAAAAAGGGTCGAGTAGTGGGTCAAAACCTCTGACAGCATGACCAAATTGTTAAAAACCTCCTGCAATTGCACGATAATGTGCTATTAGACAACGGACCATGCACGTGCTAACCTCGATTGTAAAACTCAGTGCTTCCCATTGTTTCCCTGCAACACAAATAAGGTAGTTAGTCATCAGGTTAAGTAAGGGTTCGTATGCTATTAGTAAAATATGTTGATGAAAAATAAGCACATTGCAGATTCATCAGATTAATTCAAGCCACATGGAAAACCCATTTATCCAGACCTAGCATGATTAAGAACTAGGAAATATATCACTTTGTATATGTTTCTCATGTATTAAGTGCAGCCAAATTTGATTTATTCCTCACATGCACAATAATACAAAATTCTACCCATGAAAATTGGACATCGCATTGCAGAATTGAACCAAGCAGTTAACTAAACACCACATCAAATGAACCAAACATTAACTGAGCACCACATTAAACAATATAACATATTCCTAATAGAAGATCAGACAGTTAACCAAACCAAGCATGCTTAACAACTTGGAAATATAGCAATTGTATTTGTTTCTCATGTGTTTAGTACAGCCAAATTCGATTTACTTCTCACATGGTATACAATAACAGAATGCACCCACAACTATTGAACATCGCATTGCAGAATTGAACCAAAGATTTAACTAAACACCACAACACAAATGAACCAAACGTTAACTAAGCACCACATTGCACAATGTATAACCAAACCAAGCATGCTTGACAACTTGGAAATATAGCAATTGTATTCGTTTCTCTTGTATTTTGTAAAGATAAATTCGATTTATTTCTCACATGGAAGACAATACAAAATTGCAGACTGAATAATTGAACATCACATTTGCAGAACTGAACCAAACAGTTAACTAAAGATGACAACTAATTAACCAAACAGTTAATAAGTGAGCACCACACTGCACGACATACAGAACATATACATAGGAGCAACAGATTGCATGGTAAAATTAGATAGCACAATTCACTAGAATTTGTTAAGGAAAGGCAGGAGCAGCACACACAACGGGTAAACCGAACATGCTTATCCGGTGTAGCTAGCAAATGGCAAGGTGCTCCTCCAAGATCTGGGGGTCCGCATGAATGGTAGCCATCGCGACCTCATCCGCGCGTGCGGTCGTGATTTGATTCTCCGCTGTCAAGTACTCCTTGAGCTCCTAGCTATACTGCATGCACCATGGCTTAGGGCGGCACTTATTTGGTGGAGGGGTCAGTGATTTGGGTGAAGGTGTCGCGCCGGCGGTTGAGGCATGTGGGATGTGGAAGGAGGAGGAGGATGGGGGTCTGGTGTGGATTACCTGCCTGGATAGACAAGGCCGAGTAGCGTGAAGGAGGGTCGCCGGCAAGGGAGGGGGGGCGGCGCTGCAAGCAAGGAGTGAAGGTTTTAACTTGGAAAGAAAGGCGGAAATAAGGGAAATGTGGCTTTTGGTAAGGGGAGGGGGCGGGGAGGTAGATATTTCCGCGAAAGCTGAAAATTTTGAATTGGTTCAGCGAAAAAACTGGCGCACAGTGTCATCAGACATGGTCCCTTATTCAGAACTGTGTACGATATGTGAACATCACAAACGATTCAGATAGCTTAACCCATGTCCGTGTGTGATGTGTTTGAACGCCAAAAATTTTGGTTCCAGTTTCCCTGGTTATAGTGGTCATGCACGTCATTGCATAATTTGGGTACACAATGGAGACTACAGTATTAGACTACAACACACCCACACTTCTTAATCGAGCAAATTCAGAAATTAAACAGAGCTAGGTGGCCTAAACATTACTCTAACAAATTAAAGACCGGCACTCTTAATTAAACAAAACAAAGAGTACTACTACGACTGGTGCTCGTCGATCTCTGCCGCCTCCTCCATGTCTAGCTCATGCCCGACGGTCTCCTGGGGAAGGGGCTCCATGGCATCTGAAAGTGCTAGTTATCGGCTAGAGGGGGGGGGGGGTGAATAGGCGATTTTTATGAAAGTCTTCAATACATGAAAGTTTCAAAGACAAACACAAAAACATGACCTATAAACATGCAGCGGAAGATGAACTACACTAGACAAGCCATAGTCAGACAAGTATGAAACTAAAGCATGATGACTGATAGCAGCTAGGTAGTAGGATCAGGATGGAAGATAGTATGAAGTCAATCAGAACAAGTAGTCACACAGTGAAGTCAAACAAGCATAGCAATCTGGCAATGAATTCACAAAGACAAACTGTAAGTAAGGAGAGTAAGAGATAGAACCAGTGTGTTGTGAAGACAAGGATTTGTTTGACCAGTTCCAGTTGCTGTGCCAACTATACGTCTGGTTAGAGAGGATGAGATTGAACTCAGAAGACTGTGTCTTCACCTTATTCCCCTTGAGCTAAGGACACACAGTCCTCGCCCAATCACTCTGGTAAGTCTTCAAGGTAGACTTCCAAACCTTCACATACTTCGTTCACCGGCGATCCACAATTACTCTTGGATGCTCAGAACGCGACGCCTAACTGGCTGGAGGATTCATAGTCCTCAAGTGTAACAAGTCTTCAGATCACGCTGACAGAAAGACTTCAGTGATGCCAAACACTCTTTGGGCTCTAGGTGTTTTGGGCTTTGTCCTCACAAGGATTTCTCTCTCAAACTCTTCGGAGGTGGGTTGCTCTCAACGACAAAAGCCGTGCACTAACTCTGAGCAGCCACCAATTTATGGTGTAGGGGGTGGGCTATTTATAGCCACTAGGCAACCCGACCTGATTTGTCCTAAATGACTCTAGGTCACTAAGGAACTAACACGTGTCACAACGGTCAGATTTCAAACACACACGACAGCTTGACTTGGGCTACAAGTAAAGCTGACTTATCCGACTCTGGATAAGATTTGCTCTCATTGTCTTTGCTCGAAGACATAGGATTTTGGTTGAGCATCACTTCAGTCACTCTGACTTTGTTCACTTGGACCCCACTTAACAGTGCGGTGGTTCCTATGACTCAACAAAGAAGAAAAGAAACAACAAAACTACTAAGTCTTCGCGCTCCATAGTCTTTACTCAATGTCTTCTTCTGTCATAGTCTTCAATGTGAATATCTTCACGTACCACCATTATCTTCAATGTTTTCATACATTTTTGGGGGGTCATCTCCGGTAGGTAAACCGAATCAAGGAGGGACTACTACCTGTGTTATCCTACAATTCTCACAAACACATTAGTCCCTCAACCACGTTTGTCGTCAATACTCCAAAACCAAACTAGGGGTGGCACTAGATGCACTTACAATCTCCCCCTTTTTGGTGATTGATAACAAACTGGTTGAAGTTTTCAACGAGGATATAAGTATGTGAAATTGAAAAGGATGACGTATTGTCTTCGTAAGTAGCAAAAGGCTCCCCCTGAAGATGTGCATATAAATAATTTGCTTTTGGAATGCAAATGCACATGGC
Source organism: Triticum timopheevii (assembly GCA_963921465.1). Lineage (NCBI taxonomy): Eukaryota > Viridiplantae > Streptophyta > Magnoliopsida > Poales > Poaceae > Triticum > Triticum timopheevii. Next base: position 112,993,479 of record OY997270.1, read on the forward strand.
AGGTTTTACTTGTGGAGATCCTCTTCAACTTATGAAGACAACTCATCATGCATGATACAAAGTAACGAAGATAATGACATGCATAATGAAAAATGGACGTCTGCAAAATGATTTAAGTGCGGAAGTTATCATCGCACATGCGGAATTTATCATCGCATCACAAAATAGCAAATAAGTAGCAGACGACCATCGAGTTTAAGTGTTACAACTCAGAGAACCAAATGTATCAAGAGCAAAAGTTGTAAACACACGCAAAATATAATGCAACCGCCCATATGAACCCGCTTGAAGACTATCAACTCATAGCTTCTCCCCCTTTTGTCAGTAAGGACCAAAAAGGGTTGAAGACATTGAGCCTCTACTCGTTCCCAGAAGGAGTAGGAGAAGATGCAGGGTTGGTGTCGAGGTTTGGCGGTGCATACGAACTAGGAGCAGTGTTGATGCGTGTTGGAGGTGGCGAAGTAGCATCATCTTGATCATCGATCACACGAGCATCCACAGTTGCAGCAGAAGAGGAGTATTCTGAGTCTTCAAGAGATGGAGTGCGCTGCAGAACAACATTTCTGGGCGGAGTGGAATCAAACTTGAATCATTCTGAGAAGCCATCGTCCTGAAGATCTTCCTCAGCACACATAAGCGTCAGCCCTTTCCATGTGCGTCGACAGGTTTCATGTGTGACAACGGCATTCTTGGTTGCAAGGTTGTGAATGCGGTTGACGTCAGTCATGATGCTCTGCATCTGGCGCTTGAGCCAATCATGATGCCTATCCTGTTTCTGATGCAGGCCAACGAGAAGCTCTCGGTCATTGAGAACACGAGATCGCTTTCGAGGCCGTTGAGCAATTGTGCTGTTAGTGGCTTCGGTTGGGGCACGGTGAGGTGCACGTGTAGTACCAGCCAACGGATAGACACGGGTGGTAGCTAGCACACCTTCAATGGGCTGAGTGAAGCTCTGACGATCAATGTTATGAAGATAAAGTGGCCCCTTGTCAGGCTTTGGATAGATGGCTTCAACAGACATATCGACATCTGGCAAGAAGACAATGTGGTTGCGTGTAGATGGCTGATAGTTGAAAGCAGTGTGAAGCTTGATCAGACGCATGATCCATGGAGCATAGAACTTCAAGCCAAAAATGTCAGATCCTGATGCAACAAGTTGGCTGATGAAGAAATCTTGTGCATTGAAGCATTTGCCATGAAGAATATGGAAGACCAATGTCTTCATTGCACCTTCTAGCTTAGCCTTTGGAGAATGTCCTTTGATAGGCCAGAGAGTTCGCCTTATGATGTGATAGATTGTGCGTGGCAGATACTCAAGGTCTTCAACAAAGAACTCTGTAGGATATTCTGTATCTGGAGGCAATGGCTTCATCATACTAAGCATCTGGCTCATGTTGGGTTCTGGCTTGTGAAAGATGCTTTCCATAGCTGCATTGTGAAGCTAACAACCAGGCTCATAGAGATCACCTGGAGTGGGAAGGCCAGTAAGCTCAATGACATCAAATGCTTTGGCTTCGTGATGGACATTTCCAGTCATCCACTCAAGGACCCAAGTCTTAGGATCCCTGTTGTAGCCTCTGATATGAAGAGTGGCGTAAAATTGAAGCAGCAATTCTTCATTCCAGTGCTCCTTATCTGTGACAAAATGCAGTAAGCCAGCCTCTCTGAAGCAATCGAGAGCTTCTTCTAAACAGGGCAGGCCAGCTATGGCTTCAGTATCAAGGCGCATATGCGAAAATACGTGGCCTTGGTTGTACAGAATGCATGAGTAATAGCTGCGCTGTTGATAACTCCAGAACCGATCAGGCGAGATCTTGGGCTTGGTGTAGTGTTGCGGGAAACGAACACCTATGGGGCAGGGCCCCTTTTCGGTCCGGCAGGGAGCGGAGGGCGCACAAAGAACGGATCGAGGCGGAGCACGCGAGCGGTTTTACCCACCTTCGGAGCTATCCGGAGAGATAAAACTCCTACTGCTGCTTTGTGGTTGTATTATGTTCTGGTTTCGAATGAGTCGAACCCCTTCTACGTTGCGCATGGGCCTCCTTTTATAGGCTCAAGGGGTCACCGACAGGTGGCAACGCATGCAGGGGTAAAAGTGTAAAAGGTGTGGTTGGTACAACTGCTTCTATAGTGGATCCTACCTAACTCTGACGGCAGGGGACAAGAGCATTTAATGCCCGTCCGCGTCGCCCAAACAGTGCAGAAAAGCGACCGTTAGGGGTGCCACCGCTTGCCACGATGGCCATCTAGTCATCTCCACTCACCACCTCGCACCGCTTGGCTGCACAGCTTCTCGCCACGTGCGCCAGGAACGGTCCTGTGGCGACATGTCGACGGATGCGCTGGAGCGTGGGCACAGAGCAGTGGCTTCGCCGCGGCAAGCGCCTTGCCGTGGTTGTTGTCTTGTCGCGTCCGGAAGCTTGTCGCTTGCCGGGTCTTGTCGCGACGCGCGGTGCGTCACGACAAGTTCCTCGAAGTGCCTTGGTTGGCCTTCCCGGCAAGCTCCTCTTGCCGGGCCTTGTCCTTCCTGGCAAGCTCCTCTTGCCGGGGCCTTGTCTTCTCAGTTAAAACACTTTGTTCTTGAATGGATTTAAAGGAAACACAGAGGACTTTGGCGGGCACCCGGCAAGCCTTGCCGCGGGGCGCTGCGACTGCCCGTGCACAAGTTCGGGATACTAAGGTACCTCTACTTTAGTACACCGACAGGAGCCCCCAGGCCTAGGCCACACACGGTGCTGAGAGCTGTTGGGCCAGGCCCAAAACAGGGCACAGGCACGCGCGGCCTAGGTCCACGCCGTATCTGACTCCGTACCCACCACGCCCTCCCGTAACGGCACGCGTCGAATGCGGCATCGTGGGAGAGATCATGGGTGATTCTTTATTCAGAAAAAGCGTAACGTTCGCCTCCTCCTCTTTATAAGCAGGGGAAACAGGAGCAGTTCCCCCACCTTCGCCACTTGCGGTTCCAGTCTCAGAAATCTCCGCCGCTCCCCTCCGCTTCCCAAAGTCGAAAGAGAGCAGCGCTCTGCTCCCCGTCGCCGCCGTCGCTGCCAACACCCTCGATCTCCCCCACCGCCTCCGCCATGGCTCCGAAGACCGGGAAGGGTGCGAAGTCGGCCGAGGCGCTGCGGCTTGAGGCGCTGCGAAAGGAGTGGGCACTCCCCCCCCCCCCCCGAGCTCTCCACGAAGGAGCTGAGGGAGTGGTTCTATCTCTTTTGGTCGACGGAGACGCGAGCGCATCCGCGCACGCAGGTACTTTCCACCGCCGCTTCCACTTCGAAACGGGCTCCAAAAGGATACCCCTTCTTCGCGCTGTTTTTCTATTGCGAGCTCTGCCCGCCCTTCTCCGATTTCTTCTGTGACATCATGAACACCTACGGGTTACATCTCCTTGATTTCACCCCCAACGCCGTTCTGACCATGGCGGTTTTCGCACATCTCTGCGAGAACTTTGTCGGAATCCACCCAAACGTAGCCCTTTTCCGTCACTACTTCATGCCCCGGGTCGAGAGAGGAGAGCCCTTAGCTAGCGGGATTGCCTGGATCTCGAGAGCCGGCATGAAGGAGGTCTATCTGGAGGGGGAGCTCCGCAGCAAATGGGAGGAGTGGAGAGCGGAATGGTGTTGGATTGTTGATGAGAACCCGCAGCAATTCACCAACTTGCGCCAAACCCCAGTAGTGCGCGGCGGCGATTGGAGCGCCCTGGCGGCGGACGATGCTAGACTGAAGATCGCCACCACCCGGATCTTGCGACTCAGGCTTGCCGGGCTCACTGTAGGCGCTGTTGGCACGGACTTTCTTCGCCGCCGCATCGCCCCTCTGCAGGAGAGGGGGAGACCCGCCTGGCTATTCGGGGGTCCGGCGGATATCATGAGGCTGCGCCCGGGCCTCAATTTCAATTTGACTGTCTTGGAGTTGGATGGGACGCTCAAGGAGCTGTTCAAGCATGACCCCAACCATCCCGAGTGGTTCAGGCTGCCGCAGGGCGTCGTCCCGTTGTGCAATAACTCCTCGCTCGATCGCATCCGCGCAATGATGCCGGAGTGCGACTTGCATGGAATTATTCCAACTTGGCAGGAGCCCGCTGACGACGTAGTGTAGCAGTTCTTCGATAGCTTGGTGGAGGTGGCGGTGCGCGCCGACGAGCAGAGGATCCTCACCCGTGACACCACCAATGATGAGATACGGTGCATTGCCACCAGGGCGGAAGAGGCGGCGGCGGCTGCCGCCGTGGGCGAATTTGGGTTTACTGTGGAAGAGGCAGAGGCAGCCGAGGCGGCAAGCCTTGCCGATCGAGACGAGCTTGTCGGGGAGGTTGCCGGCGAGGGGGAGCTTGCTGACCCCAAAGCTGAGTCGAGCGAGCCCGCCGAGGGTGCAAGAGGCCAGCCGTCTTCAAGCAACTTGCCGCAAGCGGAGCTCCCAGTGCAGCCCCCCAGCTCCACCAAGAAGGCGCCTCCGCAGGACCGGAGACATAGCAAGGCGGCAGACGGGCCAACAGCCGCCGCGCCGCGGGACACGCTCTACCGCGACAAGCACCGTTGTCGCGGGAGCATCTCACACCGCGCCGGCAACTGGAGCGGGGTGTTCTCGGGCCACCGCTTCTGATCCTGCCGCAGCTTCCGCCAAGCGTCCAAGGGAGCCTACTCCTCCGCCTCGTCGCGCTGAAAGAGTACCAGACTTCGACCTCTCTGCGCTCAGCTCCAATGTGGAGGAAGAAGAGGAGTAAGTTTCTCTGTTGTGTTTGTATTTCTTCAATCCTTGCTGATTCTTGTCTTGTATCTGATCTGCTTTCTTATGAACCTTGTTCCTTTTTAGGACTCTGGCCCAGAGAGCGGCGAAGAGGGGCAAGGTCCCCGTGGTTGTCATCGAGGACGATCCTGCTGTGACAACAGAGGGCGCGTCCGAGACCACCTTGTCGGACCCGGCAACCACTCCCCGAAGAAGCCCCCAGTGCAGCCCCCAGCGTGAGTATATAATTTTACTTCCTGCTGTCAGGTGCGCATGGGTGTTCTTTCTTTGATGATATCTTGATTGTTGGCTTGCTTGTGTAGGAGCAGAACAGGCTCACCAGGAGCAACCAGAAGCCGCCCCTGAGGTGCTATCTGCTTCGACTACGCCGCCAAGGGATGACTCCCCAACAAGGGAGCGCTCTACGGCAAGGGAGAGGTCCCCGGCAAGGGAGAGGTCCCCGGCAAGGGGCAGTTCTCCGGCAAGGGACGGGACCAGTGATCCCCCGGTGGTGGAGTCCATGATTACAGAGCCCAGCACAGGTAATCCTTCTTGTCAGAAAACTTCCCTTGGGTTCTTCTTCTTCTGATCTTCTTTTTGGATATTTGCTTGACTTTTTCTCCCTCTTCCTATCTTCAGATCCTCCCTCCACGGAGCCGATGGAGACCGAGGCCACCGGCGAGGAGAACGTGCGCGGCAATACTAACGATGCCGCTGCCACCGAAGAAGAGGCCGGCGCTGATGATCCTGCCGACGAAGAGGCCGCCAAGGCTGCTGGCGCAGGAGCTGGCGAGGGGTCCGGCGATCGCACTGATGACCCGGGGGCCGCAGGAGCGCAAGGCGCTACGCCGACCGCTGATCCCTCCGCCGCTGACGCAGCGTCAGGCTCCAAAGAGCCCCAGCCCGGCGCCTACTTGAAGGCCGGCGACGGTGTCTTCAGCAAGCTCCCCTGGGTGTCAAGCTCCAGGGTGCCAGTCGAGGGAGAAGCTTTCGACGGAGAAGTGTTCACCTCCGCTGGACTGACAGTGGTTGACGCGCCAAGCAGTAGAAGCGGCGAGTCTGAGGAGGAGCAGCTACTCCGGAAGCTGGTATCACTCTACCGCGCCCGACAAGCCAAACTGGAGTCCCGGGAAGCGCTTGTCGTGCAGGCGGGAGTGGACATTGAGAAGCATGTGGAGGAGCTTCAGAGCCGCAACCAAAAGGCCCTCCGGTCCATTGCAGAGGAGAGGGCGCAGCTTGCCGAGGCGCGGAAGGCCTTCCTCCTCGAGAAGGCAGAAGCCGAAGAGCAACAGCGGCTTGCCGCCGAGGAGCTGTCCGTGCGGGAAGGTGAGCTGACGCAGCGGAAGGTCAATTTGGACATCTATGAGGAGGAGCTTGCCGCGCGCGAGGAGACACTTGGTGGGGCCCTCAAGGAAGCGAAGGATGCCGCTGCAGCTGCCGAGGCCGCTAAGAAGGTGCTGGAGGTGAAGGTGACGCGGCTAGAGGGCGATCTTAAGGCGAAGAATGAAGAGCTTGCCGCACTCCAGCGCGAGCGCGAGAAGGACGCCCTCGCCCACGGCGAGCTGCAGGGTCGCCTCCTCGAGAGAGGCAAAGAGCTAAGCGCCGCCAAGGACTCCAATGCTGATCTGGAGTTGAAGCTGGCGACGCTAACTGAGACGCTGGATGGCGCCAAGAAGCGGGAGGAAGACTTGAAGGTGGAGATCAAGGCCAACGAGGCGCTGCTGACGAGGGCTGCCGAAACCCAGAACACCTTCAGGGATACTGTGGAGCTCTGGACGGAGGGCCTCGTGAACATTGCCGTGGTCATTGAGGAGGAGCTGGCGCAACTGGAAATGGAGGGCTTCGGGTACTCCTCCGACGAGAACCTCCAGCCCAGCACCAAGCTCACTCTGTTCTTCAAGGGCGTGGCGACGACCCTCCAGCAGCTCCGGGAAAGGATCCCAAAGCAGCTGGCCGACGAGTCGTGCACGATCTGCGCCAGAGTTCTGGAGAAGGTGTTGGTGAAGGTGGTCTTCCGCAACCCAGGCCTCAACCTCACCAGCGTCCTCAAGAAGCTGCCGGCGGGTGCTGATCTTGAAGAGCTCAAGGCCCTTGTCGCATCCATTGTGGACAAGGTGAATGAAGTTAGGAGGGTTGATGGCGGCCGCGTAGATTAGGCCGCCCGTTTTCTCCTTTTTCTTGCCGCTGCTAGACATGTTACGGGAACAATCTATTAGAGCGCGACAAGTTACCTTTGTAATATAACTTTATCTTGGGCAGTATTTGCTATGTTATTTCCTTTACTTGATTCCTTCCTTTGTATGTTTTTACCCTACGCTTTCAGGGAACTTGCCGGCGCAGGCACCCTTGCCGCGAGCGCTGAGTGCGGAACGTCAGCAGCCTGCTGGCGGTGTCGCTTCCGGCAAGAAACCTTGTCGCAACTAGTCGCAGCACACTTAAGTTGTTGAGCGGACTCGAAACAAAGTAAGGGCGCAACTAGCTACGAGTTGGTTCCTCCGCGCACAGGTTTTCCATACAAAGCACGGTCGTTCAAGGAAGATAACTTAAAAAAAATTTAAAACTGATTGTGCTCAAACTTTGGCAACTTAGTTTTTCTGTCGTTTTCGTCCCGGCAAGACGATACTTTCTTGAACGACGCCTGGTCCACACCATTATCTTCTCCTCCCCCCCGGTGAACTTGTGGGCGAAGGAACCTTCTTTTTGAGAAAAAGAAAGAAGAGAAAATAAAGATATGGAGCCTTAAGGCTCGTTATTGCTTACCGGGGGCAAGTGCTGCACAAAGTGTCAGATAATACATGCAAAGAATAGAAAGCATGAAATTTGACAAGATGTGCAGAGCATATGATCTTTTATTTATGCACGGGGTCTGCGCCCGTCTTTGTACAAAGGGTTACATGCAACAGCGACAAAGCTTGTACAAAAGGTGGTTGCCGGAACAGGTTCCGGCAACCGCGCCTTATGGGTAAAACTTACGAAGATGCTCAATGTTCCAGGAGTTGCTCACCGGAGAGCCATCTTCGGTCTCAAGGCAGACAGCGCCAGGCCTAGTGACACGTTTCACCCGATAAGGGCCTTCCCACTTTGGCGTCAACTTGTTGGAATTCTTGGCGGACTGAACACACCGAAGAACAAGGTCGCCTTCCTCGAGACTTCTGGCATTAACTTTGCGGCTATGGTAGCGGCGCAAAGCTTGCTGGTATCGAGCAGCTCGTACAACAGCCTGAAGACGATCTTCCTCAAGGAGCAGCGCGCCATCTTGTCGCAGCTGCTCTTGCTCAAGCTCATCATAAGCGAGCACTCAAGGCGATCCGTATACGAGTTCCGTGGGGAGAACTGCCTCTGCTCCATAAACTAGAGCAAAAGGTGTCTGGCCAGTGGCTCGATTTGGCGTCGTCCTGATCGACCAAAGAACCACCGGCAGCTCCTCAATCCAGTTCTTTCCGCACTTGTGCAGCCTGTCGAAAGTCCTGTTCTTGAGCCCACGCAGCACTTCAGCGTTTGCCCTCTCCGCTTGACCGTTGCTTCTCGGGTGAGCAACAGAAGCGAAGCAGACCTTGGCGCCAAGATCTTGGACATACTGCATGAAGGTGCGGCTCGTGAATTGTGTGCCATTGTCGGTGATGATCCTGTTAGGGACTCCGAAACGGCAAACAATCGACCTGAAGAACTTGACTGCTGACTGTGCTGTCACCTTCCTCACTGCTTCCACTTCCGGCCACTTTGTGAACTTGTCGATTGCAACGTACAAGTACTCAAAGCCCCCGACAGCTCGGGGAAAGGGGCCGATGATGTCGAGCCCCCAGACCGAAAATGGCTAGGATAAAGGGATCGTCTGGAGAGCTTGAGCTAGCTGGTGTATCTGCTTGGAATGGAACTGGCACGCTTCACATTTGGTTACTTGTGCAGTTGCATCCTAGAGGGCTGTTGGCCAAAAGAAACCTTGCCGGAATGCTTTGCCGGCAAGTGCTCTTGCGCCAATGTGATGACCACATATGCCTCCATGTATCTCCGCCAACAGCTTCTGTCCATCTTCCCAGGGAATGCACTTCAATTTCACTCCGTTGAATCTTCTTCTGTACAGTATGTCATCGACAAACTGGTACATACTTGATTGCCGGGCTACCTCTCCGCATCTTCTTGCTCTTCGGGAAGTTCTCCTGTCTGAAGGAAACGGACAATCTACTGTGCCCATGCTGGAGCTTGCGGCTCAACAACAAGGACTAAAGGCACAAATGCTGCTGCGGGAACATCTGCTTCTATGGCAAAAACCTGCGGCTCAGCCGGAGCTTGATGTTCCCCGGCAAGCTTGCCGGAGCAAAACTTGTTGGGAGCGTCTGCTTCAACGGTACAAACCCTAGGGCTTGTCGGAGCAGACTGCTCCTCAGCAACCTTGGTGTTGATCCTGGGGACCTTCTTGGCAGCGGCTTCGGGAAGCTCTGCCGGAAAGTATTCACCGGAAATCAACTTCCTCTTCTTGCTCTGTCCAGTTGATGGTGTCACAGATGGTTGAGTCAGCCTGAGCACAAAGATCCCTGGTTCCACAGGTAACTTTAATGCGGCGCATTTTGACAGGCCATCGGCAACATCGTTCTGGGCTCTCGGAACATGCTCCATCTGTAGGCCGTCAAAATGCTCTTCCAACTTTCTTACTTCATCAATGTAAGCTTCCATCAACGGACTCTGAAAATCTTTGTTTACTTGGCGGACGACAAGCTGCGAGTCACCCCTAACAATAAGCTTCTTGATCCCAAGGTCTGCCGCGATCTTGAGTCCGGCAAGCAAACCTTCATACTCTGCAGTATTGTTTGTCGCTTGCTCCTTGGGAAAGTGCATCTGGACCACGTACTTGAGGTGCTCTCCGGTGGGTGCGACAAGTAACACGCCCGCACCGGCGCCTTGCAGCGAGAAAGCACCATCAAAGTACATGATCCATTCTTTGCTTGCTTCCTTGACGGGGATGCTCGTTTCCGGGTTTTCTTCATCAGGTGTTGGCGTCCATTCTGCTATGAACTCTGCCAATGCTCGGCTCTGGATAGTTGAAGTACTCTCAAACTTGAGACCAAAGCTTAACAATTCCAGTGCCCACTCGACAATCCTGCCTGTTGCTTCTGGATTCTGCAATATCCTCTTCAACGGAAAGCGAGTGACAACTGTGATCTCATGTGCTTGAAAGTAATGGCGCAGCTTTCTCGAGGCCATGAGAAGGCCAAAAAGCAACTTCTGCACACCAGAGTACCTTGATCTAGCCCCTGCAGAAGGGAACTGACAAAGTAAACTGGGCGCTGCACCATTTTCTTCTGCTTCTCTTCTTGTGGCTGCGCAGATCCATGCTTGTCGGGACCAGAGCTTGTCGGGGAAGCCCCCTGCTTGTCGCTGGACGCGCTTGCCGTGGCCGCTGGCTCATCATCCGCCTCCCTTTCCGTTACTAACGCAACACTAACCACTTGATTGGTTGCCGCTAGATACAGCAACAACTTCTCTTGTGGCTTAGGTGCGACAAGTATTGGAGTGGAGGATAGGTATCTCTTCAAGTCCTGCAGCGCAGCCTCCGCTTCCGGAGTCCATTTCATTGGACCTTCCTTTTTCAATATTTTGAAAAATGGCAGGGCGCGCTCAGCAGACTTAGAGATAAACCTGCTGAGAGCAGCCACGCAGCTGGCAAGCCTTCGCACGTCCTTGACGCGCTTCGGTGCTTCAATCTGCTCAATGGCCTTAATCTTGTTGGGGTTGGCTTCAATTCCCCGCTGAGACACAAAGAACCCGAGAAGCTTGCCGGAAGGGACTCCAAACACACACTTCTCGGGGTTGAGCTTGAGGTTGATCTTGCGCAGATTTGCAAAGGTCTCGTCCAAATCTTGGATCAGAGTTGCTCTGTCTTTGCTCTTGACCACTATGTCATCCATGTAAGCTTCTACATTTCTGTGCAACTGTGGCTCAAAAGCTTCGTGAACTACCCTTGCAAATGTTGAACCAGCATTCTTTAGTCCGAAAGGCATCCGTACAAAGCAGTATGTGCCACATGGAGTAATGAATGCGGTTTTCTCCTCACCCTCTTCTGCCATGAAGAACTGATGATATCCTGAATATGCATCAAGAAATGAAAGCAAATCACATCCTGCCGTGGATTCGACAATCTGGTCAATGCGCGGCAAGGGAAATGGATCTTCGGGACAAGCTTTATTAACATCAGTGAAGTCAATACAAAGCCTCCATTTTCCGTTCGCCTTGCGCACGACTATAGGATTGGCCAGCCACGTAGGATGGAGCACTCCTATGAAAAGGCCTGCTGCTTCCAACTTCTTGATCTCTTCTGCAATGAATTCTTGGCGCTCCACTGCTTGTTTTCTGACTTTCTGCTTGACGGGCCGCGCGTGAGGACAGACGGCAAGGTGGTGCTCAATTACTTTCCTGGGAACACCGGGGATGTCAGATGGTTGCCATGCAAACACATCGACATTCGCCCGCAGGAAAGCAACGAGCGTGCTTTCCTATTTATGATCAAGCGTGGCAGTGATGGTGAAGGTACCACCAGTGCCGTCCTCCTTGGCGGACACTTTCTTGGTCTCTGGCGGAGCTGCTTTCGCCTTCTTACACTTGTCGGTGGAGCTCGATGGTGCGTCCTCGACGGTAGCGCAGCACTCCAAAGAGGTGCGCTTGCCGGAGTGGGCATCAGAGCTCTTGCCGGACTTAGTCTTCTTCTTCCCCCCGGGAGCTTCAGCTGCAAGTGGTTTGCGATCTGCTGCGGCTGCTGCTTCCCGGTAGATCTTGTCGGTGCAGATAAGGGCATCTTTCTTGTCGCCAGGGACAGAGATGACACTTATCGGACCTGGCATGTTGAGCACGTTGTATGCATAATGAGAGGCTGCCATGAACTTGGCGAGCGCTGGACGGCCGAGTATCCCATTGTAGGGCAATGGGAAATCAACAACGTCAAAAGTGACTTTCTTTGTCCTGAAGTTCAGCTCGCTGCCAAATGTCACTGGCAACGTGATCTTCCCCTTCGGCTTGCTCCTTCCCGGATTGATTCCTTGGAATGTACCGGTCTCTTCGAGCTCGCTGTCGGGGATCTGGAGTTTCTTGAGTACCGCTGAGGAGATCAGGTTCAAGCCGGCCCCGCCGTCAACTAGCATCTTTGTGACCTTGAGGTTGCGGATAGTTGGTGAAACCAACATCGGCAAGCACCCGACCACAGTTATGCGATCAGGGTGGTCCTCAATGTCAAAGATGATAGGCGAGCTGGACCACTTCAGAGGCTTGTGTGACTCAACTGGTGGTTCTGCTGCATTAACTTCCCGCACCCACTGTTTGAGCTGGCGGTGCGAAGTATGCAGAGAAGCACCACCGTCAACGCACAGAACCTCTGTTGCTTTCTGAAACTCCTGCTCGTCGGCCTCATCATCATCCATGTCTTCGTCGTCGTCTTCATCTTCATCCTTGTCGCGGCCGCGGGGAGGCCTGTCTCCTTGCCGCTGCTTAGCCTTGCCGCGGCGTCCTCCCCGGCCGGGACGCTTCTTGCCGGATCCGCCAGTACCTTCCTGGGCCTTCTCCTTGTCGCGTCACTCGTACTCAGCTTTTTGCTGCTTGACAAGCTACTCAACTTTCTTGCAACTCTGGAGATCATGGCCCTTGGTGCGGTGGATCTTGCAGTATTGCTTGTTGGAGCCGCCCTGCTTGTCGGCGGCTGCCACAGGTTCTGCTTCCTTGGCGCCACCTCCGTTGCCGGACTGCTCGACAGCTACCACATCTTTGCCTTTCCTTCTTCTGTTGTTCCGCCGCCGGTTTTTCTTTGCCGGGGCAGCGTCCTCACTGTCAGACCCCCCTGCTCCTGTGTTCTCTCTGGGGAGTTTCCTCCCTTCCTCAGCACGTGCACACTTGTCGGCCAGGGCGTAGAGCTCACTGACGTCTCTTATCTTGCACATCGCCATCTCCTCCCGCATCCTGCGGTTATGCACATTCTGATGGAACGCGCTAATGACCGCGGCGGGGTGGACATCTGGGATGTTGCGCTGCACTTGGCTGAATCTCTGAATGTACTTGCGCAGGGGCTCTCCTTCCTTCTGGGCGAGCAGATGAAGATCGCTCTCCTGGCCATGGGGCTTGTGGCCGCCTGTGAAGGCACCGACAAACTGATGGCACAGATCCTCCCATGAGGAGATGGAGTTGTCCGGCAAGTGCATGAGCCAGGATCTGACATTGGGCTTGAGCACCAGTGGGAAATAGTTGGCAAGGATCTTGTCGTCGCGCCCCCCGGCAGCCTGCACCGCGATGGTGTAGATGCTGAGGAACTCCGACGGATGCAACCTGCCATCATACTTCTCCGGTACATCTGGTTTGAAGTTCTTGGTACTGGGCCACTGGACTTGCCGCAGCTCACGAGTGAACGCAGGGCAACCTACCACGTACGGCAAGTCGCCTGGTTCCCCTGGCACATGCATGTCGACAGCGGGCCCAGCGCGCTGGTCTGATTGACGCCGCGCTTCTCTTTGACGCTTGATACGTGTATGAGCGTCTTCTTGCTGTCGTTCTTGAAGAACTTGGCGCTGATCGCGACGAGCTCGTGGGTCTGATGACGCCGTGGAGTCGGTGTCGAGGTTGACCCGGCGAGTCGGTGATCTCGGCCTTTGGGGCGGGGAGTGCACGGTGGTTGCACCCCCACCAGTCTTGTCGCCATCAGCTCGTGCCTGGGCGTCTTGCCGCGGCTTCGATGTGCTCGGTTGCCAGGGAGTGTCGCCGTTGGTGAAGCCGATGAGGCTCTGAATGGTGGCCCTCCAACCGTCGATCTTGTCTGCCGTCGGAGGGTAATCCAGGAGCAGTTGGGCTCGGGCCAACGCTTCTTCTGGAGTCTTTGGTGGTGGTGGTGAACGGTGCGAGGAGCGGGATATGCTCGGACTTCTAACTATGTTAGAAGGAGCAGGATCCCGTCCAGGCGACCGTGTTTTGCTCGTGCCAGCAGGCTGGCGTGCGTGCTGGTCTTGAGCATCCCGAGATCCACCATCTCGACCTTGATCCAACGAGCGTAAGGTACTGCAAGTACCATGACGCTGTCGGTCTCGCGCCTCCTGAGATGGGCGCGGTGCGTGTATGGACGCCGAAGTTTGCGCGGCCTTGTCCTTGGACCTGGCGGCAGCTTGAGCTTCTTCGTCGGCGCCCGTTCATCCGCCGGCGTCTACCCCACCACCCATTTGCTCCGGTGGCGGTGGGATCGACGCGGACGGAGCGGCCACCTCCGAAGCCTTCTTCTCTGGTGGCATGTCGATGAAGATGATCAAACAGATGAAGATCTGGCTCGCGTGAACGCCGGATCGGGTTCACACAACCTCGACGCCCCCTACCTGGCGCGCCAAAGATGTCGCGGGAAACGAACACCTATGGGGCAGGGCCCCTTTTCGGTCCGGCAGGGAGCGGAGGGCGCACGAAGAGCGGATCGAGGCGGAGCACGCGAGCGGTTTTACCCAGCTTCGGAGCTCTCCGGAGAGATAAAACTCCTACTGCTGCTTTGTGGTTGTATTATGTTCTGGTTTCGAATGAGTCGAACCCCTTCTACGTTGCGCATGGGCCTCCTTTTATAGGCTCAAGGGGTCACCGACAGGTGGCAACACATGCAGGGGTAAAAGTGTAAAAGGTGTGGTTGGTACAACTGCTTCTATAGTGGATCCTACCTAACTCTGACGGTAGGGGACAAGAGCATTTAATGCCCGTCCGCGTCGCCCAAACAGTGCAGAAAAGTGATCGTTAGGGGCGCCACCGCTTGCCACGATGGCCATCTAGTCATCTCCACTCGCCACCTCGCACCGCTTGGCTGCACAGCTTCTCGCCACGTGCGCCTGGAACGGTCCTGTGGCGACACGTCGACGGATGCGCTGGAGCGTGGGCACAGAGCGGTGGCTTCGCCGCGGCAAGCGCCTTGCCGCGGTCGTTGTCTTGTCGCGTCCGGAAGCTTGTCGCTCGCCGGGTCTTGTCGGGACGCGCGGTGCGTCACGACAAGTTCCTCGAAGTGCCTTGGTTGGCCTTCCCGGCAAGCTCCTCTTGCCGGGGCCTTGTCCTTCCCGGCAAGCTCCTCTTGCCGGGGCCTTGTCTTCTCAGTTAAAACACTTTGTTCTTGAATGGCTTTAAAGGAAACACGGAGGACTTTGGCGGGCACCCGGCAAGCCTTGCCGCGGGGCGCTGCGATTGCCCGTGCACAAGTTCGGGATACTAAGGTACCCCTACTTTAGTACACCGACATGTAGGGGTTCTTTTCGCTATCGAAGAAGGTGTTGTGTGCAATGAAGCCGTTGACATTGAAAGATCCTGGCGAAGTGGCAGTACCTGGAAATCTGGGCAGTCTTGGCTTTGGCTTCTGAACCTGAGGCATGTGCTCGACATGGTAGTCAAATTGAGGACCAATAGCAGGTGGAGGAATCAGAATAGGCCATCTGATAGTGACAAGCTAGCCATAGTTGTATGCTTGCTCGATAGTGTGTGGCCTTGGAGGCGGAATAGGAGCAGTGGCATTGACTTCAGGCTGCAGATTTGTGTCAGGTGCGGCATTTACTTCGTCTGTTTCATGGGCTTCATTGGCTTCATGGGCCACTGGTGCATTGGCCACTGTAGGCTCAACATTGGCTTCGGCCATGACAACGTCATTGGCTTCAGGAATGTCATGTGTGGCAGCCTCAGGGTTCTCACCCTCCACTTGAGTAGCTGGAGGTTCTGGCATAGACTGGTTCTCTTCATGAACTTCTTGAGTTGTATGGGGAGTAGCGACACACTCTTCTTCTTGTGTTGCTCCGGCTGATGCAGCCGGAGGGTCTTTAGCAGCATTGGCTTCAGACACAGGGACCATCACAGAAGGATTGTCTTCAGAGAACACTTGACGTGCCACTGAGCTTGACAAGTTGGAGCCCTCTTTTGTGATGGTGGTCATGGAGACGGATGGCCTCATGCCTTTGCGCAGCCGTTGGAATACGGGCGACGCCTTTGGTGATGGTGATGTCTCCATGTAGTTGTCATCATTGGACGTGGGGCTGATGACGGGCACAGTTGACGGTTGGGGTGTACTTGGCGAGTCTTGATGTGGGGTAGCTTGCTGGGGGTGATCAGCCCACGATGCATCTTGTGAGATTGGCGTCAAAGGACGACCAATACTGATAAGCTCACTGTTCGTTGGAACAGGTGATGATACCGTTGGGCGCTCGATCTGAGGAAGAACTGCATCATCTTGAACAACATCTTCAGTCGCGATGGGGTCGACGACTGGGACTTCTTGAGCTTCAGGAGCCTCTGTGGAAGCAGGCTTATGAACAATCATGCGACGCTCTTGGTTTGCAGATGGAGGGGGAACAAAGGCAAGGGGTTCAACAACAAGGGGCTCTGTAGGAGCAGCCCGATCTCTTCTCTTGGTTTTTATCTTCTTCGGGGGTGGTGCTTCATCAGTGGTGCGCTTGGTTTTCCGCTTCCTGGCTTCGGCTTCAGGTGCCTTGGTTTTCTTCTGTTCAGAAGCCACTGAAGGAGCCTTGGGCTTCGAGCCGTGCATGCTAGCAGGGAAGACAATGTGTGGTTCTTCCTGCCGTGATGCTTCAGTGTTGGCTTCAGATGACTTCTTTTTCTTGGCAGCCATTGAGGGGTCAATGCTAGGGCGGCCAAGTGCTTTTCGCTTTTCAGCTTCATTGTAGGCTTGAACGCATTTTTCTGCAAGTGCTTTCATGTGCTCTCTTGAGCCTTTGGCTTCCTCGCGTTTCTTCCGAAACGACTCCTTGAGGTCATTAAGCATCACCTTGAACTTTTGCACATCAGCCACATTTAGTCTGGCTACATGCTTCTTGAACTGTTCCTTCTCGAAGTCTATCTTTCGCTTTAGTTCAACAATGCGCTGAGCCAGAGCAAGCTCAGGAGCAATAGGCGCCTTGGAAAGCAACGCTGACGCCAATGGGAAGCTGAAGGTCATCAAAGCTGAGATCCTGATTATCAAACCACTCATCAATGAAGTTCTTCAGAATGTTTACATCAAAGAGGGGCAGATCGTTGAAGATCTCCGCCTCTTGCTTGCTCTTGATCAGCTGTTCCAGAGCATCTTCACCAAATTCTTCATCTGAAGACAAGTCAATGGGTTCAGATTCATTCCTCAGAATGGCAGCAGGCGTCAGTGCATGACTCAGTTTCTGAACTGGTGTCTTCTATGGCTTCTCACGCCTCTTGGAGATGTGAGAGAGATCTTCAGAGTTTTTGCTTGGAGCAGAAGGGGCAGTTTCCAATGGCTTCACTCTTGAAGCTTTTGGAGCAGCAGAAGACTTTGAAGCCTTAGTCTTCTTTTTCTTCTTAGGCTTTGGAGCAGGAGCTGGAGCTTCGTCGGTGTCAGTATCATCATCAGAATGATCCACTTTGGCACCTTGAACTGCAATGTGAGTGATGAGGCTAGCAAGATTGTAGAAGGGGCCAATCCTGTTTTCATTAGCTTCACAGGAGCCATTGTCCCGAGGTGAGGAGGGACCAGGGTTAAAGTCAAGCCCTAGTTCCTTCTTGTTCTTTGTAGCTAAGTCTTTGGCGAACTGGTAGTTGCGCTTGAACATACTGTCTTCATGACACCAGAGCAGTGAAGACGGGTCAGCATTCTCAGGATTTGGCCCACGCACCATACAAGGATAGAAGCCTTACTCAATAGCTTCAGCCTGAGTCCTGGGTGGAAGATTTCTGTACAGAATATCACTCCAGGGGTGCCTTGATGGCATTCTTCTCTGCATATTCTTTAGTGATGAAGTGATACCTGAACCATTCTTCTGCCCAATACCTTCAAATCCATTGGATTCGATTCTTGCGTTCAGTATAGGTTTCTTCTGGATCAGTTTTGTACATCTCATGCAAATCAGGAGGTAAGTCCTTGGAAGTGTCACCACGATGCTGTCTGCCTCCCTTTCTTGCTGACTTTCCAGTTTCCATGAAGTGTAAACTGAAAGGCTTCAGTACTTGCAATGGCTTCAAACGGCTGGACTGGCAGGAACTTGCTTCAGGTGAGTTGATGTGACTCTGCAAGAATTCTGCAAATGAATGCAGACTATGAGAACCAAGGGATTCTCCCAAGGACATGTACCTGTGACAGCATTAAAGGTGCGAGGGAAGGGGAAGAGGTCATGTGCATTCTCAGAAGATTTTGAAGATAAATCAGTTTGAAGACATTCACATCATAACGCGAAGACATTCACTTATATGATGAGAGTTGGTTCCAGAGTTGTACAAATCCAAGAATAAGTACAAGTGAGGAATCTAACTTGTGAAAAAGCATAAGTGAATATACTAGGCAGAATATGAGATGCGGAAAGAGATAGATTCATGTTCGAAGATCTAGAAACCACTTTTGGTAGGAAGGGATGAATCTATCAGATCAAAAAGACGGTAAAAAGTAAACTTTTATTACCACACGAAGAACTGCTAGACGGAGCGAAGATGGATGCCGAGCAGTTCGATCTCCCGTGCCCTAACTTGGCGATGGAAGACACCTACAGCGACGGCGGAGAAGACGAGGTCCGCGACCGGCATGAGGACGGCGTCGAGGATGTCGCGGCAGCTAAGCGCTTTGTCGTCGGCGTCGTCGAGAGGTAGCGTAGGCGCTAGGGTTTGCGAGAGATGGAGAAGGAGGAAGAAGGATTTTGACCGAGACGAGACATGCATTTATAAGGA
Organism: Triticum timopheevii; assembly: GCA_963921465.1. Taxonomy (NCBI): domain Eukaryota; kingdom Viridiplantae; phylum Streptophyta; class Magnoliopsida; order Poales; family Poaceae; genus Triticum; species Triticum timopheevii. Next base: position 113,011,860 of record OY997270.1, read on the forward strand.
TAGAGACAGCACAGCGCAATTACGCAGGTGCCCCTGGCGGTTCACATCTGATGGACACGTGGCGAACATGCAACTCATTGAAAGTTGTTCCACATCCCCACGCACGCCTGGATTGTCGGGGTGGTCGTTCCGAATTCTCCGGGTTTCAGGCAAAAGGATATGTCATTAAATCCAGATATAAATGTTTGTCTCTGTATCTTCTGCTGACAAGGACGCAGAGAAGACATTCGACATTTTCAACAGAATGCATATGATTTGGATAGATAGAGCTTGAGGTAAAGCATAGAGAGGTTAGGGTCCGATCACATTCACTTAGTTCAAAGGATTCAAACACGAAGACATAGCCATAAGTGAATGCTGTAGAGGACAGAATACAATATATATATATATATATATATATATATATATATATATTTATATATATATATATAACAGAGTAAAGCCAAATCAGTAATCACGAAGTCAAATTAATGTTGAAGTTAAATCAATTGTGAAGACTTTGCAAATATGACACCATGAGGAAACACTCCAGAAGAGTTTGGTGGTGGCGTTACCCACCGTATAGGAAGTATTAGACCTAGACACGGCGCACAATTATCGTGGTGCTCTAAAGTCAATTTCCACATTAATGTATTCACACTTAGAGTGTATGTCTTCATTGATTGAAGATATACATTACTTCGTGTGTTGCACATCTAAGTCATCAAACTGCATAAGTGTTAGGATGTGTGCCTAATCACAGGACATTTGAGGATTCCAAGATATTTAGCTCACACCGCAACTTGCCAAACCTTTTATCATCCAAGGGCTTAGTGAAGATATCAGCCAACTGCTCTTCTGTCTTGACGTGAATGATATCAATATCTTCTTTCATAACATGATCTCCGAGGAAGTGATGACGAATTTCAATGTGCTTTGTCTTCGAGTGCTGAACTGGGTTATTGGCAATCTTGATAGTGCTTTCATTATCGCAGTAGAGTGGCACATGCTTCAGATGGATGCCATAGTCCTTAAGAGAATGCTTCATCCACAGAAGCTGAGCGCAGCAAGATCCAGCAGCAATGTATTCAGATTCAGCAGTTGAGAGTGATACACAGTTCTGCTTCTTTGAAGATCAACAGACAAGAGATCAACCCAAAAAGAGCCAACGAGCCGTGCTTTGTTTCTGACCACTTGACCATGCTCGTCTTGTTTGTTGTGATATATCCATTTTGTGCCTATTATGTTGTGCTTTCGAGGATCAGGACGCTTGACTAATTCCCACACATTGTTCAGCTCAAACTATTGAAGCTCTTCTTGCATAGCTTGAATCCATTCAGGTTCCATGAAGGCTTCAACAACTTTCCTGGGTTCAGAGATTGAGACAAATGCAAAGTGCCCACAGAAATTTGCTAGCTGTGTTGCTCTTGAATGAGTGAGTGGACCAGGTGCATTGATGCTATCGATTATCTTCTCTATTTGTACTTCATTTGCAACACGAGGATGAACTGGACGAAGATTTTGCTCCTGCTGAACATTGTCATTATTTGGAGGATTATATTCAGGCTGAGCAATGTCTACAGGTTGATCAGGTGCGGAAATAATGAGTTCCTCTTTAGGCTGGGCATTTGATGGTATGATCTCTCCTGTTCCCATTAGCTTGATTGATTCACTGGCAGGTACTTCATCTAGCACATTTGGCAGGTGCTCTCTTTGCGAGCCATTAGTTTCATCGAACCTCACATCCACAGTTTCAACCACTTTATAGTTAAAGAGGTTGAAGACTCTGTAGGAGTGCGAGTCCTTTCCATAACCAAGCATAAAACCCTCATGTGCTTTTGGTGCAAATTTTGAAGTGTGATGTGGATCCTTGATCCAGCACCTAGAACCAAATACTCTGAAGTAGCTTACGTTTGGCTTCTTACCAGTTAGAAGCTCGTAGGATGTTTTCTTCGGAAGCTTGTGAAGATAAACACAGCTGATGACATGGCATGCAGTATCAATGGCTTCAGGCCAGAATTTTCTTGGAGTCTTGTAGTCGTCAAGCATCATCCGAGCCATCTCAATAAGAGTTCTGTTCTTGCACTCCATGATGCCATTCTGCTGAGGTGTGTAAGGAGCAGAAAACTCATGAGTGATGCCTAAGGTGTCAAGATAAAGGTTGAGGCCTGTGTTCTTGAATTCTGTGCCGTTGTCACTCCTAATGTGCTTGATCTTGATGCCATAGTTGTTCATGGCGCGGTTGGCGAAGCGTCTGAAGACATCCTGCACTTCAGTCTTGAAGAGAATTATGTGCACCCAAGTGTATCTTGATTAATCATCAACAATAGCGAAACCATAGAGACAAGCAGTAGCAGTGAGAGTAGAGTAGTGAGTGGGACCAAACAAGTCCATGTGGAGCAAATCAAAAGGTTGAGATGTAGTCATGATTGTCTTCGAGGGATGCTTGGCCCTTGTCATCTTCCCAGCTTCAGAAGCACCACATAGATGATCTTTCTTGAACTTGACGTCTTCGATGCCTATGACGTGCTTCTTCTTGGCGAGAGTGTGTAGGTTCCTCATGCCAGCATGCCCTAGCCTTCGATGCTAGAGCCAGCACTCTGAAGACTTGGCTAGAAGACATACGGCCATCTGTGGTCCTGCTGAGAAGTCGACCATGTACAGATCATCTTTCCTGTACCCTTCAAAGACTAGAGACTTGTCAGATTCCATTAGTACAAGGCAAAGATGTTTTCCAAATAGCACAATCATGTTTAAGTCACAAAGCATTGAGACAGACATTAAGTTGAAACCAAGGGATTCAACAAGCATCACTTTGTCCATGTGCTGATACCTTGAGATTGCAACTCTACCTAGGCCCAATACCTTGCTTTTACCAGTATCAGCGCACGTGATGTGACTTTTATCACATGGACGTAAGGTTGAGTCCATGAGAAGACTTCGATCACCAGTCATGTGGTTAGTGCATCCGCTGTCCATAATCCATTCTGAAGCACGAGGTGTAGTACCCTACAGTGCAGTTAGGAGGATAGGCTTCACAAAGAGTGTTGTGAAGCATAAACATTTGACGCACAAGAGGATCATCAAAGCTTAGATCAAGGTTAGGACTGATAGTATGACTGGCAAGCGATTTAGATGTGAAATTCATAGTAAGACCATTTGGGCATTTTATCTTGCATCCCACAATGTGTTTTAGGTCCCCAACAATAGCATCGGACGCCTTTGATTTCAGGCTGGAGACCTTTCTCTGCAAAAGAAAGTTAATTCTTCTTAACCACGCACATCTTCAGTGGTGGCTTAGAAGCAATGAGTCTAAGTGCAACATCTGAGAATTTCGGCTTTGGAGCCCTAGCAAATAGCCTTGCAGGAGAAGAGCGATACTCATATGAATAAGCAGAAAAGTTCTTAGTTCTATGAACATAGCGGTTTGAAGACACACGCTCATATTCATAAGTCTGAGTATGGTTTCCCTGTAAAACATTGGCGTTAGGATGACTCAGATGAGTCCTGTATCTGTATGAAGCCTTTGGGCCATATGAAGCCATAGGTCTGGGGTTTGTCTTCTTCCTTGGTGGTGTCATGATGACATTCACAGGAAGATTCTCAATATGCTGTTTAGGTACCCAGATCTTCTTCATAGGTGGTCCATTCCTGCAGTTAGTACCAATATACCTGGCAAACACTTCACCATTCTGATTCTTAAACAGTTTATAGTTTGCATCAAAGGATTCATCAATGATAATAGGGGGGCGCAAGTGAAACCAGATAAGGTGGATGGATCTACTGAGGATTCCTTTGCAGCAACCCATGTTGTTTTGGGGTACTACTCAGGCTTCCAGTACGATCCATCAACATTCATTTTCCTCTCGAACCCAACACCCTCTTTTCTAGGGTTTCGGTTCAGAATCTTCTTTTTGAGGACATCACATAATGTCTGATGCCCTCTGAGGCTTTTGTACATCCCTATCTCAATCAGTGTCTTCAACCTGGCATTCTCATCAGCAATAGTAGTGGTATCCTCAATAGAGGGGTTAGTTACCACATCAGCAGTTGAAGATATTGCAACAGGAGCAGTAGAACATCCAGCAATAGAGACAACGTTATCAAGCTCAATGCGTTTTAAACATGGTGGTTCAAATCCTTCCTGAGCGGGACTGATCTATTGAGCGCGTAGTGACTCGTTCTCCTTTTGAAGATCTTCATGATCCGATCTCAATTTCTCAAGTTCCTGCTTCCTTTGAAGATAATCGTAGGAAAGCTTTTCATGAGATGTTGAGAGGGTTTCATGACGACCTTCAAGTTCCTGGTACTTAACATGAAGATTTTTTATGTCTTCAATTAAGGAGTGAGTCTTAGTCATTTCCGCATCCAACAGGTCATCGCTTTTGTCTAACAGTTTTTGAATATGTTCCATAGCTTTCTGTTGTTCAGTTGCAATTTTAGCAAGTTTTTTGTTGCTAGGTTTGGATTCACAATCAGAGTCATCATCACTTGATGTTTGAAAGTAAGCATTGCGTGAGTTTACCTTGGCACCGCGAGCCATGAAGCAGTAAGTGGGATTGGAGTCGTCCTTGTCACTGGCATCAGCGTTGGTGGTGGATACATTGTCTTCAGTGTTGAAGATGGACTTGGCAACATAGGCTGGGGCCAGGGCTAGACTCGCAACGCTAGAGTCAGATTCCTCCTCAGACTCCACCACTTCTGCCTCCTCAGAAGAAGACTCCTCCTCTGAATCCATTTCCTTGCCAACAAAAGCACGAGCCTTGCTAGATGAACTTTTCTTGTGTGATGAAGACTTGGAAGAGGACTTGGAAGAAGATTTTGAGTATTTCTTCTTCTTCTTGTCATCAGAATCATATTCCTTGCTCTTTTTCTTTTTCTTTTCATTGTCCCACTGTGGACACTCAGAGATGTAGTGGCCAGGTTTCTTGCACTTGTGACAGGTTCTCTTCTTGTGGTCATGGGAAGAAGCTTCATCATTTCTTGAGCTGGATCGTGAAGACTTTCTGAAGCCTTTCTTCTTAGTGAACTTCTGGAACTTCTTCACAAGCATAGCAAGCTCCTTTCCAAGGTCTTCAGCTTCACCAGAACTGCAGTCAGATTCTTCTTCAGATGAGGAAACAACCTTTGCCTTCAAAGCGCGAGTTCGGCCATAGTTGGGACCATAGATATCTCTTTTCTCAGATAGCTAGAACTCATGTGTGTTGTGCCTCTAAAGTATGTCAGATGGATCGAGTGTCTTGAAGTTAGGGCGTTCTTGAATCATAAGAGCTAGAGTGTCAAATGAGCTGTCAAGAGATCTCAGAAGCGTCTTGACGATTTCATGCTTGGTGATCTCAGTGGCGCCGAAAGCCTGAAGCTCGTTTGTGATGTCAGTGAGACGATCAAACGTGAGCTGGACATTTTCATTGTCATTTCTCTTGAAGCAGTTGAAGAGGTTGCGTAGGACACTCATTACTTGATCTCTCTGAGTTGAAACGCCTTCATTGACCTTGGAGAGCCAGTCCCAGACTAGCTTCGACGTTTCCAAAGCACTCACACGGCCATACTACCCTTTGGTCAGATGACCACAGATGATGTTCTTCGCAGTAGAATCGAGTAGAATGAACTTCTTGACATCAGTAGGGGAGACACCTTCACCAGTCTTGGGAACGCCGTTCTAGACGACATACCATAGATCAACATCAATGGCTTCAAGATGCATTCACATCTTATCTTCCAGTAGGGATATTCAGTGCCATCGAAGACAGGGCACGCAGTGGAGACTTTGATTATCCCTGCAGTTGACATAGCTAAAACTCCAGGTGGTTAAACCGAATCACACAGAACAAGGGAATACCTTGCTCTGATACCAATTGAAAGTGCTAGTTATCAACTAGAGGGGGGGGTGAATAGGCGATTTTTATGAAAGTCTTCAATACATGAAAGTTTCGAAGACAAACACGAAAACAGGACCTATAAACATGCAGCGGAAGATGAACTACACTAGACAAGCCATAGTCAGACAAGTATGAAACTAAAGCATGATGACTGATAGCAGCTAGGTAGTAGGATCAGGATGGAAGATAGTATGAAGCCAATAAAAACAAGTAGTCACACAATGAAGTCAAACAGGCATAGCAATCAGGCAATGACTTCACAAAGACAAACTGTAAGTAAGGAGGGTAAGAGATAGAACCAGTGTGTTGTGAAGATAAGGATTTGTTCGACCAGTTCCAGTTGCTGTGACAACTGTACATCTGGTTAGGGAGGCTGAGATTGAACTCAGAAGACCGTGTCTTCACCTTATTCCCCTTGAGCTAAGGACACACAGTCCTCGCCCAATCACTCTGGTAAGTCTTCAAGGTAGACATCCAAACCTTCACAGACTTCATTCACCAGTGATCTACAATTACTCTTGGATGCTCAGAACGCGACGCCTAACCGGCTGGAGGATTCACAGTCCTCAAGTGTAACAAGTCTTCAGATCACGCTGACACAAAGACTTCAGTGATGCCAAACACTCTTTGGGCTCTGGGTGTTTTGGGCTTTGTCCTCACAAGGATTTCTCTCTCAAACTCTTCGGAGGTGGGTTGCTCTCAACGACAAAAGCCGTGCACTAACTCTGAGCAGCCACCAATTTATGGTGTAGGGGGTGGGCTATTTATAGCCACTAGGCAACCCGACCTGATTTGTCCGAAATGACCCTGGGTCACTAAGGAACTGACACGTGTCACAACGGTCAGATTTCAAACACACGCGACAGCTTGACTTGGGCTACAAGTAAAGCTGACTTATCCGACTCTGGATAAGATTTGCTCTCATTGTCTTCGCTCGAAGACATAGGATTTTGGTTGAGCATCACTTCAGTCACTCTGACTTTGTTCACTTGGACCCCACTTAACAGTGCGGTAGTTCCTATGACTCAACAAAGAAGAAAAGAAACAACAAAACTACTAAGTCTTCGCGCTCCATAGTCTTCACTCAATGTCTTCTTTTGTCATTGTCTTCAATGTGAATATCTTCACGTACCACCATTATCTTCAATGTCTTCATTCATTTTTGGGGGTCATCTCCGGTAGGTAAACCGAATCAAGGAGGGACTACTACCTGTGTTATCCTGCAATTCTCACAAACACATTAGTCCCTCAACCACGTTTGTCGTCAATACTCCAAAACCAAACTAGGGGTGGCACTAGATGCACTTACAACATCCATCACACCATACTCGGCAAGCATCTCGCCATCCGTGTCCGCCATCTCTTTGAAAAAGGCCGACACGAGTCGGGCGTGGGCGGTCGTGATCTGGGCTTGGACGGGCTCTATCGTCGCAAGGTATGCGGTAGAGGAATGGATGGCTGCTCGAACGCTCTCGGTGATTGCCAACTCTTCGGTCGTGGGTTGCCGACCGTTGTCGGAGAAGCTTCGTTCGATTTGTGCAGTGACCGCCACGAGCTGGCATGGGCGGCCTCCATCAGGGCTAAGGCCGCCTCTGTGGAACGGACAGCTGTTGTGCCGCTCTCGCCAGTTTCCATCCCCGAGGCAGATGTTGCTGCTGCCACCTGAGAAGCAACAACGGCTGTTTGGGCTGCCTTGGCCGCCCGGTCGCAGAATGTGGCCGTGCTCAATTACCTTGTTAGCACGCGCATGGAGGTTGCGACCGCGCTCTCGCCGGAGTGGGCCGCCGAGGTTGCCCTCACGACGCGGGTCCACGGCCCAATCTTTCACCAACAACGATTGAACAATGAAATGATATTTGGGGAGCGAGCTAGTGTGCTTGATACGCCAGCTGTGGACTGTAGCCGACGCACCTTCTCTTGTAATCCATAGGCGTACTATAAACTGACGGTGCTCCAGGATATTTTGTACTGCATCTCACACGGTTGGTGATAATAAACTATATGGGATCTACTTGATTTTTCATCTTGATTTGAATTACATAATTGGGTCACAGCGGCAATGGATGGTGTTTGAATTGCTAGACCTTTTATCTGAAGTGAACATGCAACTATATGTGTGTCGTAAAAAGTTGGAATTATTTAGGGTTCGTTTGTAAATTTTATACATTAAATTGGTTTTCTAGCCGTTTCAGGTGCACAATTCAAAATTAAAGTACATGCTCCAGTCCATAAAAATGGGTTGCAAAATGAAATGTTTGTCCTTGGTTGCAAGCTTAGGTCACATGCAATAAATGAGAATGAATGTCAAACACCTTGACACTATCACTCGGCCGCTAACATTGAGATACATGCTTTTAAATTCTAGTAAATTGAAAAATCAACTGAAATTCATGAAACTTGACATGATATCATGGAACGGGAGCGACATGCCATGGTAAAAATATTGTCCCATTTGGGGCAGGTGTGTGTATAAGCTTCTCGCAAACCAGAGCTTCTCTCACAACAAGCCTGATGGTTTTGGTAGGGTACATGCCACCTTGGGGGATGAAATGATATATGTTGCCTCTTCTTACTTTCAAAATGTCTCTCGTGTCAACATAGAATAACACGAGTGTTGTGTCAATTTTTTGGATTTTTTGGGGTTCGCTTGGACATTTTTATACATTAACTGAGTTTTCTATGCATTCATGTGCATAATTCAAATTTGAACTACAGGCACATGCTCTAATGCATATACATTAGTTGAAAATTCAAATCTGTGTCCTTGGTTGCATGCTTAGGTCCCATGCAAGAAATGTGAATGAATGTCAAACACCCTGGCACCGTCACTCAGCCGCAAACATTGAGATTCCTGGTTTTTAAATTCTAGTAAATCCAAAACTCGTCTGAAATTCATAAAACTTGGCATGCTATCATGGAGTGGCATCAACATGCCGTGGTAGAATTTTTGTCCCATTTGGGGCAGGTTTGGGGATATGCTTCTCACAAACCAGAACTTCTCACGACAAGCCTAATGGTTTCGGTAGGGAACGTCCCACCTTTGGGGACGAAACGATATCTGCTGCCTCTTATTGCTTTCAAAAAATTTCTAGTGTCAACAGAGAACAACAGGAGTGTTGTGTCAATTTTTAGGATTTTTCGGGGTTCATTTGGACATTTTTATGCATTAATTGAGTTTTCAATGCATTCATGTGCATAATTCAAATTTGAACTACATGCACATGCTCTAATGCATATAAATTGGTTGAAAATTCAAGTATGTGTCCTTGGTTGCATGCTTAGGTCCCATGCAGGAGATGGGAATGAATGTCAAACACCCTGCCATCGTCACTCGGCCGCAGAGATTCCTGGTTTTCAAATTCTAGTAAATCCAAAACTCGTCTAAAATTCATGAAACTTGGCATGCTATCATGGAGCAGCATCAACATACCATGGTAATTTTTTTGTCCCATTGGGGGCAGGTTTGGGTATAAGCTTCTCACAAACCAGAGCTTCTCACAACAAGCCTGATGGTTTTGGTAGGGAACGTCCCACCTTTGGGGACGAAATGATATCCGCTGCCTCTTATTGCTTTCAATTTTTTTCTAGTGTGTCAACAGAGAACAACAGGAGTGTTGTGTCAATTTTTAGGACTTTTCGAGGTTCGTTTTGACACTTTTAGAAGCAATTTTAGTGTTAGATCATTTAGTGTAAGAGAAAATTGAGCGTTGTACAAACTTGTGATGGGGAAGAATAAAAGCGACAGACTGCATAATAAAGGTTGCCATCATAAGGGGCAATATAACGTGACGTTCTCTTGCACTAAGGGGTTGAGCATACAATCAAAAAGCGCATGGCAACCTCTGCTTCCCTCTACGAAGGGCCTATATTTTACTTTTATGTATTTACTTTAATGCAAGAGTCAAAGTTCTTCTCTCTATTCCTTTATATTTTCTCTTTAGGCAAGCATCATATGGTGAGGAAATATCTAGGCACATATATCCAGTTGAATATGGGTACCATGAGTTATTATTGTTGACATCACCCTTGAGGTGAATACGTTGGGAGGCGAAACTATAAGCCCCTATCTTTCTATGTGTCCGGTTGAAATATATTGCTCATGTGTACACGGTGAGTGTTAGCAATCATACAAGACTATATGATGGTTGAGTGTGTGGACTTGCCAAAAAGGCTCCAATACATGACCCTTCCTGAAAAGATGATGAATTGTAGTTGCAAAGTTGACTGAGAACATAGTTTGTTGGTTTCCAATAGAGTTTATACTTTGTACTTCGAGTTGTGATGAATTGTTACTTGTTCATGAGAAGCCTATGATAAAAATTCTATGATAAAAGTTTTAAGTTACAATTTTTTTGTCATAATAAGTTATATGATGCTTCTATGTCTGTATTTTGTTTTTATCGACACCTCTCTCTCTAAGCATGTGGACATGTTTTTCGATTTCGGTTTTCGCTTGACGACAAGCAAGGTCTAAGCTTGGGGGAGTTGACACGTCCATCTTGCATCATGTTTACCTATTTTTATTTATGTTGTTTTATTGCATAATAATGATTTTTGGAGTAATTCTAATGCCTTTTCTTTCATAATATGCAAGGTACACACAAAGGGGGAGAATTCCGGCAGCTGGAAATCTGGACCTAAAAAATCTACGCCAGGCTACCTATTCTGCACAACTCCAAATGAGATGAAACTTCACAAGGATTTTTTATGGAATAAATGAGAATTATTGGAGCAAATAAGTACCAGAGGCGGCCCGCCAGGTGGGCACAACCCACCTGGGCGCGTCAGGGAGCCCAGGCGCGCCCTGGTGGGTTGTGCTCCCCTCGGCCCACCTCTGGTGCCCCTCTTCTGGTACATAAGTCATTTTGACCTAGAAAAAATAAGGGGAAGACTTTCGGGACGAAGCGCCGCCATCTCGAGGAGAAATTTGGGCAAGAGCACTTTTGCCCTCTAGAGGAGGGATTCCACCGGGTTCCGGAGGGGGAAATCATCGTCATCATCATCACCAACAACTCTCCCATCTTGGGGAGGGAAATCTCCATCAAAATCTTCAACAACACCATCTCCTCTCAAACTCCAGTTCATCTCTTGTGTTCAATCTTTGTACCATAACTATAGGTTGGTGCTTGTGGGTGACTAGTAGTGTTGATTACATCTTGTAGTTGATTACTATATGGTTTATTTGGTGGAAGATTATATGTTCATTTCCATTATGCTATTTAATACCCCTCTGATCTTGAGCATGATTATCATTTGTGAGTAGTTACTTTTGTTCTTGAGGTCACAGGAGAAATCATGTTGCAAGTAATCATGCGAACTTGATATGTGTTCGATATTTTGAATGATATGTATGTTGTGATTCCCTTAGTGGTGTCACGTGAACGTCTACTACATGACACTTCACCATATTTGGGCCTAAGGGAATGCATTGTGGAGTAGTTATTAGATGATGGGTTGCGAGAGTGACAGAAGCTTAAACCCTAGTTTATGCGCTATTCCGTAAGGGACCAATTGGATCCAAAAGTTTAATGCTATTGTTAGAATTTATTCTTAGTACTGTTCTCGTAGTCGCGGATGCTTGCGAGGGGGTTAATTATAAGTAGGAGGTTTGTTCAAGTAAGAACAACACCTAAGCACCGGTCCATCCACATACCAAATTATCAAAGTAGCGAACACGAATCGAACTAACATGATGAAAGTGACTAGATGAAATTCTCGTGTACCCTCAAGAACACTTTTCTTATCATAAGAGACCATTTTGGCCTGTCCTTTGCGTAAAAAGTATTGGGCTACCTTGCTGCACTTTTTTTACTACTACCGTTACTTGCTTGGTACAAATTATCTTGCTATCAAACTACTCTGTTACTTACAAGTTCAGCACTTGCATACATTACCTTGCTGAAAACCACTTGTCATTTCCTTCTGCTCCTCGTTGGGTTCGACATTCTTACTTATCGACAAGGCTACAATTGATCCCATATACTTGTGGGTCATCACTCCCCGCTTTCACCCATACTTTGACCAATCACAATGGCTGGAGTACCGTGGAGTTCAACTATGGCCGGATTCGGAGTTGAAGGTTGCTAAACAGGGTAGACGTAAGACAAAGCATCTTCGTGGCGACATGGACAGATGGGCCATGGTGGCCGCCACGAATTAGGCAACAGCAAATTCCAAGAGCCTCGTGAGAGGTCCCATTGTGGGGAATGCAAAGGTCATGGCCACAACAAAAGAAAATGTACCAAACCAAGAAAGAGGTCAAAGACAAATGATGCAAGCACAAGCCAACAAGGAGCTACACAAGGTAGCCAACCAAGTGGTAGCCAACAAGTGTCAACGCAACCAAGTAGTAGCCAACAAGTGCCAAGGCAAACAAGTGATAGCCAACAAGTTCCAAGGCAACCAAGTGGTAGCCAACTATCGGTGTCAAAACCGACGGATCTCGGGTAGGGGGTCCCAAACTGTGCATCTAAGGCCAATGGTAACAGGAGGCGGGGGACACAATGTTTACCCAGGTTCGGGCCCTCTTGATGGAGGTAATACCCTACTTCCTTCTTGATTGATCTTGATGATATGAGTATTACAAGAGTTGATCTACCACGAGATCGTAGAGGCTAAACCCTAGAAGCTAGCCTATGATTATGATTGCTCTTGTCCTACGGACTAAACCCTCCGGTTTATATAGACACCGGAGGGGGCTAGGGTTACACAGAGTCAGTTACAGAGAAGGAGATCGACATATCCGAATTGCCAAGCTTCCCTTCCACGCAAAGGAGAGTCCCACCCGGACATGGGACGAAGTCTTCAATCTTGTATCTTCATAGTCCAACAGTCCGTCCAAAGTATATAATCTGGCTTTCCGAGGACCCCCTAATCCAGGACTCCCTCAGTAGCCCCTGAACCAGGCTTCAATGATGATGAGTCCGGTGCGCAGATTGTCTTTGACATTGCAAGGCGGGTTCCTTCTCCAGATACTCCATAGAAGATCTTGAACACAAGGATTGTGTTCGGCTCTGCAAAACAAATTCCACATACCACCGTAGAGAGCAAAATATTCCACAAATCTAATCTGCTGACAACTTTTTATAGCATGACATCACGCCACGGCCCAGTCATTATTCGAACCGTTTTTCTCAACCAGCTACTGCACATATTGCGAGGTGGTTTCTTTGGCACGTCTTGTCGAAGCAGAGATCGTGTACCCTTATCACGGGATTCTCATCAATACGGGTGTGGGTAACCCAACCGCGCCATCAACGTGGCGCTTGGGGAATAAGTGAGTTTACCAGGCAAGTGGGGAGGCGCAGGATCCCTACTGCCTTTATAAGGGGATAAGGTCTCCCTTTTTCACCCACGCCTTCTTCTTCCCCTGCCCATCCATTCTCGCACGCTCGAGCTCCAGCGCCCAAGCTCTCACATTATCCGTAAAGCCATTCCAAACATGTCCGGAGCGGGAGGCAAGTGGATGGTCTCCTCTGTTACAGAGGAGGATATTACGAAGCTCCGGGAAGCCGGATACCTGGCCGCAAACATCACGCACCGGCTCCCATACGCAGGGCAGATCGTCCCTACTCCGGAACCCCACAAGAGGGTTGTGTTCGTTGCTCAATTCGTCCGTGGACTGGCGTTCCCCCTCCACCCATTTGTCCGTGGGCTCATGTTCAACTACGGGCTGGATTTCCATGATCTGGTCCCGAATTTCATCCTCAACATCTCGGCATTTATCGTCGTATGCGAGGCCTTCCTCCGCGTCAAGCCCCACTTTGGCCTGTGGCTGAAGACCTTTAACGTGAAGCCAAAGGTGGTGGTTGGCCAGCAAGCAGAGTGCGGAGGCTCCATGGTGGGCAAGATGCCCAACGACACCTAGCTCGAAGGCTCCTATGTGGAGACCGTGAAGGGGTGGCAATCGGGGTGGTTCTATATCACCGAGCCACGCGACGCCAACTGGGCGGCGGCCCCCGAATTTCGATCTGGCATCCCCATGCGGCTCACCTCCTGGAAAGAGAAGGGCTTAGCCTGGGGTTCACCGGTAGAGATGACCGGACTCTAGAACTGTATCAAAAATATGATAAGCAAGAAAATCAAGCTTGTCAACGTGGTCCAGGTCATGCTCTTCCGCCGGATCCTTCTGTGTCAAAGACGGGCTTTCAATATGTGGGAGTTCGATCCGTCCGAACACCAGATGCTGCGAGAGCTCTTCGACATGATGCATAAAGACGTCTGGAAGGTGCTGTTCAAGGCCGCCGAGGTACCTCCTCCCATTACCGAGGATCGCAGACTCAGCGCAAAGCGCCCTGCCAATCCAGTAAGCTCTTTATATTTCACAAGATGTGTTTTTCCCCAGTGTATTTGTGGGAGGAATCTAAGCCTCCATGCCAATTTAACAGGACTGGGAAGCGACAGCGGAGTGGATTGACTGTCCAGCTCCACTACCTGAAGATCCAACAACGGCTCTCCTACCGGAGATGCTGTTTCCGGCGCCCTATGAGGTGCCGGAGAAGAAGGCCAAGAAGAAGGCCGCGGGGACCAGGAAAGGTCTCCGGCGCAAGGTTGTGTCGGACTCATCGTCCGAAGACACCAAGGCGCGCTCCTCCAACAAAAACAAGGAGGAGGAAGAGGGAAGTCCTCCCTCCCCCAACCGGGGGGGGGGGGGGGGGGACAAGAAAAGGAAGGCCGCCCCGTCCGGGGAGGCCGAAGGGTCCAAGAACGGAAAGATCCTCCCTTCGGACCACTCCACAACAGCCGCCTACAATGACGAGGAGTGGTTGCCCAGGGACAAGCCCCTGGCGAAGTCGTATGTATCCACACTTTAATACTTCCGGCATGTTTTGCTTTATTGCTTCTTATCATGTTAAATATGATCGTGCAGTCCGTCCAAAGCCCACATCAGCATATCCTCCTCGGATGGGTCTTTGAGCCGGTCGGCGATGAACAGTGATTCACTCCCGACGGCCACCAACCCCCGGCCCGCGGACGACACCGAGGTGTTGTCTCAGAGGATACCGGACCAGGGGAAGACAGTTCTAGAGACGCCCCAAGGCAAAATCCTTGACGCCGGGCACATGGGGGGAAGACCCCCATGGATTCTGATGATGGGGGCCGCAGCAAGTTTGGCCCCCAGCCGGATATTGCGCCGGAACCTCCAGCGGTTCCGGATTCAGGCAGGAAGCCCCTTGCTAAGGGGGGCGAGCCGCCTGTGCCGATGACCTCTGTCCATCCAGAGGCGTCGGACAACCTACTGGGAGCACTTCAGGGCGCTTCCATTGATGAAGAACGAGAAGGTTCGGTCCGCCAAGAGCGGATTGACCGAAGCCTGCGCCAGCCTCCTAGCAGGCTTTGATGTAAGTAATCAAATTTTGAGAAAGTATCATAGCATAGACAGTAGCCCCAGATGCTCTGTTTGGTGTTCGGAAAGAAAGGCCAAATAGAGGATCAAATAACATCCACAGGAGTCTAACCAGAATATGTCTATGTGAATAAGCAGGCATCGCTGCTAGCCGCTGCCACTCGTACTGCAGAGGTCTTCGGACTGAAGCGGGACCTAGAGCGGAACGAAGAAGTGCTCAGCCTCATGAAGAGACATCTCGAGGAAAACAAAGGTACACAATGCCCTATCTATATGTCATATAAAGGAATAGTTGTTGATGCTAAATAGAAGCGTCATGAATTTTAATAGGGGCCACGACCGAAGTGGCGGCCCTTAAGAAGGCGCCGTCCGAGGCTAAAAACAAAGCAGACAAGGAGCGCACTGAGCGCGGGAAACAAGAGGCTCAGGTTGATGAGGTCCAGCAAGATCTCCAGGACTTCATCAAAAAATACGAGTCCTTGGAGCATAACTCTCAGACGCAAGAGTCCGAGCTTGCGAAGGCCCGCCAGAGCGCACAGGATGCCAAAGTTGAAGCCCGAAAGACCCTCCAAGAGGTTCAAGCGGCCAAGAATATTGCGGCGGGTAAGGCATTCAATATGCAAAGCAATCATGTGAAGGAGACTTTCTTTTTACTTACCCGAATTTGGAGCTCTCCAGGAGCATTCGCAAATCTGCCGTGCAGCATCTCTGATGCCGCAGAGTTCTACCGAGCTGAGGAAGGGAGCTCGACAGAGAAGTTGTTTTGGTCCCAGTATATTGGGGCCGAACACCCGATGCCCTTGAGCGACCAGCTGAAGCAACTGGTCGAACTTCGCAAGGCGGCCGAACCGGCCATGAAGGATTCTCATAGTCCGGATGTGGCCTGGCGAGCCCCTGCACAACAGCTACTTCGGCCTGGTAAAGCGGCTTGTGAATGCCTGCCCGCGGCTTGAAGTCATAAAGCGGTCAGTCTGTATTGAAGGTGCACGCAGGGCCTTTGCCCGTGCGAAACTGCACTGGGCGAAGATGGATGCCGAAAAGCTGGTGACAGAGGGGCCGCCGGAGGGCAAGGAGCATCGCCACCCAAAAAAGTATTATGACTGTGTCTTGAAGGGTGCCCGCCTTGTGGCGGAGGAATGTGCTAAGGATGTAATTTTTGAATGAATGTACTCATGTGATCCTGTAATATGAAAACAAGTTCATGTGCCCTATATAACGCTTGTTGATTTAAAATATTACCTTATGTGCGTCCATTTATAAAATCTGAGAGTTGGCCAGTCGTTGGCTTCTGCCCCATGTAACTAGTACTGGGGTGTTCTGGATAAATCTAAACACTCTTCATCTAAACTTTTGGTCCTTTAAGGAGGTGTTTAGCGCAGCGAACAAGGAAATCGGACTATACAGCTTTATCACTCTCACTTAGCCATAGAAGTCTACAATTTTAAATTTTGGCGAAGCCCCTAGTATTCGGAAGGCCGAACTTGGGGCGCTATACACGCCTAAATTGGACAAGGCCGATTCCTCGCCCGAAGTGGAAAAAATCTTTAAGGATTTGATACCTCTCGAACAGCGACCAGCTCTCGCTGCATCATGACAGTCAGTTTTCGGCTTTCTCTACTGAGGTGCTCGTCTGGATGAACCGGGACACAATCGCAGTAGTTCTCCCTATGATACCTTAGCCGATATAGCGGAACATATGGCACCAAAACATGGGAGCCGTTCAAACCCAACTATTGACCCAAGACATGATTCGGAGCTAATGCATATAATGCTATAAGTTCGGGGTGTCGCACTGTCGAAAGTGTTCAGACTTTTCTTGCCGTGTTATGGGCTACACTGAAGCCCCTGGCGAGCTGAATGTACCAAAGTGCACGGGTGCAATTTGTAATAAATAAGCAGTCAAGGAAAAAAGATAAAGAAATGCAATAATAAGCTGACGCTGTATATTATTTTCCATTGTTATTTAAATAATACGTCAAAGCGTATGTATACAAGTAGTGCGATAAGCAAAATAGGACTATTTGACATGTCCTAGCCAAGGGTAAGCTGCGTGTGGGTATGTAAAACAGGTATAATGATCGTTATCAGAGACCACCTGGGTATTCCCTTATACGTCAAAGTTTCTTGCCTCCTTGGTGTTTCCTTCCCGTGATGGGTCCGATAATCAGGCTATCTGAAGAGCTTCCAGAGAATAGGTTCCTGAAAGAGAGAAAATGATGAAGGTATACGGGTCCTGGGGCGGTTGAGCCGCATTGTGTACCTCATTATAGCTGTGCCTCCGCCTATTCCCATGGTATTTTAAGTGCGTAATTATGTACGTGTGGCACGAATTTCTCCACTTGACTTGGACTAGGGCGGAGGCCGAATTGCTAGGCAAGCTCTGGACGTGTCGGACGTTCCTGTTGCAGAGTACTCCGGACTCGCTTGGCGGTGTCCGGAGGCTTTATTGCCGAATTAGAGGTCTGCCTAAGGAGGCTGCTCTGTACTTCTGCTGCGAGGGCCGCAGTGTGCTCTTTTGTACGGAGGGAGGGCTCTGTGTTTCCATTGACAGTTATAACCCCGCGAGGTCCTAGCATCTTGAGCTTGAGGTATGCGTAGTGTGGTACCGCATTGAATTGAGCAAATGCGGTTCGTCCTAGTAGTGCATGATAACCACTACGGAAGGGGATGATATTGAAGATTAACTCCTCGCTTCGGAAGTTGTCCGGAGATTCGAAGACTACTTCCAGTGTGATTGAGCCTGTACAACAGGCCTCTACACCCGGTATGACATCTTTAAAGGTGGTTTTGGTGGGTTTGATCCTTGAGGGATCGATGCCCATTTTGTGTACTGTATCCTGATAAAGCAGGTTCAGGCTGCTGCCACCATCCATAAGGACTCGTGTGAGGTGGAATCCGTCAATGATGGGGTCAAGGACCAATGCGGCCGAACCGCCATGACGGATACTGGTAGGATGGTCCCTGCGATCAAAAGTGATCGGACAGGAAGACCATGGATTGAACTTTGGGGTGATTGGCTCCATCGCATAGACGTCCCTTAGTGCGCGCTTCCGCTCCCACTTGGGAATATGGGTGGCATATATCATATTTACCGTTTTCACTTGGGGAGGAAATTTCTTCTGTCCTCCTATGTTCGGCAGCCGGGGCTCCTCGTCGTCATCACTATGCGGCCCCTTTTCCTTGTTTTCGGCATTCAACTTGTCGGCCTGTTTGAACACCCACCATTATCTGTTGGTGTGCTTCGCTGGTTTATCGGGGGTGCCGTGAATTTGACACGAGCGATCGAGTATGCGGTCCAGACTGGACGGCCTCGGATTGTTTCTTTTGAATGGATTTTTCCGCTGACTGGACTTAGAGCCACTGAATCTGGCATTGACTTCCATGTCTTCGGCATTGTCGCCATTGTTGTGACGCTTGTGTCTGTTGCGTCGTGGCTTGCCGTTGCTATCTCTGGCATCTGAAGTGCCAGGATTTCTTGATGTGCTATTGCTACGAGCCAGCCAACTGTCCTCGCCCGCACAAAAGCGGGTCATGAGTGTTGTGAGGGCTGCCATGGACCTCGGTTTCTCTTGGCCGAGGTGTCGGGCGAGCCACTCGTCGCGGATGTTATGCTTAAAGGCCGCTAGGGCTTCGGCATCCGGACAGTCAACAATTTGGTTCTTTTTAGTTAGGAACCGAGTCTAGAATTTCCTGGCTGACTCTCCGGGCTATTGGGTTATGTGTCATCAGCATCCGGTGGTCGCACATAAGTACCATAGAAGTTGTCAAGGAATGCGTCTTCCAGGTTCTCCCAACTGCCAATAGAGTTTGCCGGCAGGTTGTTCAGCCAATGCTGAGCCGATCCTTTGAGCTTTAGTGGGAGGTACTTGATGGCATGTAGATCATCGCTACGGGCCATGTGAATGTGGAGAAGGAAATCTTCAATCCATACCGCGGGGTCTGTTGTACCATCATATGATTCAATGTTCACAGGTTTAAACACTTCTGGGAATTCATGGTCCATTACTTCATCAATGAAGCATAGGGGGTGTGCAGCGCCTCTATGCCGAGCTATATCACGACGCAGTTCAAATGAGTCTGGTCTGTTGTATTCGGCTCGGCCAAATTTGCTTTTATTATATCCGGCGTGATGGTCATCGTCACATGTTGGGCGCGCCCTCGTGATCCGTAGATCGACCTTGTCTGTCCTGCTTTCTTTTCCAATACGTCTCGCAGGTCCTACGTGTAGCCCCGGGCATTGGTGTTTTTGTTTGATTGGCGACGGGGTGCGGGCTGGTGTTCGGGCTGATACGCTGCTTTGTCTCGGCCACGAGGTGGCCGGTCAGTCGCATCCTACGCTGGTAGTGTAGGCTTTAATGCCTCCTCCTCGAGTTGAGGTGGCAACCTGCGCTTTGGGTAACTTTTGGTTGGGCGCTCGAGTCCATATTCCTCGGCTGCCAGGACCTCAGTCCATCTATTAGTTAGCAGATCTTGATCAGCTTGAATCTGCTGCTCCTTTTTCTTCAGGCTTTTTGCAGTGGCTATAAGCCAGCGCTTGAAGCGCTCCTGCTCGACGGGATCCTCAGGCATGATGAATTCTTTGCCGCCAAGGCTCACCTCGTCTTTGGAGAGGGGCATGTAATTGTCATCCTCTAATTCTCCATCTGTTGCGTGTTCCTTAGGGCTAGCTTGCCGGTCCTCCCGCTTGGTCTGCTCGAAGCCTGGCTGGGCGGGATTGTTTTCATCTTCGGCACCATCCGGATTGGTATGATCTCTTGTGCCGGTATCGCTATTTTTGCTATGGCGAGGCTTAGAGCGGCGCCTATGACGCCGGTGCTTAGATTACTTCTCAAGGGGATTATCCTCCGTTGCCTCATCGCCATCGCCTTCTTTGGGTGTGTCCACCATATATATATATCATATGATGAGGTGGCTGTCCAGCGCCCTGTGGGCGGTGGTTCCTATTCTTCTCCTGCATCGTCATCCCTACCGTCGATGTCTCGGAGTCGAAGTCAAGAATGCCAGTTAAGTCATCGACAGTGGCTATTAAGTGGGTGGTGGGTGGGGAATGAATTTCTTCATCATCCGCTTCCCACTCAAGCCGGACATAGTTCGGCCAAGAGTCTCCTGGCAAGGAGAGAAACCTCAATGAATTTAGCACGTCGCCGAAGGGCGAGTGCTGAAAAATATCCGCAGAGGTAAACTCCATGATCGATGCCCAATCAGATTCGATAGGCGTGGACACACGCGGTTCGGAGCCTGTGGACGGAGACGAGTCCGAGGGTCCGATGGTACAGGCCTCATAGGAGGTGAAGTCTGTGTTCGGCTCTATCGCCGCTGAGTGTGCGGCCTCCATGGCAGGGTCCATCCACCCGTCCTCGGATGGCACAATCTGCTCCGGATTGAGGGCCGGGGCAGCCGCAGGTGTGATCTCCCGAACACCGTCCGATGGCAGATCTAAGTCGTGCTCATTGTGACTGTTCGGCGCACCTGACATGGGCTCGAATCCGTCGAAGATCAAGTCTTCGCAGATGTCGGCAGTATAGTTCAAGCTTCCAAACCTGTCCTGATGGCCAGGGGCATAGCTATCGATCTGCTCCAGATGGCCAAGCGAGTTGGCCCGTAGTACGAAGCCGCCGAATACGAAGATCTGTCCGGGGAGAAAAACCTCACCCTGGATCGCATTGTTGCAGATGATCGAAGGAGCCATCAAGCCTTATCATGACGGCACAGTGGAACTCTCAATGAAAGCACCAATGTCGGTGTCAAAACCGGTGGATCTCGGGTAGGGGGTCCCAAACTGTGCGTCTAAGGCCAATGGTAACAAGAGGCGGGGGACACAATGTTTACCTAGGTTCGGGCCTTCTCGATGGAGGTAATACCCTACTTCCTGCTTGATTGATCTTGATGATATGAGTATTACAAGAGTTGATCTACCACGAGATCATAGAGGCTAAACCCTAGAAGCTGGCCTATGATTATGATTGTTCTTGTCCTACGGACTAAACCCCCCGGTTTATATAGACACCTGAGGGGGCTAGGGTTACACAGAGTCGGTTACAGAGAAGGAGATCTACATATCCGAATTGCCAAGCTGGCCTTTGACGCAAAGGAGAGTCCCACCCGGACACGGGACGAAGTCTTCAATCTTGTATCTTCATAGTCCAACAGTCCGGTCAAAGTATATAGTCCGGCTGTCCGAGGACCCCCTAATCTAGGACTCTCTCACCAACCAAGTGGCAGCCAAAGAGGATCTAGGCAACAAAGAGGGAGGCAACTAGGACTTACAAGAGGTTGTGGTGGTGGTAGAGCTCGTTGTGGTGGTCTAGGTCATGGTGGTGGTAGAGCTCGTGGTGGTGGTCTTGGCCTTGGTGGTGGTCTTGGCCTTGTTGATGGTCTTGGCCTTTGTGGTGGACTTGGCCATGGAGGTGGTTTGGGCAAGGTCAATATAGAGGAATGTTTGGATACCTCGATGGACCATTTCTGTATGTTGCTCACTAACTATTTCAAATGTTCTTAACAATGAAGGGAGTGGAGGAGAAGGATGGTGAAGGTGAGATGGCGGGGTGGTGGGAGAAGGCTGTGAAGAAGCTAGGAGAGGAGAATGCATCCGCACTAGAGAAGAAGAAGCAAGAGGAGCTCGAAGAGAAGAGGAAGGAACAAGAGAGAGGACTTTTTGAGTGTCTCACTAGGGAGCGAGCGTTGAAGAGGAAATGTGAGGAGGCCCAGAAGAATCGTCTCAAGGATTTTCAAGAAAGAACCTTGAAACTTTGGGCATTCGAAGCTGAAAAGAAAGAGAGAGAGAACAAGATATTCATAGAGAAGGTGGTTAAGGAGGCTCACCGCATAAGGAAAAGGGAGGAGGAGGAAGAGGAAGAGAGGAAGAAGAAGAAGGTAAAGGGGCCTTGCTCTACGCAATAGAGCTCTGTCATCTTCAATTTGCTTGTGGACTATATGACTGTGTTATCCTCTAGACTATGCTCTTTGATTTGGTTGTGAACTACTGTGTGTCATGAACTACTATGTATTTTGGACTCCTCCTCGATTTGGTTGTGAACTACCATGTGTTGTGAACTTCTATGTATTTTGGACCCCTCGATTTGGTTCTGAACTACTATGTGTCGTGAACTACTATGTATTTCCTCCTAGATTTGGCTGTATAAACTACTCCTCTATTTGAAGTAATATGTGTTATGAACTACTGTGTGCATATGTTGTCTTTCACAGTTCTCTGCTTGCCATCAATGCTACTACACATCATCACACTGCTCTGTATTGGTCTTGACATTTGTCCACATGTGCAACACCTAAGGGACAGGCGCCACACAATGCTGTGCGGTGCCTTGGAGCTAGGCGTCACACAGTGGCACAAGCTATCTAGAGAGCAACAAAAAGTTGCAACCACTTCTCTACCAAAATTTTTGCTAAGTCCAAGTGTGGCGCCTAGCTCGGAGGCATTGCACTGTACAGTGTGGCACCTCCGAGATAGGCGCCACACTGAGCTATATCTGGATGTAGCTTCCATTGCTCTCTAGATAGCTCATCCCAGACGTGCAACGCCTCAGAGCTAGGTGCCACACTGTGCTGTGCAACATTTTGCTCTCTGGATAGCTCATCCCAGACGTGCAACGCCTCAGAGCTAGGTGCCATACTGTGCAGTGCAACGCCTAGCTTTGAGGCGTTGCACATCTGGGATGTGATATCCAGAGAGCAACAAAAACTTTTCACCCAGTTTGAGGGCCAAAAAATCTCTAAGTGTTGGTGTGGCGCCTAGCTCAGAGGCGCCACATTATATTGTGCAATGCCTAGATCGGAGGCGTTGCACAATATAGTGTGGCACCTTCTGAGCTAGGCGCAGCACTGAGCTGTATCTGGTTGTAGCTTTTCGTTGCTCTCTGGATAGCTCATCCCAGATGTGCAACGCCTCAGAGCTAGGCGCCACACCGTGGAGTGCAACGCCTAGCTCCGAGGTGTTGCACGTCTGGGATGAGCAGTGCAACGCCTAGCTCCGAGGTGTTGCACATCTAGGATGAGCTATCCACAGAGCAACAGAAACTTTTTACCCAGTTTGAGGGACAAAAAATCTCTAAGTGTTGGTGTGGCGCCTAGCTCAGAGGCCCCACATTATATTGTGCAATGCCTAGCTCGGAGGCGTTGCACAATATAGTGTGGTGCCTTTGAGCTAGATGCCACACCAACACTTAGAGATTTTTTGGCCCTCGAACTAGGTTAAAAGTTCTGTTGCTCTCTGGATAGCTCTTCCCAGACATGCAATGCCTCAGAGCTAGGCGCCACACTATGCAGTGCAACGCCTAGCTGTGAGGCGTTGTACTATTTAGTGTGGCGCCTAGCCCTTAGGTGCCATGGCTCTGTTAACCGCACAAGTAGAAGATGCATTGGTGCATACATTTCAAGCACATTTTCAATAGTCATACATATACTTGCATCACATGCCAAACAGTAATGATCATCATTATGACATTTTCAACGCCTCTTAAACTTCAACAAAGACAACATTACTAAGAGTGACCATCACTTCAAGTTCAACATTACTAAGAGATACAATCACTTCAAGTTCAACATTACTAAGAGCTACCATCATTTCAAGTTCAACGAGTTACATAACAAATAGAGGACGATGACTACTTCCTTCCGCGCTTATTGCCGCCTCTTGCCCCTCCTGATGGATATCTTCTTCTTCCTAGCACGAGCAACCGGCTCCGGCTCCGGTTCCTCCACATCATCCACATAGTCATCCAAAGCTGCCATCCGCGAGGTGCCGATCGTCCTCTTGCCTCTTTCGGTGAAGTCTTTGGGTCTGTATTTATTGATTCCCCTCCTAGGCTTTAACATGTATGCTGACCGAACTTGATAGGTCTCCAAGGTCATGTCATTAGCAACCTATTACAAAAAACAAACGATATGGAAAAGACTGCGTGTGAGGATAAAGTTAGCAATGCATAAATAATTGAATATATGCGATCTGCATACCTCTTGAGTGACCACGCCCACATCCTCATCCTCCAAAGGAGCACCATGGCCAGAATTGGGATCTGATGGTGTCACCGACCTAGACCGCCGAGGTGATACATATTCGGGGTCACAACAATCGACAAGGTTCGATAACCGCCTTAACCTTTGGCCCTGGCGCTGCAACATGTACAACTGAATGAGATATCGAGCATAGCAAGACATGTTACTTGGACCTTTGAAGGATATGTGAACCTTAATGAATGCTCGAAGTGCACCTTCCCCATCGCTTTTCCCAATCGGGGTTGTCCCTAGAATAGTCTCGGTCTCATCAGCTGCTTTTTTGATCTGGGTACACTATGAACAGAAATGACATTTACATGTTAGGCCAGGAAATATGTGAATAGTGTGAATGGGATATCAAAGAGGAAATACCACAAAGTTCATCATTGGAGCTGAAGGGACTTGGGTGCCTTCCCTGACTAATTTGTTGTACTGGTGCTGGGTTAGCTCATCGAAGACAGTGGGATCTTCCAAAATCTCCTCATTATACGCTGTCTTGCATATCTCCACATGGGTACTTGCAAAAAACCATGTGAGGTAGTTGTTGAACGCGATCGGGCAGTGCTCACAAAGCTGGGATCATTTTCAAGCCTTAGCTTGCTCCACACTAAGCATGAACTATATGATATACTTCCTATGATGCTTGTCCCAATCCTTGATCTTCCACTGCTTTCTCCTATCCAACCCGCGAGTTAGAAAACAAAATATTAGTGAAGGAAATATGCCCTAGAGGCAATAATAAAGTTGTTATTTTATATTTCCTTATTCATGATAAATGTTTATTATTCATGCTAGAATTGTATTAACCGGAAACTTGATACATGTGTGAATACATAGACAAAACACCGCGTCCCTAGTATGCCTCTACTAGACTAGCTCGTTGATCAAAGATGGTTAAGTTTCCTAGCAATGGACATGAGTTGTCATTTGATGAACGGGATCACATCATTAGTGGAATGATGTGATGGACAAGACCCATCCGTTAGCTTAGCATAATGATCGTTCAGTTTTATTGCTACTGCTTTCTTCATGTCATATATATATTCCTCCCACTATGAGATTATGCAACTCCAGGACACCGCAGGAATACCTTGTGTGCTATCAAACATCACAACCTAACTGGGTGATTATAAATATGCTCTATAGGTATCTTCAAAGGTGTTTGTTGGGTTTGCATAGATCGAAATTAGGATTTGTCACTCTGAGTATCGGAGAGGTATCTCTGGGCCCTCTCGGTAATGCACATCATATGAAGCCTTGCAAGCAATGTGACTAATGAGTTAGTTGCGGGATGATGCATTACGGAACGAGTAAAGAGACTTGCCAGTAACGAGATTGAACTAGTTACAAAGATACCGACGATCGAATGTCGGGAAAGTAACATACCGATGACAAAGGGACTAATGTATGTTGACATTGCGGTTCGACCGATAAAGATCTTTGTAGAATATGTGGGAACCAATATGAGTATCCAGGTTCCGCTATTGGTTATTGACCAGAGAGGTGTCTCGGTCATGTCTACATAGTTCTCGAACCCGTAGGGTCCGCACGCTTAACATTCGATGACGATATGTATTATATGAGTTATGTGTTTTGGTGACCAAAGGTTGTTTGGAGTCCCAGATGAGATCACGGATAGGACGAGGAGTCTTGAAATGGTCGAGAGGTAAATATTGATTTATTGGAAGGTGGTATTCGGACACCGGAATGGTTCCGGAGTGTTTCAAGTATTTATCGGAGTACCAAGGGGTTACCGGAACCCCCCGGGGGAAGTAATGGGCCATATGGGACATAGGGGAGAGGCAAGGCAGCCCACAAGAAGGTGCCCTCCCCTGGGGAGTCCGAATTGGACAAGTGGAGGGGGCCCGACCCCCCTTTCCTTCTCCATTTTCCTCTCCTTCCCCCTTTCCCCCTCCAATAGAAGGAAGGGGGTCCGAATAGGATTGGGAGTCCTAGTAGGACTCCCCCCACTCGGGTGCGCCCTAGGACGGTCTCCTATCCCTCCCTCCATTAGATACAGGGGCGCCCCTAGGAGAACACAACAATTGCTCTTAGCCGTGTGCGGCGCCCCCTCCATAGTTTATGCCTCCGGTCATATTGTTGCGGTGCTTAGGCGGAGCCCTGCATGGATCACATCACCATCACTGTCACCACACCATCATGCTAAGGGAACTCATCTACTCCTTCGACCCTCTGCTGGATCAAGAGTTCGAGGGACATCATCACACTGAATGTGTGCAGAACTCGGAGGTGCCGTACGTTTGGTGCTCAATCGGTCGGAATGAGAAGACATTCCACTACATCAACCCTGTTGAGCAAACGCTTCCGCTTTCGGTCTACAAGGGTATATGGACACACTCTCCCCCTCTCGTTGCTATGCATCTCCTAGATAGATCTTGCGTGAGCGTAGGATTTTTTTTGAAATTGCATGCTACATTTCCCAACAGTGGCATCCGAGCTAGGTCTATGCATAGATGATATGCACGAGTAGAACACAAAGATTTGTGGGCGGTGATTGTCATACTGCTTACCACCAATGTCTTATTTCGATTCGGCAGTATTGTTGGATGAAGCGGCCTGGACCAACCTTACATGACCACGTTCATGAGACCGGTTCCACCGACAGACATGCAACTAGTTTTGCATAAAGGTGGCTGGAGGGTGTTTGTCTCTACAACTTTAGTAGAATCGAATTTGACTGCGGCCGGTCCTTGTGAAGGTTAAAACAACAAACTTGATAAAACACCTTTGTGGTTTTTGTGCGTTAGGTAAGTACGGTTCTTGCTAGAAGCCCGTAGCAGCCACATAAAACTTGCAACAACAAAGTAGAGGACGTCTAACTTTTTTTTGCAGGGCATGTTGTTATTTGATATGGTAAAGACATGATGTGATATACGTTGTTGTATGAGATGATCATGTTTTGTAAAAGTTATCAACAACTGGCAGGAGCCTTATAGTTGTCGCTTTATTGTATGAAATACAAACGCCATGTAATTGCTTTACTTCATCACTAAGCGGTAGCGATAGTCGTAGAAGCAATAGTTGGAGAGACGACCACGACGCTATGATGGAGATTAAGGTGTCAAGCCGGTGACGACGGAGATCATGATGTTGCTTTGGTGATGGAGATCAAAAGCACAAGATGATGATTGCCATATCATGTCACATATTTTGATTGCATGTGATGTTTATCTTTATGCATCTTATTTTGCTTAGTACGGCGGTAGCATTATAAGATGATCCCTTACTAAAATTTCAAGGTATAAGTGTTCTCCCCGAGTATGCACCATTGTGAAAGTTCTTCATGCTGAGACACGACGTGATGACCGGGTGTGATAAGCTCTACGTTCACATACAACAGGTGCAAGCCAGTTTTGCACATGCGGAATACTCAGGTTAAACTTGACGAGCCTAGCATACACAGATATGGCCTCGGAACACTAGTGACCGAAAGGTCAAAAGTGAATCATATAGTGGATATGATCAACATAGAGATGTTCACCATTGATGACAACTCCATCTCACGTGATGATCGGACATGGTTTAGTTGATTTGGTCACGTATCATTTAGATGACTTGAGGGATATCTATCTAAGTGGGAGTTCTTAAGTAATATCATTAATTGAACTTAATTTATCATGAACTTAGTCCTGATAGTTTTTTGTATATCTATGTTGTAGATCAATGGCCTGTGCTACCATTCCCTTGAACTTTAATGCATTCCTAGAGAAAGCTAAGTTGAAAGATGATGGTAGCAACTACATGGACTGGGTCCGTAACTTGAGGATTATCCTCATTGCTGCACAGAAGAATTATGTCCTTGATGCACCGCTAGGTGTACCACCTGCCCCAGCAACTGCAGACATTGTGAATGCCTAGCAGTCGCGTGTTGATGACTACTCATTAGTTCAGTGTGCCATGAATTACGGCTTAGAATCGGGACTTCAAAGACATTTTGAACGACATGGACCATATGAGATGTTCCAGGAGTTGAAGTTAATATTTCAAGCAAATGCCCGAGTTGAGAGATATGAAGTCTCCAACAAGTTCTATAGCTGCAAGATGGAGGAGAACAGTTCTGTCAGTGAACACATACTCAGAATGTCTGGATATCATAATCACTTGACTCAGCTGGGAGTTAATCTTTGATGTCTACTACACAACCTTCTTCTTGTAGACATTGTTGGGCCTGCAAGTGCACATGTTTGTAGGACAGTAGCAAATTTCCCTCAAGTGGATGACCTAAGGTTTATCAATCCGTGGGAGGCGTAGGATGAAGATGGTCTCTCTCAAACAACCCTACAACCAAATAGCAAAGAGTCTATTGTGTCCCCAACACACCCAATACAATGGTAAATTGTATAGGTGCACTAGTTCGGCGAAGAGATGGTGATACAAGTGCAATATGGATGGTAGATAAAGGTATTGTAATCTGAAATAATAAAAACAGCAAGGTAACTAATGATAAAAGTGAGTGTAAACGGTATTGCAATGATAGGAAACAAGGCATAGGGTTCATACTTTCACTAGTGCAAGTTCTCTCAACAATAATAACATAGATAGATCATATAACAATCCCTCAACATGCAACAAAGAGTCACTCCAAAGCCACTAATAGCGGAGAACAAACGTAGAGATTATGGTAGGGTACAAAACCACCTCAAAGTTATTCTTTCGTATTGATCTATAAAAGAGTTCATACTAGAATAACACCTTAAGACACAAATCAACCAAAGCCCTAATGTCACCTAGATACTCCATTGTCACCTCAAGTATCCGTGGGCATGATTATACGATATGCATCACACAATCTCAGATTCATCCAACCAACACAAAGTACTTCAAAGAGTGCCCCAAAGTTTCTATCGGAGAGTCAAGAAAACGTGTGCCAACCCCTATGCATAGGTTCATGGGCGGAACCCGCAAGTTGGTCACCAAAACATACATCAAGTGGCACGTGAAATCCCATTGTCACCACAGATAAACACGGCAAGACATACATCAAGTGTTCTCATATAAAGACTCAACCCGATAACATAACTTCAAGAGGGAAACTCAGTTCATCACAAGAGAGTAGAGGGGGAGAAACATCATAAGATCCAACTATAATAGAAAAGCTCGCGATACATCAAGATCGTGTGAAGTCGAGAACACGAGAGAGAGAGAGAGAGATCAAACACATAGCTACTGGTACATACCCTCAGCCCCGAGGGTGAACTACTCCCTCCTTGTCATGGATAGAGCCAGGATGATGAAGATGGCCACCGGTGATGGGTTCCCCCTTCGGCAGGGTGCCGGAATGGACTCCCGAGAGGTTTTTGGTGGCTACAGAGGCTTGCGGTGGCGGAACTCCCGATCTATCTTGATATTCGATGTTTTTAGTGTACGTAGGCTTATATAGACAGGGGGCGCGCCCAGTAGGGGGGCGCCCTCCTATTTCGTGGAGTCCTCGAGTATCTTCTGACGTGAACTCCAAGTCTCCAGGATCATATTCTTCCAAAAAATCACGCTGCCGAAGGTTTCATTCCCTTTGGACTCCGTTTGATATTCCTTTTCCTCGAAATACTGAAACAGGCAATAAAACAACAATATGGGTTGGGCCTCCGGTTAATAGGTTAGTCCCAAAAGTAATATAAAAGTGTATAATAAAGCCCATAATCATTCAAAACAGATAATAAAATAGCATGAATGCTTCATAAATTATAGATACGTTGGAGACGTATCAGCATCCCCAACCTTAATTCCTACTCGTCCTCGAGTACGTAAATGATAAAAGAAAGAATTTATGAAGTGTGAATGCTAGAAGGTGCACAAGTTTGATCAATGATAATTTCAATCACCTTTTCTAGCATGATAATATATCATAACAGTAGTTCATCTCATAAAACTTCTCACGATAAAGTAACAAGTAATTCACATGTCAAAGCATAGACCATAAACTTTCTTGAAAACTAGCAAACTTCATTCTCAGTCATCAAACAATTGCAATTCATCTTATTTTCAGGAATAACAAACTCCACATACTCAACTATCATATAGCCTTCTACAATTGCTAACACTCATGCAATACTAATGGTTATGGAGTTTCAATCGGACACTAAGAAAGATAGGGGCTTATAGTGTTGCCTCCCAACGTATTCACCTTTGGGTGATGTCAACAATAATAGTTCATGCTAACTTACATCCAATTGGATATATATATATCAGGATCTCGCCAACACGAGGTGCTTGCAAAAGGATAAAATGAAAAAGGGAAAGGTGAAGATCACCTTGACTCTTGCATAAAAGTAAAAGACATAAAGTAAAAGATAGGCCCTTCGCAGAGGGAAGCAGAGGTTGTCATGTGCTTTTAGGGTTGGATGCACAAAATCTTAATGTGAATGAACATCACTTTACATTGCACTTGCATATGGACCTTTATTATCTAGTCCGTCTCTTTTATTGCTTCCATAACAAGATCGTATAAAGCTATTTTCTTCACACCAAAATATCATACATATTTAGAGAGCAATTTTTATTGCTTGCACCGATGACAACTTACTTGAAGGATCTTACTCAATCCATAGGTAGGTATGGTGGACTCTCATGGCAAACCTGGGTTTAAGGATATTTGGAAGCACAAGTAGTATCTCTACTTCATGCAAGGAATTTTGGCTAGCATGAGGGGGAAAGGCAAGCTCAACATGTTTGAATGATCCATGACAATATACTTTAACTGAGATGTCGGAAAACATAACCCATTATGTTGTCTTCCTTGTCCAACATCAAATCTTTAGCATGTCATACTTAATGAGTGCTCCCAATTATAAAATATGTCTAGGATAGTGTATTTATATGTGGAATCTCTCTTCCTTCAATATTCTTTCATGAATTGTTCAAATGACCAATACGATGCTTGCTAACCTTCAATAAATTTACAACCTCTACCTCTTAGATGTGAAGTCAATACTCCCCATGGGATAACAAAATGAGGCATATATAATTTCAGATTTATGACATTCAACTCATTCAACCATTTACTCATAGGATATAAGTGAAGCACACGAGTAAATGACAAACTACTCCAAAAAGATATAAGTGAACATCAATGAGTAGCTAAATAATTATGTAACTATGTGAAGACTCTCTCTCATTAAAGAATTTCAGATCTTGGTATTGTATTCAAACAGCAAGCAAAACAAAATAAGATGACATTGCAAGGATAGCACAACTCATGTGAAGAAGCAAAAACTTACGCTCAACCGATAATAACCGATAGTGATTGAACAAGAAAGGTGGGATGCCTACCGGGGCATCCCCAAGCTTAGATGCTTGAGACTTCTTGAAATATTATCTTGGGGTGCCTTGGGCATCCCCAAGCTTGAACTTTTGTGTCTCCTTAATTCCTCTCATATCATGGTTTCTCTTTTTATCAAAAGCTTCATCCACACCAAACTCAACAAGAACTCGTGAGATAGGTTAGTATAAACCAATGCAAAACCTTATCATTTTCTACTGTAACAAATCACTAACATTATTATTAAACATTGCATATTAAATGCCTCTGCATATTTAATACTCCTATCCTCAAATAGAATCATTAAACAAGCAAACATATGCAAACAATGCAAACATAACAGCAATCTGTCAAAATAGTACAGTCTGTAAAGAATGCAAGATTCATCATACTTCCCTAACTCCAAAAATTATGAAATAAAATTCCCACTGTAGTAAACTTATCATAGCTCATTATTCAAAAGGTTTCATCATTATATCATTCCCTGACTTTTCTAGGGATTTTTTGCAACAGAGGTAAACTTTCTGTTTTCAAACAGCAACATGTATACTAGCAAAATAAGCATGGTAAAGGCTATCCTTGACTTTTTTTATTGAAACTAAAGATGCAAAGCATTATTCTAACTAACATCAAACAAAAACAAACAAAATAAAATGACGCTCCAAGCAAAACACATATCATGTGGTGAATAAAAATATAGCTGCAAGTAAAGTTACCGATGAACGAAGACGAAAGAGGGGATGCCATCCGGGGCATCCCCAAGCTTAGGCTCTTGGTTGTCCTTGAATATTACCTTGGGGTGCCTTGGGAATCCCCAAGCTTAGGCTCTTGCCACTCCTTATTCTATAGTCCATCGAATCTTTACCCAAAACTTGAAAACTCCACAACACAAAAATCAACAGAAAACTCGTAAGCTCCGTTAGTATAAGAAAATAAAACCACCACTTAGGTATTGTAATGAACTCATTCTAAATTCTTATTGGTGTAATATCTACTGTATTCCAACTTATCTATGGTTCATACCCTCCGATACTACGCATAGATTCATGAAAATAAGCAAACAACACATAGAAAACAGAATCTGTCAAAAACAGAACAGTCTATAGTAATCTGTATCAAATGTATACTTCTGGAATCCTACCAAATTAGTAAGTCCTAAGAAAGTTGTGTACCAATCCAGAGCAAAAAGAATCAGATCATAATCATGTTTATGTGAATTAACAAAACTAATTTACTAGGTGAAAAAGTTTCTGATTTTCAGCAGGATCAACACAACTATCACCGTAAGCTATCCTAAAGGTCTTACTTGGCACTTTATTGAAACAAAAGCTATAAAACATGATTAGTACAATATCATAATCATGTGAACACACAAAAACAGTAAGGATAAATAATGGGTTGTCTCCCAACAAGCGCTTTTCTTTAATGCCTTTCTAACTAGGCATGATGATGACAATGATGCTCACATAAAAGATAAGAATTGAAACATAATGGGAGCATCATGAAGCATATGACTAGCACATTTAAGTCTAACCCACTTCCTATGCATAGGGATTTTGTGAGTAAACAACTTATGGGAACAATAATCAACTATCATAGGAAGGTAAAACAAGCATAAGTTCAAAACTTGAAACACATAGAGAGGAAACTTGATATTATTGCAATTCCTACAAGCATATATTCCTCCCTCATAATAACTTTCAGTAGCATCATGAATGAACTCAACAATATAACCAGCACATAAAGCATTCTTTTCATGATCTACAAGCATAGAAAATTTACTACTCTCTGCATAAGCAAAATTCTTCTCATGAATAATAGTGGGAGAAAACTCAACAAAATAATTATCATGTGAGGCATAATCCAATTGAAAACTAAAATCATGATGACAAGTTTCATGGTTATCATTATTTTTAATAGCATACAAGTCATCACAATAATCATCATAGATAGCAACTTTGTTCTCATAATCAATTGGAACCTCTTCCAAAATAGTGGAATCATCACTAAATAAAGTTGACACTCTTCCAAATCCACTTTCACAATAATAATCAACATCCTACAAAATAGTGGGGTCACTACTTCCTAAAGTTGACACTCTTCCAAACCCACTTTCATCAATATAATCATCATATATAGGAGGCATGCTTTCATCATAATAAATTTGCTCATCAAAACTTGGGGGAAAAAAATATCATCTTCATCAAACATAGCATCCCCAAGCTTGTGGCTTTGCATATCATTAGCATCATGGATATCCAAGGAATTCATACTAACAACATTGCAATCATGCTCATCATACAAAGATTTAGTGCCAAGCATTTTAATGCATTCTTCTTCTAGCACTTGAGCACAATTTTCCTTTCCATCATACTCATGAAAAATATTAAAAAGATAAAGCATATGAGACAAACTTAACTCCATTTTTTTTGTAGTTCTCTTTTATAAACTAAACTAGTGATAAAACAAGAAACAAAA
Source organism: Triticum timopheevii (assembly GCA_963921465.1). Taxonomy (NCBI): domain Eukaryota; kingdom Viridiplantae; phylum Streptophyta; class Magnoliopsida; order Poales; family Poaceae; genus Triticum; species Triticum timopheevii. The sequence continues at coordinate 113,045,830 of OY997270.1, forward strand.
AGATTAGATTGCAAGATCTAAAGATATACCTTCAAGCACTCACCTCCCCAGCAACGGCGCCAGAAAAGAGCTTGATGTCTACTACACAACCTTCTTCTTGTAGACGTTGTTAGGCCTGCAAGTGCACAGGTTTGTAGGACAGTAGGAAATTTCCCTCAAGTGGACGACCTAAGGTTTATCAATCCGTGGGAGGCGTAGGATGAAGATGGTCTCTCTCAAACATCCCTACAACCAAATAGCAAAGAGTCTCCTGTGTCCCCAACACACCCAATACAATGGTAAATTGTATAGGTGCACTAGTTCGGCGAAGAGATGGTGATACAAGTGCAATATGGATGGTAGATAAAGGTATTGTAATCTGAAATAATAAAAACAGCAAGGTAACTAATGATAAAAGTGAGTGTAAACGGTATTGCAATGATAGGAAACAAGGCATAGGGTTCATACTTTCACTAGTGCAAGTTCTCTCAACAATAATAACATAGATAGATCATATAACAATCCCTCAACATGCAACAAAGAGTCACTCCAAAGCCACTAATAGCGGAGAACAAACGTAGAGATTATGGTAGGGTACAAAACCACCTCAAAGTTATTCTTTCGTATTGATCTATAAAAGAGTTCATACTAGAATAACACCTTAAGACACAAATCAACCAAAGCCCTAATGTCACCTAGATACTCCATTGTCACCTCAAGTATCCGTGGGCATGATTATACGATATGCATCACACAATCTCAGATTCATCCAACCAACACAAAGTACTTCAAAGAGTGCCCCAAAGTTTCTACCGGAGAGTCAAGAAAACGTGTGCCAACCCCTATGCATAGGTTCATGGGCGGAACCCGCAAGTTGGTCACCAAAACATACATCAAGTGGCATGTGAAATCCCATTGTCGCCACAGATAAACACGGCAAGACATACATCAAGTGTTCTCATATAAAGACTCAATCCGATAAGATAACTTCAAGAGGGAAACTCAATTCATCACAAGAGAGTAGAGGGGGAGAAACATCATAAGATCCAACTATAATAGCAAAGCTCGCGATACATCAAGATCGTGTGAAGTCGAGAACACGAGAGAGAGAGAGATCAAACACATAACTACTGGTACATACCCTCAGCCCCGAGGGTGAAGTACTCCCTCCTCGTCATGGATAGCGCTGGGTTGATGAAGATGGCCACCGGTGATGGGTTCCCCCTCCGGCAGGGTGCCGGAACAGACTCCCGAGAGGTTTTTGGTGGCTACAGAGGCTTGCGGCAGCGGAACTCCCGATCTATCTTGATATTCGATGTTTTTAGGGTACATAGCACTACTAGGGAAAACCCTAGCAGTAGCGCGTGTTTTGTGTCCACTAGTAGCGCGGTAGGCCGCGCGACTAATAAGGTGCTACAGCTATTGCTTAGCAGTAATGCGTGCCCGCACGCGCTACTGCTAGGACAAATAGCTGCAGCGTTTGTTCAGTACCACGCTACTGCTACGGTAACTACTTGCAGCGTGTTTTCCGTCCATTGCTACTAGTATTTTTTAGTGTATTTATGCGCCATCGTACAAATATTGGTACAATACCAGCTATTATGAGGTTTACATCATTATGTCCATAACAGTGTGTCAAATGAAGGTGGGTTAGGTTCAAGTGGAGGCAATATGTGGTGCATGTCAAAAGTATACTACTAATCCAAACTTGATCTAGTTTGGACTAGTAGTACTTTCAATGTGCACCACATGTTTCCTCCACTTGAATCTAATCCGCCAGCACAAGCTATTTAATCATCATCATAGTCATTAACACCAACAATATTTATTTAATCAGCACTAACACTAGCTAATAATAATCATCATAGTCATTACCACCAAAACTAGCTATTTTATCATCATAGTAATAATGTAGCACATCATCATCCTCAAACTCATTTCTAGCTAGCTAATCACTCCTGCTGCTCTCTCTTAGGTAAAATAACATAAAACATGTATAGCTCTCCTCCTTGATCAAACTGGAGCATGCAGATGAACCTGTCTCCTAATCGTGGGTAGCGCATCTGTTTGCTGCCCCCTAGTACTTCTCTGCGCTCCCCCATCACATATTTGGTGCAGTCTTGCACTATTAAGCATCCGTCGCTAATCTTGAATGCACTAAAGTAATTGTTAGGATATCTTGGCCGTAAGCTGATAATACTCATGGTACCTTTAGTCTCGATCCCATAAGGCACAACATTCATCGGGAGTCCCTGTTGAAGAACATCGTACGGTAACATACTTAGCAATGAAGTTTAGCTTCAAAAATAATGTATGGAAATGATGCACTGATGACAAATAGTAAAAATCTTACCATCCTTCCTAAATAGATGTGACCGTAGTTCATTACGAACACTATTGGTCGCACATTTTCAGTACTAACATTTCTAAATGCAGGAAGAAAATTTGTCTTGACAGTATCAAGATCCTCAAGCCATGAAACATAATGACTGAGCTCCTCGCAGTTGAGTTCAGCCCCAGGACAATATACGATCCTGTCTACCAAGCGCTGGACATGTTTGCTTGCACCGAAATAAGCTGACAATACAAATTAGTTGTCAACTATTTTTGAATAAACAATATCAAAGACATAAATATGGTTGAGAAACTTACATAATGGTATAACTGGAGGCATCTGCACATCGACCCAGATGTCGGTATTACCTTCAATATCATCTTCCGGACGAATATCAAAGGTGATAACCATATCAGGCTCAAATTCATAAGTCTTGCATAGTGCTCACCATGTTTTGCATCCAAAATAGGTGTAGTCGTCTGAATTGTATAACTTTGCATGGAAAATATAACCATGCTCGGTCTTCAAGTAAACTTTCTTTTCCTCCATACTATGACTGAAACCTATCTTATCCAATACAAAAACTCTTGCATGGCAGGGGACACGCTAGTAGAATAGTAAAAAAATATAAGTTGAAGCAAATGAAGCAGATGTCATGCTTAATTACGAAAAAAGACTTGTCGTTGTGACTTACTGTATCCACTTTGAAGTTCTCGTCCAGCTTGATGCTGAAGCGCCTATCATCATCTAGGAAGATTCCGTCGCACAGGCCGCACTCGTCTTCGCAGTATTTGCAAATACCGAAATCCTTTTCGTCGTCAGACATTTCCTATGTTCATAGTTAAAACATTAATTGAAAATTGATCGAAGACAACTACCAAGATACTCAACACGCAAATCCGAGGCACTCGATATTTCCTACATATTCTGGCACAAGTCATGCCAAAATTCACGGAAAAATCCGGCATGATCTTTGCTAAAATAGGACATATCGAGCGCCTGAAATTTGCCGGAACGGAAATGAATCAACACTCTGGCAAAACATAGGCCACTTGAAGGTGTAACCTGCAAACATGACCGGCGACTTGGATATTGAGCAACACAAGATATACATTTCAAAATATCTTATAGGACTCAAATTAGCATGCATTCAATAAGCAAAAGTAAATCATCTCATGCGTCAGTACATCGCCGAATATTATCACTAATACATCACAAATAGTGTCATACATATAACATCACTAATACAACTAAAACTCTAGCACACGACGGGTATCGGCGCGGGCGGTGGACACCCACAGAGAAGGCACCATCACGGGATCATAGCTCCAGTGAGATCCCCGGAGAACCTGCCAGGTATTGGAGAACGGACTGTGCTCCAACGCAAACAAGTAGCGACGGACGTGCGCGTCCTCCTCACTGACACGGTAACGCACCACCTCCGCGGAGTCCTCGAGCCTCTGGATCATCACTGGCCCACGCGACCGCCACCAAAGAAGGTTCGGGTCAACGACAGGCTGGCTCCTCACCAACCTGCGCCCCCCGGTAGGTAGCGCCTCCCAGTACCACCCCGGCGGAGCCCAGTCCCGGACATGGCTGATCTGGTCAAGTAGGTGTCGTCCTCCGCCGACTCGACGACGAGGATGCGGGATAGGCATCATCCACGTCGAGGCGGGAAAAATTGCTTTAACTAAAAAATAGAAACAAGTTCTTACTAACTAGTTCTATTTATTCAACTAGTTCTTACTAAAAATAAACTTACTATAAATAAAAATATTCTAGTACCTAGGAACTACTGCCCTAATTACCATCTAAGTAATTAACTAACTAGCACTAAAATAGCCAAGGGTTCATACTAACTAGCACTAAATAGCTAGGGTTCATACTAAGCCGAGAAGAGGGATCAGAAGGGGAGAGAGGGATCGGAAGGGGAGAGTTCTTACAGAGGGCGGGGAGAGAGATGGGGTCAGGGGAGACGACACCGAGGCGCCGCGAGGCGGGGTCGGGGGAGACGGCGGCGAGGCGGGGTCGGGGGAGACAGCGGCGAGGCGGGTCAAGGGAGACGGCGGCAAGGCGGGGTCGGGGGTGACGGCGGCGAGGCGGGGTCGGGGGAGACGGCGGCGAGGCGGGGTCGAGGGAGAAGGCGGCGAGGCGGGGTCGGGGGAGACAGCGGCGAGGCGGGGTCGGGAATTGGGGGAGGAAGCAGAGGAGAGGGAATCAGGCCGCGTGGGGGGTTAGGTGAAAATAGCTTTAACTGTAGCGTGGGAAGGAAAAACGTGCTTCTGCTAAAATCCGTAGTAGTAGCAATGTTCGTAGAAGGGCGCTACTACTATACCTAGCACGTCGGGAACGGTGTGGCAATTATAGTAGTTGCGCTTTATGTTCTAGCCGCGCTACGGCTGAGCTGCTAACAGTAGCACGGTTATGCCAGACGCGCTACTGCTAAGTAGCAGTAGCGCCTCATTTTAACAAGCGCTATTGGCAACATTCTGTGTATAAGGTTTTCCCTAGTTGTGTAGGCTTATATAGGTGAAAGAAGTCGGTCGGGAGGTGCACGAGGGGCCCACGAGACAGGGGGCACGCCCAGTAGGGGGGGCGCGCCCTCCTATCTCGTGGAGTCCTCGAGGATCTACTCTAACTCCGAGTCTCCAGGATCATATTCTTCCAAAAAATCACGCTGCCGAAGTTTTCATTCCGTTTGGACTCCGTTTGATATTCCTTTTCCTCGAAATACCGAAACAGGCAATAAAACAGCAATATGGGCTGGGCCTCCGGTTAATAGGTTAGTCCCAAAAGTAATATAAAAGTGTATAATAAAGTCCATAATCATTCAAAATAGATAATAAAATGGCATGAATGCTTCATAAATTATATATACGTTGGAGACGTATCAATCTTCCAGATGATTGTGTCATTGACAAAGTTCTTTAATCACTGCCACCAAGCTACAAAGGCTTCGTGATGAACTACAATATGCAAGGGGTGGAGAAGACTATTCCCGAGCTCTTCGCAATGCTAAAGGTTGCGGAGGTAGAAATCAAGAAGGAGCATCCAGTGTTGATGGTTAGCAAGACCACTAGTTTCAAGAATAAGGGCAAGGGTAAGAAGGGGAACTTCAAGAAGAATGACAAGCAAGTTGTCACTCCAGGGAAGAAACCCAAAGCTGGACCCAAGCTTGAAACTGAGTGCTTCTACTCCAAATGGACTAGTCACTTGAAGCGGAACTGCCCAAAGTATTTGGCAGATAAGAAGGATGGCAAAGTGAACAAAGGTATATTTTGGAGGAAATATGCCCTAGAGGCAATAATAAAGTTGTTATTTATATTTCCTTATATCATGATAAATGTTTATTATTCATGCTAGAATTGTATTAACCAGAAACTTAGTACCTTGTGTGAATACATAGACAAAACCAAGTGTCCCTAGTATGCCTCTACTTGACTAGCTTATTAATCAAAGATGGTTATGTTTCCTAACCGTAGACGTGTGTTGTCATTTGATGAACGTGATCACATCATTAGAAAATGATGTCATGGACAAGACTCATCCGTTAGCTTAGCATAATGATCGTTAAGTTTTATTGCTACTGCTTTCTTCATGACTTATACATGTTCCTCTGACCATGAGATTATGCAACTCCCGAATACCGGAGGAACACCTTGTGTGCTATAAAACGTCACAACGTAACTGGGTGATTATAAAGATGCTCTACAAGTGTCTCCGAAGGTGTTTGTTGGGTTGTCATAGATCGAGAATAGGATTTGTCACTCCGTGTATCGGAGAGGTATCTCTGGGCCCTCTCAGTAATGCTCATCACTATAAGCCTTGCAAGCAATGTGACTAATGAGTTAGTTGTGGGATGAATCATTAAGGAATGAGTAAAGAGACTTGCCAGTAATGAGATTGAACTAGGTATGATGATACCAACGATCGAATCTCGAGCAAGTAACATACCAATGACAAAGGGAAGAACGTATGTTGTTGTGCGGTTTGACTGATAAAGATCTTCGTAGAATATGTAGGAGCCAATATGAGCATCCAGGTTCCACTATTGGTTATTGATTGGAGATGTGTCTCGATCATGTCTACATAGTTCTCGAACCCGGAGGGTCCGCACGCTTAACATTCGATGATGATTTGTATTATGAGTTATGTGTTTTTGATGAACGAAGTTTGTTTGGAGTCCCGGATGAGATCACTGACATGAAGAGGAGTCCCGAAATGGTCGAGAGGTAAATATTGATATATTTGAAGGTTACATTCGGACATTGGAATGGTTTCGGGAAGTATCGGATAAGTTTCGGAGTACCAGGAGGTTACCGGAACCCCCAGGGGATTAATGGGCCTTCATGGGCCCTAGTGGAAGAGAGGAGGCGGCGGCCAGGTGGAGGCGCGCGCTCCCCAAGCCCAAACCAAATTGGACTAGGGGTGGGGGCGCGACCCCCCTTTCCTTCTTCTTCTCCACCTATCTCCCCTCTCCCCTCTCCGGAAAAAGGAAAGGGGAATCCTACTAGGACTAGGGAGTCCTAGTAGGACTCCCCACACTTGGAGCGCCCCCTAGGCCGGCCGCCCCCTCCTCCCCTCCTTTATATACGTGGGCAGGAGGCACCCCAAAGACACATCAATTGTTCTCTTTGCCGTGAGCGGTGGTGCCCCCCTCCGCAGTTTACTCCTCCGGTCATAGCATCGTAGTGCTTAAGCGAAGCCCTGCGTGGATCACATCATCAACACCGTCACCACGCCGTTCTGCTGACGGAACACTCCCTCGACCCTCTATTGGATCAAGAGTTTGAGGGACGACATCGAGATGAACGTGTGCTGAACACGGAGGTGCCGTACATTCGGTACTTGGATCTGTTGGATCATGAAGACGTTTGACTACATCAACCGCGTTAACTAAACGCTTCCGCTTTTGGTCTACGAGGGTACGTGGACACACTCTCCCCATCCCGCTGCTATAGATCTCCTAGATAGATCTTGCATGATCTTAGGAAATGTTTTGAAATTGGATGCTACGTTCCCCAATGGCATCTGAGCCAGGTCTATGCGTAGATGATATGCATGAGTAGAACACAAAGAGTTGTGGGTGATAATAGTCATACTGCTTACCACCAACGTCTTACTTTGATTCAGCGGTATTGTTGGATGAAGTGGCCCGGACAGAATTACATGACCACGTTCATGAGACTAGTTCTACCGACCTGCTGTGCACATAGGTGGCTGGCGGGTGTCTGTTTCTCCAACTTCAGTTGAATCGTGTTTGACTACGGCCAGTCCTTGTTGAAGGTTAAAACAACACACTTGATGAAAAATCGTTGTGGTTTTGATGCATAGGTAAGAACAGTTCTTGCTAGAAGCCCGTAGCAGCCACGTAAAACTTGCAACAACAAAGTATAGGACGTCTAACTTGTTTTTGTAGGGCTTGTTGTGATGTGATATGGTCAAGACATGATGTGATATAAATTTTTGTAAGAGATGATCATGTTTTGTAACAGAGTTATCGGCAACTGGCAGGAGCCATATGGTTGTCGCTTTATTGTATGAAATGCAATCGCCATGTAATTGCTTTACTTTATCACTAAGCGGTAGCGATAGTCATAGAAGAAATAGTTGGCGAGACGACAATGATGCTACGATGGAGATCAAGGTGTCAAGCCAGTGACAATGGAGATCATGACGGTGCTTTGGAGATGGTGATCAAAGGCACAATATGATGATGGCCATATCATGTCACATATTTTGATTGCATGTGATGTTTATCTTTTATGCATCTTATTTTGCTTAGTACGACGTAGCATTATAAGATGATCCCTCACTAAATTTCAAGGTATAAGTGTTCTCTCTGAGTATGCACCGTTGCTACAGTTCGTCGTGCGGAGACACCATGTGATGATCGGGTGTGATAAGCTCTACATTCACATACAACCGGTGCAAGCCATTTTGCATGTGAAGAATACTCTGGTTAAACTTGACGAGCCTAGCATATGCAGATATGGCCTCGGAACACTGAGACCGAAGGGTCGAACGTGAATCATATAGTAGATATGATCAACATAGATATGTTCACCATTGAAAACTGCTCCATCTCACGTGATGATCGGACATGGTTTAGTTGATTTGGATCACGTGATCATTAAGATGACTAGAGGGATGTCTATCTAAGTGGGAGTTCTTTAGTAATATGATTAATTGAACTTTAATTTATCATGAACTTAGTCCTGATAGCCTTTTGCATATCTATGTTATTGTAGATCAATGGCTCGTGCTACCATTCCCTTGAATTTTAATGCGTTCCTAGTGAAAGCTGAGTTGAAAAATGATGGTAGCAATTACGCGGACTAGGTCTGTAACTTGAGGATTATCCTCATTGCTGTATAGAATTACGTCCTGGAAGCACCGCTGGGTCCAAGGCCTATTGCAGGAGAAGATGATGATGTCATGAACGTCTGGCAGACTCGATCTGATGACTACTCGATAGTTCAGTGTGCCATGCTTTACGGCTTAGAATCAGGACTTCAAAGATGTTTTGAACGTCATGGAGAATATGAGATGTTCCAAGAGTTGAAGTTAATATTTCAAGTAAATGGCCGAGTTGAAAGATATGAAGTCTCCAACAAGTTCTATAGCTGCAAGATGGAGGAGAATAGTTTTGTCAGTGAACACATACTTAGAATGTCTGGGTACCATAACCACTTGACTCAGCCGGGAGTTAAATCTTCCTGATGATAGTGTCATTGACAAAGTTCTTCAATCACTTCCACCAAGATATAAAGGCTTCGTGATGAACTATAATATGCAAGGGATGGAAAAGACTATTCTCGAGCTCAATATTAAAGGCCGCGGAGGTAGAAATCAAGAAGGAGCATCAAGTGTTGATGGTTAACAAGACCACTAGTTTCAAGAAAAAGGGAAAAGGGAAGAAAGGGAACTTCAAAAAGAATAGCAAGCAAGTTGCTACTCCCGGGAAGAAGCCCAAGTCTGGACCTAAGCCTGAAACTGAGTGCTTCTACTGCAAAGGGACTGGTCACTGGAAGCAGAACTGCCCCAAGTATTTGGCGGATAAGAAGGATGGCAAAGTGAAAGGTATATTTGATATACATATTATTGATGTGTACTTTACTAATGCTCGTAGTAGTGCTTGGGTATTTAATACTGGTTCTGTTGCTCATAATTGCAACTCGAAACAGGGGCTACGGATTAAACGAAGATTGGCTAAGGACAAGGTGATGATGGGTGTCCCAAGGTCGATGTGATCGCCGTCGGCACGCTACCTCTACATCTACCTTCGAGATTAGTTTTTGACCTGAATAATTGTTATTTGGTGCCAGCGTTGAGCATGAACATTATATCTGGATCTTGTTTGATGCGAGATGGTTATTCATTTAAATAAGAGAATAATGGTTGTTCTATTTATATGAGTAATATCTTTTATGGTCATGCACCTTGTTAAGTGGTCTATTCTTGTTGGATCTCGATCGTAGTGATACACATATTCATAATATTGAAGCCAAAAGATGCAAAGTTAATAATGATAGTGCAACTTATTTGTGGCACTGCCGTTTAGGTCATATTGGTGTAAAGCGCATGAAGAAACTCCATGCTGATGGGCTTTTGGAATCACTTGACTATGAATCATTTGGTGCTTGCGAACCATGCCTTATGGGCAGATGACTAAGACTCCATTCTCCGGAACAATGGAGCGAGCCACAGACTTATTGCAAATAATACATACTGATGTATGCGGTCCAATGAGTGTTGAGGCTCGCGGTGGGTATCGTATTTTCTGATCTTCATAGATGATTTGAGTAGATATGGGTATATCTACTTAATGAAACATAAGTCTGAAACATTTGAAAAGTTCAAAGAATTTCAGAGTGAAGTGGAAAATCATCGTAACAAGAAAATAAAGTTTCTACAATCTGATCATGGAGGCGAATATTTGAGCTACGAGTTTGGTTTTCATTTGATACAATGTGGAATAGTTTCGCAACTCATGCCACCTGGAACACCACATCGTAATGGTGTGCCCGAACGTCGGAACCGTACTTTATTAGATATGGTGCGATCTATGATGTCTCTTACTGATTTACCGCTATCGTTTTGGGGTTATCACCACAAAAAAAATACACTTCCGTGATGATACGTGCTTGTCATAGTAGGTCATGTTTTTTGTCATGCATGTACATCCATGACAAATTTATGACAGAATCAAGATAGTCATACCTGTGCTATCGTAGAAGTGTTCGATGACATTACCAAAATTATCATCACGGAAGTGTCCACTTCCATGACGATAAATCGCGCGTCACAGAAGTGTGACACTCAAAATTTTTTATTTTGTTTTCAGTAAATTCTTTATTTGATTTGAAGGAGGCTATTCAAAATCTTTAAAAACAGACTCTCCTTTCCAAATCTTTTCTCTTATGTCAAAACTTTTATTTTGGGTCATCTTCAACCTTGAGATTTGATATTAAAGGCTCTTTATTGGTGTTGACTCATCACAATTTATTTTTGAAAGTTTTTCTTTTAAAAAGAAATCCTTAAAGTTTTGGATTTATTCCTTTTTATTCCAACCACCCTCTTTCACCATACCTCATGTTAATATTTCCCCCCAAAACACCTCCCTCCACTTTGGGTCAAGTCAAGTAGCCAATCTAGCAAGTTTAACCCATTTTGGATTTTTATTCCATTTATTTTAACCCCAAAACTATTTCTGTCTTTATTTTTGGACCTAGGTGATTTACAAAGGAAGTATCTGATTTCCTTTGAGTCTTGATCTCAAACCAACTCCTCTGGCTAGTCCTTAGCACCCCCAACCTAGATCCATCAGATCCACTCTTCCACAGTCCAAATTTTTCAAGTTTTGCTCACTGCAAGTTTGGACCAGATTCATCATTTTTGGTGAAATTCATATTTTCTCTTCTCCAAAAATTCTACCAAAAATCAGGCAGCCCCCAGGCCTGATAAATTCTCCACATGCCAAAATCATTTCATCGAACACCTGGCCTGCACTGTTACTATTCATGTTCAGAGATTCAGTTTTTCAGGCGGCCGTCAGTGTCGTTTTCTTCAGAGACTTGGCGTCAATCTCATCAGTGCACGCTCTGGTGCTATGCACACTGCTCCTCCTCCTTATCCAAAGCACCGCACAATCTCTTGGACGGGCGCAGGTGTCAGTGGCGGCATGCCTCACCGACGCCTGCAACATCTGCGGTGGCAGAGCCACCCGTGGCGGCCAGCGGGAGCCAGCACCAACTTTCTGCGCCGTCTAGCACCGCCCAAACCACCCGATGCCTCCGAGTGGCCGTCTGCTTGCCAGCGCACGCCGCAGCACCGTCGTCATGGCCTGGTGAGCACAGGGCGTTCTCTCTGCCGCCGACGGGCCCGCGAAGCGCCATTCCGTTGAAATCACGGAGCAAGTCTAATCCAACTGAGGTTAGCATCTGAATGAAACCAGTGGATCTCCACGTTGATGCCCAGCCACCTAAACCACCCGTCCAGCCACTGCATCACCGTAATCGCCGCCGGAGTTATCCCGTTCGCGGGAACCACCTCGGGCCGGCTATAAATAGCCACCCCGAGCTCGCCTTCGACCACCACTACTCCCTCCACCTCACCAGAGCCCCGCCAAGGCACCAGGAGGACCCCGAGGAGGCCTTCTCCTCCGTCTCCGGCCGCCCCGATCCGCTTCGAGCTCCGGCAAGGTTAGCTCGAGTGCGTGCACCCCCGCCTCTCTCGTTGTACCAGTGGCATCCTAGTGCACCCACTCCAATAACCCACGCCCCAATTTGAAGTTTGCAGCCCTCCCCGACGAGATCCAACAACACCCAAACCACCGTCCGCCGGAGTTGAGGCCGCCGTCGACGTGGTGCTTGCCGACAACCAACTCCACCGCCCACAGGTGCGGAAGAACCCAAGGAACCCGTAGGTACCATCCACTCCTCCTAACTCACCGTGGATCGCCGCCGGCGACCACCGCAGCCTTCGGGCGCCGGCGCGCTCTGTTTTATCTCTCAAATTTTTAAACCTGACGGGTGGGACCCCTCGTCAGTCTCTCTGTCATATTCGAACCGTTTTTTTCTTTTCTGGAAAGCGCCTTCGGGCAAATACGCTTTCAATCTGAAACGTTTTTCTGTCCTTTTCTGTTCACCCCCCCTGGAAAGTTTCTGTTTCATTATAGACAAGTCCCTGGACTAAAACCTTAATAACTTTTAAACAGAAAATGATTTTTTGTTGATTCTTTTTCTGTCACCTTCATTTTTATGTCTAGTTTTGTATCATATTTATTTGAAAAATATTTGGAGCACTTTTTGTGCACACACGGTATTTACGTTATTACGTATTTTCTTTATACCGTAGATACCGGAGGAGGTGACGGAACCGCGAACTTCACCGAGCTAGACTCCGACTACTCCGAACCAGGCAAGCATGTTTGAACCTTTGATATGATGAGTGTTTTGCATGTTTGTATTGAGTAGTCAGTTCGTGGCATGTTTATATGCATAGCAGTAAGTGTTATATTGCATGCAAAGCTGAGGCAAGTGAGCTTCGAAACTCCATATGAATTTTGATGTGAGTTTACATGGTCATGTGGTGACATGAGAGATGGTAAGATGGCAGTGTTGAAGCATGCCAGTCTTATGCCAAACCATTCAACTCCAGTGTTAACGTGGATCAAGTCACGTTATCACCCATTCCTTCTTTTTGTGATAACACATGTTTTCTGCAAAGAATATGGTTTAGTAAGTTGCAAACCGCTTTCCTCGAACACACCAGATAGAGAGGCCGTGATGAGGGTTCCATGGCCCTAGATTAAAGCTAGTCATCCGGTCAGGGGGCATGGGTGTTTCCGGTTGGGACCGAGAGGGAGGCACCCCTTAGAGCGCGCGTATATAAATTTGATCCCATGCTATTCGAGGTTGTAGCCTCCCCGTCTCAAAGTTTTTCTTGAACGTTGCCTAGGGTGATTCCTGGCATCGTGAGGTGGAAATGGGTGTGTACTGGTTAGATGTGTCTCTACTGAAATACCGTAAATGGAACTAGTTCTTCGTGACTACTGAAATCCATTGGCTGTGGTTAAGTAGTACAAACTCTGCAGAGTCAAAAATCATTCAAGTAACCGTATCTTGGTCAAGGATTGTGTTCAACTAATCTTTGTCAGTCTCAGTATCAGTCTCAGTGACAAGTCTCCGGTGAACAAACATGAGTGTTAAGTCCGGTTAAATGATTACTCCTGTGGATGGACTAACCCGTTTATTATTATGTACTGAGTATTTTCCTGTGAGTGATTTATCTTCATGAATTTATTGAATATGAATGATGAAATATAAGCCCTTTCTGTGATGTCGCTCAGACGTTCGACTGTGGCACTCTTGTTATTTACTTTCAATATAAGCCATTTCCGTGATGTCGCCCAGACGTCTGACTGTGGCACTCTTGTTATTTACTTTCAATATAAGCCCTTTACGTGATGTCGCTCAGACGTCCGACTGTGGCATCACTGTTATCTATTTTCATTATAAGCCCTTTCCGAGATGTCGCGTAGACGTCCGACTGTGGCACGCACTGTCATTTACATTTCAATATAAGCCCTTTATGTGGTGTCGCTCAGACGCCCGACTGCGGCATGTCAATTCATTTATTTTACCTTTCGAGGCGTCGCTTCAGACACCCGATCGGTTATCGGTTATTTTATTGGGATTTCGGGAGGACTACCGCCTGACTTCCTTTTCATTCTACATGCCGTGCAAATTTATTATTTGAGTATGCATTGCTAACTGCTCATTGCTAACTTCTTATGTCCGAACTGTCTTGCAAGTACATTCAAAGTACTCACCAGGCTTGTTGATTTGGGCAGATGTTGATGAAGGCGATCTCATGGATGAAGAGTACGATAGCGAGTCCGACGCCTAGAGGAGTCCCAGTCAGTCCCGTGCGATCCTAGATTTGGTCACTTGTATCATATACGCTTCCGCTACCCGAATAAATTCATCAAGCCTCACTTCGACGCTCGATGAGCTACAAGATTAGGAGTCATGTTACCCACTCCACCGTGACATACCCACCACCACTTTTATTTCGAGTCAGTAGTATGCTACCACACCCTTGTGTCATATCCGCCCTTATGTACAATATTGGCGTGCTTGTAATAAATTGTTGAGCAACCTCAGCTCAACCCTGTATAATATTTAATACTTCTGGACTTCTGTATCAAGTATTTGTCTACCAGTAAGGAGGATTTTTCCTATACTGGTCTATATAAAGGTCGGTTTCTCAATAAGCTTTTTATTGAAAAACCGGTCATGACAAGAAGTGCTTTCGTCAAGGGAGACCGACACGTGGCATCCACCGTAACGGAACACCGTTAAGCTATCGGGTCGGGTTTTGGATCCGATAACCCGTTAACAGCCCCGACCAATGGGGATTTTCCACGTGTAAAATCATCATTGGCTAGAGGAAACACGTGTCGGCTCATCATTGGGATAGATGTCATCCACTCATTGGACAGAAGGCGCCTATGATACGTCGACACGTGGCATGACCAATCAAGTTTAAATGGGCCGGCCCAACTAAAGGCCCACAATATTTTGTGGCCCATAATGGGCCGGCCCAGTTAAAGGCCCATGAGATTTTGCAGACTATAATGGGCTGGCCCAGCTAAAGGCCCACAAGATTTCGCGGGCCATAATAGGCCGGCCCAGGTAAAGGCCCACAAGATTTTTGTGTGCCATAATGGGCCGGCCTAGGTAAAGGCCCACAAAATTCTTGCGGATCATAATGGGCCGGCCCAGCTAAAGTCCCACGAGATTTCGCCGACATTAATGGGCCGGCCCAGCTGTAGGCCCTCAAGATTTTGAGGACCCTAGTAGGCTGGCCCATTAACTGGCTGCCATGTTTTGGGCCAAATGCCAGCCCATAATTGATCCGGTCCATTAATGGCCTGCCATGTTCCGGGCCTAGTAATGGCCCATATAAGATCCGGCCCGTTAAAAGCCTCGCACTTTCTGGGTGAAATCACGGCCCAGATCAGGTCTGGCCCTTTAAGAGGCTTTGGGCTCAAATATGGCCCATATCAGATTCGGCCCGTTGACTGGACGCTATGCTTTTGGGCACACTTGCTAAAGGCCCATTTAGTAATTCGGCCTGATATTAGTTTCGGCCTGTTAAGGGCACATTTAACATTTCGGCTCTATATGAATTTTGGCCTGTTAAAAGCCCGTCATATAGTTGTGCCTAACTACGGCCCGGTTTGCATCCGGCCTGCTCGCAGCCGATATCTGATTGGGCCAAACAAGGACCAAGACAACTTTGGCCTATTAAAAGCCCATGAATTGATTCGCAGAATCATGGGCCGGGGTCCATTTCGGGCTGCCGCCGGCCCGTGAGCTATTCGGCACGTTACAGACCCAGCCTACTTCTCAGCCTCCTAAAAGCCCATTGAGTTTTCTTGCGAAAAGAGGGCCGGGGGTTACTCGGCCTATTAAAGGCCCGAATCTACTAGTGGGCCAGTTTGATAGGGCCCATGATGCGTATCATACATCGTGATTGCATGACGGCCCGATTATGTACCGTACTTTTATGGTTTAGCCGGTTTACTACGTAGACAGGATATATATACAGTAAAATAACTGCAGCATCGTGAATAAGAAAAAACCTGGACTATACAATAAAGAAATTATGTCATATTACATCCACTGGGCATCAAAGTTCGCCACTACGATAATAAAGCACAAGCAGACAGCAGATTACATACACTGGGCATCAAAGATCGCCACCAGTGCAAATAAACACGCCGACAAAATAATATACAAAACCGACAGCACTTCAATAGAGTTCAAGAAAGGTTAGCCCTGCTGGGGTGCTGCAGCGCAAGCAACTAAGCAAGATGATGAGACTGCGCTTGTTCAACACTTATATCTTCCTCACTCTGAAAGATAAACAAGCAGACAGATGACAGGTTTTGCACATAAAACTATCAGTGCTGACAATTCATCATATTTCTTACTAACGAATAAAGTGACACAGTTTAAAATTGCATTAACACAATATGGTATTGTTCAGGTCAAGACATGGCAGGAATTGACATTGTGAAGGAGTTGGCAGCTTCATGACACCACTGGATTACAGATCAAGAACTCATAAGTATCAATGGTTAGTGTGCTGTCAATTTATCCCATTTCAGATTGGCAAATAAAGAGGCGGTTTAAATAATAGTAGAATGATATGACATTGTTCATAGTTAAGACATTGCAGAATATGACATTGTGTTGTAGTGGGTAGGTTCACCACACCACTGGATTACGGATGAAGACCAGAAGCATACATGCAGTGCAAAAGAAGATCAATTGCTCTGTATAGTTTAATTTACATGGTATGAAGAAGGAACTTGGTTGTACAACTGAAAACTTAAATTGAGAAGGACAAACTTTTGTTTATGAACTACATAATAAACTTTAAACATGCAATTTGACGCAAACACCAAAAATAAAAAGTTGTTGCAGTCATGCCTAACCAAATATACACAACAAAGTTTGAAGGCTTGAGAAGGACAAACTTACATTACTGGTGAAGACAGGCTCTATAAAGCCCTTGTCCATGCTGATGGGGGGGGGGGGCAATTCAAGAAGTTTAGCACAGAATGTTCTTCATAAGCATTGCCTTTATTCTACATTTTGTTAAGAGTAAATATAGATGTGATAATATACGAAAAAATGGAGAATATTTAAGATAAGATGAAGAGTGATGCTACATAACCAAGTAGCTATAAATGTATGTGCAGTGATACAGGCAAAAGGCACAGCCAAGAGCAATGCAGAGCTAAACTTCTTCAGTACCAACCTTATGGTAAGAGTAAATATAGATCTGATGTGTAGAAAATGGAGGGAAAAGGAAAATAAGCTGTAGAGTGATGGTACATGAACAACTACCTGTCAATATAAGTACACTGATAAAGGACAGCATGTACTTACAAGAACAATGCAAAGCTAAAAAAATTCATCGGCATTGGATATATTCTACACTGATGTAACCATTCATACAGATCAGATAATTTGGAGCGAACAATTGATAAGCAAGCTATCATGCATACTGCTGTCACATAATGAACCAGGTATGTATGCAAGTACAGTGATACAGGACAACAGGTACTAACAAGAGCAAAGCAGCGGGCAGCATATTTGCGATATCCTGTCGTTCTTTTCAAACCGGAATTCTTCTTCGAGCTGATTTCCTGCAAAAAAGATCCGTGAGGCACATGCGGAAAAGTAGAAGTTCAAATTGTCATGTGATTTCATAGACAGTACCTCATCCTGGGAACGAGACCAGTGCATAACAAGGTTTTTCCATTCAATGTCTTCTAAATTTAGCACAGGAGACTTCACCGGAAATTCGTTTATAGACTTGCCATCAAAGTGTGATTTCCTCAGGTAACACCGATACTACTGCAATGCTTCCTTGAAAATCACAAGCAAGCTTTGCTCGTCATGACTATCCAGATTGACCCTCTGAAAGCACAAGTGCTCCCTAGGTGGTTTTGGTAATTAATGTCAACATATGTCTTGTTGGACTAACACTTTTATCTAGTATGTTTCAGATAAGTTCAACAATGGAGTGGCATGGACTAAAGGATGTGGGAACTCCTTCAAGATGCTAAGAACAAAGGATTGGCTCAAGCTTCAAGCTCAAGACTCTTCATTTTACATTTTAGTGATCCAAGATCACATTGAGTCTATAGGAAAAGCCAATACTATCAAGAAGGGATGAGGTGTTGCTTAATGAGTTTCTTGCTCCATAGTGCTTAGTGATATGCTCCAAAACCCTCAACTACTTTCCCACTCCCACACATGTGTCCTAAAACCTAAAGTCAAACTCGGCCCCACTGATTCTTTCTATCCGGCGCCACCGAGTTTTGATGTCATAGCCACTTCCACAAACCCTAGGCAAATCGGTCTCACTGATAGGGATCTCGGTCTCACCGAGATGGGATTGTAATCTCTCTGTGTATGTCCATTACCAAAATCGGTCTCACCGAGTTTGAGCAATCGGTACTACCGAGATTACAATGCAAACTTCCTGGTTGACTCATTACCAAAATCGGTCCCACCGAGTTTGTGTAATCGGTCCAACCGAGTTTGCCTGACCAACTCTCTGGAAAGCTTATTACCAAAATCGGTCTCGCCGAGTTTGTGTAATCGGTCTTACCGAGATTACGTTATGCCCTAACCCTAATCATATCGGTCTCACCGAGTTGCATTTTGGTCCCACCAAAAATCCTAACGGTCACTAGGTTTACTAAATCGGTCCGACCGAGTCTGTTGAATCGGTCCCATCGAGTTTGGTAAATTATGTGTAACGGTTAGATTTTGTGTGGAGGCTATATATACCCCTCCACCTCCTCTTCATTCGTGGAGAGAGCCATCAGACTGAACCTACACTTCCAGCATACATTTTTTGAGAGAGAACTACCTACTCATGTGTTGAGGCCAAGATATTCCATTCCTACCATATGAAACTTGATCTCTAGCCTTCCCCAAGTCGCTTTCCACTCAAATCTTCTTTCAACCAGATCCAAATCCTATGAGAGAGAGTTGAGTGTTGGGGAGACTATCATTTGAAGCACAAGAGCAAGGAGTTCATCATCAACGCACCATTTGTTACTTCTTGGAGAGTGGTGTCTCCTAGATTGTCTAGGTGTCACTTGGGAGCCTCCGACAAGATTGTGGAGTTGAACCAAGGAGTTTGTAAGGGCAAGGAGATCGCCTACTTCGTGAAGATCTACCGCTAGTGAGGCAAGTCCTTCATGGGCGACGGCCATGGTGGGATAGACAAGGTTGCTTCTTCGTGGACCCTTCGTGGGTGGAGCCCTCCGTGGACTCGTGCAACCGTTACCCTTCGTGGGTTGAAGTCTCCATCAACGTGGATGTACGATAGCACCACCTATCGGAACCACGCCAAAAACATCCGTGTCTCCAATTACGTTTGAATCCTCCAAAACCCTTCCCTTTACTTTCTTGCAAGTTGCATGCTTTATTTTGCGCTGCTCATACACTCTTTGCATGCTTGCTTGCTATGTATTGTGAATGTTAAACTTATGCTTAAAATACACTTAAACTTAAGGAAACTTAAAAACTGCAACTTTGGTACTTAGTGTCTAATCACCCCCCCTCTAGACACCTCTTCTCAAGGTCCTACACCCTCACCTAGTTACAACAATGTAATGTAAATCATTGATGTGTTCGATCAGCAGAAAATAGGAAAATAATAACCATGAATAATAGCACTTACACATAAGTTGGATAGGAAGATGTGAAAATGGTGTTTGTCTCCACTATAATCTTCCCATGATGGGAATATATGCACGTAGTCCTTAAAAAACATTGAAATCATTGTCTTTCAAACTGGGAATAAATGGAATGGGGTTCCAATCTGCAAGAATTGGTCGTCTCTGCAGTTGAGATAGGTCTTCGGCCGGTGGACTTGCTGTACTTTTTGCTGTGGTGGGATTTTTCTGTGGTACGGCTGGTGCTATGGCAAATGAAATCGGTATACCTTTTGCTGGAGTGCAGGTCCTGTGTGGTGGGGCTAGTGGTGTGGCCAGTGAAGTATGGATACAGTCTGCTGGAGTCGGTCCTATGTTTTGTGTCACTGGTTGTACAACCAATATAAGTGGGGCGCTGTCTGATTTCTCTGGCACCACCACGTTTTTCAAGGACTTTGCTAGTGCTCCTTCAGGTTCGGCAATAACCCTCTTCCTTTTTGATGTCTGATGCACAAGAACAACATTTGAGTGAAAAAACATGGTATGACGACAGATGGAATGTGTATTGATAATGGATGGGCATAGCATCTCGAGTTATATGATGAGTAAACTAAGCAGATGGTGGTGCAACAAAGTAGAAGAAATGCAAGATAACATATGCAAGATACGCGCAATCAATAACACCTTGCCAAATTAGAACAGGCACCTTGATGGGTGAATAGGACAGGCCATCTGCCTTTGACTCCTCGAGGTTAGAATAGTCATTAGAATGATATTCTGAACAAGAATCAACAGGTGGGGAGCGTATGAGTTTCATTGCTTCCAGAATGGCACTCAATGCCTTGGTGCCAATTTTGTAAGTCATTGCAGTGTTCCACAATATTCTTCTAATGCGCGGATTCTGATATTCACTGTAATTGCGTATAATATCTGAGAACCATGAAAACATAAATAGTTGTGAGATTATCTTTGTAATGCAGATGATATTCTAATATAGGAGCGCCCCTGTAAACAGTTATGTGCTATCACTGGATTATGATGAAAGAGCTCATGTGTGCTGTAATATCGTGCGTGCATTTATATAATCTGGCACAAGTACACAAAAAAATAGGCTCCAGAAGTAAGGATAGCTGGCAGATGATAGGTTCATAATATACTGTATAGATAGTTTATTGCCAAACCATGATAACAAGAGCACACAACAACTAGGCAGATTATAGTGTACATAACAGGGTACACCATAACCACGATATATAAATCGGGAAAGTGGAACTGGCTTGAAAATATGGTGTTTTATTGCCGCTAGTAATTGAAAGCCTATCGATCACGTATAGGCCAGCACTATCGAACATGGTAAAGAAGAGCAAGCAGATTTTGGATAATAAAATGTTGGTTGCGCAGTGCCCACACATGATGAACCAGAGCGCATTAAGAATGCAACTCCCAGCTGTCTCTCGACCATTTCAGGCGGTTGGATGAAGATCCTATGTCTCCTAACCCTTCTTCTTCCTCGTCTATGATTCTTCCCATATAGAACACCGCACGGGCCGCCGGCCGGACCACCGGCCCCCACCGCCTGTGTTCCTCCACCACCCCCACCCCCCACCCGCGTCGAGTTTTCTTCGTTCGGCGAGGCCCCACAACCACCCGAGCCCCTTGGATCGCATCGGCGAACTCCGGCGAGCTCTGAAAAATTGACTGACCCAATTTTGAAATTTAGTCTACTGTGATTTAACTAGTGTGGAATATAAAAGGGGAAAATCATAAGCATTGGGAGTATAGTGTTGAGCGTGCCATGGTGGATCTGAAGGTGCAAACCGGACAAAGGCAACTTCGCAACCAAGACAAGAAATCAGAGTAAAGCAGTGGTGATCTATTTTCTTGCTGTGATAAATAAGTTGAGCAGATACGAAAGAGTACCGCCTCTGGTGCGGCACCGTGTACGCATCTGGTGAGAATTTGACGGTGCTGCAGAGCGATGGCTGTCGGCAGCCTGGAAGCAGATCTAGGAGGGTAGACAGTGGCGGTGGGGCGCGGTGGACGAGACGGTCGTAGGAGCGGTGCTGGCAAGGTGGACGACGGCGGGGATGAAGCGAGAGGACAGGATGCAAGGATCCCGGTCCGAAGGCGTGGATGAGAGAGGTCGATCTCTTGTAATGGACGGCGGCGTCGGGGTATCAGCTCTGGCATGGTGGAGGAGGACGGCGGTGGATGGGGTGGCGGACGGCGGCGGACGGATGAGGGTGGGGTGGAGAGGGTGTTTTGGCGCCCATGGAGTATGAATGGGGAAAAGGGAGGTAGAGAGGAAGGGGGGAACCATGTATTCAGGGCGCGCTTGTCTCAAATGCGAGGAAATTTACAAACTTAGCCCCCGTTTCAAATTTCTACTACATCACAACAACATTAGTTGGTTGGGGATAGGACGGTAATCTCGCATACACCAAATATTTGCCGACGAGAGTTTGTTTTTGGCGCCCGCCGTGTATGAATATGAATAGGGGAGGGAGTCAATTTCGGCCAAGGGCACACTGTGTTTTGGCGCCCACCGTGTATGAATCCGGGTGAGAGGCGGTTACATCACGTTTGGGTGAAATTACAAACCTACCCCTATCGAAACCTATAGAAATCCAGCAGATAGGCTTTGCGCGGCAGGGATAGGCAGTAGTGATTTCAATCTTGCAGATTTTGGTTTCGGGAGGTTACTGCGACTTTCCCCGCTTCGTTCAAATTTTGCACAGTGCATGTTTACCGTGCCAACTCAATTCGAATCCCGTTTGTATTCTACTATTTTTTTCGGGCGGGATCCATTTTCAATTGGAATTACATTCTATATACATCATTTTTTTACATATATACTTTCAAAAGTACAACACCATTTATACATAAATATGGTTTACAAATGGCATGATCTCAGATTCATAAGGTTGTATCCATCAATTTGGATTTTTCAAATATTTGAAACCACTTTATGTTGAAATCCAATGTATGCATTCCTCGCTAACTGTCTCCAATTAATGTGTGTTTCATGCGGGTTTTTTAACTTCTCAAACATGTATAATGTGTTTCACACACGCAACATATAGTGTAATCCCGTTTAGACATTAATTGCATATAAACCATGCATTATTTGTAATTGAAGAATCTATGGATCACCAATATTGATAAACTATATAACATTACATGTGTGCCCAAATTCAAATGAATACGCATGTTTGATACACCAATTTGCGTTATGATATTATCGATGTCGTGATCTCCAGTTAAAATATTTGAATCCCCTTTAATCCAGATATTCGTCTCATATGCTATCACTCATGCTTATATAGGACTATCTTTCTGGACCTATACGCGTTCATCGTCTCTTAGGCATCTCTCGTGCCACCTGTATGTCGACAATGATCTTTTATCTTCGTAACACACTGACGGTACTCTCTCCATCGAACTTCATCACTCTATCTCTCTCTAAGTATATCTCGCTCCCTGCTATGTGTCTCTAGCTATGATTCTCCATGTGGAATCTCTTTCTCTCACACAAACACAAAACTTTGTCTCCCGGGGTCTCATTTCTCAACTATTCCCATGTGTGCCACTCACACACCCCTCATACAGAGATGTCTTTCGCTCCTTAGATATCAGAACCTACGACTCTTCCTTTTCAATATCTCTTTCTCACACACATACACAAACTCTGTCTCCCAGGGTCTCATATTTCTCCATTGTTCTCTTGTATGTCGCTCAAACACACCCTCTCTCCCTAGAGATATCTTACGTTCCCTCATATGTCTCTCTAGCTATCACTCTCGTTGTGAAATATCTTTCTCTCTCGCAGACACAAAACTCCGTCTCTCTGGATCTCATTTCTCTCTGATATTTGTTTGTATGTGACTCACATGCACCCTCTCTCTATCTCTCTCACACCCACACACATAACCCAGCCTTCTGATCCACTCGACTCCTATCTCTAGCGCACACTAGCTAGCATCTTTATCTTTCTATTTATCTATTTCTCCATCAACCTTCTTTCTCGCCCTCACTCTTGATTCCTATCACGCACACTACATATGTTTCTCTCTACATGCATGCAGTCAAGGGCCCTCTCACACACATATATAACTTCACCCTTTGAACCACCCGACGGTCATCTCCGACACCCAAACTAATGGATGTCTCTCTAGCTAGCATCTCAATCTCTGTATTTATCTGTAGTTTCTCCGTCAACATTTCTTTCTCGCACAGAGTCTTGCTTCCTATCACCCACACAATATATGTCTATCCATACTTATGCATTTATAGGTTGATCTCTTTTGCAAAATTGTTGCGCCTCACCCCCTCTGCTCGCCATAGATGCATGCTCCAGCCCACGCCACTATCTCTTAAAGACAAAAACAGATGCTCAATTGTTGGGCCTTCTTCCCTGCATTCTCACATGCATGCATATTGTCATACCGATCCGTCTCTCCCATGTCGTTGATCTTAGGACTTATGTCTTCTTTCTTTTATCTCGATCATGCGCACGCGCGCACACACACATCCCACGTATACATGTATGCCTCTCACACATGCACGTTCAAGGTCTCTATGTCTCCATACGTATTTTATTACCCTCAATCCTAACACCACATCGAATCATTCTCCTCTTTTGTGCAACTTCCGCCTGGATGGGCAAAACACACACTCTCACTTAACAATCTCCTTCTAGCTACCCCCCCCCCCGCCCCGCGCGCCTCTCACTCTTCCCCTATATCCCCGAAACCAATAAGACCATCCCTTTGTTTAATTCCCACCTACATGCACCATCGATATATAGTAGTCTTCCGTGGTGTCTCTCGAACAAACATGTTCTCTCGATGTCGACTCCTCTCACGCGCACACACCTTCTCTTCCCTCCTACGGGCATTTTCTCTCTCGCACCCCATCGTTGGTGGCCTCTGCCATACACATCACCTCTCTATGATGAAGCCATGCACACTTAAATTACATCCGCCACAGAGGACCCCGGGACACACACACACATGCGCGCGCACACACACACACGCACGCACCCCCCCCACACACACACTAAGACTCCGTCTCTCTCTCTCTCTCACACACACACACACACAAACATACACACGCGCACCCCCCCACACACACACACTTAGACTCCATCTCTCTCTCTCTCTCACAGACACAAACTAAGACTCCATCTCTCTCTCTCCCCTCTCACTCTCTCTCTCTCACACACACACACACACACACACCACACACACTAAGACTCCATCTCACACACACAAGCTCTAGGCGGAGCATTTGTTCCTACCACCCTTCATCCAACCTTACCCGTATGATAAACAATCACCTTTATTTACTTGCATAACATGGACAAATTCCACTTTACTTTAGTAGTCAACAAACTTATCATATGTATACCCTTATAAAAAAACGAGTTGGCGATGATGGTGTGCCTGCCATCTTGTAATACAGACCGTATGATCTATATCTGACGGATAGGAAGCAAACTATGATAATTTTACAAAAGATACCCGCACCTCTCTCCACATCATTATCTCCCGCAACCTCATTGCTCAACAATTAAAAAAGGAATAAGTCTCTGGAACAATCTAGCATGCATGGTGGCCGCTGCCGCCTGCCGGCGCCGTCCATCCCCATGCATCCGCCCATTCCGACTATGAGTCACCACCATGCTCCACTCCTCCTCGCCTTATCTCTCCTCTTTCATTTTGTCGATGACATTCTCGAGATATCATTAGTTTTTACACATGGGATTACTCCTGCATGGGTCAATCACAACAGGTGTTTTGTAAAAAAATGCATATTGATGTTCCGTGCAATGCACGAGATTCTTGCTTGTAATTATATAACGCAAATCACGACCAGGAAGTGACATTTTTTTGACACAACCACGTTAACATGGCCACGTAAATCACGAGCAGGAAGGAGAAGGGAAGCGGGTTGTGGAGTAACATTTTTTACCACAATTTCTTAGGAAACTGAGTGCAATAATTGAGTAGTTTTGCAAACTACCATTACTACTACACCTGAAACGGTTCAAAACCTATACTCCCTTTCTAGCGCGCGCTTCCCGCGTGAAACGGTCAGCGTCGCCTGGAGCGTCAGTGCCGCATTAATGCCCGGCCAGAGCGGAGGCGACCTCTCACTGGTGCCGGCTTTGAAGTGGCGCGACGGCCTTGAGAGCGCTGCTTCCTAGTGCACGCGACTGCTCCGCGTCGAGACTGGCCAAAGGCCCTGTTTGGATCCATGGGTTAGAGTTAGTTTGAGCTAGTTGGGGCTCAAATAGCCCCAAAGTATCCAAGCATGAGGGTTTAAATTGGAGCAAGTTGCACCGAACCCACCAAAAAAAACTATCCCACCCAAGAGGTGCTAACTGGAGATAGTTCTCATTGGGACCACTGAAAAATCACTTTTCTCTCTCCATGAATGCATTTATTGTCAATCTAACCCTGTCACCCAAACACCTCTTTGGCTACAGTTAGTTCAGGGTTAGTCATGAGTTAGTCTAGCCTCTAGCTAAGTTAGAGTATCAAACAGGAGCAGTATAGGACATGCAAGTTGCTCAAAGCATACAGGCAAATTCGTATGTGAAAGGATTTTTTTCTTTTTGAAAATGGAACGTGAAAGGAATTATTTTTAGAATGCTCTTGGCATGTCGCTAACATGTGATAGTTAACCGACCTCAATAGACGGCAGAAACGCCAGCCCGCCGCACTTTGATAGAGCCGAGGAGGGAGAAGCGATACAGGCTGCTGGATTACTAGAGATAGGTGTCGCACGGAAGCCAAGAAATATGATGATAGCGTGGGTTAGCCATGTACTAGTATGATGTAACCACACTAGGTTGTCGTGTTTCGTACTCTTCCAGTCCACTGTGGAGATGATTGGTTAATTTTATATCGCTGAATAAAATTAAATATTATGAGTGCAGACGCTCCACCACGAGGTTCCTTGCTCCTTGTCGGTCGTCCGGAATCTATGTTCTTCCACTCTATTTTTTTACGTGAGCTTTGTTCATCCTTTTGCCAACACGCGAGACATCTAGCATCAAGGCGCACGTGTTACGCAACGATCGTTCCATCTATATGAAGAACACGTGGCACTGGAACTATGAGACGGACATGTACCCAGGAGTGCACGTACGAACCTGAGTAATGTAGCACAGTAAGTGAAGTAGAAAGGCACAAATGGTATGAACATGTGTGGCATACAGGGTGTGTTTGATTGCGTTCTCGTCTCAGCATAGTTGTTCCCTCTTCATGCATGCTCAACTCAACACCCCTCTTCATGCATGCTCTCTTCATGCATGCTTCTAGTGTATTTGTGCTAAACTAGTGTGGACTCATGCACCCTCCATACACTCTACCAAACACCCAAAAGTGGGTCGAGAAGGGAACTCTTGGGCGGCATTTGTCTCTTACTACGTACTACCACTAAATGTTGTACGTGCAATGCACGGTGATGTTATGGAGTACGTGTCTAAGTACTCTACTACTACTATATTAGTTGGAGGCACATATTAACTTTTATATTTGTTTATGTGTATGCCCCGAGACCTTCCAACTAGACGTGTATTTCTCTCCAGGTCGCACTTTGTATCATTCATACAGCTAAGTACTACTACGTGTGGTCTCCGACCCAGAAGTGGAAGAAGTGGAGACGCTCTACCACGCTGTTTTTTTTACGCTGGGCTCTACCATGCTGTTCATGTCCCACTCCTTTCGCTGACGTGTGGGACATCCAGCACGTGCCGTGTTTGGCACCCTTCGTCGTAAGAGTTGAAACGCTAGCATTCATCAGAAATAAAAAAATAATTATAAATCGGTAGTGATACTATTTTTTTGCGAACCAATCAGCAGTGATACTATACCATGCAGCTTCCTTGCTCCTCGATATCGGAAATAATACTTCCGTTCACCAACATGTGGGACGTCGACCATCCTGGTCCACTTGCCATGCACGCAAAACTCCAAGGGAGAGTCACCCAGGTCGTCGCGCCGCAGTAACAATGACTAATGAGCCGTCAAATCACAGGCCCACTTCTCACTTTGAAGTTGCTCGGACGAAGGAACCATCATGACTTCGTTGAATTCCGCTTCTTGAAGAAAACTACTGTACCAGTAGTACTGCTAGCTACAGTATTTACTCCAACAGAGGCCTCCTTTCATTCATAAGATAGGAATATGAAAATCATAGGAAGTGAGATGACATGCATCTCAATTCCTATAGAGAAAGAGATGCCATTTGATGCATAGGATAGGAATTTTTCCACTTAGTCTAGGATAATGTACTGGTAATTTTCTCTAAGAACTACAGTAGTAACTAGTAGTACTGGTACATGCTCGTACTCAGACACAGACACACACACTAACTACAAGTACTACTACTTCTCACATGCTGGCCAGACACCGTCGTTCTCCTTCCCGGCTTTGTCGGCGACACCCCACCGTGCTTGGATCTCCGCCGATCTCTTTGCAGCAGCGCGTGCGTCTTTTTCTTTCTTGCGGCGGCGGGCCTCTCTTTTCTTGAGTGCTTTCTGACTTTTTCGCTCCCTCTGTGCGGCTTTGGCCGCCTCTTGCTCTACCGCCCATTCGGCCTTGGCATCTTCAAATTCCTCCCCTATAGTTGTGAGCTCGCGAGTGGCGATGAACTCAGCACGGCGGGATGCCATCGCTTCCCTACCATTTTGTGTGTGTTCGTGGGAGGCGAGGAACTCGGCGCAGCGGAATGCCATCGCTGCCTTACTGGTTAGTGTGCGGCGCGGTGGCATGAACGACGCTTGGTGAGAGCTCTGGGGTGGAGTGGCCAGACAATCGTATACTACATTGGTTTATCAAGAGCTCAAGGACAGAAGACGAAGCAAATTAGGATTCCCCTTCAATCCTGGTCATTTATTACCGAGTAAAATGCATTGGCGGTCATCGAACTTGTCTTGATAGCTCACTTTGATCATTGTATACGAGATATGGTGATTATACTTTCACTGGCTCAGCGTATAGCTCCGTATTTGTATGGTTGACCTGTCATACAGTCCACATGCGCCTGAAACAGTCACCGTCTCTCCAGAATGTCAATGCCGCATTCACTGGACTTAACTGCAGGTGCAATTGGTGTGTCACTGACATGCGGGCCATACGCCCGTTGGGCCCACATGTCAGACACCCAAACGCATCTGCAGTTAAGTCACTGAAGCAGCGTCCGCATTCACACCCGACGAACCTACTCCGGTGCCAGTTGTCCATCCGTCTGCCGCGGCTAATTGCCATTCGCCCGCTATATTAACTTGAGCCCAAGCTCCCAGCCATAGCCAAAGACCCACACTTATTCTCCTCCGGTCCCTTCCTTCTGTCGGCACCACTTCAACCATGGCCTCGTGGCGCTCCAAAGCTCTGTTGGACGTACTATCGCAGGAGCAGACGAGGGACATCGGCGGCTCCGCTCCGGGCGCTGTCGGATTTCGGGTTCCGGCAGACCCTTGAGGTTCGAACACTGGGGTGCGCGCGGAGATTTCACCCTCTGCCTACTTGCTCCTCACCGAATCATTAGGATCTAAACTACGAACAGAAGACACAAGGGACACAGGGGTTATACTGGTTCAGGCCACCATTGTGGTGTAATACCCTACTCCAGTATGTGGTGTGGTGGATTGCCTCTTGGGCTGATGATGAACAATACAAGGAAGAACAGCCTCGCGAGGGTCTGTTCTTGGTTGGTGCTACTTGGTTCTGGCTCTTGGATTCTCGATGCCTCTACCCTGGGGGTGGCTAGTCCTATTTATAGGCAAAGGCCCTAGGCCTCTTCCCAAATATTGAGCGGGAAGGGCGCCAACAATTGGCTATTTTGAAGGGGAACATCTGGTACACTTATCCTGACTAAAGTTGGTCCTCGCCTACCAAAGGCTCTGGTGGTGACGCCTGCTTGGGCTCCACAATGACTTCCTCCCTGCTGTTGGGCTGGTCTTGGTCTTGTAGCACCGAAATGGATGCATTTGCTTGATGCTCTCGCCTGCGCTTGCTCCCTTTGCACCAAAGAGGAAAGGAGGACACTGTGCGGGCTGGCGCCCGACTGGCGCCCCTGGTCGTCATGGCTTGCATCATGGGCACCTCGTGAGGTACCCCGCCTTGAACTCTCCGCCCCCTCATGAGCCTGCCTGATGAGGCCGTGCCTGAGGAAGCTCCTTGTCATCCGCCCCGCGAGGCTTGGCCCCTCGCGAGGGTCTTGAGCTTGTGTTGATGAAGATGGGCCGCGCTGGCCCCCTTTGAGCCACGCCGCAGGTCGCAGGCAGGCAAGTCTGGGGACCCCCATTCCCAGAACACCGACAGTAGCCCCCGGGCCCACGGCGTGCCCGGGCTTGGCCGAGCAGAGAGGCGAAAGGGCAAGTGCGAAGCGTCATGGGGCCTAACAGCCTGCGGCCTTGGGTGCCGTGTGGCGGTTGATTGGACGTGGGTAGCACCGTTCCCCCACGCCTCCTTATTTTATGCCTTGCTAGGCGGACTCGTAGCCGCACACAGCCGCTCCCCTTTCTGCTGCATGAGCGCTCTCTGTCCTTTCTCCTCTCGAACTCCAGTTTCCACATCCAATCCAATCTCGAACCTTCCTCCCCCTTCCTGCCGTCATGGCTCTGCCGAAGAAGGGAAGAGGGAAGAAGCCCATGCCACCGCCTCGCTCATCGTCGTTGGCGGCCCCCGCCATCGATCGGCCGATCATATTCAATCAAGAGGGCTTGAGCAAGGTCATCTCGGCTCTGGCCACCATCTTCAACGAATGCGGGAGGACGACGGCCTAGCCCGCGTCCCGCTTCTCCATTGACAGGATTGCCACCGAGGTCTGATACTTCGTCGACGCCCTGTGGGCGGGACTGGTTCCCCCCTTTTATGATTTCTTCAACGCCATGCTCTCCCATTATCAGATCCATATGATGCATCTGGGTCCTGAATCCATCACTCTTCTTGTGGTCTTCGCCTTCGTTTGTGAGGCAATGATGGGCATCCTTCCTTCGGTTGCCTTGATGCGCCATTTTTTCTCTCTACGCCTCGTCGACCCCACCCAATGTTCGGGGTGCCTGAGCTTCGTCGCTGCGCCTGAGATGGCGGCTTCGGGAATTGACTTCAGTCTTCCTCCGCCCACGCCTGGGTTTTGCGAGCGGTGGCTGTATGTGGACGTAGGGGTGCCCAGCCCCCTGCTGACGGAGCCATCTTGCCTACTGTCCCCAACTCAGGCTGGGGTCAGGAGACGCTCGCGAGCCCCAGGCTCGCCTTTGTCTCGCGTCGCTTCGAGTTCTTGAGGGAGCTCGGCGTGACGGCGCCCAAGGTGGTGAAGGAGTTCCTGCTACGCCGTGTTGCCCCTCTCCAACGCCATTCTCACCGGATGTGGGCCTTCAGCGGTCGTGGGGATCATATGCGGCTCTAGGAAGAGGACCTGACGCCTGAAGCACTGAGGAAGGTGCTCTTGGTCTTGACTGGGGATCCTTCCCCCGGCGGCATCCGGCAAGGAGGGGCCTTACTGTACCTCTGCTCGAATAGAAGTGACTTTGTGGGTCAGATGCCCGTCTTTGACGAATGGGGCCCGCGCCCTGCTGGCCTCCAGCGGCCTTGCGAGAACCCAGTGGTGGTGGTTGCCCTTGCGGTCGACCAAGGCGACTCTTCCTCAAGTGGCGGAGCAGGGAGACATGGGCCTCTAGAGGCCGAGGGTGCCCCTGGCGAGGTGACAGCACTGGGCGGCGCTCATGAGGGAGCGGCCCCTGAGGCCTGTGCTGGCGTAGCTGAAGGCGGCAAGCAGCCGCCCGCAGTGCCTGCGGCTGAGGCCCCCGAGGCCCCAGCTGCTCTTCTTTGTGAGGCGCCCGGCGGCGCGCATCAGACAGATGCTCCCGACGCGGGTCGTCTTGGTGCTTCCTCCTCGTCGCAGGCTGACCCCTGCACTCAACTCTTGGGTCGCTTCCGTGTGGACTTTGAGGCCCTCCGGAAGAGGAGGGAGGCCCTGGGCGACGATTACCCTTGTCGCCTGCTAAAGCGTAGGAAGTACTTCGCCATCAATGAGTAAGCCTCTTCTCTTCCCAGCTCTAGGTTCCACTATTGCCTTTCTTGATCATTGCTCCGCAGGGCCCTTCCCTCCGAGTTCACGGAGATGACTGAGAAGCCATCCCCATCGCCTCCGTCATTGATCACTCCGAGCAGTGGATCCCTCGTGGTAAGGCCGGTTGGAGAGACAAACCATCCCGAGGCGCAACACGGCCCTGCGCGCCCCGCGACCTTCCTTCGCGAGCCTTCTCGTGGCATAGCCAGCCTGCCATGGGCTTCTCGTCTGGTCGTGGACCGTGATTGGCTGGGGTACTTCCTGCGCTCTTCACTTGGAGATGGACTGGCTCTAGGTCGGGCTTTTGGCAGGGTGTGCCCGGTAGCCTCGAGGGCGCCAGCCCCCAGCCCCCTGCCAGGAGGGGGAGTGTTGATCCGTGCCCCCCGGCAGTCGCTTGGGGCGGATGATGGTGTGGAAGATGTACTCGAGCGCGCCCGGGAGCGTCGCGCCCTTCGCCAAGGGTTTCTCCGGGGGGCGGCTGACGTGGTGGGCCTACTTGGTGAAGAGCTCGCTGTTGAGGACGCGCGCCTTGAGGCCGAGGGCCTGCGCCTGGTTGCCGAGAGGCGCGAGCTGGAGGCGGCTGTCACCCTCGCGCGCCGTCGGCGCGATCTTGACGATGAGGAGGCCAAGGCGTTGCTGGCGGCCTCTCGGGAGGCCCGTTCCCGGGCCGTTGAAGAAGCCCGGGAAGCTGACCGACGGCAAGAGGCCACGGAGGAGCGGGCACGGGAACTCCTGGCCCGGTGCCGCTCACTGGAGGAGCAGGTGGAGCTGCGCGAGGCGGCCCTTGCATCGATGAAGGTGGCTTCCGGCGACCCAGCGGAGCTCTAGAAGCGTGAGGAGGCGCTGATGCTGGAAGCCGCCAAACGCGCACACGAGTATGAGCGCCTGGAGACAAGGGAGTGCTTGGTGTCACGGGCGGAGGACGATGTCGCTGCGCAAGAAACCCATGTCTCGGAGGAGGTCGGATATCGGGTGGCGACAGCGCGCCTGAACCTCGAGCGCGAGTTCGAGGAGAGGCTGGAGTTGGTTCGGACCGAGGCCGAAGGTAGGACCACCGTCCTGAGGACCAAGCTGGAGGAAGCAATGCGGCGGGTCGATGCTATGCGGGCCGCACTTGAGGCGGCACAGGGGGAGTCAACTAGTTCCCATGCCGAGGTGCTTCTTCTTCGCCAACGGGTGGTTGAGGCTGAGGTCGTCGCCCGCCAGAATGTGGACGAGATACGTCAGCGGCGGCTCCTGGAACATTAGCACGCCCCCATGCTCACCACGCTTCGGGAGAGGGCAACACGGCCTTAGGTAACACCTGTGAGGCGGCCGTCGGCGAGCCGCACGCCATTAACTATGCCGGCAACCTTCAGTTCTTCACCGACATCGTGACGCAGCTGGAGGCGCGATCGGTCAGGGCCAACAGGTTGGTGGAGGAGAGGAGCCGAGCCCTGCTCGAGCGCGCCTTTTCCCGCGTCTTCAGCCACCTCCGGAACATGGATCCTCACTTAGACTTTGACGCCGCCATTGCCCCAGTCCCCCAGGCCGTCTGGGACGACCTGGCGTACTGGGTGGAAGACAACGTGGACGCTCTCATCAGGGCCTTTGCTTCAGATGATGATGGTGCGATCATGGCCGCCGACGAGGGCGGCATGGTGAACGGCCCTGACGCCACTGACGACAACGCGGAGGGCGATGGCGAGGCCAGCGACGCCAGCGACAGTTCGGGCGGCGTTCCTGAGGATGCATTGCGGGATTTGTCCGACTGACAGCGCATTGCTCCTGTTTCCTTACCCTGCATGAATAGAACTCAGGCTTTTGTCCTGATGGTTGTAAGAGCATTTTTGGGAGGGGGTGCCCCTCATTGTAAAACTTCTGTTCAGTGTACTGGTGAATGCTACTTCACCCACATGCCCGTGCCAAGTGGTTGGCTATGTGACGAGCCGGCTGGCTAGTTTAACTTTTTCCCGAGCGGGTCCTGAGATAGCTTGCGGGAGGCCGTGGCGCCTCGGATGCCTCCTGATCGAATCTGTAGGATCTGCAGTGAAAAACCTCCTGAGAGGGTGTGTCAGCGGCAGTCTGGGCTGCACGCAAGCTAGGCCTGACCCGGCTCGCGAGGGGCTCACGAGGGGAGGCAGCTGAGGCGAGGTCGGAACCGAAACGCGAGAGATTGCTCGAACGAGACTAAGCACCCCTTCCCAAAACACACACAAATCTCAAATTCGAGTCCGACTTAAATCCAGCGGGGGAAAGCAACAACCAAGAGAAAAGCAATGAAAGCAGAAAAAGGCTGCGTCCGGCGCCTAGTCTAGTCTTGGACGTCTTCTCACCAGCGCGGAGCTAAGTGCTGCCACTGGGCGTGGGAGGGAGCCCCAGGGCCTGAGGCCGGCACCCCTGAGACTCCGGGGCGTGTACAGCCCCACTCATTATTACGTGAGAGTTTCACGGGGTGGCGAGCTTCACAGGCACTGGGCCTTCTTCACAGGTACCGGCCTTGCTTCATATCGCCAGACGAGGGCCCCGCCTTGCGCCACACTCTAGTGCCATCAACGACGACCGGAAACCAGGACGCCGCCGATGGGGTAGAGCGGTCGCGAGCGGTTCCCCCGACGACCACGGGTCCTCCGCCAGGGGCAGGCCCTGAGGCACCTCCCCAGTGGAGGGCCTACCTCCTAGGAATTCCTTGCTCCGAACGCCGCGGTGGTGATGTCGGATCCTGGCCCCTCCCCTACAGCCCCCGACGCCCTCCTCCTGAGGGGTAGGAGACTGCAGGAGCGGGGTAGCTGCTCGCTGTGGCGACCTGCACCTCCTGCGACCCATGATTAGCGTATGCCTGCTCCTGAGGAATTAGTGGTACCAGATAATCGTCGCTTCCAGCGTGGCCGGTGGGGCCGTCCCGGGGTTACTGGAAGAGCTCAGCTTCTGGCACCTCATCCCCCCAGCTCGAGCTGAGGAGCGAGCCTTGTTCACCCTCACGCGGGTGCCCTTGGTCCATCATGTGGGGCACGTACTCTTCTGGGGCCGTCATCCCGAAAGCCGCGCCATGGTGCTCCGCTTGCCATGCAGCTCTGCTTGATGTGCCAACCTGGGGGTGGTAGCGCGGCGGCCCACTGGGGCCGTGTATCGCGACGAGTCCTTCCCTGGCGGGGAGCGGAGTCAGTGCTGCCACTGGCTCGGTGCTGATAGCTTCGCTGGTGTCGGAGTAGCCTTGGAGCCCGCGGGTGCGCGTGGGGCCCCCGCGCGGGCCGCCCTGGGCCTGAGACGGGAGCTGAGTGTAGAAGAGGTGAGCCCCTGAGGCGGCGAAGCCCAGGAGCTCTGCCACCCGCTCTAGCAGCACGTCACGGCCGCCTTCCATCAGCATGCACTGCAGCAGCTCTCGGGCCACCGTGAGCGCGGCCTTTGAGTTCGCCTGCTCCCGGCGGGTGTACGGCGTCGTGGCCGCGGCGTGGTTGGTGGCCCTTGCTGCCGACCACGTCTGCCGTGGTGTGAGAGCTGCCGGGGCCTGTCCGCGTCGCCCACGGCCCGCAGCGCCCTGCGGACTGCGAGCTGCCTGGGGCATGGGGTCACCCGGGGCGAGCGGCTCTGTGCGGGCGGGCCAAGACGCCTAGGGATCAGGGTTGCCCGCCTGGTCGCCGGACATGGTGATGACGATGCGACGGGACGCGAAGTGGCAGAAGGTGGATCCCGGCGCACCCCTACCTGGCGCGCCAAATGTCGGATTTCGGGTTCCGGCAGACCCTTGAGGTTCGAACACTGGGGTGCGCGCGGAGATTTCACCCTCTGCCTACTTGCTCCTCGCCGAATCGTTAGGATCTAAACTACGAACAGAACACACAAGGGACACAGGGTTCATACTGGTTCAGGCCACCATTGTGGTGTAATACCCTACTCCAGTGTGTGGTGTGGTGGATTGCCTCTTGGGCTAATGATGAACAATACAAAGAAGAACAGCCTCGCGAGGGTCTGTTCATGGTTGGTGCTACTTGGTTCTGGCTCTTGGATATTCAATGCCTCTACCCTGGGGTGGCTAGTCCTATTTATAGGCAAAGGCCCTGGGCCTCTTCCCAAATATTGAGCGGGAAGGGCGCCAACAATTGGCCATTTTGAAGGGGAACATCTGGTACACTTATCCTGACTAAAGTTGGTCCTCGCCTGCCAGAGGCTCTGGTGGTGACGCCTGCTTGGGCTCCACAATGACTTCCTCCCTGCCGTTGGGCTGGTCTTGGTCTTGTAGCACCGAAATGGATGCCTTTGCTTGATGCTCTCACCTGCGCTTGCTCCCTTTGCACCAAAGAGGAAAGGAGGACACTGCGCGGGCTGGCGCCCGACTGGCGCCCCTGGTCGTCATGGCTTGCTTCATGGGCACCTCGTTGATGAAGATGGGCCGCGCTGGGCCCCCTTTGAGCCACGCCGCAGGTCGCAGGCAGGCAAGTCTGGGGACCCCTGTTCCCAGAACGCCGACAGGCGCGCTCCAAAGCTCTCTTCGACGTACTATCACAGGAGAAAACGAAGGAGATCGCCGGCACCCCCCGGGCCGCCCTTCGCCGCCACGACCATGAAGCCGGCGCGCGTGCGAGGGCGTAGCTGGCAGCAAGGAAGAGTAGTACACGATAAGTCGCCGCCGCTCTAGTCCCGGGAAGGCCATTGCTACTCCACTCAGTGGATGCCAAGCTTGGTGGGGTAAACATCGGCGGCCGATTAGCCACTTGACGGCGACGTGGAGGCGGAAATCTTCATAACCTTGTGCTCCGGCCGGAGGAGGAGGTTATCGAGGCAGATGAGGAGGAGGCAAAGGCAATGGCCGGCTCTCTCGGGTGCATGGCCGGACTTGGTGGTCGGGCGCCGGCGATCATTTAGATTAGGTTTGCAATAGGTTTAGTACGGTTTGTGCGAAATATGTAATGAATTTCGTCCAGTTTGTAGGAAAAGTTTTCGAAATGTAATTAATTTCATCCGGTTAATTTCATCCAATTAATTTGAAATTTGCTTTGTTTGCACGAATTTCGTCCGGTTAGTTCATATAGTTGTCGAAAGGTATGCGGGCAGCATCGGATGGCATCCATCAGTGTCCTCGGACAGATGCCGGTGTAAATTTGTGGGCCGGCGCTGGAGATGCCCTAACTATCATGCTATAATCACTAACAATCCTCCATTATTTGGTAGGGAATAGTTATCTCTCGATCAAAATCAGATCCGCGGTTTTTCGCACTCCTCCCGCGTACGAGTGTAAACTCTTGCTTACATAAAAATGGAGCAAGTGGACGGCACTATAGCACGTCATATCACTCGAACTAGCCTGCCTAACAAGCGGGAAAGCACCACCCTCGTCATTTTGTTCTGGATTTCTATCGATCGATCGCGCGAAAATGTTACGCTTCACAAGTTCTAAAGGAAAAGGCGGCACACTTACGACTCGTACGCGTCGCAACCCCGACAGTCCGGCTCGCACGCCGCTCACCAAAGGGGACAAGCGTTATCTTGCAATTTCACTGACATGTGGGACCGTAATTGAATAAACCGTCGATAGCCGAAATCTAATCGCTCAGCGGGCGTCTGCTGAGAAGAGAGAAACGGGAGAGGGAGAAGAGATCACCCGCCCGCTGCACACGGACTCCAAGAAATATATGGTGATAATGTGAGGTGGGCCATGCTGGAGTCCAGACCGCTTCTGGAGCCCGCTCTCACCGCCCTGGCCCCTCAAGACGCCAGCTGCCCGCTGCATGCATAGCAAGTAGTCCCCACTTATGTGGAGGAGAGAGAGGCATTGACGAAGTCAAGGAGTAACAGTGGAGACAATAGATTTCATCAAAAATAAACAATGAATACTCGGTGCTCGTACTCTATGTCGGAAAGAATACTTCCATTCGCCGACATGTGGGACGTCGATCATCCTGGTCCACCTGCCATGCAAAAATTATCCTGGTCTACCCTGGTCGTATCGCAGGTCCAACCTTTCCCACCGTAAGTTGTTCGGACGAAGGAACCATCATGACTTCGTTGAATTCCGCTTCTTCAGGAAAACTTACTGTACCCGCAATACTGCTACCACACGCGAAGACTGGACGACACTGCACCACGTCATATCACTGAAACCCACTAGGCCAAACTAGCCCGCCTAGGTCATCTATTTTGGAACGGAGGGAGTACGTCTCTGCACTGCTATGATTTTGTGTTGCACGTTCTCTGTACTTTTGCTACAATTTTCCTACCCTATGAACCAAATGAGGCCTGAATGTATGTCGACTATTGTCTGATCGATCGCTAAGCCTATGATTTTAGGAGCTAGGGCTATTGGTCGATCGACGAGGGATAAGTATAAGCGTACCACGAGCTCATCAGCCCCAACGTTTCTCTCCGGTGAGTGTTTTGCAAGTACTATAGCTCGCACAATAGGTAGCCTACTAACACCAAGAATCATCAAACAAGCCTTGCTGATATGATAAACAGTTCAAACTTACATCTAAGCATGCCATATATTACATCAAAAGCTGGTGAGGATACATCTGTTTCCATAACTCGGAGAGGGTTCGCATGATTCATCGCATGATTCACTATCAAACAAAAGTAGCAAAGATCCGCCCACACAAGACAGTGCACTAGCCCTAAGATGGTTTGATAACACGCATTGTTCTGGTAATTAAACACAGGGCAATGCAAACTACCCTGAAGGATTAGCGCGACCAACTATTTCTTGTCATCGATCTCTCGGGCAATGACCACAGCACAGACAGCGGCATGGGAATCGATTTCTGGGGCGATGTCCATAGGACTGACCACGACATCGGAATCGATCTCTGGGGCGATGTCCACAGGATGGACAGCGGCATCGGAATCGATCTCCGGGGCGATGCCAACAGGACGGGCCACGACATCGGAATCATCAAGGACAACCACCGGCACCTGCACAACACTAACATATTAGCAAGCACATTGCAAATAATCAAAAAGCAAGCACATTGCAAATAATCAAAAACCACAACTATGGTAATAAGTCATTATATTTTACCTTGTGCAGCTCACCGGGGGATCTCATCCCTCCGGGGGCCATCTCCTCGTCCTCGATGGGGCCATCACCTTGTCAGGGGAATACTGTTTCTCAACGGCGACTATTTCCTCAAACTCGATCTTGAGCCTCACATAGGTGGCAATCAGAGCTCCTGGGGTAGGCACGATGGGGCCCTTGCTGTTCTTCCAACTTTCTTTAAGGAGTTCGTCCGCCAACGTCCTCAACTCTTTGGCCAGTGCTTGTTTCTTGGAGTTCTTCGTCTCCATGGGTTGGCCTGCCAACATGGTCAACTCGTTGGTCGGTGCTCGCTTCCTGGAGATCGATGTCTCCAGTGGGTTGTTCGCCGGCAACTCTTTGCCTAGTTTTCCAAGATCCATCAATGAACTAACAAACAAAAAGCAATCGAAAGGAAACCACAATCGCAATGAAAACGGGAAAAGAATAGGATGTGAGAATCGATCGGTGCTTCACAAAAATAAGATTATTGGAATGAAAATATAGCAATATAACTGATTCGCCCACCTTTCCTTCGTCGGTAGAGAAGAAAAATGGCAGAAGTGAGTAGCCTGGAGTGAGGTTTTCTTCAAGAAAGGGAAGAAAGGGCTTGATCGAGCGTTCCAATGAAATGATGGTTGCTTCGTCCAGTCCAAATTGGAGGCCACCTTACCACTGCTGGTAAAGGTGTGGGTTTTGTGATATGACGGGTCATGACGGCCACACCGGGGTGACAGGTGAGTCTCGACTGTAGCACCTCACTGTGATTTGGTGGATGGCATGCGGGCCCGGATGCTTTGAAATGTCATTAACTTGATTTTAGTCTCTTTAGTATTTGGATCCAAGCATGGATGAGGCTAACAAGTTTTAGTCCCACTACTTTTAGTCATGAGACTAAAACGTATCCAAGCACTCTCTCAATATTGTGCACCGCGACCAAGGCGGAGAGGATAACGAGAGAACTACGTAATTAATGCATGAGTTTAATTAGGGTAGTTTTGTAAAGTACGAGATACATTCCTCCAATCGCAAAACGCCTTGGTTCATGAGATTTGAGATTTGAGTCCTATAAACCGGAAGGGAGGGGGTACTGCACACGGTGTAGTCTAGTCACTTGTTTTTTTTTGAGCCGAAGTCTAGTCACTTGTTGAAATCTCTAGAAAGGCAAATACTCCTTTCCGGTTTACAGGTCTATACTACTCCCTCCGTCTAGGTGTGTAAGTCATCTTACGAAAACCAAATAGTCCCAAAACACTTAGGCACGGTGCATTAACTTCTACCTTGTTTCTTGTTTCTTGACATACGTATCAACCAATAAGAGATGAGAGGTGTGCTTGCTTTTAATGACTTGCAATGGCTAGTTCATTGCATGGAATGCTATTAATTAGCAAATAAACATTGGTGTCCCCAGGAGGAAACAGTGCTAAGCGCGTGGACCTCTGCAGAATGAGTATCAACCAATGGATAATGGAGTTTAATTGTTAAACAATAGCAATTTTGTCTCATGCAAGAGCCTGGCTAGTACTCCCTCCGTCTAGGTGTGTAAGTCATCTTACGAAAACCAAATGATCCCAAAACACTTAGGCGTGGTGCATTAACTTCTACCTCGTTTCTTGTTTCTTGACATATGAACCAATAAGAGATGAGGGATGTGCATGCTTTTAATGACTTGAGACTATCAAACACAACATGCAGTGGTTAGTTCATTACATGCAATACTATTAATTAGCAAATAGACATTAATGTCTCTCGTCTTCCCCTCCTCCTTGGTCACGGCGCACAGCCTAAGATGACTTACTCACCTAGACGGAGGGAGTACTCCAAGGAACCGCACCACGCGAGCGTTCGCAACTGCCACGTTCGTTTGCACTTGGCTCTTCGCCTCTTCGAGAAGACGAACAATGATGTTACTCCTACTTCTACAGTATCAAATCCACTGCTGCATGTCCGTCCACCTCGTGCGGGAGGGATAGTGTGTAGCAAAAGCTTCTACTTACTGCTCCTGCCTTTGCGTTCATGACAGGTGGGCCCAACAGGTGGTTGGCCCACCTGTCATGCAGCCAAAGGCAGGTGCAGTTAAGGCACCGGAGCTCAGTCCGCGAGGGAGAGGGCGTCGTAGTAATCAAAT
This sequence comes from Triticum timopheevii, assembly GCA_963921465.1. Lineage (NCBI taxonomy): Eukaryota > Viridiplantae > Streptophyta > Magnoliopsida > Poales > Poaceae > Triticum > Triticum timopheevii. The sequence continues at coordinate 113,086,598 of OY997270.1, forward strand.
TTCTCGGGCTTGCACGAGTTGATGCGACACATCAAAGCACTGCATTCGATAAAAGTCTTTTTACACATTTCAAATGGGCTACTTCGTATGTAGGATTAGACATATTCTGCTTCGTATGTACTCCCTCCGTTCCAAAATATAAGTCTTTTTGGAGATTTCACTATGAACTACATACAAAACAAAATGAGTGAATCTACACTCTAAAATATGTCTATATACATCCGTATGTAGTTTGTAGTGGAATCCCTAAAAAGACTTACATTTAGGAACGGAGGGAGTAGTCACTTGTTGCAATCTCTAAAAAGACTTATATTTGGAAACGGAGGGAGTACAACGCATGCATGCATGCCGTGACTTTCCTTTTGATACTTGCATGTGTTGATTTGATGCACCTTGCCAAATTTTGACTATAAATTTAACTAACCAAATTTTCATGCATGTCACAAAAATCACGAGGCTGTTTGGATTGTGACTATGTTTGTCTTATGTTGCCACATTATTTTTCCCACACTTGCCTAACCTGAGTTGCTCAAATTGTTAGACACACTTTGGCTTGCCTAAGGGAATCTTGCCACAGTTTTTGTGTCTATGACATGTGGGGTTCAGTGCTAATAAAAAAATCTTGTCTTAGGTGTGGCTAATAAAAAAGACTTATATTTAGGAACGGAGGGAGTAGAAAATATAAATAATAATGCATGTTGGCGCAACCCACGTTTCCGCTAATTTTAGCCGTGGGCTTGTTCACAATTTTTATGAGGGGGTGGTTGTTCATTTAATGGAGGGACTTGTAGTACTACCAGACTTGAACGATACAAAGTGCGACCTGGCACACCTTAACACCACTTGGAACAAGCGGGTAGCTATCTCAAAAAACAATCAACAACTAAAAAAAAACCGTGACCTGGCATGTCGCAGTACACAATTTTAAACGATTGTTTTGATGGGGTGAAAAAGGAAAACTACCCCACTACATATATATAGGCCGGAGCCTCCGCGCTTGCTTGCTAGGGCTGCTCTATTCACACACTCTCATCCTCTCCAGATCTAAACAAGATGGGGTAATAACCCTGTCTTTCTCCCTTCAAAAAACACTGGCTTTCTATCCTCACCACTGGTTACAGATCCAGAAGTACCCCCCTCCGCCGGTGAAGGGGAGGAGGGGCAGCATTTAGGCCGTCGTCGACAGCGAGGGAGGAGACCCACTGCCGGCCGCACCGTTATCTCTGGCCGAGCACCGGCACCGGAGGTCCTCCGATCCCTTCGTCGTTGCCTGTGGGCAGATCCGGCCTCCCGCTGCCCACCTATCCACATCCCGACGACCTTCAGGTATATCTTCGCTCGAAACCTCCTTAGCTCTACTTCCCCAGCTTGCTACGTTGCTACATGTGCATCATTTTCTACCTCTCAGCCCCTCTCGATCGGATGGTCCAACGTCACCTTTTTTTTCTTCTATTGTTAGAGGTAAAGCTACTTCATGGAGTCGAATCTTGTACTCCCTCCATCTGAAAATACTTGTCATTGAAATAAAGTGGGGGTGGGGGAATTTAGTATGTACATTGGATTTGGTACAAACAGGAAGGAAAGGGGATGAAAGTAGTACAGACTGGTCATCCAACCGGTCTCTTGGTCGAAAAGGGAAATATAGGGGTAACGTTGTAGACAGTGGTATGACCAGGACTAGATTTGCTATCCACACATAGGAGTAGGTGGCTAGAGTGAACAAAAATGGGACCAACCCAGATATGTTTCTTGGATGTTTGTTTCTCGGGGCAACAAACTATGAATCACCACTTTATGCCCCTGTTTACGTACATGATGTTGTACTGCTGGTGCACCCACTGTCCCATGCCCTTATACCAAATATTTAGGCTTCGGTCGGAATAAAGGGGCAGAAAACATAGGTCTTGATGAAAATAGAGGAATAGGAAAGGAATGTAGGTATAAAACTATGGAACAGCGAACCGGAGGAAACTCTCAAGAGAATGTGTTCGGATGGACTACGAAATGTACAGATTTGTTTTTTTAGAGTAGCATGCTTGGCAGTATGAGATGCTATTTGTTTATTCAGCTGCACAGTGACTACTCTTGTCCTCACCTCACGTACCACACATAGGTTGATTTTTTTATTCCGGCAAACACAGCACAGCAACCTGTCTAACGCATGGCAGCAAGCGCCTGCCTCGGGCTTCCGCCCAAAAAATGAGCAGCGCGTGGATGTTTCTAATCCGATGGAATCAGTACTACCAGACCAGCTTTCCTATGAAACACTATTCACCTTTCCTGTGTTCCGAACAGTTGGAAGGGAAAGAATACGGTAGGAATTGTGTTCCTATGAAAATCCTGCACCAAACTTGTGAACCGAACGCAGCCTTAGCTATTCTTAATATAATATCCCTGGTAAAAATGAAGCCATGCCACTGTTTTTGCCTGTAATTGTTTGAGACTCTTACAAGTCTATCCAAATGTTTTTACCTGTAATTGTTTGAGACTCTGGCTGTTTCCTCTGTACCTTTTTGTGCAAACAGGGATATCCAATTCACCTGGTTGCTGTTGTGACCTTTTGGTGCACTGCACAAAACTCTTCTTAAAAGAAGTGACTTTTGTGCTGTTTAACTGGAATGTCAGATGGAACAGTTGGTTCATTTTGGTGGAACTGCACAAAGAGAGATCTGTGTTCCAATCCTCATCATCCATATTGGCGCCATAACCTTCCTTTAGGTAAGAATGATATTTAATGCATGTGTTCATCTCTATTTTCCGACTGCCATGAGAAAATAATGCTGTTTTTTACTAGTACACTTGTACTCCCTCACTGACAAAACCAATTCTGAATTAGAAGGCCAATCATGTACTTGGTTTCACCAACTGGTGAGGAGAAAGAGAAACAGAGCATGAAGAGGAACAAGAAGAAGAATAAACAGTGCCAAGGCGATCTTGCTGAAGCCAGAGGCCTCAGTCGAGGCTATTCAAGGGTGAAAGTGCAACTATCCCTAGGTGGTTTTGGTAATTCATAACAACATATAGCTCATTGAGCAAATGCTCTTCTAACACTATTATTTCAGGAAAGCTCAATGAATGGCATGGCATGGATGATGAAAGTGGATCCCTCAAAATACTAATGACAAAGGATTGGCTCAAACTCAAAATCTCAAGACTCTTCATTTTATATTTTAGTGATCGAAGATCACATTGAGTCTATAGGAAAAGCCAATACTATCAAGGAGGGATGAGGTGTTGCTTAATGAGCCTCTTGCTTCATGTGCTTTGTGATATACTCCAAAAACCCTCAGCTACTTTCTCACATCCACAAATGACCTAAACCTAAAGCCAAAATCGGTCACACCGATTCTTTCCACCCGATGCCACCGAGTTCAAATGTCATAGCCACTGCCACAAACCCTAGGCAAATCGGTCCTACCGATAGGGATCTCGGTCTCACCGAGATGGGATTGTAATCTCTCTGTTTCCCTTCGTAACATTTCAGTCTAACCAAAGTGAGCGATCGGTCCCACCGAGATTGCAATGTAAATTCTCTGTTTCCCTTTTGTAACATTTTGGTCTCACCGAAAAGAGCAAATCGGTCCCACCGAGTTTACCTGACTAACTCTCTGGAAAGCTTATTACCAAAGTCGGTCTCACCGAGTTTGTGTAATCGGTCTTACCGAGATTATGTTATGCCCTAACCCTAACTGAATCGGTCCTACCGAGTTGCATGTCAGTCCCACCGAAAATCCTAACGGTCACTAGGTTTACTAAATCGGTCTGACCGAGTCTGTTGAATCGGTCCCACCGAGTTTGGTAAATTGTGTGTAACGGTTAGATTTTGTGTGGAGGCTATATATACCCCTCCACCTCCTCTTCATTCGTAGAGAGAGCCATCAGAACAAACCTACACTTCCAACTTACCATTTCTGAGAGAGAACCACCTACTCATGTGTTGAGGCCAAGATATTCCATTCCTACCATATGAATCTTGATCTCTAGCCTTCCCCAAGTTGCTTTCCACTCAAATCTTCTTTCCACCAGATCCAAACCTATGGGAGAGAGTTGAGTGTTGGGGAGACTATCATTTGAAGCACAAGAGCAAGGAGTTCATCATCAATGCACCATTTGTTACTTCTTGGAGAGTGGTGTCTCCTAGATTGGCTAGGTGTCACTTGGGAGCCTCCGACAAGATTGTGGAGTTGAACCAAGGAGTTTGTAAGGGCAAGGAGATCGCCTACTTCGTGAAGATCTACTGCTAGTGAGGCAAGTCCTTCGTGGGTGATGGCCATGGTGGGATAGACAAGGTTGCTTCTTCGTGGACCCTTCGTGGGTGGAGCCCTCCGTGGACTCCCGCAACCGTTACCCTTCGTGGGTTGAAGTCTCCATCAACGTGGATGTACAATAGCACCACCAATCGGAACGACGCCAAAAACATCTGTGTCTCCAATTGCGTTTGAATCCTCCAAACCCTTCCCTTTACATTCTTGCAAGTTGCATGCTTTAATTTCCGCTGCCTATATACTCTTTGCATGCTTGCTTGAATTGTGTGATGATTTCTTGACTTGTCCTAAGATTGCTAAAATCTGCCAAATTCTAAAATTGGGAAAAGGTTAAGTTTTTATTTGGTCAAGTAGGCTAATCACCCCCCTCTAGACATACTTCAAGGTCCTACAAGTGGTATCAGAGCTTTGGTCTCCATTTGCTTTGATTTCCATAGCTTTTGGTGGTCATAGCCTTGGTTTCACAACCTAGGAGAGTATGGCGTCTAGTGAGGGAAATTATCACCGTAGAGGTCCTTACTTTGATGGTACTAATTTTGCTAGTTGGAAGCATAAGATGAAAATGCATATTCTCGGACATAACCCCGTCGTTTGGGCAATTATTTGTATTGGCTTGCAAGGTGAATTCTTTGATGGGAGAGAGCCCGACCATGAAGCTAATGCAGAAGAATTGAAGATTCTGCAATACAACGCTCAAGCTTGTGATATCATCTTCAACGGATTGTGCCCCGAAGAATTCAACAAAATCGGCCGTCTTGAGAATGCAAAGGAAATTTGGGATACTTTGATTGATATGCATGAAGGTACCGACTCCGTCAAGGAATCCAAGTTGGATGTGCTCCAAAGTCAGCTTGACAAGTTCAAAATGAAGGATGGTGAAGGTGTCGCTGAAATTTACTCTAGGCTTGCTCTTATCACAAATGAGATTGCCGGCTTAGGGAGTTAAGAGATGACTGACAGCTTCATCATCAAGAAGATCCTAAGAGCATTGGATGGAAAGTATGATACCTTGTGCACATTGATCCAAATGATGCCAAACTACAAAGATCTCAAGCCAACGGAAGTCATTGGAAGAATTGCTGCTCATGAGATGTCACTTAAGGATAAGGAGGAACTTCACAACAAGTCAAGTGGTGCTTACAAAGCCTCAAGTGAAGCCCCCACATCATCAAGTGAGAAACAAACCTTCAATGAAGAATTGAGCTTAATGGTGAAGAACTTCAACAAATTCTACAAGAGTAGAAGCAAAGAATGAAGCTCCAAGTCAAGGTCTTACAATGACAAAAGATCTTCTAGTCGAGAGCGAAACTGCTACAATTGTGGGAGACCCGGACACTATTCCAATGAGTGTACGGCACCCTACAAAAGAAGAGAAGATTCTCCAAGAAGAAGAAGCAAAAGAGAAGAATCACCACCGAGAGAGGAGGAGTAGAGATGATCGTTATGAACGAAGACCCTCACGGAGAGGCAAGGATTCGGAACGGAAGGACAAGTCATCAAGGAGGTACACAAAACGAAGACATCAAGCTCATGTTGGTGAATGGGTATCCGGCTCCGACTCCGACAATCACTCCGAGAGAAGCTATCACTCCGACTCCGAATATACTCAAGATGAAGGTGTTGCCGGTCTAGCACTTGTGTCAACCAACTCCTACGACATATTTGATTCACCAAATGAAGGAATTGGAAGATGCTTCATGGCCAAAGGTCCAAAGGTAATACATCCTAAGTATGTTGATTTCGATAGTGATGAAGATGACTTGCTTCTGGATGATGATTTACTTGTTGACAACTCTAGTGATGGATACTATGATGAAACGTCAATTAATCATGCTAATCAAGATAAAACAAATGACAATGATAAGGAGAAGATTGAGCTTCTAACTGAAGAACTAAACACTCTTAAGTTGGCTCATGAAACTATCTTCGAAGATCTTCGAGAACTTTTAAGGGCTCATGAGAAGTTATGCTTTGAAAAGCTCAAATCTTGAGCAAGAGCATGAGTTCTTAAAAGCAATCAATGATGATCTCCGTAAGAAAAGTTCTTCTTACATTGCCAAGCGTTTACTCTTATCTACTTACATGCCTCAAGTCAAGTCTAATAACAAGTACAAGAAAGATCCTTCCTCTAGTAGTAACAATAATAATGTCAAATCCAATATTGTTGCTTCTAGTAGTTCTCTTGATTCCACTAATGATTCTCTTAGACAAGTTACACTTGAGCAAGAAAATAGCTTATTGAATGGAATTATAGAGAAAGGTGTTTACAAGAGCCTTGCCGGGAGTAAGCAATTCGAGGAAATTGTACGCAAGCAAGGAAGTTACCGGAAGAATCAAGGTGTTGGTTTTGAACGAAAGTTCAATGCCAATGGAGTTGAGTGGGAAGAAGATCAATACCCCAAGACGAAGTTTGTTCCTCAACAAGAGAAGTATGATCCTACTTCCTTGAAAGGAACACAAGCACAAGATGATCTTCCACCACAAGACCACAAGAACAAAGGCAAGGACAAGCTTCAAGAAGAGATTGATGCATTTGAAGAAGCACCTAAGGCCTCGTTCAAGTGGGTTCCCAAGACTACGTCAAGTTCTACTTCATCAAGTACAACTACAACTCCAAGGATTCCCATCAAGATGATGTGGATCCCGAAGAAGAAGAACTAGAGAGTTCTTGAGGGTGACTCCGCCAACATTCTTCACTCATATCATTATGGCAAGAACAAGTGCAATCAACTTCCACATCTTGCACTAGTTCAAGGAGTCACAAACCCTCATATTGGTAAGGCAAGGGACAAGGTAACCTAATGATTTCATGGACATCATCTTGTGTGTGCATCACTCTATGTCCATGGATATTCTTGTTTGTTCCTTGTGGGACTAACCCATGTAGGTAAGTTGAAAGTGCAACTCACTCCAAAGGATTGCTCCAAATGATCTACATCAACATTGAGCATCCACATCTTCAACACCTACATAAAGTCATCATCAACAAAACCCAAGGTTATTTCATCCCTCTAAAAGGGGATCTCACATCTAGGGGGAGCTTAACTCTAAGAATTGAGTCAAAGCAACTCTAATGGTGTGAACACATCAATGCATTATGTAAAAGTGGCAACCCCACTTGAGCTTAAACGATGAGTATGACCTATGATCAAATGTTTTCATTTGACTCCTAAGTCAATATACTCATATATAGATGACCTAGTCATTGCCAATTGTTTGATAGATGCTAGAATTGGTTATGCATGTTTTGCCACATGTTTCATTTGCCATCTTATTGTGTGAGCATGTTGGTGCATATTTTACTCATTCAAGGACATCCACTTGTTGTTTTGATTGATTGGCTTCTTTTCTTTTTGCTAAGTGGATGGGCAAGAATGCCTAAGAACCTTCTCTAGCTATCTATGCTTTTCTCGTCTCAAACTCAATTCATGCTACATCACAAAATTTGATCAAGTCAGATTCGAACCACTCTGTGTGAGGAGCACTCGGAGTCCCCGATTCGTCATAGACTTAAACTTCCAAAAATTCTTTGTGATTCTCGGTCTGACCGATTCCTCCATTTCGGTCCTACCGAGATCACTAAGTCGATCTAGGTTTTCAATCTCGGTGCAACCGATTTGAACTTTTCGGTCACACCGAGTTGCTGTAACTGTACACAGTTATGCATATCGGTGCCACCGAGTTGTTCTGTAACACCCCGGATGCAACTTTCCATATTTGTAACTCCAACTCTTGCCATTTTCGGCTATGTGCTATGATATTCCCTCCGTGGTTGGGTTTTTGTTTTTGTTTTGCTTCTTTTCATGTCATGCATCTCATATCATGTCATCATGTGCATCTCATTTGCATACGTGTTCGTCTCATGCATCCGAGCATTTTCCCCGTTGTCCGTTTTGCATTCCGACACTCCCACATGCACCGGCGCACCTTTCTTGTTCTTTTTCGTGTGCGGGTGTTGAACGTTCTCGGAATGGACCGAGCCTTGCCAAGTGGCCCTAGTATAGCACCGGTAGACCACCTGTCAAGTTTTGGGTCATTTGGAGCTCGTTTGATACTCCAACGGTTAACCGGGTAACCGCAAAGGCCTCTTTTGGGTTGCAGCCCAACACCCCTCCAAAACAGCCCAAAAACCCATCTAAGTCACTTCCATGCTCTCGGTCGTTCGATCACGATCGTGTGGGCGAAAACCGCACTCCATTTGGAGTCTCCTAGCTCCCTCTACCTATAAATACGTGCACCCCTCCTCCATTTCCGGATCCCCAAACCCTAGCCCGCTCCTCCTCCGCCGCCGGACACGTCCGGGCGAGCCGATCGCGTCCGCCGCCGCGCCGCAGCCACTCCGGGCGCGCCATGTGGCGCCCCGCGCCCCACATCACCGCCGACCCGCGGGCCCTCCGAGGCCCGTTGCCGGCCCCCGCGGCCCGCGAGCGTCCCGCCGCCCGCGCCCGAGGCGCCCCCGCGCTGGATCCCCGCCGCCTCGCCGGCGACCACAGCCCGCGCCGCCCGCCGACCAATACCTGCGCGACGCCGTCCCCGACCGGAGCTCCGGCGCCGCCTCTCGCCGGTCCCGCCGCCGCCGCCGCCCGGGACCTCGTCGCCGTCCTCTGCCGCCCCGCCCGCGGCTCCCTGGCCCAGCCGCCGCAGGCCCCGCCGCCATCCGCCCCAAGCTCCCTCTCCGGCTTCCCCGACTCCGGCGGACCTCGTACCCCGAGCCGGCACAGATCCAGATCCGGTTGACTTTCCCCGACCCCAAATTTCGTCTAAGTCTTTTCTGTGTCATAAAATTGTTGCATGTTCATCGCATCATATGTCTGCATCCATAGCTCCGTTTTGTGCGTATAATATGTCAAATTGTTCGTCTCGACGAGTACTTCATTTCGTTCCATTGCATCATTTACATTTGAGCTCATCTTGATGCCCGAAATGCTGTTGGAAGGGGGCTATGTGATGTTAGTTTTTGTTTCTTAACAGAACATGCACTTTTGTCATTTTTGCCATGATTAATGTGTGCATCTTATGTACTTGAGCCCTACATATGTTTTGATCTATGCCATGCCAGCTTTACAGGGGTGTATGCCATGTATTTTTGTGATCTCTGTGGTGACTAGCACAAGATTGCAAACTAGGGATGATAATGTTGCTGATTTCAGGAACTTAGTAATTTCACTAAGTCATGTCCTGATGTTATTTTTATGCCATGTGTTCATGTTGTTACAGAGAGATCTATGCCCATTTTGAGCATGATCAGTAAGGGTGTTTCAACATATGGATGTGCTCTATCCACCCATGCCTTTGTTGGCATTTATGGAGTAGTCTAGCATGTCATTTTCGTGCTCTACTTTTGCTTCAAAATGTTTCCTGGCAGATTGTTTACATGATATTCAATTTTCACAAGTTTGTTGTAGTTGATCCGTGTATGCTATGATGTTGTTCTTGCCATGTATAGCTTCTATGCCATGTCTTCTTGATGGGTGTATGCTTAGTTTATCATGAGATGCTCTGTAGTGAGTGCATCGAGCTCACGAACATGCCTACTTGTTATCTGTTTTTGCCATGTCCAGTTTTGTTTTTCTGCTAAGTCTGAGATCTGTAATGAAACTTGCTATGTTTACATGGGTGCCATCATTTCTTATGGTCCTTTTTGGCTTATGGTCAGTAAGGGACTTTTGATCTATGCTTTGAGTAGATTCCTGCCATGTCTTGTTTTGCTATTATAAGTTCCTGTAGCTTGTTGTTTGCTTGCTCTAAACATGCCTTCCTGATGTTAATTTCTGACATATTAGTGTTTTCACTAAGTCTGTGAACCTGATATTTTTGCACTTTCACCATGCTTGATTGAGCCTGTTATGATGTGATTTAGCCGTAGCTCAGTGTTCCTCTTTTGTTAAGCATCTCCTGTAGATCACTGTCATATGCCTTGTTTTTATGTTGGGGTGTTGTAGCATAGTTTCTTGTTGCATGCTAAGTAGCATCGTGCTGCTAAACGCAGATTCGCGTCATTCTTGTTTTGCTTGTCATTTGCAAACCGTGCATCCGATTCCGGTGATCTTTATATCGATTTCAACCGAAATCATCTCATCTTTCCAGCGGAATACTTGGTTTGCCAAGTTGATGCCTTGTTCATCATTTTCCTTCCGGAGCACACATATGCACTGCATATCACATCTCGCATAGCATGTCATGTATTGCATCATGTTGCTTGTGCATTGTTCCATGTTTGATTGTGGTTACATTGCTTGTGTTCTTGCTTTGGGTAGAGACGGGAGACGAGTACGTGAACGAGGAACCTATTGAGAATGCCTACGAGGATCAAGCCTTCGACAACTCTGAGAACCTTGCAGGCAAGATGACCATACCCTCGAAATCACTTCCATCTTTGCTTGCTAGATGCTCGCTCTTTTGCTATGCCTGTGCTACGTTACATACCACTTGCTATATCATGCCACCCATATTGCCATGTCAAATCTCTAACCATCCTTTCCTAGCAAACCGTTGTTTGGCTATGTTACCGCTTTTGCTCAGCCCCTCTTATAGCGTTGCTAGTTGCAGGTGAAGATGAAGTTTGTTCCTTGTTGGAACATGGATACTTTGGGATATCACAATATCTCTTGTTTAATTAATGCACCTATATACTTGGTAAAGGGTGGAAGGCTCGGCCTTATGCCTGGTGTTTTGTTCCACTCTTGCCGCCCTAGTTTTTGTCATACCGGTGTTATGTTCCTTGATTTTGCGTTCCTTACACGGTTGGGTGATTTATGGGACCCCCCCTGACAGTTCGCTTTGAATAAAACTCCTCCAGCAAGGACCAACCTTGGTTTTACCATTTGCTACCTAAGCCTTTTTCCCTTGGGTTTTCGCGAGCCCAAGGGTCATCTTTATTTAACCCCCCGGGTGAATGCTCCTCTGAGTGTTGGTCCAAACTAGAGCCACTTGCGGTGCCGCCCTGAGGCAACTTGGGGTATCCTCGGTTGCCGTACGTAGTGTTCATCCGGATGTGCCCTGAGAACGAGATATGTGCAGCTCCTATCGGGATTTGTCGGCACAATCGGGCGGCTTTGCTAGTCTTGTTTTACCATTGTCGAAATGTCTTGCGAACCAGGATTCCGAGACTGATCGGGTCTTCCCGGGAGAAGGTTTATCCTTCGTTGACCGTGAGAGCTTATGATGGGCTAAGTTGGGACACCCCTGCAGGGTATTATCTTTTGAAAGCCGTGCCCGCAGTTATGAGGCAGATGGGAATTTGTTAATGTCCGGTTGTAGAAAACCTGAAGTTGACCTTAATTAAAATACATCAACCGCGTGTGTAACTGTGATGGTCTCTTCTCGGCGGAGTCCGGGAAGTGAACACGGTGTTGGAGTTATGTTTGGCGTAGGTTGCTCTAGGATCACTTCTTGATCACTACTAGCTTCTCGACCGTGCCTTGCTTCTCTTCTCGCTCTCTTTTGCGAATGTAGCCACCATATATGCTAGTCGCTTGCTGCAGCTCCACCTCACCACTCTGTCCTACCTATAAGCTTAAATAGTCTTGATCTCGCGGGTGTGAGATTGTTGAGTCCCCGTGACTCACAGATTCTACCAAAACAGATGCAGGTACCGATGATACCAGCGCAAGTGGCGCAATCGAGCTCAAGGGGGAGTTTGACGAGGACCGTGGTCGTTACTTTGTTTCATTTCTAGACGATCAGTAGTGAAGCCCAGTTGGGACGATCGGGGATCTGTGTGGCATTTGGGGTAGTCTTCTTTAATTTTGGTACCGTAGTCGGACCTTGAGTGTAATCTGAATGATGGATGTTTAATTATGTATTGTGTGAAGTGGCAACTGTAAGCCAACTATGTATCTTTTTCCCTTATGTATTACATGGGTTGTGTGAAGATTACCTCACTTGCGACATTGCTTTCAATGCGGTTATGCCTCTAAGTCGTGCTTCGACACGTGGGAGATATAGCCGCATCGAGGGCATTACAAGTTGGTAATCAGAGCCATCCCCGACTTAGGAGCCCCCCTGCTTGATTGTTTGCTGGCGATGTTGAGTCTAGAACAAAAATGTTTTGAGTCTTAGGATTATATATATCGGAGAGAAGGATTCTTTCGTCGCTCTGGTGAGTCTAGAACAAAAATGTTTTGAACAAAAATGTTTTACTCCTCAGTCCCTTCGTCGCTCTGGTGAGGTCTCCTGACATAGAAGTTTTGACTTTCCTCTCCTCAAATTTCACTAAAAAAATTTAGGATCACGCGGGTATCTTGGAATCGTTCCGATGGTTTTGTGACGAGAACATTGTTCTTGGTGCCTCCTGACATTTAGGGGTTGTGGCAGTGTCCCGGGGAGTTGAGCTCCGAGGTGTTGTCGTCACAATTTTATCATTGCAGTTCTGGAATACCTGAGTTTTGCCGACATTGAAAATCTCTTTTATGCAGTTGTTGGTGAGATAACCCCGATAACCCAGTACTGAGGTGAGTACGGGAGTATTGCCATGACTCGTATAACGGATGCTTTTCGAAGGTTGAGGTACACGATTTTCGAAGGTTTCTTGGTTATGTGTTGACGAATGGATACAGCTGGATGTAGGGATTGTTAGTTTGGGTGAGATATATTGCTACCCCTGTATCCCCAACACCTGATTGCATAACCGGAAAGTTTCAGGAGTTTATAGGTGGGATTCAAGTAGCTCTAGCATTTCTTCCCGCAGATATTTGGTTTGTGATTGGGTAATCCTTACCACTTATTTGTTCCATGTCGTACCTTGTTTTTTTTCATTCATCAATCTCTTATCAAGTGGCTTCTCACCTTAATGGACGTGATGTTTACTTTGGAATTCATTCGTTCATCCCTGTTCGAATGTTTATTGTGAAGACTATATGTTGCAAATTCTATCCGTTGATTCAACTTGTCTATCTGTCTATCAAGATGCTAACGGATGTCACCCTCTTCAGGATGGCTCCGCCAACGCGTCAGAATCCGGAACACAGTGATGGGAGTCAGGCGAACCCTCCACCTCCACCTCCGCCTCCGGAGGCATGGCAAACTTTGATGGCAACCACTAACGCCAATGCTCAGTTGTTGATTCAGCTGATGCAAGAGCGTAACCAAGGCCAAGGCAACCAAGGGAATCAAGGTCAAGGGCAGTTCAACCATCAGCCTTAGTTCCCTACCCTCAACCAGTTCCTTGCAAATCAGCCAAAGTCTTTCAGCTACTGTGTCGAGGCCACAGACGCCGACGATTGGCTCGTGGATATCAACAAGCATTTCGAATGCAGCAATGTCAGGCCTGAGGACTACGTCGAGTTCGCGTCTTTTCAGCTCTAGGATCAAGCAGCTGATTGGTTCCAGCAATACAAGGATTCTAGAGGGGGTCGAGTGATTACTTGGACTGATTTCTGTCGGGACTTTAAAGCTCACCACATTCCTACCAGTGTTGTTGAGAGCAAGCGTGAGGAGTTCCGCAATCTCAAGCAAGGCAACATGTCAGTGTATGAAAACAACAAGCAGTTTCAGAAACTTGCTCGCTTTGCTAAACAAGACGTTCCTGATGAAAAGAGTATGATCTACCAATTCAGAGGTGGCCTTAGAGAGGATCTGCAGTTAGCTCTCATTCTTGTTGAGCCTACTCAGTTTGATCAATTCTACAATATGGCCCTCAAGCAAGAAGGTGCTCAGCTCAAGTGTGAGGCTTCAAAGAAGAGAATCAGGGATGCAGTTCAGTTTTCTTCTTCCTCTCAAGGCGCAGCTAAGCAGCAAAAGTTCTACCTTCCTCCTCCTCCGTTTCGTCAGCCTTACCAGCAGAAGAACTCAGGTGGTCGTGGATCTTCCCACCCACCCAACCCAAGCTACCAGAACAAGTCTCAGCCTCAAGCTCCAAGGTCAAATGCTCCTTATCACCGTCCGCTCTCAGAAGTGACTTGCAACAAGTGCCAGCAGAAAGGTCACTATGCGAACAAGTGTTTCAATCAAAGGCGCCTTCCTCCTCCTCCTCCTGTGAGGTCTTCAAGCAATGAAGTGGTCAAGCATAATCCAAAGCATGCAAAGGTGAACATGATGAATGCAGCTAAGGCAGAGGATTCTTCAGATGTGATAATGGGTAATCTTCCAGTTAACTCTATTCCTGCAAAAGTCTTATTTGATACTGGTGCATCGCTTTCTTTCATTTCAAGACCTTTTGTTGCCAAGCATGAGTTTGTGACGGAAAAGATTCCTGTCCCGTTGAAGATTGTGTCCCCGGGTAAGCAAATGACATCTAATAATTGTGTCCCGGATGTTTCTATCAAGATGGGCGACTATAGATTTCTATCTTCTCCAATGGTTCTTGGCGACTCTGATATTGATCTAATTCTCGGGATGGACTGGCTTTCTAAGCACAAGGCTCAGCTTGATTGTGCTGCCAGGGAAATTCAATTGACACACTCTTCTGAGGATGTTGTCATCTATGCCGCTCGTGATGAAACCATTCGGTTGTTTTCTCTCAATGAGAAGGGCGAGCTACACGCAATCTCTCAAATTCCAGTCGTTTGTGAGTACCAAGATGTCTTTCCAGAAGAGCTTCCGGGTATGCCTCCGCATCGGCCAGTCGAATTCGTTATCGATCTTGAGCCTGGCACTGAACCCGTTTGCAAGCGTCCATACAAGCTTGGACCTGAAGAACTGAAGGAATTGAAGAAACAGCTCGATGAACAAGAGCGTCTGGGTTTGATCAGACCGAGTTCATCCCCATGGGGTTGTGGAGTTCTTTTTGTCCAGAAGAAGGATGGCACGGACCGACTTTGCGTCGATTACTGTCCATTGAACAAGAATACAATCAAGAACAAATATCCACTTCCCAACATCAATGAGCTATTCGAGCAACTCAAAGGTGCTAAAGTTTTCTCCAAGCTTGACCTCCGCGTGGGTTATCATCAGATTCGCATTCGTGAACAAGATATCCCCAAGACAGCATTCAGAACAAGCTATGGTTCTTATGAATATACTATCATGTCTTTCGGCCTTGTCAATGCTCCTCCAACATTCTCTCGAATGATGAACTTTATCTTCAACCCCTACACCAATGATTTCGTCTTGGTGTATCTCGATGATATTTTGGTCTTCTCCAAGAACAAGCAGGATCATGCCAAACATTTGCGATTGGTACAAGCTCAGAGAGCATCAATTCTATGCGAAGTTTTCCAAATGTGTGTTCTGGCTTGATGAAGTTCTTTATCTTGGTCACATCATCTCCGCTAAGGGCATCGCTGTTAATCCCAAGAAGGTGTCTTTAATTGTGAATTGGGAACCTCCTCAGAATGTCAAGCAGCTCCGCAGTTTTCTTGGTCTTGCAAGCTATTGTCGAAGATTTGTTGAGAACTTCTCTAAGTTTGCAAAGCCTCTTTCCAACCTCCTCCAGAAGCATGTCAAGTATGTCTGGACGCCTGAGTGTGACGTCGCTTTCAACACCCTCAAAGAGAAGCTAGTCACAGCTCCTGTTTTGACTCCTCCTAATGAATGCAAGCCATTCAAAGTATTCTGTGATGCTTCTCTTCAAGGTCTCGGTGCTGTGTTAATGCAAGAGAAGAAAGTTGTGGCCTATACCTCTCGCCAGTTGAAGCCCAACGAAAAGAACTATCCCACTCACGATCTCGAGTTGGCGACAGTTGTCCATGCATTGATAACATGGAGACATCTCTTGTTGGGAAGGAAAGTGGACATTTTCACCGATCACAAGAGTCTCAAGTATATCTTCACTCAACCCAACCTCAACCTCAGGCAAACTCGATGGGTCGAAATGATTAAAGAGTACAATCCAAGTATTGAATATACTCCTGGCAAGGCGAATGTGATTGCAGATGCTCTGAGCAGAAAGGCTTATTGCAACAGCTTAATTCTCAAGCCTTTCCAACCGGACCTTTGTGAAGCTTTCCGCAAGCTGAATCTTCAAGTTGTTCCTCAAGGCTTTCTTGCCAACCTCATAGTCTCTCCTACTTTGGAAGATCAGATTCGTGAGGCACAACTCCTGGATACCATGGTGAAGAAGGTGAAACGTGGTATTGACAAGGGCATTTCCAAATACAAGTGCTATCACTTGGATGACAAAGATACTCTTTTCTTTGAGGATCGTATTGTGGTTCCCAAAGGCGATCTGAGAAAAGTCATCATGAATGAGGCACACAATTCCCTCCTATCCATTCATCCTGGAAGTACGAAGATGTACCATGACCTCAAGCAGTCGTATTGGTGGACTCGAATGAAGCGAGAAATTGCTCAATTCGTGAATGAATGTGATGTCTGCAGAAGGGTGAAAGCAGAACACCAAAGACCAGCTGGTCTCCTTCAACCTCTTGCTATTCCAGAATGGAAGTTTGACCATATCGAGATGGACTTCATGACTGGATTCCCTAAGTCCAAGCGTGGAAATGATGCTATCTTCATTGTCATTGACAAGCTTACTAAAGTGGCTCATTTTCTTCCTATCAAAGAATCTATCACAGCAGCTCAGCTGGCAGAGCTATACATCTCCAGAATTGTATCCTTGCACGGTATTCCACAATTGATCTCTTCAGACCGTGGAAGCATCTTCACTTCTAAGTTCTGGGACTCCTTTCAGAAGGCCATGGGCACCAACATTCGTTTCAGCACAGCTTTCCATCCTCAAACTAGTGGCCAAGTCGAGCGAGTCAATCAAATCCTTGAAGACATGCTCAGGGCTTGTGTCATTTCCTTTGGCATGAAGTGGGAAGATTGTCTTCCATATGCCGAGTTCTCCTACAACAACAGCTTCCAAGCGAGTTAGGGAAAGGCCCCATTCGAAATTCTCTATGGCAGAAAGTGTCGTACTCCTCTCAATTGGTCCGAGACAGGTGAACGCCAACTTCTTGGCAACGACTTGATCAGAGAAGCCGAAGAAATGTGCAAAGTCATTCGTGAGAATCTCAAAGCCGCGCAATCGCGCCAGAAGAGCTATTATGATGACAAGCACCGTGATGTGGCTTTTGAAATCGGAGACCATGTCTACCTCCGCGTCTCTCCAATGAAAGGCACTCATCGCTTTGGTATCAAAGGGAAGCTTGCCCCTAGATACGTGGGTCCTTTCAAGATCATTGGCAAAAGAGGCGATCTCGCCTATCAACTTGAGCTCCCATCCAACTTTGCAAACGTGCACGATGTGTTTCACGTGTCATAGCTTCGCAAGTGCTTCAAGATTCCTGAGCGCACTATCAACTTTGAAGAAATTGACCTCCAAGAAGATCTCTCTTATCATGAGCACCCCGTTGCTATTCTTGAAGAAACCGAGTGCAAGACTCGCAACAAGTCAATCAAATTCCCAAAAGTGAAGTGGTCACACCATTCCGACCGAGAAGCCACCTGGGAGCGCGAGGATCACCTCCGTTCCGAATATCCGGAGCTCTTTCAGTCCTAGATCTCGGGACGAGATCCTCTTGTAGTGGTGGAGTGTTGTAACACCCCGGATGCAACTTTCCATATTTGTAACTCCAACTCTTGCCATTTTCGGCTATGTGCTATGATATTCCCTCCGTGGTTGGGTTTTTGTTTTCGTTTTGCTTTTGTTCATGTCATGCATCTCATATCATGTCATCATGTGCATCTCATTTGCATACGTGTTCGTCTCATGCATCCGAGCATGTTCCCCGTTGTCCGTTTTGCATTCCGACACTCCCACATGCACCGGCGCACCCCTCTTGTTCTTTTTCGTGTGCGGGTGTTAAACGTTCTTGGAATGGACCGAGACTTGCCAAGTGGCCCTGGTATAGCACCGGTAGACCACCTGTCAAGTTTTGGGTCATTTGGAGCTCGTTTGATACTCCAACGGTTAACCGGGTAACCGCAAAGGCCTCTTTTGGGTTGCAGCCCAACACCCCTCCAAAACAGCCCAAAAACCCATCTAAGTCACTTCCATGCTCTCGGTCGTTCGATCACGATCGTGTGGGCGAAAACCGCACTCCATTTGGAGTCTCCTAGCTCCCTCTACCTATAAATACGTGCACCCCTCCTCCATTTCCGGATCCCCAAACCCTAGCCCGCTCCTCCTCCGCCGCCGGACACGTCTGGGCGAGCCGGACGTGTCCGCCGCCGCGCCGCAGCCACTCCGGGCGTGCCACGTGGCGCCCCGCGCCCCACATCGCCGCCGACCCGCGGGCCCGCCGAGGCCCGTCGCCGGCCCCCGCGGCCCGCGAGCGTCCCGCCGCCCACGCCCGAGGCGCCCCCGCGCTGGATCCCCGCCGCCTCGCCGGCGACCGCAGCCCGCGCCGCCCGCCGACCTCCGCCCACGCGACGCCGTCCCCGCGACCGGAGCTCCGGCGCCGCCTCTCGCCGGTCCCACCGCCGCCGCCGCCCGGGACCTCGTCGCCGTCCTCTGCCGCCCCGCCCGCGGCTCCCTGGCCCAGCCGCCGCAGGCCCCGCCGCCATCCGCCCCGAGCTCCCTCTCCGGCTTCCCCGACTCCGGCGGACCTCGTACCCCGAGCCGGCGCAGATCCAGATCCGTTTGACTTTCCCCGACCCCAAATTTCTTCTAAGTCTTTTCTCTGTCATAAAATTGTTGCATGTTCATCGCATCATATCTCTGCATCCGTAGCTCCGTTTCGTGCGTATAATATGTCAAATTGTTCGTCTCGACGAGTACTTCATTTCATTCCATTGCATCATTTACATTTGAGCTCATCTTGATGCCCGAAATGCTGTTGGAAGGGGGCTATGTGATGTTAGTTTTTGTTTCTTAACAGAACATGCACTTTTGTCATTTTTTCCATGATTAATGTGTGCATCTTATGTACTTGAGCCCTACATATGTTTTGATCTATGCCATGCCAGCTTTACAGGGGTGTATGCCATGTATTTTTGTGATCTCTGTGGTGACTAGCACAAGCTTGCAAACTAGGGATGATAATGTTGCTGATTTCAGGAACTTAGTAATTTCACTAAGTCATGTCCTGCTGTTATTTTTATGCCATGTGTTCATGTTGTTACAGAGAGATCTATGCCCATTTTGAGCATGATCAGTAAGGGTGTTTTGAACATATGGATGTGCTCTATCCATCCATGCCTTTGCTGGCATTTATGGAGTAGTCTAGCATGTCATTTTCGTGCTCTACTTTTGCTTCAAAATGTTTCCTGGCAGATTGTTTACATGATATTCAATTTTCACAAGGTTGTTGTAGTTGATCTGTGTATGCTATGATGTTGTTCTTGCCATGTATAGCTTCTATGCCATGTCTTCTTGATGGGTGCATGCTTAGTTTATCATGATATGCTCTGTAGTGAGTGCATCGAGCTCACGAACATGCCTACTTGTTATCTGTTTTTGCCATGTCCAGTTTTTCTGCTAAGTTTGAGATCTGTAATGAAACTTGCTATGTTTACATGGGTGCCATCATTTCTTATGGTCCTTTTTGGCTTATGGTCAGTAAGGGACTTTTGATCTATGCTTTGAGTAGATTCCTGCCATGTCTTGTTTTGCTATTATAAGTTCCTGTAGCTTGTTGTATGCTTGCTCTAAACATGCCTTCCTGATGTTAATTTCTGACATATTAGTGTTTTCACTAAGTCTGTGAACCTGATATTTTTGCACTTTCACCATGCTTGATTGAGCCTGTTATGATGTGATTTAGCCGTAGCTCAGTGTTCCTCTTTTGTTAAGCATCTCCTGTAAATCACTGTCATATGCTTTGTTTTTATGTTGGGGTGCTGTAGCATAGTTTCTTGTTGCATGCTAAGTAGCATCGTGCTGTTAAACGCAGATTCGCGTCATTCTTGTTTTGCTTGTCATTTGCAAACCGTGCATCCGATTCCGGTGATCTTTATATCGATTTCAACCGAAATCATCTCATCTTTCCAGCGGCATACTTGGTTTGCCAAGTTGATGCCTTGTTCGTCATTTTCCTTCCGGAGCACACATATGCATTGCATATCACATCTCGCATAGCATGTCATGAATTGCATCATGTTGCTTGTGCATTGTTCCATGTTTGATTGTGGTTCCATTGCTTGTGTTCTTGCTTTGGGTAGAGCCGGGAGACGAGTACGTGAACGAGGAACCTGTTGAGAATGCCTACGAGGATCAAGCCTTCGACAACTCTGAGAACCTTGCAGGCAAGATGACCATACCCTCGAAATCACTTCTATCTTCGCTTGCTAGATGCTCGCTCTTTTGCTATGCCTGTGCTACGTTACCTACCACTTGCTATATCATGCCACCCATATTGCCATGTCAAACCTCTAACCATGCTTTCCTAGCAAACCGTTGTTTGGCTATGTTACCGCTTTTGCTCAGCCCCTCTTATAGCGTTGCTAGTTGCAGGTGAAGATGAAGTTTGTTCATTGTTGGAACACGGATACTTTGGGATATCACAATATCTCTTGTTTAATTAATGCACCTATATACTTGGTAAAGGGTGGAAGGCTCGGCCTTATGCCTGGTGTTTTGTTCCACTCTTGCCGCCCTAGTTTCCGTCATACCGGTGTTATGTTCCTTGATTTTGTGTTCCTTACGTGGTTGGGTGATTTATGGACCCCCCTGACAGTTCGCTTTGACTAAAACTGCTCCAGCAAGGCCCAACCTTGGTTTTACCATTTGCCACCTAAGCCTTTTTCCCTTGGGTTTTTGCGAGCCCAAGGGTCATCTTTATTTAACCCCCCGGGCCAATGCTCCTCTGAGTGTTGGTCCAAACTAGAGCCACTTGCGGTGCCGCCCTGAGGCAACTTGGGGTATCCTCGGTTGCCGTACGTAGTGTTCATCCGGATGTGCCCTGAGAACGAGATATGTGCAGCTCCTATCGGGATTTGTCGGCACAATCGGGCGGCTTTGCTAGTCTTGTTTTACCATTGTCGAAATGTCTTGCGAACCGGGATTCCGAGACTGATCGGGTCTTCCCGGGAGAAGGTTTATCCTTCGTTAACCGTGAGAGCTTATGATGGGCTAAGTTGGGACACCCCTGCAGGGTATTATCTTTCGAAAGCCGTGCCTGCGGTTATGAGGCAGATGGGAATTTGTTAATGTCCGGTTGTAGAAAACCTGAAGTTGACCTTAATTAAAATACATCAACCGCGTGTGTAACTGTGATGGTCTCTTCTCGGCGGAGTCCAGGAAGTGAACACGGTGTTGGAGTTATGTTTGGTGTAGGTTGCTCTAGGATCACTTCTTGATCACTACTAGCTTCTCGACCGTGCCTTGCTTCTCTTCTCGCTCTCTTTTGCGAATGTAGCCACCATATATGCTAGTCGCTTGCTGCAGCTCCACCTCACCACTCTGTCCTACCTATAAGCTTAAATAGTCTTGATCTCGAGGGTGTGAGATTGCTGAGTCCCCGTGACTCACAGATTCTACCAAAACAGATGCAGGTACCGATGATACCAGCGCAAGTGGTGCAATCAAGCTCAAGTTGGAGTTTGACGAGGACCGTGGTCGTTACTATGTTTCATTTCCAGGCGATCAGTAGTGGAGCCCAGTTGGGACGATCGGGGATCTGTGTGGCATTTGGGGTAGTCTTCTTTAATTTTGGTACCGTAGTCGGACCTTGAGTGTAATTTGAATGATGGATGTTTAATTATGTATTGTGTGAAGTGGCGACTGTAAGCCAACTATGTATCTTTTTCCCTTATGTATTACATGGGTTGTGTGAAGATTACCTCACTTGCGACATTGCTTTCAATGCGGTTATGCCTCTAAGTCATGCTTCGACACGTGGGAGATATAGCTGCATCGAGGGCGTTACATGTTCCACTCGGTCACACCGACAGGGTCGGGCTATATATATAGTCACGGGCAAAAATTTGGAAATTTCTCCGAACCTCTTTGCCCGCGCAATAGCTCGCTCTGCCTCCAGGGTCTCCGGATCGTCTCCTCGTCGCCAGCCACCTCCTATCGCTGGTCTCCGCTGCTGTCAACGGATTTCACCCCCGCCGTTGCCGCCGTAGCGAGTTCATCGACAAGATAGGGTATGGACTCGATCACTGTGCTATCCTCGTCCGATTCCTAGCACATTGTGTTCTTACTGATTCTTGCCATGATTGAAACACTCCTATCCAGTCAATGCAATCCTTAGATTAGATGAGATTCAAAAATTTAGGGTTAGGTTTCCGCCGAAACCATCTCGGACCCACCGAGTTGAAAAACTCGGTCCCACCAATTTGGCTAACGCCATTGCACTAGTAACTCTCGGTCTAACCGAGAATTGCTAATCGATGAGACCGATTTTAGGACTTTGTGAAACCCTAGCAGTCTCGGTGCCACCAAGCAGTGACTCGGTCCAACCGAGTTCATCAGTTTAGGTTCCAAAACTGCTTCGGTATCACCGAGTTTGAAAATCGGTTGATCCGAAATGCTTTCTATGGAAAACTAAAACTGAATTTTTGAATCATTCTTTTACAAAAATCTCTGCATTTTGTGATGCTCATCCACTCTATCTCATCTATAACTCTTCACAGGGTCAGCAGTCAATGTTTGCAGCATGTCATACCAGAGTGACAGCCAGAACAAGGAAGAAGAGAAGGTTCACATGAGTGAGGGCACTAGTCCCTCAAGTTCTTCTGATGATGGCAGCAGAAGAACTCCTAGCATTTTGCCTAAAGCAGCCACAAGAACCAGAAGGAAGAGAACCTGAGACTCTGAGGATGAGGACTATGTGGCAGCTGAAGATGAGGCTACTTCCAAGAAGGTAGTGCTCAAAAAGGAGTATGGCTCAGCAAAGAACACTAAACCTGGACTCAATAGGAAAGTTCCTGCCAAGAGGACACCTATGCTGAAGGTCAGAGGATCTACTCAAGTGCCTGAACCCAAAGAGGCACCTGCAAAGAGAGTCACAACTTCCAAACCCAAGAAAGTTCCCACTGGAGAAACTATGAAGTTTACCATTGAATCAGAAGATGAAGCTGCTCAGGATAAGAACAAGAAGAGAGCCAGAACCACTACTGCCCAGGTTCTTGGAAATCCCTCAATGAGGAGAGACTCTGAAGAGGAAGAAGAGGTTGCTGCACCAGCACCCAAGGCACCAAAGCTTATGGGTGATGCTATTAGATCAGGGGCTGCAACATCAAAGCATGTCGGATTTCGGGTTCCGGCAGACCCTTGAGGTTCGAACACTGGGGTGCGCGCGGAGATTTCGCCCGCTACCTACCTGCTCCTCGCCGAATTGCTAGGATCTAAACTACGAACAGAACAACACAAGAGACACAGGGTTTATACTGGTTCAGGCCACCATTGTGGTGTAATACCCTACTCCAGTGTGTGGTGTGGTGGATTGCCTCTTGGGCTGATGATGAACAATACAAGGAAGAACAGCCTCGCGAGGGTCTGTTCTTGGCTGGTGTGATGAACTGCTAGGAGGAGTTCAGTCTCTCTCTCTCTCTATCCCAGATGTATGCCAGATGCTCGATCTAGCCTCTTGATACACAATCTTCCATCCTCCCTACCCTGGGGGTGGCTAGTCCTATTTATAGGCAAAGGCCCTGGGCCTCTCCCCAAATATTGAGCGGGAAGGGCGCCAACAATTGGCCATTTTGAAGGGGAACAACGGGTACACTTATCCTGACTAAAGTTGGTCCTTGCCTGTCAAAGGCTCTAGTGGTGACGCCTGCTTGGGCTCCACAACGACTTCCTCCCTACCGTTGGGCTGGTCTAAGTCTTGTTGCACCGAAATGGATGCCTTTGCTTGATGCTCTCGCCTGCGCTTGCTCCCTTTGCACCAAATAGGAAAGGAGGAAACTGCGCGGGCTGGCGCCCGACTGGCGCCCTTGGTCGTCATGGCTTGCGTCATGGGCACCTTGCGAGGTACCCCGCCTTGAACTCTCCGCCTCCTCGTGAGCCAGCCTGATGAGGCCATGCTTGAGGAAGCTCCTTGTCGTCTGCCCCGCGAGGCTTGGCCCCTTGCAAGGGTCTTGAGCTTGTGTTGATGAAGATGGGCCGTGCTGGGGCCCCTTTGAGCCACGCCGCAGGCCGCAGGCAGGCAAGTCTGGGGACCCCCGTTCCAAGAACGCCGATAGTAGCCCCCGGGCCCACGGCACGCCCGGACTTGGCCGAGAGGCGAAAGGGCAAGTGCGAAGCGTCGCAGGCCCTAACAGCCTGCGGCCTTGGGCTCCGTGTGGCGGTTGATTGGACGTGGGCGCCTCTGCTCCCCCACAATGCCTTGGTAACCGCACAGATTCAACAAGTCCCTACATGCAAAGCGGGTTATGATTACCTGCGATTGTGGAGGTCGATGGTTGGCCTTCGCCAGCTATAAGTACGGAAAGGCGCGCGCCCTTCAAGTCTATCTCTCCTCGCTTCTCCTTCTTCCTGGTCCTTGCTCCGTCTTGCTGCAATGGCTCCGATCCGCCGGTTCTCCGCGGAAGAGAAGGGAAAGGCTCCCCAAGAGGATCCTGACCCGCTTCCACCGAAGAAACGGCTTGCCCTCTGCCATTGGGGTGAGGGCGCCCACCAGGAAGTGCCGAGGCCCTGGTGTGAGCGGCCACCACCGGGGTTCCCACTTCCCTTGTACGCCCATATCGGGGGCTCTGAAGGAGTCGACACCGAACGCCACGGGCGGAACCGCCGTCGGCGCCGGCGGGTCACGAAGGTGTGCGCCTTTCCCCCTGGAGTCCACGATGAAGGCTCCTCCTGGGAGTTCGTGATTCACGCCGCCACGCCTCCTAAGTCTTGGATTCTCCTTCCCCCTTTCTTCGCCTCCTTCATCCCGAAGGGGGAAACCCTGGGGCTTTGGCTGCAGCACGCCGGCTGCAGCACCCTCGCGACCGGGGCAGAGGTCGCGGTCGTTGCCCCGGGCAAGGTCTTCATGACTCGAGGCTAGGGCGAGGTCGCCCGAATCTGCAGGACAAGGGGCGCCCTCGCGATCCATCTGGAGTACGACGGTGCTTCGGTGATGTCCTTCAAGGTCTTCGATGCAGAGGGTCGCCGACTGGAGTGCTGCCCCGGAAGAGGCGGTCGGGACCCTGCGGCGGTGAGACAAAGGCCGGTCAACCACTCCCTTGGCATCTCCTCAGGCGATGGGGGCGCCGGAGGATCCAGCGACTCCGCCGAGCTCCTCGCGACTCCGGAGACGAGCGACGACAGCTACGAGCCCCCGAGCCTGCGCCGCTCCTGGAGCAGGGCGGGCTCGTTAGGCCGTTGCCGCCCCTGATCTGGATGGGGTTGGCGCCGGTGCCGGACGGCCCACTGTTGATGATGGCGTCTGCCATGATGGTCCCTGTAGTTAGGACTCCTTAGGATTCGCGTCTTTTGTTCCTGCGAGGAGCCA
The DNA here is from genome assembly GCA_963921465.1 of Triticum timopheevii. NCBI lineage: Eukaryota > Viridiplantae > Streptophyta > Magnoliopsida > Poales > Poaceae > Triticum > Triticum timopheevii. The sequence continues at coordinate 113,112,072 of OY997270.1, forward strand.
AGAATATACCCCGCGGGGGCTTGTAAGATGTTTGGAGCTTCGTTTGTCAATACGATCCTCATTGTGAAGCAGTGTGAGATGCTTATTCCGTCTTAGCTTAGTTTCTTCCTTTCAGACCTCGTGAGGGCTTGATGCTCTGCGCCGACAGGTCCCAGTCCCAAGGCGGCTTCAGCTGTCGCTGGTATGCCAGGTCGCGATGCCGTGGTCAAGGCCAGGAGGTGAGCGGCCCGAGGTCCAGTAAGAGCCCCTGAGTTGCGATGTTCAGGAGGTCCCCCTTAGCGCTCAAGCAGCCATCATTCAGTGAAAAAGGAGAGTGACGTTGCTAACACGGGATTGCATTAGGTGCGGGGATGGTGCTGCGATAACTAGTGTTTCCGGAGAGTGACTTATCTCGAGGGTCAGGAAACGCTTCCTGGTGTGGCGCTAGGTCCGTGCCTTGGCTGGCGAGGGGTTGCTTGGCGAGGTCCTCGCGTGCTCCTCCCCTCTCGCCTTCGCTCCCCTTTCTGCTCTACATCCTCGGGTCCCGGCCCTCGAGCGAGTCTCAGCCGTCGCTGGTATGCCAGGCCGTGATGCCGTGGACAAGGCCAGAGGGTGAGGGCTGGAGAGCCAGTAGGAGCCCTGAGTCGCGATGCTCAGGTACCCCCCTTTAACGTGCAAGCGGTTTGCGCGGACGAGAGTGAAGAAGACACCGTGAGGGCCTCGCCTGACGATGCTCCTTGGAGGGACCCTGCAGGCTCATCACAAAAGGAACGAGAGTTCGCTGTGGCAATCGACAGTTAGTCGTTAGTTGCTTTGGAGAGGAGACGAGGCACGAAAGGCCTGGCGAGGTGTATTGGGGAACCCATGAGCCAGCGCGGGACTCACGGGGCCCAACCCCAGGGTGGGTTGCGCCTGGCACTGGGCCTTATCTTGGAGTGTGTTCCTGCAAATTTGGCTAGATGCCGGTTCTCTACGTCCTCGGGTCCTGGCTCTCGAGCTGGTCTCAGCCGTCGCTGGCATGCCAGGTCGCGATGCCATGGACAAGACTAGAGGGTGAGGGCTGGAGAGCCGGTAGGAGCCCTGAGTCGCGATGCTCAGGCACCCCCCCCTTTAACGCGCAAGCTGGGTTAGATGTCAAAACTATACGTCCTCGGGTCCCAGCCCTCGAGCTGGTCTCAGCCGTCGCTGGTATGCCAGGTCGCGATGCCGTGGACAAGACCAGAGGGTGAGGGCTGGAGAGCCGGTAGGAGCCCTGAGTCGCGATGCTCAGGCACCCCCCTTTAACGTGCAAGCTTCCGACATCCAGGAAGAAAAGGTGCCACGGACAGGCACCAAATAACAAGCATGATGGGTCGAAAGCATGGCCCTAAGATAAACGCAAGAAGGGTACACGCCTCTGGGTGAGACCCGAGCGACTTGGGGATGATGCAGCCCGAGGGGCGCCCCCAATAAGGTAAGCTAAGAACATGAAATAAAAGGGATACACGCCACAGGGATGGACCCATGCGGCCTGGGAATAATGCGGACCTGAGGGCGCTCCCAGCTGGAAATGAAATTTAAAGATGTCACTTGATGATGTCGGGGACGAAGGGGTGTTGGTGTAGCAGACTCGGTGGGCTGCGGGAGCCGATTCTCACGAGCCCCCAGGCCCAGGGGCCTCGAGAGGCTCCGGAGGAGCTGGTGGCTCCTCGTGGGCCATCTCCATCTCCACCAGGGCTGTGGAACGCCTGACCTCTTGAGCCTCCAGGATGGCCCTCATGAGGCGATGGTACGTGGCAGCCGCGTTCGGCAAGCCATAATGCATGCGAACGTAGCTGTGGGGCGGACCCTCGCAGCGTCCTACTTGCGAGGGCCAGAAGCGCTCCTGAGACGTGGCTCGGTTGAGCCCTGGTATGTCGATGCAGACGCGCAACCCACCATCCTCGCCTGGATGGGGGGCCACAGCGGGTAAGCGGCGGCTACCTCTCATGACTCTCGACTCCTGTAGCTCCTGAATGGCCTTGCTGACGAGCTCCTGAGGGTTTGGCCCTCCTTGCCTTGCTCCTTCTTGAGGGAAACGTGCTTCGAAACACGCCTCCACGTGGTGCCCAAGCGCCTCCCTCGTGACCTTGGCGAGGTCGGCGGCCCTCCAGGGGACAGCCCTCGAGCCCTGCCTGAGGAGGGCGCCGGGCGCGCTTCCCTATGCGATGAAAGGAGGTTCCCCCTGAGCAGGCGCAGGCCCTGAGGGGCCTGCCTCCTGAGGGGCCGGGCCGGACGATGTCTTCTTCTTCTTGGGGGCAGCCTCGGGAAGCCTCCTGCTTCCGCGATCCGGGTCTTCCAGTGATGCGGCCTGAAAGGCTCGCTCCAGGGAGCACACTGCGTCTCTCTCCTCGCAGGGCACCGTGATGATCCCGCCACTTCCTGGCATCTTGAGGACGTTGTAGCTGTGGTGGGTTACGGCCATGAACTTGGCCAGCGCCGGGTACCCGAGGATGGCGTTGTACGGCAGGCGAATGTGGACGACGTCGAAGTCGATGAGCTCGGTGCGGTAGTCGTCGCGTGCCCCGAAGGTGACAGGGAGGCGGACCTGCCCAATCGGGACCGTGGAGCCGTCGGTGACTCCGGAGAAAGGTTTGGTTGGCTGAAGCTGATTGTAGGGCACTTGGAGATTGTTGAACGTTTCCACGGACAGGACGTTGAGCCTTGCCCCGCCGTCGATGAGGGTCCTGGTGACTAGCACGTTGCTGATGATTGGGGAACAAAGCATCGGGAGGACTCCGGTTGTGGCCGCGCACTTGAGCTGATCCACTGAGCTGAACGTGATGGCGCATGCTGACCACCTAAGAGGGCGCGTGGCCTCGAGCTTGGGGAGGACTGCATTCACTTCGCGGGCGAACTGCTTGAAGATGCGCTGCGAGGCTGGGGCTTGAGCTCCGCCCAGGATGCAGGCGATTGCACGTGGTTCCTGGAATCCCCCAGCCCCCTCGTCCTGATGACGGTCTTCATTTCTCCTTGGCTGCAGCGGCAGCGGAGGGAGGCCTGTGTTCCCTTGCGGGCGATCCTCGCGAGGCTGATCCCTCCAGCCTCCCTCGCGAGGCGGGTCCTACCAGCGATCCTCGCGAGGTTGGTCGCGCCACCCTTGGTGTGGGCCGCGGCCTTCCCAGCGTCCTGCGTTCCTTCCTCCTCCTCGGCCGTAGCCCCAGTCGCTGCGGTCGGGACATCGGCCGAACCTTCCTTCACGCACGGCCCGGAGCTCTTGGCATTCATTGGTGTTGTGGGTGTGGAGGTCGTGGTACACGCAGTACCGACTGCCCTTGGAGGATTCGGGCTGATCTCTGCCCCGCTTGGTGTCTGGCTCTACCGCGAGCACGGCAGCCCCCTTGCGCTTCACGTCCTTGGCCTTGGGCTTCTTCTCTTCTGGGTCTGCGGCAGGCAGCTCGAGGAGGGAGAGGCGTCCTTCCTCAGCCCTGGAGCACTTGGTCGCCAAGTTGAACAGCTCCAAGGAGGTGCACAGGTCTTCATGCATCGCCAGCTCCTCCTTCATCTTGACATCGCGCACACCGTCGGAGAAGGCTAAGATGATGGCCTCCTCTGTTACCTTGGGGATCTTGAGGCACGCGTTGTTGAAGCGCTGGATGTACTTCTGCAGGGTTTCCCCTGGTTGCTGCTTGATACGGCGCATGTCGCTCACGGCGGGTGGCCGGTCGTGAGTACCCTGGAAGTTGGCGATGAAGCGGGTGCATCTCTCGTCCCAGGAGGAGATCGTGCCTGGAGCCAGATTCAGGAGCCAGGTGCGGGCCCCGTCCTTGAGCGCCATGGGAAACTAGTTTGCCATGACCTTTTCGTCTCCGTTGGCAGCCTCGATGCCCAACTCGTAGAGCTGGAGGAACTCTTCAGGGTCAGCCGTGTCGTCGTAGCGAGGAGGCAGGTCTGGCTTGAACTTGCCGGGCCACGCGACGCTGCGTAGCTCGGGGGTGAAGGCGCGGCAGCCCGCTGTGGCCATAGGAGGCCTTGGGCGACGAAGAGCTTGGTCCTGCGGGTCTCCATGCGCTGCAGCTGGGAGTAGTGCAGGGTCTTGATGTGCTGGAGCAGGGAGTGCTTGGGCAGCTTCTCGACGGCGAGGGACTTCTTGGCAGCTCTGCTCTTGCCGCGCTGGCGCCTGCCGGAGCGGGTTCCGCCCAACGGCCGCGCACCTTGGGGCCAGGGCGCCTTCTTGAGGGGGAGGCGGCTGAGGCGCCCTAGGAGCTTCATTGCCCACGCAGGGTGGGGCGCGGTGCAGCGAGAAGGACGGCGCGGGGGAGCCCCCAGCGGCGCGGACGAGCTCGGCGACTCTGTCGAGCCACTCTTCGTAGACGTCGTCGATTGGGTGGTAGCGCAGGAGCTTGTTTGCCACGATGAGTGCAACTCGAGCCTCCATGGCCGCGCGGGGCACGCGGGACGAAGAACCAGTGGGGGTGAGCGAGGGTGTGGCAGTGCGGCCGTCTCGCCTCATGGATGGATGCTGGGACGATGCTTGCCGCTCGTTCCCCGCCGGGCCGGTGGCGGCGTTGACGGCAGGTGACGGGGAACGACGAGGGCGCCCGCCGACGGGAGCCGTCTGGGTGACGCGGGAAGCGAGGGCGGCTCGGCGCTCGGCGCGAGCCCGACGAGCATCAGACATGGATGCGATGGTCGGAGAAGAACAAGACGACGGAAGGCGAATTCCGGCGCACCCCTACCTGGCGCGCCAAATGTCGGATTTCGGGTTCCGACAGACCCTTGAGGTTCGAACACTGGGGTGCGCGTGGAGATTTCTCCCTCTACCTACCTACTCCTCGTCGAATCGCTAGGATCTAAACTACGAACAGAACAACACAAGAGACACAGGGTTTATACTGGTTCAGGCCACCATTGTGGTGTAATACCCTACTCCAGTGTGTGGTGTGGTGGATTGCCTCTTGGGCTGATGATGAACAATACAAGGAAGAATAGCCTCGCAAGGGTCTGTCCTTGGCTGGTGTGATGAACTGCTAGGAGGAGTTTAGTCTCTCTCTCTCTCTCTCTATCCCAGATGTATGCCAGATGCTCGATCCAGCCTCTTGATACTCGATCTTCCATTCTCCCTACCCTGGGGGTGGCTAGTCCTATTTATAGGCAAAGGCCCTAGGCCTCTCCCCAAATATTGAGCAGGAAGGGCGCCAACAATTGGCCATTTTGAACGGGAACAGCGGCTACACTTATCCTGACTAAAGTTGGTCCTCGCCTGTCAAAGGCTCTGGTGGTGATGCCTGCTTGGGCTCCACAACGACTTCTTCCCTGCCGTTGGGCTGGTCTTGGTCTTGTTGCGCCAAAATGGATGCCTTTGCTTGATCCTCTCGCCTGCGCTTGCTCCCTTTGCACCAAAGAGGAAAGGAGGACACTGCGCGGGCTAGCGCCCGACTGGCGCCCTTGGTCGTCATGGCTTGCGTCATGGGCACCTCGCGAGGTACCCCGCCTTGAACTCTCCACCTCCTCGTGAGCCAGCCTGATGAGGCCGTGCTTGAGGAAGCTCCTTGTCGTCTGCCCCGTGAGGCTTGGCCCCTCGCGAGGGTCTTGAGCTTGTGTTGATGAAGATGGGCCGCGCTGGGCCCCCTTTGAGCCATGCCGCAGGCCGCAGGCAGGCAAGTCTGGGGACCCCCGTTCCCAGAACGCCGACAAATCCCAAGGAAGCACCCAAAGCTGCCCCCAAGCCCAAGCTTGCACCAAAGAGGAATACCAGCAGTATTCCAGCTGCTGAGAAGAACAAGGCCCCAGTGCCTGATGTTGCTAATGAGGAAGATGAAGAAGGACAAGTTCTGAGGAAGCTCAAGCCCAAGATACCAGACCACAATGATGCCCATCCTGTGGCTGAGGACATGAGGATCAGAAAAGACTCAGGGTTGAGGCTATGGAGGATGACAGATCCATATGCCACAAGGAGAAGAACTGTTGTCAATTACAGGTTCCATACAAAGGAACAGCAGGACTTCTATGAGACAATCTTGTTGGATAAGAAGCCCATAGTGTGTGATATGAGGTGGGTCGACTGGACCTACATGAAAGACAATGAAGAACACTATCCTGGAGTGCAAGACAGTTTTGTTGCTTGTGGAGTTGCAGATTTTGTTGGGCAAAAGCTCATCAACTGGAATGATGAACTCATTATGCAATTCTACTCCACAGCACACTTCTATCCAGATAGGACGATAGTTTGGATGTCTGAAGGTACAAGGTACCAGTCAACCATTGAGGAGTGGGCAAAACTAATCAATGCCCCAAAGGAGAGTGAAGATGACTTGGATATCTATGCCAAGAAGAAGATGGACCACAATTCCATGGCACACATGTACAAGGAGATCTCAGACAAAGCTATTGAGACACATAAGTTTGGGTCAGTCCACTTTCTTCTGTCAGGGCTGCCAACTATCAACTGGATCCTAAGGCACAATCTGTTGCCTAAGTCTGGTGACCACAACATGATTCGAGGGCATGTAATCAACATGTTGCATTTGTTTGATGTGCCACAGAAATTTAAGGTCATGAGCCTTATGGTAGAGACCATTAAGAGGACTACAGCGGACCAAAAGAGGAGTTGTGGATATGCCCCTCAGATTCAGGAGTTGATTAACTCAAAGATGGGCACAGGCAAATATCTATTGGATAAGGAGCATTTTCCTCTCTATCCGGACTTTGAGGACAATCAGGTTGTCATGAATGAGAATGAACCATCATCAGTACAAGCTCAAGAGAAGAAGGAGAAGGCAAGGAAAGAGAAGGCTGCCAAGATGCCAACTCAAGAGGAGGCATCTGAGTACTTTTTGAAGAACAAGAAGGAGCAGCTTGGTTACTTGATAGCACCAACATTGAGGATTGAGAAGGGATTGGCCACCCTCACTTGAAATTAGGAGAGCTTGGAAAGAATCATGGAACTAAAATTCCATGATCTAGATGTCAAAGTAACTGAGATTTAGTCAGTTGTGGAGCAGCTACAGGATGACATGCAGGAGAGGCAGGGCAGGACTACCACAAATGTTTTTGCCAGAGTGCCTAGAGCTCAGAGGCCAACTGTTGTGCCTGTGATAGACTCCAGAGCCACGTCATCTACACCAGCTACAGCTCCTACAGCTCCAGTGCAACCAGCTCCAGCATCAATTCCTCCAGCTCCATCCACTTCAACTGAAGCCTTCGTTCTTGGAGTTATCCGGACACCACCACCTGAAGATCAAGCCTGAGAGTCGATCTAGCACTATGCATTTTCTATGAACTTTTTGGTAACTTGTTGCCAAAGGGGGAGAAAAATGTATAGATCATAGGCTTCGAGAGAGAGAGTGTTGCTTTTGTTTTCTCTTGCTTTGGTGGTTAAACTTGTTTGCTTTTGATTGCTTGAGATATTATGCTGTTTTTGTGACACATTGATGATCATGTGTTTCATCATAAGCTACACTTATGCATGTTTGATGACATTATCTTACCTATCCATATGTGATCATTCACTTTGCTTGGTGATGAGTGCATGTATTCAATATTTATCATTTTGAGCGCTCCACCAAGATGTATGTGACATGGAAGAGTAACCCATGAGCCTAATTCCTTGTGCATTTGCAGTCCAAAGCAAATCTTAAACTATGCACAAATTTAGGGGGAGCTCTTGCTTATCACATACTTCTCAAAGCGACGATGTTGTTCAATCTTATTATCATTTGTCGAAGCTTTGATCTATGTGTTGTCATCAATTACCAAAAAGGGGGAGATTGAAAGTGCAACTATCCCTACGTGGTTTTGGTAATTCATAACAACATATAGCTCATTGAGCTAATGCTATTCCAAGACTATTATTTCAGGAAAGCTCAATGAATGGCATGGCATGGATGATGAAAGTGGATCCCTCAAAGTACTAATGACAAAGGATTGGCTCAAACTCAAAAGCTCAAGACTCTTCATTTTATATTTTAGTGATCCTAGATCACATTGAGTCTATAGGAAAAGCCAATACTATCAAGGAGGGATGAGGTGTTGCTTAACGAGCCTCTTGCTTCATGTGCTTTGTGATATGCTCCAAAAACCCTCAGCTACTTTCTCACATCCACAAATGACCTAAACCTAAAGCCAAAATCGGTCACACCGATTCTTTCTACCCGGCGCCACCAAGTTCAAATGTCATAGCCACTGCCACAAACCCTAGGCAAATCGGTCCTACCGATAGGGATCTCGGTCTCACCGAGATGGGATTGTAATCTCTCTGTTTCCCTTCGTAACATTTCGGTCTAACCGAAGTGAGCGATCGGTCCCACCGAGATTGCAATGTAAATTCTCTGTTTCCCTTTTGTAACATTTCGGTCTCACCGAAAAGAGCAAATCGGTCCCACCGAGTTTACATGACTAACTCTCTGGAAAGCTTATTACCAAAATCGGTCTCACCGAGTTTGTGTAATCGGTCTTACCGAGATTAAGTTATGCCCTAACCCTAACCGAATCGGTCCTACCGAGTTGCATGTCAGTCCCACTGAGAATCCTAACGGTCACTAGGTTTACTAAATCGGTCTCACCGAGTCTGTTGAATCGGTCCCACCGAGTTTGGTAAATTGTGTGTAACGGTTAGATTTTGTGTGGAGGCTATATACCCCCTCCACCTCCTCTTCATTCTAGAGAGAGCCATCAGAACAAACCTACACTTCCAACTTACTTTTTCTAAGGGAGAACCACCTACTCATGTGTTGAGGCCAAGATATTCCATTCCTACCATATGAATCTTGATCTCTAGCCTTCCCCAAGTTGCTTTCCACTCAAATCCTCTTTCCACCAGATCCAAATCCTATGAGAGAGAGTTGAGTGTTGGGGAGACTATCATTTGAAGCACAAGAGCAAGGAGTTCATCATCAACGCACCATTTGTTACTTCTTGGAGAGTGGTGTCTCCTAGATTGGCTAGGTGTCACTTGGGAGCCTCCGACAAGATTGTGGAGTTGAACCAAGGAGTTTGTAAGGACAAGGAGATCGCCTACTTCGTGAAGATCTACCGCCAGTGAGGCAAGTCCTTCATGGGTGACGGCCATGGTGGGATAGACAAGGTTGCTTCTTCGTGGACCCTTCGTGGGTGGAGCCCTCCGTGGACTCGCGCAACCGTTACCCTTCGTGGGTTGAAGTCTCCATCAACGTGGATGTACGATAGCACCCCCTATCGGAACCACGTCAAAAACATCCGTGTATCCAATTGCGTTTGAATCCTCCAAACCCTTCCCTTTACATTCTTGCAAGTTGCATGCTTTAATTTCCGCTGCCTATATACTCTTTGCATGCTTGCTTGAACTGTGTGATGATTGCTTGACTTGTCCTATAATTTCTAAAATCTGCCAAACTCTAAAATTGGGAAAAGTTTAAGTTTTTATTTGGTCAAGTAGTCTAATCAGCCCCCCCCCTCTAGACATACTTCAAGGTCCTACAAAGGGCTCCGGCAACGACTACCTTACATGTGAGACGATCCTCCAGGGAGCCCTTCCACTTCTGTTGTCTCACTTAATTAATTAGGAACACTTAAGTACCACTAATTTATTACTGCCTAATTTTCATGTTGGAGTTAAACAAATCTTTAGTAGGACCCTATGCTGAATCATGTACGTGTGAATGTTTGTCTATGGAGGTGAATCATGTGGTGGAGCAGGGAGGGAATATTATTAGTGTCATGACATAATAGTGCTATTGTTTTGCATGTCAATGTATTGCCATTGGTTCAATGAGGCAATGTTTTGCGTATTGTCCATCATGAATTTGATGCTACTGTTTGAGTAATATGCTAATGTCTTCCTATCCTTTCTCACTAAGCTAATGAAGGTTTCACCTTGTTCCTACTTGTGCAAACAAGGATCATGTTGTGCCAATCATACATTTTAGTGGAACTACACAAGACAATACAATGAACTGTATCCCAGCCAGTGCTTTAACTCTGCTGGAAGTTCTTGATAATCTTTCGATATAATCTCAACACTGGTAAACAAGAGTGATTTCAACCATACATTTGAAGTGCACAAAAATATATACTATTGTGTGATTCCAGTGAGTGCTTTATCATCTCTTATGGGACTACATGAATAAGCTTTTTTTCTCAGGTTGGTATGGGCCTAAGGCCTTCATCCATATTAGTTTGTTATCATCTCTATTTGTATCGTGCTACTTGTTGGAAATATGCCCTAGAGGCAATAATAAAAGTATTATTATATTTCATTATTCATGATAATTGTCTTTTATTCATGCTATAACTGTATTATCCGGAAATCGTAATACACGTGTGAATACATAGACCACACTATGTCCCTAGTGAGCCTCTAGATGACTAGCTCGTTGTGATCAACAGATAGTCATGGTTTCCTGGCTATGGACATTGGATGTCGTTTATAACGGGATCACATCATTAGGAGAATGATGTGATGGACAAGACCCAATCCTAAGCATAGCACTAAGGTCGTTTAGTTCGTTTGCTAGAGCTTTGCCAATGTCAAGTATCTCTTCCTTAGACCATGAGATCGTGTAACTCCCGGATACCGTAAGAGTGCTTTGGGTGTACCAAACGTCACAACGTAACTGGGTGACTATAAAGGTGCACTACAGGTATCTCCGAAACTGTCTGTTGGGTTGACACGGATTGAGACTGGGATTTGTCACTCCGTATGACGGAGAGGTATCTCTGGGCCCACTCGGTAATGCATCATCATAATGAGCTCAAGGTGACCAAGGTGTTGGCCACGGGATCATGCATTACGGTACGAGTAAAGTGACTTGCCAGGAACGAGACTGAACAAGGTATTGGGATACCGACGATCGAGTCTCAGGCAAGTAATGTACCGATTGACAAAGGGAATTGTATACAGGGTTTGATCGAATCCTCGACATCATGGTTCATCCGATGACAACATCGAGGAGCATGTGGGAGCCAACATGGGTATCCAGATCCCGCTGTTGGTTATTGACCTGAGAGCGTCTCGGTCATGTCTGCATGTCTCCCGAACCCGTAGGGTCTACACACTTAAGGTTCGGTGACGCTAGGGTTATTAGGAAGACTAGTATGTGACTACCGAATGTTGTTCGGAGTCCTGGATGAGATCCCGGACATCACGAGGAGTTCCGGAAGGGTCCGGAGGTAAAGACTTATATATGGGAAGTTGTCAAACGGACATCGGTAAGTTTCGGGGTCATACCGGGGCCACCAGAAGGGTTCCGAAGGTCCACCGAGTGGGGCCACCCCTCCCGGGGGACCACATGGGCTGCGTGGGGCAGGGAGCCAGCCCCTGGTGGGCTGGGCGCGCCTCCCCACCTAGGCCCATGCGGCTAGGGCAAGGGGAGGGGAAACCCTAAAGGGGGCGCCCCCCTGGCTTGGGGGGCAAGCCACCCTCTCCCCCTCTCCCTTTGGCCGCCCCCCCCCCTAGGGTTTTCCCTAGAGAGCCGGCCCCCCTTGCCCCTTCCCCTATATATAGAGGGGTGAGGGGAGGGCTGCAACACACAAGTCAAGGCGCAGCCCCTCCCCTCCCCAACATCTCTCCTCCTCCGCGTGTGCTTGGCGAAGCCCTGTCGGAGTACTGCTGCACCAACTACACCACGCCGTCGTGCTGCCGTTGGAGCAATCTTCCTCAACCTCTCCTCCCCCCTTGCTGGATCAAGAAGGAGGAGACGTCTCCCGTCCCATACGTGTGTTGAACGCGGAGGTGCTGTCCGTTCAGTACTTGGTCATCGGTGATCCGAATCACGTCGAGTACGACTCCATCATCACCATCCCCTTGCAAGCTTCCGCACGCGATCTACAAGTGGTATGTAGATGCAAACTCACTCCCTTGACTCGTTGCTTAGATGAACTCATAGATGGATCTTGGTGAAACCATAGGAAAAATTTTAATTTTCTGCAACGTTCCCCAACAGTGGTATCAGAGCTAGGTCTATGCGTAGTTCTCTTTGCACGAGTAGAACACAATTTTGTTGTGGGCGTGGATCTTGTCAACTTACTTGCCTCTACTAGTCTTTTCTTGCTTCAACGGTATTGTGGGATGAAGCGGCCCGGACCAACCTTACACGTACGCTTACGTGAGACCGGTTCCACCGATTGACATGCACTAGTTGCATAAGGTGGCTGGCGGGTGTCTGTCTCTCCCACTTTAGTTGGAGCGGATTCGATGAAAAGGGCCTTTATGAAGGGTAAATAGAATTTGACAAAATCACGTTGTGGTTATTCGTAGGTAAGAAAACGTTCTTGCTAGAACCCAATTGCAGCCACGTAAAAGATGCAACAACAATTAGAGGACGTCTAACTTGTTTTTGCAGCGATTGATCATGTGATGTGATATGGCCAGAAGTTGTGATGAATGATGAATTGTGATGTATGAGATCATGTTCTTGTAATAGGATTCACGACTTGCATGTCGATGAGTATGACAACCGGCAGGAGCCATAGGAGTTGTCTTTATTTTTTGTATGACCTGCGTGTCATTGAAGAATGCCATGTAACTTACTTTACTTTATTGCTAAACGCGTTAGCTATAGAAGTAGAAGTAGTCGTTGGCGTGACAACTTCATGAAGACACGATGATGGAGATCATGATGATGGAGATCATGGTGTCAAGCCGGTGACAAGATGATCATGGAGCCCCGAAGATGGAGATCAATGGAGCTATATGATATTGGCCATATCATGTCACAACTATATAATTGCATGTGATGTTTATTATGTTTATGCATCTTGTTTACTTAGGACGACGGTAGTAAATAAGATGATCCCTTACAAAAATTTCAAGAAGTGTTCTCCCCTAACTGTGCACCGTTGCTACAGTTCGTCGCTTCTAAGCACCACGTGATGATCGGGTGTGATGGATTCTTACGTTCACATACAACGGGTGTAAGACAGTTTTACACAGCGAAAACACTTAGGGTTAACTTGACGAGCCTAGCATGTGCAGACATGGCCTCGGAACACGGAGACCGAAAGGTCGAACACGAGTCGTATGGAAGATACGATCAACATGAAGATGTTCACCGACGATGACTAGTCCGTCTCACGTGATGATCGGACACGGGCTAGTCGACTCGGATCGTGTAACACTTAGATGACCAAAGGGATGTCTAATCTAAGTGGGAGTTCATAATTTGATTAGAACTTAATTATCATGAATTTAGTCTAAAACCTTGCAAATATGTCTTGCAGATCAAATGGCCAACGCTCATGTCAACATGAACTTCAACGCGTTCCTAGAGAAAACCACGCTGAAAGATGATGGCAGTAACTATACGGACTGGGTCCGGAACCTGAGGATCATCCTCATAGCTGCCAGGAAACAATATGTCCTAGAAGGACCGCTAGGTGACGCTCCCGTCCCAGAGAACCAAGACATTATGAATGCTTGGCAAACTCGTGCTGATGATTACTCCCTCGTTCAGTGCGGCATGCTTTACAGCTTAGAACCGGGGCTCCAAAAGCGTTTTGAGCATCACGGAGCATATGAGATGTTCGAAGAGCTGAAACTTGTTTTTCAAGCTCACGCCCGGGTCGAGAGATATGACATCTCCGACAAGTTCTACAGTTGTAAGATGGAGGAAAACAGTTCTGTCAGTGAGCACATACTCAAGATGTCTGGGTTGCACAACCGTATGACCCAGCTGAATATTAACATCCCAGATGAGGCGGTCATTGACAGAATCCTCCAGTCGCTTCCACCAAGCTACAAGAGCTTTTTGATGAACTACAACATGCAGGGGATGGAAAAGACCATTCCTGAAGTGTTCTCAATGCCGAAGTCAGCAGAGGCTGAAATCAACAAAGAACATCAAGTGTTGATGGTCAATAAGACCACTAAGTTCAAGAAGGGCAAGGGTAAGAAGAACTTCAAGAAGGACGGCAAGGAGGTTGCCGCGCCTGGTAAGCCAGTTACCGGGAAGAAGTCAAAGAATGGACCCAAGCCTGAGACTGAGTGCTTTTATTGCAAGGGGAAGGGTCACTGGAAGCGGAACTGCCCCAAATACTTAGCGGATAAGAAGGCCGGCAACACCAAAGGTATATTTGATATACATGTAATTGATGTGTACCTTACCAGTACTCGTAGTAACTCCTGGGTATTTGATACCGGTGCCGTTGCTCATATTTGTAACTCACAGCAGGAGCTGCGGAATAAACGGAGACTGGCGAAGGACGAGGTGACGATGCGCGTCGGGAATGGTTCCAGAGTCGATGTGATCGCCGTCGGCACGCTGCCTCTACATTTACCTACGGGATTAGTTTTGAACCTTAATAATTGTTATTTAGTGCCAAGTTTGAGCATGAACATTGTATCTGGATCTTGTTTAATACGAGATGGCTACTCATTTAAGTCTGAGAATAATGGTTGTTCGATTTATATGAGAGATATGTTTTATGGTCATGCTCCGATGGTCAATGGTTTATTCTTAATGAACCTCGAGCGTAATGTTACACATGTTCATAGTGTGGATGCCAAAAGATGTAAAGTTGATAATGATAGTCCCACATACTTGTGGCACTGCCGCCTTGGTCACATTGGTTTCAAGCGCATGAAGAAGCTCCATGCTGATGGACTTTTAGAGTCTCTTGATTATGAATCATTTGACACATGCGAACCATGCCTCATGGGCAAAATGACCAAGACTCCGTTCTCCGGAACAATGGAGCGAGCAACCAACTTGTTGGAAATCATACATACCGATGTATGCGGTCCAATGAGCGTTGAGGCTCGCGGAGGATATCGTTATGTTCTCACTCTCACTGATGATTTGAGTAGATATGGGTATGTTTACTTAATGAAACACAAGTCTGAAACCTTTGAAAAGTTCAAGGAATTTCAGAATGAGGTGGAGAATCAACGTGACCGAAAGATAAAGTTCCTACGATCAGATCGTGGAGGAGAATACTTAAGTCACGAATTTGGTACACACTTAAAGAAATGTGGAATCGTTTCACAACTCACGCCGCCTGGAACACCTCAGCGTAACGGTGTGTCCGAACGTCGTAATCGCACTCTATTAGATATGGTGCGGTCTATGATGTCTCTTACCGATTTACCGCTATCATTTTGGGGATACGCTCTAGAGACAACTACATTCACTTTAAATAGGGCACCGTCTAAATCCGTTGAGACGACACCGTATGAATTATGGTTTGGGAAGAAACCTAAGCTGTCGTTTTTAAAATTTTGGGGATGCGATGCTTATGTCAAGAAACTTCAACCTGAAAAGCTCGAACCCAAGTCGGAAAAATGCGTCTTCATAGGATACCCTAAGGAAACTGTCAGGTATACCTTCTACTTAAGATCCGAGGGCAAGATCTTTGTTGCCAAGAATGGATGCTTTCTGGAAAAAGAGTTTCTCTCGAAAGAAGTAAGTGGGAGGAAAGTAGAACTCGATGAAGTACTACCTCTCGAACGGGATAGTGGTGCAGCTCAGGAAATTGTTCCTGTGATGCCCACACCAACTGTAGAGGAAATCAATGATGATGATCAAGGCACTTCAGATCAAGTTACTACTGAACTTCGTAGGTCCACAAGGACACGTTCCGCACCAGAGTGGTATGGCAACCCTGTCCTCGAAATCATGTTGTTAGACAACGGTGAACCTTCGAACTATGAAGAAGCGATGGCGGGCCCAGATTCCAACAAATGGCTTGAAGCCATGAAATCCGAGATAGAATCCATGTATGAAAACAAAGTATGGACTTTGACAGACTTGCCCGATGATCGGCGAGCGATAGAAAACAAATGGATCTTTAAGAAGAAGACGGACGCGGATGGTAATGTTACCATCTATAAAGCTCGGCTTGTCGCTAAGGGTTATCGACAAGTTCAAGGGATTGACTACGACGAGACATTCTCTCCCGTAGCGAAGCTAAAGTCCGTCCGAATCATGTTAGCAATTGCCGCATACTATGATTATGAGATATGGCAGATGGACGTCAAAACGGCATTCCTTAACGGACATCTTAAGGAAGAGCTGTATATGATGCAGCCGGAAGGTTTTGTCGATCCTAAGAACGCTAACAAAGTATGCAAGCTCCAGCGATCCATTTATGGGCTGGTGCAAGCATCTCGGAGTTGGAATATTCGCTTTGATGAGATGATCAAAGCGTTTGGGTTTATGCAGACTTATGGAGAAGCCTGCATTTACAAGAAAGTGAGTGGGAGCTCTATAGCATTTCTCATATTATATGTAGATGACATATTCTTGATGGGAATAATACAGAATTTCTGGACAGCATTAAGGCCTACTTGAACAAATGTTTTTCAATGAAGGACCTTGGAGAAGCTGCTTATATATTAGGCATCAAGATCTATAGAGATAGATCGAGACGCCTCATAGGTCTTTCACAAAGCACATACCTTGATAAGATTTTGAAAAGGTTCAAAATGGATCAGTCCAAGAAAGGGTTCTTGCCTATGTTACAAGGTGTGAGATTGAGCGCGGCTCAGTCACCGACCACGGCAAAAGATAAAGAAGAGATGAGTGTCATCCCCTATGCTTCAGCCACAGGATCTATTATGTATGCCATGCTGTGTACCAGACCTGATGTAAACCAGTCGTAAGTTTGGTAGCAAGATACCAAAGCAATCCCGGCAAGGAACACTGGGCAGCGGTCAAGAATATCCTGAAGTACCTGCAAAGGACAAAGGACATGTTTCTCGTTTATGGAGGAGACGAAGAGCTCGTCGTAAAGGGTTACGTCGACGCTAGCTTCGACTCAGATCCGGATGACTCTAAGTCACAAACCAGATACGTGTATATGTTGAATGGTGGAGCAGTAAGCTGGTGCAGCTGCAAGCAGAGCGTCGTGGCGGGATCTACGTGTGAAGCGGAGTACATGGCAGCCTCGGAGGCAGCGCATGAAGCGATTTGGGTGAAGGAGTTCATCACAGACCTAGGAGTCATACCTAATGCGTCGGGGCCGATCAAACTCTTCTGTGACAACACTGGAGCTATTGCCCTTGCCAAGGAGCCCAGGTTTCACAAGAAGACCAGGCACATCAAGTGTCGTTTCAACTCCATCCGTGAAAATGTTCAAGATGGAGACATAGAAATTTGCAAAGTACATACGGATCTGAATGTCGCAGATCCGTTGACTAAACCTCTCTCGCGAGCAAAACATGATCAACACCAGGACTCTATGGGTGTTCGATTCATCACAATGTAACTAGATTGGTGACTCTAGTGCAAGTGGGAGACTGTTGGAAATATGCCCTAGAGGCAATAATAAAAGTATTATTATATTTCATTGTTCATGATAATTGTCTTTTATTCATGCTATAACTGTATTATCCGAAAATCGTAATACACGTGTGAATACATAGACCACACTATGTCCCTAGTGAGCCTCTAGATGACTAGCTCGTTGTGATCAACAGATAGTCATGGTTTCCTGGCTATGGACATTGGATGTCATTGATAACGGGATCACATCATTAGGAGAATGATGTGATGGACAAGACCCAATCCTAAGCATAGCACTAAGGTCGTTTAGTTCGTTTGCTAGAGCTTTGCCAATGTCAAGTATCTCTTCCTTAGACCATGAGATCGTGTAACTCCCGGATACCGTAAGAGTGCTTTGGGTGTACCAAACGTCACAACGTAACTGGGTGACTATAAAGGTGCACTACAGGTATCTCCGAAAGTGTCTGTTGGGTTGACACGGATCGAGATTGGGATTTGCCACTCCATATGACGGAGAGGTATCTCTGGGCCCACTTGGTAATGCATCATCATAATGAGCTCAAGGTGACCAAGGTGTTGGCCACGGGATCATGCATTACGGTACGAGTAAAGTGACTTGCCAGGAACGAGACTGAACAAGGTATTGGGATACCGACGATCGAGTCTCGGGCAAGTAACGTACCGATTGACAAAGGGAATTGTATACAGGGTTTGATCGAATCCTCGACATCGTGGTTCATCCGATGACAACATCGAGGAGCATGTGGGAGCCAACATGGGTATCCAGATCCCGCTGTTGGTTATTGACCTGAGAGCGTCTCGGTCATGTCTGCATGTCTCCCGAACCCGTAGGGTCTACACACTTAAGGTTCGGTGACGCTAGGGTTATTAGGAAGACTAGTATGTGAGTACCGAATGTTGTTCGGAGTCCCGGATGAGATCCCGGACGTCACGAGGAGTTCCGGAAGGGTCCGGAGGTAAAGACTTATATATGGGAAGTTGTCAAACGGACATCGGTAAGTTTCGGGGTCATACTGGGGCCACCGGAAGGGTTCCGGAGGTCCACCGGGTGGGGCCACCCCTCCCGGGGGACCACATGGGCTGCGTGGGGCAGGGAGCCAGCCCCTGGTGGGCTGGGCGCACCTCCCCACCTAGGCCCATGCGTCTAGGGCAAGGGGAGGGGAAACCCTAAAGGGGGCGCCCCCCTGGCTTGGGGGGCAAGCCACCCTCTCCCCCTCTCCCTTTGGCCGCCCCCCCCCCCCTAGGGTTTTCCCTAGAGGGCCGGCCCCCCTTGCCCCTTCCCCTACATATAGAGGGGTGAGGGGAGGTCTGCAACACACAAGTCAAGGCGCAGCCCCTCCCCTCCCCAACATCTCTCCTCCTCCGCGTGTGCTTGGCGAAGCCCTGTCGGAGTACTGCTGCACCAACTACACCACGCCGTCGTGCTGCCGTTGGAGCAATCTTCCTAAACCTCTCCTCCCCCCTTGCTGGATCAAGAAGGAGGAGACGTCTCCCGTCCCGTACGTGTGTTGAACGCGGAGGTGCTGTCCGTTCAGTACTTGGTCATCGGTGATCCGAATCACGTCGAGTACGACTCCATCATCACCATCCCCTTGCAAGCTTCCGCACGTGATCTACAAGTGGTATGTAGATGCAAACTCACTCCCTTGACTCGTTGCTTAGATGAACTCATAGATGGATCTTGGTGAAACCGTAGGAAAAATTTTAATTTTCTGCAACGTTCCCCAACACTACTGTCATGAGAAACTCCTTTATCTTTGCACTTTTAATTTTTGCAACCTATGATAAATGGCAATGCTTTTAGTGTTGAGTTGAGCTAATTGGCACTGATTAAATAAACTAATACCTCTCTTTAAGTAAGACTACTATGTTGCTAACTTTACCCATTAAGATAATGAGGGTGCTTCTATTTGTTAGTGTATGTTTCATCAACTAGTCCCACTATTACATTAATCTCACTCTCTCAATATATGTGCCAATAGGGATGCTTGATTTTGGTGGAACTGCACAAAAACTTTGGGTGCTTCATTGTCTCGACAGCTTCCGTCCTTTCCTGTCAGTCGCTAATCTCCGCTTGCTTTCTTCCTTTGCTGTCAGTCGCTTGGCTTATCTCGGCTTCCAGTCAAAGGAAATAGTAATTGATATGCTACCTCACACAGGTTGGTACTGGTCTTTATCCTAATTATTGTGCCAGTCATATGTATTGGTAATTTGGTATTGTGCTACTGTTTGCCGATTTCATAAAGGAGTAATTTGGAGCCTGAAGTCGCAGGCAAATCATTACATCGGGTCATTTCAGTAGAACTGTGCAAAATGATTAGATGGACAGGTACTTATGCTGCTGCTATGTACTCCAAAGTTCACTCAGACAAGCATCGATGTTGACAAGAAGTGCCTATATTCATTCGAGTAACAACTGGCGTCAACCAATTGTCAAACTCCAAGTATTAGGAGAGTGAACGCCAAAAATATTGCTTGGTGCATAGCCCAGAAAAACGCAGTCCAGTCTTTGGTCCCAACTTGTGCCTTTTGGTTATCGACACATATGGTAGCGAACTATATGGCATGAAGTCTAAAGATTCCAGACAAGTTGGTTGACCCGTATATTCATATGGGACTTAATCAGTCTGCACGCCAAGGATGCTCCATTTCAGTTGAACTGCAGAAAAAATTTGGGTGGTTCATTTTCTCAACCGCCTCCTTTCTCGTCTGCAATGTAGAATTTTGGCGAGATACAGGACCAAGATGAGCCAGTAAACTAGTTGGATGAAAGTAGTGGCCAAGTTGCTCAAACCTCCATCAGCACGAGGCCATTATTTGAGGATAAACCTACAAGAAAAGTTCAGATTGTCTGTGCTGCCTCTTATGTACTCGAAACTTTACTCGTACAAGAACTAATTTTAGCAAGAAGTACCTCTGATTGAACACCATTTACCAGTCTGTACCCTAGGTAATTAAAGTTTGTCCATGGATCATATTGGCTATGATCTCAATCATTTGGATGCATAAACATACTGAACATGTGTATATCTGAATCTTTGAATTATGTATGAATATTGTCGTGTGATCTATCAATCATTTGGATGCATAGATATGCTGAGCTTGTGTATATGTGAATCTTTTGAGTTGTTGATAGTGAATGTTGGCTATGAATATGAACGTGTCCTGTGAACCTGAGTTTGATATGAATTGCAACAGAACCAGTTATAACCCTTCTCCTCCTCTCAATCTGCGACTCCACTGCCGCGTTTTCCCATCTCCGAGTCGTTCCCGTCCGGGGCCTCGCCGTCGTCCACCACCTCGATGTGTTCGGTGCGGCGTGGTCAATAAACGAGAGTCATCGGAAGAGGACTGTACGTGGAGAGCCCGACGGCTGGGACCCACGAGGTCCATGGTCGCACGCAAGGAAAGTTCCTCCTTATTAAGCTGGAAAAAAAATGTTTCCTCCACCTGACAGCTGGGACCCACCGGCTGTATCTTTGCACGGAACGAAGTGCCTCCTTGTTTTGCAAAAAAAAAATTCATCCCGTTGACAGCTGGGACCCGTCAGATTTGGTGACTGACTTGTGGGCCTGCTAAGCGGACGTGTACGCACGGCTTTGTCAACTTAATCAACAAATGATTCTAGCAGCTAGACCATTGGATGTTAATCCAACAGCCATGCTCCTTCTTCAACCTCTGTTCTTGCTCCTGTCTCCCGTGGGCGGCACCGCGGCTGTGCTGCCGCGCACCCGAACCAGTGAAGTTTCCCACTCTCCATCTGCGACTCCACTGCCCCGTCTTCCCCATCTCCGGGTCGTTCTAGTCTGGGTGCGCTCGGCACGGTGTGGTCAACGTGGTCAACAACCGAGAGTCATCGGAAGATGACTGTACATGAGAGGCTGACAGTGGGGACGCACCACGCCCATGGACGCATGCATGCAACGGAACGCGGCGAGGTCAACGTGGTCAAGGAATGACTTCCATCGGAAGTATACTGTACGTGGAGAGTCTCAGCTGGGTCCACGGCTGCAGCAAGTAAGTGCCTCCTTATTACGCGGAAAATAATGATTCCTCCAATTGACAGCAGGGACCCACTGGACGGGCCACCGTATTTTGCGGAAAAAAATGTTTGCCCCCTGACTGCTAGGACCCACCTGACGGGCCATCGTATTTCGCAAAAAAACGTCCCCCCCCCCCCCCCCCGCTGTCAGCTCGGACCCACCGGAAGTGCCTCCTTATTACACACAAAAGATGAATACTCCCCCTGCTAGCTGGGACCCACCTTGGGGGGAGGCTGACTTATGGGCCTACTAAGTTGACGGGGACGAAGGGCTTTGTCAACTTAGTAAATATGAACGATTCTAGCTCCAGTGACCGTACGATGTCCATCCAACGGCCGTAGTGCTTCTTCAACCTCTAGTCTTCTTGCTCCAGCCGCCCAAACCAGCGTCGGTCGTGCCTCATGCTCCTGCCTCCCGTGGCCAGCTGTGCTTCCGCAGAGGACTCACCGCCCCCTACTATTCCCACCGCTGGCCAGGCCCTGCGGCGACGGCAGCCTCACACTGCAGCCGAACCAGTGAACCCTCGTACTCCTCTCCGCGCGGGCTTCCACTGTCGCGTCTTCCCCGGCTCCGCGTTGTCCCCTTCCTAGGCCTCGCCGTCGTCCACCGCTGTGGTGCTCTCCGCGCGGCGTGGTCAACGTGGTCAAGGAACGACTTCCATCGGAAGAGTACTGTACGTGGAGAGGCTGACAGCTGGGTCCACAGCCACAGCCCAGTTTTTTTGTGATTTGCCAAGTAAGTCACTTTGTCAGGCCTGCTGGGCTGCAAATCTTTCAAGACGAGGAGAGCCTTCATTCGGCTGGCCGATAAAATGGCCCATCAGTAATGAGAAATGGGCTGTACATTTTTAAAACACATCAAAGCGGCAATTAGTTTCAAATATCTTTTTTTTCATTTCGAGATTTTAAATTACGTTAATTTTTATGCGTGGAGAATTTGTTGGATTTTATATTGATATACAATTAGTTTTAAAATCAGTTTGAATGTGAGTCGAAATTTCGGGATTAAAAACTGTTCGGACCGCACCGAAATATGCAAAATTTCGTATAATTTTTTAACCGTGGCCACAATATGGGATGTAATGCTAACAAAAAGAATATGGGCTCCAAAAAAACCTTAAGAATTAGAAAATGGGCTGTAAATTATTAGAAATAATGGCAGATGGGTTGTACGCTATTTTCCACAGATTTGAGGCTTTCCTAAAAAAGGTTGATGCACAAGCAGTGACTGTTGGATGGCCATCCAACGGCCGTCGTGCTTCTTCAATCTCTGCTCTTCCTGCTCCAGCCGCTCAAACAAGCGCCGGCAAGACTGCCTGCTCCCTCCTCCCCGCGGCCGGCTATGCTGCCACGCAGGCCTCACCGCCCCACCGTACTCCCATCACTGGCCTAGCCATCCCTCTACTCACCCACACCTGTTGTTATTCGCCGGCGACAGCAGACGAACCAGTAAACCCTCGTTCAGTCGTACCCCCCTCCGCGTGGGAAACAACTGCTGAGTCTTCCCTACCTCCGTGTCATTCCCTTCCTAGGCCTCGCCGTCGTCGACCGCCCTGATGCTCTCGGCGCGGCCTGGTCAACATGGTCAACGACCGACATGCATCTGAAGTGGACTGTACGTGGAGAGGCCAACAGCTGGGTCCACGGCCGCACGCAAGGAAATGCCTCCTTATTACGCGCAAAATAATGATTCGTCCACCTGACATCAGGGATCCATCGAAAGGGCCTCAGTATTTCGCGAAAAAACGTTACCGCCACTGACAGCTCGGACCCACCAGCTATATCTTCGCACGCAAGGAAGTGCCTCCTTATTGCGCACAAAAAAATGAATACTCCCCCTGTTAGCTGGGACCTAGTATAGTGGCAGGCTGACTTGTGGGCCTACTAAGTTGACGGGGATGGAGGGCTTTGTCAACTTAGTCAATATGCACGATTCTAGCTCCAGTGACCGTACAATGTCCATCCAACGGCCGTAGTGCTTCTTCAACCTCTGGTCTTCTTGCTCCAGCCGCCCAAACCAGTGCCGGTCTTGCCTCGTGCTCGTGCCTCCCGTGGTCGGCTGCGATGCGGCGGAGGCCTCACCGACTCCTACTACTCCCACCGCTGGCCAGGCCATCCCTCTACTCACCCACACCCCCTGTTATTCTGCGGCGATGACAGCCTCACACCGCAGTGAACCAGTGAACCCTCGTACTCCTCTACGTGTGGGCATCCACTGCCGCGTCTTCCCCGGCTCTGTATCGTCCCCTTCCTAGGCCTCGTTGTCGTCCACCGCCCTGGTGCTCTTGGCGCGGTGTGGTCAACGTGGTCAAGGAATGGCTTCCATCGGACGTGGACTGTACGTGGAGAGGCTGACAGCTGGGTCCACGGCCGCAGCAAGGAAGTGCCTCCTTATTACGCGCAAAATAATTATTCCTCCACCTGACAGCGGGGACCCATCGGACAGGCCACCGTATTTAGCGAAAAAACATTTCCCCCTGTCTGCTGGGACCCACCAATTACATCTTCGCACGCAAGGAAGTGCGTCCGAAAAAATGATTCACCCCCCTGACTGCTAGGACCCACCAGCTACATCTTCGCACGCAAGGAAGTGCCTGACAGTCGGGACCCACCTGGTCGAAGCGTACATAGCGTTGTCAT
Source organism: Triticum timopheevii (assembly GCA_963921465.1). Lineage (NCBI taxonomy): Eukaryota > Viridiplantae > Streptophyta > Magnoliopsida > Poales > Poaceae > Triticum > Triticum timopheevii. The sequence continues at coordinate 113,135,910 of OY997270.1, forward strand.
TCTGGTCACGAACATGTACGTACATATATACTGGTGGATGTAGAGGCGCGCACGTGTCGTATTAGAGGCGCGCACGTAGCATGTACACATACGTACAACGGCGAGGGTGCAAGAAAGAAAATACGGCCACGTACGTACATACGGGTAGGGTCTCTAACGCCTATCGCGCATACGTACATGGCTGGGTCGGAACGGAGAAACAGCATCGTCGTTGTGTTTATGGGGAGCCAACCGGCTGGGTCGGAATGGAATGCGTGGTCGTGTTCATCGGGAGGGCTTGGACGGAACAGGTGATGGAAACGAGGCCTGGCGTACCACACAACGGAGGAAACGGCCTTGTGTTCGACCGGCCACGTTCGAAACGGGGTCCTGTTGATCGGGAGGGGCCTGGCGTACCACAAAATGGAGGAAACGGACCTCCTACGGTCAAAACAGGGGTCCTGTTGATCGGGAGGGGTGTGGCGTACCGCAAAACGGACGAAACGGACTTGTGTTGGAGCGCTACGGTCGAAACGGGGGTCCTGTTCATTGGGAGGGGTGTGGCGTACCGCAAAACGGGACTCCACGGGATACTGTTCATCTCCACCGTCGACCTCCTCCAGCCTCCACGGGATACCGTCGACCTCCTCCAGCCTCCACGAGCTCCTGTTCATCCAGCCTCCACCGCGCGCTACTCCACCGGCTACTGTTCAACCACCCCACCACGGGCACCCCTCCACCGTCTACTGTTCATCCAGCCCTCCACACCATGGGGTCCTGTTCAACCACCCCTCCACGGCCACCCCTCCAACATCTACTGTTCATCCAGCCCTCCACACCGCGGGTTCCTGTTCATCCAGAGGCAACGCCACCGCTCACTGTTCATCCAAACCCCCCCCCCCCCCGCAACGCTCACTGTTCATCCCAGAGGCAGCATCGATCGGCCTCAGTTAGCAGTAGTAGCGAAGGAATCGCTCCATCGGGTTCAGTTAACAGCCATCGATCGATCGCTCGAGTTCAGTAACGCGTAGCCTGCAGTGCAATCGCTCGGGTTCAGTTAGAGCCCAACGCCTCGCTCAGGTTCAGTTAGAGCCAACGCCTCGCACACACGCGCGTACCTGTATGAGAGAAACGCGCATCGCTCTCCCACCGTAACCAGTAACTCCCCGAAATTTTCCTCCCCCTCGCTTCTACCATGGTTTTTTCCGTCATGGATGGCCCAAAGAATGTCATGCAGCTGCGTCTCCGGCCCGCCCAGGACGAAAAGCCCATTTTCTGTCATGATTTTTTGTCATAGAAGTAGGAGCACACCACATCTATGATGATATCGGGTTTTGTCACAATTATCCTCATAGAAGTGTCATATGTATGACAGAAAAAAAATTCGTTCGGCCCAAAATGTCACGGATGTGTCTTTTTTGTAGTCTATGCTTTAGAGATGGCTGCATTCACATTAAATAGGGCACCATCGAAATCCGTTGAGATGACACCATATGAACTGTGGTTTGGCAAGAAACCCAAGTTATCGTTTCTTAAAGTTTTGGGCTTCGATGCTTGTGTGAGAAAGCTTCAACCTGATAAGATCGAACCCAAATCGGAGAAATGCGACTTCATAGGATACCCAAAGAAGGTGTTGGGTACACCTTCTATCACAGATCCGAAGGCAAGATATTCGTTGCTAAAAACGGTCCTTTCTAGAAAAGGAGTTTCTCTCGAAAGAAGTGAGTGGGAGGAAGGTAGAACTTGATGAGGTAACTGTACCTTCTCCCAAATTGGAAAGTAGTTCATCACACAAATTAGTTCCAGTGATTCCTACACAAATTAGTGAGGAAGCTAATGAGGATGATCATGAAACTTCAGATCAAGTTACTACCGAACCTCGTAGGTCAACCAGAGTATGATCCGCACCAGAGTGGTACGGTAATCCTATTCTAGAAGTCATGTTACTAGACCATGATGAACCTTTGAACTATGAGGAAGCAATGCTGAGCCCAGATTCCGCAAAATGGCTTGAGGCCATGAAATCTGAGATAGGATCCATGTATGAGAACAAAGTGTGGACTTTGGTGGACTTGCCAGATGATCGCCAAGCCATAGAAAATAAATGGATATTCAAGAAGAAGACTGACGCTGACAGTAATGTTACTCTATACAAAGCTCGACTTGTTGCAAAAGGTTTTCGACAAGTTCAAGGAGTTGACTACTATGAGACCTTCTCAGTCGTGGCGATGCTTAAGTCTGTCCGAATCATGTTAGCAATTGCCGCATTTTATGATTATGAAATTTGGCAAATGGATGTCAAAACTGCATTCCTTAATGGATTTCTTAAAGAAGAGTTGTATATGATGCAACCAGGAGGTTTTGTTGATCCAAAAGGTGCTAACAAAGTGTGCAAGCTCCAGCGATCCATTTATGGACTCGTGCAAGCCTCTCGGAGTTGGAATATACGCTTTGATAATGTGATCAAAGCATATGGTTTTATATAGACTTTTGGAGAGCTCTGTAGCATTTCCAATATTATATGTGGATGGCATATTGTTGATTGGAAATAATACAGAATTTCTGGATAGCATAAAAGGATACTTGAATAAGAATTTTTCAATGAAACACCTCGCTGAAGCTTCTTATATATTGGGCATCAAGATCTATAGAGATAGATCAAGACGCTTGATTGGACTTTCATAAAGCACATACCTTGATAAAGTTTTGAAGAAGTTCAAAATGGATCAGTCAAAGAAAGGGTTCTTGCCTGTGTTACAAGGTGTGAAGTTGAGTCAGACCCAATGCCCGACCACTACAGAAGATAGAGAGAAAATGAAAGTCATTCCCTATGCCTCAGCTATAGATTCTATCATGTATGCAATGTTGTGTACCAGACCTGATGTGTGCCTTGCTATAAGTTTGGCAGTGAGGTACCAAAGTAATCCAGGAGTGGATCACTGGACAGCGGTCAGGAACATCCTGAAATACATCAAAAGGACCAAGGATATGTTTATCGTTTATGGAGCTGACAAAGAGCTTGTCGTAAATGGTTACGTCAATGCAAGCTTTGACACTGATCTGTATGACTCTAAGTCGCAAACCAGATACATATTTATCTCTACTCCTAATGGAGCAGTTGGTGAATAGTCTCCACGGTTTATTTTCGCTGAGTTTTTTCGTCTCTCCTCCCACCACCCCCTCCCATCCTGGTCCATCGGTTTATTTTTCTCTCCACTCTTTATTACAACCAGGACTTTCCTAATATATAACAAATCATGGATCTAACTTCCTTAAATTATTCATATCAATCGATTCCTTTTGTTGGTTCAATTTGTCTTAGGAAACAAATAACAAATTTTTAAGAAACAAATAATAGATTTTAATCTAACTTTCCTAACTGATCTAAATCAATCGATTTCTCTCGTTGGTGAAATTTGTTTTAGGAAACAAATAATAGACACGTCACAAACTTTCCTCCCAATAAATAGTTTCTTAACATTTGCAAACTTTCCTAATTAGACACGTCACAAACGGGCAGGTACTGATATCATGCTACCAAACAATAAAACCCCATTTTCATAGAAATCTGTTCAAAATCCTAACTTTCCTAAATTTTTACCTTTCCTTGATAACATCCAATATTTCCTATGTTTTCCACCTATTGAAGGAAATCACCCCTCCATCGATATTAGTGTTTTTTTGGAATGAGATCTCCGGGTTATGATTTTTTTGCGATTCTTTCCAATTGTGACCTCTCCTTCCGCTCCGGCTCCTTCTTGCATAATCACTTCCACCACAGCCAGCTGACGCCACCCTAGAACTCTTGCCTCTCCACACCTTCTCCGCCACCTCCTCCTCGTACTCCATTGACAATCCCTCCACCATGTTTGTCCATGGCGGTGTCAAGGGCATGGTGCAACAGCGTACCGGTGGTAGAGCAGCACATAGCAGCAGGAAGAAGCACGCAGCAGGCAAGGTGAGCGGCTGACGGTGGAGGGCTGAGATGCGGCCGGCGTGCCTGAGGGGCAGCCGGCAGAAGATGGCCGCGACAAGAGGCGGCGCGAGGCAGGGGCGCGACAACGGGGCGAGCAAAGGGATAGGCGGCAGCAAACGGGGCAAGCGCAGCCAGCGAGAGTGTGATGCGCGGCTAGGGTGTGCGTCACGCGGGGCACAGTGGTGCGGTGGCTGTGGCGAGCGTGATGGCAGCGGCGGGCGCGATGGACGCGGTGTGGCACATGCATGGGCATGGAGAGCCAGAGAGGGAGTGGCCCCGTGGGCGCGGAAGAAGAGCTGAAGGCCCGGGCATGGGCGCGCATAGGAGTGGGCATGTGCCACGGGGTCAATCTGAGGAGCTCAGTGGCTACCCCTGCAATGGCCATGGCGGACGGCGGTTCTCGGCCACGACGAAATACCTAACGAGAGCAAACGTGAGGGGAAACTGGGGAAAGGCAAGAGGAGATCACGGCGGTGTCAATGGCACCCTAGGGGAAGACAGGGGAGCTAGGGGAGGCGAGGATCGAACGGCAATGTCGCGGTGGCCGAAGGTTGAGGAAGATGGCAACAACATCGATCTGGGGGTGCTGGACTTGATCTCGTTGGTGCAGACGAAGTAGCGGAGGCATTCGGAGCTCCTCGACAAGCTCCTAGATAGCAGGGAGGGCAGTGGCCGTGTGTACGGGGTCGGTCATGGTGGCCGTGGCATCTGACTTCGTCCAGATCACCGGGATCGAGCAAGCAAGGAGGAGAAGTGGATCTGGGAGGGGGCATCGAGGAGGGGTGAGGCCATGGGGGCAGGGGAGGCAGGGCGTCACCCTTATCCATTCCCCTTCGATACCGACTAGGTGGTCGGGCGGGAGCCCAGCTCTATAGCGACGGGCTCGGGGAACAGGAGAAGACGACCGTGCGGGGACTGGACCACTGGGCCGGTTCGGTGGCAAGGCCCGGGGGGTAAGGCGTATCCCCTTTTCATCGTCCTTTTGGTTTTTAATGTATTCTAATCCGTTTCTCCTTTTTAACACCGTTTTCTATTATTTCTTATATCAACTAAATGGAATTTGTTAATTGTGAAACTATGCACACAATTCGAGCATAATATTTTTAGGTGGCACAAAAAGTTTGGGGCCAAAAGGAAATACATAAATTTAGGTTTATATTTAATTGGTTATTTTAACTATTGTTGGACCTCTTATTAATTTGACAAGATTTAATTTTTGGGTCAAATAATGTTGGGCTCAACATGTCAAAGATCGAATTAATAGAATATGGTGAACATTTTAGTTTTACTATTTGACGAAATAATTTATTTGACTTTATTTTAAATTTGAATTGGGCTTTGATTTTTATCAAGTGGCAGTTTGGCTTAGCAAGCCTGATGACATGGCATCATTAGGGGGAGGTCACCGTAGCTAACGACTTGAGGTGTTACATAATCTTCCCATTTCTGAAATTTCATTGTTAAATGATTGGGGAATATATCAAACTATCCATTAGTTCAGTCAAGCTCACCACAAGTCCACACATTATTGCCAATTGAGTAAGTCTTATTGGCGGGGAGAATAGGCTATGTGTGTGTGTGTGTTAGAGAGAGAGAGAGAGGGAGAGAGAGGGAGGAAGAGGGAGGGGGAGAGAGTGTGTGTGTGTGTGAGGATCTGATGGTAAAAAAGGTCGCCAATGTCGTAATATTGAACTCTTAAAGTTAATGTGGCCCCGTTGCAACGCACGGGCGTTCTTCTAGTATTGAATGGTGGAGCTGTCAGTTGTGCAGTTCCAAGCAGAGCGTCGTGGCGGGATCTACGTGTGAAGCGGAGTACATAGCTGCTTCAGAAGCAGCAAATGAAGGAGTCTGGATGAAGGAGTTCATATCCGATCTAGGTGTAATACCTAGTGCATCGGGTCCAATGAAAATCTTTTGTGACAATACTGGAGAAATTGCCTTGGCAAAGGAATCCAGATTTCACAAGAGAACCAAGCACATCAAGATACACTTCAATTCCATCTGCGATCAAGTCGAGGAGGGATACATAGAGGTTTGCAAGATACATATGGATCTGAATGTTGCAGACCTATTGACTTAGCCTCTTCCACGAGCAAAACATGATCAGCACCAAGACTCTATGGGTGTTAGAATCATTACTATGTAATCTAGATTATTGACTCTAGTGCAAGTGGGAGACTGAAGGAAATATGCCCTAGAGGCAATAATAAAGTTTTTATTTATATTTCCTTATATCATGATAAATGTTTATTATTCATGCTACAATTGTATTAACCAGAAACTAAGTACATGTGTGAATACATAGACAATACCTAGTGTCCCTAGTATGCCTCTACTTGACTAGCTCGTTAACCAAAGATGGTTATGTTTCCTAACAATAGACATGTGTTGTCATTTGATGAACGGGATCACATCATGAGAGAATGATGTGATGGACAAGACCCATCCATTAGCTTAGCATAATGATCGTTAAGTTTTATTGCTACTTCTTTCTTCATGACTTATACATGTTCCTTTGACTATGAGATTATGCAACTCCCCAATACCGGAGGAACACCTTCTGTGATATCAAACGTCACAACGTAACCGGGTGATTATAAAGATGCTCTACAGGTGTCTCTGAAGGTGTTTGTTGGGTTGGCATAGATCAAGAATAGGATTTGTCACTCCGTGTATCAGAGAGGTATCTTTGGGCCCTCTCGGTAATGCTCATCACTATAAGCCTTGCAAGCAATGTGACTAATAAGTTAGTTGTGGGATGAAGCATTACGAAACGAGTAAAGAGACTTGCTGGTAACAAGATTAAACTAGGTATGGTGATACCGTAGATCGAATCTCGAGCAAGTAACATACCGATGACAAAGGGAACAATGTATGTTGTTGTGCGGTTTGACCGATAAAGATCTTCATAGAATATGTAGGAGCCAATATGAGCATCTTGGTTCCACTATTGCTTATGAGCGGAGATGTGTATCAATCATGTCTACATAGTTCTCGAACCCATAGGGTCCGCATGCTTAACGTTTGATGACGATTTGTATTATGAGTTATGTGTTTTTGATGACCGAAGTTTGTTCGGAGTCCCGGATGAGATCACAGACATGACGAGGAGTCTCTAAATGGTCGAGAGGTAAATATTGATATATTGGAAGGTTACATTCGGACACCGGAATGGTTTCGGGAAGTATCGGATAAGTTTCGGAGTACCGGGAGGTTACCGGAACCCCCTGGGGGACTAATGGGCCTTCATGGGCCCTAGTGGAAGAGAGGAGGCGGCAGCCAAGTGGAGACACACACCCCCAAGCCCAAACCGAATTGGACTAGGGTTGGGGGACGCAGCCCCCCTTTCGTTCTTCTCCTCCACCTTTTTCCCCTCTCCCCTCTTCGGAAAAAGGAAAGGGGGATCCTACTAAGACTACGGAGTCCTAGTAGGACTCCCCACACTTGGCGCTCCCCCTAGGCCAGCCGCCCCCTCCTCCCCTCCTTTATATACGTGGGAAGGAGGCACACCAAAGACACATCAATTGTTCTCTTTGCCGTGTGTGGTGCCCCCCTCCGTAGTTTACTCCTCTGGTCATAGCGTCGTAGTGCTTAGGCGAAGCCCTACGCGGATCACATCATCAACACCGTCACCACGCCGCTGTGCTGACAGAACTCTCCCTTGATCCTCTACTGGATCAAGAGTTCGAGGGACGTCATCGAGTTGAACGTGTGCTGAACACGGAGGTGCCGTACGTTCGGTACTTGGATCGGTTGGATCGTGAAGACGTTTGACTACATCAACCGTGTTAACTAAACGCTTCCGCTTTCAGTCTATGATGGTACGTGGACACACTCTCCCCGTCTCGCTGCTATGCATCTTCAAGATAGATCTTGCGTGATCATAGGAATTTTTTTGAAATTGCATGTTATGTTCCCCAACATATTTGATATACATGTTATTGATGTGTACCTTACTAATTCTCATAGTAGTGCCTGGGTATTTGATACCGGTTCGGTTGCTCATATTTGTAACTCGAAGCAGGGACTACGGATCAAACGAAGATTAGCTAAGTACGAGGTGACGATGCGCGTCGGGAATGGTTCCAAGGTCGATGTGATCGCCATCGGCACGCTACCTCTACATCTACCTTCGGGATTAGTTTTAGACCTGAATAATTGTTATTTGGTGCCAGCATTGAGCATGAGCATTGTATCTGGATCTTGTTTAGTGCGAGACGCTTATTCAATTAAATAAGGGAATAATGGTTGTTCTATTTATATGAGTAATATCTTTTATGGTCATGCACCCTTGAAGAGTGGTCTATTTATGTTGAATATTGATCATGGTGATACACATATTCATAATATTGATGCCAAAAGATGCAAAGTTGATAGTGATAGTGCAACTTATTTGTGGCACTGCCGTTTGGGTCATATCGGTGTAAAGCGCATGAAGAAACTCCATAAAGATGGACTTCTGAAATCACTTGATTACGAATCATTTGATACTTGTGAACTGTGCCTTATGGGCAAAATGACTAAAACTCTATTCTTCGGAACAATGGAACGAGCTAATGACTTGTTGGAAATAATACATACCGATGTATGCGGTCCAATGAGTGTTGAGGCTCGTGGCAGGTATCGTTATTTTCTGACCTTCATAGATGATTTGAGCAGATCTGTGTGTATCTACTTAATGAAACACAAGTTTGAAACATTTGAAAAGTTCAAAGAATTTCAGAGTGAAGTGGAGAATCATCATAACAAGAAAATAAATTTTCTACGATCTAATCGTGGAGGAGAATATTTGAGTTACGAGTTTGGACTTCATTTAAAACAATGTGGAATAGTTTCACAGCTCACGCCACCTGGAACACCACAGCGTAATGGTGTGTCCGAAGTCCGAACATTGTAACCACACTTTATTAGATATGGTGCGATCTATGATGTCTCTTACCGATTTACCACTATCATTTTGGGGTTATGCATTAGATACAGCTGCATTCACGTTAAATAGGGCACCGTCAAAATCCGCTGAGACGACACCGTATGAAATGTGGTTTGGCAACAAACCTGAGCTGTCATTTTGTAAAGTTTGGGGATGCGATGCTTATGTCAAAAGGTTTCAGCCTGATAAGCTTGAACCTAAATCGAAGAAGTGCATCTTCATAGGATACCATAAGGAAACAATTGAGTACACCTTCTACCACAAGTCCAAAGGCAAAATCTTTGTTGCTAAGAACGAAACCTTTCTGGAGTTTCTCTCGAAAGAAGTGAGTGGGAGCAAAGTAGAACTTGAAGAGGTAATTGTACCTACTCTCAATTTGGAAAGTATCTCATCCTAGAAATCTATTCCCGTGATGCCTACACCAACTAGAGAGGAAACTAATGATAAAGATCATGAAACTTCAGATCAATCTGCTACAGGACCTCGTAGGTCAAATAGAGCACGATCTGCACTAGAGTGGTACGATAATCCTGTTCTGGAGGTCATGTTACTTGACCATGATGAACCTACGAACTATGAAGAAGCTATGATGAGCCCAGATACCGATAAATGGCTTGAGGCCATGAAATCTGAGATAGGATCCATGTATTAGAACAAAGTGTGGACTTTGGTGGATCTGCCCGATGATCAGCGACCCATAGAGAATAAATGGATCTTCAAGAAGAAGACTAATGCTGATGGTAATGTTACTGTCTATAAAGCTCGACTTGTGGCAAAATGTTTTCGACAAGTTCAAGGAGTTGACTACAATGAGACTTTCTCACCTGTAGCGATGCTTATGTCTGTCCTAATCATGTTAGCATTTGCCGCATTTTATGAGTATGAAATCTGGCAAATGGATGTCAAAACTGCATTCCTTAATGGATTTCTTAAAGAAGAGTTGTGTATGATGCAACCAGAATGTTTTGTCGATCCTAAAGGTGATAGCAAAGTGTGCAAGCTCCAGCGATCCATTTATGGACTGGTGCAAGCATCTCAGAATTGGAATATACGCTTTGATGAGGTGATCAAAGCATATGGTTTTATACAGAATTTTGGAGAAGCCTGTATTCACAAGAAAGTGAGTGGGAGCTCTATAGCATTTCTAATATTATATGTGGATGACATATTGTTGATTAGAAATGATGTAGAATTTCTGGATAGCATAAAAGGATACTTGAATAAGAGTTTTTCAATGAAAGACCTCGGTGAAGCTGCTTATATATTGGGCATCAAGATCTATAGAGATAGATCATGACGCTTTATAGGCCTTTCACAAAGCACATACCTTGATAAAGTTTTGAAGAAGTTCAAAATGAATCAGTCAAAGAAAGGGTTCTTGCCTGTGTTACAAGGTGTGAAATTGAGTCAGACCCAATGCCCAACCACTACAGAAGATAGAGAGAAAATGAAAGTCATTCCCTATGCCTCTGCCATAGATTCTATCATGTATGCAATGTTGTGTACCAGACCTGATGTGTGCCTTGCTATAAGTTTGGCAAGGAGGTACCAAAGTAATCCAGGAGTGGATCACTGGACAGCGATCAAGAACATCCTAAAGTACCTGAAAAGGACTAGGGATATGTTTCTCGTTTTTGGAGGTGACAAAGAGCTTGTCGTAAATGGTTACATCAATGCTAGCTTTGACACTAATCCGAATGACTCTAAGTCACAATCCGGATACGTATTTTTATTGAATGGTGGAGCTCTCAATTGGTGCAGTTCCAAGTAGAGCATCGTGGCGGGATCTACTTGTGTAGCGGAGTACATAGCTGCTTCGGAAGCAGCAAATGAAGGAGTCTTGATGAAGGCGTTCATATCCGATCTAGGTGTAATAGTGCGTCGGATCCAATGAAAATCTTTTGTGACAATACTGGAGCAATTGCCTTGGCGAAGGAATCCAGATTTCACAAAAAGACCAAACACATATAGAGATGCTTCAACTCCATCCGAGATTTGGTCAAGGAGGGAGACATAGAGATTTGCAAAATACATACGGATCTGAATGTGGCAGACCCGTTGACTAAGCCTCTTCCATGACCAAAACATGATCAACACCAAGACTCCATGGGTGTTAGATTCATTACAATGTAATCTAGATTATTGACTCTAGTGCAAGTGGGAGACTGAAGGAAATATGCCCTAGAGGCAATTATAAAGTTGTTATTTTATATTTACTTATTCATGGTAAATGCTTATTCATGCTAGAATTGTATTAACCGGAAACTTGATACATGTGTGAATACATAGACAAAACACCGTGTCCCTAGTATGCCTCTACTAGACTAGCTCGTTGATCAAAGATTGTTAAGTTTCCTATCCATGGACATGAGTTGTCATTTGATGAACGGGATCACATCATTAGTGTAATGATGTGATGGACAAGATCATCCGTTGGCTTAGCATAATGATCGTTCAGTTTTATTGCTACTACTTTCCTCATGTCATATATATATTCCTCCGACTATGAGATTATGCACCTCCCGGACACCGGAGTAATACCTTGTGTGCTATCAAACATCACAACTTAACTGGGTGATTATAAAGATGCTCTACAGGTATCTCCGAAGGTGTTTGTTGGGTTGGCATAGATCGAGATTAGGATTTGTCACTCCGAGTATCGGAGAGGTATCTCTGGGCCCTCTTGGTAATGCACATCATATGAAGTCTTGCAAGCAATGCGACTAATGAGTTAGTTGCGGGATGATGCATTACGGAACGAGTAAAGAGACTTGCCGGTAACGAGATTGAACTAGGTATGAAGATACCGAGGATTGAATCTCGGGCAAGTAACATACCAATGACAAAGGGAATAACGTATGTTGACATTGCGGTTCGACCGATAAAGATCTTCATAGAATATGTGGGAAGAAATATGAGTATCCAGGTTCCGCTATTGGTTATTGACTGGAGAGGTGTCTCGGTCATGTCTACATAGTTCTCGAACTCGTAGGGTCCGCACGCTTAACGTTCGATGACGATATGTATTATATGAGTTGTGTGTTTTGGTGACTGAAGGTTGTTCGGAGTCCCGGATGAGATCACATACATGACGAGGAGTCTCGAAATGGTCGAGAGATAAAGATTGATATATTTGAAGGTGGTATTCGGACACTGGAATGTTTCCGGAGTGTTTCAGGTATTTATCGGAGTACCGAGGGGTTACCGGAACCCCTGGGGGAAGTAATGTGCCATATGGGCCATAGGGGAGAGGCAAGGCAGCCCACAAGGAGGTGGAGCGCACCCCCCATGGGGAGTCCGAATTGGGCAAGAGGAGGGGCGCGGCCCCCCTTTCCTTCTCCCTTTCCCTCTCCTTCCCCCTTTCCCCCTCTGATAGAAGGAGGGGGGCGAATAGGATTAGGAGTCCTAGTAGGACTCCCCCCACTTGGGGTGCGCCCTTGGCCAGCCTCCTCTCCCTCCCTCCTTTATATATGGGGGGGCGCCCCTAGGAGAAAACAACAATTTCTCTTAGTCGTGTGCGGCGCCCCCCTCCATAGTTTACGCCTCTGGTCATATTGTCGCAGTGCTTAGGCGAAGCCCTGCATGGATCACATCACCATGATCGTCACCACGCCATCGTGCCGATGGAACTCATCTACTCCTTCGACCCTCTACTGGATCAAGAGTTTGAGGGACGTCATCGCGCTGAACGTGTGCAAAACTCAGAGGTGTCGTACGTTCGGTACTCTATCGGTCAGAACGAGAAGACATTCGACTACATCAACCACGTTGAGAAGACGGTTCCGCTTTCGGTCTACAAGGGTACGTAGACACACTCTCCCCATCTCGTTTCTATGCATCTCCTAGATAGATCTTGCGTGAGCATAGGATTTTTTTTTTAAATTGCATGCTAGGTTTCCCAACAATTAGCACCAACAAAACTGCCGAGAAGCTGCTAAGTGCTCAAGATTAATTCTATCTTACGCGCGTAGCAACTTGTCCGTGTCCTCCCACTCTGGCGGGTGTGGCTGGAACAAACCAAACTGGCGGTACACCCGACATGGCATGTGAAGCTCAACCGCTTAGTTGCATATGAGTGGGTACCGCATATGCCAAAGATCCCTATCCCTAAGGCATATCGGATTCAACATGAACTCTCTAGGGTTACCAAAACTATCCCCTTTTCCATACGGCTCCCATTCCACCTGCAACATAGCATAGAATGCAAAATTGATTTCTTGTTTGATAAAAGCATGAGAATCACTTATGCAATGTCGAGTCACCTGCTCAGCCGTAATCCTATGGGGAGATCTTTCACGAATTGGAGGGGAATCACCAATGAACAAGATGAACAAAAGAGGGAAAACAAGAGGAACACTCAAGAACAAGTCAAATCACACATCCACTAGACAATCAAACACATAAGATCCACAAGGTACATGAACAACAAAGGGAAAGATACATGGTAGAGTTCATCCCAAATCCTATGAAGGAGATGAGGGCTTGATGATCTAGATAGATCCTTCCCACAAGGGGGTCTTGAGCTAGGTCACTCCAAGAGGAGGTCTTGATCTCCTAGTGGAGTGGATCCATGGAGCAAAGCTCTCATATGTCTAACATATCCTTTGCTTACCCTAACAAATGGTCTAGGTACTCAATATATAGCCTTGGGGTCGAAGTGGGTGAAAAGGGGCTCGGATTGGGGATCACAGCCGCCCATCCTGATGAGCCCGTGCGCACGGGGTAAGTTGGGCCTATGCGCACGGGGGTCCCGTGGGCATGATACAGGCCCGTGCGCACAGGGTGCTCCAGCGCCAGCTCCCTGAGTAGTCCGTGCGCACGGGGTCTCGGGGGCCCGTGCGCACGGGGTCGCCTGGGACCTCCTGTCCAGCTCCTGTTGGGCTCCATCTTCTTCCTCTTGGCCTTGTGGTCCTTCTCCAACTCCTTTGGGGTGTCCCTCACCAGCTTGTGGTCGTCGGTCTTCGTACCTAAGGACACATAGAGCACTTTGGTGAGGTAGCAAGCAAGTCCAATGGATATTCATGATGTTCTCGAAGAAGAGCGGGTTCACCTTAGTTCCAATGGCGTATGTTCGAGGTCTCGTCATATGTCCTCTTGGGGTATGGAGAGTAGTCGGAGTGTACATGGGGATGACCGTGGGATGCTCCGCATCATCTCCTTCCCCTTGGGAAAGATCCGACCTCGGATCGTGATCCTCATCACCATGGAAACGGTTGTCGTAGACAGACTTGTAGTTGGACGAAGTTGAAGACATGGCGCAATCCAAGTAGTCCAAGGTGTCACCGGAGTGATAGACATGCAAAAAGAGCAAACACAAGCAACACTCGGAAATACAATGGTTAGCGCACACAAAGTGTCCATCATGTAAGAATGAGTCCGTGCGACAAGATTGGTCGTGACAAAGCGCATGAAGCTTATCAAGAAGATGTAGAATGAGATGCAAAGCATTCATGGGAGGACATGTAATCATTGTGCACACAAATGTGTTGTAAATATGATCAATGCAACCATGGTGCAAAATGATGTCATAGTGAGAGGGTTTGTCAATAGCATGAATATGGCAATGGATGCTCAACATGTGTATATTATCATGCAATTGATGGTGGACAATATGATCATGATGTATGAATATGCCATCGAGGTAGATCACAACAAATTTGCTAAGGAAATGCACAAGCTCATATATCATGGATGACATGGGAATACAAGATGCAACAAGGCAATCATAATGTGAGTCAATCCATGCATGGGGTGCAAACTTGTGGTGAGTATGATATGTCCATCGAGCATGACATGTATGAGCACAATCAACAAATATGAAGGTGTTGGTGTACCAAAGCTCGATGTCGAGGCATGAGTGGAGTGCCGAAGGTGCATCCAATAAGTGGGAGCGCTCCTCAATGTGAAGGTCCATGTAGCCAATCTCCAATGTCGCTCCTCCATTCACGAGATGTATCATGTAGACAACAAGAAGGAAACAACAATGAAAGAGTGACCCATCCAATATGTGTATTTGAGGATGGCTCAAAGAGAAGGAGTTCACCTCAAGAAAGTTCCCAAAGATGTTGGAGTTATACATCATGTATGCCTTCACATAACCAATATGTCGCATAAGGGCACCGCCTTGTGAATCCTCCAAAATGAAAGAACATGATAAACACTCGGAAAAACAAATGAGGTTAGCGGAAATGCAAAACCTATCATTCAAGTGGTAAGATACCCAACAAGTGTATGCATCATGCTCATCATAAGAAGGTACAAGGGAGCATTTCATAGTGTGGAGGCATATGATGCAAGAACAACCAAATACAAGAGGCTCAAGGAAAGAAGTATGCATCACAAGTAAGGTGTCAAAGTCTCCAAGATCAATAAGCATAGTATGGTTGCACTCAATACAAGTGGATATGAAAGAGGCAACTAATGGACACAAGAGACAATGATCAAGATATATCATGTGAGAGGCATGAGCATATATGTCATCAACCCAAGAAAGCAAGTAATAGTGGAACATGGGTGATGCAACATAGCAAGCAATCATAGCAATCAAGTCAAACAAGCTAGTAGTGCGAAGATGCAACATACTAAGAGGAATCATGGCAAGCATGTCATGTGTGCAAATAGTGGGCATGAATAATGCACATGACATATCACAAGCATGAAAGCAAGATATGAGTAAAATAGCATGAATGTATTGGCGAGAGGCCATATGTGAATAGCAATTGGTCATCATGACTCTCCCAACACAGCAAGCATCAATAGCATGGGGCACATGATAAACATGGCAAAAGCAACAAGTATCTCCACCAAGCATGCAAATACACATAGGAATATCATAATGGAGAATCATGGGTAGATGCAAACAAGGGTCACAATTGAATGGCAAAGGCATAGAAGCAAGCATAGCATGCAAAGTGAACACGGTAAAATGAGCATAAGGTGACAAGTGGTAAATGGCCCATAGCCGTGTGAGAGCCAAGTAGAGGAGTTGCGCGTAGTCCTTGTGCGAAGGGGACGGTGGTAAGGATAGTCCACGGGATCCCAAATCGTCATTGCTCTCAAGAGCTCGTTTTGTCAACTCTTGGGATTGAGAGGTCGACGAGTATACATGAGTACCTACACAAAACAAAGACAAAGGGAAAATTGTGTGTGCGTGGTAGATGTACACATCATCCATCATGATGCATACATGCTTCTGTTGGTTAGCACCAAATATCCAATGTTCAAATAAATGAGATGTGTGATATAGAAACATGTCATCCATCATGATAGGTTTGTTGTTATGTATAGCATAATGAAGACTCAAATTGTGCAACGCATCATGGGAAATATCTAGAGCATTGTTATTCATGGAATTCATATGGTGTACACTATCATGGTAATCATGCAAAGTATGGAATGTATCAAGATCTCCTAATATGTATGAGGAAACTATGGGGGTCTCCTCATGAGCATGAGTAGCAACATCACATGGAGAATATTTACAACATCCAAAACAAAGCATATGCGGTTCAATGTGATCATGGCATGGCATAGTAGATGAATTGCGAAAATCATGTAAAGGAAGCATTGCAATATCATCACAAGAGAAGCAAAAGCCAATGACCATCATCTCGTCATCTATGCCATAAGTGCAAATGGGATTTATTTTAATGGGGCATGCATAGTTACTATGTTGAGATTGAAATGATGCAATATGGTTGATCTCACTCATAGCATATGACAAGTTCAATGGATCAAACATGACGTGACCAATAGAATTTTCACATGATATCCTATGGAGCATAGCATCAAAACTAGGCAACTCAACATGCTCATCATCATATTCATCATAAATAGGTAAGTCAAGGCATGAAGAAGTTTCACTAGCATGAAGCATGGCAATAGGTGGGTCAACATCATGGGAGCAATCAATGTCAAGAGAGTCCACTAGTGGGACAAGAGAAGCACCATCACCTATGTTACCATCGGAAGGTCGCTCATGTGTTGTAGGTGAGGTGTTGAAGATCCACTCGTTGTCATCTTCATCTTGATGGAACCATGTGGGGGGTGCATCATCGTCCACCATGGCCATCATATTGTCCATTGGAGGGATGGACTCATTGAGGATAGGCATGTCATCATGTAGGATACCTAGCACCATATAAGAAAACACACTAGGAGTAGAGGTTAAGTCGTTAGAAATCATAGTGGCCTCACGTGTCGTGTCAACTACCTCACTCACTAAGTGTTGTGGCTCACTCACTCCCTCAAGGATGCACTCACTCATATTGTTGGTGGAGTCACTCAAATGGCTCTCAACCTCACATAGGATGTGTGGCATGCTCTCATGTGTGGGGCTAGTGGTGGTCACACTCATCCTCTCATAGGAAATGCTCTCAATGTCACGTATGGTGGAGTCACTCATGTCACTCAAGGGGTGGTGGCTCTCCTCACATGACAAATGGGTCATCTCATGATATGTGGGTGTCGGAGAGATGTTGGTCCAAATGTCTCCATGCTCAACTCCTATCGCCGTGGTCGAAGGGGATGGCCCTTGCTCGACCTTCTTGTCGCCGTCTTGGTGTTGGAGGCCCATATGATGTGGCACCTCGTAGCTCGTCTCCATGACCGAAGGGAGTTTCCCATGCTCGGCCATCGTCCTTGAGGGGATTCCAAAGATGGAAGTGTCACCCTCGCTCGAAGGTCGTCGCCGTGGACTTGAGGAAGTCGTTGTAGGCGTACTCGTGGGAAGTAGGCGAAGATGTCGTACGTTCAAAGGCGAAGATGCCTTGATAGCACTTGGCGAAGATGCCAAAGTGGTTGGTGTAGCCGTAGCGCCGTCTTGGTGGTGGTCGTCTCGCGGTCTTCTTTTGTGCTCTTGAAGCTTGGACTTGGTGTGAAGTAGGGCTTGTTGGGACTTGTGCATTTGCGCTTGTGGAGCATCTTCATGATGATGATGTCGTTGTCGTGCTTGAGCTCGTAGTAGATGTCGTTCGTCGTCGTCGTGCACATGTTGCTTGGAGGTGACTTGCCCTTCATGACAATGTTGATCACGAATGTGATGGTGGTCTCCATGTAGATGTGGACGAGGACGATTTGCACTTGCATCGTGGCCGCGCTCCGAAGACTTGTGGCTTGAATGTTGCCGCCTTGAAGATGACGAAGGGGAAGATGACTTGATCAAGGTTCTAATCTCCTCCATCCTTGCATCTTTCTCCTCTTTATGTGCGGAAAGCTTCTTGTCGATGTAGTCCCTTTTCCTTGCTTCGGAGTGACGAATGTCGATGGAGATGTTCTCGATGCGCTCTCACAATCTTGATTGTGCGCCTTGCATTTGTCGTTGTAGATCGAAGATGGACGCTTTGGTGATGTAGTTGTTCACGCCGTTGTTGTTGTCGTAGACCGGAGAGGAAATGCCTTGCCTATCCATCACAGGACTCGAGCAAATGTGAGTAGGAAATGAGATAAACAATACCAAGCTACCTTTTCCCAAAGTTGAGGATGTATCTTGTATCACTCAATGTGAAATGAAAGAATAGTGGAATTGGTACCGGACTTGTTCACTCACACCTATCAAGTAAAGCTTATGGTAGAGCTCGGTGAGGATAGTGGCACAAAAATTTGATGCAAATTGTTAGCAAGAGTCAATAATGTTGGAAAAGATTCACAAATTCGCAAGTGAAACAAGTAGACCAATAGCAAATGGTACACGGAAACACACACACGGATAGATAAATGGGGTCGTGCAACCAAGGAATGAGCACAAAATGTGGAGTCCACGGAAAACGCTCGTGTTGCACAACTCAAGAGAGACGCTAGCACGATTGCTCAATAGGCAGATACGACACTTGTGCACAACCTATAAGATGCAAAATGGATAAACTTATATCCCAAGTATGCTATGTATGTATGGTTCCCCGTGTTTCTCTCAAGCATGATACCATATGATGTAGATTTTGGTATGGCTCTTATGTGCAATGGGGTATGATGCTATGGCACTTGCTCACAAGCTCTTTGCTCTCTTTTTGCTTAAAAGCTTTTTTCTATGGCCACTTTTGCACAATGCACAAACCAAGATAGCAATTGTGTATATGTGGGAATGATATTGTGACACAATGGATGATATGATACCAATATGATATGGTATGTATGCAATGGAATGGTGGATCACTAATGTGCACAAGTAACGTTGTCGGCAATACTCAAATGGCTAGTCTCGATAGGCAAGTAACGCAAAATGGGCTAGGGGTTAACAATGCAATTGCAAGGGTAATATACAATGGTGTCGTCGAGGTTACCGTCCTTTTGCGATGATGAGTGGCGGTGTTCTTGATGTAGATACCAAGATGATGTAGACCCGTCCCTAAGTAGCCGAAACACCTTAGGAAACGGTAAAAAAAACCACAAACTCAAAATCTCAAATGACAAATGTCAAATGGTGGTAGTGGAAATGACAATGTGGAAGTGGTGGTGGTGGTTTGTGAAGAAGCAACCGTCCCTAAGTAGCCGAAACACCTTAGGAGACTCAAATCACTACTCAAGCAACCACAAATGCTAAATGTAGCAAAATGGGTTAGGTTGCGGAAGGCTATGGTGGTTTTGCGGATGATATGGTGGAAGGCCTAGGAAAAGATGCACAACATGTCAAAAATTTTATGGAGTCAAATGGTGATGGAACCTATCTAGGTGGATGGGGGATGTCAATAGCTACTCAACGAGCTAAAGAACGCGAAAATCGGACTCCGGATGTGGAAGTTGTGGGCGAAACGGTGGACTGCACGCGACTGGTGTAGGGGGGCCGTGCGCACGGGGTCTAGGGGCCGTGGGCACGGGGTCCCGTGCGCACGGTACAAGCCCGTGGGCACGGGGTGTCCAGAGACTTTTCGGGGGCCCGTGCGCACGGGGTCTGGGGTCCGTGGGCACGGGGTGGGCGGAAATTTCGCGATTTTGGGGCGGAAATTGAAGATTTCTAGGGCAAAATTGGGGAGATTTTGGGGATGGATGGTGGGGAAAAGATGGGGGAAGGCTAGATCCACTTGAAACCAAGCAAATCCATGGATCAAATCCAACAAAATCACACTAAACCAACAAATCACAAAAAAAATTGGGGCTGTTTTTGGTGGGGATTTTCGAATTTAGGACGAAATCACACAAAACTAGGCTAGTAAACAAAGAGGGGGGCTCCAATTTCGTGAGAAACCTTGGCTCATGATACCATAATGATGTAGGGTGGAACCCTATGGAGAGATCTTTCACGAATTGGAGGGGAATCCCCAATGAACAAGATGAACAAAAGAGGGAAAACAAGAGGAACACTCAAGAACAAGTCAAATCACACATCCACTAGACAATCAAACACATAAGATCCACAAGGTACATGAACAACAAAGGGAAAGATACATGGTAGAGTTCATCCCAAATCCTATGAAGGAGATGAGGGCTTGATGATCTAGATAGATCCTTCCCACAAGGGGGTCTTGAGCTAGGTCACTCCAAGAGGAGGTCTTGATCTCCTAGTGGAGTGGATCCATGGAGAAAAGCTCTCATATGTCTAACATATCCTTTGCTTACCCTAACAAATGGTCTAGGTACTCAATATATAGCCTTGGGGTCGAAGTGGGTGAAGAGGGGCTCGGATTGGGGATCACAGCCGCCCATCCTGATGAGCCCGTGCGCACGGGGTAAGTTGGGCCCATGCGCACGGGGGTCCCATGGGCACGGTACAGGCCCGTGCGCACGGGGTGCTCCAGCGCCAGCTCCCTGAGTAGTCCGTGCGCACGGGGTCTCGGGGGCCCGTGCACACGGGGTCGCCTGGGACCTCCTGTCCAGCTCCTGTTGGGCTCCATCTTCTTCCTCGTGGCCTTGTGGTCCTTCTCCAACTCCTTTGGGGTGTCCCTCACCAGCTTGTGGTCATCGGTCTTCGTACCTAAGGACACATAGAGCACTTTGGTGAGGTAGCAAGCAAGTCCAATGGATATTCATGATGTTCTCGAAGAAGAGTGGGTTCACCTTAGTTCCAATGGCATATGTTCGAGGTCTCGTCATATGTCCTCTTGGGGTATGGAGAGTAGTTGGAGTGTACATGGGGATGACCGTGGGATGCTCCGCATCACTCGTCCAACCGGCAATCGCTCCCAGCTCCATACAGAAAGTAAGAGCATACAACCACCAATACCTCCGTCCTTTGAGGTCCTACAGCAGGCTTCATCCAACTGCACATAGAAGAAAACACGGTTCAGTTAACAGGAAGATCGCATTGATACTATACCAATGGAGTGAAAATAAACAACTGCCTACTTGTCTATATAAGTAAGCCAGTGTCACCAAACCCCAACTCCATTTGCTATCGAAGATGGTCAACGCCTTTAGCCACATCCATGGAGCATTCTTGTCTGTGCCATCAGCAAACATAGTCCTCGATATAACGTACCACATGTAAACATGAGCATATGTCTTGACCTCATCCTCATTATCATCCTCAGGGAAAGAACCAAAGTTCCATGATATCCAGGTGAAAGGAGCACCGGCTGCGACTCTTTCCTTCTTCTTGTCTTCTGCTTCTGGTTCCCGAGGCTCCGGAGGAACCATACCGATAAGGGCATGCATCTGCTCGCGCCACCCGTCAGAATCGGTGCTCATACAAAGAGGATTCTGATACGTCTCCAATGTATCTACTTTTCCAAACACTTTTGCCCTTGTTTTGGACTCTAACTTGCATGATTTGAATGAAACTAACTCGGACTCACGCTGTTTTCAGCAGAACTGCCATGATGTTGTTTTATGTGTAGAAAAAAAAAGTTCTCGGAATGTCCTGAAAATCCACGGAGGCACTTTTTGGAAAATATAAAAAATACTGGCGAAAGAATCAAGACCAGGGGGCCCACACCTTTCCACGAGGGTGGGGGGCGCGCCCTCCCCCCTGGGCGCGCCCCCTGTCTCGTGGGCCCCCTGAGCCTCCACCGACCTCAACTCCAACTCCATATATTCCATCTCGCGGAGAAAAAAATCAGAGAGAAAGTTTCATCGCGTTTTACGACACGGAGCCGCCGCCAAGCCCTAATCTCTCTCGGGACGGCTGATCTGGAGTCAGTTCGGGGCTCCGGAGAGGGGGATTCGTCACCGTCGTCATCATCAACCATCTTCCATCACCAATTTCATGATGCTCACCGCCGTGCATGAGTAATTCCATCGTAGGCTTGCTGGACGGTGATGGGTTGGATGGGATTTACCATGTAATCAAGTTAGTTTTGTTAGGGTTTGATCCCTAGTATCCACTATGTTCTGAGATTGATGTTGCTATGACTTTGCTATGCTTAATGCTTGTCACTAGGGCCTGAGTGCCATGATTTCAGATCTGAACCTATTATGTTTTCATGAATATATGTGTGTTCTTGATCCTATCTTGCAACTCTATAGTCACCTATTATGTGTTATGATCCGACAACCCCGATGTGACAGTAATCGGGATACTTCTCGGTGATGACCGTAGTTTGAGGAGTTCATGTATTCACTATGTGCTAATGCTTTGTTCCGGTACTCTTTTAAAAGGAGGCCTTAATATCCCTTAGTTTCCGCAAGGACCCCGCTGCCACGGGAGGGTAGGACAAAAGATGTCATGCAAGTTCTTTTCGATAAGCACGTATGACTATACGGAATACATGCCTACATTACATTGATGAACTGGAGCTAGTTCTGTGTCACCCTATGTTATAGCTATTACATGACGAATCGCATCCGACATAATTATCCATCACTGATCCATTGCCTACGAGCTTTTCACATCTTGTGTTTCGCCGCTTATTTACTTTTCCGTTGCTATTGTTACAATCACTACAAAACCCAAAAACATTACTTTTGCTATCGTTACCTTTATTATCATATTACTTTGCTACTAAATACTTTGCTGCAGATACTAAGTTATCCAGGTGTGGTTGAATTGACAACTCAACTGCTAATACTCAAGAATATTCTTTGGCTCCCCTTGTGTCGAATCAATAAATTTGGGTTGAATACTTTACCCTTGAAAGTTGTTGCGATCCCCTACACTTGTGGGTTATCAAGACTAATTTCTTTGCCGTTGCCAGGGAGCATAGCTCTATTCTCTGAGTCACTTGGGATTTATATCTGTTGATCACTATGAAGAACTTGAAAGACGCGAAAACTATGATTTTTCCCTCAACTACGAGGGGAGGTAAGGAACTGCCATCTAGCTCTGCACTAGATTCTCATTTTGTTTTGAGTAAGCTTGCGACACCTAAACCTGCTACTGCTATGAATTCTGATATGTCGCATGTTATTGATGATGCCACTTCTACTATGCATGATACTTATGATGAAACTACTTCTGTGCGTGATACCACTTTGCCACTAGGTGAATTTCTTGATGAACAACTTTCTAGGGTTAGAGAGAATGAAATTATTGAAGATGCTATTATTGATGATAGTGATGATGAAGGTTCTCCTAATGATTATGAATTTCCTGTTGTTCCTGGGGGTTATGTTATGAATGAAGAAGCTGCTAGAGCTATCTTTGCTTGCAATGATAGATATGATCTTAAGAAGTTATTAGCTAAATGGAAGCAGCAGTCTCTTCATGCTAGAATGAAACCTGACCCTGCTTTTTCTACTTCACCTATTTTTGTTACTGATAAGGATTATGAATTCTCTGTTGATCCTGAGATTATTACTTTTGTTGAATCTGATCCTTTTTATGGCCTTGAATCTGAAACTGTTGTGGCACATCTTACCAAGTTGAATGATATAGCTACCCTGTTTACTCATGATGATAAATCTTGCTATTATTATATCCTTAAGATATTTCCGTTCTCGTTAAAGGGTGATGCTAAGACTTGGTATAATTCTCTTGCTCCTGGTTGTGTGCGTAGTCCCCAGGATATGATTTATTACTTCTCTGCTAAATATTTCCCAGCTCATAAGAAACAAGCTGCCTTGCGGGAAATATATAATTTTGTGCAAATAAAAGAAGAGAGTCTCCCACAAGCTTGGGGGAGGCTTCTCCGATTACTTAATGCTTTGCCTGATCATCCTCTTAAGAAAAATGAAATACTTGATATCCTTTATAATGGACTAACTGATGCTTCCAAGGACTACTTGGATAGCTGTGCTGGTTGTGTTTTCAGGAAAAGAACAGTCGACGAAGCTGAATTACTATTGAATAATATGTTGACTAATGAAAATAATTGGACTCTTCCTGAGCCAATTCCTGAGCCAATTCCTGAACCAATTGAGCCAACTCCCGAACCTATTCCTAAACCCACTCCAAAGAAGAGAGGTGTTTTATTTCTCAGTTCTGAAGATATGCAAGAGGCAAAGAAATCAATAAAAGAAAAAGGTATAAAAGCTGAAGATGTTAAGGATTTACCACCTATTGAAGAAATACATGGTCTTAATATACCACCTGTCGAAGAACCACATTGTCTTGATAACCCGACACAGGTAGTAAAGGTAAATTCTCTCTATAGATATTATAAAGTTGAAATCCCCTCTACTAAATTTCATAGCCCATGCTTAGATGAATTTGATGACTTTATTGCTAGACAAGAAAGTTTTAATGCTTATGTTGGTAGAGAGTTAAAGAATAATGCTTTCGAGATAGGATGCATGAGCGATAATATGGCTAAAGTTAAAGGTGAACTCAAACTCATTAGCAAATATGCTTCTATGTTTGCTACTCAAGCCGAGCAAGTACTTAAAGCTCAAAATGATTTGCTTGATGAATTAAATAATAAACCTGACTTTGCTATTAGAGTGGCTACTAGAACTGGTAGAATGACTCAGGAACCTTTGTACCCTGAAGGCCACCCTAAGAGAATCAAGCAAGATTCTCAGAGAAATAATTTAGAGGCACCTAGTTCTTCTAAAAAGAAGAAAAAGAAAAACGATATGACTTTGCATGCTTCTAGTGAACCTGCTGTAGACACACCTGGGAATCCCAATGATATTTCTATCTCTGATGCTGAAACACAATCAGGTGATGAACATGAACCTAGAAATAATGTTAATGATAATGTTCATGTTGATGCTCAACCTAGCAAAAACAATGAAGTAGAGATTGAACCTGCTATTGATCTTGATAACTCACAATCAAAGAATCAACGTTATGATAAGAGAGATTTTGTTGCTAGGAAGCACGGTAGAGAAAGAGAACCATGGGTTCAGAAATCCATGCCCTTTCCTCCTAAACCATCCAAGACAAAGGATGATGAGGATTTTGAGCGCTTTGCTGAAATGATTAGACCTATTTTCTTACGTATGCGCTTGACTGATATGCTCAAGGTAAATCCTTATGCTAAGTATATGAAGGATATCATTACAAACAAAATAAAGATATCGGAAGCTGAAATTTCCACCATGCTTGCTAATTACACTTTTAAGGGTGGAATGCCAAAGAAACTTGGAGATCCGGGGGTACCAACTATACCATGCTCCATTAAAAGAAATTATGTTAGAACTGCTTTATGTGATCTTGGAGCCGGTGTTAGTGTTATGCCTCTATCTTTATATCGTAGACTTGAATTCAATAAGTTGACACCTACTGAAATATCTTTGCAAATGGCCGATAAATCAACTGCTATACCTGTCGGTATTTGCGAGGATGTGCATGTTGTGGTTGCAAATGTCACTATTTTAACGGACTTTGTTATTCTTGATATTCCCGAGGACGATAGTATGTCTATTATCCTTGGTAGACCCATTTTGAATACTGCAGGGGCTGTTATTGATTGCAACAAAGGCAATGTCACTTTTCATGTTAATGGTAATGAGCATACGGTACACTTTCCGAGGAAACAATCTCAAGTCCATAGCATCAATTCTATTGGAAAAGTTCCAACTATAATTATTGGAGGTTTTGAATTTCCTCACCCTACTGTCAAGAAAAACTATTATATTCTTATTATTGGGGATGTTCATATCCCCGTTGAGGTAACTTAGTGTTATTCGATATTTCTCCAGTTCCGTGTTATTCGGAATGAGTTTGTTAACAAGACTTGATCAACCTTGTTAATGGATTCATTTTGATGATCATGAGATGGATGAAACTAGAAGGCACAACCTTCTGTACCCTCTTTTTACTTTCTGTTATTTAGAATAAATAAAGCAAAAATAGTATTATCTATCTGTTTTCTGAACTATCCGTGCAATAAAAAATATCCCGAAAATGAAAGTGCTCCAAATGCCCTGCAAATTTAGTATGATTTTTATGGAATATTTGAGGATTTTAGGCATTGAAATCACTGCAGGAGGGGCAAGCACCAGGCCACGAGAGTTGAGGGCGCGCCCACCTACCCTGGGCGCGCCCCCCTGTCTTGTGGGCTCCTGGTGGCCCCCCTCCACTTATGCCAGCACACACACACTCCATCTTCTTCCCAAAAAAATCCCCATCCAGCTCAAGCACGAGTTCTAGCTCATTTTGCTGCGATTTTCGATCTCCTCACTCAAAGCTCCATTTACAAAACTGCTTTGGGAGATTGTTGCTTGGTATGTGACTCCTCCATTGGTCCAATTAGTTTTTGTTCTAGTGATTTATTCATTGTAAATTTTTGCTGCATAGGTGACCATGTTCTTGAGCTTGCATGTTAAATTTATGAGGTCCCAAGTAATTCTAATGCATGATATAGGCTCTAGGCACTTGTAGGAGTAGTAGCTACCAATATTGTTTAGTTTTATTCACTTTTATTTTGAAGTTACTAAAATTTCAGAAATTTTCAGAAAATGTTAAGGAGACTTTTAAGGGGCTCTTCTAGCCAAGGCTCTCAGCAAAAACAAGCTAAAGAGAAGGAAAAAGCCAAGTATAATCTTCCTCGCTTAGCAGAAGTACGGCCGTGTGAATGGTCATGTGGTAATTTCTTGAAAGAAGCTGGAATTCATGAAGATTTTTATTCTTTGATCGAGAATGCAGACCTCACCGATTTCCTCCACGACCGGATTGATCAGTATCTCTTACTTACCAATACTTTTGTGCAAATTTTTTATTATTATCCTAAGAAGTCACCGCCTTTAGTATCATTTCATTTATATTATGAACTCAGAGAAATGTCTTTACGTGATTTTTGTGCGTTATGTAGGATACCCTTTGAGGGAGAATTAGAGGAACCCGATCGTAAAGATGTGGATGGCTTTGTTAACACTATGACTGTAGAGGATCCAAAGAAGGGTTCCGATGCGAAAATCTCTAGCATACACTTTCCTGTTTTACGCTACTTTGCCATATTTGCTAGTAGATGCTTGATTGGTCGTGGAAATAGTGGAAACTTTAATGTTCCTGATATTATCATTCTTCAACATGCCTTGTTTGGAGATAATAGTTTTAGTATGGGTGCCGTCATTGCTAAACGGCTAAGCCTGAATCGTACAAAAGGCCCCATATTTGGAGGTATCTATGTTTCACGTCTTGCTAGACATTTTAAGATACCCATTAGGCACCATGAGAAAGAGGAGACAAAATTACCTCCTTGCATTTTAGATTACAAGAGCATGGTAGCACACGCGTTTATTGTTGACAACAAAGAGAAGATGCTCTTGTATAACCATAGATTTAATAAGAAACACAATGAGACTATTATTTTGCCTGCGCCTCTGTTGTTTGATTTGATTGCAGATAATTTTCTTGTTACACCGGAAGTGGTGTACGCTCATCGAGGCCAAGCATCCACTCCAGAACCTGAACCTGAGTCGGACCCTGAACTGGACCCTTATCGTGCATCATCTTACCAGTGGGATCCGGAGATGGCCAGCCAGTGGTATCCTGATTACACTTCCCAGTACACCGGGGAGAGTAGCAGCGGTCCTTGGTATTAGACCAACTTAGGCCAAAATCCTAAGCTTGGGGGAGTACGTATTTCACACCGACTTTACATTCATGTTCACACACTAGTCGTCGGTGCTCATACTCTTTCATTGTATTATCATGCTAGTTTCATTTCCTTTTTCTCGCTTTCTTCTTGTGTGTTTGATAAACCTTTAGAAAAACCAAAAAAAAATTAGTTTAATTTCCATGCCTGTGGTAGAAATTAAAATGAAAACCCAAAAAGATTTCTAGTTCTTCTTCTTACTTGTTGGGAGCTTTCCTGTGTAAATAGTTTTATTTTCTTTTCTTTCCTTTGGGGGTCGAGAAGACCATATTGAAAATGTTTAGTGGCTCTCATATGCATGATTGTTTATTTAATTTAGAGCCCATATTACCCTGTGTTCTCTCTTGAGTTGAATGCTTGCAGATTCCAGCTTAGTCCAATGCATGTGCACTATTATTATTATACACATCATTCAGACGTGCAAGTGAAAGGCAATAACGGTGATATATGATGGACTTATTGAGATGAGAAAAGCTGGTATGAACTCGACCTCTCTTGTTTTTGTAAATATGATGAGTTCATCGTTTCTGATTCAGCTTATTATGAAGTAAACATATTTGCAATGACATTTGGAGATTATAGTTGCTTGTGCCATGCTTGATTAGCTATGAGTTATAATGGTTTACCTTGCGTGCCAACATGCTATTAGAATGATTATGATGTGGTATGATGGGATGGTATCCTCCTTTGAATGAATTGAGTGAATCGACTTGGCACATGTTCACGCATATAGTTGAAACAAATCAACATAGTCTTCATGATATTTATGTTCATGGTGGATTATATCCTACTCATGCTTGTACTCGGTGTGAATTAATTTTAATGCATGTTCATGACTGTTGTCGCTCTCTCAGTTGGTCTCTTCCCAGTCTTTTGCTAGCCTTCACCTGTACTAAGCGGGAATACTGCTTGTGCATCCAAACTCCTTAAACCCCAAAGTTATTCCATATGAGTCCACCATATCTTCCTATATGCGGTATTTACCTGCCGTTCCATGTAAATTTGTATGTGCCAAACTCTAAACCTTCAAATGAAATTCTGTTTAGTATGCTCGAGCAGCTCATGTTACAACTAGGGCTGCCTATATCTTCCATGCTAGGTGGGTTATTCTCAAGAGGAGTGGACTCCGCTCCTTATTCACGAGAAAGGGCCGGTAACCGGGATGCCCAGTCCCATGATCCAAAAAGATCAAAGCAAATCAAAATAATTAAACAAAACTCCCCCAGGGCTGTTGTTAGTTGGAGGCACTCGTTGTTTTGAGCAATTTGATGCTTGTTGGTGGTTGGGGGAGTATAAACCTTTACCATTCTGTTTAGGAACTGCCTATAATGCATGTAGTATGGAAGATACAGCCATCTCATAGTTGTTGCGTTGACAACAAAAGTATGCCACTCAAAATGTTATTCAATCTTTATTTTAAAATCAAGCTCTGGCACCTCTACAAATCCCTGCTTCCCTCTGCGAAGGGCATATCTATTTACTTTTATGTTGAGTCATCACCCTTATTAAAAAGCACCTGCTGGAGAGCACACTGTCATTTGCATTCATTACTATTGGTTTATATTGGGTATGACTTGACTGGATCTCTTTTACCATGAATTACAATGTTTAGTCAGTCCTTGATCTTTAAAGGTGCTCTGCATTTATGTTTTGCGGTCTCAGAAAGGGCTAGCGAGATACCATTTTGTTATATCATGTTATGATTGTTTTGAGAAAGTGTTGTCATCTGAGTTTTATTATTATGGATCGCTAGCTGATTATGCTATTGATATGAGTAATTGTGAGACCGAGGTGTTATTGTGAGTATGGTTAGTTCATAATATTGCTGAAACCTGAATGCTGGCTTTGCATGTTTACAACAACAAGAGCAAACAGAGTTTGTAAAAGTTTTTCTTTATCACTTTCAGTTTAACTAAATTGCTTGAGGATAAGCAAAGGTTTAAGTCGTGGGGAGTTGATACGTCTACAACGTATCTACTTTTCCAAACACTCTTGCCCTTGTCTTGGACTCTAACTTGCATGATTTGAATGAAACTAACCCGGACTGACGCTGTTTTCAGCAGAACTGCCATGATGTTGTTTTATGTGTAGAAAACAAAAGTTCTCGGAATGTCCTGAAAATCCACGGAGGCACTTTTTGGAAAATATAGAAAATACTGGCGAAAGAATCAAGACCAGGGGGCCCACACCCTGGCCACGAGGATGGGGGCGCGCCCTCCCCCCTGGGCGCGCCCCCCTGTCTCGTGGGCCCCCTGAGGCTCCGCCAACCTCAACTCCAACTCCATATATTCCGTCTCGCGGAGAAAAAAATCAGAGAGAAAGTTTCATCGCGTCTTACGACACGGAGCCGCCGCATAGCCCAAATCTCTCTCGGGAGGGCTGATCTGGAGTCCGTTCGGGGCTCCGGAGAGGGGGATTCGTCGCCGTCGTCATCATCAACCATCCTCCATCACCAATTTCATGATGCTCACCGCCGCGCGTGAGTAATTCCATCGTAGGCTTGCTGGATGATGATGGGTTGGATGAGATTTACCATGTAATCAAGTTAGTTTCGTTAGGGTTTGATCCCTAGTATCCACTATGTTCTGAGATTGATGTTGCTATGACTTTGCTATGCTTAATGCTTGTCACTAGGACCTGAGTGCCATGATTTCAGATCTGAACCTATTATGTTTTCATGAATATATGTGTGTTCTTGATCCTATCTTGCAAGTCTATAGTCACCTATTATGTGTTATGACCCGACAACCCCGAAGTGACAATAATCGGGATACTTCTCGGTGATGACCGTAGTTTGAGGAGTTCATGTATTCACCATGTGCTAATGCTTTGTTTCGGTTCTCTATTAAAAGGAGGCCTTAATATCCCTTAGTTTCCGCAAGGACCCCGCTGCCACGGGAGGGTAGGACAACAGATGTCATGCAAGTTCTTTTCCATAAGCACGTATGACTATTTACGGAATACATGCCTACATTACATTGATGAACTGGAGCTAGTTCTGTGTCACCCTATGTTATAGCTATTACATGAGGAATTGCATCCGACATAATTATCCATCACTGATCCATTGCCTACGAGCTTTTCACATCTTGTGTTTCGCCGCTTATTTACTTTTCCGTTGCTATTGTTACAATCACTACAAAACCCAAAAACATTACTTTTGCTATCGTTACCTTTATTATCATATTACTTTGCTACTAAATACTTTGCTGCAGATACTAAGTTATCCAGGTGTGGTTGAATTGACAACTCAACTGCTAATACTCAAGAATATTCTTTGGCTCCCCTTGTGTCAGATCAATAAATTTGGGTTGAATACTTTACCCTCGAAAGCTGTTGCGATCCCCTACACTTGTGGGTTATCAGATTTCCCTCGATAGGAAGACCGGCGATCATAGCAATATCCTGGAGCATCATGGCCATCTTCCCAGTCCTAAGATGGAAACTGTGTGTCTCCGGCCTCCAACGATCAACAAGCATGGTGATTGCTACAGCATTGAGGGGTGGCATTGACCAGCTGACCAACTGAATGAAAGGGAGGAGTCCTGTCTTCCTTACGTACTATGTGTACCGCTCATCATAGCGCATCCCCCCAAGGGTGACCCCGTGAGACCGAATCTTCAGAGGTGCAAGCTCCTACAAACAAGCAAATCAGAATATTACATATGGGACATGTGTGTTTGAAATAAACACATAATTCAAAACACCAACAACTTTTCTTATTACCCGCTCCTGCACCGACATAAAGAACGACCGGTGTCGAGTGTCCCAGTGATTATCGAGAATCCAAACCATCCTACAAAATTTCAAACAATCAACATACATTAGCTTACTCCCTATGCTTTATTTAATATGCGGGCATTATTTAAATATTCAACACTCGGAAAACACTAAAAGGAAAGTTGAACACTAATCTAAGATATACAGTGGAAGGATGTCAACAATCATCACAAATACCCACCATAAATACTAGGGTCCAACAATGATTACAAATCATCTACTAATCCTAATCACACAAATCTATATCAATATTACAAATCTACACAAGGGTACCACCAAAACTTGAACAATCTAGGTTCCACAATGACTACAAATCCTAAATCACACCACACTATTTCAATTTATCATATACAAATCAAATCCAAGCAAATCAAGGGTTTCACTAAAACTTGGCTAAATGAGACAAATGTGAACGAATTTACGGAGGAAAAGAAAGGGATCGGAGGAGAGTACCTTGTAGGATGGAATGGTGAAGAATTCCACAAACCAAATCGTCAGATCTGAAGATTTTTCGAGAGGGGATTGAGAGGAGGGAGAGGATCCAGCTGCCGCTTGCGTGCTTCTGTAACTGCTACTAGAGGATGGGATGGGTGGAGGAGGCTACCGCGCGGCGGCTACATCTAAGTCACAATGCAACACCTACAGGCTAGGCGCTGCACATTACATGTGCGGCACCTAGCTCTGAAGCGCTGCACTGCTTGGTGCGGGCCCCAGGGCTGCCACGCTGGACAGAGGTGCAACACCGGCGCTAGGAGCTGCACCGTAGGGTGTGGCGCCTCTGTGTCAGGCGCCACTCAAAAAGGTCAGTTGAGTGAATTTTTTTAGGAGCAGTTCATTTTGTGAAATGATTTCATCCTCAGGTCAATATTGTCAAATTTGACGGATGAGACAGATGCGAGCATGCAATGCCGTAACCGAATAGAAAACATCCATGACAAGCCCACAAAACAGTATTAGAACATCTCTAGCAGACCTCGCATCCCACCGACTCGCAAAACACGTTTGCAGTTTGCAAAAAAAAGGTTTTGCGGGCCGACGCGGACGGCCGCAGAGGCATACCTTGCAAAATGGACCCGTATAAAAGCATATTCACGGAATAAGCTCTTTTACTGGTCGGCTTTGCGGGGTCTGGTCTCGCGCCGCTCCTGCCGGCCCGCAAATCTTAAATTTGCAATTCAATTTGACACAACATAATGCATTTCTTTGCTTTTCCAACAACATTGGATACATAGGACATCACCAAATCTTTGCTAGAATAGCAAGACCAAAGAAAACAAGAAGCACAATTATGCATTTTTAGAAGATTTTCAACTTCCATAACTGCTCCCACTAGTTGAAGCAATATCTTCTTCATGCACTCACTATTGATCTGCGGATTCTTGATCCTGCATTCTTCATTCTTCTTCTTAGGTTCTAAGGAAGTAGATGTTGCTTCTCCTCTAATTGCATATGCAGCCGCTTCATTACCTTCGATTGTACTAAGGAGTGCACGAACGTTTATTAAGTTTCGTTCTATCGATAAATCAATGTATTCGCCTTCCCAAAACCAAAGTGAGCATCCATCTTCCTACACACACAATGATGATTGAAATGAGCTATCGCAATTGAACCAAAGAATGCGGTGCCAAAGCCGAATGAAAACAGCACGTACCCCATCGTTTCCGCATTTGAAGAACACCCCTCTCGGGTGCTTCGGCGTGCCCGAAGTTAGCCGCAGCACTGTCCGCATGCAGTCGTCACACTGTATGAGCGGCATCGCCGAGCCACAGAGCCTCTGCGCGAGCGCCGAGCCCGGCGGACGACCGGCCGAATCCATGCCCGCAAACCGGCGGCGGCGGTGACGCAACTTTGCCGAGGCTGAGCGAGATGCTCACTAAGGGAGTCCTGGACTAGGGGGTGTCCGGACAGCCGGACTATCATCATCCGCCGGACTCCAAGACTACGAAGATACAAGATTGAAGACTCCGTCCCGTGTCCGGAGGGGACTTTCCTTGGCGTGGAAGGCAAGCTTGGCAATACGGATATGTAGATCTCCTACCATTATAACCGACTCTGTGTAACCCTAGCCTCCTCCGGTGTCTATATAAGCCGGAGGGCTTTAGTCCGTAGGACACAACATACATCACAACAATCATACCATAGGCTAGCTTTAGGGTTTAGCCTCCTTGATCTCGTGGTAGATCCACTCTTGTACTACCAATATCATCAATATTAATCAAGCAGGACGTAGGGTTTTACCTCCATCAAGAGGGCCCGAACCTGGGTAAAACATCGTGTCCCTTGTCTCCTGTTACCATCCGCCTAGACGCACAGTTCGGGACCCCCTACCCGAGATCCGCCGGTTTTGACACCGACATTGGTGCTTTCATTGAGAGTTCCTCTGTGTCGTCACCGATAGGCTCGATGGCATCTTCAATCAACAACGCTGTCCAGGGTGAGACTTTTCTCCCCGGACAGATCTTCGTATTCGGCGGCTTCGCATTGTGGGCTAATTCACTTGGCCATCTGGAGCAGATTGAAAGCTACGCCCCTGGCCATCAGGTCAGATTCGGAAGCCTAAACTTCACAGCCGACATCCGCGGGGACTTGATCTTCGACGGGCTCGAGCCAAAGCCAAGCGCGCCGCACTATTGCGATGGGCATGATCTAGCTCTGCCGCCGAACAATGCCTTGGTGTCCGCACGCGAATTCGCCTCGGCCCTTAGTCCGGAGTCGATCGCCCAGATCGAGGACCGGTGGAGGACACCACCTCGGGGGCTTCAACTTCCACGGCGATGGAGCCAAACACTAACCTTGTCCCTCGCGAAACTCGTGATTCCGAGGTGCCGGACTCCGGACCTCCCGCGCCCCTGCCAATTGAATCGGATTGGGCGCCGGTTATGGAATTCACCGCCGCGGACATCTTCCAATACTCGCCCTTTGGCGACATCCTAAATTCGCTAAAGCATCTCTCGCTATCGGGAGAGTCCTGGCCGGACTATGGCCAGGATGGTTGGGATACGGACGACGAAGAAATTCAGAGCCCACCCACCACCCACTTTGTAGCCACTATCAACGATCTTACCGACATGCTAGACTACGACTCTGAAGACATCGAGCTATGGACGACGATGCCGGAGATGAACAGGAACCAGCGCCTACAGGGCACTGGAAGACCACCTCGTCATACGACATATACATGGTGGACACCCCAAAGGACGGGGACGGCGAAGAAGTAGCGGAGGCAGATTCCTTAAAGAAACAGCCCAAGCGCCGGCGTCAGCGGCGCCGCTCTAAATCCCGCCACAGCAAGAATGGAGATTCCGGCATAGGAGATAATAATACCCCAGAGAGTGCCGAAGATAATCCCCTCCAGCAAGACTCGGCACAAGAGGACGCAGAAGCAAGCCCCCACGAGAGGGCGGCAGACGAAGAGGTCGAGGATTATAACTATATACCTCCCTCCGAAGACGAGGCAAGCCTCAACGACGACGAATTCGTCGTGCCCGAGGATCCCGTCGAACAAGAGCGTTTTAAACGCAGGCTTATCGCCACGGCAAATAGCCTAAAGAAAAAGCAGCAGCAGCTTCAAGCTGATCAGGACCTGCTGGCCGATCGATGGACCGAGGTCCTCGCGGACGAAGAGTTTAAACTCGAACGCCCCTCCAAAAGCTACCCCAGACGCAAGTTGCTCCCCGATTAGAGGAGGAAGCATACATACCTTCATCACCAGCGCACGATACGGCCGACCGACCTCCCCATGGTCACGACAGAGAGGCATCCAGACCCTCCACAAAGACCGTACCCCGGCATCGCTCCAAAAGTACGAAGCCAAGAGGGAACGCACCGGACTTGCGAGACGTATTGGGGGACAAAGCAAGGCAATCCAGATCCATCTACGGATCACGAGGGCGCCCCACGACCCGCGACGAATACCGTCGCGCTGGATACAATAACCTCGGCCGGGCCGAACACAGCAGACAACGCTCTCTCGAGCTGCTTCGTGATATTGCTCAATATAGAGGCGCCGCACACCCGCTATGCTTCACTGACGAAGTAATGGATCATCAAATCCCTGAAGGGTTCAAACCCGTAAACATCAAATCCTACGACGGCACAACAGACCCCGCGGTTTTGATTGAAGATTATCTCCTTCACATCCATATGGCCCGCGGCGACGATCTCCATGCCATCAAGTACCTCCCACTCAAGCTTAAAGGACCAGCTCGGCATTGGCTTAACAGCTTGCCCGCAGAGTCAATTGGGTGTTGGGAAGACCTGGAAGCCGCATTCCTCGACAATTTCTAGGGCACGATGTGCGGCCACCAGACGTCGATGACCTAAGCCACATAATTCAGCAGCCAGAGGGATCGGCCAGACAATTCTAGACACCGTTCTTGACAAAGAAAAACCAAATCGTCGACTGTCCGGATGCAGAGGCCCTCGCAGCCTTCAAACATAACATCCGCGACGAGTGGCTAGCCCGGCACCTGGGACAGGAAAAGCCGAAATCCATGGCAGCACTCACATCATTAATGACCCGCTTTTGCGCGGGAGAGGATAGCTGGCTAGCTCGCAGCAACAACCTCAATAAAAATTCTGGCAGTCCGGATACTAAGGACCACAACGGCAGGTCACGTCAAAACAAAAACAAACGCCGCATTAACGGCGACGATAAGGAGGATACGGCAGTCAACGCCGGATTCCGAGGCTCTAAACCCGGTCAGCGGAAGAAGCCATTCAAAAGAACCACTCCGGGTCCATCCAACTTGGACCGAATACTCGACCGCTTATGCCAGATACATGGCACCCCCGAAAAGCCAGCCAATCACACCAACAGAGATTGCTGGGTGTTCAAGCAGGCAGGCAAGTTAATTGCCGAAAACAATGACAAGGGGCTAAACAGCGACGACGAGGAGGAGACCCGACCGCCGAACAATAGAGGACAGAAGGGTTTCCCCCCACAAGTGTGGACGGTGAACATGATTTACGCAACCCATATACCCAAGAGGGAGAGGAAGCGCGCACTAAGGGACGTCTATGCGATGGAGCCAGTCACCCCGAAGTTCAATCCATGGTCCTCTTGTCCGATCACTTTCGATCAAAGAGACCATCCGACCAGCATACGCCATGGCAGATTTGCCGCATTGGTTTTAGACCCAATCGTCGATGGATTTCACCTCACGAGAGTCCTGATGGACGGCGGTAGTAGCCTGAACCTGCTTTATCAGGATACAGTGCGCAAGATGGGCATAGACCCCTCAAGGATTAAACCTACAAAGACAACCTTTAAAGGTGTCATACCAGGTGTGGAAGCCAATTGTACAGGCTCGGTCACACTGGAAGTGGTCTTCGGATCCCCGGATAATTTCTGGAGCGAAGAGTTAGTCTTTGACATAGTCCCATTTCGCAGCGGCTATCACGCTCTGCTCGGACGAACCGCGTTTGCAAAGTTCAACGCGGTGCCGCATTATGCATACCTCAAGCTCAAGATGCCAGGCCCTCGTGGAGTCATCACGGTCAACGGAAATACGGAACGCTCCCTCCGAACGGAGGAACATACAGCGGCTCTCGCGGCAGAAGTACAGAGCAGCCTTTTAAGGCAATTTTCGAGTCCGGCCGTTAAACGGCCAGATACAGTAAAACGCGCCCGAAGCAATACCAACCAAGACAACCTGGCATGATCAGAGCACGCGTAGCAATGCGGCCCTAACCCCCGCCCTCGCATGATTGCAAGAACAACCCTCCGCGTACATCATTACGCTTTGGAGATACCATGGGCGCAGGGGAAGGGGCACGATCACAATGGACCCAGAGTGCGGCTCGACCACACCAGGGGCTCGCAAGACTCCGTTAACCAGAGGCCCTGTCCGGCGGTGAACCTGCCGAACTCACGATGCAACAGCCAGGGAAGAAAGAAGGCTGCGACGAACACTCAGGTGGTCTCAGTTACGAGCATTAAATTCGATTATATACACCAAGTCCGCAGCTCATCCCTGGAGGGGGACATGTTTAATTAGTCCAAATCCCTTGCTTACCGCACTATTTGTATCAGTCCGCACTCATAGCAGACTTCCTTTAATAAACAATGCAGCATTTTTCGACTGCAATTACATTATTATATATATATATGTTCATTACAGGACAGCTTGCACCCGTATATTTTGGTACGGTCTAATACACCAGGGGCTTATGTTTCCCACATTATGGTGTGATAAGTCCGAACACTTTCATAAGTGCGGCACCCCGAACTTATAGCATTATATAAATCGGCTCCGAATCATGTCTTGGGTCAATAGTTGGGTTTGCCCGGCTCCCACGTTTTGGTGCCTTACGTTCCATTCTATCGGCTAAGGTGGCACTGGGAGAACCACTGCGATTGCGCCCCAGTTGAGCCGGGCGAGCACCTCAGTGGAGAAAGTTAAAACTGACCGGCATGATAAGGCGAGAGACTGGTCGCTGTTCGAGAGGTCTTTTCGAGTCCTTAAAGACTCACGCCGCTTCGAGCGAAGTTCCAGATAAATGTCCGACGAAGGCGTGGATAGCGCCCCAGATTCGGTCTTCCGAATACCAGGGGCTTCGCCGAAATTTAAAATTATAGAATTCTATGGCTAAGTGAGAGTGTTCAAGCATTATAAGTCCGGTTGCCTTGTTCGTTGTGTTGAGCGCCTCCCTAGATGGACCCAAAAATGGGAACAAGAGTGCTCAAGTTTATCCCGAACACCCCAGCACTCGCGGCTCGGGGGCTGAAGCCAACGACTTGCCATCTCTCAGATTTTATAAACGGCCGCACAGAAGGTAATATTTTAAATTAAACAAGCGTTGCTTAATGCGCATATGAACAAAGTTTTCAGCGCACAGGATAATACATAGCGAGTTTACTCAAAAATTACATCTCTGGGGCATTCATCCGCAATATCGCGGGCTCCCTTCAGGACAGTTTTATAATACATTTCGGGCATACGGTACTCCTTGCCCGGTGGCGGCGGGTCAGTGAGAAGCTTCTCCACATCCAGCCTGCCCCAGTGCACCTTTGTGTGGGCAAGGGCCCGACGAGCACCTTCAATACAGGCGGAGCGCTTGATGACCTCCACCCAGGGGCACGCATCCACCAGCCGTCGCACGAGGCCGAAGTAGCTCCCAGGCATGGCCTGTCCAGGCCACAGCCGGACTATAAGGCCCTTCATGGCCTCCTCAGCTACCTTGTGGAGTTCGACCAGCTGCTTCAGCTGGTCGCTTGGGGGCACCGGATGGCCGGCCTCAGCGTACTGAGACCAGAAGACCTTCTCCGTCGAGCTCCCCTCCTCACCACGATAGAATGCGGCGGCATCGGACACACTACGCGGCAGATCTGCAAACGCCCCTGGAGAGCTCCGAATGCGGGTAAGTGTCAGGTAGTTTACATTAACATGCTTGCTTTGCATGAAAAATGCCTTACCCGCCGCTATCTTCTTTACATCTTCAACCTCCTGAAGGGCCTTACGGGCCTCGGCCTTGGCAGACTTGGCACTTTTGAGAGCCGAGGCAAGCTCGGACTCTCGAGTCATGGAGTCACGCTCCAAGCTCTCATGCTTCTCCATGAGAGCCTGGAGCTCTTGCCGTACTTCCGCCACCTGTGCCTCCTGCTTTTCTCGCTCTGCCCGTTCCGCGGCCGCACTGCGTTCGGCCGCGGACACAGCCTCCTTCAGGGCTGCCACCTCGTTCGTGGCCCCTGCAATACCCATATTATCCTTGTTAATTTTATTGCAACCAAAATCCTTTTCTGTAAGGTAACTATTCAAAGTGGTGTTACTCACCTTCTTTGTCCTCGAGCTGCTTCTTGGCATGGCCGAGTTCTTGCTCGGACCGCTTGAGATCCTGCTTCAACGCACCGACCTCCGCAGTCAGTGCGGCAGAGGTCAGCAGCGCAGCCTGCAAACCCATATTGACATATTTTAAGCAACCATGCGTATATCTTCTTAGATCCTCAGTCCGGCTTTTCTTTCCGAACACCGAACTGAGCATCAGGGGCTACTGTCTATGCGGTATTACATTACATAATTATAGCTTCTTACCTCAAAGCCTGTCAGAAGGCTGCTGCAGGCTTCGGTCATTCCGCTCTTGGCGAGCTGAACCTTCTGAATCACCGCACTCATGATAGTGCGGTGTTCTTCCTCGATGGAAGCGCCTTTAAGCGCCTCCAACAAGTTGTCCGGCGCCTCCGGTTGGACGGAGGCCGCCGGTGTCACGGTATTGCCCTTCTTTCGAAGGGGCCGCCTCCCGGACTCTGGAACCGCTGCAGGTTCCGATGTAGAGTCCGGCGCAAAGTCCGGGAGGCTGGCTGGCGGCGCCTCCGGAACCTCCTCCTGATGGGTCCCTCTCTGGGATCCCACCTCGGCGTCCTCATCGGCGCGGGGGGTAGAGGCAGTCGGAAGTGAATCCACATCCTACGGGGCCAACGACCCGCTCGATGAAGCGGGGAGATCATCATCGGCCAGACTGCGGATAGTATGCGGCATTAGTAGGACACTAGGTGACGCGAAAGAAATTGCATATCAGGGATCCGGATACTTACGATCTCGCCGGAGGCCTGGCCCTTGAAGGCCACTCCTCCTCGCCAACGATGGTGTTGGCGGAACTGTCCGGGGGAATAGTCCTCCCCCTCTTCCTCTCTCCCTCCTCCGGGAGAGAGTCTTCTTCCTCCTCCTTGTCTTCGGGGGAGGAGTCCGCCTCGTCGTCGGACGCTTGATTGCGGGAACTCTTTTGAGTCCCCGTGGCCACCTTCTTGGCCTTCTTCTCCGGCACCACGTGCGGTGCCGGAACCAGCAGCCCTACTAGACGGGCGTTCACTGGGTCTTCTGGCATGGGAGCCGGACAGATGAGCTGCTCGGCCTTCTCCATCCATTCCTGCCAAAGGAAAAGAGAGATTGAAACCCTCTTAGAATCAATCTGTTTACCACAAGTGTCCCGTAAAGGGGTTGAATCACTTACCTCGTCAGCTGGATGCTGCGAGCGAAATCCGCGATCTTCCGTCGCGGATGTGGGGGCTTCGGCGCCCTTAAACAGCACCCTCCAGGCGCCTTCATACGTCGTGTCGAAGAGCCCGCTTAGCGCCTGGTGCTGTTCCGGATTGAACTCCCACAGATTGAATGTCCGTTCTTGGCATGGGAGAATCCGGTGGATGAGCATGACTTGGACCACGTTGACGAGCCTGAGCTTATTGTTCACCAGCTTCTGGATACAGGCTCGGAGTCCCGTCAGCTCCTTCGGATTGCCCCACAACAAGCCCTTCTCTTTCCAGGAGGTGAGCTGCGTGGGGATGCCAGATCTGAACTCGGGGGCCGCCGCCCACGTGGGTTCGCGCGGCTCGGTGATGTAGAACCACCCCGATTGCCACCCCTTAACGGAGTCCACGAAGGCCCCTTCGAGCCAAAGGACGTTGGGCAACTTGCCCAACATGGCGCCTCCGCATTCCGCTTGCGTGCCCTTCACAACCTTCGGCTTGACGTTAAAGGTCTTGAGCCACAGGCCGAAGTGGGACTGGATGCAGAGGAAGGCCTCGCACAC
This sequence comes from Triticum timopheevii, assembly GCA_963921465.1. Taxonomy (NCBI): domain Eukaryota; kingdom Viridiplantae; phylum Streptophyta; class Magnoliopsida; order Poales; family Poaceae; genus Triticum; species Triticum timopheevii. The sequence continues at coordinate 113,176,951 of OY997270.1, forward strand.
GACGATAAACGCCGAGATGTTGAGGATGAAGTTTGGCGCCAGATCGTGGAAATCCAGGCCGTAATAGAACATGAGCCCCCGGACGAAAGGGTGCAGTGGAAAGCCCAGTCCGCGGAGGAAGTGGGGAAGGAAGACGACCCTCTCATGGGGCCCAGGGGTAGGGATGAGCTGCCCCTTATCGGGCAGCCGGTGCGCAATATCGCTGGAAAGGTATCCGTCGTTGCGCAGCTTGGTGATGTGCTCCTCCTTGACGGTGGAAGCCAACCACTTGCCTCCCCCTCCGGACATGGTCGGGGAAGGTCAAGACGAGATGCGCGAGCTTGGGCGTTGGAGCTTGAGTGCGCGGAGGTGGATGAGCAAAGGAGGAAGAAGGCGTGGGTGAAAAGGTGAATCCTTATCCCTTATATAGGCGGGGCGAAGACTATGCGCCCCCCACCAGCCTGGTAAAACTCGCTTATCTCCCAAGTGCCACCATCAATGGCGCGGTTGGGTTACCCACGTCCGTATTGATGAGAATCCCGGAATAAGGGGAACACGATCTCTGCTTCTACAAGACGTGCCAAGGAAACCGCTTCGCTAAACGTGTTGAGGTGGTATAATAAAAAAAACGATTCAAGTAAAAGCCTGGTAGCGGTGTGATGTCATGCCGCATAATAGGTCAGCAGATTGGACTTGTGTGCATTTTATTCTCTCTACGGTGGAATGTGGAATTTATTTTGCAGAGCCGGACACTATCCTGGTGTTCATGATCTTCTCTGGATTATTCAAGGGAGGAACCCGCCTTGCAATGCCGAACATTATGCGCGCCGAACTTATCGTCATTGAAGCCTGGTTCAGGGGCTACTGAGGGAGTCCTGGACTAGGGGGTGTCCGGACAGCCGGACTATCATCGTCCGCCGGACTCCAAGACTACGAAGATACAAGATTGAAGACTCCGTCCCGTGTCCGGAGGGGACTTTCCTTGGCGTGGAAGGCAAGCTTGGCAATACGGATATGTAGATCTCCTACCATTATAACCGACTCTGTGTAACCCTAGCCTCCTCCGGTGTCTATATAAACCGGAGGGCTTTAGTCCGTAGGACACAACATACATCACAACAATCATACCATAGGCTAGCTTTAGGGTTTAGCCTCCTTGATCTCGTGGTAGATCCACTCTTGTACTACCAATATCATCAATATTAATCAAGCAGGACGTAGGGTTTTACCTCCATCAAGAGGGCCCGAACCTGGGTAAAACATCGTGTCCTTTGTCTCCTGTTACCATCCGCCTAGACGCACAGTTCGGGACCCCCTACCCGAGATCCGCCGGTTTTGACACCGACACTCACCATTCCATCGCTTGGCACAGCCACCGGCGGACGGAAAAGCCAACTCCGGCCGCCCGCGATGAAGGACCGCAGATCCGCAACTTTCTGGCCTGCCGACGCAGGAGGGGGAGGGCAACCTCATGCGTGTGGCGGCCTTTCGGCGTGCTCCCACCGGCTACTTTCGCTGGAATCGTGGGCCTCTGCATCAAAATAATGCATGCAACCATCTTTATAAAGTTATTCAACAGAGTGACAAAATAAATACAAAAACCAAACCAAAGCCACTCGAGACGAACAAAGTCGCTATACCTAAAAGTATAAAGATGTGCCCTGACCGCATCAACGGCCACCATCTAATCCAGTGGCCTCAAGAAGCTGCCGGCCTGGCAAGCTGAGAGCACCATGTCCAGGCACCCCACAAAGCACATCACATGCGCACGCTTTAGGATCCGTCGTCCCATCTTTAGGAGGGATCATGGCTTAGACCTTGCCAGGCCCATCTGCCGTCGACTTCACCACGACGCCAGAAAATGCCACCAGCCTACGCGTGTCCATCAACCCTCTATCATGTACATGGCATTGCGATACGCTGTATTGGTCTCCTCTGCGCGCACACGCCTGCCTCCGCGAGATGTATTGCTCCTTCGACTGTTAAGATTTTCGATATGCTTTCGCACATAAACTAGAGAAAATTTTTTCGACCCACATAAATCGGATCAATCTTTTTTTGATTGAGATCAAAATATAGGTGGGGATTTCTCCCCCACCCTCGCTCCCCCAGTGATTGATTTTAAAAATAATTTGAGATCTCTGGTGATGGGATTTTTATTCATCTATAGATGAGAAACTTGTTATTGTTATCTAGCTTTGGAATAGCTTGAAATTTAGTTGCTTCTAATTTGAGCATTGCTTGGTAACTGTTTGGTATTTTCTCGTTTTAATGTAAAAGGTCGGACATATGGTCCAAATTTTCGACATGTTTTTTGTCCAAACCCATGGTGTATTTTTTCAGAGAACACATAGAGAAGCAAGGAAAGCAGGAGCTAGAATTTGAACTCTTGTGATGAAAAACCTCAGTTCCATCACGATCTAAATCAAACATAGACTAATATTGTGACTAGGAACATGCGTTTTAATATTGGAAAGTAATCCTATGCTGTGCTGTTCACCGGATTAATAATCAAGATTAATATTGTCACTTTCTATTCAAACGTCCTTGATTTGATTGGATTGTTGTATTGCTGTGATGGATAGTTTCTGTCAAAGTTAGGTGTGATTCTCGCAAAAAAAGGAAAACAACAGTTAGGCGTGATTGCTAAAAAAAGAAGAAGGTGTGACACAAACAACAATTGCAAAAGTTAGAATTGAATCATCTGCCAAGTATACGTCGAACTGAACCATCTACAATGTAAAAAAGCAGTCAGGCGTGATTGCTAAAAAAAGAAGAAGCTGTGCCACAAACAACAATTTGCAAAAGTTAGAATTGAATCATCTGCCAAGTATACATCGAACTGAACCATCCACAATGTAAAAAAGAGCTCGAAATCGCCGACCGTGGGGCTCGAACCCACGACCACAAGGTTAAGAGCCTTGCGCTCTACCAACTGAGCTAGACGGGCCTGATATCTGAAAAACATTTATTTGGATGAACAGAAACTAAGATAATGTATAGTTGCAAATTCAGAGGACCAAAGCAACGGTTGGAGACCACAGTGATCATCGGATAATATCGCCAAAATTCCTATTCGTTCACAGAAGAACGTTTTCCTACTTACAAAAACGAGCATTTTACATGTTCAAACTGGAGCATAAACTCCAGCATGATATCACTTAGGACAGTCAGCTTAACTGCTCAAGACACTGCGTATACCAACCAGGCAACCAATATGAACTACAACGAGCTCCCTGGCAGTTTGAGTACAATTAGAATGCATACAGTACAAGTATAGACCAAGCACATAACTAAGACCTGCCTTTTAAATATTCTATTCATCTGCTATCTACTTCCATGTCTATTCTGCTTTCTGTGTCTAGAAACATCTACGCATTGCTAAATGTTCAGAGACAATTAGCTTTTATTCCAGAAGTCATTCGTCGATAGATATTAACACTATCTGAAGAACAACATCATCCAGAAGGTCCTCCACCATAAGATCCTCCAGGTCCAGCGCGACACACTCCGCGTCGTACAGCAGGTTCATCCAGCTGTCCTTCCTCATAACATCATGCGCCACAATGTCGTCCACCGTCGTGTTGGGCTTCCACTGAAGGCTCAGGTAGCAGCTAACGTTTGCCCACACCTCCTCAAGGACATGGGACCCCATGGGTATCGGCCTGGTCCGCGGGTCGAAACGCGAATGCCACGGACCGTTGACGAGGGAGGAGTCGTAGATGTGCATCAGGACCTCGTTGATGATATCAAACAGGAGCATGCGCCTGACGATGCTGTGGGGCTCGTCATTGGTCATCTCAAGATCTTGACATGAGCATTCTGCCTCCTCGAAGATCACTGGGCTGAGTGGCTGGTTGGATGCATACCAATCGGCCTCGCCACAGCTGAACCCGGATTTCTTGAGTATATCCTTCACATACTGGAAATCAGCCTCATTCTCGTCGTTGACATAAATGTGCAAGGAACCTGCATCATTTTGTTCGGTGAATTCATGTATAAACTGGAAGTCTGAATTCGAATCATCGGCACCCAAGGGCAGCGCCGGCTTGACCAGCCACTCTTCATCCTCGACAGCATTGGCACCTAGCAGCTGTGGTGTCTCAACAACCCACTCTTCGTCCTCATGATCAGTAGCATCAATGCCTGAGGGTTGCAGTGGTCTAATTAGCCACTGGTCATCCTTGAAATTGGCAGCATATTCTCCTGAAGCCTGTGATGGCTTGACCAACCACTCATCATCCTCGAGTTGCATATCTTCAAATGTCGGTTCTGAATCTGAATATGTCAAGAACATAAGTGTACTAATCTTCCTTAAAAATAGAATAATGCCTCGCAGTCGTATAGATATAATCATGGTAAAATGCATGCAAGTGCAAGCTATTAGTTTACCATGGTATGGAAAATTAGGAAGAATTACTACTTCCATACAAAAGGTGATATTATGAAAGTATTTGGGTTATTGTTTATGAAAACAACCGATGCTTCACATTTTCATGACTGTTTTAATAGAAGTTAGCTACTCTGTGTTTAAATGGGAAATATATTGCTACTTGTTTGTTCCGATGTCTACAGAGGTTCAAGTTTCACTATACTTCACCTGCTACAGAATGCTCAGTAAAACTGCGGTTGTGATCTTGAAAAAATGTCTGGTCAAAAGAAGGTAAACTGTTGATGCGTCGATGGGAGAAAGACTGGCCAAAAGAAGACGAACTGGGAGTTCGGAGAATGCTATGTAAATCTTCTTCTAGGGAACAAAGGAAAGCACCTTCTGCAGAAATCACCGGAAACAACAGTAAGTCGCTTTTATGTAAAGTTCACCTTAAGATAATCTTCCTGTCCTTTCATACCTTCATCATTTTGTTCACTGTAAATATCTGCTGTTCTTTCTGTGATGTAATCAGGGTACAAATTTCCTTCTGTGACAATACTGAAGGAGCCATTTTGATGTGAAGAAAACCGATCAGATTCCACATCATATGTCTTGGGCCCAATCTGAGAACCAGGAAATTCAGTTAGAGCATCTTTTTGAGGAGCATATAATTCCATTTCTGGAAGAGAAGTTATTCTTTTCATGTGCATCGGCGACTTCTTGTCTCTTAAGCTTGCATCGTCTTCCACTGCTGTACTTAGTCTTTCGAAGGAAATCCTTGACTCCCTTGACATTGGATCATAGAGAGTCGAGTACTTGTCTACTGATTCTGCAATAGAATATGATCTTCGTATTTGTTTCTCCTCCTGGGCAAATTTCTTCGTGGAGGTGCTCTTGGTTAACTCAGCCATCTTTTGGCCATAAGGCATTTTATGAAAAACTCCGTCCTTTACGACATGTTTGATCTTCTTACTTATAGCTTTAAATCGACTTGAAGTGGTTCCAGCTTTTTTTAGGCTTCTTGATTCTGCAAGAGAAACTGTTGATGCCTCGACACCAGAAGGCATTCTTGTACTGATGACTTTTGCGCCTTCAAGGTCAGATTTAGGCCTTGACGGCGACCTTTGGATTTCTGCCCTTCTGCTTTTCTCACTGTCGCTCCGATCAAATATAGGGTTACGCTTCCCTGATGATCCTCCTGGTCTTGGGAATGATTCTAATTTGCTCAGCGGTACTGCACCGCTAGAGGAAGCTTCTTGCTCTTGCTGTTCAGGTGGTACTAACAAGGAAGGATCGTGAAGAATCTTGAGAAACAGTTCCCTGTGTGCATTGAACAATTCAAGGAAATCCAAGAACTCCTTCGAGTGATGCGTTGAATCATCAAGGCTTTTCTGCTTAGAGGAGACCTCATTCTCAGTAGTAAGGTTCTCAGGTATGGTCTCACAGGGTGCTTCTGCAACCAAGTTATGTTTGCCACTAATGCTACCAGAAGCCTTGCGCGACTCCTGAAAAACGGGACCTCTAGGGCTCTGATGTGATGACTGCGGTGCACCCTGACTAGAGCCTGTCTCACTGGAGCTCGATTCGTTCATTCGCTGGTACTCCAAAGCCAACTCATCAGGAACCACATATTCGAAGCATTTTGAATGATGGATTGAGCTGGAGCGTATCAAACGTGATGACGATGGGGAGCTGTCACGCGGATTGGAATGCGATTCAATCTTCTTTTGATCTTTCTTGTGTGTTTTCTTCCTGAACATGAGTGTCTTCCATGTAAACATGCTGGCCTTCGTCGTTGGAGAAACGCTGTCAGTCTCCTTCTGAGTATAAGCAAGCAGTTAGCGATTAATACGGGGTGTAGAGTAATTTTAGCCACATGCTGCACTCGGGAACTTAAGATAAATATCAGAAAATGAGTTGAAAATTGACAGGTAGGCTCGTAGTTTTCTTGGGACTCGGAACATGACAATTTTAAATTTCTGGCTTTCTCTAATGTTAATATACCAATGATCAGTAGATACTTATGAGAGGTTGAAGCCTGCCTTTACCATTAAAGCAAATGCAATGTTGAATTTGAGCACATACCTGAACAATTTCTTCTTTTTCTATGCCGTTTATGGGTTTCGGAACTTTTACTCCTGCATCATATGTAAAAAGAAATAGCAAACACATCACAACTTTATATTGCCAAGAAAGATGTGGTTATCGGAGTCGAGCCTTTTTGCAACCAACTTTGGCAAATGAGCAGCAATGCATAATCTATAGCAAGATCCTATTCAAGACAAGGAAAAACAAAGTGAGGAACTTCCGAACTTGACTAGTAACAGACACAATCATGTAAAGACAGTAAGGCTTCAGAAAACTGCAAAATTGCTGCTGGAAGCATGCAGAACCTTACTGAGTGTGTTGCCATTTCCTTCCCCATGCTTTTGATAGGCAATCAGTTTTGGCGTTTGCAATTTTTGGTTGAGGGCAAGAAATTTGAACAAGCCCTCAAGGCAGCCTGGGCCCCGCCTATCGAGCCGCCTGCCCTCCGCCATTGTTCCGGCGAAAGCTGAAATCAATGCAGAAGGAAGTTAGATCCTGAACACCTGCAGCTAATCCAAAACGGTGAGATAACCCATATTTGACTTTCCATTGCGCAGAAATAAAGATATTTGTAATATCCCATACTTCACGCGTGCCATCATATGTTTTTCTTTCTGAGAGAGAATTAGATAGAAATGCTATAACTTGTATTAACTCATCATGACGTGTTCCATGTTGTTGAGAAAATCATGTATTCCAAGTAAATCAAATACTAGCATAGTCCATCTCGACTCGAGTTTCTTGAAGAGAAAAGTACTACCTCCGTACCAAAATATTCCAAAAAACGTCTTATATTTTGATACGGAGGTAAAGACTAACAGCTGTGACCTTTTTGGGGCTTATCCAAATATCTATTTCCTCCGTTCCTAAATATAAGTCTTTGTAGAGATTCCACTATGAACCACATACGAATGTATGTAGATGTATTTTAGAGCGGTGATATACATCCGTATGTAGTTCATAGTGGAATCTCTACAAAGACTTATATTTAGGAACGGAGAGAGTAACAGTTAATTCTGGGGATGGTGAAAATCTGCGACCAAATTAAAGAAACGCAGTGCGGATCCTTTAGGCAGGATTAATCAAAGGTCCCTAATACATCAAATTACAAGATTTTCAAGGATCAGCAGACACTCGAAGATGAAAAGTACCACATCACATGGCAAGAAAAAAAAAGGATTAACACCATCCTAATAACATGAAAAAGAGGGGAATAGCGCGAGATCATCATACCAGGGTGGAGAAAAAGGGCTCTTTCCTCGGGATGTGCGGCGGGAGAAGGGAAATGGAGCTGCTGCTCCTCCCCTCCATTGACGGACTAATGCCTATTCTCGCTCTCCGTTGTTTCCCCTCTTTCCCTATCCCTAGCGGTTAAACAGAAAACTGAGCGTGAGCGCAAGAGAGGAGAGAGAGCCGGAGAGGAACGCGCTCCTCCTCACCTTTCTTTCCCTCTCTTCTCCCGGGCTTAGAGTTAGAAGCCCATGAGACTTTTTTCTAAAGCGAGGCCCATGAGACTTGAAGGGGCACGCGAGGAGCTCGAATCGGATTTGCTTACTTCCGTAACCAGCTCAAACTGGATAACCACGTCTCCTATATTAAATATCGAACCCCCGCGCCCTGTTCCTTTGCTACTGTCGCGCGTCGATCGGTCTCAGGTCGCAGAGCAACTCTCGCGCGCGTACGCATGCATATGGATCGCCGGAACAGCTACGCCGCCCGCGAAGCGCAGGACATGACCCCGGACGGTGTGCCGGCGACGGAGGAAGTGCCCGCCATGCCTCTAGCAGTCGGCGACTGCGGAGTGGACGCCTCACCTGTGGAGGACAATGGCGACGCTAATGGTTACGAGGAGGGTTACTCGACGCCGACGTCGCCGAGGAGCCGGCTGCGGGCGCCCGACGTGTGCCCCGGGGCGCCGCGGCTGCGGACGGAGGGGGGACCGCGCAGGAGGAAGAGAAAGCGGACGGAACGCAGCGGTGCCGTGCTGATACCGGGGGGCGTGCGCCGTCGGCTCTTCCCGCCGACGTACACTGGTGGCGTCATTGTTGAAAAATTGTCCCATCTATATATGTAGTTTTTTCTCTTCTTTCGCGTGTAAATATGAGTTGACTACATCGATTATACATAAACAACAAAGTCTAAAAAAACGAGGAAATCTTTGAACTCTTCAAACTCTTTCTTCCTTCATGACACAATCTGATATTTTTCTGAAGGCGGCAGTAGGAAAATAACAAAGGTATCAAATGATAGACCTGTAAATACCAACGAGAATTCTTCCATAGTTTTAATTTGAACCGCAATGCCAATGCTACGATGCAAGCACACAATCATTAAAGTAATCAACCAACATCGGCAAAAGTGCCAACATCGATATTCCAGGGACAAAAAATTGAGCAGACAGGTCGTCTTTCTTGAGGACGTAGCGGCCGGTCACCCTGTGCGTTCGGTTTATTCGGTTTACATGGTTTGGTTTATACGGTTTTTTGGTTTGTACAGTATTAATACTTTGGTAAATACGGTATGAAAATAAAATACGATTTGGTTTCGGTATATACCAAATTATTTCGGTATGGTTTCGGTATATACCATAAAAACCAAAGTTGACGCGAATTTGAAAATGAGTAATAATAATTTGCAAATTTATGACTCAAAACACATACTATTTTACACAAATAGTATGTGACTACATATATAAATATATATGAATGCTTTGATTCATCTGTTGATGGTTATGGATGTGCTTAGCATTTTAAAAGGAGAAAATGACTATGTTATAAGAATTTACGTGCTTAGTAGTGAATTTAACTCATGTACAAGAAAAATGACAACTTTTATGGTTTTTCATCTCAAAAATATAATTTTATTTTTTACTTCGGTTTATTCGGTTAACCGTTCGATTTTTCGGTATATACCATAAAAACCGAAGTTCAAATCGGTATGAAAAGTTCATACCATACCGAAACCAGAAACCATAAAAATCATAAAATCGGTTCGGTTCGGTTTATTTTCGGTATAGTTTTTCGGTTCGGTTTTCAAATGCACAGAGTGACCGGCCGAGATAGATATTGTGGGGACAATCCTCCTCGCGGCGACCATAGGAAAAATCTAAAACAACAAAGATTTCTTATTGTAGACGATGCCATCTCTAAAGAAGAAGACTACCAAAACCCTAAACGAATCTAATTTAAACACACGTATTTCTTGTAAAAAAAAATTAAACCTATATGCATATGTAGAAAAGACAATTTCCTGTCAAAAAGAAAAGGGCTGGTGCGCATTCTCTTGGTTCAGGGATTTTCGTTGGGTCCTAACGGTGGCAAGGGAATGTGAATTTATAGTTGTGGAAATGTCACGACAGGTCACCAAGATCTAGACCACAAGTACAATGGGGCACAATATACCCATGTTCGGGGTGCTTCATGCCTTCTTTTTTCTATCATATAGTATTACGAAGGAGTACAAAGATCAATTACAATGAGAGGGTAGTCGGCAAGTTGGAAGAACTCGACGTGATCTACCATATTCAAACAATAAGCGTAATCCTTATGCCTATGCATAGAATTCAGGGGCAGGAGTCTTGGTAGAGTTGATGTTCACCTCTTTGGTCTATTTCGAGTGTATCCCAAATGGATTCCTAATTATTTGTATGGTAACTATACCCCCTCAGAGCATCTTCAATAGCTCTCCTATCAAAAAAGAAGGACGTCGATAACGCCCACACGTGTGAGCGTTAAAGGGTCTGGCTACACACCGTGTATGGTGTGAGTAGGAGGCAGCCCACACGGATTGTGTGTGGGCGGACATTAGAATTGCCCACACGTGTGGGCGCGACTACTTCGTGCCACACGCCCAACAAGTACTACTCATCTCTATCCCGCGCGTGTGGCACGAAGCAAAAATGCCCACACGTCCTAGCGCAGCTACGTTAGGTACCTGTTGTAGGGTGGAACCCTAGATGAAGATCTTTCACGAATTGGAGGGGGAATCCCCAAGAACAAGATGAACACAAGAGGGAAAAACAAGAGGAACACTCAAGAACAAGTCAAATCACACATCCACTAGACAATCAAACACACAAGATTCACAAGGTACATGAACAATCAAAGGGAAATAAGATACATGGTAGAGTTCATCCTAAATCCTATGAAGGAGATGAGGGCTTGATGATCCTATGATGGGGATCCTTCCCCAAGGAGGAGGTCTTGATGTCTGGTCACTCCAAGAGGAGGTCTTGATCTCCTAGTGGAGTGGATCCATGGAGCAAAGCTCACAAATGTTTATCATATACTTTGCTCACCCTAACATATGGTCTAGGTACGGAATATATAGGCATGTGGACGAAGTGGATGAAGAGGAGGCCCAAACAGCAATCACAGCCGTCCATCCTGTAGGGCCTGTGCGCACGGGGTAAGTTGGGCCCATGCGCACGGGGGTCCCGTGGGCACGGTACAGGCCCGTGCGCACGGGGTGCTCCAGCGCCAACTCCCTGAGTAGTCCGTGCGCACGGGGTCTTCGAGGCCCGTGGGCACGGGGTCGCCTGGGAGGTGCAGTGTTGATCCTGTTGCACTCCTTCTTCCTCCTTGTCGCCTTGTGGTCCTTCTCCAACTCCTTTGGGATGTCCCTCACCAGCTTGTGGTCGTCGGACTTCGTACCTAAGGACACATAGAGCACTTTGGTGAGGTAGCAAGCAAGTCCAATGAATATTCATGATGTTCTCGAAGAAGAGCGGGTTCACCTTAATTCCAATGGCGTATGTTTGAGGTCTCTTCATATGTCCTCTTGTGGTTTGGAGAGTAGTCGGAGTGTACATGAGGATGACCGTGGGATGCTCCGCATCATCCCCCCCCCCCCTTGGGAAAGATCCGACCTCGGATCGTGATCCTCATCACCATGGAAACGGTTGTCGTAGACGGACTTGTAGTTGGACGAAGTTGAAGACATGACACAATCCAAGTAGTCCAAGGTGTCACCGGAGTGATAGACATGCAAAAAGAGCAAACACAAGCAACACTTGGAAATACAATGGTTAGCGCACACAAAGTGTCCATCATGTAAGAATGAGTCTGTGCGGCAAGATAGTGCGTCACAAGGCACAAGATGCTTATCCAAAAGATGATCTAGAATGAGATGCAAAGCATTCATGGGAGGACATGCAATCATTGTGCACACAAATGTGTTGTAAATATGATCAATGCAACCACGGTGCAAAATGATGTCATAGTGAGACGGTTTATCAATAGCATGAATATGGCAATGGATGCTCAACATGTGTATGTTATCATGCAATTGATGGTTGACAATATGATCATGATGTATGAATATGCCATCAAGGTAGATCACAACAAATTTGCTAAGGAAGTTCACAAGCTCATATATCATAGATGACATGGAAATAGATGCAACAAGACAAGCATAATGTGCGTCGATCCATGCATGGTGTGCAAACTTGTGGTGAGTATGATATGTCCACCGAGCATGACATGTATGATCACAATCAACAAATATGGAGGTGTTGGTGTACCAAAGCTCGATGTCGAGGCATTAGTGGAGTTCCGAAGGTGCTTCCAATAAGTGTGAGCGCTCCTCATTGTGAAGGTCCATGTAGCCAATCTCCAATGTCGCTCCTCCGTTCACGAGATGTATCATGTAGACAACAAAAAGGAAACAACAATGAAAGAGTGACCCATCCAATATGCATATTTGAGGATGGCTCAAAGAGAAGGAGTTCACCTCAAGAAAGTTCCCAAAGATGTTGGAGTCGTACATCATGTAAGCCTTCACATAACCAATATGTCGCCTAACGGCACCGCCTTGTGAATCCTCCAAAATGAAAGAACATGATAAACACTCGGAAAAACAAATGAGGTTAGCGGAAATGCAAAACCTATCATTCAAGTGGTAAGATACCCAACAAGTTTATGCATCAAGCTCATCATAAGAAGGTACAAGGGAGCATTTCATAGTATGGAGGCATATGATGCAAGAACAACCAAATACAAGAGGCTCAAGGAAAGAAGCATGCATCACAAGTAAGATGTCAAAGTCTCCAAGATCAATAAGCATAGTATGGTTGCACTCAATACAAGTGGATATGAAAAAGGCAACTAATAGACACAAGAGACAATGATCAAGATATATCATGTGAGAGGCATGAGCATGTATGTCATCAACCCAAGAAAGCAAGTAATAGTGGAACATGGGTGATGCAACATGGCAAGCAATCATAGCAATCAAGTCAAGCAAGCTAGTAGTGCGAAGATGCAACATACTAGGAGGAATCATGGCAAGCATGTCATGTGTGCAAATAGTGGGCATGAATAATGCACATGACATATCACAAGCATGAAAGCAAGATATGAGTAAAATAGCATGAATGTATTGGCGAGAGGCCATATGTGAATAGCAATGGGGCATCATTACTCTCCCAACACAACAAGCATCAATAGCATGGGGAACATGATAAACATGACAAAAGCAACAAGGATCTCCACCAAGCATGCAAATACACATAGGAATATCATAATGGTGAATCATAGGTAGATGCAAACAAGGGTCACAATTGCATGGCAAAGGCATAGAAGCAAGCATAGCATGCAAAGTGAACACGGTAAAATGAGCATAAGGTGACAAGTGGTAAATAGCCCATAGCCGTGTGAGAGCCAAGTAGAAGAGATGCACGTAGTCCTTGCGTGAATGGAACGGTGGTAAGGATAATCCACGGGATCCCAAGTCATCATTGCTCTCAAGAGCTCGCTTCATCAACTCTTGGGATTGAGAGGTTGACGAGTATACGTGAGTACCTACACAAAACAAAGACAAAGGAAAAATTGTGTGTGCATGGTATATGTACACATCATCCATCATGATGCGCACGTGCATGTGTCGGTGAGCACAAAATAGCCAATGCTCAAATAAATGAGATGCGTGATATAGAAACATGTCATCCATCATGAGAGGTTTGTTATGTATAGCATAATGGAGACTCGAATTGTGTAATGCATCATGAGAAATATCTAGAGCATTGTTATTCATGGAATGCATAAGGTGCACGCAATCATGGGAATCATACAAAGTATGAAATGCATCAAGATCTCCTAATATGTATGAGGAAACTATGGGGGTCTCCTCATGAGCATTAGTAGGAACATCACATGGAGAATATTGGCAACATCCAAAACAAAGCATATGTGGTTCAATGTGATCATGGCATGGCATAGTAGATGAATTGCTCAAATCATGTAAATGAAGCATGGCAATATCATCACATGAAAAACAAATGACAATGACCATCATCTCGTCATCTATGCCATAAGTGCAAATGGGATTTATTTTAATGGTGCATGCATAGTTACTATGTTGAGATTGAAATGATGCAATATGTGAGATCTCACTCATAGCATATGACAAGTTCAATGGATTGTCAAACATGATGTGACCAATAGAATTTTCACATGATATCCTATGGAGCATAGCATCACAACTAGGGAACTCAACATGCTCATCATCATATTCATCATAAATAGGTAAATCAAGGCATGAAGAAGTTTCACTAGCATGAAGCATGGTAATATGTGGGTCAACATCATGGGAGCAATCATTGTCAAGAGAGTCCACTAGTGAGACAAATGAAGCACCATCACCTATGTTACCTTTGGAGCGTCGCTCATGTGTGGTAGGTGAGGTGTTGAAGATCGTCTCGTTGTCATCTTCCTCTTGATGGAACCATGTGGGGGTGCATTATCGTCCACCATGGCCATCATTTTGTCCATTGGAGGGATGGACTCATCGAGGATAGGCATGTCATCATGTAGGAGACCTAGCAGCAAAGAATAAAACACACTAGGAGTAGAGGTTAAGTCGTTAGAAATCATGGTGGCCTCACGTGTCGTGTCAACTACCTCACTCACTAAGTATTGTGGCTCACTCACTCCCTCAAGGATACACTCACTCGTATGGTTGGTGGAGTCACTCAAATGGCGCTCACACTCAACCTCACATAGGATGTGTGGCATGCTCTCATGTGTGGGGCTAGTGGTGGTCACACTCATCCTCTCATAGGAAATGCTCTCAATGTCACATATGGTGGAGTCACTCATGTCACTCATGTGGTGGTGGCTCTCCTCACATGACAAATGGGGCATCTCGACATATGTGGGTGTCGGAGAGATGTAGGTGCAAATGTCTCCATGCTCAACTCCTATCGCCGTGGTCGAAGGGGGTAGCCCTTGCTCGACCTTCTTGTTGCTGTCTTGGTGTTGGAGGTCCATATGATGTGGCACCTCGTAGCTCGTCTCCAGGACCAAAGGGAATTTCCCATGCTCGGCCATCTTTCTTGAGGGGCTTCCGAAGATGGAAGTGTCGCCCTCGCTCGTAGGTCGTCGCCTTGGACTTGATGAAGTCGTTGTAGGCGTACTCGTGGGAAGTAGGCGAAGATGCCGTACGTCCAAAGGCGAAGATGCCTTGATAGCACTTGGCGAAGATGCCAAAGTGGTTGGTGTAGCCGTAGCGCCGTCTTGGTGGTGGTCGTCTCGCGGTCTTCTTTTGTGCTCTTGAAGCTTGGACTTGGCGTGAAGTAGGGATTGTTGGGACTTGTGCATTTGCGCTTGTGGAGCATCTTCGTGATGATGATGTCGTTGTCGTGCTTGAGCTCGTAGAAGATGTTGATCGTCGTCGTCGTGCACATGATGCTTGGATGTGACTTGCCCTTCATGACGATGTTGATCACGACCGTGATGGTGGTCGCCATGTAGATGTGGATGAGGACGATTTGCACTTGCATCGTGGCCGCGCTCCGAAGACTTATGGCTTGAATGTCGCCACCTTGAAGATGACAAAGGGGAAGAAGACTTGATCAAGGTTCTAATATCCTCCATCCTTGCATCTTGCTCCTCTTTATGTGCGAAAAGCTTCTTATCGATGTAGTCCCTTTTCCTTGCTTCGGAGTGACGAATGTTGATGGAGATGTTCTCGATGCGCTCTTGCAATCTTGATTGTGCGCCTTGCATTTGTCGTTGTAATTCGAAGATGGATGCTTTGGTGATGTAGTTGTTCATGTCGTCGTTGTTGTCGTAGACCGGAGAGGAAATGCCTTGCCTATCCATCACAAGACTCGAGCAAAAGTGAGTAGGAAATGAGATAAACAATACCAAGCTACCTTTTCCCAAAGTTGAGGATGTATCTTGTATCACTCAATGTGAAATGAAAGAATAGTGGAATTGGTACCGGACTTGTTCACTCACACCTACAAGTAAAAGCTTATGTTAGAGCTCGGTGAGGATAGTGGCACAAAAATTTGATGCAAAATGTTGGCAAGAGTCAATAATGTTGTAAAAGATTCACAAATTCGCAAGTGAAACAAGTAGACCAATAGCAAATGTGGTACACAGAAACACACACACAGATAGATAAATGGGGTCGTGCAACCAAGGAATGAGCACAAAATGTGGAATCCACGGAAAACACTCGTGTTGCACAACTCAAGAGAGACGCTATCACGATTGCTCAGTTGGCGGATACGACACTTGTGCACAACCTATAAGATGCAAAATGGATAAACTTCTATCCCAGGTATTCTATGTATGTATGGTTCCCGGTGTTTCTCTCAAGATGATCCAAGATGATCGGATATGACAATCTTATGTGCAATGGGGTATGATGTTATGGCACTTGCTTACAAGCTTCTTTGCTCTCTTTCTTTTGCTTAAAAGCTTCTTTTTTTGTATGGCCAATTTGCACAATGCACGAACCAAGATAGCAATTGAGTATATGCGGGAACAAACTTGTGACACAAGATATGATACCAATATATGCACCACGATGATATGGTATGTATGCTATGGGAAGTATGATCACTAATGTGCACAAGTAACGTTGCCAACAATACTCAAATGGCTAGTCTCGATAGGCAAGTAACGCAAAATGGGCTAGGGGTTAACAATGCAATTGCAAGGGGAATATACAATGGTGTCGTCGAGGTTACCGTCCTTTGCGATGATGAGTGGCGGTGTTCTTGATGTAGATACCAAGATGATGTAGACCCATCCCTAAGTAGCCGAAACACCTTAGGAAACGGTAAAAACCGCAAACTCAAAATCTCCAAAGGTAAATGTGAAATGGTGGTAGCGGAAATGGCAATGTGGAAGTGGTGGTGGTGGTTGGTGAAGAAGCAACCGTCCCTAAGTAGCCGAAACACCTTAGGAGACTCACGTCGCCACTCAAACAACTACAAATGCTAAATGGAGCAAAATGGGTTAGGTTGCGGAAGGCTATGGTGGGTTTTGTGGATGATATGGTGGAGGGCCTAGGCAAACTTGCCAAAATGCCGAAATTTTGGTGGAGTCAAATGGTGTTGGAACCTATCTAGGTGGATGGGGGATGTCAATAGCTACTCAACGAGCTAAAGAACGCGAAAATCGGACTCCGGATGTGAAAGTTATGGGTGAAATGGTGAAGTGCACGCGGGTGCTGAAGGGGGGCCGTGCGCACGGGGTCTAGGGCCCGTGGGCACGGGGTGCCGTGCGCACGGTACACACACCGAGGTCACGGGGTCACCTGGGACACGCGGGTTTGGCGGATTTCTTCCCGATCTAGGCCCCAAATGGATGGATCTCGTGGATGGGGTGTAGCTGGGGGGTAAGGGGGTGGTATGGGAGGGTGGGAGGTCGAAGGGACAGCGGCAGAAACGCACTGGAAGGGCTGTGCGCACACGGTCTGTCTGGCCCGTGTGCACGGGGTCCCGATGGCCCGTGTGCACGGGGTCCTCGAGGAGCGGACGAACAGCTTCGGATCCGTGGCAAATTTCGAATCTGAGGTCAAAATCGAAGGATGGAAGGTAGGGGAAGGTGGTAGAGGGGTGGATCTACTTGCTAAACACCAAATCCATGGATCAAATCCAACAAAATCTCATCAAACCAACAAATCACAAAAAAAATTGGGGCTATTTTTGGTGGGGAATTTTCGAATTTAGGACGAAATCACACAAAACAAGGCTAGAAAACAAAGAGGGGGGCTCCAATTTCGTGATCAACCATGGCTCATGATACCATAGATGTTGTAGGTGGAACCCTAGGTGAAGATCTTTCACGAATTGGAGGGGGAATCCCCAAGAACAAGATGAACACAAGAGGGAAAAACAAGAGGAACACTCAAGAACAAGTCAAATCACACATCCACTAGACAATCAAACACACAAGATTCACAAGGTACATGAATAATCAAAGGGAAATAAGATACATGGTAGAGTTCATCCCAAATCCTATGAAGGAGACGAGGGCTTGATGATCCTATGATGGGGATCCTTCCCCAAGGAGGAGGTCTTGATGTTTGGTCACTCCAAGAGGAGGTCTTGATCTCCTAGTGGAGTGGATCCATGGAGCAAAGCTCACAAATGTTTATCATATACTTTGCTCACCCTAACATATGGTCTAGGTACGGAATATATAGGCATGTGGACGAAGTGGATGAAGAGGAGGCCCAAACAGCAATCACAGCCGTCCATCCTGGAGGTCCCGTGCGCACGGGGTAAGTTGGGCCCGTGCGCACGGGGGTCCCGTGGGTACGGTACAGGCCCGTGCGCACGGGGTGCTCCAGCGCCAACTCCCTGAGTAGTCCGTGCGCACGGGGTCTTCAAGGCCCGTGGGCACGGGGTCGCCTGGGAGGTGCAGTGTTGATCCTGTTGCACTCCTTCTTCCTCCTTGTGGCCTTGTGGTCCTTCTCCAACTCCTTTGGGGTGTCCCTCACCAGCTTGTGGTCGTCGGTCTTCATACCTAAGGACACATAGAGCACTTTGGTGAGGTAGCAAGCAAGTCCAATGAATATTCATGATGTTCTCGAAGAAGAGCGGGTTCACCTTAATTCCAATGGCGTATGTTTGAGGTCTCGTCATATGTCCTCTTGGGGTTTGGAGAGTAGTCGGAGTGTACATGGGGATGACCGTGGGATGCTCCGCATCAGTACCCCGTGGGATGACGATTTAGTTGCGATCCTGGTTGGTAGACGTAGTTATCCGAGATGGCAAGTGTAGTTGTAAAAGCATGGCAACTCTATATGTTTTGATTAACTATAGTTGCCATGTCTAAATTATAGTAGTTGCCACGTGTAATCAAACCGTAGTTGCCATGTGTGATTAACTACTTGCCACACATGGTCAAACAGTAGTTGCCATGTGTGTTTACCTAGTTGCCACGTGTGGTCCAACCATAGTTGCCATGTATAGTTAATCGCAGTTGCCATGTGTGTTTATCTGGTTGCCACGTACGTGCAACTGCAGTTGCCGTCTAGCAAAAAGAATCACAGTTGCCATGTTTGTTTACCTAGTTGCCACGTTCGCGTAATTGCAGTTGCCATCCACAACGTAGGAGTGTCTTGTGGGCTAAAATCAGTTCGCCCACACGCGCATGGACTAGGTGGTGGCTGTGTGGGCAGAAACTAATTCGCCCACACAGCGCAGCTGGCAATAGCGTGATGCGAGGCGTGTGGGCAAACTCTCCAACGCCCACACACCAGCCCTGTCCTATGTGGCACACCAAATCCATCTTTTCGTGTCAAGATTCGTGCAGAAGACAATCAACGACCATCCAGACGTGTGGGCGAGTTGGAGAACGCCCACACGTGTGGGTGTTAGTGTTTCCGAAAAAAGAAAGAAAAAACAATCGTTTAAGGGGAGTTGAGCCAAAAAATAGCTCTCCAATACCTCTCATAAACCTAGTTTTTAAAGTGGTCCTATCTATTTCTCCAAACTTCCCTCGTGTCTACGGGAAGATGACCCTTCCCGTATAATTTGGCGGGCTGGAAACCGCTTGAAATTTCACGGGAGAATACCCTCGCACAAGCCCCACTCCCTCGCTCCGCCACCATGTCGAGCTACCGCTGCAACACCATCGTGTTGCGGCCACGCCTTCCCGCGTTGCCCCGCCTCATCGCACCGGCCATCATCGCATGCCTTTCGGTCACGCCGCTCCACCATGTCGTCCTGCCTCCCCGTGCGGCTGCACCATTCAGTTGTCCAAGAACCACCACTGCCGCTCGTATGCGCCTCCGTACAATTTCGCCGCAAAGGTATCCGAAGATTTTCTTACAACAATTTTTGTACACAATGTGTGTGCTCATATTGTTTGTTATTGTTTGCATTGTAGATGAACACTCTTGTTCAATATTTTTGAGGACTCATGTTCGTATGAGGACGACAAACTTGAAATGTTGATTGCTTTTTCTGCAGACACGATGGAAAATAAGAAGCCGATGCGGGGAGGTTCAATGTCTGATCATCTTGTATTTCATCAGAACAGACAAACCGGTCATGACAAGCTAATGAATGACTATTTTGGTGAGAATCTGAATGTCAATGTGTTTGTTCCTGCGCATTGATCATGTTGTGGAAGATCATTGCACGTACTTTACACAAAGAAGAAATCCAGTTGGTCAACAAGGTCATAGTAGTTTGAAAAAGATTTCACCGGCCATGTGAATGCTTGCATATGGTTGTCTAATTGATTCCATTAATGATTGTATTGGAATGGTATAGCGTACTTGCATCAAGAGTTTGAACAAATTTGTGAAGTCTGTCATTGAGAAATTTGGCGAAGAATATATCTGAGCTCCAAAATGAAGAGGACACTACAATAATTCTTGAGATGGGTGCATCAAAAGGCTTTTCTAGTATGCTTGGAAGCATCGAATGCATGCATTGAAAGTGTAACAATTGTTGTACAACATTGCATGGACAATTCAAAGGAAAAGGTACAGATGCAACTACAATTCTAGAAGTTATGGCATCAAATGACCTATGTATTTGACATTCATATTTTGGATTGATATGGTCTAAAAATGATCTGAACGTGTTGCAAATATCTCATCTGTTTGTAAGGCTTTCTGTTGGAGAGGTACCTCTAGTGAATTTTGAAATCTAGGTGTCAATACAACATGGGATACTTCTTGCTGATGGCATTTATCCTGCATGGAAAACATTTGCGAACACAATATCAAACCCTCAAGGTAAGAAGTCATTTTGCTAGGTAACAAGATGCATGTAGAAAGGATGTCGAATGGGCATTTGTGGTTCTCCAGTCTCGCTTTACGATTGTTCATGGTCCTGGACAGTTCTGGAAACAAAAGGACTTGTGGCGCATCATGTCCACGTGTGTGATATTGCATAACATGACCATGGAGGATGAGAGGGAATAACTGCCTAACTATCGCTATGAGAATGAGGGGAACAAAGTTTACATACCACCGGTTCAGCCACAGAGGGATGAACAATGACTGCAAAAATTTCTTGAAATGCATTGACAGATTGAAAACCGCGCCAGTCATGAACAACTTCGTGTTGATCTAGTTAAGCACTTGTGCATGCTTCATAGTCAATGAACTTTGTACTATGTTCTATTTACAATGATTTGGACCCTTAATTATGTTTGAATTTAACTTTCAAACCAAATTTCATATATTGTGGACTTGAGATTATTATCAAGTATGTGTGTTTGATATAATATTGTGATGCCCTTAGGTGGTGGTGCTCCAATTGGGTCCACTGGCTCATACTTATTTCCCGGAAGGGTCCAAATACAATCTCCACAACATCAGGCTTCTAGTGATTTAACTTACTATCAACAACCCCACCATCGGTATTCCTAATAGAGTTCCTCCGCGAACAAGGTCGATGTAGATTGTCATTATCTTCTTTCATCTTTTATAGTTGAAAATCATTTTTTTGTTGCTTCCAAAATCCGCATATCTTTAGTTAGTCTTGGTCGCTGAGAGTCCGAGAATGGCTGAGATTTAGTTCTTAAACATTTGTCAGTGTGTCCTTCTCAACACATTATACCAGCGAAAATTGTGAATGGTAATGCAACTAGGCTTGACGTTTACAATTTACAACAAGTTTCCACTTTCCTTGGGTCATGATGTCTACAGAGACGCTCCAGTGACACTAATTCTTGCGCAAATGCAATGGAGCTAATATCACACAATATTAATAATTCAAGTTGCTACGATTTCGGTTGCTAGGATGTCCATGAAACAGTTAGACGCCTCTAATCATTTTTGCAATTTTATCGTGGTTCCTGCAGTTTTCATTGCAAACAAGAAGCTACCTACGTAACCATCAAGCATGTTTGCTTCAGGTTGCTAGTTTAACTTCCATGAAACAAGATCTTGATGAAACTCTGGAGCCCCATATTAAACTTTGTTAAATGCGTGACCCTGATGTAGATCGGATCTACAAGACCCTTTCTTCACAAAAATTGATATTTCTTGACTAAAGTGAAACCCAGAGAGACCAATCTGTGACGTTGGTCCGACAATCAACATACTCAAATGCAGCATCAAAGAAACACCATACCTCTATAACGAAGTCTCATGATGCCATCAAGTTAGAAAAATTCAATTGAAGGGAACCAACAAGAACATCAAGTAAAAGATCCAATCTATTACGTACCCACACAATTATTATCTTTGCAATGCACGCACATCATTATGTGCCCTAGATCGTACCTACATCTACTCACAGTATTGTTGGGGAACGCAGTAATTTCAAAAAAAATCCTACGATCAATCAAGATCTATCTAGGAGAAGCATAGCAATGAGCGGGAAGAGTGTGTCCACGTACCCTAGTAGACAGAAAGCGGAAGCATTATATCAACGCGGTTGATGTAGTTGTACGTCTTCACGATCCGACCGATCTCAGCACCAAACGTACGGCACTTTCGTGTTTAGCACACGTTCAGCTCGATGACGTCCCTCGTACTCTTGATCCAGTTGAGACCAAGGGAGAGTTCCGTCAGCACGACGGCGTGGCGATGGTGATGATGAAGTTACCGACGCAGGGCTTCGCCTAAGCACTACGACGATATGACCGATGTGGAATACTGTGGAGGGGGGCACCGCACACGGCTAAAGATCAACTTGTGTGTCTATGGGGTGGCCTCTGCCCCTGTATATAAAGGAGCAAGGGGAGGCCGGCCGGCCCTCATAGGGCGCGCCCAAGGGGGGGGAATCCTACTCCTACTAGGAGTAGGTTCCCCCCTTTCCTAGTCCAACTAGGAGAAGAAGGAAGGAGGGGGGAAAGAGAAGGAAGGAGGGGGCGCCACCCCTCCCCCTAGTCCAATTCGGATTAGGCCCATGGGGGGGGGGGGTGCGGCCAGCCCTTGGCTGCCCCTCTCTCTCTCTCCCTTAGGCCCAATAAGGCCCATTACTTCTCCAGTGGTTCCGATAACCCTTTTCGGCACTCTGATATTTATCCGGTGACCCCTGAGCTCATTTGGTGTCCGAATAACATCGTCCAATATATCATTCTTTATGTATCGACCATTTTGAGACTCCTCGTCATGTCCGTGATCACATCCAGGACTCCGAACAACCTTCGGTACATCAAAACACATAAACTCATAATATCGATCATCATCGAGAACTATGTAGACATGACCGAGACTCATCTCCGGTCAATAACCAATAGCGGAACATGGATGCTCATATTGGATCCTACATAATCTACGAAGATCTTTATCGGTCAAACCGCACAACAACATACGTTGTTCCTTTGTCATCGGTATGTTACTTACCCGAGATTTGATCGTCGGTATCATCATACCTAGCTCAATCTCGTTACCGGCAAGTCTCTTTACTCGTTTTGTAATGCATCATCCCGTGGCTAACTCATTAGTCATATTGCTTGCAAGGCTTATAGTGATGTGCATTACCGAGAGGGCCTACAGATACCTCTCCGAAACACGGAGTGACAAATCCTAATCTCGATCTATGCCAACCCAACGAACACCATCGGAGACACCTGTAGAGCATCTTTATAATCACCCAGTTATGTTGTGACGTTTGATAGCACACTAAGTGTTCCTCCGGTATTCGGGAGTTGCATAATCTCATAGTCATAGGAACATGTATAAGTCATGAAGAAAGCAATAGCAATAAACTAAATGATCATAGTGCTAAGCTAACGGATGGGTCTTGTCCATCACATCATTCTCTAATGATGTGGTCCCGTTCATCAAATGACAACACATGTCTATGGCTAGGAAACTTAACCACCTTTGATTAACGAGCTAGTCAAGTAGAGGCATACTACGAACACTCTGTTTGTCTATGTATTCACACATGTACTAAGTTTCCAGTTAATACAATTCTAGCATGAATAATAAACATTTATCATGATATAAGAAAATATAAATAACAACTTTATTATTGCCTCTAGGGCATATTTCCCTCAAGTATCTCATTGATACAACTGTTGGGAAACATAGTACAAAATAAAATTTTCCATGCTAATGATCAAAAGCTAGGACCAACTATGAGGATGCAACAAGGTAGATTAGATCATTACCAACAAACTCAGCAGGGAGAAGAGGTTGGTGAAGATGTGCGGATTCCCGCAGTTAGGTTAAACCTCCCAGCCGCGAGAATTTCTTGTGATCTAAGATCAAAGGTATGACCCCTCTATGATATCCACATGTATGGAGTCCAGGACGAAGGGCAACCGAAGGATAAGGAAGTTGAGCAGCCTTCTGGCGGTGAGAAGTTACACACACACACACACACACACACACACACACACAGACAGAGAGAGAGAGAGAGAGAGAGTGAGAGAGGCGCATCCAACAATTCTGTGTGGTATCGGAGGGTAGCCCCTTCTCTATATTTATAGGGGGAGGGCCAAGACCTGGAGGAGGGGCTCCCTCCCCTAGGGTTGGCCCACCAAGGACGGTGCGCCCCCCAAAACTTTGCCACCACCCCTTGCCTTGCCCCCTAGGACTTGTGGCTATGCCCCATTTGGGGCATCCTAGGCCCATGTGACTGCCTCCCCCCTCACTTGGGCTGGGAGCAACTCTCTAGCACGTTCCGAAACTTCCCGAAAGGTTCTGGAAAATTCTAAAAATGGGACCGATGAGCCTTAAGCATGTGACCTTGCAGGTTTAATATGCAAACATGACCAAAAATCAATAGCGGGATCTGGACACCCATATTGAAAAGCCTACATACATATGAATATATTTCTTGAGTGAACCTTTTGTTTGCGTACATAATTCCCTTTGCTTCGCTATACATAACAAAACCCGAGGCGAGATTTTTGTCGGTATCCTTGTGAATCAACAACTTGATCATAATACCAAGTTATCATCATTACCAGTGTTGTTATCTTTTCTCGTTTTCATATTTTGCTCTCCCCGTAATCATATTACGCTGTGTCTGGCCAAATAATGATAGATACCATAATACCGAGTGGCCCCGTAGTATTTATCCATCCTCGGAGGAGCAAAATTCCAATCTTGAACTATCGAGTCCCTAGACATGTATTTCATCTATCCATCTATATAGGGCCTAATACGTTTTCCGAGGCTAACTTTGACCGTATGCAGAGCAATAATATATGACATGAAGTTACATAAAGCATATATACCCTCGAATTCATACGTGAAAGGAGCTTCCAATGATATGATTTCCACATTATACATCTCATATACTATTGATCTTATCAACAGTCAAAGGCAACCTCGAAAAATGCATAAGGCCCTATATATATGGATGAAGGGAGTATACTTTTCCAATGTATCCGAAAGTTGCCGTTATAATTACCCAGTTACGGGCAACGTTTGACAAACCCAAAGTAACCATTCGGCATGAAGGTACACAACATTCTCATGGTCTAAGTATGTGAGTATATGCTAACCCTTGATATGATTATACTGATAACAAAGTGACGATGTGATCTCATAGTATATCATTTAGTTGGTTTTGTCTAACACCATTGTTCAGCTAACAATGTGCTCTCATTGTTGTCGGTGTCGTCCTTGTTACTTTAACAATGCGAAATGATCAGTAAAACAGGATCATCATGCAATATATGAGCTAGTAATAGAGGCGAGACTAGAGAATTACTTGGTGTTTATGTTTCCACATATGCAAATGGTTTCTCTCTAAGAGCATCTCCAACACTCGCGCCAAACTAGCGCCGCGCCGCAAAAGTGGGCGTTTTAGCGCGCGCGCAACCGGTGTAGTTGCTCCAGCGGGCGCGCAAAAACAGCGCGCGCGGCATATGCAGTTCAGCGCGCTGGCCGAAACACAATCGCGCGCCGCTTATTTGCTGCGCCCGCTGCCGCGCGCTGGACTCTCTCGCGCTTGCTATCCCACTTCCACCCCCATCCGGCCGCGCCGCCGCCCGCGCCCCCCGGCGACCGTTCCGGCGCTTCCCCCGCCTATCCCCGCGTCGCCGCACTTCCACCCCCTCCTAGTCCCGTCAGCCCTCGCGCGTGCCCGTCGTTCGAGGAATAGCGCCCAAGCGCTCGCTGCAGCGTCGTGCCCGCAAGGTGTTCGACAAAACGCCTACAAGGTATGTATTGATCAAACTTCATGAATTTGGTGCATGTTTTTAATTGTAGTTTTTATAGTATAGTATAGTATTGAACATTGTAGATGAGTTCATCGTATGATTCTTCTGAAGAAGAATTTGATATGGAAGAGGAGGAGGATCTTGCAATGATCCTAGTTATGCATATCAATAAAAAACCGAAGCACGGTGGTTCGGTTATGGGTCGGCAGAAAATTTGGAGAGATAGGATTGATGCCCATAACAGATTGATGAGGCACTATTTGGTGGAGAATCCCACGTACCCAGAGTCGTATTTTCGTCATCGGTTTAGGATGAACACCGACTTGTTCAGGCGCATTGCAGAGAAACTAGCGTGCCATGACCGGTTTTTTCAGCAAAGGAGGAATGCCGCCGGAGAGTTCGGACATAGCACCTTTCAAAAGGTCACAACCGCTTTGCGTATGTTTGTTAGAGTTAAGCACGCTCAAACTTGCACGGCACATGCATGAGACTTAGGACGTGCATGAGTCCTAGTATGATTAGTATTCTAAATCAAGTAGAATTCGGAATACTACATCGAGTCGGTTAGACACTAGGCTATGTTCGGCATATATATATATGCTTGTATCCATATGTTGTAAAACAGCAAGAAAAGAAAAGCAATAAAAAAGCTCAGGAGCGACACGCCCCTGCGGCAATCATAAAAGGTCTTCCCGATCGTTTCTTACGTTCACCGCGTTTGCCGAGAGAACTTCCGTCGTGCTTGATCCGATCCATGGGAGAGCTAGCAAGCCAGGTTCACGTACGGCTACACGAGCACGTATTGCTCCTGTAGATCAATCAAGCTAGCTGCTTGCTAGCTTGCAAGATTTGCATGTACGTGTGCTACTACTCTGGTGATTTGATCTAGGGATCAAAAGCTAACAATTGGTATCAGAGCCTCGACGATCTACGATCTACGATGACGGACAGCGGCAAGGAGTCAGTCAAGTCCGGCAACGGCAGTTCCAAGGCGAACAAGATCGGCGGCAATGTGAAGAAGGGCGGCAAGTCAGCAACCAGTGGTGGTGGAACGGGCGGCGCCAACGTACTGGCGCATCGCAACATCCTCATCCAGTACCCGATGCTCACCGACGCCAACTACAGCGTGTGGGCGATGAAGATGAAGATCATTCTCCGAACCCTTCGAGTGTGGGAGGCCATCACGGACGACGACGTCGACAAGGAGTGCGACGAAGGTGCCATGGCCGCCATAGCCCAATCTGTGCCGGATTCCGTGCTGATGACATTGGTGGAGTTCGAGACAGCAAGAGAGGCGTGGAACGCACTCAAAGAGATGAGGCGGAGAAGATTGCGTCACCAAGGCTCGGGCACAAGTGCTGAAGCGCCAATTTCACAAGTTGCAGATGGAGGAAACTGAATCGGTGAACGACTATGCCATGCGCCTGACTACTTTGGTGGGAGAGATCCGCGCGCTTGGTGCAAAGCTCGAGGAGACCGAGATTGTGGAGAAGTTTTTCAGTTTGGTCACTGATAAATTCACGTACATCATTGGCACGCTCGAGCAGCTTTACAACATCGATGACATGACCATAACGGAGGCGATCGGACGCTTGCAGACATGGGAAGAGAATGCTCGTGGTTGTCGAAAAGGCAAAGGAGGAGGTGATGACCTACTCATGTACTCACGCGCAGATTGGGAGTCCCCAAGTAGCAAAGGAAGGCGCAACGTTGGCGAAGGCTCAAGCAATGCGGTGTGCGGCGGACAAACCAAAGAAGGCAAAGAAAAAGCCAAGCCACAAGGTCGTGGTAAGGCGGACCGATCTAAAGAGCAGAAGCCACGGAACTTGGATATGTCCGAGGTCAAGTGCTATAACTGCAACGAGATGGGTCACTTTTCAAAGGATTGTCCGGAGCCTAACAAGAGGGAGATCAAGGCAAATTTGGCAAAGCAGAAAGACGAACGTCCAGGTCTTCTGATGGCCGAAGTTTGTGATCTCGTGGAGCCTAACAAGCAGGAGATCAAGGCAAATCTGGTGAAGCAGGAAGACGAACGTCCAGGTCTTTTCATAGCCAAAGTTTGTGATCTCGTCCAAACGGTGGTTGTGAAACCAAACCGGAAGGTGCTACTTCACGAGAAAAAAGTAACACCAAAGTTATCCGGGAGCCAGAACGTGTCGTGGTATCTAG
Source organism: Triticum timopheevii (assembly GCA_963921465.1). Lineage (NCBI taxonomy): Eukaryota > Viridiplantae > Streptophyta > Magnoliopsida > Poales > Poaceae > Triticum > Triticum timopheevii. Next base: position 113,204,893 of record OY997270.1, read on the forward strand.
ACACAGGTGCCAGTAACCACATGACGGGGTGGAAGGAGAAGTTCCTCGAGCTAGAATATGATGTTCAAGGCTCGGTCAAGTTCGGTGATGGTTCAAATGTGGAGATTTGCGGGCAAGGTTCTGTCCTCTTTGAGGGTCTCACAGGAGAACATCGCATACTCACCGGAGTGTACTACATCCCACGGCTTCGCAACAACATCATCTCTGTCGGGAAGCTTGACGAGAATGGATGCAAGGTGGATATCGAGAACGGAGTGATGACGATCTTCGACAACCTCCGAAACATGCTAGCGCGTGTGAATCGCACGCGGAACAGGCTCTATATCCTCAACCTTGATCAATCTCAACCGGAGTGTTGGCTCGCCAAGAGTGATGATGATTCGTGGTTATGGCATGCTAGATTTGAACACGTTAACTTCTGCGCCTTGAAGAAGATGTCAAAGATGGAGATGGTATCTGGGATGCCATTTATCAACCATGTCGATCGAGTATGTGATGGGTGCTTGGTTGGAAAACAGCACCGCAGGCCATTCCCTTCTCAGTCTACCTATCGTGCAAGTGATGCACTCGAGTTGATCCATGGTAATCTATGTGGCCCTATCACCCCAGCAACTCATGGAGGAAAGAAGTACTTCTTCCTTGTGGTAGATGACTACTCGAGATACATGTGGGTCATTCTCCTACGATCTAAAGATGAGGCATTTGAAGCGTTCAAGAAGTTGAAGTCTGCAATGGAGATGGAACACAAGTTGAAGGTTCGCGCTCTACGGACAGATCGCGACAGAGAGTTTACGTCAAACGAGTTCAACGACTACTGTGAGAAGATTGGCATAAAAAGGTTCCTCACGGCACCTTATACGCCACAGCAGAACGGTGTTGTTGAAAGGTGCAATCGAACCATCGTTGACATGGCGAGAAGTTTACTCAAGAGCAAGAACTTGCCGGGGACTTTTTGGGGAGGAGCTGTCTCGACGGCGGTCTATCTTCTCAACCGGGCTCCAATAAAGGCGGTGATCGGCAAGACTCCGTATGAAGCAATTTACGGACATAAGCCGAATGTGTCTCATCTACGCACATTTGGGTGCGTGGCGCATATGAAGACGGCGGAGCCGCATCTCTCAAAGCTTGCTGATCGAAGCACCAAGATGGTGTTCATCGGATACGAGAGGAGTTCCGGCACCAAGGCATACCGCTTCTACGATCCACGAACCAAGCGTCTACGGATTTCATGCGATGTCGTGTTTGAAGAAAACCAAGCGTGGAATTGGAGCGCAGCAGCCGACGATGCTCCAGATGGTAACATATTCACAGTTGAATTTCCAGCTGATGATGATGCAGGGGAGGATGTCCAGGTGGTTGGCAAGACACACAACCAAGGTGACCGCAATGGCAGTGATCACCATGGTGCCAACACCGACGACGACACGCATGGGTCGCAGAGTGATAGCGACAACGACGCGCACGACACTGGCGGAGATCTCGACAGCAAGGCGCATAGTGATGATGACAATCAAGATGATGGTCACGATCACGACGACTACGCCGACAACGAGGATGCCAACGATCCGGCATCTACCACGCCCGAGAATCACCGGTCTTCCTCAAGTGCATCGACGCCGACACAATTTGTGTCACCTCCTTCGCAAGCCACGACGGATTCTTCCGGTCCTTGTCGCTACAAGCCCCTCAAGAAAGTCTACAAGTACGCAAAACCAGTTACACTCGAGTACTCCGATTCGTGTTTACTTAGAGTTGAGGAGCCGGCGAACTTCGTAGAGGCGAGCAAAAGTTCAAGTTGGATGCATGCCATGGATGAGGAGATGAAGGCGATCGAGAGCAATGGCACGTGGACTTTGGTAACTCGACCTCCGAACCAAAAGGCCATAGGTTTGAAGTGGGTCTACAAGTTGAAGAAGGACACGAAGGGTGCCGCTGTGAAGCACAAGGCAAGACTCATCGCAAAGGGCTACGTACAATGTCAAGGAGTTGACTATGAGGAGGTGTTTGCATCGGTTGCTCGAATCAAGACGGTTGCACAAGAGGATTGGAAGGTTCATCATATGGATGTTAAATCCGCTTTCCTCAACGGTGACCTTGTAGAAGAAGTGTACGTGGAACAACCCCTCGGCTACGAGAAGAAAGACGAAGATGGAAAAGTTTACAAGCTCAAGAAGTCACTTTATGGGCTGAAGCAAGCGCCAAGAGCTTGGAATTCAAAGTTAGACCAAAGTATGGTCTCATGCGGGTTCAAAAGTTATCCCCTGGACGATCCGAAAGATAGTCTACCAAGCACCGAAAAACAGGTGAAGGTTGAAGACACGACCAAGGAGGAGCGCTGGCGTCAAGCTACGGAAAAGACCATGGTAGCAAAGTTAGTCCCTCAAATGCTACAAGGAACGATGAAGGGATTGCTAAGGGTAAAGCCTACGAGCAATCGTGTTTGGGATCCAGGTCGTAATGAGGATGTCGTGCTTAAGGGGGTGAATGTTAGAGTTAAGCACGATCAAACTTGCACGGCACGTGCATGAGACTTAGGACGTGCATGAGTCCTAGTATGATTAGTATTCTAAATCAAGTAGAATTCGGAATACTACATCGAGTCGGTTAGACACTAGGCTATGTTCAGCATATATATATGCTTGTATCCCTACGTTGTAAAACAGCAAGAAAAGAAAAGCAATAAAAAAGCTCAGGAGCGACACGCCCCTGCGGCAATCATAAAAGGTCTTCCCGATCGTTTCTTACGTTCGCCGCATTTGTCGAGAGAACTTCCGTCGTGCTCGATCCGATCCACGGGAGAGCTAGCAAGCCAGGTTCACGTACGGCTACACGAGCACGTATTGCTCATGTAGATCAATCAAGCTAGCTGCTTGCTAGCTTGCAAGATTTGCACGTACGTGTGCTGCTACTCTGGTGATTTGATCTAGGGATCAAAAGCCAACAATGTTGGCATACGGTATCCCGGCTGATCTAGTTGATGATAACTTGGCTATGGGTGAGAGCCAAGCCATCATGTGTGTCAAGCACTTTGCAGTGGGAATTGTGCAAGTGTTTGGCGAGGAGTATTTGAGATCTCCCAATGCTGAAGACGTCACAAGGCTATTGGCGATGAACAAAGCTCGCGGCTTTCCTGGCATGCTTGGCTCAATAGATTGCATGCATTGGAGTTGGAAGAATTGTCCAAAGGCATGGCATGGGCAATTCCACGGCCAAAAAAGGGTTCCACTATAATCCTTGAAGCGGTGGCCGATCAGGAGACTTGGATTTGGCATGCATTCTTTGGAATGCCTGGATCTTTGAATGACATCAATGTTGTCAACCGGTCACCACTCATGAATAAGGTTGTAAATGGTGAGTTGCCACCGGTGAAGTTTGTAGCAAATGGCCGTACGTACAACTATGGCTATTATCTAGCGGATGGCATCTATCCAAAGTGGCAAACCTTTGTGAAGCCGTTGAAAAAGCCGGAAGGTAAGAAAAATCTTGATTTTCACAATGCTCAGGCGGCAGCTAGAAAAGATGTGGAGAGAGAATTTGGGATTTTGAAGCCTAATTTGCTATGGTGAGAGGACCGGCTAGATTTTGGGATCAAAAAATGCTTTGGTACATCATGCACGCTTGTGTGATCATGCACAGCATGATCATCAAGAATGAGCGTGGCCAAGATTTAGACTACTCTCAGTATGAGCTCTTGGGAGATCCCGTGCGAGTGCGGCGGAGGGCTGAAAGGGTAGCCTGTTTTGTTGCCTCCTATCATGCCATTCGGCGTCCGCAACGCACAATGAACTTCGGAAGGATCTGATTGAAGAGTGGTGGGCATGGCATGGACGACAAAGAGCATGATTTCTGCATTCGACATTGTATTGTTCATGAACTATTTGTTGTGTTTATTGCAGTATTTGTTGTACTGAACGATAAACTATTTGTTTGGGTTGTAATGATAACGAAATTGAACTATTTATTGTTGATTTATTTTGTTTGTTTGATCATTTTTGCTTCTATTTGAAATGTATATGTGGTTTGTGCTTGCAGCGCGCGCTGTATTTTTGCGCGCTGCTGGAGCGTCGCGCGCGCTGCATTATAGCGCGGCTGTTGGAGCCAGCGCTGGCGGCCGCGCTAAACCAGCCGAAGCGCGCGCGGCGCGAAGCGCGGCTGTTGGAGATGCTCTAAATCTCATATTCAAGGAGCATCACAATTATAGCACAGAAATATAAACATTAATCATGAACATGAAAACAAAATAATACTTTGTCATTGTCTCTGTGGCATATTTCCAACATTATGTTCCTTCATTGTAAGATCATCTGACATAGGTCCATATAAGCAAAGTAGAGTTGTTACTCGCATTGCGGGGGAACGAAATTGAGTAAAATATGTGCTATGTGTCTGTCCGATTGTATCTTTGCAAACGAATCTACGTATGACTACCATACTGATATCACGTACTCCCAACGTTCACAAATAAAAGGTATATAGTTTTTCCTGAATCAAATGTATATAGATACGTTTTAGTGTGTTTGTTCACTCATCCAGTCCGTATGTAGGCCATATTAAGATAGAGAAAAGTATACTTTTTGTCCCTCAATTCTTTGAGAAGTCTAGATTTGATCCCTTAACTTCAAAACCGGAAAATTTGCACCCTTAACTACTGAAACCGGACAAGATTCATCTCTGGTCACTGTTTTGACCGGTTTTGGTGTTGTCCCACCCTGGCTTTGACCATGCCGACTCAAATTCACGTACTTTTTCAAATACTGAAGTTTTTAAAATTTGCGTACTTTTCTCAAATCCGCGTTGTTTTCCAAGTTCACATACTTTTTTCAAATCCGCATAGTTTAAGTTCATTTAGTTTTTCCAAATTCATGTATTTTTTAAAAATTGACGTACTTTTTCATATCCGCGTACATTTTTTGGAAAGAGTTCATGAATTTGAAATTTTATGCGAATTTGAAAAGTACATGGATTTGGATTTCTTTTACGCAAATTAGAAAAAATATGTGGATTTGAAAATTATGTCAACTTGAAACAAGTGTGTGAATTTCAAATAAAGTTCATCGATTGGAAAACGAACACGGATTTGAAAAAAAAGTACACAAATTTAAAAAGTATGCGGACATGAAACAAGTACGCGAATTTCAGAAGCACTTCATAGATTTGAAAAAAAATACTTGGATTTCATAAAAATACTTGGATTTCATAAAATTATACGCTGATTTGAAAAAAATTATGCAAATTTTAAAAATATATGGATTTGTAAAAAGTACAAAATTTTGAAAATAGTTCATGGATTTGAGAAGGTATGTTTATTTAAAAAAATACATGACCTTGAAAAAATATATGGATTTGAAAAGAGTATGTGAATTTTCAAAAATTTACGGATATGAAAAAATTACGCGGATTTGAGTCAGCACCGGTCAAAACCGGGGTGAGTCAGCACTAAAACCGGTCAAAATCGAGACCAGGGATGATCCTTCTCTGGTTTCGGTAGTTGGGGGGGTGCAAGTTGTCCGGTTTCGAAGTTGAGAGACCAAATCTAAACTTCACCCAGAGTTGAGGGACGAAAAGTATACTTTTCTCATTAAAATATCCAAAACATCTTATATTTATGAAAGGAATGATTACTTTCGAAACATGCATCAACTCCAACACCGGTTACGTGGCTACCATGCAACAGAAGCTTTGTTTGGCTGTGACGCCCCCGATTCAATCATACACTAATCATACACGCAAATGTGTACACTCAAGATCAGGAACTCGCGGGAAGATATCACAACACAACTCTAGACTCAAATAAAATAATACAAGCTTTATATTACAAGCCAGGGGCCTCGAGGGCTCGAATACAAACTCGATACACAAGAGTCAGCAGAAGCAACAATATCTGAGTACATACATAAGTTAAACAGGGATGCCTTAAGAAGGCTAGCACAAAAGCAACGACGATCGAAGAGGCAAGGCCTCCTGCCTGGGACCTCCTAACTACTCCTGGTCGGCGGCGGTCTCCATGTAGTACTATCCGTCGGCGGTGGCATCTGGCTCCAGGGATCCACCATCTAGTTGCAAAGAAGGGGGAAAAGGGGTAGCAAAGCAACCGTGAGTACTCATCCAAAGTACTCGCAAGCATCAGATCTATACTAAGTATGCTTTGGTATCAATGGAAGGTTTGTATCTGTGGACTGAACTGCAGAATGCCAGAATAGAGGGGAAGGCCTAGCCTAACAAAGACTAGCATCTTCAAGCAGCTCCAAGCATCTTGCAACATGTAGAAGAGTAAAGAGTAGCATTTTAATATTTAACAAGCATGTTGTAACATCAACGCCCAGAGATCCTTCCTCGACTCCCTGCGAGAAAGCAATCCCGGAGCCACATATCCATCACATATCTCAAGTATCCATTTCTAGTTATATAAGATCCGGATACAAGTCTGAACGTCCATTACCGTGGACACGGTATTCGAATATATATCTTCCCTGCAGGGGTGCACCACGTTACCCAACACGCTCGATCACTCTGGCCGAACACACTTTTCTAGGTCAATGCCCGGCCTCGGAAGATCAACACCTCGCGGCCCTACCTAGGCTCAGCAGAGAGGTCCCCGCCGGTCTACATCCTAAGCGCTTCGGGGTCTTCGGCCCATCGCCCGCAGCACTCCAGGTCGTTGCGCGCAGGGTGAATACCAGCACCGCCTCGGATGGCCAGCACGATCCGACCGTGCCGCACTTTTGAACTGGACGTCTGACAAAGCTTCGGCTGATACTGCGAGGTCGAGGCCCATATCTATTCTCGCGTGGTGGTTAGTGCGTAAAGTCCAGAGGCCAACTCAGAACAAATACCCAAACCTGTTAGTGCATTGGGGGCTCGTGGAAACAAGCAGAGACTCACGATAAGGTGACCCCATCGCCCTGTCTCATGGACTTAAGGCAAGGGCCCAGACTGTCCGGCCGTGCCACGTGGAAAACTCGCGGGTGCTCTACGGGCCCGCCCGACTTCCACATCAACTCGTGGGTACCCCTCATGTCCGACCCGACTTCAACAATGGTCTCAAGTAAAGTCAAGGTAACTGTGTGTCCAAACATCAAGGGAAAAACCCGAGTAATCACCCACGGAGGATTCCACTCTATGTAATCATCAAGGTGAACGTAAGAGGATTCACACTTGAGGTGTTGCACGACAGAGCCGTATCGGCATCATAGTGAAAGAGGAACCACCCTCGTTGACCACAACCGAATAGCTACACTACAAAATTATCATCAGGAGTGCGTTATGAGGGATCACCCTCGGCACTCGATAGTAGCTCTGTAGAGTCGAGCAACTAAAGGGGCGTGATGTGATGTGAGGTGTCGGGCTCTGGTCACCGATCACGTTGATCGAGTCGTCAAAGATGAAGCAGGGGCAACAAGGACAAGGTGAGGGTCTCTGATGGATCACTAACCAACCTATACTAAGCAGTTTAGGATAAGCAGGTAGGTAACAATAGCAGGTACAAAAGCAGGCTATGCATCAGAATAGGAGCAATCAAGTACAGTAGCAAAATCTAATGCAAGCATGAGAGAATGGAATGGGCGATATCGGGATGATCAAAAGGGGGGGGGCTTGCCTGGTTGCTCAGACAAGGAGGGTCGTCGGTGACGTAGTTGATCACAAGGACATCAGCAGCGGTCTCGGGGTCTACCAAAGAGAAGAGGGAAAAGAAACAGTAAATACACGCAAATATATGCATAACAAGACATTAAGCGGGGCTAGAGGTGTTCTAACGCAGTGCTAGGCGATACTGGCGAAGGGGGAAAACATCTGCGAAAGTATTCCCGGTTCCGAACGTTTGTCAGCCAGATGAACCGGAGGGGAAAAGTTCAATGTTTGTTATGCTAGGGACGTGTAATAGACGAACGGAGGGCGTATTCGGATTCGTCTCGTCGTTCTAAGCAACTTTCATGTATAAGACATTTTCATCCGAGCTACGGATTATTTTATATGATTTCGAAAGTTTTTAAAATCATTTTGGAATAACAGATTTAAATAAATGGAAAACAGGGTTGTGACATCATCATGACGTCGGCATGATGTCAGCAGTCAACAAGGCTGTTGACTGGGTCAAACTTACATGTGGGTCCCGCTGTCATAGTCATAGTTTAATTAACAGGTATTAATTAACTAAACCAGTTAATTAGGTAAATTACACAAAAGTAATTAAGTTAAGTTATTAATCAAACTAATTAATTAATTAATAACATTATTATTAATGTTATAATTTTTTTTGAAACGTTTTTTTTTAAACAGGGGCGTGGGCCCCTAATGTTGGTGGCCCAGGGGGCCTTGTAGGTGTCAAAACCGGCGGATCTCGGGTAGGGGGTCCCGATCTGTGCGTCAAGGCTGATGGTAACAGGAAGCAAGGGACACAGATGTTTACCCAGGTTCGGGCCCTCTCGATGGAGGTGAAACCCTACTTCCTGCTTGATTAATATTGATGACATGGGTAGTACAAGAGTAGATCTACCACGAGATCGTAGAGGCTAAACCCTAAGAGCTAGCCTATGATGGTATGATTGTAATTGTGATCGGCCTTTTAAGGACCAACCTCTCCGGTTTGTATAGACACCGGAGAGGGCTAGGGTTTACATGGAGTCGGTTACAAGGAAGGAAATATAATATCCGGATCGCCAAGCATGCCTTCCACGCAAAGGAGAGTCCCATCCGGATACGGGCCCAAGTCTTGAGTCTTGTATCTTCACGCTTCAATAGTGCGGACGTTGTACACAGTCCGGCTGTCCGGATACCCCCTAATTCAGGACCCCCTCAGGACTTAACGGGGCGGGCGAAACGGGTGCGGGCGTGGGCGCTCGTGTGCGCCCGAGGCCACCAGGGGGTGGCGACGCCGGCCAAGGCAGAGGCCGGCCGCGGCGCGGCCAGCGCGCGGGCTGCGCGTGGCGGGCGCGGGACGGGAACGGCAGCGCGCGACGAGCGCGGCAGAACGGACCAGGGCGAGGCGGAGCGCCGTGCGGCGCGCGAGCGAGGACGCGGTGACGCGCCGGAGGTGGCGGGGCTGTAGGTCGCGGCTCGCGGTCAAGGCGGCCCGGTGTGCACGCGGAGCACGGCGACCGCGACGACGGACAGGGGGAGGGGAGGACGACCGAGGTCCTCACTGGCGTTGGTGAGCAGGGGGCGTCGAGGCGCGTTGGCAGCCGTTGAGGGGACGGGGATGGTCCGACAAGATCATGGCTCCGGCGAGGAGGGCTCCGAGCGGCGGTGGCGTCGGGGCCGAGCCCGAGTTCCAGATCGGGAACGGGGCGGCGCAGACGGGCGTTGGGGGTTGGCTCGGGGGCGAGGTGAGGTAGCGACGGCGAGGTGGCGGGGCGCCGGCTCGGGGCTGGCCGCGGTCGACGACGGGACGGCGACGGGGTGGCGGTGACGACGGGCGACCGCATCGGGTCGACGACGAGGCGGCTCCGCACGATGGCGGTGTCAGGCGGTGAGGCGACGGTGTCGCGCGACGGGGGAGACGACGTCGAGCAGCACCGGGCGATGTGGCGCGGTTGTCGAGGCGCAGTGGGGTCGATCCCGACCAGATCGGATCGGGAGAGGGAGAGAGAACCTGGGGGATCGAGGGGAGGGGATCTGCGGGTAATGGGCTAGGTCAGCGGGGAGTGTGGGGTTAGGTAACTGGCAGCTGGGTCGGCCAGTTGGGTGGGCCGATTGGCTGAGGCCCAGGTGGGCAAGCGCCGGGGGGGGGGGGGGGGTTGTGGCCCTTTTTCTTTTGCTTTTGCTTTCTTGTAACCTTTTTTGTTTTCTCTAGATTAGGGCACTAAACTACTTTGCAAAAAATGTTGGTTCACCACCAATATTAACAAATGAAAATTTGCCACATGAGGGACATTTTATTTTAGACATTTGAAAATGTTTGAGTTTGACTTGAATTTGAATTTTGAATTCGAACGGGAATGAACAATCGCGGGATTAACAACAGATAACGTGGTGACGTGGCATCATTAGAAGAGAGTTACTGTAGCTTAATTATTCGGGCGTCACAATGGCATACTAGATCAAATAAATAAACTTAATAGCGACTTCAGTTTAATGATACAAAATTTGTATGCAGCTTTCCCTATGTATCAAAATCGATGATCATTTCATTTACTTTCATTTCCCTATGTATTATAGAGGAGGTATTTCTATCTAACGCTGGGTGGGAGGGGGACTCGTAAAATGTACATTAAGCAGCAACATACCCTCCACCAAAATTTGTGCCATTCGGTTTCTAATCGAATGACATAGATTGTCTTTCTCTTTTTTCACCTCAAACACAGATTCTATTGTAGTCATCCTCGATTGAACAAAAAAATTCATAATACAATGCAAGTGCTTCAGATTTGCAATACATAGGAGGAGTTTAATCTTCTTCTAGAATCCTCTTTGGGCCCTTCAAATATGTTTCCAGTGTCAACAGACATGTTACTTGTGTGTACATATCGTGTACAAGGTAGCTATGGTCGCAGAAAACAATTACAGAGTTTCTTATTGTCTATGTCATGTGACGATTACTCTTCGGTCAGCGACAAGTAATATGGATTTTTTTTCTTTATAAGATGTATATTTAATTAATGAAAATACCGTAGAACAATTGTTCTACGGTCAGTGCTTAAAAAGAAAGACAAGTAATATGGATCGAAAGGAGTAATAATATTTTGGATTTGATTGCCAAGACTTGTGAATCTAGTTTCAGGGAGATGCATAATTTGTGTTAAAATTCTGGAAGTTGGGTGTGCCTAATTTGACGACATGGTTTCAAGGCGAGAGACTATGTTCCACTAGCAAAAGGTAGAAGGTTGCACCAACTACTCCAGAACAAAGGAGAGGAGGTTGTTTGGAAATTATTACGTGGATAGTTGAGACATTGTAGCAGCTGAGTAATATCAAAGCAGAACTTTCAAAAAAAAATAATCAAAACAGCGAATTCTGAAAAAAAAAAGAGTAAGTGAAGGTCATTATATATTTATTCAAAAGGAATTGAGTTGGGTGTCTGAAAATAAGCTGGTAGGACTTGGGACACAGGTCAGGTCTCTGTCTCATTCGGACAATCCACTATGCAAAAGCTGAAAAGCACCTAGAGATCGAACAACTCGAATATATATAAATCAACAGATAAATCAATTACGTAAGGTTCCTATACTACAGATATTTGTATTTGAGAAGAAACAGAGCAAATTTAATGATTTCTCGATGGCGGTCTACTTGCGCTTGTTCTTGCTCCCGACGAGCAAGACGACGTAGAAGAGAGCACGGAAGAAGAAGCCGAATGCCGCCGTGACCAGGAGGCACATCCACTTCCCGACGTCCGTGACGGCCTGCTGCCTTAGCACGTCGGCGCCGGTCACGACGCACGTGGCAGCTGTCATGTTTGTGCCGAGAGTCGCACTGATCGCGCCGAGCACCTTCAACTTCACGGCCTCCGTCATGCCGGCGATGGGTGTCCCCTCGAACATCTGTACCCCGCGCGCGAAGCACCGGCTCGCGTCACCGAACTCGTTCTGCAACACAGCTTGGTAGGGATACTTGACGAGTGAAATGTAGTGGAACCATATCCAGTAGTTGGGAATCCTGTCTCGGTTGATGAAGAAGCCGGAGAACAGGAGGAAGTAGGCGAGAATGGCCACCACCACCGTGTAGCCCACCATCACGTGCGGCACTACCGCCGACAGGAACGTCACGAACCCGCTGCCCGCCCACAGCGACGCGAGAATGATCAGCGCAAAGAAGGCGAACGAGGCGCCCCCGCCGGCGAGGCCCACGGCGAAGAACGTGGTGACCGCGAACGCCAGGGACAGGATGACCAGCGGCGGGAAAGACACGATGGAGTTGGCGAGCACGTAGGACAAGCGGCGGTACGAGTTGTGCGCCGTCTCGCGGAGGTAGATGTGTCGCTCCTGGACGAAGACAGGCAGCGCGTCGGCGCAGACGTAGAACATGGTGGACATTCCCATGGCGAAGAAGCCCAGCCGCTCCTGGACGCCCTTGGGCGTGTCGTCGAGGCGCAGGAAGATGGTCGCCAGGATGAGCCCCGTCATCATGATGGTGCTCAGGCGCATGCCGAAGAGCTCCGGCATGCGGCGCGTGTTGGTGAAGGAGCGCTTGATCAGCACCCACACCTCCACCGTCAGCGGGTTCGCGTACGTCGGCACCGACGACGCCGTCCCTGTGACAGTCCCAGCCACCAGCTTCCCACGACAGAGGCTCTCGGATATGGCGACCTCTAGCGGCATCGTGTTGACAGTCTCGATGATCCTGTGGTCTGCTTGCCACCTGGCGTTGAAGTCGGCGAGCAGCGCAGCGCCGTCAGGCTGGCGCTCGAGTTCTCTGATGGTGTCCAGCGCGAACTCGGCCGGGTTCTCGTTCTCCGGGATGGGCTTGCCGAACTCGTGGAAGAAGGGTATGAGGCCGGCAGGCGTGCCGGCGTAGACGGTGCGGCCGCGAGAGAGGAGCAGGAGGCGGCCAAGGATGCCGAGGATCCGAGCGCTGGGCTGGTGGATGGTCATCACGACGACGCTGCCGCTCCGCGCGATGTCGAGGAGCACCTGTACCACCATGAACGCGCTCGCCGAGTCGAGCCCGGAGGTGGGCTCGTCGAGGAACAGCAGGATCGGGTCGTGGATGATGTCCGTGCCGATGGAGACACGGCGTCTCTCGCCTCCTGACACCCCACGGTGCCCCTCGTCGCCGATGACGGTGTCGGCAGCGCTGGTGAGGCCCAGCTGGTCGATGAGCGCGTCGACGCGCTCGCGCTTCCTTGCCTGGGAGAGCGCGCGGGAGAGGCGGAACTCAGCGGCGTACATCAGCGTCTCCCGCACCGTGAGCATCGGGTACAGCAGATCGTCCTGCATGACGTAGGCGGAGATGGCGCGGAGGCGGCGGCCGTGGAGGGGCTCGCCGTTGAGAGTGACGGTGCCGCGGAGGCTCTCCCGCTCGATCCGGCCGGCGAGCGCGTCGACGAGGGTAGACTTGCCGGACCCGCTGGCGCCCATCACAGCGAAGAGCTCCCCTTCCCGGGCCTCGCCGGAGATGCCGTCCAGCAGCGCCCTGGTGGTTGACGGTGATGGCGAATCCGTGGACGCCCTGGCGCGGGACAGCAGGCTCGCCAGCCTGCCGCCGCGCGTCCTGACGGTGTACGACAGGTCAGTGAAGGACAGCCGGTACGGCACTGGCGCGACGGGCGGCTGACCCGCCGAAGCATCTTCATCGGTGCCGAAGTCGACGACGATGTGGCCGGAGGTGGCCATGAGGTCGGGACGACGGCGATCGAGATGATCTTCGACGCGACACGACACGACGAGCGCTCGATCGATTGGTGGGTCGGAACTGTGTACGTGCGTGTACGTTAATATAGGTGGTTTGCTTTGCTTTGCATCTCGTGTTTGGTTTGAACTTTGGAATATTGGTGGTGTGGAGTTCGCTACGTATACCTTTTTTTCCTTTGAGACAAGATCGCTACGTATACGTACAACTGAACTCGAGTGCCAGAGTTATTATTGGGCCCTAGTGGGACAGCTAGCTAGTCGGCCGTGTACTGTATTTGTGTACCACCAGTACAACTCCGTCTTGATTTATTATCCCTTCATCAAACTCTTTTTTTTTTGGAGATGACCTTCATCAAACTCTTACGACAATACTTTTGCAATATAGTATTTTTATTTTTGCAATATATAGTATTTTTTATATTTTAACTGATTTGATATATTTTTAAATCTGCTAAATAAAAATTATTTCCCTAAAGATAAAAGGCTAGTATGAAGATAAGAAATATCAACTAAATATAAATTTATTCACAATTAGATATATTTTTACGATGTACTTATTCAATATTATAGTTGTTGATATTTTCTTCTAAATATTTTGTTTAATTTGGAAAGCATTGACATTTTAACTAGATCTGTACGACATAATTTGGGGACAATGACAAGATTGTGTTCCTCGCGGGTCCCCATGATGTTTGTGCTTCCCCGACTGTACCTTGACTTACGGGGGAGACTTCAATATGATCCTCTTGGCGGAAGACAAGGATAACCCTAACCTCAACCGTCGCATCATTATCCGCTTTCGTCGATTCCTTGGGAATGAGGGATTGCGTGATATGTACCTGCATGGGTGGTGATACACCTAGTCCAGTGAACGTGACAACCCAATGTTGGTCCGCAAGGACTGCTTACTTTACTCTTCTAGGAGCTCCGAGCACCCGCATTACCTTTTGCGGTGTCTCTTCCGCTGTATCTGACCATCGCCCCCTTCTTCTTGACTGTGTCGCGCCTTTGCCAGGAGCTAGACGGTGTCATTTCGAGTGTTATTGGCCCAAGCTAAATGGCTTCCATCTTGTGATTTCTGAGGCGTGGAACTCCGTTGATCCCGACACCGAACCATTTCGATGCATTGTGGAACAAATGAAGGCCATGGCTCGCAGCCTACGACGGTGGAGTGCCAAATCCATTGGCAACATTGTGCTACAGCTTTTGGTCGCATGAGCTCATCACTTGGCTCAACGTCGCGCAGGATCTCCACCCTTTGTCCTCCTTCAAAACCTGGTCGCGCCGACGTGTGGAGGCTTCTTATCTTGGATTTGCGTCCCTGAATTGCTCCATCGCAAGGCAACACACCTGCTTTTCCTAGCTCAAGCACGGTAACATGAGTGCTACATTCCTTCGTGTCCGCGCTGCGTACCGCAGGCAAATGAACCTCATGTTCGCTCTCAAGTTTGTAGATAACACAGTTCATGAACCTGATGTCCTTGCTGACATGGCTTTCGACCACTTCTCGTCCATCGTTGGTTCCTCTGAGGAGCGTGCTTTCACCCTTGCCCTAGAATATATCCATCCTCACACTTCAATCTTCACACACTTGATCAACCCGTCTCCGAGGACGAGATTTGGTGTGCGGTTAAAGCCATGCCCACGTGCAGAGCGCCGGGTCCGGATGGTTTCTCCGTGGAGTTCCTTTGGGCCTTGTAGGTGTAACACCCCAATAATCATGCTATAGTGATCCCTTGCTAAGATGCCATGTCATCTTATTTTGCTAAGTTTAATTGCCACTTGATAAAAATCAAAGTCAAATCCAAATTTAAATTGCAAGCAAAATTATTACTGCTTCAAGCTGTGAAACAAAAATTTTTATGATATGTCATAAAATCCCAAAGCATTGGTAAAAATAATTTTTGGGGAACGTAGTAATTTCAAAAAAATTCCTACGACACGCAAGATCATGGTGATGCAAAGCAACGAGAGGGGAGAGTGTGTCCACGTACCCTCGTAGACCGAAAGCGGAAGCGTTAGCACAACGCGGTTGATGTAGTCGTACGTCTTCACGATCCGACCGATAGAGTACCGAACGCACGGCACCTCCGAGTTCTGCACACGTTCAACTCGATGACGTCCCTCGAACTCCGATCTAGCCGAGCTTTGAGGGAGAGTTCCGTCAGCACGACGGCGTGGTGACGATGATGATGTTGTACCGACGCAGGGCTTTGCCTAAGCACCGCTACGATATTATCGAGGTGGATTATCGTGGAGGGGGGCACCGCACACGGCTAAGAGATCCAAGGGATCAATTGTTGTGTCTAGAGGTGCCCCCCTGCCCCCATATATAAAGGAGCAAGGGGGAGGGGGGCCGGCCAGCCTTGGGGCGCACCAAGGAGGGGAGGAGTCCTCCTCCTAGTAGGAGTAGGACTCCCCTCTTTCCTAGTCCAACTATGAAAAGGAAGAGGAAGGAAGGAGAGGGAAAGGAGAAGTAAAGGGGGGGACGCCCCCCTCCCTAGTCCAATTCGGACCCCCTATAGGGAGGGGGCGCAGCTGCCCCTTGTGGGCTGCCTTCCCTCTTCCCTATGGCCCATGTAGGCCCAATAGTCCCCCTGGGGTTTCCGATAACCCCTCGGCACTCCGATAAATACCCGAATCACTCGAACCTTTCCGATGTCCAAATATAGTCGTTCAATATATCGATATTTACGTCTCAACCATTTCGAGACTCCTCGTCATGTCCCCGATCTCATCCGGGACTCCGAACTATCTTCGGTACATCAAAACACATAAACTCATAATATAACCGTCATCAGACTTTAAGCGTGCGGACCCTATAGGTTCGAGAACTATGTAGACATGACCAAGACACGTCTCCGGTCAATAACCAATAGCGGAACCTGGATGCTCATATTGGCTCCCACATATTCTATGAAGATCTTTATCGGTCAAACTGCATAACGGCAAGTCTCTTTACTCGTTCTGTAATACATCATCCTGTAACTAACTCATTAGTTACAATGCTTGCAAGGCTTATAGTGATGTGCATTACTGAGTGGGCCCAGAGATACCTCTCCGACAATCGGAGTGACAATCCTAATCTCGAAATACGCTAACCCAACAAGTACCTTCGGAGACACCCGTAGAGCAACTTTATAATCACCCAGTTACGTTGTGACGTTTGGTAGCACACAAAGTGTTCCTCCGGTAAACGGGAGTTGCATAATCTCATAGTTATAGGAACATGTATAAGTCATGAAGAAAGCAATAGCAACATACTAAACGATCAAGTGCTAAGCTAACGGAATGGGTCAAGTCAATCCCATCATTCTTCTAATGATGTGATCCCGTTAATCAAATGTCAACTCATGTCTATGGTTAGGAAACTTAACCATCTTTGATTAACGAGCTAGTCAAGTAGAGGCATACTAGTGACACTATGTTTGTCTATGTATTCACACATGTATTATGTTTCCGGTTAATACAATTCTAGCATGAATAATAAACATTTATCATGAAATAAGGAAATAAATAATAACTTTATTATTGCCTCTAGGGCATATTTCCTTCAGTCTCCCACTTGCACTAGAGTCAATAATCTAGTTCACATCGCCATGTGATTTAACACCAATATTCATATCTTCATATGATTAACACCCATAGTTCACATCGTCATGTGACCAACACCCAAAGGGTTTACTAAAGTGTGATCATGTTTTGCTTGTGAGAGAAGTTTAGTCAACGGGTCTGTCATATTCAGAGCCGTATGTATTTTGCAAAAATATTCTATGTCTACAATACTCTGTACGGAGCTAATCTAGCTAATTGCTCCCACTTTCAATATGTATCCAGATTGACACTTAGAGTCATCTAGATCAGTGTCAAATCTTTCATCAACGTAACCCTTTACGACGAACGTCTTGCACCTACATAATCGAGAAACATATCCTTGTTCCACTAAGGATAATTTTGACCAATGTCCAGTGATCTACTCCTAGATCATCATTGTACTCCCTTGCCAAACCAGGGCATAGTATACAATATGGCTGGTCCATAGCATGGCATACTTTTATAGAACCTATGACTGAGGCATAGGGAATGACTTTCATTCTCTTTCTATTTTCTGCCGTGGTCGGGATTTGAGTCTTACTCAATTTCATACCTTTGCAACACAGGCAAGAACTCTTTCCTTGACTGTTCCATTTTGAACTACTTCAAAATCTTGTCAAGGTATGTACTCATTGAAAATCTTATCAAGCGTCTTGATCTGTCTCAATAGATCTTGATGCTCAATATGTAAGTAGCTTTACTGAGGTCTTTCTTTTCAAGAACTCCTTTCAAAAACTTCTTTATGCTTTCCAGAAAAATTCTACATCATTTCTGATCAACAATATGTCACTAATATCTACTTATCAGAAAGGTTGTAGTGCTCCCACTCACTTTATTGTAAATACAGGCTTCACTGCAAGTCCGTATAATACTATATGCTTTGATCAACATATCAAAGCGTATATTCCAACTCCGAGATGCTTGCACCAGCCCATAGATGGATCGCTGGAGCTTGCACATTTTGTTAGAACCTTTAGGATTGACAAAACCTTCTGGTTGCATCATATACAACACTTCTTTAAGAAAACCATTAAGGAATGCAGTTTTGACATCCATTTGCCAGATTTCATAAAATATGGAAATTGCTAACATGATTCGGACATACTTAAGCATCGCTACAGTTGAGAAAATCTCATTGTAGTCAACACCTTGAACTTGTCGAAAACCTTTTTGCGACAAGTCGAGCTTTGTAGATAGTAACACTACTATCAGCGCCTGTCTTCCTCTTGAAGATCCATTTATTTTCTATGGTTTGCCGATCATCGGGCAAGTCCACCAAAGTCCACGCATTGTTCTCATACATGGATCCTATCTCAGATTTCATGGCCTCCAGTTATTTCGCGGAATCTGGGCTCATCATCGCTTCCTCATAGTTCGTAGGTTTATCATGATCTAGTAACATGACTTTCAGAATAGGATTACCGTACCACTCTGGTGCGGACCGTACTCTGGAAGACCTACGAGGTTCTGTAGTAACTTTATCTGAAGTTTCATGATCATGATCATTAGCTTCCTCACTAATTGGTGTAGGAATCACTGGAACTGATTTCAGTGATGAACTATTTTCCAATTCGGGAGAAGGTACTATTACCTCATCAAGTTCTACTTTTCTCCCACTCACTTCTTTCAAGAGAAACTTCTTCTCTAGAAAGGATCCATTCTTGGCAACAAATGTCTTGCCTTCGGATCTGTGATAGAAGGTGTACCCAACTTCCTTTGGGTATCCTATGAAGACACATTTCTCCGATTTGGGTTCGAGCTTATCAGGTTGAAACTTTTTCACATAAGCATCGCAACTCCAAACTTTAAGAAAACGACATCTTAGGTTTATTGCTAAACCATAGTTCATATGGTGTCGTCTCAATGGATTTAGATGGTGCCCTATTTAACGTGAATGCAGCTATCTCTAATGCATAACCCCAAAACAATATTGGTAAATCGGTAAGAGACATCATTGATCGCACCATATCAAATAAAGTGCGGTTATGACGTTCGGGCACACCGTTACACTGTGGTGTTCCAGGTGGCATGAGTTTGTGAAACTTTTCCACATTGTTTTAACTGAAGCCCAAACTCGTAACCCAAATATTCGTCTCCACGATCAGATCGCGAAAACTTTATTTTCTTGTTACAATGATTTTCCACTTCACTCTGAAATTCTTTGAACCTTTTAACTATTTCAGACTTATGTTTCATCAAGTAGATATACCCATATCTGCTCTAATCATCTGTGAAGGTCAGAAAATAACGATACCCGCCACGAGCCTTAATACTCATTGGTCTGCATACATCAGTATGTATTATTTCCAACAAGTCAGTAGCTCATTCCATTGTTCTAGAGAACAGAGTTTTAGTCATCTTACCCAAAAGGCACGGTTCACAAGCATCAAATGATTTGTAACCAAGTGATTCCAAAAATCCATCTTTATGGAGTTTCTTCATGCGCTTTATACCGATATGACCCAAATGGCAGTGCCAGAAATAAGTTGCACTATCATTATTAACTTTGCATCTTTTGGCATCAATATTATGAATATGTGTATCACTACGATCGAGATCCAAAAAACTATTTTCATTGGGTGTATGTGTAGGACCTTGAAGTATGTCTAGAGGGGGGGGGTGATTAGACTACTTAACCAATTAAAAACTTAACCTTTTCCCAATTTTAGAGTTTGATAGATTTTAGCTATCTTGGGACAAGTCAAGCAATCATCACACAATTCAAGCAAGCATGCAAAGAGTATATAGGCAGCGGAAATTAAAGCATGCAACTTGCAAGAAAGTAAAGGGAAGGGTTTGGAGGATTCAAACGCAATTGGAGACACGGATGTTTTTGGCGTGGTTCCGATAGGTGGTGCTATCGTACATCCACGTTGATGGAGACTTCAACCCACGAAGGGTAACGGTTGCCCGAGTCCACGGAGGGCTCCACCCACGAAGGGTCCACGAAGAAGCAACCTTGTCTATCCCACCATGGCCGTCACCCACGAAGGACTTGCCTCACTAGCGGTAGATCTTCACGAAGTAGGTGATCTCCTTGCCCTTACAAACTCCTTGGTTCAACTCCACAATCTTGTCGGAGGCTCCCAAGTGACACCTAGCCAATCTAGGAGACACCACTCTCCAAGAAGTAACAAATGGTGCGTTGATGATGAACTCCTTGCTCTTGTGCTTCAAATGATAGTCTCCCCAACACTCAACTCTCTCTCATAGGATTTGGATCTGATGGAAAGAAGATTTGAGTGGAAAGCAACTTCGGAAGGCTAGAGATCAAGATTCATATGGTAGGAGTGAAATATCTTGGCCTCAACACATGAGTAGGTAGTTCTCTCTCAGAAATGGTAAGTTGGAAGTGTAGGTTTGTTCTGATGGCTCTCTCCACGAATGAAGAGGAGGTGGAGTGTGACACCCCAAAATTTTAGCCTTGTTTTGTTAATTAAAATTTTGCTAGAAAATTAAAACTTTAACCTTCTGGGCTCCCTTTTGATTTTTTTTTGAATCTTTTCCTTTTTTTTATCTTGGAGTTGTTTCCTTCAGTGAAAACTTTTCAAATATGATATTGGACTTGTTTACCCTCTCAAGAAAATCTTTTCTTTTATCAGAGGAATTAATTATATAATAATCTTTCTGATTTTTATTTTCTTGAAAAATGGTTTCCCATGGTTTTATGGTCCTATTTGTACTGCAACCCTTTTATAAATTCATTCAAAAATCTCACCAAAATTGGGAGATGTCATGTGATGTTTCTAAACCACTTTTATGCAAAAGTATCTTCTGCCCATTGAATATTTTGAGCTCTACTCCATATTTAAAAATCTGGTCCAGTGGGCAGATTTGCACTACAACCTATTTATATATTTCTTTAAAGCTTCCACCAAAATTATGGGATGTCAGTGGTAGCATGCAATGCAACTTCATGCAATGACCTAGTGATGTTCTTTGGAAAAATTGAGTGAATCATCCTCTTTTCCATTCTGGTCCAACTTGAGGTTTTGTACAGCAACCACCTTTTTAGTTGCTCCTTGATCCATGATTCATTTTCCTACTTGTAGTCCTCCCTGCTAAACCCCTAAGTCCAGGAGCATGCACCCATTAGACCAATTTTGGTGCATGAAGTAATGCCATTTACATCCTGTCCAGAATTTAAGTTTTGCAAAACTTGCACTAGCAAGTTTGTGCTTTGGACAAACTAACCTCGCCACCCTCTTTTTCATCTAAAGAGACCCCACTCTGGAAGTTTTGGCCACTCCAAGAAATGCCTAGGTGCCTGTGGCATTTTGTCAAACACCTTGAGAGCATGGACATATTTGGCATGAGTTTTTATTTGCATTGTGAACTTGGTCTCCAGACCAAACCACCTTGTCCCTCGATCTCACCTCTATCACTAACCTAGTCCTGTTGCTTGCTAACTTCACCTGAGACCTCTAGCCTGCCCCGGCATTTTGTCGAGCATGTTCCGTGCGTGCTCTGGGCGCGAACAGAGCACGTGTATTGCACGTGCCGCGCCCGAGCCGACGCGTCGCGCCCCTGGTTTTGCCCACCCTGCAGAGCCACGCCACTCACTTCCCTTCTCACCGCATCACGCCAAGAAGCCCTGGTGCCCTACAGCACCGCCGTCAAAGCCCCTTTGGCGGCACGCCGGCGTCCGCAGCGCGTCTCTGCCACGGTCGATGCTGCCCAAGCCACCAGCGCTCGCCAGCTGCCCCCTGGAGAGGTTCAAGCTCATCCGCAACCTCGTCCTATAGCACACATCGCCGCCACGTCGCCCTAGCTACAGAATGGCGGTCGCCGTCGACCTTATCCGTGGCCACCGTCGGAACCGACCCCGATCGCCTATTTAAGAAGCCCCGAGCTCGTCCCCGCATGCAGGCAGTCTCAAGCCATCTCCCTAGGAACCCCCTTGGCCAGCAATCAAACCAGGAAGGCCGTCTTCCCCGACTCCGGCCAGTTCGGCCACCGCCGCCTCCCAGCTCCGTTCTTCAAAACCAAAGCCTCCCCGGCCCTCCTAACACCACCAACAGACTCCACTCCATCTTGCGGAGCCGCCCAGACCCCCAGCTGCGACGGAGAGCCACCGAAGCCACAAATCCACTTTGCCCAACAACCACTGTCCACTACGGAGCTCGCCGCCGGCAGCTCCGTCCACACCAGAGACCAAAGCGACCACCGGTAGGACCGCCTTGATCCCTTGAGACCGCGGGTGGCCTCGGTTTCCCGAACGGTACCGCCGTTAGCCGGCGAGCCTCGCCGGAGTCCCGCCCCCGCTCGGGCAAAGAAAGAAGAGGGGAGGGAAGACCAGTGGGCCAGGCGGGCCCACTGTCAGTGACTCCCCGTGCGGTCCATGTTGGTTAAGTGGAAACGTATTTCCAGAATGCGCCTTCGACGTGTACGTATAATCGAACCGTTTTCCTTTTCTGTTTTATTTTAAATAACAGATTTTGACCAAAACTTGACTGCCTATAACTTTTTAATTATAACTCCAAATGAGTTGATTCTTTTTCCTACCTCTCTCAAATATTGTCTAGTTTATTTTAAGATTTATTTGAAAAAAATTCAGAAAACTTTTTGTGCTGTTTTGGAAATGTGTGTTAATCCAAATTTATTTACAATAGGATTTTTGGGAGAGAAAGAAGGAGGTTTTCAAAAGTTTTGGAGTGCACCCTGCCTTTCCACACCTTGAAGGCAAGCATTCTGAACCCCGGCATAATATTTTGGTGTGTTCGTTGGCACGTTTATAACACCACCTTACTTCGGAGAACTTGTTATTTCATGTGATATGATCATTTGCATGGATGCATATTAGTGATTTCCTTGCTGTTGGAAATGAATATACTTGTGATGGTAATCATCCTCATGTTCCTTGCATGCATGCCGGAAAGGAATCTGGGAAAGCCTCTGCCTTGGGTAGGCGTGAGCTTGTCGCCGGTCTCCGTCGGGACGGTTATGTCCGGTATGGCATAGTAAGGTATAATGAGCGGTGATTCTGTTGGTTGAAATATATTTGTTATACATGTCATGCAGGAAACTCATAAACCTCCTGAGTCGACCATAGATCGAGTCTTGTTCCAGTAACCCCCATACTTGTCTCGTACTACCACTTGTCCCTACCGCAGGTAGGGTACGGTTCAGTAAGTCGTCAACCCCTTTCTAGCACACACCGCACAGAGAGGCCATGGTGGAAGATATTGGTTGTAGCCGGTAGGCAGGCCACCTGGTCCGGGGGCATGGGTGTTTCCGGTTGGGACCGAGAGGGGAGGCCACCCCTTAGAGCGCGCGATATAAATTTGATCCCATGATACGCGAGGTTGTAGCCTCCCCACTTAGAGTTTTGCTTGACAGGTGTCGTGGGTGATTCCAGACACCGGTGAGTTAAGCTGGTGTGTGCAAGTTAGGTGTGTTTTCAACTAAAAGGCCATAGGTGGAATTAGTCCCAATGGACTAATGGAATCCGTTGCTCGTGGGTAAAGAGTACACCCTCTGCAGAGATTAAATCTATTCGAATAGCCGTGTCCATGGTTAAGGACTACAGTCTGGGATGGGTCAAGTGTCGGTCTTAGTGTCAGTCTTCGGAGGAGAAATTGTTAAACCAGAACTTGGATTGTGACTTGTGACTTGTGATGATTATGATTATTATTCTTATGGACTAACCCATTATATCATTGAGTATCCCTGGGACGGTTCTACCTCCTGGATATTCATCGTGATCATTTATTTTATAAGCCCTTTATGTGGGGTCGCTGAGACGCCCGACTGTGGCATTGCTTGTTATTTTACTTGATAAGCCCTTTATGTGGTGTCGCTGAGACGCCCGACTATGGCATTGCTTGTTATTTGTTTACTTTATAAGCCCTTTATGTGGTGTCGCTGAGACGCCCGACTGTGGCATTGCTTGTTATTTGTTTACTTTATAAGCCCTTTATGTGGTGTCGCTGAGACGCCCGACTGTGGCATTGCTTGTTATTTGTTTACTTTATAAGCCCTTTATGTGGTGTCGCTGAGATGCCCGACTGTGGCATTGCTTGTTATTTATTTACTTTATAAGCCCTTTATATGGTGTCGCTGAGACGCCCGACTGTGGCATTGCTTGTTATTTATTTACATTATAAGCCCTTTATGTGGTGTCACACAGACGCCCGACTGCGGCATTTTATTTCCACTCCATTATTGCTTATTCGTGTTGCATATAAATAACCTGCTTGCTTGCATAAAAGATTTTTATTTATGACTGACGATGTGATCATAGAATATTTCGGTGCATGATTATCATTTATATTATCCCAGTGTTCATAATGTTTGCGAGTACATTCAAAGTACTCGCTGGCTTGTCCCTGGCTATTGTCTTGGCCAAATTTCTTGCTTGGAGAGGAGCATTGCGACGACAGCCCCGGAACCTAAGCAGTGGTGGTAGCAGCCTCGCGATGATAGGAGTTAACCTGGTCAGCTGTTCCAGTGGGAAATGGAGTCCCATAGACATTGATGATCCACAAACCGCTTCCGCCCTCAACCACTAGAAACCATTTGTTGTACTCACAGGCCAGAATGGTCTTGTACTACATATTCTTTGTATTTTGCTTGGAATTTCTGTATCAAGTTGGTGCCTCATCAGCTAACAGTAATCCTAGGGCTGGTGAGCACAACGGCCATTTTCTGGAAATTAATAACCGGAAAACCGGTCGTCACAGACTTGGTATCAGAGTCAGGCTAACCATTGGCTAATCCTATCTTAGCCAGGTCGAAAAACTTAGGCAAACCAACCCACCAGACCTTAACCAAACCCCAGCCAAGCTTCTCGTGCAAGATAGCCACACAGTGACCCCGACACTTTTGGCAATCGGTGCCCAACCTATCAGCCTAGCCTGTCGATCACGCGCTAGTGACCGACACCTATATTGTCCCATTCGCAAGCGTGCGAAGGAAGACTCCGTCCCCTTTTTCTATAAAAAGGGCACGCTGGCCTCAACCCAGCACAGCCTCTACCACAAACCGCGCCATAATGCCCGGCCCCGTCGTGCACAATGAGACCATAACAACCAACCTTGGAGGCTTTGTGACCATACTCGCAAACCTCACCCGCCGTGCCTATGCGTTAGAAGAGCCCCCAGAATATGTTGTGTACCAAGGACCCCTGAGCGGTGAGAGCCGTCAATTCTGGGCCACTGTACACATCTACGGTAGAGGTCTAGTGCCCGAACGCCCCTACAGGTTCACCGGAAGGACAACTTCCTTTGAACCACAAGCCATCCAACTAGCTGCTCGAGAGGCTATAGTTCATCTTTGGCACTTGTCGCCCAGAGTTAACTGTCGCTCGTTCCACTACTACCCCAGACGTGAAGGGTATGGTAGACCACCCCAAGTTGCCAACGGAGATCACGAGACAGATCCTGCATTGCTGCACCTAGTGCGCTATGTAGGTGCACTAGAGGAACTGTTCGATCAAATCACCATTGATCTGATCGCAGCTCGTGGAGAGCTGGTTCGCCGAGCCCCGGCAAGAGGAGAGGACGAGCCCGACGCCGACAACCCAGTCATGCTCTTCGGACACCCGATCGAGATCCTGAGGTCTCCCCCAGCCATTGGCCAAGGTGCTTTGATGACCCTAGAAGTGCTTCGTCGCCTTTTGGGAGCACACTCCAACGGGGTTGTGGCCAACAATCCCCGAGATGGTCATCATTGCTACCCCGACCCTGCAGCCCCTCAACCCCCTCCAGCTAATCCCGACAGTGAGAACCGAGGAGAAGCCTCGACATCCACAAGGCACGCCCGCTTGGATATAAACGAGGTAGACTAAGTCACTCGAGTAGTGTCGAGTCTCAATGTATCCTTGCTTTGTAATCTTGCGATCTCATAAATAAACGACGCCTGTCGTTGTCCCACTGTAACCTTGCATGGATATGTCAGCATGCAGTGTAATTTTTTATCCCGGGCACAGATACCAAAAACCACCTCGACGACCCCCACAGTGATACGTCACTTTAGTGAGATGTGTGTATCTGTGGCTTTGACCCCGACCCTTCGAGCTGAACTGGCAAATTCATTACATTTCACCACGGTAAAGCGACCCAGCTCCAGTGCTATAAAAAGGCCACCGCGTGACCTTGCCAAGCACCCCTCACCTTGTGCACCATCCTCACAACCATTTCTTGCCATGCCGAGCCCTAGTATTTATCTGAGAACCCCAGATGCAACCCCAGGTAGTTTTGTCAAAATATTGTGGGATTTTACCTGCAGTACCATGGGTTCTACCCAGCCACCCCAGTACGAGCTGTTCAAATTGAGAATCACCCAGTCCACCTCGAGATATTGGGCAGCAGTGCACATCCCTCCCGTTAACTCAAATCAAGACCCAACGGAGGTCTCCTTCATGGGGAAATCTATGCCAACCCCACCTATGGCCATAGAAGCTGCTGCGTACGAAGCGCTTGCTCGCCTTCGATTCGCGGTACCCTATGCCAGCGAACGAGGGTATTATTATTTTCCGAACCGTGCAGCACCCGGAGAAGTAACATCTTTTCCCGGTGGACGAATTGAGAGAGACCCAGTGCTGGCCAACCTTGTCCAGTACGTCATCTCTCAAGAGCATTTAACCCAACGCGTGATGGGTTATCTACAGAGCCTCGTGGATTTAAATCCTCAGATCGCCATCGGCTGATCACTGAGGCCCGACCAGGAGAGACACATTCATCGACTGGTCAATCCACTTCCCCTGATAGAAGAAGAGTGTGTCCCTGTACCAGAGACGTTTTCTCGGAACCCCGTCCAGTTACCGTTTTCATTTTAGACGTCACTGCTGTGTCTATTATTGCAACATTTATTTATGTGTTGTAACTTATGCGTGGTACCCTGAGTTTGTGCGACAAGTCAATTATTTGGCTTCTGCTAATGTGTGTATTTTTTGTCGTGGTTTATTTTCCTTTAAAATTAACCGATTTACCTCGCGAGAAATCCTGGAGTAAGATTTCTTTTCCTGGAGCTGCTACATCGTATGCCTTCCCACGACATGGGATTTTTCTTATTCACGCAGCACCACCGCAGCAGACTCACAACCACAACCATTCGAACACATACACTGCTTACTAGACCTTGCAATGATGTTACATCTAACTGAGCACCTCCGAACAACAGTTGGCCCCCGACACACCCCACCTACTCCTCGTGATCGCCACCACCGCGGAGAGCCAACACCCGAGCAACAGCATCGCAACGATCATTGAGGATCATCGCGCACAGAAGCACGGAGAGCCCCAGCACCGCTGCCAGCCCTCCGCACAACAGGATGACGTACCAGTCCGGCACCACCGCCGCCATTAGAGCCTCACCTCGAGCTTCGGCAAATGGAAACAGAGAAGAAGGAAGGAGGAGGAGAAGCAAGGCCAGGTGTGAGAAGAAGAGAAGAACACCTCGGCTGTTTTATAGCTCGAGCTCGGTGTACGGTGGGCGAGGTCCACCAGCGCCGCTCATCGCCCGATCGCCGGTGTTCGGAGGCGAATCCTCGAGCAGTGCCGATAGTGCACTGGCCCGCGAAGTGAGTGCACGCTGCACCGGCAGCTAGCACGCCGCACACTATCGCAGTACGGCCTAGATGCCCTACGCGCTAGGCGTCGCCGATGGAGAAAGCACGGGAAAGCGCGCAGGAGAGAGGAAGAAGAAAGAGCCAGAGGAAGAAGAAGAGGATGACTGTGGGCCCCGGGTCCACTTGTCAGCCAGAGGGAGCACTGTGCCCTCGGGTACGACCAGCGTATTTTAAGATTTAGAATTTATTCTAAATATATATCCAGCGTAGAAATCGCTCGTTTTTGCTCCTAACCGTGGATTTTTCCACGCAGCGCTAGTGTCCCACACTGTATTTTTGCACCACTTATTGCCCTCTCACTGTAGCCACTTTTGTTTTAATGCCTATTTATTTTTATTAAAACAGCTTTTAGCAAATCTCGAGGACGAGATTTTTCTTAAGGGGGGTAGTGTTGTGACACCCCAAAATTTTAGCCTTGTTTTGTTAATTAAAATTTTGCCAGAAAATTAAAACTTTTACCTTCTGGGTTCCCTTTTGATTTTTTTTGAATCTTTTCCTTTTTTTTATCTTGGAGTTGTTTCCTTCAGTGAAAACTTTTCAAATATGATATTGGACTTGTTTACCCTCTCAAGAAAATCTTTTATTTTATCAGAGGAATTAATTATATAATAATCTTTCTGATTTTTATTTTCTTGAAAAATGGTTTCCCATGGTTTTATGGTCCTATTTGTACTGCAACCCTTTTATAAATTCATTCAAAAATCTCACCAAAATTTGGAGATGTCATGTGATGTTTCTAAACCACTTTTATGCAAAAATATCTTCTGCCCATTGAATATTTTGAGCTCTACTCCATATTTAAAAATCTGGTCCAGTGGGCAGAGTTGCACTACAACCTATTTATATATTTCTTTAAAGCTTCCACCAAAATTATGGGATGTCAGTGGTAGCATGCAATGCAACTTCATGTAATGACCTAGTGATGTTCTTTGGAAAAATTGAGTGAATCATTCTCTTTTCCATTCTGGTCCAACTTGAGGTTTTGTACAGCAACCACCTTTTTAGTTGCTCCTTGATACATGATTCATTTTCCTACTTGTAGTCCTCCCTGCTAAACCCCTAAGTCCAGGAGCATGCACCCATTGGATCAATTTTGGTGCATGAAGTAATGCCATTTACATCCTGTCCAGAATTTAAGTTTTGCAAAACTTGCACTAGCAAGTTTGTGCTTTGGACAAACTAACCTCACCACACTCTTTTTCATCTAAAGAGACCCCACTCTGGAAGTTTTGGCCACTCCAAGAAACGCCTAGGTGCCTGTGGCATTTTGTCAAACACCTTGAGAGCATGGACAGATTTGGCATGAGTTTTTATTTGCATTGTGAACTTGGTCTCCAGACCAAACCACCTTGTCCCTCGATCTCACCTCTATCACTAACCTAGTCCTGTTGCTTGCTAACTTCACCAGAGACCTCTAGCCTGCCCCGACATTTTGTCGAGCACGTTCCGTGCGTGCTCTGGGCGCGAGCAGAGCACGCGTATTGCACGTTCTGCGCCCGAGCCGACGCGTTGCGCCCCTGGTTTTGCCCGCCCTGTAGAGCCACGCTAATCACTTCCCTTCTCACCGCATCATGCCAAGAAGCCCTGGTGCCCTACAGCACCGCCGTCAGAGCCCCTTTGGCGGCACGCCGGCGTCCGCAGTGCGTCTCTGCCACGGTCGGTGCCGCCCAAGCCACCAGCGCTCGCCAGCTGCCCCCTCGAGCGGTTCAAGCTCATCCGCAACCACGTCCTCTAGCACTCGTCGCCGCCACGTCGCCCTAGCTACAGAATGGCGGTCGCCGGCGACCTTATCCGCGGCCACCGTCGGAACAGACCCCAATCGCCTATTTAAGAAGCCCCGAGCTCGTCCCCGCACGCAGGCAGTCTCAAGCCATCTCCCTAGCACCCTCCTTGCCCAGCAATCGAACCGGGAAGGCCGTCTTGCCCGACTCCGGCCAGTTCGGCCACCGCCGCCTCTCGGCTCCGTTCTTCACAACCAAAGCCTCCCCGACCCTCCTAACACCACCAACAGACTCCACTCCATGTTGCGGAGCCGCCCAGACCCCCAGCTGCGACGGAGAGCCACCGAAGCCACAAATCCACTTTGCCCGACGACCACCGTCCGCTGTGGAGCTCGCCGCCGACAGCTCCGTCCACCCCAGAGACCAAAGCGACCACCGGTAGGACTGCCTCGATCCCCTGAGACCGCGGGTGGCCTCGGTTTCCCGAACGGTACCACCGTTCGCCAGCGAGCCTCGCCGGAGTCCCGCCCCCGCTCGGGCAAAGAAAGAAGAGGGGAGGGAAGACCAGTCAAACCTAACCAGTGGGCTAGGCGGGCCCACTGTCAGTGACTCCCCGCGCGGTCCACGCTGGTTAAGTGGAAATGTATTTCCAGAATGCGCCTTCGACGTGTACGTATAATCGAACCGTTTTCCTTTTTTGTTTTATTTTAAATAACAGATTTTGACCAAAACTTGACTGCCTATAACTTTTTAATTATAACTCCAAATGAGTTGATTCTTTTTCCTACCTCTCTCTAATATTGTCTAGTTTATTTTAAGATTTATTTGAAAAAAAATTCAGACAACTTTTTGTGCTGTTTTGGAAATGTGTGTTAATCCAAATTTATTTACAATAGGATTTTTGGGAGAGAAAGAAGGAGGTTTTCAAAAGTTTTGGAGTGCACCCTGCCTTTCCACACCTTGAAGGCAAGCATTCTGAATCCCGGCATAATATTTTGGTGCGTTCGTTGGCACGTTTATAACACCACCTTATTTCGGAGAACTTGTTATTTCATGTGATATGATCATTTGCATGGATGCATATTAGTTATTTCCTTGCTGTTGGAAATGAATATACTTGTGATGGTAATCATCCTCATGTGCCTTGCATGCATGCCGGAAAGGAATCCGAGAAAGCCTCTGCCTTGGGTAGGCGTGAGCTTGTCGCCGGTCTCCGTCGGGACGGTTATGTCCGGTATGGCATAGTAAGGTATAATGAGCGGTGATTCTGTTGGTTGAAATATATTTGTTATACATGTCATGCAGGAAATTCATAAACCTCCTGAGTCGACCATAGATCGAGTCTTGTTCCAGCAACCCCCATACTTTTCTTGTACTACCACTTGTCCCTACCGCAGGTAGGGTACGGTTCAGTAAGTCGTCAACCCCTTTCTAGCACACACCGTACAAAGAGGCCATGGTGGAAGATATCGGTTGTAGCCGGTAGGCAGGCCACCTGGTCCGGGGGCATGGGTGTTTCCGGTTGGGACCGAGAGGGGAGGCCACCCCTTAGAGCGCACGATATAAATTTGATCCCATGCTACGCGAGC
This sequence comes from Triticum timopheevii, assembly GCA_963921465.1. Taxonomy (NCBI): domain Eukaryota; kingdom Viridiplantae; phylum Streptophyta; class Magnoliopsida; order Poales; family Poaceae; genus Triticum; species Triticum timopheevii. The sequence goes on from OY997270.1 coordinate 113,235,653, forward strand.
CTCCCCACTTAGAGTTTTGCTTGACAGGTGTCGTGGGTGATTCCAGACACCGGTGAGTTAAGCTGGTGTGTGCAAGTTAGGTGTGTTTTCAACTAAAAGGCCATAGACGGAATTAGTCCCGATGGACTAATGGAATCCGTTGCTCGTGGGTAAAGAGTACACCCTCTGCAGAGATTAAATCTATTCGAATAGCCGTGTCCATGGTTAAGGACTACAGTCTGGGATGGGTCAAGTGTCGGTCTTAGTGTCGGTCTTCGGAGGAGAAATTGTTAAACCAGAACTTGGATTGTGACTTGTGACTTGTGATGATTATGATTATTATTCTTATGGACTAACCCATTATATCATTGAGTATCCCTGGGACAGTTCTACCTCCTGTATATTCATTGTGATCATTTATTTTATAAGCCCTTTATGTGGTGTTGCTGAGACGCCCGACTGTGGCATTGCTTGTTATTTTACTTGATAAGCCCTTTATGTGGTGTCTCTGAGACGCCCGACTGTGGCATTGCTTGATATTTGTTTACTTTATAAGCCCTTTATGTGGTGTCGCTGAGACACCCGACTGTGGCATTGCTTGTTATTTGTTTACTTTATAAGCCCTTTATGTGGTGTCGCTGAGACGCCCGACTGTGGCATTGCTTGTTATTTGTTTACTTTATAAGCCCTTTATGTGGTGTCGCTCAGACGCCCGACTGTGGCATTGCTTGTTATTTATTTACTTTATAAGCCCTTTATGTGGTGTCGCTGAGACTCCCGACTGTGGCATTGCTTGTTATTTATTTACATTATAACCCCTTTATGTGGTGTCGCACAAATGCCCGACTGCGGCATTTTATTTCCACTCCATTATTGCTTATTCGTGTTGCATATAAATAACCTGCTTGCATGCATAAAAGATTTTTATTTATGACGATGTGATCATAGAATATTTCAGTGCATGATTATCATTTATATTATCCCAGTGTTCATAATGTTTGCGAGTACATTCAAAGTGCTCACTCGCTTGTCCCTGGCTATTGTCTTGGCCAGATTTCTTGCTTGGAGAGGAGCGTTGCGACGACAGCCCCGGAACCTAAGCAGTGGTGGTAGCAGCCTCGCGAAGATAGGAGTTAACCTGGTCAGCTGTTCCTGTGGGAAATGGAGTCCCATAGACACTGATGATCCACAAACCGCTTCCGCCCTCAACCACTAGAAACCATTTGTTGTACTCACAGGCCAGAATGGTCTTGTACTACATATTCTTTGTATTTTGCTTGGAATTTCTGTATCAAGTTGGTGCCTCATCAGCTAACAGTAATCCTAGGGCTGGTGAGCACAATGGCCATTTTCTGGAAATTAATAACCGGAAAACCGGTCGTCACATGGTGGGTTATATATAGCCTCCACACAAAATCTAACCGTTACACACAATTTACCAAACTCGGTGGGACTGATTCAACAGACTTGGTCGGACCGATTTAGTAAACCTAGTGACCGTTAGAATTTTCGGTGGGACTGACATGCAACTCGGTAAGACCGATTTGGTTAGGGTTAGGGCATAACGTAATCTCGGTAAGACCGATCACTCAAACTAGGTGAGACCGATTTTGGTAATAAGCTTTCCAGAGAGTTGGTGAGGTAAACTCGGTGGGACCGATTTGCTCTTTTCGGTGAGACCAAAATGTTACAAAAGGGAAACAAAGAGTTTACATTGTAGTGTCGGTGGGACCGATCGCTCACTTCGGTTTGCCCGAAACGTTACAAAGGGAAACAGAGAGATTACAATCCCATCTCGGTGAGACCGAGATCCCTATCGGTAGGACCGATTTGCCTAGGGTTTGTGGCAATGGCTATGACATTAGAACTCGATGGCGCCGGATAGAAAGAATCGGTGTGACCTATTTTGGCTTTAGGTTTAGGTCATTTGTGGATGTGAGAAAGTAGTTGAGGGTTTTTGGAGCATATCACCAAGCACATGAAGCAAGAGGCTCATTAAGCAACACCTCATCCCTCCTTGATAGTATTAGCTTTTCCTATAGACTCAATGTGATCTTGGATCACTAAAATGTAAAATGAAGAGTCTTGAGCTTTTGAGCTTGAGCCAATCCTTTGTCATTAGTATTTTGAGGGATCCACTTTCATCATCCATGCCATGCCATTCATTGAGCTTTCCTGAAATAATAGTCTTGGAATAGCATTAGCTCAATGAGCTATATGTTGTTATGAATTACCAAAACCACCTAGGGATAGTTGCACTTTCAGTATGACCACTGAAGGTTTTATTCATGTAAACAGAACAACAATTATTCTCTGACTTTAAATGAATAACCGTATTGCAATAAACATGATCAAATCATATTCATGCTCAACGCAAACACCAAATAACATTTATTTATGTTTAACACTAATCCCGAAAGTATAGGGAGTGTGTGATGATGATCATATCAATCTTGGAACTACTTCCAACACTCATTGTCACTTCCCCTCAACTAGTCTCTATTTATTATGTAACTCCTGTTTCGAGTTACTAATCTTAGCAACCTAACAAGTACTCCCTCCGTTCCGAATTACTTGTCTTGGATTTGTCTAGATACAGATGTATCTAGACTCATTTTAGTGCTAGATACATCCGTATCTAAACAAATCTAAGACAAGTAATTCGGAACGGAGGGAGTATCAAATACTCAGGGGATCAACCATAAGGCTCATGACCTTGAATTTCTGTGGCACATCAAACAAATGCAACATGTTGATTGCATGCCCTCTAATCATGTTGTGGTCACCAGACTTAGGCAACAGAGTGTGCCTTAGAATCCAGTTGATTGTTGGCAGCCCTGACAGAAGAAAATGGACTGACCCAAACTTATGTGTCTCTATAGCTTTGTCTGGGATCTCCTTGTACATGTGTGCCATGGAATTGTGGTCCATCTTCTTCTTGGCATAGACATCCAAGTCATCTTCACTCTCCTTTGGGGCATTGATCAGTTTTGCCCATTCCTCAACGGTTGACTGGTACCTTGTACCTTCAGACATCCAAACTATCCTCCCATCTGGATAGAAGTGTGCTGTGGAGTAGAATTGCATAATGAGTTCATCATTCCAGTTGGTGAGCTTTTGTCCAACAAAATCTACAACTCCACAAGCAACAAAACTGTCTTGCACTCCAGGATAGTGTTCTTCATTTTCTTTCATGTAGGTCCAGTCGACCCACCTCATATCACACACTATGAGCTTCTTGTCCAACAAGATTGTCTCATAGAAGTCCTGCTGTTCCTTTGTATGGAACCTGTAATCAACAACAGTTCTTCTCCTTGTGGCATATGGATTTTTCATCCTCCATAGCCTCAACCCTGAGTCTCTTCTGATGTTCATGTCCTCAGCCATAGGATGGGCATCATTATGGTCTGGTATCTTGGGCTTGAGCTTCCTCAGGACTTGTCCTTCTTCATCTTCCTCATCAGCAACTTCAGGCACTGGGGCCTTGTTCTTCTTAGCAGCTAGAATACTCCTGGCATTCCTCTTTGGTGCAAGATTGGGCTTTGGGGAAGCTTTGGGTGCTTCCTTGGGCTTTGATGTTGCAGCCCCTGACTTAATAGCATCACCCATAAGCTTTTGTGCCTTGGGTGCTGGTGCAGCAACCTCTTCTTCCTCTTCAGAGTCTCTCCTCATTGAGGGATTTCCAAGAACCTGGGCAGTAGTGGTTCTGGCTCTCTTCTGCTTCTTATCCTGAGCAGCAGCTTCATCTTCTGATTCAATGGTAAACTTCATAGTTTCTCCAGTGGGAACTTTCTTGGATTTGGAAGTTGTGACTCTCTTTGCAGGTGCCTCTTTGGGTTCAGTCTTTTCAGGCACTTGAGTAGATCCTCTGACCTTCAGCATAGGTGTCCTCTTGGCAGGAACCTTCCTATTGAGTCCAGGTTTAGTGTTATTTGCTAAGGCATACTCCTTTTTGAGCACTACCTTCTTGGAGGTAGCCTCATCCTCTTCTGCTCTATAATCCTCATCCTCAGAATCTGAGGTTATCTTCTTCCTTGTCCTGGTGGCAGCTTTAGGCAGATTGCTTGGGGTGCTCCTGCTGCCTTCATCTGAAGTGCTAGAGGGACTAGTGCCCTCACTCATGTGATTGTGCTCTTCTGACCTGTTCTGACTATTACTTTAGTCTGACATGCTGCAAATCACTGACTGCTGACCCTATGAAGAGTTATAGATGAGATAGAGTGGATGAGCATCACAAAATGCAGAGATTTTTGCAAAAGAATAATTCAAAAATTCAGTTTTAGTTTTCCACATAAAGCATTTCGGATCAACCGATTTTCAAACTCGGTGATACCGAAGCAGTTTTGGAACCTAAACAGATGAACTCGGTTGGACCGAGTCACAGTTCGGTGGCACCGAGACTGCTAGGGTTTCACAAAGTCCTAAAATCGGTCTCACCGATTAGCAATTCTCGGTCAGACCGAGAGTTACTAGTGCAATGGCGTTAGCCAAATCGGTGGGACCGAGTTTTTCAACTCGGTGGGTCCGAGATGGTTTCGGCGGAAACCTAACCCTAAATTTTCGAATCTCATCTAATCTAAGGATTGCATTGACTGGATAGGAGTGTTTCAATCGTGGCAAGAATCATTAAGAACACAATGTGCTAGGAATCGGACAACGATAGCACTGTGATCGAGTCCATACCCTAGCTTGGTGATGAACTCGCTACGACGGCAACGGCGGGGGTGAAATCCGTTGACGGCGGTGGAGACCAGCGACAGGAGGCGGCTGGCGACGAGGAGACGATCTGGAGACCCTGATGGCAGAGCGAGCTATTGCGCGGGCGAAGAGGTTCGGAGAAATTTCCAAATTTTTGCCCGTGAGTATATATAGCCCGACCCTGTCGGTGTGACCGAGTGGAACAACTCGGTGGCACCGAGATGCATAACTGTGTATAGTTACAGCAACTCGGTGTGACCGAAAAGTTCAAATCGGATGCACTGAGATTGAAAACCTAGATCGACTTAGTGATCTCGGTAGGACCGAAATGGAGGAATCGGTCAGACCGAGAATCACAAAGAAGTTTTGGAAGTTTAAGTCTACGACGAATCGGGGACTCCGAGTGCTCCTCACACAGAGTGGTTCGAATCTGACTTGATCAAATTTTGTGATGTAGCATGAATAGAGTTTGAGACGAGAAAATCATAGATAGCTAGAGAAGGTTCTTAGGCATTCTTTTCCATCCACTTGACAAAAAGAAAAAGAAGCCAATCACTCAAAACAACAAGTGGATGTCCTTGAATGAGTAAAATATGCACCAACATGCTCACACAATAAGATGGCAAGTGAAATATTTGGCAAAACATGCACAACCAATTCTAGCATCTATCAAACAATTGGCGATGACTAGGTCATATATATATATATATATATATATATATATATATATATATATATATATATATATATATATATGAGTATAATGACTTAGGAGTCAAATGAAAACATTTGATCATAGGTCATACTCAGCGTTTAAGCTCAAGTGGGGTTACCACTTTTACATAATGCATTGATGTGTTCACACCATTAGAGTTGCTTTGACTCAATTCTTAGAGTTAAGCTCCCCCTAGATGTGAGATCCCCTTTTAGAGGGATGAACTAACCTTGGGTTTTGTCGATGATGACTTCATGTAGGTGTTGAAGATGTGGATGCTCAATGTTGATGTAGATCATTTGGAGAAATCCTTTGGAGTGAGTTGCACTTTCAACTTACCTACATGGGTTAGTCCCACAAGGAACAAACAAGAATATCCATAGACATAGAGTGAAGCATACACAAGATGATGTCCATGAAATCATTAGGTTACCTTGTCCCTTGCCTTACCAACATGAGGGTTTTTGACTCCTTGAACTAGTGCATGATGTGAAGGTTGATTGCACTTGTCGTTGCCAAAAAGATATGAGTGAAGAATGTTGGCAGAGTCACCCTCAAGAACTCTCTAGTTCTTATTTTTCGGGATCCACATCATCTTGATGGGAATCCTTGGAGTTGTAGTTGTACTTGATGAAGTAGAACTTGATGTAGTCTTGGGAACCCACTTGACCGAGACCTTAGGTGCTTCTTCAAATGCATCAATCTCTTCTTGAAGCTTGTCCTTGCCTTTGTTCTTATGGTCTTGTGGTGGAAGATCATCTTGTGCTTGTGTTCCTTTGAAGGAAGTATACTTCTCTTGTTGAGTAACAAACTTCGTCTTGGGGTATTGATCTTCTTCCCACTTAACTCCATTGGCATTGAACTTTCGTTCAAAACCAACACCTTAATTCTTCCGGTGCCTTCCTTGCTTGCGTACAATTTCCTCGAATTGCTTACTCCCGGCAAGGCTCTTGTAAACACCTTTCTCTATAATTCCCTTCAATAAGCTATTTTCTTGCTCAAGTGTAACTTGGCTAAGAGAATCATTAGTGGAATCAAGAGAACTACTAGAAGCAACAATATTGGATTTGACATTATTAATGTTACTACTAGAGGAAGGATCTTTCTTGTACTTGTTACTAGACTTGACGTGAGGCATGTAAGTAGATAAGAGTAAACGCTTGGCAATGTAAGAAGAACTTTTCTTACGGAGATCATCATTGATTGCTTTTAAGAACGCATGCTCTTGCTCAAGATTGAGCTTTTCAAAGCGTAACTTCTCATGAGCCCTTAAAAGTTCTCGATGATCTTCGAAGATAGTTTCATGAGATAACTTAAGAGTGTTTAGTTCTTTGGTTAGAAGATCAATCTTCTCCTTATCATTTTCATTCGTTTTATCTTGATTAGCATGATTAATTGACGTTTCATCATAGTATTCATCACTAGAGTTGTCAACAAGTAAATCATCATCCACAAGTAAGTCATCTTCATCACTATTGAAATCAACATACTCAGGATGTGTTACATTTGGACCTTTGGCCATGAAGCATCTTCCAATTCCTTCATTTGGTCAATCAAATATGTCATAGGAGTTGGTTGACACAAGTGCTAGACCGGCAAGACCTTCATCTTGAGTATATTCGGAGTCGGAGTGATAGCTTCTCTCGGAGTGATTGTCGGAGTCGGAGCCGGATACCCATTCACCAACATGAGCTTGATGTCTTCGTTTTGTGTAGCTCGTTGATGACTTGTCCTTCCTTTCTGAATCCTTGCTTCTCCGTGAGGGTCTTCGTTCATACCGATCATCTCTACTCCTCTCTCTCGATGGTGATTCTTCTCTTCTGCTTCTTCTTTTTGGACAATCTTCTCTTCTTTTGTAGGGTGCCGTACACTCGTTGGAATAGTGTCCGGGTCTCCCACAATTGTAGCAATTTTGCTCTCGGCTACAAGATCTTTTGTCATTGTAAGACCTTGACTTGGAGCTTCTTTCTTTGCTTCTACTCTTGTAGAATTTGTTGAATTTCTTCACCATTAAGCTCAATTCTTCATTGAAGGTTTGTTTCTCACTTGATGATGTGGGGGCTTCACTTGAGGCTTTGTAAGCACCACTTGACTTGTTGTGAAGTTCCTCCTTATCCTTAAGTGACATCTCATGAGCAACAATTCTTCCAATGACTTCTGTTGGCTTGAGATCTTTGTAGTTTGGCATCATTTGGATCAATGTGCACACGGTATCATACTTTCCATCCAATGCTCTTAGGATCTTCTTGATGATGAATCTGTCAGTCATCTCTTCACTCCCTAAGCCGGCAATCTCATTTGTGATAAGTGCAAGCCTAGAGTACATTTCAGAGACACCTTCACCATCCTTCATTTTGAACTTGTCAAGCTGACTTTGGAGCACATCCAACTTGGATTCCTTGACGGAGTCGGTACCTTCAAGCATATAAATCAAAGTATCCCAAATTTCCTTTGCATTCTCAAGACGGCTGATTTTGTTGAATTCTTCGGGGCACAATCCATTGAAAATGATATCACAAGCTTGAGCGTTGTATTGCAGCATCTTCAATTCTTCCGCATTAGCTTCACGGTTCGGCTCTCTCCCATCAAAGAATTCACCTTGCAAGCCAATACAAATAATTGCCCAAACGGCGGGGTTATGTCCGAGAATATGCATTTTCATCTTATGCTTCCAACTAGCAAAATTAATACCATCAAAGTAAGGAGATCTATGGTGATAATTTCCCTCACTAGACGCCATACTCTCCTAGGTTGTGAAACCAAGGCTATGACCACCAAAAGCTATGGAAATCAAAGCAAATGGAGACCAAAGCACTGATACCACTTGTAGGACCTTGAAGTATGTCTAGAGGGGGGTGATTAGACTACTTGACCAATTAAAAACTTAACCTTTTCCCAATTTTAGAGTTTGACAGATTTTAGCTATCTTGGGACAAGTCAAGCAATCATCACACAATTCAAGCAAGCATGCAAAGAGTATATAGGCAGCGGAAATTAAAGCATGCAACTTGCAAGAAAGTAAAGGGAAGGGTTTGGAGGATTCAAACGCAATTGGAGACACAGATGTTTTTGGCGTGGTTCCGATAGGTGGTGCTATCGTACATCCACATTGATGGATACTTCAACCCACAAAGGGTAACGGTTGCGCGAGTCCACGGAGGGCTCCACCCACGAAGGGTCCACGAAGAAGCAACCTTGTCTATCCCACCATGGCCGTCGCCCACGAAGAACTTGCCTCACTAGTAGTAGATCTTCACGAAGTAGGCGATCTCCTTGCCCTTACAAACTCCTTGGTTCAACTCCACAATCTTGTCGGAGGCTCCCAAGTGACACCTAGCCAATCTAGGAGACACCACTCTCCAAGAAGTAACAAATGGTGCGTTGATGATGAACTCCTTGCTCTTGTGCTTCAAATGATAGTCTCCCCAACACTCAACTCTCTCTCATAGGATTTGGATCTGATGGAAAGAAGATTTGAGTGGAAAGCAACTTGGGAAGGCTAGAGATCAAGATTCATATGGTAGGAATGGAATATCTTGGCCTCAACACATGAGTAGGTAGTTCTCTCTCAGAAATGGTAAGTTGGAAGTGTAGGTTTGTTTTGATGGCTCTCTCCACGAATGAAGAGGTGGAGGGGTATATATAGCCTCCACAAAAAATCTAACCGTTACACACAATTTACCAAACTCGGTGGGACCGATTCAACAGACTCGGTCGGACCGATTTAGTAAACCTAGTGACTGTTAGGATTTTCGGTGGGACCGACATGCAACTCGGTAAGACCGATTTGGTTAGGGTTAGGGCATAACGTAATCTCGGTAAGACCGATCACTCAAACTCGGTGAGACCGATTTTGGTAATAAGCTTTCCAGAGAGTTGGTCAGGTAAACTCGGTGGGACCGATTTGCTCTTTCCGGTGACACCGAAATGTTACAAAAGGGAAATAGAGAGTTTACATTGCAATCTCGGTGGGACCGATCGCTCAGTTTGGTTTGACCGAAACATTACGAAGGGAAACAGAGAGATTACAATCCCATATCGGTGAGACTGAGATCCCTATCGGTAGGACCAATTTGCCTAGGGTTTGTGGCAGTGGCTATGACAATAGAACTCGGTGGCGCCGGATAGAAAGAATCGGTGTGACCGATTTTGGCTTTAGGTTTAGGTCATTTGTGGATATGAGAAAGTAGTTGAGGGTTTTTGGAGCATATCACCAAGCACATGAAGCAAGAGGCTCATTAAGCAACACCTCATCCCTCCTTGATAGTATTGGCTTTTCCTATAGACTCAATGTGATCTTGGATCACTAAAATGTAAAATGAAGAGTCTTGAGCTTCTGAACTTGAGCCAATCCTTTGTCATTAGTATTTTGATGGATCCACTTTCATCATCCATGCCATGCCATTCAATGAGCTTTCCTGAAATAATAGTCTTGGAATAGCATTAGCTCAATGAGCTATATGTTGTTATGAATTACCAAAACCACCTAGGGATAGTTGCACTTTCAGTATGACAACTGAAGGTTTTATTCATGTAAACAGAACAACAATTATTCTCTGACTTTAAATGAATAACCATATTGCAATAAACATGATCAAATCATATTCATGCTCAACGCAAACGCCACATAACATCTATTTAGGTTTAACACTAATCCCGAAAGTATAGGGAGTGTGTGATGATGATCATATCAATCTTGGAACTACTTCCAACACTCATCGTCACTTATCCTCAGCGAGTCTCTGTTTATTATGTAACTCCTGTTTCGAGTTACTAATCTTAGCGACCTAACAAGTATCAAATACTCAGGGGCTACTATAAACATTAGTAAGGCACACATCAATAACCTGTATATCAGATATACCCTTGTTCATTTTGCCATCCTTCTTATCCACCAAATATTCAGGGCATTTCCGTTTCCAGTGACCATTTCCTTTGCAGTGTAAGCACTCAGTTTCAGGCTTTGGTCCAGCTTTGGGCTTCTTCGCGGGAGTGACAACTTGCTTGTCATTCTACTTGAAGTTCTCTTTCTTTCCCTTTGCCCTTTTCTTGAAACTAGTGGTCTTGTCAATCATCAACACTTAATGCTCCTTCTTGATTTCTACGTTCGTTGATTTCAACATCGCGAAGAGCTCGGGAATCGTTTTCGTCATCCTTTGCATACTATAGTTCATCAGGAAGTTCTACGAACTTGGTGATGGTGACTAGAGAACTCTGTCACTCACTATCTTATCTGGAAGATTAACTCCCACTTGATTCAAGCGATTGTAGTACCCAAAAAATCTGAGCACATGCTCACTAGTTGAGAAATTCTCCTCCATCTTTAGCTATAGAACTTGTTGGAGACTTCATATCTCTCAACTCGGGTATTTGCTTGAAATATTAACTTCAACTCCTGGAACATCTCATATGGCCCATGACGTTCAAAACGTCTTTGAAGTCCCGATTCTAAGCTGTTAAGCATGGTGCACTAAACTATCAAGTAGTCATCATATTGAGCTAGCCAAACGTTCATAACATCTGCATCTGCTCCTGCAATAGGTCCGTCATCTAGCGGTGCATCAAGGACATAATTCTTCTATGCAGCAATGAGGACAATCCTCAGATCACGGATCCAATCCGCATCATTGCTACTAACATTTTTCAACACAGTTTTCTAGGAACATATCAAAATAAACATATGAAAGCAACAACGCGAGCTATTGATCTACAACATAATTTGTAAAATACTACCAGGACTAAGTTCATGATAAATTTAAGTTCAATTAATCATATTACTTAAGAACTCCCACTTAGATAGACATCTCTCTATCATCTAAGTGATCACGTGATCCAAATCAACTAAACCATAACCGATCATCATGTGAAATGGAGTAGTTTTCAATGGTGAACATCACTATGTTGATCATATCTACTATATGATTCATGCTCGACCTTTCGGTCTCAGTGTTCCGAGGCCATATCTGCATATGCTAGGCTCGTCAAGTTTAACCAGAGTATTCTGTGTGCAAAACTGGCTTGCACCGTTGTAGATGGACGTAGAGCTTATCACACCCGATCATCACGTGGTGTCTGGGCACGACGAACTTTGGCAACGGTGCATACTCAGGGAGAACACTTTTATCTTGAAATTTAGTGAGAGATCATCTTATAATGCTACCGTCAATCAAAGCAAGATAAGATGCATAAAAGATAAACATCACATGCAATCAATATAAGTGATATGATATGGCCATCATCATCTTGTGCTTGTGATCTCCATCTCCGAAGCACCGTCATGATCACCATCATCACCGGCGCGACACCTTGATCTCCATCGTAACATCGTTGTCGTCTCTCCAACTATTGCTTCTACGACTATCGTTACCACTTAGTGATAAAGTAAAGCAATTACAGGGCGATTGCATTGCATACAATAAAGCGACAACCATATGGCTCCTGCCAGTTGCCGATAACTAGGTTACAAAACATGATCATCTCATACAATAAAATATAGCATCATGCCTTGACCATATCACATCACAACATGCCTTGCAAAAACAAGTTAGACGTCCTCTACTTTGTTGTTGCAAGTTTTACGTGGCTATTACTGGCTGAGCAAGAATCGTTCTTACCTACGCATCAAAACCACAATGATAGTTCATCAAGTTAGTGTTGTTTTAACCTTGTCAAGGACCGTGCGTAGCCACACTCGGTTCAACTAAAGTTGGAGAAACTGACACCCGCCAGCCACCTGTGTGCAAAGCACGTCGGTAGAACCAGTCTCACGTAAGCGTACGCGTAATGTCGGTCCGGGCCGCTTCATCCAATAATACCGCCGAACCAACGTATGACATGATGGTAAGTAGTATGACTTGTATCGCCCACAACTCACTTGTGTTCTACTCGTGCATATAATATCTACGCATAAACCTGGCTCGGATGCCACTGTTGGGGAATGTAGTAATTTCAAAAAAATTCCTACGCACACGCAAGATCATGGTGATGCAAAGCAACGAGAGGGGAGAGTGTGTCCATGTACCCTCGTAGACTGAAAGCTGAAGCGTTAGCACAACGCGGTTGATGTAGTCGTACGTCTTCATGATCCGACCGATCAAGTACCGAACGCACGACACCTCCGAGTTCTGCACACGTTCAACTCGATGACGTCCCTCGAACTCCGATCCAGCCGAGCTTTGAGGGAGAGTTCCGTCAGCACGACGGCGTGGTGACGATGGTGATGTTCTACCAACGCAGGGCTTCGCCTAAGCACCGCTATGATATTATCGAGGTGGATTATCATGGAGGGGGGCACCGCACACGGCTAAGAGATCCAAGGGATCAATTGTTGTGTCTAGAGGTGCCCCCTGCCCCCGTATATAAAGGAGCAAGGGGGAGGCCGGCCAGCCTTGGGGCGCACCAAGGAGGGGAGTAGTCCTCCTCCTAGTAGGAGTAGGACTCCCCTCTTTCCTAGTCCAACTAGGAAAAGGAAGGGGGAAGGAAGGAGAGGGAAAGGAGAAGGAAAGGGGGGGCCGCCCCCCTCCCTAGTCCATTTCGGACCCCCTATAGGGAGGGGGCGCAGCTGCCCCTTGTGGGTTGCCTTCCCTCTTCCCTATGGCCCATGTAGGCCCAATAGTCCCCCCGGGGTTTCCGATAACCCCCCGGCACTCTAATAAATACCCGAATCACTGGGAACCTTTCCGATGTCTGAATATAGTCGTTCAATATATCAATCTTTACGTCTCAACCATTTCGAGACTCCTCGTCATGTCCCCGATCTCATCCAGGACTCCGAACTAACCTACGGGTTCGAGAACTATGTAGACATGATCGATACACATCTCTGATCAGTAACCAATAGCGGAACCTGGATGCTCATATTGTCTCCCACATATTCTACGAAGATCTTTATCGGTCAAACCGCATAACAACATACGTTGTTCCCTTTGTCATCGGTATGTTACTTGCCCGAGATTCGATCGTTGGTATCTCAATACCTAGTTCAATCTCGTTATCGGCAAGTATCTTTACTCGTTCCGTAATACATCATCTTGTAACTAACTCATTAGTTACAATGCTTGCAAGGCTTATAGTGATGTGCATTATTGAGTGGGCTCAGAGATACCTCTCCGACAATCGAAGTGACAAATCCTAATCTCAAAATACGCCAACCCAAAAAGTACCTTCGGAGACACCTGTAGAGCACTTTTATAATCACCCAGTTACGTTGTGACGTTTGGTAGCACACAAAGTGTTCCTCCGGTAAACGGGAGTTGCATAATCTCATAGCTATAGGAACATGTATAAGTAATGAAGAAAGCAATAGCAACATACTAAACGATCAAGTGCTAAGCTAACGGAATGGGTCAAGTCAATCACATCATTCTCCTAATGATGTGATCCCGTTAATCAAATGACAACTCATGTCTATGGTTAGGAAACTTAACCATCTTTGATTAACGAGCTAGTCAAGTAGAGGCATACTAGTGACACTATGTTTGTCTATGTACTCACACATGTATTATGTTTCCGATTAATACAATTCTAGCATGAATAATAAACATTTATCATGAAATAAGGAAATAAATTGTCGGTGTACAAAAGTAGGGGCTCTCCTTTTGACCCCTTTACTTGTGCACGGGCAGTCAGAGCCACGCGCCATCGCCACACATAGCATGGAAAGAGAGGGAAGCCAGAGAGAAGCCGAAGGCTCGAGACGAACAAGACAACATAAAGTATCGAGCGATAAGCCAGAGAGAAGCCGAAGGCTCCTAAGCCATGCATTAAATGCATCTTGTCGTGTAATATGAGTGATAAGCTCGCACCACTGTAGGCCTTCCCACCTCCTGTGTGCCGCTGTGGCAGGCCCTTCGCCTATAAAAGGAGGCCCGTGGCATACAGGGAAGGGATTCGGCTCTTTCGAACCAGGCAGCACCCGTAGCTAGTTCGGAAGCTCAAGAACACTCAATACATCCACCACAGCAGGACTAGGGTTTTACGCATCCTCGCGGCCTGAACCTGGGTAAACGATTCTTGTGCCAACTGCTAATCCTGCTCTTCTCACAACCCCACGCCCCACAACCGTAGTATGGATTCTTGTGATCCCATAGGTGTCGTTTCCCACCGACATCTTTGGCGGGCCAGGTAGGGGGCGCAATTGTGAGGATCTGGTCTAGCGGTTGACCTAGCTGTTCTTCATCGCCATGGCTCCTAAGAAGAGGACGACCATGGCGATCGGTTCATCCAGGACCGGATTGCCAGTACCGGTGCGGATAAGTAGCGGGCCATTCGCGGAGAGAACCCATGGTGCAGCCCGCGAACATTCGCATCATCTTGGCGGTCCAGGCCTGGCGAGTGGCGTCGTTCGCGCGCCAGGTGACGAGCCACCAGTCGCGGGCTCCAGAGACGGAGTCAGGCCCCCTGCAGGCGGCGCAGGGCCCTCCAGGGGCGCGGTCATCCTGCCAGACGGCGGTGCGGCGGCCTCTAAGACGCCAACACCGGCGCCCACGGCGCGCTCTTATCAGGTTGTGCGTGACGAGCGGCGCCGCTCTACTGGTGACCCTGGGCGCCGTCCTGGGAAAAGTCCCATGCGCCCTTCACATGATGAGGAAGGCCAGCATGCACGCCGAGGTGCTGACGGAGATGGCGAACGGCTACGGGGCCGTGACGCGGCTCCTTCTAACACGGTTAGAAGTCGAGGCGCATCGCGGTCCACCCAGCTTTCGCCGCCACCCATGCCAGCAGAAGCCCTAGCACGCGCGCAGCTGCTCCTCGATTTTCCTCCCGCCGCAGAGAAGCTCGACGAATGGAGGGCCACCGTCTGGAGCCTCATTGGCATCGCCAACAACGATGAGTTGCGGCCGGCAGGACCCGTAGGCCGTCGCTCTGCCGAGCCACCACACGCCAGCGGAGGCTGGGCTGGAGGCGATGCGGCCATGGTGCACTCCCCTCCTCCATCCTGACCACCGCGGGTGTCGGTCTATCGCGACGGCGCTCGTGATGATATCTCCATAGCGTCATCCGACCCGCGAACCCACCGCAACCAGCACCAAGTTCTTCGGGAGCGAGCTCATGAAGACACTCGAACCACCATCGAGCGTCGGCGTGACGTGCGCCACCAGTCGGACAGACGGGCAGGGCCCACTATGGACCACCTAGCACCAGGAGGCTATGGTGGCCTACCTTACGAGGTGGGTTGTCTGGCCTACACCCGTGAGCTGCGGCAGTTCCAGTGGCCCGCCCACCGCATGTTCAAGCCCGACGTTGGCGAAAAGTATAACGGCAAGACTCACCCGTCGGAATTTCTCAGCATCTACACCATCGCAATGCAAGCTGCTGGGGCCCGCGACGACAAGGTGCTTGCCAATTACTTTCCGTTGGCACTTGCTACGTCTTGAGCTTGCGTTGGTTTTCCTTGAAGAGGAAAGGGTGATGCAACAATAGTAGCGTAAGTATTTCCCTCAGTTTTTGAGAACCAAGGCATCAATCCAGTAGGAGGCTCCTCAAAAGTCCCATGCACCTACACAAACAAACAAAGAACTCGCAACCAACGCAATAAAGGGGTTGTCAATCCCTTCACGGCCACTTGCGTAAGTGAGATCTGATAGAGATAGTATGATAACATAAATATATTTTTGGTATTTTATAATACAGATGCAAAAAGTAAAGAGGCAAATAAAAGTAGATTGAAAGCAAATATGATAAAAGATAGACCCGGGGGCCATAGGTTTCACTAGAGGCTTCTCTCAAGATAGCATAAGTATTACGGTGGGTGAACAATTTACTGTCGAGCAATTGATAGAAAAGCGAATAATTATGAGATTATCTAGGCATGATCATGTATATAGGTATCACGTCCACAACAAGTAGACCGACTCCTGCCTGCATCTACTACTATTACTCCACACATCGACCGACTCCTTCCTGCATCTAGAGTATTAAGTTCATAAAGAACAGAGTAACGCATTAAGCAAGATGACATGATGTAGAGGGATAAACTCATGCAATATGATATAAACCCCATCTTTTTATCCTCGATGGCAACAATACAATACGTGCCTTGCAACCCTTTCTGTCACTGGGTAAGGACACCGCAAGATAGAACCCAAAGCTAAGCAATTCTCCCATGGCAAGAAAGATCAATCTAGTAGGCCAAACCAAACTGATAATTCGAAGAGACTTGCAAAGATAACTCAATCATACACAAAAGAATTCAGAGGAGATTCAAATATTTCTCATAGATAAACTTGATCATAAACCCACAATTCATCGGCTCTCAACAAACACACCGCAAAAAGAGTTTACATCGAATAGATCTCCACAAGAGAGGGGGAGAACATTGTATTCAGATCCAAAAAGAGAGAAGAAGCCATCTAGCTAATAACTATGGAACCGAAGGTCTGTGGTAAACTACTCACAACTCATCGGAGGGGCTATGGTGTTGATGTAGAAGCCCTCCATGGTCGATTCCCCCTCCGGAGGAGCGCCGGCGAAGGCTCCAAGATGCGATCTCGCGGATACAGAAGGTTACGGCGGTGGAAATTGTGTTTTGTTGGCTCCCTGGATGTTTTCGGGGTATGTAGGCTTATATAGGAGGAAGATGTATGTCGGTGGCCACCCGAGGGGCCCACGAGACAAGGGGCGCGCCCTCCCCTCTCGTGGCCGCCTCGGCTGCTTCTTGACTTGCACTCCAATTCCTCTGGATCACGTTCATTCCAAAAATCGTGCTCCCAAAGGTTTCATTCCATTTGGACTCCATTTGATATTCCTTTTCTTCGAAATACTGAAATAGGCAAAAAAAAGACAATACGGGCTGGGCCTCCGGTTAGTAGGTTAGTCCCAAAAATGATATAAATGTGTAAAATAAAGCCCATAAACATCCAAAAGGGGTAATATAATAGCATGGAACAATCAAAAATTATAGATACGTTGGAGACGTATCAAGCATCCCCAAGCTTAATTCCTGCTCGTCCTCGAGTAGGTAAATGATAAAAATAGAATTTTTGATGTGGAATGCTACCTAGCATAATTCTCAATGTAATTTTCTTTATTGTGGCATGAATGTTCAGATCCAAATGATTCAAAATAAAAGTTCATATTGATAAAAGAAATAGTAACACTTCAAGCATACTAATCAAAGTAATCATGTCTTCTCAAAATAACATGGCAAAAGAAAGTTCATCCCTACAAAATCATATAGTTAGGCTATGCTTCATTTTCGTCACACAAAGATGTTCCCAACTTCTATACCCCCGATGACAAGCCAAGCAATTGTTTCATACTTAAATAATCTCAAACTTTTTCAACCTTCACGCAATACATGAGCATGAGCCTTGGATATAGCACTATGGGTGGAATAGAATATGATGATGGGGATTGTGTGGAGAAGACAAAAAAGGAGAAAGTCTCACATTGATGAGGATAATCAACGGGCTATGGAGATGCCCATCAATTGATGTCAACATGAGGAGTAGGGATTGACATGCAACAGATGCACTAGAGCTATAAATGAATGCTCAATCAAAAGAAAACTAGTGGGTGTGCATCCAACTTGCTTGCTCACGAAGACCTAGGGCATTTGAGGAAGCCCATCATAGGAATATACAAGCCAAGTTCTATAATGAAAAATTCCCACTAGTATGAAAAAGACAACCTATGAGACTCACTATATGAAAAACATGGTGCTACTTTGAAGCACAATATATGAGACTCACTAAATGAAGAACAAGGTGCTACTTTGAAGCACGAGTGTGGAAAAAGAGATAGTAACAAATATGATGTCAACTACATGATCATGCAATGGGAATGTGACAAAAGTATGTCATGATGATGATGAACAGAATGGTGGAAAGTTGCATGGCAATATATCTCGGAATGGCTATGGAAATGCCATAATAGGTAGGTATGGTGGCTGTTTTGAGGAAGATATAAGGAGGTTTATGTTTGATAGAGCGTATCGTATCACAGGGTTTGGATGCACCGGCGAAGTTTGCACCAACTCTCAAGGTGATAAAGGGCAATGCACGGCACCGAAGAGGCTAGCAATGGTGGAAAGGTAAAAGTTCGTATAATCCATGGACTCAACATTAGTCAAAAGAACTCATATGCTTATTGCAAAAATTTAGAAGTCATCAAAAATCAAGCACTACGCGCATGCTCCTAGGGGGATAGATTGGTAGGAAAAGACCATCGCTCGTCCCCGACCGCCACTCATAAGGATGCACAAGCCAGGTACACTTCATGTTTCAAATTTTTTACACAAGTTTAACCATACATGCATGCTACGGGACTTGCTAACTTCAACACAAGCATTTTTTAAATTCATAATCACCCAACTAGCAAGAATTTAATATCACTACCTCCCTATCTCAAAACAATTATCAAGTATCAAATTGATCATAGCATCCAATTCACTTCCTATGATAGTTTTTATTATACCCAACTTAGATGCCCATCATTCTAGGACCAATTTTATAACCATAGCAAAAACCATGCTGTTATAAAATACTCTCAAAATAATATAAGTGAAGCATGAGAGACCAGCAATTTCTACAAAATTAAGCCACCGCCGTGCTCTAAAAGTTATAAGTGAAGCACTAGAGCAAAAACTATCAAGCTCAAAAGATATAAGTGAAGCACATAGAGTATTCTAGCAAATTGTAATCAAGTAGGCTTCTCCCAAAAGGTGTGTACAGCAAGTATGATTGTGGTAAACTAAAAATCAAATACTAATATAATACACGATGCTCCAAGCAAAACACATATCATGTGGCGAATAAAAATATAGCTCCAAGTAAAGTTACCAATGAACGAAGACGAAAGAGGGGATGCCTTCCCGGGGCATCCCCAAGCTTAGGCTTTTGGCTATTCTTGAATATCTTGGGGTGCCATGGGCATCCCCAAGCTTAGGCTTTTGCCACTCCTTAATCCATAGTCCATAAAAGCTTTACCCAAAACTTGAAAACTTCACAACACAAAACTCAACAGGAAATCTTATAAGCTTAGTTAGTGAAAGAAAACAAAACCACCACATAAGGTACTGTAATGAACTCATTCTTTATTTATTTTGGTGTTAAACCTAATGTATTCCAACTTCTCTATGGTTTATAAACTATTTTGCTAGCCATAGATGCATCAAAATAAGCAAACAACACACGAAAAATAGAATCTGTCAAAAACAGAACAGTCTGTAGTAATCTGTAACTAACGCAAACTTATGGAACTCTAAAAATCCTACAAAAAAGGAAGTCCTGGAAAATTAGTCTATTGATTAGAAGAAAAAAGAATCAACACAAAAGCATGTTTCTGTGATTTAACAAAACTAAATTCGTGCGCGCAAAGTTTCTGTTTTTTAGCAGAATCAAATCAATAGAAAAATCTGAGGTGGTGTGCATGAAAAATCTTAAAGAAAAAGAACCTATAGTCAATGAAAAAATAGATCTAGACTCTGCTAGAATCGGTAAACTTGAGGATATCATTACAAACTTAGGTACCGCGTTCTCCTCCATGAAAAACACTCCAAAACCCCGTACTAAAACTGCCAAGTTTATTTATGTTCCTAAAAATAAGGGTGAATCTTCTAGTAAGGAAGATGCGGATCTTAAATCCATAAGTGTCCATCCCAATTGTCTCTCTATCGTGAAGGAACCTTCTGGTACCAACAAATTTTTTGAATTTTTGCCTAAAGATTTAGCCATTGCTAAAAAGGGAGAAACCCCTAGAGATCACAAGTGCTCTATTAATGAATTCAGTGCCAAAGATGGCACTCGTTAGATCTATCTTCGCTTTTATGCCTAGCTAGGGGCGTTAAACGATAGCGCTAGTTGGGAGGCAACCCAATTTTATTTGTGTTTTTTTGCTTTTGTTCCTGTTTAGTAATAAATCTGTCCTCCAATTAGTGTTTGTGCCAAGTAGAACCTATAGGATAACCTATGATGATAGTTGATTTGATTCTGCTGAAAAACAGAAACATTGCACGCACGAATTTAGTTTTGTTAAATCACAGAAATGTGCTTTTGCGTTGATTCTTTTCGATTCTGATCAACAAACAAATTTTCCAGGACTTCCTATTTTTGTAGGATTTTTAGAGTTCCAGAAGTTTGCGTTAGTTACAGATTTCTACAGACTGTTCTGTTTTTGACATATTCTATTTTTCGTGTGTTGTTTGCTTATTTCGATGCATCTATGGCTAGTAAAATAGTTTATAAACCATAGAGAAGTTGGATTACAGTAGGTTTAAAACCAAAATAAATAAATAATGAGTTCATTACAGTACCTTTTATGTGGTGGTTTTGTTTTCTTTCACTAACGGAGCTTATAAGATTTCCTGTTGAGTTTTGTGTTGTGAAGTTTTCAAGTTTTGGGTAAAGCTTTTATGGACTATGGAATAAGGAGTGGCAAGAACCTAAGCTTGGGGATGCCCAAGGCACCCCAAGATATTCAAGGATAGCCAAAAGCCTAAGCTTGGGGATGCCCCGGGAAGGCATCCCCTCTTTCGTCTTCGTTCATTGGTAACTTTACTTGAAGCTATATTTTTATTCGCCACATGATATGTGTTTCGCTTGGAGCGTCGTGTATTATATTAGTCTTTGCTTTTTAGTTTACCACAATCATCTTTGCTGTACACACCTTTTGGGAGAAGCCTATTTGATTAAAATTTGCTAGAATACTCTATGTGCTTCACTTATATCTTTTGAGCTTGATAGTTTTTGCTCTAGTGCTTCACTTATATCTTTTAGAGCATGGTGGTGACTTAATTTTGAAGAAATTGCTAGTCTCTCATGCTTCACTTATATCTTTTTGGGAGTCTTTTAGAACAGCATGGTATTTTCTATGGTTATAAAATTGGTCCTAGAATGGTAGGCATCCAAGTTGGGTATAATAAAAACTACCATAGGAAGTGAATTGGATGCTATGATCAATTTGAAACTTGATAATTGTTTTGAGATATGGAGGTAGTGATATTAAAGTCATGCTAGTTGGGTGATTATGAATTTAAAGAATGCTTGTGTTGAAGTTAGCAAGTCCCGTAGCATGCACGTATGGTTAAAGTTGTGTAACAAATTTGAAACATGAAGTGTACCTAGCTTGTGCATCCTTATGAGTGGCAGTCGGGGACGAGCGATGGTCTTTTCCTACCAATCTATCCCCCTAGGATCATGCACGTAGTACTTGATTTTTGATGACTTCTAAATTTTTGCAATAAGTATATGAGTTCCTTTGACTAATGTTGAGTCCATGGATTATACGCTCTTTTACCTTTCCGCCATTGCTAGCCTCTTCGGTACCGTGCATTGCCCTTTCTCAGCTTGAGAGTTGGTGCAAACTTCGCCGGTCCATCCAAACCCCGTGATACGATACGCTCTATCACACATAAATCTCCTTATATCTTCCTCAAAACAGCCACCATACCTACCTATTATGGCATTTCCATAGCCATTCCGAGATATATTGCCATGCAACTTTCCACCGTTCCGTTTATCATCATCATGACATACTTTACTTTTGTCATATTGCCATTGAATGATCATGTAGTTGACATCGTATTTGTCGCAAAGCCACCATGCATTATTTTTCATACATGTCACTCTTGATTCATTGCACCATCCTGGTACACCGCCGGAGGCATTCATATAGAGTCACATCTTATTCTAGTTTCGAGTTGTAATTCATATGTTGTAATCAATAGAAGTGTGATTATCATCATTATTAGAGCATTGCCCAAAAATAAAAAAAGGAAAAAAAAAGAGAGGCCAAAAAAGGCCCAAAAAAGGCCCAAAAAAAGAAAAAAAAGAAAAAAAGAAAAAAAATAAATAAAAAGGGCAATGTTACTATCTCTTTTTCCACACTTGTGCTTCAAAGTAGCACCTTGTTCTTCATGTAGTGAGTCTCATATATTGTGCTTCAAAGTAGCACCATGTTTTTCATATAGTGAGTCTCATAAGTTGTCTTTTTCATACTAGTGGAAATTTTTCATTATAGAACTTGGCTTGTATATTCCTACATTGGGCTTCCTCAAATGCCCTAGGTCTTCGAGAGCAAGCAAGTTGGATGCACACCCACTAGTTTTCTTTTGTTGAGCATTCATTTATAGCTCTAGTGCATGCATTGCATGGCAATCCCTACTCCTCATGTTGACATCAATTGATGGGCATCTCCATAGCCCGTTGATTATCCTTGTCAATGTGAGACTTTCTCCTTTTTTGTCTTCTCCACACAATCCCCCTCATCATATTCTATTCCACCCATAGTGCTATATCCATGGCTCACGCTCATGTATTGCGTGAAGGTTGAAAAAGTTTGAGATTATTTAAGTATGAAACAATTGATTGGCTTGTCATCGGGGGTATAGAAGTTGGGAACATCTTTGTGTGACGAAAATGAAGCATAGCCTAACTATATGATTTTGTAGGGATGAACTTTCTTTTGCCATGTTATTTTGAGAAGACATGATTACTTTGATTAGTATGCTTGAAGTGTTACTATTTATTTTATCAATATGAACTTTTATTTTGAATCATTTGGATCTGAACATTCATGCCACAATAAGGAAAATTACATTAAGAATTATGCTAGGTAGCATTCCACATCAAAAATTCTGTTTTTATCATTTACCTACTCGAGGACGAGCAGGAATTAGGCTTGGGGATGCTTGATACGTCTCCAACGTATCTATATTTTTTTCATTGTTCCATGCTATTATATTACCCCTTTTGGATGTTTATGGGCTTTATTTTACACATTTATATCAATTTTGGGACTAACCTACTAACCGGAGGCCCAACCCGTATTGCTGTTTTTTTGCCTATTTCAGTATTTCGAAGAAAAGGAATATCAAACAGACATTAAAAGTGCTTTTCTAAATGGTGAAATAGAGGAGGAAGTTTATGTTAAGCAACCTCCCGGCTTTGTTAATCCTAAGAAACCTAATCATGTTTACAAACTTCACAAAGCTCTTTATGGTCTTAAACAAGCTCCTAGAGCATGGTATAAATGCTTGACCAAGTTCCTTATTGAAAAAGGCTTTGGAATTGGAAAAATTAATTCTACTCTTTTTACAAAAAGGGTTAATGGGGAACTATTTGTGTGCCAAATCTATGTTGATGATTATATTTGGTTCAACTAACCCTCACTTTAGTGAAAAGTTTGGAAAGCTAATGTCGGAGAAGTTTGAGATGTCGATGATGAGTGAACTCAAATTCTTTCTTGGTTTGCAAATCAAGCAAACTAAGGAAGGTACCTTTGTCTCTCAAACGAAGTACACCAAGGACTTATTCAAGAATTTCAATATGCAAGACTGCAAAGGTATGACTAAACCCATGCCTACTAGTGGACATCTTGATTTGACCAAAGATGGTGAACCGGTTGATCAAAAGGTTTATCGCTCTATGATTGGTTCATTGTTATATCTATGTGCTTCATTGATACGTCTCCAACGTATCTATAATTTTTTATTGTTCCATGCTATTATATTACCCCTTTTGGATGTTTATGGGCTTTATTTTACACATTTATATCATTTTTGGGACTAACCTACTAACCGGAGGCCCAGCCCGTCTTGTTGTTTTTTTTGCCTATTTCAGTATTTCAAAGAAAATGAATATCAAACGGAGTCCAAACATAATGAAACCTTCGGGAGCGTGATTTTTGGAACGAACATGATCCAGAGGACTTGGAGTGCAAGTCAAGAAGCAGCCGAGTCCTCCACGAGATAGGAGGGCGCCCCCCCTCTATAGGGCGCGCCCCCTGTCTCGTGGGCCCCTCAGGCATCCACCGACGTACTTCTTCCTCCTATATAAGGATACATACCCCAAAAACATCCAAGGAGCCAACAAAACACAATTTCCACTGCCGTAACCTTCTGAATCTGCGAGATCCCATCTTGGAGCCTTCGCCGACACTCTGCCGGAGGGGGAATCGACCACGGAGGGCCTCTACATCAACATCCTTGCCCCTCCTATGAGTTGTGAGTAGTTTAGCACAGACCTTCTGGTCCATAGTTATTAGTTAGATAGCTTCTTCTCTCTTTTTGGATCTCAATACAATGTTCTCCCTCTCTCTTGTGGAGATCTATTCGATGTAAACTCTTTTTGCGGTATGTTTGTCGAGATCCGACGAATTGTGGGTTTATGATTAAGTTTATCTATGAATAATATTTCAATCTTCTCTGAATTCTTTTATGTATGATTGAGTTATCTTTGCAAGTCTCTTCGAATTATCAGTTTGGTTTGGCCTACTAGATTGATCTTTCTTGCCATGGGAGAAGTGCTTAGCTTTGGGTTCAATCTTGTGGTGTCCTTTCCCAGTGGCAGCAGGGGCAGCAAGGCACGTATTGTATTGTTGCCATCGAGGATAACAAGATGGGGTTTATATCATATTTCTTGAGTTTATCCCTCTACATCATGTCATCTTGCTTAATGTGTTACTCTGTTCTTTATGAACTTAATACTCTAGATGCAGGCAGGAGTCGGTCGATGTGTGGAGTAATAGTAGTAGATGCAGGCAGGAGTCGGTCTACTTGTCACAGATGTGATGCGTATATACATGATCATGCCTAGATATTCTCATAATTATTTGCTTTTCTATCAATTGCTCGATAGTAATTTGTTCACCCACCGTAATACTTATGCTATCTTGAGAGAAACCACTAGTGGAACCTATGGCCCCCGGGTCTATCTCTTATCATATTTTCTCCCAATCTACTTTTATTTGCATCTTTACTTTTTGCATCTATATTATAAAATACCAAAAAAATATTTATCTTATCTTACTATCTTTATTTGATCTCACTTTCGCAAGTGGCCATGAAGGGATTGACAACCCCTTTATTGCGTTGGTTGCGAGTTCTTTGTTTGTTTGTGTAGGTGCATGGGACTTTTGAGGAGTCTCCTACTAGATTGATACCTTGGTTCTCAAAAACTGAGGGAAATACTTATGCTACTATTACTGCATCACCCTTTCCTCTTCAAGGAAAACCAACGCAAGCTCAAGACGTAGCACAGTGGCAAAGACCGTGCTTGCCATCGAGGGATCTGACGACACCGGCGCCGCCAAGAAGCCCAAGACAAGTGACCCTGGCAAGGAGGTTGCCGGGTGTGCCGCTTGTCGGGCCTTGGCGGCTGTCGACAAGCCAAGAGGCTCCGACAAGCAGTATTGCAAGATCCACCGCACCAAGGGCCACGATCTCCAGAACTGTCGGCAGGTGGAGCTGCTCGCTGAGAAGCAGAAAGCCGAGTATGAGAGGCGAGACAAGGAGAAGGGTCAAGAGGGTGTCGAAGGGTCCGACAAGAAGCGTGGCAGCCAAGGAGGCCGCCACGGCAATGATAATCAGCAAGAGAGGCCTGCTCTGGGCCGCGACAAGAAGCAGGAAGACAATGATCATGACGAGGGCGATGAGTCCGGCGACCACGAGTTCCAGAAAGCCACAGAAGCCATGTGCGTCGAGGGTGGCGCCTCGCTGCATACATCCCACCACCAGCTCAAGCAGTGGGCGCGTGAGATCACAACGGTGGAGCCGTTGATCGACGCATGGAAGCCGCTGAGGTGGTCCAGCACGCCTATCATCTTTGACACCGAGGACCACCCTGACCGCACTACCACGGTCGGGTGCTTGCCATTGTTGGTCTCACCAACAATCCACAACCTCAAGGTGACGAAGATGCTGGTTGATGGCGGGGCCGCTCTGAACTTGATCTCGCCCGTTGTGATCAAGAGGTTGCAAATCCCTAATGGAGACCTCGAGGAGACGGGCACATTTTAAGGTGTCAACCCGGGGAGGAGCCAGCCGAAGGTAAAGGTCACGCTGCCCGTGACGTTCGGAGGTGAGCTGAACCACAGGACGGAGAGGATTGTCTTCGATGTAGCCGAGATCCCCTTGCCCTACAACGGGATCCTCGGCCGCTCGGTGCTAGCCAAATTCATGGCGGCTTCACATTACGCCTACAACATGTTGAAGATGCCCGGGCCGATGAACATCATCACCATCCCCTCCGACAAGAAAGATGTGTTGATTTGCACCGACCAATTCTATCGGGAAGCAGTTGCAGCAGCTGCCGCCAAGGCACCTGCTCCTGCCGATGGAACCCCGGGAGGGAAGAAGAATGGTGAGACCCCTCGCACCTACTCCGGCAAGCGCACCTCTTCAGGGTGTTGCGCTCCCGTTGAGGAAGTGCCATAGAGCTCCGCCGGCAAGAGCAAGAAGTCCAGAGCTGCACCACCAGAGACCAAGAAGGTGCCCGTCAAGGAGGACGGCACGGGGGGAGCTTTCACCATAAGCTCCACCCTCGACAACAAATAGGAATGTGAGCTTGTCACTTTCCTGCGGGCAAATGTCGATGTGTTTGCATGGCAAGCTTCCGACATCCCCGGCGTTCCCAGGGAAGTAATTGAGCACCATCTTGTTGTCTGTCCTCATGCACGGCCCGTCAAGTAGAAGGTTGGGAAGCAAGCTCTGGAGAGGTAGGAGTTCATCACAGAGGAGAGCAAAAAACTAGAGGCGGTAGGCTTGGTAAGAGGAGTACTCCATCCGACGTGGTTGGCCAATCCGGTAGTAGTGCGCAAGGCAAACGGGAAGTGGAGACTGTGTATCGATTACACGGACATTAATAAGGCCTGTCCAAAGGATCCCTTCCCGTTACCGCGCATTGACCAGATTGTTGACTCCATGGCTGGGTGTGACGTGTTATATTTCCTCGACGCCTACTCTAGATACCACCAGATCTTCATGACGAAAGAGGACGAGGAGCAGACAGCATTCATCACCCCATGTGGTATGTATTGCTTTTTACGGATGCCTTTCGGGTTGAAGAGTGCTGGCTCAACCTTTGCAAGGGCGGTCCAAATTGGTTTTGAGCCTCAGCTACATAGAAATATGGAAGCTTATATGGATGACATAGTGGTCAAAACCAAGGACAAAGCAACCCTTGTGCAAGATCTGGAGGAAACATTTGCAAACCTGCGCAAGATCAACCTCAAATTGAACCCTGAGAAGTGTGTCTTCGGCGTCCCGTCTGGCAAGCTTCTCAGGTTCTTTGTGTCCCAGCGCGGGATCGAAGCAAACCTGGATAAGATCAAGGCCATCGAACAAATTGAGGCACCCAAACGGATCAAGGACGTCCATCGGCTCACTGGCTGCGTTGCTGCCATAAGCCGATTCATCTCCAAATCCGCGGAGCGTGCCCTTCCTTTTTTCAAGATCTTGAAGAAAGCAGGGCCAATGGAGTGGACCCCAGAGGCCGAAGCAGCACTGTAGGATTTGAAGAAATACCTTTCCTCTACCCTAGTGCTGGTTGCGCCCAAACCACAAGAACTGTTGCTGCTTTATCTAGCGGTAACAAATCAGGTGGTTAGCGCCGCACTACACTACAAAAAAATACACTTCCATGATGATACGTGTTTGTCATAGTAGGTCACGTTTTTTGTCATGCATGTACATCCATGACGATTTTATGACAGAATCAAGATAGTCATACCTGTGCTGTCGTAGAAGTGTTCCATGACATTACCAAAATTATCATCAAGGAAGTGTCCACTTCCATGACGATAAATCGCGCGTCACAGAAGTGCTTTCGTCAAGGGTGACCGACACGTGGCATCCACCGTAACGAAACGCCGTTAAGCTATCGGGTCGGGTTTTCGATCCGATAACCCGTTAACAGCCCCGACCAATGGGGATTTTCCACGTGTAAAATCATCATTGGCTGGAGGAAACACGTGTCGGCTCATCGTTGGGGCAGATGTCATCCACTCATTGGACGGAAGGCGCCTATGATACGTCGACACGTGGCACGGCCCAACAGAGGCCCATTCCTGTGAAAAGGCCGGCCCGTTTGACTTGGTCAAAAGGTGGCGGGCCGGCCCATGGAAAGCCTATTAACGGCCTGTTCGCATATAGCCCATTTACAGCCCGCTAACCCAAGGCCCGTTACGCCCTATCCGAATTAGGCCTAGTAGCGTCATCTGGGCCATCCAATATGATTCCAGCCCGTTTTCACTTCTGGCGCACGTATGGCCCATGACGTCTTTCGGCCCATATGAGGCCCTATGTAACTCTTGGCCTATTAACGGCTCGTGGTGAAACTGGCCCGTAATGAACAGTGTATCACTTTACACCCATTAACGGCCCGTGGTGAAACTGGCCCGTAATGAACAGTGTATCACTTTCTACCCATAACGGCCCGTTATTCCGTTGGGCCGTTTCCAGCCCATGTTATCTTTCGGCCTTCTCAGAGCCCATTTATTCTTGGGCTTATTTCCAGCATTCGTTTACTTACGGTCCGTTACTGTCATTTTCTGCTTGTGGGCCAAATTCAGCCCGTAGTTCCAGTCGGCCCGTTTGTGGTCCGTTAATACGTTGGGCCATTTTCATAGTGTCATCAAATACGGCCTATTAACGATGGCCCGTTATGGTCGGCCCATGAACGGACGATTCCAACTCTAGCCCGTTTACGGCCATAATGCGGTCTATTTGGCCCATGTTTGGCCAATCGATCATACGGCCCGTATAAGGCCCATTGATGATATGGCCCACAGAAGGCCCATTGTTTCTATGGCCCGTAGGAGGCCCATTGTTTCTATGGCCCATAGAAGGCCCACTGTTTCTACGGCCAGTAGGAGGCCCAGTGTCACTACAGTAAATATTAGCCCATGGTTATTGTGGCCTAGTTTTAAAAAGGGCCATTTGCATTTCTGCCCCTAACTCGAACCACCTACTCAGATTTGCCCCTAATTTCAAAGCATGCTCAAATTTGCCCCTCTGCTGTTAAGTCACTACTCAGAAATGCCCTTCCGTCCAGTCAAAGGCCTTTGACCGTCAAAGGCCCATGTGTACTGTAGCAGACGGAAAGTGCTACAGTATTGGACGGGAAGTGCTATAGTACTGTATGGAAGGGCATTTCTGAGTAGTGACTTAACGGCGGAGGGGTAAATTTGAGCATGCTTCAAAATTAGGGGCAAATCTAAGTAGTGGGTTCGAGTTAGGGGCACAGATGTAAATGTCCCTTTTAAAAAATAGGTTATTGCAGCCACTAG
This sequence comes from Triticum timopheevii, assembly GCA_963921465.1. NCBI lineage: Eukaryota > Viridiplantae > Streptophyta > Magnoliopsida > Poales > Poaceae > Triticum > Triticum timopheevii. The sequence continues at coordinate 113,265,051 of OY997270.1, forward strand.
CAAACCGCGGAAAAAGAACCGCCATGACTACAAGCAAACAAATAAACAAGACAACAAGGAAATAAATAAGCAAGCAACTAACGCTAGGCTATCACGGCTATTGCACATATTACATCCACTGGGCATCAAAGTTCGCCACCAGTGCAAATATAGGGAACAAAGCAGCATATCATAAACACTGGTTGTCAAAGTTGGCGACTAGCGCAAATAAACGCCGCAGCAAAACAAATCCAGAACTGAAACCACTTCAGAAGATCTCAAGAAACAATATCCTGGGTACCCATAATGCTGGCAAGATGCTTAGCAAGCTTATTAACTTTCTCTTGTTGGGCGCTTAAATCCTCCAGCGCTTGCTGTTGCACCAGAAAATATGCATCTGAATTCTGCAGGGACTTCCTCAGTCCTTCAGCTTCCTGTCGCAGCACATCTGATCGATGTCTTTCAACTTGAAGTTGAGACTTAAGAAGACGAACTGATTCGGGCAGCGAGTTCTAAGAGCTTGTGCCAGCAGTAGTGGCCAGTAACTCGAACACTACATCAAGACAGGACTTTTGGGTTCCCTCACTGTCGTCAAGATAGTTTTTATCAGCTTTCTTGGAGACCAACAGGGATGTCTCACTATCTTGAACCTTATCTGCATTACTTCCTTTACCATTGGATAACGCGGTACTGTTCTCCAATATTTTGTCCGCATTCTAAAAGAGAAACAAGCAGACACATCACATGTTTACCATGTTGTATATGAAACTCATTTCGGTAAATGAGTTCAGTAGTAAAGTGGACAGGATAACAGCATGAAACAAACATATATCTATGTACCATGGTCACTTTATGGTCTATATCATTCTAGTTTTTGTTGCCAAATCAAGATAGAGACACAGTTCAAATAATATTTGTTCAAGACAAAGCATAATAGACAGAATATAAGTGTGGGTAACTATAGAGCAATAACAACACTTGTAATGTGCATGACATGAGAACATAACTGTTTATTCAATTGAAACTGAAATCAACATAGAGCAGGTTACAACAGCAAACCAGTTAAAGAAACAGGTTTAAAACATACCTGTTGCACCATTGGAGTTTCAATTCCATCCTTCAAATTTGAAAATAGTTGGTATGAGTAAATACAGTAATGCAAGAGCAAAGGAGTATGAACCATAGCTACAGAACCTGACCTGAGAACAAATCTTCTTCTCCTTTAAGCGTTGAGTTGGGATTCTGAGTGGTGGTCCTCGTGCTTTGGGCACTGCAGTTCCCTTACTAACTGCTCGTGTTTGGGTGCTCTGTGGTGGAAACGGTGCTGTGTCAACTGGAACTGGGTTACTATCTGTCGGGGTTGGGGTTAGAAGGGGCATGGCTGGTTCTTTGTCCAACTAGGTAGGGGTACAATCTGCGAGAGTCTGGGTTATGTGTGGTGGATTGGTCCTTGGGCAAGTACAACCGTGGTTCTATCTGCATCAACTGGTAGCACTATCTTTTCTGAAGACCGTGTTGTTACTCCCTTAGATACTGCCATCATGCTCTCCAATTCAAATGGTTGATAAACAAGAAAAGTAATTGAAAGTATAGACATTGTATGATAGACAGGTGCAATGGATAGTGGGGAATAAAAGAGGGCATGAAATAATTCATATTTATGTTGTCTAACCAAACAGGATAGCATGATACAATTTCACATATATGATGGCTAACTAAACAGGATAGCATGACACAATTTCACATTATGATGGCTAACTAAAAAAGATGGAAAGACATAGTTCAAAATATGAGACTATGTAAACAGGATGACATGACATAACTATATAATGTGTTTATTAAATAGGTTGGCAAGCCATAATTCACATACATTCATGGATAGAATGCCATAATTCTAAATATGATGACTGTAAACACTAAACAGGATGAGATGATATAACTATATGATGTCTTTATTAAATGGGTTGCCATGCCATAATTCAGATAGATGATGTGTATGTACTATGTAAACATGATGGCATGATATAATTCAAATATATGATTTATATAGTAAGCAAGTAAGCAGATGGCAGTCCATATATGATGTAAAAACTAAGCAATGCAAGACAACATGCATGACATGGGTAATATAACCCTGCCAAGTTTGAGCATAGACCTCAGGGGGGAAATAGGACTGGTCATTGGTCTCTGAATCCTCCTCTAAGGAGCTCTCTGTAACCAGCAAGATGTCTGCTTCAGCAGGTAGCATTGTCTGCTCTGAATACCTTGTTTTCACTCCAGATACTTCCATCACCGCTTCAAATGGCTGATGCACAGGAAGAGTAGTTGAATATACAAACGTTGCTGACAAATGGAACACGTAATACAAAAAATGATAGCATGATATAATTCACATACATGATGATTGGCTAAACAGCATGGCATTGCATAATTCACATATATAATGCCTTTGCAACAAGATAGCAATGCATAATTCACATATATGGTAATTAGACACTGAACAGGTGGCATTCACACAAAGCATGTCTAAACTAATCAAATGACATAGCAATGTGAGACACCATACGCACGATATGAGCAACATAACCCTGCCAAGTTAGAGCATACACCTCGGGGGGGAATAGGACTGGTCATCTTTCCCTGAATCCTCCTCTGAGGAGCTATCCGTAACCAGCAAGATATGCGCTTCGTCAGATAGCATAGTCTACTCTGAAGACCTTGTTTTCACTCCAGAATTTGCCATCACCGTGTCTAATGGCTGATGCACACGAAGAGCAGTTGAATATACTAACATTGTTGACAATTGTAATATGTAACAAAAAAAGGATGGCCTGATATAATTCACATATAAGATGACTGGCTAAGCAGGATGTCATTTCAAAATTCACATATATGATGCCTGGCTAAACAAGATGGCATTGCATAATTCACATAAACGATGAATAAACTAAACAGATGGCATTCGCACAAAGGATGTCTAAACTAAGCAGATGACATATTTGATGTATAAAGTAAGCAATGCAAGACACCATATGCATGATATAACCAACATCAGCATGCCAAGTTAGAGCGAAGACCTCAGGGGGTAAATAGGAGTTGTCTTCTCCTTCTGAATCCCCCTCAGAACAGATATCTTCCTCTCGATTACAATCCGAAATGTGTGGAGATGGGGCTGCCTTTGCGCCTACCATGGAGCGACGTCTGCATGAAATTTTACTGCCACGCAAGGCTCATCTCTTCTGCTCTACATGTTCAGTTCCATTGTTTACAATAACTGTCATGCATAGGAATAAAAGATAGTGAGATTATGTAAGGAGTGCATGCAGAAATCCAGAGTGATGGTAGCAACCTGTGGATAGACCCAAAACCAATAATAGCAGGCAGATAATGGCTTCAGTTAAAAAATACAGATAATGGCTTCTTTACTGTTTGTTTCCCACCCAACATGAAACTCATACTAGACACCGGAGATTAACCAGGTAGTAGATAGATACTATTGATAGCGACCCCGATATGTACCCCACAACCATTTAAAAACTCAAGTTTGACCATTGGTTTGGAGCTGACTCAGAGTCTAATCAGTGAACATGACGATAAAGTAGCATGTAATATTAAGCGATGCATAACGTAAGCAGACACGAAAGAGTGCGACCTCTCTTGCGGACCCGTGTAGTCCTCGAGGTCATCTGCTCGGTTGATGATGGTAATGCAGTTTTCATGGCTGCCAGCGGCGGGGAAGAAGATCTGAGGCGGCGAAAGATAGTCTGGAGGCCGGATCCCTGCTGTGCTAGACCCTTCTGTCGTTGGAGCAGCTGAGCTAGGGTGGACGACGACGCAGCAGGAGCGGGACAAACCACGCAAGGTTTTCTTTGACAACTATCCATAAGAGAAGTAATTCTGTAAGGGCTCGTTTGAATTGGAGGATTCCAACAATGCAGGGATAGGAAATAGACAGGAATATGATAGGAATGCACGTGCAAAATAGAGAATTTAAAAACACAGGATTTCTGCCAATCTGGGTGTTTGATTCACAACAATTGGAAGATCACAGGATGCAAAGAAGCATGGTGAGATTAAGTCAAACCACAAGAAAATGTACGGTTATAATGCTATTATGCTACTATCTCTTAGTCTTGTGCTTCATGAATAGGAATTTGAAAAGGAGGACAAGTGAAAATTAAAATTCCTACTTTTTTCTTTCAAGGAGACACTAAAGGAACAAATCCGTGTGCTCAGTTGACAATATATATAACATGTAGAGTAAAAAAGAGATGCAACAAGTGTACAACCTCTTTGGCGAAGCCATGTCGATCTCAGCGTGATTGGGTTGGCCGGTGAGGATGCTCCGGCTGACTTTGCTGTCGGAGGAGGGGAAGAAGATCTTAGGCGTATGGAGATGGAGCCCGAGGTACTACTCCGCTGTGATGGAGGGTTTCATCGTTGGAGCAGCTCTGGTGAGTTGGACGACACCGAGGATGAAGCAAGACAAGAGAGACAACGAATAATGCTAACCTGAGTGGAATTCTAATAGCATCTCTAATACATGACGTAAAATACATAACCACGAAGTGCTAGATGTAAAATACATCAGCCGCTCATCTCTGAACTTAACTGTCGAAACTGAACTTAACTGTCGAAAGTAAACTTAACTGTCGAAACTGAACTTAACTGTCGAAACTGAATTTTGCTGTCAAAACTGAACGCACTAGCAAGGTGAGGCTACACGTCGGTCGACTGACTTTTTCATCTCTGGTCAGTCGATTTTGTAGCTGTTGGATACGAAATCAAGGGCCCGCGGTTCATCTTCAACCTCCACCCCCCTGAGCCGCCAGCCACCACTGGCCAAACGGCAGCCCCCCGCCGCCCGCGGCCGGTGGTGCGCCGCCCCGCCCCGAAAACACTCCCCACCGCCGGTCCGCCGCCGCCCCGGCCATCCCTCTAGGCCCCCCCCCCCCCCCCGTGCCGAGCTTTTTCTCCGGCGATCCCCACGCCACCGCCCCGCCAGCACCGGCGACCACCGCCCCCATCCTGAACCCTAAGATAGATAGTGGGGTACCTCTTCGGTGAGCCCCCCTCCCCGCTGCATCTGGTTCTTCCTTCACGCCGGCGAGCCCACCCCTTGAAAATCGACTGACCCAAAAGTCGATTCAGTCGACTGATGTGTAGCCAAATCGGAGCAGCATCGCAAGCAAGAGCAAGAGCAAGAGCAGCAGCGCGAGCAAGAGCAATAGCAAGAGCAGACCAGGCAGGGGACCGAGAGCAAGAGCAGAGCAGCAGCGCGAGCGAGAGCTAAAGCAGCAGCAGCTCCTACTAATGTGGATGTAGCCGCCGAGGGAGCGACGCCGTGGAGGAAGTGTCCGGCGACGCCGCCGTGGATGGATCCGCGTTGTGTCGGCTCGGGACCGAGCGCCGGCAGCACCATGAGATCGAATCAAGAAGAAAATGCAGCGATTAGTGTACAACCTCTTTGGTGGCGCCGATTAGGCCGCAGCTTCATCCGAGGAAACGGTGATGATGATGCTCTTCCGGTGGCACAGGTGAAGACGGTGGTGTGGGAATGGAGGTGGCGCGAAAGACGAGGGGAACGTCGGGGCAGCTCCTTGGAGGTGGAGGACGGGGTGGCTGAACCGGCGGGAAGATGAGATCGACAACGGATCCTCATCCGGTACAGTGGATGAGGGACGTCGAGGTGTTGCTGTGGACGTCGTCGTCGGGGAAGAGGCTCCGGATGGGTGGTGGACGGAGCAGGGTGTGGGGTTTCGTCACGGGTTTTCACGGCCTCGGTGTATGAATGGGTGGGCAGATGGGATGGCAGTGGGGAACCATGGCTTAGAGACGCGCTTGTCCGAAATGTGGGGTAAGTTATGAAAGTACCCCCCCCCACACCGATTTGAGGCGGTTCTTTCGGTTCAGGGGTACCACGGGCATTTCACGTGTCGGGATTTCACAAGAGGTGGGAGTTTTCACGCGCGTTGCAATTTCGGAATAGCAAGGCACGGGTTGAGATGGAGGGAGTTGTCGGAGCACAACGAGACAAAGATATATCTTAAATATTTCGGGCTAACAAGGCGCGGGTTGAAATTTCCGGACAAGCCTAACATGTACTGTACCAAATCAATGTGCACTACAAATGTCATTCAAAACTTTGAATTCATGTTATGTTCAACTAAAATATTTCGCTACGTGTATAATGCATGCAACCTACTACTCAAATGAACGTTTTAGTGCATTCCAAACGTATATACTACCGCTTCAATATGAACTAAATTTGAATAAGATCTACAGTAATGATTGTTGTGAAGTCAAAGCATTTGAATTTGTTTCTCTGTTTTAGTAAGATCTACAATCATCATTATTGTCAAGTTAAACCATCGTTTGTGTATTATCTTCACAGCACACCACATGATTAGTCTCGAGTTACATATGAACTATGTGTACTATATGAACTTGAACTAGATTTTTTGAATCCACTTTATTTTGATTTCAAATCACATTACATTTCTAGCTCTATCTAGATCTTCATAATCTAAACCATGTCTCATATGTATAATGTGTTTATCACATTATGTATGGTGCCCCACCCCCTACGCCTGCAAGTATTTAGATGTGAGTTGCAAACACCACACATTACCACAAATTCAAATAAAATGTGAGAATGTTTGATATATAGTATTGTTTAGATTGCTCGATATTTAGTTGTAAGCTGCAAACGCCGCACATTATCACAAATTCAAATAAAATGTGAGATTGTTTGATGTATAGTATGGTTTAGATTGTTCGGCATTTAGATGTGAGTTGCAAACGCCATGCATTATCACATTATGGTATAACATGTGCACAACACGTGTATCACCGCTATATTCATGCATGCAATGTTTAAAACACTATGATCTCCTATTCAAATATATGAATCCGCTTTCATATCAAATTATGATCTTTGTTAGTCTCTTACACCCACACAATGCTCTAACCTTTGTAGCTACCACTAACTTTCTCTCATGCATGCACACGCCGTCCTCGCCCTCCCCCTCCCTCGGCATTCTATCCACCGGGCACATTCATTTTTTTCTTTAGGTCGTTCTCCCAGAGTCTCCACAACTCCTTTCCGACACACACCGATTGATAAACCTCTCCAGCGATGCCTGCCTACAGCATACATACACAGCTTCAATCTCCTCCATTATGTGTCCTTGCCTCGTGTCTCTCATACGGTCAGACACACGTGTAAACTCTCGCCCCTCTTTTCATCGATCTCACAACCGCACACTCCTCCCCTATCTATCTAGTAGTTGGGCCTCTCGCACCACCTCCTAGCTCCATTCTCTCTTTCTATCCGTCTCGCTGGGCCTTATTTGCCTCTAACAAATGGACGTACACCGACTGATCTCTCGCTATACATATAGCTAGCTAGGTCCTTATAACTCATTTTTACCCACACGTCGATCAATCTACCTCATTAGTTGTGTCTCTCCCTTCCTCCGACAAACAACAATTGATCTACCGATCTAGTTAGGTTTGCTTACCAAACACATGGTTCCTCTTCATCATCCATGGATGCATCCCGACAGATCTATCACGCACAGGCACACACAGAAACACATCCCCACTCTTATTGATAACATTGCAGTTCCACCCTCAGTTTGTCTAGTAGGCCTCTCCCAACATCTCTGAGAAGCAACTCCATCACCCATCCAGCACTCTACCCCTCTCCCTCCCTCTCCCTCCCTCTCTCTCTCTCCTCTCTCTCTCTGTCCCATCATATTTCCCGTCCTTCAGTTATGTATGGATGTCGACCAATCTCCCTCAAGACATAGCTGGGTCTCTCCTCAACACATATATGAGTCGTTCTACCTCTATAGTTAGGCCTCTGCCTACCCCTCCCCCACCCCCTCCCCCCACACACACCGATACATCAAGCGCTCTAGTTATGTCTCCCTGCCACACACAAACTTGACATGTGCCCTCTAACGTTCCGGTAAGCCACTCGCCCTATATCTTTGACTTGCACACACACACACACACACAATTTCGATGGCTCTCTTCATCGATCTCGCACCCACCCACTTGATCCTCTCTTCGACTCTATCGATAGCTATGACCCCTCCCTCTCTTCTTGTGGATTGCCTGACCCTCTATGTATGATATAGATAGGCCTCCATTTCACACACATTGCATGCAAAATTTTGTTTGAGATGTCATCGACACATATTCCCACAAATAATTCATGAAATCAACCCCCACCCCACCCCCACCCCCACCCCAAAACAAAAAACACTCATGATCTTACTTCCTATCCGTTAAGGCGAATTTGGTTCAGATCTTCTTGTTGTGAGTTGTTTGAATTCCGCATCATGAGAGGTCAGTAATAGCCTTCTTTCACATGATTCTGCAGTGTCCTTTCATATGTTGTGCTACTTGTACGATAATGTTGCTTGATTTTAGTGAACTGCACAAATGGAGACAAGACTTCCAATCTGTATGTGCACTGTAATATCCCACTGAGGTAAGATAAGGATATTTCACAACTGCTGGCTTGTATTGTGCCACTTTCATCAGAAAATTAAGTTTAGTACTATACTTGTGCTCCCTAATTGACATGCCAAATCTTACATTGAAGGCGAAGCTTGTTTGTTATTGAACCAAGTGATGAAGGGGAAGAACAAGCGGAAGAAAAACAAAAATCAACTCCCGGTGCTGTAATGAAGCACTGGAACTATGATGACACAAGTAATGATATAGTTTTGCATCTTAATTTATTGCTATGGCTGGAACGAGCAATTGTTTTGCCACTGATTTGATGCCATACATAATTATCTCTACTTGTGCAAACAGGGATCTTCTTTGAAGATACCATATATTTTAGTGGAACTGCACAAGAAGATTTTGGAAACGTTAAACTAATCGAGGAGTATATAGTAAGCATGGCCACCCCCGTAGATAGCAACAGATGGTTCCAGAGAAGTGCTTCATCTGTATGCTCTACACAATCAGCCTCCTGACAAAGGTTGGTATTCGCCCACTGATTTCATCCATATGACTGAGCTTTGTCATCTCTATTGGTGTTGTGCTACTGTTTAGATACTGTCATGAAAAAGTGGTATTGTCCTTGAGAAGTGCTTCATCTGTGTTGTTTTAAATATTTCCTTTCCTTTTTTTCGAGCAAACAGGGATGCTAGCATTTAGTAGTCCTCTTGTCTTTGCACAACAGGATCAACTTCCTCTAAAGAAGAATATGGAGTACGTGAAGTGACTAGTTCCGATTATGCCAGGATGAAGAAGCCCTGTCTATCTTCTCATCAGAAGGAGCAGTTGAAGGATGGTTACATTACTCCCCACAAGACCAAACTAACTTCAGCTCAGAAGGACTGACAAATCTCCATGTTTTTGCTATGATGCGCGAGTACAATGTTGTTCTAGGATTCTTTCTGGTGAGTTCCATTTTTCTAAAAGTGTGCTCTACATGGACCATGTATGTGCCTGTTGAAACTGTCAATTCATAGTACAGTTTGCTTTATACTAATCACTTTTTTGTATTTGTGCAAACAGGGATGCTCAGCTTGATTTCATTGGGAACTGCACAAAATGTTCATGAATACATCGAATCATTCATTTCCACCACAAGAAAGGAGGTGCCCATAAGTTTAAGGCGTTGCAACATATAAGGGCGAAATCATACAAGCTACGCGCGAATTTGGTTGATTTTGGTGGAACTGCACAAAAAGAACAGCTAGTTTATTTAGCATGAGGTGCCATGTCAATGTCCGAACTGATGGCAAACCCTGCCCATTCCACAATCGTAGGCATTTGATATTTTGGAATGGGACAACCTTGTCAAATTTTTCTCATTGATTTTAGCAAGATATGCGTTTGATATTTTCAAATGGGACGCCCTTTGCTGTCAGCAGGGTCGATCAATTTTTTCGTTATTCTTTAGTTATGAAGTAAATATTGCCTCTGACATGTGAGTCGCTGAGATGCATAATCATCGATTGTTTTGAATGTTCTCTATGAATTGCCAGGCCTCTGTGTTTGATTGCAATGTACAGAAACGCTAAAAAGCTGCTCAAACTCTTTGCACTCCTACTGTTCCTTTTTACTTTGCACATTGTGAAAGTGCATACCTTTCTGTATAAGATTGGTCAAAGTAGAGATACTTTGAATACAGACAAAACTTGTATGCAGACTAGAAAGGACCGGAGGGAGTACATGTGAAACTGCTGCAAACGAGGTGATCACCCTGGGAATAATGCTAGTACGTATTGTTTTGCATGTTCATCCAATGCCAGTGATACATGAATTCGAACTAATCGAAATAAATTCATTCATACACGGTCGGATTTCATATAAACATGCCGGATTTCATTACATTTCATACATTCTTCAACTAAAAAGGGGTGCGCTGGAGGTATAATTAAATAACCGAAGCTACCCACCTGTGTCCCGCTGAGCCGAACAGAAGCTTCAGTGACTTAACTGCAGCTGCAGTTCCGTAACTGACATGTGGCATGTTGGGCCCACGTGTCAGTCAGCCAACTGCACCAGCAGTTAAGTAGAAGCAGCGTTCTTCTCCAGCGCAACTCTCCGACTCCACGTCACCGCCAAGAAGCTAACCGGCTGTCAATGGTCAACCCGCCTAGCTTGGCTTCAACCGGAGGGTAGCAGCGGTGGCCTTACTTGGACACGAGCGGCGGCGACCTACTGTGTTCTACTCTTCCTCGTTTTCTGTGTGGCGCGGCCTCGTTGGCAGCGGGGCGGGGCCTCGGCGGAGCCGGCGATGTCCTCTGTCTCGTTGCCGGTGGGCGGCACCTCAGCAGAGCGGTGGAAATCCTCCCCCACGTTGTCGGCTGATACGTCCATTTTGCATCATGCTTTTATATCAATATTTATTGCATTATGGGCTGTTATTACACATTATATCTTACACATTATATCTCAATACTTATGGCTATTCTCTCTTATTTTACAAGGTTTACCATGAAGAGGGGGAATGCCGGCAGCTGGAATTCTGGTTGGAAAAGGAGCAAACGTTGGAAACCTATTCTGCACAACTCCAAAAATCCTGAAACTCCACGAAACAACTTTTTGGATTTTATAAGAATTTATGAGCAAAAGAAATAGGCCAGGGGGCCCACACCCTGTCCAGGAGACAGGGGCGCGCGCCCCCTGTAGGGCGCGGACCCCTATCTCCTGGGCCCCCTGGTGGGCCTCCGGCGTCCATCTTCTGCTATATGAAGGGTTTTGTCCTGGAAAAAATCGTGGGCAAGCTTACGGGACGAAACTCCGCCGCCACGAGGCGGAACCTTGCGGAATCAATCTAGGGCTCTGGCGGAGCTGTTCTGCCGGGGACACTTCCCTCCGGGAGGGGAAATCATCACCAACGTCATCACCAACGATCCTCTCTTCGGGAGGGGGTCAATCTCCATCAACATCTTCACTAGCACCATCTCCTCTCAAAACCCTAGTTCATCTCTTGTATCCAATCTTGTATCAAAACCACAAATTGGTACTTGTGGGTTGCTAGTAGTGCTGATTACTCCTTGTAGTTGATGCTAATTGGTTTACTTGGTGGAAGATCATATGTTCAGATCCTTTATGAATATTATTACTCCTCTGATTATGAACATGAATATGCTTTGTGAGTAGTTACGTTTGTTCCTGAGGACATGGGTGAAGTCTTGCTATTAGTAGTCATGTGAATTTGGTATTCGTTCGATATTTTGATGAGATGTATGTTGTCTTTCCTCTAGTGGTGTTATGTGAACGTCAGCTACATGACACTTTACCATTATTTGGGCCTAGAGGAAGGCATAGGGAAGTAATAAGTAGATGATGGGTTGCTAGAGTGACAGAAGCTTAAACCCTAGTTTATGCGTTGCTTCGTTAGGGGTTGATATGGACCCATATGTTTAATGATGTGGTTAGGCTTACCTTAATACTCCTTTTTTGTAGTTGCGGATGCTTGCAATAGGGGTTAATCATAAGTGGGATGCTTGTCCATGTTAGGGCAGTACCAAAGTGCCGGTCCACCCACATATCAAATTATCAAAGTACCGAACGCGAATCTTATGAACCTGATGAAAACTAGCTTGACGATAATTCCCAATGTGTCCTCGGGAGCTCCATCTTCATTATTAGAATTTGTCCAGGCTTATCCTTTGCTACATAAAGGATTGGGCCACCTTGCTGCAATTTAATTACTTTTTTCTCGTTACTATTTATCTTATCACAGAACTATCTATCACCTACTATTTCAGTGCTTGCAGAGAAAACCTTACTGAAAACCGCTTATCATTTCCTTCTGCTCCTCGTTGGGTTCGACACTCTTACTTATCAAAAGGACTACGATAGATCCCCTATTCTTGTGGGTCATCAAGACTCTTTTCTGGCGCCGTTTCCGGGGAGTGTAGCGCTTTTGGTGAGTGGAACTTGGTAAGGGAACATTTATATAGTGTGCTGAAATTTTCTGTTACTTGTCAGTATGGAAACTAATCCTTTGAGGGGCTTGTTTGGGGTATCTTCACCCCAACCAGAAGAGCAAAGAGATGCTCCTCAACCTACTGAACTTTATGAAAATATTTGCTTTGAGATTCCTTCGGGTATGATAGAAAAACTGCTAGCTAATCCTTTTGCAGGAGACGGAACATTGCATCCCAACTTATACCTTTTCTTTGTAGATGAAGTTTGTGGATTATTTAAGCTTGCAGGTATTCCCGATGATGTTGTTAAAAGGAAGGTTTTCCCTTTATCTTTGAAGGGAGATGCAATGACATGGTATAGGCTATGTGATGATACGAGATATTGGAATTATAAGCGATTGAAGTTGGAATTTCACCAGAAGTTCTATCCTATGCATCTTGTTCATCATGATCATAATTACATATATAATTTCTGGCCTCGCGAAGGAGAAAGCATCGCTCAAGCTTGGGGGAGGCTTAAGTCAATGTTGTATTCATGCCCCAATCATGAGTTCTCTCGGGAAATGATTATTCAAAATTTTTATGCTCGGCTTTCTCTTGATAATTGCAACCTGCTAGATACTTCCTGTGCTGGTTCTTATATGCTGAAGACTATTGATTTCAAATGGGACTTATTGGAAAGAATTAAATGCAACTCTGAAGATTGGGGTTCCGACGATGGTAAGGAGTCAGGTATGACACCTAAGTTTGATTGTGTTAAATCTTTTATGGATACCGATGCTTTCCGTGGATTTAGCTCTAAGTATGGACTTGACTCTGAGATAGTAGCTACTTTTTGTGAAACTTTTGCTACTCACGTTGATCTTCCTAAAGAGAAGTGTTTTAAATATAATCCTCCTGTTGAAGTGAAAGTAGTTGCACCTATTACAGTCGAAGAGAAGACTATTACATATAGTGATCCTATTATTCCTACTGCTTATGTTGAAAAACCTCCTTTTCCTGTTAGGATAAAAGATCATGTTAAATCTTTGACTATTGTTCGTAAGAGTAATACTAGGACCCATACACCTCCTGAACAAATTAATGTTGAACCTGGTATTGCTATGATTATGGATCTCTTGGATGAGGACTTAGATGGGCATGTTATCTCTTTCTTGGGTGAAACTGCTAATATTGCTAGACCCGATACTAAGACACGTAGACCTGTTCTAGGCACGCCTGTTATTTCTGTTAAAATAGGAGATCATTGTTATCATGGCTTATGTGATATGGGTGCTAGTGCTAGTGCGATACCTTATGATCTTTATAAAGAAATTATGCACGATATTGCACCTGTTGAATTAGAAGACATTGATGTTACTATTAAGCTTGCTAATAGGGACACCATTAAACCTATTGTGATTGTTACAGATGTTGAAGTCTTGTGTGGGAAGACTAAATACCCTGCTGATTTTCTTGTTCTTGGTTCCCCACAAGATGATTTCTATCCCATTATTTTTGGTAGACCCTTCTTGAATACTGCTAGTGCTAAGATTGATTGTAAAAGGAAGGTTGTCACTATTGGCATAGATGGTATGTCTCATGAGTTTAATTTTGCCAAGTTTAGTAGACAACCTCGGGAAAGGGAACCACCTAGTAAGGATGAAATTATTGGTCTTGCTTCTATTGTTGTTCCTCCAACTGATCCGTTAGAACAATATTTATTAGACCATGAAAACGATATGTTTATGAAGGAAAGGGAAGAAATAGATGAAGTGTTCCTTAAACAGGAAACTATGCTGAAACATAACCTTCCCGTTGAAATTCTTGGGGATCCCCATCCACCCAAGGGTGATCCCGTGATTGAATTCAAACCATTACCTGATAATCTTAAGTATGCTTATCTTGATGAAAAAGAAATATATCTTGTTATTATTAGTGCTAACCTTTCAGAGAAAGAAGAAGAAAGATTATTGAAAACTCTGAAGAAGCACCGAGCTTGTCATGGAATAGTCACATCAGATGTCCTCGTGGAAGGACTTAGTTGTGGAGCCATCGCAACTAGGAAGCTTGAAGGGGTTAAATCGGGACAAAGGACACGAGAGGGTTTATACTAGTTTGGCCCCTTACGGTGAAGGTAAGGCCTACGTCTAGCTGGGTTGGTATTGATGTTTCGATGAACAGGGAGCGAGATACACTATGCCCGGCTCTCGATGAGTTGTTTCTTGCCCTAAGCCGCCAGTAGGTCATCCCCTTATATACACGGGTTGACGCCCTGTGGCTTACAGAGTCCCGGCCGGCTTATAAACAGTGTCCGGCTCGGTGACTAGTTAAATCTACCTTATGTTACAAGTCATGCCATCATGGCGGTTTACTACAACGGGCCGTAAGCCGCCTGTGGGCCTTAAGCCCTTTGTTGAATCGCCATCTTCATGCCTTGTCTTGGGCTTCCTCTGATGAGTCTTCTTTGTGTAACCTGGCCCCTCCTGGGCGGCTTACACGAATAGTCATATCCCCAACATTAGGCCCCAGATTGATTTGAACCTGTTCATGTTAATCTCAAAATATACTTCTAAAGAATAAATCCTCAGTCTTCTGACCATACAGAGGCTTTCTTTAACCCGCCGTGACATCATCTTTTGGATCCATCTTAACCCGGCATGACATCATCCTTTCTTCAATTCATTCTCTATTCCATCGTACCTTCAACGGATCTCTGCTTTTATTGATTGTCCCGAAAATTGAGGCGTCGGGGCCGCTGGATAGTAATTCTTATCTCCTCATTTCCCGCGCCATCTCAATTATCCTCTCCCTATAAATAGGTGCGACTTTAGGTCTTTCATTATTCTCCTTCCAGTCGTTTTCTTTCTCTCCTCTCTGCCACTCGAGCTCCAACGCCGCCGCCGTCGACCCCCTCGTCTTCATCGACTCAGGCCGCTGCATCAACCTGACTCTGACTAGAAAATGTCGGCGAATCCCCACAGCTCATCCTCATCCGTAAGTTTCTCTCCTCCCCTTTCTGAGATCTGCACTGGAACTCCGCTGAGTTCGTCGGCGTTCATCACTGCCCGACGCAAACCCTCGCTAGTTTTCACCTCCAATGCCCCGGTTAGATCGTAAAACTGTGCAGAACTGCTGCGGTAGTTGTTTGTATTGATCTTGCATAGAAAATAGATCTCATTTTCCTCGTTCAGAGATCCTCTTCAAGTGTATGAACTTTTTTGCCCTATTTTAGGTCTAGAAATTTTTTCTTTCAGAGTAATAATTTGATCCAGAATAATAGCTGTCGTCTGCGAAACTTGTTTCTATCACCCGGAAAGCTTCTTCTGGAAAATGCCCTTTAAACACCATTGTCCAGGTGTCCGGTTTAAATTTTGAACTGCTCATGATACTGGTAGCGGCTTAAGCATTATTGCACAATCACCCTTATATCATTAGGCCCCTTTAAGCCACCACTGTAAACAATTTAGATATTTCTCCGGGTTAAAGCTGAACCGGAGCTTTCTTATTTTGTCGTAGACCAACCATTGTCATGGCTCCTAAGGCGGCCAAAGCCCCTGTGACTTGCAATTGGGTTTCATCCACAATGACCAAAAGCAAACTTGCCAAGTTCATGAAGTCCGGCCATCCGCCCAAGAAAGAGGTCATGTCTTATCGTGCCCCTCACCCATCTGAAGACATACCTCAACCCAAAGATGGGGAGGTAATAGTGTTCACAGATCATATGAACCGGGGATTTGCCCCTCTCGGCTCAAAATTCTTCAGAGAAGTTTTGGATTTCTTTGATCTGAAGCCTCAAGACATTGGACCCAATTCCGTGTCAAACCTGTGCAATTTCCATGTCTTCTGCAAGGTATACCTAGGAGAGGAGCCAAGTCTGCTGATGTTCAGAGAACTTTTCTACCTAAACCGGCAGAATGAACATGCCAACGGGCCTAGTCTTGAGCTTGGCGGCATCTCAATCCAGCGACGGAGAGATTGCCTTTTTCCTTACGATGAGCTACCGAGTCACCCAAAAGACTGGAACCAAACATGGTTGTACTGTCAAGACACTTCTCCGTCTAATGAGAAGCCTCTGCCTAGCTTTCGTGCCCTGCGTCTTGAGTCCAACCATCATCTGGCGGACAAATTGACTGCTGTTGAGCGCCTGCCTCTTAATCCCACCATTAAGAATATCAAAGCCCTTTTAGGCAACGGGTTAAGCGGCATCGATTTGGTCCGGGTTTGGGTCACCTGGCGGATACTACCATTAAGCCGCCGCTCCGGCTTAATGTGTACTTACACAGGCGAGAAGGAAGACCCAATGCGTCATAGTCATGAGGACTTACCAGATGATGTGGTAGATGCTACAGTCCAGTCACTATTGAAGGAGGGCACTGTAACCAGTAATACCTTTGGTTTACTTCCCTTCTGCAAGAAGAATCCAGCTCCTGCGGTAAGTTACTAATCTTCATAAATACTTTTGGACATATTATACCTTCTTGTACTTATGATTCCTTATCTTTTCCACAGGACGGTGATGACTTTTGGAAGGTCAAATATGACCATGAGGCTGCCAAACAGGCCAGGGCAACCAAGAAGACTGAGAGGAAAACCGCCAAGATGGGCACCTCGAAGAAGAAGAAACCCAGCGCCTCCGATATGCTGAAATTGGATGACTCCTCTTCGGACGAGGAAGAGGTAATCTTTTGATTTTCTTTAACTCCTTTGTCATTATTTTACTGACATTTGATCCTTTCAGGAGGATACTGGGAATAGTCAAGCATTTGACGAAGAGGTAACTATAATCTCCTCCGACTCAGAGCCTTTGCCAACGCAAAAAATCCGAAGGGTGACCCGGAAAGTAAGATTTTCACACCCTCTAGCTTACCAAGATCCTCAATTTCTTTTGAAGCAATAACAGCTTGAAAACCGGCGGCAGACCCGGGCCAACCAAGACGCAGAGCTCTCCTCCGGCTTACCCGATGCAACCAGGAAGCGTCAGACCAAGTTTATCTCCGATTTACGTTTTGCTTTACCTTTGGCGGGTTTGATTCGCCAACCTCTCAATTCATCTGACTCCAATTATCAGGATACCTCTCCTTCTTCTGACAAGTCGATGCAATCAAACATGCCGGCTTTTAAAACAGCTCCCGGGTAATGTGACTTTTCTTACTTTAAGTTTTCCATACTTATACTTTGATACTCATCCTTCCTCTTTGATTGACAGCCTGCAAGTGAAGCCCAGCAAGAGGGCAAAGAAGAATAAGCCGTCCCGAGACCCGATGATCACTGAACCGGCGCTTGACTCATCTGTTCCTCACAGCTCCACTCATCAGCCACCACCTGAACCGGCTTCTGACATTCTGGTGCCAACCTCTGACCCGCCTGCAGAAGACGTTATCCACAACTCGGATGATCCGAAAATTCCTAGCCCGATCAAGACGACTGACCCGGAAGTTGAGATTGTGAAAAGCCAATATGTTGAACCGGGCCGGCCTACTATTCTTGCCCAATGTACTGCCAAGGAGGAGTTTGCCCAACGTCGGAAAGCCAAACAGGACAATACTGATTATACTCACCTAAGCATTGGTGATATAGTCTCGGGCTATCTAAACCAAGTACACAATAGTCGTGACATGGAAATTGACATGGTGAAGCAAATACAACACAAATCTGAGGTAAAACTTATACTTTTACTCTGAACCTTACTCACTATACCAGCCCCCAAGTCTATTGCTTATGAATGAATATGCTGTAGACTTAGAAATCTACTTACTGTTAGTTGGTCCGGTTTAAAGTGAATACATTTAACCCGGTGATAGCGTGAAATTTTGAATTTGTGTTATACATTAGCCCCCAAGTGTCAAGTATCTTCACTTGTAAAGTGCTTGAGACTTAACATGTATAACTCAGTAGGATGGGTAAAAAATTCTTTAAACATACATTAGCCCCCAAGTGCCAAGTACCTTTACTTGTAAAGTGTTTGGGACTTGAATGTTATCTTACCATGATTCTTACCATAACCTGATGTCAATGCAGGCCACCATAAGTAAATTTGAGTCGGAGATTGCTGATCTGAAGAGCCAGTTGAAAACCCAAGAGCTCGAAGCTCAGAAAGCCAACTCCAAGTTTGAATTCAGTGTCTCTGAACAAGAGAAGCTGAAGAAAAACTTTGAATCGGAGAAGAAAACTTGGGTTGACGAGAGGGCTTCACTAGTGACTCGGGCTGAAACAGCAGAGGCATCTCTTGCCGAGGCAACAACCGAGCTGTCCGACTTAAAATGGCATATATCCCAAATGGTCTCAGCCATCTTCGGTAAGTCACTCTAAAAAACTTTAAATATTGTAATCTTCCAAGGGTTATTGCAATAGTCACCTCCGGCTTACTGTTATACCTGTGAACATACAGGCCCCAGGAGTACCAATCTGAAAGAAAATATGTTGATCAAGCTTAAGGAGGTGTACACTTTAGTGGAGCAGCTGTACTCTGGGTCACAACGTGCTTTGGCCGTTGTAGCCTTATCAAATACCACCCCTCGCCTTCTACAAGATGTGTTGAGGCATCTTTCGGTGCTACCTCAACGAATTCAGGATTTAAGACGGGCATCTGCAAGAGTCGGAGCTATGGCCGCATTAAGCCAGGCAAGAGCATGGGTGCCGGAACTTGACCTTGCTGATCTCTCACTCGGATATCCAAGCCTGAAGGAGGATGGCACTGCCTTTGACGACCAAGACTTCACTGCCTGTGTCAAAGTCGTACGTCCCCTGGCGACTCTCATTGGGAATGACACTGATCTGACTAAGTATTCGCCGGGCTACGACAGCGAGAACCGGAGAATCCCAAACGTCCCATATGACCAAGTCAGCCTGATCCCTCCAACGCGTAAGCATACCTTTGCCCCTGAAGTGTACCCGGCCAGTTTAATAGATGATGAGGCTGAATTTGAAGCCTTGAGCGTCATTGACTGGGCCTCGTCCACCTTCCAGGACAAAGCAACCGAAGGAGAGGCGGAGAAGGATAAGCTGGAGTTGTCAAGCCAGCCGAAGGAATGAACTGCCAGGCGTGTTATAACTTTTGCAAAAACAATGCTTCACTTGTTTAGACTCGGGGAGTCTTGTAATAGGATAGAAAAACTTCTTAATGCTGGTCATGCCCTTGCGCATGTTTATGGTGCTTGTTACTTTTGTAAGCCGCCATCACTATATTTTGCTGGCTTATGTTAACCATGTATTTCCTTGATGTTTAACTTGCTTTACCTTATCCTGCACATAAAACAAGTAAAAAATTCCTGGGCGGTTTACTGCGCCAGAGGGTTATAGAGTATTGATAACCCGGAATATGACCAAAAGACGTCATATACAGGACGGTTCATGACTATTAAAATATAATCACAACAGCATACCTGTGACCATTTTGATAGTTTTCTCGGCTCATTGGAGGCCTTACCTGGCACCTTTATGATCTGAGGTAACCAATATTAAACCGGAAGAATCAACAACCATCTCCTCAAGAAGGTTTCAATGATAGTTAAAGTATTTATATTTATAAGCAATGTTCACAGGCTCCTGATTCGAATACGATCAGAGAACTGTCCCAAAGGGGTTAAGCTAAGATTCGGATACGATCATATAGCCCCCAATGGCTTTGGCGATGCCGATCAAGTGGGTATCGACAGCTATGTTCTCTTTGGTTCGAATACGACCTATGTTTGAACAGGAAGCCCCCAAGTGAACATAAGAGTTGTTTAATGACGCTGATTCGAATACGATCCACGTCAGACCCAAAGGGGTTAAGCTGTGATTCGAATATGATCAAGAAGCCCCCAAGTGGGTTTGGCAGTATGCCGATCAAGTGGGTATCGACAGCTATGTTCTCTTTGGTTCGAATACGACCTATGTTTGAACAGGAAGCCCCCAGGTGACCATGGCTAGATTCAGATATGATCATAAGCCGGACCAAAGAGAAAGCCAGATTCAGATATGATCTGTCCCCTATTGGTAGTGTCCATCACCTGATAAAGAAGACATAAAACATTCTTTATGGAAAAAAGGATAGAGGTCCTGCTTTATTGCTTTATATAATATGTACATCGTTCAAAAGTATATACATCTTAAGAACTGGTAACTTAAGTATAGTAAGGCCGGAGATGAGCTATATTCCACGGCCGACGGGTCTCCTCCTCCGACTTAAGTGAGTCCTTGTGCTCTCGAATATCGATGAGATAATATGACCCGTTGTGTAGATTCTTGCTGACCACAAAGGGCCCTTCCCAAGGCGGGGATAGCTTGTGCATGTTAGACTGATCCTGGATGAGCCGGAGCACCAAGTCGCCCTCCTGAAAGGTTCTACTCTTAACCCGCCGGCTGTGATAGCGGCGCATGTCTTGCTGGTAAATCGCCGAGCAGGCTATTGCCAAGTCTCGCTCCTCATCCAACAAGTCAAGTGCATCCTGACGAGCCTTTTCATTATCCGCCTCAACGTAAGCCGCCACACGGGGTGAGTCGTGCCGGATGTCACTTGGCAGGACTGCCTCTGCTCCATAGACCATGAAGAAAGGTGTGTATCCCGTAGATCTATTAGGCGTAGTGTTGATGCTCCATAGCACGGAGGGTAACTCCTCCACCCAACAACCCGGAGTCCGCTGTAAGGGGACTAAGAGCCGGGGCTTGATACCTTTCAGGATCTCTTGATTAGCTCTTTCTGCTTGACCATTGGATTTAGGATGAGCAATAGCCGAAACATCAAGCCGGATATGTTCTATTTGACAGAACTCTTCCATGGCACCCTTGGAGAGATTAGTGCCATGCTATGTGGAAAACCAAAACGAAAGATCACCTTTTTCATGAACTGAACCGCCATGGCTGCATCACTGTCGGTGTCAAAACCGGCGGATCTCAGGTAGGGGGTCCCGAACTGTGCGTCTAGGCGGATGGTAACAGGAGACAAGGGACACGATGTTTTTACCCAGGTTCGGGCCCTCTCGATGGAGGTAAAACCCTACTCCTGCTTGATTGATATTGATGATATGGGTAGTACAAGAGCGGATCTACCACGAGATCAAGGAGGCTAAACCCCAGAAGCTAGCCTATGCTATGATTGTTGTTCGTCCTATGGACTAAAACCCTCCGGTTTATATAGACATCGGAGAGGACTAGGGTTACACAGAGTCGGTTACAATGGTAGGAGATCTACATATCCGTATTGCCAAGCTTGCCTTCCACGCCAAGAAAAGTCCCATCCGGACACGGGACGAAGTCTTCAATCTTGTATCTTCATAGTCTTGGAGTCCGGCCAATGATGATAGTTCGGCTATCCGGACACCCCCTAATCCAGGACTCCCTCAATAGCCCCTGAACCAGGCTTCAATGACGACGAGTCCGGCGCGCATATTGTCTTTGTCATTGCAAGGCGGGTTCCTCCTCCGAATAATTCATAGAAGATTGTGAACAACAGGATAGTGTCCGGCTCTGCAAAATAAATTCCAAATACCACTGTAGAGAGAATAATATATACACAAGTTCAATCTGCTAACGTATTTCGTGGCGTCACGTCACACCACAACCAAGCCTTTACTCGAATCGTTTTTATTATTCTACCTCAGCGCGTTTAGCGAAGCGGTTTCCTTGGCACGTCTTGTCGAAGCAGAGATCGTGTTCCCCTTATTCCGGGATTCCCATCAATACGGACATGGGTAACCCAATCTCGCCTGTTGCCCCGCCCCCTCCATCGAAGGCGAGTTCCAAACGGTCACGGGGACGGCTCTTGGTATTCTCCCCCTTTATAATGAGACCAAGGCATGTCCCTTTCCTTCGATCCTAAATCGAATCCGCCCCTTGCCCCGAGTTCCAACACCCAAGGCTCCTGATTCGGGCGCTTCGAACCTTCGACGATGTCCAGCTCCAACCTACAGGGCCGGTGGATGCCCTCTTCCGTCACGGAAGAAGACGTGCTAAAGCTGAGAGACGCCAGGTACCTAACCTACGAGATTTCGCATAGGTTGCCCGCCCAAGGGCAAGTCATTCCCACTCCCGAGCCTGGCGAGAGCGTCGTGTTCGTGTCTCACATCCGTCGGGGTTTAGTCTTCCCGATGGACCCCTTCATGAGGGGGCTCATGTTTTATTACAGGCTGGAATTCCATGACCTGGCTCCGGAGTCCATCCTCCACATCTCCTCGTTCATTGTTGTCTGTGAAGCCTTCCTCCGCACTACACCTCACTTCGGTTTGTGGCTCAAGACCTTCAACGTGGAGCCGAAGATGATCGAGGGGCGACAGGTAGAGTGCGGAGGGGCAATTATAAGTAAGAGGGCCGATGCTCCATGGCCCGAGGGCTCTTTTCAAGAGGAGCTCGGCTTGTGGCAATAGGAGTGGTTCTATATTACCGCTCCCTGGGGCAGCAGGAAGGTGCCGCCGCCCACCTTTCGCTCGGGCCCTCCACAACGGCTGGCGTCATGGGTCAACAAAGGGCTTGACTGGGGGCCGTCCAAGGACGTACCAATATTGCAGGGCCGGATTCGAGACCTCCAGGAGAGGGAGATCAATCTGGTCGTAGTGACGCACGTTATGCTGATTCGGCACCTTCTGCCCTGCAAACGTCGCCCCCTTCGTCTGTGGGAATTCAACTCGGAGGGACCGCGAGCTCTTCAACACTTCATGGGTATGACACCCGCAGAGATGTATAAACTATTCTTCAGATCGCAAGAGATGTGTCCGGACTTGACCGAGGATGCCGGCCTAAGCTGCAATCGCCCGGATACTCAAGTAAGTAATCCTGTGTCCGGACATACCGTACGTTTATTTATAATGGTTTTGCCTTTTAACCAGCTATCCCTTTGAACAGGAGTGGATAGCGCAAGCAAAACTGATACGGTGTCCGGCCCCCCTCCCGGAGATCACGCTGCATCCCGTGTTAGTCAAGATGCTGGAGGTTGCGCCTTCAGAAGAGGGCGAAGGGGAAAACAGGAAAACTACCGCCTCTGCTAAGGAGGCTCTCAAGAAAGGGGGGATCGAGAATCCCTCCCTCCAGGGGGAGAAGAGGACCGCTTCCGAAAATCCGGAGGCCAAGGCCTCAAAGCGGGGGAAGAAATCTTCACCGAAGGGTCCTGCGCCAGGAGAAGCCCCGGCCGCACTATTTCCCCAAGGGAATCAGCCCTCCAGCGAGCCGTAAGTAGAAAAAGGGGAGTTTCGTAATAAGGGACATCCCTGTTTTTATTTCTGAGGATAACCGAAGTTCTTACCTTGCAGTTCGGATCTCAGCCCTTCTCAGCAGAGCTCATCTTCGAGGGATGTTCGTCCGGAGATGATGGAGAGCGAGACGCCTCCATCTGCCGCACCGTCAGGCGGGGCGGACGACCCTGAGGTGTCGTCGCGGAGGGTCTTCCCGAGTCCGGCGGGGCTGGAGCGTTCGGCGCCAACTGGTGTACGGCCGGTGGAGCTGAAGGATCTGCTCGAGAGGGCGTCTATCTCAGAAGATCACCGTACATTAATGGGTATGGTGATTGAAAGGATTTCATCCGCTGAGAGCGGGTTGCATGAGGCCGTCAGAAGTTTACTGACGGGGTTTGAGGTACGTAAAAATGGCATACCTTTTGACAGTTTTGCACATAGAGTGCGCCCTGTATAGATAGTAGCCCCTGAGACTCGGTATGTTGTCGAAAGCGACAGCGTGCTGAGGATCATAATCTCAGTTGTAAGATGTCGCCCTTACTATTCAGGTGGAGGAACATTCGGTGGCCAGCCGGACTGATAGAGTTGCCGAACTGAAGCGGCAACTCGACGTTGCGGATGCGGACATCGCGCTGGTCAATAAACGACTTGACGAGTCACAAGGTAGGTGGTTTCACCGCGGTCACCCGGTAAGGGAGCTGATGCCCACGCCTTACAACATGTATGATTTGATGCATATGGCGCCGCTGCTATGGAGGACCTTCGGGCAGAGCTTGCTCGAGCCAAGGAGCAAGCCAGAAAGAGTGATGCGGCTGCCTCGAAGGCAGTCGAAGAGCTAAAAGCCGAAAAGGCTGCCCACTGCCGAAGCAGGGAGGAGATGGCCGGAATGGCCGTGAAACTGAAGGATGCTACCGACCGTTGTGAGGTTCTTGAAAGAGAACACCGAGTGGGGCAAGAGGACCTGAAGAAGGCCACCGCCGAAGCCAAGGATGCCCGCTCTGCGATGAGGGCTATAAAGGAGGAGCTGCGTCAGGCCGGAGACATTGCGGCTGGAAAGCCCTTTCTGCTGCGTAGGAAGTTCACGGATCCGAAGTATGCTCAGTTGGGCCAGTTGTGGGGTGCGGAGGATGCTTATCTGAATTTAGCGGCGAGTGCGGCAGACGCAGTCGTGCACTTCCGAAGCCAAAAGGATCACGACATCGAAGAGCTTTTTTGGTCTCAATTCCATAGTCCGGAGCGTCCCCTTCCGTTAACCGATCGGTTGGCTGAGTGGGCTGAGCTGAATAGGCTATCCGGACTTGCCATGAAGGATTTCGTGGCTCATCTGTGGCCGGAAAGGCCCAAGCCGAAGAGTTATTTTGGCTTAGTGCAGCAATTCCTTGATGCGGTGCCGCATATCAAGGCGATGAAGCGGTCGGCATGCATAGAGGGTGCACGGATGGCTCTCGCCCATGTCAAAACATACTGGGTAGAGATGGATGCCACCGATGTTACTGTCACGCCCAATATGCGACCCTATCCAAAAGGAACTCGAAGGTCCCACCAAGGATAGACCCGCATATTGGAACGCTTTTGCAAGGTGGATATCATTACATCAACATTACATAATAGATGGGGATACATACAAGACATACAATGTCACATGAATACAACATTACAACATACAAGAACAACATCCGACTATGGATGAATCATAAACAGAAACTCAAACAATATCCACCCTGCTAGCCCAGGCTGCCGACCTGGAACCTATCCCCTGATCGAAGAAGAAGCAGAAGAAGAACTCAACGCAAGCAAACATCGCTCTCGCGTCATGATCATCGCATAACCTATACCTGCAACTGTTGTTGTAGTAATCTGTGAGCCACGAGGACTCAGCAATCCCATTACCATGGGTATCAAGACTAGCAAAGCTTAATGGGAAAGGAAGGGGTAAAGTGGTGAGGTTGCAGCAGCGACTAAGCATGATATGGTGGCTAACATACGCAAAGAAGAGCGAGAAGAGAGCAAGCGGAACGGTCGTGAAGCTAGCAATGATCAGGAGGTGATCCTGAACACCTACTTACGTCAAACATAACACAGAAGCTGTGTTCACTTCCCGGACTCCGCCGAGAAGAGACCATCACGGCTACACACGCGGTTGATGCGTTTTAATTCGGATCTGGTGTCAAGTTATCTACAACCGGATATTAACAAATTCCCATCTGCCACATAACCACGGGCACGGCTCTCGAAAGTTTATACCCTGCAGGGGTGTCCCAACTTAGCCCATGACAAGCTCTCACGATCAACGAAGGAATAGACCTCCCAGGAAGACCCGATCAGTCTCGGAATCCCGGTTTACAAGACATTTCGACAATGGTAAAACAAGACCAGCAAAGCCGCCCGATGCACTGACAATCCCGATAGGAGCTGCACATATCTCGTTCTCAGGGCAACACCGGATAAGCGAAGCGTACGGGTACCAACGAATCCAAGTTGCCAAGGAATGGTCCCGCACGGTGCTCTAGTTTGGACCAACACTTAGACAAGCATTGGCCCGGGGGGGCTATAATAAAGATGACCCTTGGGTTAATTACTCCCAAGGGAAATGTAGGTGGTGGTGAGGCAAATGGTAAAACCAAGGTTGGGCCTTGCTGGAGGAGTTTTATTCAAAGCGAACTGTCAGGGGGGTCCCATAAATCACCCGACCGCGTTAGGAACGCAAAATCCGGGAACATAACACCGGTATGACGGAAACTAGGGCGGCAAGAGTGGAACAAAACACCAGGCATAAGGCCGAGCCTTCCACCCTTTACCAAGTATATAGATGTATTAATAATATAAGAGATATTGCGATATCCCAACATAACCCTGTCCACCATGGAGCAATCTTCAACTTCACCTGCAACTAGCAACGCTATAAGAGGGGCTGAGCAAAGCGGTAACATAGCCAAGCAATGGTGTGCTAGGAAGGGTGTCAAAGGTTAGGGGTTCATGGCAATTTGGGAGGCTTGAAGAGCAAAAGATAGGTAACGCAGCATAGCGATAGAACGAAGCAACTAGCATAGCAATGATAGTAGTGAGATCCAGGGTAGCGGTCATCTTGCCTGAAATCCCGCAAGGAAGAAGAACGAGTCCATGAAGAAGATGAAGCCACGAAGATGAACCACACATAGACGAACGCGTCCTCACGACCGCAACGAAACGGGAACTATCGATAAGAAGCACACAACATAGTAAACACACCACACATAGACAAGACATGATGCACAACAAGCATGATGCTTAACAAAGCTACATGATGCTACTCATGGCAAGAGATGATGCAAACAAGAACAACACATCAAGGCAAGTTTAAATGAGGCCGGAAACAACATATAACAATTCCGGTAAGTCCTCATATGCATATTTCGAAATTGGTCCAGATCTGAATAAACATTATGTTCATGTTGTTAAACAGCAAGTTAAGATGCACCAAGATGATCTACACAAGATTCTAGTCAAGTTACATATAAAGTTCATTAGATTCGGAGCTACGGCCTAGAAGATATGAGCAAAACAAGTTAAACATGGCATTGATGCAAAATGCACCCAAACATCAAGCAAACACACCAAAACAAGGATGCAACATGGTAATATGAAGCTACATGCAAAATCAAGCAAGTTTCATATAGAGCACACTCAAAACGGAGCAACGATGCAACACATACACAAGTCATAACAACAATCTGTCCATAACAGCAACTAGGCATCTTGCAAGCATCAAAACAACATGCTACAGCACCACAACATAATAACAAAAGGCATGAGAATGAAGTACAGGTAAAGCATAACAAAACATGAACACTGAGCTATCTCCAGAAATCACTAGAACAAGCTCAAACACACATGGTAAGATTGCAAATAATAACAGTTTCAGACTTAGCAGAAATAACATCAGGTTGCAATGTTTAGAGCTATCAAAGAACATGTTACAGGAACTTATCATGGCAAACAAAGGCATGGCATGAATCTACTAAAATCATAGATCAAAAGTCCCTTACTGACCATGGGCCAAAAAGGCATAGAAAATATGATGGCACCCATGTAAACATGACAAGTTATATTACAGATTCAAACATGGCAGAAACAACAATAAGTAGGCATGTTGGTGAGCTTGAACCACTCACCACAGAGCAATACATGGCATGGCAAGGCAACCAACAGTAAGAAGACATGTTTGTGAAGCTAAGCATGGCAAGAACAATTTCATAGTGTGCATGGATCACTAGCAAACAATCATGGAAACATTGAACTTAATGTTAACAGGCTGACAGCAACATTTTCAAGCAATTTTGGAGCAAGATATGAACAAGCTACAGTAGTCTATAAATCCAACCAGGGGCATGGATGGATAGAGGATGACATGTAGATCAAAACACGTTTATAGAACATCTCCAGATTATGCATAGAATGATTAGTAGCAACATGTTAACATAGCAACAAAATATAACAGAATCTATCAGGAAAACAGTAACAGCAAGTACCCTACTTAACAAGCTTGATACACTCAGCACACAACTCACAAAAATACATGGTTGGCACCCCTGGAAAGATGGCATAGCATAGATCAAAACACATGTAGACATCAACCTCATAGGATGCACACATCAATCATGGCAAAAATGACAAATGAGCAAGTTATAATAGTTTCAGCAGATTAACATCAACATGCACTCTTCCAACCGCATTTCGGGCATCAAGATGAGCTCAAATGAAAATGATGCAATGGAATGAAATGAAGTACTCGTCGAGGCAAACAATTTGACATATTACACGCACGAAACGGAGCTACAGATACAGAGATACAATGCAATGAATATGGCATGATTATATGAAAAACTGGGGACTTAGGCATTTCCGAGGTCAAACTTCGGGATCTCAGATCCAGATCCGGGGCGCGGAACCCGAGGTTCGCCGGGGATTCTGCCGGAGTTGGGGAGGAGGCGAGGAGGGAGCAGGGGCGGCGCGGCGGCGCCGGCGACGAGGGGCGGCGCGGCGGAGCTCGGCGCAGGGCCGGGCGCGGCCGGAGGCGGCCGCCGGGCGCGGCGACGCGGGGAATGGGGCGGCGGCGAACGGGGACGGGGCGAGGCCAGCGGTGGCGCTCCGGACGGCGAGGCGGCGCGGGCGCCTCGACGGCGGGGACAAGGGGCGACGGGCGGCGAGGGGCGAGCGGCACGGCGCGAGGGCCGGGAGGCGGCGCGGCGGCGAGGCGGCGGCCGGTGCCGGCGCGGGGCCGCGGCGGCGGGGCACGGACGCAGGCGGCGGGAGGCTCGGGCGGCGCGGGGCGGCCGGCAGGCGCGCGGCTCCGGCGGCCTGGCCGGGCGGCGGCGGCGCGAGGGCACGCGCGGGCCCGCGATGGGCTCCACGGGCCGGCGGCGAAGTGGGCGCGGCGGCGCCACATGGCGCGATCTGATTGGCGTGGGGAGCGGCGGCGGACATGTCCGGCGCCGGGCGGACACATCCGGCGCACGGAGGAAGAAGGGGCTAGGGTTTCGGGGGAGGCCACATATTTATAGGTAGAGGGAGCTAGGAGAATCCAAATGAGGAGCGGTTTTCGGCCACGCGATCGTGATCGAACGACCGAGAGCATGGTAGGGAGTTAGGTGGGTTTTGGGCCACTTTGGAAAGGGTGTTGGGCTGCAACAAAAGAGGCTTTTACGGTTACCCGGTTAACCGTTGGAGTATCAAACGACCTCCAAATGGCACGAAACTTGACAGGCGGTCTACCGGTACTATACCAAGGCCGCTTGGCAAGACTCGGTCCATTCTGAGAACGTTTAACAACCGCACAAGAGAAGAGACAAAAAAGGGGACGCCGGAGGACATAGGAGTGCCGGATTGCAAAACGAACAACGGGGAAAATGCTCGGATGCATGAAACGAACACGTATGCAAAATGAGATGCACATGATGACATGATATGAAATGCAGATGATGACATGGCAAAGTGCAACACGCAAGCAAATGACATGGCAATGACGGCAAATAACTGGCGGACACCTGGCGCAACGAATCCGGGGCGTTACAACACTCCTCCACTAACAAGAGATCTCGTCCCGAGATCTTAGGACCGAGACAGAAGGGAAAAGGGATGAGGTGAAACAAGAACTCAAGAGAAGAAGCAAAGAATCGAGAGCACTCGAGAATAAGAGAGGAACGACGAGAATGACGAGAATGACGAGGATCGAGAGCTCACGGAATTAGATAGACTATGGAACCACTCGTTCTAACCGGAGTGGTTAGAATGAGAAAAGAAACGGATAAGACTGAAAGGATTTAGGTAGCACTCCGGCTGAAAATGGAAAGAATAGAACATGAAGAACTCTTGAAGAATGAATTAAATCATGACGATCCACCGTGAAGAACTCCGGTAACAAAAGGATGATGAGATAGAATGAAGGATGAAAGAATAAGATGAGCCTTGCGATGATTTAGATGAAGGTTCCAACGAGATGGTCGAGGAAATTTGAACTCCGGAAAAGAAAAGATGAAAACACTTGGAACTAGAATTTATTCATCAAGAACAAACTCCGAAGGAAGGAATACTTGCTACGAGGAAATAAGAATAAGATTTATTGTATGCTTATCCTTCATCAAATTAAATTGATGACAAGCAATGGATTTTGCATACTACTTATTCTTCTTGAAAAGGATTGAGAAGTGACATATCGCAAACTTGAGAAGGTCTTCATGAATCACTGGTAGGATTGAAAAGAACGAATGAATTAATATGGTAAACAAGGAAAAGAATCTTGAATGAACCACCATAAGAATTTGGAAATGACTGATGAAAGAGTATGAATCACCGGAAAGAATTAGAAGAATCAATATGCTCGAGGGGATTTAGATACAAGAGAACGGGAAGAACTCTATCTGATTAAAGAGCACTTGAATGAAGCACCGGGATAATTAGAGAACGGTAACTGGAATGATGGCCTCCGGTGAAAAGAAATGGAAAAACAACTCCTGACATACTCCGGATGGATGAAAAGAATTTGTATGACTTGAAACAATTTGACAGGATAACATCGAGCTAGCACCACGAATCTCCGGGAGAACAGACAAGATTTAGGGAAAAAACTCTTCTTCGGTCTTCAAATGATGACGAGAAACACCACCAAAATTATTGAGATACTCTGGGGAAATGAAAAGCAAAGGGGTTTGAGCCAACAATGAAAAGAACTTGAAATCGATCTTGGAAAAGATTTGACTGGTGAAATCCATTCTTACGTCACACTTGAAAAGAATTGAGAATAACTCCGGGGGAATTAGAAGAGTCAGGTAAGATCCTGGGAAAAGACTTGTGGGTTAGGGCCCACTAAAGAGAGAAAACACCGTTGAAAAGGATTGTTGAACAGATAGATGATGCAGCGGAACAATTGAAATATTTGAATGAGGTGACAACCTCGAATTAATTGGAACACAGATGGATCTCCTGAGATGTCTTCCGAACTCCGGAATGATTGAAATGGCGAGAGGCGAACGAGCAAGGAGAACACTTGATCTAAGGAAAAGAATGTGATCAACCCGAAAAAACATGAATTGAGTCCACCGGAAAAGAAAAAGAGATGAAGAAAGACGAACGAGATGAGAATTCACTGGTTGAAATAATTGATGGAAGACTGAAGAGGCTTCGTGCGAATGAAATAGATGCTCGAAAGAGACTCAAACTCCGGGAAGAAGAGGGTGGGAGGGCGGGAAAAACAAAGGCAACTTGGAAGGGGAAACCGACGAATATCTTGAAGAGAAAACACCGGCTGAAATGATTGAGGAAAGAAAGCAAAGACTTTGCATGAGTAGGATGGATACTCGATTAGGGACTCCGGTTCCGAGAGGAAGAAGGGTGGCGGGTGGGAAAAAATAAAGGACAACTTCAGACAGGGAAACAACATTGATTGAAAAGAGCTGAGGATTAATCCTGCAGAAGATGACGAGGATCGAAACCACTCGAAGAGAGGTGCACCGGATGAAAAGAGCTGAGAACCAACGATCGGAAAACCAACTGCGTGATCCTAAAGAAAAAATTTCAATGGGAAGAGGAGTAATTCAAAACACCTACGTCAAGATTCCTCACCAGAGCGACGAAGGGACTGGGGAGTAAAAAGAATTCCTACTCTCCGATATAACTAGACTCTGAAAATAGTTTTCTTCTAGACTCAACAACGACCAAACTACACGATCAATCAAGGGGGCTCCTAAGGTCGGTCGAGGCTCTGATACCAACTTGTCACGCCCAATATGCGACCCTATCCAAAAGGAACTCGAAGGTCCCACCAAGGATAGACCCGCATATTGGAACGCTTTTGCAAGGTGGATATCATTACATCAACATTACATAATAGATGGGGATACATACAAGACATACAATGTCACATGAATACAACATTACAACATACAAGAACAACATCCGACTATGGATGAATCATAAATAGAAACTCAAACAATATCCACCCTGCTAGCCCAGGCTGCCGACCTGGAACCTATCCCCTGATCGAAGAAGAAGCAGAAGAAGAACTCAACGCAAGCAAACATCGCTCTCGCGTCATGATCATCGCATAACCTGTACCTGCAACTGTTGTTGTAGTAATCTGTGAGCCACAAGGACTCAGCAATCCCATTACCATGGGTATCAAGACTAGCAAAGCTTAATGGGAAAGGAAGGGGTAAAGTGGTGAGGTTGCAGCAGCGACTAAGCATGATATGGTGGCTAACATACGCAAAGAAGAGCGAGAAGAGAGCAAGCGGAACGGTCGTGAAGCTAGCAATGATCAGGAGGTGATCCTGAACACCTACTTACGTCAAACATAACACAGAAACCGTGTTCACTTCCCGGACTCCGCCGAGAAGAGACCATCACGGCTACACACGCGGTTGATGCGTTTTAATTCGGATCTGGTGTCAAGTTATCTACAATTGGACATTAACAAATTCCCATCTTCCACATAACCGCGGGCACGGCTCTCGAAAGTTTATACCCTGCAGGGGTGTCCCAACTTAGCCCATGACAAGCTCTCGCGATCAACGAAGGAATAGACCTTCTCCCAGGAAGACCCGATCAGTCTCGGAATCCCGGTTTACAAGACATTTCGACAATGGTAAAATAAGACCAGCAAAGCCGCCCAATGCGCTGACAATCCCGATAGGAGCTGCACATATCTCGTTCTTAGGGCAACACCGGATAAGCGAAGCGTACAGGTACCGATCAATCCAAGTTGCCAAGGAATGGTCCCGCACGGTGCTCTAGTTTGGACCAACACTTAGACAAGCATTGGCCCGGGGGGGCTATAATAAAGATGACCCTTGGGTTAATTACTCCCAAGGGAAATGTAGGTGGTGGTGAGGCAAATGGTAAAACCAAGGTTGGGCCTTGCTGGAGGAGTTTTGTTCAAAGCGAACTGTCAGGGGGGTCCCATAAATCACCCGACCGCGTTAGGAACGCAAAATCCGGGAACATAACACCGGTATGACGGAAACTAGGGCGGAAAGAGTGGAACAAAACACCAGGCATAAGGCCGAGCCTTCCACCCTTTACCAAGTATATAGATGTATTAATAATATAAGAGATATTGCGATATCCCAACATAACCCTGTCCACCATGGAGTAATCTTCAACTTCACCTGCAACTAGCAACGCTATAAGAGGGGCTGAGCAAAGCGGTAACATAGCCAAGCAATGGTGTGCTAGGAAGGGTGTCAAAGGTTAGGGGTTCATGGCAATTTGGGAGGCTTGAAGAGCAAAAGATAGGTAACGCAGCATAGCGATAGAACGAAGCAACTAGCATAGCAATGATAGTAGTGAGATCCAGGGTAGCGGTCATCTTGCCTGAAATCCCGCAAGGAAGAAGAACGAGTCCATGAAGAAGATGAAGCCACGAAGATGAACCACACATAGACGAACGCATCCTCACGATCGCAACGAAACGGGAACTATCGAGAAGAAGCACACAACATAGTAAACACACCACACATAGACAAGACATGATGCACAACAAGCATGATGCACAACAAGCATGATGCACAACAAGCATGATGCTTGACAAAGCTACATGATGCTACTCATGGCAAGAGATGATGCAAACAAGAACAACACATCAAGGCAAGTTTAAATGAGGCCGGAAACAACATATAACAATTCCGGTAAGTCCTCATATGCATATTTCGAAATTGGTCCAGATCTGAATAGACATTATGTTCAAGTTGTTAAACAGCAGGTTAAGATGCACCAAGATGATCTACACGAGATTCTAGTCAAGTTACATATAAAGTTCATTAGATTCGGAGCTACGGCCTAGAAGATATGAGCAAAACAAGTTAAACATGGCATTGATGCAAAATGCACCCAAACATCAAGAAAACACACCAAAACAAGGATGCAACAAGGTAATATGAAGCTACATGCAAAATCAAGCAAGTTTCATATAGAGCACACTCAAAACGGAGCAACGGTGCAACACATATACTCTATACAAGTCATAACAACAATCTGTCCATAACAGCAACTAGGCATCTTGCAAGCATCAAAACAACATGCTACAGCACCCCAACATAATAACAAAAGGCATGAGCATGAAGTAAAGGTAAAGCATAACAAAACATGAACACTGAGCTATCTCCAGAAATCACTAGAACAAGCTCAAACACACATGGTAAGATTGCAAATAATAACAGTTTCAGACTTAGCAGAAATAACATCAGGTTGCAATGTTTAGATCTATCAAACAACATGTTACAGGAACTTATCATGGCAAACAAAGGCATGGCATGAATCTACTAAAATCATAGATCAAAAGTCCCTTACTGACCATGGGCCAAAAAGGCATAGAAAATATGATGGCACCCATGTAAACATGGCAAGTTATATTACAGATTCAAACATGGCAGAAACAACAATAAGTAGGCATGTTGGTGAGCTTGAACCACTCACCACAGAGCAATACATGGCATGGCAAGGCAACCAACAGTAAGAAGACATGTTTGTGAAGCTAAGCATGGCAAGAACAATTTCATAGGGTGCATGGATCACTAGCAAACAATCATGGAAACATTGAAATTAATGTTAACAGGCTGACAGCAACATTTTCAAGCAATTTTGGAGCAAGATATGAACAAGCTACAGTAGTCTATAAATGCAACCAGGGGCATGGATGGATAGAGGATGACATGTAGATCAAAACATGTTTATAGAACATCTCCAGATTATGCACAAAATGATTAGTAGCAACATGTTAACATAGCAACAAAATATAACAGAATCTGTCAGGAAAACAGTAACAGCAAGTACCCTACTTAACAAGCTTGATACACTCAGCACACAACTCACAAAAATACATGGTTGGCACCCCTGGAAATATGGCATAGCATAGATCAAAACACATGTAGACATCAACCTCATAGGATGCACACATCAATCATGGCAAAAATGACAAATGAGCAAGTTATAACAGTTTCAGCAGATTAACATCAACATGCACTCTTCCAACCGCATTTCGGGCATCAAGATGAGCTCAAATGAAAATGATGCAATGGGATGAAATGAAGTACTCATTGAGGCGAACAATTTGACATATTACATGCACGAAACTGTGCTACGGATGTAGAGATACAATGCGATGAATATGGCATGATTATATGAAAAACTGGGGACTTGGGCGTTTCCGAGGTCAACCTTCGGGATCTCAGATCCAGATCTGGGGCACAGAACCCGAGGTTCGCCGGGGATTCTGCCGGAGTTGTGGAGGAGGCGAGGAGGGAGCAGGGGCGGCGCGGCGGCGCCGGCGACGAGGGGCGGCGCGGCGGAGCTCGGCGTAGGGCCGGGCGCGGCCGGAGGCGGCGGCGCAGCCGGGCGCGGCGACGCGGGGAACGGGGCAGCGGCGAACGGAGACGGGGCGAGGCCGGCAGCGGCGCTTCGGACGGCGAGGCGGCGCGGGCGCCTCGACGGCGGGGACAAGGGGCGACGGGCGACGAGGGGAGACCGGCGCGGCGCGAGGGCAGGGAGGCGACACGGCGGCGAGGCGGCGGCCGGCGCCAGCGCGGGGCCGCAGCGGCGGGGCACGGACGCAGGCGGCGGGAGGCTCGGGCGGCGCGGGGCGGCCGGCAGGCGCGCAGCTCCGGCGTCCGGGCCGGGCGGCGTTGGCGCGAGGGCCCGCGCGGGCCCGCGATGGGCTCCGCGGGCCGGCGGCGAAGTGGGCGCGGCGGCGCCACGTGGCGCGATCTGATTGGCGCGGGGAGCGGCGGCGGACATGTCCGGCGCCGGGCGGACGCGTCCGGCGCGCGGATGAAGAAGGGGCTAGGGTTTCGGGGGAGGCCACATATTTATAGGTAGAGGGAGCTAGGAGAGTCCAAATGAGGAGAGGTTTTCGGCCCCGCGATCGTGATCGAACGACCGAGAGCATGGAGGAGAGTTAGGTGGGTTTTGGGCCACTTTGGAAAGGGTGTTGGGCTGCAATAAAAGAGGCTTTTACGGTTACCCGGTTAACCGTTGGAGTATCAAACGACCTCCAAATGGCACGAAACTTGACAGGCGGTCTACCGGTGCTATACCAAGGCCGCTTGGCAAGACTCGGTCCATTCCGAGAACTTTTAACACCCGCACAAGAGAAGAGGCAAAAAAGGGGACGCCGGAGGACATAGGAGTGCCGGATTGCAAAACGGACAACGGGGAAATGCTCGGATGCATGAAACGAACACGTATGCAAAATGAGATGCACATGATGACATGATATGAAATGCAGATGATGACATGGCAAAGTGCAACACGCAAGAAAATGACATGGCAACGACGGCGAATAACTGGCGAACACCTGGCGCAACGAATCCGGGGCGTTACAGTTGCGTCCCGGGATTCGGATAGAAGCCGATTACCCGCCGAGCACTATTTTGAGGAAGTCCTGCGGGGCACTCGTTTAGTAGAGTCGCAGTGCTCGAAAAATGTTATGTTCAAATGACATGTATGATTTGTAAAACCATATTTATGATATAAGGGCTTTTTATACTTGTGCGTTCAAGTATTGAAATATCTCCTGTGCGGCCGTTAATGTATATGTATATATAACCTGAAAGATGGCAGTCTTCGGCTTCAGCCCCCACGCACATGGTGCGGGGGTGTTGCAAAAAAGTGCATTTTCACACTTAATCCAACGTCTTGGTCCTGTGAAGGAGGCGGTAGCGTAGCACACTAGGCAACCGGACTATAATGCTTTATCACTTTCACTTAGCCATAGGAGTTCGAAGGTGGGGCTACGATATAGCCCCTAGGGGCACCGCGCTCTCCGAATTTGGGGCGCGTGTGTGCCTGACCGGGAAACGGTCCTTCATCAAAGCGGAGGAATTCTAGACATTCCGGTAGTCGATCGAGTGGTTGACCAGTCTCTCGCTATATCATGACAGTCAGTTTTCGGCTTTCTCTACTGAGGTGCTCGCCCGACCGAACCGGGGCACAATCGCAGTAGTTCTCTTGGTGCCGCGTTAGCCGATAAAGAGGATCGTAAGGCAGCAAAACACAGGAGCCGAGCAAACCCAACATTTGACCAAAGACATGATTCGGAGCTGATGCATATAAGGCCTAACTCGAGATGCCGAACACTCCCTGAGGTATTCGGTCTTTATGATAACGGGCAGAATAATGCCCTAAGCCCCTAGTGTCCAGGTACGCGCGAAAACTTCTGACGCGGCCGATGCCAAAACGCCAGCCTCCTCCTCGGTTATGGTAAGAAACCGGGGGATGTGTGTCAACAAGAGATAGTAAAAAAGGTTTACGAAGGGTCTTAATCTAAAAAGAATCCTTGTAACAGGTCCCTACTGCACGTCTGCGCCTGTGTCTCCATTGTGCTGTATCCTGGACGGGTGTCGCATGTTGTTCATCTGTAAAAAAGAGAGGAACTTAGTTTGGAAAAATATCGTGCGAAAAATGTATTTAAGACAGAGTATGGTTTAAAAGATGAATGAAATTGAGCTTTATTGGCTCTCATTGTTCATGCGTGCAGCCCCTTGTGAAGGGGTATGCGGCTAATAAGCTCCTTGTTTATTTATACCGGACTCGCTTAACCGTGTCCGGGGTCTGAATGACCTATTTTAGGAGCTTTGATCAGCAAAGCCGTATTAGTGTGCTGCTGTCAAGGCAGTCTCACGTTCTTCCGCGGTCGAGGAACACTCGAAGTTTCCCTTCAATGAGATGATACCGCGTGGACCGGGCATTTTAAGTGTAAGAGACGCGTAATGCGGTATTGCGTTAAAGCGGGCGAAAGCTTCGCGTCCCAATAGTGCTTGATGGCCACTTTTGAATGGGGCGATATGGAAGATTAGCTTTTCGTGACGGAAGTTGTCGGATGATCCGAACACAACCTCTACTAGTAAAGAGCCCGTACAATTGGCATAAGGGCCTGGCGTTACTCCTTTAAAGGAAGTGCTGCTATGGCGAATTTTGGTAGGGTCTATCCCCATTCTGCGGATGGTGTCCTGGTATTGCAGGTTTATATCACTGCCGCCATCCATTAGGACTTGTGTGAATTGTAGTCCGTCGATTATAGGATCCAATATCAAAGCGGCCCCTCCTGTGTTTCGAGTACTTCTGGAGTAATCCTGATGGTCAAAAGTAATTGGTTTTGACATCCAATTTCGGGACTCCGCAGGGGTGGACCGTGCGGCGCGTACTTTAGTAAGTGCCGCACTATTTTTCCGTGTTATCACACGAAGTGAGTTCACTGTTTTGACTTCTTGTGGGAAAGTCTTCTGTTTTCCGGCGCTCTGCTTGTGGGGTTCGTCATCGTCTTCGCTTGGTGTGTCGAGCCCCTTGTGTTCAGCGTTAAGTCGGCCGGACTGCTTGAAGACCCAACAATCTCTGTGGGTATGGTTTACAGGCTTCCCGGGGGTACTGTGGATTTGACATATCCTGTCCAAGATTTTGTTTAGGTTGGATAGCTCGTCACTGTTGTCCTTAAGAGGCAGTGTTTTGTTGTTCGACCGAGAGCTTTTGAACCCGGCGTTGACCGTCGTGCTCTTTGGGCCATTTTCCTTAGTCTGGCGCTGATCTTTTCTGTGTCGTGGTTTCCCATTTCCATCCCTGACCTCGGATGTACTCGGGTCACTGGTGCTGCATCTTGCCAGCCAGCTGTCTTCCCCCGCGCAAAAGCGGGTCATGAGGCTTGTTAGCGCGGCTATTGTCCTTGGCTTTTCCTGGCCGAGGTGTCTTGCGATCCATTCGTCTCGGACGTTATGTTTGAAGGCCGCTAAGGCTTCGGCGTCCGAACAGTCGACTATTTGGTTCTTTTTGGTGAGGAACCTGTTCCAGAATTTGCGGGCTGACTCTTCGGGCTGTTGAGTTATGTGACTTAGATCGTCTGCATCCGGAGGTCGGACATAGGTCCCCTAGAAATGTGCTCGAAACACATCCTCGAGCTCTTCCCAACTTCCAATGGTATTTTCTGGGAGGCTCTTGAGCCAATGCCGAGCTGGCCCTTTGAGCTTGAGGGGTAGGTATTTTATGGCATGGAGATCATCTCCTCTGGCCATATGTATGTGTAGGATATAATCCTCAATCCAGACTCCGGGGTCTGTTGTTCCATCTTATGCCTCTATGTTTACGGGCTTGAATCCTACTGGAAATTCGTGATCCAGTACCTCATCGGTGAAACATAGGGGGTGTGCGGCGCCCCTGTATTTAGGTGTACCGTTGTTTTCAAACACTCGACGTGTTGTGTTGTTCCCTGGTGCCTTCTTTCTTGGCCCATAGATGGACCTGACCGGGCCATCCTTTTTGCAAGGATCATGTGCCGGCTTGTGTGCGGTGCCGCTTGCCGCTCTTTGCTTGTCATGTGGTTGTCTATCCGACCAAGCGGCCTCTTTGTTTTTTGATTGTGGGGGCTCTACGGCCTCCTCGTCAAATTTAGGCAACAGCTTGCGCTTCGGGTAGCTCTTTGCTTGGTGACTATCAC
Source organism: Triticum timopheevii (assembly GCA_963921465.1). Classification (NCBI taxonomy): domain Eukaryota; kingdom Viridiplantae; phylum Streptophyta; class Magnoliopsida; order Poales; family Poaceae; genus Triticum; species Triticum timopheevii. The sequence continues at coordinate 113,304,524 of OY997270.1, forward strand.
CGTATTTATCTGTGGTTTTGAGTACTTTGCTCCATCTCATTCTGTGTACGTCTTCCACTGTTTTGAGCTTCCGCTTCTACTTCTTCAAACTTCTTGCAGTGGCGACGAGCCTTTTATGGAGGTTTATATGCTCCAGTGATGTGTCCGGCGTGAGATCATCTGGACTGTTGTTTTCGCCGGGGATGGGTTGCTCGTCCAATTCATCCTGTTCGGACGGTTGCTTGGTGGCATGTTCGTCGTCCACTGGTTCGCCCTGCTCTACGGCTGGGTCTGTGTGGGTGCTGTTGTTATCGAGGCGGGACTTCTGGTGGCGCTTGCGTCGCCGTTTTAGCTATTTTTTGGGGGAATTATCCTTCGCCGCGTCCGGTTGTTCCTCGTTATCGCTTCCTTTTGGTGTATCCACCATGTATACATCGTGAGTTGAGGTGGTTTTCCAGTGCCCTGTGGGCGCTGGTTCTTGATCATCTCCGGCACCGTCGTCCATATCGTCGATGTCTTCGGAGTCGAAGTCTAGCATGTCGGCTAGGTCGTCGACAGTGGCTACAAAGTGGGCATTGGGTGGGCCTTGAATTTCTTCGTCGTCCGCATCCCAACCATCCTGACCGTAGTCCGGCCAGGGCTCTCCTGATAACGAGAGATACATTATCGAATTCAGGATGTCGCCAAAAGGCGAGTGCTGAAAGATGTTTGCAGCGGTGAACTCCATGATCGGCGCCCAATCGGATTCGATTGGCAGGGGCGCGGGAGGTTCGGAGTCCGGCGAGGAATCCGGCCCCTCGGAGTCACGAGCTTCACAAGGGACAGGGTCAGTATTCGGCTCCATCGCCGTAGAGGTAGCAGCCCCCGAGGCGGTGTCTAGCCACCCATCCTCGATCGGCGTAGTCGGCTCCAAATTAAGGGTCGGAGCGGACTCGTGTGCGGCCTCCAGGGCACTGTCCGGCAGCAGAGCTAAATCATGCCCATCGTGACAGTGCGGTGCGCTCGGCTGTGGCTCGAATCCATCAAAGATCAAGTCTCCGCGAATGTCAGCTGTATAGTTCAAACTTCCAAATCTGACCTGATGGCCAGGGGTGTAGCTTTCAATCTGCTCCAGATGGCCAAGCAAATTGGCCCGCAGTGCAAAGCCGCCGAATACGAAGATCTGTTCGGGGAGAAAAGTCTCACCCTAGACCATGTTGTTGTTGATGATCGAAGGAGCCATCGGGCCTATAGGTGACAACACAGAGGAACTCTCAATGAAAGCACCAATGTCGGTGTCAAAAACGGCGGATCTCGGGTAGGGGGTCCCGAACTGTGCGTCTAGGCGGATGGTAACAGGAGACAAGGGACATGATGTTTTTACCCAGGTTCGGGCCCTCTCGATGGAGGTAAAACCCTACTCCTGCTTGATTGATATTGATGATATGGGTAGTACAAGAGCGGATCTACCACGAGATCAAGGAGGCTAAACCCTAGAAGCTAGCCTATGGTATGATTGTTGTTCGTCCTATGGACTAAAACCCTCCAGTTTATATAGACACCAGAGAGGGCTAGGGTTACACAGAGTCGGTTACAATGGTAGGAGATCTACATATCCGTATTGCCAAGCTTGCCTTCCACGCCAAGAAAAGTCCCATCCGGACATGGGACGAAGTCTTCAATCTTGTATCTTCATAGTCTTGGAGTCCAGCCAATGATGATAGTTCGGCTATCCGGACACCCCCTAGTCCAAGACTCCCTCAATCACACTTACTGACCGGCTCTGCCTCAACCCACTTGGTAAACTTGTCCACTGCCACCAGTAGATGTGTCTTTTTATCTTTAGACCCTTTGAAAGGTCCAACCATGTCAAGCCCCCAAACTGCAAATGGCCAAGTGATTAGGATCATCCTCAATTCTTGAGCCGGCACATGAGCTCGTTGTGAGAACTTTTGACAACCATCACATTTACTGACCAGATCCTCCGCATCAGCGTGAGCCGTCAGCCAATAGAAACCATGACAAAAAGCCTTGGCTACGAGAGATTTTGACCCGGCATGATGGCCACAATCCCCTTCATGGATCTCACGAAGTATTTCTTGGCCTTCTGTAGGTGACACATAGCGTTGAAACGCCCCCGTGACGCTTAGGTGATGTAACTCGCCGTTAACAATCATCATGGATTTGGAGCGCCTGATGATTTGTCTCTCCAAGGTCTCATCCTCCGGCAACTCACCCCGGGTCATATAAGCCAAGTAGGGCACTGTCCAATTCGGGATAACGTGAAGAGCCGCCACCAGCTGTGCCTCCGTGTCTGGCAGTGCTAGCTCTTCCTCGGTAGGCACCTTGACAGAAGGGTGTTGCAACACATCGAGAAAGGTATTGGGCGGCACCGGCTTACGTTGGGATCCCAACCGGCTTAAAGCATCAGCCGCCTCATTCTTCCTTCGATCGATGTGCTCCACTTGATAACCCATGAAGTGACCAGCCACAGCATCTACTTCACGATGATAAGCCGCCATGAGGGGGTCCTTGGAATCCCACTTGCCTGACACTTGTTGAGCCACAAGATCTGAGTCGCCCAAGCATCTTACCCGGCTTAAGTTCATCTCCTTAGCCATCCGGAGACCATGGAGTAAGGCCTTTTACTCAGCTGCATTGTTAGTACATGGAAACATAAGCCGGAGTACATAACAAAATTTGCCACCTCGAGGGGAAGTTAACACCACTCCAGCCCCCGAGCCTTCTAGCTGCCTGGACCCATCAAAGTGAATCGTCCAATATGTGTTATCCGGCTTCTCCTTAGGGGCCTGTAACTCTGTCCAATCATTGATAAAGTCCACCAAGGCCTGAGACTTAATAGCAGTACGTGGCATATACTTCAAATCATGAGGCCCAAGCTCAATGGCCCACTTGGCGACTCGTCCTGTGGCCTCCCTGTTCTGAATGATGTCTCCCAAAGGGGCAGAACTTACCACAGTTATAGGGTGGCTTTGAAAGTATTGCTTCAACTTCTGGTTGGCCATAAACACCCCGTAAACAAGCTTCTGCCAATGTGGGTATCTTTGCTTGGATTCAATGAGCACCTCACTGATGTAGTAAACCGGCCATTGAACCAAATGCTCCTTGCCAGCTTCCTTACACTCCACCACGATGGCAACACTGACGGCTCGTGAATTGGCAGCCACATATAACAGTAAAGGCTCTTTATCAATTGGAGCCGCGAGAACTAGCGGTTCAGACAATTGTCTCTTCAAGTCCTCAAAAGCAGCATTAGCGGCCTCGCTCCAGACAAAAGTGTTAGTTTTCTTCATCATCTGATACAATGGGAGGGCCTTCTCACCTAGCCTACTTATGAACCGACTTAAGGCGGCAACACGACCCGCCAGTCGCTGAACATCATTGATGCAGGTCGGCTTAGCCAGAGAGGTAATCGCCTTAATCTTCTCCGGGTTAGCTTCGATGCCTCTGTTGGACACCAGAAAGCCCAAGAGCTTGCCCGCGGGAACGCCAAACACACACTTGGCCGGGTTAAGCATCATCTTGTAAACTCGAAGATTCTCAAAGGTCTCCTTCAAGTCAGATATCAAGGTCTCCTTTTCTCTGGACTTCACCACAATGTCATCCACGCAAGCATGAACATTACGCCCAATTTGATCGTGCAAACAGTTCTGCACACACCACTGATAAGTCGCCTGGGCGCTTTTGAGCTCAAACGGCATAGATACATAGCAGAAGGCTCCAAACGGAGTGATGAAAGCCATCTTCTCCTGGTCCTTAACTGCCATTTTGATCTGATGATAACCAGAGTAAGCATCCAAAAAACTCAAACGTTCACAACCCGCCGTAGCATCAATGATTTGATCAATACGGGGAAGAGCAAAGGGATCAGCCGGACAAGCCTTGTTTAAGTCCGTGTAGTCCACACACATCCGCCAGGTGCCATTCTTCTTGAGGACAAGCACCGGGTTAGCCAACCACTCCGGGTGAAAAACTTCAATGATAATCCCGGCCGCCAAGAGCCGGGCGACTTCTTCTCCAATAGCTTTCCGTCGTTCTTCGTTAAAACGCCGAAGAAACAGCCTGACCGGCTTATACTTTGGATCAATGTTGAGAGTGTGCTCAGCGAGTTCCCTCGGTACACCCGGTGTCGGTGTCAAAACCGGCGGATCTTGGGTAGGGGGTCCCGAACTGTGCGTTTAGGCGGATGGTAACAGGAGACAAGGGACACGATGTTTTTACCCAGGTTCGGGCCCTCTCGATGGAGGTAAAACCCTAATCCTACTTGATTGATATTGATGATATGAGTAGTACAAGAGTAGATCTACCACGAGATCAAGGAGGCTAAACCCTAGAAGATAGCCTATGGTATGATTGTTCTTCCTCCTATGGACTAAAACCCTCCGATTTATATAGACACCAGAGATGGCTAGGGTTGCACAGAGTCGGTTACAGTGGTAGGAGATCTACATATCCGTATTGCCAAGCTTGCCTTCCACGCCAAGGAAAGTCCCATCCGGACACGGGACGAAGTCTTCAATCTTGTATCTTCATAGTCTTGGAGTCCGGCCAATGATGATAGTTCGGCTATCCGGACACCCCCTAGTCCAGGACTCCCTCAGTAGCCCCTGAACCAGGCTTCAATGACGACGAGTCCAGCGTGCATATTGTCTTCGGCATTGCAAGGCGGGTTCCTCCTCTGAATAATTCATAGAAGATTGTGAACACCAGGATAGTGTCCGACTCTGAAAAATAAATTCCACATACCTTCGTAGAGAGAATAATATTTACACAAGTTCAATCTGCTGACGTATTTCGTGGCGCGACGTCACACCACGGCCAAGCCTTTACTCGAATCGTTTTTATTATTCCACCTTAGCATGTTTAGCGAAGTGGTTTCCTTGGCACGTCTTGTCGAAGCAGAGATCGTGTCCCCTTATTCCGGGATTCTCATCAATACGGACGTGGGTAACCCAACCGCGCCCGTTGCCACGCCCCCTCCATCGAAGGCGAGTTCCAAACGGTCATGGGGACGGCTCTTGGTATTCTCCCCCTTTATAATGAGACCAAGGCCGGTCCCTCTCCTTCGATCCTCAATCGAATCCGCCCCTCGCCCCGAGTTCCAACACCCAAGGCTCCAGATTCGGGCGCTTCGGACCTTCGACAATCTCCGGCTCCGACCTACAGGGCCGGTGGATGCCCTCCTCCGTCATGGAAGAGGACGTGCTGAGGCTGAGAGACGCCAGGTATCTAACCTGCGAGATTTCACATAGGCTGCCCGCCCAAGGGCAAGTCATTCCCACTCCCGAGCCTGGTGAGAGCATCATGTTCGTGTCTCACTTCCGTCGGGGTTTAGGCTTCCCGATGGACCCCTTCGTGAGGGGGCTCATGTTTTATTACGGGCTGGAATTCCATGACCTGGCTCCGGAGTCCATCCTCCATATCTCATCGTTCATTGTCATCTGCGAAGCCTTCCTCCGCACTACCCCTCACTTCGGTTTGTGGCTCAAGACCTTCAACGTGGAGCCGAAGATGATTGAGGGGCGACAGGCAGAGTGCGGAGGGGCAGTTATAAGTAAGAGGGCCGATGCCCCATGGCCTGAGGGCTCTTTTCAAGAGGTGCTTGGTTTGTGGCAGCAGGAGTGGTTCTACATCACCGCTCCCAGGGGCACCAGGCAGGTGGCGCCACCCGCCTTTCGCTCGGGCCCTCCACAATGGCTGGCGTCATGGGTCAACAAAGGGCTTGACTGGGGGCCGTCCAAGGACGTGCCACTTTTGCAGGGCCGCATTCGAGACCTCCAAGAAAGGGAGATCAATCTGATCGTAGTGGCGCAGGTTATGCTGATTCGGCGCCTTCTGCCCTGCAAACGTCGCCCCCTCTGCCTGTGGGAATTCAATCCGGAGGGACCGCGAGCTCTTCAACACTTCATGGGTACGACGCCCGTGAGATGTATAAACTGTTCTTCGGATCACAAGAGATGTGTCCGGACTTGACCGAGGACGCCGACCTAAGCTGCAATCGCCCGGATACTCAAGTAAGTAGTCCTGTGTCCGGACATACCGTCCGTTTATTTATCATAGATTTTCCTTTTAACCAGCTATCCCTCGAACAGGAGTGGATAGCGGAAGTAAAACTGATACGGTGCCCGGCCCCCCTCCCTGAGACCACGCCGGATCCCGTGTTAGTCAAGATGCTGGAGGTTGCGCCTTCAGAAGAGGGCAAAGGGGAAGACAGGAAAACTACCGCCTCTGGTAAGGAGGCTCTCAATAAAAAGGGGATCGAGAATCCCTCCCTCCAGGGGGAGAAGAGGACCGCCTCCAAAGATCCGGAGGCCAAGGCCTCAAAGCGGGGGAAGAAATCTTCACCGGAGGGTCATGCGCCAGGAGAAGCCCCGGACGCACTATTTCCCCAAGGGAATCAGCCCTCCAGCGAGCCGTAAGTAGAAAAAGGGGAGTTTTGTAATAAGGGACATTCCTGTTTTTATTTCTGAGGATAACCGAAGTTCTTACCTTGTAGTTCGGATCTCAGCAGTTCTCAGCAGAGCTCATCTTCGGGGGATCTTCATCCGGAGATGATGGAGAGCGAGACGCCTCCATCTGCTGCACCGTCAGGCGGGGCGGACGACCCTGAGGTGTCGTCACGGAGGGTCTCCCCGAGTCCGGCGGGGCCGGAGAGTTCGGCACCAACTCGTGTACGGCCGGAGGAGCTGAAGGATCTGCTCGAGAGGGCGTCTATCTCAGAAGATCACCGTGCATTAATGAGTACGGTGATTGAAAGGATCTCATCCGCTGAGAGCGGGTTGCATGAGGCCGTCAGAAGTTTACTGACGGGGTTTGAGGTACGTAAAAATGACATACCTTTTGACAGTTTTTGCACATAGAATGCCCACTGTATAGATAGTAGCCCCTGAGACTCGGTACCTTGTCAGAAGTGACGGCATGCCGAGGATCATAATCTCAGTGTTAAGATGTCGCCGTTCCTATTCAGGGGGCGGAGCGTTCGGTGGCCAGCCGGACTGATAGAGTTGCCGAACTGAAGCGGCAACTGGACGTTGCGGATGCGGACATCGCGCTGGTCAATAAGTGACTTGACGAGTCACAAGGTATGTGTCTTCTCCGCGAACACCTGGTAAGGAAGCTTGATGCCTATGCCTTACTACATGTATGCTTAATGCAGATGGTGCCACTGCTATGGAGGATCTTCGTGCAGAGCTTGCCCGACCCAAGGAGCAAGCCAAAAAAAGTAATGCGGCCTACTTGAAGGCGGCCGAAGAGCTAAAAGCCGAACAGGCTGCTCACGACCGAAGCAGGGAGGAAATGGCCGAAATGGCCGTGAAGCTGAAGGATGCTACCGACCGCTCTGAGTTTCTTGAAAGAGAACGCCAAGCGAAGCGAGAGGACCTGAAAAAGGCCACTACCAAAGCCAAGGATGCCCGCTCCACGATGAGGGCTATAAAGGAGGAGCTGCGTCAGGCCGGGGATATTGCGGCTGGAAAGCCCTTTCTGCTGCGTAGGAAGTTCACAGACCCGAAGTATGCTCAGTTGTGCCAGTTGTGGGGTGCGGAGGATGCTTATCTGAATTTGGCGGCGAGTGCGGCGGACGCAGTCGTGCATTTCTGAAGCCAAAAGGATCACGGGATGGAAGAGCTTTTTTGGTCTCAATTCCATAGTCCGGAGCGTCCACTTCCGTTAACCGATCGGTTGGCCAAGTGGGCTGAGCTGAACAGGTTGTCCGGACTTGCCATGAAGGATGTCATGGCTCATCTGTGGCCGAAAAGGCCCGAGCCAAAGAGTTATTTTGGCTTAGTGCAGCAGTTCCTTGATGCGGTGCCGCATATCAAGGCGATGAAGCGGTCGGTATGCATAGAGGGTGCACGGATGGCTCTCGCCCGTGTCAAAACATACCAGGCAAAGATGGATGCCACCGACGTTGCATCCTGGGATTCAGACAAAAGCCGATTACCCGCCGAGCACTATTTTGAGGAAGTCCTGCAGGGCGCTTGTTTAATAGAGTCGCAGTGCTCGAAAAATGTTATGTTCAAATGACATGTATGATTTGTAAAACCATATTTATAATATAAGGGCTTTTTATACTTGTGCGTTCAAGTATTGAAATATCTCCTGTGCGGCCGTTAATGTATATGTATATATAACCTGAAAGATGGCAGTCTTCGGCTTCAGCCCCCACGCAAATGGTGCGGGGGTGTTTGCAAAAAAGCGCATTTTCACACTTAATCCAATGTCTTGGTCCCTTGAAGGAGGTGATAGCGTAGAAAACTAGGCAACCGGACTATAATGCTTTATCACTTTCACTTAGCCATAGGAGTTCGATGGTGGGGCTACTATATAGCCCCTAGGGGCACCGCGCTCTCCGGACTCGGGGCGCGTGTGTGCCTGACTGGGAAACGGTCCTTCGTCAAAGCGGAGGAATTCTAAACATTCCGGTAGTCGATCGAGTGGTTGACCAGTCTCTCGCTATATCATGACTATCAGTTTTCGGCTTTCTCTACTGAGGTGCTCGCCCGGCCGAACCGGGGCACAATCGCAGTAGTTCTCCTGGTGCCGCGTTAGCCGATAGAGCGGAACGTAAGGCAGCAAAACACAGGAGCCGGGCAAACCCAACATTTGACCAAAGACATGATTCAGAGCTGATGCATATAAGGCCTAACTCGAGACGCCGAACACTCCCTGAGGTATTCGGTCTTTATGATAACGGGCAGAACAATGCCCTAAGCCCCTAGTGTCCAGGTACATGCGAAAACTTCTGACGCGGCCGATGCCAATATGCCAGCCTCCTCCTCGGTTATGGTAAGAAACCGGGGGATGTGTATCAACAAGAGACAGTAAAAAAGGTTTACGCAGGGTCTTAATCTAAAAAGAATCCTTGTAACAGGTCCCTGCTGCACGTCTGCGCTTGTTTCTCCGTTGTGCTGTATCCTGGACGGGTGTAGCACGTTGTTCATCTGTAAAAAGAGAGGAACTTAGTTTGGAAAAATATCGTGCGAAAAATGTACTTAAAACAGAGTATGATTGAAAATATGAATAAAATTGAGCTTTAATGGCTCTCATTGTTCATGCGTGCAGCCCCTTGTAAAGGGGTATGCGTCTAGTAAGCCCCTTGTTTATTTATACCGGACTCGCTTAACCGTGTCCGAGGTCTGAATGACCTTTTTTAGGAGCTTTGATCAGCAAAGCCGGATTAGTGTGTGGCTGTCAAGGCAGTCTCACGTTCTTCCGCGGTCGAGGAACACTCGAAGTTTCCCTTCAATGAGATGATACCGTGTGGACCGGGCATTTTAAGTGTAAGAGACGCGTAATGCGGTATTGCGTTAAAGCGGGCGAAAGCTTCGCGTCCCAATAGTGCTTGATGGCTACTTTTGAATGGGGCGATATGGAAGATTAGCTTTTCGCGATGGAAGTTGTCGGATGAACCGAACACGACTTCTAGTAGTAAGTAGCCCGTACAATTGGCATAAGGGCCTGGCGTTACTCCTTTAAAGGAAGTGTTGCTATGGCGAATTTTGGTAGAGTCTATCCCCATTCTGCGGATTGTGTCCTGGTATAGCTGGTTTATATCGCTGTCGCCATCCATTAGGACTTGTGTAAATTGTAGTCCGCCGATTATAGGATCCAGTATCAAAGCAGTCCATCATGCGTTTTGAATACTTCTGGAGTAATCCTGATGGTCGAAAGTAATTGGTTTTGACATCCAGTTTCGGGACTCCGTTGGGGTGGACCGTGCGGCGCGTACTTTAGTAGGTGCCACCCGATTTTTCCTTATTATCACTTGAAGTGAATTCACTGTTTTGACTTCTTGTGGGAAGTTCTTTTGTTTTCTGGCGCTCTGGTTGTGGGGTTCGTCATCGTCCTCGCTTGGTGTGTCGAGCCCCTTGTGTTCGGCGTTAAGTCGGTCGGACTGCTTGAAGACCCAACAATCTCTGTGGGTATGGTTTGCAGGCTTCCCGGGGGTACTATGGGTTTGACATATCCTGTCCAAGATTTTGTTTAGGTTGGATAGCTCGTCACTGTTGTCCTTAAGAGGCAGTGTTTTGTTGTTCGGCCGAGAGCTTTTGAACCCGGCGTTGACCGTCGTGTTCTTTGGGCCATTTTCCTTAGTCCGGCGCTGGTCTTTTCTGCGTTGTGACTTCCCATTTCCATCCCTGACCTCGGATGTACTTGGGTCGCTGGTGTTGCATCTTGCCAGCCAGCTATCTTCTCCCGCGCAGAAGCGGGTCATGAGGCTTGTTAGTGCGGCCATTGTCCTTGGCTTTTCCTGGCCGAGGTGTCTGGCGAGCCATTCGTCTCGGACGTTATGTTTGAAGGCTGCTAAGGCTTCGGCGTCCGGACAGTCGATTATTTGGTTCTTTTTGGTGAGGAACCTGTTCCGGAATTTGCGGGTTGACTCTCCGGGATGTTGAGTTATGTGACTTAAATCGTCTGCATCCGGAGGGCGGACATAAGTCCCCTGAAAATTCGCTCAAAACGCATTCTCGAGCTCTTCCCAACTTCCAACGGTATTTTCTGGGAGGCTTTTGAGCCAATGCCGAGCTGGCCCTTTGAGCTTGAGGGGTAGGTATTTTATGGCATGGAGATCATCTCCTCTAGCCATATGTATGTGTAGGATATAATCCTCAATCCAGACTCTGGGGTCTGTTGTTCCGTCGTATGCCTCTATGTTTACGGGCTTGAATCCCGCTGGAAATTCATGATCCAGTACCTCATCGGTGAAACATAGGGGGTGTGCGGCGCCGCTGTATTTAGGTGTACCGTTATTTTCGAACACTCGACGTGTTGTGTTGCTCCCTGGAGCCTTCTTTCTTGGCCCATAGATGGACCTAACCGGGCCATCCTTTTTGTGAGGATCCTTATGTGGATCGTGTGCCAGCTTGTGTGCGGCGCCGCTTGCCGCTCTTAGCCTGTCATCTGGTCGTCTATCCGACCAGGTGATCTCTTTGTTTTTTGACTGTGGGGGCTCTACGGCCTCCTCGTCAAATTCGGGCAACAGCTTGCGCTTCGGGTAGCTCTTTGCTTGGTGACTATCGCTGTATTTATCTGCGGTCTTGAGTACTTTGCTCCATCTCATTCTGAGTATGTCTTCCGCTGTTTTGAGCTTCCGCTTCTACTTCTTCAAACTTCTTGCAGTGGCGACGAGCCTTTTGTGGAGGTTCTTATGCTCCGGTGATGTGTCCGGCGTGAGATCATATGGACTGTTGTTTTTGCCGGGGATGGGTTGCTCGTTCAATTCATCCTGTTCGTACGGTTGCTTGGTGGCATGTTCGTCGTCCACTGGTTCGCCCTGCTCTACGGCTGGGTCTGTATGGGTGTTGTTGTTATCGAGGCGGGACTTTGTGCGGTGCTTGCCGCGCCGTTTTGGCTGTTTTTCGGGGGAATTATCCTTCGCCGCGTCCCGTTGTTCCTCGTTATCGCTTCCTTTTGGTGTATCCAACATGTATACATCGTGAGTTGAGGTGGTTTTCTTGTGCCCTGTGGGCGCTGGTTCTTGGTCGTCTCCGGCATCATCGGCCATGTCGTCGATGTCTTCGGAGTCAAAGTCTAGCATGTCGGTTAGGTCGTCGACAGTGGCTACAAAGTGGGTGGTGGGTGGGCTTTGGATTTCTTTGTCGTTCGCATCCCAACCGTTCTGACCGTAGTCCGGCCAGGGCTCTCCTGATAAAGAGAGATACTTTAGCGAATTTAGGGTGTCGCCAAAAGGCGAGTGCTGAAAGATGTCCGCAGCGGTGAACTCCATGATCGGCGCCCAATCGGATTTGATTGGTAGGGGCACGGGAGGTTCGGAGTCCGGTGAGGAGTCCGGCACCTCGGAGTCACGTGCTTCACAAGGGACAGGGTCGGTATTCGGCTCCATCGCCGTAGAGGTAGCAGCCCCCGAGGTGGTGTCTAGCCACCCATCCTCGATCGGCGCAGTCGGCTCCAAGTTAAGGGTCGGAGCGAACTCTTGTGCGGCTTCCAGGGCACCGTCCGGTAGCAGAGCTAGATCATGCCCATCGTGACAGTGCGGCGCGCTCGGCTGTGGCTCGAATCCGTCGAAGATCAAGTCTCCGCGGATGTCGGCCGTGAAGTTCAAACTTCCAAATCTGACCTGATGGCCAGGGGCGTAACTTTCAATCTGCTCCAGATGGCCAAGCAAATTGGCCCGCAGTGCAAAGCCGCCGAATACGAAGATCTGTCCGGGGAGAAAAGTCTAACCCTGGACCGCGTTGTTGTTGATGATCGAAGGAGCCATCGGGCCTATAGGTGACGACACAGAGGAACTCTCAATGAAAGCACCAATGTCGGTGTCAAAACCGGCTGATCTTGGGTAGGGGGTCCCGAACTGTGCGTCTAGGCGGATGGTAACAGGAGACAAGGGACATGATGTTTTTAGCCAGGTTCGGGCCCTCTCGATGGAGGTAAAACCCTACTCCTGCTTGATTGATATTGATGACATGGGTAGTACAAGGGTGGATCTACCACGAGATCAAAGAGGCTAAACCCTAGAAGCTAGCCTATGGTATGATTGTTCTGCCTCCTATGGACTAAAACCCTCTGGTTTATATAGACACTGGAGAGGGCTAGGGTTGCACAGAGTCGGTTACAATGGTAGGAGATCTACATATCCGTATTGCCAAGCTTGCCTTCCACGCCAAGGAAAGTCCCATCCGGACACGGGACGAAGTCTTCAATCTTGTATCTTCATAGTCTTGGAGTCCGGCCAATGATGATAGTTCGGCTATCCGGACACCCCCTAGTCCAGGACTCCCTCACCCGGCATGTCAGAAGGTTTCCATGCAAAGATGTCCCGGTTCTCACGGATGAACTCGATGAGCACGCTTTCCTATTTGGGATCCAAGTTGTTGCTGATGCTGAACTGTTTAGAAGAGTCACCCGGGGTAAAATCAACGAGCTTTGTCTCAGCTGCCGACTTAAACTTCAACACCGGGTCGTGCTCCGTAGTTGGCTTCTTTAGGGATGTCATATCCGCCGGGTCAACATTATCTTGATAAAATTTGAGCCCTTCCGCTGCGCAGGCCGACTCAGCATAAGTCGCGTCGCCCTCTTCACACTCCAGCGCTACCTTCCGACTGCCATGTACAGTGATGGTGCCCTTGTGACCCGGCATCTTGAGCTGTAAATAAACATAGCACGGCCTGTCCATAAACTTAGCATAAGTCGGTCGCCCAAACAGAGTGTGGTATGGGCTCCTGATTTTGACCACCTCAAATGTCAACTTCTCAGCTCTGGAGTCATATTCGTCTCCAAAGGCCACCTCCAGCTCAATTTTGCCAACTGGGTACACCGACTTACCAGGGACTACTCCATGGAAAACAGTGTTGGATGTTCTTAGATTTTTATCAGTTAATCCCATGCGTTGAAAGGTCTCATAATAGAGGATATTGATGCTGCTACCCCCATCCATGAGCACCTTAGTGAACTTATACCCTCCAACCTGAGGTGCCACCACCAAGGCCAACTGACCCGGGTTATCGACCCGTGGAGGATGATCTTCTCGGCTCCATATAATGGGCTGCTCTGACCACCTCAAATAACGAGGGATTGCCGGCTCAACAGAATTGACTGCCCTCTTATGAAGCTTCTGGTCACGTTTGCATAAGCTGGTGGTAAATACATGATATTGCCCACCATTCAATTGCTTTGGGTTGCTCTGATATCCCGACTGCTGCTGCTGCTGCTCTCCTTGACCAGACTGCTGTTGGTTATAGCCTCCTCCTTGACGTCCCTGAAAGCCGGACCCTGAGCCGCCACCTGGGCCATGGAAACCGCCAGCTCCTGAACTACCACCAGACCCATTATGGCCATCATAGGTGTTGGAATTCTTAAACGCCTTCATGATCACGCAATCCTTCCACAGGTGCGTGGCAGGCCTCTCCCTGGTGCCGTGTCTCGGGCAGGGCTCATTGAGTAGCTGTTCAAGAGATGGGCCTGACCCGCCAGATCAAGGCGGTTTACCCTTACATCTCGGATTGTTACCCTGCGCGTTGGCATTAGCCACGAACTCCGGTTTACCGTCCGCCTTACGCTTATTGCCATTTTGATTCCCCGGGTTATGCTGTTGACCCTTTCCATTGCCGTTCCTTCTTATCTTCCCTGTCTTCTCATCGTCAGACGCGGGATCCTTGGTACTATCAGAATCGGCCTATTTAACTAAAGCCGCCATCAGCGTGCCCATATCCTTGCAGTCACGTTTAAGGCGCCCCAGCTTCTGCCTCAGCGGTTCAAAGCTACAATTCTTCTCCAACATAAGGACTGCAGAGCCGGCATCCATATTGTCGGATGAATGAATTATCTCCTTGACCCGACACACCCAATGGGTGGTGGATTCGCCCTCCCCCTGCTTACAATTTGTTAAGTCCACAGTTGACATAGATTGCTTACAGGTGTCCTTGAAGTTCTGGATGAACCGGGCCTTTAACTCTTCCCATGAGCTAATGGAATTGGGTGGCAAACCCTTCAACCAAGACCTGGCTGTTCCATCTAACATCATGGTGAAATATTTAGCCATCGCCGCATCACTGACCTCCAGCAGCTCCATGGCAGTCTCATAACTCTTGATCAACGCCCCGGGCTATAAGTCGGCCATGTAATTCGGTATCTTTCGAGGTCCCTTGAAGTCCTTGGGCAGACGTACATTGCGCAGAGCCGGTACCAGGCAAGGAACACCGCCGGTTCTAGTGGCTACCCCCGCCTCAACAGAAGTCGTCGGATACTCCGGGATATCCTGATAAGCCGCTGCCTGAGCCGCTCGTTCATTCTCCTGACGTATTCGGTCTTGCACCGGGTGATAGCCACCGGGCTGGTTATGGCGTTGGGCGTTGCTTGACAAAGCTTCAGACTCCATGTGCCTGCTGTAACTCGGGCTCCGGCTCTGGCAAGGCGGCGCTAACCAAGGCGGGGGAGTTGAATGGATTCTATCCCGGCTGTAAGAATAGGTCTCCTACTGAGCCAAGGCCGTCTGAAGAAGTTCTCTGACTCTCCGTGTCTCCACTGCCACCGGGTCATCACCGTCCATGGGAAGAGCCATCAAACATGTTGAAGCTGCAATTAAGTTCTCCATGGGGTTGGAAAAGTGACCCGGGGGGATTGGCACATAACGCAGCGGTGGCATGCTCACGTGAGGCGGCACCGTCTCCCGGGGCTGAGTCGGCCCTCCTGTGCCGGCTGTCATAAGCTGATTGGTCTCTGCCGGGTTACTTGGGCCGGCTCCGGGTGTCGCAAAAAGAACCCGAGGATCGTAATTCGGAGGCAAACGGGACTGAGTTTTCTGATGTCTCCTCCTCATTACCTCATTGGATGCATTTAGGCTCATCGTGAGCTGGTAAGCTTCTGGCTGCAACTGTTGTGCCCGGGCGTCGAGAGCCGCCCGCTCTGTAGCCAGTCTAGTATCCTCAGCTGCCAAGGCCTCCTTGGCCTGAGCTATCTCCTCACGCACCTGCGCTACCGCTGTGTCATGCTCATCTTTGTCTGCAGGAATAACCGTGGTGGTTAACAGGGCCGTGAGCTTGTCCATGAGGTCTATCAGCACCTGAGCCGGTGGGCGCACGGGGCCGCCTGCCCCGGCTGCTCCTAACCCGGACGTTACCGCTGCAGCAGCTCTAGAGTTTGAGCCGGGCTGAGTCCCAGCCATGAAAATTCTGGCCCATCTTGGCGGCTCAAAGGGGTCCGGAATACTGATGCCATCGGAACAGCCCCCGAGCATGCTGTTTTGCACTTGGTACAACGAATCTGTTGAACCGGCGGACGAATCACTGTCTGAGAGGACGGCCGTCTCACCCTTATCTTCAGATCCTTCAGAAAGTTCCTCTCCGTGGATGCAGCCCAGGAAGGCACACCTCATGACCGGTTGAGTCCGGGTCTTCCTCGCACGCTGAGCCGTCTCGACGAGGTCGGTGCAGTTATCCGGCTCAGGGCCCGGCTCACCGATCCGGCCGATGAAGACGTGGATTCCGACGAAGGGGACCCGGTATCCGTACTCAATTGAGCCGGCGTCGGGACCCCAGCCTTCGTCGTCGATGTAGATCTTGCCGCAACGACTCTTGGTCATCCGGCGCACTATGTATCCCTTGAGCCCTTCGAAGTTGCCCTTCAAGAACTCAAATCCACCGTGCGCTGGCCCCACGGTGGGCGCCAACTGTCGTGGAATAGTCACGTCAGATGTCCTCGTGAAAGGACTTAGTTGTGGAGCCATCGCAACTAGGAAGCTTGAAGGGGTTAAATCGGGACAAAGGACATGAGAGGGTTTATAATAGTTCGGCCCCTTACGGTGAAGGTAAGGCCTACGTCTAGTTGGGTTGGTATTGATGTTTCGATGACTAGGGAGCGAGATATGCTATGCCCGGCTCTCGATGAGTTGTTTCTTGCCCTAAGCCGCCAGTAGGTCGTCCCCTTATATTCACGGGTTGACGCCCTGTGGCTTACAGAGTCCCGGCCAGCTTATAAACAGTGTCCGGCTCAGTGACTAGTTAAATCTACCTTATGTTACAAGTCATGCCATCATGGCGGTTTACAACAATGGGCCGTAAGCCGCCTGTGGGCCTTAAGCCCTTTGTTGAATCGCCATCTTCATGCTTGGTCTTGGGCTTCCTCTGATGAGTCTTCTTCGTGTAACCCGGCCCCTCCTGGGCAGCTTACACGAATAGTCATATCCCCAACAGAGATGCTATTGGATATACTCTGGATGATCTTAAGGGCATTAGTCCCACATTATGTCAACACAAAATCTCAGTGGAGAAAGATGCCAAACCAGTTAGAGATCCTCACAGACGATTAAATCCCAAAATGAAGGAAGTGGTAAGGAAGGAGATTCTAAAGCTCCTTGAGGCAGGTATTATTTATCCCGTTGCTGATAGTGAATGGGTAAGCCCTGTCCATTGTGTCCCTAAAAAGGGAGGTATTACCGTTGTTCCTAATGATAAAGATGAATTGATCCCGCAAAGAACTATTACAGGTTATAGGATGGTAATTGATTTTCGTAAGTTAAATAAAGCTACTAAGAAAGATCATTACCCTTTACCTTTTATTGATCAAATGCTAGAAAGGCTATCCAAACACACACATTTTTGCTTTCTAGATGGTTATTCTGGCTTCTCTCAAATACCTGTGTCCGCGCAGGATCAATCTAAAACTACTTTTACTTGCCCTTTTGGTTTTGCTTATAGACGTATGCCTTTTGGTTTATGTAATGCACCTGCTACCTTTCAAAGATGCATGATGGCTATATTTTCTGATTTTTGTGAAAAGATTTGTGAGGTATTCATGGATGACTTCTCCGTCTATGGATCCTCTTTTGATGATTGTTTGAGCAACCTTGATCGAGTTTTGCAGAGATGCGAAGACACTAGTCTCGTCCTGAATTGGGAAAAGTGTCACTTTATGGTTAATGAAGGCATTGTCTTGGGGCACAAGATCTCCGAGAGAGGTATTGAAGTTGATAAAGCCAAAGTTGATGATATTGAAAAGATGCCATGTCCCAAGGACATAAAAGGTATAAGAAGTTTCCTTGGTCATGTCGGTTTTTATAGGAGGTTCATTAAGGACTTTTCTAAAATCTCTAGGCCTCTGACTAATTTATTGCAAAAAGATATTCCTTTTGTCTTTGATGATGATTGTGTAGAAGCATTTGAAACACTTAAGAAAGCTTTGATCACTGCACCTATTGTCCAGCCACCTGATTGGAATTTACCTTTTGAAATTATGTGCGATGCTAGCGATTATGCTGTAGGTGTTGTTTTAGGGCAAAGAGTTGATAAGAAATTGATTGTTATCCAGTATGCTAGTAAGACTCTTGATACTGCCCAGAGAAATTATGCTACTACTGAAAAAGAGTTCTTAGCAGTTGTGTTTGCATGCGATAAGTTTAGACCTTATATTGTTGATTCAAAAGTTACTATTCACACTGATCATGCTGCTATTAAATATCTTATGGAAAAGAAAGATGCTAAGCCTAGACTCATTAGATGGGTTCTCTTGCTCCAAGAATTTGACTTGCATATTATTGATAGTAAGGGAGCTGAGAACACCGTTGCAGATAACTTGTCTAGGTTAGAGAATGTTCTTGATGACCCACTGCCTATTAATGATAGTTTTCCTAATGAACAATTAGCGGTTGTCAATGCTTCTCGTACTGCTCCTTGGTATGCTGATTATGCTAATTACATTGTTGCTAAATATATACCGCCTAGTTTCACATACCAGCAAAAGAAAAAGTTCTTTTATGATTTAAGACATTACTTCTGGGATGATCCACACCTTTATAAAGGAGTAGATGATATTATTAGACGTTGTGTGCCTGAGCATGAATAGGAACAAATCCTATGCAAGTGTCACTCTGAATCCTATGGAGGACACCATGCTGGAGATAGAACTGCACACATGGTACTACAGTCTGGTTTTTATTGGCCTACTCTTTTCAAAGATGCTCGTAAGTTTGTCCTATCTTGTGATGAATGTCAAAGAATAGGTAACATTAGTAGACGTCAAGAAATGCCTATGAACTATTCTCTTGTCATTGAACCGTTTGATGTTTGGGGCTTTGATTATATGGGACATTTTCCTGCCTCCAATGGTTATACACATATTCTAGTTGCTGTTGATTACGTTACTAAGTGGGTAGAAGCTATTCCAACTAGTAGTGCTGATCATAACACTTCTATTAAAATGCTTAAAGAAGTTATTTTTCCGAGGTTTGGAGTCCCTAGATATCTTATGATAGATGTTGGTTCACACTTTATTCATGGTGCTTTCCGTAAGATGCTTGCTAAGTATGATGTCAATCGTAGAATCGCATCTCCTTATCACCCGCAGTCTAGTGGTCAAGTAGAGTTGAGCAATAGAGAGCTCAAATTAATTTTGCAAAAGATTGTGAATAGATCTAGAAAGAATTGGTCCAAAAAACTTGATGATGCATTATGGGCCTATAGAACTGCATACAAAAATCCTATGGGTATGTCTCCGTATAAGATGGTTTATGGAAAAGCATGTCATTTACCTCTTGAACTTGAACATAAAGCATATTGGGCTATTAAAGAGCTCAATTATGACTTCAAACTTGCCGGTGAGAAGAGGTTGTTTGATATTAGCTCACTTGATGAATGGAGAACCCAAGCATATGAGAATGCCAAGCTTTTCAAAGAAAAAGTCAAACACTGGCATGATAAGAGGATACAAAAGCGTGAGTTTAACGTAGGAGCTTATGTGTTATTATTCAACTCCCGTTTAAGATTTTTTGCAGGAAAACTTCTCTCAAAATGGGAAGGTCCCTATGTTATCGAGGAGGTCTATCGTTCTGGTGCTATAAAAATTAATAACTTCGAAGGCACAAATCCGAGGGTGGTAAACGTCAAAGAATTAAACATTATATTTCAGGTAATCCTATCAATGTTGAAACTAATATTATCGAAACCATAACCCCTGAGGAATACATAAGAGACACTTTTTAGAATGTTCCAGACTTCGAAAAGGCATAGGTACGTGGTACGGTAAGTAAACCGACTCCAAAACAACTCCAATGGCATTTTTTATCAGTTTTGGATTATTTAAGAATTTTAGGAAGAAAGGAAGAAAGAAGTAGTCCGAAAGGGACACGAGGCTCCCACGAGAGAGGAGGCCGCCCCCCCCCCCCCATAGGGCGCGCCCCCTGTCTCGTGGGCACCTCGTGTGCCTCCTGGACTCCGTTTTCTTGTATGTTACGTATTTTGGTCGGTAAAAATTCATTATATATACTCCCAAAGGTTTTGACCACCATATCACGCAAATATCCTCTGTTTTCATTTCGAGCTATTTCTGTTTCAGATCTAGAGCATCATGTCATCTCCAAGCACTCCCAAGGACAAGTTTTTTGAGAGGGTTATCAACCCTTATCTCGCGGAGGTGCTGCATCACCCTCAAACCATTGAGATGCGTGAGGGGGTGTTGCACATCCGCGATGTGGAGGGACCAAGGCGTACCGGGAGCGTGGAGACAAAGCTCAAAGCCATGGAGCAAGAAGTTTTCAAGTGTCAAGGGATGGTGGAGCGTGGACTCAACGCCAACCAGATGATGATCACGGAGTTTGCCAACAACCACAAGCTAGATGCCAAAGTCATTGGGGAGACCATCTTCAAGCTTCAAGAGAAAATCGAGCACCTCCAAGCCCAGATTTATGACCTGCAAAACCAGAACTGTGAGTATGAATATAGATTCAAGCGAATGAGTTTGGCTGCAGATCTAAGGATCCCGGAGACTCGATCATCCTTTTATGATGGAGAGCATATGCCTTGGAAGACGAACGACAAGCCTACATCATCAACAACTCCTACTTCACCACCTCTGAAGAAATAACCACATGGGCATGGGCACTCCCCTTGGCAACTGCCAAGCTTGGGGGAGGTGCCCCGGTATCGTATCACCATCACACTCCTATCTTTACTGCTTTATTTAGTTCGCTCCTTTTAGTAGTATCTTGATCTATTAGTTCGAAGTTTTGATATCAAGTAGTTTTGAGTTTTGCTTTGTGATCTCTTTATGTAATCGAGTCCGTGTGCTATCTATAATAAAGATTAGTGTTGAGTCAAGGGCTTTGCTATGTTGCTATGATCTTGAGAAAGTAGAAAGAACGAAAGAGTTCATATTGATCTTATGGATAGTGATAACTTCACACATAGAAAGTATGAGGCATAAAAATTGTTGAGAGTTGATGAACGTAGCCTTGGTCATCGCTGCAATTAACAGGAAGTGATAAGGAAAGAGGGGTTCACATATAAATATATTATCTTGGACACCTTTTATGACTGTGAAGCACTCATTAAGTATGACATGCTAAAAGAGTTGACGTTGGATAAGGAAGACAACGTAATGGTTTATGTTTTCCGACATCTCAGTTAAAGTATATTGTCATTGACCTTCCAAACATGTTGAGCTTGCCTTTCCCCCTCATGCTAGCCAAATTCCTTGCACCAAGTAGAAATACTACTTGTGCTTCCAAATATCCTTAAACCCGGTTTTGCCATGAGAGTCCACCATACCTACCTATGGATTGAGTAAGATCCTTCAAGTAAGTTGTCATCGGTGCAAGCAATAAAAATTGCTCTCTAAATATGCATGACTTATTAGTGCAGAGAAAATAAGCTTTGTACGAACTTGTTGTGGAAGTAATAAAAGCGACCGATTGCATAATAAAGGTCCACATACAAGGGGAAATATAAAGTGATGTTCTTTTGCATTAAGAATTTGTGTATCCAACCCTAAACACGCATGACAACCTCTGCTTCCCTCTGCGAAGGGCCTATATTTTACTTTATGTTTTTACTTTATGCTTGAGTCAAGGTGATCCTCACCTTTCCCTTTTTATTTTTATCCTTTGGCAAGCTCTTCGTGTTTGAAAGATCATGATACATATATCCAATTGGATGTAAGTTGGCATAGGCTATTATTATTGACATCACCTAAAGGTGAATACGTTGGGAGGCAACACAATAAGCCCCTATCTTTCTCAGTGTCCGGCTGAAACTCTATAACCACAAGTATTGCATGAGTGTTAACAATTATAGGAGACTACGAGATAGTTGAGTATGTGAGCTTGCTGAAAAGCTCTATTATTGACTCTTTCTGATGTTACGATAAATTGTAATTGTTTCAATGACTAAGATTATAGTTTGTTAGTTCCAATGAAGTTTTTGAACCATACTTGACATTGTGAACTGCTTATTACTTGAGCATAGGAAATCATATGACAAAATCCATATATGTTGTTGTCATTAGAATGATCATGATGCCCTCATGTCCATATTTTATTTTTATCGACACCTCTATCTCTAAACATGTGGACATATTTTTTGATTTCGGCTTCCGCTTGAGGACAAGCGAGGTCTAAGCTTGGGGGAGTTGAGACGTCCATTTTGCATCATGCTTTTATATCAATATTTATTGCATTATGGGTTGTTATTACACATTAGATCTCAATACTTATGGCTATTCTCTCTTATTTTACAAGGTTTATCATGAAGAGGGGGAATGCCGGCAGCTAGAACTCTGGCTGGAAAAGGAGCAAACGTTGGAAACCTATTCTGCACAACTCCAAAAATCCTGAAACTCCACGAAACAACTTTTTGGATTTTATAAGAATTTATGAGCAAAAGAAATAGGCCAGGGGGCCCACACCCTGTCCAGGAGACAGGGGGCGCGCACCCCTGTAGGGCACGCACCCCTATCTCCTGGGCCCCCTGGTTGGCCTCCGGCGTCCATCTTCTGCTATATGAAGGGTTTTGTCCTGGAAAAAATCGTGGGCAAGCTTACGGGACGAAACTCCACCGCCACGAGGCGGAACCTTGGCGGAATCAATCTAGGGATCTGGCGGAGCTGTTCTGCCGGGGACACTTCCCTCCGGGAGGGGGAAATCATCACCAACGTCATCACCAACGATCCTCTCTTCGGGAGGGGGTCAATCTCCATCAACATCTTCACCAGCACCATCTCCTCTCAAAACCCTAGTTCATCTCTTGTATCCAATCTTGTATCAAAACCACAAATTGGTACTTGTGGGTTGCTAGTAGTGTTGATTACTCCTTGTAGTTGATGCTAATTGGTTTACTTGGTGGAAGATCATATGTTCAGATCCTTTATGCATATTATTACTCCTCTGATTATGAACATGAATATGCTTTGTGAGTAGTTACATTTGTTCCTGGGGACATGGGTGAAGTCTTCCTATTAGTAGTCATGTGAATTTGGTATTCGTTCGATATTTTGATGAGATGTATGTTGTCTTTCCTCTAGTGGTGTTATGTGAACGTCGACTACATGACACTTCACCATTATTTGGGCCTAGAGGAAGGCATAGGGAAGTAATAAGTAGATGATGGGTTGCTAGAGTGACAGAAGCTTAAACCCTAGTTTATGCGTTGCTTCGTTAGGGGTTGATATGGACCCATATGTTTAATGATGTGGTTAGGTTTACCTTAATACTCCTTTTTGTAGTTGCGGATGCTTGCAATAGGGGTTAATCATAAGTGGGATGCTTGTCCATGTTAGGGCAGTACCCAAGTGCCGGTCCACCCACATATCAAATTATCAAAGTACAGAACACGAATCTTATGAACGTGATGAAAACTAGCTTGACGATAATTCCCAATGTGTCCTCGAGAGCTCCTTCTTCATTATTAGAATTTGTCCAGGCTTATCCTTTGCTACATAAAGGATTG
Source organism: Triticum timopheevii (assembly GCA_963921465.1). Lineage (NCBI taxonomy): Eukaryota > Viridiplantae > Streptophyta > Magnoliopsida > Poales > Poaceae > Triticum > Triticum timopheevii. The sequence continues at coordinate 113,327,674 of OY997270.1, forward strand.
GGCCACCTTGCTGCACTTTATTTACTTTATTTACTTTTTGCTCATTACTATTTATCTTATCACAAAACTATCTATCACCTACTATTTCAGTGCTTGCAGAGAAAACCTTACTGAAAACGCTTATCATTTCCTTCTGCTCCTCATTGGGTTCGACACTCTTATTTATCGAAAGGACTAAGATAGATCCCCTATACTTGTGGGTCATCACCGGCAGGTGATATGTCTCCATCGTATCTATAATTTTTGATTGTTCCATGCTATTATATTACCCCTTTTGGATGTTTATGGGCTTTATTTTACACATTTATATCATTTTTTGGACTAACCTACTAACCGGAGACCCAGCCCATATTGCTGTTTTTTTTGCCAATTTCAGTATTTCAAAGAAAAGGAATATCAAACGGAGTCCAAACGGAATGAAACCTTCGGGAGCGTTATTTTTGGAACAAATCTGATCCGGAGAGCTTGGAGTGCAAGTCAAGAAGCCTCCAAGGGCCCCACAAGCTATGAGGGCGCGCCCCCCCTGTAGGGCGCGCCCCCCTGTCTCGTGGGCCCCTCGGGTGGCCACCGACGTACTTCTTCCTCTTATATATATACCTACGTACCCCGAAAACATCCAGGGGCTCCACGAAACACAATTTCCACCGCCGTAACCTTCTGTATCCGCGATATCCCATCTTGGAGCCCTTGTCGGCACTCTGCTGGAGGGGGAAGCAACCACGAAGGGCCTCTACATCAACATCCTTGCCCCTCTGATAAGTTGTGAGTAGTTTACCACAGACCTACGGGTCCATAGTTATTAGCTAGATGGCTTCTTCTCTCTTTTTGGATCTCAATACAATGTTCTCCCCCTCTCTTGTGGAGATCTATTCGATGTAAACTCTTTTGCGGTGTGTTTGTCGAGATCCGATGAATTGTGGGTTTATGATCAAGTTTATCTATGAATAATATTTGAATCTTCTCTGAATTCTTTTATGTATGATTGAGTTATCTTTGCAAGTCTCTTCGAATTATCAGTTTGGTTTGGCCTACTAGATTGATCTTTCTTGCCATGGGAGAAGTGCTTAGATTTGGGTTCAATCTTGCGGTGTTCTTACCCAGTGACAGAAAGGGTTGCAAGACACGTATTGTATTGTTGCCATCGAGGATAACAATATGGGGTTTATACCATATTGCATGTGTTTATCCCTCTACATCATGTCATCTTGCTTAATGCGTTACTCTATTCTTATGAACTTAATGCTATAGATGCAGGCAGGAGTCGGTCGATGTGTGGAGTAATAGTAGTAGATGCAGGCAGGAGTCGGTCTACTTGTTATGGATGTGATGCCTATATACATGATCATGCCTAGATAATCTCATAACTATGCGCTTTTCTATCAATTGCTCGACAGTTATTTGTTCACCCACCGTAATACTTATGCTATCTTGAGAGAAGCCTCTAGTGAAACCTATGGCCCCCGGGTCTATCTCTTATCATATTTTCTTTCAATCTACTTTATTTGCATCTATCTTACAAAATACCAAAAATATATTTATCTTATCATTTTATCTTTATTAGGTCTCACTTTCGCAAGTGGCCGTGAAGGGATTGACAACCCCTTTATTGTATTGGTTGCGAGTTCTCAGTTTGTTTGTGTAGGTGCGTGGGACTTTTGAGGAGCCTCCTACTGGATTGATACCTTGGTTCTCAAAACTGAGGGAAATACTTATGCTACACTTTGCTGCATCACCCTCTCCTCTTCGAGGAAAACAACCGCAAGCTCAAGACGTAGCAAGAAGGATTTATGGCGCCGTTGTCGGGGAGGTCTTCGCTCAAGTCAAGACATACCAAGTACCCATCACAAACCCATCTCCCTCGCATTTACATTATTTGCCATTTGCCTCTCGTTTTCCTCTCCCCCACTTCACCCTTGCCGTTTTATTCGCCCTCTCTTTCCCAATCTCCTCCTTTCTTTTCGCTTGCCGTCTTTGTGTTTGCTTGTGTGTTGGATTACTTGTTGCCATGGCACAAGATAATACCAAGTTGTGTGACTTCTCGAATACCAATAATAATGATTTCCTTAGTACTCCGATTGCCCCTCTTAATGATGTTGAGTCTTGTGAAATCAATACCACTTTGCTGAATCTTGTTATGAAAGATCAATTTGCCGACCTTCCTAGTGAAGATGCCGCTACTCATCTAAACAATTTTGTTGATTTGTGTGATATGCAAAAGAAGAAAGATACGGATAACAATATTGTCAAATTGAAGTTATTTCCGTTTTCACTTAGAGATCGTGCTAAAGTTTGGTTTTCGTCTTTGCCTAAAAATAGTATTGCTTCTTGGAACAAGTGCAAAGATGCTTTTATCTCTAAGTATTTTCCTCCCGCTAAGATCATCACTCTTAGGAACGATATTATGAATTTTAAACAACTTGATCATGAGCATGTTGCCCAATCTTGGGAAAGAATGAAATTGATGCTTCGCAATTGCCCTACTCATGGTTTGAATTTATGGATGATCATACAAAATTTTTATGCCGGTTTGAACTTTGCTTCTAGAAATCTCTTAGATTCGGCCGCAGGAGGCACCTTTATGGAAATCACGTTAGGAGATGCTACAAAATTGCTTGATAATATTATGGCTAATTATTCTCAATGGCACACCGAAAGATCTTCTAGTAAAAAGGTGCATGCTATAGAAGAAATTAATGTTTTGAGTGGAAAGATGGATGAACTTATGAAGATGTTTGCTACTAAAAATACTCCTCTTGATCCCAATGATATGCCTTTGTCTTCCTTGATTGAGAATAATAATGAATCTATGGATGTGAATTTTGTTGGTAGGAATAGTTTTGGAAATAATGCCTATAGAGGAAATTTAAATGCTAGACCGTTCCCTAGTAATCCCTCTAATAATTATGGAAATTCCTACAATAATTCTTATGGTAATTTTAATAAGATGCCCTCTGATTTTGAGAATAGTGTGAAAGAATTTATGATTTCTCAAAAGAATTTCAATGCCTTGCTTGAAGAAAAATTGCTCAAAGTTGATGATTTGGCTAGGAACGTTGATAGACTTTCGCTTGATGTTAATTCTCTTAAACTTGGATCTTCTTCTCCTAAGCATGATATCAATGAGTCTCTCAAAGTAATGAGAATTTCCATTGACGAGTGCAAGGAAGGAACCGCTAGATTGTGTGCTAAAAAAGAAAGCTTTATAAAAGCGTGTTCTTCTAGTCTTGATGAAAATAATGATGTGGATCTTAAAGTTATTGATGCATATCCGATTAGATCTATGTTTTGCAATGTGAATTTTGATGATTATGGGAGTGATGATGAATCAACTTTGCCTAGAAGGCGTCACAAAAATTCGGAGTCTTTAGATCTTGATGCTAAATTTGGTAAAAGTGAGATTGGAGAATCCTCTACTTCCAATAATATAGAACTTACTATCTCGGATTTCAAGGAATTTGACTATGATAATTGCTCTTTAAAAGGTTGTATTTCCTTGTTGCAGTCCGTTGTTAATTCTCCTCATGCTTATAGTCAAAATAAAGCTTTTACCAAACATATTGTTGATGCCTTGATGCAATCTTATGATGAAAAACTTAATATGGAAGTTTCTATACCTAGAAAACTTAATGATGAGTAGGAACCTACTATAAAGATTAGAATTAAAGATTATGAGTGTTTTGCTTTGTGTGATTTGGGTGCTAGTGTTTCCACAATTCTGAAAACTTAATGTGATATTCTAGGTTTCCATGATCTTGATGATTGCTCTTTAAATTTGCACCTTGCGGATTCCACCATTAAAAAGCCTATGGGAAGGATCAATGATGTTCTTATCATTGCAAATAGAAATTTGGTGCCCGTAGATTTTATCGTTCTTGATATAGATTGCAATCTTTCTTGCCCTATTACTCTTGGTAGACCTTTCCTTAGAATGATTGGTGCGATTATTGATATGAAGCAAGGGAACATTAGATTCCAATTTCCCTTAAAGAAAGGCATGGAGCATTTTCCAAGAAAGAAAGTCAAATTACCTTATGAATCTATCATGCGTGCTACCTATGAATTTAGTGCCAAAGATGGCACTCGTTAGATCTATCTTTGTTTTTATGCCTAGCCAGGGGCGTTAAACGATGGCGCTAGTTGGGAGGCAACCCAATTTTCTTTATGTTTTCGTTTTTGCTCCTGTTTAGTAATAAATCTTGCATCTACCTTCTGTTTAGATGTGTTTTTATCTTTTAATTAGTGTTTGTGCCAAGTAGAACCTATAGGATAACCTACGATGATAGTTGATTTGATTCTGCTGAAAAACAGAAACTTTGCACGCACGAATATAATTTTGTTAAATCACAGGAACGTGATTTTGCGTTGATTCTTCTCGCTGCTGTTCAATAGACAAATTTTCCAGGACTTCCTATTTTTGTAGGATTTTTAGAGTTCCAGAAGTTTGCGTTAGTTACAAATTGCTACAGACTGTTCTGTTTTTGACAGATTCTGTTTTTCGTGTGTTGTTTGCTTATTTCAATGCATCTATGGCTAGTAAATTAGTTTGTAAACCATAAAGAAGTTGGAATACAGTAGGTTTAACACCAATATAAATAAAGAATGAGTTCATTTCAGTACCTTATGTGGTGGTTTTGTTTTCTTTCACTAACGGAGCTTATAAGATTTCCTGTTGAGTTTTGTGTTGTGAAGTTTTCAAGTTTTGGGAAAAGCTTTTATGGACTATGGAATAAGGAGTGGCAAGAGCCTAAGCTTGGGGATGCCCATGTCACCCCAAGATATTCAAGGATATCCAAAAGCCTAAGCTTGGGGATGCCCCGGGAAGGCATCCCCTCTTTCGTCTTTGTTCATTGGTAACTTTACTTGGAGCTATATTTTTATTCGCTACATGATATGTGTTTTGCTTGGAGCGTCATGTATTATATTAGTTTTTTATTTTTAGTTACCAAAATCATCCTTGCTGTACACACCTTTTGGGAGAAGCCTATTTGATTAGAATTTGCTAGAATACTCTATGTGCTTCACTTATATCTTTTGAGCTTAATAGTTTTTGCTCTAGTGCTTCACTTATATCTTTTAGATCATGGTGGTGTCGTGATTTTGAAGAAATTACTAGTATCTCATGCTTCACTTATATCATTTTGAGAGTCTTTTAGAACAGCATGGTATTTGCTATGATCATAAAGTTGATCCTAGAATGATGAGCATCCAAGTTGGGTATAATAAAAACTATCATAGAAAGTGAATTTGATGCTATGATCAATTTGATGCTTGATAATTGTTTTGAGATATGGAGGTAGTGATATTAAAGTCATGCTAGTTGGGTGATTATGAATTTAAAGAATGCTTGTGTTGAAGTTTGTGATTCCCGTAGCATGCACGTATGGTGAACCGCTTTGTGATGAAGTTGGAGCATAATTTTATTTATTGATTGTCTTCCTTATGAGTGGCGGTCGGGGACGAGCGATGGTCTTTTCCTACCAATCTATCCCCCTAGGAGCATGCGCGTAGTACTTTGGTTTTTGATGACTTCTAAATTTTTGCAACAAGTATATGAGTTCTTTTGATTAATGTTGAGTTCATGGATTATACGCACTCTTTCACCCTTCCACCATTGCTAGCCTCTCTTGTACCGCGCAACTTTCGCCGGTACCATACACCCACCATTTACCTTCCTCAAAACAGCCACCATATCTACCTATTATGGCATTTCCATAGCCATTCCGAGATATATTGCCATGCAACTTTCCACCGTTCCGTTCATATGACACACATTACTTTTCTCATATTGCTTTTTGCATGATCATGTAGTTGACATCGTATTTGTGGCAAGGCCACCTTCATAATTTTCATACATGTCGCTCTTGATTCATTGCATATCCCGGTACACCGCCGGAGGCATTCATATAGAGTCATATCTTGTTCTAGCTTCGAGTTGTAAATCCATAAAAGTGTGATGATCTTCATTATTAGAGCATTGTCCTAGTGAGGAAAGGATGATGAAGACTATGATTCCCCCACAAGTCAGGATGAGACTTCGGACTTTACAAAAAGAAAAAGGAAAAAAGAAAAAAAAAGAGAAAGGCCAAAGAAAAAAAGAAGAGAAAGGCCAAAGAAAAAAAGAGAAAGAAAAATAATAAAATGAGAGAAAATGAGAGAAGGGACAATGCTACTATCTTTTTTCCACACTTGTGCTTCAAAATAGCACCATGATCTTCATGATAGAGAGTCTCATATGTTGTCACTTTCATTTACTAGTGGGAATTTTTCATTGTAGAACTTGGCTTGTATATTCCAATGATGGGCTTCCTCAAAGTGCCCTAGGTCTTCGTGAGCAAGCAAGTTGGATGCACCCCACTTAGTTTCTTTATTGAGCTTTCATATATTTATAGCTCTAGTGCATCCATTGCATGGCAATACCTACTCACTCACATTGATATCTATTAATGGGCATCTCCATAGCCCGTTGATACGCCTAGTTGATGTGAGACTATCTTCTCCTTTTTGTCTTCTCCACAACCACCATTCTATTCCACATATAGTGCTATGTCCATGGCTCACGCTCATGTATTGCGTGAAAGTTGAAAAAGTTTGAGATTATTAAAGTATGAAACAATTGCTTGGCTTGTCATCGATGTTGTGCATGATTAAATACTTGTGATGAAGATAGAGCATAGCCAGACTATATGATTTTGTAGGGATAACTTTCTTTAGCCATGTTATTTAGAGAAGACATGATTACTTTGATTAGTATGCTTGAAGTATTACTATTTCTTATGTCAATATGAACTTTTATTTTGTATTCATTTGGGTCTGAACATTCATGCCACAATAAAGAAAATTACATTGAGAAATATGCTAGGTAGCATTCCACATCAAAAATTCTCTTTTTACCATTTACCTACTCGAGGACAAGCAGGAACTAAGCTTGGGGATGCTTGATACGTCTCCAACGTATCTATAATTTTTGATTGTTCCATGCTATTATATTACCCCTTTTGGATGTTTATGGGCTTTATTTTACACATTTATATCATTTTTTGGACTAACCTACTAACCGGAGGCCCAGCCCATATTGCTGTTTTTTCGCCTATTTCAGTATTTCAAAGAAAAGGAATATCAAACGGAGTCCAAACGGAATGAAACCTTCGAGAGCGTTATTTTTGGAACAAATCTGATCCGAAGAGCTTGGAGTGCAAGTCAAGAAACCTCCGAGGGCCCCATGAGATAGGAGGGCGCCCCCCCTGTAGGGCGCGCCCCCTGTCTCGTGGGCCCCTCGGGCGGCCACCGACGTACTTCTTCCTCCTATATATACCTACGTACCCCGAAAACATCCAAGGGAACCACGAAACACAATTTCCACCGCCGTAACCTTCTGTATCCGCGATATCCCATCTTGGAGCCCTTGCCGGCACTCTGCCGGAGTGGGAAACAACCACGGAGGGCTTCTACATCAACATCCTTGCCCCTTCGATAAGTTGTGAGTAGTTTACCATAGACCTACGGGTCCATAGTTATTAGCTAGATTGCTTCTTCTCTCTTTTTGGATCTCAATACAATGTTCTCCCCCTCTCTTGTGTAGATCTTTTCGATGTAAACTCTTTTTGCGGTGTGTTTGTTGAGATCCGATGAATTGTGGGTTTATGATCAAGTTTATCTATGAATAATATTTGAATCTTCTCTGAATTCTTTTATGTATGAATGAGTTATCTTTGCAAGTCTCTTCGAATTATCAGTTTGGTTTGGCCTACTAGATTGATCTTTCTTGCCATGGGAGAAGTGCTTAGCTTTGGGTTCAATCTTGCGGTGTTCTTACCCAGTGACAGAAAGGGTTGCAAGACACGTATTGTATTGTTGCCATCGAGGATAACAAGATGGGGTTTATATCATATTGCATGTGTTTATCCCTCTACATCATGTCATCTTGCTTAATGCGTTACTCTATTCTTATGAACTTAATACTCTAGATGCAGGCAGGAGTTGGTCGATGTGTGGAGTAATAGTAGTAGATGCAGGCAGGAGTCGGTCTACTTGTTATGGACGTGATGCCTATATACATGATCATGCCTAGATAATCTCATAATTATGCGCTTTTCTATCAATTGCTCGACAGTTATTTGTTCACCCACCGTAATACTTATGCTATCTTGAGAGAAGCCTCTAGTGAAACCTATGGCCCCCGGGTCTATCTCTTATCATATTTTCTTTCAATCTACTTTATTTGCATCTTTCCTTTTTGCATCTATCTTACAAAATACCAAGAATATATTTATCCTATCATTTTATCTTTATTAGATCTCACTTTCGCAAGTGGCCGTGAAGGGATTGACAACCCCTTTATTGCGTTGGTTGCGAGTTCTCATTTTGTTTGTGTAGGTGCGTGGGACTTTTGAGGAGCCTCCTACTGGATTGATACCTTGGTTCTCAAAACTGAGGGAAATACTTACACTACACTTTGCTGCATCACCCTCTCCTCTTCGAGGAAAACCAACGCAAGCTCAAGACGTAGCAGCAGGGTGGGGCCTCGGCTGAGCCGGCGATGTCATCTGCCTCGTTGTTGGCGGGGCAGGGCCTCGGCGGAGCCGGCGGTGTCCTATGCCTCGTTGTTGGGGCCGCGGGGCCTCGGCGGAGCCGGTGGTGTCCTCTGCCTCATTGTTGGCGCTGCGGGGCCTCGGCGGAGCAGGGCCTCGTCGACGCCAGCGGAGCGGGGACTCTTCGGAGCCGGCATTGTCCTCTGCCTCATCCTCGGTCTCGCCAAACAGTGCCTCACCCGCTTCATCGCCCTCTTTGCTAGCCTCTTTGTAGGCAGACGCAGCCTCCGCCACCCGCATGCGGTACCGCCAGCGCTCAAGGCGGCCCTTGCAGGCGGAGCGGCACGAGTCGAGAAGCGCCTCCTGCTCCGCCCGCTCCGCGGCGATCTGGTGCTCCGCCTGCAGGTGCTCCTGGAGGAGATGGTGGTTGTAGGCGGCGGTGGCCTGCGCCTCCCGGAATTGCTCCTCGCGCATCTGCCTCACCCTGTCCATATATTGGGCATGGGCCTCGCCGATGATCATGGTGCAATGCACCGACGAGGATGGCGTGGAGGAGGGTTGGCGCCGGATCATCGACTACCATGTTCTCCATTGGGATGTCGTCGTCCTTCGGCTGCCTGCCGGCCAGCCGGTCGGCAGCAATGGCTGCCATCTCCTTGTGGTCCGTCGTCCGCCCGTCCCGAAGAGCGCTGGAGTGCAAGGAAGCCATGGTGGGCAGTAGTGGTGTGGACAGGAGAAAGGGAACGGATGCAGATGACTGCGGCTATGGCCGGCGCAGCAGTTTATATAGCAGTGGTGTGCAGGCGGAGGGACGGACGTGTGGCGCCGGAGTAGCCGCCTCGGTAGCCGCGTATCATTAATGTGTGCGGCAGATGGACGGACGGACGGTACTTGTGTCGTTTGAAGGCGGGGCAATCGCCTTCACCGGGAAGCGGGGCGGCCGGCGCTGACTGTTTCGGGCGGAAAGTGCGCGCGGGCGAGGAGATGACTTTACTTGGATAGGATGACAATGGGGACCCACCAGGTCCATAGCCTCACGTACGCAACTGCCTCCTTATTATATATATATATATATATATATATATATATATATATATATATATATATATATAACTATAATTTATTTTGCTTCCTCCTGGTTTCCTGACATCACGGTCCCACACCATTGTCAACCTATGTACTCCCTCCTTTCCGGTTTATAGGGCTTATCTCAAAATTTTAGTTTTTCCATTTTATAAGGCTCAATTTGGTTGTTTTCCATCACATGTTCAGATTCCAAGGTGCATTAAATCATTGCACGCAAGTATTAAGAGAAAATTGACCAATGCATGTACTTTATGCATGCATGCATTGATAAACATAATTTTTTGAGGATAACAAGAGCATTAATTAGGTGCTTTTGCAAAACTACAAAAAGTATTCCACCACTCGCCATCTACCTTGATTGGTGAGATTTTTGAATTGAGCATTATAAACAGGAAAGGAGGGAGTAGTCAATAAATGAGAGAATTACACAAGAAGCGGCCGACAGCTGGGACCAAGCAGCTCGAGCAGTATTTGTGTTTTTGAGGTGTGAGCACTGCAGAGTTTTTTGATGTTTAGCCCAGATATTAATTTTTCTCCTCTAAACAACAACAAAAACATCACTGCAGGTATTAACTGGGCGGGCTGTGGCCCGTCTAGCCCAGGCCAGATATCCAGCCCAGATATTAATTTTTTTCAAGCTGAAAATGGCTAGCCTAGCTATATGTTTTTTTAGGAATACCCAGGCAAGGTCAAGTTGTTATTCTCCGTCCCGCTGGGCTGCAAATCTTTCCTAGGAGGGATGCATTAGGCTTAACAAGAAAATGGTCTTTAAGAAATAATAAATGGGATGTAATTATAAAAACTGGGTAGTAACTATAAAAAAATGCACCAAACAGTGATTACTTTATAAAATATTATTTTTGGATATTGAAAATTTAAATTTCATTAATTGTTGTGAGCACAATGTTTCGTTGGATTTTTACGTAATATAAATTTATATTGAAATTGTATTTAATCTGACTAGAAATTTCGGGATAAAAATATTCGGATCCCAACAAAATGTGGGAAATTTTATTGAATTCTGTTTTGAATGGTTGGTCGAAATGGGCTGTACTTTTAACAAACTGTAAATGGGTTGTAGTAAATTCCATTAGAATTCAAAAATGGGCTACACATTCTTACAAATCTCAAATGGGCTATAAGTTCTCTGCCACACACTTCTGGCCTTACTAAGTTGACACGTCCCCTAAAAAAACAGAGTTGACGCGTATGTAAGGCTTTGTCAACTTATAGTCAACACACGGTTCTAGCAGCAGTGGAAATTGGATGTCCATCCAATGGATGCCGTGCTTCTTCTTCAATCTCGGATATTCTAGCTTCACCCGCGCAAAAAATGATTCCTCCCCCTGACATCTAGGGCGCACCATTTCGGAAGCTGACCTGTGGCCTACTAAGTTAAAGTACCAAGGGCTTTGTCAACTTAGTCAATATAAACGATTCTAGCTGCAGTGACCGTACGATATCCATCCAATGGCCGTCATGCTTCTTCAACCTCTGGTCTTCTTGCTCCAGCCGCCCAAAGCAGCGCCGGTCGTGCCGCCTGCTCCTGCCTCCCGTGGCCGGCTGTGCTGCCACGGAGGCCTCACCGCCCCCTACTACTCCCACCGCTGGCCAGGCCATCCCTCCACTCACCCACACCCCCTGTTATTCTGCGGCGACGGCAGCGCAGCCGAACCAGTGAACCCTCGTACTCCTCTCTGTGTGTGCATCTACTGTCGCGTCTTCCCCGGCTCCGCGTCGTCCCCTTCCTAGGCCTCGCCGTCGTCCACCGCCGTGGTGCTCTTGGCGCGGCGTGGTCAACGTGGTCAAGGAACGACTTCCATCGGACGTGAACTGTACGTGGAGAGGCTGACAGCTGGGTCCACGACAGCCGCAAGGAAGTGCCTCCTTATTACGCGCAAAATAATTATTCCTCCACCTGACAGCGGGGACCCACCAGACGGGCCACCGTATTTAGCGAAAAAATGATTCGCCCCCTGACTGCTGGGACCCACGAGATACATCTTCGCACACAAGGAAGTGCGTCCGAAAAAAAAATGATTCGCCCCCCTAACTGCTGGGACCCACCAGCTACATCTTCGCACACAAGGAAGTGCGTCCAAAAAAAACGATTCGCCCCCCGACTGCTGGGACCCACCAGCTACACCTTCGCACGCAAGGAAGTGCGTCCGGGCAAAAAACAACGATTCGCCCCCCTGACTGCTGGGACCCAGCAGCTACACCTTCGCACGCAAGGAAGTGCGCCCGGGCAAAAAAACCAAAACGATTTGCCCCCTGACTGCTGGGACCCACCAGCTACATCTTCGTAGGCAAGGAAGTGCCTGACAGTCGGGACCCACCTGGTCGAAGCGTACGTAGTGTTGTCATCCTGGTCACGAACGTGTACGTACATACTGGTCGATGTAGAGGCGCGCACATGTCGTAGTAGAGGCGCGCACGTGTCGTAGTAGAGGCACGCACGTGTCGTAGTAGAGGCGTGCACGTAGCATGTACACGTACGTACAGCGGCCAGGGTGCAAGAAAGAAAATATGGCCACGTATGTGTACATATGGGTGGGGTCTCGAACGCCTACTCGCGCATACATACGACGAGGGCTCGTGTTCATGGGGAGACAACGGAATGCGTCGTGTTCATGGGAAGGCAACGGAATGCGTCGTGTTCATGGGGAGGCAACGGAATGCATCGTGTTCATCGGGAGGCAACGGAACACGTGGGAGCCAACCGGCTTGGATGGAACATGCGATGGAAATGAGGCCTGGCGTACCATAGAACGGAGGAAACGACCTTGTGTTCGACCGGCCACGTTCGAAACGGGGTCCTGTTGATCGAGAGGGGTCTGGCGTACCGCAAAACGGAGGAAACAGACCTCCTATGGTAGAAACGGGGGTCCTATTGATCGGGAGTGGTGTGGCGTACCGCAAAACGGACGAAACGGACCTCCTACGGTCGAAACGGGGGTCCTGTTCATCGGGAGGGGTGTGGCGTACCGCAAAACAGGACTCCACGGGATACTATTCATCTCCACCGTCGACCTCCTCCAGCCTCCACGGGCTACCGTCGACCTCCTCCAGCCTCCACGGGCTCCTGTTCATCTAGCCTCCACAGCACGCTACTCCACCGGCTCCTGTTCAACCGCCCCTCCACCGTCTACTGTTCATCCAGCCCTCCACACCACGGGGTCATGTTCATCCAGAGGCAACGCCACCGCTCGCTGTTCATCCAATTCCCCCCCCCCCCCCCCGCAACACTCACTGTTCATCCAATCGATCGGCTTCAATTAGCAGCAGTAGCGAAGGAATCGCTCGATCGGGTTCAGTTAACGGCCATCAATCGATCGCTCGGGTTCAGTAACGCGTAGCCTGCAGTGCAATCGCTCGGGTTCAGTTAGAGGACAACGCCTCGCTCAGGTTCAGTTAGAGCCAACGCCTTGCACACATGCGTATGTGTACGAGAGAAACGCGCATCGCTCGGCCCCCGACCTCCCACCGTAACCGGCAACTCCCCGAAATTTTTCCTCCCCCTCGCTTCTACCACGGTTTTTTCCGTCATGGACAGCCCAAAGAATGTCATGCAGCTGCGTCTCCGGCCCGCCCAGGACGAAAAGCCCATTTTCTATCATGATTTTTTGTCATAGAAGTAGGAGCCCACCACATCTATGATGATACCGGGTTTTGTCACAATTAAAGTCATAGAAGTGTCATATGTATGACAGAAAAAAATTCGTTCGGCCCAAAATGTCACGGATGTGTCTTTTTTTTTGTAGTGCTAGTGGCGCAGAGAGAGGTCGACGAGAAGGCAGTGGCAGCGGCAGAGTCAACAGATGGCAAGCCGGAACACTCTCTGACAGGGCTCGATCCCGGCAATACTGAGTCCCCGGCAAAGGCTGACGCCAGTGCGACAGGGCCCACACGCCCGGGTGAAGAGGCACAGAAGAAGAAAATGGTACAACACCCAGTTTACTTCGTCAGCTCCCTCTTGCAGGGGGCTAGGTCGAGGTACTCAGGTGTGCAAAAGTTGCTCTTCGGCCTCCTTATGGCTTCGAGGAAGCTGCGCCATTACTTCCAAGCGCACGAGATCACGGTAGTCACCCGCCTCCCATTGCAACGGATACTGCATAACCCAGATGCAACGGGGAGGATCGTGGAATGGGCCCTGGAGCTGTCAAGTTTCGGTTTGAAGTTCGAAAGTACCTCGATGATTCAGAGCAGAATCTTGGCGGAGTTTGTTGCAGAATGGACCTCGACGCCCGACAAAGAGGTGCAGGAGACCACTCTCCCCGGCAAGGAAATGAGCCGCAACTGGATCATGTACTTTGATCGTGCCTTCTCACTGCAAGGCGCCGGTGCTGGTGTGCTGCTTGTCGCACCCACCGGAGAGCACCTCAAGTATGTCATCCAGATGCACTTCCCCCAAGAGATGTCAACCAACAACACCGCCGAGTATGAGGGTTTGCTTGCCGGTCTCAGGATCGCGGCAGACCTCGGAGTTAAAAAGCTCATCGTCAGGGGCGACTCACAGCTCATCGTCAGGCATATCAACAAAGATTATCAAAGCCCGTTGATGGAAGCTTACGTAGAAGAGGTGAGGAAACTGGAGGAGCGCTTTGACGGTATACAAGCGGAGCATGTCCCTCGGACGGAGAACAACATCGCCGACTACCTGTCAAAGCACGCTATCCTCAAGCTACCTGTGGAACCAGGTACTTTTGTGCTTCAGTTGACTCAACCATCCGTTGAGCCGTCAACCGGGAAGAGCAAACGGAGAAAGCTGGGCTCCGGCAAGTACTTCCCCACCGAGCTCCCCGGAGCCGCCGGCAAAGATGTTGCCATGGATGCCGATCCTGCCACAGAGCAACCGACTCCGACAAGACCTCAGGTCATGGCCGTAGAGACGGCCGCTCCCGTGGCAGAAGAGATGCCTTTGGTCCTTGTCGTCGAGCCACAGGCTCCGGCATGGGCACAGCACACCGTCCGCTTCCTCCAAAAAGGAGAGCTTCCTGAGGAGCAGGAAGAGGTAGAAAGAGTATCCCACCGGTCTACTCTGTACCAATTTGTTGATAACGTATTGTACAGAAAAAGATCGAATGGGGTGAAATTAAAGTGCATCTCCCAGGAGGAAGGACTACAGCTGTTGGCGGAGATACACAGAGGCATATGTGGCTCCCACATAGGGTCGAGGGCCCTTGCCGGTAAGGCTTTCCGGCAAGGCTTCTTCTGGCCCACCGCCCTCCAGGATGCGACGGCACTAGTAACCAAGTGTGAAGCGTTCCAGCTCCATTCAAAGAAGCTTCATCAACCAGCCCAAGCCCTTCAAACTATCCCTCTCTCCTGGCCCTTCTCGGTCTGGAGGCTCGACATATTGGGCCCCTTCCCCTGTGCTATCGGGGACTTTGAGTACTTGTACGTCGCAATCGACAAGTTCACAAAGTGGCCAGAGGTGGAAGCAGTGAGGAAGGTGACAGCGCGGTCAGCCATCAAGTTCTTCAAGGGACTAGTGTGCCGTTTTGGGGTGCCCAACAGAATCATCACCGACAACGGCACACAGTTCACAAGTTGTGCCTTCAAGCAATACATTGAGGATCTCGGCAGCAAGGTCTACTTTGCTTCCATGGCACATCCACGGAGCAACGGCCAAGCGGAGAGAGCAAATGTTGAAGTTCTGCGAGGCTTAAGAACGAAGACTTTTGACAGGCTGTGCAAGAGTGGAAGGCGCTGGATTGATGAGTTGTCGGTGGTTCTTTAGTCGATCAAAACGACGCCAAATCGAGCCACCAGCCAGACACCTTTTGCCCTAGTTTATGGGGCAGAATCTGTTATCCCCATGGAACTCATATACGGGTCACCTCGAGTGCTCGCTTACGATGAGCTTGAGCAAGAGCGATTGCGGCAAGATGACGCAACGCTCCTTGAGAAAGATTGTCTCCGGGCGGTTGTGAGAGCAGCATGCTACCAGCAAGCCTTGCACCGCTACCATAGCCGCAAGGTTCATGCCCGGAGCTTTGAGGAAGGCGACCTTGTTCTTCGGCACGTTCAATCAGCCAAGAATTCCAACAAGTTGACGTCGAAGTGGGAATGCCCTTATCGGGTAACACGAGTCACCAGGCCCAGCGCAGTCCGGCTGGAGACCGAAGATGCCGTTCCAGTGAGCAACTCCTGGAACATCGAGCATCTCCGCAAGTTTTACCCATAAGGCGCGGCTGCCGGGCCTCCCGGCAAGGCATGTAACCCTTTGTACAAAGCTAGGCACAGACCCTGAGCATAAATAAACGAAGCGCTGGCGCCCTAAGTTATAGCATGCATGCTAAGTTGAGTCTCATCCTTGGTTAGGGTTGATAGTGCTTAGCGGCGGCTAACCCCTAGCTTGGAGGTCGAGTGCATGTCTCTCTACTCTTCTCTATCTTCTTTGGTTCGTAGGACACATAAGTATTCCTGCCGAGCTATTTTGGAAGGAAGGGGACGAACCGGCGTCTGGGCCCCGGCAAGCCAAAGTTGCCGGGGGCTGCAAGAACAAAGATCCATCCGCGGCAAGCCAAGGTTGCCGGGGGTTGCAGATCCAGATAAGTTCTCTATCCTCTATCATGCACTTCGTTATGGACTGGGGTATGTGAAACCTCATTTTATCCCTTGGCTACCGTGCTCCCCTCTTTCCATACCCTAGGATTATCCCCTGGGTCTGAATTTGGTCGTAGCCGCGGCAGCAAAGAAGAGGAACGAGGAGCCTAATCCCACCTCATCCCTACCTCCGCCAAGGGTGTGAGAAAGGTCGAGCGAAGTGGGGGGACGGCAAGGCCTGTTGCCGGGCAAAAAACGTTTGTCTTAAATAACGAGGATTCACTCCTTGTCGTGGGTTCCACCCGCGAACGAAAAACCCGGCAAACATCCCTTTTTCATTAAAAACATCCCATACAGGTACAGTTCATACGAGATGAAAAACATGAGCGAGGGGGTTACAAGTTCTAAAGTTAACAAAGGCCCGAAGGCTTACAAGACTAAAAAGAGATAAGGTGCCTGTAATCCCTTTCTTGTCCCTCTCCTCAGGAAATGGAACAAGAAAGCAGAAGGGCAAAAGGGGCGCCTAGGCAAGCTACAGGTGGTAGAAGACACTAAGGGAACATCTCGGTGGCCGTCCAAAGGCTGGATGGTGATGGCGGCGCTGGAGGAAGAGCTCTAAGATGAGGCGGCAGGACGTCAACACGCGACGAAGGTGTCAGTGCCCGTGTACTCCGACTTAACGGCCTAGCTGCCCGCACTCTTCCTCTTCTGCAGCCTCCCAACACTAGCTGCCCAAGGAGACGACCCCGAGAAGTTCAAGGAGTCGGCGACACGGATGATGGGGTCACCGGTGCCGCCCGGAGTGGCGCCCGACGCCTAGTCAGACCCGTCATCCTGCCACCCACTGCCCTCGTCGTCGTTGCCATTGTCTTCCTCGCCACTCTCGCTCGAGAACGAATCTTCATCGTCAGAAGAGCTCTCCACGCAGCACCTCGCGCGAGTCCCGAAGTGCCCGAAGATCTTGACAGAGAGGAGGCCACCCTCCATTAGTTTGAAATGGAGAGTGAGCCCCTCCGTCAAGCTGTGGACATGAGCGAAGGTCTTCCGCCCTCGGCGGAGATACATGATGTGAGGGGCGGGGAACTCGATGTCGGCCCATGTGATGTTATTCCCGCAACCCCTCATATGAAGCTGCAACGCCTGCGGCGAATCCAGCTCCATCTCCCGCGCAAATGGAGTCGGGAGGCGAAGATGATGGCACGGCGGCTGGCGCAGCCGAAGGAAGAATTCGCAAGGATTGTCCCCGACATGGCCCTCCATCGGAGGAGGGGCCGCTGGCGGAGGCGAGGCCGATCTGCCGCCCCATCCTCCTCTCCCTCGAGCGCCACACCGGCCTCGACCTCGCCCCCTCCCCCTCCCTCTAGCGGCCGGCTCCGCCACTATGAGCTCTTGGGAAGGGGCGATGCGTTGTCGAGCCGAGACCCTCGCCGCCACCGATGAAGCGTCGCCATGCCCCCTCGCCGTGATAGAAGAAAGGAGGAAGCGGGAATGGGGAGAGGCAGATGGCGAAGGATTGAGGGGCACCGTACCTCCCACTCCCCTCTTTATAAAGGGGCGGGGGCGAGGCTCGGCCGCCCCCTCTCGGCCAATCCGGCCCGTTGAAGTGACAGCAAGCGGGGCAGTCGACCACCCTCCCCGCTCCATTGAAGGCGTGTGGGAATCAACCCGCGCACGCGCACGACTTCCCACATCGCGTGCCTGTCATTTGCTCTGCACCGTGCATGCAGCGAACGTGGCACAAGGGATGGGCGCGGAGGGACGCGTGGAGCGACGGTTCCCAAGCGAGGGTAGTGAATGAGCAGCGGCCCTGCGGTCTTGAAGAGACATGCAAGCCGCCTCTTTACTATCCACCACGGGATGATGCCAGCACGCTTCCATCATGCACGCACACGACCCCCACGTCGCGTGTCCAATGCAGGTCGTGGGGAAGCGCAGCAGACAGAGCAGTTACCACAGTAAAATCCGCCCCGCCTGCCCGTCCACCGTTCTGGGCCTGGCCCAACAATGTGTCGCGCTTATGTATGGCCCAGGCCTGGGGGCTCCTGTCGGTGTACAAAAGTAGGGGCTCTCCTTTTGACCCCTTTACTTGTGCACGGGCAGTCAGAGCCACGCGCCATCGCCACACATAGCAGGACAAGAGAGGGAAGCCAGAGAGAAGCCGAAGGCTCGAGACGAACAAGACAACATCAAGGACCTAGGCTGCAAAGTGCAGATGGGCGAAGCAGGTTTCCCCGGCAAGGCCTGATGTCTACTACACAACCTTCTTCTTGTAGACGTTGTTGGGCCTGCAAGTGCACAGGTTTGTAGGACAGTAGCAAATTTCCCTCAAGTGGATGACCTAAGGTTTATCAATCCGTGGGAGGCGTAGGCTGAAGATGGTCTCTCTCAAACAACCCTGCAACCAAATAACAAAAAGTCTCTTGTGTCCCCAACACACCCAATACAATGGTAAATTGTACAGGTGCACTAGTTCGGCGAAGATATGGTGATACAAGTGCAATATGGATGGTAGATATAGGTTTTTGTAATCTGAAATAATAAAAACAGCAAGGTAACTAACGGTAAAAGTGAGCGTAAACGGTATTGCAATGATAGGAAACAAGGCCTAGGGTTCATACTTTCACTAGTGCAAGTTCTCTCAACAATAAAAACATAGATAGATCATATAACAAGCCCTCAACATGCAACAAAGAGTCACTCCGAAGCCACTAATAGCGGAGAACAAACATAGAGATTACGGTAGGGTACGAAACCACCTCAAAGTTATTCTTTCGGATCAATCTATAAAAGAGTTCGTACTAGAATAACACTTTAAGACACAAATCGACCAAAACCCTAATGTCACCTAGATACTCCATTGTCACCTCAAGTATCCGTGGGCACGATTATACGATATGCATCACACAATCTCAGATTCATCCAACCAACACAAAGTACTTCAAAGAGTGCCCCAAAGTTTCTATCGAAGAGTCACGAACGTGTGCCAACCCCTATGCATAGGTTTCCAATGTCACGAAACCCACAAGTTGATCACCAAAACATACATCAAGTGGCACATGATATCCCATTGTCACCACAGATAATCACAGCAAGACATACATCAAGTGTTCTCATAAAAGACTCAATCCGATAAGATAACTTCAAAGGGGAAACTCAATTCATCACAAGAGAGTAGAGGGGGAGAAACATCATAAGATCCAACTACAATAGCAAAGCTCGGGATACATCAAGATCGTGCCATAGAGGGAACACGAGAGAGAGAGAGAGATCAAACACATAGCTACTGGTACATACCCTTAGCCCCGAGAGTGAACTACTCCCTCCTCATCATGGAGAGCGCCGAGATGATGAAGATGGCCACCGGTGATGGGATCCCCCTCCGGCAAGGTGCCGGAATGGGCTCCCGAGAGGTTTTTGGTGGCTACAGAGGCTTGCGGCGGCGAAACTCCCGATCTATCTTCTGTTCTGGAAGTTTTAGGGTACGTAGGTATATATGGGTGAAAGAAGTACGTCGGTGGACCGAAGGGGGGGCACGAGGCAGGGGGGCGCGCCCCAGGGGGGTGGGCGTGCCCCCCACCCTCGTGGGCACCTCCCTTCTTCCCTGACGTGCACTCCAAGTCAATTGGGTGGCTTTCCTTCCAAAAATAACTTCTCCAATTGATTTCGTTCCGTTTTGACTCCATCTGATATTCCTTTTCCTCGAAACACTGAAATAGGCATAAAACAACAAATCTGGGTTGGGCCTCTGATTAATAGGTTAGTCCCAAAAATAATATAAAAGTGGATAATAAAGCCCAATATTGCCCAAAACAATAGATAGAGTAGCATGGAGCAATCAAAAATTATAGATACGTTGGAGACGCATCAAGCATCCCCAAGCTTAATTCCTGCTCGTCCTCGAGTAGGTAAATGATAAAAAAGAATTTTTGATGCGGAGTGATACTTTGGCATAATTTCAATGTAAATCTTCTTACTTGTGATATGAATATTCAGATCCGAAATATTCAAGACAAAAGTTCATATTGACATAAAAATAATAATACTTGAAGCATAGTAATCAAAGCAATCATGTCTTCTCAAAATAGCATGGCAAAAGAAAGTTCATCCCTACAAAATCATATAGTTAGGCTATGCTTCATTTTCGTCACACAAAGATGTTCCCAACTTCTATACCCCCGGTGAAAAGCCAAGCAATTGTTTCATACTTAAATAATCTCAAACTTCTTCAACCTTCACGCAATACATGAGCGTGAGCCATGGATATAGCACTATGGGTGGAATAGAATATGATGATGGGGATTGTGTGGAGAAGACAAAAAAGGAGAAAGTCTCACATTGACGAGGATAATCAACGGGCTATGGAAATGCCCATCAATTGATGTCAACATGAGGAGTAGGAATTGCCATGCAACGGATGCACTAGAGCTATAAATGCTCAACAAAAGAAAACTAGTGGGTGTGCATCCAACTCACTTGCTCATGAAGACCTAGGGCATTTGAGGAAGCCAATCGTAGGAATATACAAGCCAAGTTCTATAATGAAAAATTCTCACTAGTATAAAAAGACAACTTATGAGACTCACTACATGAAGAACAAGGTGCTACTTTGAAGCACAATATATGAGACTCACTATATGAAGAACAAGGTGCTACTTTGAAGCACAAGTGTGGAAAAAGAGATAGTAGCATTGCCCTTTTTATTTATTTTCTTTTTTTTGGGCCTTTCTTTTTTCTGGCCTTTCTTCCCTTTTTTTAGGTCAATGCTCTAATAATGATGATCATCACACTTCTATTGATTACAACATAAGGATTACAACTCGAAACTTAGAACAAGATATGACTGAATATGAATGCCTCCGGCGGTGTACCGGGATGGTGCAATGAATCAAGAGTGACATGTATGAATTATGCATGGTGGCTTTGCCACAAATACGATGTCAACTACATGATCATGCAATGGCAATATGACAAAAGTAATGTATGTCATGAATATGATGATGGAAGTTGCATGGCAATATATCTCAGAATGGCTATGGAAATGCCATGGTAGGTAGGTATGGTGGCTGTTTTGAGGAAGATATGAGGAGGTTTATGTGTGATAGAGCGTATCGTATCACGGGGTTTGGATGCACCAGCGAAGTTTGCACCAACTCTCAAGGTGAGAAAGGGCAATGCACGGTATCGAAGAGGCTAGCAAAGGCGGAAAGGTAAAAGTGTGTATAATCCATGGACTCAACATTAGTCAAAAGAACTCATATACTTATTGCAAAAACTTAGAAGTCATCAAAAATCAAGCACTACGCGCATGCTCCTAGGGGGATAGATTGGTAGGAAAAGACCATCGCTCGTCCCCGACCGCCACTCATAAGGATGCACAAGCCAGGTACACATCATGTTTCAAATTTGTTACACAACTTTAACCATACGTGCATGCTACGGGACTTGCAAACTTCAACACAAGCATTTCTCAAATTCATAATCACCCAACTAGCATGACTCTAATATCACCATCTTCATATCTCAAAACAATTATCAAGCATCAAACTTTTCTTAGTATTCAACACACTCATAAGAAAGTTTCACATATCTTGAATACCAAGTATATTAATATTAAGCAAATTACCATGCTATTAACGGCTCTCAAAATAATCTAAGTTAAGTATGAGAGTTCATCTATTTATTAAAAATAAAACTACCACCATGCTCTAGAAGATATAAGTGAAGTACTAGAGCAATAACAAAAACTACTCCGAAAGATATAAGTGAAGATCAATGAGTAGTCAAATAATTATGCAACTATGTGAAGACTCTCCCATTTAATAATTTCCGATCTTGATACTTTATTCAAACAGCAAGCAAAGCTAAAGAAAACTACATTGCAAGTATATCACAACTCATGTGAAGAAGCAAAAACTTAGGCTCAACCGATACTAACCGATAGTTGTTGCAGAAGAAAGGTGGGATGCCTACCGGGGCATCCCCAAGCTTATATGCTTGATACTTCTTGAAATATTATCTTGGGGTGCCTTGGGCATCCCCAAGCTTGAGCTTTTGTGTCTCCTTAATTCCTCTCATATCATGGTTTCTCTTTTTATCAAAAGCTTCATTCACAACAAACTCAACAAGAACTCGTGAGATAGGTTAGTATAAACCAATGCAAAACCTTATCATTTTCTACTGTAACAAATCACTAACATTATTATTCAATATTGCATACTAAATGCCTCTGCATATTTAATACTCCTAACCTCAAGTAGAATCATTAAACAAGCAGACATATGCAAACAATGCAACCATAACAGCAATCTGTCAAAACAGTACAGTCTGTAAAGAATGCAAGATTCGTCATATTTCCCTAACTCCAAAAATTATGAACTAAAATTCCCACTGTAATAAATTTATCAGAGCTCATTATGCAAAAAGTTTCAACCTTATATCATGCTCTGACTTTTCTAGGGAATGTTTGCAACAGTGGTAAACTTTCTGTTTTCAAACAGCAACATGTATATTAGCAAAATAAGCATGGCAAAGGCTATCCTTGACTTTTTATTGAAAATAAAGATGCAAAACATTATTATAACTAACAGAAAGCAAATACTAACAAAATAAAATGACGCTCCAAGCAAAACACATATCATGTGGTGAATAAAAATATAGCTCCAAGTAAAGTTACCGATGGTACGAAGACGAAAGAGGGGATGCCTTCCGGGGCATCCCCAAGCTTAGGCTCTTGGTTGTCCTTGAATATTACCTTGGGGTGCCTTGGGAATCCACAAGCTTAGTCTCTTGCCACTCCTTGTTCCATAATCCATCGAATCTTTACCCAAAACTTGAAAACTTCACAACACAAAACTTAACAGAAAACTTGTAAGCTCCGTTAGCAAAAGAAAACAAAAGACCACTTCAAGGTACTGTAATGAACTCATTCTAAATTCATATTGGTATAATATATACTGTATTCCAACTTATCTATGGTTCATACACTCCGATACTACTCATAGATTCATCAAATAAGCAAACAACACAATGAAAACAGAATCTGTCAAAAACAGAACAGTCTGTAGTAATCCGTATCAAACGTATACTTCTGGAACTCCAAAAATTCTACCAAATCAGGAAGTCCTAAGCAATTCTTGTAACAATCCAAAGCAAAAAGAATCAGATCAAGATCATGTTTCTGTGAATTAACAAAACTAATTTACTGGGTACAAAAGTTTCTGATTTTCAGCAGGATCAATACAACTATCACCATAAGCTATCCTAAAGGTCTTACTTGGCACTTTCTTGAAACAAAAGCTATAAAACATGATTAATACAGTAGCATAATCATGTGGACACACAAAAATAGTAAGTATAAATATTGGGTTGTCTCCCAACAAGCGCTTTTCTTTAACGCCTTTCTAGCTAGGCATGATGATGACAATGATGCTCACATAAAAGATAAGAATTGAAACATAGCGGGAGCATCATGAAGCATATTACTAGCACATTTAAGTCTAACCCACTTCTTATGCATAGGGATTTTGTGATCAAACAACTTATGGGAACAATAATCAACAAGCATAGGAAGGTAACACAAGCATAGCTTCAAGAATTTAAGCACATAGAGAGGAAACTTGATATTATTGCAATTCCTACAAGCATATGTTCCTCCCTCATAATAATTTTCAGTAGCATCATGAATAAATTCAACAATATAACCAGCACCTAAAGCATTCTTTTCATGATCTACTAGCATAGAAAATTTACTACTCTCCTCATAAGCAAAATTCTTCTCATGAATAGTAGTGGGAGCAAACTCAACAAAATAATTATCATGTGAGGCATAATCCAATTGAAAACTAAAATCATGATGACAAGTTTCATTGTTATCATTATTCTTAATAGCATACAAGTCATCACAATAATCATCATAGATAGCAACTTTGTTCTCATAATCAATTGGGACCTCTTCCGAAATAGTGGAATCATCACTAAATAAAGTTGACACTCTTCCAAATCCACTTTCATGTTCATCAAAATAAGATTCAACATCCTCCAAAATAGTGGGATCACTACTTCCTAAAGTTGACACTCTTCCGAACCCACTTTCATCAATATAATCATCATAGGTAGGAGGCATGCTATCATCATAACAACTTTTCATATCAAAACTTGGGGTGCTAAAAATATCATCTTCATTAAACATAGCATCCCCAAGCTTGGGACAAACATTAATTCCAGCAAATATATTCTCAAATATTTCATCCTCATCAAACATAGCTTCCCCAAGCTTGGGCCCTTTCATATCATAAGCATAATCACTCTCATCATTAAAAATATGGATAGCACCAATAGTATAGCAATTATCATCATCACAAGTAGTAGTAGGAGCAACATCATTTGGGAGGGATACCTTTTTACATTTGTTGCTCCTTCTTTTCTTTTTCTTTTTCACATTATGTGTAGGTTCAACCTTCCTCTTTGAGCTCCTTATTGATGAGATTGGTTGAATAGAAAGCTCCTCCTCGTTACCTGATTCATCATAAGAAATAATAGGAGGAGATTGGGAAGCCTCTTCCCTTTCATTAGTATTCTCATCATCTTCTATTTGCTTTCTTTTCTTTATGTAATTGGCAATATAAGTATTTTCAATGCAATTCTCCACACAATACATATAAATCTTCTCTAGATCAAAATCAAGAAATCTATCAAGATTAAATTTTGGAATACCCTCAGTTATACGTTTCATTTCTTCGTAACCCAAAAGAAGGCTAAGCTCTTTATGATGCTCAAGGGTAATCAAATTATCACAATATTTGTACACGACTTGATCATGAAACAAATAGCATTGGAGCTTTAAATGACCATGTTCATTGCAAAGTTCACAAGGAGCGCGAAAAATATTGAATCTTTCAACACATTCATCTAGCTCTTCTTGCAACAATTTGGTTTCTAAGTACTTATGCCTCTTGCAATAAATATCTTCTCTATTTGGTGTGTTCATGCAAACATGCACAGCACAAAAGTTGACATGCTCATAAGAGATATTTTCATCATAACTAGTGCAATCATCATTAACATCATGGATATTCAAAGAATTTGTACCAACAACATTGCAATCATGCTCATCATTCAAAGATTTAGTGCCAAACAATTTAATGCATTCTTCTTCTAACACTTTGGCACAATTTTCCTTTCCATCATACTCACGAAAGATATTAAAAAGATGAAGCGTATGAGGCAAACTCAATTCCTTTTTTTGTAATTTTCTTTTATAGACTAACTAGTGCTAAAACAAGAAACAAAAAGATTCAATTGCAAGATCTAAAGATATACCTTCAAGCACTCACCTCCCCGGCAATAGCGCCAAGAAAGAGCTTGACGTCTACTACACAACCTTCTTCTTGTAGACGTTGTTGGGCCTGCAAGTGCACAGGTTTGTAGGACAGTAGCAAATTTCCCTCAAGTGGATGACCTAAGGTTTATCAATCTATGGGAGGCGTAGGATGAAGATGGTCTCTCTCAAACAACCCTGCAACCAAATAACAAAAAGTCTCTTGTGTCCCCAACACACCCAATACAATGGTAAATTGTATAGGTGCACTAGTTCGGTGAAGAGATGGTGATACAAGTGCAATATGGATGGTAGATATAGGTTTTTGTAATCTGAAATAATAAAAACAACAAGGTAACTAACAGTAAAAGTGAGCATAAACGGTATTGCAATGATAGGCAACAAGGCCCAGGGTTCATACTTTCACTAGTGCAAGTTCTCTCAACAATAATAACATAGATAGATCATATAACAAGCCCTCAACATGCAACAAAGAGTCACTTTAAAGCCACTAATGGCGGAGAACAAACGTAGAGATTATGGTAGGGTACGAAACCACCTCAAAGTTATTCTTTCGGATCAATCTATAAAAGAGTTTGTACTAGAATAACACCTTAAGACACAAATCAACCAAAACCCTAATGTCACCTAGATACTCCATTGTCACCTCAAGTATTCGTGGGCACGATTATACGATATGCATCACACAATCTCAGATTCATCCAACCAACACAAAGTACTTCAAAGAGTGCCCCAAAGTTTCTATCGAAGAGTCAAGAACGTGTGCCAACCCCTATGCATAGGTTCCCAATGTCACGAAACCCGCAAGTTGATCACCAAAACATACATCAAGTGGCACATGATATCCCATTGTCACCACAGATAATCACGGCAAGACATACATCAAGTGTTCTCATAAAAGACTCAATCTGATAAGATAACTTCAAAGGGGAAACTCAATTCATCACAAGAGAGTAGAGGGGGAGAAACATCATAAGATCCAACTACAATAGCAAAGCTCGGGATACATCAAGATCGTTCCATAGAGGGAACACGAGAGAGAACACGAGAGAGAGAGATCAAACACATAGCTACTGGTACATACCCTCAGCCCCGAGGGTGAACTACTCCCTCCTTGTCATGGAGAGCGCCGGGACGATGAAGATGGCCACCAGTGATGGGATCCCCCTCCGGAAGGGTGCCGGAACGGGCTCCCGAGAGGTTTTTGGTGGCTACAGAGGCTTGCGGCGGCGGAACTCCCAATCTATCTTCTTTTCTAGAAGTTTTAGGGTACGTAGGTATATATGGGTGAAAGAAGTACGTCGGTGGACCAAAGGGGGGGGGGGCACGAGGCAGGGGGCGTGCCCCAGGGGGGTGGGCGTGCCCCCCACCCTCGTGGGCACCTCCCTTCTTCGCTGACGTGCACTCCAAGTCCATCGGGTGGCTTTCCTTCCAAAAATAACTTATCCAGTTGATTTCGTTCCGTTTTGACTCCATTTGATATTCCTTTTCCTCGAAACACTAAAATAGGCATAAAACAGCAAATCTGGGCTGGGCCTCCGGTTAATAGGTTAGTCCCAAAAATAATATAAAAGTGGATAATAAAGCCCAATATTGCCCAAAACAGTAGATAAAGTAGCATGGAGCAATCAAAAATTATAGATACGTTGGAGACGTATCAAGGCCCTTGCCGGGGGCAGCCTCCACAGCCCCGGCAAGCTCCTTGCTGGGGCAGCTCGCCCACACCAGTGGAGCGGGCCACCCTCGAGCCACGGTCTCCAACACTAGCAACCACGTTGGACCAGGGCTCGGGAGGCACCTCCATGGTGGCATGCAGATCTTTGTGAAGACATAGAATGCTCAGGATCAGATGGGGATTGGAAAGCAACAATCCTCACCAAGATCCTTACCAAAGGAATCCGCAAGACCCCGGGCAAGACCCTTGCCAGGGACGCCAGCGCGCCACAGCAAGACCCTTGCCGGGCCACCCGGCAAGACCCTTGATGGAGGCGACAGCGGGGCCCCTACCAGGCCCGCACCAACCAACTCCCCGCCACCGTTCGCAAGCAGCTGCCAGCCCAACCAGCTGGGAAGGCACCTGCGTGGCAACACGCAGCTTCCAGGCCAACTTAGCATGCACCTGCGTGGCGACATGCATATCTTCGTGGAGGCTCCACCACCGCGCCAACTCAGCTGCTTGCCTGCCTACATGGTACTGCATGCATCGCTGGCCAGGGCGCGTGTCGAAGAGAGGAGGAGCGGCGACGGACGGGCCGGGCCTCGCTCCCGTCCCCGATAAAGTGAGCGACACCTAAGCCATGCATTAAATGCATCTTGTCCTATAATACGAGCGATAAGCTCGCACCACTGTAGGCCTTTCCACCTCCTGTGTGCTGCTGTGGCAGCCCCTTCGCCTATAAAAGGAGGCCCGTGGCATACAGGGAAGGGATTCGCTCTTTCGAACCAGGCAGCACCCGTAGCTAGTTCGGAAGCTCAAGAACACTCAATACATCCACCACAGCAGGACTAGGGTTTTACACATCCTCGCGCCCCGAACCTGGGTAAACGATTCTTGTGCCAATTGCTAATCCTACTCTTCTCACAACCCCGCGCCCCGCAACCGTAGTAGGGATTCTTGTGATCCCATAGGTGTCGTTTCCCACCGACATAAATAATAACTTTATTATTACCTCTAGGGCATATTTCCTTCAATAATATCAACTACATTTGGATGCCCAAATTGTCCCTATCAATTATTTTAGTGGAACAGCGGCCTTTAACCACCCCATTTAAATGCAAATATAATTTAAATGAATCCAAGATGATCCCAAACTTTGTGAACAACCCTATAATATTGCAAAGTATTTTTGAGACAAGTCTCATATTTAACAAAACTCATTTAGTATTAAAATAAAATAGAAAATAGAGAGCAAAACATTAAACAAAAAAAGATAAAGGAAAAGAATAAAACCTACAGTTCATGTGGGCTTCAATGCGCACAGGAATAGCCCAGCCCACCGCCACACCGCCTTCCTCCTACTGCTCATCTGAGGTGTGTTGGGCGCACGCACTACGTCCATTGCTAGGATCTCCACGCGTCGGCCATCTGGTGTCTCCTCGTGGTGGATAAGGACGACACTGGTGCCCTAGACGAAACCCTAGCCCCAGATCCCCTCCCTCCTCTCGTTTTCTTCTTCCACGCGCAAGGCCGTGTTGGAAATATGCCCTAGAGGCAATAATATTTGTATTATTTTATTTCTGTATTCATAGTTAAGAGTTTAGGTTTCATGCAAGCGCTGCTATGATCCTAGAATATGCGATTCCATGGAAAACTCATATGCACGTGTGAAGTGATAAACAGTAAACAATAGGTTCCCGTTCTCGCCTCTATGACTGGCTCAAATGTTGTTGGTGATCACGTTTTCCGGATCTTAGGATATTGTTATGTGTAACGATAGTCCTAAAATAACATTGAGGGTATGACGTTAGAAGAACAATCATATTGAATCGACCCAATTCTTGTTTGTTATACTTTGTGATTATATCGTCTGAAATCATCTGTTATGACATGGAGTGTTAGCATGTGTTTTAGTTTTGTAGGATCGAAAGTATGTCTAGAGGGGGTGATTAGACTACTTGACCAAATAAAAACTTAACCTTTTCCCAATTTTAATTCTTGGCAGATTTTAGCAACTTAGCACAAGTCAAGCAATCACAATACAATTCAAGCAAGCATGCAAAGAGTATATGAGCAACGGAAAGTAAAGCATGCAACTTGCAAGAAGGTAAATGGGAGGAGTTTGAAGGGAGCAAACGCAATGTTGACACGGAGATTTTTGGCGTGGTTCCAATAGGTGGTGCTATCGTACATCCACGTTGATGGAGACTTCAACACACGAAGGGTAACAGCTGCGAGAGTCCACGGAGGGCTCCACCCACAAAGGGTCCGTGAAGAAGCAACCTTGTCTATCCCACCATGGCCATCACCCACGAAGGACTTGCCTCACTTGGGCAGATCTTCATGAAGTAGGCGATCTCCTTGCCCTTACAAACTCCTTGGTCCAACTCCACAATCTTGACAGAGGCTTCCAAGTGACACCTAGCCAATCTAGGAGACACCACTCTCCAAAAGGTAATAGATGGTGTGTTGATGATGAACTCCTTGCTCTTGTGCTTCAAATGATAGTCTCCCCAACACTCAACTCTCTCTCACAGATTTGGCTATGGTGGAAAGATGATTTGAGTCAAACGCAACTTGGGGAAGGCTAGAGATCAATATTCTTGTGGTTGGAATGGAATGTCTTGGTCTCAACACATGAGTAGGTGGTTCTCTCTTAGAAAATGAATGCTGGAAGTGTAGGCATGTTCTGATGGCTCTCTCCATGAATGAAGAATGGGTGGAGGGGTATATATAGCCTCCACACAAAATCTAACCGTTACACACGGATTCCCAAACTCGGTGAGACCGAATGGTAAAACTCGGTCAGGCCGATTCAGGTCAAAATATGAACATTAGGCTTTTCGGTGGGACCGATACAATCAACTCGGTGGGACCGATGCGCTAGGGTTAGGGCATAATGTAATCTCGGTGTGACCGATCACATGAACTCGATGGGACCGATTTCAGTAATAGGCACATAGAGAGTTTATCAGGCAAACTTGGTGGGACCGATTCGCTCATCTCGGTGAGACCGAGACGTTATGAAAAGGAAACAGTGAATATGCATTGCAAACTCGGTGGGACCGATTTGCTCATTTCGGTGGGACCGAAACATTACGAAAAGGAAACAGGGAGTTTGCAAGCCCATCTCGGTGACACCGAGATCCCTATCGGTGAAACTGAAGTGACTAGGGTTTGTGGAAGTGGCTATGTCAAATGAACTCGGTGGCGCCGGATAGATCAAATCGGTGGGGCCGAGTTTGACTCTTTAGGTTTAGGACATATGTGGAAATGAGAAAGTGGTTGAGGGTTTTGGAGCATATCACTAAGCATTTTGAGAAAGTAAGCCATTAAGCAACACCTTATCCCCTTTTAATAGTATTGGCTTTCCTATGGACTGAATGTGATCTTGGATCACTTAAATAAAAATGTAGAGTCTTGAGCTTGTTGCCAATATGTGTCCTTAGCATTTTGAGGGGTCCACGTCTCTAGTCCATGCCATGCCAATCATTGAAATTTCTGAAATGATCATCTTGAAAGAGTGTTAGTTCAATGAGCTATATGTTGTTAATAATTACGAAAACCACCCAGGGTTTAGTTGCACTTTCAATCTCCCCCTTTTTGGTAATTGATGACAACATATAGATCAAAGCTTTGACAAATGATAATAAGAATGAAAAAACATCGTCGTTTTGAGAAGTATGTGATAAGCAAGAGCTCCCCCTAAATTTGTGCATTATTTAAGATTTGCTTTTGAATGCAAATGCACAACCAATTAGGATCATGGGTTACTCTTCCATGTCACATACATCTTGGTGGAGCGATCAAAAAGATAAAAAAGGAACAAGGACTCATCACCAAGGCAAAGTGAATGATCATACATAAAAGATAGATAATGTCATCATCCAAGCACAAGCATTAAGCATGATATGATCAAAGACATGACCATACAAAGTATCTCACACACATAAGCATAAAGTATCTCAACCAAGCAAGAAAGTAAGTAGCAAAGGAAGCAAAGCTCTCTCTCTCTCTCTCCGAAGCCTATGATCTATACACTTTCTCCCCCTTTGGCAACAAGTTACCAGAAAGCTTGAAAATGCATAGTGCTATGCGACTCTCTAGGCTTGATCTTCAGGAGGAGGTGTTGAGAGGACTCCAAGGATGAAAGCATCAGTAGAAGTTGATGGAGCTGGTGGAGTTGCCACTAGAGGGGCAACTGGAGCTGTGGTTGTAGGTGCTGATGTTGTAGCTCTAGTGTCTGGCACTGGCACTGCTGCAGACCTCTGTGCCCTAGACACTCTCTGGAACACTTCAGTAGTTGCTTTCCCCTTCCTCTCTTCTGCTTCTTCCTGGAGTTGCTCAACTGTTGTCTGAATTTCAGTCACCTTCAAGTCAAGATCATAGAATTTGGTTTCAATGATCCTCTCCAAGCTCTCCTGGTTCTGAGTTAGGGTGGCCAGTCCTTTCTCAATTCTCAAGGTTGTTTGAATAAGATATCCAAGCTGGTCTTGCTTTGACTTGAGGAACACTTGTGAAGATCCTTCGACACTTAGCATCTTTGCTGCCTTCTCATCTTTTGCCTTCTGTCTCTTCTCTTGAGCCTCTAGAGATGTTGGATCTTCAACAGTCATGACAACAACGTTGTCCTCAAAATCAGGCTTCAAGGGAAGGTGCTCTTTGTCCAACAAGTGTACTCCTTTGGGCATCTCGGAGTTTATCAACATTTGTATGTGTGGAGCATACCCACATGCCCTCTTCTGGTCAGCAGCTGTTCTCTTGATTGTCTCAACAATCAAGCTCATGACTTTGAATCTCTTGGGTAAATCAAAGAGTTAGAGCAGATTAATGGAATGGCCTCTGATCATCCTATGATCTCCTAATTTGGGCAACAAAGTGTGCCTCAAAATAGTGTTCATTGTGGCCAATCCAGACATCAAGAAATACACTGAGCCTAGCTTGTGAGTCTCCAAAGCTTTGTCAGGTATCTCCTTGTACATATTTGCCATGGAGTTGTGATCCTTCTTCTTTTCAGCATAGACATCAATGTCTTCCTCAGCTTCTTTGGGGGCTTTTATGAGCTTGGCCCACTCATCAACAGTAGATTGGTACCTTGTACCTTCAGTCATCCACACAATCTTTCCATCGGGATAGAAATGAGTTGTCGAGTAAAATTGCATAATGAGCTCATCATTCCATTTGGTCAATTTCTGACCCACAAACTTTTCAACACCATTGAGCTTGAAGCTCTCATGCACTCCTGGAAAATGATCTTCATTCTCATCAATATACTCCCAATCAACCCACTTCATATCACAGACTATGGGCTTCTTGTCAAGCAACATTGTCTCATAGAAATCTTGTTGTTCTTTGGTGTGAAATCTATAGTCCATAGTAGTCCTTCTCCTCACAACATATGGATCAGCTTGTCTCCACAGTCTGAGACCTGCATCCTTTCTATCTTTCATATTCTCAACAACTGGATGATTGTCATCATGGTCTTGAATCTTTGGCTTGAGTTTTCTTGAGCACTTGGGCTCCAACATATTATTCTTCAACCTCAGGCACTGGGCCCTTGTTCTTCTCTGCAGTAGGAATGTTCCTGGTGCTTCTCTTGGGTGCAGTCTTGGAGGCTTGAGTTGGAGCTTTGGGGGCTGTCTTGAGCTTTGAAGGAGCAGCCCCAGACTTGATGGCACCCCCCATCAGCTTTTGTGACTTGGGAGGAGGTGCAACATCCTATTCTTCCTCCTCACTTGCAGAATCTCTCCTCATAGATGGATTTCCAAGCACTCTTGAAACTATTTTCCTGACTCTTTCTTTTCTCTTCTTGCCATCTCCATCTTCTCTGTCTTCTAGAGTGAATTCCATTGTCTCTTGAGTTGATGCCCTGGCCTTTGACATAGGCACTCTCCTGGCAGGTGCTTTCTTGTGCTGACCTGACTTGGTAGAAGCAGCAACATACTCTTTCTTAAGCACCTTCTTCTTTGAGCTGACTTCTTCAATCTCAAAGTCCTCATCCTCAGAGTATGAAGTTTTCTTCTCTCTCTGCCTAGTTTGTGCCTTAGGCAAATTGCTTGGTGTGCTCCTGCTACCCTCGTCATAGCTGCCAGAGGGACTAGTGCCCTCACTCAAGTCCATCTGCTCCTCTGACTTGTTCTGGCTATCACTCTGATCATACATACTGCACTGCAAATTGAGAGCTGACCCTGTGAATAGTTGTAGATGAGATAGAGTAGATGAGCATCACAAAGTGCAGAGTTTTTTTAAAAGAATGAGTCAAAAACTTAGTTTTAGTTGTCGGCGTTCTAGATATGGGGGTATCCAGACTTGCCTGCCTGCGGCCCACCACATGGCTCCATCAATGGCCTAGTATGGCCCAGCTTCAACAACAATGACTCAAGACCCTTGCGAGGGGCCAAGCCTCGCGAGGAGGACGAAACCAAGACACCTGAGGGGATCGGCCTCTTCAGGGTGGCTCCCGAGGGGCGGAGAGTTCTATGCAAGGTGCACCTCACGAGGCTCAGCTGACGTGAGCCATGACGACCAAGGCCAGGCGGGCACCAGCGGGCGCAGAGCACCAGTTTCCTCTTTGATGCAAGGGAGGCAAGCCACAGGCGCGGAGTTCCAAGGAATCAGCCAAAGGTTTCCATTCTAGTGCAATAAGACCAAGACCACTAGGGATTATGGAGGTCATCACCGAGCCCACCGCAGCTTCACGACCAGGGGCTTTTCGCAGGCGAAGACCACTTTAGTCAGGATAAGTTGTACTACTTTTCCCCTTTCAAACCTAGCCGTTGTGGGATCCCTTCCCGCCAACATTTGGGAAGAGGACCAAGGCCACTATAAATAGGACTTAGCCACCACCATAGGGGGAATGGAGTGGAGAGCAAGGGATCAGATCCATTCTCACCCGACCACCTCACCAGCTCTCCTGAGCTCAAGAACACCTCACCTGCTGAGGCTAGTTCATCCACTGTACTAGTTCATCCTTAGCCCTTCGAGGCAATCCACCAAAATGCTGGAGTAGGGTATTACAACGCAAGGTGACCCGAACCAGGATAAACTGTTGTGTCCCTTTGTCTCTTCAAGCCCGTCGCGCTAGGCTTAGGAGGATTGTGAGTAGGCAGGCTGGGTAGGTTGAGATCTCCGCATGCACCCCAGAGTTTGAACCTTTCAAGGGTTTGCGGAACCCGTAATCCAACATTTGGCGCACCAGGTAGGGGTGCGTCGGATCTTCTCTTCCATCGATTAATCCACCGTCACTCCGACACCTCCATGGCAGACGCACGCCGGGCTCGCGCCGAGAGCTGGGCCGCAGTCGCCGCCCGCGTTGCTCAGACGGCTCTGACGGGCGATGGTTGTGTTCGTCGTGCCCTGTCTCCAGTGGCCAAAGCCGCCACGGGCCCTAGCGGCCACGAGCAGCAAGCTTCTTCACTGCACCCTTTGGTGCGCCGCGACGGGCGCACTGCCACTCCGTCACTGACCCCGGCAGCTTCATCCTCCCACGTGCGTCATGGCCTGGCGAACGTGCAAGCCACTCTGCTCATGGCGCGAGATCTCCTGCGTTACCGCCCGGTTGACGACTTCTACGAGGAATGGCTCGAGCGGATCGCTGAGCTCGTCAGCGCGGTTGGGGGCTCCGTTGCACCAGCCCGCTCACTGCCTCAGCAGCCGCCTGCCGTGGGCGACGTGGCTCACGGGGCTCCTCCACCACCTCCGGCCCAGGGCGTGATCGTCAAGCCAAGGCGTGTGGCACCACGGTGCGACCCGCCACGCCAGGCGCCTACACGGGAAGAGGTGAGCTTCCAGGTGGTGCAGCGGCCTCAAGGGGGAGCACACGTGCTTCCTGCATCCCCACGTCAAGCCCGCGTGCTGCCACAGGAGGTGGCGGCGCGCGTGCACTAGGACCAAGTTCCACCTCCTCGACGGCCCCCCGTGGCCGCAGCAGGATGTCACGCGTTCACCTCGGAGCTTCGCAATGTCATCTGGCCGAGCAAGTTCAAACCTGACCTGCCCCCACGCTATGACGGCACCACCGATCCCGCCGAGTTCCTGCAGCTCTACGAGCTGAGCATCAAGGTGGCCAGCAGCGACGAGAAGATCATGGCGAACTGGTTCCCCATGGCCCTCAAGGATGGCACACGTTCTTAGCTCCTGAATCTCCCCGTGGGATCAGTCTCTTCCTGGGAGGAGATGCACGGCCGCTTCATCGCCAACTTCCAGGGCACTCACGACCGTCCGCCGGCCGCGGGTGACCTACGTTGCATCAAGCAGCAGCCAGGAGAGACCCTACAGAAGTATATCCAGTGCTTCAACAACATTCGCCTCAAGATCCCCAAGGTGTCAGATGAGGCCATCATTTCAGTGTTCACTGATGGCGTCTGCGATGTCAAGATGAAGGAGGAGCTTGCCATCCACGAGGACCTATGCACAGCCTTGGAGATGTTCAATATGGCGAACAAGTGTGCAAGGGCTAAGGAGGGGTGCCTCTCCCTCCTCGAGCTCCCCGATGTTGACCCTGAAGACAAGAAGGCCAAGGCCAAGGATGTAAAGCGCAAAGGGCTGGCCGTGCTCGCGGCTGAGCCAGAGATGAAGCGCGGCTGCGACCACCCCGAGTCGTCCAAAAGCAACCAACCATTCTGCATCTTCCACAACATCCATAGCCACAACACCAATGACTGCCGGGAGCTCAGGGCCCTTCGTGATGGGAGCCTCGGTCGATGCTCCGAGCGCAACGATCGAGGCTATGGCCGTGGAGGTGGCCGAGGTGGAGGACGCTGGGATGGACGCGACCATCGCCAGGAGTGGCGTGATCATCCTCGGGAGGACCATTGGCAGGGCCAACCTCACGAGGGCACCTGGAGGGAGCAGCCTCGTGAGGATCGCGCTCAAGGCAATGTCGGTCTTCCTCCACTGCCTCCACCACCGAGAAGGAATGAAGATCATCACCAAGACGAGGGGGCTGGGGGCTTCCAGGAGCCTCGAGCCATCGCCTGCATCCTGGGCGGCTCACAGGCCCCACTTCTCACCGCATCTTCAAGCAGTTCACGCGCGAGGTGAACGCAGCGCTTCCCAAGCCCGAAGCAACTCACCCGCTTAGGTGGTCCAAATGCACCATCACCTTCAGCTCCTCAGACTAACTCAAGTGCGTGGCCACTGCTGGCGCGCTCCCCATGCTCTGCTCACCCGTCATCAACAATGTGGTCGTCACCAAGACTCTCATCAGTGTCCTATCTGTTCAAAAGTTTGACAGACTCCAAGTGTCGTACTACCAGCTTCATACACCTGATAGGGCAGGTCCGCCTCCCTGTCACCTTTGGCGAACGCAACAACTACCACACCGAGTTCATTGACTTCGACGTCGCCGACATTCGCCTACCGTACAACACCATCCTAGGGTACCCAGCACTGGCTAAGTTCATGTCAGCGACGCACCACGGCTACAACGTCCTCAAGATGCCAGGAAGCGGCGGCGTCATCACGGTTGCATGCCAGGAAAAGGACATGGTGTGCTCCCTAGAGCGCGCCTACTAGGCTACAACAGTTGAGAACCCTGAAGATGGGAGCGGTGCCCTCCCTCCTGAGGTCGCCCCCAAGACAAAGAAGCTGCAACTGGGTTAGGGATCTCGCGAGGAAGCATCGCCCGAGGACGCCGCGCTGAGCCTCATGTCCTCAGACGGGGCGCCTTCACCCA
Organism: Triticum timopheevii; assembly: GCA_963921465.1. NCBI lineage: Eukaryota > Viridiplantae > Streptophyta > Magnoliopsida > Poales > Poaceae > Triticum > Triticum timopheevii. The sequence continues at coordinate 113,364,510 of OY997270.1, forward strand.
TCGCATAGGAAGGTGCGCCCGAGGCCCCTCTCAGGCTGGGCTTGGGGGCTCCCCTTGGGAGGGCCTCAGACCTAGCCAGAGTCCTTGGGAGGGAGGCACTCGGGCACTCGAGCACCATGTGGTTGTATCGGTCCAAGTACCGGCTAGGGGTGACTCCCTACTATTATGGAGCGGTAGTGGGCGGTGGTAGCTCGGTAGTTCCCATATGGTTTTGGCCGACCGGTACTACCGGTGCGGCCCCCGGTTCTACCGGCTAGTACTCTGCTTTAGGGAACTCGCAAAAAAGCGGATGTAGCGGTCCTTTGGCTGGTTGTACCGCTCCTGTGTTATTCTGCAACATAACGGACAAATTCATGGGCTCCTATAAAAGGGGCTCTTCTTCCCCATTGGATCTAATCCTTAGAGCTCGTGTTTGCCCTCTATTATTGACCTTCTTCGAGCTTGCTATCTCTCAATCCTTCCAATTATTCTTGCTAGTTCTTGAGGGAAAAGAGAGTAGATCTAGATCTACACCTCCACCAATCACTTTTCTCCTCTATGTGAGGGGAACCACTTGGATCTAGATCTTGGAGTTCTTTGTGTTCTCTTCTTTGTTCTTCCTTTGATTTTCTTCCATAGCATTAGTTGTTGTGGTGGGATTTGGGAGTGAAGGACTTGGGCACTCCTTCTGCCCTTGCCATTTCATTTGGTGTATAGGTTTGAGTTCTCCAAGCCTGATACGTGGAAGTGAAGTTGAGTAGCTTATTACTCTTGGGTGCTTAGTACCCTAAAGGTTGTTCTGCTTGGGTGCTTTGGTGCCCTAGACAGTTGGTGGTGTCACGGAGCTCAATGATTGTGGCAGAAATCTTCGGGACAAGTGTCGGGGTCTCTAATTGAGTTGTGGAGATTGCCCCGAGCAATTTGTACGGGTTCCGGTGCCCCCCCAAAGGGTTGCCAAAGTGTACGGGTTCGGTGACCGCCTCCAAAGGGTTGTCATTTGTACAGGTTCAGTGATCGCCCACAAAGGTCCCTTAGTGGAATCACTGCATCTTGCGTTGAGCGATGGTGTGAGGAGATTACGATGGCCCTAGTGGCATTTTGAGGAGCATTGTGCCTCCACACCGCTCCAAACAGAGATTAGTATCCTCAAGGGTGTGAACTTCAGGATACATCATCATCTCCCCGTGCCTCGATTATCTCTTACCCGGGCCCTTTACTTATGTACTTTACTTTGTGATAGCTATAGTGTTTCATGTTATATATCTTACTATCACTTAGTTGTTTATCTTGCTTAGCATAAGTTTTTTTGAGGTTCAAAGCCTTGTCCTATTTATTCATAGTAGGCAGGAATCCCTGCCGCTAAAGTGTGCAGAATACAATCAGGAGGTTGGTGTAACCAAACCTTACACATCTCACTAGTTACCCCTTCCCTAGCTAGGGCGTGAGCAACACCATTTGCCGAGCGACGAACCCAGCTGATCTTCCATTGTTCCCGTTCCTGCAGCATCATTTTGACTTCTTCGATCACAGGTCCCAACGCCGACATGTCTCTCTCCTTGCTCTGCAACTTGCTTACTATTTCTTGGTTGTCCATCTCAATATGCAGGCGATGTGCATTGACCTCTTCCGCTAGCTGGACTGCCCTGCGACAAGCCTGAAGTTCAGCAGCGGCAGGGTCCGAGCATCCCTGAAACAAATGGCATGCACCACCGAGGAAGGCTCCTTCATGGTTTTTGAATACCACACCCGCTCCTCCCTTTGTCCCTATTTTGGACGTGGCACCGTCGACATTTGCCTTAACCCAGCCCACTTCTGGTGGTTCCCATTTTTGCACTGGAGTGGGTTTAGCAATCCTGCTGGTACGCCCATTGGTAGTCTTCCATTGCTCCATCACACCGAGGACAGTTCTTGCGATATCTCCAGCCTCCTCTATCTTCCTTCCATCTCTCGCATTGTTCCTAGCCAGCCAGAGCCCATAAACACCTTGCAACATAACCGCTTTCTCATCGTCCGACGCATCAGCGAACCAACCTAACAGCCAGTTGGTTAGATCACCCTGGGAGCTTACAGTAACCGGTGGGATCGCCACCAGAACTCCCATTTCCGAGTGAAGGATTTTCCAGAACTTTGCTGAATGATGGCAGGCCAAAAATCGGTGGTAGTTGGTTTCTTCCCTTCCGCACGCAACACAGACCACTCCTGTCTTAATACTTCTCCTGTGGAGCTCGGAACCGACCGCTAGTCCGTTCCTGATAAGTCTCCACATGTGTGTTTTAACCTTTCCAGGAGCGATCGAGTCCCACAGCCCTAACCATGCTCGATGCTTTGCTACGGACGACGATGACTCCGGCTGTCCGGACTTTAAACGCTTTTGCATCATTCTCAAATGGTAAGGCGATCTCACTGTAAATATACCGTTCTTTGTAAAGTTCCAAGCTTGATAATCCACAACTCCCAGGCCCCCAATCTGAATTTGCAAGATTTCTTGTGCCTCGTTAGGGGAAAACATCTCCTGAACCTTGGCTCGGTCCCAGGCTGTACCATGTGCATTCAGCAAATCAGAAACCTTGTTCCTACTATGGATGTAGGTCTGGCCCAGTGGCTTCAGACTACATTTCCTCGGTATCCAATTATCATGGTGGATCCTGATCTTGCTCCCAATCCTATTCTCCATATGAGTCCGTCAAGCAGCAGATTTATTCCATGGATTATGCTCCTGAAAGTGAAAGACCCCCCTTGAGGGCAGGTTGCACTTAGAATTGAACTATCAGGGAAATACCGGGCTTTAAGAACACGTGCACAGAGAGAATTATGACTCTGTAGAATCCGCCAAGCCTGCTTTGCGAGCAACGCTTGGTTAAAAACCTCGAGGTCTCTGAACCCCAACCCTCCTTCATGCTTCCTTGTGCACATTTTGTCCCATGCTATCCAATACACCTTCTTCTCACCGTTCACTGCACCCCACCAGAAGTTCGATGAAATAGATGACAATTTCCCACACATTTTCTTTGTGAGTTGAAAACAGCTCATGGTGAAAGTTGGTGTTGACTGAAGCCCCGACTTGACGAGTACTTCTCTAGCAGTTTTTGACAGACCTTGCCCTTTGTATCTCGCAACCTTTTTCCCCGCACTCTCACGAACATACTTGAAGGTCCCATCTTTAGACCTCCCCACCACGGTGGGTAGGCCCAAATATCTCTCACTCAAGGCCTCCGAAGTGATGCCTATAGCTTCAACAACGTTTTATCCTCCTCCCTTGTTCCTTTACCGAAGAATATGGCCGACTTTTGCAAATTAACCCTCTGGTCAGAAGCCCTCTCGTAGTCCTGCAAAATAGTTCGAAGCACCTCCAGGTTTTCTTTGGAGCCCTCGAGGAATACCACACTATCATCTGCGAATAGTAGGTGAGTTATCGTGGGGCCAGTGCTCCCAAACGACACCCCCCTTAATCTCCTTCCTCTCTTGAGCATGTTGTAGTAGACCTGAGAACCCCTCTACACAAAAAAGAAACATATAGGATGATAGTGGATCTCCTTGCCGAAGCCCTCTAGATGACACAAAGCTTCGCGAGAGACCCCCATTCGACTTAACTTTGTACTTGGAAGAAGTTACACATCGCATGATCATGTCTATCCATTGGCCAACAAAACCTAGTCTCTCCATCATCTGTCGTAAAAACACCCATTCCACTCGATCATAGGCCTTCATCATATCTAGTTTCACCGTGCAAAGGGGTTTCCTACGTTTCCTCTTCTGAATAGCATGGACACATTCATAGGCAACCAGAACGTTGTCCGTGATTAGTCTCCCCGGGACAAAGGCACTCTGCTCCTCAGATATCATCATAGGCAACACCACTTTGAGCCTATTCGCCAGCACCTTCGCCGCTATTTTATATAGGACGTTACATAGGCTTATGGGTCGAAATTGTGAAAGTAACTCCGGTGAGTTTACCTTCAGGATCATAACAATAATGGTGTCGTTGAATCCACTACGTGCTGACTTGCTTGCCAGAAATTCTTTCATAGCCTTGCACACATCTTCCTTTACCAACGACCAGTGTCGTTGGTAAAACATGGCCGGAAACCATCCGGACCCGGTGACTTCATTGGTCCCATTTGGAACAGAGCCCTCTCAATTTCGTCATCAGAAACAGCTTCCAATAACTCAGTATTCATGTCATGAGTAACTATCGGTGCAAAGAGCGCCAAAATACGCTCACTCTAAGCTGATCCTTCTGATGAGAATAACTTTTCGTAGAAAGCAACCGACATTTCTCTGATTCCCGCATCATCCGTGCACTTAGAGCATAAGTTGTTGGTGCATATAGATGAACCTATTTATTTTAGGTTTTGTGCTTGACAAATTAAACGCTAGTTTTATTCCGCATTTGTTCAAGCCTAAACCGTAATTATTTTAAAGTTCCTATTCACCCCCTATAGGTGACATCCACAATCTTTTAGAAGCAGTGGTGGGAGTGGTGCGGAGAGGAGAAATGGATCGGAGGCGGATGACTGCGGCTATGGCTGGGGCTACAACTTATATAGCAATGGTGGGCAGCAGAGGGATGGATGAGTGGTGTCGGAGTAGCCGCCTTAGCAACCACGTGTCATTAATGTGGGTGACAGAAGAACGGACGGGCGGCCGGCCGTCGGTCATTTGAATGCGAAGCAGTCGCGTGCACGGGGAAGCGACGCGAGCGGCGCTCTCTCGGCCGGCGCGCCACTTCAATGCTGGCACTAGTGATAGGTCACGTTTGCTCTGGCCAGGCATGAATACGACACTGATGCTTTCTAGCGGCACTGCCCGTTTTGGGCGGAAAGTACACGGGACGACGGAGCAGGTTTGGATGGGTCAGGGCGGTCAGACGTGGGCGTAGCAACGGCCCGGATGCCCTCAAAGCCCCCGTATGGCTTCGGTTTGCCAGAAAAAAACATATCCAGACCATCCTGGCAGTTTCCTCAATCAAAAGAAGTCCACGAAACTAATTGCCACACGAATACGCAACAAACATCGAGTACAATTTTCGCAAAGTTTGTTTACCACGATAAATAGTCCATAACCATCGCCGGTCCGGTTGGCTGGTATTGGCCGCCGGTGCAGCTGCACCAAGTATACCCGAAATGACGTTGGAAAAATCTGCCGTGTGAATTGCTCTTGTGTTCCGAAACGTTGGTCGATAGAGCCCCACTCCCGCTCCCCCTGAGCTCCCCGCCGTGCGTCACTCCGACGCCGGCGTCCACCCTCCCGCCGCCCGCCACTCCGGCGACGGCGGCCACTCCGTCCTCTTTCCCGAGCTCCCCCGCGTTGGCCATGGCAGAGAGCCCGCTCTCCGTCTCCTCGGTGTTCCCGCCTCTGGAGCGCCCCGTCGTCTCGGGCCTCGGCCTCTCCTCGGGATCAGAGGAGTCGCGGGAGGTGGCCGCGCCTGCGGCGGCGCCCGCGCTGGCGCCTGCGGTGGAGTCGTGCCGCCGGCTGGTCCCCTGGACGGAGGTCCCCCCCTCCAGGAAAACCCTGTGGAAGCGCCGGCTCGATGCAAGGCCTTCTGGGGCTGGCTCGCGCTCCCGCTCCCCCCCTTCCCCCGTCCAGCAAGAGATCTCACCGGAGATGCGCGACAAGTGCTTCCGGTGCCTGGAGAAAGGGCACTATCGGCGGGACTGCACCAACGACGTCGTCTGCATCCGTTGTGGCCTGCCTGGCCATGAGGCCAGGGGCTGTTCCCGGCCGCGCAGCCCCTCCTCGGAAGATGACCTCCGGCGGGAGGCTGTAGCCAAGGTGGCTCGCCGGTCGGCACCTGCTGGTGGGGACGTTGCTGGCTCCTCGGCTCCTGCAGCGGCGCGTGCCAGGCCCGGCGCGGTCCGTGTTCCTCCTCCTCCGCCGGCGGCCCGACCATCACCTCCCCCCCGCCGCCGCCATCTACTTCGGCGGCGCGGCCTGTCTGGCCTCTTCTTGCGGCTCCCAGGCTTCAAACCAGGGAGGACTTGGATATGGAACTGGCGGAGCTTTGCGTCGTCCACCGCACGGCTGCCATGTCTGACCTCGAACGGCGCCTCCAGCACGCCATGGTTGCCTATGTTGGCGGTGCCAGGCATGATGTGTCCCCAAGGTTCGTGCTTGATGCGTTGGAGGCTGAATTCGGCATCTCTGGAGATTGGGTCTCGGTCCATCCCTACCGGCCCGAGGACTTTTTGGTGGTGTTCGCGCGGCAGGATCATCGGAACAAGGTGGGTTTGCGTCCGTCGGTGGAGCACCGGGGCGTCCGGCTGTTCTTCCGCCAATGGAACAGACATGCCCAGGCCGTTCATGCTATCATGAGATTCAAGGTGCAGATCGTTTTGGAAGGTATCCCCCCGCATGCCTGGGACCGTGGAGTGGTGGAGGATCTTCTGGGCTCTGCTTGCATTGTCGATTCCGTGGAGACTGCGACCAGCTCGCGCTCGGACCTATCCTCTTTCCGGTTGGTGGCCTGGACTGCAGACCCTGATTCCATCCCGACCCGGCGATGGCTTGCAGTGCCGAAGCCGGCGGAGCACGTTTTCAAGCCACAAATGCTGCAGTACAAGATCCTCATCCACCTGGATTCAGTGACTGATTTCTCCGAGGCCGAAGAGCCTTTCTTCCATGGCGGTTCGTCGGACAGTGGGCAAAGTGGCTTGCCGGAGGATGACGAGATGGAGCGTGGCGGTGGTGCCCCCCCCCTCACAGCGCCGGCCATGGCAGTTTGGCATTAGGGACCGTCGGCGCGGCGCAGGCCAGGGGCTGGGGCGGGGACCGGGCCAGAGCGCTGGCCGGCAGGTCGCCAGCGGCGAGGCACCGTTGGGGCGACAGGATTGGAGGTTGCCACCAATGACATCAGCAAAAGCCACTTGCTTCCCGCATGCCACGCAACCAGTTCAGGATAGGCTGACGATCCGTCAGTCCGCTTTTGACCGTATCGCTTCACCGGCCAGTCCAAGGGCGGCCCTGGGAAATTTGAATCAGCAACGCGCCAACTCGGCAATTCGGCAGCTGGCGAGTGCTACCCCGGCCACTGGATTGGACGGACTTGGACCGCGTGAGGGGGCTCGCTCCAGATCAGAGGCACAGGGAGTGGGGGCTTGTGTTAATAGGACGGGCTCTGCTAGGCTGTTGCTGGATAAGGACGCTGCTGTGGGACCTATGGCAGAAGGATCGCTGCCTCCGTTGGCGGGGCCCGAGGTTGGGGGGTCGCTGATTCCGGTGGTGGGGCCTGCCAGCCTGCCATCCCTGGATCCGCGCTGTGCCTCGCCGGCTCGGGATCCTGGTGTGGCCGTGGACGTTGTGACGGGCATGTCGGCTCGGTTGGGGACGGATTCCACAGAAGATCATGAACTCCAGGCCGAGGCTGTCCTGGCCCCTGTCTTGGGGGGCCAGCCCGGTTGTGGGGGGCCCTCGGGAGGACAGACTGCTGCCCTGCCGTTGGCTCAGGCCCCTGCACCGGATCCTGGCTGCCCGCAACTGATCCCGAGGCTGATCACGCCTACGACTCCCCAGGCTTCCAGCGCGCCTCATGATGGACACGTGTCGGGCCAGGGCCCCGTGCTGCTTCTAGAGGCTGTTCCGGACGCGTCCAACAACATGCAAATCGTTCATTCTGCATGCAACACTGGTATGACTCCCCAGGAAGTGGTTGCCTATGAAAAGATGAAGTGGTTTTGCTCCAAGTTGGTCAAGAAGCTCGCACCACCTCTTCTCTTGGAAGTCCAAGCCTCGTCGTTGCGACCCGATGCTGAACCTTTTACCCCTCGGCGCACGACCAGAGCCACCAAGCGCGCCCCATCTACTCAGAAGGGAAATGCTTCCCCGGCGGAGAATGTTCTAATGCGTGCGCTCGGGCTTGCACCCGAGGACTTGGAGGTTGATCACGCCCACATTGAGGAGCTCAACGGCCTTTTTGACTCTCCACTACGCGAACAACACATCAAGGTCATTGCAGCTCTCTTTGGCAAGGAGTTGCCGGCTAGCAAGGACATCTTGGAGGAGATGCCTTCGGCGATCAAGGCGCGATAAGCTTCTGTAGTGGATGCGCTTCACGCGCTGGCTGGAGGAAGGAGTTTCCCTCTCTTTTCATGGACCTAAACCCTCAAGTCCCGTGCTGGAACGTGCGAGGATTGAACGACCCGGCGAAGAAGAAGGCGGTTAGAGAATTTGTTTCTTCAGTTAGAGTTAACTTAGTGTGCCTCCAAGAGACCAAACTGGATGTAATTGATAACTTCTGTGTGATGCAATGCCTTGGACCGTCATTTGACGGTTACGCGTACTTGCCTTCGGCTGACACGAGGGGGGGAGTCCTTCTCGCTTGGGACTCAACCATCATGGAGATTGATAGCATTCATCTGGACAGCAACTTCCTCACAGGTTTGGTGCATAACAAAGATGGGGCCTCATGGTGGATCTCGGTGGTTTATGGACCACAAGGGGATGATCTTAAAACTGCCTTCTTGGAGGATTTGCATTCTAGAAGAGCTGGCTGCCCTGGCCCTTGGATGGTTCTAGGCGACTTCAACATGATCCTTCGGGCTTCGGAGAAGAACAACACTAACCTGAACAGGACTATGATGAGAAAGTTCCGGGATTTCGTGGACACTCATGAGCTCAAAGAGTTGTACATGCACGGCAGAAACTTTACTTGGACCAACGAAAGGGACGCTCCGGTTATGACCAAGATTGACAGAATCTTGGTCTCTGTGGATTGGGAGTTACACTTCACGGACTGCCTTCTTCAAGCCCTTTCTACCAATGTATCCGATCATGCACCATTGTTGCTCTCCACCTCCGCTGCGTTTTGTCCCAAAAAAGGCTTCAGATTTGAGCTTTTTTGGACAAAACTTGATGGTTTCCTCGATGTGGTTCGAGATGCTTGATGAGATGTTGCGTAACACGGCTCGGGCGCTCCAAGCATGGGGTCAGCGCAAGGTGGGTAACATCAAGATCCAAATGGCGGCGGCGAACTATGTGATCCTGCGCTTGGACAGAGGGCAGGAGTCTCGTCAGCTTTCCTCTCTGGAGTTGTGGCTTCGTAGGACTCTCAAGGTGGCCCTGTTGGGGCTGGCTTCCCTCCAGCGCACTATCGAACGACAACGGTCCAGACTCAGATGGATCAAGGAGGGCGATGCTAACACAAAACTGTTCCAGCTCGTGGCTAACGGCCGACGTTCAAAAATTTTTATCCCCCACATCAAAGTTGGCAATGACATTGTCACAGAACAAGATCGCATTGGAGACATCTTTACTGAGGCCTTCCAGCACCGTCTGGGAATGGCAATCCCGAGGGAGACCACATTGGACTTGGATTTTCTAGGCGTCCAAAGTCATGACCTTCAGGACCTCGATGCTATTTTCACTGAAGAAGAGGTGTGGAACACGATTAAGGATATGCCGGTGGATCGCGCTCCGGGACCCGATGGTTTCATCGGGGCTTTCTTCCTGCATGCTTGGCCAATTATAAAGCATGACCTAATGGCGGTGATGCTTAAATTGTACGTCGGGGATGGTAGAGGCTTTGGCAAGTTGAATCGTGCACATGTGGTGTTAATCCCCAAAAAGCCGGATGCGATGGATGTGAATGATTTTAGGCCGATCAGCCTTACTCACAGTGCTGCAAAAATCTTTGCAAAAATGCTGGCCAACAGAGCCAGGATGAAGATGGCCCATGTTGTCGCGGTGAACCAGTCTGCATTTATCAAGACTAGGACATTACATGACAATTTCTTGCTGGTGAGACAAGTTGCTAGGAAGATTCACAATCGAAGAGAAGCCGGTCTCCTCCTCAAACTCGATATCGCAAAGGCTTTCGACTCCTTGTCGTGGCCCTTTCTCCTTGAGGTTTTGAGAGCCAAAGGCTTTGGAAGAAAGTGGACGGAGTGGATTTCTATCCTGCTTAGAACAGCGACAACACGTGTGGTGGTCAATGGTAACCCTGGAAAGGCATTTGCGAATGCATGTGGGATGAGACAGGGTGATCCAATCTCGCCACTCCTCTTTGTTATTGCTATGGATGTGCTTACGCAGATGTTCATCAAGGCTTCTGAGGAGAACGTTGTCAGCTCTTTTCATGGCATCAAAGCTGTGCAAAGGATCTCCATCTACGCTGATGATGTAGCGCTGTTTATCAAACCCTCGAGTGAGGACTTGCACCTGGTGCGATCTGTGCTTCAGGCTTTTGGCGAGGCATCTGGCCTCCGAGTCAACTACAACAAATCCTCTGCCATTCTGATTAGAGGTGATGATCTGGACAAGAACAGGGTGGCCTCCATGCTTCATTGCGACATGACGGAGTTTCCGTGCAAGTATTTGGGCTTGCAGCTGGCGATCAAGCAATTAACCAAGAATGAGTGGCAGCCAATGTTGGACAGCGCTAAGAAAATGGTCCCAGCATGGCAGAAGGGCCTGATCACTAGACCTGGGAGGCTCATCCTCGTGAAATCTATCATGTCTGCTCGGCCTATACACCACTTTTTGGTGATGAATGCGCCCCTTTGGGTATATGAAGACCTGAACAAGTGGATGCGAGCCTTCTTTTGGACTGCTAAGGACAAAGTCAATGGAGGACAATGCATGGTTGCCTGGAACACCATATGCAAGCCGGTGTGCTTTGGTGGTCTGGGGATCAAGAATCTGCAAACTCAGGCGCTCGCCCTCAGGGTTCGATGGGAATGGTTAAGAAGAGTAGACACTGAACGGCCATGGCATGGCATCCCCATGATGGTTGACAAGGAGGCTAGACAGGTGTTTGACAGCTTAGTCCGGATCAAGGTTGGCGATGGCTCGAAGATCCTGTTTTGGCGTGATCGCTGGATCCATGGTTTTGCAGCATCTGACATTGCCCCTCTGGTGGTTAACATGGTTGATAAGCGCACTCAGAACAGACGGACAATTCAACAAGCTCTCGGTACTGCTTCTTGGCTGCTTGACGTGCAGGGCGAGCTCTCATTCACTGGCCACATCCAATTTATTCACCTGCAGCAGGCGATCCTCACGGTCCAGAGAGACACGACCGGGCCCGATGAATTCTCTTGGCCGTGTGATGCTTCTAGTTCTTACACAGCCCGCTCGGTGTATGATAGGCTGTGCCAAGGATCCCTGCGCGTGCCTTTTGCCGCTTGCATCTGGCGGAACTGGGCTCCGTTGAAGTGCAAGATTCACATGTGGCTCACGGTGCAACATCGTATCTGGACGTCCGACCGCAGAGCGAGACATGGGCTTCAGGATGCCCCCTCTCCGTGCTTTACATGCCTCCAAGAGGAAGATACTGCCGAGCACATCCACATCCAATGCTGCTACGCGAGAGATATCTGGCACCGATGCCTCACTGACCTAAACATCAATGTCCAAAGACCGGAGAGAGAAGATACCCTTCTGGATTGGTGGCTTAGGTCCAGGGGGAGATTCCACGGTGCGGACAAGCGAGGTTTTGACACCCTTGTCTCTGCGGTTGCTTGGGCGCTTTGGAAGCAAAGAAACACGAGAGTGTTTAATCGTGAGGATCAAGTCAAGACGGTCGCACAACTCCATTTGCACATCTTCGATGAGATTAAGGATTGGAATCTTGCAGGATTGGGTGTAGGTGTTTTACATAGATTTGTGAGAGAGTAGCCTTTGCGTTTTAGTTGTTGGTGTGGGTTGTACACTTGTGGGGTTGTTCGCACCCGCGCAAATTCTTATAACTATTTCTCTCTTCTATAAAAATAAGGTATGCCTTTGGCGTACTCTCGAAAAAAAAAATCTGCCGTGTAGAAAGGGAGGAGGAAGACGACCCGGCCAGCCCAACGCGCTGACCGCCCCGACGACCCATAAGATGAAGCAGCAGCCAGCGCCACCAAGCGACCGCTCTTCCCCGTAATTTACCGCCCCGTGCCACTAGCGCCAGCCGATTCTCACGCTGCCGGCTGCTGCTTCTCCCGTCTCATGGCCGGCGACCAAGAGGAGTCGGAGCGGGAGTCCCCGGCGCCGGCTGCGGAGCGGGTCGCCGCCGCGGTGGAGACCGTGGCGGCGCCCGGGGAGTTCCGGAACGCTTACCGGCGGCAGCTGCTGGCGCTGTCCCGCCGGATTCGCCTCCTCGGACCCTTCGCCGAGGAGCTCCGCGAGCGCCGCCTCCCCCCGGGGGAGGAGGAGGAGCGGGCGCTGGCGACGCTCGCCGACGCGCTGGAGAAGGCGCTGGAGCTGCTCAAGCTCGGCCGCGAGGGGAGCAGGATCTCTTTGGTACGTCCCTTTACCTACCCACGCGGGAGCGGTTCCTGATTTAGTCAGATTCCTGGTCCTCGGATGCCCCCGTGGGCGAATTAGATTCACGATTCGCTTGTATTCTTGATATTTTACATGGAAAAGTTAATCTTGGCTATGCCATCTAAAATAACAAGGTAACTTTAGTATTATTCTATGATAAAAGAAACATGGGGCTTCTGATCCTTGGATCGAAGTTGTGATTCTGATTTTGCATATTGTTTGTGGCCTTGCTTGGCTAACGAGTAGGATCTAATTCTATTGTGGTGTTCCACTTCCTGAGCTCATTGTATTTTCCTTTTTATCTGAAGTGCGGTCTTAGGATGATCATGGTGTTTTAATTCAGTTGATTGTTCTTTTTTGTTCACTAAAATTTGTACTGTTATATTTTTTACGAGAAATTTGTACTGTTTGTCAAAATCGATACATTTTGGTGTGAAATCTCCCCCTAGGATAGCCGTTTAAGTCCTTGGTTGGGTTTATGTAATTAATGGCTTGAGTGCCCTTAAGTGCAAAGAGCAACGTTTACGAGTCGAAGAGTCGACGAGTCGTTTCAAGGTTGAGACTCAGAGACTAGTCTAGACTAGTGCGAGACTAGCCGACATGGTACTGTAGCACTGAACTTACAGTACATAACTAATAATACCTAGTAGTAGTATGTAGTATTACACTATATAAGTATACAAGTACAGTATACAGTACAAATGAATGCATGGGAAGTGGATGAAGAACCTGAGGCTGTGCCAATTGCAATATCCAATGGCCAGGGCCTCTGCTTCTCCAAAAACCAGCAACAACAGTCTACAAAAGATAAAACCAATCAAATATGCACTATCAAACAACAGTCCAGCACAGCAGCACTAGCATAAAAAACAAGTTCAGAACTCCATAATCCATAGGAGAACACCTTAGTGTGACAACTTGACAAGACCAACATAAGGTTCAACAAGTAGTCCAACATCAAAGTCTGAATTACAAAAGAAAGGTTCAACAACACCACAAGCAACAAGTCCAGTCCAGCAAAAGAAATCTTGTAGCCTTAGCCCTCAAATCAATCTAGATCTATATCCAGCTGAAAATCAGGGTCTATATCATTCGCTCGTGTAGGGCCATCATTGTTTTCACCATTGGTCTCCATGTCACTATCAATATCTTCCAATTCAGCCCGCAAGTCTTCATCATGGACAACCACACTTGTCCTTCGAGTGTAAAAGATATTAAAGCCAGCGGGAGGACCAGACTCACTGAAATCACCACGAGCCCTCCTTGGAAGATGGCGTCCACTTAGACCATCGGTCGCGCCAACGGCCTCATCAACATGGGACCAAAGTAGTGGATTGTCATCGTCCATAGCGTCATTTTGATGAACCAATTCAGCAGTAACATCAACCCATTCATTATCCCATTGAAATTCTTCTAGGATAAGTGCATTAGCCCTCTTTCCTTTGGAACGTTGCTCGCGTAACTTTTCAAACCTAGTTGTCATTTGCCGGTTGTATGAGACATATGCTAGCTTGTTCAATCTCTTATACTCCAAACGGTTTCTTCCTTTGGTATGGATCTGCAAGCAAATCCTTTTGTGAGAAGCTGCTATAGACTGCAATTATCTATCAAACCATCCAATTGCTAGATACTTACATGAGAAAATGCACTCCAATTGCGCTCACAGCCAGACGATGAACAACATAGACTAATGATCCGATTTGCAAAAGATTAGAGGTCATAAGCAAGGCCACCATATGCATTCCACCAAAGTACTACAAAAATCAGCAAGTAGGAGTTGAAACAAGCAAGTAGAAGTTGAAACATAGAGTCAAGAAGATAAGCTACAAGCTGCATTCTCATAGATACTTACGAGGACTCTTTTTCTCGCGGTCTTTAATTGCCATTTGCTTGGTGAAACATTCACCCTCCGTGAGCTCATAATCATCAGCCAATTTACTTATCTTGGATTGTAGTTCATCATCCGGCACCATCTTCCATAGCACATTACCGTGCAGCTAGTCTTCTGTTAGTCTCCTTCATTTTAAAGAACTTGCTGGGGTTCAAAAACATTGCAGCCCCATGTAGCTTTTGCTCCATCTGGTGATCCCACCTCTTGTCAACAATTGCTACTTTGTAGGCCTGGCCTTTGTGACAATGCATCCTTTATGTGTGTCTTCGCAACATCCATGGCTGCCCAAATTTCGGGCATTGCTGGACTGTCATCACCATCAACAATCCTCAAAGCAACAAGAATGGGTTGTGAAGCTCTCATGCAGTTCTCCACCGATTGCCAAAACGTCACAGAGAGCACGGTATTTTCAGCCATCTTCCCTGGTGGGGTGAGCTTCAACTTGTTTGCATGCCATTCTGTGCTAACAAATAGTGCTTTCAAATGTTGGCGTTGTTTCCACATGCTGGCCAATGTGAGGAAGGAGGTTGCAAAACGAGTTGCTCCAGGCCTTACAAGATCTCTCTTGCCATTCAAGGTTCTCATTTGATCAAGAATCCTACCATGGGCATAAATAAATCTGGTTGTTTTCTTTGCTTTAACAATGCAATCACTGAACTCTCTTATCTTCCCAATGTCCTCTAGCATAAGATCCAAACAATGAGCAGCACAAGGTGTCCAATACAAAGATGGATACTTATCCATTAGAAGTCTCCCGGCTGCCTTGTAGTTGGAGCCATTGTCGCTAACGACCCGGGTTACCAATTCAGGCCCAATTGCCTCAAATCTGTTCACTCAATAGTTTTGCTACCAGTTCAGCAGTAACAGACTCAGACGAAACATTGGCTGTCCTAAGAAGAATGTACCTTCAGGACTATTGGCGAGAAAATTGATCAAGTGTCGCCCACTCATGTCCGTCCAACCGTCGGACATGAGAGTGCAACCATACTCCTTCCATGCCTTTTGATGCTTGGCCTTCAAAGTGTCAGTCTTGAGCTTTGCCTTCTCAAGTAATGGTACCCTCACATCATGGTAAGAAGGTGTGATATAATCTGATCCATACTGTCCTACAGACTCCAATAGGATCTCCCAACTTCTCGAATTGATAATATTGAGTGGAAGGCAATTCTCATAGAGAAAGTCAGCTACATGACCATCTACTTCATCTTTTTGTTCTTTTGTCTTTGTTCCATAGTCCTTGATTTTTAACTGCTTGCTTCCTGCTCTATGCCTCTCAGCAACCACCTCCTCTGGTGTCTTCCTAACCTCATCTGCAATTGACTTGCTTGTCCTCTTTGCCGCCACTGGCGCCGTCACAATAAAAGAAGCCTTCCTTTTCGTGGAGGCTGCGGTGCTGTTCGACGCCCTTGAACTTGCTTCTACCTCCTCCTCTCCTCCATCTCCATCAGTTGCTTCAACTTCATCCCCATCAAGTTGCATGGCTTTGAACTTGGTTGAGTTGGTCTTCATGTACAAATGCATCTCTTTCCTGATCTCATCGGTTGCTTTTAGACACATTTTCACCTCTGTGTAACCCCCATCAAGGTGCTTCTTCATCCTTAGCACTCCAGAAGTGATGTTTTTGCCACACAGAACACACTGGAGTGTCAATTTGTCATGCAGATCAGGCCAAAAGGAATATTTCCATGCTGGGTCCTTGCTCCTACGTGGCTTCCTTGCAGGATCCTTCGATGGATCGTAATGCTCATCGGCTTGAGCTGCAGCTGTTGCTGAACACACTACTTGACATATCTCCGGTGTTGTAGACATTGTAGCTCAGACCTTAGGACCTGGAAATTGAAACACACTCAGTCTAGCAGCAGCAGCAAACAGCAGCAAGCAGGGCAGCACCAGCAAGCAGAGCAGCACCAGCAAGCAGCAGCAAGCAGAGCAGCACCAACAGCAAGCAGAGCAGCACGAGCAGTCCTCCAGCAGCGAGGCGGAGCAACACCAGCAGCAAGCCAAGAAGAAAGAGGAGGAGAAGGGAGGCACTGAGGCTCACCTGCCTGAAGAGGAGAAGAGCACGAGAGGCCGGCAACGCGAGGAGGGGCGTGAGACGAAGGAGCAGGAGAAGAGCACGAGGGGCCGGCGACAGTGGAGCTCCAGATCCGCGACGTGGGGCCGGCGAAGGTGGAGCTTCGGATCCGTGACGTGGAGCCGGCGACGGTGGAGCTTCAGATCCGCGGCGGCGCGCGTCCAGCGGCCGGCGGTGCGAGGAGGGCTCGACGGGCGCGTCCAGCAGCCGGCGGCGTGAGGAGGGTGAGGAGAGGAAAGAAAGGATTAGGTCTCGTCTCACGTGGGATGAGCAATCGTATTTATACTCCCCCAGTTTTTTGAGTCGTTCGACTCGAACATGTCGACTAGTCCAGACTAGTCGTCAACTAGTCGATGACTGGCTCGACTCGTATTTGTAGTCTACACGAGAAACCGAGTCGACAGCTACTTTGCGACTCATAGACTAGTCGAGCGACTAGTCTAGACTAGTCGTTCGACTCGTAATCGTTGACAAAGAGGGATTTGATAATATGCCCTTAAGTGCCTTCATCGTATTTTGATCTGTTTTCATCTGTTCTCCTTCTCGTGCGACATGGTACTATCTCGAATCCTTAATCTAGAGCCATCCTAGAAACTAGTGTTTCATGCAGAAAAGGAGGATAAAACATGCCATAGCACAAGTAGGGGAGGCATATTATCGAATGCATGCGCTTGTGCACCCATGATCCAATACCGTGAATTGTTATTTTGCTGTCCATTTCCTACATGTTTTCTTCTGCTCATGTATTTACATGTGATTTTCCTCATTCAGTTTACTTTTTGTGGTCCTGAAATGTTTCCATTCAGTTTGGATATGAAGTTTATTGAGTGCCTTATTATGTGCCACATGTTTCCTTTCGAATTGTGATTCTAAGGATATCAGACACACAAAATACATCAGGCAAATTGTATTTCTTTCATGTATATTATGCTTGTGAACAACAATGACAATAACAACAAAGCCTTTAGTTAGCTATCCACGTGCCAGAGCATGAGTTGGTTTTGAGATCTTCTGGGTTTCAGCTCTAGCCTACCCCAACTTGTTTGGGACTAACGGCTTTGTTATTGTTGTTGTTGCACACACAAGATATATAGTTTGCCTGGTGTATTTTGTGTGTCTGATATCCTTAGAATCATTCCGGACCTGATCATTTCTTGTGTGGCCACACATCCATCTGAACATGCACATTTCTGCTACACCAACTGTTGAACATGTCGCCCTCTAGTCAGCCAACACTCAGTGCCATACAACATTGTGGATCGAATCACCGTCCTATAGAACCTGCCTTTTAGCTTTTGTGGCACTCTCTTGTCAATGAGAATGCCAGAAGCTTAGCGCCACTTCATCCATCCGGCTTTGATTTGATGGCTCACATCTTCATCGATATTACCATCCTTCTGCAGCATTGACCCCAAACATTGAAAGTTGTCCTTCCGAGTTACCACCTTCCGATCAAGGCTAACCTTCTCCTCGTGCCTAGTAGTACTGAAACCGCACCTCATGTACTCAGTTTTAGTTCTACTAAGCGTAAAACCTTTCAATTCCAAAGTTTGTCTTCATAGCTCTAACCTCATAGCTCTAACTTTCTATTAACCCCCATCCAACTATCATCGATTAGCACCACATCATCCGCAAGGAGCATACACCATGGGATATCTCCTTGTATATCCCTTGTGACCTCATCCATCATCAAGACAACAGGATAAGGGCTCAAAGCTGACCCTTGGTGCAGTCCTATGTGAACCATAGTCTTTGAAGATATTAAAACTTAAATGTTCTTAAAATGGTTATTGATGTTGTCATTTTGCCACTTATTTCTGTTGTCCTTTTGACCATTGAATATATTATGTCAACCTTATAGATCTTATTTATAGGAGCATCCTCTTCAAAACACTACTTAATTTTTGTGCCATTATGTCCCAGTCAGTTAGCTAAACTGATTTTTTTTTGTGTTCTTGCAGGTTTTTGATAGGGATAGAGTAATGAATATATTTCAGGAAGTAGTTGCTCAGTTGGAACAAGCTTTGCACGACTTTCCATACAATGAACTGGATATATCTGATGAAGTTAGAGAACAGGTAATTTTATCAGCTTAACTGAACAGAGTCCCTTTTGGATTTTTGTTGAGCACTAAACTACATTTTTGGTGACACTTAACAATCCTCTCCAGGTTGAGTTAGTGCATGCACAGCTCAAAAGAGCAAAAGAACGGGTTGATATGCCTGATGATGAGTTCTACAACGACCTAATATCTCTGTATAACAAGACCTATGACCCAAGTGCAGAACTGGCTATCCTTGAAAGGTTGTCAGAAAAGCTACACCTCATGACTATCACTGATCTCACGCAAGAGTCACTTGCTCTGCATGAGATGGTGGCATCTGGTGGTGGCCAGGATCCAGGAGAGCACATTGAGAAATTGTCAATGCTACTGAAGAAAATCAAGGACTTTGTGCAAACTAACAACCCTGAGATGGGCCCTCCTATGGCTTCCAAAATAATGGATACCAGTGGGGACCAGAAATCTGTCATCGTTCCTGATGAATTCCGTTGTCCAATTTCTCTCGAGCTGATGAAAGATCCTGTGATAGTTGCTACTGGCCAGGTGAACTAAAATTTGTCAACTAAACTCTAATGCAATTTCAGTACATAATTTGAGATATTTTTTCCTTTTCATTTGCAGACATATGAAAGGTCGTGCATCGAGAAATGGCTAGCATCTGGGCATCACACTTGCCCAACTACGCAACAAAGGATGGCGAACACAACATTGACGGCAAACTATGTCCTTAGAAGTCTCATCTCCCAGTGGTGTGAAACCAACGGAATTGAAGCGCCTAAGCGCTCATCCCAGCCTAACAAGCCAATGCCAGCATGCTCTTCTAGTGAACGTGCTAACATTGATGCTCTATTATCCAAGTTATGCTCTCCAGACCCTGAGGAGCAGAGGTCAGCTGCTGCAGAGCTTCGCCTCCTCGCAAAGCGGAACGCACACAACCGACTATGCATTGCTGAGGCTGGTGCAATTCCCTTACTATTGAGTCTGTTATCGTCATCTGACTTGCGGACTCAGGAACATGCTGTTACTGCACTTCTGAACCTCTCCATACACGAGGACAACAAGGCAAGCATCATGTCCTCTGGTGCTGTGCCTAGTGTTGTTCATGTGCTGAAGAATGGCAGTATGGAGGCCCGGGAAAATGCTGCAGCCACACTTTTTAGCCTCTCTGTGGTCGATGAATACAAAGTAATGATTGGGGGAACAGGGGCTATCCCTGCCCTTGTAGTGTTGCTAAGTGAGGGCAGCCAGCGGGGTAAGAAAGACGCAGCAGCAGCTCTCTTCAACTTGTGCATTTACCAAGGTAACAAAGGCCGTGCGATACGAGCTGGCCTTGTGCCACTCATCATGGGTCTAGTAACCAACCCCACAGGAGCTCTCATGGACGAGGCTATGGCGATACTCTCAATACTATCCAGCCACCAAGAGGGGAAGGCAGCTATCGGGGCAGCAGAGCCTGTTCCTGCGCTTGTCGAGTTGCTCGGAAGTGGGTCACCGAGAAACAGAGAGAATGCTGCAGCTGTGATGCTGCATCTGTGCAGCGGCGAGCAACAGCTTGTGCATTTAGCCCGTGCGCATGAGTGCGGGATCATGGTTCCGTTGCGGGAGTTGGCGTTGAACGGCACAGAAAGGGGAAAGAGGAAGGCAGTGCAGTTGCTCGAGCGGATGAGCAGATTCGTGGTTCAGCAACAAGAGGAACAGGAATCTAATTCTCGGCTGCAGGCCGCCGTGGCACAAGTTCTCCCTCAGGCCCCTGAACAGGTCCAAGAAAGGGATATCCCCGATCAATTGGACAGTCCGGCGTCTCAATACCCCACGTTGTTATGAATACAGTGCCGATATTGCCCTACTACCTGTTGGACCTGTTCATCCGTTCGATACTAGCGCAAGTGGGAGTCAAATCATGCCAACCAAGAGATGTAATTATGTGACAAGCCTCTACTGCCAGGTGAGGTATTTGAAATTTATAGTTGCCGCCTTCTTCCAGCTTGTAACTGAAGCACTCGTCAGGTTGTCATGGGCATGTCAGCCCAGTCTTGAGGTATGTACAGCTCTTCAATCCACAGTTTCAGATATCATGTAGCCGCAGAACACAAGGTTCTCCAAATGTAGTATATCCTCAGTGTAATAGTAATGATGATTTATGTAAAAGAGAAGATTTTATGGTGGGTTTAACTAGTAAATATTATCATCTCTTCGTACTGTGTCACATTTGCATGTAATATGATTTTATAGCATGTAATTTATTTTATCTGAGACATTATAATTGCACATATACCATTAGTGGTTAAAATGTCATCCTGAACCTCCTAAAAGAACCTACATTTTGAATCTGAAGAAGTTACACATATTGAGAATATGAGATGCACAATATGCACATTGGTGACACAAGAACTTGACAGAAAATTGCATATCATTTTCCGACAAAAGTTCTACTACTACATAAGGCTGCAGTGGCCTGGAGAGTGTAGTAGTACACCACTGGTGCTAGTGGTAGTCGAGACTGGAGTGGGCCGTGGGTCAAAAGCACCTAGATTGCACTTGCATGCCACGTTCTGAATCTCTGACAAAAATCAAACACGCCCGCAAAGATCACATGACAGGATCTGACTGGACAGCAGGGGCGAGCTCAGCTTCAAGCTGAAGCCGCTGCTTTAGCACTGTTCACCAGATTCGGAGAAGGAGATGGGGAAGAAATTGAAAAAAGAAAGGAGTTGTTTGATTGCGCTTTCTGTTTTGTCGCAAGCATCTGTGATCTGTGATCTGTGCTGTCTGACAGCCGCAGTCACCGGCCGGCCGGCCGGCAAAGGGATGCATGGGTTTCCGTGCTCCATGCAGCAAGACCGGCGCGTATGTGCATGCAGGCTAGGCAGCCTTGGCGTACATACATAACATAGGCTTCTTCTGTAGTTTGGCGGCCTTGATGCATGGCCATCCTTTTTGACTGGTTTTGCTACGGCTGTATCTGGATTAAGATGGATACCATAGTAGTATGTTTGTACGTAATGTGAGAGAACCTACCATTGCATTGCATGTCGTCGAGGCACAGACATGTGCACCCGATTAAGCAAAACCTGCAGAGCCCCACGCAGCTTTAGTTTCGTCAGCACACTGTCTCGATCTCCATCTCTCTCCAACACTTGCTGATGCAGCAAGATCATGTTCACATCTTTCTTCTATGTATAATAGAGAGAGAGAAAGAGAGAGGAGACGCTTGCATTGCATGATTGTGTATGATCTGTCTAGACGGATAGGGTGTGTGGGGGGCCAGGGAAACAGGGGCTTGTCTTTCTCTTTCTTTGATGTGATATTTTGCATTGGCCTTGGCCGCTTTATTCCCTCCCTCCTGAAGAGGAGAATAGGCTGCCTTGGAGTTGGCGAAAGCAGATCTACCAAAGAACACACAGATTCCCTCTGATGGCGACTGCAGCTACCTAGGCCACTCGCATCATTCCATCGTCACAACACATGGAAATGGAACCGGGCTTAATAATCTCTTGTCCAAATCCTACATCAAACCTCTTGCTTCTCTTCTCGCAATAGAATTGTGTTGGATGAAGCAGAAGCAATTTTTGCAAGAACCGGTGCCTACTGTCCCGCCAAAGCTTCGGATGATGCATGATGCACAAGTCAAGGTGCTCGTGATTGTATTATTGTTTACTAAACACCTAAAGTGGCGATGATCTACGAATTGTCGACTAGCCGTAAGAAGCATGTCACCGTCGATCGAGCCCGCCAGCGCGCACTACGCGATTAAGTTGATCTTTAATGATGTATGTAAATGTTTTCAAAAAGAGCGGGAGATGTGTGGCTCAAAGCGAGCGATCATTCTGCTGGGATTTCTCTTCCTGTCGTATACGTACGTACCTTTTTCCCATACTAAGACTAAGGTCAGATCTTGGCACATGGATCAGTGATCAGCGACCAGTGACCAGCAGCAGCTAGGGCTACCCTGATCATTGGTGTGAACCGTCGATCGACGGATCGGCCATAATCATTTGATGCGAAAAGCAAACATTCCTCGTTCGATCGCTCATCGAGTGCCCGGAATTTCATCCCATCATCCCCCTCAGTTCAATCATATAGCTAGCCATACATGCAGGACACTTTATCAAAATTTTCAATTTTTTTTGTCCATGTGATCATTCTCTTCTGCAACGAAAGAATGTTCTTGGCATCGAACGCATTTTCAATGTATCTTCATGGACGTCTTTTCAAGTTTCGATCAGTACGTCGTCCTGCCTGCCTGCTGAGAGCTCTGACATTGACTGCCTTTAGATTGGATGTGCTAGTTTATTGCCGGTTTACATTCTAGATAGGATAAAACGTTGTCTCATGAACGGGACATGCAGATCTCTATAGGCAGCAATTGATCGTCAGAGCTTGCTATACCAAAATATTGCAACTTTTGACCTAGCTAACCTGGCTACGTACTGTTTGGTTTGATGCCCAAATATGTATATAAATTGAATTTCGCAAATATTCGTTCGCGCTTGTTCTTTAATTTGTTGAAGCCAAACCCTGGCCAATTAGATCCCTGGCTCCACCGAACCTGCTTCCTTTTAATGGAAAACTGCATTTCAAAATCCAAATAAAAAAATACGTGTAGCTCACATACTATTTTTATCTTTTTGGATCGACAATTTTTTTTGTGTAGCTCACAATTTCTTTTAATAACCTCTTGCAGACACATTCTACATATACATGTGGGACAAAATTTTAAAATTTTCAGACTTCCAAACATGAGATTTGGAAGGAAAAAACTGAAGGGCTCACGAGGTAAAATGATGCTCTCCACTTTCTTAATAGGCATATGCATCATGTTGTGTTTGAATTAGTTACAGTTTTGTAACTTTTGGAAAATCCGAAAAGATTCCAATTTTGTGTATTGGGCTCAAGGTGCGTGTCACCCTTTTTTTGTGACTGGCCAATCGCTTGCAATTGGTACCTACTGAAATCAAACAAAAACACATATGTGTTAGTCGTAAAACTTCATCGTAAATGTGGCCCGTAGGATTGTTTAATCTGGACAGATCAGTTCATGCAGTTCATAAGATCAAGAAAGGACTGTAGGGGGCATACATAGAAGTAACTAGGCACACACAGTGAAGATCGCCAAGAGGAGATGCAACATATTTTATGGGACCCTTGGCTTTAGGAGAACTAGATGCTAATCATCCTGATTTGGGGACAGATGTAGGCAGCACACAGTGACACTAGCTCTTGCCAATTTGAGCTAGAGAATCTAGATCAAATATTCAATGTCACAATGATCTAGCTGGATTTTAGCACGAAAATTGATGAGCGCTTAACTATTGTGATTGTCCAAATATTGCTTCCTCGCTGGATTTCCCCACTGGGTCAATTGTTTTTACAGGGAATTTTATCAGCTGAAATAAGCATGTGAATGAGCCCCATGGTATTAATATTCCTTACAATTATTTCTTCCATACTACCTCCATTTCACAAGCACATACCTAGCTTAGGAGGCGCAAAATTGAGGTAAAACTAGATTCAGGCGAATCATATATGCTCCCTCCGTTCCAAATTACTCGTCGTGGTTTTAGTTCAATTTGAACTAAAATCACGACGAGTAATTTGGAACGGAGGGAGTACTTGCTTTGATTGGATAAAACTAGTATTTTATTATATCTAACTGCAGAATCAAGCATATATAGTTTAGTTCCATCAAATATGGCATAGCCTTGTAATTTAGTTATGCAATTGCAGCTCATTCCAAACAGAACACATCAACGACCTAGCCCTCAATGACTATCAAAGGTAAACAAGCAATTGGCCTCTCCCAGCAGCAACAAGTTAAAAACAAGCAGTCTTAATCAATAACCACCAATGTATTGCATTTTTCATGCCTAAACATGGAAGCATACAAACAAGTTAATTCCTCCAATCTATATAAATTAGCAACTCTCTTAACGACATTGTATGATCAATATATCAATATGAAAGGGGAGAAAACGGCAATTGAATTCGAAGAAGATGGTGCATTTCATACCAAGTTCCTCATATAATTAAACATAGTATTGTTAAGTCACTTAACACAGTACATCTCAATATATCATATCACCCTCCTTGCATGAAGTTAACAACACTTGCATGCAGCCACTACACGTCAACACCGATCTAACAAGTAGGCAGGAAAAGACACCATTTAGCTAATTATAACCCAAGATTAAAATATGAAGAAAAAGCATGTTAAAACCGACAACACCATCCTAATTGAAGAGCGCGCGCGAGACCGTACCACATAACCCTAAATTAAACTAAGACGGGGAGACCTAATTCATAACCCGATGCATGCATGCATGCATAACCCAATGCATCCCCTACGGTCACAGCTCTCATTCCCCGACGATCACATCACATTCCCCGACGAGGAGGAGCTGAACCCGGATAAGAACTCCGTCGGCCACCCGCCCCCGCCACCGCTCCCGGGCCAGTACTGCTCGTGCGCTCCGACAAAGCCGCCTCCAGCGCCGCCAGCGCCCGCGCCGTGCTCCTCCATCTTGATCGACGCCAGCTGCGCGAGCAGCCCCGACGCCACGCCTCTCGGAAACCCGTCGGCCAGCTGTGAGCCGATGTCGCCGTCGGCGAAGTGGTACCCGTGCAGCCCTTGCTGCAGGAACTGCGGCGGCAGGAACGGCAGGTTATGGTGTTGGTGGTGGCTGTGGCTGTGGTACCCCTCGAGCGACGCCTCCAGTGCGGCTGCCGCGGGGAGGCCGCCTAGGTGGTGCGGCAGCGCCTGCATGCTGACGATGACGTCGGCCGCGGTCGCCGCGGCGGCGCTTGTGGTGGTCGAGGTGGAGGTGGTGGAGGAGGACGACGTGGCGGCCGCGACGGCACCGCCGCCGCCCTGGCCCTGGCCCTGGCGCGACGACTTCTTGCTGGAGCGCTTGGTGTTGCGGCGGCAGCCGCCGCCGACGGGGACGTTGCGGAGGGCGCCGCCCCGCGTCCAGTAGCGGCGGCAGGCCTTGCAGAAGTGGCGCGGCTGCGAGAGCGAGTAGTTGTTGAAGTAGCAGAACTTGGTGTTGGCCGAGTCGCAGCGCGGGCACCGGAGCGTGCCGGGCTCCGGCAGCGGCACGCGGGCCATCCGGGCGCGCTCGGTCATCGACACTGACGGCCGCGGCGGCTGCTCACCCGGGTTACCCTGCTGTCCCGACACAACCAGCTGCAGCGAGGCCGAGGACGACCCGGCCACCGCCGGCGCGCTTGCCGCAGTGTTGCCGGGCACGTCCGGCAGCGGCGCCAGCTGGCCGGACGACGCAGGGATCAGCTGGTGGTGCTGGTGCTCACTGCCGCCACCTCCTCCCATGAAACACTGAAGAGGCTGCTGCTGCATCTGCGCGAATTAGAGGCCGGATACATTATTTATGACCGAATAAACTTTAAAGCATGGTATATTCAAGAACATGCTTAGAAGGATGCTATCGCGATCTTAAAAGCAAGTCCACAAAGTGTGATCAACTAAGAAAACTTCAAATCAATCAACAAGCACGGATCACGGAGAAAAATAACCAGCCAGTGAAATGATCCGATTGTGCTGGTGTGTGTCGGCATGTTGAAAGAAATTGTTAAAGAAGAGAGAGAGGGTCAGCTAGTTAATTACCTGGGCCCAACTTGGAGGGTCGAGGAAGATCGGGAAGGAGGAGAAAACCATGGTGAGATGTGATGAGGAGTTTCCCCTTGTTCCTTTGGAGCTGAGAAGACAAGTGAAAGGAGAAGAGAGGAGGGGCAAAACCAAACCACGCCTTTTCCTCCCCTTGCAAGTGCTCTCCCTTTATAATTTATGTGGCATTTCTTAGCAGCTAAGGGAGAATGAGCCAGTACCCGGCAACTCTGCAAACCAGACAGAGATCTAAAGAGAGAGCGACACTGAGCTCAGCTATAGCTAGTGCGGATGGATGTCATGGGTCATGAGAGGGAGGGGCAACACTAAAGGTGATTGGCCAAACCCTAACAGTACGTAGGAGCGAGCGAGCTAGCTTAGTGCGAGAGGAGAAACGCCATGCCAAGGAAACGTCCAGCACAGCAATGGAGAGGGAGGTGAGGAGATGATGTGTGCTGTGTGAGATGGATGAGTGAATTGAAGGCCCCTCCTCATGCTTGCGCCCTGTATTTATACACCCCCGGAGGCAAAAAAAAGAAGAAGAGCTGATCAAAGCTGCCGGCCGGTCTTCTTGGCCCTGACTGCTGGCCTAGTGTTTGTTAGCTAGGGGCGGGCCCCACATGTATTCCGAGCTGCTGGTCGGTGTGTACGGATGTTTGTACTGTGCACATGGGTATATGTATATATGTTGGTAGTGAGACGGGACAGGTTTGGTTTGACGTGACCATGGTGTGCCGCTTTAATCATGGTTTGGATTACTTAATTTGGAGTGCAGAACTGCAGATGAGATGCGTAATATAAAGCACACTAGAGAATCAAGAGGGTATCACAAATTCACAGTGCTTAATGTAATGCACTCGTAATTTAGAATCAAGAGGATATGTACTCCTAAATCCTATATATATATATATATATATATATATATATATATATATATATATATATATATATATAATCATAGTAAGAGTTAGCATCACTGAGTGTTTGATACACCACGGGAAAAAAAGAGGAGATAAAGCAAGAGGTTTGAGTAGATTGTGAAACGACTTCGGACAAAAAAAAAGTTCACTGAGATTCGTGAGACAAAAATACTACTACTACTACTAAATTTCTGTGAATACTGTATTCATAGGCTCGGTGGTTACATATACCAGAAGGTAGTACAAAATATACCAGGAGGATTGCCTAAAGCATTATCTATTTTTATATTCCCTATATTTTGAAGTATATCTCTTTTGGAGAACTAACAGTAAAACTTTGTCATCTTTGACTAATTACAAACAATTTAGATTTTCTTTGCAAAAAATGCATGCTAGACATTAGATGGCAAACCAAAGCAAAGTTCAAATCCGATATACCTAAGAGAGTGACCCCCGGTACTTATAATTATCTCAACATGCGCTCTTCCACATCATCAAAATCGTTGTAACTGTTAGATTTACTAGCTTGATCCACTAGCATCGTATTTGATTTATTATTTACTAGCCGAGTACCACTAGATCCAGATGAAATAGAAACAGCCTTCATCACCCCATTCGGGTGCTTCTGTTGTATCACGATGTCATTTGGACTGAAAAACGCAGGGGCGACTTTCCAGCGCATGATTCGGAAATGCTTGCAAAAGCATATCAGTCAGAATGTAGAGGCCTACATGAGTGACATCGCGGTCTAGAAAAGGTTCCGACCTCCTGGCAGACCTCGCCGAGACCTTTGCAGATCCGAGCACATTCGGAATAAATCTCAACCCGGCCAAGTGCACTTTTGGGGTTCCAACCGACAAGTTACTCGGCTCCTCATTTCCGAACATGGAATCGATGCTAACCCCAAAAAGATTGGCGCGGTAGTCTGAATGAAGCAACCAGAGCACCTCCACGACGTGCAAAGACTCACGGGTTGTCTGCAGCCCTGGGCAGATTCATTTCACGACTCGGCAAAAAAGTCTTGCTGCTTTACTGACTCATGAAGAAATCAGATAAATTCGAGTGGACGACTGAAGCACAGGCTACATTCCGGAAACTCAAAGCTCTGCTCTCCACCCAGCCGGTGCTTGCTGCTCTAGGTAGTCGAGAGCCTTTGCTCTCGTACATCGCAACAATGAGTCAAGTGGTTATAGCACCGTGCTCACTGTGGAGCGTGAGGAACAAGCAAAGCCTTACCCAACAGCCAATTTACTACATTTCAGAAATCTGGACCCCTTCCAAGCAAAGATGCCTGCACTATCAGAAATTGGTTTATGGCATCTATCTGGCTGCAAAGAAAGTGGCTCGCTATTTTTAGGAGCACTCAGTTACTTTTGTCAGGGATGCTCCGTTGTCCGAAATCATGAACAAGAGAGATGCAACGGGCCGAGTGGCCAAGTGGGCTATTGAGCTCCTCCCTTTGGACATCAAGTTCGAAGCCAAGAAAGTTATCAAATCTCAAGCATTGGTGGATTTTCTGGCTGAGTGGATGGAACAACAGCAGCCGCCCAGAGCCTCCCCGAGCACTCGACCATGTTCTTCGATGGCTCGGGGGCTGGAGTAGTCCTAATTTATCCTAAGGGAGACTGACTCAGCTATGTGCTGCAGATTCACTTTGATTCTCCAACAGCAAAGTCGAGTACGAGTCCCTCTTCTATGGACTGCGAATGGCTATCTCACTTGGCATCCGCCGACTAGTGGTCTATGACGACTCGGATCTTGTGGTGAACCAAGTGATGAAAGAATAGGACATCCGCACCCCGACCATGATAGGATACTACAATGCAGCCAAGAAATTGGAGAAAAACTTTGAGGGGTTGGAGTTACACTACATTCCCCGACTCAAGAATCGGGTCGTTGATGATTTAGCCAAGATTGGTTCCACCCGGAAGGAAGTACTTAAGAATGTGTTCCTTGAGCATTTGCACTCCCGGACGAGCAAAATAGATCCCACTGTAGAGGAGCCCCCGCAACCAGTCGGACTGTCCAATCCGACTGAAGTTGACATTCCGGCAGTGATCGATTTGGTTCACAAAGTGTTGGAGATCATTCCCGGGTGGACTGAGCCGTACATAGCATACTTGCTCAGGCAGGAAATCCCCGGATGAGGTGGAGGCCCGCCAGATCGTCCATCGATAGAAGGCTTGCACTGTCATGGGTGATCAGCTCTACAAGAAAAGTACTTCTCGCGTTGTGCAACGCCGCGTTTCACCAGAGGGAGGGAAGCAAATCTTGAAGTAGATTCACTCAGGAACTTGTGGTCACCATGCGTCCTCTCGGACACTGGTCGCCAAGGTGTTTCGGGTGGGCTTCTACTGGCCCTGTGCCAATGAAGCAGGCAGAGACGTTGTAGAACTGTGCATCGAATGCTAGTTCTACGCGAATTAGTCGCACAAGCCAGTGTCCGCGCTGAAGACAATTCCCCTCGCGTGGCCATTCATCGTATGGGGGTTGGATATGATCGGACCCCTCCAGACTGGGACCAGCGGGTTCACTCATCTGTCGGTGCAAATGGACAAATTCACCAACTGGATTGAAGCGAAGCCCATCAAGAAGCTAGACTCGGCCACAACGGTCAAATTCATCATAGAGATAATTTCCAGATTTGGAGAGCATCATCATTAACAATGGGTCGAACTTCGACTCGGACGAATACCACGAATTCTACTACACATAGGGCACTCGGGTCGATTACGCCTTCGTGGCTCACCCGTAGTCGAATGGTCAAGCAAAGCAGGTGAATGGGTTGATACTCCAAGGGCTAAGCACGTGCCTCATGCACGACCTAGAGCATGTCGTAGGAGCATGGGGCCCGAAGCTGCCATCGGTCCTCTGGATTGCGGACGACTTCGAATCGATCCATGAATCTGATACGTCTTCAACATATCAATAATTTTTTATTGTTCCATGCTATTATAGTATCAATCTTGGATGTTTATATGCTATTTTATATCATTTTATGGGACTAACCTATAACCCAAGTGCTCGCTGCCAGTTCCTGTTGCTTGCATGTTTTTGGCTTTTTAGAAAATCAATATTAAACGAAGTCCAAATGGAAAAAAAATTGGATTAATTTTTTCTAGACCAGAAGGGGCCCTAGAAGGTTCGGGAGGAGGCCAGAAGAGCTACGGGTGAGTGACAAGCTCGTAGGGCGTGCCCCTTGAGCTTGTGGGCCCCCGATAGCACGTCTTGACCTAAATTCGCCTCTATAAATTCATGAATATTCCCAAACCAACAAAGATCCACCCGAAACACTTTTTCCGCTGCCGCAAACTTTTGTTCTTCTATGATCCCATCTGGAGGTCTTTTTCGGTACTCTACCGGAGGGAGAATCAATCACGGAGGGCTTCTACATCATTCTTGCTGCCTTCCGATGATGCGTCGGTAGTTTACCATAGACTTGCGGGTCCATAGATAGTAGCTAGATGGCTTCTTCTCTCTCTTTGATCTTCAATACCATGTTCTCCTCGATGTTCTTTGAGTTCTATCTGATGTAATCTTCTTTTGCGGTGTTTTTGTTGGGATCCAACGAATTGTGGGTTTTTGATCTGAATATTTATGAGAATTAATGGAGTCTTTTCTCAATTTTATTATGCATGATTGTTATAGCTTTGTATTTCTCTCTGATCTATTTGGTTTGGCCAACTAGGTTGATTTATCTTCAGGGGGAGAGGTGCTTTGTGATGGGTTCAATCTTCCGGTGCTATATCCAAGTGACAGAAAGGGACAAGACATGTATTTGTATAGTTGCCACTAATGATAAAACAATGGGGTTTATTCATATTAACAGAGTTTACTTTGTCTACATCATGTCATTTTGCTTAAGGTGTTACTCTGCTTTTATTAACTTAATACCCTAGATGCATACTAGATAGCGGTCGATGGGTGGAGTAATAGTAGTAGATGCAGGCAGGAGATGGTCTACTTGTCTCGACATGATGCCTATATACATGATCATTGCCTTGAATGTCGTCATAACTATGCGCTTTTCTATAAATTGCCCAACAGTAATTTGTTCACCCATCGTATGTTATGTGTTCGAGAGAGAAGCCTGTAGTGAAAACTATGGCCCCTAGGTTTAATTAATCATATTACAAAAATAAAAAATACTTTTGCTACAATTTTACTCTTTATTTTGTTTTGCAACTTATCGATCTACCACTACGAGATTTGATCCTTGCAATTAACAAGTTCAAGGGGATTGACAACCTTCTTGCCTGCGTTGGGTGCAAGTATTTGCTTTTGTTTGTGCCGGTGTTGTTCATGAGGCTTTGTCTGATTCTCCTATTGGTTCGATAAACCTTGGTTCTCACTGAGGGAAATACTTATCTCCATTGTACTGCAACTCCCCTCCCCTTGGGAAAAATCCCAACGCAACTCACAAATAGCGAGAATTTTTTTTGGCGCCGTTGCCGAGGAGACATCATCAAAACCTATCAAGTACCTTTGCACAAACTATCATCGACTTGCTCTACTTTTTATTTGCCTTTGCCTCTCATTTTCATCTCCCCACTTCTCATAAAAAATAGAAAAACACAAAAAATGTTTGCTTGCTACCATGTCTGAATTTGTTATCACTAAGGGTGAAGATGAGGATAGTAAAACTCCTGAGATGGTAACCTCCATAAAATTGGATACTAAAACTTTTGTGATGGGGAGTGGGAATATCATAGGAAAATGTATTATTCAAGAGTTCTTAACTTGTACGGGAACATTGGTTTGTAATGATATTCATATTCTTAATAGAACCAATAGTTATGCCCAAGCTATTTCTGCACTCATTATTAAACTTGAAAGAAGATTCATACGTACTCATCCTACTTTGCAAGATTGTTTTTGAGCTACCCATCATAAACAATTATCAGGCTAAAAAGATAACCACTCTTATCCTCATGAATGAATTTGACTATATAGTGCGAGAAGCTAGAGAAACCTTCGACTTCTATAATGTGAATTATGAATGTCCTATGACAGATGAAATTTTATATGGTAGAGATTTTATGAGGAGACATAAGTCTCATGATCATCATGCTTCTGAGGAAAATGCTAAAAAGAAAGTCCCCTTTTTACATTTAATCCAACAAGTATTTAATGGTATTAATCGTCAATATTCTTGGATTGTAAAAGGGAATCAACAAGGTTTTGAAGAAGAGTGTCTTGATAATGCTAAAATCCTAATAGATGATGAATTCACCATTACCTATGAAAGTCTCTTGATGACCATGTCTCCCAAGATGTTAAAACTGATGATGTGTCAATTACTAAAGATAACCCATTCCACCATTTGAGTTCTCCATTAGGAAAGCTATGTATGAAAAATAGGATCTAGTGAGAAGTGTTTATGATGATGCTATATATAAATAGATTATGAAAGCTAAGGATGACAATACTTGAAACAATGCCTTACGCCTAGCTCGGGCGTACAACAATAGCGCTTATTGGGAGGCAACCCAATAGTTATCTTTATTTTTCCTTTTTGTTTTCTGTTTTTTATGTGTTGACACAATTATGCTACTATTATGATTATGTTTTTATGTTTTAATTAGTGTTTGTGCCAAGTAAAGCCTTTGGGATGATTTGGTTGATAGTTGACTTGATTTTGTGAAAAAACAGAAACTTTTGCACCCAGTACTGATATCTTCGTAATTCACTGGAATGTGATAAAATTTTGAATTTTTTTACACGTTATTGATATTACAAATTTCCCATATTGTCTTAATTTTTCAGAATTTTTTTAGTAGAAGTATGCCAATTGTTCAGATCATTACCGACTGTTCTATTTTAGACAGATTATGTCTTTGTTGCACAATTTGCTTGTTTTAATGATGCTATGGATTATACCAGGCGATATAAGTCATGTATAAGTTAGAATGCAGACTGGTACAATGAGGTTCTATACAAACGGTTTTTAACCCCTTTCTGCAACGGCGATCAGAATCGTCGCCAACTGAGTGACTGCGATAGGGGGTGCTTCCCACGTGACCCAGAAACCATCGGGGATATGCCCTCCTGGCACACACGCTCGGCAAAATCAGGTCGTGTGTGACCGACGAGCGATCAAATACGGTTATATGTATAGTAGTGCTAAAAAAATATAATTATACACGTGAAATCGTTTCCGGTCGTAAGTACATTCCACACAGTCAGTCCCCGCTAAATGTTTT
Organism: Triticum timopheevii; assembly: GCA_963921465.1. Lineage (NCBI taxonomy): Eukaryota > Viridiplantae > Streptophyta > Magnoliopsida > Poales > Poaceae > Triticum > Triticum timopheevii. Next base: position 113,397,500 of record OY997270.1, read on the forward strand.
CGTTCATATGTACATTCCACACAGTCAATCCAAGGAATGCGTTTCTGTTAGTATGTACATCCCACACAGTTAATCCAAGAAGTATGTTTCCATTCGTAGATACATCCCACACAGTCACTCCAAGGAAAATGTTTCCGTTCGCAGGTACATCACACACAATTTTCCCCATTAAATCGTTTGTGATAGCGTTGCCATTGCACACGATATTAACAATTTTATCGTTTGCGTTACTGAATTCATCACACACGGTGCGTAGAAAAAACTGTGTGGCATAGGTTGTCCATCACACACACTTTTTATGTGGTAATCGTTTGCGCAAGGTGGCCTAATGCAAATAGTTTTCAAGACGATGTCATGTGTGATTGTTCATTGATCCAACATGGTTTATTCCTAGAAACTATGTGTGTTGCCTGAGGTCACCGCCCACGGTGTTTTCTCAATAACAGTTTGCAATAGAAAAACCCAATTAGTAGGCTAATTAGCCATTAGTAGGCTAATTGCCCTATTATTAATAATCCATTTATTAATCTAATTGACATTTCATATTAAGCACACAATATATTTCATTTCCATATTAAGGAAGCAGGATTTCATAATTGAAATACATCAGAGTATAACATCATATAGCTTCAGCACTCGGCTACCCCATTACACAACTGCACCAGCACCAAGTTTCACATGCAACATCTACAACCCTTCGAAATTAGCATTATAGACGGAACATAGACAGATGAATCTCATCTGGAAAACTGCTGAAGCGGAAGGCGAATATTGAGCCTTCATTGATGTTGAAGGTCTTTGCAACTTTAGGCCAGTGCCTGTGGATGATTGGCCATCCATTATTCGTCCTCTTCAGGAACACTTCAATATTGAACCATGGGTGTTGTATGAAAACCTTCCTCGCTTCCTGACCATACAGGTGGTTTGAGAGGTAATCATCAGTGAACTGCTTTGGAAAGGCCTAAAAACAAGGATATGCATAAATATCTTCTTCAGATTTGAAATGGCGCAAAGGAATTAAAAAGACAAGGTATAACAGTTAGTACCATCCCATAGTGAACTGATATCTTCTTCATTGTGCAGACAAAGATCTTGTTGCTTTTTGTTGCTAATTCTTTATCGTAACAATCTTTCTGAGTGTCTTGACTTGACTGATATTAATGGACAACTCATTTCCGCATATGCAAAAAAGGGTCAAACAATGGGTCAAAACCTCTGACAGCAGGACCTACATGTGCAAGACCAAATTGTCAAAAACCTAATATTTAAAAACAAGAAGTGGAAAGGTGTGTTACTAACTGCAATAGGCCTAATATTTAAAAACAAGCAAACGTAGTCATTCAAACTTGTATTGTGCAGGTCTAAGTACACTAGTTATTGACCTTATTTGGATCCATGGGTTAGAGTTAGTTTGAGCTAGTTTGGTCTCAAGTAGCCCTAAAGTATCCAAACATGAGGGCTAGTTTGAGCTAGTTGCATCAAACCCACCCAAAACAACTATCCCACCCAAGAGGTGTTGATTGGGGCTAGTTCTCCTAGTGAATTTATTGTCAATCTAACACTGTCATCCAAACACCTCTTTGGCTAGAGTTAGTTCAGGGTTAGTCATTGTTGAGTATCATTGTTATTTAGGAAACGTAGGATAGCGTAGGATTTATTCTACCTTGACTTGTACTCCAAGATGGCCATGCACTCCTATATATATGCCCACGAGGCTCAGGCAATACAATCAACTATTCCACCAATCTCTCTCTCTCTCTCCCTTTTAACTGTCATGAGCTAGAAACTAACTCTAAGCTCTAGCTAAGTTAGAGTATCCAAACAGTGCCATTGTTAAATCAAATGGAAAGGCATGTTCAATACTCCCTCCGGTCCTTTTTACTCTGCATATAAGAATTTTTTGAAGTCAAACTTCATAAAGTTTGACCTTATTTATATGAAAAAATATCAACATCTAGCATGCTAAAGTTATACAATATGAAAATTTAAGTCATGACTCATGCACTGATATTTATTTCATATTGTGAATGTTGGTATTTTGTTCTATAAAGTTGGTCAAACTTTAAGAGACCTGACTTTAGACAAATCTTATATTTTAACTAAAAAGATTTAGAGGGAGTACAACATGCTTAAAAACAACCAAATATAGTCATTCATAGAGCTATTCTTAAATTTGATAGTGATGAAATTGAACTGCATAGTTCATACTAGCACATATAGAACATCACACTGTTAATAGCTGAAATAAATGAGGCATACTACGAACAACCAAAGATGGTAATTGAAACTGGACATATGCTAACTACAAACAACCAAACAACCATAAACCGTAGAAATAAACAAGGCGTAATGCAAAAAACCTAATATAGCAATAAATATTGGACAGGTTCTCACTACAAAAGGGGTTCGAGAAAACAAATCATGGGTTTCCTCACTTGTCACAGATTGGCTCCTCCTCGTGGTCACCGTCGATGAGGTCTGACTTGCTAGCTGAGGATCCCAGGCCAACACCGCAGAACGTGTCCTTCAGAAATGACAAAAGGGGCTCCATGGCGATGAAGGATGGCAAATTTTTCATAAGGAGTCGCAGGAGATCAGCGGCAGGGCCATCGATGAGATCGACGGCTGTCGAACCCAAAGGGTTGGGGGTGGGCAACTTAACCTGTGACATAACCCGTGTCAAGCCATCGGTGTCGATGACCTTGATGTTGTAGCCGGCGTCCGCGACATGCTAGAATACTCTAGCCCGCTGATTGAATGGCTCAATCCAGGTCCAGTCATTGTCGTCAACTTCCTCGGCGGTCACCTCGTCAACGTCGGGCAAAGAGGTCGCGGTAAATATCTTTTGGGCCATTCGCTCCTTGAGCTCCACGGGAAGCATAGCCGGGATTAGGCTGCGACGCTCTTGAGTGGGGGAGTGCTACCACTTGAGCTTGCCTTGGTTTTCCCTTGAAGAGGAAAGGGTGATGCAGCAAAGTGGCGTAAGTATTTCCCTCAGTTTTGCAAACCAAGGTATCAATACAGTAGGAGACAACGCACAAGTCACTGAATACCTGCACAAACAATCAAGAACCTTGCAACCAATGTGATAAAGGGGTTGTCAATCCCTTCACTGTCACTCGCAAAAGTGAGATCTGATAGAGATAATGAAGTAAATATTTTTGGTGTTTTTGTTGTATAGATTGGAAAGTAAAGATTGCAAAATAGTAAACGAGATTAAATAATATGGAAAAGATATGCAATATGATGGAAAAGAGACCCGTGGGCCATAGGTTTCACTAGTAGCTTCTCTCGAGATAGCATGTATTACGGTGGGTGAACAAATTACTGCCGAGCAATTGATAGAAAAGGGCATAGTTATGCAGACATCTAAGGCAATGATCATGAACATAGGCATCACGTCCGTGTCAAGTAGACCGAAATGATTCTGCATCTACTACTATTACTCCACACATCGACCTCTATCCAGCATGCATCTAGAGTATTAAGTTTGTAAGAACGGAGTAATGCATTAAGCAAGATGACATGATGTAGAGGGATAAACTCAAGCAATATGATATCAACCCCATCTTTTTATCCTCGATGGCAACAATACAATACATGTCTTGCTGCCCCTACTGTCACTGGGAAAGGACACCACAAGATTGAACCCAAAGCTAAGCACTTCTCCCATGGCAAGAAAGATCAATCTATTAGGCCAAACTAAACCAATAATTCGAAGAGACTTGCAAAGATATCAAATCATGCATATAAGAATTCAGAGAAGAATCAATTAATATTCATAGATAATCTTGATCATAAATCCACAATTCATCGGATCTTGGCAAACACACCGCAAAAGAGTATTACATCGAATAGATCTCCAAGAACATCGAGGAGAACTTTGTATTGAGAATCAAAGAGCGAGAAGAAGCCATCTAGCTAATAACTATGGACTTGAAGGTCTGTGGTAAACTACTCACGCTTCATCGGAGAGGCAATGGTATTGATGTAGAAGCCCTCCGTGACCGATTCCCCCTCCGGCAGATTGCGGGAAAAGGCCCCAAGATGGGATTTCACGGGTACAGAAGATTCGGCAGTGGAAAAGTGGTTTCGTGTCTCCCCTGATGTTTTTAGGGTATAAGAGTATATATAGGCGAAAGAAGTACATCGGTGGAGCAACGAGGGGCCCATGAGGGTGGGGGCGCACCCTCCTGCCTCGTGGATGCCTCGTGGCGTTTCTGACTTCAACTCCAAGTCTTGCAGTTTGCTTTCGGTCCAAGAAAGATCATCGCGAAGGTTTCATTCCGTTTAGACTCCGTTTGGTATTCCTTTTCTGCAAAACTCTAAAATAGGCAAAAAAATAGAGACTGGCACTAGGCCTCTGGTTAATAGGTTAGTCCCAAAAATAATATAAAAGAGCATATTAAAGCCCATTAAACATCCAAAACAGATAATATAATAGCATGGAACAATAAAAAATTATAGATACGTTGGAGACGTATCAAGCATCCCCAAGCTTAATTCCTGCTTGTACTCGAGTAGGTAAATGATAAAAACAGAATTTTTGATGTGGAATGCTACCTAACATATTTATCAATGTAATTTTCTTTATTGTGGCATGAGTGTTCAGATCCGAAAGATTCAAGACAAAAGTTTAATATTGACATAAAAATAATAATACTTCAAGCATACTAAGAAAGCAATCATGTCTTCTCAAAATAACATGGTTAAAGAAAGCTATCCCTGCAAAATCATATAGTCTGGTTATGCTCTATCTTCATCACACAAAGTATTTAATCATGCACAACCCTGATGACAAGCCAAACGATTGTTTCATACTTTTGATGTTCTCAAACTTTTTCAGTCTTCACGCAGTACATGAGCGTGAGCCATGGACATAGCACTATAGGTGGAATAGAATGGTGGTCGTGGAGAAGACAAAAAAGGTGAAGATAGTTTCACATCAACTAGGCATATCAACGGGCTATGGAGATGCCCATCAATAGATATCAATGTGAGTGAGTAGGGATTGCCATGCAAGGGATGCACTAGAGCTATAAGTGTATGAAAGCTCAACAAAAAGAAACTAAGTGGGTGTGCATCCAACTTGCTTGCTCACGAAGACCTATGGCACTTTTGAGGAAGCCCGTCATTGGAATATACAAGCCAAGTTCTATAATGAAAAATTCCCACTAGTATATGAAAATGACAACATAGGAGACTCTCTATCATGAAGATCATGGTGCTACTTTGAAGCACAAGTGTGGTAAAAGGATAGTAGCATTGCCCCTTCTCTCTTTTTCTATCATTTTTTTATTTAGGCCTTTCTCTTTTTTTATGGCCTCTTTTTTTTGTCCGGAGTCTCATCCCGACTTGTGGGGGAATCATAGTCTCCATCATCCTTTCCTCACTGGGAAAATGCTCTAATAACAAAATCATCACACTTTTATTTACTTACACCTCAAGAATTACAACTCGATACTTAGAACAAAATATGACTCTATGTGAATGCCTCTGGTGGTGTACCAGGATGTGCAGTGATTCAAGAGTGACATGTATGAAAAATTATGAACGGTGGGTTTGCCACAAATACGATGTCAACTACATGATCATGCAAGGCAATATGACAATGATGGAGCATGTCATAATAAACGGAACGGTGGAAAGTTGCATGGCAATATATCTTGGAATGGCTATGGAAATGCAATAATAGGTAGGTATGGTGGCTGTTTTGAGGAAGGTATATGGTGGGTGTATGGTACCGGCGAAAGTTGCGCGGTACTAGAGAGGCTAGCAATGGTGGAAGGGTGAGAGTGCGTATAATCCATGGACTCAACATTAGTCATAAAGAACTCACATACTTATTGCAAAAATTTATTAGTTATCGAAACGAAGTACTACTCACATGCTCCTAGGGAGATAGCTTGGTAGGAAAAGACCATCGCTTGTCCCCGACCACCACTCATAAGGAAGACAATCAATAAATAAATCATGCTCCAACTTCATCACATAACGGTTCACCATACATGCATGCTACGGGAATCACAAACTTTAACACAAGTATCTCTCAAATTCACAATTAATCAACTAGCATGTCTCTATTATCACCATCTTTATATCTCAAAACAATCATAAAGAACCAAACTTCTCATAGTATTCAATGCACTTTATATGAAAGTTTTTATTATACCCATCTTGGATGCCCATCATATTAGGAATAATTTTATAACCAAAGCAAATTACCATGCTGTTCTAAAAGACTCTCAAAATAATATAAGTGAAACATGAGAGATCATTAATTTCTATAAAATAAAACCACCACCATGCTCTAAAAAGATATAAGTGAAGCACTAGAGCAATATGGTCTAGCTCAAAAGATATAAGTGAAGCACATAGAGTATTCTAATAAATTCCGATTCATGTGTGTCTCTCCCAAAAGGTGTGTACAGAAAGGATGATTGTGGTAAACTAAAAAGCAAAGACTCAAATCATACATGACGCTACAAGCAAAACACATATCATGTGGTGAATAAAAATATAGCCTCAAGTAAAGTTACCGATAGACGAAGACGAAAGAGGGGATGCCTTCCGGGGCATCCCCAAGCTTAGGCTTTTGGTTGTCCTTGAATTTTACCTTGGGGTGCCTTGGGCATCCCCAAGCTTAGGCTCTTGCCACTCCTTATTCCAAAATCCATCAAATCTTTACCCAAAACTTGAAAACTTCACAACACAAAACTTTAACAAAAAATCTCATGAGCTCCATTAGTATAAGAAAATAAACCACCACCTTAAGGTATTGTAATGAACTCATTCTTTATTTATATTGGTGTTAAACCTGCTGTATTCCAACTTCTCTATGGTTCATACCCCCCGATACTACTCATAGATTCATCAAAATAAGCAAACAACACACGAAAAACGGAATCTTTCAAAAACAGAACAGTCTGTAGCAATCTGTAACTTTCAAATACTTCTGTAACTCTAAAAATTCTGAAATAAATTGGTGGATGTGAGGAATTTTTCTTTTAATCATCTGCAAAAAGAATCAACCTAAAAGCACTCTTTTGTAAAAAAAAGACAGCTATTCTTGTGAGCGGAAAAGTTTATGTTTTTTACATCAAGATTGCAAAGACTTCACCCAAGTCTTCCCAAAGGTTCTACTTGGCAAAACACTAATTAAAACATAAAACCACATCTAAACAGAACCTAGATGAATTATTTATTACTAAACAAGAGCAAAAAGCAAAGAACAAAAATTAAAATTGGGTTTCCTCCCAACAAGCTATATCGTTTAACGCCCCTAGCTAGGCATAAAAACAAGAATAGATCTAGGTATTGCCATCTTTGGTAGGCAACCCATAAGTGGCTCTCATAACAGATTCATAAGGCAATTTAATTTTTTTCCTAGGAAAGTGTTCCATGCCTTTCCTTAACGGAAATTGGAATCTAATGTTTCCTTCTTTCATATCAATAATTCCACCAATCGTTCTAAGGAAAGGTCTACCAAGAATATTAGGACATGTAGGATTGCAATCTTTATCAAGAACAATGAAATCTACGGGTACATAATTCCTATTTGCAACAATAAGAACATCATTAATCCTTCCCATAGGTTTCTTAATGGTGGAATCCACAAGATGCAAATTTAAAGAGCAATCATCAAATTCACGGAAACCTAGCACATCACACAAAGTTTTTGGAATCGTGGAAACACTAGCACCCAAATCACACGAAGCATAACATTCATAATCTTTAATCTTAATTTTAATAGTGGTTCCCGCTCATCATAAAATTTTCTAGGGATAGAAACTTCTAGTTTAAGATTTTCTTCATATGATTGCATCAAAGCATCAACGATGTGTTTAGTAAAAGTTTTATTTTGATTATAAGCATGAGGAGAATTTCACACGGATTGCAACAAGGAAGTACAATCTATTAAAGAACAATTATCGTAATTAAATCCCTTGAAATCCAAAATAGTGGGTTCATTGCTATTTAAAATTTTGACCTCTTCAATCCCACTTTAATCAATTTTTGCATCTAGATCAAAAAACTCTGAATCATTGGGATACCTTTTAACTAAAGTTGACTCATCTCCAGTCCCATCTTTATCAAGATTCATATTGGAAAACAAAGATTTAATAGGAGTCACATCAATCACTTTTAGATCTTCATCATTATTATCAAGAAAACTAGAAGAACACGCTTTCATAAACCAATCCTTTTTAGCACACATCCTAGCGGTTCTTTCTTTGCACTCATCAAAGGAAATTCTCATGACTTTGAGAGACTCATTGATATCATGCTTAGGTGGAATAGATCTAAGTTTCAAAGAATCAACATCAAGATAAATTCTATCCACATTCCTAGCCAACTCATCAATCTTAAGCAATTTTTCTTCAATGAAAGCATTGAAATTCTTTTGTGAACTCATAAATTATTTAACACTATTCTCAAAATTAGAGGGCATCTTATTGAAATTTCCATGTGAGTTGTTGAAGGAATTACCATAATTATTAGAGTAATTACTAGGAAACGGCCTAGGATTAAAATTGCCGCTATACGCGTTGTTACCAAAATTGTTCCTACCAACAAAATTCACATCCATAGATTCATTATTATTCTCAATCAAGGTGGACAAAGGCATATCATTAGGATCAGAATAAACACTTTTATTAGCAAACAATTTCATAAGTTCATCCATCTTTCCACTCAGAACATTAATTTCTTCAATCGCATGAACTTTTTTACTAGTGGATCTTTCGGTGTGCCATTGAGAATAATTAACCATAATATTATCTAGGAGCTTAGTAGCTTCTCCTAAAGTGATTTCCATAAAAGTGCCTCCTGTGGCCGAATCTAAAAGATTTCTAGAAGAAAAATTCAATCCGGCATAAAAATTTTGTATAATCATCCACAAATTCAAACCATGTGTAGGGCAATTACGTCTCATTAATTTCATCCTCTCCCAAGCTTGTGCAACATACTCATGATCAAGTTGCTTAAAATTCATAATATCATTTCTAAGGGAGATGATCTTAGCGGGAGGAAAATGCTTAGAGATAAAAGCATCTTTGCACTTATTCCATGAATCAATACTATTTTTAGGCAAAGAAGAGAACCAAGTTTAAGCACGATCTCTAAGCGAAAACGGAAATAGCTTCAATTTAACAATATCATTATCCACATCTTTTTCTTTTGCATATCACACAAATCAACGAAGTTGTTTAGATGGGTTGTGACATCTTCACTAGGAAGGCCAGAAAATTGATCTTTCATAACAAGATTCAACAAAGCGGTATTAATTTCACAAGATTCAGCATCGGCAGTTGGAGCAATTGGAATGCTAATAAAATCATTGTTGTTGGTATTGGAAAATTCACACAATTTAGTATTATCTTGAGCCATCATGACAAACAATCAATCCAACACACAAGCACACAAGAAGCAAGTGAAAAGAGACGAACGAAAGAGGGGCGAAGAAAAGGCAAAGGTTTTCGAAAATCGGTTTAGAAGTGGGGGAGAGGAAAACGAGAGGCGAATGGCAAATAATGTAATGCGAGGTAGAATATTTTATGATGGGTACTTGGTATGGCTTGACTTGGCATAGATCTCCCCGGCAACGGCACCAGAAATCCTTCTTGCTACCTCCTGAGCTTGCGTTCATTTTCCCTTGAAGAGGAAAGGGTGATGCAGCAAAGTAGCACAAGTATTTCCCTCAGTTTTGAGAACCAAAGTATCAATCCAGTAGGAGACGACGCACAAGTCACCGAATACCTGCACAAACAATCAAGAACCTTGCAACCAATTCGATAAAGGGGTTGTCAATCCCTTCATGGTCACTCACAAAAGTGAGATCTGATAGAGATAATAAAGTAAATATTTTTGGTATTTTTGTTGTATAGATTGGAAAGTAAATATTGCAAAATAGTAAATGAGATTCAATAATATGGAAAATATTTGCAATATAATGGAAAAGAGACCCGAGAGCCATAGGTTTCACTAGTGGCTTCTCTCGAGATAGCATGTATTACGGTGGGTGAGCAAATTATTGCCGAGCAATTGATAGAAAAGCGCATAGTTATGAAGACATCTAAGGCAATGATCATGAACATAGGCATCACAACCGTCTCAAGTAGACCGAAATGATTCTGCATCTACTACTATTACTCCACACATCGACCGCTATCCAGCATGCATCTAGAGCATTAAGTTCATAAAAACGGAGTAACGCATTAAGCAAGATGACATGATGTAGAGGGATAAACTCAAGCAATATGATATAAACCCCATCTTTTCATCCTCGATGGAAACAATACAATATGTGCCTTGTTGCCCCTACTGTCACTGGGAAAGGACACCGCAAGATTGAACCCAAAGCTAAGCACTTCTCCCATGGCAAGAAAGATCAATCTAGTAGGCCAAACTAAACCAATAATTCGAAGAGACTTGCAAAGATATCAAACCATACATATAAAATTCAGAGAAGAACCAAATAATATTCATAGATAATCTTGTTCATAAATCTACAATTCATCGGATCTCGGCAAACACACCGCAAAAGAGTATTACATTGAATAGATCTCCAAGAACATTGAGGAGAACTTTGTATTGGGAATCAAAGAGAGAGAGAGAAGAATCCATCTAGCTAATAACTATGGACCCGAAGGTCTGTGGTAAACTACTCACGCTTCATCGGAGAGGCAATGGTGTTGATGTAGAAGCCCTCCGTGATCGATTCCCCCTCCGGCAGATCGCGGGAAAAAGCCCCAAGATGGGATTTGACGGGTACAGAAGGCTGCGGTGGTGGAAAAGTGGTTTCGTGGCTCCCCCTGTTGTTGTTAGTGTATAAGAGTATATATAGGCGAAAGAAGTACGTCGGTGGAGCTACGAGGGCCCCACGAGGGTGGGGGCGCGCCTACCCCCCTGGGTGCACCCTCCTTCCTCGTGGACGCCTCGTGGCGCTTCTGACTTCAATTCCAAGTCTTCTGGTTTGCTTTCGGTCCAAGAAAGATCATTGCGAAGGTTTCATTCCATTTGGATTCCGTTTGGTATTCCTTTTCTGCAAAACTCTAAAATAGGCAAAAAAAACCGAAACTGGCATTGGGCCTCCGGTTATTAGGTTAGTCCCAAAAATAATATAAAAGAGCATATTAAAGCCCATTAAACATCCAAAATAGATAATATAATAGCATGGAACAATAAAAAATTATAGATACATTGGAGATGTATCGGAGGGTGTTGGGATGGGGATCTCTGGGAAAGGGGGCATTTCGCACGCGTCATCTAAGAAACTCAGGGCAGAGAGGGTATGTATATCAATCGGTAAACTGCACGGGCAGACCGGCAGAGGTTGACGATGGAGGCGGCGCGGCAGCGGCGGCTGCGACCTAGCTAGGTTTGGAGCGAGGGAGGGGTGGTGTGTATGTGTGTAAGCGAGGGATTTGGGGTGAGCGATGGATGTGGGGTGTGTGTGTGTGTGGAGTGGGTAAAGGTGGTGTTTGAGGAAATGCCGCGAGTACTGAAAATTTTATTGGGCGGGAGTAAAATGGCGAGGCTACCAAAAATCTGGATCAAGGGATTGAAGCAGAGCAGGGTGGGAGTAACAAACATCACACACGCACGGTTAAAACATAATAACCGTGTGTTATCAAACAGAAAAACACTCGAGCCGAGCAGTTATTTTTGAGATTGCGAGGGATGGAGGCGGGAGTAAAATGCCGGGGCTACTGAAAATTTGGATCTACTGATTGAAGAAGAGCTGGAGTAACACACATCGCACATGGTCCAGACATACTAATCATGTGCTATCAAACAGAAAAACCATCTACGTGGACGCGGGTAGATATTTTTGAGATTGCGAGGGAGTAGATATTTTTGAGAGGGGGAGGGAAGCCTCGTGGAGCCCAATCTACTGTGATCATGTGGGTGACAGGGGCAGGGGCGCGGCACACGGGTAGTCCTAGGGAACTATCTCTGTTTCATACCCGATCGCAGACGGTTGCTGCGTCTGACTCGTCTGTTGTTTATAAATTAAGCCAAAAAACGCGGGAAAGGGTCAGAACATGAACACACTTGCATGTGGACCAAATATATGTATGAAAAGGGTGGTTTGATGTTCAAATACCCAATACACAACTTTGATGTGGCACCTGTCGCACAAAGGGCACGTTATTATTGCTAGCCCCCCCCCCCCAAACACACCCACACCCACTTCATGTTGCCGGGAGAGGAATCCTAGGTATGAACACATGCCCTCAAATATCTAGGTCTGACATCTCACCATACCATAACACAAAAACGAAAGGAACACATCAACCCCCCTCCCCCCTTTGCTTCCGATCAAATGTGGACCGTGTGCGGGCCCACAGATGTGTTCTTCTGGTGTTACCAAGTCATAAATTTGATGTGGCACATGTGCATCGCAAATCAACCAGGCATCCCTGACCCCACGGAGGTTCATGTAGTACAAAGTAGTACTGTGCCCCCCCCCACACACACACTTTGAGTTGGTGGGAGGGGGCATCTCACCAAGGCGTATTGTAAGACTCACCAAGAAGAATCACCACCTTGGTCGTATAACCTCTCTTGTTTGTTGGGTAAAAGTCATGCATTGACGTTCCACATGCAGCCCCACAAAATAGGCTAGTTTGTCATGGATAACCACGCGAGGGAGTGCCTGAAGACAACCACTGCGTGCATGTGGCCCAAACATATGTATGAAGTGTCATGTGGTGTTTCAATATACCCAATGCACAACTTTGACGTGCTCGCGTGCTTTTGGAACCGGAAAGTCTCCACAAGGAGCGAGGGTTCACGATGCATAGTATATTATATATATAGGGATTCATGTGTATGCGAGCCCTCGAACTTAGGTCTCAAATATCACCATGATCGGCGTACGACAATACGGTAATGCGAACCAAGAGAAGAAGAATCCACCCTGGTAACCTCTCTCGCGTTGTTCGTCGAAGTGATGGACGTCCAAGCGGGCCCATGAATATATAGGTCGTCGATGATAACCACGCGAGGGAGAGTGTCCAAAGACAACCACTGCGTGTATATATGTGCCCCAAACATATGTATGGAAATGCATGATGCATGCATATATGTTTGAATACCAAAAGCACAACATTTTGATGTGGCGCATGCATGCGTCGAAAAACGCACAGTCCCCACACGGATCTGGTTCATGATGCTCGCGTGCTCGCCCCCCCCCCCCACCCCCAACTTTGACCCGGTGGGAGGGATTCGTGCGTACACATGCGCGCGAAGTATATAGTTGAGCGTACCGAATTGTATAAGATGAACAAAAATTTAATACCTGATGACCCACAAGTATAGGGGATCTATCATAGTCCTTTCGATAAGTAAGAGTGTCAAACGCAACGAGGAGCAGAAGGAAATGACAAGCGGTTTTCAGTAAGGTTTTCTCTGCAAGCACTAAAATTGTAGGTAACAGATAGTTTTGTGATAAGATAAATTGTAAAGGGTAACAAGCAACGAAAGTAAATAAAGTGCAGCAAGATGTCCCAATCCTTTTTGTAGCAAAGGACAAGCCTGGACAATTTCTTATAATGAGAAAAGAGCTCTCGAGGACACATGGGAATTATCATCAAGCTAGTTTTCATCACGCTCATATGATTCGCGTTCGGTACTTTGATAATTTGATATGTGGGTGGACCGGTGCTTGGGTACTGCCCTTACTTGGACAAGCATCCCACTTATGATTAACCCCTATTGCAAGCATCCGCAACTACAAAAGAAGTATTAAGGTAAACCTAACCACAACATTAGACATATGGATCCAAATCAGCCCCTTACGAAGCAACACATAAACTAGGGTTTAAGCTTCTGTCACTCTAGCAACCCATCATCTACTTATTACTTCCCAATGCCTTCCTTTAGGCCCAAATAATGGTGAAGTGTCATGTAGTCGAGGTTCACATAACACCACTAGAGGAAAGACAACATACATCTCATCAAAATATCGAACGAATACCAAATTCACATGACTACTAATAGCAAGACTTCACCCATGTCCTCTGGAACAAACGTAACTACTCACAAAGCATATTCATGTTCATAATCAGAGGAGTAATAATATGCATTAAGGATCTGAATATATGATCTTCCACCAAGTAAACCAATTAGCATCAACTACAAGGAGTAATCAACACTACTAGCAACCCACAGGTACCAATTTGTGGTTTTGATACAAGATTGGATAAAAGAGATGAACTAGGGTTTTGAGAGGAGATGGTGCTGGTGAAGATGTTGATGGAGATTGACCCCCTCCTGATGAGAGGATCATTGGTGATGATTTCCCCCTCCCGGAGGGAAGATTCACCGGCAGAACAGCTCTGCCGGAGCCCTAGATTGGTTCCGCCAAGGTTCCGCCTCGTGGCGGTGGAGTTTCGTCCCGTATGCTTGCTTCTGATTTATTCCAGGGTAAAAGCCTTCATATAGAAGAAGATGGGCACCGGAGAGCCACCAGGGGGCACGCCCAGTAGGGGTGGGTGCGCCCCCCACCCTCTTGGCCTGGGTGTGGGCCCCCTCTGGTAGTTTGTTCACTCAATGATTCTTATTAATTCCAAAACTGACTTCCGTGGAGTTTCAGGATTTTTGGAGCTGTGCAGAATAGGTTCCAATATTTGCTCCTTTTCCAGCCAGAATTCCAGCTGCCGGCATTCTCTCTCTTCATGGTAAACCTTGTAGAATAAGGGAGAATAGCCATAAGTATTGAGATATAATGTGTAATAACAGCCCATAATGCAATAAATATTGATATGAAAGCATGATGCAAAATGGACGTATCAACTCCCCCAAGCTTAGACCTCGCTTGTCCTCAAGCGAAAGCCGAAATCGAAAAATATGTCCACATGTTTAGAGACAGAGGTGTCGATAAAAATAAAATACGGACATGAGGGCATCATGATCATTCTTATAACAGCAACATAAATAGATTTTATCATATGATTTCTTATGCTCAAGTAACGATCAATTCACAATGTCAAGTATGGTTCAGAAACTTCATTGGGAACTAACAAACTATAATCTCAGTCATTAAAGCAATTGCAATCTATCATAACATCAGAAAGAGTCAAGAATAGAGCTTTTCAGCAAGCCCACATACTCAACTATCATATAGTATTCTACAATTGCTAACACTCACACAATACTTGTGGTTATAGAGTTTCAACCAGACACTGAGAAAGATAGGGGCTTATTTTGTTTCCTCCCAACATATTCACCTTTAGGTGATGTCAACAATAATAGTTCATGCTAACATACATCCAATTGGATATATATATCAAGATCTTTCAAACACGAGGAGCTTGCCAAAGGATAAAATTAAAAAGGGAAAGGTGAAGATCACCTTGACTCAAGCATAAAGTAAAAACATAAAGTAAAAGTTAGGCCCTTCGCAGAGGGAAGCAGAGGTTGTCATGTGCTTTTAGGGTTGGATGCACAAAATCTTAATGCAAAACAACATCACTTTATATTGCCACTTGTATATGGACCTTTATTATGCAGTCCGTCGCTTTTATTGCTTCCATAACAAGATCGTATAAAGCTTATTTTCTCTGCACTAATAAGTCATACATATTTAAAGAGCAATTTTTATTGCCTGCAACATGACAACTTACTTGAAGGATCTTACTCAATCCATAGGTAGGTATGGTGGACTCTCATGGAAAAACTGGGTTTAAGGATATTTGGAAGCACAAGTAGTATCTCTACTTGGTGCAAGGAATTTGGCTAGCATGAGGAAGAAAGGCAAGCTCAACATGTTTGGAAGGTTAATGACAATATACTTTAACTGAGATGTGAGAAAACATAAACCTTTATGTTGTCTTCCTTGTTCAACATCAACTCTTTTAGCATGTCATACTTAATGAGTGCTTCACAATCATAAAAGATGTCCAAGATAGTATATTTGTATGTGAAACCTCTCTTTCCTTATTACTTCCTATTAATTGCAACGATGACCAAAACTACGTTTGTCAACTCTCAACAACTTTTATGCCTCATACTTTCTATGTGTGAAGTCATTACTATCCATAAGATCAATATGAACTCTTTTATTCTTTTTGTTCTTTCTACTTTCTCAAGATCATGGCAAGATAGCAAAGCCCTTGACTCAACACTAATCTTTATTATAGATAGCTCACGGACTCGATTACATAAAGAGACCACAAAGCAAAACTCAAAACTAATTGATACTAAAACTTCAATCTACTAGATCAAGATACTACTAAAAGGATTGAACTAAGTAAAACGATAAAGATAGGAGTGTGATGGTGATACGATACCGGGGCACCTCCCCCAAGCTTGGCAGTTGCCAAGGGGAGGGCCCATACCCATGTGATTATGTCCTCGGAGGTGGTGAAGTAGGAGTTGTTAATGATGTAGGCTTGTCCTCCATCTTCCAAGGCATAGGCTCACCATCATAGAAGGATGATCGAGTCTCTGGGATCCTCAAATCTGCAGCCAAACTCAACCTCTTGAATCTATATTCATACTCACAGTTTTGGTTTTGCAGGTCATAGATCTGGGCGTGGAGGTGCTCGATTTTCTCTTGAAGCTTGAAGATGGTCTCCCCAATGACCTTGGCATCTAGCTTGTGGTTGTTGGTAAACTCCGTGATCATCATCTGGTTGGCGTTGAGTCCACGCTCCCGGTACACCTCGGTCTCTCCACATCGCAGATGTGCAGCACCCCGTCATGCTTCTCAATGGTTTGAGGGTGTTACAGCACCTCCGCGAGATAGGGGTTGATAACCCTCTTGAAAAACTTGTCCTTGGGAGCGCTTGGAGACATCATGATGCTCTAGATCTGTCAGAAAAACAGCTCGAAACGAAAACAGAGTATATTTGCGTGATACGGTGGTCAAAGCCTTCGGGAGATTATATAATGAATTTTTACCGACCAAAATATGTAACATGCAAGAAAACGGAGTCCGGGAGGCACACGAGGTGGCCACGAGATAGGGGGCGCGCCCAGGAAGGGTGGGCGCGCCCTCCACCCTCGTGGAGGCCTTGTGTCCTTCCCGGATTACTTCTTTCTTCCTAAAATTCTTAAATATTCCAAAACGGATAAAAATTGCCATTAGGATTGTTTCGGAGTCGGTTTACTTACCGTACCACATACCTATTCCTTTTCAGAGTCTGGAACGTTTTGGAAAGTGTCCCTTATGTATTCCTTCGGGGTTACGGTCTCAACAATATTAGTTTCAACATTGATAGGATTAACTGAGATATAATGTTTAATTCTTTGACCATTCACCACCCTTGGACTTGTGCCTTCGAAGTTGTTGATTTTTATGGCACCGGAACGATAGACCTCCTCGATAACGTAAGGACCTTCCCATTTAGAGAGAAGTTTGCCTGCAAAAAAATCTTAAACGAGAGTTGAATAGAAACACATAATCACCTACGTTAAATTCTCGCTTTTGTATCCTTTTGTCATGCCAGTGTTTGACTTTTTCTTTGAATAGCTTGGCATTCTCATAGGCTTGGGTTCTCCATTCATCAAGTGAGCTAATATCAAATAGCCTCTTCTCACCGGCAAGTTTGAATTCATAGTTGAGCTCTTTATTAGCCCAATATGCTTTATGTTCAAGTTCTAGAGGTAAGTGACATGCTTTTCCATAAACCATCTTATACGGAGACATACCCATAGGATTTTTGTATGCAGTTCTATAGGCCCATAATGCATCATCAAGTTTCTTGGACCAATTCTTTCTAGATCTATTCACCGTCTTTTGCAAAATTAATTTGAGCTCTCTATTGCTCAACTCTACTTGACCACTAGACTGTGGGTGATAAGGATATGCAATTCTATGGTTAACATCGTACTTAGCAAGCATCTTACGGAAAGCACCATGAATAAAATGTGAACCACCATCAAACATAAGATATCTAGGGACTCCAAACCTCGGCAAAATAACTTCTTTAAGCATCTTAATAGAGGTGTTATGATCAGCACTACTAGTTGGAGTAGCTTCTACCCACCTAGTAACGTAATCAACAGCAACTAAAATATGTGTATAACCATTAGAGGCAGGAAAAGATCCCTTATAATCAAAGCCCCAAACATCAAATGGTTCAATAACAAGATAATAATTCATAGGCATTTCTTGACATCTACTAATATTACCAATTCTTTGACATTCATCACAAGATAAGACAAACTTATGAGCATCTTTGAAGAGAGTAGGCCAATAAAAACCGGATTGCAATACCTTATGTGCAGTTCTATCTCCAGCATGGTGTCCTCCATGTGATTCAGACTGACACTTGCATAGGATCTGTTCCTGTTCATGCTCAGGTACACAACGTCTAATAACACCGTCTACTCCTTCTTTATAGAGGTGTGGGTCATCCCAGAAGTAATGTCTTAAATCATAAAAGAACTTTTTCTTTTGCTGGTATGTGAAACTAGGTGGTATAAATTTGGCAACAATGTAATTAGCATAATCAGCATACCAAGGAGCAGTACGAGAAGCATTAATGACCGCTAATTGTTCGTCAGGAAAGCTATCATCAATAGGTAGTGGGTCATCAAGAACATTCTCTAACCTAGACAAGTTGTCTGCAACGGGGTTCTCAGCTCCCTTTCTATCAATAATATGCAAATCAAATTCTTGGAGCAACAGAACCCATCTAATAAGTCTGGGCTTAGCATATTTCTTTTCCATAAGATATTTAATAGCAGCATGATCAGTGTGAATAGTAACTTTGGAATCAACAATACAAGGTCTAAACTTATCACATGCAAATACGACTGCTAAGAACTCTTTTTCAGTAGTAGCATAATTTCTCTGGGCAGTATCGAGAGTTTTACTAGCATACTGGATAACATTCAATTTCTTATCAACTCTTTGCCCTAGAACAACACCTACAACATAATCACTAGCATCACACATAATTTCAAAGGGTAAATTCCAATCAGGTGGCTGAACAATAGGTGTAGTGATCAAAGCTTTCTTAAGTATTTCAAATGCTTCTACACAATCATCATCAAAGACAAAAGGAATATCTTTTTGCAATAAATTAGTCAGAGGCCTAGAGATTTTAGAAAAGTCCTTAATGAACCTCCTATAAAAACCGGCATGACCAAGGAAACTTCTTATACCTTTTATGTCCTTGGGACATGGCATCTTCTCAATAGCATCAACTTTAGCTTTATCGACTTCAATACCTCTCTTAGAAATCTTGTGCCCCAAGACAATGCCTTCATTAACCATAAAGTGGCAATTTTCCCAATTCAAGGCTAGACTAGTGTCTTCACATCTCTGCAAAACTCGATCAAGGTTGCTCAAGAAATCATCAAAAGAGGATCCATAAACAGAGAAATCATCCATGAATACCTCACAAATATTTTCACAAAAGTCAGAGAAT
Organism: Triticum timopheevii; assembly: GCA_963921465.1. Taxonomy (NCBI): domain Eukaryota; kingdom Viridiplantae; phylum Streptophyta; class Magnoliopsida; order Poales; family Poaceae; genus Triticum; species Triticum timopheevii. Next base: position 113,416,888 of record OY997270.1, read on the forward strand.
ATAGCCATCATGCATCTTTGAAAGGTAGCAGGTGCATTACATAAACCAAAAGGCATACGTCTATAAGCAAAAGTACCGAAAGGGCAAGTAAAGGTAGTTTTTGATTGATCCCCCGCTGACACAGGTATCTGAGAGAAACCAGAATAACCATCTAGAAAGCAGAAATGTGTGTGTTTGGATAGTCTTTCTAGCATTTGATCAATAAAGGGTAAAGGGTAATGATCTTTCTTAGTAGCTTTATTTAATTTATGGAAATCAATTACCATCCTATAACTTGTAATAATTCTTTACGGGATCAATTCATCTTTATCATTAGGAACGACAATAATACCTCCCTTTTTAGGAACACAATGGACAGGGCTTACCCAATCACTATCAGCAACGTGATAAATTATACCTGCCTCAAGGAGCTTTAGTATCTCCTTTCTTACCACTTCTTTCATCTTAGGATTCAATCGTCGTTGAGGATCTCTGACTGGTTTGGCACCTTCCTCCAATTTAATTTTGTGTTGGCATAACGTGGGACTAATGCCCTTGAGATCATCCAGAGTATATCCGATAGCAGCACGGTTCTTCTTCAGAGTTTTCAATAATCTTTCTTCTTCTTGCTCTGAAAGGTTAGCACTAATAATAACATGATATGTTTTCTTTTCATCAAGATAAGCATACTTAAGATTATTAGGTAATGGTTTGAGTTCAAACACAGGATCACCCTTGGGTGGAGGGGGATCCCCTAGAATTTCAACGGGTAGGTTGTGTTTCAGAATAGGTTCCTGTTGAAGGAACACTTCATCTATTGCCCTTCTTTCATTCATAAACATATCATTTTCATGGTCTAGCAAATATTGTTCTAACGGATCAGTAGGAGGCACGGCAATAGAAGCAAGACCAATAATCTCATCCTTACTAGGTGATTCTCTATCACGAGGTTGTCTACGAAACTTAGCAAAATTAAAATCATGAGACACATCCTCTAAGCCAATTGTAACAGTATGCTTTTCACAATCAATCCTAGCATTAACTGTGTTCAAGAAGGGTCTACCAAAAATAATGGGACAAAAGTCATCTTGTGGGGAACTAAGAACAAGAAAATCTGCAGGATATTTAACCTTCCCACACAAGACTTCAACATCTCTAACAATCCCAATTGGTGAAATAGTATCTCTATTGGCAAGCTTGATAGTAACATCAATACCTTCCAATTCAGCAGGTGCAATATCATGCATAATTTCTTTATATAAGTCATAGGGTATTGCACTACCACTAGCACCCATATCACATAAGCCATGATAACAATGATCTCCTATTTTAACAGAAATAACAGGCATGCCTACAACAGGTCTATGTATATTAGCATCTGGTCTAACAATATTAGCAGCCTCACCATAGAAATAAATAACATGCCCATCTAAATCATCATCCAAGAGATATTTAACCATAGAAATACTAGGTTCAACTTTAATTTGCTCAGGAGGTGTATAAGTCCTAGTATTACTCTTACGAACAACATTTGAAGTTTTAGCATGATCCTTTATCCTAACAGGAAAAGGAGGTTTCTCAACATAAGTAGTAGGAACAATAGGATCACTAAAAGTGACAGTCTTTTCTTCAACTATAATAGGTGTAACTACTTTTACTTCAATGGGAGGATTATATTTAAGCCACTTCTCCTTAGGAAGATCAACGTGAGTAGCAAAAGATTCACAAAAAGCAGCTACTATCTCAGAGTCAAGTCCATATTTAGCACTAAATCCACGAAAAACATCGGTATCCATAAAAGATTTAACACAATCAAACTTAGGTGTTATACCTGACTCCTTACCATCGTCGGAACCCCAATCTTCAGAGTTGCGTTTAATTCTTTCCAATAGTCCCATTTGAATTCAATAGTCTTCAGCATATAAGAACCAGCACAGGAAGTATCGAGCATGTTGCGATCATTGGGAGAAAGCCGAGCATAAAAATTTTGAATAATCATTTCTCTGGAGAGCTCATGATTGGGGCATGAATATAACATTGACTTAAGCCTCCCCAAGCTTGAGCGATGCTTTCTCCTTCACGAGGCCAGAAATTATATATGTAATTATGATCACGATGAACAAGATGCATAAGATAGAACTTCTGGTGAAATTCCAACTTCAATCGTTTATAATTCCAAGATCCCGTATCATCACATAGCCTATACCATGTCAATGCATCTCCCTTCAAAGATAAAGGGAAGACCTTCCTTTTGACAACATCATCAGGGATACCTGCAAGCTTAAATAATCCACAAACTTCATCCACAAAGATAAGGTGTAAATCGGGATGCAATGTTCCATCTCCTGCAAAGGGATTAGCTAGCAGTTTCTCTATCATACCCGAAGGAATCTCAAAGTAAATATTTTCAGTAGGTTCAGTAGGTTGAGGAGAAACTCTTTGCTCTTCTGGTTGGGGTGAAGATACCCCGAACAAGCCCCTCAAAGGATTAGTTTCCATAGTAACAAGTGACAGAAAATTTCAGCACACTATATAAATGTTTCCTTACCAAGTTCCAGTCACCAAAAGCGCTACACTCCCCGACAATGGCGCCAGAAGAGAGTCTTGATGACCCACAAGTATAGGGGATCTATCATAGTCCTTTCGATAAGTAAGAGTGTCGAACCCAACGAGGAGTAGAAGGAAATGACAAGCGGTTTTCAGTAAGGTTTTCTCTGCAAGCACTGAAATTGTAGGTAACAGATAGTTTTGTGATAAGATAAATTGTAACAGGTAACAAGCAACGAAAGTAAATAAAGTGCAGAAAGATGGCCCAATCCTTTTTGTAGCAAAGGACAAGCCTGGACAATTTCTTATAATGAGAAAAGAGCTCCCGAGGACACATGGGAATTATCGTCAAGCTAGTTTTCATCACGCTCATATGATTCGCGTTCGGTACTTTGATAATTTGATATGTGGGTGGACCGGTGCTTGGGTACTGCCCTTACTTGGAAAAACATCCCACTTATGATTAACCCCTATTTCAAACATCCGCAACTACAAAAGAAGTATTAAGGTAAACCTAACCACAACATTAGACATATGGATCCAAATCAGCCCCTTATGAAGCAACACATAAACTAGGGTTTAAGCTTCTGTCACTCTAGCAACCCATCATCTACTTATTACTTCCCAATGCCTTCCTCTAGGCCCAAATAATGGTGAAGTGTCATGTATTCGACGTTCACATAACACCACTAGAGGAAAGACAACATACATCTCATCAAAATATCGAACGAATACCAAATTCACATGACTACTAATAGCAAGACTTCACCCATGTCCTCAGGAACACACGTAACTACTCACAAAGCATATTCATGTTCATAATCAGAGGAGTAATAATATGCATTAAGGATCTGAACATATGATCTTCCACCAAGTAAATGTTGGAAATATGCCCTAGAGGCAATAATAAAAGTATTATTATATTTCCTTGTTCATGATAATTGTCTTTTATTCATGCTATAACTGTATTATCCGGAAATCGTAATACACGTGTGAATACATAGACCACAATATGTCCCTAGTGAGCCTCTAGTTGACTAGCTCGTTGTGATCAACAGATAGTCATGGTTTCCTGGCTATGGACATTGGATGTCGTTGATAACGGGATCACATCATTAGGAGAATGATGTGATGGACAAGACCCAATCCTAAGCATAGCACAAAGATTGTGTAGTTCGTTTGCTAGGGCTTTTCCAATGTCAAGTATCTCTTCCTTAGACCATGAGATCGTGTAACTCCCGGATACCGTAGGAGTGCTTTGGGTGTATCAAACGTCACAACGTAACTGGGTGACTATAAAGGTGCACTACAGGTATCTCCGAAAGTGTCTGTTGGGTTGACACGGATCGAGACTGGGATTTGTCACTCCGTGTAAATGAAGAGGTATCTCTGGGCCCGCTCGGTAGGACATCATCATAATGTGCACAATGTGACCAAGGGGTTGATCACGGGATGATGTGTTACGGAACGAGTAAAGAGACTTGCCGGTAACGAGATTGAACAAGGTATCGGTATACCGACGATCGAATCTGGGGCAAGTACAATACCGTTAGACAAAGGGAATTGTATACGGGATCGATTGAGTCCTTGACATCGTGGTTCATCCGATGAGATCATCGTGGAACATGTGGGAGCCAACATGGGTATCCATATCCCGCTGTTGGTTATTGACCGGAGAACGTCTCGGTCATGTCTACATGTCTCCCGAACCCGTAGGGTCTACACACTTAAGGTTCGATGACGCTAGGGTTATAAAGGAAGATTGTATGTGGTTACCGAATGTTGTTCGGAGTCCCGGATGAGATCCCGGACGTCACGAGGAGTTCCGGAATGGTCCGGAGATAAAGATTTATATATGGGAAGTCCTATTTTGGCCACCGGAAAATGTTCGGGATTTTTCGGTATTGTACCGGGAAGGTTCTAGAAGGTTCCGGAGTGGGGCCCACCTGCATGGGGGACCCACATGAACGTGGGTAGTGGGGTCAAGGCCCCACACCCCTGGTCAAGGCGCACCAAGATCCCCCCTTAGAAGGAATAAGATCATATCCCGAAGGGATAAGATCGAGATCCCTAAAAAAGGGGGATAACAATCGGTGGGGAAGGAAATGATAGGATTTCTTTCCTCCCACCTTTGCGAACGCCCCAATGGACTTGGAGGGCAAGAAACCAGCCCCCTCCACCCCTATATATAGTGGGGAGGAGCATGGGAGCTTGACACGAAGTTCTGGCGCAGCCCTTCCCCTCTCCCAAGTCCTCCTCCTCTCCCGCGGTGCTTGGCGAAGCCCTGCAGGATTGCCACGCTCCTCCACCACCACCACGCTGTCGTGCTGCTGCTGGATGGAGTCTTCCTCAACCTCTCCCTCTCTCCTTGCTGGATCAAGGCATGGGAGAGGTCACCGGGTTGTACGTGTGTTGAATGCGGAGGTGCCGTCCGTTCGGCACTAGGATCTCTGGTGATTTGGATCACGACGAGTACGACTCCTTCAACCCCGTTCTTTTGAACGCTTCCGCTTAGCGATCTACAAGGGTATGTAGATGCACTCTCCTTCCCCTCGTTGCTGGTTTCTCCATAGATAGATCTTGGTGACACGTAGGAAAATTTTGAATTTCTGCTACGTTCCCCAACAGTGGCATCATGAGCTAGGTCTATTGCGTAGATTCTTTGCACGAGTAGAACACAAAGTAGTTGTGGGCGTTGATTTTGTTCAATATGCTTACGGTTACTAGTCCAATCTTGTTTCGACGGTATTGTGGGATGAAGCGGCCCGGACCGACCTTACACGTACTCTTACGTGAGATAGGTTCCACCGATTGACATGCACTTGGTGCATAAGGTGGCTAGCGGGTGCCAGTCTCTCCCACTTTAGTCGGAACGGATTCGATGAAAAGGGTCCTTATGAAGGGTAAATAGCAATTGGCATATCACGTTGTGGTTTTGCGTAGGTAAGAAACGTTCTTGCTAGAAACCCATAGCAGCCACGTAAAACATGCAAACAACAATTAGAGGACGTCTAACTTGTTTTTGCAGGGTATGCTATGTGATGTGATATGGCCAAGAAGAATGTGATGAATGATATGTGATGTATGAGATTGATCATGTTCTTGTAATAGGAATCACGACTTGCATGTCGATGTGTATGACAACCGGCAGGAGCCATAGGAGTTGTCTTAATTTATTGTATGACCTGCGTGTCATTGAACAACGCCATGTAATTACTTTACTTTATTTCTAACCGGTAGCCATAGTAGTAGAAGTAATAAGTTGGCGAGACAACTTCATAGAGACACGATGATGGAGATCATGATGATGGAGATCATGGTGTCATGCCGGTGACAATGATGATCATGGAGCCCCGAAGATGGAGATCAAAAGGAGCAAAATGATATTGGCCATATCATGTCACTATTTGATTGCATGTGATGTTTATCATGTTTATGCATCTTGTTTACTTAGAACGACGGTAGTAAATAAGATGATCCCTTACAAAAAATTTCAAGAAGTGTTCTCCCCTAACTGTGCACCGTTGCTAAAGTTCGTCGCTTCTAAGCACCACGTGATGATCGGGTGTGATGGATTCTTACGTTCACATACAACGGGTGTAAGACATATTTACACACGTGAAACACTTAGGGTTAACTTGACGAGCCTAGCATGTACAGACATGGCCTCGAAACACGGAGACCGAAAGGTCGAGCATGAGTCGTATAGTAGATACGATCAACATGAAGATGTTCACCGATGATGACTAGTCCGTCTCACGTGATGATCGGACACGGCCTAGTTGACTCGGATCATGTAATCACTTAGATGACTAGAGGGATGTCTATCTCAGTGGGAGTTCATAAGATGAACTTAATTATCCTGAACATAGTCAAAAGATCTTTGCAAATCATGTCGTAAGCTCGCGCTTTAGTTCCACTGTTTAGATATGTTCCTAGAGAAAATATAGTTGAAAGTTGACAGTAGCGATTATGCGGACAGTAGAAAGCTTATGTCCTTAATGCACCGCTCAGTGTGCTGAACCCCAAACGTCGTTTGTGGATGTTGCGAACATCAGACATACACGTTTTGATAACTACGTGATAGTTCAGTTAAACGGTTTAGAGTTGAGGCACCAAAGATGTTTTTGAAACATTGCGGAACATATGAGATGTTTCGAGGGATGAAATTGGGATTTCAGGCTCGTGCCCACGTCAAGAGGTATGAGACCTCCAACGATTTTCTTAGCCTACAAACTAAGGGAGAAAAGCTTAATCATTGAGCTTGTGCTCAGATTGTCTGAGTGCAACAATCACTTGAATCGAGTGGGAGTTGATCTTCCAGATGAGATAGTGATGTTTCTCCAAAGTCATTGCCACCAAGCTGCTAGAGCTTCGTGATGAGCTATAACATATCAGGGATAGATATGATGATCCTTGAGGTATTCGCGATGTTTGACACCGCGAAAGTAGAAATCAAGAAGGAGCATCATTGTTGATGGTTGGTGAAACCACTAGTTTCAAGAAGGGCAAGGGCAAGAAGGGATACTTCATGAAACGGCAAATCAGCTGCTGCTCTAGTGAAGAAACCCAAGGTTGAACCCAAACCCAAGACTAAGTGCTTCTGTAATAAGGGGAACAACCACTGGAGCGGAATTACCCTAGATACTTGGTAGATGAGAAGGCTGGCATGGTCGATAGAAGTATATTGGATATACATTATGTTAATGTGTACTTTACTAGTACTCCTAGTAGCACCAGGGTATTAGATACCGGTTCGGTTGCTAAGTGTTAGTAACTCAAAATAAAAGCTACGGAATAAATGGAGACTAGCTAAAGGTGAGCTGACGATATGTGTTGGAAGTGTTTCCAAGGTTGATGTGATCAAGCATCGCACGCTCCCTCTACCATCGAGATTTCGTGTGTGCGTTGAGCATAGACATGATTGGATTATGTCTATCGCAATACGGTTATTCATTTAAGGAGAATAATGGTTACTCTATTTATTTGAATAATACCTTCAATGGTCTTGCACCTAAAGGAATGGTTTATTGAATCTCGATCGTAGTGATACACATTTTCATGCCAAAAAGATATAAGATAGTAATGATAGTACCACTTACTTGTGGCACTGCCATGTAAGTCATATTGGTGTAAAACGCATGAAGAAGCTTCATGTTGATGGATCTTTGGACTCACTCGTTTTGAAAAGTTTGAGACATGCGAACCATGTCCATTGGTGTATACGCATGAAGAAACTCCATGCAGATGGATCGTTTGGACTCACTTGATTTTGAATCACTTGAGATATGCAAATCATACCATATGGGCAAGACTAAAAAGCCTCGTTTTTCAGTAAAATGGAACAAGATAGCAACTTGTTGGAAGTAAACACATTTTGATGTGTGCAGTCCAATGATTGCCGAGGCATGCAGTGAATATCGTTATGTTCTTACTTCACAGATGATTCGAGTAGATGTTGAGTATATTTACTTGATGAAACACAAGTCTGAATTATTGAATGGTTCAAGTAATTTCAGAGTGAAGTTGAAGATCATCGTGACAAGAGGATAAAATGTCTATGATATGATCATAGAGATGAGTATCTGAGTTACGAGCTTTGGCACGCAATTAAGACATTGTGGAAATGTTTCACAATTAATACCGCCTGGAACACCATAGTTTGATGGTGTGTCCAAACATCATAGTTGCACCCTATTGGATATGGTGCGTGCCATGATGTCTCTTATGAATTACCACTATCGTTTATGGGTTAGGCATTAGAGACAACCACATTCACTTTAAATAGGGCACCACGTAATTCCGTTGAGATGACACCGTATGAACTATGGTTTAGAGAAACCTAAGCTGTCATTTCTTAAAGGTTTGGGGCTGCGACGCTTATGTGAAAAAGTTTCAGGTTGATAAGCTCGAACCCAAAGCGGATAAAATGCATCTTCATAGGACACCCAAAACAGTTGGGTATACCTCCTAATTCAGATCCGAAAGCAATAGGGATTGTTTCTTGAATCGGGTCCTTTCTCGAGGAAAAGTTTGTCTCGAAAAGTTGAGTGGGAGGATGGTGGAGACTTGATATGGTTATTGAACCGTCACTACAACTAGTGTGTAGCAGGGCACAGGAAGTTGTTCCTGTGGCACCTACACCAATTGAAGTAGAAGCTTATGATAGTGATCATGAAACTTCGGATCAAGTCACTACCGTACCTCGTAGGGTGACAAGGATGCGTACTGCTTCAGAGTGGTACAGTAATCTTGTCTTGAAGGTCATGTTGCTCGAAAACAATGAACCTACGAGCTATGGAAAAGCAATGGTGGGCCCAAATTCCGACAAATGGTTAGAAGCCATGAAATCCGAGATAGGATCCATGTATCGGAACAAAGCATGGACTTTGGTGGACTTGCCCGATGATCGGCAAGCCATTGAGATAAATGGATCTTTAAGAAGAAGACGGACGTGGATGGTGATGTCACCGTCTATGAAGCTCGACTTGTGGCGAAGAGTTTTTCACAAGTTAAAGGAGTTGACTATGATGAGATTTTCTCATCCGTAGCGATGCTTAAGTCTGTCGGAATCATGTTAGCATTAGCTGCATTTATGAAATCTGGCAGATGGATGTCAAAACGAGTTTCCTTACCAGTCTTCGTAAGGAAAGGTTGTATGTGATACAATCCGAAAGTTTTTGTCGATCCTAAGGATGCTAAAAAGGTATGCTGGCTCCAGCGATCCTTCTAAGGACTGGAGTAAGCATCTCGGAGTTGGAATGTACATTTTGATGAGATCAAAGATTTTGGGTTTATACAGAAGTTTATGAGAAACTTGTATTTCCAAAGAAGTGAGTGGGAGCACTATAGAATTTCTGATGAGTATATGTTGTTGACATATTGTTGATCAGAAATGATGTAGAATTTCTGGAAAGCATATAGGGTTATTTGAAAAGTGTTTTTCAATAGAAAACCTGGATTAAGCTACTTGAACAATAAGCATCAAGATCTATAAGATAGATCAAAATGCTTAATAGTACTTTCAAATGAGCACGTACCTTGACATGATCTTGAAGGTGTTCAAGATGGATCAGTCAAAGAAGGAGTTCTTGCCTGAGATGTAAGGTATGAAGTTAAGACTTAAAAGCTCGACCACGGCAGAATAGAGAGAAAGGACGAAGGTCGTCCCCTATACTTCAGACGTAGGCTCTATAGTATGCTATGCTGTGTGCCTTGCCATGAGTCAGTCAAGGGGTACAAGAATGATCCAGGAATGGATCATTGGACAGCGGTCAAAATTGTCCTTGGAGTAAATAAGGACATGTTTCTCGATTATGGGGGTGATAAAGAGTTCGGCGTAAAGGGTTACGTCGATGCAAGCTTTAACACCTATCCGAGTGACTCTGAGTAGCAAACCGGATACGTATAGTGGAGCGACCATTTGGAATAGCTCCAAGTGGAGCCTGGAAGCAGCATTACAATATGACCTAGAGATTTGCGAAGTACATACGGATCTGAATGTTGCAGACCCGTTGACTAAAACCTCTCTCACAAGCAAAACATGATCAAAACCCCAGAACTCATTGAGTCTTAATCACATGATGATGTGAACTAGTTTAATGACACTAGTAAACTCTTTGGATGTTGGTCACATGGTGATGTGACCTGTGAGTGTTAATCACATGGCGATGTGAACTAGATTATTGACTCTAGTGCAAGTGGGAGACTGTTGGAAATATGCCCTAGAGGCAATAATAAAAGTACTATTATATTTCCTTGTTCATGATAATTGTCTTTTATTCATGCTATAACTGTATTATCCGAAAATTGTAATACACGTGTGAATACATAGACCACAATATGTCCCTTGTGAGCTTTTCGTTGACTAGCTCGTTGTGATCAACAGATAGTCATGGTTTCCTGGCTATGGACATTGGATGTCGTTGATAACGGGATCACATCATTAGGAGAATGATGTGATGAACAAGACCCAATCCTAAGCATAGCACAAAGATCATGTAGTTCGTTTGCTAGAGATTTTCCAATGTCAAGTATCTCTTCCTTAGACCATGAGATCGTGTAACTCCCGGATACCGTAGGAGTGCTTTGGGTGTATCAAACATCACAACGTAACTGGGTGACTATAAAGGTGCACTACAGGTATCTCCAAAAGTGTCTGTTGGGTTGACACGGATCGAGACTGGGATTTGTCACTCCGTGTAAACGGAGAGGTATCTCTGGGCCCGCTCGGTATGACATCATCATAATGTGCACAATGTGACCAAGGGGTTGATCACGGGATGATGTGTTACGGAACGAGTAAAGAGACTTGCAGGTAACGAGATTGAACAAGGTATCGGTATACCGACGATCGAATCTCGGGCAAGTACAATACCGTTAGACAAAGGGAATTGTATACGGGGTCGATTGAGTCTTGACATCGTGGTTCATCCGATGAGATCATCGTGGAACATGTGGGAGCCAACATGGGTATCCAGATCCCGCTGTTGGTTATTGACCGGAGAACGTCTCGGTCATGTCTACATGTCTCCCGAACCCGTAGGGTCTACACACTTAAGGTTCGATGACGCCAGGGTTATAAAGGAAGATTGTATGTGGTTACCGAATGTTGTTCGGAGTCCCGGATGAGATCTCGGACGTCACGAGGAGTTCCGGAATGGTCCGGAGGTAAAGATTTATATATGGGAAGTCCTATTTTGGCCACCGGAAAATGTTCGGGATTTTTTGGTATTGTACCGGGAAGGTTCTAGAAGGTTCCGGAGTGGGGCCCACCTGCATGGGGGACCCACATGAACATGGGTAGTGGGGTCAAGGCCCCACACCCCTGGTCTAGGTGCACCAAGATCCCCCCTTAGAAGGAATAAGATCATATCCCGAAGGGATAAGATCGAGATCCCTAAAAAAGGGGGATAACAATCGGTGGGGAAGGAAATGATAGGATTTCTTTCCTCCCACCTTTGCGAACGCCCCAATGGACTTGTAGGGCAAGAAACCAGCCCCCTCCACCCCTATATATAGTGGGGAGGTGCATGGGAGCTTGACACGAAGTTCTGGCGCAGCCCTTCCCCTCTCCCAAGTCCTCCTCCTCTCCTGCGGTGCTTGGCGAAGCCCTGCAGGATTGCCACGCTCCTCCACCACCACCACGCTATCGTGCTGCTGCTGGATGGAGTCTTCCTCAACCTCTCCCTCTATCCTTGCTGGATCAAGGCATGGGAGACGTCACCGGGCTGTACGTGTGTTGAACGCGGAGGTGTCGTCCGTTCGGCACTAGGATCTCCGGTGATTTGGATCACGACGAGTACGACTCCTTCAACCCCGTTCTTTTGAACGCTTCCGCTTAGCGATCTACAAGGGTATGTAGATGCACTCTCCTTCCCCTCGTTGCTGGTTTCTCCATAGATAGATCTTGGTGACACGTAGGAAAATTTTGAATTTCTGCTACGTTCCCCAACAGTAAACCAATTAGCATCAACTACAAGGAGTAATCAACACTACTAGCAATCCATAGGTACCAATTTGTGGTTTTGATACAAGATTGGATACAAGAGATGAACTAGGGTTTTGAGAGGAGATGGTGCTGGTGAAGATGTTGATGGTGATTGACCCCCTCCCAATGAGAGGATCGTTGGTGATGACGATGGTGATGATTTCCCCCTCCCAGAGGGAAGATTCCCTGTCAGAACAGCTCTGCCGGAGCCGTAGATTAGTTCTGCCAAGGTTCCGCCTCGTGGCGGCGGAGTTTCGTCCCGTAAGTTTGCTTCTGATTTTTTCCAGGGTAAAAGCCTTCATATAGCAGAAGGTGGGCACCAGAGGGCCACCAAGGGGCCCAGGAGACAGGGGGCGCGCCCCCCACCCTCCTGGCCTGGGTTTGGGCCCCCTCTGGTAGTTTCTTCGCTCAATAATTCTTATTAATTCCAAAACTGACTTCCGTGGAGTTTCAGGATTTTTGGAGCTGTGCAGAATAGGTTTCCAATGTTTGCTCCTTTTCCAGCCAGAATTCCAGCTGCCGGCATTCCCCCTCTTCATGGTAAACCTTGTAAAATAAGGGAGAATAGGCATAAGTATTGAGATATAATGTGTAATAACAGCCCATAATGCAATAAATATTGATATAAAAGCATGATGCAAAATGGACGTATCAATACCCTCCTAGTTATAAGTCAAATTAACCTCTATCGCTGTCGGTCAAAGTGATTGACCAAGCGGGCACACAGAGATGGACGAAGCATCTCATGGATAACCCCGTGAGTGAGTGCTACAGGACAATCGCCATCGCTTGCTTGTGGGCCAAACACATGTATGGAGATGTGTGGTTGTGATGTTTGAATACCTAATATATGTGCAGAACTTTGATGTGGCACCTGCCTCGGAAACCTTTAAGTCCCCCACACGAACCGAGGTTCATGACATGTAGTATATATATGTTGCCCCCCTCCCATCTTCGACGCGTAATATATACTCCTACGTACCATAACACAACCTGAAAATAATCCTCCTTGTTCGTCAAATTACCTTTCTTATTGTGTCATATATTAGACGGACGGACGACCTCGCAGGCCCATGGATGAAAGAGTTGTAGGCGAATGAGTGACAACCATCGTCCACATGTGGCCCAATGTGTTGGTGATGTTTTTAATACCCAATATGCACAAATTTTTGCGGCAGCTGCCTCGGAAACCGAAAAGTCCCCACACGGATCGAGATCGATTCATGACGTGTGTGTAGTATATATGTGCTGCCCCGGCCCCCTCCTCCCCTCTTCGACGAGTACTATATACTCCTACCGCAACACAACCCAAAAAGAAACCTCCTTGTTGGGTCAAAGTGATGGAGGACAACCTCGTGGCCCATGGATGGAAGCATCACACGCGAGTGAGTGTCCTATATGACGCGTCGTATGGCCCCCGGCCACCCTCTTCAATGCATACTATATATATACTCCTACCGTACGTATAACAAAAACCAAAAAATGACAATCCTTGTTGGTCAAATTAACCTGTCTCATCGCATGTCATAGTGCTGGACGGTGACCTCGTGGGCTCAATCGAGTGAGCGTCCTAGGACCACCGCGTGCATGTGGCCCAAAGATGCATGTCAAAAATTTTCTGCAGCGAACATGCGACCAAAGGAGTTCAGTGTTGAAAAATGAAAAAAAAGATAACATCTATCCCTTTTTTATACATTGATTGATTTCCCAGGAATTTAAATGTGCAAAAATCAAATTTGATCTACATGAGACCCATGATAGTGCACAAAAATGGATTGCAAAATCATTGTGTATGTGTCCCTTGGTGCATGTTTAGTCCCCATGCAAGAAATTTCTAACATCTAGAATCTTGATTTTAAAATCCAATAAATCCAAAACTAAGTTGAAATTCATGAAACTTATCCTGGTGTCATATGGACACCAATAGACTGTGATATTATTATTATTTTCAAATTTAAGACAAGTTTTGATATAATTTTCTTACATATAGGAAATTATAAATAATTATCAACCAATATCGCAAATGAACTCTTTATTCGAACCGTGTGCTTTAGACCAACAAAATGTAAGTGCAGTGCTTCGGTTAAGCAAAAAAGCGGCAGAATTAATCATCAAAAGGAAAAATCAATATAATACGTGCCGAACACATGTCCCGTGTGCCGTACAAGCATGTGTGAGTTGACGAGACACATACTAGCAGGCAGACCGGGAGGCTGAGGCATGCGTGTGTTTGCTATGCACTTACCGTGGGGCATGCTAGTAGCTATGTGAAATGATGGTAGGCATGCCAGCAGTCCGCTGTGCAGGCTCACTGGGAGGTGAGCCAGCCCTTTGACCGCCGCCCACCTCGCTCCCACTACTCCATATTAACGGCGCGCCCGATCCATGGCCGCACACCCCGTCCATAGTTATCACCGCCGCATGGAGTGTATTAGGATTTTGCCGAAGCACACCATCGGTGGGAGTGGCGACGCCGGGGCTGGTGGTACCCGCGCAACGCATGAAGCTGGGCGCAGAGGTTACTGTTGCCGCCGACAAGGTCTCGCGCGGGAAGCAGCGCGACCTTGACTTCGTCACTATCGTCATGCCTCCCCAGCCGGAGCCGGAGGTCCACAGCTACTCCGGCAACGACTCCGACTCCGCACGTTGTCAAAAAGTAATGCGGTAGACCTTCTTTAACATGTGTTAAAAAAAACAAGGACCTTGAGGTTAATTTAACTGATGGGATGGATCATAGAGGTCATTTAATTTGACCTCTATGATCCATCCCATCAGTTAATTTAACATCAAGACAACTTCCCATCCAATCACTCATCTGATGGCTGCTCTAGCCTGAGCATAGTTAATTTGAGAGTTCTCTTAGATGAGCTATTGGTGGAATAGCTTGTCCTTGCTGGTATAGGATGCCTCTTTGCATCCTTGTGGCATACCCGGATGACCGCCCGTCGCCCAGTGGCCAATAGATGTTGTGTAGACAGAGCATATCACATCGCACACGAACCACACTGGGAACCTATTGGTGTCAAAACCGGCGGATCTCGGGTAGGGGGTCCCGAACTGTGCGTCTAGGCGGATGGTAACAGGAGACAAGGGACACGATGTTTTTACCCAGGTTCGGGCCCTCTCGATGGAGGTAAAACCCTACTCCTGCTTGATTGATATTGATGATATGGGTAGTACAAGAGTGGATCTACCACGAGATCAAGGAGGCTAAACCCTAGAAGCTAGCCTATGGTATGATTATTTTAATGGTTGTTCATCCTACGGACTAAAACCCTCCGGTTTATATAGACACCGGAGAGGGCTAGGGTTACACAGAGTCAGTTACAATGGTAGGAGATCTACATATCTGTATTGCCAAGCTTGCCTTCCACGCCAAGGAAAGTCCCATCCGGACACGGGACGAAGTCTTCAATCTTGTATCTTCATAGTCTTGGAGTCCGGCCGATGATGATAGTCCGGCTATCCGGACACCCCCTAGTCCAAGACTCCCTTAGTAGCCCCTAAACCAGGCTTCAATGACGACGAGTCCGGCGCGCATATTGTCTTCGGCGTTGCAAGGCGGGTTCCTCCTCCGAATAATTCATAGAAGATTGTGAACACCAGGATAGTGTCCGGCTCTGCAAAATAAATTCCACATACCACTGTAGAGAGAATAATATTTACACAAGTTCAATCTGCTGACGTATTTTGTGGCGTGACGTCACACCACTACCAAGCCTTTACTTGAATCGTTTTTATTATACCACCTCAGCGCGTTTAGCGAAGCGGTTTCCTGGCCACGTCTTGTCGAAGAAGAGATCGTGTTCCTCTTATTCCGGGATTCCCATCAATACGGAAGTGGGTAACCCAACCGCGCCATTGATTGCGGCGCTTGGGAGACAAGCGAGTTTTACCAGGCCGGGGGGACGCATAGTCTTCGTCCGCCCATATATAAGGGGATAAGGATCCACCTTTTTTACCTACGCCTTCTTCCTCCTTTGCTTATCCATCTCCGCGCACTCGAGCTCCAGCGCCCAAGTTCGCACATCTCGCCTCAACCTTCTCCAGCCATGTCCGGAGCGGGAGGCAAGTGGATGGCCTCCTCCATTACGGAGGGGCACATCGAGAAGCTGCGTGGCATTGGATACCTGTCCAGCGACATCGCGCACCGGCTGCCCGACGTGGGGCAGCTCATCCCCACCCCCAGGCCCCATGAGAGGGTCGTATTTCTTCCCCACTTCCTCCGCGGACTGGGCTTCCCACTTCACCCCTTCGTCCGGGGGCTCTTGTATTACTATGGCCTGGACTTCCACGATCTGGCGCCAAACTTCATCCTCAACATCTCGGCGTTTATCGTCGTGTGCGAGGCCTTCCTCTGCATCCAGCCCCACTTCGGCTTGTGGCTAAAGACCTTCAATGTCAAGCCGAAGGTGGTGAAGGGCGTCCAAGCGGAGTGCGGAGGCGCCATGGTGGGCAAAATGCCCAACGTCA
Organism: Triticum timopheevii; assembly: GCA_963921465.1. Lineage (NCBI taxonomy): Eukaryota > Viridiplantae > Streptophyta > Magnoliopsida > Poales > Poaceae > Triticum > Triticum timopheevii. The sequence continues at coordinate 113,433,377 of OY997270.1, forward strand.
TTTGGCTCGAGGGTGCCTTTGTGGAATCCATCAAAGGGTGGCAATCGGGGTGGTTCTACATCACCGAGCCGCGTGACCCTAAATGGGCAGCGGCCCCGAGTTCAGATCTGGTACCCCATGCAGCTCACCTCCTGGAAAGAGAAGGGCTTGCTATGGGGTAGTTCGGAGGAGCTGGCCGGACTCCAGTCCTGTTTCCAGACCCCGGTGAACAAGAACCTTAAGCTTGTCAACGTGATCCAGGTCATGCTCGTCCGCCGGATTCTCCCTGCTAGCAACGGGCCTTCAATTTGTGGGAGTTCGATCCGGCACAGCACCGGACCCTGAGCGGGCTCTTTGACACGACGTACGAAGCTTCCTGGAGGGTGCTGTTCAAGGGCGGAGAAGCCCCCGCATCCGCAACTAAAGATCGCGGATTCAGCACACAGCGCCCGGCTGGCGAGGTAAGCTACGTTATCCTTTATGGGACACTCATTTCTTCCATAGTTTGACTCTATGTGGGATCTAAACTCCCAATGCCTTTAACAGGACTGGCAGAAGACGTCCAGACAGGTTAACTGTCCGGCTCCCCTTCCAGAAGACCCAGCGGACACTCGTTTGACGGGGCTGCTGGTCCCGGCACTTTATGTGGTGCCGGAGAAGAAGGCCAAGAAGAAGGCCACGGGAACCCGAAGGAGTTCCCGGCGTCAGGTGGTATCAGACTCATCGTTCGATGACTCTGAGGCGGACTCCTCCCCTGAGGACGAGGAGGAGAAGAAGGGAGACTCCCCCCCAGCGGGGGGAGAGAAGAAGAGGAAGGCTTCCCCAGCGAGGGAGGCCGAAGGGTCCAAGAAGGGAAGGACCCTTCCTCCGGACTGCTCCGCCAACTCCGGCGGCAGTGACGAGGAGTGGCCCTCAAGGGCCAAGCCCCTGGCAAGATCGTAAGTATCCAGATTCCTGAATGATTTATAATTTTTCTTTCTGCCACGCGGTGTCTTTCTAATGCCGCATACAACCTGTAGTCCGGCCAAGGACGATCTTCCCGCTTCGTCGAGCGGGTCCTTGGGCACGTCAGATATGGATTCCCTTCCGATCGCCTCCACTCCTCGTGACGCTGACGACGCCGAGGTGGGATCCCAGGAGGGGACCCATCAGGAGGAGGAGGCTTCGGAGGTGCCGTAAGGCAACCTCCCGGACTTCACACCGGACTCTGCACCGGAACCAGCAGTGGTTCCGGAGTCCGGCAGGCCGCCCCTTCGTAAGAAGGGCAAGACTGTGACACCGGCGGCCTCCGTCCAACTGGAGGCGCCGGATAACTTGTTGGAGGCGCTCAACGGCGCTTCCATTGAGGAAGAACACCGCACTATCATGAGTGCGGTGATTCAGAAGGTTCAGCTCGCCAAGAGCGGGCTGACCGAAGCCTGCAGCAGCCTTCTAACAGGCTTTGAGGCAAGAATTTTAAGACATGTAATATAATACCGCATAGACAGTAGCCCCTGATGCTCGGTTCGGTGTTCGGAAAGAAAAACCAAACTGAGGATCTTACAAAGATATACGCATGAGTTCTAAAAAATATGTCAATATGGGATTGCAGGCTGCGCTGCTGACCTCTGACGCACTGATTGCGGAGGTCGATGCTTTGAAGCAGAACCTCGAGCGGTCTGAGAGCGAGCTCGGCCATGCCAAGAAGCAGCTCGAGGACAAGGAAGGTGAGTGACACTGTATTGAATTTTTACCTGACAGAAAAGGATTTTGGTTGCAAGAGAAATAACAAGGATAACGTGAGTACTCCAGGGGCCACGAACAAGGTGGCGACCCTGAAGGAGGCCGTGTCCGTGGCCGAATATAATGCGGCCGCGGAACGAGCTGAGCGAGAGAAGCAGGAGGCGCGGGTGGCGGAGGTGCAGCAAGAGCTCCAGGCTCTCGTGGAAAAGCATGAGAGTTTGGAGCGCGACTCAAAGACTCGAGAGTCCGAGCTTGCATCGGCTCTTGAGAGTGCCAAAGCCGCTAAGGCCGAAGCCCATAAGGCCCTCCAGGAGATTGAGGCGGTGAAGAAAATAGCGGCGGGTAAGGCATTTTTCATGCAAAGCAAGCATGTGAATGTGAATTACCTGTTACTTACCCGAATTCGGAGCTCTCCAGGAGCGTTTGCAGATCTGCCTTGCAGCGTGTCCGATGCTGCCGCATTCTACCGGGCCGAGGAGGGGAGCTCGACGGAGAAGGTCTTCTGGTCTCAGTATGCTGAGGCTGGACATCCGGTGCCCCTTAGCGACCAGCTGAAGCAGCTGGTCGAGCTCCACAAGGTAGCCGAACAGGCCATGAAGGGCCTAATAGTTTGGCTGTGGCCCAAGGAGGCCATGCCTGGGAGCTACTTCGGCCTGGTGCGGCGGCTGTTGGATGCGTGTCCCTGGGTGGAAGTCGTCAAGCACTCCGCCTGCATTGAAGGTGCCCGTCGGGCCCTTGCCCGTGCAAAAGTGCACTGGGGCAGGATGGACACTAAGAAGCTTCTGATGGACGCGCCGCCGGCGGGCAAGGAGTATCGCACACCCGAAATGTATTATAAGAGTGTCCTGAAGGGAGCCCGCATGATTGCGGATGAGTGCTCCAAGGATGTAATATTTGAGTAGAATCGCATTATGTTATCCTGCGCGCTGAAAACTGTGTTCATATGCACTAAGCAACGCTTATTAATTTAAAATATTACCTTCTGTGCGACCGTTTATCAAATCTGAGAGATGGCATGTCGTCGGCTTCAGCCCCCATGCCACTAGTGCTGGGTTGTTCGGGATAAACTTGAGCACTCTTGTTCCCATGTTTGGGTCCATCTAGGGAGGCGCTCAACACAACGAACGAGGCAACCAGACTTATAATGCTTGAACACTCTCACTTAGCCATAGAATTCTATAATTTTAAATTTCGGCGAAGCCCCTAGTGTTCGGAAGACCGAGTTCGGGGCGCTATCCACGCCTGGGCCGGACAAAGCCGGTCCTTGCTCTAAGCGGCATAACTCTTTAGGGACTCGAAAAAACCTCTCGAACAGCGACCGGCTCTCGCCCTATCATGACGGTCAGTTTTAGCTTTCTCCACTGAGGCGCTCGCCCAGCTCAACCGGCGCGCAATCGCAGTGGTTCTCCCAGTGCTACCTTAGCCAATAAAACGGAACCTAAGGTACCAAAACATGGGAGCCGGGCAAACCCAACTATTGACCCAAGACATGATTCGGAGCCGATGCATATAATGCTATAAGTTCGGGGTGCCGCACTTGTGAAAGTGTTCGGACTTATCACACCATAATGTGGGGAACTTAAGCCCCTGGTGTATTCGGCCGTACCAAAGTGTACGGATGCAACATGTCATAAACGAGCATATATAAGAAAGAAATGCAATTATAAGCAAAAAGCGATGCATTGTTTATCCCAGAAATACTGCCATGAATGCAGAACGATACAAATAGTGCGGTAAGCAAGGGATTGGACTATTAAACATGTCCCCTTCCAGGGGTAGGCTGCGGAATGGTGTATTAAACAGATTTAATGCTCGTAATGGAGACCACCTGAGTGTTCGTCGTAGCCTTTCTCCTTTCCTGGCTGTTGCATCGTGAATTCGGCAGGTCTACTGCCGGACAGGGCCTGTGGTGAACGGAGTCCTGTGGGTAAGAAAAAAGGAAAAAGGAAAAGATCGACACACTTGGGAGCCCCTGGTGTGGTTAAGCCGCACTCTGGGCCTGTCGTGGTCGTGCCCCTCCCCCTATGCCCATGGTATCTCCAGAGTGTAATGATGTATGCGAAGGACTAGTTTTGCAATTATGCAAGGGCTGGGGTTGGGGCCGCATTGTTACGCGTGCTCGGAATGTGCCAGGTGGTCTTGTTGTAGGTTACTCCGGGCGCGTTTGGCTGTGTCCGGTCGCTTAACGGCCGGACTCGAAAATTGCCATAAGAGGCTGCTCTGAACTTCTGCCGTGAGAGCCGCTGTGTGTTCCTCCGTTCAGAGGGAGCATTCAGTGTTTTCGTTGACCGTGATGACTCCTCGAGGGCCTGGCATTTTGAGCTTAAGGTATGCGTAATGCGGCACGGGGTTGAACTTTGCAAATGCAGTCCGTCCGAGCAGAGCGTGATAGCCGCTGTGGAGACTATGTCGAAGATTAACTCCTCGCTTCAGAAGTTATCCGGGGATCCGAAGACCACTTCCAGTGTGACTGAGCCTGTACAATTGGCCTCTACACCTGGTATGACGCCTTTGAAGGTCGTCTTTGTAGGTTTAATCCTTGAGGGGTCTATGCCCATCTTGCGCACTGTATCCTGATAAACCAGGTTCAGGCTGCTGCCGCTGTCCATCAGGACTCGGGTGAGGTGAAATCCATCGACGATTGGGTCTAAAACCAATGCGGCGAATCCGCCATGGTGGATACTGGTGGGGTGGTCCCTTCGGTCGAAACTGATCGGGCAAGAGGACCATGGATTGAACTTCGGGGCGACTGGCTCCATCGCATATACATCCCTAAGTGCACGCTTCCGCTCCCTCTTGGGTATGTGGGTTGCGTATATCATGTTTACCGTCCGCACTTGTGGGGGGAAACCCTTCTGTCCTCTACTGTTCAGCGGCCGGGTCTCTTCCTCGTCATCGCTATGCATCCCCTTGTCATTGTTTTCGGCAATTAACTTGCCTGCCTGCTTAAGTACCCAACAATCCCTGTTGGTGTGATTAGCTGGCTTTTCGGGGGTGCCATGTATCTGGCAAGAGCGGTCAAGTATTCGGTCCAAATTGGACGGACCCGGAGTAGTTCTTTTGAATGGCTTTTTCCGCTGACCGGGTTTGGAGCCTCTGAATCCGGTGTTGACTGCCGTATCCTCAGTGTTATTGCCGTTAACGCGGCGCTTGTTTTTGTTGCGACACGACCTGCCATTGCGGTCCTTGTTGTCCGGACTGCCAGAATTTTTGCTGAGGTTGTTACTGCGGGCTAGCCAGCTGTCCTCTCCCGCGAAGAAGCGGGTCATGAGTGATGTGAAGGCTGCCATGGATTTCGGCTTTTCCTGTCCTAGGTGCCGGGCCAGCCACTCATCGCGGATGTTGTGTTTGAAGGCTGCGAGGGCCTCTGCATCCAGATAGTCGACGATTTGATTTTTCTTTGTTAAGAACCGTGTCCAGAATTGTCTGGCCGATTCGTCTGGCTGCTGAATTATGTGGCTTAGGTCATCGGCGTCTGGTGGTCGCACATATGTGCCTTGGAAGTTGTCAAGGAATGCGGCTTCCAGGTCCTCCCAACACCCAATTGACTCTGATGGCAAGCTGTTAGGCCAATGCCGAGCTGGTCCTTTAAGCTTGAGTGGGAGATATTTGATGGCGTGGAGATCGTCACCGCGGGCCATATGGATATGAAGGAGATAGTCTTCGATCCAAACTGCGGGGTCTGTTGTGCCATCGTAGGATTCAATGTTCACGGGTTTAAACCCTTCAGGGATTTGATGATCCATTACTTCATCTGTGAAGCATAGTGGGTGTGCGGCGCCTCTATATTGGGCAATATCACGACGTAGCTCAAGAGAGCTTTGTCTACTGTGTTCGGCCCGGCCGGAGTTGCTGTATCCGGCGCGACGGTAGTCGTCGCGCGTCGTGGGGCGCCCACGTGATCCGTATATCGATCTTGATTGTCTTTCCTGGTCCTCCAATATGTCTTGCAAGTTTGGCGCATTCCCCCGTGGCTTCGTACTTTTCGAGCGCTGCCAGGGTACGGTCCTGATGGAGGGCCTAGAGGCCTCTCTGTCGTGGCCACGAGGTGGTCGGTCTGCCGTATTGTGCGTTGGTGATGAGGGTTTATACTCCTCCTCCTCTAATCGGGGGATCAACTTGCGTTTTGGGTAGCTTTTGGAGGGGCATTCGAGTTCATACTCTTCGGCCCCCAGGACTTCAGTCCATCTATCGGCTAGCAGGTCTTCATCAGCTCGGAGCTGTTGCTGCTTTTCCTTTAGGCTGTTTGCCGTGGCCATAAGCCTGCGTTTAAAATGCTCTTGTTCGACGGGATCCTCGGGCACGACAAATTCGTCGTCATTGAGGCTTGCCTCGTCTCCGGAGGGAGGCATGTAATTATCATCCTCTACCTCTTCGTCTGCCGCTCTCTCGTGAGGGCTGGCTTCTCCGTCCTCCTGTGCTGAATCTTGCTGGAGGGGGTTGTCTTCGGCACTCTCTGGGGTGTTATTATCTCCGGTGCCGGAATCTCCATTCTTGCTGTGGCGGGATTTAGAGCGGCGCTGCTGACGCCGGCGCTTGGGCTGTTTCTTGGAGGAATCTGCCTCCGCTGCTTCTTCGCCATTCCCATCCTTTGGGATGTCCACCATGTATATGTCGTATGACGAGGTGGTCTTCTAGTGCCCCGTAGGCGCTGGTTCTTGGTCGTCCCCGGCATCATCGTCCATACTGTCGATGTCTTTGGAGTCATAGTCTAGCATGTCGGTTAGATCGTCGAGTGGCTACAAATTGGGTGGTGGGTGGGTTTTGAATTTCTTCGTCGTCCGCATCCCAACCGTCCTGACCGCAGTCCGGCCAGGGCTCTCCTGATAATGAGAGATACTTTAGCGAATTCAGGATGTCGCCAAAGGGTGAGTGCTGAAAGATGTCCGCGGTGGTGAACTCCATGATCGGCGCCCAATCGGATTCGATTAGTAGGGGCGCAGGAGGTTCGGAGTCCGGCGAGGAGTCCGGCACCTCAGAGTCACGAGCTTTACAAGGGACAAGGTCAGTATTCGGCTCCATCACCGTAGAAATTGCAGCCCCCGAGGCGGTGTCTAGCCACCCATCCTCGATCTGCATGGTCGGCTCCGAATTAAGGGTCGGAGCGGACTCATGTGCGGCCTCCAGGGCACTGTCCGGAAGTAGAGCTAAATCATGCCCATTGTGACAGTGCGGCGCGCTCGGCTGTGGCTCGAATCCGTCGAAGATCAAGTCTCCGCCGATGTCAGCCGTGAAGTTTAGGCTTCCAAATCTGACCTGATGGCTAGGGGCGTAGCTTTCGATCTGCTCCAGATGGCCGAGCGAATTGGCCTGCAGTGCAAAGCCGCCGAACACGAAGATCTGTCCGGGGAGAAAAGTCTCACCCTGGACTGCGTCGTTGTTGATGATCGAAGGAGCCATCAAGCCTATCGGTGACGGCACAGAGGAACTCTCAATGAAAGCACCAATGTCGGTATCAAAACCGGCGGATCTCGGGTAGGGGGTCCCGAACTGTGCGTCTAGGCGGATGGTAACAGGAGACAAGGGACACGATGTTTTTACCCAGGTTCGGGCCCTCTTGATGGAGGTAAAACCCTACTCCTGCTTGATTGATATTGATGATATGGGTAGTACAAGAGTGGATCTACCACGAGATCAAGGAGGCTAAACCCTAGAAGCTAGCCTATGGTATGATTGTTGTAATGGTTGTTCGTCCTACGGACTAAAACCCTCTGGTTTATATAGACACCAGAGAGGGCTAGGGTTACACAGAGTCGGTTACAATGGTAGGAGATCTACATATCCGTATTGCCAAGCTTGCCTTCCACGCCAAGGAAAGTCCCATCCGGACACGGGACGAAGTCTTGAATCTTGTATCTTCATAGTCTTGGAGTCCGGCCGATGATGATAGTCCGGCTATCCGGACACCCCCTAGTCCAGGACTCCCTCAGAACCCTTCGGTGATGAATTCATCAATCGCAAATGGTTGTATACTAGCAAGCGTTTGCCCACAACACACACGGCTAATTCCATCAAAAACAGCTCGGGTGGATCAATTGTATGTCACGTATCGCACACGCAATTCTAATCTGATCCGTGCTTGATGTCTCCGCCATCGCTCGCACAGTTCGTCTTATTTTCCATGTATCACTATGTCGGCCTCTGTTCGCGTCCCTCGGCGTGCTCTGCTCGCTGTTAGGCACCGCAGCACGCTATGATCGCCTTTAGGCGCCGCGGCGCACTCTGCTCACGTCCATTGGCAAGCTCTGCTTGCGTACCTCCACGCGCTTGGCATGTGGACAGCTTTTCCTTGCGTGTTCAATTGCTATATGCATATAGTGTTGGGGAACGTAGCAGAAATTCAAAATTTTCTACGCATCACCAAGATCAATCTATGGAGATACTAGCAACGAGAGAGAGGGGAGTGCATCTTCATACCCTTGAAGATCGCGATGCGAAAGCGTTGCAAGAACGCGGTTGGTGGAGTCGTTCACTAAGCGATTCAAATCGCGGCCGAATCCGATCTAAGCACCGAACAACGGTGCCTCCGCGTTCAACACACGTACAACCCAGGGACGTCTCCTCCTTGTTGATCCAGCAAGGGGTAAGGAGAAGTTGAGGCAGAGCTCCAGCAGCACGACGGCGTGGTGGTGGAGCTTGTAGTTCTCCGGCAGAGCTTCGCCAAGCACTACTACGGAGGAGGAGGTGTTGGGGAGGGAGAGGGCTGCGCCAGGGGAAGGGTTAAGATCCCATGCGCCTCCCCACTATATATAGGGGTGGAGGGGGCTGGTTTCTTGCCCTCCAAGTCCATTGGGGCGTTGGCAAAGGTGGGAGGAAAGAAATCCTATCATTTCCTTCCCCACCGATTGTTATCCCCCTTTTTTAGGGATCTTGATCTTATCCCTTCGGGATATGATCTTATTCCTTCTAATGGGTGATCTTGGTGCGCCTTGACCATTGGTGTGGGGCCTTTCCCCCACTACCCACGTTCATGTGGGTCCCCCCATGCAGGTGGGCCTCACTCCAGAACCTTCTAGAACCTTCCCGGTACAATACCGAAAAATCCCGAACATTTTCCGGTGGCCAAAATAGGACTTCCCATATATAAATCTTTACCTCCGGACCATTCCGAAACTCCTCGTGACGTCCGGGATCTCATCCGGGACTCCGAACAACATTCGGTAACTGCACACTAATTCCCATAACAACTCTAGTGTCACCGAACCTTAAGTGTGTAGACCCTACGGGTTCGGGAATCATGCAGACATGACCGAGACAGCTCTCTGGCCAATAACCAACAGCGGGATCTGGATACCCATGTTGGCTCCCACATGTTCCACGATGATCTCATTGGATGAACCACGATGTCAAGGATTCAAGCAATCCTGTATACAATTCCCTTTGTCAATCGGTACGTTACTTGCCCGAGATTCGATCGTTGGTATCCCAATACCTCGTTCAATCTCGTTACCGGCAAGTCAATTTACTCGTTCCATAATGCATGATCCCGTGACTAACTACTTAGTCACATTGAGCTCATTATGATGATGCATTACCGAGTGGGCCCAGAGATACCTCTCCGTCACACGGAGTGACAAATCCCAGTCTCGGTTCATGCCAACCCAACAGACACTTTCAGAGATACCCATAGTGCACCTTTATAGCCACCCAGTTACTTGTGACGTTTGGCACGCCCAAAGCATTCCTACGGTATCCGGGAGTTGCACAATCTCATGGTCTAAGGAAATGATACTTGACATTTGAAAAGCTTTTAGCAAACGAACTACACGATCTTGTGCTATGCTTAGGATTGGGTCTTGTCCATCACATCATTCTCCTAGTGATGTGATCCCGTTATCAATGCCATCCAATGTCCATGGTCAGGAAACCATAACCATCTATTGATCAACGAGCTAGTCAACTAGAGGCTCACTAGGGACACGTTGTGGTCTATGTATTCACACATGTATTACGGTTTCCAGTTAATACAATTATAGCATGAACAATAGACAATTATCATGAACAAGGAAATATAATAATAACCATTTTATTATTACCTCTAGGGCATATTTCCAACATATAGATGGTTGCTCGCTGTTGAGGCGACTGCGGAGCGTTCTGCCCGCATCCCTGCGCGCGTGCTTTGCCAGTGATTGGGGCCTATGCACGATCATGTTGGGGGCCCATATGCATGCGGTTGCGCCGCACGTGTCACCACGTGATGTAGTTATGTGCGGCATGATGGAGTTACGTGCTACAAATTAGAACTGCCATCTGGGCGTGGGTATATTCCAGACCGTCCAGCTTCCCCTTGGATTCTCGCGACCATTATAATAACCTTAGTCTCTTCAACCTTTCGATCGCGCCCGACAACACAACAAGCACACCCCCGACGACACATAGAGAGGGGATGTCTAGCGGCGCTCCAATGGAGTTTCGCGAGCATAAAGTGGAGACCCACGTGAGGGAGACAGATCTCTCGGTGGTGTACACCATCGAACCGGCCGTGGTGTACAAGTACATCAACACCGTTGAGCAGTTGCTTGCTCGAGACAAGTACAAGGTGGTCGACATCGACCTCCAGTACACCGGTGGTCGTCCCAACGTAGATCAGAAGGTTGATGTCGCCCAGTTGTGCGTGCGCCATCATGTCTTCATCTACCACTACTGCATGGCCATAGAGCCTTCCGACCGTTTTGTCAGGTTTGTCAACAGCACCGACTACAAGTTCGCTACGGTGGAAACCACCGATGATGTAAAAGCGCTCAGGGTTACGGCTTGGCCTGTAAGAACCTTGTCAAAATCCGTGAGCACTATAGGGTCTAGGGCAGCACGAAGAAGGACTCCCTGGTTGAATTCTCCTCGGCCATCATCGACCCATACTACGAAAGATGAAGCATGATGCCAACAGAACATGTCCCGTATCCTGGCATGGGACCTAGATGCGGCAACTAGATGAACCTCACCTCAGGTTCGCGGCCAAGAGCGTGTACACATACTACCAGATGCACAGGCGGATCGTTGACATGAGGAAGTGCCTCGTTACCCAAATCGACAAGGCCGGATCGAACCACAAGAAGAGTAGTAGTGGCAAGCGTCACAAGAAGTAGATGATGATTAGATGATCGTCTATCCTAGTTAATTATGCATGTAATATATAGTTGACTTTGGTGTGTGGAAATGTCATGTGTGTAGTAGCCACCTATTTAATTATGCATATAATAGTTTACTTTGGTGTGTGCAAATGTCATGTGTGTAGTAGCCACCTATGTAATTGGATGTTTAATTTGGTTATGCAACCATGTCCTTATAAGTGTGTGTGTGTGTGTGTGTATTGTTGTTCCGTATGCAATCCCAATGCACAACACACGCGTCTTATTAGCAGCAATCGTCTGTGTTATTATCGATCTTCGCACACATTTCTGATTACAGACCTGTTTGCCGCGTATCACACACATCTTGTTATATTGAACCATTTCTGTTATCTTGGCGCAATGCAAACAGTTCATCCGAGTGAATTGTTTGCCGTATATCGCACACACCATGATCTGGTTGGTCATTTCTTTTGTTTCGATCTCAAACAGTTCATCCGAGTGAACCATATGCCGTATATCGCACACACCTTCATCTGGTTGCCTGTTTCTGGTATTCTACCTCATCGCAAACAGTTCACTGAACTGAACCGTATGCCCTGCATCGCATACACAACTAAAATATGAACCGTGTTTGATGCATCTGTCATCGCAAATGTTTTGCACCCTTTTTGACGGTTTTTTACATAACTGTTTGCGATTATTGCATCACACACAGTTTCGTCGAAGGGTCTCTGATCGTAGTGTCGCGTTAGCAGCATCCTGCAGTAGTGACAGTAGGCATTATGCAATAGTAAAATATGAATGGGTTCACAACAGTACCTAATGTTTATGATCTACTTGTTATACTGACGGATCTCACGAGTTTTCTGTTCAATTTTGTTTGCTGAAGTTTTCAAGTTTTTTATGAGATCACGATGGATGAAAGAATAAGGATCGGGAAGACCCTAAGCTTGGGAGTGCCCAAGGCACCCCAAGGTAATACTCAAGGAAGACCAAAGCGTCTAAGCTTGGGGATGCCCCGGATGGCATCCCCTCTTTCGTCTACAAACCATCGGTATATTGCTTGGAGCTATATTTTTATTCATCACATGATATGAGTTTTGCTTGGAGCGTCTTGTGTCATAGTAGTATTTGCTTTGTTTTCTTTTTAGTTTGGCACAATCATCATTTGCTGGACACACCTTTTGAGAGGGACACGCATTTATTCGGGATTTGTTAGAATACTCTATGTGCTTCACTTATATCTTTTAAGCTAGGTAGTTGTTGTAGTGCTTCACTTATATCTTGTAGAGCATGGCACTGGTTATATTTTAAGGAAATGGTTGCACTCTCATGCTTCACTTAGATCTTTTTGAGGGTCTAATAAATAGTAATGGCAATATGCACATGTTATGAAATTGGTCCTGATATGATAGGTATACAAGAGGGATATAAAAAAACTTTCATGTAGATCGCTGAATATGATATGTTTGATTCCTTGCAGTAGTTTTGTGATATTAAGATGGTAATATGTAGGATGTACTAGTGAATGATTGTGGTTTAGTAAGAATATTTGTGTTAAGGTTTGTAATTCTGAAGGATGAACGTATAGTCTCCCTTTATGCAATGAAGTTGGACCATGATTTATTATTGAGTGTCTACCTTATGAGTGGCGGTCGGGGACTAGCGATGATCTTTTCCTACCAATCTATCCCCCTAGGGATATGCGTAGTAGTACTTTGCTTTGAGGGCTAATAGACTTTCACAATAAGTATGTCAGTTCATTCTGACTAATGTGAGTCCATGGATTATACACACCTTACCTTTCCACAATTTGATAGCCTCTTCAGTATTGTGCATTGCCCTTTCTCACCTCGAGAGTTGGTGCAAACTTCGCTTGTGCATCCAAACCCCGTGATATGATACACTCTATCACACATAATCCTCCTTATATCTTCCTAAAAACAGCCACCATACCTACCTATCATGCCATTTCCATAGCCATTCCGAGATATATTGCCATGCAACTTCCACCATTCCATTTTTATGATATACATCTTCATTGTCATATTGCTTTGCATGATCATATAGCTCACATGGTATTTGTGGCTCAGCCATCATTCATCATTTTTTTATACATATTATGCTAGATCATTGCACATCATGGTACACTGCCAGAGGCATTCATATAGAGTCATATTGTTCTAGTTATATAGTTGTAGTATTGAGTTGTAAGTAAATACAAGTGTGATGATCATCATTATTAGAGCATTGTCCTAGTTAGGAAAGGATGATGGAGGCTATGATTCCCCCACAATTCGGGATGAGAAACTGGATGAAAAAAGAGGCCAAAAAGCACCCCCCCCCCCAAATGAGAGAAGAAGCGAGAAGGGGCAATGTTACTATCCTTTTCCACACTCGTCCTTCAAAGCAGCACCATGTTTTTCATGTAGAGAGTCCCCTATGTTGTCACTTTCATATACTAGTGGGAATTTTTCATTATAGAACTTGGATTGTATATTCCGATGATGGGCTTCCTCAAATGCCCGAGGTCTTCATGAGCAAGAAAGTTGGATGCACACCCACTTAGCTTTCGGTTTGAGCTTTCACACACTTATAACTCTTAGTGCATTTGTTGCATGCTAATCCTTACTCATGGCATTGACATCAATTGATGGGCATCTCCATAGCCCGTTGATTAGCCGCGTCGTTGTGAGATTATCTTCCTTTTGACTTCCCCTTATTGATCTCTATTACCTCATTCTATTCCACCCATAGTGCTATATCCATGGCTCATGCTCATGTATTTCTTGGGAGTTGAAAAGCTGAAGCGTGTTAAAAAGTATGAACCAATTGCTCGGCTTGTCATCGGGTGGTACATGATTAATACTTTATGTTAGGAAGATTGAGCATGACAAGGCTATATGATTCTGTAGGGATAGCATTTTTATTTTGAAAGGCATGATCGTTGTTTGTTGGTATGCCTGAGTATTGATGTCTTTATATCAAATTATAGACTATTCCCTTGAATCACTTGTATCCTAATATTCATACCGTAAAAGAGATTACATGATAAACATGTTAGGTAGCATTCAACATCAAAAATTCTGTTTTTATCATTTACCTACTTGAGGACGGGCAGGAATTAAGCTTGGGGATGCTAATACATCTTCAACATATCTATAATTTTTTATTGTTCCATGCTATTATAGTATCATTTTCTTGGACTAACCTATTAACCTAGTGCCCAGTGCCAGTTCCTGTTTTTTGCTCATTTTTGGCTTTTCAGAAAATCTATATCAAATGAAGTCCAAACAGAAAAAAAATCTTTGGATTAATTTTTTCTAGACCAGAAGGGACCCTAGAAGGTTCGGGAGGAGGCCAGAAGAGCTACGGGTGAGCGACAAGCTCGTAGGGCGTGCCCCTTGAGCTTGTGGGGTCCCCGTAGCACGTTTTGATCTACTTCCACCTCTATAAATCCACAAATATTCCCAATCCAACAAAGAGCCACCTGAAACACTTTTTCCACTGTCGCAAGCTTCTGTTCTTCCGCGATCCCATCTGGAAGCCTTTTTGGTACTCTGCCGGAGGGGGAATCAATCACAGAGGACTTCTACATCATCCTTTCTGGCTTCTGATGATGCATGAGTAGTTTACCACAGACCTATGGGTCCATAGCTAGCTTCTTGATGGCTTCTTCTCTCCCTTTGATCTTCAATACCATGTTCTCCTCGATGTTCTTCGAGTTCTATCCGATGTAATCTTTTTTTGTGGTGTGTTTGTCGGGAACCGATGAATTGTGGGTTTATGATCTAAATATTTATGAGAAATAATGGAGTCTTTTCTGAACTTCATTATGCATGATTGTTATAGCTTGTATTTCTCTCCGACCTATATCACTACAAAAAAAGACACATCCGTGACATTTTGGGCCGAACGAAAAAAAATTTGTCATACTTATGACACTTCTATGATGATAATTGTGACAAAACCCGGTATCATCATAGATGTGGTGGGCTCCTACTTCTATGACAAAAAATCATGACAGAAAATGGGTTTTTCGTCCTGGGCGGGCCAGAGACGCAGCTACATGACATTCTTTGGGCCGTCCATGACGGAAAAAACCATGGTAGAAGCAAGGGCGAGGAAAATATCGGGGTGTTCCCGGTTACGGTGGGTGGTCGGGGCCAAGTGATGCGCATTTCTCTCGTACACGTACGCGCGTGTGTGCGAGGTGTTGGGCTCTAACTGAACCTGAGCGAGCTGTTGGGATCTAACTGAACCCGAGCGATTGCACTGCAGGCTACGCGTTACTGAACCCAAGCGATCGATCGATGGCTGTTAATTGAACCCGATCGAGCAATTCCTTCGCTACTGCTGCTAATTGAAGCCGATTGATGCTGCCTCTGGATGAACAGTGAGCATTGCGGGGGGGGGGGGGGGTTGGATGAACAGTGAGCGGTGGGGGTGGATGAACAGGACCCCGTGGCGTTGCCTCTGGATGAAGAGGACCCCGATCGATCGAGCCGGTTGGGGCTGGATGAACAGGACCCCGTGGAGGGCTGGATGAACAGGACGACCCCATGGAGGGCTGGATGAACAGTAGATGGTGGAGGGGTGGATGAACAGTAGCCCGTGGAGGGGTGGTTGAACAGGAGCCCGTGGAGAGGGGTGGTTGAACAATAGCCGGTGGAGTAGCGCGCGGTGGAGGCTAGATGAACAGGAGCCCGTGGATGAACAGTCACAGGTGGGTTCTGGAGGAGGTCGACGGTGGATGAATAGTAGCCCGTGGAGGCTGGAGGAGGTCGACGGTGGAGATGAATAGTATCCTGTGGAGTCCCGTTTTGCGGTACGCCACACCCCTCCCGATGAATAGGACCCCCGTTTCGACCGTAGCGCTCCAACACAAGTCGTTTCGTCCGTTTTGCGGTACGCCACACCCCTCCCGATCAACAGCACCTTGTTTCGGCCGTAGGAGGTTCAACACAAGTCCGTTTCCTCCGTTTTGCGGTACGCCAGACCCCTCCCGATGAACAGGATCCTGTTTCGAACGTGGCCGGTCAAACACAAGGTCGTTTCCTCCGTTCTGCGGTACGCTAGGCCTCGTTTCCATCGCTAATTCCGTCCAAGCCCTCCCGATGAACACGACGATGCATTCCGTTCCGACCCAGCTAGGTGGCTTCCCGTGAACACGACGACGACGTTGTTTCTCCGTTCCAACCCAGCCATGTACACGAGCCCTGGTTGTACGTATGCGCGAGTAGGCGTTCGAGACCCCGCCCGTATGTACGTACGTGGCCGTATTTTCTTTCTTGCACACTGGCCGTTGTACGTACGTGTACATGCTACGTGCGCGCCTGTTCTATGACACGTGCGTGCCTCTACATCCACCAGTATGTACGTACACGTTCGCGACCAGAATGACAATGCTACGTACGCTTCGACCAGGTGGGTCCCGACTGTCAGGCACTTCCTTGCGTGCGAAGATGTAGCTGGTGGGTCCCAGTAGTCAGGGGGCAAATCGTTTTTTTTTGTTGCCCGAGCGCACTTCCTTGCGTGCGAAGATGTAGCTGGTGGGTCCCAGCAGTCAGGGGGCGAATCATTTTTTTGCGAAAAATACGGTGGCCCTTCCGGTGGGTCCCTGCTGTCAGGTGGAGGAATAATTATTTTGCGCGTAATAAGGAGGCACTTCCTTGCGGCCGCCGTGGACCCAGCTGTCAGCCTCTCCATGTACAGTACTCCGATGGAAGTCGTTCCTTGACCACGTTGACCACGCCTCGCGGAGAGCACTAGGGCGGTGGATGACGACGAGGCCTAGGAAGGGGACGACGCGGAGCCGGGGAAGATGCGATAGTGGAAGCCCGCGCGGAGAGGAGTACGAGGGTTCACTAGTTTGGTTGTGGTGTGAGGCTGTCGTCGCAGCAGAATAACAGGGGGTGTGGGTGAGTAGAGGGATGGCCTCACCAGCGGTAGGAGTAGTAGGGGGCGGTGAGGCCTCCGTGGCATCACAGCCGGCTACAAGAGGCAGGCGCATGCGGCACGACCGGCGCTGGTTTGGGCGGCTGGAGCAAGAAGACCAGAGGTTGAAGAAGCACTACGGTCGTTGGATGAACATCGTACAGTAACAGGAGCTAGAATCATTCATATTGACTAAGTTCACAAGGCCCTTCGTCCCCGTCAACTTGGCAGGCCCACAATTCAGCCTCCCACTATGTTGGGTTCCAGCTGGCAGGGGGAGTATTCATTTTTTGTGCATAATAAGGAGGCACTTCCTTGCGTGCGAAGATAGCTGGTGGGTCTGACTTGTCAGCGGGGGGCACGTTTTTTCGCGAAATACAGAGGCCCTTCCGGTGGGTTCCAGATCTCAGGTGGAGGAATCATTATTTTGCACGTAATAAGGAGGCATTTCCTTGTGTGCGGCCGTGGACCCAGCTGCCAGCCTCTCCATGCACAGTCTAGTTCCGATGGTGTCGTTCGTTGACCACGTTGACTACGCCGCGCCGAGCGCATCCAAGGTGGTGGACGACGGCGAGGCCCCGGACAGCAACGAGCCGGAGATGGGAAGACGCGGGAGTAGAGTCGCAGGAGGAGAGGTGTACGAGAGTTAACTGGTTCTAGTGCAGTGCGGTTCAGCAGTCGGTGGAGAAGAACAGGAGGTGTGGACGGGTGGAGGGATGGCCTGGCCAACGGTGGAGTCGCGCTTCATAGCGAAGCGTGCTAAGCAGAGCTGCTAGCAGCGGGAGGCGGGAGGTGTTCCCGGCGGCGCTGGAGGAAGAAAACAAGAGATTGAAGATGGATGCCGGTTGTTGGATGTAAATCCAACGGCTAACATGTCAGAATCATTTGTTGACTAAATTGACAACGACTTGCGTTGGCTTCGACCTATTGGCCCACATTTCAGCCTCCAAAAATGTGGAACGTATTCAACCCATTTTTTCAGAATTTACAGTCTTTTTTTTGCGCGGTAGAATTTACAATCAATTTGATCTTTTTTTGAATTATAGTCCATTAGCTGGGGTGGGTGAGCAAATAATGTAGCGTCCATGCGGCCCATTTATTTTATTTCCTAAAAAATTACAGGCCATTTGCACTTTCTCAAAATACACGATTTTGATGGGCTGATTCTAATTATAATGTTGGGTTGGGCCAGCAATGTTATCAAAAAATAAAAAGGAGCTGAGCATTTTGTTATAAATATATTTAAATAATAAGTGATATTATTACATTCGTCCTTAAATCTTACCAAGCTATTGTACACAATCACTAGGATTTTCGTGCCAAAACAATCCTCGTTTCAGGACCTCTGCATTTTCTTCAAAAAAATACATAAATTGGGCTGCCGATGTTTCAGGAAAAATAAAACCTCGGATGGGAGGTCCATAGGCCGGTCGATACATGACGGCCCTCAAGAAAATACAAACAGGCCTATGGACCTCCCATCCGAGGTCGTGGGATGCGCTTGTTAAAAATGAAAGCCTAGACGGGGCAGCCCAAAACCCAACTGATACTTGCTGCCCCAGTGGATAATAGATGATACCTGTCAGCTCCCCGGCTTCATTGTGAATTTATCCCCTATAGTAACTACGTTGAAGCACCTAAAAAAATGTAACTATGTTGACAAATCCGTGGGCCCCGATGTCAGTATAGCATTAGGAGGAAGTATTTTTTCGATGAGGCACTTGCTTGCGTACGGCCATAGACCTGGTGGGTCCCGACTGTCCGCCTCTCCATGTACAGTCCTCTCCAGATTCCTCTCGTTTGTTCAGCATGTTCACAACGGCAGACAGCAGTGTCGTGGCGAGTGCACAAAGGCGCAGGAGGGGATCCGACCACCTGAGGAAGTGCCTTATTATTAACGAAACTACTGAACTAGCCTAGTGTCCAAGTGACACTACCCGACAGTTGTTCTGCCCGGGTTCGATTCCACCTGTGCAGGGAAAATATCTCCAAATTTTTTGCCTCTGCCTTTATTGACATGTGGGTCCCCATTGTCATCTACTCACACCATGTCCAACACTTGCCAAAACTTTGTCCCTCGTTTTCTCTGTGTTTTTCACACTCGACATTGTGTGGGCATTTTGACTGTGCATCATATGAAGATGTGCTATGCATGAATGTTGATCAGCATGATGTTAACTGGCTAGTAGTTCCATTTTCGACCATGAATAAAACTTCCAACGTGATGTTAACCCTGTTTGAAAAGGCCGTGTTAATATAAATGCTCTGCCTCTGAAAGTTACAGTTTCTTATCTGAAACTGAACTTGCAATTTCTTATGTGAGAATCACATTGTCTGCACTTTTATACTCCTATGAAACTACATTTTTTTAAGTGCTAAAAATAGATCTCTAGAATTCATAAAATACTTCATATGCTAAATACTGCAAATCTGAAATTCAAAAGACATTCATATCTGAAAGTACTCTCAAAATACACAACACAAAACACAATTCACAACCTGCAAATACTGACAACCCTAAGCTCCTCCTGACAATTCACAACTTGCCCGACTATTGGGCTGGGGGGGCAGTCCCCTCCTATTCCTCGGCGGCAGACAGTCGCCCCGTGAGACGAGGTGAATGGCGAGGGAGAGGATGGCGGGGAAGCGTCGTCGGGCCAACTGCTTTTCTCCTCTTGCAGTTGGGTTCGGTCGACGAAGACTCCACCGGCTCGCTCTGGCAGGACACCCTCACAAACGGCACCTGTAGATGCTCGATCCTTCAATCTCTGGTGGATGCTCCATCTGGGATTGATACTCCCACCACCGCTCCCTCACGATCGGATTCGGTGAATCTCTTTGCTCCATGGCCCAGAGGAGCAGCTCTATGTACTCCCGCGCGACTCCCTCCGGGAGTATCGCCGCCTTTTTGCTCTGTTGCAGATATTTGGCCATGGATGTCGCCATCGCCGCTGGTTGGTCCTTGTTGTCAAACCAAGACTGTATCTCCAACATCCTAGCTAGTTTCACAGGGTCGCTGTCTGCGATCCTCGCGTATCGGTTGTACTCCTCCATCGATCTACTTCTCCACAGCACCTTCACTCGCCGGCAGTGGTTTTTGAATGGAAGAGGAGAGGAGCAGCGCTGGTTTTGGATTAGAACAGGAGAGGAGCGGCACTGGTTTTGGAGCAGAACAGGAGAGGAGGGGTGGTGGTTTTGAAATGGAAGAGGAGAGGAGCGGCGCTGGATTTAGATTGGAACAGGAGAGGAGTTGCGCTAGATTTAGATTGGAACAGGAGAGGAGCGGAAGAGCGGCACTGGTCTTGGAAGTATTTTTTGTTTTTTTGCGTATTTTGGGTCAAAGTTTGACCACGTACTGTATTTGACAAGCAAAATGTGAATGCATGTCACCAAAAATTGTATCATTTGGTTCGTATCTGAATGTACTTTCAAATTATATTATTTTTGCAACGTATAACATATATTTTATGTGCGAAAATCATGGTCAATTATGACCCAGAATAAAAGGGAGACTAGTTAATGTGGGGTCGCTTTCTTAATTGAAAGGTAAATTGATTTTGATTTTGATCCAGTCACAGCGCGCCGGCCCTCTCGTCTAATCCTAAATCGCTGCCGCACGCTCCTCTCCCTCTTCTCCATTGCAAAACCACCTCCTCTCCTCTCCATCATCTCCATTCCAAAACCACTGTCTCGCCTCCCCCTCTTATGATCTTCTCCATTGCAAAACCACCTCCTCTCCTCTCCATCATTTCCATTCCAAAACCACTGTCTCGCCTCTCCCTCTTCTCTATTGCAAGACCACCGTCTCTCCTCCCATCTTCCAAAGCTAGCACCGGACCACTCAGAAGGACATCTATGGAGAGGATGCAGAAGCGAATCAGGCAAATCACCGATGGCGACCAGGCAAAGTTAGCCAGGTTGAAGGAGATCCTTACTTGGTTTGACAATGAGTGTGAGATTTCGAGGATGGTGCGGGCCATGTGGCAATGTATGCGAAAGAGCGAGACGGCGGCGATGAGGGCGGCGATGTACATGTACTCCTCGACGGCAGTCGCGCCGCAGTCCTCTGAGTTCATCGAGTATCTCCTTTGGGCGATGGAGCAGACAGATTCGCCCGAGGCGACAGTCAGGCGGAGGTGGTGGGCGTACAGGTCGAAGGTCGAGCACCCAGAGGATAACGAATCGATCGAGTATGGTGTGCCGTTCGTGAGGGTGCAGAGCCAGCCGGAGCCACAGGAGTATTCGTTCTCCCACTGCAAGAGGAAGCCGGATAGCGCGACGTCGCTTCCATGCCGTTCTCCATGGTTCCCTCGACGCTCGCCTCGTTTCAACGACGGCGGTAGGGTTTAAGGTAAACTTCGCACTAACCGAATCTTCCACCTGCTCATGCTTACAATCAGTGTGACAGCTAATGAAAATCATGCTTACAATCAGTCTCCGAGTACTACGCCAATCACCCTAAAATAGCTCTGGACCGTTGGGTCAGAGTTGTGACACACTGTACAAATAAAGAAAAATAGATTGGTGCTTCTTTCAGGAAAGAGTACTCCCTAGAAAACTGCCAATATAAGCTACTAGTATTTGGTTAGAGGATTTGCTGCCGAGAAAGATCCATCCACAGAGAGCGCCACACATCCCACTGGTGGTGGTGGTGGATGCCAATGCGTGCATGCAGCATGGTTGGCGTCGGTAATTTTTATTTGGCACACCTTGCACTCTGCATATATGCCGGTTCCATACGTACATTTGTGCAGTTCCACCAAAATGCGGCTGAATAACCCTGTTTGCACAGATAATGAAAAAGCATGATTACATTATAGTGGCACTAGTTGATGAAACACACAAAATAAATAGAAGAAAATATTGCGATAGTATCATAGTATGCCATGCTGCGAGGGCGAGATGGGCCCTGCGACGCCTCATATGGTACGCCTTATACTGGAATTCGTCCCAAGTCTCCCAGATACACCTTCTGCCAGTGATGAACATCAGTGTACAGCGGTAGTACAAGGAGGCGCCTTGAGACACTCAAATCTCTATTTTTGTACAGATCAACTAAATTTAAGCACCCCAGTTTGCAGAAATGCTTAAACATTAACAATGGGACTAGTTGATGAAACATACATTAACAAAGAGAAGCAGTTTCTTTATCTACATTGGAAATGAAATGATAGAGAGGACACTCGCTCTATTTAAACTGTATTATTACTTCATTTTATCAGTGACACTAGGGCCGAGTAGGTGGCAAACAAGGTGTACCGTGCGTCGCAAGGATGGAGGCCGGGGGTGCTTAGACTGGGATGCTGAAGCTGGCGCTTTTAGTCACCAACATGGATGATTCAATTCATGGGACCTTTTGGTGCAGTTCACCTGAAAAGAAGCAATGTCCCGTGAGCTAGCAGCTTCTTCTTCAAAAAAATTTAAGAAAAGGGCTCCAGCCCTAGTTCCATTTCCATCAGAAAACGAAACCTATAGAGCTTTTTATTCATTAGTTGCAATAAAATTGAGCAACATCAAGGTTGGTTGTGAAGCTCCTGGAATGTTCAACTATAATTTGGATATCAATTGTGTAGTTCAACTAAGATCGAGCGTGAAATGTATATCTTTGTTTGCACAAAAAAGGTGGAAAGGAGGGTGACTAACAAGTGATGAAACATGCATCAAATGAAAAGAAGCATGTTCCTTACTGAATGGCAATCCTACAAGGATAGTAGCAATTTCTAAAGCAGTGGCATTGCTAGATATTAGTGTGGGCATTAGGATTAACTATGACAACCGTTAAATACGACATTACTTTGGGCACGGGAGAGTAGGCGGACCAGGACAGTTGCATTTCTAACGAAAAGAACCAACTTATCTTAATGGGAAATTTAGCAGGACATGTAAAAAAGTGCCATTGATTCATATTACTGGAGGCATTACATTGAAAACAACATTGGTTTAACGTGTCCTTACTTTTAACAGCGCGACTGCTACATTTTACCAGTGGCATTACATAAGAGTGGCTCAGGGCAACAAACATCAGAACAGGAGATCTGGGTTGGTCCCATTTTTGTTCTGTATAGCCACCTTATACTGTGTGAGGCTAGCAAATCTAGTGCTGGACTTAGTCTGTTGACTTGTCCCCCAGTCCCCACTTTCTTTCCTTTTTCAACCAATAGATCGGGTTTATATTGAGTTTGTACTGCATTTCCCTTTATTTCCCTATTAGACCTAGAGACCAGTTGGATAGCCAGTCTCTGCTACTTTTCGCCCCCATTATTTCCTCTTTCGACCAAGTCCTAGATTCAGGTAACAAATCCTCCCCCACCCCCACCCCCTTTCTTCCTTGTTTGAACCAAGTAGTACTAGATTCGAGTGCATGACCTAGTTTTACCTCTTAAACGTAAAAATTAGGTGGTTTTCGAACAGCAGATCGATCCTATCTACGAGGGGGCCTGAGAAATAGTAAAAGATACAAATGCAACGACGTCAGGAGCTCGGGAAGTAGAGCAAGGACGGTTTCGAAGGAAGTTATACCTGATGGTCACCGGGATGTCGCTAGGTGGGCGGCGGGACGCCAGATCTGCCCACACTAAGGCAGTGAGGAAGAAGGGGTCGGAGGCCCTCCCTCGCCAGCGGTGCTTGGGAGAGAACGACAAGGCAGGCTGATCGGGACGCACCAGCAGTGGGTAAGAGCCATCGCCGAGGACGACCGCGTCAACGTTGCACCTTCTCACCTTCCCCGACGGAGAGGATCTGGCTCGATCTGTGACCAGCGGTGAGCGGAGAGAGAGAGAGTGTGTGGCCACCGCTGTTGTGTTTAGATCTGGAGAGGACGAGACAATGTGAAGAGAGCAACATTAGCAAGCAAGCGCGGAGGCTCCAACCTATATAGTGGAGTACTAGTTTTCTTTGGTCTACCGGAGCCGGCTTGACCTTGTCAATGACTGTCGAGAAGTCTTCATGCACGTGACCCGAAGGCACAGCTGTCGTCATTTTGATCTGAAGCACCGGATTATAACATATAACACGAAAAGATGCCACATGACAAGAAATCATAACCTCACTGCCCAAAGGAGACAACATGAATCCCGACGGACAAACTAGACGAGGAACAAAGCTCAAATTAAAGATAAACTTGTAGAAAAGGGGTCCGTCGATAGATGTCCTAATTAACATAGCCGGCTTGACCTAGATGGCAGCCGAGTAGTCTTCATGCATGTGCCCCCAATGACTAGCCCAACTCAGTTGTCGCTGTTTAACCCTCGCAGTGATCCGAAGCACATGACACCTAATTTTGCGAGATGACAAGAAACCTTTTTTTAGATTTCTCACCACAACTACAGCCATGTACAACACAGCATGCACGATATGTGGATGATAGCCAATCCAGGCGTGTCTGCTAGAGTCTGGTCACATGCATGGACGAACTGATCTTCCGTGTCTTGCAGGGATCGTCCAGGCACCAACGTAGTATAACACTACTCTAGTACTATCGCTCGTCTCCCTCTTCTATTAAGTCACCCGACTTGCAGGGCCGGGGAGTATTCCTATGGTCGGTTCCCAATTGCGGTCCCACATGTGTGTGCAAACACAATATGATGCGCGTTCCATTCGGAGAGCAGCGTGCCAAACCGACCGACCGTCTGGGTGCGGCACGAATGCGACGAGCGTGCTGTCTACTTCATACATGTGTACCGCCATTTTCTAGAGGCTTTGCTCCATGGCGCAATCCATGGATACAAAATTAGTATACTGTACTATTTAAAAGTCGAGGGCGGGGCTTTTCCTGTGCGGTATGCGGGGCAGTTGTGCCTAGTCGGTTCGACAGAGATGCGAAAAGATGAGGGAGTAGGTTGCTGCAAACGTAGGGATGTGTGATTTGACAGCGAGTTACTGCTGGACAGGTGGGGCCCCGTGATTTGACTTGCCATTATCATTTTAACTGCGGCACTACGACCAGCGTGAGTCTCCCGATTCCTGACCACCTCCATACAGGTGCCTCTCCCAATGCTCCACCATGTAGTAGAGGCTGGCTCTTGCATGAGAGCCCACTTCTCCACTTTATCCTTGCCTCTCTTTCCTCCACATATGCAAAAATGCCATGTAAGGCGCGCTATTGTACTTACTTCCTCCTATAGGTGCTAAGCTTGCCACATAGGCATAAAGTCTGATGTGGCAAGTTAATCAAGAAGAGAGAGACTAGTTTGGTGACCCAAGGAAGAAACGGTGCTAAGCGCGTGTACCTAGGTGAAAAGACAATTTTGAGTCTATAGCTAATTAAATGAAGCAAACTTAGCAACAAAAAACTAATAAGCACACCATTTCATTGGAAGAGGTCACTCATTGGCAAATGCAATAAATACTACTCCCTCTGTCCCATAATATAAGAACGTTTTTGGCACTACACTAGTGTCAACAACGTTCTTATATTATGGGATGGAGGGAGTACGAAGAAAGAGATAGAGAGAAGTAAAATAAATAAATACACTTATAGCCAACCTTATAGCTAACCTTGTTGTAGTATGAGTGACTAAGTGATGACTATGTATGACATGCCAACATTAGATAGCCTAACGCACCATGTTAAATCACCAAGGGCGCGACCGCGCAAGCGATGCGACGGTCGTGGTAGGCGCGACCATGATACGGGCTACTGGCAGCCCTTGGATCTGAGATCAAACGGTCGCATGCTAAGTTGCTGAAAATTTGCAGAATAACCCTCCAGGATAGGATATTCACCCATAGGTCTTGAATCACGCCATGCAACCGTTCGATCTCAGATCCAAGGGCTCTCAGAAGCCCATATCATTGGAGAATGGAAAGCCACTACCCTGCCGTTCGCACGCTGGCAGTTCGCTCCTACTCGTCCCCGCACGTCCTTTAATATTACGGCGGTTGCTTGGTCTTGAGCTTGCGTTGGTTTTCCTTGAAGAGGAAAGGGTGATGCAGCAATAGTAGCGTAAGTATTTCCTTCAGTTTTTGAGAACCAAGGTATCAATCCAGTAGGAGGCTCCTCAAAAGTCCCACGCACCTACACAAACAAACAAGAACTCACAACCAACGCGATAAATGGGTTGTCAATCCCTTCACGGCCACTTGCAAAAGTGAGATCTGATACAGATAATATGATAAGATAAATATATTTTTGGTATTTTATGATATAGATTGGAAAAGTAAAGATGCAAATAGAAGTAGATTGAAAGCTTATATGATAAAAGATAGACCCGGGGGCCATAGGTTTCACTAGTGGCTTCTCTCAAGATAGCATAAGTATTATGGTGGGTGAACAAATTACTGTCGAGCAATTGATATAAAAGCGAATAATTATGAGATTATCTAGGCATGATCATGTATATAGGCATCACGTCCGTGACAAGTAGACCGACTCCTGCCTGCATCTACTACTATTACTCCACACATCGACCGCTATCCAGCATGCATCTAGAGTATTAAGTTCATAAAGAACACAGTAACGCATTAAGAAAGATGACATGATGTAGAGGGATAAACTCATGCAATATGATATAAACCCCATCTTTTTATCCTCGATGGCAACAATACAATACGTGCCTTGCTGCCCCTGCTGTCACTGGGAAAGGACGCAAGATTGAACGCAAAGCTAAGCACTTCTCCCATTGTAAGAAAGATCAATCTAGTAGGCCAAACCAAACTGATAATTCGAAGAGACTTGCAAAGATAACTTAATCACACATAAAAGAATTCAGATGACATTCTAATATTTCTCATAGATAAACTTGATCATAAACCCACAATTCATCGGATCTCGACAAACACACCGCAAAAAGATTTACATCGGATAGATCTCCAAGAAGATCAAGGAGAACATGGTATTAGGATTCAAAGAGAGAGAAGAAGCCATCTAGCTAATAACTATGGACCCGAAGGTCTGTGGTAAACTACTCACAACTCATCGGAGAGGCTATGGTGTTGATGTAGAAGCCGTCCGTGGTTGATTCCCCCTCCGGCGGAGCACCGGCGAAGGATCCAAGATGGGATCTCGCGGATACAGAAGGTTATGGTGGTGGAAATAGTTTTTCATGGTCGCCTCTGATGTTCTCGGGGTACGTGGGTATATATAGGAGGAAGAAGTAGGTCGGTGGACGCCCGAGGGGCCCACGAGATAGGGGGCGCGCCCAGTAGGGGGGCACGCCCTCCACCCTCGTGGCTTCCTCGATTGCCTCTTGACTTGCACTCCAAGTCCTCTAGATCACGTTTGTTCCAAAAAGATCACTCCTGAAGGTTTCATTCCGTTTGGACTCCGTTTGGTTTTCCTTTTCTTTGAAACAATGAAATAGGCAAAAAAAACAGCAATACGGGTTGGGCCTCCGGTTAGTAGGTTAGTCCCAAAAATGATATAAAAGTGTAAAGTAAAGCCCATAAACATCCAAAACGGGTAATATAATAGTATGGAACAATCAAAAATTATAGATACGTTGGAGACGTATCAGTGGTTCGCTCCTAGTCGTCCCGTCCTTTCACATTACGGCAGTTCCACTAATCCTAACCCTCCTCCCAAATCCATGGCGTCCCAAATCTCCATGATCGGCGGTGAGTACAAGGTTAGAACCATCACGGCGATCAGTTTGACGTCATCTACACCCGTTCTTCCGCGACGGTGAAAGGATGCCTTTCTTGCTTCAGACGCATTGTTCGAAAACTCAGATGATGAGTGGGTCGCTGGGCTAGATGTTGAGTACACCATAGTCCTGGGACGAGAGAAGGATCTAAAGGACGAAGAGAGGAAGAAGCCTGCCATGATCCAAGTTTGCGTGCATGACTTATGCTTGGTCTACCACATATGCCATGCCGACGTTGAATGCCTGGATTTTAAAAACTTCCTCGAGAGAAACCTAGTCAAATTCATTACTGTAGACTTTACGAACAACAAAGAAGTCCTAGGTCGGATAGGCCTCGTTGTAGGCAACCCCTTTGACCTCCAGAACAATCGGCTGCTGCCCTCCGGTGGCCAGCCTTCAATGCTGACCCTGGCAGGAGCCATGGTTCATCCTTCGTACAGTAAACTGGAGAAACCTCAATACATGTTTCATCATTATGCATAGCAGCGGAATTTACTAGATATAGACCACATCCACTATGCTGCAATGGATGGCTACCTTTGTTCCAATATCTACAAGGGTTGGATGAAGAGCAAGAGCCAAGTGTGTGGTTCAAGCAAAGAAGTATTGGCCAACAGGAAGAGGGACAAGGACGAAGTCGAGGACGTGGACGAGGACTCCGAGTAAGGTGGCAGTGTCGTTGCTCATGGTGGTTCTAGTGCAGTGTCTACCAGATTAGTTGCGTAGTTTAATTTCAGGTGTGCTTAGTTTAATTTGAGGGGTGTGTTGTGCTGAGCCCCCAACAGAACTATGTTATGTTCCTTCTCGTTACTTTAACTCTTCAGTGCGTACATACTAGTATTTCTTACATTTCATCTTTTAGTTGGTATAGTACTACCACTCGTTTCTTCACATTATATACGTACAATATACATGGCCAACATCATATAGCCAGCAGTTTAGTTGTCAAAGAATTTCAGGGTGCTTAGTTTTGTCAAAGAATTCCAGGATGCTTAGTTTTATTTGAGGGGTGGGTTGTGTTGGACACCATTATTGTGACTAGCCTTTTTAATAGTACTATATGCATAATTTAGCGACAAGCGCTCTCTATATGTACCACCTTTTTTTTAATTTCAAGTTTTGCTCCATGGCGCAATCCATCGATACTACTACTGTACAAAATTATACATTTTTTAAAAGGCTAGAGGGCGGGGCAGTCTAGCTTGGTTGGTTTCACGAGAGGTGAGGGCCTTTGTGATTTGATGGCTCATTACTGCTGGAAGGCGGGGCCTTGTGATTTGACTTCTCGTATAAATGTGCCGATGACCTGAGGAGGAGCAAAGAACCGTGCGGTATACTCAAGTTTTCCAATGGAGTACTACTACGACGGAGGAGCACGAAACACGGCGGCCCAGTGCCATATGGCGATAAAAAATGATCTAATTTGCTAGTCATCTCATTGTTAGCATTGTTCTATTCAATCCCTCAAAAAAAACATTGTTCTATTCATGCCTCACAGAGAACGTGACACGTGCGGCGAAACACCCGAAGCAAAAGATGAAACACAGAAGCAAAAGAAGAAGGAAGATTATCACCCCAAATGATCTAATTCTCCGTGGAGTCGTAACTGCTTCTTCATCGCCTCCACGACCTCCATCTCCTTGCGCGTCTCCTCCGCCATCTTCTTCATTCTATCCATGACGCGGGATTTCTCGACGCGAGCCTTCATCATCTGTTCCACGGCCATATTACATACCTTGACAGCAGCCAGGTGCTCGATGCGGAGCTTCGCCAACTCCTCCTTCTGTTCCATGAAGAGGGCCTGCAGCATCTTCATTGAGGAACTACTATTTTCATGCAGCTTCTTCCAGCCGGCGTTCTTCTCCTTCAACAGGTTGAGCTCGTGGCAGAGCTTCGCCTTGTCCTCCTGAAGTTGCAAGATTTCGCTGGTCGCCTTCTTCTCCGAGGCAATGCTCTTCTTCAGCAGCATCACCAAGCCGGCGGTCAACTCCCCCTGCTTATTGAGCTCAGCGGGCATGTCGTCGAGGCTCTCCTTCAGCAGCTCCACCAAGCCTTGGATGAACTCCTTCTGGTTATTGAGGTGCTAATTGAGCTAATCGGGCATGCCGTCAAGGGATAACGACTCCAGCGCCGCCGGCTCGGCATGTTCGCCTCCGTGGCTAGGGTGCTCCTGGGAGCCATCGCCTGCCCGTGAGAGATCTTTCGAGGTCTCTGCGTGGCGGTGAGCTCTTTCTTTTTTTCCGCAGCCTTGGTTGCCTCTCCCTTGTTATGAGTAGTTCTCGACCTAGAGCTTAGCTCACCGGCCATGGCAAGGACGGACGAAGAAGAAGCACTTATGAGGAGGAAAGGTAGAGTAATTTCCGGTTAGGTAGTTCCACTTTTTATAACCTAAGTACTAGCACTAGTACTAATACCTGCATAGTGGGAACACGTTCAGGTTTGGTACGTACTAGTAGGTGTGAGCAGGCTTTTGAATGGGATGGGAACAAGGTAAAGATTAATTATGGTTTTGGTTTTGAGGCCCAAAACGGCGCCCGATGAGTTTAGTGAAAGATAAATTTCAAGTAGACTACACTTCTCAAATGCGTAAATATTATGTTACTATCAAAAATTGGCCCAAAATACGAAGGAGACCAATGGAAGTACTACTAGCAACCCATGATTTAACTACTCGCATGTGCGCAGTGGAGTAGTAATGTCTTTCTTCCGCCCTCAAGTCCACTCAATTTGCAAGCGCTGTATTAATTGACCATCAATGAAGTAAACGACTTTACACGCGTCAAATTATCACATGGGGTGGATCTTGGTACAAAATTGTGTCCGCCTGTGTACCCGCGTGTGCGTGCGAGGGAATGAGTGCGTGCGTGACGTGCGTGCACATCTTCGCTTCGTGCATGTACTGACAGTATGGCTCAGGGAGGACAAGTACATTCTTTTGGAACCAGCAGCAGTACACTGTGATCAATCCACACAAGGAGGTCGCCACAACGCCTCCACATGTGCCACGTGGCTTCATGAATGTAGCGTGCCATTGGAATTCTAATTTACGTGTTTTGCACATACTCGAAGTACTAGTAAGGTACACGTGCATTGCACGCATCAGATTTTGCAACCAAATTATGAATAAATACCACACTATAGCATGTAAGATCTGAGTCATATATGCCTGATGTAGACCTTCATTTAATTCTTATAGTTCATCTCATTCAAAATCAATTAGTTTTTATAAAAAAGCTAGGGCCTCTTGGATTCATAGGATTTCCAAAAGGCGGGAATAGGAAAAACATTGGATTATAGTGGAATGTCGTCTTGAATCCTACAGGATTGTATGAGTGTTCGATTGTGCATAGAAAAAACACAGAATTCTTTCAAAGAGGTTTGAGTGGATGGGATGTTTCCTATGAAATCTAGTGCAAATGAATCATATGGAAAAATTCCTATGGTTTACAATCCTACGAATCAAACAACCAAGATAGGAAAAATTCCTAAGGATTAGAATCCTCCAAAATTCCTTTGAGAATCCTTTGAATCAAAGAAGCCCTTAATCTATTTTATGATTCATGGACTTGTGCGTTGTAAAGCATGAAGTAAAAACAAATAATGGCAATTCCACTAGAAAAAAAGTTTGGGCAGTTATGATATGGAAGATTCTAGAACAAAAGAGAACCACTGTTGTTTTGAGGTTTGTGCATTATGCTTAAGTTCAACCATGGAGTCTGCTAGATTGTACATGTGGCAAAATCTGGTGGGGGGCTAGCAGATGGTGCGAGGGCCAAGTGGAGGGAGACTATGAAGGAGTGCACAAGTGCGAGATCGATATTTAGAGAGAGGGGGTGAGAACATGTGATAACCCACAAGTATAGGGGATCGCAACAGTTTTCGAGGGTAGAGTATTCAACCCTAATTTATTGATTCGACACAAGGGGAGCCAAAGAATATTCTCAAGTATTAGCAGTTGAGTTGTCAATTCAACCACACCTGGATAACTTAGTATCTGCAGCAAAGTAGTATGATAGTAATGGTAACTGTGGCAAAAGTAACGATAGCAGTTTTGTAGTAATTATAACAGTAGCAACGGTAAAGTAAATAAGCAAAGCACAATATGTTGAAAGCTCGTCGGCATTGGATCAGTGATGGATAATTATGTCGTATGCGATTCCTCATGTAATAGTTATAACATAGGGTGACACAGAACTAGCTCCAGTTCATCAATGTAATGTAGGCATGTATTCCGAATATAGTCATACGTGCTTATGGAAAAGAACTTGCATGACATCTTTTGTCCTACCCTCCCGTGGTAGCGGGGTCCTAATGGAAACTAAGGGATATTAAGGCCTCCTTTTAATAGAGAACCGGACCAAAGCATTAGCACTTAGTGAATACATGAACACCTCAAACTACAGTCATCACCAAGAAGTATCCCGATTATTGTCACTTCGTGGTTGTCGGATCATAACACATAATAGGTGACTATAGACTTGCAAGATAGGATCAAGAACTCACATATATTCATGAAAACATAATAGGTTCAGATCTGAAATCATGGCACTCGGGCCCTAGTGACAAGCATTAAGCATAGCAAAGTCATAGCAACATCAATCTCAGAACATAGTGGATACTAGGGATCAAATCCTAACAAAACTAACTTGATTACATGGTAAATCTCATCCAACCCATCACCGTCCAGCAAGCCTACGATGGAATTACTCACGCACGGCGGTGATCATCATGAAATTGGTCATGGAGGATGGTTGATGATGACGACGGCGACGAATCCCGCTCTCCGGAGCGCCGAACGGACTCCAGATCAGCCCTCCCGAGAGAGATTAGGGCTTGGCAACGGCTCCATATCGTAAAACGCGATGAAACTTTCTCTCTGATTTTTTTCTCCACGAAAGAAAATATATAGAGTTGGAGTTGAGGTCGGTGGCCATCCAGGGGGCCCACGAGGCAGGGGGCGCCCAGGGGGAGGGGGCGCGCCCCCCACCCTCGTGGACAGGGTGTGGGCCCCCTGGCCTTGATTCTTTCGCCAATATTTTTTATATTTTCTGAAAAGTTCCTTTGTGGATTTTCAGGTCATTCCGAGAACTTTTGTTTTCTGCACAAAAATAACACCATGGCAGTTCTGCTGAAAACATCATCAGTCCGGGTTAGTTTCATTCAAATCATGCAAGTTAGAGTCCAAAACAAGGGCAAAAGTGTTTGGAGAAGTAGATACGACGGAGATGTATCAACTCCCCCAAGCTTAAACCTTTGCTTGTCCTCAAGCAATTCAGTTGACAAACTGAAAGTGATAAACAAAAAAAATTACAAACTTTGTTTGCTCTTGTTGTTGTAAATATGTAAAGCCAGCATTCAAGTTTTCAGCAAAGATTATGAACTAACCATATCCACAATAACACTTAGGTCTCATGTTTACTCATATCAATGGCATAATCAACTAGCGAGCAATAATAATAAAACTCGAATGACAACACTTTCTCAAAACAATCATAATATGATATAACAAGATGGTATCTCGCTAGCCCTTTCTGAGACCGCAAAACATAAATGCAGAGCACCTTTAAAGATCAAGGACTGACTAGACATTGTAATTCATGGTAAATGAGATCCAGTCAAGTCATACCCAATATAAACTAATAGTAATGCATGCAAATGACAATGTGCTCTCCAGCGGGTGCTTTTTAATAAGAGGGTGATGACTCAACATAAAAGTAAATATATAGGCCCTTCGCAGAGGGAAGCAGGGATTTGTAGAGGTGCCAGAGCTCGATTTTAAAATAGAGATGAATAACATTTTGAGCGGTATACTTTCACTGTCAAGGCAACAACTATGAGATCTCGATATCTTCCATGCTACATACATTATAGGCGGTTCCCAAACAGAATGGTAAAGTTTATACTCCCCCACCACCAACAAGCATCAATCCATGGCTTGCTCGAAACAACGAGTGCCTCCAACTAGCAACAGCCTGGGGGAGTTTTGTTTAATTATTTTGATTTGCTTTGATCTTTTTGATCATGGGACTGGGCATCCCGGTTACTAGCCATTTTCTCGTGAATGAGGAGCGGAGTCCACTCCTCTTGAGAATAACCCACCTAGCATGGAAGATACATACAACCCTAGTTGAAACATGAGCTGCTCGAGCATACAAAGCAGAATTTTATTTGAAGCTTTGGAGTTTGGCACATACAAATTTACTTGGAACGGCAGGTAAATACCGCATATAGGAAGGTATGGTGGACTCATATGGAATAACTTTGGGGTTTATGGAGTTTGGATGCACAAGCAGTATTCCCGCTTAGTGTAGGTGAAGGCTAGCATAAGACTGGGAAGCGACCAACTGAGAGAGCGACAACAGTCATGAACATGCATTAAAATTAATCAACACTGAGTGCAAGCATGAGTAGGATATAATCCACCATGAACATAAATATCATGAAGGCTATGTTGATTTGTTTTCAACTACATGCGTGAACATGTGCCAAGTCAAGTCACTCGAATCATTCAAAGGAGGATACCACCCTATCATACCACATCACAACTATTTTAATAGCATGCTCGCACGCAAGGTAAACCATTATAAGCTCCTAGCTAATTAAGCATGGAATAAGCAACTATAATCTCTAATTGTCATTGCAAACATGTTTATTCATAATAGGTTGAATCAGGAACGATGAACTCATCATATTTACAAAAACAAGAGAGTCCGAGTTCATACCAGCTTCTCTCATCTCAACCGGTCCATCATATATCGTCATTATTGCCTTTCACTTGCACGACCGAACGGTGTGTATAATAATAATAGTGCGCGTGCATTGGACTAAGCTGGAATCTGCAAGCATTCAATTCAAGGGAGAACACAAGGTAATATGGGCTCTTGGTTAAATAAACAATCATGCATATAAGAGCCACTAAACATTTTCATTATGGTCTTCTCCTCTCGACCCCCAAAGGAAAGAAAAAAATAAAACTATTTACACGGGAACGCTCCCAACAAGCAAAAGAAGAATGAGAAATATTTTTGGGTTTTCTTTTTAATTACTACTACTACAGCATGGGAATCAATCTAACTAGTTTTTTGTTTTTCTTAAGGTTTATCAAACACACAAGAAGAAAGCTAGAAAAAGAAAAATAAACTAGCATGGATAATACAATGAAAGAGTATGAGCACCGGCAACTAGAATGAGTGTTTTAACATGAATGTAATGTCGGTGAGAAATACGTACTCCCCCAAGCTTAGGCGTTTGGCCTAAGTTGGTCTATTGCCAAGGATAGCCTGGCTGATATCCGAAGTTGTAACTGGGGTCATACTAAGATGCAGCAGCCATTGCCTCCTGAGCTGCGGCATGGTGGCGAGCTGCCTCCGCTCTCCTCTCGTGTTCATTTGCCTCCTCCCTGGTGACAACATATCTTTGTTTTGCCTGGCAATCAAAAAGGGAAGGAGCAGGGAGAGTAACATGGACAGCACGACGTCTGTCAAAGATTAGTCGATACTGGAGGAATTGTTCATTCCTCACAAGAAAATGATGACTGACCATAGCGTGATAATCTAAAGAAGCGGGAGGCAACTCCCTATCACCCTCACGTGGAGGTATAGCAAGATAATTAGCAACACGGGTCGCATAAATCCCTCCAAATAAAACTCCAACTAAACCATTATTATGCAACCTACATGCAACAATCGCCCCCAAATTGTAATCTTTATTACCTAATACAGCACTCTTAAGAACATAAAGATCAGGGACACACATGTGACGTGCTTCATCTTTACCATTAATGCATCTACCAATGAAGAGAGCAAAATAATGTATAGCAGGAAAATGAATGCTCCCTATGGTAGCTGTGCTATATCTCTAGATTCTCCCACAATAATACTAGCAAGAAAGTCTTTATATTCAGATTTATGGGGTTCATTAACATTGCCCCACTGCAGGAGTTTGCAAGCAGTGGTAAAATCTTCTAAGTCCATGGTATATGATTGATCATAAATATCAAACAGGACACTTTGAGAATTACGCGAAGATGTAAATTTAAACCTTCTCACGAATGAATCAGTCAAATAGTAGTACTGAGGACACTTATCTTGCATGAAGTCCTCAATATCGGCATTATGCACATATGCGTCAAATTCATCATTGATGCCTGCATTGACCATAAATTCTTCTGACAGCCATTCACAAGGCCGCACATCAGCTTCCCTTGGTGGTTCATCGTCTTGCTCATGCATTGCACGCCTGAGTCCTTTCTTTGTTGAAGAACCACCTTGGTACATTTTCCTAAACATATTTCTACCTCTGAAAAAATTCTGAAATTTTTAGTAACTCAAAATAAAAGTTAATCAAACTCAATAAAACTGATAGCAACTACTCCCACAAGTGCCTAAAGCCTATATCATGCATTAGAATTACTTGGGACCTCATAAGTTTGACATGCAAGCTCAAGAATAGGGTCACCTAGGGAGCAAAAAAATTCAATGAATAAAGCACTAGAACAAAAATTAATTGGACCATTGGAGGAGTCACATACCAAGGAACAATCTCCCAAAGCAGTTTTGTGAATGGAGCTTTGAGCAAGGATATCGAAAATTGCAGCAAAATGAGCTAGAACTCGTGCTTGAGCTAGATGGGGTTTTTTTGGGAGGAAGATGGAGTGTGTGGGTGCAGGAATAAGTGGAGGGGGGCCACCGTGGGCCCACGAGGTAGGGGCGCGCCCAGTAAGAGTGGGCGCGCCCTGGACCCTCGTGGCCAGGTGCTTGCCCCCTCCCCCCTGCTGTGTTCTCAGTGCCTAAAATCCTCAAATATTCCATAAAAATCATACTAAATTTGCAGGGCATTTGGAGAACTTTTATTTTTGGGATATTTTTTATTGCATGGATAATTCAGAAAACAGACGGATATTACTATTTTTGCTTTATTTGTTCTAAATAATAGAAAGTAAAAAGAGGGTACAGAAGGTTGTGCCTTCTAGTTTCATCCATCTCATGATCATCAAAAGGAATCCACTAACAAGGTTGATCAAGTCTTGTTAACAAACTCATTCCGAATAACATGGAACCGGAGAAATTTCGAATAACACTAGGTTACCTCAACGGGGATATGCACATCCCCTAAAATAAGAATATCATACTTTTTCTTGACAGTAGGAAGAGGAAATTTAAAACCTCCAATAATGATAGTTGGAACTTTTCCAATAGAATTGATGCTATGAACTTGAGGTTGTTTCCTCGGAAAGTGTACCGTATGCTCATTACCATTAACGTGGAAAGTGACATTGCCTTTGTTGCAATCAATAATATCCCGTGCAGTATTCAAAAAGGGTCTACCAAGGATAATCGACATAGTATCGTCCTCGGGAATATCAAGAATAACAAAGTCCGTTAAGATAGTGACATTTGCAACCACAACAGGCACATCCTCACAAATACCGACAGGTATAGCAGTTGATTTATCAGCCATTTGCAAAGATATTTCAGTAGGTGTCAACTTATTCAATTCAAGTCTACGATACAAAGAGAGAGGCATAACACTAACACCGGCTCCAAGATCACATAAAGCAGTTTTAACATAGTTTCTTTTAATGGAGCATGGTATAGTTGGTACTCCTGGATCTCCAAGTTTCTTAGGTATTCCACCCTTAAAAGTATAATTAGCAAGCATGGAGGAAATTTCATCTTCCGGTATCCTTCTTTTATTTGTAATGATATCCTTCATGTATTTAGCATAATGATTTACTTTAAGCATATTGTTAAGCGCATACGTAAGAAAATAGGTCTAATCATTTCAGCAAAGCGCTCAAAATCCTCATCATCTTTTTTATTGGATGGTTTAGGAGGAAAGGGCATGGGTTTCTGAACCCATGGTTCTCTTTCTTTACCGTGTTCCTAGCAACAAAGTCTCTCTTATCATAACATTGATTCTTTGATTATGGGTTATCAAGATCAACAGCAGGTTCAATCTCTATTCATTATTATTGCTAGGTTGAGCATCAACATGAACATTATCATTAACATTATCACTAGGTTCATGTTCATCACCAGATTGTGTTTCAGTATCGGAAATAGAAATATCATTGGGATCCCAGGTGTTTCTACAACAGGTTCACTAGAAGCATGCAAAGTCCTATCGTTTTTATTTTTCTTCTTTTTAGAAGAACTAGGTGCCTCTAAATTATTTCTTTGAGAATCTTTCTCAATTCTCTTAGGGTGGCCTTCAGGATACAAAGGTTCTTAAGTCATTTTACCTGTTCTAGTAGCCACTCTAACAGCTAAATCATGTTTATTGTTTAATTCATTGAGCAAATCACTTTGAGCCTTAAGTACTTGCTCCGCTTGAGTGGAAACCATAGAAGCATATTTGCTAATGAGTTTAAGTTCACCTTTAACTCTAGCCATATAATCACTCAAGCGTCCAATCATGTGAGCATTACTCTTTAATTCTCAACCAACATAAGCATTAAAACTTTCTTGCCTAGCCATAAAATCCTCAAATTCATCTAAACATTGGCTAGGAAATTTAGTAGATGAGATTTCAACTTTATCATATCTATAGAGAGAATTTACCTTTACTACCTGTGTCGGGTTATCAAGACAATGTGTTTCTTCAACGGGCAGTATGTTAAGACCATGTATTTCTTCAATAGGAGGTAAATTCTTAACATCTTCAGCTTTAATACCTTTTTCTTTCATTGATTTCTTTGCCTCTTGCATATCTTTAGGACTGATAAATAGAACACCTCTCTTCTTCGGAATTGGTTTAGGAATAGGCTTAGGAGTTAGCTCAATTGGCTCAGGAAGAGTCCAATTATTTTCATTAGTTAACATATTATTCAATAGTAATTCATCTTGGTCGACTGTTCTTTCCCTGAAAACACAACCAGCACAACTAAACAAGTGGTCCTTGGAAGCATCGGTTAGTCCATTATAGAAGATATCAAGTATTTCATTTTTTCTTCAGAGGATGATCAGGAAAAGCATTAAGTAATCGAAGAAGCCTCCCCCAAGCTTGTGGGAGACTCTCTTCTTCGATTTGAACAAAATTATATATTTCCCTCAAGGCAGCTTGTTTCTTATGAGCAGGGAAATATTTAGCAGAGAAGTAATAAATCATATCCTGGGGACTACGCACACAACCAGGATCAAGAGAATTAAACCAAGTTTTAGCATCACCATTTAATGAGAACGGAAATATCTTAAGGATATAGTAATAGCGGGATTTCTCATCATTAGTGAACAGGGTGGCTATATCATTTAACTTAGTAAGATGTGCCACAACAGTTTCAGATTCATAGCCATAAAAAGGATCAGATTCAACCAAAGTAATTATCTCAGGATCAACAGAGAATTCATAATCCTTATTTGTAACAAAGATAGGTGAAGTAGCAAAAGCAGGGTCATATTTCATTTTAGCATTCAAAGATAGCTGTTTCCATTTAGCTAATAACTTCTTAAGATCATATCTATCATTGCAAGCAAGAATAGCTCTAGCAGCTTTTCATCCATAACATAACCCTCAGGAATAACAAGCAATTCATACTTAGGGGGAGAACCTTCATCATCACTATCATCAATACTTTCATCTTCAATTATTTCATTCTCTCTAACCCTAGCAAGTTGTTCATCTAGAAATTCACCTAATGGCAAAGTAGTATCAAGCACAGAAGTAGTTTCATCATAAGTATCATGCATAACAAAAGTGGCATCATCAATAACATGCGACATATCAGAATTCATAGCAGTAGCGGGTTTAGGTGTCGCAAGCTTACTTAAAACAAAAAGAGAATCTAGTGCAGAGCTAGATGGCAGTTCCTTACCTCCCCTCGTAGTTGAGGGGAAAATCTTAGTTCTTTCGTCTTTCAAGTTCTTCATAGTGATCAGCAGATATAAATCCCAAGTGACTCAAAGAATAGAGCTATGCTCCCCGGCAACGGCGCCAGAAAATAGTCTTGATAACCCACAACTATAGGGGATAGATACAGTTTTCGAGGGTAGAGTATTCAACCCAAATTTATTGATTCGACACAAGGGGAGCCAAAGAATATTCTCAAGTATTAGCAGTTGAGTTGTAAATTCAACCACACCTGGATAACTTAGTACCTGCAGCAAAGTATTTAGTAGCAAAGTAGTATGATAGTAATGGTAACAGTGGCAAAAGTAATGATAGCAGTTTTGTAGTAATTGTAACAATAGCAGTGGTAAAGTAAATAAGCAAAGCACAATATGTGAAAAGCTCGTAGGCATTGGATCAGTGATGGATAATTATGTCGGGTGTGATTCCTCATGTAATAGTTATAACATAGGGTGACATAGAACTAGCTCCAGTTTATCAATGTAATGTAGGCATGTATTCCAAATATAGTCATACATGCTTATGGAAAAGAACTTGCATGACATCTTTTGTCCTACCCTCCCGTGGCAGCGGGGTCCTAATGGAAACTAAGGGATATTAAGGCCTCCTTTTAACAGAGAACCGGACCAAAGCATTGGCACTTAGTGAATACATGAACTCCTCAAACTACGGTCATCACCGAGAAGTATCCCGATTATTGTCACTTCGGGGTTGTCGGATCATAACACATAATAGGTGACTATAGACTTGCAAGATAGGATCAAGAACTCACATATATTCATGAAAACATAACAGGTTCAGATCTGAAATCATGGCACTCAGGCCCGAGTGACAAGCATTAAGCATAGCAAAGTCATAGCAACATCAATCTCAGAACATAGTGGATACTAGGGATCAAACCCTAACAAAACTAACTTGATTACATGGTAAATCTCATCCAACCCATCACCGTCCAGCAAGCCTATGATGGAATTACTCACGCACGGTGGTGAGCATCATGAAATTGGTGATGGGGGATGGTTGATGATGACAACGGCGATGAATCCCCCTCTCTGGAGCCCCAAACGGACTCCAGATCAGCCCTCCCGAGAGAGATTAGGGCTTGGCAGTGACTCCGTATCGTAAAACACGATGAAACTTTCTCTCTAATTTTTTCTCCATGAAAGCAAATATATAGAGTTGGAGTTCAGGTCGGTGGCCATCCAGGGGGCCCACGAGGCAGGTGGTGTGCCCAGGGGGAGGGGGCGCGCCCCCCACCCTCGTGGATAGGGTGTGGGACCCCTAGCCTTGATTCTTTGGCGAGTATTTTTATATTTTCTGAAAAGTTCCTCCGTGGATTTTCAGGTCATTCCGAGAACTTCAGTTTTCTGCACAAAAATAACACCATGGCAGTTCTGCTGAAAACAGCGTCAGTTCGGGTTAGTTTCATTCAAATCATGCAAGTTAGAGTCCAAAACAAGGGCAAAAGTGTTTGGAAAAGTAGATACGATGGAGACGTATCAACGTGCGCTGCTGCGCATAGTGGCGGAGCCATGAAAAATAAATGAGCTAAGGGGCCAAGCATTGCTAATCCTTTACGATGAGGGTCAATTTATGAACTTAAACAATTTTTAGCAGCGATTGTCTAATGATCACATTAATATTAGCCTCGATATATAGTGATGTTAGGGGGGCAGGGCCATTGCTGCCCCCTGTCTTCGCCATTGTGCGTGCATCTGAGAGATGAAGCGGAAGGCATGGATGATGAGAGGGGGACATTGGATATATAATTAATGTGGGTGTATTAGCTATAGATGTTAATCCTATATAGAGAGGTATAGATTGATCGATGTGGACGTGGGAAAGAGGGTGAGACCTCACTGGATATATCGATTGATCGGTTTGTGTGAAAAACTATGAAAGACCTAGCCATATACACACATACATAGAGGAACATCAATCATTGCGCATGCACGCATGAGAGATAAAGAATGCCCGATATGATGGAGAGGTGGATGTGTGTGGGTGTGTGCCTTCATGGGAGACCGACCTAAAGAAAAAGATTGCATGTGTGCGATGGATAATGCCGACTGGTAGTGTGTGTGCATGCATGCACGAGAGAAAGTTAGTGGTACAATTATAAAGAGAAGACGACTGTGTGGGTGTAAAAGACTAGGTGAGGTCATAATCAATGTAAAGTTGAATTGAAATATTTGAATAAGAGATCCTGATGTTTGAAACCCATGCATGCATGAATATAACGGAGATCTGCACGGTGTGGTTTGGAAACGAGCATGTTGTAATGTATACACATTGAACAAGGTCAGACTGATTTGAATTTGAGATACTGATGGCAAACATCATTTGGCCACGTCGCATCCGTGCATGAACACACTATTCTAATTGGAGATGATGGGTGGCTTTCGCATCACATATCTATATCTATACCCCTATATATATATATATATATATATATATATATATATATATATATTATTTTATATTTTTTATATTGTGTGCGGGTAACTTTAACTTTGAAGATGGTCGTTGGATGAGGCAAATCCGATGGTCCAAAGATGGAAAATTTGAGCACTACTGGCCGTTGGATATCATCTAGATTCCACCAGATTTTGCCACATGTATAATCTAGAAGACTCCATGGTTGAACTTAAGCATAATGCACAAACATCAAAACACAAGCGCTTCTTCTTTATTCTAGAATCTTCCGTATCAGAATTGCCCAAATGTTTTTCTACATGATTTGCCATTATTTGTTTTTACTTTATGTCTTATAACGCACAATTCCATGAATCTTAAAATAGATTAGCTTTCTTATAAAAACTAGATGATTTTGAATGAAATGAACTATAAGAATTAAACGAACATCTAAATCATGCATATATGACTCAAAGCTTACATGCTATAATGTGGTATTTATTCATAATTTGGTTGCCAAATCTCATGCGTGCAATGCACGTGTACCTTACTCTAGTCTAAATGGTGTTTGTGTGTGTGTGTTGTGCGTGTTAAGGTGCAAATTGTCTTTTTCTTTGGGTACACGTTAAGCTTGTTCTCCCGAAATTTCAAGCCGTGCCTTGTTATGCCGAAAATTCAAGCTAGCGTCTATGTCTATCGTGCTGCGGAACTCCCTCCTCTTCAACCCGCGCCTTGTTAGCCTGAAATATTTAAGATATATCTTTGTCTCGTTGTGCTCCGACAACTCCCTCCATCTCAACCCGCGCCTTGCTATTCCAAAATTACAACTCGCGCGAAAACTCCCACCTCCTGTGAAATCCCGACACGCGAAATGCCTGTGGTACCCCTGAACCGAAAGAACCGCCTCAAATTGGTGGGGTTACTTTCGTAACTTACCCCACATTTCGGACAAGCGCGTCCCTAAGCCATGGTTCCCCACTCCCATCCCATCTGCCCACCCATTCATACACCGAGGCCGTGAAAACCCGTGACGAAGCCCCACACCCTCCTCCGTCCGCCACCCAGCCGGAGCCTCTTCCCCGACGACGTTGTCCACAGCAACACATCGACGTTCCTCATCCACCGTACCGGATGAGGATCCGTTGTCGATCTCGTCGTCCCACCGGTTCAGCTACCCCGTCCTCCACCTCCAAGGAGCTGCCCCGATATTCACCTCGTCTTTTGCACCACCTCCATTCCCACACCGCCGTCTTCATCTGCACCACTGGAAGAGCATCATCATCACCGTTTCCTCAGATGAAGTTGCGGCCTAATCGGCGCCACCAAAGAGGTTGTACACTAATCACCGCATTTTCTTCTTGATTCGATCTCATGATGCTGCCGGTGCTCGGTCCCGAGCTGACACGGTGCGGCTCCATCCACGGCGGCGTCGCTGGACACTTCCTCCACGGCGTCGCTCCCTCGGCGGCGACGTCCACATCAGTAGGAGCTGATGTTGCTTTAGCTCTCGCTCGCGCTGCTGCTCTTCTCTTACTCTTGGTCCCCTGCCTGGTCTACTCTTGCTATTGCTCTTGCTCGCACTGCTGCTCTCGCTCTTGCTCTTGCTTGCGATGCTACTCCGATTTAGCTACACTTCAGTCGACTGAATCGACTTTTGGGTCAGTCAATTTTCAGGGGATGGGGGGCTCGCCGGGGTGAAGGAAGAACCAGCCGCAGCGAGGAGGGGGGCTCATCGGAGAGGTACCCCACTATCTATCTTAGGGTTCAGGGTGGGGGCGATGGTCACCGACGGTGGTGGGGCGGTGGCGTGGGGATCGCCGGAGAAAAAGCTTGGCACAGGGGGCCTAGAGGGATGGCCGGGGCGGCGGCAGACCGGTGGTGGGGAGTATTTTTGGGGCGGGCGGGGCGGCGGGGGGCTGCTATTTGGCCGGTGGTGGCTGGCGGCTCAGGGGGTGGAGGTTGAAGATGAACCGCAGGCCCTTGATTTCATATCCAACTGCTGCAAAATCGACTGATCAGAGATGAAAAAGTTAGTCGACTGACATGTAGCCTCACCTTGCTAGTGTGTTCAGTTTCGACAGTAAAATTTAGTTTCGACAGCAAAATTCAGTTTCGACAGTTAAGTTTAGTTTCGATAGTTAAATTCAGTTTCGACAGTTAAGTTCAGAGATGAGCGGCTGATATATTTACATGTAGCATTTTGTGGTTATGTATTTTACGTCATGTATTGGAGATGCTATTAGAATTCCACTCAGGTTAACGTTGTCTCTCTTGTCCTGCTTCAGCCTCGACGTCGAACAACTCACCGAAGCTGCTCCAACGACGAAACCCTCCATCACAGCGGAGCAGTACCTCGGGCTCCATCTCCAGACGCCTAACATCTTCTTCCCCTCCTCCGACAGCCAAGTCAGCCGGAGCATCCTCACCGGCTAACCCAATCACGCTAAGATCGACATGGCTTCGCCAAAGAGGTTGTACACTTGTTGCATCTCTTTTTTACTATGCATGTTATATATATTGTCCACTAAGCACACGTAGTAACGGGAAATACGATTATTTTATCCTACTATATGACAAGCAGTGAGGTACCAAGCAACTTAGCTATCCGTGATGGACTCTCTTGAACGCCATCATTATTTATCTCTGCGCGTTTGAGCTGTGCATTTGTCGATGGGCCTAGGAGTTGAGTTAGTATGGCAGTGGCCTGGGTCCAAAGTAATAGAAGTAGCACAAAAACATTTTTTGTGTAGGATTTTTCTTGCTCAAGCCTGCCTACTAGAATCGCCAGTGCTTGAAAGGAAAAGTGAATGAAAACATAGGAATTGGAAAGTTTCCTATGGTACTACTTTTCATGAATTAGGTGCAAAGGAATGGAGCAAAGGAAAACTGTAGGATTTGTTTCTTTAGTATCTCCTTGAAAGAAAAACCGTAGGAATTCTAATTTCCACTTGTCCTCCTTTTCATATTCCTATTCATCAAGCACAAGACTCAGAGATAGTAGCATAATAGCATTATAACCGTACATTTTCTTGTGGTTTGACTTAATCTCACCATGCTTTTTTGCATCCTGTGATCTTCCAATTGTTGTGAATCAAACACCCAGATTGGCAGAAATCCTGCGTTTTTAAATTCTCTGTTTTGCACGTGCATTCCTATCCTATTCCTATCTATTTCCTATCCCTGCATTGTTAGCATCCTCAAATTCAACCAAGCC
The DNA here is from genome assembly GCA_963921465.1 of Triticum timopheevii. Lineage (NCBI taxonomy): Eukaryota > Viridiplantae > Streptophyta > Magnoliopsida > Poales > Poaceae > Triticum > Triticum timopheevii. Next base: position 113,478,148 of record OY997270.1, read on the forward strand.
CTTACTCAATTACTTCTGTTACAGATACGTGTCAAAGAAAACCTTGTGTGGTTTGTCCTGCTCCTGCGGCGTTGTGTTCCACCCCAGCTCAGCTGCTCCAACAACGGAAGGGTTCACCACAGCAGGGATCCGCTCTCCAGACTGCCTTTCGCCGCCTCAGACCTTCTTCCTCGCCACCGGCAGCCACAACAACTTCATTACCATCATCAACTGAGCCAATGACCTTGATAACTACACGGGCCCGCAAGACAAGTTGCACTCTTTCGTGTCTGCTTACGTTATGCATCGCTTGATGACATGCTACATTATCGTCGTGTTCACCTATTAGACTCTGAGTCAGGTCCAAACTAATGCTGAAACTTGAGTTTTTAAATGGTTGTGGGGTACATATTGGGGCAGCAATCAGTACTATATGTATACTATCTGGTTAATCTCGGGTGTCTACTATGAGTTTCATGTTGGGTGCAAACAAACATTAAAGGAGCCATTATTTGTATTTTTTAACTAAAGCTATTATCTGCCTGCTATCATTGGTTTTGGGTCTATCCACAGTTTGCTACCATCACTCTGGAAAACAAGTTTCAAGAAAAGGGCAAAGGAAAAGAAAGGGAAACTTCAAGTAGAATGGCAAACAAGTTGTCACTCCCATGAAGAAGACCAAAGCTGGACCAAAGCCTGAAACTGAGTTCTTACACTGCAAAGGGAATGGTCACTGGAAGCGAAAATGCCCTAAATATTTGGTGGATAAGAAGGATGGCAAAGTGAACAAGGGTGTATTTGATATACAGGTGTTTGATGTGTGCCTTACTAGTGTTTATAGTAGCCCCTGAGTATTTGATACTTGTTCGGTTGCTAAGATTAGTAAATCGAAACAGGAGTTACATAATAAACATAGACTAGTTGAGGGGAAGTGACGATGAGTGTTGGAAATAGTTCCAAGATTGATATGATCATCATCACACACTCCCTATATTTTCGAGATTAGTGTTTAACCTAAATAAATATTATTTAGCGTTTGCGTTGAGCATGAATATGATTTGATCATGTTTGTTGCGATACGGTTATTCATTTGAAGTTAAAGAATAATTGTTATTCTGTTTACATGAATAAGACCTTCAATGGTTATACACCCAATGAAAATAGTTTGTTGGATCTTGATCGTAGTGATACACATATTCATTATATTGATGCCAAAAGATGCAAAGTTAATAATGATAGTGCAACTTATTTGTGGCACTGCCGTTTGGGTCATATCGGTGTAAAGCGCATGAAGAAACTCCATAAAGATGGATTTTTGGAATCACTTGGTTATGAATCATTTGATGCTTGTGAACCGTGCCTTTTTGGGCAAGATGACTAAAACTCCGTTCTCCGGAACAATGGAACAAGCTACTGACTTATTGGAAATAATACATACCGATGTATGCGGTCCAATGAGTGTTGATGCTCGTGGCAAGTATCGTTATTTTTTGACCTTCACAAGATGATTTGAGCAGATATGGGTATATCTACTTAATGAAACATAAGTCTGAAATAGTTGAAAGGTTCAAAGAATTTTAGAGTGAAGTGGAAAAATCATCATAACAAGAAAATAAAGTTTCTGCGATCTGATCGCGAAGACGAATATTTGAGTTACGAGTTTGGTCTTCAATTAAAACAATGTGGAATGGTTTCACAGCTCACGTCACCTGGAACACCACGACGTTATGGTGTGTCCGAACGTCGTAATCGTACTTTATTTTGATATGGTGCGATCAATGATATCTCTTACTGATTTACCAATATCATTTTGGGGTTATGCATTAGAGACAGCTGCATTCACGTTTAATAGGGCACCATCTAAATCCGTTGAGACGACACCGTATGAACTGTGGTTTAGCAGTAAACCTAAGCTGTCGTTTCTTAAATTTTGGAGTTGCGATGCTTATATGAAAAAAGTTTTCAACCTGATAAGCTCGAACCCAAATCGGAGAAGTGCGTCTTCATAGAATACCCAAAGGAAACTGTTGGGTACACCTTCTATCACAGATCCGAAGGCAAGATATTCGTTGCTAATAATGGATCCTTTCTAGAGAAGGATTTTCTCTCGAAAGAAGTGAGTGGGAGGAAAGTAGAGCTTGATAAGGTAATATGTACCTTCTCCCGAATTGGAAAGTAGTTCATCACAGAAATCAGTTCCAGTGATTCCTACACCAATTAGTGAGGAAGCTAATGATGATGATCATAAAGCTTCAGATCAAGTTACTACCGAACTTTGTAGATCTTCCAGATTAAGATCCGCACCAGAGTGGTACGGTAATCCTATTCCGGAAGTCATGTTACTAGACCATGATGAACCTACGAACTATGAGGAAGCAATGATGAGCCCAGATTCCGCGAAATGGCTTGAGGCCATGAAATCTGAGATGGGATCCATGTATGAGAACAAAGTGTGGACTTTGGTGGAGTTGCCCGATGATCGGCAAGCCATATTGTATAAATGGATCTTCAAGAGGAAGACAGATGCTGATAGTAGTGTTACTATCTACAAAGCTCGACTTATCGCAAAAGGGTTTTTCGACAAGTTCAAGGTGTTGACTACAATGAGATTTTCTCAACTATAGCGATGCTTAAGTCTGTCCGAATCATGTTAGCAATTGCCACATTTTATGAAATCTGGCAAATGGATGTCAAAACTGCATTCCTTAATGGTTTTCTTAACGAAGAGTTGTATATGATGCAACCAGAAGGTTTTGTCAATCCTAAAGGTACTAACAAAATGTGCAAGCTCCAGCGATCCATCTATGGACTGGTGCAAGCATCTCAGAGTTGGAATATATGCTTTGATAAGTTGATCAAAGCATATAGTATTATACAGACTTGTGGTGAAGCCTGTATTTACAAGAAAGTGAGTGGGAGCTCTGTAGCATTTCTGATACTATATGTAGATGACATATTGTTGATCAAAAATGATATAGAATTTCTGGATAGCATAAAGGGATACTTGAATAAAAGTTTTTCAATGAAAGACCTCGGTGAAGCTGCTTACACATTGAGCATCAAGATCTGTATAGATAGATCAAGACGCTTGATAAGATTTTTTCAATGAGTACATACCTTGATAAATTTTTGAAATAGTTCAAAATAGAACAGTCAAAGAAGGAGTTCTTGCATGTGATGCAAAGGTGTGAAGTTGAGTAAGACTCAAGACCCGACCATGGCAGAAAATAGAAAGAGAATGAAAATTCATTCCCTATGCCTCAGTCATAGGTTCTATAAAATATGCTATGCTGTGAACCAGACCTATTGTATACCTTGCTCTGAGTTTGACAAAGGAATACAATTTTGATCTAAGAGTAGATCACTGGACAACGGTCAAGAATATCCTTAGTGAGGACTAAGGAGATGTTTCTCGATTATGGAGGTGATAAAAGAGCCCGTCGTAAAAAGTTACAATGATGCAAGCTTTTACACCAATCTAGATGACTCTAAGTCTCAATCTGGATACATATTGAAAGTGGGAGCAATTAGCTAGAGTAGCTCCGTGTAGAGCATTGTGGACATAGAATATTTGCAAAATACATACGGCTCTGAATATGACAGACCCGTTGACTAAACTTCTCTCACAAGCAAAACATGATCATACCTTAGTACTCTTTGGGTGTTAATCACATAGCGATGTGAACAAACCCTTTGGGTGTTGATCACATGATGATGTGAACTATGGGTATTAATCACATACAGATGTGAATATTGGTGTTAAATCACATGGCGATGTGAACTAGATTATTGACTCTAGTGCAAGTGGGAGACTGAAGGAAATATGCCCTAGAGGCAATAATAAAGTTATTATTTATTTCCTTATTTCATGATAAATGTTTATTATTCATGCTAGAATTGTATTAACCGGAAACATAATACATGTGTGAATACATAGACAAACATAGTGTCACTAGTATGCCTCTACTTGACTAGCTCGTTTATCAAAGATGGTTATATTTCCTAGCCATGGACAAAAGAGTTGTCATTTGATTAATGGGATCACATCATTAGGAGAATGATGTGATTGACATGACCCATTCTATTAGCCTAGCACTTGATCGTTTAGTATATTGTTGTTGCTTTCTTCATGACTTATACATGTTCCTGTAACTATGAGATTATGCAACTCCCATTTACCGGAGGAACATTTTGGGTGCTACCAAACGTCACAACGTAACTGGGTGATTATAAAGGAGTACTACAGGTGTCTCCAAAGGTACATGTTGGGTTGGCGTATTTCGAGATTAGGTTTTGTCACTCCGATTGTCGGAGAGGTATCTTTGGGCCCTCTCGGTAATGCACATCACTATAAGCCTTGCAAGCAATGTAGCTAATGAGTTAGTTATGGAATGATGCATTACGTAACGAGTAAAGAGACTTGCCGGTTACGAGATTGAACTAGGTATTGGATACCGACGATCGAATCTCGGGCAAGTAACATACCGATGACAAAGGGAACAAAGTATGTTGTTATGCGGTTTGACCGATAAAGATCTTCGTAGAATATGTAGGAGCCAATATGGGCATCCAGGTTCCGCTATTGGTTATTGACCGAGCATAGTTCTAGGTCATGTCTACATAGTTCTCGAACCCGTAGGGTCCGCACGCTTAACGTTACGATGACAGTTTTATTATGAGTTTATAAGTTTTGATGTACCGAAGTTTGTTCGGAGTCCCGGATGTGATCACGGACATGACGAGGAGTCTCAAAATGGTCGAGACATAAAGATTGATATATTGGAAGCCTATATTTGGATATCGGAATGGTTCTGGGTGAAATCAGGATTTTGCCGGAGTACCGAGGGGTTACCGAAACCCTCCCGGGGGTTATTGGGCCTTCATGGGCCGTAAGGGAGGAGAGGAGAGGAGGCAAGAGGTGGGCTGCGCCCCCTCCCCTCCCTAGTCCGAATAGGACAAGGAGAGGGGGGCGGCGCCCCCCCCCCCCTTCCTTCCCCTCTTCCTCCTCCTTCCCCCTTCTCCTTCTCCAACTAGGAAAGAAGGGAGTCCTACTCCCGGTGAGAGTAGGACTCCCCCTTGGCGCGCCCTCCTTGGCAGGCCGCCCCCTCCCCCTTGGCTCCTTTATATACAGGGGCAGGGGGCACCCTAGAACACACAAGTTGATCTACGGATCGTTCCTTAGCCGTGTGCGGTGCCCCCCTCCACCATATTCCACCTCGTTCATATCGTCGTGGAGTTTAGGCGAAGCCCTGCGCCGGTAGAGCATCATCATCGTCACCACGCCGTCGTGCTGACGGAACTCATCCCCGACACTTTGCTGGATCGGAGTCCGGGGATCGTCATCGAGCTGAACGTGTGCTGAACTCGGAGGTGCCGTACGTTCGGTACTTGGATCGGTCGGATCGTGAAGACGTACGACTACATCAACCGCGTTGTCATAACGCTTCCGCTTACAGTCTACGAGGGTACGTGGACAACACTCTCCCCTCTCGTTGCTATGCCATCACCATGATCTTGCGTGTACGTAGGAAATTTTTTGAAATTACTACGTTCCCCAACATCCAGCACTCGGGACATCCCTGCAGTAAAACCATCTGTCCTGCCAGCCCTTGACGGAGTTGGGGAAGCTAATCTTGGGGAAGGCGCTCCACCCCCTGAGTTGTATGCCCAGTCCGCCGCACTGTTGGGCCACGTTGGTCTTTGCCCCATCTGGTGAATCCTTCTTCACAGTCATCAACCGGCAGGTGAAAATGTGCTTGAACAGCCCCAAGTGGGGCTAGCAACCGATGAAATTATCACAGAGTGAGACAAAAGCAGAGAGATAGACGATGGCATTCGGCGGAAGGTGGTGGAGCTACGTCCCAAACAAGTCCAGGAAGCGCAGAAAAAAAGGATGGGGTGGCAAAGAAATACCTCTCTTGATGTGGGTGACGAGGAAGACCCGCTCGTCTGCCTGCGACGCGGGCTCCAGCTCGTCCGCCTCTGGCAGGCTCCAACGACCCTCCAGAATCAACCTCTCATCCTCCAATTCTAGCAATCGCTTCCTTGTGACCTGAGAGTGGATCCAGTCCCCCTGGGTTCGGCCCGCCGGCGGACCGTCGCTCAACGACGCGCCCTTTCCCGCCTTCTCTAGCCTCGCTGTTGAGTCCTTTCCCATTCTCTCGCAGTGGACTGACGCTCAGGGTGGGCGCGGAGGAGTAGAGGAACAACAGAGCGGACGAGGTGAAAAGGGGATTTCTACCCTCTGCCCTAGTCTGTTCGCTCTTTATACCGTGGGTAAATCCACCCCGTGAATCTCCCACCATCGATCTCTGGGTCCAACGGCGCCCGTCGCATTCAGTGCGTAGAGGAAACAGGCACGTGGTGGATTTCCCGGGCGGAAATCAAGGTGTCGTGCCCCACTTTCCCCACTAGTCGTGGCGCAACCGCTTCCACGCGCGCATACGAAATTTCAACTCGCCGCAATTCAACCCGATTGATCGCTTCCAATTCCTTTCCTAAAGAACACTCGTCTGTCCGACCGATCGCGCTCCAAGGGTCATGGTGCAGTCGGAAATGTAATCAAACCTGACTGAAGTCATCTTCAAGATTGTGATGGGATGAGCTCGACGCCCCTCTACAGGTTAACTTGGCCCTTCTTTTTTAGAGAAAAGGCCGTTCTTCCATGCTCCAAGGCGCGAGCCTCATAAATTTGGACTCCGAAATGGCCAACATTGGCGTTCCCCCGCGATAATGAGTGGCGTCTCTTCGGAGAATCAGACCACACGCCAATTGTCGTCACTCGAGTCACATGGCATGTCCTCATTCGGACCTCTAGTCTATCTCTCCCGAGAGATCACTAGCATCCGTCCGATGTACACATGAGAATCCTCTACAATGCAACATGTATTAATGTATTCTAAGTGGGTTTTAATTGTGACGTGTATAATTTTTCATGTTAAGACCTTTTTACTTATTAAAAAATTTCTCTCGTAGTTTAAATCGTAAGGACTGAATTAGTATTCTACACAGACTATATATATCCAATTTCACGGTGACGAGCAGGGTATCGAGTATGATGTGAACAGTTGGTCTGGTTAACCTTTTTTTCCAAGTCGTGTATTGAATTGTGTGCTTAGATGCATCTTGTATCAATATTTCCAAGAAAATCCTTTTATTATGTCTTTTTGGGAAGCATCGTATATGTTCTTGATAAAAAGATATCACTGGGTAACTAAAATAACTTAGTTGGTTAAATGTAAATGGTATCATTAAAAGAAGAAGAAATCATAGCACAACATAGTTCATAATTGTCAAATTTGGAAGCTGCAAAGTATAAAAAACACATATTTTTTGAAACTGAAGGATTGTGTTGTACTCTCAAAGGAGAAAATGTGTAGGCTTTTTTTTTTCTTTTTTGAAGCACTTGTTCTACGGTGAATTTTTCATATGCCAAAGTCCAAAGAAAGCAAAGCAGATACTGGTTGTATCCTTTATATATAAAGGTGTAACTGATTGTTCAGATAGTTTGTGGATCTCCTCATCTACAAATATATCCCTGGAGCGCAAGTGCGTGAGCAGAGCGCTGACAGTGCAAGGTACGACTAGTGCGCGACGAGGAATCATCAACCAATCAATCAGAGGGGCAGGCAGCATCAAAGATATCTTGGCCTGGAAGACTCCTCCCTCCCTCCCTCTAGTCTTTTTTTTTTTTTTTGCGGGGGCCCTCCCTCTAGTCTAAGGTTCCTCAAATATACAGGCAGTCAAAGATGGCCCGGAGGAGAGGAAAAAGCAGCCGGCAGCGAGGTAGGCGAGGCGAGTGCCTCCCATGTGACCCGATCCCTCTCCGGTTCAGCGCCCACCGGCGCGGCCTCCGAGGCCGGCGTCTCGTCGCGGCAGCTTTTGGTTGGCTCCCTGCCGGGCCAAATCTAGGGTAAAGCTACCGCCGGCCACTGCCGACCCGGCGGGGAGGACGAGCTGCAGGCACGGCAAGGCAAAGCTCGCATGCTGCCGCGACGGGCTGGGTTCTAGGCTTCTGCTAGCTCGGAAGAATCAAATGGGATTGCCCTGCAGGCAAGAAACGCTTTATATGCTTCGAGACCAAGGAAAAACTCCTCTCCTGCCGATTCCTTCTCGCCCTCGACCGACCGGCCGTCAAACGGAAGCCGGACGTGACTGCCATTGTGACTTGTGTGACTCTGAGAGGCTCCTGAACGAACAAAAGCGGTCGCACCATGCCACCGACTGCAGCATCTACCTGCACGCTGCGTTGCCACGGACGTGCTCCCCACAATTAGTGTCAAAAAAAAAACAATGGATGTGTCTAGGACACATCTAAGCTGATGTCCATTTTGTTTGTGGTTTATTTTTTTGTCCTAGTTTTTTTTTGTTTCTTGTTGCTGCATTATTATATTTATGAAAGTTTAGATGTGACATCCTTAAAAAAACATCTAGATAATTAGACAAACTGAAAAAACATCTTATATTTTGATACGAAGGGAGTACTATTACATATGCAATGCAAAGTGATTACAAAGATGATTAGAGAATAAACCATCTGATTTTTATTTGGATGTGTCTAGGTCTTAGTCGACTGAGACTTAACCAAGTCTCAATCAAGTGATTTATAGCATATAAGAAGGAAAAAAACTGGAAAAAAAATTATGTACAAATCTTCATGCAAAATCAAAGGAATATAGCATTGGCTGAGACATAATGAGGTCTCTGAGACATAACGTAGCAGAACTGTTTTTATTTCTAGTTTGTAGATGATAGATGCTTAATTAGACACTACTATAGAGACAAGCATTATAGTGCTTTAAAAACTTAATTTATTTTATTAAACACATTCCTAAGCATTGCACAAGGCCTAGTCAAAATAGAGCATAAAATTGGAGTAATACTGAAAGTTGAAATTATTCGAAATTCCAAAAAAAAAATTGCACAAGTTATATTATTTATAGGCACAATGTTCCGTTTGTTCCAGTTGCAAGTTTCAATCTTTCTAGGCGCAATCTCAACCGTGGACATTTTTCAAGTAATACTGAAATTCAAAATTATTAAAAATTTCAAAAAAAAAATGCACACACCTACATATTTTTCGATAGATAAGTGAGAAAGGTTTAAGTACAGAAAAGCCATCGCAATAATGAGGCAGATCTACAGAGCAGAAGAAGGCAACTTACCGCCCATCCAACGGTAATTGCACTGACGATCTTGCTAAAATCAGCCTCAAAGTTACTTGTCGAAATTGCTGCTACGATCACTTGGCCATCTCCATCTTTGAGATTGTATCCATAGACATCCATGGTGGCAGCTACTCCATAATATCCACCGTCACTGCTTTTCATATAAATAGCCTCCTGAAATTAATATGTAACGCTAGATTAGTCAGTAAATATTCTCGCAAAAAAATATTAGTCGTAAATAGAGGGCCAAGCAAAGGAACTAACGTTTGGCTGAATTAGTGCCAACATGCTTGGGTGGGAGCTCAATGTATGGGAGCTGAAGATGAACGGAGCTCAGTGAACGTGATGAACTTGATGCTTTCGCTTCCATGCTGGCACCCACATTTTCCGTCAAGGCATAATTAGGGCAGCTTACACTCGTCAGTGAATATTCTATTTGAAGCAGTGCAGAGGATTCAGTTTACTGTTAGATTACCAGAGATCGTGTAGGTTTTAGTTTTTCTTTCTTTCTTTTTTTGAGAATATCGTGTACTCCCTCCATCCCATAATATAAAAACATTTTTAACACTACACTAGTGCCAAAAACGTTCTTATATTACGAGGGACAGAGGGAGTAGGTTTTAGTTAATTTGAACTGAAACCACAACAGTTACTATTGAAAGGAGGGAGTATGAAGTTTGAACTTTCAAAACAATATGAAAACTAGCACACCAATCAGCGGTTAGAAGATGATACGTCCAGTGTATCTAAGCCTGAACTGTACGCAGATTCGTGCAATGTAGGACCGACGCAATGTTCCGTCTGTTCCAGGTGCAAGTTTTAGTCTGCCTTTGGTTACAAAAAAAAGTCTTTCTAGGCGCAATTTCAATCAGTAGCAGCATTTATAGACATGACCTGAATTACAATAGAATCCTAACTTAAACCTAAAGACGCCAACCAAACTTGTTATAACCAAACACTCAAGCTCAACATGGCTCCATCTACCCAGAGGACTCCATCAGGGATGCCGCCGCCACTCCACACAGGCCACACTATCTAACACAGGCCTATCCAATAACATTAATAAAAATGAAATTCAATAAAATTCCTTGTTTTGTAGATTTTTTTTAAAAGAAAAAGGATTATACTTTCTGTAGACTAACAAATATCATAAAATTTGAGTAGTTTCAGAAACAAATCAACAAAGTTTGTGTCATAAAATTAGAGACAACCGTGTATTGAGAAAACGAAGTGACAGAAAACATAAGCTTAAGAAAATGAAATCCAAGGAAAAAACAGAACCGATCCAGCAAATAATACCACAACAAAAAAAGCACAACACAGAATCAAAGTAACATAAAGGTGCAGTATTACTTAGACGTGAGACATCGAACCCTTGATCCACTACCACGAATGTTGCAACTCGCACGGAATAACTCCGACCACTCGGAAGCGAAACAATAACCACCACAACCTCAAGTCTCAGATAACCGTGTATTGAGACAACCGTGTATTGAGAAAACGAAGTGACAGAAAACATAAGCTTAAGAAAATGAAATCCAAGGAAAAAACAGAACCGATCCAGCAAATAATACCACAACAAAAAAAGCACAACACAGAATCAAAGTAACATAAAGGTGCAGTATTACTTAGACGTGAGACATCGAACCCTTGATCCACTACCACGAATGTTGCAACTCGCACGGAATAACTCCGACCACTCGGAAGCGAAACAATAACCACCACAACCTCAAGTCTCAGATAACACAGACACGATATAATAAGCAGCAGGCTTCGCCGCCTCTGCAACAGAACAACTGACTGTTTAGTCGACCTCCTCGATCTTGGGGCCAGGGCCGCCGGATGCAGCTGGGGTGTCGTCGTCCATGCCGCCCTCCATGTCGGCACCAGCACCCTGGTACATCTTGGCAATGATGGGGTTGCACAGGGCCTCCAGCTCCTTCATCTTGTCCTCGAACTCGTCCGCCTCAGCAAGCTGGTTAGTGTCCAGCCATTGGATGGCAGCATCGATGGCATCCTCAATCTTCTTCTTGTCGTCGGCCGGCAGCTTGGAGGCGATCTTCTCGTCCTTGATGGTGTTGCGCATGTTGTACGAGTAGTTCTCCAGGGCATTCTTGGACTCCACCTTCTTCTTGTGCTCCTCGTCCTCCGACTTGTACTTCTCAGCCTCCTGGACCATCTTCTCGATCTCCTCCTTGCTCAGCCTGCCCTTGTCATTGGTGATGGTGATCTTGTTCTTCTGCCCAGTCGTCTTGTCCTCAGCAGACACGTTCAGGATACCATTGGCATCAATGTCAAAGCAGACCGTGATCTGGGGAACTCCCCTGGGTGCAGGAGGGATGCCGGACAGCTCAAACTTGCCAAGGAGGTTGTTGTCACGGGTCCTTGTCCTCTCACCCTCGTACACCTGGATGAGCACACCAGGCTGGTTGTCCGAGTAGGTGGAGAAGACCTGCTCCTTCTTGGTGGGGATGGTGGTGTTCCTTGGAATCAAAACTGTCATCACACCCCCAGCTGTCTCCAGACCAAGAGAAAGAGGAGTGACATCCAATAACAGCAGGTCCTGGACCTTCTCGTTGCCCTCTCCGCTCAAGATGGCAGCCTGGACAGCAGCCCCGTAGGCAACAGCCTCATCAGGGTTGATGCTCTTGCACAGCTCCTTGCCGTTGAAGAAGTCCTGGAGAAGCTGCTGCACTTTGGGAATCCTAGTGGAACCACCAACAAGGACAACATCGTGCACAGTGCTCTTGTCCATCTTTGCATCCCTGAGACACTTCTCCACAGGCTCCATACACTTCCTGAACAGATCCATGTTCATCTCCTCAAACCTGGCCCGGGTGATGGTGGAGTAGAAGTCAATGCCCTCAAACAGCGAGTCAATCTCAATGGTGGTCTGTGCAGTGGAGGAGAGAGTCCTCTTTGCCCTCTCACAGGATGTCCTCAGCCTCCGAAGAGCTCTCGGGTTGCCACTGATGTCCTTCTTGTTCTTCCTCTTGAACTCCTGGACGAAGTGGTTGACCATCCTGTTGTCAAAGTCCTCACCACCAAGATGAGTGTCACCAGCTGTGGCTTTAACCTCAAAGATGCCCTCCTCAATGGTGAGAAGAGAGACATCAAAGGTACCACCTCCAAGATCAAAGATGAGGACATTCTTCTCACCAACACTGGAAGCCTTCTTGTCAAGACCATAAGCAATGGCAGCAGCTGTTGGCTCGTTAATGATACGAAGGACATTGATGCCAGCAATGACACCAGCATCCTTGGTAGCCTGCCTCTGCGAGTCATTGAAGTATGCAGGTACAGTGACAACAGCATTCTTCACAGTGCTGCCAAGGAAAGCTTCTGCAATCTCACGCATCTTGATGAGGACCATAGAGGATATCTCCTCAGCTGCAAACTGCTTCTCCTCACCCTTGTACTGGACATTAATCATAGGCTTGTCACCAGGTCCAGCAACAACCTTGAAGGGCCACAGCTTAATATCACTCTGGACAGTAGAATCGGTAAATCTCCGGCCAATGAGACGCTTGGCATCTGCATACGAGAGTTCACATCAGAAATTGCATAAAAAACAAACTAATACGTAAACAGTAGTCATAATATGAAAAGTTCATTCACAGATGAGACTTGGGTAGAAAACATGGTGGAAACAGGACTGTATCTAAGAGGACCCTTGTGCAATAATAAACCCTCATCATAAGCAAAGTAATATAAACAGGTAGTATATAGTAACTAGAGGCTCATTATGAGCAGCCAGTGTCGCAAAGTTCCATTCCCCCTCATTTTTTGCCATGTTTTGAGACACAATCATAAAAAAAGGCAAAAAAAAAAGTCGGATACCAAATTGCATTTAGTGTAAAAGCATGGATGCATTCATCAACATTGCATTAAACAAATCAACATAAACCTGTCATGCAATCTCAGCCGAAAGATGGTGTTCTTGTTTATAACAATCACAGTGATTCAGCAAATGGGATTGTTTGCATCACAGATTGCACAGCAACAAAACAGGTTCAGCATTTTGGCTTTCAGAATTCAAAAGTTCAGTCATATCAAAATATCTCAACAGTAAAAATAGCATGGGAGGTCAAATGGTAGTGCATGATGTCAGTTGATCATCACAGTGAATACCGAAATGTGGTATGGTTATGATATCATCACTTCTCCCATCAAGAATGAACCAGACAAAAATGAACCAGTACAACAAAATCCAGTAGGTAACAAAAAATGCAATGAGAGATTGAGCTGCAGATTGTTCAGATTGAAAACCATGAAAGCTATGGGCACATTTAGCTTGCTACACTATTTTGCCACGATCTAAAATTAGACGGGCAAAACAGAAGCAAATCACAAGGAATTTGCCCCAATTCCGCTTCACAAAACATGGTAGCAAACTTAATGGCCCAAAGCCATCCATCATAAATTCAGCAGAAAAGCGCTTGGATTTTATATCATCATCAATCTGCTAGCTCCAGAAATAAAACAAATACACCAATAATAACTAATTCAAAAGATAAAGCTACACAAATTGGCGGAGAACAGCTACAGAGAATGAGAATCAATGAAGTGTGCAGTGAACAACAGCCTGTCACAGAACCAAGTGGGATTTGATAAAGAATCGTTTCAATTCACGATCCGCTAGAATTATTCTCCAACAGAATAGCTAATTGACAATGTAGATTTAAGTCATGTTAAACCAAACACACTTGGCAAGACAAAGCAATCAAACCCTATAATACAACATAACCAATATAGATATCATCTGAGTCACATGTCCATGAAGTGTAAAATAACTCACTGTCCAGATCTACTTTACACAAATAGACTAAGTGGGACCAAACAATTAACAAGATCGAACTGCGCAAGTTATATATGTTTATACTAACAGACCTGAAACCTCAATACCAACCAGCTAACAGCTACCTCTAGTAACAAACCGTTGGCAGCACGGATCTAAGCGACCAAGACCAATAATATATACCAGACTAAAACACATGCAAATAATACTAAAACACACTTAACAGAGTAGATCGAGGTAGACTACTAATCACTTTATGAAAACAGTAAACAGATCTGAGCTTGTAACGGATGCAGAAGTAAAGAGACGCTCACCGAAGACGGTGTTGATGGGGTTCATCGCCACCTGGTTCTTGGCGGCGTCACCGATGAGGCGCTCGGAGTCGGTGAAGGCCACGTACGACGGCGTGGTGCGGTTGCCCTGGTCATTGGCAATGATTTCGACCCTGTCGTGCTGCCACACGCCGACGCACGAGTACGTCGTGCCGAGGTCGATGCCGATCGCCGGCCCATCGCCCTTCGCCGCCATCTCTCGCGCTCCGGAGAACTTGAAGCTCTCTAGGGTTTTTTTTCGGAGGAGGAGAAGCGGCGGCGGGTTGAGGAGGAGGGGGAGGACTAGGGTTTGAAGAGGAAGAGTAGAGGAGGCGGAACCGGGGATTTTGTAGGACAGAAGAGGGCTCGTGAAACTTCTTCCTGGGCTGCGGGTCGGGATATTAGAGCCGTTCAGATCTGATCCTGCGGTTGACGGCGCAGGGTGCCCTTTCCGCGGACGCCTCTCTGTTTGGAAGATGTTGCTTTTTTTCATTTTTGCGAATCTCGGTTTGGGATGTTCAAACGGCTAGTTTTTACGCTTTCGGCAAAAGAGTTTGCTTCCATATGGGTCGAAGGAATCTGATCAATCTTGGCAAAAGGCTAGCCCACACGTGTAGGCGTTAAGGGATCTAACCACACATTTTGTGTTGTATCTAAGAGTTTGATGCCAAAAATTGGCATGTCAAATTTTGGCAGCTGCCAAATATTGGCTAGAGATTGGTCGCTTGCCAATTTTCATTCCCTACCTCACAAAAAGTTGCCAAATGTTGGCAACTTCTGATTTTGCCAAATGTTGGCTTGCCAAATGTTGTAGCAAACCAATTATGCTCTAAGAGAACCAGTCCACACATCTACGTGTTGGCAAAACAAGCAGGCCCACACGTCCGGTCTTTTGCTTCGCGGTCCCTCTCACACGTCTACGTGTGGGTAAAATAGATAACGCTCACACGCCCATACGTCCGGCCTCCTACCTCACGGTCCCGCACGCCCTGCGTGACAGTCACCACGCAACCCCGCTGTTGCCATGGTCCGGACCCTCTTCCATGTCGGTTTAACTGCAGTTGTCATGTTGCTGAACTACAGTTGCCATGTCTGGCAACTATAGTTGCCATGGTTGCTCAACTACAGTTGTCATCTTAGTTCAAGTGCCAGATGCCATTTTTGGACAACTGCTGTTGTTGCCATGTATGGTCTGGTCTACTACAGTTGCCATAATTTGAAAACTTTAGGAGTTGCCACCTACTAACACTAGGCAGTTGCCATGTAGCACTAAAAAAGGCATGGCAAAATAATATATTGGGGTAAAGAGAGAGTTGTCATCTGCTTACAAACACACTAGGGCAAAACACATGGCAACTGACAGCTTTGGGTGTGGGAGAGGAGACGGGCGTGTGGGCGAACTGATAAACGCCCACACACCAGCCCCTCTGTGTGCGTGAAAGTTGGCGTGTGGGCGAACTGCTAAACGCCCACACACAGCCCCTCCGCATGGTGAACCGGACGTGTGGGCGACCGGATGAATGCTCACACACCAGCCCAGTCCTACGTGGCATAAAAAATCTGGCAAACCACGCCAAGATTCGTGCAAACACAAACGGACATTGATCCATGCGTGTGGGTGAGATGCAAACGCCCACACGTGTGGGCGTTATCTTTTCCAAAGGCTATTGTGTCGATTAACAGTTTAAAAAATGTATCTAGGTTACGTGGCTCAATTTTTACAGTGTTCGCTTCTGATGTAACTCCGCTAGCTTTGTTTGTTGCAGCCCAATGGACTATGGGTCAGTTTGGTTGCCTTCCTAGCCAACTCGTGCCTCGCCACAAGCGTGCCTGAAACCTACATGAGACTTGTTTGGATAGTATCCTAAGCATTCGACAGCATGCCTTGCCTAAAAAAGTCTGTCATCATCATTAGCCTGGATCAATCCGGGCACCACCATTAGCCTGAGGCCAGACCACCGATTTCACAAGCCTGGTGGGTGCCTGGCGATGGCTTAGTGTTAAAATATTCAGCTGGGCCAGTCGGCTCCACAGCTATACGTATTGTTGGTCCTATAAAATATTTTTCTAATGCTTTTCCAGGCCAGGGCATCAACCAAGCGTCATTCTCTCAGGCCAACCTGACCAGCATGCAACACAGGTGCTCTCATGCCCGTTCCAGGCATTGACTTTTTTCAGGCACCGTGGCCAAGACTCAAACCAAACAAGCCCTATGTCGTCCCGCTTCTCATCCTGCCCACTATTCTCTAGTGGTGACTTTGTGGGCGACCTAGACTGAGCGATGGAAGTTGATCCACGGAGGCGAACATCAAAGTTCAATGTCCATACATATGTTCATATAAATCGTTATCTATTTGGCTTGAGATTGCAACACCAAAGTCCAAGACTAAACCACCGGTGCAGGCACCTACTGTAAATCGGACTTGGATTGCACCACCATCGAGTTGTCGTAAAATGAATGTTGATGTCGCGGTTGACAAGAACATGATGAGGGGCTTTATAACGGATGTGTGCCACAATGATGTTAGCTCGTATATAGGTTCGCCAGCTCTTGTTTACTAGGGTTTGACGGGTCCTACAATCCTCAAGGCTCTTGCATATTGAGAAGCCTTTGCTCTGGCAAAGGATCTTATGTTTTAACATATCAAAGTTGCATCAGACTGCAAAACAGTGGTCATCGCTATCCACAGTGGCACATTGGGCCTAATAGCACCAGTTGTGAAGGAGATATGAGAAAATACAAGGGACTTTCTTTCTTGCAATTTTATTTTGAAGGCCGGCTTTCAAACATGGGGTCGCATAGGTAAGTTGGACATGCTTTACATCAAGATGTTGAGGGACGCCATTTGTGGCTGCTACGTGGTTAGGACCGGAGGTTGAGCCTGAGGCGGCCGACAAGTTCTCGAGCCGATCTAGCATCTAGCCAGAGAGGATGAGGTCACCACGTGAATCAGCGGTATATTCGAAGCTTCCGAATGCGACCACCTGGTTCGGGGCGAAATTCTCGTCACAGTCGAGGCGACCCGTCGGGTTGGCATGTAGGACGATGCTGCCGAAACCGAAGAGCTGGCCCCGGACGAATATGTCATCGCAGCCGGTGTTGTAGTTGATCTGCAGATGAGCCATTGGTCCTTTTTCGATCACACGGCGGAACTCTCAATGAAAGCACCAATATCGATACTAAAACTGGCAGACCTCGGGTAGGGGGTCCCGAGTTGTGGATCTATGGGTAACAGGAGATGAAGGGGACAATATTTACCCAGGTTCGGGCCCTCTTGAAGACGTAATACCCTATGTCCTGCTTTGATTGTATTTATGATGATGTATCGGGTACAAGCTTGATCTACCTTGAGATCGTAAGTTGTGTTCTAACCCTAAGGCTAGGTGATTGTAATTGTGATCATCCTCTTTACGGACTAAACCCCTCAGTTTATAACTTTATATAGACACTGGGGTACCTAGGGGTACACATGGTCGGTTGTCAATCCAGGAATTCACATGTCGTCTGCCGATGCAGTCCCTGGAGTACAGGTCAAGTCTTCGGCAGAGTCCACCTTGATGACACTGAAGTGTGAGGCTTCCGGAGTCGTCCCTTGTAAGAATGGTGGGACGTAAGCTTGACCCATGGACTATGGGTCAACTAGGTTGGTACCCCCTAGTCCAAGACACCATCAAGTGCCATTATTCAAAAGCAAAAGGAATCAGGATTAGACATGACTAATATAAATATTGCAAGGTTTTTGAATGTGTCAAAACTAAAGACGAAGGCTCTACCACAAAGAAAGCATGAGAAACACCAGATAAGCCATATGCGTTAAATAGACTATGAAGCTAGATTAATGACTCTAGTGCAAGTGCAGACTGTTGGAAATATGCTCTAGAGGCAATAATATTGTATTATTAGGATGGAAATATGCACTAGAGGCAATAATAAAATGGTTAATATTATATTTTCTTAATCATGATAAAGGTTATTATTCATGCAAGAATTGTATTGACCGAAACTTAAATACATGTGTGGATGCATAAACAAATACCGTGTCCCTAGTGAGCCTCTACTAGACTAGCTCGTTGATCAAAGATGGTTAAGGTTTCCTAACCATAGACATGAGTTGTCATTTGACAACGGGACCACATCATTAGGAGAATGATGTGATGGACAAGACCCAACCGTTAGCATAGCATATGATCGTTCAGTTTATTGCTACTGCTTTCTTAATGTCAAATATGTTCCTTCGACAATGAGATCATGCAACTCCTGGATATCGGAGGAATACCTTGTGTGCTATCAAACGTCACAACGTAGCTGGGTGATCACAAAGATCCTCTACAAGTATCTCTGAAGGTGTGTGTTGAGTTAGTGTGAATCGAGATTGGGATTTGTCACTCTGTGTATCAGAGAGGTATCTCTGGGCCCTCTCGGTAATACGCATCACAAGAAGCTTGCAAGCAAAGTGACTAAGGAGTTAGTTGCAAGATGGTGTGTTACGGAATGAGTAAAGAGACTTGCTGGTAATGAGATTGAACTAGGTATAGAGATACCGACGATCGAATCTCGGGCAAGTAACATACCGACAGACAAAGGGAATTACGTATGTTGTCATAAAGGTTCAACCGATAAAAGATCTTCGTATAATATGTAGGAATCAATATGGGCATCTAGGTCCCACTATTGGTTATTGATCGAAGAGGTGTCTCGGTCATGACTACATAATTCCCGAACCCGTAGGGTCGCAAGCTTAACGTTTGTTGATGATAGAGTAGTATTGGAATATTTGACTTGTTAAACAAATGTTGTTCGGAGTCTCGGATGAGATCCTGGACGTCACAAGGAGTCTCGGAATGGTCGAGAGGTAATGATTTATACATGGGAAGTCATATCTTGGGTTCCGAAAAAAGGTCGGTATTATATCGGGAAGCTTCCAGAAGGTTCCGGAGGATTCCGGAGGGGTGCGAAAATCCACAAGTGGGTTCACCACGACCCAAGGGATAGCATGGGCTGCGGGAAGGCGCTCTGGCCTTATTGGGCTAGGCGCACCAAGTCCTCAAAAGCCCATGTGGCTAGGGAAGGCGAAAAAGGAAGGAGTCCTAGTAGGAATAGGATTGGACTTGGAGTCCAAGTCCTCTCCCCCATAGCTGCGCCCTAGGGCTTGGAGGGGCTGTTTCCCATGCCCCTCCACCTATATAGAGAGAGAGAGGGGAGGGGCGCCCCAAGAGGATACACCAAGCCCTTGGTGTTGGAAATATGCCCTAGAGGCAATAATAAAAGCATTATTATTATATTTCTTTGTTCATGATAATTGTCTTTATTCATGCTATAATTGTATTATCCAGAAATCGTAATACATGTGTGAATAACAGACACCAACATGTCCCTAGTAAGCCTCTAGTTGACTAGCTCGTTGATCAATAGATAGTCATGGTTTCCTGGCTATGGACATTGGATGTCATTGATAACGGGATCACATCATTAGGATAATGATGTGATGGACAAGACCCAATCCTAAGCATAGCGTGAGATCGTGTAGTTCGTTTGCTAGAGCTTTTCTAATGTCAAGTATCTTTTCCTTTGACCATGAGATCGTGTAACTCCCGGATACCGTAGGAGTGCTTTGGGTGTATCAAACGTCACAACGTAACGTGACTATAAAGGTGCATTACAGGTATCTCTGAAAGTGTCTGTTGGGTTGACACGGATCGAGACTGGGATTTGTCACTCCGTATGACGGAGAGATATCACTGGGCCCACTCGGTAATGCATTATCATAATGAGCTCAAAGTGACCAAGTGTCTGGTCACGGGATCATGCATTACGGTACGAGTAAAGTGACTTGCCGGTAACGAGATTGAATGAGGTATTGGGATACCGACGATCGAATCTCGGGCAAGTAACATATCGATTGACAAAGGGAATTGCATACGGGGTTGATTAAATCCTCGACATCGTGGTTCATCCGATGAGATCATCGTGGAGCATGTGGGAGCCAACATGGGTATCCAGATCCCACTGTTGGTTATTGACCGGAGAGCGATCTTGGTCATGTCTACATGTCTCCCGAACCCGTAGGGTCTACACACTTAAGGTTCTGTTATGCTAGGGTTGTAGGGATATGTATATGCAGTAACCCGAATGTTGTTCGGAGTCCCGGATGAGATCCCGTACGTCGCGAGGAGTTCCGGAATGGTCCGGAGGTAAAGATTTATATATGGAAGTCCTGTTTCGAGCATCGGGACAAGTTTCGTGGTTATCGGTATTGTACCGGGACCACCGGAAGGGTCCCGGGGGTCCACCGGGTGGGTCCACCTGTCCCGGGGGGCCACATGGGCTGTAGGGGGTGCGCCTTGGCCTACATGGGCCAAGGGCACCAGCCCCACTAGGCCCATGCGCCTAGGGTTTCCATGGGGGAGGAGTCCTACTAGTGGAAGGCACCTCCTAGGTGCCTTGGGGGGAGGGAAACCCCCCTTGGCCGCCACCCCCCTAGGAGATTGGATCTCCTAGGGCCGGCCATCCCCCCTTGGCCCTCCTATATATAGTGGGGGAGAGGAGGGACTTCACACCTTGGCCTTTGGTTGCCTCCTTCTCCCTCTCCAACACCTCCTCCTCCTCCATAGTGCTTAGAGAAGCTCTGCCGGAGTACTGCAGCTCCATCAACACCACGCCGTTGTGCTGCTACTGGTGCCATCTCCCTCAACCTCTCCTCCCTCCCTTGCTGGATCAAGAAGGAGGAGACGTGGCTGTTCCGTACGTGTGTTGAACGTGGAGGTGCCGTTCGTTCGGTGCTAGGATCTCCGGTGATTCGAATCACGTCGTGTTCGACTACATCATCCCCGTTCTT
Organism: Triticum timopheevii; assembly: GCA_963921465.1. Taxonomy (NCBI): domain Eukaryota; kingdom Viridiplantae; phylum Streptophyta; class Magnoliopsida; order Poales; family Poaceae; genus Triticum; species Triticum timopheevii. The sequence continues at coordinate 113,499,239 of OY997270.1, forward strand.
TGAACGCTTCCGCTCGCGATCTACAAGGTACGTAGATGCATCTAATGACTCATTGCTAGATGAACTCATAGATGGATCTTGGTGAAACCGTAGGAAAATTTTTTGTTTTCTGCAACGTTCCCCAACAGTGGCATCATGAGCTAGGTCTATGCGTAGTTCTCTTGCACGAGTAGAACACAATTTGTTGTGGGCGTAGATTTGTCAACTTTCTTGCCGCTACTAGTCTTATCTTGCTTCAGCGGTATTGTGGGATGAAGCGGCCTGGACCAACCTTACACGTACGCTTACGTGAGACCGGTTCCACCGACTAACATGCACAAGTTGCATAAGGTGGCTGGCGGGTGTCTGTCTCTCCTACTTTAGTTGAAGCGGATTCGATGAAAAGGGTCCTTATGAAGGGTAAATAGAAGTTGACAAATCACGTTGTGGCTTTCACGTAGGCAAGAAAACGTTCTTGCTAGAACCCTACTTCAGCCACGTAAAACATGCAACAACAATTAGAGGACGTCTAACTTGTTTTTGCAGCAAGTGCTTTGTGATATGATATGGCCAAAGTTGTGATGAATGATGAATGATCTATATGTCATGTATGAGATGTTCATGCTATTGTAATAGGAATCACGACTTGCATGTCGATGAGTATGACAACCGGCAGGAGCCATAGGAGTTGTCTTTATTTTTTGTATGACCTGCGTGTCATTGAAGAACGCCATGTAAACTACTTTACTTTATTACTAAACGCGTTAGTCATAGAAGTAGAAGTAGTCGTTGGCGTGACAACTTCATGAAGACACGATGATGGACATCATGATGATGGAGATCATGGTGTCATGCCGGTGACAAGATGATCATGGAGCCCCGAAGATGAAGATCAAAGGAGCTATATGATATTGGCCATATCATGTCACTACTTTATATAATTGCATGTGATGTTTATTATGTTTTATGCATCTTGTTTACTTAGGACGACGGTAGTAAATAAGATGATACCTTACAAAATTTCAAGAAGTGTTCTCCCCTAACTGTGCACCGTTGCTATAGTTCGTCGTTTCGAAGCACCACGTGATGATCGGGTGTGATAGATTCTTACGTTCACATACAACGGGTGTAAGACAGTTTTACACAGCGAAAACACTTAGGGTTAACTTGACGAGCCTAGCATGTACAGACATGGCCTCGGAACACGGAGACCGAAAGGTCGAACACGAGTCGTATGGAAGATACGATCAACATGAGAATGTTCACCGACGATGACTAGTCCGTCTCACGTGATGATCGGACACGGCCTAGTCGACTCGGATCATGTAACACTTAGATGACCAAAGGGATGTCAAATCTGAGTGGGAGTTCATTATAATTTGATTAGATGAACTTAATTATCATGAACTTAGTCTAAATATTTTACAATATGTCTTGTAGATCAAATGGCCAACATAGTCCTCAACTTCAACGCGTTCCTAGAGAAAACCAAGCTGAAAGACGATGGCAGCAACTATACGGACTGGGTCCGAAACCTGAGGATCATCCTCATAGCTGCCAAGAAAGATTATGTCCTACAAGCACCGCTAGGTGATGCACCTGTTCTCCCTGCAGAACAAGACATTATGAACGCTTGGCAGGCACGTTCCGATGACTACTCCCTCGTTCAGTGTGGCATGCTTTACAGCTTAGAGCCGGGGCTCCAAAAGCGTTTTGAGAGACATGGAGCATATGAGATGTTCGAAGATCTGAAAATGGTTTTCCAAGCTCATGCCCGGGTCGAGAGATATGAAGTCTCCGACAAATTCTTCAGCTGTAAGATGGAGGGAAATAGTTCTGTCAGTGAGCACATACTCACTATGTCTGGGTTACATAACCGCTTGACTCGGCTGGGAGTTAATCTCCCGGATGATGTGACAGAATCCTCCAGTCGCTTCCACCAAGCTACAAGAGCTTTGTGATGAACTTCAATATGCAGGGGATGGAAAAGACCATTCCTGAAGTATTTGCTATGCTGAAATCAGCAGAGGTAGAAGTCAAGAAGGAACATCAAGTGTTGATGGTCAATAAAACCACTAAGTTCAAGAAGGGCAAGGGTAAAAAGAACTTCAAGAAGGACGGCAAGGTAGTTGCCGCGCCCAGCAAGCAAGCTGCCGGGAAGAAGCCAAAGAATGGACCCAAGCCCGAGACTGAGTGCTTTTATTGCAAGGAAAGTGGTCACTAGAAGCGGAACTGCCCCAAATACTTAGCGGACAAGAAGGCCAGCAAAACCAAAGGTATATTTGATATACATGTAATTGATGTGTACCTTACCAGTAATCGTAGTGACTCCTGGGTATTTGATACCGGTGCCGTTGCTCATATTTGTAACACACAGCAGGAGCTGCGGAATAAACGGAGACTGGCGAAGGACGAGGTGACGATGCGCGTCGGGAATGGTTCCAAGGTCGATGTGATCGCCGTCGGCACGCTACCTCTACATTTACCTACGGGATTAGTTTTGAACCTCAATAATTGTTATTTTGTGCCAAGTTTGAGCATGAACATTGTATCAGGATCTCGTTTAATTTGAGATGGCTACTCATTTAAATCCGAGAATAATGGTTGTTCTATTTATATGAGAGATATGTTTTATGGTCATGCTCCGATGGTGAATGGTTTATTCTTTATGAATATTGAGCGTAATGCTACACATATTCATAGTGTAAGTACCAAAAGATGTAAGATTGATAGTGATAGTCCCACATACTTGTGGCACTGCCGCCTTGGTCACATAGGTGTCAAACGCATGAAGAAGCTCCATGCTAATGGACTTTTAGAGTCTCTTGATTACGAATCATTTGACACGTGCGAACCATGCCTCATGGGTAAAATGACCAAGACTCCGTTCTCAGGAACAATGGAGCGAGCAACCAATTTATTGGAAATCATACATACTGATGTGTGCGGTCCAATGAGTGTTGAGGCTCGCGGTGGCTATCGTTATGTTCTCACCCTCACTGATGACTTGAGTAGATATGGGTATGTCTACTTAATGAAACACAAGTCTGAGACCTTTGAAAAGTTAAAGGAATTTCAGAGTGAAGTTGAGAATCAACGTGACAGGAAAATCAAGTTTCTACGATCAGATCGTGGAGGAGAATACTTGAGTCACGAGTTTGGTACACACTTAAGAAAATGTGGAATAGTTTCACAACTCATGCCGCCTGGAACACCTCAGCGTAATGGTGTGTCCGAACGTCGTAATCGCACTCTATTAGATATGGTGCGATCTATGATGTCTCTTGCCGATTTACCACTATCCTTTTGGGGCTATGCTTTAGAGACTGCCGCATTCACTTTAAATAGGGCACCGTCGAAATCCGTTGAGACGACACCATATGAATTATGGTTTGGGAAGAAACCTAAGCTGTCGTTTCTAAAAGTTTGGGGATGCGATGCTTATGTCAGGAAACTTCAACCTGAAAAGCTCGAACCCAAATCGGAAAAATGCGTCTTCATAGGATACCCTAAAGAAACTGTTGGGTATATCTTCTACCTCAGATCCGAAGGCAAGATCTTTGTTGCCAAGAATGGGTCCTTTCTGGAGAAAGAGTTTCTCTCGAAATAAGTAAGTGGGAGGAAAGTAGAGCTTGATGAAGTATTACCTCTTGAACCGGAAAATGGCGCAACTCAAGAAAATGTTCCTGAGGTGCCTGCACCGACTAGAGAGGAAGTTAATGATAATGATCAAGATACTTCTGATCAAGCTCCTACTGAAATTCGAAGGTCCACAAGGACACGTTCCGCACCAGAGTGGTACGGCAACCCTGTCTTGGAAATCATGTTGTTAGACAACAGTGAACCTTCGAACTATGAAGAAGCGATGGCGGGCCCGGATTCCGACAAATGGCTAGAAGCCATGAAATCCGAGATAGGATCCATGTATGAAAACGAAGTATGGACTTTGACTGACTTGCCCGTAGAACGGCGAGCCATAGAAAATAAATGGATCTTTAAGAAGAAGACAGACGCGGATGGTAATGTGACCATCTATAAAGCTCGGCTTGTCGCTAAGGGTTATCGACAAGTTCAAGGGGTTGACTACGATGAGACTTTCTCACCGGTAGCGAAGCTGAAGTCCGTCCGAATCATGTTAGCAATTGCCGCATTTTATGATTATGAAATTTGGCAAATGGACGTCAAAACGGCATTCCTTAATGGTTTCCTTAAGGAAGAATTGTATATGATGCAGCCGGAAGGTTTTGTCGATCCTAAGAATGCTGACAAGGTGTGCAAGCTCCAACGCTCGATTTATGGGCTGATGCAAGCATCTCGGAGTTGGAACATTCGTTTTGATGAGATGATCAAAGCGTTTGGGTTCTCACAGACTTATGGAGAAGCCTGTGTTTACAAGAAAGTGAGTGGGAGCTCTGTAGCATTTCTCATACTATATGTAGATGACATACTTTTGATGGGAAATGATATAGAACTTTTGGACATCATTAAGGCCTACTTGAATAAGAGTTTTTCAATGAAGGACCTTGGAGAAGCTGCTTATATATTAGGCATCAAGATCTATAGGGATAGATCAAGACGCCTCATAGGTCTTTCACAAAGCACATATCTTGATAAGATTTTGAAGAAGTTCAAAATGGATCAGTCCAAGAAAGGGTTCTTGCCTGTTTTGCAAGGTGTGAAATTGAGCTCAGCTCAATGTCCGACCACGGCAGAAGATATAGAAGAGATGAGTGTCATCCCCTATGCCTCAGCCATAGGTTCTATTATGTATGCCATGCTGTGTACCAGACCTGATGTAAACCTTGCCGTAAGTTTGGTAGGAAGGTACCAAAGTAATCCCGGCAAGGAACACTGGACAGCGGTCAAGAATATCCTGAAGTACCTGAAAAGGACTAAGGAAATGTTTCTCGTTTATGGAGGTGACAAAGAGCTCGTCGTAAAGGGTTACGTCGACGCTAGCTTCGACACAGATCTGGATGACTCTAAGTCACAAACTGGATACGTGTATATTTTGAATGGTGGGGCAGTAAGCTGGTGCAGTTGCAAGCAGAGCGTCGTGGCGGGATCTACATGTGAAGCGGAGTACATGGCAGCCTCGGAGGCAGCACATGAAGCAATATGGGTGAAGGAGTTCATCACCGACCTAGGAGTCATACCCAATGCGTCGGGGCCGATCAAGCTCTTCTGTGACAACACTGGAGCTATTGCACTTGCCAAGGAGCCCAGGTTTCACAAGAAGACAAGGCACATCAAGCGTCGCTTCAACTCCATTCGTGAAAATGTTCAAGATGGAGACATAGAGATTTGTAAAATACATACGGACCTGAATGTAGCGGATCCGTTGACTAAACCTCTCCCTAGAGCAAAACATGATCAACACCAGAATTCCATGGGTGTTCGATTCATCACAATGTAACTAGATTATTGACTCTAGTGCAAGTGGGAGACTGTTGGAAATATGCCCTAGAGGCAATAATAAAAGCATTATTATTATATTTCTTTGTTCATGATAATTGTCTTTATTCATGCTATAATTGTATTATCCGGAAATCGTAATACATGTGTGAATAACAGACACCAACATGTCCCTAGTAAGCCTCTAGTTGACTAGCTCGTTGATCAATAGATAGTCATCGTTTCCTGGCTATGGACATTGGATGTCATTGATAACGGGATCACATCATTAGGATAATGATGTGATGGACAAGACCCAATCCTAAGCATAGCGTGAGATCGTGTAGTTCGTTTGCTAGAGCTTTTCTAATGTCAAGTATCTTTTCCTTTGACCATGAGATCGTGTAACTCCCGGATACCGTAGGAGTGCTTTGGGTGTATCAAACGTCACAACGTAACTGGGTGACTATAAAGGTGCATTACAGGTATCTCCGAAAGTGTCTGTTGGGTTGACACGGATCGAGACTGGGATTTGTCACTCCGTATGACAGAGAGATATCACTGGGCCCACTCGGTAATGCATCATCATAATGAGCTCAAAGTGACCAAGTGCCTGGTCACGTGATCATGCATTACGGTACGAGTAAAGTGACTTGCCGGTAACGAGATTGAACGAGGTATTGGGATACCGATGATCGAATCTCGGGCAAGTAACATATCGATTGACAAAGGGAATTGCATACGGGGTTGATTAAATCCTCGACATCGTGGTTCATCCGATGAGATCATCGTGGAGTATGTGGGAGCCAACATGGGTATCCAGATCCCGCTGTTGGTTATTGACCGGAGAGCGATCTCGGTCATGTCTACATGTCTCCCGAACCCGTAGGGTCTACACACTTAAGGTTCGGTTACGCTAGGGTTGTAGGGATATGTATATGCAGTAACCCGAATGTTGTTCGGAGTCCCGGATGAGATCCCGGACGTCGCGAGGAGTTCTGGAATGGTCCGGAGGTAAAGATTTATATATGGAAGTCCTGTTTCAGGCATCGGGACAAGTTTCGGGGTTATCGGTATTGTACCGGGACCACCGGAAGGGTCCCGGGGGTCCATCGGGTGGGTCCACCTGTCCCGGGGGGGCACATGGGCTGTAGGGGGTGCGCCTTGGCCTACATGGGCCAAGGGCACCAGCCCCACTAGGCCCATGCGCCTAGGGTTTCCATGGGGGAGGAGTCCTACTAGTGGAAGGCACCTCCTAGGTGCCTTGGGGGGGAGGGAAACCCCCCTTGGCTGCCGCCCCCCTAGGAGATTGGATCTCCTAGGGCCGGCCACCCCCCCTTGGCCCTCCTATATATAGTGGGGGAGAGGAGGGACTTCACACCTTGGCCTTTGGTTGCCTCCTTCTCCCTCTCCAACACCTCCTCCTCCTCCATAGTGCTTAGCGAAGCTCTGCCGGAGTACTGCAGCTCCATCAACACCACACCGTCGTGGCTGTTCCGTACGTGTGTTGAACGCGGAGGTGCCGTCCGTTCGGTGCTAGGATCTCCGGTGATTCGAATCACGTCGTGTTCGACTACATCATCCCCGTTCTTTGAACGCTTCCGCTCGCGATCTACAAGGTACGTAGATGCATCTAATGACTCGTTGCTAGATGAACTCATAGATGGATCTTGGTGAAACCATAGGAAATTTTTTTGTTTTCTGCAACGTTCCCCAACACTTGGCGCCCATCTCTCTCCCGTTACTCCATAGTTCCACCGCCTCGTCCTGGTGACACTTAGCGATGCGCTGTCGGTGTTCCACCACCACCATCACCACCACGTCATCGTGTTGGTTGTGATATCATCTACTTCTCCTCTCCCGCTTGCTGGATCAAGAAGGAGGAGACGTCATCGATCCGCACGTGTGCTAAACTCAGAGGTGCCATCCGTTCGGCACTAGATCGATTAGATCGTGATCGGATCGCGAAGAGTATGACTACATCAACCGCATGATAAATGCTTCCACTTAGCAATCGACAAGGGTACATAGATGCTCTTCCCTTTCGTAGATATGCATCTCCGTGGATAGATCTTGCATGTGCATAGAATTTTTTTTGTTTGCCATGCAACGTTCCCCAACAGTGGCATCATGAGCCAGGTCTATGCGTATATGATATGCACGAGTAGAACACAAAGAAGTTGTGGGCGGTGATGTTCATACCGCTTACCACCAACGTCTTATTTTTGATTCGGCGGCATTGTGCGATGAAGCGGCCCGGACCAACCTTACATGTCCACGCACATGAGACCGGTTCCACCGACTGACATGCAACTTGTTTTGCATAAAGGTGGTTGGCAGGTGTCTGTTTCTCCTAGTTTAGTTAAATCGAATTTGACTACGGCCAGTCCTTGAAGAAGGTTAAAATAGTAAACTTGATAACCACCGTTGTGGTTTTGCGTAGGTAATAACGGTTCTTGCTAGTTGCCCGTAGCAGCCATGTAAAACTTGCAACAAAAAAGTAGAGGACATCCAACTTGTTTTTGCAGGGCATGTTGTGATGTGATATGGTAAAGACGTGATGTGAATATACGTTGTTGTATGAGATGATCATGTTTTATAATATCGACAACCGACAGGAGCCTTAGGGTTGTCTTTTAATTATTGTATGAAATGTAAGCGCCATGTAATTGCTTTACTTTATCGTTATGCGTTAGCAATAATTGTAGAAGCAATAGTTGGCGAGGCAACCCCGACGCAAGAATGGAGATCGACGTGTCGAGCTGGTGACGATGGAAATCATTAAGATGCTTTGGAGATGGAGATCAAAAGCACAAGATGATGATGGCCATATCATGTCACATATTTTGATTGCATGTGATGTTTATCCTTTATGCATCTTATTTGGGAAAATTTTGTTTTTGCCACTCCAAATTTTGCCAATTTTCCTTATGCCACTTTAGATTTTGTCATTTCACTTTTGCCACGCTTCGCTTTTGACAATTGTCACAATTGCCATTCCATTGCAAAAGCAGAATAATTTTATTTCATTTTTGCCACTCTTAGCTTTTGAAATGTATCACAATTGCCACTCTGAAAATTTTGCTTTTGCCACGGGAATGGCAATTGTGATAATTGTCAAAAACTAAGAGTGGCGAAAGTGAAATGTCAAAATCTAGAGTGGCATAAGGAAAATTGGCAAAATCTAGAGTGGCAAAAACAAAATTTTCCCATCTTATTTTGCTTAGAATGACGGTAGCATTATAAGATGACCCCTTCACTTAATTTCAAGATAAAAGTGTTCTCCCTGAGTATGCACCGTTGCCAAAGTTCATCGTTTTGAAGCACCACATGATGATCGGGTGTGATAGACTCTACGTTCACATACAATGGGTGTAAGCCAGTTTTGCACACTCAAAATACTTGGGTTAAACGTGAGAGCCTAGCATGTACAGACATGGTCTCGGAACACTAGAGACCAAAAGGTCGAACATGAGTCATATACTAGATATGATCAACATAAAGATGTTCACCATTGAAGACTACTCCATCTCACGTAATGATCGGACATGGTTTAGTTGATTTGGATCATGTATCACTTAGACAACTTGAGGGATGTTGAATTAAGTGGGAGTCCATTAGTAATTTGATTAATTGAACTAAGATTTATCATGAACATAGTCAAAATGTCTTTGCAAATTATGTTGTAATTCAATAGCTCGCGATGTAGCTTCCACATTTTTTTGATACGTTCCTAGAGAAAACTAAGTTGAAAGATGATGGTAGCAATAATGCGGACTAGGTCCATGATCTCAGGATTATCCTCATTGCCGAACAAAAGAATTATGCCCTTGATGCACCACTAGGTGACAGACCTGCTGTAGGAGCTGATACAGACATTATGAACATTTAACAAGCTCAATCTGATGACTACTTGATATTTTAGTGCGCCATGCTTTACGGCTTAGAATCGGGGCTCCAAAGATGTTGAACGCCATGGGACATATGAGATGTTCCAAGAGCTGAAATAGGTATTTCAGGCTCATGCCCGTGTTGAGAGGTATGAGACCTCTAACAAGTACTTTGCCTACAAGATGGAGGAGAATAGCTCAGCCAGTGAGCATGTGCTCAAAATGTCTGGGGTACTACAATCGCTTGAATCAAGTGGGAGTTAATCTTCCAGATAAGATAGTGATTGACAGAGTTCTCCAATCACTATCACCAAGCTACTAGAGCTTCGTGATGAACTGTAATATGCAAGGGATGACGAAAATGATTCCCAAGCTCTTCGCGATGCTAAAATCGGCGGAGGTAGAAATCAAGAAAGAGCATCAAGTGGTGATGGTTAACAAGACCACCAGTTTTAAGAAAAAGGGCAAGGGAAAGAAACGGAACTTCAAGAAGAGCGACAAGCAAGTTGCCACTCCCGTGAAGAAGCCCAAAGCTGGACCCAAGCCTAAAACTGAGTGCTTCTACTACAAAGGAAATGGTCACTAGAAGCGGAACTGCCCCAAATACTTGGCAGATAAGAAGGATGGCAAAGTAAACAAAGGTATATTTTGATATACATGTCATTGATGTGTACCTTATTGGTGCTTGTAGTAGCCCCTGGGTATTTGATACTGGTTCTGTTGCTGAGATTAATAACTCGAAACAGGAGTTGCAGAATATACGGAGACTAGTTAAGGGCGAGGTAACGATGTATGTTGGAAGTGTTTCCAAGATTGATATGATCACCATCGCACACTCCCTCTACCTTCGGGATTAGTGTTGAGCCTAAATAAATGTTATTTGGTGTTTGTGTTGAGCATGAACATGATTAGATCATGTTTATTGCAATACGATTATTCATTTAAGTCAGAGAATAATTGTTGTTATGTTTACATGAATAAAACCTTCTATGGTCATACACACAATGTAAATGGTTTATTGAATCTCGATCGTAGGGATACACATATTCATAATATTGATGCCAAAAGATACAAAATTGATAGTGATAGTGCAACATACTTGTGGCACTATCGTTTAGGTCATATTGTTGTAAAGCGCACGAAGAAACTCCATGCAGATGGACTTTTGGAATCACTAGATTATGAATCATTTGATACTTGCGAGCCATGCCTCATGGACAAGATGACTAAAACTCCATTCTCCGGAACAATGGAGCGAGCTAATGACTTATTGGAAATAATACATACCGATGCATGTGGTCCGATGAGTGTTGAAGCACGCGGCGGGTATCGTTATTTTCTCACCTTTACAGATGATTTGAGTAGGTATGAGTATATCTACTTGATGAAACACAAGTCTAAAATGTTTGAAAAGTTCAAAGAATTCCAGAGTGAAGTGGAGAATTATCGTAACAAGAAAAAAAGTTTCTACGATCTGATAGCGGAGGCGAATATTTGAGTTACGAGTTTGGCCTTCATTTGAAACAATGTGGAATAGTTTCACAACTCACGCCACCCGGAACACCACAGCGTAATGGTGTGTCCGAACATCGTAACCATACTTTATTAGATATGGTGCGTTCTATGATGTCTCTTGCCGATTTGCCACTATTGTTTTGGGGTTATGCATTAGAGACAACCGCATTCACGTTAAATAGGGCACCGTCTAAATCCATTGAGATGACACCATATGAATTGTGGTTTGGCAAGAAACCTAAGCCGTCGTTTCTTAAAAGCTTGGGGATGCGACGCTTATGTCAAAAGGCTTCAGCCTGATAAGCTCGAACCCAAAGCAGAGAAGTGTGTCTTCATAGGATACCCGAAAGAAACTATTGGGTATACCTTCTACCATAGATCTGAAGGCAAAATCTTTGTTGCTAAGAATGGGTCCTTTCTAGAGAAGAAGTTTCTCTTGAAAGAAGTGAGTGGGAGGAAAGTAGAACTTGATGAGGTAGTTGTACCTTCTCTCGAATTGGAAAGTAGCACATCAGAGAAAGTTGTTCCCGTGATGCCTACACCAACCAGAGAGGAAGCAAATGATGATGATCATTAAACTTCAGATCAAGTTACTATTGAACCTCATAGGTCGACCAGAACACGTTCCACACCAGAGTGGTACGGCAATCCTGTCCTGCAAGTCATGTTGTTGGACAACAGTGAACCTATGAACTATGAAGAAACTATGATGAGCCCAGATTCCGAAAATGGCTTGAGGCCATGAAATCTGAGATAGGATACATGTATGAGAACAAAGTGTGGAGTTTGGTGACTTTGCCCGATGATCGGCAAGCCATAAAGAATAAATGGATCTTTAAGAGGAAGACGAACACTGGCGGTAATATCACTGTCTACAAAGCTCGATTTGTTGCAAAAGGTTTTCGACAAGTTCAAGGGGTTGACTATGATGAGACTTTCTCACCCGTAGCAATGCTTAAGTCTGTCCAAATCATGTTCGCAATTACCTCATTTTATGATCATGAAATCTCGCAAATGGATGTCAAAAAACTTGCATTCCTTAACAGGTTTCTTAACGAAGAGTTGTATATGATGCAACCAGAAGTTTTTGTCGATCCTAAAGGTGCTAACAAATTGTGCAAGCTCCAGCGATCCATCTATGGACTGGTGCAAGCATCTCGGAGTTGGAATATATGCTTTGATGAGGTGATCAAAGCATATGGTTTTATATAGACTTATGGCGAAGCCTGTATTTACAAGAAAATGAGAGGGAACTCTGTAGCATTTCTGATATTATATGTGGATGACATATTGCTGATTGGAAATGATATAGAATTTTTGGATAGCATAAAAGGATAATTGAATAAGAATTTTTCAATGAAAGACCTCGGTGAAGCTACTTACATATTTAGCATCAAAATCTATAGAGATAGATCAAGACGTTTAATAGGACTTTCACAAAGCACATACCTTGAGAAAGTTTTGAAGGAGTTCAAAATGGATCAGTCAAAGAAAGGGTTCTTGCCTGTATTCAAGGTGTGAAGTTGAGTAAGAGTCAAAGCCCGAGCACGGCAAAAGATAGAGAGAGAATGAAAGTCATTCCCTATGCCCCAACCATAAGTCTATAAAGTATGCGAGGCTATTTACCAGACCTATTGTGTGCCTTGCCATGAGTTTGTCAAGGGGGTACAATAGTGATCGAGGAGTAGATCACTGGACAACGGTCAAAATTATCCTTAGGTACCTAAAGAGGACTAAGGAAATGTTTATCAGTTCTGGAGGTGATAAAGAGTTCATCGTAAAGGGTTACGTCGATGCAAAGCTTTGACACTGATTTGGATGACTCTGAATCTCAATCTGGATACGTATTGAACGTGGGAGAAATTAGCTAGAGTAGCTCTATGCAGAGCATTGTAGACATAGATATTTGGAAAGTACACACGAATCTGAATGTTGCATACCCGTTGACTAATAAACCTCTCTCACAAGCAAAACATGATCACATTTTAGAACCCTTTGGGTGTTAATCACATGGCGATGTGAACTAGATTATTGACTCTAGTGAACTCTTTGGGTGTTAATCACATGGCGATGTGAACTACATTATTGACTCTAGTGCAAGTGGGAGACCGGTGGAAATATGCACTAGAGGCAATAAAATGGTTATTATTATATTTCCTTAATCATGATAAGGTTTATTATTCATGCTATAATTGTATTAATGGAAACTTAAATACATGTGTGGATACATAAACAAATACCGTGTCCCTAGTGAGCCTCTACTAGACTAGCTCGTTGATCAAAGATGGTTAAGGTTTCCTAACCATAGACATGAGTTGTCATTTGATAACGGGGCCACACCATTAGGAGAATGATGTGATGGACAAGACCCAACCGTTAGCATAGCATATGATCTTTCAGTTTATTGCTACTGCTTTCTTAATGTCAAATACATGTTCCTTCGACCATGAGATCATGCAACTCTCGGATACCGAAGGAATACCTTGTGTGCTATCAAACATCACAACATAATTGGGTGATCATAAAGATGCTCTACAGGTATCTCCGAAGGTGTCTGTTGAAATGGTGTGAATTGAGATTGGGATTTGTCTCTCTATGTATCAGAGAGGTATCTCTGTGCCCTACTCGGTAATACACATCATAAGAAGCTTGCAAGCAAAGTGACTAAGGAGTCAGTTGCAAGATGGTGTGTTACAGAACGAGTAAAGAGACTTCCCGGTAACGAGATTGAACTAGGTATAGAGATACCGATGATGAATCTCAGGCAAGTAACATACCAATAAACAAAGGGAATTACGTATGTTGTCATAAAGGTTCAACCGGTAAAAGATCTTCATGGACTATGTAGGAATCAATATGGGCATCCAGGTCCTGCTATTGGTTATTGACCAGAGAGTTGTCTCGGTCATGACTACATAATTCCCGAACCCGTAGGGTCGCATGCTTAACATTACAAGGAGTCCCGGATGTGTTGACGCTAGAGTAGTATTGGAATATTTGATGAGTGCTAACCAAATGTTGTTCGGAGTCCCAGATGAGATCTCAGACGTCACAAGGAGTCTCGGAATGGTCTAGAGGTAAAGATTTATATATGGGAAGTCATATTTTGGGTTCCGAAAAAAGGTGCAGTTTATTCGGTATTGTACCAGGAAGCTTCCAGAAGGTTCCGGAGGATTCTGGAAGGGTTTGGAAGTCCACGAGTGGGTTCACCATGACCCAGGGGCTAGCATGGGCTGCGGGGAGGCGCCCTGGCCTTATTGGGTTAGGCGCACCAAGTCCTCAAAACCCATGTGGCTAGGGAAGGCAAAAAAGAAAGGAGTCCTAGTAGGAATATGATTGGACTTGGAGTCCAAGTCATCTCCCCCTTAGCTGCACCCTAGGGCTTGGAGGGGCTGTTTCCCACGCCCCTCCACCTATATATAGAGGGGAGGGGGTGCCCCAAGAGGATGCACCAAGCCCTTGGCGCCCCTCTCTGTCCCGTTACTCCGTAGTTCCTCCGCCTTGTCTCGGCGACGCTTAGCGAAGCGCTGTCGGTGCTCCACCAGCACCATCACCACCACGCTATTGTGTTGGTTGTGATCCCATCTAATTCTCCTCTCCTGCTTGTTGGATCAAGAAGGAGGAGACATCATCGAGTTGCACGTGTGCTAAACTCGGAGGTGTCGTCCGTTCGGCACTAGATCGGTTGGATCGTGATCGGACCGCGAAGAGTACGACTACATCAACCGCGTGATAAACGCTCCCGCTTAGTGATCTACAAGGGTACATAGATGCTCTTCCCTTCTCATAGCTATGCATATTCATAGATATATCTTGCATGTGCGTAGGATTTTTTGTTTTCCATGCGATGTTCCCTAAAATATTATATTTACATTCTCATAATTAAGAGTTGGGTTAATTGGATAAATGCCACTCGAGTTCTGGAGATTTTGTGAAATGCCACTGCAATGTAGAAACTTTGAGAAGTGCCACTACAAATTTTGTAAACTTTGGAAAAGGCCACTACAGACTTAGAAAAAATGCCACTGAAAATGGCATTTTTCAAAGTTTGGAAATTACATTGGCATTCATCGGAATTGCCTAAATTTGAATTGAATATATCAAATTAATTATCGATGTAAAACCGACAGACCTTGGGGTAGGGGGTCCCGAGCTGTGGATCTCAGATCGGTGGTAACAGGAACAAGGGAGACGATGTTTACCCAGGTTCGAGCCCTCTTGATGGGGGTAAAACCCTACATCCTGCTCTTGTTTTATATTTATGGAGATGTATTGAGTACAATCTTGATCTACCTTGAGATCGTAAGTTGTGTTCTAACCCTAAGGCTAGGTGAGTGTAATTGTGATTCGGTCCCCTCTATGAGCTAAACCCTCTAGCTTATAATACACGCCAGGTAGGGCATCTAGGGTTACATGGTCGGTATCCAGGGGGATTGCTTGGAGGCGGCAGGAGATGTCTTGGAGTATACGTCAAGTCTTAGGCAAATGCAGTCTTGATCCATCCTGTAGGCTCCGGAGTCCACTTTGAAGAGAACGAGGGCCCACCGGCCCATCTGAGGACTACGGACCGACTGGGTTAGTACCCCCAACTCCGGGACACCGTCAGTAGCCCCTGAACTGGTCTTCGATGCCGAAGATGATATTCTCAAACTTCGGTTCCTGAGTCTTGTCTCAATAGGCGAGTTCTTTCATAGTATCTTTCAGCTCGGTTTTGAAGTCTTCGGTCTTATAGACGGTTTTGCTCAAGGCTCGGTCCCACTACACCTGGCGTAAAATCACTAACATCAATCATCGTGCGTCTTAGGAAACCGAGTCACTTTATGGCGAGACGTCAAAGCGTCAACCTCTTTTTCCTTTATTTATAACCACATAGTCAAGGGTTATAGCAAAGCGCATCTCGACCCCACCCTCAACAATCTTCGCGTGCTTTCTCCTCCTCTCCCAGGTCCAACCCCGAGAGCTTTCACAATGGAGAGCGACGCGGGTTCCTCAAGGCTACCTCATGGTCCTGTCAAGGGTGACTGGGGGAGCTGCTCCATCCCACGTCTCCAACTAGAGTGCCTGGCCACCCAAGTCTAACTACACATATTCAGATCTAGCCTCCACCCACCCGGGATTCACATCCATGAACGGGCAAGCACACGCCAAAAGCCATCCACCCCCATGCGAGGGTGAACGGGTATGCTTCGCTCCCTTCCTTCTTCGTGACATGGGTTTCCCGATTCACCCCTTCCTTTGGGGCTTGCTTGAGTTCTACGAGCTCCAACTCTGCCACCTTACTCCCAACTCAATCTTACATATCGCTGGGTCTGTTTCCCTTTGCGAAATGCACCTTGGATGCGAGGCACACTCTGGGTTCTGGCGGAGGCATTTTTGCATAATGCGCTGCTCCCCAACCAGGGTGTCGTATGAGGTGGGCGCTGCCGAGGTTTGCCGAAATGAGGGGACCAAGTACCCTCCAGGTACTCCTCGAGAGGATACCAACTTCTGGTCTTTCGAGTGATTTTATATAGACGACGTCCCACTATATGACCCAGTTCGGCCCGGGCTCCCCGCCTTCTCCTCGGAACTCCTGAAGAAGCGCTATAGCTAGAGACCGCAGACTGCTGCTTAGGAGGATGATACCAACGTAATCAGCCTGGCAGCCCAGGTAAAGCTGCTGACAAATACTGGCCTCACCATTATAGATGTAATGACCACGACGATCAGCCAAAGAGTCCAAGCACTTCGGTAACGCCCGCACCTATTGTGCATGTACAACGAAATTGACGACACCTCCCGATCCGTCCGAGCGAACCTCGCTGACCTGATGGTCTTCGGGACTGCACTGGCCGACATTTACCAAGGATCGGCGGAGGAGTTCTTAAGACGACAGTTTCGAGACGGGTTGTCTTATTACAATCTTGCGGAGATAGTAAGTTTCCTCAACCCTTCTTATTTATCCAGTTGCTTTATGGTTAGTTCCCTTGACTGGCCCTTTACTGAACCTGGACAGAGATGGAGGTGTTGGGTCGAGACACTAAGCAGCCCTGCGCCCGAACCGGAGGCACAACGCCAGGCAAATGACCCTCTCTTCAATGAGGGCGAAGAACTATACCTCATATACGAAGAGGGGAAATTCTATCTAGAGAGCCTTGACGGCTCAAGGTTTGCCATCACTCCGGACACACTGGGAACATGGTCAGCTTCCTCGGTAAAGCCCCCTTCCTCCAGTCGAAAGAGAGCTTCTTGTCCTAAAGCCCCTAGTTCCCTGACTTCTACTCTAAAGGGACGACGCGCAAAATGTCCACGCGACGAAGAACCGACCACTCAAAGGAGCTCTTTGCAGGAGACAACGGGTAGTTCGGGTGCACATGGCGGCCATGGAGGCAAACCAAAATAATTCCTCGGCTCATAGGTAATATATTGCGTTTCTCAGAATAACTCATCATGGATCTTAATTCTTCCAATCCTTTCGCAGGCAGCCCATCCCTCCTCCAGTGCCGGAGGACACAAGGGTTGACAGGATGTCGGCTCCGAATAATGGCGCGGGACCCCTTCCTACTTCGGGAGCTGCTCCCGAGTGAAAGGATCGAGAAGAAGTGTCTAGAGGGGGGTGACTAGACCCTCAACAAACAAAGTTGGCAGGTTTTAAGTTTTTCAAGTTGAGGTGGTAGATTAACACAATTTCAAGCATACACATTACAATTCAAGCAAGAATGCAAAGAGTATATGAGCAGCAGAAAGTAAAGCATGCAACTTGCAAGAAAGTAAAGGGATGGGATTGGAGTGTGCAAACGTAATTGGAGACACGGAGATTTTTGGCGTGGTTCCGATAGGTGGTGCTATCGTACATCCACGTTGATGGAGACTTCAACCCACAAAGGGTAACGGCTACGCGAGTCCACGGAGGGCTCCACCCACGAAGGGTCCACGAATAAGAAACCTTGTCTATCCCACCATGGCCATTGCCCACAAAGGACTTGCCTCACTAGGGTAGATCTTCACGAAGTAGGCAATCTCCTTGCCCTTACAAACTCCTTGGTTCAACTCCACAATCTTGATGGAGGCTCCCAAGTGACACCTAACCAATCTAGGAGACACCACTCTCCAAAAGGTAATAGATGGTGTGTGTTGATGAACTCCTTGCTCTTGTGCTTCAAATGATAGTCTCCCCAACACTCAACTCTCTCACACAGATTTGGCTATGGTGGAAAGATGATTTGAGTGGAAAGCAGCTTGGGGAAGGATAGAGATCAAGATTCATATGGTAGGATTGGAATATCTTGGCCTCAACACATGAGTAGGTGGTTCTTTCTCAGAAAATGAGTAGTGGAAGTGTAGGTTTGTTCTGATGGCTCTCTTCATGAATGAAGAGTGGGTGGAGGGGTATATGGAGCCTCCACACAAAATCTTACCGTTACACACAGATTCCCAAACTCGGTGGGACCAAATCAGCAAACTCGGTCAGACCGATCCATGCAAAAATGTGAACGTTAGGAATTTCGGTGGGACCGATATTGTCATCTCGGTGGGACCGATGTGCAGGGGTGAGGGTAAAACCTCAACTCAGTTTGACCGATTACTTGAACTTAGCGAGACAAACATTGGTAATAAGTAAACAGAGGATTGGTTAAGCAAACTCGGTGGGACCGAGTGAACAAACTTGGTGGGACTGATTTTGTTGCAGTAGACCACAAAGAGATTGCAAGCCCATCTTGGTGAAACCGAGATCCCAAAAGTGAGACCGAAGTGACTAGGGTTTCGCAGTGGCTGAATACGATGAAACTCGGTGGCGCCGGATAGACAAAGTCGGTGGGGCCGAGTTTGACATTTAGGTTTAGGACATATGTGGATGTGAGAAAGTGGCTCAGAGTTTTGGAGCTTATCACTTAGCACTTTGAGCAAGCAAGCCATTAAGCAACACCTCATCCTCTTTTAATAGTATTGGCTTTCCTATGGACTCAATGTGATCTTGGATCACTAAAATAGAAAATGTAGAGTCTTGAGCTTTTGCCAATATTTGTCCTTAGCATCTTGAAGGGGTTCCACATCCTCTTGTCCATGTCCAAGCCACTCCAATGTTGAACTTATCTAAAATGCACTAGGTAGAAGTATTAGTCCAACAAGAGATATGTTGTCATGAATGACCAAAATCACCCAAGGAGCACTTGTGCTTTCAATCTCCCCCTTTTTGGTAATTGATGACAACATACATCAAAGCTTTAGATAAAGATATAAGGAAATAGCAAGTAAAGTTTTGGAAAGACATGCAACATGCATTGGCTCGCCCTACATGTATGCAATCATGTGATGGTAGATCATAAGAGTATGAGAATGCATAAACATGTCAGAGCTAGCAATGAGTTACATGTCAGAGCAAATGATGTAGATACTGGAGTTATACCTTCATGTTCATGAGTCTCTCTTGCAAACAATATGTACCACAACAAGAGATCTTCATGCACAATGAGTGTGATGCATATACTTACCTTGTGGTCTTGAGCTAGCTTTGAAGAAGATGTACCTGGGTAAACAAGGTTAGATAACACAAGAACATCTACTAGACAGAGCAAGAACTAAAGAACACAGGAATACCAAGACCGGGATGACATGTAGAGTGTGAGTACTAGGTACTCTATTTGGATATTGACATGTCCCCAAGAATAAAGATATGCAATGAATTCCAAAGATTTTCTTCCCTTAGATGTCTTTCTCCCCCTAAATCTGACATGGGCACTACAAAAAAAAGACACATCCGTGACATTTTGGGCCGAACGATTTTTTTTCTGTCATACATATGACACTTCTATGACGATAATTGTGACAAAACCCGGTATCATCATAGATGTGGTGGGCTCCTACTTCTATGACAAAAAATCATGACAGAAAATGGGCTTTTCGTCCTGGGTGGGCCGGAGACGCAGCTGCATGACATTCTTTGGGCCGTCCATGACGGAAAAAACCGTGGTAGAAGCGAGGGGGAGAAAAATTTGGGGGAGTTGCCGGTTACGGTGGGAGGTCGGGGCGGAGCGATGCGCGTTTCTCTCGTATGTACGCGCGTGTGTGCGAGGCGTTGGCTCTAACTGAACCCGAGCGAGGCGTTGGGCTCTAACTGAACCCGAGCGATTGCACTGCAGGCTACGCGTTACTAAACCCGAGGGATCGATCGATGGCTGTTAACTGAACCCGATGGAGCGATTCCTTCGCTACTGCTGCTAATTGAAGCCGATCGATTGGATGAACAGTGAGCGTTGCGAGGGGGTTTGGATGAACAGTGAGCGGTGGCGTTGCCTCTGGATGAACAGGAACCCGTGGTGTGGAGGGTTGGATGAACAGTAGACGATGGAGGGGTGGCCGTGGAGGGGTGGTTGAACAGGACCCCGTGGTGTGGAGGGCTGGATGAACAGTAGACGGTGGAGGGGTGCCCGTGGAGGGGTGGTTGAATAGTAGCCGGTGGAGTAGCGCGCGGTGGAGGCTGAATGAACAGGAGCCCGTGGAGGCTGGAGGAGGTCGACGGTAGCCCGTGGAGGCTGGAGGAGGTCGACGGTGGAGATGAACAGTATCCCGTGGAGTCCCGTTTTGTGATACGCCACACCCCTCCCCCCTGTTTCGACCGTAGCGCTCCAACACAAGTCCGTTTCGTCTGTTTTGCGGTACGCCACACCCCTCTCGATCAACAGGACCCCCGTTTTGACCGTAGGAGGTCCGTTTCCTCCGTTTTGCGGTACTCCACACCCCTCCCGATCAACAGGACCCCCGTTTCGACCGTAGGAGGTCCGTTTCCTCCGTTTTGTGGTACGCCAGGCCCCTCCCGATCAACAGGACCCCGTTTCGAATGTGGCCGGTCGAACACAAGGCCGTTTCCTCCGTTGTGCGGTACGCCAGGCCTCGTTTCCATCGCCTGTTCCGTCCAAGCCCTCCCGATGAACATGACCACGCATTCCGTTCCGACCCAGCCGGTTGGCTTCCACGCGTTCCGTTGCCACCCGATGAACACGAGACATTCCGTTACCTCCCCATGAATACGATGACGATGCTGTTTCTCCGTTCCGACCCAGCCATGTACGTACGCGCGAGTAGGCGTTCGAGACCCTGCCCGTATGTACGTACGTGGCCGTATTTTTTTCTTGCACCCTCGCCGCTGTACGTACGTGTACATGCTACGTGCGCGCCTCTACTACGACACGTGTGCGCCTCTACTACGACACGTGCGTGCCTCTACATCGACCAGTATGTACGTACACATTCGCGACTAGAATGACAACGGTACGTACGCTTCGACCAGGTGGGTCCCGACTGTCAGGCACTTCCTTGCCTGCGAAGATGTAGCTGGTGGGTCCCAGTAGTCAGGGGGGCCAATCATTTTGGGTTTTGTTTTGCCCGGACGCACTTCCTTGCATGCGAAGATGTAGCTGGTGGGTCCCAGCAGTCAGGGGGGCGAATCGTTTTTTTCGGACGCACTTCCTTGCGTGCGAAGATGTAGCTGGTGGGTCCCAGCAGACAGGGGGAAACGTTTTTTTCGTGAAATACGGTGGCCCGTCCGGTGGGTCCCCGCTGTCAGGTGGAGGAATAATTATTTTGCACGTAATAAGGAAGCACTTCCTTGCTGCGGCCGTGGACCCAGCAGCCTCTCCACGTACAGTCCACGTCCGATGGAAGCCATTCCTTGACCACGTTGACCACGCCGCGCCGAGAGCACTAGGTCGGTGGACGACGGCGAGGCCTAGGAAGGGGACGACACGGAGCCGGGGAAGACGCGGCAGTGGATGCCCACGCATAGAGGAGTATGAGGGTTCACTCGTTCGGCTGCGGTGTGAGGCTGCCGTCGCCACAGAATAACAGGGGGTGTGGGTGCGTAGAGGGATGGCCTGGCAGCGGTGGGAGTAGTAGGGGGCGGTGAGGCCTCTGCGGCATCACAGCCGGCCACGGGCGGCAGGAGCAGCCGGCACGACCGGCGCTGCTTTGGGCGGCTGGAGCAAGAAGACCAGAGGTTGAAGAAGCACTACGGTCGTTGGATGGACATCGTACGGTCACTAGAGCTAGAATCGTTCATATATTGACTAAAGTTGACAAAGGCCTCTGTCCCAGTCAACTTAGTAGGCCCAGAAGTCAGCCTCCCACCAAGGTTGGTCCCAACTAGCAGGGGGTATTCATTTTTTTGTGCGTAATAAGGAGGCACTTCCGGTGGGTCCGAGCTGACAGCGGGGGGAACGTTTTTTTCGCGAAATACGGTGGCCCGACCTGTGGGTCCCAACAGTCAGGGGGAAACGTTTTTTTCGCGAAATACTGGTGGCCCATCCAGTGGGTCCCAGATGTCAGGTGGAGGAATAATTATTTTCCGCGTAATAAGGAGGCACTTCCTTGCGGCTGTCGTCGACTCAGCTATCAGGCTCTCCATGTACAGTACTCTTCCGATGGAAGTGGGTCGTTGACCACATTGACCACGCCGCGCCGAGAGCACCACGGCGGTGGACGACGGCGGGGCCTAGGAAGGGGACGACGCGGAGCCGGGGAAGACGCGGCAGTGGAAGCCCGCGCGGAGAGGAGTATGAGGGTTCACCGGTTCGGCTGCGGTGTGAGGCTGTCGTCGCCGCAGAATAACAGGGGGTGTGGGTGAGTAGAGGGATGCCCTGGCCAGCGGTGGGAGTAGTAGGGGGCACTGAGGCCTGTGCGGTAGCACAGCCGGCCACGGGAGGCTGGAGCAGGCAGTCCCGCCGGCGCTGCTTTGGCGGCTGGAGCAAGAAGATCAGAGATTGAAGAAACACAACGGTCGTTGGATTGACATCCAATGGTTACGTCTGCTAGAATCGTTTGTTGACGTAGTATATAATAACTAAAAAAATCTTGCATACGCGTCAACTAAACAGGCCCACAAGTCAGACCACTCCCCCTTTTTTTAATAATTTATATATAGCTCATGGCAACTTCTTATGCAATTTATTGCAGTCGTTTTTTGGTTGGCCAGGGCCAATTTCGCATATTTCCGTGGGTTCCAAACTATTTTTAATACCAAAATGTCGAGCCAGATTTAAAGTACTTTGAAGATATATTTGAATTAGGTTAATGCCCAGTGAAATAGGAATCTAAAAATGTGAAAAAAATCAGAAATTATAAAGTAATTGCCAATTTGTCATCTGTTTTTATATTTACAACCCATTTCATATTACTTTCAAGGCGTAGAAAAATAAGTAGGCCTGGATTGGGCATTCTTCAGAAAAAATAAACTGGGCTCATTTGCATAAAGAAAAAATAGCTGGGCTGGTCACATGGTGAACATAAAATATAAGCCTGGGCTAGACGGGCCACAACCCAGTTCAAACCCTGCTCCGTCTCAACAATACCAAACAAAAAAAATACTGCTCGAGTAGCTACGTCCTAGGTGTCAGCCGATCTTGTGTTGTTCTCTTGTCTATTGACTATATACGCTCAAAATGTCGTGGGTCCCAGATGTCAGGAAAACACTAGGAGGAAACATTTTATTTTTCCATAGGCTGACGTGGTGGGCCCCTACTATCATCCTCTCCACGTACTTCTGCCGATTCCTGTTGTTTGTTGACCATGTTGACAACGCGAGAGGGCGGCGCGCGGCGAGCGCACCAAAACGCGTGGAGGATGTCGGCGTTAACGATTTAGGAGACGGTGGGGTGGCGATGCGTGCGTTGAGGCGCAGCCAGCCGTGGGAGGCGGAAGCAGGCGGCCCCGCTGGCGCTGGTTTGGTTTTGGCGGCTGGAGGAAGACAAGACTGAAGAAACACGACAGACTGTAAAAGCAGCAGGAGTACTTAACAACCTTAACTGAAACCAGCAGGGGCATTTAACAACCAAAGCTGAAAGAAGTATGAGTACTTATACAGGTTCAACCGTACAAAGCACGCCTCGAACAGTGCTACTTTGCCTACATGCTACAGTTAACCAAGGGTGAGGCCGCCAAGCCCCAGGGCAAGGCCCAGGTGCCACCCCGCGCATCCACAACCTTCTGAAAGCGGCTTCATCTCGCAACATGGTCAACAAACAAGATATTCGCTTTAGAGCCATGGAAAAGCATGAACATAATCTTCTGTCCTATTCTCCAAGATGGACGGGCCTTCATTATCTGAGACCACCCACGAATAAGTATCTTTTCGCCTCCAAGGGGAATTGAGTAGGTCGACATAAACATCATGTTGTGACCAAGCGCAAGTCTGACCCGACCATGGTCAGGCATCTGTATAGGAACAATAGAACTCGGCAGTTCCTGCTTCAAGAAGATCATAGCTGTAAAACTGTGTATAAGCAATAGTTTATGAACAACATATATAACAGAAAACAGCTCGTACCATAAGTTTCTCGACATAGTTGGACCTGTTCAACGAGTGTAGCAGTGGCACACATATCCCACGTGGCCTTCCACCATTGAAACGCCCCACAAGGACCTCAAGACGATCAATAAAGTGTAGGAACATGTGGATGTCGATCCAGTCAACTTCAGTGCCATTAGTAACGGCCGAGTTATTACAGAGTAACAAACGAGCAGACTGCTTAACTCTAAAAAAACCTACACGTGCCACCAATTATAAGACAATATTAGTTAGAAGTAGCATCTTCGTGAGAGATTCGTTGCTACTTCTAAAGTTAAATTGTGATTAGTTAGACGAAATAGGTGGATTAAGAAGTAATCAAGGCAACAAGCAAGAACCAGATACAAAACTAACATGGATGAACAATTGGAACGACGTCGGGGTGGAAGATCGCAATGAAGATGAGACCAGGTTCTGCTATTTCCATCAACATTCGTGCGCCAACTTTCAGTCTGTAACACTTGAGAAAGTTTATCCAAGTTAGGCCATAAAAAAGCAGCGATCTTCTTGGTTCATGAACCCAACTCGGAAGCAATATCCATGGATTGTCTTCACGGTGACCATTAAACTAGTGTATTCAGTTATGGAAAGGCCGAGCATCTTGAGTACATGTGTTCTGGCAGAGCAAATAATACACTGCAGGAAAAATAATATGAGAACACAGCATGTTCAAAAAAAAACCACCCTCCCGGATAGAGAAGAGGATTCTAGGAACATACTGTGCGTGTTTCAAAATGCTGTGGTAGGATGAGAAGGAACAAGTGTGGCGTCTCGCCGTGGGTGCAGAAATCTGTAGGGTACTCGCACTTTGGGCACTGCAACTGAAATACACTAGATTCAGTACGAAGAAAAATGCATCAACGGCGGCAGCTGCCATCCTAGGATTACCTGCGACCAAGGGACTTGGATTTATCGGGGATGGATGAAGAATTCGTACCTGGTTCTCCATGAGAAAACCCTATGCAATCGCCGAGCAGGGGTTTTCTCTGAACAAGCAGACGAGGGAGAAGGGGATTCAGGCATAGTGAAATATTGCCGCTTCGTCTGTCCAGCTTACTGCTAAAGCTGGAAAGGGGGGGGGGTGTGATTTGACGGCTCAATGGGCATTACTGCGGCGCTACAACCGGGGTGTGTCTACCGTGAAGTTGTGCACTCTAATTTGTGCATATGGCACGTGGACCCCGTTGCCGGTTGCCCCACATATCAGTGAAAGGAAGTAGAAAGACAGGAGTAACTAGTTACACATAAATATATTTTTGGACAGAGAGATACTCCCTCTGTAAAGAAATATACAAATCTTTTATATCACAAGCTCACATTGCCGAGAGATATACTCCCTCTGCAACGCACGGGCATTATGGGGGTTCAGCTGAGAATATAATACTCAGATAGGCTCACGGTTCTGGACTTTGGGCCGCAGGCCGACCCTGCATGTTTGGGGGCCCATGTGTTCTACCTCAGCGCTTTTCATATTGCAAGCGATCGGTACTGCGCTGGTTTTAGATGCTGTCGCAAGGCGAATACACAAAATTGAATAAAGCACGACAGCTGTTGGAATGAAATCGAACGGCAGTTCCTAACCAGCAATCAGAGTTGCAATTCTATCAATGATATACCATGTGATAAATAATACTATCGTACTACTTATACACACAGGACACTTGTTTCACCATGCCAGATTATTACATCAAAATCTCTTGGAGGATAGATCAGTTCGGCAGTTGCGTGCTGCTACTGAAGAATTCCAAAGTTGATTTGGACCAGCTCTCCTTGCCGAGAAAGTTCAATTTTGACATCATCCCCTACCACAATATATGATTTAGATTTGAACCTTGACCATCCTTTAGCCTCAATCATCATCGACCATCCTTTGTACTTACGGTATATTGAGCAGGTTCATTCACACCAAGGCTGCACATGGTAAGAGAAACTTGGCCGCGGTTGCCCGGATTGTTGAACGACTCCCTCGTTGCTCTAGGAATTCTCTGTTTGAAAATAAGAAGACATACCCAAACAGTTAGATCAACACAGTGAATCATGTGAAACAACATGGAAAGAAAAAATAACGAAGCACTTGGGCGGCCAATGCTTACCAAGAAGGTGGACATGTCGGTTTTTGTAAGGACTTTGGTATATGAAGTGCGAACTGCAACCCAGTCTGTTGCTGGTGCAACTGCACGGGCCGGACCAAATGCAAGTGCAAGTGTTGGTGCAGGTGCCGAAGCCGCTGCTGCTGCCGGAGATGGTGCTCCTTGTAGAGCTGGTGCCGGTGTCGATGCCCGATCCTTCGGTAGATCAGACTGATCCGCTGACGCGGTCGGTGCCCAATCCTCAACTGGATCAGACTGAGTTGCTGCCGCTGTTAGTGCTAGAGTAACTGCCGGTGCTTGATCTGTGCGAGACAGCGGCGATTGTGTCTGGTCTGCTATGATCAGCTTTCTAACTTGACTAGGATCTGTGACCGTGATCCAGTTTTTTCCTTCATTTCTTTTAAACGCGAGAAGGACTAATTGTGGCATTTTTGTTAAACCAAACTGCAGTTCATCATAGGGATTCAGCTTGTACTCAGACAACAGACTGATCCAATTTTTTCCAGTAATATAAGTGATGGACAGTGCCTTCGTTACTGACGCGACATAAGAAGTGAAACCTGCAAAAATAGCCATCATAGAGCAAACCAAACGGTTTATTCTGTGATGAATGTCACATGGCAAAACCTGCATCGTAAAATTGCAGGAAAAGAAAGAAAACATGACATTAAATCACTAAGATTTAGACAGTAAATCAATAAGATTTACTTGATGTGACACGAGTGAATCCTTACCAGGAAATCACTATGTTGAAGTACTAAACAGAAGATTGATCGTCCAACTACGCGTGGCATGCAAGGGCCCTGCCTACTCCCACAAGCAGGACAGTCCAAAGGTCGTGACAAATCGTATGGACCGAACATCCATGGGACTGGAAATCCCGGTGGGTGCGATAAACCCTGCAATGCATACAGATATTGGAGTGTAACCATAATTGATAAACTGTCCTCACAAAAAATATGATCTGGATACTTCAAAATGTATAGACTGAATTGAGTGGACAGACATTAACATAGACCATTCTCAGGACTGACCACACACCAAAAGCGGCAGTACTAATAAACAATACAGGGTTCACAAACACAAATCAAGTACTGAACAATAGTACTTACTACAGACAAGCAAAGTTGCACTAACTGAACTCTGCAGACTATTTCTTGCCACCGACCTACGGGATGAACCCCGCATAACTGACTAGGCCATGGACTTCGTGTGAGATGTCTACATGCACCATCACCATCTTGTCAACCTTGGAGAACCTAACAGAGTGGTCTTTCCACTCATAAACATGATGATGAAGACATGCCACATCAGATTTGTTGGGAAGCTTTACAAGAACCACACCCTTCGTAATCGAAGGCACAGCCAGGAAATTGTTGTGGTCAAGTACAGCCTCGAGAACACACCTGACAACAATGCTACAGGGAAACACTAGTTCAGGACACATGGCGACAAGGACACAACAGCTGGATAGTTCAGCAATAGAACTCATCATCAGGTCTTCCAGTTCACACGGCATGACTTTGCGAACTTCATCTCCACCGCGGACCTGGTTCTAATTCAAACAGAAACCATATTTCATTACTACCTCCGTTCAGAAATATAAGATGATTTTCGATATTATACTCCATATATGACTACATATACGCATAGAAATGAGTGAACAAAGACACTAGAACATGTCTTCAAAGGCATGAGAGCAGAGGGATTACATGCAATATCCATAACACAAGTTACTGAGGCAAATATACCCTCTTAAAAGGTAGCATTGATAATCATAAAGTACTCCCTCCGTCCCAAAATTCTTGTCTTAGATTTGTCTAGATACGGATGTATCAAGTCACATTTTAGTATTAGATACATCCATATCTAGACAAATCTAAGACAAGAAATTTGGGACAGAGGGAGTAGTTGAAAGTAATCTATAAGAAATCAGTGTCAACCTCTCGCATGTTTTGGTCAAAAGAGGAATTTAGAACTGTCATTTGGCACACTAAAATCACATGCAAGATCACCCAGAAAGTTGTACTACCAGTACTAGTACTGCATGTTAGATGAAAAAACACGATCAAGATCGAGAAAAAATCGTCAACAAGAGACATTACCTGGACTTGCTTAATGAGGGATCCCGGAGAGGGGGGCTTGGACAGGGCGATGGCTTTGAGCTTGTCTGCGGTAGTCTCGGCGGGGTGCTTGCGCTTCTTCGTACCATGAGCCTCGACGGTTTTGGCCAGAGCCATAGACATCACGTCGGCCGGTGCTCCGGCGTCCATCCAAGAGAGGAAGATGAGAGAGAAGAGTGAAAGGAGGAATGAGATGAGGGAGAAGCGAAGCAAGTGGGGGTTTTCTTCAAGAGAGGAAGCTGAGAGAGAAGAGTGAAATGATGGTTGCTTTGTTTGTCCAACTTACTGTTGGAAGGAGGGGGCTTTGTGATTTGACGGCTCATTGGGCATTACTACGGCGGTTCGATCGGGGTAGTCTACCGTCATTCTACTACGGAGTAATTTAGTGCATGGTTGGTGGACCCAGGTGCTGGCTGTCCCACACGTCAGCGAAAGTGAGTAATTTAGTGCATGGCTGGAGGAGGATCCGCATGGTAGAGTGTGTCCACAGTTTTTCATTCTGAAGAAAAAAAATGATTATAGCAAGCGTTTCCACTCTTACGACGGAGGAGTGCGAAACACGGCAGCCACTTGAACATACACAGTGCTCATACTACTAGGCATGTGCAGTGGTTCATACGTCAGTACTACACAATCTTGTTGCTGTGTTGTGTGGATGTCAACTACTCCTATATGTAACTGTAGGACCTTGAAGTATGTCTATAGGGGGGGGGTGATTAGACTACTAGACCAATTAAAAACCTAACCTTTTCCCAATTTTAGACTTTGGCAGATTTTAGCTATCTTTGGACAAGTCAAGAAATCTTCACACAATTCAAGCAAGCATGCAAAGAGTATATGGGCAGCGGAAATTAAAGCATGCAACTTGCAAGAATGTAAAGGGAAGGGTTTGGAGGATTCAAACGCAATTGGAGACACGGATGTTTTTGTCGTGGTTCCGATAGGTGGTCCTATCGTACATCCACGTTGATGGAGACTTCAACCCATGAAGGGTAACGGTTGCGCGAGTCCACGGAGGGCTCCACCCACGAAGGGTCCACGAAGAAGCAACCTTGTCTATCCCACCATGGCCGTCGCCCACGAAGGACTTGCCTCACTAGCGGTAGATCTTCACGAAGTAGGCGATCTCCTTGCCCTTACAAACTCCTTGGTTCAACTCCACAATCTTGTTGGAGGCTCCCAAGTGACACCTAGCCAATCTAGGAGACACCACTCTCCAAGAAGTAACAAATGGTGCATTGATGATGAACTCCTTGCTCTTGTGCTTCAAATGATAGTCTCCCCAACACTCAACTCTCTCTCATAGGATTTGGATCTGGTGGAAAGAAGATTTGAGTGGAAAGCAACTTGGGGAAGGCTAGAGATCAAGATTCATATGGTAGGAATGGAATATCTTGGCCTCAACACATGAGTAGGTGGTTCTCTCTCAGAACTGGTAAGTTGGAAGTGTAGGTTTGTTCTGATGGCTCTCTTACCGAATGAAGAGGAGGTGGAGGGGTATATATAGCCTCCACACAAAATCTAACCGTTACACACAATTTACCAAACTCGGTGGGACCGAATCAACAAACTCAGTCGGACCGATTTAGCAAATCTAGTGACCGTTAGGATTTTTGGTGGGACCGACATGCAACTCGGTAGGACTGATATGATTAGGGTTAGGACATAACGTAATCTCGGTGAGACCGATTACACAAACTCGGTGAGAACAATTTTGGTAATTAGCTAACCAGAGAGTTGGTCAGGTAAACTCAGTGGGACTGATTCGCTCTTTTCGGTGAGACCAAAATGTTACGAAAGGGAAACAGAGAGTTTACATTGCAATCTCGGTGGGACCGATCTCTCACTTTGGTTAGACCGAAACGTTATGAAGGGAAACAGAGAGATTACAATCCCATCTCAGTGAGACCGAGATCCCTATCGGTGAGACTGATTTGCCTAGGGTTTGTGGCAGTGGCTATGACATTTGAACTCGGTGGCGCCGGATAAAAAGAATCGGTAGGACCGATTTTGACTTTGGGTTTAGGTCATATGTGGATTTGAGAAAGTAGTTGAGCGTTTTTGGAGCATATCACTAAGCACTTGAAGCAAGAGGCTCATTAAGCAACACCTCATCCCTCCTTGATAGTATTGGCTTTTCCTATAGACTCAATGTGATCTTGGATCACTAAAATGTAAAGTGAAGAGTCTTGAGCTTGAAGCTTGAGCCAATCCTTTGTCCTTAATATTTTGAGGGATCCACTTTCATCATCCATGCCATGCCATTCATTGAACTTTCCTAAAATATTTGTCTTGGAATAGCATTAGCTCAATGAGCTATATGTTGTTATGAATTACCAAAACCACCTAGGGATAGTTGCAATTTTAATCTCCCCCTTTTTGGTAATTGATGACAACATATAGATCAAAGCTTCGACAAATGATAATAAGATTGAAAAACATCGTCGCTTTGAGAAGTATGTGATAAGCAAGAGCTCCCCCTAAATTTGTGCATAGTTTAAGATTTGCTTTGGACTGCAAATGCACAAGGAATTAGGCTCATGGGTTACTCTTCCATGTCACATACATCTTGGTGGAGCGCTCAAAATAATAAAGATTGAATACATGCACTCATCACCAAGCAATGTGAATGATCATATAAGGATAAGTAAGATAATGTCATCCAACAAGCATAAATGTAGCATATGATCAAACACATGACCATCAAGTATCACACAGACATAGAGTATCTCAAACAAGCAAATAAAGTTTAACCAAGAAGACAAGAGAGAACAAAAGCAATCTCTCTCTCTCTCTCTCGAAGCCTATGATGTATACATTCCCCCCCTTTGGCAACAAGTTACCAAAAAGTTCCTAGAAAATGCATAGTACTATATCGTCTCTTGGGCTTGGTCTTCAGGTGGTGGTGTAGAGATGGCTCCTTGGACAAAGACTTCAGTTGACGTGGATGGAGCTGTTGGTGTAGGTGCTGGAGCTGGTTGCACTGGAACTATAGGAGCTATAGCTGGTACAGATGAAGTGGCTCTGGTGTCTGTCACTGGCACTGCAGCTGATCTCTGAGCTCTAGGCACTCTGGCAAATGCATTTGTGGTTGTCTTGC
Source organism: Triticum timopheevii (assembly GCA_963921465.1). NCBI lineage: Eukaryota > Viridiplantae > Streptophyta > Magnoliopsida > Poales > Poaceae > Triticum > Triticum timopheevii. The sequence continues at coordinate 113,530,648 of OY997270.1, forward strand.
CTTTCCTCTCCTCCATGTCATCCTGAAGTTGCTCAACAACATACTGGATCTCAGTCACCTTCACATCTAAATTGTAGAACTTCTGCTCCATGATCCTCTCCAGGCTCTCCTGGTTTTGAGTCAAGGTGGCCAGCCCCTTCTCAATCCTCAGGGTGGATGCTATCAAGTAGCCTAGTTGATCCTGTTTGCTTTTCATAAAGTACTAAGATGCCTCTTCCATTGTTGGCATCTTGGCAGCCTTCTCTGTCCTTGCCTTCTCCTTCTTCTCTTAAGCTTGTACTGATGATGGTTCACTCTCATTCATCACAACTTGATTGTCCTCAAAGTCTGGATAGAGAACAAAGTGTTCCTTATCCAACAAATATGTTCCTGTGCCCATCTTTGAGTTAATCAACTCCTAAATTTGTGGGGCATATCCACAACTTCTCTTTTGGTTTGCTGCTGTCCTCTTGATAGTCTCAACAATGAGGCTCATGACCTTGAATTTCTGTGGCACATCAAACAAGTGTAGCAAGTTAATTGCATGCCCTCTGATCATGTTGTGGTCACCTGACTTGGGTAAAAGAGTGTGCCTGAGGATCCAGTTGATCGTTGGCAGCCTTGACAGAAGATAATGTACAGATCCAAATTTATGTGTCTCAACTGTAGCATCTGGGATCTCCTTGTACATATGAGCCATGGAATTGTGATCCATCTTCTTCTTGGCATAGACATCCAAGTCATCTTCCTGCTCCTTGGGTGCATTGATCAGATTTGCCCATTCCTTAATAGTTGATTGGTATCTCGTACCTTCAGACATCCACACTATCCTGCCATCTGGGTAGAAGTGTGCTGTGGAGTAGAATTGCATAATGAGCTCATCATTCCACTTTGTGAGCTTCTGCCCAACAAAGTCTGCAACTCCACAAGCAATGAAACTGTCTTGCACTCCAGGATAGTGTTCCTCATTCTCCTTCATGTAGGTCCAGTCAACCCATCTCATGTCACAAACTATAGGCTTCTTGTCCAACAACACTGTCTCATAGAACTCCTGCTGTTCCTTAGTGTGGAACCTGTAATCAACATCAGTCCTTCTCCTGGTGGCATATGGATCAGACAACCTCCACTGTCTGAGTCCTGCATCCTTTCTTAGCTTCATGTTCTCAGCCACAGGATGAGCATCATTGTGGTCTGGAATCTTTGGCTTCAGCTTCCTCAAGACCTATCCTTCATCATCTTGCTCAGCAGCAACTTCAGGCACTGGGGCCTTGTTCTTCTCAGCAGCTGGTATACTCCTGGTATTCCTCTTTGGTGCATTCTTGGGCTTGGGGGCAGCTTTGGGTGCTTCTTTGGGCTTTGATGATGCAGCCCCTGACTTTATAGCATCACCCATCAGCTTTTGTGCTTTGGGTGCTGGTGCAGCAACCTCTTCTTCCTCTTCTTCAGAGTCTCTCCTCATAGAGGGATTGCCAAGAACTTTGGTAGTGGTGGTTCTGACTCTCTTCTTCTTCTTGTCTTGACTAGTAGCTTCATCTTCTGACTCAATAGTAAACTTCATGGTTTCTCCAGTGGCAACCTTCCTGGGTTTGGAAGTGGGAATCCTTCTTGCAGGTGCCTTCTTCTGCACAACTGGCTTAGTGGCTGCAGCTGAACCATATTCTTTCTTGACCACCTTCTTCTTGGAAGTGGCTTCATCCTCTACTGCCACATAATCCTCATCCTCAGATTCTGAGGTTCTCTTCTTCCTTGTCCTGGTGGCAGCTTTAGGCAGATTGCTGGGAGTGCTCCTGCTGCCATCATCTGAAGTGCTAGAGGGACTAGTGCCCTCACTCATGTGATTGTGCTCTTCTGACTTGTTCTGACTGTCACTTTGGTTTGACATGCTGCAAACACTGACTACTGACCCTGTGAATAGTTATAGAAGAGATAGAGTGGATGAGCATCACAAAATGCAGAGATTTTTGCAAAAGAATGATTCAAAAACTTAGTTTTAGTTTTCCACAGAAAGCATTTCGGATCAACCGATTTTCAAACTCGGTGATACCGAAGCAGTTTTGGAACCTAAACTAGTGAACTCGGTCAGACCGAGTCATAGTTCGGTGGCACCAAGACTGCTAGGGTTTCACAAAGTTCTAAAATCGGTCACACCGATTAGCAATTCTCGGTCAGACCGAGAGTTACTAGTGCAATGGCGTTAGCCGAATCGGTGGGACCGAGTTTTTCAACTCAGTGGGTCCGAGATGGTTTCGGCGGAAACCTAACCCTAAATTTTCAAATCGCATCTATTCTAAGGATTGTTTTGACTGGATAGAGGTGTTTCAATCGTGGCAAGAATCATAATGAACACAATGTGCTGAGAATCAGACGAGGATAGCACTGTGATTGAGTTCATACCCTAGTTCGGCGATGAACTTGCTACGGCGGCAACGGCGGAGTTGAAATCCGTTGACGGCGGCGGAGACCAGCGACAGGAGGCGGCTGGTGACGAAGTCGATGATCCGGAGACCTAGAAGGCAGAGCGAGCTATGCGCGGGCGAAGAGGTTTGGAGAAAGTTTTCCAAATTTTGCCCGTGTGAATATATAGCCCGACTTGTCGGTGTGACCGAGTGGAACGACTCGGTGGCACCGAGATGCATAACTATTGACAGTTACAGCAACTCGGTGTGACCGAAAAGTTCAAATCGGTTGCACCGAGATTGAAAACCTAGATCGACTTAGTGATCTCGGTATGACCGAAATGGAAGAATCAGTCAGACCGAAATGCACAAAGAAGTTTTGGAAGTTTAAGTCTATGACGAATCGGGGACTCCGAGTGCTCCTCACACAGAGTGGTTCGAATCTGACTTGATCAAATTTTGTGATGTAGCATGAATAGAGTTTGAGACGAGAAAAGCATAGATAGCTAGAGAAGGTTCTTAGGCATTCTTGTCCATCCACTTGGCAAAAGAAAAATAAACCTATCAATCAAAACAACAAGTGGATGTCCTCGAATGAGTAAAATATGCAACCAACATTCTCACACAATAAAATGGCAAATGAAATATGTGGCAAAGCATGCACAACCAATTCTAGCATCTATCAAACAATTGGCGATGACTAGGTCATCTATATATGAGTATATTGACTTAGGAGTCAAATGAGAACATTTGATCATAGATCATACTCATCGTTTGAGCTCAAGTAGGGTTACCACTTTTACATAATGCATTGATGTGTTCACATCATTAGAGTTGCTTTGACTCAATTCTTAGAGTTAAGCTCCCCTAGATGTGAGATCCCCCCTTGGAGGGATGAACTAACCTTGGGTTTTGTCGATGATGACTTCATGTAGGTGTTGAAGATGTGGATGCTCAATGTTGATGTAGATCATTTGGAGCAATCCTTTTGAGTGAGTTGCACTTTCAATACCTACATGGGTTATTCCCACAAGGAACAAGCAAGAATATCCATAGACATAGAGTGATGCACACACAAGATGATGTCCATGAAAACATTAGGTTACCTTGTCCCTTGCCTTACCAACATGAGGGTTTGTGACTCCTTGAACTAGTGCAAGATATGGAAGTTGATTGCACTTGTCCTTGCCATAATGATATGAGTGAAGAATGTTGGCGGAGTCACCCTCAAGAACACTTTAGTTCTTCTTCTTCGGGATCCACATTATCTTGATGGGAATCCTTGGAGTTGTAGTTGTACTTGATGAAGTAGAACTTGACGTAGTCTTGGGAACCCACTTGACCAAGGCCTTAGGAGCTTCTTCAAATGCATCAATCTCCTCTTGAAGCTTGTCCTTGCCTTTGTTCTTGTGGTCTTGTGGTGGAAGATCATCTTGTGCTTGTGTTCCCTTGAAGGAAGTAGGATCATACTTCTCTTGTTGAGGAACAAACTTCGTCTTGGGGTATTGATCTTCTTCCCACTCAACTCCATTGGCATCAAACTTTCATTCAAAACCAACACATTGGTTCTTCCGGTGCCTTCCTTGCTTGCGTACAATTTCCTCGAATTGCTTACTCCCGGCAAGGCTCTTGTATACACCTTTCTCTATAATTCCCTTCAATAAGATATTTACTTGCTCAAGTGTAACTTGGCTAAGAGAATCATTAGTGGAATCAAGAGAACTACTAGAAGCAACAATATTGGATTTGGCATTATTATTGTTACTACTAGAGGAAGAATCTTTCTTGTTCTTGTAATTAGACTTGACTTGAGGCATGTAAGTAGATAAGAGTAAATGCTTGGCAATGTAAGAAGAACTTTTCTTATGGAGATCATCATTGATTGCCTTTAAGAACTCATGCTCTTGCTCAAGATTGAGCTTTCCAAAGCGTAACTTCTCATGAGCCCTTAAAAGTTCTCGATGATCTTTGAAGATAGTTTCATGAGCTAACTTGAGAGTGTTTAGTTCTTTAGTTAGAAGCTCAATCTTCTCCTTATCATTGTCATTCATTTTATCTTGATTAGCATGATTAATTGACGTTTCATCATAGTATTCATTACTATAGTTGTCAATAAGTAAATCATCATCACCTAACAATTCATCTTCATCACTATTAAAATCAACATACTCGGGGTGTGTTACCTTAGGACCTTTGGCCATGAAGCATCTTCCAATTCCTTCATTTGGTGAATCAAATATGTCGTAGGAGTTGGTTGACACAAGTGCTAGACCGCCAACACTTTCATCTTGAGTATATTCGGACTCAGAGTGATAGCTTCTCTCGGAGTGATTGTCAGAGTCGGAGCCGGATACCCATTCACCAACATGAGCTTGATGTCTTCGTTTTGTGTAGCTCTTTGATGACTTGTCCTTCCTTTCGGAATACTTGCTTCTCCATGAGGTTCCTCTTTCATAACGATCATCTCTATCCTTCTCTCTCTTGGAGGTGATTCTTCTCTTCTACTTCTTCTTTTTGGAGAATCTTCTCTTCTTTTGTAGGGTGCCGTACACTCATTGGAATAGTGTCTGAGTCTCCCACAATTGTAGCAATTGCGCTCTCGACTAGAAGATCTTTTGTCATTGTAGGACCTTGACTTAGAGCTTCTTTGCTTGCTTCTACTCTTGTAGAATTTGTTGAAGTTCTTCACCATTAAGCTCAATTCTTCATTGAAGGTTTGATTCTCACTTGATGATGTGGGAGCTTCACATGAGGCTTTGTAAGCACCACTTGACTTGTTGTGAAGTTCCTCCTTATCCTTGAGTGACATCTCATGAGCAACAATTCTTCCAATGACTTCCGTTGGCTTGAGATCTTTGTAATTTGGCATCATTTGGATCAATGTGCACACGGTATCATACTTTTCATCCAATGCTCTTAGGATCTTCTTGATGATGAATCTGTCGGTCATCTCTTCACTTCCTAAGCCGATAATCTCATTTGTGATAAGAGCAAGCCTAGAGTACATTTCAGCGACACCTTAACCATCCTTCATTTTGAACTTGTCAAGCTGACTTTGGAGCACATCCAACTTGGATTCCTTGACGGAGTCGGCTGATTTTGTTGAATTCTTCGGGGCACAAGCCATTGAAGAGGATATCACAAGCTTGAGCATTGTATTGCAACATCTTCAATTCATCCGCACTAGTTCATGGTTCGGCTCTCTCCCATCAAAGAATTCACCTTGCAAGCCAATACACACAATAGCCCAAACGGCGGGGTTATGTCCAAGAATATGCATTTTCATCTTATGCTTACAACTAGCAAAATTAGTACCATCAAAGTAAGGACCTCTACAGTGATAATTTCCCTCGCTAGACGCCATACTCTCCTAGGTTGTGAAACCAAGGCTATGACCACCAAAAGCTATGGAAATCAAAGCAAATGGAGACCAAAGCTCTGATACCACTTGTAGGACCTTGAAGTATGTCTAGAGGGGGGGTGATTAGACTACTTGACCAATTAAAAACCTAACCTTTTCCCAATTTTAGACTTTGGCAGATTTTCGCTATCTTTGGACAAGTCAAGAAATCTTCACACAATTCAAGCAAGCATGCAAAGAGTATATGAGCAGCGGAAATTAAAGCATGCAACTTGTAAGAATGTAAAGGGAAGGGTTTGGAGGATTCAAACGCAATTGGAGACACGGATGTTTTTGTCGTGGTTCCGATAGGTGGTGCTATCGTACATCCACGTTGATGGAGACTTCAACCCACGAAGGGTAACGGTTGCGCGAGTCCACGGAGGGCTCCACCCACGAAGGGTCCACGAAGAAGCAACCTTGTCTATCCCACCATGGCCGCCGCCCACGAAGGACTTGCCTCACTAGCGGTAGATCTTCACGAAGTGGGCGATCTCCTTGCCCTTACAAACTCCTTGGTTCAACTCCACAATCTTGTTGGAGGCTCCCAAGTGACACCTAGCCATCTAGGAGACACCACTCTCCAAGAAGTAACAAATGGTGCATTGATGATGAACTCCTTGCTCTTGTGCTTCAAATGATAGTCTCCCCAACACTCAACTCTCTCTCATAGGATTTGGATCTGGTGGAAAGAAGATTTGAGTGGAAAGCAACTTGGGGAAGGCTAGAGATCAAGATTCATATGGTAGGAATGGAATATCTTGGCCTCAACACATGAGTAGGTGGTTCTCTCTCAGAACTGGTAAGTTGGAAGTGTAGGTTTGTTCTGATGGTTCTCTTACCGAACGAAGAGGAGGTGGAGGGGTATATATAGCCTCCACACAAAATCTAACCGTTACACACAATTTACCAAACTCGGTGGGACCGAATCAACAAACTCGGTCGGACCAATTTAGCAAATCTAGTGACCGTTAGGATTTTCAGTGGGACCGACATGCAACTCGGTAGGACCGATATGATTAGGGTTAGGGCATAACGTAATCTCGGTGAGACCGATTTTGGTAATCAGCTAACCAGAGAGTTGGTCAGGTAAACTCGGTGGGACCGATTCGCTCTTTTCGGTGAGACCGAAATGTTACGGAAGGGAAACAGAGAGTTTACATTGCAATCTCGGTGGGACCGATCGCTCACTTCGGTTAGACCGAAATGTTACGAAGGGAAACAGAGAGATTACAATCCCATCTCAGTGAGACCGAGATCCCTATCGGTGAGACCGATTTGCCTAGGGTTTGTGGCAGTGGCTATGACATTTGAACTCGGTGGCGCCGGATAGAAAGAATCGGTAGGACCGATTTTGACTTTGGGTTTAGGTCATATGTGGATTTGGGAAAGTAGTTGAGGGTTTTTGGAGCATATCACTAAGCACTTGAAGCAAGAGGCTCATTAAGCAACACCTCATCCCTCCTTGATATTATTGGCCTTTCCTATAGACTCAATGTGATCTTGGATCACTAAAATGTAAAATGAAGAGTCTTGAGCTTGAAGCTTGAGCCAATCCTTTGTCCTTAATATTTTGAGGGATCCACTTTCATCATCCATGCCATGCCATTCATTGAGCTTTCCTGAAATATTTGTCTTGTAATAGCATTAGCTTAATGAGCTATATGTTGTTATGAATTACCAAAACCACCTAGGGATAGTTGCACTTTCAGTAACATAGTACCGCTTTTTCGACTGTTCGGTCGAGAATGAACAGTGAGATCAATGTTAACAGAACTAGGTCCACAGCGCACGGAGAGTACGGTGCTACAGTACTCCACGAAACATGAACCATATGAAGCACATCCTATAGTGTTAGACAGGGTGTATGAAGGGTGCACGGGATGGGAGCAAAAGTTCATTTCTCGGCCCACTTTTGGGTGTTTGGCAGAGTGCATGAAGGGTGCATGAGTCCACACTAGTAGGTTGACAAAAATACATGAAGAGGAAACAACTATATTGAGATGATAATGCAACCAAACACACCCACACGCTTTGTGCTACAGTGACGGATCTGCACCGTCTGAGTTTGATCCAACGGTCATGTTGCGCCGAGACATGGACATGCCCATGCAGAGGGCACCTAAACACCACCGAAGTCCCTCCGCTTCTCGAGGCGCACGACATTGGTGATGCAGGGTGCAGCCGCCCGCTGAGCCTGCTCCCGGTCGACGGGAGCCAGCTCGTCAAAGACGGCGTCCAATGGCACGAATGGATTCCGGTGATGGAGCCCTGAAAGGATTCGCCCGGCAACGGCGACGGCAGCGCGCAACCCCTCCTTGTCCAGCTTAGCCCCCACCATCACGCGGAGACGGCTCAGCTCCTCGGAGATATAGGTGAAGAAGGAGACCAGGTCAGGAAGCCGCAGCTCATTGAAGTCGACCGGGTGGTCGAACAGGTTTAGCCCGACGGCCGGCATCGTCGCGCTAGCACGACGGTAGGCATCACGCAGCCGCAACACGTGCATGGCAACTTGGTTCACCAAGTGGCTGAGGCGATCCTGGACCTCGTCACGATCGGCCCGCTCGCGCTCCAGCCGGCTCCCCTGACGGCTTATCGTATCTCCCGCTTTCTGCAGCAACGCCGCTGACGCCTCGAGCATCTTTGTGGTGGATGCCTGCCGCTTTTGAAGCTCCGTGAACTCCCACACATAACGGAGGAGCATGACACTCCTCTCCTCCTTGAGCTCACGGAGCTCCACGTCCTTGGCCCTGAGCTCCGCATCCTTGGCATGGAGCTCCTGTGTCAGGCGCCTCACCTCAGACTCCGTGATCTTCTGCGCCGCCATGGCACCAGGTAGAAGCAATGGGGAGAGGAAGCAAAGGGGGCGAAACGACTGAAAGGCAATGCAATCCACGGGAAGGTGGAGGGAGCCAGCCGAGGAAGTGGTGACTTTGTGGGCGACCTAGACTGAGCGATGGAAGTTGATCCACGGAGGCGAACATCAAATTTCAATGTCCATACATATGTTCATATAAATCGTTATCTATTTGGCTTGAGATTGCAACACCAAAGTCCAAGACTAAACCACCGGTGCAGGCACCTACTGTAAATCGGACTTGGATTGCACCACCATCGAGTTGTCGTAAAATGAATGTTGATGTCGCGGTTGACAAGAACATGATGAGGGGCTTTATAACGGATGTGTGCCACAATGATGTTAGCTCGTATATAGGTTCGCCAGCTCTTGTTTACTAGGGTTTGACGGGTCCTACAATCCTCAAGGCTCTTGCATATTGAGAAGCCTTTGCTCTGGCAAAGGATCTTATGTTTTAACATATCAAAGTTGCATCAGACTGCAAAACAGTGGTCATCGCTATCCACAGTGGCACATTGGGCCTAATAGCACCAGTTGTGAAGGAGATATGAGAAAATACAAGGGACTTTCTTTCTTGCAATTTTATTTTGAAGGCCGGCTTTCAAACATGGGGTCGCATAGGTAAGTTGGACATGCTTTACATCAAGATGTTGAGGGACGCCATTTGTGGCTGCTACGTGTTTAGGACCGGAGGTTGAGCCTGAGGCGGCCGACAAGTTCTCGAGCCGATCTAGCATCTAGCCAGAGAGGATGAGGTCACCACGTGAATCAGCGGTATATTCGAAGCTTCCGAATGCGACCACCTGGTTCGGGGCGAAATTCTCGACACAGTCGAGGCGACCCGTCGGGTTGGCATGTAGGACGATGCTGCCGAAACCGAAGAGCTGGCCCCGGACGAATATGTCATCGCAGCCGGTGTTGTAGTTGATCTGCAGATGAGCCATTGGTCCTTTTTCGATCACACGGCGGAACTCTCAATGAAAGCACCAATATCGATACTAAAACTGGCAGACCTCGGGTAGGGGGTCCCGAGTTGTGGATCTATGGGTAACAGGAGATGAAGGGGACAATATTTACCCAGGTTCGGGCCCTCTTGAAGACGTAATACCCTATGTCCTGCTTTGATTGTATTTATGATGATGTATCGGGTACAAGCTTGATCTACCTTGAGATCGTAAGTTGTGTTCTAACCCTAAGGCTAGGTGATTGTAATTGTGATCATCCTCTTTACGGACTAAACCCCTCAGTTTATAACTTTATATAGACACTGGGGTACCTAGGGGTACACATGGTCGGTTGTCAATCCAGGAATTCACATGTCGTCTGCCGATGCAGTCCCTGGAGTACAGGTCAAGTCTTCGGCAGAGTCCACCTTGATGACACTGAAGTGTGAGGCTTCCGGAGTCGTTCCTTGTAAGAATGGTGGGACGTAAGCTTGACCCATGGACTATGGGTCAACTAGGTTGGTACCCCCTAGTCCAAGACACCATCAAGTGCCATTATTCAAAAGCAAAAGGAATCAGGATTAGACATGACTAATATAAATATTGCAAGGTTTTTGAATGTGTCAAAACTAAAGACGAAGGCTCTACCACAAAGAAAGCATGAGAAACACCAGATAAGCCATATGCGTTAAATAGACTATGAAGCTAGATTAATGACTCTAGTGCAAGTGCAGACTGTTGGAAATATGCTCTAGAGGCAATAATATTGTATTATTAGGATGGAAATATGCACTAGAGGCAATAATAAAATGGTTAATATTATATTTTCTTAATCATGATAAAGGTTATTATTCATGCAAGAATTGTATTGACCGAAACTTAAATACATGTGTGGATGCATAAACAAATACCGTGTCCCTAGTGAGCCTCTACTAGACTAGCTCGTTGATCAAAGATGGTTAAGGTTTCCTAACCATAGACATGAGTTGTCATTTGACAACGGGACCACATCATTAGGAGAATGATGTGATGGACAAGACCCAACCGTTAGCATAGCATATGATCGTTCAGTTTATTGCTACTGCTTTCTTAATGTCAAATATGTTCCTTCGACAATGATATCATGCAACTCCTGGATATCGGAGGAATACCTTGTGTGCTATCAAACGTCACAACGTAGCTGGGTGATCACAAAGATCCTCTACAAGTATCTCTGAAGGTGTGTGTTGAGTTAGTGTGAATCGAGATTGGGATTTGTCACTCTGTGTATCAGAGAGGTGTCTCTGGGCCCTCTCGGTAATACGCATCACAAGAAGCTTGCAAGCAAAGTGACTAAGGAGTTAGTTGCAAGATGGTGTGTTACGGAATGAGTAAAGAGACTTGCTGGTAATGAGATTGAACTAGGTATAGAGATACCGACGATCGAATCTCGGGCAAGTAACATACCGACAGACAAAGGGAATTACGTATGTTGTCATAAAGGTTCAACCGATAAAAGATCTTCGTATAATATGTAGGAATCAATATGGGCATCTAGGTCCCACTATTGGTTATTGATCGAAGAGGTGTCTCGGTCATGACTACATAATTCCCGAACCCGTAGGGTCGCAAGCTTAACGTTTGTTGATGATAGAGTAGTATTGGAATATTTGACTTGTTAAACAAATGTTGTTCGGAGTCTCGGATGAGATCCTGGACGTCACAAGGAGTCTCGGAATGGTCGAGAGGTAATGATTTATACATGGGAAGTCATATCTTGGGTTCCGAAAAAAGGTCGGTATTATATCGGGAAGCTTCCAGAAGGTTCCGGAGGATTCCGGAGGGGTGCGAAAATCCACAAGTGGGTTCACCACGACCCAAGGGATAGCATGGGCTGCGGGAAGGCGCTCTGGCCTTATTGGGCTAGGCGCACCAAGTCCTCAAAAGCCCATGTGGCTAGGGAAGGCGAAAAAGGAAGGAGTCCTAGTAGGAATAGGATTGGACTTGGAGTCCAAGTCCTCTCCCCCATAGCTGCGCCCTAGGGCTTGGAGGGGCTGTTTCCCATGCCCCTCCACCTATATATAGAGAGAGAGGGGAGGGGCGCCCCAAGAGGATACACCAAGCCCTTGGTGTTGGAAATATGCCCTAGAGGCAATAATAAAAGCATTATTATTATATTTCTTTGTTCATGATAATTGTCTTTATTCATGCTATAATTGTATTATCCAGAAATCGTAATACATGTGTGAATAACAGACACCAACATGTCCCTAGTAAGCCTCTAGTTGACTAGCTCGTTGATCAATAGATAGTCATGGTTTCCTGGCTATGGACATTGGATGTCATTGATAACGGGATCACATCATTAGGATAATGATGTGATGGACAAGACCCAATCCTAAGCATAGCGTGAGATCGTGTAGTTCGTTTGCTAGAGCTTTTCTAATGTCAAGTATCTTTTCCTTTGACCATGAGATCGTGTAACTCCCGGATACCGTAGGAGTGCTTTGGGTGTATCAAACGTCACAACGTAACGTGACTATAAAGGTGCATTACAGGTATCTCTGAAAGTGTCTGTTGGGTTGACACGGATCGAGACTGGGATTTGTCACTCCGTATGACGGAGAGATATCACTGGGCCCACTCGGTAATGCATTATCATAATGAGCTCAAAGTGACCAAGTGTCTGGTCACGGGATCATGCATTACGGTACGAGTAAAGTGACTTGCCGGTAACGAGATTGAACGAGGTATTGGGATACCGACGATCGAATCTCGGGCAAGTAACATATCGATTGACAAAGGGAATTGCATACGGGGTTGATTAAATCCTCGACATCGTGGTTCATCCGATGAGGTCATCGTGGAGCATGTGGGAGCCAACATGGGTATCCAGATCCCACTGTTGGTTATTGACCGGAGAGCGATCTTGGTCATGTCTACATGTCTCCCGAACCCGTAGGGTCTACACACTTAAGGTTCTGTTATGCTAGGGTTGTAGGGATATGTATATGCAGTAACCCGAATGTTGTTCGGAGTCCCGGATGAGATCCCGTACGTCGCGAGGAGTTCCGGAATGGTCCGGAGGTAAAGATTTATATATGGAAGTCCTATTTCGAGCATCGGGACAAGTTTCGTGGTTATCGGTATTGTACCGGGACCACCGGAAGGGTCCCGGGGGTCCACCGGGTGGGTCCACCTGTCCCGGGGGGCCACATGGGCTGTAGGGGGTGCGCCTTGGCCTACATGGGCCAAGGGCACCAGCCCCACTAGGCCCATGCGCCTAGGGTTTCCATGGGGGAGGAGTCCTACTAGTGGAAGGCACCTCCTAGGTGCCTTGGGGGGAGGGAAACCCCCCTTGGCCGCCACCCCCCTAGGAGATTGGATCTCCTAGGGCCGGCCATCCCCCCTTGGCCCTCCTATATATAGTGGGGGAGAGGAGGGACTTCACACCTTGGCCTTTGGTTGCCTCCTTCTCCCTCTCCAACACCTCCTCCTCCTCCATAGTGCTTAGAGAAGCTCTGCCGGAGTACTGCAGCTCCATCAACACCACGCCGTTGTGCTGCTACTGGTGCCATCTCCCTCAACCTCTCCTCCCTCCCTTGCTGGATCAAGAAGGAGGAGACGTGGCTGTTCCGTACGTGTGTTGAACGTGGAGGTGCCGTCCGTTCGGTGCTAGGATCTCCGGTGATTCGAATCACGTCGTGTTCGACTACATCATCCCCGTTCTTTGAACGCTTCCGCTCGCGATCTACAAGGTACGTAGATGCATCTAATGACTCATTGCTAGATGAACTCATAGATGGATCTTGGTGAAACCGTAGGAAATTTTTTTGTTTTCTGCAACGTTCCCCAACAGTGGCATCATGAGCTAGGTCTATGCGTAGTTCTCTTGCACGAGTAGAACACAATTTGTTGTGGGCGTAGATTTGTCAACTTTCTTGCCGCTACTAGTCTTATCTTGCTTCAGCGGTATTGTGGGATGAAGCGGCCTGGACCAACCTTACACGTACGCTTACGTGAGACCGGTTCCACCGACTAACATGCACAAGTTGCATAAGGTGGCTGGCGGGTGTCTGTCTCTCCTACTTTAGTTGAAGCGGATTCGATGAAAAGGGTCCTTATGAAGGGTAAATAGAAGTTGACAAATCACGTTGTGGCTTTCACGTAGGCAAGAAAACGTTCTTGCTAGAACCCTACTTCAGCCACGTAAAACATGCAACAACAATTAGAGGACGTCTAACTTGTTTTTGCAGCAAGTGCTTTGTGATATGATATGGCCAAAGTTGTGATGAATGATGAATGATCTATATGTCATGTATGAGATGTTCATGCTATTGTAATAGGAATCACGACTTGCATGTCGATGAGTATGACAACCGGCAGGAGCCATAGGAGTTGTCTTTATTTTTTGTATGACCTGCGTGTCATTGAAGAACGCCATGTAAACTACTTTACTTTATTACTAAACGCGTTAGTCATAGAAGTAGAAGTAGTCGTTGGCGTGACAACTTCATGAAGACACGATGATGGACATCATGATGATGGAGATCATGGTGTCATGCCGGTGACAAGATGATCATGGAGCCCCGAAGATGAAGATCAAAGGAGCTATATGATATTGGCCATATCATGTCACTACTTTATATAATTGCATGTGATGTTTATTATGTTTTATGCATCTTGTTTACTTAGGACGACGGTAGTAAATAAGATGATACCTTACAAAATTTCAAGAAGTGTTCTCCCCTAACTGTGCACCGTTGCTATAGTTCGTCGTTTCGAAGCACCACGTGATGATCGGGTGTGATAGATTCTTACGTTCACATACAACGGGTGTAAGACAGTTTTACACAGCGAAAACACTTAGGGTTAACTTGACGAGCCTAGCATGTACAGACATGGCCTCGGAACACGGAGACCGAAAGGTCGAACACGAGTCGTATGGAAGATACGATCAACATGAGAATGTTCACCGACGATGACTAGTCCGTCTCACGTGATGATCGGACACGGCCTAGTCGACTCGGATCATGTAACACTTAGATGACCAAAGGGATGTCAAATCTGAGTGGGAGTTCATTATAATTTGATTAGATGAACTTAATTATCATGAACTTAGTCTAAATATTTTACAATATGTCTTGTAGATCAAATGGCCAACATAGTCCTCAACTTCAACGCGTTCCTAGAGAAAACCAAGCTGAAAGACGATGGCAGCAACTATACGGACTGGGTCCGAAACCTGAGGATCATCCTCATAGCTGCCAAGAAAGATTATGTCCTACAAGCACCGCTAGGTGATGCACCTGTTCTCCCTGCAGAACAAGACATTATGAACGCTTGGCAGGCACGTTCCGATGACTACTCCCTCGTTCAGTGTGGCATGCTTTACAGCTTAGAGCCGGGGCTCCAAAAGCGTTTTGAGAGACATGGAGCATATGAGATGTTCGAAGATCTGAAAATGGTTTTCCAAGCTCATGCCCGGGTCGAGAGATATGAAGTCTCCGACAAATTCTTCAGCTGTAAGATGGAGGGAAATAGTTCTGTCAGTGAGCACATACTCACTATGTCTGGGTTACATAACCGCTTGACTCGGCTGGGAGTTAATCTCCCGGATGATGTGACAGAATCCTCCAGTCGCTTCCACCAAGCTACAAGAGCTTTGTGATGAACTTCAATATGCAGGGGATGGAAAAGACCATTCCTGAAGTATTTGCTATGCTGAAATCAGCAGAGGTAGAAGTCAAGAAGGAACATCAAGTGTTGATGGTCAATAAAACCACTAAGTTCAAGAAGGGCAAGGGTAAAAAGAACTTCAAGAAGGACGGCAAGGTAGTTGCCGCGCCCAGCAAGCAAGCTGCCGGGAAGAAGCCAAAGAATGGACCCAAGCCCGAGACTGAGTGCTTTTATTGCAAGGAAAGTGGTCACTAGAAGCGGAACTGCCCCAAATACTTAGCGGACAAGAAGGCCAGCAAAACCAAAGGTATATTTGATATACATGTAATTGATGTGTACCTTACCAGTAATCGTAGTGACTCCTGGGTATTTGATACCGGTGCCGTTGCTCATATTTGTAACACACAGCAGGAGCTGCGGAATAAACGGAGACTGGCGAAGGACGAGGTGACGATGCGCGTCGGGAATGGTTCCAAGGTCGATGTGATCGCCGTCGGCACGCTACCTCTACATTTACCTACGGGATTAGTTTTGAACCTCAATAATTGTTATTTTGTGCCAAGTTTGAGCATGAACATTGTATCAGGATCTCGTTTAATTTGAGATGGCTACTCATTTAAATCCGAGAATAATGGTTGTTCTATTTATATGAGAGATATGTTTTATGGTCATGCTCCGATGGTGAATGGTTTATTCTTTATGAATATTGAGCGTAATGCTACACATATTCATAGTGTAAGTACCAAAAGATGTAAGATTGATAGTGATAGTCCCACATACTTGTGGCACTGCCGCCTTGGTCACATAGGTGTCAAACGCATGAAGAAGCTCCATGCTAATGGACTTTTAGAGTCTCTTGATTACGAATCATTTGACACGTGCGAACCATGCCTCATGGGTAAAATGACCAAGACTCCGTTCTCAGGAACAATGGAGCGAGCAACCAATTTATTGGAAATCATACATACTGATGTGTGCGGTCCAATGAGTGTTGAGGCTCGCGGTGGCTATCGTTATGTTCTCACCCTCACTGATGACTTGAGTAGATATGGGTATGTCTACTTAATGAAACACAAGTCTGAGACCTTTGAAAAGTTCAAGGAATTTCAGAGTGAAGTTGAGAATCAACGTGACAGGAAAATCAAGTTTCTACGATCAGATCGTGGAGGAGAATACTTGAGTCACGAGTTTGGTACACACTTAAGAAAATGTGGAATAGTTTCACAACTCATGCCGCCTGGAACACCTCAGCGTAATGGTGTGTCCGAACGTCGTAATCGCACTCTATTAGATATGGTGCGATCTATGATGTCTCTTGCCGATTTACCACTATCCTTTTGGGGCTATGCTTTAGAGACTGCCGCATTCACTTTAAATAGGGCACCGTCGAAATCCGTTGAGACGACACCATATGAATTATGGTTTGGGAAGAAACCTAAGCTGTCGTTTCTAAAAGTTTGGGGATGCGATGCTTATGTCAGGAAACTTCAACCTGAAAAGCTCGAACCCAAATCGGAAAAATGCGTCTTCATAGGATACCCTAAAGAAACTGTTGGGTATATCTTCTACCTCAGATCCGAAGGCAAGATCTTTGTTGCCAAGAATGGGTCCTTTCTGGAGAAAGAGTTTCTCTCGAAATAAGTAAGTGGGAGGAAAGTAGAGCTTGATGAAGTATTACCTCTTGAACCGGAAAATGGCGCAACTCAAGAAAATGTTCCTGAGGTGCCTGCACCGACTAGAGAGGAAGTTAATGATAATGATCAAGATACTTCTGATCAAGCTCCTACTGAAATTCGAAGGTCCACAAGGACACGTTCCGCACCAGAGTGGTACGGCAACCCTGTCTTGGAAATCATGTTGTTAGACAACAGTGAACCTTCGAACTATGAAGAAGCGATGGCGGGCCCGGATTCCGACAAATGGCTAGAAGCCATGAAATCCGAGATAGGATCCATGTATGAAAACGAAGTATGGACTTTGACTGACTTGCCCGTAGAACGGCGAGCCATAGAAAATAAATGGATCTTTAAGAAGAAGACAGACGCGGATGGTAATGTGACCATCTATAAAGCTCGGCTTGTCGCTAAGGGTTATCGACAAGTTCAAGGGGTTGACTACGATGAGACTTTCTCACCGGTAGCGAAGCTGAAGTCCGTCCGAATCATGTTAGCAATTGCCGCATTTTATGATTATGAAATTTGGCAAATGGACGTCAAAACGGCATTCCTTAATGGTTTCCTTAAGGAAGAATTGTATATGATGCAGCCGGAAGGTTTTGTCGATCCTAAGAATGCTGACAAGGTGTGCAAGCTCCAACGCTCGATTTATGGGCTGATGCAAGCATCTCGGAGTTGGAACATTCGTTTTGATGAGATGATCAAAGCGTTTGGGTTCTCACAGACTTATGGAGAAGCCTGTGTTTACAAGAAAGTGAGTGGGAGCTCTGTAGCATTTCTCATACTATATGTAGATGACATACTTTTGATGGGAAATGATATAGAACTTTTGGACAGCATTAAGGCCTACTTGAATAAGAGTTTTTCAATGAAGGACCTTGGAGAAGCTGCTTATATATTAGGCATCAAGATCTATAGGGATAGATCAAGACGCCTCATAGGTCTTTCACAAAGCACATATCTTGATAAGATTTTGAAGAAGTTCAAAATGGATCAGTCCAAGAAAGGGTTCTTGCCTGTTTTGCAAGGTGTGAAATTGAGCTCAGCTCAATGTCCGACCACGGCAGAAGATATAGAAGAGATGAGTGTCATCCCCTATGCCTCAGCCATAGGTTCTATTATGTATGCCATGCTGTGTACCAGACCTGATGTAAACCTTGCCGTAAGTTTGGTAGGAAGGTACCAAAGTAATCCCGGCAAGGAACACTGGACAGCGGTCAAGAATATCCTGAAGTACCTGAAAAGGACTAAGGAAATGTTTCTCGTTTATGGAGGTGACAAAGAGCTCGTCGTAAAGGGTTACGTCGACGCTAGCTTCGACACAGATCTGGATGACTCTAAGTCACAAACCGGATACGTGTATATTTTGAATGGTGGGGCAGTAAGCTGGTGCAGTTGCAAGCAGAGCGTCGTGGCGGGATCTACATGTGAAGCGGAGTACATGGCAGCCTCGGAGGCAGCACATGAAGCAATATGGGTGAAGGAGTTCATCACCGACCTAGGAGTCATACCCAATGCGTCGGGGCCGATCAAGCTCTTCTGTGACAACACTGGAGCTATTGCACTTGCCAAGGAGCCCAGGTTTCACAAGAAGACAAGGCACATCAAGCGTCGCTTCAACTCCATTCGTGAAAATGTTCAAGATGGAGACATAGAGATTTGTAAAATACATACGGACCTGAATGTAGCGGATCCGTTGACTAAACCTCTCCCTAGAGCAAAACATGATCAACACCAGAATTCCATGGGTGTTCGATTCATCACAATGTAACTAGATTATTGACTCTAGTGCAAGTGGGAGACTGTTGGAAATATGCCCTAGAGGCAATAATAAAAGCATTATTATTATATTTCTTTGTTCATGATAATTGTCTTTATTCATGCTATAATTGTATTATCCGGAAATCGTAATACATGTGTGAATAACAGACACCAACATGTCCCTAGTAAGCCTCTAGTTGACTAGCTCGTTGATCAATAGATAGTCATCGTTTCCTGGCTATGGACATTGGATGTCATTGATAACGGGATCACATCATTAGGATAATGATGTGATGGACAAGACCCAATCCTAAGCATAGCGTGAGATCGTGTAGTTCGTTTGCTAGAGCTTTTCTAATGTCAAGTATCTTTTCCTTTGACCATGAGATCGTGTAACTCCCGGATACCGTAGGAGTGCTTTGGGTGTATCAAACGTCACAACGTAACTGGGTGACTATAAAGGTGCATTACAGGTATCTCCGAAAGTGTCTGTTGGGTTGACACGGATCGAGACTGGGATTTGTCACTCCGTATGACGGAGAGATATCACTGGGCCCACTCGGTAATGCATCATCATAATGAGCTCAAAGTGACCAAGTGCCTGGTCACGTGATCATGCATTACGGTACGAGTAAAGTGACTTGCCGGTAACGAGATTGAACGAGGTATTGGGATACCGATGATCGAATCTCGGGCAAGTAACATATCGATTGACAAAGGGAATTGCATACGGGGTTGATTAAATCCTCGACATCGTGGTTCATCCGATGAGATCATCATGGAGTATGTGGGAGCCAACATGGGTATCCAGATCCCGCTGTTGGTTATTGACCGGAGAGCGATCTCGGTCATGTCTACATGTCTCCCGAACCCGTAGGGTCTACACACTTAAGGTTCGGTTACGCTAGGGTTGTAGGGATATGTATATGCAGTAACCCGAATGTTGTTCGGAGTCCCGGATGAGATCCCGGACGTCGCGAGGAGTTCTGGAATGGTCCGGAGGTAAAGATTTATATATGGAAGTCCTGTTTCAGGCATCGGGACAAGTTTCGGGGTTATCGGTATTGTACCGGGACCACCGGAAGGGTCCCGGGGGTCCATCGGGTGGGTCCACCTGTCCCGGGGGGGCACATGGGCTGTAGGGGGTGCGCCTTGGCCTACATGGGCCAAGGGCACCAGCCCCACTAGGCCCATGCGCCTAGGGTTTCCATGGGGGAGGAGTCCTACTAGTGGAAGGCACCTCCTAGGTGCCTTGGGGGGGAGGGAAACCCCCCTTGGCTGCCGCCCCCCTAGGAGATTGGATCTCCTAGGGCCGGCCACCCCCCCTTGGCCCTCCTATATATAGTGGGGGAGAGGAGGGACTTCACACCTTGGCCTTTGGTTGCCTCCTTCTCCCTCTCCAACACCTCCTCCTCCTCCATAGTGCTTAGCGAAGCTCTGCCGGAGTACTGCAGCTCCATCAACACCACACCGTCGTGGCTGTTCCGTACGTGTGTTGAACGCGGAGGTGCCGTCCGTTCGGTGCTAGGATCTCCGGTGATTCGAATCACGTCGTGTTCGACTACATCATCCCCGTTCTTTGAACGCTTCCGCTCGCGATCTACAAGGTACGTAGATGCATCTAATGACTCGTTGCTAGATGAACTCATAGATGGATCTTGGTGAAACCATAGGAAATTTTTTTGTTTTCTGCAACGTTCCCCAACACTTGGCGCCCATCTCTCTCCCGTTACTCCATAGTTCCACCGCCTCGTCCTGGTGACACTTAGCGATGCGCTGTCGGTGTTCCACCACCACCATCACCACCACGTCATCGTGTTGGTTGTGATATCATCTACTTCTCCTCTCCCGCTTGCTGGATCAAGAAGGAGGAGACGTCATCGATCCGCACGTGTGCTAAACTCAGAGGTGCCATCCGTTCGGCACTAGATCGATTAGATCGTGATCGGATTGCGAAGAGTATGACTACATCAACCGCATGATAAATGCTTCCACTTAGCAATCGACAAGGGTACATAGATGCTCTTCCCTTTCGTAGATATGCATCTCCGTGGATAGATCTTGCATGTGCATAGAATTTTTTTTGTTTGCCATGCAACGTTCCCCAACAGTGGCATCATGAGCCAGGTCTATGCGTATATGATATGCACGAGTAGAACACAAAGAAGTTGTGGGCGGTGATGTTCATACCGCTTACCACCAACGTCTTATTTTTGATTCGGCGGCATTGTGCGATGAAGCGGCCCGGACCAACCTTACATGTCCACGCACATGAGACCGGTTCCACCGACTGACATGCAACTTGTTTTGCATAAAGGTGGTTGGCAGGTGTCTGTTTCTCCTAGTTTAGTTAAATCGAATTTGACTACGGCCAGTCCTTGAAGAAGGTTAAAATAGTAAACTTGATAACCACCGTTGTGGTTTTGCGTAGGTAATAACGGTTCTTGCTAGTTGCCCGTAGCAGCCATGTAAAACTTGCAACAAAAAAGTAGAGGACATCCAACTTGTTTTTGCAGGGCATGTTGTGATGTGATATGGTAAAGACGTGATGTGAATATACGTTGTTGTATGAGATGATCATGTTTTATAATATCGACAACCGACAGGAGCCTTAGGGTTGTCTTTTAATTATTGTATGAAATGTAAGCGCCATGTAATTGCTTTACTTTATCGTTATGCGTTAGCAATAATTGTAGAAGCAATAGTTGGCGAGGCAACCCCGACGCAAGAATGGAGATCGACGTGTCGAGCTGGTGACGATGGAAATCATTAAGATGCTTTGGAGATGGAGATCAAAAGCACAAGATGATGATGGCCATATCATGTTACATATTTTGATTGCATGTGATGTTTATCCTTTATGCATCTTATTTGGGAAAATTTTGTTTTTGCCACTCCAAATTTTGCCAATTTTCCTTATGCCACTTTAGATTTTGTCATTTCACTTTTGCCACGCTTCGCTTTTGACAATTGTCACAATTGCCATTCCATTGCAAAAGCAGAATAATTTTATTTCATTTTTGCCACTCTTAGCTTTTGAAATGTATCACAATTGCCACTCTGAAAATTTTGCTTTTGCCACGGGAATGGCAATTGTGATAATTGTCAAAAACTAAGAGTGGCGAAAGTGAAATGTCAAAATCTAGAGTGGCATAAGGAAAATTGGCAAAATCTAGAGTGGCAAAAACAAAATTTTCCCATCTTATTTTGCTTAGAATGACGGTAGCATTATAAGATGACCCCTTCACTTAATTTCAAGATAAAAGTGTTCTCCCTGAGTATGCACCGTTGCCAAAGTTCATCGTTTTGAAGCACCACATGATGATCGGGTGTGATAGACTCTACGTTCACATACAATGGGTGTAAGCCAGTTTTGCACACTCAAAATACTTGGGTTAAACGTGAGAGCCTAGCATGTACAGACATGGTCTCGGAACACTAGAGACCAAAAGGTCGAACATGAGTCATATACTAGATATGATCAACATAAAGATGTTCACCATTGAAGACTACTCCATCTCACGTAATGATCGGACATGGTTTAGTTGATTTGGATCATGTATCACTTAGACAACTTGAGGGATGTTGAATTAAGTGGGAGTCCATTAGTAATTTGATTAATTGAACTAAGATTTATCATGAACATAGTCAAAATGTCTTTGCAAATTATGTTGTAATTCAATAGCTCGCGATGTAGCTTCCACATTTTTTTGATACGTTCCTAGAGAAAACTAAGTTGAAAGATGATGGTAGCAATAATGCGGACTAGGTCCATGATCTCAGGATTATCCTCATTGCCGAACAAAAGAATTATGCCCTTGATGCACCACTAGGTGACAGACCTGCTGTAGGAGCTGATACAGACATTATGAACATTTAACAAGCTCAATCTGATGACTACTTGATATTTTAGTGCGCCATGCTTTACGGCTTAGAATCGGGGCTCCAAAGATGTTGAACGCCATGGGACATATGAGATGTTCCAAGAGCTGAAATAGGTATTTCAGGCTCATGCCCGTGTTGAGAGGTATGAGACCTCTAACAAGTACTTTGCCTACAAGATGGAGGAGAATAGCTCAGCCAGTGAGCATGTGCTCAAAATGTCTGGGGTACTACAATCGCTTGAATCAAGTGGGAGTTAATCTTCCAGATAAGATAGTGATTGACAGAGTTCTCCAATCACTATCACCAAGCTACTAGAGCTTCGTGATGAACTGTAATATGCAAGGGATGACGAAAATGATTCCCAAGCTCTTCGCGATGCTAAAATCGGCGGAGGTAGAAATCAAGAAAGAGCATCAAGTGGTGATGGTTAACAAGACCACCAGTTTTAAGAAAAAGGGCAAGGGAAAGAAACGGAACTTCAAGAAGAGCGACAAGCAAGTTGCCACTCCCGTGAAGAAGCCCAAAGCTGGACCCAAGCCTAAAACTGAGTGCTTCTACTACAAAGGAAATGGTCACTAGAAGCGGAACTGCCCCAAATACTTGGCAGATAAGAAGGATGGCAAAGTAAACAAAGGTATATTTTGATATACATGTCATTGATGTGTACCTTATTGGTGCTTGTAGTAGCCCCTGGGTATTTGATACTGGTTCTGTTGCTGAGATTAATAACTCGAAACAGGAGTTGCAGAATATACGGAGACTAGTTAAGGGCGAGGTAACGATGTATGTTGGAAGTGTTTCCAAGATTGATATGATCACCATCGCACACTCCCTCTACCTTCGGGATTAGTGTTGAGCCTAAATAAATGTTATTTGGTGTTTGTGTTGAGCATGAACATGATTAGATCATGTTTATTGCAATACGATTATTCATTTAAGTCAGAGAATAATTGTTGTTATGTTTACATGAATAAAACCTTCTATGGTCATACACACAATGTAAATGGTTTATTGAATCTCGATCGTAGGGATACACATATTCATAATATTGATGCCAAAAGATACAAAATTGATAGTGATAGTGCAACATACTTGTGGCACTATCGTTTAGGTCATATTGTTGTAAAGCGCACGAAGAAACTCCATGCAGATGGACTTTTGGAATCACTAGATTACGAATCATTTGATACTTGCGAGCCATGCCTCATGGACAAGATGACTAAAACTCCATTCTCCGGAACAATGGAGCGAGCTAATGACTTATTGGAAATAATACATACCGATGCATGTGGTCCGATGAGTGTTGAAGCACGCGGCGGGTATCGTTATTTTCTCACCTTTACAGATGATTTGAGTAGGTATGAGTATATCTACTTGATGAAACACAAGTCTAAAATGTTTGAAAAGTTCAAAGAATTCCAGAGTGAAGTGGAGAATTATCGTAACAAGAAAAAAAGTTTCTACGATCTGATCGCGGAGGCGAATATTTGAGTTACGAGTTTGGCCTTCATTTGAAACAATGTGGAATAGTTTCACAACTCACGCCACCCGGAACACCACAGCGTAATGGTGTGTCCGAACATCGTAACCATACTTTATTAGATATGGTGCGTTCTATGATGTCTCTTGCCGATTTGCCACTATTGTTTTGGGGTTATGCATTAGAGACAACCGCATTCACGTTAAATAGGGCACCGTCTAAATCCATTGAGATGACACCATATGAATTGTGGTTTGGCAAGAAACCTAAGCCGTCGTTTCTTAAAAGCTTGGGGATGCGACGCTTATGTCAAAAGGCTTCAGCCTGATAAGCTCGAACCCAAAGCAGAGAAGTGTGTCTTCATAGGATACCCGAAAGAAACTATTGGGTATACCTTCTACCATAGATCTGAAGGCAAAATCTTTGTTGCTAAGAATGGGTCCTTTCTAGAGAAGAAGTTTCTCTTGAAAGAAGTGAGTGGGAGGAAAGTAGAACTTGATGAGGTAGTTGTACCTTCTCTCGAATTGGAAAGTAGCACATCAGAGAAAGTTGTTCCCGTGATGCCTACACCAACCAGAGAGGAAGCAAATGATGATGATCATTAAACTTCAGATCAAGTTACTATTGAACCTCATAGGTCGACCAGAACACGTTCCACACCAGAGTGGTACGGCAATCCTGTCCTGCAAGTCATGTTGTTGGACAACAGTGAACCTATGAACTATGAAGAAACTATGATGAGCCCAGATTCCGAAAATGGCTTGAGGCCATGAAATCTGAGATAGGATACATGTATGAGAACAAAGTGTGGAGTTTGGTGACTTTGCCCGATGATCGGCAAGCCATAAAGAATAAATGGATCTTTAAGAGGAAGACGAACACTGGCGGTAATATCACTGTCTACAAAGCTCGATTTGTTGCAAAAGGTTTTCGACAAGTTCAAGGGGTTGACTATGATGAGACTTTCTCACCCGTAGCAATGCTTAAGTCTGTCCAAATCATGTTCGCAATTACCTCATTTTATGATCATGAAATCTCGCAAATGGATGTCAAAAAACTTGCATTCCTTAACAGGTTTCTTAACGAAGAGTTGTATATGATGCAACCAGAAGTTTTTGTCGATCCTAAAGGTGCTAACAAATTGTGCAAGCTCCAGCGATCCATCTATGGACTGGTGCAAGCATCTCGGAGTTGGAATATATGCTTTGATGAGGTGATCAAAGCATATGGTTTTATATAGACTTATGGCGAAGCCTGTATTTACAAGAAAATGAGAGGGAACTCTGTAGCATTTCTGATATTATATGTGGATGACATATTGCTGATTGGAAATGATATAGAATTTTTGGATAGCATAAAAGGATAATTGAATAAGAATTTTTCAATGAAAGACCTCGGTGAAGCTACTTACATATTTAGCATCAAAATCTATAGAGATAGATCAAGACGTTTAATAGGACTTTCACAAAGCACATACCTTGAGAAAGTTTTGAAGGAGTTCAAAATGGATCAGTCAAAGAAAGGGTTCTTGCCTGTATTCAAGGTGTGAAGTTGAGTAAGAGTCAAAGCCCGAGCACGGCAAAAGATAGAGAGAGAATGAAAGTCATTCCCTATGCCCCAACCATAAGTCTATAAAGTATGCGAGGCTATTTACCAGACCTATTGTGTGCCTTGCCATGAGCTTGTCAAGGGGGTACAATAGTGATCGAGGAGTAGATCACTGGACAACGGTCAAAATTATCCTTAGGTACCTAAAGAGGACTAAGGAAATGTTTATCAGTTCTGGAGGTGATAAAGAGTTCATCGTAAAGGGTTACGTCGATGCAAAGCTTTGACACTGATTTGGATGACTCTGAATCTCAATCTGGATACGTATTGAACGTGGGAGAAATTAGCTAGAGTAGCTCTATGCAGAGCATTGTAGACATAGATATTTGGAAAGTACACACGAATCTGAATGTTGCATACCCGTTGACTAATAAACCTCTCTCACAAGCAAAACATGATCACATTTTAGAACCCTTTGGGTGTTAATCACATGGCGATGTGAACTAGATTATTGACTCTAGTGAACTCTTTGGGTGTTAATCACATGGCGATGTGAACTACATTATTGACTCTAGTGCAAGTGGGAGACCGGTGGAAATATGCACTAGAGGCAATAATAAAATGGTTATTATTATATTTCCTTAATCATGATAAGGTTTATTATTCATGCTATAATTGTATTAATGGAAACTTAAATACATGTGTGGATACATAAACAAATACCGTGTCCCTAGTGAGCCTCTACTAGACTAGCTCGTTGATCAAAGATGGTTAAGGTTTCCTAACCATAGACATGAGTTGTCATTTGATAACGGGGCCACACCATTAGGAGAATGATGTGATGGACAAGATCCAACCGTTAGCATAGCATATGATCTTTCAGTTTATTGCTACTGCTTTCTTAATGTCAAATACATGTTCCTTCGACCATGAGATCATGCAACTCTCGGATACCGAAGGAATACCTTGTGTGCTATCAAACATCACAACATAATTGGGTGATCATAAAGATGCTCTACAGGTATCTCCGAAGGTGTCTGTTGAAATGGTGTGAATTGAGATTGGGATTTGTCTCTCTATGTATCAGAGAGGTATCTCTGTGCCCTACTCGGTAATACACATCATAAGAAGCTTGCAAGCAAAGTGACTAAGGAGTCAGTTGCAAGATGGTGTGTTACAGAACGAGTAAAGAGACTTCCCGGTAACGAGATTGAACTAGGTATAGAGATACCGATGATGAATCTCAGGCAAGTAACATACCAATAAACAAAGGGAATTACGTATGTTGTCATAAAGGTTCAACCGGTAAAAGATCTTCATGGACTATGTAGGAATCAATATGGGCATCCAGGTCCTGCTATTGGTTATTGACCAGAGAGTTGTCTCGGTCATGACTACATAATTCCCGAACCCGTAGGGTCGCATGCTTAACATTACAAGGAGTCCCGGATGTGTTGACGCTAGAGTAGTATTGGAATATTTGATGAGTGCTAACCAAATGTTGTTCGGAGTCCCAGATGAGATCTCAGACGTCACAAGGAGTCTCGGAATGGTCTAGAGGTAAAGATTTATATATGGGAAGTCATATTTTGGGTTCCGAAAAAAGGTGCAGTTTATTCGGTATTGTACCAGGAAGCTTCCAGAAGGTTCCGGAGGATTCTGGAAGGGTTTGGAAGTCCACGAGTGGGTTCACCATGACCCAGGGGCTAGCATGGGCTGCGGGGAGGCGCCCTGGCCTTATTGGGTTAGGCGCACCAAGTCCTCAAAACCCATGTGGCTAGGGAAGGCAAAAAAGAAAGGAGTCCTAGTAGGAATATGATTGGACTTGGAGTCCAAGTCATCTCCCCCTTAGCTGCACCCTAGGGCTTGGAGGGGCTGTTTCCCACGCCCCTCCACCTATATATAGAGGGGAGGGGGTGCCCCAAGAGGATGCACCAAGCCCTTGGCGCCCCTCTCTGTCCCGTTACTCCGTAGTTCCTCCGCCTTGTCTCGGCGACGCTTAGCGAAGCGCTGTCGGTGCTCCACCAGCACCATCACCACCACGCTATTGTGTTGGTTGTGATCCCATCTAATTCTCCTCTCCTGCTTGTTGGATCAAGAAGGAGGAGACATCATCGAGTTGCACGTGTGCTAAACTCGGAGGTGTCGTCCGTTCGGCACTAGATCGGTTGGATCGTGATCGGACCGCGAAGAGTACGACTACATCAACCGCGTGATAAACGCTCCCGCTTAGTGATCTACAAGGGTACATAGATGCTCTTCCCTTCTCATAGCTATGCATATTCATAGATATATCTTGCATGTGCGTAGGATTTTTTGTTTTCCATGCGATGTTCCCTAAAATATTATATTTACATTCTCATAATTAAGAGTTGGGTTAATTGGATAAATGCCACTCGAGTTCTGGAGATTTTGTGAAATGCCACTGCAATGTAGAAACTTTGAGAAGTGCCACTACAAATTTTGTAAACTTTGGAAAAGGCCACTACAGACTTAGAAAAAATGCCACTGAAAATGGCATTTTTCAAAGTTTGGAAATTACATTGGCATTCATCGGAATTGCCTAAATTTGAATTGAATATATCAAATTAATTATCGATGTAAAACCGACAGACCTTGGGGTAGGGGGTCCCGAGCTGTGGATCTCAGATCGGTGGTAACAGGAACAAGGGAGACGATGTTTACCCAGGTTCGAGCCCTCTTGATGGGGGTAAAACCCTACATCCTGCTCTTGTTTTATATTTATGGAGATGTATTGAGTACAATCTTGATCTACCTTGAGATCGTAAGTTGTGTTCTAACCCTAAGGCTAGGTGAGTGTAATTGTGATTCGGTCCCCTCTATGAGCTAAACCCTCTAGCTTATAATACACGCCAGGTAGGGCATCTAGGGTTACATGGTCGGTATCCAGGGGGATTGCTTGGAGGCGGCAGGAGATGTCTTGGAGTATACGTCAAGTCTTAGGCAAATGCAGTCTTGATCCATCCTGTAGGCTCCGGAGTCCACTTTGAAGAGAACGAGGGCCCACCGGCCCATCTGAGGACTACGGACCGACTGGGTTAGTACCCCCAACTCCGGGACACCGTCAGTAGCCCCTGAACTGGTCTTCGATGCCGAAGATGATATTCTCAAACTTCGGTTCCTGAGTCTTGTCTCAATAGGCGAGTTCTTTCATAGTATCTTTCAGCTCGGTTTTGAAGTCTTCGGTCTTATAGACGGTTTTGCTCAAGGCTCGGTCCCACTACACCTGGCGTAAAATCACTAACATCAATCATCGTGCGTCTTAGGAAACCGAGTCACTTTATGGCGAGACGTCAAAGCGTCAACCTCTTTTTCCTTTATTTATAACCACATAGTCAAGGGTTATAGCAAAGCGCATCTCGACCCCACCCTCAACAATCTTCGCGTGCTTTCTCCTCCTCTCCCAGGTCCAACCCCGAGAGCTTTCACAATGGAGAGCGACGCGGGTTCCTCAAGGCTACCTCATGGTCCTGTCAAGGGTGACTGGGGGAGCTGCTCCATCCCACGTCTCCAACTAGAGTGCCTGGCCACCCAAGTCTAACTACACATATTCAGATCTAGCCTCCACCCACCCGGGATTCACATCCATGAACGGGCAAGCACACGCCAAAAGCCATCCACCCCCATGCGAGGGTGAACGGGTATGCTTCGCTCCCTTCCTTCTTCGTGACATGGGTTTCCCGATTCACCCCTTCCTTTGGGGCTTGCTTGAGTTCTACGAGCTCCAACTCTGCCACCTTACTCCCAACTCAATCTTACATATCGCTGGGTCTGTTTCCCTTTGCGAAATGCACCTTGGATGCGAGGCACACTCTGGGTTCTGGCGGAGGCATTTTTGCATAATGCGCTGCTCCCCAACCAGGGTGTCGTATGAGGTGGGCGCTGCCGAGGTTTGCCGAAATGAGGGGACCAAGTACCCTCCAGGTACTCCTCGAGAGGATACCAACTTCTGGTCTTTCGAGTGATTTTATATAGACGACGTCCCACTATATGACCCAGTTCGGCCCGGGCTCCCCGCCTTCTCCTCGGAACTCCTGAAGAAGCGCTATAGCTAGAGACCGCAGACTGCTGCTTAGGAGGATGATACCAACGTAATCAGCCTGGCAGCCCAGGTAAAGCTGCTGACAAATACTGGCCTCACCATTATAGATGTAATGGCCACGACGATCAGCCAAAGAGTCCAAGCACTTCGGTAACGCCCGCACCTATTGTGCATGTACAACGAAATTGACGACACCTCCCGATCCGTCCGAGCGAACCTCGCTGACCTGATGGTCTTTGGGACTGCACTGGCCGACATTTACCAAGGATCGGCGGAGGAGTTCTTAAGACGACAGTTTCGAGACGGGTTGTCTTATTACAATCTTGCGGAGATAGTAAGTTTCCTCAACCCTTCTTATTTATCCAGTTGCTTTATGGTTAGTTCCCTTGACTGGCCCTTTACTGAACCTGGACAGAGATGGAGGTGTTGGGTCGAGACACTAAGCAGCCCTGCGCCCGAACCGGAGGCACAACGCCAGGCAAATGACCCTCTCTTCAATGAGGGCGAAGAACTATACCTCATATACGAAGAGGGGAAATTCTATCTAGAGAGCCTTGACGGCTCAAGGTTTGCCATCACTCCGGACACACTGGGAACATGGTCAGCTTCCTCGGTAAAGCCCCCTTCCTCCAGTCGAAAGAGAGCTTCTTGTCCTAAAGCCCCTAGTTCCCTGACTTCTACTCTAAAGGGACGACGCGCAAAATGTCCACGCGACGAAGAACCGACCACTCAAAGGAGCTCTTTGCAGGAGACAACGGGTAGTTCGGGTGCGCATGGCGGCCATGGAGGCAAACCAAAATAATTCCTCGGCTCATAGGTAATATATTGCGTTTCTCAGAATAACTCATCATGGATCTTAATTCTTCCAATCCTTTCGCAGGCAGCCCATCCCTCCTCCAGTGCCGGAGGACACAAGGGTTGACAGGATGTCGGCTCCGAATAATGGCGCGGGACCCCTTCCTACTTCGGGAGCTGCTCCCGAGTGAAAGGATCGAGAAGAAGTGTCTAGAGGGGGGTGACTAGACCCTCAACAAACAAAGTTGGCAGGTTTTAAGTTTTTCAAGTTGAGGTGGTAGATTAACACAATTTCAAGCATACACATTACAATTCAAGCAAGAATGCAAAGAGTATATGAGCAGCAGAAAGTAAAGCATGCAACTTGCAAGAAAGTAAAGGGATGGGATTGGAGTGTGCAAACGTAATTGGAGACACGGAGATTTTTGGCGTGGTTCCGATAGGTGGTGCTATCGTACATCCACGTTGATGGAGACTTCAACCCACAAAGGGTAACGGCTACGCGAGTCCACGGAGGGCTCCACCCACGAAGGGTCCACGAATAAGAAACCTTGTCTATCCCACCATGGCCATTTCCCACAAAGGACTTGCCTCACTAGGGTAGATCTTCACGAAGTAGGCAATCTCCTTGCCCTTACAAACTCCTTGGTTCAACTCCACAATCTTGATGGAGGCTCCCAAGTGACACCTAACCAATCTAGGAGACACCACTCTCCAAAAGGTAATAGATGGTGTGTGTTGATGAACTCCTTGCTCTTGTGCTTCAAATGATAGTCTCCCCAACACTCAACTCTCTCACACAGATTTGGCTATGGTGGAAAGATGATTTGAGTGGAAAGCAGCTTGGGGAAGGATAGAGATCAAGATTCATATGGTAGGATTGGAATATCTTGGCCTCAACACATGAGTAGGTGGTTCTTTCTCAGAAAATGAGTAGTGGAAGTGTAGGTTTGTTCTGATGGCTCTCTTCATGAATGAAGAGTGGGTGGAGGGGTATATGGAGCCTCCACACAAAATCTTACCGTTACACACAGATTCCCAAACTCGGTGGGACCAAATCAGCAAACTCGGTCAGACCGATCCATGCAAAAATGTGAACGTTAGGAATTTCGGTGGGACCGATATTGTCATCTCGGTGGGACCGATGTGCAGGGGTTAGGGTAAAACCTCAACTCAGTTTGACCGATTACTTGAACTTAGCGAGACAAACATTGGTAATAAGTAAACAGAGGATTGGTTAAGCAAACTCGGTGGGACCGAGTGAACAAACTTGGTGGGACTGATTTTGTTGTAGTAGACCACAAAGAGATTGCAAGCCAATCTTGGTGAAACCGAGATCCCAAAAGTGAGACCGAAGTGACTAGGGTTTCGCAGTGGCTGAATACGATGAAACTCGGTGGCGCCGGATAGACAAAGTCGGTGGGGCCGAGTTTGACATTTAGGTTTAGGACATATGTGGATGTGAGAAAGTGGCTCAGAGTTTTGGAGCTTATCACTTAGCACTTTGAGCAAGCAAGCCATTAAGCAACACCTCATCCTCTTTTAATAGTATTGGCTTTCCTATGGACTCAATGTGATCTTGGATCACTAAAATAGAAAATGTAGAGTCTTGAGCTTTTGCCAATATTTGTCCTTAGCATCTTGAAGGGGTTCCACATCCTCTTGTCCATGTCCAAGCCACTCCAATGTTGAACTTATCTAAAATGCACTAGGTAGAAGTATTAGTCCAACAAGAGATATGTTGTCATGAATGACCAAAATCACCCAAGGAGCACTTGTGCTTTCAATCTCCCCCTTTTTGGTAATTGATGACAACATACATCAAAGCTTTAGATAAAGATATAAGGAAATAGCAAGTAAAGTTTTGGAAAGACATGCAACATGCATTGGCTCGCCCTACATGTATGCAATCATGTGATGGTAGATCATAAGAGTATGAGAATGCATAAACATGTCAGAGCTAGCAATGAGTTACATGTATCTTGGTTATATGCATCAGAGCAAATGATGTAGATACTGGAGTTATACCTTCATGTTCATGAGTCTCTCTTGCAAACAATATGTACCACAACAAGAGATCTTCATGCACAATGAGTGTGATGCATATACTTACCTTGTGGTCTTGAGCTAGCTTTGAAGAAGATGTACCTGGGTAAACAAGGTTAGATAACACAAGAACATCTACTAGACAGAGCAAGAACTAAAGAACACAGGAATACCAAGACCGGGATGACATGTAGAGTGTGAGTACTAGGTACTCTATTTGGATATTGACATGTCCCCAAGAATAAAGATATGCAATGAATTCCAAAGATTTTCTTCCCTTAGATGTCTTTCTCCCCCTAAATCTGACATGGGCACTACAAAAAAAAGACACATCCGTGACATTTTGGGCCGAACGATTTTTTTTCTGTCATACATATGACACTTCTATGACGATAATTGTGACAAAACCCGGTATCATCATAGATGTGGTGGGCTCCTACTTCTATGACAAAAAATCATGACAGAAAATGGGCTTTTCGTCCTGGGTGGGCCGGAGACGCAGCTGCATGACATTCTTTGGGCCGTCCATGACGGAAAAAACCGTGGTAGAAGCGAGGGGGAGAAAAATTTGGGGGAGTTGCCGGTTACGGTGGGAGGTCGGGGCGGAGCGATGCGCGTTTCTCTCGTATGTACGCGCGTGTGTGCGAGGCGTTGGCTCTAACTGAACCCGAGCGAGGCGTTGGGCTCTAACTGAACCCGAGCGATTGCACTGCAGGCTACGCGTTACTAAACCCGAGGGATCGATCGATGGCTGTTAACTGAACCCGATGGAGCGATTCCTTCGCTACTGCTGCTAATTGAAGCCGATCGATTGGATGAACAGTGAGCGTTGCGAGGGGGTTTGGATGAACAGTGAGCGGTGGCGTTGCCTCTGGATGAACAGGAACCCGTGGTGTGGAGGGTTGGATGAACAGTAGACGATGGAGGGGTGGCCGTGGAGGGGTGGTTGAACAGGACCCCGTGGTGTGGAGGGCTGGATGAACAGTAGACGGTGGAGGGGTGCCCGTGGAGGGGTGGTTGAATAGTAGCCGGTGGAGTAGCGCGCGGTGGAGGCTGAATGAACAGGAGCCCGTGGAGGCTGGAGGAGGTCGACGGTAGCCCGTGGAGGCTGGAGGAGGTCGACGGTGGAGATGAACAGTATCCCGTGGAGTCCCGTTTTGTGATACGCCACACCCCTCCCCCCTGTTTCGACCGTAGCGCTCCAACACAAGTCCGTTTCGTCTGTTTTGCGGTACGCCACACCCCTCTCGATCAACAGGACCCCCGTTTTGACCGTAGGAGGTCCGTTTCCTCCGTTTTGCGGTACTCCACACCCCTCCCGATCAACAGGACCCCCGTTTCGACCGTAGGAGGTCCGTTTCCTCCGTTTTGTGGTACGCCAGGCCCCTCCCGATCAACAGGACCCCGTTTCGAATGTGGCGGTCGAACACAAGGCCGTTTCCTCTGTTGTGCGGTACGCCAGGCCTCGTTTCCATCGCCTGTTCCGTCCAAGCCCTCCCGATGAACATGACCACGCATTCCGTTCCGACCCAGCCGGTTGGCTTCCACGCGTTCCGTTGCCACCCGATGAACACGAGACATTCCGTTGCCTCCCCATGAATACGATGATGAGGCTGTTTCTCCGTTCCGACCCAGCCATGTACGTACGCGCGAGTAGGCGTTCGAGACCCTGCCCGTATGTACGTACGTGGCCGTATTTTTTTCTTGCACCCTCGCCGCTGTACGTACGTGTACATGCTACGTGCGCGCCTCTACTACGACACGTGTGCGCCTCTACTACGACACGTGCGTGCCTCTACATCGACCAGTATGTACGTACACATTCGCGACTAGAATGACAACGGTACGTACGCTTCGACCAGGTGGGTCCCGACTGTCAGGCACTTCCTTGCCTGCGAAGATGTAGCTGGTGGGTCCCAGTAGTCAGGGGGGCCAATCATTTTGGGTTTTGTTTTGCCCGAACGCACTTCCTTGCATGCGAAGATGTAGCTGGTGGGTCCCAGCAGTCAGGGGGGCGAATCGTTTTTTTCGGACGCACTTCCTTGCGTGCGAAGATGTAGCTGGTGGGTCCCAGCAGACAGGGGGAAACGTTTTTTTCGTGAAATACGGTGGCCCGTCCGGTGGGTCCCCGCTGTCAGGTGGAGGAATAATTATTTTGCACGTAATAAGGAAGCACTTCCTTGCTGCGGCCGTAGACCCAGCAGCCTCTCCACGTACAGTCCACGTCCGATGGAAGCCATTCCTTGACCACGTTGACCACGCCGCGCCGAGAGCACTAGGTCGGTGGACGACGGCGAGGCCTAGGAAGGGGACGACACGGAGCCGGGGAAGACGCGGCAGTGGATGCCCACGCATAGAGGAGTATGAGGGTTCACTCGTTCGGCTGCGGTGTGAGGCTGCCGTCGCCACAGAATAACAGGGGGTGTGGGTGCGTAGAGGGATGGCCTGGCAGCGGTGGGAGTAGTAGGGGGCGGTGAGGCCTCTGCGGCATCACAGCCGGCCACGGGCGGCAGGAGCAGCCGGCACGACCGGCGCTGCTTTGGGCGGCTGGAGCAAGAAGACCAGAGGTTGAAGAAGCACTACGGTCGTTGGATGGACATCGTACGGTCACTAGAGCTAGAATCGTTCATATATTGACTAAAGTTGACAAAGGCCTCTGTCCCAGTCAACTTAGTAGGCCCAGAAGTCAGCCTCCCACCAAGGTTGGTCCCAACTAGCAGGGGGTATTCATTTTTTTGTGCGTAATAAGGAGGCACTTCCGGTGGGTCCGAGCTGACAGCGGGGGGAACGTTTTTTTCGCGAAATACGGTGGCCCGACCTGTGGGTCCCAACAGTCAGGGGGAAACGTTTTTTTCGCGAAATACTGGTGGCCCATCCAGTGGGTCCCAGATGTCAGGTGGAGGAATAATTATTTTCCGCGTAATAAGGAGGCACTTCCTTGCGGCTGTCGTGGACTCAGCTATCAGGCTCTCCATGTACAGTACTCTTCCGATGGAAGTGGGTCGTTGACCACATTGACCACGCCGCGCCGAGAGCACCACGGCGGTGGACGACGGCGGGGCCTAGGAAGGGGACGACGCGGAGCCGGGGAAGACGCGGCAGTGGAAGCCCGCGCGGAGAGGAGTACGAGGGTTCACCGGTTCGGCTGCGGTGTGAGGCTGTCGTCGCCGCAGAATAACAGGGGGTGTGGGTGAGTAGAGGGATGCCCTGGCCAGCGGTGGGAGTAGTAGGGGGCACTGAGGCCTGTGCGGTAGCACAGACGGCCACGGGAGGCTGGAGCAGGCAGTCCCGCCGGCGCTGCTTTGGCGGCTGGAGCAAGAAGATCAGAGATTGAAGAAACACAACGGTCGTTGGATTGACATCCAATGGTTACGTCTGCTAGAATCGTTTGTTGACGTAGTATATAATAACTAAAAAAATCTTGCATACGCGTCAACTAAACAGGCCCACAAGTCAGACCACTCCCCCTTTTTTTAATAATTTATATATAGCTCATGGCAACTTCTTATGCAATTTATTGCAGTCGTTTTTTGGTTGGCCAGGGCCAATTTCGCATATTTCCGTGGGTTCCAAACTATTTTTAATACCAAAATGTCGAGCCAGATTTAAAGTACTTTGAAGATATATTTGAATTAGGTTAATGCCCAGTGAAATAGGAATCTAAAAATGTGAAAAAAATCAGAAATTATAAAGTAATTGCCAATTTGTCATCTGTTTTTATATTTACAACCCATTTCATATTACTTTCAAGGCGTAGAAAAATAAGTAGGCCTGGATTGGGCATTCTTCAGAAAAAATAAACTGGGCTCATTTGCATAAAGAAAAAATAGCTGGGCTGGTCACATGGTGAACATAAAATATAAGCCTGGGCTAGACGGGCCACAACCCAGTTCAAACCCTGCTCCGTCTCAACAATACCAAACAAAAAAAATACTGCTCGAGTAGCTACGTCCTAGGTGTCAGCCGATCTTGTGTTGTTCTCTTGTCTATTGACTATATACGCTCAAAATGTCGTGGGTCCCAGATGTCAGGAAAACACTAGGAGGAAACATTTTATTTTTCCATAGGCTGACGTGGTGGGCCCCTACTATCATCCTCTCCACGTACTTCTGCCGATTCCTGTTGTTTGTTGACCATGTTGACAACGCGAGAGGGCGGCGCGCGGCGAGCGCACCAAAACGCGTGGAGGATGTCGGCGTTAACGATTTAGGAGACGGTGGGGTGGCGATGCGTGCGTTGAGGCGCAGCCAGCCGTGGGAGGCGGAAGCAGGCGGCCCCGCTGGCGCTGGTTTGGTTTTGGCGGCTGGAGGAAGACAAGACTGAAGAAACACGACAGACTGTAAAAGCAGCGGGAGTACTTAACAACCTTAACTGAAACCAGCAGGGGCATTTAACAACCAAAGCTGAAAGAAGTATGAGTACTTATACAGGTTCAACCGTACAAAGCACGCCTCGAACAGTGCTACTTTGCCTACATGCTACAGTTAACCAAGGGTGAGGCCGCCAAGCCCCAGGGCAAGGCCCAGGTGCCACCCCGCGCATCCACAACCTTCTGAAAGCGGCTTCATCTCGCAACATGGTCAACAAACAAGATATTCGCTTTAGAGCCATGGAAAAGCATGAACATAATCTTCTGTCCTATTCTCCAAGATGGACGGGCCTTCATTATCTGAGACCACCCACGAATAAGTATCTTTTCGCCTCCAAGGGGAATTGAGTAGGTCGACATAAACATCATGTTGTGACCAAGCGCAAGTCTGACCCGACCATGGTCAGGCATCTGTATAGGAACAATAGAACTCGGCAGTTCCTGCTTCAAGAAGATCATAGCTGTAAAACTGTGTATAAGCAATAGTTTATGAACAACATATATAACAGAAAACAGCTCGTACCATAAGTTTCTCGACATAGTTGGACCTGTTCAACGAGTGTAGCAGTGGCACACATATCCCACGTGGCCTTCCACCATTGAAACGCCCCACAAGGACCTCAAGACGATCAATAAAGTGTAGGAACATGTGGATGTCGATCCAGTCAACTTCAGTGCCATTAGTAACGGCCGAGTTATTACAGAGTAACAAACGAGCAGACTGCTTAACTCTAAAAAAACCTACACGTGCCACCAATTATAAGACAATATTAGTTAGAAGTAGCATCTTCGTGAGAGATTCGTTGCTACTTCTAAAGTTAAATTGTGATTAGTTAGACGAAATAGGTGGATTAAGAAGTAATCAAGGCAACAAGCAAGAACCAGATACAAAACTAACATGGATGAACAATTGGAACGACGTCGGGGTGGAAGATCGCAATGAAGATGAGACCAGGTTCTGCTATTTCCATCAACATTCGTGCGCCAACTTTCAGTCTGTAACACTTGAGAAAGTTTATCCAAGTTAGGCCATAAAAAAGCAGCGATCTTCTTGGTTCATGAACCCAACTCGGAAGCAATATCCATGGATTGTCTTCACGGTGACCATTAAACTAGTGTATTCAGTTATGGAAAGGCCGAGCATCTTGAGTACATGTGTTCTGGCAGAGCAAATAATACACTGCAGGAAAAATAATATGAGAACACAGCATGTTCAAAAAAAAACCACCCTCCCGGATAGAGAAGAGGATTCTAGGAACATACTGTGCGTGTTTCAAAATGCTGTGGTAGGATGAGAAGGAACAAGTGTGGCGTCTCGCCGTGGGTGCAGAAATCTGTAGGGTACTCGCACTTTGGGCACTGCAACTGAAATACACTAGATTCAGTACGAAGAAAAATGCATCAACGGCGGCAGCTGCCATCCTAGGATTACCTGCGACCAAGGGACTTGGATTTATCGGGGATGGATGAAGAATTCGTACCTGGTTCTCCATGAGAAAACCCTATGCAATCGCCGAGCAGGGGTTTTCTCTGAACAAGCAGACGAGGGAGAAGGGGATTCAGGCATAGTGAAATATTGCCGCTTCGTCTGTCCAGCTTACTGCTAAAGCTGGAAAGGGGGGGGGGGTGTGATTTGACGGCTCAATGGGCATTACTGCGGCGCTACAACCGGGGTGTGTCTACCGTGAAGTTGTGCACTCTAATTTGTGCATATGGCACGTGGACCCCGTTGCCGGTTGCCCCACATATCAGTGAAAGGAAGTAGAAAGACAGGAGTAACTAGTTACACATAAATATATTTTTGGACAGAGAGATACTCCCTCTGTAAAGAAATATACAAATCTTTTATATCACAAGCTCACATTGCCGAGAGATATACTCCCTCTGCAACGCACGGGCATTATGGGGGTTCAGCTGAGAATATAATACTCAGATAGGCTCACGGTTCTGGACTTTGGGCCGCAGGCCGACCCTGCATGTTTGGGGGCCCATGTGTTCTACCTCAGCGCTTTTCATATTGCAAGCGATCGGTACTGCGCTGGTTTTAGATGCTGTCGCAAGGCGAATACACAAAATTGAATAAAGCACGACAGCTGTTGGAATGAAATCGAACGGCAGTTCCTAACCAGCAATCAGAGTTGCAATTCTATCAATGATATACCATGTGATAAATAATACTATCGTACTACTTATACACACAGGACACTTGTTTCACCATGCCAGATTATTACATCAAAATCTCTTGGAGGATAGATCAGTTCGGCAGTTGCGTGCTGCTACTGAAGAATTCCAAAGTTGATTTGGACCAGCTCTCCTTGCCGAGAAAGTTCAATTTTGACATCATCCCCTACCACAATATATGATTTAGATTTGAACCTTGACCATCCTTTAGCCTCAATCATCATCGACCATCCTTTGTACTTACGGTATATTGAGCAGGTTCATTCACACCAAGGCTGCACATGGTAAGAGAAACTTGGCCGCGGTTGCCCGGATTGTTGAACGACTCCCTCGTTGCTCTAGGAATTCTCTGTTTGAAAATAAGAAGACATACCCAAACAGTTAGATCAACACAGTGAATCATGTGAAACAACATGGAAAGAAAAAATAACGAAGCACTTGGGCGGCCAATGCTTACCAAGAAGGTGGACATGTCGGTTTTTGTAAGGACTTTGGTATATGAAGTGCGAACTGCAACCCAGTCTGTTGCTGGTGCAACTGCACGGGCCGGACCAAATGCAAGTGCAAGTGTTGGTGCAGGTGCCGAAGCTGCTGCTGCTGCCGGAGATGGTGCTCCTTGTAGAGCTGGTGCCGGTGTCGATGCCCGATCCTTCGGTAGATCAGACTGATCCGCTGACGCGGTCGGTGCCCAATCCTCAACTGGATCAGACTGAGTTGCTGCCGCTGTCAGTGCTAGAGTAACTGCCGGTGCTTGATCTGTGCGAGACAGCGGCGATTGTGTCTGGTCTGCTATGATCAGCTTTCTAACTTGACTAGGATCTGTGACCGTGATCCAGTTTTTTCCTTCATTTCTTTTAAACGCGAGAAGGACTAATTGTGGCATTTTTGTTAAACCAAACTGCAGTTCATCATAGGGATTCAGCTTGTACTCAGACAACAGACTGATCCAATTTTTTCCAGTAATATAAGTGATGGACAGTGCCTTCGTTACTGACGCGACATAAGAAGTGAAACCTGCAAAAATAGCCATCATAGAGCAAACCAAACGGTTTATTCTGTGATGAATGTCACATGGCAAAACCTGCATCGTAAAATTGCAGGAAAAGAAAGAAAACATGACATTAAATCACTAAGATTTAGACAGTAAATCAATAAGATTTACTTGATGTGACACGAGTGAATCCTTACCAGGAAATCACTATGTTGAAGTACTAAACAGAAGATTGATCGTCCAACTACGCGTGGCATGCAAGGGCCCTGCCTACTCCCACAAGCAGGACAGTCCAAAGGTCGTGACAAATCGTATGGACCGAACATCCATGGGACTGGAAATCCCGGTGGGTGCGATAAACCCTGCAATGCATACAGATATTGGAGTGTAACCATAATTGATAAACTGTCCTCACAAAAAATATGATCTGGATACTTCAAAATGTATAGACTGAATTGAGTGGACAGACATTAACATAGACCATTCTCAGGACTGACCACACACCAAAAGCGGCAGTACTAATAAACAATACAGGGTTCACAAACACAAATCAAGTACTGAACAATAGTACTTACTACAGACAAGCAAAGTTGCACTAACTGAACTCTGCAGACTATTTCTTGCCACCGACCTACGGGATGAACCCCGCATAACTGACTAGGCCATGGACTTCGTGTGAGATGTCTACATGCACCATCACCATCTTGTCAACCTTGGAGAACCTAACAGAGTGGTCTTTCCACTCATAAACATGATGATGAAGACATGCCACATCAGATTTGTTGGGAAGCTTTACAAGAACCACACCCTTCGTAATCGAAGGCACAGCCAGGAAATTGTTGTGGTCAAGTACAGCCTCGAGAACACACCTGACAACAATGCTACAGGGAAACACTAGTTCAGGACACATGGCGACAAGGACACAACAGCTGGATAGTTCAGCAATAGAACTCATCATCAGGTCTTCCAGTTCACACGGCATGACTTTGCGAACTTCATCTCCACCGCGGACCTGGTTCTAATTCAAACAGAAACCATATTTCATTACTACCTCCGTTCAGAAATATAAGATGATTTTCGATATTATACTCCATATATGACTACATATACGCATAGAAATGAGTGAACAAAGACACTAGAACATGTCTTCAAAGGCATGAGAGCAGAGGGATTACATGCAATATCCATAACACAAGTTACTGAGGCAAATATACCCTCTTAAAAGGTAGCATTGATAATCATAAAGTACTCCCTCCGTCCCAAAATTCTTGTCTTAGATTTGTCTAGATACGGATGTATCAAGTCACATTTTAGTATTAGATACATCCATATCTAGACAAATCTAAGACAAGAAATTTGGGACAGAGGGAGTAGTTGAAAGTAATCTATAAGAAATCAGTGTCAACCTCTCGCATGTATTGGTCAAAAGAGGAATTTAGAACTGTCATTTGGCACACTAAAATCACATGCAAGATCACCCAGAAAGTTGTACTACCAGTACTAGTACTGCATGTTAGATGAAAAAACACGATCAAGATCGAGAAAAAATCGTCAACAAGAGACATTACCTGGACTTGCTTAATGAGGGATCCCGGAGAGGGGGGCTTGGACAGGGCGATGGCTTTGAGCTTGTCTGCGGTAGTCTCGGCGGGGTGCTTGCGCTTCTTCGTACCATGAGCCTCGACGGTTTTGGCCAGAGCCATAGACATCACGTCGGCCGGTGCTCCGGCGTCCATCCAAGAGAGGAAGATGAGAGAGAAGAGTGAAAGGAGGAATGAGATGAGGGAGAAGCGAAGCAAGTGGGGGTTTTCTTCAAGAGAGGAAGCTGAGAGAGAAGAGTGAAATGATGGTTGCTTTGTTTGTCCAACTTACTGTTGGAAGGAGGGGGCTTTGTGATTTGACGGCTCATTGGGCATTACTACGGCGGTTCGATCGGGGTAGTCTACCGTCATTCTACTACGGAGTAATTTAGTGCATGGTTGGTGGACCCAGGTGCTGGCTGTCCCACACGTCAGCGAAAGTGAGTAATTTAGTGCATGGCTGGAGGAGGATCCGCATGGTAGAGTGTGTCCACAGTTTTTCATTCTGAAGAAAAAAAATGATTATAGCAAGCGTTTCCACTCTTACGACGGAGGAGTGCGAAACACGGCAGCCACTTGAACATACACAGTGCTCATACTACTAGGCATGTGCAGTGGTTCATACGTCAGTACTACACAATCTTGTTGCTGTGTTGTGTGGATGTCAACTACTCCTATATGTAACTGTAGGACCTTGAAGTATGTCTATAGGGGGGGGGGGTGATTAGACTACTAGACCAATTAAAAACCTAACCTTTTCCCAATTTTAGACTTTGGCAGATTTTAGCTATCTTTGGACAAGTCAAGAAATCTTCACACAATTCAAGCAAGCATGCAAAGAGTATATGGGCAGCGGAAATTAAAGCATGCAACTTGCAAGAATGTAAAGGGAAGGGTTTGGAGGATTCAAACGCAATTGGAGACACGGATGTTTTTGTCGTGGTTCCGATAGGTGGTCCTATCGTACATCCACGTTGATGGAGACTTCAACCCATGAAGGGTAACGGTTGCGCGAGTCCACGGAGGGCTCC
The DNA here is from genome assembly GCA_963921465.1 of Triticum timopheevii. Classification (NCBI taxonomy): domain Eukaryota; kingdom Viridiplantae; phylum Streptophyta; class Magnoliopsida; order Poales; family Poaceae; genus Triticum; species Triticum timopheevii. Next base: position 113,573,288 of record OY997270.1, read on the forward strand.
ACCCACGAAGGGTCCACGAAGAAGCAACCTTGTCTATCCCACCATGGCCGTCGCCCACGAAGGACTTGCCTCACTAGCGGTAGATCTTCACGAAGTAGGCGATCTCCTTGCCCTTACAAACTCCTTGGTTCAACTCCACAATCTTGTTGGAGGCTCCCAAGTGACACCTAGCCAATCTAGGAGACACCACTCTCCAAGAAGTAACAAATGGTGCATTGATGATGAACTCCTTGCTCTTGTGCTTCAAATGATAGTCTCCCCAACACTCAACTCTCTCTCATAGGATTTGGATCTGGTGGAAAGAAGATTTGAGTGGAAAGCAACTTGGGGAAGGCTAGAGATCAAGATTCATATGGTAGGAATGGAATATCTTGGCCTCAACACATGAGTAGGTGGTTCTCTCTCAGAACTGGTAAGTTGGAAGTGTAGGTTTGTTCTGATGGCTCTCTTACCGAATGAAGAGGAGGTGGAGGGGTATATATAGCCTCCACACAAAATCTAACCGTTACACACAATTTACCAAACTCGGTGGGACCGAATCAACAAACTCAGTCGGACCGATTTAGCAAATCTAGTGACCGTTAGGATTTTTGGTGGGACCGAAATGCAACTCGGTAGGACTGATATGATTAGGGTTAGGACATAACGTAATCTCGGTGAGACCGATTACACAAACTCGGTGAGAACAATTTTGGTAATTAGCTAACCAGAGAGTTGGTCAGGTAAACTCAGTGGGACTGATTCGCTCTTTTCGGTGAGACCAAAATGTTACGAAAGGGAAACAGAGAGTTTACATTGCAATCTCGGTGGGACCGATCTCTCACTTTGGTTAGACCGAAACGTTATGAAGGGAAACAGAGAGATTACAATCCCATCTCAGTGAGACCGAGATCCCTATCGGTGAGACTGATTTGCCTAGGGTTTGTGGCAGTGGCTATGACATTTGAACTCGGTGGCGCCGGATAAAAAGAATCGGTAGGACCGATTTTGACTTTGGGTTTAGGTCATATGTGGATTTGAGAAAGTAGTTGAGCGTTTTTGGAGCATATCACTAAGCACTTGAAGCAAGAGGCTCATTAAGCAACACCTCATCCCTCCTTGATAGTATTGGCTTTTCCTATAGACTCAATGTGATCTTGGATCACTAAAATGTAAAGTGAAGAGTCTTGAGCTTGAAGCTTGAGCCAATCCTTTGTCCTTAATATTTTGAGGGATCCACTTTCATCATCCATGCCATGCCATTCATTGAACTTTCCTAAAATATTTGTCTTGGAATAGCATTAGCTCAATGAGCTATATGTTGTTATGAATTACCAAAACCACCTAGGGATAGTTGCAATTTTAATCTCCCCCTTTTTGGTAATTGATGACAACATATAGATCAAAGCTTCGACAAATGATAATAAGATTGAAAAACATCGTCGCTTTGAGAAGTATGTGATAAGCAAGAGCTCCCCCTAAATTTGTGCATAGTTTAAGATTTGCTTTGGACTGCAAATGCACAAGGAATTAGGCTCATGGGTTACTCTTCCATGTCACATACATCTTGGTGGAGCGCTCAAAATAATAAAGATTGAATACATGCACTCATCACCAAGCAATGTGAATGATCATATAAGGATAAGTAAGATAATGTCATCCAACAAGCATAAATGTAGCATATGATCAAACACATGACCATCAAGTATCACACAGACATAGAGTATCTCAAACAAGCAAATAAAGTTTAACCAAGAAGACAAGAGAGAACAAAAGCAATCTCTCTCTCTCTCTCGAAGCCTATGATGTATACATTCCCCCCCTTTGGCAACAAGTTACCAAAAAGTTCCTAGAAAATGCATAGTACTATATCGTCTCTCGGGCTTGGTCTTCAGGTGGTGGTGTAGAGATGGCTCCTTGGACAAAGACTTCAGTTGACGTGGATGGAGCTGTTGGTGTAGGTGCTGGAGCTGGTTGCACTGGAACTATAGGAGCTATAGCTGGTACAGATGAAGTGGCTCTGGTGTCTGTCACTGGCACTGCAGCTGATCTCTGAGCTCTAGGCACTCTGGCAAATGCATTTGTGGTTGTCTTGCCTTTCCTCTCCTCCATGTCATCCTGAAGTTGCTCAACAACATACTGGATCTCAGTCACCTTCACATCTAAATTGTAGAACTTCTGCTCCATGATCCTCTCCAGGCTCTCCTGGTTTTGAGTCAAGGTGGCCAACCCCTTCTCAATCCTCAGGGTGGATGCTATCAAGTAGCCTAGTTGATCCTGTTTGCTTTTCATAAAGTACTAAGATGCCTCTTCCATTGTTGGCATCTTGGCAGCCTTCTCTGTCCTTGCCTTCTCCTTCTTCTCTTAAGCTTGTACTGATGATGGTTCACTCTCATTCATCACAACTTGATTGTCCTCAAAGTCTGGATAGAGAACAAAGTGTTCCTTATCCAACAAATATGTTCCTGTGCCCATCTTTGAGTTAATCAACTCCTAAATTTGTGGGGCATATTCACAACTTCTCTTTTGGTTTGCTGCTGTCCTCTTGATAGTCTCAACAATGAGGCTCATGACCTTGAATTTCTGTGGCACATCAAACAAGTGTAGCAAGTTAATTGCATGCCCTCTGATCATGTTGTGGTCACCTGACTTGGGTAAAAGAGTGTGCCTGAGGATCCAGTTGATCGTTGGCAGCCTTGACAGAAGATAATGTACAGATCCAAATTTATGTGTCTCAACTGTAGCATCTGGGATCTCCTTGTACATATGAGCCATGGAATTGTGATCCATCTTCTTCTTGGCATAGACATCCAAGTCATCTTCCTGCTCCTTGGGTGCATTGATCAGATTTGCCCATTCCTTAATAGTTGATTGGTATCTCGTACCTTCAGACATCCACACTATCCTGCCATCTGGGTAGAAGTGTGCTGTGGAGTAGAATTGCATAATGAGCTCATCATTCCACTTTGTGAGCTTCTGCCCAACAAAGTCTGCAACTCCACAAGCAATGAAACTGTCTTGCACTCCAGGATAGTGTTCCTCATTCTCCTTCATGTAGGTCCAGTCAACCCATCTCATGTCACAAACTATAGGCTTCTTGTCCAACAACACTGTCTCATAGAACTCCTGCTGTTCCTTAGTGTGGAACCTGTAATCAACATCAGTCCTTCTCCTGGTGGCATATGGATCAGACAACCTCCACTGTCTGAGTCCTGCATCCTTTCTTAGCTTCATGTTCTCAGCCACAGGATGAGCATCATTGTGGTCTGGAATCTTTGGCTTCAGCTTCCTCAAGACCTATCCTTCATCATCTTGCTCAGCAGCAACTTCAGGCACTGGGGCCTTGTTCTTCTCAGCAGCTGGTATACTCCTGGTATTCCTCTTTGGTGCATTCTTGGGCTTGGGGGCAGCTTTGGGTGCTTCTTTGGGCTTTGATGATGCAGCCCCTGACTTTATAGCATCACCCATCAGCTTTTGTGCTTTGGGTGCTGGTGCAGCAACCTCTTCTTCCTCTTCTTCAGAGTCTCTCCTCATAGAGGGATTGCCAAGAACTTTGGTAGTGGTGGTTCTGACTCTCTTCTTCTTCTTGTCTTGACTAGTAGCTTCATCTTCTGACTCAATAGTAAACTTCATGGTTTCTCCAGTGGCAACCTTCCTGGGTTTGGAAGTGGGAATCCTTCTTGCAGGTGCCTTCTTCTGCACAACTGGCTTAGTGGCTGCAGCTGAACCATATTCTTTCTTGACCACCTTCTTCTTGGAAGTGGCTTCATCCTCTACTGCCACATAATCCTCATCCTCAGATTCTGAGGTTCTCTTCTTCCTTGTCCTGGTGGCAGCTTTAGGCAGATTGCTGGGAGTGCTCCTGCTGCCATCATCTGAAGTGCTAGAGGGACTAGTGCCCTCACTCATGTGATTGTGCTCTTCTGACTTGTTCTGACTGTCACTTTGGTTTGACATGCTGCAAACACTGACTACTGACCCTGTGAATAGTTATAGAAGAGATAGAGTGGATGAGCATCACAAAATGCAGAGATTTTTGCAAAAGAATGATTCAAAAACTTAGTTTTAGTTTTCCACAGAAAGCATTTCGGATCAACCGATTTTCAAACTCGGTGATACCGAAGCAGTTTTGGAACCTAAACTAGTGAACTCGGTCAGACCGAGTCATAGTTCGGTGGCACCAAGACTGCTAGGGTTTCACAAAGTTCTAAAATCGGTCACACCGATTAGCAATTCTCGGTCAGACCGAGAGTTACTAGTGCAATGGCGTTAGCCGAATCGGTGGGACCGAGTTTTTCAACTCAGTGGGTCCGAGATGGTTTCGGCGGAAACCTAACCCTAAATTTTCAAATCGCATCTATTCTAAGGATTGTTTTGACTGGATAGAGGTGTTTCAATCGTGGCAAGAATCATAATGAACACAATGTGCTGAGAATCAGACGAGGATAGCACTGTGATTGAGTTCATACCCTAGTTCGGCGATGAACTTGCTACGGCGGCAACGGCGGAGTTGAAATCCGTTGACGGCGGCGGAGACCAGCGACAGGAGGCGGCTGGTGACGAAGTCGATGATCCGGAGACCTAGAAGGCAGAGCGAGCTATGCGCGGGCGAAGAGGTTTGGAGAAAGTTTTCCAAATTTTGCCCGTGTGAATATATAGCCCGACTTGTCGGTGTGACCGAGTGGAACGACTCGGTGGCACCGAGATGCATAACTATTGACAGTTACAGCAACTCGGTGTGACCGAAAAGTTCAAATCGGTTGCACCGAGATTGAAAACCTAGATCGACTTAGTGATCTCGGTATGACCGAAATGGAAGAATCGGTCAGACCGAAATGCACAAAGAAGTTTTGGAAGTTTAAGTCTATGACGAATCGGGGACTCCGAGTGCTCCTCACACAGAGTGGTTCGAATCTGACTTGATCAAATTTTGTGATGTAGCATGAATAGAGTTTGAGACGAGAAAAGCATAGATAGCTAGAGAAGGTTCTTAGGCATTCTTGTCCATCCACTTGGCAAAAGAAAAATAAACCTATCAATCAAAACAACAAGTGGATGTCCTCGAATGAGTAAAATATGCAACCAACATTCTCACACAATAAAATGGCAAATGAAATATGTGGCAAAGCATGCACAACCAATTCTAGCATCTATCAAACAATTGGCGATGACTAGGTCATCTATATATGAGTATATTGACTTAGGAGTCAAATGAGAACATTTGATCATAGATCATACTCATCGTTTGAGCTCAAGTAGGGTTACCACTTTTACATAATGCATTGATGTGTTCACATCATTAGAGTTGCTTTGACTCAATTCTTAGAGTTAAGCTCCCCTAGATGTGAGATCCCCCCTTGGAGGGATGAACTAACCTTGGGTTTTGTCGATGATGACTTCATGTAGGTGTTGAAGATGTGGATGCTCAATGTTGATGTAGATCATTTGGAGCAATCCTTTTGAGTGAGTTGCACTTTCAATACCTACATGGGTTATTCCCACAAGGAACAAGCAAGAATATCCATAGACATAGAGTGATGCACACACAAGATGATGTCCATGAAAACATTAGGTTACCTTGTCCCTTGCCTTACCAACATGAGGGTTTGTGACTCCTTGAACTAGTGCAAGATATGGAAGTTGATTGCACTTGTCCTTGCCATAATGATATGAGTGAAGAATGTTGGCGGAGTCACCCTCAAGAACACTTTAGTTCTTCTTCTTCGGGATCCACATTATCTTGATGGGAATCCTTGGAGTTGTAGTTGTACTTGATGAAGTAGAACTTGACGTAGTCTTGGGAACCCACTTGACCAAGGCCTTAGGAGCTTCTTCAAATGCATCAATCTCCTCTTGAAGCTTGTCCTTGCCTTTGTTCTTGTGGTCTTGTGGTGGAAGATCATCTTGTGCTTGTGTTCCCTTGAAGGAAGTAGGATCATACTTCTCTTGTTGAGGAACAAACTTCGTCTTGGGGTATTGATCTTCTTCCCACTCAACTCCATTGGCATCAAACTTTCATTCAAAACCAACACATTGGTTCTTCCGGTGCCTTCCTTGCTTGCGTACAATTTCCTCGAATTGCTTACTCCCGGCAAGGCTCTTGTATACACCTTTCTCTATAATTCCCTTCAATAAGATATTTACTTGCTCAAGTGTAACTTGGCTAAGAGAATCATTAGTGGAATCAAGAGAACTACTAGAAGCAACAATATTGGATTTGGCATTATTATTGTTACTACTAGAGGAAGAATCTTTCTTGTTCTTGTAATTAGACTTGACTTGAGGCATGTAAGTAGATAAGAGTAAATGCTTGGCAATGTAAGAAGAACTTTTCTTATGGAGATCATCATTGATTGCCTTTAAGAACTCATGCTCTTGCTCAAGATTGAGCTTTCCAAAGCGTAACTTCTCATGAGCCCTTAAAAGTTCTCGATGATCTTTGAAGATAGTTTCATGAGCTAACTTGAGAGTGTTTAGTTCTTTAGTTAGAAGCTCAATCTTCTCCTTATCATTGTCATTCATTTTATCTTGATTAGCATGATTAATTGACGTTTCATCATAGTATTCATTACTATAGTTGTCAATAAGTAAATCATCATCACCTAACAATTCATCTTCATCACTATTAAAATCAACATACTCGGGGTGTGTTACCTTAGGACCTTTGGCCATGAAGCATCTTCCAATTCCTTCATTTGGTGAATCAAATATGTCGTAGGAGTTGGTTGACACAAGTGCTAGACCGCCAACACTTTCATCTTGAGTATATTCGGACTCAGAGTGATAGCTTCTCTCGGAGTGATTGTCAGAGTCGGAGCCGGATACCCATTCACCAACATGAGCTTGATGTCTTCGTTTTGTGTAGCTCTTTGATGACTTGTCCTTCCTTTCGGAATACTTGCTTCTCCATGAGGTTCCTCTTTCATAACGATCATCTCTATCCTTCTCTCTCTTGGAGGTGATTCTTCTCTTCTACTTCTTCTTTTTGGAGAATCTTCTCTTCTTTTGTAGGGTGCCGTACACTCATTGGAATAGTGTCTGAGTCTCCCACAATTGTAGCAATTGCGCTCTCGACTAGAAGATCTTTTGTCATTGTAGGACCTTGACTTAGAGCTTCTTTGCTTGCTTCTACTCTTGTAGAATTTGTTGAAGTTCTTCACCATTAAGCTCAATTCTTCATTGAAGGTTTGATTCTCACTTGATGATGTGGGAGCTTCACATGAGGCTTTGTAAGCACCACTTGACTTGTTGTGAAGTTCCTCCTTATCCTTGAGTGACATCTCATGAGCAACAATTCTTCCAATGACTTCCGTTGGCTTGAGATCTTTGTAATTTGGCATCATTTGGATCAATGTGCACACGGTATCATACTTTTCATCCAATGCTCCTAGGATCTTCTTGATGATGAATCTGTCGGTCATCTCTTCACTTCCTAAGCCGATAATCTCATTTGTGATAAGAGCAAGCCTAGAGTACATTTCAGCGACACCTTAACCATCCTTCATTTTGAACTTGTCAAGCTGACTTTGGAGCACATCCAACTTGGATTCCTTGACGGAGTCGGCTGATTTTGTTGAATTCTTCGGGGCACAAGCCATTGAAGAGGATATCACAAGCTTGAGCGTTGTATTGCAACATCTTCAATTCATCCGCACTAGTTCATGGTTCGGCTCTCTCCCATCAAAGAATTCACCTTGCAAGCCAATACACACAATAGCCCAAACGGCGGGGTTATGTCCAAGAATATGCATTTTCATCTTATGCTTACAACTAGCAAAATTAGTACCATCAAAGTAAGGACCTCTACAGTGATAATTTCCCTCGCTAGACGCCATACTCTCCTAGGTTGTGAAACCAAGGCTATGACCACCAAAAGCTATGGAAATCAAAGCAAATGGAGACCAAAGCTCTGATACCACTTGTAGGACCTTGAAATATGTCTAGAGGGGGGGTGATTAGACTACTTGACCAATTAAAAACCTAACCTTTTCCCAATTTTAGACTTTGGCAGATTTTCGCTATCTTTGGACAAGTCAAGAAATCTTCACACAATTCAAGCAAGCATGCAAAGAGTATATGAGCAGCGGAAATTAAAGCATGCAACTTGTAAGAATGTAAAGGGAAGGGTTTGGAGGATTCAAACGCAATTGGAGACACGGATGTTTTTGTCGTGGTTCCGATAGGTGGTGCTATCGTACATCCACGTTGATGGAGACTTCAACCCACGAAGGGTAACGGTTGCGCGAGTCCACGGAGGGCTCCACCCACGAAGGGTCCACGAAGAAGCAACCTTGTCTATCCCACCATGGCCGCCGCCCACGAAGGACTTGCCTCACTAGCGGTAGATCTTCACGAAGTGGGCGATCTCCTTGCCCTTACAAACTCCTTGGTTCAACTCCACAATCTTGTTGGAGGCTCCCAAGTGACACCTAGCCATCTAGGAGACACCACTCTCCAAGAAGTAACAAATGGTGCATTGATGATGAACTCCTTGCTCTTGTGCTTCAAATGATAGTCTCCCCAACACTCAACTCTCTCTCATAGGATTTGGATCTGGTGGAAAGAAGATTTGAGTGGAAAGCAACTTGGGGAAGGCTAGAGATCAAGATTCATATGGTAGGAATGGAATATCTTGGCCTCAACACATGAGTAGGTGGTTCTCTCTCAGAACTGGTAAGTTGGAAGTGTAGGTTTGTTCTGATGGTTCTCTTACCGAACGAAGAGGAGGTGGAGGGGTATATATAGCCTCCACACAAAATCTAACCGTTACACACAATTTACCAAACTCGGTGGGACCGAATCAACAAACTCGGTCGGACCAATTTAGCAAATCTAGTGACCGTTAGGATTTTCAGTGGGACCGACATGCAACTCGGTAGGACCGATATGATTAGGGTTAGGGCATAACGTAATCTCGGTGAGACCGATTTTGGTAATCAGCTAACCAGAGAGTTGGTCAGGTAAACTCGGTGGGACCGATTCGCTCTTTTCGGTGAGACCGAAATGTTACGGAAGGGAAACAGAGAGTTTACATTGCAATCTCGGTGGGACCGATCGCTCACTTTGGTTAGACCGAAATGTTACGAAGGGAAACAGAGAGATTACAATCCCATCTCAGTGAGACCGAGATCCCTATCGGTGAGACCGATTTGCCTAGGGTTTGTGGCAGTGGCTATGACATTTGAACTCGGTGGCGCCGGATAGAAAGAATCGGTAGGACCGATTTTGACTTTGGGTTTAGGTCATATGTGGATTTGGGAAAGTAGTTGAGGGTTTTTGGAGCATATCACTAAGCACTTGAAGCAAGAGGCTCATTAAGCAACACCTCATCCCTCCTTGATATTATTGGCTTTTCCTATAGACTCAATGTGATCTTGGATCACTAAAATGTAAAATGAAGAGTCTTGAGCTTGAAGCTTGAGCCAATCCTTTGTCCTTAATATTTTGAGGGATCCACTTTCATCATCCATGCCATGCCATTCATTGAGCTTTCCTGAAATATTTGTCTTGTAATAGCATTAGCTTAATGAGCTATATGTTGTTATGAATTACCAAAACCACCTAGGGATAGTTGCACTTTCAGTAACATAGTACCGCTTTTTCGACTGTTCGGTCGAGAATGAACAGTGAGATCAATGTTAACAGAACTAGGTCCACAGCGCACGGAGAGTACGGTGCTACAGTACTCCACGAAACATGAACCATATGAAGCACATCCTATAGTGTTAGACAGGGTGTATGAAGGGTGCACGGGATGGGAGCAAAAGTTCATTTCTCGACCCACTTTTGGGTGTTTGGCAGAGTGCATGAAGGGTGCATGAGTCCACACTAGTAGGTTGACAAAAATACATGAAGAGGAAACAACTATATTGAGATGATAATGCAACCAAACACACCCACACGCTTTGTGCTACAGTGACGGATCTGCACCGTCTGAGTTTGATCCAACGGTCATGTTGCGCCGAGACATGGACATGCCCATGCAGAGGGCACCTAAACACCACCGAAGTCCCTCCGCTTCTCGAGGCGCACGACATTGGTGATGCAGGGTGCAGCCGCCCGCTGAGCCTGCTCCCGGTCGACGGGAGCCAGCTCGTCAAAGACGGCGTCCAATGGCACGAATGGATTCCGGTGATGGAGCCCTGAAAGGATTCGCCCGGCAACGGCGACGGCAGCGCGCAACCCCTCCTTGTCCAGCTTAGCCCCCACCATCACGCGGAGACGGCTCAGCTCCTCGGAGATATAGGTGAAGAAGGAGACCAGGTCAGGAAGCCGCAGCTCATTGAAGTCGACCGGGTGGTCGAACAGGTTTAGCCCGACGGCCGGCATCGTCGCGCTAGCACGACGGTAGGCATCACGCAGCCGCAACACGTGCATGGCAACTTGGTTCACCAAGTGGCTGAGGCGATCCTGGACCTCGTCACGATCGGCCCGCTCGCGCTCCAGCCGGCTCCCCTGACGGCTTATCGTATCTCCCGCTTTCTGCAGCAACGCCGCTGACGCCTCGAGCATCTTTGTGGTGGATGCCTGCCGCTTTTGAAGCTCCGTGAACTCCCACACATAACGGAGGAGCATGACACTCCTCTCCTCCTTGAGCTCACGGAGCTCCACGTCCTTGGCCCTGAGCTCCGCATCCTTGGCATGGAGCTCCTGTGTCAGGCGCCTCACCTCAGACTCCGTGATCTTCTGCGCCGCCATGGCACCAGGTAGAAGCAATGGGGAGAGGAAGCAAAGGGGGCGAAACGACTGAAAGGCAATGCAATCCACGGGAAGGTGGAGGGAGCCAGCCGAGGAAGTGGTGACTTTGTGGGCGACCTAGACTGAGCGATGGAAGTTGATCCACGGAGGCGAACATCAAATTTCAATGTCCATACATATGTTCATATAAATCGTTATCTATTTGGCTTGAGATTGCAACACCAAAGTCCAAGACTAAACCACCGGTGCAGGCACCTACTGTAAATCGGACTTGGATTGCACCACCATCGAGTTGTCGTAAAATGAATGTTGATGTCGCGGTTGACAAGAACATGATGAGGGGCTTTATAACGGATGTGTGCCACAATGATGTTAGCTCGTATATAGGTTCGCCAGCTCTTGTTTACTAGGGTTTGACGGGTCCTACAATCCTCAAGGCTCTTGCATATTGAGAAGCCTTTGCTCTGGCAAAGGATCTTATGTTTTAACATATCAAAGTTGCATCAGACTGCAAAACAGTGGTCATCGCTATCCACAGTGGCACATTGGGCCTAATAGCACCAGTTGTGAAGGAGATATGAGAAAATACAAGGGACTTTCTTTCTTGCAATTTTATTTTGAAGGCCGGCTTTCAAACATGGGGTCGCATAGGTAAGTTGGACATGCTTTACATCAAGATGTTGAGGGACGCCATTTGTGGCTGCTACGTGGTTAGGACCGGAGGTTGAGCCTGAGGCGGCCGACAAGTTCTCGAGCCGATCTAGCATCTAGCCAGAGAGGATGAGGTCACCACGTGAATCAGCGGTATATTCGAAGCTTCCGAATGCGACCACCTGGTTCGGGGCGAAATTCTCGACACAGTCGAGGCGACCCGTCGGGTTGGCATGTAGGACGATGCTGCCGAAACCGAAGAGCTGGCCCCGGACGAATATGTCATCGCAGCCGGTGTTGTAGTTGATCTGCAGATGAGCCATTGGTCCTTTTTCGATCACACGGCGGAACTCTCAATGAAAGCACCAATATCGATACTAAAACTGGCAGACCTCGGGTAGGGGGTCCCGAGTTGTGGATCTATGGGTAACAGGAGATGAAGGGGACAATATTTACCCAGGTTCGGGCCCTCTTGAAGACGTAATACCCTATGTCCTGCTTTGATTGTATTTATGATGATGTATCGGGTACAAGCTTGATCTACCTTGAGATCGTAAGTTGTGTTCTAACCCTAAGGCTAGGTGATTGTAATTGTGATCATCCTCTTTACGGACTAAACCCCTCAGTTTATAACTTTATATAGACACTGGGGTACCTAGGGGTACACATGGTCGGTTGTCAATCCAGGAATTCACATGTCGTCTGCCGATGCAGTCCCTGGAGTACAGGTCAAGTCTTCGGCAGAGTCCACCTTGATGACACTGAAGTGTGAGGCTTCCGGAGTCGTTCCTTGTAAGAATGGTGGGACGTAAGCTTGACCCATGGACTATGGGTCAACTAGGTTGGTACCCCCTAGTCCAAGACACCATCAAGTGCCATTATTCAAAAGCAAAAGGAATCAGGATTAGACATGACTAATATAAATATTGCAAGGTTTTTGAATGTGTCAAAACTAAAGACGAAGGCTCTACCACAAAGAAAGCATGAGAAACACCAGATAAGCCATATGCGTTAAATAGACTATGAAGCTAGATTAATGACTCTAGTGCAAGTGCAGACTGTTGGAAATATGCTCTAGAGGCAATAATATTGTATTATTAGGATGGAAATATGCACTAGAGGCAATAATAAAATGGTTAATATTATATTTTCTTAATCATGATAAAGGTTATTATTCATGCAAGAATTGTATTGACCGAAACTTAAATACATGTGCGGATGCATAAACAAATACCGTGTCCCTAGTGAGCCTCTACTAGACTAGCTCGTTGATCAAAGATGGTTAAGGTTTCCTAACCATAGACATGAGTTGTCATTTGACAACGGGACCACATCATTAGGAGAATGATGTGATGGACAAGACCCAACCGTTAGCATAGCATATGATCGTTCAGTTTATTGCTACTGCTTTCTTAATGTCAAATATGTTCCTTCGACAATGAGATCATGCAACTCCTGGATATCGGAGGAATACCTTGTGTGCTATCAAACGTCACAACGTAGCTGGGTGATCACAAAGATCCTCTACAAGTATCTCTGAAGGTGTGTGTTGAGTTAGTGTGAATCGAGATTGGGATTTGTCACTCTGTGTATCAGAGAGGTATCTCTGGGCCCTCTCGGTAATACGCATCACAAGAAGCTTGCAAGCAAAGTGACTAAGGAGTTAGTTGCAAGATGGTGTGTTACGGAATGAGTAAAGAGACTTGCTGGTAATGAGATTGAACTAGGTATAGAGATACCGACGATCGAATCTCGGGCAAGTAACATACCGACAGACAAAGGGAATTACGTATGTTGTCATAAAGGTTCAACCGATAAAAGATCTTCGTATAATATGTAGGAATCAATATGGGCATCTAGGTCCCACTATTGGTTATTGATCGAAGAGGTGTCTCGGTCATGACTACATAATTCCCGAACCCGTAGGGTCGCAAGCTTAACGTTTGTTGATGATAGAGTAGTATTGGAATATTTGACTTGTTAAACAAATGTTGTTCGGAGTCTCGGATGAGATCCTGGACGTCACAAGGAGTCTCGGAATGGTCGAGAGGTAATGATTTATACATGGGAAGTCATATCTTGGGTTCCGAAAAAAGGTCGGTATTATATCGGGAAGCTTCCAGAAGGTTCCGGAGGATTCCGGAGGGGTGCGAAAATCCACAAGTGGGTTCACCACGACCCAAGGGATAGCATGGGCTGCGGGAAGGCGCTCTGGCCTTATTGGGCTAGGCGCACCAAGTCCTCAAAAGCCCATGTGGCTAGGGAAGGCGAAAAAGGAAGGAGTCCTAGTAGGAATAGGATTGGACTTGGAGTCCAAGTCCTCTCCCCCATAGCTGCGCCCTAGGGCTTGGAGGGGCTGTTTCCCATGCCCCTCCACCTATATAGAGAGAGAGAGGGGAGGGGCGCCCCAAGAGGATACACCAAGCCCTTGGTGTTGGAAATATGCCCTAGAGGCAATAATAAAAGCATTATTATTATATTTCTTTGTTCATGATAATTGTCTTTATTCATGCTATAATTGTATTATCCAGAAATCGTAATACATGTGTGAATAACAGACACCAACATGTCCCTAGTAAGCCTCTAGTTGACTAGCTCGTTGATCAATAGATAGTCATGGTTTCCTGGCTATGGACATTGGATGTCATTGATAACGGGATCACATCATTAGGATAATGATGTGATGGACAAGACCCAATCCTAAGCATAGCGTGAGATCGTGTAGTTCGTTTGCTAGAGCTTTTCTAATGTCAAGTATCTTTTCCTTTGACCATGAGATCGTGTAACTCCCGGATACCGTAGGAGTGCTTTGGGTGTATCAAACGTCACAACGTAACTGGGTGACTATAAAGGTGCATTACAGGTATCTCCGAAAGTGTCTGTTGGGTTGACACGGATCGAGACTGGGATTTGTCACTCCGTATGACGGAGAGATATCACTGGGCCCACTCGGTAATGCATTATCATAATGAGCTCAAAGTGACCAAGTGTCTGGTCACGGGATCATGCATTACGGTACGAGTAAAGTGACTTGCCGGTAACGAGATTGAACGAGGTATTGGGATACCGACGATCGAATCTCGGGCAAGTAACATATCGATTGACAAAGGGAATTGCATACGGGGTTGATTAAATCCTCGACATCGTGGTTCATCCGATGAGATCATCGTGGAGCATGTGGGAGCCAACATGGGTATCCAGATCCCACTGTTGGTTATTGACCGGAGAGCGATCTTGGTCATGTCTACATGTCTCCCGAACCCGTAGGGTCTACACACTTAAGGTTCTGTTATGCTAGGGTTGTAGGGATATGTATATGCAGTAACCCGAATGTTGTTCGGAGTCCCGGATGAGATCCCGGACGTCGCGAGGAGTTCCGGAATGGTCCGGAGGTAAAGATTTATATATGGAAGTCCTGTTTCGGGCATCGGGACAAGTTTCGGGGTTATCGGTATTGTACCGGGACCACCGGAAGGGTCCCGGGGGTCCACCGGGTGGGTCCACCTGTCCCGGGGGGCCACATGGGCTGTAGGGGGTGCGCCTTGGCCTACATGGGCCAAGGGCACCAGCCCCACTAGGCCCATGCGCCTAGGGTTTCCATGGGGGAGGAGTCCTACTAGTGGAAGGCACCTCCTAGGTGCCTTGGGGGGAGGGAAACCCCCCTTGGCCGCCGCCCCCCTAGGAGATTGGATCTCCTAGGGCCGGCCACCCCCCCTTGGCCCTCCTATATATAGTGGGGGAGAGGAGGGACTTCACACCTTGGCCTTTGGTTGCCTCCTTCTCCCTCTCCAACACCTCCTCCTCCTCCATAGTGCTTAGAGAAGCTCTGCCGGAGTACTGCAGCTCCATCAACACCACGCCGTTGTGCTGCTACTGGTGCCATCTCCCTCAACCTCTCCTCCCTCCCTTGCTGGATCAAGAAGGAGGAGACGTGGCTGTTCCGTACGTGTGTTGAACTTGGAGGTGCCGTCCGTTCGGTGCTAGGATCTCCGGTGATTCGAATCACGTCGTGTTCGACTACATCATCCCCGTTCTTTGAACGCTTCCGCTCACGATCTACAAGGTACGTAGATGCATCTAATGACTCGTTGCTAGATGAACTCATAGATGGATCTTGGTGAAACCGTAGGAAAATTTTTTGTTTTCTGCAACGTTCCCCAACAGTGGCATCATGAGCTAGGTCTATGCGTAGTTCTCTTGCACGAGTAGAACACAATTTGTTGTGGGCGTAGATTTGTCAACTTTCTTGCCGCTACTAGTCTTATCTTGCTTCAGCGGTATTGTGGGATGAAGCGGCCTGGACCAACCTTACACGTACGCTTACATGAGACCGGTTCCACCGACTAACATGCACAAGTTGCATAAGGTGGCTGGCGGGTGTCTGTCTCTCCTACTTTAGTTGAAGCGGATTCGATGAAAAGGGTCCTTATGAAGGGTAAATAGAAGTTGACAAATCACGTTGTGGCTTTCACATAGGCAAGAAAACGTTCTTGCTAGAACCCTACTTCAGCCACGTAAAACATGCAACAACAATTAGAGGACGTCTAACTTGTTTTTGCAGCAAGTGCTTTGTGATATGATATGGCCAAAGTTGTGATGAATGATGAATGATCTATATGTCATGTATGAGATGTTCATGCTATTGTAATAGGAATCACGACTTGCATGTCGATGAGTATGACAACCGGCAGGAGCCATAGGAGTTGTCTTTATTTTTTGTATGACCTGCGTGTCATTGAAGAACGCCATGTAAACTACTTTACTTTATTACTAAACGCGTTAGTCATAGAAGTAGAAGTAGTCGTTGGCGTGACAACTTCATGAAGACACGATGATGGACATCATGATGATGGAGATCATGGTGTCATGCCGGTGACAAGATGATCATGGAGCCCCGAAGATGAAGATCAAAGGAGCTATATGATATTGGCCATATCATGTCACTACTTTATATAATTGCATGTGATGTTTATTATGTTTTATGCATCTTGTTTACTTAGGACGACGGTAGTAAATAAGATGATCCCTTACAAAATTTCAAGAAGTGTTCTCCCCTAACTGTGCACCGTTGCTATAGTTCGTCGTTTCGAAGCACCATGTGATGATCGGGTGTGATAGATTCTTACGTTCACATACAACGGGTGTAAGACAGTTTTACACAGCGAAAACACTTAGGGTTAACTTGACGAGCCTAGCATGTACAGACATGGCCTCGGAACACGGAGACCGAAAGGTCGAACACGAGTCGTATGGAAGATACGATCAACATGAGAATGTTCACCGACGATGACTAGTCCGTCTCACGTGATGATCGGACACGGCCTAGTCGACTCGGATCATGTAACACTTAGATGACCAAAGGGATGTCAAATCTGAGTGGGAGTTCATTATAATTTGATTAGATGAACTTAATTATCATGAACTTAGTCTAAATATTTTACAATATGTCTTGTAGATCAAATGGCCAACATAGTCCTCAACTTCAACGCGTTCCTAGAGAAAACCAAGCTGAAAGACGATGGCAGCAACTATACAGACTGGGTCCGAAACCTGAGGATCATCCTCATAGCTGCCAAGAAAGATTATGTCCTACAAGCACCGCTAGGTGATGCACCTGTTCTCCCTGCAGAACAAGACATTATGAACGCTTGGCAGGCACGTTCCGATGACTACTCCCTCGTTCAGTGTGGCATGCTTTACAGCTTAGAGCCGGGGCTCCAAAAGCGTTTTGAGAGACATGGAGCATATGAGATGAAGATCTGAAAATGGTTTTCCAAGCTCATGCCCGGGTCGAGAGATATGAAGTCTCCGACAAATTCTTCAGCTGTAAGATGGAGGGAAATAGTTCTGTCAGTGAGCACATACTCACTATGTCTGGGTTACATAACCGCTTGACTCGGCTGGGAGTTAATCTCCCGGATGATGTGACAGAATCCTCCAGTCGCTTCCACCAAGCTACAAGAGCTTTGTGATGAACTTCAATATGCAGGGGATGGAAAAGACCATTCCTGAAGTATTTGCTATGCTGAAATCAGCAGAGGTAGAAGTCAAGAAGGAACATCAAGTGTTGATGGTCAATAAAACCACTAAGTTCAAGAAGGGCAAGGGTAAAAAGAACTTCAAGAAGGACGGCAAGGTAGTTGCCGCGCCCAGCAAGCAAGCTGCCGGGAAGAAGCCAAAGAATGGACCCAAGCCCGAGACTGAGTGCTTTTATTGCAAGGAAAGTGGTCACTGGAAGCGGAACTGCCCCAAATACTTAGCGGACAAGAAGGCCAGCAAAACCAAAGGTATATTTGATATACATGTAATTGATGTGTACCTTACCAGTAATCGTAGTGACTCCTGGGTATTTGATACCGGTGCCATTGCTCATATTTGTAACACACAGCAGGAGCTGCGGAATAAACGGAGACTGGCGAAGGACGAGGTGACGATGCGCGTCGGGAATGGTTCCAAGGTCGATGTGATCGCCGTCGGCACGCTACCTCTACATTTACCTACGGGATTAGTTTTGAACCTCAATAATTGTTATTTTGTGCCAAGTTTGAGCATGAACATTGTATCAGGATCTCGTTTAATTTGAGATGGCTACTCATTTAAATCCGAGAATAATGGTTGTTCTATTTATATGAGAGATATGTTTTATGGTCATGCTCCGATGGTGAATGGTTTATTCTTTATGAATATTGAGCGTAATGCTACACATATTCATAGTGTAAGTACCAAAAGATGTAAGATTGATAGTGATAGTCCCACATACTTGTGGCACTGCCGCCTTGGTCACATAGGTGTCAAACGCATGAAGAAGCTCCATGCTAATGGACTTTTAGAGTCTCTTGATTACGAATCATTTGACACGTGCGAACCATGCCTCATGGGTAAAATGACCAAGACTCCGTTCTCAGGAACAATGGAGCGAGCAACCAATTTATTGGAAATCATACATACTGATGTGTGCGGTCCAATGAGTGTTGAGGCTCGCGGTGGCTATCGTTATGTTCTCACCCTCACTGATGACTTGAGTAGATATGGGTATGTCTACTTAATGAAACACAAGTCTGAGACCTTTGAAAAGTTCAAGGAATTTCAGAGTGAAGTTGAGAATCAACGTGACAGGAAAATCAAGTTTCTACGATCAGATCGTGGAGGAGAATACTTGAGTCACGAGTTTGGTACACACTTAAGAAAATGTGGAATAGTTTCACAACTCATGCCGCCTGGAACACCTCAGCGTAATGGTGTGTCCGAACGTCGTAATCGCACTCTATTAGATATGGTGCGATCTATGATGTCTCTTGCCGATTTACCACTATCCTTTTGGGGCTATGCTTTAGAGACTGCCGCATTCACTTTAAATAGGGCACCGTCGAAATCCGTTGAGACGACACCATATGAATTATGGTTTGGGAAGAAACCTAAGCTGTCGTTTCTAAAAGTTTGGGGATGCGATGCTTATGTCAGGAAACTTCAACCTGAAAAGCTCGAACCCAAATCGGAAAAATGCGTCTTCATAGGATACCCTAAAGAAACTGTTGGGTATATCTTCTACCTCAGATCCGAAGGCAAGATCTTTGTTGCCAAGAATGGGTCCTTTCTGGAGAAAGAGTTTCTCTCGAAATAAGTAAGTGGGAGGAAAGTAGAGCTTGATGAAGTATTACCTCTTGAACCGGAAAATGGCGCAACTCAAGAAAATGTTCCTGAGGTGCCTGCACCGACTAGAGAGGAAGTTAATGATAATGATCAAGATACTTCTGATCAAGCTCCTACTGAAATTCGAAGGTCCACAAGGACACGTTCCGCACCAGAGTGGTACGGCAACCCTGTCTTGGAAATCATGTTGTTAGACAACAGTGAACCTTCGAACTATGAAGAAGCGATGGCGGGCCCGGATTCCGACAAATGGCTAGAAGCCATGAAATCCGAGATAGGATCCATGTATGAAAACGAAGTATGGACTTTGACTGACTTGCCCGTAGAACGGCGAGCCATAGAAAATAAATGGATCTTTAAGAAGAAGACAGACGCGGATGGTAATGTGACCATCTATAAAGCTCGGCTTGTCGCTAAGGGTTATCGACAAGTTCAAGGGGTTGACTACGATGAGACTTTCTCACCGGTAGCGAAGCTGAAGTCCATCCGAATCATGTTAGCAATTGCCGCATTTTATGATTATGAAATTTGGCAAATGGACGTCAAAACGGCATTCCTTAATGGTTTCCTTAAGGAAGAATTGTATATGATGCAGCCGGAAGGTTTTGTCGATCCTAAGAATGCTGACAAGGTGTGCAAGCTCCAACGCTCGATTTATGGGCTGATGCAAGCATCTCGGAGTTGGAACATTCGTTTTGATGAGATGATCAAAGCGTTTGGGTTCTCACAGACTTATGGAGAAGCCTGTGTTTACAAGAAAGTGAGTGGGAGCTCTGTAGCATTTCTCATACTATATGTAGATGACATACTTTTGATGGGAAATGATATAGAACTTTTGGACAGCATTAAGGCCTACTTGAATAAGAGTTTTTCAATGAAGGACCTTGGAGAAGCTGCTTATATATTAGGCATCAAGATCTATAGGGATAGATCAAGACGCCTCATAGGTCTTTCACAAAGCACATATCTTGATAAGATTTTGAAGAAGTTCAAAATGGATCAGTCCAAGAAAGGGTTCTTGCCTGTTTTGCAAGGTGTGAAATTGAGCTCAGCTCAATGTCCGACCACGGCAGAAGATATAGAAGAGATGAGTGTCATCCCCTATGCCTCAGCCATAGGTTCTATTATGTATGCCATGCTGTGTACCAGACCTGATGTAAACCTTGCCGTAAGTTTGGTAGGAAGGTACCAAAGTAATCCCGGCAAGGAACACTGGACAGCGGTCAAGAATATCCTGAAGTACCTGAAAAGGACTAAGGAAATGTTTCTCGTTTATGGAGGTGACAAAGAGCTCGTCGTAAAGGGTTACGTCAACGCTAGCTTCGACACAGATCTGGATGACTCTAAGTCACAAACCGGATACGTGTATATTTTGAATGGTGGGGCAGTAAGCTGGTGCAGTTGCAAGCAGAGCGTCGTGGCGGGATCTACATGTGAAGCGGAGTACATGGCAGCCTCGGAGGCAGCACATGAAGCAATATGGGTGAAGGAGTTCATCACCGACCTAGGAGTCATACCCAATGTGTCGGGGCCGATCAAGCTCTTCTGTGACAACACTGGAGCTATTGCACTTGCCAAGGAGCCCAGGTTTCACAAGAAGACAAGGCACATCAAGCGTCGCTTCAACTCCATTCGTGAAAATGTTCAAGATGGAGACATAGAGATTTGTAAAATACATACGGACCTGAATGTAGCGGATCCGTTGACTAAACCTCTCCCTAGAGCAAAACATGATCAACACCAGAATTCCATGGGTGTTCGATTCATCACAATGTAACTAGATTATTGACTCTAGTGCAAGTGGGAGACTGTTGGAAATATGCCCTAGAGGCAATAATAAAAGCATTATTATTATATTTCTTTGTTCATGATAATTGTCTTTATTCATGCTATAATTGTATTATCCGGAAATCGTAATACATGTGTGAATAACAGACACCAACATGTCCCTAGTAAGCCTCTAGTTGACTAGCTCGTTGATCAATAGATAGTCATCGTTTCCTGGCTATGGACATTGGATGTCATTGATAACGGGATCACATCATTAGGATAATGATGTGATGGACAAGACCCAATCCTAAGCATAGCGTGAGATCGTGTAGTTCGTTTGCTAGAGCTTTTCTAATGTCAAGTATCTTTTCCTTTGACCATGAGATCGTGTAACTCCCGGATACCGTAGGAGTGCTTTGGGTGTATCAAACGTCACAACGTAACTGGGTGACTATAAAGGTGCATTACAGGTATCTCCGAAAGTGTCTGTTGGGTTGACACGGATCGAGACTGGGATTTGTCACTCCGTATGACGGAGAGATATCACTAGGCCCACTCGGTAATGCATCATCATAATGAGCTCAAAGTGACCAAGTGCCTGGTCACGTGATCATGCATTACGGTACGAGTAAAGTGACTTGCCGGTAACGAGATTGAACGAGGTATTGGGATACCGATGATCGAATCTCGGGCAAGTAACATATCGATTGACAAAGGGAATTGCATACGGGGTTGATTAAATCCTCAACATCGTGGTTCATCCGATGAGATCATCGTGGAGTATGTGGGAGCCAACATGGGTATCCGGATCCCGCTGTTGGTTATTGACCGGAGAGCGATCTCGGTCATGTCTACATGTCTCCCGAACCCGTAGGGTCTACACACTTAAGGTTCGGTTACGCTAGGGTTGTAGGGATATGTATATGCAGTAACCCGAATGTTGTTCGGAGTCCCGGATGAGATCCCGGACGTCGCGAGGAGTTCTGGAATGGTCCGGAGGTAAAGATTTATATATGGAAGTTCTGTTTCAGGCATCGGGACAAGTTTCGGGGTTATCGGTATTGTACCGGGACCACCGGAAGGGTCCCGGGGGTCCATCGGGTGGGTCCACCTGTCCCGGGGGGGCACATGGGCTGTAGGGGGTGCGCCTTGGCCTACATGGGCCAAGGGCACCAGCCCCACTAGGCCCATGCGCCTAGGGTTTCCATGGGGGAGGAGTCCTACTAGTGGAAGGCACCTCCTAGGTGCCTTGGGGGGGGGGGGGGAGGGAAACCCCCCTTGGCTGCCGCCCCCCTAGGAGATTGGATCTCCTAGGGCCGGCCACCCCCCCTTGGCCCTCCTATATATAGTGGGGGAGAGGAGGGACTTCACACCTTGGCCTTTGGTTGCCTCCTTCTCCCTCTCCAACACCTCCTCCTCCTCCATAGTGCTTAGCGAAGCTCTGCCGGAGTACTGCAGCTCCATCAACACCACACCGTCGTGGCTGTTCCGTACGTGTGTTGAACGCGGAGGTGCCGTCCGTTCGGTGCTAGGATCTCCGGTGATTCGAATCACGTCGTGTTCGACTACATCATCCCCGTTCTTTGAACGCTTCCGCTCAAGATCTACAAGGTACGTAGATGCATCTAATGACTCGTTGCTAGATGAACTCATAGATGGATCTTGGTGAAACCATATGATTTTTTTTTGTTTTCTGCAACGTTCCCCAACACTTGGCGCCCATCTCTCTCCCGTTACTCCATAGTTCCACCGCCTCGTCCTGGTGACACTTAGCGATGCGCTGTCGGTGTTCCACCACCACCATCACCACCACGTCATCGTGTTGGTTGTGATATCATCTACTTCTCCTCTCCCGCTTGCTGGATCAAGAAGGAGGAGACGTCATCGATCCGCACGTGTGCTAAACTCAGAGGTGCCATCCGTTCGGCACTAGATCGATTAGATCGTGATCGGATCGCGAAGAGTATGACTACATCAACCGCATGATAAATGCTTCCACTTAGCAATCGACAAGGGTACATAGATGCTCTTCCCTTTCGTAGATATGCATCTCCGTGGATAGATCTTGCATGTGCATAGAATTTTTTTTGTTTGCCATGCAACGTTCCCCAACAGTGGCATCATGAGCCAGGTCTATCCGTAGATGATATGCACGAGTAGAACACAAAGAAGTTGTGGGCGGTGATGTTCATACCGCTTACCACCAATGTCTTATTTTTGATTCGGCGGCATTGTGCGATGAAGCGGCCCGGACCAACCTTACATGTCCACGCACATGAGACCGGTTCCACCGAGTGACATGCAACTTGTTTTGCATAAAGGTGGTTGGCAGGTGTCTATTTCTCCTACTTTAGTTAAATCGAATTTGACTACGGCCAGTCCTTGAAGAAGGTTAAAATAGTAAACTTGATAACCACCGTTGTGGTTTTGCATAGGTAATAACGGTTCTTGCTAGTTGCCCGTAGCAGCCATGTAAAACTTGCAACAAAAAAGTAGAGGACATCCAACTTGTTTTTGCAGGGCATGTTGTGATGTGATATGGTAAAGACATGATGTGAATATACGTTGTTGTATGAGATGATCATGTTTTATAATATCGACAACCGACAGGAGCCTTAGGGTTGTCTTTTAATTATTGTATGAAATGTAAGCGCCATGTAATTGCTTTACTTTATCGTTATGCGTTAGCAATAATTGTAGAAGCAATAGTTGGCGAGGCAACCCCGACGCAAGAATGGAGATCGACGTGTCGAGCTGGTGACGATGGAAATCATTAAGATGCTTTGGAGATGGAGATCAAAAGCACAAGATGATGATGGCCATATCATGTCACATATTTTGATTGCATGTGATGTTTATCCTTTATGCATCTTATTTGGGAAAATTTTGTTTTTGCCACTCCAAATTTTGCCAATTTTCCTTATGCCACTTTAGATTTTGTCATTTCACTTTTGCCACGCTTAGCTTTTGACAATTGTCACAATTGCCATTCCATTGCAAAAGCAGAATAATTTTATTTCATTTTTGCCACTCTTAGCTTTTGAAATGTATCACAATTGCCACTCTGAAAATTTTGCTTTTGCCACGGGAATGGCAATTGTGATAATTGTCAAAAACTAAGAGTGGCGAAAGTGAAATGTCAAAATCTAGAGTGGCATAAGGAAAATTGGCAAAAT
Source organism: Triticum timopheevii (assembly GCA_963921465.1). NCBI lineage: Eukaryota > Viridiplantae > Streptophyta > Magnoliopsida > Poales > Poaceae > Triticum > Triticum timopheevii. The sequence goes on from OY997270.1 coordinate 113,597,212, forward strand.
CTAGAGTGGCAAAAACAAAATTTTCCCATCTTATTTTGCTTAGAATGACGGTAGCATTATAAGATGACCCCTTCACTTAATTTCAAGATAAAAGTGTTCTCCCTGAGTATGCACCGTTGCCAAAGTTCATCGTTTTGAAGCACCACATGATGATCGGGTGTGATAGACTCTACGTTCACATACAATGGGTGTAAGCCAGTTTTGCACACTCAAAATACTTGGGTTAAACGTGAGAGCCTAGCATGTACAGACATGGTCTCGGAACACTAGAGACCAAAATGTCGAACATGAGTCATATACTAGATATGATCAACATAAAGATGTTCACCATTGAAGACTACTCCATCTCACGTAATGATCGGACATGGTTTAGTTGATTTGGATCATGTATCACTTAGACAACTTGAGGGATGTTGAATTAAGTGGGAGTCCATTAGAATTTGATTAATTGAACTAAGATTTATCATGAACATAGTCAAAATGTCTTTGCAAATTATGTTGTAATTCAATAGCTCGCGATGTAGCTTCCACATTTTTTTGATACGTTCCTAGAGAAAACTAAGTTGAAAGATGATGGTAGCAATAATGCGGACTAGGTCCATGATCTCAGGATTATCCTCATTGCCGAACAAAAGAATTATGCCCTTGATGCACCACTAGGTGACAGACCTGCTGTAGGAGCTGATACAGACATTATGAACATTTAACAAGCTCAATCTGATGACTACTTGATATTTTAGTGCGCCATGCTTTACGGCTTAGAATCGGGGCTCCAAAGATGTTGAACGCCATGGGACTTATGAGATGTTCCAAGAGCTGAAATAGGTATTTCAGGCTCATGCCCGTGTTGAGAGGTATGAGACCTCTAACAAGTACTTTGCCTACAAGATGGAGGAGAATAGCTCAGCCAGTGAGCATGTGCTCAAAATGTCTGGGGTACTACAATCGCTTGAATCAAGTGGGAGTTAATCTTCCAGATAAGATAGTGATTGACAGAGTTCTCCAATCACTATCACCAAGCTACTAGAGCTTCATGATGAACTGTAATATGCAAGGGATGACGAAAATGATTCCCAAGCTCTTCGCGATGCTAAAATCGGTGGAGGTAGAAATCAAGAAAGAGCATCAAGTGGTGATGGTTAACAAGACCACCAGTTTTAAGAAAAAGGGCAAGGGAAAGAAACGGAACTTCAAGAAGAGCGACAAGCAAGTTGCCACTCCCGTGAAGAAGCCCAAAGCTGGACCCAAGCCTAAAACTGAGTGCTTCTACTACAAAGGAAATGGTCACTAGAAGCGGAACTGCCCCAAATACTTGGCAGATAAGAAGGATGGCAAAGTAAACAAAGGTATATTTTGATATACATGTCATTGATGTGTACCTTATTGGTGCTTGTAGTAGCCCCTGGGTATTTGATACTGGTTCTGTTGCTGAGATTAATAACTCGAAACAGGAGTTGCAGAATATACGGAGACTAGTTAAGGGCGAGGTAACGATGTATGTTGGAAGTGTTTCCAAGATTGATATGATCACCATCGCACACTCCCTCTACCTTCGGGATTAGTGTTGAGCCTAAATAAATGTTATTTGGTGTTTGTGTTGAGCATGAACATGATTAGATCATGTTTATTGCAATACGATTATTCATTTAAGTCAGAGAATAATTGTTGTTATGTTTACATGAATAAAACCTTCTATGGTCATACACACAATGTAAATGGTTTATTGAATCTCGATCGTAGGGATACACATATTCATAATATTGATGCCAAAAGATACAAAATTGATAGTGATAGTGCAACATACTTGTGGCACTATCGTTTAGGTCATATTGTTGTAAAGCGCACGAAGAAACTCCATGCAGATGGACTTTTGGAATCACTAGATTACGAATCATTTGATACTTGCGAGCCATGCCTCATGGACAAGATGACTAAAACTCCATTCTCCGGAACAATGGAGCGAGCTAATGACTTATTGGAAATAATACATACCGATGCATGTGGTCCGATGAGTGTTGAAGCACGCGGCGGGTATCGTTATTTTCTCACCTTTACAGATGATTTGAGTAGGTATGAGTATATCTACTTGATGAAACACAAGTCTAAAATGTTTGAAAAGTTCAAAGAATTCCAGAGTGAAGTGGAGAATTATCGTAACAAGAAAAAAAGTTTCTACGATCTGATCGCGGAGGCGAATATTTGAGTTACGAGTTTGGCCTTCATTTGAAACAATGTGGAATAGTTTCACAACTCACGCCACCCGGAACACCACAGCGTAATGGTGTGTCCGAACATCGTAACCATACTTTATTAGATATGGTGCGTTCTATGATGTCTCTTGCCGATTTGCCACTATTGTTTTGGGGTTATGCATTAGAGACAACCGCATTCACGTTAAATAGGGCACCGTCTAAATCCATTGAGATGACACCATATGAATTGTGGTTTGGCAAGAAACCTAAGCCGTCGTTTCTTAAAAGCTTGGGGATGCGACGCTTATGTCAAAAGGCTTCAGCCTGATAAGCTCGAACCCAAAGCAGAGAAGTGTGTCTTCATAGGATACCCGAAAGAAACTATTGGGTATACCTTCTACCATAGATCTGAAGGCAAAATCTTTGTTGCTAAGAATGGGTCCTTTCTAGAGAAGAAGTTTCTCTTGAAAGAAGTGAGTGGGAGGAAAGTAGAACTTGATGAGGTAGTTGTACCTTCTCTCGAATTGGAAAGTAGCACATCAGAGAAAGTTGTTCCCGTGATGCCTACACCAACCAGAGAGGAAGCAAATGATGATGATCATTAAACTTCAGATCAAGTTACTATTGAACCTCATAGGTCGACCAGAACACGTTCCACACCAGAGTGGTACGGCAATCCTGTCCTGCAAGTCATGTTGTTGGACAACAGTGAACCTATGAACTATGAAGAAACTATGATGAGCCCAGATTCCGAAAATGGCTTGAGGCCATGAAATCTGAGATAGGATACATGTATGAGAACAAAGTGTGGAGTTTGGTGACTTTGCCCGATGATCGGCAAGCCATAAAGAATAAATGGATCTTTAAGAGGAAGACGAACACTGGCGGTAATATCACTGTCTACAAAGCTCGATTTGTTGCAAAAGGTTTTCGACAAGTTCAAGGGGTTGACTATGATGAGACTTTCTCACCCGTAGCAATGCTTAAGTCTGTCCAAATCATGTTCGCAATTACCTCATTTTATGATCATGAAATCTCGCAAATGGATGTCAAAAAACTTGCATTCCTTAACAGGTTTCTTAACGAAGAGTTGTATATGATGCAACCAGAAGTTTTTGTCGATCCTAAAGGTGCTAACAAATTGTGCAAGCTCCAGCGATCCATCTATGGACTGGTGCAAGCATCTCGGAGTTGGAATATATGCTTTGATGAGGTGATCAAAGCATATGGTTTTATATAGACTTATGGCGAAGCCTGTATTTACAAGAAAATGAGAGGGAACTCTGTAGCATTTCTGATATTATATGTGGATGACATATTGCTGATTGGAAATGATATAGAATTTTTGGATAGCATAAAAGGATAATTGAATAAGAATTTTTCAATGAAAGACCTCGGTGAAGCTACTTACATATTTAGCATCAAAATCTATAGAGATAGATCAAGACGTTTAATAGGACTTTCACAAAGCACATACCTTGAGAAAGTTTTGAAGGAGTTCAAAATGGATCAGTCAAAGAAAGGGTTCTTGCCTGTATTCAAGGTGTGAAGTTGAGTAAGAGTCAAAGCCCGAGCACGGCAAAAGATAGAGAGAGAATGAAAGTCATTCCCTATGCCCCAACCATAAGTCTATAAAGTATGCGAGGCTATTTACCAGACCTATTGTGTGCCTTGCCATGAGTTTGTCAAGGGGGTACAATAGTGATCGAGGAGTAGATCACTGGACAACGGTCAAAATTATCCTTAGGTACCTAAAGAGGACTAAGGAAATGTTTATCAGTTCTGGAGGTGATAAAGAGTTCATCGTAAAGGGTTACGTCGATGCAAAGCTTTGACACTGATTTGGATGACTCTGAATCTCAATCTGGATATGTATTGAACGTGGGAGAAATTAGCTAGAGTAGCTCTATGCAGAGCATTGTAGACATAGATATTTGGAAAGTACACACGAATCTGAATGTTGCATACCCGTTGACTAATAAACCTCTCTCACAAGCAAAACATGATCACATTTTAGAACCCTTTGGGTGTTAATCACATGGCGATGTGAACTAGATTATTGACTCTAGTGAACTCTTTGGGTGTTAATCACATGGCGATGTGAACTACATTATTGACTCTAGTGCAAGTGGGAGACCGGTGGAAATATGCACTAGAGGCAATAATAAAATGGTTATTATTATATTTCCTTAATCATGATAAGGTTTATTATTCATGCTATAATTGTATTAATGGAAACTTAAATACATGTGTGGATACATAAACAAATACCGTGTCCCTAGTGAGCCTCTACTAGACTAGCTCGTTGATCAAAGATGGTTAAGGTTTCCTAACCATAGACATGAGTTGTCATTTGATAACGGGGCCACACCATTAGGAGAATGATGTGATGGACAAGACCCAACCGTTAGCATAGCATATGATCTTTCAGTTTATTGCTACTGCTTTCTTAATGTCAAATACATGTTCCTTCGACCATGAGATCATGCAACTCTCGGATACCGAAGGAATACCTTGTGTGCTATCAAACATCACAACATAATTGGGTGATCATAAAGATGCTCTACAGGTATCTCCGAAGGTGTCTGTTGAAATGGTGTGAATTGAGATTGGGATTTGTCTCTCTATGTATCAGAGAGGTATCTCTGTGCCCTACTCGGTAATACACATCATAAGAAGCTTGCAAGCAAAGTGACTAAGGAGTCAGTTGCAAGATGGTGTGTTACAGAACGAGTAAAGAGACTTCCCGGTAACGAGATTGAACTAGGTATAGAGATACCGATGATCGAATCTCAGGCAAGTAACATACCAATAAACAAAGGGAATTACGTATGTTGTCATAAAGGTTCAACCGGTAAAAGATCTTCATGGACTATGTAGGAATCAATATGGGCATCCAGGTCCTGCTATTGGTTATTGACCAGAGAGTTGTCTCGGTCATGACTACATAATTCCCGAACCCGTAGGGTCGCATGCTTAACATTACAAGGAGTCCCGGATGTGTTGACGCTAGAGTAGTATTGGAATATTTGATGAGTGCTAACCAAATGTTGTTCGGAGTCCCAGATGAGATCTCAGACGTCACAAGGAGTCTCGGAATGGTCTAGAGGTAAAGATTTATATATGGGAAGCCATATTTTGGGTTCCGAAAAAAGGTGCAGTTTATTCGGTATTGTACCAGGAAGCTTCCAGAAGGTTCCGGAGGATTCTGGAAGGGTTTGGAAGTCCACGAGTGGGTTCACCATGACCCAGGGGCTAGCATGGGCTGCGGGGAGGCGCCCTGGCCTTATTGGGTTAGGCGCACCAAGTCCTCAAAACCCATGTGGCTAGGGAAGGCAAAAAAGAAAGGAGTCCTAGTAGGAATATGATTGGACTTGGAGTCCAAGTCATCTCCCCCTTAGCTGCACCCTAGGGCTTGGAGGGGCTGTTTCCCACGCCCCTCCACCTATATATAGAGGGGAGGGGGTGCCCCAAGAGGATGCACCAAGCCCTTGGCGCCCCTCTCTGTCCCGTTACTCCGTAGTTCCTCCGCCTTGTCTCGGCGACGCTTAGCGAAGCGCTGTCGGTGCTCCACCAGCACCATCACCACCACGCTATTGTGTTGGTTGTGATCCCATCTAATTCTCCTCTCCTGCTTGTTGGATCAAGAAGGAGGAGACATCATCGAGTTGCACGTGTGCTAAACTCGGAGGTGTCGTCCGTTCGGCACTAGATCGGTTGGATCGTGATCGGACCGCGAAGAGTACGACTACATCAACCGCGTGATAAACGCTCCCGCTTAGTGATCTACAAGGGTACATAGATGCTCTTCCCTTCTCATAGCTATGCATATTCATAGATATATCTTGCATGTGCGTAGGATTTTTTGTTTTCCATGCGATGTTCCCTAAAATATTATATTTACATTCTCATAATTAAGAGTTGGGTTAATTGGATAAATGCCACTCGAGTTCTGGAGATTTTGTGAAATGCCACTGCAATGTAGAAACTTTGAGAAGTGCCACTACAAATTTTGTAAACTTTGGAAAAGGCCACTACAGACTTAGAAAAAATGCCACTGAAAATGGCATTTTTCAAAGTTTGGAAATTACATTGGCATTCATCGGAATTGCCTAAATTTGAATTGAATATATCAAATTAATTATCGATGTAAAACCGACAGACCTTGGGGTAGGGGGTCCCGAGCTGTGGATCTCAGATCGGTGGTAACAGGAACAAGGGAGACGATGTTTACCCAGGTTCGAGCCCTCTTGATGGGGGTAAAACCCTACATCCTGCTCTTGTTTTATATTTATGGAGATGTATTGAGTACAATCTTGATCTACCTTGAGATCGTAAGTTGTGTTCTAACCCTAAGGCTAGGTGAGTGTAATTGTGATTCGGTCCCCTCTATGAGCTAAACCCTCTAGCTTATAATACACGCCAGGTAGGGCATCTAGGGTTACATGGTCGGTATCCAGGGGGATTGCTTGGAGGCGGCAGGAGATGTCTTGGAGTATACGTCAAGTCTTAGGCAAATGCAGTCTTGATCCATCCTGTAGGCTCCGGAGTCCACTTTGAAGAGAACGAGGGCCCACCGGCCCATCTGAGGACTACGGACCGACTGGGTTAGTACCCCCAACTCCGGGACACCGTCAGTAGCCCCTGAACTGGTCTTCGATGCCGAAGATGATATTCTCAAACTTCGGTTCCTGAGTCTTGTCTCAATAGGCGAGTTCTTTCATAGTATCTTTCAGCTCGGTTTTGAAGTCTTCGGTCTTATAGACGGTTTTGCTCAAGGCTCAGTCCCACTACACCTGGCGTAAAATCACTAACATCAATCATCGTGCGTCTTAGGAAACCGAGTCACTTTATGGCGAGACGTCAAAGCGTCAACCTCTTTTTCCTTTATTTATAACCACATAGTCAAGGGTTATAGCAAAGCGCATCTCGACCCCACCCTCAACAATCTTCGCGTGCTTTCTCCTCCTCTCCCAGGTCCAACCCCGAGAGCTTTCACAATGGAGAGCGACGCGGGTTCCTCAAGGCTACCTCATGGTCCTGTCAAGGGTGACTGGGGGAGCTGCTCCATCCCACGTCTCCAACTAGAGTGCCTGGCCACCCAAGTCTAACTACACATATTCAGATCTAGCCTCCACCCACCCGGGATTCACATCCATGAACGGGCAAGCACACGCCAAAAGCCATCCACCCCCATGCGAGGGTGAACGGGTATGCTTCGCTCCCTTCCTTCTTCGTGACATGGGTTTCCCGATTCACCCCTTCCTTTGGGGCTTGCTTGAGTTCTACGAGCTCCAACTCTGCCACCTTACTCCCAACTCAATCTTACATATCGCTGGGTCTGTTTCCCTTTGCGAAATGCACCTTGGATGCGAGGCACACTCTGGGTTCTGGCAGAGGCATTTTTGCATAATGCGCTGCTCCCCAACCAGGGTGTCGTATGAGGTGGGCGCTGCCGAGGTTTGCCGAAATGAGGGGACCAAGTACCCTCCAGGTACTCCTCGAGAGGATACCAACTTCTGGTCTTTCGAGTGATTTTATATAGACGACGTCCCACTATATGACCCAGTTCGGCCCGGGCTCCCCGCCTTCTCCTCGGAACTCCTGAAGAAGCGCTATAGCTAGAGACCGCAGACTGCTGCTTAGGAGGATGATACCAACGTAATCAGCCTGGCAGCCCAGGTAAAGCTGCTGACAAATACTGGCCTCACCATTATAGATGTAATGGCCACGACGATCAGCCAAAGAGTCCAAGCACTTCGGTAACGCCCGCACCTATTGTGCATGTACAACGAAATTGACGACACCTCCCGATCCGTCCGAGCGAACCTCGCTGACCTGATGGTCTTCGGGACTGCACTGGCCGACATTTACCAAGGATCGGCGGAGGAGTTCTTAAGACGACAGTTTCGAGACGGGTTGTCTTATTACAATCTTGCGGAGATAGTAAGTTTCCTCAACCCTTCTTATTTATCCAGTTGCTTTATGGTTAGTTCCCTTGACTGGCCCTTTACTGAACCTGGACAGAGATGGAGGTGTTGGGTCGAGACACTAAGCAGCCCTGCGCCCGAACCGGAGGCACAACGCCAGGCAAATGACCCTCTCTTCAATGAGGGCGAAGAACTATACCTCATATACGAAGAGGGGAAATTCTATCTAGAGAGCCTTGACGGCTCAAGGTTTGCCATCACTCCGGACACACTGGGAACATGGTCAGCTTCCTCGGTAAAGCCCCCTTCCTCCAGTCGAAAGAGAGCTTCTTGTCCTAAAGCCCCTAGTTCCCTGACTTCTACTCTAAAGGGACGACGCGCAAAATGTCCACGCAACAAAGAACCGACCACTCAAAGGAGCTCTTTGCAGGAGACAACGGGTAGTTCGGGTGCGCATGGCGGCCATGGAGGCAAACCAAAATAATTCCTCGGCTCATAGGTAATATATTGCGTTTCTCAGAATAACTCATCATGGATCTTAATTCTTCCAATCCTTTCGCAGGCAGCCCATCCCTCCTCCAGTGCCGGAGGACACAAGGGTTGACAGGATGTCGGCTCCGAATAATGGCGCGGGACCCCTTCCTACTTCGGGAGCTGCTCCCGAGTGAAAGGATCGAGAAGAAGTGTCTAGAGGGGGGTGACTAGACCCTCAACAAACAAAGTTGGCAGGTTTTAAGTTTTTCAAGTTGAGGTGGTAGATTAACACAATTTCAAGCATACACATTACAATTCAAGCAAGAATGCAAAGAGTATATGAGCAGCAGAAAGTAAAGCATGCAACTTGCAAGAAAGTAAAGGGATGGGATTGGAGTGTGCAAACGTAATTGGAGACACGGAGATTTTTGGCGTGGTTCCGATAGGTGGTGCTATCGTACATCCACGTTGATGGAGACTTCAACCCACAAAGGGTAACGGCTACGCGAGTCCACGGAGGGCTCCACCCACGAAGGGTCCACGAATAAGAAACCTTGTCTATCCCACCATGGCCATTGCCCACAAAGGACTTGCCTCACTAGGGTAGATCTTCACGAAGTAGGCAATCTCCTTGCCCTTACAAACTCCTTGGTTCAACTCCACAATCTTGATGGAGGCTCCCAAGTGACACCTAACCAATCTAGGAGACACCACTCTCCAAAAGGTAATAGATGGTGTGTGTTGATGAACTCCTTGCTCTTGTGCTTCAAATGATAGTCTCCCCAACACTCAACTCTCTCACACAGATTTGGCTATGGTGGAAAGATGATTTGAGTGGAAAGCAGCTTGGGGAAGGATAGAGATCAAGATTCATATGGTAGGATTGGAATATCTTGGCCTCAACACATGAGTAGGTGGTTCTTTCTCAGAAAATGAGTAGTGGAAGTGTAGGTTTGTTCTGATGGCTCTCTTCATGAATGAAGAGTGGGTGGAGGGGTATATGGAGCCTCCACACAAAATCTTACCGTTACACACAGATTCCCAAACTCGGTGGGACCAAATCAGCAAACTCGGTCAGACCGATCCATGCAAAAATGTGAACGTTAGGAATTTCGGTGGGACCGATATTGTCATCTCGGTGGGACCGATGTGCAGGGGTTAGGGTAAAACCTCAACTCAGTTTGACCGATTACTTAAACTTAGCGAGACAAACATTGGTAATAAGTAAACAGAGGATTGGTTAAGCAAACTCGGTGGGACCGAGTGAACAAACTTGGTGGGACTGATTTTGTTGCAGTAGACCACAAAGAGATTGCAAGCCCATCTTGGTGAAACCGAGATCCCAAAAGTGAGACCGAAGTGACTAGGGTTTCGCAGTGGCTGAATACGATGAAACTCGGTGGCGCCGGATAGACAAAGTCGGTGGGGCCGAGTTTGACATTTAGGTTTAGGACATATGTGGATGTGAGAAAGTGGCTCAGAGTTTTGGAGCTTATCACTTAGCACTTTGAGCAAGCAAGCCATTAAGCAACACCTCATCCTCTTTTAATAGTATTGGCTTTCCTATGGACTCAATGTGATCTTGGATCACTAAAATAGAAAATGTAGAGTCTTGAGCTTTTGCCAATATTTGTCCTTAGCATCTTGAAGGGGTTCCACATCCTCTTGTCCATGTCCAAGCCACTCCAATGTTGAACTTATCTAAAATGCACTAGGTAGAAGTATTAGTCCAACAAGAGATATGTTGTCATGAATGACCAAAATCACCCAAGGAGCACTTGTGCTTTCAATCTCCCCCTTTTTGGTAATTGATGACAACATACATCAAAGCTTTAGATAAAGATATAAGGAAATAGCAAGTAAAGTTTTGGAAAGACATGCAACATGCATTGGCTCGCCCTACATGTATGCAATCATGTGATGGTAGATCATAAGAGTATGAGAATGCATAAACATGTCAGAGCTAGCAATGAGTTACATGTATCTTGGTTATATGCATCAGAGCAAATGATGTAGATACTGGAGTTATACCTTCATGTTCATGAGTCTCTCTTGCAAACAATATGTACCACAACAAGAGATCTTCATGCACAATGAGTGTGATGCATATACTTACCTTGTGGTCTTGAGCTAGCTTTGAAGAAGATGTACCTGGGTAAACAAGGTTAGATAACACAAGAACATCTACTAGACAGAGCAAGAACTAAAGAACACAGGAATACCAAGACCGGGATGACATGTAGAGTGTGAGTACTAGGTACTCTATTTGGATATTGACATGTCCCCAAGAATAAAGATATGCAATGAATTCCAAAGATTTTCTTCCCTTAGATGTCTTTCTCCCCCTGAATCTGACATGGGCACTACAAAAAAAAGACACATCCGTGACATTTTGGGCCGAACGATTTTTTTTCTGTCATACATATGACACTTCTATGACGATAATTGTGACAAAACCCGGTATCATCATAGATGTGGTGGGCTCCTACTTCTATGACAAAAAATCATGACAGAAAATGGGCTTTTCGTCCTGGGTGGGCCGGAGACGCAGCTGCATGACATTCTTTGGGCCGTCCATGACGGAAAAAACCGTGGTAGAAGCGAGGGGGAGAAAAATTTGGGGGAGTTGCCGGTTACGGTGGGAGGTCGGGGCGGAGCGATGCGCGTTTCTCTCGTATGTACGCGCGTGTGTGCGAGGCGTTGGCTCTAACTGAACCCGAGCAAGGCGTTGGGCTCTAACTGAACCCGAGGGGTGGTTGAACAGGACCCCGTGGTGTGGAGGGCTGGATGAACAGTAGACGGTGGAGGGGTGCCCGTGGAGGGGTGGTTGAATAGTAGCCGGTGGAGTAGCGCGCGGTGGAGGCTGAATGAACAGGAGCCCGTGGAGGCTGGAGGAGGTCGACGGTAGCCCGTGGAGGCTGGAGGAGGTCGACGGTGGAGATGAACAGTATCCCGTGGAGTCCCGTTTTGTGATACGCCACACCCCTCCCCCCTGTTTCGACCGTAGCGCTCCAACACAAGTCCGTTTCGTCTGTTTTGCGGTACGCCACACCCCTCTCGATCAACAGGACCCCCGTTTTGACCGTAGGAGGTCCGTTTCCTCCGTTTTGCGGTACTCCACACCCCTCCCGATCAACAGGACCCCCGTTTCGACCGTAGGAGGTCCGTTTCCTCCGTTTTGTGGTACGCCAGGCCCCTCCCGATCAACAGGACCCCGTTTCGAATGTGGCGGTCGAACACAAGGCCGTTTCCTCTGTTGTGCGGTACGCCAGGCCTCGTTTCCATCGCCTGTTCCGTCCAAGCCCTCCCGATGAACATGACCACGCATTCCGTTCCGACCCAGCCGGTAACATGACCACGCATTCCGTTGCCACCCGATGAACACGAGACATTCCGTTGCCTCCCCATGAATACGATGATGAGGCTGTTTCTCCGTTCCGACCCAGCCATGTACGTACGCGCGAGTAGGCGTTCGAGACCCTGCCCGTATGTACGTACGTGGCCGTATTTTTTTCTTGCACCCTCGCCGCTGTACGTACGTGTACATGCTACGTGCGCGCCTCTACTACGACACGTGTGCGCCTCTACTACGACACGTGCGTGCCTCTACATCGACCAGTATGTACGTACACATTCGCGACTAGAATGACAACGGTACGTACGCTTCGACCAGGTGGGTCCCGACTGTCAGGCACTTCCTTGCCTGCGAAGATGTAGCTGGTGGGTCCCAGTAGTCAGGGGGGCCAATCATTTTGGGTTTTGTTTTGCCCGAACGCACTTCCTTGCATGCGAAGATGTAGCTGGTGGGTCCCAGCAGTCAGGGGGGCGAATCGTTTTTTTCGGACGCACTTCCTTGCGTGCGAAGATGTAGCTGGTGGGTCCCAGCAGACAGGGGGAAACGTTTTTTTCGTGAAATACGGTGGCCCGTCCGGTGGGTCCCCGCTGTCAGGTGGAGGAATAATTATTTTGCACGTAATAAGGAAGCACTTCCTTGCTGCGGCCGTGGACCCAGCAGCCTCTCCACGTACAGTCCACGTCCGATGGAAGCCATTCCTTGACCACGTTGACCACGCCGCGCCGAGAGCACTAGGTCGGTGGACGACGGCGAGGCCTAGGAAGGGGACGACACGGAGCCGGGGAAGACGCGGCAGTGGATGCCCACGCATAGAGGAGTATGAGGGTTCACTCGTTCGGCTGCGGTGTGAGGCTGCCGTCGCCACAGAATAACAGGGGGTGTGGGTGCGTAGAGGGATGGCCTGGCAGCGGTGGGAGTAGTAGGGGGCGGTGAGGCCTCTGCGGCATCACAGCCGGCCACGGGCGGCAGGAGCAGCCGGCACGACCGGCGCTGCTTTGGGCGGCTGGAGCAAGAAGACCAGAGGTTGAAGAAGCACTACGGTCGTTGGATGGACATCGTACGGTCACTAGAGCTAGAATCGTTCATATATTGACTAAAGTTGACAAAGGCCTCTGTCCCAGTCAACTTAGTAGGCCCAGAAGTCAGCCTCCCACCAAGGTTGGTCCCAACTAGCAGGGGGTATTCATTTTTTTGTGCGTAATAAGGAGGCACTTCCGGTGGGTCCGAGCTGACAGCGGGGGGAACGTTTTTTTCGCGAAATACGGTGGCCCGACCTGTGGGTCCCAACAGTCAGGGGGAAACGTTTTTTTCGCGAAATACTGGTGGCCCATCCAGTGGGTCCCAGATGTCAGGTGGAGGAATAATTATTTTCCGCGTAATAAGGAGGCACTTCCTTGCGGCTGTCGTGGACTCAGCTATCAGGCTCTCCATGTACAGTACTCTTCCGATGGAAGTGGGTCGTTGACCACATTGACCACGCCGCGCCGAGAGCACCACGGCGGTGGACGACGGCGGGGCCTAGGAAGGGGACGACGCGGAGCCGGGGAAGACGCGACAGTGGAAGCCCGCGCGGAGAGGAGTACGAGGGTTCACCGGTTCAGCTGCGGTGTGAGGCTGTCGTCGCCGCAGAATAACAGGGGGTGTGGGTGAGTAGAGGGATGCCCTGGCCAGCGGTGGGAGTAGTAGGGGGCACTGAGGCCTGTGCGGTAGCACAGCCGGCCACGGGAGGCTGGAGCAGGCAGTCCCGCCGGCGCTGCTTTGGCGGCTGGAGCAAGAAGATCAGAGATTGAAGAAACACAACGGTCGTTGGATTGACATCCAATGGTTATGTCTGCTAGAATCGTTTGTTGACGTAGTATATAATAACTAAAAAAATCTTGCATACGCGTCAACTAAACAGGCCCACAAGTCAGACCACTCCCCCTTTTTTTAATAATTTATATATAGCTCATGGCAACTTCTTATGCAATTTATTGCAGTCGTTTTTTTGGTTGGCCAGGGCCAATTTCGCATATTTCCGTGGGTTCCAAACTATTTTTAATACCAAAATGTCGAGCCAGATTTAAAGTACTTTGATGATATATTTGAATTAGGTTAATGCCCAGTGAAATAGGAATCTAAAAATGTGAAAAAAATCAGAAATTATAAAGTAATTGCCAATTTGTCATCTGTTTTTATATTTACAACCCATTTCATATTACTTTCAAGGCGTAGAAAAATAAGTAGGCCTGGATTGGGCATTCTTCAGAAAAAATAAACTGGGCTCATTTGCATAAAGAAAAAATAGCTGGGCTGGTCACATGGTGAACATAAAATATAAGCCTGGGCTAGACGGGCCACAACCCAGTTCAAACCCTGCTCCGTCTCAACAATACCAAACAAAAAAAATACTGCTCGACTAGCTACGTCCTAGGTGTCAGCCGATCTTGTGCTGTTCTCTTGTCTATTGACTATATACGCTCAAAATGTCGTGGGTCCCAGATGTCAGGAAAACACTAGGAGGAAACATTTTATTTTTCCATAGGCTGACGTGGTGGGCCCCTACTATCATCCTCTCCACGTACTTCTGCCGATTCCTGTTGTTTGTTGACCATGTTGACAACGCGAGAGGGCGGCGCGCGGCGAGCGCACCAAAACGCGTGGAGGATGTCGGCGTTAACGATTTAGGAGACGGTGGGGTGGCGATGCGTGCGTTGAGGCGCAGCCAGCCGTGGGAGGCGGAAGCAGGCGGCCCCGCTGGCGCTGGTTTGGTTTTGGCGGCTGGAGGAAGACAGGACTGAAGAAACACGACAGACTATAAAAGCAGCAGGAGTACTTAACAACCTTAACTGAAACCAGCAGGGGCATTTAACAACCAAAGCTGAAAGAAGTATGAGTACTTATACAGGTTCAACCGTACAAAGCACGCCTCGAACAGTGCTACTTTGCCTACATGCTACAGTTAACCAAGGGTGAGGCCGCCAAGCCCCAGGGCAAGGCCCAGGTGCCACCCCGCGCATCCACAACCTTCTGAAAGCGGCTTCATCTCGCAACATGGTCAACAAACAAGATATTCACTTTAGAGCCATGGAAAAGCATGAACATAATCTTCTGTCCTATTCTCCAAGATGGACGGGCCTTCATTATCTGAGACCACCCACGAATAAGTATCTTTTCGCCTCCAAGGGGAATTGAGTAGGTCGACATAAACATCATGTTGTGACCAAGCGCAAGTCTGACCCGACCATGGTCAGGCATCTGTATAGGAACAATAGAACTCGGCAGTTCCTGCTTCAAGAAGATCATAGCTGTAAAACTGTGTATAAGCAATAGTTTATGAACAACATATATAACAGAAAACAGCTCGTACCATAAGTTTCTCGACATAGTTGGACCTGTTCAACGAGTGTAGCAGTGGCACACATATCCCACGTGGCCTTCCACCATTGAAATGCCCCACAAGGACCTCAAGACGATCAATAAAGTGTAGGAACATGTGGATGTCGATCCAGTCAACTTCAGTGCCATTAGTAACGGCCGAGTTATTACAGAGTAACAAACGAGCAGACTGCTTAACTCTAAAAAAACCTACACGTGCCACCAATTATAAGACAATATTAGTTAGAAGTAGCATCTTCGTGAGAGATTCGTTGCTACTTCTAAAGTTAAATTGTGATTAGTTAGACGAAATAGGTGGATTAAGAAGTAATCAAGGCAACAAGCAAGAACCAGATACAAAACTAACATGGATGAACAATTGGAACGACGTCGGGGTGGAAGATCGCAATGAAGATGAGACCAGGTTCTGCTATTTCCATCAACATTCGTGCGCCAACTTTCAGTCTGTAACACTTGAGAAAGTTTATCCAAGTTAGGCCATAAAAAGCAGCGATCTTCTTGGTTCATGAACCCAACTCGGAAGCAATATCCATGGATTGTCTTCACGGTGACCATTAAACTAGTGTATTCAGTTATGGAAAGGCCGAGCATCTTGAGTACATGTGTTCTGGCAGAGCAAATAATACACTGCAGGAAAAATAATATGAGAACACAGCATGTTCAAAAAAAAACCACCCTCCCGGATAGAGAAGAGGATTCTAGGAACATACTATGCGTGTTTCAAAATGCTGTGGTAGGATGAGAAGGAACAAGTGTGGCGTCTCGCCATGGGTGCAGAAATCTGTAGGGTACTCGCACTTTGGGCACTGCAACTGAAATACACTAGATTCAGTACGAAGAAAAATGCATCAACGGCGGCAGCTGCCATCCTAGGATTACCTGCGACCAAGGGACTTGGATTTATCGGGGATGGATGAAGAATTCGTACCTGGTTCTCCATGAGAAAACCCTATGCAATCGCCGAGCAGGGGTTTTCTCTGAACAAGCAGACGAGGGAGAAGGGGATTCAGGCATAGTGAAATATTGCCGCTTCATCTGTCCAGCTTACTGCTAAAGCTGGAAAGGGGGGGGGGGTGTGATTTGACGGCTCAATGGGCATTACTGCGGCGCTACAACCGGGGTGTGTCTACCGTGAAGTTGTGCACTCTAATTTGTGCATATGGCACGTGGACCCCGTTGCCGGTTGCCCCACATATCAGTGAAAGGAAGTAGAAAGACAGGAGTAACTAGTTACACATAAATATATTTTTGGACAGAGAGATACTCCCTCTGTAAAGAAATATACAAATCTTTTATATCACAAGCTCACATTGCCGAGAGATATACTCCCTCTGCAACGCACGGGCATTATGGGGGTTCAGCTGAGAATATAATACTCAGATAGGCTCACGGTTCTGGACTTTGGGCCGCAGGCCGACCCTGCATGTTTGGGGGCCCATGTGTTCTACCTCAGCGCTTTTCATATTGCAAGCGATCGGTACTGCGCTGGTTTTAGATGCTGTCGCAAGGCGAATACACAAAATTGAATAAAGCACGACAGCTGTTGGAATGAAATCGAACGACAGTTCCTAACCAGCAATCAGAGTTGCAATTCTATCAATGATATACCATGTGATAAATAATACTATCGTACTACTTATACACACAGGACACTTGTTTCACCATGCCAGATTATTACATCAAAATCTCTTGGAGGATAGATCAGTTCGGCAGTTGCGTGCTGCTACTGAAGAATTCCAAAGTTGATTTGGACCAGCTCTCCTTGCCGAGAAAGTTCAATTTTGACATCATCCCCTACCACAATATATGATTTAGATTTGAACCTTGACCATCCTTTAGCATCAATCATCATCGACCATCCTTTGTACTTACGGTATATTGAGCAGGTTCATTCACACCAAGGCTGCACATGGTAAGAGAAACTTGGCCGCGGTTGCCCGGATTGTTGAACGACTCCCTCGTTGCTCTAGGAATTCTCTGTTTGAAAATAAGAAGACATACCCAAACAGTTAGATCAACACAGTGAATCATGTGAAACAACATGGAAAGAAAAAATAACGAAGCACTTGGGCGGCCAATGCTTACCAAGAAGGTGGACATGTCGGTTTTTGTAAGGACTTTGGTATATGAAGTGCGAACTGCAACCCAGTCTGTTGCTGGTGCAACTGCACGGGCCGGACCAAATGCAAGTGCAAGTGTTGGTGCAGGTGCCGAAGCCGCTGCTGCTGCCGGAGATGGTGCTCCTTGTAGAGCTGGTGCCGGTGTCGATGCCCGATCCTTCGGTAGATCAGACTGATCCGCTGACGCGGTCGGTGCCCAATCCTCAACTGGATCAGACTGAGTTGCTGCCGCTGTCAGTGCTAGAGTAACTGCCGGTGCTTGATCTGTGCGAGACAGCGGCGATTGTGTCTGGTCTGCTATGATCAGCTTTCTAACTTGACTAGGATCTGTGACCGTGATCCAGTTTTTTCCTTCATTTCTTTTAAACGCGAGAAGGACTAATTGTGGCATTTTTGTTAAACCAAACTGCAGTTCATCATAGGGATTCAGCTTGTACTCAGACAACAGACTGATCCAATTTTTTCCAGTAATATAAGTGATGGACAGTGCCTTCGTTACTGACGCGACATAAGAAGTGAAACCTGCAAAAATAGCCATCATAGAGCAAACCAAACGGTTTATTCTGTGATGAATGTCACATGGCAAAACCTGCATCGTAAAATTGCAGGAAAAGAAAGAAAACATGACATTAAATCACTAAGATTTAGACAGTAAATCAATAAGATTTACTTGATGTGACACGAGTGAATCCTTACCAGGAAATCACTATGTTGAAGTACTAAACAGAAGATTGATCGTCCAACTACGCGTGGCATGCAAGGGCCCTGCCTACTCCCACAAGCAGGACAGTCCAAAGGTCGTGACAAATCGTATGGACCGAACATCCATGGGACTGGAAATCCCGGTGGGTGCGATAAACCCTGCAATGCATACAGATATTGGAGTGTAACCATAATTGATAAACTGTCCTCACAAAAAATATGATCTGGATACTTCAAAATGTATAGACTGAATTGAGTGGACAGACATTAACATAGACCATTCTCAGGACTGACCACACACCAAAAGCGGCAGTACTAATAAACAATACAGGGTTCACAAACACAAATCAAGTACTGAACAATAGTACTTACTACAGACAAGCAAAGTTGCACTAACTGAACTCTGCAGACTATTTCTTGCCACCGACCTACGGGATGAACCCCGCATAACTGACTAGGCCATGGACTTCGTGTGAGATGTCTACATGCACCATCACCATCTTGTCAACCTTGGAGAACCTAACAGAGTGGTCTTTCCACTCATAAACATGATGATGAAGACATGCCACATCAGATTTGTTGGGAAGCTTTACAAGAACCACACCCTTCGTAATCGAAGGCACAGCCAGGAAATTGTTGTGGTCAAGTACAGCCTCGAGAACACACCTGACAACAATGCTACAGGGAAACACTAGTTCAGGACACATGGCGACAAGGACACAACAGCTGGATAGTTCAGCAATAGAACTCATCATCAGGTCTTCCAGTTCACACGGCATGACTTTGCGAACTTCATCTCCACCGCGGACCTGGTTCTAATTCAAACAGAAACCATATTTCATTACTACCTCCGTTCAGAAATATAAGATGATTTTCGATATTATACTCCATATATGACTACATATACGCATAGAAATGAGTGAACAAAGACACTAGAACATGTCTTCAAAGGCATGAGAGCAGAGGGATTACATGCAATATCCATAACACAAGTTACTGAGGCAAATATACCCTCTTAAAAGGTAGCATTGATAATCATAAAGTACTCCCTCCGTCCCAAAATTCTTGTCTTAGATTTTTCTAGATACGGATGTATCAAGTCACATTTTAGTATTAGATACATCCATATCTAGACAAATCTAAGACAAGAAATTTGGGACAGAGGGAGTAGTTGAAAGTAATCTATAAGAAATCAGTGTCAACCTCTCGCATGTTTTGGTCAAAAGAGGAATTTAGAACTGTCATTTGGCACACTAAAATCACATGCAAGATCACCCAGAAAGTTGTACTACCAGTACTAGTACTGCATGTTAGATGAAAAAACACGATCAAGATCGAGAAAAAATCGTCAACAAGAGACATTACCTGGACTTGCTTAATGAGGGATCCCGGAGAGGGGGGCTTGGACAGGGCGATGGCTTTGAGCTTGTCTGTGGTAGTCTCGGCGGGGTGCTTGCGCTTCTTCGTACCATGAGCCTCGACGGTTTTGGCCAGAGCCATAGACATCACGTCGGCCGGTGCTCCGGCGTCCATCCAAGAGAGGAAGATGAGAGAGAAGAGTGAAAGGAGGAATGAGATGAGGGAGAAGCGAAGCAAGTGGGGGTTTTCTTCAAGAGAGGAAGCTGAGAGAGAAGAGTGAAATGATGGTTGCTTTGTTTGTCCAACTTACTGTTGGAAGGAGGGGGCTTTGTGATTTGACGGCTCATTGGGCATTACTACGGCGGTTCGATCGGGGTAGTCTACCGTCATTCTACTACGGAGTAATTTAGTGCATGGTTGGTGGACCCAGGTGCTGGCTGTCCCACACGTCAGCGAAAGTGAGTAATTTAGTGCATGGCTGGAGGAGGATCCGCATGGTAGAGTGTGTCCACTGTTTTTCATTCTGAAGAAAAAAATGATTATAGCAAGCGTTTCCACTCTTACGACGGAGGAGTGCGAAACACGGCAGCCACTTGAACATACACAGTGCTCATACTACTAGGCATGTGCAGTGGTTCATACGTCACTACTACACAATCTTGTTGCTGTGTTGTGTGGATGTCAACTACTCCTATATGTAACTGTAGGACCTTGAAGTATGTCTATAGGGGGGGGGTGATTAGACTACTAGACCAATTAAAAACCTAACCTTTTCCCAATTTTAGACTTTGGCAGATTTTAGCTATCTTTGGACAAGTCAAGAAATCTTCACACAATTCAAGCAAGCATGCAAAGAGTATATGAGCAGCGGAAATTAAAGCATGCAACTTGCAAGAATGTAAAGGGAAGGGTTTGGAGGATTCAAACGCAATTGGAGACACGGATGTTTTTGTCGTGGTTCCGATAGGTGGTCCTATCGTACATCCACGTTGATGGAGACTTCAACCCATGAAGGGTAACGGTTGCGCGAGTCCACGGAGGGCTCCACCCACGAAGGGTCCACGAAGAAGCAACCTTGTCTATCCCACCATGGCCGTCGCCCACGAAGGACTTGCCTCACTAGCGGTAGATCTTCACGAAGTAGGCGATCTCCTTGCCCTTACAAACTCCTTGGTTCAACTCCACAATCTTGTTGGAGGCTCCCAAGTGACACCTAGCCAATCTAGGAGACACCACTCTCCAAGAAGTAACAAATGGTGCATTGATGATGAACTCCTTGCTCTTGTGCTTCAAATGATAGTCTCCCCAACACTCAACTCTCTCTCATAGGATTTGGATCTGGTGGAAAGAAGATTTGAGTGGAAAGCAACTTGGGGAAGGCTAGAGATCAAGATTCATATGGTAGGAATGGAATATCTTGGCCTCAACACATGAGTAGGTGGTTCTCTCTCAGAACTGGTAAGTTGGAAGTGTAGGTTTGTTCTGATGGCTCTCTTACCGAATGAAGAGGAGGTGGAGGGGTATATATAGCCTCCACACAAAATCTAACCGTTAGACACAATTTACCAAACTCGGTGGGACCGAATCAACAAACTCAGTCGGACCGATTTAGCAAATCTAGTGACCGTTAGGATTTTCGGTGGGACCGACATGCAACTCGGTAGGACTGATATGATTAGGGTTAGGACATAACGTAATCTCGGTGAGACCGATTACACAAACTCGGTGAGAACAATTTTGGTAATTAGCTAACCAGAGAGTTGGTCAGGTAAACTCGGTGGGACTGATTCGCTCTTTTCGGTGAGACCAAAATGTTACGAAAGGGAAACAGAGAGTTTACATTGCAATCTCGGTGGGACCGATCTCTCACTTTGGTTAGACCGAAACGTTATGAAGGGAAACAGAGAGATTACAATCCCATCTCAGTGAGACCGAGATCCCTATCGGTGAGACTGATTTGCCTAGGGTTTGTGGCAGTGGCTATGACATTTGAACTCGGTGGCGCCGGATAAAAAGAATCGGTAGGACCGATTTTGACTTTGGGTTTAGGTCATATGTGGATTTGAGAAAGTAGTTGAGCGTTTTTGGAGCATATCACTAAGCACTTGAAGCAAGAGGCTCATTAAGCAACACCTCATCCCTCCTTGATAGTATTGGCTTTTCCTATAGACTCAATGTGATCTTGGATCACTAAAATGTAAAATGAAGAGTCTTGAGCTTGAAGCTTGAGCCAATCCTTTGTCCTTAATATTTTGAGGGATCCACTTTCATCATCCATGCCATGCCATTCATTGAACTTTCCTAAAATATTTGTCTTGGAATAGCATTAGCTCAATGAGCTATATGTTGTTATGAATTACCAAAACCACCTAGGGATAGTTGCAATTTTAATCTCCCCCTTTTTGGTAATTGATGACAACATATAGATCAAAGCTTCGACAAATGATAATAAGATTGAAAAACATCGTCGCTTTGAGAAGTATGTGATAAGCAAGAGCTCCCCCTAAATTTGTGCATAGTTTAAGATTTGCTTTGGACTGCAAATGCACAAGGAATTAGGCTCATGGGTTACTCTTCCATGTCACATACATCTTGGTGGAGCGCTCAAAATAATAAAGATTGAATACATGCACTCATCACCAAGCAATGTGAATGATCATATAAGGATAAGTAAGATAATGTCATCCAACAAGCATAAATGTAGCATATGATCAAACACATGACCATCAAGTATCACACAGACATAGAGTATCTCAAACAAGCAAATAAAGTTTAACCAAGAAGACAAGAGAGAACAAAAGCAATCTCTCTCTCTCTCTCGAAGCCTATGATGTATACATTCCCCCCCTTTGGCAACAAGTTACCAAAAAGTTCCTAGAAAATGCATAGTACTATATCGTCTCTCGGGCTTGGTCTTCAGGTGGTGGTGTAGAGATGGCTCCTTGGACAAAGACTTCAGTTGACGTGGATGGAGCTGTTGGTGTAGGTGCTGGAGCTGGTTGCACTGGAACTATAGGAGCTATAGCTGGTACAGATGAAGTGGCTCTGGTGTCTGTCACTGGCACTGCAGCTGATCTCTGAGCTCTAGGCACTCTGGCAAATGCATTTGTGGTTGTCTTGCCTTTCCTCTCCTCCATGTCATCCTGAAGTTGCTCAACAACAGACTGGATCTCAGTCACCTTCACATCTAAATTGTAGAACTTCTGCTCCATGATCCTCTCCAGGCTCTCCTGGTTTTGAGTCAAGGTGGCCAGCCCCTTCTCAATCCTCAGGGTGGATGCTATCAAGTAGCCTAGTTGATCCTGTTTGCTTTTCATAAAGTACTAAGATGCCTCTTCCATTGTTGGCATCTTGGCAGCCTTCTCTGTCCTTGCCTTCTCCTTCTTCTCTTAAGCTTGTACTGATGATGGTTCACTCTCATTCATCACAACTTGATTGTCCTCAAAGTCTGGATAGAGAACAAAGTGTTCCTTATCCAACAAATATGTTCCTGTGCCCATCTTTGAGTTAATCAACTCCTAAATTTGTGGGGCATATCCACAACTTCTCTTTTGGTTTGCTGCTGTCCTCTTGATAGTCTCAACAATGAGGCTCATGACCTTGAATTTCTGTGGCACATCAAACAAGTGTAGCAAGTTAATTGCATGCCCTCTGATCATGTTGTGGTCACCTGACTTGGGTAAAAGAGTGTGCCTGAGGATCCAGTTGATCGTTGGCAGCCTTGACAGAAGATAATGTACAGATCCAAATTTATGTGTCTCAACTGTAGCATCTGGGATCTCCTTGTACATATGAGCCATGGAATTGTGATCCATCTTCTTCTTGGCATAGACATCCAAGTCATCTTCCTGCTCCTTGGGTGCATTGATCAGATTTGCCCATTCCTTAATAGTTGATTGGTATCTCGTACCTTCAGACATCCACACTATCCTGCCATCTGGGTAGAAGTGTGCTGTGGAGTAGAATTGCATAATGAGCTCATCATTCCACTTTGTGAGCTTCTGCCCAACAAAGTCTGCAACTCCACAAGCAATGAAACTGTCTTGCACTCCAGGATAGTGTTCCTCATTCTCCTTCATGTAGGTCCAGTCAACCCATCTCATGTCACAAACTATAGGCTTCTTGTCCAACAACACTGTCTCATAGAACTCCTGCTGTTCCTTAGTGTGGAACCTGTAATCAACATCAGTCCTTCTCCTGGTGGCATATGGATCAGACAACCTCCACTGTCTGAGTCCTGCATCCTTTCTTAGCTTCATGTTCTCAGCCACAGGATGAGCATCATTGTGGTCTGGAATCTTTGGCTTCAGCTTCCTCAAGACCTATCCTTCATCATCTTGCTCAGCAGCAACTTCAGGCACTGGGGCCTTGTTCTTCTCAGCAGCTGGTATACTCCTGGTATTCCTCTTTGGTGCATTCTTGGGCTTGGGGGCAGCTTTGGGTGCTTCTTTGGGCTTTGATGATGCAGCCCCTGACTTTATAGCATCACCCATCAGCTTTTGTGCTTTGGGTGCTGGTGCAGCAACCTCTTCTTCCTCTTCTTCAGAGTCTCTCCTCATAGAGGGATTGCCAAGAACTTTGGTAGTGGTGGTTCTGACTCTCTTCTTCTTCTTGTCTTGACTAGTAGCTTCATCTTCTGACTCAATAGTAAACTTCATGGTTTCTCCAGTGGCAACCTTCCTGGGTTTGGAAGTGGGAATCCTTCTTGCAGGTGCCTTCTTCTGCACAACTGGCTTAGTGGCTGCAGCTGAACCATATTCTTTCTTGACCACCTTCTTCTTGGAAGTGGCTTCATCCTCTACTGCCACATAATCCTCATCCTCAGATTCTGAGGTTCTCTTCTTCCTTGTCCTGGTGGCAGCTTTAGGCAGATTGCTGGGAGTGCTCCTGCTGCCATCATCTGAAGTGCTAGAGGGACTAGTGCCCTCACTCATGTGATTGTGCTCTTCTGACTTGTTCTGACTGTCACTTTGGTCTGACATGCTGCAAACACTGACTACTGACCCTGTGAATAGTTATAGAAGAGATAGAGTGGATGAGCATCACAAAATGCAGAGATTTTTGCAAAAGAATGATTCAAAAACTTAGTTTTAGTTTTCCACAGAAAGCATTTCGGATCAACCGATTTTCAAACTCGGTGATACCGAAGCAGTTTTGGAACCTAAACTAGTGAACTCGGTCAGACCGAGTCATAGTTCGGTGGCACCAAGACTGCTAGGGTTTCACAAAGTTCTAAAATCGGTCACACCGATTAGCAATTCTCGGTCAGACCAAGAGTTACTAGTGCAATGGCGTTAGCCGAATCGGTGGGACCGAGTTTTTCAACTCAGTGGGTCCGAGATGGTTTCGGCGGAAACCTAACCCTAAATTTTCAAATCGCATCTATTCTAAGGATTGTTTTGACTGGATAGAGGTGTTTCAATCGTGGCAAGAATCATAATGAACACAATGTGCTGAGAATCAGACGAGGATAGCACTGTGATTGAGTTCATACCCTAGTTCGGCGATGAACTTGCTACGGCGGCAACGGCGGAGTTGAAATCCGTTGACGGCAGCGGAGACCAGCGACAGGAGGCGGCTGGTGACGAAGTCGATGATCCGGAGACCTAGAAGGCAGAGCGAGCTATGCGCGGGCGAAGAGGTTTGGAGAAAGTTTTCCAAATTTTGCCCGTGTGAATATATAGCCCGACCTGTCGGTGTGACCGAGTGGAACGACTCGGTGGCACCGAGATGCATAACTATTGACAGTTACAGCAACTCGGTGTGACCGAAAAGTTCAAATCGGTTGCACCGAGATTGAAAACCTAGATCGACTTAGTGATCTCGGTATGACCGAAATGGAAGAATCGGTCAGACCGAAATGCACAAAGAAGTTTTGGAAGTTTAAGTCTATGACGAATCGGGGACTCCGAGTGCTCCTCACACAGAGTGGTTCGAATCTGACTTAATCAAATTTTGTGATGTAGCATGAATAGAGTTTGAGACGAGAAAAGCATAGATAGCTAGAGAAGGTTCTTAGGCATTCTTGTCCATCCACTTGGCAAAAGAAAAATAAACCTATCAATCAAAACAACAAGTGGATGTCCTCGAATGAGTAAAATATGCAACCAACATTCTCACAGAATAAAATGGCAAATGAAATATGTGGCAAAGCATGCACAACCAATTCTAGCATCTATCAAACAATTGGCGATGACTAGGTCATCTATATATGAGTATATTGACTTAGGAGTCAAATGAGAACATTTGATCATAGATCATACTCATCGTTTGAGCTCAAGTAGGGTTACCACTTTTACATAATGCATTGATGTGTTCACATCATTAGAGTTGCTTTGACTCAATTCTTAGAGTTAAGCTCCCCTAGATGTGAGATCCCCCCTTGGAGGGATGAACTAACCTTGGGTTTTGTCGATGATGACTTCATGTAGGTGTTGAAGATGTGGATGCTCAATGTTGATGTAGATCATTTGGAGCAATCCTTTTGAGTGAGTTGCACTTTCAATACCTACATGGGTTATTCCCACAAGGAACAAGCAAGAATATCCATAGACATAGAGTGATGCACACACAAGACGATGTCCATGAAAACATTAGGTTACCTTGTCCCTTGCCTTACCAACATGAGGGTTTGTGACTCCTTGAACTAGTGCAAGATATGGAAGTTGATTGCACTTGTCCTTGCCATAATGATATGAGTGAAGAATGTTGGCGGAGTCACCCTCAAGAACACTCTAGTTCTTCTTCTTCGGGATCCACATTATCTTGATGGGAATCCTTGGAGTTGTAGTTGTACTTGATGAAGTAGAACTTGACGTAGTCTTGGGAACCCACTTGACCAAGGCCTTAGGAGCTTCTTCAAATGCATCAATCTCCTCTTGAAGCTTGTCCTTGCCTTTGTTCTTGTGGTCTTGTGGTGGAAGATCATCTTGTGCTTGTGTTCCCTTGAAGGAAGTAGGATCATACTTCTCTTGTTGAGGAACAAACTTCGTCTTGGGGTATTGATCTTCTTCCCACTCAACTCCATTGGCATCAAACTTTCATTCAAAACCAACACATTGGTTCTTCCGGTGCCTTCCTTGCTTGCGTACAATTTCCTCGAATTGCTTACTCCCGGCAAGGCTCTTGTATACACCTTTCTCTATAATTCCCTTCAATAAGATATTTACTTGCTCAAGTGTAACTTGGCTAAGAGAATCATTAGTGGAATCAAGAGAACTACTAGAAGCAACAATATTGGATTTGGCATTATTATTGTTACTACTAGAGGAAGAATCTTTCTTGTTCTTGTAATTAGACTTGACTTGAGGCATGTAAGTAGATAAGAGTAAATGCTTGGCAATGTAAGAAGAACTTTTCTTATGGAGATCATCATTGATTGCCTTTAAGAACTCATGCTCTTGCTCAAGATTGAGCTTTCCAAAGCGTAACTTCTCATGAGCCCTTAAAAGTTCTCGATGATCTTTGAAGATAGTTTCATGAGCTAACTTGAGAGTGTTTAGTTCTTTAGTTAGAAGCTCAATCTTCTCCTTATCATTGTCATTCATTTTATCTTGATTAGCATGATTAATTGACGTTTCATCATAGTATTCATTACTATAGTTGTCAATAAGTAAATCATCATCACCTAACAATTCATCTTCATCACTATTAAAATCAACATACTCGGGGTGTGTTACCTTAGGACCTTTGGCCATGAAGCATCTTCCAATTCCTTCATTTGGTGAATCAAATATGTCGTAGGAGTTGGTTGACACAAGTGCTAGACCGCCAACACTTTCATCTTGAGTATATTCGGACTCAGAGTGATAGCTTCTCTCGGAGTGATTGTCAGAGTCGGAGCCGGATACCCATTCACCAACATGAGCTTGATGTCTTCGTTTTGTGTAGCTCTTTGATGACTTGTCCTTCCTTTCGGAATACTTGCTTCTCCATGAGGGTCTTCTTTCATAACGATCATCTCTATCCTTCTCTCTCTTGGAGGTGATTCTTCTATTCTACTTCTTCTTTTTGGAGAATCTTCTCTTCTTTTGTAGGGTGCCGTACACTCATTGGAATAGTGTCTGAGTCTCCCACAATTGTAGCAATTGCGCTCTCGACTAGAAGATCTTTTGTCATTGTAGGACCTTGACTTAGAGCTTCTTTGCTTGCTTCTACTCTTGTAGAATTTGTTGAAGTTCTTCACCATTAAGCTCAATTCTTCATTGAAGGTTTGATTCTCACTTGATGATGTGGGAGCTTCACATGAGGCTTTGTAAGCACCACTTGACTTGTTGTGAAGTTCCTCCTTATCCTTGAGTGACATCTCATGAGCAACAATTCTTCCAATGACTTCCGTTGGCTTGAGATCTTTGTAATTTGGCATCATTTGGATCAATGTGCACACGGTATCATACTTTTCTTCCAATGCTCTTAGGATCTTCTTGATGATGAATCTGTCGGTCATCTCTTCACTTCCTAAGCCGATAATCTCATTTGTGATAAGAGCAAGCCTAGAGTACATTTCAGCGACACCTTAACCATCCTTCATTTTGAACTTGTCAAGCTGACTTTGGAGCACATCCAACTTGGATTCCTTGACGGAGTCGGCTGATTTTGTTGAATTCTTCGGGGCACAAGCCATTGAAGAGGATATCACAAGCTTGAGCGTTGTATTGCAACATCTTCAATTCATCCGCACTAGTTCATGGTTCGGCTCTCTCCCATCAAAGAATTCACCTTGCAAGCCAATACACACAATAGCCCAAACGGCGGGGTTATGTCCAAGAATATGCATTTTCATCTTATGCTTACAACTAGCAAAATTAGTACCATCAAAGTAAGGACCTCTACGGTGATAATTTCCCTCGCTAGACGCCATACTCTCCTAGGTTGTGAAACCAAGGCTATGACCACCAAAAGCTATGGAAATCAAAGCAAATGGAGACCAAAGCTCTGATACCACTTGTAGGACCTTGAAGTATGTCTAGAGGGGGGGTGATTAGACTACTTGACCAATTAAAAACCTAACCTTTTCCCAATTTTAGACTTTGGCAGATTTTCGCTATCTTTGGACAAGTCAAGAAATCTTCACACAATTCAAGCAAGCATGCAAAGAGTATATGAGCAGCGGAAATTAAAGCATGCAACTTGTAAGAATGTAAAGGGAAGGGTTTGGAGGATTCAAACGCAATTGGAGACACGGATGTTTTTGTCGTGGTTCCGATAGGTGGTGCTATCGTACATCCACGTTGATGGAGACTTCAACCCACGAAGGGTAACGGTTGCGCGAGTCCACGGAGGGCTCCACCCACGAAGGGTCCACGAAGAAGCAACCTTGTCTATCCCACCATGGCCGCCGCCCACGAAGGACTTGCCTCACTAGCGGTAGATCTTCACGAAGTGGGCGATCTCCTTGCCCTTACAAACTCCTTGGTTCAACTCCACAATCTTGTTGGAGGCTCCCAAGTGACACCTAGCCATCTAGGAGACACCACTCTCCAAGAAGTAACAAATGGTGCATTGATGATGAACTCCTTGCTCTTGTGCTTCAAATGATAGTCTCCCCAACACTCAACTCTCTCTCATAGGATTTGGATCTGGTGGAAAGAAGATTTGAGTGGAAAGCAACTTGGGGAAGGCTAGAGATCAAGATTCATATGGTAGGAATGGAATATATTGGCCTCAACACATGAGTAGGTGGTTCTCTCTCAGAACTGGTAAGTTGGAAGTGTAGGTTTGTTCTGATGGTTCTCTTACCGAACGAAGAGGAGGTGGAGGGGTATATATAGCCTCCACACAAAATCTAACCGTTACACACAATTTACCAAACTCGGTGGGACCGAATCAACAAACTCGGTTGAACCGATTTAGCAAATCTAGTGACCGTTAGGATTTTCAGTGGGACCGACATGCAACTCGGTAGGACCGATATGATTAGGGTTAGGGCATAACGTAATCTCGGTGAGACCGATTACACAAAGTCGGTGAGACCGATTTTGGTAATCAGCTAACCAGAGAGTTGGTCAGGTAAACTCGGTGGGACCGATTCGCTCTTTTCGGTGAGACCGAAATGTTACGGAAGGGAAACAGAGAGTTTACATTGCAATCTCGGTGGGACCGATCGCTCACTTTGGTTAGACCGAAATGTTACGAAGGGAAACAGAGAGATTACAATCCCATCTCAGTGAGACCGAGATCCCTATCGGTGAGACCGATTTGCCTAGGGTTTGTGGCAGTGGCTATGACATTTGAACTCGGTGGCGCCGGATAGAAAGAATCGGTAGGACCGATTTTGACTTTGGGTTTAGGTCATATGTGGATTTGGGAAAGTAGTTGAGGGTTTTTGGAGCATATCACTAAGCACTTGAAGCAAGAGGCTCATTAAGCAACACCTCATCCCTCCTTGATATTATTGGCTTTTCCTATAGACTCAATGTGATCTTGGATCACTAAAATGTAAAATGAAGAGTCTTGACCTTGAAGCTTGAGCCAATCCTTTGTCCTTAATATTTTGAGGGATCCACTTTCATCATCCATGCCATGCCATTCATTGAGCTTTCCTGAAATATTTGTCTTGTAATAGCATTAGCTTAATGAGCTATATGTTGTTATGAATTACCAAAACCACCTAGGGATAGTTGCACTTTCAGTAACATAGTACCGCTTTTTCGACTGTTCGGTCGAGAATGAACAGTGAGATCAATGTTAACAGAACTAGGTCCACAGCGCACGGAGAGTACGGTGCTACAGTACTCCACGAAACATGAACCATATGAAGCACATCCTATAGTGTTAGACAGGGTGTATGAAGGGTGCACGGGATGGGAGCAAAAGTTCATTTCTCGACCCACTTTTGCGTGTTTGGCAGAG
Source organism: Triticum timopheevii (assembly GCA_963921465.1). Lineage (NCBI taxonomy): Eukaryota > Viridiplantae > Streptophyta > Magnoliopsida > Poales > Poaceae > Triticum > Triticum timopheevii. Next base: position 113,627,573 of record OY997270.1, read on the forward strand.
TGCATGAAGGGTGCATGAGTCCACACTAGTAGGTTGACAAAAATACATGAAGAGGAAACAACTATATTGAGATGATAATGCAACCAAACACACCCACACGCTTTGTGCTACAGTGACGGATCTGCACCGTCTGAGTTTGATCCAACGGTCATGTTGCGCCGAGACATGGACATGCCCATGCAGAGGGCGCCTAAACACCACCGAAGTCCCTCCGCTTCTCGAGGCGCACGACATTGGTGATGCAGGGTGCAGCCGCCCGCTGAGCCTGCTCCCGGTCGACGGGAGCCAGCTCGTCAAAGACGGCGTCCAATGGCACGAATGGATTCCGGTGACGGAGCCCTGAAAGGATTCGCCCGGCAACGGCGACGGCAGCGCGCAACCCCTCCTTGTCCAGCTTAGCCCCCACCATCACGCGGAGACGGCTCAGCTCCTCGGAGATATAGGTGAAGAAGGAGACCAGGTCAGGAAGCCGCAGCTCGTTGAAGTCGACCGGGTGGTCGAACAGGTTTAGCCCGACGGCCGGCATCGTCGCGCTAGCACGACGGTAGGCATCACGCAGCCGCAACACGTGCATGGCAACTTGGTTCACCAAGTGGCTGAGGCGATCCTGGACCTCGTCACGATCGGCCCGCTCGCGCTCCAGCCGGCTCCCCTGACGGCTTATCGTATCTCCCGCTTTCTGCAGCAACGCCGCTGACGCCTCGAGCATCTTTGTGGTGGATGCCTGCCGCTTTTGAAGCTCCGTGAACTCCCACACATAACGTAGGAGCATGACACTCCTCTCCTCCTTGAGCTCACGGAGCTCCACGTCCTTGGCCCTGAGCTCCGCATCCTTGGCATGGAGCTCCTGTGTCAGGCGCCTCACCTCAGACTCCGTGATCTTCTGCGCCGCCATGGCACCAGGTAGAAGCAATGGGGAGAGGAAGCAAAGGGGGCGAAACGACTGAAAGGCAATGCAATCCACAGGAAGGTGGAGGGAGCCAGCCGAGGAGCGGGGAATCTTTTGGTTTTCACCACGGTAAAACACCAGTCAACGACTTCTCACATCAGGGAGAAGTGGGTTTTTACAGGCGGAGTCATCGTGACTAATTGCTACCGCGCCTGCTCCCGTCAATCAAAAAATTTAAAATCCTGCCGCGCCTGCTCCTGTCAATCAAAAAATTTAAAATCCTGCCACACCCAAACACCAGAGCAACGCCGCGGTGGATATTTAAATTTACCTGCCGGCAAGTAGATAAAAAAAGTGGTGAAAAAACAAATGTGGCGGCGGCTTAGCTAATCGGTCAAACTAGCCCAACTAGCTAGCCACCGTGCTTCACTGATGTACTCGGCGGGAAAGGTGGTCTTTCGTGATTTGACGACTCATTTACTTGCTTCGGCGCTACGACCGAGGAGGACCCAGAAAACGCGGTAGGGCGTCCCACGTCAGGAAGAATATATGCGTGCACCACCCGGGAGGACCCCGAAACCGCGCGGTAGGGTGTGCCACGTCTCGGCACGGAGGAAAAATGTGCGTGTAAAAATATACTGTATCAGACGTAGTACCTATGGTTCGACCTCGGGACCCAGCTAGTCGGTCGAAAACACCCCACTAGCCACACAGCTTCATCACGCAAACGTGGCACGGTTAGCTCCATCTCGACCAGCCGCAACGTCTCTTGTTCTAGGCGATTCTTCTATTTTCCAAGCTGCAAGCTAGCGCTGCTCTTCGTGTGTTCCCATGCAAAGGTTAGACGATGGAGAGAAGAGAGATTGAGATCACAGACCTGGGACCACCCGTAAGTGAGACAACGGTCATGCACGTGTTGACGAGGCACTCCCTCTACTCTAGTCAACACAAGTACTGTATAAAATCAAGTTATGGGACAAAGCCAACAACCGTTCATTTTTTCAGGCTATCGACTTACACTTTGTAGTCCAGGTTGCCAGTTCGAATCTCGTCTTACAAATTTGTTAGTTTTAGGTCCAAATTTGATTAATGACAAGTGGGACCCCCGTGTGTTATTCCGATATTTCAGTGTAGGATGGTTTTTTTGAACAAACACTTTGCGCGGTTAGACAAGTAACGGCACGAGTTACACGTATTTTGCAAGCTTACGAACAAAAATGACAGTGGAATAGAATATCACATCCACCCTGCAGCTTAGATACTATGGTGATACGAGTTTTTACACTGTTGGAAGTGAGATCCAATGGCTTGGGAGTAGTCTTTGTAATTATGCGCAATTTCCAAACTCTCCAAAGTTTTTTTTGCAAATAAAACATTCAGGCCTCATGTGTGCCGCTGCATCTTCGATCCAATGGCTCCCCGGTGCTAATATTAGGTGCTCCCCGTAGCTTAATTACCCGCTACGGTGATATGAGCATCTAGGTCGTATGATCAGTGATCAGATGGCACATGCATAGTACTTGTACTTTCTGCGCATTTCCCAAACTCTATCAGCCGTATATTGCAAAAACATTCAAACCTCCTACTGTGGGCCGTTAGATCTCAGTGAACTCGTATCACCATAGAATCTACGGTGCGGGAGCACCTCATACTCTCCCGTGCGAGAAAACATAAGGTGCTATCGCAGCTTGGATGCTACGGTGATACGAGCTTGGAGGTCGTTTGATCTGAGATCCAATGGCATCTGAGCAGTCTTTGTGCTTGTAAGCAGTGGCCGAACTCTTTTGGGGCTTTTCTGCAAAAAACCATTCAAACCACCGAGGAGGTGTTGGGTCACAAATCCAACGCCTCCGAAGAGCTTGTATCACCAAAGAATCTAAGGTGTGGTGGCACATGATATTCTTACATACAGGAGAATATGATGTCCTCCTTCATCTTAGATGCTACGGTGATACGAGCTTCGAGGTCGTTGGATATGGGATCAAAGGGCATCTAAGTAGTTTTTTTACAAATTGTGTGCAATTCTCAAACTCATCAAGAATTCCTGCAAAAAAATTAAGACACATCATGTGAGCTGCTATATCTCAGATCTACAAGCTCTAAGCAACTCGTATCGGCATATAGCATGTAAGGTATGGGGGCACATGATATTCTCCCAGAGAGGAGGGGTGGGGTGTGCACAACCAATTGGTGGTTGGGAGGATGGGAACAAATATAATCTAAACAACCCTAAACAGAGCTCCACAGTTTTATCTAAGGTCGAGGGGTTGACCCCCGACAATCATAGCTCCGCCTAAACACAACATTTGCATGTACTGTAGTACTAGACTTAATATTCATGTTTCAGTTTCATGTTCATTTTAAATAGTGAACTGGGGACCATGGATGTCTTACATTTTACTCCATTCGTTCCTAAATATTAGTCTTTTTAGAGGCTTCAAATGGACTGGCACATACGGATGTATATAGACATATTTTAGAGTCTAGATTCACTCATTTTGCTCCGTATGTAGTCACTTGTTGGACTCTCTAAAAGACTAATATTTAGGAATAGAAGGAGTATTTTTGAACTCGTGTCATACATGCAAGGGTTGGAAAAATAGATGCACTATACTTATTGGATTGTTGTTGTGTTCGTGCGTGTGTGTATGTGTGTGTGTGTGTGTGTGTGTGGTCATATGCTTGATACATACAAAGTTTTCTCACCTCCATATTGTTCATCTTTTAAATTTGAATTTGCATTGGAAAACTTACTAGGGATACCATGAAATGTGAAATCCACGTTGAGATCACTATATCACAAATTCACTCTAATTCAACAACTCGTCATAAATCAATTACCACGTTGAGATTAGTATTTGCAAGGAAAATACGGGTATTGTAATACACATAGATTCATTCGGTAATTTAAAATGTTCCTTTTGTATTCTCAAATGGTAGGACCCAACGGCGTACTAGCCAGACCTTGGCTCGTGTTGATCCTAAAAAAAGGGGCTCGTGTCCTTCGGTGGCGTGCGTGGTACGCACATTAGGCAACCCCAACCAGTCGAGCCTCAGCGTTTCAAGTCGAAATATCTGGCAGCCAGAATTCTAGCCCTAGGAAATTCCCCTCATGTCCCCGGTCCATAATGACTACCGATGAACAACGGAGGGATGCTTTAGTAACTAGACAACATTACCTACCATGCCGATCACGGTTCAATTCCCTCGGTCGCCGCTCATCAATGTCACCCGTCAACTGCATTGCCTAGTACTACTACTACTACACCAGGATGAGCACAGAATTGAGCCCGTTTGTTCCTGCCTAGTACTTTTTTTGTTCATGCCTAGTACTTGAGTTAATATATCAGGCAATGCACTGGTATAGAGGGATTATCCTTTCCGGTTTATAGGGCTTATCTCAAAATTTTAGTTTTCCCATTTTATAAGTCTCAATTTGGTTGTTTCCCATCACATGTTCAGATTCCAAGGTGCAATAAATCATTACATGCAAGTATTAAGAGAAAATTGACCAATGCATGTACTTTATGCATGCATGCATTGCAATTAATGCATTCGTAAACACAATTTTTTGAGGAAAACAAGCGCATTAATTGAGTGGTTTTGCAAACTACAACAATTGTTCCACCACTCACCATCTACCTTGGTTGGTGAGATTTTTGAATTGAGCCTTATAAATCGGAAAGGAGGTTTAACTAAGCAAAATGTTTGACCAAATCCTTTCTTAAGAAATGCTATAGGACAGATGTACGGCTTGAAAATTTATTGCATGATGCAGGTTATGATAGAGTTTCGAATCATGGGTCTTAAATTTCAGAAAATCCAAAAGGGAGCACAAATTCTTGAAACTGAGCATGGTCACGTGATATGGCACAAATATTACTTCGTAAGTTTTTTCTTCAATTCGAGACAAGCTGCTTATGACAAGTTGCACAAATGAAGAGCCAAGGTATTTTGGAACAAAGACCTGTCACGTTTTTTTAGAGAAAAGACCTATCACGTTAAGGCGAACGCTTTCACTATTGAAACCGGGGGCGTTTACGTGCCGCCACAAGTCCCCGCTTCTCATCGGCAGGTGCCGTCCCAGCAAGCGTGTGAGTAGACGGGAGGCGTGCGAGCAGACCGCTGCGCCGGCTGTCAGGGAGGCATGCGAATAGATCGCTGTGCAGACTCACCGGGAGGCGAGCCCTTCGACCAGGCTCCGCCGCCCACCATCGTCCCAACTGCTCCCACTTTTAATGTCGCCGGTGCCGCAGTTTAAAATCAACCCCGCACTACCCGGTATCGCTACAATCCTCTATCTTCCTCTCCGATTCTCCTGTCGTCTACCTCCAACTAGCCTGACCTAAATGTATGCCATGCCGCATCACCATGGTCTTCCCTTAGTGTTCCAGTTTCATGAGGAAGACACCCAGTCGGAGACTCAAGAACATAAGGCGCTTTGGGACGAGCTTGAACTGGCCTTCCGGGAAGACGCCACGCCTGTCCCCGCTCCCGTTCCGGCTCCCATCGCCCCGACTACGCCAGCGCCCATCCCCGTGGCATTGATAGGCTGGGAGCCGCACATTGTCGCCGAGCTTGATGCCACGGGGTTCCACGAGGTCCCCGCTGACTTTCACGTGCCCGTGCACCTGCCAGCGCATGCGCCTGCGCGTGCACTGACGCGCACGCCCGTGCCGGTGCCTGTGCACCTGCCAGCGCATGCGCCTGCGCGTGCACTAACGTGCGTGCCCGTGTCGGTGCCCATGCACACGAACGTCTCCGCCGCGCCGTTGATAGCGCCTGTCCCCGCGTGGGTGCCAGTGCCCCTCTCAGCGGCATGGATGGCCGCCGTCGACCGCTTCCTTGCACCAATGCCAGTCGCCTCCTCCCGCCAGTTGACTCGCTCCGAAGTCTAGAACATTTTGGCCTTCCTTGAAGCTAGGCCAACGTCCAGGAGTACGCCAACAACGGTGCAAGACGCCCCCGTCGCCATCGGTCAGTGGCCCGACGACACACAGAGCACGGCAGAGGAGCCGCTTCCCACCGCGAGAAGCCCCCACTGCCGCCGCGTAATCTAAATTTGCCATGAAAAACGTTCGGATTGCCATGCTTAAAATCCGAACGTTTATCATTTCCGTTTATTTTATATCGATCATCATATAATTTAAAGTCGGAGTCAGACTAAACGAAATGTATGGTTTGATCGATTGAATGTTCTGCTAGAGCCGTATCAAATTAAATATAAAACATCATCAAGCCACATGTCTTCCTTGTCATCCAACGACCTAGACTGCTTCAATGTCGAGCGCTCAACACGTTTAGTGTGCAGTTAATTTCATGTCAAAAATAGTGCTAATCACATGACAACATGCAAATAATATCCTAGTAGTTAATATCCGCATGCACTTAATATACTTCCAAATTAACGTGCATTGCACGTACACACTGACTAGTGCTGCTAGTACGTGAAACTGGTGCCGTGACTTGTGAGTTGTGAACGCGTCCAGATATGGTCAACGGCAACATCGCCCGCGAGTTCTTCCTGTTTGCCCGTGCGTCTAAACGCAGAAGGGGAGGAGAGAGAGAGAGAGAGAGCACACATGGAACCCACCAGTAAGTGAAGGTGAATAGTACTAAAAATAATATTACATGTTATCCATTAATTAGGCTGTGGTAATATAAAAACATTATGTGAACAAAGGGGGTACAACAAACATTGCTATTCTACGTATGTTGCCTATTGACGTGCGGCTTGAAGGCCCAGTCGCATGTTCGATCCTCGTCCTTTATTTTTTAATTTGTATATGGGTCCAAATTTGTTTCATGACATGTGGGCCCCTTGGTGTGTAGTTTGTAGCACTTTAATTTGTGGGTCGAAATTTGTTCCATTCCAAGTGGACTATCGGTGTGTAGTTTTGTAGCTTATTTATAATAATTAAAGAGAACAACATAGTTTTTTCAATAATACCATGGTGCGACGTTGAAGGTGAGAAAGGACGTGCGAGAGAGCGATGACCGAGCCAGAGGGAAATCAACTAGGGGAGTTGCGTGGGTTGCAACGGCGTTTGGAGTAGTTGTGGACCGAATGCTATGAAATATAATCTAAACCGACCAGAATAAATGCCTACACAAATTAATCCAAGGTTGGAGTGCCCCTCACAATGTAAATAGCTCCGGCTTTGCGAGGGATGGAGAGGTAGTAGCTTCAACGCGTGGAAGATACGATATGAGAAAGCGAGGTCAATCGAGAGACATATCGATAGAGAGATAAAGTGAGTGTGGTCCGACATTCATTGAACAAATATATATGCTCCGGAGAGATATTGTCCGATTAAGCTTTTGGTAAGGGTGAGGGATGTAAGATAGAGCTCATAAGAGATCATCCAGTCATAGACATGTAGATATATTTTGTGCGTGGGAGGAAGCAAGGTCAACCGATCACATAGGGTCGCCGTGCGATCGAAAGAGTGAGACGGGTTGGAGAGAGTGACCTAGATAGACGATGTGCGTGAGAGAGTATACAATGTGAATAGGTCAAATTGGGCTCAAACATGGTGATATATCGTTTTTGTCTGAGAAAGAGCGAGGTAAATCGAGACATACACACACACACACACACACACAGAGAGAGAGAGAGAGAGAGAGAGAGAGAGAGAGAGAGAGATTGAGTGAGCGTGGCCCACCATGAGGTCGAAAGAGTGGCGGCGGCTTGGATGGACTGACCTAGATAGACAATCTACGTGAGAGAGTATAGAGTGTGTCGATCGAGGCCCGAACAGGGAGATATATCATTTGTGTGTCAAAGAAAACGAGGTTAAACGAGACTCAAATAAAGAGAGCGAGATTGAGAGAGTGTGGCCCGCCGTGCGGAAGAAAGAGTGAGACAGTCTCGAGGGAGTGACCTAGATATACAACGTGCATTCATGCGCATGAGAGGTTGGGGGGGGGAGATAGGCAATGCATGTATTTAGCGCGAGAGGGTGAGAGGGAGAGGGGGGGGGGGAGAGAGCTCGGCATGGGGTGCAATGGCGGGTGTGTGAGGTAAATACATTTGGTAACAGGAGTGGAAAAAGGGGTTGTGTAGTTGAGAGACTTAGAGATCGAAACATGGAGAGAAAGAATGAACGTGTGTTGGAAACCGATAGCTTGCTAAGGTGGTTAGGAGAGGAAGATTGACCGATACAGGAAGTATGTACCGTTTGTGCGCGGGGGGGGGGGGGACTAAAAACAACATTTGAATGTACATAGTACGAGACTTAATATCAATGTTTCAATTCGGTGTACATTGTAAGATTTGAATCGAGGACCAGGCATACGAGTAATTATTTCAAATTCGTGCCATACTAAGTTTCAAAAAGTTGACATTCGCTCAATTTGTTGTGCTATTTTGTAGGTCATATGTTTGAATCCATCCAAAATTTTTCTCACTACCATGGTGTTCATCATACACATATGAATTTGTATTAAAAAAGTAGCGTGGATACAGTGAAATGCGAAATCCACGTTAGAATTGGAGATCGCTACGTGACACACACTCTAATTCAAATAAGTAACTACGTGACACACACTCTAATTCAAATAACTAATTATGTGACACACTCTAATCCACGTTAGCGTGGGTACCATTTTGATTTTTTTTCAAATAACTCCTCATTAATTAATTTATAGTACTCCCTATGTTCACTTTTAGACCTTGAAGACATTTCAGACAATGTGCAAAACAGTTCATTTTAAGTTGTCTGAAATGACTTACAAAAGTGAACGGATGGAGTATCTCGTTTCGAGTGACTAATTATTGCAAGGAAAACACGGGCATGGTAATACATACAGATTCGTTTGCAAATGAAAGAAGATTCATTTGCATTCTAAAATGTAGGCGCACCAGGCAGACTAGGGTCGTGTCGGGGTGGACGCTACTTCGGTGCCTTAAAGGCAACAGCCCTTGGGTGACTGACATGTGGGCCAACCACCTATTGGGCCCACATGTCATGGACACAAAGGCAGGTGCCTTAAGGCACCGAAGCGTAGTCCCGTCGGGGTGGTCGCGTGTGTCGGACGGACGCGTAGCACCCAGCCACCCACCCCCCTTCCCCCCAAAAAAAGGATGACGACAATATAAGTTCGTGCTTCCATGTTTCGGATTGAAATATCTGGTGGCCCCAATTGCAGCCTTGCAAAATCTCTCTTCTCCACCGTCCCCTTCCGCGCCCAGATTGCTCAAATCCCTAATTCGCCGCCATCCCTCGAATCCCCCCTCGTCTCGTCTCTTTCCCCACTGTTCCCCACCTCTATGCCGAACGACGACGACGAAGACGACGGTCGCGCTTCACCACCGCACCGGAGCTACCTCATCTACGCCCTCGTCCGCCGCATCGGGTGGTCCACCGACAACGTCGGCCGCCGCAACCGACGTGCCTCACAGACACCGAGTTCCACCGCATCAGGTGCGCTTCACCGACACCGTCTCCCAGCTCATCGGGGCTACTTCACCAAGCACATCGTCGCACCTCCGCCCCCCGAGGTCGTTGGGGCTTCACCAACGGTCTCGTCCACCGCATCGTAGCGCTCCGCTGCCACTCAAGATCTGCATCCGTGCGCGGCTAGCCAACGCCAGCGCATCACCCTCAACGGCTCTGAAGTGACCCGCACTCTAGCTAGGCGAGCATGCCCAAACGCCGGCCCGAACTAGGTATCCACACATCACTCCCTTGTGCACTGTTCCGACGATGTTTGGATATCCTTTCACTGCTCTCTTAGCTTACACGCCTATGCAACTATGATTTCAACTCTTATTTCTTCTGGAGATATCATCTAAAACAAGCAAATCCATTTTTTAGCGAAGCATGGCGGGGCTACGGGATCTGGTACACATCCTGCACACCCGTATAACCTTGTAAGTATCTGTCCTCCGGTACAACATCAAGGTAGATTCCTCTTATTTGATCAACCATTCGCCGTGTCAAAAATGCAGAGGGGGATGCAAGGAGCACAAGGCCTGCACATCCAAGCAAGTGGTAACATGGACTTGTACATGGAACATCCCAAGCGCAAGCAGAGCTGCAGCGAGCCTGTACAACGAGCTAGCGTAAGTCCCTGCATTTCATTTAATTCGTACTGGCATTCGTGTATGATTTGTGTGCAGTGGCTGATCCATGAATTCAAGTTACCAGGGGCGAACATTTAACTTAAAAAATACGAAGGCACTTGCACTCCGGAAATCAACATAACTTGAGAAATGTGAAGCTACATGCACTTTGAAAACCAGCTAATGATCCAAAGTAGTTCAGATTATAAACACTAAATGATGCAAGCACCAAAAAACACAAAATGCAACATGGTGTACAAGGACTACAAACATGGTCTTTACCTGCCTGAATTATTCGTTCTCTGGCTGAAAATATCGAAGTGTAATTGCACGTATAACCAGTGCGCAAACTGCATATCAATATATCTATCCTGCACAAGTATGCCAATTGTTTCAAACAACAGATTAGAAAAGTATTTATGCTATGTTGTCATGATACGGGGACTTTCTGGTAGATGGCCTCGACGTTTCCTCAAGCTATGAAAATGCACTATAATTTGCTTGTCATCAGTGCCTGCAAATCTCTGTCTCTCTCAACATAGTAGATCATCATTAGACACTAAATCCTTCAATGAGCTTGCAAAATGCTTGCATTAGATCCCTCATTAGACACTATATGTTCATCACCAGGAGCATGTAAAATGTTTGCATCAAATCCTTCGTTAGCAGTCTGTTCATTAGACACTTCAGACTCAAGAACAACATGAGCTTGTATGTTTGCACCAGAAACTTGATTAGATACATCAGATTCAGTCAGTTCAGTATTGATTGGGCGAGTTATAAAATAAGTAGAAATTGGTTTCATTTTCTCATAGATTCCCTACATACAAGCAGTTTTACAACACCGACAGGTTTAACTATTGGCGAGAAATTGAAGAGTTGACTTAGATATAATCAGGGATGTGATGTACCTGCTCGTTGCGCATGCTACTCTTGCAAGCTGCGACTGTCCGTTTGCGCAAGCTCGATGCCATGCCCGTGCTGCCGCCCCTGCCTCCCACGCAGGCTACACCCAGGGTTGGATCTTCATCTTCTTGTCCTTCTGTTCGCTTGAAGCCCGGCGACCGCCCTCCAACGAGGGCGTGAGGAAGTGCTGTGTCGGTCTGTCCAGTGGCGGCTAGGTTAGGAGCGAACCAGACTGGAGGCTGGAGCGAATGAATTGGGATTTTTCCTGCTGTCGATCGATATGGGAGGCGCTCGTTTGGGCCGCGAGCCTGCTATAGGGCCTTCCTTGCGCTTATGTTATTGGCCCATCCAAATTGAAACATTTTCTTCATTTTTTACATTGCCTGCTCGTGCGTTGGGACGAACAAAACTAGCGTGGGCCAACCTGGACGACTCAAACTAGGTGCACACTTTCCAGCCACCTGAGGCGGCCGCCCATACCAGCCCCTATGGTGGCGTTGCCCCTTTTTGCGTGTATGATTGGATAGTGAAAAATATTCCAGTGGCGCTTTTGATTTACCCACAGAATGGTTGAATTGCTTGTTTCTACGAACTGAGTTTGCCAATAATGTGAAGGATGCCAGTCTTTTCATCCTATTGTAGATTGCTTAGATCTCGATATGCCAAAAGTAATCGCATGAAATATACAGTAAAAGCCAGTGTGATGTGTTTGGCTACAACTAGTCTGACTACACGTCCTCATATAACATATCAAGGACGGACCATCTTACCAGATTAACCATTTGACTTACCCTTGCAGTGTGGGAAGAAAGAAGTATTGGGACTGCGTATCCAAGCAATTGATGCCATGGACTCCTTTGTACAACCTTGTAAGCAAAAAAGAAGTTGAAGTGTGCCTATACAAAGAACTAGCATAAGTTTAGTTACCTGCTTCTCGGAATTTTAGTTAGCCACTTATTGCAAAATTGTTCAATTGCGTTGCTTGGCTTAATTTAGTTTGCTACTGATTACATAATGGCACAGCCTGTTAATCATATTGTAGACTGCGCCTATCTATGTGTTTGATACTTACTGTTAAGAATTACCTGTTTTTATTAACTTAAATATCTACTTGTTTGTTTAACTGCTTTGCTGCTGCAACAGTGGGTTACAATGATGTTAATAACTACTCTCTCCATCCCATAATATAGGACGTTTTTTGACACTAGCATAGTGTTAAAAAACGTCTTACATTATAGGACGGAGGGAGTACTTTTCAGCATCCAATTGAAACTTTTTAATTCCTTGTTTGTTTAACTGGTTTGCTGTTATAACTCCCAGTTGAGATGTTTTGCTAACTTCAACTTTTCTGAATCCAATCAGAACTTTAATGGCAAAACAGGTTAGCCCAAGATCAAAGAGCGAGGTCCCCATGGACGTTTCATCATCCCACAGCAGTGGCACCGGCCCAATCGTGCATTATGAATTGCCAACTGCTGATGCTCTAGAGGCTAAACTAGTGGTAGAAAGAGATTCTGCTTCTGCACTTGGAGATGAAGTTGACATGTTGAGGAAGCAAATAGCACAATCACAAGCAGTACTCAAGACAACCATTAAATATTTGGTGGATTTCGAAACGAAGCAAGCTGAGACTGACTAGATTGTTAAGGTCCTGAAGGAAAAAAGGAAATTAAATTCCTACTTGGTAAATCATAGGTGAAATGTTCTTTCCATAGTTGAATAACCTTTGTGTTGTCTGTTCATGTAATCAATCAAACCATTTGTTTTAGAGATCATGTAATATTTTTTTTTGTTTTTTGGTTTGTAATTTTATTTGAGCACAAGTCTGTATTAATTGATAAGACTCGGAGACATTTCATTTGGATTGTTGTGCCAGACCTACAAATATGCCAATCGGGCTGAATGTGCATTCAGCAATAGTAGTAGTATAGATGGACCATAAGTGGCACGCATCGGAAAGGGCCAAGATGCTAGCTAAAAAAAAGATGTTGTTGTAGCCAAAAAAAGTACAGCGGCCTGGCTTATGTATGTTAGTTGATATTATTGATCCATATACTCTATAAGTGTTTATATGTTTGTTAGTTCTGTACATTCTTGGTTGATTGACTCGATATTTGAATCTTGATACATCGCTTGTGTACATATCTAAATGGGAGTACACATTATGCTGCGTGTGACATTTGAGTTGGACATGAAGTGTTCCAAATATTCGAATTCACCTTAAACTGGATACTAGTTTCTGAATTTGAGTATCGACATTTGTAAACCATATTCATATATGACAGTGGAATACATCTTTGTCGTCCTTTTGAAGATATATAAAAGCACATAGAACGATTTATAAAGATTCATATAGGAATACAAAATGAATTCAAATTTAGTTGCCAGGGTAAACATGGATGCTTATTGTCCCAAAATTCAAAAGAAGCTGCAAAATGTCCACTCCCATGTCGGCTGCCTGAAGCCAAGTGTTTGGGAGATGGAAATTACTGTCTACCCATTACACGGACAATCCATCAGCCCGATTTCCACTGCTCTAAATAGGGGTAGGTTAGTAACTTTAATTAGACGTGACACGACCGCCTCTGAGCCCATTCCGACATGGTGGGCGTCAAACATGGGCGGCAAAACACATTTGATTCAAGCTCGTCCGAAAGACCTATGTTTCTCCCACCATTCCCCATTCATACACGGTGGGCGGCAAAACAAACTCGACTCGGCCGAAATTGATGTAGGCAAATATTTTCAATAGGGGCAGGTTTGTAACTTCACTCAGACGTGACACAACCGCCCTACCTGTCAGCCCCATTCATACACCGTGGGCGCCAACCACCCTCTGCTGGCCCGAAATTGCTCTGGGCAAATATTGGCGAGATGCGAGATTACCGTCCTATCCCCAACCGATGAGACGTCCAAATTTTAAACGGGAGCTAAGTTCGTAACTTTCCCATATTTCAGACAGGCGCGTCCCAAAAACATGGTTCCCCGTACCTCTCCCTCCATTTTCCCATTCATACACCGTCCGCGCTAGAACACCCCATCCCCACACCAGCCTCCGTCCGCCACCCCATCCATCGCCGCCGTCCTCCACCACATCCATCGCCACCGTCCTCCACCATGCCGGAGCGCCTACCAAGACCGCGTCGTCCACTGCTAGAGATGGACGTTTCTCATCCACGGCGATGGACCAATAGCCTTGTATCGCGTCCTCTCGCTTCATCGGCGCCGTCGTCCTCTTTGTCGGGGCCGCTCACACGATCTTCTCTTCCACCGCAACGGGACTTATCCCCCGATGCACTCATCTACCGTCACAGATCTGCTTCAACGCCACCGACAGCCATCGCACCCCCGATGCCTACACGGTGCCGCAAGAGAGGTGGTACTTCATATCTCCTCAACTTTTTGATCTCAACCAAAAAATAGATCTTAACTTGGTTACTCTACTTTCTTTTCAGCTCTTAGAATTTAGTTCTTAGTACAAAGCAACCAATGGATGCTAAATATCATTTCTCTGGTTTGCAGCTTGCACAGCCATAATACGGTTTAATTGATCATGCTTAGGGTTTAATTGATCATGTTGGTTCCGTGGTGATTTCTTTAATAGAAATCAGAGGGAAAACCCTCTTTTGCTAAAAAAAATATGCTTAGAGTTTCCCCCTTTTATGATCACTATACGATTAGAATACGTGTTTCGTGTCATAATAACACTGCTCCACGCATCAAGCTAAACAAGCTTAGATGTTCAAATACGAATATGATATTATTAAAATAGAGTTGTTTAATTGGCCAGCTAAATGTTCCTAATTAGTTTCGAAAATGCATGTTCGCTGCTCGGGTGTGTATCTCTACAGGGTGCCCACGGTGGGCCGGCCCACCCTGGGATTTTGGGTCGTCCCAGGCCCCGATTCCCCTCTGTTCTGCTGCGCACTTCCGATCTCTACTCGCCCCCAGCCGCCTGCCTCGGCGGCGACTTGCCGTCCCCGGACAGCATGACTCTAGGAGGAGACGCCGGACTAACATGAGGCCAGGAGCTACTCGCCCAACAATGTCACCGCTGCCCGGGTGCGCCGCCATGCCTACATTCCCAGTTCGTTCAGGGCTCAGGCGTGCAACACTCACCAAGCCAACCCGATTTATCCTGAGATACGTCCTCAACACTCAGCAGCCATTCCTCATCACCCATTTTCTAATTGGTTCATTACTCATTAGGCAGGACTGTCATTAGGGTTTGTTGTATGCTCAGTGCTACCAACACTTAATGGTTCAGATGTATTTCGGTAATCTTTAGTACCTCTAAAGTTCACAGGGTTTTCAAAATTCCGGCCCTCGGAACAGAAACTTGTCATTTTGGATTGTTGGTCGTAGTGACATTGACCCAGATTACTACTGCAAGCCAGGTTTGTTGACAATTTTACTTATCTTTCTTACCCATTCGACATAATATCCAATTATTCATGTCGATTAGTTGCAAACAATAAGTGCTAGACAAACTTCTTCATTCAGATTTTGGACGGTCTCTTACTGCAGTTACAATTCTGCATACTTGTCCTAATAAGCTCACAAGTAAATGATTGATTCACTACATCTATGCTTGCCTTGTCATATTTGTTGTCAATATTTTTTTAGGGTGGACCACCCTGTTTCTAAATACTGGAACCGTAGACCTGAGTGAATAGTATTTCTCTATGTGATCTCTTCCATCATGTGTGGGTAACGAACACTGGATTGTATAGAAAGAAAGTGTCATTTCCAGCTTTTACATAGGTTTCGATCTTTTACATGGAATACAATTTGCCTACTTGCTTTGTGTCGCACTACCAACACTCCAACCTTGAAGCTAAACATTACGCCACTCATAATTGCTTAGTTTATTTGTTCAAATATGAATTTCATATGATTCTAATGTTCCTACTTCAGTTTTGAAATGTGTGCCTGCCTGTTATAGAGACATAAGGGGTTTGTATTTCTGTGTGTGGTCGGGTCAGCACGGTTGAGGAGGTGAACTTTGCATATGTAGGGGTTTATAGGGAGACACTCTCCGAGTTGAATCCGCAATGCATTCCATAGATAATCTGACTACTTTTTATGTTTTCATGAATCTCAGATTCTGAACAGCATCATAATGATTATGAGCTTGCACGCATGAAAAGAATAAAACAGAACAATGCCAGGGCTGTCAAACTTGGCATTAAGGGACTGAAATCAAGTCTGGATGCAATGCAATGCAAACGCTCTCCACCTACAGATTCATGCTCAGAATATGATCCTAACAGTGATTCTGAGCTAGAGGGAGACCTAAGTCAATGTAGCTCCCTAGTGGAGGAGTCAGAGGAAGATGCCCTATCTTATTCACCCATCAAGGTACTTGCTCTAACTTTCCAAGGTTACATTGCTCGTATCTTGCAACTGATGCTTTGCATTGCTTCTACTTTGTTGAACTGCCATTAGCTTAGTTTAAACATCGTGTATGTGAATACGCCCTGCCTATCCATTTTCAGTACATATTCCATCTGTCATCATACCATATTTATCCATTCAAATGTTGTTCTTGTGTATCACGCGTTCAAAAGGAAGAGGGTGATTGCTGATCGTGGAGGAGCACAAGCAAAGTATTTGGAAAAGGTAGTGGCACCTGATAAATCAAATAGCCCATTAGGTGTAGTTGCAATATCACCTGACCCACAAAATACCCCAACTCTAGCAGACTCTAGCCCTACTACACTAGTCATTTCTGATGCCCCAACTCAGCAGACCCCAACTGCAGCAAACAGTATGATTATGCCAGTTGACATAGCACCAGCTGTACGATGCAAAACCCCCATTCCAGCAAAGAGTACACCAAATCCAGTTGCCAAATCCCTTTTCGAACCAGAGAGAGCCCCAATTGCAGCAAATAGGACCCCTGTTCCATTTCTTCCCCGTTTAGAAGATGAAGCTTATGTTGTTGTTAGGAACTTTGTGCGCATCTTTTCTTCATGGAAAGATTATACCGCAGACATAGAACAATTTCCAGTCTTCCTCTGCAACTTACGCGTAAGTAATGTACTAATGTTATTCATGGTCATTACTGCATATGTTTCTGCTAATAGAAGACACAAGATTTCATTCTTTTAAATAGGCGAGGAGCAAACTGGATTGTGATGACGAGCAAGAGTTGGTTGCGCTTTTCAAGCACTCATTGATGAAGTATCGTTCCTACCTGAGGCAAGCACACTTCGATGGCAAGCCTCTGAACGAAATTTCTATAAAGTCTCCGGTGCTACATTTACCCGACGGTGACTGGAATAATCTTGTTACACATTGGTCTCGGCTACAGTGTAAGGTACTGTCTATGATATCACATCACAATTTGAACTACATTTCTGCATTTGCCTTAATGTCTCACTTGTATGAAAACTGTTAGCAGAAGAACATTCGTTCTCAAGGGACCATAGAATCTTGCAACTATACTGCACACTGCATTGCTCTCGTGAGTACCTCTTGCCCTGTATGACCATACTTACTTTCATAGCTGTTTGATTATGTAGCATCACTGCACATGTTAGCCTTGTAATCGCCCATTTGGTGGACATTATATGATCCGTATGGACTCTTACACAAATTTAGAATCAACCCAATGCTTTTGAAGAGGTTTCTGCAGTCCTCTTAGGACTGAACATGGTCTATCACTGTACTTACATTAACAGCTACTCCCTCCGTCCCATAATATAAGAACATTTTGTACAGTACACCAGTGTTCAAAACACTCTTGTATTATGGGAAGAGGGATTGGTTCATTTTGTAGCATTCTACATCTTATCTCCCTCGCCCACCATTTACTAAAAAAGATCAGATCTATATTTAATCTTACCAACAAGTAGAATACACAGACAATGCCAGTGTAGAAGTGTAGCCCATTGCTCTTGTCAGTACATTTTGTCCTGTAACGCTTGTACTTCCAGGGATTGGTAGTTGATTATGTAGCATCAATCTGCATCTTATCTTCATTATCCTCTATCCCTTCTAGTATTATCATATCTATAATTACTCTCTACAAAATGTAGAGTACAAGCAATGCTTATGAAGAAGATTCTGTGCTGAAATTCTTGAGTTATCCTTCCCTTGACATGGAGAAGGGCATTATAAATCCGGTGTTAACTGTTAATGTAAGTCAGTCCTTCTAAAGCCTTTATCCTCAACTGCTGTTTAATTTGCTCATACTCCCTATCGTTTACTGCTGTTTAGTTTGCTGTTTCTACCGAAATACATGTTCGTAAGAACCGTAAGTTCTAAGTTTTACTTGTAAAACCAAATTTCTTATTCATACCATGCACATTACTTAATACTCCCTATATGTATGCTTGGTTTTGTGGATCTATAATCCAGTGTGTGGTGAAGCAGCCCATGTTTGCACCTTGTCATATCCTATTTTATCTTACTGATGTGGGTGATGATATGAACAACATGCCATGCACATTATCCAAAATAGATACAATGATTTTCTTTGCCCTTCATCTATGCTTGTTATGTTGACATGGTAATCCAGTAGTGTGGTGAAGCTCCCCGCATTATGAACAATGCCAAATTATGCTATTGATATTTTGAACTTACTCTTTATTTTCTAATTTGAAATTGGATAGAATTGACAGAACAGTTATCATCTTTGTTTATACACGTGCAAAACCTGTCATCTCTCTGCTTTGTTTCAGGGTGATATGCCTGATGGCATGCACAAGTCTGCTGAAGGCTGTGAGACAAACCCAACATATATTGCAGCAAAGAAGGCAAAACATCTTGAAGATAGCGAGACAACCCCAAAGTCTTGTCTTGATGCAGTGTTCAAGTTACTTGAGACTAACAGTCAGACAAGCTCACAGAATTCATTGTCTGAATCAGTTCGACTTCTTCAGTCCCAAGTTCTAGCAGAAAGGCATTCTGCAACTCAACTTCGACTTGAGGTCCTATCTCTAAGAAAGATTGCGGAGAACACCAATGAGAACCTCATCGCTAAACATCTACACCTGGAAGCTATGACCGACATGCTAGGACGGTCTCACAGCCTTGCTCAGCAGCTTGCGCAGCAGTTCCCCTTCAAGGCTAACCTTTCTTGAACTATCTTGGAAGTGGTCTCGGTTCAATATTATTTTGTTACGCTGCAATGGTGCCCAGTTTTTGTAATCTGCTTCTTCGTTGCGCTTTATGATCACTTGTGGCGAACTTCGATGCCCAGTGGATGTAATATACCTTAAATCCTTTATTGTATAGTGTAGGTTTATTCTTAGTTACTATGCCGTAATTTCTTTATTGTGTAGAGTAGGTTTGTTCTTAATTCCTACTAGTTACTGCCATCATTCGCTATCTGAAAAAAAATCAGATGTAGTCAACCGGGCCGAAACATTCGATAACGGGCCAGGTTTTTAGCGGGCCACAATTGGGCCGACCCGCGTCTTTCTTGGGCCCGAATGATTGGGGCCTTCACACATTGCGCCAGGCCCAAACTTACACCGGCCTATATTTTAGTTGGGCCTTTTGTCGACCCAGCGCTTAGTTCAGCCCAGGTAGCGTTGGACCGTTAACAGGCTGAATATTGTACTGGCCTGTTACGGCCGATATGAAACCACGGGCCTTTAGCAGGCCAAAATGCATGTTGGGCCTCAATTTTCACTAGTCGTCGACGGGCCTTCAGCAGGCCAAAATGTAGACCGGGCCGTTATGGGCCCAGTTAGCTCACGGGCCGTTACCAGGCCGAAACATATCTCGGGCCTTAGTTGGCCCACTGATATCATGGGCCTTTAAGAGGCCGAAAGCTTAGTACAGGCATCAACGGGCCGAATTACGCGACAGGCCTTTAACAGGCCCAAAGTCACATTGGGCTTAACTGTTGCCACCTTTAGCACGGGCCGTTAGTGGGCCCGATGTCCCGTCGGACCATATATGGCCCATGGGCAGCACGAGCCATTCCCAGGCCGAAAGTCAGACCGGCTGAAATGGGCCCATGTCTACATCATGCCTCTAACAGGCCGAAAGTCACTGGGCTATAGTTGCGCCCGAATATTTGGCCAACAATTAACGGGCCAGATCTGGCTTCGGGCCGCAAATGGGCCCAAATATTGGGCGAACAATTAATGGGCCAGATTTGGCTTCGGGCCGTAAATGGGCCCAAATATTGGGCGAACAATTAACGTGCCAGATCTGGTTTCGGGCTGTAAATGGGCCTTTATTAAGCAGGCCGTTATTGGGCTGGCCCACTAGTACCTGATTAAGTTCTACGGGCCTTTGACTGGGCCGGCCTTTTTAACCTATATGGGCCTCTGTTGGGCCCAGCCACGTGTCAACGTACCATAGGCATGTCTCCTCCAATGGACGGGCGACATCTGGCCCACTGACGAGCTGACAGGTGTTCCCTTCGGCCAATTAGAATTTTACACGTGGAAATTTCCCATTGGTCAGGGTTGTTAATGGGTTATCGGATCCAAAACCCGACCCGATAGCTTAACGGCATTCCGTTACGGTGGATGCCACGTGTCGGTCACCCTTGACGAAAGCACTTCTGTGGCGCGCGATTTATCGTCATGGAAGTGGACACTTCCGTGATGATAATTTTGGTAATGTCATGGAACACTTCTATGACAGCACATGTATGACTATCTTGATTCTGTCATAAATTTGTCACGGATGTACATGCATGACAAAAAACGCGACCTACTGTGACAAACACGTATCATCACGGAAGTGTATTTTTTTTGTAGTGGGGATAATGGGAATAGATAGGGTAGCAGAAAATCAGAGCAATCAAGAAAATGACCATAACAAATACTATCATGTCTTTCCCCTCTTGAAGACATGAGACAACTTTCCTCTTAAGAATAAGAGCACCAGGAGAAGCATTTATGAGTGCATTCTCTCTTACGTGATAAGCTTTGATGTGCTCTCTCTCCCCCTTTGACATCAATTTCCAAGAAGGGACTTCTGGAGCATGAGTCAAGTAGGTTTGGTCCTGGAGTCACATTGCAAAGCCACGTGTAATATAGGATGATGATAGAGGACAAGTTACAAAGAGTGGAGCTGGGACAAATATGCAGAATGCAAGTGACATAGATTTTGTCTCAGGACTGAAATCGGTAGCACCGAATGGTTGCAATCGGTTGCACCGAGTTGATTCAATTTAGCCGAAGAAATCAATCCGGTGAGACCGAGTTCAACCCAGAGAGTAACTTCTTGTCACCTCAGCTCACTAGGCAAATAAGATCTCATAAGGATATGCAAGGAATTAACTGAAAGATTTGCAATGAATTGGATGCAGGGAAATGCAGAAAATAAAGAGAAAAGAGAAGAAAAGAAATCTAGATGAAGTTTTTTTGAAAGGGGAACTAGCATGCATGAGACAAATGCAAGGGCACAAAGAAGCAACAGAGAACTTCATCTAGAATTGGTCGGCGACAAAGTCACCTATGTTAGAGTATATTGACTTAGGAGTGAAGTGAAGACACTTGGTCATAGGTCATACTAATCGTTTAAGCTCAAAATGGGGTTGCCATTTTTCATTTAAGCATTTTGATATTTTCTTATCTTGTTGAGTTGCTTTGACCCATGTCTTGGGGTTAAGCTTCTCTAAGATGGAATGACATACCTTGGGTGGTGGTGATGATCTTGGTCATGTAGTTGAACTTGTATAGGGTGCTCAAGTTGATGTAGATCATCAAGAGTTGGGAGCACCACTTGTAGTTAAAATTCATCTTCCTGCATGGGTTAGTCTTGCAAGGAAGAGCACTTGTGTATCCAAAATGACAATCATGAAATTTGAGGCATCCACCATTGTAGAGACTTGGGGATGTAGAGATTGCTTAGAATGTGATTGAGTTGCAATCTCATAGAGTTGGGCTTTTCCAATTACCTACAAGGGTTAGATAGCATGCAAGTGTACAAGAGTGTCCAAGATATATGATCATCATCATAAGAGAATGGTCAAGGATTAGTCATAGTAAGGCTCATGCCTTGCATGCATCCACATGGAGTTTCTACTCCAAATTTGAGGCATCAATTATGTTCAATTCACCTCTAAACCTGCAAAACACTTTCTCATCAAGTGGTTTAGTGAATATATCCGCTAATTGCTTGTCGGTATGAACATGCTTAAGTTTGATATCTCCCTTAGCAACATGATCTCGAATGAAATGATGACAAACTTCAATGTGCTTAGTTCGAGAATGTTGCACGGGGTTATGAGCAATCTTAATAGCACTCTCATTGTTGCAAAGCAATAATATATATCACATAATCTTTAAGAGTTTGGGTCATCCAAAGTAATTGAGCACAACATGAACCGGCGGCAATGTATTCCGCTTCGGCGGTGGATAAGGATACCGAGTTTTGTTTCTTGGAGGACCAAGATACAAGAGATCTACCAAGAAATTGACAAGTACCCGAAGTGGACTTTCTATCAACCCTGTCACCGGCATAGTCTGAGTCGGAGTAGCCAACAAGATCAAAAGAAGACATCTTAGATACCAAATGCCAAAATTTGGTATATGTATTAAGTATCTCACTATCCTTTTCACAGCCTTAAGATGACACTCTTTGGGGGCTTCTTATATCGTGCACACATGAACACACTTAATTAGCATGATATCGGGACGGGATGCACATAGATATAACAATGAACCAATCATTGAGCGGTAAACCTTTTGGTCAACCGGTTCGCCATCCTTTGTCAAGTCAAGATGTCCACTAGTAGGCATGGGGGTATTCATACGTTTGCATTCTTGCATGTTGAACTTCTTGAATAAGTCCTTGGTATACTTCGTTTGAGAGATAAAGGTTCCCTCCTTAGTTTGCTTGATTTGCAAACCAAGAAAGAACTTGAGTTCACTCATCATAGACATCTCAAACTTCTCCGACATAAGTTTCCCAAAGTTCTCACTAAAATGAGGGTTAGTTGATCCAAATATGATATCATCAACATAAATTTGGCACACAAATAGCTCTCCATTAACCCTTTTGGTAAAGAGTGTAGAATCAATTTTACCGATTTCAAACCCTTTATCAAGAAGAAACCTAGTCAAGCATTTATACCAAGCTCTAGGAGCTTGCTTAAGACTATAAAGAGCTTTGTGAAGTTTGTAAACGTGATTGGGTTTCTTAGGATTAACAAAGCTAAGAGGTTGATTAACATAAACTTCCTCCTCAATTTCACCATTCAGAAATGCACTTTTGATGTCCATTTGATATAAGGTGATGTAATGATAATTGGCATAGGCAAGTAAGATGTGAATGGACTCAAGTCTAGCAACGGGGGCATAAGTCTCACCATAGTCCATACCTTCGACTTGAGTGTAGCCTTGAGCATCGAGACGAGCCTTGTTGCATACAACTTGTCCATCTTCATCTTGCTTGTTCAAAAATACCCATTTGGTTCCAATGACATTGTGCTTCTCATCGGGCTTCTCAACCAACGTCCACACTTGGTTCCTCTCAAAGTTGTGTAGCTCTTCGTGCATGGCATTTATCCAATCTGGATCTTCTAATGCTTCTTCAACCTTCATAGGTTCAATGATATAAATGAATGAGTACTGTTCACAAAAGTTAGCCAAATGAGTTTTAGAGCGAGTAATTCTCCCGGTTTGAATGTCATCAAAGATTTGTTCGACGGGATGATCTCTTGAGACTCTTGCTCTAACTCGTGATAGATTTTGTTTGGATCAGGGTGGAACATCCTCTTTATTGTCCTGTTCTTCTTCTTGTCTTTCTTCGTTGTTGTTGGCGTGATCGTTCTCCCGTGGAGGTGGAGAAGGAGGTCGTCGAGGTTCAGCTTGTTGTACATCCTCGTTCTCATCGTCTTGACGTGTCCCACTTGTGGATGCCTCCAAGTCAACTCGTGGTTCACCTTGGCATGAGGTTGAGGCTTCCACTTGGACAGACGAGGTACTCTCCTTCACCTCCGTTGGGAGAATCTTGTCGATAGACAAGTCTTGGATTGCTTCCAAAGGATCTTTGTCACATACATCAATTGGCAATTGCTCTACTTGCGAGCCGTTAGATTCATGAAACTTCACATCTACCGTCTCTTCAACCTTTTGGGTGAAATTGTTGTATACACGGTAAGTGTGAGAGTTTGAGCCATAACCGAGTAGGAAACCTTCATGAGACTTAGGAGAAAATTTCAAATGACGATGCTTGTCAAGAATGTAACATTTTGAGCCGAATACCCAAAAGTATCCAACTTGGGGTTTGTTACCGGTGAGGAGCTTGTATGCCGTTTTTTCGAGTAGCTTGTGAAGATATAGACGATTCGTCGCATGACATGTTGGGGAATGTAGTAATTTCAAAAATTTCCTACGCACATGCAAGATCATGGTGATGGCATAGCAACGAGAGGGGAGAGTGTTTGTCTACGTACCCTCGTAGACCGTTAAGCGGAAGCGTTATGACAACGCGGTTGATGTAGTCGTATGTCTTCACGATTCGACCGATCCAAGCACCGAACATACGGCACCTCCGTGTTCAGCACACATCCAGCTCGATGACGTCCTCCGAGCTCTAATCCAGTGAAGCGTCGGGGATAAGTTCCGTCAGCACGACGGCGTGGTGACAATGATGATTTTCTACCGGTGCAGGGCTTCAACTAAACTCCGCGACGATATGACCGAGGTGGAATATGGTGGAGGGGGGCACCGCACACGGCTAAGGAACGATCCGTAGATCAACTTGTGTCTATGGGGTGCCCCCTGCCCCCGTATATAAAGGAGCGGCAGAGGGGGAGGGTCGGCCCTCTCTATGGCGCGCCCTAGGGGAGTCCTACTCCCACCGGGAGTAGGATTCCCCCTTTCCTAGTAGAACTAGGAACCCTTCCATGTAGTAGGAGTAGGAGAGAAGGAAAGGGAAGAGAGAAGGAGAAGGAAGGAAGGGGGCGCCCCCCTCCCTAGTCCAATTCGGACTTGTCCAAGGGGAGGGATGCGGCCACCCTTTTGGCCCTTTCTCTCCTTTCCCGTATGGCCCATTGAAGCCCAATACGAATTCCTGTATCTCTCCGGTACTCCGAAAAATACCCGAATCACTCGGAACCTTTTCGAACTCCGAATATAGTTGTCCAATATATCGATCTTTAGGTCTCGACCATTTCGAGACTCCTTGTCATGTCCCCGATCTCATCCGGGACTCCGAACTCCTTCGGTACATCAAAACTTATAAACTCATAATAAGACTGTCATCGAAACCTTAAGCGTGCGGACCCTACGGGTTCAAGAACTATGTAGACATGACCGAGACACGTTTACGGTCAATAACCAATAGTGGAACCTGGATGTTCATATTGGCTCCTACATATTCTACGAAGATCTTTATCGGTCAAACAGCATAACAACATACATTGTTGCCTTTGTCATCGGTATGTTACTCGCCCGAGATTCGATTGTCGGTATCCAATACCTAGTTCAATCTCGTTACCGGCAAGTCTCTTTACTCGTTCCGTAATACATCATCCCGTAACTAACTTATTAGTTACAATGCTTGCAAGGCTTAAGTGATGTGTATTACCGAGAGGGCCCAGAGATACCTCTCCGACAATCGGAGTGACAAAACCTAATCTCGAAATACGCCAACCCAACATGTACCTTCGGAGACACCTGTAGAGCACCTTTATAATCACCCAGTTACGTTGTGACGTTTGGTAGCACACAAAGTGTTCCTCCGGTAAACGGGAGTTGCATAATCTCATAGTTGTAGGAACTTTGTATAAGTCATGAAGAAAGCAATAGCAACATACTAAACGATCAAGTGCTAGGCTAACGGAATGGGTCAAGTCAATCACATCATTCTTCTAATGATGTGATCCCGTTAATCAAATGACAACACATGTCTATGGTTAGGGAACATAACCATCTTTGATTAATGAGCTAGTCAAGTAGAGGCATACTAGTGACATTAAGTTTGTCTATGTATTCACGCATGTATCATGTTTCCGGTTAATACAATTCTAGCATGAATAAAAACATTTATCATGAAATAAGGAAATAAATAATAACTTTATTATTGCCTCTAGGGCATATTTCCTTCAGTCTCCCACTTGCACTAGAGTCAATAATCTAGTTCACATCACCATGTGATTAACACCCATAGTTCACATCGTCATGTGATCATCACCCAAAGGGTTTACTAGAGTCAATAATCTAGTTCACATCGCTATGTGATTAAAACCCAAAGATTACTATGGTATGATCATGTTTTGCTTGTGAGAGAAGTTTAGTCAACAGGTCTGTCACATTCAGAGCCGTATGTATTTTGCAAATATTCTATGTCTACAATGCTCTGCACGGAGCTACTCTAGCTAACTGCTCCCACTTTCAATATGTATCCAGATTAAGACTTAGAGTCATCTGGATCAGTGCCAAAACTTGTATCGACGTAACCCTTTACGATGAACCTTTTGTCACCTCCATAATCGAGAAACATATCCTTATTCCACTAAGGATAATTTTGACCAATGTCCAGTGATCTACTCCTAGATCACTATTGTACTTCCTTGCCAAACCAGGGCAGAGTATACAATAGGTCTGGTCCATAGCATGGCATACTTTTATAGAACCTATGACTGAAGCATAGGGAATGCCTTTCATTCTCTTTCTATTTTCTGCTGTGGTCAGGATTTGAGTCTTACTCAATTTCACACCTTGTAACACAGGGAAGAAACTCTTTCTTTGACTGTTCCATTTTGAACTACTTCAAAATCTTGTCAAGGTATGTACTCATTGAAAAAACTTTTCAAGCGTCTTGATCTATCTCTATATATCTTGATGCTCAATATGTAAGCAGCTTCACCGAGGTCTTTCTTTGAGAAAACTCCTTTCAAACTCTCCTTTATGCTTTGCAGAATAATTCTACATTATTTCCGATCAACAATATTCATTCACATATACTTATCAGAAATGCTGTAGTGCTCCCACTCATTTTCTTGTAAATACAGGCTTCACCGCAAGTCTATATAAAACTATATGCTTTGATCAACTCATCAAAGCGTATATTCCAACTCCGAGATGCTTGCACCAGTCCATAGATGGATCGCTGGAGCTTGCACATTTTGTTAACACCTTTAGGATTGACAAAACCTTCTGGTTGCATCATATACAACTCTTCTTAAATAAATCCATTAAGGAATGCAGTTTTGTCTATCCATTTGCCAGATTTCATAAAATGCGGCAATTGCTAACATGATTCAGACAGACTTAAGCATAGATACGAGTGAGAAACTCTCATCGTAGTCAACACTTTGACCTTGTCGAAAACCTTTTGCGACAATTCTAGCTTTGTAGATAGTAACACTACTATCAGCGTCCGTCTTCCTCTTGAAGATCCATTTATACTTAATGACTCACCGATCATCTGGCAAGTCAATCAAAGTCTACACTTTGTTCTCATACATGGATCATATCTCAGATTTCATGGCCTCAAGCGATTTCGCGGAATCTGGGCTCATCATCGCTTCCTCATAGTTCGTAGGTTTGTCATGGTCAAGTAACATGACCTCCAGAACAGGATTACCGTACCACTCTGGTGCGGACCTCACTCTGTTTTACCTACGAGGTTCGGTAGTAACTTGATCTGAAGTTACATGATCATCATCATTAGCTTCCTCACTAATTGGTGTAGTAGTCACAGGAACAGATTTCTGTGATGAACTACTTTCAAGGTACATATTACCTTATCAAGCTCTACTTTCCTCCCACTCACTTCTTTCGAGAGAAACTCCTTCTCTAGAAAGGATCCATTATTAGCAACGAATGTTTTGCCTTCGGATCTGTGATAGAAGGTGTACCCAACAGTTTCCTTTGGGTATTCTATGAAGACGCACTTCTCCGATTTGGGTTCGAGCTTATCAGGTTGAAAACTTTTTTCATATAAGCATCGCAACTCCAAACTTTAAGAAACGACAGCTTAGGTTTACTGCTAAACCATAGTTCATACGGTGTCGTCTCAACGGATTTAGATGGTGCCCTATTAAACGTGAATGCAGCTGTCTCTAATGCATAACCCCAAAATGATATTGGTAAATCAGTAAGAGATATCATTGATCGCACCATATCAAAATAAAGTACGATTACGACGTTCGGACACACCATAACGTTGTGGTGTTCCAGGTGGCGTGAGCTATGAAACTATTCCACATTGTTTTAATTGAAGACCAAACTCGTAACTCAAATATTCATCTCCATGATCAGATCGCAGAAACTTTGTTTTCTTGTTACGATGATTTTCCACTTCACTCTGAAATTTTTTGAACCTTTCAACTATTTTAGACTTATGTTTCATCAAGTAGATATACCCATATCTGCTCAAATCATCTTGTGAAGGTCAGAAAATAACGATATTTGCCACGAGCATCAATACTCATTGGATTGCATACATCGGTATGTATTATTTCCAATAAGTCAGTAGCTTGTTCCATTGTTTCGAAGAATGGAGTTTTAGTCATCTTGCCCAAAAAGGCATGGTTCGCAAGCATCAAATGATTCATAACCAAGTGATTCCGAAAATCCATCTTTATGGAGTTTCTTTATGCGCTTTACACTGATATGACCCAAACAGCAGTGCCACAAATAAGTTGCACTATCATTATTAACTTTGCATCTTTTGGCATCAATATTATGAATATGTGTATCACTACGATCGAGATCCAATAAACTATTTTCATTGGGTGTATAACCATCGAAAGTCTTATTCATGTAAACAGAATAACAATTATTCTTTATCAAATGAATAACCGTATCGCAATAAACATGATCAAATCATATTCATGCTCAACGCAAATGCTAAATAACATTTATTTAGGTTTAACACTAATCTCGAAAATATAGGGAGTGTGTGATGATGATTATATCAATCTTGGAACTATTTTCAACACTCATCGTCACTTCCCCTTCAACTAGTCTCTGTTTATTCTGCAACTCCTGTTTCGAGTTACTAATCTTAGCAACCGAACAAGTATCAAATACTCCGGGGCTTCTATAAACACTAGTAAGGCACACATCAATAACCTGTATATCAAATATACCCTTGTTCACTTTTCCATCCTTCTTATCCACCAAATATTCAGGGCATTTCCGCTTCCAGTGACCATTTCCTTTGCAGTGTAAGCACTCAGTTTCAGGCTTTGGTCCAGCTTTGGTCTTCTTCTCGGGAGTGACAACTTGTTTGCCATTTTACTTGAAGTTTCCCTTTCTTTCCCTTTGCCCTTTTCTTGAAACTAGTGATCTTGTCAATCATCAACACTTGATGCTCTTTCTTGATTTCTACCTTCGTCGATTTCAACATCACGAAGAGCTCGAGAATCGTTTTCGTCATCCCTTGCATACTATAGTTCATCACGAAGTTCTAGTAACTTAGTGATGGTGATTAGAGAATTCTGTCAATCACTATCTTATCTAGAAGATTAACTCCCACTTGATTCAAGCGATTGAAGTACCGAGACAATCTGAGCGCATGCTCACTAGTTGAGCGATTCTCCTCCATCTTTTAGCTATAGAACTTGTTGGAGACTTCATATCTCTCAACTCGGGTATTTGCTTGAAATATTAACTTCAATTCCTGGAACATCTCATATGGTCCATGACATTCAAAACATCTTTGAAGTCCCGATTCTAAGCCATTAAGCATGGTGCACTAAACTATCAAGTAGTCATCATATTGAGCTAGCCAAACATTCATAACGTCTGCATCTGCTCCTGCAATAGGTTTGTCACCTAGCGGTGCATCAAGGACATAATTCTACTATGCAGCAATGAGGATAAACCTCAGATCACGGATCCAATCCGCATCATTGCTACTAACATCTTTCAATACATTTTTCTCAAGGAACATATCAAAATAAACATATGAAAGCAACAACGCAAGCTATTGATCTTACAACATAATTTGCAAAATACTACCAGGACTAAGTTCATGATAAATTTAAATTCAATTAATCATATTACTTAAGAACTCCCACTTAGACAGACATCTCTCTAGTCATCTAAGTGATCACGTGATCCAAATCAACTAAACCATAACCGATCATCACTATATGATTCACGCTCGACCTTTCGGTCTCCGTGTTCCGAGGCCATATCTGCATATGCTAGGCTCGTCAAGTTTAACCTGAGTATTCTGCATGTGCAAAACTGGCTTGCACCCGTTGTAGATGGACGTAGAGCTTATCACACCCGATCATCACGTGGTGTCTGGGCACGACGAACTTTGGCAACGGTGCATACTCAGGGAGAACACTTCTTGATAATTTAGTGAGAGATCATCTTAAAATGCTACCGTCAATCAAAGCAAGATAAGATGCATAAAAGATAAACATCACATGCAATCAATATAAGTGATATGATATGGCCATTCATCATCTTGTGCTTGTGATCTCCATCTCCGCAGCACCATCATGATCACCATCGTCACCGGCGCGACACCTTGAT
Organism: Triticum timopheevii; assembly: GCA_963921465.1. Lineage (NCBI taxonomy): Eukaryota > Viridiplantae > Streptophyta > Magnoliopsida > Poales > Poaceae > Triticum > Triticum timopheevii. Next base: position 113,657,859 of record OY997270.1, read on the forward strand.
CTCCATCGTAGCATCGTTGTCGTTTACGCCGTCTATTGCTTCTACGACTATCGCTACCGCTTAGTGATAAAGTAAAGCAATTACAGGGCGTTTGCATTTCATACAATAAAGCGACAACCATATGGCTCCTGCCAGTTTCCGATAACTTCGGTTACAAAACATGATCATCTCATACAATAAAATATAGCATCACGTCTTGACCATATCACATCTCAACATGCCCTGCAAAAACAAGTTAGACGTCCTCTACTTTGTTGTTGCAAATTTTACGTGGCTGCTACGGGCTGAGCAAGAACCGTTCTTACCTACGCATCAAAACCACAACGATATTTCGTCAAGTTGGTGCTGTTTCAACCTTCGCAAGGACCGGGCGTAGCCACACTCGGTTCAACTAAAGTTGGAGAAACTGGCACCCGCTAGTCACCTGTGTGCAAAGCATGGCGGTAAAACCAGTCTCGCGTAAGCGTACGCGTAATGTCGGTCCGGGCCGCTTCATCCAACAATACCGCCGAACCAAAGTATGACATGCTGGTAAGCAGTATGACTTGTATCGCCCACAACTCATTTGTGTTCTACTCGTGCATATAACATCAACGCATAAAACCTAGGCTCGGATGTCACTGTTGGGGAACGTAGTAATTTCAAAAATTTCCTACGCACACGCAAGATCATGGTGATGGCATAGCAACGAGAGGGGAGAGTGTTTGTCTACGTACCCTCGTAGACCGTTAAGCGGAAGCGTTATGACAACGCGGTTGATGTAGTCGTACGTCTTCACGATTCGACCGATCCAAGCACCGAACGTACGGCACCTCCGTGTTCAGCACACGTCCAGCTCGATGACGTCCTCCGGGCTCCAATCCAGTGAAGCGTCGGGGATGAGTTCCGTCAGCACGACGGCGTGGTGACGATGATGATGTTCTACCGGCGCAGGGCTTCAACTAAACTCCGCGACGATATGACCGAGGTGGAATATGGTGGAGGGGGGCACCGCACACGGCTAAGGAACGATCCGTAGATCAACTTGTGTCTATGGGGTGCCCCCTGCCCCCGTATATAAAGGAGTGGAGGAGGGGGAGGGCCGGCCCTCTCTATGGCGCGCCCTAGGGGAGTCCTACTCCCACCGGGAGTAGGATTCCCCCTTTCCTAGTAGAACTAGGAACCCTTCCATGTAGTAGGAGTAGGAGAGAAGGAAAGGGAAGAGAGAAGGAGAAGGAAGGAAGGGGGCGCCCCCCTCCCTAGTCCAATTCGGACTTGTCCAAGGGGAGGGATGCGGCCACCCTTTTGGCCCTTTCTCTCCTTTCCCGTATGGCCCATTGAAGCCCAATACAAATTCCCATATCTCTCCGGTACTCCGAAAAATACCCGAATCACTCGGAACCTTTCCGAACTCCGAATATAGTCATCCAATATATCGATCTTTACGTCTCGACCATTTCGAGACTCCTTGTCATGTCCCCGATATCATCTGGGACTCCGAACTCCTTCGGTACATCAAAACTTATAAACTCATAATAAAACTGTCATAGAAACCTTAAGCGTGCGGACCCTACGGGTTCGAGAACTATGTAGACATAACCGAGACACGTTTCCGGTCAATAACCAATAGTGGAACCTGGATGTTCATATTGGCTCCTACATATTCTACGAAGATCTTTATCGGTCAAACCGCATAACAACATACATTGTTGCCTTTGTCATCGGTATGTTACTCGCCCGAGATTCGATCGCCGGTATCCAATACCTAGTTCAATCTCGTTACCGGCAAGTCTCTTTACTCGTTCTGTAATACATCATCCCGTAACTAACTCATTAGTTACAATTCTTGCAAGGCTTAAGTGATGTGTATTACCGAGAGGGCCCAGAGATACCTATCCGACAATTGGAGTGACAAAACCTAATCTCGAAATACGCCAACCCAACATGTACCTTCGGAGACACCTGTAGAGCACCTTTATAATCACCTAGTTACGTTGTGACGTTTGGTAGCACACAAAGTGTTCCTCCGGTAAACGGGAGTTGCATAATCTCATAGTTGTAGGAACTTTGTATAAGTCATGAAGAAAGCAATAGCAACATACTAAACGATCAAGTGCTAGGCTAACGAAATGGGTCAAGTCAATCACATCATTCTTCTAATGATGTGATCCCGTTAATCAAATGACAACACATGTCTATGGTTAGGGAACATAACCATCTTTGATTAATGAGCTAGTCAAGTAGAGGCATACTAGTGACATTAAGTTTGTCTATGTATTCACACATGTATCATGTTTCCGGTTAATACAATTCTAGCATGAATAAAAAACATTTATCATGAAATAAGGAAATAAATAATAACTTTATTATTGCCTCTAGGGCATATTTCCTTCATGACAAGCCGTCTCAACCGCTTCTGCCCAAAAGTGTTTTGGCATCTTGTATTCATCAAGCATCATTCTTGCCATTTCGATGAGCGTCTGGTTCTTCCTCTCAACAACTCCATTTTGTTGAGGTGTGTACGTAGCCGAGAACTCATGTGAGATCCCTTCTTCATCAAGAAAGGTGTCCACATTGGCGTTCTTGAACTCTGTTTCGTTGTCGCTGCGAACCTTCTTGATCTTCACTTCAAATTGGTTTTGGGCCTTCCTAGCGAAGTTTTTGAAGATCTTTTGAACCTGTGATTTATCATCGAGAAAGAACACCCACGTAAACCTTAAAAAATCATCAATGATGACTAGTCCAAACGAGTTACCACCAAGACTCTTGTAGGCGTTGGGACCGAAGAGATCCATGTGAAGTAGCTCGAGCGGTCTTCTCGTGGTCATGATGTTCTTCATGGGGTGGCTTCCTCCAACCTGTTTTCCTGCTAGGCAAGCGCTGCAAAGTCTATCCTTATCAAATATGACATCTTTAACACCAAGGATATGATCACCTTTAATAAGCTTGTCAAGGTTTCGCATGCCCACATGACCTAACCGTCTATGCCACAACCAGCCTTTGGAAGACTTAGCAATTAAGCAAGTTCTAGGTTGAGCCTTTTACTAAAGTCAAAAATGTATAGATTGCCTCTATGTATGCCAGTAAAGACCATTTTATGATTATCTCTTCGAAACACTTGGCAATATAGTTTAGTAAATAGGACATTGAAACCAAATTCAACTAGTCTAGATACAGAAAGCAAGTTATAGCCAAGAGATTCAATGAGCATAACATTTTGTATGGAGCTGTCATGTGAGATGGCCACCTTACCGAGGCCAACCACCTTACCCTATGAGTTATCACCGAAGGTGACATACTTTCGAGGGCTGTCATTTTCAACAAGCTCAGGAAACATATCTTTATCTCCGGTCATGTGATCGGTACATCCACTATCGAGGAACCATTCCTTTCCTCCTGCCATGTAGCCGCGAAGATTAGCCATAAGACCAAAGTGTCTCATAGACTCTTCAAGATCAAAGTCATTATCATCATCCTCATCATAGTATCCATGCTCAACATCATCTTGCAAATGATTATTTCCTAGAGAGAGTGATTCATTAGATATATGATTTTGACGATGTTTATCCATATGAATTCTAATAGCTTCAGAAATAATATTGCTAATGATTCCAACATCTCCTTTGGCACGCATAAGATTTGTAACCTCAAATAAGCACTCTCCAAATCTAGGATCATTGGGATTCATCTTATTCAAAGCAACAGACTTGTGAATAATCTCATCTAAGTTTTTCAAGGAATAGTTAGGAAATCGTTCCTCAAGAAATCTCCATATAGTATAAGCACAATCAAGAGTAGGCAAGTGACCAATCAAATTTCTAGGCAATCCTCTAATGATAAGATTGATAGTTCTAAGATTGTGAATCATGTCAAGAGACTCATCATGGGTAGGATGCAAGGGATCAACACGGGGTTCACAAGGAGTAGTAATGTATGAAAAATTCCAAGCATCTCATTTTTCCACACACTAAAGAACTCTCCATCAAGCAAAGGCACTCTACGTCTAAGACTCCCCAACGTAGACTCATCCATCTTCCTCTAATGGTGATTAAACCAAAGCAATGAAGACCAAGGCTTTGATACCGATTGAAAGGATCGAGAAGAGGTGTCTAGAGGGGCGGGGGGGGGGGGGGGGTGATTAGACCCTCAACAAACAAAGTTGGTTTTTAAGTATTTCAAGTTGAGGTGGTAGATTAACACAATTTCAAGCATACACCTTACAATTGAAGCAATCATGCAAAGAGTATGTGAGCAGCGGAAAGTAAAGCATGAAACTTGCAAGTAAGTAAAGGGATGGGATTGGAGTGTGCAAACGCAATTGGAGACACAGAGATTTTTGGCGTGGTTCCGATAGGTGGTGCTATCGTAAATCCACGTTGATGGAGAATTCAACCCACGGAGGGTAACGACGGCGCGAGTCCACGGAGGGCTCCACCCACGAAGGGTCCACGAAGAAGCAACCTTGTCTATCCCATCATGGCTATTGCCCATGAAGGACTTGCCTCACTAGGGTAGATCTTCACGAAGTAGGCGATCTCCTTGCCCTTACAAACTCCTTGGTTCAACTCCACAATCTTGACGGAGGCTCCCAAGTGACACATAACCAATCTAGGAGACACCACTCTCCAAAAGGTAATAGATGGTGTGTTATTGATGATCTCCTTGCTCTTGTGCTTCAAATGATAGTCTCCCCAACACTCAACTCTCCCTCACAGATTTGGCTATGGTGGAAAGATGATTTGAGTGGAAAGCAACTTGGGAAAGGCTAGAGATCAAGATTCATATGGTAGGATTGGAATATCTTGGTCTCAACACATGAGTAGGTGGTTCTTTCTCAGAAAATGAGTAGTGGCAGTGTAGGTTTGTTCTGATGACTCTCTTCATGAATGAAGAGTGGGTGGAGGGGTATATATAGCTTACACACAAAATCTAACCATTACACACAGATTCCCAAACTTAGTGGGACCGAATCAGCAAACTCGGTCAGACCGATCCAGGCAAAAATGTGAACGTTAGGAATGTTGGTGGGACTGATATAGTCATCTTGGTGGGACCGATGTGCTGGGGTTAGGGTAAAACCTCAACTCGGTTTGACCGATTACTCAAACTCGGTTGGACCAACTTTGGTAATAAGTAAACAGAGGATTGTTTAAGCAAACTCGATGGGACCGACTGAACAAACTCGGTGGGACCAATTTTGTTGCAGTAGACCACATAGAGATTGCAAGCCGAGCTCGGTGAAACCGAGACCAAAGTGACTAGGGTTTGGCAGTGGCTGAATAAGATGAAACTCGGTGGCGCCGGATAGACAAAGTCGGTGGGACCGAGTTTGACATTTAGGTTTAGGACATATGTGGGTGTGAGAAAGTGGCTGAGGGTTTTGGAGCATATCACTGAGCACATTGAGCAAGCAATCCATTAAGCAATCCCCTAAGGCTTGGTATAGGCATTTGTGGCTGCATCGAGGCTTGTGACTAAGTAAGAACGACATCTTTGACAGGGAGCCTGGGAGAAAGATAATCAACTCGCCGAGGTATTTGACCAGACAAAGGGGAAGCTGAACACTGCTCTAAGTGAGGTGGAGCGTGTAAGGGAATTCCCCCAAGAAGCACATGGTAAGCCTCTCTGTTTCATCTTTATTGCTTTTGATTCGATTATCCCTCAGTTGTATGACATGGTGTACTTCAGCAGCTCAAGCCCTTGGTCACCTAGAAAGGGATCTTGAACCGGCCTGCGAAGATCCGCATTATGCAGAAGCGCAGTGGTAAGCTGGCCAACATGTGTTGGCCGGAAGAAGGGAAGACACAAGCGCGCTTAGAGCTAAAAATGCTCAACAAGCGCAGGTGATTGAGAATCTAAAATCTCAACTGGCCACTGCCCAGGCGAAGGAGAGATAAACGAGTGAAGCAATTTTTGGTAACCTTCTGAAGATGGCTTCCTGGTTGTAATGTCATGAAATATAATCATCGGGCTAATATGTGTTTTCCTGGCAGTTTCTTTGGTTAGTTAGCCCCTTGAGTCTACTCAACTATTGCCCGAGGATGCCATGACTCATCTGGCCGTAGTGCATGGAGATGCTCGGAAGGTGATGAAGGGAGTATTTAAGGCTTTATGGCCCGAGGAGCAACACGTGCCTGAAGAGATGGCGGTCCTTGCCGAGCGTCTTAAGAGCACTCGACGCCAGATTCGGGCCTGGACGATATTGGCCTGCCGCGTGGGAGCGAGGGAGGCCTGAGCCAGGGTCAAGGTAGGGCCCATGGGGCCTAACAGGGATGAAATACCCACAAACCTTGTGTATGAAAATGTCATGCCTACCGCTCGCTTTTCGCAAAAAGGTTGCACCCTCCATACCTTGATAGATGGTCTAGACCAAGTGTAATTAAGTGTTTGTGTACGACTCTATGTATTAAAGTACTTTATGTCATTAATCAATCTGCTCATTCAAACTTTTTCAACTAGCCATCAGCTTCTACCTCCCCGTCTAGTGGCCGAGGAGTGTGATATGTCTCCGTCGGATATATAATTTTTCATTATTTCATGCTAATATTCTGCAGCTTTCATATACTTTTGACAAGATTTTTTTATTATTTTTGGGACTAACATATTGATCCAGTGCCCAGTGCCAGTTCATGTTTGTTGTATGTTTTTTGTTTCGCATAATATCATACCAAACGAAGTCCCAACGCGATAAAAATTTATGGAGAATTATTTTGGAATATATGTGATTTTTGGAAAAAAGAATCCATGCGAGACGATGCCCAAGGGGGCCACAAGCCCGGAGGGCGCGCCCCCTACCTAGGCGCGCCTGACAGGCTTGCGGGTCCCCTATAAGGCAGTTTTACCTTAGTGAATGTTAGTAGTTGTGGATGCTTGCTAATAGTTCCAATCATAAGTGCGTAGAATTTCAAGTAAGGGATGACATGCAAGTAGTGGCCTCTCCCACATAAAAACTTGCTATCGGTCTAGTAACTTAGCCAATTGCATAGGGACAATTGCGCAAATCCTACCTCCACTTTTCCACACTCGCTATACTAACCTAATTGTACTTTTAATAAAACAATGCCTAACTTTTATTTTCATGTTCTTTATTATCTTGCAAACCTATCACTTTACACCTACAAAAAACTTCTAGTTTCATACTTATTCTAGGTAAAGCAAATGTTAAGTGTGTGTAGAGTTGTATTAGTGGTCGATAGAACCTGAGGAGAATATGAATTCTACCTTTAGCTCCTCGTTTGGTTCGACACTCTTATTTATTTGAAAAGCTACAATTGATCCACTATGCTTCTGGGTTATCAAGACCTTTTTCTGGTGTCATTGCCTCTTGTGTGCGCTTGTTTGCTTTATGACTAAGTAGTTTTTATTTTCTGTTCTGAGTCGTTCTCTATCTTTAGTTATGGATATGGAACACGAAATACCAAAAAAATAGTTGTACTTGCTACTCATGGAGATGGGGAACCTCCTAAAACCCTCGATGCTCATTATGTGGAAAACATTAGATACTACTTTGATAATCCTGATAAATCTCCATTCAACTTGATAATGGGAGATACTTTGGATCACCGGGAATACTTTAGGGATTATCGCTTGACTCAAAAAGGGAAACTCTTATGGGATCAAATTGATTGTTTGCAATGATATGCTTGGAATTTATGCTTGAGATATGATTATACTTGCTGCTCTAGGATGAAGGCTCCACACATTCCCTTTTCATGTGGATTTAATGATAATAAAACCTTAGCTTCTTATGCTAATGGTGTATATGATTACTATGATGTGGAATGAATAGAAGAATTTGTCGCTTTTAAGGGTGCTTATGAAATTGAATCTTTGTTTGAAAAGTATGAAGATTGTGATGATGCTTACAGATCTGAAAATTTTGCTATACTTAAATATTGCTATGAGAATTATGAATACAATGCCGATATCGATGCATTTATTGAGAAAGTCTCTATTGTACAAGAAGAGACTAATATTTTGCAGGAAGCCATGGAAGAAGAAATTGATGATATTGTGAGCTCATTGAATGAAAAAGATGAGGAGGAGAGCGAAGAACAAAAGGAGCAAGAGTGGATTGATCACCAGTGCCCACCTTCTAATGAGATTAACTATTCGACTCATACATTATTTAATTTCCCTTTGTTCTTACTGAAGGATGAGTGCTATGATGCTTGCTATGATACCTTGGATTCATTTGAAACATCCCTTTTTGATGAAACTGATGCTTGCTATGCTTATGGCCATGATGCCAATATGAATTATGATTATGGAGATGAACTTGCTAGAGTTCCTTATGCTAATAAGGAAATTTTTGCCATTGCACCCACACATGATAGTCCTATTATATTTTTGAATTCTCCTGCTACACTATATCAGAGAAGTTTGCGCTTATTAAAGATTATATTAATGGGTTGTGTTTTACTATTGTGCATGATGATTTTGATGGATATAATATGCGTGTGCTTGCTGCTCCTACTTGCAGTTATTACGAGGGAGGAACTACATCACTGCCTCTCTATGTTTCCAATATGATAAAATTGCAGGAAATTTATACTATGCATTGGCCTTTACGTGATGTGCATGAGTTATTCTTTTATGACTTGCATGATATATATATATGTTGATTTGTGCTCACTATGAAATTACAAATCATTGTTAATTTAAGATTGGCTTTGATATACCTTGGGATCCGGGTGGATCAATTACTTGAGCACTATAGGCCTAGCTTAATGGCTTTAAAGAAAGCGCCGCCTGGGAGACAACCTGGAAGTTTTAGAGAGTCATTTATTTCTGTTGTGTGCTTTTAATAAGTTTAAAAATAAAAAATATAGAGGGAAACCTAAGAACTTTTCAAAAAGAAAAGTGAAAGCAAGAAAGACGAGCACCGCTGAAGTGGGGGATATCCTTGAACTTGTTCATGCCTATGGAAACTTTGTGAATGTTGAATTACAGAAACTTTTCAACAAAAATAATTATCCCCTTGTACAAATCCACTGTATTATAAAAATAATGTGCCAAGATTTGCCTTTAGGATGTTTGAATTGCTTGTTTGGTATGTGAAGTGCAAAAACAAAAACTTTGGCTTTACTGCGTGAATTTACATTTTTTACAGATATGTCAAAAGTTTCTAAAAAATTTACACGGTACTGATATGCAAACTTTTTATTTTTCCTATTTTTCAGATTTTTTCGAGTTACATAAGTATGTGTACCATCTGCATCTTTACGGACTGTCTCGTTTTCACAGATTGTAGTTATAGTTTCGTTATTTGCTTATGTTTGAAATCTTGTTGAGCCCCGTTAACTTGAGAGACATAGATGTGGTAGCATACAATCGGGAATGTTGGATTATAATTATACAATAATGTTACAACATGACATGAAAGGGATTTGATGTTATATGTACTAACCCCTCTAATAAAAAGTTTGGTAAAGTTTTGTGTGGATGAAGTGTTCAAAGATCGAGGAAGTATAAATATGAGGAGAATAAGGAGAGGCAAAAGTTCAAGCTTGGGGATGCCCAAGGCACCGCAAGTAAATATTAAAGGAGACTCAAGTGTCAAACCTTGGGGATGCCCCGAAAGGTGAGGGAGTCCTGGATTAAGGGGTCCTCGGACAACCGGACTATTAACATAGGCCGGACTGTTGGGCTATGAAGATACAAGACAGAAGACTTCTTCCCGTGTCTGGATGGGACTCTCCTTGGCGTGGAAGGCAAGCTTGGCTATTCGGATATGTAGATTCCTTTCTCTGTAACCGACCTTATATAACCCTAGCCCCCTCCGGTGTCTATATAAACCAGAGGGTTTAGTCCATAGACGACAATCATAATCTCATAGGCTAGACTTCTAGGGTTTTAGCCATAACGATCTCGTGGTAGATCAACTCTTGTAATACTCATATTCATCAAGATCAATCAAGCAGGAAGTAGGGTATTACCTTCATAGAGAGGGCCCGAACCTGGGTAAACATCGTGTCCCCCGCCTCCTGTTACCACCTGTCAGATTTCGGGTTCCGGCAGACCCTTGAGGTTCGAACACTGGGGTGCGCGCGGGGATTTCTCCCTCTACCTACCTGCACCCCGCTGACTCGCTAGGATCTAAACTACGGAAGGAACAACACAAGAGACACAGAGTTTATACTGGTTCAGGCCACCATCGCGGTGTAATACCCTACTCCAGTGTGTGGTGTGGTGGATTGCCTCTTGGGCTGATGATGAACAATACAAGGAAGAACAGCCTCGTGAGGGTCTGTTCTTGGCTAGGGCCATGAACTGCGAGGAGGAGTTCAGTCGCTCTCTCTACTAGTTTCTTGGCGAGGATCCTATCTATCTCTACCTTGTGGTGGCTAGTCCTATTTATAGGCAAAGGCCCTGGGCCTCTTCCCAAATATTGAGTGGGAAGGGCGCCAACAATTGGCCATTTTTGAAGGGGAACATCTGGTACACTTATCCTGACTAAAGTTGGTCTTCGTCTGTTAAAGGCTCTGGTGGTGATGCCTGCTTGGGCTCCACAATGACTTCCTTCCTGCCGTTGGGCTGGTCTTGGTCTTGTTGCACCGAAATGGATGCCTTTGCTTGATGCTCTCGCCTGCGCTTGCTCCCTTTGCACCAAAGAGGAAAGGAGGACACTACGCGGGCTGGCGCCCGACTGGCGCCCTTGGTCGTCATGGCTTGCGTCATGGGCACCTCGTGAGGTACCCCGCCTTGAACTCTCTGCCTCCTCATGAGCCAGCCTGATGAGGCCGTGCCTGAGGAAGCTCCTTGTCGTCCGCCCCGCAAGGCTTGGTGTTGGGGAACGTAGCAGAAATTCAAAATTTTCCTACGTGTCACCAAGATCAATCTATGGAGAGACTAGCAACGAGGGGAAGGAGAGTGCATCTACATACCCTTGTAGATCGCTAAGCGGAAGCGTTCAAGTGAACGGGGTTGATGGAGTCGTACTCGTCGTGATTCAGATCACCGATGATCCTAGTGCCGAACGGATGGCACCTCCGCGTTCAACACACGTACAGCCCGGTGACGTCTCCCACGCCTTGATCCAGCAAGGGGAGAGGGAGAGGATGAGGAAGACTCCATCCAGCAGCAGCACAACGGCGTGGTGGTGATGGAGGAGCGTGGTGGTCCAGCAGGGCTTCGCCAAGCACCGCGAGATATGAGGAGAAGGGAGAGAGGTAGGGCTGCGCCAAGAGGAGAAGGTCTCATGTTATGGGAAGCCCCTAGGCCTCACTATTTATAGGGGGAAGGGGGGGGGGGGTTGCGCCCCCCTCTAGGGTTTCCCCCCCCCCCCAAAGGGGTGCGGCTAGCCCTAGATGGTAAAGGGGGCGGCGGCCAAGAGGGGGAGGAGAGGGTGGCGCAGGGAGCATGGGCCTTAGGGCCCATCTGCCCTAGGGTTTGCCCCCTCCCACTCTCCCCTGCGCCTTGGGCCCCTTGTGGGGGGCGCACCAGCCCACCTGGGGCTGGTTCCCTCCCACACATGGCCCATGCAGCCCTCCGGGGTTGGTGGCCCCACTTGGTGGACCCCCGGGACCCTCCCGGTGGTCCCGGTACTTTACCGATAAAACCCGAAACTTTTCCGGTGACCAAAACAGGACTTCCCATATATAAATCTTTACCTCCGGACCATTCCGGAACTCCTCGTGACGTCCGGGATCTCATCCGGGACACCGAACAACATTCGGTAACCACATACAAACTTCCTTTATAACCCTAGCGTCATCGAACCTTAAGTGTGTAGACCCTACAGGTTCGGGAGACATGCAGACATGACCGAGATGTTCTCCGGTCAATAACCAACAGCAGGATCTAGATACCCATGATGGCTCCCACATGTTCCACGATGATCTCATCGGATGAACCACGATGTCAAGGACTTGATCCATCCCGTATGCAATTCCCTTTGTCTAGCGGTATTTTACTTGCCCGAGATTCAATCGTCGGCATACCGATACCTTGTTCAATCTCGTTACCGGCAAGTCTCTTTACTCGTTCCGTAACACATCATCCCGTGATCAACCCCTTGATCACATTGTGCACATTATGATGATGTCCTACCGAGTGGGCCCAGAGATACCTCTCCGTTTACACGGAGTGACAAATCCCAGTCTCGATTCGTGCCAACCCAACAGACACTTTCGGAGATACCTGTAATGCACCTTTATAGCCACCCAGTTACGTTGTGACGTTTGATACGCCCAAAGCACTCCTACGGTATCCGGGAGTTGCACAATCTCATGGTCTAAGGAAATGATACTTGACATTAGAAAAGCTTTAGCATACGAACTACGATCTTTGTGCTAGGCTTAGGATTGGGTCTTGTCCATCACATCATTCTCCTAATGATGTGATCCCGTTATCAACGACATCCAATGTCCATAGCCAGGAAATCATGACTATCTGTTGATCACAATGAGCTAGTCAACTAGAGGCTCACTAGGGACATATTGTGGTCTATGTATTCACACGTGTATTACGATTTCCGGATAATACAGTTATAGCATGAATAAAAGACAATTATCATGAACAAGGAAATATAATAATAATCAGTTTATTATTGCCTCTAGGGCATATTTCCAACAGTCTCCCACTTGCACTAGAGTCAATAATCCAGTTCACATCAATATGTGATTAACACTCAAGGAGTTCTGGGTTTGATCATGTTATGATTGTGAGAGATGTTATAGTCAACGGGTCTGAACCTTTCAGATCCGTGTGTGCTTTACAAATCTCTATGCCATCTCCTAGATGTAGCTACCACGTTCTATTTGGAGCTATTCCAAATAACTGTTCTACTATACGAATCCAGTTTACTTCTTAGAATAATCTGGATTAGTGTCAAAGTTTGCATCGGCGTAACCCTTTACGACGAACTCTTTTACCACCTCCATAATCGAGAAAATTCCCTAGTCCACTAGTTACTAAGGATAACTTTGACCGCTGTCCTGTGATCCATTCTTGGATCACTCTTGTACCCCTTGACTGACTCATGGCAAGGCACACTTCAGGTGCGGTACACAGCATAGCATACTGTAGAGCCTATGTCTTAAGCATAGGGGACGACCTTCGTCCTTTCTCTCTATTCTGCCGTGGTCGAGCTTTAAGTCTTAACTTCATACTTTACAACTCAGGCAAGAACTCCTTCTTTGACTGGTCCATCTTGAACACCTTCAAGATCATGTCAAGGTATGTGCTCATTTGAAAGTACCATTAAGCGTTTTGATCCATCCTTATAGATCTTGATGCTCGATGCTCAAGTAGCTTAATCCAGGCTTTCCATTGAAAAACACTTTCCAAATAACCCTATATGCTTTCCAGAAATTCTACGTCATTTCTGATCAACAATTATCAGAAATTCTATAGTGCTCCCACTCACTTCTTTGGAAATACAAGTTTCTCATAAACTTTGTATAAACCCAAAATCTTTGATCATCTTATCAAAGCATACATTCCAACTCCGAGATGCTTACTCCAGTCCTTAGAAGGATTACTGGAGCTTTGCATACTTATTAGCATCTTTCAGGATTGACAAAACCTTCCGGTTGTATCACATACAACCTTTCCTCAAGAAAATCGTCGAGGAAACAATGTTTTGACATCCTATCTGCAAGATTTCATAAACAATGCAGTAATCGCTAATATAATTCCAACAGACTCTTAGCATCGCTACGAGTGAGAAAGTCTCACCGTAGTCAACTCCTTGAACTTGTCGGGAAACATCTTAATGACAAGTCGAGCTTTCCCAATGGTGACACTTACCATCATTGTCTGTCTTTCTTTCAAAATCCATCTGTACTCAATAGCCTTACGACCATTGAGCCGTTCTGCCAAAGTCTACACTTTGTTTTCATACATGGATCCTCTCTCGGATTTTATGGCCTCGAGCCATTCATCGGAATCCGGGCCCACCATCGCTTCTCCATAGCTCGTAGGTTCATTGTTGTCCAGCAACATGACTTCCAAGACAGGATTATGTACCACTCTGAAGTAGTACGCATCCTTGTCATCCCATGAGGTTTGGTAGTGACTTGATCCGAAGTTTCATGATCAATATCATAAGCTTCCACTTCAATTGGTGTAGGTGCCACAGGAACAACTCCCTGTGCCCTGCCATACACTAGTTGAAGAGACGGTTCAATAACCTCATCAAGCCTCCACCATCCTCCCACTCAATTCTTTCGAGAGAAACTTTTCCTCGTGAAAGGACCCGATTCTAGAAACAATCCCTTATTGCTTTTGGATCTGAGATAGGAGGTATACCCTACTGTTTTGGGTGTCCTATGAAGATGCATTTATCCGCTTTGGGTTCGAGCTTATCAGCCTGAAACTTTTTCACATAAGCGTCGCAGCCCCAAACTTTCAAGAAACGACAGCTTAGGTTTCTCTAAACCATAGTTCATACGGTGTCATCTCAACGGAATTACGTGGTGCCCTATTAAAGTGAATGTGGTTGTCTCTAATGCCTAAACCATAAACGATAGTGGTAATTCGATAAGAGACATCATGGTATGCACCATATCCAATAGGGTGCAACTATGATGTTCGGACACACCATCACACTATGGCGTTCCAGGCGGTATTAATTGCGAAACAATTTCCACAATGCCTTAATTGTGTGCCAAAACTCGTAACTCAGATATTCATCTCTATGATCATATCATAGACATTTTATCCTCTTGTCACAATGATCTTCTACTTCACTCTGAAATTACTTGAACCATTCAATAATTCAGACTTGTGTTTCATCAAGTAAATATACTCAACATCTACTCGAATCATTTGTGAAGTAAGAACATAACGATATTCACTGCATGCCTCAGCACTCATTGGACTGCACACATCAAAATGTGTTACTTCCAACAAGTTGCTATCTTGTTCCATTTTACTGAAAACGAGGCTTTCAGTCATCTTGCCCATGTGGTATGATTTGCATGTCTCAAGTGATTAAAAATCAAGTGAGTCCAAACGGTCCATTTGCATGGAGTTTCTTCATGCATATACACCAATAGACGTGGTTCGCATGTCTCAAACTTTTCAAAAACGAGTGAGCCCAAAGATCCATCAACATGGAGCTTCTTCATGCGTTTTATACCGATATGACTTATGTGGTAGTGCCACAAGTAGGTGGTACTATCATTACTATCTTTTGGCATGAAAATGTGTATCACTACGATCAAGATTCAATGAACCATTCATTTTAGGTGCATGACCATTGAAGGTATTATTCAAATAAACAGAGTAACCATTATTCTCCTTAAATGAATAACCGTATCGCGATAGACATAATCCAATCATGTCTATGCTCAACGTAAACACCAAATAACCATTATTTAGGTTTAACACCAATCTCGATGGTAGAGGGAGCGTGCGATGCATGATCATATCAACATTGGAAACACTTCCAACATCATATCGTCAGATCACCTTTAGCTAGTCTCCGTTTATTCCGTAGCTTTTATTTTGAGTTACTAACACTTAGCAACCGAACCGGTATCTTAATACCCTGGTGCTACTAGGAGTACTAGTAAAGTACACATCAACACAATGTATATCCAATATACTTCTATCGACCTTGCCAGCCTTATCATCTACCAAGTATCTAGGGTAATTCTGCTCCAGTGGCTGTTCCCCTTATTCCAGAAGCACTTAGTCTCGGGTTTGGGTTCAACCTTGGGTTTCTTTACTAGAGCAGCAGCTGAATTGCCGTTTCATGAAGTATCCCTTTGTTCCCTTGCCCTTCTTGAAACTAGTGGTTTCACCAACCATCAACAATTGATGCTCCTTCTTGATTTCTACTTTCGCGGTGTCAAACATCACGAATGTCTCAAGGATCATCATATATGTCCCTGATATATTATAGTTCACCACGAAGCTCTAGCAGCTTGGTGGTAATGACTTCGGAGAACCATCACTATTTCATCTGGAAGATCAACTCCCACTCGATTCAAGTGATTGTTGCACTCAGACAATCTGAGCACAGGCTCAACAATTGAGCTTTTCTCCCTTAGTTTGTAGGTTAAGAAAATCGTCGGAGGTCTTATACCTCTTGACGTGGGCACGAGCCAGAAATCCCAATTTCAGCCCTCAAAACATCTCATATGTTTCGCGACGTTTCAAAAACGTCTTTGGTGCCTCAATTCCAAACCGTTTAACTGAAATATCACGTAGTTATCAAAATGTGTATGTCAGATGTTCGCAACAACCACAGACAACGTTCGAGGTTCAGCACACTGAGCGGTGCATTAAGGACATAAGCCTTCTATGAAGCAATGAGGACAATCCTCAGTTTACGGACCTAGTCCGCATAATTGCTACTATCAACTTTCAACTAATTTTTCTCTAGGAACATATCTAAACAGTAGAACTATAGCGTGAGCTACGACATAATTTGCAAAGATCTTTTGACCATGTTCAAGATAATTAAGTTCATCTTATGAACTCCCACTCAGATAGACATCCCTCTGGTCATCTAAGTGATCACATGATCCGAATCAAACTAGACCGTGTCCGATCATCACGTGAGACGGACTAGTCATCATCGGTGAACATCTTATGTTGATCGTATCTTCTATACGACTCATGCTCGACCTTTCGGTCTCCGTGTTCCGAGGCCATGTCTGTACATGCTAGGCTCGTCAAGTTAACCCTAAGTGTATTGCATGTGTAAATCTGTCTTACACCCGTTGTATGTGAACGTAAGGATCTATCACACCCGATCATCACGTGGTGCTACGAAACGACGAACTGTAGCAACGGTGCATAGTTAGGGGAGAACACATCTTGAAATTTTGTAAGGGATCATCTTATTTACTACCGTCGTCCTAAGTAAACAAGATGCATAAAACATAATAAACATCACATGCAATTATATAAAGTAGTGACATGATATGGCCAATATCATATAGCTCCTTTGATCTTCATCTTCGGGGCTCCATGATCATCATCGTCACCAGCATGACACCATGATCTCCATCATCATGATCTCCATCATCGTGTCTCCATGAAGTTGTCACGTCATCTATTACTTCTACTACTACAGCTAACGGTTAGCAATAAAGTAAAGTAATTACATGACGTTTATGTTGACACGCAGGTCATAAATAAATTAAGACAACTCCTATGGCTCCTGCCGGTTGTCATACTCATCGACATGCAAGTCGTGATTCCTATTACAAGAACATGATCAATCTCATACATCACATATCATTCATCACATTCTTCTTGGCCATATCACATCACATAGCATACCCTGCAAAAACAAGTTAGACGTCCTCTAATTGTTGTTTGCATGTTTTACGTGGCTGCTATGGGTTTCTAGCAAGAACGTTTCTTACCTACGCAAGAACCACAACGTGATATGCCAATTGCTATTTACCCTTCATAAGGACCTTTTTCATCGAATCCGATCCGACTAAAGTGGGAGAGACGGACACCCGCCAGCCACCTTATGCAACTAGTGCATGTTTGTCGGTGGAACCGGTCTCACGTAAGCGTACGTGTAAGGTTGGTCCAGACCGCTTCATCCCACGATGCCGCCGAATCAAGATAAGACTAGTAACGGCAAGCATATTGAACAAAATCAACGCCCACAACTACTTTGTGTTCTACTCGTGCATAGAAACTACGCATAGACCTAGCTCATGATGCCACTGTTGGGGAACGTAGCAGAAATTCAAAATTTTCCTACGTGTCACCAAGATCAATCTATGGAGAGACTAGCAACGAGGGGTAGGAGAGTGCATCTACATACCCTTGTAGATCGCTAAGCGGAAGCGTTCAAGTGAACGGGGTTGATGGAGTCGTACTCGTCGTGATTCAGATCACCGATGATCCTAGTGCCGAACGGACGGCACCTCCGCATTCAACACACGTACAGCCCGGTGACGTCTCCCACGCCTTGATCCAGCAAGGGGAGAGGGAGAGGATGAGGAAGACTCCATCCAGCAGCAGCACAACAGCGTGGTGGTGATGGAGGAGCGTGGTGGTCCAGCAGGGCTTCGCCAAGCACCGCGAGATATGAGGAGAAGGGAGAGAGGTAGGGCTGCGCCAAGAGGAGAAGGTCTCATGTTATGGGCAGCCCCTAGGCCTCACTATTTATAGGGGGAAGGGGGGGGGGGGGGTTGCGCCCCCCTCTAGGGTTTCCCCCCCCCCCCCCAAGGGGTGCGGCTAGCCCTAGATGGCAAAGGGGGCGGCGGCCAAGAGGGGGAGGAGAGGGAGGCGCAGGGAGCATGGGCCCCTTGTGGGGGCCGCACCAGCCCACCTGGGGCTGGTTCCCTCCCACACATGGCCCATGCAGCCCTCCGGGGTTGGTGGCCCCACTTGGTGGACCCCCGGGACCCTCCCGGTGGTCCCGGTACTTTACCAATAAAACCCGAAACTTTTCCGGTGACCAAAACAGGACTTCCCATATATAAATCTTTACCTCCGGACCATTCTGGAACTCCTCGTGACGTCCGAGATCTCATCCGGGACTCCGAACAACATTCGGTAACCACATACAAACTTCCTTTATAACCCTAGCGTCATCGAACCTTAAGTGTGTAGACCCTACGGGTTCGGGAGACATGAAGACATGACCGAGATGTTCTCCGGTCAATAACCAACAGCGGGATCTGGATACCCATGATGGCTCCCACATGTTCCACGATGATCTCATCGTATGAACCACGATGTCAAGGACTTGATCAATCCCGTATGCAATTCCCTTTGTCTAGCGGTATTTTACTTGCCCAAGATTCGATCATCGGCATACCGATACCTTGTTCAATCTCGTTACCGGCAAGTCTCTTTACTCGTTCCGTAACACATCATCCCATGATCAACCCCTTAATCACATTGTGCACATTATGATGATGTCCTACCGAGTGGGCCCAGAGATACCTCTTCGTTTACACGGAGTGACAAATCCCAGTCTCGATTCGTGCCAACCCAACAGACACTTTCGGAGATACCTGTAATGCACCTTTATAGCCACCCAGTTACGTTGTGACGTTTGATACACCCAAAGCACTCCTACGGTATCCGGGAGTTGCACAATCTCATGGTCTAAGGAAATGATACTTGACATTAGAAAAGCTTTAGCATACGAACTACGATCTTTGTGCTAGGCTTAGGATTGGGTCTTGTCCATCACATCTTTCTCCTAATGATTTGATCCCGTTATCAACGACATCCAATGTCCATAGCCAGGAAATCATGACTATCTGTTGATCACAACGAGCTAGTCAACTAGAGGCTCACTAGGGACATATTGTTGTCTATGTATTCACACGTGTATTATGATTTCCGGATAATACAGTTATAGCATGAATAAAATACAATTATCATGAACAAGGAAATATAATAATAATCAATTTATTATTGCCTCTAGGGCATATTTCCAACACTTGGCCCCTCGCGAGGGTCTTGAGCTTGTGTTGATAAAGATGGGCCATGCTGGGCCCCCCTTTGAGCCACGCCGTAGGCCGCAGGCAGGCAAGTCTCGGGACCCCCGTTCCCAGAACGTCGACTGTAGCCCCCGGGCCCAAGGCGCGCCCGGACTTGGCCGAGCGGAGAGGCGAAAGGGCAAGTGCAAAGCGCCGCAGGCCCTAACAGCCTGCGGCCTTGGGCGTCGCGTGGCAGCTGATTGGACGTGGGCGTCTCCACTTTCCCATGATGCCTCGGCAACTGCAGGAATTGACAAGTCCCTGCATGCAAAGCGGGTCATGATTACCTGCGATCGTGGAGGTCGGTGGTTGGCCTCTCTGGCTTTAAGTACGGCGCGTCGCGTGCCCTTCCAGTTTATCCCCTCTTGCTTCTCCTTCTTCTTCATGGCTCCGTCAAGGAGGTTCTCGGCCACAGAGAAAGGAAAGGCCCGCCAGGTTGAGCCTTCCTCCCCAAGCACGGTCGAGGCCGCCCTCGCAAACACACTGTGGCCTCCACGGCGGCTCCCCACGGTCGCGGAGGTGACTTCCCGCGTAGTGACGGGCGGCTGGCTGTGGCCGGGGGGCGTGCTTCGGCCGTGCGACCCCCTAGGCCGTGCTTTCACACTGCGGAGGTGCTGCCGGAGTTTGTTGTGTGGTCGGCGAAGCCGACTAGAGCCCGGCTTTAACTCCCTTGCTTCCTCTTAGTTGAGCTCCCGGCTGGCGCCCCGGACGGCCTCTGGCTCCAGGCAGACGGCTGCTGCAGCCGGGCCTCGTGGGCTGCGCTGGAGGTCTCCGCAGCCGGCAGCCTAGCCTTGACCCGCGGCTGGCAGATGTTTGCCCGCGCACGTGGCCTGAGCCGTCGGTGAACCCTGCACTTCAAGTTCGACGGCGATGCCACCCTCTACGTGAGGGTGTTTGGGGAAGATGGTCGCCGCGCAGGGTGCTGCCCTGAAGACGACGACCGCGGCCGGGGACCTAGCCCCGGCGAGGACGGAGAGGACAGTGCGCGCATGGTTGGCGGCGCCCAGGGTTCCTCGAGCTTCACTGGTTCTTCTTCGGGCAGCGACTCTTCTAGCAGCGGCCGCGGTCAGCCTCCACGCCGTCGTGCCCGCTTGGAGGGTGGTAGCGGGTCGGCCCGCCGTCGCGCCTCAGTGAAGTGAGAGATGGAGTCCGCCTGAGCCCCAGAGGCGGCTCGAGTCTTCCCTGAGGGCCGGTGTAGGGCGAGCCGTGCCTGATTTGTTCTTTCTTTCCCTTTTTCCTGCGAAAAAAGACAGTAGTGTGGGGCCCCGTGGGGGTGTGTTTGGGTTACTATTGTTAATCATCGCACTATTTCCGTTATTTCGGTATTGTTCCTTCCAGCCGCATGCCCGTGCGTAGGTAATTCCTAGCCTCAGCCGTGGGGGCGACCGACCCAGGTCCTGTATTCGTGTCGTGGTGCCCGTGAGGCACGGACTGGAGGGGTGCTCCTGTAGTGGACCCGGGTTGTGAAACCTTGAATGATAAGGACAGAAACACTCACGAGGGCGCTCGGGCTGCCCCCTCGCGAGACCTTGCGCAAGAGAAATCGAGGCAGGAGGGTGAAAAGTCGAAGAGCCATAAGTCAAAAGACGGTGACGGTTTCAATAAAACTTCAAATGAGAATGAACTAGCCAACTGCAGAAAGCAAATGAAAAAGACGCGTCCGGCACCTAGTCTAGTCTTCGACGTCTTCTCACCAGCGCGGAGCTAAGTGCTGCCACTGGGCGTGGGAGGGAGCCCCAGGGCCTGAGGCCGGCGCTCCTGAGACTCCGGGGCGTGTACAGCCCCAACTCATTATTACGTGAGAGTGTCACGGGCGGCGAGCTTCACAGGCGTTGGCCTTCTTCACAGGCTCCGGGCCTTTCTTCGGGGGAGAAAGCTTCACGGGCATTGGCCCTCTTCACAGGCTCTGGGCCTTTTCCAAAACGCGACAGCTTCATAGGCACTTGCCTTCTTCACAGGCTCTGGGCCTTTTCCAAAAAGATAATCTTCACAGGCGTTCGCCTTCTTCACAGGCTCTGGGCCTTTTCCAAAAAGATAATCTTCACAGGCATTCGCCTTCTTCACAGGCTCTGGGCCTTTTCCAAAAAGATAATCTTCACAGGCATTCGCCTTCTTCACAGGCTCTGAGCCTTTTTCAAAAAGATAATCTTCACAGGCATTCGCCTTGTTCACAGGCTCTGGGCCTTTTTAGGGGTAAAACCTCCGAAGGTGCTGGATGTTCCACGCATTCTGGACTGGCACCCCCTCCCGAGTCTCCAAGTGCACGGAGCCGGGCCTGGAAACATGAACAACCTTGAACGGGCCCTCCCACATGGGAGAGAGCTTATGCAGTCCCTCCCTGGAGAGGACCCGCCTGAGCACGAGGTCCCCTACCTCAAGAGCTCTGGGGCGGATGTTGCAGCAGTGGTATCGCCGCAGTGCTTGTTGGTATCTTGCCGCTTGCAATGTGGCTTCTTGGCGACGCTCCTCCCCCAGCACGAGGTCCATCCCCCGCATGGCGTCATGCTGCGCCTCATCGAACGCCAGGACCCGTGCGGAACGACGTCTGACCTCGTGAGGGAGGACCGCTTCGGCTCCATAAACCAGGAAGAACGGGGTCTCTCTAGTCGGCTTGGTTGCAGTCGTGCGGATGGACCACAACACGGACTGAAGCTCATCGTACCAACCTTTGCCACAGACTTCCAGCTTCTTCTTGAATGTTCTGGTCTTGAGGCCCCTCAGGACCTCCGCGTTGGCCCGCTCGGCCTGGCCGTTGCTTCGGGGGTGCGCCACCGAAGCGTAGCATATCTGCATTCCAAGGTTAGCACAGTATGCTTTGAAGAGGTTACTGGTGAACTGCGAACAATTGTCGGTGATGATGCGGTTCGGCACCCCGAACCGACTTGCGATGCCCCTGATGAACTTGACCGCTGAACACGCAGGGATGGTGCGGACGGCTTCCACCTCAGCCCACTTGGTGAACTTGTCCACGACGACGTAGAGGTAGCGATAGCCCCCTGGCGCCCGAGGGAACGGGCCAAGGATATCCAGCCCCCAGACTGCGAATGGCCACGAGAGGGGTATAGTTTGCAAACCTCCTGCCGGCTGATGGATCTGCTTGGCATGGAATTGGCAGGCTTCACAAGCCTTCACTAGTTCGACAGCGTCATTAAGCGCAGTAGGCCAATAGAAGCAGCTGCGGAATGCCTTGCCCACGAGGGTCCGTGATGACGAGTGGTGCCCACAGTCTCCACCGTGTATATCCGCCAGCAGCTCTTTCCCTTGCTCCCTGGATATGCAGCGTAGGGACACATCATTTGGTCGCTTCCGGTAGAGTTCTCCATCCCTGATACAGTATGTTGTGGCTTGCCGCGCCACACGCTCCGCTTCCTCCTCCTTCTCCGGCAGGGTCCCTTGCGTTAAGTAACTCCGGAGCTCTGTGATCCAGCTCCCCTCCCGAGGCTCCATCGTCAGGAGCAGGCGCGCTCCTGAGGCTGGGCCACAGACCGGGGCTCCCAAGGCAGGTGGCTGGGGGAGCTCCTCCCGAGGCTGCACCATGTTTGATAGTGATGGCATGGCCGAAGGCTTGAAGAGCCGCTCCTCGAAGATGCCGGGCTCCTGAGGTAACCGCCTGGATGCTCGTTTGGCGATGTCATCGGCCTCCTAATTGGTGCCACGGGGCACATGCTGCAACTCCAACCCCCAAAACTGCTTTTGCATCCTGCAGACCTCCGCGAGGTAGGCCTCCATGTGCTCGTCTTTTGGCTCGTACACTTTGTTGGAGAAATTGACGAGGAGCTGCGAATCACCCTTGATGGTAAGGTGCTTTACCCCCTAGGGCAGCCGCGGCCTTCAGGCCTGCTATTAGACCTTCATACTCCGCTATGTTGTTGGAGACCTTTTCACCTTGCTGGAAACAGAGCTGCACGGCGTAATAGAGCTTGTCCTGAGTGGGAGATATGAGCACCGCCCCAACCCCAGCGCCATGCCTGGAGAACGCCTCGTCAAAGTACATGACCCAGCCTTCTGGCGCCTCGCTTCCCGGGGAGAGGGATCGATCCTCGTCGGCCTTGAGGTCTGGTGCCTCTGTCCATTCGGCCACGAAATCCGCTAGCGCGGCCCCCTTGATGACTCTGGTCGTGCTGAATTCGAGCTGAAACGCTTGCAGTTCAATGTTCCACTCAGCGACCCTTCCGGCTGAGTTAGGGCTCCTGAGCACCCTTTCCAAGGGGTATGCTGAGACAACCTTGATAGGGTGACCCTGGAAGTAGTGCCGCAGCTTGCGCGAGGCCACCAGTAGTGCGAGGAGGAGTTTCTGAGGCATAGGGTACCGTGCCCTCGCATCCTGCAACACCGTGCTGACGAAGTACACTGGGTGCTCGACGAGGCTTGGAGCGTCGGTGCTGGTGGCGCCCTCCGGAGACCGTGGCGCCTCCTGAGGCGGTGGAGCCTCCAGAAGCTGGTTGCCTGGGGGAGGGGCCTCTTCCGTTCCCAGTGCGCTCCCTTACGGCGGCTGATCCTTCTCAGCCGTGGTAGTGATCTCTGCAAGTCCTTCTTGGTCCTGCTTTGCCTTGACACGAGTAGCTGCCGCGGCTTTGGTCCGACGCTCCTCCCTAACCGCCACCGGAGCTGCGCTGGCGGAGTAGGGAGTGGCGGCAAGGTAGAGCACCAAGGGCTCTTGAGGGCGTGGGTCCACCATCACCGGAGGGCTGGTTAGGTATCTCTTGAGATCTTGGAATGCCTTGTCGGCCTCTCCAGTCCATTCAAAGGGCCCCTTCTTCTTCATCAGCTAGAAGAAAGGCAGCGCTCGCTCCCCCAACTTGGAGATGAAGCGCCCTAGCGCAGTCACACGCCCAGTGAGCTTCTGCATTTCCCTGAGGGTCTTTGGCGGGCTCATGTCCTCGACCGCCTTGACCTTTTCTGGGTTGGCCTTGATGCCTCGGTGGGACACGAGGAAGCCCAAGAGCTTGCCCGAGGGGACTCCAAACACACACTTCTCCAGGTTGAGCCGCAGGTTCACTGCGTTGAGGTTTGTGAAGGTTTCCTCCAGGTCTTGTATCAGGGTCTTGGCCTTGCGAGACTTCACCACAATGTCGTCGACGTAAGCTTCCACATTCTTCCCGAGCTGCGGGCCCAAGGTGATGTGCATGAGCCGCTGAAAGGTTGCCCCCGTGTTGCGCAGTCCGAACGGCATGCATGTATAGCAGTACACCCCACACAGGGTCAGGAAGGCCGTCTTCTCCACGTCTTCCACCGCCATCTTGATCTGGTGATACCCGGAGAAGGCATCCAAGAAGCAGAACAGGTCGCACTCAGCGGTGGAATCGACAATCTGATCGATGCTAGGGAGCGGGAACAGATCTTGCGGGCATGCTTTGTTGAGGTTGGTGAAGTCGACACACATGCGCTCCTTCCCTCCCTTCTTTGGCACAACCACAGGGTTGGCCAACCAATCTGGATATCGAACCTCGCGAATGACCCCCGCGGCTTCTAGCTTGCGGGTCTCCTGGACGATGAAGGCCTGCTTTTCAGTGGACTGCCGCCTCGCTTTCTGCTTCATGGGGCGCACGTTGGGGCACACGTTGAGGTGGTGCTCGATTACGCCCCGCGGGATCCCTGCCAACTGATCGGGCTCCCAGGCGAATACCTTCTTGTTTGCACGCAGGAACTTGACCAGGGCTTCCTCCTGCTCGGGCCCGAGGTTGGCGCCTATGGTGAAAGTTGCGTTAGTGGACCCATCCTCGTCGACGGGTATCTGCTTGGTCTCCGCCTTGTCTTGGGTGAACAACTATTTCTTCTTGGTTGGTGCAGCCCCCTTGGGCTCGGGGGTCCCCGCGTCGGCGGGCTGTGCTGACGCCGCCGTCTTGAAGGTGAGCTTGAGCGCTCGCAGCGCATCCCCGGTGTCCCCAGGCATGGTGAGGACACCGCTACTCCCGGGCATCTTCATAAGGTTGTACACCGGGTGAGTCGCGGCCATGAATTGGGCCAGTGCTAGATAGCCGAGGATGGCGTTGTAGGGGAGGCCGATGGGGGTGATATCGAAATCAACCAGCTCCGTGCGGAAATTGTCGTAGGTGCCGAAAGTTACTGGGAGCCGGATCTGTCCCAAGGAGCTGGATGACCCGCCCCCGACGCCCGAGAAGGGCCGGCTGGGCTGCAGCCGCTCCCGGGGTATGCGGAGGAGGTTGAACGCCTCAACTGAGAGCACGCTAAGGCCCGCGCCGCCGTCGACGAGAGTCCTGGTGACGGCGGCCTGGCAGATGGTGGGGGTGCACAGCATGAGGAGCGCACCTGAGCAGGCCGAGTTGGAGGGGTGGTCCTCCGAGCTGAAGGCCAGACTGTCCTGAGGCTCCGACCGGTCCGGGGGAGCCCCCTGCCGCGTGGAGGCGGCGCCGACCCGGCGGACGAATGGCTTGACGTGGTGACCGGAGGGCGGCGCCTGCGAGCCGCCCAAGAGGGCCGCGATGACCGAGGGCGCCGGCGCGGCGTGGTGGGTGAGGAAGAGGCCGCGCAGCTCTTCCCAAGAGGCCACGGAGGCCGCCGGCAGGTGGAGCGGCCATGCGCGCGGAGCGCCGGTGAGGGCCATGGGAAGCCAGTCGGCCATGACCCCGTTGTCACCTTTAGCTTCGAGAACAGCCTCCTCGTATGCCAGCAGGAAGGCCAGCGGATCGGTCGCGCTGTTGTAGCGCGGCGGCATCGTCGGCTTGAACTTGTCCGGCCACCGCACCCGTTGCAAGGCTGGGGCCAGGGCTCGGAGCCCCCTGGCCCCAGCGCTGGCGCTGGCGACCGGAGCGGGCGGCGTGCTGCCCATCCCGAGGTAGGTCGCGACGGTGGCGGAGAGGAAAACTCCGGCGCACCCCTACCTGGCGCGCCAAATGTCGGATTTTGGGTTCCGGCAGACCCTTGAGGTTCGAACACTGGGGTGCGCGCGGGGATTTCGCCCTCTACCTACCTGCGCCCCCGCTGACTCGCTAGGATCTAAACTACGGAAGGAACAACACAAGAGACACAGAGTTTATACTGGTTCAGGCCACCATCGCGGTGTAATACCCTACTCCAGTGTGTGGTGTGGTGGATTGCCTCTTGGGCTAATGATGAACAATACAAGGAAGAACAACCTCGCGAGGGTCTGTTCTTGGCTGGGGCGATGAACTGCGAGGAGGAGTTCTGTCGCTCCCTCTACTGGTTTCTTGGCGAGGATCCTGTCTGCCTCTACCTTGTGGTGGCTAGTTCTATTCATAGGCAATGGCCCTGGGCCTCTTCCCAAATATTGAGCGGGAAGGGCGCCAACAATTGGCCATTTTGAAGGGGAACATCTGGTACACTTATCCTGACTAAAGTTGGTCTTCGTCTGTCAAAGGCTCTGGTGGTGACGCCTGCTTGGGCTCCACAATGACTTCCTTCCTGCCGTTGGGCTGGTCTTGGTCTTGTTGCACCGAAATGGATGCCTTTGCTTGATGCTCTCGCCCGCGCTTGCTCCCTTTGCACCAAAGAGGAAAGGAGGACACTGCGCGGGCTGGCGCCCGACTGGCTCCCTTGGTCGTCATGGCTTGCGTCATGGGCACCTCGTGAGGTACCCCGCCTTGAACTCTCCGCCTCCTCGTGAGCCAGCCTGATGAGGCCGTGCCTGAGGAAGCTCCTTGTAGTCCGCCCCATGAGGCTTGGCCCCTCGTGAGGGTCTTGAGGTTGTGTTGATGAAGATGGGCCGTGCTGGGCCCCCCTTTGAGCCATGCCACAGGCCGCAGGCAGGCAAGTCTGGGGACCCCCGTTCCCAGAACGCCGACACCATCGACCTTAGACGCACAGTTCGGGACCCCCTACCCGAGATCCACTGGTTTTGACACCGACATTGGTGCTTTCACTGAGAGTTCCGCTGTGATGTCGAAGACAGGATCGATGGCTTGCCTTGTCATCAAGGGCAACATCACCTCCGGAGGAGCCCTGGCCTCAGGCCAAACCCTCCGACTGGGCGGCTTCACTATGACTGCTTGTTCGGCCGTCGCGCCAACTATGACTTCTCAGGTCATCGAAAATCGCCTCCGCGTCAATTCAGAATACTCTAAGAAGATGGATCCGATGGAGTTGTCGTCTTTAAACAAACTCCTAGATCGCGTTGCCGCCTTGGGAGTCGCTACAAACTACGATCAGATTGGGCTTAAACCCGATCAGAGAGAAATAGAATCTCCACCGATCATCCATCAGATACCAGTAGTGGAGGAGCAGCACAAGAACTCTTCCTCTATATTGAGGATGAACTATGTTCGGATTGCCGAGCTCACAGAGCCGGACACCCGCCCGCGGGAAGACATGCCCCATACGCCGAACCTAGAGTCGGTCTGTGGGCCTGAAAAATTGGTTGATATCCCGGAGCCTGAACTGTTAAGCTTGAAAGTTTCTCAAACTCCGGATCCCAGATTGGGTTAGGGTTTGGATTTAAAACCACCCACCCACCCAGATACAAGTGGTCTTATCCACATCAGATAGTAGTCCCAGGAAACGGTCCATCACTTTTGGGCCAGATTCCGCCTTGTCAAGGACAGGATCAAGGACTGCCGCGATGAAGACGCAATCTCATTATTCTGCAAAAAATTGCACGGACGAGGGAATCCTCAATGCAATCAACTGCCATCACGTATCACACTTCGCTGACTTGGCAACCATAGTACAGAAGTACTACGCAATGGAAAGCGCCTGGAAAACTTAGGCAGCCTCTTGGGAGCCATCGGTTTCCACTAAACCCCTCGTCCGAGCAAAAAGGATGCACCCTTGTCGGTCGCCTGATCCAATAACAAAAAAACCGAAGCCCATTACGGGGCGCGGAACCGTTCTGGAGGGATGGCTCGATAGGCCATGCAAAGTAACCACAACACCGGATACCGTACCAACCCATAGCCTGAGAGCATGTTGGATACTCCGGCAGGTGGCCAAGAGTGGCGAGGATCTCCTCACCAAAAATACCGCAGAGCAACATCCCACGGAAGACAACAACCCAACTGTATTGACAGTCTTCGAGACTTTCGCCTCAAACAATAGGCGCAAAAGGGCACTTCGCAGCCTCGCCGAAGTTTGCCAAGTTGCAACAATAAACCCCTGGAATGACACAGCCATAACTCTCAATGCCAGTGACGAACCAAAATTCAGAACAGTCAGGGTACCAGCCGCATTGGTCGTCAGTCCGATTGTGGACGGCTTTTGGCTTACCAAAGTGCTCATGGACGACGACAACGGACTAAACCTCATTTACGAGGAAACTCTCAACACAATGGAAATAGACAGGAGCCGCATTGAGCAAAGTAGCACGACCTTCCGAGGAATTATTCCCAGTCGGGAGGCGCGATGTGCGGGAAAAATAACACTCGATGTGGTATTCGGCACGCCGGAGAATTATCGGTCCAAAGAGATAACCTTTCAAGTGGCCCCTTTAAACAACGGATATCACGCCTTGTTAGGGTGAGATGCATTTGCAAGCTTCCAAGCTATACCCCATTACGGGTACATGAAGCTCAAGATGCCTGGGCCCAAAGGAATCATCACTCTTGCCAGCGATCCGGACATAGCACTCCGCACCGAAAACAAAACCACAGCCTTGGCCCTCGAAGCATTGTCTGAAGCCCTCGAGGCCGAAGAATTAACCGCGTTGCGCTCTGCGACATCTTGAGCTTGCGTTGGTTTTCCTTGAAGAGGAAAGGGTGATGCAGCAATAGTAGCGTAAGTATTTCCCTCAGTTTTTGAGAACCAAGGTATCAATCCAGTAGGAGGCTCCTCAAAAGTCCCATGTACCAACACAAGCAAACAAAGAACTCGCAACCAACGCAATAAAGGGGTTGTTAATCCCTTCACGGCCACTTGCGAAAGTGAGATCTGATAGAGATAGTATGATAAGATAAATATATTTTTGGTATTTTATAATATAGATGCAAAAAGTAAAGATGCAAATAAAAGTAGATTGGAAGCAAATATGATAAAAGATAGACCCGGGGGCCATAGGTTTCACTAGAGGCTTATCCCAAGATAGCATAAGTATTACGGTGGGTGAACAAATTACTGTCGAGCAATTGATAGAAAAGCGAATAATTATGAGATTATCTAGGCATGATCATGTATACAGGCATCACGTCTGCAACAAGTAGACCGACTCCTGCCTGCATCTACTACTATTACTCCACACATCGACCGACTCCTGCCTGCATCTAGAGTATTAAGTTCATAAGAACAGAGTAACGCCTTAAGCAAGATGACATGATGTAGAGGGATAAACTCATGCAATATGATATAAACCCCATCTTTTTATCCTCGATGGCAACAATACAATACGTGCCTTGCAACCCTTTCTGTCACTGGGTAAGGACACCGCAAGATTGAACCCAAAGCTAAGCACTTCTCCCATGGCAAGAAAGATCAATCTAGTAGGCCAAACCAAACTGATAATTCGAAGAGACTTGCAAAGGTAACTCAATCATACATAAAAGAATTCAGAGGAGATTCAAATATTTCTCATAGATAAACTTGATCATAAACCCACAATTCATCGGATCTCGACAAACACACCACAAAAAGAGTTTACATCGAATAGATCTCCACAAGAGAGGGGGAGAACATGGTATTGAGATCCAAAAAGAGAGAAGAAGCCATCTAACTAATAACTATGGACCCGAAGGTCTGTGGTAAACTACTCACAACTCATCGGAGGGGCTATGGTGTTGTGTAGAAGCCCTCCGTGGTTGATTCCCCCTCCGGCAGACTACCGACGAAGGCTCCAAGATGGGATCTCGCGGATACAGAAGGTTATGGTGGTGGAAATTGTGTTTCGTTGGCTCCCTGGATGTTTTCGGGGTACGTAGGCTTATATAGGAGGAAGAAGTACGTCGGTGGCCGCCCGAGGGGCCCACAAGACAGGGGGCGCGCCCTGTAGGGGTGGGCGCGCCCTACCCTCTCGTGGCCGCCTCGGCTGCTTCTTGACTTGCACTCCAAGTCCTCTGGATCACATTCGTTCCAAAAATCACGCTCCCAAAGGTTTCATTCTGTTTGGACTCCGTTTGATATTCCTTTTCTTCGAAATACTAAAATAGGCAAAAAAAACAGCAATACGGGTTGGGCCTCCGGTTAGTAGGTTAGTCCCAAAAATAATATAAATGTGTAAAATAAAGCCCATGAACATCCAAAAGGGGTAATATAATAGCATGGAACAATCAAAAATTATAGATACATTGGAGACGTATCAAGCATCCCCAAGCTTAATTCCTGCTCGTCCTCCAGTAGGTAAAGGATAAAAAGAGAATTTTTGACGTGGAATGCTACCTAGCATAATTCTCAATGTAATTTTCTTTATTGAGGCATGAATGTTCAGATCCAAATGATTCAAAACCAAAGTTCATATTGACATAAGAAATAGTGATACTTCCAGCATATTAATCAAAGTAATCATGTCTTCTCAGAATAACATGGCCAAAGAAAGTTATCCCTACAAAATCATATAGTCTGGCTGTTGCTCTACCTTCATCACACAAAGTATTTAATCATGCACAACCCCAATGACAAGCCAAGCAATTGTTTCATACTTTAATAATCTCAAACTTTTTCAACTTTCACGCAATACATGAGCATGAGCCATGGACATAGCACTGTATATGGAATAGAATGGTGGTTGTGGAGAAGACAAAAAGGGAGAAGATAGTCTCACATCAACTAGGCATATCAACGGGTTACGGAGATGCCCATTAATAGATATCAATGTGAGTGAGTAGGGATTGCCATGCAACAGATGCACTAGAGCTATAAATATATGAAAGCTCAACAAGAGAAACTAAGTGGGTGTGCATCCAACTCGCTTGCTCACGAAGACCTAGGGCATTTTGAGGAAGCCCATCATTGGAATATACAAGCCAAGTTCTATAATGAAAAACTCCCACTAGTATATGAAAGTGACAACATAGGAGACTCTCTATCATGAAGATCATTGTGCTACTTTGAAGCACAAGTGTGGAAAAAGAGATAGTAGCATTGTCCCTTCTCTCTTTTTCTCTCATTTTATTTTATTCTTTTTTCTTTTCCTTTTTTTTCTTTTTCTCTTTTTTTTCTTTGGCCTTTCTTTTTTTCTTTTTGGCATTTCTCCTTTTTTTTCTTTTTCTTTTTTTTTACTTTTTGTAAAGTCCGAAGTCTCATCCCGACTTATGGGGGAATCATAGGCTTCATCATCCTTTCCTCACTGGGACAATGCTCTAATAATGAATATCATCACACTTTTATGGATTTACAACTCAAGAATTACAACTCAAAGCTAGAACAAGATATGACTCTATATGAATGCCTCCGGCGGTGTACCGGGATATGCAATGAATCAAGAGCGACATGTATGAAAATTATGGAGGTGGCTTTGCCACAAATATAATGTCGACTACATGATCATGCAAAAAGCAATATGACAAAAGTAATGCGTGTCATATGAACGGAACGGGGGAAAGTTGCATGGCAATATATCTCGAAATGGCTATGGAAATGCCATAATAGGTAGGTATGGTGGCTGTTTTGAGGAAGGTATATGGTGGGTGTATGGTGCCGGCGAAAGTTGCGCGGCACAAGAGGGGCTAGCAATGGTGGAAGGGTGAGGGTGCGTTGTAACGCCCTTGATGCGGCTATATCTCCCATGTGTCGAAGCACGACTTAGAGGCATAACCGCATTGAAAGCAATGTCGCAAGTGAGGTAATCTTCACACAACCCATGTAATACATAAGGGAAAGAGGTACATAGTTGGCTTACAGTCGCCACTTCACACAATACATAAATAAACATCCATCATCCAGATTACACTCAAGGTCCGACTACGGAACCAAAATAAAGAAGACCACCCCAAATGCTACACAGATCCCCGATCGTCCCAACTGGGCTCCACTACTGATCGTCTAGAAACGAAACATAGTAACGACCACGGTCCTCGTCAAACTCCCACTTGAGCTCGATTGCGCCACTTGCGCTGGTATCATCGGTACCTGCATCTGTTTTGGTAGAATCTACGAGCCATGGGGACTCAGCAATCTCACACCCGCGAGATCAAGACTATTTAAGCTTAAGGGAAGGGTGGTGTAATGAGGTGGAGCTGCAGCAAGCGACTAGCATATATAGTGGCTAACATACGCAAGAGAGAGCGAGAAGAGAAGCAAGGCACGATCGTGAATCTAGAAGCGATCAAGAAGTGATCCTAGAGCAACCTGCGTCAAACATAACTCCAACACCGTGTTCACTTCCCGGACTCCGCCGAGAAGAGACCATCACGGTTACACACGCGGTTGATGTATTTTAATTAAGGTCAACTTCGGGTTTTCTACAACCGGACATTAACAAATTCCCATCTACCTCATAACCGCGGGCACGGCTTTTGTAAGATAATACCCTGCAGGGGTGTCCCAACTTAGCCCATCATAAGCTCTCACGGTCAACGAAGGATAAACCTTCTCCCGGGAAGACCCGATCAGTCTCGGAATCCCGGTTCGCATGACATTTCGATAATGGTAAAACTAGACCAGCAAAGCCGCCCGAAGTGCCGACAAATCCCGATAGGAGCTGCACATATCTCGTTCTCAGGG
This sequence comes from Triticum timopheevii, assembly GCA_963921465.1. Lineage (NCBI taxonomy): Eukaryota > Viridiplantae > Streptophyta > Magnoliopsida > Poales > Poaceae > Triticum > Triticum timopheevii. Next base: position 113,690,816 of record OY997270.1, read on the forward strand.
CACACCGGATGAGCCAGCCATCAGGTTGGCATAGACCCTGGTTGCCCAAGGGGCGCCAGACATCGCTCAGGTTGGACCAACACTCGAAGGAGCACTTGCCCGGGGGGGGGGGGGTAAATAAAGATGACCCTCGGGCTCGCGAAAACCCAAGGGAAAAACGCTTAGGTGGCAAATGGTAAAACCAAGTTTGGGCCTTGCTGGAGGAGTTTTATTCAAAGCGAACTGTCACGGGGGTCCCATAAATCACCCAACCGCGTAAGGAACGCAAAATCAAGGAACATAACACCGGTATGACGGAAACTAGGGCGGCAAGAGTGGAACAAGACACCAGGCATAAGGCCGAGCCTTCCACCCTTTACCAAGTATATAAGGTGCATTAATTAAACAGGAGATATTGTGATATCCCAAAGCACCCATGTTCCAACAAGGAACAAACTTCATCTTCACCTGCAACTAGCAACGCTATAAGTGGGGCTGAGCAAAAGCGGTAACATAGCCAATCAATGGTTTGCTAGGAAAGGATGGTTAGAGGTTGACATGGCAATATGGGTGGCATGATATAGCAAGTGGTAGGTAACGTAGCATAGGCATAGCAAAAGAGCGAGCATCTAGCAAGCAAAGATAGAAGTGATATCGAAGGTATGGTCATCTTGCCTGCAAGGTTCTCAGAGTTGTCGAAGGCTTGATCCTCGTAGGCGTTCTCAACAGGTTCCTCGTTCACGTACTCGTCTCCCGGCTCTACCCAAAGCAAGAACACAAGCAATGGAACAACAATCAAACATGGAGCAATGCACAAGCAATATGATGCAATACATAACATGCTATGCGAGATGTGATATGCAATGCATATGTGTGCTCTGGAAGGAAATTGATGAACAAGGCATCAACTTGGCAAAACAAGTATGCCGCTAGAAAGATGAGATGATTTCGGTTGAAATCGATATGAAGATCGCCGGAAACGGATGCACGGTTTGCAAATGGAAAGCAAGACAATAATGGCACAAATCTGCGATTAACAGAACAATGCTACTTAGCATGCAACAATAAAATATGCTACAACACCCCAACATACAAACAAAGCATATGGCAATGATCTACAGGAGATGCTTAACAAAAGAGGAACACTGAGCTACGGCTAAATCACATCATAACAGGTTCAAACAAGCATGGTGAAAGTGCAAAAAATATCAGGTTCTCAGACTTAGTGAAAATACTAGTATGCCAGAAATTAACATCAGGAAGGCATGTTTAGAGCAAGCAAACAAGCTGCTACAGGAACTTATAATAGCAAAACAAGGCATGACATGATTCTACTCAAAGCATAGATCAAAATTCCCTTACTGACCATACGCCAAAAAGGACCATAAGAAATGATGGCACCCATGTAAACATAGCAAGTTCCATTACAGATCTCAGACTTAGCAGAAAAACTGGACATGGCAAAAACAGATAACAAGTAGGCATGTTCGTGAGCTCGATGCACTGACTACAGAGCATTTCATGATAAACTAAGCATACATCCATCAAGAAGACATGACATAGAAGCTATACATGGCAAGAACAACATCATAGCATATAAGTATCAACTACAACAACCTTGTAAAAATTGAATATCATGTAAACAATCTGCCAGGAAACATTTTCTAGCAAAAGTAGAGCACGAAAATGACATGCTAGACTACTCCAAAATTGCCAACAAAGGCATGGATGGATAGAGCACATCCATATGTTCAAAACACCCTTACTGATCATGCTCAAAATGGGCATAGATCTCTCTGTAACAACATGAACACATGGCATAAAAATAACAGCAGGACATGACTTGGTGAAATTACTAAGTCCCTGAAATCAGCAACATTATGATCCCTAGTTTACATGCTTGTGCTAGTCACCACAGAGATCACAAAAATACATGGCATACACCTCTGGAAAGATAGCATGGCATAGTTCAAAACACATGTAGGGCTCAAGTTCATAAGATGCACACACCAATCATGGTAAAAATGACAAAAGTGCATGTTCTGTTAAGAAACAAAAACTAGCATCACATAGCCCTCTTCCAACAGCATTTCGGGCATCAAGATGAGCTCAAATGAAAATGATACAATGAGATGAAATGATGTACTCATCGAGAAAAACAATTTAGTATGCTACACGCCCAAAACGGAGCCACGGGTGCAAAGATGTGATGCGATGAAGATGCAACAAAATTATGACAGGAAATGACTTAGACGAAAACGGGGGAGAAGAAAGTCAACCCTAGTTCTCAGATCTGGATCCAGCTCGGTGCGTGCTTCGAGGTTCGCCGGCCGGAGTTCCTCGCTGGAGAGGAGCAGGGAGGAGAATGGGGGGAAGATGGGGCCGGCCGGGGCGCGGTCGCCGGCGGGGTTGAGGGAGAGGCGGCGGCGCTCGGCGGCGTTGGGCTTCGGGGAGGCGCGGCGCGGGCGACGGCCGGCGCGGGGCAGGCGACGGCCGGTGGCCGGGGTGGCGCGGCGGACGGCGGCGGAGGCTGGCGACGGCGGCGGAGGCTGGCGACGGCGCGGGCGCGGCCCGGGCGCGTGGGTCGGGAGGGCCCCGCTTGGGCCCGGTGGGCCTGCGCGGGAGGCGGCGGCAATGTGGGCGCGGCTGCCCACGTGGCAGCGCGCGGTTGGTCCGGGGCGGCGGGCGGACGCGTCCGGCTCCGCCCGGACGTGTCCGGCGGCGGCGAGAGGAGCGGGGCTAGGGTTAGGGTAGGAAAATGATCCGGGATTTCGGGGGAGGGGGGTGTTTTATAGGTAGAGGGAGCTAGGAGGCTCCAAATGGAGTGCGGTTTTCGCTCACACGATCATGATCCGACGGCGGAGAGCATGGAAGTGACTTAGAAGGGTTATTGGGCTGTTTTGGAGGGGTGTTGGACTGCAACCCAAAAGAGGCCTATGTGGTTACCCGGTTAACCGTTGGAGTATCAAACGACCTCCAAATGGCACGAAACTTGACAGGTGGTCCACCGGTGGTGTACCAAGGCCACTTGGCAAGCCTCGGTCCATTCCGAGAATGTTTGACACCCTCTCACGACAAAGAGACAAGAGGGGTGTGCCGGTGCATGTGGGAGCGTCGAAATGCAAAACGGACAACGGGGAAAATGCTCGGATGCATGAGACGAACACGTATGCAAATGAGATGCACATGATGACATGATATGAGATGGATGACATGAACAAAATGCCAAACAAAAAACAAAACCCAACCACGGAGGGAATATCATAGCACATAGCCGAAAATGGCAAGAGTCGGAGTTACAAATATGGGAAGTTACGTCCGGGGTGTTACAACACTCCACCACTACAAGAGTATCTCGTCCCGAGATCTAGGACTGAAAGAACTCTGGATATTCGCAACGGAGGTGATCCTCATGCTCCCAGGTGGCTTCTCGGTCGGAATGGTGTGACCACTTCACTTTCAGGAATTTGATTGACTTGTTGCAAGTCTTACGCTCGGTTTCTTCAAGAATAGCAACGGGGTGCTCATGATAAGAGAGATCTTCTTGGAGGTCAATCTCTTCAAAGTTGATAGTGCGCTCAGGAGTCTTGAAGCACTTGCGAAGCTGTGACACGTGAAATACATCGTGCATGTTTGCAAAGTTGGATGGAAGCTTGAGTTGATAGCGAGGTCGCCTCTTTTGCCAATGATCTTGAAAGGACCCACGTATCTAGGGGCAAGCTTCCCTTTGATACCGAAGCGACGAGTGCCTTTCATTGGAGAGGCGCGGAGGTAGACATGGTCTCTGATTTCAAAAGCAACATCACGGTGCTTGTCATCATAATAACTCTTCTGGCGCGATTGCGCGGCTTTGAGATTCTCAAGAATGACTTTGCACATTTCTTCGGCTTCTGTGATCAAGTCGTTGCCAGGAAGTTGGCGTTCACCTGTCTCGGACCAATTTAGAGCAGTACGACACTTTCTGCCATAGAGAATTTCGAATGGGGCCTTGCCCGAACTCGCTTGGAAGCTGTTGTTGTAGGAGAACTCGGCATATGGAAGACAATCTTCCCACTTCATGCCAAAGGAAATGACACAAGCCCTGAGCATGTCTTCAAGGATTTGATTGACTCGCTCGACTTGGCCACTTGTTTGAGGATGGAAAGCTGTGCTGAAACGAATGTTAGTGCCCATGGCCTTCTGAAAGGAGTCCCAGAACTTAGAAGTGAAGATGCTTCCATGATCTGAAGAGATCAATTGTGGAATACCGTGCAAGGAGACAATTCTGGAGGTGTATAGCTCTGCCAACTGAGCTGCTGTGATAGATTCTTTGATAGGAAGAAAATGAGCCACTTTTGTAAGCTTGTCAATGACAACGAAGATAGCATCATTTCCACGCTTGGACTTAGGAAAACCAGTCACGAAGTCCATCTCGATATGATCAAACTTCCATTCCGGAATAGCAAGAGGTTGGAGGAGACCAGCTGGTCTTTGGTGTTCTGCTTTCACCCTTCTGCAGACATCACATTCATTCACGAATTGAGCAATTTCTCGCTTCATTCGAGTCCACCAATACGACTGCTTGAGGTCATGGTACATCTTCGTACTTCCAGGATGAATGGATAGAAGGGAATTGTGTGCCTCGTTCATGATGACTTTTCTCAGATCGCCTTTAGGAACCACAATACGATCCTCAAAGAAAAGAGTATCTTTGTCATCCAAGCGATAGCACTTGTATTTGGAAATGCCCTTGTCGATACCACGTTTCACCTTCTTCACCATGGCATCTAGGAGTTTTGCCTCACGAATTTGATCTTCCAAAGTAGGAGAGACTATGAGGTTGGCAAGAAAGCCTTGAGGAACAACTTGAAGATTCAGCTTGCGGAAAGCTTCACAAAGATCCGGTTGGAACGGCTTGAGAATTAAGCTGTTGCAATAAGCCTTTCTGCTCAAAGCATATGCAATCACATTCGCCTTGCCAGGAGTATATTCAATACTTGGATTGTACTCTTGAATCATTTCGACCCATCGAGTTTGCCTGAGGTTGAGGTTGGGTTGAGTGAAGATATACTTGAGACTCTTTTGATCGGTGAAAATGTCCACTTTCCTTCCCAACAAGAGATGTCTCCATGTTATCAATGCATGGACAACTGCTGCCAACTCAAGATCATGAGTGGGGTAGTTCTTTTCGTTGGGCTTCAACTGACGAGAGGTATAGGCCACAACTTTCTTCTCTTGCATTAACACAGCACCGAGACCTTGAAGAGAAGCATCACAGAAAACTTCGAATGACTTGGATTCATCAGGAGGAGTCAAGACAGGAGCTGTGACTAGCTTCTCTTTGAGGGTGTTGAAAGCAATGTCACACTCAGGCGTCCAGACATACTTGACATGCTTCTGGAGGAGGTTGGAAAGAGGCTTTGCAATCGTAGAGAAGTTCTCAACGAATCTTCGGCAATAGCTTGCAAGTCCAAGAAAACTGCGAAGCTGCTTGACATTCTGAGGAGGTTCCCAATTCACAATTGAAGACACCTTCTCGGGATTAACAGCGATGCCCTTGGCGGAGATGATGTGACCAAGATAAAGAACTTCATCAAGCCAGAACTCACATTTGGAAAACTTCGCATAGAATTGATGCTCTCTGAGCTTGTCGAGAACCAATCGCAAATGTTTGGCATGATCCTGCTTGTTCTTGGAGAAGACCAAAATATCATCGAGATACACCAAGACGAAATCATTGGTGTAGGGGTTGAAGATAAAGTTCATCATTCGAGAGAATGTTGGAGGAGCATTGACAAGGCCGAAAGACATGACAGTATATTCATAAGAACCATAGCTTGTTCTGAATGCTGTCTTGGGAATATCTTGTTCACGAATGCGAATCTGATGATAACCCATACGAAGGTCAAGCTTGGAGAATACTTTAGCACCTTTGAGTTGCTCGAAAAGCTCATTGATGTTGGGAAGTGGATACTTGTTCTTGATTGTCTTCTTATTCAATGGACGGTAATCGACGCAAAGTCGGTCCGTGCCATCCTTCTTCTGGACAAAAAGAACTCCACATCCCCATGGAGATGAACTCGGTCTGATCAAACCCAAACGCTCTTGTTCATCGAGCTGTTTCTTCAATTCCTTCAGTTCTTCAGGTCCAAGCTTGTATGGACGCTTGCAGACGGGTTCGGTGCCAGGCTCAAGATCGATAACGAACTCGATTGGCCGATGAGGAGGCATACCTGGAAGCTCTTCTGGAAAAACATCTTGGTACTCACAAACGACTGGAATATGAGAGATTGTGTGTAGCTCGCCCTTCTCATTGAGAGAAAACAACCGAATGGTTTCATCACGAGCGGCATAGATGATAACATCCTCAGAAGAGTGTGTCAATTGAATTTCCCTGGTAGCACAATCAAGCTGAGCCTTGTGCTGAGAAAGCCAGTCCATCCCGAGAATTAGATCGATGTCCGAGTCACCAAGGACAATTGGAGAAGACAGAAATCTATAGTCGCCCATCTGGATAGAGACATCCCGAACCATGGAGCTTGCGTTCATGAATTTACCCGGAGAGACAACTGATAACGGTCTAGGCAAATCTTGAAAAACCATCTCATACTTAGATGAAAAAGGTCTTGAGACGAAGCTATGCGATGCACCAGTATCAAATAAAACTTTTGCAGGAATAGAGTTAACTAGAAGATTACCCATTATCACGTCAGAAGAATCCTCTGCTTGCGCTGCATTCATCATGTTCACCTTTGCAGACTTGGGATTATTCTTGACCACTGCATTGCTGGAAGATCTCACAGGAGGAGGAGGAGGAAGGCGCCTTTGGTGGAAGCATTTGTTCGCATAGTGACCTTTCTGCTGGCACTTGTTGCAAGTCACTTCTGAGAGCAGACGGTGATAAGGAGCATTTGACCTTGGAGCTTGAGGCTGAGACTTGTTCTGATGGCTTGGGTTGGGTGGGTGGGAAGATCCACGACCACCTGAGTTCTTCTGTTGGTAAGGCTGATGAAATGGAGGAGGAGGAAGGTAGAACTTTTGCTGCTTAGCTGCCACTTGAGAGGAAGAAGAAGACTGAACTGCATCCCTGATTCTCTTCTTAGAAGCCTCACACTTGAGCTGAGCACCTTCTTGCTTGAGGGCCATATTGTAGAATTGATCAAACTGAGTAGGCTCAACAAGAACGAGAGCTAACTGCAGATCCTCTCTAAGGCCACCTCTGAATTGATAGATCATACTCTTTTCATCAGGAACGTCTTGTTTAGCGAAGCGAGCAAGTTTCTGAAACTGCTTGTTGTATTCGTACACTGACATGTTGCCTTGCTTGAGATTGCGGAACTCCTCACGCTTGCTCTCAACAACACTGGTAGGAATGTGGTGAGCTTTAAAGTCCCGACAGAAATCAGTCCAAGTAATCACTCGGCCTCCTCTTGAATCCTTGTATTGCTGGAACCAATCAGCTGCCTGATCCTTGAGCTGAAAAGAAGCGAACTTGACGTAGTCCTGAAGCCTGACATTGCTGCATTCGAAATGCTTGTTGATATCCACGAGTCAATCGTCGGCGTCTGTGGCCTCGGCACAGTAGCTGAAAGACTTTGGCTGATTTGCAAGGAACTGGTTGAGGGTAGGAAACTGAGGCTGATGGTTGAACTGCCCTTGACCTTGATTTCCTTGGTTGCCTTGGCCTTGGTTACGCTCTTGCATCAGCTGAATCAACAACTGAGCGTTGGCGTTTGTGGTTGCCATCAAAGTTTGCCATGCCTCCGGAGGCAGAGGTGGAGGTGGAGGGTTCGCCTGACTCCCATCATTGCGTTCCGGATTCTGACGCGTTGGCGGAGCCATCCTGAAGAGGGTGACATCCGTTAGCATCTTGATAGACAGATAGACAAGTTGAATCAACGGATAGAAATTACAACATATAGTCTTCACAATAAACATTCGAACAGGGATGAACGAATGAATTCCAAAGTAAACATCACATCCATTAAGGTGAGAAGCCACTTGATAAGAGATTGATGAATGAAAAAAAAATAAGGTACAACTGGAACAAATAAGTGGTAAGGATTACCCAATCACAAACCAAATATCTGCGGGAAGAAATGCTAGAGCTACTTGAATCCCACCTATAAACTCCCGAAAATTTTCCGGTTATGCAATCAGGTGTTGGGGATACAGGGGAAGCAATATATCTCACCCAAACTAACAATCCCTACATCCAGCTGTATCCATCCGTCAACACATAACCAAGAAACCTTCGGAAATCGTGTACCTCAACCTTTGAAAAGCATCCGTTATACGAGTCATGGCAATACTCCCGAACTCCCCAGTACTGGGTGACGTCGAGGTTATCTCACCAACAACTGCATAAAAGAGATTTTTGATGTCGGCAAAACTCAGGTATTCCAGAACTGCAACGATAAAATTGTGACGACAACACCTCAGAGCTCAACTCCCCGGGACACTGCCACAACCCCTAAATGTCAGGAGGCACCAAGAACAACGTTCTCATCACAAAACCATCGGAACGATTCCAAGATACCCGCGTGATCCTAAATTTTTTTTAGTGAAATTTGAGGAGAGGAAAGTCAAAACTTCTACGTCAGGAGACCTCACCAGAGCGACGAAGGGACTGAGGAGTAAAAATAATCCTACTCTCCGATATATATAATCCTAAGACTCAAAACATTTTTGTTCTAGACTCAACAACGCCAGCAAACAATCAAGCAGGGGGCTCCTAAGTCGGGGATGGCTCTGATTACCAACTTGTAATGCCCTCGATGCGGCTATATCTCCCACGTGTCGAAGCACGACTTAGAGGCATAACCGCATTGAAAGCAATGTCGCAAGTGAGGTAATCTTCACACAACCCATGTAATACATAAGGGAAAGAGGTACATAGTTGGCTTACAGTCGCCACTTCACACAATACATAAATAAACATCCATCATCTAGATTACACTCAAGGTCCGACTACGGAACCAAAATAAAAGAAGACCACCCCAAATGCTACACAGATCCCCGATCGTCCCAACTGGGCTCCACTACTGATCGTCTGGAAACGAAACATAGTAACGACCACGGTCCTCGTCAAACTCCCACTTGAGCTCGATTGCGCCACTTGCACTGGTATCATCGGTACCTGCATCTGTTTTGGTAGAATCTGTGAGCCACGGGGACTCAGCAATCTCACACCCGCGAGATCAAGACTATTTAAGCTTAAGGGAAGGGTGGTGTAATGAGGTGGAGCTGCAGCAAGCGACTAGCATATATGGTGGCTAACATACGCAAGAGAGAGTGAGAAGAGAAGCAAGGCACGGTCATGAATCTAGAAGCGATCAAGAAGTGATCCTAGAGCAACCTGCGTCAAACATAACTCCAACACCGTGTTCACTTCCTGGACTCCGCCGAGAAGAGACCATCATGGTTACACACGCGGTTGATGTATTTTAATTAAGGTCAACTTCGGGTTTTCTACAACCGGACATTAAAAAATTCCCATCTGCCTCATAACCGCAGGCACGGCTTTCGAACGATAATACCCTGCAGGGGTGTCCCAACTTAGCCCATCATAAGCTCTCACAGTCAACGAAGGATAAACCTTCTCCCGGGAAGACCCGATCAGTCTCGGAATCCCGGTTCGCATGACATTTCGACAATGGTAAAACTAGACCAGCAAAGCCGCCCGAAGTGCCGACAAATCCCGATAGGAGCTGCACATATCTCGTTCTCAGGGCACACCGGATGAGCCAGACGTCGGGTTGGCATAGACCCTGGTTGCCCAAGGGGCGCCGGACATCGCTCAGGTTGGACCAACACTCGAAGGAGCACTGGCCCGGGGGGGGGGGGGGGGTAAAAATAAAGATGACCCTCGGGCTCGCGAAAACCCAAGGGAAAAAGGCTTAGGTGGCAAATGGTAAAACCAAGTTTGGGCCTTGCTGGAGGAGTTTTATTCAAAGCGAACTGTCACGGGGGTCCCATAAATCACCCAACCGCGTAAGGAACAAACTTCATCTTCACCTGCAACTAGCAACGCTATAAGAGGGGCTGAGCAAAAGCGGTAACATAGCCAATGAATGGTTTGCTAGGAAAGGATGGTTAGAGGTTGACATGGCAATATGGGTGGCATGATATAGCAAGTGGTAGGTAACGTAGCATAAGCATAGCAAAAGAGCGAGCATCTAGCAAGCAAAGATAGAAGTGATATCGAAGGTATGGTCATCTTGCCTGCAAGGTTCTCAGAGTTGTCGAAGGCTTGATCCTCGTAGGCATTCTCAATAGGTTCCTCGTTCACGTACTCGTCTCCCGGCTCTACCCAAAGCAAGAACACAAGCAATGGAACCACAATCAAACATGGAGCAATGCACAAGCAATATGATGCAATACATGACATGCTATGCGAGATGTGATATGCAATGCATATGTGTGCTCCGGAAGGAAATTGATGAACAAGGCATCAACTTGGCAAACCAAGTATGCCGCTGGAAAGATGAGATGATTTTGGTTGAAATCGATATGAAGATCGCCGGAAACGGATGCACGGTTTGCAAATGGCAAGCAAGACAATAATGGCACAAATCTGCAATTAACAGCACGATGCTACTTAGCATGCAACAAGAAAATATGCTATAGCACCCCAACATACAAACAAAGCATATGGCAATGATCTACGGAAGATGCTTAACAAAAGAGGAACACTGAGCTACGGCTAAATCACATCATAACAGGTTCAAACAAGCATGGTGAAAGTGCAAAAAATATCAGGTTCTCACACTTAGTGAAAATACTAGTATGCCAGAAATTAACATCAGGAAGGCATGTTTAGAGCAAGCAAACAACATGCTACTGGAACTTATAATAGCAAAACAAGGCATGACATGATTCTACTCAAAGCATAGATCAAAATTCCCTTACTGACCATACGCCAAAAAGGACCATAAGAAATGATGGCACCCATGTAAACATAGCAAGTTCCATTACAGATCTCAGACTTAGCAGAAAAACTGGACATGGCAAAAACAGATAACAAGTAGGCATGTTCGTGAGCTCGATGCACTGACTACAGAGCATTTCATGATAAACTAAGCATACATCCATCAAGAAGACATGACATAGAAGCTATACATGGCAAGAACAACATCATAGCATATAAGTATCAACTACAACAACCTTGTAAAAATTGAATATCATGTAAACAATCTGCCAGGAAACATTTTCTAGCAAAAGTAGAGCACGAAAATGACATGCTAGACTAATCCAAAATTGCCAACAAAGGCATGGATGGATAGAGCACATCCATATGTTCAAAACACCCTTACTGATCATGCTCAAAATGGGCATAGATCTCTCTGTAACAACATGAACACATGGCATAAAAATAACAGCAGGACATGACTTGGTGAAATTACTAAGTCCCTGAAATCAGCAACATTATGATCCCTAGTTTACATGCTTGTGCTAGTCACCACAGAGATCACAAAAATACATGGCATACACCTCTGGAAAGATAGCATGGCATAGTTCAAAACACATGTAGGGCTCAAGTTCATAAGATGCACACATCAATCATGGTAAAAATGACAAAAGTGCATGTTCTGTTAAGAAACAGAAACTAACATCACATAGCCCTCTTCCAACAGCATTTCGGGCATCAAGATGAGCTCAAATGAAAATGATGCAATGAGATGAAATGATGTACTCATCGAGTTGAACAATTCGGTATGCTACACGCCCAAAACGGAGCCACGGGTGCAAAGATGTGATGCAATGAAAATGCAACAAAATTCTGACAGGAAATGACTTAGACGAAAACGGGGGAGAAGAAAGTCAACCCTAGTTCTCAGATCTGGATCCAGCTCGGCGCGTGCTTCGAGGTTTGCCGGCCGGAGTTCCTCGCCGGAGAGGAGCAGGGAGGAGAACGAGGGGAAGATGGGGCCGACTGGGGCGCGGTCGCCGGCGGGGTTGAGGGAGAGGCGGCGGCGCTCGGCGGCGTTGGGCTTCGAGGAGGCGCGGCGCGGGCGCGGCCCGGGCGCGTGGGTCGGGAGGGCCCTGCCTGGGCCCGGCGGGCCTGCGCAGGAGGCGGCGGCGATGTGGGCGCGGCTGCCCACGTGGCAGCGCGCGGTTGGTCTGAGGCGGCGGGCGGACGCGTCCGGCTCCGCCCGGACGTGTCCGGTGGCGGCGAGAGGAGCGGGGGTAGGGTTAGGGTAGGAAAATGATCCGGGATTTCGGGGGAGGGGGGTGTTTTATAGGTAGAGGGAGCTAGGAGGCTCCAAATGGAGTGCGGTTTTCGCCCACACGATCATGATCCGACGGCGGAGAGCATGGAAGTGACTTAGAAGGGTTATTGGTCTGTTTTGGAGGGGTGTTGGACTGCAACCCAAAAGAGGCCTATGTGGTTACCCGGTTAATCGTTGGAGTATCAAACGACCTCCAAATGGCACGAAACTTGACAGGTGGTCTACTGGTGGTGTACCAAGGCCACTTGGCAAGCCTCGGTCCATTCCGAGAATGTTTAACACCCTCTCACGACAAAGAGACAAGAGGGGTGTGCCGGTGCATGTGGGAGCGTCGGAATGCAAAACGGACAACGGGGAAAATGCTCGGATGCATGAGACGAACACGTATGCAAATGAGATGCACATGATGACATGATATGAGATGCATGACATGAACAAAATTCCAAACGAAAAACAAAACCCAACCACGGAGGGAATATCATAGCACATAGCCGAAAATGGCAAGAGTCGGAGTTGCAAATATGGGAAGTTACGTCCGGGGTGTTACATGCGTATAATCCATGGACTCAACATTAGTCAAAAGAACTCACGTACTTATTGCAAAAATCTAGAAGGCATCAAAAACAAAGTACTACGTGCATGCTCCTAGGGGGATAGATTGGTAGGAAAAGACCATCGCTCGTCCCCGACCGCCACTCATAAGGAAGACAATCAATAAATAAAATTGTGCTCCAACTTCATCACAAAGTGGTTCACCATGCATGCTACGGGAATCACAACCCTCAACACAAGAATTTTTCATAATCACCTCAACTAGCATGACTTTAATATCACTACCTCCATATCTCAAAACAATTATCAAGCATCAAATTGATCATAGCATCCAATTCACTTTCTATGATAGTTTTTATTATACCCAACTTGGATGCTCATCATTCTAGGACCAAATTTGTAACCATAGCAAATACCATGCTGTTATAAAAGACTCTCAAAATAATATAAGTGAAGCATGAGAGACTAGCAATTTCTTCAAAATTAATTCACCGCCGTGCTCTAAAAGGTATAAGTGAAGCACTAGAGCAAAAACTATCAAGCTCAAAAGATATAAGTGAAGCACATAGAGTATTCTAGCAAATTCTAATCAAGTAGGCTTCTCCCAAAAGGTGTGTACAGCAAGGATGATTGTGGTAAACTAAAAAGCAAAGACTAACATAGTACACGACACTCCAAGCAAAACATATATCATGTGGCGAATAAAAATATAGCTCCAAGTAAAGTTACCAATGAACGAAGACGAAAGAGGGGATGCCTTCCCGGGGAATCCCAAAGCTTAGGCTTTTGGCTATCCTTGAATACCTTGGGGTGCCATGGGCATCCCCAAGCTTAGGCTCTTGCCACTCCTTATTTCATAGTCCATAAAAGCTTTACCCAAAACTTGAAAACTTCACAACACAAAACTCAACAAGAAATCTTATAAGCTCCGTTAGTGAAAAAAAAACAAAACCACCACATAAGGTACTGTAATGAACTCATTCTTTATTTATTTTGTTGTTAAACCTACTGTATTCCAACTTCTCTATGGTTTATAAACTATTTTACTAGCCATAGATGCATCAAAATAAGCAAACAACACACGAAAAACAGAATTTGTCAAAAACAGAACAGTCTGTAGTAATCTGTAACTAACGCAAACTTCTAGAACTCTAAACATCCTACAAAAATAGGAAGTCCTGGACAATTTGTCTATTGATCAGCAGAAAAAATAATCAACGCAAAAGAATATTTCTGTGATTTAACAAAACTAAATTCGTGCGTGCAAAGTTTTTGTTTTTCAGCAGAATCAAATCAACTAGCATCATAGGTTATCCTATAGGTTCTACTTGGCACAAACACTAATTAAAAGATAAAAACACATCTAAACAGGAGGTAGATGCAAGATTTATTACTAAACTGGAACAAAAACAAAAAACACAACGAAAATTGGGTTGCCTCCCAACTAGCGCTATCGTTTAACGCCCCTAGCTAGGCATAAAAGCGAAGATAGATCTAAGTAGTGCCATCTTTGGCACTAAATTCATAAGTAGCTCGCATGATAGATTCATAAGGTAATTTGACTTTCTTTCGCGGACTCCATGCCTTTCCTTAATGGAAATTGGAATCTAATATTCCCTTCCTTCATATCAATAATCGTGCCAATCGTTCTAAGGAAAGGTCTACCAAGAATAATAGGGCAAGAAAGATTGCAATCTATATCTAGAAAGATAAAATCTAAGGGCACCAAATTTCTATTTGCAACAATGAGAACATCATTGATCCTTCCTATTGGCTTTTTAATGGTGGAATCCGCAAGGTGCAAATTTAAAGAGCAATCATCAAGATCATGGAAACCTAGAATATCACATAAAGTTTTCGGAATCGTGGAAACACTAGCACCCAAATCACACAAAGAAAAACACTCATGATCTCTAATTCTAATCTTTATAGTAGGTTCCCACTCATCATTAAGTTCTCTAGGTATAGAAACTTCCAAATTAAGTTTTTCATCATAAGATTGCATCAAGGCATCAACGATATGTTTGGTAAAAGCTTTATTTTGACTATAAGCATGAGGAGAATTAACAACGGATTGCAACAAGGAAATACAACCTTCTAAAGAACAATTATCATAATCAAATTCCTTGAAATCCGAGATAGTGGGTTCAATGCTATTTAAAGTCATGACCTCTCCAATCCCACTTTTACCAAATTTAGTATCAAGATCCAAAAACTCTGAATTCTTGGGACGCCTTCTAGGTAAAGTTGACTCATCTTCAGTCCCATAATTATCAAGATTCATATTGCAAAACAAAGATCTAATAGGAGACGCATCAATAACTTTAATATCCTCATCATTATTTTCATGGAAACTAGAAGAATACGCCTATATAAAGCTATCTTTCTTAGCACGCAATCTAGCGGTTCTTTCCTTGCACTCATCAATGGAAATTCTCATTGCTTTGACAGACTCATTGATATCATGTGTAGGGGAAGAGGATCTAAGTTTAAGAGAATCAATATCAAGCGAAAGTCTATCAACATTCCTAGCCAAATCATCAACTTTGAGCAATTTTTCTTCAAGCAAAGCATTAAAATTCTTTTGAGAAATCATAAATTCTTTCACACTATTCTCAAAATCAGTGGGCATCTTATTAAAATGTCGCGACCGGTTTTCCAGGTATTAATTTCCATAAAATGGCCGTTGTGCTCACCAGCCCCAGGATTACTGTTAGCTGATGAGGCACCAACTTGATACAGAAATTCCAAACAAAATACAAAATATGTAGTACAGGACCATTCTGGCCTGTGAGTACAACAAATGGTTTCTAGAGGTTGAGGGCGGAAGCGGTTTGTGGATCATCAGTGTCTATGGGACTCCATTTCCCACAGGAACAGCTAACCAGGTTAACTCCTATCTTCGCGAGGCTGCTACCACCACTGCTTAGGTTCTGGGGCTGTCGTCGCAACGCTCCTCTCCAAGCAAGAAATCTGGCCAAGACAATAGCCAGGGACAAGCCAGTGAGTACTTTGAATGTACTCGCAAACATTATGAACACTGGGATAATATAAATGAATTTCATGCACGGAAATATTCTATGATCACATCGTCAGTCATAAGTAAAAATCTTTTATGCATGCAAGCAGGTTATTTATATGCAACATGAATAAGCAATAATGGAGTGGAAATAAAATGCCGCAGTCGGGCATCTGTGCGACACCACATAAAGGGCTTATAAAATAAATAAATAACAATCAATGCCACAGTCGGGCGTCTCAGCGACACCACATAAAGGGCTTATAGAGTAAATAAATAACAAGCAATGCCACAGTCGGGCGTCTCAGAGACACCACATAAAGGGCTTATAGAGTAAATAAATAACAAGCAATGCCACAGTCAGGCGTCTCAGGGACACCACATAAAGGGCTTATAAAGTAAATAATTAACAAGCAATGCCACAGTCGGGCGTCTCAGCGACACCACATAAAGGGCTTATAAAGTAAATAATTAACAAGCAATGCCACAGTCGGGCGTCTCAGCGACACCACATAAAGGTAAAGTAAATAATTAACAAGCAATGCCACAGTCGGGCGTCTCAGCGACACCACATAAAGGGCTTATAAAATAAATAATCACAATGAATATCTAGGAGGTAGAACCGTCCCAGGGATACTCAATGATATAATGGGTTAGTCCATAATAATAGTAATCATAATCACCACAAGTCACAAGTCATAATCCAAGTTCTGGTTTAACAATTTCTCCTCCGAAGACCGACACTAAGACTGACACTTGACCCATCCCAGACTGTAGTCCTTAACCATGGACACGACTATTCGAATAGATTTAATCTCTGAAGAGGGTGTACTCTTTACCCGCGAGCAACGGATTCCTTTAGTCCATTAGGACTAATTCCGTCTACGGTATTTTAATTGAAAACACACCTGACTTGCACACCCCAGCTTAACTTACCGGTGTCTGGAATCGCCCATGACACCTGTCAAGCAAAACTCTAAGTGGGGAGGCTACAACCTCATGTAGCATGGGATCAAATTTATATCGCGCGCTCTAAGGGGTGGCCTCCCCTCTCGGTCCCAACCGGAAACACCCATGCCCCGGACCAGGTGGCCTGCCTACCGGCTACAACCGGTATCTTCCACCATGGCCTCTCTGTACGGTGTGTGCTAGAAAGGGGTTGATGACCTACTGAACCGTACCCTACCTGTGGCAGGGACAAGTGGTAGCACGAAACAAGTGTGGGGGTTACTGGAACAAGACTCGATCTATGGTCGACTTAGGAGGTTAATAATTTCCCTGCATGACATGTATAACAAAAATATTTCAACCAACAGAATCACCGCTCATTATACCTTACTATGCCATACCAGACATAACCGTCCCGACGGAGACCAGCGACAAACTCATACCTACCCAAGGCAGAGGTTTTTCCCGGATTCCTTTCCGGCATGCATGCAAGGCACATGAGGATGATTACCATCACAAGTATATTCATTTCCAACAGCAAGGAAATCATTAATATGCATCCATGCAAATGATCATATCACATGAAATAACAAGTTCTTCGAAGTAAGGTGGTGTTATAAACGTGTCAACGAACACACCAAGATATTATGCCGGGGTTCAGAATGCTTGCCTTCAAGGTGTGGAAAGGCAGGGTGCACTCCAAAACTTTTGAAAACCTCCTTCTTTCTCTCCCAAAAATCCTATTGTAAATAAATTTGAATTAACACACATTTCCAAAACAGCACAAAAAGTTGTCTGAAATTTTTTCAAATAAATCTTAAAATAAACTAGACAATATTTGAGAGAGGTAGGAAAAAGAATCAACTCATTTGGAGTTATATTTAAAAAGTTAAGCTCAGTCAAACTTTTGGTCAAAAACTGTTATTTAAAAAAAACAGAAAAAGAAAAACGATTCGAATATATACGTACACGTCGAAAGCGTATTTTGGATATACACTTCCACTTACTCCAGCATGGACGGTGCACGAGTCACTGACAGTGGGCCCGCCTGGCCCACTGGTCAGGTTTGACTGGTCTTCCCTCCCCTTCCCTTTTTCTGCCTGAGCGGGGGCGGAACTCCGGCGAGGCTCGCTGGCGAACGGCGGCTCCGTTCGAGAAACAGAGGTCACCTGCGGGCTCAGGGGGCCGTGGCGGTCACTCCGGTGGTCGTTTTGGTCTCTGGGGTGGACGGAGCTACCGGCGGCGAGCTCTGCGGCGGGCGGTGGCCGTCGGGCAAAGTGAGTTTTTGGCTCCGGTGGTCCCTGACCAAAATCGGGCAGGGGATGGACTCATGAGGGGGAGAGGGGGTTCCTGGTGAAGAGAGTGGAGAGGGGGAGGTCCTGGTGGCGCCGGAATGGCCGGGGCAGTGGCGGCGGCTGCGGTTGCCGGAGACGGGGAAGGAGACCTCCCCGGGTCGATTGGCTGCCAATGGGGTCCTAGGGAGATGGCTTGAGGCTTCCTGCATGCGGGGATGAGCTCGGGGCTTCTTAAATAGGCTCGTCAAGGCGGTTCCGCGGCGGTCGAGGATAAGGTCGCCGGCGACAGTCTTTCTATATCTATGGCGACGTGGCGGCGACGTGTGCTAGGGGACGAGGCTGCGGATGAGCTTGAGCCATTCCAGGGGGCAGCTGGCGAGTGCTGGTGGCTTGGGCGACACCGACCGTGGCAGAGACGTGCTGCGGAGGCCGGTGTGCCACCAAGGGGCTCTGACGGCGGTGCTGTAGGGCGCCAGGGGTGCTTGGCATGATGCGGTGAGGAGGGGAGTGAGTGGCGTGGCTCTACAGAGCGTGTAAAACCATGGGCGCGACGTGTCGGCTCGGGCGCGGCACGTGCAATACGCGTGCTCTGCTCGCGCCCAGAGCACGCACGAAACATGCTCGACGAAATACCGGGGCATGCTAGGGGTCTCGGGTGAGGTTGGCAAGCAACAGAACTAGATTAGTGATAGAGGGAAGATCAAAGGACAAGGTGGTTTGGTCTGGAGACCAAGTTCATAATGCAAACAAAAACTCATGCCAAATCTGTCCATGCTCTCAAGGTGTTTGACAAAATGCCACAGGCACCTAGGCATTTCTTGGGGTGGTCAAAACTTCCAGGGTGGGGTCTCATTAGATGGATGAGAGGGTGGTGAAGTTAGTTTTCCCAAAGCTCAAACTTGCTAGTGCAAGTTTTGCAAAACTTCCATTCTGGACAGAAGGTAAATGGCATTACTTCATGAATCAAAAATGATCCAATGGGTGCATGCTCCTGGACTTAGGGGTTTAGCAGGGAGGACTACAAGTAGGAAAATGAATCATGGATCAAGGAGCAACTAAAAAGGTGGTTGCTGTACAAAACCTCAAGTTGGACCAGAATGGAAAAGAGGATGATTCACTCAATTTTTTTCCAAATAACAACACTAAGGTCTTGCATAAAGTTGAAATGCATGCTACTACTGACATCCCATAATTTTGGTGGAAGCTTTAAAGAATTATATAAATAGGTTGTAGTGCAAATCTGCCCACTGGATCAGATTTTTAAATATGGTGTAGAGCTCAAAATATTCAATGGGCAGAAGATATTTTTGCATAAAAGTGGTTTAGAAACATCACATGACATCTCCAAATTTTGGTGGGATTTTTGAATGAATTTATAAAAGGGTTGTAGTACAAATAGGACCATAAAACCATGGGAAACCATTTTTCAAGAAAATAAAAATCAGAAAGATTATTATATAATTAATTCC
Organism: Triticum timopheevii; assembly: GCA_963921465.1. Classification (NCBI taxonomy): domain Eukaryota; kingdom Viridiplantae; phylum Streptophyta; class Magnoliopsida; order Poales; family Poaceae; genus Triticum; species Triticum timopheevii. The sequence continues at coordinate 113,710,290 of OY997270.1, forward strand.
TCTGATAAAAGAAAAGATTTTCTTGAGAGGGTAAACAAGTCCAATATCATATTTGAAAAGTTCTTACTGAGGGAAACAACTCCAAGATAAAAAAAGGAAGGAAAAGATTCAAAAAAAAATAAAAGGGAGCCCAGAAAGTAAAAGCTTTAATCTCCTGGCAAACTTTTAATTAACAAAACAAGGCTAAAATTTTGGGGCGTCACATGAAATTGCCATATGAATTATTGCAGGAATTTCCATAATTATTAGAGGAATTACTAGGGAACGGTCTAGCATTAAAGTTTCCTCTATAAGCATTGTTTCCAAAACTATTCCTACCAACAAAATTCACATCCATAGATTCATTATTATTCTCAATCAAAGTAGACAAAGGCATATCATTGGGATCAAGAGGGGTATTTCTAGTAGCAAACAATTTCATAAGTTCATCCATCTTTCCACTCAAAACATTGATTTCTTCTATAGCATGCACTTTTTTACTAGAAGATCTTTCGGTGTGCCATTGAGAATAATTAGCCATAATATTATCAAGAAGTTTTGTAGCATCTCCTAACGTGATTTCCATAAACGTGCCTCCCAAGGCCGAATCTAAGAGATTTCTAGAAGCAAAGTTCAAACCGGCATAAAAATTTTGTATGATCATCCATAAATTCGAACTATGAGTAGGGCAATTGCGAATCATCAATTTCATTCTTTCCCAAGATTGGGAAACATGATCATGATCAAGTTGTTTAAAATTCATAATATCGTTCCTAAGAGTGATGATCTTAGCGGGAGGAAAATACTTAGAGATAAAAGCATCTTTGCACTTGTTTCGAGAATCAATACTATTTTTAGGCAAAGACGAAAACCAAATTTAGCACGATCTCTAAGTGAAAACGGAAATAACTTCAGTTTAACAATATCATTATCCGTATCTTTCTTCTTTTGCATATCACACAAATCAACAAAGTTGTTTAGATGAGTAGCGGCATCTTCACTAGGAAGGCCGGCGAATTGATCTTTCATAACAAGATTCAGCAAAGCGGTATTGATTTCACAAGACTCAACATCATTAAGAGGAGCAATCGGAGTAATAAGGAAATCATTATTATTGGTATTGGGGAAATCACACAATTTGGTATTATCTTGCGCCATGGCAACAAGTAATCCAACACACAAGTAAACAGAAAAAGGCAAGCAAAAGAGAGAGGAGAAGATTGGGAAAGAGAGGGCGAATAAAACGACAAGGGTGAGGTGGGGGAGAGGAAAAACAAGAGGCAAATGGAAAATAATGTAAATGCGAGGGAGATGAGTTTGTGATGGGTACTTGGTATGTCTTGACTTGAGCGAAGACCTCCCCGGCAACGGCACCAGAAATCCTTCTTGCTATGTCTTCAGCTTGCGTTGGTTTTCCTTGAAGAGGAAAGGGTGATGCAGCAATAGTAGCGTAAGTATTTCCCTCAGTTTTTGAGAACCAAGGTATCAATCCAGTAGGAGGATCCTCAAAATTCCCACACACCTACACAAACAAACAAAGAACTCGCAACCAATGCAATAAAGGGGTTGTCAATCCCTTCACTGCCACTTGCGAAAGTGAGATCTGATAGAGATAGTATGATAAGATAATTATATTTTTGGTATTTTATAATATAGATGCAAAAATTAAAGATGCAAATAAAAGTAGATTGGAAGAAAAGATGATAAAAGATAGACCCGGGGGCCATAGGTTCCACTAGAGGCTTCTCTCAAGATAGCATAAGTATTACGGTGGGTGAACAAATTACTGTCGAGCAATTGATAGAAAAGCGAATAATTATGAGATTATCTAGGCATGATCATGTATATAGGCATCACGTCCGCAACAAGTAGACCGACTCCTGCCTGCATCTACTACTATTACTCCACACATCGACCGACTCCTGCCTGCATCTAGAGTATTAAGTTCATAAGAACAGAGTAACGCCTTAAGCAAGATGACATGATGTAGAGGGATAAACTCATGCAATATGATATAAACCCCATCTTTGTATCCTCGATGACAACAATACAATACGTGCCTTGCAACCCTTTCTGTCACTGGGTAAGGACACCACAAGATTGAACCCAAAGCTAAGCACTTCTCCCATGGCAAGAAAGATCAATCTAGTAGGCCAAACCAAACTGATAATTTGAAGAGACTTGCAAAGATAACTCAATCATACATAAAAGAATTCAGAGGAGATTCAAATATTTCTCATAGATAAACTTGATCACAAACCCACAATTCATTGGATCTCGACAAACACACCGCAAAAAGAGTTTACATCGAATAAATCTCCACAAGAGAGGTGAAGAACATGGTATTGAGATCCAAAAAGAGATAAGAAGCCATCTAGCTAATAACTATGGACCCGAAGGTCTGTGGTAAACTACTCACAACTCATTGAATGGGCTATGGTGTCGATGTAGAAGCCCTCCGTTGTAGATTCCCCCTCCGGCGGAGTGCCGGCGAAGGCTCCAAGATGGGATCTCGCGGATACAGAAGGTTACGGTGGTGGAAATTGTGTTTCGTTGGCTCCCTGGATGTTTTCAGGGTACGTAGGCTTATATAGGAGGAAGAAGTACGTTGGTGGCCGCCCGAGGGGCCTACGAGACAGGGATGCGCCCTATAGGGGTGGGCGCGCCCTACCCTCTCATCGGCGCCTCGGCTGCTTCTTGACTTGCACTCCAAGTCCTCTGGATCACGTTCGTTCCAAAAATCACGCTCCCGAAGGTTTCATTCCGTTTGGACTCCGTTTGATATTCCTTTTCTTCGAAATACTGAAATAGGCAAAAAAACAGCAATACAGGCTGGGCCTCCGGTTAGTAGGTTAGTCCCAAAAATGATATAAATGTGTAAAATAAAGCCCATGAACATCCAAAAGTGGTAATATAATAGCATGTAACAATCAAAAATTATAGATATGTTGGAGACGTATCACGCTCCACGGTGGATAGGGACGATGTGATCCTCAATAAGCGACCCAAATCCACCTCCTTTAAACCAGCAGACGAAATAGTCAAATTCCAAGTCCACCCAACGGACTCCTCGAAGACAACATCCATCGGGGCACAGCTGGACCCCATGGTCGACGCTGCACTACGGGCGTTCCTACATGACAACTGGGACATATTTGCCTGGCACCCTTCTGATATGCCAGGGATCCCACGCAGGCTGGCCGAAAATAGCCTAAACATACTGAAGGGATACAAGTCAGTCAAGCAAAAATTGCGACGCTTTTCCGAACCCAAACGACAAGCCATGGGGGAGGAGCTAGCCAAGTTACTCGAGGCTGGATTCATCAGAGAGATAAAACACCCGGACTGGATAGCAAACCTAGTGATGGTACCAACGAAGGATAAATCCTGGCGCCTATGTGCCAATTTTAAAGACCTCAACAAGGCCTGCCCTAAGGATCCCTGATGTCTACTACACAACCTTCTTTTTGTAGACGTTGTTGGGCCTCCAAGTGCAGAGGTTTGTAGGACAGTAGCAAATTTCCCTCAAGTGGATGACCTAAGGTTTATCAATCCGTGGGAGGCGTAGGATGAAGATGGTCTCTCTCAAACAACCCTGCAACCAAATAACAAAGAGTCTCTTGTGTCCCCAACACACCCAATATAATGGTAAATTGTATAGGTGCACTAGTTCGGCGAAGAGATGGTGATACAAGTGCAATATGGATGGTAGATATAGGTTTTTGTAATCTGAAAATATAAAAACAGCAAGGTAATATGAAAAGTGAGCGTAAACGTTATTGCAATGCTAGGAAACAAGGCCTAAGGTTCATAGTTTCACTAGTGCAAGTTCTCTCAACAATAATAACATAACTGAATTATATAACTATGCCTCAACATGCAACAAAGAGTCACTCCGAAGTCACTAATAGCAGAGAACAAACGAAGAGATTATTGTAGGGTACGAGACCACCTCAAAGTTATCCTTTCTGATCAATCTATTCAAGAGTCCGTAGTAAAATAACACGAAGCTATTCTTTCCATTCGATCTATCATAGAGTTCGTACTAGAATAACACCTTAAGACACAAATCAACCAAAACCCTAATGTCACCTAGATACTCCTATGTCACCTCAAGTATCCGTGGGCATGATTATACGATATGCATCACACAATCTCAGATTCATCTATTCAACCAACACAAAGTACTTCAAAGAGTGCCCCGAAGTTTCTACCGGAGAGTCAAGACAAAAACGTGTGCCAACCCCTATGCATAAGTTCATTGAACCCGCAAGTTGATCACCAAAACATAAATCAAGTAGATCACGTGAATATCCCATTGTCACCACATATAAGCACGGCAAGACATACATCAAGTGTTCTCAAATCCTTAAAGACTCAATCCGACAAGACAACTTCAAGTGGAAAACTCAATTCATCACAAGAGAGTAGAGGGGGAGAAACATCATAAGATCCAACTATAAAAGCAAAGCTCGCGATACATCAAGATCGTATCACCTCAAGAACATGAGAGAGAGAAAGAGAGATCAAACACATAGCTACTGGTACATACCCTCAGCCCCAAGGGTGAACTACTCCCTCCTCGTCATGGAGAGCGCCAGGATGATGAAGATGGCCACCGGTGATGGACCCCCCTTCGGCAGGGTGCCGGAATAGGGTCCTGATTAGTTTTTGGTGGCTACAGAGGCTTGCAGCGGCGGAACTCTCGATCTATCATGCTCCTCAATGTTTTCAGGGTATATGGACATATATAGGCAAAAGAAGTCGGTCAAGGGAGCTACGAGGGGCCCACGAGGGTGGGGGCGTGCCCAAGGGGTAGGGCGCGCCTCCCTACCTCGTGGCCACCTCGAAGTTTCACTGACTTCCACTCCAAGTCTCCTAGATTGCTTCCGTTCCAAAAATAACTCTCCCAAAGGTTTCATTCTGTTTGGACTCCGTTTGATATTCCTTTTCTTCGAAACACTGAAATAGGGAAGAAAACAACAATTTGGGCTGGGCCTCCGGTTAATAGGTTAGTCCCACAAATAATATAAAAGTGTATAGTAAATCCCATTAAACATTCTAAACAGGTAATATAATAGCATGGAACAATCAAAAATTATAGATACGTTGGAGACATATCGAGCATCCCCAAGCTTAATTCCTGCTCGTCCTCGAGTAGGTAAATGATAAAAACAGAATTTTTGATGTGGAATGCTAACTAGCATATTTCTCAATGTAATTTTCTTTATTGTGGCATGAATGTTCAGATCCAAATGATCCAAGATAAAAGTTCATATTGACATAAAAACAATAATACTTCAAGCATACTAACAAAGCAATCATGTCTTCTCAAAATAACATGGCTAAAGAAAGCTATCCCTACAAAATCATATAGTCTGGCTATGATCTATCTTCATCACACAAAGTATTTAATCATGCACAACCGATAACAAGCCAAGCAATTGCTTCATACTTTTATGTTCTCAAACTTCTTCAACTTTCACGCAATACATGAGCTTGAGCCATGGACATAGAATGGTGGTTGTGGAGAAGACAAAAAGGAGAAGATAGTCTTACATCAACTAGGCGTATCAACGGGCTATGGAGATGCCCATTAATAGATATCAATGTGAGTGAGTAGGGATTGCCATGCAATGGATGCACTAGAGCTATAAGTGTATGAAAGCTCAACAAAAGAAACTAAGTGGGTGTGCATCCAATTTGCTTGCTCACGAAGACCTAGGGCATTTTGAGGAAGCCCATCATTGGAATATACAAGCCAAGTTCTATAATGTAAAATTCCCACTAGTATATGAAAGTGACAATGTAGGAGACTCTCTATCATTAAGATCATGGTGCTACTTTGAATCACAAGTGCGGTAAAAGGATAGTAGCATTGTCCCTTCTCTCTTTTTCTCTCATTTTTTTGGGCCTTTCTCTTTTTTATGGCCTTTCTCCTTTTTTATGGCCTTTCTCTTTTTATGGCCTTTTTTATGTCCGAAGTCTCATCCCGACTTGTGGGGGAATCATAGTCTCCATCATACTTTCCTCACTGGGACAATGCTCTAATAATGAAGATCATCACACTTTTATTTACTTACAACTCAAGAATTACAACTCGATACTTAGAACAAAATATGACTCTATATGAATGCCTCCGGCGGTGTACCGGGATATGCAATGAATCAAGAGTGACATGTATGGAAGAATTATGAAGGTGGCTTTGCCACAAATACGATGTCAACTACATGATCATGCAAAAGCAATATGACAATGATGGAGCGTGTCATAATAAATGGAACGGTGGAAAGTTGCATGGCAATATATCTCGGAATGGCTATGGAAATGCCATAATAGGTAGGTATGGTGGCTGTTTTGAGGAAGGTATATGGTGGGTGTATGGTACCAGCGAAAGTTGTGTGACACAAGAGAGGCTAGCAATGGTGGAAGGGTGAGAGCGCGTATAATCCATGGACTCAACATTAGTCATAAAGAACTCATATACTTATTACAAAAATCTACAAGTCATTGAAAAAAAGTACTACATGCATGCTCCTAGGGGGATAGATTGGTAGGAAAAGACCGTTGCTCGTCCCCGACCGCCACTCATAAGGAAGACAATCAATAAATAAATCATGCTCCAACTTCATCACAAAGCGGTTCACCATACGTGCATGCTACGGGAATCACAAACTTCAACACAAGTATTCCTCAAATTCATAATTACTCCACTAGCATGACTCTAATATCACCATCCTCATATCTCACAACAATTATCAAGCATAAAATTGACCATAGCATCCAATTCACTTTCTATGATAGTTTTTATTATACCCAACTTGGATGCCCATCATTCTAGGACCAATTTTATAACCATAGCAAATACCATGCTGTTCTAAAAGACTCTCAAAATAATATAAGTGAAGCATGAGAGATCAATAATTTCTACAAAACAAAACCACCGCCGTGCTCTAAAAAGATATAAGTGAAGCACTAGAGCAAAAGACAAACTACTCCGAAAGATATAAGTGAAGATCAATGAGTAGTCGAATAATTCTGCAACTATGTGAAGACTCTCTAACATTTAAGAACTTCAGATCTTGGTATTTTATTCAAACAGCAAGCAAAACAAAATAAAACAAAATGACGCTCCAAGCAAAACACATATCATGTGGTGAATAAAAATATAGCTCCAAGTAAAGTTACCGACGAACGAAGACGAAAGAGGGGATGTGTTGGGGATATGACTATTTGTGTAAGCCGCCCAGGAGGGGCCAGGTTACGCAAAGAGTACTCATCAGAGGAAGCCCAAGACCAAGCATGAAGATGTCGGTTCAATAAAGAGCTTAAGACCCACGGGCGGCTTAAGCCCATTGTAGTAACCCGCCATGATGGCAAGACTTGTAACGTAAAGTAGATTTAACTGGTCACCGAGCCGGACTCTGTTTATAAGCCGGACGGGACTCTGTAAGCCGCAGGTATCAACCCGTGTATATAAGGGGACGACCTGCGGGCGACTTAGGGCAAGAAACAACACATCGCGAGCCGGGCATAGCGTATCTCGCTCCCTGGTCATCGAAACATCAATACCAACCCAACTAGACGTAGGCCTTACCTTCACCGTAAGGGGCCGAACTAGTATAAACCCTCTCGTGTCTCTTGTCCCGATTTAACCCCTTCAAGCTTCCTAGTTGCGATGGCTCCACAACTAAGTCCTTTCACGAGGACATCTGACGTGACTATTCCACGACAGTTGGCGCCCACCGTGGGGCCAGCGCACGGTGGATTTGAGTTCTTGAAGGGCAACTTCGAAGGGCTCAAGGGGTACGTAGTGGGCCGGATGACCAAGAGTCGTCGCGGCAAGATCTACATCAACGACGAAGTCTGGGGTCCCGACGCCGGCTCAATTGAGTATGGCTACCAGGTTCCCTTCGGCGGAATCCACGTTTTCATCGGCCGGATCGGTGAGCCGGGCCCTGAGCCGGACAACTGCACCGACCTCATCGAGATGGCTCAGCGTGCGAGTAAGACCCGGACTCAGCCAGTCATGAGGCGTGCCTTCCTGGGCTGCGTCCACGGGGAGGAACTTTCTGGATCTGAAGATGGGGTGAGGCTGCCGTCCTCTCAGACGGTGACTCGTCCGCCGGCTCAACAGATTCATTGTATCAGGTACAAGACGGCGTGCTTAGGGGCTGTTCCGATGGTATCAGTATTCCAGACCCCGATGAGCCGCCAAGATGGGCCGGAATCTTCATGGCTGGAACTCAGCCTGGCTCAAACTCTACAGCAGCTGCGGCGATCACGTCCGGATCAGGAGCAGCCGGGGCAGGCGGCCCCGTGCGCCCAGCGGGTCAGGTGCTGATGGACCTCATGGACAAGCTTACGGCCATGTTAACCGCCACGGTTATTCCTGCAGATAAAGATGAGCATGACGCAGCGGTAGCGCAAGTGCGTGAGGAGATAGCTCAGGCCAAGGAGGCTTTAGTAGCTGAGGATACTAGACTAGCTGCGGAGCGGGCGGCTCCCGACGCCCGGGCCCAACGCTTGCAGTCAGAAGCTTACCAGCTCACGATGAGCCTAAACGCATCCAATGAGGTAATGAGGAGACGACATCAGAAAACGCAGTCCCGTTTACCTCCGAATTATGATCCCCGGGTTCTCTTTGCTACACCCGGAGCCGGCCCTAGTAACCTGCCAGATGCCGATCGGCTTATGACAGCCGGAACAGGAGGACCGGCTCAGCCTAGGGATATGGTGCCGCCTCATGTGAGCATGCCACCGCCGCGTTATGTGCCGATTCCACCGGGTCACTTTTCCAACCCCATGGAGAATTTAATCGCAGCTTCAGCGCGCTTAGCGGCTCTTCCTATGGAAGGTGATGACCCGATGGCGGTGGAAACCCGGAGGGTCAGAGAGCTCCTTCAGACAGCCCTGGCGCAGCAGGAGACCTATTCTTACAGCCGGGACAGGATTCATTCAACTCCCCCGCCCTGGATAGCACCACCTCGCCAGAACCGGAGCCCGAGTTACAGCAGACGCATGGAGTCGGAAGCTTTGTCAAGCAATGCCCAACGGTGTAACCAGCCGGGGAGCTATAACCCGGTGCAGGACCAAGTACATCAGGAGAATGATCACCCGGAGTATCCAATGACATCGGTTGAGGCGGGAGTAGCCACTAGAACTGGCGGTGTCCCTTGCCTGGTGCCGGCTCTGCGTGATGTACATCTGCCCAAGGACTTCAAGGGACCTCGAAAGGTGCCAAATTACACGGCCGATTTACAGCCCGGGGCGTGGATCGAGAGTTATGAGATGGCCATGGAGTTGCTGGAAGTCAGTGACGTGGCAATGGCTAAATATTTCACCATGATGTTAGATGGAACAGCCCGGTCGTGGCTGAAAGGCTTGCCACCCAATTCCATTGGTTCATGGGGCGAGTTAAAGGCCCGGTTCATTCAGAACTTCAAGGACACCTGTAAACAATCTATGTCGATTGTGGACTTGACGGATTGCAAGTAAGAGGAAGGTGAATCCACTGCCCATTGGGTACGCCGGGTCAAGGAGATAATTCATTCCTCCGATAAGATGGATGCCGGCTCTACACTTCTTATGCTGGAGAAAAATTGCCGTTTTGAGCCGCTGAGGCAGAAACTAGGGCGCCTTAAGCTTGACCTCACAGATATGGGTACGCTGATGGCGGCTTTAGTCAAATACGCCGATTCTGATAGTACCAAGGATCCCGCGTCTGACGATGAGAAGACAGGGAAGGGAAAAAGGAACGGCAATGGAAAGGGTCAGCGGCATAACCTGGGGAATCAAGGCGGCAATAAGCGTAAGGCGGACGGTAACCCGGAGTTTGTGGCCAATGCCAACGTACGGGGTAACAGTCCGAGACGTAAGGGTAAACCGCCTCGATCCGGCGGGTCAGGCCCATCTCTAGAGCAACTACTCAATGAGCCCTGCCCGAGACACGGCACCAGGGAGCGGCCTGCCACACATCTATGGAAGGATTGCGCCATCATGAAGGCGTTTAAAAATTCCAACACCTTCGACGGCGGTCAAGGATCTGGTGGCGGCTCAGGGGCCGGCGGTTTTCATGGCCCGGGCGGCGGTTCAAATTCCAGTTGTCAGGGGCATCCAGGTGGTAACAGTCAGCAGCAGTCTGGTCAAAGTGGCAGCAGCAGCATCAGTCGGGTTATCAAAGCCATCCGAAGCAGTTGAGTGGTGGACAATATCACGTGTTCGCCACTAGCTTGTGCGAACGTGACCAGAAGGTTCATAAGAGGGCTGTGAATTCCGTTGAGCCGGCAATTCCTCGTTATTTAAGGTGGTCAGAGCAGCCTATCATGTGGAGCAGGCAGGATCATCCTCCGCGGGTCGATAACCCGGGTCAGTTGGCTTTGGTAGTGGCACCCCAGGTTGGTGGGTATAAGTTCACCAAGGTGCTCATGGATGGGGGTAGTAGCATCAACATCCTTTACTATGAGACCTTTCATCGCGTGGGGTTGACTGATAAAAATCTGAGAACATCCAACACTGTTTTCCATGGAGTGGTCCCTGGTAAGTCGGCCTATCCAGTTGGCAAGATTGAGCTGGAGGTGGCTTTTGGAGACGAACATGACTCCCGAGCTGAGAAGTTAATGTTCGAAGTGGTCAAGATCAGGAGCCCATACCACGCTCTGTTTGGACGGTCGGCTTATGCTAAGATCATGGCCCGGCCATGTTACGTTTATTTACAGCTCAAGATGTCGGGTTACATGGGCACCATCACTGTGGATGGCAGTCGTAAGGTAGCATTGGAGTGTGAAGAAGGTGACGCGGCTTATGCTGAGTCGGCCTACGCAGCAGAGGAGCTCAAATTTTATCAAGATTATGTTGACCCGGCGGATATGACATCCCTGAAGAAGCCAACTACAGAGCATGACCCGGCATTGAAGTTTAAATCGGCAGCTGAGACAAAGCTTGTTGACTTTACCCCGAGTGATTCTTCTAAACAGTTCAGCATCAGCAGCAACTTGGATCCCAAATAGGAAAGCGCGCTCATCGAGTTCATCCGTGAGAACCGGGACATCTTTGCATGGAAAACTTCTGACATGCCAGGTGTACCGAGGGAACTCGCTGAGCACACTCTCAATATTGATCCAAAATATAAGCTGGTCAGGCAGTTTCTTCGCCGTTTTAATGAAGAACGATGGAAAGCTATTGGGGAAGAAGTCGCCCGGCTCTTAGCGGCCGGGTTTATCATTGAAGTTTTTCATCCGGAGTGGTTGGCTAACCCGGTGCTCGTTCTCAAGAAGAACGGCACCTGGCGGATGTGTGTGGACTACACGAATTTAAACAAGGCTTGTACGGTTGACCCTTTTGCTCTTCCCCGTATTGATCAAATCATTGATGCTATGGCGGGTTGTGAGCGTTTGAGCTTTTTGGATGCTTACTCCGGTTATCATCAGATTAAGATGGCAGTTAAGGACCAGGAGAAGACGGCTTTCATCACTCCGTTTGGAGCCTTCTGTTATGTATCTATGCCATTTGGGCTCAAGAGTGCCCAGGCGACTTATCAGCGGTGTGTGCAGAACTGTTTGCACGACCAAATTGGGCGTAATGTCCATGCTTATGTGGATGACATTGTGGTGAAGTCCAGAGAAAAGGAAACCTTGATATCTGACTTAAAGGAGACCTTTGATAATCTCCGGGTCTACAAGATGATGCTTAACCCGGCGAAATGTGTGTTTGGTGTTCCTGCAGGCAAGCTTTTGGGCTTTCTGGTGTCCAACAGAGGCATCAAAGCTAACCCGGGGAAGATTAAGGCGATTACCTCTCTGGCTAAGCCGGCGTGCATCAATGATGTTCAGCGACTGGCGGGTCGCGTCGCCGCCTTAAGTCGGTTCATAAGTCGGCTCGGTGAGAAAGCCCTCCCATTATATCAGATGATGAAGAAAACTGACACTTCTGTTTGGAGTGAGGCCGCAGATGCTGCTTTTGAAGACTTAAAGAGACAACTGTCTGAGCCACCGGTTCTCGCGGCTCCGAATGACAAAGAACCTTTACTATTATATGTGGCTGGCCAATTCACGACCCGTCAGCGTTGCCATCGTGGTGGAGCGTAAGGAAGCCGGTAAGGAACATCCGGTTCAACGGCCAGTTTACTATATCAGTGAGGTGCTCATTGAATCCAAGGAAAGGTACTCGCATTGGCAAAAGCTTTTTTATGGGGTGTTCATGGCAAACCGGAAGTTGAAGCAGTATTCTCAAAGCCATCCTATAACTGTGGTAAGTTCTGCCCCTTTGGGAGGCCACAGGAGGAGTCGCCAAGTGGGCTATCGAGCTTGGGCCTCATGGCTTGAAATACATTCCTCGGACAGCTATTAAGTCTCAGGCCTTGGTGGACTTCATCAATGATTGGACAGAGCTGTAGGCACCTGAGGAGAAGCCGGATAACACGTACTGGACTATTCATTTTGACGGGTCCAGGCAGCTAGAAGGTTCGGGGGCTGGAGTGGTGTTAACTTCCCCTCAAGGTGACAAATTTTGTTATGTACTCCGGCTTATGTTTCCATGTACTAACAATGCAGCTGAATATGAGGCATTACTTCATGGTCTCCGGATGGCTAAGGAGATGAACTTAAGCCGGGTACGATGCTTGGGCGACTCAGATTTGGTGGCTCAACAAGTGTCAGGCCCCCTCATGGCGGCTTATCGTCGTGAAGTAGATGCTGTGGCTGGTCACTTCACGGGTTATCAAGTGGAGCACATTGATCGAAGGAAGAACGAGGCGGCTGATGCTTTAAGCCGGTTGGGATCCCAACGTAAGCCGGTGCTGCCCAACACCTTTCTTGATGTGTTACATAACCCTTCTGTCAAGGTACCTACCGAGGAAGACTTAGCAGTGCCAGACCCGGAGGCACAGCTGGTGGCGGCTCTTCATGTTATTCCGGATTGGACGGTGCCTTATATGGCTTATATGACCCGGGGTGAATTACCGGAGGATGAGACATTGGCGAGACAAATCGTTAGGCGCTCCAAATCCATGATGATTGTTAACGGCGAATTACATCACCTCAGCGTCACCGGCGCGTTTCAACGCTGTGTGTCACCTGCAGAAGGCCAAGAAATACTCCATGAGATTCATGAAGGAGATTGTGGCCATCATGCCGGGTCAAAATCCCTCGTGGCCAAGGCTTATCGTCATGGTTTCTATTGGTTGACGGCTCACGCTGATGCGGAAGATCTGGTCAGTAAATGTGATGGGTGTCAAAAGTTCTCACGACGAGCTCATGTGCCGGCTCAAGAGTTGCGGATGATCCCAATTACTTGACCATTTGCAGTCTGGGGGCTTGACGTGGTTGGACCTTTCAAAAGGTCTAAGGATAAAAATACACATCTACTAGTGGCAGTGGATAAGTTTACCAAGTGGGTTGAGGCAGAGCCGGTTAGTAAATGTGATGCAGCCACGGCGGTTCAGTTCATGAAAAAGGTGATCTTTCGTTTTGGTTTTCCACATAGCATCATAACTGATAATGGCACTAATCTCTCTAAGGGTGCCATGGAAGAGTTGTGTCAAAGAGAACATATCCGGCTTGATGTTTTGGCTGTTGCTCATCCTCAATCCAATGGTCAAGCCGAGAGAGCTAATCAAGAGATCCTAAAAGGTATCAAGCCCCGGCTCTTGGTCCCTTTACAACGGACTCCGGGTTGTTGGGTGGAGGAGTTACCCTCCGTGTTATGGAGCATCAACACTACGCCTAACAGGTCTACGGGATACACACCTTTCATCATGGTTCATGGAGCAGAGGCGGTCCTGCCAAGTGACATCCGGCACGACTCACCCCGGGTGGCAGCTTACGTTGAGGCGGATAACGAAAAGGCTCGTCAGGATGCACTTGACTTGTTGGACGAGGAGCGAGACTTGGCAATAGCCCGTTCGGCGATTTACCAGCAAGACCTGCACCGCTATCACAGCCGCCGGGTTAGAAGAAGAACCTTTCAGGAAGGCGACTTGGTGCTCCGACTCATCCAGGATCAGTCTGATATGCACAAGCTATCCCCGCCTTGGGAAGGACCCTTTGTGGTCAGCAAGAATCTGCACAACGGGTCATATTATCTCATCGATATTCGAGAGCGCAAGGACTCCTTTAAATCGGAGGAGGAGACCCACCGGCCATGGAATATAGCTCATCTCCGGCCTTACTATACTTAAGTTACTTCTTAAGATACTTTCTATAATGTACATATTATATAAAGCAATAAAGCAGGACCTTCTGTCCTTTTTTCCCATAAAGAATGTTTCATGTTTTCTTTATCAGGTGATGGACACTGCCAATAGGGGGCGGATCATATCTGAATCCGGCTTTCCCTTTTGTCCGGCTTATGATCATATCTGAATATAGCCTTGGTCACTTGGGGGCTTCCTGTTCAAACATAGGTCATATTCGAACCAAAGAGAACATAGCTGTCGATACCCACTTGATCGGCATATTGCCAAACCCACTTGGGGGCTTCCTGATCAAATTTGAATCATGGCTTAACCCCTTTGGGTCTGACGTGGATCGTATTCGAATCAGCGTCATTAAACAACTCTAATGTTCACTTGGGGGCTTCCTGTTCAAACATAGGTCATATTCGAACCAAAGAGAACATAGCTGTCGATACCCACTTGATCGGCATCGCCAAAGCCACTGGGGGATATATGATCGTATCCGAATCTTAGCTTAACCCCTTTGGAACGGTTTTTTGATCGTATTCGAATCAGGAGCCTGTGAACATTTGCAAGTATGATTATTTTCACTATAACCTTCTGGAGGAGATGGTTCTTGATCTTTCCGGTTTTATATTAATTACTTCAGGTTCTAACAAGTGCCCGGTAAAAACTTATATGAGCCGGAGATGTTATCAAAAAGGATCGCAGGTATGCTGTTATGATTATGTTTTAACTAATGATGAACCGGCTTATACATATGATCTTTGATCATGTCTGGGTTATCAATATTCTATAAACCCGCTGGTGTAGTGAATCGTCCAGGAAGGCCTTGCCTGTGTTACGTGCAGGTTAGAACGGAACAAGGTGAAGGATCAAGGAAGCACTTGATTAACATAAGCAAGATGAATTTAGTACTGGCGGCTTAACAAAAGCAATAGATACCATCAGGCATGACATGCATTAAGGAGTTTTTCTATCCTATTACAAGACTCCCCAAGTCTGAATAAGTGAAGCATTGTTCTTTGCCAAGTTATAACCCGGCTGGCGGCTCATTCCTCCGGCTGGCTTGATGACTCCGGGTTATCCTTCCCCACCTCTCCTTCGGTTGTTGTGTCCTGGAAGGTGGACGAGGCCCAATCAATGCCGCTCAAAGCTTCAAATTCAGCTTCATCATCTATTAAACTGGCCAAGTCCACTTCAGGGGCAAAGGTATGCTTACGCGTTGGAGGGAGCAGGCTGACTTGGTCATAGGGGACATTTGGGATTCTCCGGTTCTCGCTATCATAACCCGGAGAATACTTGGTGAGATCAGTATCCTCCCCAATGAGAGTCGCCAGAGGGCGTACAACTTGAACACAGGCAGTGAAGTCTTGTTCGCCAAAAGCAGTGTCGTCCTCCTTAAGACTTGGATATCCAAGAGAGAGGTCAGCAAGGTCAAGCTCTGGCACCTATGCTTTTGCCCGGCTCAACGCAGCCACGGCTCCGGCTCTCGCGGATTCCCGCCTTAAGTCTTGAATACGTTGAGGTAGCACCGACTGATGTCTCAACACGTCTTGCAGGAGCCGGGGAGAGGTATTTGATAAAGCCACAGCGGTCAATGCACGCTGTGACCCAGAGTACAGCTGTTCTACCAAGGTGTGCACTGCCTTAAGCTTGACAAGCATATTTTCCTTCAGATTGGTACTCCTGGGGCCTGCATATTCACAGGTATAACAGTAAGCCGGAGGCAACTATCACGATAACTCTTGAAGGATTACAATATTTATGAGCGGTTTACCAAAGATAGCTGAGACCATTTGGGATATGTGCCGCTTTAAGTCGGACAGCTCATTTGTCGCCTCGGCAAGAGATGCCTCCGCTGTTTCAACCCGGGTCACCAGTGAAGCCCTCTCATCAACCCAAGCCTTCTTTTCCGATTCAAAATTTTTCTTCAGCTTCTCTTGTTCAGAGACACTGAATTCAAACTTGGAGTTGGCTTTCTGAGCTTCGAGCTCTTGGGTTTTCAACTAGCTCTTCAAATCGGCAATCTCCGCCTCAAATTGACTTACGGTGGCCTGCATTGACATCAGGTTATGGTAAGAATCTTGGTAAGATAACATTTAAGTCCCAAGTATTTTACAAGTAAAGATAATTGGCACTTGGGGGCTAATGTATGTTTAAAGAATCTTTAGCCTATTTTACCAAGTCACGCATATTAAGTCTAAAGCACTTTACAAGTAAAGGTACTTGACACTTGGGGGCTAATGTAACCCAAATTTAAAGTTTCATGTTATCTCCGGGTTAAACATATTCAATTTAAACCGGACAAAACTAATAGCTAGCAGATTATTAAGTCTACAGCATATTCATTCATAAGCAATAGACTTGGGGGCTGGTATAGTAAGTAAGATTCAGAGTGAAAGCTTAAATTTTACCTTAGATTTATGCTGTATTTGCTTCACCATGTCAATTTCTAGGTCACGACTACTATGTACTTGGTTCAGATAGCCCGAGACTATGTCACCCATACTTAGGTGAGAGTAATCAGTGATGTCTTGTTTGGACTTCCAGCGCTGGGTAAACTCTAACTTGGCGGTGCATTGAGCAAGGACAGTAGGCCGGCCCGGCTCAACATACTGGCTCTTTACTATTTCAACTTCCGGGTCAGCCGTCTTAGCCGGGCCAGGGATTTCCGGGTCATCCGAGTTGTGAATCACGTCCTCTACAGGCGGGTCAGAAGTTGGCTCTGGAATGTCAGAAGCCAGTTCAGGCGGCGGCTGATGAGTGGAGCTGTCTGGAACGGATGAGTCAAGCACTGGTTTAGTAACCACCGGGTCTTGGGACGGCTTATTCTTCTTTGCCCTGTTACTGGGCTTTACTTGCAAGCTGTCAGACAAAGTGGAAAGATAAGTATCAAAGTATAAGTATGGATAGCCTAAAAGTAGGAAAGGTTATATTACCCGGGAGCCGTCTTGAAAGCCGGCATGTTCGATTGCATCGACTCATCAGAAGAAGGGGAGGTATCCTGATAGTTGGAGTCAGATGAATTGAGAGGTTGGCGAATCAAACCCATCAAGGGTAAAACAAAATGTAAGTCGGAGATAACCTCGGTCTGACACTTCCTGGTTACATCGGGTAAGCCGGAGGAAAGCTCTGCGTCCTGGTTGGCCCGAGTCTGCCGCCGGTTCTCAAGCTGTTGTTGCTTCAAAAGAAATTGAGGATCTTGGTAAGCGAGAGGGTGTGAAAACCTTACTTTCTGGGTCACCCTTTGGATTCTTTGTGTCGGCAAAGGCTCTGAATCGGAGGAAATTATAGTTACCTCTTCGCCAGCTGCTTGACTGTTCCCAGTATCCTCCTGAAAGGATCAAGTGTCAGTAAGGTAATGGCAAAGGAGTTAAAGAAAATCAAAAAGATTACCTCTTCCTCATCTGAAGAAGAGTCGTCCAATTTAAGCATATCAGAGGCGCTGGGTTTCTTCTTTTTAGAGGTACCCGTCCTGGCGGCTTTCCTTTCGGTCTTCTTGGCTTCCCGGGCCAGCTTTGCAGCTTCATGGTCATACTTGACCTTCCAAAAGTATTGCTGGTTACAGTACCCTCCTTCAATAACTTACTGCAGGAGCCGGATTCTTCTTGCAGAAGGGAAGCAAACTGAAAGTATTGCTGGTTATAGTACCCTCCTTCAATAACGATTGGACTGTAGCATCTACCACATCATCTGGTAAGTCCTCAGGACTATGACGCGTTGAGTCGTCCTTTTCGCCTGTGTAAGTACACATTAAGCCGGAGCGGCGGCTTAATGGTAGTATCCGCCAGGTGACCCAGACCCGGACCAAATCAATACCAGTTAATCCGTTGCCTAAAAGGGCCTTGATCTTTCTGATGGTGGGGTTAAGAGGCAGGCGCTCAACAGTAGTTAACTTGTCCGCCAGATGATGATTGGACTCAAGACGCAGGGCACGAAAGCCGGGCAGAGGCTTCTCGTTAGCCGGAGAGGTGTCTTGACAGTAGAATCACGTCTGGTTCCAGTCTTTTGGGTGACTAGGCAGCTCAGCGTAAGGAAAAAGGCAATCTCTCCGCCGCTGGATCGAGATGCCGCCAAGTTCAAGACTAGGCCCGTTGGCACGCTCATTCTGCCGGTTCAAGTAAAAAAGCTCTTTGAACAGCAACAGACTTGGTTCCTCTCCTAAGTATACCTCGCAGAAGACTTGGAAATTACACAGATTGGACACGGAATTGCGTCCAATGTCTTGAGGCCTCAGATCAAAGAAATCCAGAACTTCCCTGAAGAATTTTGAGCCGGGAGGGGCAAATCCCAGGTTCATATGGTCTGTGAAAACTACTACCTCCCCGTCTTTGGGTTGAGGTATCTCTTCAGACGGGTGAGGGGCACGATAGGACATGACCTCCTTTTTTGGCAGATGGCCAGATGTCACAAACTCAACAAGTTTACTTTTGGTGACTGTGGATAGAACCCAGTTGCAAGTCACAGGGGCTTTGGCCGCCTTAGGAGCCATAACAGCAGTGGCCTACGACAAAGTAAGAAAGTTCCGGTTCACATTTAACCCGGGAGAAATATTCAAAATTTATTTAAAATAGCGGCTTAAGCAAGGGGCCTAATGATATAAGGGTGATTGTGCCGTAAAGTTTAAGCCGCTATCAGGATCAATAGTCATTCAAGGATTTTTAAACCGGACACCTAGACAGTGGTGATAAAGTAAGTTTTTCAGAAGAAGCTTTCCGGGTGATAGAAACAAGTTTCACGGACAACAGCCTTTATTATGGATCAAGCTATTGTTCTAAAGGAGAAAATTTCTAGACCTAAAAATAGGGCAGAGAAGTTCATGCATTCAAAGGAGGTTTCCAAACAAGAAAAATGATATCTATTTCTATACAAGATCAACGCAAACAACTACCGCAGCAGTTCTGCACAGTTTTTATGATCTAAACAGGCTGTGGAGGTGCGAACTAGCAAGGATTCGCATCGGGCGGTGATGAACCCGATGAACTTGGCAGAGCTTCAAGATAGATCTAAGAAAGGGTAAAAAGGGAACTCACGGATGAGGATGAACTGCGGAGGATCGCCGTCGATCTCTAGTGGCAGTCAGGTCGATGCAGCGGCCTGAGTCGATGAAGACGAAGGAGTCGATGGTAACGGCGGCAGAGCTTGAGAGGCAGAGAGGAGAGGAAGAAGACGACTGAAAGGGTAAAAAGGAAAAGTCCTAAGTCGTGGCTATTTATAGGAAGAAGATCACTGAGACGGCGCGGGAAACAAGGAGATAACAATTATTATCCAGCGGCCCCGACGCCTCGATCTTCGGAGTGATCAGTAAAGAAAAGATCCGTTGAATGATTTGATGGAATAAAAAATGAGTTAAAGGAAGAATGACGTCACGCCGAGTTAAGACGGATCCAGAAGATGACGTCATGGCGGGTTAACAAAAACCCTCTATATAATCAGAAGACTGAAGATCTAATTCTTTAAAAATATTTTTTAGACTGACATGAACAGGTTCAAATCAGTCTGGGGCCCAATGTTGGGGATATGACTATTTGTGTAAGCCGCCCAGGAGGGGCTGGGTTACGCAAAGAGTACTCATCAGAGGAAGCCCAAGACCAAGCATGAAGATGGCGGTTCAATAAAGAGCTTAAGACCCACGGGCGGCTTAAGCCCATTGTAGTAACCTGCCATGATGGCAAGACTTATAACGTAAGGTAGATTTAACTGGTCACCGAGCCAGACTCTGTTTATAAGCCGGCCGGGACTCTGTAAGCCGTAGGTATCAATCCGTGTATATAAGGGAACGACCTGCAGGCGACTTAGGGCAAGAAACAACACATCGAGAGCCGGGCATAGCGTATCTCGCTCCCTGGTCATCGAAACATCAATACCAACCCAACTAGATGTAGGCCTTACCTTCACCGTAAGGGGCCGAACTAGTATAAACCCTCTCGTGTATCTTGTCCCGATTTAACCCCTTCAAGCTTCCTAGTTGCGATGGCTCCACAACTAAGTCCTTTCACGAGGACATCTGACGTGACTATTCCACGACAGGATGCCTTCCAGGGAATCCCCAAGCTTAGGCTCTTGGTTGTCCTTGAATATTGCCTTGGGGTGCCTTGGGCATCCCCCAGCTTAGGCTCTTGCCCAGGGGTCTGATCGCACGCCTCTCGTACTCAAATAGCCACCCCGCACGGCGCCTCCTAGCTAATAAAAAAGGGGACGCGTGGCAGCACGTAAACGGATTAGTAAATAGAACGCCCACGGTTTCAATAATACTTGTGTTTCCGATTGTAACAAGACATCACTTGTTCCGAAATGACTTTGTTGATTGTTAATGTGTGCGCTTTCGCAAATCAGACTGCAAAATTACCATAGAATGTTGGTGCCACGTCATGGCACCAAGCCAAGTTTCATTATTTTCATGCGTGTTTTGGATTTACAGGAATTAAAAAACTAAGTTTCTCAATGTTTCCAGCCCAGCCACGACGCCCAGAATTTTGAATTTCATTCCCATTTCTTGCATGGAACCTAGAAATTTACCCGAGGACACACATGTGATTTTTCAACCAACTTTGGTGCACTAGAGCATGTGCTTGTATTTCAAATTTGAATTATGCACACAAAGGTGACACGTAATTCCCTCTCAGAACCACGAGCCTTCTTGAGAGAAGCTCCGGTTTGCAAGAAGCTTATACCAAAATTTGTTCCCATTCGGTCAATTTTTTTACCACAGCATTGTACTACCATGACATGACACCATGCCAAGTTTCATGATTTTAAAACCAAATTTCTCAATGTTCTCGGCCGAGCCACGATGCCTAGATGTTTGAATTTTATTCCCATTTCTTGCATGGGACCTACAAATTCACCCGAGGACACATGTGTGATTTTTCAACCATCTTTGGTGCACGGGAGCATGTGCTTGTAGTTCAAATTTGAATTATCCACATTAAATGACCAAAAACTAAATTAATGTATAAAAAAGGCCAAACGAACCCGGAATAATTCCAAAATTTAATAGGGCACTCATGTAGTTTTATGTTGCCTTTGTAAATAAACTCAAGGGGGGACAGCGTATATCGTTTCGCACTCAAAGGTGGCACGTTCCCTCTCAGAACCACGAGCCATCTTGAGAGAAGCTTCGGTTTGCAAGAAGCTTATACCAAAATCTGTTCCTATTCGGCCAAATTTTTTACCACAGCATGGTAGTACCATGACATGACACCATGCCAAGTTTCATGATTTTCAGACGTGTTTTGGATTTACAAGAATTTTAAAACCAAGTTTCTCAATGTTCTCGGCCGAGCCACGATGCCCAGATGTTTGAGTTTTATTCTCATTTCTTGCATGGGACCTAGAAATTCACCCGAGGACACAGATGTGATTTTTCAACCAACTTTGGTGCACGAGAGCATGTGCTTGTGGTTCAAATTTGACTTATGCACATTAAATGACCAGAAACTCAATTAATGTATAAAAACGACAAACAAACCCGGAGTAATTCCAAAATTTAAAGGGCACTCATGTAGTTCTATGTTGCCTTAGTAAAGAAACTCAAGGGGGGCAGCGTATATCGTTTCGCACTCAAAGGTGGCGTGTTCCCTCTTAGAACTACAAGCTTTCTTGAGAGAAGCTTCGGTTTGCAAGAAGCTTATGGGGCTCCTTGGATGGCAGCCCCAAGCTGCCCTTCCAAAATTTTGGTCGTTGACCACAGGTTAGGCCAGTGTTTGGATCGCAGCCAAGTTTTTGGCTCACAGCCAACTTTTTGGCCAGCCATTGTGATTCCGCACTAGCGTGTGGGCGAGTTCCCGGTGGCTATTTCCTTCGCCAAAATTTTGGCATGCCGTCATTTTGGTCGGGTTGGTGTGGGCATAATCCAAACGGCCCTATACCAAAACTTGTTCCAAATCGGCCCAATTTGTTACCACAACATGTTAGTGCCATGACATGACACCATGCCAAGTTTCATGATTTCCAGGCGAGTTTTGGATTTACATGAATTTAAAATCCAAGTTTCTCGATGTTCTTGGCCGAGTCACGACGCCCAGATGTTTGAATTTCATTCTCATTTCTTCCATGGGACCTAGAAATTCAACCAAGGACACACATGTGATTTTTCAACCAACTTTGGATTATGCACATTAAAAGTCCAGAAGCTCAATTAATGTATAAAAAGGCCAAACGAACCCGAAATAATTCCAAAATTTAATAGGGCACTCATATAGTTCTATGTTACCTCTGTGAAGAAAATCAGGGGGAGGCAGCGTATATCATTTCGCACACAAAGGTGACACGTTCCCTCTCGGAACGACGAGGCTTGTTCAGAGAATCTCCGGTTTTGCAAGAAGCTTATACCAAAACCCGTCCCAATTCAGCCAAAAATTATACATATGAAAACAGGGTTTAGATTATCGCGAACATCTCGATACCAGACCAATGTACTATGATTTAAATTCAACATAAAATGGATACAAATATTTGAATTGGAGATCGTATGGTACATGTAGTGCATAGTGAAATATGATTACTATTATATGCATGTTTTTTGTTATCAAGATAGTATTTAAATTATTGTATAACTTGACAACAATCGTATTCAAATAAGAAAAATAGATTCAAATTTAGTCCATATGGTAGACGAGAATATATATGTTCACATGGTGGAGTAAAATGTTCATATATGATGGAAGATCAAAATGTACGACTACATCAATTATAAACCGCAAGGTCACCTAACGATATATTCGAATTCAACATAACGTGGATTCAAAAATTGAAATTCGAGATCCTGGCATTTGTAATCATATAATAAGGGACATTACTCTTTCTTTTGGTGGGAATTGATTTGTTTTTTGTTGTTGTTGAGGGAAGTGCAAATCGATTTGGTAGGGTAATCTTGTTCTCCCGATTTTTTTACATTTTTCTTGTAGTTTTTTCAATGGCATCTATAGCAATATATTAAAAGGGGACATGACTCTCTTGTGTCTTGTATGAATTGTTTTTTTACATTTTAAGTTTTTTCTGCCGAACAAGGAATCCGCACCTTGTTATCCCGCAATTTTCAAGCTCAAGTATCTTTTGTCTCACCTGCTTTGAAACTCCTGTCTCTTCAACCCGCGCCGCGCCTTGTTATCCCAAAATTTCGATGCGCGCGAGAACTCCCTCCTCATCCGAAATTGGTCCGGCATCCCAGACACGCGAAATCCCCCTTCTACCCCTCAGCCGGAAATGAAGCTCCACGTCGCGGTGTCAAAACTGGTGGGGCTACGCTGGTAACTTACCCTACATTTTGGACAAGCGCGTCCCTAAGCTATGGCTCCCCCTCCCTTCCCCTTCACCCCCCATTCGTACACCGAGGCCGCCAAAACCTGCGAAAACGCACGCTCCTCCGTTGGCCTCCCGACCGCCGCCCAGCCGGAAACTCTTCCCCGACTACGTCGTCCACTGATACGTCTCCAACGTATCTACTTTTCCAAACAGTTTTGCCCTTGTTTTGGACTCTAACTTGCATGATTTGAATGAAAATAACCCGGACTGACGCTGTTTTCAGCAGAACTACCATGATGTTGTTTTATGTGTAGAAAAGAAAAGTTCTCGGAATGTCCTGAAAATCCACGGAGGCACTTTTTGGAATTAATAAGAATTTCTAGACGAAAGAAATACACCAGGGGGCCCACGACCTGTCCACGAGACAGGGGGGCGCGCCCCCCTATCTCGTGGCCCCCCTGGACCTCCACCAACCTCAACTCCAACTCCATATATTCACGTTCGGGGAGAAAAAAATCAGAGAGAAAGTTTCATCGCGTTTTACGACACGGAGCCGCCGCCAAGCCCTAATCTCTCTTGGGAGGGCTGATCTGGAGTTCGTTTGGGGCTCCGGAGAGGGGGATTCGTCGCCATCGTCATCGTCAACCATCCTCCATCACCAATTTCACGATGCTCACCGCCGTGCGTGAGTAATTTCATCGTAGGCTTGCTGGACGGTGATGGGTTGGATGAGATTTACCATGTAATCAAGTTAGTTTTGTTATGATTTGATCCCTAGTATCCACTATGTTCTGAGATTGATGTTGCTATGACTTTGCTATGCTTAGTGCTTGTCACTAGGGCCCGAGTGCCATGATTTCAGATCTGAACCTATTATGTTTTCATGAATATATGTGTGTTCTTGATCCTATCTTGCAAGTCTATAGTCACCTATTATGTGTTATGATCCAACAACCCCGAAGTGACAATAATCGGGATACTTCTTGGTGATGACCATAGTTTGAGGAGTTCATGTATTCACTATGTGTTAATGCTTTGTTCCGGTTCTCTACTAAAAGGAGGCCTTAATATCCCTTAGTTTCTGCTAGGACCCCGCTGCCATGGGAGGGTAGGACAAAAGATGTCATGCAAGTTATTTTCCATAAGCACGTATGACTATGGAATACATGCCTACATTACATTGATGAACTGAGCTAGTTCTGTGTCACCCTATGTTATATCTATTACATGAGGAATCGCATCTGGCATAATTATCCGTCACTGATCCATTGCCTATGAGCTTTTCATATATTGTTCTTTGCTTATTTACTTTTCCGTTGCTACTGTTACAACTACTACAAAAACCCAAAAACAATTATCTTTACTTTTGCCATCGTTACCTTTATTATCATACCACTTTTGCTACTAAATACTTTGCTGCAGATACTAAGTTATCCAGGTGTGGTTGAATTGACAACTCAACTGCTAATACTCAAGAATATTCTTTGGCTCCCCTTATGTCGAATCAATAAATTTGGGTTGAATACTTTACCCTCGAAAGTTGTTGCGATCCCCTACACTTGTGGGTTATCATCCACCACAACAGCTCACCGTCCCTCATCCACCGCATTGGATGAGGATCCGTCGTTGATCTCGTCGTCCCGCCGGATCAGCCGCCCCGTCCTCCACCTCCAACGAGCTGCCCCGATGTTCACCTTGTCTATCGCGCCACCTCAATCCCCACAGCACCGTCTTAACCTGCCCCACCAGAACTGCAACACCCTCACCAATTCCTTCGATGAAGCGAGGCTAACTCGGTGCCACCAAGGAGGTTTTGCACTCATCGCTGCATTTTATCTTTTATTCGATCTCACGGGGCTGCCGATGCGCGATACCGAGCAGCCATGGCGGGTCTCCATCAACGGCACCGTCGCCGGCCACATCATCCATGGTGTCTCTCCCCCATGTCGTTGCTTCCTCGGCGGCGACTTCCATACCGGCACTAGCTGCAACTGCTCCGGCTCTGTTCTTGCTGTCGGTTGCGCTGCTGCACAGCTCTTGCTTTCATTCGTGTTGCTGCTCTGCTCTGCTATTGCTGTCGGTCATGCTGCTGCTCCGCTCTTGCTCTAGTTCGTGCTGCTGCTCTGCTCTACTACTAGTTCAATCAGTTCCGACAGTAGAATTCAGTTTTGATTGTAAAGTTTAGTTTCTTCAGTTAAGTTCAGAGTGAACAGTACTTACAACATCTCTCGGAGCGGTCGTGGCGCGGCTGATGCATTTTACATCTAGCACTTTTTGGTGATATATTTCACATCATCTATTGCAGATGATATTAGAGTCCCACTTCAGATTAATGTTATCTGTCTTGTCCTTCTTCAGCCTCGCCGCCGTACACCTCACCGGAGCTGCTCCAACAACGAAACTGTCCATCACAGCGGAGAAGTACCTGTGTCGGTGGGAAATGACATCTATGGGATCACTGGAATCCCTTCTACGGTTGCGGGGCGCGGGGATCGTGAGGAGAGCAGGACTAGCAGACAACACAGAGGGATTTACCCAGGTCCGGGCCACAAAGATGCGTAAAACCCTACGATCCTGCTTTTGTGGATGTATTAGTGTTCCCGAGCTCTTGAACTAGCTCTAGGTGCTGCGAGGTTCCAAAGAGCCCAATCTCTTCTCTGTGTGCCATGGGCCTCCTTTTATAGGCGAAAGGGGCTGCCACAGTGGCACACAGGAGGTGGAAAGTGCTACAGCATTGTGAGCTTATCGCTGGTATTACAGGACAAGACGCATTTAATGCGAGGCTTAGGTGTCCCTTCGCTTTATCGGGGACGGGGGCGAGGCCCGTTGTCGGTGTCAAAACCGGCGGATCTCTGGTAGGGGGTCCCGAACTGTGCGTCTAGGCGGATGGTAACAGGAGACAAGGGACACAATGTTTTTACCCAGGTTCGGGCCCTCTCGATGGAGGTAAAACCCTACTCCTGCTTGATTGATATTGATGATATGGGTAGTACAAGAGCGGGTCTACCACGAGATCAAGGAGGCTAAACCCTAGAAGCTAGCCTATGGTATGATTGTTGTAATGGATGTTCGTCCTACGGACTAAAACCCTCCGGTTTATATAGACACCGGAGAGGGCTAGGGTTACACAGAGTCGGTTACAATGGTAGGAGATCTACATATCTATATCGCCAAGCTTGCCTTCCACGCCAAGGAAAGTCCCATCCGGATACGGGACGAAGTCTTCAATC
Source organism: Triticum timopheevii (assembly GCA_963921465.1). NCBI lineage: Eukaryota > Viridiplantae > Streptophyta > Magnoliopsida > Poales > Poaceae > Triticum > Triticum timopheevii. The sequence goes on from OY997270.1 coordinate 113,736,921, forward strand.
TTGTATCTTCATAGTCTTGGAGTCCGGCTGATGATGATAGTCCGGCTATCCGGACACCCCCTGGTCCAGGACTCCCTCAGTAGCCCCTGAACCAGGCTTCAATGACGATGAGTCCGGCGCGCATATTGTTCGGCATTGCAAGGCGGGTTCCTCCTCCGAATAATTCATAGAAGATTGCGAACACCAGGATAGTGTCCGGCTCTGAAAAAAAATTTCCACATTCCACCGTAGAGAGAATAATATGCACACAAGTTCAATCTGCTGACTTATTTCGTGGCATGACGTCACGCCACTACCAAGCCTTTACTTGAATCGTTTTTTATTATACCACCTCAGCGCGTTTAGCGAAGCGATTTCCTTGGCATGTCTTGTCGAAGCAGAGATCGTGTTCCCCTTATTCCGGGATTCCCATCAATACGGACGTGGGTAACCCAACCGCGCCAGTGATGGTGGCGCTTGGGAGATAAGCGAGTTTTACCAGGCCGGTGGGGACGCATAGTCTTCGTCCGCCCATATATAAGGGGATAAGGATCCACCTTTTTCACCTACGCCTTCTTCCTCCTTTGCTTATCCATCTCCGCGCACTCGAGCTCCAACGCCGAAGTCTGCACATCTCGTCTCAACCTTCTCCATCCATGTCCGGAGCGGGACGCAAGTGGATGGCCTCCTCCGTTACGGAGGGGCACATCGAGAAGCTGCGCGGCGCCGGATACCTTTCCAGCGGCATCGCGCACCGGCTTCCCAACGAGGGGCAGCTCATCCCCACTCCCAGGCCCCATGAGAGGGTCGTATTCCTTCCCCACTTCCTCCGTGGACTGGGCTTCCCACTTCATCCCTTCGTCCGGGGGCTCATGTACTACTACGGCCTGGACTTCCACGATCTGGCGCCAAACTTCATCCTCAACATCTCGGCGTTTATCGTCGTGTGCGAGGCCTTCCTCTGCATCCGGCCCCATTTTGGCTTGTGGCTAAAGACCTTCAATGTCAAGCCGAAGGTAGTGAAGGGAGTCCAAGCGGAGTGCGGAGGCGCCATGGTGGGCAAAATGCCCAACGTCACCTGGCTCGAGGGGGCCTTCGTGGAGTCCGTCAAGGGGTGGCAATCGGGGTGGTTCTACATCACCGAGCCGCGTAACCCTGAATGGGCAGCGGCCCCCGAGTTCAGATCTGGTATCCCCATGCAGCTCACCTCCTGGAAAGAGAAGGGCTTGCTATGGGGTAGTTCGGAGGAGCTGACAGGACTCCAGTCCTGTCTCCAGACCCTGGTGAACAAGAAGCTTAAGCTTGTCAATGTGATCCAGGTCATGCTCGTCCACCGGATTCTCCCCTGCCAACAGCGGGCCTTCAATTTGTGGGAGTTCGATCCGGCACAGCACCGGACCCTGAGCGGGCTCTTCGACATGATGTACGAAGCTGCCTGGAGGGTGCTGTTCATGGGCGGAGAAGCCCCCGCGTCTGCAACCGAAGATCGCGGATTCAGCACCAAGCGCCCGGCCGGCGAGGTAAGCTTTGTTATCCTTTACGGGACACTTATTTCTTTCATAATTTGACTCTATGTGGGATCTAAAACTCCCAATGCCTTTAACAGGACTGGCAGAGGATGTCCGGACAGGTAGACTGTCCGGCTCCCCTTCCCGAAGACCCAGCGGACGCCCGTTTGACGGGGCTGCTGGTTCCGGCCCTTTACGTGGTGCCGGAGAAGAAGGCCACGGGAACCCGAAGGAGTTCCCGGCGCCAGGTGATATCGGACTCATCATCCGATGGCTCCGAGGCGGACTCCTCCCCCAAAGACGAGGAGGAGAAAGAAGACTCTCCCCAAGAGGGGGGAGAGAGGAAGAGGAAGGCTTCCCCAACGAGGGAGGCCGAAGGGTCCAAGAAGGGGAGGACCCTTCCTCCGGACGGCTCTGCCAACACCGACGGCAGCGACGAGGAGTGGCCCTCAAGGGCCAAGCCCCTGGCGAGGTTGTAAGTATCCGGATTCCTGAGTGATTTATAATTTTTCCTTGTGCCGCGTAGTGTCCTTCTAATGCCGCATACAACCTGCAGTCCGGCCGAGGAGGATCTACCCGCTTCATCGAGCGGGTCCTTGGCTCCGTCGGATGTGGATTCCATCCCGACCGCCTCCACCCCTCGTGACGCTGAGGACGCCGAGGTGGGATCCCAGGAGGGGACCCTCCAGGAGGGGGAGGCTCCGGAGGTGCCGCAAGGCAGCCTCCCGGACTTTGCGCCGGACTCCATGCCAGAACCCGCAGTGGTTCCAGAGTCCGGCAGGCGGCCCCTTCGTAAGAAGGGCAAGACCGTGACACTGGCAGCCTCCGTCCAACCGGAGGCGCCGGACAACTTGTTGGAGGCTCTCAACGGCGCTTCCATCAAGGAAGAACACCGCACTATCATGAGTGCGGTGATTCAGAAGGTTCAGCTCGCCAAGAGTGGGCTGACCGAAGCCTGCAGTAGCCTTCTAACAGGCTTTGAGGTAAGAAGTTTAAAATATGCAATGTAATACCGCATAGACAGTAGCCCCTGATGCTCAGTTCGGTGTTCGGAAAGAAAAGCCGGACTGAGGATCTAAAAAGATATACGCAGGAGTTCTAAAAATTATGTCAATATGGGATTGCAGGCTGCGCTGCTGACCTCTGCCGCATTGACTGTGGAGGTCGGTGCTTTGAAGCAAGACCTCGAGCGGGCCGAGAACGAGCTCGGCCTTGCCAAGAAGCAGCTCGAGGACAAAGAAGGTGAGTAACACCGTAATAAATTTGTACCTTACAGAAAAGGATTTTGGTTGCAATAGAAATAACAAGGATAACTTGGGCACTGTAGGGGCCACGAACGAGGTGGCTACCCTGAAGGAGGCCGTTTCCGCGGCCGAACGCAATGCGGCCGCGGAACGAGCGGAGCGAGAGAAGCAGGAGGCGCGGGTGGCGGAGGTGCGGCAAGAGCTCCAGGCTCTCATGGAGAAACATGAGAGTTTGGAAAGCGACTCGAAGACTCGAGAGTCCGAGCTTGCCTCGGCTCTTGAGAGTGCCAAAGCCGCTAAGGCCGAGGCCCATAAGGCCCTTCAGGAGATTGAGGCGGTGAAGAAAATAGCGGCGGGTAAGGCATTTTTCATGCAAAGCAAGCATGTGAATGTGAATTACCTGTTACTTACCCGAATTCGGAGCTCTCCAGGAGCGTTTGCAGATCTGCCTCGCAGCGTGTCCGATGCCGCCGCATTCTACCGGGCCGAGGAGGGGAGCTCAACGGAGAAGGTCTTCTGGTCTCAGTATGTTGAGGCCAGACATCCGGTGCCCCTTAGCGACCAGCTGAAGCAGCTGGTCGAGCTCCACAAGGTAGCCGAGCAGGCCATGAAGGGCCTCATAGTCCGGCTGTGGCCTGAAGAGGTCATGCCTGGGAGCTACTTCAGCATGGTGTGGCGGCTGGTGGATGCGTGTCCTTGGGTGGAAGTCATCAAGTGCTCTGCCTGCATTGAAGGTGCCCGTCGGGCCCTTGCCCGCGCAAAGGTGCACTGGGGCAGGCTGGATGCTGAGAAGCTTATAACGGACGCGCCGCCAGCGGGCAAGGAGTATCGTACGCCCGAGATGTACTATAAGAGTGTCCTGAAGGGTGCCCGCAAGATTGCGGATGAGTGCCCCAAAGATGTAATTTTTGAGTAAACTCGCAATGTGTTATCCTGTGCGCTGAAAACTTTGTTCATATGTGCTAAGCAACGCTTATTGATTTAAAATATTACCTTCTGTGCGGCCGTTTATTAAATCTGAGAGATGGCAAGTCGTCGGCTTCAGCCCCCATGCCACAAGTGCTGGGGTGTTCGGGATAAACTTGAGCACTCTTGTTCCCATTTTTGGGTCCATCTAGGGAGGCGCTCAACACAACGAACAAGGCGACCGGACTTATAATGCTTGAACACTCTCACTTAGCCATAGAATTCTAAAATTTTAAATTTCGGTGAAGCCCCTAGTATTCGGAAGACCGAGTTCGGGGCGCTATCCACGCCTGGGCCGGATGAAGCCGGTTCCTCGCTCTAAGCGGCATAAGTATTTAAGGACTTGAAAAGACCTCTCGAACAGCGACCAGCTCTCGCCTTATCATGATAGTCAGTTTTAGCTTTCTCCACTGAGGCGCTCGCCCAGCTCAACCGGGGCGCAATCGCAGTGGTTCTCCCAGTGCTACCTCAGCCGACAGAACGGAACATAAGGTACCAAAACATGGGAGCCGGGCAAACCCAACTATTGACCCAAGACATGATTCGGAGCCGATGCATATAATGCTATAAGTTCGGGTGCCGTACTTGTGAAAGTGTTCGGACTTATCACACCATTATGCGGGGAACGTAAGCCCCTGGTGTATTCGGCCGTACCAAAGTGTACAGATGCAAGATGTCATAAATGAACATATATAAGAAAAGGAATGCAATTATAAGCGAAAAGTGATGCATTGTTTATTCAAGAAATTCTGCCATGAGTGCAGAACGATACAAATAGTGCGGTAAGCAAGGGATTGGACTATTTAAACATGTCCCCCTCCAGGGGTAGGCTACGGACTGGTGTATTTAACAATTTTAATGCTCATAATGGAGACCACCTGAATGTTCGTCGTAGCCTTTGTCCTTCCCTGGCTGTTGCATCGTGAGTTCGGCAGGTTCGCCGCCGGACAGGGTCTCTGGTGAACGGAGTCCTGCGGATAAATAGAAAAGGGAAAAAAGGAAAATAAAAAGAGCGACACACTTGGGAGCCCCTGGTGTGGTTGAGCCGCACTCTAGGCCTGTTGTGGTCGTGCCCCTCCCCCTATGCCCATGGTATCTCCAGAGCGTAATGATGTACGCGAAGAGCTGGTCTTGCAATCATGGGAGGGCTGGGGTTGGGGCCGCATTGCTACGCGTGCTCGGAACGTGCCAGGTGGTCTTGATACTCCGGGCGCATTTGGCCATGTCCGGTCGTTTAACGGCCGGACTCGAAAATTGCCTTAAAAGGCTGCTCTGTACTTCTGCCGCGAGAGCCGCTGTGTGTTCCTCCGTTCGGAGGGAGCGTTCAGTATTTCCGTTGACCGTGATGACTCAACGAGGGCCTGGCATCTTGAGCTTAAGGTATGCTTAATGCGGCACCGCGTTGAATTTTGCAAACGCGGTTCGTCCGAGCAGAGCGTGATAGCCGCTGCGGAACGGGACTATGTCGAAGATTAACTCCTCGCTTGGGAAATTATCCGGGGATCCGAAGACCACTTCCAGTGTGACTGAGCCTGTACAATTGGCCTCGACACCTGGTATGATGCCTTTGAAGGTCGTCTTTGTAGGTTTAATCCTTGAGGGGTCTATGCCCATCTTGCGCACTGTATCCTGATAATGCAGGTTCAGGCTGCTGCCGCCGTCCATCAGGACTCTAGTGAGGTGAAATCCATCGACGATTGGGTCTAAAACCAATCCAGCGAATCCGCCATGGCGGATACTGGTCGGGTGGTCCCTTCGATCGAAAGTGATCGGGCAAGAGGACCATGGATTGAACTTCGGGGCGACTGGCTCCATCGCATAAACGTCCCTAAGTGAACGCTTCCGCTCCCTCTTGGGTATATGGGTTGCGTATATCATGTTTACCGTCCGCACTTGTGGGAGGAAACCCTTCTGTCCTCTACTGTTCGGCGGCCGAGTCTCTTCCTCATTGTCGCTGTGCAGCCCCTTGTCATTGTTTTTGACACTTAACTTGCCTGCCTGCTTGAATACCCAACAATCCCTGTTGGTGTGGTTGGCTGGCTTTTCGGGGGTGCCATGTATCTGGCAAGAGCGGTCGAGTATTCGGTCCAAATTGGACGGACCCGGAGTGGTTCTTTTGAATGGCTTCTTCCGCTGACCGGGTTTAGAGCCTCTTAATCCGGCGTTGACTGCCGTATCCTCATTGTTATCGCTGTTAACGCGGCGTTTGTTTTTGTTTCAACGCGACCTGCCATTGTGGTCCTTGGTATCCGGACTGCCAGCATTTTTGCTGAGGTTGTTGCTGCGGGCTAGCCAGCTGTCCTCCCCGCACAGAAGCGGGTCATGAGTGATGTGAGGGCTGCCATGGATTTTGGCTTTTCCTGTCCTAGGTGCCGGGCCAGCCACTCGTCGCGGATGTTGTGTTTGAAGGCTGCGAGGGCCTCAGCATCCGGACAGTCGACGATTTTATTTTTTCTTCGTTAAGAACCGTGTCCAGAACTATCTGGCCGATTCATCTGGCTGCTGAATTATGTGGCTTAGGTCATCGGCGTCTGGTGGTCGCACATATGTGCCCTGGAAGTTGTCGAGGAATGCGGCTTCCAGGTCCTCCCAACACCCAATTGACTCTGCGGGCAAGCTGTTAAGCCAATGCCGAGCTGGTCCTTTAAGCTTGAGTGGGAGATACTTGATGGCGTGAAGATCATCACCACGGGCCATATGGATGTGAAGGAGATAATCTTCGAACCAAACCGCGGGGTCTGTTGTGCTATCGTAGGATTTAATGTTCATGGGTTTAAACCCTTCGGGGATTTGATGATCCATTACTTCATCTGTGAAGCATAGTGGGTGTGTGGCGCCTCTATACTGGGCAATATCGCGACGCAGCTCAAGGGAGCTTTGTCTATTGTGTTCGGCCCGGCCGGGGTTGCTGTATCCGGCACGACGGAAGTCGTCTCGCATCGTGGGGCGCCCACGTGATCCATAGACCGAACTTGATTGTCTTTCCTTGTCCTCCAATATGTCTCGCAAGTCCGGCGCATTCCCCCGTGGCTTCGTACTTTTCGAGCGGTGCCGGGGTACGGTCCTGGTGGAGGGCCTAGATGCCTCTCTGTCGCGGCCACGAGGTGGTCGGTCTGCCGTATTGTGCGCTGGTGATGAAGGTTTATATGCCTCCTCCTCTAATCGGGGGAGCAACTTGCGTTTTGGGTAGCTTTTGGAGGGGCGTTCGAGTTCGTACTCTTCGGCTGCCAGGACTTTAGCCCATCTGTCGGCTAGCAGATCTTGATCAGCTTGAAGCTGTTGCTGCTTTTTCTTTAGGCTATTTGCCGTGGCCATTAGCCTGCGTTTAAACGCTCTTGTTCGACGGGATCCTCAGGCACGACGAATTCGTCGTCGTTGAGGCTTGCCTCGTCTCCGGAGGGAGGCATGTAATTATCATCCTCGACCTCTTTGTCTGCCGCTCTCTCGTGAGGGCTGGCTTCTGCATCCTCCTGCGCTGAATCTTGCTGGAGGGGGTTGTCTTCGGCACTCTCTGGGGTGTTATTATCTCCGGTGCCGGAATCTCCATTCTTGCTGTGGCGGGATTTAGAGCGGCCCTGCTGACGTCGGCGCTTGGGATGTTTCTTAGGGGAATCTGCCTCCGCTGCTTCTTCACTGTTCCCGTCCTTCGGGTTGTCCACCATGTATATGTCGTATGACGAGGTGGTCTTCCAGTGCCCCGTAGGCGCTGGTTCTTGATCGTCTCCGGCATCGTCGTCCATACCGTCGATGTCTTCGGAGTCATAGTCTAGCATGTCGGTTAGATCGTTGACAGTGGCTACAAAGTGGGTGGTGGGTGGGCCTTGAATTTCTTCGTCGTCCGCATCCCAACCATCCTGACCGCAGTCCGGCCAGGGCTCTCCTGATAACGAGAGATGCTTTAGCAAATTCAAGATGTCGCCAAAGGGTGAGTGCTGAAAGATGTCCGCAGCGGTGAACTCCATGATCGGCGCCCAATCGGATTTGGTTGGCAGGGGCGCAGGAGGTTCGGAGTCCGGCAAGGAGTCCGGCACCTCGGAGTCACGAGCTTTGCTTGGGACAGGGTCAGTGTTCGGCTCCATCGCCGTGGAGATTGCAGCTCCCGAGGCGGTGTCCAGCCACCTGTCCTCGATCTGCGTGGTCGGCTCCGAACTATGGGTCGGAGCGGACTCGTGTGCGGCCTCCAGGGCACTGTCCAGCGGCAGAGCTAAATCATGCCCATCGTGACAGTGCGGCACGCTCGGCTGTGGCTCGAATCCATCGAAGATCAAGTCTCCGCGGATGTCAGCCGTGAAGTTTAGGCTTCCAAATCTGACCTGATAGCCAGGGGCGTAGCTTTCGATTTGCTCCAGATGGCCAAGCGAATTGGCCCGCAGTGCAAAGCCGCCGAACACGAAGATCTGTCCGGGGAGAAAATTCTCACCCTGGATTGCGTTGTTGTTGATTGAAGAAGCCATCAAGCCTATCAGTGACGACACAAAGGAACTCTCAATGAAAGCACCAATGTCGGTGTCAAAACCAGCGGATCTCGGGTAGGGGGTCCCGAACTGTGCGTCTAGGCGGATGGTAACAGGAGACAAGGGACACGATGTTTTTACCCAGGTTCGGGCCCTCTCGATGGAGGTAAAACCCTACTCCTGCTTGATTGATATTGATGATATGGGTAGTACAAGAGTGGATCTACCACGAGATCAAGGAGGATAAACCCTAAAGCTAGCCTATGGTATGATTGTTGTAATGTATGTTGTGTCCTACGGACTAAAGCCCTCCGGTTTATATAGACACCGGAGAGGGCTAGGGTTACACAGAGTCGGTTACAATGGTAGTAGATCTACATATCCGTATCGCCAAGCTTGCCTTCCACGCCAAGGAAAGTCCCATCCGGACACGGGACGAAGTCTTCAATCTTGTATCTTCATAGTGTTGGAGTCCAGTTGATGATGATAGTCCGGCTATCCGGACACCCCCTGGTCCAGGACTCCCTCACCCGTCCCGTCCGTCGCCGCTCCTCCTCTCTTCGACACGTGCCCCTAGCCAGCGATGCATGTGGTGCCATGTAGGCAGGCATGCAGCTGAGGTGGCGCAGTGGTGGAGCCTCCACGAAGGTTTGCATGTTGCCACGCAGGTGCGTGCCCAGCTGGTTGGGTCGGCAGCTGCATGCAAACGGCGGTGGTGACTTGGCTTGTGTGGGCCTGGCGGTGGCCCTGCTGGCGTGCTTGGCGAGGGTCTCGCCGGGTGGCCCGGCAAGGGTCTTACCGGGTAGCCCGGCAAGGGTCTTGCCGTGGTGCGCTGGCTTCCCCGGCAAGGATCTTGCCGGGGGTCTTTTGGATTTCCTCGGTGAGGATGGTTGCCTTCCTATTATCTTTTGATCTTGAGCATTTTATGTCTTCACAAAGATCTGCATGCCACCACGGAGGTGCCTCCCGAGCCCTGTCCCAATGCTTTTGTGGAGCGCTGGTGGTCTCAAGGGTGTCTCACTTCAGTTGGCATGGGCGAGCTGCCTCGGCAAGGGTCTTGCCGGGGGAACCTGCTACGCCTATCTGATCTTTGTGGCCTTGGTCCTTGTTGTTGCTTCGATTATCCTTGTGGCTTCGGCTTTCCTCTGGCTCCCCTTTCCTGCCATGTTATGCGTGGCCGTGGCGGGAGCCTCTGACTGCCCGTGCACAAGTAAAGGGGTCAAAAGCAGAGCCCCTACTTTTGTACACCGACAGGAGCCCCCGAGCCTGGGCCACACATAAGCGCAGCACGTTGTTGGGCCAGGCCCAGAATGGTGCGCAGGCAGTTGGGGCGGATTTTTACCGCAGCCATTGTTCCGTCTGCTGCGCTTCCCCACGACCCGCGTTGAACGCGGAACATGGGGGTCGTGCGCACGCATGCGTCCCATCGCAGCTAATGGGAAACAAGGCGGCCCGCGCCTTACCCATAAAAAGGAATAACCGCGGGCGCGCTGCTCACTTTGCCCCTTCCCTACGTCTTCCTCCAATCTCAGAACCGCCGCCCCCTTCTTCTCGAGCCTCTCTATTTTCACCCATCGCTATTGTGCTTCCGCCATCCTCTGCTTTTTTGCTTCCCGCAGCTGCCATGGCGATGAAGTCCACCAAGAGCAAGGGAGCGGTGAAGGATGCCGGCGTGTCGGAGCAGCCGGAGAGCGAGCTAGTGGCGCGGCGGGCGCAGTCCGCCTACTTCCCCTTGACGGTCGGTGTGCCCGAGCTCTGGGAGATGTTCAAGTGTTTGTGGGGCATGAAGACGGGGGGAGAGAAGACGGGGCATCCGGCCACGACCGTCATCCCTGCCAGCGCCGGCCCCTCCTCGCATCGGTACCCCTTCTTTGTTGTTTATTTCTCCTGCGGGCTTTGCCCCCCTTTCTCTGATTTCTTCAAGGACATCATGCACACCTACGGCTTTCGCCTCTTGGATTTTACTCCTAATGCCGTGAGGTGCATGGCCCTCTTCGCCCATCTCTGCGAGGGGTTCGTCGGGGTGTATCCCAGCACGGCGCTCTTCCGCCATTATTTCTCCCCTCGGATCCAGAAGGGGGGTGCCATTGCTGGCTGCGTCGCCTGGATCCTGAGGGCCAAGGGGGCATACCCGGCTGGCGCCACGAAGGAGAGGTGGGAAGAATGGTGGGGCCGGTGGTGCTGGATTGAGGAGAAGGACCCGCCAGTGTACTGCGAGGTTCGCCAGAAGCCGCCGGTCCGTGGCGCTGATTGGGGCGATGTTGACGCCGACGACATGAAGCTCACGGTCGCCACCACTAGGATTCTTCGGCTCATGCAGGTCGGGCTCACCCTCGAGATGATCGGGGCGGACTTCATCCGCCGCCGGATCGCTCCTCTGGGCGACAAGGGGAGGCCAGCCTGACTCTTCGTGAACGCCGCCGACATCATGAGGCCGCACCCCGGCCTTGACAACAACCTGACGGTGCTGCAGCACGCCCATCTTTGCCAGCGAATCTTCCAGCTCGAGGTCGACGATGTGGGCGAGGTCGAGCGGTCCCGTAAGCTTGCCAGGGCCGCCGCGAAGGCCGGCAAGGTCGACAAGGAGCCTGTTTTCAGGTTGCCAGCAAGGGTGGTCCCGCTGAGCAACAACTCTCACCGGAACAAGGTCATCGCCATGATGCCGCCTTCAACGCACATGGCCTTGACCCGAACTGGGTTGAGCCGGACGGGCTCGTGGTGCAAGAGTTCTTCGACATTCTGCACGAGATATACATCACCGACGAGCCGCGGCTCTTCCAGGACACCTCCCTAGTGGAGCTAGACTACATTGCCACCAGGGTGGAGGAGGTGAGGCTTGCCGAGGAGGAGGCAAAGCTCCTCGAGGAGGCCGACAGCGCCGGCGGCGTGGTGGACAAGGCTGCGGCGGAGGAGGGGGAGCTCACCCGGTGGGCAGCAGCCGCTGGGGAGGCCGGCAGCACCGACACTGGGGCTCCCCTTGTCGAAGACGCCGCCGACAGGTCGTCGGAGGAGGAGGGTGAGGAGGAGAGGACCGCGGCCGCCGATCCCCCGATCACCAGAAAAAGGCGGGTCCTACGGCGGGCCTCCTCCGGCGAGCCGGTTCACCTTGACCAGGCCGTGCAGCTGCGGCAAGCCCAGGAAGCGCTCGTGCGCCAGACGAGGGCAATGGCGATGAAGAAAACGGCAAAAGTCGTGGATTCGAAGAAGAGGACATCTGCTTCGTCGTCATCCAAGCGCGCCCGGACGCCATCGCCTCCCCCCTCACCGGCAAACATTGGCGCGGGGATTGGGCATGATTTATTTGACATCGGGCCTCTCAGCCCGAAGAGAGATCTCGGGCCTCTCAGCCCGGAGTGGAAGAGGAAAGCAACGGAGGAGGAGGAGGAAGAGAACAAAGAGTAAGCCTTGGCTTTTCTCCCCAATTCCTTACACTTCCCCCCCAATGGCGTTGCTTACCTGTCTTCACCTTGCAGGGATGTGGAGACGCTGGCCCAGAGGATCAAGAGGGCCAGGATTTCGGCGAGTGGTCAGCCCCCGGCAGGCACCTCCAGTACGCCACTAGTGGTGTCGAGCAGCCCGGACAGCAGCCCCCAGCCCAGCCCCCAGAGTAAGTCCACCATCCGCCCTCTATCAATGTGTGTCATGGTCGATGCTTCAGTGTTAACCATGCCGTGGATGCAGGAGAGGAGCAGCACCAAAGGGAGCCACAGAGGGCTTCTCCGATCGTGCCACCCCCATCGACTACACCGTCCCAAGGGGCGTCCCCAGCAAGGACACCAAGCACTGAGGCCATGCACATGGAGGAGGGGGAGGAGAACGCAGGCGCTCGTGGCTTTGCCTCGATGCCAGACCTTGGCGAGAAGGGGCTTCCGCCTCTCGGCTCGGCATGGGTAAGCTACTCGCACTTCTCTTCTGCTTGCATTCTCCTTTTCCTCTTTTCCACATTGGCTTTCGATCTTGGCTTCGCCCCGTCTTTTTCTTGGCGTCCAGACCCCTCCTCGGAGGAGGTCGACACCACCATCAAGGACGTCGCCACGGAGGCCGCGGCGGAGGCAGAGAAGATCGCTGCCGAGGAGGGCGCCAGGGGCGCCGCCGAGGATGCCGCCAAGGGGCCCACCGAAGAGCCCGGCAAGGGGCCTGCCGGGGACGCCGGCAAGGCCACTGCTGAGGAGGTGGCGTTCGACGACCTGCCCTCCTCCTCCGCTGCCTCTGGCTCCGGCAGGTACCTGAGGGACAGCGACGACCTCTTCGTCCACCTCCTTGGCGCGTCGAGCACCAAGGCTCCTTTTGAGGGAGAGGTGTTCGACGAGGAGGCGCTTGCCACCGCCGGGCTCGAGGTTGTTGATGAGCTGGGCGCTGGCACCGCCGGCTCCCAGGAGGAGCAGCTGCTCCAAGCCATGGGCGCCAGCTTCTGGAAGCTCCAGGCGCTCCACCGCGCTCGCCCGGACAAGGCCAAGTCCAGGACGGCGGTGGTGGAGAAGATGGAGGAGGACTTTGGGGGGCGCGTCGCCGAGGCGCAGGACTGGTTCTGCCAGGCTCAGGACGAGCTGAAGGCCGCCCAGGGTGAGCTGGCCAACCATGAGGTCGAGCTCGCCCTGAAGCTGGCCGACATCAAGAAAGCCCAGGAGACGGCGAAGAGGTTGGCCGATGAAGCCGAAGCCGTCCGGTCCCAGCACGAGGCCGCCCTGAAGACCCAGGAGGAGGACCTTGAAAAGCGCGAGGAGAAGCTTGCCGCCACACTCCGCGGCAAGGACGAGGAGGTGGACAAGCTCGTCCTGCAGCGGGCCCAGGAGCTGGAGCGGAGGCATCAAGAGGCACTCAACACCCTAGCTCAGGCCCACGCCGGCAAGGTGAAGGAGCTGGAGGAGCAAGCTCTGAAGCTGGCCCAGGAGAAGCACACGCTCAACGGTTCTCTGGCGGTGGCGCAGGGCGAGGTCATCAGCAAGTCTGGAGAGCTCTCCAAGGCCAACATCTCCACCAAAGACCTCAAGCTGAAGCTGGGAGAGCTCGACGACGCGCTGTTGGGGGCCATGACCCGGGAGGGTATCCTGGCCAAGGAGATGGAGACATAGAAGCAGCTACTGAAGAACGAGACCTCCAACCTTAACAACCACAAGGCGGGCGAGAAGCGCTAGCTCGGGCGCCTTGCCGTCATTGCCAACTCGGCCGCCGATCAGCCGGCCATCATGGGGATGCCGGAGATGGGGTACGCCCCAGAAGCGAGTCTGGGCCCCAACGCCAACCTAACCATATACTTCGACAAGGTCGTCGGTGCCCTGAAGCGGCTTCACTCCAACCGGGCGACCTCCCTGGCCGAGGAATCCCGGATCTCTGCCGGGGGACCATGACTAGGGTGCTCACCAAGATTGCGCACTGGCACCCGGACCTCGACTTTGGAGCTGTGCTGAAGAGCTTGCCGGAGGGTACCGACATCGCAGCGCTGAATGAGCGTATCCAGCCCATCCTCAGTCGCATCGACAAAATCAAGAGGGTGGAGGGCCAGCGCCGGGACTAGGCATCCCGTTCTCCGTCGCTACTACAGGTTCATGACCAAGACAAAGCTATCTTTAGTTAGAACCGCGGCGGCAATTTGTGTAATATAACTCTGTTATGCCCCTGAAACTATGCATGTTATTTTCCTGTTCAATTTTCCTTTGTATGTCCACCCCACGTCAACTGGGTACGCCCGCCGGCACGTAAACCCAGGGCGGCGCTCTGAGGACGGATCCTGATTTGCCTGCCGGGTGTGCTTGTTGCCGGGCAAAGCACCTTACCGCCCTTGGCGCGGCCGCTCGATCTGTCGAGCTTGACTTGAGTCAGAACTGAGAGCGTTGCCAATGGCGGAAGGCCACCCTGCCGCTCTTGACGCGGCCGCTCGAACTATTGAGCAGACTCAAAACAGAACAAGGGTGTTGCCGATTGCACGAGGGCCCCTCTGCGTTCAGGCTTCCCATACATAGGCCGAACCATCGAGGATAATAACCTTATATTTAAGGAAAAAACTTAAAATTCAGCATGACTTAGCTCTCTCGTCGCCGCCTTGGCGTCCTTCGGCCAATGGGCAGCGCCGCCTTCTTTGCCGCCTTCTCCGGAGGAGCCGTGGCAATGAAGAACAGCTAGGTCGACCGCTAGGCCAGATCCTCACAATTGTGCTGCCCCCTACCCGGAGCGCCAAAGATGTCGGTGGGAAATGACACCTATGGGATCACTGGAATCCCTTCTATGGTTGCGGGGCGCGGGGATCGTGAGGAGAGCAGGACTAGCAGACAGCACAGAGGGATTTACCCAGGTTCGGGCCGCAAAGATGCGTAAAACCCTACGATCCTGCTTTTGTGGATGTATTAGTGTTCTCGAGCACTTGAACTAGCTCTAGGTGCTGTGAGGTTCCAAAGAGCCCAATCCCTTCTCTGTGTGCCATGGGCCTCCTTTTATAGGTGAAAGGGGCTGCCACAGTGGTACACAGGTGGTGAAAAGTGCTACAGCATTGTGAGCTTATCGATGGTATTACAGGACAAGACGCATTTAATGCGAGGCTTAGGTGTCCCTTCGCTTTATCGGGGATGGGGGCGAGGCCCGTCCCGTCCGTCGCCGCTCCTCCTCGCTTCAACAGGCACCCCTGGCTAGCGATGCATGTGGTGCCATGTAGGCAGGCAGGCAGCTGAGATGGCGTTGTGGTGGAGCCTCCACGAAGGTTTGCATGTTGCCACGCAGGTGCGTGCCTAGCTGGTTGGGTCGGCAGCTGCATGCAAACGGTGGCGGTGACTTGGCTTGTGCAGGCCTGGTGGTGGCCCTGCTGGCGTGCTTGGTGAGGGTCTCGCCAGGTGGCCCGGCAAGGGTTTGCCGGGTAGCCCGGCAAGGGTCTTGCCGTGGCGCGCTGGCTTCCCCGGCAAGGATCTTGCCGGCGGTCTTGTGGGTTTCCTCGGTGAGGATGGTTGCCTTCCTATTCTCTTTTGATCTTGAGCATTTTATGTCTTCACAAAAATCTGCATGCCACCACGGAGGTGCCTCCTGAGCCCTGTCCCAACACTTTTGTCGAGCGCTGGTGGTCTCAAGGGTGGCTCACTTCGGTTGGCGTGGGCGAGCTGCCCCGGCAAGAGTCCTTGCCGGGGGAACCTGCTACACCTATCTGATCTTTGTGGCCTTGGTCCTTGTTGTTGCTTCGATTATCCTTGTGGCTTCGGCTTTCCTCCGGCTCCCCTTTCCTGCCATGTTATGCTTGGTTGTGGCGGGAGGCTCTGACTGCCCGTGCACAAGTAAAGGGGTCAAAAGCAAAGCCCCTACTTTTGTACACCGACAACCTGTCGGTGTCAAAACCGGCGGATCTCGGGTAGGGGGTCCCAAACTGTGTGTCTAAAGCTAATGGTAACAGGAGGCAGGGGACACGATGTTTTACCAGGTTCGGGCCCTCTCGATGGACGTAATACCCTACTTCCTGCTTGATTGATCTTAATGATATGAGTATTGCAAGAGTTGATCTACCACGAGATCGTACAGGCTAAACCCTAGAAGCTAGCCTATGATTATGATTGTTGTTGTCCTACGGACTAAACCCTCCGGTTTATATAGACACCGGAGGGGGCTAGGGTTACACAGAGTCAGTTACAGAGAAGGAGATCTACATATCCAAATTGCCAAGCTTTCCTTCCATGTAAAGGAGAGTCCCACCCGGACACGGGATGAAGTATTCAATCTTGTATCTTCATAGTCCAACAGTCCGGCCAAAGTATATAGTCCGGCTGTCCGAGGACCCCTTAGTCCAGGACTCCCTCAGTAGCCCCTGAACCAGGCTTCAATGACGATGAGTCCGACACGCAGATTGTCTTCGGCATTGCAAGGTGGGTTCTTCTCCAAATCCTCTAGAGTATAGTAGCAACGAGCAGTGTCCGGCTCCTCATCAATGTCGCGCTCCTCGGCTTCTGTGCTTTAACAATGGTTGCCTCCACGTGTCGAGCGAATGCGAGAAATCGAGGTGTTTTTACATTTGCCACCCCGACCACGCGAGTAAATCGTCTATTTAAAGAGACGGGGATCCTCAGATCCAAATCACACCATCTCCTCCCAGCGAGTATTCATCAGAGCGTGCCCGGAAAAATCCATACCTCCATGGCCGGACGTCGCGGTTCCTCCTCTCGCTCCCGTAGCACTATGCCAGGCGATTGGGAGAAATGTTCTGTCCCCCACAGCCGACTAGTAGAGTTGCAGACCAAGGGGTTTCTCCCGCCTGCGTACATGGTCCCCGTCCGAGCTGTACTAGCCACTTATAATGGCGGGGAACAAGCGGAGAGCTCCCAAACCCATCCAAGGGAGAGCAGGTATGCTTCGTCCCCTATTTGCTGAGGGGACTCGGATTTCCAATACATCCTTTCCTCCGCGGGCTCCTGGAGTTCTACGGCCTCCAGCTGCATAACTTCACCCCAGCCTCCATACTGCATATTGCAGGCTACGTTGCCTTCTGCGAGCTATTTCTGGGTTGCGAAGCTCATTTCGAGTTGTGGAAGAGGCTATTTTGCCTCGTACCCCACACTCAGGAGGGGTCGGTATATCAAGTGGGCAGAGCTGAAATATGGCGCATCACCGGGACCGAATACCTATCCGGTACCCTGAAGAAGACATCCGAAGACTGGCCTTCGGAGTGGTTCTACGTGGAGGATGTCCCTCTTTCAGACCCTATTCGGAAAGGCCTTCCCGAGTTTGTAAATGCCCCATTGAAGAAATGCCACAGCTGGCGCCCCAGGAGATAACAGAGAGATCCTTTTCCTGATGGACGGGATAAATGCGCTGGCTAAATCAGGACTGACAATAATTGAGGTTATGTCCATATGTATAATGCGGGGGGTGCAGCCACTTCAATATCGGGGAAACCCATGTGGCACTTCAATGGAGAAGACGATGCCACCCGCTGCGGCCGTAAAGGTCCGGACTCTCCCGCCGCTCTGGCGAAGATACTGTCCGATTTGTACAAAGGAGAAGAGGAGGAGTTCATCATCAAGCCGCGGGATGGATTCTACATGTACAACCCCCCAAGCTGGGTGAGTCGCTATCTTTTATTCCAGTCTTTCCCACATTTTTAGCACAAATGTTTACTTCGTCAATTCATAGCAGGAACTGCGAAGAGCTATGAAGGATGTTTACAGCCCATCTCCACAGCCAGAGGACCCTAACCGGGCTCTCGACCCCGGACTCAAAGAAGATCCGAAAACATTTGTGGAGCTTGTTGACAGGACATTTTATCAGTTAAGCTGCGATGGTGTGATGGTGGCCATCATAGCTGATTATCCTGGCCTACTCCCTGTATCCCAGGTAAGTAAAGCCAGAGTCCCAACTTCCAAAAAGGATTCCCTCTTTACACTTCACCCACCACACATGTATTGCGTCTTACAGGGAAGGCCATCGGGGCGCCAAGCCGAACCCGTAGTGACTTGCCAACAAGGGGCACTGAAGTTAGGTCGGCTTAAAAGGAAGGTGGTCAGGACCGAGACGCCATTGCACAGGTATGTTTAAAAACCTGCCACGAAATTATCATCGTTAAAATATAACAATGAGCTACGAAAAAGCGCTCGCCGGACTATATCCGGAGAGCCTGCCGGTCACGCCTCCACCAGCCGGACTCCAAGGCTGGACTCAAGGGCGGAGGTCAACGTAGACGATCTTCCAACAGAGGATGTGGAAAGATTTTCCGCTACAAACTCCTAAGTGGAGAGCACCATGAATCATAGGTGCCGTCGGGCTACACTATGCGACCCTAATTTCTCTGAAGAGGCGTTTGATGCCTTCAACTCAGGGGACGTGTACATCCGGGCTGCTCAAGGAGGCCTCGCCAGGGCCACGGACCAGTACGTGAAGGATATACGGGTAAGAAAATTTGATAAGTATGTATATCAGTAGCCCCTGAGACTTGAAACAGTTGGCACAACTGATTTAAGGATCCTCGTGTGCATAGGTTCTGACAGAGAAGAATACCCAGCTATCTAAAGAGCTGGAGGAGTGCAAGGTCCAACTGTGGGCCGCAATTGCCGTGATGGAGGAGTCTACGAGGGCCCCATCTGGTAATACTTGTTTTGGTCGAAAATAATGGCATGTACCAGTTTAGTATTCGGCATGAATGCAAATCTAACAATAGATTCTGCAGACAATCCTGGAGGCAATCCGGAGATCGTACCAGAGGATGAGCAGCATGTTCAGTGACAGCTGAAGGCTGGCAAGCGTGTGCTTACCAAGGTTATAAAGGAGAAAAATACTCTCCAGGACGCGAACACCCGACTGGACGTCGAATTAAAGGATGTTCGGGCCTAGCTTGCTGACTCCGTAAAGGAGAATAGGAGGCTTCGGCGCGGCATATTCAGTAAGTGCTCTATGAACCATTATGACATTTGGCGAAGAAGCATGCTAACAGAATTATGTCTGTAGGTATGTTGACAGGTCATCTCGAAGAGGAGATTCCTGGGTCTGCCGGCGATCTCCTGCAGGAGCTCTCACAACTGCATGAACAAGTTCGGTAGGTGATGTAGGGTATTGCCCAGGCCTTATGGCCATCCGTCTCCCCGCCAGGAGGCATGGGGGAGCTTGTGGAGATGCTCAAGGGAGCATGGCAGCGCTTCCGATTATGGAAGATATCGGCCTGCCGACAAGGCGCAAGGGAAGTCTGGGCCATGGTGAAGACACGATACACCAAGGCTGACCCAAACCACATGGCCGAGGTCGGACCTGTAGGGTCAAATGGGAAGGAGATCCCTGTACATCTGGTGTATGACCAGGTAGCATTAGCCGCTAAGTATTCTCAACAGGACTGTAGGCTAGACAGCCTGTTGGATGGTATAGAAGAAGAATTTAGTCAGTCTAATTACTTCGAAGGACACATTTTGTCCCTAGCCGGATTGTAAATCATTTGTCTTGGCGGACCTTTTCGCTTCAACCTCTGGACCTGACAATCCGGAGTGTATCCAAATACCCGCGCGGTTATGTGAAAACCGGGGCACGCGTGGAAACCAGGCGTAGGGGTCATAAGTGCTTGAACAGACAAGTACACAACTAGTTATGTTATATTACATAGGTAGTAAGAAACATCTTCCAGGGAGAATAGTTCCGTTAAGGGTTCCTTTCCCTGGGTGTGCATGCATTGATGTGCATGTACAAAATGCAAAAATTTACGCAGGATATAAGCATCTGGGGGCATGTTTTGTAATAGGTAAAATACATCTTTTGTTCACCGACCGAATATTCCCTTAAGAACGCTAGCTTTCGGCTTCACCCAGTCTGAGGTACACATCCGGCTGACCCGGCAGTAACAATCGCAGAGGTGCTCCCCTTATGCCCTAGCCGAATTAACGGGAACGTAGGGCATAAGCACAAGAGCCAAGCAACCCAGCTTGGCCAAAACTTAAGTCATATCGATGCATATAGTGGTGAAAAAAGGCACATATGGAGAAGTGACGCATATGTGGTGGGCATAAAGCCTAGAAGACAATTAAGCTTCTGTGTAAGAAGCCCCCAGGTATATTGAGCGCGCATAGCATGGCCAGAGTGTGCGGTCAAAGCATACTTGAAGCTTTTAAGGCTATAAATGTAAAAGGGGGGAGAGAGGGAACAATTTAGAAAAGGAAGACGGAGGTAAGGAGACAAACACAGAGTTCGGCACTAGGCATACAATCTTCGGAGTCTGGCCGCGTTCCATGGGTTTGGCTCGAGTCGATTGTCTGATGCATCCCGCAGACGGTACGCACCTCCGGTGAGAACTTTGTCAATGATGAAGGGACCCTCTCATTTGGGCTTGAGTTTGTCCTTTTTCTTCTCTGGTAGGCGTAGAGCCAGTTCGCCAATGTTATAAGTTTTGGCCCGTACTTCTCTGCTTTGATACCTTCGAGCTTGCTGTTGATAGAATGCGGAACGGGCCTTTGCGATGTCACGCTCCTCCTCCAAGGCATCTAGTTTGTCCTACCGATCCAGCTCGGCTTCTCTCTCTTCGTACATGCGCACTCTAGGTGAGTCATGGATGATATCGCAGGGTAGCACTGCCTCTGCGCCGTACACCATAAAAAATGGTGTGTATCCGGTTATGCGATTTGGCGTGGTCCGCAGCCCCCATAGTACGAAGTCGAGCTCCTCGACCGAGTGCGTATCTGATTCCTTCAAGGATCTCACTAGTCTGGGTTTAATGCCGCTCATAATAAGACCATTCGCTTGTTCGACTTGACCATTTGTTTGGGGGTGATAGACGGAGGCGTAATCAAGTTTTATGCCCATTTTGCTACACCAGGTTTTCACCTCGTCGGCTATGAAGTTTGAGCCGTTATCGATGATGATGCTGTGGGGGACACCGTAGCGTTGTACGACCCCGGATATAAAGTCCATCACAGGCCCGGACTCGGCCGTTTTAACTGGCTTGGCTTCTATCCATTTGGTGAATTTATCGACCATGACCAACAAGTATTTCTTCTTATGGCTTCCTCCTTTAAGGGGTCCAACCATATTGAGCCCCCAGACCGCAGAGGGCCAAGTTATGGGGATTGTTTGGAGGGCGGTAGGTGGCATATGGCTTTGATTTGCAAAAAGCTGGCAACCGACGCAATGTTGGACAAGGTCCTGTGCGTCTGCCCGGGCTGTCGGCCAGTAGAAAACTGTACGAAAGGCCTGGCTTACGAGCGCCCGAGCTGCGACATGGTGGCCGCCAAGTCCGGCATGAATTTCAGCCAAAAGCTGCCGCCCTTCCTCTTTGGAGATGCACCTTTGGAGCACTCCGGTCGCGCTTTTCTTATAAAGCTCTCCCGCGTGGACTTTGTAGGCTTTAGAGCGCCGCACAATGTAGCGTACCTCGTTTTGGTCCTTCGGGAGTTCCTGCCTATTTAAGTAGGCTAAGAAGGGTGCTGTCCACGGGGCGATGACTGCCATAATCAAGTGGGCCAAATGTGTTATTTCGATGGCGAAGCCTCCGATTACGTCAGATTGTTCCGGATCTGGGGTTGTATGCGGATCCGGATTGGTATTGTCGGTCTCCCCTTCCCATACCACGGATGACTTGAACAGCCTTACCAAAAAAATATTAGGTGGGACGGGGTCGCGTTTAGCGCCGATGTGGGCAAGGATATCTGCCGCTTGATTGTTTTATCGAACCACATGGTGGAATTCGAGCCCCTCGAACCGAGCTGACATTTTGAGAACGGCATTGCGGTAGGCCGCCATTTTCGGGTCCTTGGCATCAAAGTCTCCATTTATTTGAGGTATTGCAAGGTTTGGATCCCCACGTACTTCTAGGCGTTGAATGCCCATGGAGACTGCAATCCGAAAACCATGCAACAATGCCTCATACTCGACTGCATTGTTGGAATCTGTATAAAGTATTTGGAGTACATATTGGACTGTATCTCCGGTGGGGGACGTTAGGACAACACCAGCCCCTAGACCAGCTAGCATCTTAGAGCCATCAAAGTGCATGATCCAATTGGAGTACGCGCCGTACTCTTTAGGGAGTTCGGCTTCTGTCCATTCGGCGACGAAGTCGGCCAGTACTTGTGACTTAATGGCTCACTATGGTTTGTATGTTATGTCAAATGGGAGGAGCTCGATAGCCCATTTAGCAATCCGGCCCATGGCGTCGTGGTTATTTATTATGTCATTGAGTGGTACTTCAGAGGCCACCGTGATTGAACACTCTTGAAAGTAGTGTCGTAGTTTTCGGGATGCCATGAAGACCGCGTATGCTATCTTTTGATAATGTGGGTACCGTGACTTGCATGGAGTGAGGACAGTGGATACGTAGTATACTGGTTTTTGAAGTGGGAATTTATGTCCATCTGTCTCTCGTTCGACGATGAGCACTACGCTTACGACCTGGTGTGTTGCAGCTATATATAGCAGCATGGGTTCGCCGACACTTGGCGCTGCCAGGATTGGATTGGTGGCCAAGAGGGCTTTTATTTCCTCCAGCCCAGCCGTAGTTGCATCCGTCCATTTGAAGTGTTCGGTGCATCGAAGAAGGCGATAAAGAGGTAGTGCCTTTTCCCCTAATCGGGAGATAAAACGGCTTAGGGCGGCCACGCATCCAGTTAATTTCTGGATTTGCTTGAGGTCTATTGGGGTAGCCAACTGTGAGCTCAGATTTTAGCCGGGTTTGCTTCGATTCCTCTATTGGAAACAATAAAGCACAAGAGCTTTCCGGCTGGTACGCCGAAAACGCATTTTTCCGGGTTGAGCTTGATGTCATATGTTCGGAGATTTTCGAACGTAAGCCTCAAGTCATCTATTAATGATATAACGTGTTTGGTTTTGATGACCACATCGTCTATGTAAGCCTCCACTGTTTTGCTGATTTGTGTTTCCATGCATGTCTGAATCATGCGTTGATAGGTTGCACCGGCGTTTTTGAGCCTGAAAGGCATGGTGTTAAAACAGAAGGGACCGTATGGAGTGATAAATGTCGTTGCGGCTTGATCGGACTTTGCCATCTTGATTTGATGGTATCCAGAGTATGCGTCGAGGAAACACAATGAGTCATGTCCTGCGGTAGCGTCGATAATTTGATCGATGCGGGGGAGGGGAAAGGATCCTTAGGGCAAGCCTTATTAAGGTCTTTGAAATCGATGCATAGGCGCCAGGATTTGTCCTTCTTTGGTACCATCACCAGGTTTGCTAGCCAGTCCAAATGTTTAATTTCTCTGATGAATTCGGCTTCGAGTAGCTTGGCTAGCTCTTCTCCCATGGCTTGTCGCTTGGGTTTTGAAAAGCGCCGAAGAGTCTGCTTGACCGGCTTGTATCCCTTTAGTATGTTTAGGCTATGTTCGGCCAGCCTGCATGGGATACCTGGCATGTCTGAAGGATGCCAGGCGAAGATGTCCCAGTTCTTGCGCAAGAACTCTCGTAGTGCAGTGTCTATTGTGGGGTTCAGCTATGCCCCAATTGATGTTGTTTTTGTAGGGTTCGTTGGGTGGACCTGGAATTTGACTATTTCGTCTGCTGGTTTAAAAGAGGTGGACTTGGGTCGTTTGTCGAGTATCACGTCGTCCCTGTCCACTGTGGAGCGCATCGCAGTTAACTCTTCGGCCGCGAGGGCTTCGGATAATGCCTCCAGGGCTAGTGCAGCGGTTTTATTTTCGGCGTGGAGTGCTATGTCCGGATCACTGGCTAGGGTGATGATTCCATTGGGCCCCGGCATCTTGAGCTTCATGTACCCGTAATGGGGTATAGCTTGGAAGCTTGTGAATGTCTCCTGCCCTAAAAGGGCGTGGTATCCACTGCTAAACGGGGCCACTTGGAATGCGATTTCTTCAGACCTATAATTCTCCGGAGTGCCGAATACCACATCCAGTGTGATTTTTCCCGCGCATCGTGCCTCTCGACTAGGGATGATTCCTCTGAAGGTCGTGCTGCTTTGCTCAATGCGGCTCTTATCTATTTCCATTTTGTTAAGAGTTTCCTCATAGATGAGGTTTAATTCGCTGCCGCCGTCCATGAGCACTTTAGTAAGCCGGAAGCCGTCCACAATTGGACTAAGGACCAAAGCGGCTGGTGCTCGGACTGTTCGGAATTGAGGTTCGTCGCTGGCATTGATAGTTAAGGTCGTATCGTTCCACGGGTTTATTGCTCCGATGTGGCAGACTTCGGCGAGGCTGCGGAGCGCTCGCTTGCGCCTGTTGTTTGAGGCGAAAGTCTCGAAGAATGTTAGTATTGTATTGTTATTTTCTGCAGGATGGTGCTCTGCGGTATTGTTGATGAGAAGGTCCTCGCCACTCTTGGCCACCAGCCGGAGTATCCAACATGCTCTAAGGCTGTGTGTTGGTATGATGCCTGGTGTGCTGTGGATTTTGCATGGCCTATTGAGCCATCCCTCCAGTACGGTTCCACGCCCTGTAGAGGGCTTGGGCTTCTTTGTAATTGGGTTGGGTGACCTACGAGAGCGCACCCTTTTACTTCAGACGAGGGGTTTAGTTAGGGCCGGAGGATCCCAGAATTTTGTTTGGGCTTTCCAGGCGCTTTCCATCGCACAGTACTTCTGTACTATGGCCGCCAAGTCGGCGAAGTGTGCTATGGCACGGCGACTTATGGCGTTGAGAATTCCCTTGTTCGTGCAATTTTTGCAAAAGAATGAGATTGCATCTTCCTCGTGACAGTCCTTAACCTTGCTCATTACAAGGAGGAATCTGGTCCAGAAGTGTTGTACTGTCTCTTGGGGCTCTTGCCTGATGTGGGAAAGATCACTTGTGTCTGGGTGGGTGGGTAGACTTAAGTCCACATCCTGACCCAATCTGAGACCCAGGGGCAAAGGAGCTCCCGAGCTTGGCAGCTCGGGCTCCGGGACATTGCCCAATATTTGCGGCCCGTTGCCCGATTCTAAGTTCGGAGCCTGGGCCATGTCCTCCCGTAGACGGGTATCCGGCTTGGAGAGCTCGGGAATCCGGACATAGTTTGTCCTCAAAATAGAGGAAGAATCGCTATTTTGTTCCTCCACCACCGCTATCTGATGGGTGATCAATGGAGAGTTAATCTCCCTTAGGTAGGGTTTAAGCCCAATCTGATCGTAGTCCATGGCGACTCCCAGGGCAGCGATGTGATCCAAGAGCTTGTTTAGGGAGGAGATCTCCATTGGATCCATCTGCTCGGTGAATTCCGGGCTGACGTGGAGGCTGTTCTTGATGACCTGAGAAGTCACCGTCGGCGCGGCGGCCAAACGGGAGACCATGACAAAGCTGCCCAGCCGGAGAGTCTGGCCTACAGCCAGGGTTCCTCCAGAGGTGATGTTGTCCTTGACAACGAGGCGAGCCATCAAGCCTGATCGGGACGGCACAGTGGAACTCTCAATGAAAGGACCAATGTCGGTGTCAAAACCGGCGGATCTCGGGTAGGGGTTCCCGAACTGTGCGTCTAAGGCTAATGGTAACAGGTGGCAGGGGACACGATGTTTTACCCAGGTTTGGGCCCTCTCGATGGAGGTAATACCCTACTTCCTGCTTGATTGATCTTGATGATATGAGTATTACAAGAGTTGATCTACCACGAGATCGTACAGGCTAAACCCTAGAAGCTAGCCTATGATTATGATTGTTGTTGTCCTACGGACTAAACCCTCCGGTTTATATAAACACTGGAGGGGGCTAGGTTACACAGAGTCGGTTACAGAGAAGGAGATCTATATATCGGAATTGCCAAGCTTGCCTTCCATGCAAAGGAGAGTCCCACCCAGACACGGGACGAAGTCTTCAATCTTGTATCTTCATAGTCCAACAGTCCGGCGAAAGTATATAGTCCGGCTGTCCGAGGACCCCTTAGTCCAGGACTCCCTCAGTACCCTCGGTGCTGTTTCCAGAGGCCTCGGATCTTCTTCTCCGCCTCCAACAGTCACACTAGCATCACCATCCTCCACGTCCAACCCAATGATGTTGAGGTCCACAAGGCTATGCCAAAGAGGTTGTACACTCGTCACATCACTTTGTTACTCTGCATTCATGTCGATCCCTCAGGGATCCTTTGCTATGGAACTACTATGGTACTACTATTCATGCATTTGGTTAGAAGGAGTGGAGCAAAGCAAAACTGGAGCAATTTTTTCCTTTGGTGTCTCTTTCGAAGAAAAAACATAGGAATTTTAATATTCACTTGGACGTCCTTTTCAAATTAATATGCATGAAGAACAGAACTAATTGCATTACTGGCATAATAAGATTCTTATTTTTTTCATTTTCACATGGTTTGACTTTAATTTGACCATGTTTCTCCATTCCTGTGTTCTTCCAATTCATGTGAACCAAACACCCAGGTTGACTGAAACCCTATGTTTCCAAATGCTCTGTTTTGCACGTGCATTCCTATCCTATTCCTGTGTTTTTCCTGTCCCTACATTTATAGAATCCTCCAATTCTAAGGAGCCCTTACAGATTTACTTCATTTTCAGATAGGCTTCAAAGAAAACTCTTTGTGTTATGTCCTGCTCCTGCCGTGCCGTCATCCACCCCACCTGAGGTGCACCATCAACAGAAGCGTTCACTGCAGCAGAGATCCCCCCTGCAGACTTTCTTTCGCCGCCTCAGCTCATCTTCCCCATTTCCGGCAGCCACGCCAACTGTATTACCATCATCGACTGAGCAGATGAACCCGAGGAATACACAGTTCCGGAAGAGAGGTCACAGTCTTTCATGTTACCTTACGTTATATATCGGTTATTATTACCTGCTACTTTATCGTTCAAACTTGAGTTTTAAAATGCTCGTGGGTCTCATATCGAGGCAGCAACGAATAATATATGTCTACTATCTGGTTCATCTGGGGTCTTCTATGTGGTTCATGTTGGGTGGGAAACAAACAATAGATGATCCATTGTCTATCTTTTTAAACTGAAGCTATAATCTACCTGCTACCATTAGTTTTGGATCCATCCACTCGCTTGCTACCATCAGTCTTGATTTTTGCATGCACCCCTTAGGCCTTACAAAATCTAACTATTTTTTTATTATGCATGTCAGATATTGTACACAATTGTACTGAACATGTAGAGAAAAAGAGAAGACCGTTGCGTGGGAAATGTCATGCAGACGCCTCTCCATGGTGGGCGAAGTGCCCCCCCCCCTCCTACATTTCCAGATTGTATTCCAAAGGAAGATAACTGTTCAGATGGGGATTCAGAAGGAGCCGACCATGCCTGTTTACCACCCGGGGTGTTTGCTCTAAGCTGGCATGCTGATGTTGGTCAAATCATGCATATGGCGCCTCGCATTGCTTACGTTATACATCTTATATGTCATCAGCTTAGTTTAGATTTGCTTTGTGTGAATGCCGCTTGTTTGGTTTCTATATCATACTCCCATCCTTCCTAAATATTTGTCTTTTTAGAGATTTCAACAAGTGACTACATACGGAACAAAATGAGTGAATCTACACTCTAAATATGTCTATATACATCTGTATGTGGTAGTCCATTTGAAACTGTAAAAAGACAAATATTTAGGAACGGAGGGAGTATATGGGAATTATGCAATGCCATCTTCTTTAGCCAGGCATCATATACGTGAATCATGCAATGCCATCCTGTTTAGCCAGTCATCATATATGTGAATTGTATCGTGCCATATTTTCTTTCATAATGTATTCCATTTGTCAACAATGTTTATACATTCATCTACTCTTCATGTGCATCAGCCATTTGAGTCGGTCATGGGAAAATCTAGAGTGAAAACAAGGTCCTTTGAGCAGTCAGTGCTACATGTCGATGCAGATTTCTTGCTGGTTACAGATAGCTCCTCAGAGGAGGATTCAGAGACAGATGACCAGTCGTATCCCCCCCCCCCCCCCGAGATGCATGCTCTAACTTGGCAGGGTTATATTTCCCATATCATGCATATGGTGTCTTGCATTGCCATGCCATCTGCTTAGATTAGACATGCTTTGTGCGAATGCCTCCTGTTTGCTTTCTATATCAGATATGTGAATTATGCAATGCCATGTTTTTTAGCCAGGCATCATATATGTGAATTATCTCATGCCATCTTTTTTTCATTACGTATTCCATTTGTCGGCAGTCTGTGTATATGTGAACTACTCTTCATGTGTTTCAGCCATTTGAGCCGGTTATGGAAAAATCTGGAGTGAAAACAAGGTCTTCAGCGCAGGCAATGGTACCTGTTGAAGCATATATCTCGATGGTTACAGGGAGCTCCTCAGAGGAGGAGTTAGAGACAGATGACCAGTCCTATATCCCACCTGTGTATGCTCTAAGTTGCAATGTTTATATTTCTCATATCATGCATATGGTGTCTTGCATTGCTTAGTTTAGACATCATATGCACAATATTGAATTCCATCTGCTTAGTTTAGAGATCATACATGCGAGTGCCAGCTGCTTAGTATATGAATCAATTATGTCAATTATATCATGACATCTTGTATACTTAGACAACATGTATGTGAATTATTTCATCCCAACCTATTTTAGAAAGACATCATATAGTTTTGTCACGTCATCATGTTTAGATACTCACCATATGTTGAATTATGCCATTATATCATGTTAAGTTATCCATCATATATCTGAAACTGTGTCATGCTATCCTGTTTAGTTAGGCATCATATATGTGAAATTGTGTCATGTTGTCCTGTTTGGTTAGACAACATATATGTGAATTACCACATCTGTCTATCATACAATGTCTGTACGTTCAATTTCTTTTCTTGTTTATCAGCCATTTGAATTGGAGGGGGTGATGGCAGTATCTAAGGGAGCAAAACCCCGTTCTTCACAAAAGACAGTGCTACCCGTCGATGCAGATAGAACCATGGTTGTACTGGCCCACAAACTAGCCCCACCACACATAATCGAGACTCTTCCAGATTGCACACTTACACCGTTGGGCAGAGAACCAGCTACAACCATCTAACTGCAACCCCAGCGGGTAGTAACCCACTTCTAGTTGACAAAGCACCATGTCCACCACAGAGTACCCCCACACAAGCAGTTTGTAAAGCAACTGCAATACCCAAAGCACGAAGACCACCACAGCTAACCCAAACTCCACGTTTAAACCAGAAGAGCAACTGTTCTCATGTCAGATTCCGTAGCTATGGTCCATACTCCTTTGCTGTTGCATCACTGTATTTACTCATACCAACTAGTTTCAAATTTGAAGGATCCAGTTGAAACTCCAATGGCGCAACAGGTATGTTTTAAACTTATTTCTTTAACTGGATTGATGTTCTAACTTCTTGCTCTATGTTGATTTCAGTTTAAGTTGTATAAACAGTTATGTTCTCATGTGATGCACATTACAAGTGTTGCCAATGCTGTGTAGTTTCTCACACTTATATTCTCTCTATGCTGTTGTGTCTTAGAAAATATAAGAGTTGAACTATGTCTCTATCTTGATTAGGCAACATAAACTAGAATGATATGGACAATACAGTGACCATAGTACATAGATATATGTTTGTTTCATGCTGTTATCCTGTCCACCATACTACTGAACCGGTTTATCAAAATGAGTTTCGTATACTACATGCTAAACCAGTGATGTGTCTGCTTGTTTCTCTTGTAGTCTGCAAACAAAATATTGGAGAAGAGCGCCCCACTATGCAACGGTAGAGAAAGTAATGCAGATAAGGTTCAAGATAGTGAGACAACCCTGTTGGTCTCCAAGAAAGGTGATAAAAACGATCTTGTAGATAGTGAGAAAACCCCATAGTCCTGCGTTCATGTAGTGTTCGAGTTACTGGCCAGTACCGCTAGCACAAGCTCTTCGAATTCGTTGCCTAAATCACTTCGGCTTTTTTAGTCTCAGCTACAAGCTGAAAGGCATGAGTCAACTATGCTGCGGCAAGAAGCCGAAGGACTGAGGAAGTCCCTGCAGAATTCAGATGCGTACTTTCTTGTGCAACAACAAGCGCTGGAGGATTTAAGGGCCGAACAAGAGAAAGTTAATAAGCTTGCTAAGCATCTTGTCAGCATTATGGGTACCCAGGATATTGTTTCTTGAGCTCTTCTGAAGTGGTTTCAGTTCTGGACTTGTTTTGCTGCGGCGTTTATATGTTGCTTTGTTCCCTATATTTGCACTAGTGGCGAACTTTGATGCCGAGTGGATGTAATATGTGTAATAGCCGTGATAGCCTAGCGTAAGTTGCTTGCTTATTTATTTCCTTGTTGTCTTGTTTATTTTTTTGCTTGTAGTCAGTGCAGTTCTTTTTCCGCGGTTTGCTAGTGGCCGCAATAACCTATTTTTTAAAACTAGGCCACAATAACCATGGGCTACATATTTACTGTAGTGAGACTGGGCCTCCACCGGCCGTAGAAACAATGGGACTTCTACGGGCTGTAGAAACAATGGCCTTCTATGGACCGTAGACACAATGGGCCTTCTACGGTCCGTATCATTGATGGGCCTTATATGGGCTGTATGATCGATTGGCCAAACATGGGCCAATAACAGACCGCATTATGGCCGTAAATGGGCTAGAGTTGGAATCGTCCGTTCATGGGCTGACCATAATGGGCCGTCGTTAATAGGCTGTATTTGATGATGCTATGAAAACAGCCCAACGAATTAACGGGCCACAAACGGGCTGACTGTAACAACAGGCTGAATTTGGCCCACAAGCAAAAAATGACAGTAACGGGCCATAAGTAACCGAATGCTAGAAATGAGCCCAAGAATAAATGGGCCTTGAGAAGGCCAAAAGATAACATGGGCTGGAAACGGCCCAATGGAATAATGGGACGTTAATGCGTATAAAGTGATACACTGTTCATTACGGGCCTTTCACCAGGGGCCGTTAATGGGCCAAGAGTTACAAAGGGCCTCATATGGGTCGAAAGACGTCATGGGACATACATGGGCCAGAAGTTAAAACAGGCTGGAATCATATTGGACGGCCCAGATGACGCTACTGGGCCTAATTAGGATAGGTCATAACGGGCCCTGTGTTAGCGGGCTGTAAATGGGCTATATGCGAACAGGCCGTTAGTAGGCTTTCTGTGGGCCGGCCCGCCACCTTTTGACCAAGTCAAACGGGCCAACCTTTTCACAGGAATGGGCCTATGTTGGGCCGTGCCACGTGTCGACGTGTCATAGGCGCCTTCGGTCCAATGAGTAGATGACATCTGTCCCAACGGTGAGACGACACGTGTTTACTCCAGCTAATGATGATTTTACACGTGAAAAATCCCCATTGGCCGGGGCTGTTAACCGGTTATCGGATCCAAAACCGGACCCGATAGCTTAATGGCATTCCGTTACGGTGGATGCCACGTGTCGGTCACCCTTGATGAAAGCACTTCTATGACGCGTGATTTATCGTCATGGAAGTGGCCACTTCCGTGATGATAATTTTGGTAATGTCATGGAAAATTCTACGACAGCACAGGTATAACTATCTTGATTCTGTCATAAAATCGTCATGGATGTACATGCATGACAGAAAACGTGACCTACTATGACGAACACGTATCATCACGGAAGTGTATTTTTTTTGTAGTGATCTGTAAGGAACCGATCTCTTTGTTGAAAAGGGAAAGAAACTGGGGGGTCGGGTAGTTTGTGCAGGACTAGATTTGCTGCCCTCACATATGAAAAAAGTTCAAAGAGAACAAATATGGGACCAACACAGATATGCTGCTTGGCTACATACTCTGCATCACCCATTTATACGTGTGGACGCACATGTTGCTGGCATGTCCCATGTCCCATGTCCCATACAACTATTTTGCTATTGTTAATCTAAGAATGCCGTTGGAAAATTGAAGCAATGCCACTGTTAAGTAAATTACATTTTTAACGAATGTTGATTTAAGAGAATGTCTGTTAATATGAATCAATGCAACCATTTTAGAAATGTTACTGTCCTACTTTGTTTTCCATCAAGATAAGTTACTTCCTTTGTCCCATAATATAAGAATGTTTTTTACATTACACTAGTGTCAAAAACGTTCTTATATTATGGGACGGAGGGAGTAGATGCTTATTTTTGTTGTTGTATGTTTCATCCTCCTTTATTGGCCAGTTATTGTTTCCTTTTTGCCTCTGTTAAAACAGGGGTGTCTATTCAACTTGTTGTTATGGCGAACTTAAATGTCACACCGGTGACTTTGCTTGATTTACTTGAACTACACAAAACGAGATTGGATTTCCTATTCGTGTTGGCAGATTCGTAGATGATCTTGTCAGTGTGATGAAAGGTTAGTACCTACCTTCATCCACATGATCCCGGAGTGTGCTTTGAGATTCTGTGCTACTTGTATTGGTACTGTTTGAAACAATGCATTGTTAAGATAATCTCTCAGTTAATATGAATGAATCACACTGTTTGAGAATTGCTACTCTCCTGCTTTGTTTCCCATTAAGATAAGGTAGTTGTTTTTTCTTCTGGGAGTATAAGTCATCAATCATTATTTCTCAGTAATTTTCCCTTATACCTATTGTTGCATACAGGGACATCAAGGGGCTGTTTGGTTCTTGCCTGTGTGAGCCTTGCCAATCGGTTTTATTTTGACTTTGATTTTAGTTGAACTGCACAAAAGGAGCCAATGTGTTTAAGGCAAACTGTTGCATTATTGGGCCCAGTTGGTCTTTCCACTTTGCAGAAAGAAGCAGTCACTGTTTGTGCTACATTACACAAGGAATGATCAAGAAGCTTTACAGAGTATTAGTAGACGTGGGTGACATGACTAGTCTGCTGAGAGCATTGGCAACTCAACAACACGTGGAGTGCAAAATTCACTCCAGAATTAAAGGTATGACCAAGTCAGATGCCAACGCAGCTGTAATAAACAAAGTCAGTATCGGCCTTCATCCACATGTTCAAGGGAAAGAACTCTGTCCAGCAGAATACTACCTTTCAGAAGGGTAAGAAGAAAGACAAAAGGAGAGATGGCTGCTTTACTTGTGGTTCAGAGGAACACTAGGAAAACAAGTGCCCAAACAAGTACAAGAAGCCAGGACAGGACTCCAAGTCTGTCAATGTCACTCTAAGCAACAATGATGGGGCATTTGGGTATGGTAACCTGTTTAACGTACTTTTAGTTTGTCAGTCCACCGATTGGTGGGTTGACACTGGGGCCAATATTCATGTGTATGCTAATGTGTCTTTGTTTTCTTGCAGCATATAAATACGAAATCCATAGGGATGCTGAGTTTGATTTTAGTGAACTGCACAAAATGTTGAGATGGTTCGTGTCCTCCATAATACTTCATCATGCACAATACATCGAATGGTTCTCTAATCATTCGTCATCACCTTGAGCCACTGGACTATCAGCTGACAAACTAATGAAAAACCCTGCCCATTCCACAATCATAGGCATTGCATATTTTGAATGGGAAAAGCTTGTCAAAGTTTAATCATTGATGTTAGCAAGAAGACACTAGTTTAATATATTGGAATTGGAAAACCTTGTCAAATTTTGCTCATTGATGTTAGCCAGAAGACATGCATTTGATATTTTTGAGTGGATGCCCTTTGCTGTTAGCAGCGTTGATCCTTTTTTCTTATTCCTGTGTTCAGTTTAGAAGTAAATAATTACTCTGCTAAGATGCATAGTCATATGAATGTTGGGGAATGTAGTAATTTCAAAAAATTTCCTACGCACATGCAAGATCATGGTGATGGCATAGCAACGAGAGGGGAGAGTATTGTCCATGTACCCTCATAGACCGTAATCGGAAGCATAATGACAACGCGGTTGATGTAGTCGTACGTCTTCACGATCCGACCGATCCAAGTACCGAACGTATGGCACCTCCGAGTTCAGCACACGTTCAGCTCGATGACGATCCCCGGGCTCCGATCCAACAAAGCGTCGGGGATGAGTTCCGTTAGCACGACGGCGTGGTGACGATGATGATGTTCTACCGGCGCAGGGCTTCGCCTAAGCTCCGCGATGATATGACCGAGGTGGAATATGGTGGAGGGGGGCACCGCACACGGCTAAGGAATGATCCGTAGATCAACTTGTGTGTCATGGGGTGCCCCCCTGCCCCCGTATATAAAGGAGGGAGGGGGGAGGTGCGGCCGGCCAAGGAGGGCGCGCCAAGGAGGAGTCCTACTCCCACCGGGAGTAGGATTCCCCCCCCCCCTTCCAAGTAGTAGGAGTAGGAGTCAAGGAAAGGGGGAAGAGAAGAGAAGGAAGGAGGGGGCGCAGCCCCTCCCCTTAGTCCAATTCGGACTAGGCCTTGCGGGGGCACCCAACCTCTCCTCTCTCTTTCCCCTAAAGCCCAATAAGGCCCATATACTCCCCGGCGAATTCCCATAACTCTCTGGTACTCCGAAAAATACCCGAATCACTCGGAACCTTTCCGAACTCTGAATATAGTCGTCCAATATATCGATCTTTATGTCTCGACCATTTTGAGACTCCTCGTCATGTCCCTGATCTCATCCGGGACTCCGAACTCCTTCGGCACATCAAAACTCATAAACTCATAATATAACTGTCATCAAAACCTTAAGCGTGCGGACCCTACGGGTTCGAGAACTATGTAGACATGACCTAGAACTATTCTCAGTCAATAACCAATAGCGGAAGGATGCTCATATTGGATCCTACATATTCTACGAAGATCTTTATCGGTCAAACCGCATAACAACATACGTTGTTCCCTTTGTCATCGGTATGTTACTTGCCCGAGATTCGATCGTCGGTATCTCAATACCTAGTTCAATCTTGTTACCGGCAAGTCTCTTTACTCGTTACGTAATGCATCATCCTGCAACTAACTCATTAGTCACATTGCTTGCAAGGCTTATAGTGATGTGCATTACCGAGAGGGCCCAGACATACCTCTCCGACAATCGGAGTGACAAAACCTAATCTCGAAATATGCCAACCCAACATGTACCTTTGGAGACACCTGTAGTACTCCTTTATAATCACCCAGTTACGTTGTGACGTTTGGTAGCACCCAAAGTGTTCCTCTGGTAAACGGGAGTTGCATAATCTCATAGTTGCAGGAACATGTATAAGTCATGAAGAAAGCAATAGCAACATACTAAACGATCAAGTGCTAGGCTAACGGAATGGGTCATGTCAATCACGTCATTCTCCTAATGATGTGATCCCGTTAATCAAATGACAACTCTTTTGTCCATGGCTAGGAAACATAACCATCTTTGATAAACGAGCTAGTCAAGTAGAGGCATACTAGTGACACTATGTTTGTCTATGTATTCACACATGTATTATGTTTCCGGTTAATACAATTCTAGCATGAATAATAAACATTTATCATGATATAAGGAAATAAATAATAACTTTATTATTGCCTCTAGGGCATATTTCCTTCAATGAATGTTTACTTATGTACGGTATTTTAAGAGTTTGTTGTGAATGTTGTCTATGTAATGCCGGGCCTTGTGTGTTTGATTGCAAAGTTGAGCTTGGAATGTTGTGGCATGCGGCATCACGAGTTGTTCACCGTGCCTCCTGAGAATAATGCTTCGTATTGTTTTGCATGTTGATCTAATGCTAGTGATTTGCATGTTAAGAAGATCATCCTCTTTTGTTGTTTCTGTGCTTAAGAAGTTCATCGTCTTATGTTTCATTCATAGCCTATACGACAACTCGGGTATGTTAGAGTTGAAACCATATGATCTTCCGACCAACTCATCATCTTAGGCCGTGATTGGATCGCCATTTTCCAACCATAACCACTTGTAAAACCGACGCTTGTAAATAAAAGCAGATGGTCTCGGGCGAAGCGCTTGGTTGGTCGATTTTGACTAGTAAAATATACACTGGTCTCTCAAATTGCACGCATAACCCGCCAGTTTTACTTACAGACCTCAGGCCCTCGGTTTCATTACGCCTGTATTTTACGTGTTGTTTCCGATGACGAGTAAATTACACTTGTATATTAATACAGATGTGAAATAAACCAGAGCTCCCAAGCGCGGCCTTATCGTTTCATGTCGTCTCAGTCTCTCGAAGGTGCTCATAGGTGTCCGATGATCCTGGCTTCCTGAATGAGCAGCATGCGTTGTATCAGACCATCCGTAGGGCCCGCGAGACCCTCTCCGTCGTCCTTCAAGTTGTTGCACTCGCCGTGGTGCCGAGCATTGTCAACATGGTCAACAAACATGAGGATTCAGGAGATGACTTTATTTTGACTGGATGACAATAGGGACCCACTAGGGTCATTGCCGTACGTACGCAAGTGCCTCCTTATTATGTACAACTATATTTTTTTGCTTCCTCCTGGTTTCCTGACATCACAGTCCCACACCATTGTCAACCTATGTAGTCAATAAACGAGAGAATTGCACAAGGAGCGGCCGATAGCTGCGACCAAGCAGCTCGAGCAGTATTTGTATTTTTGAGGTGTGAGCACTGCAGAGTTTTTCTTGAGCGATGTTTTCATTGTTGTTCAGAGGAGAGCAGGGTATTAACTGGGCTAGCTGTGGCCCGTCTAGCCCAAGCCAGATATCTAGCCCAGATATTAATTTTTCTCAAGCTGAAAATGGCTAGCCCAGCTATACTTTTTTTTAGGAATACCCACGCAAGGTCAACTTGTTATTCTCCGCCCCGCTAGGCTGCAAATCTTTCCTAGGAGGGATGCATTAGGCTTAACAGGAAAATGGGCTTTAAGAAATAATAAATGGGATGTAATTATAAAAACTGGGCAGTAACTATAAAAAATGCACCAAACAAGTAAGTAGTTTATAAAATATTATTTTTGGATTTTGAAAATTTTAATTTCATTAATTGTTGCGCGCGCAATGTTTTGTTGGATTTTTACGTAATACAAATTTATATTGAAATTGTATTTAATCTGACTAGAAATTTCAAGATAAAATATTTCGGATCCCATCAAAATGTAGGAAATTTTATTGAATTCTGTTTTGAACGGTTGGTTGAAATTATTGATCGTTGTCCTAGCTAGAAAATGGGATGTACTTTTAACAAACTGTAAATGGGTTGTAGTAAATTCCATTATAATTCAAAAATGGGTTGTACATTCTTACAAATCGCAAATGGGCTATAAGTTCTCTACCACACACTTGTGGGCCTACTAAGTTGACGTGTCCCCTAAAAAATAAGTTGATGTGTATGCAAGGCTTTGCCAACTTATAGTCAACACACGGTTCTAGCAACAGTGGTCGTTGGATGTCTATCCAACGGATGTCGTGCTTCTTCTTCAATCTCGGATATTCTAGCTTCAGCCGCCCAAAAAATGATTCCTCCCCCTGACATCTGGGGCGCACCGTTTTGGAGGCTGGCCTGTGGGCCTACTAAGTTGACGCGTACCAAGGGCTTTATCAACTTAGTCAATATAAACGATTCTAGCTGCAGTGATCGTACGATGTCCATCCAACGGCCGTCGTGCTTCTTCAACCTCTGGTCTTCGTGCTCCAGCCGCCCAAAGCAGCGCCGGTCGTGCCGCCTGCTCCTGCCTCCCGTGGCCGGCTGTGCTACCGCGGAGGTCTCACCGCCCCCTACTACTCCCACCACTGGACAGGCCATCCCTCCACTCACCCACACCCCCCGTTATTCTGCGGCGACGATAGCCTCACACTGAAGCCGAACCAGTGAACCGTCGTACTCCTCTCCGCGTGGGCATCCACTGTCGCGTCTTCCCCGCCTCCGCGTTGTCCCCTTCCTAAGCCAAGCCGTCGTCCACCGCCCTGGTGCTCTCGGTGTGGCGTGGTCAACTTGGTCAAGGAGCGACTTCCATCAGACGTGGACTGTACGTGGAGAGGCCGATAGCTGGGTCCACGGCCGCACACAAGGAAATGCCTCCTTATTACGCGCAAAATAATGATTCCTCCACCTGACATATGGAACCCACCGGAAGGGCCTCTGTATTTTGCGGAAAAAAAATGTTCCCCCCGCGGACAGGTCGGACCCACTAGCTATATATTCGCACGCAAGGAAGGGCCTCCTTATTACGCACAAAAAATGAATACTTCCGCTGCTAGCTGGGACCTAGCATAGTGGGAGGCTGACTTGTGGGCCTACTAAGTTGACGGGGACGGAGGGCTTTGTCAACTTAGTCAATATGAACGATTCTAGCTCCAGTGATCGTACGATGTCCATCCAATGGCCGTAGTGCTTCTTCAACCTCTGGTCTTCTTGCTCCAGCCGCCCAAAGCAGCGCCGGTCATGCCACCTGCTCCTGCCTCCCGTGGCTGGTTGTGCTGCCATGGAGGCCTCACCGCCCCCTACTACTCACACCGTTGGCCAGGCCATCCCTCCACTCATCCACACCCCCTGTTATTCTGCGGCGATGGCAGCCTCACACCAAAGCCGAACCAGTGAACCCTCATACTCCTCTTCGCGTGGGCATCCACTGCCGCATCTTCCCCGGCTCCGCATTGTCCCCTTCCTAGGCCTCGTCATCGTCCACCGCCCTAGTGCTCTTGGCGCGGCGTGGTCAACGTGGTCATGGAACGACTTCCATCCGAAGAGTACTGTACATGGAGAGGCTGGCGGCTGGGTCCACGGCCGCAGCAAGGAAGTGCCTCCTTATTACGTGGAAAATAATGATTCCTCCACCTGACAGCAGGGACCCACCGGACGAGCCATCGTATTTCACGAAAAAAAAATTCCCCCCTGACTGTTGGGACCCACCAGTTACATCTTCGCACGCAATGAAGTGCGTCCATATTACGGGCAAAAAAAGATTCACCCCCATGACTGCTGGGACCCACCAGCTACATCTTTGCACGCAAGGAAGTGCCTGACAATCGGGATCCACCTGGTCGAAGCGTACGTAGTGTTGTCATTCTGGTCGCGAACGTGTACGTACATACTGGTTGATGTAGAGGCACGCACGTGTCGTAGTAGAGGCACGCAGCATGTACACGTACTTACAGCAGACAGGGTGCAAGAAAGTAAATACGGCCACGTATGTACATACGGGCGGGGTCTCAAACGCCTACTCGCGCATACGTATGGCTAGGGCTCCTGTACATGGCTGGGTTGGAACGGAGAAACTGCGTCGTCGTCATGTTCATGGGGAGGCAACGGAATGCGTCGTGTTCATCGGGAGGCAATGGAACGCGTGCTGTTCATTAGGAGCCAACTGGCTTGGACGGAACAGCCGATGGAAACAAGGCCTAGCGTACCGCAGAACGGAGGAAACGGCCTTGTGTTCGACCGGCCACGGTCGAAACGGGATCCTGTTCATCGGGAGGGGTCTGGCATACCGCAAAACGGAGGAAACAGACTTCTATTGGACCTCCTACAGTCGAAATGGGGTCCTGTTGATCAGGAGGGGTGTGGCGTACCGCAAAACGGAGGAAACAGACTTGTGTTGGTGCGCTACGGTCGAAACGGGGGTCTTGTTCATCGGGAGGGGTGTGGCGTACCGCAAAATGGGACTCCACGGGATACTATTCATCTCCACTGTCGACCTCCTCCAGCCTCCACGGGCTACTATTCATCCACTGTCGACCTTCTCCAGCCTCCAACTTCGACTGTTCATCCAGCCTCCACCGCGCGCTCCTCCACCGGCTACTGTCCAACCAGCCCTCTTGATACGTCTCCAATGTATCTATAAATTTTTATTGTTCCATGCTATTATATTACCCCTTTTGGATGTTTATGGGCTTTATTTTACACATTTATATCATTTTTGGGACTAACCTACTAACCGGAGGTCCAACCCGTATTGCTGTTTTTTTGCCTATTTCAATATTTCAAAGAAAAGGAATATCAAACGGAGTCCAAACGGAATGAAACCTTCGGGAGCGTGATTTTTGGAACAAACATGATCCAGAGGACTTGGAGTGCAAGCCAAGAAGCAGCCGAGGCGGCCACGAGGGTGGAGGGCGCGCCCACCCCTACAGGGCGCGCCCCCTATCTCGTGGGCCCCTCGGGCGGCCACCGACGTACTTCTTCCTCCTATATATACCCACGTACCCCGAAAACATCCAGAGAGCCAACGAAAAACAATTTCCACCGCCGTAACCTTCTATATTCGTGAGATCCCATCTTGGAGCCTTCGCTGGCGCTCCGCCGGAGGGGGAATCGACCACGGAGGGCTTCTACATCAACACCATAGCCCCTCCGATGAGTTGTGAGTAGTTTACCACAGACCTTCGGGTCCATAGTTATTAGCTAGATGGCTTCTTCTCTCTTTTTGGATCTCAATACCATGTTCTCCCCCTCTCTTGTGGAGATCTATTCGATGTAACTCTTTTTGCGGTGTGTTTGTCGAGATCCGATGAATTGTGGGTTTATGATCAAGTTTATCTATGAGAAATATTTGAATCTCCTCTTAATTCTTTTATGTATGATTGAGTTATCTTTGCAAGTCTCTTTGAATTATCAGTTTGGTTGGGCCTACTAGATTGATCTTTCTTGCCATGGGAGAAGTGCTTAGCTTTGGGTTCAATCTTGCAGTGTCCTTACCCAGTGACAATAGGGGTTGCAAGGCACGTATTGTATTGTTTCCATCGAGGATAAAAAGATGGGGTTTATATCATATTGCATGAGTTTATCCCTCTACATCATGTCATCTTTCTTAATGCGTTATTCTGTTCTTATGAACTTAATACTCTAGATGCATGCTGGATAGCGGTCGATGTGTGGAGTAATAGTAGTAGATGCAGGCAGGAGTCGGTCTACTTGTTGCGGACGTGATGCCTATATACATGATCATGCCTAGATAATCTCATAATTATTCGCTTTTCTATCAATTGCTCGACAGTAATTTGTTCTACTTATGCTATCTTGAGAGAAGCCACTAGTGAAACCTATGGCCCCCGGGTCTATCTTTTATCATATAAGCTTTCAATCTACTTTTATTTGCATCTTTACTTTTTCAATCTATAATTATAAAATACCAAAAATAT
The DNA here is from genome assembly GCA_963921465.1 of Triticum timopheevii. NCBI lineage: Eukaryota > Viridiplantae > Streptophyta > Magnoliopsida > Poales > Poaceae > Triticum > Triticum timopheevii. Next base: position 113,777,328 of record OY997270.1, read on the forward strand.
ATTTATCTTATCATACTATCTCTATCAGATCTCACTTCCGCAAGTGGCCGTGAAGGGATTGACAAGCCCTTTATTGCGTTGGTTGTGAGTTCTTTGTTTGTGTAGGTGTGTGGGACTTTTGAGGAGCCTCCTACTGGATTGATACCTTGGTTCTCAAAAACTGAGGGAAATACTTACGCTACTATTGTTGCATCACCCTTTCCTCTTCAAGGAAAACCAACGCAAGCTCAAGACGTAGCAAGAAGGATTTCTAGCGCCGTTGTCGGGGAGGTCTTCGCTCAAGTCAAGACATACCAAGTACCCATCACAAACTCATCTCCCTCGCATTTACATTATTTGCCATTTGCCTCTCGTTTTCCTCTCCCCCACTTCACCCTTGTCCTTTTATTTGCCCTCTCTTTCCCAATCTTCTCCTCTCTCTCCCTTTCGCTTGCATTTTTCTATTTGCTTGTGTGTTGGATTACTTGTTTCCATGGCGCAAGATAATAACAAATTGTGTGATTTCTCCAATACCAATAATAATGATTTCCTTAGTACTCTGATTGCTCCTCTTAATGATGTTGAGTCTTGTGAAATCAATACTGCTTTGCTGAATCTTGTTATGAAAGATCAATTCGCCGGCCTGCCTAGTGAAGATGTCGCTACCCATCTAAACAACTTTGTTGATTTGTGTGATATGCAAAAGAAGAAAGATACGGATAGTGATATTGTTAAATTGAAGTTATTTCTGTTTTCACTTAGAGATCATGCTAAAGTTTGGTTTTCGTCTTTGCCTAAAAATAGTATTGATTCTTGGAACAAGTGCAAAGATGCTTTTATCTCTAAGTATTTTCCTCCCGCTAAGATCATCACTCTTAGGAACGATATTATGAATTTTAAACAACTTGATCATGAGCATGTTGCCCAATCTTGGGAAAGAATGAAATTAATGATTCGCAATTGCCCTACTCATGGTTTGAATTGATGGATGATCATACAAAAATTTTATGCCGGTTTGAACTTTGCTTCTAGAAATCTTTTAGATTCGGCCGCGGGAGTCACGTTTATGGAAATCACTTTAGGAGATGCTACAAAACTCCTTGATAATGTTATGGCTAATTATTCTCAATGGCACACCAAAAGATCTACTAGTAAAAAAGTGCATGCTATAGAAGAAATTAATGTTTTGAGTGGAAAGATGGATGAGCTTATGAAATTGTTTGCTACTAACAGTGCTCCTCTTGATCCCAATGATATGCCTTTGTCTACTTTGATTGAGAATAATAATGAACATATGGATGTGAATTTTGTTGGTAGGAATAGTTTTGGAAACAATGCTTATAGAGGAAACTTTAATCCTAGACCGTTCCCTAGTAATTCCTCTAATAATTATAGAAATTCCTACAATAATTCTTATGGTAATTTTAATAAAATGCCCTCTGATTTTGAGAATAGCGTGAAAGAATTTAAGATCTCTCAAAAGAATTTTAATGCTTTGCTTGAAGAAATATTGCTCAAAGTTGATGATTTGGCTAGGAACGTTGATAAACTTTTGCTTGATGTTGATTCTCTTAAACTTAGATCTACTCCTCCTAAGCATGATATCAATGAGTCTCTCAAAGCAATGAGAATTTCCATTGATGAGTGCAAGGAAAGAACCGCTAGATTGCGTGCTAAGAAAGATTGCTTTGTAAAGGCGTCTTCTTCTAGTTTCAATGAAAATAATGATGAAGATCTTAAAGTTATTGATGTATCCCCTATTAGATCTTTGTTTTGCAATATGAATCTTAATAATAATGGGACTGGAGATGAGTCAACTTTAGTTAGAAGGCGTCCCAATAATTCGGAGTTTTTAGATCTTAATGCTAAATTTGGTAAAAGTGGGATTGGAGAGGTCATGACTTTAAATAGCATTGAACCCACTATCTCGGATTTCAAGGAGTTTGATTATGATAATTGTTCTTTAGAAGGTTGTATTTCCTTGTTGCAATCCGTTGTTAATTTTCCTCATGCTTATAGTCAAAATAAAGCTTTTACCAAACATATCGTTGATGCCTTGATGCAATCTTATGATGAAAAACTTAATTTGGAAGTTTCTATACCTAGAAAACTTAATGATGAGTGGGAACCTACTATAAAGATTAAAATTAAAGATCATGAGTGTTTTGCTTTGTGTGATTTGGGTGCTAGTGTTTCCACGATTCCGAAAACTGTATGTGATATTCTAGGTTTCCATGATCTTAATGATTGCTCTTTAAATTTGCACCTTGCGGATTCCACCATTAAAAAGCCAATGGGAAGGATCAATGATGTTCTTAATGTTACAAATAGAAATTTGGTGCCCGTAGATTTTATCGTTCTTGATATAGATTGCAATCTTTCTTGCCCTATTATTCTTGGTAGACCTTTCCTTAGAACGATTGGCACGATTATTGATATGAAGGAAGGGAATATTAGATTCCAATTTCCATTAAGGAAAGGCATGGAGAACTTTCCAAGAAAGGAAGTTAAATTACCTTATGAATCTATCATGCGGGCTACTTATGAATTGAGTGCCAAAGATGGCACTACTTAGATCTATCTTTGCTTTTATGCCTAGCTAGTGGCGTTAAACGATAGCGCTAGTTGGGAGGCAACCCAATTTTATTTGTGTTTTTTGTTTTTGTTTCTGTTTAGTAATAAATTTTGCATCTAACTTCTGTTTAGATGTGTTTTTATGTTTTAATTAGTGTTTGTGCCAAGTAGAACCTATAGGATAACCTATGGTGATAGTTAATTTGATTCTGCTGAAAAACAGAAACTTTACACGCACGAAATTAGTTTTGTTAAATCATAGAAACGTTATTTTGCGTTGATTATTTTTTATGTAGATCAATAGGCAAAGTTTCCAGGACTTCCTATTTTTGTAGGAATTTTAGAGTTCCAGAAGTTTGCGTTAGTTACAGATTGCTACAGACTGTTTTGTTTTTGACAGATTCTGTTTTTCGTGTGTTCTTTGCTTATTTTGATGCATCTATGGCTAGTATTAAGTGGTATGAACCATAGAGAACTTGGAATAGAGTAGGTTTAACACCAATATAAATAAAGAATGAGTTCATTACAGTACCTTATGTGGTGGTTTTCTTTTCTTTCACTAATGAAGCTTATGAGATTTCCTGTTTAGTTTTGTGTTGTGAAGTTTTCAAGTGTTGGGTAAAGATTTGATGGACTATGTAATAAGGAGTGGCAAAAGCCTAAGCTTGGGGATGCCCATGGCACCCCAAGATATTCAAGAATAGCCAAAAGCCTTATCTTGGGGATTCCCCCCGAAGGCATCCCCTCTTTCGTCTTCGTTCATTGGTAACTTTATATGGAGCTATATTTTTATTCGCCACATGATATGTGTTTTGCTTGGAGCGTCTTGTATGATATTAGTCTTTGATTTTTAGTTTACCACAATCATCCTTGTTGTATACACATTTTCGGAGGAGTCCACTTTATTAGAATTTGCTAGAATACTCTATGTGCTTCACTTATATCTTTTGAGCTAGATAGTATTTGCTCTAGTGCTTCACTTATATCTTTTAGAGCACATCAGTGGCTTAATTTTGAAGAAATTGTTGATCTCTCATGCTTCACTTATATTATTTTGAGAGTCTTTTAGAACAGCATGGTATTTGCTATGGTTATAAATTTGGTCCTAGAATGATGAGCATCCAAGTTGGGTATAATAAAAACTATCATAGGAAGTGCATAAAACTCTAGGATCAATTTGATGCTTGATAATTGTTTTGAGATATAGAGGTGGTAATGTTAGAGTCATGCTAGTGGGTAGTTATGAAATTGAGAAATACTTGTGTTGAAGTTGACAAGTCCCGTAGCATGCATGTATGGTAAAAGTTGTGTGACAAATTTGTTGCATGAGGTGCTCTTTTAATTGTCTTCCTTATGAGTGGAGGTCGGGATCGCGCGATGGTTAACTCCTACCAACCCTTCCCCTAGGAGCATGCGTAGTAGTACTTTGCTTCGAGGGCAAGTAGACTTTTGCAATAAGTATATGAGTTCTTGATGACTAATGTGAGTCCATGGATATACGCACACCCACCCTTCCACTTTGCTAGCCTCTATTATACCGCGCAACTTTCGCCGGTATCATGCACCCATTATTTACCTTCCTCAAAACAGACACCATACCTACCTATTATGGCATTTCCATAGCCATTCCGAGATATATTGCCATGCAACTTTCCACCGTTCCGTTATTATGACACGCTCCATCATTGTCATAGTGCTCTTTGCATGATCATGTAGTTAACATCGTATTTGTGATAAAGCCACCTTCATAATTTTCATACATGTCACTCTTGATTCATTGCATATCCTGGTACACCGCCAGAGGCATTCATATAGAGTCATATCTTGTTCTAGTTTTGAGTTGTAATTCTTGAGTTGTAAATCAATAAAAGTGTGATGATCTTCATTATTAGAGCATTGTCCCAGTGAGGAAGGGAAGATGAAGACTATGATTCCCCCACAAGTCGGGAGGAGACTTCAGACTTTAAAAAAATAAAAAAAAGGCCAAAGAAAAAAAATGGGAGAAAAGAAAAAAAATAAAAAAAAGAAGAAAAAAATAAAAATAAAATGAGAGATAAAGAGAGAAGGGACAATGCTACTATACTTTTTACCACACTTGTGCTTCAAAGTAGCACCATGATCTTCATGATAGAGAGTCTCCTATGTTGTCGCTTTCATATACTAAGTGGGAATTTTTCATTGTAGAACTTGGCGTGTATATTCCAATTATGGGCTTCCTCAAAATGCCCTAGGTCTTCGTGAGCAAGCAAGTTGGATGCACACCCACTTAGTTTCTTTTGTTGAGCTTTCATTTATTTATAGCTCTAGTGCATCCGTTGCATGGCAATCCCTACTCACTCACATTGATATCTATTGATGGGCATCTCCATACCCCGTTGATATGCCTAGTTGATGTGAGACTATCTTCTCCCTTTTTGTCCTCACAACCACCACCATATACCACCATAGTGCTATGTCCATGGCTTGCACTCATGTATTGCGTAAGAGTTGAAAAAGCTGAAGTGCGTTAAAAAGTACTCCCTCCGTCCCAAAATAAGTGTCTCAACTTTGTACTAGCTCCAGTACAAATTTGTACTAAGCTCAAGACACTTATTTTGGGACGGAGGGAGTATGAACCAATTGCTCGGCTCGTCATCGGTATTGTGCATGATTTGAATGCTTTGTGTGATGAAGATGGAGCATAGCCAGACTATATGATTTTGTAGGGATGAGCTTTCTTTGGCTATGTTATTTCGATAAGACATAATTGCTTGGTTGGTTTGCTTGAAGTATTATTGTTTTTATGTCAAATGATAGACTATTGCTTTGAATCACTCGTATCTTAATATTCATGCCATGATTATGCTAGGTAGCATTCCACATCAAAATTTATATTTTTTATCATTTACCTCCTCAAGGACGAGCAGGAATTAAGCTTGGGGATGCTGATACGTCTCCGCCGTATCTATAATTTTTTATTGTTCCATGCCAATATTCTACAACTTTCATATTCTTTTGGCAACTTTTTATACTATTTTTTGGGACTAACATATTGATCCAGTGCCCAGTGCCCGTTCCTGTCTGTTGCATGTTTTATGTTTCGCAGAAACCCCATATCAAACGGAGTCCAAACGGGATAAAAACGGACGGAGAATTATTTTGGAATATTTGTGATTTTTGGGAGGAAGAATCAACGTGAGACGATGCCCGAGGTGGCCATGAGATAGGGGCCCATGCCCACTTAAAGTGGGCGTGCCCCCCACCCTTGTGGGCCACCCGTCAGGCGGTTGATGCCCTTCTTTGGCCGCAAGAAATCTAATTTTTGGAAAGCGATCTGGGCGAAGGTTTCAATCCAATCGAAGTTACGGATCTCCAGATATAAAGGAAACGGTGCTAGGGCAGAATTCCAGAACGCAGAAACAGAGAGATAGATCCAATCTCGGAGGAGCTCTCGCCCCTCCCACGCCATGGGAGCCAAGGACCAGAGGGGAAACCCTTCTCCCATCTAGGGAGGAGGTCAAGGAAGAAGAAGAAGAAGGGTGCCTCTCTCACCCTTGCTTCCGGTGGCGCCGGAGCGCTGCCGGGGGCCATCATCATCACCGCGATCTTCACCAACACCTCCATCATCTTCACCAACGTATCCATCACCTTCCCCCTTCTATATTCAGCAGTCCACTCTCCCGCAACCTGCTGTACCCTCTACTTGAACATGGAGCTTTATGCTTCATATTATTATCCAATGATGTGTTGCCATCCTATGATGTCTGAGTAGATTTTTGTTGTCATATTGGTGGTTGATGAATTTCTATGATTGATTTAATTTGCTTGTGGTTATGTTGTTGTCCTATTGTGCCCTCCGTGTCGCGCAAGCGTGAGGGATTCCCGCTGTAGGGTGTTGCAATATGTTCATGATTCTTTTATGGTGGGTTGCTTGAGTGACAGAAGCATAAACCCGAGTAAGGGGATTGTTGCGTACGGGATAAAGGGGACTTGATGCTTTAATGCTATGGTTGGGTTTTACCTTATTGAATCTTTAGTAGTTGCGGACGCTTGCTAGAGTTCCAATCATAAGTGCATATGATTCAAGAAGAGAAAGTATGTTAGCTTATGCCTCTCCCACATAAAACTTGCTATTGGTCTAGTAACGTAGTCAATTGCTTAGGGACACTTTCACACCTCCTACCACCACTTTTCCACACTCGCTATATTTACTTTATTGCATCTTTATCTAAACAGCCCCTAGTTTTTGTTTACGCATTCTTTATTATCTTGCAAACCTATCCAACAACACCTACAAAGTACTTCTACTTTCATACTTGTTCTAGGTAAAGCGAACGTCAAGCGTGCGTAGAGTCATATCAGTGGCCGATAGGACTTGAGAGAGTATTTTTTCTACCTCTAGCTCCTCATTGGGTTCGACACTCTTACTTATCGAAAGAGGCTACAACTATCTCGTATACTTGCGGGTCATCAGTAACCCAACCTCAAATCAAGTTTAAAGAATACTGAGGAACCAGCAAGTTGGTCATACAAATCGTTGATTCTGGGAAGAGGATTCTTGTTTTGAATTGTTGCCTGGTTGATAGGTCGGTAATCTTGGACCAAACGATTAGTTCCATATTTCTTCTTGACAAAGAGAGAAGGTGCTCCCCAAGCAGAGGAACTTGGACGGATAAAACCCTGACGAAGTGAAGTGTAAATTTCCTCCTTAAGCTCAAGCAGTTCATGAGGCGGCATCTTGTAGGGCCGCTTGGCAATAGGAGTAGTGCCTGGTTTCAAGCCTATGACTAATTCAACAGCTCTAGCAGGGGGTATTCCTGGAAGTTCTTCTAGAAAGACATCTTTGAAATCACGAACAACCGGAATGTTCTCTATTCCCTCAAGAGGTGAAGCATTCAATGCATTTAGAACATATACCTGGTTCTCGGCATCCTGAGTTGTTCGGGCTGAGTATTGGACTGTCTGGCCAGAAGGGTGTGTAAGTTGGACTTTCTTAGCGGCACAGTCGATCAAAGCATTATGGGTTGTCAACCAATCCATACCAAGAATGATGTCTATGTTAAAAGGTCCGAGCACAATGAGAGAAGCCGAAAAATGTAGACCTCCAATCTCGATCTGGTTGTGAGGGCTTACCATTGTGGTTTGCCACTTGGACCCTGGGGATTGAACCGTTAGAGGAGTGGGTAATTCTTCCATGCCTAGCCATGCAACTGAGCAAACCGTTGGGACACAAAAGCATGCGATGCTCCTGAATCAAAGAGGACAGAGGCTGGTACTGAGTTAATAGAGAGAGCTCCCAACACGATAGTCGGTTCCTCCTGAGCCTTTCCAACATCGACATGATTGGCATGGCCAAGTACAACAGCAGGCGGTATGATATTATGGTTTCTGAACCGATGGTTTTGGCAACTCTTCTTACGGTCAACAGGAAGACGTGGTGCATCCTGAGACTGACCCTGGTGACAATCGAGGGTAAGGTGTCCTGGCTGTCTACCCAGAATCGTTAGTTGTCTCGGCAGCGGAGGCAGATGAGGTGCAACATAAGATGGCCTTGGTATTGGAGCAGGTTGGTGATGAACATTGTGTGGGATCCAGACTCGGTGTTTCTGAGCAGGCTGACTCGAGTATGAGCCAACATCTCGAGTACACTTGAGCGACTCTTGGTACTCAGTAAGACCAGTTTCAGTTCAGAAAGCTTGGCTGACAAGTGTCGCAAAGTCTGCGCAATCATGAGCAACAAGTGCGAGCTTTATATCAGGACGCGGTCCTTCACAGAATTTCTCTTGCTTGCGAGCATCAGTGCAGATGTCATCTGTAGCATAGCGAGATAATTAAAGGAATTTCCTCTGATATTCATCCATAGTCATTGAGCTTTGTTAGAGTTTGCGGAACTCCTTCTTCTTCTGGTCCATCAAGCCTTGAGGAATGTGTCATGCACGGAAGGCTAACTGAAATTCCTGCCAAGTGGTTATAGTCTCTGCAGGCAACATACCCTTGTGGCTTTCCCACCATTGGGCAGCTGGACCCTTCAAGTGGAATGTCGCAAAGGTGACGTAACTGGCAAGGGCAATATTAGCTGACTCCATCTCAAACTGGATGTCACGAAGCCAATCATCAGCATCCATAGGATTGGTGGAGTTGCGGAAAATGGACGGGTTGAGGCGCACGAATTCTTGCAGTGTTATTGGGGCAGGCTGTTGATGAGCATTCTGGTTCGGAAGCTGGGCCGTTACTCCAGTCATAAACTGACGATTCAGCTCAAACTGCTGCATCATTGCGGCAATATAGGGTGGAGGTGGAGGATCGTCAGCCATCCTGCTAAATCATCAGGAAGCAATTTAACAGGGGTGGAGCAGGTGTATGGAGTCATTCATGATGTAACTTGAACAATGAGCAAAGGCGCAGTATGTACAAAGCAGTAGTCAATAAAGACTTACATATACATATACAGAGCCAATTACACGGTATTAGTAGGAGTTCGGACAAGAGAATCATCCTAGACATACTAGGCGGCACGCATGCTCGCGATGGAGGGATACAACAACGAGACATAGCAAAGGCTACATCATCGTCGGAGAAAACCACTAGAGCGAGGAATCTGCAAGGGACGACACAGGGTGCCCTCGATATGAAGGATTTCTGTGGCCCATGGACAAAGTGAAGCAGATCCTGGCTCCGAATTCAAGAAAGGCATGATACAAATCTCCGGGTGGATGTGATCACGAGAACCTAGGGTAGAGCTAGCAAAACTATTTAACCCGAATAGAAGAGAGATCAGAGTCCCAGAGTATAGACGAGGAGTAAAAGATCCTAATACCACCCAACTGGCGACGTGGGCCCGTAAGCCACACAGCCATGTTAGTAAAACAATTTTTAAAAGACTAGACTCAACTTCGACCAAGGAGTTGGAAAGGGGGATCCTACAGGCAGTCGGCTCTGATACCAACTTGTGACGCCCCCGATTCAATCGTACACTAATCATACACGCAAATGTGTACGATCAAGATCAGGGACTCACAGGAAGATATCACAACACAATCTAGACAGAAATCAAAATAATACAAGCTTTATATTACAAACCAGGGGCCTCGAGGGCTCGAATACATAGCTCGAAACACAAGAGTCAGCGGAAGCAACAATATCTGAGTATAGACATAAGTTAAGCTAGGGTGCCTTAAGAAGGCAAGCACAAAGGCAACAATGATCGAAGAGGCAAAGCCTCCTGCCTGGGACCTCCTAACTAATCATGGTCGTCGGTGGTCTCCACGTAGCAGTATCCGTCGGCGGTGGCTGTCGTGGTTCTAAGTCTGACAGTAGAGTGGGGGGTAGGTATGGAGAGGCAAGGTCCTAGCTATGGAGAGGTTGTAAACACAAGCGATGTACGAGTTCAGGCCCTTCTCTGAGGAAGTAAAAGCCCTACGTCTCGGAGCCCTGAGGCGGTCGAGTGGATTATGTGTATATGAGTTACAGGGGTGCGAACCCTTCTGCCTGTGGAGGGGGGTGGCTTATATAGAGTGCGACAGGACCCCTGCCAGTCCACGTAATGAAGGGTTTAAGGTACATTAAGTCCGGGGCGTTACTGGTAACGCCCCACATAAAGTGTCTTAACTATCATAAAGTCTACTTAATTACAGACCGTTGCAGCGCAGAGTGCCTCTTGGCCTTCTGGTGGTCGAGTGAATCTTCATGGTCGAGCCCTTCAAGTCAGTCGAGTGGGTTCCTCGTAGGTCGACTGGAAGGTGATCTCTTCTAAGGGTGTCCTTGGGTAGGGTACTTAGATCAGGTCTATGACCCTACCCTAGGTACATGAATCCATCATTAGCCCCCGAATGGATTGAGGCTTGAGTGAGGAAGGAGTTGACGCAGTTTCCGATTGACTTTTGCATACTGGTCATGCGTTGTTTTGGACTAAGAATCTCTTTGTTGATAACGAGCAACTTTTCTTCAGTCGACTCGATCCATTCTTCTCTTTCGTCGAGTGACCTTTTGGACTTTGCCGATTTCCGAACGACGGATCGCAGGAAATCCCGCGCCTGATAGACCGATCTGCCGTTTCGCGGATTCTGCGGGATATGAAATTTGGGGAAGCGCGTGAAGCGGGGCGGACCGCGGCGCTCGGATGGGATAGGGCATAGACGCCTCGATCCCCGTGCCGCTTTTTTCGCCACGTATCGCGTCCGCGCAACTGTTTCGGGATATGATTAGATCGACCGGGCCCACCTGTCATCCACTCGGAAGGGATCTTATAATGCGCCCGGCGAGGGTTTTTGAACAGTGCCTCCGCATTCCCTTTCTTCTCTCCTCGTCTCCGCCCAACGCACCCGCTCTCGCCTCTGCACAACTTCTCCTCGCGCGTCTCGCCGGCGGCCATGGTGAAGGAGAAGACGGCAGCGCTGGAACGCACGAAGAAGGCGTAGGCGACGGAGAAGGCGAAGGGGAGATCCACCAGTCGCGGCGGGTCTTCATCTAGATCTCACCTGCCGAAAGGCTGGGTCCAGGGAGATTGGATCCGGTCGACCATCACGGAAGCGGATCTCCTCGACATGGCCAACGACGGGCTGATCCCCCACGGAGCCGCAAGGCTTCCGGGGAAAGAGTGGCAGCCCCAACCGGAAGAGGGTGAGTGCGTGCTTCTGGCTACCCATGTCGATCGCGGATTTTCTTTGCCACCGAGCGTTTTCTTCCGTGGTTTCTTGAACTTCTTTGGAGCGCAACTCCACCACTTCACTTCGAATTCCATCGCCTATCTTGCCGCGTTTGTGTCCATGTGTGAGAATTTTCTGGGTTGTCGACCGCATTGGGGCTTGTTCAAGCACATATTCACGTGTCGCTCTCAGACCGTGAAGAAGGCGAGCCCAGGCGACGAAAAAACCCAAGTTGTCCAAATGTGTGGAGGTCTGGGGATCCAGGTGAGGAACAAGAGCACCTTCCCAGCCATGACGTTTCCCGAGTCAGTCAGAGGCTGGCAGTCGACCTGGTTCTACTGCCAGAATCAACCGACGCCGGGGAAGTCGAGTGGACTCCCTCAGTTCACCATGGACCGAGTGAACAAGCCCTCCTCTCTGAAGGTGATTTAGGAGGAGAAAGCCGACGTGAAGATGCTGATGGAGTGCGTAGTTCAGTTGGTTCGGGAGGGAGTGACGGGTATGGATCTCCTGGAGGTTTTTCTTAGGCGACGAATCCAGCCTCTTCAGTTCCGGAGCCATTGCATGTGGTTGTACCGCGGGACTGAAGATGAGACTCGGATCAACCCAGAAGCAGTCGACGATGCCACTCCGGAAAGGTGGATGGCCGCTGTAACCGGGAAGAAGGATAACCCTCATGGAGCCAGAAGGATTACTCCACTCGACCACCGCAGCGTTCCAGACAAGGTATGTCCGCTCCACTTCCCATTGTATTCTTGTCATATTTATTTCTGTTTTCTTTGTAAATCGGTCGATTGATCTTTGTCTTGATGTCTATCAGGCCCTCACTGAGCTGTACTCGATGCCCAATGGAGCACAGGCTCCGACTGAAGAGGGAGAAGCGAGCGGGGGCGAGAGCCAGGATGAGTGGGACTCGGATGCCGCTGAGGATGATGATGATGATGATGACGATGAGGAGGACGAAGAAGAGGAGGAGGAGGAGGATGCGCCACCGCGCTCAGAAAGGCGGTCGAAGCTTGTCCATGACCCTGTGACTGAACGTGGCAAGGGGGTTGCGACTGTTGCGCAGTCGACCAAGCGCCCTCGGACCACTTCTCCGGTGCCGACTGAAAAGGCGTCGAAGCAGCCCAGGGCGGCCCCATCAAAGCCGACCAAGCTCCTGCCGAAGATGAAGGTGTCCATCCCCACCATATCAGGGTAATCATGCTGCTTAAGTCTTCTTGTTCTGTGCGAACTTTATCTCTGGTTGACGCTTGAGTTAGTCGACTGATTCTTTGGAGTTGCAGTGCTGCTACTTCTGAGACCTCAGCCAGGGCTGACGACCATGAGATGGAGGACGCAGCAACCTCAAATCCTGGTACTATACTCTTAATTCCATTTTTAGTCGATTGACTCATGATCTCTAATTCTGATTCTTTTCTGTAGCTCCATCCAATGTCGTTATCACTCTTCCTGATGATGATGAGGATGAGGAACCATTGAAGCACAGTAGGAGTAGGAAAGCGTCTGCCGGCAGGGTGGCCCAGGATGTGACGGCGCCCGAGACTCTGATCATGGAGGAGGAGAACACCACTCGACACACCGTGTCTTTCGCAGTGCCGTTGACGAGTGCTCATCCTGCTTCGTCGAGTGCTGCACAGCCTTCTCTCTTCACGATGCACCACGTCCCAGAGGACCAAGCCAGCGCTGTGAAGGAAGCCATACGCCAAGCAGGGGTCATGATGGAACAGGTGAAGGCCATCCGGGAAGCAAGTCAAGCAGCTTATGACGCCAGCTCCGCCCTTCAAAGCAATGTTCAGGTCAGTCGACCATCGCTTGTTCTGTTAGGATATGCTATCAAAACTTTTCTTTCCGGAATCTATAGCAGTCACCCACTGGGTGTGTCGATTTAAACTCCGTGTTAGCGGGGGCACGCTGAGTGCACCCGCTGGGTGTAGTCCCCAAGGCTAAGGTCGACTGTTGGCAGTCGGCCTTAGGCTTTATAAGTAAAGTCTTTCCTTCATTCGACTATGGCGAATGGATTTCCAAAACCGGTGGGGGCACGCTGAGTGCACCCACTGGGTGTGGTCCCCGAGACTATGGTCGACTGCTTGCAGTCGATTACAGTCTTAAAGAACACATCTTGTTTTTTTTTGAGGTCGACTGGTCGACTCTGTCTTCAATAGGATTAGTGGGGGCACGCTGAGTGCACCCACTGGGTGTAGTCCCCGAGACTACGGTCGAATGCTTGTATTCGGCTGTAGTCTTAGAAACGCATGCTTTTTCCTTTTCCACTCGGAAGTGAATTATCTTTGACATTTAGTCGATTGGTTCTTCGCAGAAATCCTGTGACCTTGCGGCTCGCTACACCGAGCTGGAAAACAAGCACATTCAGCTCGAGCTGGATTTGAAGCTGGTTCAGGAGAATCTGACGAAGGCAAAGGAGGAGACCAAAGGTATGTTTGGTGAGACCTCGACGACTGCTTTTTTCCTTCATTTGTTTCAAAATCTGATCTTGCTGTAACTTGCAGGTAAGGTGAAGGAGGCCCAACAGAAAAAAGACCTTGAACTAGCTGAGAAGATCAAGGTTGCTGACGAGAAGTTAGCTTCAGTCACCAAGCTTGAACAAGAAAATACCAATCTGAAAGCTGCTCTTGGGATCGCCAACAAGGAAGTCAGTCGACTGAAAACTGACAAAGCTGCCCTGACCGACAAAGTTAGCCAGTTGACTGGGAAGAAAAATGATCTGGAGGCCTTCTTGAGTGGACTTGCCAAGAAGTTGTTCCTTATGCTTGAAGGTAACCCTTTACGCTCGTCAATCATTTTCAACTGTGATTTTTCCATTCGACCATTGCCTTGACTCGGTGATTGTCCTTGTAGAGTTTTGTCAAAACTTTGAAGAAGAGACTAGCCGGTTGGAACCAAACCTTGACCCCGTCAATTCTCCGGTGAACGACGAAGTTGCCATGAATGTTTTCCGACTGGAGTCCCGTGTTGCAGCTGTCGTGGACTATCTTGCAAGGCTGAAGGTCGCCACATCTCGCATCGACTCAACACTCTGGCCCAGGGAGACACTCCAGAGCGACCTCGAGTCGCCGATGGCTCGCCTGAACACGGTCCCTGGTCGAGTGCAGGAGTGGAAAAAGTCCTCGGCTCGGTGCGGTGCAGATGTTGCTCTGTGTCTGGCCCGAGTCCACTGCAAAGATGCGCGAGAAGACAAGCTGGTGGCTCTCCGGGTGGCCAACACCAAGAAACACGACTTCAGGTCCTTCATGGAAACCTTCATTGCTGCTACCACTCAGATCGCAGATGGAATTGATCTTGATGAGTTCGTTGCACCTTCCAGCCCTCCACAGGAGGGGTAAAAAACTTCTTTTAAGCTCGGTTCCTTTAGGTATCAATCCGAACTTGGATTTGATGTTTGAATATGATTGCTTTTGGCTCGAAATGTCTTTTGCAGGTTCAAAGCAAGACGCTCACTGCAGTCGACTTATTCCTTAATCCACTTAGGCGAGCGCTAGGCTGCAGCTAAGCCCCCGAGTGAGAGGTTTGCTCTTCACTCGGTAGGATTTTTATATCTTAGGCGAGCACTGGGCTGCAGCTAAGCCCCCGAGTGAGAGGTTTGCTCTTCACTCGGTAGGATTTTCATATCTTAGGCGAGCACTGGGCTGCAGCTAAGCCCCCGAGTGAGAGGTTTTCTCTTCACTCGGCAGGATTTTTATATCTTAGGCGAGCACTGGGCTGCAGCTAAGCCTCCGAGTGAGAGGTTTGCTCTTCACTCGGTAGGATTTTTATACCTTAGGCGAGCACTGGGCTGCAGCTAAGCCCCCGAGTGAGAGGTTTGCTCTTCACTCGGTGGGATTTTCACGTTGTACTTGGGGCGAAGCTCAGAGGAGAGGGTCGCAGTCGACCTGCACCTCGTCCTCCTTACGAGCGCACATTGTACTTATGGTGTAGCTCAGAGGAGAGGGTCTCAGTCGACCTGCACCTCGTCCTCCTTACGAGCGCACATTGTACTTATGGCATAGCTCAGAGGAGAGGGTCGCAGTCGACCTGCACCTCGTCCTCCTTACGAGCGCACATTGTACTTATGGCGTAGCTCAGAGGAGAGGGTCGCAGTCGACCTGCGCCTCTTCCTCCTTTCGAGCGTACGTTGTATTTGTGGCGTAACTCAGAGGAGAGGGTCGCAGTCGACCTGCACCTCGTCCTCCTTGTGAGCGCGCATTGTACTTAGGTGACTGTTTAAACTGCAGCTAAGCCTCCTGAGTGGGAATCTGGTTCGCCACTCGGTAGGATTTATATAACTTAGGCGAGTACTTGGACTGCAGCTAAGCCCCCGAGTGGAAGTCTGGCTTACCACTCGGTAGGATTTTTATAACTTAGGCGAGTACTTGGACTGCAGCTAAGCCCCCGAGTGGAAGTCTGGCTTACCACTCGGTAGGATTTTTATAACTTAGGCGAGTACTTGGTCTGCAGCTAAGCCTCCGAGTGGAAGTCTGGCTTACCACTCGGTAGGATTTTATTTAATCTTAGGCGAAACGGATTCGCAGCTAAGCCTCCGAGTGGAAGTCTGGCTTACCACTCGGTAGGATTTTATTTAATCTTAGGCGAAACGGATTCGCAGCTAAGTCCCCGAGTGGGAGTCTGGCTCACCACTCGGTAAGGATTTTTATAACTTAGGCGAAACGGATTCGCGGCTAAGCCCCCGAGTGGGAGTCTTGCTCACCACTCGGTAAAGATTTTTACAAACTTAGGCGAAATGGATTCACGGCTAAGTCACCCACTGAGGGGAAAATTTTATTGGACAAATAAAAAGTGACAAAAATTATGGAGGAATTATGACACTATTATTTTGAAATCCATGAACTACAGAAGTACTTTATTACAACTCATCCAAGTGATAAACTTAAGTATAAAATGGGCGGAGTAGTTCCGCGTTCCAAGCTCGGGGCTCGTCGATATTATGTTCGACGTTGTAAAGACGGTACGCCCCGTTGTGGAGAACTTTGGTGACGATGAAGGGTCCTTCCCAAGAAGGAGCAAGCTTGTGTTGTTTCTTCTGATCCACTCGGAGAACTAAATCCCCTTCCTGGAAGGCTCGACCCCTCACATTTCTGGCGTGGAAACGACGCAAGTCTTGTTGGTAGATGGTCGATCGGATCAGAGCCATCTCCCTTTCTTCCTCTAAAAGGTCGACTGCGTCCTGCCGCGCTTGTTCAGCTTCTGCTTCGTTGTAGAGTTCAACTCGAGGAGCATTGTGGAGAAGATCACTTGGCAAGACTGCTTCAGCTCCGTAGACCAAGAAGAATGGAGTTCTTCCGGTCGACCGATTAGGTGTGGTCCGCAGTCCCCAAAGCACCAAGGGAAGTTCGTCGACCCACGCTCCAGCCGCATGCTTGAGATCACGCATCAGTCGGGGTTTCAATCCCTTGAGAATAAGGCCATTGGCTCGCTCTGCTTGTCCATTCGACTGCGGATGGGCGACTGAAGCGTAGTCGACTCGTGTGCCTTGAGAGTTGCAGAAATCCCTGAAATCCTCCGAGTCAAAGTTCGACCCATTATCCGTAATGATGCTGTGCGGGACTCCATATCTGAATATCAGTTCCCTGATGAAGCTAACAACAGTACCGGCGTCAAGGTTCTTGATTGGTTTAGCCTCAATCCACTTGGTGAACTTGTCGACTGCCACCAGTACATGCGTGAAGCCACTTCGACCTGTTCTCAAAGGACCGACCATGTCCAACCCCCATACTGCGAAAGGCCAAACGAGTGGAATGGTCTTCAGAGCTGATGCAGGCTTGTGTGACATATTCGAGTAGAACAGACATCCTTCGCACTTGTCCACTATTTCTTTTGCCATCTCATTCGCCTTTGGCCACTAAAATCCGGCTCAGTATGCTTTGGCCACGATGGTCCGAGAGGACGCATGATGACCACAGGTCCCCGAGTGGATATCATTAAGGATGATTCGACCTTCTTCTGGCGTTATGCATTTCTGACCAACTCCAGTCGCGCTTTCTCTGTATAACTGTCCTTTGATTACGGTAAAGGCTTTGGATCGACGGACGATCTGTCGAGCCTCTTCCTCATCCTCCGGAAGCTCTTTTCTCAGGATATACGCGATATATGGAACTGTCCAGTCGGGAATAACCACTAAGACCTCCATGACCAAGTCGACCACTGCTGGGACTTCAACCTCAGTCGGATCTATGGCACTCTTGGGCTGTGGAGCTTCTTCGGTGAAAGGATCTTCTTTGACTGACGGAGTGTGTATATGCTCCAAGAACACACCACTCGGAATGGCTTCTCTCTTGGAACCTATCTTTGCTAGATCATCAGCTGCTTGATTTTTCAGTCGGGGTAGATGATGGAGCTCTAACCCCTCGAACTTCTTTTCCAGCTTCCTCACTGCATTGCAGTATCCAGTCATGGCTGGGCTTCTCACGTCCCACTCCTTCATCACTTGGTTGACCACTAAATCTGAATCGCCATAGACCATCAGGCGACGGACGCCGAGTGAAATGGCCATGCGTAATCCATATAAGAGGGCCTCATACTCTGCCTCATTGTTGGAGGAATCAAAGTGAATCTGGAGCACATATCTAAGCTTATCTCCTCTGGGGGAAACCAAGACCACCCCAGCACCGGAACCATTCAGCATTTTAGAGCCATCAAAGAACATGGTCCAATGCTCCGAGTGAACTTCAGTCGGCTGCTGTTGTTCAATCCACTCGGCGAGGAAATCTGCTATTGCCTGGGACTTAATGGCTTTCTTTGCCTCAAACTTGATATCAAGGGGAAGAAGTTCAATCGCCCATTTCGCCACTCGACCAGTTGCATCTCTGTTGTGCAAAATCTCTGACAGTGGAGCGTCGCTGACGACTGTGATGGAATGATTAGAGAAATAATGAGCAACCTTCTTCGTGGTCATGTATATTCCATACACAAGCTTCTGATAATGAGGATATCTCTGCCTGGATGGAGTCAAGACTTCAGACAAATAATACACTGGGCGCTGAACTTTGAAGGCTTTTCCTTCTTCTTCCCGCTCGACCGTAAGCACTGTACTGACGACTTGTCATGTGGCTGCGATATAAAGCAACAGAGGCTCTTTGCTGATTGGAGCAGCAAGCACCGGCTGGGTGGAGAGCAGAGCTTTTAGCTTGGCAAACGCTGCATCAGCTTCTGGAGTCCACTCGAACTTGTCTGCCTTCTTCATCAGTCGGTAAAGAGGTAATGCCTTTTCACCGAGTCGTGAAATGAATCGACTTAATGCGGCCAAGCATCCAGTAAGCTTCTGGACATCGTGCACTCGCACAGGGCGTTTCATTTGGAGAATAGTGCCGATCTTCTCTGGATTAGCATCGATCCCTCGCTCGGAAACGAGAAAACCGAGTAACTTGCCACCAGGAACTCCAAATGTGCACTTTGATGGATTGAGCTTGATATCATACCTTCTGAGGTTGGCAAATGTTTCGGCGAGGTCAGTGAGCAGGTCGGAACCTTTTCATGACTTGACGACGATATCATCCATATACGCTTCCACATTCTGACTGATTTGAGTGAGCAGACACTTCTGAATCATTCGCATAAATGTGGCTCCGGCATTCTTGAGGCCGAATGGCATGGTGATATAGCAGAAGCACCCAAATGGAGTGATGAAAGCTGTTTTTATCTCATCGGGTCCGTACAGACGGATCTGGTGGTACCCGGAATAGGCGTCTAGAAAAGACAATCTCTCGCATCCCGCGGTCGAGTCAACAATTTGATCTATGCGAGGGAGAGGAAAATGATCTTTCGGGCAGGCCCGGTTGATGTGCTTGAAATCAATGCACATTCGGAGCGATTGAAATGCAGATTCTGTGGCGGGTTTCTTGGATCGCAGCAAATCACTCGGATCTACGTTTTGCTTGTATTCTTCAAACTCGACCGCTGTCACCTGGGAATCGGCAATCTTTGAGCCCTTCTGAAAGCACTCTTCTGCCTTTTTCCGATCACCGGTGACAGTGATCACTCCTTTGGGGCCGGGCATCTTCAGTTTGAGGTACACGTAACATGGTCGAGCCATGAACCGTGCATAAGCTGGTCTCCCCAAAATGGCATGATACGCACTCTGAAAATCCACGACCTCAAACGTAAACTTCTCTTTGCGAAAATGTTTCAAATCACCAAACACCACGTCCAGAGCTATTTGGCCGAGTGACTCGGCTTTCTTCCCTGGTATAACTCCATGAAAGCTCATGTTACTGGTGCTCAGTCGGGACATCGGAATGCCCATTCCTTTTAGTGTGTCTGCATACAACAAGTTCAGCCCACTACCACCGTCCATCAGCACTTTTGTCAGTCGAGTGCCTTCGACAACTAGATCGACCACCAAAGCTTGCCTCCTAGGGGTGGCAATATGGGTCGGGTGATCAGATTGGTCGAATGTGATGGGTGTTTGGGACCATCTCAGATAACTTGCTTTTGCTGGGGCAACCATGTTCACCTCACGGTTAATGACTTTCAGTCGACTCTTGCTTTCCACATCTGCAAAGATCATCAGAGTGGAGTTGACATGCGGATATCCTTCCTCACTGTCCTCCTTGTCTTCGGCCTTGTCCGACTCCTTTTCCTTGTCCTTAGACTGTTTTCCTTGAAACTGCTGGATCAGGAGTCGACATTGGCGAGTGGTATGCTTTGGGTAAATGATATTGCCCTCTTCGTCTTTCTTTGTGTGGATGTGACACGTCATATCCATCACGTCGTTCCCTTCTTTATCCTTTACCTTCTTAGGGTTCCAGGATCCTTTTGGTTTCCCTTTAAACTTTCCCTGAGTCACGGCCAGAGCCTCTCCAGGAGCTGCCGGTTCAGCCTTCCGCTTCTGTTTCCGACTGGTGTTTCCCTTCTCCGACTGGCTCGGCTTGTACTTGCCGCTTCGGAGTCGGTCTTCTTCTTCGCCGTTGGCATACTTGGTAGCAATCTCCATCATCCGACTCAGGGTCATGTCTCCGGTTCGACCAAATTTCAAACTCAACTCTCTGTTCTTGACGCCATCCTTGAAGGCGCAGACTGCCTGATGATCAGACACATTCTCCACAGTATGGTGCAAAGTGATCCATCTCTGAATATACTCCCTGAGAGTCTCATTGGTCTTCTGCACACAAACTTGCAGCTCCGTCAATCCAGTCGGTCGCTTGCAAGTTCCTTCAAACGTTCGGACGAACACTCAGGACAGATCTTCCCAAGTGTAAATGCTGCTAGGAGGTAACTGATTCAACCACGCTCTGGCAGAACCTTCCAACATGAGGGGCAAATGCTTCATGGCCACCTCGTCATTCCCACCACCAATCTGAACCGCCACTCGGTAGTCCTCAAGCCAAGTTTCAGGCTTAGACTCACCGGTGAACTTGCTGACTCCTGTTGCCAACCTGAAATTAGGGGGGGATCACTGCGGCTCTGATAGCCCTCCTGAAACATTCTGGACTAGAAACATGCACTCGACTGCTTGTGGGCGCATCTCTGTCGGGTCCACCCCGATGGGCTCTGTTCCGGTCGACCAAGCCTTGCACGATAATGGATCGCGCGTCGAAGCCTGGTTCTCTGGGGTCGACTGGAGCTCTTCGCCCCGCACTGAGCTGACGCCTGTCATCTTGCTGCCGAGGAGCGTAATACCCACCCCTCGGAGGGGAAGTGGGCACTCCACGCCTATCATCTCGGTCGTGTCGGTCTTCATACTGGTCTCGCCGATTCTTGCGCCCTTCACGCCGCGGAGGCGATCTGGGACTGTGAGCCGACTGAACCGTATTCGCAGCGACGGATCGACTGTGAATTCTGTTGCGCGACTGCGACACGGCTGAATTCTGGTCTCCTGCTGCCCGGAGCAAATCCCTGATCTGCATCAAGCCTCTGCCAGCTTCCGACTGAGAGGGCTGGATGGACTCTGTTATACGGGTCGCAGCTGCTAAATTCTGGATTGGGGTTCGATATACCTGAGTCGGCGGGAAGAGTTGACGTCGATTGGCGTCGGGGACTCGTTGCCGCGCGCGCTCATCGAGTGCTCGCTGAAGATTCTCCAAGCGAGCGCGTTCGGCCAAATTGGCCAAACGTGCCTCCTCCAAGGCGCGAGCCTCGGGGGTTTCTCCTGCGATGGGAGTATGCAGGGCATCCATGTTCCTGCGGCAAAGTTCCTCTCTTTGCAGAGAGTCGAGTGGCTCGGGCTGGTACTCTTCGTGGTCTCGTGCAGGGTCGTCTCTGCCGCCCGCCCCGCCATCATGGGCGAAACCAGGGGGACTGCGAGGTCCGTTGACCATCAGGATTTCCGCCGCCGGATCACTGCTATCGCATTCGGATGCAGTCTCTACGGAGCCAGTCGACAGATCGAACAGGCCGTAGAGAGATTCGTCGGGCTCGATTGCCGCAACTTGGGTGGTGGCCTTCTGGCGAGCCACCGTGTGTCTCACCCACCACTGAAGCCTCGACCGACCAGAGCGCTTGCGCTGGCGGGGGACCGGGAGGGTGGTCGATAGGGGAGTCGACCGATACGGGGTCGACGGTTGTCGCAGCAGAACGCCGCGGACACATGCGTGAAAATGCGTCGCACCGCGGACGGGGAGCGCATCGACGTCGAGTGGAGCCTCCTGGAGCCAGGCGGAGTCGTCGGCGACGAAGGTGAGAGCGCCGAGACGGATCTCGCGACCCTCGACCAAAACTCCAGCAGCCACCATGATGAAAGTACTCGGAAGAATCGCAACTTCTCCACAAAATCGCTAAAACACCAGCCCCACGGTGGGCGCCAACTATCGTGGTTCTAAGTCTGACAGTAGAGTGGGGGGTAGGTATGGAGAGGCAAGGTCCTAGCTATGGAGAGGTTGTAAACACAAGCGATGTACGAGTTCAGGCCCTTCTCTGAGGAAGTAAAAGCCCTACGTCTCGGAGCCCTGAGGCGGTCGAGTGGATTATGTGTATATGAGTTACAGGGGTGCGAACCCTTCTGCCTGTGGAGGGGGTTGGCTTATATAGAGTGCGCCAGGACCCCTGCCAGCCCACGTAATGAAGGGTTTAAGGTACATTAAGTCCGGGGCGTTACTGGTAACGCCCCACATAAAGTGCCTTAACTATCATAAAGTCTACTTAATTACAGACCGTTGCAGCGCAGAGTGCCTCTTGGCCTTCTGGTGGTCGAGTGAATCTTCATGGTCGAGCCCTTCAAGTCAGTCGAGTGGGTTCCTCGTAGGTCGACTGGAAGGTGATCTCTTCTAAGGGTGTCCTTGGGTAGGGTACTTAGATCAGGTCTATGACCCTACCCTAGGTACATGAATCCATCAGTGGCATCTGGCTCCAGGGATCCACCATCTGGTTGCATCAACCGGAAAGAAGAAAGAAGGGGGGAAATGGGTAGCAAAGCAACCGTGAGTACTCATCCAAAGTACTTGCAAGCATTAGATCTATACTAAGTATGCATTGGTATCAAACGGAAGGTTTGTATCTGTGGACTGAACTGCAGAATACCAGAATAGAGGGGCAAGGCCTAGCCTATCGAAGACTAGCATCTTCAAGCAGCTCCAAGCATCTTGCAGCATGTAGAAGAGTAAAGAATAGCATTTTAATATTTAACAAGCATGTTGTAACATCAACGCCCAGAGATCCTTCCCCGACTCCCTGCGAGAAAGCAATCTCGGGGCCGCATATCCATCACATATCTCAAGTATCCATTTCTAGTTATATAAGATCAGGATATAAGTCTGAACATCCAGTACCGCGGACACGGTATTCGAATATATATATCTTCCCTGCAGGGGTGCACCACGTTACCCAACACGCTCGATCACTCTGGACGGACACACCTTTCTAGGGTCAATGCCCGGCCTCGGAAGATCAACACATCGCAGTCCTACCTAGGCTCAGCAGAGAGGTCCCCGCCGGTCTACTCCTAACCACCCCGGGGTCTTGGGCCCATCGCCCGTAGCACTCCGGGTCGTTGCGAGCAGGGTGGATACCAGCACCGCCTCGGATGGCCAGCACGATCCGACCGTGCCGCACTACTGAACTGGACGTCTGACAAAGCTTTGGCTGATACTACGACGTCGAGGCCCATAACTATTCTCGTGTGGTGGTTAGTGCGTAAAGGCCAAAGGCCAACTCAGAACAAATACCCAAACCTGTTAGTGCGTTGGGGGCTCGTAGAGACGAGCAGAGACTCACGATAATGTGACCCCGTCGCCCCGTCTCATGGACTTACGTCAAGGGCCCAGACTGCCTGGTCGTGCCACGTGGAAAACTCGCGGGTTCTCAACGGGCCCGCCTGACTTTCACATCAACTCGCGGGTACCCCTCAGGGCCGACCCAACTTCAACAATGGTCTCAAGTAAAGTCAAGGTAACCGTGTGTCCAAACATCAAGGGGAAAACCCAAGGAATCACCCACGGAGGATTCCACTCGATGTAACCATCAAGGTGAGCGTAGGAGGATCCACCCTCGAGGTTCACACTTGAGGTGTTGCATGACAGAGCCATATCGGGAATGGTGAAAGAGGAACCACCCTCGATGACCATGACCAAATAGCTACACTACAAAATTATCATCAGGAGTGCGTTATGAAGGATCACCCTCGGCACTTGATAATAGCTCTGCAGAGTCGAGCAACTAAAGGGGTGTGATGTGATGTGAGGTGTCAGGCTCTGGTCATCGATCACATTGATCGAGTCGTCGAAGATGAAGCAAGGGAAACAAGGACAAGGTGGGAGTCACTGATGGATCACTAACCAACCTATACTAAGCAGTTTAGGATAAGCAGGTAAGGTACAATGAGCAGGTTACAAAAGCAGGCTATGCATCAGAATAGGAGCAAACAATAACAATAGCAAAATCTAATGCAAGCATGAGAGAATGGAATGGGCGATATTGGGATGATCAAAGGGGGGGCTTGCCTGGAAGCTCCGCTGAAAGGGAAGAAGTGTCGTCGGTGATGTAGTTGATCACAGGGGCATCAGCAGTGGTCTCAAGGTCTACCGGAGAGAAGAGGGGGAAGAAACAGTAAATATAATGCAACAGATGCAACACAGATGTATGATAGGGTAACATGCAGGGCTAGGGGTGTTCTAACGCGGTGCTACACGATATCGGTGAAGCGGGATAACATCCGGGAAAGTTTTTCCGGAGTTAGGCATTTTCGGAAAGATGAAACGGATGGGGACGGTTGCATGTTTGCTATGCTAGGGGCATGTGACAAATGAACGAACCGTTGGGATTCGCCTCGTCGTTCTGAGCAACTTTCATGTATAAAACTTTTTCATCCGAGCTACGATTTAATTTCTATTAATTTTCAAAGTTTTATTAATATTCTGAAATTAATTTTAATTCGGAAATAAAAACTAAAATGCTACGGGTACCCAGCTCTGCGTACACAGAAGTGTACCAGAGGCTGACAGGTGGGCCAGGGGGTCCCAGTTGACCAGTCAATGTTTGACTGGTCAACACGTGGTGGGGTCCCCCTGTCATAGACTCATTTATCTAACTACAGATTAGAATTAACTAATCTAGTTTATTAGCTTAGTTAAACCTAATTAATTAAGTTAATTAAACAATTAATTAATTTTTAATTTTTAAAACCTCTTTTTTTACAGGAGCCTGGGCACTGGGGGCCCCGCTGGCAGTGGCCCATCTGACCACTGGAGCGGGTTAGCGGGCATCGGGCGCTGGGGCGTGGGCGCCCGTCCAACGGGGCACGGCGAGGTCGTGGC
Organism: Triticum timopheevii; assembly: GCA_963921465.1. Classification (NCBI taxonomy): domain Eukaryota; kingdom Viridiplantae; phylum Streptophyta; class Magnoliopsida; order Poales; family Poaceae; genus Triticum; species Triticum timopheevii. The sequence goes on from OY997270.1 coordinate 113,802,205, forward strand.
CGGCGATGGCCACCGGGGCGCGGTGGGGCGCCAGCCAAGGGAAGCGGGGCCGCGGCAAGCAGCAAAGGGGGTGATACGTCTCCGTCGTATCTATAATTTTTGATTGTTCCATACCAATATTATTCAACTCTTATATACTTTTGGCAACTTTTTATACTATTTTTTGGGACTAACATATTGATCCAGTGCCCAGTGCCAGTTCCTGTCTGTTGCATGTTTTTTGTTTCACAGAAACCCAATATCAAATGGAGTCCAAACGGGATAAAAATGGACGGAGATTTTTTTGGAATATTTATGATTTTTGGGAAGTAAAATCAACGCGAAACGGTGTCCGGGGTGGCCACGAGACAGGGGGCCGCGCCCTCCCCCTGGCACGGCCTGGGCTCTCGTGGGCCACCCGTAAGGCGGTTGACACTCTTCTTTTGGCGCAAGAAATATAATTTTATGAGAAAGATCTGGGCGAAAGATTCACCCCAATCGGAGTTACGGATCTCCAGATATAAAGGAAATAGTGAAGGGGTAGAATCTGAGAACGCAGAAACAGAGAGATAGATCCAATCTCGGAGGGGTTGTCGCCCCTCCCAAGCCATGGGAGCCAAGGACCAGAGGGGAAACCCTTCTCCCATCTAGGGAGGAGGTCAAGGAAGAAGAAGAAGAAGGGGGGCCCTCCCCCCCTTGCTTCCGGTGGCGCCGGAACGCCGCCGGGGGCCATCATCATCACCGCGATCTTCACCAACACCACCGTCATCTTCACCAACATCTCCATCACCTTCCCCCTTCTATCTACAGCGGTCCACTCTCCCGCAACCCGATGTACCCTCTACTTGAAGATGGTGCTTTATGCTTCATATTATTATCCAATGATGTGTTGCCATCTTATGATGTCTGAGTAGATTTCCGTTGTCCTATCGGTGATTAATGAATTGCTATGATTGGTTTGAATTGCATGTTTTATTATTGGTGCTGTCCTATGGTGCCCTCCATGTCGCGCAAGCGTGAGGGATTCCCGCTGTAGGGTGTTGCAATGCGTTCATGATTCGCTTATAGTGGGTTGCATGAGTAACTGAAACACAAACCCGAGTAAGTAGGTTGTTTGCGTATGGGATAAAAGGGGACTTGATGCTTTAATGCTATGGTTGGGTTTTACCTTAATGAATCTTTAGTACTTGCAGATGCTTGCTAGAGTTCCAATCATAAGTGCATAGAATTCCAAGTAAGGGATGATATGTTAGCTTATGCCTCTCCCTCAAATAGAATTGCAATAGTGATTACCGGTCTAGTAACATAGTCAATTGCTTAGGGGCAATTTCACAACTCCTACCACCACTTTTCCACACTCGTTATATTTACTTTATTGCATCTTTATCTAAACAGCCCCTAGTTTTTATTTACACGTTCTTTATTATCTTGCAAACCTATCCAACAACACCTACAAAGTACTTCTAGTTTCTTACTTGTTCTAGGTAAAGCGAACGTCAAGCGTGCGTAGAGTCGTATCAGTGGCCGATAGGACTTGAGAGAGTATTTGTTCTACCTTTAGCTCCTCATTGGGTTCGACACTCTTACTTATCAAAAGAGGCTACAACTATCCTGTATACTTGCGGGTCATCAAGACCTTTTTCTGGCGCCGTTGCCGGGGAGTCATAGTGTGGGGTGAATATTCTCGTGTGTGCTTGTTTGCTTTATCACTAAGTAATTTTTATTTGCTGTTCTTAGTTGTTTTCTATCTTTAGCTATGGGTAGGAAACGCAAAATACCAAAAAAATTAGTTGTACCTACTGCTCCAATGGTTGAAGAACCACTCAAAATCTATCACACTACTGAAGCTTTTTACTTGGATCATCTTCGATCCCTATGTGCTCGTGTTGAAACCCCAACTAGCTTAGTTGAGGGCAAATCTTTAGATGAGCATGCTTGTTATGTGCGACACCATATATCTGAAAAAGGGAAACTGTTATGGGATCAAATTCAACATTTGCAATGCTATGCTTGGAATTTATGTGAAATTTATGATGTTACTTGTTGTTCTAAAAACCCTAAGAAACACCTTCCCTACCAATGTGAGTTTATTGATAATGGAATCGTATCTTCGTATGCTAAGGGTGTTTATAATTACTATGATGTTCAACAAATTGAAGAATTTGTTGCTTTTAAGGGTGCTTTTGAAATTGCTTCTTTGATTGAAAAGTATGATGCTACTCTTTACAAATCTGAAAGTTTTGCCATACTTGAATATTATTATGATAATTATGCTTCTAATGCCAATGTTAAACCATATATTGAGAAATTCTCCGCTGTCCAAGAAGAGACTAATATTTTGCAGGAAGCTATGGAAGAAGAAATTGATGAAACTGTGAGCTCATTGGATGAAAAAGATGATGAGAAGAGTGAAGAACAAAAGGAGGAAGAGCGGATTAGCTACCCGTGCCCACCTTCTAATGAGAGTAACCCTCCAAATCATACATTGTTTAATTCCCCTTCGTGTTGATCGAAGGATGATTGCTATGATGATTGCTATGATCCCTTGAATTTGTCTGAAATATCCCTTTTTGATGATGCTTGGTATGATTGTGGCCAAGATGCCAATATGAATTATGCTTATGGAGATGAATTTGCTATAGTTCCTTATGTTAAACATGAAATTGTTGCTATTGACCCACGCATGATAGTCCTATTATCTTTTTGAATTCTCCCTACTACACTATATCGGAGAAGTTTGTGCTTATTAAGGATTATATTGATGGGTTGCCTTTTACCGTTGCACATGATAATTTTGATGAATGTGATATGAATGTGCTTGCCGCTCCTACTTGCAATTATTATGAGAGAGGAACTTTATCTCCACCTCTCTATGTTTCCAGTACGACAAAATTGCAAGAAACTGCTTATACTATGCATTGGCCTTTAATTGGTGTGCATGAATTGTTCTCTTATGACATGCCGATGCATAGGAAGAGAGTTAGAATTCGTTGTTGCATGATATATGTTACTTTGTGCTCACTACTAAATTACAAATCATTGTTAATTAAAATTGGCTTTGATATACCTTGGGATCCGGGTGGATTCATTACTTGAGCACTATATGCCTAGCTTAATGGCTTTAAAGAAAGCGCTGCCAGGGAGACAACCCGGAAGTTTTAGAGAGTCATTTATTCCTGTTGAATGCTTTTATATAGTTTAAAAACAAAAAAATAAAGAGGGGAACCTAAAAACTTTTCAAAAAGGAAAGTGAAAGTGAGAAAGACAAGCATTGTTGAAGTGGGAGCTAGCCTTGAACTTTGTTCATGCTCACGGAAACTTTGTGAATCTTGATTACAGAAATTTTTCAAAAAAAATAATTATACCCTTGTATAATTCCATTGTATTATAAAAATAATGTGCTAAGGTTTGCCTTTAGGATGTTTACAATGCTTGTTGGTTTGTACGGTGCAGGACAGAAACTTTGGCTGTAGTGCGCGATTTTACATTTTTAACTGGAACGTCACTTGGTTCTGATTCCTTTTGCACTGTATTTCTATACAACTTGTTTATGTTTCCTAATTTTAGTAGAATTTTTGGGGTACCATAAGTATGGTGGATGCTCAGATTGCTACAGACTGTTCTGTTTTTGACAGATTCTGTTTTTGATGCATAGTTTGCTTGTTTTGATGAATCTATCAATTTATATTAGTGGATTAAGCCATGAAAAAGTTATATTACAGTAGACACAATGCAAAAACAAAATATGAATTGGTTTGCAACAGTACTTAGAGTGGTGATTTGCTTTATTATACTAATAGATCTTACCGAGTTTTCCGTTGAAGTTTTGTGTGGATGAAGTGTCTAAACGAGGAGGTCTCGATATGAGGAAAAGGAAGAGAGGCAAGAGCTCAAGCTTGGGGATGCCTGAGGCACCCCAAGTAAATATTCAAGGAGACTCAAGCGTCTAAGATTGGGGATGCCCCGAAAGGCATCCCCTCTTTCTTCAACAAGTATCGGTATGTTTTCGTATTTGTTTCGTTTATGCATTATGTGCAAGTCTTGGAGCATCTTTTGCATTTAGTTTTCACTTTTCTTTTATGCACCATGCTGGTATGAGATAGTCCTTGGTTGATTTATAGAATGCTCATTGCACTTCACTTAAATATTTTGAGTATGGCTTTATAGAATGCTTCATGTGCTTCACTTATATCATTTGAAGTTTGGATTGCCTGTTTCTCTTCATATAGACAACCGCCATTTGTAGAATGCTCTTTTGCTTCACTTATATTTTTTAGAGTGTGGGCATATCTTTTGTAGAAATAATTAAACTCTCTTGCTTCACTTATATCTATTTAGAGAGATGACAGGAATTGGTCATTCACATGGTTAGTCATAAAATCCTACATAAGCTTGTAGATCGCTGAATATGATATGTTTGATTCCTTGCAATAGTTTTGTGATATAAAGGTGGTGATATTAGAGTCATGCTAGTGGGTGGTTGTGTATTAGTAGAAATACTTGTGTTGAGGTTTGTGATTCCCGTAGCATGCACGTATGGTGAACCGCTTTGTGATGAAGTTGGAGCACAATTTTATTTATTGATTGTCTTCCTTATGAGTGGCGGTCGGGGACGAGCGATGGTCTTTTCCTACCAATCTACCCCCCTAGGAGCATGCGCGTAGTACTTTGTTTTCAATGGCTTGTAGATTTTTGCAATAAGTATATGAGTTCTTTATGACTAATGTTGAGTCCATGGATTATATGCACTCTCACCCTTCCACCATTGCTAGCCTCTTCGGTACCGTGCATTGCCCTTTCTCACCTCGAGAGTTGGTGCAAACTTCGCCGGTGCATCCAAACCCCGTGATATGATACGCTCTGTCACACATAAGCCTCCTTATATCTTCCTCAAAACAGCCACCATACCTACCTATCATGGCATTTCCATAGCCATTCCGAGATATATTGCCATGCAACTTCCATCATAATCATATACATGACTTGATCATTCATTGTCATATTGCTTTGCATGATCGTAAGATAGCTAGCATGATGTTTTCATGGCTTGTTCGTTTTTTGATGTCATTGCTATGCTAGATCATTGCACATCCCGGTAAACCGCCGGAGGCATTCATGTAGAGTCATATCTTTGTTCTAGATATTGAGTTGTAAGTAAATAAAAGTGTGATGATCATCATTATTAGAGCATTGCCCCAGTGAGGAAAGGATGATAGAGACTATGATTCCCCCACAAGTCGGGATGAGACTCCAGACTTTATGAAAAATAAAAGAGGCCAAAGAAGCCCAAATATAAAAAAAAGAGACCAAAGAAGCCCACCAAAAAGAAAAGAAAAAGAAAAAAATAGAAAATAAAAAAATGAGAGAAAAAAGAGAGAAGGGGCAATGCTACTATCCTTTTACCACACTTGTGCTTCAGAGTAGCACCATGTTCTTCATAGAGAGAGTATTAAAGTATGAAACAATTGCTTGGCTTGTCATCGGGGTTGTGCATGATTAAATACTTTGTGTGATGAAGAGCAACAACCAGACTATATGATTTTGTAGGGATAACTTTCTTTGGCCGTGTTGTTTCGAAAAGACATAATTGCTTTATTGGTACACTCGAAGTATTATTGTTTTTATGTCAAATGATAGACTATTACTTTGAATCACTCGTGTCTTAATATTCATGCCATGATTAGATATATGATCAAGATTATGCTAGGTAGCATTCCACATCAAAAAATATCTTTTTATCATTTACCTACTCGAGGATGAGCAGGAATTAAGCTTGGGGATGCTGATACGTCTCTGTCATATCTATAATTTTTTATTGTTCCATGCCAATATTATTCAACTCTTATATACTTTTGGAAACTTTTTATACTAGTTTTTGGGACTAACATATTGATCCAGTGCCCAGTGCCAGTTCCTGTCTGTTGCATGTTTTTTGTTTCGCAGAAACCCAATATCAAACGGAGTCCAAACGGGATAAAAACGGGCGGAGATTTTTTTGGAATATCTATGATTTTTGGGAAGTAAAATCAACGTGAAACGGTGTCCAGGGTGGCCACGAGACAGGGGAGCGCGTCCTCCCCCCTGGGCGCGGCCTGGGCTCTCGTGGGCCACCCGTAAGGAGGTTGACGCTCTTCTTTTGGCGCAAGAAAGATAATTTTATGAGAAAGATCTGGGCGAAAGATTCACCCCATCGGAGTTACGGATCTCCAGATATAAAGGAAACGGTGAAGGGGTAGAATCTTAGAACGCAGAAACAGAGAGATAGATCCAATCTCGGAGGGGCTGTCGCCCCTCCCAAGCCATGGGAGCCAAGGACCAGAGGGTAAACCCTTCTCCCATCTAGGGAGGAAGTCAAGGAAGAAGAATAAGAAGGGGGGCCCTCTCCCCCTTGCTTCCGGTGGCGCCGGAACACCGCCGGGGGCCATCATCATCACCGCGATCTTCACCAACACTGCCGTCATTTTCACCAACATCTCCGTCACCTTCTCCCTTCTATCTACAGCGGTCCACTCTCGCGCAACCCGCTGTACCCTCTACTTGAACATGGTGCTTTATGCTTCATATTATTATCCAATGATGTGTTGCCATCTTATGATGTCTGAGTAGATTTCCGTTGCCCTATCGGTGATTGATGAATTGCTATGATTGGTTTGAGTTGCATATTTTATTATTGGTGTTGTCCTATAGTGCCCTCCATGTCGCGCAAGCATGAGGGATTCCCGCTGTAGGGTGTTGCAATGCGTTCATGATTCGCTTATAGTGGGTTGTGCGAGTGACTGAAACACAAACCCGAGTAAGTAGGTTGTTTGAGTATGGGATAAAAGGGGACTTGATGCTTTAATGCTATGGTTGGGTTTTACCTTAATGAATCTTTAGTACTTGAGGATGCTTGCTAGAGTTCCAATCATAAGTGCATAGAATTCCAAGTAAGGTATGATATGTTAGCTTATGCCTCTCCCTCAAATAGAATTGCAATAGTGATTATCGGGCTAGTAACGTAGTCAATTGCTTAGGGACAATTTCACAACTCCTACCACAACTTTCCCACACTCGTTATATTTACTTTATTGCATCTTTATCTAAACAGCCCCTAGTTTTTATTTACGCGTTCTTTATTATCTTGCAAACCTATCCAACAACACCTACAAAGTACTTCTAGTTTCTTACTTCTTCTAGGTAAAGCGAACGTCAAGCGTGCGTAGAGTCGTATCAGTGGCCGATAGGACTTGAGAGAGTATTTGTTCTACCTTTAGCTCCTCGTTGGGTTCGACACTCTTACTTATCGAAAGAGGCTACAACTATCCCGTACACTTGCGGGTCATCAGGGGGGTGACCCGGGGAGGAGCTGCGGGCTCGGCCGCGAGTGGCGCCGAGGTGGACGACGAGCGAGGCGCGCGATGAGAGGAGGGCGCGAGCGACAGGGAGAGGAGCGCGCTGAGCGCGCAGCTGGAGCGATGAGCGCGCATGGGCGCGGCCGAAGCGCACCGACCACGGGCGGGGACGACGGTGACCATGGCGACCCAGGGAGAGAGGGGGCGAAGGGGCCTCACGTGCGTTGGAGAGGCGAGGGGCGATGTCGCGGCTCGGGGGGATGGGGACGACGGCGGCGAGGTCCGGCGCGACGGGGAAGATGGGGCGGTGCCGACAGCGATGAAGTCAGGGACGTTGGGGGTCGGGGCGCCGCAGGGGCGGTTGGCGTCCAGGTCGGGGAGGAAATGGGGAGGCGACGCGGTCGAGGCGGCAGCGACTGGGCGGCGCCGGTGCGGTGGCGCCAGCATTTGGGCGCGGGATCGGTCGTTCGCCCAGATCCGGTCGGAGGGGAGTGGTGGGGAATGAGGGAGAGGGGTTCGTGCAGGAAGGAGCGGGGGATCGAGTGGGGCTAAGGTTTCGGTCGGGAGGGTTAGTAGGCAGGTGGGGTTGGGCCGGTCGGCTGGGCTAATTGGCCCAGTTGAGCCAGGGGCCTTGTTGTATTATTTATATTTTTTTGCTGCTTGTTTTCACCTTTTCTTTTATATACTTTATCGTTTGATTAAATTTTGAAAATGAAACCGAAGGTGATTGGATCATTGCAAGGTTAAACAACAGGAAACGCGGTGACGTGGCATCGCTAGCATGGGATTACTGTACCATAATTATCCGGGCGTTACACCTCCATGGGGTCCTGTTCATCCAGCCGTCCACGGGGACTTGTTCATCCACCCCCAACCGGCTCGATCGGGGTCCTGTTCATCCAGCGGCAACAGCCTCTACTACCACGGGGTCCTGTTCATCCAACCCCCCACCAGGAACTGTTCATCCACCCCCCCCCCCCCCCCCCCCGCCCCCGCCCCCAACAAGGCTCACTGTTCATCCAGAGGCAGCATCGATCGGCTTCAATTAGCAGCAGAAGCAAAGGAATCGCTCGATCGGGTTCAGTTAACAACCATCGATCGATCGCTCGGGTTCAGTAACGCGTAGCCTGCAGTGCAATCGCTCGGGTTCAGTTAGGCGAACGCCTCGCTCGGGATCAGTTAGAGCCCAACGCCTCGCACCCACGCGCGTACGTGTACTCCCCGATATTTTCCTCGCCCTTGCTTCTACCACAGTTTTTCCCGTCCTGGAAGGCCCAAAGAATGTCATGCAGCTGCGTCTCCGGTCCGCCCAGGACGAAAAGCCCATTTTCTGTCATGATTTTTTGTCATAGAAGTAGGAGCCCACCACATCTATGATGATACCGGGTTTTGTCACAATTATCGTCATAGAAGTGTCATAAGCATGACAGAAAAAAATAGTTCGGCCCAAAATGTCACGGATGTGTCTTTTTTTGTAGTGCCTATTATGGCATTTCCATAGCCATTCCGAGATATATTGTCATGCAACTTCCACCATCATTATATACATGACTTGAGCGTTCATTGTCATATTGCTTTGCATGATCGTAAGATAGCTAGCATGATATTTTCATGGCTTGTCCGTTTTTGATATCTTTGCTATGCTAGATCATTGCACATCCTGGTACACTGCCAGAGGCATTCATATAAAGTCATCATGTGTTAGATGTATCGAGTTGTAATATTGAGTTGTAAGTAAAGAAAAGTGTGATGATCATCATTATTAGAGCATTGCCCAGTGAGAAAAGGATGATGGAGACTGTTATTCCCCCACAAGTCAGGATGAGATTCCGGGCGAAAAGAGCCCAACAAACAAAGAAAAAAAGAGAAAAAGAAGAGACAAAATGAGAGAAGGGGCAATGTTACTATCCTTTTCCACACTTGTGCTTCTGAGTAGCACCATGTTTTTCATGTAGAGAGTCTCCTATGTTGTCACTTTCATATACTAGTGGGAATTTTTCATTATAGAACTTGGCTTGTATATTATGATGATGGGCTTCTTCAAATGACCTAGGTCTTCATGAGCAAACAAGTTGGATGCACACCCACTTAGTTTTCAGTTTGAGATTTCATACACTTATAGCTCTTAGTGCATCTGTTGCATGGAAATCCCTACTCCTCGCATTGACATCAATTGATGGGCATCTTCGTAGCCCGTTGATTAGCCGTGTCGATGTGAGACTTTCTTCCTTTTTTGTCTTCTCCATATTATCTCTATCAGCATATTCTATTCCATCCATAGTGTTATATCCATGGCTTGCGCTCATGTACTATGTGGGGGTTAAAAAGCTGAAGCGCGTTAAAAAGTATAAACCAATTGCTCGGCTTGTCATATGGGTTGTGCATGATAAATACTTTGTGTTAAGAAGATGGGGCATGACAAGGCTATATGATTTTGTAGGGATAACGTTCTTTAGCATTGATATTTTGAAAGACATGAATGTTTGTTGGGATGCCTGAGTATTGATGTCTTTATGTCAAATTATAGACTATTGCTTTGAATCACTCGTGTCTTAATATTCATGCCATGATTAGATTATATGATCAAGATTATGCTAGGTAGCATTCCACATAAAAAGTTATCTTTTTTATCATTTACCTACTCGACGACGAGCATGAATTAAGCTCGGGATGTTGATACATCTTCGTCGTATCTATAATTTTTGATTGTTTCACGACAATATTCTACAACTTTTACATACTTTTGGCAACAATTTATATGATTTTCTTGGACTAGCATATTGATCCAGTGCCCAGTGCTAGTTCCTGTTTGTTGCATGTTTTTTGTTTCGCAGAATATCCAGATCAAACAAAGTCCAAACGCGATAAAATTTATGAAGAATTATTTTGGAATATATGTGATTTTTGGGAAGCAGAATCATGCGAGACGATGCCCGAGGGCCCACAAGCTCAAGTGGCGCGCTTGGCAAGCTTGTGGCCACCCCGTAGGTCGGTTGGAGGTGTCCTTCGACCGCAAATAAGCTTATATCCTCATAAAAATCATGTTAAAATTTCATCCCAATGGGAGTTACGGATCTACGGATATTTAAGAAACGGTGAAAGGCCAGAAAAGGGGTTGTGAAACAGAAGAGAAACATAGAGATAGATCCAATCTCGAACGGGCTCCCGCACCTCCGCCGCCATGGAGTTCATGGACCAGAGCGGAAACCCTCCTCCCATCTAGGGGGATGTCATGGAAGAATAAGAAGGAGGGGGCTCTCCCCCCTCTCTCTCGGTGGCGCCGGAGTGCCGCCGGGCAAGGATCGTCACGGCGATCTACACCAACAACCTCACTACCGTCAACACCAACTTTGTCCCCCTCTATGCAACGGTGTAACACCTCTTCTGCCTGCTGTAATCTCTACTTCAACATGGTGCTCAAAGCTATATATTTTTATCCAATGATATGTGGCTATCATATGATGTTTGAGTAGATCCATTTTGTTCTATGGGTTGATTGATTATCGTGATTGGTTTGAGTTGTATGTTTTATTATTGGTGATGTCATATGGTGCTCTCCGTGTCGCGCAAGCGTGAGAGATCCTCGCTGTAGGGTGTTGCAATATGTTCATGATTCACTTGTTGTGGGTTGCATGAGTGACTGAAATACAAACCCGAGTAAGTGGGTTGTTTCGTATGGGAGTAAAGAGGACTTGATACTTAATGCTATGGTTGGGTTTTACCTTAATGATCTTTGGTAGTTTCAGATGCTTACTAGAGTTCCAATCATAAGTGCATATGATTCAAGTAGAGGAAGTATGTTAGCTCATGCCTCTCCCTCATATAAAGTTTCAATAATGATTACGCTCTAGTTATCGTTCGCCTAGGGACAAATAACTTTCTTGTGACAAAAAGCTTTCTACTGAAACTAACTTAATTGTTTCTTTATTAAACAGCCCCTAGCTTTTATTTATGTGTTATTTATTATCTTGCAAACCTATCCTTTACACCTAGTACTTCTAGTTTCATACTTTTTCTAGGTAAAGCAAACGTAAAGTGTGCGAAGAGTTGTATTGGTGGTCGATAGAACTTGAGGGAATATTTTTTTCTACCTTTAGCTCCTCGTTGGGGGCAACACTCTTACTTATCGAGAAAGGATACGATTGATCCCCTATACTTGTGGGTTATGAGGGACACCGTCATTAACCCGTACGAGTTTATATTTCATGTTATACCTGCTATCATTCTGGAATATGCGATACAGTTGAAAACTCATATGCACGTGTGAAATGTTAAATAGAAAAGTATAGGTTCCTGATCTTGCCTCTAAGACTGGCTCAAGTGTTGTTGGTGATCATGTTTTCCGGATCTTAGGTTATCGTTAAGTGTAATGATACTCCTAGAACAACATTGAGAGTATGACGTTAGAAGAACGATCATATAGAATCGACCCAATCTTTTTTGTTATACTTTGAGATAATATCGTTTGAGATCAATTGTTATAACGTAGAGTGTTAGCATGTGTTTCAGTTCCTCAGACCATGAGGGTATCATAGTCACTTCCTACCATATGATGGACTCTGGGGTTGCTCAAACGTCATCAGTAACACGGTGATCAAAATGACAACTTACGGGTTCATCAGAAAGTTTGACAAGGGACTAAATAGCTCGAGAGTGGGATTTGATCCTCCGACGATGGAGAGATATTATTAGGGGCCTCTCGGTGTGATGGCATCCATCATCGCTTGGCCAAACATATGTGACTATGTCACGGGGATGCCGGAACACTTCAACGAGAAAGGAGAATAATACCGGCAACATGATCAATGGTATAGTGATCATGTGCACTACTCAGGAGGATACCGATGCACTCCAGGTATTGTAAAGTATATAAAAGCAAAGGGCACATCACATACTAACCAAAGGTTCACTTGAATGTCATTGGTGTGCTCATAGGGATCGATATGGACATCCACGGTTCCGCTATAGGTCACTGAACGAGGGGGTTTCATTCATGTCTATGATTTACCAAACCTACGGGGTCACAAGCTTAAGGTAATCATGATATGTTGAGTGTTAGTAGGATGAGAGTATCGAGGATTTATTTGTGGAATTGCTTCATTAATATTCGGAATAGTTCCAAGAGGAACCGTAACCGTTTCGGGGTCACCAGAAGGGTTTCAGAGTTTATAGGGCAATACCGGGTATTAGTGATATTAATATATATGTGGAAAATGTTTCTGGTGATGTTAAATTATATATAATATGCTATTGTAATTGTAAGAGGGATTTTATATTTAATTTAATATCAACGAGCCTAAAAAGGCCAAGTGGTGGAGGGAGAATTGGGCCACCAAGGTCCACTACAGGAATCTGCTACTTTGCCATCTGCCACGGCGGACGGCAAAGGCATGGATGGCGGACGACAAAGGTCTTTGCCGTCGGCCGCGGACGGCAAAAGTGGACGGCAATGTAAGGGACGGCAAAGAGCTACATTGCCGTCCGCTTCGGGCGGCTGACGGCAAAGGGTCCTTTGCCATCAGCTACCGACGGCAAAGAATGCTGACGGCAATATTTGCGCTGTTACTCCGTCAGGTGGTTAACAGCAAGCCTTTGCCATCCGCCGCTGTAGGCAAAGTTTTTTTCCTCTTTGCCGTCAGCCACTGTTGGCAAACTGACCAAATAGGTCAACCTCCCAGGAAGCACAGTTGCCTGCCACGTCGCCTCTTTGCCGTCCGCTGCTGATGGCAAAGAGCCCTTTGCCGTCGGTGGCAGACGGCAAAGAGCCTGCATATTGTCTCTTTTTTTCTGTTTTTTTAATCCAACAATTTTTACAGCAAATATATATGGCATATATAGATATATTTCACAGGGCTATTTAACAGCACATAAGGTTCATCGTACATACATATATAGTTCCATCCACTCATACATAGCAAGTTGCACATACACATAAGTTGCAACCATTAGGAGGTTGCACATACATATTACAATGCAAAGTTTCATCAAGATAGCAAGTTCCATCGTAGCATACACATAAGTTGCAACCAGTAGAAGAATACTAGAAGAGAATGAAATAAAAAACAAGCACTCCATAGCAAGCTAGCTTCCGAGAAGTGAATGAAATCTGCAAAATGGCAAATAAGAAAGTTAGGAAAAGGTGACTAGAAGAAGAAGACTAGAAGAAGAAGCACGCCATCGTTTGTGAGGTAACTTAGGTGAAATGGATCGTTTATGAGCTAACTTAGGTAAAATGCATCATTTTAGAGCTAATGTAGGTAAAATGGATCGTTTATGAGCTAACTAAGCTAATTATGCCGTTTTTTACATAAGTAAGGTAAGCACATGTCATTATTGAGCAAACCTAGTTAACTAAGCATATTATAACTAACTTAGGTCATTTTGGAGGAAACAAAGCTGAGTATAGATCGTTTTAGAGCTAACTTAGGTAAAATGGCTGGTTTTGGAGGTCGGTAAGCTTATTAAGTCATTTTGCAGGAAAAGAAGCTAACTCTAGGTCATTAAGGTAAGCATATTGGATGAAATAAAGCTAAGTCTAGGTCTTTATGCATTTGTTAAGCAAAAAACTAGAGAAACTTACCTTGATCATGGAGGTGTGGGAGCGGGCTGGCTCATGCCAGTAGCTGGAGAAGGATCGTGTGATGCTTGTGTGGAGTTACGCTGCACCAAAGATCATTTCCAATGTTTTGTTATCATGATGACACTCAAATGTTAAGACTAGCAAGTAACGTCCATTCAAATTAAACTCACCGTGGTCTCAGGAGCAATCTCTGGATCAATGGCTATGGAGCCATGGGACCTCATCACCTGCTCTGGATTGCAGGGGATCTGGCTCGGGTTAGACTCCTCCCCTTTCCTCGCCTTCCCCTTGACTTGCTTGTAAGAGGCAGTGTGGGCCATGGCATACAGGTCGTACCCCTCTGGCACCTTATCCGTCTTATTGTAGCATGCCTGGAAGAGAGAAACCATGCCTTTGGCTTCGTCCAGTTCTGCTTTCCTTTCGGTTCTTTCATGATTTGTAATGGCCTATCACATAGCGCCTCCAGATCGACTCTAGCCTTAGTATTATCCTTTGACTTACCATCTATGCCGAACAATGTACCAAAAAGTGCCTCGGCGATATTCTTCTCAGTGTGCATCACGTCGATGTTGTGTGGGCAAAGGAGGTCTTTGAAGTAATGCAGATCCCATAAGCATGTTTTGTGAGTCCAGGCGTGCTCAGAATTATACCCCTTGAAGTACCCTGGACGCTCTGGATCTGGTCCAGGCGTGCTGATGCCGACTCGAGGATGCCTCGGATCTGCCGCTTTGTCAGCATGTAATTCATCAAACCTTTTCCACGCAACACCATCCGATGTGTGTACCATCATCAGTTTCCCATCTGCATCTAGTTCGGTTCTTTTGTCTGTTTTGTGCCATGTCATCTGTCTGGCCGTCTCTTCGACCATGAAAAGACGTTGAAGTCTTGGTACGATTGGCATATACCGAAGAACACTAACAGGGATTGTGGTCTGTGTCTTCTCACCCATACCGTTATCTACCACAATATACCTGGAACACTTGCAAATGGGACAATAGTTCAAGTCCGCATAGTCAAGCCTAAATAAGGCACATCGTTTCTCACAGGCATGTATCTTCTCATAGGGCATCTTCAGTGCACGGAGGATTTTGTCTGACTGGTACAGGTTTGCAGGCATTACATGGCCTTTGGGTAGAAAGCGTCCAAATACTGTCATAATTGCGTCATAGCATTCTCTGCCCAAGTTGAACTGAGCCTTCAAAGCCATTACTTGTGAGATGGCATCCAACTGACAAAGCTCAGTGTGCTCGTGGAGCGGACGTTTTGAAGACTCCAACATTTCATTGAAGGCCTTTGCAGATTCCTCCATCTCCTCGTCCGAATCCCGAGCGTCATCATAGTCTTGCACCATGTTTTCCATCCCGGTACCATGCTCGTCGGTGCGACGATGATCCACCTCAGCTCGGTCACGTTGGGAAGACTCACCATGAAATGTCCACACTGTATAATCGGGCGTAAAACCATTCTTCTGCAGGTGTTTACCCATTTCAGCCTCTGTCCTCTTTTCCCAATTGCCGCATCGGAAACAGGGGCACCAAGTTTTCCTCTGGCCATTTGCAAATGCGGCTTGCACAAACCCCTTGGTTTTTGTGAACCATTCAGCGCTCCATTTGTTCTGACCAGTGTGACCGGTATACATCCATGCACGATCACTCATCTTGACTTTCAAAGCTACTGGACACACAACAATTATATATATAATTCATCATGTATATATTCATCAGTTGATATACTTTGTCAATTTTATTACGTCCATGCAACCTACACTCTAATAGGTAATGATAGGTCCTAATCCCACCCGAGTATGTGTAGATTGGGTTCATTTTCCCATATGCTATGCTCCGGATCCGACTCAAAATTTCGGCAGCACCTCCCCGCTGTTCTCCTGATACACGTCTCTGCAATAAACAGAGAGGATGTGTACCCGGAGAACAACAGGGGAGGCACTGACGAAATTTATGTGTCGGATCCGGAGCAAAGCATATGGGAAAACGAACCCAGTCTACACATACTCGGGTTGTCCATGGATAGCATTGGACAATTCGAAAGAATCAAGGTTATAAATATGCAAATGCATGCATATTTATAACTATGACGCTTTCAAACGGGAGACACATATTGGTTACGCATACTGATGATTCAAGACACATATATAGCTATCTACCAAATTTCATGTCATTTGTGCAAATAATTAATGGGGAAGAAGGACATGTCATTTGTGCTCACCCACGAACGAATGGGCAGAGCTCGTCAAACGCACGGCGAGGTCGTCGAACACCAAACCTCGCAGCGATGAAACAACTGCACATTTAAATCTACCCGATCAACACAATTATATATGATGTTTTTCATAACAAAATCGAAAAATATATGACCTAACTAATAATTCACAAATATATAACCCCGCCGGGCTCTGGAAGGCCAAAGAGCACCTTTTCGGGAGGTTTAGGGGGTCGAGGTGTCATGTCGGTGTCCGGGTGTTGTTTCGGGGTTAGGGTGTCGTGTCGAGGTCGGGGTGTCGGGGTGTGGTGTCGGGGTCTGTGTGTCGGAGTGTGGTGTCGGGGTCGGGGTGTCGGGGTCAGGGTGTCGGGGTCAGGTGTCGGGGTGTGGTGTCGGGGTCGGGGTGTCGGGGTCAGTGGTCGGGGTGTTTCCTTCTATCCTTCTTCTTCTTTCCTTCTCTTCTTCTTCTTTTTTCTTCTTCTTTCTTTTCTTCTTCTTCTTCTATCCTTCTTCTTCTTTCCTTTCTTCTTCTTCTTCTTCTTTCCTTTCTTCTTCTTTCCTTTCTTCTTCTTCTTCTTTTTCATCTTTTTTCTACTTCTTTTACTTCTTTTCTTTTCTTCTATTCTTCTTCTTCTACTTCTTCTACTTCTTCTACTTCTTTTCTTCTTCTTCTTTTTCATCTTTTTTTCTACTTCTTTTCTTTTCTTCTTTTTCATCTTTTTTCCACTTCTTCTTCTTTTCTTCTACATATTATTTTTTCTAACACTAACACTAAATTTTCTTCTTTTCTAACACTAAATCTAACACTAACACTAACACTAACAATTAAACAAGAATTAAACAGCAAAAAAAAGAAAAACAGAAGAAAAAAACTCACCGGAGCAGGGGGCGACGCTGGCGCCGGGGTGGTGGGTGGGTGGGGGCGGCGGGGCTCCGGGGCAGTGGGATGGCCGGGCGGCGGGGGCGGGGGCGGCGCCGGGCGGGAGGGGCGGGGCGGGGGCGGGGGCGCCGGGCGGCGGGGGGCGTTGGCGGGTCGGGCGGTGGGGGAGGGGGTGGGAGCGGCGACGGCGGGTGCGGTGGCGGGTGCGGCGAGGGCGGGGCCGGCGCCGGGCGGCGGGGGCGGGGGCGGAGGAGGTCGAGGGAGAGAGATGAGTAACGGTCGGGGGAGGGGGCTCGGCCGTTAGTTAGGTTAGTTAGGGCAGCCTTTGCCGTCCGCCCTCCTTTGCCGTTCGCTTTTCTTCATATTTGCCGTCTGCGGCGGACGGCAAAGCGGGGGGACGTTAAGTATTTTTTTAACCAGCTCCTCAGTGGGCCCCCCCTCCCTCTTTGCCGTCAGCTAGTGGACGGCAAAGAGCTGGCTGATGGCAAAGGCTATCGTTGCCATCAGCCAGTTCTTTGTCGTCTGCTTTCGGGTAGCTGATGGCAAAGAGCTTCTTTGCCGTCCGCTAGCTGACGGCAAAGATCTGGCAGATGGCAAAGTAGCTGATTCCAGTAGTGGTCCATGGAGGGGTGGCGCGCCCTTTACCCCTTGAGGGAGGCCGAATTGGACTTGGAAGAAGAATCCTCCCCCCCCTAGGGCCTATGCAAGGGGGGAGGATTCCTCCCCTTGTGTGGTGCCCCTTCTCTCCTCCCGACCTATATATACTCGAGGTGTTGGCACTATTTGATACAGAAGTTTTGAAGACTCCTATAATTCTTCTAGTTCTAGTTCTAGTTGGTCCTAGTTGACTAATTAGAACTTGACCTAGTTCCTCTAATCCTCATAATTAGAAGTCTAATCTCCTCTCTCTAATTCTCCGGTGACGATTAGCTCTAGACGGTGAAGCGATGCCGGATCGTGAAGACCGTACGCTTGCATTCAAGTAGAGATGTCATGATTTCGGTCTTCTGTTCGAGGGATCATTTGAGGGTGGCTCACGGGATCATCATCAACAGTTCGAGTTCCCTTGTGTGGTTTGGCTTGTTCTGTTGCTTTCTGTTGGTCTTTTTGGATGACTCTCCCTGTTGACTGCTTGTTCAAAATGGCTGCCCTACTGCAGTATTGGAGTCCTCTCGTTAAAGCTGGAAATCTCGACATCGTCTCCATGATCATCTCCATTCCGCTTTCGCCAACGCCCTAACTCCTGCCCTTGCTCCGTCCGCACTTCCTAGACCACTAGCAGTTGGGGCGCGCCATGGCGCGCCTCCTGAAAGGAAGTTTGGCCGTTGCCAGCTTGTAGGCGCCATTTTCATTGCTTCTGCTGCTCCTTACATGTAGGTGAACATTAGCATATTTTAGTATGGCTGATTGATTATAGTCAGTGACAGTAATTCAGATATGATTAAAATGACAATTGGACTGCAAATTATATCAGATTCAGTAATGCAGAAACAAATTAAATGATATTTATTACAAGTAGAGGAACATCTATTCAGTGCACAACCATAAACAAGTGGTAGCATAGTTTCTATAACACGGAATTGATCTTACAAAAAGAGAACAAATAGTACATCAAAAGTGGATGCCCGGACAATTGGTAGCATAAAACACAAAATTAATCATGTTGGCTACACTTGACTTCTTATCAAGAGAGAAAATAGCACATCAAAAGCAAATGCCTGAATGACCTCAGGCAGGTCGAAAAGCTTGATTAGCATGGAGGTGGGTGTTGTCATGGCGGCAGTCTCATTGGTTACATGGCGCCCGTTGGACATCCACGAGGAGAGTTGGGGAATTACTTCTCTTTTTTTTCACATAAAGTAAAAATGTTATATGTAACCACAAGCAGCGGTGCCAGGTGGTACACGCCCCTTCCACTTTCCTATTTCTACTTTGCATGAGACTGAAAGTACTGCAAGTTTCTGACTGGAACAATAAAACAGGTGTGTATCAACCGACAGGGGCTTAGGTTACAGGAGCGATAGCATACATTATACTGGTTCAAAAGCAACGGTCAAAAGCAACGGTCAGGTCCACGTTGTCAGGATCGGGCTGGCTAGTTGCTACCACATGGTGTTGCTGGACGAGACGATCGAGCCGACCGAATCCGTCCATGCATGACGGCCTCCGGTCCGCCGGGAAGCTCATGGTGTAGCTTTTCTTCTCACCCATCTTGGTGATGGTCAGTGTTGATCTGCATGCTGCCCGCCGTGGCAGTGGCCGTCACATTATTCCTCCACTGCCGCAGAAACGAGTTTACTCTGTTGGTTTGGTGCAAATCGAACCTGTCCAGCAAAGAATGATAAATTAGCACAATGGTAACAACCAAATCTATAAACTGTAGTGGATAAATATCATGCGTTGAAATGAAGTCAATACAAAAGTATAAATATTTTAGATAGTAATGCCAGCAAAAAGTTAACAAAACAGAAGTGTGTGATAGCTCCAACTTCCACTATAAAAAGGGATATTCACATGCACATGTCAGACTATAAAATGCGTATACTTGTGTTACATCATCCATGTGGTATTCCTCTAAGCAAGCTATCTGTTTTGAACTTATCCAGTCCCACAATAAAACCTAAAATCAAGCAACTTGAGTGGGACTCGACCTGAATAACATCAGGAAACCTCATCTTTTTTGCTATAACAGATGACATATGAACTAAAACCACAAATTCTGATAGAAATACATTGTAAGGAAAACCTGAACTATGTTGGCAATTATCATAAGGAAATCAGATGTGTAGGATAATTCATAGCTAGCTTGCAGCCCTACGACGGCTGAGGGATGCAACTCGCCTGAGCGTACATCCCTTGCTTTACCCAGAAGTCTGGTGTATACCACACATAGAGATGAGTTGGCAGAAAGTTCATCCACATGTTAATTAAGACCTAGCCCAATAAAAATGCAAAATTTGAAGTACGTTTTGGTCGTCCTACCTTTAGCCTCGCTTGTTAAATACTTTGGCCTAATAAAGTTCACATGTTAACCAACACCTGGCCTACCAAGTACAGCTAATAATGATCAAATTGGGATGGTAACAAATATTCTGTCATGGTTACCACAAAATGTTAAAGAAAAATAAAATTCGTGTAACGAAGGATGACATATTCTGTTGACAGCTTGAGCTATCCAATATTTCTTATTATTTTATTTTGACATTTCAAAAGAAATACATAGAATTGCATAAAAAAAGAGTTGATCATAATTTCTCCAGATTTCTCCAAACTATCGCTTTTACTTACCTTTTACCAACTCATTGGATGCATTGCCACTAAGACTGATTACTTCAGGCAGGGTCATAACATGGCACCTATATTTTCTCAGAAGAGGATAACACATCATTTCTCTAATCAGTGCCCCATTTGTGAGAAATTTGATCATGGCCATGCCCTATTAAAACGTGTATGGCATAAGCAGAGTATATAGGGCGTGAAATCCATTAAACCCAAAAGGTTGATGTAGAATTCAGATAAAGAAAATCAGTGCAAGGAGAGAAACTTAGATCATACCAGGTTTACCTCAAATCTTATTGTAAATCCTACTCTTGATGCAACCATCTGTAACATACTGAGATAGGTTGAAAACGGAAGTGATCTTGAAAACATAGGGATCTACATATGTAGTCTAAGAACAGAAAAGAAAATTTGGAACATAAGAAAATTAGTAGATCAAAGCACTCAAATTCCATTCAGGTATCATCCTCTAAGCAGTACATATCTAGTTCTATCAACTGACTTCTCTATAATAGGATGCCAGAAATCACTATCGAACCACATGAATTAGTTTTCAGCAGAATCTATTTCAATGTTGGATTCTCGCAAGTAGTTAAGATACATAATTTTGCACGATGTAACCTCCTATTACACACTTTTGGGCACCGCCACATGGCAAGCCTGTCACAAACGGCTAGGCATCAAAAGGGCATCTGGATAAACCTACATGGCTGAGAAAGTGCAAGCTTATCTTTTAGGAGCTATTTCTCCCTAATAAAGAAAAATTATCAAACCCATATTGTTAGGATTTAATTTTCTATGAATTATCAGACCCATATATATATACAAAGAGGTAGATTGTGATTAGAGAACATACAGAAGTAATAGTACAGAAACTTGCTCTAGATAATTAGCTAAGAGCCTTACTCTATGCTAGGGGCGTAGCCAAAAGAATAATCTGGTGCATGGCTGCATGCTCTCGCAGGTGGATAAAAAGAGACCTAGTATTACATAGCATCTAGAGAAGGATGAAAAACTTTATGGAACATTTAAACAGCTGATACCTGCACAACCAATCGTCTTGGCTAGTTCACCACATCAACTGCACAAGCACAAGGCCAATAGGAGAGCTTCCATCCGGACAAAATTCATCTTTGCATTGTGAGCTTTATTCCTCTCAATAAAAGACACAAAATTCTGTGTGTGTTTTTTGAATTTGAGGAAGTCCAACTTGAAACCCTTATATTCATATCACTTTTCTGCAACGGCAAGAAATTCAACTGATTGATTTCTTCGCATCTGCTTTTCATTTGTATTCATTAGCTTTGGCTGCAGGTTCAAGTTGATAGGCTTGGAGTTGGGGGTCAAAAGGGTAACCAAGCGCTCAATTTCCGAAAGCAGTTCAATGTGTCAAAGGCATCATAATGAAATCCACCTCAATGTCCGCACTGAACTTTGACAACTCCTGAGAATCAGCAGGACAAGACCCAGAGAGGCCATCCAAAATCAGAGGGGAGACAATAACATTTTAATGAACAATCTATTCCAGGTATAGCTTCAATTTTGGAACACAGTCAAACAATTTAAGAGTGAAATTCGTCTAAACAGAAGTTAACAACCTTTTCTGCCAATGTACAGAAACTGAAGCAGCCGGAAAATTTACCTGAAGTGAACCAACCAGACTGAAGATTCTTGAGCAAGTATGACCTATTTCATATACCTCAAGAAGAATGGATGCTACAATTAATGGCCAGACCAACATTACACAGGACAGAAAATAATAGATCTTGGTAGCAATGTTCCAATATCTGGAGATGGTCCTGATTCAACGAACTCAGACAATTTTGCAAAGAAGAAAATCTCAACGAGGTTCCCATAATAGATCGAGGAGGGAAGCGACCAGCCTGACGGAGACAGGAACGAGTTGAGGAGGGGCGTGGGCGACGGGCGTGCGGTGCTACGCTCGCGAGGAGCACGTAGGGGCGGTCGCCACCCGCTGACTTGCCGGCGTCGAGGTGGATGCTGATCCGCGTCTCTGCCGCCAGCATCCTACCACCGCTGCCATCTCGTAGGTCGGCGGATCTAGCGGAAGGAAACCGTGCTACACCGCCGCCTAATACGCCATGCCACACACATACCTCGCCTCCACCGGTCCACAACCTCCGGCCACTACGCCTTATCAGCCGATCTGCTCGAAGGGGAGGAGTGAAAAGGAATACAGGGCAGCGGCGCGGCGCATCGTGGAACAAACTATTTTTTTGGAGAGGGAAGAAGAGGGTGCGTGGGGCTCGAGGCAGGCTCCTCTCTTTCTTCCTTCTAGACGAAGGAAAGGAGCGGTGGTAGCCGTAGGAGGGAGGCGAGAAGGCGCGCTTGCCTTGTGTGCGTTTGCTGCCATCGTAATGTTACCTTGGGGAGGTGTCAACTGAGGGGCAGCAGCAGTAAATCTACGATGTGGCATAGGCGAGCAACCGCTGGGGAGGTGTTATCTGGGGTAAATACCAGCGACAGGTAAAAATATTTGACGTGGCACGCCTGAGCGGACGCTCTTGATGCACACCTTATTGTTTTGGATAGCTTATTCTTCCTTTGATGTCATTTGGGTGATCTATGTGCCTTTTGGCCCGACCTTTGTGGTCTGTACTTGGCATGTGCCGGATTTTAAGCTGCTATCTCTAATGCTTGTATGTGGTTGACTAGTCCTGATGATTGCATTTATAAAGGTGGACTCCAGGGGAAATACCCCTTGGTTCCTGGGTGTATATACATCGAGAAATTGGAAAAAAAAGTAATTACAAAAAAGTTCATAAGTTTTTTTAGAATAAACTTGACTTTTTTTGCACTAGTATGTAGTTTTCCGCCAACCAAAACCCAACGTTGACTTCAGGGCGAAGAAAACATTTTTTTGTCAAAATAGTGTGAATAGTGTCTTGTATATAGCAAAAAAAAATTCCTAGAAGTCAACACTAGGTTTTGGTTGATGAAAAATTACATACGGGTGTAAAAGAAAGTCAAGTTTATTTCAAAAATACTTTTGAACATTTTTTTTACTTTTCTTGTATATTTTTCCACCTAGGGACCAAACATCCACACCCCGAGGGTCAGTTTGGATGTACGGTGTGTTTGTATTTGGTCACTATCATGTCTTCCCCTTATCAGTTTTTAAGACTACCTATAGTGAGGAGTAACTTAGACTAGTAACATGCATATGCTAATAGTCTATATTACTACCTCTATAGTGGAGAGTAACATATGTGTGGTGTCATGCAACATTTTATTTATTAGCTTGTAGACTCATCTTGTTTTGGTACGTGTGATGTTACCCATAATATGAGTAACTAGTTATATTACTCAAATCATCTCTCTGCTCATTAAATCATTGTCACACAAGCAAATTTGCTGAGTTGGACTCTATGTTACTAATGAACTTACTCCCACCATTGGCAGTCTAAAAAAGAGGCCTGAACTTTTTTTATACTGTAAACGTACTATGATTTTTATTTTTTTTGCAAACAGATACCATGTTTATAATATTAATATAATACTGAAATTTTAACAAGCGCCAAACACCTAAAAAATATTTGGAACCATAGTTTTTCAAGAATACCACAATATCTTGAAAAACTTAAGAAAATACTTGGCAAACAAACACACCCTTAGGGGTGTTTAATTTGAAATTCACAGGAATATTAGTCGGTTGGCCCAGCTTGTAACTTATTTCAGTCTAGCAATTTTGAGGGCAGTCCCGAAACATTTCTCCAAAGTGCATGTGACGGGTCCAGCGCTGCTGCGCTGGTGCACACATACCTTATCCTCCCACTCCCCTTTGCCTTAGCATCAACACACCAAAGCATATCCTGCGCGATGGATTCCCTCCCCTCACCTCCATTACCTTGGACCGGAGAGCGAGAGAGGAAAGAGAAAATAAGGGGTTAGCTAAAATGGCAATGGCCACAGCAAGGCTAATCCACCCATCCATGGTGGCGTCCAAGAGCCCGAGCGCGCCACTAGCGCCCTTGCTCCTCCACACCCATAAGCCCCTGACCACCGCACTGACCTCATCGTTTCACTTCACGCTCCACTCCGTCGACGTCTCCAAGGACGACAAGCCGCTGGACACGGCGCTCGAGACCAAACAAGAAGATGCAACCACCGCCGCCGCTGGCGACCTGGCGACGCCACTGCCGGGGGAGTTGGACGCGGAGGAGGACAGGCCGAAGCTTGACCCCCGCCGGTTTGAGGAGCAGTTCGCGGTGCTGAACACGGGGGTGCACGAGTGCCGGTCCTGCGGCTACCTGTACGACCAGGCGAAGGGAGACCCGTCCTACCCGGTGCCCTCGGGGCTGCCGTTCAACAAGCTGCCGGACGACTGGCGGTGCCCGACGTGCGGTGCGGCGCAGTCCTTCTTCGACAGCAAGAGCGTCGAGATCGCCGGGTTCGCGCAGAACCAGCAGTTCGGGCTCGGCGGCAACTCGCTCACCTCTGGCCAGAAGACGCTACTCATCTACGGAAGCCTCCTTGTCGGCTTCGCCTTCTTCCTCTCCGGCTACTTCTTGCAATGAGTACCGAGCTAGGCATCATCCTTCCTTTGATCCATTCCAGGAGGCTTCTTGCAATTAGTGAAGAGGAGAAACTGAGTAAGGCTGTTACCGGGTTAATCTTGATAAGTACTCCCTCCGTCCGAAAATACTTGTCATCAAAATGGACAAAAAGGATGTATCTAAAACTAAAATACATCTAAATACACCCCATTTTATTCATTTTGATGACAAGTATTTCCGGACGGAGGGAGTACTGTACTAAATTTCTGTGTATAGATACCTATTGCTTCTGCTACCAAGAGCCCAGGGGAAAAGGGGCATTTGTTTTGAGGTGCTGGCTATAATTTTCTTGTGAATGCAGTTCCCGGACAAATTTCGACTAGAATTGCTTCGAGTGGTTAGGTCTGAATCCCCTCTCGCAAGGCTACTGTTGAATATTTGAGCAATTTTTCATGAAGTTTAATTCAGAAAAATGGTAAATAAAACATGGTAATCAAAACACAGATGATAATCAAAACTAGTCATGCAATCGAGAACAAAAGGGATAAATAATCATACGCCACAACAGAAGAAGTGCTTGTTGTCGCAGCATCATGTTGGGAAGATCATCGACGTCGAGAAGAAGTCGTCGTTGGGAAACTCATCGTCCGTAGGCACGGTGAAGAAAATCCAGTGCCGAGAAGCGAGATGGGAAAACGTTAGGCGGCGCAACGCTTGGAATCAAAAGGCACTCATGCTGGGAGAGACGACGTAACATATTACTCCTATAAAGGATGGTGGAGTACCCGACTTCCTAGGCTCATCGAGGGCAAAGGGAGCCTCCCAGCCGTCCGTTGCCAGACGGGGCTTGCGGCGGGAGGCTCTCGAAGCCGACGCGAGCCGTCTGATCTGCCCGGACAGCTCGAACCCTGGCGATCCGACTCGTAGGTCGATGACGGGTGGACCGAGGGCGCGCGATCGCTATAGTCAGCTGACAGGTCGATGATGTGTGGAGCGAGGGCGCGCGATTGCTAGTCGGCACATGTCCATGACGGGTGGACCAAGACGGTCATGTGGTGGACCCGCCTTCCTGGGTGATGGCCTACAACTGCACATGATTTAGTTGTAGTTTTTTGAAGTAAGAATATCGATCCCACGGGGACCACGTGAATTGGTTTTTTTTGTCTCTCGTAGTGACTATGAAATTGTATTTGCAAGTAATTATAGACTCAAAGCAAAGTAAGGGCGGAGGATGAATATTGGTTTTGGTGAAGTGTGGACTTAAAGTAAATAATATAACAAAAATAAGAATTATAGACTCTTATTATAGACTCTTACCGAGACGGCGCGGTGTCTGCGGATGTCGTCTCCTCCTGGGGGCCGTTATGGAGCTCTCCGACCTCCTCCGCTCTCTGGTCACTTTCTTCGGGTGAAAGCCCAGGACCTGCGGTGCAGGACCAGACGATGGCGTGATACGTCGCTTCCCCTCCTGAGGGCGTCGTCTTGAAGATCGTGATTCCCTGCGTGCTTTCCCGGAGCTGGACTTGCACGACATCGCGGCAGGTGGCCGGCGATGCGCCCAGAGGTGGAGCGGTGTTTCCTCTTCCGCATCGAAGACGGCGGATCTCGGCGGCGTGGCGCAGCGGAGACTCGGCCCCGATGCGTGTAGATGGACTCGCGCAGGAGGAGGTGGCTGTCTGGCGTCATGGTGGTTTCGATGGCAGAGTGGCCTGACAAGGTAGAAGCCTCAATATCTGCTCTGAAGACGGACCTGTGAAAGATAGCGGTGACGACACATGTGAGTGCGTCAAGACCGGTTTGTGCCCCAGACCCGGTATGTGGCACAACTGGGGCTTCCGGCTTTTGATGATAGGTTTAGGTGAGTGGTTTGGGTATTTGGCCCAGCTAGCATCCCTTCATCATATGGATAGGAGTAGTGGCATATGTTGCCAAGATGGCGGATTCAGGCATATTGTTGTAATACTTTATAAGGTCCTCGAGAATAATCAATAAAGTGGTAGCATGCATCTCCCACATGCAGAGGCCGGGGGTCATCCTCCTTTTCAAAAAAATAAAAATAAAAAAATGACATGTTCTTCCACACGCATGCCACCATCGTAGTCTCCCCTGCAGGTTACGAATATGGTAATTAAGGGTTTCCCCGTAGACGTGGCCTTATCAATTATAAAACCAAGGGATGAAGGCTTGTACTGTCACCTCGAATTACCTTCAGTCCGGAATTACAAATGCTTGATTAATATTTTTCAAATACAAGATTAATATTTTTAATGCATGGTCAACATTTATTTCCATATGCATTTAATATTTTTCAACTGCTTGATTAACATTCTTAGATGCAAGAGTAAAAGATTGCAAATCCAAGTTTAACCATTTTTTAATACAATACAAGATTAACTTTTTATAATACATGGTCAACATTTTTTCCATACACATTTAACATTTTTCAAATGCTTGATTAATATTTTTCAAATACATGTTAAATATTTTTTGAATACATGTTCAATATTTTCCCTGTACAGTAATATTTTCCAAATGCTTAATTGACATCTTGCGAAAACTTGTTTAACATTTTTGAAATGCTTGATTAATGTTTTATAAATACATGATCAAATTTTCACACATATTGTATATTTTTCTATACATTTTCCATGTACAGAAACATTTTCTCTATATACATTTAACATTTTTCAAAAGCTTGGTTAACATTTTTTCAAATATTTTATGTAAAGTAATTTTTGTAGTACATTTACTTAGAACATTTGAAACTATAAAGGAAAGAAAAGGAAGGAAAAAAACAAAGAAACGAGGTCATCGCTTCCCTCGCGCCTGGGCTGGCGCAGGTGCGCTCCCCTTGACGCCAGGCTTCCCTATAAAATCACTAATTAAGTGTACACTTGGCAAAGGTCAGTCCCACCTTTCAGTTTATGACAAGTGACGCACTGCATGTGCGCCATTTATCACAACCTCAGAGTTTTCCTTTTTCTATATTTGTTTATTTAAAATATTTTATTTCTTAAACCATATGTCCTAATCATGAGCTGTTTTCATCATTGGATTTCCCGTCGAGTTCTTTGAAACTAGATCACATTTTAATAGGTTTTGACAAACCTTTTCACACAAAAAATCGAAGAGAAAAACCCGAACCAGATGCATAACCCCCTCCCCCTACCCACCTTTTCCCCTTTTCGAGAGGCACAATGGTGCCTCTCGCGGAAGCAAATTTGTGCCTTCACACGAAGCAAATCTATGCCCCTCATGGAAGAACCTTTTTTTGTGTTTTTTCCTTTTCCGCGAGGTACAATTGTGCCTCTCGTAGAAGCAAACTTGTGCCTCCACGAGAAGCAAATATGTGCCTCTCACAAAAAAACACGTTTTTTCCTTTCCAAGAGGCACGAGTGTGCCCTTCATGGGAGCAAATCTGTGTCTCTCGAGAATGAAAAAAACACATATTTTTTCTCTTTCCGAGAGGCACAACGATGCCTCTCGCGAATGCAACTTGTGCCTTCACGGAAAGCAAAATTATGCCTCTCACCGAAGAGAAAACACGTTTTTCCTTTCTTTTTGAACTTTGTTTTTTCAAAACCTAGGAAAAAACATACAAAAATTGAAAAGCCAAAAAACTCCATGTAAAACCCGAAAGTGCATACAAAAAAATAAAAGAACCCGAGGGAGTGTCCAGGACACGACACATAGTGGCGGCTGAGACCGCGCCAAGTGACACGCTCTCGGCCCACCAAAAGTGACCCTTGGGAGGGTCCCACAAGGGGTACTCCTTAGTTAGTTGCTCCCGCGAACCGACCTATGGTTGGATGATTAGGAGGATAGTGGTATGCCCAGTCCACCAGGGTTCAAGTCCATGACTTTGGTGCTCGTATTATTCCTGAATTATTTCAGCCTTCTGGCTATGTTCGTTTTGTGGTAGGAGACGTTCCCGTCGACTGCGAGACGCCTATGGTGACTTCGTAAAATCTCCAGATGCTGTGTTGCCTCAGTCTTTCGGAGGTGCTCATAGGGATAGAGTGTGCGTGTGTGCATTCATAGGGGTGAGTGTATACTCGTGTATGTGAGCGATTTTGATTGTACTGTGTTAAACAAAGTTAGTTTTTTTTCGGCAACCTTGCAAAGCTTTATTAAATCGTCACAATGTTTACAGGGACGGATGGAAGATCTCCGGGGTGCCCTAACCAGACATGGCGGCCACCACCAAGAGAGAGTGCGTGCTTTGCAAGATTGTGAGCTTCAAAGTTTGAGCTCCTAAACTCGTGACTGAAATTACAAATATCAAAAGATGCTGAATGAACTAGTATTTCACGTATGATTGCTCCATAGCTGGGAGTATTCTTCTTCTGGATATCTTCGATGACACCTTTGCAGTCCGAGGCCACGTGAATCCGCCTTAAGTAAAGATCATCAGAAAGGGCAAGAGCCTCACGCACCGCCAATGTTTCAAGCACTTGTGGATCAGCTAGGTGTCGAAAGGCTAGCACTGATGCTCCCAAAAAACTGCTCGTTGCATCACGGCTGATGGCTGCCACTGCCCCATATCCTCCATGACGAGAAACCGCCGCATCTACATTTACTTTTGCGCAGTTGGTCACCGACGGCTGCCACTGAGAGGGCCTGGAAGTCCTTGCGGTAGTCATCTGTATCTTCGGTGTATGTACCGCTTGTAGTTCCGAAATCAGCCTTGTGATAAAACCATTAACTGTCACTGGTGATTGGAAGATGGCCTCGTGAATCGCCTTGCGCCGCGCGCTCCATATTGCCCACACCGTAACAATAGTCCTCACAAAGTCTTCCTTGTTCATTATATCATGTAAATGGAACAGCCAGTCCTTAGAGCATTCATGGGAACATTCCTCCTGTGCCAGGGTTTGGACTAGGTGTTCTGGAGCCAGCGCCCAGACACTGCTTGACATCGGGCAAGTAAGGAGAGCATGCCTCCATGTATCTCTTGCCCCACATAGGATGCAGCTCACTTCTGATGACATGTTGCGGTGGTTCAATAGCTCGCCAGTTGGCATGGACTGTCTTGCTAATCTCCACACGAACATTCTAACTTTGGATGGGACTTGTATATGCCAAATGTTGCTCCACTGCTTACTCTCCTGCTGGACATGCGATGAGCCTTCTGATTCGTTTAGCCAAGCTTCCCGATGGATTTTTGTCCTTAATATCATACGGTATGCACTCCTGACGCTGAACTTTCCATGGTTTTCTTCATGCCAACCCCAAAAATCATCCACTCGACGCGTGCATAGCGGAAACTTAAAAATTTCCTGGGCATCAAACGGGGTAAAAACAGCGCTGATCAACTCCTCATTCCAGGTAGCGGTAGTGGCATCAATAAGGTGTTTCACCAACGTAGGTGGGTTCGGGACGAGGGAGGTGATGGGGCGCTTAAAGCTATCCCTTGGAATCCAGTTGTGATCCCAGATAGATGTTGTTTCACCATCTCCTATCCGTCGAACTAATCCTTGCACCAAAACATCCCGGCCATCAAGTATAGCCCGCCAGATCTGTGATGGGTGAGCTCCCAAATCTGCCTCAAGTAATAAGGAATCAGGGAAATAAGCTGCTTTGAGGATCTTCGCAGCTAGTGATGTATCATCGGTTAAGGTTCTCCAAGCTTGATGTGCAAGTAAGGCGAGGTTAAAAAATCTCCAGGTCACGAAAACCTAGGCCCCCCATATGTTTCGGCATTGTCATGGTGTCCCATGCCACCCAGCTTGGCTTCCTTTTTCCACGCTTGCTTCCCCACCAAAATTGTCTGATGATAGATGTGATGCTGTCACATAGGCCCCGTGGTAATCTGAAACAAGACATAGAAAAGACCGTGATGGCTTGAGCTACAGACTTAATCAACACCTCCTTTCCTGTAGCAGACAATAGTTTCTCCATCCACCCTTTGATCTTTTCCCACACCCTATCCCGCAAGTATTTGAATGTCCCGTTCTTTGACTGACCCACATCAGTTGGCATCCCCAAATACCTCTATGACAAAGATTCATTCTGGACCTGTAGCTGATTTTTCACCTCTTCTCTGACCGGGACCGGGCAACCCTTGCTAAAAAATATGGATGATTTGTCATTGTTGACCCTTTGTCCTGAAGCTCTACAATATGTATTCAGTAGGTTTGACACTGCAACCGATCCCTCTACGCTGGCCTTGAAAAGCAACAGGTTGTCATCTGCAAATAACAAGTGATTAATCGATGGCACCGAGGGGGCCACCTTAATACCTGACAAAGATGATGACTGAGAACTGGATTTCAGGAGGCACGATAGGCCCTCTGCTGCGATCAAGAATAAGTAGGGGGAGATTGGGTCTCCCTGCCGAATCCCTCTGGACGGTTTAAAAGATTCAAGTCTCTCTCCATTCAGCATAACCGAAAAAGAAACTGAAGATACCATTGCCATAACAGTATAAAGGAAATATGCCCTAGAGGCAATAATAAAGTTATTATTTATTTCCTCATATCATGATAAATGTTTATTATTCATGCTAGAATTGTATTAACCGGAAACATGATACATGTGTGAATACATAGACAAAACTATAGTCACTAGTATGCCTCTACTTGACTAGCTCATTAATCAAAGATGGTTATGTTTCCTAACCATAGACATGTGTTGTCATTTGATTAGTGGGATCACATCATTAGGAGAATGATGTGATTGACATGACCCATTCCGTTAGCCTAGTACTTTATCGTTTAGTATACTGCTATTGCTTTCTTCATGACTTATACAAAGTTCCTGCAACTATGAGATTGTGCAACTCCCATTTACCGGAAGAACACTTTGTGTGATACCAAACGTCACAACGTAACTGCGTGATTATAAAGGTGCTCTACAGGTGTTTCCGAAGGTACATGTTGGGTTGGCATAATTCGAGATTAGGTTTTATCACTCCGATTGTCGGAGAGGTATCTCTGGGCCCTCTCGGTAATACTCATCACCTAAGCCTTGCAAGCATTGTAACTAATGAGTTAGTTATGAGATGATGTATTACGGAACGAGTAAATAGACTTGCCAGTAACGAGATTGAACTAGGTATTGGATACCGACGATCAAATCTCGGGCAAGTAACATACCGATGACAAAGGGAACAACGTATGTTGTTATGCGGTTTGACCGATAAAGATCTTCGTAGAATATGTAGGAACCAATATGGGCATCCAGGTCCCGCTATTGGTTATTGACCGAGAATGGTTCTAGGTCATGTCTACATAGTTCTCGAACACGTAGGGTCCACACGCTTAACGTTACGATGACAGTTTTATTATGATTTATAAGTTTTGATGTACCGAAGTTTGTTCGGAGTCCCGGATGTGATCACGGACATGACGAGGAGTCTCGAAATGGTCGAGACATAAAGATTGATATATTGGAAGCCTATATTTGGACATCGGAATCGTTCCGGGTGAAATCGGCATTTTACCGGAGTACCGGGAGGTTACCGGAACCCCCCGGGGGGTTATTGGGACTACATGGGCCACGAGGGAGAAGAGGGAAGGAGCCAGGAGGGGGCCGCGCGCCCCTCCCCCTCCTAGTCCGAATAGGACAAGGGAAGGGGGCGGCGCCCCCCCTTTCCTTCCCCTCTTCCTCCTCTTTCCCCCCTTCTCCTACTCCTACTTGGAAAGAAGGGAGTCCTACTCCCGGTGGGAGTAGGACTCCCCCCTTGGCGCGCCCTCCTTGGCCGGCCGCCTCCTCCCCCCTGGCTCCTTTATATACGGGGGCGAGGGGGCACCCCATAGACACACAAGTTGATCTACGGATCGTTCCTTAGCCGTGTGCGATGCCCCCCTCCACCATATTCCACCTCGGTCATATCGTCGCGGAGTTTAGGCGAAGCCCTGCGCCGGTAGAACATCATCATCGTCACCACGCCGTCGTGCTGACGGAACTCATCTCCGGAGCTTCGCTGGATCAGAGGCCGGAGATCGTCATCGAGCTGAACGTGTGCTGAACTCGGAGGCCCCGTATGTTCGGTGCTTGGATCGGTCGGATCGTGAAGACGTACGACTACATCAACCGCGTTGTGCTAACGCTTCTGCTTATGGTCTATGAGGGTATGTGGACGAACACTCTCCCCTCTTGTTGCTATGCCATCACCATGATCTTGCGTGTGCGTAGGGAAATTTTGAAATACTACGTTCCCCAACAGTGGCATCAGAGCCTAGGTTTTATGCGTTGATGTTATATGCACGAGTAGAACACAAGTGAGTTGTGGGCGATACAAGTCATACTGCTTACCAGCATGTCATACTTTGATTCGGCGGTATTGTGAGATGAAGCGGCCCGGACCGACATTACGCGTACGCTTACGCGAGACTGGTTTCACCGTTACGAGCACTCGTGCTTAAAGGTGGCTGGCGGGTGTCTGTCTCTCTCACTTTAGTTGAACCGAGTGTGGCTACGCCCGGTCCTTGCGAAGGTTAAAACAGCACCAACTTGACGAACTATCGTTGTGGTTTTGATGCGTAGGTAAGAACGGTTCTTGCTAAAGCCCGTAGCAGCCACGTAAAACTTGCAACAACAAAGTAGAGGACGTCTAACTTGTTTTTGCAGGGCATGTTGTGATGTGATATGGTCAAGACATGATGCTATATTTTATTGTATGAGATGATCATGTTTTGTAACTGAAGTTATCGGCAACTGGCAGGAGCCATATGGTTGTCGCTTTATTGTATGAAATGCAAACGCCCTGTAATTGCTTTACTTTATCACTAAGCGGTAGTGATAGTCGTAGAAGCAATAGATGGCGTAACGACAATGATGCTACAATGGAGATCAAGGTGTCGCGCCGGTGACGATGGTGATCACGACGGTGCTTCGGAGATGGAGATCACAAGCACAAGATGGTGATGGACATATCATATCACTTATATTGATTGCATGTGATGTTTATCCTTTATGCATCTTATCTTGCTTTGATTGACGGTAGCATTTTAAGATGATCTCTCACTAAAATTATCAAGAAGTGTTCTCCCTGAGTATGCACCGTTGCCAAAGTTCGTCGTGCCGAGACACCACGTGATGATCGGGTGTGATAAGCTCTACGTCCATCTACAATGGCTGCAAGACAGTTTTGCACACGCGGAATACTTAGGTTAAACTTGACGAGCATAGCATATGCAGATATGGCCTCGGAACATGGAGACCGAAAGGTCAAGCGTGAATCATATAGTAGATATGATCAACATAGTGATGTTCACCATTGAAAACTACTCCATCTCACGTGATGATCGGTTATGGTTTAGTTGATTTGGATCACGTAATCACTTAGATGACTAGAGAGATGTCTGTCTAAGTGGGAGTTCTTAAGTAATATGATTAATTGAACTAAAATTTATCATAGCCTTAGTACCTGATAGTATTTTGCTTGTCTATGTTTGTTTGTAGATAGATGGCCCGTGCTGTTGTTCCGTTGAATTTTAATGCGTTCCTTGAGAAAGCAAAGTTGAAAGATGATGGTAGCAATTACACGGACTGGGTCCGTAACCTGAGGATTATCCTCATTGCTGCACAGAAAAGTTACGTCCTGGAAGCACCGCTGGGTGCCAGGCCTGCTGCTGATGCAACTGACGACGTTAAGAACATCTGGCAGAGCAAAGCTGATGACTACTCTATAGTTCAGTGTGCCATGCTTTACGGCTTGGAACCGGGTCTTCAACGACGTTTTGAACGTCATGGAGCATATGAGATGTTCCAGGAGTTGAAGTTAATATTTCAAGCAAATGCCCGGATTGAGAGATATGAAGTCTCCAATAAGTTCTATAGCTGCAAGATGGAGGAGAATAGTTCTGTCAGTGAACACATACTCAGAATGTCTGGGTATAATAATCACTTTATTCAACTGGGAGTTAATCTTCCTGATGATAGTGTCATTGACAGAATTCTCCAATCACTGCCACCAAGCTACAAGAGCTTTGTGATGAACTATAATATGCAAGGGATGAACAAGACTATTCCCGAGCTCTTCGCAATGCTAAAAGCTGCGGAGGTAGAAATCAAGAAGGAGCATCAAGTGTTGATGGTCAACAAGACCACTAGTTTCAAGAAAAAGGGCAAAGGGAAGAAGAAGGGGAACTTCAAAAAGAACGGCAAGCAAGTTGCTGCTCAAGAGAAGAAACCCAAGTCTGGACCTAAGCCTGAAACTGAGTGCTTCTACTGCAAGCAGACTGGACACTGGAAGCGGAACTGCCCCAAGTATTTGGCGGATAAGAAGGATGGCAAAGTGAACAAAGGTATATGTGATATACATGTTATTGATGTGTACCTAACTAGAGCTCGTAGTAGCACCTGGGTATTTGATACTGGTTCTGTTGCTAATATTTGCAACTCGAAACAGGGACTACGAAATAAGCGAGCACTCGCTAAGGACGAGGTAACGATGCGCGTGGGAAACGGTTCCAAAGTCGATGTGATCGCGGTCGGCACGCTACCTCTACATCTACCTTCGGGATTAGTTTTAGACCTGAATAATTGTTATTTGGTGCCAGCGTTGAGCATGAACATTATATCTGGATCTTGTTTAATGCGAGATGGTTATTCATTTAAATCAGAGAATAATGGTTGTTCTATTTATATGAGTAATATCTTTTATGGTCATGCACCCTTGAAGAGTGGTCTATTTTTATTGAATCTCGATAGTAGTGATACACATATTCATAATGTTGAAGCCAAAAGATGCAGAGTTGATAATGATAGTGCAACTTATTTGTGGCACTGCCGTTTGGGTCATATCGGTGTAAAGCGCATGAAGAAACTCCATACTGATGGACTTTTGGAATCACTTGATTATGAATCACTTGGTACTTGCGAACCGTGCCTTATGGGCAAGATGACTAAAACGCCGTTCTCCGGAACTATGGAGCGAGCAACTGATTTGTTGGAAATCATACATACTGATGTTTGTGGCCCAATGAATGTTGAGGCTCGCAGCGGGTATCGTTATTTTCTCACCTTCACAGATGATTTGAGCAGATATGGGTATATCTACTTGATGAAACACAAGTCTGAAACATTTGAAAAGTTCAAATAATTTCAGAGTGAAGTGGAAAATCATCGTAACAAGAAAATAAAGTTTCTACGATCTGATCGTAGAGGAGAATATTTGAGTTACGAGTTTGGTTTGCATTTGAAACAATGCGGAATAGTTTCGCAACTCATGCCACCTGGAACACCACAAAGAAATGGTGTGTCCGAACGTCATAATCGTACTTTACTTGATATGGTGCGATCTATGATGTCTCCTACTGATTTACCGCTATCATTTTGGGGTTATGCTTTAGAGACGGCCGCATTCACGTTAAATAGGGCACCATCAAAATCCGTTGAGACGACGCCTTATGAACTGTGGTTTGGCAAGAAACCAAAGTTGTCGTTTCTTAAAGTTTGGGGCTGCGATGCTTATGTGAAGAAACTTCAACCAGATAAGCTCGAACCCAAATCGGAGAAATGTGTCTTCATAGGATACCCAAAAGAGACTGTTGGGTACACCTTCTATCACAGATCCGAAGGCAAGACATTCGTTGCTAAGATGGATCCTTTCTAGAGAAGGAGTTTCTCTCGAAAGAAGTGAATGGGAGGAAAGTAGAACTTGATGAGATAACTGTATCTACTCCCTTATTGGAAAGTAGTTCATCACGAGAACCGGTTCCTGTGACAACTACACCAATTAGTGAGGAAGCTAATGATATTGATCATGAAACTTCAGATCAAGTTTCGACTGAACCTCGTAGGTCTACCAGAGTAAGATCCGCACCAGAGTGGTACGGTAATCCTATTCTGGAAGTCATGTTACT
Source organism: Triticum timopheevii (assembly GCA_963921465.1). Taxonomy (NCBI): domain Eukaryota; kingdom Viridiplantae; phylum Streptophyta; class Magnoliopsida; order Poales; family Poaceae; genus Triticum; species Triticum timopheevii. The sequence goes on from OY997270.1 coordinate 113,838,804, forward strand.
TGACCGTGATGAACCTACGAACTATGAGGAAGCGATGATGAGCCTAGATTCCGCAAAATGGCTAGAGGCCATGAAATCTGAGATGGGATCCATGTATGAAAACATTGACTTGCCCGATGATCGGCAAGCCATTGAGAATAAATGGATCTTTAAGAAGAAGACTGACGCTGATGGTAATGTAACTATCTATAAAGCTCGACTTGTTGCAAAAGGTTTTCGACAAGTTCAAGGGGTTGACTACGATGAGACTTCCTCACCCGTAGCGATGCTTAAGTCTGTCTGAATCATGTTAGCTATTGCTGCATTTCATGATTATGAAATTTGGCAAATGGATGTCAAGACTGCATTCTTGAATGGATTTCTAGAAGAAGAGTTGTATATGATGCAGCCGAAAGGTTTTGTTGATCCAAAAGGTGCTAACAAAGTGTGCAAGCTCCAGCGTTCCATTTATGGACTAGTGCAAGCATCTCGGAGTTGGAATAAACGCTTTGATAGTATGATCAAAGCATATGGTTTTAACAGACTTTTGGAGAAGCCTGTATTTACAAAAAAGTGAGTGGGAGCTCTGTAGCATTTCTAGTTTTATATGTAGATGACATATTATTAATTGGAAATGATATAGAATTTCTGGATAGCATAAAGGGATACTTGAATAAAAGTTTTTCAATGAAAGACCTCTGTGAAGCTGCTTACATATTGGGCATCAAGATCTATAGAGATAGATCAAGACGCTTAATAGGACTTTCACAAAGCACATACCTTGACAAAATTTTGAAAAAGTTCAAAATGGATCAGGCAAAGAAAGGATTCTTGCCTGTGCTACAAGGTGTGAAGTTGAGTCAAACTCAATGCCCGACCACAGCAGAAGATAGAGAGAAAATGAAAAATGTTCCCTATGCTTCAGCCATAGGCTCTATCATGTATGCAATGCTGTGTACCAGACCTGACGTATGCTTAGCAATAAGCTTGGCAGGAAGGTACCAAAGTAATCCAGGAGTGGATCACTGGACAGCGGTCAAGAACATCCTGAAATACCTGAAAAGGACTAAGGATATGTTTCTCGTATATAGAGGTGACAAAGAGCTAGTCGTAAAAGGTTACGTCGATGCAAGCTTTGACACTGATCCGGACGATTCTAAATCGCAAACCGGATACGTGTTTATATTAAACAGTGGAGCTGTAAGTTGGTGCAGTTCTAAACAAAGCGTCGTGGCGGGATCTACATGTGAAGCGGAGTACATAGCTGCTTCTGAAGCAGCAAATGAAGGAGTCTGGATGAAGGAGTTCATTTCCGATCTAGGTGTCATACCTAGTGCATCAGGACCAATGAAGATCTTCTGTGACAATACTGGTGCAATTGCCTTGGCAAAGGAATCCAGATTTCACAAGAGGACCAAGCACATCAAGAGACACTTCAATTCCATTCGGGACCAAGTCCAAGTGGGAGACATAGAGATTTGCAAAATGCATACGGATCTGAATGTTGCAGACCCGTTGACTAAGCCTCTCTCACGAGCAAAACATGATCAGCACCAAGACTCCATGGGTGTTAGAATCATTACTATGTAATCTAGATTATTGACTCTAATGCAAGTGGGAGACTGAAGGAAATATGCCCTAGAGGCAATAATAAAGTTATTATTTATTTCCTCATATCATGATAAATGTTTATTATTCATGCTAGAATTGTATTAACCGAAAACATGATACATGTGTGAATACATAGATAAAACTATAGTCACTAGTATGCCTCTACTTGACTAGCTCATTAATCAAAGATGGTTATGTTTCCTAACCATAGACATGTGTTGTCATTTTATTAGTGGGATCACAACATTAGGAGAATGATGTGATTGACATGACCCATTCCGTTAGCCTAGTACTTTATCGTTTAGTATACTGCTATTGCTTTCTTCATGACTTATACAAAGTTCCTGCAACTATGAGATTGTGCAACTCCCGTTTACCAGAAGAACACTTTGTGTGCTACCAAACGTCACAACGTAACTGGGTGATTATAAAGGTGCTCTACAGGTGTTTTCGAAGGTACATGTTGGGTTGGCATAATTCGAGATTAGGTTTTGTCACTCCGATTGTCGGAGAGGTATCTCTGGGCCCTCTCGGTAATACTCATCACCTAAGCCTTGCAAGCATTGTAACTAATGAGTTAGTTATGAGATGATGTATTACGGAACGAGTAAAGAGACTTGCCGGTAACGAGATTGAACTAGGTATTGGATACCGACGATCAAATCTCGGGCAAGTAACATACCGATGACAAAGGGAACAACGTATGTTGTTATGCGGTTTGACCGATAAAGATCTTCGTAGAATATGTAGGAATCAATATGGGCATCCAGGTCCCGCTATTGGTTATTGACCGAGAATGGTTCTAGGTCATGTCTACATAGTTCTCGAACCCGAAGGTCCGCACGCTTAACGTTACGATGACAGTTTTATTATGAGTTTATAAGTTTTGATGTACCGAAGTTTGCTCGGAGTCCCGGATGTGATCACGGACATGACGAGGAGTCTCGAAATGGTCGAGACATAAAGATTGATATATTGGAAGCCTATATTTGGACATCGGAATCGTTCCGGGTGAAATCGGCATTTTACCGGAGTACCGGGAGGTTACCGGAACCCCCCGGGGGGTTATTGGGCCTACATGGGCCACGAGGGAGAAGAGGGAAGGAGCCAGGAGGGGGCCGTGCGCCCCTCCCCCTCCTAGTCCGAATAGGACAAGGGAAGAGGGGCGGCGCCCCCCCTTTCCTTCCCCTCTTCCTCCTCTTTCCCCCCTTCTCCTACTCCTACTTGGAAAGAAGGGAGTCCTACTCCCGGTGGGAGTAGGACTCCCCCCTTGGCGCGCCCTCCTTGGCCGGCCGCCTCCTCCCCCCTGGCTCCTTTATATACGGGGGCGAGGGGGCACCCCATAGACACACAAGTTGATCTACGGATCGTTCCTTAGTCGTGTGCGGTGCCCCCCTCCACCATATTCCACCTCGGTCATATCGTCGCGGAGTTTAGGCGAAGCCCTGCACCGGTAGAACATCATCATCGTCACCACACTGTCGTGCTGACGGAACTCATCTCCGGAGCTTCGCTGGATCGGAGGCCGGAGATCGTCATCGAGCTAAACGTGTGCTGAACTCGGAGGCCCCGTACGTTCGGTGCTTGGATCGGTCGGATCGTGAAGACGTACGACTACATCAACCGCATTGTGCTAACGCTTCCGCTTACGGTCTACGAGGGTACGTGGACGAACACTCTCCCCTCTCGTTGCTATGCCATCACCATGATCTTGCGTGTGCGTAGGAATTTTTTTGAAATTACTATGTTCCCCAACACAGTATTGATCCACTGCTCTGCAAAACCAAGTTTAGTCATGATTGCTCTCAGGTAGTTCCATTCCAATCTATCATAGGCTTTCATCATATCCAACTTCAAAGCACAAAAACTGTTAGATTTTGATCGTGAACGCTTCATGAAGTGCAGACACTCATAGGCACATATGATATTATCAGTGATTTGCCTCCCTGGCACGAACGCAGACTGTTCCTCAGATATAATATCTGGCAGTAGAACTTTGAGTTTGTTTGCAACTACCTTCGAAGCTATCTTGTAGAGAACATTGCAAAGACTTTGAGTCTGTTTGCAACTACCTTTGAGCCTGGGGGTGTAGATGGCCGCACGTAAAGAAGCGGGAGCAACTAACTTTGTTTTGTGTTAAACAAAGTTAGTTGCTCCCGCTTCCTTACGTGCGGCCATCTACACCCCCAGGCCTCCAGGGCCTAGGCCCGGGGTGTGCCTTTGACATAGCCAAGGCCCAGGCGCCCAGCTACCGATTCACACTCAGCCACGAGAGCCCACTAGTGCTCAAAAAAACAGAGGCACGAGAGCCCACGACGTACGGACGACCTAGCAGCAGTTCACTGGAACTCCTATTGGACGCTCGCTGCGGCAAGCAGTCGGCGCTTCGCACAGGGCAGGTGCGAGGGAGCGACCGAGTGGGCCGGCCCGTTTAGCGTTACAGCAGACCCCAGTTTTGGAACCTTCTATGATGTTTCCAGCCGGTTTTTTCTGGTTTTTGGAACCTTCTAGAAGGTTCCTGGATTTTTTGAGAAATTTGAAAATTAATGGCATGGATTTAAAAAAATGCCTGTTTTCAAAAATTGTTCACAAATTTAAAAAAATGTTCTTATTTTTCAAATTTTTGTTCATGTATTAAAAAATGTTCTTCTTTTTCAAAAATTTCAAAAAATGTTCTTATTTTTTAAATCATGTTTAGTTTATGCAGCTGAAAAATGTTCACCTATATAAAAAATGTTCGCACTTTCAAAAAATGTTCGAAGCACTAGAAAAAAGTTTTCGTTTCAACTGTTTGGTCATGTATATAAAAAATGTTCTCCTTTTCAAAATTGTTCTCAGTTAAAAGAAATTTGTTCTGAATTGAAAAAGTTGTCCCCATTTTCAAATTTTGTTCACCAATTCCAAAAAAATTGTTCACAAATTTCAAAAAATGTTCTTATTTTCAAATTTTTGTTCATGTATGAAAAAATGTTCTTGTTTTTCAAAAAATGTTCTTAATTTTTTAAATCATGTTCAGTTTATGCAGCTGAAAAACGTTCACCTATATAAAAAATGTTCGCAATTTCAAAAAATGTTCGAAGCACTAGAAAAAATTTCCGTTTCAACTGTTTGGTCATGTATATAAAAAATGTTACCCTTTTTAAAATTGTTCTCAGTTAAAAGAAATTTGTTCTGAATTTAAAAATCGGACGCTCGCTGCGGCAAGCAGTCGGCATTTCGCACACAAGCAGCTTGGCTGGGCCGGCCCATATTGCGGGTGCGCCACATTCGTAGGTTAAAAATCGCAAAAAAGGAAAAACAGTACTGGAATCGAACCCGAGACTTCCTATTGCTAAGCGCTATGAGCTAGCCGCCCCAACTAGCTACTTCTTATGGTAAATTGGCAGCGCGAACCTAAAGAAATTAACAGTAGCGAGAAAACATAAAATCTGAATACGCAAAATTACGATGAACCAAGGTGTGAGCGAGGCACCTGTCAACACAAGTAGGTAGCCACTATAGTTTCTAAGATTTCGTGTCAAAAAAGGTAGCCCAACAAATATGAACTATAAACCGCGACAAAGGCTATACTTAAAAAAAATTCAAACGTGAATTCTTTTGGCAAAAAGTAAATATTTTCTGAAACGCAACCATTTTATAATTTGTGAACAAAATTGTAAAATTAGAACATTGTATGAAAGCGTAAACATTTTATTGGAATAAAAAAGGAAGAAAAATGAAATTGCGAAAATTTTATTTAAATGCGACCACTTCAAAATTTGTGAACAATAATTATAAAATTAGAACATTTTTCGTAACTTCATTTTTTAATGGACAAATTAATTGAATACAAGAACATTTTTCAAATTTGCGAACACTTTTTTGAAAAACAGAATAGAATTGAAAACCCAAACATTTCGAATTTTCCAAAACATTTTTCGAAGACATGAACATTTATGGAATTTGTGAACAAATTTTTTAAAGCACGAACAATTTTGAATCTTGAGAACAAATTTGGAAGCGCCAACTATTTTTTCAACCACGGACATTTTTTGAATCTTGAGAACAAACTTTGAAATGGAAAACAATTTTGAAATATCCCGAACAAATTTGGAAGCGCGAACAATTTTTTAAAGCACGAACATTTTTTGAATCTTGAGAACAAATTTTGAAACGAAGAACAATTCTGAAAAATCACGAACAAATTTGGAAGCGCGAACTTTTTTTAAAAAGTGAACAAAATATTGAAATCTGCTACATTTTTTGAATTTCGAAAGTTTTGAAATTTTTTGTGTAACGAAAACAATTTTTGAATTTTGAGAACATTTTTTCAAGAGCTGAACATTTTTTGAAAACATGAACAAAATTTCAAATTTTCGAGTTTTTTGAAGAAAAAAGAGAAGAAAAGAAAAAGAAATAACATAGAAAATCCTTTTTTTGTAAAACTGCAAACATGTTTTAGAAAAGACCAAAAAAATGTGATCCTGAAAAAGAAACAAAAAAAGAAATGAAAAAAGAAACCCAAAAAAGAAATGAAATAGAAAAACGAAAAAAATCGAAACAAATCTTCTCAAAAGAAAACCGTTAAACAGGTATAACTACAAAAAACCGGTTCAGGGAACCTTCTCGAAGGTTCCCAAAACCGGATGCCTCGCTATGGAATAGTGGGCCGGCCCGGTTCTCGCGCTCGGGGGGACGCCTGTTGCGAAACCTCGACATTTTGACGCAGTTAGCGTCGAATAGGATTTTCTGCAGTTCGCATGGAAGCGAGGGACAGAGGCATACCCTATTGCAGGCGCCGGTTATTACTGTTTCTGCTAACCGGTGCCTACATCCGCGTTAACTGGGCTCGGCCCGTTTTGCTGGGTTTTTTTCATTCTGTTTTTAGAGAAACTTCCCTGCGAGTGCTAGACTCTAGCCATTGTGTAAATATATTTCAGTCTTTTATTTTATTATATTTCACTTTGTTTTTTTTCTTTTTCTTTTTCCGTTTCTTCTGATCCTTTTACAACTTCCACGAACTTTTTCAAAAATTGATGAATTCCTTTTCAATGTCGATGAATTTTTTTCAGATCCAATGTTTCTTTTTCAAATCTGATGAACCTTTTTAAAATCCGATAAACTTTTTTTCAGATCCGATGAAATTTTTCCAATTTTGATGAACTTTTTTCAGATTTGATGAACTTTTCACAAAATCATTGAACTTTTTTTCAAATTCGATAAACTTTTTAAAAATTGCACGATTTTTTTTTCAAATTCAATGAACTTTTCTTAAAATTGCACGAACATTTTATAGAAAATGATGAACTGTTCTTCAAAATCCGTGAACATTTATGAATTCACATTTTTTTTCTTCATTTTTGTGAATGTTTTATTTTTGTTTCATAATACCAACGGCTGACTGGTTTTCTTTTAAATGTATGGACCTGTAAACAGCCAAACCCTATTCGGCGGAGAGCGCCCTCTGCGCCCGTTAAAGTTCAATTCACAAACGGGCGCATACCCCCCCCCCCCCCCCCCCCCCCCCACCCCCTCCGCTGGGCCGGGCCATGTAGTTTTTTTCTATTTTTTTCCAACACACCCCCCCCCCCCCCCCCCATCCGCTGGGCCGGGCTATGTAGTTTTTTTTCTATTTTTTTCCAAACCGCAAAAAAGTCCGCAAGTGCTGCGACTCGAACATGGGACGTCCTGTTTAATAACACACCGCAGTAACCACCCTGCCATTCCAACTGGAAATGCAAACTTTCATCTATTTATGTCTTTCTTTCTTTCTTCTATTTTCGTTTTTCGTTTTTCTTTTTTTCTTTCTTCCTAGGTTCGATGAACTTTTTTGAAATTCCTGAACTTCTTCTTCAAAATTGATGAACTTTTATCAATTTTGATGAAATTTTTTGAAATATGATGAACTTTTTCCAAATTTGCTGAACTATTTTGCAAATTTAATGAATTTTTTTAAAAAAATTCGATGACTTTTTTAGTATTGGTGAACTTTTTGAAAACAAAAGTCAATGAACCTTTTCAAATTGGTGAACTTTTTATCAAAATTGATGAACTTAAAAAAAATGATGAACCTTTTTCACATTCGTGAACTTTTTTCCAAATCCGATCAACTTTTTCCGAAAATGATGAACCTTTTTTCAAGTTTGCGAACTGTTTTTTCAAATTGATGAACCTTTTAAATTTGTGACTTTTTTTCAAAACTGATGAACACTTTTTATTTTTTGTAAGAACCTTTTTAAATATATGAAATTTGTTCAAGTTCATGTCTTTGTATTATGAATTCTTTTTTTCACTTTTATTGTAAAATAATATGTATAATATACTGGAATTACCTTACCTATTTAATGTTCTTGTAACAAGAGGCTCAAATACAATTTTATCCTTGGAAAACGATTGGGAACGGGACGCCGGCTGAACATTCCGCCGGTCGCCTGCGGCTTGTTGGATCGAGCGCGATCCTGTGGTTCAGCAGCTCTCTCCCCCATCTTATCCCTTCACATCTTCCTCATCCCCTTCGCAAATCCCGCTCATGGCGACCAGGCAACCACTCGAGAACCAAACGACGGAGCCGTGCCTCCTCTCTGACCTCACGCACTCCACCGGCAACCGGCGGAACGAGGTTTGGAATTCGCCGCGCGCTGCCGTCAGGCGCCAACTCCCTTTTCCAAATGCTACAACCGACATCCTAAAAGGCTACATCTAGTATCTTAAAAAGCTTCAACAACAGACAAGGAAGCTAAGGGCGGCCATGGCGCAACCGCAAAAAAGATGCAACTGAAAGATGAAAATGCTACATCTAGCACGTGAAAAAGCTTCAAACGGCACCTGAAAAAAGCGGGATTTGGGACGGAAGAGGGGCTTCAACGGACATGCATCGGAGCTGCAAACACTACTGAAAAATGCTACACTGACAACAAAGAAAGCTACAACCAGCTTTGAAAAAGATTCAACGGGATACGGGGTAGCTGGAGGTCGGCCACCGCGCAGCTGCAAATAGCTGCAAACGGCATCGAGAAAAGCTACAAACCGCTTCTGAAAAAGCTTCAAACAAAGAACATCTAGATAACAATGGCGAACGACGACGACGATGGAGCTGCGTGGTGGTGTTGCGACGGGCGTGCAGCTGGTGGCGATGCTGGAACCTCACCCGGCGGTGCTGCAACCAAGGGGGTGGGAGAGACGACGAGACGCAAAGGCATGAGGTGCTAGGGACGACTTTCTTTCGACCGCCCCGGCGGAGCTGCATCCGACGAGCTGCGGTGGCGAGGGTGCGGAACGGCGACGAGGAAGACCACTGGAGGGGACTGGAGGTGCTGCGACGAGCCCCCCGAGCGGAAGTTGCAGATCTAACCGAGGAAGAAGAAGGTGGAGGACGAATCATTTTTTTTGTTGCTCAGATCCTATGGCCAGGGCGACTCATATCTGACGGCTGGGGCACGACCGGCCGAAACTTTCGGCCGGCGCACCGGCGCAGATCGTTGCCCTTTATCCTTCGAATAGACAAAGAGATGATGTGGCGCAGTGGTTATTATCTTCGGCCAGGATGTTGGCGGGCACGGATCGAATCCTGCTTCTCCCGAATGCCCAGCGACCTATATGGGCCAGCCCACAGGGAGATGGTGCGTGGGCGCCAGCTAGGGGAACTGGCGCCCGCAGCGCCAATTAGGAGCTCCCAGGGACGCAGGGAGGGCAACAGCCGCTGCTCCGTCAGGTCGCGAGCGCGCGTAGCCGTGTAGCGACAGAGCCAACTGTTGCCCCGTCATGGCGTTACACTGCCTAGCCGTCGAGGCGGCAGAGCCAGCCGCGGCCACGTACAGGGTGTGACGCCCCCGCCGTCAAAGCCGTCGAGACCGTTGAGCCGCGGACCAAGCATCGTCGATGCCGCCGATTCTTCTCGGAAGATTGCTCTGCTTCTTGCCTCGTGGCATTGGTTTGGTGCTTGCTTTCCTCTACAGGTGTCTGAAGTTTCAGGTGTGCAGAAACTACATATTCAGTTGTGCAGAGAAGCGGCAACACTGCGAAATGCCAAACTGAGCTTGTAATTGATGTGAATTGAGTGTATATTCCAATGAATAGTGTGATTGAATATTGTATCCAGATTGTAATCATGTGAGTGTGGAGTTTAGTGAATTTGAGTGTGATTATTGTTACAAAATATTGAATGTGAATCAATGAAGTTTTGTGTACTGTAACTATTGTATTGTTCTGATCAAAGATTGTTCATTTGAGAGCATAATAGTGATGTTGTTAATTACAGAGGATAGCACCTGTTGTTAACAATTTGAGAACATGTCCTTTCAGGAATACAATGACTTGCAAGTCATAATTCTTGTTTTGACTGCTGAATGTACAATGAGCATGCATAGGTAACTTGCAGGTGCATTGAACAAAAGAGATGACAACCCAGTGAGTAATACTCCCTCCGTTCCAAAATAATTGTCTTTCTAGCCATCTCAAATGGACTACAACATACGGATGTATGTAGACATGTTTTAAGTGTAGATTCACTCATTTTGCTCCGTATGTAGTCACTTGTTGAAATCTCTAGAAAGACAATTATTTAGGAACGGAGGGAGTACCTTTGAAATGCATGGCAAAAATGGATTGAGCAACTAGAACCTAAAACTGAACTGAACTGAATGGCCAAATTTGCCAAAACCATGCTTGTTACAGTAGTGCTTCACCATGACCCAGTAAATAGATCATCTGTAAATGGTCCCTGAAAATTAAATAAGTAAATTCTTTATTAACAAATATCATCTCAAGATTTGTAAACTGATGAGGACATGACTACCTTGGATACGACCAAAAATTGCATACATGTATATTTGTGAGGTGATTTATAATGCAAACTATGCAATAAGTTATTTATGTCATCCATGACAAAAATACTTCACAAACTTTTGTGTCATGTCTAATTGCAGGTGTATGGGACATTTATACAATCCACATATGAAAATAAGGGGAAAGGAGAAGTATAGGTGCTTTTCAAAAAGTCCTCTCACGTCACTTTGTGGCCAAGAGAAGACAGAGTCCAAGTCTCTCACGTTCTGGATTCAGATTCGGACTGCACAGACATACCTGGCTCAAAATGCCAAGTACTCTTTCATACGGACTCCGAATTGGGTGATTCTTTTTTTGTTGGAAAGTAGATTCCGTGCTCTTTCCAGCCCAATTGGATTCACCTTAAAAATCTTCTGGAGCGTTGAGTTATCGACGGAACAATCTAATGCTGCAGCAGAATCCGAGCCAAACTACAAGTCCAAAGGTGTTGCATCACCTCCACTTGGTCCCATGATCCTTGTACGACCTAGGGTTAGTTTTAGGCTGCCTTGGGATGTCCTCCCACATCCTTGGGCGCAACCCCTTGCTCCTATATAAGTAGATCCATCTAGTAGCTTTTTTCTTGAGATTTGTTTAGTTAAAAGTTAGCCATTACAACTTCGTGTACTTCGTTTGTGTCCAACGACCAGACCAAGACCGCTCTCGGATCCCCACCTTTATCAATACTTCATCTATATTCGCAATGTTCAGATTGCTTTATCATATGCTTGCTTGTTCTTTGATTGCGTGCATGAATAGACCTTCGTGGTCAGGCTGATCGTGCTTCCGGCATCATCAGTAACCTCAAGAGATTGGTTTAGTGATTGCTAAGACGCAACGTCGTGTACGTTTGTAGTCGGATCGTCAAAGTTGAATCCATCAAATCGATAGTTATCATGTCATCGAAAGACCGGGACACCCCGCCTCTATCATAAACTAACTATATGGGCAAGATTACCTCCAACAATTGAGTGAAGGTAAGATTGTCCTTGTAATCTTGAGACTGAGACTCCTTCCCATTGTCCTTATAAACCATAACATCTGTAAATTGTCCAGCACCACTACTTACCTCTTCCCCAGCCTCTTGTTTCTTCTAATCAAAGAATATTTGAGGGTTATGATAATTAATGAGCATAATAATAACATTGCAAAGACAATATAGGTGGTGGTCTCCTCATAAATAATTTAGGCAACTTTTTCCTTGAGTCAAATTCTGAATTTAGTTCATTATTCCTTTTCCCTTGCACAACCCTTTCAAAATGCTTAAAGAACCAAATGATATCAAAATCAGATTTGAAATGGATTTTCAAGTCATTATTCATACTTTCACTCAATTGTGTACTTCTCATTCCCAATGTGAAGATGTCCTTCATATAACATTCAACCCAATTTTCTTTTAACTTACATATACTATCTAACCAGGTTTGCTTGCTCACCTTTTTCCTCATGAGGTCAAACTTCTGTTCAAATTCTGCGATTCTTCACTCAAACATGCACGCACTAAAATCTGATAGAATACTTGTTTCTTCATCCTCCTCTTCATTCTCCTCCTCATTCTTCTCTTTCTTCTTCCCTTTTTTCTTCTCCCTTTTCTTCTCTTCATTCTTCTCTTCATCCTTCTCTTCACGTAGATGTCTGACAACATTCTGCATAATGTGAAAGGTGCATAATCCATGCCATGCTTCTATAAACACTTCCCCAACCGCCCTTCCCTTGCAACATCTTGATCTGTATAGAATGTTTTAGGCCCCTTTCCTTTATGAGCTATTAGAAATGCCTCAAACAACCACTTGAAGGATGCAAATGTTTCATCATACATGAGAGCCGCACCAAAAACTACAATTTCTCTAAAATGGTTGAAACCAACAAAGACACCAAAGGGCCTGTTCTCCTTGTTTGTTCCAAAAGTAGCGTCAAAACTAACAAATTACCAAAATATGCATAGTCCAGGATCATCTTAATTAGCATCAACCCAAAATATGTTTGCTATTTGTTCTTTACAATCCATTTGTAGTGCATATTAGAATGACGGGCTTTCAGCAATTTTGTCTTGAAAATACTTAAGCATGCTGCTACCTGCTTGACCATACGCCATTTCTAAAGGAAATATGCCCTAGAGGCAATAATAAAGTTATTATTTATTTCCTTATTTCATGATAAATGTTTATTATTCATGCTAGAATTGTATTAACCGGAAACATAATACATGTGCGAATACATAGACAAACATAGTGTCACTAGTATGCCTCTACTTGACTAGCTCATTGATCAAAGATGGTTAAGGTTTCTTAACCATAGACATGAGTTGTCATTTGATAAACGGGATCACATCATTGGGAGAATGATGTGATTGACTTGACCCATTCCGTTAGCTTAGCACTTGATCGTTTTAGTTTACTGCTATTGCTTTCTTCATGACTTATACATCTTCCTATGACTGTGAGATTATGCAACTCCCGATTACCGGAAGAACACTTTGTGTGCTACCAAATGTCACAACGTAACTAGATGACTATAAAGGTGCTCTACAGGTGTCTCCGATGGTACTTGTTGAGTTGGCATAGATCAAGATCAGGATTTGTCACTCTGATTGTCGGAGAGGTATCTCTGGGCCCTCTCGGTAATGCACATCACTATAAGCCTTGCAAGCAATGTGACTAATGAGTTAGTTGCGGGATGATGCATTACAGAACGAGTAAAGAGACTTGCCGGTAACGAGATTGAGCTAGGTATTGAGATACCGACGATCGAATCTCGGGCAAGTAACATACCGATGACAAAGGGAACAACGTATATTGTTATGCGGTTTGACCGATAAAGATCTTCGTAGAATATGTAGGAGCCAATATGGACATTTAGGTTCCACTATTGGTTATTGACCGGAGACGTGTCTCGGTCATGTCTACATAGTTCTCGAACCCGTAGGGTCCGCACGCTTAATGTTCGGTGACGATCGGTAATATGAGTTTATGTGTTTTGATGTACCGAAGGTAGTTCGGAGTCTTGGATATGATCACGGACATGACGAGGAGTCTCGAAATGGTCGAGACACAAAGATCGATATATTGGATGACTATGTTTGGACTTCAGAAGGGTTCCGGGCAAGTTCGGACAAATACCGGAGTACCAGGGGGTTACCGGAAGCCCCCGGGGAGTGTAATGGGCCTATTGGGCCTTAGTGGAGAAGAGGAGGGGTGGCCAGGGCAGGCCGCCCCCCCTCCCCTCTAGTCCGAATTGGACAAGGAGGGGGGCGGCACCCCCCCCCCTTTTCCTTTCCCCTCTCTCCTACTCCTACTCTTGGAAGGGTTGGAGTCCTACTCCCACCGGGAGTAGGACTCCCCTTGGGGCGCGCCTAGGAGGGTCGGCCCCTCCCCCTCCTTCACTCCTTTATATACGGAGGAGGGGGGCACCCCATAGACACACAAGTTGATCATTGATCTTTAGCTGTGTGCGGTGCCCTCCTCCACCATAATCCACCTCGGTCATATCGTAACGGTGCTTAGGCGAAGCCCTGCGTCGGTAGCTTCATCAACATCGTCATCACGCCGTCGTGCTTACGGAACTCTCCCTCGAAGCTCTATTGGATCATTAGTTCGTGGGACGTCACCGAGCTGAACGTGTGCAGATCGCGGAGGTGCCGTACGTTCGATACTAGGATCGGTTGATCGTGAAGACGTACGACTAGATCAACCGCGTTGTCATAACGCTTCCGCTTATGGTCTACGAGGGTACGTGGACGACACTCTCCCCTCTCATTGCTATGCATCACCATGATCTTGCGTGTGCGTAGGATTTTTTTTTGAAATTACTACGTTCCCCAACAGTAGTATTAGAGCCAGGTTTTTGCGTAGATGTTATATGCACGAGTAGAACACAAGTGAGTTGTGGGCGATACTAGTCATAATGCTTACCAGCATGTCATACTTTGATTCGGCGGTATTATTGGATGAAGCGGCCCGGACCGACATTACGCGTACGCTTACGCGAGACTGGTTCTACCGACGTGCTTCGCACATAGGTGGCTGGCGGGTGTCAGTTTCTCCAACTTTAGTTGAATCGAGTGTGGCTACGTCGGATCCTTGTGAAGATTAAAACAACACATACTTGACGAAATATCGTTTTGGTTTTGATGCGTAAGTAAGAACGGTTCTTGCTTAGCCCGTAGCAGCCACGTAAAACTTGCAACAACAAAGTAGAGGACGTCTTTTTGTAGGGCATGTTGTGATGTGATATGGTCAAGAGATGATTTTATATTTTATTGTATGAGATGATCATGTTTTGTAACGGAGTTATCGGCAACTGGCAGGAGCCATATGGTTGTCGCTTTATTGTATGAAATGCAATCGCCATGTAATTGCTCTACTTTATCACTAAGCGGTAGCGATAGTCGTAGAAGCAATAGTTTGCAAGACAACAACGATGCTATGATGGAGATCAAGGTGTCACGCCCGGTGACGATGGTGATCATGACGGTGCTTTGGAGATGAAGATCAAAGGCACAAGATGATGATGGCCATATCATATCACTTATAATGATTGCATGTGATGTTTATCTTTTAGGCATCTTATTTTGCTTTGATTGACGGTAGCATTATAAGATGATCTCTCACTAAATTTCAAGGTGTAAGTGTTCTCCCTGAGTATGCACCGTTGCCAAAGTTCGTCGTGTTGAGACACCACGTGATGATCGGGTGTGATAAGCTCTATGTTCACATACAATGGGTGCAAGCCAGTTTTGCACACGCAGAAATACTTGGGTTAAACTTGACGATCCTACCATATGCAGATATGGCCTCGGAACACTGAGACCGAAAGGTTGAGCATGAATCATATAGTAGATATGATCAACATAGTGATGTTCACCATTGAAAACTACTCCATTTCACGTGATGATCGGACATGGTTTAGTTGATTTGGATCACGTGATCACTTAGATGATTAGAGGAATGTCTATCTAAGTGGGAGTTCTTAAGTATTTTGATTAATTGAACTTTAATTTATCATGAACTTTGTACCTGATAGTATTTTGCTTGTCTATGTTGTTGTAGATAGATGGCTCGTGCTGTTATTCCGTTGAATTTTAATGCGTTCCTTGAGATAGCTAAGTTGAAAGATGATGGTAGCAATTACACGGACTGGGTCCGTAACTTGAGGATTATCCTCATTTCTGCACAGAAGAATTACGTCCTGGAAGCACCACTGGGTGCCAGGCCTACTGCAGATGCTGCTGATGATGTTAAGAATGTCTGTAGAGTAAAGCTGATGACTACTTGATAGTTCAGTGTGCCATGCTTTATGGCTTAGAACCGGGACTTCAACGATGTTTTGAACGTCGTGGAGCATATGACATGTTCCAGGAGTTGAAGTTAATATTTCAAGCAAATGCCCGGATTGAGAGATATGAAGTCTCCAATAAGTTCTACAGCTGTAAGATGGAGGAGAACAGTTCTGTCAGTGAACATATACTCAAAATGTCTGGGTATAATAATCACTTAATTCAACTGGGAGTTAATCTTCCGGATGATAGTGTCATTGATAGAATTCTTCAATCACTGCCACCAAGCTACAAGAGCTTTGTGATGAACTATAATATGCAAGGGATGGATAAGACAATTCCCGAGCTCTTCGCGATGCTAAAGGCTGCGGAGGTAGAAATTAAGAAGGAGCATCAAGTATTGATGGTCAACAAGACCACCAGTTTCAAGAAAAAGGGTAAAGAGAAGAAGAAGGGGAACTTCAAGAAGAACGGCAAACAAGTTGCTGCTCAGGAGAAGAAACCCAAGTCTGGACCTAAGCCTGAGACTGAGTGCTTCTACTGCAAAGGGATTGGCCACTGGAAGCGGAACTGCCCCAAGTATTTGGCGGATAAGAAGGATGGCAAAGTGAACAAAGGTATATGTGATATACATGTTATTGATGTGTACCTTACTAAAGCTCGCAGTAGCACCTGGTTATTTGATACTGGTTCTATTGCTAATATTTGCAACTCGAAGCAGGGACTACGGATTAAGCGAAGATTGGCTAAGGACGATGTGACGATGCGCGTGGGAAATGGTTCCAAAGTCGATGTGATCGCGGTCGGCACACTACCTCGACATCTACCTTTGGGATTAGTTTTAGACCTGAATACTTGTTATTTGGTGCCAGCGTTAAGCATGAACATCATATCTGGATCTTGTTTGATGCGAGACAGTTATTCATTTAAATCTGAGAATAATGGTTGTTTTGTTTATATGAGTAATCTTTTATGGTCTGCACCCTTGAAGAGTGGTCTATTTTTGTTGAATCTCGATTGTAGTGATACACATATTCATAATGTTGAAGCCAAAAGTTGCAGAGTTGATAATGATAGTGCAACTTATTTGTGGCACTGCTGTTTAGGTCATATTGGTATAAAGCGCATGAAGAAACTCCATACTGATGGACTTTTGGAATCACTTGATTGTGAATCACTTGGTACTTGCGAACCATGCCTCATGGGCAAGATGACTAAAACGCCGTTCTCCGGAACAATGGAGCGAGCAATAGATTTGTTGGAAATCATACATACTGATGTATGTGGTCCGATGAATATTGAGGATCGCGCGGGTATCGTTATTTTCTCACCTTCATAGATGATTTAAGCAGATATGGGTATATCTACTTAATGAAACATAAGTCTGAAACATTTGAGAAGTTCAAAGAATTTCATAGTGAAGTGGAAAATCATTGTAGCAAGAAAATAAAGTTTCTACGATCTGATCGTGGAGGAGAATATTTGAGTTACGAGTTTGGTCTTCATTTGAAACAATGCGGAATAGTTTCGCAACTCACGCCACCCGGAACACCACAGCGTAATGGTGTGTTCGAACGTCGTAACCGCACTTTATTAGATATGGTGCAATCTATGATGTCTCTTACATATCTACCGCTATCATTTTGGGGTTATGCTTTAGAGACGGCTACATTCACGTTAAATAGGGCACTATCTAAATCCGTCGAGACGACGCCTTATGAACTGTGGTTTGGCAAGAAACCAAAGTTGTCATTTCTTAAAGTTTGGGGCTGCGATGCTTATGTGAAAAAGCTTCAACCTGATAAGCTCGAACCCAAATCGGAGAAATGTGTCTTCATAGGATACCCAAAGGAGACTGTTGGGTACACCTTCTGATACAACCACGCGTAATTTAAATTCAGAGATCGACGCGGTTTCGACTGGAGCTGATATGGAGCGATGTATATCAAAATACCCACAGTTAAGTTTTGAATATGAGCAACCACTAGTAGATAGATGCATGCATGCTGAAGCATTGCAAGTGATGTGCATCAGGAGAGAAGAGAAGCCTGTTCAGGTTAAGATGATAATTGCTTCGGTGTTAGACTTTCATGCATCAAGAGGAAACGTAGGAAAAGAATACTTTAGTTATTTTGGTAAGCTACGTTCAGGAGGAGGCACCAAGGAGTCCAACGTAAGAATCAAAAGAAGAAGAATATTATTCTTTCTTTTCCTACCAATCAAGGAAGCCATGTACGTGAGAAGGCCATTTATTTGGGAGTTTTTGAGCTTGAAGGATATTGGTTGGGGCCCACCCGGATTGACCCAACGCATGCACAAACCAGCTCATGCACGAAAGCTAGTACTAGTTTTATTTTGTTTCAGCCTTTCAAGTCGGTTTAGATATGCTTACATGTTACCTTCCGTTTTAAGTACGTAGCAAGTCTTGCTTTCCAAGATAGTTAGGGTGCAGCTATTATATAAAGCCAAACTAGTTCTTTGTAAAAGGGAGGTGATATTTTGATAATAAACACGATGTGTTTTTAGGGTAGACACCTGTATTGAGTTTTGGGGGAAGCTGTCTAAAAATCCCTAAGTTTTGGAGGAAGCTTTAGAAAACCTCTTTGTTGCGATTTCTGCAAGGAAATTGTTTTGCGCGTGAGTACCGTCGTCGAGATTGGTTTTCTCGTGCTGGACCATCAGGTTCAATCCCTCTATTTCGCGTACATAACGTGCATGGGCGAGAGGTTATTGCTGCTGAAGGTGGGCTGTTGTGAAAGATCGGGCCGCAACAACAGAGATCGGATCTCGCCATCGAGGTTCGGTCTATATCACCTTCTATCACAGATACGAAGGCAAGACATTCGTTGCTAAGAATGGATCCTTTCTAGAGAAGGAGTTTCTCTCGAAAGAAGTGAGTGGGAGGAAAGTAGAACTTGATGAGGTAACTGTACCTGCTCCCTTATTGAAAGTAGTTCATCACAGAAACCGGTTCCTGTGACATCTACACCAATTTGTGAGGAAGCTAATGATATTGATCAAGAAACTTCAGATCAAGTTACTATTGAACCTCGTAGGTCAACCAGAGTAAGATTCGCACCAGAGTGGTACGGTAATCCTATTCTGGAGGTCATGTTACTTGACCATGGCGAACCTACGAACTATGAAGAAGCGATGGTGAGCCCAGATTCCACAAAATGGCTTGAGGCCATGAAATCTGAGATGGGATCCATGTATGAGAACAAAGTGTGGATTTGGTTGACTTGCCCGATGATCGGCAAGCCATAGAGAATAAATGGATCTTCAAGAAGAAGACTGACGCTAATGGTAATGTTACTGTCTACAAAGCTCGACTTGTTGCAAAAGGTTTTCGACAAGTTCAAGGAGTTGACTACGATGAGACTTTCTCACCTGTAGTGATGCTTAAGTCTGTCCGAATCATGTTAGCAATTGCCGCATTTTATGATTATGAAATTTGGCAAATGAATGTCAAAACTACATTCCTGAATGAATTTCTAGAAGAAGAGTTGTATATGATGCAACTAGAAGGTTTTGTCGATCCAAAAGGTGCTAACAAAGTGTGCAAGCTCGAGCGATCCATTTATGGACTGCTGCAGGCCTCTCGGAGTTGGAATAAACGTTTTGATAGTGTGATCAAAGCATATGGTTTTATACAAACTTTTGGAGAAGCCTGTATTTACAAGAAAGTGAGTGGGAGCTCTGTAGCATTTCTAATACTATATGTGGACGACATATTGTTGATTGGAAATGATATAGAATTTCTGGATAGCATAAAAGGATACTTGAATAAAAGTTTTTCAATGAAAGACCTCGGTGAAGCTGCTTATATATTAGGCATCAAGATCTATAGAGATAGATCAAGACGCTTAATTGGACTTTCACAAAGCACATACCTTGATAAAGTTTTGAAAAAGTTCAAAATGGATCAAGCAAAGAAAGGGTTCTTGCCTGTATTACAAGGTGTGAAGTTGAGTCAGACTGAATGCCCGGCCACTGCAGAAGATAGAGAGAAAATGGAAAGTGTTCCCTATGCTTCAGCCATAGGCTCTATCATGTATGCAATGCTGTGTACCAGACCTGATGTGTGCCTTGCTATTAGTTTAGTAGGGAGGTACAAAAATAATCCAGGAGTGGATCACTGGACAGCGGTCAAGAACATCCTGAAATACCTGAAAAGGACTAAGGATATGTTTCTCGTTTATGGAGGTGACGAAGAGCTCATCGTAAATGGTTACGTCAATGCAAGCTTTGACACTGATCCGGACGATTCTAAATCGCAAACTGGATATGTGTTTATATTGAACGGTGGAGCTGTCAGTTGGTGCAGTTTTAAACAAAGCGTCGTGGCGGGATCTACGTGTGAAGCAGAGTACATAGCTGCATCGGAAGCAGCAAATGAAGGAGTCTGGATGAAGGAGTTCATATTCGATCTAGGTGTCATACCTAGTGCATCGGATCCAACGAAAATCTTTTGTGACAATACTGGTGCAATCGCCTTGGCAAAGGAATCCAGATTTCACAAGAGAACCAAGCACATCAAGAGACACTTCAATTCCATCCGTGATCAAGTCCAGGTGGGAGACATAGAGATTTGCAAGATACATACTGATCTGAATGTTGCAGACCCGTTGACTAAGCCTCTCTCACGAGCAAAACATGATCAGCACCAAGACTCCATGGGTGTTAGAATCATTACTGTGTAATCTAGATTATTGACTCTAGTGCAAGTGGGAGACTGCTACGTCTTGAGCTTGCATTGGTTTTCCTTGAAGAGGAAAGGGTGATGCAGCAATAGTAGCGTAAGTATTTCCCTCAGTTTTTGAGAACCAAGGTATCAATCCAGTAGGAGGCTCCTCAAAAGTCCCATGCACCTACACAAACAATCAAGAACTCGCAACCAATGCAATAAAGGGGTTGTCAATCCCTTCACGGCCACTTGCGAAAGTGAGATCTGATAGAGACAATATGATAAGATAAATATATTTTTGGTATTTTATGATATAGATAGGAAAGTAAAGATGCAAATAAAAGTAGATTGAAAGCTTATATGATAAAAGGTAGACCCTGGGGCCATAGGTTTCACTAGTGGCTTCTCTCGAGATAGCATAAGTATTACGGTGGGTGAACAAATTACTGTCGAGCAAATGATAGGAAAGTGAATAATTATGAGATTATCTAGGCATGATCATGTATATAGGCATCACGTCCGTGACAAGTAGACCGACTCCTGCCTGCATCTACTACTATTACTCCACGCATCGACCGCTATCCAGCATGCATCTAGAGTATTAAGTTCATAAAGAACAGAGTAACACATTAAGAAAGATGACATGATGTAGAGGGATAAACTCATGCAATATGATGTAAACCCCATCTTTTTATCCTCGATGACAACAATACAATACGTGCCTTGCTGCCCCTGCTGTCACTGGGAAAGGACACCGCAAAATTGAACCGAAAGCTAAGCACTTCTCCCATTGCAAGAAAGATCAATCTAGTAGGCCAAACCAAACTGATAATTCGAAGAGAGTTGCAAAGATAATTAATCACACATAAAAGAATTCAGAGGAGATTCAAATATTTCTCATAGATAAACTTGATCATAAACCCACAATTCATCGGATCTCAACAAACACACCGCAAAAAGAGTTACATCGAATAGATCTCTAAGAAGATCAAGGAGAACTTTGTATTGATATTCAAAGAGAGAGAAGAAGCCATCTAGCTAATAACTATGGACCCGAAGGTCTGTGGTAAACAACTCACAACTCATCGGAAGGGCTATGGTGTTGATGTAGAAGCCCTCCATGGTCGATTCCCCCTCCGACAGAGCGCCGGCGAAGGCTCCAAGATGGGATCTCGCGGATACAGAAGGTTACGGCGGTGGAAATAGTTTTTCGTGGTCTTCTCTAATGTTTTCGGGGTACATGGGTATATATAGGAGGAATAAGTAGGTCGGTGGACGCTCGAGGGGCCAACGAGGGTGGGGGGGGGGGCGCCCAGCCCTAGGGGGCGCGCCGGGCACCCTCGTGGTCGCCTCGCTTGTTTCTTGACTTCCACTCCAAGTCCTTTGGATCACGTTTGTTCCAAAAAGATCGCTCCCAAATGTTTCATACTGTTTGGACTCCGTTTGATATTCCTTTTCTTCGAAACACTGAAATAGGCAAAAAAAACAGCAATTCGGACTGGGCCTCCGGTTAGTAGGTTAGTCCCAAAAATGATATAAAAGTGTAGAGTAAAGCCCATAAACATCCAAAACAATTAATATAATAGCATGGAACAATAAAAAAATTATAGATATGTTGGAGACGTATCAGGCATCCCCAAGCTTAATTCCTGCTCGTCCTCAAGTAGGTAAATGATAAAAACAGAATTTTTGATGTGGAATGCTACCTAGCATAATTCTCAATGTAATTTTCTTTATTGTGGCATGATTGTTCAGATCCAAATGATTCAAGATAAAAGCTTATAAAACATAAAAATAATCATGTCTTATCAAAATAGCATAGCCAAAGAAAGCTTATCCCTACAAAATCATATAGTTAGGCCATGCTTCATTTTCATTACACAAAATACTCCCATCATGCACAACCCCGGTTTCAGCCAAGCAATTGGTTCATACTTTTTAACGCGCTTCAGCTTTTTCAACTCTTACGCAATACATGAGCGCAAGCCGTGGACATAACACTATATGTGGTATATGGTGGTGGTTGCGAAGACAAAAAGGGAGAAGATAATCTCACATCAACTAGGAGTATCAGCGGGCTATGGAGATGCCCATCAATAGATATCAATATGAGTGAGTAGGGATTGCCATGCAACGGATGCACTAGAGCTATAAATGTATGAAAGCTCAACAAAAGAAACTAAGTGGGGGTGCATCCAACTCGCTTGCTCACGAAGACCTAGGGCATTTTGAGGAAGCCCATCATTGGAATATACAAGCCAAGTTCTATAATTAAAAATTCCCACTTAATATATGAAAGTGACAACACAGGGACTCTCTATCATGAAGATCATGGTGCTACTTTGAAGCATAAGTGTGGAAAAGAGATAGTAGCATTGTCCCTTCTCTCTTTTTCTCTCATTTTCTTATTTGGCCTTTCTCTTTTTTTTGATGGGCTCTTTGGCCTTTTTATAAAAAAAAGTCCAAAGTCTCATCCCGACTTGTGAGGGAATCATAGTCTCCATCATCCTTTCCTCACTGGGACGATGCTCTAATAATGAAGATCATCACACTTTTATTGATTTACAACTCAAGAATTACAACTCAATACTTAGAACAAAATATGACTCTATATGAATGCCTCCGGCGGTGTACCGGGATATGCAATGAATCAAGAGTGACATGTATGAAAAATTATGAAGGTGGCCTTGCCACAAATATAATGTCAACTACATGATCATGCAAAGAGAAATATGACAATGATGGAACGTGTCATAATAAACGAAATAGTGGAAAGTTGCATTGCAATATATCTCGGAATGGCTATGGAAATGCCATAATAGGTAGGTATGGTGGCTGTTTTGAGGAAGATAAATAATAGGTGCATGATACCGGCGAAAGTTGCGCGGCATAATAGAGGCTAGCAAAGTGGAAGGCTGAGTGTGCGTATATCCATGGACTCACATTAGTCATAAAGAACTCATATACTTATTGCAAAAGTCTACTTGCCCTCAAAACAAAGTACTACTACGCATGCTCCTAGGGGAAGGGTTGGTAGGAGTTAACCATCGCGCGATCCCGACCTCCACTCATAAGGAAGACAATTAAAAGAGCACCCCATGCAACAAATTTGTCACACAACTTTTACCATACGTCCATGCTACGGGACTTGCAAACTTCAACACAAGTATTTCTCAACTTCATAATTACCCAACTAGCATGACTCTAACATTAACACCTTTATATCTCAAAACGATTATCAAGCATCAAATTGATCCTAGTGTTTAATGCACTTTCTATGATAGTTTTTATTATACCCAACTTGGATGCTCATCATTCTAGGACCAAATTTATAACCATAGAAAATACCATGCTGTTCTAAAAGACTCTCAAAATAATATTAGTGAAGCATAAGAGATCAACAATTTCTTCAAAATTAAGCCACCGCCGTGCTCTAAAAGATATAAGTGAAGTACTAGAGCAAAAACTATCTAGCTCAAGAGATATAAGTGAAGCACATAGAGTGTTCTAATAAATTCTAATCAAGTGGGCTTCTCCCAAAAGGTGTGTACAGCAAGGATGATTATGAAAAACTAAAAAGCAAAGACTAATATCATACAAGACGCTCCAAGCAAAACACATATCATGTGGCGAATAAAAATATAGCTCCAAGTAAAGTTACCGATAGACGAAGACGAAAGAGGGGATGCCTTCCGGGGCATCCCCAAGCTTAGGATTTTGGTTATACTTGAATGTCTTGGGGTGCCATGGGCATCCCCAAGCTTAGGCTCTTGCCACTCCTTCTTCCATAGTCCATCAAATCTTTACCCAAAACTTGAAAACTTCACAACACAAAACTCAACAGGAAATCTCATAAGCTCCGTTAGTGCAAGAAAGAAAAACCACCACATAAGGTACTTTTAACTCATTATTTATTTATATTGGTGTTAAACCTACTGTATTCCAACTTCTCTATGGTTCATACCCCTATATACTAGCCATAAATGCATCAAAATAAGCAAACAACACACGAAAAACAGAATCTGTCAAAAACAGAACAGTCTGTAGAAATCTGTAACTCTCGAATACTTCTGGAACTTTACAAATCCTACCAAAATAGGAAGTCCTGGAAAATTTATCTATTGATCTACAGAAAAAAGAATCAACGCAAAAGCACGTTTCTGTGAATTACTAAAATTATTTTCGTGTGTGCAAAGTTTTTGTTTTTCAGCAGAATCAAATTAACTATTACCATAGGTTATCCTATAGGTTCTACTTGGCACAAACACTAATTAAAACATAAAAACACATCTAAATAGAAGGTAGATGCAAAATTTATTACTAAACAGAAGCAAAAACAAAAAATAAAAATAAAATTGGGTTGCCTCCCAACTAGCGCTATCATTTAACGCCCCTAGCGAGGCATAAAAGCGAGGATAGATCTAAGTAGTGCCATCTTTGGCACTGAATTCATAAGTAGCCCGCATGATAGGTTCATAAGGTAATTTGACTTTCTTCCTTGGAAAGTGCTTCATGCCTTTCCTTAATGGAAATCGGAATCTAATATTCCCTTCCTTCATATCAATAATTGCACCAATCGTTCTAAAGGAAATGTCTATCAATAATAATAGGACATGAAAGATTGCAATCTATATCAACAACGATAAAATCTACGGGCACATAGTTCCTATTTGCAACAATAAGAACATCACTGATTCCGAAGGAAATATGCCCTAGAGGCAATAATAAAGTTATTATTTATTTCCTTATTTCATGATAAATGTTTATTATTCATGCTAGAATTGTATTAACCGGAAACATAATACATGTGTGAATATATAGACAAACAGAGTGTCACTAGTATGCCTCTACTTGACTAGCTCATTAATCAAAGATGGTTATGTTTTCTAACCATAGACATGTGTAGTCATTTGATTAACGGGATCACATCATTAGAAGAATGATGTGATTGACTTGACCCATTCCGTTAGCCTAGCACTTGATCGTTTAGTATGTTGCTATTGCTTTCTTCATGACTTATACAAAGTTCCTACAACTATGAGATTATGCAACTCCCGTTTACCGGAGGAACACTTTGTGTGCTACCAAACGTCACAATGTAACTGGGTGATTATAAAGGTGCTCTACAGGTGTCTCCGAAGGTACATGTTGGGTTGGCGTAATTCGAGATTAGGTTTTGTCACTCCGATTGTCGGAGAGGTATCTCTAGGCCCTCTCGGTAATACACATCACTTAAGCCTTGCAAGCATTGTAACTAATGAGTTAGTTACGGGATGAAGTATTACGGAACGAGTAAAGAGACTTGCCGGTAACGAGATTGAACTAGGTATTGGATACCAACGATCGAATCTCGGGCAAGTAACATACCGATGACAAAGGGAACAACGTATGTTGTTATGCGGTTTGACCGATAAAGATCTTCGTAGAATATGTAGGAACCAATATGGACATCTAGGTTCCACTATTGGTTATTGACCGAGAATAGTTCTAGGTCATGTCTACATAGTTCTCGAACCCGTAGGGTCCGCACGGTTAACGTTACGATGACAGTTATATTATGAGTTTATGAGTTTTGATGTACCGAAGGAGTTCGGAGTCCCAGATGAGATCGGGGACATGACGAGGAGTCTCGAAATGGTCGAGACGTAAAGATCGATATATTGGAGGACTATATTCGGAGTTCGGAAAGGTTCCAAGTGATTCGGGTATTTTCGGGGGTACCAGGGAGTTACGGGAATACGAGGAAGAAGCAATGGGCCTCATGGGCCAAGTGGTGGAAGAGAGGAGGAAGGGCGCGCGGCCCCCCTACCCCAAACCGAATTGGACTAGGGGGCCGGCCCCCCTTTCCTTCTTCTCCTTCCTCTCCTTCCTTCTCCTTCTCCTCCCCTTCCTTCCCTTCTCCTAGTAGGACTTGGAAAGAGGGGGGAATCCTACTTGGAGTAGGATTGCCCCCCTTGGGCGCGCCTCCTCCTCCTTGGTCAGCCCTCCTCCCCTTGCTCCTTTATATACGGGGGCAGGGGCACCCCATGACACACAAGTTGATCTACGAATCGTTCCTTAGCCGTGTGCGGTGCCCCCCTCCACCATATTCCACCTCGGTCATATCGTCGTGGAGTTTAGGCGAAGCCCTGCGCCGATAGAGCATCATCATCGTCACCACGCCGTCGTGCTGACGGAACTCATCCCCGAAGCTTTGCTGGATCGGATCCCGGGGATCATCATCGAGCTGAACGTGTGCTGAACTCGGAGGTGCCGTATGTTCGGTACTTGGATCGGTCGGATCGTGAAGACGTACGACTACATCAACCGCGTTGTGCTAACGCTTCCGCTTACGGTCTACGAGGGTACGTAGACAACACTCTCCCCTCTCGTTGCTATGCCATCACCATGATCTTGCATGTGCGTAGGAAATTTTTTGAAATTACTACGTTCCCCAACAGTGGTATCAGAGCCTAGGTTTTATGCGTTGATGTTATATGCACGAGTAGAACACAAGTGAGTTGTGGGCAATACAAGTCATACTGCTTACCAGCATGTCATACTTTGGTTCGGCGGTATTGTTGGATGAAGCGGCCCGGACCGACATTACGCGTACGCTTACACGAGACTGGTTTTACCGCCGTGCTTTGCACACAGGTGACTAGCGGGTGTCAGTTTCTCCAACTTTAGTTGAACCAAGTGTGGCTACGCCCGGTCCTTGCGAAGGTTAAAACAACACCAACTTGACAAACTATCGTTGTGGTTTTGATGCGTAGGTAAGAATGGTTCTTGCTCAGCCCGTAGCAGCCACGTAAAATTTGCAACAACAAAGTAGAGGACGTCTAACTTGTTTTTGCAGGGCATGTTGTGATGTGATATGGTCAAGACGTGATAAGATATAAGTTGTTGTATGAGATGATCATGTTTTGTTGAAGTTATCGGCTACTGGCAGAAGCCCTATGGATATCTCTTTGTTGCATAAGATGCAAGTGCCGAATAATTACTTTACTTTATCGCTATACGATAGCAATAGTTGCAAGAGCAAGTTGGTGAGACAACCATGTGATGACACATTGATATAGATCAAGATGATGAAGATCATGGTGTCGTGCCAGTGACGATAGAGATCATGACAGTACTTTGGAGATGGAGATCAAAGGCGCAAGATGATCATGGCCATATCATGTCACATATTTTGATTGCAGATGATGTTTATCTTTTATGCATCTTATCTTGCTTTGATTGACGATAGCATTTTAAGATGATCTCTCACTAATTATCGAGAAGTGTTCTCCCTGAGTATGCACCGTTGCCAAAGTTCGTCGTGCCCAGACACCACGTGATGATCGGGTGTGATAAGCTCTACGTCCATCTACAACGGGTGCAAGCCAGTTTTGCACACACGGAATACTCAGGTTAAACTTGACGAGCCTAGCATATGCAGATATGGCCTCGGAACACGGAGACCGAAAGTTCGAGCGTGAATCATATAGTAGATATGATCAACATAGTGATGTTCACCATTGAAAACTACTCCATCTCACGTCATGATCGGTTATGGTTTAGTTGATTTGGATCACGTGATCACTTAGATGACTAGAGAGATGTCTGTCTAAGTGGGAGTTCTTAAGTAATGTGATTAATTGAACTTAAATTTATCATGAACTTAGCCCTGGTAGTATTTTGCAAATTATGTTGATCAATAGCTCACATTGTTGCTTTCATATGTTTATTTTGATATGTTCCTAGAGAAAACTGTGTTGAAAAATGTTAGTAGCAATGATGCGGATTGGATCCGTGATCTGAGGTTTATCCTCATTGCTACGCAGAAGAATTATGTCCTTGATGCACCTCTAGGTGACAGTCCTATTGCAGGAGTAGATGCAGAAGTTATGAACGTCTGGCTAGCTCAAAATGATGACTACTTGATAGTTTAGTGCACCATGCTTAACGGCTTAGAATCGGGACTTCAAAGACGTTTTGAACGTCATGGACCATATGAGATGTTCCAGGAGTTGAAGTTAATATTTCCAGCAAATACCCGAGTTGAGAGATATGATGTCTCCAACAAGTTCTATAGCTAAAAGATGGAGGAGAATCGCTCAACTAGTGAGCAAGTGCTCAGATTGTCTGGGTACTACAATCGCTTGAATCAAGTGGGAGTTAATCTTCCAGATAAGATAGTGATTGACAGAGTTCTCTAGTCACCATCACCAAGTTAGTAGAACTTCGTGATGAACTATAGTATGCAAGGGATGACGAAAATGATTCCCGAGCTCTTCGTGATGTTGAAATCGACGAAGGTAGAAATCAAGAAAGAGCATCAAGTTTTGATGGTTGATAAGATCACTAGTTTCAAGAAAAGGGCAAAGGGAAAGAAAGGGGAACTTCAAGTAGATTGACAAGCAAGTTGTCACTCCCACGAAGAAGCCCAAAGTTGAACCAAAGCCTGAAACTGAGTGCTTACACTGCAAAGGAAATGGTCACTGGAAGCGGAAATGCCCTAAAATTTGGTGGATAAGAAGGATGGCAAAGTGAAAAAGGGTATATTTGATATACAGGTGTTTGATGTGTGCTTTACTAGTGTTTATAGCAACCCCTCGGTATTTGGTACTGGTTCAGTTGCTAAGAGTAGTAACTCGAAACGGGAGTTGCAGAATAAACAGAAACTAGTTAAGGGTGAAGTGACGATGTGTGTTGAAAGTAGTTTCAAGATTGATATGATCATCATCACACACTCCCTATACTTTCGGGATTAGTGTTGAACCTAAATAAATGTTATTTGGTGTTTGCGTTGAGCATGAATATGATTTGATTGTGTTTATTGCAATACGGTTATTCATTTAAGTAAGAGAATAAACTGTTGTTCTGTTTACATGAATAAAACCTTATATGGTTACACACCCAATGAAAATGGTTCATTGGATCTCGATCGTAGTGATACACATATTCATAATATTGAAACCAAAAGATGCAAAGTTAATAATGATAGTGCAACTTATTTGTGGCACTGCCGTTTAGGTCATATCGGTGTAAAGCGCATGAAGAAACTCCATGCAGATGGGATTTTGGAATCACTTGATTATGAATCACTTGATGCTTGCGAACCATGCCTCATGGGCAAGATGACTAAGACTCCGTTCTCCGGAACAATGGAGCGAGCAACAGATTTGTTGGAAATCATACATACTGATGTATGTGGTCCGATGAATATTAAGGCTCGCGACAAGTATCATTATTTTCTGACCTTCACAGTTGATTTGAAGCAGATATGAGTATATCTACTTGATGAAACACAAGTCTGAAACATTTGAAAAGTTCAAAGAATTTCAGAGTGAAGTAGAGAATCATCGTAACAAGAAAATAAAGTTTCTACGATATGATCGCAGAAGTAAAATATTTGAGTTACGAGTTTTGGTCTTCAATTAAAACAATATGGAATAGTTTCACAGCTCACGCCACCTGGAACACCACAACATTATGGTGTGTCCAAACATCGTAACCGCACTTTATTGGATATAGTGCGATCTATGATGTCTCTTACTGATTTACCACTATAGTTTTTGGGTTATGCATTAGAGACAGCTGCATTCACGTTAAAAGGGCACCATCTAAATCCGTTGAGACGACACCATATGAACTGTGGTTTAGCAAGAAACCCAAGTTGTCGTTTCTTAAAGTTTGGGGCTGCGATGCTTATGTGAAAAAGTTTCATCCTGACAAGCTCGAACCCAAATCGGAGAAGTGCGTCTTCATAGAATACCCAAAGGAAATTGTTGGGTACACCTTCTATCACAGATCCGAAGGCAAGATATTCGTTGCTAAGAATGGATCCTTTCTAGAGAAGGAGTTCTCTCGAAAGAAGTGAGTGGGAGGAAAGTAGAACTTGATAAGGTAATTGTACCTTCTCCCTTATTGGAAAGTAGTTCATCACAGAAATCTGTTCCAGTGATTCCTACACCAATTAGTGAGGAAGCTAATGATGATGATCATGAAACTTCAGATCAAGTTACTACAAAAACTCGTAGGTCTTCCAAAGTACAGTCCGCACCAGAGTAATACGGTAATACTGTTCTGGAAGTTATGTTACTAGACCATGATGAACCTACGAACTATGAGGAAGCGATGATGAGCCCAGATTCCGCGAAATGGCTTGAGGCCATAAAATCTGAGATATGATCCATGTATGAGAACAAAGTATGGACTTTGATTGACTTGCTCGATGATCAGCAAGCCATGTTAAATAAATGGATCTTCAAGAGGAAGACGGACGTTGATAGTTGTGTTACTATCTACAAAGCTTGACTTGTCGCAAAAGGGTTTTTGACAAGTTCAAGGTGTTGACTACAATGAGATTTTCTCAACTGTAGAGATGCTTAAGTCTGTCCGAATCATGTTAGCAATTGCCGCATTTTATGAAATCTGGCAAATGGATAGACAAAACTACATTCCTTAATGGATTTATTTAAGAAGAGTTGTATATGATGCAACCAGAAGGTTTTGTCAATCCTAAAGGTGTTAACAAAATGTGCAAGCTCCAGCAATCCATCTATGGACTGGTGCAAGCATCTCGGAGTTGGAATATACACTTTGATGAGTTGATCAAAGCATATAGTTTTATACAGACTTACGGTGAAGCCTGTATTTACAAGAAAGTGAGTGGGAGCACTACAGCATTTCTGATAAGTATATGTGAATGACATATTGTTGATCGGAAATAATGTAGAATTATTCTGCAAAGCATAAAGGAGAGTTTGAAAGGAGTTTTTTCAAAGAAAGACCTCGGTGAAGCTGCTTACATATTGAGCATCAAGATCTATAGAGATAGATCAAGACGCTTGAAAAGTTTTTTCAATGAGTACATACCTTGACAATATTTTGAAGTAGTTCAAAATGGAACAGTCAAAGAAAGAGTTTCTTGCCTGTGTTACAAGGTGTGAAATTGAGTAAGACTCAAATCCTGACCACAGCAGAAAATAGAAAGAGAATGAAAGTCATTCCCTATGCTTTAGTCATAGGTTCTATAAAAGTATGCCATGCTAAGGACCAGACCTATTGTATACTATGCCTTGGTTTGGCAAGGGAGTACAATAGTGATCTAGGAGTTGATCACTGGACATTGGTCAAAATTATCCTTAGTGGAATAAGGATATGTTTCTCGATTATGGAGGTGACAAAAGGTTCATCGTAAAGGGCTACATCGATACAAGTTTTGGCACTGATCCAGATGACTCTAAGTCTTAATCTGGATACATATTGAAAGTGGGAGCAATTAGCTAAAGTAACTCCATGCAGAGTATTGTAGACATAGAATATTTGCAAAATACATACGGCTCTGAATGTGACAGACCCATTGACTAAACTTCTCTCACGAGCAAAACATGATCATACCTTTGTACTCTTTGGGTGTTAATCACATAGCGATGTGAACTAGATTATTGACTCTAGTAAACCCTTTGGGTGTTGGTCACATGACGATGTGAACTATGGGTATTAATCACATACAGATGTGAATATTGGTGTTAAATCACATGGCGATGTGAACTAGATTATTGACTCTAGTGCAAGTGGGAGACTGAAGGAAATATGCCCTAGAGGCAATAATAAAGTTATTATTTATTTCCTTATTTCATGATAAATGTTTATTATTCATGCTAGAATTGTATTAACCGGAAACATAATACATGTGTGAATATATAGACAAACAGAGTGTCACTAGTATGCCTCTACTTGACTAGCTCATTAATCAAAGATGGTTATGTTTCCTAACCATAGACATGTTTAGTCATTTGATTAACGGGATCACATCATTAGAAGAATGATGTGATTGACTTGACCCATTCCGTTAGCCTAGCACTTGATCGTTTAGTATGTTGCTATTGCTTTCTTCATGACTTATACAAAGGAAATATGCCCTAGAGGCAATAATAAAGTTATTATTTATTTCCTTATTTCATGATAAATGTTTATTATTCATGCTAGAATTGTATTAACCGGAAACATAATACATGTGTGAATACATAGACAAACATAGTGTCATTAGTATGCCTCTACTTGACTAGCTCATTGATCAAAGATGGTTAAGGTTTCCTAACCATAGACATGAGTTGTCATTTGATAAACGAGATCACATCATTGGGAGAATGATGTGATTGACTTGACCCATTCCGTTAGCTTAGCACTTGATCGTTTTAGTTTACTACTATTGCTTTCTTCATGACTTATACATCTTCCTATGACTGTGAGATTATGCAACTCCCGATTACCGGAAGAACACTTTGTGTGCTACCAAATGTCACAACGTAACTGGGTGACTATAAAGGTGCTCTACAGGTGTCTCCGATGGTACTTGTTGAGTTGGCATAGATCAAGATCAGGATTTGTCACTCTGATTGTCGGAGAGGTATCTCTAGGCCCTCTCGGTAATGCACATCACTATAAGCCTTGCAAGCAATGTGACTAATGAGTTAGTTGCGCGATGATGCATTACATAACGAGTAAAGAGACTTGTCGGTAACGAGTTTGAGCTAGGTATTGAGATACCGACGATCGAATCTCGGGCAAGTAACATACCGATGACAAAGGGAACAATGTATATTATTATGCGGTTTGACCGATAAAGTGACGGAAATATGCCCTAGAGGCAATAATAAAGTTATTATTTATTTCCTCATATCATGATAAATGTTTATTATTCATGCTAGAATTGTATTAACCGGAAACATGATACATGTGTGAATACATAGACCAACATAACGTCACTAGTATGCCTCTACTTAACTAGCTCATTAATCAAAGATGGTTATGTTTCCTAACCATAGACATGTGTTGTCATTTGATTAATGAGATCACATCATTAGGAGAATGATGTGATTGACATGACCCATTCCGTTAGCCTAGCACTTGATCGTTTAGTATATTGCTATTGCTTTCTTCATGACTTATACATGTTCCTGTAACTATGAGATTATGCAACTCCCGTTTACCGGAGGAACACTTTGGGTGCTACCAAACGTCACAACATAACTGGGTGATTATAAAGGAGTACTACAGGTGTCTCCAAAGGTACATGTTGGGTTGGCGTATTTCGAGATTAGGTTTTGTCACTCCGATTGCCGGAGAGGTATCTCTGGGCCCTCTCGGTAATGCACATCACTATAAGCCTTGCAAGCAATGTAGCTAATGAGTTAGTTACGGAATGATGCATTACGTAACGAGTAAAGAGACTTGCCGGTAACGAGATTGAACTAGGTATTGGATACCGACGATCAAATCTCGGGCAAGTAACATACCGATGACAAAGGGAACAACGTATGTTGTTATGCGGTTTGACCGATAAAGATCTTCGTAGAATATTGAGGAACCAATATGGGCATCCAGGTTCCGTTATTGGTTATTGAACGAGAATAGTTCTAGGTCATGTCTACATAGTTCTCGAACCCATAGGGTCCGCACGCTTAACGTTACGATGATAGTTTTATTATGAGTTTATAAGTTTTGATGTAACAAAGTTTGTTCGGAGTCCCGGATGTGATCACGGACATGACGAGGAGTCTCGAAATGGTCGAGACATAAAGATTGATATATTGGACGACTATATTCGGACACCGGAAGTGTTCCGGGCGTTTTCGGAGAAAACCGGAGTGCCAGAGGGTTACCGGAACCCCCAGGGAGAAGTAATGGGCCTTATGGGCCTTAGCGGAGAGAGAGAGGGGCAACCAGCATGGGCCGCACACCCCCTCCCCCTCTGGTCCGAATTGGACTAGGAGGGGGGGGGGCGGCGCCCCCCTCTTTCCCTTTCCTTCTCCCCCTTCCTTTCCCCCTCCTAGTAGGAGTAGGAAAGAGGGAGTCCTACTCCTACTAAGAGGAGGACTCCTCCTCCTTGGCGCGCCCACAAGGGCCGGCCGGCCTCCCCCCTTGCTCCTTTATATACGGGGGCAGGGGGCACCCTAGAACACACAAGTTGATCATCGTGATCGTTCCTTAGCCGTGTGCGGTGCCCCCTCCACCATATTCCACCTCGGTCATATCGTCGCGGAGTTTAGGCGAAGCCCTGCGCCGGTAGAACATCATCATCGTCACCACACCGTCGTGCCAACGGAACTCATCCCCGACACTTTGCTGGACCGGAGTCCGGGGATCGTCATCGAGCTGAACGTGTGCTGAACTCGGAGGTGCCGTACGTTCGGTACTTGGATCGGTCGGATCGTGAAGACGTACGACTACATCAACCGTGTTGTCATAACGCTTCTGCTTACGGTCTACGAGGGTACGTGGACAATACTCTCCTCTCTCGTTGCTATGCCATCACCATGATCTTGCGTGTGCGTAGGAATTTTTTTGAAATTACTACGTTCCCCAACATAAAGATCTTCGTAGAATATGTAGGAGCCAATATGGACATTTAGGTTCCGCTATTGGTTATTGACCGGAGACGTGTCTCGGTCATGTCTACATAGTTCTCGAACCCGTAGGGTTCGCACGCTTAACGTTCGGTGACGATCGGTAATATGAGTTTATGTGTTTTGATGTACCGAAGGTAGTTCGGAGCCCCGAATATGATCGCGGACATGACGAGGAGTCTCGAAATGGTCGAGACACAAAGATCGATATATTGGATGACTATGTTTGGACTTCGAAAGGGTTCCGGGCAAGTTCGGACAAATGTACCGGGGGGTTACCGGAAGCCCCCGGGGAGTGTAATGGGCCTATTGTGACTTAGTGGAGAAGAGGAGGGGCGGCCCGGGCAGGCCGCCCCCCTCCCCTCTAGTCCGAATTGGACAAGGAGGGGGGCGCCCCCCCCCCTTTCCTTTCCCCTCTCTCCTCCTTCCCTCTCTCCTACTCCTACTCTTGGAAGGGTTGGAGTCCTACTCCCACACCGGGAGTAGGACTCCCCTTGGGGCGCGCCTAGGAGGGCCGGACCCTCCCCCTCCTCCACTCCTTTATATACGGAGGAGGGGGCACCCCATAGACGCACAAGTTGATCATTGATCTTTAACCGTGTGCGGAACCCACCCTCCACCATAGTCCACCTCGGTCATATCGTAGCGGTGCTTAGGCGAAGCCCTGCGTCAGTAGCTTCATCAACACCGTCATCACGCCGTCGTGCTGACGGAACTCTCCCTCGAAGCTCTACTAGATCATGAGTTTGTGGGACGTCACCGAGTTGAACGTGTGCAGATCGCGGAGGTGCCGTACGTTCAGTACTAGGATCGGTCGATCGTGAAGATGTACACTACATGAACCGCGTTGTCATAACACTTCCGCTTACGGTCTACGAGGATACGTGGACGACACTCTCCCCTCTCGTTGCTATGTATCACCATGATCTTGCGTGTGCGTAGGATTTTTTTTTTTTTGAAATTACTACGTTCCCCAACAATTTCTTGTTGGCGCTTGGTCCGCAAATAGTTCTTGTGATCACGAAGGGTATAGGTAAGATTGAGTGGTCCACCAACTTGGCGACTAGCCAATTCATGTGCAGCTTTTGGCCAATTCCCGCATCATCCGCTGTTTCAATTTCAAATGCTTGCAACTCTGAAATTTTCCTTTGTGATACCATTAAGTGTAATGTTTCTGGCAGGTGTAGTGTGTGATTGTGTTCCAAAACCAACTCAAACACTTTGAGATTTTCCTTCTTTCGATCCATTTTAAGATTCATGCAGACTTGACAATCGGTTTTAGTTTCAGCTCGAGGGCGCTTTGTAATAATCTCTTTTGTCTTGTGTTTGATGACCCTCATTTGCGCAAACAAACCTACATGATGTAACCTTGCCATCGGTAGGCCTTCTGTTTGTATATCTTTTTCTAACCTCAAATCCTTTCTGTCCATTGTAAATAAGCCAAAATGTCCAAGCCTTATCTGAATTTCTGAACTCCATGCCAACATGAGGTACCAAACTAGGCAATACAATTTCTAAAGTGATCTGATGGTGAAAGTTCAATCAATTTCAGTGTTTTATTCATGTTTTACAGATCAGAGAAAGGACTATGCAGACTTACTGAGATTGACGAGCAGAGCAGCCATCCCAGCCGGTCGCCGGATCTCCTTCCGATTAACTGCGCCGTTCTATACTCCTGGCAGTTTTTTTTTTTGAGGGGAATACTCCTGGCAGCTGTTGGCGCCCTTTTCTGTGGCATCTCACGCCCTTTTTCCCCTCACTTTCCTCGCTAGCGTCGGACTGGGCCGCATGGGCCGCTTATTTCTGTTTCCCCCATAGAGAAAGGCTGTAATTCGTGCGTGTGTCGCTGGATGCCTGATGGACGGTGCAGGTTGTACGACGTCCCTCTGCAGTAGAGGATCTCGTTCCCAATCGCGACTCCTGCCAGTGCGCCGCGCCGCCGGCTGCCGGCGACTGCCCCGCCCCCTGCCGCTCGACTTCCCCCCACCCCCAGGCCCCCAAGTTCCCCAGACAGCCGGCAGTCCCCGCCTCCCGCCTCCCCGCTGCTCAGGACAGCCGGTGCTGCTCCAGCCTCTAGGCTCTAGGCGGACGCCGCCGCAGCTCTACAACCTCTACTCCGGCCTCTCCTCGACTCCCCGTCTCCCCGCGCAACCAGCAGTTCGTCCATCCAGGGGACAGGGTAATTTTCTCAGATATATAATGTTACGATCTGTCGGCTATGAGACAATTCAAGATTTCAATACACGCTCTGTTTCGTTGTGTTTAATTGAAACTTGAACCAACTATTCCTCTGATTCGAATTGTAGCAGAAACTTGAACCAACCAAGACTCCAAGAGTCAATCTTTCAATGAGTATGTATCTATATATAGCCCCTGTCTATGTATGAAGAAAGTTGAATTGAAACTTGAACCAACTATTCAGTCATCTCATGTTGTAGCAGAAACTTGGACCAACTGTGCCTATATGCTATATTCTAGATACATCTCCTTTTATTCATTTTGATGACAAGTATTTCTGGACGGAGGGAGTATATATTTCTGATTTGAAACTGGAGCATTTTGATGTCAATTCATTTCATGTTGCAAAAATAGAAGATGAAGAGATATTTTTCATGTTGTCTGCTATGAAAGTGTCTACACCCGGGGTTTCAGTTTTATCATGTACTCCGTATTATCTCTTTTGTTGGATTGTTAAGCACTGAGGTTAAATTCTAGAATTATTGAACAATTGAGATTTGTTTTGTATGTTATCACATATGGTCTTTTTTAATGTCATGGTGTACTTTTGGGTAGTTATAAGTGCCAAAGTTTTTCCATGTGGAAAAAAAAGGCCCGGGCTTTGCTTTAATCCTGGCTCCGCCACTGCACTAGATAATAACCTAATTTCTCTCCAAAAATAAAGCTAACCTAATCCCAAATTGAACAGGCACTCGAGCACGCCGCCGCCGAAGCCCTCCACTGCAACACCGCTCTCCGCTGCCGACCACACCCTGCAATCTTGCACGCCTCAAACGCTTCCAACAACTTAACTACCGATTGCCCTTTTCCGCAACCCTCTCCCCTTCCACCTTTTTATCTTCACTCTTCTCTTGGCCTGATTCCAACAAGGAAATTCTAAAACCTAATCAATCTGCATCGCTTCTGATCCTTCAGCTATGCATCTCACTCTTGAATTCGGGTAATCCTTCTCTCTTTCATTCGATTGCTTTTCTCTTTGTGTTTATTAGTCTGCCATTTGTCGTTTTTACGAGGTTGATGTGATGTTTCAGGGGCGGTCTGGAGCTTCTCCTAGAGAAATCCACCAAGGTACACAAGGTGGATGTCCAGCCCAGGGACGGTGAAGACAAGGTGCTGCTTGATCAAATGCCTCAGGAGAGACTGCTTATCGTACTTTCAGTTTGGTTACTTTATAACCTTACGTTGTTGTGTGGAATTTTGGTACTTTTGTAGGCCACGATGAAGGGGTTGCTCTCTTGGGTGAAGTCCAATTTGATCAAGGAGCGACCGGAGATGTTCATGAAGGATAATTCTGTGTATGGTTTCTCTTTTTTCCTTTTTCATTTGCTTGTGTTTTGGCGGAAGTGTCTGGAGACCTTGTTGCCGTGCAGGATTTGTGCTATCAGCTTCTCTAGTTGATCACTTCAGCCTGGTGCCTATGTGATAACTAGTGTGAGTCAACAACAAGCACAAAGCCTTTTGCCCCAAGCAAGTTGGGGTAGGCTAGAGATGAATTCCAACAGAAAACTGTGAGAACTAATAACTAGTGTGAGTTCTTCAAAAAAGAAGTGGAAATGAATATATGCTGATAACTAGTGAGTACTTTCATTGGTGGAGATGGAGACTCTTAAGGCTCAGTTTATGGTTGATGACGAGTGTTGTGCTTAACTTAATTAATACAGTACTTTGCTCTGGAAGAATACTAGAATAGACATGAAAGCAGAGAAATGTTTGTCTGCAAAAAATCTGAACAACAACAAACAACAAAGCCTTTAGTCCCAAACAAGTTGGGGTAGGCTAGAGGTGAAACCCATAAGATCTCGTGACCAACTCATGGCTCTGGCACATGGATAGCAAGCTTCCACGCACCCCTGTCCATAGCTAGTTCTTTGGTGATACTCCAATCCTTCAGGTCTCTCTTAACGGACTCCTCCCATGTCAAATTTGGTCTACCCCGACCTCTCTTGACATTCTCCGCACGCTTAAGCCGTCCGCTATGCACTGGAGCTTCTGGAGGCCTGCACTGAATATGCCCAAACCATCTTAGGTGATGTTGGACAAGCTTCTCTTCAATTGGTGCTACCCCAACTCTATCTCGTATATCATCATTCCGGACTCGATCCTTCCTCGTGTGGCCACACATCCATCTCAACATACGCATCTCCGTCACACCTAACTGTCGAACATGTCGCCTTTTAGTAGGCCAACACTCAGCGCCATACAACATTGTGGGTCGAACCGCCGTCCTGTAGAACTTGCCTTTTAGCTTTTGTGGCACTCTCTTGTCACAGAGAATGCCAGAAGCTTGGCACCATTTCATCCATCCGGCTTTGATTCGATGGTTCACATCTTCATCAATACCCCATCCTCCTGCAGCATTGACCCCAAATATCGAAAGGTGTCCTTCTGAGTCACCACCTGCCCATCAAGGCTAACCTCCTCTTCCTCACACCTAGTAGTACTGAAATCTGCAAAAAATCTGAAATAGATAGAAATTGTTTGAGAAAACGAGATTATCGTATTCCACCGCAATGCCTAATGCAGCCTAAAACCAGCCATGATATCTGGAAGCGCAACTTGCACTGCATGTGGTGATTCTAGTTGTAGGAGCCAAACCGTTGGCACTGAAGCCATAATTTGGTTGAAGTTTTGATTCTTTAGGAGGTTTGCAGTGTTTTGGTTGTTCAAGTTTGGTAATACGTAGAAAGTGACCAAATTCCAGCCGGCGATAGCTATCACAAGAAATGTCAAAAATCCAATCAATTGTTAAATTCCTGCTCATTACGAAAACACTATGGTGGTTGTTTTGGGCACAAACCAAACACACGCTGATTCAACTACTTCATGGAAGAAACTTCAACCATTTCTATGGAGTTTGAAAAAAAGGGTTAATTTGATAAATGCCACTCGAATTCTAGCGATTCCGAGAAACGCCACTGCAATTTCCAAACTTTGAAAAATGCCATTTTCAGTGGCATTTTTCAAAGTATGCAGCGGCGTTTATCAAAGTTTGCAGTGGCATTTTTCAAAATTTGCAAATTGCAGTGGCGTTTCTCGGGATCGCCAGAATTCGAGTGGCATTTGAAAAAATATCATGTCCTTTCTGTACTTTTTGATAACATGCCCAAGCTATTTATCAATCTAATATTCACGAAAACTGAAACCTTTCTTAACGACGGCATAGTTATTTTTACTTACTAATGTTTTGGAAGGGCTATATAGGTTACTTCAACCACTGCAAAAGGGATTACATGTTACATCACTAAGGAAAATCGGAAATAGGTTGCTTAGTTATTTTTCTTGTAGAACAGTGCATGCTTTGTCGGTGTAATCTCCTTAATTAGCTTCACGGTCTGAAACCTTTATGTTTGCAGGAGGCCTGGGGTTCTTGTCCTTATAAATGACTGCGACTGGGAGTTGTGTGGTGGCCTTGATGCAGAGTTGGAAGATAAGGACGTGGTTGTCTTCATCTCCACACTGCACGGTGGTTAATTTTATTGTAATGTAGGGTACAGATGGCATTGCGATCTGTGGGAAAGAAACTAAATGCACTGTAATTTTCAATGCTACTGTAACCTTCTCCTTGTTTCACTATCTAAGTGAAGGATCAACTGGTTATTATGGACCTACTCATTACTACTGTAACCAGGATGGTCCTCACCCTTTGTGATGGTTTTGGAACAGTTAAGGTACCTGAAGATGTGTAAAAAACAAATCTCATTTGATCGTAGCTACTAGCACTGCGCGAGCTATAGGCTGAATCCGAGTTTCTGCACTGGTCTTCTTTGGGTTCACACTTCCGTCTATTTCCATCAACCTTGAATGTATTATCTCTTCAAATTTAATACAGTTTATGTTGCCAACACGACAGTAAGTGATGAACTTGATAACCTAGACCGTCAAGGGTCTTCTTCTGTAGAAGAAAGGAAAGTTGCTGTCAAGGAGGAGAACGACTTACTCTGAAAAGACATGCTAAGTGCACAGTAAGTCAAGATTTGTTCTCTCTGTGACAGTACATATACGCACATTTTGCTTTCGTAACTGCACACAATAAATATCATCAGTGGGCAAACTATTTGGACGATGAAACTGATTATAGAAAATATCATCTGGGCAAACTGGCGGTACTGTAAAATGAGCAGTACCATTATATTGTCCATCGCAATAGCAGGTTCAGTGCAGTAGTGTGTTTGATATCATCATTATAAGATCTATCTAGGATTCAAGTCGAAATCAATGTTCGTAGTTCGTTACTACTAAATTACGAATTTGGATAATGCTATCGCTGCCTTATCTTTCCTCTTACTTACTTTGCCATTGCATTGCTTTCCACAACTCTTGAAGATTCTTGAGCAAAGTTTTGTGATTTCTGTAAACATCGCTTGAGAAGGGTCCGAATAACTGCCACACGTGTGGCGTCGATAGGAACCCGCCCGCACGCCTCGTGCGGCATAGACGGGGATCGTCCCGCACGACCACGTCCGAGCGCGCAAAAGCGCGGCCCGCACGTCCGGTGTGTGGCAACCCCGCCCGCACTGCCCCGTCCGGGCCAGAAGACCGGCTGCCCGCACGACCCAGCCGATCCACGCCTCCGATCCATCCCCTCTCTCCTACGCCGCCATCGTCCCCAACCTCTCGAACCCCCGACATCCGTCGCCGGCCATCCCTGGTTGCCATGGCAACCAGGGCAGATCCGTAGGGCGCTCCGACCCCAAACCACACCCTAACCCTCCCCATCCACAGCCCCCCCAATCCAGCCCTCCAGACACGATCAGCTAAAACCAGGTGAAAATTCTCGATCTCGTCCTTCCATCTCATTCTTAAGGCTGAAAAATCTCCCGATCTTGTACTGGGTCCATACTGTAGGGGTAGAACACTGCGTGGTTCGGTGTATATTCGCAATTGGCAGGCAGAGTGCACCAGATCTGCCATGTACTAACGTTCGAAATTGACTTAATTTCCTAGTTTAAGTGACGCAAGTAGTTGGGTACGAAAAAATAGGACGGTAGGGGCAAAATTTTGGAATGGAGATGGTTGGAAGAAATTAATTGCCACTTGTGTGTAATGACAGTTGCGACCTTCCGTTGTCGTTAGCTGCCACCTATTATGACCCGTCGGTTGCCATCCATATCTTCTGTGTGCAAGCAGCACAGGAATGCTATTCTTGTGGGTTGTTGATGCCTTCTTGTTCATGCAGAGATTGAGAACACATTGGAAAAGAAGGAAGGGAGACACGGTAAGAATGAATCACGAAGGTGGCGCTGGTGATTGGGGTTCTCAAAGGCCAGAAACAGCCCCTTGGGATGCAACAGAGTACAGTCAGCTCATCTCTTCAGGGCCGTTGCTGCCACTACTGGAACAGTATGCAGGCGTAGGTATGATGCGTGCTAACAAAAAGAAGAGAACAGTTGCCATCTTCCCGACGATGAAGATGACATTCTACTTTTGTCGTGCATTGCCATTTTTTAGCAGGTTCTTATGACCAAAACACAAATATCGGGGCCCCGTGGCAAGTTCACTCGCAAGGAGCTATCACTGACAAATGTACGGGCAGCAAACTTCAACTAGCTTGTATGGACAGTCAAGGTAATGTAAACACAGAAAAAAAGAGCGCATACTGCGGTGCACATGAAAAATGAACATGCAAAACAATCTATCAAAAGGGCTCACGACTTACCGCGGTGTGAAAATGCAGAGCCTTCGTGCAGCACGTGGCATCAGGCACCGCCAATGTACCTGCCGTCGACGTCGTACACAGGTCAGTCCATAAAATAAGGTGAAGCTGAGGATGATCAATTAGCAGAAGGAGCAATAGGTGGCAAATGCAAAAAATTGCCATGACTGGTCATCTGCAGTTGCCATGTATTAGCAAACTACATTTGACATCCCTGCACGTCTGTTGTTGCCGTCCATGTACAAATACAGTTGCCAGGGGAGAACAACTGCAGTTGCCATGCCATTACAACTACATTTGCCATGTCATGGAACTGCAGCTGCCATAGAGGAACAACTGCGGTTGCCATGCCGATGCAAAAAATACATTTTTTTTGCCAAAAATAAAATTGCAGTTGCCACATCAGGGGCAACTGCAGTTGCCGTGCTAGCGCAAAAAATACAGTAGCCATGAATTTGACCAACCACTGCTATGCACACAGGTTATTACGCTGGTGGTACCCCGGCAAACGTCTCGTGGCAGCCTTCACTAATTGCGGGTGGGGGAAACCATTCTGCTGTCCCAGGCAACACGGGAAGGTCGAATGCAATGCACCAAGGTAAGGGAAAA
This sequence comes from Triticum timopheevii, assembly GCA_963921465.1. Classification (NCBI taxonomy): domain Eukaryota; kingdom Viridiplantae; phylum Streptophyta; class Magnoliopsida; order Poales; family Poaceae; genus Triticum; species Triticum timopheevii. The sequence continues at coordinate 113,882,039 of OY997270.1, forward strand.
AAATCTGAACCAGTAAAACAAACAGTACCTTTGATACTTGAAGTTATTTGCATGCGAAAACAAACTAGTTGCTGTGTTTGTTGAAAAACAATGGCTGCCATCACTGGACAGCTATAGTTGCCGTGCATGCCCACACACATACTCGCGGCTTGCTGTTTGAAAAAATGATGCCGTGCAAAATCACTCATAGATGGTGTGGTCCGTCACGATACACATGTTATTCAAACATAAAGCTTAAATGTCGTACCTGTTTTCCCTATCGCAGGGCCTACAACTACAGTTAGCGGCAGCGCCACGACATCAAATGCGGGGAGCTCTGAGCGCACGGAAGACGCGTTCCACCAGCCAGCAGACACTCGTGCCGCAGACAATTTCGAGTCACAGTCGGCAATGGCAATCATTCCAGCACTACAGACAAACACCCCTTTGAACACGCACACTGACAACGCTCAGGTAGAAGGAACTGCCGCCGATACTGAAGTGAATGATGAAAGTGACGACGAGGCAGAAGATGATGAAGATGGTGGGCAATCAGAGATTGTGGTACCTCAGCCACCGTACATTGGGCAGAGATTTGAATCGTTCGAGGAAGCAAAGGAATACTACCAGACATATGCAAAGTTCCATGGATTTGCGGTCAACACCGAGTACCATAGGAAAATTAAGAAAACCAATGAGTACAGCAGAGGTGAGATGAGGTGCCACAAGGCGCGGAGGAACAAGAAGGTGAAAGGTGCTGCGCCTGTCGTTCCGGAACGAAAAAGAGGAATCATTCTCAAGACGGGATGCCCTGTCCGGTGTAAGCTAAACATAGATGGGACACAGTATGTGGTCACCGAATATTTTGACGAGCACAACCACAGTCTCATAAAGAAGTTCGACCTGGTCAAATTTCTGACCGCCCACAGAGGATTCACCCTAGTCAAAAGGCAATTCGTAAAGCTGCTACATGACTGTAACGTCGGTCCATCCAGAATGGTCCAGATACTATCACTCATCCACAGCAAAAAGGGGAAACTGAGTAGCATGCCGTACATACCGGCTGACGTCACAAACCTACAGGCCAGGTACCGTAGAGAGAGCAGGCTGGCTGACATAGAGGCTACAATTGCCTACTTCGATGAGAAAGCAAAGGAAGATCCAGATTTCTTCTACAGGATAAGGTTGGACGATGAGGACCGTGTCAGGAACATGTATTGGGTGGATGGTGCTGCAAGGAGAGCCTACAAACATTTCCGAGATTGCATTTCGTTCGACGCGACGTACCTCACCAATATGTACAAGATGCCATGCGCTCCGTTCATAGGAATAAATAACCACAATCAGTCATTGCAGTTCGGTTGCGGGCTCGTTCGGAACGAAGACACGGATGGGTACGTCTGGTTGTTCAAGACCTTCTTGGAGTGCATGGATGGACTTGCTCCAATGAACATAATAACAGACCAGGATTTTAGCATGCGTGCAGGCATAGAGGAGGTCTTTCCGTTGGCAGTGCACATGCACTGTAGGTGGCACATAATAAAGAAGGTTGAGGAGACGCTAGGACCGTTCTTTGCTGACCGTCCAGAGCTGCACAAGGCATTCGAGCTGTGCGTGGACCACAGCTTGACGGTCGAGGAGTTTGAAAGGAGCTGGATGGCCATGGTTGAAACGCATCAAGTCCAAGACAACGAGACGCTTGCTAATCTGTGGGAAAAGCGAATGTACTGGGTGCCCGCCTACTTCATGCACTGCTTCTTCCCTTTTCTACAGACTACGCAGCGCAGCGAGGGGTTCAATGCTGTGTTGAAGCGGTACGTGAGCCCTGGCAACTCATTGTTACAGTTTGCCAAGCAGTACACAGCTCTGCAACAAAAAATTCTGGGATCTGAGCTGCAGCAAGAAGCTACCACCGCACTAAAGCAGCCGAAATTGCTAACGTACTTACCAATGGAGAGGCAAATGAGCAAGATATACACAAACAAGATCTTTAACAAGTAAGTCAGTTGCGTTACGGGTCTTGTTTGCACAAAAAGCACTAGGGCAGTAGTTGTCATATAGATTTGCAAATGCAGTTGCCATGATATGCAGTTGCCATGTTTAATGGAATACTTTTTGCCATGCTTACTCAACTGCAGTTGCCATGTTTTGATGAAATTTCTGTTTACAATGCTTACTCGGATACATTTTATACGTTCAATGAAGTTCCGGCGCCATGTTTAGTGAACTGTACTTCCATTGGGGCATGTTGGTATGCAAATGCCAATGTCAACTGAAAAAATGTCATATTGTCAACACATATGCTGAATATACAAAAATTGCCATGTTTAATAAAATGCAACTTCCATGTTTGTTGAAAATGCAATTCCCATGTTTACTGGAATGCAGATGCCCATGTTTGATGCAATGTGCTTCCATTGGGGAAAATATTGGTGTGGAAACGACGATGGCTAGTTGAAAATATAGTACAGTTGCCATGTTTGGTGTACTGCAGTTGCCATGTCTGTTGTACTGCAGTTGTCATGTTCAGTGTACTGCAGTTGCCATGTCTGGTGTGCTGAAGTTGCCATGTCTGGTGTACTGCAGTTGCCATGTCTGGTGTACTGCAGTTGCCATGTTCAGTGTGCTATGTTTGCCATGTTCAGTATGCTATGATTGCCATATTCAAAACAAAAATCTATTTCTATTCACATGACAGCATAAGGTGCTACAAAAAAAAGGATCGCACGATGGATTAACATAAAGCACACAAAACTTGCAGATTCCAAGAAGAAATAAAGCGTGCCAGCATGTTCACGGCTTTCCAGATGGACGAACATACGTTCAAGGTGTGTTCTATTTTGGGCATGTCGGATTCAGAACCTGAAGACCCAGACAAAGGAAGGAACTACTTCGTGAAAGCCTCGATAGGCGAAGGCGCGTACTACTGCCAATGCTGCAAGTTCGAACGGGACGGCATTGTGTGTTGTCACATACTGAAAGTGATGGACATGAACGCTGTGACATGGATGCCCCGCCATTTCATAAGGCGACGATGGACTTGGGACGCTGACGACGCGTTGGCGCCGCAGACAACACACGCGGTTCTGGCTGTGCATGACGAGAGACCAGAGTCCACCATGGAAGCCGTGAGGCACGTAGTGCTGACGAAGAACTATGCTGAGCTAATTGATGAAGCGTGCAAAAGTGATGAGACAGCAAGAGTCGCAGAAAAACACAGGAAGGCGCTAAAAAGAGAGCTTGATGAGATCAAGAAGCGGAAAGCTGAGGAAGCCTTACACCGGTTCCCCCGCACATCAAGTGTGCCTTCATCGACCGGGCCGTCATCTGAAAACTCGGACATAGGATCTGGAACAGCAAGCACACAAACGCAGGTTAGGAACCCACCACGTTCCATCACAAAGGGTCGCCCGAGAGAGATAAGGTACAAGTCAGGATTGGAGATTCAAGCAAAACACAAGAAAACGAAGAAAGCTGCGGGCAATCCATGAGCGGAAATTGGGGCGTTGCGTCACGGTCCTTGTGGACATTTAGTTTTGTACGCCTATACGATGAGATTTTTTGTTTTTAAAATTGGGAGAATAACTATTGAGGAACATAAGAAAAGAGAAGGGACAAAATTCATTGACTGCAGAAAATGCAGTTGCCATGTTATGTGTATGAAATCTGCCATGTTATGTGTACTAAATCTGCCATGTAGTGTGTATTAAATCTGCCATGTAGTGTGTACTAAATCTGCCATGTAGTGTGTAGTAAAAAATATGCCATGCTATCTTATACTAAAAATATGCCATGTTACTTTGTACTAAATATGCCATGCTTTTTGTACTGGATCTGCCATGTTAGTTGTACTGTATCTGCCATGTCAAGTATGCTTGATCTGCCATGTTGTTTTGAACTGTAATTGCCATGTTAGCTGTGCTTAAAATATGACATGGTATTTGAAATGACTGTGCATGACGTATATTTCCATGACAAATACCACACGATTTAGAGAAACAAATTGTGTTGTGCGCAGTGTATTGAAAATCAAGTTGGACAAAGGCGGAAAATGCATAAATCACAGCCAGGGTTGTGGCTGCATGATCAGCCCTGCCCCACAAATTGCTAGCCGGTGATGCCCCACGTATGTTGAACTACATTTGCCACCCGTTTTTAAACATCATGGACGCAATCCAAAAACAGCAAAAAAACTGGTGATGTGTGCGACTGAAACCATTGTAATAATAATAAAAACATAAAAACGTATGTGCATTAAACGACTAAAAAACATAGGTTCACGTCCACACATATATTACAGACCTACTATAAAAATGTCGCTCACACACCACCACTGCATAGTGGCGTACGCTGGGTTGCAGTCGTAACATAGCACACAAACATAGTTTTTCGACAATAACAAGATAGATAAGTACCTTACATTCCTCAGCAACAGAATGTAAGGTATGCGTCCGGCGTCTAACACCACATGATCACTTGTACTTCTTGTTGATTTTCTTGACAGCTTCCTCCACGAACTCGCGTGCTCCAGACCGCTTGTTGAAATCTTCGTTCGTCAACCAGTTCCACGTGTGGATTTTCTGGAGCTCAACAATCGTTGCAGCTGTGATGGCGGGGACGATTCTGCCTTCCCACTTTGCAAAGTATTCCAGCGCGTGAAAGCCGCAGTCCGTACTGCACGAGAAAAAGACTCAAATGAACACACAAAAAAAGGAACAGACATAGCAAAACATAGACTTCAATTCACATGTGGCAAACAAAAAAAAAGAGGGGTTGCAATTGATGTAAACGGCACATAAAAAGGAGGGGAAAAAGAAATTACGTGTTCCCTTGCTTCACAGTCGCCACATACTCAATCGGGAAATGTCTGATCTGGACCTTTGAATTTTCGTAGTGACGGTTCCATGTCTCTTTGAGGTTGTTGATGAAGAATTCAGCATGCGTGGTAAGATCTGAATCAGCTCCCGAACGGATTGAATCAAGCACCTCAAAGCGTTGGTTCTTCAGGTCCAGACAGATCGCGTAGTGGTGACCACACTTGTCGTGTTAGGCATGTGGTGCAAGCTCCTGGAACATGGGGAACATGACCTGCATTTTAAAAAGTGAAGAAATGAGAAGCATAGTTCACATAAAAAGAACAACAGAGGGACAAAAAAATTAAAATCATGTAGGATGTGTTTTTTGGCTATGGTGTGGGGGTAGTTGAAGAAAAGTTGCCATCCATGTATGTTCAAGATTTGCCGTGCATTTCATAAAATCAAAAAATGCCACGTGGTTCGCACAGGGAATGCACAAAAAACAAAAAGAAGAAAAAATGTGCATGGCAACTGTTGCCACATGGAAAAACAATCTGACACACAGTCACAAAAAGTGCAGAAGATGGCAAAAACCACACCATGTAAAAAAAATAGTGCAGACAGGGTAGGAGTACTCACATATTTCTTCAGTGTTAGCTTGAATTCATCGTGCTGAGCGAAATTCTTCCTCAGAATTTTGTGGTGGAAGTCACCATCCCATATTTTGCATGTCACGCTATAATGCATGATGACCTTGTCGGCACACATATCGATGTGATTGGTGATGTAGTCGATCCCGCATGCAATCACATTCGTCGACATTTTGCCGTTTGGCCTCACAGACTCGGCGAGATCACCCAGGTCGACGTACGTCGCTCCTCATTGAATGACTTTGGTTCTGTCCAAACATGAGCTGTATGAAAACGACATAACACGGAAGAATCATGCCTGCTAAGTAAAAGAGATATATAAAAGAACTAAAACGTAAAGCGCATCATGTATAAGGAGTGCAAAAAAAGAAAAAGATGAAGATGCTAAAAAAAGAACAAAGCAGAATGAGTGATTGTAGGATGTGGTCATTTACGCTTTCAACTCCTTCATATGCTTGCTGCTGGCCCTTGCATTTCCAAACCACTTGATGACGTCGTACAGCTGGGTCTGTTCCTTAGTGGCCCTAAATTCGGGCTCGTAGTCTTCCGCGGGAGGTGCGTGAACTACCCTCTGCTGTCTCACAGAACCAGGGGTCGCGCTTCTGATGGTATCCTCAGTTGCCATCTCCGCAGTCAAGTTGGAACTTGATTGCCCCTGTCCTCGGGATGTCCTCCTCTGCAATGCTGCCTCCTCAATCTTGCGGTAAGCTTCGTCGAGTGACGGTGAAATTTCCTCAGGGGTGGCTGCAATGATTCGAGAAGAAAAAAAATAAAAAGTGTGTTATGATAAGGAGAAAGTCAGAAAACATATGGATTGTGAGGAAAAATGGGGTGTATGATGTGACATGTAGGTAGGAAAAAGTGGGGAAATTGCCATGTGTGGTGCAACTACAGTTGTGATCATGTCATCGCAACTGTGGAAAAGTGGGGAAATACGGTGGCCATGTCATCGCAACTGCAGTTGCCATGCAGTTGTGATGAATTACCATTCAGATGGCCTGTGGTTGCCATGTCGCATCAAATGCAGTTGCCATGTTGTGTCAACTCCACTTGCCATGTGATTACCGTATAGAAAAAAATGCAGAATGGTAACAAACAAAATGCATGTGACATGGTGTGGCAAATCCAGTTGCCATATGTAATAAACTATAGTTGCCATGTGTCAGCAAATACAGTTGCCACGTGTCAGCAACTTCAATTGCCATGGTGAATCAACTTCAGTTGCCATGGTGAATCAACTTCAGTTGCCATGTGTTTACCCAAATGTCAAAAATGCAACATGGCAACAAACCAAAAAAAAAGTAGGCTATGGTGCATCAAAAATCAACTTGCCATCTCATCACACCGCAGTTGCCACCGCAGGTGAGAACATCACCGAATGGGATATGATTGGGACAAAATCCAAACTACAAAATATGTGCACACGAAAATCGTAAGGACATGACAAGTGTACCTTGCACAATTGGCTCTGCGAACTTGACAGCCTTCCTGCCCTCGACCATTGGCTGCGCCATCATTGCCGCCGTGCCTCCTGGAAAAGCAAAGGCAACTGGCATAGGATCATGCACCACCGCTTGGTCTTGACTTACGCCAATGCTGAAGCTCGGTGGGGTAAATGCCATTGGGTGCCTCTCATTCCTACTGGCCGGACCACGAACGATTTGCGGGGCAGAATCCAATGGTGAAAGATCAACAAACATATCTGAATCAGCCGCTCCGGAATGTTCGGGCTTGTTTGCAGGGCGGGGCGTCTTGTCAGCGGTATCAGCAGCAGCTTTCATGGCAATCTTCTTGTTTGGGCTGTAGGGGACACCAACATTGACTGGCAGCCTGGAAGTGCGCAGATTTATGTTGGGGATTTCCACTGCGGGTAAAGGCGCAGTCTGCTCCGGCCGTTCACCTGCGTCACTCGTGCCAGCCTTGACAACTGCCTCAGTTTTGCTCCGGTCTTGCGGGTTCTCCATCACATTGCTTTGGGCGGTTGGCGGGAACAGTGTGGATGCAGGAACATACCCAGACTCGTCTCTCCTGCTGCTAGGTACAGCCGGTGCATTGGGTACGACTGTTGGTTGCTTACGGGGGCTGCGACGCCTAGGTGGAAGACCAGCACGCGCCACGGTAACCTTAGCAGTATCTGCACCGACAGGGGCTGGAGCTGTTGTGCCATGACTCTCTCCTGAAGATGGCATATCCTTATGAACTGCCGCCTCAGCGGCTTCTGTCGTGGACACAGGTGCGCCATCACGCATGCCCTTGGAGTCAGTGTCTGAAGAGCGCGAATCTTCCTTGCCTATGTTCGTCTCGGGAGCGTCCACTTCAACACTTGCTGATGGGGTGGCGTGGCTCACTGCGGCTTCCTTCATTGCCAGAAGAGTTGGCAATATTTCAGCTGTCCTGGCAGATATGGACTCATCACTCCCCGATGTACGGATGCCTGTTGTTGTAGCCTCGGCATCCGCAGCCGGCGGAGATGATCGGCCACTCGCATCAGGGTTGGTGGAAGCCGTCATCGGTGCAGCAGCAGTATTGTCGACGGGTGCCTCATGTACATTTGAGTTGCCCCCAGTTGACAACTTTGAATGTAGTCATTCAAGCGGATCATTTATCCTATGCTTGGCCCCGCGCGTAGTAGTCTTCTTAACCCTGAAAAAAGAAAAAAATCACATGAGAAAAGGTTTGAAAAAAATGAGCAAAAACATGTTTTGCAAAAAATGGTAGAAACCTTAAAGTGAATGAAAAACATGTGGAAAGTTGGTAGTTGCCATCTAATGGGAACTTGAGTTGCCATGTGTCCTGGTTAGCAGTTGCAATTCAGCAGTAGTTGTCGTGTTTAGCAAAAAAATTGAAGAATGAAAAACTGATGTATGTTCTGGCAGGAATGCAATTTGAAAACTGTGTATGGGATGAGCTCTCAAACCCATAGGTGAAAAAATGGCAGTTGCCCATGAGGTAGAGGGTTAGATGCCAGTTGCCATGTGAAGACCAAATATGAGTTGCCGTAAAACTAAAAAGAGAATTGAATGAAAAAATCATTTGGGGGAAGAGAGGTTGCCGCGTGGGTGACGGTGAAAGAATATCATGTGACAAAGCTGAACAAAAAAAGCATTGGAAAATTGAAGGAAAAAACACAAATATGAAAATGAAACCACATTGATTAACGTACTTCTTGACTGGCTTCCTCATGTCTGGCAACACAACAGGATCCCCGGTGTTGGTCATCGTCGTACGAGGAGACAACCTGGTGGAAGGGGTGTCACCAGCAATGGGGGCACCTTTGTTCAAGCGAGCAGAAGCACGGGTTGGCTTTGGCGCCTGTTTATTCGTAACTGCTCGTCCACCAGCGGTCGGCTCGCTGCAAAAATAACAGATGGAGGGAAAAAGACAAGGTGGAAAATGTCAGAAAACAAACCCGTTGCCGCGCTTGACAACAGAAAAGTGTAAAGAAAATTGGATGAGATTGTTCCAAGAAAATAGACACAGCGGAAAACTAAAAATTGAAAGTCAAACCTCCTCCTGGCAGCTACGGGGTCCGTCTTGGACTTCTTGCCATGAGAACCCTGCCCAACATCATCTGGAGCCCTCCCCCTCCTTGATGGCAACACCCCCTGGCCTCTCGCAGCCGTCTGTTCTTTCACTTTCTCCGGTGGTGGGGCATCTATTGCATCCTTGCCCCTGTTGCCGCCTCTGCGAACTTCAGCTTGTTCATCGTCATCCGTGTCCTGATGCACATTGTCCATGTCGTCGTCGTCATCCTTGCTGAGGCCAGCGTCTCCGTCTACATCATCTTGTGTGTCGCCGGGCTCTTGGGAACTGTTGTAGTCGTATCGGCCACGACAGCCAGTTGGCCGATGTGTACGTTCTGGAACAAATGAAGTGAACTGCCTCACAACCGCGTCGCTGTCAGAGGCACTGAGGGACGTCCACCCCTCGACCAACTTCCCGAGCAATCCGGTCATTCCGGAAGCAAACTGCCCAATTAGATGCTCAACTGGTGCCCTCGCCTGTCCACGAAAACAAGAAGCATCAGCAAACAACCCCCGTATTGAAGTCACTTCCGCAACATCAAACATGTAATCCACAGCAACCCATGGATGTGGACATTTTGATTACCTCAGAAGGGCAAGACGGAGCTGAGTGCACGTCCATCCACTTTTCAAATTTTTGAGGCCCCCCAAACACGCTGTAGTCTATAGCATGCTTGGCCATCAGCTATGAGAAACAAAAAAAGAAAATGTAAGCATGCCTTATAAACCACGGACGGTTGCGTCGTGTCAAATTTGTAAGCATGCTGTATGAAAAAAAGACATAAACAAAAACTAACCTGTAGTTTTCCATACGTGCCATCAGTTGCCCTGTCTGCAGCAAGCACAGCCTTGACAGCGCTGATGGTCCACGCAGAAACAGCAAACTTGTGCGTAGGCGGCGGGCCTCCTACCCCAGTGAAATCCACGGTGGACAAATCAAGACAGTCGACATACATAAGCTGATTTGAAAACAATTTTGCAAAGAAAAGAAAATATCAGTTGCCATCATCGGTAATTTGTAGTTTGGAAAAAATAAAGAGCAGGATAAATGTATGATCCAACGATAATATGTATGTGGTAGTTGCCATCAAAGTGTGATGGAAGTTGCCATCCTACTGTGATGGCAGTTGCCATGCTAATATGAAAGCAGTTGCCACATTGTCAGAATGACAATTGCCACGTTGTCATTATGGCAGTTGCCACATTGTCGATATGGCAATTGCCATCTTGTTGTGACCAGATTGTCATGCATGAATGAAAGTGCGTCGTAAACAAAGAGTTCACACAGAGACCTGGTAAAAATAAATACCATTAAATGCAGGCGACAACCCTTCTGGTACATCTTGTTTTTGAAAGCATCGTGGAGAAAGTCGGCAATGAATTTACACCAGTTCATATTCTTCACGTTTTTCAGATTCGCCTGCACGACACGAAATTTTCAGGGCAAAAAAGGTATGCCACGTCAGAAATCAAACGGAAAGAAGCGCAACGAAAACACTGGCAGTAGTAAGCATGGATCATTCACCAGGATGGGGAAACATTTGTTGCTTGGGCGAAGAGAAGTGGTCGGCACGAAAACAGCTGATATGAGATACATGAGCAGCTTCATCTTGAAAACTTCTCCGTGCGTCGTCATGGCCTGCAGAGAATCTGCCAGTACAGACATGTTCGGCATTGACTCCAACCCAGGAAACAAACGGGCGAACAGCTCTTCCTCAATCTCATTATTAACCTCATACGGGACTTTGATATGTCCCCGAGGCACACCCAAAGTACAGAACACGGATTCCTCGTTCAATGGGAGTCTTCCCCGTCCCGGGATCATGAATTCCCTGGAGGCGGGATCGTATATCTCACCAAGCCAGTCGCATACCGGGTTGACAAGGTTCGTGCACCGGACATCCATCAGAACCTGCATACCATCTCAGCAGCAGCTCCCTTTTGATCGTCACTGAATTTGTCAATCAGCACGGTCAGACGTTCCTGGGAGGCTCTGTTGCGAATACGTTTCTTCTTCTGCAAAAAAACAAACACAAAAGTGTTGAGCTGTTGCCATGTTTTTGCAATGCTACGAAAATTTAGTTCATGATGGACGACTATAAAAAAAGATATAGGTGCCAGCAAATAACATAAATCAGGAGGGAGGGGGGCGGGTGTGCAGACAGTTACCTCATCGCCCTCTTTTCTCCGTCCAGTTACCCGGTTACGTTGAGGTGGATCCATGAAATCGTCATCATCACTTTGATGATCGCCGCGAGCCATTCTGCGGATGTAGGAACGGACCAAATTGTTAATGGCGAAAATGTAAAGTGCAAATGGGTAAGCAGTTGCCACCCAACAGAAAAAATGTTAACTATTTGAATGCAAATGTGGTTGCCATACTATGCAGCCAATTTGCCACATTGCCATATCTGTGTTGTGGAAACAGACATTGTGTTCACAAAACTGTATTGCAACATGATTATACAAAAATCCAAGTGGCAAACACGCCCACTCAATGTGCACATTATTTCCGTCCAGTGCTACCGATTGTGGCAACTATCAAAAGTATGGAAACTGTCGCAAATATAATTCAGAAAAAAAAACAAGTCTCACAAATGAAAAAAGAATGTTTGAGGTTACTATTATGTAAATTCAGCAAAAAAACAGTTTGCCTCGTTTAAAAAAGCGTGTATGTGGCAACTATCTCATTCATTCAGAAAATTTTAGTTGCCCCCCTTGTGTGTGAGCTTGAACACATTCGTGGCAACTATGACAGTCAGTTTCAGAAAAATATGTTGCCGCAGAAGAGAACACATTTGTGGCAACTGCCACATTTGTTCATGTAGTTTAGTTGCCACACACCTGTTCACGTTCGGTCATACTGCCATAGTTGCCACATTCAGAAAGCATATTTTCTCTGGTTTACTTATCGTACAAGTTCAGCAGAATTAAAATTTGCCATCTGGGAAGAGCATGCGTGTGGCAACTGCCACAGGAGTTCAATGAAATTAGTTGCCACCTCGTTTTGGGGTGGCAACTATGACAGTCATTTTCGGAAATCTGTTGCCCACATGGGAGAACACGTTTTGTGGCAACTACCACGTTTATTCAGGTAGTTTAGTTGCCGCACATTTGTTCACGTTCAAAAAATCGTACTACCAATTTCGCCACAGTCTGCATTTTCAGCCCCCCAAACTAGACTAGATCTAGGTTTCAACGGCAACTGATTCAACCTCAAAATCACCCTTACAATTCACGCGCGAAATGGCTGCAACCACAAATTTCGAACCAACCCCGCACCAAATCAACCCGGCGGACACTCTCAAAATCCAAATGCAAGACTAATGCGTTGCCGCATGGGAAAGCTTGTTTGTGGCAACTATCACAGTCATTCAATAAATTAGTTGCCACATGGGAAAGCTTGTTTGTGGCAACTATCACAGTCATTTCAGTAAGTTAGTTGCCGCATGGGAAAGCATGTTTGTGGCAACTATCACAGTCATTCAGGAAGTTAGTTGCCATACAGTCATGATAGTTAATCAAACTACCACGTTTGCCTCATGTTGCAGTTTGAGAAACAACTAACTAGATCTAGGGTTCGAAGGCAACTACAATGACTTCAAATTCAACCTCCAAATTCTCCCCCGAACTGATTACAAACACCAATTTAAACCAATGCGCAACTAACAGACCGGAAGACACCTGCCCAATCCCAAGGCACAACCAGTGTGTGCCTCCGGACAGGCAGAACCACACCGACGAGGCCGCCGCAGCGGCGGCGACGAAACTGCCCAGTGCCACCGAAAACGGCTAGCACAGGACTCCGCCGCCGACGGGAACGCCGACGCATCGCCAAATCGCCTGTATCTCTATGAATCTTGAGCGAGTAATCGAACAGGGAGGGAAGGGGGGAAAATGCAGGAAAGGATTGTGAGAGTTGGAGCGAGCATTACCTTCAATCTGCAGGCGCTCCGGTCCGGCGAGCACCACCGACGGCCGCGAACACCGTCGATTCTTCCGCCTCCGCCGTCGCCTTCTCCCCTCGTCTTCTCCTCCAATGGTTTGAAATGCGAAGTGGGTTGTGCGAGTAACTGCGGGGGTGAGTAAATGGAACCGTGAGGGAGAGAGGGGCGAAGTGCGCGACGTGTTTGACGTCAACCACGGTCGGCGCGTCGCGTGCGGGCGCATAGAAGTTCCACCACACGCCCCCGAGTGGCAACCGCTAACCGCGGGAGGGCAACCAACGTGCGGGCGAACTGTCTCACACACCACACACGCGCCTTGTCCTACGTGGCACAGAAAAACGACCAGATTGTGCCAAGATTCGTGCACAAAGTACTCGACGGTGATGGATGCGTGTGGTCGAGATGGTGGACGCCCACACGTGTGGGCGTTAACATTTCTGCTTGAGAAATTCAGATGAGTGATGCCTACTAATTCGGAGATGAGATTCAGAGCCGTGGCCTGTGAAGGAAATATGCCCTAGAGGCAATAATAAAGTTATTATTTATTTCCTTATAATCATGATAAATGTTTATTATTCATGCTAGAATTGTATTAACCGGAAACATAATACATGTGTGAATACATAGACAAACAAAGTGTCACTAGTATGCCTCTACTTGACTAGCTCGTTAATCAAAGATGGTTATGTTTCCTAACCATGGACAAAGAGTTGTTATTTGATTAACGAGGTCACATCATTAGTTGAATGATCTGATTGACATGACCCATTCCATTAGCTTAGCACCCGATCGTTAAGTATGTTGCTAATGCTTTCTTCATGACTTATACATGTTCCTATGACTATGAGATTATGCAACTCCCGTTTACCGGAGGAACACTTTGGGTGCTACCAAACGTCACAATGTAACTGGGTGATTATAAAGGAGCATTACAGGTGTCTCCAAAGGTAGATGTTGGGTTGGCGTATTTCGAGATTAGGATTTGTCACTCCGATTGTCGGAGAGGTATCTCTGGGCCCTCTCGGTAATACACATCACATAAGCCTTGCAAGCATTACAACTAATATGTTAGTTGTGAGATGATGTATTACGGAACGAGTAAAGAGACTTGCCGGCAACGAGATTGAACTAGGTATTGGATACCGACGATCGAATCTTGGGCAAGTAACATACCGATGACAAAGGGAACAACGTATGTCGTTATGCGGTCTGACCGATAAAGATCTTTGTAGAATATGTAGGAGCCAATATGGGCATCCAGGTCCCGCTATTGGTTATTGATCGGAGACGTGTCTCGGTCATGTCTACATTGTTCTCGAACCCGTAGGGTCCGCACGCTTAAGGTTACGATGACAGTTACATTATGAGTTTATGCATTTTGATGTACCGAAGGTTGTTCGGAGTCCCGGATGTGATCACGGACATGACGAGGAGTCTCAAAATGGTCGAGACGTAAAGATTGATATATTGGAAGCCTATGTTTGGACATCGGAAGTGTTCCGGGTGAAATCGGGATTTTACCGGGTTACCGGGAGGTTACCGGAACCCCCCGGGAGCCATATGGGCCTTCATGGGCCTTAGTGGAAAGGTGAAAGGGCTGCCCACAAGGGCTGCGCGCCTCCCCCCTTCCCCTAGTCCTATTAGGACTAGGAGAGGTGGCCGGCCACCCCTTTCCCCCTTCCCCTCCGAGGAATCCTAGTTGGACTAGGATTGGGGGGGGGGGGGGGGGGAATCCTACTCCCTGAGGGAGTAGGACTCCTCCTGCGCCTCCCTCCTTGGCCGGCCAGCCTCCCCTCCTCTCCTCCTTTATATACGGAGGCAGGGGCACCTCTAAACACACAAGTTGATCCACGTGATCTATTCCTTAGCCGTGTGCGGTGCCCCCTGCCACCATATACCTCGATAATACTGTAGCGGAGTTTAGGCGAAGCCCTGCTGCTGTAGATCATCAAGATCGTCACCACGCCGTCGTGCTGACGGAACTCTTCCCCGACACTTTGCTGGATCGGAGTCCGGGGATCGTCATCGAGCTGAACGTGTGCTCGAACTCGGAGGTGCCGTAGTTTCGGTGCTTGATCAGTTGGATCATGAAGACGTACGACTACTTCCTCTACGTCGTGTCATCGCTTCCGCAGTCGGTCTGCGTTGGGTACGTAGACAACACTCTCCCCTCGTTGCTATGCATCACATGATCTTGCGTGTGCGTAGGAAATTTTTTGAAATTACTACGAAACCCAACAGCCTGTACTGGTCATCCTGTTTCTCAGTTAAATTGGACGATTATATTTTTCTGCAGAAGTATGCTTTCCATGTCTGTCAGTTACGAATATCATGCCAAATTTCAAAGATCAGGATAAGATTTCTGGATGTATCCTTTCATGGAAGGGAAGAGAAAAAGACTCGCTAGTTCCCTCTGTCCAACAGTTTTTGTAAGGGGAAACGTTTAGGGACGGTGCGCCGGCCGAAGCTTCGGCCGGTCGCCCGCTCCCACACGCTCCTGCTTCTTCTCCCGTCCCACCCCGCTGCTACGGCGAGTTGCGACGACGAGCGGCCCCGGCGAGCGAGCAGCCCCTGCGAGCGAGCGGCGACGGCGAGCGGCCCCGGCGAGGCTGTCGTCTACCCCGCTCCCCCTCCCCCGCATCGTCCCCTTCCCCCGCCGTAGCTAAATCTCGCTGGTGAGGTCGTCCTCCACACCACGGCCGGCGATTTCCCCCCACACACGACCACCTCTCATCCGCAACTCCAGCTATTCTCCCAGCGCGCCGTTTTCAGCACCAGCAATCCCCCAGCTCTGACAGACGAGCTGCAGAGCTTCGACGGCGAGGCACACCCCACGACACAGGGGATGCTGGAACCGACGTCTGATTTTGCTGCAACCGACAAATCCAGAGCTGGAACCAGCATGTAGTTTTGGTGCATCGCCTGGAGTGTTTTCCATGTCGCCATCGGCGGTCGCCTCATTTTGTTGCAAACGACGAGGCAAAAGCTTCTTCCCGCAAGAGTTTTTGCTACCACGGCAACCGGCGGAAGCAGCGACCAACAATGCTTTTCCAGCAAATGATTTTTGTCCCGGCAAACCCAGAGCTGGAACCAGCTTTTGTTTTTGCTACAACCTGCAAATCCAAAGCTGGAACCAACAACATTTTTTGTTGGAATCAAAGGAAGCAGGGGCTTCAACGGATGCACGTCAGAGCTGCAACCAGTGCTGAAAAATGCTACATCCGGCAGCCATGAAAGCTACAACCAGCTTGAAAAAAGCTTCAACTGGATATGAGGTAGTTGGGGGTCGGCATCTCGCAGCGACAAAAAGCTGCAACCGGCTTGGAGGAAAGCTACAATTCGCTTCTAAAAAAGCTTCAAACCGAGAACGGCTAGCTAAAATGGTGAGCGGCGGCGACGGAGCTGCATGGCGCGCGGTGCTGCGACGGGCACGCGGCGAGCTATGATGGCGGACTGCGACAATGCTGGAAGCCTCACCCGGCGGTGTTGCAACCAGAGGGAGGGAGACACGCCCGGCCCGGCGGAGCTGCATACGGCGAACGCCCCAGGTGAGCTGCAACGGCGAGCAGCCTCGGCGGGCTGCGACGGCGAGCGGCCCCGGTGAGCTGCGACGCGGCGTCCAAGGGCGAGCATGAGGAGGCTGACCCGCGGAGATCCGTTTTTTTCCCTGTGTTTACGCATGCGTGCGGGAGGAAGAAGATGACTTGGTCAGGGCAATCTCATCCACTCACGCGTGCAAATCCAATGCCCAGCAGCGGACCGGCCCAAATTTGGGCCGGTGCACCGGCGCAAAGTGCTGCCCGTAAAGGGAGTAAACCTATGTCGGTGTGTGATACTAATAAATATGATCGGTTTAAGCACTTGTCAGTTGTATCGATTCCGTTTCAGATAATCCACATATAATTGGGAAAATTGTTGATTTTGAAAGTTGTGTGGGTGTTGTATTTCTGGTCGGAAGGAGTATGGTACTCTACATTTTTTCGTCTCGAAATACTACTATGAAGTGGTCGAACATGCAAAGCACAGGTGGTTAGAACCGCAATAAGGAGCATGATTCAGGCGATCATTTTCAGGAGCAGGAGTCCAGGATAAGTGAAGCGCATCGAGCACCTGAAGCTACTGGTTTACAAAGATGATTGTCATGAAATGCAAATAGGGATCAATGTGGTCAATATGACGAGGAATAATGAAAGACCGTCTATACCCACAGATACAGATGGAACGGATTGCTCTTTGCCTCTGCAGCGCCAGCACTTTTAGGGTACATCCCTTTAAATGAAAAATATTTTAAATGCAGAAAGGGGACGTAGCTCATATGGTAGAGCGCTCGCTTCGCATGCGAGAGGCACGGGGTTCGATTCCCCGCGTCTCCAATGCTACATTATTTTTGAAAGTTTTCTATAATCACAGCTTTGTTTTGGGGGAAGAGAAGAAGAAATCACATTTGTTTTGTCGATCTTAGCAGTGGGCCTGCTGATTAAGCTACCCATCGCGAGGTTGTAGGCCCAGATGTTTTTTTTAGAAACGGAGTAGGCCCAGATTTTCGTTGCAATGCCAGCCCAGCATTTCGTTGGAAACCACGCTTCTCTTTAACCCGATTTTTTTTCACGCCTCTCTCGTTTTTTCTTTCTTTTGCGGGGCCTCTTTTTTTTTTTTGAACTTTGCGGGGCCTCTGTCTTGTTCAGCTACTCGGCTCGATATTCTAAAAAAAAAACGTACTTCACTCCACATAGCGCGAACGCTCACAAGTAATGGTAGAGCGCGCTACTTGTCCACAAAAATGCACGCGTAAGAACGGATGTACGGGAACGGATTGTTGACGATTCCGTTAAGATTCACATAATATATGGAGCGATAATCCAAGACCTACGGGTCTTTACGTGACTGTTACGTGACACAGAGTCACGGCCGGCCGGCACACATGGTACGTGCCATTCTTATTTTCACCACTACACCTTATACGTGTATCAACAGCACGCGCTAATGGCCAGCCACCTAGTTCTCGGCGACGATATCCGGCTGTGCGGCGGCGTCGGCGTCGGCGTCGACCATTGCGGGCTGGCAGAAGACGACCTTGAGCTCGCCGGGCGCGTAGCAGTGCTGCTCTACGGGCTCCCTGTCGACCGGCGTCGTCCGCGTCAGCGGGCACCGCTGCTTGAAGTACCCGGGTGGCCCATTGCACGCGACCACGCAGCCGCCCGCGCCCACCACGCGCTGCGCCGGCGGGCACCCGGCGTTCAGGTCCGCCGTGCACCCCAGGGCCGGGCACGGCCCGTCGCCGCCGATGGCCTGCGGGCTCACCGCCACCGGCACGTTGAACCCGTCCACCAGGCTCACGCTGTACACCGCCAGGTCCGGCCTCGGCGCGCCCTCGGCCGAGTGCACGGTCAGCTGCACCACGCCCGCGGGCCGCTCGCTCCCCGTCTCGCACCGCGGCGGGGGCGCGCAGCCGGTGCGCGCCACCAGCTTCCCGGACCAGAAGGTCGGCGGGAAGGGGAAGGAGACGAGCCCGTGGCCGTTGCCCTCGAGGCGGATGTCGTTGCCGCAAATGGAGGGGAAGCCCCTGTTCGGGGTCACCAGCGGCCACACGGGGTACGGGCACAGGTTGTGCAGGGTCAGCGTGGTGCCCGTCGCCGGTGCCGCCAGGAAGGCGGCGGCCAGCAGGGTGCCGATCACGAGGCGCTCGCCCATGCCAGCCATAGTCTCTGCGCTGCTTGTTTCTTGGCTTTTGCACTGCAGGGCGCTGCTTTGACGTTCAACGGACGTGCAGGCTAGCTTGTTTATATAGGCGACGTCGTCTCCATCTCGTCGTGA
This sequence comes from Triticum timopheevii, assembly GCA_963921465.1. NCBI lineage: Eukaryota > Viridiplantae > Streptophyta > Magnoliopsida > Poales > Poaceae > Triticum > Triticum timopheevii. The sequence continues at coordinate 113,900,749 of OY997270.1, forward strand.
GTGCTGAAGTTGGTCAGAGTTACTTAGCTTTGATGCCTACCGTTCTGTTCCCAAACCCAAACGAGAAAGCAAAGTGAGTCCACCCACCGCTAATTTCAAAACAGAGGCACAGCACCGCGTCTTTTCATATTGCTCCCGGTTTGCTACCACTAAGCACCTGATCGAACGAACAAGCACAGGGTTGAATGCCAAACTCACGGGAAAAGAATCCATCGGTTCAGTTCACCAATCATCACCAAGCCTTTCACTTTATCACCCAGTTGTTTTTGCAGTGAATTTCTGAAATGCAGTGAATTTCTGAAACAAAATTCATAATACTAGTACAGTTCATTCCACTAATCTATCTGAGAGGAGTTGTGCGGTTGATTTGGTTGGCATCGGGACTCACTGAGTGGACTTACTTCATTCCGTCCATGAGTTCATAACTGCTGAGAGGCTTCAGTTGCGTACATGCGATGCAGTGTTCCTATTTGCAGTAGCATGAACCGGTGTGAGCTGTCGTATGTGTGCTAGAATCACGGAGCTGTTACGCTGCAAGGAAAGAAGAGCCTGAATCACGGTGAGTGGCTTCTATTCTGGAGAATGCGTGCTTCCTTGCCGAGAAGATTCATTATCTTCTTCTTCCTGGCGGTTACACTAGCTTCTTTCGGAAGTGGCGTACTGGCGTTCATCACTAACCAAAAATGCAATGGCGTACGTGTCTGGTGCATCTCTGGGCATGTCAAGTGGACTACCATATTCTGTACTTCCCCCCTTGGTTCTTTTGCTCAAGGGTAGAAATTTCAGGAACATTCAATGAATCGATATTAAGTGGGTATAAGACAGTTCCATGCCTTATGACGAATATTAATGCATCCTAACAGTATGCATGATGCTTCATAGTTGAATTCATCTTAAAGTTGGATATAAAATTCCCTTTGAAACATGTCTGAACGACACTAAACTTGTACACATAGTTAATTTGTCTTGTTCAAATACAGCTCAAAGCTAAGAAAACAATTCATTGGTCTATATCTATCTCTACTGCTTAAAAAGAATGTCAAGTTTCATCTTTTACTTTTTTTCTTACCACCCATTCGTCCAACCTTCCATCTACGACAATTAATCACTTTAATTTACTTATTACTTTCTGAACCAATTTCACTTTTATCCAATTTTATTTTAATTATTGAATTTCTCATCAAACTATAAGGTAAATCACGGGCAGGATTTGGCAAAAAATATATTTACACAATTACATTAATATGGACTGTTAAATCACAAGCTAACATAGTAGAATATTTTTATCACGTTGCAATGCCAGTATATTTATGTCCCGTTGCACGTACGAACATTGTGACGAAAAACACTGAAAGCAATTACAACAAGGGAAGCAACCCATCTATTCTGGAGATTACAAGGAAAAGGAGAGCCTGAATCACGGTGAGTGGCCTCTATATTGGAGATTGCGTGCTTCCTTGTCGAGCAGATTCATTATCTTCTTCTTCTTCTAGGCGGTTACATTAGCTTCTTTCGGAAGTGGCGTACTAGCGTTCTCACTAACCAAAAATGAAATGGAGTACGTGTTGCATATCTGAGTATGTCAAGTGGACAATGGATTAGTCAGAACCACCATAGTATTTCATAATATCATGTCGATCATGTTCGTTGCTTTCGGTCTTGGTTCTTTGCTCAAGGGTAGAAATTTTAGGAACATACAATTGATCGATATTGAGTTGATATAAGACAGTTCCATGCCTTACGGCGATTATTAGTGCATCCCAACAGAATGCATGATGCTTCATAGTTGAATTCATCTTAAAGTTGGAAACAAAATTCCCCTTTGAACATACATGGCTGAAGGACACGGATATTGTACACATAATTAATTTGTCTAGTTCAAATACAGTAATAAGAAGCTAAGAAAACAAGTCATTATCTATATCTGTGACAACAAGAAAAATACCGAAAGCAATTGCGAAGAAGGAAGCAACCCGTCCATAATAGTATATCAATAAATGGCAACCAATTCCACAAAAGATAATAGTTTGGATGCCCAAACAGATCGCCGCAACTATATAATGCATAGTACCAATTCTAAGAGCAACTCTTGCATCCGGTAAAAAAAAGAGAAATTCTCGCAGAGTTGCATATTATTTGTAGTCACAATAATATATATGTGATCCATATGCATTTGGAGACTAGCCGGACCACGCATAAACTCAGAGTCGCCATCATTTTTTTTTCACGTTCAAACACTTCGATTGCCTTTAAATTTAAATATTTAACACATCAAGAAAACATGCACATAAGTTTTAGAAAGTTGCATAAATGAAATCGTTAACCGGCGATATGTACAAATCACATGTTGTCAGCATGTGCACCATCCACTTTTCCGACGTGTGCGTTGTCGCCTCGTCCAAGGTCCCTGCACCATATGATCGACATTTACATTTTCTTCCAAAATTCTCACGCCTATGGATCCGTAGAGTTCGCATCCAACATGATGAAACGATTCCCCTGGCTAGTCATTTAATTGTCGCCCGATGCACCTGAATTTCGAGCCGTGCCTCCATCTCTTCCTGATGCTGCATGCTCTCTTGCATAACATCTCATCTCACTCTCTTATCTTGGATCTGCTTTAGTTCTTCTCCTCCATCTCTATCTTTTATTGTTCCCTCTCTCTATATATACTCGTTCCTTATCCTCAGCAACACATTGATGTTTTTCTTTCATCGCCTCCACCTCTCCATCTGTCTTGAGCTCCTCATTTCCTCTCTTACTCTCGTCGGTCTGACCTGCTAGACGTCAGAGTGGGACTTCTAGGCACCCTTTCCTCTCCATCACCATCATCATCTTCATCTCCGTCCATCACCGAAGAGGAATGGTTGCACTTGTAATTTTTTTGGACCGTTGCCATCATTCTTCTGCTTGAAGCGCGCACGTCCTCTCAATGGTCGAGTGTCCCACTATAGTTGACTCTGACTCAAAGAAGACATTCGCCTCTATTAGGGAGGCCCCGCTAGAAGCAATGAAGATGTATGCCCCGATGGCTTCAACATGGCAATGGGTACCCATTGCCCACAAACAAAAAAACCCTATTAGGGCAAGGACTTGGGAAAAATAATTACCCACCGGTTTATAAATGAGAAAAAAAATACCCATCAAGAAGTTGGGTACAGGTAAGGGAAGGAAATATCATACCCACGTACCCGCATACCCATATCCTTATTCATTCTAACAGGTAGGCCCCTTATGTCATTCACTAAAAATTTGAAAACCCTAGCGCCGCTTTACTAGGATTCAGTGCTTCGAGATGTCAAGGCTCATGAAGTGGAGAGAAGATGAAAGCTAATCAGGTTGCTTTGGACCGTTTGGTGTCATTTTGGAGATGTTGAAGTGGCTTTTAAATGTTGAACCAATTAGCCATTTTAGTGTTGAACCTATTTGTGGTATCGAACTTATATGTTTGAGTAGCTTTTAGATGTTGAACCAATTAGTCATTTGAGTGTTGAACCTATTTGTGGTCTCAAACTTATATGTTTGTTGAACTTATTTGTGTGTCAAACTTGAAGTGTCTGAAATGACTATGAGTGCGTGCTCGCGCGCGCTGAAATGCTGAAATTTATGTTCAAATGATGAAATGTGACATGTTTATGTGCTGAAATGATGAAATATATGTGTTGAAATGCTGAAATGTTGTTTATATGTGCTGAAATGCTAAAATATATATGTTTAAATGCTGAAATGTATGTGCTGGAATGTGGTATATATGTGCTGAAGTACTAAATATACATGCTGAAATGTTGAAATGTCGTGTTTTACATACTGAAATGCTAAAATATACATGGCAAAATGTGAATCGAAAGATGACCGAGATGGGTATTACTCCGTTCTTGATAACTTAATACACTAGATGTATGCTGGATAGCGGTTGATGTGTGGAGTAATAGTAGTAGATGCAGGCAGGAGTCAATCTAGTTGTCTCGGATGTGATGCCTATATACATGATCATTGCCTTGGATATCGTCATAACTATGCACTTTTCTATCAATTGCTCAACAGTAATTTTTTTACCCACCATATGCTTTTTTTCAAGAGAGAAGCCTCTAGTGAAAACTATGGCCCTCGGGTCTATCTTTTTTCATATTATTTTCAGATCTACAAAATCAAGAACACAAAAAATACCTTGATGCAATTTATTTACTTTTATTTTATTTCACACTTTTACTTATCCTTTATATCTATCACTATCAGATCTCATCCTTACAAGGAACCGTGAAGGGATTGACAACCCCTTTATCGCGTTGGGTGCAAGTATTTGTTTGTTTGTGTAGGTGCAATTATTGGAGACTTGTATGTCCTTCTACTGGATTGATACTTCAGTTTTTAACTGAGGGAAATACTTATCTCTACTTTGCTGCATCACCCTTTCATCTTCAAGGAAAAAAAATCAATGCAAGCTCAGAAAGTAGCACCCCACCACCGCCATTGGCTCCAGCGGCGACTGAGGGAAAAGAGGGCGAAGTGGGTGGCCCGACGGCTAGGTTTTGGAGCACTATCCGAGTCGCCAAGACGGGGGCGACATGGAGGCACCGCTCCTATGTGGCAACATCAAACCTTGCCCATCTCCTGCGTTGCCCATGGAGTAGATTGCTAAAAACCACCACATTTGTGGCTAGTGTACAGCAAAACTACCGTTTTTGCCAAAAATCATGAAAGACCATCACTTCTGTGGCAAGTGAATAACAAAATGCACTAAACGGGCTGTGAGCCGTAACTAAGTGAAAATCTGACATTTTGGGCCCACCTGTCGGAACCATGTGGCCAGGGCAAACGGCTAAGGCCAGACGGCCGTTACCGGCGCTCGTTAAGTCTTCGTCGCGCATGGGAGGGCATTTCATCCAACCGCTCTCTCCTCTGCTCGTTCCCCTCCCTCTCACACCGCAGCTGCCGCCATCCGCCGCCACGATGGGCTTTGCACCGCCGACAGGAGGGAGACATGGTGTCTTGGGATAATCTGCCAACATCGTCTGACGATGAATCTATGACAAGTTAGGTTAGCATCTGCTCCTTTGAACCACTTCTAGGGTTAGGGTTCTACAGAGAAAGGGGAATTTCTGTTCCCGATCGAAATTGAAGCCGTTTTGCTTATGTTTGGCCACCTACGACCATGGAGTGCACAGAATGGAGTGGCCTGGTGATAACCAACAAGTATAGGGGATCGCAACAGTTTTTGCGGGTAGAGTATTCAACCCAAATTTATAGATTTGAAAGAAGGGGAGCCAAAGAATATTTGTAAGTATTAGCAGTTGAGTTGTCAATTCAACCACACCTGGAGATTAAATATCTGCAGCAAAGTGATTAGTAGCACAGTAGTATGATAATTTTGATAGTAGTGGTAACTATAGCAGTGGTAACGGTAACAACAGTAACAGTTTGTAGCAGTTGTAACAGTAGCAATAGCGATGGTAACTTAGTAAGAACAATATGTGGAAAACTCATAGGCATTGGATCGGTGCATTCGTTGGATGATATTCATCATATAACAGTCATAACCTAGGGCGACACAAAACTAGCTCTAGTTCAAAAATATAATGTAGGCATATATTTCGTAAATAGTCATACGTGCTTATGGAAAAGAACTTGCATGACATATTTTGTCCTACCCTCCCGTGGCAGCGGGGTCCATAAGGAAACTAAGGCATATTAAGGCCTCCTTTTAATAGAGAATCAGAACAAAGTATTAACGCGTAGTGAATACATGAACTCCTCAAACTACGGTCATCACCTGAAAGTGTCCCAATTACTATCACACTGGGGTTTATGGATCATAACACGTAATAGGTGAATATGACTTGCTAGATCGGATCTAGAACATAGATATAATGGTGAAAACATAAACGGTTCAGATATGAAATCGTGGCACTCGGGCTCTAGTGACAAGCATTAAGCATAGCAAAGTCATAGCAACATCAATCTCAGAACATAGTGGATACTATGGATCAAGCCCTAACAAAACTAACTCGATTACATGATGAATCTCATCCAACTCCTCACCGACCAGCGAGCCTACGAAGAAATTACTCACTCCTGGTGGGGAGCATCATGGAATTAGTGATGAAGGAGGGTTGGTGATGACAAAGACCGAAGATTCCGCTCTCTGGAGCCCCGAATGGGCTCCAGATCTAGCCTCCCGATGAAGAACTGAAGGTGGTGGCGGCTCTCTATCGTAAAACATGATGAACCTTCCTCTCTTAATTTTTTCTTCGAAAATAGGTATTTATGGAGTTGGAATTAGGGTCAGGGGGCCCACGAGGGCCCCACAACCCACCAGGCGCGCCTAGAGGGGGTGGCGCACCCTGGTGTCTTGTGGTCAGGCAGCCCCCCTCTGGTGGTTCTTGGTTCTAGTATTTTTTATTTATTCTAAAATAATTCTTCAAAACGTTTCGTCCAAAACCGATAACTTTTATTTCTGCATAAAAACAATACCATTGTAGTTCTGGTGAAAACAACGTCAGTCTGGGTTAGTTTCATTCAAATCATGCAAATTAGAGTCCAAAACAAGAGCAAAAGCACTAGGAAAAGTATATACGATGGAGATGTATCAACTCCCCCAAGCTTAAGCCTTTTCTTGTCCTCAAGCAATTCAGTTGACAAACTCAAAGTGAAAGAAAAACTTTTATGAATGCTTTTGTTCTTGTTTACATAAATAAGCTAAAGTAGCACCCAGATTTTTAGCAAAGATCATGACTAACCATGTCAACAATAACTCATAGAAATTATATTAACTCATATCAATGGCACAATCAACTAGAAAGCAATAATAAGATATATCAAATGCCAACACTTTGTCAAAACAACCATGATATAATATGACAACAATGGTATCTCGCTAGCCCTTTCTGAGACCGCAAACATAAATGCAGAGCACCTCCAAAGTTCAAGCAGCGACTAAACATTGTAATTCATGGTAGAAAAGATCCAGTCATGATGCATCCAACATTAACTAAACACAATGCATGAGGATGAAAATAGTGCTCTTAGGCCTGGCGCTTGTTAGAGAAGGTGATGACTCAACATAAAATTAAATAGATAGTCTCTACGCAGAGGGAAACAGAGATTTGCAGAGGTGCCAGAGCTCAAAGCTTAAAATAGAGATAAATATAATTTTGGGAGTTACACCCTTCCTGTCAACGTTACGACCAAGAGTTATCAATATCTTCCATGCTAAACAAATTAGCGGCGGTTCCCAAGCGATGAAAGTAAAGGTTTACTCCCCCTCCACCAAAAGACACACTCCACCGCTAGCCGAATCCTTGGGTACCGTCCATACCAACAACAATCCTGGGGAAGTTTTGTTTAATTATTTGCAACTTTTGATTTCGGAACTGGGCATCCCTTTTACCGCCCCTCTTGTGCAAGGACGAGTGAATAAACACTCATCATGAGAATAACCCACTTAGCATGGAAGATACTGACCGCCCCTTTTCGCTCCATGGCGGTCCAGGCACACAAAACATATGTTCATTTGAAATTTTAGAGGTGTGACATGTAAATTTACTTGGAATGACAGGGCAATACCACATATAGGTAGATATAGTGGACTCATCTGGAGTAACTTGGGTTTAAAGATTTTGATGCACAAGTAGTATTTCCGCTTAGTATAGGCGAAGGCTGGCAGATAGGTTGAGAAGCGACCAGTTAGAGAGCGAAAACGGTCATGAGCATGCGTTATGCATAATCAACATTGAATACTAGCATGAGTAGGATATGAACACCATGAACATAAATATCATAGAGGCTATGTTGGTTTTGATTCAACTACATGCACGAACATGTGCCAAGTCAAGCCACTTGAAACATTCAGAGGGGGATACCATATCATCAGACTACATCACAATCGTTTTAATGTAGGTTGACATCCAAGATAAATCATTATCCACTCCTAGCTACTTAAGAATGGCATGAGCAACTATAATCTCTAATTATCATTGCATACATGTTTGATCATAATAGGCCGAATCATGGATACTAGGTTAAACATATTTACAAAAACAAAAACAAGTTGAGTTCATACCCGCTTCTCTCTGCCACAGTCACTTCATCAAATATCTTCATTATTGCCTTCCACTTTGCGCGACCGAATGATATAAAAATAATAATAGTGCAAGAGTGCTATGGACTAAGCTGGAATCTGCAAACGATTTATTCAAAAGGAGAAGACAAGGTAATATGAGCTCTTTATTAAAACAACAGTAATGCATATAAGAGCCACTCAACATTTTCATCGTGGTCTTTTCCTTGGTATGACTAAATAAAAAGGAAAGAATTTCAGAGAAACACACTGAAATATTTTTGGAGTTTTTAGTTTTACTTGAAGAAAGCAAATTTAAATAAGGGAAAACAAAAAACGAGAAAAACTATTTACACGGGAAAGCTCCCAACAAGCAAAAGGATAATAGAGAAATCTTTTTGGATTTCTTTTAATACTACAACTAATTATGTAAGAAATATTTTTTGATTTTCTCAAAGTTTTTCAAACACACAAGAAGAAAGCGAGAAAATAAATCTAACATGGATAATACAATGCAAGAGTGTGGACACCGACAACTGGAATGAAATGTGTGAGCATGAATATAATGTCGGTGGAAATACGTACTCCCCCAAGCTTAGGCTTTTGGCCTAGCTTGGTAATCACCATCCGTGGCCTAGATAATAATCTGAATGATAGCTCATGGAGGCTCTTGGTGCAGCCTCTTCAGGCCGCCGAGCAGCCTCGACCTCCACATTGTATGAGTGGGCCTCGCTCTTAAGAACATAATATCTTCTTTTGCTGTGATAATCAAAGAGAGCAGGCGCAGGCAAAACAACAGGCACAGTGGGTTCTTTATTGAACCTCAAGTTATAAGTATAATAGTGATTGTGCCCTTAAGGAACTTATGGCGCTTCATGGCCTCAAAGTCTAACTACTGAGTAGGTAGGATGGGATAAGTAGGCAGAGGTGTCACACCAACCTCTTTAGCTAAACGAGAAGCATAAATCCCACCATAGAAGTGACCACTATCAGCATTATGTTGCAGCCTCCGTGCAACGATTGCTCCAAGATTATAACGTTTAATCCCGATCAAAGTTGTGTGTATGAGGCTCAAGTCAGGAGCACATAGTGTGCTACAATCTTGCTTGCCCACGATACATTTGCCATTAAAGAGTGCAAAGTAGTGAATTGATGAGAAATGAATACTTTTTATTCTACCTTGTGCCACTCCTCTATCCTCTCCAAAACAAAGATTAATCAAGAATGACCCATACTCAGATTTTGGCGGTTCGTCCAGCGAACCCCAATATGGAATTTTACAGGCATCACAGAACACATCTAAAGGCATGGTAAATGGATGATCATAACGACTAAATGAAACTCTAGACTCACAAGGATGATATTTAAATTTCTTAGTGAAGGTTTCTGTGAGGTTGAGATGTTGGATGCACTTATCTTCAGTGTAGGGACCGAGCTCGGTGTTGCGAACATATTGCTCAAATTCTTCCTTAATACATTCACTCACCATGAAATCGTTGCATGGCCATAGGCATGATTTGGTAGCGGCATCCCGCATTGAGGTTGCACTTGGTTCAACATAGGACCATCGTATCGAGCCACTACTCGATGATGCCTCTGAAGACCTTCTCTTTGAAGAACTCCTAAATAATTGCATTTTTATTTGCGAACAATTTCTGAAAAAAAATTGGGACACCAATTTTTTGTCAACAAAACTTCGCAAGATTGATAGCAACTACTCATAAGGATGCCTAGAAGCCATATTAAGCATTCAAACTACTTAGAACTCTAAGAATTCAACATGCAAGACTATTTACAACAGCACCAAGAGTAGCTAATTATTCAAAATATAAACCACTAAAGCAAAAACTAATTGGAGGAATGGAGGAGTCACATACCAAGTAGCAATCCCCCAAAACAGTTTTAGAAACTGAGCTTCAAGCAAATAGATCTAAATCCGCGGGTTTGAGAGCAAGAACATGATGGAGCGAGCTATGGTGAATTTTTTGTGGAGGTAGGAGATGGTATGGGCTAAAGAGATAAGTGAGGGGACCCATTGATACGTCTCCAACGTATCTATAATTTTTCATTGTTCCATGCTGTTATATTATCATTCTTGGATGTTTTACAATCATTTCATAGTCATTTTTTGGTACTAACCTATTGACATAGTGCCAAGTGTTATTGCTGTTTTCGACATGTTTTTTACATCGCAGGAAATCAATACCAAACGGAGTCCAAACGCAGCGAAACTTTTTGTGGATTTTTTTGGACCATAGGACATCCAGTGGGCCAAAGAAGTACCAAGGAGGGGCCCGAGGTGAGCACAAGACACCTGGGCGCGCTTGGAGGCCTAGGCGCGCCCTGGTGGGTTGTGCCCACCTCGGTGGCCTCCCGCACCGCCTCTTTGCTCTATAAATACCCCAATATTTCAAAAAGCCTAGGGGAGTCGACGAAAATCTATTCCAGCCTCCGCAGAGTCCAGAACCACTAGATCCAATCTAGACACCATCACAGAGGGGTGCATCATGTCCATTGGTGCCTCTCTGATGATGCGTGAGTAGTTCTTTGTAGACCAATGGGTCCGTAGTTAGTAGCTAGATGGATTCCTCTCTCTCTCGTCTGATTCTCAATACAATGGTCTCTTGGAGATCCATATGATGTAACGCTTTTTGCAGTGTGTTTGTTGGGATCCGATGAACTTTGAGTTTATGATCAGATCCATTTTTTTATCCATGAAAGTTATTTGAATCTTCTTTGATCTCTTATATGCATGATTGCTTATAGCCTCGTATTTCTTCTCTGATATTTGGGTTTTGTTTGGCCAACTTGATCTATTTATCTTGCAATGGGAAGAGGTGCTTTGTAGTGGGTTCGATCTTACGGTGCTTGATCCGAGTGACAGAAGGGCAACCGACACGTATGTATCGTTGCTACTAAGGATAAAACGATGGGGTCTATTTCTACATACATAGATCTTGTCTACATCATGTCATCATTCTTATTGCATTACTCTATTTCTCCATGAACTTAATACACTAGATGCATGCTGGATAGTGGTCGATGTGTGGAGTAATAGTAGTAGATGCAGGCAGGAGTCGGTCTACTAATCTTGGACATGATGCCTATATAATGATCATTGCCTGGATATCATCATGATTGTTTGAAGTTCTATCAATTGCCCAATAGTAATTTGTTCAACCACCGTTTGCTATTTTTCTCGAGAGAAGCCACTAGTGAAACCTACGACCCCTGGGTCTCTTCTTTAATATATTTGCCTTTGCGATCTATTTTATTTGCCTTTTTTCAAATCTATTAAACCAAAAATACAAAAATACCTTGCTACACTTTATTTTATTTGGCGTTCGATCTATCAATATTTACAACTCTTTCACGTCCGTTTGCCAATTTCTGGCGCCGTTACCCGAAAGGGATTAACAACCCCTTTAACACGTCGGGTTGCGAGTATTTTTTATTTATGTGCAGGTGCTGTTTACATAGTGTTGCTTGGTTCTCCTACTGGTTCGATAACCTTGGTCTCATCACTGAGGGAAATACCTACCGTTGCTGTGCTGCATCATTCCTTCCTCTTTGGGGAGATACTAACGTAGTTCTAGCAGACATCACCCACGTGGGGACCACAACCCACCAGGGGGCGCCCTGGTGTCTTGTGGGCACCAGGGGCACCCCCCCTCTGATGTTATTTATACCAGAAATTCAGAAATATTCAAAAAAATCATATTAAATTTTTAGGGCATTCTGAACACTTTTATTTTCGACCACTTTTTTATTGCACGGAAAATTCAAAAAACAGGTAAAGATGGCATTTTATTTTAATTAACTAAGAAAAACAAAAAAACAAAAGGTGGGAGCAGAAGGTTGTGCCTACTAACTTCATCAACTTCATACCTCTCAAAAATGATCCATTAATAAGGTTGATCAAGTCTTATTAACAACCACTTTCGATTAGCATGAAACCGAAGAACTTTCGTAAAACACTAAGTTACCTCAACGGGAATATGCATATCCCCAACAACAAGTATTTCATATTTCTTTTTGGCAGTAGGTAGAGGGAGTTGAAATCTCCCAATAGTAATTGTCGGAGACTTTTCAATAACATTAATACTATTGACTTGGAATTGTTTCTTCGGAAAATGCACCGTATGCTCATATTGTGATCTTGCTTTTATTGCAATCAATAACAACCCTTGCAATATTCGAAAAGGGTCTACCAAGGGTAATCGACATGTTGTCGTCCTCGGGCATCTCAAGTATAACAAAGTTTGTTAAGATAGTAACATTTGCAACAACAACAACTGGTACATCTATTGTGGGTGAACATGATCACCTATGGGGCCACGGGCCCCTTTGTGGTTCGGCGGGGGGAGATCATGTTGCACAAAGAGCGGAGGCCTTGAGGTAGCACAACGACGAGACTGGTGGTTTTTACCCAGGTTTGGGCCGCTGAGAAGCGTAAAACCCTACTCCTGCTTTAGTGGATTGGTTAGAGAAACTCGACGACACGCATCACTCAAACCCGGCAAGGTGGCCTCGGGGAGAGCTGTTACGCGGGTACAAGTGTCTGAGGGTCTGAATTCCCTTTCTAAGTTGCCTAGGACCTCCTTTTATAGCCTAAGGGGTAACCACGGTGGCAAAACAGACATTATCTTGTGATTAGATAGTGAACAGTGCTATCATACCTAACTCTGGCACTTAGGTAAAAATGCCATAAATGCTACCTTAGGTGGCAAGCAGGGGTGCATCCCCGGCAAGCTTATATCGCCGCCTAACCAGCTTCTGCTTATCATCTTGACACGCTCCTGGATGGGTGTCAAATGGGTGTGATCTGTCTTCCAGCAAACCACCATGTGCTTAGTGAGAGCCACTTACTTGCCTGGGGGCTCGACACTGCATCGATAAGTGAGTGGCATCGTGATGCGGTGGTATTTGGCCTGTGCCTGCCGGGGGCAGGGCTTGCCGGGCCTTCTTGGAGGGGTACGCGCTTCGGTCCCCGGTTGTCCCGGAGACGCGGCTGGCGCGGTTTGGTTGTGCCCTAGTCTGCTGTATCGATCTTGCCGGCCTCGCCTGCCAGCAAAGGGCACTTTTCTTGAAATATTTGCCTTGTATGTTGGCTTGGTATTTTTGATACGCTCCTTGATCTCACGAAGAGCGGCTTCTCTGGCTCGGCCTTGTGTTGGCTCGACTTGGGCTTGTACCAACGAGTTCTACTATATTGAGATAGCCATTTGCCCGGCAAGCCCTGGCCATCGGGGCGGAGGCTTTTTATCCGTGCACAACTCAGGGGAACCAAACACCCCTGTTTGTGTACCCCGACAGAAGCCCCCGGGCCTAAGCCAAACGTGTCGCTGGGCATCGTTGGGTTAGGCCCTAAACAATGCACAAACACATGTCGATGAAATGTTGTCCAAGCAGTTTTGGTCATGATGACCCATAAATTCCACGCCCACTCCGCGTAATTACCGCAGGTCGTGGGGTCGTGGAATAGTAGCCGTTAGTGAGTAATGCGCCTGCAAAAACTGTATCTTCCTGAAAAAGATAATGAAGAGCCAGCCCCGCGCGTGTTCCTAATAAAAAGGGAGTGCAAAGGGACGCTTCACATTCGCATCCGGTTCTTCTCCCTTCATCCTCCTTCTCAAGCCAAGAAACCGCCTTCGCTGCCATTATCTGCCCTGGAAACTCTACTGGATCTTTCGCTTCTCCTACGAGTCCAAGAGATGGGGAGGAAGACCTGTGCTGTGAAGGGTAAGTAGGTGGCCGCCCCCGCGAATCCCGCGGTGGAGGAGAGGAGGAGAAAAGCATAAGAACTAGAGAGGCGGCGATAGGAGGATGTAGTTTTCTCACCATCACATCTGGATGGCAATACCTTAATCACATGGTATGCCTATATGTGGGGGAGGGAAACTAGGAATGGGCATGGAGCCCCCGTAGTTCTACCGGAGGGGGCCAAGATCCATCAGATTCATACCGCATTTTCTGCGCGTACTTTCTTTGTGGCCTCTCTTCCCCCTTTTTCGACTTCTTTTGCGCCATGATGACGGTGTACGGGTTTCACCTCCTGGATTTCATGACCAATGCCATGGCGTGCATGGCAATCTTCACACACCTGTGCGAGAGTGTCATCAGAGTCGCACCCAATGTGGATTTGTTCAGGCACTTCTTCATCCCATAGATAGAAGATAAACCCACCGCTCGGGGAACATAAGCTGGATTCCCCGGGGCAAGAAGGAAGATTGGGATTATCTCCCTGGCCAACAGCGTGGCAAGTGGGAGGAATGGAGGGGAGACTGGTGCTAGATCAAGGACGAAGAGGCCCCTAAGTTCTGCTCGATGCGGGCTGGATGTGTCACACGTGGATTCGACTAGAGCAAGTTGGGCCTCACCGATGAAAGCTCCGCCCAGCGCTGAACGGGATCGCCCACCTCAGAGCTGCCGGATGACCATTGAGCATGTGGGGGGTGACTTCCTCTGGTGCCACATTGCACCGCTACAGAAGAGGGACATGTTTGTTTAGGAGTACAAGAACTCTACCGATAGGATGCGACTGTACCCAGACCCTGCCAACAACCTGACAGTGTATGGCCACAGCTGGTTGTGCGAACAACTGTTTGGCAATCTTGGGCCATTTCATCTGCCGGCAAAGGTTGTTCCCCTGCACCTAAACTCTGCCTTGAGCCAGATCCTGCAATTGGATGCCTGATTGCGATGCCTTCGGGGTGAAGGCCGATTAGGAACTGCCCACCCTGGATGATGAGATGGACTAGGTCTCTCGTTTGGAAGAAAGAGCTTCCAGGGTGGAGGACGACATCGTCAAGCGCACTACTAATGCTGAGCAAGTGTTTATTGTGAATCGGATCGCAGATGATAGGGAGCTCAGGGCCGTCAGGGGAACAGGGCCCGAAGAGGAGGAGGAGGAGGAAGGTGTTGAGGGCAGAGGTTCTTCCAATGAGGGGAGTGAAGAGCATGCCGCAGAGGAGGCTGCCGAGCTTGATTCTGCCGGGGCCGGGACTTCCCAAGCCGTAGCAATAGGGGCCCAAGAAGGGGTTGAGGCTGAGGAGGCAAGGGGACTCGAGGCAGAGGAAGAATGGCTCGAAATGGGACCTCAAGCTCCGGAGCCAGGTCGGCGTCTCCGCAAGTGGGCTAACCGAGAGGCAGTGGTTCCTGTCCCCTCGTGGGGTGCCCAAAGGGTGAAGAAGATAACCACCAGGGGCGACAAGCAAGATGTGGCACGCCACCAATCCACTCACCTTTCCTAGGCCAAGACTCCACCCGCCAAGCAACAGGCGATCATGGGGGTAGATCCTAGCTCCCCATCAAGCCCAATTTCTCCGCCAAGCTCGATCCTGCCAAAGGTCTTGATCCCACCGATGAGCTCATTGATGCCGATAAGTTCCGCTCCTCCGACTCTGAAAAGGGGCAGAGCAACCCCACCACCTACGGCATATGAGTTGGGCTCCATGCTCAGGGACCTAGAGTAAGCTGGATGATCAAGCCTCTTGTTGAAGCATTCTGTACTCGGTTGTTAATTTAAATCTTGCCTTGTTGACTTGGCAGGGACGAGGAACCCCTTGCTCAGTGGGCCAAACAGGCCAAGCAAGCGGCGGTGTCGGGCCATTCGACAAGCACGGGTCTAGAGGGGGACATGGCAGGGGATCCCGTGCATAGCCCCCAGCCCAGCTCTCGGCGCGAAGGCATGGGAAACACCTCACCCGCTCGCGGAGATGCGGAGGAGCATCCCTCATCCCCTGGTAAAGGGTTGGGTAAGAGCCAGCAAGGTGGAGCCCGTCAAGAGGGGTCCACTTCCTAAGGGCCTCCCTTGGCCAAAGTTCAAGCAGAGGAATCACCGGCAAGGGCCTCCACATAGGGATCTGCTCGCGTCGAGGTCACAACCATCGAAAGGGTGGTTGTGGACCGCACGCCGGCAACCGACGTTGCCGGGAAAGGAGATGCCCCCTTACAGCAGCCACCACCGGGTAATCCACTTGTCTTTGCTTCTACCTGCTTAAATTATTTATCTTCCTGGCTTTGATTGGGTAGTGTCTGGCTTCTTATTATCCCATCTATTGATTTTGCTCGTAGCCCCGTCAACTGATGAACCCGAGCTCTTGGAGGAGGTGTCCAGTATTGGAAAAGATGTTGCCGAAGAAGCAGTCAAGATTGCTACCGCCAAAGGCCATGAACAGACTGCCGGGGATATCTAGGAATTCTCAGGATAGATAGAGAAAATCCCCGGCAGTATATCTGTCCCAGATACAGTCATCGAGGAGAATGCCCCTCTCCAATCTATGGGACCTTTTACCATGAAATATCCTTCGGCCCCGCAATCTTCCCCATGCAAGCTGGTGCTAATCCTCGCTCAACCTGGACTGGCAACTCCCAGCTCATCTGCCTTAGTGGGCACAAACTTTGATGAAGAAATTAGATGCATACTGGCGCCGCTGTCCCAGAGAGTTGAAGAAGCTGGTGATTCCACTGATGGCACCAAGGATTTAGCTTTCCTGGAATCCATGGCGGCAGGGCTCTAGGACGTGCAGAATAGGTACATCCTCAAATGGCAGGCAGTCAAGGAGTAGTGCAACTCCGTCGACCTTATCAACCTGAAGCTGAGGGACAAAGGCAACAAACTAGGCGAGTGGTACAAGTAGTCCCATTCCATTATGCGACAAGAGGAGGTGCTGACCATGACCAAGGAGGATATCGCTGCCCGGGAGGTCCAGCTGGTGGAGCGTGAGGCGCTTCTAAACACCAAGGAGAAGGAAGTTTCCACCCAGGAAGGAACTCTCGAAGCTACTCTCCGTGGCAAGGACGAGGAGCTGGAGGCCCTTGTTTAGCATCACACCAAGGATTTGGAGGACAACCACAAAGCCACTCCTAGCGTGCTCACCCTTAAATCCTCACCCAACTAAAGAAGGTTATCGATGAGCTAGCTGCTGCATCTGCCGCCAAGACCAATTTTGAAAACCAATTAAGCAAGCTGTCAAAGGACCTTGCCGGGAGTAGCAAGGAGATCATGGACCTCAAAGAGGAAGCGCAGAAAGCAGAGGCCACCCTGGAGGGCGTGCAATCGCTGCTTTCCTCAAAAAGCCAAGACCTTGACACTACCAATGACGCCATTTCTAATATGAAAGCCAGGCTTGCCTCTCTGTAGAAGGAGCTTGAATCTGCTGATTACCGTGAGAAGCTGCTGATGACGGATTTGACCAAAGCAAGAACTCTTCAAAAAGATGCGGAAGACAAGCTGGAGAACCAGATTCAGCAGCATGACCTCTGGATCAAGAGTATGGTCGATATCGCTGAACGCCACACTGCTCAGATCACAAGCATGGACATGAAGAGCTGGGCCTTCTCCGTCGGCAAGCATGAAGTTCCAAGTGTCAAGCTGACGCTCTTCTTTGAAGGCTTGATCGAAGGGTTGAAGATGTATGAAGATGACATGTCCGCCTGCTTCGTCGACGAATCCCGGAAGCTTTCTCACGACGCTCTCTTCTTGGTCTTTAGTAACCTCGCCTTCTTCCACACAAACCTTGACCTCTCCGATAGCTTCAAGAAGCTACCGCGAGGTGCCGACGTCTCTACCGCTGCGGAGAAGGTCGTCCCCCTTGCTGATAGGGTTCTCTCAGTCCCAAGAGTTTAGGGAGGTCGCTGGACCCAGCCTTAAGTCACCCTTGCCGCCGTGCTGCCTTGTACTAGGACACAACAAGTACCCCGTATTAGATTCCGTACTGTTTTTGTTTTAATGCTTGCTGAACTGATATTTATATGCGAACGCACGCCACCCCCTTGAAGGAAATATGCCCTAGAGGCAATAATAAAGTTGTTATTTATATTTCCTTATGTCATGATGAATATCTATTATTCATGCTAGAATTGTATTAACCCGAAACTTGATACATGTGTGAATATATAGACAAAACAAAGTGTCCCTAGTATGCCTCTACTAGACTAGCTCGTTAATCAGAGATGGTTAACTTTCTTGACCAAAGACATGCATTGTCATTTGATGAAAGGGATCACATCATTAGTAGAATGATGTGATGGACAAGACCCATCCATTAACTTAGCATAATTATCGTTAAGTTTTATTGCTACTGCTTTCTTCATGACTTATACATATTCCTTTGACTATGAGATTATGCAACTCCCGAATACTGGAGGAATACCTTGTGTGCTATCAAACGTCACAATGTAAAAGGGTGATTATAAAGATGCTCTACAGGTATCTCCGAAGGTGTATTGTTGGGTTGGCATAGATCGAGATTAGGATTTGTCACTCCGAGTATCGGAGAGGTATCTCTGGGCCCTCTCGGTAATGCACATCATAATAAGCCTTGCAAGAAATGTGACTAATAAGTTAGTTACGGGATGATGCATTACAGAATGAGTAAAGAGACTTGCCGGTAACGAGATTGAACTAGGTATGAGGATACCGACGATCGAATCTCGGGCAAGTAACATACCGATGTCAAAGGGAATTACGTATGTTGTCATTACGGTTCGACCGATAAAGATCTCGTAGAATATGTGGGAGCCAATATGAGCATCCAGGTTCCACTTTTGGTTATTGACCGGAGAGGTGTCTCGGTCATGTCTACATAGTTCTTGAACCCGTTGGGTCCGCACGCTTAACGTTCAATGACGATTTGTATTATGAGTTATGTGTTTTGGTGACCGAAGTTTGTTCGGAGTCCCGGATGAGATCACGGACATGACGAGGAGTCTTGAAATGTTCGAGAGGTAAAGATTGATATATTGGACGATGGTATTCAGACACCAGAATGGTTTCGGAGTGGTTCGGGTATTTTTCGGAGTACCGAGGGGTTACCGGAACCCCCCGGGGAAAGTAATGGGCCTACATGGGCCATAGGGGAGGGGGGAGGCAGCCCACAAAGGGTGGCCACACCCCATAGGGAGTCCGAATTGGACTAGGGGAGGGGGCGCGCCCCCCTTTCCTTCTCCTCTCCCTTCCCTCTTTCCCCCTCCATGAGAAGGAAAAAAAGAGGGAGGGCCGAATCCTACTAGGACTGGAGTCCTAGTAGGACTCCCTCTCCTTGGCGCGCCCCTGGCGGCCGGCCTCCTCCTCTCCCTCCTTTATATGCGTGGGCAGGGCACCCGTTGGAGACACACCAATTGTTCCAAGCTGTGTGCGATGTCTCCCTCCACGGTTTACTATTCCGGTCATATTCACGTAGTGCTTAGGCAAAGCCCTGCGCGGATCACATCACCATCACCGTCACCATGCCATTGTGCTGACGAAACTCTCCCTTGACCCTCTGCTGGATCAAGAGTTCGAGGGACGTCATCGAGCTGAACGTGTGCACAACTCAGAGATGCCGTACTTTCGGTGCTTGATCGGTTGGATCGCGAAGACGTTCGACTAAATCAACTGCATTAAGCTAACGCTTCCGCTTTCGGTCTACGAAGGACATGGTCACACTCTCCCGCGCTCGTTGCTATGCATCTCCTAGATAGATCTTGCGTGATCGTAGGAATTTTTTTGAAATTGCGTGCTACGTTCCCCTACAGAATCATCGTAACAAGAAAATAAAGTTTCTATGATCTGATCGCGGAGGCGAATATTTGAGTTACGAGTTTGGCCTTCATTTAAAACAATGTTGAATACTTTCACAACTCACGCCACCTGGAACACCATAGCGTAATGGTGTGTCCGAACGTCATAATCATACTTTATTAGATATGGTGCGAACTATGATGTCTCTTGCCAATTTAGCGCTATCGTTTCGGGGTTATGCATTAGAGACAGCTGCATTCACTTTAAATAGGGCACCATCTAAATCCGTTGAGACGACACCGTATGAACTGTGGTTTGGCAAGAAACCTAAGCCGTCGTTTCTTAAAGTTTGGGGTTGTGATGCTTATGTGAAAAAGCTTCAGCCTGATAGGCTCGAACCCAAATCGGAGAAGGGCGTCTTCATATGATACCCAAAAGAGACTGTTGGGTACACCTTCTATCATAGATCCGAAGGCAAGATCTTTGTTGCTAAGAATGGATCCTTTCTAAATAAGGAGTTTCTCTCGAAAGAAGTGAGTGGGAGGAAAGTAGAACTTGATGAGGTAATTGTACCTTCTCTTGAATTGGAAAGTAGTTCATCACAGAAATCAGTTCCGGTGACGCCTACACCAATTAGCGAGGAAGCTAATGATAATGATCATGAAACTTCAGATCAAGTTACTACCAAACCTCGTAGGTCAACCAGAGCACGTTCCGCACCAGAGTGGTATGGTAATCCTGTTCTGGAAGTCATGTTACTAGACCATGACGAACCTATGAACTATGAGGAAGTGATGATGAACCATGATTCTGTAAAATAGCTTGAGGCCATGAAATCTGAGATGGGATCCATGTATGAGAACAAAGTATGGACTTTGGTGGACTTGCCCGATGATCAGCAAGCCCTAGAGAATAAATGGATCTTTAAGAAGAAGACTTGACGCTGATGGTAATGTTACTATCTACAAAGGTCGACTTGTCGCAAAAGGTTTTTGACAAGTTCAAGGAGTTGACTATGATGAGACCTTCTCACCCATACCGATGCATAAGTCTGTCTGAATCATGTTAGCAATTGCCGCATTTTATGATTATGAAAGCTGGCAAATGGATGTCAAAACTGCATTCCTTAATGGTTTTCTTAAAGAAGAGTTGTATATGATGCAACCAGAAGGTTTTGTCGATCCTAAGGGTGTTGACAAAGTGTGCAAGCTCCAGCGATCCATTTATGGACTAGTGCAAGCCTCTCGGAGTTGGAATATACGTTTTGATGAGGTGATCAAAGCATATGGTTTTACACAGACTTTTGGAGAAGCCTGTATTTACAAGAAAATGAGTGGGAGCTCTGTAGCATTTCCAGTATTATATGTGGATGACATATTGTTGATTGGAAATGATATAGAATTTCTGGATAGCATAAAAGGATACTTGAATAAGAGTTTTTCAATGAAAGACCTCGGTGAAGCTGCTTATATATTGGGCATCAAGATCTATAGAGATAGATCAAGACGCTTAATTGGATTTTCACAAAGCACATACCTTGATAAGATTTTGAAGAAGTTCAAAATGAATCAGTCAAAGAAAGGGTTCTTGCCTGTGTTACAAGGTGTGAAGTTGAGTCAGACTCAATGCCCGACCACTGCAGAAGATAGAGATAAAATGAAAGTCATTCCCTATGCTTCAGCCATAGGTTCTATCATGTATGCTATGCTGTGTACCAGACCTGATGTGTGCCTTGCTATAAGTATAGCAGGGAGGTACCAAAGTAATCCAGGAGTGGATCACTGGACAGCGGTCAAGAACATCCCGAAGTACCTGAAAAGGACTAAGGATATGTTTCTCATTTATGGAGGTGACGAAGAGCACGTTGTAAATGGTTACGTCGATGCTAGCTTTGACACTGATACAGATGACTCTAAGTCACAAACCGGATACATATTTATATTGAATGGTGGAGCTGTCAGTTGGTGCGGTTCCAAGCAAAGTGTCGTGGTGGGATCTATGTGTGAAGCGGAGTACATAGCTGCTTCGGAAGCAGCGAATGAAGGACTATGGATGAAGGAGTTCAGATCTGATATAGGTGTAATACCTAGTGAATCGGTTCCAATTAAAATCTTTTGTGACAATACTGGAGCAATAGCCTTGGCGAAGGAATCCAGATTTCACAAAAGAACCAAACACATCAAGAGATGCTTTAAATCCATCCGTGATCAAGTCAAGGAGGGAGACATAGAGATTTGCAAAATACATACGGATCTGAATGTGGTAGACCCTTTGACTAAGCCTCTTCCATGAGCAAAACATGATCAACACCAAGACTCCATGGGTGTTAGAATCATTACATTGTAATCTAGATTATTGACTCTAGTGCAAGTGGGAGACTGAAGGACATATGCCCTAGAGGCAATAATAAAGTTTTTATTATATTTCCTAATGTCATGATAAATATCTATTATTCATGCTAGAATTGTACTAACAGGAAACTTGATACATGTGTGAATATATAGACAAAACAAAGTGTCCCTAGTATGTCTCTACTAGACAAGCTCATTAATCAAAGATGGTTAAGTTTCCTGACCATAGACATGTGTTGTCATTTGATGAACGGATCACATCATTAGGTGAATGATGTGATGGACAAGACCCATCTGTTAGCTTAGCACAATGATCGTTAAGTTTTAGCCACTGCTTTCTTCATGACATATAGATATTCCTTTGACTATGAGATTATGCAACTACCGAATACCAGAGGAATACCTTATGTGCTATCAAACGTCACAACGTAAAAGGGTGATTATAAAGATGTTGTACAACTATCTCCGAAGGTGTTTTGTTGGGTTGGCATAGATCGAGATTAGGATTTGTCACTCCGAGTATCGGAGAGGTATCTTTGGGCCCTCTCGGTAATGCACATCATAATAAGCCTTGCAAGAAATGTGACTAATGAGTTAGTTATGGGATGATGCATTACGGAAGGAGTAAAGAGACTTGCCGGTAACGAGATTGAACTAGGTATGAGGATACCGACGATTGACTCTCGGGCAAGTAACATACCGATGACAAAGGGAATAACGTATGTTGTCATTACTGTTCGACCGATAAAGATCTTCGTAGAATATGTGGGAGCCAATATGAGCATCCAGGTTCCGCTATTGGTTATTGAATAGAGAGGTGTCTCGGTCATGTCTACATAGTTCTCGAACCCGTAGGGTCCGCACGCTTAACGTTCGATGACAATTTGTATTATGAGTTATGTGTTTTGGTGACCAAAGTTTGTTCAGAGTCCCGGATGAGATCACGGACATGACGAGGAGTCTTGAAATGTTTGAGAGGTAAAGATTGATATATTGGACAATGGTATTCAGACACCAGAATGGTTTTGGAGTGGTTCGGGTATTTTTCGGAGTACCGAGTGGTTACCGGAACCCCCCGGGGAAAGTAATGGGCCTACATGGGCCATAGGGGAGGGGGGAGGCAGCCCATAAAGGGTGGCCGCACCCCATCCCATAGGGAGTCCGAATTGGACTAGGGGAGGGGGCGCGCCCCCCTTTCCTTCTCCTCTCCCTTCCCTCTTTCCCCCTCCATGAGAAGGGAAAAAAGAGGGGGGGGGGGGGCGAATCCTACTATGACTGGAGTCCTAGTAGGACTCCCCTCTCCTTGGCGCGCCCCTGGTGGCCGGCCTCCTCCTCTCCCTCCTTTATATACGTGGGCAGGGCACCCCTTGGAGACACACCAATTGTTCCAAGCTGTGTGCGACGTCTCCCTCCATGGTTTACTATTCCAGTCATATTCACGTAGTGCTTAGGCCGAAGCCTTGCGCGGATCACATCACCATCACCGTCACCATGCCGTTGTGCTGACGAAACTCTCCCTCGACCCTCTACTGGATCAAGAGTTTGAGGGACGTCATCGAGCTGAACGTGTGCACAACTCAGAGGTGCCGTACTTTCGGTGCTTGATCGGTTGGATCGCAAAGATGTTTGACTACATCAACCGCGTTAAGCTAACGCTTCCGCTTTCGGTATACGAGGGACATGGTCACACTCTCCCGCGCTCGTTGCTATGCATCTCTAGATAGATCTTGCGTGATCGTAGGAATTTTTTTGAAATTGCATCCTACGTTCCCCAACACCCCCTTCGTTTCTCCATTGGTATTTGTATGGTTAATTTCCTCGCATACTTTGGTTGCCTACAAATAGCATGTTGCCGCGATTGCTTTGAGGAACGGGTCCTTAGCATTCTGCTGACAAGGACACGCCGCCGGTGGGGTTTTCCTTAACAGTCCATGATGCGGCCACCCACTTTGTTGAGTGGACTCAAAACAAAGCAAGGGCACAAACAAATATGGTAAGGTTCCCTCGCGCAGAGGACTTACCATACGAAACCTTGGTTGACCAAGGGATGTGCAAGTGCGGGGTCTGAGAAAAGTTCACAAGAATGCGAATTTAGCTTTTGTTTATGCTTCCCTTCTCCACCCGTGATCATTGAGGGAGTCCTGGATTAGGGGGTCCTCGGGCGTCCGGGCTATGTGACATGGGCCGGACTCATGGGCCATGAAGACACAAGATGGAAGGCGTACCCCTGTGTTCGGATGGGACTCCCCTTGGCGTGGAAGGCAAGCTTGGCGCTCGGATATGAAGATTGCTTTCTCTGTAAACCGACTCTGTACAACCCTAGCCCCCTCCGGTGTCTATATAAACTGGAGGGTTTAGTCCGTAGGGGCAATCATAATCATACAGGCTAGACATCTAGGGTTTAGCCATCACGATCTCGAGGTAGTTCAACCCTTGTAACCCCTATACTCATCAAAGTCAATCAAGCAGGAAGTAGGGTATTACCTCCATCTAGAGGGCCCGAACCTGGGTAAACATCGTGTCCCTGCCTCTTGTTACCTTCGGTCCTTAGACGCACAGTTCGGGACCCCCTACCCGAGATCCGCCGGTTTTGACACCGACATTGGTGCTTTCATCGAGAGTTCCTCTGTGTCATCGATAGAAGGATTGATGGCTCGCCTTGTCATCAATGACAGCAGCACTTCTGGAGGAGCCCTAGTTTCAGGGCAGACCCTCTGCCTTGGCAGCTTCATCGTGGGCGCCCGTTCGGCCGTTAAGCCAAAGGCGGCCCAAGTTGCCAAAAATCATCTCCGCATCGGGCCCGAATATTCCGACAAGATGGATCCGGCAGATGTAGCGTCTTTGAACGAGCTGCTAGATCGCATCGCCGCCTTGGGAGTCGCAACTAACTATGATTGGATTGGGCTTAAACCTGATCAGAGAGAAATCAAATCTCCGCCGATCACCCATCTATTAGCGGTTGCAAAGAAACAGGCCAACAATAACTCTTCTGCTATGTTGAGAACGAACTATGTTCGGATTTCTGAGCCCGGAGGACCGGATACCCGTCTCCGGGAGGAAACTCCCTATTCTCCGAACATAGGACTATACGTTAAGTCTGAAAACTCACCGGACACTCTGGAGCCCGAGCTGGTGACCTTGGAAATTCATCAAACTCCAGATTCCACAGTGGTTCAGAGTGCGAATTTAAGCCCGCCCACCCACCACAGACAATATTCCCCAAGAAATTCCGGTCCACTGAACATATGCGATCTAATGTATGTGCGGCAGCAGCCTCAGGAAACAGTCCATCACTTTCGGGCTAGATTCATCCTTGTTAAAAACAAGATCAAAGATTGCTGCGACGACGACGCGATTTCAGTATTCCGCAACAACTGTACATACGAGGGAATACTTAATGCCCTCAACCGCCGTCACGTACTGCACTTTGCATATTTGACACACATAGTACAGAAGTAGTGCGCAATGGAAAGCGCTTGGAAAACTTAGACAACCCGCTGGGAACCGCAGCCTTTAAGCCATCTCCTGGACGAGCAAAAAACATGCACCCTCGCGGGGCACCTGACCATCATCCCTTGGACAAGAAAATTAAGCCCTTTATAGGACATAGAACCATTTTCGAGGAATGGCTCGATAGGCCCTGTCAAATACACATGATGCCGAGTACCGAACCAACACACAGCCTACGAGCATGTTGGATACTCCTGCAAGTGGCCAAGAGCAGCGAGGGTATCCTCACCAACACTACCCCGGAGAAGTACTCTTCGAAGGACGGTGATATCAAAGCACTCACGGTCTTCGACACTTTCTCATCAAATAACCGACGCAAAAGGGCGCTCCACAACCTCACCGAAGTCTGCAAGTAGCAGCAGTAAACCCTTGGAACGATATGGTGATTACTTTCAATGCGGATGACGAACCAAGGTCCCGCTCGGTCCGGGCACCAGCCGATTTGGTCCTAAACCCAATCGTGGACCGCTTTTAGCTCACTAAAGTGTTAATGGACGGTGGCAGCAGACTGAACCTCATCTATGGGGACACGCTCAATAAAATGCAAATGGATAGGAGTCGCATTGAGCAGAGTAATACAACCTTCCAAGGCATTATCCCAGTCGGGAAGCAAGATGCTCGGGGGAAATCAAACTCGACATGGTATTTGGCACGCTGGAGAACTATAGGTTCGAAGAATTACTCTTGCATGTGGCACCTTTCAACAGTGGGTATCACGCCCTGCTGGGGCGAGACACATTCACACACTTTCAAGCTATACCCCATTACGGGTATATGAAGCTCAAAATGCATGGGCCCAACGGAGTTATCACTATCACCAGTGATTCGGACATAGCACTCCGCGCTGAAAATAAAACCGCCTCTCTGTCCCTCGAGGCACTATCCGAGGCCCTCGCGGCCAAATAATTGACCACCCTACATTCCACAGTGGACAGGGATGGCGTAATCCTCGATAAGAGACCTAAGTCCATTTCCTTCAAGCCAGCAGACGAAATAGTCAAATTTCAAGTTCACCTGACAGACCCCAAGAAGACAGCTTCCATTGGGGCGCAGCTGGATCCGACGGTCGACGCTGCATTACACACGTTTTTGCAAGAGAATTGGGACATCTTCGCCTGGCACCCTTCGGATATGCCAGGAATCCCACGCCTACTAGCCGAACATAGTCTCAATATATTGAAGGGATACAAACCAGCCAAGAAAACGCTACGGTGATTTTCCGAACCCAAACGATAGGCTATGGGGGAGGAACTAGCCAAGCTACTTGAAGTCGGGTTTATCAGAGAGATCAAACATCCGGACTGGCTAGCGAAACTGGTCATTGTACCAAAGAAGGATAAATCCTGGCGCCTGAGTGTCAATTTCAAAGACCTTAATAAGGCCTGCCCTAAGGACCCCTTCCCACTACCTCGCCTCAACCAGATTATTGACGCAACCGCAGGACGCGATTCACTATGTTTCCTCAATGCATACTCCGGATACCATCAAGTTAAGATGAAAGAATCCGACCAGGCCGCAACAACATTCATAACCCCGTATGGGCCCTTCTGTTTCAACACTATGCCTTTCGGGCTCAAGAACGCCGGTGCCACTTACCAGCGCATGATTCAAACATGCCTGGAAAAGCAATTCGGCAAGACTGTGGAGGCATATGTCGATGACGTAGTCATCAAAACCAAGCATGTTGAATCCTTGGTGGATGACTTACGCCTTACATTCGACAACCTCCGAACATATGACATACGACTCAATCCGGAAAAGTGCATTTTCGGCGTCCCCGCCAGAAAACTGCTTGGGTTCATTTTCTCCAATGGAGGAATCGAAGCAAACCCATCCAAAATCCGAGCCTTGTCACAATTGACAACACCAACAGACCTCAAGCAGGTCCAAAAACTAGCCGGGTGCATGGCAGCTTTGAGCCGTTTTATCTCCAGACTAGGAGAAAATGCATTGCCATTGTATCGCTTGCTCCGATGCACCGAACACTTCGCGTGGACGGATGCTTCCACAGCCGGATTGGAAGAAATAAAAACTCTGTTAGCAAGCAACCCAATCCTGGCCGCACCAAACGTCGGCGAGCTGATGTTGCTCACATATCTGCAACTCACCAGGTGGTGAGTGCGGTGGTCATCATTGAACGAGAGGAAGAGGGATATAAATTCCCACTCCAAAAACCAATATACTATGTATCAACGGTCCTTACACCATGAAAATCACGATACCCGCATTATCAAAAGATAGCCTATGCGGTCTGTATGGCATCCCGCAAGCTGCAGCACTACTTTCAAGAGTGCTCGATCACGGTGGCTTCCGAAGTACCACTCAATGATATTATAAACAACTGGACGCCACCAGCCGGTGTCGTGGGGAACGAGCACCTATGGGGCAGGGCCCCTTTCGATCCGGCAAGGGAGCGGAGAGCGCACGAAGAGCAGATCAAGGCGAAGCACGCGAGGGATTTTACCCAGCTTCGGAGCTCTCCGGAGAGATAAAACTCCTACTGCTGCTTTGTGGTGGTATTATGTTCTTGCTCAAGAGCATGAGCGTTCTGTGTTTTCGAGAGAGTCGAACCCCCTCTACGTTGCGCATGGGCCTCCTTTTATAGGCTAAAGGGGTCACCGACAGGTGGCAACGCAGAGAGGGGTATAAAAGTAAAAAGAGGGGTTGGTACAACCGCTATCTACAGTGCCCCCTACCTAACTCTGACGGCAGGGGACAAGGGCATTTAATGCCCGTCTGGTCGCCCAAACAGTGCAGGAAACGACCGTTAGGGGCGCCACGGATCGCCACGATGGCCTTCTCGTCATCTCCACTTGCCACCTCGCACCGCTTGGCTGCACATCCGCCCGCCACGTGCGCCAGGAACGATCTTGGGGCGACACGTCGTCGGATGTGCTGGAGCGTGGGCGCAGAGTGGTGGCTTCGCCATGGCAAGCGCCTTGCCGCGGTCATTGTCTTGCCGCACCCGAGAGCTTGCCGCTCGTCGGGCCCTGCCGGGACGCGCGGCGCGTCGCGGCAAGTTCTTCGCAGTGCCCTGGTTGGCCTTCCCGGCAAGCTCCTCTTGCCGGGGCCTTGTCCTTCCCGGCGAGCTACTCTTGCCGGAGTCTTGTCTTCTCAGTCAAAACACTTTGTTCTTGAATGGCATCAATATGAGCTACGGAGGATCTTGGCGGACGCCCGGCAAGCCCTGCCGCTGGGTGCTGCGACTGCCCATGCACAAGTTCGGGATACTAAGGTACCCCTACTTTGGTACACCGACAGGAGCCCCCGGGTCTGGGCCACACACGGTGCCGAGCACTGTTGGGCCAGGCCCAAAATAGGGCACGGGCACTCGCGGCCTGGGTCCATACCAAATCTAACTCCGTATCCACCGCACCCTCCCGTAACGGCACGCGTCAAATGCGGCGTCGTGGGAGAGATCATGGGCAATTCTTTAATCAAGAAAGGCGTAACGTTCGCCTCTCCTCTTTATAAGCAGGGGAAACAGGGGTCATTCCCCCACCTTCACTACTTGCAGTTCCTTCCTCAGAAAGCTCCGCCGCTCCCCTCCGCTTCCCAAGCCGAAAGAGAGCAGCGCTCCGGCCTCGCCGCCGCCGTCGCCGCCGTCGCCGCCAACCTCTTCCACCGCTTCCGCCATGGCTCCGAAGACCGGAAAGAGTGTGAAGTCGGCCGAGGTGCTGCGGCTCGAGGCGCTGCGCAAGGAGCGAGCACTTTTCCCCCCCGAGCTCACCCCGAAGGCGCTGCGGGAGGAGTTCTATCTCTTCTGGTCGACGGAGACGCGGGCGCATCCGTGCACGCAGGTACTCTCCGCCGAAGCTTCTACTTCGAAAAAGTGTCCCAGAGGATACTATTTCTTCCCCCTGTTCTTCTATTGCGGGCTTTGCCCACCTTTTTCCGATTTCTTCTGTGACATCATGAATACCTACGGGTTTCATCTTCTTGACTTCACCCCCAACGCCGTTCTGACAATGGCGGTTTTCGCACACCTCCGTGAGAACTTCGTTGGGATCCACCCAAATGTCGCCCTCTTTCGCCACTACTTCATGCCCCGGGCCGAGAAGGGAGAGCCCTTAGCTGGCGGGATCGCCTGGATCTCGAGGGTCGGCATGAAGGAGGTTTATTTGGAGGGCGAGCTCCGCAGCAAGTGGGATGAGTGGAGGGCGGAGTGGTGCTGGATTGTTGACGTGGATCCGCAGCCATTCACCAGCTTGCGTCAAGCCCGAGTAGTGCGCGGCGGCGACTGGAGTGCCCTGGCGATGGATGACGCCAGATTGAAGATCGCCACCATGCGGATTCTGCGACTCAGGCTTGCCGGGCTTACTGTAGGGGCCGTTGGCGCGGATTTCCTTCGCCGCCACATCGCCCCTCTGCAGGAGAGGAGGAGGCCCACCTGGCTGTTCGGGGGCCCGGCAGATATCATGAGGCTGCGACCAGGCCTCAATTTTAATTTCACAGTTCTGGAGTTGGACGGGATGCTCAAGGAGTTGTTCAAGCACGACTCCAACCATCCGGAGTGGTTCAGGCTGCCACAGGGCGTCGTGCCATTGTGTAATAACTCCCAGCTTGATCGCATCCACGCAATGATGCCGGAGTGCGACTCTCATGGGATTATCCCAACGTGGCAGGAGCCTGCCGACGACGTCGTGCAGAACTTCTTCGACAACTTGGTGGAGGTGGCGGTCCGTGCCGACGATCAGAAGCTCCTCACCCGCGACACCACTGATGATGAGATGCGGTACATCGCCACCAGGGCGGAAGAGGCGGCGGCGGCCGCTGCCGCGGGTGAGTTTGGTTTCACATTGGAGGAGGCAGAGGCGGCCGAGGCAGCAAGCCTTGCCGACCGGGAAGATCTTGGCGGGGAGGTCGTCGGCGAGGGGGAGCCCGAAGCCGAGGCGAGCGAGCCTGCCGGGGGCGCAAGTGGCCAGCCATCTTCGAGCAACTTGCCACAGACGGGGCCCTCAGTGCAGCCCCCAGCTCAACCGAGAAGGCGCCTTCGCAAGACTGGAGACACAGCAGGGCGGCGGGCAGGCCAACAGCCGCAGCGCCGAGGGACACGCTCTACCGCGACAAGTACCGTTGCCGCGGGAGCGTCTCATGCCGCGCCGGCAACTGGAGCGGGATCTTCTCAAGCCGCTACTCCTGATCCTGCTGCGGCTCCCGCCAAGCGTCCAAGGGAGCCTACTCCTCCACCTCGTCGCACTGAAAGGGTACCGGACTTCGACCTCTCCGCGCTGAGCTCCGACGAGGAGGAATAAGAAGAGGAGGAGTAAGACTTTCTTCTTGTTGTACTTATGTTTCCTTGATTCTTGCTGTTTCTTGTCTTGTATCTGATCTGCTTCCCTCTGAACCTCGTTCCTTCTCAGGACTCTGGCCGAGAGAGCGGAAAAGAGGGCCAAGGTCCCCGTGGTCGTCATCGAGGACGATCCTACTGTGGCAACAGAGGATGCATCTGAGACTACCTTGACGGACCCGGCAACCTCTCCCCGAAGCAGCCCCCAGCGCAGCCCCCAGCGTAAGTACTTGTTCACTTCCTGTTGCGGGGCGCGCATGGGTGCCTTTCCTTGTTGATATCTTGATTGTTGACTTGCTTGTGTAGGAGCAGAACAGGCCCATCAGGAGCAACTAGAAGCCGTTCCGGAGGTGCAATCTGCTTCAACTATGCCGCCAAGGGGCGATTCTCCGACAAGGGAGCGCTCTCCGGCAAGGGAGAGGTCCCCGGCAAGGGACGGAACCAGCGAGCCTTCGGTGGTGGAGCCCATGGTCATAGAGCCCAGCACAGGTAACCCTCCTTGTCGGAAATTTCCCCTCGGGTTCTTCTTCTTCTGGTCTTTTTTTTGGATATTTGCTTGACTTTTCTCCCCCCTTTTCCTGCCTTCAGATCCTCCCTCCGCGGAGCCAATGGAAACCGAGGCCACCGGCGAGGAGGATGTGCGCAGCGCTACTGGTGATGCCGCTGCTACTGAAGAGGAGTCCGGCGCTGATGACCCCGCCGGCAAGAGGCCGCCAAGGCTGCCGGTGCTGGAGCTGGCGAGGGGTCCGGCGAGCGTACTGACGACCCGGGGGCCGCAGGAGCGCAAGGCACTACGCCGGCCGCTGACCCCTCCGCCGCTGACACAGCGCCAGGCCCCGAAGAGCCCCAGCCCGGCACCTACTTGAAGGCCGGCGAAGGTATCTTCATCAGGCTCCCCTGGGCGTCAAGCTCCAGGGCGCCGGTCGAGGGAGAGGCCTTTGACGGAGAAGTACTCGCCTCCGCTGGGCTGGCGGTGGTTGACGCGCCAAGCAGCAGCAGTGGCGAATCCAAAGAGGAGCAGCTGCTCCGGAAGTTGGTGTCGCTCTACCGCGCCCGGCAAGCGAAGCTGGAGTCCCGGGAAGCGCTTGTCGCGCAAGCGGGAGTTGACATAGAGAAGCATGCGGAGGAGCTCCAGAGCCGCAACCAAGAGGCCCTCTGGTCCATTGCGGAGGAGAGGGCGCAACTTGTCGAGGCGCGGAAGGCCGTCCTCCTCGAGAAGGCAGAAGCTGAGGAGCAACAGAGGCTTGCCGCTAAAGCGCTATCCACCCGGGAAGGTGAATTGACACAGCGGAAAGTTAATCTGGACAGCCACGAGGAGGAGCTCGCCGCACACGAGGAATCACTTGGCGGGGCGCTCAAGGAAGCGAAGGACGCTGCTGCAGCTGCCGAGGCCGCCAAGAAGGAATTAGAGGTGAAGATGACGCAGCTGGAGGCTGATCTGAAAGGGAAGGATGAGGAGCTTGCCGCACTCCAGCGCGAATGCGAGAAGGATGCCCTTGCTCATGGCGATCTACAAGTCCAACTCGCTGACAAGGGCAAGGAACTGAACGCCGCCAAGGACTCAAATGCTGATCTGGAGCTGAAGCTGGCCACGCTGTCGGAGACGCTGGGCGGCGCCAAGAAGCGAGAGGAGGATTTGAAGAAAGAGATCAAGGCCAACGAGGAGTTGTTAACGAGGGCCGCCGAGACTCGAAACACCTTCAGGGCTACGGTGGAGCTCTGGACGGAGGGCCTCGTCAACATTGCTGCAGTCATCGACGACGAGCTGGCGCAACTGGACTTGGCGGGCTTCGGGTACTCCTCCGACGAGAACCTCCAGCCCAGCGCCAAGCTTACTCTTTTCTTCAAGGGTGTGGCGACGGCCCTCCAGCAACTCCGGGAAAGGATCCCAAAGAAGCTGGCTGACGAGTCGCGTGCAATCTGTGCCAAGGTCTTGGAGAAGGTGTTGGTGAAGATACTCTTCCGCAATCCGGGCCTCGACCTCACCCGCGTCCTCAAGAAGCTGCCGGCGGGTGCTGATCTTGAAGAGCTCAAAGCCATTGTCGCACCCATTGTGGACAAAGTGAATGAGGTCAGGAGGATCGATGGCGAGCGCATGGATTAGGCTGCTCTTTCTCTCCTTTCCTTGCCGCTGCCATTTATGTTATGAAAACAATTTAGTCAGTGCCGCAACAAGTTACCTTTGTAATATAACTTTATTCTGGGTAATGCTTGCTACGCTATCTCCTTTACTTGATTCTTTTCTTTGTATGTTTTTTTACCCTACGCTTTTAGGGAAATTGCCGGCGCGGGCACGCTTGCCGCAAGTGCTGAGTGCGGAACATCAGCAGCCCACTGGTGGTGCCGGCTCCGGCAAGAAACCTTGCCGCAACTAGTTGCAGCACACTTAAGTTGTTGAGCGGACTCGAAACAAAGTAAGGGCGCAACTAGCTATGAGGAGGTTCCTCCGCGCACAGGTTTTCCATACAAAGCATTGTCGTTCAAGGAAGATAACTTAAAATTTAAAAACTGATCATGCTTAGACTTTGGCGACTTAGCTTTTTCTCTTCGTTGTCTGTGTCCCGGCAAGGCCATACTTCTTTGAACGACGCCTAGTCCACACCATTATCTTCTTATCTTCTCCTCCCCCCCGGTGAACTTGTGGGTGAAGGGACCTTCTCTTTGAGAAAAAGGAAGAAGAGAAAATAACGGTATGGTGCCTTAAGGCTCATTATTGCTTACCGGGGCAAGTGCTGCACAAAGTGTCAGATAAAGCATGCAAAAAAGAAAGAATGCATGAAATTTGACAAGATGTGCGAAGCACATGAACTTTTGCAGAGCATAAGATTTTTATTTATGCGCGGGATCTGCGCCCGGCTTTGTACAAAGGGTTACATGCAACAGTGGCAAGGCTTGTACAAAAGGTGGTTGTCGGAACAGCAGGTTCCGGCAACTGCGCCTTAGGGGTAAAACTTACGAAGATGCTCTATGTTCCAGGAGTTGCTCACCGGAAAGCCATCTTCGGTCTCAAGGCGGACAGCGCCAGGCCTAGTGACTCGTTTCACCCGATAAGGGCCTTCCCACTTCGGCGTCAACTTGTTGGAATTCTTGGCGGATTGAACGCACCGAAGAACAAGGTCGCCTTCCTCGAAACTTCTGGCATTAACTTTGCGGCTATGGTAGCGGCGCAAAGCTTGCTGGTAGCGAGCAGCTCGTACAGCAGCCTGAGGACGATCTTCCTCAAGGAGCAGCGCGTCATCTTGCCGCAGCTGCTCTTGCTCAAGCTCATCATAAGCGAGCACTCGAGGCGATCCGTATACGAATTCCGTGGGGAGAACTGCCTCTGCTCCATAGACTAGAGCAAAAGGTGTCTGGCCAGTGGCTCAATTTGGCATCATTCTGATCGACCAAAGAACCACCGGCAGCTCTTCGATCCAATTTCTTCCGCACTTGTGCAGCCTGTCGAAAGTTCTGGTCTTGAGTCCGCGCAGCACTTCAGCGTTTGCCCTCTCCGCTTGACCGTTGCTTCTCGGGTGAGCAACAGAAGCGAAGCAGATCTTGGCGCCAAGATCTTGGACGTACTGCATGAAGGTGCGGCTCGTGAATTGTGTGCCATTGTCGGTGATGATCCTGTTAGGGACTCCGAAACGGCAGACAATCGACCTGAAGAACTTGACTGCTGACTGTGCCGTCACCTTCCTCACTGCTTCCACTTTCGGCCACTTTGTGAACTTGTCGATTACAACGTACAAGTACTCAAAGCCCCCGACAGCTCGGGGAAAGGGGCCGAGGATGTCGAGCCCCCTGACCGAGAATGGCCAGGATAAAGGAATCGTTTGGAGAGCTTGAGCTGGTTGATGTATCTGCTTGGAGTGGAACTGGCACGCTTCACACTTGGTTACTTGTGCAGTTGCATCCTGGAGGGCTGTCGGCCAAAAGAAACATTGCCGGAAGGCTTTGCCGGCAAGTGCTCTTGCGCCAATGTGGTGACCACATATGCCTCCATGTATCTCTGCCAACAGCTCCTGTCCTTCTTCCCGGGGAATGCACTTCAATTTCACTCCGTTGAATCTCCTTCTGTACAGTATGTCGTCGACAAACTGGTACATACTTGATTGCCGGGCTATTCTCTCCGCTTCTTCTTGTTCTTCGGGAAGCTCTCCTGTTTGAAGGAAACGGACAATCTGCTGCGCCCATGCCGGAGCCTGCGGCTCAACGACAAGGACTAAAGGCACAAATGCTGCTGCGGGAACATCAGCTTCTACGGCAAGAACCCGAGGTTCAGCGGGTGCTTGATGTTCCCCGGCAAGCTCGCCGGAGCAAAACTTGTCGGGAGCATCTGCTTCAACGAAACAAACCCTAGGGCTTGTCGGAGTAGACTGCTCCTCAGCGCTCTTGGTGTTGATCTTGGGGACCTTCTTGGTGGCGGCTTCGGGGAGCTCAGCCGGAAAGTAGTCACCAGAAATCAACTTCCTCTTCTTGCCCTGTCCAGTTGATGGTGTTACAGATGGTTGAGTCAACTTGAGCACAAAAATCCCTGGTTCCACGGCAACTTGAGTGCGGCGCATTTTGACAGGCCATCTGCAATGTCGTTCTGAGCTCTCGGAACATGTTCCATCTGTAGGCCGTCAAAATGCTCCTCTAGTTTTCTCACTTCATCAATGTAGGCTTCCATCAACGGACTCTGATAATCTTTGTTCACTTGGCGGACGACAAGCTGTGAGTCACCCCTGACAATAAGCTTCTTGATCCCAAGCTCTGCCGCGATCCTGAGTCCGGCAAGCAATCCTTCATACTCTGCAGTATTGTTTGTCGCTTGCTCCTTGGGAAAGTGCATCTAGACCACGTACTTGAGGTGCTCTCCAGTGGGTGCGACAAGCAGTACGCCCGCACCGGTGCCTTGCAGCGAGAAGGCACCATCAAAGTACATGATCCATTCCTTGCTTGCTTCCTTGACGGGGATGCTCGTCTCTGGAGTTTCTTCATCAGGTGTTGGCGTCCATTCTGCTATGAATTCTGCTAATGCTCAGCTCTAGATAGTTGAGGTACTCTCAAACTTGAGGCCAAAGCTTGACAGTTCCAGTGCCCACTCGACAATCCTGCCTGTTGCTTCTGGATTCTGCAGTATCCTCTTCAACGGAAAGCGAGTGACAACTGTGATCTCATGTGCTTGAAAGTAATGGCGCAGCTTTCTCGAGGCCATGAGAAGGCCGAAAAGCAATTTCTGCACACCAGAGTACCTTGATCTAGCCCCCTGCAGGAGGGAACTGACAAAGTAAACTGGGCGCTGCACCATCTTCTTCTGTTTCTCTTCTTGTGGCTATACTGATCCATCCTTGTCGGGACCAGAGCTTGTCGGACCAGAGCTTGTCGGGGAAGCCCCCTGCTTGTCGCTGGATGTGCTTGCCGCGGCCGCTGGCTCATCATCTGCCTCTCTTTCCGCTACTAACACAGCACTAACCACTTGATTGGTTGCTGCTAGATACAGCAGCAACTTCTCTTGTGGCCTAGGTGCGACAAGTATTGGAGTGGAGGACAGATATCTCTTCAAGTCCTGCAGCACAGCCTCCGCTTCCGGAGTCCATTTCATTGGACCTGCCTTTTTCAAAATTTTGAAAAATGGCAGGGCGCGCTCAGCAGACTTAGAGATGAACCTACTGAGAGCAGCAACGCAGCCGGCAAGCCTTCGCACATCCTTGACGTGCTTCGGTGCTTCGATCTGCTCAATGGCCTTGATCTTGTCGGGATTGGCTTCAATCCCCCTCTGGGATACAAAGAACCCGAGAAGCTTGCCGGAAGGAACTCCAAACACGCACTTCTCGGGGTTCAACTTGAGATTGATCTTGCGCAAATTCGCAAAGGTCTCGTCCAAATCTTGGATCAGAGTTGCTCTGTCTTTGCTCTTGACCACTATGTCATCCATGTAAGCTTCTACATTTCTGTGCAACTGTGGCTCAAAAGCTTCGTGAACTACCCTTGCAAACGTAGAACCAGCATTCTTCAATCCGAAGGGCATCCGTACAAAACAGTACGTGCCACATGGAGTAATGAATGCGGTTTTCTCTTCATCCTCTTCTACCATGAAGATCTGATGATATCCTGAGTATGCATCAAGAAATGAAAGCAAATCACATCCTGCCGTGGAGTCAACAATCTGGTCTATGCGCGGCAAGGGAAATGGATCCTTGGGACAAGCTTTATTAACATCAGTGAAGTCAATACAAAGCCTCCATTTCCCATTCGCTTTGCGCACGACTACATGATTGGCCAGCCACGTTGGATGGAGCACTCCTCTGACCAGGCTTGCTGCTTCCAACTTCTTGATCTCTTCTGCGATGAATTCTTGTCGCTCCACTGCTTGTTTCCTTACTCTCTGCTTGATGGGCCGCGCGTGAGGGCAGATGGCAAGGTGGTGCTCAATCACTTTCCTGGGAACACCGGGGATGTCAGATGGTTGCCATGCAAACACATCGACATTCGCCCGCAGGAAAGCAACGAGCGCGCTTTCCTATTTAGGGTCAAGCGTGGCACTGATGGTGAAGGTACCACCAGTGCCGTCCTCCTTGGCGGCCACTTTCTTGGTCTCTGGTGAAGCTGTCTTTGCCTTCTTGCACTTGCCGGTGGAGCTCGATGGCGCATCCTCGACGGTAGCGCAGCACTCCGAAGAGGTGCGCTTGCCGGAGTGGGCATCAGAGCTGCTCTTGCCGGACTTGGTCTTCTTCTTCCCCCCGGGAGCTTCAGCGGCAAGTGTCTTGCGATCTGCTACGACAGCTGCTTCCTGGTAGATCTTGTTGGTACAGATAAGGGCATCTTTCTTGTCGCCAGGGACAGAAATGACACTTATCGGACCGGGCATCTTGAGCACGTTGTAGGCGTAGTGAGAGGCTGCCATGAACTTGGCGAGCGCTGGGCGGCCAAGTATCCCATTGTAGGGCAATGGGAAATCAGCAACATCAAAGGTGACTTTCTCTGTCCTGAAGTTCAGCTCGCTGCCAAATGTCACTGGCAGTGTAATCTTCCCCTTCGGCTTGCTCCTTCCTGGGTTGATTCCTTGAAAGGTACCAGTCTCTTCGAGTTCGCTGTCGGGGATCTGGAGTTTCTTGAGCACCGCGGAGGAGATCAGATTCAAGCTGGCCCCGCCGTCAACCAGCATCTTTGTGACCTTGAGGTTGCGGATAGTTGGTGAAACCAACATCGGCAAGCACCCGACGCAGTTATGAGATCAGGGTGATCCTCAACATCAAAGATGATGGGCGTGCTGGACCACTTCAGAGGCTTGCGTGACTCAACTAATGGTTCTGCTGCATTAACTTCACGCACCCACTGTTTGAGCTGGCGGTGCGAAGTATGCAGAGAAGCACCACCGTCGACGCACAAAACCTCCGTTGCCTTCTGAAACTCCTGCTCGTCGGCCTCATCCTCATCCATCTCTTCATCTTCGTCTTCGTCTTCATCCTTGTCGCGGCCACGGGGAGGCCTGTCTC
Organism: Triticum timopheevii; assembly: GCA_963921465.1. Classification (NCBI taxonomy): domain Eukaryota; kingdom Viridiplantae; phylum Streptophyta; class Magnoliopsida; order Poales; family Poaceae; genus Triticum; species Triticum timopheevii. The sequence continues at coordinate 113,938,925 of OY997270.1, forward strand.
CTTGCCGCTGCTTGGCCTTGCCGCGGCGTCCTCCCCGGCCGGGACGCTTCTTGCCGGATCCTCCACCACCTTCCTGGGCCTTCTCCTTGTCTTGCCGCTCGTATTCAGCTTTCTGAAGCTCAACAAGTTGCTCAACCTTCTTGCAAGTCTGGAGATCATGGCCCTTGGTGCGGTGGATCTTGCAGTACTGCTTGCCGGAGCCGTCCTGCTTGTCGGCGGCCACCACAGCCTCGCCGGAGTCACCAGCTTTGGCCTTCTCGGCGCCACCTCCATTGCCAGATTGCTCGACAACTAGCACATCCTTAGCTTTCCTCTTTCTGTTATTTCACCTCCGGTTCTGCTTTGCCGGGGCGGCATCCTCACTGTCAGATCCTTCTGCTCCTGCGTTCTCTCCGGGGAGTTTCCTCCCCTCCTCAGCACGTGCACATTTGTCGGCCAGAGCATATAGCTCGCTGACATCTCTGATTTTGCACATCGCCATCTCCTCCCCCATCCTGCGGTTACGCACGTTCTGATGGAACGCGCTGATGACCGCGGCAGGGTGGACGTCTGGGGTGTTGCGCTGCACTTGGCTGAATCTTTGAATGTACTTGCGCATGGGTTCTCCTTCTTTCTGGGCGAGTAGATGAAGATCTCTCTCCTGGCCATGGGGCTTGTGGCTGCCTGTGAAGGCGCCGACAAACTGATGGCACAGATCCGCCCATGAAGAGATGGAGTTGTCCGGCAAGTGCATGAGCCAATATCTGACGTTGGGCTTGAGCACCAGTGGGAAGTAGTTGGCGAGGATCTTCTCGTCGCGCCCCCCGGCAGCCTGCACCACAATGGTGTAGACGCTAAGGAACTCTGACGGATGTATCCTGCCATCGTACTTCTCGGGTACATCTGGCTTGAAATTCTTGGTACTGGGCCACTGGACCTGCCGCAGCTCACGAGTGAACGCAGGGTAACCTACCGCGTACGGCAAGTCGCCTGGTTCCCCTGGCGCATGCATATCGACAGCGGGCCCAGCGCACTGGTCTGACTGACGCCGCGCTTCTCTTCGACGCTCGATGCGAGTACGAGCGTCTTCTTGTCGTCGTTCTTGGAGAACTTGGCGCTGATCGCGACGAGCTCGCGGGTCCGACGACGCGGTGGAGTCGGTGTCGAGGTTAGCCCGGCGAGTCGGCGATCTTGGCCTTCGGGGCGGGGAGTGCACGGTGGTGGCACCCCCACCGGTCTTGTCGCCGTCGGCTTGCGCCTGGGCATCTTGCCGAGGCTTCGACGTGCTCGGTTGCCGGGGCTTGTCGCCGTTGGCGAAGCCGATGAGGCTCCGAATGGTGGCCCTCCAATCGTCAATCTTGTCTGGCGCTGGAGGGTAATCTAGAAGCAGTTGGGCTCGGGCCAACGCTTCCTCTGGAGTCTTGGGCGGCAGTGGCGAACGACGCGAGGAGCGAGATATGCTCAGACTTCTAACAGTGTTAGAAGGAGCAACATCTCGCCCAGGCGATCGTACCGCGCTCGTGCCAACATGTTGACGCGCATGTTGGCCTTGAGCGTCCCGCGATCCACCAGCTTGGCCTTGTTCCAACGCGAGTACGGTGCTAGGAGCACCATGGCGCTGTCGATCCCGCGCCTCCTGAGAGGGGTGCGGTGTATGTACAGATGCCGAAGCTTGCGGGGCCTTGTCCTTGGATCTGGTGACAATGTGAGCTCCCACATCGGCGCCTGTTCTTTCGCCAGCGTCTGCCCCACCACCCGTTTGCTCCGGTGGCGGTGGAATCGACGCGGACGGACCAACTACCTCCGAAGTCTTCTTCTTCGGTGGCATGTCGATGAAGATGATGAAGTAGCACGCGCGAACACCGGATCAGGTTCACACAACCTCGACGCCCCCTACCTGGCGCGCCAAAGATGTCGTGGGGAACGAGCACCTATGGGGCAGGGCCCCTTTCGATCCGGCAAGGGAGCGGAGAGCGCACGAAGAGCAGATCGAGGCGAAGCACGCGAGGGATTTTACCCAGCTTCGGAGCTCTCCGGAGAGATAAAACTCCTACTGCTGCTTTGTGGTGGTATTATGTTCTTGCTCAAGAGCGTGAGCGTTCTGTGTTTTCGAGAGAGTCGAACCCCCTCTACGTTGCGCATGGGCCTCCTTTTATAGGCTAAAGGGGTCACCGACAGGTGGCAACGCAGAGAGGGGTATAAAAGTAAAAAGAGGGGTTGGTACAACCGCTATCTACAGTGCCCCCTACCTAACTCTGACGGCAGGGGACAAGGGCATTTAATGCCCGTTTGGTCGCCCAAACAGTGCAGGAAACGACTGTTAGGGGCGCCACCGATCGCCACGATGGCCTTCTCGTCATCTCCACTTGCCACCTCGCACCGCTTGGCTGCACAGCCGCCCGCCACGTTCGCCAGGAACGATCTTGGGGCGACACGTCGTCGGATGTGCTGGAGCGTGGGCGCAGAGTGGTGGCTTCGCCGCGGCAAGCGCCTTGCCGCGGTCATTGTCTTGCCGCACCCGAGAGCTTGCCGCTCGTCGGGCCCTGCCGGGACGCGCGGCGCGTCGCGGCAAGTTCTTCGCAGTGCCCTGGTTGGCCTTCCCGGCAAGCTCCTCTTGCCGGGGCCTTGTCCTTCCCGGCGAGCTACTCTTTCCGGAGTCTTGTCTTCTTAGTCAAAACACTTTGTTCTTGAATGGCATCAATATGAGCTACAGAGGATCTTGGCGGACGCCCGGCAAGCCCTGCCGCTGGGTGCTGCGACTGCCCGTGCACAAGTTCGGGATACTAAGGTACCCCTACTTTGGTACACCGACAGCCGGATTGCCCAATGGGCCATTGAGCTCTTACCATTTGAAATAACGTACAAGGCACGTCGAGCCATTAAATCTCAGGTGCTAGCTGACTTCATCGCCGAATGGACAAAGGCCGAACTCCCTAAATAGTAGGGCACATATTCCAACTTGGTGATGCACTTCGACGGCTCCAAAATGTTAGCCGGACTTGTGGCTGGTGTCATCTTGACATCCCCCACAGGAGACACAGTCTGCTACGTGCTACAAATATTATACACAGACTCTAACAATGCAGCCGAATACGAGGCCCTACTGCATGGTCTCCGGATGGTCGTCTCCATGGGCATACAACACCTCGAGGTGCGCGGGGATTCCAACCTTGCAATATCCCAAATAAATGGAGAATTCAATGTAAAGGATCCGAAGATGGCGGCTTACCGCAACGCCGTACTCAAAATATCAGCTCAGTTCGAGGGGCTCGAGTTTCATCACGTGGCTCGAGAGAGTAATCAAGCCGCGGACATCCTTGCTCGCATGGGTGCTAAACGCGATCCCGTCCCACCTAACACCTTTGTGGAAAGGCTCTTCAAGCCATCGATGGTGTGGCAGGACGAGAGCGGCAACCCTAGTCCGGAGCCGATCACACCCCCAGATTCCGAACACAGTTCCAAAATCATCGGGGGCTCGGGCGCCGAAATAACACCCTCGGCCCATGCAATCATGGCTGTAATTGCCCCGTGGACCGAACCTTTTGTTGCCTACCTTACTAGGAACGAGCTCCCTGACGATCAGATGAGGCCTGTCGTATCATTTGACGCTCGAAGGCCTACAAAGTCCATGAAGGAGAACTAGACAAGAAAAGTACTATCGGAGTCCTTCAAAGATGTATCTATGAAGAGGAGGGACGACAGCTCTTGGCTGAAATACATGCTGGTCTTGGTGGCCATCATGCAACAGCTCGGGGTCCTTGTAAGTAAAGCCTTCCGTACGGGTTTCTATTGGCCCACGGCCCGAGTAGATGCTCAGGACCTCGTACAATGCTACGTTGGATGCCAGCTTTTTGACAATGAAAGACATATGCCGCCCACTGCCCTACGAACAATCCCCATCACTTGTCCTTTTGCGGTCTGGGGGCTAGACATGGTCGGACCCCTTAAAGGGGGAATCCATAAGAAGAAATATTTACTAGTTATGGTCGACAACTTCACTAAATGGATAGAAGCCAATCCAGTCAAAACGGCCAAGGCCGGACCGGTAATAGACTTTATATCCGGTGCCATACACCGTTATGGTGTCCCGTACAGTATTATTACTGACAACGGCTCTAACTTTACGGCCGATGAGGTGAAAATTTGGTGCGCTAATTTGGGCATTAAGGTCGATTACGCCTCCATATACCACCCTCAGACAAATGGTCAGGTTGAACGGGCTAACGGCCTAATAATGAGCGGCATTAAACCCAGGCTAGTGGGATCACTGAAAGAATCAGACAAGCACTGGGTTGAGGAACTCGATTCCGTACTCTGGGGCTGCCGACCACGCGCAATCGCACGACTCGATATACACCTTTCTTCATGGTGTATGGCGCGGAGGCAGTCTTGCCTTGCGACATTATTCATGACTCACCTCGAGTGCGCACGTACAAAGAGAGAGAATCCAAGCTCGATCAGCAGGACGATTTGGATAGCCTGGAAGAGGAGCGCGATGTCGCGAAAGCCCGTTACGCATTCTATCATCAGCAGGCTTGGCAATATCAAAGCAGGGAAGTACGGGCAAAGACTTATAATGTCGGTGAACTCGTTCTACGCCTACCAGAGAAGAAAAAGGACAAGCTCAAGCCCAAATGGGAGGGTCCCTTCATTATAGATGAAGTTCTCACTGGAGGAGCCTAACGCCTTCGCAATGCCTCAGATAATCGCTTGGAACCAAACCCATGGAATGCTGCCCGGCTCCGAAGATTCAACGCCTAAGTCCGCACATGTACCTTTTTTCCCTCCCTTTCACTTTTTTTCCTCTTTTTTCGTTTTTATACGACTTCTTGCTTGTGATCGGATAAACCACACACTTGAGGGGTATACATCTTTAAATGTACATACCCCACAATACCTGGGGGCTTCTTTTCATAGAAGCTTATTTTCATTATTACTTTTCGAGCATCAAGCTCACCGTATATATGTGTTGTCCACTCATATATGTCTTTCCTTCGCCATTATATGCACCTTTTATGACTTAAAATTTTGTCAAGCTGGGTTGTGTGGCTCCTGTGCTTATGCCCTACGTTCCCACTTGTTTGGCTAGGGCATAAAGGGAGTACCTCTGCGATTGTTACAACCGGGTTATCCGGACATGTACCTTAGACTGGAAGAAGCCGAAAGCTAGCATTCTTAAGGGAATAAATGGTTGCGGACAAAAGACAAATTGCCCTTGTTGCAATACACAACCCCCAGACTATAACATGTACTGTGATTTTTAGCATCACAGCTTTGGCATGCAAAAAAACGCATGCTGGCCCAGGGAAAGGAACCCTTAACGGAACTATTCTCTCTGGAAGATGTTTCTTACAATTAAATGCAATTTAACATACCTTCCCGAATACAACTTGTCTGTTCAAGGAACTATGACCGGTCTGCCTGGTTTCCGAGCATAATTTGGTGTTTACCTACGGTATAGTATTCGGAAACACTCCAAACCTCGGGTTTTTGGAGGTAGAAGCAGAAAGTCTGCCATGACAATGGTTTTACAAATTCGGCTGGAGACAAGTTTGTCGATAAAAGTACATTGCTACTTGGACTCAGAAACTTCTTCTTCCTCTAGACCCTCTAACAGGTTGACTAGTTCACAATCCTGCTGTGAATACTTGGCGGCCATCTTCACTTGGTCGTACACCAGGCTGACCGGAATTTCCTATCTATCGGATCCTCGAGGTTCGACCCACGCCATATGATTCGGATCAAGTCCTGTGTACCGTGTTTTCACCATGGCCCAGGCTTCCTGGGCACCTTCTTGGCATGCTGATATCTTCCATAGCACAAAACGGCACCGAGCTCCCTTGAATAAATTCACGAGTTCCTCCATACTTCCTGGAGGAGAATCGGCTGGCCATAATGCCTTAGCGATGTTTCTCATTGCCTTCTGAGCTTGCTCATGCATCTTGGACAGCTCTTGTAGCAGGTCGCCTTGAAATCTTGATACCTCTTCTTCGGGCCACCCAGTCAGCACACTTACAGAAATAAACTTGTTACGATTTGCTTTATCGTACCGTAAGAAAGTAAGTGGAAAAGCATATTGAATATGCCACCTCTCAGCTTTTTGTTCTCCTTCAAGGCGTCCGCCAGTTGGGCTCGCACATCTTTCAGCTCTTCGCCTAGCTGGGTGTTGGCATCCTGAAGCTTGTTCTTCTCATCCCTGGTCCGTGTCAGTATACATTGACCAACGGCCTCTTGCCTTTCGGCATGTTGTTTAGCTGCCTCCGCGGCCTTTCGGCATGTTGTTTATCCGCCTGTGTGGCCTTTCGTTTCTCTTCCAACTGATCCGATGATCCTGCCATCATAGATACAATAGTGTTTATTTGAATAAACATTACTGGCACATGATTATGTTTTCCGGACAGAAGGGGACCTTACTAGTCGGTGCCTTCTTGGACTTCTCTAGTTCCGGTGACAGCAGTTAGTTGGGTCCGACACTTTTCCAGCTCCTGAGACAACATATTGTTCTTCTCTATGAGTACCTAATTATACAATGATCCTTAAAATCAATTACTTCAACTGTTTCAACTCTCGGGGGCTACTGATATATGATTATTAAATCTACATAGTATGATCTTACCCTCATATTCTTTGAAAGCTGGTAAGTGGCTCTAGCAAGCCCATCTCGAGGCTCAGAGGTATGTATCCTTTGAGCCGAAGGCATTAAATGCCTCTTTAGTGAAGTTGGGGTCGCGCATAGCGGCCCTCCAGCGCCGATGGCTCATTGCAGTCTCCACTTTGGAGTTGGTGACGGATACATTATCCGAATCTTCAGAGAGAGGACAATCCGGCATTGCACCCGTATCAACTCTAGCCCTGGAGGCAGGGTCCGGGGTAAGGAACAGTATGATTGCCATGGGGCATATTAAAAACCATACCTCTACAATGAAGGCTTGGTAGTGTCGCCATCCGCCTTTCTCTTCAAAGACCCACCTCACAGGCTCCGCCCGTTTAAGGGATGCCTCTGGTGCTGAGTGGAGAGACAAGCGCCGCCCCTTTAAAAGCACGAGACATTGTGGTGGGTGAAGCGCAATGAGAAAACTCTTCTGGAGGAGACGTCTTCGGGGTACTTACGTGAGAGGAAGGGAGAAGGCCAGGGTAATCAATGTTAATGGCCACTTCCGTGCCATTGTAGCTTGCCTGATAGAAGACCCCCTCCTTGAGCTCTACAAATATATCTGGATCCTCCTCAAATCCAGGATCCAGGTCCCGAATATGATCCTATGGCTGCAGAGCAGGGCTATAAATCCCCGTGAGTGCTTTCCTCCATTCCCGTTAAAGATAGTCGGATTAAAGTTCGAATAAGTACGACTCAGGAAGGAGATCGAGTAAAGTTATGAAGCAAAGGCTCACCCAGCTGGAAGGATTGTACATGGAAAAGCCTTCTCGGCATTTAAGGTGAGTGAACTCTTCTTTCTCCCCTTTATAAATATCAGCCAACATGGCAGCCAGTGCGGCGAAGTTTTCGGGACCCTTGCAACCATAGCGAGATGTGTCATCCTCCCTGTTGTAATTCCACATGGGGATTCCTCTGGATTGGAGTGGCTGAACACCTCACCTTATGGAAATCGCCATGACCTCAATTATGGACAGTCCGGATTGGGCGAGTATCTTTGTCTTGTCCATTAACTTTTTAACCTCCGCACTATCTTTCTCCTCGTGGCTCCGGGGGCGCCAGCTGTGGTGTTTCTTTAAAGGAATGTTGGAAAATTCGGGTAGGCCTCGCCGGATTGGGTCTGAGAGAACAACCTCTTCAATATAAAACCACTACGAGGGCCACTCTTCGAATGTCTTCTTCGCAGTGCCGGACAGGTATCCCGTCCCAGCTATGCGCCACACTTCGGCGCCACCCACCTTGAATATGGATCCCTTTTGGGAGTGAGGGAGGAGGCAGAAAAGTTTCCTCCATAACTCAAAATGGGCCTCACAGCCTAGGAATAGCTTGCAAAGAGCGATGAAGCCCGTGATGTGAAGAATGGAGCCCGGCGTGAGATTGCGCAGTTGGAGGCCATAATACTCCAGGAGACCTCGGAGGAAAGGATGGATTGGAAATCCAACGCCTCTTAATAGGATGGAAACGAAGCACACTCGCTCCCCCTCGGGAGGATTGGGGAAGTTTTCTGCCAGGGCTTCACCATTGATGGAAGTTAATCCTGCCCGAACAAGGACTAGATCCTTGAGAGGGAGATATCCCTGCATCTGGAGCTTGGTCAGCTGGGCGTGGGATACTGAGCAGCTCTCCCAATCGCCTTTTTCAGGTCCGTGGGGGCGGGAGGAAGAACTGGGAACGCTAGCCATGTTTGCGCGGTTTCTTGTGGCAAGCTCTAAGGATTTTCCGCCTGGTGTGGAATGACATATGAGATTCAATCTCCTTAAATAGACGCCTTCCCTACATGGCCCGGGTGTTATGTGTAAAAATGCTTGGACCCCTCGTATTCGTCTGACACGTGGAAGCTGGGGCGACGATGGCACAGAAGCCGAAGGGTATAACATTTAATGTGAAGCCGAGCTGTTCGAAGAATTCACCTTACCAAGACCGAAGATGTAAAAGCCGAATACAGTCCTTTGGTTCAGATGCTTTGAAGTACTCGGAGGAGGAACCCGCCTTGAAGTGCAGAAGACAATGTGCGCGCCAGACAAGTCGTCATTGAAGACTGGTGTAAGGGCATATTTATCCCCAAGTGGTTTTGGTGATTGATGACAATACTTTTGCGGACTAATCGTGTGTGTTAAGTTCTTTCAGAGATTCATCCATTGGCATGAGACGATTTCCTTCCCTCGGTGTTTTATTCAAGACGGTGTAGCTCCTTCGTTTCGTTGTTGGTGGACTAGTTTCGTAGGAGTCGCCGTACTATCAAGAGGGGATCCGCTTTGGTAAGACTAGGGTGGAATCAACACGTACACATCCATATCACACCCGTCGTCTTCCTTTCGCATCTTTGGAGCTGCCCCTTCTCTTCCGTACCTGCTCCGTTTTGTGCCAGCGGTAGTACCGTGGTCTACAGCGGTAGTACCGCCGAAGCTCTCCAGCGGTAGTACCGCTCCGCAGGGCGGTAGTACCGCTTGCGGGCTTCGACCGTAGTACCACAGCTGTTCCGTGCTACTACCGCCTCGATTCGAGACCGGTGTTTTCTCATGTCGGGTTTTGCGGTACTAGAAGCGGTAGTAGAAGCGGTAGTACCGCTTTGGGGCCAGAGCCCTGTCTTCCTCGCCAGCGCGGTAGTACCGCTGGGTAGGGAGCGATAGTACCGCTCTCAGCGGTAGTACCGCCCTGCCCTAGCGGTAGTACCGCTCTGTGCGGGGATGTACAGTGAGGTAACGGTTGGATTTGTTCCCCCACTATTTAAAGGTGTCTTCTTCCTCCAAGTTGACCCACCTCTTTCCCCCAAAGCTCCATTGTTGCTCCAAGCTCCATTTTCGCCCGATCTCTCTCCCTAGCCAATCAAACTTGTTGATTTGCTCGGGATTGGTTGAGAAGGCCCAAATCTACACTTCCACCAAGAGAAATTTGATTCCCCCCACTTATCCCTAGCGGATCTTGTTACTCTTGGGTGTTGAGCACCCTAGACGGTTGAGGTCACCTCGAAGCCGTACTCCATTGTGCTGAAGCTTCGTGGTGTTGTTGGGAGCCTCCAATTGTTGTGGAGATTGCCCCAACCTTGTTTGTAAAGGTTCGGTCGCCGCCTTCAAGGGCACCAATAGTGGAATCATGGCATCTCGCATTGTGTGAGGGCGTGAGGAGAATACGGTGGCCCTAGCGGCTTCTTGGGGAGCATTGTGCCTCCACACCGCTCTAATGGAGACGTACTTCCCCTTAAAAGGAAGGAACTCCAGTAACACATCCTCGTCTCCACCGGCTCCACTCTTGGTTATTTTGTGCCTTTACTTTGGCAAGCCTACTTGTTTTACATCCTTTGCTTGCATGTGTGCTAGTTGTTATTGCATCATATAGGTTGCTCACTTAGTTGCACATCTAGACAACCTATTTTGTTGCAAAGTTTAATTTGGTAAAGAAAAGCTTAAAAATTGTTAGTTGCCTATTCACCCCCCCTCTAGTCAACCATATCGATCCTTTCAATTGGTATCAGAGCTTCATCTCTTTTTAAGGGCTTTACCGTCCGAAGAGTATGGTTGATGTCGTAGATGAGGTGGGGGAGCACTCCGGTGCGAATCCGATCTCATCTATGGGAGATGGGGGTAACTCGATCTCACGTGAGGAATTCAATGTGGCTTTGGAAACATTGAAAACCTCCATGACGACCGAGGTCAAGGACATGTTTAAGGAATTCCTAGAAGGACTTAAACAATCTACCTCGCCGATGAAAGTGGGTGATACCACCAACAAGGTGACGGATGCTACCTCCGACAAGGGGGAAGCTAACATTGAAAAGAGTCCTTCTATTAGTGGTAGAAATGGTACCGGCATCTTTGCCCATGTGGAACCTCCAATTTATGGAGGGCCAATCCCCTCCACTCATTTGAATCATGCCGGTCCTCCTCCTAAATATGAGAAACATGAAGATTTTGATTCTTGGGTCTATCGCTTTAAGCGTCATTTAAAACATGTGAACACTAACCTTTGGAGAATCATTGAAGAAGGTTTTTATCCTCATGACCCAAGCAACTTCACCCCTCGAGAAGCCGTGGACAATCAATTCAATGAGAGTGCTCTCTTCATCATCCAAGATGCTATCCTTCCCGAAGATCTTCCTCACCTTCGACCGCATGTCATGGATAAAGAAGCATGGAAATGTGTCGAGGGTCTCTATCGTGGAAGTGCTAGCATTCAACGCTCCAACTATGAAGTGGTGCGATGAAGCTGATGAGTTTGCAATGAAATAAGATGAAGAACCTCGTGAGCTCTTTCGAAGAGTAACCAAACTCGCGGTCGCACTCCGAGATCATGGAAGCAAGGACACGGATGACAATTGGATCAAGCGAAAGTTCCTCTAGGCCATGATGCCCTACAACAAGGCCATGTCCTCCGTCATTCGTCAACGAGAAGGCTCCCACTCGTGGGTTGGTGGTTCAAGAAGAATACAAAGAAGATGATGATGATGATGAAAATGAAGAAGCAATGGCCATGGCATCCGTTGCCATTGCTACTACTCCCCGGGTGTCTCTCTTTGAGTCACCCAATGAAAACATCACCGCCAAATGCCTCATGGCTAAAGCTTCAAACAAGGTAACCCCCAACATCACAACCACCATCATTACTAATCCCTCCTTGGAGGATTGCATTGATGAACATGTTGAGTCTAATGAGGAAGTGAATGAATTTGAGTCTTTTATGAATAAGCTCAAGGGTAAGTCCAAGAAGCACTTTGTTGCTCTCTTGGAACAACTTGGTGAGGCCAATGACATGATCGAGGCTCACGAAGAAACCATCTCCAAGATGGAAGGTCATAGTCGTGACTATGCCAATGAGATATCGGATCTCTCTAATGCTCTTGAGGAAGAGCGTGTGCATCGTTTGACTCTTGAGGAGTCACACAATGATGACCATGCTAAGTTAAAGAAAGATCTTGATCATGCTCTTGTCGTGTCTCGTGTGCTAACCTCCGAGAAGGCTAAACTTGGGGTTGATCATGTAGACTCAAAGAGGAGTTTGAGATACTTGACAAGGCCCACAAGGTCTTGAAGGGTACTCATGATAACCTCAAAGAGTATCATGCTCAACTCCAAGTTAAGCTAATCAAGGAAAAGGCCACCTTCCCTCATATGGTATTATTGATAATGCATGTGCTACTAACCCGTGTTGTGAGCATGTGCGTCTTGTGGAGGAGAATGCCAAGTTAAAGGATCAACTTGAGAAAGGCCTTGTGACTTGCATTCAAGGTGAGAAGAACCTCAACGACCTTTTGAGCAATCAAAAGGAAGTTGTGGCCAAAGAAGGAATTGGGTTTGCACCCAAGTCCAAGAGCAAGAAGAAGAAGAACAACAAGACCAAACGTCCTCCTCCTCTCAAACAAACGTTTGTGAAAGAGGGTGAGGGTGCTCCTAAGGAGAAGAAGGAAAAAGTGAAGGGAGTTGATGCCCAAAAGGGCAAAAGCATTTCCTCAAACAAAGCCGGCGACTTTAACCCGTCATATGTGTTGTGCCGTGCTAGTGATGGACATGTGGTTGCTAAATTTGTTGGTTCTCCTTATGAGTACATTGAATGGTCTATTTGGGTTCCCAAGACCCTTGTTACTAACATCAAAGGACCCATTACTAAATGGGTACCTAAAACCAAGCATTGATCTCTTGTAGGTGTTTGCTTTCGGTGGGGGATCATGGTTGCTCGATAGTGGAGCAACAAATCATATGACCGGGAGCAAGGACTTGGTGGTGGACGTGCAAGAGATTCCATCTATGCCCACCAATGTCGAGTGGGGTGATGCATCACATTCTAAGGTATTGGGTCTCGGCAAGGTTGTCATTTCTCATGATCTAATGATCGAGAAAGTCATGCTTGTTGAGTCCCTTGCATACAATTTGCTTTCCGTTCGTCAACTTGCACTCATGGGTTTTGCTACATTCTTTTACATTGATACCGTGGCCCTCTTGTGGAGCAAGACTCTTAAAGTAGCCTTTGTTGGGCATGTCGAGAACGGTCTCTATGTGATTAACTTTTCGGAGCGACCCACTAAGACCGCGACATGCCTAATGGCTAAAGTTGATGTGGGATGGCTTTGGCATCGCCGTTTAGCCCACGTCAATATGAGATCTTTGCAAAGTCTTCTCAAGGGGGACCATGTCCGTGGACTAACAAATGTTAGTTTTGCCAAAGATCGTGCTTGCAGTGCTTGTATCGAAGGAAAGCTTCATGAAAAGGCTCACCCTCCTTCAACCATCATCTACTCGAAGAGACCCTTGGAGCTCCTCCACATGGATCTCTTTGGGCCTCCATCTTTTGATAGTCTTGGAGGAAGAAAGTATTTCTTGGTGATTGTGGATGACTATTCAAGATACACTTGGGTATACTTCTTCAAGAGGAAGAGTGAGACTCAACAAAACGTCATTGACTTTGCAAATGAAGCTCAACGTCAACACAATGCAAAGATCTTGACAATAAGAAGTGACAATGGCACCGAGTTCAAGAACTACACCTTGGATGAGTTTCTTAGTGATGAGGGGATCAAGCACCAATATGCTGCTCCATACACCCCTCAACAAAATGGTGTTGCGGAGAGGAAGAACCGGACGTTGATGGATGCGGCTAGAACCATGATGGCGGAGTTCAGGTCTCCATACAACTTTTGGGCCGAAGCCATCAACACCGCATGTCATGCATCCAATCGGCTCTATCTTCGCAAAGGCTTGAACAAGACTCCTTATGAGATACTCACCGGCAACAAGCCCAACCTCAAGTACTTCCAAGTGTTCGGTTGTAAGTGTTTCATTCTCAAGAAAGGTGTTCGTTTGTCTAAATTTGAGGCTAGAGCTCATGAGGGCATATTTGTTGGTTATGCTACAAACTCTCATGCTTACCGTGTCCTCAACAAGTCCACCGGACTCATTGAGGAGACGTGTAACGTGGAGTTTGACGAAAATAACGGCTCCCAAGTGGAGCAAAGTGGTACTTGTGATGTAGGTGATGAAATTCCTCCCCAAGCCATAAGAAGAATGGGTATTGGTCAAATCTACCCATTGAGGAACCCCTTGTGGCCGAAGGAGAAGGACAATGCTCTACTCAAGTAGATCCATCACCTCATCAAGACGCACACGCTTCCGAATAACAAAGTGAAGGCCCTCAACCTCGTGAACGAGACCAAGGGCAAGATCAACCTCAAGATGGTGGTGAACCTCTAAATGATGCCCAAGGTCAAGTTCTCCCCCTCGAGCAAGTTCAAGATCAAGAGCAAGCTCAAGATCAATAACAAGCTCAAGACGGCGCTCAAGATGATCAATTCAACCCTCCTCCTTCCACATCCGAGGAGGAATTAGAGCGTCGTGCCGCGAAGATTGCTTCCAAGCTCACCACCCAAGGCCATCTCATGGAAAATGTGGTTGGAAGCCTAAGAAAGGGGGTAAGCACTCATAGACAATTAGCAAACTATTGTGAACAAGCAAGATTCTCATGGGAACATTGTTCGCAACAAGGCAAGATTGGTAGCACAAGGCTACTCCCAAGTCGAGGGTATCGACTACGGTGAAACCTTTGCTCTTGTTGCTCGTCTTGAATCCATACGCTTGTTGATTGCCTATGCTTCCCATCACAACTTTAAGTTGCAACAAATGGATGTGAAAAGTGCTTTTCTTAATGGTCCTATTAATGAGTTGGTCTATGTCAAGCAACCCCCCCGGGTTCGAGGATCCCTACTTTCCGGATCATGTGTATCAACTCGATAAGGCACTCTATGGCCTTAAACAAGCCCCACGTGCGTGGTATGACCACCTTACCGAATTGTTACAAGATCGTGGATTTGAGGTGGGGCTAATCAACCCCACTCTTTTTTCTAAGAAGGTCATAGGGGAGTTGTTTGTATGCCAACTATATGTTGATGATATTATCTTTGGTTCTCCTAACAAAGCTTTCAATGAGGAATTTGCCGCTCTCATGACCTCCAAGTTCAAGATGTCTTCGATGGGAGAGTTGAAGTTCTTCCTTGGTTTTGACATCAAACAAAGAAGAGAAGGAACCTTCATCAACCAAGACAAATACACTCAAGACATGCTTAAAAGATTCAAGCTAAGTGATGTCAAGCCGGCTACTACACCAATGCCTACCAAGTGCCAACTTGACATCGATCCCAATGGTAAAGCGGTGGATCAAAAGGTATATTGCTCCATGATTGGCTCCTTGCTTTACCTTTGTGCATCTAGAGCGGACATCATGTTGAGTGTGGGGATGTGTGCACGTTTTCAAGTCGCACCAAAGGAAAGTCACTATGTGGCGGTCAAGCGATTCTTTCGATATTTGGCCCATACCCCAAACTTCGGCTTATGGTACCCAAGAGGAGCAAACTTCAAGCTTGAAGGTTTCACAGATTCCGATTGGGAGGGAGACAAAGTGGATAGGAAGTTCACTTCCAGAGGGTTGCAATTTCTTGGTTGCTCTTTGGTAAGTTGGTCTTCCAAGAAGCAAAGTTGTGTGTCTCTCTCGTCCACCGAAGTGGAGTATGTGGCGGCCGGTAGTTGTTGTGCTCAACTCCTATGGATGAGGCAAACTTTAAAGGAGTACGGTGTCATTTGTGACAAAGTGCCTCTTTGGTGTGATAATGAAAGTGCCATTAAAATTTCTCTCAACCCGGTGCAACACTTCAAGACGAAGCACATTGAGATTCGGTATCACTTCATCCGGGATCACATTAGGCGAGGGGAGATCGAGCTCAAGTATGTCAACACTCATGATAACCTTGCAGATATCTTCACGAAGCCCTTGGATGAAGCAAGATTTCGCGAGTTAAGGCATGAGCTAAATATCATTGATTCGAGCAATGTGACTTGAACCCTTGCACCCCCACCACACTCATCTTGTTGTCTAGTTTAGATGTAGGCATGGACATAGGGGGAGTGTTGTTCTCTCAATGAACTCTCCCTCCCCCCATTATGCATAAAACGATCAACTCTTTCACATTAGCCATTTTTGATGGTACTTGTGCTTCAAAGACGAGTTTTGGTCATGGGCCCAAGGATAATTCTTCGCGGTGCCATACCAATTGACTCAAACATAGGTGGCTCCGGCCACCGCCCTCTCTTGAGAGGGGCCAGAGCTCGCTCTTCTTTCGTGTGGTTGTTTTGAAGGAGTGGGTTCCGGATCTTTGTTAGTGTGTGTGTTGTCTTGTTGGTCTTTTATTTTCTTGACCTTGCTTTCCCGTTCTTTTCGTTGTGCTTTTTTTTGTCTAGAGGCATTTTTTTGGTTGCTGGCGGTACTACCGCTGCTGGCGAGCGGTACTACCGCTCCAAGCGGTACTACCGCCCTCCAGCGCGGTACTACCGCTGTGAGGCGCGGGCAGGGGGTTATATCGGGGCAGGGGGAGTTTTCTTCTCCCCCATACCCATTCGCTCGCCCCCTCGTTCTGTTCCTCTCTCTCCAGCAACCAGCGCCGCGGGAGGGCTCCAGCGGATCTCCCTCTCCGGGGCATCCCTCTCCATTTCCTTCGGTGGAGACGATCCCCACCTTGTCCTCTTGCCATGGATGCCGGTATTTCCCCCGTTCCCTGTTTCTTTTTGTCTAGATTTCCAATCTAGCGTCTTAGGGGCAATAGCAGTTGCATCTCTAGATTTTTGGCCAGATCTAAGCTTGAGTAGGATGGAGAATGCTTCTAGACTTTGTGGATTAGTGTTTGGTTGGAGTATTTTGAATTTGGTAGGACGGTAGTACCGGATCTGATCACGGTAGTTGGAACCAGCTGTTTCCCCGCCTCGAGCGGTACTACCGCTCCCCCAGAGCGGTACTACCACTTGGAGCGGTACTACCGCTCGAAGGTCGCGGTACTACCGCCCTCTACCAATTTCCACCATATTCCTACCTTTCACTGATCCTTTTGCTCGTGTTTTGTGGCTTATGCTCGTTCTTTCTGGTTGTTTGCGTGTTCTTGTGTGTGGTTCCAGGTGATGAGGTCCCTGAGCATCAGGCTTGTTGTGTCAACCCCGGTCGTGCCACGTCCAAGCGCTACCGCACCACCGAGCCTGCCGGAGGATCTTCAAGTGCTCCACCTCCACCTCAACTCCAGAAGAAGCCTGGGGTCAAGCCAAAGCCAGGCAGCACCGTGCCAGAAATGCAGCCAAAGGAGTTCTGGGCAAGGCGCCGCCGCAACCCGTATGAGGCTGACCAAGATCCCACTTTGGTCAACCGTCCGTTCTGGAACAGGTTCTAGTTTGCCATCTTCTTTGATGTTCTCAAATCCAAGAAGAACCTCTATGTCAATGTGCACTCCATCAACACCGACCATATGGAGCAAGATCCTGAATACTTTGGTGAAGCTCTTCAGATGTGCACTCAACTGAACATTCTTGGGATCATGAAATTCAACAAGGACTATGATGTTGATATTGTGGCCCAATTCTATGCCACTGTTCACCTTGGGACTGATGAGGACAGGACACTGACCTGGATGACCAATGGCAAGTTGCTTTTTGTCAAGTGGAAAGCGTTCATGGAGTTGATTGGGGTGCAAGATCTAGGTCTTGAGTCTCCTGTCGGCTTTCGCCCTCACGTCCGCCCCAATGCCACTCACAAGCAAGCTCTCTGGCCCTACTGCACTTTGAGGATCAACCATGAGACAAAGAAGGAAACCTATGAGCTGCCTGCCTATCTGGATATCCTTCACCGCATCTTCAGAGAGACTCTTTTCCCTCATATCAGGAATCTGGACCAAGTTCACTCCTATCTCGTGGAAATGCTTCTTTTCTGCCAGCGTGAGAAGGGACAGCACACCGAAGAGTCCTTGGATATCTCTCATGTTATGTGGTCTGAGCTGCTATCTGCTATCTCCGAGCGCAAGTGCCTGATTTATGGTCCATTCATCATGCTGCTCATTGAGAAGGCCTGGGATCGTGTCTATCCCAAGGTGATACTAGAGACTGGAGAGTTGATCTCTCACGATGTCAAGCGTCTGAGGAAGAAGGATAACTGGGGCACTCAGGCCCCTAGGACTGGAGTTCCTTCGTCTGCTACTGCCATGGAGACCGAGGAGGAGACTGGGGCTGATGATGATGATGATGACTACATGCCTTCTGAGGCAGAGCCCTCTTGGGCAAAGAAGCTCAAGCTCAAGATGAAGAAGTTGTTCTGCCTGGAGTCTCACGGTCAGTACATGACTCATGTGGCTGATAAGAAGGCCCGAAGTCGCCACAAGGAGCTCATGCATCAGTTGGGTGCTACAGTTAACAGTGGGTCTAAGGACCAGCTTACCGAGGAGGAGGAGTGGATTCAGCTGCACTGCCCGTGGACCGATTCTGATGCCGAGCACTTCAGTCTGAGGACGGTGGCGCCGATGATCCCGCTGGGCTCTGATGTGTGTGTCCCTCGTTTGCTCTCACCTGGAGCCGTAGCAACACTCCCCCTCCTTTTTGGTGTCTCGATGCCAAAGGGGGAGAGAGTTTAGGGATTTGCGATTTGTGTCTTTCGTCTCTTGTGTTCGTGTTTTCCTCGCATTTGCTTTGGTTGGTTTGTCTGTGAGACCTAAGTTCGAGTCATATGGTGTGAGACATATGCTACCTTATCTTTCCAGTATCATTATCTATGTCACTATCTAGCTTATGAGTTGCTTGCTTTTCTTGTTATATCATCTATGTTGCTCTCATATACCTTGCTTAGATTGTTGGTCTCAAAAATGTAGGGGGAGCGTTGATCCTAGTATGTGTGACGTGCAGTCCAAAGCACTTATCTAGATAGCACACATCTAGGGGTAGCCCATCTACATTTTAGGACGGTGGGGTTTGTATGCTTACTCTATATCATGCTTGTGCAAATCCCGTATTATCATCAATCCACCAAAAAGGGGGAGATTGTAAGGGCATATTTATCCCCAAGTGGTTTTGGTGATTGATGACAATGGTTTTGTGGACTAATCATGTGCGTTAAGTTCTTTCAGAGATTCATCCATTGGCACGAGACGATTTCCTTCCCTCGGTGTTTTATTCAAGACGGTGTAGCTCCTTCGTTTCGTTGTTGGTGGACTAGTTTTGTAGGAGTCACCGTACTATCAAGAGGGGATCCGCTTTGGTAAGAATAGGGTGGAATCAACACGTACACATCCCTATCACACCCGTCGTCTTCCTTTCGCATCTTTGGAGCTGCCTCTTCTCTTCCGTACCTGCTCTGTTCTGTGCCAGCGGTAGTACCGCGGTCTACAGCGGTAGTACCGCTCCATGAAGCGGTAGTACCTCTCTTAGCGGTAGTACCGCTCCACAGGGCGGTAGTACCGCTTGCGGGCTTCGGCCGTAGTACCGCAGCTGTTCCGCGCTACTACCGCCTCGATTCGAGACCGGTGTTTTCTCGTGTCGGGTTTTGCGGTACTAGAAGTGGTAGTAGAAGCGGTAGTACTGCTCTTCTCCCGCGGTAGTACCGCTCTGGGGCCAGAGCCCTGTCTTCCTCGCCAGCGCGGTAGTACCGCTGGGTAGGGAGCGGTAGTACCGCTCTCAGCGGTAGTACCGCCCTGCCCTAGCGGTAGTACCGCTCTGTGCGGGGATGTACAGTGAGGTATCGGTTGGATTTGTTCCCCCACTATTTAAAGGTGTCTTCTTCCTCCAAGTTGACCCACCTCTTTCCCCCAAAGCTCCATTGTTGCTCCAAGCTCCATTTTCGCCCGATCTCTCTCGCTAGCCAATCAAACTTGTTGATTTGCTCGGGATTGGTTGAGAAGGCCCAGATCTACACTTCCACCAAGAGAAATTTGATTCCCCCCACTTATCCCTAGCGGATCTTGTTACTCTTGGGTGTTGAGCACCCTAGACGGTTGAGGTCACTTCGAAGCCATACTCCATTGTGGTGAAGCTTCGTGGTGTTGTTGGGAGCCTCCAATTGTTGTGGAGATTGCCCCAACCTTGTTTGTAAAGGTTCAGTCGCCACCTTCAAGGGCACCAATAGTGGAATCACGACATCTCGCATTGTATGAGGGCGTGAGGAGAATATGGTGGCCCTAGTGGCTTCTTGGGGAGCATTGTGCCTCCACACCGCTCTAACGGAGACGTACTTCCCCTTAAAAGGAAGGAACTCCTGTAACACATCCTCGTCTCCACCGGCACCACTCTTGGTTATTTTGTGCCTTTACTTTTGCAAGACTACTTGTTTTACATCCTTTGCTTGCATGTGTGCTAGTTGTTATTGCATCATATAGGTTGATCACTTAGTTGCACATCTAGACAACCTATTTTGTTGCAAAGTTTAATTTGGTAAAGAAAAGCTTAAAAATTGTTAGTTGCATATTCACCCCCCTCTAGTAAACCATATCGATCCTTTCAACTGGTTCGGGAGCTACTGAGGGAGTCCTGGATTAGGGGGTCCTCGGGCGTCCGGGCTATGTGACATGGGCCGGACTCATGGGCCATGAAGATACAAGATGGAAGGCGTTCCCCTGTGTCCGGATGGGACTCCCCTTGGCGTGGAAGGCATGCTTGGCGCTCAGATACGAAGATTCCTTTCTCTGTAAACCGACTCTGTACAACCCTAGCCCCCTCCGCTGTCTATATAAACTGGAGGGTTTAGTCCGTAGGGGCAATCATAATCATACATGCTAGACATCTAGGGTTTAGCCATCATGATCTCGAGGTAGATCAACTCTTGTAACCCCTATACTCATTAAAGTCAATCAAGCAGGAAGTAGGGTATTACCTCCAACGAGAGGGCCCGAACCTGGGTAAACATCGTGTCCCTGCCTCTTGTTACCTTCGATCCTTAGACGCACAGTTTGGGACCCCCTACCCGAGATCCGCCGGTTTTGACACCGACAGTCGTCCCTCTTCTTCGTGTCTCCCGACGAAATTACGCATGTGAAAGTGCAACTAATACCCGGGTGGTTTTGGTAATTCATAACAACATATAGCTAACTAATATCCATTCAAGTTAAATATTTCAGATAGTTCAATGAATGGCATGGCATGGACTAGAGATTTGGACACCTCAAAATGCTAAGGACACATATTGGCAAAATCTCAAGACTCTTCATTTATATTTTAGTGATCCAAGATCACATTGAGTCCATAAGAAAGCCAATACTATTAAAAGGGCATGAGGTGTTGCTTAGTGGTCTACTTGCTCAAAATGCTTAGTGATATTGCTCCAAAGCCCTCAACCACTTTCTCATTTCCAAATATGTCCAAAACTCAAAGTCAAACTCGGCCCCACCGAAATGATCTATCCGGCACCACCGAGTTCACTTGACATAGCCACTTCCAAAAACCCTAACTCCTCGTCACACTGATATGGATCTCGGTCTCATCGAGATGGCCTTGCAAACTCTTTATTGCCTGTTGCAGTATTTCGATCTCACCAAAATGTGCAATCTATCCCACCGAGTTTGCTTGACATCCTCTCTGTTGCCTTATTGCTTCACTTCGGTCTAACCGAGTTGATGCAATCGGTGCCAACGAGTTGATGTTGGCCCTAAGCCCTAGCACATCAGTCCCACCGAGTTGTTCCAGTCGGTCCCACCAAGATTCCTAACGTTCACATTTTGAACTAAATCGGTCTCACCGAGTTTTCTATTCGGTCTGACCGAGTTGGGTCAAATGCGTGTAACGGTTGGATTTTGTGTGGACAATATATATACCCCTGCACCCCCTTCTCCATTACTTGGAGAGCGATTACAACATGCCTACACTTCACTACAAAAAAAGACACATCATGACATTTTGGGCTGAAAGAAACTTTTTTCTGTCATACATATGACACTTCTATGATGATAATTGTGAAAAAACCCGGTATCATCATAGATGTGGTGGGCTCCTACTTCTATAACAAAATATCATGACAGAAAATGGGCTTTTTGTCCTGGGCGGGCCGGAGATGCAGCTGCATGACATTCTTTGGGCCGTCCATGACGGAAAAAACCATGGTAGAAGCCAGGGCGAGGAAAATTTTGGGGAGTTCCCGGTTACGGTGGGTGGTCGGGGGCCGAGCGATGCGCGTTTCTCTCGTACACGTACATGCGTGTGTGTGAGGCGTTGGCTCTAACTGAACCCGAGCGAGGCGTTGGGCTCTAACTGAACCCGAGCGATTGCACTATAGGCTACGCGTTACTGAACCCAAGGGATCGATCGATGGCTGTTAACTGAACCCGATCGAGCGATTCCTTCGCTACTGCTGCTAACTGAAGCCGATCGATGCTGCCTCTCTGGATGAACAGTGAGCGTTGCGGGGGGGGGGGGGGGGTTGGATGAACAGTGAGCGGTGGCGTTGCCTCTGGATGAACAGGACGCCGTGATGTGGAGGGCTGGATGAACAGGACGACCCCGTGGAGGGCTGGATGAACAGTAGACAGTGGAAGGGTGCCCGTGGAGGGGTGGTTGAACAATAGCCGGTGGAGTAGCGCGCGGTGGAGGCTGGATGAACAGGAGCCCGTGCAGGCTAGAGCAGGTCGACGGTGGAGATGAATAGTATCCCTTGGAGTCCCGTTTTGCGGTATGCCACACCCCTCCCGATGAACAGGACCCCCGTTTCGACCGTAGCGCTCCAACACAAGTCCGTTTCGTCTGTTTTGCGGTATGCCACACCCCTCCCGATCAATAGGACCCCCGTTTCGACCGTAGCGCTCCAACACAAGTCCGTTTTGTCCGTTTTGCGGTACGCCACACCCCTCCCGATCAACAGGACCCCCGTTTCGACCGTAGGAGGTCCGTTTCCTCCATTTTTGCGGTATGCCACACCCCTCCCGATGAACAGGATCCCGTTTCGAACGTGGCCGGTCGAACACAAGGACGTTCCTCTGTTCTATGGTACGCCAGGCCTCGTTTCCATCGCTTGTTCCGTCCAAGCCCTCCCGATGAACATGACGATGCATTCCGTTCCGACCCAGCCGGTTGGCTCCCCATGAACACGACGACGACGCTGTTTCTCTGTTCTGACCCAGCCATGTACACGAGCCCTGGCCGTACGTATGCGCGAGTAGGCATTCGAGACCCCGCCCGTATGTACGTATGTGGCCGTATTTTCTTTCTTGCACCCTGTTCGTTGTATGTACGTGTACATGCTACGTGCCCGCCTCTACTACGACACGTGCGCGCCTCTACATCGACCAGTATGTACGTACACGTTCGTGACCAGAATGACAATGCTACGTACGCTTCGACCAGGTGGGTCCCGACTGTCAGGCACTTACTTGCGTGTGAAGATGTAGCTGGTGGGTCCCAGCAGTCAGGGGGGCGAATCGTTTTTTTTTGCCCGAACGCACTTCCTTGCGTGCTAAGGTGTAGCTGGTGGGTCCCAGCAGTCAGGGGGGCGAATCATTTTTTTCGGATGCACCTCCTTGCGTGCGAAGATGTAGCTGGTGGGTCCCAGCAGTCAGGGGGGAGAATCGTTTTTTTGCCCGGACACACTTCCTTGCGTGCGAAGGTGTAGCTGGTGGGTACCAGCAGTCAGGGGGGAAACATTTTTTTCGCGAAATACGGTGGCCCGTCCGGTGTGTCCCTGCTGTCAGGTGGAGGAATACTTATTTTGCGTGTAATAAGGAGGCACTTCCTTGCGGCCGCCATGGACCCAGCTGTCAGCCTCTCCATGCACAGTACTCTTCCGATGGAAGTCGGTCGTTGACCACATTGACCACGCCGCGCCGAGGGCACCATGGCGGTGGACGACGGCGAGGCCTAGGAAGGGGACAACACGGAGCCGGGGAAGACGCATTAGTGGATGCCCACGCGAAGAGGAGTACGAGGGTTCACTGGTTCGGCTGCAGTGTGAGGCTACCGTCGCCGCAGAATAACAAGGGGTGTGGGTGAGTAGAGGGACGACCTGGCCAGGGTGGGAGTAGTAGGGGGCGGTGAGGCCTCCGCGGCATCACAGCCGGCCACGGGAGGCAGGAGCATGCGGCACGACCGGCGCTGCTTTGGGCGGCTGGAGCATGAAGATCAGAGGTTGAAGAAGCACTATGGCCGTTGGATGGACATCATACGGTCACTGGAGCTAGAATTGTTCATATTGACTAAGTTGACAAAGCCCTCCGTCCCCGTAAACTTAGTAGGCCCACAAGTCAGCCTCCTACCAAGGTGAGTCCCAGCTAGCAGGGGGAGTATTCATTTTTTTGTGCGTAATAAGGAGGCATTTCAGGTGGGTCCGAGCTGACAGCGGGGGAAACATTTTTTTCACGAAATACAGAGGCCCTTCCGGCGGGTCCCAGCTATCAGGTGGAGGAATCATTATTTTGCGCATAATAAGGAGGCATTTCCCTGTGTGGGCCCCTACTGTCAGCCTCTTCCAATTGCTGTTGTTTGTTGACCATGTTGACCTCGCCGCACCGAGAGCACAAACGCGGTGGACGAGGGCTAGGCCCAGGAAGAGAACCACCCAGAGCCGGCGAAGCCACCGCAGCGGATGCCCACGCTGAGGGGAGAACATGCACTGACTGGTCGGCCGCGGGGTGAGGATGACATCGCCGGAAAATAACAGGATGTGTGGGTGGTTAGAGGGATGGCCTGGCGGCAGCATAGCGAGCCACGGGAGGAGGGAGCAGGCAGTCCCGCCGGCGCTGGTTTGGGCAGCTGGACCAGGAAAATCAGAGATTGAAGAAGCACGGCGGCCGTTGGATGGACATCCAACAGTCACCACTGTGTGTTGACTAAGTTGACAAAGCCTTGCGTACGCGTAAAAAAAAAATTAGGACAGCGTCATCGTCAACCTAGTAGGCCCAGAAGTCAGCCTCCAAATCTGTGGAAAACAACATACAACCCATTAGCCATTATTTTCAATAATTTATAGCCCATTTGCTAATTCTTAAGGATATTTGAAGCCCATATTCTTTGTATTAGCATTACAGACCATATATTCTGGGCACTGCTAAAAAATTCAACGAAATTTTGCATATTTCGGTGGGGTCCGAACTCTTTTAATCATGAAATTTTGAGTCACGTTAAAAATAATTTTCAAAAAATCATATCAAAATAAAATTCAAAAAACAATTCTCCACAAAAAATGAATGAAATCTAGAATCTTAACTAGCAAGATGCCCGTTCGTTGCACGGAACATGAAGATGCATTTGTATGAGTAGTTTATCTTGTGGGAGAAAAGATGATATTTTAATGTAATTGCCAGTTGGCTTTGGTTTTTGTAAGAGTAGGGAGTAGAGAAATCTAGAAAAAATGATATTTTAATGCAATTGCTGGTTGGCTTTGGTTTAAAAATTTACAGCCCATTTCTTACATCTTATAGCCCGTTTTCTGGGGAAGCCCATTTCTTACTACTTACATCCCTCCTCGTCTTGAAAGATTTGCAGCCCAGCAGGGCTGAGAAAAGCAAGTAGGCCTCAGTTTTGGTATTCTCCAAAAAAAAAGAACTGGGCTAGCCAATTTCAGAAAGAAAAAAATATATCAACTAGGCTCGTCATGTGCTTAATAAAAGCGTAAGCGTGGGCTAGACGGGCCACAGCCCCCACACAGCGCGCAGTTTAGCTCCGTCTCTGAAACTGGAAAACAATTGGGCGAGCTGCTGGGTCCCTGGTGTTATTCGCTCATTGTGTAATTTTCCCGTTTATTGACTACATTGACAATGAAGTGGAACCTAGTTGTCAAGCAATTAGGAGGAAGTATTTTTTTGGCTTGTAATAACGAGGCACCTGCTTGCGAAATGCAATGACCCTGGTGGGTCCCTACTGTCAGCCTCTCCAGGTACAGTCATCTCCTGATTCCTCTTGGTTGTTGACCATGTTGACAACGCCAGACGGCGGCGGGCACAGCGAGCGAACCAAGGCGGAGAACGACGACAAGGCCTCGGACAGGAACGAACATCAGCCATGGAAGATGCGACAGTGTAGTGGCAGGTGTAGGGGAGTACGAGGGCAACAACATGCAAGTCAAGCATACAAATGGTACAAAAAGCCCAAGTATTAATTGTTCATCAAATTTTTAGACAAAACACAGATTGAACATGGCAGTAACATCTAACCCAACCACTCTCTTTTGCAGTCACAAACAAATGGATCGGTCCGATCCATAAAATCAACATCCCGTGCAAAAAAAATTATTTCAGGATGTCTACAACTTGTTTTAAATAGAAGCCGAGCACGTTTAGAAGCCCATTTGTCCACCTGAAACTTCTATTTTTTCTGTTCAACATGTTCGTCCGTGAGAAATCTCTTGCTGTAAAAATCAAGCCTCATGCACAATAGTAACCTCGCATTCAACAGGAAGAATGTGACAAAGCTTTTGTTTGCCTGGTTGGATGTATATCGTCCCATCGTTATTGTCCTCAAACGAATGTCATGAGAACTAAGAAAATCCTTGTGCTTATTATGCCAACGATTGGTTATATGTTTTTCTCCATGTGGTTCAGCCTAAGTAGACATGAAGATTGAAAACAGTTAAGGTCTGAAAAAAGAGTATGTCAAAAGAACGACAACTGAACAGTTAATTCTAGTACAATATATACAGGCTTTCAATATGCATGAAACCATCACCTCTATGTATAAATTCTCCAGAGATCGAAAGCATCACAGCAAGCCAATAATTATGTCCAGATCAAAACTATACATTCTGATATATATGATCTTGACAGAATCTAGCAGCATTGATAGGCTATCAATGGACGAACTCTTCATTGAGCACATAACCTAATATTAGTACCCAAAGTGTACTCCAAGATGATATAAAACTTATGCGCACAAATGAACAATGTAGCATATGATTACAAATGTGTAGATGATAATATACGGTACCTGAAAAAGTGAGGAGCCAAACACCAACTCCTTGTGATTATTAAACGGGTCACGAATTACACCCAAGGTCTCCAGTTTGGGCGCAAAGACGACAGTTATTTCTGAAGGTGTATAACAATTATGAAGGAGCAACCTTTCAAGTGAAGGGGCATCTTCGATGATGAGCTGCTGTCCTTTAAAACAAATTCCAATGCTTTTAAGGTGAGGCGACTTTATTTGGAGAGAACAGATACCGATTTCTATTCCCAAAACAATCAGCAAGCGCTCCAGGGCAGGGCAACTGGAGTGGATGATGCTATGTAGTGAGGCCTCCGACAGATAAACCACCACAAGCGAAAGTTATTTTAGCAGCAGGAGTCGAAGCATTTGTACCAAATCGTCTGGTAGATGGCACCGGGCGAAGGTGGCGGTGTGGAGAGAGGAGGAAAACCGCAAGATGGACAACGGTGGTGTGGGCACGAATTCTTGGTGTGTTCATGGTATGAAACTTTTGTGGTAATGGTACAACTCAAACTGCTGGAGTTTTCCGAATTCAGGGGATGTTAGCCAAGCGTCCACCTTGCCGGGTATGGACAGCAGGTAGCTTGTCGGGATGCAGAGGCATTGAACGGAGCCCTGCTGGTGAGAAGAGACGATGTCTCTGAGGAGATCAAATTCAGGAAGGACAGATATCTGACGACAGTCGAGATTGAGGGGCGCTGTGCGCCATAGAGGGCGCCATGTGTGCGGCAGCAATCCTTGGTGGTGAGAAGAGAGATGATCTCCTCAAGGATGATGCCTGGGAGATCGCTGATGTGGTCCACCGGAGGTTCTACCGGTTCCTCAGATCCGGGTGGGGGGGGGGGGGAGGGGGGGCGGCTCGCCGCTTCTCCCCGTGCTACCGGGTGCAGGATCTACAACCAGCGTCGCCGCTGGCGGGAGCCTCATCTTCTTGGTGCTGGGGCCAGCCGACTCCATTTTCCTTGTGGGAGTTGCGCCGAGCTCACGGGTTTGAGCAGAGTAGCCAGAGACGAGCCTAGTGGCAGTGCGAGTGGGGAAGAAGGAGGGCTGGGGATTTCTGTAGGAGTGGAAGAAGAGGAGCAGGCATTTTCTATATGAGTGAGGAAGAAGGTGAGCGGGGTTTTCTGGACGAGTGAGGAAGATTGGGGAACGGGGGGAATTGGGGGGGGGGAGACGGAAGCGGGAGAGCGAGCTGTTCATGTTTATAAGGCCCGCTGCACTAACTACTCGCTTTTTCCCAAGAACCGCTCTCTTCTTTTGCGTTGCTGCATTGAAGCTAGCGCATGGACTTGGCTGCCTGGCCATGCATGCAGGATGCATGTGCCCGCCGGCCACTGCATGCGCCTGGTTTGTTACTAGGCCTATTTAATAGGGTGGTTATGGAGTAAATTAAGGAGATTTATTTTCTCTGTGTGCATCCACCAAATTAGAGGATGCGGTACTGGATGTAGACACTCACATTAAACTAACATTCAGAAGAACAAAAGTTCAACATGTCTATGCATCTCAATGATTCACCATACTATAACCAATACAAAGCTGTGAGAAGGTGTGGAAATAAAGAAAATCGGTCGATGCTTCTCTGAGCAAAGGGCCTCCCCGCGCACGCATTAATTTCCTGGGCATGCTTGTATCTTCTCAATGTTGCGAGCACTTTGAGCACGTTGGCAACTCCACAGCTAGCTAGCTGCCTCATCTTGCAATTGATGCTGACACATTTGTAGCAAACAGATGAGGCAATAGAGATGACTCAACATGGGTCCATATTGTGTAGTTCCCTTGAAATCATATTCATTGTCCTGAATCTGAAAAGATAGGAAAACAGTAGCTATACTTAAATAGTGTTGCAAAACAGTAGCACATATCAATAGCTCGGCATGACAAAACACGATCATCTGGACGAAGGGGATACTGACCTGCCCGAGGAAGATTATATATAATTTCATAAGTCCTTGGTTGATTTCCACCTTCGGCTGCACTGCTTGTTTGCTCCTCCACACATGACAGATGATTCCGCACTACATTTAGCAAGTCAAATTACGAATAAGCTAATTTCATCTTGCTGTGGTCATTGTACCTAGTTACAAATGTAGGAATACCTGGAGCACCATGAGGTTAGCTGACAACAGGTAGATGCAGCCATATAAATTTTGTGCGGTGCTACCAAAATTGAGTTTTGTATCCCTTCCTGTTATGAGAATTCTTCTTGAAGTTGGTAGAATGTGACGGCTTGTTCTTTGCATCAAGCTTGCCTTTCCCCTGAGATTTGTTCTTGTTGTTTTGGGGCTGGTTGGGCTGGAAGTTCTTCTCGTGTACCATGTGGGCACTAGAAGCTCCCTCAGCGACCCGAGCATGTGTGTCTTTTGCTCTTGCCTTCTCCTCAAAATCAAGAGTGCTAATGAGATCCAAAACAGAAAACTCATGTCTCTTGTTTTTCAGAGAAGTAGCAAAATCATTCCACGAAGGTGGAAGCTTGGCAATGATGGTCCCAGCAAATTTTTTTTCCGGCAACACACACTTAAATTACTCAAGTTCCTTAGAGAATGATTGTATCTCATGAGTCTGCTGAACAACAGAGCGCTCATCAGTCATCTTGTAGTCACAGGATTGCTCCATGACGTACAACTCGTTGCCAACGCCCGAGGGCCCAAACGTGGCCTCGAGCGCAACCCACATGTCTTTGCCGCTGTCAAACGACATATATGAATCCATAATGGAATCGTCAAGAACACTCAATAGGGTGGCTTTGAAGAGGGTATCCATGTTATGAAAAGCTTCCTGCTGTGTAGGATTAAGATCGCCATCAGGCTTACCCTTAGTGGCATCGTAGCAGTACATGATCTGAAACCAATATACTGCTCTTGTGCGCCACCTTTTATATTGCACCCCCTTAAAAGTAGGCGGCTTCAAAAGCGTAGCAAAACCACTTGGAGTAAATTGCTTGTAATCAGGTTTTTGGATTGGATTGTTGAATATATGAGCAATTTAGTATGAGATTTAATCTGAATCAGTAGTAAATAGATCATGACAATAATTGCAAACATCAAAGTAATGATGCGGACTAAACCAAGAGGACAGAATCACATACTGTACAACGGGAGTAGAACCGATGTGGTTGATGTTGTCACCCATGTCGTTGATGAAGAGGTTATCGAGGTCGGGGAAGAAGGCTGTCGTTGAGGAAGTCGTCACTGGCAGCAGTCACAGGAGTGTGCTCCCCAAAAACCTAATCGCCCCTCTCTCGTACATGATCACGAAAGGCGGGGTTCGAAGAAATGCTGTCCCTTCTCGCGGTGCATGCCAGAAGGAGGGCTGGAGAAGAATTGTGTGGCGGCGCTAAGATCTGGAAGGTGTGAAACCATATGATACAGCGGTGGCTAGGGCAGAGCATGTCAGATCGGTCGTGCGAGTATAATAGTAGGCCTTTGGCCCCCAAACCCCATGTCCAAGTCAATAATAGCTCAAAAAAGTCAATAATAGCCCCACCATGGTTTGTCTAAAAACCCCGGAGTAATTAAGGCGTCCGTTAGTCCCTTTAGTATAAATACTATATCATTAATAATGGCCCCACCTTTTGTCTCACAAAGTATGTTGGAGTACAACCGGCTACACGTTTACAATCCGCTTCTCTTCTCTCTCCTCTTCTCTCTCCTTCAACTAAGCACAAAATACTATATTTAAATCCTTATAGCCTGCTTATGTCATCTAATTGTAGTACTTGCTCTAAAGTTACACTCCATTGTGTAGTCTGAAATGCCGGGCGTGCGGTGCCCTCGGTCGGCGCACCACTTCAATGGCGGAAGTAGTGAGAGGTCGCGTCGCCCTGACTTGCCATCAATGTGGAGCGGCGGGCTCAACTGGCGCCGGGCGGGAAGTGCGCACGGGAGGGGGAGGGGTTTTTGTTGGGCCAAGAAGGTGAGAAGCCAACTTGGGATCGGTCCGAACGGGGAAATATCATGTGCTCCCATACTCTGCATATGACACTAGTCTATGTTACTACTCCCTCCTTTACGGTTTATAGAGATGTTTAGAGTAACATAGTAATATGTTACAATATAAGTTACTCCCCACTATGACCAGCCTTGGCCTCTCCTAGTGCTCCACCATGTATAACTACTAAGCCTGCCACGTAGGCATAAAATATGATGTGGCACCAATAAACTAAGCACCTATGCATTGAAGACTTGAGTTACTAAGCCATTTAATGCACTTAGCACCTCATCTAAAGAGCATGGTTAATAGTATAGCCAGCTGCTGGCTATAAGCCAGTGCCATGTCATCTACAGCCCATCTTATAGTCAACATGTACAATAGTAGATCAAAAGAGTGTACTACTTTTTTTATTATGTGGCCCACCTTTAATTCTCACAAAGTGCCTAGGAGCACGTGCTAGAGCTGGCTCTTCACGAAGAGCCCGCTTACCTTCTCTATCCTCTTCTCTTTCCTCCAACTAAGCAGAAATATACTAGTTTATTCCTTATAGCCTGCTGACTCAACTCTATTGTACTTGCTCTAAGCACAGCTAAGCACTTACTAGCACCCCCTTGACCGTGGACCTTGACGGTGTATATCACCTTGTGTCTCATAATTTTCCTCGTCATCATCTGAGTCCTAGAAGATCTCACCCACATCATCATTAGCATGCAGCCACCTTGATAGACAACGTGCGCAGAAGGAGTAGAGGCGACTGGGGACGCACCACCACCACGTTGTTGGCACTCCGTATGTGCTCGTGTGCGTGCAGCGTGCGTGTTTTTCCATCGGTGCTAGCTCTAAGGCCGAGGCTACGGTCGTCTTTGTCTCCGACTAGTAGTTGAGCAACGACGGCAAAGAGGTGCTGCAAGAGATGCGTATGCGCCATTGCATGTGAGCTTCGCCGTAGCACGACGAACCGGACGTTGCTACGGATGGCGCACGCCTCCATCCAGCCAAGTGTGTGCGCCTGCATGTGTTATCACATGCATTCTACGGCCGAGCGTGTGTGCATGCACGTGTTGTGTACGTGTGTTGTGTGCTCCATGCTGTGCGCGTATGTGCATGAGTTGGATCGGATGGAGTTAGTGCGTTGGCTTGTGTACATGCGTGGCTACATGCGTCCTGTACATGCGTGGCTTGTTGCGTGGTTATCAATAATTCAATATAAACTACTCCCTCTATTCCTAAATATAAGTCTTTCTAGCCATTTCAAATAGACTACAACATACGGATGTATGTAGACATATTTTAGAGTGTAGATTCACTCATTTTGTTTCGTATGTAGTCCCTTATTGAAATATTTAAAAATACTTATATTTGGGAACGGAGGGAGTATAAAACATCTTCAACTTAGCATCCTGATGTACCCTTTCTAGTGGTTAGTGAAAAATTCATTTTCTTTTATTTGTTTATAGGTGGACAGGCGGCAAAAAACAGGGGAAAACGCGCAAGGTTCCTTGCAGACGGTCCACTGCGAGGTTCCTTGCTCCTTCTCGGTCGTCGGCAATCTATGCTCTTCAACTCTTTTCTTTTACATGAGCTTTGTTCATCCTTTTCCCAACACGTGAGACATCTAGCATCAAGGTGCACGTGTCATGCAAGAAAATGGAGATAATCAGATAAGCAGTGCGTAAGTGAGTCATGCAGGGGGAAAATTGGGGGGAAACCCTTTTTCGTAAGTGAGTCGTGCACTTCGATGGCACCTATGCAATATTTTTTCTCCTCGATGGCATGTGAATAGTGCACGTACTCAACGACGGAGCACGGGATGGTAGCAATGACATGGCCAACCCTTTTTTGGAGAGAGTACGTACTACTAGTAAATAACTTTGATGTGTCCCGTCAACTCGCAGAACGATGAGAAGCTTGATTACGTCTTCTCCCTCGCCAACGCGTGCGCGGTGGCTCGCAGCACGAGGAGAAACTTTTGCTTACAAGCGGTGGACGTGCAGCAGTTCATTTGGTGTCAGATTGCCAGAAGCACTACTGTAGAACCATCGACTTCTGGAAGAGGCAAAGAGCTAAGCGCAAGGTCACCTACTACCCTTAGGCTAGGCATAGTGGGAGTAACATAAGTAGGGGTGCCTCCTTTTTTATTCTAGAAACAACCACACACGAATATCAAGGTGCTGGTTACGTCAAACAAATTTCCTGGATTCCATGCTCAGCCCTCCTCTATCTCTCTTCTCAGCGAGCCAGCGGACGCATGGAGCCCATCGTCTGTTTGCTCACATGCGGTCCCACATGTCAGTGAAAATTCAAGAGGACCCACTGAACCTGCAGATCTTTCACCTCGACATGCTGGTGATGAAAAACAAATCCAATAAAGATCTTCAGTGGCCGCTTTTGGAGTTACTCAAGAGTAGTAAGATTCTATTTATAGTTTAACCCAAGATGCACATGACGTGGCTTCAACTACCACTCTATTTTCTTGCATGACACGACCTGGATGCTGGATGTCCCACGTGTCGGCAAAAAGGAGGAAGAACCCGACCAAATCTTCGGTTGTGCTCTCGGATTAGACTAGTTGTGCTAACTTAAATTTTTTATTGTGTAGTCCCTCCGTTCCAAAATACTTGACTTCCATTTGTCCAAAAATGGATGTACCTATATACTAAAACATGTCTAGATACATCTATATTTTGACAAATAGAAGGCATGTATTATGGAACGGAGGGAGTAGAATGGATGCAAGTTTTGGTATTGGGAAGAAGAGTACGTCCATATATTGATAGAGCGTTGGAGTTGGCCTTACAAGTGGGACCGCAGTTGAGTAAACCAACTATCGACAAACCCCCACCTCGCCCGCCGCGTGATGGCTGAGTTAGAGAAACGATGAGGTTTAAGAGATTGCTCTAGCACGAACTCCGAGAAATATGGTGTCAGATGGAAGTCGTGCTGGTGGCGTGTGCCGTACTCTTGGACGTGAATGCTTGTTCTGGCCCATGCCACCCTACTACTCCTACTACTTACTATATAGTACTAGTATCGAGGATTCGAGGTGCTGGTTATGTACAGTGAACACATTAACATATGGCTACAGTAAAAACACCCGCCCGACACGCGAAGCATGTGAAGCTAGTACAAATAGTGTATTACTATTGTTGATTGGCCTCATCCGATAACCTGTTGCAATGCACGTACAATTATGTATTCGGAAAATATTTTTTTGCCTCGTCGCACCACTCACTCAGAGAAGCGACTCGAAAGCCATTCATAAATTTAGTAAGTTTATCACAGGCATATCATTTTATTACATACAACAGGTCATCAACCCACATCGACAACGAGGATACATTATAAATACTAAAGTTTTCAGCACACAACAAATAACAAGCAATGAAGTGAACTTCAACTCAACCAATCCTCGGCATTGGAAACACTTGCTTTGAACCACAAGTGATTCTCTGGGACGGGCCATCTATTGTCGATCTCGAGACCAACGCAGGACTGGTCATCCAGGCTGAAGCGGCCTGCTATATCAGTACCAGGGTAGGGAACCATCCAAATGTCCGAGGTATAGACACAGTTGCTTCTCATAAATGGTACTAGTAACGTTGTGTCAACATCAGTTGGATTGCCTTTCACCATCATTGGATAGTTTTGTCCAAGGAAGAGCGAATTTTCTCCAAGACTATCAATTCTGTACCAGGGAGAAGGTGTTGGCGCTAGCACACTAGTATCCATCCCGAATACCATGCAACAGGTGTTGGAATAGGTCCGTAGAGTGCAACCATGGGAGACAACACGTGCTCCCTCAGTAGTAACAAACTCAGTGCGCTGTATACACACAAGAAGAGGTGATCCATCGGAATTAGTTGCGAGGCGGCACTGAGTATATACGTTCTGCTTGTCCTCATGCTCGTGATCATCACCATCGTCATCTCCCCCTTGGTTATAATTTTTTTCAAGTATAGGTGGTGGAATGTTCACAGGACCTTGGACACACAAGAAGAAGGTTAATTAGTAAAGGGAAACTTGCTAACCTGCATGCATGTGGATGAAACAATTATAATCACGGTGGAAGACAAACGTACCGTAAGTATAAGGATTCCATGCAAAAATAGTGCCACGAGTGGTGGCAGCAAACACAAGGCCCTCGTATTGAATTGCATCACAGTACACATCCGTGTATAGAAACTGTTTTTTGAGCAATATCCATCCAGTCGAACCACGAAGGACGGCAACAAGCTTGTCGAAGATAGCAACAACTTCATTGTTGTTGTAATTCCAAGTGTGGTTGGGAACTCGACAAATTGCTATCTTCCATAGAAGACAGTCACCATGATCATATTTGAACGTGCGTACAATACCGGTGTGCTCAACCTCTGGGCAGTCTGCTGAGATTTTTGGAAGTGGAACCCGGTCACGAGTGTACACATTCACAAGTTCCCACTCGCAGTTGGACCCAATGTAAACAACCCAATCTCCATTTGCATCCGCCCAATCCTTTCCCTCAAGCGATGGCATCTTAACATCATACGTATCATTATCAAGCGGCATCAACTTGCACAAGGTGAGGCTTCCATCGTCCTTGCGCCAGTAGTCATCAGGGTCACGGCAAAGAAGATAGGGGAGATCAAACCGCTCCTTGACTGTTGGGTTCCTTGTAATGATGTTATTAGTTTAGTCGAGAATGGGCTTGAACGAACCTGCCATGCTAGCCGAGGTGATGACATCGCACCGATCAATGAGTTCCTGCACCACGTCATCTTTCAGATCGGGGCAAGAACAACGGGGTCGTTACCGACCTGTTCCCTCCATGGAGAAGACGATCGAACAATGGCAGAAGGAAGGGTGAAGGGCTGAAGGAAAATGGAGGAGGGAGAGGAAGAGCGTGCGACAACATTTCCAAATCGAGAGGGAAAGGCGAAGAGTCGGTGGACGGTTGCCAATTTGCCACAGTTCACGAAGAGGCGCCCTGACCTACACGTCCGTTCGGAAATACTAGTAGAAAAGGACTCACCGTTGTCTCACTGATATGTTGGAACGGGACCACATGTCAACGAAACATGGTGTGTAATTTCTCGTGCAAAATGCGATCTTGCCGCATTGGCCCGAGGTGCCGCATTAGTTTTTTTTGAAAGTTTGCCGCATTAGTTATCGACTTTATTTTTTTAACATGCAATCTGAATGGATAGCTCTTGTGGTCATCACATGTGAGCGGATATAGTGATGGTTGATTCGCCCGAGCAACTTATTACTGTGGGAATATGGGAGTACCAGCGGATTCAAGGAACAGAGAAATGATGGTTGCTTCGTCCGAGCAACTTACTGTGGCGAAGGTGGGGCTCTGTGATTCGACTACTCACTAGTCATTGCTAATGCGACGCAACGACCGGGGTGAATCTTTCCTTGAAGTTGTGTTGTGCACTCAATATTGCTGCATGGGAGGTGGAGCCGGATGAAGGATGTCCAACATGTCAGTGAAAGGAAGTTGAATTGTTTCTGGCATTGCTATCAATCCTTCGGGATTTGTTTATATGTACACATAATTTTGATAAAATTGTACTGTGATGCTATGAAGGTTTCAACTTTGGTTCCTGCAGGAAAAAAAGGCTTCAACTTAGGATTCATGTGTCTTGCCTCGAGATTATCTCATTACAACATTCCATCAAATACAAATGAAACTACCATGGCTAATGCATCTCAATGGTTCGCAGATTAGCGCCAATATTCACATCACAACTGAAGACAAAGTTGTGAGAAGGTGTACAAATAAATAAAAATATATAATTGATCGATGCTGTTCATAGGCATGGCTCCATTTCCTTGGCACAGTGTTCATTGCTTGGCAGCTAGTTTCACCCAGCTCTGTAACCCAAAAAGAGGTGTATGAAGGACACCACAATCCGATCATTTTGTGCAGCTCCACTAAAATCGAGTGGACCATCCCTGTTTGCAAAGATATCCAGTCAGTGTGATTACAATAATAGTGGAACTAGATGACGAAACATAACACACATAAATAGAAGGCGATCACCTCTACGATCTCTCTTTAGGACTGACTTCTTGTTGGAGAAGATTAGGCACGGAGTTGGATGAGGAGGATAGCAAAACAAACCTCCCTTTCCGCAGTCCCACAGAAATGTAGAAATGTTGCCCGTGTGACATTTTGGCGGAACTGCACAAAACACTCTTTAGAAAAGTGATTTGTGCAGTTCACCAAAAGGTCGCAATAGCAACGAGATGAAAATGGATAGCCTTGTTTGCAAAAGGAGGTCGGAAGGAAACAATGACTGCCCAATAACACGAGTTGAAGACACATACGCCGACAAAAAAGAAGCATGTTCCATGTAATAAGGGAAAGATAGCACATGGTGGTTTATCAAAAATGGTTTGAGGATGAGATTGCAAGATGGAAAGTACGCCGGCCGAGATACGGTTTAAGCAAACAACTAAAGAAGATCCACATGCAGCAACATGGAAAGATGGGTAGTGGAGCAAGGCCGGAGGATGCTATACCTAAGGGTCATTGGGATGTTACTAGGAGGGCGCCGACGGCCGGGATCTGCCCATACTGCGGCAGCAAGCAAGTGGCAAAGTCCCTACCGCGCCGGAGCTTGGTCAGAGAGAACGACGGGTACTGCAGATCGGGACGTGCTGCCTCAACACCGTCGAATGGAGAGACGATGAACATCCTCTCTTTCCACCGGCGATTGTTTTATATTCTGTACGGCAATTTTCCCATTTTCCCCACGGCAATTGTTTTATATTCTGTACGTGCCATTGAGGAATATATAACTTTATTTAATGCTAACGCGTCAAGTCAAACTTTGTTCCGTCTAGGCGTGGTACCCGACCCTCCTTCGAGTAAACAACCGCTACACGCATCAAATTATCATGTGGGCTGCCTTTTCGTACAGAAACGAACTCCACCGTGTAACCGCACGGGTGTGGCCGGGAACGAGACGTGAGTACGTGCATCCTGCGTGCACATCTTCTTTAGGTGCAGGTACGTACGTGGGTGGGTGTGAGAGAGATGGTTTGTGCAAAACAGAGGCAATGTGTTGATGATATCTCAATCAGAAAAACGTAACATATGCAATGTGTGTGAAACGGAGTCATGGACGTGAGATGTCGATAGAATTGAAAACAGGGATGAAGTGTGTGGCTGCACGATCGATAAAGAGTGCCATCGAATTTGTGTTTGCCCATGTCAAAGATACAGGGCGGCTAGCCTACTAGAATTTGAGAGGGCAGAGGTGCAGTTTTTCTCCGTGGCATGGATACCTACCTACAACGTTCGACTATCGGTGTGTGTGTGTGTGGGGGGGGGGGGGGGTAGAGACCGATCGACTAGTATATGTGTGGGGAAGGAGAGAGACCTAGCTATGTATTGAGGGAGATCGATCGACATCCATGGATATGTGTAGCAGAGGAATAAGGTTGGGAAAAAGACAAAGGTAGAGTGTCAGAGGGTTGGTGGTGGAGTGGCGTCTCACAAATGGTGGGAGAGGCCTGCTAGACAAACGGAGGGTATGAGTGCAGTATCAATAAGAATGGGCGGGGGATGTCTGTCTGTCTATGCACATGCGTGTGAGAGACGGGTCAGGAGGTATTAAAGGATGATGAGGGGAGAAGATATGGTTGTGGTAAGCATATGTAACTACATAGGAAGATCAAACATCGTGTGTCCGAGAAAAGGAGAGACATAACTAGCGAGGTAAGTGTATCGGTGCTTGGTGAAAACGAATTATAGTCAACCTGGCTATATGTAGGGAGATCAACTCATATACACGCCTGCATGTGTTAGAAGCAAATAAGGTCCGGAGAGGCAGACAGGGGGAGAGGGTGTCGCTAGGAGGGGGTGCGAGAGGCCTACCATGTTGAGGGGGGAGTAGTGTGCGAGTATGTGATCAAAGAAAATAGGGGCGGGAGTGTGCACCTGCGTGGAATCGTATTGGACATAGGGGGCATGGACGGTGAGAAGAGAAGAGGGGAAGTATATATGTGTTTGTTGTAGGCACACTTAGCTATAGAGGTATATCTACCGGTGTGTGCCGGAAAGGAGCCGGGAGCCTACACACACCGCTGGTGGACGACCTAAAGAGAAATAATGAACGTGCGCGATGGAGGGGACGCTAAGGGTGGGTGAGAGGGGGGCGGGCGTGTGCATGCACGATAAAAAGTTAGCGCTAGCTAGCTACAAATAGAAGAGGATCGTGAAGGTGTAAAAGACGAACAAAGATCATAATTCATTATAAAAAAGTGGATACGGATACTTGAAGAAGATATCATAATGTAGACCATTGATTATAATTTGGGATAATGTGTGGCTTTTGCAACTCAGGTCTAAATACTTGTCATAATGTAGGGGCGGGGCACTATCTTTGTGTGATAAACATGGTGTACATATGGAACATGGTTTAGATTATGAATATATAGTTAGTACATCAAATGTACTATTATTTGGAATCAACATCAAGTGTATTCAAAAAATAGAATTCGAGTTCATGTAGTACACATAGTTCATATCTATCTCTATAGTAATCATGTGGTGTATTATTAAGGTAATACACGAATGATGGTTGAAGTTGGCAACAATCATGATTGTAGATTCTTATTGAAATAGAGAAACAAATTCAAATTTAGTTCGAATTGCAGCGGTAGTATAGACATTTGGAATGCACTAAAATGTTGGTATGAGTAGGTTACATGCATTATACAACAAGCGAAAAAATTTAATCGAACATAACATGGATTCATACTCTCTCCTTCCATATATATAGGGCGTAATGAGATTTTTAAGACCGCCTTTGACTATTGACAAGATTAATAGTACATGACATGCACAATGTGAAAATTATATCATTGAAAGAACCTTTCACAGACGAATTTAACGGTGTGCTTTGTGTAAGTTGCATGTCATATATTATTGCTCTAATATTTGGTCAAAGTTGGCATCGAAAAACGCGTTAGGCCCTATATAGATGGAAGGAGGGAGTAGCTTTGAATAGCATTTGTATAGTAAAACGGGGCAAAACTCTCTCTTTGTGTGGTGTGAATAGTTTTATTTTTTTCGTTTTCTTTTTGGTTGAGGGAAGTGCGAATTGATTTGGTATGTACAAATACAATATTCCTACATGTTAGGCTTGTCCCTAAAATTCAACCCGCGTCTTCTTATATCCCAAAAATTCAGACATCGTGCTCCAAAAACTGGCGCCTTCACAACCCGCGCCTTGCTATCCCGAAATTACAACGCGCGCGAAAACTCCCTCCAGCTGCCAAATCCCGACACGCGAAATCCCCCTTCTAACCCTGAGCCGAAAGGGCCGCTAGTTAAAATCGGTGGGGGGTACTTTTCTAACACACCCTACATTTTGGGCAAGCGCGTCCCTAAGTCATGCTTCACCCCCTCCCATCGCCCCCTTTTCGCCATTCAAAATCCCAGGCCGCCATAACCTCTCCGCTCCAGCTGCAAAACCCCACCCTCCTCCGTCCGCCACCTCACCGCTGCCCGGCCGGAGCCTCTTCCCCCACGATGTTGTCCACCGCAACAGCTCGACGTCCCTCGTCCACCTCGCCGGATGAGGATCCATCATCCATCTCGTCATCCCGCCGGTTCAGCCGCCCCGTCCTCCACCTCCAAGGAGCTGCTCCGACGATCACCTCGTCTATCGCGGCTTCTCCATCCCCACAGTGCCACCTTAACCTGCTCCACCGGAATCGCAGCATCCTCACCGACTCCTCGGACGAAGCCGAGGCCTACTCAGCGCCACCAAAGAGGTTGTACACTCATCGCATCACACCTTCTCCTTAACTCGACCTCCCGGCGATGACGGTGCTCTATCCCGCACCCCCATGGAGCGGCTACCTTGAAGCCAGCGCCGCGGGCGACATCTCCACGGCTCTCCCCCAGTGCGAGGCCCCTTCGGCAGCGGCGTCCATACCAGCCGGATCTGCTGCTGCTGCTCTGACTCTCGCTCGCTTGCACGTGCTGCTGCTGCTACTCCGGCTCTTGCTCCCTCGCCCAGCTGCTGCTGCTCTTCCCCTCGCTCGTGCTGCTGCTCTGCTCCGATTTAGCCACACTTCAGTCGACTGAATCGACTTTTGGGTCAGTCAATTTTCAGGGGTTCGGGGGCTCGCTAGAGTTAAGGAAGAACCACCCACAGCGGGGACGGGGGCTCGCTGGAGAGGTACCACACTATCTATCTTAGGGTTCAGGGTGGGGGGCGGGGGGCCTAGAGGGCTGGCCGGGGCGATGGTGGGGAGTTGTTTCGGGGCAGCGAGGCGGCGCTGGGGCCGGCGGTTTGGCCGGTGGTGGCTGGCGGCTCAAGGGGGTGCAGGTTGTAGATGAACTACAGGCCCTTCCTAAACTACATGTCAAGTGCCTCTCTGCTACCATTGCGTTCAGTTTCGACAGTTGCATTCAGATTCCACAGTAAATTTCAGTTTTGACTGTTAAGTTCAGAGTCAATAGTTTTTTACCTCGTCTGTTGTAGTCAGGTGGTTTTTGGTGATGTAAATTTTACATCCATTTTACATCATCTATTGGAGATGCTATTAGAATCCCACTTGAGATTGACGATGTCTGTCTTGTGCTGCTTCAGCCTTGACGTCTTACGGCTCACCGGAGCTGCTCCAATGATAGAACGATCCATCACAACAAAGCAGTGCCCTGGACGCCGTCTACTGATTCCTCAGATCTTCCTCCACACCTCCGACAGCCACCTCTGCCTCAACTGCTTTAGCGACCAACCCAATTATTCATGCATTTTGTTGAAAGGAATGAAGCAAACCATCCACCTGGACCTACTTTTCAAAATCCTATGCATGAAAACGAGACCAAGTTCATTAGTGCCAGAATAACATTCTAATTGTACACGCTTTCATATGGTTTCACTTTATTTTGGCCATGTTTCTTTGCATTCCTCTGCTCTTCCAATTCCTGTAAACCAAACACCCAAGTTGACAGAAATCCTGTGTTTACAAATGCTCTGTTTACAACGTGCATTTTCCTATCCTATTCCAATGTTTTTCCTATCCCTACGTTTTAAGAATCATGCAAGCCAAATGAGCCCTTACAGAATTACTTCAGTTACAAGTACGTGTCGAAGGGAACTTTGTGTGGTTTTTCCTGCTCCTGCTGCGACGTTGTCCACCTCACCTGAGCTGCTCCATCGACAGAAGCATCCACCAAACCAGACATCACGACTCCTGACCATCTTTCGCTGCCTCAAATCTCCTTCCCTGCCGCCGACACCCACCGCAATAGCATCACCATCATCAACTCAGCAGATGAACCTGAGGAGTACACGGGTCCACAAGAGAGGTCGCACTCTTTTGTTTCTGCTTATGTTATGCATTGCTTAAACTTACCTGCTACTTTATCATCCTGTTCAGCTCTTGGACTCCCAAGTCAGGTCCAAATTAATGTTCAAACTTGAGTTCTAAATTAGTTGTTGGGCACATATCGAGGCAGCAATGAATAGTATGTCTATCTAATATCTGGTTCACCTAGGGTATGCCTATGTTGTTCATCTTGGGTGGGAAACAAATAGTAAAGCAATCATCATATGCCTTTTTATTAATTTAAAGCAATCATCAGCCTGCTATCATTATTTTTGGATCCATCCACTGGTTGTTACCATCACTCTAAATTTCTGCATGCTCTCCTTACATAATCTCACCATATTTTTTTCGTATGCATGTTAGATATTGTACACAGTCATGCTGAACATGTAGAGAAAAAGAGAAGAGTTTTGCGCGGCAATACAATGTCATGCAGACATCGCTCCATGGTGGGTTCAATGACAAACCCTCCCCACCCCTCTCCATATTGTAATCCAGAGGAAGATATCTATTCTGAGGCGGATTCAGATGCCGCTGACCACTCCTATTTACCCCCCAAGGTGTTTGCTCTACCTTGGCATGATGATGTTATTCATATCATGCATATGTTGCCTTGCAGTGCCTACTTTTGACATCATATATGTCATCTGCTTAGTTTAGACACGTTCTGTAATGCCACCTGTTTAGTTTCTATATCATATATGGGAATTATGTAGTCTCATGTCTTTTAGCCAGCCATAATATATGTGAAATGTGCAATGCCATCCTGTTTAACCAGGCATCATATATTTGAATGATATCTTGCCCATCCTTTTCTTCATTACATTTCCATTTGTCGACAATGTTTGTACATTAAACTACTCTTCCTGTGAATCAGCCATTTGGGTGGGAGATGGAAAAATCTGGAGTGAAAACAAGGCCTTTAGAGCAGACAACGCTACCTGTCGAAGCAGATCTCTTGTTGGGTCCCGATAGCTCCTCAGAGATGGATTCAGAGACAGATG
Organism: Triticum timopheevii; assembly: GCA_963921465.1. Taxonomy (NCBI): domain Eukaryota; kingdom Viridiplantae; phylum Streptophyta; class Magnoliopsida; order Poales; family Poaceae; genus Triticum; species Triticum timopheevii. Next base: position 113,981,506 of record OY997270.1, read on the forward strand.
ACGAGTCCTATTCCCCCACTGAGGTGTATGCTCTAACTTGGCACGGTTATACTGCTCATATCATGCATATGGTGTCTTGCATTGCATAGTTTAGACATCATATACACAATATTCAACACCATGTTCTTAGTTCAGACATCATATCGAATGCCCTCTGTTTAGCATATAAATCGCATATGTGAATTAAATGATGCAATCCTGATTACTTAGATAACATGCAGGTGAATTATGTCATGCGATCCTGTTTAGTTATTCATCATATCTTTGAATTATGTTATGCTATGCTATCCAGTTTAGATAGACATCATATATGTGAAATTATGTCATGCTATATGTTTTAGTTAAACAATATACATGTGAACTATTTCATGCCCTCTTTTTTCCACACTATCTATTGCATCTGTCTCTCATACAATGTACGTACATTCAACTATGTTTCCTGTTTATCAGCCATTTGAATTGGAGTGGGTAATGCCAGTATCTAGCGGACTAAAAACATGGTCTTCAAATAAAACAGTGCTACCTCTGGTGGAGATAGCACCCCAGTTGTACATGCACAAGAACCAGCCCTACCACACATAACCCAAACTCTCGTAGATTGTACCCCTACTGCGATGGACAGAGAACCAACTTCACCCAATCTAACCCCAACCCCAGCCGATAGTAACCCAGTTCCTGTTGACACAACACCATCTCCACCACAGAGCTCCCAAACAAGAGCAGTTAGTAAGGCAGCTCCAGTGCCCAAAGGGCCAGTACTATCATGACAAACCCCAACTCCACCAGTTAGTACGCCTATTCCTGTGGAGGAAGCACAACCAACTAGTCGTAGTCTAGCATCTATCGCATTTGATGTTGTTAAATCGTATGTGCGTATCTTCCCATCTTGGAAATATTATACTGAAGATGAAGGAAAATGCCAGTTGCAGGTGTTTGTCCAGGAGTTATGTGTAAGTAATGTTATTCATGGCAATTACTTTGCTTCGTCCCATACATTCTACCTCCATGATGGTTATAATACAACAAATTTTCCCATTTTTCTCTATAGAGAAGGACCGATTTAGAAACTCAGGATGAGATAACCTGTGCTGATACCTCTACTATCTTCAAGAATGCTTGGTGGCAGCATCAGAATTACCTAAAGAAAATGTACTTCACCGGCAAAGAAACTCATCAAATTCCCTTACGTTCTCCTTAGACACATTTACTGGACGATGACTGGGAACGCCTTGTTCTGTACTGGTCCCGTACCAAGAATGTGGTAAGGTCTATGAGCTCATTTTCTATTTTTAAGTATTATATTGTTGCGTCTTACTATACTCTGTTCATGTAGAACAAGCGCCTAAACCTGAAGAACAACTATTCTAATTTAAGATTCCATTGCTATCATAGTTCAAAAAAGCGCTAGGCGTTAATTGTGCGTTTTGCCACCTTGCGCTTTACTGACCAAAGCGCATGCTTATGCGCAGTTATGCACAGATTAAGCATAGTTATGCGCAATGCGTTTTGCCAACGCCTAGAGCCTAGGCGCGCTTAAGCACTCGCTTAGGCGTGCCTTTTTTTAACTATGATTGCTTTGCTCTTGTATCACTGTATTTACTCATACAAACTTATTTTTAAATTGAAGGATCCAATCGAAACTCCAATGGCACAGTAGGTATGTTCACGCATGTTTCTTTAACAGGTTTGCTCTTATCAATTGCTCTGTTGATTTCAATTTCAATTGTGTATAGAGTTGATTTTCATATCATGCACATTACTAGCATCACAACAGAGCCAATAGTGTTGTTGTACATGTAGACCCATGGTACCCATCTGAAATCTTGTTGTGCCGTGTAGTTTCCCACACTTTGTATTCTTTCACTGCTGCTTTTTCTTGAACTGATATGATTTGCACCGTGTCTCTATTTTGATTTGGCAAGACAATGCAGTGACCATAGGACATAGATATATGTTTGCTTGATGCTTTTATTATGTACTAGTACTTGGCAATAGAAGACTTGGTAGTTTAATCCAGTCCACCTTAATAATGAACTGGTTCACTGAAATGAGTTTCATATACTAGTACATGCTAAACTTGTTATGTGTCTGCTTGTTTCTTCTTTTAGAATGCTGACAAAATATTGGGGAAGAGTGCCTTATTAAGCAATGGTAAAGGAAGTAATGCATATAAGGTTCAGGATAGTGACACATCCTTGTTGGTCTCCAACAAAGCTGATAAAACAGCTAAGGAAGACTATCTTGAAGACAACAAGACAACCCCAAAGTCCTATCTTGGTTTAGTGTTCGAGTTATTGGCCACTACCGCTTGCACAAGCTATTCAAACTCAGTGTCTGGATCAGTTCGGTTTCTTGAGTCTCAACTACAAGATGAAAGACATCGATCAGCTGTGCTGCGACAAGAAGCGGAAGGACTGTGGAAGTCCCTGGAGCATTCAGATGCATACTTTCTGGTGCAACAGCAAGCATTGGAGGATTTTAGTGCCAAACAGGACAAAGCTAATAAGCTTGCTAAGCTTATTGCCAACATGGTGGATACCCAAGATAACGTTTCTTGAGCTCTTCTGAAGTTGATTCAGTTATGCTCTTGTTTTGTTGCCGCGTTTATTTGCACTGGTGGCCAATTTTGACGGCCAGTGTATGCAATATGCTGCTTTGTTTCCTATATTTGCACTGGTGGCGAACTTTGATGCCCAGTGGATGTAATATGTGTAATAGTGGTAATAGGCTAGCGTTAATTGCTTTCTTATTTATTTCCTTATTGTCTTGTTTAGTTGTTTGCTTGTAGTCACTGCAGTTCTTTTTCTGTGTTTTTCTAGTGGCCACAATAGCCTATTTTTTATAACTAGGCCAAAATAATCATGGCAACACACGGACTGTTGTAACCATGGGCCTCCTGCAGGCCATATGATCCATGGGCCTTCTTCTAGCCGTAGGATCCATTGGCCTTCTATACGGGCCGTAGGATCCATTGGCCTTCTATACGGGCCTTAGGATTCATGGGCCTTCTACGGGCCGTAGCGTCCATGGGCCTTCTGCGGGCTGTACGATCCATGGGCCTTCTATGGGCCGTACTATGCATGGGCCTCATACGGGCCGTAGGATCCATGGGCCTTCTATGGGGCGTATCATCATTTCGCCAATCATGGGCCATACTATTCATGGACCATAACGGGCCGTTAATAGGCCGTATTTGATAACTCTATGAAAGCAGCCCAACGTTTTTTTTGACATGAAAACGGCCCAACGTATTAACGGTCCGCAAACGGGCCGACTGTAACGACGGGCTGAATTTGGCCCACAAGCAGAAAATGACAGTAACGGGCCGTATGTAACCGAATGCTGCAAATGAGCCCAAGAATCAATGGGCCCTAAGAAGGCCGAAAGATAACTTGGGATGGAAACAACCCAATGGAATAACAGTCCGTTAATGGGTATAAAGTGATACACTGTTCATTACGGGCCAGTTTCACCACGGGCCGTTAATGGGCAAAGAGTTACAAAGGGCCTCATATGGCCCGAAAGAAGTCATGGGCCACACATGGGCCGGAAGTTAAAACGGGCTGGGATCATATTGGACAGCCCAGATGACGCTACTGGGCCTAATTCGGAGAGGTCGTAACGGGCCCTAGGTTAGCGGGCTGTAAATGGGCTATATGCGAACAGGCCGTTAACAGGCTTTCCGTGGGCCGGCCCGCCACCTTTTGACCAAGTCAAACGGGCCGGTCGTTTCACTGGAATGGGCCTCTGTTGGGCCGTGCCACGTGTTGCCGTATCATAGGCGCCTTCGGTCCAATGAGTGGATGACATCTGTCCCAACGGTGAGCCGGCACGTGTTTCCTCCAGCCAATGATGATTTTACACATGGAAAATCCCCATTGGTCGGGGCTGTTAACGGGCTATCGGATCCAAAACCGGACCCGATAGCTTGACGTCGTTCCGTTACTGTGGATGCCACGTGTCGGTCACCCTTGACGAAAGCACTTCTGTGACGCGCGATTTATCGTCATGGAAGTGGACACTTCCGTGATGATAATTTTGGTAATGTCATGGAACACTTCTACAACAGCACATGTCTGACTATCTTGATTCTGTCATAAAATCGTCATGGATGTACATGCATGACAAAAAATGCGACCTACTGTGGCAAACACGTATCATCACGAAAGTGTATTTTTTGTAGTGCTTCCAGCCTACATTTTCTGAGAGAGAACCACCTACTCATGTGTTGAGATCAAGACATTCCAATCGAACCACAAGAATCTTGATTTCTAGCCTTCCCCAAGTTGTTTTCTACTCAAATCATCTTTCCACCATATCCAAATCTGTGAGAGAGAGTTGAGTGTTGGGGAGACTATCATTTGAATCACAAGAGCAAGGAGTTCATCATCAACAAAACATCTATTACATTTTGGAGAGTGGTGTCTCCTAGATTGGTTAGGTGTCGCTTGGGAGCTTCCGATAAGATTGTGGAGTTGAACCAAGAAGTTTGTAAGGGCAAGGAGATTGCCTAGTTCGTGAAGATCTACCCTAGTGAGGCAAGTCCTTCGTGGGCGACGGCCATGGTGGAACAGACAAGGTTGCTTCTTCATGGACCCTTCATCGGTGGAGCCCTCCGTGTACTCGCACAACCGTTACCCTTCGTGGGTTGAAGTCTCCATCAACATGGACATACAAGAGCACCACCTATCGGAACCACGCCAAAATCTCCGTGTCATCATTGCGTTTGCACTCTCCAAACCCTTCCCTCTACCTTCATATGCAATGTTTTACTTTCCACTACCACACTCTTAGAATTGCATGTGTAGGTTGATTGCTTGACTTGTCCTAAGTTGCTAAAATATGCCCACAACTAAAATTGGGAATTGGTTTGTTTTTTGGTCAAGTAGTCTAATCAACCCCCTCTAGACCTATTTTTGATCCTACAAGTGGTATTAGAGCTATGGTCTCCATTTGCCTTGATTTCCATAGCTTTGGTGATGGTATCCTTGGTCTCACAACCTAGGAGAGTACGACATCTAGCGAGGGAAATTATAACCGTAGAGGTCCTTACTTTGATGGTACAATTTTTGCTAGTTGGAAGCATAAGATGAAAAATGCATATTCTTGGTCATAATTAACCTCGTCATTTGGGCTATTGTGCGCATTGGCTTGCAAGGTGATTCTTCGAGGATGGAAAAGAACCAGATCGTGAAGCGTCCGCGAAAGAAATGAAGATGTTGCAATACAATGTTCAAGATTGCGATATTCTCTTCAACGGATTGTGCCCTGAAGAATTCAACAAAACCAGCTGCCTTGAGAATGCAAAGGAAATTTGGGATACTTTGCTTAATATGCACGAAGGTAACGAATCCGTCAAGGAATCCAAATTGTATGTGCTTCAAAGTCAACTTGACAAGTTTAAAATGAAGGATGGTGAAGGAGTCGGTGAGATGTACTCTAGGCTTGCTCTCATCACAAATGAGATTGCCGGCTTGGGAAGGGAAGAGATGACTGAGAAATTCATCATCAAGAAGATCCTAAGAGCCTTGGATGGAAAGTATGATACCGTGTCCACCTTGATCCAAATGATTCCCAATTACAAAGATCTCAAGCCCACGGAAGTCATTGCTAGAGTTGTTGCTCATGAGATGTCACTCAAGGATAAGGAGGAGCTCCACAACAAGTCTAGTGGTGCTTACAAAGCTTCAAGTGATGCTCCTACAACATCAAGTGAGAAACAAGTCCTCAATGAATAATTGAGCTTAATGGTGAATAAATTCAACAAATTACAAGAATAGAAGCACAGACAGAAGCTCCAAGTCAAAATCCTAACATGACAAAATATCTTCTAGTCATGATCGTAATTGCTACAATTGTGGAAGACCCGGACACTACTCCAATGAGTGTACGGCTCCCTTCAAGAAAAGAAGTAAAAGAGATGAATCACCTCCGAGAGAGAGAGAGAAGGAGTAAAGATGATCGTTATGAACAAAGACCCTCTTGTAGAAGCAAGGATTCGGAAAGGAAGGGAAAGTCATCAAAGGGCTACACAAGAAGAAGAAATCAACTCACGTTGGTGAATGGGTATCCGATTCCGACTCCGACAACTACTCCGAGAGAAGCTATCATTCGGACTCCGAATATACTCAAGAAGAAGGTGTTGTTGGTCTTGCACTTGTGTCATCCAACTCCTATGACACATTTGACTCACCAAATGAAGGAATTGGAAGATGCTTCATGGCTAAAGGCCCTAAGGTATCACACCCCGAATATGTTGATTTCAATAGTGATGAAGATGATTTGCTAGGTGATGATGATTTACTTGTTGACAACACTAGTGATGAAAACTGTAATGAACTTGCTATTAATCATGCTAATCAAGATGAAACGAATGACATTGATAAGAAGGAGATTGAGCGTCTAACTAAAGAACTAAACACTCTTAAGTTAGCTCATGAAACAACTCTAGAGGTTCATTGAGAGCTTTTAAGAACTCATGTGAAGCTACGCTTCGATAAGCTCAATTTAGAGCAAGAACATGGGTTCCTAAAATCAATCAATGATGATCTTCGAAGAAGAGTTCTTCTTACATTGCCAAGCATTTACTCTTGTCTACTTATATGCCACAAGTAAAATCTAGCACTAAGAACAAGAAGGATTCTTCCTCTAGTATTAATAATAATCATGTTAAATCCAATATTGTTGCTTCTAGTAGTTCTATTGATTCCACTAACGATTCTCTTAGCCAAGTTACACTTGAGCAAGAAAATAGCTTATTGAAGGGAATTATAGAGAAAGGTGTTTACAAGAGCCTTGCCGGAAGTAAGCAATTTGAGAAAATTGTACGCAAGCAAGGAACCCGAGCCTGGATGCTCATGTCTACATTGTTCTCGAACCCGTAGGGTCCGCACGCTTAAGGTTTCGATGACAGTTATATTATGAGTTTATGAGTTTTGATGTACCAAAGGAGTTCGGAGTCCCGGATGAGATCGGGGACATGACGAGGAGTCTCGAAATGGTCAAGACATAAAGATCGATATATTGGCCGACTATATTCGGACTTCGGAAAGGTTCCGAGTGATTCGGGTATTTATCGGAGTACCGGGGAGTTACGATAATTCTCCGGGGAGAAGTATTGGGCCTTATTGGGCCATACGGGAAAGAGAGAGGGGCTGCCTAGGGCAGGCTGCGCGCCCCCCAAGGCCTAGTCCGAATTGGACTAGGGGGAGGGGCCGCACCCCCTCCTTCCTTTCCTTCTCTCTTCCCTTTCCTTCTCTCCTACTCCTACTACATGGAAAGGCTCCTAGTTCTACTAGGAAAATGGGAATCCTACTCCTGGTGGGAGTAGGACTCCCCTAGGGCGCGCCATAGAGAGGGCCGGCCCTCCCCTTCCTCCACTCCTTTATATACGGGGGCAGGGGGCACCCCATAGATACACAAGTTGATCTTCGTGATCGTTCCTTAGCCGTGTGCGGTGCCCCCTTCCACCATATTCCACCTCAGTCATATCGTTGCGGTGCTTATGCGAAGCCCTACATCGGTAGAACATCATCTTTGTCACCACGCCATCGTGCTGATGGAACTCATCCCCGACACCCTGCTGGATCGGAGTCCGGGGATCGTCATCGAGCTGAACGTGTGCTGAACTCGGAGGTGCCGTACGTTCGGTACTTGGATCGGTCAGATCGTGAAGACATACGACTACATCAACCGCGTTGTCATAACGCTTCCGCTTATGGTCTACGAGGGTACGTGGACAACACTCTCCCCTCTCGTTGCTATGCATCACCATGATCTTGCGTGTGCGTAGGATTTTTTTTTGAAATTACTATGTTCCCCAACAGATCCCAAAGAAGAAGAACTAAAAAGTTCTTGAGGGTGACTCCACCAATGTACTTCACTCACATTTCTTTTGGCAAGGACAAGTGCAATCAACTTTCATATCTTGAAGTAGTTCATGCAGTCACAAACCCTCTTGTTGGTAAGACAAGGGACTAGGTAACCTAATGCTTTCATGGACATCATCACATGTGTGTTTCACTCTATATCTATGGATATCCTTGCATGTTCCTTGTGGGACTAGCCCATGTAGGTATTGAAAGTGTAACACTCCAATGGATTGCTCAAAATGATCTGCATCAACATTGAGCATCCGCATCTTCAACACCTACATGAAGTCGTCATCGGAAAAACCCAGGGTTAGTTCATACCTCTAAGGGGGGATATCACATCTAGGGGGAGCTTTACTCTAAGAATTGAGCCAAAGCAACTCTAATGATGTGAACACAACAATGCTTTATGTAAAATTGGTAAGCCCACTCGTGCTTAGACGATGAGTATGACCTACGATCAAATGTTCTCCCATTTGACTCCTCAGTCAATATACTCATATATAGATGACCTAGTCATCGCCAATTGCTTGATAGATGCTAGTGTATGCACATGATTTATTTGCTATCTTATTGTGTGAGCATGTTGGTTGCATAATTTTCTCCATTCAAGGACATCCATTTGTTGTTTTGATTGTTTGGTCTTCTTTTGCCAAATGGATGGATGAGAATGCCTAAGTACTTCCTCTAGCTATCTATGCTTTTTCTCGTCTCAAACTCTATTCATGCTACATCACAAAGTTTGAACAAGTCTATTTCGGACCCTCTGGGTGAGGAGAACTCGGAGCCACCGATCCGTCAAGGGATTAACTTCCAAAACCTCTTAATGATTTTTGGTCATACCGACCTTTCGAATTCGGTCTCCCCGAGATCAGTAAGTTGATCTAGGTTTTCACCTCGGTGCCACCGATTAGAACTCTTCGGTCACACTGAGTTGCAGCAACTGCCAGCAGTTTTGCATCTTGGTGCCACTGAGTAGTTCCACTCGGCGCCACCGATAGTTCATGGGTATACATTCCTTGCATACTCGTACGGTTGAAAATCACTTCAAAGCACACGAGCTCGCGCCCCAGCACTGCCGCCCTTGGTCTCCGGATCATCACCGTCATCTCCAGTGACCCTCCGCCGCTGGTTTCCGCCGCCGTCAACGGAATTCTCACTGCTGTTGCCTCCGTAGCAAATCCGTCGCCAAGTTAGGGTATGGATTTGACTTGTGCTTTCCATTGCTCCGATTCTTGCACAAAGAATATTGCCATTGTTCCCCCCACGTATGAGATTAATCTATCCACCAAACAAAGTCCTTAGAATATATTTGATGCAAAAACTTAGGGTTAGGTTTCCGCTGAACCCATCTTGGACCGATCAATCTGAGGATCTCGGTCACACCGATTGGCCCTGGCCATTGCACAAGTACAACTCGGTCTGACCGAAGTGCATTGATCGGTGAGGCCGAAATCACTTTCTCTGTGAAACCCTAGCATCTCGAAGTCACCGAACTGCATTTTGGTCTAACCAAAACTGTATGTTTAGACTCTGTTAGTGCTTTGATGCCACCGGGTTTGTCAAATCGGTAGCTCCGAAATGCTTTTTGCAGAAAACGAAAGTTAAGTTTTTGTCTAAATATTTTTGCAAAACAAGTTGTACTTTCTGATGCTCATCTACTCTATCACCCAACCATTCATAGGGTTTGTTGCAGCTATGTCATAGGAGTGATAGTCAGAACAGATCTAAAGAGCAGCTCAACCTTAGTGACGGCACTAGACCCTCTAGCAGCTATGATGAGGGGAGTAGGAGCACTCCCAGCAACTTGCCTAAGGTAGCTACTAGGCAAAGGAAGAAAAGGACATCTGAATCTGAGGATGAAGATTTTGTGATTGAGGAGAAAGTGACCTCCAAGAAGAAAGTACTCAAGAAGGAGTATGCTGCTGCTGCCACAAAGCCATGCCTTCCCAAGAAGGCTCCTGTGAAGAGGAATCCTATGTCCAAACCTAGAAAAGTGCCAAGTCAAGATACAATGAAGATCACCTTGGAACAGTCTAATGATGAGGCAGTTGACGGTAAGAAGAAGAAGAGGGCCGGAACTACTACTGCTAAGGTGCTTGGAATACCTTCCATGATGGAAGATGATGATGATGAGGAGGAAGAAGAGCTTGCTGCACCTCCCGCCAAGACTCAAAAGCTGATGGGGGATGCCATCAGGACTGGGGCTGCTCCTTCTAAGCCCAAGTCTGCCCCAAGCCCTAAGCTCCAGCTCAAGCTCCCAAGAGATCAACAAGGAACATATCAGCTGCTGAAAAGAACAAGGCCCAAGTGCCTGAAGCTCAAGAAGAGGAAGAGTCACTAGTGCTCAAAAAGCTCAAGCCCAAGATTCCAGACCACATGCAGAGAATATGAAGTTAAGAAAGGATACAGATCTAAGTCTATGAAGGAAGACTGATCCTTATGCTACCAGAAGGAGGATTGTTGTGGACTACCGCTTTCACACCAAGGACCAACAAGACTTCTATGAGACTGTCCTATTGGACAAGAAACCCATTGTGTGTGACATGAAATGGGTGGACTAGAAGTACATTGACACCAATAAAGACTACTTTCCTCATGTGCATGAAAGCTTCAGAATGAATGGTGTTGATGCATTTGTGGAACAGAAGTTGACAAAGTGGAATGATGAGATGATAATATAGTTCTACTCCACAGCTCACTTCTACCCTGTTGGAAAGTTAGTATGGATGATAGAAGGAACCAAATATCAGTCAACTATCTTAGGATGGGAAGTTGATCAATGCCCCCGAGGAAGCTGAAGATGATCTTGATGCATACAGTAAGCCAAGAAAGAATCACAACTCCATGGCTAACATGTACAAGCCAATCCCAGATGTAGCATTGGACACACACAAGTTTGGCTCTATATATTATTTGCTTGCTGGTTTAACCACCATGAATACCATCTTGAGGCAGAACCTATTGCCCATATCAGGAGATCATAGGATGATTCGTCGTCACTCCATCAACTTGCTTCACTTGTTTGATGTTCCACAAAAATTCAAGGTGATGAGCTTGATAGTAGAGACTGTGAAGAGAACAGTTGTAGACCAAAAGAGGTCTTGCGGATATCCCCCTCACATTCAGACCTTGATCAACTCCAAGGTGGGAACTGGGACATATCTACTGGACCGAGAGCACCTTCCCCTCAGGCCATACTTTGAGGACAACAAGGTTGTAATGGATGCTTCACATCCTACTTGTGCAGATGCCCAGGAGAAGATAGAGAGAGCAAAGGTTGCAATAGCAACAAAGGCAGCAAGTGCCCCAGATGCTTCAGTTGAAAACCTCAAGACCAACAAGATCAACTTAGTTATCTTCTTGAGGCCACCGTGAGAATTGAGAAGAGCTTGGCCACCTTGACTCAAAATCAGGAAAGTCAGCAAAGGCAGCAAGTGCCCCAGATGCTTCAGTTGCAAATCTCAAGACCAAGCAAGATCAACTCAGTTATCTGCTTGAGGCCACCGTGAGAATTGAGAAGAGCTTGGCCACCTTGACTCAAAATCAGGAAAGTCTTGAGAGGATAATTGAGACTAATTTCCATGATCTAGATGTGAAGCTCACTGAGATACAAACCATTGTGGAGAAGTTACAACAGGATGCTGAGGATCAAGATGATAGACCCATGACAAACACATTCCAGAGAGTGCCAAGGGCACAAAGATCATCAGCTATGCTAGTTGCCAGAGACTCCAGGACTACCACTTCAGCACCTGCAGCCACTGCCAGAGTTGTACCTCCAGTGTCAACACCTCCAGCTTCACAGACGCCTTCAGAGGCATTTGCAGATGCCCTCCTCTCCACGTCATCTACGCACAACGGAGCAACAAGCCAGAAGAACCCTTCAGGAGCTCCCAGAGGTCGTGCCTCGAGTGCCGTATAGCACTATATGTTTTCGAACTTTTGGGTAACTTGTTGCCAAAGGGGGATAAAGTGTATAGATCATAGGCTGAGAGAGAGAGAGAGAGAGAGAGAGAGTGAGTGTGTGTTTTGCTTTTTGTTGGTTGGTTTCATTTGGTACTCTTGCTACTTTGGTCGTTTGGTTGTTTGATTCCTATGCTACAATTTGTGCTTTGCCCGTGAGACACTTATGTGATCATGTGTGTGATCATACTATGCTTAATGTGTGCTTGCATGCTTATATCCATGAAAATTTATGTATGATGATCAATCACTTGTATCCTTGGTGATGAGTGCATGTTATTCAACTCTTAGCATTTTGAGTGCTCCACCAAGATGTATGTGACATGGAAGAGTGACCCAAGATCCTAATCGATTGTGCATTTGCATTCAAAAGCAAATTTAAATAATGCACAAACTTAGGGGGAGCTCTTGCTTATCACATACTTCTCAAAGCGACGAAGTATTTCATTAATATTATCATTTGTCGAAGCTTTGATCTATATGTTGTGATCAATTACCAAAAAGGGGGAGATTGAAAGTGCAACTAATCCCCGAGTGGTTTTGGTAATTCATAACATATAGATCATTGAACTAATATCCATGCAAATTAAATATTTCAGAAAGTTCAATGAATGGCATGGCATGGACTAGAGATGTGGACCCCTCAAAATGCTAAGGACACATATTGGCAAAAGCTCAAGATTCTTCATTTATATTTTAGTGATCCAAGATCACATTGAGTCCATAGGAAAGCCAATACTATTAAAAGGGGATGATGTGTTGCTGAATGGTCCACTTGCTCAAAGTGCTTGGCGATATTGCTCCAAAGCCCTCAACCACTTTCTCATTTCCAAATATGTCCAAAACTCAAAGTCAAACTCGGACCCACCGAAATGATCTATCCGGCGCCACCGAGTTCACTTGAGATAGCCACTGACAGAAACCCTAACTCCTTGGTCAACTGATACGGATCTCTGTCTCACCGAGATGGCCTTGCAAACTCTCGGTTGCCTGTTGCATTATTTCGGTCTCAATGAAATGTGTAATCGGTCCCACCGAGTTTGCTTGACATCCTCTATGTTGCCTTATTGCTTCACTTCAGTCTAACCGAGTTGATACAATCAGTGCCACCGAGCTGATGTTTGCCCTAAGCCCTAGCACATCGGTCCCACCGAGTTGTTCCAGTCAGTTCCACCGAGATTCCTAACATTCACATTTTGAAGTAAATCGGTCTCACCGAGTTTTTTATTCGATCTGACCGAGTTGGGTCAAATGTGTGTAACAGTTGGATTTTGTGTGGAGGATATATATACCCCTTGTCGGTGTCAAAACCGGCGGATCTCGGGTAGGGGGTCCCGAACTGTGCGTCTAGGCGGATGGTAACAGGAGACAAGGGACACGATGTTTTACCCAGGTTCGGGCCCTCTTGATGGAGGTAAAACCCTACGTCCTGCTTGATTAATATTGATGATATGGGTAGTACAAGAGTGGATCTACCACGAGATCAAGGAGGCTAAACCCTAAAAGCTAGCCTATGGTATGATTGTTGTAATGGATGTTGTGTCCTACGGACTAAAGCCCTCCGGTTTATATAGACACCGGAGAGGGCTAGGGTTACATAGAGTCGGTTACAATGGTAGGAGATCTACATATCCGTATCGCCAAGCTTGCCTTCCACGCCAAGGAAAGTCCCATCCAGACACGGGACGGAGTCTTTCATCTTGTATCTTTGTAGTCTTGGAGTCCGGCGGACAATAATAGTCCGGCTGTCCGGACACCCCCTAGTCCAGGACTCCCTCACCCCTCCACCCCCTTCTCCATTAGTGAGAGAGACATTACAATGTGCCTACACTTCCAGCCTACATTTTCTGAGAGAGAACCACCTAGTCATGTGTTGAGATCGAGACATTCCAATCCAACCACAAGAACCTTGATTTCCAGCCTTCCCCAAGTTGCTTTCCACTCAAATCATCTTTCCACCATATCCAAATCTGTGAGAGAGAGTTGATTGTTGGGGAGACTATCATTTGAAGCATAAGAGCAAGGAGTTCTTCATCAACACAACATTTATTACCTTTTGGAGAGTGGTGTCTCCTAGATTGGTTAGGTGTCGCTTGGGAGCCTCTGACAAGATTGTGGAGTTGAACCAAGAAGTTTGTAAGGGCAAGGAGATCGCCTACTTTGTGAAGATCTACCCTAGTGAAGCAAGTCCTTCATGGGCGTTGGCCATGGTGGGATAGACAAGGTTGCTTCTTCATGGACCCTTAATGGGTGGAGCCCTCCGTGGACTCCCGTAACCGTTACCCTTCATGGGTTGAAGTCTCCATCAACGTGGACGTACGATAGCACCACCTATCGGAATCACGCCAAAATTCTCCGTGTCATCATTGCGTTTGCACTCTCCAAACCCTTCCATTTACCTTCATATGCAATGTTTTACTTTCCGCTGCCACACTCTTAGAATTGCATGTGTAGTTTGATTGCTTGACTTGTGCTAAGTTGCTAAAATCTGCCCACAACTAAAATTGGGAAAAGGTTAGATTTTTGTTTGGTCAACTAGTCTAATCACCCCCCTCTAGACCTACTTTCAATCCTACACCATGCATATCCACTTTTGCCCTAAAAAAGGGGAAAACAGGGAGGAACAAAATGGAGGAACTAGGTGGCCCTTTAGTCACGTGTTCACAACTTCGGGTTCGCGGAAGTGATTTCCCCCTACCTAGCGCGCCAAAGATGTCGTGGGTGAACACAATCACCTATGGGGCCACGGCCCCTTTGTGGTCCTGCAGGGGGGAGATCACGTTGCACAAAGAGCGGAGGCCATGAGGCAGCATGACAACAAGACTCTGGTGATTTTTACCCAGATTCGGGCCGCTGAGAAGTGTAAAACCCTACTCTTGCTTTAGTAGATTGGTTAGAGAAACACGACGACACGCATCACTCAAACCCGACAAGGTGGCCTCGGGGAGAGCTGCTACGCGAGTACAAGTGTCAGAGGGTTCAAATTCCCTCTCTAATTGCCTTGGGCATCCTTTTATAGCCCAAGGGGTAACCATAGTGGCAAAACAGACATTGTCTTGTGATTAGATAGCCGACAGTGCTATCATACCTAACTCTGGCACTTAGGACAAAATGCCATAAATGCTACCTTAGGTGGCAAGTGGGGGTGCATCCCCGACAAGCTTACATCGCTGCCTAACCAGCTTCTGCTTATCATCTTGACATGCTCCTGGACGGGTGTCAAATGGGTGTGATCTATCTTCGACCAAACTGCCACATGCTTAGTGAGCGCCACTTAGCTGCCCGGGGGCTCGACATTGCATCGATAAGTGACTGGCGTCGTGATGCGGTGGAGCGGTGGTATTTGGCATGTGCCTACCAGGGGCAGGGCTTGCCGGGCCTTCTTGGAGGGGTGCGCGCTTCGGTCTCCTGTCATCCTGAAGACGCAGCTGGCATGGTTTGGTCCGCTCTTGTTTGTTGTATCAATCTTGCCGGCCTAGCCTGGCCAGCAAAAGACACTTTTCTTGGAATCTTTGCCTTGTATGTTGGCTTGGTCTTTTTGATACACTCCTTGATCTCATGAAGAGCGGCTTCTTTGGCTCGGCCTTATGTTGGCTCGACTTGGGCTTGTATCGACGGGTTCTGCTATATTGAGATAGCCATTTTCCCGGCAAGCCCTGGCCATCGGGCCAGAGGCTTTTTGTTCATGCACAAGTCAGGGGAAACAAACACCCCTGTTTGTGTACCCCGACAACATCCTCACAAATACCGATAGGTATGGCAGTTGATTTATCAGCCATTTGCAAAGATATTTCAGTAGGTGTGAGTTTATTCAAATCAAGTCTTTATATAAAAAGAAATGCATAACACTAACACTAGCTCCTAAATCACACAAAGAAGTTTTGACATGATTTCTCTTGATGGGGCACGGTATAGTTGGTATTCCTAGATCTTCAAGTTTTTTAGGTACTCCATTGATAAAAGAATAATTATCAAGCATGGTGGAGATTTTAGCTTCAAGTATCTTTCTCTTATTAGTGATGATGTCTTTCATGTATTTTGCATAAGGGGCCATCTTTAAAATATCAGTCAAGAGGGTGCGCAAAAAGACTGGCCTAAGCATTTCAGCAAAGCGTTCAAATTCTTCATAATCTTTTTTCTTAGTTGGTTTAGGTGGAAAGGGCATGGGTTTTTTAACCCATGGTTCTCTTTATTTTCCATGTTTTCTAGCAACAAAGTCTCTTTTTTCATATCTTTTATTTTTAGGTTGTAGGTTATCAAGATCAACAGTAGGTTCTATTTCAACATCATTATCTGGTTCTTTATGATTGTCTGGTTCGGTTTCTTCAGGAACATCACCATTATCTTTTTCATTATCAGTAGGTTAATGTTAATTACCAGATTGAGTTTCACCATCTGAGATAGAGACACCATTATTATCTTCAGGAGGTTCTTCTATTTCAGTTTCACTAGCGGTATGGAAAGTCCTATCATTTTTATTTTTCTTTTTCTTTTTAAAAGGACTAGGTGCATCAGTATTAATTATTTGATAGTCTTGTTCAATTATTTTAGGGTGTCCCTTAGGATAAAGTGATTCCTCAGTCATTTTGGCTCCTCTAGTTGCTACTCTAACAGCAAAGTCATTCGTATTATTATTCATTTCACTAAGCAATTCCCTTTGGGATTTAGCAACTTGTTCTAACTAGGTTTGAACCATAGAGGCATGTTTTCCTACACCTCTAACATCATTAGTGATTCTAAATAACGAGTCACTCAAGCAAACAATCATATCAAAGTTGTATTTCAATTGTTTCATAACATTTGCATTAAAATGATCTTGTTTGATGATGTACCTATCAAATTCATATAGGCATTGACTAGGGTGTTTATTGTAAGGGACGTCACTTTAATCAACTTTATGAATTTTTTTATCTCCACCACCTGTGGTGGTGGTGTGTCAAGTCCATGTATTTCATTAATATGTGGGAAATTATTAACATCTTCATCTTTGATACCTTTTTCCTTCATAAATTTCTTTGCCTCTTCCATATCTTCAGGACTGAGAAATAAGATACCCCTCTTCTTTGGAGTGGGTTTAGGCGGTGGTTCAGGAAGATTCCAATCATCATAATTCTTCAATATATTATTAAATAATTCCTTAGCTTGTTCAATAGTTTGTTCCCTGAAAACACAACCAGCACAACTATCTAGGAAGTCCCTAGAAGTATCAGTTAGTCCATTATAGAAGATATCAAAGTATTTCATTTTCTTAAGAGGATGATCAGGCAAAGAATTAAGCAATTGGAGAAGCCTCCCCCAAGCTCGTGGGAGACTCTCTTATTCAATTTCCACAAAAGTTAAATATTTCCTGTAAGGCACCTTGTTTCTTATGAGCAGGAAAATATTTTTCAGAGAATATTTTATCTATTTCATTTCTTTCACGCAAGTGCATATCATTTCCATGGTCTGGAAAATATTGGTCTAAAGGACCAGTAGGAGGCATAGCAATAGAAGCAAGACCAGCTATTTATCCTTACTAGGCAATTCTTTATTATGAGGATGTCTAATAAACTTGATGAACTAGATGCATAGGATAAATTTTTGGTGAAATTCCAATTTCAATTGATTCTACTTCCAAGATCCAATATCATCGCATAGCCTATACCATGCCAATGCTTTTCCCTTCACAGATAAAGGAAAAACCTTCTTCTTAGCTTCATCTCCGGGAAACATACAAGCTTAAATAATCCACAAATTTCATCCACATAGATCAAATGCATATCAGGATGTTCTGTTCCATCTCCTGCATAAGGATTAGCTAGCAGTTGTTCTATCATACCCGAAGGAATTACATAACCAATATTTTCAGTAGGTGCAGTAGGTTGAGGGGCAACTAATTGTGCTTCCGGTCGAGGTGAAGATACCCCGAACAAACCCCTCAAAGGATGGTTTTCCATAGTAAGAAGTGACAATAACTTTCAACACGTAGTAATAATTTTTCCTTACCAATTTCCACTTACCAAGAATGCTTCACACCCGGACAATGGCGCCAGAAAAAGAGTCTTGATGACCAACAAGTATAGGGGATCAATCATAGTCCTTTCGATAAGTAAGAGTGTTGAACCCAATGAGGAGCCGAAGGAAATGACAAGTGGTTTTCAGCAAGGTAATTTCTACAAGCACTGAAATAGTCGGTAATAGGTAGTTTGATAGCAATATAATTTGTAACGAACAAGTAACGGTAATGGTAAATAAAGTGCAGCAAGGTAGCCTAATCCTTTTATGGCAAAGGACAAGCCAAAATGGTCTTTTATAATAAGCAAAGCGTTCTTGAGGGCAGACGGGAATTTTATCTAGTCACTTTCATCTTGTTTGTTTGATTCACGTTCGCTACTTTGATAATTTGATATGTGGGTGGACCAGTGGTTGGGTGCTGTTCTTACTCTAACAAACCCCCCACTTATGATTAACCCCCTCGCAAGCATCCGCTACTACGAGAAAAGTATTAAGATAAAATCTAACCATAGCATTAAACATAATTGGATCCAAATCGGTCCCTTACAAAGTAGCACATAAACTAGGCTTTAAACTTCTGTCACTCTAGCAACCCATCATCTAATAACTACTCCACAATGCATTCCCTTAGGCCCAAAGATAGTGAAGTGCCATGTAGTCGACGTTCACATAACACCACTAAGGGAATCACAACATACATATCAACAAAATATCGAACACATATCAAGTTCACATGCTTACTTGCAACATGACTTCTCCCGTGACCTCAAGAACAAAAGTAACTACTCACAAATGATAATCATGCTCAATATTAGAGGGGTATTAAATAGCATAATGGATCTGAACATATAATCTTCCACCAAATAATCCATATAGTGTCGGTGTACTAAAGTAGGGGCACTCCTTTGTACCCCTTATTTGTGCACGGGCAGTCAGAGCCGCGCCCGCGACCACACTTAAGCAGGGCGAAGACGGGAGATCAAGGCCACGGGCGGCTGAAGCTACGCCAAGACAGAGGCATAAAGAGCAAGAAGGCAAGGTGGTTTCCCTCGGCAAGACCCTTGCCGGGGCGGCCTCCACGGCCCCAGCAAGGGCCTTGCCAGGGCAGCTTACCTAACGCCAGCAGGGCGCACCACCCTTGAGCCCCAGTTCCTCCAGCGTGAGCAACCGCATTGGAACCAAGGCTCGAGAGGCGCCTCCGTGATGGCATGCAGTTCTTTGTGAAGACAAGAACACTTCAAATCAGAAGAGTAGAAGACGACGGACCTCGGCGAGATTCTTGTTGAGGAGGCCCACAAGACCCCCGGCAAGACCCTTGCCGGGGACAACCGCAACACCACGGCAAGACCTTGCCGGGGACGTTCGCGAGGCCACAGCTAGGCCCGCACCCGCCAAGTTTCCATCACCACTCTCATGCAGCTGCCAGCCCACCAGCTGGGCATGCGCCTGCGTGTCGACGTGAGGCTTCTCGGCCAACTCAGCGCATGCCTACATGGTGGCATGCAAATGTTCGTGAAAGCCCTACCACCGTGCCACCTCAGCAGCCTACCAACCTACATGGCACCATCGCCTCGCTGGCCCAAGCGCGTGTCGAGGCAGGGCGAAGCGGCGGTAAAGTGAATGGGACACGTTAGGGGCGCATTAAATGCACTTTGTCCCGTAATGGCAAGGGATAGGCTTAATCACAGTACCCCAATGCCACCTCCTGGGTGCCACTGTGGCGATCCCCTTGCCTATAAAAGGAGGCCCAAGGGATCCAGGAGAAGGATTTGGACTTTTGGACAAGTTACGCCCACTGTAGCTAGTTCAAGAACCACAAGAACATAAATAGACACATCAAAGTAGGACTAGGGTGTTATGTATCTCCGCGGCCCGAACCTGGGTAAACGATCCATGTGCTCGTACTGACTGCTGATCCTGCTCTCCTCACCTCCCGGCGCCTGCAACCGTAGTAGGGATTCTTGTGATCCCATAGGTGTCGTTTCCCACCGACATCTTTGGCGCGCCAGGTAGGGGGCGCAGTAGTGAGCATCTGGTTTTGCAGCCAGTGGCACGGCTCTTCATTGCCATGGCTCCCAAGAAGAAGACGACCACGACGATCGGTTCGTCCGGGACCGGACTGCCTGTACCGGTGCAGACCAATAGCGGGCCAGTCATGGAGAGAACCCCTGGCGCCTCCTGCGAACACCCACATCACCCCGGCAGTCCGGGCCTGGTGAGCAGCGTCGTTCGTGCGCCAGGCGACAAACCACACGTCGCAAACTCTAGAGACGGACTTGGGCCCCCACAGGCGGCACGGGGCCCTCCAGGGGCGTCATCATGCCGCCAGATGGCAGTGCGGCGACCTTAAAGACACCGACACCAGCGCCCACGACGCGCTCTTCTCAGGTCATGCGCGATGAGCAACGCCGCCCCGCTGGTGACCCTGGGCGCCACCCTGGGAAGAGCCCCGTGATGAGGAGGGCCAACATGCACGCCGAGGTGTTGGCGAGGTGGCGGACGGCCGCAGGGCCGTGATGGAGCTCCTTCTAACGTAGTTAGAAGTTGAAGCGCATCACGGTCCACGCAGCTTTCACCACCCCCACACCAGCGGAAGCCCTAGCATGCGCGCAACTGCTCCTTGACTTTCCTCCCGCTGCGGAGAAGCTCGAGGAATGGAGGGCCACCGTACGGAGCCTCGTCGGCATTGCCAACAAAGATGAGTTGCGACCGGCGGGGCCCGTAGGTATGGCTCCATCGAGCCACCGCATGCCAGCGGTGGATGGGCCGGAGGCGATGCGGCCACGATGCACTCCCCTCCTCCACACCAGTCACCACGGGTGTCGATCTGTCGCGACGACGCTCGTGATGATATCTCCATAGCGTCGTCCGACCCGCGAACCCACCGCGATCAACTTCAAGTCCTTTGGGAGTGAGCCCATGAAGACGCTCGAACCACCATCGTGTGCCGGCGTGATGCGCGCCACCAGTCGGACAGGCGGGCAGAGCCCACTATGGACCACCGAGCACCGGGAGGCTACGGCGGCCTACCCTACGAGGTAGGCTGTCCGGCATTCACTCATGGGCTGCGGCAGTTCCAGCCCGATGTTGGAGAGAAGTACAACAACAAGACCCATCAGAGTTCCTTAGCATCTATACCATCACGATGCAAGCTGCTGGGGCCCGCGATGATAAGGTGCTTGCCAACTACTTCCCATTGGCGCTCAAGCCTAACGTTATGTCATGATTGATGCACTTGCCAGTGGACTTCATTTCTTCCTGGTCAGATCTGTCTCATGAGTTTGTTGGTGCCTTTACCGGAGGCCACCAAGCTCATGGCCAGGCGAGTGATTTGCATATCATCCCCCAGAAGGAAGGATAAAACTTGCGCAAGTACATACAAAGGTTCAGCCGAGTGCAGTACAACATCCCAGATGTTCATCCTGCCACCGTGATCAGTGCATTCCATCAGAATGTGTGCAACCGCAAAATGCATGAGGAGCTGGTGATGAACAAGTGTCAGGACCCCGACTCAATGCCACATCGATCTAGCATGTAACACCTCATATCACTTTGCGGCCTCACGCACGGTATTCCCATGGGTGTTGCCTTACCTTTGCCCGGGACCGTTTGCGTCTTTTGGCACACATATATGATAGTGTCGCTCGCATCCATATCCAAAGTGGCGCAGACTTACAGGGACAGGCATCGATGACCCAGCATCGAATGTGTCGGTCATCGGCGAGTGAATCCAGGCTGTAGCACTGGGCTAGCAGGACTCCGGTGAACCAGGCTGTAGCGGGCTAACAGGGCTCCGGTATTCATCGCGTGACATTTCCCCGAAGGGACAGACACAGAATGAAGAATGACACATGCCGGCCAGCCTAAGTGTTCCGGAGCAGTAGCAAGCTACCATGGCTCAGTGGAAGCACTAGGAGACATTTCCCGATAAGAGAGGCTACTAAGGATAAACAACTAGATAGTCAGATCCCACACATACCAAGCATTTCAATAACATACACACAATATGATCGATATGTGCAAATACAACATGGCATCACAACATGACTCTACATCTCAAGTATTTTATCCAATAGGCTCCAAGGTTGGAGATATTACAAACATATAGGTCTCATGACCCAACATTCAGAGCATACAAGTCAAAGCACATGCGGAAACTTTAACATGTCTGAGTACAGACAACTATAAATGAAAAAGGCTGAGAAGCCTGACTATCTACCAGATCCTGCCGAGGGCACAAGATCGTAGCTGAGGTAACAAGCTAAACATCGAAGACCACACGGAACTACTAGTGAGACTGACGTCTCTCTGCAAAAACATAAAATAGGCAAACGTGAGTACAAATGTACCCAGCAAGACTTACATCAGATATAGCTACATAAGCATCATTATCAACAAAGGGATGGTGGGGTTTAACTGCAGCAAGCCAGCTTTGACTCGGTGGCTATCCTGAACTACGACTGCAAGTAACTCTTTTGAGGTGGCGCACACGAGTCCACATATTCACCATATCAATACACCACTATGGATCCGCTCCCGTCTCCCTACGAGAACGCCATCCATAGCACTCACGCTTATCTTGCGTATTTTAGAGTATCCACTTTCACTTGTCTATGAACTGTATAGGCAACCCAGAAGTCCTTTACCACGGACACGGCTATTCAAGTAGATGATGTTAACCCTGCAGGGGTGTACTTCTTCACACACGCTCTCACCACTTACCGCCGTTTACACGACATGTACTCGGCAACCTTCAAGCGGAAGCCCAATGAGGGTGTCGGCCACGACCTACCTAAACACTCAAGTCTCTAGTCCAGGTTTATCGCCTATACGGGTTCCATCCGCGAGGAGATCCGGCCGGAGTTTCGCTCACAGCCCCAAACGATGTGTGCAGGGTTCCTGAGACACCAAATGGGCGCCCGGTACACCGTGCCACGTGCCTACTGCATCACAGCCCACCCCTCCGGTTAGCTCTGCCCATGGCCTCCAACATACTACAAACACCAGAAACTACTTGCAACTCCTGGACAGAGGACAACGGTGATTAAGAAGCCGAGATGGTCCATTGGTTTCGGGCCCAATGCGTGGTAGTATCTGTTTCATGGATCAAAAACACAGAACTCGGTTCCTAAGGACGGCTGCAATGAGACAACCCACCATGTACTCCTACATGGCCTCTCACCGCTACCTTTACCAAATCGTGTTCACACACTTTGCTCACACACACAGTAGGACATGTTCACACACCTCTGATTCATCCTCGATGAATCAGACCCGACTCAACTCTAAGAAGTAGCATGAATGAGTAGGCACAACAGGGCTCAAACAACTCCTACTCATGCTAGTGGGTTTCATCTATTTACTGTGGAATGACAGGTCATGCAAAGGATAAAGGGGTTTAGCTACCGCAACAAGTAACAGATGAATCGTTGTTGTCGTAATGTAGTAAAAGAGAGCAGGAGCGAGAGAGTAGGATTGTATCGGAATGAACAAGGGGGTTTTGCTTGCCTGGCACTTCTGAAGATAGTATATTTATTCATTGGTGTCATCGATCACATCATCGGTACACGTCTTACTGAGAGGGGACAAGCACTGACAAACAAAGAAGAAGCACAATCAATGCAATGCACAATATGATGCATGATCATGACATGTCAATATGTTGTGATTTGATCTAATGCAACTAGCAGCAGGTTAAATGAAGTTGGTTTGAACCCTAGGTTCAAATTCAAACTCCACATAAGGCATTTCAAATGCCATTTATCCAAATTATTGTATACAGCAGATTTAAGTTGTTCAAACATGCATGAGAATGGTACAGATGGATAGATTGGATATTTTTGATCATTTTTCATATATAATTTATTTGATTTGGAGCTACGGTTGATTTTATATGATTTTTAGAAGTTTGCATTATTTTCTGAAATTTCCTGAATAAGAATAAATCCAGAAAATAATTAACTGCGTCAGCACTACGTCACTGTGACGTCAGCGGTCAATGGGGCTGGTCCAGGTCAAACTGACCTGTGGGCCCTGCGTGTCAGTTGTTTGTTTAACTAACTAATATTAGTTAATGCTAACCTAAGTTAATTAGCAGAGCGGGCCCCACTTGTCATAGACTCAGGGGGAAGTCAACCTGGGCCCACCCAGTCAAGGTCAACGGGTCAAACCCGCCGGCGTTTATCCGCCGGCAAGGCCAGACGCGGTGGTGGAAGTGCAGTTTCGCGTTCCGGCGACCAAATGGGCGGCAGAGAGTATCTACGCCTAGCTGGGAGCAAGCCGCAGCGTCTGGTGGTGGTGGTTGGGCTCGGGGTTTCCGGAAACGTCGCCGGCGACGAGCTGTGCGGCTGCCGGAGCTCGGGTGAGGTCGAACCCGAGGCTAGGGGGCACGCCGAGGCGCGTGGAGTAGTGCTACGGGTTCCTGCGAGTGCGTTGAGTGCATTGGTCATGGTGGTGTGGCCCGTGGGTGGCCGGAGTCACGTCCGCGACGAGCTCGGCGGCGGTGGGTGCGGGTGAACTTGGTGCGGTGCATGCGGTGCAGGAGAGAGTTAATGGAGAGGGGGAGGACAGAGCTGAGCTCACGGCGATTGCAGCAAGCGTCGAAGTGGGCTCGGGGAAGTCCGGAGCTGAGCGGGGCGACGATGGCGATCTCAGCGGCCGGAGTTGGGGAAGACGGGGGCGGCGGCGATTCCAGAGCGGGCGAGCGCTCGGGGCTCGGCCTGCTCGACGTAGTCGACGACGGCGGAGCGAACGGACACGGCGACGAGGCACGGGGACGACGGCGGACACGGTTATCATGGTGGCGCGAGCGCGGCAGCCTTGGCCATGGTGCAAGAGAGCGAGGGAGAGGAGCTGGGGAGGAAGAGGCGTGTCTGCGAGCTCGGGGGAGGAGTGGGTGACCGACCCAGGGCGGCAGAACGGCGAGGGAAGGAAGCAGGGCCGCGGACAGCTGCGTGGCGCGCGCTGGTGCCGGCGTCGAGCACCTGCCTACCTGCCTGGCCAAGCCAAGTAGCTCGCTGGAGCGGTGGCTGGGCTGGGCCGGCAGGTGGGCCTGCTAGGTGGCGCCAGGTAAGCCTCTCTCTCTCTTTTATTTCTTGTTTTCTATTTTCTGCAATTGTTTTGGCTTTATTAAAAATGCCAGAGCATTTTCAAAAATCCTGAAAATATTTGTGGGCACTGTTTGGATTATTTCCAGCAGCCCTCATTTACCTTCAAGATTATTTGGACATTTAAAATTATTTATAGCATTTAAATGTCCAAGAACAAATACTGTATGATTTAATTCAATAATCTAGAATGGCCTAGAAAAACGTGCAGCATTTTTGTCAGAGGTTCTGGACCAAAACAAAAATGATGAACATTTAAGAAGGGCATTTCAGGTTCATTGAAATTATTTTTAGGTTGAACCTATTTGAATTACATTTGGTGCTAGGGTTTGGACATCCCCATTTCAAGTTCATTTGAAAAATAAACATGATGACATGGATGCAGATGCAACTAATGACAAGCAATGATCTAGGGATGTGACAACTCACCCCCACTAAACAAGAATCTCGTCCCAAGATTCAAGACGCGAGGTAAGAAGACAAAGGGGACACTAAGTAACACAAACTTTATGATCCAACTGCCTTCTCGAGGTTGTTGATTTGCCGAATCAAATTGATCTTGATGTCTTGCCTTCGAAATGTTCATCCAACATGATGATGACAGAGGGAAACTCTACGGAATCGATCTTCTCAAAGATCGAACAACTCGGGATCAACTCACGGAATGAAACATAGCAACATCTCTCAAGCTGAGACACGAAGCACACATCTAAAGGGATGGAGTGGAACAGATGACGAGGGTTCACTAGGTAGACAACAATTCCACACTTACGAGGGTGGTGAACGGTTGTCAACGTAGCGAGGAGTTGAGTTACCATGATACCTCAGCGAGACATCCTGGAGGAGGGTGATTCGTAGATTTATTACCTTAAGTGGCAAAAGAATTACCTTTGATTCAGAGATCATTGAAGCTCTTTATACCAGCCTAAGGCAATTCTTGAGTGATCGTTTGGAGGGGTTGGGTAGAATGGTATACTCGGACTAGTATAGATGAGGTGGATTACCTTGTTGAAGACAACACAAGGGATGATTTTGCTTATTATCGGAAATGGATGGGATCCAAGATAGGATGGCACAATGATGGGGCAGGCTGGGAACAAAACACAAATGCTGGGAATTATTCTAGTAACTGGGGAGAAAACCCAACAGTAGAGAACGATTCCACTGTTGAAAATTTATAGCATAACCGAGGAAACTGGAAGCAATCCCAGTTGGTAACTATGATAGCACCTAGTGCTTGTGCGTGCTCTCAAGAACTTGAGCATTTCCATATTCATCAAGGTTTACCAATATCCGTGTCAAGGGATCCTGGCAACACAACATGCTACCATGACGAATACCGGTGGAAGATGCAGATACAAAGGAAGACAACACTTTCTTAGATTTCACCTTAGCGGGGCCAAGGGGACAAAATCTGGATGATCGACCAAGAGACATTTAGCACTCCACTTCTAATGTTCTCCTTGACGTGCTAGTGCAACCCATTAATTAAAATGGTTTGGTACCCAGAACATCAGGTAAAAGGTTGGACTTCGGGAGCACAAGAATCCATAAGGAATAACTATGGAGTAAATCCTACGAAATCCTCATGGGGAGCTGGCCAACTTTCTCAATCAAGATACTACAATAACAGGTCTTCTGGTTGGGTGTGTTGGCCATGACATTCTCTTTACCGGGTTACAGAGAGACCAATATTATAGTTCTTGGGAGATGTACCAACCATCATATCTGCCTGAGATTCAGATCTGGTTGGTGCTAGAATATTCCAGACTCATCAAGTCCAGAAGGAAAAATGAAAGTTTGCAACACAAATCGACGAGATGACGTCGCGAGATTCTCGGGAAATGAACTACGACAGCAAGCTCCAAAACATGAGTTGGTTCTGCTACAACATGTGAACACGTTGTCCGAGACAAGCATGAACACACATTAGTCTTATAATAAAACACTACCGAGTTAGGAGGGAAAACCATCATCGAGGATATCGAAGTCCTTGCATAAGTCTTGCTCTTAAGAAGGAACTTCTTCTCCTTGAACAAATCAATCAGTGGCTTGGTGTCGGTGTCAAAACCGGCGGATCTCGGGTAGGGGGTCCCGAACTGTGCGTCTAGGCGGATGGTAACAGGAGACGAGGGACACGATGTTTTTACCCAGGTTCGGGCCCTCTCGATGGAGGTAAAACCCTACGTCCTACTTGATTAATATTGATGATATGGGTAGTACAAGAGTAGATCTACCACGAGATCAAGGAGGCTAAACCCTAGAAGCTAGCCTATGGTATGATTGTTGTAATGTATGTCGTCCTACGGACTAAAGCCCTCCGGTTTATATAGACACCGGAGAGGGCTAGGGTTACACAGAGTCGGTTACAATGGTAGGAGATCTACATATCCGTATTGCCAAGCTTGCCTTCCATGCCAAGGAAAGTACCATCCGGACACGAGCCGGAGTCTTCAACCTTGTATCTTCGTAGTCTTGGAGTCCGGCGGATAATGATAGTCCGGCTGTCCGGACACCCCCTAGTCCAGGACTCCCTCAGTAGCCCCTGAACGAGTCTTCAATGACGATAAGTCCGGCGTGTACAATGTTCGGCATTGCAAGGCGGGTTCCTCCCTTGAATAACCTAGAGAAGATCATGAACACTAGGATAGTGTCCGGCTCTGCAAAATAAATTCCACATTCCACCGTAGAGAGAATAAAATGTACACTTAGTTCAATCTGCTGACGTATTATGCGGCGTGACATCATGCCGCCACCAGGCCTTTGTTTGAATTACTATACCACCTCAGCACATTTAGCGAAGCAGTTTCCTTGGCACGTCTAGTCGAAGCAGAGATTGTGTTCCCCTTATTCTGGGATTCTCATCAATACGTGCGTGGGTAACCCAACCGCTCCCGTCGCCACGCCTCCTCTATCGAAGGGGAATCCCAAACGGTCACGGAGACGGCCCTTGGTATTTCTTCCCCTTTATAAGAGGACCAAGGCTCGCCATTGTTCTTCAATCTCGCATCGAATCTCTTCCCCGCTCCCAGTTCCAACACCCAGAGCCTCAGATTCGAGCGCTTCGGATCCTCAATCATGTCCGGCTCCGACCTCCAGGGCCGGTGGATGCCCTCCTCCGTCACGGTGGAGGACATATTGAAGTTGCGTGAGGCCAAGTACCTGGCCTATGAGGTTTCGCACAGGTTGCCTGCCCAAGGGTAGGCTGTGCCATCCCCCGAGCCCGGTGAATACGTCGTTTTCGTATCCCACCTCCGTCGGGGTTTAGGCTTCCCGACGGATCCCTTCGTGAGGGGGCTCCTGTTCTACTACGGGCTGGACTTTCACGACTTGGCTCCGGAGTCCATCCTCCATATCTCCGCATTCATTATCGTCTGCGAAGCCTTCCTCCGCGTCATTCCCCACTTCGGCCTATGGCTGAAGACCTTCAAGGTGGAGCCGAAGATGATCGGGGGGCGTCAAGCGGAGTGCGGTGGGGCGACCGTAAGAAAAAAGGTCGATGCCCCATGGCCCGAAGGTTCCTTCCAAGAGGAACTTGGACTGTGGCAGCAGGAGTGGTTCTATATCACCGCTCCAAGGGGCAGCAAGCAAAAGCCGCCGCCCTTATTCCGCCCGGGACCTCCACACCAACTGATGTCGTGGGTCAACCAAGGGCTCAATTGGGGGCCGTCCGAAGACGTGCCTTCACTGCAGGGCCGGATTCGAGATCTCCAAGCGAGGGAGATCGACCTGATCAAGGTGATGCAGGCCATGCTACTCAGGCATCTTCTGCCCTGCAAACGCCGTCCTCTCCGTCTATGGGAGTTCAACCCGGAGGGACCTCGGATTCTCCAACACTTCATGGGTGCGACACCCGTGGAGATGTACAAGTTGTTCTTCGGACCGCAGGTGGCGTGTCCGGATTTAGCCGAGGATGCAGGCCTAAGCCGCGGTCGCCCGGATACTCAGGTAAGTAGCTCAGAGTCCGGACATTCTGTTTATGTGCCTTTCTAGAGTTCGCCTCCCGACCCTTTGTTCTTTACAGGAATGGGTGGCACGATCAAGGCGGATAAGGTGTCCGGCCCCCTTCCCAGAGACCGCACTGGAGCCCGTGCTGGTCAGAATGTTGGAGGTTGCGCCCACAGAAGGGGGCGACGAGGAAAATAGAGGAGCTAATATTTCGCGCAAAGGGGCGACTGAAGAGGTGGGAACCAAGAACCCCTCCCTTCAGGGGGAGAAGAGGACCGCCTCCGAAGATCCGGAGGCCAAAGCCCCTAAGTGTGGGAAGAGATCTTCCCCGGGGGGTCCGGCGCCCGGAAAGAATCCGGACGCACAATCATCATCAAAGGATCGGCCCTCCAGCGAGCCGTGAGTATGAAAGAGGGAGTTAATTAGTAAGGAAATACCTTCATTTTTGCTTCTGTAGATAACCGAAATATTTATATTGCAGTTCGGATCTGCAGCCTTCTCAAATGAGTTCATCTTCGGGGGACCTTCTTCCGGAGATGATGGAGAGTGATACGCCTCCGTCCGCAGCGCCGCCAGATGAGGCAGGCGAACCCGAAGTGTCATCACGGAGGGTATCCCCGAGTCTGGAGGGGCCAGAGAGTTCGGCACCTACTAGTGTCTGGCCGGGAGAACTGAAGAATCTGCTTGAGAGGGCGTCCATTTCAGAAGATCACCGTGCGTTAATGCGTATGGTGATTGGAAGGATTTCGTCTGCCGAGAGCGAATTGCGTAATGCCGCCATGAGTTTGCTGGCGGGATTTGAGGTATGCGAGAATGACGCACCCCTTTGTCTTTTAACAGTTTTGCATATAAAAAATGCGCCCTGTATAGAGAGTAGCCCCTGAGACTCGGTAGGTTGTCAGAAACGACAGCGTACCGAGGATCGAAATCTAAAGGAATGAATTCCGTCGTTCCTATACAGGTGGCAGATAGTCCGGGGGCTAGCCGGACTAGTGAGTATGCCGAGTTAAATCGGCAATTTGACTTGGCAGATGCGGACATCGCACTTGTCAACAGGCGACTTGACGAGTCGCAAGGTAAAAGAGTTCTCTGCAGTCGCTTTATTAAGGGGGTCGAAGCCCTCCTCTGATAAATTATATGCTGTTTGTACAGACGGTGCTGCTGCTGTGGAGGGCCTTCGGGCCGAACTTGCTCGAGCTAAGGAGCAAGCCCGAAGGAGTGAAGCGGCTGCCTCGAGGGCGGCCGAGGAGTTGAAAGCCGAAAAGGCTGCGCACTACCTAAGCAGGGCCGAGGTGGCCGAATTGGCCATAAAAGTAAAGGATGCTGCCGACCGCAATGAGGCTCTTGAAAAGGAGCGCTTATCGGAGCGGGAAGACCTGAAGAAGGCCACCGCCGAAGCCAAGGATGCCCGCTCTGTAATGCGGGCTATGAAGGAGGAACTGTGCCAGGCCGGAGAGATCGTGGCTGGCAAGCCTTTTTTGCTGCGCCGCCGGTTTATGGATGGAAAGTATGCTCAATTTGAGCAGCTGTGGAGTCCGGAGGATCCGTATATGGACTTAGCTGCAAGTGCGGCCGATGCTATTAAGCACTTCCGGAGCCAGAAGGATCACGAGACGGAAGAGCTATATTGGTCTCAATTCCACAGTCTGGATCGCCCACTTCCATTGACAGACTGGTTGGCCGAATGGGCCGAGCTAAATAGATTGTCCGGACTTGCCATGACTGACATCGTGGCCCATGTCTGGCCAGAGAGGTCCAAGGCGACGAGCTACTTTGGCTTACTACAACAATTCCTTGGAGCGGTGCCGCATATAAAGGAGATGAAGTGGTCGGCCTGCATAGAGGGCGTGCGGATGGCTCTTGCCCGTGTGAAGGCGCATTGTCCAGAGATGGACGCCACCGCTGTTGCTGCCCAGGGTTCGGATGAAGACCGGCTCCCTGCCGAGCACTATTTCGGGGAAGTTGTGCGTGGCGCTCATGTAATAGAGTCGCAGTGCTCGAAGAATGTAACGTTCAAATGAACGCATTAGCTTGTAAATCGATGATTCTGTTATAACTGCTTTTTATAATTGTGCGTTCAAGTAGTAAAACTTCTCCTGTGCGGCCGTTTACGTATACTTGTGTACAACTTGAAAGATGGCAGTCTTCGGCTTCAGCCCCCACGCACAAGGTGCTGGGGTGTTCGCAAAAATAGCGTGTTTTCACACTTAATCCGATGTCTCGGTCCTGTTATAAGGAGGTGGTAGCGTAGCGAACGAGGCAATCCGGACTATAATGCTTTATCACTTTCACTTAGCCAGTGGAGCTCGAGGGTGGGGCTACGATATAGCCCCTGGTGGCATCGCCCTTCTCCGAAGTCGGAGCGCGTGTGCCTGACCGGGAAACGGCCCTTCATCAAAGCGGGGAATTCTAAACATTCCGATAGTCGATCGAGTGGTTGACCAGTCTCTCGCTGTATCATGACAGTCAGTTTTCGGCTTTCTCTACTGAGGTGCTCGCCCAGCCGAACTGGGGCACAATCGCAGTAGTTCTCCTGGTGCCGCGTTAGCCGATGATACAGAACGTAAGGCAGCAAAACACAGGAGCCGGGAAAACCCGACATTTGACCAAAGACATGATTCGGAGCTGATGCATATAATGCCTAACTCGAGACGCTGAACACTCCCTAAGGTGTTCGGTCTTTATAATAATGGGCAGAACGATGCCCTAAGCCCCTAGTGTCCAGGTACGGGCATGGTCTTCTGACGCGGCCGATGCCAAAACGTCAGGCTCCGCTTTGGCTATAGGAAGAAACCAAGGGAGAATAACAACAAGAGACAGTAAAAAAGGTTTACACAGGGTCTTAATCTGAAAAGAATCCTCACAACGGGTCCCTACTGCACGTCTGCGCCTGTGTCTCCGTTGCGCCGTTATCCTGGACGGGTATGCACGTTGTTCATCTGTAAAAAGAGAGGAACGTTTAGTTTTAAAAACAATTAGTGCGAAAAATATTAGAAATATAAATAATTAAAGTGGGGTTTGTATGAACCCGCGGTTATTTGTGCGCGCAGCCCCCTGTGAAGGGGTATGCGGCTAGGGAGCCCCTAGCCCATTGACGCTGGATTCGTCTATCCAAGTCCGGGGTCTTTAAGTGACCCTCACACTAAAATTACGCCACGCGGTCCGGGCATCTTGAGTGTAAGAGACGCGTAATGCGGTATGGCGTTGAAGTGGACAAAAGCCTTTCGTCCCAAGAGTGCTTGATATTCACTTTCAAATGGGACGATGTGAAAATTATTTTTTCGCGTCGAGAATTGTTCGGCGATCCGAACACGACTTCTAGTAATATGGAGCCTGCGCACTTGGCGTAATGGCCTGGCGTCACTCCTTTGAAGGAAGTGCGGCTGTGTCGAGTTTTGGTAGGGTCTATCCCCATCCTACGGATTGTGTTTGAATATAGCAGGTTTAAGTCACTTCTTCCGGCCATTAGGACGTTAGTAAATTGCAATCCGTCTATTATGGGATTCAATATCAGGGGAGTCTGTCCCGCATTTCGAACGCTTCTGGAATAGTCCAGGTGGTCGAAAGTGATTGGTTTTGATGTCCAATCTCTACGGTCTGCTGGGTTGGACCGCGCGAAACTCTTTTTAGAAAGTGCCGCACTATTTTTCCGTATTATCACATGAAGTGAGTTTACTGCTTTGACCCCTTGTGGGAAAGTCTTTTGTTTTCCGGTGCTCTGCTGGTGGGGTTTATCTTCTTCGCTTGACGCGTCGAGCCCCTTGTGTTCGGCATTTAGTCGGCCGGACTGTTTAAAAACCCAACAATCCCTGTGGGTGTGATTTGCAGGCCTTCCGGGGGTACTGTGGATTTGGCATATCCGACCCAAAATTTTGTTTAAGTTAGACAATTCGTCACTGTCATCCTTAAGAGGATGTGTTTTATTATTGGGCCGCGAGCTTTTGAATCCGGCGTTGACTGCCGCGCTCTTCGGGCCTTTCTCTTTATTCCGGCGCTGCTCTTTTCTGCGCCGTGATTTTCCGTTTCCATCTCTTGATGTACTTGGGTTGCTGGTGCTGCATCGTGCTAACCAGCTATCCTCGCCCGCACAGAAGCGGGTCATGAGGCTTGTTAGTGCGGACATTGTCCTCGGTTTCTCTTGACCGAGGTGCCTGGCGAGCCATTCGTCTCGGACATTGTGCTTGAAAGCTGCTAAGGCTTCGGCGTCCGGACAGTCGACTATTTGGTTCTTTTTTGTAAGGAACCTGTTCCAGAATTTCCGCGCTGACTCTCCGGGCTGTTGAGTTATATGACTTAGATCATCTGCATCCGGAGGACGGACATAAGTCCCTTGAAAATTTGCTCTAAACGCGTCCTCGAGCTCTTCCCAACTTCCAACAGTATTTTCTGGGAGGCTTTTAAGCCAATGACGGGCTGGCCCTTTGACCTTGAGGGGTAGGTATTTTATGGCGTGGAGATCATCTCCTCTGGCCATATTTATATGTAGTATATAATCTTCTATCCAGACTCCAGGGTCTGTTGTTCCATCGTAGGCCTCTATGTTTATGGGTTTAAATCCTGCTGGGAATTCATGGTCCAGCACCTCGTAAGTGAAACATAGTGGGTGTGCGGCGCCCCTGTATTTGTGTGTGCCGCTATCATCGGACACTTGACGTGTTGCCTTGCTTCCTGGGGCCTTCTCCTTTGGCCCGTAGATGGATCTGACTGGGCCATCTATCCTTCCAAGTTCGTTGGTTGGTTTATGTGTGGCACTGCTGTCAGAATTTGGCCTATCATCTGGCCGTCTATCCAGCCAGGCGGCCCCTTTATTTTTGGACGATGGGGGCTCTATGGCCTCCTTGTCGAATTCTGGTAGCAGCTTGCGCTTCGGGTAGCTCTTTGATTGGTGGCCATTGCCGTACTTATCTGCGGTTTTGAGCACTTTGCTCCATCTCATTCTGAGTGTGTCTTCCGCTATTTTGAGCCTCCGTTTTTCCTTCTTCAGGCTATTTGCAGTACTGACGAGTCTTTTCCGAAGGTTCTTGCTCTCCGGCGGTGTGTCCGGCATGAGGTCGTCCGGACTGTTGTTTTCACCTGGCCTGGACTGATTATCTGAATCGTCATGGTCGGACGGTTTCTTATCTACGTGTTCGTCGTCCGTTTGTGAGCCCTGCCGTATTGCGGGCTCTTTGGGAGCGTTGTTGTCGCGGCGGGACTTAGGACGGCGCCTGCGCCGCCGTTTTGGTCGTTTATCGGCGTGGTCATCTTCTGCCGCGGCCCGTTGATCCTCGTTATCGCTCTCCTTTGGGGTGTCTACCATATATATGTCGTGTGACGAGGTAGTCCTCCCGTGCCTTATAGGCTCTGTTTCTTGTTCGTCTCCAGCATTGTCGTCTATTCCGTCAATGTCTTCGGAGTCAAGGTCTAGCATGTCGGTTAGATCGTTGACAGTGGCTACAAAGTGGGTGGTGGGTGGGTTCTGAATTTCTTCGTCGTCGTATCCCAACCATCCTGGCCATAATCCAGCCAGAGCTCTCCTGATAACGAGAGATGCTTTAGTGAATTCAAGATATCGCCGAAAGGCGAGCATTGGAAGATGTCCGCGGCGGTGAATTCCATAACCGGCGCCCAATCCGGATCGATTGGCGGGGGCGCGGGAGGTTCGGAGTCCGGCAAGGAGTCCGGCGCCTTGGAGTCACGAGTTTCGCGGGGGACAAGATTAGTGTTCGGCTCCATCGCCGTGGATGTTGGAGCCCCCAGGGCGGCGTCTATCCACCGGCCCTTGATCTGGGCGATCGGCTCCGGGCCAATGGCCGGAGCGGACCCGTGTGCGGCCATCAAAGCACTGTTCGGCGGCAGAGCTAGATCATGCCCATCGTCACAGTGCGGCGCGCTTGGCTGTGGCTCGAGTCCGTCGAAGATCAAGTCTCCGCGGACGTCGGCCGTGAAGTTTAAGCTTCCAAATCTGACCTGACGGCCAGGGGCGTAGCTTTCGATCTGCTCCAGATGGCCAAGTGAATTGGCCCGCAGGGCGAAGCCGCCGAATACGAAGATCTGTCCGGGGAGAAAAGTCTCACCCTGGACAGTGTTGCAGGTTGAAGATGCCACCAAGCCTATCGGTGACGACACAGAGGAACTCTCAATGAAAGCACCAATGTCGGTGTCAAAACCGGCGGATCTCGGGTAGGGGGTCCCGAACTGTGTGTCTAGGCGGATGGTAACAGGAGACGAGGGACACGATGTTTTTAGCCAGGTTCGGGCCCTCTCGATGGAGGTAAAACCCTATGTCCTGCTTGATTAATATTGATGATATGGGTAGTACAAGAGTAGATCTACCACGAGATCAAGGAGGCTAAACCCTAGAAGCTAGCCTATGGTATGATTGTTGTAATGTATGTCGTCCTACGAACTAAAGCCCTCCGGTTTATATAGACACCGAGAGGGCTAGGGTTACACAGAATCGGTTACAATGGTAGGAGATCTACATATCCGTATTGCCATGCTTGCCTTCCACGCCAAGGAAAGTACCATCCGGACACGAGCCGGAGTCTTCAATCTTGTATCTTCGTAGTCTTGGAGTCCGGCGGATAATGATAGTTCGGCTGTCCGGACACCCCCTAGTCCAGGACTCCCTCACTTGGTGTGCTACGGAATACATATGGAGTGGAGGTAATTAATCTACCAAACCATAGTATACTTTGCACATGTGTGACTAACTTGGGATGATTCCAAGGAAGCAACATTGACTTTAACGAATTCACGACAGCAACTTGTATCAAATGCACATGAATTAGAGGAAGTCACTTCTTCCATCCAAGCATATTCTTCATGAGCTAGCATGAAGAAATGCTTTCAAAAGTTTCCAACAATAACTTAATGTTCCACGAAATCATGGAGAAGATAAGGATGTTGTCGATGGGCTCAACAACAATTCATCCAAGTTCCCATGGAGATGGAATTCCATAACTATGTGAACAAGGTGATAGTATTGGTCAGACCCAAAAGACATGATGGTGTATGCTCGAGGAAAATCCACGAGTAAGACAACATTACGAACATCGTTGCTTCTGATTTGATTTGATAATAGCCCACACTCAAATCAAAGTTTTGGCAAGACAATAGCTCCAACAACTGGTCTCGAGGATCAATTGATGAAGATATCATCTTTCTTCAACACACACACAAGATATCCCTTAACATGAACTAAGTCAGGCAGCTTTTATCTCCCAACTCTCCAAGTTGTTGTTCAGCTTACCCAACTAGCTCAGGGATACTCGATACAGATCCTTGGAGAAGGGGTGGTTACAAGAAACCAACTTGATCACGAACTCAACATAGCGGTCAGGTGACAACCTGGTAATACTTCCGAGAAGATATTCGGAACATCACTAACCACCGATAGGTTATTAAGCTCGAGAACAATCTTGCTTTTCAGAGCAAGATAATATGATCAAATAAGCAAGGGACCGAAAAATCTGAACTCATTGATCGAAGAGTGCACCAAAAATAAGGACTAGGTAGCACAATCAATCTTAGGATGAAGATTTAATAACCAACTCGCTAAGAATGAGAATATTATCCATTTACTACCAAGCAACATGGTTGCTGGGAGTATTGATTTCACACATCATGGTTCACTTGTTGGCATTCCGGTTACAACAACACGGGACCGAGGAATGAATAATGATAGCGAGAAGTATCACTGCGTCAAGAATTCACAAGAGCTAGCGCAATTCTCATGACAGTCTTAATATAAAGATGGTAATACTCCAAGGTAGAACAGAACAAAAGTTGGATTAGTATTTGATCTGCGAATTACAACTACTTTGACTCGACCCAGGATATGGAAGAGGTACCGGAGTTTGTTTCTCCTAGTAATTCCAGAATAGAATGGCTTGACGGACCACAAGAGCAATAGGCATCGATAAACGAATGCACGCATACCCTTGACTATCAATTGATAGACGGGGGCCAGAATACAACTAAGGAGGAACAACTCGGGGAACATATAACTTTCTGAGTTGTGGATGCATAGGTTAGTATGTCGAATCAAGTTCAACAAGTTTCTTCGGGATAACCCATGCAGAAAAGTAGAACTGGCAGAGTCGCAATATAGAATGGAGAGCCCATCGAGAGCACTCCGGTTGTGATCTTTTGATCCAACAAACATCTGCCGTAAGTGGTCCATAGTATTTGGAAGAAGGAAATACCACGGACCTCGAGGACTAATGCAAAGGTTACTAATTTCCTAAAGGAACTAGCAAACACTATCAACATGAAATAAGTAGTGTGAATCTCGGGTTCAGAAATCCAGAAGTAGAATACCTACTACTAAGTGGAATCACGGGATGCTTTCGAGAATAAAGGCCAGAATCATCACACTGGGACACAAATCATGGCTAGATTACTAGATGATCCCCTAAGACACCTAGGGTCATAATAAGAACTCCAACATATATGTCGAGGCAATAGAATACCTCAACTCAGCAATTAGTGTGATTAACCTGGCCCAAAGGAACATCAAAACCAGAGGGAAATGATTTACAAGTGTGTCAGATTGTTTAGAAACCTGGGATGACTCGGACAACATAACGGCTGTAATTGCTCAAAAGGATTGGAGACATGCTACAAAAATGGTGGCATAACCACTCAATCATCATAATATCCAAGTTCTGAGACCAACTATGAACACACGGAAGTAGTATAAACTGAACTGGGGCGTAAAACCAACAATCTCATAAGTCTATGGATTAGTAACACGTCATCCCGATAGATAGATGAGAAGGCCTAGTTCTTAATCCCCGTAGAAGAGAAAAGGTTGACTTAGATCAGAAGGCCATGAGGTATAAGGAGTAAAAGAGACTTACGTTCCATCCCACAATATATTCCCTTACATAACTAAAGCATTTCTAGACACAACTTTGACCAGTTTGGCTTGGTAATCCTACAGGCAGTCAGGCTCTGATACCAAAGCTGTCAGGAGCCCGACTCAATGCCACATCGATCTAGCATGTAACACCTCATATCACTTTGCGGCCTCACGCACGGTATTCCCACGGGTGTCGCCTTACCTTTGCCCGGGACCATTTGCATCTTTTAGCACAAGTATATGATAGTGTCGCTAGCATCCATATGATAAGGAGCCCGGGCTGACATGGCTAGTCGTAAACCCAAAGTGGCACAGACTTACAGGGACATGCATCCATGACCCAGCATCGAACTTGTCGGTCATCAGCGAGTGAATCCAGGCTGTAGCCTGGGCTAGCAGGACTCCGGTGAACCGGGCTGTAGCGGGCTAACAGGAATCCGGTATTCATCGCGTGACATTTCCCCGAAGGGACAGACACAGGAACGAAGAAGGACACATGCTAGCCAGCCTAAGTGTTCCGGAGCAGTAGCAAGCTACCATGGCTCAGTGGAAGCACTAGGAGACATTTCCCGGAAGAGAGGCTACTAAGGATAAGCAACTAGATAGTCAGATCCCACACATACCAAGCATTTCAATAACATACACACAATATGCTCGATATGTGCAAATACAACATGGCATCACAACATAACTCTACAACTCAAGTATTTTATTCAATAGGCTCCAAGGAGCGAGATATTACAAACATAGGTCTCATGACCCAACATTCAGAGCATACTAGTCAATGCACATGCGGAAACTTTAACATGTCTGAGTATAGACAACTATAAATGAAAAAGGCTGAGAAGCCTGACTATCTACCAGATCCCGCCGAGGGCACAAGATCGTAGCTGAGGTAACAAGCTAAACGTCGAAGACCACGCGGAACTACTAGCGAGACTGACATCTCTCTGCAAAAACATAAAATAGGCAAACGTGAGTACAAATGTACCCAGCAAGACTTACATCAGATATAGCTACATATGCATCATTATCAACAAGGGGATGGTGGGGTTTAACTGCAGCAAGCCAGCTTTGACTTAGTGGCTATCCTGAACTATGACTTCAAGTAACTATTTTGAGGTGGCGCACACGAGTCCACATATTCACCATATCAATACACCACTATGGATCCGCTCCCGTCTCCCTACGAGAACGCCATCCATAGCACTCACGCTTATCTTGCATATTTTAGAGTATCCACTTTCACTTGTCTATGAACTGTATAGGCAACCCAGAAGTCCTTTACCGCGGACACGGCTATTCGAATAGATGATGTTAACCCTGGAGGGGTGTACTTCTTCACACACGCTCTCACCACTTACCGCCGTTTACACGACATGTACTCGGCAACCTTCAAGCGGAAGCCCAACGAGGGTGTCGGCCACGATCGACCTAAACACTCAAGTCTCTAGTCCAGGTTTATCGCCTATTCGGGTTCCATCCGTGAGGAGATCCGGCCGGAGTTTCGCTCACAGCCCCAAACGACGTGTGCAGGGTTCCCGAGACACCAAACGGGCGCCCGGTACACCGTGCCACATGCCTACCGCATCACAGCCCACCCCTCCGGTCAGCGCTGCCCACGGCCTCCAGTATACTACAAACACCAGAAACTACTTGCAACTCCTGGACAGAGGACAAGGGTGATTATGAAGCCGAGAGGGTCCATTGGTTTCGGGCCCAATGCGTGGTAGTATCTCTTTCATGGATCACAAACACAGAACTCAGTTCCTGAGGACGGCTTCAATGAGACAACTCACCATGTACTCCTACATGGCCTCTCACCGCTACCTTTACCAAATCGTGTTCACACACTTTGCTCACACACACAGTAGGACATGTTCACACACCTCTGATTCATCCTTGATGAATCAGACCCGACTCGACTCTAAGGAGTAGCAGGCATGACAAACAAGCATGAATGAGCAGGCACAACAGGGCTCAAACAACTGCTACTCATGCTAGTGGGTTTCATCTATTTACTGTGGAATGACAGGTCATGCAAAGGATAAAGGGGTTCAGCTACCGCAGCAAGTAACAGATGAATCGTTGTTGTCCTAATGCAGTAAAAGAGAGTAGGAGCGAGAGAGTAGGATTGTATCGGAATGAACAAGGGGGTTTTGCTTGCCTGGCACTTCTGAAGATAGTATATTTCTTCATTGGTGTCATCGATCACATCGTCGGTACGTCTTACTGAGAGGGGACAAGCACCGACAAACAAAGAAGAAGCACAATCAATGCAATGCACAATATGATGCATGATCATGACATGTCAATATGCTGTGGTTTGATCTAATGCAACTAGCAGCAGGTTAAATGAAGTTGGTTTGAACCCTAGGTTCAAATTCAAACTCCACATAAGGCATTTCAAATGCCATTTATGCAAATTTTTGTATACAGCAGATTTAAGTTGTTCAAACATGCATGAGAATGGTACAGATGGATAGATTGGATTTTTCTGATCATTTTTTATATATAATTTATTTGATTTGGAGCTACTGTTGATTTTATATGATTTTTAGAAGTTTGCATTATTTTCTAAAATTTCCTGAATAAGAATAAATCCAGAAAATAATTAACTGCGTCAGCACTACGTCACTGTGACGTCAGCGGTCAACGGGGCTGGTCTAGGTCAAACTGACCTGTGGGCCCTGCGTGTCAGTAGTTAGTTTAACTAACTAATATTAGTTAATGCTAACCTAAGTTAATTAGCAGAGCGGGCCCCACTTGTCATAGACTCAGGGGGAAGTCAACCTGGGCCCACCCAGTCAAGGTCAACGGGTCAAACCTGCCGGCGTTTAGCCGCCGGCAAGGCCAGACGCGGCGGTGGAAGTGCAGTTTCGCGTTCCGGCGACCAAATGGGTGGCGGAGAGTATCTACGCGTAGCTGGGAGCAAGCCGTAGCGTCTGGTGGTGGTGGTTGGGCTCGGGGTTGCCGGAAACGTTGCCGGCGACGAGCTGTGCGGCTGCCGGAGCTCGGGTGAGGTCGAACCCGAGGCTACGGGGCACGGCGAGGCGCGTGGAGTAGTGCTACGGGTTCCTGCGAGTGCGTTGAGTGCATTGGTCACGGTGGTGTGGCCGGTGGGTGGCCGGAGTCACGTCGGCGTTGAGCTTGGCAGCGGCAGGTGCGGGTGAACTTGGTGCGGTGCATGCGGTGCAGGAGAGAGTTAACGGATAGGGGGAGGACGGAGCTGAGCTCACGGCGATTGCAGCAAGCGTCGAAGCGGGCTCGGGGAAGTCCGGAGCTGAGCGGGGCGATGATGGCGATCTCAACGGCCAGAGTTGGGGAAGACGGGGGCGGGGGCGACTCCAGAGCGGGTAAGCGCTCGGGGCTCGGCCTGCTCGACGTAGTCGACGACGGCGAAGCGAACGGACACGGCGACGAGGCATGGGGATGACGGCGGACGCGGTTATCATGGTGGCGCGAGCGCGGCAGCCTCGGCCATGGTGCGAGAGAGCGAGGGAGAGGAGCTGGGGAGGAAGAGGCGTGTCTGCGAGCTCGGGGGAGGAGTGGGTGACC
Source organism: Triticum timopheevii (assembly GCA_963921465.1). NCBI lineage: Eukaryota > Viridiplantae > Streptophyta > Magnoliopsida > Poales > Poaceae > Triticum > Triticum timopheevii. The sequence continues at coordinate 114,022,797 of OY997270.1, forward strand.
GACCCAGGGCGGCAGAACGGTGAGGGGAGGAAGCAGGGCAGCGGACAGCTGCGTGGCGCGCTGGTGCCGGCGTCGAGCACCTGCCTGCCTGCCTGACCGAGCCAAGCAGCTCACTGGAGCGGTGGCTGGGCTAGGCCGGCAGGTGGGCCTGCTAGGTAGCGCCAGGTAAGCCTCTCTCTCTCTCTCTCTCTCTCTCTCTCTCTTTTTTATTTCCTGTTTTCTATTTTCTGCAATTGTTTTGGCTTTATTAAAACTGCCAGAGCATTTTCAAAAATCCTGAAAATATTTATGGGCACTGTTTGGATTATTTTCAGCAGCCCTCATTTACCTTCAAGATTATTTGGACATTTAAAATTATTTATAGCATTTAAATGTCCAAGAACAAATACTGTATGATTTAATTCAATAATCTAGAATGGCCTAGAAAAATGTGCAGCATTTTTGTCAGAGGTTCTGGACCAAAACAAAAATGATGAACATTTAAGAAGGGCATTTCAGGTTCATTGAAATTATTTTTAGGTTGAACCTATTTGAATTACATTTGGTGCTAGGGTTTGGACATCCCCATTTCAAGTTCATTTGAAAAATAAACATGATGACATGGATGCAGATGCAACTAATTACAAGCAATGATCTAGGCATGTGACAACAAGGTCAAAGATGTGGCCGAGCTTTATGTTCTGGCCGATCGGTGCGCTCGAGCTGAGGAGGGGAGGAAGTACCCCGGTGAGGACGCCAGTGCGGAAACCAACTCCACGGATGACACCGCCACCCCGGCAAAGAAGGGCCGTCATCGTAATAGGAAGCGCAAGGGCAAGACCGTGCTTGCCGTCGAGGGGCTCGATGACACCGGCACCACCAAGAAGGCCAAGGCAAGCGACCCCGACAAGGAGGTTGCCGGATGTGCCGCTTGCTGGGCCTTGGCGGCTGCCGACAAGTCAGGGGGCTCCGACAAGCAGTATTGCAAGATCCATCGCACCAAGGGCCATGATCTCTAGGACTGCCGGCAAGTTGAGCTACTTGCTGAGAAGCAGAAAGCCAAGTATGAGTAGCGGGACAAGGAGAAGAGCCAAGAGGGTGCTGAAGGATCCGGCAAGAAATGAGGCGGCCAAGGAAGCCGCCGCGGCAAAGATAATCAGCAAGAGAGGCCCGCCCGGGGCCACGAAAAGAAGCAGGAAGACAATGAACATGACGAGGACAATGAGTCCAGCGACCATGAGTTCCAGAAAGCTACAGAGGCCATGTGCGTCGATGGTGGCGCCTTGCTGCATATATCCCACCGTCAGCTCAAGCAATGGGCGCGTGAGATCACAGCGGTGGAGCCGTCACTCGACGCGCGGAAGCCACTGAAGTGGTCCAACACGCCTATCATCTTTGACACCGAGGACCACCCTAACTGCACTACCGCGGTCGGGTGCTTGCCATTGTTGGTTTCATCAACGATCCGCAACCTCAAGGTGACGAAGATACTAATTGATGGCAGGGCCGGTCTGAACTTGATCTCGCCTGTTGTGATCAAGAGGCTGCAGATCCCTGATGGGGACCTCGAGAAGACGGGCACGTTTCAACGGGTCAACCCAGGGAGGAGCCAGCCAAAGGGAAAGGTCACGCTGCCCATGACATTCGGAGGTGAGTTGAACTACAGGACAGAGAGGATTGTCTTTGATATAGCCGAGATCCCCTTGCCCTACAACGGGATCCTCGGCCGCCCGGCACTGGACAAGTTCATGGCGGCTTCTCACTATGCCTACAACACGCTAAAGATGCCCGGGCCGATGAACATCATCACCGTCCCCTCCGAGAAGAAAGACGCGTTTATTTGCGCCGACCAACTCTACCGGGAAGCGGTTGCTGCAGCTGCCGCCAAGGCACCTGCTCCTGCCGTTGAAGCCCCGGGAGGAAAGAAGACCGGCGAGACTCCTCGCACCCACTCCGGCAAGCGGACCTCCTCGGGGTGTGGCGCTCCCGTCGAGGACGTGCCAGAGAGCTCCACCGGCAAGAGCAAGAAGTCCAGAGCTACACCACCAGAGACCAAGAAGGTGTCTGTCAAAGAGGACGATACGGGAGGAGCTTTTACCATAAGCTCCACCCTCGACGGCAAATAGGAAAGCGAGCTCGTCGCTTTCCTGTGGGTGAATGTCGATGTGTTTGCATGGCAAGCTTCCGACATCCCCGGCGTTCCCAGGGAAGTGATTGAGCACCATCTTGCTATCTGTCCTCATGCACGGCCCGTCAAGCAGAAGGTCCGGAAGCAAGCTCTGGAGAGGTAGGAGTTCATCACGGAGGAGATCAGGAAGCTAGGGGCGGCAGGCTTGGCAAGGGGAGTGCTCCATCCGACGTGGATGGCCAATTCGGTAGTGGTGCGCAAGGCAAACGGGAAGTGGAGGCTATGTATTGATTACACAGATATCAATCAAGCTTGTCTAAAGGATTCCCGTTACCGCGCATCGACCAGATTGTTGATTCCACGGCCAGGTGTGACCTGCTATCATTCTTCCACACCTACTCAGGGTACCATCAGATCTTCATGACAAGAGAAGATGAAGAGAAGACAACATTCATCACCCTGTGTGGTACGTATTGCTTTTTACGAATGCCTTTCGGGTTGAAGAGTGCTGGCTCAACTTTTGCAAGTGCAGTCCAAATTTGTTTTGAGCCCCATCTAAATGGAAATATGGAGGCTTATATGGATGACATAGTGGTCAAAACCAAGGACAAAGCAACACTTGTGCAAGATCTGGAGGAAACATTCGCAAACGTGCAAAAGATCAACATCAAGCTGAACCCTGAGAAATGTGTCTTCGGTGTCCCGTCCGGCAAGCTTCTTGGGTTCTTTGTGTCATAGCGTGGGATTGAGGCAAACCCGGACTAGATCAAGGCCATCGAGCAGATTGAGGCACCTAAGCGGATCAAGGACGTGCGTCGGCTCACTGGCTGCGTTGCTGCCATGAGCAGGTGCATCTCCAAGTCCGCGTAGTGTGCCCTTCCCTTTTTCAAGACCTTGAAGAAGGCGGGTCCAATGGAGTGGACCCTGGAGGCCGAGGCAGCGCTGTAGGATTTGAAGAAATACCTCTCCTCTACCCCAGTGCTGGTTGCGCCCAAACCACAAGAACCATTGCTGCTGTACCTAGCAGCAACGAATCAAGTGGTTAGCGCCGCGTTGGTGGCGCAGAGAGAGGTCGACAAAGAGGCAGTAGGAACGGCAGAATCAACGGATGGCGAGCCAGAACCCTCCTCAGCAGGGCTCAGTCCTGGCAAGACTGAGTCCCCGGCAAGGGCTGACACCAGCGCAACCGGGCCCACGCGACTAGATGAAGTAGTGCCGAAGAAGAAAATGGTGCAACACCCAGTTTACTTCGTCAGCTCCCTCTTGCAGGGGGCTAGGTCGAGGTACTCAGGTGTGCAAAAATTGCTCTTCGGCCTCCTTATGTCCTCGAGGAAGCTGCGTCATTACTTCCAAGCACACGAGATCACCGTTGTCACACGCCTCCCATTGCAACGGATACTGCATAACCCAGATGCAATGGGGAGGATTGTGGAATGGGCCCTGGAGCTATCAAGTTTTGGTTTAAAGTTCGAGAGTACCTCGATGATTCAGAGCAGAGGCTTGGCGGAGTTCGTTGCATAATGGACCTCGACGCCTGATGAAGAGGTACAGGAGACCACTCTCATCGGCAAGGAAACGAGCCGCAACTGGATCATGTACTTTTATGGGGCTTTATCGCTGCAAGGCGCCGGTGCTGGCATGCTGCTTGTCGCACCCACTGGGGAGCACCTCAAGTATGTCATCCAAATGCACTTTCCCCGGGAGATGTCAACTAACAACACCGCCGAGTACGAGGGCTTGCTTGCCGGTCTCAGGATTGCAGCGGACCTCGGAGTCAAAAATCTCATCGTCAGGGATGATTCACAGCTCGTCGTCAGGCAAATCAACAAGGATTATCAAAGCCCGTTGATGGAATCTTACGTCGATGAAGTGAGGAAAATGGAGGAGCGCTTTGACGGGATACAGGAGGATCATGTCCCCTGAGTGGAGAATGACATCACCGACTATCTGTCGAAGCATTCTGCCCTCAAGCTACCTATGGAACCAGGTACTTTTGTGCTTCGGTTAACTCAACCATCTGTCGAACCATCGACAGAGCAGAACAAGAGGAGGAAGCTATCCCCCGGCAAGTCCTTCCCCACCGAGCTCCCTGGAGCCGCTAGCGAAGGAGTATCCACGGACGCCGAGCCTGCCGTGGGACAACTGACTCCGGCGGGGCACCAGGCCCTTGTCGCGGAGGCAACCGTTCCCACGACAGAGGAAATGCCTTTGGTCCTCACCATCGGGCCACAGGCTCTGGCATGGGCGCAACACACCGTTTGATTCCACCAAATAGGAGAGCTTCTTGAGGAGCAGGAAGAGGCAGAGAGAGTAGCCCACCGGTCCGCTCTGTACCAATTTGTTGACGACGTCTTGTACAGAAAAAGACCAAATGGGGTGAAATTAAAGTGCATCTCCCGGGAAGAAGGACTAGAGATGTTGGCAGAGATACACAGAGGCATTTGTGGCTCCCACATAGGGTCAAGGGCCCTTTCTGGCAAGGCTTTCCAGCAAGGTTTCTTCTGGCCCACTGCCCTCTAGGATGCGACGGCACTAGTAACCAAGTGTGAAGCCTGCCAGTTCCATTCGAAAAAACTTCATCAGCCAGCTCAGGCCTTGCAGACAATCCCTCTCTCCTGGCCATTCTCGGTCTGGGGGCTCGACATACTGGGCCCCTTTACCCGTGCCGTCGGGGGCTTTGAGTACTTGTACGTTGCAATCGACAAGTTCACAAAGTGGCCTGAGGTGGAAGCAGTGAGGAAGCTGACAGCGCAGTCAGCCATCAAGTTCTTCAAGGGGCTAGTTTGCCGTTTTGGTGTGCCCAACAGGATCATCACTGACAACGACACACAGTTCACAAGCCACGCCTTCATGCAGTACATCGAGGATCTCGGCAGCAGGGTCTGTTTTGCTTCCATGGCACACTCACGAAGCAACAGCCAAGCAGAGAGAGCAAATGCTGAAGTTCTGCAAGGCTTAAGAACGAAGAATTTTGACAGGCTGCACAAGAGTGGAAGGCGCTGGATTGACGAGTTGCTGGCGGTTCTTTGGTCGATTAGGACGACGCCAAATCGAGCTACCAGCCAGACACCCTTTGCCATGGTCTACGGGGCAGAAGCAGTTCTCCCCATGGAACTCATATGCGGGTCACCTCGAGTGCTTGCTTATGATGAGCTTGAGTAAGAGCGATTGCGGCAAGATGACGCAACGTTCCTTGAGGAAGATCGTCTTCGGGCGACTGTGAGAGCAACACGCTACCAGCAAGCCTTGTGTCGCTAATGGTAACAGGAGGCAAGGGACACAATGTTTACCCAGGTTCGGGCCCTCTCGATGGAGGTAAAACCCTACTTCCTACTTGATTGATATTGATGATATGAGTAGTACAAGAGTTGATCTACCACGAGATCGTAGAGGCTAAACCCTAGAAGCTAGCCTATGATGATTATGATTCTGATCGTCCCTCTAAGGACTAAACCCTCCGGTTTATATAGACACCGGAGGGGGCTAGGGTTTACATAGAGTCGGTTACAAAGAAGGAAATACAATATCCGGATCGCCAAGCTTGTCTTCCATGCAAAGGAGAGTCCCATCCGGACATGGGATGGAGTCTTGCGTCTTGTATCTTCACGCTCCAATAGTCCGGATACCGCCTAATCCAGGACTCCCTTAGTAGCCCCTGAACTAGGCTTCAATGACGATGAGTCCGGTGCGCAGTTTTGTCTTCGGCATTGCAAGGTGGGTTCCATCTCCAATTTCTCCAAGGTAGTTTCCGAACACTTAAACCGTGTCCGGATCTGCAAGATGCCCTTCACATACCACCGTAGAGAGAATGATATTTCACAAGTGTTATCTATTGACAACTTTAGACAAAGCGACATGATACTACGGTCGAGTCATTATTCGAACCGTTTTCCCACAACTAGCCTTAGCGCATATCGCGAGGCGGTTTCCTCTGCATGTCTTGCCGAAGCAGAGATCGTGTCCCCTTATTGCAAGATTCTCATCAATACGGGTATGGGTAACCCAAACGCACCGCTAATTGCAGCGAGTGGAGAACGAGCGGGTTCCACCAGGCAAGTGGGGAGGCACAAAATCTTTTACCGCCTCTATAAAGGGATAAGGTCTCCTCCTTCTTACCCACGCCCTTTCCCTCTGCTAGTCCATTCCCCTCTGCTCGAGCCCTAGCGCCCAAGCACTCTTCTTCTCCACCGAAGAGAGGTTCTCCGAAGATGTCCGGATCTGGAGCAGGAGGCAAATGGATGGCCTCTACCGTCCAGGAGAAGGATATCAACAGGCTCCGAGAGGCCGGGTACCTGGTCAAAAAGATCGGCCACCGTCTTTCGCTGGCAGGACAGATCGTCCCTACTCCGAAGCCCCACGAGAGGGTCATGTTTCTTCTTGATTTTGTCCGTGGGCTCGGGTTTCCCCTTCACCCATTCGTTCGCGGTATCATGTATTATTACGGGATTGACTTTCATGATCTGTCCCCCAAATCTTTCCTTAATATCTCGACGTTCATCATCGTGTGTGAGGCTTTTCTCCGAATTTCGCCTCACTTCAGCCTATGGCTGAAGATTTTCAATGTGAAGCCCAAGGTGGTGAGTGGTGAGCACGCCGAGTGTGGCGGCACCATGGTGAGCTAGATGCCCAAGGTTGTATGGCCAACGGGCGCCTTCAATGACTCCGTCAAGGAGTGGCAGCAACAGTGGTTCTATATCACCGAACCGCGCGGCAAAAAGTGGGCTGCGGCTCCTAAGTTCAGATCCGGAGCCCCATTGCGGCTCACGTCCTGGCCCGAGAAGGGCCTGAACTGGTCCTCATCCGATGAGCTGTCACTGCTCCAGACGCGCGTCCAGAGTGTGGTCGACAAGGATGTCAAACTCGTCAACGTAGTCCAGGTGATGTAAGTTCGCCTGGTTCTCCCTTGCCAGCGTCGAGCCTGCAATTTGTGGGAATACGACCCAACCGAGCACCAGACCCTTCGGGAGCTCTATGGTTCCTCCCACAAGGATATCTGGAAGGTGCTCTTTAAGTCCAGCAAATCATGGCCGGGCTCCGCCGAGGACTGTGGGTATCAATTATCCCACTCTGCAAGTCCGGTAAGTTATTGCTATGCTCTGTCCATCCACGCTTCAGTTGGCATGTCCTAAGGGAGACACTTTTATAATGCTTTATCATAACCCCAGGTATGGATAAAAAAGGTGGAGCGGATACACTGTCCTGCCCCGCTGCCGGAGGAACCGGCCAGACCTCTTCCGACGAAGATGCTGGTCCCAGCGCCTTACGAGGCGCCGGAGAAAGAGGCTTCCAAGAAGGTCAAGAAGACTCGGAGTGGCCTCCTTCATCGCGATGCTTCGGACGCAAAATCCGAAGACTCCAGCGACCATCCTTCTTCCGAAGACGAAGAGGAGGAGGAGGAGGAATACGAGCCTCCCGCAGGGGGTGGGAAGAAAAGGATGGCCTCCTCATCCCTAGAGGCCGAATCGCCAAAGAGGAGGAAAGGTTCCCTCCCAGAGGCATCCACCACGGCTGTTGATAGCAGCCCGGAGTGGGATCCCAGGGTCCAGCCCCTGGAAAAGTCGTAAGTATACGAAATCCGAACACGCATACGCAACAACGACATCATCACCATCATGTTCGAGTCGCCCAGTAAGAAAACCACCCCCCTCGATCTGATTCCCCCCTTTGCTCCTCGTTGTTCGCTCTTGGTTCCGTCGGTGACCCTGGTCTGGATGGATGGATGGACAGATCAGGATAAGATCACAGACTTTGAGATGAAGCTCATGGACATCGACAATGGGCACCTCAGGATCCCCGACTCCGAGTACCAGGCCATCGCCTGCATGCCGTCCTCCGAGTTCTCCAGGATCTGCAAGGATCTTAGCAGCATCAGCAACGCTGGTATGCTGAATACCAGCTTCCTGTAAAAGAAATCGGCTACACTTGTCGTCTTTGTTTCCTGTAAAAGAAATATGCTGAATACCAGTTTCTACCAGTCTGACGGCGGCTTGTGTGCATTGTAGTTATTATCTCTGTCACCAAGGAGGGTGTTAAGTTCTCTAATGCTGGAGACATTGGAACTGCAAACATCGTTTGCAGGCAGAACAAGACTGTTGACAAGGTATCTTGTGTTGCTTCTCCCCTGCTTAGTACTGTGAATCTGTTTCCTCTCGGCATTTATATAGTGTGACTTTTTAGATATACTGCATACTGAAAGTTAAGAACCCCAACTAAACTGTTCTCAATCTGATTGCTTGCTGGTTACTCAGTTTTTATATCTGGACATAGTGTTGTAGTACACTATTGTGTTCCTATGATGTGAAAGTTATGGTCTGAATAGCTTTATATTAGGATCTGCTTGAGTCTTTATGATGTTCTCTCTTAGTATCATGTCATGAGCTGTGAGTCGTGCATATATAACTGAGCTGTATAAGGCCAACAAGTTTTTTTTGCCAATTAGCTTTCCGTGTGCATGATCTTAATCCCCATAGCACTAAGAGAGGACCTTACTGATTCCCATATTACTAATTTCTGTATCAAACATTATTATTCTGTATCGATGTGCTAGCTCTGTCAAATATAATCAACGTGCCTATGTTCCATTTTGCTATTTGTACTTGGATAGAAAAGCTAAAATCTGTATAGTGCTCTGTGTGTAATACCAAGTTGTTCATGTTATTTACAAACTACTGTTATTATACACAGATCCACAACACCTTACATTACACATTTGAAATTAATTAAAATACATCTAAACACAGTGCTTCAACACAGATTTATCCTAGGATTATACCTGAGACATTAGTTTGTTTTTATGCTTTTGTTTCCCATAGGGCTTCAAGCGTGTTTATTAACTCGATTTGTTGTTATTCTGTTTAACAGGAGACTGTAGCAGAAGCAGAGAGGACGGATGCTACACCGACTCCACTGAGGCGCTCATGTTGTCTCCGTAAACTGGCTTTTCCTTGAGCCAAGACAAACACGGTGCATTTTGGTGATGATTCTTCATGTGGTGCTGAGAGCTGTGGGAGACATCGCCTAGTTGTAACCCAACTATGCTATATTTGGTGTTGTAGCTATAATGGCCTGATGTGCAAACGTATATGTGCTGTTGTGAGTATTTCATTGAATGATTTCTGGAATTTAATCACTTAATCAAGATAATATAGATTGTTTGCTGTTCAAATGCATAAACAGAAGTATGTGAATGAAAATTACTAATTGTTCTACTCTGATCAAATAATATGTGGGCTCTAAAAAGGTTGTGGCCCAAACAACAATGGACAGGAAACTAGTGGACCAATCTTTAGAAAAAAAATTGAAACTGTTGAGCTAGAAAGGCCACGGCCCAAAACTAAAAAGGCTGAAATGTTGGGCTTGGCCCATGTAACCGACCAGAATTGACAACAAAAAATAAATATAAAAAGTTGAATTATTGGGCTCGGCCCATGTAAAACACTGAATTGGATCGGGTTGATTCTTATCAAGGACCTTTTCAATTGGTCTTAAATTTGCCACGTCAGCTTGCCATGGTGGATCTGGCGTGGTGTGAGCCGTGATTTTTGGTCATAAATGTCTATGACCTTTTCAGAAGAGAGGTCCTTAGTTTCCATTCTTGACAGTCAGCTTTCGACCATCAGTTTTTGGTCACAAGAAGGTCACAAACAGAAAACAGTGACCATTCAGTGACCAATAGTGAAGGTCACAAGATAGCATATTTCTTGTAGTGCTTCGTGGGTTGTAGTCTCCATCAACGTGGATGTACGATAGCACCACCTATAACCATGCCAAAAATCTCCGTGTCTACACTGGGTTTGCTCCCTCTAAACTCCCCCTTTACCTTTATATGCAATGTTTTTACATTCCGCAACTATACTCTTAGACTTGCATGTGTAGGTTGATTGCTTGACTTGTGCTAAGTTGCTAAACTCTGCCAAGACTTAAAACTGGGAAAAGGCTAGATTTTTATTTGGTCAAGTAGTCTAATCACCCCTGAGGGAGTCCTGGACTAGGGGGTGTCCGGACAACCGGACTATCATCGTCAGCCGGACTCCAAGACTTTGAAGATACAAGATTGAAGACTTCGTCCCGTGTCCGGATGGGACTTTCCTTGGCGTGGAAGGCAAGCTTGGCAATACGGATATGTAGATCTCCTACCATTGTAACCGACTCTGTGTAACCCTAGCCCTCCCCGGTGTCTATATAAACCGGAGGGTTTTAGTCCGTAGGACGAACAACCATTACAACAATCATACCATAGGCTAGCTTCTAGGGTTTAGCCTCCTTGATCTCGTGGTAGATCCACTCTTGTACTACCCATATCATCAATATCAATCAAGCAGGAGTAGGGTTTTAGCTCCATCGAGAGGGCCCGAACCTGGGTAAAAACATCGTGTCCCTTGTCTCCTGTTACCATCCGCCTAGACGCACAGTTCGGGACCCCCTACCCGAGATCCGCCGGTTTTGACACCGACATTGGTGCTTTCATTGAGAGTTCCTCTATGCCGTCACCGATAGGAAGGATGCCTCCTCCCGTCTTCAAGGACGGTATTTTTGCCAAAGGAGCCTTGGCCGCCGGCCAAACTATCCGGCTAGGTGGTTTTCTTATGACCGCCGGTCCGGCCACCGCTTCGACAATGACCTCTCAGGTCGTCAAAAGCAATCTTCACGTCAGCTCGGAATTCGCCGAGCGGCTGGATCCAATAGAGCTCTCGTCTGTAAACGAGCTCTTGGATCGCATCGCCGCCCTGGGAGTCGCTATAGACTACAATCAGATTGAGCTTAAAACCGATCTAAGAGAGATTAACTCTCCCCAGGTCACCCACCACGTTGCAGTGGTAGAGGAACAACGCGGTGACTCTTCTCCTGTATTGAAAACTAGTCATGTCCGGGCTCCCGAATCCTCCATGCCGGATTCCCGCGGAGGGACGGACTTTGATCAAGCACTGAACCTAAATTCAGGCATCGGACCAAACTCGTTGGACAACATCCAGCAATCCAAGCTTCCAAATTTGGAAACTTCTCGGCCCTTGAGCCTCGAGATGGGTAGGGTGCCGGACTTAATTCCACCCACCCACCCAGACATATGCGATCTATCCCTAATCCGGCAAGAGCCTGCTGAAACAGTACATCACTACTGGGCCAGATTCCTCATGGTTATGAACAAGATAAAGGACTGCCGAGAGGAAAACGCAATCTCAATTTTTTGCAATAATTGCACGGACGAGGGAATCTTGAACGCCGTCAGCCGTCGTGAAATTACACGCTTCACAGACCTAGCGTCCGTAGTACGAAAGTACTGTGCGATGGAGAGTTTCCGGATAACCGAAAATAAGTTTTGGGACAATCTGGCCCCGAATACAACCCTAGTCCGCAACAAAAGGGTGCATTACACTCAGGCACCAGGTACAAAAACCAAAAAGCAAAAACCCCACAAAGGGCACGGAACCGTACTGGAGGGATGGCTTAGCGGACCCTGTAAAATTCACTGTACAGAGGGCGCCGTCCCAACACATAGCCTCCGAGCATGTTGGATATTACGGCAGGTGGCCAAAAGTGGCGAGGAGCTTCTAGCCCCGAAAAACCACTCCAACAATACAGGTACGGTATCAACAGTCTTCGAGACTTTCGCCTCCTCAGGCGCACCGAACACTTCAAGTGGACGGATGCTGCCACCGCCGGACTCGAAGAAATAAAAGCCATATTGGCAACAAACCCGGTCCTGGCTGCGCCCAACCTGGGCGAACCAATGTTGTTATACATCGCGGCAACACATCAAGTTGTAAGCGCAGTACTCGTCGTCGAACGAGAGACAGAAGGGCATAAATTCCCTCTTCAAAAACCACTATACTACGTATCCACTGTGTTAACCCCCTGCAAGTCCCGTTACCCGCACTATCAAAAGATAGCATATGCGGTGTTCATGGCATCCCGGAAGCTCCGACACTACTTTCAAGAGTGTGCGATAACAGTGGCCTCCGAAGTACCCCTCAACGACATTATAAACAACCGCGACGCGACGGGAAGGATTGCAAAATGGGCCATTGAGCTCTTACCATTCGATATAACTTACAAACCTCGGCGAGCTATAAAGTCACAAGTTTTGGCTGTCTTTGTCGCTGAATGGACCGAAGCCGAACTCCCTAAAGAGTACGGTGCATACTCCAATTGGATTATGCACTTCGACGACTCTAAAATGTTGGTCGGATTGGGGGCTGGCGTCGTATTGACGTCCCCAACTGGGGACACAGTCCAATACGTACTTCAGATAATGTACACGGACTCCAACAACGCAGCCGAACACGAGGCCCTTTTACATGGCCTCCGGATGGCAATCTCCATGGGCATTCAACGCCTAGAGGTGCGCGGGGATTCGAACCTTGCAATATCCCAAGTAAATGGAGACTTTGATGCCAAGGATCCGAAAATGGCAGCATATCGTAACGCTGTCCTAAAAATGTCAGCTCGGTTTGAAGGACTTGAATTCCACCATGTAGCAAGGGATAATAACCAAGCAGCCGACGTACTGGCACGCATCGGAGCAAAACGTGACGCTGTCCCTCCTAACATCTTCCTGGAACGGCTCTTTAAGCCATCCGTACTATGGGAAGAGGAGTCCGGAAATAACAAACCGGAAGCAGCCGCACCAACCGACACAGAGCAATCTGACATAACCGGCGATTCGGCCGATGAAATAACACCTCCAGCCCATGAAATAATGGCAGTAATCGCCCCGTGGACAGAGCCATTCCTAGCCTACTTGCTTAGGCAGGAACTCCCCGAAGACCAAAATGAGGCCCGCTGCATAGTTCGGCGATCTAAAGCCTACAAGGTCCATGAGGGAGAACTTTATAAGAAAAGCACAACCGGAGTCCTTCAAAGGTGTATCTCCGAAGAGGAAGGGCGAAACCTTCTGGCTGAAATTCATGCCAGACTAGGCGGACACCACGCCGCAGCTCGGGCCCTTGTAGGAAAGGCACTCCGTACAGGATTTTATTGGCCGACTGCCCGGGCAGATGCTCAGGACTTAGTCCAAAGATGCGTTGGTTGTCAGCTCTTTGCTAATCAGAGCCATATGCCACCCACCGCCCTCAAGACTATACCCATTACCTGGCCGTTCGCGGTCTAGGGGCTTGACATGGTCGGAACCCTTAAAGGGGGAACCCACAAGCAAAGGTACCTATTGGTCATGGTGGACAAATTCACCAAATGGATAGAGGCCAAGCCAGTTAAAACGGCAGAGTCCGGACCAGTGATAGACTTCATATCCGGGGTAGTACACCGTTATGGTGTCCCCCACAGCATCATCACCGATAACGGCACGAACTTCATGGCCGACGAGGTTAAATCATGGTGCAAAAATATGGGCATTAAGCTCGATTACGCTTCAGTCTATCACCCTCAAACCAACGGTCAAGTGGAACGAGCAAATGGTCTAATAATGAGCGGCATCAAACCCAGACTAGTGCGGTCACTTACGAAATCTGACACGCACTGGGTAGAGGAGCTCGACTCCGTACTCTGGGGGCTGCGGACAACGCCCAACCGTACTACCGGATTCACACCATTTTTTATGGTATACGGCGCAGAGGCAGTTTTGCCCTGCGACATCATTCATGATTCACCTCGAGTGCGCATGTACGAAGAAAGAGAAGCCGAGCTGGATCGGCAGGACAGCTTGGACGCATTGGAGGAAGAACGAGATGTCGCCAAGGCTCGTTCCGCATTCTATCAGCAGCAGGCTCGAAGATATCAAAGCAGAGAAGTACGGGCCAAGACTTACAACGTTGGCGAACTAGTTCTACGCCTGCCGGACAAGAAAAAGGACAAGCTCAAGCCCAAATGGGAGGGCCCCTTCATTATCGATCAAGTCCTGACCGGCGAAGCGTACCGCCTACGAAATGCGTCGGACAACCGACTCGAGCCGAACCCATGGAACGCAGCCCGCCTCAGAAGATTCTATGCCTAGCGCCGGACTAAGAGTTCGTCCCCTTCCCCCGTCCAAATTTTTACACTTCAGCTGTCTTTTGTTTCTCTTTCTCCTCTCAACCTTTTTTCTAAAAAGCCCTTAAAGGCCTACTTGCGCATTGTTCACACACACTTGATGTGCCATCCGCACTCATTATACCTGGGGGCTTCTTTACCAGAAGCTTAATTATGAGGGCTTCATGCCCGGCACATGTGTCAAGCTTCCACATGTACCTTTCATTCACCATTATATGCATCGATATGACTTAAGTTTTGGCCAAGCTGGGTTTCCTGGCTCCTGTGCTTACCCCTACGTTCCCGATTGTTCGGCTAGGAGGTAAAGGGAGCACCTCTACGATTGTTACTGCCGGGTCAGCCGGATGTGTACATTAGACTGGGTGAAGCCGAAAGCTAGCGTTCTTAAGGCAATATTCGGTCGGTGACTTGAAAGATGATTTTTTACCTACTTATTTATCTGCCCCCAGATGTTTTCCTGCTTTTTTCGTAGTAGGACATGCACTTTAGGGCATGCCTCCCAGGGAAAGGAACCCTTAACGGAACTATTCTCCCTGGAAGATGTTTCTTACTAACCATGTAATATAACATAACTAGTTGGGCACTTGTCTGATAAAGCACTAATGACCCCTACGCCTGGTCTCCATGCATGCCCCGGCTGTTTCTTAACCGAGAAGGTATTCGGACACACTCCGGACTCTAGGGTCCCAAGGTTGAAGCGAAAAGGTCGGCAAAGACAAACGATCTACAATCCGGCTAGAAGGCATTTTACATGTCATTTTAAAATACATTGTCAAATCGACTGACTGTATTCCTCCTCAATCCCGTCTAACAGGCTGTCTAATTTATAGTCCCATTGGGAAAATTTAGCGGCCAACTCTACTTGGCCATATACTAAACTCACAGGGATCTCCTTCCCATCGGGCCCCACAGGTCCGACCTCGGCCATGTGGTTGGGGTCCGCCTTCTTGTACCGCGTCTTCACCATGGCCCAGGCCTCCCTGGCACCTTGGCGGCAGGCCGAAATCTTCCACAAACGGAAGCGCTGCCGCATTCCCTGAAGCTTCTCCGCAAGCTCCCCAAGGCCTTCGGGCAGGGAGAGGGCTGGCCATAAATCCTGGACGACACTGCTCATTGCCTGCCGAACTCGTTCGAGCAGCTGTAATAGTTCGGGAAGTTGATCACCCGTCGATACGGGCATCTCCTCTGCAGGGCGACCTGTGAGTATACCTACAGACATATTTTTTCAATTGACTTCCTCGCCGAACTCTTCATTTCAAAGGAGTTCGCTCAAGCACTTACTATAGATGCCGCGACGAAGCCGCTGATTCTCCTTAACGGAGCCAGACAGCTCGGCCCGAACGCCTTTCAGCTCTTCTCCAAGCTGGGCGTGGGCATCCTGGAGCTTGTTCCTTTCCTGCTGCACCTTATTCAGCACCCTCTCGCCGGCCTTCAGCTGGCGCAGTAGTTCTTGCCTGTCCGGATCTTGTCCGGCATCACCTGCAATGTCATTATTAGATTTGTGCGCACGCCGCACACCACTTATCTTTTTAAAAAATAATGTGTTACCAGGAGGGGTCTCCGTGTTTCCTCCTGCGGCAGCAAGTGCGGCCTCGAGTTGGGCCTTACACTCTTGCAGCTCCTGAGACAGTTGGGTATTCTTCTCCATAAGATCCTGCATTTCAAATGATCCTTAAATCAGTTAATATAACTACTTTAAGTCTCGAGGGCTACTGGCATATACAACTATTAAATTCTCTTACCCGTATGTCTTTTACATACTGCTCTGTGGCTCTGGTCAAACCATCTTGAGCAGCACGGAGGTGCGCGTCCCCCGCGTTAAAGGCATTCAACGCCTCAGGGGAAAAGCACGCGTCACGAAAAACGGTCCGGCGGCGCCTGTGGTTCATGGTGCTCTCCACCTCAGACTTGGTGGCGGACAGTCTGTCGGCATCCTCCGTTGGAGGAGTATCTGGCTCGCGCCTTGTGCTCGCCTCCCCCCTCCAGACCAGGTGCTGGAGCTTGGCTGGTAGAGGCTGGGTTGGCAACCTCTACACCCGCAGTCCGGCGGGCGCTTTTTCTCCTACAAAAGTTATGAGCATTCAAATATTTCCTAGGAACGTTGCTCTAAATAACAAACTGTGAGCTATACCTTTGCGGCGACGTTTCAATCTGCGCTGCGCTCCTCTTCCGCCTACTGGGCCAGACTGACCCCTGTTGGTCAGCCGCCGCGGGCTCGGCTTCCCGCCTTGGAGGCGCCTCCTGCAAAGCGCCCTCGTATACGGTGGTCGGAATTGAGCAAGGAAGGAATAATGGTGTCAGGACTTCGGTCACAATCACCTGGGAAGCCGGATATAGTCTGGGGTAGTCAGCCGTAATGGCGACTAAAGCATTATCCATGCTGAGCTGGTGGAACACCCCGTCGATTAGCTCCACCTTTATGTCCGGATCCTCTTCGGAGGCCGGATCCTGGGATCTCTTTGGATCCTCAGGTTGCGGAGCTGGACTAAGCATGCCCTCCACAACCCGACGTAGCTCCTGCGTCGAAAACATAATATAAGAAATTTAAACTTCGAAAGCATGGGTCGGGCACACGGAGTGTTCGCTTACCCAACGCCGGGGATTATTCATGGAGAACCCATTCAACGGGTTCGTCTGGAGGAAGTCCTCCTTCTCCCCCTTGTACAGGCCGGACATGATCTTCGCCAGGTCCTCGGCCAAACCCGGCCCTTTGCGGCCATGAAGGGTGGCATCATACTCCCCGTTGAAATCCCACATAGGGTAGCCCCTGTATTGCAGCGGCTCCACCCCCCGCATAATGCATGTTGCCATGACTCCAATCATGGTCAACCCGGAAATGGGCCAGTAACCTTATCCGGCCCATCAAATAATGGACGCTCTTGTCTTCCTCCAGTTGGGGGTTCCGTGGGCGCCAACTAAGGCGTTTCTTCAGAGAAGCATTACTGAACTCCGGGAGGCCGATCCGAACAGGGTCCGGCAGCAGAGCGTCTTCTATGTAAAACCATTTCGAAGGCCAGTCTTCGGACGCCTTCTTAGGGGTCCCGGATGGATATCCGGTCCCAGCGATGCGCCATATTTCGGCGCCGCCCACTTGATATATGGACCCCTCGTGAGAGCGGGGTACAAGGCAGAACAACCTCTTCCACAGTGCAAAATGGGGCTCAACGCCCAGAAACAGCTCGCAAAGAGCTACGTAACCTGCGATATGCAGGATAGAAGCAGGCATGAGGTGATGGAGCTGGAGTCCATAGAACTCCAGGAGCACGCGGAGGAACGGATGTATAGGAAATCCGAGCCCCCTTATCAGATAGGGACGAAGCATACCCGCTCCCCTTTGTTGGGATTTGGGGTAGCCTCCGCTTGCTTCCCACCTTGGTAGGTGGCCAATCCGGCTCGAACTGGGACCATGAAGGCCGGAAGGAGATATCCCTCCGCTTGGAGCGTCACCAGCTCGCTGTGCGGGACAAAACATCTCCGCCAGTCTCCTGGCAGAGGGCTCGGAGCGCGAGAGAAGGAGCCGCGTCGACGGTCCATGATGGAATGGATTTTTGGTCGGAAGCGCTCCGATGAGTACTCGCGGAAGGAAGATGGTGTGATTTGGATCTGGATTCTTGCCTCTCTTATAGGCAGATTATTTGCACAGCTAGGGGGTAAAACATAAAAGATACCCTGGCTTTTCGCATTCGTGCGACGCGTGGAAGATGGCCATTATTGGGCGTGGAAGCCAAGAAGCGCAACATTGATAAGGAAGCCGGACATTGTTCGGCAGGTACATGGAACTTAAGGGAGAACCCGCCTTGCAGCGCCGAAGACTATAAACGCGCTGGACTTATCGTCATTGAAGCCTGGTTTGGGGGCTACTGAGGGACTCCTGGACTAGGGGGTGTCCGGACAGCCGGACTATCATCGTCAGCCGGACTCCAAGACTATGGAGATACAAGATTGAAGACTTCGTCCCGTGTCCGGATGGGACTTTCCTTGGCGTGGAAGGCAAGCTTGGCAACACGGATATGTAGATCTCCTACCATTGTAACCGACTCTGTGTAACCCTAGCCCTCCCCGGGGTCTATATAAACCGGAGGGTTTTAGTCCGTAGGACGAACAACCATTACAACAATCATACCATAGGCTAGCTTCTAGGGTTTAGCCTCCTTGATCTCGTGGTAGATCCAGTCTTGTACTACCCATATCATCAATATCAATCAAGCAGGAGTAGGGTTTTACCTCCATCGAGAGGGCTCGAACCTGGGTAAAACCATCGTGTCCCTTGTCTCCTGTTACCATCTGCCTAGACGCACAGTTCGGGACCCCCTACCCGAGATCCGCCGGTTTTGACACCGACAACCCCCCTCTAGACATACTTTCGATCCTACAAGTGGTATCAGAGCCTTGGTCTCCATTTGCCTTGATTTCCATATCTTTGGTGATAATAGCCTTGGTTTTGAAGGAAATATGCCCTAGAGGCAATAATAAGTTATTATTTATTTCCTTACATCATGATAAATGTTTATTATTCATGCTAGAATTGTATTAACCAGAAACTTAGTACATGTGTGAATACATAGACAAAATTAGAGTGTCCATAGTATGCCTCTACTTGACTAGCTCGTTTATCAAAGATGGTTATGTTTCCTAACCATAGACATGTGTTGTCATTTAATGAACGAGATCACATCATAAGGAGAATGATGTGATGGACAAGACCCATTCGTTAGCTTAGCATTATGATCGTTACACTTTCATTGCTACTGCTTTCTTCATAACTTATACATGTTCCTCGGACTATGAGATTTGCAACTCTCGTATACCGGAGAAACACTTTTGTGTGCTATCAAACGTCACAACGTAAATGGGTGATTATGAAGATCCTCTACAGGTGTCTCAGAAGGTATTTGTTAGGTTGGCATAGGTCGAGATTAGGATTTGTCACTCCGTGTTTCGGAGAGGTACCTCTGGTCCCTCTCGGTAATGCTAATCACTATAAGCCTTGCAAGCAATGTGACTAATGAGTTAGTTGCGGGATGAAGTATTACGGAACGAGTAAAGAGACTTGCCGGTAACGAGATTGAACTAGGTATGATGATACCGACGATCGAATCTCGGGCAAGTAACATACCGATGACAAAGGGAACAATGTATGTTGTTATGCGGTTTGACCAATAAAGATCTTCGTAGAATATGTAGGAACCAATATGAGCATCCATGTTCCACTATTGGTTATTGACAAGAAATGAGTCTCGGTCATGTCTACATAGTGCTCGAACCCGTAGGGTCCACACGCTTGACGATCGGTATTATGAGTTTATGTGTTTTGATGTACCAAAGGTAGTTCGGGTTCCCGGATATGATCACGGAGATGACGAGGAGTCTCAAAATGGTCGAGACATAAAGATCGATATATTGGATGACTATCTTTGGACATCAGAATTGTTTCGGTTGAGTTTGGGCATTTACCGGAGTACCGGGGGGTTACCAGAATCCCCCGGGGAGTGTATGGGCCTTAGTGGGAGAGAGGAGAAGGTGGCCAGGTGGAGGGCGCGCCCCCCCAAGCCCAATCCGAATTGGGTGGGGGGCCCTTTCCTTCTCCCTCTCTCCTCCTTCCTTCTTGTCCTACTCCAACTAGGGAAGGGGGAATCCTACTCCCGATGGGAGTAGGACTCCCCTTGGGCGCGCCATAGAGAGGGACGACCCCTCCCCTCGTCCCCTCCTTTATATATGGGGAAGGGGGGCACCCCATTGACACACAAGTTGATTGTTTAGCCATGTGCGGTGCCCCCATCCACAGATTTCCACCTTGGTCATATCGTTGCAGTGCTTAGGCGAAGCCCTACGCCGGTAGATTCATCATCACTGTCATCACGCTGTCGTGCTGACGAAACTCTCCCTCGACCTTAGCTGGATCTAGAGTTCGTGGGACGTCACCGAGCTGAACGTGTGCAGATCGCGGAAGTTCCGTATCTTTGGTGCTAGGATCGGTCGGATCATGAAGACGTACGACTACATCAACCGTGTTGTCATAACACTTCCGCTTATGGTCTACGAGGGTACATAGACAACACTCTCCCCTCTTGTTGGTATGTATCACCTAAATGGATCTTGCATGTGCGTAGGAATTTTTTTGAAATTACTACGTTCCCCAACAGTGGCATCCGAGCCAGGTCTATGCGTAGATGTTATATGCATGAGTAGAACACAAAGAGTTGTGGGAGATAATAGTCATACTACTTAGCAGCATGTCATACTTTGATTCGATGGTATTGTTGGATGAAGCGGCCCAGACCGACATTACGCGTACCCTTACCCGAGACTGGTTCTACCGACGTGCTTTGCACACAGGTGGCTAGTGGGTGTCTGTTTCTCCAGCTTTAGTTGAACCTAGTGTGGCTACGCCCGGTCCTTGTTGAAGGTTAAAACATCACACTGGACGAAAAATCATTGTGGTTTTTGATGCGAAGGTAAGAACGGTTCTTGCTAAGCCCGAGCAGCCACGTAAAACTTGCAACAACAAAGTACAGAATGTCTAACTTGTTTTTGCAGGGCATGTTGTGATGTGATATGGTCAAGACATGATGATATATAAATTGTTGTATGAGATGATCAGGTTTTGTAAAAGTTATCGGCAACTGGCAGGAGCCTTATGGTTGTCGCTCTATTGTACGAAATGCAACCGCCATGTAATTGCTTTACTTTATCACTAAGCGGTAGCGATAGTCATAGAAGCAATAGTTGGCGAGACGACAACGATGCTTCGATGGAGATCAAGGTGTCAAGCCGGTGGCAATGGTGATCATGACGGTGCTTTGGAGATGGTGATTAAAGGCACAAGATGATGATGGCCATATCATATCACTTATATTGATTCCATGTGATGTTTATCCTTTATGCATCTTATTTTACTTAGTACGGCAGTAGCATTATAAGATGATCCCTTACTAAATTTCAAGGTATAAGTGTTCTCCCTGAGTATGCACCGTGGTGCTAGTTCTTCGTGCTGAGACACCACGTGATGATCGGGTGTGATAATCTCTACGTTCACATACAACGGGTGCAAGCCAGTTTTGCACATGCAGAATACTCGGGGTTAAACTTGACGAGCCTAGCATATGAAAATATGGCCTCGGAACACTGTGACCAAAATGTCGAGCATGGATCATATAGTAGATATGATCAATGTCGGTTTCAAAACCGGCGGATCTCAGGTAGGGGGTCCCGAACTGTGCGTCTAGGCGGATGGTAACAGGAGACAAGGGACACAATGTTTTTACCCAGGTTCGGGCCCTCTCGGTGGAGGTAAAACCCTACTCCTGCTTGATTAATATTGATGATATGGGTAGTACAAGAGTAGATCTACCACGAGATCAAGGAGGCTAAACCGTAGAAGCTAGCCTATGGTATGATTGTTGTTCGTCCTACGGACTAAAACCCTCCGGTTTATATAGACACAGAAGAGGGCTAGGGTTACACAGAGTCGGTTACAATGGTAGGAGATCTACATATCCGTATTGCCAAGCTTGCCTTCCACACCAAGGAAAGTCCCATCCGGACATGGGACGAAGTCTTCAATCTTGTATCTTCATAGTCTACGAGTCCGGCCAATGACGATAGTTCGGCTATCCGGACACCCCCTAGTCCAGGACTCCCTCAGTAGCCCCTGAACCAGGCTTCAATGACGACGAGTCCGGCGCGCATATTGTCTTCGGCATTGCAAGGAGGGTTCCTCCTAATTCATAGAAGATTGTGAACACCAGGATAGTGTCCGGCTCTGCAAAATAAATTCCACATTCCACCATAGAGAGAATAATACTCACACAAGTTCGATCTGCTGACGTATTTCGCAGCATGACGTCACACCACGGCCAAGCCTTTACTCGAATCGTTTTTATTGTTCACCTTAGCACGCTCAGCGAAGCGGTTTCCTTGGCACGTCTTGTCAAAGCAGAGATCGTGTCCCCCTTATTCCGGGATCCTCATCAATACGGACGTGGGTAACCCAACCGCGCCCGTTGGCACGCCCCTTCCATCGAAGGCGAGTCCCAAACGGTTACGGGGACGGCTCTTGGTATTCAACCCCTTTATAACGAGACCAAGGCCTGTTCCTTTTCTTCAATCCTCAATCGAATCCACCCCTCGCCCCGAGTTCCAACACCCAAGGCTCCAGATTCAGGCGCTTCGGACCTTCGACAATGCCCGGCTCCGACCTACAGGGCCGGTGGATGCCCTCTTCCGTCACGGAAGAAGATGTGCTAAAGCTGAGAGACGCCAGGTATCTAACCGGCAAAATTTCGCATAGGCTGCCCGCCCCAAGGCAAGTCATTCCCACTCCCGAGCCTGGTGAGAGCGTGGTGTTCATGTCTCACTTCCGTCGGGGTTTAGGCTTCCCAATGGACCCCTTCGTGAGGGGGCTCATGTTTTACTATGGGCTGGAATTCCATGACTTGGATCCGGAGTCCATCCTCCACATCTCATCGTTCATTGTTGTATGTGAAGCCTTCCTCCACACCACTCCTCACTTCGGATTGTGGCTCAAGACCTTCAACGTGGAGCCGAAGATGATCGAGGAGCGGCAGGCAGAGTGCGGAGTGGCAGTTATAAGCAAGAGAGCTGACGCTCCGTGGCCCGAGGGCTGTTTTCAAAAGGAGCTCGGTTTGTGGCAACAGGAGTGGTTCTACATCACCGCTCCCAGGGGCACCAGATGGGTGGCGCCACCTGCCTTTCGCTCGGGCCCCCCACAACGGCTGGCATCATGGGTCAACAAAGGGCTTAACTGGGGGCCGTCCAAGGACGTGCCATTATTGCAGGGCCGTATTCGAGACCTCCAAGAGAGGGAGATCAATTTGGTTGTAGTGGCGCAGGTCATGCTGATTCGGCGCCTTCTGCCCTGCAAACGTCGCCCCCTCCGCCTGTGGGAATTCAATCTGGAGGTACCGCGAGCTCTCCAACACTTCATGGGTGCGACGCCCGTGGAGATGTATAAACTGTTCTTCGGATCACAAGAGATGTGTCCGGACTTGACCGAGGACGCAGGCCTGAGCTGCAATCGCCCAGATACTCAAGTAAGTAGTCTGTGCCTGGACACGCTGTCCATACATTTACCATAAACTTGCCCTTTAACCAGCTATCCCTTGAAGAGGAGTGGATAGCAAAAGCAAAGCTGATATGGTGTCCGGCCCCTCTCCCTGAGACCACGCTAGATCCTGTGTTAATCAAGATGCTGGAGGCTGCGCCTTCAGAAGAGGGCGAAGGGGAAAACAGGAAAACCACCGCCTCCACTAAGGAGGCTCTTAAGAAAGAGGGGATCGAGAATCCCTCCCTCTAGGGGGAGAAGAGGACCGCTTCTGAAGATCCGGAGGCCAAGGCCTCAAAGCGGGGGAAGAAGTCTTCAGCAGAGGGCCCTGAGCCCGGAGAAGCCCCGACCGCACTGTTTCCCCAAGGGAATCAGCCCTCTAGCGAGCCGTAAGTAGAAAGGGGAGTTTTATAATAAGGGACATCCCTGTTTTTATTTCTGAGGATAACCAAAGTTTTTACCTTGTAGTTCGGATCTCAGCCCTTCTCAGCAGAGCTCATCTTCGGGGGATCTTTGTCCGGAGATGATTGAGAGCGAAACGCCTCCATCTGCCGCACCATCAGGCGGGGCGGACGACCCTGAGGTGTCGTCGTGGAGGGTCTCCCCGAGTCCGGCGGGGCCGGAGAGTTCGGCACCAACTGGTGTACGGCCGGAGGAGCTGAAGGATCTACTCGGGCGGGCGTCTATCTCAGAAGATCACCGTACGTTGATGAGTACGGTGATTGAAAGGATTTCATCCGCTGAGAGCAGGTTGCATGAGGCCGTCAGAAGTTTAGTGACAAGGTTTGTGGTACATGAAAATGATATACCTTTTGACAGTTTTGCACATAGAATGCACCCTGTATAGATAGTAGCCCCTGAGACTCGGTACATTGTCGAAAGTGACAGCGTGCCGAGGACCATAATCTCAGTTATAAGATGTCGCCCTTCCCATATAGGTGGCAGAGCGTTCAGTGGCCAGCCGGACTGATGGAGTTGCTGAACTGAAGAAGCAACTTGACGTTGCGGATGCGGACATCGCGCTTGTCAAAAAACGACTTGACGAGTCACAAGGTATGTGGCTTCTCCGCGGACACCTGGTAAGGGAGCTTGACGCCTGTGCCTTACCACATATACGCTTAATGCAGATGACACCGCTGCTATGGAGGACCTTCGGGCGGAGCTTGCCCGAGCAAAGGAGCTAGCCAGAAAAAGTAATGCGGCTGCCTTGAAGGCGGCCGAAGAGCTAAAAGCCGAGCAGGCTGCTCACTGCCGAAGCAGGGAGGAAATGGCCGAAATGGCCGTGAAGCTGAAGGATGCTACCAACCGCTATGAGTTTCTTGAAAGAGAACGCCGAGCGGAGCAAGAGGACCTGAAGAAGGCCACCGCCGAAGCCAAGAATGCCCGCTCCGCGATGAGGGCTATAAAGGAGGAGCTACGTCAGGCCGGGGATATTGCGGCTGGAAAGCCCTTTCTGCTGCGTAGGAAGTTCATGGATCCGAAGTATGCTCAGTTGGGCCAGTTGTGGGGTGTGGAGGATGCTTATCTGAATTTGGCGGCGAGTGCGGCTGACGCAGTCGCACAAGGCCAAAAGGATCACAGAATGGAAGAGCTTTTTTGGTCTCAATTCCATAATCCGGAGCAACCACTTCCGTTAAACGATCGGTTGGCTAAGTGGGCTGAGCTGAACAGGTTGTCCAGACTTGCCATGAAGGATGTCCTGGCTCATCTGTGGCCGAAAAGGCCCGAGCCGAAGAGTTATTTTGGCTTGGTGCAGCAGTTCCTTGATGCGGTGCCGCATATCAAGGCGATGAAGCGGTCGGCATGCATAGATGGTGCACAGATGGCTCTCGCCTGTGTCAAAACATACTGGGCAGAGATGGAGGCCACCGACGTTGCATCCCGGGATTCGGACAGAAGCCGATTACCCGCTGAGCACTATTTTGAGGAAGTCCTGCAGGGCGCTCGTTTAATAGAGTCGCGGTGCTCAAAAAATGTTATGTTCAAATGACATGTATGATTTGTAAAACCGTGTTTCAAATATAATATGAGGGCTTTTTATACTTGTGCGTTCAAGTGTTGAAATACCTCCTGTGCAGCCGTTAACGTATATGTGTATATAACCTGAAAGATGGCAGTCTTCGGCTCCAGCCCCCACGCACATAGTGCGGGGGTGTTTGCAAAAAAGCGCATTTTCACACTTAATCCAACGTCTTGGTCCTGTGAAGGAGGTGATAGCGTAGCAAACTAGGCAACCGGACTATAATGCTTTATCACTTTCACTTAACCATAGGAGTTCGATGGTGGGGCTACTATATAGCCCCTAGGGGCACTGCGCTCTCCGAATTTCGGGGCACGTATGTGCCTGACCGGGAAACGATCCTTCGTTAAAGCGGAGGAATTCTAAACATTCCGGTGGTCGATCGAGTGGTTGACCAGTCTCTCGCTATATCATCACAATCAGTTTTCGGCTTTCTCTACTGAGGTGCTCACCCGGGCGAACCGGGGCACAATCGCAGTAGTTCTCCTGGTGCCGTGTTAGCCGATAGAGCGGAACTTAAGGCAGCAAAACACAGGAGCCGGGCAAACCCGACATTTGACCAAAGACATGATTCGGAGCTGATGCATATAAGGCGTAACTCGAGACACCGAACACTCCCTAAGGTATTCGGTCTTTATGAAAACGGGCAGAACAATGCCCTAAGCCCCTAGTGTCCAGGTACGCGCAAAAATTTCTGACGCGGCCGATGCCAAAACGCCAGATTCCTCCTTGGTTATAGCAAAAAACTGGGGGATGTGTATCAACAAGAGATAGTAAAAAAGGTTTACGCAGGGTCTTAATCTGAAAAGAAACCTTGCATCAGGTCCCTACTACATGTCTGCGCCTGTGTCTCCGTTGTGCCGTATCCTGGACGGGTGTCACACGGTGTTCATCTGTAAAAGAGAAGAACTTAGTTGGAAAAGAGTTCATGCGAAAGATGTATTTTGAAATGAACAGAGTATGATTCAAAGAATGAATAGAATTGAGCTTTATTGTCTCTTTTTGTGCATGCGTGGAGCCCCTTGTAAAGGGGTACGCGGCTAGTAAGCCCCTTGTTTATTTATACCGGGCTCGCCTAACCGTGTCCGGGGTCTGAATGACCTGTTTTAGGGGCTTTGATCAACAAAGCCGGATTAGTGTGTGGCTGTCAAGGCAGTTTCATGTTCTTTCGCAGTCGAGGAACACTCGAAGTTACCATTTAATGAGATGATGCCGCGTGGACCGGGCATTTTAAGTGTAAGAGACGCGTAATGCGGTATTGCGTTAAAGCGGGCGAAAGCTTCGCGTCCCAATAGTGCTTGATAGCTACTTTTAAATGGGGCGATATGGAAGATTATCTTTTCGCGATGGAAGTTGTCGGATGAACCAAACACAACTTCTAGTAGTAGGGAGCCCGTACAATTGGCACATGGGCCTGGCGTCACTCCTTTAAAGGAAGTGTTGCTATGGCGAATTTTGGTTGGGTCTATCCCCATTCTGCGGATTGTGTCCTGGTATAGCAGGTTTAGATCACTGCCGCCGTCCATTTGGACTTGTGTAAATTTTAGTCCGTCGATTATAGGATCCAATATCAAAGTAGTCCATCCTGCGTTTCGTATACTTCCGGAGTAATCCTGATGGTCGAAAGTTATTGGTTTTGACATCCAGTTTCGGGACTCCGCTGGGGTGGACCGTGTGGCGCGTACTTTAGTGGGCGCCGCTCTATTTTTCCTTGTTATCACTTGAAGTGAATTCACTGTTTTGACCTCTTGTGGGAATTTTTTTTGTTTTCTAGTGCTCTGCTTGTGGGGTTCGTCATCGTCCTCACTTGGTGTGTCGAGCCCCTTGTGTTCGGCGTTAAGTCGGCCGGACTGCTTGAAGACCCAACAATCTCTGTGGGTATGGTTTGCAAGCTTCCCGGGGGTACTGTGGATTTGACATATTCTGTCCAAGATTTTGTTTACGTTGGATAGCTCGTCGCTGTTGTCCTTGAGAGGTAGTGTTTGCGGTCAGTCGACTATTTGGTTCTTTTTGGTGAGGAACCTGTTCCAGAATTTGCGGGATGACTCTCCGGGCTGTTGAGTTATGTGACTTAAATCGTCTGCATCCAGAGGGTGGACATAAGTCCCCTGAAAATTTGCCCGAAATGCATCCTCGAGCTCTTCCCAACTTCCAATGGTATTTTCTGGGAGGCTTTTGAGCCAATGCCGGGCTGGCCCTTTGAGATTGAGGGGTAAGTATTTTATGGCATGGAGGTCATCTCCTCTAGCCATATGTATGTGTAGGATGTAATCCTCAATCCAGACTCCGGGGTCTGTTGTTCCGTCGTATGCCTCTATGTTTACGGGCTTGAATCCCACTGGAAATTCATGATCCAGTACCTCATCGGTGAAACATAGGGGGTGTGCGGCGCCCCTGTATTTGGGGTACCGTGATTTTCGAATACTCGACGTGTTGTGTTGCTTTCTGGAGCTTTCTTTCTTGGCCCATAGATGGACCTGTCCGGGCCATCCTTTTTGCGAGGATCCTTATGTGGATCGTGTGCCGGCTTGTGTGCGGCGCTGCTTGCCGCTCTTTGTCTATCATGTGGTCGTCTATCCGACCGGGCGGCCTCTTTGTTTTTTGATTGTGGGGGCTCTACGGCCTCCTCGTCAAATTCGGGCAATAGTTTGCGCTTCGGGTAGCTCTTTGCTTGGCGGCTATCGCCGTATTTGTCTGCGCTCTTGAGTACTTTGCTCCATCTCATTCTGAGTACGTCTTCCGCTGTTTTGAGCTTTCGCTTCTGCTTCTTCAGACTTTGTGCAGTGGCGACGAGCCTTTTGTGAAGGTTCTTCTATTCCAACGATGTGTCCGGCGTGAGATCATCCGGACTGTTGTTTTCGCCGGGGATGGGATGTTTATCCAATTCATCCTGTTCGGATGGTTGCTTGGTGGCATGTGCGTCGTCCACTGGTTCGCCCTGCTCTACGGCTGGGTCTGTATGGGTGCTGTCGTTGTCGAGGCGGGACTTTGGGCGGCGCTTGCGTCGCCGTTTCAGCTGTTTTTCGGGGGAATTATCCTTCGCAGCGTCCCGTTGTTCCTCGCTATCGCTTCCTTTTGGTGTATCCACCATATATACATCGTGAGTTGAGGTGGCTTTCCAGTGCCCTGTGGGCGCTGGTTCTTGGTCGTCTCCGGCATCATCGTCCATACCGTCGATATCTTTGGAGTCGAAGTCTAGCATGTCGGTTAAGTCATTGACAGTGGCTACGAAGTGGGTGGTGGGTGGGCTTTGAATTTCTTCATCCTCCGCATCCCAACCGTCCTGGCCATAATCCGGCCAAGGCTCTCCTAATAAAGAGAGGCACTTTAGCGAATTCAGGATGTCGCCGAAAGGCGAGTGCTGAAAGATGTCCGCAGCGGTGAACTCCATGATCGGCGCCCAATCAGGTTTGATTGGCAGGAGCGCGGAAGGTTCGGGGTCCGGAGAAGAGTCCGGCACCTTGGAGTCACAAGCTTTACAAGGGACAGGGTCGGTATTCGTCTCCATCGCCATAGCAGCCCCCGAGGCGGTGTCTAGCCACCCATCCTCGATTAGCGCAGTCGGCTCCGAGTTAAGGGTCGGAGCGGACTCTTGTGCGGCCTCCAGGGCACTGTCCGGCAGCAGAGCTAAATCATGCCCATCGTGACAGTGTGGCGTGCTCGGCTGTGGCTCGAATCCGTCGAAGATCAAGTCTCCGCGGATGTCGGCCGTATAGCTTGAACTTCCAAATCTGACTTAATGGCCAGGGGCGTAGCTTTCGATCTGCTCCAGATGGCCGAGTCAATTGGCCCGCAGTGCGAAGCCGCTGAATACGAAGATCTGTCCGGGGAGAAAATTTTCACCCCAGACTGCATCGTTGTTGATGATCGAAGGAGCAATCGGGCCTATGAGCGACGACACAGAGGAACTCTCAATGAAAGCACCAATGTCGGTGTCAAAACCGGCGGATCTCGGGTAGGGGGTCCCGAACTGTGCGTCTAGGCGGATGGTAACAGGAGACAAGGGACACGATGTTTTTACCCAGGTTCGGGCCCTCTCGGTGGAGGTAAAACCCTAATCCTGCTTGATTAATATTGATGATATGGGTAGTACAAGAGTAGATCTACCACGAGATCAAGCAGACTAAACCCTAGAAGCTAGCCTATGGTATGATTGTTGTTCGTCCTACGGACTAAAACCCTCCCGTTTATATAGACACCGGAGAGGGCTAGGGTTACACAGAGTCGGTTACAATGGTAGGAGATCTACATATCTATATTGCCAAGCTTGCCTTCCACGCCAAGGAAAGTCCCATCCGGACACGGGACGAAGTCTTCAATCTTGTATCTTCATAGTCTTGGAGTCCGGCCAATGATGGTAGTTTGGCTATCCGGACACCCCCTAGTCAAGGACTCCCTCAATCAACATATTGATGTTCACCATTGAAAACTACTCCATCTCACGTGATGATCCGACATGGTTTAGTTGATTTGGATCACGTGATCACTTAGATGATTAGAGGGATGTCTATCTAAGTGGGAGTTCTTAAGTAATATGATTAATTGAACTTTAATTTATCATGAACTTAGTCCTGGTAGTATTAGCATATCTATGTTGTAGATCAATAGCTCGCAATGTAGCTCCCCATTTTATTTATGATATGTTCCTAGAGAAAACTAAGTTGAAAGGTGTTAGTAGAAATGATGCGAACTAGGTCCGTGATCTGAGGATTATCCTCATTGCTGCAAGAAGTATTATGTCCTTGATGCACCGCTAGGTGACATAACTATTGCAGGAGCAGATGCAGACGTTATGAACGTTTTGACAAAGCTCGGTATGATGACTACTTGATAGTTTAGTGCACCACCTTTACGGCTTAGAACCAGGACTTTAAAAATATTTTGAACGCCATGGAGCATATAATATGTTCCAAGAGTTAAAATTGGTATTTCATAATCATGCCCGTGTCGAGAGGTATGAGACCTCTGACAGTACTTTGCCTACAAGATGGAGGAGAATAGCTCAACCAATGAGCACGTGCTCCGATTGTCTGGGTACTACAATTGCTTGAATCAAGTGGGAGTTAATCTTCTAGATAATATAGTAATTGACAAAGTTCTCTAGTCACCATCACCAAGTTACTAGAACTTCATGATGAACTATAATATGCAAGGGATGATGATAGTAATTCCCGAGCTCTTCGCGATGCTGAAATCGGCGAATGTAGAAATCAAGAAAGAGAATCAAGTGTTGGTGGTTAGCAAGACCACTAGTTTCAAGAAAAGGGAAAATGGATAGAAGGGGAACTTCGAGAAGAATGACAAACAAGTTGTCACTCCCGTGAAGAAACCAAAGCTAGACTCAAGCCTGAAACTAAGTGCTTCTACTGCAAAGGAAATGGTCACTGGAAGTGGAACTACCATAGATACTTGGCGGATAAGAAGGATGGCAAAGTGAACAAAGGTATATTTGATATACATGTTATTGATGTGTAGTTCACTAGTGTTTAGCAACCCCTCGGTATTTCATACTGGTTCAGTTGCTAAGATTAGTAACTCGAAACGGGAGTTGCAAAATAAACAGAGACTAGTTAAGGGCAAGGTGATGATGTGTGTTGGAAGTTATTCCAAGGTTGACAAGATCACCATCGCACACTCCCTTTACCTTCGGGATTAGTGTTGAACCTAAAATAAATGTTATTTGGTGTTTGCGTTGAGTGTAAATATGATTGGATCATGTTTATTGCAACACGATTATTCATTTAAGTCAAAGAATAATTGTTGTTCTATTTAAATGAATAAAACCCTCTATGGTCATACACTCAATATAAATAGTTTATTGAATCTCGATCATACTGATACACATATTCATTTGAAGCCAAAAGATTCAAAGATAATAATGATAGTGCAACTTATTTGTGGCACTGCCATTTAGGTCATATTGGTGTAAAGCGCATGAAGAAACTCCATGTTCATGGGCTTTTGGAATCACTTGATTATGAATCACTTGATGCTTAAACACCATGCCTCATGGGCAAGATGACTAAGACTCCGTCCTCCGGAACAATGGAGCGAGCCACTGACTTATTGGAAACAATACATGCCGATGTATGCGGTCCAGTGAGTGTTGAGGCTCACGGCGGGTATCATTGTTTTCTGACCTTCACAGATGATTTGAGCAGATATGGGTATATCTACTTGATGAAATACAAGTCTGAAACATTTGAAAAGTTCAAAGAATTTCAGAGTGAACTAGAGTATCATCGTAACAAGAAAATAAAGTTTCTACGATCTGATCCCAGAGGCAAATATTCGAGTTACGAGTTTGGCCTTCAATTAAAACAATGTGGAATAGTTTCACAAACTCATGCCACCTGGAACACCAATACATAATGGTGTGTCTGAACGTCATAACCATATTTATTGGATATAGTGCAATCTGTGATGTCTCTTTCCGATTTACCACCATCGATTTGGGATTATGTATTAGAGACAGCTACATTCACGTTAAAAAGGGCACCGTCTAAATCCGTTGAGACGACACCGTATGAACTATGGTTTGGCAAGAAACCTAAGTTGTCGTTTCTTAAAATTTGGGGTTGCGATGCTTATGTGAAAAAGTTTCAACCTGATAAGCTCGAACCCAAATCAGAGAAGTGCATCTTCATAGGATACCCAAAAGAAAATGTTGGGTACACCTTCTATCACAGATCCGAAGGCAAGATCTTTGTTGCTAAGAATGGATCCTTTCTAGAGAAGGAGTTTCTCTCGAAAGAAGTGAGTGGGAGGAAAGTAGAATTTGATGAGGTAATTGTACCTTCTCCCGAATTGGAAAGTAGTTTATCACAGAAATCAGTTCCAATGATTCCTACACCAATTAGTAAGGAAGCTAATGATGATGATCATGAAACTTCAGATCAAGTTACTGTTGAACCTCGTAGATCAAGTAGAGTACGTTCCGCACCAGAGTGGTATGGAAATCCTATTTTGGAAATCATGTTACTAGACCATGATGAACCTACGAACTATGAGGAAGCGATGATGAGCCCAGATTCCGAAAAATGGCTTGAGGCCATGAAATCTGAGATAGGATCCATGTATGAGAACAAAGTATGGACTTTGGTTGACTTGCCCGATGATCGGCAAGCCATAGAGAATAAAATGGATCTTCAAGAGGAAGACGGACGCTGATAGTAGTGTTACTATCTACAAAGCTCGAATTGTCGCAAAAATGTTTTCGACAAATTCAAGATGTTGAATACAATGAGATTTTCTCACTTGTGTCGATGCTTAAAAGTCTGTCTGAATCGTGTTAGCAATTGCCGCATTTTATGAAATTCGGCAAATGGATGTCAAACCTGCATTCCTTAATGGATTTCTTAAAGAAGAGTTGTATATGATGCAACCAGAAGGTTTTGTCGATCCTAAAGGTGCTAACAAAGTGTGCAAAGCTCCAGCTATCCATATATGGACGATGCAAGTATCTCGGAGTTGGAATATACGCTTTGATGAGTTTATCAAAGCATATAGTTTCATACAGACTTGCTGTGAAGCCTGTATTTACAAGAAAGTGAGTGGGAGCACTACAGCCTTTCTGATAAGTATATGTGAATGACATATTGTTGATCGGAAATTATGTAGAATTTTCTGGAAAGCATAAAGGAGTGTTTGAAAGGAGATTTTCAAAGAAAGACCTCGGTGAAGCTTCTTACATATTGAGCATCAAGATCTATAGAGATAGATCAAGACGCTTGAGAAGTTTTTTCTTCAATGAGTACATACCTTGACAAGATTTTGAAGTAGTTCAAAATGGAACAGTCAAAGAAGGAGTTCTTGCCGGTGTTGCTAGGTGTGAAGTTGAGTAAGACTCAAAGCTCGACCACGGTAGAGAGAGAATGAAAAATCATTCCCTATGCCTCAGCCATAGGTTCTGTAAAGTATGCCATGCTATGTACCAGACCTATTGTATACCCTGCCCTGAGTTTGGCAAGGGAGTACAATAGTGATCTAGGAGTAGATCACTAGACATTGGTCAAAATTATCCTTAGAGGACTAAGGAAATATTTCTCGGTTATGTCGATGCAAGCTTTGACACCTATCTAGATGACTCTGAGTCTCGATCTGGATACATATTGAAAGTGGGAGCATTTAGCTAGAGTAGCTCCATGCAGAGCATTGTAGACATAGAAATTTGCAGAATACATACAGATCTGAATGTGGCAGACCCATTGACTAAACCTCTCTCACAAGCAAAACATGATCACACCTTAGTACACTTTGGGTGTTAATCACATGGCGATGTGAACTAGATTATTCAATCTAGTGAACCCTTTGGGTATTGGTCACATGGCGATGTGAACTATAGAGTGTTAAATCACATAACGATGTGAACTATTGGTGTTAAATCACATGGCGATATGAACTAGATTATGGACTCTAGTGCAAGTGGGAGACTGAAGGAAATATGCCCTAGAGGCAATAATGAAGTTATTATTTATTTCCTTACATCACGATAAATGTTTATTATTCATGCTAGAATTGTATTAACCAGAAACTTAGTACATGTGTGAATACATAGACAAAAATAGAGTGTCCCTAGTATGCCTCTACTTGACTAGCTCGTTTATCAAAGATGGTTATGTTTCCTAACCATAGACATGTGTTGTCATTTGATGAACGGGATCACATCATTAGGAGAATGATGTGATGGACAAGACCAATTCGTTAGCTTAGCATTATGATCGTGACAGTTTCATTGCTACTCCTTTCTTCATGACGTATACATGTTCCTCAGACTATGAGATTTGCAACTCTCGAATACCGGAGAAACACTTTTGTGTGCTATCAAATGTCACAACGTAAATGGGTGATTATGAAGATGCTCTACAGGTGTCTCCGAAGGTATTTGTTGGGTTGGCATAGGTCGAGATTAGGATTTTGTCATTCCGTGTTTTGGAGAGGTATCTCTGGGCCCTCTCGGTAATGGTCATCACTATAAACCTTGCAAGCAATGTGACTAATGAGTTAGTTGTGGGATGAAGTATTATGGAACGAGTAAAGAGACTTGCTTGTAACGAGATTGAACTAGGTATGATGATACCGACAATCGAATCTCGGGCAAGTAACAGACCGATGACAAAGGGAACAATGTATGTTGTTATGCGGTTTGACCGATAAAGATCTTCGTAGAATATGTAGGAACCAATATGAGCATCCAGGTTCCGCTATTGGTTATTGACCGGAGATGAGTCTCGGTCATGTCTACATAGTTCTCGAACACGTAGGGTCCGCACGCTTAACATCCGGTGACGATCGATATTATTAGTTTATGTGTTTTGATGTACCGAAGGTTGTTCAGAGCCCCGGATATGATCACGGACATGACGAGGAGACTCTAAATGGTCGAGACATAAAGATCGATATATTGGATGACTATGTTCGGACATCGGAATGGTTCCCGTTGAGTTCGGGCATTTACCGGAGTACCGGGGGGGGTTACCAGAACCCCTCGGGAGTGTATGGGCCTTAGTGGGAGAGAGGAGAAGGCAGCCAGGTGGAGGGCGCGCCCCCCAAGCCCAATCCGAATTGGGTGGGGGGACGCCCCCCCTTTCCTTCTCCCTCTCTCCTCCTTCCTTCCTCTCCTACTCTAACTAGGGAAGGGGGGAATCCTACTCCTGGTGGGAGTAGGACTCCCCTTAGGCGCGCCATATAGAGGATCACCCCTCCCCTCCTCCAGTCCTATATATACGGGGGAGGGGGGCACCCCATAGACACACAAGTTGATTGTTTAGCCGTGTGCGGTGCCCCCTCCACAGTTTTCCACCTCGGTCATATTGTTGAAGTGCTTAGGCGAAGCCCTGCGCCGGTAGCTTCATCATCACCATCATCACGCCATCGTGCTAACGAAACTCTCCCCCGACCTCAGCTGGATCTAGATTTCATGGGACGTCACCGAGCTGAACGTGTGCATATCACGGAGGTGCCATATCTTCGGTGCTAGGATCGGACGGATCATGAAGACGTACGACTACATCAACCGTGTTGTCATAATGCTTCCGCTTATGGTCTACGAGGGTACATAGACAACACTCTCCCCTCTTGTAGCTATGCATGACCTAGATGGATCTTGCGTGTGCGTAGGAATTTTTTTGAAATTACTGGGTTCGCCAACAGGTTTCACAACCTAGGAGAGTATGGCGTCTAGCAAGGGAAATTACCACCATAGAGGTCCTTACTTTGATGGTACTAATTTTACTAGTTGGAAGCATAAGATGAAAATGCATATTCTTGGACATAACCCCACCGTCTGGGCTATTGTGTGTATTGGCTTGCAAGGTGAATTCTTCGATGGGAGAGAACCGAATCATGAAGCATCCGCGGAAGAGTTGAAGATGCTGCAATACAATGCTCAAGCTTGCGATGTCCTCTTCAACGGATTGTGCCCCGAAGAATTCAACAAAATCAGCCATCTTGAGAATGCAAAGGAAATTTGGGATACTTTGATTGATATGCACAAAGGTACCGACTCCGTCAAGGATTCCAAATTGGATGTGCTTTAAAGTCAGCTTGACAAGTTCAAAATGAAGGATGGTGAAGGTGTTGCTGAAATGTACTCTAGGCTTGCTCTCATCACAATTGAGATTGCCGGCCTAGGAAGTGAAGAGATGACTGACATATTCATCATCAACAAGATCCTAAGTGCCTTGGATGGAAAATATGATATCGTGTGCACATTGATCCAAATGATGCCCAATTACAAAGACCTCAAGCCAAAGGAAGTCACTGGAAGAATTGTTGCTCATGAGATGTCACTCAAGGATAAAGAAGAGCTTCACAACAAGTCAAGTGGTGCTTACAAAGCCTCATGTGATGCTCCTACATCATCAAGTGAGAAACAAAACTTCAATGAAGAATTGAGCCTAATGGTGAAATTCAACAAGTTCTACAAGAGTAGAAGCAAAGAAAGAAGTTCCAAGTCAAGGTCCTACAATGACAAAAGATCTTCTAGTCGTGAGCATAATTGCTACAATTGTGGAAGACCCGGACACTACTCCAATGAGTGTACGGCTCCCTACAAAAGAAGAGAAGACTCAGCTAAAAGAAGAAGTAGAAGAGAAGAATCACCTCCAAGAGAGAGAAGGAGTAGAGATGATCGTTATGAACGAAGAACCTCTCAAAGAAGCAAGGATTCGGAAAGGAAGGACAAGTCGTCAAGGAGCAACACAAAACGAAGACATCAAGCTCTTCTTGGTGAATGGGTATCCGGCTCCGAATCTAACCATCACTTCGAGAGAAGTTATCACTCCGACTCCGAATATACTCAAGATGAAGGTGTTGCCGGTATAGCACTTGTGTCAACCAACTCCTACGACATATTTGACTCACCAAATGAAGGAATTGGAGGATGCTTCATCGCTAAAGGCCCAAAGGTATCACACCCCGAGTATGTTGATTTCAATAGTGATGAAGATGATTTGCTAGGTGATGATGATTTACTAGTTGACAACTCTAGTGATGAAAACTATGTTGAACTTGCTATTAATCATGCTAATCAAGATAAAACTAATGACAATGATAAGAAGGAGATTGAGCGTCTAACTAAAGAACTAAACACTCTTAAGTTAGCTCATGAAACTACCTTGGAAGATTATCGAGAGCTTTGAAAGACTCATGAGAAGCTACGCTTTGAAAAGCTCAACCTTGAGCAAGAGCATGGGTTCTTAAAAGCAATCAATGATGATCTTCGCAAGAAAAGTTCTTCTTACATTGCCAAGCGTTTACACTTGTCTACTTACATGCCGCAAGTAAAATCTAGCAACAAGAACAAGAAAAATTCTTCTTCTAGTAGTAAAAATAATCTTGTTAAATCCAATATTGTTGCTTCTAGTAGTTCTCTTGATTCCACTAATGATTCTCTTAGCCAAGTTACACTTGAGCAAGAAAATATCTTATTGAAGGTAATTATAGAGAAAGGTGTTTACAAGAGCCTTGCCGGAAGTAAGCAATTTGAGGAAATTATGTGCAAGTAAGGAAGGCACCGGAAGAACCAAGGTGTTGGTTTTGAACAAAAGTTCAATGCCAATGGAGTTGAGTGGGAAGAAGATAAATACCCCAAGACGAAGTCTGTTCCTCAACAAGAGAAGTATGATCCTACTTCTTTCAAGGGGACACAAGCTCAAGATGATCTTCCACCACAAGACCACAAGCAAAAAGGCAAGGACAAGCTTTAAGAGGATATTGATGCATTTGAAGAAGCTCTTAAGACCTTGGTCAAGTGGGTTCCCAAGACTAGATCAAGTTCTACTTCATCAAGTACGACTACAACTCCAAGGATTCCCATCAAGTTGATGTGGATCCCAAAGAAGAAGAACTAGAGAGTTCTTGATGGTGACTCCGCCAACATACTTCACTCATATCATTTTGGCAAGGACAAGTGCAAACAACTTTGACATCTTGCACTAGTTCAAGGAGTCACAAACCCTATTGTTGGTAAGACAATGGACAAGGTAACCTAATGCTTTCATGGACAACATCTTATGTGAAGTTCACTCTATGTCTATGGATATCCTTGTTTGTTCCTTGTGGGACTAACCCATGTAGGTATTGAAAGTGAAACCCACTCCAATGGATTGCCCGAATGATCTACATCAACATTGAGCATCCACATCTTCAACATCTACATGAAGTCATCATCGACAAAACCCAAGATTAGTTCATCCCTCTTAGGGGGGATATCACATCTAGGGGGATCTTTACTCTAAGAATTGAGCTAAAGCAACTCTAATAGTGTGAACACAACAATGCTTTATGTAAAAGTGGTAATCCCACTTTTGCTTAAACGATGAATATGACCTATGATCAAATGTTCTCATTTGACTCCTAAGTCAATATACTCATATATAGATGACCTAGTCATTGCCAATTGCTTGATAGATGCTTGAGTGTTTATGCATGCTTTGCCACATATTTCATTTGCCATTTTATTGTGTGAGCATGTTTACTGCATATTTTACTCTTCGAGGACATCCATTTGTTGTTTTGATTGTTTGGATATTTTTCTTTTGCCAAATGGATGGACAAGAATGCCTAAGAACTTCCTCTAGCTATCTATGCTTTTCTCTTCTCAAACTCTATTCATGCTACATCACAAATTTTGATCAAGTCATATTCGAACCCTCCGTGTGAGGAGCACTCGGAGTCAACGATTTGTCATAGACTTAAACTTCCAAAACCTCTCTGTGCATTTCGGTCTGACTGATTCATCCTTTTCGGTCATACCAAGTTCACTGAGTTGATCTAGGTTTTCAATCTTGGTGTGTCACGCCCAATATGCGACCGTATCCAAAAGGAACTCGAAGGTCCCACCAAGGATAGACCCGCATATTGAAATGCTTTTGCAAGGTGGATATCATTACATCAACATTACATATAGATGGGGATATGTACATAAGGCATACAATGCCACACGAATACAACATC
This sequence comes from Triticum timopheevii, assembly GCA_963921465.1. NCBI lineage: Eukaryota > Viridiplantae > Streptophyta > Magnoliopsida > Poales > Poaceae > Triticum > Triticum timopheevii. The sequence continues at coordinate 114,061,428 of OY997270.1, forward strand.
ATCTTACAAGAGATCAACATCCGACTACGGATGGAACACAAACAAAAACTCAAACGACATCCACCCTGCTAGCCCAGGCAGCCGACCTGGAACCTATCCCCCGATCGAAGAAGAAGCAGAAGAAGAACTCCAAAACAAGCAAACATCGCTCTCGCGTCAAGATCATCGCACAACCTGTACCTGCAACTGTTGTTGTAGTAATCTGTGAGCCACGAGGACTTAGCAATCCCATTACCATGGGTATCAAGACTAGCAAAGCTTAATGGGAAAGGAAGGGGTAAAGTGGTGAGGTTGCAGCAGCGACTAAGCATATCTGGTGGCTAACATACGCAAATGAGAGCGAGAAGAGAAACAAAGGAACGGTCGTGAAGCTAGTAATGATCAAGAGGTGATCCTGAACTCCTACTTACGTCAAACATAACACAGAAACCGTGTTCACTTCCCGGACTCCGCCGAAAAGAGACCATCACGGCTACACACGCGGTTGATGCGTTTTAATTCGGATCAAGTTATCTACAACCGGACATTAACAAATTCCCATCTGCCACATAACCGCGGGCACGGCTTTTGAAAGATAATACCCTGTAGGGGTGTCCCAACTTAGCCCATGATAAGCTCTTGCAATCAATGAAGGATATACCTTCTCCCAGGAAGACCCGATCAGTCTCGGAATCCCGGTTTACAAGACATTTCGACAATGGTAAAACAAGACCAGCAAAGCCGCCCGATGCGCCGACAATCCCGATAGGAGCTACACATATCTCGTTCTCAGGGCAACACCGGATGAAACATCCTACGAGTAAAACCAGACCTCGAGTTTCCCCGAGGGGGCCCCGCAGTCTACTCGGTTCGGACCAGAACTAAGACAAGCACTGGCCCGGGAGGGCTAAAATAAAGATGACCCTCGAGAGAGCGACTCCCAAGGGAAAAGTAGGTGGTGGTGAGGCAAATGGTAAAACCAAGGTTGGGCCTTGCTGGAGGAGTTTTATTCAAAGCGAACTGTCAAGGGGGTCCCATAAATCACCCGACCGCGTTAGGAACGCAAAATCCGGGAACATAACACCGGTATGACGGAAACTAGGGCGGCAAGAGTGGAACAAAACACCAGGCATAAGGCCGAGCCTTCCACCCTTTACCAAATATATAGATGCATTAATAATATAAGAGATATTGTGATATCCCAAACATAACCCTGTCCACCATGGAGCAAACTTCAGCTTCACCTGCAACTAACAACGCTATAAGAGAGGCTGAGAACGGTAACATAGCCAAACAACGGTTTGCTAGGAAGGGTGTCAAAGGTTAGAGGTTCATGGCAATTTGGGAGGCTTGAAGAGCAAAATATAGGTAGCGCAGCAAAGCGATAGAACGAAGCAACTAGCATAGCAATGATAGTAGTGAGATCCAGGGTAGCGGTCATCTTGCCTGAAATCCCACAAGGAAGAAGAACGAGTCCATGAAGAAGATGAAGCCACGAAGACGAACCAAGCGTAGACGAACGAATCCTCACGATCGCAATGAAACAGGAACTATCGAGAAGAAGCACAGAACATGGTAAACACACCACACATAGACAAGACATGATGCACAACAAGCATGATGCATGACCAAGCTACATGAGGCTACTCATGGCAAGAGATGATGCATACAAGAGCAACACATCAAAACAAGTTAAATGAGGCCGGAAACAACATATAACAATTCCGGTAAGTCCTCATATGCAAATTTCAAAGTTGGTCCAGATCTGAACAAACATTAAGTTGAAGTTGTTAAACAGCAGGTTAAAGAGCACCAAAAGGATCTACACAAAATTCTAGTCAAGATACATATAAAGTTCATTTAATTCGGAGCTACAGCCTAGATATGAGCAAAACAAGTTCAACATGGCATTGATGCTAAATGCATCCAAACATCAAGCAAACACCTCAAAACAAGGATGCAACATGATAATATGAAACTTAATGCAAAAGCAAGCAAGTTTCATATAGAGCACACTCAAAACGGAGCAATGGTTCAACACATACGCACTATACAAGTTATAGCAACAATCTGTCCATAACAGCAACTAGGCATATTGCAAGCATCAAAACAATAAGCTACAGCATCTCAATGTAAGAACAAAAGGCATGGGCATGAAGTACAGGTAAAGCATAACAAAACATGAACACTGAACTATCTCCAGAAATCACTAGAACATGCTCCAAAACACATGGCAAGATTGCAAATAATAACAGTTTCAGGCTTAGCAGAAAATAACATCAGGTTGTAATGTTTAGAGCTGTCAAACAACATGTTACAGGAACTTAACATGGCAAACAAAGGCATGGCATGAATCTACTAATCTCATACAACAAAAGTCCCTTACTGACCATGAGCCAAAAGGGCACAGAAAACATGATGGCACCCATGTAAACATGGCAAATAATATGACAGATTCATACATGGCAGGAACAACAATAAGTAGGCATGTTGGTGAGCTTGAACCACTCACCACAGATCAATACATGGCATGGCAAGGCAACCATCAGTAAGAACACACGTTTATGAAGCTAAGCATGGCAAGGGCAAGTTTATAGCATGCTTGGATCACTAACAACAATCATGGCAACATTGAACTTAACGTTAACAGGCTGACAGCAACATTATTTAGCAAGTTTGGAGCAAGATTACAACATGTTACAGTAGGCTATAAATGCAACCAGGGGCATGAATGGATAGAGCATGACATGTATAACAAATCATCCTTAGTGAACATCTCCAGATTATGCATAGAATGACTTGTACCAGCAGGTTTACATAGCAACAAAATATAACAGAATCAGTCAGGAAAACAGCAACAGTAAGTAACCTACTTAACAAGCTTGATGCACTCAGCACACAACTCAAAAAAATACATGGATTGCACTTCTGGAAAGATGGCATGTCATAGATCAAAACTCATGTAGAGCTCATGCTCATAGGATGCACACATCAAACATGGCAAAAATGACAAATGAGCATGTTATAACAGTTTCAGCAGATTAACATCATATAGCACTCTTGCGATGATGATTCAGGCATCAAGATGTACTCAAATGAACATGGTGCAATGGAATGAAATGAAGTACTCGTCGAGGCGAACAATTTGACATAATACACACACGAAACGGAGCACCATGCATGGAGTTATGATGCAATGAATAGGGGCTCAAAATGTTGAAAACATAGGGACTTAGTCAAAAATTTTAGACCTCGGGATCTAGGGTTCGTGTGCTGCAGAAGTCAATGGCGGCAGAGGCGGGTCTCTCCGGCGATGGGGCGACGTGAAGATGACTGGAGAAGGCGCCGGAGGAGCGGGAAAGAGCGGATCCGGCCGGCTCCTTGCCGTATCTGGCCGGAGGCGCGCCGCGGGGGACGGCGGAGACCGGGGCGGCGGCGGCAGACGCGGCTGCGCCGGCGAGGGTGGCACAGCACCGTGGCGATGGCGGCCTGAGGGCGCCGGGGGTGGCCCTGGCCGGCGCGCGAGCGGCGGGGCAGGACGGAGGCGCGCGGAGGCGGAGGCAGCGACCGGTGGCGGGGCCTGCGGTGGCTGGGCCGGCGAGGTCGCCGGAGGCGGCGGCGGAACGAGGCCACCGGCACGGGGGCGGCGAAGCTGCGCACGGGGCGCGGGCGGCGGCGGCTGGGCCAGGCGGCGGCGGCGCGAGGGCCCGCGATGGGCTCCGCGGGCCGGCGGCGAAGTGGGCGCGGGGGCGCCACGTGGCGGCCTCCGGTTGGCTACGGGCGGCGGCGCGGACGTGTCCGGCCGTCACGGACGTGTCCGGTGGCGGCGGGAGGAAGAGGACTAGGGTTTGCACCGAAATTTCGAGGAGGGGCACATATATATAGGTAGAGGGAGCTAGGAGTGTCCAAATGAGGAGCGGTTTTCGCCCACACGATCGTGATCGAACTACCGAGAGCATGGAGAGGAGTTTGATGGGTTTTGGGCCACTTTAGAAGGGGTGTTGGGCTGCAACAAAAGAGGGCTTTTGCGGTTACCCGGTTAACCGTTGGAGTATCAAACGACCTCCAAATGACCCGAAACTTGACAGGCGGTCTACTGGTGCTATACCAAGGCCGCTTGGCAAACCTCGGTCCATTCCTAGACCGTTTAACACCCGCACACGAAAAGAGGTAAAAGATGGCGCCGGGGAACATAGGAGTGCCGGATTGCAAAACGGACAACAGGGAAAATGCTCGGATGCATGAGACGAACATGTATGCAAAATGAAATGCACATGATGACATGGAAAAATGCAACACACAAGCAAATGACATGGCAACGACGGAGAATAACTGGCAGACACCTGGCGCAACGAATCCGTGGCGTTACACGATGCAACCGATTAGAACTTTTTGGTCACACCGAGTTGCAGTAACCGCTTGCGATTCTGCATCTCGGTGCCACCGAGTTGTTCCACTCGGTCACACCGACAGGGTCAGGATATATATACCGACAGGTCAAATTTTTGGAAATTTCTCCAAAACCACTTCACCTGCTCGTGTCCTGCTCTGCTGACTCGGGTCTCCGGATCGTCCTCCCATTGCTAGCGACCTCCCGCCGCTGGTCTCCGCCGCCGTCAACGGAATTCAACCCCGCCGTTGCCGCCGTAGCGAGACCATCACCGGACTAGGGTATGAGTTCAAATCTTTGTATTGTTCCTAACTCAGATTCTTAGCACATAGCAAATGCCATGTTCTTTACCACGTATGAGATCATCCTGTCTAGCAAAAATATCCTTTAGAATAGATTCGATTCGAAAAATTAGGGTTAGGTTTCCGCCGAACTCATCTTGGACCGACCGAGTTGTGGAAATCGGTCTCACCGATTTGGCTCAGGCCATTGCACTTGCACTTTTTGTTCTAACCAAAACTTGCGAATCGGTGTGACCGAGTTCAACTCTCAGTGAAACCCTAGCAAACTCGGAGTCACCGAACTGTGTCTCGGTCTGACCAACTTCACTAGTTTAGACTCCAAAGTTGCTTCGGTGTCACCGATTTTAACAAATCGGTAGCTCCGAAATGCTTTCTGTGGAAAACTAAAACTATGTTTTTGACTCATTTGTTTTGCAAAACCTCTGCACTTTGTGATGCTCATCCACTCTATCTCGTCTATATCTATTCACAGGGTCTGCTGTCAGTTTGCTTTGCCAGAATGTCTGATCAGAGTGATAGCCAGAATAAATCTGAGGAGCAAGTTAACATGAGTGAGGGCACTAGTTCCTCTAGCAGTTCTGATGATGGCAGCAGAAGTACCCCTAGCAGCCTGCCCAAGGCTGCTACTAGGTAGAGGAGGAAGAGAAATTCTGATTCTGAAGATGAAGACTATGTGGCTGTTGAGGATGAAGCCACCTCAAAGAAGAAATTCACTGAGAAAGAGTATGTCACAGTTGCTTCAACCAAGCCTAGTTTAAACAGAAAAGTTCCACCTAAGAGAGTCCCAACATCCAAACCAAGGAAAGTTGCAATAGAAGAAACAATTGAGTTCACTCTTGAACCAAAGGAGGCTGGTGAAGGCAAGAATAGGAAAGAAAGGGTCAAGAAGACCATAGCAAGAGTTATTGGAAAGCCCTCTATGATGAGAGGTCCAGCTGAGGATGAAGAGCAAGAGGAAGAGGATGCTACACCAGCACCTAAAGCTCAAAAGCTGATGGGGGATAACATCAAGCCTGGGGCTGCCCCTTCTAAGCCCAAGACTACCCCCAAAGCTTCTGCTCTAGCTCCCAAGACTGCACCAAAGAGGAGCACAAGGAATATACCAGCTGCTGAGAAGAACAAGGCCCCAGTGCCTGAGATTGAAGAAGAAGATGATGATGAAGCCCAAGTGCTTAGGAAGCTCAAGCCGAAGATTCCTGACCATGATGATAGTCATCGAGTGGCAAAAGACATGAACATTAGGAAGGATGCAGGTCTCAGACTTTAGAGATAAACTGATCCATATGCTGTGAGGAGAAGGACTGCTGTGGATTACAGGTTCCACACTAGAGAACAACATGATTTCTATGAGACCATCTTGCTTGATAAGAAGCCCATTGTTTGTGATATGAAGTGGGCAGATTGGGAATACATTGATGAGAGTGAAGATCATTTTCTAGGTGTGCATGAGAGCTTTAAGCTATGTGGAGTGGACAAGTTTGTGGGTCAGAAACTCACCAAGTGGAATGATGAGCTCATTATGCAATTCTATTCTACAGCTCATTTCTATCCTGATGGCAGAATTGTTTGGATGTCTGAGGGTACAAGGTACCAATCAATAGTTGATGAGTGGGCCAAATCGATCAAAGCCCCTGAAGAGCATGAGAATGACTTGGATGTCTATGGCAAGAAGAAGAAAGACCACAACTCAATGGCAAACATGTACAAGGAAATTCCTGACAAAGTGATGTCTACTACACAACATTCTTCTTGTAGTTGTTGTTGGGCTTCCAAGTGTAGAGGTTTGTAGGACAGTAGCAAATTTCCCTCAAGTGGATGACCTAAGATTTATCAATCCGTGGGAGGCGTAGGATGAAGATGTTCTCTCTCAAACAACCCTGCAACCAAATAACAAAGAGTCTCTTGTGTCCCCAACACACCCAATACAATGGTAAATTGTATAGGTGCACTAGTTCGGCGAAGAGATGGTGATACAAGTGCAATATGGATGGTAGATATAGGTTTTTGTAATCTGAAAATATAAAAACAGCAATGTAAATAATGATAAAAGTGAGTAGAAACAGTATTGAAATGCTAGGAAACAAGGCCTAGGGTTCATACTTTCACTAGTGCAAGTTCACTCAACAATAATAACATAACTAGATCATATAACTATCCCTCAACATGCAACAAAGAATCACTCCAAAGTCACTTATAGCGGAGAACAAATGAAGAGATTATGGTAGGGTATGAAACCACCTCAAAGTTATCCTTTCTGATCGATCTATTCAAGAGTCCGTAGTAAAATAACATGAAGCTATTCTTTCCGTTCGATCTATCATCGAGTTTGTACTAGAATAACACCTTAAGACACAAATCAACCAAAACCCTAATGTCACCTAGATACTCCAATGTCACCTCAAGTATCCGTGGGTATGATTATAGGATATGCATCAGACAATCTCAGATTCATCTATTCAACCAACACAAAGTACTTCAAAGAGTGCCCCAAATATTCTACCGAAGAGTAAGACAAAAATGTGTGCCAACCCCTATGCATAAGTTCACAAGGTCACTGAACCCGCAAGTTGATCACCAAAACATACATCAAGTAGATCACATGAATATCCCATTGTCACCACAGATAAGCACATGCAAGACATACATCAAGTGTTCTCAAATCCTTAAAGACTCAATCCGATAAGATAACTTCAAAGGGAAAACTCAATCAATTACAAGAGATTAGAGGGGTGATAACCCACAAGTGTAGGGGATCGCAACAGCTTTCGAGGGTAAAGTATTCAACCCAAATTTATTGATTCGACACAAGGGGAGCCAAAGAATATTCTTGAGTATTAGCAGTTGAGTTGTCAATTCAACCACACCTGGATAACTTAGTATCTGCAGCAAAGTATTTAGTAGCAAAGTGGTATGATAATAAAGGTAACAGTAGCAAAAGTAATGTTTTTGGGTTTTGTAGTGATTGTAACAATAGCAACGGAAAAGTAAATAAGCGAAGAACAATATGTGAAAAGCTCGTAGGCAATGGATCAGTGATGGATAATTATGCCGGATGCGATTCCTCATGTAATAGTTATAACATAGGGTGACACAGAACTAGCTCCAGTTCATCAATGTAATGTAGGTATGTATTCCGTAAATAGTCATATATGCTTATGGAAAAGAACTTGCATGACATCTTTTGTCCTACCCTCCCATGGTAGCGGGGTCCTAGCGGAAACTAAGGGATATTAAGGCCTCCTTTTAATAGAGAACCGGAACAAAGCATTATCACATAGTGAATACATGAACTCCTCAAACTATGGTCATCACCGAGAAGTATCCCGATTATTGTCACTTAGGGGTTGTCGGATCATAACACATAATAGGTGACTATAGACTTGCAAGATAGGATCAAGAACACACATATATTCATGAAAACATAATAGGTTCAGATCTGAAATCATGGCACTCGGGCCCTAGTGACAAGCATTAAGCATAGCAAAGTCATAGCAACATCAATCTCAGAACATAGTGGATACTAGGGATCAAACCCTAACAAAACTAACTTGATTACATGGTAAATCTCGTCCAACCCATCACCGTCCAGCAAGCCTACGATGGAATTACTCACGCACGACGGTGAGCATCATGAAATTGGTGATGGAGGATGGTTGATGATGACGACGGCGACGAATCCCCCTCTCCGGAGCCCCGAACGGACTCCTGATCAGCCCTCCCGAGAGAGATTAGGGCTTGGCAGTGGCTCCATGTCGTAAAACACAATAAAACTTTCTCTCTTATTTTTTTCTCCCCGAACATGAATATATGGAGTTGGAGTTGAGGTCGGTGGAGGTCCAGGGGGCCCACGAGACAGGGGGCGCGCCCAGGGGGAGGGGGTGCGCCCCCCACCCTCGTGGACAGGGTGTGGGCCCCCTAGTCTTGATTCTTTTGCCAGTATTTTTTATATTTTCCAAAAAGTCCCTCTGTGGATTTTCAGGACAATCGGAGAACTTTTGTTTCTACACATAAAACAACATCATGGCAGTTCTGCTGAAAACAGCGTCAGTCCGGGTTAGTTTCATTCAAATCATGCAAGTTAGAGTCCAAAACAAGGGCAAAAGTGTTTGGAAAAGTAGATACGTTGGAGACGTATCAACTCCCCCAAGCTTAAACCTTTGCTTGTCCTCAAGCAATTCAGTTGATAAACTGAAAGTGATAAAGAAACACTTTTACAAACTCTGTTTTCTCTTGTTGTTGTAAACATGAAAAGCCAGCATTCAGGTTTCAGCAAATATTATGAACTAACCATACTCATAATAACACTTAGGTCTCACAATTACTCATATCAATAGCATAATCAACTAGCAAGCCATAATAATAAAACTCGGATGGCAACACTATCTCAAAACAATCATAACATGATATAAGAAAATGGTATCTCGCTAGCCCTTTCTGAGACCGCAAAACATAAATGCAGAGCACCTTTAAAGATCAAGGACTGACTAAACATTGTAATTCATGGTAAAAGAGATCCAGTCAAGTCATACCCAATATAAACCAATAGTAATGAATACAAATGACAGTGTGCTCTCCAGCGGGTGCTTTTTAGTAAGAAGGGTGATGACTCAACATAAAAGTAAATAGATAGGCCCTTCGCAGAGGGAAGCAGGGATTTGTAGAGGTGCCAGAGCTCGATTTTAAAATAGAGATTGAATAACATTTTGAGCGGCATACTTTTGCAGTCAATGCAACAACTATGAGATGGCTGTATCTTCCATACTACATGCATTAAAGGCAGTTCCCAAACAGAATGGTAAAGGTTTATACTCCCCCAACCACCAACAAGCATCAATCCATGGCTTGCTCGAAACAACTAGTGCCTCCAACTAACAACAGCCCTGGGGGAGTTCTGTTTACTTATTTTGATTTGCTTTGATCTTTTGGATCATGGGACTGGGCATCCCGGTTGCCGGCCCTTTCTCGTGAATGAGGAGCGGAGTCCACTACTCTTGAGAATAACCCACCTAGCATGGAAGATATAGGCAGCCCTAGTTGAAACATGAGCTGCTCGAGTATACAAAACAGAATTTCATTTGAAGGTTTGGAGTTTGGCACATACAAATTTACTTGGAACGGCAGGTACCGCATATAGGCAGGTATAGTGGACTCATATGGAACAACTTTGGGGTTTATGGAGTTTGGATGCACAAGCAGTTTTCCCGCTTAGTACAGGTAAAGGCTAGCAAAAGACTGGGAAGCGACCAACTGAGAGAGCGACAACAGCCATAAACATGCATTAAAATTAATTTACACCAAGTACAAGCATGAGTAGGATATAATCTACCATGAACATAAATATCATGAAGGCTATGTTGATTTGTTTCAACTACATGCGTGAACATGTGCCAAGTCGAGTCACTCAATACATTCAAAGGAGGATACCATCCCATCATACCACATCATAATCATTCTAATAGCATGTTGGCACGCAAGGTAAACCATTATAACTCATAGCTAATAAAGCATGGCACAAGAAACTATAATCTCTAAATGTCATTGCAAATATGTTTACTTCATAATAAGCTGAATCAGAAACGATGAACTCATCATATTTACAAAAACAAGAGAGGTCGAGTTCATACCAGCTTCTCTCATCTCAATAAGTCCATCATATATCGTCATTATTGCCTTTCACTTGCACGACCGAACGATGTGTATAATAATAATAGTGCACGTGCATTGGACTAAGCTGGAATCTGCAAGCATTCAACTCAAAAGAGAAGACAAAATAATATGGGCTCTAAGTTAAATAAACAATCATGCATATGAGAGCCACTAAACATTTTCAATATGGTCTTCTCGACCCCCAAAGAAATGAAAAGAAAATAAAACTATTTACACGGGAAAGCTCCCAACAAGTAAGAAGAAGAACTAGAAATCTTTTTGCATTTTCATTTTAATTTCTACTACAAGCATGGAAATTAAACTAACTATTTTTTTTTGTTTTTCTCAAGGTTTATCAAACACACAAGAAGAAAACTAGAAAAATAAAATTAAACTAACATGGATATTACAATGAAAGAGTATGAGCACCGACAACTAGAATAGTGTGTGAACATGAATGTAAAGTCGGTGAGAAATACGTACTCCCCCAAGCTTAGGCTTTTGGCCTAAGTTGTTCTAGTACCAAGGACCGCCTGGCTGATATCCGTAGTTGTAACTGGGGTCGTACCGAGATGCAGCGGCAACCGCCTCCTGAGCTGCGGCGTGTTGGCGAGCTGCCTCCGCTCTCTCCTCATGTTCAGCTGCTTCCTCCCTGGTGAAAACATATCTTCCTTTTGCCTGATAATCAAAAAGGTGGGGAGCAGGAAGAGTAACATGGACGATGTTGCGTCTGTCATAGATTAGTCGATAATGGAGGAATTGTTCATTCCTCCTAAGAAATTGATGATTGACCATAGCGACATAATCTAAATAAGCAGGAGGTATCATCATATCCCCCTCTTGTGGGGCTGTACCAAGATAATTAGCTACACAGGTTGCATAAATTCCTCCGAATAAATTTCCCTTTCTACTATTATTCTGCAACCTATGTGCAACTATTGCCCCCAAGTTATAACCTTTATAACCTAACACAATACTCTTGAGGGGACACAGAGATCAGGGACACACATGTGACATGCTTCACCTTTACCGTTAATGCATCTACCAATGAAGAGAGCAAAATAATGTATAGCAGGAAAATGAATGCTCCCTATGGTAGCTTGTGCTATGTCCCTGGATTCTCCCACAGTAATACTAGCAAGGAAATCTCTAAATTCAGATTTGTGAGGATCATTAATATTACCCCACTGCGGGAGTTTGCAAGCAGTTGTAAAATCCTCTAAGTCCATGGTATAAGATGTACCATAAATATCAAATATGACACTAGGAGAATTATGCGTACATTTATATTTAAACCTCCGCACAAAGGAATCAGTCAATTGATAGTACTGAGGACACTTATGTTGTAAGAAGTCCTCCAGCTCGGCATTACGCACAAACGCGTCAAATTCCTCCTTAAAGCCTGCTTCGACCATAAAATTATCGGATGACCACTCACAAGCCCGTACATCCGCGTCCCTCGGCAATTCAACATCTTGCTCACGTATAGCAATCCTGGGCCCTTTCTTCACCAAGGAACCACCTTGGTACATTCTCCTAGACATAATTCTTTTTCTGAAAAATTCCTGAAATTTTAGTAACTTCAAAATAAAAGTGAATAAAACTAAACAAAATTGATAGCAACTACTCCTACAAGTGCCTAGAGCCTATATCATGCATTGGAATTGCTTGGGACCTCATAAATTCAACATGCAAGCTCAAGAACATGGTCACCTATGCAGCAAAAATTTGAAATGAATAAAGCACTAGAACAAAAACTAATTGGACCAATGGAGGAGTCACATACCAAGCAACAATCTCCCAAAGCAGTTTTGTGAATGGAGCTTTGAGCACGGAGATCGAAAATCGCAGCAAAATGAGCTAGAACTCGTGCTTGAGCTGGATGGGGATTTTTTTTGGGTAGAAGATGAAGTGTGTGGGTGCTGGCATAAGTGGAGGGGGGCCACCAGGGGCCCACGAGACAGGGGGCGCGCCCAGGGGGAGGGGGCGCGCCCTCCACTCTCGTGGTCTGGTGCTTGCCCTCCTTTTCAGTGCCTAAAATCCTCAAATATTCCATAAAAAATCATACTAAATTTGCAGGGCATTTGGAGCACTTTTATTTTCGGGCTATTTTTTTATTGCACGGATAATTCAGAAAACAGACAGATAATACTATTTTTGTTTTATTTATTCTAAATAACAAAAAGTAAAAAGAGGGTACAGAAGGTTGTGCCTTCTAGTTTCATCCGTCTCATGATCATCAAAATGAATCCAGTAACAAGGTTGAACAAGTCTTGTTAACAAACTCATTCCAAATAACACGGAACTAGAGAAATTTCGAATAACACTAAGTTACCTCAACGGGGATATGAAAATCCCCAACAATAAGAATATCATACTTTTTCTTGACAGTAGGAAGAGGAAATTCAAAACCTCCAATAATGATAGTTGGAACTTTTCTAATAGAATTGATGCTATGAACTTGAGATTGTTTCCTCGGAAAGTGTACCGTATGCTCATTACCATTAACATGAAAAGTGACATTGCCTTTGTTGCAATCAATAACAGCCCCTACAGTGTTCAAAAAAGGTCTACCAAGGATAAATGACATACTATCATCCTCGGGAATATCAAGAATAACAAAGTCCGTTAAGATAGTGACATTTGCAACCACAACAGGCACGTCCTCACAAATACCGACAAGTATAGCAGTTGATTTATCAGCCATTTGCAAAGATATTTCAGTAGGTGTCAACTTATTCAATTCAAGTCTACGATATAAAGAGAGAGGCATAACACTAACACCGACTCCAAGATCACATAAAGTAGTTCTAACATAATTTGTCTTAATGGAGCATGGTATAGTTGGTACCACCGGATCTCCAAGTTTCTTTGGTATTCCACCCTTAAAAGTGCAATTAGCAAGCATGGTGGAAATTTCAGCTTCCGGTATCTTTCTTTTGTTTGTGATGATATCCTTCATATACTTGGCATAAGGATTTACTTTGAGCATATTGGTTAAGCGCATACGTAAGAAAATAGGTCTAAACATTTCAGCAAAGCGCTCAAAATCCTCATCATCCTTTGTCTTGGATGGTTTAGGAGGAAAGGGCATGGGTTTCTGAACCCATGGTTCTGTTTCTCTACCGTCCTTACTAGCAACAAAATCTCTCTTATCATAACGTTGATTCTTTGATTTTGGGTTATCAAGATCAACAGCAGGTTCAATCTCTACTTCATTGTTTTTGCTAGGTTGAACATTAGCATGAACATTATCATTAACATTATCACTAGGTTTATGTTCGTCGCCTGATTGTGTTTCAGCATCAGAGATAGAAATATCATTGGGATTCTCAGGTGTGTCCACAGTAGGTTCACTAGAGGCATGCAAAGTCCTATCGTTTTTATTTTTCTTCTTTTTAGAAGAACTAGGTGCCTCTAAATTATTTCTCTGAGAATCTTGCTCGATTCTCTTAGGGTGGCCTTTAGGATACAAAGGTTCCTGAGTCATTCTACCAGTTCTAGTAGCCACTCTAACAACAGTCATTTTTATTATTTAATTCATCAAGCAAATCATTTTGATCTTTAAGTACTTGCTCAGCTTGAGTAGCAACCACAGAAGCATATTTGCTAACGAGTTTGAGTTCACCTTTAACTCTAGCCATATTATCACTCACACGTCCTATCTCTAAAGCATTATTCTTTATCTCTCTACCAATGTAAGCATTAAAACTTTCTTGTCTAGCCATAAAGTCATCAAATTCATCTAAGCATGGGCTATGAAATTTAGTAGAGGGGATTTCAACTTTATCATATCTATAGAGAGAATTTACCTTTACTACCTGTGTCGGGTTATCAAGACAATGTGGTTCTTCAACAGGCGGTGTATTAAGACCATGTATTTCTTCAATAGGTGGTAAATTCTTAACATCTTCAGCTTTAATACCCTTTTCTTTCATTGATTTCTTTGCCTCTTGCATATCTTCAGGACTGAGAAATAAAACACCTCTCTTCTTCGGAGTGGGTTTAGGAATAGGCTCAGGAGTTGGCTTAATTGGTTCAGGAATTGCCTCAGGGACTGGCTCAGGAAGAGTCCAATTATTTTCATTAGTCAACATATTATTCAATAGCAATTCAGCTTTTTCGAGTGTTCTTTCCCTGAAAACACAACCAACACAACTATCCAAGTAGTCCTTGGAAGCATCGGTTAGTCCATTATAAAAGATATCAAGTATTTCATTTTTCTTAAGAGGATGATCAGGCAAAGCATTAAGTAATCGGAGAAGCCTCCCCCAAGCTTGTGGGAGACTCTCTTCTTTGATTTGCACAAAATTGTATATTTCCCGCAAGGCAGCTTGTTTCTTATGAGCAGGGAAATATTTAGCAGAGAAGTAATAAATCATATCCTGGGGACTACGCACACAACCAGGAGCAAGAGAATTATACCAAGTCTTAGCATCACCCTTTAACGAGAACGGAAATATCTTAAGGATATAAAAATAGCGAGATTTATCATCATGAGTAAACAGGGTGGCTATATCATTCAACTTGGTAAGATGTGCCACAATAGTTTCAGATTCAAGGCCATAAAAAGGATCAGATTCAACTAAAGTAGTAATTTCAGGATCAACAGAGAATTCATAATCCTTATCAGTAACATAGATAGGTGAAGTAGCAAAAGCAGGGTCAGGTTTCATTCTAGCATTAAGAGACTGCTGCTTCCATTTAGCTAATAATTTCTTAAGATCATATCTATCATTGCAAGCAAAGATAGCTCTAGCAGCTTCTTCATTCATAACATAACCCTCAGGAACTACAGGCAATTCATAATCATTGGAAGAATTTTCATCATGACTATCATCAATAATAGCATCTTCAATAATTTCATTCCCCTAACTCTAGCAAGTTGTTCATCAAGAAATTCACCTAATGGCAAAGTAGTATCACGCACAGAAGTAGTTTCATCATAAGTATCATGCAAAGCAGAAGTGGCATCATCAATAACATGCGATATATCAGAATTCATGGCAGTAGCAGGTTTAAGTGTCGCAAGCTTACTCAAAACAGAAGGAGAATCTAGTGCAGAGCTAGATGGCAGTTCCTTACCTCCCCTCATAGTTGAGGGAAAAATTGTAGTTCTGTCGTCTTTCAATTTCTTCATAGTGATCAAAAAATATAAATCCCAAGTGACTCAGAGAATAGAGCTATGCTCCCCGGCAACGGCGCCAGAAATTAGTCTTGATAACCCACAAGTGTAGGGGATTGCAACATCTTTCGAGGGTAAAGTATTCAACCCAAATTTATTGATTCGACACAAGGGGAGCTAAAGAATATTCTTGAGTATTAGCAGTTGAGTTGTCAATTCAACCACACCTGGATAACTTAGTATCTGCAGCAAAGTATTTAGTAGCAAAGTGGTATGATAATAAAGGTAACAAAAGCAAAAGTAATGTTTTTGGGTTTTGTAGTGATTGTAACAATAGCAACGGAAAAGTAAATAAGCGAAGAACAATATGTGAAAAGCTCGTAGGCAATGGATCAGTGATGGATAATTATGCCGGATGCGATTCCTCATGTAATAGTTATAACATAGGGTGACATAGAACTAGCTCCAGTTCATCAATGTAATGTAGGCATGTATTCTGTAAATAGTCATACATGCTTATGGAAAAGAACTTGCATGACATCTTTTATCCTACCCTCCCGTGGCAGCGGGGTCCTAGCGGAAACTAAGGGATATTAAGGCCTCCTTTTAATAGAGAACCGGAACAAAGCATTAGCACATAGTGAATACATGAACTCCTCAAACTATGGTCATCACCGAGAAGTATCCCGATTATTGTCACTTCGGGGTTGTCGGATCATAACACATAATAGGTGACTATAGACTTGCAAGATAGGATCAAGAACACACATATATTCATGAAAACATAATAGGTTCAGATCTGAAATCATGGCACTCGGGCCCTAGTGACAAGCATTAAGCATAGCAAAGTCATAGCAACATCAATCTCAGAACATAGTGGATACTAGGGATCAAACCCTAACAAAACTAACTTGATTACATGGTAAATCTCATCCAACCCATCACCGTCCAGCAAGCCTATGATGGAATTACTCACGCACGGCGGTGAACATCATAAAATTGGTGATGGAGGATGGTTGATGATGACGATGACGATGAATCCCCCTCTCCGGAGCCTCGAACGGACTCTAGATCAGCCCTCCCGAGGGAGATTAGGACTTGGTGGCGGCTCTGTGTCGTAAAACGCAATGAAACTTTCTCTCTGATTTTTTTCTCCCCGAATGTGAATATATGGAGTTGGATTTGAGGTCGGTGGAGGTCCAGGGGGCCCAAGTGACAGGGGGGCGCGCCCAGGGGGAGGGGGCGCGCCCCCCACCCTCGTGGACAGGGTGTGGGCCTCCTGGTCTTGATTCTTTCCCCAATATTTTTTATATTTTCCAAAAAGTCCCTCCGTGGATTTTCAGGACACTCCAAGAACTTTTGCTTTCTACACATAAAACAACATCATGGCAGTTCTGCTGAAAACAGCGTCAGTCCGGGTTAGTTTCATTCAAATCATGCAAGTTAGAGTCCAAAACAAGGGCAAAAGTGTTTGGAAAAGTAGATATGTTCGAGACGTATCAAGGAGGAGAAACATCATAAGATCCAACTATAATAGGAAAGCTCACGATACATCAAGATCGTGCCATATCAAGAACACATAGCTACTGGTACATACCCTCAGTCCGAGGGTGAACTACTCCCTCCTCATCATGGAGAGCACCGGGATGATGAAGATGGCCACCGGTGAGGGATCCCCCCTCCGGCAGGGTGTCAGAACAGGGCCCCGATTGGTTTTTGGTGGCTATAGAGGCTTGCGGCGTGGGACTCCCGATCTATGGTGCTCCTCAATGTTTTTGGGGTATATGGATATATATATATAGGTGAAAAAAGTCTGTCAGGGGAGCCACGAGGGGCCCACAAGGGTGGGGGCGCGCCCAGGGGGGTAGGGCGTGCCTTCCTGCCTTGTGGCTTTCTCGAAGCTTCCCTGACGTCTACTCCAAGTCTCCTGCATTGCTTTCGTTCCAAAAATAACTCTCCCGAAGGTTTCATTCCGTTTGGACTCCATTTGATATTCGTTTTCTTCGAAACATTGAAATAGGCAAGAAAACAACAATTTGGGCTGGGCCTCCAGTTAATAGGTTAGTCCCAAAATGATATAAAAGTGTATAGTAAAGCCCATAAACATCCAAAACAGGTAATATAATAGCATGGAACAATCAAAAATTATAGATACGTTGGAGACGTATCACAAAGCCTTGGAAAATTCCTGACAACTTA
The DNA here is from genome assembly GCA_963921465.1 of Triticum timopheevii. Lineage (NCBI taxonomy): Eukaryota > Viridiplantae > Streptophyta > Magnoliopsida > Poales > Poaceae > Triticum > Triticum timopheevii. The sequence goes on from OY997270.1 coordinate 114,079,069, forward strand.
ATGGCTCCAGAATGATAAACCTATTCGATAATATATGGTCCTTCCCATGAAGAGAGAAGTTTTCCTGCAAAGAATCTAAAACGAGAGTTGTACAAGAGAACATGTTCACCAACTTTGAATTCCCGCTTTTGGATTCTTTTGTCATGCCATCTTTTAGCTTTTTCTTTAAATAGTTTGGCATTTTCATAAGCTTGGGTTCTCCATTCATCTAGTGAGCTAATATCAAATAACCTCTTTTAACCGGCAAGTTTGAAATCATAATTGAGTTCTTTAACTGCCCAATATGTTTTATATTCTAACTCAATAGGCAAATGACAAGTTTTTCCAAAAACCATTTTGTAAGGAGACATACCCATAGGATTTTTATAAGCTATTCTATAAACCCAAAGTGCATCATCTAATTTCTTAGACCAATTCTTTCGTGACCTATTGACAATCTTTTGTAATATTAATTTTATTTCTCTATTGTTAAGTTCAACTTGACCACTAGATTGAGGATGATAAGGTGAAGCAATTCTATGGTTGACATCATATTTAACAAGCATTTTACTGGAAGCACCATGAATAAAATGTGAACCTGAAAGTGCAACTATCCCTGGGTGGTTTTGGTAATTCTTAACAACATATAGCTTATTGAACTAATACTCTTTCAAGATAGTCATTTCAAAAAGTTCAATGATTGGCATGGCATGGACTAGGAATGTGGAGCCCTCAAAATGCTAAGGACACATATTGGCTCAAGCTCAAGATTCTACATTTTCATTTTAGTGATCCAAGATCACGTTGAGTCCATAGGAAAAGCCAATACTATTAAAAGGGGACGAGGTGTTGCTTAATGGCTTGATTGCCCAAAATGCTTAGTGATATGCTCCAAAAGCCCTCAACCACTTTCTCATATCCACATATGTCCCAAATCAAAAGTCAAACTCGGCCCCATCAATTTGATCTATCCGGCGCCACCGAGTTCATTTGGCATAGCCATAACCAGAAACCCTAATCAGTTCGGTCTCACCGACATGGGATTGCAAACTCTCTGTTTCCCTTCGTAATGTTTCGATCTAACCGAAGTGAGTGATCGGTCCCACCGAGTTTGCAATGCAAAATCTCTGTTTCCTTTTCATAACGTTTCGGTCTCACCGAGATGAGCGAATCGGTCCCACCGAGTTTGCCTGACCAACTCTCTGTTTGCCCATTATAGAAATCGGTTCCACCGAGTTCATGTGATCGGTCTTACTGAGATTATGTTATGCCCTACCCTAATGAAATCGATCCCACCGAGTTGATCATGTCGGTCCCACCGAAAACCCTAGCGTTCACATTTTGAACTATTCGGTCCGACCGAGTTTCATGATTCGGTCCCACCGAGTTTGGTAAATTGTGTTTAATGGTTAGATTTTGTGTGGAGGCTAAATATACCCCTCCACCCACTCTTCATTCATGGAGAAAGTCATTAGAACGTGCATACACTTCGTACATACATTTTCTGAGAGAGAACCACCTACTCATGTGTTGAGACCAAGATATTCCAATCCAACCACAAGAATCTTGATCTCTAGCCTTTCCCAAGTTGCCTTCCACTCAAATCATCTTTCCACCATATCCAAATCTGTGAGAGAGAGTTGAGTGTTGGGGAGACTATCATTTGAAGCACAAGAGCAAGGAGTTCATCATCAACACACCATCTATTACCTTTTGGAGAGTGGTGTCTCCTAGATTGGTTAGGTGTCACTTGGGAGCCTCTGTCAAGATTATGGAGTTGAACCAAGGAGTTTGTATGGGCAAGGAGATCGCCTACTTCATGAAGATCTACCCTAGTGAGGCAAGTCCTTCGTGGGCGATGGCCATGGTGGGATAGACAAGGTTGCTTCTTCGTGGACCCTTCGTGAGTGGAGCCTTCCATGGACCCGCGCAGCCATTACCCTTCGTGGGTTGAAGTCGCCATCAACGTGGATGTACGATATCACCACCTATCGGAACCACGCCAAAAATCTCCGTGTCTACATTGCATTTGCTCCCTCTAAACTCCTCCCTTTACCTTCATGTGCAATGTTTTTACATTCCGCTGCTATACTCTTAGACTTGCATGTGTAGGTTGATTGCTTGACTTGTGCTAAGTTGCTAAAATCTGCCAAGACTTAAAATTGGGAAAAGTCTAGATGTGTATTTGGTCAAGTAGTCTAATCCCTCCCCCTTCTAGACATACTTTCGATCCTACAGAACCACCAGCAGCCATTAAATATCTAGGGACTCCAAACCTTGAGAAAATAACTTCATTAAGCATTTTAATGGGAGTGTTGTGATCAGCACTATTAGTTGGAATAGCTTCTACCCACTTAGTAATATAATCAACAACAACCAAAATATGAGTATACCCATCAGAGGATGGAAAAGGTCCCATATAATCAAAAACCCAAACTTCAAATGGTTTCGCAACAAGTGAATAATTCATAGGCATTTCTTGACGCTTACCAATATTACCTATCCTTTGACATTCATCACAAGATAAAACAAACTCACGGGCATCCTTGAAGAGAGTATGCCAATAAAAACAAGATTGCAATACCTTGTGAGCAGTTCTATCTCCCGCATGATGTCCTCCATAAGCTTCGGAGTGACATTTCCGTAAGATTTGTTCCTGTTCATGCTCAGGTACACAGCATCTAATAATACCATCTACTCCTTTATAAAGATGTGGGTCATCCCAAAAGTAATGTCTTAAATCATAGAAGATTTTTTTTCTTTTGTTGGTATGTGAAACTAAGTGGTATATATTTAGCAAAACTGTAATTAGCATAGTCAGCATACCAAGGTGTGTTGTGATAAACATTTATTGCAGCAAGTTGTTCATCAAGAAAACTATCATCAATGGGTAGTGGGCCATCAACAATATTTTCTAACCTAGACAAGTTATCTGCTACGGGGTTCTCAACTCGTTTTCTATCAGTGATATGTAAATCAAATTCTTGTAACAAGAGGACCCACCTAATGAGTCTAGGTTTAGCATCTTTATTTTCCATAAGATATTTTATAGCAGCATGATCAGTTTGAATAATCACTTTGGAATCAACAATGTAATATCTAAATTTATCACAAGCAAACACAACTGCTAATTTTTTTCCAGTAGTAGCATAACTTCATTGGACACTGTCTAGAGTCTTACTAGCATAATGGATAACATTTAGTTACTTATCAACTCTTTGTCCTAGACAGCACCAACAGCATAATCGCTAGCATCACACATAATTTCAAAAGCCAAGTTCCAATCAGGTGGTTGAACTATAGGTGCAGAAGTTAAGGCTTTCTTAAGTGTTTCAAAGGCTTCTACACAATCATCATCAAAAACAAATGGAACATCCTTTTTGTAAAAGATTTGTACGAGGCCTCAAAATTTTAGAGAAGTCTTTGATAAACCTCCTATAGAAACCGACAATGACCTAGGAAACTACGAATACCTTTAATATCTTTAGGACCCTGGAATTTTCTCAATTGCATCAACTTTAGCTTTATCTGCCCCAATACCTCGTTCGGAAATTTTAAGCCCCAAGACAATACTTTCATTAACCATAAAGTGGCACTTCTCCCAGTTCAAGACAAGATTAATTTGTTCACATCTCTGCAAAAATCGATCAAGGTTGCTTAAGCAATCATTAAAAGAAGTTCCGTAAACAGAAATCATCCATTGTGACGCCCCTAACTCGACCGTACACTACTCATACACGCAAATGTGTACGATCAAGATCAGGGACTCACGGGAAGATATCACAACACAACTCTAGACACAAATCAAAATAATACAAGCTTTTACAAGCCTGGGGCCTCGAGGGCTCAAATACAAAAGCTCAAAACACAAGAGTCAGCAGAAGCAAACATATCTGAGTATAGACATAAGTTAAACAAGACTGCCTTAAGAAGGTTAACGCAAAAGGAACAACGATCGAAGAGGCAAGGCCTCCTGCCTAGGACATCCTAACTACTCCTGGTCTTCGGCAGCCTCCATGTAGTAGTATCCGTCAGCGGTGGCATCTGGCTCCAGGGATTCACCATTTGGTTGCAACAACCGGAAAGAAGGAAGAAGGGAGAAAAGCTATAGCAAAGCAACCGTGAGTACCCATCCAAAGTACTCGCAAGCATCAGATCTATACTAAGTATGCATTGGTATCAAAGGAAGGTATGTATCTGTGGACTGACTGTAGAATGCCAGAATAGAGGGGAAGGCCTAGCCTATCGAAGACTAGCACCTTCAAGCAGCTCCAAGCATCTTGCAGCATTCATCAGAGTATACAATAGCAGTTTATATTTAACAAACATGTTGTAGAATTAACGCTCAGAGGTCCTTCCTCGACTCCCTGCGAGAAAGCAATCCCGGAGCCACATATCCATCACATATCTCAAGTATCCATTTCTAGTTGTAATAGATCAGGATACAAGTCTGAATGTCCATTATCATGGACACGACTATTCGACAAAATCTTCCCTGCACGGGTGCACCACATTTCCCAACACGCTTGATTACTCTAGCCAGACACACTTTACTAGGTCAATGCCCGACCTCAGAAGATTAACACGTCGTAGCCCTACCTAGGCGCTGCAGAGAGGTCCCTACCGGTCTACATCCTAAGCACTCCGGGGTCTTGGGCCCATCGCCGGTTGCACTCCGGGTTGTTGCGTGCAGGGCGATACAGGCCACCACCTCTGGGGTGCCAACTAGGCCGTGCTGCAATGCTGAACTGGACGTCTGACAAAGCTTTGGCTGATACTATGATGCCGAGTGCCCAGAACTGTTCTCGCATCGTGGTTAGTGCTTATAGGCCAGTGTCCAACTCAGAACAAATACCCAAACCTGTTAGTGCATTATTAAAAGAAGTGCCGGTTGTCGGGACAAGTCCGAAGCTACCACCCACTCCTGGGTGATACCGCTAAACAGCCAACCGCCACCGTAACATCTCGCGGTTGCTCTCCGGACCCGCCCAACTTTCACAGGTATCTCTCGCGGGTGCTCACTGGGCCCGCCTGACTTTAACAAGGGTCTGAAGTAAAGTTAGGGTAACTGTGTGTCCAAAACATCAAGGGGGAAAACCTGAGGAATCACCCTCGATGGATTCCACTCGATGTAATCATCAAGGTGGACATAGGACGAATCACCGTCGAGGTTCACACTTGAGGGGTTGCACGACAGAGTCATGTTGGGAGTGGTGAAGGAGGAATCACCCTCCGTAATCTACGACCGATTAGCTACACTACAGAGATATCATCAGGAGTGCTATTCAAGGTATCACCCTCAGCACGCGATGTTAGCTCTGCAGAGTCGTACAACTATAGGGGGTGAGGGGATGTGCAATATCAGGCCATGTACGTCGATCACGTTGATCGAGTCATCAGACAACAAGCCGGGGCAACTGGGACAGCGAGAGGGGTCACTGATGGATCACCAACCAACCTATACTAAGCAATTTAGGATAAGCAGGTAAGGTACAATGAGCAGGTTACAAAAGCAGGTATGCATTAGAATAGGAGCAAACAATAACAGTAGCAAAATCTAATGCAAGCATGAGAGAGAATGGAAAGGGCGATATCATAGTGATCAAGGAGGGTTTGCTTGCCTGGAAGCTCTGCTGAAAAGGGAGAAGGGTCATGGACGACGTAGTCAATCACAGTGGCATCATCATCGATCTCAGGGTCTACCGGAGAAGAAGGGGGAAGAAACAGTAAATACAAAGCACACATATGCATGACATGACTACAGGCAGAGCTAGTGGTGTTCTAATGCAGTGTTACACAATACCGGCGAAGGTGGAAAAATTCCGGAAATGTTTTCCCGAAGTTTGGAAATTTTGGATAAATGAAACAGGGGGGATGGTCCCAATGTGTTGCTATGCTAGGGACGTGTGGCGGATGAATGGACTGCGCTTTCCGATTCATCACATTTTTCTGAGCAACTTTCATGTATAAAACTTTTTCATTCGAGTTATGGATTAATTTCTATGAACTTCTAAAGTTTTAGCAATATCCTGAAAATCCCTGAAATTCTGCCTAGTCTGAGAATTCGTCAGTTATAAAAAGCACTTAGCTGTTTCAAAAGGCTACAACTATTGTTCTGTACATCCTATGGGTTAGTGCCTTATATCAATATTTATCACTCTCGTGTGATCTACAAGATAGTATCAATTGCATCTCTGTTAGAGTCCATTAGCTTGCTCAAAACTTTGTTTGAAAAGTGCCACTTGATATTGATTCCAGAAACTATTATGCTTTACAAATTTTCTTGGATGATTGCCTTTGATCTATAGGTTCCAAAAGGACAAGTAAAGGTGGTTTTCTCTTGATTAGGTTGTGAAACACGTATTTGAGAAAAAACAGAGTATCCATCAAGAAAACAAAAATGTGTATGCTTAGACAATATTTCTATCATTTGATCAATAAAAGGCAAAGGGTAATGATCTTTTCTACTAGATTTATTTAATTCTCTAAAATCAATTACCATTCTATAGCCAGTAACAATTCTTTGTGTAATAAGTTCATTTTTATCATTAGGAACAACCGTAATACCTCCTTTCTTAGGGACACAATGAACAGGACTTACCCATCTACTATCAGCTATAGGATTGATTATACCTGCTTCCAGAAGCTTTACTATTCAGTTCTTACCACTTCTTTCATCTTAGGTTTAAACATTGTTGGTGAACAACACACTTTTAGCATCAGGTTCCATATTAATCTTGTGCTGACATAGAGTGGGACTAATGCCTGTAAGATCATCAAGAGTATATCCAATAGCAGCATGGTGCTTCTTTAGAATTTTCAATAATCTTTCTTCTTCATGTTCTGAAAGGTTAGCACTAATAATAACAGGATATATCTTTTTTTCATCGAGTTAAGCATATTTCAAAGTGTGTGGCAATTGTTTTAATTCAAACATGGGATCACCTATAGGTGGAGGAGGACCTCCTAGAGTTTCGATAAGCAAATTGTGTTTAAGCAGAGGTTGTTGTTCAAATAATATTTTATCTATTTCATTTCTTTCACGCAAGTGCATATCATTTTCATGGTCTAGCAAATATTTTGCTAAAGGATCAGTAGGAGGCATAGCAATAGAAGCAAGACCAGTTATTTCATCCTTACTAGGCAATTCTTTATTTTAGGTTGTCTACTAAACTTGGAGAAATTAAACACATGAGACTCATCACAAAAGATAACACTGACAGTTTGTTTATGGCAATCTATAGTGGAATTAACAATTGAAGGAAATATGCCCTAGAGGCAATAATAAAGTTATTATTTATTTCCTCATATCATGATAAATGTTTATTATTCATGCTAGAATTGTATTAACCGGAAACATGATACATGTGTGAATACATAGACAAACATATAGTCACTAGTATGCCTCTACTTGACTAGCTCATTAATCAAAGATGGTTATGTTTGCTAACCATAGACATGTGTTGTCATTTGATTAATGGGATCACATCATTAGAAGAATGATGTGATTGACATGACCCATTCCGTTAGCCTAGCACTTGATCGTTTAGTATATTGCTATTGCTTTCTTCATGACTTATACATGTTCCTGTAACTATGAGAATTATGCAACTCCCGTTTACCGGAGGAACACTTAAGTACTACCAAACGTCACAACATAACTGGGTGATTATAAAGGAGTACTACAGGTGTCTCCGAAGGTACATGTTGAGTTAGCGTATTTCGAGATTAGATTTTGTCACTCCGATTGTCGGAGAGGTATCTCTGGGCCCTCTCGGTAATGTACATCACTATAAGCCTTGCAAGCAATGTGATCAATGAGTTGGTTACGAGATGATGCATTACGTAACGAGTAAAGAGACTTACCAGTAACGAGATTGAACTAGGTATTGGATACCGACGATCGAATCTCGGGCAAGTAACATACCGATGACAAAGGGAACAACGTATGTTGTTATGCGGTTTGACCGATAAATATCTTCGTAGAATATGTAGGAACCAATATGGGCATTCAGGTTCCGCTATTGGTTATTGACCGAGAATAGTTCTAGGTCATGTCTACATAGTTCTCGAACCCGTAGGGTCCGCACGCTTAACATTACGATGACAGTTTTATTATGAGTTTATAAGTTTTGACGTACCGAAGTTTGTTCGGAGTCCCGGATGTGATCACGGACATGACGAGGAGTCTCAAAATGGTCGAGACATAAAGATTGATATATTGGACGACTATATTCGGACACCGGAAGTGTTCCGGGTGATTTCAGAGAAAACCGGAGTGCCGGAGGGGTTACCGGAACCCCCCGGGAGAGTAATGGGCCTTATGGGCTTTAGGGGAAAGGAGAGAGGGGCGGCCAGCATTTGCCGCGCGCCCCCTCCCCCCTCTAGTCCGAATTGGACTAGGAGGGGGGCGGCGCCCCCCCTTTCCTTCCCCCTCTCCCCCTTCCTTCCTCCTCCTAGTAGGAGTAGGAAAGGAGGAGTCCTACTCCTAGTCCTACTCCTACTAGGAGGAGGATTCCTCCTCCTTGGTGCGCGCTCCAAGGGCCGGCCGGCCTCCCCCCTTGCTCCTTTATATACGGGGGCAGGGGGCACCCCATAGACTCACAAGTTGATCTACGGATCATTCCTTAGCCATGTGCGGTGCCCCCCTCAAGCATATTCCACCTCGGTCATATCGTCGCGGAGTTTAGGTGAAGCCCTGCGCCGGTAGAACATCATCATCGTCACCATGCCGTCGTGCTGACGGAACTCATCTCCGGAGCTTTGCTGGATCGGAGCCCGGAGATCGTCATCGAGCTGAACGTGTGCTGAACTCGGAGGTGCCGTACGTTCGGTGCTTGGATTGGTCGGATCGTGAAGACGTACGACTACATCAACCACGTTGTGCTAATGCTTCCGCTTACGGTCTATGAGGGTACGTGGACAACACTCTCCCCTATCGTTGCTATGCCATCACCATGATCTTGCGTGTGCGTAGGAATTTTTTTGAAATTACTACGTTCCCCAACAGTGGCATCCGAGCCTAGGTTTTATGCGTTGATGTTATATGCACGAGTAGAACACAAGTGTGTTGTGGGCGATACAAGTCATACTGCTTACCAGCATGTCATACTTTGGTTCGGCGGTATTGTGAGATGAAGCGGCCCGGACCGACATTACGCGTACGCTTACGCAAGACTGGTTTCACCGTTACGAGCACTCGTGCTTAAAGATGGCTGGCGGGTGTCTGTCTCTCTCACTTTAGCTGAATCGAGTGTGGCTACGCCCGGTCGTTGCGAAGGTTAAAACAACACCAACTTGACGAACTATCGTTGTGGTTTTGATGCGTAGGTAAGAACAGTTCTTGCTAAAGCCCGTAGCAGCCATGAAAAATTTGCAACAACAAAGTAGAGGATGTCTAACGGATGTCTAACTTGTTTTTGCAGGGCATGTTGTGATGTGATATGGTCAATACGTGATGCTATATTTTATTGTATGAGATGATCATGTTTTGTAACCGAAGTTATCGGCAACTAGCAGGAGCCATATGGTTGTCGCTTTATTGTATGAAATGCAAACGCCCTATAATTGCTTTACTTTATCACTAAGCGGTAGCGATAGTCGTAGAAGCAATAGATGGCGTAATGACAACGATGCTACGATGGAGATCAAGGTGTCGCACCGGTGACGATGGTGATCACGACGGTGCTTCGAAGATGGAGATCACAAGCACAAGGTGATGATGGCCATATCATATCACTTATATTGATTGCATGTGATGTTTATCCTTTATGCATCTTATCTTTCTTTGATTGACGGTAGCATTTTAAGATGATCTCTCACTAATAATCAAGAAGTGTTCTCCCTGAGTATGCACCGTTGCGAAAGTTCTTCGTGCTGAGACACCACGTGATGATCGGGTGTGATAGGCTCTACGTTCAAATACAACGGGTGCAAAACAGTTGCACACGCGGAATACTCAGGTCATACTTGACGAGCCTAGCATATACAGATATGGCCTCCGAACACGGAGACCGAAAGGTCGAACGTGAATCATATAGTAGATATGATCAACATAGTGATGTTCACCATTGAAACTACTCCATCTCACGTGATGATTGGACATGGTTTAGTTGATTTGGATCACGTGATCACTTAGATGACTAGAGAGATGTCTGTCTAAGTGGGAGTTCTTAAGTAATATGATTAATTGAACTTAAATTTATCATGAACTTAGTACCTGATAGTATTTTGTTTGTCTATGTTTGTTTGTAGATAGATGGCTCGTGCTGTTGTTCCATTGAATTTTAATGCGTTCCTTGAGAAAGCAAAGTTGAAAGATGATGGTAGCAATTACACGGACTGGGTCCGTAACCTGAGGATTATCCTCATTGCTGCACAGAAAAGTTACGTCTTGGAAGCACCGCTGGGTGCCAGGCCTACTGCTGATGCAACTGACGACGTTAAGAACGTCTGGCAGAGCAAGGCTGGTGACTACTCGACAGTTCAGTGTGCCATGCTTTACGGCTTAGAACCGGGTCTTCAACGACGTTTTGAACGTCATGGAGCATATGAGATGTTCCGGAAGTTGAAGTTAATATTTCAAGCAAATGCCCGGATTGAGAGATATGAAGTCTCCAATAAGTTCTACAGCTGCAAGATGGAGGAGAATAGTTCTGACAGTGAACACATACTCAAAATGTCTGGGTATAATAATCACTTGATTCAACTGGGAGTTCATCTTCCTGATGATAGTGTCATTGACAGAATTCTTCAATCACTGCCACCAAGCTACAAGAGCTTCGTGATGAACTATAATATGCAAGGGATGAACAACACTATTCCCGAGCTCTTCGCTATGCTAAAAGCTGCGGAGGTAGTAATCAAGAAGGAGCATCAAGTGTTGATAGTTAACAAGACCACCAGTTTCAAGAAAAAGGGCAAAGGGAAGAAGAAGGGGAACTTCAAAAAGAACGGCAAGCAAGTTGCTGCTCAAGAGAAGAAACCCAAGTCTGGACCTAAGCCTGAAACTGAGTACTTCTACTGCAAGCAGACTGGACACTGGAAGCGGAACTGCCCCAAGTATTTGGCGGATAAGAAGGATGGCAAAGTGAACAAAGGTATATGTGATATACATGTTATTGATGTGTACCTTACTAATGCTGGCAGTAGCACCTGGGTATTTGATACTGGTTCTGTTGCTAATATTTGCAACTCGAAACAGGGGCTACGGATTAAGCGAAGATTGGCTAAGGACGAGGTGACGATGCGCATGGGAAATGGTTCCAAAGTCGATGTGATCACGGTCGGCACGCTACCTCTACATCTACCATCGGGATTAGTTTTAGACCTAAATAATTGTTATTTGGTGCCAGCGTTGAGCATGAACATTATATCTGGATCTTGTTTGATGCGAGATGGTTATTCATTTAAATCAAAGAATAATGGTTGTTCTATTTATATGAGTAATATCTTTTATGGTCATGCACCCTTGAAGAGTGGTCTATTTTTATTGAATCTCGATAGTGGTGATACACACATTCATAGTGTTGAAACCAAAAGATGCAGAGTTGATAATGATAGTCCAACTTATTTGTGGCACTGCCGTTTAGGTCATATCGGTGTAAAGCGCATGAAGAAACTCCATACTGATGGGCTTTTGGAATCACTTGATTATGAATCACTTGGTACTTGCGAACCGTGCCTTATGGGCAAGATGACTAAAACGCCGTTCTCCGGAACTATGGAGCGGGTAACTGATTTGTTGGAAATCATACATACTGATGTTTGTGGTCCAATGAATGTTGAGGCTCGCGGCGTGTATCGTTATTTTCTCACCTTCACAGACGACTTAAGCAGATATGGGTATATCTACTTAATGAAACACAAGTCTGAAACATTTGAAAAGTTCAAAGAATTTCAGAGTGAAGTGGAAAATCATCGTAACAAGAAAATAAAGTTTCTGCGATCTGATCGTGGAGGAGAATATTTCAGTTACGAGTTTGGTCTACTCTTAAAACAATGCGGAATAGTTTCGCAACTCACGCCACCCGGAACACCACAACGAAATGGTGTGTCCGAACGTCGTAATCGTACTTTACTAGATATGGTGCGATCTATGATGTCTCTTACTGATTTACCGCTATCATTTTGGGGTTATGCTTTAGAGACGGCCGCATTCATGTTAAATAGGGCACCATCAAAATCCGTTAAGACGACGCCTTATGAACTGTGGTTTGGCAAGAAACCAAAGTTGTCATTTCTTAAAGTTTGGGGCTGCCATGCTTATGTGAAGAAGCTTCAACCAGATAAGCTGGAACCCAAATCGGAGAAATGTGTCTTCATAGGATACCCAAAAGAAACTATTGGGTACACCTTCTATCACAGATCTGAGGGCAAGATTTTCGTTGCTAAAATCGGATCCTTTCTGGAGAAGGAGTTTCTCTCGAAAGAAGTGAGTGGGAGGAAAGTAGAACTTGATGAGATAACTGTGTCTACTCCCTTATTGGAAAGTAGTTCATCACAAGAACCGGTTCCTGTGACAACTACACCAATTAGTGAGGAAGCTAATGATATTGATCATGAAACTTCAGATCAAGTTTCTACTGAACCTCGTAGGTCTACCAGAGTAAGATCCGCACCAGAGTGGTACGGTAATCCTATTCTGGAAGTCATGTTACTTGACCATGATGAACCTACGAACTATGAGGAAGCGATGATGAGCCCAGATTCCGCAAAATGGCTAGAGGCCATGAAATCTGAGATGGGATCCATGTATGAAAACAAAGTATGGACTTTGTTGACTTGCTCGATGATCGGCAAGCCATTGAGAATAAATGGATCTTTAAGAAGAAGACCGACGCTGATGGTAATATAACTGTCTATAAAGCTCGACTTGTTGCGAAAGGTTTTCGACAAGTTCAAGGAGTTGACTATGATGAGACTTTCTCACCCGTAGCGATGCTTAAGTCTGTCCGAATCATGTTAGCTATTTCTGCATTTCACGATTATGAAATTTGGCAAATGGATGTCAAAACTGCATTCTTGAATGGATTTCTGGAAGAAGAGTGGTATATGATGCAGCCAGAAGGTTTTGTTGATCCAAAAGGTGCTAACAAAGTATGCAAGCTCCAGCGATCCATTTATGGACTGGTGCAAGCATCTCGGAGTTGGAATAAACGTTTTGATAGTGTGATCAAAGCATACGGTTTTATACAGACTTTTGGAGAAGCCTGTATTTACAAGAAAGTGAGTGGGAGCTCTGTAGCATTTCTGATATTATATGTAGATGACATATTATTAATTGGAAATGATATAGAATTTCTGGATAGCATAAAGGGATACTTGAATAAAAGTTTTTCAATGAAAGACCTCGATGAAGCTGCTTACATATTGGGCATCAAGATCTATAGAGATAGATCGAGACACTTAATAGGACTTTCACAAAGCACATACCTTGATAAAATTTTGAAAAAGTTCAAAATGGATCAGGCAAAGAAAGGGTTCTTGCCCGTGCTTCAAGGTGTGAAGTTGAGTCAAACTCAATGCCCGACCATAGCAGAACATAGAGAGAAAATGAAAGATGTTCCCTATGCTTCAGCCATAGGCTCTATCATGTATGCAATGCTGTGTACCAGACCTGACGTATGCTTAGCAATAAGCTTGGTAGGAAGGTACCAAAGTAATCCAGGAGTGGATCACTGGACAACGGTCAAGAACATCCTGAAATACCTGAAAAGGACTAAGGATATGTTTCTCGTATATGGAGGTGACAAAGAGCTAGTCGTAAATGGTTACGTCGATGCAAGCTTTGACACTGATCCGGACGATTCTAAATCGCAAACCGGATACGTGTTTTTATTAAACGGTGGAGCTGTAAGTTGGTGCAGTTCTAAACAAAGCGTCGTGGCGGGATCTACATGTGAAGCGGAGTACATAGCTGCTTCTGAAGCAGCAAATGAAGGAGTCTGGATGAAGGTGTTCATTTCCGATCTAGGTGTCATACCTAGTGCATCGGGACCAATGAAGATCTTCTGTGACAATACTGGTGGAATTTCCTTGGCGAAGGAATCCAGATTTCACAAGAGGACCAAGCACATCAAGTGACGCTTCAATTCCATTCGGGACCAAGTCCAAGTGGGAGACATAGAGATTTGCAAGATACATACGGATCTGAATGTTGCAGACCCGTTGACTAAGCCTCTCTCACGAGAAAAACATGATCAGCACCAAGACTCCATGGGTGTTAGAATCATTACTATGTAATCTAGATTATTGACTCTAGTGCAAGTGGGAGACTGAAGGAAATATGCCCTAGAGGCAATAATAAAGTTATTATTTATTTCCTCATATCATGATAAATGTTTATTATTCAAGCTAGAATTGTATTAACCGGAAACATGATACATGTGTGAATACATAGACAAACATATAGTCACTAGTATGCCTCTACTTGACTAGCTCATTAATCAAAGATGGTTATGTTTGCTAACCATAGACATGTGTTGTCATTTGATTAATGGGATCACATCATTAGAAGAATGATGTGATTGACATGACCCATTCCGTTAGCCTAGCACTTGATCGTTTAGTATATTGCTATTGCTTTCTTCATGACTTATACATGTTCCTGTAACTATGAGAATTATGCAACTCCCGTTTACCGGAGGAACACTTTGGGTACTACCAAACGTCACAACATAACTGGGTGATTATAAAGGAGTACTACAGGTGTCTCCGAAGGTACATGTTGAGTTGTCGTATTTCGAGATTAGGTTTTGTCACTCCGATTGTCGGAGAGGTACTCTCTGGGCCCTCTCGATAATGTACATCACTATAAGCCTTGCAAGCAATGTGATCAATGAGTTGGTTACGAGATGATGCATTACGTAACGAGTAAAGAGACTTACCGGTAACGAGATTGAACTAGGTATTGGATACCGACGATCGAATCTCGGGCAAGTAACATACCGATGACAAAGGGAACAACGTATGTTGTTATGCAGTTTGACCGATAGAGATCTTCGTAGAATATGTAGGAACCAATATGGGCATCCAGGTTCCGCTATTGGTTATTGACCGAGAATAGTTCTAGGTCATGTCTACATAGTTCTCGAACCCGTAGGGTCCGCACGCTTAATGTTATGATGACAGTTTTATTATGAGTTTATAAGTTTTGATGTACCGAAGTTTGTTCGGAGTCCCGGATGTGATCACGGACATGACAAGGAGTCTCGAAATGGTCGAGACATAAAGATTGATATATTGGAAGACTATATTCGGACACCGGAAGTGTTCCGGGTGATTTCGGAGAAAACCGGAGTGCCGGAGGGGTTACCGGAACCCCCCGGGAGAGTAATGGGCCTTATGGGCTTTAGGGGAAAGGAGAGAGGGGCGGCCAGCATGGGCCGCGCGCCCCCTCCCCCCTCTGGTCCGAATTGGAATAGGAGGGGGGGGGCGGCGCCCCCCCTTTCCTTCCCCCTCTCCCCCTTCCGTCCTCCTCCTAGTAGGAGTAGGAAAGGAGGAGTCCTACTCCTACTAGGAGGAGGATTCCTCCTCCTTGGCGCGCCCTCCAAGGGCCGGCCGGCCTCCCCCTTGCTCCTTTATATACGGGGGCAGGGGGGCACCCCATAGACACACAAGTTAATCTACGGATCGTTCCTTAGCCATGTGCGGTGCCCCCTCCACCATATTCCACCTCAGTCATATCGTCGCGGAGTTTAGGCGAAGCCCTCCACCGGTAGAACATCATCATCGTCACCACGCCGTCGTGCTGACGGAACTCATCTCCGGAGCTTTGCTGGATCGGAGCCCGGAGATCGTCATCGAGCTGAACGTGTGCTGAACTCGGAGGTGCCGTACGTTCGGTGCTTGGAGCGGTCGGATCGTGAAGACGTACGACTACATAAACCGCGTTGTGCTAACGCTTCCGCTTACGGTCTACGAGGGTACATGGACAACACTCTCCCCTCTCGTTGCTATGCCATCACCATGATCTTGCGAGTGCTTATGAATTTTTTTGAAATTACTACGTTCCCCAACAACAATGTTCAAGAAAGGTGTACTAAAGATTATGGGATAAAATCATCTTGTGGGGAACCAAGAACTAGAAAATCAGTAAGGTCTACAAAACACGATGTCTCTATTAGCAAGTTTAATAGTAACATCTATGTCTTCTAGTTAAGCGGATGCTATATCATTCATAATTTCTTGGTATAAGGTAAAAGGAATAGCTCTCACACTAGCACCTAAGTCACATAATCCATGATAACAATGATCTCCTATTTTAACTGAGACAACAGGCATGCCAACAACAGGTCTATGTTTATCTTTTTCATCAGGTTTGGCAATTCTAGCAGCTTCATCACAGAAGTAAATAACATGCCCATCAATATTTTCTACTAGGAGATCTTTAACCATAGCAATACTAGGTTGTACTTCAGTTTGCTCAGAGGGTTTAGGTTCTTTAATATTACTTTTGCTAACCGCAGTTGATACCTTAGCATGTTCCTTTATCCTACTAGGGAAAGGTGGTTTCTCAATATAAGCAGTAGGTACAACTGGATCAACATTGTAAATAATAGTTTCATCTTTAGCTTTAACCGGTTCTTTAATTTCTTCTTTAATAGCACTACAAAAAATACACTTCCGTGATGATATGTGTTTTCTGTAATGCACGTAGATCCATGACGATTTTATGATAGAATCAAGATAGTCATACCTGTGCTGTCGTAGAAGTGGTCCATGACATTACCAAAATTATCATCACGGAAGTGTCCACTTCCATGACGATAAATCGCGCATCATAGAAGTGCTTTTGTCCAGGGTGACCGACACGTGGCATCCACCGTAACGGAACGCTGTTAAGCTATCGAGTCGGGTTTTGGATCCGATAACCCGTTAACAACCCCGACCAATGGGGATTTTCCACGTGTAAAATCATCATTGGCTGGAGGAAACACGTGTCGGCTCATCGTTGGGACAGATGTCATCCACTCATTGGACAGAAGGCGCCTATGATATGTCGACACGTGGCACGACCCAACAGAGGCCCATTCCTGGAAAAGGCCGGCCCGTTTGACTTGGTCAAAAGGTGGCGGGCCGGCCCATGGAAAGCCTATCAACGGCCTATTCGCATACAGCCCATTTACAACCCGCTAACCCAAGGCCCGTTACGCCTTATCCTAATTAGGCCCAGTAGCATCATCTGGGCCATCCAATATGATTCCAGCCCGTTTTCACTTCTGGCCCATGTATGGCCCATGACGTCTTTCGGCCCATATGAGGCCCTATGTAACTCTTGGCCTATTAACGAACCATGGTGAAACTGGCCCGTAATGAATAGTGTATCACTTTACACCCTTTAACGGCCCATGGTGAAACTGGCCCGTAAAGAACAATGTATCACTTTATACCCATTAACGGCCCGTTATTCCATTGGGCCGTTTCCAGCCCATGCTATCTTTCGGCCTTCTCAGAGCCCATTTATTCTTGGGCTCATTTCCAGCATTCGTTTACTTATAGCCCGTTACTGTCATTTTCTGCTATGGGCCAAATTCAGCCCGTGGTTATAGTCAGCCCGTTTGTGGTCCGTTAATACGTTTGGCCGTTTTCATAGCGTCATCAAATACGGCCCATTAACGATGGCCCGTTATGGTCAGCCCATGAATGAACGATTCCAACTCTAGCCCGTTTACGGCCATAATGCGTTCTGTTTGTCCCATGTTTGGCCAATCGACCATACGACCCGTATAAGGCCCATTAATGATACGGCCCGTAGAAGGCCCATTGTATCTACGGGCCGAAGAAGGCCCACTATTTCTACGGCCCGTAGGAGGCCCAGTGTCACTACAGTAAATATTAGCCCATGGTTATTGTGGCCTAGTTTTAAAAAATAGGTTATTGCAGCCACTAGCAAACCACGGAAAAAGAACTGCACTAACTACAAGCAAACAAATAAACAAGACAACAAGGAAATAAATAAGCAAGCAACTTACGCTAGGCTATCACGGCTATTACACATATTACATCCACTGAGCATCAAAGTTCGCCACCAGTGCAAATATAGGGAACACAACAACATATAAACGCTGCAGCAAAACAAGTCCAGAACTAAAACCACTTCAGAAGAGCTCAAGAAACAATATCCTGGGTACCCATAATGCTGGCAAGATGCTTAGCAAGCTTTTTAACTTTCTGTTGTTTGGTGCTTAAGTCCTCCAGCACTTGCTGTTGCACCAGAAAGTATGCATCTGAGTTCTACAGGGACTTCCTCAGTCCTTCGGCTTCCTATCGCATAACATCTGATCGATGTCTTTCAACTTGAAGTTGAGACTCAAGAAGCCGAACTGATTCATGCAACGAGTTCCAAGAGCTGGTGCCAGCAGTGGTAGCCAGTAACTCGAACACTACATCGAGACAGGACTTTGGGATTGTTTCAGTGTCTTCAATATAGTTTTTATCAGCTTTCTTGGAGACCAACAGGGATGTCTCACTATCTTGAACCTTATCTGCATTACTTCCTTTACCATTGCATAACGGGGTACTCTTCTCCAATATTTTACCCGCGTTCTAAAAGAGAAACAAACAAACACATCTCAGGTTTACAATGTAGTATATGAAACTCATTTTGGTAAACCAGTTCAGTAGTAAGGTGGACAGGATAACAGCATGAAACAAACATATATCTATGTAGTATGGTCACTCTATGGTCTATATCATTCTAGTTTATGTTGGCAAATCAAGATAGATACAGTTCGAATCATATCTATTTAAGACAAAGCAGCATAGACAGAATATAAGTGTGGGAAACTACACAGCAATAACAACACTTGTAATGTGCATGGCATGAGAACATAATTGTTTATTCAATTGAAACTGAAACCAACATAGAGCAAGTTACAACAGCAAACAACCAAACACATTGAAGAAACAGGTTTAAAACATACCTGTTGCACCATTGGAGTTTCAATTACATCCTTCAAATTTGAAATTAGTTCGTATCAGTAAATACAGTGATGCAAGAGCAAAGTAGTATGAACCATAGCTACGGAACCTGACCCGAGAACAATTATTCTTCTACTTTAAGCGTTGACTTCGGGTTCGGAGTGGTGGTCCTCGTGATTTGGGCACTGCAGTTGCTTACTAACTGCTCGTGTTTGGGTGCTCTGTGGTGGAACAGTGTTGTGTCAATGGGAACTGGGTGTCTATCTGCTGGGGTTGGGGTTAGAAGGGGTGTAGCTGGTTCTCTGTCCAACTGGGTAGGGGTACAATCTGCATGAGTGTGGGTTGTGTGTGGTGGGGCTGGTTCTTGGGTAAGTACAACCGTGGTTCTATCTGCATCGACAGGTAGCACGATCTTTTCTGAAGACCGTGTTTTTAGTCCCATAGATACTGCCGTCACTCCCTCCAATTGAAATGGCTGATAAACAAGAAAAGTAATTGAATGTACAGACATTGTAAGATAGAAAGGTGCAATGGATAGTAGGAAAAAAACATGGCATGAAATAATTCACATTTATGTTGTCTAAGCAAACAGAATAGCAGGACATAATTTCACATATATGATGGCTAATTAAACAGGATAGCATGACACAATTTCAGATGTATGATGTCTAACTAAAGAGGATAGAATGACATACTTCAAAATATGATGACTATGTAAATAGGATGACACGATATAACTATACGATGTGTCTATTAAAGTGGTTGGCATGCCATAAATCACAAACATGCCGTCGATGGAAACATGATGGCATGATATAATTCACGGATAGAATGACATAATTTAAAATATGATGACTATGTAAACAGGATGAGATGATATAACTATATTATGTATTTACAAAATGGGTTGGCATGCCATAATTCAGATACATGTTGTCCATGTAAACATCATGGCATGACATAATTCAAATATATGATTTATATACTAAGGAAGTGAGCAGAGGGCAATCGCATATTTGATGTGTCAACTAAGGAGATGGCATTCAATATTGTGTATATGATGTTAAAACTAAGCATTGCAATACAACATATGCATTATATGAGTAATATAACCCTGCCAAGTTTGAGCATACACCTCAGGGGGATAATAGGACTGGTCATCTGCCTCTGAATCCTCCTCTAAAGAGCTATCTGTAACCAGCAAGATATCTGCTTCAGTAGGTAGCATTGTCTACTCTGAAGACCTTGTTTTCACTCCAGATTTCTCCATCACCCAATTCAAATGGCTGATGCATAGGAAGAGAAGTTGAATATACAAACATTGTCGACAAAAGCAATGACAAATACAAAAAAGGACAGCATGATATAATTCACATATATGACGCTTGCCTAAACAGCATGGCATTGCATAATTCACATACATAATGCCTTGCAACAAGATAACATTACATAATTCACATATATAATGTCTTGCAACAAGATGGCATTTCATAATTCACATATATGGTAATTAGACACTGAACATGTGGCATTCACACAAAGCATGTCTAAACTAAGCAAATGACATAGCAATGCAAGATACCATACGCACGATATGAGCAACATAACCCTGCCAAGTTAGGGCATGCACCTCGGGGGGGGGGGGGGGAATTTGACTGGTCATCTGTCTCTGAATCCTCCTCTGAGGAGCTATCGGTAACTAGCAAGACATGCGCTTCGTCAGATAGCATTGTCTGCTCTAAAGACCTTGTTTCCACTCCAGGTTTTTCCATGACCATGCCGAATGGCTGATGCACAGGAAGAGTAATTGAATGTACTAAAATTGTTGACAAATTTAACACGTCATAAAAAAATGATGACATGATATAATTCACATATAAGATGACTGGCTAACCAGGGTGGCATTGAAAAATTCACATATATGATGCCTGGCTAAACAACATGCATTGCATGATTCACATATACGATAAAGAAACTAAACAGATGGCATTGACACAAAGCATTTCTAAACTAAGCAGATGACATCTTTAATGTATACAGTAAGCAATGCAAGGCACCATATGCATGATATTACCAACATCAGCATGCCAAGTTAGAGCGAAGACCTCATGGGGTAAATAGGAGTGGTCTTCTCCTTCTGAATCCCCCTCAGAATAGTTATCTTCCCTTGATTACGATTCGAAATGGGTGGGGGGGGGGCTGCCTTTGCACCCACCATGGCACGACATCTGCATGAACTTTTATTGCCATGCAAGGCTCGTCTCTTTTGCTCTACATGATCAGTTCCATTGTGTACAATAACTGGCATGCATAGGAATAAAACAAAGTGAAATTATGTAAGGAGTCCATGCACAAATCCAGACTGATGGTAGCAAACTATGGATAGACCCGAAACCGATGATAGCAGGCAGATAATAGCTTTAGTTAAAAAATACAGATAATGGCTCCTTTAATGTTTGTTTGCACCCAACATGAAACTCATAGTAGACATCGGAGATTAACCAGATAGTAGACAGATAGTAGTGATTGCTGCCCCAATATGTACCCAACAACCATTTAAAAACTCAAGTTTCAGCATTAGTTTGGACCTGACTCAGAGTCTAATAGGTGAACACGACGATAATGTAGCATGTCATCATATTAAGCGACGCATAACGTAAGCAGACACGGAAGAGTGCGACCTCTCTTGCGGACCCGTGTAGTCCTCAAGGTCATCTGCTCAGTTGATGACAGTAATGCAGTTGTCGTGGCTGCCGGCGGCGGGGAAGAAGATCTGAGGCGGCAAAAGACAGTCTGGAGAGTGGATCCCTACTGTGGTGAACACTTCCATCGTTGGAGCAGCTGAGCTGGGGTAGAACACAGCGCCGCAGGAGCAGGACAAACCACACAAGGTTTTCTTTGACACATATCTGTAACAGAAGTAATTGAGTAAGGGCTTGTTTGAATTTGAGGATTCTAACAATGCAGGGATAGGAAATAGACAGGAATAGGATAGGAATGCACGTGCAAAACAGAGAATTTAAAAACACTGGATTTCTGCCAATCTAGGTGTTTTATTCACAACATATGAAGATCACAGGATGCAAAAAAGCATGGTGAGATTAAGTCAAACCACAAGAAAATGTACGGTTATAATGCTACTATGCTACTATCTCTTAGTCTTGTGCTTGATGAATAGGAATATGAAAAGGAGGAGAAGTGGAAATTAGAATTCCTACTATTTTCCTTTGCTCCATTCCTTTGCACCAAATTTATGAAAAGTAGTACCATAGGAAACTCTCCAATTCCTATGTTTTTCATTCACTTTTCCTTTCAAGCACTAGCGATTCTAGTAGGTAGGCTTGAACAAGGAAAATACTACACTAAAAAATGTTTTTGTGCTACTTCTATTACTTTCGACCCAGGCCACTGCCATACTAGCTCAACTCCCAGGCCCATCGACAAATGTACAGCTCAAATGCGTAGAGATAAATAATGATGGCATTCAAGAGAGTCCATCACGGAAAGCTAAGTTGCCTGGTACCTCACTGCTTGTCATATAGTAGGATAAAATAATCGTATTTCCCGTTACTACGAGTGCTTAGTGGACAATATATATAACATGTAGAGTAAAAATGAGATGAACAAGTGTACACCCTTTTTGGCGAAGGCATGTCGATCTCAGCGTGATTGGGTTGGCCGGTGAGGATGCTCCAGCTGACTTGGCTGTCGGAGGAGGGGAAGAAGATCTTAGGTGTCTGGAGATGGAGCCCGAGGTACTGCTCCACTGTGATGGAGGGTTTCGTCGTTGGAGCAGCTCCAGTGAGTTGTACGATGCCGTGGCTGAAGCAGGACAAGAGAGACAACAAACAACGTTAACCTGAGTGGAATTCTAATAGCATCTCCAATACATGCCGTAAAATATATAACCACAAAGTGCTAGATGTAAAATACATCAGCCGCTCATCTCCGAACTTAACTGTCGAAACTGAATTTAACTCTCAAAACTGAACTTAACTGTCAAAACTGAACTTAACTATTGAAACTGAATTTTGCTGTCGAAACTGAATTTTGTTGTCGAAACTAAACGCACTAGCAAGGTGAGGCTACACGTCGGTCGACTGACTTTTTCATCTCTGGTCAGTCGATTTTGCAGCCGTTGGATACGGAATCAAGGGCATGCGGTTCATCTTCAACCTCCACCCCCCTGAGTCGCCAGCCACCACTGGCCAAACAGCAGCCCCCCGCCGCCCGCGGCCGGTGGTGCACTGCCCCGCCCGCCCCGAAAACACTCCCCACCGCCGGTCCGCCACCGCCCCGACCATCCCTCTAGGCCCCCCCGTGCCGAGGTTTTTTTCCAGCGATCCCCACGCCACCGCCCCGCCAACGCCCCGCCACCGCCGGCGACCACCACCCCCACCATGAACCCTAAGATAGATAGTGGGGTACCTCTCCGGCGAGCCCCCTCCCCGCTGCGGCTAGTTCTTCCTTCACCCAGGCGAGCCCCCCCCCCCCACCCCCTGAAAATCGACTGACCCAAAAGTCGATTCAGTCGACTGAAGTGTAGCTAAATCGGAGCAGCATCGCAAGCAAGAGCAAGAGCGAGAGCAGCAGCGCGAGCAAGAGCAATAGCAAGAGCAGACCAGCAAGGGGACCGAGAGCAAGAGCAGAGCAACAGCGCGAGCGAGAGCTAAAGCAGCAGCAGCTCCTACTAATGTGGACGTCGCCGCCGAGGGAGCGACGTCGTCAAGGAAGTGGCCGGCGACGCCGCCATGGATGGAGCCGTGTCGTGCCGGTTCAGGATTGAGCGCCGGCAGCACCGTGAGATCGAATCAAGAAGAAAAATGCGGCGATTAGTGTACAACTTCTTTGGTGGCGCCGATTAGGCCACAGCTTCATCCGAGGAAACGGTGATGATGATGCTCTTCCGGTGGTGCAGGTGAAGACGGCGGTGTGGGAATGGAGGTGGCACAAAAGACAAGGGGAACGTCGGGGCAGCTCCTTGGAGGTAGAGGATGGGGTGGCTGAACCGGCGGGACGATGAGATAGACGATGGATCCTCATCTGGTACGGTGGATGAGGGACGTCGAGGTGTTGCTGTGGACGACATCATTGGGGAAGAGGCTCCGGCTGGGTGGCGGACGGAGCAGGGTGTGGGGTTTCGTCGCGGGTTTTCGTGGCCTCGGTGTACGAATGGGTGGGCGGATGGGATGGCAGTGGGGAACCATGGCTTTGGGATGCGCTTGTCCGAAATGTGGGGTAAGTTACGAAAGTACCCCCACCGATTTGAGGCGGTTCTTTCGGTTCAGGGGTACCACGGGCATTTCGCGTGTCGGGATTTCACAGGAGGTGGGAGTTTTCACGCACATTGTAATTTCGGAATAGCAAGGTGCGGGTTGAGATGGAGGGAGTTGTCGGAGCACAACGAGACAAAGATATATCTTAAATATTTTGGGCTAACAAGGTGCGGGTTGAAGAGGCGGGAGTTTCGCAGCATGATAGACAGAGACGCTAGCTTGAATTTTCAGCATAACAAGGTGCGGCTTGAAATTTCGGAAGAACAAGCTTAACGTGTACCCAAAAAAAAGACAATTTGCACCTCAACACGCACAACACACACACAAACACCATTTAGACTATAGTAAGGTACACGTGCATTGCACGCATGAGATTTGGCAACCAAATTATGAATAAATACCACATTATAGCATGTAAGCTTTGAGTCATATATGCATGATGTAGATGTTCGTTTAATTCTTATAGTTCATTTCATTCAAAATCATCTAGTATAAGAAAGCTAATCTATTTTAAGATTCATGGAATTGTGCGTTGTAAGACATAAAGTAAAAAACAAATAATGGCAAATCATGTGGAAAAACATTTGTGCAATTCTGATACGGAAGATTCTATAACAAATAAGAAGTGCTTGCGTTTTGATGTTTGTGCATTATGCTTAAGTTCAACCATGGAGTCTTCTAGATTATACATGTTGCGAAATCTGGTGGAATCTAGATGATATCCAAAGGCCAGTAGTGCTCAAATTTGCCATCTTTGGACCATCGGATTCGCCTCATCCAACGACCATCTTTCATAGTTAAAGTTACCTGCACACAATATAAAAAAATATAAAATATAATATATATAGGGGTATAGATATAGATATGTGATGCGAAAGCCGCCCATCATCTCCAATTAGAATAGTGTGTCCATGCATGGATGCGACATGGCCAAATGATGTCTGCCATCGGTATCTCAAATTCAAATCAGTCTGACCTTGTTCAATGTGTATACATTACAACATGCTCATTTCCAAACCACACCACGCAGATCTCCGTTATATTCATGCATGCATGGGTTTCAAACATCAGGATCTCTTATTCAATTATTTGAATTCAACTTTACATTGATTATGACCTCACCTAGTCTTTTACACCCACACAGTCATCTTCTCTTTATAATTGCACCACTAACTTTCTCTCGTGCATGCATGCACACACACTACCAGTCAGCATTATCTATCACACACATGCAATCTTTTTCTTCAGGTCAGTCTCCCATGAAGGCACACACCCACACCCATCCCCCTCTCCATCATATCAGGCATTCTTTATCTCTCACGCGTGCATGCGCAACGATCGATGTTCCTCTATGTATGTGTGTATATAGCTAGGTCTTTCATAGTTTTCCACACAAACCGATCAATCGATATATCCAGTGAGGTCTCACCCTCTTTCCCACGTCCAGATCAATCAATCTATACCTCTCTATATAGGATTAACATATATAGCTAATACACCCACATTAATTATATATCCAACGTCCCCGTCTCATCATCCATGCCTTCCGCTTCATCTCTCAGATGCATGCACAATGATCAAGACAGGGGCAGTAAGGGCCCTGCCCCCCCCCCCCCCGCGTAACATCACTATATATCGAGGCTAATATGAATGTGATCATTAGACAATTGCTGCTAAAAATGGTTTAAGTTCATGAATTGACCCTCCTCGTGAAGGATTAGCAATGCTTGGCCCCCTAGCTCATTTATTTTTCATGGCTCCGCCACTGCGCGCAACAGCGCACGTTCTCGCCCCCTCTCTCTAAATATCGATCTCGCACTTGTGCATTCCTTCATAGTCTCCCTCCACTCGCCCCCCCCCCCCCGCACCATCTTCTAGCCCCCACCAGATTTTGCCACATGTACAATCTAGCAGACTCCATGGTTGAACTTAACATTAATGCACAAACCTCAAAACAACAATGGTTCTCTTTTGTTTTAGAATCTTCCGTATCATAACTGCCCAAACTTTTTTTCTAGTTGAATTGCCATTATTTGTTTTTTACTTTATGCTTTACAACGCACAATTCCATGAATCATAAAATAGATTAAGGGCTTCTTTGATTCAAAGGATTCTCAGAGGAATTTTGGAGGATTGTAATCATTAGGAATTTTTCCTATCTTGGATGTTTGATTCGTAGGATTGTAAACCATAGGAATTTTTCCATATGATTCATTTGCACTTGATTTGATAGGAAACATCCCATCCACTCAAACCTCTTTGAAAGAATTCTGCGTTTTTCCTATGCACAATCAAACACTCCTACAATCCTATAGGATTCAATACGACATTCCACTATAATCCCATGTTTTTCCTATTCCCGCGTTCTTAGCTTTTTTATAAAAACTAACTGATTTTGAATGAGATGAACAATAAGAATTAAACGAAGGGCTACATCAGGCATATATGACTCAGAGCTTACATGCTATAGTGTGGAATTTATTCATAATTTGGTTGCAAAATCTGATGCGTGCAATGCACGTGTACCTTACTAGTACTTCGAGTATGTGCAAAACACGTAAATTAGAATACCAATGGCACGCTAAACAGTGTATCTCTTACAGTTCATGAAGCCACGTGGAACATGTGGAGGCTTTGTCGTGACCTCCTTGCATGGATTGATCACAGTGACGTGTTGCTGGTTCCAGAAGAATGTATTCGTCCTCCCTGAGCCATACTGGTGGTACATGCACGAAGCAAGGATGTGCACGCATGCCACGCACGCACTCATTCCCTCGCACGCACACACGGGTACATGGGCGGACGCAATTTTGTACCAAGATCCACCCCATGTGATAATTTGACGTGTGTAAAGTTGTTCACTTCATTGATGGTCAATTAATACAGCGCATGCAAATTGAGTGGACGTGAGGGCGGAAGAAAGACATTATTACTCTACTGCGCACATGCGAGTAGTTAAATCATGGGTTGCTAGTAGTACTTCCATTGGTCTCCTTGGTATTTTGTGCCAATTTTTGACAGTAACATAATAGTTACGCATTTGAGCAGTGTAGTACTTGAAATTTATGTTCCGCTAAACTCACCGGGAGCCGTTTTGGGCCTCGAAACTAAAACCATCAATTAATCTTTACCTTGTTCCATCATATTCAAAAGCCTGCTCACACCTACTAGTACATACCAAACTTGAACGTGTTCCCACTATGCAGGTATTAGTACTAGTGCTAGTACTTAGGTTATAAAAAGGGGAGCTGCCTAACCAAAAATTACTCTACCTTTCCTCCTCATAAGTGCTTCTTCTTCGTCAACGTTGCCATGGCCAGTGAGCAGAGCTCTAGGTCGAGAACTACTTGTAACAAGGGAGCGGCAACCAAGGCTGTGGAAAAAAAGAGAGGGCTCGCCGCCATGCAGAGACTTACGGTGTCAAAACCTACGGATCTCGGGTAGGGGGTCCCGATCTGTGCGTCTTAGGCTGATGGTAACAGGAAGTGAGGGACACAATGTTTACCAAGGTTCGGGCCCTCTCGATGGAGGTAGAACCCTACTTCCTGTTTGATTAATATTGAAGATATGAGTTGTACAAGAGTAGATCTACCACGAGATCATAGAGGCTAAACCCTAGGAGCTAGTCTATGATGGTATGATTGTAATTGTGATCGGCCTTCTAAGGACCAACCTCTCCGGTTTATATAGACACCAGAAAGGGCTAGGGCTTACATGGAGTCAGTTACAAGGAAGGAAACACAATATCCGGATCGCCAAGCTTGTCTTCCACGCAAAGGAGAGTCCCATCCAGACACGGGCCGGAGTCTTGAGTCTTGTATCTTCACGCTTCAATAGTCCGGACGATGTATATAGTCCGGCTGTCCGGATACCCCCTAATCCAGGACTCCCTCAGTAGCCCCTAAACCAAGCTTCAATGATGATGAGTTCGGCGCGCAATTTTGTCTTCGGCATTGCAAGGCGGGTTCCTTTTCCGAATACTCCAAAGTAATTATCGAACACTTAGACCGTGTCCGGATCTGCAAGATGATCTTCACATACCATTGTAGGGAACATAGCATAAATCTGATCTGCTGGCAATCTTTATAAGCCGTGCCCCTGCATCATGGCCTGGTCCAACACGAACCGGCATTTCTCGTCCCACCTCAACTCGCGTTGCGAGGCGGTTTTATTGACACGTCCCACCAAAGCAGACATCGTGTTCCTCTTATTACGGGATCTTCCATCAATATGGGCGTGCGTAACCCCACGACGACTGTTGGTATGACTCCATGTGTTTTCAGATAAGCCTCACGCGGTCACGCTGAGGACTCTTGATATTCACCCCCTCTATAAAGGGATCGAGGCCAGTGCCTCTTTTCCACCTCCCCTTGCACCTTCTCACACCTCGAGCTCCAACACTCGAGACCTAAGCTCCAACACCCCAGATCCTCCAATATGTCCGGATCCAACCCTAAAGGCCGGTGGGTGGCCTCCTTGATCCAAGAGGAGGACATGACGAGGCTTAGGGAGGTCAGATATCTGACAGCCGATATCCAGCACAGGCTTCCTGCTCCATGGCAGGTTATCCCTACACCGGAGCCCAGTGAGAGCATTGTGTTTGTTCCTCACTTCCTCCGCGGCCTAGGCCTCAACCTTGACCCCTTTGGGAGGGGGCTCATGTTCTATTATGGGTTGGATTTTCATGATCTGGCTCCGGACGCTATCCTCCATATCTCGTCGTTCATTATTGTGTGCGAGGCTTTTCTCCACGTCCACCCCACACTTTGGCTTGTGGCTCAAGACCTTCAATGTGAAGCCGAAGATGATCGAGGGGCGACATGCAGAGTGCGGAGGTGCCTTAATAAGCAGGAACGCCGATGCCCCATGGCCAGAGGGTTCTTTCCTAGAAGTATCCGATGTATGGCAATGGAGGTGGTTTTATGTTACGACTCCCAGAGGTACAAAGTGGGTAGCCGCACCCGAGTTCCGCTTGGGCCCTGCGTCACAGTTGGCATCTTGGACCGACGTAGGACGGAATTGGGGGCCCGCTGGCGATGTACCAGTACTACAGAGTCGCATCCGGGAGCTTCTTGAGAGGGACATAAATCTAGTCAGCATAATTCAAGTGATGCTAATCCGACGGATGTTGTCGTGCAAACGTCGGCCTCTCCGGATGTGGGAGTTCAATCCGGAGGGTCCGCGGACTATTAAGCACTTCTTCGGCCTGAAGCTCGATGGGATGTGTAAATTATTCTTCGGACCACAAGTAAAGTGTCCGGACACCACCGAGGATGCGGGCCTAAGCTGCAATCGCCTAGATGCCCCAGTAAGTAATTTTAAAGCCGGACACTTTGTTTATATTTGTCATAACCATTATTCTAAAAACCCTACATGTCCAGGAATGGCTCAACAAGTCGGAGAGAATCAGGTGTCCGGCGCCACTTCCTGAAGGCTTGCCTGGTCCAACCATTGCCAAGATGCATGGCCGGGTGCTCAGTAAAATGCCCTCAGGGAAAGGCGAAGGAAAGGGCAGTGAAGCCAAACTTCACACACTACGCATCCAAACCGGGGAATCGTTACCTCCCCTGAGGAGGATAGTCGGGAAGGGGAGGCTAAAGCCTCCTCCCCGCGTGGGAAGAAGAGGGTCGCCTTCGAAGACTTGGAGACGGAGATGCCAAAGCAAGGGAGGAAAGTATCACCAGGGGGCTCTACCGCGACGGGCACCCTCACCGTGTCGTGCCCACCAACGGGCCAACCCTCCACCGAGCTGTAAGTTAATCGTTAATTCAAAGGTACGGTGTTTCTCCGAGATCCATAACCAGGATTCGTGTTTTGCAGTCCGGCTAGCAGCTCTTCTCAACAGAGTTCGTCTTCGAGGGATATTCCTCCGGAGATGATGGATAGCGAGACCCCGCCCACCACTCCGCCTCATGAAGCGGGCGACACTGAGGTGTCGTCACGGAGGAGCCCGGTTCTGCCGAAGCCGGAAGCTAATATGTCAGCCGCCCTGAGCCCGGAGCGTTTGCTCCCACGGGGGGCGATGAGAAGGGTCCGACACAGTTCGATGTCCGGCCGGACGTACTGACAGGTCTTCTGGAGCGAGGTGCGCTCTCGGAGGAGCACCGCTCATTAATGGGTGCGGTGCTTAAGAAGATTTCATCCGCTACAAGCGGTTTGAATGAGGCACTTATGAGCCTGCTCAGAGGCTTTGAGGTATGTAGTAAAAAAATGCACTATTTTTTGGCAGTGAGGCACGCGCTAGGTGTGCTCCATATGGATGGTATCCCCTGAGACTCTGGTTGCACGCCCTAGGCGGCGAACGGAGGATCATATTTTGTAAGTACTGATTGCACTGTACATGTTCTCCGGTATCGAAGGATCCGGCTGCCGAAAAGTGCGTTGAAGTTGCCGAACTAAGGAGGCGAATTGGACCTATTGATGCTGATATCATGCTGGTGAACAAGCGGCTAGACGAGTCACAAGGTATGTGCTCTTCTTTCCTTATTTATATAGGAAAATATGAGAGTGGCATAATATTAATGCAATATGCTTGGACTGCAGACGGTGCTACTATCGTGGAAGCCTTGAGGGCAGAACTTTCCCAGGCCAAAGAACAAGCTCGAGTTAGCAATGCGGCTGCCCTAAAGGCGGCCGAGGAATTGAGAGCCGAACAGGCTGCTCATCGCCGAAGCGAGGAAAAGATAGCCGAAATGGCTGTGGAGTTGAAAAATGCCGCTGACCGGTATGAGCTCCTTAAAAAGGAGCATGAGGATAGTTCGGCCGACCTGAACAAGGCACTTAATGCCACTAAGGAGATGCGGACCGAGCTCAAGGGTGCGCGGGAGGAGCTTCAACAGGCTGGTAAAATCGCGGCTGGGGCTCCTACTTACTGCGAACGAAGTTTCTAGATCCGAAGTATGCTCCCCTGGATGGACGCTGGAGTTCGACAGATGCGTATGCGGATTTGGCGAAGAGTACAGCTGACGCTGCCAAGTTCTTCGAGGATCAAGGTGATAAGGAAGTGAGAAGCTTTTCTGGTCGCAATTCAATGCTCCCACTCGCCCGCTGCCATTAAGTGAGAAGATGGCTGCTGTAGTGGAGCTTCACAGGATGTCCAAGCTGGCAATGCGGTCTGTAATAGACCATATTTGGCCGAAGGGGCCTAAGCCGGACAGTTACGTTGTTTGGTGCAACAATTCCTTGGGCCCGTGCCTCGGATCGATGCCATGAGGAGGTCGGCGTGCATAGAGGGTGCACGAATGGCTCTTGCCCGCGTTAAAGCCTAATGGACGGATATGGAGGCCACCATTGTAGCGACCCAAGATCCGGCTGGAGGCCAATATCCGGCCGAGCACTACTTGGCGCAGGTCACAGAAGGTACGGTGCCTGCCTAATAGAGGCGCAATGCTCGAAGAATGTATTGTTCGAGTGACAAATCAAATCATTGTAAAAACAATTTTATTGTGGTTTTAAGGCTATGTCTATACTTTTTTCCCAAAAGTATTATTGTGTCTCCTGTGCGGCCGTTTATATATATATATATATATATATATATATATATATATATATATATATATATATATAAGTAATCCGAAAGTTAGCAGTCGTTGGCTTCAGCCCCCACGCATACAATGCGGGGGTGTTCGCGAAAAATATGTGTAACTTGATCCAACGTCTTGGTCCATTAAGGAGCTGATCGCACGTCGAACTAGGCAACCGGACTATATAGCTGTAACACTTTCGCTTAGCCATGGGAGTCTAACGGTGAGGCTACTATGTAGCCCTTGGTACCTTCGCGTGCATCCGAATACGGGCGCATATGTACATGGCCGGGAAACGGCCCTTCGTAAATGCGGAGGAATCCTAAAGATTCCGGTGAGTATTCGAGTGGTTGAACAGTCTCTCACTGTATCATGACAGTCAGTTTTCGGCTTTCTCTACTGAGGTGCTCATCCGGAATAACCAGGGCACAATCACAGTAGTTCTCCTTTGGCCGCCTTAGCCGATAAGAACGGAACGTAAGGCGGCAAACCCAGGAGTTGGGCAAACCCAACATTTGACCAAAGATATGATTCAGAGCTGATGCATATAAGGCCAAACTCGTGACGCCGAACACTCCCGAAGGTATTCGGTCTTTGTAACAGAAAATAGGCTGAAGAAAGCCTATTATAAACCCTATATTTCCAGGTACATGCATTTAATCTGTCGTGGCGAAATGCCAATAACGGCAGTATCCTCTGTGGGTATGGAACCCATGGGATGGTTAAACAACAAGAGGCAATAGAAAAGGTTTACACAGGGGCTTAATCTAAAAAGAAACCTGTTCAACGGGGCCCTGCTGCACGTCTGCGCCTTTGTCTCTGTTGTGCCATATCCTGGAAGGGTATCGCGCGAACGTTGTCTATGGAAAAAAGAAAACTCGTAGGAGAGTACAACGTAAGTGTGCGATAGATAATAAAAGTGTAAGATGTTGGCCTGCCAATAAGGTGTGGGGCCGTATTAAATATTTATAGCCCCTGGTGTCCTCTATGGGATTACATATACGGTGCCCTGGTTCAGTTTTATCCAGGCTACCGGACTCGTCTCACCGTGTCTGTGGTCTTAATGACCATTCATGTTTTCTGATATTGGAGGCCGCTTATAGGCCGGCCTCTAGGGCCGTCATGTGTTCCTCTACGCGTGAAGAGCGCTCTGTGATTCTGTTAACGGTGATGACACCACGTGGACCGGGCATCTTGAGTGTAAGGTAGCCATAGTGCGGTAATGCGTTGAAGCGGGCAAAGGTCGTTCTTCCAAACAATGCATGATAGCCGCTTTAGAAGGGTGCGATGGTGAAGAGTAGTTCTTCGCTACTGGTGTTGCCTGGGGAGCCGAATGTTACCTCCAGTACGACGGAGCCCCTGCCGTAGGCTTCAACGCCTGGTATCACCCCTTCAAAGGTGGTGTTGCTTTGGCCAATTCTGGATGGGTTTATCCCCATCCTGCGGACAGTGTCCTCGTATATTAAATTGAGACTACTGCCGCCGTCCATGAGGACATGGGTGAGACGGTATCCGTCGATTATTGGTTTAAGCACCAAGGCCTCTGATCCTCCGCGCCGAATACTAGTTCGGCCGTCCACATGATTGAAGGTGATCGGATAAGAAATCCAGTAGTTAGGTGTGGGTACGATGGGCTCTATATCGTGCGCGTCTCTGTGCGCGCGTTCGTGCTTTCTCGTGGATGTGTGAGTCGCATGGATCATGTTTACTATTTTAACCTCTGGCGGGAATTTTTTCTGTCCCCCAGTGTTCGGCTGGCGAGGTTCATCCTTGTCCTCACTTGGTGTTTCCCTCCCCTTGTGTTCGGCATTTAATTTGCCGGCCTGCTTGAAGACCCAGCATTCTCTATGCGTGTGGTTTGCAGGTTTCTTGGGGGTGCCATGAATTTGGCATAGTCTGTCCAGGACTCTGTTCAGACCAGACGGTCCCTCTTTACTGCCTTTAAATGGCTTCTTTTGCTGATCAGGTCGAGAGCCCCTGAATCCGGCATTGACCGTTGTGTTATCCATGCTCTCTTCCTTGTTTTGGCATTTGTTTTTATTACGTCGTGGCTTCCCATTGCCATCCCTTATTTCGGATGTGCTGGGGTCGCTGGTGCCTTTACGAGCTAACCAGCTATCATCACCCGCGCAAAAGCGGGTCATAAGGCTTGTTAAGGCTGCCATTGTCCTTGGCTTTTCTTGGCCGAGGTGTCTGGCGAGCCACTCGTCGCGGATGCTGTGTTTGAATGCCGCTAAGGCTCCGGCATCCGGACAATCGAAAATTTGATTCTTCTTTGTGAGGAATCTGTTCCAAAGCTTGCGGGCGGACTCTCCGGCTGTTGGATTATGTGACTTAGATCGTCCGCATCCAGAGGCCGGACATAAGTCCCTTGAAAATTGGCCCTGAAAGCGTCCTCGAGTTCCTCCCAACTCCCAATTGAATTTTCGGGGAGGCTTTTCAACCAGTGTCGAGCTGGTCCCTTCAACTTGAGGGGAAGGTATTTGATGGCATGGAGGTCATCCCCACGAGCCATGTGAATGTGCAGGATAAAATCCTCGATCCAGACCCCTGGTTCTGTCGTTCCGTCGTATGCCTCTATGTTCACTGGTTTAAAACCTTGTGGAAATTCATGGTCCAGTACATCTTCGGTGAAGCACCGGGGGTGAGCAGCCCCTCTGCATCTGGACGTGCTGTGGAATGCGGTCGGCTGTTGTTGTGTCCGGTGTTTATTCCGAACTGGTATTTGTCTTGTATGGTCATTTTGGTGACTAGAGTCCCTCGTCGGGGTGTGTCCTTTAGATCCATAGATGGATCTGGGCGCGCCGGCTTTCTTATCCAGATGCTCACGTTGATCGTGGGCGGCGTCAGTGGCCGTTCTGTTGCGGTTATGAAGCGGTACGTCGGGCCTCCTTGTCGTATTAGTCTTTGGTGGAACGGCCTCGTCATCGAATTCTGGTAGTAGCTTGCGTTTTGGATAGCTCTTTGTATGGCGATCATCGCCATATCTTTCTTCAGTGTCTAGCACTTTATTCCATCTGTGATTGAGCGTTTCCTATGAGGCTTTTAGCCATTGCTTCTGCTTCTTTATTCTTCTCGTTATGGCCATAAGCTTTCTATGGAGGTTATCTCATTCCACGTGTTCTTCTGGAATGATGAATGCATCATCGTCCGGACTGTGTTCTTGTCCGGGGGCGGTTTGATGAACTCGTCCCTTGGGGTCATTGTGATCGGGCATCTGCTCCGAACTCGGTTCAGCGTGACCTGGCTCGTCCTGCTCCATCGTTGGGTCCATGTGGTCGTTATTGCCTTCGGAGTTTTCTGGTATGTCGATGCTTCTTGCGCTCTTATTGCTATTTTTACTGTTGCTGGATTTTGAGTGGCGTCTGCGCCGTCGTTTTGGCTTTTGCCCGGGGGTTTTATCTTCCGGATTGCCGCTGTCGTCCTCCTTTGGCGTATCCACCATGTATATATCGTGTGACGAGGTAGTAGTCTAGCACCCCAGAGATTCTGAATCTTCTCCTGCATCGTCGTCCATACCATCGATGTCTTCGGAGTCGAAGTCAAGCACATCGGTTAAATCATCAACCGTGGCAATGAAGTGGGTGGTGGGTGGGTAACGAACTCCTTCGTCATCCGCTTCCCACTCGAGCCAGACATAGTTCGGCCGAGAGCCTCCTGACAAAGAGAGAGATTTTAATGAGTTCAGCATGTTGCCAAAGAGCGAGTGCTGGAAGATATCCGTAGGGGTAAACTCCATTACCGGAGCTCAACCTGGCTCGGCTGGCTCAAGAGTGCGCGGACTGGAACCAACAACCGGATACGAGTCCGGGGGTCCGGAATCACAGGTTTCCACAGGGGTGAGACCTATGTTCGGCTCCACCGCCGATGAGTGTGCGGCCTGTGGGGCGGGGTCCATCCCTCCGTCCTTAGGCCACGCAGCCTGCTCCAGATATAGGTCCGGGGCTACTGCAGGGGTGATATCCCGAGCATTGTTCGACAGCAGGTCTAAGCCGTGCTCATCATGACTGTTCGGTGCTTCTGGCACAGGCCTGAATTTGTCGAAGATCAAGTCTCCGCGAATGTTCGCTGTTTAGTTCAATTTTCCGAACCTGACCTGGTAGCCAGGGGCGTAGCTGTCGATCTGCTCCAGATGGCCAAGTGAATTGGCCCGCAGTGCGAAGCCTCCGAACATGCTATTTTGTTTTGAGGATCCGGCATTCTCTATTGGTGTGCTTGGCCGCCCTTCTGGGGGTACCTTGAATTTCGCATGGTTGATCAAGTATGCTGCTTGGGCCGGATGGGCCTGAGCTGTTCTTTTTCCGCTGACCGGACTTGGGGCCGCTGAATTTGGCACCATCTTCCCTGGCTTGACGTTTATGACGATTGTGCCGAGGCTTGAGGATGTCGCCTCATGTTTCTTGCATATTGTCCTGGATCGTGGTGGTATGTTGGCGTCGGGGTATGTGCCTTGGTATCTCCTTCTTAGGCTAAGGTAGCGAATTATGCCGTGTGTGCCCTTTGTCGGGGTAGTTGAGTCCGTATTCCTCGGTGGCCAGGATCTTGGTCCATCTGTCCACGAGAAAATCTTGGTCAGCTTTGAGCTACTGTTGCTTCCTTTGCAGGCTCCTCGGAGTGGCCATAAGCCGTCGCTTGAACAGAACTTGTTCTGCGGGATCCTCAGGCACGCCGAATTCATCATAACCGATGCTCACCTAGTCTTCGGAGGGGGGCATATAGTTGTCCCTCTCCAAGTATCCGACCGTGGCCAGTCCGGCCTGCTTGAAGGCAGGCTGATCAGGATTGTATTCATCTTCGGCACCGTCCGGATTGTTTTTGTCTGCTGTGCTGGTATTGTTGTGGCGGGGCTTGGAGCGGCGTTGACGACGCCCATGATTCGCTTTCTTCCCTGAGGGGTTATCCTCCGTTGCGTCATCGCCATTGGTTTCCTTCGGAGTGTCCGCCATATATATATATCATATGAGGAGGTGGCTGTCCACCGCCCATGAGCGGTGGTTCCTGTTCTTCTCCTGCATCGTCGTCCATACCGTCGATGCCTTTGGAGTTGAAGTCAAGAACGTCGGTTAAATCATTGACCGTGGCAATGAAGTGGGTGGTGGGTGGGCAACGTATTCCTTTGTCGCCTGCTTCCCACTCGAGCCGGACATAGTTCGGCCAAGAGTCTCCTGACAAATAGAGAGACTTTAACGAGTTTAGTACGTCGCCAAAGGGCGAGTGCTGGAAGATATCCGCATCAGTGAACTCCATTACCAGAGCCCAACCAGATTCGGCGGGCTCGGAGGTGTGCGGACTGGAACCTATAGCTGGATACGGGTCCGGGGGTCCGGAGTCACAGGCTTCCTTGGGGGTGGGGCCTGTGTTTGGCTCTACCGCCGATGAGTGTGCATCTTGTGGGGCGGGTGTCGGTGTCAAAACCGGCGGATCTCGGGTAGGGGGTCCCGATCTGTGCGTCTTAGGCTGATGGTAACAGGAAGCAAGGGACACAATGTTTACCCAGGTTCGGGCTCTCTCGATGGACGTAAAACCCTGCTTCCTGCTTGATTAATATTGAAGATATGAGTTGTACAAGAGTAGATCTACCACGAGATCGTAGAGGCTAAACCCTAGGAGCTAGCCTATGATGGTATGTTTGTAATTGTGATCGGCCTTCTAAGGACCAACCTCTCCTGTTTATATAGACATAGGAGAGGGCTAGGGTTTACATGGAGTCAGTTACAAGGAAGGAAACACAATATCTGGATCGCCAAGCTTGTCTTCCACGCAAAGGAGAGTCCCATCCGGACACGGGCCGGAGTCTTGAGTCTTGTATCTTCACGCTTCAATAGTCCGGACGATGTATATAGTCCGGCTGTCCGGATACCCCCTAGTCTAGGACTCCCTCACAGATCTCGAAAGATCTCTCACGAGCAGGCGATGACTCCCAGGAGAGCCCTAGCCGCGGAGGCGAACATGCGGAGCCGGCGGCGCTGGAGTCGTTATCCCTGGACAACATGCCCGATCAGCTCCATAAGCACCTCAATAAGCAGAAGGAGTTCATCTAAGGCTTGGTGGAGTTGCTGAAGGAGAGCCTCGACGGCATGCCCGCTGAGCTCAATAAGCAGGGGAGTTGACCGCCAGCTTGGTGATGCTGCTGAAGAAGAGCATTGTCTCGGTGAAGAAGGTGACCGGCGAAATTCTGCGACTTCAGGAGGATAAGGCGAAGCTCTGCCACGAGATCGACCTGTTGAAGGAGAAGAACGCCGGCTGGAAGAAGCTGCATGAGAATATTAGTTCCTCGATGAAGATGCTGCAGGCTCTTGTCATGGAATAGAAGGAGGAGTTGGCGAAGCTCCGCATCGAGCACCCGGCTGCTGTCAAGGTACGTAATGCGGCCGTGGAACAGATGATGAAGGCTCGCGTCGAGAAATCCCGCGTCATGGACAGAATGAAGAAGATGGCGGAGGAGACGCGCAAGGAGATGGAGGTCATGGAGGCAATGAAGAAGCAGTTACGACTGAGGGAGTCCTGGATTAGGTGGTATCCGGACAGCCGGACTATATACTTTGTCCGGACCATTGGAGCATGAAGATACAAGACTCAAGACACCGTCCTGTGTCCGGATGGGACTGTCCTTTGCGTGGAAGACAAGCTTGGCGATCCGGATATTGTATTTCCTGCCTTGTAACCGACTCCATGTAAACCTAGCCCCCTCCGGTGTCTATATAAACCGGAGGGTTTAGTCCTTAGAGGGACGATCAGAATCATAATCATGATAGGCTAGCTTCTAGGGTTTAGCCTCTACGATCTCGTGGTAGATAAACTCTTGTACTACTCATATCATCAATATCAATCAAGCAGGAAGTAGGGTTTTACCTCCATCGAGAGGGCCCGAACCTGGGTAAACATTGTGTCCCTTGCCTCCTGTTACCATTAGCCTAAGACGCACAGATCGGGACCCCCTACCCGAGATCCGCCGGTTTTGACACCGACATTGGTGCTTTCATTGAGAGTTCCTATGTGTCGTCGCTGCAAGGCTTGATGGCTCCTCCAATCATCAACAACGACACGGTCCAGGGTGAGACTTTTCTCCCCGGACAGATCTTCATGTTCGGCGGCTTCGCAGTGCGGGCCAATTCGCTTGGCCATCTGGAGCAGATCGACAGCTACGCCCCTGGCCACCAGGACAGGTTCGGAAACTTGAACTACACGGCCGATATCCGCGGAGACTTGATCTTCAATGGATTCGGGCCTGTGCCAGGAGCACCGGACAGTCACGACGAGCACGGCCTAGACCTGTTAGCGAACAATGCTCAGGGTATCGCCCCTGCAGGAGCCCCAGACCTAAATCCGGAGCAGATTGTGTTGCCCAGGGACGGCTGGATGGACCCCACTGAGGGAGTCCTAGATTAGGGGTTATCCGGACAGCCGGACTATATACATCGTCCGGACTATTGAAGCGTGAAGATACAAGACTCAAGACTCCGGCCCATGTCCGGATTGGACTCTCCTTTGTGTGGAAGACAAGCTTGGCAATCCGGATATTGTGTTTCCTTCCTTGTAACCAACTCCATGTAAACCCTTGCCCTCTCCGATGTCTATATAAACCGGAGAGGTTGGTCCTTAGAAGGCCGATCACAATTACAATCATACCATCATAGGCTAGCTCCTAGGGTTTAGCCTATACGATCTCATGGTAGATCTACTCTTGTACAACTCATATCTTCAATATTAATCAAGCAGGAAGTAGGGTTTTACCTCCATCAAGAGGGCCGGAACCTGGGTAAACATTGTGTCCCTCGCTTCCTGTTACCATCAGCCTAAGACGCACAGATCGGGACCCCCTACCTGAGATCCGCCGGTTTTGACACCGACACCCGCCCCGCAAGCCACACACTCATCGGCGGTAGAGCCGAACACAGGCCCCACCCCCAAGGAAGCCTGTGACTCCGGACCCCCGGACCCGTATTCGGCTGTAGGTTCCGGTCCGCGCACCTCCGAGCCCGTGGAATCTGGTTGGGCTCCGGTAATGGAGTTCACCGCTGCGGATATCTTCCAGCACTCGCCCTTTGGCGACGTACTGAAATCATTAAAATCTCTCTCTTTGTCAGGAGACTCTTGGCCGAACTATGTCCGGCTCTAGTGGGAAGCAGGCAACAAAGGAATTCGTTGCCGACCCACCACCCACTTCATTGCCACGGTCGATGATTTAACCGACGTGCTTGACTTCGACTCCAAAGGCATCAACTGTATGGACGACAATGCAGGAGAAGAACAGGAACCACCGCTCATGGGGCAATGGACTGCCACCTCCTCATATGATATATATATGGTGGACACTCCGAAGGAAACCAATGGCGATGAGGCAACGGAGGATAACCCATCAGGGAAGAAAGCTAAGCATGGGCGTCGTCAACGCCGCTCCAAGCCCCGCCACAACAATACTGTAACGCCCCGGATTCGTTGCGCCAGGTGTCCGCCAGTTATTCGCCGTCATTGCCATGTCATTTTCTTGCGTGTTGCATTTTGCCATGTCATCATGTGCATCTCATTTTGCATACATGTTCGTCTCACGCATCCGAGCATTTTCACCGTTGTCCGTTTTGCAATCCGACACTCCTATGTCCTCCGGCGTTCCCCTTTTTGTCTCCTGTTGTGAGTGGGTGTTAAACTTTCTCGGAATGGCCCGAGGTTTGCCAAGCGGCCTTGGTATAGCACCGGTAGACCTCCTGTCAAGTTTCGTGCCATTTGGAGGTCGTTTGATACTCCAACGGTTAACCGGGTAACCGTAAAAGCCCTCTTTGTGTTGCAGCCCAACACCCCTCCAAAGTGGCCCAACAACCCATCCTAACCCCCTCCATGCTCTCGGTCGTTCGATCACGAACGCGTGGCCGAAAACCGCTCCTCATTTGGACTCTCCTAGCTCCCTCTACCTATATACCTATATATTTGTGCCTCCCCCCGAAAATCCCGGTCTAACCATAGCCATCTTCATCCTCGCGCCGCCGGACACGTCCGCCCGAGCCGGACATGTCCGCCGGCCACCTCGCTCCGCCCTATCCGGTGCTGCCATGTCGCCCGCCGCCGCCGCCAGCCACTCCCGCGCCGCCACCTCACCCGCGCCCTCCTTCTCTCTCCTCTGCGCCCGCCGCCGGCCCGCCGAGCCGCGACCGGGCCCGCGCGCCGCCCGGCTCCCGTGCTGCCCGCGCCGGATCTCCGCCGCCCCGACGTTCGCCGCTCGGCCGGCCCCGTCTCCCCAGACGCCCGCCGAGCTCCCCACCCTCCGCCGCCGAGCGCTGCCGCGTGGTGCTCGCCGCCCGCCGGCCTCGCCCCGCCGCCCTGGTGCCGTCCGGAGCCGCCGGCGCCGCCCTGCCACTGACAGGAGCCCTGCCTCGCCCCGAGCTCCGGCGAGCTCGCCTTTGCCTCCCCGCGCCGCTCCCCGCCGGGATCCGGCCGGATCCGGCGAGGAGCGCCCAGATCCGGCCCGGATCCGTCCTTCCCGACCTCTCCCCGCAGCTCCGGCGTCTTCCCCGTCTACTCCGTCCGTTCTCCGGCGAAGATTCCGGCGAGTTGATTTTTTTCCCCTCGAGGTCCATTTTTCCACCAAGTCCCGTAATTATTTACATTATCGTGCCATGTTCATCGCATCATAACTTGCTGTATACTGCTCCGTTTCGTGCGTGTAATATGTCAAATTGTTCTTCTGGACGAGTACTTCATTTCATTCCATTGCATCATGTTGATTTGAGTCCATCTTGATGCCTGAAGCACCGTTGCAAGAGTGCTATATGATGTTAACCTGCTTAAACTGTTATAACTTGGTGATTTGTCATTTTTGTTGCATTTTATGTGTGCATCCTATGAGCTTGATGTCTACATGAGTTTTGAATTATGATATGCCATCTTTATAGAGGTGATATCCATGTATTTTTGTGAGTCTTGTACTGAGTGCATCAAGCTTGTTAAGTAGGGTACTTCCTGTTGCTGTTTTGCAAAACTGTATCTGCTATATCATGATGCTATATAAACCTGCTGCTACTAGTCATTCTATGCATAATCTGGAGATATTCACTAAGGATGCTTTGTTATACATGTCATGCTCTATCCATCCATGCCCCTGGTTGCATTTTTAGCCTGCTGTAACATTTTGTTATCTTGCTCCAAAGTTGCTAAATAATGTTGCTGTCAGCCTGTTAACATTAAGTTCAATGTTGCCATGTTTGTTGTTAGTGAGCCATGAACCCTATGACCTTGCTCTTGACATTCTTAGCTTCATAAACATGTCTTATTACTGTTGGTTGCCTTGTCATGCCATGTATTGCTCTGTGGTGAGTGATTCAAGCTCACCAAGATGCCTACTTATTGTTGTTCCTGCCATGTTTGAATCTGTCATATAACTTGCCATGTTTACATGGGTGCCATCATATCTTCTGATCCTTTTTGGCTCATGGTCAGTAAAGGACTTTTGTTCTATGCAATTAGTAGATTCATGCAATGCCTTTGTTTGCCATGTTAAGTTCCTATAACATGTTGTTTGATAGCTCTAAACATTGCAACCTAATGTTATTTCTGCTAAGTCTGAAACTGTTATTATTTGCAATCTTGCCATGTCCTTTGGAGCATGTTCTATTGATTTCTAGAGAAGCTCATTGTTCATGTTTTGTTGTGCTTTACTTGTACATCATGTACATGCCTTTTGTTCTTATACTGAGATGCTGTAACATATTGTTTTGATGCTTGCAAGATGCCTAGTTGCTGTTTTGAACAGCTTGTCCTTTGAACTTGTATAGTGTGTGTTGAACCGTTGCTCCGTTTTGAGTGTGCTATATATGAAACTTGCTTGATTTTTCATGTAGTTTCCTATTATCATGTTGCATCCTTGTTTTGAGGTGTTTGCTTGATGTTTGGATGCATTTTGCATCAATGCCATGTTTAACTTGTTTTGCTCATATCTTCTAGGTCGTAGCTCCGAATTAAATGAACTTTATATGTAACTTGACTAGAATTTCGTGTAGAACATCTCGGTGCGTCTTAACTTGCTATTTAACAACTTGAACATAAGGTTTATTCAGTTCTGGACCAATTTGTAAATTTGCATATGAGGACTTACCGGAATTGCTATATGTTGTTTCCAGCCTCATTTAAACTTACCTTGATGTGTTGTTCTTGTTTGCATCATCTCTTGCCATGAGTAGCCTCATCTAGATTTGTCATGCATCATCCTTTGTTGTGCATCATGTCTTGTCTATGTGTGGTGTGTTTACCATGTTGCGTGCTTCTTCTTGATAGTTCCCGTTTCGTTGCGATCGTGAGGATGCGTTCGTCTACATGTGGTTCGTCTTCGTGGCTTCATCTTCTTCATGGACTCGTTCTTCTTCCTTGCGGGATTTCAGGAAAGATGACCGTCACCTTGGATCTCACTACTATCATTGCTAGGCTAGTTGCTTCGTTCTATCGCTTTGCTGCGCTACCTATCATTTGCTCTTCAAGCCTCCGAAATTGCCATGTCAGCCTCTAACCTTTTCACCCTTCCTAGCAAACCGTTGCTTGGCTATGTTACCACTTTGCTCAGCCCCTCTTATAGAGTTGTTAGTTGCAAGTGAAGTTGAAGATTGCTCCATGGTGGACAGGCTTATGTTGGGATATCACAATATCTCTTATTTAATTAATGCATCTATATATTTGGTAAAGGGTGGAAGGCCCGGCCTTATGCCTGGTGTTTTGTTCCACTCTTGCCGCCCTAGTTTCCGTCATACCGGTATTATGTTCCCAGATTTTGCGTTCCTTACGCGGTCGAGTGATTTATGGGACCCCATTGACAGTTCGCTTTGAATAAAACTCCTCCAGCAAGGCCCAACCTTGGTTTTACCATTTGCCTCACCACCACCTACTTTTCCCTTGGGAGTAATTAACCCA
This sequence comes from Triticum timopheevii, assembly GCA_963921465.1. Taxonomy (NCBI): domain Eukaryota; kingdom Viridiplantae; phylum Streptophyta; class Magnoliopsida; order Poales; family Poaceae; genus Triticum; species Triticum timopheevii. Next base: position 114,122,663 of record OY997270.1, read on the forward strand.
AGGGTCATCTTTATTTTAGCCCCCCGGGCCAATGCTTGTCTAAGTGTTGGTCCAAACTAGAGCACCGTGCGGGACCATCCCTTGGCAACTTGGGTTACGTCCGTACCTGTACGCTTCGCTTATCCGGTGTTTCCCTAAGAACAAGATATGTGCAGCTCCTATCGGGATTGTCGGTGCATCGGGCGGCTTTGCTGGTCTTGTTTTACCATTATCGAAATGTCTTGTAAACCGGGATTCCGAGACTGATCGGGTCTTCCTGGGAGAAGGTATATCCTTCGTTGATCGCGAGAGCTTACCATGGGCTAAGTTGGGACACCCCTGTAGGGTATAAACTTTCGAGAGCCGTGCCCGCGGTTATGTGGCAGATGGGAATTTCTTAATGTCCGGTTGTAGATAACTTGACACCAGATCCGAATTAAAACGCATCAACCGCGTGTGTAGCCGTGATGGTCTCTTTTCGGCGGAGTCCGGGAAGTTAACACGGTTTCAGTGTTATGATTGACGTAAGTAAGGAGCTCAGGATCACTTCTTGATCATTACTAGTTGACGACCGTTCCTTTGTTTCTCTTCTCGCTCTCATTTGCGTATGTTAGCCACCATATCATGCTTAGTCGCTGCTGCAACCTCACCACTTTACCCCTTCCTTTCCCATTAAGCTTTGCTAGTCTTGACACCCATGGTAATGGGATTGCTGAGTCCTCGTGGCTCGCAGATTACTACAACAACAGTTGCAGGTACAGGTTATGCGATGATCATGACGCGAGAGCGATGTTTGCTTGTTTTGGAGTTCTTCTTCTGCTTCTTTGATCAGGGTATAGGTTCCGGGTCGGCAGCCTGGGCTAGCAGGGTGGATGTCGTTTGAGATTTTGTTTGTGTTTCATTCGTAGTCGGATGTTGGTCTTATGTATGATGTATTGTTGTATTCATGTGGCATTGTATGCCTCTTGTATGTATCCCTGTCTATTATGTAATGTTGATGTAATGATATCCACCTTGCAAAAGCGTCTTCAAGATGCGCTTCTATCCTTGGTGGGACCTTCGAGTTCCTTTAGGATAGGGTCGCATCTTGGGCATGACAAGTTGGTATCAGAGCCAGGTTCGACCGACCTTAGGAGCCCCCTTGATTGATCGTGTAGTTTGGCCGCTGTTGAGTCTAGAAGAAAACTGATTTCTGAGTCTAGTTATATCGGAGAGTAGGAATTCCTTTTACTCCTCAGCCCCTTCGTCGCTCTGGTGAGGAATCTTGACGTAGGTTTTTTGAATTACTTCTCTTCCCTTTCAAACTTTCTTTAGGATCACGCAGTTGGTTTTTCGATCGTTGGTTCTCAGCTCTTTTCATCCGGTGCATTTCTCGTCAAGTTGACTCGAGCCTCTTCATCATTTCCAAGTTCAATCCTCAGTTGTTGTTTTTCCCACCCTTCCACCCCTTTTTCATCTCGGAGCTGGAGTCCGTAATCGAGTATCCATCCTACTTGTGTGAAGTCTTTGCTTTCTTTCCTCAATGATTTCAACCGGTGTTTTCTCTTAAAGTTATTCGTCGGTTCTACCTTCCAAGTCTCCTTTGTTATCCCGCCCTCCCACCCCTTTTCTTCCTGGAGTCTGAGTCTCTATTCGAGCATCAATTTCATTTGTGTGGAGTCTCTTCAGTCTTCCCTCAGTTGTTCCAACCGGTGAATTCTCTTCTTGTTCGTCATTCTGCATCTCTTTCTTTTCCGGTGGACTCAATTCAAGTTTTTTTCGGTGTTGATCGCATTCTTTACCTTGGATCAAGTGTTCTCCTTGCTCGTTCGCCTCTCGCCAATTTATCCTTCCAGAGTGTTCAAGACATCTCAAGAGATTCGTCTGTGTTCTAATTAAGTCGAGGTTGTCACCTCATTCAAATATTTCAATTGTTCCGGTGCATCATCTATCTCTTCAACAATCCTTTTCAATGGTGTTTTCTATTAATGGGCCCTAACCCACAAGTCTTTTCCCAGGATCTTACCTGACTCTTCTAATTCTCCCGGGTTTATCCTCAAATTCTTTTCAAGTGTGACGTAAGAATGAATTTCATCAGTCACATGCCTTCTCCAAGATCACTTTCAAATTCTTTTCATTGTTGCCTCAACCTCTTCACTTTTCGTTCTCCCGGAGTGCCTTAACAAATTTTGGTGGTGTTTCTCATCGTCATTTGAAGATAGAATAAGAGTTTTTCCTCTAAATCTTGTTTGTTCTTTCGAAGTTTCGTGGTTCTAGCTTCATGTTATCCTCTTGAATTATTCCATTTGTCAGATATTCTTTTCTTAACCATCCGGAGTATGCCAGGAGTTGTTTTTCCATTTCTTTCACCGGAGGCCATCATTCCAGTTATCGTTCTCTATTTATCCTGGTGCTTCGTTCAAGTGTTCTTAATCAGCTCATGATCTCTTTGTTCTTTTGCATCTAAATCCCCTCTAGCTTATTGGTTCTTCTAATTCTTCCCGGTGATTCATTCTCTTTCATCAGTCATTTCCAAATTCTTACGGTGGTTCGTTCAAGATTCTTTTCCTTGTTTATCATATTAATCCATTCGTTCTTTTCAATCCTACCGGTGGTTCATGAAGACCTTCTCAAGTTTGCGATATGTCACTTCTCAATTCTTTTTCAAGAAGAATAATTAGTATGCAAAATCCATTGCTTGTCATCAATTTAATTTGATGAAGGATAAGCATACAATAAATCTTATTGTTATTTCCTCAAGGTGATTAATCCCATCCTTCGGAGTTTGTTCTTGATGAATAAATTCTAGTTTCAAGTTTTTCATCTTTTCTTTTCCGGAGTTCAAATTTCCTCGGCCATCTCGTCGGAACCTCCATCTAAATCATCGCAAGGTTCATCTTATTCTTTCATCCTTCATTCTATCCCATTATCCTTTTGTTTACCGGAGTTCTTCATGGTGGTTCTTCATGATTTAATTCATTCTTCAAGTTTTCATCAAGAATGTTGTTGGAGGAGTTCAAGTATCTTTTCTTCTCGCGTCTCGAAGTGCAATTAATTCTCCGTATTTCTTTTGAAGTGGAGTTTTGCATTTCTTCGTTCTTCTCAGATATTCAAGCATTTGGTTGTGGCATAATTTCACCTCGAGTTTCGAGTTGTTTTCGGTTAAGTCCACAACAAGCTTATTCTTTCGTTGTTGATTTTCTCAACAACTCCGTTCAATCCTTGCTTCTAAGTTCTTTTCATTCAACTCTTTCAATTCTTCCGGAGGCATTGCAGTGGTCATCTCGTCAAGTTCCATCCCATCTTCTCAAGTTCACGATTCTATTCTTTCCATGTAAAGTCAGAGTTCTGCCTAAATCCTTTCAGTCTTATTCGTTTCTTATCTCTTTCTACCCGGAGTGGTTTCATAGTCTATCTGATTTTGTGAGCTTTCTATTCTCGTCATTCTTACCGTCCCTCTCTTCTTCTTGAGTGCTCTAGATTCTTTGCTTCTTATCTTGAGTTCTTGCTTCACTTCATCCCTTTTCCCTTCTGTCTTGGTCCTAAGATCTCGGGACGAGATCTCTTGTTAGTGGAGGAGTGTTGTAACGCCCCGGATTCGTTGCGCTAGGTGTCCTCCAGTTATTTGCCGTTGTTGCCATGTCATTTGCTTGCGTGTTGCATTTTTCCATGTCATCGTGTGCATCTCATTTTGCATACATGTTCGTCTCACGCATCCGAGCATTTTCCCCGTTGTCCGTTTTGCAATCCGACACTCCTATGTCCTCCGGCGTTCCCCTTTTTGTCTCCTGTTGTGAGCGGGTGTTAAACTTTCTCGGAATGGCCCGAGGTTTGCCAAGCGGCCTTGGTATAGCACCGGTAGACCGCCTGTGAAGTTTCGTGCCATTTGGAGGTTGTTTGATACTCCAACGGTTAACCAGGTAACCGTAAAAGCCCTCTTTGTGTTGCAGCCCAACACCCCTCCAAAGTGGCCCAACAACCCATCCTAACCCCTCCATGCTCTCGGTCATTCAACCACGATCACGTGGCCGAAAACTGTTCCTCATTTGGACTCTCCTAGCTCCCTCTACATATATACCTATATATTTGTGCCTCCCCCCGAAAATCCCGGTCTAACCCTAGCCATCTTCATCCTCGCGCCGCCGGACACGTCCGCCCGAGCCGGACATGTCCGCCGGCCACCTCGCTCTTTCCTATCCGGTGCTGCCACGTCGCCCGCCGCCGCCGCCAGCCACTCCCGCGCCGCCACCTCACCCGCGCCCTCCTCTCTCCTCCGCGCCCGCCGCCGGCCCGCCCGAGCCGCGATCGGGCCCGCGCGCCGCCCGGCTCCCGCGCTGCCCGCGCCGGATCTCCGCCGCCGTGGCCGCCATCTCCGCCGCCCCGATGTTCGCCGCCCGGCCGGCCCCGTCTCCCCCGACGCCCGCCGAGCGCTGCCGCGTGGTGCTCGCCGCCCGCCGGCCTCACCCCGCCGCCCTGCTGCCGTCATGAGCCGCTGACGCCGCCTGGCCGCCGACCGGAGCCCGGCCTCGCCCCGAGCTCCGGCGAGCTCGCCTTCGCCTCCCCGGGCCGTTCCCCGCCGGGATCCGGCCGGATCCGGCGAGAAGCGCCCAGATCCGGTCCGGATCCGTCCTCCCCGACCTCTCCCTGCAGCTCCGGCGTCTTCCCTGTCTACTCCGGCCGTTCTTCGGCGAAGATTCCGGCGAGTTGATTTTTTCCCATTCGAGGTCCATTTTTCCACTAAGTCCCGTAATTATTTACATTATCGTGCCATGTTCATCACATCATAACTTGCTGTATACTGCTCCGTTTTGTGCGTTTAATATGTCAAATTGTTCGTCTCGACGAGTACTTCATTTCTTTCCATTGCATCATGTTCATTTGAGTCCATATTGATGCCTGAAGCACCGTTGCAAGAGTGCTATATGATGTTAACCTGCTGAAACTGTTATAACTTGGTGATTTATCATTTTTGTTGCATTTGATGTGTGCATCCTATGAGCTTGATGTCTACATGAGTTTTGAACTATGATATGCCATCTTTACATAGGTGCTATCCATGTATTTTTGCGAGTCTTGTACTGAGTGCATCATGCTTGTTAAGTAGGGTACTTCCTGTTGCTGTTTTGCTAAACTGTATCTGCTATATCATGATGCTATGTAAACCTGCTGTTATTAGTTATTCTATGCATAATCTGGAGATGTTCACTAAGGATGATTTGTTATACATGTCATGGTATATCCATCCATGCCCCTGGTTGCATTTTTATCCTGCTGTAACCTTTTGTTATCTTGCTCCAAAGTTGCTAAATAATGTTGTTGTCAGCCTGTTAATATTAAGTTCAATGTTGCCATGTCTGTTGTTAGTGATCCATGCACCCTATGACCTTTATCTTGACAAGATTAGTTTCATAAACATGTCTTATTACTGTTGGTTGCCTTGTCATGCCATGTATTGCTCTGTGGTGAGTGATTCAAGCTCACCAACATGCCTACTTATTATTGTTCCTGCCATGTTTGAATCTGTCATATAACTTGCCATGTTTACATGGGTGCCATCATATCTTCTGATCCTTTTTGGCTCATGGTCAGTAAAGGACTTTTGTTCTATGCAATTAGTAGATTCATTCCATCCCTTTGTTTGCCATCTTAAGTTCCTGTAACATGTTGTTTGATAGCTCTAAACATTGCAACCTGATGTTATTTCTGCTAAGTCTGAAACTGTTATTATTTGCAATCTTGCCATGTCCTTTTGGAGCATGTTCTAGTGATTTCTGGAGATAGCTCAGTGTTCATGTTTTGTTGTGCTTTACCTGTACATCATGTCCATGCCTTTTGTTCTTATATTGAGATGTTGTAGCATATTGTTTTGATGCTCGCAAGATGCCTAGTTGCTGTTTTGAACAGCTTGTCCTTTGAACTTGTATAGAGTGTATGTGTTGAACCGTTGCTCCGTCTTGAGTGTGCTATATATGAAACTTGCTTGATTTTGCATGTAGTTTCCTATTATCATGTTGCATCCTTGTTTTGAGGTGTTTGCTTGATGTTTGGATGCATTTTGCATCAATGCCACGTTTAACTTGTTTTGCTCATATCTTCTAGGCCGTAGCTCCGAATTAAATGAACTTTATATGTAACTTGACTAGAATTTCGTGTAGACCATCTTGGTGCATCTTAACTTGCTGTTTAACAACTTGAACATACGGTTTATTCAGTTCTGGACCAATTTCTAAATTTGCATATGAGGACTTACCGGAATTGTTATATGTTGTTTCCAGCCTCATTTAAACTTGCCTTGATATGTTGTTCTTGTTTGCATCATCTCTTTCCATGAGTAGCCTCAGCTAGCTTTGTCATGCATCATGATTGGTTGTGCATCATTTCTTGTCTGTGTGTGGTGTGTTTACCATGTTGTGTGCTTCTTCTCGATAGTTCCCGTTTCGTTGCGATCGTGAGGATGCGTTCGTCTACGTGTGGTTCGTCTTCGTGGCTTCATCTTCTTCATGGACTCGTTCTTCTTCCTTGCGGGATTTCAGGAAAGATGACTGTCACCTTGGATCTCACTAATATCATTGCTATGCTAGTTGCTTCGTTCTACCGCTTTGTTGTGCTACCTATCATTTGCTCTTCAAGCCTCCCAAATTGCCATGTCAGCCTCTAACCTTTTCACCCTTCCAAGCAAACCGTTGCTTGGCTATGTTACCGCTTTGCTCAGCTCCTCTTATAGCGTTGTTAGTTGCAGGTGAAGTTGAAGATTGCTCCATGGTGGACAGGGTTATGTTGGGATATCACAATATCTCTTATTTAATTAATGCATCTATATATTTGGTAAAGGGTGGAAGGCTCGGCCTTATGCCTGGTGTTTTGTTCCACTCTTGCCGCCCTAGTTTCCGTCATACCGGTATTATGTTCCCAGATTTTGTGTTCCTTACGCGGTCGGGTGATTTATGGGACCCCCTTGATAGTTCGCTTTGAATAAAACTCCTCCAGCAAGGCCCAACCTTGGTTTTACCTTTTGCCTCACCACCACCTACTTTTCCCTTGGGAGTAATTAACCCAAGGGTCATCTTTATTTTAGCCCCCCGGGCCAATGCTTGTCTAAGTGTTGGTCCAAACTAGAGCACCGTGCGGGACCATCCCTTGGCAACTTGGGTTACGTCGGTACCTGTACGCTTTGCTTATCCGGTGTTGCCCTGAGAACGAGATATGTGCAGCTCCTATCGGGATTGTCGGCGCATCGGGCGGCTTTGCTGGTCTTGTTTTACCATTGTCGAAATGTCTTGTACACCGGGATTCCGAGACTGATTGGGTCTTCCTGGGAGAAGGTATATCCTTCGTTGATCGCGAGAGCTTATCATGGGCTAAGTTGGGACACCCCTGCAGGGTATAAACTTTCGAGAGCCATGCCCGCGGTTATGTGGCAGATGGGAATTTGTTAATGTCCGGTTGTAGATAACTTGACACCAGATCCGAATTAAAACGCATCAACCGCGTGTGTAGCCGTGATGGTCTCTTTTCGGCGGAGTCCGGGAAGTTAACACGGTTTCAGTGTTATGATTGACGTAAGTAAGGAGCTCAGGATCACTTCTTGATCATTACTAGTTGACGACCGTTCCTTTGTTTCTCTTCTCGCTCTCATTTGCGTATGTTAGCCACCATATCATGCTTAGTCGCTGCTGCAACCTCACCACTTTACCCCTTCCTTTCCCATTAAGCTTTGCTAGTCTTGACACCCATGGTAATGGGATTGCTGAGTCCTCGTGGCTCACAGATTACTACAACAACAGTTGCAGGTACAGGTTATGCGATGATCATGACGCGAGAGCGATGTTTGCTTGTTTTGGAGTTCTTCTTCTGCTTCTTTGATCAGGGTATAGGTTCTAGGTCGGCAGCCTGGGCTAGCAGGGTGGATGTCGTTTGAGCTTTTGTTTGTGTTTCATCCGTAGTCGGATGTTAGTCTTATGTATGATGTATTGTTGTATTCATGTGGCATTGTATGCCTCTTGTATGTATCCCTGTCTATTATGTAATGTTGATGTAATGATATCCACCTTGCAAAAGCGTCTTCAAGATGCGCTTCTATCCTTGGTGGGACCTTCGAGTTCCTTTAGGATAGGGTCGCATCTTGGGCGTGACAAATACTGGCACAGGAGACGAAAACAATCCGGATGGTGTCGAAGATGAATACAATCCTGATCAACCTGCCTTCAAGCAGGCCGGATTGGCCACGGTCGGATACTTGGAGAGGGACAACTATATGCCCCCCTCCGAAGACGAGGTGAGCCTTGGCGATGATGAATTCGGCGTGCCTGAGGATCCCGCGGAGCAAGTTCGCTTCAAGCGATGGATTATGGCCACTGTGAGGAGCCTGCAAAGGAAGCAACAGCTGCTTAAAGCTGACCAAGATTTGCTCATGGACAGATGGACCAAGGTCCTGGTCACCTAGGTATACGGACTCGACTGCCCCAATAAAGGGCACACACGACATAATTCGCTACCTCAGCCTAAGAAGGAGATACCAAGGCACATACCCCAACGCCAACATACCACCACGATCCAGGACAATATGCAAGCAACACGAGGTGGCATCCTCAAGCCTCGGCACAATCGTCATAAACGTCAAGCCAGGGAAGATGGTGCCAAATTCAGCGGCCCCAAGTCCGGTCAGCAGAAAAAGAACAGCTCAGGCCCATCCGGCCCAAGCAGCATACTCGATCAACCATGCAAAATTCATGGTACCCCCAGAAGGGCGGCCAAGCACACCAATAGAGAATGCCGGATCCTCAAAACAAAACGGCCGGTCGCACGCTGGAAACAATGAAGGGAGGTTTCCAACAACAAAAGACCAATCAAACATGGCGAAGTCAAAAGAAGATCCTCCACAGTACAAAAATACAGCCGATCTTCACCGATCATATTGACCGTCCGGACAACATCAACCACAGCAATTTAATTGCACTCACTGTCGACCCAATAGTCCGGGGGCTCCGTCTGACACGAGCCCCCGCGGGCATATAATTATCAATAGCATATTCTAAAAGATGCCAGGTGCAAAGGCCAAGTTTTATTTGCCCACCACTTCAACGGTCGTCTTCGAATCATCAAACAAATACCACGCCGAAGAATAAGTCTTCGGCACTGTCCCCTTATACAGTAATTACCACACACTACCAGGACAAGCCGCGTTGGCTAGATTCAACGAGGTACAAAATTAGGTCAGTCCCATGTGACCTAGTCACAATTATGGGCAGGGTCGAACCCCACCCTTAGAGTGGAAATCATAAAGCTGCTTGAATAGCGGGGCGTGCCTGTTTATCAAATTTTGATTCGACAGCCAACTACCCGGACACCAACTGAGGAGTCCGCGCTATCTTACGGCATGACAACCTGGTTCAGCTAGGCTCTGATCAGGCACCCGCGGTTCAACCACAGCAGTACATGCAACTGCCTTCAAGCATTTGTCTTTACAGACTAACTTTGGCGCAGAATAGGACTGGCGACGCGGAATCAGCTCGGACGCATAAGGCAGGAACACATAAGGCAGTCCGGATATACCTCAGATCCACACACATCCTCCTCCAGTCCGGCCACGACAGGTTCCACCAAAAACACTCCTTTTCATAAGCATAAACCGCACTCATATGCATAGACATGTCATTTTACTACAATGCGTAGACTTAAATAACACTTACCGGACGTCGTTTCTCATGGACGCCTTTTTGTCACAAACGGCACCCATGCCTTGTGTTATGCCTGATTATGCTAGGGGCTTCATAGTACGACAATAAAGTCCGACCACCTTTTCGGTCGTTCGGCACCCCGAACTTATAGCACTATATGCATCAGCTCCGAATCATGTCTTGGGTCATTTGTTGGGTTTGCCCGACTCCCATGATTTGGTACCTTACGTTTCGCTCCATCGGCTAAGGTAGCGCTGGGAGAACTACTGCAATTCTGTCCCGGTTCTTTCGGACGAGCACCTCAGTAGAGAAAGCCGAAAACTGACTGTCATGATACAGCAAGAGCTGGTCAACTGTTCGAGAGGTTGTAAAATCTGTAAAGATTTATTCCGCACAATGCCATTATAAATGCAAAATGGGACGGATCGATCTTCCGATCAGGCGCCGATAGAGCCCCCAGTTTGGCCTTCCAAAAACCAGGGGCTGCGCCCACCATACTTGAATTACTATGGCTAAGTGAGAGTGATAAAACCCTATAGTCTGATTGCCTGGTTCGTAGTGAGGAACACCTCCTTAAAAGGACCCAACAATGGGATAAAGAGTGTTCAGGTATGTCCGAACACCCCCGTACTTTTTACGTGGGGGCAGAAGCCGACGACTGGGCAACTCTCAGGATTTATATACACTAAACAGCCGCATAGGAAGAACAAACATTCAAATAAAAAGGCAATAAATAATAAAAGTGCCATTATCCCACATTACAAAGAATGGCACGACTGCCTTCAGGGAAATATAGTGTCTTCGGTACACTTATCCGCCACAAGGCAGGCTCCTTTCAATACACCCTCATAGTATAACTCGGGCTTGCGATGCTCCTTACCCTCTAGCGGCCCTTCAGTCATCAGCTTCTCAGCATCAAGCTTCCCCCAATGCACCTTCGCACGGGCAAACGCCATGCGTGCACCCTCTATGCAGATCGATCACTTAATGACATCAAGCCGAGGGCAAGCGCCAACAATCCTCTTCACAAGTCCGAAGTAACTGCTTGGAATTGGCTCCGCGGGCCACAGCTGGACAACCAAGTCCTTCATGGCTAGTTCGGCAGCCTGCTGCAGTTCAACCAGCCGCTTCAGCTGATCAATAAAGGGCGCCGGATAATTCGGCGCCAAATACTGCGACAAGAAATCCCTCTCCGCAGACTTCTTCTCCTCGGTCCGGTAGAATTGGGCAGCATCTGATATGCTGCGAGGCAGATCTGCAAACGCCCCTAGAGAAACAAGAATTCAGCTTATCGCTTAAAGTTCCTCCCATTATCATGTAAAAATGGCCATAAGTACAAAAGGCCTTGCCAGCCGCAACCTTCCGGGCCTCCTGAATGTCCCTCAGAGCACCTCGGGCTTCTTCCCGAGCATCCTCTGTGGCTTGGAGAGCTTGGGCGAGTTCGGATTCTTCACGGCCTCCAGGAGCTCTCGCTCAGCTTCAAAGACCCTGGCCTCATGCTTCTCACGAAGAGCCTGTTGGGCGGTGGCCTTACTATCGGCTTCGGCCACAGCCTTCTTTAGTGCCTCAATTTCGGCACTCGCCCCTAGAGCATACAATGCAAATATCTTAATTAGGCACAACTTCTAATTCGTGCCCAACTTAGCACAAGGTTCCGACATACCTTGTTTGTCCTCAAACTGCTTCTTCACGCGGCCAAGTTCCTCTTCGGCCCGTTCCAAACGCTGCTTTAGTTCGGACACCTCCGCACTATGAGCGGCGGTCGTCCCTGCAAACCCCTGTTTTCAAACAAAGGGATACACGTCATTAACTGAGTCTCCTGCAAAACGGAAAATTTTGATCCCCTATTCGGCTTTCTTTCGCCGGACAGTGCATCTGGGGCTACTACTCATATTATGACAATCTCCCATAGGTTTCTTAAAACATACCTCAAAGCCCTTTATAAGACTAAGGCAGGATTCGTTCAGTCCGCTCTCAGTGGACTGAATCTTTTCAATCACCGCACCCATGAGGGCACGATGCTCATCGACGATAGACGCGCTTCTTAGCACTGTCGATAGACCGGCCGGCAGCTCTGCTTGGACAGAGGCCACTGGCAGAGCAGGCAAGCCCCCCAAAGGCAGCTGCTCACCTGATCCTGGAGCTTTAAAGGTCTCCAGGACCGTGTCCGGCTGGGGTCCAGACATAAGATTGCCCCCGCCATCGACACGCATGGGAGCCTCTGCTCCCGTGTGTCCGGCCCCAGGGATATGCCCCCCTGGTCCAGGTCCCGCTGAGTCGATGCCTCGGTGTCGCGCCTAGGCTTCGGGGAAGGGGCCTCTGGAGGCGTCTGGCTCGCTAGGGCATCTGAGCTCAGCGAATCCTCCGATGAGGACTTTTCGACGTGGGACCTCGCCGGGCTGTACGGAATATGGAGACAATTAAAACTACTACATTTAAACAACCCTGGGCACGTATGCGTGTTCGGATTTCGTATACTTACGACATTTCCAGGGGCTGGACCCTAGGATCCCACTACGGGCTGCTATTAGCAGCCGTGGTGGATGCCTCTGGGAGGGAACCTTTCCCCCTCTTTGGCAATTCGGACTCCAGGGATGAGGAAGCCGTCCTTTTCTTCCCACCCCCTGCAGGAGGCTCGGATTCCTCCGCCTCCTCCTCTTCGTCTTCAGAAGAAGGATGGTCGCTAGAGTCTTCGGATTTTGCGTCAGAAGCATCGCGACGACGGAGGCCACTCCGGGTCTTCTTGACCTTCTTGGAAGCCTCTTTATTCGGCGCCTCGTAAGGCGCTAGGACCAGCATCTTCGTCAAAAGAGGTCCGGCCGGTTCCTCCGGCAGCGGGCAGGACAGTGTATCTGCTCCACCTTTTTTATCCATCCCCGGGGTTATGATAAAAGCGTGATAAAAGTGTCTCCCTCAGGACATGCCAATTGAAGCATGGATGGACAGAGCATAGCAATAACTTATCGGACTTGCAGAGTGGGATAATTGATACCCACGGTCCTCGGCGGAGCCCGGCCATGATTTGCCGGACTTAAAGAGCACCTTCCAGATATCCTTGTGGGAGGAACCATAGAGCTCCCGAAGGGTCTGTTGCTCGGTTGGGTTGTATTCCCACAAATTGCAGGATCGACGCTGGAAAGGGAGAACCAGGCGAACTAACATCACCTGGACTACGTCGAGGAGTTTGACATCCTTGTCGACCACACTCTGGACGCGCGTCTAGAGCAGTGACAGCTCATCGGACGAGGACCAGTTCTGGCCCTTCTCAGGCCAAGACGTGAGCCACAGTGGGGCTCCGAATCTGAACTCAGGAGCCGCAGCCCACTTTTTGCCGCGCGGTTCGGTGATATAGAACCACTACTGCTGCCACTCCTTTACGGAGTCATTGAAGGCGCCCGTCGGCCATACAACCTTGGGCATCTTTCTCACCATGGCGCCGCCGCACTCGGCGTGCTCACCACTCACCACCTTGGGCTTCACATTGAAAATCTTCAACCATAGGCCAAAGTGAGGCAAAATTCGGAGAAAAGCCTCACACACGACGATGAACGTCGAGATATTAAGGAAAGAATTGGGGGACAGATCATAAAAGTCAATCCCGTAATAATACATGATACCGCGAACGAATGGGTGAAGGAGAAACACGAGCCCGCGGACAAAATGAGGAAGAAACACGACCCTCTCGTGGGGCTACGGAGTAGGGACGATCTGTCCTGCCGGCGAAAGACGGTGGTCGATCTTCTTGGCCAGGTACCCGGCCTCTTGGAGCCTCTTGATATCCTTCTCCTGGACGGTAGAGGCCATCCATTTGCCTCCTGCTCCAGATCCGGACATCTTCGGAGAACCTCTCTTCGGTGGAGAAGAAGAGTGCTTGGGCGCTAGGGCTCGAGCATAGGGGAATGGACTAGCAGAGGGAAAGGGCGTGGGTAAAAAGGAAGAGAACTTATCCCTTTATAGAGGCGGTAAAAGCTTTTGCGCCTCCCTACTTGCCTGGTGGAACCCGCTCGTTCTCCACTCACCGCAATTAGCGATGCGTTTGGGTTACCCGTACCTGTATTGATGAGAATCCCGCAATAAGGGGACACGATCTCTGCTTCGGCAAGACATGCAGAGGAAACCGCCTCGCGATATGCGCTGAGGCTGGTTGTGGGAAAACAGTTCGAATAATGACTCGACCGTAGTATCATGTTGCTTTGTCTAAAGTTGTCAGCAGATAACACTTGTGAAATATCATTCTCTCTACGATGGTATGTGAAGGGCATCTTGCAGATCCGGACACGGTTTAAGTGTCCGGCAACTACCTTGGAGAATTTGGAGATGGAACCTGCCTTGCAATGCCGAAGGCAAAACTACACGCCGGACTCATCGTCATTGAAGCCTGGTTCAGGAACTACTGAGGGTGTCCTGGATTAGAGGGTATCCTGACAGCCGGACTATTGGAGCGTGAAGATACAACACTCAAGACTCCGTCCTGTGTCCGGATGGGACTCTCCTTTGCATGGAAGACAAGCTTGGCGATCCGGATATTGTATTTGCTTCTTTGTAACCGACTCCAGGTAAACCCTAGCCCCCTCTGGTGTCTATATAAACCAGAGGGTTTAGTCCTTAGAGGGACGATCAGAATCATAATCATCATAGGCTAGCTTCTAGGGTTTAGCCTCTACGATCGCGTGGTAGATCAACTCTTGTACTACTCATATCATCAATATCAATCAAGCAGGAAGTAGGGTTTTACCTCCACCAAAATGGCCCGAACCTGGGTAAACATTGTGTCCCTTGCCTCCTGTTACCATTAGCCTAAGACGCACAGATCGGGACCCCTACCTGAGATCCGCCGGTTTTGACACCGACAACGACTCCGCGGCAAATTAGATCATTTGGGGTGATAATCTTCCTTCTTCTTTTGCTCCTGTGTTTCATCTTTTGCTTCGGGTGTTTCGCCGCACGTGTCACGTTCTCTGCGAGGCATGAATAGAACAATGCTTTTTTTGAGGGAATGAATAGAACAATGCTAACAATGAGATGACTAGCAAATTAGATCATTTTTTATCGCCATATGGCACTGGGCTGCCGTGTTTCGTGCTCCTCCATTATAGTACTACTCTAGTGGAAAAATTGAGTATACCGCACGGTTCTTTGCTCCTCAGGTCGTCGGCACATTTATACGAGCAGTCAAATCACAAGGCCCCGCCTTCTAGCAGTAATGAGCCGTCAAATCACAAGGCCCTCGCCTCTCGTGAAAACGACCAAGCTAGACTGCCCCGCCCTCTAGCCTTTTAAAAATGTATACTTTTGTACAGTAGTAGTATCGATGGATTGCGCCATGGAGCAAAACTTGAAATTAAAAAAAGGTGGTACATATAGAGAGCGCTCAATGCCAAATTATGCATATAGTACTATTAAAAAGGCTAGTCACAATAATGGTGGCCAGCACAACCCACCCATCAAATAAAACTAAGCATCCTAGAATTCTTTGACAAAACTAAGCACCCTGAAATTCTTTGACAACTAAACTGCTGGCTATATGATGTTGGCCATATATATTGTACGTATATAATGTGAAGAAATGATTGGTAGTACTATACCAACTAAAAGATGAAATGTAAGAAATGCTAGTATGTACGTACTGAAGAGTTAAAGTAACGAGAAGAAACATAACATAGTTCTACTGGGGGCTCAGCACAACACACCCCTCAAATTAAATTAAGCACACCTGAAATTAAACTTTGCAACTATTCCGGTAGACACTGCATTAGAACCACCATGAGCAACGACACTGCCACCTTACTCGGAGTCCTCATCCACATCCTCGACTTCGTCCTTGTCCCTCTTCCTCTTGGCTGATACTTCTTTGCTTGAACCGCACACTTGGCTCTTGCTCTTCATCCAACCCTTGTAGATGAAAATCCATTGCAGCGTAGTGGATGTGGTCTACATCTAGTACATTCCACTGCCATGCATAACGATGAAACATGCATGGAGGTTTCTCCAGTTTACCGTACGAAGGATGAACCATGGCTCCTGCCAGGGTCAACATTGAAGGCTGACGAGAGGACACCAGCCGATTCTTCTGGAGGTCGAAGGTGTTGCCTACAACGAGGCCTATCCGACCCAAGACTTCTTTGTCGTTACCAAAGTCTACAGTAATGAATTTGACTAGGTTGCTCTCGAGGAAGTCCTTAAAATCCAGGCATTCAATGTCGGCATGGCATATGTGGTAGACCAAGCATAAGTCATGCACGCAAACCTGGATCGCGGTGGGCTTCTTCCTCTCTTCATCTTTTAGATCCTTCTCTTGTCCTAGGACTGTGGTGTACTCAACATCTAGCCCAGCGACCCACTCATCATCTGAGTTTTCAAACATGCGTCTGAAGCGAGAAAGGCATCCTTTCACCGTCGCGGAAGAACGGGTGTAAATGACATCGAACTCATCGCCGGTGATGGTTCTAACCTTGTACTCACCACCGATCGTGGAGATTTGGGATGCCATGGATTTGGGAGGAGGGTTAAGATTAGTGGAACTGCCGTAATGTGAAAGCACAGGACGACTAGGAGCGAACCACCGTAGTATTGAAGGACGTGCGGGGACGAGTAGGAGCGAACTGCCAGTGTGCGAACGGCAGGGTAGTGGCTTTCCATTCTCCCATGATACGGGCTTCCCAGAGCCCTTGGATCTAAGATCGAACGGTTGCATGGCGTGATTCTAGACCTATGGGTGAATATCCTATCCTGGAGGGTTATTCTGCAAATTTTCAACAACTTAGCATGCGACCGTTTGATCTCAGATCGAAGGGCTGCCAGCAGCCCGTATCGTGGTCGCGCCTACCATGACCGTCGCGTCGCTCGCGCGGTCGCGCCCTTGGAGATTTAACACGGTGCATGATGTTGGCATGTCATACATAGTCATCACTTAGTCACTCATACTACAACAAGGTTGGCTACAAGTTTTTATTTTTTTACTTCTCTCTATCTCTTTGTACGGAGTATCTCACTGGTTGGAAAGGCATGCAAATTCCCAAACCGCTTCCTACACCCTGAATCGAATTTTTTGCCTAACAAGTTGTGCCGTGAAATTGGAATTCCAGCTTGAGTACTACTACTAGTAGGAGTACCAGGGGCCAGTTCTTTTAGGCTTCTAGAATAGTAATCCCATAACTACTGCCTCCGTCCTGCTTTATTGGTCCCCATTGTAATCTATGTCAAATTTTGATCATAAATTTAACTAATGAAATGTTCGGGCATGTCACGTGCACTAACATTTTATCAGTTAAATCTTTGGTCAAAATTTAGCACAAATTACAATGGTGAGGAATAAACCAGGACGGAGGTACTGTACTACTAGTACTAGTTTAGACGCCCAAATAAATGAATGAGGCACCTTATTGTTAGACTACCACAGTGGGAGTAACTTCAGCAGCAACATCGAGTCCAACTCAGCAAATTTGCTTATGTGGCAATGAGTTAATGAGGAGAGAGGTAGTTACAGTAACTTAGCTAGTTACTCTAACATGACATGTCCCAATGCAATATGAGTCTATAACCTAATAAATGAAGCTTTGCATGTTACCACACTTATGTTACTACCCACTATGAAGATAGTAACATAGTCTAATGATTTTTGTATGTTACTAGTGCATGTTACTATGCATTGTGGCTAGTCTTAGGCCCTTCCCAGTGCTCCACAGTGTACAGGTGCTAAGGGTGCCACATAGGCAAGAAAATGATGTGGCAAAGCAATTAAAGAAGAGAGAGATCATTAGGGTGACCCTAGGAGGAAACAGTGCTAAGCGCATGAACCTATGCAAAATGACTATCAACCAATGAGTGATGGAGTTTAATTGTTAAACAATTCAATGAGGGAGGCTTAGCTACAAAAGCTAAGCACTAATGCACTGGGGAGACTAGTTGCTAAGGTTTTAAATGTGCTTAGAACCTCACGTAAGCACCAATGCATTGGAAGCATTACTCTCCACTGTGACTAGTCTTATGGGAAAAGTTGGGGAAGCCGCCAAAAGAACTGGCCCTAGGAGTAGTAGCTAGCGATCTAGTGTGCGAGATGAACCGGAGAAAGTAAATACAGAGAGATGAAATGCAAAAAAGACGGAGGGATGTGATGGTTGCTTGTCCGTTTATTTTACCAGGTCACTTATTACTGGGAGTGGTTGGGTTTTGTGATATGACGGCTTTACTGTCGCGTCATGAGCGGGGTGAGAGGTGAGACTCCCGTGCAGCGCCGCCCTCTACACTAGTACTACTACATCGGTCGTGGTTTATCCCCCATTGAATTTAACTGAAGATTTAACTCATAAAATGTTAGTGCATGTCAACAAAAACAATATCGTATTTGAACATAGTTTTCAATGATATAATTTTAGGTGACATGCATCATCATTTATCGTACTATATATAATGTTAGTTCAATTTTTGGTCATACTAATCTATAGTAGTAAGGTGCCCGTGCGTTGCACGGAAGAGTGAAATGCATTGATCGGGGTGTTGTTTATTTTGACAAAGGATGTGGGGGTCATCTCATGTGTAACAGGTATCGATAGGTTTCTTTGGATATTATTTCATCTCTAGAGCTCAGAAACATCCGGGTGAAATAGATAAAAAAGTATCTTTTGCAAACAAAAGCGTTCAATTGTTCAACCTGCATCCAAAACTTGTGAAGAAATAACTCTTATTGTGCTTTGCAGGAAATGGTTCATCATAAGTCTTTCACCAATACTGTAGTAAAAATTCATACATGGAAGATTCTAGACTAAACCATAAAAGGATACACTTTTATTCATGCGCGATACTCCAATGGAGCAAGATCATGCATGGAAGTCTCCACATGCTTAGACAGCGGATTACATTGAGCGAAGACTAATGATTAACATTTAGCTTAGTAATGCAGATGTCCAGGTGAACCTCCTTGGAGTCCCCATGCACATTGTTGGGGGTCAAATAATACCATGCGTATTCCATGTCCACATTGGCGGGAAGGTTCCAGCTCGGCAGAGTCCAAGTCAGCTTGATGTAGCCAGTGTCGCCGCCCACGTACCTCCAAGGGGTAGTAATAGTGAGCACACACCCGTACATCGGCCTCGTGTCAGTGTCGGCGTCAGCGGCGTCTCCCCTGATGCACACTATAGAGATGTGGCGGCGGCCTGCGCGAGCCTCGCCGATGGCCATGATCAAGAAGAAGACGCTGCCGTCCTCCTCCGAGACTAGCAGGCGGCGCTGATCCTCCAGCGAATCCGGCATGGTGAACGGGTAACACGTCTCGTACTTGATGTTCTTCGCCAAGGGCCAGTAGTGATCGCCGCACGCCTGCGTTAGGTGATGCACGATGTCCACTGGCGAGCCCAAAAACGGCACCGGGCACTCATAACATTAGACGAAGGGCTCCTTGGAGGCATCGACCAGGCCGTCCATGAAACGGGAGTGGCTGTAGGGGACATTCCACCAGTTGAATATATGAGCAAGTTACTACGAGATTTACTACAAAATAAATCATGACGGCTATAATAGAGATTAAACTAATCATGCGAACTAGCATAGTAGATGAACAGATCGAGTCTAGGACACAGACTAGAAACATGAATTCTACCACGATTTTGAACAGGAAGGACAGAAACACATACGGTGCAACAGGAGCAGCCCATTGGCATTGAGGTTGTCGCCCATGTCGTTGAGGAAGAGGTTGTCGAGGTCGGGGAAGAAGTCGTCGTCGGTGAAGTTGTCGCTGCTAGCAGTCGCGAGAGTGCGCTCCCCAAATGTCAACAGCGCCCGCCGAATGGAGCGTAGGAGGGAGTGGTTGTAGGGGACGTTGCGGCCGCCGAATGGAGCACAGGAGTAGCCCATGAAGCAGTAGATGGTGCTCCTCCCTAGTCTCTATTCTTATCTCTATCTCTACTACTCTTCTTTGTTTTTTATAATGTACTAGTTGTAGTTTTCAAATCGAATAGTACTGCGCCGTCCACTGCACGCCCGGCTGAACACACCTCCTCGCCTCCATCAAACCCCTCCGTTAAACCCGCATGCAAACCGAGAAACCTACTCCGGCCCGCAGTAGGAAATTTGTCGGTTGCTACGGGAGGGTTATTCTGCAAATTTTCAGCAACTTAGCATGCGACCGTTTGATCTCAGATCCAAGGGCTGCCAGTAGCCCGTATCATGGTCGCGCCTACCACGACCGTCGCGTCGCACGCGCGGTCGTGCCCTTGGAGATTTAACACGGTGTGTTAGGCTATCTGATGTTGTCATGTCATACATAGTCATCACTTAGTCACTCACACTACAACAAGGTTAGCTATAAGGTTGGCTATAAGTGTATTTTTTTACTTCTCTCTATATCTTTCTTCGTACTCCGTGTAGTGCCAAAAATGTTCTTATATTATGGGACACAGGGAGTACTAGTATTTATTGCATTTGCCAAGGAGTGACCTCTTCCAATGAAATGGTGTGCTTATTAGTTTTTTGTTGCTAAGTTTTCTTCATTTAATTAGCTATAGACTCAAAATTGTCTTTTCACCTAGGTACACGCGCTTAGCACCGTTTGTTCCTTGGGTCACCAAACTAGTCTCTCTCTTCTTGATTAACTTGCCACATCAGACTTTATGCCTATGTGGCAAGCTTAGCACCTGTAGGAGCAAGTAAGTACAATGGTGCGCTTTACATGCCATTTTTGCATATGTGGAGGAAAGAGAGGCAAGAAAATAGTGGAGAAGTGGGCTCTCATGCAAGAGCCAGCCTCTACTACATGGTGGAGCATTGGGAGAGGCACCTGTATGGAGGTGGTCAGGAATCGGGAGACTCACGCCAGTTGTAGCGCCGCAGTTAAAATGATAATGGCAAGTCAAATCACATGGCCCCACCTGTCCAGCAGTAACTCACTGTCAAATCACACAGCCCTATGTTTGCAGCAGCCTACTCCCTCGTCTTCTCGCGTCTCTGCTGAACCGACTAGGCGGAACTGCCCCGCCGCCTACCGAGCAAGAAAAGCCCCGCGCTCGACTTTTAAATAGTACAGTATACTAATTTTGTATCCATGGATTGCGCCATGGAGCAAAGCCTCTAGAAAACGGCGGTACACATGTACGGAGTATACATCACGCCCGTCGTGTTCGCGTCGCAACCCAGACGGTCGGTCGGTCTGGCACGCTGCTCTCCGAATGGAACACACGTCATATTGTGTTTGCACACACATGTGGGACCGCAATTGAGAACCGACCATAGGCACACTCCTCGGCCCCGCAAGTCAGGTGACTTAATAGAAGAGGGAGACGAGCGATAGTACTAGAGAAGTGTTGTACTACGTTGGTGCCTGGACTATCCCTGCAAGACACAGAAGATCAGTTCGTCCATGCATGTGACAAGACTCCAGCAGACACGCCTGAATTGGCTATCGTCTACATATCATGCAGGCTATGTTGTACATGGCTGTAGTTGTGGTGAGAAATCTAAACAAAAGTTTCTTGTCATCTCGTAAAATTAGGTTTCATGTGCTTCAGATCACTGCGGGGGTTAAACAGCGACAACTGAGTTGGGCTAGTCATTGGGGGCACATGCACGAAGACTACTCGGTTGTCATCTAGGTCAAGCCGGCTATGTTAATTAGGACATCTATCGACGCACCCCTTTTCTACGAGTTTATCTTTAATTTGAGCTTTGTTCCTCGTCTAGTTTGTCCGTCGGGATTCATGTTGTCTCCTTTGGACAGTGAGGTCATGATTTCTTGTCATGTGGCATTTTTTCGTGTTATATGTTATAATCCGGTGCTTCAGATCAAAATGACGACAACTGCGCCTCCGGGCCATGTGCATGAAGGCTTCTCGACAGTCATTGACGAGGTCAAGCCGGCTCCGGTAGACAAAAGAAAACTAGTACTACTCCACTATATAGTCAGGAGCCTCCGCGCTTGCTTGCTAGTGTTGCTCTCTTCACACTGTCTCGGCCTCTCCAGATCTAAACACGACAGCGATGGCCACTCTCTCTCTCTCTCTCTCTCTCTCTCTCTCTCTCTCTCTCTCTCTCTCTCTGCTCACCGCTGGTCACAGATGCATCCAGATCCTCTCCGCCGGGGAAGGTGAGAAGGTGCAACGTTCACGCGGTCGTCCTCGGTGATGGCTCTTACCCACTGCTGGCGCGTCCCGATCAGCTTGTGTTGCCGTTCTCTCCCAAGCACCGCTGGCGAGTGAGGGCCTCCGACCCCTTCTTCCTTGCTGCCATAGTGTGGGAGGATCCGGCCTCCCGCCGCCCACCTAGCGACATCCCGGCGACCATCAGGTATAACTTCCTTCGAAACCGGCCTTGTTCTACTTCCCGAGCTCCTGACGTCGCTGCATTTGTATATTTTACTATTTGTCAGGCCCCCTCGTAAATAGGATCGATCGGCTGTTCGAAAACCACCTAATTTTTTTACGTTTAAGAGGTCAAACTAGTTCATGCACTCGAATCTAGTACTACTTGGTTCAAACAAGGAAGAAAGGGGGTGGGGTGGGGGAGGATTTGTTACCTGAATCTAGGACTTGGCCGAAAGAGGAAATAATGGGGACGAAAAGTAGCAGAGACTAGCTATCCAACTGGTCTCTAGGTCTAATAGGGAAATAAAGGGAAAGGCAGTACAAACTCAATATAAACCCGATCTATTGATTGAAAAAGGAAAGAAAGTGGGGACTGGGGGACAAGTCAACAGAGTAAGTCCAACACTAGATTTGCTAGCCTCACACAGTATAAGGTGGCTATACCGAACAAGAATGGGACCAACCTAGATATCCTGTTCTGATGTTTGTTGCCCCAAGGCACTCTTATGTAATGCCACTGGTAAAATGTAGCAGTCGCACTATTAAAAGTAAGGACACGTTAAACCAATGTTGTTTTCATTGTAATGCCTCCAGTAATATGAATCAATGGCACTTTTTTACATGTCCTGCTAAATTTCCCATCAAGATAAGTTGGTTCTTTTTGTTAGAAGTGCAACTGTCCTGGTCCGCCTACTCTCCCGTGCCCAAAGTAATGTCGTATTTAACGGTTGTCATAGTTAATCCTAATGCACACACTAATATCTAGCAATGCCACTACTTTAGAAATTGCTATTGTCCTTGTATGATTGCCATTCAGATAAGGAACATGCTTCTTTTCATTTGATGCATGTTTCATCACTTGTTAGTCACCCTCCTTTCCACCTTTTTTGTGCAAACAGAGATATACATTTCACGCTCGATCTTAGTTAAACTGCACAAATGATATCCAAATTATTGTTGAGCATTCCAGGAGCTTCACAACCAACCTTGATGTTGCTCAATTATATTGCAACTAATGAAGAAGAAGCTCTGTGGGTTTCGTTTTCTGATGGAAATGGAACCGGGGCTGGAGCCCTTTTCTTAAAAATTTTTGAAGAAGAAGCTGCTAGCTCACGGGACATTGCTTCATTTTACGTGAACTGCACCAAAAGGTCCCATGAATTGAATCATCCATGTTGGTGACTGAAAGAGCCAGTTTCAGCATCCCAGTCTAAGCACCCCCCGCCTCCATCCTTGCGACGCACGGTACACCTCGTTTGCCACCTGCTCGACCCTAGTGTCACTGATAAAATGAAGTAATAATACAGTTAAAATAGAGCGATTGTCATCTCTATCATTTCATTTCCAATGTAGATAAAGAAAGTGCTTCTCTTTGTTAATGTATGTTTCATCAACTAGTCCCATTGTTAATGTTTAAGCGTTTCTGCAAACCGGGGTGCTTAATTTTAGTTGATCTATACAAAAATAGATATTTGAATGTCTCAAGGCGCCTCCTTGTACTACCGTTGTACACTGATGTTCATCACTGGCAGAAGGTGTATCTGGGAGACTTGGGACGATGTCCAGTATGAGGCGTACCGTATGAGGCGTCGCAGGGCCCATCTCGCCCTTGCAGCATGGCATACTATGAGACTATCACAATATTTTCTTCTATTTATTTTGTGTGTTTCATCAACTAGTGCCGCCATAATGTAATCACGCTTTTCATTATCTATGCAAACAGGGTTATTCAGCTGCATTTTGGTGGAACTGCACAAATGTACGTATGGAACCGGCATATATGCAGAGTGCGAGGTGTGCCAAGTAAAAATTACTAACACCAACCATGCTGCATGCACGCATTGGCATCCACCACCACCAGTGGGATGTGTGGCTCTCTGTGGACGGATCTTTCTCGGCAGCAAATCCTCTAACCAAATACTAGTAGCTTATGTTGGCAGTTTTCTAGGGAGTACTCTTTTCTGAAAGAAGCACCAATCTATTTTTCTTTATTTGTATACTGTGTCACAACTTTGACCCAAAGGTCCAGAGCTACACTACAAAAAAAAGACACATCTGTGACATTTTGGGCCGAACGAAATGTTTTTCTGTCATACATATGACACTTCTATGACGATAACTGTGACAAAACCCGGTATCATCATAGATGTGGTGGGCTCCTACTTCTATGACAAAAAATCATGACAGAAAATGGGCTTTTCATCCTGGGCGGGCCGGAGACACAGCTGCATGACATTCTTTGGGCCGTCCATGACGGAAAAAACGTGGTAGAAGCGAGGGGGAGGAAAATTTTGGGGAGTCGCCGGTTAGGGTGGGAGGTCGGGGGCCGAGCGATGCGCGTTTCTCTTGTACACGTGCGAGGCATTGGCTCTAACTGAACCTGAGCGAGGCATTGGGCTCTAACTGCACCCGAGCAATTGCACTACAGGCTACGCGTTACTGAACCCTAGCGATCGATCGATGGCTGTTAACTGAACCCGATCGAGCGATACCTTCGCTACTGCTGCTAACTGAAGCCGATCGATTGGATGAACAGTGAGCGTTGCGGGGGGGGGGGGGGGGCTGGATGAACAGTGAGCGGTGGCGTTGCCTCTGGATGAACAGGACCCCGTGGTGTGGAGGGCTGGATGAAAAGTAAACGGTGGAGGGGTGGCCGTGGAGGGGTGGTTGAACGGGCCCCCGTGGTGTGGAGGGCTGGATGAACAGTAGACGGTGGAGGGGTGGTTGAACAGTAGCCGGTGGAGTGGCGCAAGGTGGAGGCTGGATGAACAGGAGCCCATGGAGGGTGGAGAGGTCGACGGTAGCCCATGGAGGCTGGAGGAGGTCGACGGTGGAGATGAACAGTATCCCGTGGAGTCCCGTTTTGCAGTACGCCACACCCCTCCCAATGAACAGGACCCCCGTTTCGACCGTAGGAGGTCCGTTTCGGCCGTTTTGCGGTACGCCACACCCCTCCCGACCAACAGGACCCCCGTTTCAACCGTAGGAGGTCCGTTTCATCCGTTTTGCGGTACGCCACACCCCTCCTGATCAACAGGACCTCCGTTTCAACCGTAGGAGGTCCGTTTCCTCCGTTTTGCAGTACGCCACACCCCTCCCGATCAACAGGACCCCGTTCCGAACGTAGGTGGTCCGTTTCCTCCATTGTGCGATACGCCAGGCCTCGTTTCCATCGCCTATTCCGTCCAAGCCCTCCCGATGAACACGACCATGCATTCCGTTCCGACCCAGCCGTTTGGCTCCCACGCGTTTCGTTGCCTCCCGATGAACACGGCGCATTCCGTTGCCTCCCCATGAACACGACGACGATGTTGTTTCTCCGTTCCGACCCAGCCATCTACGTATGCGCGAGTAGGCGTTCGAGACCCTGCCCGTATGTACGTACATGGCCGTATTTTCTTTCTTGCACCCTCGCCGCTGTACGTACGTGTACATGCTACGTGCGCACCTCTACATCCACCAGTATATATGTACGTACACGTTTGCGACCAGAATGACAACGCTACGTACGCTTCGACTAGGTGGGTCCCGACTGTCAGGCACTTCCTTGTGTGCGAAGATGTAGCTGGTGGGTCCCAGCAGTTAGGGGGAGAATCGTTTTTTCTTTTGCCTGGACGCACTTCCTTGCATGCAAAGATGTAGTTGGTGGTTCCCAATAGTCAGGGGAAACATTTTTTTTCACAAAATACGGTGGCCCGTCCGGTGGGTCCCTGCTGTCAGGTGAAGGAATAATTATTTTGCGCATAATAAGGAGGCACTTCCTTGCTGCGGCTGTGGACCCAGCTGTCTGCCTCTCCACGTACCGTCCACGTCCGATGGAAGCCGTTCCTTGACCACATTGACCACGCCGTGCCGAGAGCACCAGGGCGGTGGACGACGGCGAGGCCTAGGAAGGGGACGACGTGGAGCCGGGGAAGATGCGGCAGTGGATGCCCACGCGTAGAGGAGTACGAGGGTTCACTGGTTCGCTGCGGTGTGAGGCTGCCGTCGCCGCAAAACAACAGGGGGTGTGGGTGAGTAGAGGGATGGCCTGGCCAGCGGTGGGAGTAGTAGGGGGCGGTGAGGCCTTCACCGTTTTGCAGCCGGCCACGGGAGGCAGGAGCATAAGGCACGACCGGTGCTGGTTTGGGCGGCTGGAGCAAGAAGACCAGAGGTTGAAGAAGCACTACGGTCGTTGGATGGACATCGTACGGTCACTGGAGCTAGAATCATGCATATTGACTAAGTTGACAAAGCCCTTCGTCCCCATCAACTTAGTAGGCCCACAAGTCAGCCTGCCAATATACTGGGTCCCAGCTAACAGGGGGAGTATTCATTTTTTTGTGTAATAAGGAGGCACTTACTTGCGTGCGAAGATATAACTGGTGGGTCTGAGTTGTCAGCGGCGGTAACATTTTTTTCGCGAAATACATAGGCCCTTTCGATGGGTCCCGGATGTCAGGTGGAGGAATCATTATTTTGCGCGTAATAAGGAGGCATTTCCTTCCGTGCGGCCGTGGCCCCAGCTGTCAGCCTCTCCACATACAGTCCACTTCAGATGCATGTCGGTTGTTGACCACGTTGACCAGGCCGCGCCGAGAGCACCAGCGCGGTGGACGACGGCGAGTCCTAGGAAGGGAACGACACGGAGGCAGGGAAGACTCGGCAGTTGTTTCCCATGCGGAGGGGAGTACGACTGTACGAGGGTTTACTGGTTCGTCTGCCCTCGCCAGAGAATAGCAGCAGGTGTGGGTGAGTAGAGGGATGGCTAGGCCAGCGATGAGAATACAGTGGGGCGGTAAGGCCTGCGCGGCAGCACAGCCGGCCGCGGGGAGGAGGGAGCAGGCAGTCCCGCCGGCGCTTGTTTGAGCGCTTGTTTGAGGGATGGCAGGGATTGAAGAAGCACGACAGCCGTTCGATGGACATCGTACAGTCACTGGAGCTAGAATCGTTCATATTGACTAAGTTGACAAAGCCTTCTCTCCCCGTCAACTTAGTAGGCCCACAAGTCAGCCTCCCACCATGGTGGGTCCCAACTAGCAGGAGGAGTATTCATTTTTCTGTGCGTAATGAGGAGGCACTTCCGGTGGGTCCGAGCTGACAGCGGGGGAACATTTTTTTGCGAAATACGGTGGTCCGTCCGGTGGGTCCCAGCAGTCAGGGGCAAACATTTTTTTCACGAAATACGATGGCCCGTCCAGTGGGTCCCAGCAGTCAGGGGGGAAAAGTTTTTTCCACGAAATACTGGTGGCCCATCCGGTGGTTCCTTGCTGTCAGGTGGAGGAATAATTATTTTGTGCGTAATAAGGAGGCACTTCCTTGCGGCTGCCATGGACCCAGCTGTCAGCCTCTCCACGTACAATACTCTTCCGATGGAAGTCAGTTGTTGACCACATTGACCACGCCGCGCCGAGAGCACCACGGTGGTGGATGACGACCAGGCCTAGGAAGGGGATGACGCGGAGCCGGGGAAGACGCGACAACGGATGCCCACGCGGAGAGGAGTACGAGGGTTCACTGGTTCGGCTGCGGTGTGAGGCTGCCGTCGCTGCAGAATAACAGAGCGAGTGGGTGAGTGGAGGGATGGCCTGGCCAACGGTGGGAGTAGTATGGGGACGGTGAGGCCTCCGCGGTAGCACAGGCGGCCACGGGAGGTAGGAGCATGCGGCACGACCGGCGCTGCTTCGGGCGGCTGGGGCAAGAAGACCAGAGGTTGAAGAAGCACTATGGCTGTTGGATGGACATTGTTGACCACACCGCGCCGAGAGCACCAGGGCGGTGGACGACGGCGAGGCCTACGAAGGGAACGACATGGAGCCGGGGAAGACACGGCAGTGGCTGCCCACGCGGTGGAGAGTACGAGGGTTGACTGGTTCGGCTGCCGTCGCCGGAAAATAATAGGAGGTGTGAGTGAGTAGAGGGATAGACATGCCAGTGATGCGAGTATGATGGGGCCGTGAGGCCTGCCCGGCCGCACTGCCGGCCACGAGAGGCGGGAGCAGGCGGTTCCGACGGCGCTGGTTTGGGCGGCTGGGGCAGGAAGATCAGAGACTGAAGAAGCACGATTGCCGTTAGATTGACATCTAACGGTGTGACGCTGGTAGAGTTGATTGTTGACTAAGTTTCTTTTTTAAGAAACCTTGTGTACGCATGAACTTAGTAGGCCCACAAGTCAGCCTCCAATTCTGTGGCAGGCAAAGCCCATTTACTATTTTTTATAATTTGCAGCCCATTTGCTAATTCTTAAGTAATTTATTACAGCCCATTTTTTCCCAGGACCACGGTCAAAAAGTTCAACCTTATTTTGCATATTTCGGTGGAATCCAAACTGTTGTTATTCCGAAATGATAAACATTTTTTTAAGAACTTATTGATTTGCCAAAAAAAATCATTCTGTTTTTTAAGCAAATAAGACGTGGAACAATTGAGTTGGTTTAAGGGAAAACCAGTGGTAAAAAAATCAGCGTTGGGTGGGAAAAACGACAAAAATAAGGATGTAAATATGAAAAGGGAATTTTATGTGTTTTCAATATAATGATACGTGTATATGAACTAGTAAAACTATAGGTAGAGATTAGAAAACGAATATAGGACATGCGTTTCAAGAGGAAAATAGAACTGGGTTGTGTGTTTGATTCAGTAAAAAAACTGCCTGTGGATGTTGTAAGACAAAATATAACTAACGCCGGCAGGCCAGAGGCCAGTAGATACCTGCTGGATCTTTGTGCCCCATTGTCGTCATGGGCTGGGCCTGTTAAAAACAAAACCAACCCTGGGCAGTCTACAGCCCGGTTGAAACTTGCTCGGCCTTAAAAAACAATATACGTGCTCAATAAACGAGAGAATTCTGCAAGTAGAGACTGATAACTGGGATGCAACATGGATATTGTTTTTTTATCGTGATAATAAGTGCATGCACTTGTTTCGAAAAAATAGGAGAACTGGGAATTCGAACGACGGTTGCTTATGCTACCGATCAAATAAAAATCAGGTGCCTGAAAATTCGTTTCGAAACAAATGATTCAGTTTTATATCCACGCCGACCCTCGGCATGATGGTTGGAAGCAAATGCAAGTTCATACCTAAAGATCGTTAACAACAATACCAACTTGCGGACGACAAGGTAGTAAAACTACCAATACCAAACTAACTTATAAGCTTTTTACTCCTGGCCCTAGTGTTCGTCCGGTAGAAAATCTTGCAGAGGACCAGTTCCCGCTCCTTCTCTTGCTCCAGGTCCTCGAGGTGGTACTGGTGCATCACCCAGTTGGTCCTCTGTTGGTCGAAGTTCTTGTTGGTGTGCAGCACCAGAACCTTTTTCGCTGCCCGTCTGCCGGCCGTTGACCATCACCGGCAAGGTATTGCCGGTCTTGTGCCACATTGCGTGCATGCCGCACTCCGACTGTATCTTGCGACGCGTCCACGTGCCCCTTTTAAACGCCCTGGAATTGCGCTGGAAGAAATGCTTCCTTAGGCCACTCAGTGTGATACCTGCAGTATTGTGGAATACAGGTTTTAGTGTACCTAGTTGGCATTTTCATAACATCTTTGTCATGTTGCAGTCACTTATTTCACTTTTTATTAACTGTCAAATTGTAATTGCTTCACCAGGTCTATGTCTAAAAAGAAAAATAGAGCTATAAACAAAGGAATATGTTTGTGCAAGTAGACGGCCGATCGATGTATTACCTGGAAGTTTCTCAGGTTGGGTGTAGCATATGCCGTGCTCGCTGTCGATGGTTGGTATGAACAAATCGACGAGAGACTGAAATCTCGTGATGTCAGCACTCACTTTGGCCTCAAGGTGCTCGATCAGCTCCTGATCCGTGGGATCAAACTTGACGCCAGCCGGCAGCACCGACCAATCCTTCTTCGACTTGCATTGGTAATTCCAGTTATATGGTACTCAATGTATGATCAATCGACTGTTTTAAGTGAATGATGAAAGATTTCGACAGATAAGTGGTACTCCAAATCTGAAGTCCAGAATACCCGAACACGCCGCCGGGATTCTTGTGTCACCTCACGCGCAGCGTGTTGTCACGTCAATTCAGTGTGTGGACATGATGAATAATTTGACCGACGTATACTAGTACTGCTACTTACTACTACTTACTAGTCGTATTTAGTGTCACAATTTATACATAGGATTAACTAACAAGTACACACTTGAAGCCTAACTGATATATATATATATATATATAATATTATTCTGTTACCCTTTTTGAACTGATGGTTTCAGGCGGTTGTACTAATGATATTCGAGCAGTCTGATGCTTTCAGTTTGTTTAACATATCGTCTTCTTTAGTTCAAATTTTTTTTGCAATTTTTTTTGTCGGAACGGGGCGTGTAATATATTGTTGGAAAGATCTTGACAACTATATTCAAGTATATTGAATCGTTTTTGCAAAATCATTATGGTTTAAGAGCAGTTTTGTAAAAACCGTTTTTTTCAAAACCGAAAACGCCAATCGTATTCTGGACTCAATTTTCAAACGGTTTGTCGGAATTGAGCAAATAAGATGGCGTTAGAAACCTTGTGAAAATCCGCATCTCCCATATATCTATTTTTTTTCTAATTCTATACGATGTAAAAGTAATTTGGAAAACGGCGAAATTCTGGGCGAAATATATTTTCGTGATTTTTTGCAAACGGTTGGTCGGATTGATGCAAATGACACGGCGTTGGAAAGCTATGGAAAATGCGCAACTTTTTTGTATTGAAATGTTTTTCTAATTCCTTACGGTTTAAAAACGAATTCAAATACGGTCTAATTTGATTTCGAACGTGATTTTTTTAAAAGTTTGTCGAAATGAGGCAAATAATATACGGTTGGAAAGATATCAAAAATATGAAACTTAGTCATGTCGAACGTTTTCTCAAATTTGTAATAGTTTAAGACTAATTTGGAATACAGTGAGACCCATCGTGTTGTTTCCCCGTTCAAAAAATAGAGTACTCGTACTGATCTTTTGTGTGTGTTTGTACTGATGTATTATTCACAGTAGTTTTGAATGATTCCGAAAAAAGAATACTTGAACGGATGTCTGTATGGTTTTGTACTGAGCATATTTTCACATATTCGACTTTACTCTGTTTTTTGGGTATAATTTTCCTCATAACTTCTCAATGGTATCATCATGCCCGAACTTGCATAGTTTACACCGTTGAACTGAATGATACTTTTAATAAAACAAAAAAGTTGTGTTTTTATTTTGATCACAACGTTGTTTTGCGACAATATTCTGGACTTCTCTCATTTTACCACTTGAACTTTTACCATTTTGAATTTCCATGGTTTTTTGTTTGAGTTTTTTCAAACTTATCTAGGACGTCGTGTTTGACTTTTTTTCTATACTTATATGCTAGTAATACTAGAACATTTACCATGCAATTTTTGTCCATCGGTGGACATCAACCAAAATAGGCACGAGTGAGCACTATCGAACTGATCATTGTTTTTGATTGAACTATGTATGTGTTCTTCTTTTTCAAGAACTGGTCATGTAATACATACTGAATGACCCCACATATATGATATAATGAACGGTATGGCTTTAGAAGTGTAATGACAGTACATCTATGAAGCTCCACAAGATCACAAGAAGCTTCTGTCAAATCAAATATACAAAATACTGATAAAAAATCACACTTTTGCACGAAGGGCATACTTCTAAACATGCTCGACGACACCCATTGAACTTGCACAATTCACTGGTGGGAGCAAGCACAGTGATTTTTCCACACATGCTTCCAACAAACTAGAAACTTGAACGGACGATTTTTCTGCAAAGAGGGGGATATAATGGAGAGCAAGTAGCTAGATGATATAGCTACTATGCAAGTGCGTCAGGTTTAGCCACGGGCATCATGTCAAATTTAGAAACATAAGTAACATTTTTCGAGGAAAAAAACATCCTCAGGGGCATTTGTACGAGCACCTAACATGCAAACACACAAGAACTCTAGATTGAGCATGGGGCGGCGATGGTCTCATTGTCTGGAGCCCAGGCAGCGTCGGGTACGGGGGAAACGGCAGCCTTGCCGGTCGAAGGGTTGCAGTTGTGGGCGGCGAATCTGGTAGCGTGTGGCATGTTCGGCCATCATTGCGAGAGGTCGAGTCTTCTTCCCTGATGACTGTCAAATCCACATCAGCAAAGTACATGTTATTCAGTTTGGAGACCAATTGAAATAGAAAGGAACTTGACCAATCTCAGTCATCTAAACCTTTCACTGTGTGTACCAAGAAAAAAACAACAAAGGAAAAAGGAAATGATAAGTATGAACGGATGCATATACACACATCGAACTGTTTCTGCATTTCATTATGAACCGGTGATATAATACATATTTAACTGCTATACCAATAGTAAATGCACAAATACATGACACTTTTTTTAGAACATTCTAGTAAGCATTGCATGGAATACGTCAAATACTGGGAGCAATTTTAACAAGTATTTATCTAATTTTGCATGTGCACAATACCACCAAGGTAGAACTTTTTGAGTTATGATTTTTGAACCCCCCCAACAGTAGTACATGTTTCTTTCCGTGTTTGTTTCCATTTGCTCATGCACTATTATTTTTGTTTTCATTTTTCAATGAACTTATAGGGTTATACATTTTGAACTTATAGATTTTTTTTTGTTGAGAGTATGAAAACAACATAACGTCGGCGGCCTCAGCCAAAGAATACATCCATTAAAGAAAGGCTCCAGTCACCTAACATAGAATAGCACATGCAGTTCAAGATTAACTTTTGATGCATGCCTTAATAAGCAAGAGCAACGGTACAACATTAGCATAATAGTAGGTAACAATAACAGTACAGGGTTAGCTATTGATGCAAGCTTTTGACAAAGAAACTCGATAGGCACTGTGATTTTGGATGGGCGACGGCGGCGGCACATCTCAAGTGGCCAGCGGCGTGCATTTGTGAATGGGAGAGGCCTATGAACTTTCCCGCTTTCTCAACTCTGAACTTTTTTGTATTCTTGTACTTGATCCTCCCCAGTTTTATTCAAAACTTTTTTAGTGGCTTTTGTTGGTGAGCCCTTCTGTTTCCCTGAACCTTCACCAGGTTTCTTCTTACTATAAAGAAAACAAGAAATAAGTGTTGTGTTCACATAGGCATTAGAACAAACACCTAGCAAGCATCATTTGTGCAAACCAGGTGAACATGATGTTTGCTTCTTTTTGCACAAATTACTTTGTGCAAAAGGAGAAATTTTATGCAAGAGTAGTGTCACTAGTACATCCATGTAAGGAATAAACTCACATTTTAAGAGCACTACCTGCTAGCATATGTGTTTATGTGATTTAAGCAATGTGCAAAGCAGAACAAGATGTTGTTATCACTCTGTGTGTGCTCTGACCTGGACTGTTGTGCAGCTCTTGGTGAAGATGGTGGCCACCATTCTACTTGGACTGCGGTCAGCACTTGACTAAGGCGGCTGTCGGCAACTGTGGTGGATGAGCTCGTGGCCGAGGGCGACCGGCAGGGGCTCCACATGGAATATATTTTTGCCAATGACCTTTTATAACATAAGTACTAGAATTGTTACTCGCTTATACATATATATTTCATGACAAAATCAATCAAAGTTAAGAAAAGGCAGGCGACTGCATAAGTACTAGAACTGCTACTGCTTTGCACATGCGCTAAACATCTGCTCAAACCTGTTGTAACATCCACATTAGAGCAGTTTAGCCTATCGTGTGGAAGGCCTCTCTTATAGCTGCTAAGGCATCGGCTCGCTCCATGCTGTCGGCAGCAACATCTCTAGACTTGGCGTACACCAGCAGGAGAACTTCCCGGCCTTCGACATGCGCACTGAAGACATATACAAAAGAACAACACGCATCATGATTCAAATGGCATACAATAGCAACACACAGCCGTGAGGTACCAAAAACACAAACACTTTTGTGCATTTTTTATAAAGCTTTATCTGCATAAAACAGTGAGAGCTTCCGCACGAACTAAAAACTGTTGAAATGGAAGAGCTCCCTAACTAAAAAACGCTCGAACTGAAGAGCTCCAGAACTATTTCTTTATGGTGGAAAACTTCTGTACCTATACTTGTACTTATGCGACATGATTGTGTCTATCGAATCTCTAGTGTTCTGAATGTGTTACATGAAAAGAGAAAACAGTACTGCTGCTCGCGACGAACTCGACCTCCCTGATGCCATGGGGTTGGACTGAACACATCTCGACTGTGCATGTAGAGACTACAATATACACACCCATTCCTCAGATTGCAATAAATAGTTATATATTACATCTAGGTGATATCTCTTTACTTACAAAGTTATTGAAGGTGAACTATAGCAAATGTTTATAGTCCACATGTCCATATAAAGATTATCTCTGTATTTACAAAGTTGTTGAAGGTGAACTATAGCAAATGTTTACATCTAGGTGATATCTATGTACTTACAAAGTTATTGAAGGTGATCTATAGCAAATTTTTATTGTCCACATACAAGTTTAAATACGTGTAATTCTCCATAGCAAATGTTTATAGTCCACATGTCCATAGAAATTAGCTTTTATTTAACAACAAAGAAACATCACAAAAGATTACTTCAGTTCTTCTAGGCATATCAACAAAAAGCTTGCGAGCAAGAAGAATAGAATAAGTTCTCCCATGCAAACTGAACAAGTTCTCCAAGCATAAGAATAAACAGCTAGATTGCACCCAATTTTTGCGGCACTCTTTTTTGAACTTTTGTGCATGCTAAACTTGAACGAACAAGGAATCAATGATTACAACACAAATAAGAAGAGAGAGATTGCAGCACATACACAGAATCTTGTGAAGAAAGAGAGAGAAAGAGGAATAATCACAGAAAATTGTTGTACATGCTGCCAGGCCACTATTCATCAACTATCCCCGGCTCCCCTTCTACTGAATAGCAATAGAACGATATAAACAAAACAATTTTTTAACACGGTTCAAACATTTTTATCAACACACATCAAACTGCCAAAATTCCATATAGCGTACTGTTTTCAAAAACAACATTTTTCTTTGAACTCGGTAGTAACACACATCGATCTTTTTCTGTGATTATTTATGAACTGATGATGCAATTCGTAGTGAACTGTGACACCTAGTATATGTTTTCTTTTTTTTTTTGTACTGGGCATGATTGGAACTAGTACTAAGTAAGCAGTGTGGAGATTAGAAGAGGAGGCATACGTACATGAGGATGACAATGACGAACTTGCAGACCAAGGCCAAGGAGGAAGGTCGAGCGCCGCGGCGAGTTTCTGATGGCCATGACGACATGGGCCCTGCATGCCACCAGCACTTGGAGTGATCCCTCTCGACCCCTGGTAGGCAACCAATTCGCTGACCCAATCGAGTCAGATGAGTTCGGGACAGAGTGTTGAAGTTAATTTCAATGTTCCTGAACTTGTCATGTTGCTTATCTCTGCATGTTTCAATAAAGCCAGAAAATGTATGTGGCAAAGGAGATTCATTGAACGACCATGGTTGTCAACGGTGAACGGAATGTGGTGCCGGTGGTGAACGCCAAGTGCGTCGCGTTGACGGCTAGAGACGAAGGCCTACTGTCGATGTCAAAACCGGCGGATCTCGGGTAGGGGGTCCCGAACTGTGCGTCTAGGCGGATGGTAACAGGAGACAAGGGACACGATGTTTTTACCCAGGTTCGGGCCCTCTCAATGGAGGTAAAACCCTACGTCCTGCTTGATTAATATTGATGATATGGGTAGTACAAGAGTAGATCTACCGCGAGATCAAGGAGGCTAAACCCTAGAAGCTAGCCTATGGTATGATTGTTGTAATGTGTGTTGTCCTACGGACTAAAGCCCTCCGGTTTATATAGATACCGGAGAGGGCTAGGGTTACACAGAGTCGGTTACAATAGTAGGATATCTATGTATCCGTATCGCCAAGCTTGCCTTCCACGCCAAGTAAAGTACCTTCCGGACACGAGCCGGAGTCTTCAATCTTGTATCTTTGTAGTCTTGGAGTCCGGCGGACATTGATAGTCTGGCTGTCCGAACACCCCCTAGTCCAGGACTCCCTCAGTAGCCCCTGAACCAGTCTTCAATGACGATAAGTCCGGCGTGCATAATGTTCGGCATTGCAAGGCGGGTTCCTCCCTTGAATAATCCAGAGAAGATAATGAACACCAGGATAGTGTCCGGCTCTGCAAAATAAATTCCACATTACACCGTAGAGAGAATAAAATGTACACTTAGTTCAATCTGCTGACGTATTATGCGGCATGACATCACACCGCCACCAGGCCTTTGTTTGAATCATTATACCACCTCAGCATTAGCAAAGCGGTTTCCTAGGCACGTCTTATCGAAGCAGAGATCGTGCTCCCCTTATTCCGGGATTCTCATCAATACACGCGTGGGTAACCCAACCGTTCCCGTCGCCACGCCTCCTCTATCGAAGGGGAATCCCAAACGGTCACGGAGACGGCCCTTGGTATTTCTTCCCCTTTATAAGAGGACCAAGGCTCACCATTGTTCTTCAATCTCGCATCGAATCTCTTCCCCGCTCCCGGTTCCAACACCCAGAGCCTCGGATTCGAGCGCTTCGGATCCTTAATCATGTCCGGCTCCGACCTCCAGGGCCGGTGGATGCCCTCCTCCGTCACGGAGGAAGACATATCGAAGCTGCGTGAGACCAAGTACCTGGCCTACGAGGTTTCGCACAGGATGCCTGCCCGAGGGCAGGCCGTGCCAGCCCCCGAGCCCGGTGAATACGTCGTTTTCGTATCCCACCTCCGTCGGGGTTTAGGCTTCCCGACGGATCCCTTCGTGAGAGGGCTCCTGTTCTACTACGGGCTGGACTTTCACGACTTGGCTCTGGAGTCCATCCTCCATATTTCCGCATTCATTATCATCTGCGAAGCCTTCCTCCGCGTCATTCCCCACTTCGGCTTATGGCTGAAGACCTTCAAGGTGGAGCCGAAGATGATCGGGGGCATCAAGCGGAGTGCGGCGGGGCGACCATAAGCAAAAAGGTCGATGCCCCGTGGCTCGAGGGTTCCTTCCAAGAGGAACTCGGATTGTGGCAGCAGGAGTAGTTCTATATCACCGCTCCAAGGGGCAGCAAGCAAAAGCCGCCGCCTTTATTCCGCCCGGGACCTCCACGCCAACTGATGTCGTGGTTCAACCAAGGGCTCAATTGGGGGCTGTCCGAAGACGTGCCTTCACTGCAGGGCCGGATTCGAGATCTCCAAGCGAGGGAGATCGACCTGATCAAGGTGATGCAGGTCATGCTAATCAGGCATCTTCTTCCCTGCAAACACCGTCCTCTCCGTCTATGGGAATTCAACCCGGAGGGACCTCGGATTCTCCAACACTTCATGGGTGCGACACCCGTGGAGATGTACAACTTGTTCTTTAGACCGCGGGTGGCGTGTCCGGATTTAGCCGAGGATGTAGGTCTAACCGCGATCGCCCGGATACTCAGGTAAGTAGCTCAAAGTCCGGACATTCTATTTATGTGCCTTTCTAGAGTTCGCCTTCTGACCCTTTGTTCTTTACAGGAATGGGTGGCGCGATCAAGGCTGATAAGGTGTCCGGCCCCCCTCCCAGAGACCGCACAGGAGCCCGTGCTGGTCGGAATGTTGGAGGTTGCGCCCATAGAAGGGGGCGACGGGGAAAATAGAGGAGCTAATATTTCGCCCAAAGGGGCGACTGAAGAAGGAGGAAGCAAGAACCCCTCCCTTCAGGGGGAGAAGAGGACCGCCTCCGAAGATCCGAAGGCCAAAGCCCCTAAGCGTGGGAAGAGATCTTCCCCGGGGGGTCCAGCGCACGGAAAGAATCCGGACGCACGATCATCATCAAAGGATCGGCCCTCCAGCGAGCCGTGAGTATGAAAGAGAGAGTTGGTTAGTAAGGAAATACCTTCATTTGTGCTTCTGTAGATAACCAAATTATTTATATTGCAGTTCGGATCTGCAGCCTTCTCAGATGAGTTCATCTTCGGGGGACCTTCTTCCGGAGATGATGGAGAGCGATACGCCTCCATCCGCAGGGCCGCCTGGTGAGGCAGGCGAACCCGAAGTGTCATCACGGAGGGTATCCCCGAGTCCGGAGGGGCCAGAGAGTTCGGCGCCTAGTAGTGTCCGGCCGGGAGAACTGAAGAATTTGCTCGAGAGGGCGTCTATTTCAGAAGATCACCATGCATTAATGCGTACGGTGGTTGGAAGGATTTCGTCCGCTGAGAGCGGATTGCGTAATGCCGCCATGGGTTTGCTGGCGGGATTTGAGGTATGCGAGAATAACGCACCCCTTTGTCTTTTAACAGTTTTGCATATAAAAATGCACCCTGTATAGATAGTAGCCTCTGAGACTCGGTAGGTTGTCGGAAATGACAGCGTACCGAGGATCAAAATCTAAAGAAATGAATTCTGTCGTTCCTATGCAGGTGGCGGATAGTCCGGGGGCTAGCCGGACTAGTGAGTTTGCTGAGTTAAATCGGAAATTGGACTTGGCAGATGCGAACATCGCACTTGTCAACAGGCGACTTGACGAGTCGCAAGGTAAAAGAGTTCTCCGCAGTTGCTTTATTAGGGGGGTCAAAGCCCTCCTCTGATAAATTATATGCTGTTTATACAGACGGTGCTGCTGCTGTGGAGGGCCTTCGGGCCGAACTTGCTCGAGCTAAGGAGCAAGTCCGAAGGAGTGAAGCGGCTGCCTCGAGGGCGGCCGAGGAGTTGAAAGCCGAAAAGGCTGCGCACTGCCTAAGCAGGGCCGAGGTGGCCGAATTGGCCATGAAAGTAAAGTATGCTGCTGACCGCAATGAGGCTCTTGAAAAGGAGCGCTTATCGGAGCGGGAAGACCTGAAGAAGGCCACCGCCGAAGCCAAGGATGCCCGCTCTGCAATGCGGGCTATGAAGGAGGAGCTGCGCCAGGCCGGAGAGATCGTGGCTGGCAAGCCTTTTCTGCTGCGTCGCCGATTTATGGATGGAAAGTATGCTCAATTTGAGCGGCTGTGGAGTCCGGAGGATCCGTATATGGACTTAGCTGCAAGTGCGGCCGATGCCGTTAAGCACTTCCGGAGCCAGAAGGATCATAAGACGGAAGAGCTATATTGGTCTCAATTCCACAGTCCGGATCACCCACTTCCATTGACAGACCGGTTGGCCGAATGGGCCGAGCTAAATAGATTGTCCGGACTTGCCATGACGGACATCGTGGCCCATGTCTGGCCAGAGAGGTCCAAGGCGACGAGCTACTTTGATTTATTACAGCAATTCCTTGGAGCGGTGCCGCATATAAAGGAGATAAAGCGGTCGGCCTGTATAGAGGGCGCGCGGATGGCTCTTGCCCGTGTAAAGGTGTATTGTCCAGAGATGGACGCCACCGCTGTTGCTGCCCAGGGTTCGGATGAAAACCGGCTCCCTGCCGAGCACTATTTCGGGGAAGTTATGCGTGGCGCTCATGTAATAGAGTCGCAGTGCTCGAAGAATGTAACGTTCAAATGAACGCATTAGCTTATAAATTGATGATTATGTTATAACTGCTTTTTATACTTGTGCGTCCAAGTAGTAAAACTTCTCCTTTTCGGCTGTTTACTTATACTTGTGTATAACCTGAAAGATGCAGTCTTCGGCTTCAGCCCCCACGCACAAGGTGCTGGGGTGTTCGCAAAAATAGCGCGTTTTCACACTTAATCCGACGTCTCGGTCCTATTATAAGGAGGTGGTAGCTTAGCAAACGAGGCAATCCGGACTATAATACTTTATCACTTTCACTTAGCCAGTGGAGCTCGAGGGTGGGGCTACGATATAGCCCCTGGTGGCATCGCCCTTCTCCGAAGTCGGAGTGCGTGTGCCTGACCGTGAAACGGCCCTTCGTCAAAGCGGGGAATTCTAAGCATTCCGATAGTCGATCGAGGGCTGACCAGTCTCTCGCTGCATCATGACAGTCAGTTTTCGGCTTTCTCTACTGAGGTGCTCGCCCAGCCGAACTGGGGCACAATCACAGTAGTTCTCCTGGTGCCGCGTTAGCCGATGATACGGAACGTAAGGCAGCAAAACACAGGAGCTGGGCAAACCCAACATTTCACCAAAGACATGATTTGGAGCTGATGCATATAATGCCTAACTCGAGACGCCGAACACTCCCTAAGGTGTTCGGTCTTTATAATAATGGGCAGAACGATGCCCTAAGCCCCTAGTGTCCAGGTATGGGCATGGTCTTCTGACGCGGCCGATGCCAAAGCGGCAGGCTCTGCTTTGGCTATGGGAAGAAACCAAGGGAGAATAACAACGAAAGACAGTGAAAAAGGTCTATGCAGGGTCTTAATCTGAAAAGAATCCTCACAACGGGTCCCTACTGCACGTCTGCGCCTGTGTCTCCGTCGCGCCGTTATCCTGGACGGGTATGCACGTTGTTCATCTATAAAAAGAGAGGAACCTTAGTTTTAGAAACAAATTGTGCGAAAAATATTAGAAATATAAATAATTAAAACGGGGTTTGTATAAACCCGCGGTGATTTGTGCGCGCAGCCCCCTGTAAAGGGGTATGCGGCTAGGGAGCCCCTAGCCCACTGACGCCGGATTTGTCTATCCAAGTCCGGGGGCTTTAAGTGACCCTCGCACTAAAATTACGCCACGCGGTCCGGGCATCTTGAGTGTAAGAGATGCATAATGCGGTATGGCGTTGAAGCGGACAAAAGCCTGTCGTCCCAAGAGTGCTTGATATTCACTTTCGAACGGGACGATATGAAAAATTAATTTTTCGCGTCGAGAATTGTTCGGCGATCCGAACACGACTTCTAGTAATATGGAGCCTGTGCACTTGGCGTAATGGCCTGGCGTCACTCCTTTGAAGGGAGTGCGGCTATGTCGAATTTTGGTAGGGTCTATCCCCATCCTATGGACTATGTTTGAATATAGCAGGTTTAAGTCACTGCCTCCGTCCATTAGGACGTTAGTAAATTGCAATCCATCTATTATGGGATTCAATATCAGGGGAGTCCGTCCCGCATTTCGAACGCTTCTTGAATAGTCCAGGTGGTCGAAAGTGATTGGTTTTGATATCCAATCTCTACGGTCTACTGGGTTGGACCGTGCGAAGCTCTTTTTAGAAAGTGCCGCACTATTTTTCCGTATTATCACATGAAGTGAGTTTACTGTTTTGACCCCTTGTGGGAAAGTCTTTTGTTTTCCGGTGCTCTGCTGGTGGGGTTTATCTTCTTCGCTTGACGCGTCGAGCCCCTTGTGTTCGGCATTTAGTCGGCTGGACTGTTTAAAAACCCAACAATCCATGTGGGTGTGATTTGCAGGCCTTCCGGGGGTACTGTGGATTTGACATATCCGACCCAAAATTTTGTTTAAGTTGGACAATTCGTCACTGTTATCCTTAAGAGGCTGTGTTTTATTATTGGGCTGCGAGCTTTTGAATCCGGCATTGACTGCCGCGCTCTTTGGGCTTTTCTCTTTATTCCGGCGCTGCTCTTTTCTGCGCCGCGATTTTCCGTTTCCATCTCTT
This sequence comes from Triticum timopheevii, assembly GCA_963921465.1. Lineage (NCBI taxonomy): Eukaryota > Viridiplantae > Streptophyta > Magnoliopsida > Poales > Poaceae > Triticum > Triticum timopheevii. Next base: position 114,164,073 of record OY997270.1, read on the forward strand.
ATCTCTGATGTATTTGGGTCGCTGGTGCTGCATCGTGCTAACCAGCTATCCTCGCCCGCACAAAAGCGGGTCATGAGGCTTGTCAATGCGGACATTGTCCTCGGTTTCTCTTGATCGAGGTGCCTGGCGAGCCATTCGTCTCGGACATTGTGCTTGAAAGCTGCTAAGGCTTCGGCGTCCGGACAGTCGACTATTTGGTTCTTTTTTGTGAGGAACCTGTTCCAGAATTTCCGCGCTGACTCTCCGGGCTGTTGAGTGATATGAATTAGGTCATCTGCATCCGGAGGGTGGACATAAGTCCCTTGAAATTTTCTCTAAACGCATCCTCGAGCTCTTCCCAACTTCCAACAGTATTTTCTGGGAGGCTTTTAAGCCAATGACGGGCTGGCCCTTTGAGCCTGAGGGGTAGGTATTTTATGGCGTGGAGATCATCTCCTCTGGCCATATGTATATGTAGTATATAATCTTCTATCCAGACTCCAGGGTCTGTTGTTCCATCGTAGGCTTCTATGTTTATGGGTTTAAATCCTGCTGGGAATTCATGGTCCAGCACCTCGTCAGTGAAACATAGTGGGTGTGCGGCGCCCCTGTATTTGTGTGTGCCGCTATCATCGGACACTTGACGTGTTGTCTTGCTTCCTGGGGCTTTCTCCTTTGGCCCGTAGATGGATCTGGCTGGGCCATCTATCCTTCCAGGTTCGTTGGTTGGTTTATGTGGGGTGCCACTGTCAGAATTTGGCCTATCATCTGGCCGTCTATCCGGCCAGGCAGCCTCTTTATTTTTGGATGGTGGGGGCTCTACGGCCTCTTCGTCGAATTCTGGTAGCAGCTTGCGCTTCGGGTATCTCTTTGATTGGTGGCCATTGCCGTACTTATCTGCGGTTTTGAGCGTTTTGCTCCATCTCATTCTGAGTGTATCTTCCGCTGTTTTGAGCCTCCGTTTTTCCTTCTTCAGGCTTTTTGCTGTGGCGATAAGCCTGCGCTTGAAGCGCTCTTGTTCGACGGGATCCTCGGGTACGACGAATTCGTCATCGTTGAGGCTTACTTCGTCTTCGGAGGGAGGTATATAATTATGATCCTCAACCTCTTCATCTGCCGCCCCCTCATGAGGGCTTGCTTCTGCATCCTCCTGCGCTGAATCTTGCTGGAGGTGATTGTCTTCGGCATTCTCTGGAGTATTATTGTCTCCTGTGCCAGAATTTCCATTCTTGCTGTGGCGGGATTTAGAGCGGCGCCGCTGACGCCGGCGCTTGGGCTGTTTCTTTAAGGAATCTGCCTCCGCTGTTCCTTCGCCGTCCCCATCTTTTGGGGTATCCACCATGTATACGTCATATGACGAGGTGGCCTTCCAGTGCCTTATAGGCTCTGTTTCTTGTTCGTCTCCGGCATTGTCGTCTATTCCGTCAATGTCTTCGGAGTCAAGGTCTAGCGTGTCGGTGAGATCGTCGACAGTGGCTACAAAGTGGGTGGTGGGTGGGCTCTGAATTTCTTCGTCGCCCGTATCCCAACCATCCTGGCCATAATCCGGCCAGGACTCTCCTGATAACGAGAGATTCTTTAGTGAATTCAAGATATCGCCGAAAGGCGAACATTGGAAGATGTCTGCGGCGGTGAATTCCATAACCGGCGCCCAATCCGGATTGATTGGTAGGGGCGCGGGAGGTTCAGAGTCCGGCGAGGAGTCCGGCACCTCGGAATCACTTGTTTCGCAGGGGACAGGATTAGTGTTCGGCTCCATCACCGTGGATGTTGAAGCCCCCAGGGCGGCGTCTATCCACCGGCCCTCGATCTGGGCGATCGGCTCTGGGCTAATAGCCGAAGCGGATCTGTGTGCGGCCACCAAGGCACTGTTCGGTGGCAGAGCTAGATCATGCCCATCGTCACAGTGCGGCATGCTTGGCTGTGGCTCGAGTCCATCGAGGATCAAGTCTCCTCGGACATCGGCCGTGAAGTTTAAGCTTCCAAATCTGACCTGACGGCCAGGGGCGTAGCTTTCGATCTGCTCCAGATGGCCAAGTGAATTGGCCCGCAGGGCGAAGCCGCCGAATACGAAGATCTGTCCAGGGAGAAAAGTCTCACCCTGGACAGCGTTGTAGGTTGAAGATGCCATCAAGCCTATCGGTGCGACACAGAGGAACTCTCAATGAAAGCACCAATGTTGGTGTCAAAATCCGCGGACCTCGGGTAGGGGGTCCTGAACTGTGCGTCTAGGCGGATGGTAACAGGAGACAAGGGACACGATGTTTTTACCCAGGTTCGGGCCCTCTCGATGGAGGTAAAACCCTACGTCCTACTTGATTAATATTGATGATATGGGTAGTACAAGAGTAGATCTACCGCGAGATCAAGGAGGCTAAACCCTAGAAGCTAGCCTATGGTATGATTGTTGTAATGTGTGTTGTCCTACGGACTAAAGCCCTCCGGTTTATATAGATACTGGAGAGGGCTAGGGTTACACAGAGTCGGTTACAATAGTAGGAGATCTACGTATCCATATCGCCAAGCTTGCCTTCCACGCCAAGTAAAGTACCTTCCGGACACGAGCCGGAGTCTTCAATCTTGTATCTTCGTAGTCTTGGAGTCCGGCGGACATTGATAGTCCGGCTGTCCGAACACCCCCTAGTCCAGGACTCCCTCACCTACCGGAGGCCATGGGACTATCAGTTCAGAGAGAAACAAATTAGTGAGATAAAATAGCAGTAGAGAGGAAAGAGATAGGGCAGATGCATGAACTGCTGCTGTTCTTTTTGTCCGAACACATATGAAGAAACTCATGTAGGTCACAGCTGAAGAATAACAGTGGCTTCATAACAAGTTTAACAACATAACATTTTTAACAAAAAGTACGTGCAGGTAGACGTACTGAATAGAATAAAAGGTTATGTGGCTATACTACTAGGCACTGACAGTGGCAGTCTCAACAACAACCATCGTCACTGGTCCCCTTAAATCTCTCTGCAGAAAGTAGGCATCCACTCCATTAGAGGTTGTCAATCTAGGTCCCAGTGATTCCTGACATCATCTTGTTTTTACCTAGTGAAAACAAAGATACATTCTTACCAATGAGGAGAAAGACCTTTCTACAAAGTATCAGCTAAATACGAGTGGCGTTTGCTTTATCAGTGTCCTGCAAAAAGTAGAAAATGAGATACAAATATATGACAGATAAATGTAATATTTTCAATGTAATTAAATATGTGGCACAATCCTTATTATTAAAAGTAAAACTAGAACATCATAAATCATGTATCAGTATTTTAAAAACAATGTGTATAGCAAAGTGTGTGCTCCGGACACATGCAGTTCCAGAGCAGTTTGAACCACACACACACACACCAACTGCTCGATGGAGATCTAAACAGAGCTGAGTTGTATGATGAACTGAAAAAACAAAAAAAGCCTACAAGGTGGTGTTATGCTGTATGACTCCATTCGGGGTTTTTATCCATAAAAGCAAAGAGAAAAACTACATGGCAGATTTAAAATATTTGTAAGAAGTAGAGTCAGCTCCTCTGCTAGAAGAACTCAATATTCGGCATATTTCGAGTATCTATTTACTGACATAAACATAGACACGTTATTGGGATCGGACTTAAGGCTTTCATCAAGCATCACTAATTCAGTTTAATTTAACCTTGGGTAATTTTTGTTTGAGTTGATCTCTTGCAGGTCGACTAGTCCAGCAAGGAGAAGCAATGTGAGGCGTGCTGCAGCTAAGCCATGACCCACGCCGAAAAGTAAGCTCAACAGTCACTACAATGACCCAAGTCAACAGCAAAACTGAATATATGTAATGCTCCCATACACACAGAACGCACACACTTAAATTCAGAGAACCAACCCGTTTAATGTTCAGGGAATAAATGCATTTAAGCTCAAAGAACAAATGCGTTTAGGTTCAGAGAACAAAACAATCTCCAGTGTGATTTTCTGCGTACAGCTAATTGCAGAAGCAACATAGTTGGACTGAAGCTCTAGAATTTTTAGAACTTATGAAAAAATGTGCAGTCAGAGGTTATACTGCTGCTAGTTAGTAAACTGAATGGCAAAGGATGAAACAAGGGATACACACCGTACCAGGATGGCAATGAGGAAGCTGCCAACCTTAGCATCTCCTTTCCTTCGTGCTCGCTACTGACGCATCTTCCGTGTTCGTTGGTTCATTGTCCTTTTCATCAGTGGCAATGCCCCTGAACTTGGCGTAGACTGGTAGTAGAACTTACCGGCCCTCCACACTTGCACTGAAGACATTTAAACGAACACAAAATGAATCTCCTAGCATTTATTTTGTAAACTTTTCTCAAGGTACACATGTTTCCCTAAATTTGCAATCGGATTTTCTTCTTTCTTTTGCAGATAACTTGCACATATAGATCTTCTTTACAAAATTATATAAATCATGGCAGCATTATCATGCTGAGATGAGTTATCTAATAGATCATGGCAGCATTATCATGTATTTATCATGTATTTATCATGCGTATTGTCTTGTACTACAATATCATGTAATACTACATTTTTCATCAACTTGATATTCATCAGTACTAGTATGACTGGACAATAAGTTGAGATTAGTAGCAGCACACGCAAGATGTGCACTCCTGAAAATAAAGTGTATGAACTTTCTTAGTGACTGTAATTGAACTTTCAAGCACATTTTTTCTGTAAAATGAACTCTATTTTGTAGGAGAACCTTCCCTGTAGATGCACACAAACTTAATTTTGTGTTTGCAGCTGGACTACCAACATGAATAAGCTATGATGACAGAAGAGTTGTATAAACTCCACAAATAACAAGAATCTTTTATGTCAAATTGATCATACAAAATATTAACCAAAAATCATTTGTATACACATTATCCTGATATCCCATAAGCCATTTTGTGTACAACATCATTATCCGGCATAACCATAACCACAAGCACAGAATAAATGTGACTTACCAACGGGAAGTACATGTACTGAAAAGCATCTAGAAGACGAACTTGTGAATCTTGCTTTTTTGCTGCATCCTGCAAAAAATAGTAAGTTGAATTATTAGTAGTGATCCATCTATAATAGTTCAATCCCAACTTATGCTTGAGCACGCTAGAATTGACAACAAACAAATTTTCAATCAAAAGTTCAACCAGGTCGAAACTCGAAACAGGCCAAACTAGTAGTTGATAGGCAACACTACATTGTTCTCTAACACTCACAGGGAGAAGAAATTAGACATCATCGACAGCAAAACAGGACATTAGTGAGCCATGAAAGAAAAAAAATCATCCAGAAAATGACTGTTCTCCTAGGTCGAAATCAGGTGTACGTGTTTTCAAAAAATAGGAGAGGCTGAACTGACTTTTTAATACGGTGGAACTGAAGCAACTAATTTTCAGAAATAGGAGGTGGATTGAACTGAAAGTGTTGGTGAGGGCGTTGGAGGACGGATGGACGCGGTGGTGGGGCGCAGACCACTTTTTGTACTAAGGTAATAGTGGTGACCCTGATCCAGGGTGCTTTTTGAGTTCTATTCTTTGTCATAGGTTCATTGCTATTACCTCAGTACAAAAAGTGCCAAAAAGTTCAGTTCATGGCAGAAAAATAATGCAAAGTTAACTTATTGTGTTCCTTTTTCATACTGAACTGATGCACGTTCACAAAATGAAAAGGTTTAAAGGTGTGAACATTCAGTACATTTGTACCTTCGTTAGCGCTGCACTAGAATTGACATAATAAGTTAAATCCATCGATAATAGGTCAATCCCTCCCGATGCTTGAGCACACTAGAACTCACAACAAACAGATGCTCTATCAAAGTTCAACTCTCACCCATTCTTGAGCGCACTAGGACTGACAACAAGCCGCTGCTCTATCAAAAGTTCAGCTAGGCCAAAACTCAAAACTGACCAAACAAGTAGTTGATAGGCAACACTACATTATTCTCTAACACTCACATGGAGAAGAAATTAGACAACATAGCTATGAACAAAGAGGAGATGTGCTTGGTCCTTGTCCAATGTTTCTGAAATGTACAAAAACTCATGTTGTTTGACAGTTTCATTTTTGTCTGAACCTACCTGTTTCCCGATTCTGAACTTGCAGAGATGTACTCGACCACCACCACGCCACGGGGCTAGACTGGGGACGGTCGAGCCCATGGTTCAATGCGGGTAGGGGAATGCCGAGTTATCTTTCCTAGGGGCTCTTGTAGCCGTGAGTTGCGCGGGGGCAGTGGCGAGCTATGGACGGAGGAGGGCGTGGTCGTTGAACTTGGGGGTTGTGAGGGAGGAGATGGCTGATCAGGGAGCTCGGGGTCACCAACCCGCGGGTGCCGGGCCTCGAGTGCGGCGCCCTGCCGGGGGTAGGAAGAGGCTGGAGGCGCCAGCAGCGGGGGAAGGAGTAGGCTGGAGGTGCAGTGGCGGGGGAAAGAGGTTGCTGGAGGCGCGGCGGTGGGGGAAGGAGGTTGCTGGAGGCGCGGCGGCGGGGAAGGAGGTGGGAGGCGGGGCGGTGCCGGGAAAAAGGTGGCGGCGGCACCGGGAAAAAGGTGCGGGCCAGGGCGGCGCTGTGAAGAAGGTGGGGGCGGGGCGGCGCTGGGAAGAAGGTGGGGTGCGGGGCAGCGCCAGGAAAAAGGTGGGGGCGGGGCGGCACCGGGATCCAGCCGGGGAGAAGGTGGGAGCGGGGCACCACCGGGGTCCAGACAAGGGAGAAGGCGGCGGGCTGGCCATCGCCGGGATCCAGCCGGAGACGGGGATGCGGGAGTGGGTGGGCTGGGTTTTCTTTTTTTTTTTCCTTCATGCCCCTTATAGGCCGAGAGGTAACAGAATAATATTTTGTTACTGGTAACAAAATAGCCCTATATATATATATATATATATATATATATATATATATATATATATATATATTCAGCATCTCGATCATCATTATCAGTACATCCTACGCAGGTGAGTTAGGATGCACTTGATCCCAGGAAGGTATATATCCTTCAAACTAGAGGAGTGCTTCAAACTAACTACATTACATAATATCCAACAAAAGAGGGTCATGCCACAGCAGCAGAATACATGGCTCAGTCTAGATATCAGCACAAATCAAGTTGTGCATATTTGCTGTTGGCATGAACCACATCGCCGCATGTCGGGTTTGCAAAAGCAATCCATCGCATGGAAGCTTGATGCCTTTCACACACTGAAGATTATCTGGCAACAAGCTGTGTCGACGAATCTCTGGATATGGTGATTCATGGAACCCATGGTATGATGTGTAAACACAGCCCTGCCTCGCGAATGGAAGTTGCATAGCACAGTAATCATCGCCGGTGATATGATCGATGATTGGTTGGATGATTGGATAATTGAGCCCGAGGAACAAGGAGTGGTTGCCGAGGCTGTAAACCCGCCTCCAGTTGAATACGCCTGGCCCAACGGAGCTGGGATCTTTCTCGAACACGAAGCAGCCATAGCCATCAATGTCACGAACGCCCCATGCATTGTACGGCATGTGGTTTGATGTAATGGTTTGGGCAATTTGGTACGTGCAAATGAGCATCAAATGACCGCCGTCAGCTGAACGAGCGATAAATCACCACCCATCGGCTAGTATGATTCCAGGTCCTGGAATCATGAAGGCCAGCACATTTGCGTCTGCTGCAACAATTCAAATTGGAGACCAAAAGGACAAAAATAAACAATCATGTTCAGAGTATGTCTGGAATTAAGATTATTATAACAGTGACACATATCATAGACATAGAATTGCAATGCCGTGGTCATAATCATATCCCAAGTTAAAAAAATAAGCCAATGGCTTTCATATTCTAGCAACATGTCATGTTTCAAACATCATGTAACAATGAGAGGAAAACAGCTATGACAACGCCTACTCATATTCTACCATAGCACTTACTACTACTGTTCTCATATCAACTCTAAGCAATAACATGCGTTGTTATAAAAATCTTGTAAACGAGAGTAACATATAGCAATCATGATGTTATACTCATAATATGTATTCTAACAATCATTAGATGCCAATTGTTCTCATATCAACTCTAACAATAACATGTGCGGTCATAAAAAATCTAGGAAATGAGAGGAACATATAGCAATGATGTGGTTATAGACATGCTATGCATTCTAAATTTGTAACAAATGAATAGGCACTCGTATTCATAAGGTAAAGATGAGATGAGATAGAACAATTACACGACGATAGATTCCACCAGTATAGGCAGCCAATCTGTGCGTCGACCGCGTAAAAGATGCCATCATGCACTATAGCATCAGACAGAAACGTTGCCTCAACAGGATTGATGATGAGCCATAACCATGTATGGCGACCGGATTCCAGATAGACTAATCCCATGTTGAACATGGCAATGAGCTTGTAATCCGTGTAGTCTTCTGATGGTGTGGGCACTTCGCAGATTACAACTTTCTGCAAACTGAGGTCGAGCCAAAAGCTTGACGCGTCTCGTGCGTAGTAGGCAGGAGTGTCTGGCAGGCCGCGACGCTCGATGGCGGCAGTATCCAATAATGGAAGGGTGATCTCTCGTTGGGTGTAGATATCCACGAGATGCCACGGACTACCGGTGTGGTGGATGAGGACGATCCAGTTGGCCTTCATGCCCACCCAGTAGTGGCCGCGCATGAAGGACAGGTGGACGGGTAATGGTAGCATGTCAAGGGGAACCACGACAACCTCCATAGGATCGTCAAGTCGATGTTTGGGCCACCTGCAAGGATCGGGCATCAGCAAGCAGGGTGTCTTGAAAAGAGCCGGTCGGTTGCAGAAGAGTAGACGGTACAAAGACACCGAGCATGCGGCCAGACGGACGGTGCTGAGTAGGTCCATACGACTATAGATCTGCTCCAAGAGAACATTGAGGAGGGAATTCCAATCGCGGCTCTGCATGTCAGTTGGTTCTGCCATTGGGGTTTTCAGTGCTTGCGAGCCAGCGGGGAAGTGGATTCGGGCGGGCGAGCAAAGAAGCTTCTCCTCGTGTGGCCGAGCAGTGAGCGGGGGGATACGGTACGCGCGAGCTACCAAGGAAGATGGCGCGGGCGGGCGAGCAGTGAGCGGGGGTAAATGGTGTGCGGCCGACGATGGGAAGAGAGGTGTGTCGGTGTCAAAACCGGCAGATCTTGGGTAGGGGGTCCCGATCTGTGCGTCTTAGGCTGATGGTAACAGGAAGTGAGGGACACAATGTTTACCCAGGTTCGGGCCCTCTCGATGGAGGTAAAACCCTACTTCCTGCTTGATTAATATTGAAGATATGAGTTGTACAAGAGTAGAACTACCATGAGATCGTAGAGGCTAAACCCTAGGAGCTAGCCTATGATGGTATGATTGTAATTGTGATCGGCCTTCTAAGGACCAACCTCTCGGGTTTATATAGACACCGGAGAGGGCTAGGGTTTACATGGAGTCGGTTACAAGGAAGGAAACACAATATCCGGATCGCCAAGCTTGTCTTCCACGCAAAGGAGAGTCCCATCCGGACACGGGTCGGAGTCTTGAGTCTTGTATCTTCACGCTTCAATAGTCTGGACGATGTATATAGTCTGGCTGTCTGGATACCCCCTAATCCAAGACTCCCTTAGTAGCCCCTGAACCAGGCTTCAATGACGATGAGTCCGGCACGCAGTTTTGTCTTCGGCATTGCAAGGCGGGTTCCTTCTCTGAATACTCCAAAGTAATTATCGAACACTTAGACCGTGTCCGGATCTGCATGATGATCTTCACATACCATTGTAAGGAACATAGCATAAATCTGATCTGTTGGCAATCTTTGTACGCCGTGCCCCTGCATCGTGGCCTGGTCCAACACCAACCGGCCACTACTAGGGAAAACGCTATACACAGACGTATAGCAGTATCGTTGGTCAAAACTCGGCGCTAGCGCTACTTAGTAGTAGCGCTTGTTGCAAAACCACGCTACAACCATTATTTTAGCAGTAACACGTCTTCACAGAAAAGCGCTACTACTAAAATTCCCTCACTAGTGCCGGTAGGCTAGGAATAGTAGTAGCGGTTCTCCCAGAAGCACGCTACTGCTAAAAACATTGTAGCAGCGCGTTTCTGCTGTAGAGTGCTACTGCTATGTAAAAGAAAATAAATAGAAAAATAAGTAGAAAAGTAAATGAAAATGAAAGAAATAGAAAAAGGAGAAATGAAAAAAAGAAAATGTAAAGAAAACAAAAGAAAAAGAAAAAGAAAACAGAAAGGGATAGTTGTAGCGCGTTTCTCTGGAACACGCTATAGCTATCTTAGCTATAGCGCGTTTCGGCAAAACGCGCTACTGCTAGTTTGACTCAAATCCCGGCAGCCCGGGCTCAAAATTTCGCTAAGTCCTTTCCCCCCTCTCTACTCCCCCATGTCCCCCAACTACTCCATCGCCGCCGTTGCCCTGCCGCCTTCGACCACACCTCCACCGCCCGAGGCCGCCTTCGACCACACCGCTGCCGCCCGCCGCCTTCGACCACACCACCGCCGCCCGAGGCCGCCCCCTCGACCTCACATCCGCTGCCCGAGGCCGTCGTCGACCTCACTGTCGCCTCCCTCGAGCTCACCGCCGCTGCCCTCGACCTCACCGCCGCTGCCCGAGCCAGAGCCTGCCCTCGCCGCCGACCGTAAGGCTATGCCTCTCCTGTCCCCTACCCTCCTATTTCTCTTTTCTAGGGCAATTATATATATTTTGATATTGTGTTGATGTTCATATGAACCCTAGGTGTTCATATGAACCCTAGATTTTTTAGGGCAGTAGGCATTTTATAGCATTTAGGAAAAATGATTAGCAACTTTTTTAGGAAATTAGCTAGGGAAATTTTTATGAAAATTCCTAAACAGTAATTCCATTTAGCTTTAAACTAATAGAGGGTATATAAATAATAGTAGCATTTAGATTTAAATTAACAGAGGGTATAAAAAACACTTAGCTATAAAAAAATATTTTGACTACAGACCTGAATTTGTTCCTAATTTCATTCAAATGAAATTTGAATTATTTGGACTATGGACCTGAATATTTTTGAAGAAATTGGGTGTAGGTACTAAGGTCTTGCTGTGGAAATTTTGGTGAGGTCAAAAGGGTTAGAGAAAATGTACTTCCTAGACTTTTAGCTTTAGACAAAAAACAAAAGTATTTAGCTATAAATAAAAAACAGTAGCTATGGCATTTAGCTATAAACAAAAAACAGAATTGTTTTTCTTTTCAAAAACTTGGTCAAACTAATTGTTGCTATGTAAACAAAAAACAAGATTGTTTTTATATGATATATGTCATTGATGTTCATTTGCATATTCCATTATTGTTGATTATATCTTTTCATTGAAGTGGCCATGTTATATGCAAATTCCTCAATAGTGTTTGCTCATGTTATATCTTTTCATTGAAGTTGTTCAATTGTGCCCAAGTGGCTTTGTTGTTTCCAGGGAATAATGCTGAGTGGCCTATGTTTTGCCGGAATGTTGATTCATTTCTGTTCTGGCAAATTTCAGGTTCTCGATTTGTCCACTTTTTAGCAAAGGTCATGCCGAAATTTTCCATGAATTTCGGCTGACTTGTGCTACAAACTAGGACATATCGAGTGCCCAGGATTTGCCACACCAGGAAGGAGTCAACATTCCTGCAAAACAATAGTCCTTTTTTATGTCATTATTCGTTTTATTAGGTCTAGAATTAATTGACTAGATTTAATCTGAAGAAATGTAAGTGCATCTAGTGCCACCCCTAGCTGGTTTTGGAGTATTGACGACAAAGTTGGTTGACGGACTAACGCGTTTGTGAGAATTGCAGGATAACGCAGGTAGTGTCCCTCATTGATTCGGTTTACCTACCGGAGATGACCCTAAAAATGTATGAAGACATTGAAGACAGTGGTGGTAAGAAAAGATGTTCATATTGAAGACTATGACATGAGAAGACATTGCGTGAAGACTTTGGAGCGCGAAGACTGTGTGGTTTCGTTGTTTCCTTTTCTTCTTTGTTGAGTCATAGGAACCACCGTACTGTTAAGTGGGGTCCAAGTGAACTAAGTCAGAGCGACTGAAGTGATGCTCAACCCAAATCCTATGTCTTCGAGCGAAGACAATGAGAGCAAATCTTATCCAGAGCTGGATGAGTCAGCTTTGCTTGTAGCCCAAGTAAAGTTGCCGCGTGTGTTTGAAATCTGACCGTTGGAACACGTGTTAGTTCCTCAGTGACCCAGGGTCATTTTGGACAAATCAGGTCGGGTTGCCTAGTGGCTATAAATATCCCACCCCCTACACCATAAATTGGTGGCTGCTTAGAGTTTGTGCACGGCTTTTGTCATTTGAGAGCAACCCACCTCGAAGCATTTGAGAGAGAGAAATCCATGCGAGGACAAAGCCCAAACACCCAGAGCCAAAGAGTGTTAGGCATCACTGAAGTCTTTCTGTCTGTGTGACCTGAAGACTTATTACACTTGAGGACTGTGAATCCTCCAGCCGGTTAGGCGTCGCGTTCTAAGCATCCAAGAGTCATTGTGGATTGCCGGTGAACGAAGTCTGTGAAGGTCTGGAAGTCTCCCTTGAAGACTTACCGGAGTGATTGGGCGAGGACTGGGTGTCCTTAGCTCAAGGGGAATAAGGTGAAGACACGGTCTTCTGAGTTAAATCTCAGCCTCCCTAACCAGATGTACAGTTGTCACAGCAACTGGAACTGGTCCAACAAATCCTGTGTCTTCAACAAGCAACTAGTTCTATCCCTTCCAACCTTACTTTAGTTTGTCTTCGTGAAGTCATTGCCTATCTGTTTATCTGTTTGACTTAATTGCTTGACTACTATTGTTGATTGGCTTCACACTATCTTCCAACTTGATCCTTACTACCTAACTGCTATTAGTCATGTACTTTCACATCATTACATACTTGACTATGGCTTGTTTTGGGTAGTTTATCTTCTGCTGCATATCAATTAGGTTGTTTCTGTTGTTTGTCTTCGAAACTTCCAAGTTTTGAAGACGTTCATAAAAATCGCCTATTCACCCCCCTCTAGTCGATACTAGCACTTTCAATTGGTATCAGAGCAAGGTACTCCCTTGTTCTGTGTGATTCGGTTTAACCACCTGGAGTTTCAGCTATGTCGACTGTAGGATTGAGGAACATATCGTGTCCCACCTTTGACGGTCATGAGTATCCCCGATGGAAGGCCATGATGAAGAAGCTACTCATGTCCATGGATAGCGAACTATGGACCGTCACTGAGATTGGACTCACTGATCTATGCAAGATGGCACAGGCTGATGACATTCGCAAGTATACTCTATTGAACCTCACTGCGAAGGACGTCATCTGCTATCATCTATCCCGAAATCAGTTCAGGAATGTTATGCACCTCAATCACGCGAAGCAAATCTGGGACCGACTCTCTGATGTATACAAAGGTCATCGCACTCGTCATGATCCGCGGTTTGAGGACTACAAGGAATCTCTCAAGGAAATGACCTTTGCACCTGAATCATCATCATCCTCATCATGCCACATGGCAAGGGGAGATAAGGTAACTGAATGCTATCTCTCTGAATCTAGTGATGATGAATCAGGTGATGAATTTGGCCCCAGTTATGACAAGCTTGCTTCCCTTGCCACTAAACAACAAAGAATCTTGGAAAAGGTTCAAGACATGCTTAGTAAAAGCGATGATATGTTGGGTGAAGAAATGGATCAGTCAAAAGCTTTGGCTGATAGTCTTCAGAGACTTCATGCTAAGTTTGACGCCCTTCAAGATCAACATAATGCTCTCTTATCTGATCATGAGAAGCTGTCTTCTGAATGTATTCAAAGAAAGCTAGACCTTGAAAGGATAAGAGTGGATTATGAAGATCTTCAGAAGGAGCGAGATTCACTTTGCGCCCAACAGATCAGTTCCGCTCAGGATGGATTTGAACCACCATGTCTAAAATGCATTGAGCGTGATAACGCTACATCTGTTGCTGAATGTTCCACTACTGCTACTATTTCATTGTCTTCACCTACTGATGTGGTTACTAACCCCTCTGCGGAGGATACCACTGCTGTTGCTAATGAAAATGCTATGTTGAAGACATTGCTTGAAACAGGGATGTACAAAAGTTTGAAGGGACATTAGACTCTCTGCGATGTCCTCAAAAAGCAGATTCTGAAACGAAACCCTAGGAAAGAGGGTGTTGGGTTCGAAAGGAAAATGAATGTTGATGGCTCGTACTGGAAGCCTGAGCAGTACCCCAAAACCACATGGGTTGCTGCAAAGGAACCTTCAGTAGATCCATCTACCTTATCTGGCTTTACCTGTGCTAATCCTATTATCATTGATGAATCCTTTGATGCAAACTATAAGCTGTTCAAAAATCAGAATGGTGAAGTGTTTGCCAGGTACATTGGTACTAACTGCAGGAATGGACCACCTATGAAGAAGATCTAGGTACCTAAGCGGTACATTGAGAATCTTCCTATGAATGTCGTCATGACACCACCAAGGAAGAAGACAAACCCCATACCTATAGCTTCATATGGCCCAAAGGCTTCATACAGATACAGGACTCACATGAGTCACCCTAACACCAATGTTTTGCAGGGAAATCATGCTCAGACTTATGAATATGAGCGTGTATCTTCGAACCGCTATGTTCATAGGACTAAGAACTTTTCTGCTTATTCATATGAGTATCATTCATCCCCTGCAAGGCTATTTGCTAGGGCTTCAAAGCCAAAATTCTCAGATGCTGCACTTAGACTCATTGCTTCTAAGCCCCCACTAAGGATGTGGGTGGCAAAGAAGAACTAACTCTCTTTTGCAGAAAATGGTCTCCAGCCAGCAATCAATGGCGTCCCATACTATTGCTGGGGACCTAAAACTCATTGAGGACGCACGTTAAAATGTCATTCTATATACTTCATCTGAATCTCTTATCAGTCATACTATGTCCTAACCTTGATATAAGCTGTGACTGTCCCTATATGTATCAAATGCATATGCTTCACAACACTTGTGTGAAGCCTATCCTCCTAACTGCACTGTAGGGTACATCACCAAAAGCTTTCGAATGGATTATGGACAGTCGATGCACAAATCATATAACTGGTGATCGAAGTCTTCTCATGGACTCAACCTTACGTCCATCCGACAAGAGTCACATCACATTTGCTGACACTGGTAAAAGCAAAGTATTGGGTCTAGGTAGAGTTGCAATCTCAAAGGATCAACACATGGATAAAGTGATGCTTGTTGAATCCCTTGGCTTCAACTTAATGTCTGTCTCAATGCTTTGTGACTTGAACATGATTGTGATATTTGGCAAATATCGTTGCCTTGTACTAATGGAATCTGACAAATCTCTAGTCTTTGAAGGGTATCGAAAAGATGATCTATACATGGTAGATTTCTCAGCAGGTCCACAACTTGTCGTATGTCTTCTCACAAAAGCTTCAGAATGCTGGCTCTGGCATCGAAGGCTGGGACACGCTGGCATGAGGAACTTACACTCACTCGTCAAGAAGAAGAATGTCATTGGCATCAAGGATGTCAAATTCAAGAAGGATCATCTGTGTGGTGCCTGTGAAGCTGGAAAGATGACAAGGGCAAAGCACCCCTCGAAGACAATCATGACAACATCTCAACCCTTTGAGCTGTTACACATGGACTTGTTCGAACCTACTCACTACTCCACCCTCACAACAACTGCCTGTCTCTATGGCTTCGCCATTGTTGATGACTACTCAAGATACACATGGGTTCATATAATTCTTTACAAGACTGTAGTGCAAGATGTCTTCAGGCGTTTTGCAAATCGAGCTATGAACAACTATGGTGTGAAGATCAAGCACATCAGAAGTGACAATGGCACTGAATTCAAGAACACTGGACTTGATCTGTACCTGGATACAATGGGAATCACTCATGAGTTCTCTGCTCCATACACACCTCAGCAAAATGGCATTGTTGAGCGCAAAAACAGAACCCTCATTGAGATGGCTCGAACAATGCTAGATGAGTACAAGACACTAAGAAAGTTCTGGCCTGAAGCTATTGATATAGCATGTCACATCATCAATCGTGTGTACATTCATAAGCTTCTGAACAAAACATCATATGAGCTTCTTACTGGCAAGAAGCCGAACGTCAGTTACTTCAGAGTATTTGGAGCAAGATGCTGGATAAAGGATCCCCATCACAAGTCAAAATTTGCACCTAAGGCTCACGAAGGCTTCATGCTTGGCTATGGAAAGGATTCACACTCCTACAGAGTCTTCAACCTTTATCTCTACAAGATCGTTGAAACTGTGGATGTGAAATTTGATGAAACCAATGGTTCACAGAGAGAGATTCTGCCAAGTACACTTGATGAAGGTCCTTCAAACGAGTCTATCAAGATGATGGGAACTGGTGAAATCATGCCCTCTGAAGCACAGCCTGAAGAGGAACTTATCATCTCTGCACCAAATCAACCTAAAGACAATGCTCAGTCCGAAGACAATCCTCCCAATGATGACAATGACCAGCAGAGCAAAATCTTCGTCCTGTTCATCCTCGTGTTGCAAATGAAGTTCAAATAGAGAAGATAATTGACAGCATCAATGCACCTGGTCCGCTCACTCGATCAAGAGCAACACAGCTAGCAAACTTCTGTGGGCACTTTTCATTTGTGTCAATATCAGAACCCAAGAAAGTTGCTAAAGCTTTTATGGAACCTGAATGGATTCAAGCCATGCAAGAAGAACTTCAACAGTTCAAACTGAATAATGTCTGGGAACTTGTCAAGCGACCTGATCCTCGCAAGCATAACATTATTGGAACAAAATGGATATATCGAAACAAGCAAGATGAGCATGGTCAAGTCGTCAGAAACAAAGCACGTCTTGTGGCTCAAGGATACACTCAAGTTGAAGGAATTGACTTCGATGAAACATTTGCTCCTGTTGCTAGGCTTGAAGCTATTCGCATACTGCTAGCCTACGCTAATCATCACAACATCTTGCTATATCAAATGGATGTAAGGAGTGCATTTCTCAATGGCAAGATTGAAGAAGAAGTATATGTCGCACAACCACCTGGCTTTGAAGATACAAAACATCCTGATATGGTGTACAAGCTAAACAAGGCACTGTATGGCCTCAAACAAGCCCCTCGTGCCTGGTATGATACAATCAAAGACTTCCTGAAGAGCAAAGGCTTCAAACCCGGATCCCTCGATCCCACACTCTTCACGAAGACATATGATGGTGAACTGTTTGTGTGCCAAATATATGTGGATGACATAATCTTCGGATGCACCAACCAGAAGTATAGTGATGAGTTTGGGTACATGATGCAAGAGCAATATCAGATGTCCATGATGGGTGAGCTGAAGTTCTTCCTTGGTCTTCAAATTCGTCAGCAGAGGAATGGCATCTTCATATCTCAAGAGAAATACCTCAAAGATTGTTTGAAGAAGTTTGGAATGGAAGACTGCAAAGGCTACACGACGCCAATGCCAGCCAAACACCATCTTGGTCCCGACGACAATGGTAAAGAGTTCGATCAAAAGGTATATCGCTCCATGATTGGTTCTTTGCTTTATTTATGTGCATCTAGGCCAGATATTATGCTTAGTGTTTGCATATGTGCTCGATTCCAAGCGGCACCAAAGGAATCGCATCACTTAGCTGTGAAGCGAATTCTTCGATATTTGGCTTACACCCCAACACTCGGATTATGGTATCCCAAGGGCTCAAAATTTGATTTGGTTGGATTCTCGGATGCTGATTATGCTGGTGACAAGGTGGATCCCAAGTCTACATCTGGCACATGTCATTTTCTTGGTCGATCACTTGTCTGTTGGTCTTCGAAGAAGCAGAACTGTGTATCACTCTCAACTGCTGAATCTGAATACATTGCTGCTGGATCCTGTTGTGCTCAGCTTCTATGGATGAAGCAAACTCTCAAGGATTATGGCATCAACCTGAAACAAGTACCTCTCTTCTGCGACAATGAGAGTGCCATCAAAATAGCCAACAATCCAGTCCAACACTCGAAGACAATGCACATTGAAATTCGTCATCGCTTTCTCAGAGATCATGTTATGAAGAAAGATATCGATATCATTCACGTCAACACTGAAGAGCAACTAGCAGATATCTTCACAAAGCCCTTGGATGAGAAAAGGTTTTGCAAGTTACGGTGTGAGCTAAATATCTTGGAATCATCTAATGTCTTGTGATCAAGCACACATCCTAACACTTATACATGTTGATGACTTAGATGTGCAACACACAAAGTAATGTATATTTTCAATCAATGAAGATTTACACTCTGAGTGTGAACATATTAACATGGAATTTGACTTCGGAGCGCCACGATAATTGTGCGCCGTGTCTGGGTCTAATACTTCCTATACGGTGGGTAACTCCACCACCAACTCTTTGTTTGAAGTGTTTCACTCAAGGCGTTATATTGCAATGACTTTGCATTTGGTTTGTCTTCAGTTTCAATTTGTCTTCATGACTTTCTGCACTATGATGATTTGATTGCTTTCTGATATATATATATACTAGTGTTCTGTTCTCTACAGCATTCACTTATAGCTATGTCTTCAAGATTGGATCTTTTGAACTAAGTGAATGTGATCGGACCCTAACCTCTCTATGCTCCCTATCTCAAAATCTATCTTTCCAAATCATATGCATTCTGTTGAAACTATCGAATGCCTTCTCTGCGTCCTAGTCAGCAGAAGGCAAAGAGACAAACATTAAATCTGTTTTAAATGGCTTATCTTTACTGTTGAAATCTGGAGAAGCCGGAACAGCTCTCCGACATGCCTGGCGGGCGTGGGAACGTGGGACAACCCTGAGCATGTTGCATGCATGCCACGTGCCCCTCAGATGTGAACCGCCAGGGGCACCAGCGTAATTGCGCTGTGTCTCTCACCTACGTATAAATACTGGTTCCCTGCGGTAAAGAAATCCTTCTCCCACCTCTCCACCTCCGTCAAAAACCTAGCGCCACCGCTAGCTCGCGACGACGCCGGCGACGAAGCGCTTAGCTGCCGCAACTTCTCCGACGCCGTCCTCACACCGGCCGCGGACATCGTCCTCTCCGCCGACGCCGTAGGTGTCCTCCGTCGCCAAGTTAGGGCACGGTGGGCTGAACTTCTCGGTCTCCTATTCTTCCCATCTAGCAGTTCTTCGTGCGGTAATTATAACTCTATTTTTACCACCTTTTTGATCTTCAAGATTCATCCTATTTACCAAAAGTAGTTTCTGTCTATTCAAGCTAGATCTATTCCGTCTGCATCTCATACTGCTTAGTCGATTCACTTAGATTTCTTGCCTAGTTTGATTCCTCACTTGTACTTATTCACAGATTGGTACAAATCTGGAACCAACTCACCTATATAAGTGAATGTCTTCGCATCATGAGGTCAATGTCTTCAAACTGATTTATCTTCAAAATCTTCTGAGAATGCATATGACCTCTTCCCCTTCCCTCGCATCTCTAATGCTGTCACAGGTACATGTCCGTGGGAGAATCCCTTGGTTCTCATAGTCTGCATTCGTTTGCAGAATACTTATAGCATCATATAAATTCTCCTGAAGCCAGTTCCTGCTTGACCAGCAAGCGTAAATCTCTGAAGCCTCTGAACGTATTGAAGCCTTTCAGCTTAAAATTCATGGCTGCAAAAAATCAGCAAGGAAGGGTGGCAGACAGCGCAGAGAAGGAACATCTAAAGATCTGCCTGATGATTTAGCAGAACTGTACAAGACAGATCCTGAAGAGAATTATCATCAGAGGAAGACGCGAATCCAATGGATTCGACGCTCTTGGGCTGAGGAGTGGTTCAAGTACAAGTTTGTTACGAAGGAATATGCAGAGAAAAATGCCATCAAGAGACCTTGGGGTGATATCCTCTATCGAGGCCTTCAACCCAAGAGCCTAGCTGAAGCCATTGATCAAGGCTTCTATCCTTGCATGGTCCGTGGGCCACAGCCAGCAAACGCAGATCCCACCTCACTACTATGGTGTCGTGATGACTCTCTCTTCAAGCGCAACTACCAGTTTGCTATGGCTTCGGCCAAGAAAAACAAGAAGTCCTTGGGTTTGGACTTCAACCCAGGTCCCTCTGCTCCTCGTGCTGACGGCTCCCGTGATGCTAATCCCAATGTCATTGGCCCCTACGCCAACTTTGACGGCCTCATCACCTACATCATGGTCCAAGGCGCCAGAGTAGATCATTCTGACAATGGTGCTGACTCTGATGAAGCCCCAGCTCCTCCTCCAAAGCCCCAGAAGCAAAAGAAGTCAAAGGCTTCAACCTCAGCTGCACCTCCCAAGACTTCACGTGCGAAGCCACTGGCCACTGCACCTCCTGAAGCCAGTGTGCAGTCTGAAGATCAGTCCCGTGTCTCCAAGAGAACGGAGAAGAAGAAGCAACTTGTCAGACCATCTGATCAAAGAGCCTTGACTCCTGCTGCCATTCTGCGTGAAGAACCCATAGATCTATCAAGTGATGAAGATCTTGCTGATGATGCCCTTGAGCAGCTGATCAAGAGCAAAGAAGCAGCTGAAATCTTCAGCAACTTGCCTCTCTTTGATGTGGCCATCATCCACAATTTCATTGATGAGTGGTTCGACACCCCCACCGTCAGCTTTGAAGACTTACAACTTCCAATTGGCCTCAGTGTCGCCTTCAATGGCGCCATTGCTTCTGAGCTAGCTCTTGCTCAGCGCATTGTTGAGCTCAAGAACAAGATTGACTTTGAGAAGGCTCAATTCAAGCTAAGTGTTCAAGACGTCCGCAACTTCAAGGTCATGCTGAATGAGCTTAAAGAAGATTTTCTCAAGAAACGCCAAGAAGCTCAGGGCTCACGAGAGCGCATGAAGATTTTGGCTGATAAGTGTGTGCTCGCCTACAATGAGGCTGAGAAGCGCAAGTCACTTGGCCATCCTGGCATTGACCCCAGGATGGCTGCAAAGAAGAAGATCAAGCGCCCTACCGATCAGCCTGAACCTTCAAGCCAAGAAGCCCCTCGTATTATCTTCCCAAGCAGCATGACTGGCTCGAAGCCAAAGGTCACCACAACAGCTTCAGAACAGAAGAAGACGAGGGCTGCAGAGGGTGAAGCCAGAAAGAGAAAGCATACCGAAGCCTCTAATGCCGCTCCCTCCAAGAAGAAGCGCAAGACCAAGAAGACTAGGTATGCTTCCACAGAGCCCTTAGTCGTTGAACCCATTTCCGTGGTTCGCCCTGTGTCTGTTCATCAAGAACGAAGAATGGTTGTCCATGAGCCTGCTACCACAGAGGCTCATGAGGCTGAAGATATTCCAGCAGCTGAACACACCGCTGCTGAAGACATTGGTCATGATGACAATGTAAATGATGATGAAGTTCTTCCTCAGATCGAACATGAAGTGGTATCATCGCCTGTTCGTACGAACAGCAAACTCATCAGCATTGGTCGTCCATTGGCGCCAATTGCTCAGGATGCTTCGTGGGCTGATCACCCACAACAACAACAAAACTCCCCCAGTACTCCCAACAACAACAACAAGCTACACCCCCAGTGCAAGAAGAGGATGAAGACTTTCAGGCTCAGCCAACTCCATCTCCCAACTTGAAGCCAGCTCTTCGCAGGCTTCGCAGAGGACAAAGGCCTGAAGTCCCTCTGTTGAGCGTTCCAGAAGGAGAAGTGCAACATTCACCTGTTGCACGGCAAGTATTTTCTGAACCTGCTCCAACTGTGAATGTCTCCGAGTCTGAGGCACATGCTGCTGAAGACATTCCGGCTGCATCAGCCAAGGAAAATGAAGAAGAAGTACATGTACCTACTCCCCCAGCTATTGAAGAAGAAGCAGTTCCAGATGTGAACGTGCCTGTGCCCGACCCTCCTGTTCGTCAAGAGGAGGTTGACAATGTTGAGGCTGCCACCGCCAACACTAATGAAGCCAATGACGTAGTCATGGCTGACGCTAATGTGGAGCCTGCACCAACCAGTGTGCCTGAAACCAATGAGACCACTGTGCCTGAAGCAAATGTGGCCACTGAATCTGAAACCAATGAGGATGCTGCCCCTGAAGTCAATGAGGATGCTGCACCTGAAGCCCATGAGGATGTTGCACCTGAAGCAAATATGACAACTGCTCCCGAAGCACCTGATGTGTAGCCTGACTCCTCTGATGTTGCCCCTGCTCCTGTTCTGCCACCAAGGCCTCACACTATTGAGCAAGCATACGATCACAGTCAGCTTGTCACTGTCCGATGGCCCATTCTGGTGCCTCCGCCTTCTGCCTCAGGACCCCAATTTGACTATCATGTTGAGCATCGGCCTCAGGTCCAGAAGCCAAAGCCCAGGTTGCCAAGGTTTCCAGGCACTGCCAATTCACCAGGGTCCTTCAATGCTAATGGCTTCAAGAGCCACAATACCTTCTTTGACAGCGCCAAGAACCCCTACTCCAAGCCAAGGATTTCATCGGATCAGTTCTGGAGCTATCAGCAGAAAAGCTATTACTCATGCGTGTTATATGATCAAGGGCGCATTTTCCCTCATATGTGTCTTGACACTGAAGCTATTGCTGGACTACCGTGCTTGGAAGAAGTACTTGATTGCTTTCGTGATGCTGGTCTGCTCCACTTTGTGACAGACAAAGAACATTGGAATGAAGAGCTATTGCTTCAATTCTATGCCACTCTGCACATTCGCGGCTAATACAGAGATATCAAGACATGGGTTCTCGAGTGGATGACTGGAAATGTTCATCATGAAGACAAAGCTATGGACAACATTGAACTTATAGGGCTAGCCACTCCTGGAGAACTGTATGAACCTGACTATCAGCTACACCGGAATGCTGTAGAGAGTATCTTCCATAAGCCAGAACCCAATATGAGCCACATGTTGAGCATGATGAAGCCGTTGCCATCTGATGCTGAGTATCCCACACATTTCTTTGTTGAAGACCTTGAGTATCTGCCTCGCACCATATATCATATCATCAGGCGAACTCTATGGCCAGTCAAGGGACACTCATCAGCGGCCAAGCTTGAAGGAGCTATGAAGACTTTGGTCTTCTACATTCTCAATGGCATCAGCTTCAACACTCAGGAATTCTTCATCAGGCAACTTGCTGCTTCCGGCACTGACCTATTTGGTCTGAAGTTTTATGCTCCATGGGTCATGCGCCTCATCAAGTGACACTCATCTATCAATTATCAGCCCTCTGCTCACAATCATATAATATTTCTACCAGAGGTTGATATGTCAGTTGATGCTATATACTCTGACCCTGCCAAGACGCCACTTTGTCTTCAGAACATTGAGCACCAAAGCTTCAATCAGCCTATTGAAGGTGTTCAAGCTGCAACAAGAATCTATCCACTGGCTGGTAATACTCGTCTGCCTCACAGAGCGCCCACTGAAGCCACTGAAAGCACCATTGCGCAAAGGCCTCGGAAGCGTTCTCGCGTTCTCAATGACCGAGAACTTCTTGTGGCCCTTCATCAGAAACAGGATAAGCATCATTTTTGGCTCAAGAGACAGATGCAAAGCCTCTTGGTGGATGTCAATCGCATTCGCAATCTTGCCACCAAGAATGCCTTTGTTGCTCATGAAACTTGCCGATGATCATGGAAGAGTTTGACCCTGCTCAGTGCTGAAGCTGATCTTCAAGACGATGGCTTCAATGAAAGATTCCAGTTCGACTCCACTCCTCCACGGACTGCTACCCTGCATCGAACTCCATCTCTTGAAGACTCTGAATATTCCTCTTCCGCGGCAACAATTAATGCCAGAGTGATCGATGATGAAGATGATGCTACTTCACCAACTCCTGCTACTGCGTGCATCAACACTGCACCAAGTTCATCTGCACCGCCAACCAACGACAATGACCCAGCTGCTTCACCTACTCATGATGAGTAGATGCTCTATGTCTTCAAACCTTTTTGGTCATTACTGACAAAAGGGGGAGAAGCGTATGAGTTGATAGTCTTCAAGCGGGTTTATATGGGCGGTTGCATTATATTTTGCTGCGTGCTTACAACTCTTGTGTTTTGAAACATTTGGTTCTTTGAGTTGTAACACCTAAACTTGATGGTCGTCTGCTACTTCTGCTACTTATTTGCTTTACTATGATGCGATGATAAATTCCGCATGTGCGATGATAACTTCCGCACTTAGATCATTCTGCAGACGTCCATTTTTCATTATGCATGTCATTTTACCTGCTGTATCATTTCATGCATGATGAATTAGCTTCATAAGTCGAAGTGGATCTCCACAAGTACAACCTGCCATGTGCATTTGCATTCCAAAAGCAAATTACTTATATGCACATCTTCAGGGGGAGCCCTTGCAACTTATGAAGACAATTCTCTATCCTTACAATTTCACATACTTTATCCCCGTTGAAAACTTCAACCAGTTTGTCATCAATCACCAAAAAGGGGGAGATTGTAAGTGCATCTAGTGCCACCCCTAGTTGGTTTTGGAGTATTGACGACAAAGTTGGTTGAGGGACTAATGCGTTTGTGAGAATTGCAGGATAACGCAGGTAGTGTCCCTCATTGATTCGGTTTACCTACCGGAGATGACCCCTAAAAATGTGAAGACATTGAAGACAATGGTGGTAAGAGAAGATGTTAATATTGAAGACTATGACATGAGAAGACATTGCGTGAAGACTTTGGAGCGCGAAGACTGTGTGGTTTCGTTGTTTCCTTTTCTTCTTTGTTGAGTCATAGGAACCACCGTACTGTTAAGTGGGGTCCAAGTGAACTAAGTCAGAGTGACTGAAGTGATGCTCAACCCAAATCCTATGTCTTCGAGCGAAGACAATGAGAGCAAATCTTATCCAGAGCTGGATGAGTCAACTTTACTTGTAGCCCAAGTAAAGTTGTCGCGTGTGTTTGAAATCTGACCGTTGGAACACGTGTCAGTTCCTCAGTGACCCAGGGTCATTTTGGACAAAGCAGGTCGGGTTGCCTAGTGGCTATAAATAGCCCACCCCCTACACCATAAATTGGTGGCTGCTTAGAGTTTGTGCACGGCTTTTGTCGTTTGAGAGCAACCCACCTCGAAGCATTTGAGAGAGAGAAATCGTTGTGAGGACAAAGCCCAAACACCCAGAGCCAAAGAGTGTTAGGCATTACTGAAGTCTTTCTGTCTGTGTGACCTGAAGACTTATTACACTTGAGGATTGTGAATCCTCCAGCCAGTTAGGCGTCGCGTTCTGAGCATCCAAGAGTCATTGTGGATTGTCGGTGAACGAAGTCTGTGAAGGTTTGGAAGTCTCCCTTGAAGACTTACCAGAGTGATTGGGCGAGGACTGGGTGTCCTTAGCTCAAGGGTAATAAGGTGAAGACACGGTCTTCTGAGTTAAATCTCATCCTCCCTAACCAGACGTACAGTTGTCACAGCAACTGGAACTGGTCCAACAAATCATGTGTCTTCAACAAGCAACTAGTTCTATCCCTTCCAACCTTACTTTAGTTTGTCTTCGTGAAGTCATTGCCTATCTGTTTATCTGTTTGACTTCATTGCTTGACTACTATTGTTGATTGGCTTCACACTATCTTCCAACTTGATCCTTACTACCTAACTGCTATTAGTCCTGTACTTTCACATCATTACATACTTGACTATGGCTTGTTTTGGGTAGTTTATCTTCTGCTGCATATCAATTAGGTTGTTTCTGTTGTTTGTCTTCAAAACTTCCAAGTTTTGAAGACTTTCATAAAAATCGCCTATTCACCCCCCCTCTAGTCGATACTAGCACTTTCAGGAAACATGGCTAGCAACGATGAAGGACAGGGTTCTGGTGATTGCGACGACATCTACTGGGCGGCAGACGAATTTTTTAGCCTTACTGACGATCAACCGATGTTGTTGCTGGGCCCACCGGTGGCATCGGGGACTGAGACCGACACGCAGACCGGTGCTGAGACTGAGACCGGCGCTGAGATTCAGACCAGCATCGAGACCGGCGCTGAGACCGGTGCTACCTCGGGGAGCGGAGCCGGTGTAGAACCGAAAGAAAAGAGGCAACGGGTTCCTAAAAAACTCAGGACTACTAGACAAGTGGCCACGGAGGTGGACGACGGCAATTTTGAGCCAAAGGCGCTCGAGGAAGTGCGCGCGTGCTACAGCAATCACATAGGCTGCATCGTACGGACAACCGCCACCATGAACGAACAAAAGATAGAAAATATGAGGAGCTCCCTCCTAAAGAAGTTTCACCAGATATTCTTGTTCCCAGGCCGGAATGAGAAGGATTATGAAGATCCAGACGAGGACCCGACAATGAAGAAGATAAACAAATACGCCATGACCAAGTTTAGCGACGCGTTGGCCGCCAGGAAAAATCGATTGAAATCAAAGATCAACGACGAGGAACCCTACACCGAGATTGTAAAGGATAATCCGACAATCACGGAAGAGCAGTTTCAAATATTCAAGGAGGCTTGCGAGGCCGAAGCTGCCAAAAAAAGTCTAAGTACATGAAGGGGCTTCAAAAGAGGAACATTGGGAGCCACCACCTCGGAAGCCATGGTTACGGCGGAAAGAGGTCCAAATGGGCCAAGGAGGACGCGGAAGCCGCGAGTCTGGGCATCCCAGACCCCTTGGCGGATTTCACCGTCCCGCAGGAGCGTGACGTCCTGAGGGCCCGACACCATTGGGACCAAGTGAAGAAGGTTTACGAGACAACACCGGTCATTACGGAGTTCATGAGACTGCTGGTAATTTTAGTTTCTGATCAATTCGACTGCACACGTTAGTCATATTTGTAAACGATCCTTGTGCCTTTTGCAGAGAGAGCAGCACGGGATTGCGGCCGAAAGCGACTCGCCGTCTGAGGCATTGGCGAGGCCCAAGTGGGACACTCCATTCAACCGGGCGTTGAACATATTGAAACGACAACCGGTGGATACTCAACCGTCGAATGGACGCGTGCATGGTGTCGGAGACGGCGCCACGTGGAAGAAGTACTACCGTGAGACCATGGAGGAGAGAAAGGAAAGACGGAGGTTAACTGAAGAAAACATCGACAAGAAGGTTGAGATTGCGGTTGAGAAGAAATCATCTCAGACAGTCGCAACAGCTGTAGCTGCCGCAAAACAGGCGATTGCAGATATGTCTACTTCCTTGGTGACGGGCGTTTTCACTTGGACAAGGCAAAATCCAGAAAAAAATGCAGAGGACTTTCCCCTTGCTGACTTCTTGGGAGCACCAGCTCCCGCACCGGCTCCCGTACTTGCTCCCGCACCGGCTCCCGCACCTGCTCCCGCATCGGCTCCCGCACCTGCTCCCGCACCGGCTCCTGCACCGGACGTGCTCGGTGGTGCCTCCTCTTTGGCTGAGCTCGACGCCCTCACGGTATCTGTCACACCGTCCCCCTTCAATATAAATGTATAATCTCCCGTTTTCGTTGCCTTTTGGATGTCTCACGTTGCAGACTTTTCTTTGCAGGCCGACGAAACCCCGTGCACCATATTGTACACCATCAGCAAATAGAAGGTGGACGTGGGGAAGGCGACGATAATGGAGCCGAAGGAACCATTGTTCCACAGCCGGCCGATCCCAACGAACGTCTTCAAGGTTTCCGTGGCCAGTGTCAAACTGGGCCACGAGAATTTGCCTCCTCTAATACTAGTGGGGGATGACGACGAGACCCCGCGGCGGCTTGGTGATTGTTGCAATGGGTGGGTCCTGTTGTGGCCAAAGAGTCTGCTTCGTCTGGAGGCGGCCGGGAGCACACCCACGAGCACGCAGCCTCAGCAAGGTATGAACATCAACACCCCACCTACCCAATTAGCGTCGGGTGTCAGGTTGGGTGATAGCGGACGGGGTAAGGAGGAGGCTCCATTAGTCACTGATGACATCGCCATGGATGAGGATGAGGATGACGACGGTGCTGAACAGTATGTCTATACTGGCGCCTCCTCAGGATTTGAGTGTCATGAGTCGGTGCCTGAATTACCGTCTCAACGTATTATTGACGACCTTCCGGTAGTAAAGAAGTCTAGGAAGAGAGCGAGGAAAGGCAAAAAAGCTGATTCTATGATCTAGCCGCCTCAGCAGCCTCGGCTTCAGGACCGTATAGATATCCCCGATGCGGATAAATGGCATATCCCCGGTCAACCAATCCTACCTGCAACAGCGCGACGGGCCAGATTCGGCGATCTAAGGAGACTTCATGACGATGTGTTGCGGGTAGAGAAAGGCCTCATCGCCTCGAAAGATCTAGGATACCCACTCTACGTGGTTAACGTTCCGCGGCAAATGTCGTACGTCGACAGCTTCCCCGCGGATAAGTTCTTCCTCCGATTCAATTCATATTCGACATGTTTCATGTGAAGAAGCTGGATTTTACGTTTGTCCGCCTTTATGCCTTGCACATGAACTACATCATTGGGGTTGAGCAGATACGTCATATCTGTGTCGCTGACCCATACTACATGCACGAGGGCTTCTTGGGAGTCTGTGCAGAGCAGCGTGAATATGCGAGGGATTACATTATCAGTTTCATGCTCGCCAATAAGGACAAGGAGGTGATTCTCGTGCCTTATCATCCCGTGTAAGTCATACGCGCTGCTATCCTTCCTTCGATTTCAATAATTCATTTGCACGGTGGAGGCTAATTAATTTGAGGTGTACTTATTTTGCGCAGCGGCGGGCGCGCCGTCCTCATCATCCTCTACCCCCGATTCTCCCATGCTCTTTACTTCGACTCGTCGAAGAACATTCACAAAAAGGATTACACCCACATGAAAGATGTTCTCGACAGTGCTATGTTTTACTACCAAGCAAGGGGTGGAGAGGTTAGGGACAAGAAGAGAAGGGGCGGCAGGGCCGCCTTCAGCCATAAGACCGACTTCTGCTGCATCCAGTAACCGAACGATTCTCTTAATGATGGATTCTATGTCCTACACCACATGATGGAGTACATACGGGATCACAAGAACCTTCACATGTCACCTAGATCTGGCGATGCCCATATTCTGCAATGGGCAAAGGACATAGGAGATATCGAGGATCATCGACTTCGAGTTGAGTTCTATAACATCCAGCGCGAACTTGCCCAAATCATCATGAAGGAGGTCGTCGGAAAAAACAGGGATGTTCTATGGAGAAGGACAAATGTCGTGGGAAGACGTCCGACAATGGATAGCCTCTTAGCGTCTCGACATGAAGCCTTTGAGTTATGCACGGTGAAACTTTATTTGTCAATATATGACAATGTGTCCGTTTAGTCCATATTTTCTGTATGACAAAACTTTGAGTTATGCATGGTGAAACTTTATTTGTGATGTAATTAAACCGTCCTCCTCCTCGACTAGCGAAAATCACTCTAGTTAGGGCATTATGGGTACGATGAACTTTGTTATTTATGCTTATGATATGTTGTTTCTATTTTTTCCAAGTCTGTCTCTTTCTGTTGCTCAACTATATATGTTGCATATCATCGACTCATGTGACGATGCAGGTGCATATATCATAGATGGCGAAGAAGTGCTACGCCAGGAGTATATATACAACAAGTGGCTAGAGTGTCAGGCCCAGGTGTACCGGTTTCTGGTTTCCGAGCGACAGGCAGTAGTTAGTTTAGGTTCACACTAATGCGAGAGAGGGATACGAACTCATGTACGCAAAGTGATAGCTCTTCTCGCGTATATCATTGTTTAGATGGATGATGATGTATTTGCAAGTAATCGAGACTTGTATCGCTATTTTCGAGATTGATGACGAGAGACCACTTTGTGTTGGATGATGATTATGATGATGACATGATTTGATAAGACTAATTGTATGTATATGCTATGATTACATTTGTATGTGTATGATATGCTAAAGATTGTTGTATAAAGCCTATTCAAATACAAAACAAATATGCAGGAAAAAAACTAATAAAACTAGTAGTAGAGAGGGGGGAAATTTAGCAGTAGCGCCGCCTTACCAGTAGTGCTTCCCTGTAAACAGCGCTGCAGATAATATCAGTAGCGCCCTTTTCTAAAGAGCGCTATAGCTATTCATGTATAGCAGTAGCATGGGACAACAGGCGCTACTACTATACGTTAGCTGTAGTGCCTTATTAGTAGCGCCGGTACCCGCGCTACTGAGAGGCCCAAAACCCGCGCTGCTGCTAGGCTTTTCCCTAGTAGTGGGCGTTCCTCGCCCCACCTCAACTCGCATTGCGAGGCGGTTTTATTGGCACGTCCCGCCAAAACAGAGATCGTGTTCCTCTTATTACGAGATCTTCCATCAATATGGGCGTGCATAACCCCACGACGACCGTTGGTATGACTCCGTCTGTATTTAGATAAGCCTCAAGCGGTCACGCTGAGGAGTCTTGATATTCACCCCCTTTATATAGGGATCGAGGCATGTTGTAGCGACCCGACCTCAGATGGTCAAGTCTCTATGCTCAGGTGTCATCCCTGGATCAGTAATGCTGACACCACACAGTACTTCGAAGGATTTATAACAGAGTAGCAATCACACACTTATTACATTGAATGTCTCAAAAGAGAACTTACTACAATAATATGGCTTAAGGCCATCTAATGCGATAACAGCGGAAGGCTTGGAAGATAAAGTGAGTCCATGAACTCCAACGGCATAGCTGAGCTGCACGGCAATGACCTACGAACCTTACTCATCGTCTGAAAAGTCTGCAACATAATACGTTGCAGCCCGAGAACGGGTCAGCACATGGAATATGCTAGCAATGTAACACAAAAGAGCAATAACAGAATAATGCTACCACTACATGCATATTTGGCTGGTGGAAAGCTCTATGGTTACGGTTTTGCGAAAAGCCAATTTTTCCCTACTTCAAAGGAATCAATTTTAATTTAACTATCATGGTAGTTGAAACATCATTTGAGAAGGTAAACCCCAACTCAATGATCCCAATTAAAAGTAATTAACAACCCAAGCAAAATTAATTTTAAGAGTGTTGAGATACATGCGAATACTCAAGTACTAGATACTCAGAATTGTCCATAACCGGGGACACGGCTAACCATGATTAGATTGTACACTCTGCAGAGGTTTGCGCACTTTTTCCCGCAAGACTCGATCGCCTCCATTGATTCTCGCACTGCATGGTGTTTGAGAGACGGATGACCGAGACACAGTCTTTCAGAAGCATTAACTCTCTACTCCGGGTAGACCATACCAAACCTACAAACCCACTACCTGCTGATCCACCTCTTCAAGAGATTCACACAACTTACTCAAACTATGCTAGAGCCCATAATAGTTTGCGGCTGCACACGGAAGTTTCTAGCATGAATAGAATCAGTTCCCTTTGAGCCTGGGTGGCGGTCCATAGGAGAATCACACGGTAACCCCGGGATTTCCAAAAATAAAACAGGCAATCACTGTTAACCCCAGGTGCCTCAATCCACCCAGATGTGTATTAAAGTTGCCAACTTAAGTAAACCATTAATTATCAATCTCACATATGTCATGGATATCACTCAAACCCAATCCACGTCTACGAGCATAGCATGGCAATATAAGCATAACGTAGAAGTAACTCCCAAGGGTTTGATAATAAAACGGGACAATAGGTTCTACCTCATCAACTACTTCCCAATACCCACATGTTAAAAGCATCCTAATCATGCAATGTTTGAGGATTGAATCTAATGCATAAAAACTGGGTATGAAAAGAGTATGATCAATGTGTTACTTGCCTTGCTGACAATCCGGGTATCCTAGAGACTCGTAGTAACACGCTTCGCACTCCGGGAATTCTATCGCAAACAATACATACATAAGCGACAATCAAAGATGCACAAGTAGAAGTCCAAATAAAAGGGTCTGACCGGAGAGTTCAACTTAAGAACTCCGGTTTGCAAGAAGAATCGAATCAAACAAAGCAACGAAACTCAAACGGCAAAAGAAACAACTTCGTCTTGCTATTCTAGATCTAGGTCAAATTTTACAGAAGAAAAATCTTGTTTGAGTTGATTATTAGGAAAGAGGGTTTCGAGATGAAACTCCAGGCGCTTGAATCGCCTGATTCCGATAAACCAGCGAAAAGATACACAAGTTTGAAAATCAGAACAAAAATCGCGATCAGAATAATCGCGGAATAAATCCGATAAAAAGAAATACGACGAACTGCTAAACGGACGAACGTTCGTTAACAGAAACTAAACAGAGAATGCGTTTGTTAAAATGAACGGACGAACGGACGTTCGCTAAACAAATAAACCAAAAAAAATAAACCGATCTAGAAAAAAATGATCTAGGGTTTTCAAAAAAAAAGGGTTAATTTTTTAAAAAAAAACGGCGGTGGGATCGGGTACCTCCGGCGACTCGTCCGGCGGGGCGGCGGCTCCGGAGGGGCTTGGCGACGGGCGGCGGGGCTGCGGGGCTGCGGCGG
Organism: Triticum timopheevii; assembly: GCA_963921465.1. Taxonomy (NCBI): domain Eukaryota; kingdom Viridiplantae; phylum Streptophyta; class Magnoliopsida; order Poales; family Poaceae; genus Triticum; species Triticum timopheevii. The sequence goes on from OY997270.1 coordinate 114,196,423, forward strand.
GAGGCGACGGCAGCGGCTCCGGCGGCGGCGGCGGATCGGGGCTGCGGCGGCGGGTGGCGGGTGGTGTGGCGGCGGTGTGGCGGCGGGGCGGCGGCTTATAAAGGGGCGGGGCGGGGCAGCTGGCTTGGGCGAGGGGGCGCACGGGGGTGGAGTCCGGCTCGGACCCGCCCTCGGCGTCCGTGCCGCGCACGGCGCGCGCGCGGGGAAGGCGGCGGCGGCTTGCTGGGCCAGCCTGCTCGGCTGGGCCTTCGGCCCAGTCGGGCGTGAGGTTATTATTTTTTTTATAAAAACATTCCGCCGAAGAAAAATTCCTAGAAAAATAAATAAAAATCTAAAAATTCCAAAACAAGTTTTCTCCGTCTAAATAAAATATTTAGAACAAGATGAACTTTTCTTGTCCCCTAAAATGCAATTTTTAAAAGATGCAACATTTTTCTAGGAGCAATAAACTCCCGAATAAATTCAAATAAAACCCCAAAAATGATTTTAACATTTTTCCTCCAATATTTCAATTATTTTGGAGAAGTCATATTATCTCCCCTCATTTATTATTTTAAAATGAAATATTTTCCAGAGAGATAATAATTAAAATCAAATCCTCATCTTCACTATTTCATAAAAATTTGAAATGTGAAAATTAGAAAATCCCCAACTCTCTCCGAAGGTCCTTGAGTTGCTTAGGATTTCGAGGATTGCAAACGAAAAAGAAATAAAATATGATATGCATGGATGATCTATGTATAACACACCAAATTGGAAATTTGGGATGTTACAAACCTACCCCCTTAAGATGAATCTCGCCCTCGAGATTCGGGTTGGCTAGAAAATAGGTGCGGATGGTCCTTGCGAATATCCTCCTCTTGCTCCCAGGTGGCTTCCTCTTCAGTATGATGACTCCACTGAACTTTGCAAAACTTGATCACCTTGTTGCGAGTGACTCTACTATCAAACTCAAGAATCTTAACTGGCTTCTCCTCATAAGTCAGATTATTATCCAGCTGAATCGCCTCTAAAGGTACTGTATCATTCAACGGTATATCAGCCATCTCAGCATGGCACTTCTTCAGCTGTGATACGTGAAACACATCATGAACTCCTGACAATCCTTCTGGTAACTCCAGCTTGTAGGCAACTTCTTCCATCCGTTCCAAAATACGATACGGTCCTACAAATCTCGGGGCTAACTTTCCCTTAACTCCAAATCGTTTTACTCCCCTCAAGGGTGATACTCGTAGATAGGCTTTGCCTCCAACTTCATAAGTTACTTCCTTGCATTTTGAATCTGCGTAACTCTTTTGTCTAGACTGAGCAATCTTTAGTCTATCTCTGATCAGTTTAACCTTTTCCTCTGATTCCTTGATCAAATCTGGTCCAAACAACTGACGGACTCCTACCTCGTCCCACATAAGTGGTGTTCTACACCTGCGTCCATACAGAGCTTCGAATGGTGCCATCTTCAAACTGGCCTGGTAACTGTTGTTATAAGAAAACTCTGCGTACGGCAAATTGTCATCCCAACTAGATCCATAATCTAGCGCACAGGCTCTCAACATATCCTCCAAAATCTGATTGACTCTCTCTGTCTGCCCATCTGTCTGCGGGTGAAAAGCGGTACTAAACTCCAATCGGGTTCCCAAAGTCTGGTGTAGCTGATGCCAAAACTTTGAAGTAAACTGGGTTCCTCTATCTGATACGATGCTCCTCGGAACTCCATGTAAACATACGATCCTGGTCATATATATCTTGGCCAACTTCGCACTTGTATACGTTGTTTTCATCGGGATGAAATGAGCTACCTTAGTCAATCGATCCACAACTACCCATATAGAATCATATCTGGCCTTGGTTCTGGGTAATCCGGTAATAAAGTCCATACCAAGTTTATCCCACTTCCATTCGGGTATTGGCATAGGCTGTAACAGTCCTGCTGGCTTCTGATGTTCTGCCTTCACTCTCTGACACACATCACATACGGCTACATACTCGGCAATATCTTTCTTCATTCCAGTCCACCAGAAACTTTCCTTCAAGTCCAAATACATCTTGGTGTTTCCGAGGTGAATCGAGTATGGTGAGTCATGGGCCTCCTGCAGTATCAACTTCCTGATCTCCGAATTGTTGGGCACGTAAATTCGGTCCTCAAACCATAAGGTATCGTGCTCATCCTCACGAAAACCTTTGGCTTTACCTTCACCCATCCTCTCTCTTATCTCAGCAACCTCTTTGTCTTCCTTCTGAGCTTCTCGAATCTTATCCAACAGTGTCGACTGAACTTCCATTGTTGCAAGAAAACCTCTTGGAACAATCTCCAATCGTAGTTCCATGATCTCTGCAGCTAACTCCTTTGGCATTCCATTGCTCACAAGAACATTAGCATAACTCTTCCGGCTCAAAGCGTCTGCTACGACATTGGCTTTCCCTGGATGGTAGTGTAGCTTCATGTCGTAATCCTTTGTAAGTTCCAACCATCTCCTCTGCCTTAGGTTCAACTCCTTCTGAGTGAAAATGTACTTCAAGCTCTTATGATCCGTGTACACATCACAACGGTTTCCAATAAGATAATGTCTCCAGGTCTTTAGTGCATGCACCACGGCTGCTAACTCCAAATCATGCGTGGCATAGTTCAACTCGTGTGGCTTTAGTTGTCGTGAGGCATACGAAACAACCTTTCCTTCCTGCATAAGCACACATCCAAGTCCCAAGCGAGAGGCGTCACAATACACTTGAAACTCCTTATGTATATCTGGCAAGGTTAGCACTGGGGCTGTAGTCAATCGCTCCTTCAGCTCTTGAAAACTTGCCTCGCACTCCTCTGTCCATTTGAACTTAGTATCCTTCTTTAGCAATTCCGTCATTGGTTTAGCAATCTTGGAAAAATTCTCAATGAACCTCCGATAATATCCTGCCAGTCCAAGAAAATTGCGGATCTCGCCAACTGAAGTGGGTGCCAACCATTGAGTGACCTACTGAACCTTACTGGGATCCACTGCTATACCCTCTCCGGATATAACATGCCCAAGAAATCCAACTTCCTTCAACCAAAACTCACACTTGCTGAATTTGGCGTATAACTGGTGTTCCCTGAGTTTCTCAAGAACCAAACGCAAGTGTTCCGCGTTCTCCTCTTCGTTCTTCGAGTATATCATAATATCATCAATGAATACCACAACAAACTTGTCCAAATCCTCCATGAACACTTTGTTCATCATACTCATGAAATAAGCAGGGGCGTTAGTCAGTCCAAATGACATGACCGTATACTCATATAATCCATACCGTGTGGTAAACGCTGTCTTGGGTATATCCTGCTCTCGGATCTTCAACTGATGGTATCCCGATCTCAGATCAATCTTCGAAAACACCTTAGCTCCTTGTAACTGATCAAACAGATCATTGATCATCGGGAAGGGATACTTGTTCTTTATCGTTACTTCATTCAGAGCTCGGTAATCAACAACCATTCTCAGGGATTTATCCTTCTTCTCCACCAAAAGTACTGGGACTCCCCAAGGTGACGAGCTTCTACAAATGTAACCTTTCTCCAACAACTCCTTAATCTGCTTCTTAATTTCCTCCAGATCATTTGCTGGCATCCGATAGGGTCTCTTGGATATCGGTCCTGTTCCTGGCAATAACTCTATTAAAAATTTGATGTCTCTGTCCGGTGGCATACCAGGTAACTCCTCGGGGAAAACATCCGGAAAATCCTTTACTACAGGCACTTCCTCCTGTACAACTCCCGTGAGGGCGTTTACTTGGCTCCTCCTAGGCACATGCCTAGATACATACTTAATCCTTTTTCCCTCCGGGGTAGTAAGATAAATCGACTTACTAGCACAGTCAATACTTCCTTCATACTTTGACATCTAGTCCATACCTAATATCACATCCAATCCTTGCAACTCCAATATAATTAGGTCAGACGGGAATACATGTGTTCCAATGATTAGGGGTATCTGGGTGCACCATCTGCTAGCCATGTACTCTGATCCCGGTGAGCTCACTAAGAGGGGTGTCCTAAGGGTTTGGGTTGGCAACTTAAACCTTTCCACAAATCCCCTTGATATGTATGAATGCGATGCACCAGTATCGAAAAGAACAATAGCGGTAAATGACTGAACCAAAAACTTACCTATTACCGTGTCCGGCTGCTCTTCAACCTCCTCCACGTTAACGTGGTTCACTTGTCATTTGTTGAATGGATTGGGCTTCTTCCCTGCGCTCCCGTTTCCATTCCCATTCTTTCCTTCAGAGCAGTCATTGGCGTAGTGTCCTGTCTTCCCGCACTTGTAGCAAACAACTTGGCTTAAGTCCCTCTTTGCGGGTGTAGATGGGTTAGAGCGATTCTGATTATTGTTGGCTCCATTCCCATTCCCGTTTTTCGCACCATTATGGTTATGCGATCCTCCTCCAGCATGGTTATGTCCTCCATGGTTATGAACAAGTCCTCCTGAGTTCGGGGTCAAACGGGGCTTCTGGTGAGCTCCAGAATTGTATTTTCCTTGTCCATACTTCCTCTTACGATTATAAATCTACTGCTGCTTCCCTTCAATCATTAGGGCCTTATCTACCAACTCCTAGTAGTTGTTGAAGGTTGCTACCATCAACTGCATACTCATCTCATCATTCAGCCCTTCCATAAACTTCTCCTGCTTTGCGGCATCTGTGGCCACATCATCAGGGGCATAACGTGACAACTTGCTAAACTCATCCATGTACTGGCCAACAGTACGATTCCCCTAGCGTAGGTTGCGAAACTCACGCTTCTTCATCTGCATAGCTCCAGTCGAGACATGGGCAGTGCGAAAAGCCTGCTGAAACTGAGCCCATGTGACAGTGTCGATAGGATAGGTGGCTGTGAAATTCTCCCACCATGCTGCTGCAGGTCCATCCAGTTGGTGTGCGGCAAAACGCACCTTCTCAGCATCTGTGCATCCAGCGGTGGTTAACTCCCTTCCAATACGACGTAGCCAATCATCTGCAACTATTGGCTTGATGCTACTGGAGAACACCGGTGGCTGTAACCTTAAGAAACGGGCGAGGTTATCCACTGGAGGCGGGTTGTTGTTGTTGGCATTGTTGTTATTGGCATTGCCCTGGTTCTGAACTAACAACTGCATCAGGGCATTCTGCTGCTGGATCAACTAGGTGATCTCCGGTGGGAAAACGAACTCGGGGTCTCTCCTCGGAGGCATCTAATGGGTTTTAGATGGAAGAGATTTAGAATAGAAAAAGATCTAGGGGAGAAACACTACCCATATGTATATGAGGCAAACACAAGCATTCATTCAATCAAACAAGCAAGGGCATTCAAAACGGTCTAGGACTATCGCAAAGGTGCTCACTACTACTAGATACATGGGGGAAAATACTATCATATGGTGGTCATCTAGTAATTTTGATCAGTGGAAGACTCCATGATGTCTGCTCCAGCTTCATCTTCGTCATCATCATCACTTGAATCCGTATCAGTGTCGTCGATGATGATGTAGTTGTCCGAACGAATGGGGTCTTCTTTCGGAACTGGTCCTCCCATGAAAATTCCGATCTTCTCAACTAGATCGTCATTCTTCTCCAATAAGGTCTTGATTTCCTCCTCATATCCATCACGTGTGAACTTAAGTTCTTCCTCCAGCTCGATGATCCTGGTCTTCGCCTTCTTCAACTCGATCATGTCTGCGCACATCTGGTTCTCCTAACGTCGAATGTGCTGGTTTTGCTCCTGGATAAAGGCTGCGACAGATCTATCCTTCCTGGTGCTGATCATCTCCCATTGTTCATCTCGGCGCCCGCATATTTGATAGGTGGTATCCTCAAGTTCCTTGTTGTAGATTTCTCCAATGCATCCCATGGTAATATGAGCTGCCACTCTTGCCAAAGCTCCAGGTGGGTGCTTCAAAAGAAAATTCTATGGGTTTAGAACTTGGCGAGAACGTCCTTCCTGGAACTCGTACTTGAATCATCCAGCGTTCTTCTTCCGGTAGAGTGGCATTGTTCATCCCAGTGAAGCTTGGTATTCCAATATTGAAGTAACTAGTGACTTCCTTCAAGTGGCGTCCAAAAGGTGTGTCTTCATATGGCTATGCAAACTCGGTCTTCATCTCCTTCATCCTAAAGAGTGGAAAGAGAAGAGGAGTCAGAAATGAGAAGAGAAGTGTGACCTATGGTTTAGCTTAGTGGTCGTGTCCTACACTCAGCGTGTGCTCTGATACCATCTTGTAGCGACCCGACCTCAGATGGTCAAGTCTCTGTGCTCAGGTGTCATCCCTGGATCAGTAATGCTGACACCACACAGTACTTCGAAGGATTTATAACAGAGTAGCAATCACACACTTATTACATCGAATGTCTCAAAAGAGAAGTTATTACAATAATATGGCTTAAGGCCATCTAATGCGATAACAGCTGAAGGCTTGGAAGATAAAGTGAGTCCATCAACTCCAACGGCATAGCTGAGCTGCACGGCAACAACCTATGAACCTTACTCATCGTCTGAAAAGTCTGCAACATAATACGTTGCAGCCCGAGAATGGGTCAGCACATGGAATATGCCGGCAATGTAACACAAAAGAGCAATAACAGAATAATGCTACCACTACATGCATATTTGGTTGGTGGAAAGCTCTATGGTTACGGTTTTGCGAAAAGCCAATTTTTCCCTACTTCAAAGGAATCAATTTTAATTCAACTATCATGGTAGTTGAAACATCATTTGAGAAGGTAAACGCCAACTCAATGATCCCAATTAAAAGTAATTAACAACCCAAGCAAAATTAATTTTAAGAGTGTTGAGATACATGCGAATACTCAAGTACTAGATACTCAGAATTGTCCATAACCGGGGACACGGCTAACCATGATTAGATTGTACACTCTGCAGAGGTTTGCGCACTTTTCCCCGCAAGACTCGATCGCCTCCGTTGATTCTCGCACTGCATGGTGTTTGAGAGACGGATGACTGAGACATAGTCTTTCAGAAGCATTAACTCTCTACTCCGGGCAGACCATACCAAACCTACAAACCCACTACCTGCTGATCCACCTCTTCAAGAGCTTCACGCAACTTACTCAAACTATGCTAGATCCCATAATAGCTTGCGACTGCACACGGAAGTTTCTGGCATGAATAGACTCAGTTCCCTTTGAGCCTGGGTGGCGGTCCATAGGAGAATCACACGGTAACCCCACGATTTCCAAAAATAAAACAGGCAATCACTGTTAACCCCAGGTGCCTCAATCCACCCAGATGTGTATTAAAGTTGCCACCTTAAGTAAACCATTAATTATCAATCTCACATCTGTCATGGATATCACTCAAACCCAATCCACGTCTACGAGCATAGCATGGCAATATAAGCATAACGTAGAAGTAACTCCCAAGGGTTTGATAATAAAACGGGACAATAGGTTCTACCTCATCAACTACTTCCCAATACCCACATGTTAAAAGCATCCTAATCATGCAATGTTTGAGGATTGAATCTAATGCATAAAAACTGGGTATGAAAAGAGTATGATCAATGTGTTACTTGCCTTGCTGACGATCCGGGTATCCTAGAGACTCGTAGTAACACGCTTCGCACTCCGGGAATTCTATCGCAAACAATACATACATAAGCAACAATCAAAGATGCACAAGTAGAACTCCAAATAAAAGGGTCTGACCGGAGAGTTCAACTTAAGAACTCCGGTTTGCAAGAAGAATCAAATCAAACAAAGCAACGAAACTCAAACGGCAAAAGAAACAACTTCGTCTTGCTATTCTGGATCTAGGTCAAATTTACAGAAGAAAAATCTTGTTTGAGTTGATTATTCGGAAAGAGGGTTTCGATATGAAACTCCAGGCGCTTGAATCGCCTGATTCCGATAAACCAGCGAAAAGATAAACAAGTTTGAAAATCAGAACAGAAATCGCGATCAGAATAATCGCGGAATAAATCCGATAAAAAGAAAAACGACGAACTGCTAAACGGACGAACGTTCGTTAACAGAAACTAAATAGAGAACGCGTTCGTTAAAATGAACGGACGAACGGACGTTCGCTAAACAAATAAACCAAAAAAAATAAACCGATCTAGAAAAAAAAAATGATCTAGGGTTTTCAAAAAAAATTGAAGGGTTAATTTTTTTGAAAAAACGGCAGCGGGATCGGGTACTCCGGCTACTTGTCCGGCGGGGCGGCGGCTCCGGAGGGGCTTAGCAACGGGCGGCGGGGCTGCGGGGCTGCGGCAGGAGGCGGCGGCGACGCGGGGCGACGGCGGCGGCTCCGGCGGCGGCGGATCGGGGCTGCGGCGGCTGCGGGGCTGCGGCGGCGGGTGGCGGGTGGTGTGGCGGCGGTGTGGCAGCGGGGCGGCGGCTTATAAAGGGGCGGGGCGGGGCGGCTGGCTTGGACGAGGGGGCGCCCGGGGGTGAAGTCCGGCTCGAACCCGCCCTCGGCGTCCGTGCCGCGCACGGCGCGCGCGCGGGGAAGGCGGCGAAGGCTGGCTGGGCCGGCCTGCTCGGCTGGGCCTTCGGCCCAGTCGGGCGCGAGGTTATTATTTAAAAAAAAACATTCCGTCGAAGAAAAATTCCTAGAAAAATAAATAAAAATCTAAAAATTCCAAAACAAGTTTTCTCCGTCTAAATAAAATATTTAGAACAAGATGAACTTTTCTTGGCCCCTAAAATGCAATTTTTAAAATATGCAACATTTTTCTTGGAGCAATAAACTCCCGAATAAATTCAAATAAAACACCAAAAATGATTTTAACATTTTTCCTCCGATATTTCAATTATTTTGGAGAAGTCATATTATCTCCCCTCATTTATTATTTTAAAATGAAATATTTTCCGGAGAGAAAATAATTAAAATCAAATCCTCGTCTTCACTATTTGATAAAAATTTCAAATGTGAAAATTAGAAAATCCCAACTCTCTCCAAAGGTCCTTGAGTTGCTTAGGATTTCGAGGATTGCAAACGAAAAAGAAATAAAATATGATATGCATGGATGATCTATGTATAACATGCCAAATTGGAAATTTGGGATGTTACACATGTGCCTCTTTTCCATCTCCCCTTGCACCTTCTCGCACCTCGAGCTCCAACACCCGAGACCTAAGCTCCAACACCCCAGATCCTCCAATATGTCCGGATCCAACCCTAAAGGCCGGTGGGTGGCCTCCTCGATTCAAGAGGAGGACATTACGAGGCTTAGGGAGGTCGGATATCTGACCGCTGATATCCAACACAGGCTTCCTGCTCCAGGGCAGGTTATCCCTACACCGGAGCCCAATGAGAGCGTTGTGTTTGTTCCTCACTTCCTCCGCGGCCTGGGCCTCACCCTTGACCCCTTTGTGAGGGGGTTCATGTTCTATTATGGGTTGGATTTTCATGATCTGGCTCCGGATGCTATCCTCCATATCTCGTCGTTCATTATTGTGTGCGAGGCTTTTCTCCACGTCACCCCACACTTCGGCTTATGGCTCAAGACCTTCAATGTGAAGCCGAAGATGATCGAGGGGCGACATGCAGAGTGCGGAGGTGCCATAATAAGCAGGAACGCTGATGCCCCATGGCCAGAGGGTTATTTCTCGGAAGTATCCGATGTATGGTAAGGAGGTGGTTTTATGTTACGGCTTCCAGAGGTACAAAGTGGGTAGCCGCCCCCGAGTTCCGCTCGGGCCCTCCGTCACAGTTGGCGTCTTGGACCGACGTAGGATGGAATTCAGGGCCTGCTGGCGATGTACCAGTACTGCAGAATCGCATCCGGGAGCTTCTGAGAGGGACATAAATCTGGTCAGCAAAATTCAAGTGATGCTAATCCAATGGATGTTGCCGTGCAAACGTCGGCCTCTCCGGATGTGGGAGTTCAATCTGGAGGGTCCATGGACTATTAAGCACTTCTTCGGCCTGAAGCTCGAAGGGATGTGTAAATTATTCTTCGAACCACAAGTAAAGTAATTTTAAAGCCGGACACTTTGTTTATATTTGTCATAACCATTATTCTGAAAACCCTCCGTGGCCAGGAATGGCTCAACAAGGCAGAGAGAATCAGGTGTCCGGTGCCACTTCCTGAAGGCTCGCCTGGTCCAACCGTTGCCAAGATGCTTTGCCGGGTGTGAAGCAAAATGCCCTCAGGGCAAGGCGAAGGAAAGGGCAGTGAAGCCGAACTTCACATACTACGCATCCAAACCGGGGGAATCGTTACCTTCCCTGAGAAGGATAGTCGGGAAGGGGAGGCTAAAGCCTCCTCCCCGCGCGGGAAGAAGAGGGCCGCCTCCAAAGACTTGGAGACGAAGATGCCCAAGCAAGGGAGGAAGGTATCACCAGGGGGCTCTGCCGCGACGGGAACCCTCACCACGTCGTGCCCACCAACGGGCCAGCCCTCCACCGAGATGTAAGTTAATCGTTAATTCGAAGGTACAGTGTATCTCCGAGATCCATAACCAGGATTCGTGTAGTCCGGCTAGCAGCTCTTCTCAACAGATTTCGTCTTCGGGGGATCTTCCTCCGGAGATGATGGAGAGCGAGACTCCACCCACCTCTCCGCCTCATGAAGCGGGCAACACTGAGGTGTCGTCACGGAGGAGCCCAGTTCTTCCAAAGCCGGAAGCTAATACGTCAGCCGCCTTGAGCCCGGAGCATTTGGCTCCCACGGGGGGCGATGAGAAGGGTCCAGTACAGTTCGATGTCCAGCCGGACGTATTGACAGGTCTTCTGGAGCGAGCTGCGCTCTCGGAGGAGCACCGCTCAGTAATGAGCGCAGTGCTTAAGAAGATTTCATCCGCTACAAGCGGTTTGAATGCGGCATTTACGAGCCTGCTCAGAGGCTTTGAGGGATGTCGTAAAAAAATGCACTATTTTTTGGCAGTGAGGCACGCGCTATGTGTGCTCCATATGGATAGTAGCCCCTGAGACTCTGGTTGCCCGCCCTAGGCGGCGAACGGAGGATCATATTTTGTAAGTACCGATTGCGCTGTACATGTGCACAGGTATCGAAGGATCCAGCTGCCGAAAAGTCCGTTGAAGTTGCCAAACTAAGGAGGCGGATTGGATCTATTGATGCTGATATCACGCTGGTGAACAAGCAGCTGGACGAGTCACAAGGTATGTTCTCTTCTTTCCTTATTTATATAGGAAAATATGAGAGTGGCATAATATTAATGCAACATGCTTGGACTGCAGACGGTGTTGCTGCCGTGGAAGCCCTGATGGCGGAACTTGCCCAGGCCAAAGAACAAGCTCGAGTTAGCAATGCGGCTGCCCTAAAGGCGGCCGAGGAATTGAGAGCCGAACAGGCTGCTCATCGCCGAAGCGAGGAAAAGATAGCCGAAATGGCTGTGGAGTTGAAAAATGCGGCTGACCGATATGAACTCCTTAAAAAGGAGCATGAGAATAGTTCGGCCGACCTGAACAAGGCACTTAATGCCACCAAGGAGATGCGGACCGAGCTTAGGGGTGCGCGGGAGGAGCTTCAACAGACCGGTAAAATCGTGGCTGGGGCCTCCTACTTACTGCGGATGAAGTTTCTGGATCCGAAGTATGCTCCCCTGGATGGACGCTGGGGTCCGGCAGATGCGTATGCGGATTTCGCGAAGAGTACAGCTGAAGCTGCCAAGTTCTTCGAGGATCAAGGTGATAAGGAAGTGAGAAGCTTTTCTGGTCGCAATTCAATGCTCCCACTCGCCCGCTGCCATTAAGTGAGAAGATGGCTGCTATAGCGGAGCTTCACAGGCTATCCGGGCTGGCAATGCGGTCTGTAATAGACCATCTTTGGCCGAAGGGGCCTAAGCTGGACAGTTACTTTTGTTTGGTGCAACAATTCCTTGGGGTCGTGCCTCGGATCGATGCCATGAGGAGGTCGGCGTGCATAGAGGGTGCACGAATGGCTCTTGCCCACGTTAAAGCCTATTGGACGGATATGGAGGCCACCATTGTAGCGACCCAGGATCCGGCTGGAGGCCAATGTCCGGCCGAGCATTACTTGGCGCAGGTCACAGAAGGTGCCTGCCTAATAGAGGCACAATGCTCGAAGAATGTATTGTTCTAGTGACAAATCGAATCATTGTAAAAACAATGTTATTTTGGTTTTAAGGCTATGTTTATACTTTTTGCCCAAAAGTATTATTGTGTCTCCTGTGCGGCCGTTTATATATATATATATATATATATATATATATATATATATATATATATATATATATATATATATATATATATATATATATATGTATATATATATATATATGCAAAAAATATGCATAATCACACTTGATCCAACGTCTTGGTCCATTAAGGAGGTGATCGCACGTCGAACTAGGCAACTGGACTATATAGTTGTAACACTTTCGCTAAGCCATGGGAGTCTAACGGTGGGGCTACTATGTAGCCCCTGGTAACTTCGCATGCATCCGAATACGGGCGCGTATGTACATGGCCGGGAAACGGCCCTTCGTTAATGCAGAGGAATCCTAAAGATTCCGGTGAGTCTTCGAGTGGTTGAATAGTCTCTCGCTGTATCATGACAGTCAGTTTTAGGCTTTCTCTACTGAGGTGCTCATCTAGAATAACCAGGGCACAATCGCAGTAGTTCTCCGTTGGCCGCCTTAGCCGATAAGAACGGAACGCAGGGCGGCAAACCCAGGAGCCGGGCAAACCCAACATTTGACCAAAGACATGATTCGGAGCTGATGCATATAAGGCCAAACTCGTGACGCCGAACACTCCCGAACATTTACTAGTAATAAATTCTAAAGGACAAATGCTAGTATGCCACACAAGTTCATCTGCATTTCATGTGATAAATTTGTGCATGACTAGTCTACATATATTCACAGCGCTACCATTCACAATTATCGTACTCCACTTACACATTATAGATGGGCTACATGCATGTCCTCCTCCAGGCTCTAGTCCCAGGTGTTCTTCATGGATGGCACGATCCATAGCGGTGGAAACAGGAATCATTGTCGCAGCTTTCTAGTCCGGTTCCACACGATGGAGACTCATCCAAGTTGAAGCGGCATAAATCAGGGATAGCGTGTCCCAACATGTCGTTCATCTGGCGGTGCGCACTGAAGACACAGCCATGCTTCATGAACGGCAGGCCTTCCCTGTCGCACACGGAAGGTGGCATCCGCTTCACAATGGGGTAGCTGTCCCCGATGAAAAGCGAGTACTCTCCGAGAGTGTTCCTCGGCACCCACGTAGCATCACGGGGGTCGAACTCGGCGCCGTTCATCTGGTACATGCGACATCCTAGATATGGACACATGGTGACGTACATAGTCAAGGTCCATGCATAATAATGTTGTGCTCAAATATGGCGGTCAGTAATACTGTGCAGCAAATAGTACTACTTCGGGATAGAGGAAGTAAAATAACCGGCTTATTATATATAGCCACTCTTGGCTACATGGATGAGATAGTAAGACATGGAAAAACAAAAATGGTGGCAGTAGGTGGGTTCAAGTCTTCAAGGGCCTAGCTAGCTATACGCGTCCTCCAAGGTAAAAAGTACTCCTACTAGTACTACTAAGTATACTAGTACTAGTACAACAATGAAAGAGAAGGCGGGAGGGTTAAAAAATGGAATACTTGGGTAGATGGTGACGGTCCGATCGTGGTAGATTGTGTGACCATGTTGCACATCAGTGGTACCATGGGTAACGACTGCTAAAGATAGTTGATCCCAATATGCCAAAGTCAGCTACAAGGTTCCAGGTTAGACCAAATCACGGATGCAAATGCACATCCAGGATCGGCGATCTTATTTCGATCGGGGGATGACTGGTCCCTGCAAAATAATGGAGTACTATTAGGGATGCAAATGATGGTTTGTGCATTCCGTTTGTAATCTCCCGTACCGTAGGATGGCAACCAGATGAAACAAGTCCCCTGGCTTGTCACCGCGAAGATGCGGCCTAGATGGTGCACGGCGTCTTCGAACGTGTAGGGGTACAAATCTGCCACCGCCAACATGCGCCAGCCTCTGCCGTTAATGCGTCTTGCATTGATGGCAATCCTTATGTCGAACACCGCGATGAGATAGTAATCATCGTTGCCGCGTCGCTTTGTCGGCGGGTCCGCAATTGCTATCTTCTTCAATCTAATGTAGGCATCATCATATGTATTCAAGCCCAGCCAGTCCGGAAGCCCGATCCCAATGGTGGAGAAGGGGTCTACCGGAACGGCCGCACTGCTATGGATGTTGTGCAAAATGATGGTGGTATCCGGCCGGAGGTATGCAAGCCAATCTTCGTTGGCACCGACCCAGACCTATATATAAGACGGTGGGTAGCAGAGAAATTACGGGATGGAAATGGAATAACTAAGTACTACATGATCAAACTCCATTACTGACCTGCTCATCGCACAAAATCCGACTACCTCTCAACGTCGGCAACTCTAGCGGAGTCAACGTGCAACCATGGCCAGGGAGCGGTGGACTGTTCGAAGGATTGTCCCATAGAAGAACCTTCTCCTAGAGGACGCATGGAAGACAAACAAGCATGGCCTTTTCCCAAGCCTGTTTAAGCAGCGTCTTGAAAAAGTTGGTGTAGGAAGCACCGAGTCTTGCGGCGGTGAGGACGTCGGAGCGGCGTGGGATTTCTCCCAGAGGATCATCGACCAAGGTATCCCAGCCCCGACGAGGAGGAGAACCGCCTGGCGAATCCATGGGAGCAGCGACGAACTGCCTTCTCTTCGGGGGGAGGGGAACTGGCAAGGAGGAGATAAGAGCGTAGTAACCGCAGGGCCTCGTCCCTTCCAACTATAGATTGTTCCTCAGCGAAGGGGTGAGGCTATTATTTACTACTAGTACTAGCATTATGGAACGTTATGGGATTGCATTATACTGTAAATAATAGCACTAGTAAGAAATTTTTGCCACTAGGTAGCAGTTTTTGGCGTGGATTTAGAAATTTTGGGTATGTTTTTGCCATTTTTTGTACACGCCAACTAGTGTCAAAAATGTTTTACGTTATGTGATGGAGGAGTACGTACTCGTACTGTAGCAGTACTAGTACTAATTTTCTCAACTAGTAGTGCGATGTACTGTACTTCTAGTCTAGTCTAGTATAGTGCACCAGTTTTGAACTCTTGAATCTCAGGGCCAAGGAGCTACAGTTGGAAGTGGAGGGTACTACTTTTCTCTAGAACCATCACTATACTATCAATGCAGGGGAAGTACACCTGCGTAATGGCCTAGTGCGTACTCTTGATGCTCTATTCAGCCGCTCCTCTCACGTAGCTGGCCTACTCAGCCGCTCCTCTCACGCACACACTAGCATCCTGTTTATCAGCGACGGTTACTGCGGGGCAGAACATTTGAGTTATTTGATAAAACGAGACTAGGCTTTTTGCTTCCATTTGTGGAGGTGTAATGGATCTCGTCGAACTTTGTTACTAGTTCCTTCTTTATGAATGAGATGAAGCAAAGCTTTTGCCTCCGTTTAAAAAAAACACGTCAAGAGGAATTTCTTTTATAGTAGAGCCGATAATGGAGTGAAGTACATGCGTGTAATGCCACAAGCTACAGAGTAGTAGTAGAGCACTTTATGTACAGAGCCATATTGCATAGTTCCCAATGCCCCGCCAGGCTTTTCCGGCTCCTCGGGCTTAATTGGGAGGCACTAGTTTAAATATGCTACTAGCTGATAAGGAAGCTGCAAGCGAGGTGCGGCTAGGGCGAGCACGCGAGCCACGGGATGCTGGGAAGGAAAACCCGTTCATGTGGCTAGGCTGTCCAGTGCACCCAGATTGTGGGGCCACACGTCCATTTGACTTCAAAACTCAAACTACCCATGTAAAATATTGGCTCGCAGCAAAGTGTAGTAGTACTATTTTTTAAAGAAAGGCCGTCGTGGCTTCGGCCGGGATCGAACCCACAAAACGAGGTATACACTCCCGCGACCACTAGTAGTACTCATTGGAGTACAACACAACCTAGAATCGCCTTTTGTCGCTAGTAGTACGTACATTGTTCCTTACAAGAAACCCTTAGTAATGCAAGAAACCACTAAAATGCCAAGAAACGACTACCACTTGCATACATGGCAGACTTAAGATAAGACTACCTTATCAACCATTGTACATGCTCTTACCAACAAAATCCCTCTAGTGACCTCCTACCTCCGGCCCGTCCACCTAGTCATCCTCGGCCATGGGACACAGCTACTGCCGCCGGCAGAAGGCGAGGTCAAAACCGCCAGTGGTGCGGAGCCCATGTTGCGGCAGCCCGGATGCCAGCTCCGTCCGGCGCTCGCGGCCACTAGCTAGCCAAGATAGCTCAGTCCAGCTGCTTGTCTGCAAGGTTTGCTAGCTAGATTGGCACGGTGGCGCGGTGGCTTGCTCACGCGCGCCGCGCTCAGGCCAGCCATCTAGCTCGAGCGAAGTCCAACGCGGTGGCTTGCTCGCTTGTGAGTCAAGCTCGGGCCAGCCTACCAGCCCGTGCGGAGGCCAGCGCGGCGTCCGGCCCGTCCGGCGGAGCGGCGGCCAACTCGCTCATCACCGGCGCCACCGATGAACATGCATCAGTACTGTTTGAAGTAATGTTCAGGAAAAATAATGATTTGAGGGGGAATAACAGGATAGAAGGTCAGATGTGCGTCCCTCGTGTCAACGGTCAAACAAAATGTGTTGGTTTAAGCTGCCTCGTCAGCACGGACGTGTGGGCCTACCCTGTCATAAATGGGTTTAAACGAACCTAATCGGTAGGAGTACTAGGTAGTAGTTTTTGGCGTGGATTAAGAAATTTTGGGTATGTATTTGCTATTTTTTGTATAATAGATTCTTCCTAGGGCTGGTTGAAAGTGGTAGTTTTTTGTTAAATACTCTACATATTGTAAGTAGGAGTGAAAGTTAAGCTTTGGAAGCCAATAAGAAAGGCTAGTTACATAGTACATATGTGTACATTACTGAAAGTAAATATCAACCATGAGTGACTAATATCTTGATGGAAATACTAGCAATGTTCATGTCCATTGCAACGAATCATAATTAGAATAATACTTATTCACAAACTTGGTACAAAACACTCTAATTTTGATATACATATGTCACTAGAAATATATTATGTTTCAATTAGAATATATTCCTTGGGCTGTTTTGGTGAGGTCAGGGAAGGATGTGGTTGGTTTTAAGATACTAATTATGGGGTTTTCTGCAAATTGGTAGACAAGTGGGATGTTGGTGAGAAAAGGCAACAACTTACCTCACAATCGTTAGATGTAGATCTAATGGTCAGAAACGACGGATGGCAGACACACCAGCATCACCAACTTAGTCTTGTGTAGGAGTACTAGCAAGATCCGTGCATTGCACGGAACATCAAGATGCATTTTTTCATAAAACACTTGTTGTGATTGACCCTTGCGGGAGTAATCCCATGTGTAAAAACTAATGATACCTCGAGAAATATGAGATAAGGTGAAGAGGAGTGGGGTGTGGTGGTGGTTGGTGGTCGGACTGAGCGGAGGCATGGGGATTGATGACGCCGGCAGCGGCCACCAGGCCAGTTTGTTCCAGAGGCTTCCTTTCTTAATTGCTCACCAATGAGGTTTGTTGGAGATAAGGATGAACGAGGGAAGGCCTTGTCTGCAAATGTGGAGAGGGGTGCGGGTATCTTTTAGTTTAATTTCCATCCGTCAGATATAGATTGGACGGTCTATATTGCAAGATGGCACACGTACCATCATCACCAACTCGGTTTTTCATAAGAGAAGAAATATAAGTATGGAGATACAAACATATTATCGATACTTGCTTCCGTAAACTAGCATCTACATTCTATTCAACGCCTCGGCATGTGGGGCCTTAGCACAATGACCTCTCGACTATGTAAAACAAAGATTTTCCCGTTGCCGACAAGGAGAGGGTGACGGCGGCGCGCTTTTTGGCTTGCTCTAGTCCTAGTAGTCATACTAGGTGGTGTAAGCATGTGTAGATTTAATCTTTTTCACGTCTCGTGTTCGCCGTAATGCCACGACTGTTGATGAATAGACGGTAAGTTATTCACAGGGAAACCCTTGTTGAGCATGTTTGCGAGAGAGAGAGAGAGAGAGAGACAGTGTGCGTGTGTGATATGTTAGAGACTGAGGCAATGATAACAGATTCTTTGTGTCTATGTGTGTGGAGGATAGAGAGAGACATGTACATGGGGCTTTGTGTTGTGTAACGTGGAGACACATATACATAATTATAGAGTGAGTGTGTGAGATACACATGCGGACATGGGGAGAGATGAGGATCCAGATAAATGGGTGTTTGTGCATGTCTGTGTGTGTTTGTGCACGCGTTTGTGTGTGACCGGGAGAGAGTGTATGTGGAGTAGAGAGACCACTGATGATGTAAACCTAGTATAAGGGAAGGGGGAATGGTGTGACATGTGTAGTAGCGAGATAGCACGGGTGCGGGCGTGGGGAGCAGTCTATTTGGAAGAGACATCGAGTGTGTGTGGGGGAGAGGGTGTGAGAGCGAGAGAAAGAGAGAGCTAGCAACGGAGAGAGAGGGAGAGAGGAAGAGAGGGGGCGAGAGGGGTCGTTTGTGTCCATAAATGGCGTATAGATAGGGAGACAATGTTGATGTTGTCCAAAATTGGCCTATGAACAGAGACGCAAGGGAAGCGAGTCATCGTGTGTGTGATTGGGACTTCATGAGAGATCTAGAATAGATGGTGTAGAGAACAATGTGCAAAATCGAGAACGATTATACATTAGGGAGCTATGCAAAGAGTGACGACATATATGTATACAGGGAAGGAGCTGGGGCGGGTCTGCATGTGGGAAAGATAGAAAGAGGAGAGTGGTGCACAAGGAGACAAAGTGTGCTTGTTTGCAGTGGGGGTGGTGTGTGAGGTGAGTGCGCGAGAACCACATAACTAGGGAGATAGACGTTTGGGGGCGACGTTTTGTGTGTATGGGAAATATACACTCGACATAGTGCGTGCGCTTGGGTAAGAGAGATAGCGGGAGACCTAGAGAGTGTGGGAAGAGATGTGTGCATGCCCGAGAGACAAAGTGATAGAGACCTATGTTGGGGTCCGGACTTTACAAGATAGAGGGGTGTTAATGTGCTCGTGTGTTGGTGTTTGGGGGAGAGAATGACTTCTCTATGTGTGTGTGTGTGTGGTGGTGGGGGGGGAGGGGTTGACTTTTGATAAAGAGTGAGGTGTCTATATTTGAGGGACTTTAGCGTAATTGAGATATTGTGCACTCATGGTTGATCAATTTGTTTCACAGTTTGTGCTATGAGATAACGATACTTTTGAACATACGTGATATACCTTGATGTACCAGAATTACAAACCTAAGATTGGAATCTTGGAATTCGACTCCATCATTAGCTTTTGTAATTCATTTAAACGGAGGTACATTTTTTAAGCCAGGATTTCGTGATTTCAAATTCATATATCAAAACCTAGAGATATACACATACGGACATGTTCAAACTTTATGATCATCCACTTTATTCATACACATACACATTTTTGCTTTTATCATCATATTTAGGATAAACACATTTGGAATTTCATTTGAATTGGACCGTATGATGGTATTTTCTTGTAGTATCTCAATGATCCATATTTGAATTGAATGGACAATCTAAGTTTCGAGTTGGAGACATTGATTTTCAAAACTTGCACATTTTTTTGCATTCAAAACAAACAAATTCTCGGCCATGATAGCATAGTCGGCCATACGAGAGCAGAATACTTATAATTTTAGGCGCCAAAAGCTTTTAAACTTCCTGCTCACATCAAAATATCACGCGCCCGAAAGTTTAGCCCTGCGATATTCCTGTTTTACCCCTGCCACACGAACGGAAAAGGGCTGCTTTAGTAACTCCATTGTTTTCCCCTCTTTGCCCCCAACATTCTTCCCTAGAGCCCCTCCCCTTCCCCTCCCCGACCCCCCCAACCATGGCAAGCCGCAGAATCTAGTCCTCCGCCACAGCGGTGGACCTCACACCCCGCCGGATCTACCTTCCGCACCTTGGAACCCCCAACTGCCAACTCACCACTTCACCGGAGCCGCTTCAGCAACTGGCTTGTCCACCGCTCCAGATCTCCTTGACCGCCATCATGGTCCACCGCATCGGATCTGCTTAACCGGCACCCTCATCCACCACAGCATAGGCCCTTCACTAACTCCCTCGTCCGCCCCTTCGCTGGCCCTTCATACAAGCCCTCGTCCGCGGCAACAGATCCGCCTCACCGAAAGCACTGTACAATGCGCCCGCCGAAGCCTTCGTCCACTGCACCGGTCTCGCTCCACGGACGCCATATTCAACTCCACTGGCCCTGCTTTACCGACGCCGCAGCCTCATCAGGTTATTTTGATTTGTACTCCTTCGGTTTTTCTCTTTATCATGCAACTGTTCACTTACCACAGATGAGATTTATTGTATGTCGACAGGCGCCGCAACCGTAGAACCGGAGCCGCTTCAGCGACGGCGACAGCCGACGCAAACTCAACCGCAACACGAGCACCATCGACGATCCTTAGCTATCAAGTATGACAACGATACCCATACGCCGCCGAGAAGCAGGTACTATTATCCAATGGCCAGCGCCTACGTTCACTTTCCTAGCATAAGCACCGCACCTTTGAATTTCTTCAGGGCATCATTCAGTTTTTCATGAGACGCGTTATTCTGCTTGCACCTGTAGGGCCATACTTCTGGCAGTGAACATGTTACATGTGCTAAATTACATACCAGTGCACATATAGTTAATATGCTTTAGTTTTGTTCTGATTCCACCTATTGGTTCCATCAGACTGCTTAATGTTCTCTATGCTTAATTACACATCAGCAAACTAGCATGTGGTTCCGCTGCTTTTTGTTCGTCTTACCCTACATTTTCTGATGCTAGCTATTACATCACTGCTCCGAGCCTCTCTTCATTACTTGTTTGTGTGTCCTTGATCTTCCCAAGTTGCAGGACTAATTTGATGCTTCTATTAATTATGGAGCTGCCAACCCCATCAAGCAAAATATTTGTTCTTTTGGGGCTGGCACCTCAAACAAGCATAAAAATACAGGGAATCGGATATATTGTCGTGTATGCACACACCCTTCTTTCACTAGTTTAGATGAACCACTGATGATCAATTCGGACCAGTGCATGCGATTAAAATTAATTTTACCTAAATAGATGGTGCAGAATAAACTACAACAACTAGATTTGCAACCACGGGATGCTGATGATATCTTCAAAGAACATTGCAACAGCAGCTAGGCTTCACAGCAACATATGGTAAGCTAGTGTGTTTTAGTACATGTGAAATGTAATGCGAGTGGTCTGATTTCTTGGCTTGTGCCCTCAACGTGTAATCCTACCGAACTACAAATAGTTCAGTTGTCTAATTTGCTGTATTGCTTGATTCGAATGCTTGTTTGTTGTTATGCTATACCTGAGTTGGCCAATATGTCAGCAGTGCCTGTTGTACTATCGTAAAGAAATGCATGCCTATTTCATTTGAGTCCTTAACTTTTCCTCGCAACTTCATCACAAGACAATCTTCATAGTTTATATGAGGCCACACTATTAAGTGCTTTCTCAGATTATTTCAACTGCTTAGATGCCTTGGCAACTTAAATATAGCGTTTGTACACTCCCTTTCAACTAGGGATGTCAACTGGGTCCCGTTTAATCCCGATTAAAGTCCACTAGTGGTATGATAGTTCAATAGAGTTTTTGTTTTTTGAGGAAAATGAACTAGGGAGGTAGCAAAAACTAACTAGATGGGACTGGCGGATATCATTTATTTCCCACTTACATCCCTAGTTTCATCTTACCATTTTAATTTCTTTTCAACTGATGCTGCTTCCAACCATTTAAATATAGTTTGCCATGCCCGGCAATAATTCGTCTGTCGTTTACCATGTAAGCTTACTGCCTGGATCATACGATAACTATCTCTTACTTATGTCCAGCGGAAACCTTTCAGGATGCCGTTCACA
The DNA here is from genome assembly GCA_963921465.1 of Triticum timopheevii. Taxonomy (NCBI): domain Eukaryota; kingdom Viridiplantae; phylum Streptophyta; class Magnoliopsida; order Poales; family Poaceae; genus Triticum; species Triticum timopheevii. The sequence goes on from OY997270.1 coordinate 114,218,366, forward strand.
CTAGGACATAATGTACAACCCCAGAATCTATTTGTGGAAGCAGTGCGCCATCCATGTTACCAGATGGTAGCAGTTCAGAGGCAACACCGCCGGAGAGCAGTCTGAGCACAGATGTTATAGTGCTTGAGGCTCTACTAGAGGTAGAAAGAGATGGTGTGGCTGCCATGAATGAGGTAATCTTTATCTTGAGGCTAGAAATTATAGAATTAGCAGCACACATTATGCAAGCAACCCAAGAATTGGAGAAAGTAAGAATGTTGCATTTGAAGACGGAGGAGGTCCTGCTGTTTCTGCTATCTGAAGCCCAAGGTAATCCCAGTTCTTCTTTAGATACCAGTTGAAATTGTCATTAGATTATTGGACTTGCACGTTGTTTCATGTCTCTGAATGGATTATGTTGCAAGACCCCCTATGTTGTCCATGTGTTGTAATGATCAGAATTTTTTATGCGAGGTAATCCTCGGTACTTGTATGATTGACATAAGGTGAACTGTTTTTCGTGTGAGCATATTGTATTGGATGAAATAACTGTTTGAATCAGAGTGTATCCAACCTACTGAATTCGAAGATCATGGCATTTCTAAATCATAATCATATATAAAGGTGGAATAAATCTTTGTTGTGGTTTTGAAGAAATAAATAACAAAATGTATAATTATCTATGGATATTCGTAATCGAATACAAATTGGATTTGAATTTAGTTTGCCAGGTCCCAGGGCAAACGTGAATGCTAATTCTCCCAAGTTTTGAACGAAGCGGCTAAACACCCACTATAATTTGTGGGCTGCCAGAAGCAAGTGTTTGCGAGATGGAAATTACTGTCTACCCCTGACACTTACATCCTTATCGACCAGATTTACACTGCTGTCGATAGGGGTAGACTAGTAACTTCAATCAGACATGACACGACGGCCTCTGAGCCCATTCAGACACGGTGGGCACCAAACATGGGCGGCAAAACACATTTGATTCAAGCTCGTCCGAAAGACATGTGTCTCTTCCTCCATTTCCCCATTCATACACGGTGGGCGGCAAAACAAACTCTCCTCGTCCGAAATCGATGTAGGCTAATATTTTAAATAGGGGCAGATGTGTAAGTTCCATCAGACGTGACACAACCGCCCTACCTGTCAGCCCCGTTCATACACCGTTGGCGCCAACCGTGGGCGGCAAAACACCCTCTCCTCGCCCGAAATAGTTACCAGCAAATATTTGGGAGATGCGAGATTACCGTCCTATCCCCAACCGACGCGATGTTCGAAGTTTTAAACGGGGGGATAAGTTCGTAACTTTCCCCCATTTCAGAGAAGCGCGTCCCATCGTTTGAGATCCCCCTCTCCTCCATTTCCCCATTCATACAGCGTCGGCAGCATCACAACCTCCGCACTGCGGCCAGCCTCCTCCGTCCGCCACCCCATCCTCCACCTTGCTGGAGCCGCTACCCCTACCCCGTTGTCCACTTCAAGAGATGGACGTCTCTCATCCACGACGTTGGACCAGGATCCTTGTCCTCTCGCTTCATCGGCGCCGTCGTCCACCTTGCCATTGCTGCTCCTACGACCGCTTCATCCACGGCAACAGGATATATCACCTGACCCGGCCGTCTGCCGTCTAAAGTCTTCTTCCCCGCCACCGATAGCCATCGCACCCGCAGCACCCTCAACGTATCAGCATAGGCCTACACGGCGTTGCAAGAGAGGTGGTACTCTTCCATATGTGCTTAAGTTATTGATCTCACCCGGAAAATAGATTGTAATTTGTTTACTATACTTTTCTTGTCCGTACCAAATCGTAGTGGCTAGTTGAAAGCAAACATTGGTTGCGAAGTAGCTTTGTCCGGTTTGCACCTTCAGATCCGCCATGGCACGGGCACTATACTCGTAAAGCTTATTGTTTCTCCCCTTTATATTCACTACCATCACCGTAGGTGCTTCGTGTCGTGCTAGCACTGCTCCTCAAGACCTCAACCCAAAGCTTACGTGTTGAAATACGAATCTGATATGATGCTCATATCACTAAAACAGAGAATGTTTAATTGGTCACCTAATGTTCCTATATTCATTTCGAAAAGCATGTGCGCCACCCACCGGTCCAGCTAGTTCCACTTTCCTGATTTTTCTCTTGATGCTTAGGGTTTTCCCCTTTTATCTACTCTACTATGATTTGCGTAGGTGCTTTCTATCATACTAGCATTACTCCACCCTTCAAGCTAAACAACACAACACTCAGAATTCGAAAGCTTAGTTGTTCAAATATGATTGTGATATGATACTGATATTAGTTAACCGACACATTTAATTGGTTAGCTAAAGGTCCCACTTGAGTTTCCAAATGCATGTTGCGACATATAGAGAGACAGCATAATTGCATTTCTTTGTCACTTGTTGACCGTACTTTCTTGTCCATACCAAATCTTAGTTGTTATTTCAAAGCAAACATTGGTTGCTAACTACCCTTTGCGCGGTCTGCAGCTTCAGATCTGCCATCCCACTGCCACGGTCAACACTGTACTCATCATGCTTATGTTTTCCCCATTTTATGATGACCACAATCAGCCTACGTGGTTCGTGTCGTAATAGCACTGCTCCACCCATCGAGCTAAACAAGCTTAGTTATACAAATTCATATATGATATTATTGCTGATATTAGTAAAACTGAGAGATGTTTAATTGGTGAGCTAAATGTTCCTACTTTAGTTTCAAAATGCATGTGAGCCACATATGGAGAGACCGGAAAGAATAGTATTTCTCTGTGCGCTCTGGTTCATCATGGGTGGCCAACCGACATTGTATTGAAAGACTTGTAATACCTTCAATCTGCTTGCTCTTCTGCTCTTCTTTAAGATGATACTCTTCTCTTGCGGTCGACTGGTCAGGTCGAGTTGTTCTCCCTTAGTCTATTTTGAATTTGTCAGGTCAGGTCGACTTGTTCTTCTTTACTATATGTTGAAGCTATCATCTGCGAAGTGTCATCACTTCTGGAGCTCTCATATTTTGAGTAGTAGGCCACATTATATTAATGCACACAACAAATTATAGCATGCATGGCATCTTTTAAAAGAATTGCAGAGATAGCACAAAGGGGTTTACAAGGAGGCAGTATTGGATTAGAATCACTTCTGCATTACAAAGAAAATCTCACTTGTTTTTATGTTTTCATGCATGTCAGATATTGAATATTATAAAAATGAATATGAGAATGGGCGCACGAGAGGAATATTGCGGAATGATCCACTGGCTAACAAACTTGGCATGGTGGAGGATGGCCTATCTTATTCACCCATCAAGGTGCTCGCTCTAACTTTGCAAAGTTCTATTGGTCGCACATATTTTGCATCTGACCTCTTGCATTACTTCTACTTTGTTACACCATCTGCTTAGTTTAAGCATCATATATGATTATATGCCATACCTATCCATTTTCTATACCTATTCCATGTGTCGTCACACTATGTTTTTCCAGTCAAATGTTGTTCTTTCGTAATAGATGTCCAAAAGGAAGAGGGTGAGTGCAGATCCTCAAGGAGTACAAACTAGGTATTTGGAAAAGGTGGTGATAGCTATTAAATCAGATAGATCAGCAGCCACAGAAAACATAGGCCCAACTGTACCACACTTTACCCCTACTCCAGTGGCCAAACCCCTATTAGAACTGCTGGGAGCCCAGCGTCAGGTACTGTCTATGATATCAATTCAAAATTTGAACTCCTAAATTTCTGCTTGTGCCTTACCTTCTCTCTTGTATGAAAACTAATTTCAGATGAATCTCCTTGCTCAAAGGATCATACGATCTCAAAACAATAATGGGCTCTGCATTTCTCTTCTCAGTACCTCTCTCCCTTTTGCCTTGTAACGCTGTACTTAATTAATTGCTATTTGATTATGTATCATCAGTCTACACTTGAGCTTCATTACCCTCTGTTTCTTCCAATTTTATTTGATCTATATTTACCCTTTGCAAAATGTAGAATAATGGCAATGCTTATAAAGAATTTTCTTTGGGGAATTTATTGAATTATCCTTCCATCAACATGGAGAAGGGCTTTGTCCAGCTCGTGTTAACATGTAATGTAAGTTCATCCTTCTCAAGCCTTCAAACTTTGTTCTAGTATAGATTTGGATAGGCATCATTTCCTCCACTGCTGTTTGCTTTGCTGTTTACATCTGATTGGATGTTTGCAACAACTACCAGTTTCAAATTGTAGTTGTAAAAACATGTTCCTTATGTAGAACATATCCATTTATTTGCTTATATAATTGTGAAACCTGTTACGTGTCTCCTTGTTTCTCTTTCAGAGTCGTATCTCTTACGCCAGGCAGAACTTTAGAGAAGATAGTGAGCCAAACCATCTTGAGGACAGCGAGATGACCCCAAGGTCCTGTCTTGATGAAGACAGTGAGTTGAAGCTACTCACCAGCAGGTGTGAGACAACCTCTGTTCAGTCGCTGCCTCAATCAGTTCGACTTCTTCAGTCTCAACTTAAAGCGGAAAGGCTTGCTTCAGCTCAGCTCCGGCTTGAAGTCAAAGATGCAATGAAGATGTCAGAGGACAGCCGTGCGCACCATCATGCCTTAAATCTAGTGTTGATGCATCTATCATTGACACAACTGAGGTCTACTCAGCTTCTTTAGTTGTTTGGGGGGCCCGACCTGGCCAGGCCTAGTGCCTTCTGAAGTGCTCTCAGTTTTGTATATTCTTTTGTCGGCGCGTTTATTTGCACTGGTGGCTAACTTTAGTGCCCACTGGATGTAATATGTGATAGCCGTGATAGCCTAGCGTAAGTTGCTTGCTTATTTATTTCCTTGTTGTCTTGTTTATTTGTTTGCTTGTAGTCATTGCAGTTCTTTTTCCGAGGTTTGCTAGTGGCTGCAATAACCTATTTTTTAAAACTAGGCTACAATAACCATGGGCTAATATTTACTGTAGTGACACTGGGCCTCCTACGGGCCGTAGAAACAGTGGGCCTTCTATGGGCCGTAGAAACAATGGGCCTTCTACGGGAACAAACAATGGGCCTTCTACGGGCCGTAGAAACAATGGGCCTTCTATGGGCCGTATCATCAATGGGCCTTATACGGGCAGTATGATAACGTGGGCCAATAACAGGCTACATTATGGCCGCAATCGGGCTAGAGTTGGAATCCTCCGTTCATGGTCCGACCATAACGGGCCATCGTTAATAGGCCGTATTTCATGATGCTATGAAAACGGCCCAATGTATTAACGGACCACAAACAGGCCGACTATAACCATGGGCTGAATTTGGCCCACAAGCAGAAAATGACAGTAACGGGCCGTAAGTAAACGAATGTTGGAAATGAGCCCAAGAATAAATGGGCTTTGAGAAGGCCGAAAGATAACATGGGTTGGAAACGACCCAATGGAATAACGGGCCGTTAATGGGTATAAAGTGATACACTTTTCATTACGGGCCAGTTTCACCACGGGCCGTTAATGGGTGTAAAGTGATACATTGTTCATTATCGGCCAGTTTCACCACGGGCCGTTAATAGGCCAAGAGTTACATAGTGCCTCATATGGGCCGAAAGACGTCATGGGCCATACAAGGGCCAGAAGTGAAAATGGGCTGGAATCATATTGGGTGGCCCAAATGACGCTACTGGGCCTAATTCGGATAGGGCGTAACGGGCCTTGGGTTTGCGGGCTGTAAATGGGCTATATGCGAACAGGCCGTTAACAGGCTTTACATGGGTCGGCCCGCCACCTTTTGACCAAGTCAAACGGGCCGGCCTTTTCACAGGAATTGGCCTCTATTGGGCCGTGCCACGTGTCGACATATCATAAGCGCCTTGTGTCCAATGAGTGGATGAAATCTGTCCCAACAATGAGCCGACACGTGTTTCCTCTAGCCAATGATGATTTTACACATGGAAAATCCCCATTGGTCGGGGCTGTTAACGGGTTATCGGATCTGAAACCCGACCCAATAGCTTAACGGTGTTCCGTTACGGTGGATGCCACGTGTCGGTCACCCTTGACGAAAGCACTTCTGTGACGCGAGATTTATCGTCATGGAAGTGGACACTTCCGTGATGATAATTTTGGTAATGTCATGGAACACTTCTACGACAGCACATGTATGACTATCTTGATTCTATCATAAAATCGTCATGGATGTACATGCATGACAGAAAATGCGACCTATTGTGACAAACACGTATCATCACGGAAGTGTATTTTTTTGTAGTGCTATTTTAGGGTGATTGGCGTAGTACTCGGAGACTGATTGTAAGCATGATTTCCGTTAGCTGTCACACTAATTGTAAGCATGAGCAGGTGGAAGATTAGGTTAGTGCGAAGCTTACCTTAAACCCTTCCGCCGTCATTGAAACGAGGCGAGCGTCGAGGGAACCGTGGAGAACGGCGGGTAAGCGACGTCGCGCCATCCGGCCTCCTCTTGCGGTGGGAGAACGAATACTCCTGTGGCTCCGGCTGGCTCTGCAACCTCACGAATGGCACACCATACTCGATCGATTCGTTATCCTCTGGGTGCTCGACGTTCGACCTGCACGCCCACCACCTCCGCCTGACTGTTGCCTCAGGCGAATCTGTCTGCTCCATCGCCCAGAGGAGATACTCGATGAACTCGGAGGACAGCGACGTGACTTCTGCCGAGGAGTACATGTACATCGCCGCCCTCATCACCACCGTCTCGCTCTTTCGCATGCATTGCCACATGGCCCGCACCATCCTCGAAATCTCCCACTCATTGTCAAACCAAGTAAGGATCTCCTTCACCCTGGCTAACTTTGCCTGGTCGCCGTCGGCGATCTGCTTGATTCGCTGCTGCATCCTCTCCATAGATGTCCTTCTGAGTGGTTCGGTGCAAGCTTTGGAAGATGGGAGGAGAGACGGTGGTCTTGCAATAGAGAAGAGGTAGAGGAGAGACGATGGTTTTGGAATGGAGATGATGGAGAGGAGAGGAGGTGGTTTTGCAATGGAGAAGATCAGAACAGGGATAGGCGAGGCGGTGGTTTTGGAATGGAGATGATCGAGAGGAGAGGAGGTGGTTTTGCAATGGAGAATAGGGAGAGGAGCGTGCGGCAGCGATTTAGGATTGGACGAGAGGGTCGGCGCGCTGTGACTGGATCAAAATCAAAATCAATTTACCCTTCAATTAAGAAAGCGACCCCACATTAACTAGTCTCCCTTTTATTTTGGGTCATAATTGACCATGATTTTCGCACATAAAATATTTGTTATACGTTGCAAAAATAATATAATTTGAAAGTACATTCAGATACGAACCAAACGATACAATTTTTGGTGACATTCATTCACATTTTGCTTGTCAAATACAGTACGTGGTCAAACTTTGACCAAAATACGCAAAACCACAAAACAATACTTCCAAGACTAGCACCGCTCTCCCGCTCTTCTTCTCTTAAACCACCGCCGCTCCTCTCCTAGTCCAATCTGAATCCAGCACCGCTCCTCTCTTCTTCCATTTCAAAACCACTTCCCCTCCTCTCCTGTTCCAGTCCAAAACCAGCGTCGCTCCTCTCCCGTCCTAATCCAAAACCAGCGCTGCTCCTCTCCTCTTCCATTCAAAAACCACCGCCGGCGAGTGAAGGTGCTATGGAGAAGTAGATCGATGGAGGAGTACAACCGATACATGAGGATCACAGATGGCGACCCTGTGAAGCTAGCTAGGATGTTGGAGATACAGTCTTGGTTTGACAAGAAGGACCAACTAGCGGCAACGGTGACATCCATGGCCAAATATCTACAACAGAGCGAAAAGGCAGCGATACTCCCGGAGGGAGTCGCGCCGGAGTACATATAGCTGCTCCTCTGGGCCATGGAGCAAACATATTCACCGAATCCGATCGTGAGGGAGCGGTGGTGGGAGTATCGATCCCAGATGGAGCACCCACCAGAGATTGAAGGATCGAGCATCTACAGGGTGGCGTTTGTGAGGGTGTCCTGCCAGAGTGAGCCGATGGAGTCTTCGTCGACCGAACCCAACTGCAAGAGGAGAAAAGCAGTTGGCCCGACGACGCTTCCCCGCCATCCTCTCCCTCGCCGTTCACATCGGAATAGGAGGGGACTGCCCCCCCCCCAGCCCAATAGTCGGGCAGGTTGTGAATTGTTAGGAGGAGCTTAGGGTTGTCAGTATTTGCAGGCTGTGAATTGTGTTTTGTGTTGTGTATTTTGAGAGTACTTTCAGATATGAATGTCTTTTGAATTTCAGATTTGCAGTATTGAGCATATGAAGTATTTTATGAATTCTAGAGATCTATTTTTAGCACTTAAACAAATGTAGTTTCATAGGAGTATAAAAGTGCAGACAATGTGATTCTCAGAGAAGAAACTGCAAGTTTCAGTTTCAGATAAGAAACTGCAACTTTCAGAGGCAGAGCATTTATATTAACACGGCCTTTTCAAATAGGGTTAACATCATGTTGAAAGTTTTGTTTATGGTCGAAAATGGAACTACCAGCCAGTTAACATCATGATGATCAACATTCATGCATAGCACATCTTCATATGATGCACAATCAAAATGCCCACACAATGTCGAGTGTGCGAAACACAGAGAAAATGAGGGACGAAGTTTCGGCAAGTGTTGGACGTGGTGTGCGTAGATGACAATGGGGACCCACATGTCAATAAAGGCAGAGGTAAAAAATTTGGAGATATTTTCCCTGCACAGGTGCGAGGTGGAATCGAACCCGGGTGGAACAGCTGTCGGGTAGTGTCACTTGGCCACTACGCTAGTTTAGTAGTTTCATTAATAATAAGGCACTTCCTCAGGTGGTCGGATCCCCTCCTGCGCCTTTGTGCACTCGTCGCGACGCCGTTGTCTGCCGTTGTGAATATGCTGAACAAACGAGAGAAATCTAGAAAGGACTATACGTGGAGAGGTGGACAGTAGGGACCCACCAGGTCTATGGCTGTACGCAAGCAAGTTCCTCATCAAAAAAATACTTCCTCCTAATGCTACACTGACATTGGGGCCCACGGGTTTGTCAACATAGTTACATTTTTTAGGTGCTTCAACGTAGTTACTATAGGAGATAAATTTACAACGAAGCCGGGGAGCTGGCAAGTATCATTTATTATCACTGGGCCAGGAAGTATCAGCTGGGTTTTGGGCTGCCCCGTCTAGGCTTTCAATTTTAACATGCGCAACCCACGACCTCAGATGGGAGGTCCATGTCCTGCTTGTATTTTCTTGAGGGCCATCATGTATCGACCGGCCTATGGACCTCCCATCCGAGGTTTTATTTTTCCTGAATATCGGCAGCCCAATTTATGTATTTTTTTGAAGAAAACGCAGAGGTCTGTTCTATTTTTCTATATAAGAATAGGAACGCCAGGTCCAACTTATGTTTCCCTTCTAACTATATTATATATATTTAAATTATTTTATATGTTATTATATATTATTTTTATTATCATCACACTACAGGAAATTGCTAGTTTGCCGTCTGGGCATAACAGACGGCAAAGACGTAAATCCAGACGGCAAAGAGTTTGCCGTCAGGAAGTAGACGGCAAAGTCAGACGGCAAAAATTAATCGGCAAAGAATACTTTGCCATCAGCTTTTCATCGGGCAGACGGCAAAGATTTTGCCGTCAGCCAAATACAAATTTGCCGTCTACCACAAAAATAACAGATGGCAAAAGCATGTTCTTTGCCGTCAGTTAAAATGGGTTCTTTGCCATGATATAGACTACGGTACAGACGGCAAAGATTGTTTTTCATTTTTTTAAGTGACGTTAGAGCACAGCATCTAGCAGGACACATGAACATCAAACCATGACGTGTTCAGCTCACGGAGATTTTGAATTCGACACGGCCGTGCTGCCTTACTTTCATCCGTGCTACCTTACTTTCATCGTAGGTGGAGTTATAAAGAACTTACACAACTGTACTGAAAAATTTACACAAAGGACCCTAGAAAGTAAAAATGAAAAGTAATCAAGTCCTTCTTAGGTTCACCACCGGCCGTCCTTCCTCTCGCCAGGGACAAAACCACAGGGCCTCCACTTCCACCGCTTTGCCCTGCTCGTCGCGCCGTCGCTCGAACCTACTCGCCGCGCAGCCGCCCGACCCTGGTCTCCGCACCGTCGCCCAGCCATGCTCGCCGCGCTGCCACACGGCCCGGTCCGCCCGCTCCCTGCTAGCGCGAACCGCCTGCGCGTTGCTCGCAGCAGCCTCCCACGCCGGCTATGTTGCCCGCACCGGCCCGCAGCCTCCCGTGTCGCTCGCCGCTGCATCGGGCGCAAGCTCACTGCAGCCTCCCGTGCCAGCAGCCGCCCGCGCAGCTCGCGGAAGCCTCCTGCGCCGGCAGCCGCCCATGTCGCTCGCAGAAGCTTCCTGCGCCGGCTATCCTGCCCGCACCAGCTCGCAGCAGCCTCTCCTGGAGAGAGAGGAAGGGAGGATTCAAAGAGGGGGCGGAGCAAAGGAAGGGAAGGCCGGAGGACCCAGGCTGGTGGCGCCGGCGAGTGAATCGGGCGAGCTTGTGGCGCTGGTGAGAGAGAGAAGGGGGGTACGAGAGAGACATGGGGTGGAGTGGGAGCGGGTGGATAAGGTGGGGTGGGTGGGCTGCGGTTGGTGGGGTGAGGATAGATCAGAAACATGGGGTGGTGTGAGGCTGCGAATCTATGGTGGATATTGCTGCCACGTCATCGATCCGTGGGATCGATCCGTGGACTGTGTTTCTTCTTTGCCGTCTGCGCTTTTTATTACAGACGGCAAAGTGTATACTTTGCCGTCTGTAATAAAAAACACAGATGGCAAGAACCTTTGCCGTCTTCATATTTTATTATACACAGCAAAATGAGCTCTTTGCCGTCTATAATAAAAAACGCAGACGGCAAAGATCTTTGCCGTCCTCATATTTTATTATAGACGGCAAAGTGAGCTCTTTGTCGTCTGTGTTTCTTTTCGCAGACGGCAAAGTTAATTTTACCGTTAGTTTTTCTTTGCCGTCTGCTAATGACGGCAAACTCTTTCTTTGCCGTCTAGCCCGACAAAAAGCTGACGGCAAAGCCTCCCCCTGACGGCAAATTACATGTTTCCTGTAGTGTCATATATTTAACAGATACTTACATATGTAAGAAAACAATATCCCACATCTTATTAACTTATAAAAATAATTTCTTAACAATAAAATCCTGGATTGTTTTGGCAGGAAAATCCTAGTGATTGTGTACAAAAGCTTGGTAAGATTTAAGGATGAATGTAATAATATCAGTTATTATTTAAATATATTTATAACAAAATGCTCAGCCCCTTTTTATTTTTTGATAACATTGCTGGCCCAACCCAACATTATAATTAGAATTAGCCCAGCAAAATCATGTATTTGGAGAAAGTGCAAATGGCTTGTAATTTTTTAGGAAACAAAATAAATGGGCCGCATGGACGCTACATTATTTGTTCACCCAGCCCAGCTAATGGTTGTAATTCAAAAAAAGATCAAATTGACTGTAAATTCTATCGTGCAAAAAAAAGACAGTAAATTCTAAAAAAAATGGGTTGAATACGTGCCACATTTTTGGAGGCTGAAATGTGGGCCAGTAGGTCGAAGCCAACGCAAGTCGTTGTCAATTTAGTCAACAAATGATTCTGACATGTTAGCCGTTGGATTTACATCCAACGACCGGCATCCATCTTCAATCTATTGTCTTCTTCCTCCAGCGCCGCCAGGACCACCTCTCGCCTCCTGCTGCTAGCAGCTCTGCTTAGCACGCTTCGCTATGAAGCGCTACTCCATCGTTGGCCAGGCCATCCCTCCACCCCTCCACACCTCCTGTTCTTCTCCAGCGACTGCCGAACCACACCACACTAGAACCAGTTAACCCTCGTACACCTCTCCGTCTGCGACTCTACTCCCACGTCTTCCCATTTCCGGCTCATTGCTGTCCGGGGCCTCACCGTCGTCCACCACCTTGGATGCGCTCGGCGCGACATGGTCAACTTGGTCAACAAACGACACCATCAGAAGTAGACTGTGCGTGGAGAGGCTAACAGCTGGGTCCACGACCGCACACAAGGAAATGCCTCCTTATTACTCGCAAAATAATGATTCCTCCACCTGACATCTGGGACCCACCAGAAGGGCCTCTGTATTTCGCGAAAAAAACGTGCCCCCCGCTGACAGGTCAGACCCACCAGCTATCTTCGAACGCAAGGAGGTGCCTCCTTATTACGCACAAAAAATTGAATACTCCCCCTGCCAGCTGGAACCCAGCATAGTGGGAGGCTGACTTGTGGGCCTACCAAGTTGACAGGGACGGAGGGCTTTGTCAACTTAGTCAATATGAACGATTCTAGCTCCTATTACCGTACAATGTTCATCCAATTACCGTAGTGCTTCTTCAACCTCTGGTCTTCTTGCTCCAGCCGCACAAACCAGCGTCGGTCATGCCGCGTGCTCCTGCCTCTCGTGGCCGGCTGTGATGCCGCGGAGGCCTCATCGCCCCCTACTACTCCCACCACTGGCCAGGCCATCCCTCTACTCACCCACACCGCCTGTTATTCTGCGGCGACAGCAGCCTCACACCGCAGCCGAACCAGTGAACCCTCATACTCCTCTTCGTGTAGGCATCCACTGCTGCGTCTTCCCCGGCTCCGTGGTGTCCCCTTCCTAGGCCTCGCCGTCGTCCACCGCCGTGGTGCTCTCGGCACGACATGGTCAATGTGGTCAACGACCGAATTCCATTGGAAGAGTACTGTACGTGGAGAGGCTGACAGCTGGGTCCACGGCAGCCGCAAGGAAGTGCCTCCTTATTACGCGGAAAATAATTATTCCTCCACCTGACAGCAGGGACCCACCGGACGGGCCACCGTATTTTGCAAAAAAAAAAATTTCCCCCCTGACTGCTGGGACCTACCAGCTACATCTTCTCACGCAAGGAAGTGCGTCCATATTGCGGGCAAAAAAATGATTCGCCCCTGACTGCTGGGACCCACCAGCTATATCTTCGCACGCAAGGAAGCGCGTCCGGGCAAAAAAAACGATTCGCCCCCCTGACTGCTGGGACCCACCAGCTACATCTTCGCACGCATGGAATTGCCTGACAGTCGGGACCCACCTGGTCAAAGCGTATGTAGTGTTGTCATTCTGGTCGCGAACATGTACATACATAGTGGTCGATGTAGAGGTGTGCATGTGTCAGAGTAGAGGCGCGCACGTGTCATAGTAGAGGCGCGCACGTAGCATGTACATGTACGGTCAGGGCTCGTGTACATGGCTGGGTCGGAATGGAGAAACCGCATCGTCGTTGTGTTCATGGAGAGGTAACGGAATGCGTCGTGTTCATGGGGAGGAAACGGAATGTGTCGTGTTCATCTGGAGGCAACAGAACGCGTGGGAGCCAACCGGCTTGGATGGAACAGGCGATGGAAACGAGGCCTGGCGTACCGCAGAATGGAGGAAACGGCCTTGTGTTCGACCGGCCATGTTCAAAACAGGATCATGTTCATCGGGAGGGGTGTGGCGTACCGCAAAACGGAGGAAACGGACCTCCTACAGTCAAAACGGGGGTCCTGTTGATCGAGAGGGGTGTGGCGTACCGCAAAACGGACGAAACGGACTTCTGTTGGAGCGCTACGGTTGAAACGGGGTTCCTGTTCATCGGGGGGGGGTGGCGTACCGCAAAACGGGACTCCATGGGATACTGTTCATCTCCACCATCGACCTCCTCCAGCCTCCACGGGCTACCGTCGACCTCCTCCAGCATCCACGGGCTCCTGTTCATCCAGCCTCTACTACGCGCTACTCCATCGGCTACTGTTCAACCACCCCTCCACGGGCACCCCTCCACCGTCTACTGTTCATCCAGCTCTCCACGGGGTCGTCCTATTCATCCAGCCCTCCACGGGGTCGTGTTCATCCAGCCCCAACCGGCTCGATCGAGGCAATGCCACGGGGTCCTATTCATCCACCCCCACCGCTCACTGTTCATCCAACCCCCCCCCCCCCCCCCCCCCGCAACACTCACTGTTCATCCGGAGAGGCAGCATCGATCGGCTTCAGTTAGCAGCAGTAACAAAGGAATCACTCGATCGGGTTCAGTTAACAGCCATCGATCGATCGCTCGGGTTCAGTAACACGTAGCATGCAGTGCAATTGCTCGGGTTCAGGTAGAGCCCAACGCCTCACTCGGGTTTAGTTAGAGCCAACGCCTCGCACACACGCGCGTACGTGTACGAGAGAAACGCGCATCGCTCGGCCCTCGACCGCCCACCATAACCGGGAACTCCCCGAAATTTTCCTCGCCCTCGCTTCTACCACGGTTTTTTCCGTCATGGACGGCCCAAAGAATGTCATGCAGCTGCGTCCTAGGCCCGCCCAAGACGAAAAGCCCATTTTCTGTCATGATTTTTTTGTCATAGAAGTAGGAGCCCACCACATCTATGATGATACCGGGTTTTGTCACAATTATCGTCATAGAAGTGTCATAAGTATGACAGAAATTTTTTTTGTTCGGCCCAAAATGTCACGGATGTGTCTTTTTTTTGTAGTGTAGGGGGATGATATTGAAACCACTTCTCCTTAGGGAGACCAACATGAGTAGCAAATGATTCACAAAAAGAGGCTACTATCTCAGAGTCAAGTCTGTATTTAGTGCAAAACTTGTGAAAAGCATCGGTATTCATAAAAGATTTAACACAATTAAACTCAAGCTTAATACCCAACTCTTTACCTTCATCGAGTTCCCAATCTTTAGAGTTGCATTTAATTCTTTCTAAAAGATCCCAATCTTCAGAGCTGCGTTTAATTCTTTCTAAAAGTTCCCAATCTTCAGAGTTTCATCTTTACCTTTGTCGAGTTTCCAATCTTCAGAGTTGCGTTTAATTCTTTCTAATGCTTTATGAGGTTGTCTACTAAACTTGATGAACTAGATGCATAGGATAATTTTTTTGGTGAAATTACAATTTCAATCGATTCCACTTCGAAGATCCATTGTCATCGCATAGCCTATACCATGCCAATGCTTTTCCCTTCATAGATAAAGGGAAAACCTTCTTCTTAGCTTCATCTCCAGGTAAACCTGCAATCTTAAATAATCCACTAATTTCATCCACATAGATCAAGTGCATATCAGGATGTTCTATTCCATCTCCTGCATAAGGATTAGCTAGGAGTTGTTCTATCATACCCGAAGGAATTTCATAACCAATATTTTCAGTAGGTGCAGTAGGTTGAGGGGAAGCTAATTGTGCTTCTGATTGAGGTGAATATACCCCGAACAAACCCCTCAAAGGATGGTTTTCCATAGTAGCAAGTGACAATAAATTTTAGCACATAGTAATAATTTTTCCTTACCAATTTCCACTTACTAAGAGTGCTTCACTCCCCATCAACAGTGCCAGAAAAGATTCTTGACGATCCACAAGTATAGGGGATCAATCATAGTCCTTTTGATAAGTAAGAGTGTCGAACCCAACGAGGAGCAGAAGGAAATGACAAGTGGTTTTTAGCAAGGTATTTTCTACAAGCACTGAAATAATCGGTAACAGGTAGTTTCAGAGCAAGATAATTTGTAACAGACAAGTAATGGTAACGTTAAATAAAGTGCAGCAAGGTAGCCCAATCCTTTCATGGCAAATGACAGGCCAAAACGGTCTCTTATAATAAGCAAAGCGTTCTTTAGGACACACGGGAATTTCATCTAGTCACTTTCATCATCTTCGTTTGATCCGCGTTCACTACTTTGATAATTTGATATGTGGGTGGGCCGGTGCTTGGGTGTTGTTCTTAATTGAACAAACCTCCCACTTATGATTAACCCCATCGCAAGCATCCGCTACTACGAGAAAATTAATAAGATAAAATCTAACCATAGCATTAAACATTTGGATTTAAATCGGTCCCTTACAAAGTAGTGCATAAACTAAGGTTTAAGCTTCTGTCACTCTAGCAACCCATTGATACGTCTCCAACATATCTATAACTTATGAAGTATTCATGGATTGTTTACAATAGTTTTATATGACTTTGATATGATTTGATTAGAACTAACCCGGATTGACACTGTTTTCAGCAGAACAACTGTGGTGTTGTTTTTGTGCAGAAATAAAAGTTCTCGGAATGCGCTGAAAATCAACGTAGAATTTTTTGGGAAAATATAAAAAATACTAGAACGAAAGTCTACCGGAGGGGAGTCCCATGGGCTCCACGAGGGTAGGGGCGCGACCACCCCCCTGGGGCGCGCCCCTGTGCCTATAAATACCCAAACCTCCAGAAAATAACCTAGACCAGAAGTTCCACCGCCGCAAGCCTCTGTAGCCACGAGAAATCAATCTAGGCCCTCTCTGGCACCCTGCCGGAGGGGGCCATCATCACCGGAGGCCATGGGAAAGGATCCCGGAGGGGGCCATCATCACCATGAAGGCCAAGGACCAGAGGGGGAACCTCTCCCTATCCAGGGGGGAGGCCATGGAGGAGGAAGCACAAGGGGGAGAACTTCTCCTCCTCTCTCTCGGTGGCGTCGGAGTGCCATCGGGAGGGGAATCATCGCCGCGGTGATCGTCTTCATCAACATCACCATCATCATCACCATCCTCATCTCTTTTACGTGGTCCACTCTCCCGCACCCCGCTGTAATCCCTACTTGAACATGGTTCTTTATGCCACATATTATGATCCAATGATGTGTTGCCATCTTATGATGTTTTGAGTAGATATCCTTTGTCTTTGGGTTGATTGATGATCTAGATTGGTATGAGTTGTATGATTTTTTTTGGTGTTGTCCTATTGTGCCCTCTGTGTTGTGCGAGCGTGAGGGATTCCCGCTGTAGGGTGTTGCAATATGTCCATGATTTACTTATTGTCTGCGTTGCTTGAGTGATAGAAGCATAAACACGGATAAGTGGGTCACGGCGTATGGGAATAAAGGGGACTTGATATGTTAATGCTATGGTTGGGTTTTACTTTAATGATCTTTAGTAGTTGTGGATACTTGCTAGAGTTCCAATCATAAGTGCATATGATCCAAGAAGAGAAAGTATGTTAGCTTATGCCTCTCCCTCATATGAAATTGCAACAGTGATTACATGTCTTGTTAACAATTGCGTAGGATAATTCCGCACACCGACCCATCATTATTCCACACTCGCTATTTATAATATTTAGTAATATATTATAAATTTATGATAAGAGCACCTACTTTTACATTTTAGCTCTTTGATATCATACAAAGTTATCCTCTTCATACCCACAACGTAGTTTTATTTCTCGTTTCTAGTTGGAAGCAAACGTTCGGTGTACGTAGAGTCGTATCAGTGGCAGATAGGACTTGAGAGAATATTGATCTTGCCTTTGGCTCCTTGTGGGTTCGACACTCCATGCTTAACAGTTTTCCCTTTGGAAATTGCTATGGTGATTTCCTGCACTTGGGGATTATCAAGCTCTTTTTCGGTGTCGTTGCCGGGGAGCAATAGCGCGGGGTTGATATTCTCGTGTGTGCTTGTTTGCTTTCTTCACTAAGCAGTTTTTGTTTTCCCTTTTTGATTTTCTTAGTTGTGGGTGAAACATACAAAAAAATCAAAAAAAATAAAATACAAAAGATGCACTTACCTCATATGCCTAAAAAGTTTTTTCAAGAAGAGAAGTGATTGGAAAGTTATGCATTGGAGAAGTGAGGGTCGACCTTGAGCACTTGTGTTAATGCTCATGGAAACAATGTAGAATTTTTCATGGAAGTTTCTCTGTAAATAATTATCCCCTTGTATATATCCTTTCTATTATAAAAATAATGTGCCAAGCTTTGGTTTTAGGATGATTAGATTGCTTGTTTACTATGTGTAGTACAAAAACAGAAACTTTGGCTGTAGAATGTGAATTTACGTTTTTTACTGGAAAGTCAAATGGGTCTGAAACTTTTTGGATATTACTTATGTACAGATTTTTTAAATTTTAATATTTTATTTAGAATTTTTGGAGTTACAGAAGTTTACTAAATTTCCAGATTACTACAGACTGTCCTGTTTTTGACAGATTCTGTTTTCTATGTGTTGTTCGCTTATTTTGATGAATCCATGGGTAGTATCGGGGGGTATGAACCATGGTGAAGTTGGAATACATTAGATAAAGTGCTAATATTAAATTGAAATGAGTTTGCAACAGTACCTAAAGGTACTGATTTGCTTTATTATACTAACGGATCTCACAAAGCTTTCGTTAAGTTTTGTGTGGATGAAGTGTTCGAAGAACGAGGAGTTACCAATGTGAGACGAATAAAGAGAGGCAAGAGTTAAAGCTTGGGGATGACCAAGGCACACCAATTAAATACGTCAAGGATACTCAAGCATCTAAGCTTGGGGATGCCCCGGTTGGCATCCCATCTTTCTTCTTCAACAATTATTGGTATACCTCGGTTTTTGTTTTGTTCACATGATTTGTGTCCCTTGTGTTTTTCTTTTTCTTTAGGAAGCATGCTAGTATGAGATAGCCCTTCATTAATTTATAGATTGATCCATGTGCTTCACTTATATCTTTTGAGTATGGTTTTACATAATGCTTCGTGTGCTTCACTTATATATTTTGAGCTTGGATATTGGTTAGTCTATATTAATTGTAGAATGCTCCATGATCTTCACTTATATATTTTGGAGTATGAATAATACTATAATCTAAAGTGGGTTTGGAAGAGTGTCAACTTTAGGAATTAGTGATCCCACTATTTTGGAGGGTGTTGAATCTTAGTGTGATATTTATGAAAGTGGGTTTGGAAGAGTGTCAACTTTAGTTAGTAATGGTTCCACTATTTCGGAAGAGGTTCCAATTGATTATGAGAACAAAGTT
Organism: Triticum timopheevii; assembly: GCA_963921465.1. NCBI lineage: Eukaryota > Viridiplantae > Streptophyta > Magnoliopsida > Poales > Poaceae > Triticum > Triticum timopheevii. The sequence continues at coordinate 114,237,156 of OY997270.1, forward strand.
GCTATCTATGATGATTAATGTGATTACATGTATGATATAAAATTTTAACCATGAAACTTGTCATCATGATTTTAATTTTCAATTGGATTATGCATCACATGACGGTTATTTTGTTGAGTTTGCTCCCACTATTCCGAATGAGAAGAATTTTTGCTTATGTGGAGAGTAGTAAAATTTCTATGCTTGTAGATCATGAAAAGAATGCTTTATGTGATGGTTGTACTGTTAAATTCATTCATGATGCTACTGAAAATTATTATGAGGGAGGAATATATGCTTGTAGGAGTTGCAATAATTTCAAGTTTCCTCTCTACGTGCTTAAAGTTTCGAAGTTATACTTGTTTTCCCTTCCTATGCTAGTTGATTCTTCTTCCCTTAAATTGTGTGCTCACAAAATCCCTAGGCATAGGGAGTAGGTTAGGTTTAAATTTGCTAGTAATATTCTTCATGATTCTCTCTTTATGTTTCAATTCTTATCTTTTATGTGAGCATCATTGAAATCATCATGCCTAGCTAAAAGGAATTAAAGAAAAGCGCTTGTTGGGAGACAACCCAATATTTATCTTTAATGTTTTTGTGTTTCCACATGATTAAGCTAATGTAGTAATCATGTTTTATAGCTTTTGTTTCAATAAAGTGCCAAGTAAGACCTTTGGGAAGACTTGGGTGAAAGTTAATGTCATCTTGCTATAAAAAACAGAAACTTTGCGCTCACGAGATTAGCTGTCATATTTTACAGAAGAGTGATTTTGAGTTAATTATTTTTGCAGAAGATTAATAGACAAATTCATCACGTCCACCTATTTATTTAAGAATTTTTGGAGTAGCATAAGTATGGTTGTTGTTCAGATCATTACAGACTGTTCTGTTTCTGGCAGATTCTGTTTTTAATGCATAGTTTTCTTATTTTCTAGTTTCTATGGCTTATATTGCACAATATAAATTGAAGAAATGATATGGTACTGTAGGAATTTTGTGATAAAAATTATGAATCTTGTATTTGACAATACCAAAGTGAATGATTTCCTCTTTATCATACTAACCCATCTCACGAAGTTCCGTTAAGTTTTGTGTGATTGATGTTTTCAAGTTTTGAGTGAGATATCGACATGAGGAGAATAAGGTGTGGAAAGACCCTAATCTTGGGGATGCCCAAGGCACACCAAGTTAATATTCAAGGAAGATTCAAGCGCCTAAGCTTGGGGATGCCCCGGAAGGCATCCCCTCTTTCGTCTTCAAAACTATCAGTATACCTTACTCGGAGCTATATTTTTATTTGTCACATGATATGTGTTTTGCTTGGACCGTATTTTCAATTTTACTTGATGTTTGAATAAAATCATTGGACCTGAAATATTGAACTAAAAAGAATCCTCCCATGGCTAGTTAATTATTTGACTACTCAGTGTTCTTCACTTATATCTTTCTGGAGTAGTTTGTCATTTACTCACGTGCTTCACGTATATCCTAAGAGTAAATGGTTGAATGAATTGAATATCATAAATCTGAATTTATATATATTTTTCATATGCTTATAACATAGGGAGTAATGACTTCACACATAATATGTATAGGTAGTAAACTTATTAAAAGTTAGCAAACGCAAAATTGGTCACTTGAACAATTCATGAAAGAATATTGAAGGAAGAGAGATTTCACATATAAATATACTATCTTGGACATCTTTTGTAATTGTGAGCACTCATTAAAATATGACATGCTAAAAAGTTGATGTTGGACATGGAAGACAACTTAATGCGTTATGTTTTCCTATATCTGAAACGTTATATTACCTTGGATCATCCAACATGTTGAGCTTGCCTCTCCCTCTCATGCTAGCCAAATTCTTTGCACCAAGTAGAGATACTACTAGTGCTTCCAAAAATCCCTTAAATAAGTTTTGCCATGAGAGTCCACCATACCTACCTATGGATTGAGTAAGATCCTTCAAGTAAGTTGTCGTCGATGCATGCAATAAAAATTGCTCCTTAAATATGTATGATCTATTAGTGCGAAAAAAAAAAGCTTTATACGAACTTGTGATAGGGAAGAAATAAAAGCGACAGACTGCATAATAAAGGTCTTTATCACAAGCGGCAATATAAAGTGACGTTCTTTTGCATTAAGATTTTGTTTATCCAACCATAAAAGTGCATGACAACCTATGCTTCCCACTGCGAAGGGCCTATCTTTTACTTTTATCTTCTACCCTTATACAAGAATCATGGTGGTCATCACCTTCCCTTTTTCCTTTGGCAAGCACTTTGTATTGGAGCGATCCGGATATATATATCCACTTGGATGTAGGTTTTCATAAATTATTATTGTTGACATTACCCTTGAGGTAAAAGGTTGGGAGGCGAAACTATAAGCCCCTATCTTTCTCTATGTCCGATTGAAACTTTGAAACCATAAATATCACATGAGTGTTAGCAATTGTGAAAAATTAAATGATAGTTGAGTATGTGGAGTTTGCTGAACCAAAGCTCTTACATAGACCCTTCCCAAAAATAATATGAATTGCAATTGTTTGATGACTAAGTGCATGGTTTGTTAGTTTTCAAGAAAGTTTATGATCTATACTTTAATTTGTGAATAGCTTGTTACTTGATCATGAAAAGTTCTATGAGTTGAGATACTGTTATGATATATAATGATGCTAGGAAAGGTAATTGAAACTATCATTGATCAAACTTAAGCGCTTGCTAGCATTCACACTTCATAAATTATTTCTTTTATCATTTACCTACACAAGGACGAGCAGGAATTAAGCTTGGGGATGCTGATACGTCTCCAAAGTATCTATAATTTATGAAGTATTCATGCCATGTTTACAATAGTTTTATATGATTTTGATATGATTTGATTAGAACTAACCCGGACTGACGTTGTTTTCAGCATAACTACTGTGGTGTTGTTTTTGTGTAGAAATAGAAGTTCTCGGAATGCGTTGAAAATCAACGGAGATTTTTTTGGGAAAATATAAAAAAATATTGGAACAAAAATCTACTGGAGGGGAGTCCTGTGGGCTCCACGAGGGTGGGGGGGCGCGCCCACCCCCCTGGGGCGTGCCCCTATGCCACGGGGACTCCCTGTGGGGTGATATGTCTCCAAAGTATCTATGATTTTTGATTGTTCCATGCTATTATATTACCCGTTTTGGATGTTTATGGGCTTTACTTTACACATTTATATCGTTTTTGGGACTAACCTACTAACCGGAGGCCCAGCCCATATTGCTGTTTTTTTGCCTATTTCAGTATTTCAAAGAAAAGGAAAATCAAACGGAGTCCAAACGGAATGAAACCTTCGGGAGCGTGAATTTTGGAACGAACGTGATCCAGAGGACTTGGAGTGCAAGTCAAGAATCAGTCAAGGCGGCCACGAGGGTGTAGGGCGCGCCCACCCCTACTGGGCGCGCCCCCTATCTCATGGGCCCCTCGGGCATCCACCGACCTACTTCTTCCTCCTATATATACCCACGTACCCCGAGAACATCAAAGGCGACCACGAAAAACTATTTCCACCATCGTAACCTTTTGTATCCGCAAGATCCCATCTTGGAGCCTTTTGTTGACGCTCCACCGGAGGGGGAATCGACCACGGAGGGCTTCTACATTGTCGGTGTCAAAACCGGCGGATCGCGGGTAGGGGGTCCCGAACTGTGCGTCTAGGCGGATGGTAACAGGAGACAAGGGACACGATGTTTTTACCCAGGTTCGGGCCCTCTCGATGGAGGTAAAACCCTACTCCTGCTTGATTGATATTGATGATATGGGTAGTACAAGAGTGGATCTACCACGAGATCAAGGAGGCTAAACCCTAGAAGCTAGCCTATGGTATGATTGTTGTAATGGTTGTTGTGTCCTACGGACTAAAGCCCTCCGGTTTATATAGACACCGAAGAGGGATAGAGTTACACAGAGTCGGTTACAATGGTAGGAGATCTACATATCCGTATCGCCAAGCTTGCCTTCCACGCCAAGGAAAGTCCCATCCGGACACAGGACGGAGTCTTCAATCTTGTATCTTCGTAGTCTTGGAGTTCGGCGGACGATGATAGTCCGGCTGTCCGGACACCCCCTAGTCCAGGACTCCCTCAGTAGCCCCTGAACCTGGCTTCAATGACGATGAGTCCGGCGCGCAGAATGTTCGGCATTGCAAGGCGGGTTCCTCCTCCAAATAATCCATAGAAGATTGTGAACACCAGGATAGTGTCCGGCTCTACAAAATAAATTCCACATTCCACCGTAGAGAGAATAATATGTACACAAGTTCAATCTGCTGACGTATTATGTAGCATGACGTCACGCCACTACCAAGCCTTTACTTGAATTGTTTTTTATTATACCACCTCAGCGCGTTTAGCGAAGCGGTTTCCTTAGCACGTCTTGTCGAAGCAGAGATCGTGTTCCCCTTATTTCGGGATTCTCATCAATACGGACGTGGGTAACCCAACCGCGCCATTGATGGTGGCGCTTGGGAGATAAGCGAGTTTTACCAGGCCGGTGGGGACGCATAGTCTTCGTCCGCCTATATATAAGGGGATAAGGATCCGCCTTTTTACCTACGCCTTCTTCCTCCTTTGCTTATCCATCTCCGTGCATTCTCGAGCTCCAGCGCCCAAGTCCGTGCGTCTCGTCTCCACCTTCTCCGACCATGTCCGGAGCGGGAGGTAAATGGTTGGCCTCCACCATTCAGGAGGAGCACATCGCCAAACTGCGCAACGCCGGATACCTTTCCGGCGACATCGTGCACCGGCTGCCCGACAAGGGGCAGCTCATCCCCACCCCCAGGCCCCATGAGAGGGTTGTTTTCCTTCCCCACTTCCTCCGCGGACTGGTCTTTCCACTTCACCCTTTTGTCCAGGGGCTCATGTTCTACTACGGCCTAGATTTCCATGATCTGGCGTCGAACTTCATCCTCAACATCTCGGCGTTTATCGTCGTGTGCGAGGCCTTCCTCTGCATCCAGCCCCACTTCGGCTTATGGCTCAAGACCTTCAATGTCAAGCCGAAGGTAGTGAAGGGCACGTAGGCGGAGTGCGGAGGCGCCATGTTGGGCAAGATGCCCAACGTCCTCTGGTTCGAGGGGGCCTTCGTGGAGTCCGTCAAGGGGTGGCAGTCGGGGTGGTTCTACATCACCGAGCCGCGCGACCCTACGTGGGCGGCGGGCCCCGAGTTCAGATCTGGTATCCCTGTGCAGCTCACCTCCTAGAAAGAGAAGGGCTTGCTATGGGGTAGTTCGAAGGAGCTGACGGGACTCCAAGCCTGTATCCAGAAGCTGGTGAACAAGAAGCTCAGGCTTGTTAATGTGGTCCAAGTCATGCTCGTCCGCCGGATTCTCCCATGCCAAGAACGGGCATTCAACCTGTGGGAGTTTGATCTGGCACAGCACCAGGTGTTGAGCGGGCTCTTCGACATGATGTACGAAGGCGCCTGGAGGGTGCTGTTTAAGGGCGCCGAAGCCCCCGCATCCGAGACGGAAGATCGCGGATTTCACTCGCAGCGTCCAGCTGACGAGGTAAGTGATTCTACCCCTTTACGGGACACTTTTTATTAATAATTCGACCCTAAGCGGGTTTCAATCTCCCTTTTCCTTTGACAGGACTAGATGAAGAAGGCCGAGTAGCTCATCTGCCCGGCTCCCCTGCCAGAAAACCCAGTGGACGCCCGTCTAGCGGGGCTGCTGGTTCCGGCACCACACGTGGTGCCGGAGAAGAAGGCCAAGAAGGTGGCCACGGGTACTCAAAAGAGTTCCCGTTTTCAGGTGTCCGACGACTCCGAGGCGGATTCCTCCACCGAAGACGAGGAGGAAACAGAGGAGGGAGAGAGGAAGAGGAAGGCCTCCCCAACAGGGGAGGCCGAAGGGTCCAAGAGGGGAAGAGCTATTCCCCCGGACAGCTCCACCAACGCCAACGTTGGCGAAGAAGAGTGGCCCTCAAGGGCCAGGCCTCCGGTGAGATCATAAGTATCCGGATTCCTGAGTGATTTATAATTTCTTTTCATGTCACATAGTGTCCTTCTAACGCCGCATACTGCCTGCAGTCCGGTCGACGATGATCTCCCCGCTTCGTCGAGCGGGTCGTTGGCTCCGTCGGATGTGGATTCCATTCCGACTGCCTCCACCCCTCGCGCCGCTGAGGACGCCGAGGTGGGATCCCAGGAGAGGACCCATCAGGAGGAGGCTCCAGAGGCGCCGCAAGGCAGCCTCCCGGACTTTGCGCCGGACTCCGCGCCGGAACCCGCAATGGTTCCGGAGTCCGGCAGGCGGCCCCTTTGCAAGAAGGGCAAGACCGTGACGCCGGCGGCCCCTGTCCAACCGAAGGCGCCGGACAACTTGTTGGAGGCGCTCAAAGGCGCTTCCATCGAGGAAGAACACCACACTATCATGAGTGCGGTGATTCAGAAGGTTCAGCTCGCCAAGAGCAGGCTGACCGAAGCCTGCAGCAGCCTTCTAACAGGCTTTGAGGTAAGAAGTTAAAATTATGTAATGTAATACCGCATAGACAGCAGCCCCTGATGCTCGGTTCGGTGTTCGGAAAGAAAAGCTGGACTGAGGATCTAAAAAGATACACGCATGGTTACTAAAAATTATGTCAATATGGGTTTGCAGGCTGCGCTGCTGACCTCTTCCGCACTAACTGCGGAGGTCGGTGCTTTAAAGCAGGATCTCGAGCGGTCCGAGCAAGAGCTCGACTGTGCCAAGAAGCAGCTCGAGGAGAAAGAAGGTGAGTAACACCACTTTGAATAGTTACCTTACAGAAAAGGATTTAGCTTGCAATAAAAATAACAAGGATAACGTGGGTACTGCAGGGGCCACAAACAAGGTGTCCACCCTGAAGGAGGCTGTGTCCACGGCCGAACGCAATGCGGCCGCGGAACGGGCAGAGCGAGAGAAGCAGGAGGCGCGGGTGGCGGAAGTGCGGCAAGAGCTCCAGGCTCTCATGGAAAAGCATGAGAGTTTGGAGCGCGACTCAAAGACTCGAGAGTCCGAGCTTGCCTCTGCTCTCGAAAGTGCCAAAGCCGCCAAGGCCGAGGCCCATAAGGCCCTTCAGGAGGTTGAGTATGTGAAGAAAATAGCGGCGGATAAGGCATTTTTCATGCAAAGCAAGCATGTTAATGTAAACTACCTGACACTTACCCGAATTCAGAGCTCTCCAGGGGCGTTTGCAGATCTGCCCCGCAGTGTATCCGATACCGCCGCATTCTACCGTGGCGAGGAGGGGAGCTCAACGGAGAAGGTCTTCTGGTCTCATTACGCTGAGGCCGGCCTTCTGGTGCCCCCTAGCGACCAGCTGAAGCAGCTGGTCGAGCTCCACAAGGTAGCCGAGCAGGCCATGAAGGGCCTCATAGTCCGGCTGTGGCCTGGAGAGGCCATGCCTGGGAGCAACTTCGGCCTCGTGCGGCGGTTGGTGGATGCGTGCCCCTGGGTGGAGGTCATCAAGCGCTCCGCCTGTATTGAAGGCGCTCATCGGGCCCTTGCCCGCGCAAAGGTGCACTGGGGCAGGCTGGATGCGGAGAGGCTTCTCACTGACGCGCCGCCAGTGGGCAAGGAGTATCGTACGCTCGAGATGTACTATAAGACTATCCTGAAGGGTGCCCGCAAGATTGCGGATGAGTGCCCCAGAGATGTAATTATTGAGTAGACTCGCTATGTATTATCATGTGCGCTGAAAACTTTGTTCATATGCACTAAGCAACGCTTGTTTGATTTAAAATATTACCTTCTGTGCGGCCGTTTATAAAATCTGAGAGATGGCAAGTCGTCGGCTTCGGCCCCCAAGCCACGAGTGCTGGGGTGTTCGGGATAAACTTGAGCACTCTTGTTCCCATTCTTGGGTCCATCTAGGGAGGCGCTCAACACAACGAACAAGGCAACCAGACTTATAATGCTTGAACACTCTCACTTAGCCATAGAATTCTATAATTTTAAATTTCGGCGAAGCCCCTAGTATTCGGAAGACCGAGTTCGAGGCGCTATCCACGCCTTGGCCGGACATTATCCGGTTCTTCGCTTGAAGCGGCATAAGTCTTTAAGGACTCGAAAAGACCTCTCGAACAGCGACCAGTCTCTCGCCTTATCATGACAGTCAGTTTTAGCTTTCTCTAGTGAGGCGCTCGCCCAGCTCAACCGGGGCGCAATCGCAGTGGTTCTCCCAGTGCCACCTTAGCCGACAGAACGGAATGTAAGGTACCAAAATGTGGGAACCGGGCAAACCCAACTATTGAACTAAGACATGATTCGGAGCCGATTCATATAATGCTATAAGTTCGGGGTGCCGCACTTGTGAAAGTGTACGGACTTATCACACCATAATGCGGGGAACATAAGCCCCTGGTGTATTCGGCCGTACCAAAATATACGGGTGCAAGATGTCATTAGTGAACATATATGTAAAGTAATGCAATTACAGGCAAAAAGTGTTGCATTATTTATTCAAGGAATTCTGCTATGAGTGCGGAATGATACAAATAGTGCGGTAAGCAAGGGATTGGACTAATTAAACATGTCCCCCTCCAGGGGTGGGCTGCGGACTGGTGTATATAATCAAATTTAATGCTCGTAATGGAGACCACCTGAGTGTTCGTCGCATCCTTTTTCCCTCCCTAGCTGTTGCATCGTGAGTTCGGCGGGTTCACCGCCGGACAGGGCTTTTGGTGAACGGAGTCCTGTGTATACAAAGAAGGAAAATAAAAAATAAAAAAGAGCGACACACTTGTGAGCCCCTGGTGTGGTCGAGTCGCACTCTGGGTCTGTAGTGGTCGTGCCCCTCCCCCTATGCCCATGGTATCTCCAGAGCGTAATGATGTACGCGGAGGGTTGGTCTTGCAATCATGCGAGGGCTGGGGTTGGGGCTGCATTGCTACGCATGCTCGGAACGTGCCAGGTGGTCTTTGTTGATGTTGCTCCCGGCGCGTTTGGCCGTGTCCGGCCGTTTAGCGGCCGGACTCGAAAATTTCATTAGAAGGCTGCTCTGTACTTCTGCCGCGAGAGCCGCTGTATGTTCCTCCGTTTGGAGGGAGCGTTCCGTATTTCCGTTGACCGTGATGACTCCACGAGGGCCTGGCATCTTGAGCTTAAGGTATGCGTAATGCGGCACCGCATTGAACTTTGCAAACGCGGTTCGTCCGAGCAGAGCATGGTAGCCGCTGCGGAACGGGACTATGTCGAAGATTAACTCCTCGCGCCGGAAATTATCCGGGGATCCGAAGACCACTTCCAGTGTGACTGAGCCTGTACAATTGGCCTCAACACCTGGTATGACGCCTTTGGAGGTCGTCTTTGTAGGTTTCATCCTTGAGGGGTCTATGCCCATCTTGCGCACTGTATCCTGATAAAGCAGGTTCAGGCTACTGCCGCCGTCCATCAGGACTCTCGTTAGGTGAAATCCATCGACGATTGGGTCTAAAACCAATGCGGCGAATCCGCCATGGCGGATACTGGTCGGATGGTCTCTTCGATCGAAAATGATCGGGCAAGAGGACCATGGATTGAACTTAGGGGCGACTGGCTCCATCGCATATACGTCCCTTAGTGCACGCTTTCCGCTCCCTCTTGGGTATATGGGTTGCGTATATCATGTTTACCGTCCGCACTTGTGGGGGGAAACCCTTCTGTCCTCTACTGTTCGGCGGTCGGGTCTCTTCCTCGTCGTCGCTGTGCAGCCCCTTGTCGTTGTTTTCGGCAATTAACTTGCCTGCCTGCTTAAATACCCAACAATCTCTGTTGGTGTAGTTAGCTGGCTTTTCGGGGGTGCCATGTATCTGGCATGAGCGGTCGAGTATTCGGTCCAAATTGGACGGACCCGGAGTGGTTCTTTTGAATGGCTTCTTCCGCTGACCGGGTTTAGAGCCTCGGAATCCGGCGTTGACTGTCGTATCCTCCTTGTTATCGCCGTTAACGCGGCGTTTCTTTTTGCTTCGACGCGACCTGCCATTGTGGTCCTTAGTGTCCGGACTACCAGCATTTTTGCTGAGGTGGTTGCTGCGAGCTAGCCAGCTATCCTCTCCCGCACAGAAGCGGGCCATTAATGATGTGAGGGCTGCCATGGATTTCGGCTTTTCTTGTCCTAGGTGCCGGGCTAGCCACTCGTCGCGGATGTTATGTTTGAAGGCTGCGAGGGCCTCTGCATCCGGACAGTCGACGATTTGATTTTTCTTTGTTAAGAACCGTGTCCAGAATTGCCTGGCCGATTCGTCTGGCTGCTGGATTATGTGGCTTAGGTCATCGGCGTCTGGTGGTCGCACATATGTGCCCTGGAAGTTGTCGAGGAATGTGGCTTCCAGGTCCTCCCAACACTCAATTGACTCTGCGGGCAGGCTGTTAAGCCAATGCCGAGCTGGTCCTTCAAGCTTGAGCGGGAGATATTTGATGGCGTGGAGATCGTCGCCGCGGGCCATATGGATGTGAAGGAGATAATCTTCGATCCAAACCGCGGGGTCTGTCGTGCCATCGTAGGATTCAATGTTTACGGGTTTAAACCCTTTAGGGATTTGATGATCCATTACTTCGTCAGTTAAGCATAGCGGGTGTGCGGCGCCTCTGTATTGAGCAATATCACGACGTAGCTCAAGGGAGCGTTGTCTGCTGTGTTCGGCCCGGCCGGAGTTTATGTATTCGGCTCGACGGTATTCGTCGTGGGTCGTGGGGTGCCCACGTGATCCGTAGATAGATCTGGATTGTCTTGCCTTATCCTCCAATATATCTCGCAAGTCCGGCGCGTTCCCCCGTGGCTTCGTACTCTTCGAGCGATGCCGGGGTGCGGTCTTGATGGAAGGCCTGGATGCCTCTCTATCGCGGCCTCGGGGTGGTCGGTCGGCCGTATTGTGCGTTGGTGATGAAGGTATATATGCTTCCTCTTCTAATCGGGGGAGCAACTTGCGTTTTGGGTAGCTCTTGGAGGGGCGTTCGAGTTCATACTCTTCGGCCGTGAGGACCTCGGTCCATCGGTCGGCCAGCAGGTCTTGATCAGCTTGAAGCTGCTGCTGCTTTTTCTTTAGGCTATTTGCTGTGGCCATTAGCCTGCGTTTGAAACGCTCTTGTTCGACGGGATCCTCAGGCACGACGAATTCGTCGTCGTCGAGGCTTGCCTCGTCTCCGGAGGGGGGTATGTAATTATCATCCTCAACCTCCTCGTCTGTCGCTCTCTCGTGTGGGCTTGCTTCTGCATCCTCCTGCGCTAAATCTTGCTGGAGGGGATTGTCTTCGGCACTTTCTAGGGTGTTATTATCTCATGTGCCGGAATCTCCATTCTTGCTGTGGCGGGATTTAGAGCGGCGCCGCTGACGTCGGCGCTTGGGCTGTTTCTTTAAGGAATCTGCCTCCGCTGCTTCTTCGCCATCCCCATCTTTTGGGGTGTCCATCATGTATATGTCATATGACGAGGTGGTCTTCCAGTGCCCTGTAGGCGCTGGTTCTTGTTCGTCTCCGTCATCGTCATCCATACCGTCGATGTCTTCGGAGTCATAGTCTAGCATGTCGGTTAGATCATCGACAGTGGCTACAAAGTGGGTGGTGGGTGGGGTTTGAATTTCTTCGTCGTCCGCATCCCAACCATCCTGGCCATAATCCGGCCAGGGCTCTCCGGATAGCGAGAGATGCTTTAGCGAATTTAAGATGTCGCCAAAGGGTGAGTGCTGAAAGATGTCAGCAGCGGTGAACTCCATGATCGGTGCCCAATCGGATTCGATTGGCAAGGGCGCAGGAGGTTCGGAGTCCGGCAGGGAGTCCGGCACCTCGGAGTCACGAGCTTTATAGGGGACAAGGTCAGTGTTCGGCTCCATCGCCGTGGAAGTTGCAGCTCCCGAGGAGGTGTCCAGCCACTCGTCCTCGATCTGCGCGATCGGCTCCGAACTATGGGTCGGAGCAGATTCATGTGCGGCCTCCAAGGCACTGTCCGGCGGCAGAGCTAGATCGTGCCCATCGCGACAGTGCGGCACGCTCGGCTGCGGATCAGATCCATCGAAGATCAAGTCCCCGCGGATGTCCTCCGTGAAGTTTAGGCTTCCAAATCTGACCTGACGGCCAAGGGCGTAGCTTTCGATCTGCTCCAGATGGCCAAGTGAATTGGCCCGTAGTGCGAAGCCGCCGAATACGAAGATCTGTCTGGGGAGAAAAGTCTCACCCTGGACGGTGTTGTTGTTGATCGAAGAAGCCATCGAGCCTATCGGTGACGACACAGAGGAACTCTCAATGAAAGCACCAATGTCGGTGTCAAAACCGGCGGATCTCGGGTAGGGGGTCCCGAACTGTGCGTCTAGGCGGATGGTAACAGGAGACAAGGGACATGATGTTTTTACCCAGGTTCGGGCCCTCTCGATGGAGGTAAAACCCTACTCCTGCTTGATTGATATTGATGATATGGGTAGTACAAGAGTGGATCTACCACGAGATCAAGGAGGCTAAACCCTAGAAGCTAGCCTATGGTATGATTGTTGTAATGGTTGTTGTGTCCTACGGACTAAAGCCCTCCGGTTTATATAGACACCGAAGAGGGCTAGGGTTACACAGAGTCGGTTACAATGGTACGAGATCTACATATCCGTATCGCCAAGCTTGCCTTCCACGCCAAGGAAAGTCCCATCCGGACACGGGGCGGAGTATTCAATCTTGTATCTTCGTAGTCTTGGAGTCCGGCGGACGATGATAGTCCGGCTGTCCGGACACCCCCTAGTCCAGGACTCCCTCATACATCAACACCATAGCCCCTCCGATGAGTTGTGAGTAGTTTACCACAGACCTTCGGGTCCATAGTTATTAGCTAGATGGCTTCTTCTCTCTTTTTGGATCTCAATACCATGTTCTCCTCGATCTTCTTGGAGATCTATTCGATGTAACTCTTTTTGCTGTGTGTTTGTCGAGATCTGATGAATTGTGGGTTTATGATCAAGTTTATCTATGACAAATATTTGAATCTCCTCTGAATTATTTTATGTGTGATTAAGTTATCTTTGCAAGTCTCTTCGAATTATCGGTTTGGTTTGGCCTACTAGATTGATCTTTCTTGCAATGGGAGAAGTGCTTAGCTTTGGGTTCAATCTTGTGGTGTCCTTTCCCAGTGACAACAGGGGCAGCAAGGCACGTATTGTATTGTTGCCATCGAGGATAAAAAGATGGGGATTATATCATATTGCATGAGTCTATCCCTCTACATCATGTCATCTTTCTTAATGCGTTACTCTGTTTTTATGAACTTAATACTCTAGATGCATGCTGGATAGCGGTCGATGTGTGGAGTAATAGTAGTAGATGCAGGCAGGAGTCGGTCTACTTGTCACGGACGTGATGCCTATATACATGATCATGCCTAGATAATCTCATAATCATTCGCTTTTCTATCAATTGCTCGACAGTAATTTGTTCACCCACCGTAATACTTATGCTATCTTGAGAGAAGCCACTAGTGAAACCTATGGCCCCCGGGTCTATCTCTTATCATATAAGCTTTCAATCTACTTTTATTTGCGTCTTTACTTTTCCAATCTATATTATAAAATACCAAAAATATATTTATCTTATCATATTATCTCTATCAGATCTCACTTTCGCAAGTGGCCGTGAAGGGATTGACAACCCCTTTTTGCGTTGGTTGCGACTTCTTTGTTTGTTTGTGTAGGTGTGTGGGACTTTTGTGGAGCCTCCTACTGGATTAAATACCTTTGTTTTCAAAAACTGAGGGAAATACTTACGCAACTATTGCTGCATCACCCTTTCCTCTTCAAGGAAAACCAACGCAAGCTCAAGACGTATCATGGGGCCCGTTGACTTGTCCTCGACACCAATCTCTTCTATAAATACCCAAACCTCCGGAAAATAACCTAGATCGGAAGTTCCGCCGCCGCAAGCCTCTGTAGCCACGAGAAATCAATCTAGGCCCTCTCTGGCACCCTGTCGGAGGGGGCCGTCATCACTGGAGGCCATGGGGAAGGATCCCGGAGGGGGCCATCATCACCATGAAGGCCAAGGACCAGAGGGGGGACCTCTCCCCATCTAGGGGGGAGGCCATGGAGGAGGAAGCACAAGGGGGAGAACTTCCCCTCCTCTCTCTCGGTGGTGCTGGAGTGCCATTGGGAGGGGAATCATCACCGCGGTGATCATCTTCATCAACATCACCATCATCATCACCATCCTCATCTCTTTTGCGCGGTCCACTCTCCTGCACCCCGCTGTAATCCCTACTTGAACATGGTGCTTTATGCCACATATTATGATCCAATGATGTGTTGCCATCTTATGATGTTTTGAGTAGATATTCTTTGTCTTTGGGTTGATTGATGATCTAGATTGGTATGAGTTGTATGATTTATTTTGGTGCTGTACTATTGTGCCCTTCGTGTCGCGCAAGCGTGAGGGATTCCTGCTGTAGGATGTTGCAATATGTCTGTGGTTTACTTATTGTCTGTGTTGCTTGAGTGACAGAAGCATAAACACGGATAAGTGGGTCACGGCGTATGGGAATAAAGGGGACTTGATATGTTAATGCTATGGTTGGGTTTTACCTTAAGGATCTTTAGTAGTTGCGGATGCTTGCTAGAGTTCCAATCATAAGTGCATATGATCGAAGAAGAGAAAGTATGTTAGCTTATGCCTCTCCCTCATATGAAATTGCAATAGTGATTACCGGTCTTGTTAACAATTGCCTAGGATAATTCCGCACACCGACCCATCAATATTCCACACTCGCTATTTAGAATATTTAGTAATATATTCTAAATTTATGATAACAACACCTACTTTTATATTTTAGCTATTCAATATCATACAAAGTTATCCTGTTCATACCCACAACGTAGTTTTATTTCTCGTTTCTAGTTGGAAGCAAATGCTCAGTGTACGTAGAGTTGTATCAGCGGTAGATAGGACTTGAGAGAATATTGATCTTGCCTTTAGCTCCTTGTGGGTTTGACACTCCATGCTTATCACTTCCACCTTTGGAAATTGCTATGTTGATTCCCTGCACTTGGTGATTATCACCCATCATCTAATAACTACTCCACAATGCATTCCCTTAGGCCCAAAGATGGTGAAGTGCCATGTAGTCGACGTTCACATGACACCACTGAGGGAACCACAACATACATATAATCAAAATATCGAACACATATCAAGTTCACATGATTACTTGCAACATGACTTCTCTCGTGACCTCAAGAACAAAAGTAACTAATCACAAATGATAATCATGCTCAAGATAAGAGGGGTATTAAATAGCATAATGGATCTGAACATATTATCTTCCACCAAATAAACCATATAGTAATCAACTACAAGATGTAATCAACACTACTAGTCACCCACAGGTACCAATCTGAGGTTCTGGTACAAAGATTGAACACAAGAGATGAACTAGGGTTTGAGAGGAGATAGTGCTATTGAAGATGTTGATGAAGATTGCCCTCCCAAAGATGAGAGGGTTGTTGGTGATGACGATGGCTTCGATTTACCCCTTCGGGAGGGAAGTTCCCCCGGCGGAATCGCTCCACCGGAGGGCAAAAGTGCTCCTGCCCAAGTTCCACCTCGAGACGGCGGCACTCCATCCTGGAAGTCCTATCCTTACTTTTTTTCTAGGTCAAAATGACCTATATACCAGAAGATGGGCACCGGAGGTGGGCTGGGCTGACCACAACCCACCAGGGCGTGTGGGGGGCCTGGCGCGCCCTGGTGTCTTGTGATCACCAGGTGGCCCCCCTCTAGTAGTTATTTGCTCCAGTATTTTTATATATGTTCCAAAATAATTCTCCGAAAAATTTTAGCTCATTTGGAGGTGTGCAGAATAGGTATCTCTAACGTAGCTTTCTTAGGTCCAGTATTCCAGCTGCTGGTATTCTCCCTCTTTGTGTAAACCTTGCATATTATGACAGAAAAGGCATTAGAATTACTCGATAAAGCATTAGTATGCATAAAAACATTATAAATAACAGTAGGAAAACATGATGCAAAATGGACGTGTCAACAACCTAGAGCAACAGTATTGTACCATATCTTTGCATCACCCTATAATGAGAATGGGAATAACTTGAGGATATAGTAATAGCAAATTTTCTCATCGTGAGAAAATAGGCTGGCTATTTCATTTAATTTACTAAGATGTGCCACAACAGTTTCACATTCATAGCCATGGAAAGGATCAGATTCAAGCGAAGTGATTAACTCTGGGTCGACAGAGAATTCATAATCCTTATCAGTAACAAACATAGGTGAAGTAGCAAACTTAGGATCACATTTCATTCTAGCATTCAAAGATTTTCTTTCAGTTTGCATAGTAATTTCTTAAGATCATCTCTATCATTGCAAGCAAGAAAGTCTCTAGCTATCTCCTCATCCATAAGATAACACTCTGGTATCTTAGGCATTTCAAATCTAGGAGAGCTAGGTCTAATAGGTGTTTGATAGTCATCAGTTTCAAGGACTTCATCAGTTTCAGCAATTTCATTCTCTTTAATTCTAACAAGTTGTTCATCAAGAAATTCACCTAGTGGCACATTATCATCAGGCAAGGTACTAGCATCATCATAAGCATCATTCATAGCAGAAGTAGCATCATCAATGACTTGCTACATATCAAGATTAATAGCATGTGCTGGTGTTGCAAGTCTACTCAAAATAGACGGTGAATCAAGTGCAGAGTGTGATGGCAAATCCTTACCTCCCCTCATCTTAGAGAAAACGATCTTGATTTTTGTATCCTTCAGATTCTTCATAGTGATAAATAGATAAAAATCCCAAGTGACTCTACAAATATAGCTATGCTCCCCGGCAACGGTGCCAGAAAAATGTCTTGATAACCCACAAGTATAGGGGATCTCAATAGTTTTCGAGGGTAGAGTATTCAACCCAAATTTATTGATTCGACACAAGGGGAGCCAAAGAATATTCTCAAGTATTAGAAGTTGAGTTGTCAATTCAACCACACCTGAAAGACTTAATATCTGCAGCAAAGTATTTAGTAGCAAAGTAGTATGGAAGTAACGGTAACGGTGGCAAAAGTAACAGTAGCAGTTTTTGTAGCAATCTTAACAGTGGCAACGGAAAAGTAACTAAGCAAAGATCAATACATGAAAAGCTCATAGGCAATGGATCAATGATGGATAATTATGTCGGATGCGATTCCTCCTACCACAGTTATAACATAGAGTGACACAGAACTAGCTCCGGTTCATTAATGTAATGTTGGCGTGTATTCCGAATATAGTCATACCTGCTTATGGAAAAGAACTTGCATGACATCTTTTGTCCTACCCTCCCGTGGCAGCGGGGTCCTATTGGAAACTAAGGGATATTAAGGCCTCCTTTTAATAGAGTACCAGACCAAAGCATTAACACCTAGTGAATACATGAACTCCTCAAACTACGGTCATCATCGGGAGTGGTCCCGATTATTGTCACTTCGAGGTTGCCGGATCATAACACATAGTAGGTGACTATTGACTTGCAAGATAGGATCAAGAACTCACATATATTCATGAAAACATAATAGGTTCAGATCTGGAATCATGGCACTCGGGCCCTAGTGCCAAGCACTAAGCATAGCAAAGTAATAGCAACATCCATCTTAGAACATAATGGATACTAGGGATCAAACCCTAACAAAACTAACTCGATTACATGGCAAATCTCATCCAACCCATCACCGTCCAGCAAGCCTATGATGTAATTACTCACGCACGACGGTGAGCATCATAAAATTGGTGATGGAGGATGGTTGATGATGACGACAGCGACGGATTCCCCTCTCTGGAGCCCCGAACGGACTCCAGATCAGCCCTCCCGAGAGAGATTAGGGCTTGGCGGCAGCTCCGTATCGTAAAACGTGATGAATCCCTCTCTTTGAATTTTTTCTCCCCGAACGTGAATATATGGAGTTGGCGTTGAGGTCGGTGGAGCTCCAGGGGGGCCACGAGGTAGGAGGGCACGCCCAGGGGGTAGGGCGCGCCCCCACCCTTGTGGCCAGGGTGTGGGCCCCCTTCGGTTGATTCTTTTGCCAGTATTTTTTATTAATTCCAAAAAGTGGCTCCATGAAGTTCCAGGTCATTCCGAGAACTTTTATTTCTGCACAAAAATAACACCATGGCAATTTTGCTGAAAATAGCATTAGTCCAGGTTAGTTCCATTCAAATCATGCAATTTAGAGTCCAAAACAAGGGCAAAAGTGTTTGAAAAAGTAGATACGTTGGAGACGTATCAAGAACCGGAACAAAGCATTAACACATAGTGAATACATGAACTCCTAAAACTACGGTTATCACCGGAAAGTATCCCAATTATTGTCACACTGGGGTTTACGGATCATAACACGTAATAGGCGAATATGACTTGCAAGATCGGATCTAGAACATAGATATAATGGTGAAAACATAAACGGTTCAGATCCGAAATCATGGCACTCAGGCCCTAGCGACAAGCATTAAGCATAGCAAAGTCATGGCAACATCAATCTCAGAACACAGTGGATACTAGGGATCAAGCCCTAACAAAACTAACTCGATTACATGACGAATCTCATCCAACTCCTCACCGACCAGCGAGCCTACAAAGAAATTACTCACTTCCGGTGGGAAGCATCATGGAATTGGTGATGAACGAGAGTTGGTGATGACGAAGACCAAAGATTCCCCTCTCTGGAGCCCTGAACGGGCTCTAGATCTGGCCTCCTGATGAAGTACAGGAGGTGGTGGCTGTTCCGTATCCTAAAATAGGTATTTATCGAGTTGGAATTAGGGCCAGGGGGCCACGAGGGCCCCACAACCCACCAGGGCGCGCTTGGAGGGGGTGGCGTGCCCTGGTTTCTTGTGGTCAGCCAGGGCCCCCTACCTCCAGTGGTTCTTGGTTCCAGTATTTTTTATTTATGAAATAATTCTCCAAAAAGTTTCGTCCAAATCCGAAAACTTTTATTTTTGCACAAAACAACACCATGGTAGTTTTGCTGAAAATAACTTTAGTTCGGGTTAGTTTCATTCAAATCATGCAAATTAGAGTCCAAAACAAGAGCAAAAGCATTAGTAAAAGTAGATACGACGGAGACGTATCACCTGGCTTTGAATCATGTTGAGCATTGTGAGCATCGAGCCCCCTGTGAAAAGTTGGTGGCCTTTGAATCCACTGATAGTGGCAGGAGGTTTCTAGGCTATGCGAAAAAGGTAAGTGGGCAGTGCAATTAGTTGTTTTAGTGATTTTGTGATGCTCTACAATTAGGATGTTAAAAGTATAATGCTCTGGCCATAATTCTTGATATAACAATAGTACCAAATGCATAATTAGCCAGTGCAGTTTATGAGTTGTTAGTTTTTTATGTTCTGGCCATTAGTCTAGATATGAAAGTATTTGTCTACGACCATAACTCTTCTTTACAAGTATTTTAGCTCTATATTATTTATTGTTAGTAGCCAATACAGTAGTAAGCAATGCAGTCTTCTTTTTGCTTTTATTTTTCATTTGTGTTGTTGTATATTTTTATCAGTAATGTTGCCGCCGGGATGATGAAGATGGCCACCGATGGTGATTTCCCCCTTCGGCAGGGTGCCGGAACAGGATCTAGATTGGTTTTTATGTCTACAGAGGCTTCCGGCGGTGGAACTTCTAATCTAGGGTAACTTTCGGGGGTTTCTGAATATATAGGATTTTTGGGCGTCGATTTCACACAAAGATGGGCCTTAGGGGGCCCACTACCCACCAGGCGCGCCAGGGGGCGCGCCTTGGTGCCTTGTGGGCAGGAGGGGCCCCCCTCCGGTGGTTCTTTGCTCCAGTATTTTTCTTTTCTTCCAAAAAAATCGTCAAAAAGTTTTGTCCAATTCCAAGAACTTTTATCTCTGCACAAAAAACAACACCACAGTAGTTCTGCTGAAAACAGCGTCACTCCGCGTTAGTTCCATTCAAATCATACCAAAACCATATAAAATTGTTGTAAACATGGCATAAATACTTCATAAATTATAGATACGTTGGAGAAGTATCGCATCCCCAAGCTTAATTCCTACTCGTCCTCGGGTAGGTAAATGATAAAGAAATAATTTATGATCTGTGAAGCTAGCATAGTGCATAAGTTTGATCAATGGTAATGTCAATCACTTCTCCTAGCATCACAACAGCAACTCTTCCTCATAAAACTCATCATGATAAAGTAGCAACCAATTCACATGTTATGGTTCAAACAATGAATTCTCTTAAAACTTAACAACCTATGTTCTCAGTCACCAAGCAATTGCAATTCAACTTATTCAACAAAGTCTAAGTAGAACTCCACATACTCAATCATTATATAGTCTTCTATGATTGCTATACTCAAAGCATATTTTTAGAACAGATGGCATCCATCGAACACAGAGAAAGATAGGGCCTTAATGCTTTGCCTCCCATCTCATTTACCATAGAGATAATTGTCAACAATAATAATTCATGATCAAATATATTTGACTGGTCGTATGTGCCTAGATCTTTCCCCACCACATGATGCTTGCCAACTAGAGAATAGCTGAGGTTGAAATGAGAATGCATACTATTGAATCTTGCATAAAAGTAAATACTGGAAAGTGAAAGATAGGCCCTTCGTAGAGGGAAGCAGAGGTTGTCATGCGCTTTTATTTTTCAATGCACCATCTCTTAATGCAAAAGAATATCATGTTATATTGCCCCTTATGATAGCAACCTGTATTATGTAGTCCATCACTTTTATTACTTTGCCCTCACAAGTTTGTACAGCACTTATTTTCCCTTACAATAAAATATCAAACAAATTTAAGAGCAATTTTTATCCACCGATGACAACTTACTTGAAGGATCTTTTTCAATCCATAGGTAGGTATGGTGGACACTCATGGCAAGAAACTGAGTTTAAGGATTTTTGGATGCACAAGTAGTATATCTACTTAGTACGAATTTTTGGCTAGCAAAAGATTCTAAGAAAACACCACATGTTGGAGGATCCATAACAATATAACTTCTATGCAAATATACACAACCATAACTCATTATGCTGTCTTCCTTGTACAACGTCAACTAATTTTCTCAAGTTTGAAAATAACTAATGTGTATTCACAATCATAGAAGATTTCCAAGATAATAAATTTGTACGTGAAAGTTCTCTTCCTTATACTAATCATTCATGAATTGCTTGTATGACCATATTGTGATTGTCGAGCTTCAAAAGATATCACTTTCTAAACCCAATGTGAATCCACTACTAGGCATGATATGAACATATAATTTCAGCTTCATGATATTCAATTCATTCAACAATTTACTCATAGGATATAAGTGAAGCACAAGAGTAAATAACAAACTACTCCAAAAAGATATAAGTGAAGATCAAGTGAGTAGTTAAGTAAATGGGTAGCTATTTGAGGATTATATATTATTTAAAAACTTTCAGATCTAAGTATTTTATTAAAACAACAAGAAAAAAATGACATTCCAAGAATAGCACACATCATGTGAAGAAGCAAAAACTTAGGCTCAACCGATACTAACCGATAATCGTTGATGAAGAAAGGTGGGATGCCTACCGGGGCATCCCCAAGCTTAGATGCTTGAGACTTGTTGAAATATTATCTTGGGATGCCTTGGGCATCCCCAAGCTTGAGCTTTTGTGTCTCCTTAATTCCTTTTATATCATGGTTTTACCTAAATCTTAAAAACTTCTTCCACACAAAACTCAACAAGAACTGGTGAGATAAGTTTGTATAAATTAATGCAATAACCTTACCATTCTATACTTTAGCAAATCACTAAAATTATTATTTAATATTGCGTACTAAATTTCTGTGCATATTTAAGACTCCTATCCTCAAATAGAATCATTAAACAAGCAAACTTATGCAAACATAACATCAATCCATCTAAACATGACAGTCTGTAAAGAATGCAAGAAGATTCATACTTCTCTTACTCTAAAAATTTTGAAAAATTTCCATACTGTAGAACATTTATCATAGCTTATTTTGCAAAAAACTTCATCATTTTATCACATTCCGACTTTTCTCAAGAATTCATGCACTAGCGTGCAACTTTCTGTTTTCAAACAGCCACATATAGACTTGCAAAATAAGCATGGTAAAGGCTATACTTGACATTTTTATGGAAATAAAAGGTGAAAACATTATCTAAATAACATCAAGCAAATCCTAACAAAATAAAATGACACTCCAAGCAAAACACATATCATGTGATGAATGAAAATATAGGTTACCGATAATGTTGAAGATGAAAGAGGGGATGCCTTCCGGGGCAACCCCAAGCTTAGTTGCTTGGGTCTTCCTTGAATATTACCTTGGGGTGCATTGGTCATCCCCAAGCTTAGGGTCTTGGAACTCCTTATTCTCCTCATATCAATATCTCACCCAAAACTTGAAAACTTCAATCACACAAAACTTATCGGAACTTCGTGAGATAGGTTAGTATGATACAGACAAATCATTCACTTTGGTACTGTCAAAGACAAGATTCATAATTTTTCTCACACAATTCCTACTGTAAATTTTCATTTCCATAATTTATATTGAGCAATATAAGCCATCGAAACTAGAAAACAAGCAAACTATGCATTGAAAACAGAATCTGTCAAAAACAGAATAGTCTATAATGATTTGAACAATGACCATACTTCTGTGAATCCAAAAAAATTGAAACATTAGAAAACTTAAGCAATTTGTATATCAATCATATGTAAAAAAATCAGAATTTTATCATTCTCTAGTGAATTTGAACAATTCTGTTACTGGGCGCAAAAGTTTCCGTTTTTGCACAGAATCAAGTCAACTATCATCCATCTTATTCCAAAGGCTTTACTTGGCACTTTGTTGAAACAAAAGCTATAAATCATGATTACTACAGTATCTTAATCATGTGAGCACACAAAAACAGTAGGGGTAAATATTAGGTTTTCTCCCAACAAGCGCTTTTCTTTGATACCTTTTTTGTTAGGCATGATGATTCAAATGATGCTCACAGAAAGTAAAGATTCGAAACATAACAGGAGCATCATGAAGAATATGACTAGCACATTCAAGTCTAACCAACTTCCTATCATAGGGATTTTGTGAGAAAACTAATTATGTGAGCAAGAATCTACTAGCAAAGGAAGGCAAAATAAGCAAAACTTCAAGATTTTCAACACATAGAGAGGAAACTTGATATTATTGCAATACCTAAAAGCATATGTTCCTCTCTCTTAGTAATTTTCAGTAGCATCATGAAAGAATTCAACAATATATCTATCACATAAAGCATTCTTTTCTTGATCCACATGCATACAAAATGTATTACTCTCCACATAAGCAAATTTATTATCATTCATAATATTAGGAGTATCATATGAAACTCGAATGCTATAAATTGTTTCCACATTAAAAGAGTAATGTTCAGAAAAAGGTTATTCATAATTATGACAAGTTTTAAAAATATAATCATCACTAATTTTTATAACATAAGTATCATCACAATAATCATCATAAGTAGCAATTTTGTTCTCATTATGGTCAATTGAAACCTCTTCTGGAATAGTGGAATCATTACTAAATAAAGTCATGACATCTCCAAATCCACTTTTATCATTATAATAATATTCAACACCCTTCAAAATAGAGGGATAAATATTATTTAAAGTTGACACTCTTCCAAACCCACTTTCATGAAAGTAGGGGGACTAAAAAGATCATTAAAAGTAGGGGGACTAAAAAGATCATCTTCATTAAGCATAGGATCCCCAAGCTTGGGACAAACATTAATTGCAGAAAATAAATTCTCAAACATGTCGTTTCATTAAATATAGCATCCCCAAGCTTGTGGCTGAAGGAAATATGCCCTAGAGGCAATAATAAAGTTATTACTTATTTCCTTATTTCATGATAAATGTTTATTATTCATGCTAGAATTGTATTACCCGGAAACATAATACATGTCTGAATACATAGACAAACTGAGTGTCACTAGTATGCCTCTACTTGACTAATTCGTTAATCAAAGATGGTTATGTTTCCTAGCCATGGACAGAGAATTGTCATTTGATTAACGGGATCACGTCATTAGCAGAATGATGTGATTGACTTGACCCATTCCGCTAGCTTAGCACTTGATCGTTTAGTATGTTGTTATTGCTTTCTTCATGACTTATACATGTTCCTATGAATATGAGATGATGCAACTCTCGTTTACCAGAGGAACACTTTGTGTGCTACCAAACGTCACAATGTAACTGGGTGATTATAAAGGTTATCTACAGGTGTCTCGGAAGGTACTTGTTGGGTTGGTGTATTTCGAGATTAGGATATGTCACTCCGATTGTCAAAGAGGTATCTCTGGGGCCCCTCGGTAATGCACATCACTATAAGCCTTGCAAGCATTGCAACTAATAAGTTAGTTGCGGGATGATGTATTATGGAATGAGTAAAGAGAATTGCCAGTAACGAGATTGAACTAGGTATTGAGATACCGACGATCGAATCTCGGACAAGTAACATACCGACGACAAAGGGAACAACGTATGCTGCTATGCGGTTTGACCGATAAAGATCTTCGTAGAATATGTAGGAGCCAATATGAGCATGCATCCATGTTCCGCTATTGGTTATTGACTGGAGACATGTCTCGGTCATGTCTACATAGTTCTCAAACCCATAGGGTCCGCATGCTTAAAGTTCGATGACGGTTATATTATGAGTTTATGTATTTTGATGTACCTAAGGTAGTTGGGAGTCTCGGATGTGATCACAGACATGACGAGGAGTCTCGAAATGGTCGAGACATGAAGATTGATATATTGGACGACTATATTCGGACAACGAAATGGTTCCGGGGGTTATCGGATATATATACCGGAGTACCGGGGGGTTACCGGAACCCCCCCCCCCCCCCCGGAGGTTATTGGGCCTTATGGGGCTCAAGTGGTGGAAGAGGAGAGGTGGCCAAGGGGCAGCCGCACGCCCCTCCCCCCGCAAGTCCGAATTGGACAAGGAGGGGGGCGGCACCCCCCTTTCCTTTCCCCTCTCTCTCCTTCCCTCTCCTCTCCTACTCCAACATGGAAGGGGGGAGTCCTACTCCCGGTGGGAGTAGGACTCCTCATGGGGCGCGCCAAGGGTGGCCACCCCCTCCCCCTCCTCCACTCCTTTATATACGGGGAGGGAGGCATCCCCTTGAGACAAAACAATTGATCCCTTGGATCTCTTAGCCATGTGCGGTGCCCCCCTCCACCATAATCCACCTCGATAATATTGTAGCGGTGCTTAGGCGAAGCCCTATGTTGGTAGAACATCATCATCGTCACCACGCTGTCGTGCTGACGGAACTCTCCCTCGAAGCTCGGCTGGATCGGAGTTCGAGGTACGTCATCGAGCTAAACGTGTGCTGAAATCGGAGGTGCCGTGCGTTCGGTACTTGATCGGTCGGATCGTGAAGACGTACGACTACATCAACCGCGTTGTGCTAACGCTTCCGCTTTCGTCAACGAGGGTACGTGGACACACTCTCCCCTCTCGTTGCTATGCATCACCATGATCTTGCTTATGTGTAGGAATTTTTTGAAATTACTACGTTCCCCAACAGTGGCATTCGAGCCAGGTTTTATGCGTAGATGTTATATGCACGAGTAGAACACAAGTGAGTTTTGGGCGATACAAGTCATACTGCTTACCAGGATGTCATACTTTGGTTCGCCGGTATTGTTGGATGAAGCGGCCAGAACCGACATTATGCGTACGCTTATGTAAGACTGGTTTTACCGCTGTGCTTTGCACACAGGTGACTAGCGGGTGTCAGTTTCTTCAACTTTAGTTGAACCGAGTGTGGCTACGCCCGGTCCTTGAGAAGGTTAAAACAGCACTAACTTGACGAACTATCATTGTGGTTTTGACGCGTAGGTAAGAACGAGTCTTGCTCAGCCCATAGCAACCACGTAAAACTTGCAACAACAAAGTAGAGGACGTCTAACTTGTTTTTGCAGGGCATGTTGTGATGTTATATGGTCAAGGCATGATGCTATATTTTATTGTATGAGATGATCATGTTTTGTAACCGAGTTGTCGGCAACTGGTTCTGTTATTGATGCTCGACCTTTCGGTCTCCGTGTTCCGAGGCCATATATGTTATTGATGTGTACCTTACCAAAGTTCGCAGTAGCACCTGGGCATTTGATACTGGTTCTGTTGCTAGTATTTGCAACTCAAAACAGGGACTACGGATTAAGGAAACACTGGCTAAGGACGAGGTGACGATGCGCGTGGGAAATGGTTCCAATGTCGATGTGATCGCCGTCGGCATGCTACCTCTACATCTACCTTCGGGATTAGTTTTAGACCTGAATAATTGTTATTTGGTGCCAGCGTTGAGCATGAACATTATATCTGGATCTTGTTTGATGTGAGATGGTTATTCAGTTAAATCTGAGAATAATGGTTGTTCTATTTATATGAGTAATATCTTTTATGGTCATGCACCCTTGAAGAGTGGTCTATTTTTGAAGAATCTCGATAGTAGTGATACACATATTCATAATGTTGAAGCCAAAAGATGCAGAGTTGATAATGATAGTGCAACTTATTTGTGGCACTGCCGTTTGGGTCATATTGGAGTAAAACGCATGAAGAAACTCCATACTGATGGACTTTTGGAATCACTTGATTATGAATCACTTGATTATGAATCACTTGGTACTTGCGAACCATGCCTCATGGGCAAGATGACTAAAACGCCGTTCTCCGGAACTATGGAACGAGCAACTGATTTGTTGAAGATCGTACATATTGATGTATGTACTCCAATGAATGTTGAGGCTCGCGACAGGTATCGTTATTTTCTCACCTTCACAGATGATTTAAGCAAATATGGGTATATCTACTTAATGAAACATAAGTCTTTCCAAGAATTTCAGAGTGAAGTTGAAAATCATCGTAACAAGAAAATAAAGTTTCTATGATCTGATCGTGGAGGAGAATATTTGAGTTACGAGTTTGGTCCACATTTGAAACAATGCGGAATAGTTTCGCAACTCACGCCACCTGGAACACCACAACGTAATGGTGTGTCCGGATGTCGTAATCGTACTTTACTAGATATGGTGCAATCTATGATGTCTCTTACTGATTTACCGCTATCATTTTGGGGTTATGCTTCAGAGACGGCTGCATTCACGTTAAATAGGGCACCATCAAAATCTGTTGAGACGATGCCTTATGAACTGTGGTTTGCCAAGAAACCAAAGTTGTCGTTTCTTAAAGTTTGGGGCTGCGATGCTTATGCGAAAAATCTTCAACCTGATAAGCTTGAACCCAAATCGGAGAAATGTGTCTTCATAGGATACCCAAAGGAAACTGTTGGGTACACCTTCTATCACAGATCCGAAGGCAAGACATTCGTTTCCAAGAATGGATCCTTTCTAGAGAAGGAGTTTCTCTCAAAAGAAGTGAGTGGGAGGAAAGTAGAACTTGATGAGGTAACTATACCTGCTCCCTTATTGGAAAATAGTTCATCACAGAAACCGGTTCCTGTGATGACTACACCAATTAGTGAGGAAGCTAATGATATTGATCATGAAACTTTAGATCAAGTTACTACCAAACCTCGTAGGTCAACCAGAGTAAGATCCGCACCAGAGTGGTATGGTAATCCTATTCTGGAGGTCATGTTACTCGACCATGGCGAACCTACGAACTATGAGGAAGCGATGATGAGCCCAGATTCCGCAAAATGGCTTGAGGCCATGAAATCTGAGATGGGATCCATGTATGAGAACAAAGTATGGACTTTGATTGACTTGCCTGATGATCGGCAAGCCATCGAGAATAAATGGATTTTCAAGAAGAAGACTGACGCTGATGGTAATGTTACTGTCTACAAAGCTCGACTTGTTGCGAAAGGTTTTCGACAAGTTCAAGGGTTGACTACGATGAGACTTTCTCACCCGTAGTGATGCTTAAGTCTGTCCGAATCATGTTAGCAATTGCCACATTTTATGATTATGAAATTTGGCAAATGGATGTCAAAACTGCATTCCTGAATGGATTTTTGGAAGAAGAGTTGTATATGATGCAACCAGAAGGTTTTGTTGATCCAAAAGGTGCTAACAAAGTGTGCAAGCTCCAGCGATCCATTTATGGACTGGTGCAAGCCTCTCGGAGTTGGAATAAACGCTTTGATAGTGTGATCCAAGCATATGGTTTTATACAGACTCTTGGAGAAGCCTTTATTTACAAGAAAGTGAGTGGGAGCTCTGTAGCATTTCTAATATTATACGTGGACGAAATATTGTTGATTGGAAATGATATAGAATTTCTGGATAGCATAAAAGGATACTTGAATAGAAGTTTTTCAATGGAAGACCTCGGTGAAGCTGCTTATATATTGGGCATCAAGATCTATAGAGATAAATCAAGACGCTTAATTGGACTTTCTGTAAGTGCATCTAGTGCCACCCCTAGTTGGTTTTGGAGCATTGACAACAAACCTGGTTGAGGGACTAATGTGTTTGTGAGAATTTTAGGATAACACAGGTAGCAGTCCCTCATTGATTCGGTTTAGCTACCGGAAATGACCCCTAAAAATGTGTGAAGACATTGAAGACAATGGTGGTCTGTGAAGCTATTCACATTGAAGACTATGACATGAGAAGACATCGAGTGAAGACTATGGAGCGCGAAGATTTAGTTGTTCCGTTGTTTCCTTTTCTTCTATATTGAGTCATAGGAACCACCACACTGTTAAGTGGGGTCCAAGTGAACAAAGTAATAGTGACTGAAGTGATGCTCAATCAAATCCTATGTCTTCGAGCGAAGACAATGAGAGCAAATCTTATCCAGAGTCGGATGAGTCAGCTTTACTTGTAGCCCAAGTCAAGCTGCCGCGTGTGTTTGAAATCTAACCGTTGCGACACGTGTCAGTTCCTTAGTGACCCAGGGTCATTTCGGATAAATCAGGTCAGGTTACCCAGTGGCTATAAATAGCCCACCCCCTGCAACATAAATTGGTGGCTGCTCAGAGTTAGTACACGGCTTTTGTCGTTTGAGAGCAACCCACCGCCGAAGCTTTTGAGAGAGATTCCTTGTAAGGACAAAGCCCAAACCACCCAGAGCCCAAAGAGTGTTTGGCATCACTGAAGTCTTTCTGTTCGCGTGATATGAAGACTTGTTACACTTGAGGATTGTGAATCCTCCAGCCGGTTAGGCATCACGTTCTGAGCATCCAAGAGTCATTTTGGATTGCCGGTGAACGAAGTCTGTGAAGGTTTGGAAGTCTACCTTGAAGACTTACCAGAGTGATTGGGAGGGGACTAGGTGTCCTTAGCTCAATGGGAATAAGGTGAAGACGCGGTCTTCTGACTTGAATCTCAGCCTCCCTAACCAGACGTACAGTTGTCACAGCAACTGGAACTGGTCGAACAAATCTCTGTCCTCCCGAAGCTACTGGTCCTATCTCTCACTTCTCTTTACTTACAGTTTGTCTTCGTGAAGTCATTGCTTGCTTGCTTTATCTGTTTGGCTTCACTGTGTGACTACTTGTTCTGATTGGCTTCATACTATCTTCCATCTTGATCCGTACTGCCTAGCTACTGATAGTCTTCATCCTTTCACTTCATTGAATACTTGACTATGGCTTGTCTAGTTTAGTCTACCTTCCACTGCATACGAATAGTGTCATTTCTATCGTTTCTCTTTGAAACTACCATGTTTTGAAGACTTTCATAAAAATCGCCTATTGACCCCCCTTCTAGTCGATAATTAGCCCTTTCAATTGGTATCAAAGCAAGGTACTCACTTGTTCTGTGTGATTTGGTTTAACCACCTAGATATTTAGCTATGTCGACTGCAGGGATAATCAGAGTCTCCGCTGCGTGCCCCATCTTCGATGGCACTGAATATCCCTACTGGAAGAATAGGATGCGCATGCATCTTGAAGCCATTGATGTTGATCTATGGTATGTCATCAAGAACGGCGTTCCCAAGACTGGTGAAGGTGTCACCCCTGTTGATGTCAAGAAGTTCATTCAACTGGACTCTACTGCCAAGAACATCATCTATGGTCATCTAACCAAAGGACAATATGGCCGTGTGAGTGCTCTGGAAACATCGAAGCTAGTCTTGGACTGGCTCTCCAAGGTCAATGAAGGCATCTCAACACAGCGATACCAACGGATCAGTACTCTTCGCAACCTCTTCAACCGCTTCAAGAGACACGACAATGAGAACGTCCAGCTCACATTTGATCGCCTCACTTATATCACAAATGAGCTCCAAGAACTCAGCGCCACTGAGATTACCAAGCATGAAATAGTGAAGACACTACTGAGATCTCATGACAGCTCATTTGACACCCTAGCCCTGATGATACAAGAACGCCCTGACTTCAAGACCCTCGATCCGTCTGACATACTTGAGAGGCTCAACACACATGAGTACCAGCTATCTGAGAAACGAGATATCTATGGCCCCAATTATGGCCGAACTCGCACTTTGAAGGCAAAGGCTGCTGCTTCCTCATCTGAAGAAGAATCTGACTGTAGTTCTGGTGATCCTGAAGACATTGGAAAGGAGCTTGCTATGCTTGTGAAGAAGTCCCAGAAATTCACCAAGAAGAAAGGCTTCAGAAAGTCTTCACGATCCAGCTCAAGGAATGATGAAGCTTCTACCTATGACCACAAGCAGAGAACCTTCCATAAGTGCAAGAAACCTGGTCACTACATCTCTGAGTGTCCACAATGGGACAATGAGAAGAAGAAGAAGAAGAAGAAGAAGAAGAAGAAGAAGAAGAAGAAGAAGAAGAAGAGCAAAGAATATGATTCTGATGACAAGAAGAAGAAGAAATCCTCAAAGTCTTCTTCCAAGTCTTCATCACACAAGAAGAGCTCATCTGGCAAGGCTCGTGCTTTTGTTGGCAAGGAAATGGATTCAGAGGAGGAGTCTGCTTCTGAGGAGGCAGAGGTGGAGGCTGAGGAGGACTCTGACTCTGGTGTTGCGAGTCTGGCTCTAGCTACAGCCTACGTCGCCAGGTTCATCTTCAACACTGAAGGAAATGGCCCCGTCACCAACGCTGATGATAATGACAAGAACGAATCGCCTCCCACCTACTGCTTCATGGCACGTGGTGCCAAGGTAAAATCACGCGATGCTTACTTTCAAACATCTAGTGAAGATGACTCTGGTGGTGAATCCAAACCTAGTTACAAAACACTTGCTAAAATTGCAACTGAACAACAGAAAGCTATGGAACATACTCAAAAACTATTAGACAAAAGCGATGACCTGTTGGACGTGGAAATGACCAAGTCTCAGCCTTAATTGAAGACATTAAAAATCTTCATGTTAAGTACCAGGAACTTGAAGGTCGACATGAGTCGCTCTCAACTTCTCATGAAAATCTTTCCTATGATTATCTTCAAATGAAGCAGGAACTTGAGAAATTGAGATCGGCTCATGAAGATCTTCAAAAGGAGAACGAGTCACTTCGTGCTTAACAGATCAGTCCCGCTCCGGAAGGATTTTAACCACCATGCCTATAATGCATTGAGCGTGATAACGCTGCCTCTGTTGCTGAATGTTCTACTGCTGCTACTGTTGCAATATCTTCAACTGCTGATGTGATAACTAACCCCTCTGCTGAGGATACCACTACTATTGCTGATGAGAATGCTAGGTTGAAGACACTGCTTGAGACAATAATGTACTCCCTCTGTAAACTAATATAAGATCGTTTAAATCACTATTTTAGTATCCTAAACGCTCTTATATTAGTTTACGGAGGGAGTACAAAAGTCTCAAAGGGCATTAGACATTATGTGATGTCCTCAAGAAGCAGATTCTGAACCGAAACCCTAGGAAAGAGGGTGTTGGGTTTGAGAGGAAAATGAATGGTGATGAGTCGTACTGGAAGCCTGAGCAGTATCCCAAAACCACATGGGTTGCTGCAAGGGAACCTTCAGTAGATCCATCCACCTTATCTGGTTTCACTTGTGCTAACCCTATTATCCTTGATGAATCCTTTGATGCAAACTATACACTGTTTAAGAATCAGAATGGCGAAGTGTTTGCCAGGTATATTAGTACTAACTACAGGAATGGGCCACCTATGAGGAAGATATGGGTACCCAAAAGTTGTCTTGAGAATCATTCAGTGGATGTCATCATGACACCACCTGTGAAGAAGACAAACCCCATAACAAATGCTTCATATGGTCCAAAAGCTTCATATAGACGGAGGACTCATATGAGTCACCCTAACATCAATGTTTTGCAGGAAAACCATACTCAGACCCATGAATATGAGCGTGTTTCCTCGAACCGCTATGTTTATAGAAATTAGAACTTTTCTTCTTATTCCTATGAGTATTATTCACCTCCTACAAGGCTATTTACTAGGGCTCCAAAGCGGAAGTTCTCAGATGTTGCACTTAGACTCATTGCTTCTAAGCCACCCTTGAAAATGTGGGTGGTTAAGAAAACTTAACTCTCTTTTGCAGGGAAAGGTCTCCAGCCGGAAATCAAAGGCGTCCAAAACTAATGTTGGGGACCTTAAACATCTTGTGGGGTGCAAGATAAAATGCCCAAATGGTTTTACTATGTATTTTGTTCCGGGATTCCTTGACACTCATCCTATCTATCCTAACCAAGATATGAATTTCCATGTTCCACTTGTTCGTCAAATTTTTATGCTTCACAACTCGCTTGGTGAAGCCTATCCCCCAAACTGCACTGTAGGCTATGACACCTCGTGCTTTAGAATGGATTATGGACAGTGGATGCACTAACCACAAGACTGGCGATCGACGTCTTCTGATGGATTCAACGCTACATCCATCAGACAAGAGTCACATCACATTTGCTGACACTAGTAAAAGCAAGGTATTGGGTCTAGGTAGAGTTGCAATATCAAGGGATCAGCACATGGACAATGTGATGCTTGTTGAATCCCTTGGTTTCAACTTAATGTCTGTCTCAATGCTTTGTGACTTAAACATGATTGTGCTATTTGGAAAATATCGATGCCTTGTGCTAATGGAATCTGACAAGTCTCTAGTCTTTGAAGGGTATCTGAAAGATGATCTGTATATGGTAGATTTCTCAGCAGGACCACAGATGGCCATATGTCTTCTAGCAAAACCTTCAGAGTGTTGGCTCTAGCATCAAAGGCTAGGGCATGATGGCATGAGGAACTTGCACACTCTTGCGAAGAAGAAGCATGTCATGGGCATCGAAGGTGTCAAGTTGAAGAAGGATCATCTGTGTGGTGCCTCCGAAGCTGGAAAGATGACCAGGGCCAAGCATCCCTCGAAGACAATCATGACTGCATCTCAACCCTTCGAGCTGCTACATATTGACTTATTTGGCCCTACTCACTACTCAACTCTCAATGCTACTGCTTGCCTCGATGGTTTTGTCATTGTTGATGATTACTCTAGATATACTTGGGTGCATATAATCCTCCACAAGACTGAAGTGCAGGATGTCTTCAGACGCTTTGCCAATCGTGCCAGGACGAACTATGGCATCAAGATCAAGCACATCAGAAGCGACAACGGCACTGAGTTCAAGAACACTGGCCTAGACCTCTATCTGGATACTTTGGGTATCACTCATGAGTTCTCTGCTCCTTACACACCTCAGCAGAATGGCATCGCAGAGCGCAAGAACAGAACTCTTATTGAGATGGCCCGAACGATGCTTGATGAATACAAGACTCCGCGGAATTTCTGGCCTGATGCCATTGACACTGCATGCCACGTCATCAACCGTGTTTATCTTCACAAGCTTCTGAAGAAAACATCCTATGAGCTCCTAACTGGTAAGAAGCCAAATGTAAGCTACTCGGAGTATTTGGTGCTAAGTGCTGGATCAAGGATCCACATCACACTTCAAAATTTGCACCGAAAGCACATGAAGGTTTTATGCTTGGTTACGGAAAGGATTCGCGCTCCTACAGAGTCTTCAACCTCTTTCACAATAAAGTGGTTGAAACTGTGGATGTGCGGTTCGATGAGACTAACGGCTCACAAAGAGAGCACCTGCCAAATGTGCTAGATGAAGTACCTCCAAGTGAATCAATCAAGCAGTTGGGAATTGGAGAAATCATACCAACTGAGAATCAGACTGAAGAAGAGCTTATCATTTCTGCACCTAATCAACCTGAAGACAATGCTTAGCCTGAAGACAATCCCCCAAATGATGACATTGATCAGCAAGAGCAAAATCTTCATCCTGTTCATCCTCGTGTTGCAAATGAAGTTCAGATTGAGAAGATAATTCACAGCTTGAATGCACCTAGTCCACTCACTCGTTCAAGAGCTACTAAAAGAGCAACACATCTAACCAATTTCTGTGGGCATTTTGCATTCGTCTCAATCTCTGAACCCAAAAAAGTCGATGAAGCCTTCATGGAACCTGAATGGATTCAAGCTATGCAAGAAGAGCTTCAACAGTTCGAGCTGAATAATGTGTGGGAATTGGTCAAGCGTCCAGATCCTTGGAAGCACAATATCATTGTCACCAAATGGATATATCGCAACAAGCAAGATGAGCATGGACAAGTCGTCAGAAACAAGGCTCGTCTCGTTGCACAAGGTTACACTCAAGTAGAAGGAATTGACTTCGATGAAACATTTGCTCCGGTGGCAAGGGTTGAAGCCATTCGCATACTGCTAGCCTATGCAAATCATCACAAAATCCTTCTGTATCAAATGGATGTGAAGAGTGCATGTCTCAATGGAAAGATAGAATAAGAAGTATATGTCGCACAACCTCCTGGATTTGAAGATCCAAAACATCCTGATATGGTGTACAATCTCAACAAGTCACCGTATGGCCTCAAACAAGCCCTCGTGCTTGGTATGACACGCTCAAAGACTTCCTGAAGAGCAAAGGCTTCAAACCTGGTTCACTAGATCCTACACTCGTCACGAAGACATATGATGGTGAACTGTTTGTGTGCCAAATCTATGTGGATGACATTATCTTCGACTGCACCAACAAGAAATACAGTGATGAGTTTGGTCACATGATGCAAGAGCAGTATCAGATGTCCATGATGGGCGAGCTGAAGTTCTTTCTGGGTCTCCAAATCCGTCAGCAACGCAACGACATCTTCATATCTCAATAAAAATACCTCAAAGATTGCCTGAAGAAGTTTGGAATGCAAGACTGCAAAGGATATAGGACGCCAATTCCAACCAAAAGTCATCTGGGTCCCGACACCAATGGTAAAGACTTCGATCAAAAGGTATACCGCTCCATGATTGGTTCTTTGCTTTGTTTTTGTGCATCTAGGCCAGATATAATGCTTAGTGTTTGCATGTGTGCTCGATTCCAAGCGGCACCAAAGGAGTCGCATCACTTAGCTGTGAAGCGAATTCTTTGATATTTGGCTTACATCCCAACACTAGGATTATGGTATCCAAAGGGCTCAGAGTTTGATCTAGTTGGATTCTCAGATGCTGATTATGCTGGTGACAAGGTTGATCGCAAGTCCACATCAGGCACATGTCACTTTCTGGGACAATCTCTTATCTATTGGTCTTCAAAGAAGCAGAACTCTGTATCTCTCTCCACTGCTGAATCCGAATACATTGTTGCTGGATCTTGCTGTGATCAGCTTCTCTGGATGAAGCAAACTCTCAAGGACTATGGTATCCACTTGAAGAATGTGCCACTCTACTGCGACAATGAGAGTGCCATCAAGATTGCCAACAACCCAGTTCAGCACTCGAAGATAAAGCACATTGAAATTTGTCATCACTTTCTCAGAGATCATGTTATGAAGGAAGATATTGATATTATTCACGTCAAGACTAAAGAGCAATTGGCTGATATCTTCACAAAGCCCTTGGATGAGAAAAGGTTTTGCAAGTTGTGGTGTGAGCTAAATATCTTGGAATCCTCAAATGTCCTATGATCAGGCACACATCCTAACACTTATGCATTTTGATGACTTAGATGTGCAACACACAAAGTAATGTATATCTTCAATTAATGAAGACATACACTCTAAGTGTGAATACATTAATGTGGAATTTGAATTCGGGACGACCACCACGACAATCCAGGCGTGCGTGGGAACATGGAAAAACTTCCAAGGTGTTGCATGCTTGCCACGTGCCCTTCAGATGTGAACCGCCAAGGGCACCTACGTAATTGTGTTGTGTCGTCTCTTTCCTTATAAATACCCATCACATCTCGGTCAAAAATTCTTCTTCCAGCTCGCCACCTGACACAAACCCTAGCACCACTGCTAGCTCTCGACGACGCCAGCGACGAAGCGCTTAGCTGCCGTGACTTCTCCGACGCCGTCCTCACGCCGACCGCGGATCTCGTCTTCTCCGTCGCCGCCGTAGGTGTCTTCCGTTGCCAAGTTAGGGCACGGAAGATCGAACTGCTCGGCCTCCAACTTCGCTCCGTCTAGCAATTCGTCATGTGGTAATTAAAACTCACTTTTCACTGTCTTTTCGATCTGATAGATTCATCCTTTTTACCAAAAGTGGTTTTTAGATATCCAAAGTGCAATCTATCTCTTTCTCCATCTCATACTATGCCTAGGCTGTTCACTTATGCTTCTCTACAAGTTAGATTCCTCACTTGTACTTATTCTTGTATTCGTACAAATTTGGAACCAACTCTCATCAAATAAGTGAATGTCTTCGCGTTATGAGGTCAATGTCTTCAAACTGATTTATCTTCAAAAATTTCTGAGAATGCATATGACCTCTTCCCTTTCCCTCGCACCTCCAGTTCTGTCACAGGTACATGTGTGTGGGAGAATTCCTTGGTTCTCATAGTCTGCATTCGTTTGCAGAATTCTTACAGAGTCACATAAATTCTCCTGAAGCCAGTTCTAGTATGACCAGCCGTCGGAAGCCTTTGCAAGTACTGAAGCCTTTCAGGTTAAGCTTCATGGCTACTGAGAAGTCAGCAAAAAAGGGTGGCAGACAGCACCATGGGAATACTTCCAAGGATTTGTCACCATATTTTCACGAATTGTACAAGACAGACCCAGAGGAGACTTATGGTGAGTGCAAGAATCGAATCCAATGGATTCAAAGATATTGGGCTGAGGAATGGTTCAGGTATAGATTTGTCACTGAAGAATATGCTGAGAAGAATGCCATTAAGCGACCCTGGGGAGATATATTATACAAAAATCTTCCTCCCAGGTCCCAGACTGAAGCTATTGAGCAAGGCTTCTATCCATGCATGGTTCGCAGACCACAGCTAGAGAATGCTGACCCTTCTTCTCTGTTGTGGTGCCGTGATGACAATCTATTAAAGCACAACTTCCAGATCACAAAAGACTTTGCTGCGAAGAACAAGAAGGCATTCGGACTTGACTTCAACCCAGGTCCATCTGCTCCTCGGGAAGATGGGACCCGAGAAGCCAATGAAAACAGGATTGGCCCCTTCTACAACCTCGCAGGCCTCATCACACACATTGCCGTCCAAGGTGCAAAAGTGGATCATTCTGGTGATGATGCTGACACTAATGATGCATCAGCTCCTCCTCCTAAGCCGCAGAAGCAAAAGAAAGCTAAGGCTTCAAAACCAACTGCTGCACCAAATGCTTCTTGAGTGAAGCCATTGGCAACTGCCCCTCCTGCTCCAGGTAACACTTCTGAAGATCTCTCTCGCATCTCCAAGAAGAAATAGAAGACTCGGAAGAAAAATGTTCAAAGTTATGGTCAAGCCCTAACACCTGCTGCCATTCTGAAGAACGAGACTGAAGCCATTGATCTGTCAACAGACGATGAGTGCGGTGATGATGCTCTTGAGCAGCTGATTAAGACCAAGCAAGAGGCAGAGATCTTCAATGATCTGCCCCTCTTCGATGTGAACATTTTGGACAACTTCATTGATGAGTGGTTTGACAACCCCAATCTCAGCTTTGATGATCTTCATCTCCTAATTGGCATCAGCGTCTCTTTCCAAGGCACCGTTGCTCCTGAGCTGGCTCTGGCTCAACGGATTGTTGAATTGAAGAACAAGATTGACTATGAGAAAGAGCAGTTCAAGAAGCATGTGGCCAAGCTCAGCGTGGCTGATGTTCAAAACTTGAAGGTGATGCTACATGACCTCAAGGAGGCATTTCGCAAGAAGCATGAAGAAGCCAAAGGTTCACGAGAGCGCATGAAGAATCTAGCTACCAAGTGTGTTCAAGCTTACAATGAAGCTGAGAAGCGCAAGGCACTTGGGCATGCTGGCATCGGCCCCAAGCTGGCTTCCAAGAAGAAGAAGAAGCCTACTGTGGCCCAAACTGAACCACCAAGGTGGGAAGAACCTCACATTGTCTTCCCTGCCAGCATGACAGGCTTGAAGCCTAAGGTCCCCACAGTGGCTTCAGAACAAAAGAAAACCAAGGCAGCTGAAGCCGAAGCCAGAAAGCGCAAACTCAAGAACACCACTGATGATGCACCACCCACCAAGAAGGGAAACACTAAGAAGAGAGATCGGGCTGCTCCCAAAGATCCCCTTGTTGTCGAGCCCATTGCTTTTGCTCGTCCTGCATCTGAAAATCAAGAGTGTTAGTTGATAGTTCATGAGCCTGCTTCCACAAAGGCTCCTGAAGCTGAAGAATATCCAGTCGTTGACCCCATCATGGCTGAAGACATTGGTCCCCAAGACAATGTAGTAGATGATGAAGTCCTTTCTCAGATTGAGTGCCCAATGGTATCATCGCCTCTTCTCACGAACAGCGAGCTCATCAGTATTGGTCGTCCTTTGATGCCAATCTCCCAGGATGCCTCATGGGCTGATCGCCCCCAACCACCAACGCCAAGTCAAGACTCACCAAGTACACCCCGTCCTCCACCAGTGCAAGTCACCAACCCAATGGTGAATGACGACAATTTCATGGAGACTACACCATCACCAAAAGCGTCGCCCGTGTTCAAATGGCTTCGCAAAGGCCTAAAACCATCAGTCTCCATGACAACCATCACAGAAGAAGCTTCAAACCAATCCAGCTCAGTGGCACGTCAAGTGTTCCCTGAAGAAAATCCCTCTGTGACGGTTCGCACGTCTGAAGCCAATGTTGCTGAAGACAATTCGGCTGCATCAGCCGATGAAAGACAAGAATAAGAGGGTGTTTCTACTCCCCCTACCAACCAAGAAGTTGTTCTCGAGGAGAACGTGTCTGTGACCGACCCTCTAGCTACTCAAGTGGAGGTTGAAAATCCTGAGGAGGCTACCAACAAAACTACTGAAGCCAATAACATTGTCATGGCAGAAGATAATGTGGCGCCTGCAATGAACACTGTGCATGAAGCCAATGATGCACCTGCAACAAATGTGCAGCCTGACGCCCTTGCTAATGCCACTGCTCATGTTCCGCCAGCAAGGCCACATACTATTGAGCAAGCATTTTACCAAGGCGAGCTTGTCACTGTCAGATGGTCAATTCTGATTCCTCCGCCTGCTCACGGACCATAGTTTGATTATCATGTGGAGCACAGGCCATAGGTTCAGAAGCCAAAACCAAGGCTGCCAAGGTTTCCAGGTAATGCATCTATGCCAGGATCATTCAATGTCAATGGGTTCATTGCACACAACACCTTCTTTGATAAAGACAAGAACCCATACTCCAAGCCAAGAATATCCTCTGATCGGTTCTGGAGTTATCAGCAGTGCAGCTATTACTCTTGTGTTCTATACAATCAAGGGCGCATATTTCCTCATATGTGTCTGGATTCCGAAGCCATTGCTGGCCTGCCCTGCTTAGAAGAAGCCCTTGACTATTTCCGAGATGCAGGCCTTCCACAGTTTGGTACCGACAAGGAAAATTGGAATGAAGAGCTTCTGCTGCAATTCTATGCCACTCTCCACATTCGCGGCTACAACAGGGATCCGAAGACATGGGTCCTTGAGTGGATGACAGGCAATGTCCATCATGAAGCCAAAGCTCTTGACCTCATTGAGCTTACTGGCCTGTCCACTCCAGGTGAACTCTATGAACCTGGTTGTCAACTTCACCGCAATGCATTGGAAAGCATCTTTCAGAAGCAAGAGCCCAATATGAGCCAAATGCTGAGTATGATGAAGCCACTGCCACAAGATGCTGTCTATCCTAAGGAATTCTTTGTTGAAGACCTAGAGTATCAGCCCCGCACCAACTATCACATCATCAGGTGAACTCTATGGCCCATCAAAGGACATTCTTCCACAGCAAAGCTAGAAGGCGCAATGAAGACATTGGTCTTCTATATTTTAAATGGCATCAGCTTCAATGCTCAGGATTTCTTCATTCGCCAATTTGCTGCATCTGGCTCAGACATATTTGGTCTGAAATTCTATGCTCCTTGGATTATGTCACTGATCAAGCTTCACTCTGCTGTTGACTATCAGCCCTCCGCACGCAATCATCTCATATTTCTGCCAGAGGTTGATATGTCCGTCGAAGCCATCACTACAAAAAAATACACTTCCTGATGATACGTGTTTGTCACAGTAGGTTGCATTTTTGTCATGCATGTACATCCATGACGATTTTATGACAGAATCAAGATAGTCATACATGTGTTGTCATAGAAGTGTTCCATGACATTACCAAAATTATCATCACGGAAGTGTCCACTGCCATGACGATAAATCGCGCGTCACAGAAGTGCCTTCATCAAGGGTAACCGACATGTGGCATCCCCCCGTAACGGAACGCCGTTAAGCTATTGGGTCGGGTTTTGGATCCGATAGCCCGTTAACAGCCCCGACCAACGGGGATTTTCCACGTGTAAAATCATCATTGGCTGGAGGAGACACGTGTCAGGTCTGCGTTGGCACAGGTGTCACTCATCCAATGGGCGAGACGCGCCTATGATATGTTGACACGTGGACCGGCCCATCAAGTTTAGATGGGCCGGCCCAACTAAAGGCCCACAAGATTTTGCGGACCATAATGGGTCAGCCCAGCTAAAGGCCCACGAGATTTTGCAGACCATAATGGACCGACCCAGCTAAAGGCCCACAAGATTTTGTGGGCCATAATGGGCCGACCCAGGTAAAGGCCCACAAGATTTTTGTGTGCCATAATGGGCCGGCTCAGGTAAAGGCCCACAAAATTCTTGCCGATCATAATGGGCCAGCCTAGCTAAAGGCCCACGAGATTTCGCTGACATTAATGGGCCGGCCCAGCTGTAGGCCCACAAGATTTTGAGGACCCTAGTAGGCCGGCCCATTAACTGGCTGCCATGATTTGGGCCAAATGCCGGCCCATATTTGATCCGGTCCATTAATGGCCTGCCATGTTCCGGGCCTAATAATGGCCCATATAAGATCCGGCCCGTTAAAAGCCTCCCACTTTCTAGGCCAAATCACGCCCCAGATCAGGTCCGGCCCTTTAAGTGGCTTTGGGCTCAATTATGGCCCATATCAGATTCGGCCCGTTAACTGGACCCTATGCTTTTGGGCCCACTTGCTAAAGGCCCATTTAGTAATTCGCCCTGATAATAGTTTCAGACTGTTAAGGGCCCATTTAACATTTCGGCCCTATATTAATTTCAGTCTGTTAAATGCCCGTCATATAGTTGGGCCTAACTACGGCCCGGTTTGCATCCGGCCTTCTCGCAGCCGATATCTGATTGGGCCAAACAAGGACCGAGACAACTTTGGCTTGTTAAAAGCCCGTGAATTGATTCGCACAATCATGGGTCGGGGTCCATTTCGGGCTGCTGCCGGCCCGTGAGCTATTCGGCACGTTTCAGGCCCAACCTACTTCTCAACCTCCTAAAAGCCCATTGAGTTTTCTTGCGAAAAGAGGGCCGGGGTTACTCGGCCTATTAAAGGTCCGAATCTACTAGTGGGCCAGTTTGACGCGGCCCATGATGCGGATCATACATCATGATTGCATGATGGCCCGATTATGTACCGTAATTTTATGGTTTGGCCGGTTTACTGCGAATACAGGATATATATACAGTAAAATAACTACAGCATCGTGAATAAGAAAAAAACCTAGACTATACAATAAAGAAATTACGGCATATTATATCCACCGGGCATCAAAGTTCACCACTATGATAATAAAGCACAAGCAGATAGTAGATTACATACACTGGGCATCAAAGATCGCCACCAGTGCAAATAAACACGCCGACAAAATAATATACAAAACCGACAGCACTTCAA
This sequence comes from Triticum timopheevii, assembly GCA_963921465.1. Classification (NCBI taxonomy): domain Eukaryota; kingdom Viridiplantae; phylum Streptophyta; class Magnoliopsida; order Poales; family Poaceae; genus Triticum; species Triticum timopheevii. The sequence goes on from OY997270.1 coordinate 114,279,227, forward strand.
TAGAGTTCAAGAAAGGTTAGCCCTGCTGGCGAGCTGCAGCGCAAGCAGCTGAGCAAGATGTTGAGACTGTGCTTGTTCAACACTTATATCTTCCTCACTCTAAAAGATAAACAAGCAGACAGATGACATGTTTTGCAGATAAAAGTATCAGTGCTGACAATTCATCACATTTCTTACTGACGAATAAAGTGACATAGTTTAAAATTGCATTAACACAATATGGTATTGTTCAGGTCAAGACATGGCAGGAAATGACATTGTGAAGGAGTTGGCAGCTTCACGACACCACTGGATTATAGATCAAGAACTCATAAGTATCAATGGTTAGTGTGCTGTCAATTTATCCCATTTCAGATTGGCAAATAAAGAGACGGTTTAAATAATAGTAGAATGATATGACATTGTTCATAGTTAAGACATTGCAGAATATGACATTGTGTTGTAGTGGGTAGGTTCACCACACCACTGGATTACGGATGAAGAACAGAAGCATACATGCAGTGCAAAAGAAGATCACTTGCTCTGTATAGTTTAATTTACATGGTATGAAGAAGGAACTTGGTTGTACAACTGAAAACCTAAATTGAGAAGGACAAACTTTTGTTTATGAACTACATAATAAACTTTAAACATGCAATTTGATGCAAACACCAAAAATAAATAGCTGTTGCAGTCATCCCTAACCAAATATATACAACAAAGTTTGAAGGCTTGAGAAGGACAAACTTACATTACTGGTGAAGACAGGCTCTATAAAGCCCTTGTCCATGCTGATGGGGGGGGGGCAATTCAAGAGGTTTAGCACAGAATCTTCTTCATAAGCATTGCCTTTATTCTACATTTTGTTAAGAGTAAATATAGATGTGATAATATACGAAAAAATGGAGAATATTTAAGATAAGATGAAGAGTGATGCTACATAACCAAGTAGCTATAAATGTATGTGCAGTAATACAGGCAAAAGGCACAACCAAGAGCAATGCACAGCTAAACTTCTTCAGTACCAACCTTATGGTAAGATTAAATATAGATCTGATGCGTAGAAAATGGAGGGCAAAGGAAAATAAGCTGCAGAGTGATGGTACATGAACAACTACCTGTCAATATAAGTACACTGATAAAGGACAACATGTACTTACAAGAACAATGCAGAGCTAAAAAAATTCATTGGCATTGGATATATTCTACACTAATGTAACCATTCATACACATCAGATAATTTGGAGCGAACAATTGATAAGCAAGCTATCATGCATATTGTTGTCACATAATGAACCAGGTATGTATGCAAGTACAGTGATACAGGGCAACAGGTGCTAACAAGAGCAAAGCAGCGGGCAGCATATTTGCGATATCCTGTCATTCTTTTCAAACCGGAATTCTTCTTCGAGCAGATTTCTTGCAAAAAAGATCCGTAAGGCACACGCGGAAAAGTAGAAGTTCAAATTGTCATGTGACTTCATAGACAGTACCTCATCCTGGGAACGAGACCAGTGCATAACAAGGTTTTTCCATTCAATGTCTTCTAAATTTAGCACAGGAGACTTCACCAGAAATTCGTCTATAGACTTGCCATCAAAGTGTGATTTCCTCAGGTAACACCGATACTGTTGCAATGCTTCCTTGAAAAGCACAAGCAAGCTTTGCTCGTCATGACTATTCAGATTGACCCTCGCCTAGTTACAACAATGTAATGTAAATCATTGATGTGTTCGATCAGCAGAAAATAGGAAAATAATAACCATGAATAATAGCACTTACACGTAAGTTGGACAGGAAGATGTGAAAATGGTGTTTGTCTTCACTATAATCTTCCCATGATGGGAATATATGCACGTAGTCCCTAACAACATTGAAAGCATTGTCTTTTAAACTGGGAATAAATGGAATGGGGTTCCAATCTGCAGGAATTGGCCGTCTCTGCAGTTGGGATAGGTCTTCGGCCGGTGGACTTGCTGTACTTTTTGCTGGAGTGGGATTTTTCTGTGGTACGGCTGGTGCTATGGCAAATGAAATCGGTATACCTTTTGGTGGAGTGCAGGTCCTATGTGGTGGGGCTAGTGGTGTGGCCAGTGAAGTATGGGTACAGTCTGCTGGAGTCGGTCCTATGTTTTGTGTCACTAGTTGTACAACCAATATAAGTGGGGCGTTGTCTGATATCTCCGGCACCACCACGTTTTTCAAGGACTTTGCTGGTGCTCCTCCAGGTTTGGCAATCACCCTCTTCCTTTTTGACGTCTTTTGCACAAGAACAGAATTTGAGTGGAAAAACATGGTATGATGACAGATGGAATATGTATTGATAATGGATGGGCATGACATCTCAAGTTATATGATGAGTAAACTAAGCAGATGGCGGTGCAACAAAGTAGAAGAAATGCAAGACAACATATGCAAGATACTCGCAATCAATAAAACCTTGCCAAAATAGAACAGGCACCTTGATGGGTGAACAGGAAAGGCCATCTGCCTTTGACTCCTCGAGGTTAGAATAGTCATTAGGATGATATTCTGAACAATAATCAACAGGTGGGGAGCGTATGAGTTTCATTGCATCCAGAATGGCACTCAATGCCTTGGTGCCAATTTCGTAAGTCATTGCAGTGTTCCACAATATTCTTCTGATGCACGGATTCTGATATTCACTGTAATTGCATATAATATCTGAGAATCATGAAAACATAAATAGTTGTGAGATTATCTTTGTAATGCAGATGATATTCTAATATAGGGGCGCCCCTGTAAACACTTGTGTGCTATCACTGGATTCTGATGAGAGAGCTCATGTGTGTTGTAATATGGTGCATGCATTTATATAATCTGGCACAAGTACACAAAAAAATAGGCTCCAGAAGTAAGGATAGTTGGAAGATGATAGGTTCATAATATACTGTATAGAGAGTTTATTGTCAAACCATGATAACAAGAGCACACAGCAACTAGGTAGATCATAGTGTACATAACAGGGGTACACCACAATCACGATATATAAATCGGGAAAGTGGATCTGGCTTAAAAATACGGTGTTGTATTGCCGCTAGTAATTGAAAGCCTATCGATCACGTACATGCCAGCTCTATTAGTTGTCGACTGCAGATGTCCCTGCGCCCCTTCCTAACAAGGAACATACTGTACGTACTAAATATAGAATAAACAAAGAGGAACATGTTAAAGAACAGAAGCGGAAGCATATTCTTGAGGTTCCTCTTCATTGCATACAATGTTGGTTGCCCACTCATGATGAATCACAGCGCCCAGAGAAATGCAATTCCATGTTGTCTCTCTATATGTGGCAATTTTGAACAAGATTTATTAGGATCATATTCTGAACAAGAGTAAATAGGTGGGGAGTGTATGAGTTTCATTGCATCCAGAATGGCACTCAATGCCTTGGTGCCAATTTTGTAAGTCATTGTAGTGTTTAGCTTCACGAGTGGACTACTGCTAGTGCAACACAAAGCAGCTACACAGATCATAGTGTAGATATAACGGGAAAACCTTAAGCATCAAAGTAAAATCAGCAAAGTGGAACTTGCTGGAATATATGTGCTAGTATTGCCGGTACGGCTAGAAAGGCTTCGGATACCAGCTCTCTTCAAGTGAAGGTGCGGTACTGTTAATATCGTGTAACTCTCAAAGGTGACACGGCTCCCCGCATTTCCTTGCTATTCTTATAGGATTCAAGTGGGCAGGTCACTACAAATCCTATTCCTATGTTTACAAAATCCTACGAATCAAAGAGGCTCAAAGTGTCCATCACAACCGACCGTATAGACCTCTACACTGCAAATGTCCCTGCTCATCTTCAGTAGAAGGAACATACTGTACTACTATCATACTCCCTCCGTTCCAAAATATAAGTCTTGGTAGAGATTTCCACTATGGATCACATACAGATGTATCCAGATACATTTTAGAGTGTAGATTCACTCATTTTGCTCCATATGTAGTCCATGGTGGAATCTATACAAAGACTTGTATTTAGGAATGGAGAGGGTACATATTAAAGAAGAACGGAAGAGGAACATGGTAAAGAAGATCAAGAAGATTTTGGATAATAAAATGTTGGTTGCGCAGTGCCCACACATGATGAACCAGAGCGCATTAAGAATGCAACTCCCAGCTGTATCTCGACCATTTCAGGCGGTTGGATGAAGATCCTACGTCTCCTAACCCTTCTTCTTCCTCATCTCTGATTCTTCCCGTACAGAACATCGCACGGGCCGCCAGCCGGACCACCGGCCCCCACCGCCTGTGTTCCTCCACCACCCCCACCCCACCCCTGCCCCAACCCCCACCCGCATCGAGTTATCTTTGTTCGACAAGGCCCCACAACCACCCGAGCCCCTTCATTCGCACCGGCGAACTCCAGCGAGCTCTGAAAAATTGACTGACCCAATTTTGTAATTTAGTCTACTGTGATTTAACTAGTGTGGAATATAAAAGGGGAAAACAATAAGCATTGGGAGTATAGTGTTGAGCGTGCCATGGCGGATCTGAAGGTGCAAACCGGACAAAGGCAACTTCGCAACCAAGACAAGAAATCAGAGTAATGCAGTGGCGATCTATTTTCTTGCTGCGATAAATAAGTTGAGCAGATACGAAAGAGTACCGCCTCTGGTGCGGCGCCGTGTATGCATCTGCTGAGAATTTGACGGTGCTACGGTAGCGATGGCTGTCGGCAGTGTGGAAGTAGATCTAGGAGGGTAGACAGTGGCGGCGGGGCGTGGTGGACGAGATGGTCGTAGGAGCGGCACCGGCAAGGTGGACGACGGCGGGGATGAAGCAAGAGGACGAGATGCAAGGATCCCGGTCCAAAGCCGTGGATGAGGAACGTCGATCTCTTGTAATGGACGGTGGCGTCGGGGTATCAGCTCCGGCATGGTGGAGGAGGACGGCGGTGGATGGGGTGGCGGACGGCGGCGGATGGGGTGGCGGACGGCGGCGGACGGAGGAGGGTGGGGTGGAGAGGGTGTTTTGGCGCCCATGGAGTACGAATGGGGTAAAGGGAGGTAGAGAGGAAGGGGGGAACCATGTATTCAGGGCGCGCTTGTCTCAAATGCGAGGAAATTTACAAACTTAGCCCCCGTTTCAAATTCCTACTACATCACAGCAATATTAGTCGGTTGGGGATAGGACGGTAATCTCGCATACACCGAATATTTGCCGATGAGAGTTTGTTTTTGGCGCCCACCGTTTATGAATATGAATCGGGGAGGGAGTCGATTTCGGCCGAGGACACACAGAGTTTTGGCGCCCACTGTTTATGAATCCGGGTGAGAGGCGGTTATGTCATGTTTGGGTGAAATTACAAACCTACCCCTATCAAACCTATAGAAATCCAGCAGTTAGGCTTTGCGTGGCAGGGATAGGCAGTAGTAATTTCCATCTCGCTGATTTTGGTTTCGGGCGGTTACTACGACTTTCCCCGCTTCGTTCAAATTTTGCAGAGTGCATGTTTACCGTGCCAACTCAATTCGAATCCCGTTTGTATTCTATTTTTTCCGGGCGGGATCCATTTTCCATTGGAATTAAATTCTATATACATCATGTTTTATATATACTTTCAAAAGCACAACACCATTTATACATAAATACGATTTACAAATGGCATGATCTCAGATTCATAAGGTTGTATCCATCAATTTGGATTTTCAAATATTTGAAACCACTTTATGTTGAAATCCAATGTATGCATTCCTCACTAACTGTCTCCAATTAATGTGTGTTTTATGCGGGGCTTTTTTTACTTCTCAAACATGTATAATGTGTTTCACACACGCAACATATAGTGTAATCCCGTTTAGACATTAATTGCATATAAACCATGCATTGTTTGTAATTAAAGAATCTATGGATCACCAATATTGATAAACTATATAACATTACACGTGTGCCCAAATTCAAATGAATATGCATGTTTGATACACCAATTTGCGTTATGATATTATCGATGTCGTGATCTCCAGTTTAAATATTTGAATCCCCTTTAATCCAGATATTCGTCTGATATAGCTATCACTCATGCTTATATAGGACTATCTCTCTGGACCTATACGCGTTCATCGTTGTCGGTGTCAAAACTAGCGGATCTCGGGTAGGGGGTCCCGAACTGTGCGTCTAGGCGGATGGTAACAGGAGACAACGGACACGACGTTTTTACCCAGGTTCAGGCCCTCTCGATGGAGGTAAAACCCTACTCCTGCTTGATTGATATTGATGATATGGGTAGTACAAGAGTAGATCTACCACGAGATCAGAGAGGCTAAACCCTAGAAGCTAGCCTATGGTATGATTGTTGTTCGTCCTACGGACTAAAAACCTCCGGTTTATATAGGCACCGAAGAGGGTTAGGGTTACACAGAGTCGGTTACAATGGTAGGAGATCTACATATCCGTATCGCCAAGCTTGCCTTCCACGCCAAGGAAAGTTCCATCTGGACATGGGACGAAGTCTTCAATCTTGTATCTTCATAGTCCTGGAGTCCGGCCAAAGGTGATAGTTCGGCTATTCGAACACCCCCTAATCTGGGACTCCCTCAGTAGCCCCCGAACCAGGCTTCAATGGCGATGAGTCCGGCGCGTAGATTGTCTTCGGCATTGCAAGGTGGTTTCTTCTCCAAATCCTGTGTACCTGTTGATTAGCGTTTGGCTTCCTGTGAATATTACGCTCCTCGGCTTCCACGCCCAATAATGGTCGTCTTCCACGTGTTGAACGAATGCAAAAAGTCAGGGTATTTTTACATTTACCCACTTAGTTGCGCAAATGAGCTGCCTATAAAAGAGATGAGGATCTAGATCAGAATCACACCATCCTCCCTTCGCGAGCATTCATCAGAGCGCATCTGACAGAAATCCATTCCATCATGGACAGTCGATGCAGCTCCTCCTCTCGCCCTCCCAACCCTCAGCCTGGAGATTGGGAGAGATGCTCCGTCCTGCACAGTGAGCTAGTGGCGCTCCAAACCAAGGGATTTATTCCCCCAGCCTTCATGGTCCCAGTTCGAGCCGGACTCGCCACCTATAAGGGCGGAAAGCAAGCGGAGAGCGTCCCCAGCCCCTCCAAAGGAGAGCGGGTATGCCTTGTCCCTTATTTAATAAGAGGGCTCAGATTTCCAATTCATCTGTTTCTCCAAGGGCTCCTGGAGTTCTATGGCCTCCAGTTGCACAACCTTACGCCTGCCTCCATTTTGGATATCGTGGGCTTCGTGGCCCTTTGCGAGCTGTTTTTGGGCATCGAGCCTCATTTTGCACTGTGGAAGAAGCTGTTCTGTCTTGTGCCCCGTTCTCAAGAGGGGTCGATATATCAAGTGGGCGGAGCCGAACTATGGCGCATCGTCGGGACCGGATATCTATCCGGAACTCCGAAGAAGGCGTCCGAAGACTGGCCTTCGGAATGGTTTTATATAGAAGATGTCCCCCTGCCGGACCCAGTTCGGGTCGGCCTCCCTGAGTTCAATAACGCTCCTTTGAAGAAACGCCTAAGCTGGCGTCCACGAAGCCCTCAGAAGGAAAATGACACGGACGTCCTTTACCTGATGAGCCGAATTAGGCTGTTAGCTCATTCCGGACTGACCATGATCAGGGTCATGGCCACATGCATTATGCGGGGGATGCAGCCGCTCCAGTAAAGAGGCCACCCCATGTGGGATTTCAACGGGGAGGATGATGCCACCCGCTGCGGCCGCAAGGGGCCGGGATCGGTTGCCGATCCGATGAAGATCTTGTCCGCATTGTACAAGGGAGAAGAGGAGGAATTTCTTCGTGTCAATCCGCAGGGCGGATTTTCTATGAACAATCCTCCAAGCTGGGTAAGCGGACCTTTATTTTTGCCTATCCGATCCATACTCCCATAGTCAAGTATCTCATTTTGTAATTTCAGTGCAGGAACTGCGCCGGGCCGTAAAGGATATAAACAACCCACCTCCACAACCCGAGGATCCGGAACGGTTCCTCGATCCTGCCTCCCAAGAGGATCCGGACATATCAGTGGAGCTAATCGACGGGGTATTTTACCAACTGAGCATCGATAATGCGTTGGTCGCCATTATGGCCGATTAGCCCGGAATACTTCCCGCTTCGCAGGTAACTGAGACCGAAGTCCCAATACTTTGAAAATGACCCATCCGTGCATGTTTTTGATCACCGTATACCAATGGTGTTTCGCAGGGGGCGCCCTTGAGGTGGAGGGCCGAGCCCACGGCGGCTAGCCAACAAGGGGCAGCACGGCCCAGCAGGCTAAAAAGAAGTGCGGTCCGGATCAAAACTCCGATGCAATGGTATGGCGCGTCACCTTACTCCCCGGCCATATTCTCAGGAGGCGTACTAACGCTCGTGCCCTTTCAGGAAGAACAGCGCTCGCCGGACTGTATCCGGAGAGGTTGTCGATCCATCCTCCTCTCACCAGGCTCCAAAGCCAGGTCCAGAAGCGGAGGCGAAAATGGGGCGTGCGTCGGATGTTCCTCCGACAGAGGATGCCGACAGGTTATCTGCCACCAATTCCGAGGTGGAGAGTGCCATGAATCACAAGCGCCGCCGGACAGTTCTTCGTGACACGTGTTTCTCCCCAGAGGCATTGAATGCCTTTAATTCGGGAGATGCGCACCTCTGTGCTGCTCAAAATGGTCTAGCCAGAGCCACGGAGCAGTATGTAAAAGACATATGGGTGAGAAAAATTGACAGTTTATATATGCCAGTAGCCCCCGAGACTTGAAATAGTTAGAATAACTAACTTAAGGATCATTTATTGTGCAGGATCTTACAAAAAAGAATACCCAACTGTCCCAGGAGCTGGAGGAGTGCAAAGCCCAACTTGAGGCCGCACTAGCCGTAGCGGGGGAAGCCAAAGAGACCCCCTCTAGTAATATATGCTTCAAAAGATACCTAATGTGTGAAGTGCGGCGTGTGTATAAGTCTGACAATAATATTGCAGATGGCGCCGGGATAGATCCGGACAAGCAACAGCTCATGCGCCAGTTAAAGGCCGCGAGAATTTGCTTACAAGGGTGAGGCAGGAGAAAAATAATCTCCAAGATGCCAACACCCAGCTTGGTGAGGAACTAAAGGATGTTCGTGCCCAGCTATCTGACTCCGTTAAGGAGAATCGGCGGCTTCGACGCGGCATTTTTAGTAAGTGCTTGAATGAACTTTGAAAAAGAGTTCGGCGAGGAAGTCGACTAACAGAGTTGTGTCTGTAGGTATGCTCACATGCCGTTCTGCAGAGGAAATTCCCGGTTCTACGGGTGAACTTCTTCCCGAGCTCTTGCAACTGCACGAACAAGTTCGGCAGGTGATGAAAGGTGTCGCCCAGGCCTTGTGGCCATCTGTCTCCTGCCCGAAGGCCTTGGAGAGCTTGCAGAGAGGCCTCAGGGAGCGCGGCAGCGCTCCCGCTTATGGAAGATATCGGCTTGCCGTCAAGGCGCCAGGGAGGCCTGGGCCATGGTGAAGACGCGGTACACAAAGGCTGACCCAAACCACATGGCCGAGGTCGGACCTGCGGGGCCCGATGGGAAGGAGATCCCTGTGAGCTTAGTGTATGGCCAAGTAGAATTGGCCGCAAAGTATTCCCAACAGGATTGTAAACTAGACAGCCTGCTAGATGGCATTGGAGAGGAATATGCCCAGTCAAGTTGACTATGTAATTTAAGATGACATGTAAAATGCCTTCTAGCCGGATTGTAGATCGTTTGTCATAGCGGACCTTTTCGCTTCAACCTCGGGACCCAATAGTCCTGAGTGTGTCCGAACACCCTCGCGGTTATATAAGAACCGGGGCATGCGTGGAGACCAGGCGTAGGGGTCATTAGTGCCTTATCAGACAAGTGCCCAACTAGTTATGTTATATTACATGGTTAGTAAGAAACATCTTCCAGGGAGAATAGTTCCGTTAGGGGTTCCTTTCCCTGGGAGGCATGCCCTAAAGTGCATTTCCGGACTGCGAAAAAAGCAGAAAAACATCCGGGGGCAGATAAATAAATAGGTAAGAAATCATCTTTTAGTTCACCGACCGAATATTCCCTTAAGAATGCTAGCCTTCGGCTTCACCCAGTCTGAGGTACACATCCGGCTGACCCGGCTGTAACAATCGCAGAGGTGCTCCCTTTACCGCCTAGCCAAACAATCGGGAACGTAGGGGTAAGCACAGGAGCCAGGCAACCCGGCTTGGCCAAAACTTAAGTCATATCGATGCATATAATGGTGAATAAAAGGTACATGCGGAAGTGTGACACATGTGTTGGGCATGAAGCCCGTATAAATAAGCTTCTGTTAAAGAAGCCCCCAGGTATAATGAGCGCGGATAGTGCGTCAAGTGTGTGCGAACAATGTGCAAACAAGCTTTCAAAGGCTGTAATAGGAAAAAAAAGGGAGGAGAAGGAGAGAAACAGAAGACAGCTAATATGTAAAATATAGACGGAGGAAGGAGACGAACTCAGAATCCGGCGCTAGGCATAGAATCTTCAGAGACGGGCTGCGTTCCATGGGTTCGGCTCGAGTCGGTTATCCAATGCATCTCACAGACGGTACGCTCCACCGGTCAGGACTTGGTCGATGATAAAGGGACCTTCCCATTTAAGATTGAGTTTGTCCTTTTTCTTGTCCGGCAGGCGTAGAACTAACTCGCCAACGTTGTAAGTTTTGGCCCATACTTCTCTGGTTTGATATCTTCGAGCTTGTTGTTGATAGAATGCGGAACGGGCTTTTGCCACGTCACGCTCCTCCAATGTGTCCAAACTGTCCTGCCGATCGAGCTCGGCTTCTCTTTCTTCGTACATGCGCACGCGAGGTGAGTCATGAATTTGTCACAAGGCAGAATTGCCTCTGCGCCGTATTCCAGAAAGAATGGTGTAAATCCAGTGGTGCGATTCAGAGTGGTCCGCAGCCCCCAGAGTACGGAGTCGAGCTCCTCTACCCAGTGCATTTTAGATTCCTTGAGGGACCGCACTAATCTGGGTTTGATGCCGCTCATGATTAGACCATTTGCTCGCTTGACTTGACCGTTAGTTTGAGGGTGATAGACTGAAGCATAGTCAAGCTTGATGCCCATGTTTTTGCACCAGAATTTAACCTCATCGGCCGTAAAGTTTGTGCCGTTCTGAGTGATGATGCTATGGGGGATGCTGTAATGGTGTACGACCCTTGATATGAAGTCTATCAACGGTCCGGATTCGGCCGTCTTAACAGGCTTGGCCTCTATCCATTTGGTGAATTTATCCACCATGACCAGTAGGTATTTTTGCTTGTGGGTTCCTCCTTTAAGGGGTCCAACCATGTCAAGCCCCCAGACCGCGAAGGGCCAGGTTATGGGTATAGTTTTGAGGGAGGTGGGTGGCATGTGGCTTTGATTAGCAAAGAGCTGGCAACCGACGCATCGTTGGACTAAGTCCTGAGCATCTGCCCAGGCTGTCAGCCAATAAAATCCTATACGGAAGGCCTTGCCTACAAGGACCCGGGCTGCGGCGTGGTGCCCGCCGAGTCCGGCATGAATTTCAGCCAGAAGGTTCCGCCCTTCCTCTTCGGAGATACACCTTTGAAGGACTCCGGTTGTGCTTTTCTTGTAAAGCTCTCCCTCATGGACCTTATAGGCTTTAGCTCGCCCCATTATGCAGCGGGCCTCTTTTTGGTCCTCGAGAAGTTCCTGCCTGGTTAGGTAGGCTAGGAATGGTTCCGGCCACGGGGCAATGACTGCCATTATTACGTGGGCTGAGGATGTTACTTCGTTGGCAGAACCGCCAATTGTGTCAGAATGTTCGGTGTCGGGCAGTGCGGTTGGGTCCAGGTTATTATTTCCGGATTCCCCCTCCCATAGTACGGATGGCTTGAACAACCTTTCTAGGAAGATGTTGGGAGGGATGGCATCGTGCTTTGCGCCAATGCGTGCCAATACGTCTGCTGATCTGCTGCCTGGTTGTTATCCCGGGCTATATGGTGAAATTTGAGCCCCTCAAACTGAGATGACATTTTTAGGACGGCGTTGCGATAAGCTGCCATTTTTTGATCCTTGGCATCGAAGTCTCCATTTATTTGGGATATCGCGAGGTTCGAATCCCCGCGCACCTCTAGGCGTTGAATGCCCATGGAGACTGCCATCCGGAGGCCATGTAGAAGGGCCTCGTATTCGGCTGTGTTGTTGGAGTCTGCATACATTATCTGGAGTACGTATCGAACCGTATCTCCGGTTGGGGACGTCAGGACGACGCCAGCCCCCAGAACAGCCAACATTTTGGAGCCATCAAAGTGCATGATCCAGTTGGAATATGCGCCGTACTCTTTAGGGAGTTCGGCTTCAGTCCATTCGGCGATGAAGTCGGCCAAAACTTGCGATTTAATAGCTCGCCGTGGCTTATAGGTTATGTCGAACGAGAGGAGCTCAATGGCCCATTTGGCAATCCGGCCCGTCGCGTCGCGGTTGTTTATAATGTCATTAAGAGGTACTTCGGAGGCTACTGTTATCAAACACTCTTGAAAGTAGTGTCGCAGCTTCCGGGATGCCATGAACACCGCGTACGCTATCTTCTGATAATGCGGGTACCGTGACTTGCATGGAGTCAGGACAGTGGACACGTAGTAAACTGGTTTTTCAAGGGGGAACTTGTGTCCATCCATTTCTCGTTCGACAACGAGCACCGCGCTCACCACTTGATGAGTTGCCGCGATATATAATAGCATTGGTTCGCCTATGTTGGGCGCGGCCAGGACCGGGTTTGTTGCCAATATGGCTTTTATTTCTTCGAGTCCGGCCGTGGCGGCATCCGTCCACTCGAAGTGTTCGGTGCGTTGGAGGAGGCGATAAAGGGGTAATGCCTTTTCTCCTAAACGGGAGATAAAGCGGCTTAAAGCCGCCACGCATCCCGTCAATTTTTGTATTTGTTTGAGGTCCTTTGGGATATCCTATTGTGACAGAGCTCGGACCTTGGCGGGGTTTGCTTCAATTCCTCTACCGGATACAATGAAGCCCAAGAGCTTTCCGGCTGGTACGCCGAAAACACATTTTTCCGGGTTAAGCTTGATGTCATATGTTCGAAGATTATCGAACGTGAGCCTCAAATCATCTACTAGAGTTTCGACGTGCTTGGTTTTGACGACCACATCGTCTATGTATGCCTCCACTGTTTTGCCGATCTGGTTTGCCAGACATGTCTGAATCATGCGCTGATATGTTGCGCCGGCATTTTTGAGCCCAAAGCGCATTGTGTTGAAGCAGAATGGGCCGTATGGGGTGATGAATGTCGTTGCGGCTTGGTCGGGCTCTGCCATCTTAATTTGGTGGTAGCCGGAGTATGCGTCGAGGAAACACAATGAATCGTGTCCTGTGGTAGCGTCGATAATTTGATCAATGCGGGGGAGGGGGAAGGGATCCTTTGGGCAAGCCTTGTTGAGGTCTTTTAAATCGATGCATAGGCGCCAGGATTTTTCCTTCTTTGGTACCATCACCAGGTTTGCTAGCCAGTCTGGATGTTTTATATCTCTGATGAATCCGGCCTCCAATAATTTGGCTAGCTCCTCTCCCATGGCCTGTCTCTTGGGTTCGGAGAAACACCGAAGAGCCTGTTTGACTGGCTTGAATCCTTTTATGATGTTTAGGCTGTGCTCGGCCAGCCTGCGTGGGATTCCTGGCATGTCTGAAGGGTGCCAGGCAAAGATGTCCCAATTTTCGCGTAGGAATTCTCGTAGTGCGGCGTCTACATCAGGGTTTAATTGTGCCCCAATGGAGGCTGTTTTTGTAGGGTCCGTTGGATGGACTTGGAATTTGACTATTTCATCCGCTGGTTTAAAGGAGGTGGACTTGGATCTCTTATCGAGTATCACATCGTCCCTATTCACCATGGAGCGCAGCGTAGTGAGTTCTTCGGCCGCTAGGGCTTCGGATAGTGCCTCCAGGGCCAGTGCGGCTGTCTTATTTTCAGCACGGAGTGCTATGTCCGGGTCACTAGCAAGAGTGATGATTCCGTTGGGCCCGGGCATTTTGAGCTTCATCTACCCGTAATGGGGTATAGCTTGAAAAATTGTGAATGCCTCTCGCCCTAATAGAGCGTGATATCCGCTGCTGAACGGGGCCACTTGGAATGTGACCTCCTCGGACCTTAATTATTCGGAGTGCCGAACACCACATCCAGTGTGATTTTTCCTGTACAACATGCTTCTCGACTAGGGATTATTCCTCTAAAGGTTGTGCTGCTTCGCTCGATGCGGCTCCAGTCTATTTCCATTTTTCGGAGGGTTTCCTCATAAATGAGGTTCAGTCCGCTGCCACCGTCCATGAGTACCTTGGTAAGGTGAAAGCCGTCCACTATTGGACTGAGGACCACTGCGGCTGGTGCTCGGGCTGTTCGGAATTTAGGTTCGTCACTGGCATTAAAGGTAATAGTTGTGTCACTCCATGGGTTTATTTTTGCTACTTGGTAGACTTCGGCAAGGCTGCAGAGTGTTCGTTTCCGCATATTATTTGATGCGAAAGTCTCGAAGATTGTTAATACCGTACTGGTATCCTTGGACTGGTGTTCTGGAGTTAGAAGCTCTTCCCCACTTTTGGCCACCTGCCGTAGTATCCAACATGCTCTAAGGCTATGAGTTGGAGTGGCATCCTCTGTACTATGAATTTTGCAGGGTCCATTGAGCCATCCTTCCAGTACGGTTCCATGCCCTATAGAGGGTTTTTTCTTTTTGGTGTTTAACCCAGGTGCCTGGCGATAATGCACCCTTTTATTTTGGACTGGGGTTGTATTCAGGGCCGGATTTTCCCAAAATTTGATTTCGGTTTTCCAGGCGCTTTCCATCACACAGTACTTTCGCACTATGGACGCCAAGTCGGCGAAGCGTGTAATTTCACGACGACTTACGGCGTTTAGGATTCCCTTGTCCGTGCAATTATTGCAGAAGAATGAAATTGCGTCCTCCTCGTGGCAGTCCTTTATCATGTTTATAACCAGGAGGAATCTGGCCCAGTAATGGTGTACTGTTTCTGCGGGCTCTTTCCGGATTTGGGATAGATTGCTTATGTTTGGGTGGGCGGGTGGAACTGAATTCGGAACCCCGTCCACTTTAAAACTCAGGGGCCAAGTAGTTTCCAGACTTGGAAGTTTGGGTTCTTGGATATTGTCCAATGAATCTAGCCCACTGCCTGACTTTAGGTTCAGGGCTTGAGTAACATCCTCCCCTCCGCGGGAATCCGACATGGAGGGATCGGGAATCCGGACATAGCTAGTCCTTAAGATAGAAGAAGGGTCGCGGTATTGTTCCTCTACCACAGCGACGCGGTGGGTAACCTGGGGAGAGTTAATCTCTCTCAGATCGGGTTTAGGCCCAATCTGATCGTAGTCTGTAGCGACTCCTAGGGCGGCGATGCGATCGAAGAGCTTGTTTAAGGAAGAGAGCTCCTCGGATCTAACTGCTGGGCGAGTTCCGAGTTAATGTGAAGATTGCTTTCGATGACCCGAGAAGTCATCGTCGGCGTGGCGGCCGAACTGGCGGTCATAAGGAAACCGCCTAGCCGGAGAGTTTGGCCGATAGCCAGAGCTCTTTTAGCAACAATGCCGTCTTTAAAGACGGGATGAGGCATCCTTCCCGACGGCGACGGCACAGAGGAACTCTTAATGAAAGCACCAATGTCGGTGTCAAAACCGGCGGATCTCGGGTAGGGGGTCCCGAACTGTGCGTCTAGGCGGATGGTAACAGGAGACAAGGGACACGATGTTTTTACCCAGGTTCGGGCCCTCTCGATGGAGGTAAAACCCTACTCCTGCTCGATTGATATTGACGATATGGATAGTACAACAGTAGATCTACCACGAGATCAGAGAGGCTAAACCCTAGAAGCTAGCCTATGGTATGATTGGTGTTCGTCCAACGGACTAAAACCCTCCGGTTTATATAGGGGCCGAAGAGGGTTAGGGTTACACAGAGTCGGTTACAATGGTAGGAGATCTAAATATCTGTATCACCAAGCTTGCCTTCCACGCCAAGGAAAGTTCCATCCGGACACGGGACGAAGTCTTCAATCTTGTATCTTCATAGTCCAGGAGTCCGGCCAAAGGTGATAGTTCGGCTATCCGGACACCCCCTAATCCGGGACTCCCTCAATCGTCTCTCAAGTATCTCTCGTTCTACATGTATGTCGACAATGATCTTTTATCTTCGTAACACACTGATGGTACTCTCTCCCTCGACCTTCATCACTCTATCTCTCTCTAAGTATATCTCGCTCCCTGCTCTGTGTCTCTAACTATGATTCTCCATGTGGAATCTCTTTCTCTCACACAAACACAAAACTTTGTCTCCCGGGGTCTCATTTCTCTCTACTATTCCCATGTGTGCCACTCGCACACCCCTCATACAGAGATGTCTTTAGCTCCTTAGATATGAGAACCTATGACTCTTCCTCTTAAATATCTCTTTCTCACACACAAACACAAACTCTGTCTCCCATGGTGTCATATTTCTCCATTGTTCTCTTGTATGTCGCTCACACACACTCTCTCTCCCTAGAGATATCTTGCATTCCCTCATATGTCTCTCTAGCTATCACTATCATTGTGAAATATCTTTCTCTCTCCCAGACACAAAACTTCGTCTCTCGGGATCTCATTTCTCTCTGATATCTGTTTGTATGTGACTCACATGCACGCTCTCTCTATCTCTTTCCCACCCACACACACATAACTCAGCCTTCTGATCCACTCGACTCCTATCTCTAATGCACACTAGCTAGCATCTTTATCTTTCTATTTATATGTTTCTCCATCAACCTTCTTTCTCGCCTCACTCTTGATTCCTATCACGCACACTACATATGTTTCTCTCTACATGCAGTTAAGTGCCCTCTCACACACATATATAACTTCACCATGTGAACCACCCGGCGGTCATCTCCAACACCCAAACTAGCGGATGTCCCTCTAGCTAGCATCTCCATCTCTGTATCTATCTGTAGTTTCTCCGTCAACATTTATTTCTCGCACAGAGTCTTGCTTCCTATCACCCACACTATATATGTCTCTCCATACATATGCATTTATAGGTTGATCTGTTTTGCACAATCGTTGTGCCTCACTCCCTCTACTCGCCATAGATGCATGCTCCAGCCCACGCCACTATCTCTTAAAGACAAAAACACATGCTCAATTGTCGGGCCTTCTTCTCTGCATTCTCACATGCATGCATATTGTCATACCGATCCGTCTCTCCCATGTTGTTGATCTTATGACTTATGTCTTCTTTCTTTTATCTCGATCATGCGCGCGTGCACACACACACACACATCCCACGTATACATGTATACCTCTCACATGCACGTTCAAGGTCTCTATGTCTCCATACGTAGTTAATTACCCTCAATCCTAACGCCACATCGAATCGTTCTCCTCTTGTGTGCACATAACTTCTGCCTGGATGGGTAAAACACACACTCACACTTAACAATCTCCTTCTAGCTACCCCCCCCGCCCCCCCCCCCCCCCGCCTCTCACTCTACCCCTATATCCCCGAAACCAATAAGACCACCCTTTGTCTTCCTTGGTGTCTCTCGAACAAACACGTTCTCTCGATGTCGACTCCTCTCACGCGCACACACCTTCTCTTCCCTCTCTACGGGCATTTTCTCTCTCGCACTCCATCGTTGGTGGCCTCTTCCATACACATCACCTCTCTATGATGAAGCCATGCACACTTAAATTACATCCGCCATAGAGGATCCCGCGAAACACACACACACACACACACATGCATGCACCCACACCCCCCTCCCCCCACCCACACACACACTAAGACTCCATCTCTCTCTCTCACACACACAAACACACACACAAACACACACACACGCACACCCCCCCCCCCACACACACTAAGACTCCATCTCTCTCTCTCACACACACAAACTAAGACTCCATCTCTCTCTCTCTCTCTCTCACACACACACACACCACACACACCCCACACACACACTAAGACTCCATCTCACACACACATGCTCTGGGCGGAGCATTTGTCCCTACCACCCTTCATCCAACCTTACCCGTATGATAAACAATAACCTTAATTTACTTGCATAACATGGACAAATTCCACTTTACTTTAGTAGTCAGCAAACTTATCATCTGTACCCTTATAAAAAAACGAGTTGGCGATGATGGTGTGCCTGCCATCTTGTAATACAGACCGAATGATCTATATCTGACGGATAGAAAGCAAACTATGATAATTTTACAAAATATACCCGCACCTCTCTCCACATAATTATCTCCCACAACCTCATTGCTCAGCAACTAAAAAAGGAATAAGTCTCTGGAACAATCTAGCATGCATGGTGGCCACTGCCGCCTGCCAGCGCCGTCCATCCCCATGCCTCCGCCCATTCCGACCACCAGTCACCACCACGCTCCACTCCTCCTCGCCTTATCTATCATCTTTCATTTTTTTGATGACATTCTCGAGATACCAGTTTTCCAATAAAATTCTCGATATATCATTAGTTTTTACACATGGGATTACTCCTGCATGGGCCCATCACAACAGGTGCTTTGTAAAAAAATGCATATTGATGTTCCGTGCAATGCACGAGAATCTTGCTTGTAATTATATAACGCAAATC
This sequence comes from Triticum timopheevii, assembly GCA_963921465.1. Lineage (NCBI taxonomy): Eukaryota > Viridiplantae > Streptophyta > Magnoliopsida > Poales > Poaceae > Triticum > Triticum timopheevii. Next base: position 114,297,810 of record OY997270.1, read on the forward strand.
ACGAGCAGGATGTGACATTTTTTTGACACAACCACATTAACATGGCCACGTAAATCACTAGCTAAAGTAAATACCATTATACTTATATCCTGATGCAAAAGGCTGAGTACATGTCCGAAGAGTAGAGTCGCACACACGCACTCTGTCTCCTCAGAATCTCTCTCACACACACACACATCAATTACGTGACGCCCACTTAAACAGACACGTATCTTACAATTTGTGCACCCGCGGGTACACGTGATACTGTGCATTTATTTAAGCCGGAAGGCGAACCCAAACAGTAGCTGCATTCATTCCCCTCCCGCCGCCTCTTCTCTGGTCGCTGTCGCCCAGTAGCCATGGCCCGGCCGAAGGAAACAACATACGCCATACTCCCGCCGGAGCGGCACTTTAATATGGAAATTTTAGTGGTCATGCATGCATCTTTTTGTGCTAGCACTCCTATATAAGGGTTGACCGGTCCCTTCCCACGGATGTGCGCGGGCGGTGGAAGAGGAAGGAGAAGGGAAGCGGGTTGTGGAGTAACGTTTTTTACCACAATTTCTTAGGAAATTGAGTGAAATAATTGAGTAGTTTTGCAAACTACCGGTACTACACCTGAAACGGTTCAAAACCTATACTCCCTTGCCAGCGTGCGCTTCCCGCGTGAAACGATCAGCGTCGCCCTGGAGCGTCAGTGCCGCATTAATGCCCGACCAGAGCGGAGGCGGCCTCTCACCGGCGTCGGCTTTGAAGGGGCACGACGGCCGAGAGAGCGCCGCTTCCCGGTGCACGCGACTGCTCCGCGTCGAGACTGGCCATAGGCCATGTTTGGATCCATGGGTTAGAGTTAGTTTGAGCTAGTTGGGGCTCAAATAGCCCTAAAGTATCCAAGCATGAGGGTTTAAATTGGAGCAAGTTGCACCGAACCCACCAAAAAAACTATCCCACCCAAGAGGTGCTAACTGGACATAGTTCTCACTGGGACCACTGAAAAATCACTTTTCTCTCTCCATCAAGTGCATTTATTGTCAATCTAACCCTGTCACCCAAACACCTCTTTGGCTACAGTTAGTTCGGGGTTAGTCATGAGTTAGTCTAACCTCTAGCTAAGTTAGAGTATCAAACGGGAGCAGTATAGGACATGCAAGTTGCTCAAAGCATACAGTCAAATTTGTACGTGAAAGGATTTTTTTTTCTTTTTGGAAACGGAACGTGAAAGGAATTTTATTAGAATGCTCTTGGCATGTCGCTAACATGTGATGAGTTAACCGACCTCAATAGACTTCAAAAACGCCAGCCCGCCGCACTTTGATAGAGACGAGGAGGGAGAAGTGATACAGGCTGCTGGATTACTAGAGATAGGTGTCGCACAGAAGCCAAGAAATATGGTGATAGCGTGGGTTAGCCATGTACTAGTATGATGTAACTACACTGGGCTGCCGTGTTTCGCACTCTTCCAGTCCACTATGGAGATGATTGGTTGATTTTATATCGCTGAATAATATTAAATATTATGAGTGCAGACGCTCCACCACGAGGTTCCTTGCTGCTTCTCGGTCGTCGGGAATCTACGTTCTTCCACTCTATTTTTTTTACGTGAGCTTTGTTTATCCTTTTGCCAACACGCGAGACATCTAGCATCAAGGTGCACGTGTTATGCAAGGATCGTTACATCTATATGAAGAACACATGGGACTGGAATTATGAGACGGACATGTACCCAGGAGTGGACGTACGAACCTGTGTAATGTAGCGCAGTAAGTGAAGTAGAAAGGCACAAATGGTAGGAACATGTGTGGCATATAGGGTGTGTTTGGTTGCGTTCTCGTCTCGGCATAGTTGTTCCCTCTTCATGCATGCTCAACTCAACACCCCTCTTCATGCATGCTCTCTTCATGCATGCTTCTAGTGTATTTGTGCTAAACTAGTGTGGACTCATGCACCCTCCATACACTCTACCAAACACCCAAAAGTAGGTCGAGAAGGGAAGTCTTGGGCAGCATTTGTCTCTTACTACGTACTACCAGTAAATTTTGTACGTGCAATGCCCGGTAATGTTATGGAGTACGTGCCTAAGTACTCTACTACTACTATATTAGTTGGAGGCACATATTAACTTTTATATTTGTTTACATGTGTTTTTCTCTCCAGGTCCCGAGACCTTCCAACTAGACGTGTCTTTCTCTCCAGGTCACACTTTGTATCCTTCATACCACTAAGTACTACTACGTGTGGTCTCCAACCCAGAAGTGGAAGAAGTGGAGACGCTCTACCATGCTGTTTTTGTACGCTAGGCTCTACCACGTTGTTCATGTCCCAGTCCTTTCACTGACGTGTGGGACATCCAGCATGTGCCGTGTTTTGCACCCTTCGTCGTAAGAGTTGAAACGCTAGCATTCATCAGAAATAGAAAATAATTATAAATCAGCAGTGATACTATTTTTTTTGAGAACTAATCAGCAGTGATACTATACGACGCGGTTTCCTTGCTCCTCGATATCAGAAAGAATACTTCTCTTCGCCAACATGTGGGACGTCGACCATCCTGGTCCACTTTCCATGCACGCAGAACTCCAAGGGAGAGTCACCCAGGTCGTCGCGCCGCAGTAACAATGACTAATGAGCCGTCAAATCGTAGGCCCACTTCCCACTTTGAAGTTGCTCGGACGAAGGAACCATCATGACTCTGTTGAATTCCGCTTCTTGAAGAAAACTACTGTACCAGCAGTACTGCTAGCTACAGTAGTTACTCCAATAGAGGCCTCCTTTCGTTCATAGGATAGCAATTTTATAGGAATATGAAAATCATAGGAAGTGAGATGACATGCATCTCAATTCCTATAGAGAAAGAGATGCCATTTGATGCATAGGATAGGAGTTTTTCCATTTAGTCTAGGGTAATGTACTGGTAATTTGCACTAAAAACTACAGTAGTAACTAGTAGTACTGGTACATGCTCGTACTCAGACACAGACACACACACTAACTACAAGTACTACTACTTCTCACATGCTCGCCAGACGCCGTCGTTCTCCTTCCCGGCTTTGTCGGCGACACCCCATCGTGCTTGGATCTCCGCCAACCTCTCCGCAGCAGCGCGTACGTCCTTTTCTTTCTTGCGGTGGCGGGCCTCTCTTTTCTTGAGTGCTTTCTGACTTTTTTGCTCCCTCTGTGCGGCTTTGGCCGCCTCTTGCTCTACTGCCCATTCGGCCTTGGCATCTTCAAATTCGTCCCACATAGTTGTGAGGTCGCGAGCAGCGATGAACTCGTCACGCGGGATGCCATCGCTTCCCTACCATTTTGTGTGCGGTCGTGGGTGGCGAGGAACTCGGCGCGGCGGGATGCCATCGCTGCCTTACCGGTTAGTGTGTGGCGCGGTTGCATGAACGATGCTTGGTGAGAGCTCTGGGGTGGAGTGGCCGGACAACCGTATAGTGCATTGGTTTGTCAAGAGCTCAAGGATAGAAGACGAAGGAAATTTGGATTCCCCTTCAATCCTGGTCATTTATTACCGAGTAAAATGCATTGGCGGCCATCGAACTTTTCTTGATAGCTCACTTTGATCATTTTATACGAGATATGGTGATTATACGGTCACCAGCACAGCGTATAGCTTCGTATTTCTCTGGTTGACCAGTCAAACAGTCCGCATGCACCTCATCAGCTCGTGTTCTTTATCTATCTACGAGGGCCTACCTGTCAATGGAGAAAGAAATACTGTAAAAACCAAAATTATGCGTATGTGGGGAATCAAACCACGGACTCGTCGCTGCAACGCACCCTCGTCAGCCAAATAAAAATGAAATACTTCGTGTGAGACACTCACGCTCACACTGTCAAAGCATGCTAATGCATGCACGTCGCCCTCTAAATCAAAGTCCTACTCATGGCACAACGCAAACGGCGAGCCCATCACCTGTGCGCCCCGGCGGTGCCTGACATTACTATTTAGACATTTGATGGAGGCCTACGCGAACGCCGAGCATGTATTCACCTGGCTCAACACCAACGGTCATACTCGGAGCGCCTTGCTCATGTATATCGTCCATCACAATGACAATCTATAAAATAGCCTAGCTAGAGAGGGCACTATGGTAGTATGGTACGGAGTATGTACTATCGTGAGCGACCGATCTTAGTGCCACTGCACACCAAAGCCACTTCCATCGCTAGCGCGTGCTTCCCGCCTGAAACGGTCACCGTCTCTCCAGAATGTCAATGCCGCATTCATCGGACTTAACTGCAGGTGAAATTGGTGTGTTACTGACATGCGGGCTAGATGCCCGTTGGGCCCACATGTCAGTAACCCAATGCATCTGCAGTTAAGTCACTGAAGCAGCGTCCACATTCATGCCCGACGAACCTACTCTGGCGCCAGTTGTCCATTCGTCTGCCGCGGCTCATTGCGATTCGCCCGCTATATTAACTTGAGCCCCAGCTCCCAGCCATAGCCAAAGGCCCACACTTATTCTCCTCTAGTCCCTTCCTTCTGTCGGCACCACTCCAGCCATGGCCTCCTGGCGCTCCGAAGCTCTCTTGGACGTACTGTCGCAGGAGCAAACAAGGGACATCGGCGGCTCCGCTCCGGGCGTGCTCCAAAGCTCACTTTGACGTACTGTCGCAGGAGCAAACGAAGGAGATCGCCGGCACCCCCCCCCCCCTCGGCCGCCCTCCACCGCCACGACCACGAAGCCAGCGCACGTGCGCGGGCGCAGCCGGCAGCGAGGAAGAGTAGTACACGGTAGGTCGCCGCCGCTCTGGTCCCAGGAAGGCCACCGCTACTCCACTCAGTCGAAGTCAAGCTTGGTGGGGTAAACATCGGCGGTCGATTATCCGCTTGACAGCGACCTGGAGGCGGAAATCTTTAGAGCCTTGTGCTCTGGAGGAGGAGGTTATCAAGGCGGATGAGGAGGAGGCAAAGGCAATGGTCGGCTTTCTCTGGTTCATGGCCGGACATGGTGGTCGGGCGCCAGCGATCGTTTAGATTAGGTTTTAGTACGGTTTGTGCGAAATATGTAATGAATTTCATCCAGTTTGAATAAAAAGTTTTCGAAATGTAATGAATTTCATCCGGTTAATTTGAAATTTGCTTTGTTTGCCCGAATTTCGTCCGGTTAGTTCATATAGTTGTCGAAAGGTATGCGGGCAGCATCGGATGGCATCCATCAGTGTCCTCGGACAGATGCCGGTGTAAATTTGTGGGCCAGCGCTGGAGATGCCCTAACTATCATGTTATAATCGCTAACAGTGCTCCATTATTTGGCAGGGAACCGTTATTCCTCGATCAAAATCGGATCCGCGGTGTTTCGCACTCCTCCCGCGTAAGAGTGTAAACTCTTGCTTACATAAAAATGGAGCAAGTGGACGGCATTGTAGCACGTCATATCACTCGAACTAGCCCTCCTAACGAGCGGGAAAGCACCGCCCTCGTCATTTTGTTCTAGATTTCTATCGATCGATCGCGCGAAAATGCACTACAAAAAAAATACACTTCCGTGATGATATGTGTTTGTCACAGTAGGTCGCGTTTTTTGTCATGCAAGTACATCCATGACGATTTTATGACAGAATCAAGATAGTCATACTTGTGCTGTCGTAGAAGTGTTCCATGACATTACCAAAATTATCATCACGGAAGTGTCCACTTCCATAACGATAAATTGCGCGTCACAGAAGTGGTTTTGTCAAGGGTGACCGACATGTGGCATCCACCAAAACAGAACACCGTTAAGCTATCGGGTCGGGTTTTGGATCCGATAACCCGTTAACAGCCCCGGCCAATGGGGATTTTCCACGTGTAAAATCATCATTGGCTGGAGGAAACACGTGTCGGCTCGTCGTTGGGACAAATGTCATCCACTCATTGGACAGAAGGCGCCTATGATACGTCGACACGTGGCACGGCCCATTAAGTTTAAATGGGTCGGCCCAACTAAAGGCCCACAAGATTTTGCGGACCATAATGGGCCGGCCCAGCTGAAGGCCCATGAGATTTTGCGGACCATAATGGGCTAGCCCAGCTAAAGGCCCACAAGATTTCGCGGGCCATAATAGGCCGGCCGAGGTAAAGGCCCACAAGATTTTTGTGTGCCATAATGGGTCGGCCTAGGTAAAGGCCCACAAAATTCTTGTGGATCATAATGGGCCAGCCTAGCTAAAGGCCCACAAGATTTCGCCGACATTAATGGGCCGGCCCAGCTGTAGGCCAGCAAGATTTTGAGGACCCTAGTAGGCCGGCCCATTAACTGGCTGCCATGTTTTGGGCCAAATGCCGGCCCATATTTGATCCGGTCCATTAATGGCCTGCCATGTTCCGGGCCTAATAATGGCCCATATAAGATCCGGCCCATTAAAAGCCTCCCACTTTCTGGGCCAAATCACAGCCCAGATCAGAGTCCGGCCCTTTAAGAGGCTTTGGGATCAATTATGGCCCATATCAGATTCGACCCATTAACTGGATGCTATGCTTTTGGGCCCACTTGCTAAAGGCCCATTTAGTAATTCGGCCTGATATTAGTTTCGGCCTGTTAAGGGCCCATTTAACATTTTGGCCCTATATTAATTTCGGCATGTTAAAAGCTCGTCATATAGTTGGGCCTAACTATGGCCCGGTTTGCATTCGGCCTGCTCACAGCCGATATCTTATTGGGCCAAACAAGGACCGAGAGAACTTTGGCCTGTTAAAAGCCCGTGAATTGATTCGCACAATCATTGGTCGGGGTCCATTTCATGCTGCTGCCGGCCCGTGAGCTATTCGGCACGTTTTAGGCCCAACCTACTTCTCAGCCTCCTAAAAGCCCATTGAGTTTTCTTGCGAAAAGAGGGCCGGCGGTTACTCGGCCTATTAAAGGCCCGAATCTACTAGTGGGCCAGTTTGACGGGGCCCATGATGTGGATCATACATCGTGATTGCATGACAGCCCGATTATGTATCGTAATATTACGGTTTGGCCAGTTTACTGCGAAGACAGGATATATAAATAGTAAAATAACTGCAGCATCATGAATAAGAAAAAACCTAGAATATACAATAAAGAAATTATGGCATATTACATCCATTGGGCATCAAAGTTCGCCAGTATGATAACAAAGCACAAGCAGACAGATGACACAAGTGCAAAGATTTCCACCAGTGCAAATAAACACGCCGACAAAATGATATACAAAATCGGCAGCACTTCAATAGAGTTCAAAAAAGATTAGCCCTGCTGGGGAGCTGCAGCGCAAGCAGCTGAGCAAGATGATGAGACTCTGCTTGTTGAACACTTATATCTTCCTCACTCTGAAAGATAAACAAGCAGACAGATGACAGGTTTGGAACATAAAAGTATCAGTGTTGACAATTCATCACATTTATTACTGACGAATAAAGTGACATAGTTTAAAATTGCATTAACACAATATGGTATTGTTCAGGTCAAGACATGGCTGGAAATGACATTGTAAAGGAGTTGGCAGCTTCACGACATCACTGGATTACAGATCAAGAACTCATAAGTATCAATGGTTAGTGTGCTGTCAATTTATCCCATTTCAGATTGGCAAATAAAGAGACGGTTTAAATAATAGTAGAATGATATGACATTGTTCATAGTTAAGACATTGCAGAATATGACATTGTGCTGTAGTGGGTAGGTTCACCACACCACTGGATTACGGATGAAGAATAGAAGCATACATGCATTGCAAAAGAAGATCGCTTGCTCTGTATATTTTAATTTACATGGTATGAAGAAGGAACTTGGTTGTACAACTGAAAACATAAATTGAGAAGGACAAACTTTTGTTTATGAACGACATAATAAACTTTAAACATGCAGTTTGATGCAAACACCAAAAATAAACAGCTGTTGTAGTCATGCCTAACCAAATATACACAACAAAGTTTGAAGGGTTGAGAAGGACAAACTTTCATTACTGGTGAAGACAGGCTCTATAAAGCCCTTGTCCATGCTGATGGGGGGGGGGGGGCAATTCAAGAGGTTTAGCACAGAATCTTCTTCATAAGCATTGCATTTATTCTACATTTTGTTAAGAGTAAATATAGATGTGATAATATACGAAAAAATGGAGAATATTTAAGATAAGATGAAGAGTGACGCTACATAACCAAGTAGCTATAAATGTATGTGCAGCGATACAGGCAAAAGGCACAGCCAAGAGCAATGCACAGCTAAACTTCTTCAGTACAAACCTTATGGTAAGAGTAAATGTAGATCTCATGTGTAGAAAATGGAGGGCAAAGGAAAATAAGCTGCAAAGTGATGGTACATGAACAACTACCTATCAATATAAGTACACTGATAAAGGACAGCATGTACTTACAAGAACAATGCAGAGCTAAAAAAATTCATTGGCATTGGATATATTCTACACTAATGTAACCATTCATACAGATCAGATAATTTGGAGCGAACAATTGATAAGCAAGCTATCATGCATACTGTTGTCACATAATGAACCAGGTATGTATGCAAGTACAGTGATACAGGGCAACAGGTACTAACAAGAGCAAAGCAGCGGGCAGCATATTTGTGATATCCTGTCGTTCTTTTCAAACCGGAATTCTTCTTCGAGCAGATTTCCTGCAGAAAAGATCCGTAAGGCACATGCGGAAAAGTAGAAGTTCAAATTGTCATGTGATTTCATAGATAGTACCTCATCCTGGGAACGAGACCAGTGCATAACAAGGTTTTTCCATTCAATGTCTTCTAAATTTAGCAGAGGAGACTTCACCGGAAATTCGTTTATAGACTTGCCATCAAAGTGTGATTTCCTCAGGTAACACCGATACTGCTGCAATGCTTCCTTGAAAAGCACAAGCAAGCTTTGCTCGTCATGACTATCTAGATTGACCCTCGCCTAGTTACAACAATGTAATGCAAATCATTGATGTGTTCGATCAGCAGAAAACAGGAAAATAATAACCATGAATAATAGCACTTACACGTAAGTTGGACAGGAAGATGTGAAAATGGTGTTTGTCTTCACTATAATCTTCCCATGATGGGAATATATGCACGTAGTCCCTAACAACATTGAAAGCATTATCTTTTAAACTGGGAATAAATGGAATGGGGTTCCAATCTGCAGTTGGGATAGGTCTTCGGCCGGTGGACTTGCTGTACTTTTTGCTGGAGTGGGATTTTTCTGTGGTACGGCTGGTGCTATGGCAAATGAAATCAGTATACCTTTTGCTGGAGTGCAGGTCCTATGTGGTGGGGCTAGTGGTGTGGCTAGTGAAGTATGGGTACAGTCTGCTGGAGTCGGTCCTACGTTTTGTGTCACTGGTTGTACAGCCAATATAAGTGGGGCGCTGTCTGATTTCTCCGGCACCACCACGTTTTTCAAGGACTTTGCTGGTGCTCCTTCAGGTTCGGCAGTCACCCTCTTCCTTTTTGATGTCTGATGCACAAGAACAGCATTTGATTGGAAAAACATGGTATGATGACAGATGGAATATGTACTGATAATGGATGGGCATGACATCTCGAGTTATATGATGAGTAAACTAAGAAGATGGCGGTGCAACAAAGTAGAAGAAATGCAAGACAACATATGCAAGATACGCGCAATCAATAAAACCTTGCCAAATTAGAACAGGCACCTAGATGGGTGAATAGGACAGGCCATCTGCCTTTGACTCCTCGAGGTTAGAATAGTCATTAGGATGATATTCTGAACAATAATCAACAGGTGGGGAGCGTATGAGTTTCATTGCATCCGGAATGGCACTCAATGCCTTGGTGCCAATTTTGTAAGTCATTGCAGTGTTCCACAATATTCTTCTAATGTGCGGATTCTGATATTCACTGTAATTGCGTATAATATCTGAGAACCATGAAAACATAAATAGTTGTGAGATTATCTTTGTAATGCAGATGATATTCTAATATAGGGGCGCCCCTGTAAACACTTGCGTGCTATCACTAGATTCTGATGAGAGAGCTCATGTGTGTTGTAATATGGTGCGTGCATTTATATAATCTGGCACAAGTACACAAAAAAATAGGCTCCAGAAGTAAGGATAGTTGGCAGATGATAGGTTCATAATATATTGTATAAAGAGTTTATTGTCAAACCATGATAACAAGAGCACACATCAACTAGGTAGATCATAGTGTACATAACAAGGGTACACCATAACCATGATATATAAATCGGGAAAATGGAACTGGCTTGAAAATACGGTGTTGTATTACCGCTAGTAATGGAAAGCCTATCGATCACGTACAGGCCAGCTCTATCAGTTGTTGACTGCAGATGTCCCTGTGCCCCTTCCTGACAAGGAACATACTGTACGTACTAAATACAGAATAAACAAAGAGGAACATGTTAAAGAACAGAAGAGGAAGCATATTCTTGAGGTTCCGCTTCATTGCATACAATGTTGGTTGCCCACTCATGATGAATCACAATGCCCAGAGAAATGCAATTCCATGTTGTCTCTCTATATGTGGCAATTCTGAACAAGTGTCATTAGGATCATATTCCGAACAAGAGTCAACAGGTGGGGAGCGTATGAGTTTCATGGCATCCAGAATGGCACTCAATGCCTTGGTGCCAATTTTGTAAGTCATTGCAGTGTTTAGCTTCAAGAGTGGACTGCTGCTAGTGCGACACAAAGCAGCTACACAAAACATAGTGTAGATATAACGGGAAAACCTTAAGCATCAGAGTAAAATCAGCAAAGTGGAACTTGCTGGAATATATGTGCTAGTATTGCCGGTACGGCTAGAAAGGCTTCGGATACCAGCTCTCTTCAAGTGAAGGTGTGGTACTGTTAATATCGTGTAATTCTCAAAGGCGTCACAGCTCCCCACATTTCCTTGCTATTCTTATAGGATTCAAGTGGGCAGGTCACTACAAATCCTATTCCTATGTTTACAAAATCCTATGAATCAAAGAGGCTCAAAGTGTCCATCACAACCGACCGTATAGACCTCTACACTGCAAATGTCCCTGCTCATCTTCAGTAGAAGGAACATACTGTACTACTATCATACTCCCTCCGTTCCAAAATATAAGTCTTGGTAGAGATTTCCACTATGGATCACATACAGATGTATCCAGATACATTTTAGAGTGTGGATTCACTCATTTTGCTCCATATGTAGTCCATGGTGGAATCTATACAAAGACTTGTATTTAGGAACGGAGAGGGTACATATTAAAAAAGAACGGAAGAGGAACATGGTAAAGAAGAGCAAGCAGATTTTGGATAATAAAATGTTGGTTGCGCAGTGCCCACACATGATGAACTAGAGCGCATTCAGAATGCAACTCCCAGCTGTCACTCGACCATTTCAGGTGGTTGGATGAGGATCCTATGTCTCCCAACCCTTCTTCTTCCTCGTCTCTGATTCTTCCCATACAGAACATCGCATGGGCCGCCGGCCGGACCACCGGCCCCCACCGCCTGTGTTCTTCCGCCACCCCCGCCCCAACCCCCACCTGCATCGAGTTTTCTTCGTTCGGCAATGCCCCACAACCACCCGAGCCCCTTCGTTCGCACCGGCGAACTCCGGCGAGCTCTGAAAAATCGACTGACCCAATTTTGAAATTTAGTCTACTGTGATTTAACTAGTGTGGAATATAAAAGGGGAAAACCATAAGCATTGGGAGTATAGTGTTGAGTGTGCCATGGCGGATCTGAAGGTGCAAATCTGACAAAGGCAACTTCGCAGCTAAGACAAGAAATCTGAGTAAAGCAGTGGCGATCTATTTTCTTGCTGCGATAAATAAGTTGAGCAGATACGAAAGAGTACCACCTCTGGTGCGGCGCCGTGTACGCATCTACTGAGAATTTGACGGTGCTCTGGTAGCGATGGCTGTCGGCGGCGTGGAAGTAGATCTAGGAGGGTAGATGGTGGCGGCAGGGCGTGGTGGACGAGACGGTCGTAGGAGCGGCGCCGGCAAGGTGGACGACGGCGGGGATTAAGCGAGAGGACGGGATGCAAGGATCCCGGTCCGAAGCCGTGGATGAGAGAGGTCGATCTCTTGTAATGGACGGTGGCGTCGGGGTATCAGCTCCGCCATGGTGGAGGAGGACGGCGGTGGATGGGGTGGCGGACGGCGGCGGACGGAGGAGGGTGGGGTGGAGATGGTGTTTTGGCGCCCATGGAGTACGAATGGGGTAAAGGGAGGTAGAGAGAAAGGGGGGAACCATGTATTTAGGGCGCGCTTGTCTCAAATGCAAGGAAATTTACAAACTTAGCCCCCGTTTCAAATTTCTACTACATCACAGCAACATTAGTCGGCTAGGGATAGGACGGTAATCTCGCATACAACGAATATTTGTCGACGGGAGTTTGTTTTTGGCGCCCACCGTGTATGAATATGAGTCGGGGAGGGAGTCGATTTCGGCCGAGGACACACTGTGTTTTGGCGCCCACCGTATATGAATCCGGGTGAGAGGCGGTTACGTCACGTTTGGGTGAAATTACAATCCTACCCCTATCGAAACCTATAGAAATCCAGCAGCTAGGCTTTGCGTGGCATGGATAGGCAGTAGTGATTTCCATCTCGCAGATTTTGGTTTCGGGCGGTTACTGCGACTTTCCCCGCTTCGTTCAAATTTTGCAGAGTGCACGTTTACCGTGCTAACTCAATTCGAATCCCGTTTGTATTCTGTTTTTTTCGGGCGGGATCCATTTTCAATTGGAATTACATTCTATATACATCATTTTTTATATATACTTTCAAAAGCACAACACCATTTATTCATAAATATGGTTGACAAATGGCATGATCTCAGATTCATAAGGTCGTATCGATCAATTTGGATTTTCAAATATTTGAAACCACTTTATGTTGAAATCCAATGTATGCATTCCTCGCTAACTCTCTCCAATTAATGTGTGTTTCATGCGGGGTTTTTTTAACTTCTCAAAAATGTATAATGTGTTTCACACATGCAACATATAGTGTAATCCCGTTTAGACATTGATTGCATATAAACCATGCATTGTTTGTAATTGAAGATCTATGGATCACCAATATTGATAAACTATATAACATTACACGTGTGCCCAAATTCAAATGAATATGCATGTTTGATACACCAATTTGCGTTATGATATTATCGATGTCGTGATCTCCAGTTTAAATTTTTGAATCCCCTTTAATCCAGATATTTGTCTCATATAGCTATCACTCATGCTTATATAGGACTATCTCTCTAGACCTATACTTGTTCATCGTCTCTCAGGTATCTATCGTGCTACCTGTATGTCGACAATGACCTTTTATCTTCGTAACACACTGACGATACTCTCTCCCTCGACCTTCATCACTCTATCTCTCTCTAAGTATATCTCGCTCCCTGCTATGTGTCTCTGACTATGATTCTCCATGTGGAATCTCTTTCTCTCACACAAACACAAAACTTTGTCTCCCGGGGTCTCATTTCTCTCTACTATTCCCATGTGTGCCACTCGCACACCCCTCATACAGAGATGTCTTTCGCTCCTTAGATATGAGAACCTACGACTCTTCCTCTTCAATATCTCTTTCTCACACACAAACACAAACACTGTCTCCCAGGGTCTCATATTTCTCCATTGTTCTCTTGTATGTCACTCACACACACCCTCTCTCCCTAGGGATATCTTGCGTTCCCTCATATGTCTCTCTAGCTATCACTCTTGTTGTGAAATATCTTTCTCTCTCGCAGACATAAAACTCTGTCTCTCTGGATCTCATTTCTCTCTGATATATGTTTGTATGTGACTCACATGCACCCTCTCTCTATCTCTCTCACACCCACACACATAACCCAGCCTTCTGATCCACTCGACTCCTATCTCTAACGCACACTAGCTAGCATCTTTATCTTTCTATTTATCTGTTTCTCCATCAACCTTCTTTCTCGCCCTCACTCTTGATTCCTATCACGCACACTACATATGTTTCTCTCTACATGCAGTCAAGTGCCCTCTCACACACATATATAACTTCACCCTTTGGACCACCCGACGGTCATCTCCAACACCCAAACTAACGGATGTCCCTCTAGCTAGCATCTCCATCTCTGTATCTATCTGTAGTTTCTCCGTCAACATTTCTTTCTCGCACGGAGTCTTGCTTCCTATCACCCACACTATATATGTCTCTCCATACATATGCATTTATAGGTTGATCTCTTTTGCACAATCGTTGCGCCTCACCCCCTCTGCTCGCCATAGATGCATGCTCCAGCCCATGCCACCATCTCTTAAAGACAAAAACACATGCTCAATTGTCGGGCCTTCTTCGCTACATTCTCACATGCATGCATATCGTCATACCGATCCGTCTCTTCCATGTCGTTGATGTTATGACTTATGTCTTCTTTCTTTTATCTTGATCATGCGCGTGCGCACACACACACATCCCACGTATACATGTATACCTCTCACACATGCATGTTCAAGGTCTCTATGTCTCCATACGTATTAATTACCCTCAATCCTAACGCCACATCGAATTGTTCTCCTCTTGTGTGCACATAACTTCCGCCTGGATGGGTAAACCACACACTCACACTTAACAATCTCCTTCTAGCTACCCCCCCCCCCGCCTCTCACTCTTCCCCTATATCCCCGAAACCAATAAGACCATCCCTTTGTTTAATTCCCGCCTACGTGCACCGTCGATATATAGTAGTCTTCCTTGGTGTCTCTCGAACAAACACGTTCTCTCGATGTCGACTCCTCTCACGCGCACACACCTTCTCTTCCCTCTCTACGGGCATTTTCTCTCTCGCACTCCATCGTTCGTGGCCTCCTCCATACACATCACCTCTCTATGATGAAGCCATGCACACTTAAATTACATCCGCCACAGAGGACCCCGCGACACACACACACATATGCACGCACACCCCCCCACACACACTAAGACTCCATCTCTCTCACACAAACACATACACAAACACACACACACACACGCAGCCCCCCCCCCCCACACACACTTAGACTCCATCTCTCTCTCTCTCTACAGGACACACACACACACTAAGAGTCCATCTCTCTCTCTCTCCTCTCTCTCTCTCACACACACACACACAAACACACACACACCCCACACACACACTAAGACTCCATCTCACACACACACATGCTCTAGGCGGAGCATTTGTTCCTACCACCCTTCATCCAACCTTACCCGTATGATAAACAATCACCTTTATTTACTTGCATAACATGGACAAATTCCACTTCACTTTAGTAGTCAGCAAACTTATCATATGTACCCTTATAAAAAACGAGTTGGCGATGACATCCGCCACAGAGGACCCCGCGACACACACACACACACACACGCACACACACACACACGCATGCACGCACACCCCCCCCCCCACACACACACACACTAAGACTCCATTTCTCTCTCACACACACACACATGCATGCACCCCCCCCCCCCACACACACACTTAGACTCCATCTCTCTCTCTCTCTCTCTCTCTCACACACACACACACAAACTAAGACCTCTCTCTCTCTCACACACACACACACCCCCCACACACACAATAAGACTCCATCTCACACACACACATGCTCTAGGCAGAGCATTTGTTCCTACCACCCTTCATCCAACCTTACCCGTATGATAAACAATCACCTTTATTTACTTGCATAACATGGAAAAATTCCACTTTACTTTAGTAGTCAGCAAACTTATCATCTGTACCCTTATAAAAAAACGAGTTGGCGATGATGGTGTGCCTGCCATCTTGTAATACAGACCGTATGATCTATATCTGACAGATAGAAAGCAAACTATGATAATTTTAAAAAAGATACCCACACCTCTCTCCACATCATTATCTCCCGCAAACTCATTGCTCAGCAATTAAAAAAGGAATAAGTCTCTGGAACAATCTAGCATGCATGGTGGCCGCTGCCGCCTGCCGGCGCCGTCCATCCCCATGCCTCCGCCCATTCCGACCACCAGTCACCACCACGCTCCACTCCTCCTCGCCTTATCTCTCATCTTTCATTTTTTCGGTGATATTCTCGAGATACCAGTTTTTCGATAAAATTATCGAGATATCATTAGTTTTTACACATGGGATTACTCCTGCATGGGTCAATCACAACAGGTGTTTTGTAAAAAATGCATATAGATGTTCCGTGCAATGCACGAGAATCTTGCTTTAATTATATAATGCAAACCACGAGCAGGAAGTGACATTTTTTTGACACAACCACGTTAACATGGCCACGTAAATCACTAGCTAAAGTAAATCCATTATACTTATATCCCGATGCAGAAGGTTGAGTACATGTCCGAAGAGTAGAGTCGCACACACGCACTCTGTCTCTCAGAATCTCTCACACAAACACATCAATTACATGACGCCCACTTAAGAAGACATGTATGTTACAATTTGTGCACCCGTGGGTACACATGATGCTGCGCATTTATTTAAGCCGGAAGGCGAACACAAATAGCAGCTGCATTCATTCCCCTCCCGCCGCCTCTTCTCTGGCTGCCGTCGCCCGGTAGCCATGGCCCGGCCGAAGGTAACAACATACGCCATACTCCCACCGGAGCGGCGCTTTACTATGGAAATTTTAGTGGTCATGCATGCATCTTTTTGTGCTAGCACTCCTATATAAGGGTTGACCGGTCGCTTCCCGCGGACGTGCGCGGGCGGTGGAAGAGGAAGGAGAAGGGAAGCGGGCTGCGGAGTAATGTTTTTTACCACAATTTCTTAGGAAACTGAGTGAAATAATTGAGTAGTTTTGCAAACTACCAGTACTACACCTGAAACGGTTCAAAACCTATACTCCCTTGCCAGCACACGCTTCCCGCATGAAACGGTCAGCGTCGCCCTGGAGCGTTAGTGCCGCATTAATTCCCGGCCAGAGCGGAGGCGACCTCTCACTCGTCGGCTTTGAAGGGGCGCGACGACCAAGAGAGCGCCGCTTCCCGGTGCACGCGACTGCTCCGCGTCGAGACTGGCCATAGGCCCTGTTTGGATCCATGGGTTAGAGTTATTTTGAGCTAGTTGGGGCTCAAATAGCCCTAAAGTATCCAAGCATGAGGGTTTAAATTGGAGCAAGTTGCACCGAACCCACCAAAAAAACTATCCCACCCAAGAGGTGCTAACTGGACATAGTTCTCATTGGGACCACTGAAAAATCACTTTTCTCTCTCCATCAAGTGCATTTATTGTCAATCTAACCCTGCCACACAAACACCTCTTTGGCTACAGTTAGTTCAGGGTTAGTCATGAGTTAGTCTAACCTCTAGCTAAGTTAGAGTATCAAACAGGAGCAGTATAGGACATGCAAGTTGCTCAAAGCATACAGTCAAATTCGTACGTGAAAGGATTTTTTCTTTTTGAAAACGGAATGTGAAAGGAATTTTTTTAGAATGCTCTTGGCATGTCGCTAACATGTGATGAGTTAACCGACCTCAATAGACGGCAAAAACGCCAGCTCGACGCACTTTGATAGAGACGAGGAGGGAGAAGCGATACAGGGTGCTCGATTACTAGAGGTAGGTGTTGCACAGAAGCCAAGAAATATGGTGATAGCGTGGGTTAGCCATGTACTAGTATGATCTAACTACACTGGGCTGCCGTGTTTCGTACTCTTCTAGTCCACTTTGGTGATGATTGGTTAATTTTATATCGCTGAATAATATTAAATATTATGAGTGCATACGCTCCACCACGAGGTTCCTTGCTCCTTCTCGGTCGTCCGGAATCTATGTTCTTCCACTCTATTTTTTTTACGTGAGCTTTGTTCATCCTTTTGCCAACATGCGAGACATCTAGCATCAAGGTGCACGTGTTATGCAAGGATCGTTCCATCTATATGAAGAACATGTGGGACTGGAACTACGAGATGGAGATGTACCCAGGAATGGACGTACGAACCTAAGTAATGTAGCGCAGTAAGTGAAGTAGAAAGGCACAAATGGTATGAACATGTGTGGCATATAGGGTGTGTTTGGTTGCGTTCTCGTCTCAGCATAGTTGTTCCCTCTTCATGCATGCTCAACTCAACACCCCTCTTCATGCATGCTTCTAGTGTATTTGTGCTAAACTAGTGTGGACTCATGCACCCTCCATACACTCTACCAAACACCCAAAAGTAGGTCGAGAAGGGAACTCTTGGGCGGCATTTGTCTCTTACAACGTGCTGCCACTAAATGTTGTACGTGCAATGCACGGTGATGTTATGGAGTACGTGCCTAAGTACTCTATTACTACTATATTAGTTGGAGGCACATATTAACTTTTATATTTGTTTACGTGTATGCCCCGAGACCTTCCAACTAGATGTGTCTTTCTCTCCAGGTCGCACTTTGTATCGTTCATACCACTAAGTACTACTACGTGTGGTCTCCGACCCAAAAGTGGAAGAAGTGGAGACGCTCTACCATGCTGTTTTTTTACGCTGGGCTCTACCACGCTGTTCATCTCCCACTCCTTTCGCTGACGTGTGGTACATCCAGCACGAGCCGTGTTTGGCACCCTTCGTCGTAAGAGTTGAAATGCTAGCATTCATCAGAAATAAAAAATAATTATAAGTCGGCAGTGATACTATTTTTTTGCGAACCAATCAGCAGTGATACTATACCATATGGTTTCCTTGCTCCTCGATATCGAAAAGAATACTTTCGTTCGCCAACATGTGGGACGTCGACCATCCTAGTCCACTTGCCATGCACGCAGAACTCCAAGGGAGAGTCACCCAGGTCGTCGTGCTGCAGTAACAATAACTAATGAGACGTCAAATCACAGGCCCACTTCCCACTTTGAAGTTGCTCGGACGAAGGAACCATCATGACTTTGTTGAATTCCGCTTCTTGAAGAAAACTACTGTACCAGCAGTACTGCTAGCTACAATAGTTACTCCAACAGAGGCCTCCTTTCGTTCATATGATAGGAATATGAAAATCATAGGAAGTGAGATGACATGCATCTCAATTCCAATAGAGAAATAGATGTCATTTGATGCTTAGGATAGGAATTTTTCCATTTAGTCTAGCCTAATGTACTGGTAATTTGCTCTAAAAACTACAGTAGTAACTAGTAGTACCGGTACATGCTCGTACTCAAACACAGACACACACTAACTACTAGTACTACAACTTCTCACATGGTGGCCAGACGCCGTCGTTCTCCTTCCCGGCTTTGTCGGCGACACCCCACCGTGCTTGGATCTCCGCCGACCTCTCCGCAGCAGCGCGTGCGTCCTTTTCTTTCTTGCGGTGGCGGGCCTCTCTTTTCTTGAGTGCTTTCTGACTTTTCCGCTCCCTCTGTGCGGCTTTGGCCGCCTCTTGCTCTACCGCCCATTCGGCCTTGGCATCCTCAAATTCGTCCTACATAGTTGTGTGGTCGCGAGCGGCGATGAGCTCATGGCGGGATGCCATCGCTTCCCTACCATTTTGTGTGCGGTCGTGGGTGGCGAGGAACTCGGTGCGGCGGGATGCCATTGCTGCCTTACCGGTTAGTGTGCGGCGCGGTGGCATGAACGATGCTTGGGGAGAGCTTTGGGATGGAGTGGTCGGACTATCGTATAGTGCATTGGTTTGTCAAGAGCTCAAGGACAGAAGACGAAGCAAATTAGGATTCCCCTTCAATCCTGGTCATTTATTACCGAGTAAAATGCATTGGCGGTCATCGAACTTGTCTTGACAGCTCACTTTGATCATTGTATACGAGATATGGTGATTATACGGTCACTAGCTCAGCATATAGCTCCGTATTTGTATGGTTGACCAGTCAAACAGTCCGCATGCACCTCATCAGCTCGTGTTCTTTATCTATCTACGCGGGCCTACCTGTGAATGGAGAAAGAAATAGTGTAAAAACCAAAATTATGCGTATGTGGGGAATCAAACCACGGACTCGTCGCTGCAACACACCCTCGTCAGCCAAATGAAAATGAAATACTTCACGTCAGACACTCACGCTCATGCTGTCAAAGCATGCTAATGCATGCACGTCGCCCTCTAAATCAAAGTCCTGCTCATGGCGCAACGCAAATGGCGAGCCCATCACTTGCGCGCCCCGGCGGTGCGTGACATTACTGTTTAGACGTTTGATGGAGGCCTACACGAACGCCGAGCATGTATTCACCTGGCTCAACACCAACGGTCATACTCGGACCTCCTTGCTCATGTATATCGTCCATCACAACGACAATCTATAAAACAGCCTAAGCTAGAGAGGGTACTATGGTAGTATGGTACGGAGTATGTACTATCGTAAGTGACCGATCTTAGTGTCACTGCACACCGAAACCCCTTCCATCGCTAGCGCGTGATTCCCGCCTGAAACTATCACCGTCTCTCCAGAATGTCAATGCCGCATTCACCGGACTTAACTGCAGGTGCAATTGGTGTGTCACTGACATGCGGGCCAGACGCCCATTGGGCCCACATGTCAGTAACCCAAACACATCTGTAGTTAATTCATTGAAGCAGCATCCGCATTCACGCCGGACAAACCTACTCTGGCGCCAGTTGTCCATCCGTCTGCCGCGGCTCATTGCCATTCGCCCGCTATATTAACTTGAGCCCCAGCTCCCAGCCATAGCCAAAGACCCACACTTATTCTCCTCCGGTCCCTTTCTTCTGTCGGCACCACTTCAACCATGGCCTCCTGGTGCTCCGAAGCTCTCTTGGACGTACTGTCGCAGGAGCAGACGAGGGACATCGGCGGCTCCTCCGGGTGCGCTCCAAAGCTCTCTTCGACGTATTGTCGCAGGAGCAAACGAAAGAGAGCGCCGGCACCCCCCCCCCCCCCGGCCGCCCTCCGCCGCCACGACCATGAAGCCGGTGCACGTGCGCGGGCGCAGCCGGCAGCACGGAAGAGTAGTACACGGTAGGTCACCGCCGCTCTGGTCCCGGGAAGGCCATCGCTACTCCACTCAGTCGACGCCAGGCTTGGTGGGGTAAACATCAACGGCCGATTAGCCGCTTGACGGCGACGTGGAGGTGGAAATCTTCAGAACCTTGTGCTCCGGAGGAGGAGGTTATCGAGGCGGATGAGGAGGAGGCAAAGGCAATGGCCAGCTTTCTCGGGTTCATGGCCGGACATGGTGGTCGGGCGTCAGCGATCGTTTAGATTAGGTTTATAGTAGGTTTAGTACGGTTTGTGTGAAATATGTAATGAATTTCGTCTAGTTTGTAGGAAAAGTTTTCGAAATGTAATGAATTTCATCCAGTTAATTTCATCCAGTTAATTTGAAATTTGCTTTGTTTGCACGAATTTTGTCCGGTTAGTTCATATAGTTGTCGAAAGGTATGCGGGAAGCATCGGATGGCATCCATCAGTGTCCTCGGACAGATGCCAGTGTAAATTTGTGGGCCAGCGCTCAAGATTCCCTAACTATCATGCTATAATCGCTAACAATCCTCCATTATTTGGCAGGGAACAGTTATCCCTCGATCAAAATCAGATCCGCGGTGTTTCGCACTCCTCCCGCGTAAGAGTGTAAACTCTTGGTTACATAAAAATGGAGCAAGTGGACGGCACTGTAGCACGTGATATCACTCGAACAATCCCGCCTAACGAGTGGGAAAGCACCGCCCTCGTCATTTTGTTCTGGATTTCTATCGATCGATCGCGCGAAAATGTTATGCTTCGCAAGTACTAAAGGAAAAGGCGGCACACTTACGACTCATACACGTCGCAACCCCGACAGTCCGGCTCGCATGCTGCTCACCAGAGGGGACACACGTTGTCTTGCAATTTCACTGACATTTGGGACCGTAATTGAATAAACCGTCGATAGCCGAAATCTAATCAATCGGCGGGCGTCGGCTGAGAAGAGAGAAACGGGGGAGGGAGAAGAGATCGCCCTCCCGCCGCACACGGACTCCAAGAAATATATGGTGATAATGTGAGGTGGGCCATGCTGGAGCCGGACCGCTTCCAGAGCCCGCTCTCACCGCCCTGGCCCCTCAAGACGCCAGCTGCCCGCTGCATGCATAGCAAGTAGTCACCGCTTATGTGGAGGAGAGAGAGGCATTGACAAAGTCAAGGAGTAATAGTGGAGACAATAGCTTTCATAAAAAATAAACAATGAATACTCGTTGCTCGTCCTCTATATCGGAAAGAATACTTTCATTCACCGACATGTGGGACGTCGACCATCCTGGTCCACCTGCCATGCACAAAATTATCCTGGTCTACCCCAATCATATCGCAGGCCCAACCTTTCCCACTGTAAGTTGTTCGGATGAAGGAACCATCATGACTTTGTTGAATTCCGCTTCTTCAAGAAAACTTACTGTACCCGCAATACTGCTACCACACGCGAAGACTGGACGGCACTGTACCACGTCATATCACTGAAACCCACTAGGCCAAACTAGCCCGCCTAGGTCATCTATTTTGGAACGGAGGGAGTACGTCTCTGCACTGCTATGATTTTGTGTTGCACGTTCTCTGTACTTTTGCTATGATTTTACTACCCTATGAACCAAATGAGGCCTGAATGTATGTCGACTATTGTCTGATCGATCGCTAAGCCTACAATTTTAGGAGCTAGGGCTATTGGTCGATCAACGAGGGATAAGTATAAGCGTACCACGAGCTCATTAGCCCCAACATTTCTCTTCGGTGAGTGTTTTGCAAGTACTATAGCTCACACAGTAGCTAGCCTACTAACACCCAGAATCATCAAACAAGCCCTGCTGATATGATAAATAGTTCAAACTTACATCTAAGCAAGCCATATATTACATCAAAAGCTGGCGAGGATACATCTGTTTCCATAACTTGGAGAGGGTTCGCATGATTCATCGCATGATTCACTATCAAACAAAAGTAGCAAGATCCGCCCACACAAGACAGTGCACTAGACCTAAGACGGTTTGATAACACGCATCGTTCTGGTAATTAAACACAGGGCAATGCAAACTACCCTGAAGGATTAGCGCGACCAAGTAATTCTTGTCATCGATCTCTCGGGCAATGACCACAGCACGGACAGCGGCATGGGAATCGATTTCTCGGGCGATGTCCACAGGACTGACTACGACATCGGAATCGATCTCTGGGGCGATGTCCACAGGATGAACAGCGGCATCGGAATCGATCTCCGGGGCGATGCCAACAGGACGGGCCACGACATCGGAATCATCAAGGAGAACCACCGGCACCTGCACAACCCTAACATATTAGCAAGCACATTGCAAATAATCAAAAACCACAACTATGGTAATAAGCCATTATTTTTTACCTTGTGCAGCTCACCGGGGAATCTCATCTCTCCGTGGGCCATCTCCTCGTCCTCGATGGGGGCCATCACCTTGCCAGGGGAATACTGCTTCTCAACGGCGACTATCTCCTCAAACTCAGTCTTGAGCCTCACATAGGTGGCAATCAGAGTTCCTGGGGTAGGCACGGTGGGGCCCTTGCTATTCTTCCAACTTTCTTTGAGGAATTTGTCCGCTAACGTCCTCAACTCTTTGGCCAGTGCTTGTTTCTTGGAGTTCTTCGTCTCCATGGGTTGGCCCGCCAACATGGTCAACTCGATGGTCGGTGCTCGCTTCTTGGAGATCGCTGTCTCCAGTGGGTTGTCCACCGGCAACTCTTTGCCTAGTGCTCCAGGATCCATCAATGAACTGACAAACAAAAAGCAATCGAAAGGAAAGAAAGGGAAGAAAGGGAAGAAAGGGCTTGAATGAGCGTTCCAATGAAATGATGGTTGCTTCGTCCAGACCAACTTGGAGGCCACCTTACCACTGCTGGTAAAGGTGTGGGTTTTGTGATATGACGGGTCATGACGGCCACACCGGGGTGACAGGTGAGTCTCGACTATAGCACCTCGCTATGATTTGGTGGATGGCACGCGGGCCCGGATGCTTTCAAATGTCCCGCATGTAGATAGGGCGGCTAGTCATATAGGAGTGCTCAATATTGTGCACCGCGACCAAGGCGGAGAGGAAAACGAGAGAACTACGTAATTAATGCAAGAGTTTAATTAGGGTAGTTTTGTAAAGTCCGAGATACATTCCTCCAATCGCAAAATGCCTTGGTTCATGAGATTTGAGATTTGAGCCCTATAAACCGGAAGGGAGGGGGTACTGCTCACGGTGCAGTCTAGTCACTTGTTGAAATCTCTAGAAAGGCAAATACTCCTTTCCAGTTTACAGGTCTATACTACTCCCTCCGTCTAGGTGTGTAAGTCATCTTACGAAAACCATATAGTCCCAAAACACTTAGGCGTGGTGCATTAACTTCTACCTTGTTTCTTGTTTCTTGACATATCAACCAATAAGAGATGAGAGGTGTGCATGCTTTTAATGACTTGCAATGGCTAGTTCATTGCATGGAATGCTATTAGTTAGCAAATAAACATTGGTGACCCCAGGAGGAAACGGTGCTAAGCGCGTGGACCTATGCAGAATGAGTATCAACCAATGGATAATGGAGTTTAATTGTTAAACAATAGCAATTTTGTCTCATGCAAGAGCCTGGCTAGTACTCCAAGGAACCGCACCACGCGAGCGTTCGCAACTACCACGTTCGGTTTGCGCTTGGCTCTTCGCCTCTTTGAGAAGACGAACAATGATGTTACTCCTACTTCTACAGTATCGAATCCACTGCTGCATGTCCGTCCACCTCGTGCGGGAGGGATAGCGTGTAGCGAAAGCTTCTACTTACTGCTCCTGCCCTTGCGTCCATGACAGGTGGGCCCAACAGGTGGTTGGCCCTCCTGTCATGCAACCAAAGGCAGGTGCAGTTAAGGCACCAGAGCTCAGTCCACGAGGGAGAGGGCGTCGTAGTAATCAAATTTCTCGGTCTTGTACGAGTTGACGCGACACATCAAAGCACTGCACTCAATTAAAGTCTTTTTACACATTTCAAATGCGCTACTTCGTATGTAGGAGTAGACATATTCTGCTTCGTATGTAGTCACTTGTTGCAATCTCTAAAAAGACTTATATTTGGAAACGGAGTGAGTACAACGCATGCATGCATGCCGTGACTTTCCTTTTGATACTTGCATGTGTTGATTTGATGCACCTTGCCAAATTTTGACTACAAATTTAAATAACCAAATTTTCATGCATGTCACAAAAAATTCCGGGGCTGTTTGGATTGTGACTATGTTTGTCTTATGTTGCCACATTATTTTTCCCACACTTGCCTAACCTGAGTTGCTCAAATTGTTAGACACACTTTGGCTTGCCTAAGGGAATCTTGCCACAATTTTTGTGTCTATGACATGTGGGGTTCACTGCTAATAAAAAAATTCTTGTCTTAGGTGTGGCTAATAAAAAAGACTTATATTTAGGAATGGGGGGAGTAGAAAATATAAATAATAATGCATGTTGGGGCAACCCACGTTTCCGCTTATTTTAGTCGTGGGCTTGTTCACAATTTTTACGAGGGGGTGGTTGTTCATTTAATGGAGGGACTTGTAGTACCAGACTTGAATGATACAAAGTGCGACCTGGCACACCATAACACCACTTGGAACAAGCGGGTAGCTATCTCAAAAAACAATCAACAACTAAAAAAATCGCGACCTGTCAGGTAGTAGTACACAATTTTAAACGATTGTTTTGATGGAGTGAAAAAGGAAAACTACCCCACTAATTATATATAGGTCGGAGCCTCCGCGCTTGCTTGCTAGGGTTGCTCTATTCACACACTCTCATCCTCTCCAGAGCTAAACAAGATAGGGGTAGTAACACTGTCTTTCTCCCTTCAAAAAACACTGGCTTTCTATCCTCACCGCTGGTTACAGATCCGGACGTATCCCCCTCCGCCGGGGAAGGGGAGGAGGGGCAGCGTTTAGGCCGTCGTCGACAGCGAGGGAGGAGACCCACTGTCGGCCGCACCTTTATCTCTGGATGAGCGCCGGCGCGGGAGGTCCTCCGATCCCTTCGTCGTTGCCTGTGGGCGGATCCGTCCTCCCGCCGCCCACCTATCCACATCCCGACGACCTTCATGTGTATCTTCGTTTGAAACCGCCTTAGCTCTACTTCCCCAGCTCACTACATTGCTGGATGTGCATCATTTTCTACCTCTCAGCCCCTCTCGATCGGATGGTCCAACGTCACCTTTTTTTTCTGTTGTTAGAGGTAAAGCTACTTCATGGAGTCAAATCTTGTACTCCCTCCATCCGAAAATACTTGTCATTGAAATAAAGTGGGGGTGGGGGAATTTAGTATATACATTGGACTTGGTACAAATAGGAAGGAAAGGGGATGAAAGTAGTACAAACTGGTCATCCAACCGGTCTCTTGGTCAAAAATGGAAATATAGGGGTAACGCTGTACACAGTGGTATGACCAGGACTAGATTTGTTATCCACACATAGGAGTAGGTGTCTAGAGTGAACAAAAATGGGACCAACACAGATATGTTTCTTGGATGTTTGTTTCTCGGGGCAACAATCTATGAATCACCACTTTATGCCCCTGTTTACGTACATGGTGCTGTACTGCTGGTGCACCCACTGTCCCATGCCCTTATACCAAATATTTAGGCTCCGGTCGGAATGAAGGGGCAGAAAACATAGGTCTTGATGAAAATAGAGCAATAGGAAAGGAATGTAGGTATAAAACTATGGAACAGCGAACCGGAGGAAACTCTCAAGAGAATGTGTTCGGATGGACTATGAAATGTACAGATTTGTTTTTTTAGAGTAGCATGCTTGGCAGTATGAGATGATATTTGTTTATTCAGCTACATAGTGACTACTCTTGTCCTCACCTCACGTACCACACATAGGTTGTTTTTTTATTCCGGCAAACACAGCACAGCAACCTGTCTAACGCATGGCAACGAGCGCCTGCCTCGGGCTTCCGCCCAAAAAATGAGCAGCGCGTGGATGTTTCTAATCCGATGGAATCAGTACTACCAGACCAGCTTTCCTATGAAACACTATTCACCTTTCCCGTGTTCCGAATGGTTGGAAGGGAAAGAATACCGTAGGAATTGTGTTCCTATGAAAATCCTGCACCAAACCTGTGAACCGAACGCAGCCTTAGCTTTTCTTAATATAATGTCCCTGGTAAAAATAAAGCCATGCCACTTTTTTTGCCTGTAATTGTTTGAGACTCTGACAAGTTTAGCCAAATGTTTTTGCCTATAATTGTTTGAGACTCTGACTGTTTCCTCTGTGCCTTTTTGTGCAAACAGGGATATCCAATTCACCTGGTTGCTGTTGTGACCTTTTGGTGCACTGCACAAAACTCTTCTTAAAAGAAGTGACTTTTGTGCTGTTTAACTGGAATGTCAGAATGGAACAGTTGGTTCATTCTGGTGGAACTACACAAAGGGAGATTTGTGTTCCAATCCTCATCATCCATATTGGCGCCATAACCTTCCTTTAGGTAAGAATGATATTTAATGCATGTGTTCATCTCTATTTTCCGACTGCCATGAGAAAATAATGTTGTTTTTTACTAGTACACTTGTACTCCCTCACTTACAAAACCAATTCTGAATTAGAAGGCCAATCATGTACTTGGTTTCACCAACTGGTGAGGAGAAACAGAAACAGAGGAAGAAGAGGAAGAAGAAGACGAATAAACAGGGCCAAGGCGATCTTGCTGAAGCCAGAGTCCTCAGTCGAGGCTATTCAAGGGCTCTGGCAATGACTACCTTACATGTGAGACGATCCTCCAGGGAGCCCTTCCACTTATGCTGTCTCACTTAGTTAATTAGGAGTACTTAAGTACCACTAATTTATTACTGCCTAATTTTCCTGTTGGAGTTAAACAAATCTTTAGTAGGACCCTATGCTGAATCATGTACGTGTGAATGTTTGTCTATGGAGGTGAATCATGTGGTGGAGCAGGGAGGGAATATTATTAGTGTCACGACATAATAGTGCTATTGTTTTGCATGTCAATTTATTGCCATTGGTTCAATGAGGCAATGTTTTGCGTATTGTCCATCATGAATTTGATGCTACTATTTGAGTAATATGCTAATGTCTTCCTATCCTTTCTCACTAAGCTAATGAAGGTTTCACCTTGTTCCTACTTGTGAAAACAGGGATCATGTTGTGCCAATCATACATTTTAGTCGAACTACACAAGACAATACAATGAACTGTATCCCAGCGAGTGCTTTAACTCTGCTGGAAGTTCTTGATAATCTTTCGATATAATCTCAGCTCTGGTAAACAAGAGTGATTTCAACCATACATTTGAAGTGCACAAAAATATATACTATTGTGTGATTCCAGTGAGTGCGTTTCATCTCTTATGGGACTACATGAATAAGCTTTTTTCTCAGGTTGGTACGGGCCTAAGGCCTTCATCCATATTAGTTTGCTGTCATCTCTATTTGTATCGTGCTACAGTCATGAGAAACTCCTTTATCTTTGCACTTTTAAGTTTTCCAACCTATGATAAATGGCAATGCTTTGAGTGTTGAGTTGAGCTAATTGGCACTGATTAAATAAACTAATACCTCTCTTTAAGCAAGACTACTATGTTGCTAACTTTACCCATTAAGATAATGAGGGTGCTTCTATTTGTTAGTGTATGTTTCATCAACTAGTACCACTATTACAGTAATCTCACTCTCTCAATATATGTGCCAACAGGGATGCTCGATTTTGGTGGAACTGCACAGAAACTTTGGGTGCTTCATTGCCTCGACAGCTTCCGTCCTTTCCTGTCAGTCGCTAATCTCCACTTGCTTTCTTCCTTTGTTGTCAGTCGCTTGGCTTATCTCGGCTTCCAGTCAAATAAATAGTAATTGATATGCTACCTCTCACAGGTTGGTACTGGTCTTTATCCTGATTATTGTGCATGTCATATGTATTGGTAATTTGGAATTGTGCTACTATTTGCCGATTTCATAAAGGAGTAATTTGGAGCCTGAACTCGTAGGAAAATCATTACATCGGGTGATTTCAGTAGAACTGCACAAAATGATCAGATGGACAGGTACTTATGCTGCTGCTATGTACTCCAAAGTTCACTCAGACAAGCATCGATGTTGACAAGAAGTGCCTATATTCATTCGAGTATCAACTGGCATCAACCAATTGTGAAACTCCAAGTATTAGGAGAGTGAACGCCAAAAATATTGCTTGGTGCATAGCCCAGAAAAACGCAGTCCAGTCTTTGGTCCCAACTTGTGCCTTTTGGTTATCGGCACATATGGTAGCGAACTATATTGCATGGAGTCTAAAGATTCCAGACAAGTTGGTTGACGCATATATTCATCTCGCACTTAATCAGTCTGCACGCCAAGGATGCTCCATTTCAGTTGAACTGCACAAAAAATTTGGGTGGTTCATTTTCTCAACCGCCTCCTTTCTCGTCTGCAATGTAGAATTTTGGCGAGATACAGGACCAAGATGAGCCAGTAAACTAGTTGGATGAAAGTAGTGGCCAAGTTGCTGAAACCTCCCTTGGCACGAGGCCACAATTTGAGGATAAACCTACAAGCAAGTTCAGATTGTCTGTGCTGCCTCTTATGTACTCGAAAGTTTACTCGTACAAGAACTAATTTTAGCAAGAAGTACCTCCTATTGAACACCATTTACTAGTCTGTACCCTAGGTAATTAAAGTTCGTCCATGGATCATATTGAATGTGATCTCAATCATTTGGATGCATAAACATACTGAACATGTATATATCTGAATCTTTTTGTGAATTATGTATGAATATTGTCGTGTGATCTATCAATCATTTGGATGCATAGATATGCTGAGCTTGTGTATATATGAATCTTTTGAGTTGTTGATAGTGAATGTAGGCTATGAATATGAACGTGTCCTGTGAACCTGAGTTTGATATGAATGTTTACCTTTTCTGTTGTATTTGTGTGTGAACTTGTTAGTATGCCTACTGTGGGGTATAAAACGCAGGTCTCTTATAAAAGTAATGTTGTGTCCAATTTATGTTTTCCCTTCTAACCACATTATATATATATTTATATTATTACTATTATCGTATATTTTATAGAGACTTATATATACATTATAAAAACATCCCACGTGTTATTAACTTATAAAAGTAAATGTTTAACGGAAAATCCTGGTTGTTTTTGACTCATAGGCAAGGAAAATCCTGGTGATTGCGTACAAAAGCTTGCGAAGATTTTAAGGACCAATTTAATAATAACGTGCTCATTTTTATTTTGAGCAATAACTCGCTAATTTCTTAATTATATATATAAAAAATGTGCCTCTCCAGTTTATTGTTTGATTTTAATTGCTCCTTCTAACATAACATTATATATATAACGAGCCCACCTAATACGTGTATTTCAAGGAAGTGCAAATGGGCTGGGATTTCTTAGAAAATATAAATGGGCCTGATTGACGCGAAATTATTTGTTCACCCAGGCTAGCAAATGGACTGTATATTCTAGAAAACATGGGTTAAATATATGCCACATTTTTGCAGGCTGACATGTGGGCTAATAGGTCGAAGCCTACGCAGGGCGTTGTCAACTTGGTCAACAAATGATTGTGTCATCCACAGCCATTGAATTTATATCCAACGGCCGGCATGGACCTTCAATCTTTCGTCTTCTTCCTCCAGTGTCGCCGGGACCGCCTCGTCCGGCCTCCAGCGGCTAGCAGCTCTGCTTAGCACGCATCACTGCGAAGCGCTACCCCACCGCCGGCCAGGCTATCCCTCCACCCCTCGATACCTCCTGTTATTCTCCACAGACTACAGCCCCACGCCGCAACAGAACCAGTTATAACCCTTCTCCTCCTCTCAATCTGTGACTCCACTGCCGCATTTTCCCATCTCCGAGTTGTTCCCGTACGGGGCCTTGCCGTCGTCCACCGCCTCATTGTGTTCGGTGCGGCGTGGTCAACAAACGGGAGTCATTGGAAGAGGACTGTACATGGAGAGCCTGATGGATGGGACCCACGAGGTCCATGGTC
Source organism: Triticum timopheevii (assembly GCA_963921465.1). Lineage (NCBI taxonomy): Eukaryota > Viridiplantae > Streptophyta > Magnoliopsida > Poales > Poaceae > Triticum > Triticum timopheevii. The sequence goes on from OY997270.1 coordinate 114,328,642, forward strand.
ACACGCAAGGAAAGTTCCTCCTTATTAAGAAAATGTTTCCTCCACCTGACAGCTGGGACCCACTGGATGTATCTTCACAAGGAAGGAAGTGCCTCCTTGTTTTGCGACAAAAATTATTCATCCCGTTGACAGCTGGGACCCGTCAGATTTGGTGACTGACTTGTGGGCCTACTAAGCGGACGTGTACGCACGGCTTTGTCGACTTAATCAATAAATGATTCTAGCAGCTGGACCGTTGGATGTTAATCCAACAGCCGTGCTCCTTCTTCAACCTCTGTTCTTGCTCCTGTCTCCCGTGGGCGGCACCGCGGCTGTGCTGCCACGCACCCGAACCAGTGAAGTTTCCCACTCCTCTCCATCTGCGACTCCACTGCCCCGTATTCCCCATCTCCGGGTCGTTTCACTCTGGGTGCGCTCAGCACGGTGTGGTCAACGTGGTCAACAACCGAGAGTGATCGAAAGATGACTGTACGTGAGAGGTTGACAGTGGGGACGCACCACGCCCATGGACGCATGCATGCAACGGAACGCGGCGAGGTCAACATGGTCAAGGAACGACTTCCATCGGAAGTATACTGTACGTGGAGAGTCTCAGCTGGGTCCACGGCCGCAGCAAGTAAGTGCCTCCTTATTACGCGGAAAATAATGACTCCTCCAACTGACAGCAGGGACCCAGTGGACGGGCCACTGTATTTTGCGAAAAAAAAATGTTTGCCCCCTGACTGCTGGGACCCACCTGAGGGGCCACCGTATTTCGCGAAAAAAATGTCCCCCCCGCTGTCAGCTCGGACCCACCGGAAGTGCCTCCTTATTACGCACAAAAAAATGAATACTCCCCCTGCTAGCTGGGACTCACCTTGGTGGGAGGCTGACTTGTGGGCCTACTAAGTTGACGAGGACGAAGGGCTTTGTCAACTTAGTCAATATGAACGATTCTACCTCCAGTGACCGTGCGATGTCCATCCAACGGCCATAGTTCTTCTTCAACCTCTGGTCTTCTTGCTCCAGCCGCCCAAACCGGTGCCGGTCGTGCCTCATGCTCCTGCCTCCTGTGGCCGGCTGTGCTGCCGTGGAGGCCTCACCGCCTCCTACTATTCCCACCCCTAGCCAGGCCCTGCGGCGACGGCAGCCTCACACCGCAGTCAAACCAGTGAACCCTCGTACTCCTCTCCGCGCGGGCTTCCACTGCCGCGTCTTCCCCGGCTCCGTGTTGTCCCCTTCCTAGGCCTCGCCGTCGTCCACCGCCGTGGTGCTCTATGCGCGGCGTGGTCAACGTGGTCAAGGAACGACTTCCATCGGAACAGTACTGTACGTGGAGAGGCTGACAGCTGGGTCCACGGCCATAGCCCAGTTTTTTTGTGATTTGCCAAGTAAGTCGCTTTGTCAGGCCTGTTGGGCTGCAAATCTTTCAAGACGAGGAGAGCTTTCATTCGGCTGGCCGAGGAAATGGCCCATCAGTAATGAGAAATGGGTTGTACATTTTTAAAACACATCAAACCGCCAATTAGTTTCAAATATCTTTTTTTCCATTTCGAGATTTTAAATTATATTAATTTTTATGTGTGGAGAATTTGTTGGATTTTATATGATATACATTTATTTTTAAAATCAGTTTGAATGTGAGTCGAAATTTCGGGATTAAAAATAGTTCGGACCGCACCAAAATATGCAAAATTTCGTATAATTTTTTAACCGTGGCCACAATATGGGCTGTAATGCTAACAAAAAGAATATGGCTCCAAAAAAACCTTAAGAATTAGCAAATGGGCTGTAAATTATTAGAAATAATGGCAGATGGGTTGTATGTTGTTTTCCACAGATTTGAGGCTTTCCTAAAAAAAGGTTGGCGCACAAGCAGTGACTGTTGGATGGCCATCCAATGGCCGTCGTGCTTCTTCAATCTCTGCTCTTCCTGCTCCAGCCGCTCAAACAAGCGCCGGCAGGACTGCCTGCTCCCTCCTCCCCGCGGCCGGCTCTGCTGCCGCGTAGGCCTCACCGCCCCACCGTACTCCCATCGCTGGCCTAGCCATCCCTCTACTCACCCACACCTGCTATTATTCTCCGGCAATGACAGACGAACCAGTAAACCCTCGTACAGTCGTACTCCCCTCCGCGTGGGGAACAACTGCCGAGTATTCCCTGCCTCCGTGTCGTTCCCTTCCTAGCCTCGCCGTCGTCCACCGCCATAGTGCTCTCGTCGCGGCCTGGTCAATGTGGTCAACGAACGACATGCATCTGAAGTGGACTGTACGTGGAGAGGCCGACAGCTGGGTCCACGGCCACACGCAAGGAAATGCCTCCTTATTACGCGCAAAATAATGATTCCTCCACCTGACATCAGGGACCCACCAAAAGGGCCTCTGTATTTTGTGAAAAAAAATGTTACCGCCGCTGACAGCTCGGACTCACCAGCTATATCTTCGCACGCAAGGAAGTCCTCCTTATTACGCACAAAAAAATGAATACTCTGCCTGTTAGCTGGGACCCTGTATAGTGGCAGGCTGACTGTGGGCCTACTAAGTTGACGGGGACGGAGGGCTTTGTCAACTTAGTCAATATGCACGATTCTAGCTCCAGTGACTGTACGATGTCCATCCAACGGCCGTAGTGCTTCTTCAACCTAGACCAGCGCCGATCGTGCCTCGTGCTCCTGCCTCCCGTGGCCGGCTACGATGCGACGGAGGCCTCACCGCCCCCTACTACTCCCACCGCTGGCCAGGCCATCCCTCTACTCACCCACACCCCCTGTTATTCTGCGGCAACGGCAGCCTCACACCGCAACGAATCAGTGAACCCTCGTACTCCTCTACGTGTGGGCATCCACTGCCGCGTGTTCCCTGGCTCCGCGTCGTCCCCTTCCTAGGCCTCGCCGTCGTCCACCGCCCTGGTGCTCTCGGCGCGGCATGGTCAACGTGGTCAAGGAACGGCTTCCATCAGACGTGGACTGTACGTGGAGAGGCTGACAGCTTGGTCCACGGTCGCAGCAAGGAAGTGCCTCCTTATTACGTGCAAAGTAATTATTCCTCCACCTGACAACGGGGACCCACTAGATGGGCCACCGTATTTCGCAAAAGAAAACGATTTGCCCCCCTGACTGCTGGGATCCACCAGCTACATCTTCGCATGCAAGGAACTGCGTCCGGGCAAAAATAACGATTTGCTCCCCTGACTACTGGGACCCACCAGCTACATCTCCGCACGCAAGGAAGTGCGTCCGGGCAAAAAAACAAACGATTCGCCCCCCTGACTGCTGGGACCCACCAGTTACATCTTCGCACGCAAGGAAGTGCCTGACAGTCGGGACCCACCTGGTCGAAGCGTACATAGCGTTGTCATTCTGGTCGCGAACGTGTACGTACATATATACTGGTCGAGGTAGAGGCGCGCACATGTCGTAGTAGAGGAGCGTACGTGTTGTAGTAGAGGCGCGCACGTAGCATGTACACGTACATACAGCGGCCAGGGTGCAAGAAAGAAAATACAGCCACGTATGTGTACGTACGCCCAGGGCTCGTGTACATGGCTGGGTCGGAACGGAGAAACAGCGTCGTCGTCGCGTTCATCGGGAGGCAACGAAATGCATCGTATTCATTGGGAGGCAACGGAACGTGTGGGATCCAACCGGCTGGGTCGGAATAGAATGCATGGTCGTGTTCATTGGGAGGGCTTGGGCGGAACTAGCGATGGAAACGAGGCCTGGCGTACCGCACAACGGAGGAAGCGGACCTCCTACGTTCGGAACGGGGTCATGTTGATCGGGAGGGGTGTGGCGTACCGCAAAATGGAGGAAACGGACCTCCTACGGTCGAAACGGGGGTCCTGTTGATCGGGAGGGGTGTGGTGTACCGCAAAACGGACGAAACATACCTCCTACGGTCAAAACGGGGGTCCTGTTCATCGGGAGGGGTGTGGTGTACCCCAAAAGGGATGAAACGAACCTCCTACGGTCGAAACGGGGGTCCTGTTCATCGGGAGGGGTGTGGCGTACCGCAAAACGGGACTTCACGGGATACTGTTCATCTCCAACGTCAACCTCCTCCAGCCTCCACGGGCTACCGTCGACCTCCTCCAGCCTCCATGGGCTCCTTTTCATCCAGCCTCCATCGCGCGCTACTCCACCGGCTACTGTTCAACCACCCCTCCACCGTCTACTGTTCATCCAGCCCTCCACACCACGGGGTCCTGTTCAACCACCCCTCCACGGCCACCCCTCCACCGTCTACTGTTCATCCAGCCCTCCACACCACGGGGTCCTATTTATCCAGAGGCAACGCCACCACTCATTGTTCATCCAAACCCCCCTCCCCCCGCAACGCTCACTGTTCATCCAATCAATCGGCTTTAGTTAGCAGCAGTAGCAAAGGAATCGCTCGATCGGGTTCAGTTAACAGCCATCGATCGATCGCTCGGGTTCAGTAACGTGTAGCCTGCAGTGCAATCGCTCGGGTTCAGTTAGAGCCCAACGCCTCGCTCGGGTTTAGTTAGAGCCAAGGCCTCGCACACACGTGCGTACCTGTATGAGAGAAACGCGCATCGCTCGGCCCCCGACCACCCACCATAATCAGGAACTCCTCGAAATTTTCCTTGCCCTCGCTTCTACCACGGTTTTTTTCGTCATGGACGGCCCAAAGAATGTCATGCAGCTGCGTCTCCGGCCCGTCCAAGATGAAAAGCCCATTTTCTGTCATGATTTTTTGTCATAGAAGTAGGAGCCCACCACATCTATGATGATACCGGGTTTTGTCACAATTATCGTCATAGAAGTGTCATATGTATGACAGAAAAAAAATTCGTTCGGCCCAAAATGTCACGGATGTGTCTTTTTTTTGTAGTGATGTTACGCTTCGCAAGTTCTAAAGGAAAAGGCAGCACACTTATGACTCGTACGCGTCGCACCCCCGACAGTCTGGCTCGCACGCCGCTCACCAGAGGGGACACGCATTGTCTTGCAGTTTCACTGACATGTGGGACCGTAATTGAATAAACCATCGATAGCCGAAATCTAATTGCTCAGAGGGCGTTGGCTGAGAAGAGAGAAACGGGGGAGGGAGAAGAGATCGCCCGCTCGCTGCGCATGAACTCCAAGAAATATATGGTGATAATGTGAGGTGGGCCATGCTGGAGTCTGGACCGCTTTCGGAGCCCGCTCTGACCGCCCTGGCCCCTCAAGACGCCAGCTGCCCGCCGCATGCATGCATAGCAAGTAGTACTACTAAAAAACTAAGCTATAAGCCCGCTTATGTGGAGGAGAGAGAGGAATTGAAAAAGTCAAGGAGTGGGCTCTGCAAGAGCTCGTCTCTACACGTGCTCCTAGGTATAAAAATAATAATTCTAAAAAAAGTCATAAAAAACAATTGTGTCTAAAAAAGAAAGGTAAAAAACATTTGAGAGGAAATAGATAGAGAGAAAGTGAGAAAAAGTTGTAACCTTATAGCCAACCTTATCGTCAACAGTATGGTAGCATTACATGAGGAAGGAGGGAGTGGTGCACATGCCAAGTTCACTGGGCTGCCGTTTTTCACACTCCTCCATCGTAACAGTGGAGACAATAGCTTTCATCAAAAATAAACAATGAATACTTGTTGCTCGTCCTCTATATCAAAAAGAATACTTTCATTTGCCGACATGTGGGACGTCGACCATCCTGGTCCACCTGCCATGCACAAAATTATCCTGGTCTACCCCGGTCCTATCGCAGGCCCAACCTTTCCCACTGTAAGTTGTTCGGACGAAGGAACGATCATGACTTCGTTGAATTCCGCTTCTTCAAGAAAACTTACTGTACCCGCAATACTGCTGCCACACGCGAAGACTGGACGGCACTGTACCACGTCATATCATTGAAACCCACTAGGCCAAACTAGCCCTCCTAGGTCATCTATTTTGGAACGGAGGGAGTATGACTCTGCACTGCTATGATTTTGTGTTGTACGTCTCTATACTTTTGCTACAATTTTCCTACCCTATGAACCGAATGAGGCATGAATGTATCCGTGTCGACTATTGTCTGATCGATCTCTAAGCCTACAATTTTAGGAGCTAGGGCTATTGGTCGATCGACGAGGGATAAGTATAAGTGTACCACGAGCTCATCAGCCCCAACGTTTATCTTCGGTGAGTGTTTTGCAAGTACTATAGCTCGCACAGTAGCTAGCCTACTAACACCAAGAATCATCAAACAAGCCCTGTTGATATGATAAGAAGTTCAAACTTACATCTAAGCATGCCATATATTACATCAAAAGCTCGTGAGGATACATCTATTTCCATAACTCGGAGAGGGTTCGCATGATTCACTATCAAACAAAAGTAGCAAGTACCGCCCACACAAGACAGTGCACTAGCCCTAAGATGGTTTGATAACACGCGTCATTCTGGTAATTAAACACAGGGCAATGCAAACTACCCTGAAGGATTAGCGCGACCAACTATTTCTTGTCATCGACATCTCGGGCAATGACCATAGCACGGACAGCAGCATGGGAATCGATCTCTGGGGCGATGTCCACGGGACTGACTGTGACATCGGAATCGATCTCTGGGGCGATGTCCACAGCATGGACAGCGGCATCGGAATCGATCTCCGGGGCGATGCCAACAGGACGGGCCGCGACATCGGAATCACCAAGGACGTCCACGGGCACCTGCACAACCCTAACATATTAGCAAGCACATTGCAAATAATCAAAAACCACAACTATGGTAATAAGCCATTATTTTTTACCTTGTGCAGCTCACCGGGGGATCTCATCCCTCCGGGGGCCATCTCCTCGTCCTCGATGGGGGCCATCACCTTGCCAGGGGAATACTGCTTCTCAACAGCGACTATCTCCTCAAACTCGGCCTTGAGCCTCGCATAGGTGGCCATTAGAGTTCCTGGGGTAGGCACGGTGGGGCCCTTGCTGTCCTTCCAACTCTCTTTGAGGAGTTCGTCCGCCAACGTTGTCAACACTTTGGCCAGTGCTTGTTTCTTGGAGTTCTTCGTCTCCATGGGTTGGCCCGTCAACATGGTCAACTTGTTGGTCGGTGCTCGCTTCCTGGAGATCGCTGTCTCCAGTGGTTTGTCCGCCGGCAACTCTTTGCCTAGTGCTCCAGGATCCATCGATGAACTGACAAACAAAAAGCAATCGAAAGGAAACCACAATCGCAATGAAAACGGGAAAAGAATAGGATGTGAGAATCGGTCGGTGCTTCGCAAAAAGAAGATTCTTGGAATGAAAATATAGCAGCGTAACTGATTCGCCCACCTTTCCTTCATCGGTACAGAAGAAAAATGGCAGAAGTGAGTAGCCTGGAGTGAGGTTTTCTTCAAGAAAGGGAAGAAAGGGCTTGAACGAGCGTTCCAGTGAAATGATGGTTGCTTCGTCCAGTCCAACTTGGAGGCCACCTTACCACTGCTGGTAAAGTGTGGGTTTTGTGATATGACGGGTCATGACAGCCAAACCGGGGTGACAGGTGAGTCTCGACTGTAGCACCTCGCTGTGATTTGGTGGATGGCACGCGGGCCCAGATGCTTTGAAATGCCCCGCATGTAGATAGAGTGGCTAGTCATATAGGAGTGCTCAATATTGTGCACCGCGACCAAGGAGGAGAGGAAAACGAGAGAACTATGTAATTAATGCATGAGTTTAATTAGGTTAGTTTTGTAAAGTACGAGATACATTCCTCCAATCACAAAATGCCTTGATCATGAGATTTGAGATTTGAGCCCTATAAACCGGAAGGGAGGGAGTACTGCACGCGGTGTAGTCTAGTCACTTGTTGAAATCTCTAGAAAGGCAAATATTCCTTTCCGGTTTACAGGGCTATACTAGTCCCTCCGTCTAGGTGTGTAAGTCATCTTATGGAAACCAAAATAGTCCCAAAACACTTAGGCTGGCCATAGCGGGGGTAACATAACTAGTATCATGTACTTGGAACTCGCAAACATGCTTATGTGGCAAACAATTAAAGAAGAGAGAGAGGGTAGTAGTAACAGAGGTAGATACCGTAACATAATAAATGTTATGCTACTATGTGTCATGCATGGCAATAAATGAGACCATCTATGATACTACTTGATGATACTATGCACTATAGATGTAGTATCATACACTAGTATCATATGCATGATACTAGTATATGTTACTCTCCACTATGACCAACCTTAGGCGCGGTGCATTAACTTCTACCTTGTTTCTTGTTTCTTGACATATCAACCAATAAGAGATGAGAGGTGTGCATGATTTTAATGACTTGCAATGGCTAGTTCATTGCATGCGATGCTATTAATTAGCAAATAAATATTGGTGACCCCAGGAGGAAACGGTGCTAAGCGCGTGGACCTATGCAGAATGAGTATCAATCAATGGATGATGGAGTTTAATTGTTAAACAATAGCAATTTTGTCTCATGCAAGAGCCTGGCTAGTATATGCGTGCTCCAAGGCACCACACCACGCGAGCGTTCACAACTGCCACGTTCGGGTTGCGCTTGGCTCTTCGCCTCTTCGAGAAGATGAACAATGATGTTACTCCTACTTCTACGGTATCGAATCCACTGCTGCATGTCCATCCACCTCGTGTGGGAGGGATAGCGTGTAGCGAAAGCTTCTACTTACTGCTCCTGCCTTTGCATCTATGACAGGTGGGCCCAACAGGTGGTCGGCCCTATTGTCATGCAGCCAAAGGCAGGTGCAGTTAAGGCACCGGAGCTCAGTCCGCGAGGGAGAGGGCATTGTAGTAATCAAATTTCTCGGTCTTGTATGAGTTGACGCGACACATCAAAGCACTGCACTCGATATAAGTCTTTTTACACATTTCAAATGGACTACAACATACGGATGTATGTAGACATATTCTGCTTCGTATGTAGTCACTTGTTCCAATCTCTAAAAAAGACTTATATTTGGAAACGGAGGGAGTACAACGCATGCATGCAAGCCGTGACTTTCCTTTTGATACTTGCATGTGTTGATTTGATGCACCTTGGCAAATTTTGAATATAAATTTAACTAACCAAATTTTCATGCATGTCACAAAAAATTATGGGGCTGTTTGGATTGTGACTATGTTTGTCTTATGTTGCCACATTATTTTTCCCACACTTGCCACACTTGCCTAACCTGAGTTGCTCAAATTGTTAGACACACTTTGGCTTGCCTAAGGGAATCTTGCCACAATTTTTGTGTTTAGGACATGTGGAGTTCACTGCTAATAAAAATATTCTTGTCTTAGGTGTGGCTAATAAAAAAGACTTATATTTAGGAACGGAGGGAGTAGAAAATATAAATAATAATGCATTTTGGGGCAACCCACGTTTCCGCTAATTTTAGCCATGGGCTTGTTCACAATTTTTACGAGGGGGCGATTGTTCATTTAATGGAGGGACTTGTAGTACCAGACTTGAACGATACAAAGTGCTACCTGGCATACCGTAACACTACTTGGAACAAGCGGGTAGCTATCTCAAAAAACAATCAACAACTAAAAAAACCGCGACCTGGCATGTAGTAGTACACAATTTTAAACGATTGTTTTGATGGAGTGAAAAAGGAAAACTACCCCACTATGTATATATAGGCTGGAGCCTCCGCGCTTGCTTGCTAGGGTTGCTCTATTCACACACTCTAATCCTCTCCAGATCTAAACAAGATAGGGGTAGTAACACTGTCTTTCTCCCTTCAAAAAACACTGGCTTTCTATGCTCACCGCTGGTTACAGATCTGGACGTATCCCCCTCTGCCGGTGAAGGGGAGGAGGGGCAGCATTTAGGCCATCGTCGATAGCGAGGGAGGAGACCCACTACCAGCCGCACCGTTATCTCTGGCCGAGCGTCGGTGCGGGAGGTCCTCCGATCCCTTCGTAGCGGATCCGGACTCCCGCCGCCCACCTATCCACATCACGACGACCTTCAGGTATATCTTTGTTCGAAACCGCCTTAGCTCTACTTCCCCAGCTTGCTACGTCGCTGCATGTGCATCATTTTCTACCTCTCAGCCCCTCTTGATCGGATGGTCCAACGTCACCTATTTTTTTCTATTGTTAGAGGTAAAGCTACTTCATGGAGTCGAATCTTGTACTCCCTCCGTCCGAAAATACTTGTCGTTGAAATGGATGTATCTAGATGTATTTTAGTTTTAGACACATCCATTTTGATGACAAGTAATTCCGGATGGAGGTAGTAGTTGGTTCAAACAAGAAATAAAGTGGGGGTGGTGGAATTTAGTATGTACATCGGACTTGGTACAAACAGGAAGGAAAGGGGGTGAAAGTAGTGCAGACTGGTCATCCAACCGGTCTCTTGGTCGAAAAGGGAAATGTAGGGGTAACGCTGTACACAGTGGTATGACCAGGACTAGATTTGCTATCCACACATAGGAGTAGGTGGCTAGAGTGAACAAAAATGGGACCAACCCAGATATGTTTCTTGGATGTTTGTTTCTCGGGGAAACAAACTATGAATCACCACTTTATGCCCCTGTTTGCGTACATGGTGCTGGACAGCTGGTGCGCCCACTGTCCCATGCCCTTATACCAAATATTTAGTTGTTCTTAATCTAATGTCCCTGGTAAAAATGAAGTCATGCCACTGTTATAAGCCATGACAAGTTTATCCAAATGTTTTTGCGTGTAATTGTTTGAGACTGTCTGTTTCCTCTGTACCTTTTTGTGCAAACAGGGATATCCATTTCACCTGGTTGCTGTTGTGATCTTTTGGTGCACTGCACAAAACTCTTCTTAAAAGAAGTGACTTTTATGTTGTTTAACTAGAATGTCAGAATGGAACAGTTGGTTCATTTCAGTGGAACTGCACAAAGGGAGATCTGTGTTCCAATCCTCATCATCCATATTGGCACCATAACCTTCCTTTAGGTAAGAATGATATTTAATGCATGTGTTCATCTCTATTTTCTGACTGCCAAGAGAAAATAATGTTATTTTTTACTAGTACACTTGTACTCCCTCATTGACAAAACCAATTCTGAATTAGAAGGCCAATCATGTACTTGGTTTCACCAACTGGTGAGGAGAAAGAGAAACGGAGCATGAAGAGGAAGAAGAAGAAGAATAAACAGTGCCAAGGCGATCTTGCTGAAGCCAGAGGCCTCAGTCGAGGCCATTCAAGGGCTCAGGCAACAACTACCTTACATGTGAGACGATCCTCCAGGGAGCCCTTCCACTTACGCTGTCTCACATAATTAATTAGGAGTACTTAAGTACCACTAATTTATTACTGCCTAATATTCCTGTCGGAGTTAAACAAATCTTTAGTAGGACCCTATGCTGAATCATGTACGTGTGTATGTTTTTCTATGGAGGTGAATCATGTGGTGTAGCAGGGAGGGAATATTATTAGTGTCATGACATAATAGTGCTATCGTTTTGCATGTCAATTTATTGCCATTGGTTCAATGAGGCAATGTTTTGCGTATTGTCCATCATGAATTTGATGCTACTGTTTGAGTAATATGCTAATGTCTTCCTATCCTTTCTCACTAAGCTAATGAAGGTTTCACCTTGTTCCTACTTGTGCAAACAGGGATCATGTTGTGCCAATCATACATTTTAGTGGAACTGCACAAGCAATACAATGAACTGTATCCCAGCCAGTGCTTTAACTCTGCTAGAAGTTCTTGATAATCTTTCGATATAATCTCAGCACTGCTAAACAAGAGTGATTTCAACCATACATTTGAAGTGCACAAAAATATATACTATTGTGTGATTCCAGTGAGTGCTTTATCATCTCTTATGGGACTACATGAATAAGATTTTCTTCTTAGGTTGGTACGGGCGTAAGGCCTTCATCCATATTAGTTTGCTGTCATCTCTATTTGTATCGTGCTACTGTCATGAGAAACTCCTTTATCTTTGCACATTAAATTTTTTGCAAGCTATGATAAATGGCAATTCTTTGAGTGTTAAGCTAATTGGCACTGATTAAATAAACTAATACCTCTCTTTAAGCAAGACTACTATGTTGCTAACTTTACCCATTAAGATAATGAGGGTGCTTCTATTTGTTAGTGTATGTTTCATCAACTAGTCCCACTATTACAGTAATCTCACTCTCTCAATATATGTGCCAACAGGGATGCTCGATTTCGGGGGAACTGCACAAAAACTTTGGGTGCTTCATTGCCTCGACAGCTTCCGTCCTTTCCTATCAGTCACTAATCTCGGCTTGCTTTCTTCCTTCATTGTCAGTCACTTCGCTTATCTCGGCTTCCAGTCAAAGGAAATATTAATTGATATGCTACCTCACACAGGTTGGTACTAGTCTTTATCCTGATTATTGTGCTTTTCATATGTATTGGTAATTTGGTATTGTGCTACTGTTTGCTGATTTCATAAAGGAGTAATTTGGAGCCTGAACTCGCGGGCAAATCATTACGTCGGGTGATTTCATTAGAACTGCACAAAATGATTACATGGACAGGTACTTAGGCTGCTGCTATGTACTCCAAAGTTCACTCAGACAAGCATCGATGTTGACAAGAAGAAGTGCCTATATTCATTCGAGTATCAACCGGCGTCAACCAATTGTCAAACTCCAAGTATTAGGAGAGTAAACGCCAAAAATATTGCTTGGTGCATAGCCCAGAAAAACGAAGTCCAGTCTTTGGTCCCAACTTGTGCCTTTTGGTTATCGGCACATATGGTAGCGAACTATATGGCATGGAGTCTAAAGATTCTAGACAAGTTGATTGATGCGTATATTCATCTGGCACTTAATCAGTCTGCACGCCAAGGATGCTCCATTTCAGTTGAATTGCACAAAAAAATTGGGTGGTTCATTTTCTCAACCGCCTCCTTTCTCGTCTGCAATGTAGAATTTTGGCGAGATACAGGACCAAGATGAGCCAGTAAACTAGTTGGATGAAAGTAGTGGCCAAGTTGCTCAAACCTCCCTCGGCACGAGGCCACTATTTGAGGATAAACCTACAAGCAAAGTTTAGATTGTCTGGGCTGCCTCTTATGTACTCGAAAGTTTACTCGTACAAGAACAAATTTTAGCAAGAAGTACCTCCGATTGAACACCATTTACCAGTCTGTACCCTAAGTAATTAAAGTTCGTCCATGGATCATATTGGATGTGATCTCAATCATTTGGATGCATAAACATACTGAACATGTGTATATCTGAATCTTTTTGTGAATTATGTATGAATTTTGTCGTGTGATCTATCAATCATTTGGATGCATAGATATGCTGAGCTTGTGTATATATGAATCTTTTGAGTTGTTGATAGTGAATATTGGCTATGAATATGAACGTGTCCTATGAACCTGAGTTTGATACGAATGTTTACGTTTTCTGTTGTATTTGTGTGTGAACTTGTTAGTATGCCTACTGTGGGGTATGTGACGTGTGGGTGTCAACGGCACACCTTCTTCCCGAGAAGAATTGCACTTGCTTTGTTAGGGTAGCAACAGCGCATCAGCTCTTTTTAATCTTTTTATTACTCTGTCTTCCCCTCTCCCCCGCTCAACCCCTGCCGTAATGTTTTCGGCCTCAAAATAAACGTAGTACCGCGTTGTTTTTGGGGCTTGATGAAAAATCGAGTGCTGGTTTCTGTAGGTTGGTCCGCCCAGCAAATGGGCTGCTGGTCCACCACGACGGACTGGGAGGCTAAAAATACAAGTTGTGTGGTGCAGAGGCAAGTAAAAAAATGCTATCGAGAGCCATCTACTGAAGAAAAAAATCGCTCCTGATGTGCTTCTTCAGTCGTGCCGCTGGCCCCCTCTTTAATCTAGTTCGCTCGGGGATCTGGTATCATTTTTTTTCAGAGGGTGAACAAGTATCAGCTAGGCCTAGGTTTTGTATTTTAACATGCGGAGACAGTGGTTTCAACTTATTTTTTGAGGTCCATTCCGGCCTATGGGCTTTTTCTTAAATATCGGCATCCCAATGTATTTTTTAATAAAACGCAGGTCTCTGTTCTATTTATCTATATATAAGAATAATAATGTTGTGTCCAATTTATGTTTTCCCTTCTAACCACATTATATATATTTATATTATTACTATTATCGTATATTTTATAGAGACTTATATATACATTATAAAAACATCCCACGTGCTATTAACTTATAAAAGTAAATGTTTAACGGAAATTGGCAAGGAAAATCCTGGTTGTTTTTGACTCACAGGCAAGGAAAATCCTGGTGATTGCGTACAAAAGCTTGCAAAGATTTTAAGGACCAATTTAATAATAACGCGCTCATTTTTATTTTGAACAATAACTCGCTAATTTGTTAATTATATATATATATATATAATGTGTGTCTCCGGTTTATTCTTTGATATTAATTGCTCCTTCTAACATAACATTATATATATAATGAGCCCACCTAATACGTGTATTTCAAGGAAGTGCAAATGGGCTGGGATTTCTTAGAAAATATAAATGAGCCTGATTGATGCGAAATTATTTGTTCACCCAGCCCAACAAATGGACTGTACATTCTAGAAAACATGGGTTAAATATATGCCACATTTTTGCAGGCTGACATGCGGGCCAATAGGTCGAAGCCTACGCAGGGCGTTGTCAACTTGGTCAACAAATGATTGTGTCATCCACAGCCATTAGATTTATATCCAACGGCCGGCATGCACCTTCAATCTCTCATCTTCTTCCTACGGCGTCGCCGGGACCACCTGGTCCGGCCTCCGGCGGCTAGCGGCTCTGCTTAGCACGCATCGCTGTGAAGCGCTACCCCACCACCGGCCAGGCTATCCCTCCACCCCTTGACACCTCCTGTTATTCTCCACATACTGCAGCCCCAGGCCGCAACAGAACCAGTTATAACCCTTCTCCCACTCTCAATCTGCGACTCCACTGCCGCGTCTTCCCATCTCTGAGTCATTCCCGACTGGGGCCTCGCCGACGTCCACTGCCTTGCTGCGCTCGGTGCAACGTGGTCAACAAACGAGAGTCATCGGAAGAGCACTATACATGGAGATCCTGACGGCTGGGACCCACGAGGTCCATGGTCGCACGCAAGGAAAGTTCCTCCTTATTAAGCTGAAAAAAATGTTTCCTCCACCTGACAACTGGGACCCACCAGCTGTATCATTGCATGGAAGGAAGTGCCACCTTGTTTTGCGAAAAAAATTATTCATCCCCTTGACAGCTGGGACCCGTCAGATTTGGTGGCTGACTTGTGGGCCTACTAAGCGGACGTGTACGCACAGCTTTGTCAACTTAATCAACAAATGATTCTAGTAGCTGGACCGTTGGATGTTAATCCAGCAGCCGTGCTCCTTCTTCAACCTCTGTTCTTGCTCCTGTCTCCCGTGGGCGGCACCGCGGCTGTGCTGCCACGCACCCGAACCAGTGAAGTTTCCCACTCCTCTCCATCTATGACTCCACTGCCCCATCTTACCCATCTCCGGGTCATTCCAGTCTGGCTGCGCACCACACCCATGGACGCATGCAAGCAACGGAATGCGGCGTGGTCAACGTGGTCAAGGAACGACTTCCATCGGAAGTGTACTGTACGTGGAGAGTCTGACAGCTGGGTCCACGGCCGCAGCAAGGAAGTGCCTCCTTATTACGCGGAAAATAATGATTCCTCCAACTGACAGGAGGGACCCACTGGACGGGCCACCGTATTTTGCGGAAAAAAACGTTTGCCCCCTGACTGCTGGGACCCAACTGACGGGCCACTGTATTTCGCGAAAAAAAAAACGTTCCCCCCGCTGTCAGCTCGGACCCACCAGAAGTGCCTCCTTATTAAGCAGGAAAAAATGAATACTCCCCCTGCTAGCTGGGACCCACCTTGGTGGGAGGCTGACTTGTGGGCCCACTAAGTTGACGGGGACGGTGGGCTTTGTCAACTTAGTCAATATGAACGATTCTAGCTGAAGTGACCGTATGATGTCCATCCAACGGCCATCGTGCTTCTTCAACCTCTGGTCTTCTTGCTCCAGCCGCCCAAAGTAGCGCCGGTCGTGCCGCCTGCTCCTGTCTCCCATGGCCGACTGTGATGCCGCGGAGGCCTCACCACCCCCTACTACTCCTGCCGCTAGGCAGGCCATCCCTCCACTCACCCACACCCCCTGTTATTCTGCGGCGACGTCAACCTCACACCGCAGCCGAACGAGTGAACCCTCATACTCCTCTACGCATGGGCATCCACTGCCGCGTCTTCCCCGGCTCCGCATCGTCCCCTTCCTAGGCCACGTCGTTGTCCACCGCCATGGTGCTCTCGGTGCGGCGTGGTCAATGTGGTCAATGACCGACTTCCATCGGAAGAGTACTCTACGTGGAGAGGCTGACAGCTGGGTCCACGGCAGACGCAAGGAAGTGCCTCCTTATTATGCGCAAAATAATTATTCCTCCACCTGACAGTAGGGACCCACCGGACGGGCCACCATATTTCCCAAAAAAATGTTTCCCTCGCTGTCAGCTCGGACCCACCGGAAGTGCCTCCTTATTAAGCAGAAAAAATGAATACTCCCCCTGCTAGCTGGGACCCACCCTGGTGGGAGGCTGACTTGTGGGCTCACTAAGTTGACGGGGACGGAGGGCTTTGTCAACTTAGTCAATATGAACGATTCTAGTTGTAGTGACCGTACGATGTCCATCCAACGGCCATCGTGCTTCTTCAAGCTCTGGTCTTCTTGCTCCAGCCGCCCAAAGCAGCGGCGGTTGTGCCGCCTGCTCCTGCCTCCCGTGGCCGGCTATGATGCCGTGGAGGCCTCACCGCCCCCTACTACACCTGCCGCTGGCCAGGCCATCCCTCCACTCACCCACACCCCTTGTTATTCTGCGGCGATGGCAGCCTCACACCGCAGCCGAACGAGTGAACCCTCATACTCCTCTATGTGTGGGCATCCACTGTCGCGTCTTCCCCGGCTCCGCATCGTCCCCTTCCTAGGCCTCGCCGTCGTCCACCGCCATGGTGCTCTTGGCGCGGCGTGGTCAATGTGGTCAACGACCGACTTCCATCGAAAGAGTACTCTATGTGGAGAGGCTGACAGCTGGGTCCACGGCAGACGCAAGGAAGTGCCTCCTTATTACACGCAAAATAATTATTCCTCCACCTGACAGCAGGGACCCACCGGACGGGCCACCGTATTTCCCGAAAAAAACGTTTCCCCCGCTGTCAACTCGGACCCACCGGAAGTGCCTCCTTATTAAGCAGAAAAAATGAATACTCCCCCTGCTAGCTGGGACCCACCCTGGTGGGAGGCTGACTTGTGGGCCCACTAAGTTGACGGGGACGGAGGGCTTTGTCAACTTAGTCAATATGAACGATTCTAGCTGCAGTGACCGTACGATGTCCATCCAGCGGCCATCATGCTTCTTCAACCTCTGGTGTTCTTGCTCTAGCCGCCCAAAGCAGCGCCGGTTGTGCCGCCTGCTCCTGCCTCCCGTGGTCGGCTGTGATGCCGTGGAGGCCTCACCGCCCCCTACTACACCTGCCGCTGGCCAGGCCATCCCTCCACTCACCCACACCCCCTGTTATTCTGCGGCGACGGCAGCCTCACACCGCAGACGAACGAGTGAACCCTCATACTCCTCTACGTGTGGGCATCCACTATCGTGTCTTCCCCGGCTCCGCGTCGTCCCCTTCCTAGGCCTCGCCGTCATCCACCGCCGTGGTGCTCTCGGCGCGGCGTGGTCAATGTGGTCAACGACCGACTTCCATCGGAAGAGTACTCTACGTGGAGAGGCTGACAGCTGGGTCCACGGTAGACGCAAGGAAGTGCCTCCTTATTACGCGCAAAATAATTATTCCTCCACCTGACAGCAGGGACCCACCGGACGGGCCACCGTATTTCGTGAAAAAAATGTTTCCCCCGCTGTCAGCTTGGACCCACCGGAAATGCCTCCTTATTAAGCAGAAAAAATGAATACTCCCCCTGCTAGCTGGGACCCACCTTGGTGGGAGGCTGACTTGTGGGCCCACTAAGTTGACGGGGACGGAGGGCTTTGTCAACTTAGTCAATATGAACGATTCTAGCTAAAGTGACCGTACGATGTCCATCCAGCGGCCATCGTGCTTCTTCAACCTCTGGTGTTCTTGCTCCAGCCGCCCAAAGCAGCGTCGGTCGTGCTTCCTGCTCCTGCCTCCCGTGGACAGCTGTGATGCCGCGGAGTC
Organism: Triticum timopheevii; assembly: GCA_963921465.1. Classification (NCBI taxonomy): domain Eukaryota; kingdom Viridiplantae; phylum Streptophyta; class Magnoliopsida; order Poales; family Poaceae; genus Triticum; species Triticum timopheevii. Next base: position 114,346,737 of record OY997270.1, read on the forward strand.
CTTACTGCCCCTTACTACTCCCACCGCTGGCCAGGCCATCCCTCCACTCACCCACACCCCCTGTTATTCTACGTCGACGGCAGCCTCACACCGCAGACGAACGAGTGAACCCTCATACTCCTCTACACGTGGGCATCCACTGTCGCGTCTTCCCCAGCTCCGCGTCATCCCCTTCCTAGGCCTCGCCGTCGTCCACCGTCGTGGTGCTCTCGGCTCGGCGTGGTCAATGTGGTCAATGATCGACTTCCATCGGAAGAGTACTGTACGTGGAGAGGCTGACAGCTGGGTCCAGGGCAGCCGCAAGGAAGTGCCTCCTTATTACGTGCAAAATAATTATTCCTCCACCTGATAGCAGGGACCCACCGGACGGGCCACCGTATTTTGCGGAAAAAACGTTTCCCCCCTGACTGCTTGGACCCACCAGCTACACCTTCACACGCAGGGAAGTGCGTCCAGGCAAAAAAACGATTCGCCCCCCTGACTGCTGGGACCCACCAGCTACATCTTCGCATGCAAGGAAGTGCCTGACAGTCAGGACCCACCTGCTCGAAGCGTACGTAGCATTGTCATTCTGGTCACGAACGTGTACGTACATACTGGTGGATGTAGAGGCGCGCACGTGTCGTAGTAGAGGCGCGCACGTGTCGTAGTATAGGCGCGCATGTAGCATGTGCACGTACATATAATGGCCAGGGTGCAAGAAATAAAATACGTCCACGTACGTACATACGGGCAGGGTCTAGAACGCCTACTCGCGCATACGTACGGCCAGGGCTCGTGTACATGGCTGGATCGAAATGGAGAAACAGCGTCGTCGTCGTGTTCATGGGGAGGCAACGGAATGCGTCGTGTTCATTGGGAGGCAACGGAACGCATGGGAGCCAACCGGCTTGAACGGAACAGGCGATGGAAATGAGGCCTAGCATACCGCAGAACGGAGGAAACGGCCTTGTGTTCGACCGGCCACATTCGAAACGGGATCCTATTCATCGGGAGGGGTCTAGCGTACCACAAAACGGAGGAAACGGACCTCTTACGGTCGAAACGGGGTCCTATTGATCGGGAGGGGTGTGGCGTACCGCAAAACGGACGAAACAGACTTGTGTTGGAGTGGTATGGTCGGAACGGGGGTCCTGTTCATCGGGAGGGGTGTGGCGTACCGCAAAACGGGACTCCATGGGATAATGTTCATCTCCACCGTCGACCTCCTCCAGCCTCCACGGGCTACCGTCGACCTCCTCCAACCTCCACGGGCTCCTGGTCATCCAGCCTCCACCACGCGCTACTCCACCGGCTACTGTTCAACCACCCCTCCACGGGCACCCCTCCACCGTCTACTGTTCATATAGCCCTCCACGGGGTCATCATGTTCATCCAGCCCTCCACACCACGGGGTCATGTTCATCCAGAGGCAACGCCACCGCTCACTGTTGATCCAACCCCCCCTCCGCCGCCGCAATGCTAACTGTTCATCTAGAGAGGCAACATCGATCGGCTTCAGTTAGCAGCAGTAGCAAAGGAATCGCTCGATCGGGTTTAGTTAATAGCCATTGAACGATCGCTCGGGTTCAGTAACGCGTAGCCTGCAGTGCAATCGCTCGGGTTCAGTTAGAGCCCAACGCCTCGCTCGGGTTCAGTTAGAGCCAACGCCTCGCACACACGCGCGTACGTGTACGAGAGAAACGTGCATCGCTCGGCCCCCGACCGCCCACCATAACCGGGAACTCCCTGAAATTTTCCTCGCCCTCGCTTCTACCACGGTTTTTTCCATCATGGACGGCCCAAAGAATGTCATGCAGCTGCGTCTCTAGCCCGCCCAGGACAAAAAGCCCATTTTCTGTCATGATTTTTTGTCATAGAAGTAGGATCCCACCACATCTCTGATGATACCGGGTTTTGTCACAATTATCGTCATAGAAGTGTCATATGTATGACAGAAAAAAATTCGTTTGGCCCAAAATGTCATGCATGTGTCTTTTTTTGTAGTGCATCTACACAGAGCTTGCCAAGGAAGCAATTTATCTTCACAATACAGATCATCAGAGTTTCTCTTAGCATGTTGAAGGTGTTCAGGCTGCTTCTCGTGTTTATCCGCTAGCCGACAACACTCGCCGTGCACGTTCTGAAGCCACAGAAAGCACTATTGATCCAAGGCCTCGGAAGCGATCTCGTGTGCTCAATGACCGAGAGCTTCTCGTGGCCTGGCATCAGAAACATGACAAGCATCACTATTGGCTAAAGCGTCAAATGCAAAGCCTCTTTGTGGATGTCAATCGCATGTGCAACCTTGCCACCAAGAATGCCTTTGTCACTCATGAAACCTGTCGGAGGTCCTGGAAGAGTCAAACTTTGCTTAGTGCTGAAGCTGATCTTCAAGACGATGGCTTCATAGAAAGCTTCAAGTTCGACACCACTCCTCCCCGGAATGTTGCCTTGCTTCGAACCCCGTCACTTGAAGATTCAGAGTACTCCTCCTCCGCGGCGACTGTTAATGCCAGATCCTTGATGACGCCGATGATGCTACTTCACCACCTCCAACCTCAGCGCATATCGACACTACACCAAGTTCGTCTGCACCACCAAACCTCAACGACGACCCTGCTGCTTCACCTACTCCTCATGGGAACGAGTAGAGACTATGTCTTCAAACCTTTGTGGTCCTTACTGACAAAAGGGGGAGAAGCATATGTTGATAGTCTTCAAGTGGGTCCATATGGGTGGTTGCTATACTTTTGCCTGGTGTTTACAACTCTCGCTTTTGATACATTTAGTTCTTTGAGTTGTAACACTTGAACTTGATGGTCGTCTGCTACTTTTTCTGCTATTCTGTGATGCGACGATAAATTCCGCATGTGCGATGATAAATCCCGCATGAAGTCATTCCGCAGATGTCCATTTTTCATTATGCATGTCATTATTCCTGTACATCTGTTCATGCATGATATATTGTCTTCATATGGTAAAGAGGATCTCCACAAGTACAACCTGCCATGTGCATTTGCATTCAAACGCAAAATACTTATATGCACATCTTTAGGGGGAGCCTTTTTACTACGAAGACAATATCTTAAACCTTTACAATTTCACATACTTTTATCCCCGTTGAAAACTTCAACCAGTTTGTCATCAATCACCAAAAAGGGGGAGATTGTAAGTGCATCTAGTGCCACCCCTAGTTGGTTTTGGAGTATTGACGACAAACCTGGTTGAGGACTAATGTGTTTGTGAGAATTCTAGGATAACATAGGTAGTAGTCCCTCATTGATCCGATTTACCTACCGGACATGACCCCTAAAAATGTGTGAAGACATTGAAGACAATGGTGGTCTATGAAGCTATTCACGTTGAAGACTATGACATGAGAAGACACCGAGTGAAGACTATGGAGCGCAAAGACTTAGTTGTTTCATTGTTTCCTTTTCTTCTTTATTGAGTCATAGGAAACCACCCCGCTGTTACGTGGGGTCCAAGTGAACAAAGTCAGAGTGACTGAAGTGATGCTCAACCAAATCATGTGTCTTCGAGCAAAGACAATGAGAGCAAATCTTATCCAGAGTCGGATGCGTCAGCTTTACTTGTAGCCCAAGTCAAGCTGACGCGTGTGTTTGAAATATGACCGTTGACATGTCAGTTCCTTAGTGACCCAGGGTAATTTCGGACAAATCAGGTCGGGTTGCCCAGTGGCTATAAATAGCCCACCCCCTACACCATAAATTGGTGGCTGCTCAGAGTTAGTACACGGCTTTTGTCGTTTGAGAGCAACCCACCGCCGAAGCTTTCGAGAGAGATTCCTTGCGAGGACAAAGCCCAAACCACCTAGAGCCCAAAGAGTGTTCGGCATCACTGAAGTCTTTCTGTCCGCGTGATCTGAAGACTTGTTACACTTGAGGATTCTGAATCCTCCAGTCGGTTAGGCATCACGTTCTGAGCATCCAAGAGTCATTGTGGATTGCCGGTGAATGAAGTCTGTGAAGGTTTGGAAGTCTACCTTGAAGACTTACCAGAGTGATTGGGTGGGGACTAGGTGTCCTTAGCTCAAGGGGAATAAGGTGAAGACGCGGTCTTCTGAGTTGAATCTCATCCTCCCTAACCATACGTACAATTGTCACAGCAACTGGAACTAGTCGAACAAATCTCTGTCTTCCCAAAGCTACTGGTTCTATCTCTCATTTCTCTTTACTTACAGTTTGTCTTCGTGAAGTCATTGCCTACTTGCTTTATCTGTTTGACTTCACTGTGTGACTACTTATTCTGATTGGCTTCATACCATCTTCCATCTTGATCCATACTTCCTAGCTGCTGAAAGTCTTCGTCCTTTCACTTCATTGAATACTTGACTATGGCTTGTCTAGTTTAGTCTACCTTTCGTTGCATCTAGTGCCACCCCTAGTTGGTTTTGGAGTATTGACGACAAACCTGGTTGAGGGACTAACGTGTTTGTGAGAATTCCAGGATAACATAGGTAGTAGTCCCTCATTGATTCGATTTACCTACTGGAGATTACCCCTAAAAATGTGTGAAGACATTGAAGACAATGGTGGTCTGTGAAGCTATTCACGTTGAAGACTATGACATGAGAAGACATCGAGTGAAGACTATGGAGTGCAAAGACTTAGTTGTTTTGTTGTTTCCTTTTCTTCTTTATTGAGTCATAGGAACCACCGCGCTGTTAAGTGGGGTCCAAGTGAACAAAGTCAGAGTGACTGAAGTGATGCTCAACCAAATATTGTGTCTTCGAGCGAAGACAATGAGAGCAAATCTTATCCAGATTCGGATGAGTCAGCTTTACTTGTATCCCAAGTCAACCTGACGCGTGTGTTTGAAATATGACCGTTGCGACAAATGTCAGTTCCTTAGTGACCCAGGGTCATGTCGGACAAATCAGGTCGGGTTGCCCAGTGGCTATAAATAGCCCACCCCCTACACCATAAATTGGTGGCTGCTCAGAGTTAGTACACGGATTTTGTCGTTTGAGAGCAACCCACCGCCGAAGCTTTCGAGAGAGATTCCTTGCGAGGACAAAGCCCAAACCACCCAGAGCCCAAAGAGTGTTCGGCATCACTGAAGTCTTTCTGTCTACGTGATCTGAAGACTTGTTACACTTGAGGACTGTGAATCCTCTAGTCGGTTAGGCGTCACGTTCTGAGCATCCAAGAGTCATTGTGGATTGCCGGTGAATGAAGTCTGTGAAGGTTTGGAAGTCTACCTTGAAGACTTACCAGAGTGATTGGGTGGGGACTAGGTGTCCTTAGCTCAAGGGGAATAAGGTGAAGACGCGGTCTTCTGAGTTGAATCTCATCCTCCCTAACCATACGTATAGTTGTCGCAGCAACTGGAACTAGTCGAACAAATCTCTGTCCTCCCGAAGCTACTGGTTCTATCTCTCACTTCTCTTTACTTACAGTTTGTCTTCGTGAAGTCATTGCCTACTTGCTTTATCTGTTTGACTTCACTGTGTGACTACTTATTCTGATTGGCTTCATACCATCTTCCATCTTGATCCATACTTCATAGCTGCTGATAGTCTTCGTCCTTTCACTTCATTGAATACTTGATTATGGCTTGTCTAGTTTAGTCTACCTTCCGCTGTATACGAATAGTGTCATTTCTATCGTTTGTCTTCGAAACTACCATGTTTTGAAGACTTTCATAAAAATCGCCTATTCACCCCCCCCCCCCTCTAGTCGATAACTAGCCCTTTCACTTTCACAAAGTACATACCTTGATAAAGTTTTGAAAAAGTTCAAAATGTATCAAGAAAAGAAGGGGTTATTGCATGTAATACAAGGTGTGAAATTGAGTCAGACTCAATGCCCGACCACTGCAGAAGATAGAGAGAAAATGAAAGATATGCTTCAACCATAGGCTCTATCATGTATGCAATGCTGCTTACTAGACCTGATGTGTGCCTTGCTATTAGTTTAGCAGGGAGGTACCAAAGTAATCCAAGAGTGGATCACTAGAAAGCGGTCAAGGACATCCTGAAATACCTGAAAAGGACTAAGGATATGTTTCTCGTTTATGAAGGTGACAAAGAGCTAGTCGTAAATGGTTACGTCGATGCAAGCTTTAACACTGATCCGGACAATTCTAAATCGCAAACCGGATACGTGTTTATATTGAATGGTGGAGTTGTCAGTTGGTGCAGTTCTAAACAAAGCATCGTGGCGGGATCTACATGTGAAGCGGAGTACATAACTGCTTCAGAAGCAGCAAATGAAGGAGTCTGGATGAAGGAGTTCATATTCGATCTAGGTGTCATACCTAGTGCATCGGGTCCAATGAAAATCTTTTGTGACAATACCGGTGCAATTGCCTTGGCAGAGGAATCCAGATTTCACAAGAGAACCAAGCACATCAAGAGACGCTTCAATTCCATCCGGGACCAAGTCTAGGTGGGAGACATAGAGATTTGCAAGATACATATGGATCTGAATGTTGCAGACCCGTTGACTAAGCCTCTTCCACGAGCAAAACATGATCAGCACCAAGACTCCATGGGTGTTAGAATCATTACTATGTAATCTAGATTATTGACTTTAGTGCAAGTGGGAGACTGAAGGAAATATACCCTAGAGGCAATAATAAAGTTATTATTTATTTCCTTATTTCATGATAAATGTTTATAATTCATGCTAGAATTGTATTACCCGAAAACATAATACATGTGTGAATACATAGACAAACTAGGTCTCACTAGTATGCCTCTACTTGACTAGTTTGTTAATCAAAGATGGTTATGTTTCCTAGCCATGGACAAAGAGTTGTCATTTGATTAACAGGATCACATCATTAGGAGAATGATGTGATTGACTTGACCCATTCCGCTAGCTTAGCACTTGATCGTTTAGTATGTTGCTATTGCTTTCTTCATGACTTATACATGTTCCTATGACTATGAGATTATGCAACTCCCGTTTACCGGAGGAACACTTTGTGTGCTACCAAACATCACAATGTAACTGGGTGATTATAAAGGTGCTCTACAGGTGTCTCCGAAGGTACTTGTTGGGTTGGCGTATTTCGAGATTAGGATTTGTCACTCCGATTGTCGGAGAGGTATCTCTGGGCCCGCTCGGTAATGCACATCACTATAAGCCTTGCAAGCATTGCAACTAATAAGTTAGTTGCGGGATGATGTATTACGAAACAAGTAAAGAGACTTGCCAGTAACGAGATTGAACTAGGTATTGAGATACCGACGATCGAATCTCGGACAAGTAACATAACAATGACAAAGGGAACAACGTATGTTGTTATGCGGTTTGACCGATAAAGATCTTCGTAGAATATGTAGGAGCCAATATGAGCATCCAGGTTCCGCTATTGTTTATTGACTGGAGACATGTATTGGTCATGTCTACATAGTTCTCGAACCCGTAGAGTCCGCACACTTAAAGTTCGATGACGGTTATATTATGAGTTTATGTATTCTGGTGTACCGAAGGTAGTTCGGAGTCCCGGATGTGATCACGGACATGACGAGGAGTCTTGAAATGGCCGAGACATGTAGATTGATATATTGGATGACTATATTTGGACACCGGAATGGTTCCGGGGGTTATCGGATATATACCGGAGTACCGGGGGGTTACCGGAACCCCCCCAGAGGTTATTGGGCCTTATGGGCCCAAGTGGTGGAAGAGGAGAGGCGGCCAAGGGGCAGCCACGCGCCCCTCCCCCCCTCCCAAGTCCGAATTGGACAAGGAGGGGGCGGTGCCCCCCCTTTCATTTCCCCTCTCTCTCCTTCCCTCTCCTCTCCTACTCCAACATGGAAGGGGGGAGTCCTACTCCCGGTGGGAGTAGGTGTCACACCCAATATGCGAGCCTATCCAAAAGGAACTCGAAGGTCCCACTAAGGATAGACCCGCATATTGGAACGCTTTTGCAAGGTGGATATCATTACATCAACATTACATAATAGATGGGGATACATCAAATACATACAATGTCACATGAATACAACAATACAACATACAAGAACAACATCCGACTACGGATGAATCATAAACAGAAACTCAAACAATATCCACCCTGCTAGCCCAGGTTGCCGACCTAGAACCTATCCCCTAATCGAAGAAGAAGCAGAAGAAGAACTCCAAAACAAGCAAACATCGCTCTCGCATCATGATCATCGCACAACCTGTACCTGCAACAGTTGTTGTAGTAATCTGTGAGCGACGAGGACTCAGCAATCCCATTACCATGGGTATCAAGACTAGCAAAGCTTAATGGGAAAGGAAGGGGTAAAGTGGTGAGGTTGCAGCAGCGACTAAGCAAGTATGGTGGCTAACATACGCAAATGAGAGCGAGAAGAGAAACAAGTGGAACGGTCGTGAAGCTAGCAATGATCAAGAGGTGATCCTGAACACCTACTTACGTCAAACATAACCCAGAAACCGTGTTCACTTCCCGGACTCCACCGAGAAGAGACCATCACGGCTACACACGCGGTTGATGCGTTTTAATTCGGATCTGGTGTCAAGTTATCTACAACCGGACATTAACAAATTCCCATCTGCCACATAACCGCGGGCACGACTCTCGAAAGTTTAAACCCTGCAGGGGTGTCCCAACTTAGCCCATGACAAGCTCTCGCGATCAACGAAGGAATAGACCTTCTCCCAGGAAGACCCGATCAGTCTCAGAATCCCGGTTTACAAGACATTTCGACAATGGTAAAACAAGACCAGCAAAGCCGCCCGAATGTGCCGACAAATCCTGATAGGAGCTGCACATATCTCGTTCTCAGGGCACACCGGATTGTCCAAACTTCCGGTAGGCGAGCCCAGAGTTGCCCCTGGTGGCCACCGGCGGCTGACGGTTTGGACCAACACTCACGACGAGCACTGGCCCGGGGGGGTAAAAATAAGATGACCCTCGAAAGCGCGACTCCCAAGGGAAAAAAGGGCTAGGTGAGGCAAATGGTAAAACCAAGGTTGGGCCTTGCTGGACAAGTTTAATTCAAAGCGAACTGTCAGGGGGGTCCCATAAATCACCCGACCGCGTTAGGAACGCAAAATCCGGGAACATAACACCGGTATGACGGAAACTAGGGCGGCAAGAGTGGAACAAAACACCAGGCATAAGGCCGAGCCTTCCACCCTTTACCAAATATATAGATGCATTAATAATATAAGAGATATTGAGATATCCCAACCAGGATCCTGTTCGCCATGGAGAAATCTTCAACTTCACCTGCAACTAGCAACGCTGTAAGAGGGGCTGAGCAAAAGCGGTAACATATCCAAACAACGGTTTGCATAGGAAAGGTGTCAAAGGTTAGAGGTTCATGGCAATATGGGATGGCTTGATAAACAGGTAATAGGTAGCGCAGCATAGCGATAGAACGAAGCAACTAGCATAGCAATGATAGTAGTGAGATCTAGGGTAGCGGTCATCTTGCCTGAAATCCTGCTAGGAAGAAGAACGAGTCCATGAAGAAGACGAACGGATGAAGCCGAACCAACCGTAGACGAACGAATCCTCACGATCGCAACGAAACAGGAACTAACAAGAAGAAGCACACAACATGGTAAACACACCACACATGAACAAGGCATGATGCACAACAAGCATGATGCATGACAAGGCTACATGAAGCTATTCATGGCAAGAGATGATGCAAACAAGAACAACACATCAAGGCAAGTTTAAATGAGGCCGGGAACAACATATAACAATTCCGGTAAGTCCTCATATGCAAATTTCGAAATTGGTCCAGAACTGAATAAACATTATGTTCAAGTTGTTAAACATCAAGTTAAGATGCACCAAGATGATCTACACGAAATTCTAGTCAAGTTACATATAAAGTTCATTAGATTCGGAGCTACGGCCTAGAAGATATGAGCAAAACAAGTTAAACATGGCATTGATGCAAAATGCATACAAACATCAAGAAACACCTCAAAACAAGGATGCAACATGATAATATGAAACTACATGCAAAATCAAGCAAGTTTCATATAGAGCACACTCAAAACGGAGCAACGGTGCAACACACACACACTATACAAGTCATAACAACAATCTGTCCATAACAGCAACTAGGCATCTTGCAAGCATCAAAACAATAAGCTACAGCACCCCAACATGATAACAAAAGGCATGGGCATGAAGTACTGGTAAAGCATAACAAAACATGAACACTGAGCTATCTCCAGAAATCACTAGAACATGCTCCAAAACACATGGTAAGATTGCAAATAATAACAGTTTTAGACTTTAGCAGAAATAACATCAGGTTGCAATGTTAAGAGCTGTGAAACAACATGTTACAAGAACTCGTCATGGCAAACAAAGACATGGCATGAATCTACTAATTACATAGATCAAAAGTCCCTTACTGACCATGAGCCAAAAGGGCACGGAAAACATGATGGCACCCATGTAAACATGGCAAGTTTAAATGACAGATTCATACATGGTAGGAACAACAATAAGTAGGCATGTTGGTGAGCTTGAACCACTCACCACAGAGCAATACATGGCATAGAAAGGCAACCAACAGTAAGAAGACATGTTTGTGAAGCTATACATGGCAAGAGCAAGGTCATAGGGTGCATGGATCACTAGCAAACAATCATGGAAACATGGAACTTAATGTTAATAGGCTGATAGCAACATTATCAAGCAACTTTGGAGCAAGAAATGAACAATCTACAGCAAGCTATAAATGCAACCAGGGGCATGGATGGATAGGGCATAACATGTAGATCAAAACATGTTTATAGAACATCTCCAGATTATGCATAGAATGATTAGTAGCAACATGTTTATATAGCATCACGAGATAACAGATTCAGCCTAGCAAAACAGCAACAGCAAGTACACTACTTAACAAGCTCGATTCACTCACCACAAGTCATTGCATGACAAGATAAGCATAGCATCATCAAGAAGACATGTTTTATAAACAAACCAAGTCAAGAACAAGTCCATAGCATGCAAGGATCAACTATAGCAACCTTGGCCAAATTGAATAACAAGTAAACAATCTGCCAGGAAACATTTTGAAGCAAAAGTAGAGCACCAAAATGACATGCTAGACTACTCCATAATTGCAAACAAGGGCATGAAAGTATATACAATAACCATATGTTCAAAACACCCTTACTGAAGTATCTCAAAATATGCATGGATCTCTCTGTAGCATCAAGTTTACATGGCATCAAAATAACAGCAGAACAGGGACTAAAATCAGCAATATCACGAAGCCTAGTTTGCATGCTTGTGCTAGTCACCACATTTCTCACAAAAATACATGGCATACACCCCTGGAAAGATGGCATAGCATAGATCAAAACACATGTAGACATCAACCTCATAGGATGCACACATCAAACATGGCAAAAATGACAAATGAGCATGTTATACCAGTTTCAGCAGATTAACAGCAACATGCACTCTTCCAACAGCATTTCGGGCATCAAGATGACCTCAAATGAAAATGATGCAATAGAATGAAATGAAGTACTCATCGAGGCGAACAATTTGACATATTACACGCGCAAAACGGAGCTACGGATGCAGAGATGTGACATGTCAAACATAGCATGATAATGTCAAATATTTTGGGACTTAGGCGTTTTTCGGGAAAAAAACGAGTAAGCGGTGGATAGCTATCCGACGCACGGGCGGGATTTGGCGGGGCTCACCTAGCAGGCCGAAGCCCAGGTTTGTGGAGATGGGCCCTGGGGCCCATGCGGTGGCTGGGCTCGTCCTCCTCCTCGATCCTGCCTAGATCGAGCAAGGCAGGGGCGGCGCCGCGACTCTGGCGAGGCGGGACGCCGGCGGATGGCGGGGACGGGGCGGAGACGGGAAAAGGCGGCGAGATCCGGTCGCGGGGTCGCTGGCGGCGGAGGCGGCGGAGCTCGAGCGGCTGGAGGCGGCGGGGCACGAACGGCGGCGAGCAGCGGGGGTCGGGCGCTCGGGTGCCTGAGGGCGCGGGCGCGGCAAGGAGGCTGGGACGGCGGCGGAGAGATCCGCAGCGGCGGCGGGGCGAGGTGCCGGAGGCGGGAGGAGCTCGGGCTCCGGCGAGCTCCTGCCGGAGCGGCGGCGGAAGGCAGCGGCGAGCAGGATGGCGCGGGGTCCGACCCGGGCCCCAGATGGGCTCGGGCGGGCCTGGCCCAGGCCTGGGCGGGCCACGGCGGCTGGGAAGGCTGGGGAGACCCGTGGCGCACTCCGATTGGCGCGGGCGGTGGCGGCGGATTCATCCGGCAGGCGCGGACATGTCCGCCGGGCGAGAGGAAGGTGGAGACTAGGGTTAGGGGGATTCATCCGCGAAAATGGAAGGGGAGGGCCTATTTATAGGCAGAGGGAGCTAGGAGAGTCCAAATGAGGAGCGGTTTTCGGCCACGTGATCGTGATCGAACGACCGAGAGCATGGAGGGGAGTTTGCTGGGTTTTTGGGCCACTTTGGGGGGGGGTGTTGGGCTGCAAAGAGAAGGGGCCTTTGCGGTTACCCGGTTAACCGTTGGAGTATCGAACGACCTCCAAATGGCACGAAACTTGACAGGCGGTCTACCAGTGCTATACCAAGGCCATTTGGCAAACCTCAGGCCATTCCGAGAAAGTTTAATACCCGCTCACAACGAGAGACAAAAGGGGGACGCCGGAGGGCATAGGAGTGCCGGATTGCAAAACGGACAACGGGGAAAATCCTCGGATGCAAGAGATGAACACGTATGCAAAATGAAATGCACATGACGACATGATATGAAATGCAGATGATGACATGGCAAAGTGCAACACACAAGCAAATGACATGGCAACGACAGCGAATAACTGGCAGACACCTGGCGCATCGAATCCGGGGCATTACAGTAGGACTCCTCATGGGGCGCGCCATGGGTGGCCGGCCCCCTTCCCCTCCTCCACTCCTTTATATACGGGGAGGGAGGCACCCCCTTGAGACAGAACAACTGATCCCTTGGATCTCTTAGCCGTGTACGGTGCCTCCCTCCACCATAATCCACCTCGATAATATTGTAGCGGTGCTTAGGCGAAGCCCTGCATCGATAGAACATCATCATCATCACCACGGCATCGCGCTGATGGAACTCTCCCTCAAAGCTTGGCTGGATCGGAGTTCGAGGGACGTCGTCGAGATGAACGTGTGCTGAACTCGGAGGTGCCGAGCGTTCGGTACTTGATCGGTCGGATCGTGAAGACATACGACTACATCAACCGCGTGCTAACGCTTCCGCTTTCGGTCTATGAGGGTACATGGACACACTCTCCCCTCTCGTTGCTATGCATCACCATGATCTTGCGTGTGCGTAGGATATTTTTTGAAATTACTACGTTTCCCAACAGTGGCTTGGCATATCATAAGCATAATCACACTCATCATTAATAGTATGAATAGCACAAATGTATAACAATTATTATCATAATAATTTTCCAAGTTGGTGCCAAAAATATTTTCAAGATTATAAGAATTATGATTATCTCCCCGATCATAATCATCACAACAAGCAATAGGCATAACAAAATCATCATTAATAGTTCTTTCAGACATTGTGCCATAAGACAAAGAAGCAATATCATAATCAAGTGCATCATCTTCCACAATTATTTTGATTCATTTTCATGAGGCTCAAAAATAATAGGAGCAACATTATTTGGGAGAGATACGTTTTTACCTCTACTCTTTCTTATTTTCTTCTTCTTCACCACATCATGTGTGAGTTTAATTAATCTTTCACAGCTTCTTATTGATGAAATTGGTTGAATAGGAAGCTCCTTCTCGTCACCTATTTCATCATGGGAGATAATAGGAGGGAAAGTAGAATTTTTTACCCTTTCATTAGTATTCCTTTTATACTCTATTGGTTTTCCCATCTTTCTATAGTTGGCAATATAAGCATTCTCATTGCAATTTACCAAGGAAAACATATAGATATGTTTTAGATTAGTTTCAATGTCGTCTGTGAGAATGAATACTTCAAACCAACTATTTTATGTGTTAATTCTTAACTCCCCAAAAATAGAGAAAGCTCATTATAAAGTTCAAGGGTGATCAAGTCGTTACAATATTTAGCCATAATTCGATCATGAAAAAGTTTGCATTGGAAATTAAGATGACCAACCTTATTGCAAAGTTCACAAGTAATAGTTCAAAGAGAACATAATTTTGTAGCAAATTCATCTATCACTTTGAGCAAAAAACTGGTTCTATCATATTTATGCTTCATACAAAATCTATCATCCCTTTAAGGCACGTCTTCACAAACTTTATGCACTACACAAAAATTGACATGCTTATAAGAAACATTTTTATCATGACTAGTGAAATCATCCTTAGTATTTTGGATATACAGAGAGTTCATACTAACAACATTGCAATCATCCTCGTCATTTATGCCAAACATTTTATTGAATTCTTCTTCTATCAATTGAACACAATTTTCCTTTCCATCATTTTCAAGAAAGACATGATAAAGACGAATAATATGAGGCAACATCTATTCCATTTTTTTTGGTTTTCTTTCACAAACCAAACTAGTGATAAAGCAAGAAACTGCGGGATTCAATTGCAAGATCTAAAGATATACCTTCAAGCACTCACCCCCCCAGCAACGGCGCCAAAAAAGAGCTTGATGTCTACTATGCAACTTTATTCTTGTAGACTCGTGTTGGGCCTCCAAGCGCAGAGTTTTGTAGGATAATAGCAATTTTCCCTCAAGTGGATGACCTAAGGTTTATCGATCCGTGGGAGGCGTGGAAGAAGATTGTCTCTCTCAAACAACCCTACAACCAAATAATAAAAAGTCTCTTGTGTCCCCAACACACCAAATACAATGGTAAATTGTATAGGTGCGCTAGTTCGGTGAAGAGATGGTGATACAAGTGTAGTAATGACAGTAGATATTGATTTTTTAATAAGAACAATAAAAAACAGCAAGGTAGCAACTAACAAAAGTGAGCACAAACGGTATTGCAATGCTTGAAAATGAGGCCTAGGGTCCGTACTTTCGCTAGTGCAATCTCTCAACAATGATAATATAATTGGATCATATAACCATCCCTCAACGTGCGATTAAGAATCACTCAAAAGTTCCTATCTAGCAGAGAACATAAGACGAAATTGTTTTTAGGGTACAAAACGACCTCAAAGTTATCCTTTCCGATCGATCTATCCAAGAGTTCATACTAAAATAACACCAAGTTATCCATTTTGATCGATCTATTTAAGAGTTCGTACTAAAATAACACCATATAATACATATCAACCAACTCTAGTGTCACCTAGATACTCTAATGTCACCACGAGTATCCTTGAGTTGATTATACGATATGCATCAAACAATTTCAGACTCATAATACTCAATCCAACACAAAGAACCTTAAAGAGTGCCCCAAGATTTCTAACGGAGAAACAAAGACGAGAACGTGCATCAACCCCTATGCATAGATTACCCCAATGCCACCTCAGGAATCCGCGAGTTGAGTGCCAAAACACATATCAAGTGAATCAATATGATACCCCATTGTCACCACAAGAATTCATAGCAAGACATACATCAAGTGCTCTCAAATCCATAAAAGTATTCAATCTGGTAATAACAAAATCTCAAAAGGAAAACTCAATTCATCACAACAAGATAGAGAGGGAGAAACACCATATGATCCAACTATATTAACAAAGATCGCGATACATCAAGATCATGCCAAATCAAGAACACGAGAGAGAGAGAGAGAGAGAGAGAGATTAAACACATAGCTACTAGTACAAACCCTCAGCCCCGAGGGTGGACTACTCCCTCCTCATCATGGTGGCCGCCGGGATGATGAAGATGGCCATCGGTGATGATTTCCCCCTCCGGCAGGGTGCCGGAACAGGGTCTAGATTGGTTTTTCATGGCTACAAACGCTTGCAGTGGCGGAACTTCTAATTTAGGGTAACTTTCAGGGGTTTCTGAAATAGGATTTTTTGGCATCGGTTTCATGCGAAGATGGGCCTTGGGGGGCACTACCCACCAAGGCGCGCCCTAGTGCCTTGTGTGCAGCAGGGGGCCCCCTCCGGTGGTTCTTTCCTCCAGCATTTTTCTTTTCTTCCAAAAAATTGTCAAAAAGTTTCGTCCAATTCCGAGAACTTCTATTTCTGCACAAAAAACAACACCAAGGTAGTTCTGCTGAAAACAGCGTCAGTCCGGGGTAGTTCCATCCAAATCATACCAAAACCATATAAAATTGTTGTAAACATGGCATGAATACTTCATAAATTATAGATACTTTGGAGACATATCAACAAGGAGCATGCAATTGCCCAGTTAGGCAATGCACAACTAGCTCTTAGTGACCTGAAGTAAGAGCTTGAGAAAAAGAACTTGGCTGACAAAGCAGACACTAACATCCATTGGGTGCTAAGGGCCAATCAGAGAAAGAGATAGACCAAGAGAAGCAAGATAAGGTGAAGCTGGTGCATGAGATGGAGCAGATCAAGTAGGAGAGGGACAAGTTGTTGGAGGAGAGGGAGAACTTGAAGCAATAGAAAAGGCACCTGGAGTACATCATAGGTGATCTGTTCAAAGAGAAGGAGGCCACCAAGGGGAAGATCAGGAAGATCAAGGAGATAGTTGATGAATGATTTAATGTTGTTGTAGTACTATCTACTATTTGTAGCATTAAAATTGGAAGACATTTGTATTGAAATTGTTCTTGTGCTGAATTTAATTGTGTTACTGGATTATGCTATTAATGTGCCTTATTTGTGTTTGATGTATTTGTGTCTTATTTGTGTTTGATGAAAGTGCTATATTCTGCCATATGAGACCTGCTGTGAATAGTTGAATTATGCCACCCAAAATGTTTCTTTAGGCAAGGCTCATAGGGTTTATATGGTTGGGTTGTTGTCGAAGGGTTGACGATCCCTATTTTGGGTTTGGTAGGTTGGGTTGTTGTCAAGGGGTCGATGACCCCTATGTTGGGGTAGGGTAGGTTGGGTTGTTTTCAAGGGGTCGGTGATCCCTATTTTGGGCTTGGTAGGTTGGGTTTTGTCAAGGGGTCGATGACCCTTATGTTGGGGTAGGATAGCTTGGGTTGTTGTCGAAGGGTCGACGATCCCTATTTTTGGTTTGGTAAGTTGGGTTGTGTCGAGGGGTCGATGTCCCCAATGTTGGGGTAGGGTAGGTTGTGTTGTTGTTGAAGGGTCGACGATCCCTATTTTTGGTTTGGTAGGTTGGGTTGTTGTCGAGGGGTTGATGACCCCTATGTTGGGGTAGGGTAGGTTGGGTTGTTGTCGAAGGGTCGATGATCCCTATTTTTGGTTTGGTAGGTTGGGTTGTTGTCGAGGGGTCGATGACCCCTATGTTGGGGTAGGATAGGTTGGGTTGTTGTCGAAGGGTCGATGACCCCTATTTTAGGGTAGGGTAGGTTGATGGCCCCTATTTTTCAGCTTCTAGGCTTTATCACAAATGACAACACTGATCCAAGATATGGCAACATATACACAATAATCGGGCTAGGGTGAGCAGCATTTAGGCTTCATCATAAATGACAACACTGAGCCAAAATAAGTTCACATGACTTAAATTAAGCATAGGTTCACATGACTTAAATTCTACATAGGTTGACAGGACTCAAATTCTACATACTTTCAAAGGATTGAAATCAAACACAGGTTCACACTACTAAAATCAAACACATGTTCTCAAGACAGATACATTGGTGGTAATCCCAAAAGTTTCAACCATTTCCAGACATCAAATTTCACACATTTCACTTGCTCTGAAGTAGCTCTTCAGTCTTGCATATTCTGAGATTTCTTCCTTGTACCTGTTCCAGCAATTGCTCCTCCACCAACTCTTCCACCTCTTAGTGATCTCATTTTTGTAGCAACAACAGA
This sequence comes from Triticum timopheevii, assembly GCA_963921465.1. Classification (NCBI taxonomy): domain Eukaryota; kingdom Viridiplantae; phylum Streptophyta; class Magnoliopsida; order Poales; family Poaceae; genus Triticum; species Triticum timopheevii. The sequence continues at coordinate 114,364,591 of OY997270.1, forward strand.
AGTAGATGTAGATGTAGAAGTACCAGCAGTAGAAGAACTCCCTTCTCCACCTGGAGGCCCTGGTGCTGAGAAAGCCGCCCTAGCTGACCTAGGAGCAGCAGTTGGTGCCCTTGGAGCAGCATCTGCTACAGTAGCATCAGGTGGAATGTAGGTCTCTGCCTTTTGCCTTCTCTTTTCCTGCAGTTTAAGAAACAAAGACACATTAAAAACTACATAGTCAAACTCAGATAAAATAATAATAAAGCTCAATATATTACCATGTTTCTATTCTTCCTCAACCAGAGATCAAGCCTCAAAGGTTGTCCACAGTTAGTAAACCCATGGCCCATTAACTTACGATTGCCACATCTGATTGTAGCCATCCTAGAAGAATCTTTTGGTTGAGGCACTTCAAACCTGCCCTTCTTCCTTTTCTTCTTATTTTCTTTCACTCTTGTCCTCTTTGTGGAAAATAGGAGACTCAGTATTAGGTTTTTATGTCTTGACCCAAGCATCTTCTCCTGGAATTGGATACACTATAGGTTTGTATGTCTCCAAGTACATTGCTTTCTTGAAGAATGGACTGACAAAATCCTCAGGTTGCAGCTTGGCTTTGTAAATAGCACTACAACCATGATTACATGGCAACCATGACATGCCCCACTTCCTGCATCCACAAGTGTGCTCCAGAAGGTTGACATCATATGTCTTTGGGCCACTGCTTAGTTGCCACAAGTTAGTTCCTGCAGTAATTGCTTTACAATCTCTAGTAAATATCTTGATGAGCTCCAACTTCTCTGCTTAAGTTGGAGCTATTTCCGATCTAGCAGTTTCTCCACCTTCTCTCTTTCCATCAAACCTGACCAGCAACTTGTCTTTGATTCCATTTATCATTGTCAAAACTAGTTTGTTCCTAACATTCATGATATATTTATTGAAGACCTCACTTATGTTGTTAACCATTAGGTATGTTTTACAGTTTGTGTCCATTTCATGCCTAGCCCATGTGTGTACTGGAATGCCAGATAACCACCTCCAGACATCCTCACACTCATTCTTCAAATTGTCCATGGCAACATCAAAACCATGTTTTGTGTAGGAATAACTAGCATTGTCCATGCATTTTTTGAGATATTCACCCCTAAATCCAGCTTTTTGGAAATTTGCATAAATGTGCCTTAAAGAAAATCTTTGTGGGCAATTTGGAAATACAACATTGATAGCATTAAGCAGGCCCTGCTTGCACAGTAAACCTAAATGTTACTACTTTTGATATCCTATAGCAAAGCAACACACGGCAAAGAAACTAGGTTTGTACCATACATAGCAATAAGTAGTCATATGACATTGGTACTACCTGGTATTAAACTACAACATTTAGTTATGTACACAACATTAAACTACAACACATATCAAAGTAACTATCTTTCTACCAAAGCAAAGCAATACAGTAAGTAGTCATTTGACATTGTTATGTGCACAATATTAAACTACAACAAAGAGAACATAGATCACTGACCTTCTGCCTATCTGACATGATGGTGTGTTTGCCAAACTTTCCTTCTTCTGTGCCTCCCAGAGCAGAGTTCAGTTGGGTGAGAAACCAGCTCCAACTTGGTTGTCCTCCACTCCTACAATTCCAAAGCAATATGATATATGTTGTTGTTGACATCCCTACGAGTAGCTGCTAGAATTTGTGCTCCAGTTGTAAGCTTAATGAAGCAACCATACAAACCAATGAAAGGCCTCAGCCATTTAGAAAACCCTCCCTAGGTGCATTGAGACAAAAGAGAAGACCATGGAATCTTGGACCTAGATGTGGGTTTTCACTTGTGCGTTTTGGAGTGATAGTTGTCACAATGCATCTAGAGCCTGGATTGCGTAATTTAACAGTTTCAATGTAATCAGACATCCTATGATACTGCTTCTTATGATCTCCTAGGACAATTTCCTTTGCTGCCTTCTTAGCTCTCCATGCCATCATCTTGGGAGCTTCAATTCCAAATTTCCTCTTTGCCCTGTCGACCAATGCTGGCACAGTTGTGTTTGGATCTGATCTAATTGACTGTAGGAAAATGTTTCCTAGCCACTTTGATCTCAGATTACTATGCTTGTCACTAGCTGGACAAGTGTGTTCTACTCTAAACTTCTTAATACAGAATGTTTTCTCATACTTGATCTGAGAAGCAACAATGTTAAAAAGGACATCCATTTTCCTTGTGCTCACACTAGGCAATAACCATGTCTTTGCAGTTACTGTTATATCTGAAAGACCTCAGCTTCTTGATATGAAAGTTAACAAGAGCACTCCTAAAGTGGTAACATCTTTGAAACAGAGCCTCAAACAGAATTGATGCTCTGGATTGAGTCTGCTTTCATCATACCAATTTCTTTCCTTTTTCTTCTTTGCTCTTGTTTTCCTTCCTGAGGGAATAATGACAGACATAGGCTCATTGCCATCATCATGCTCCGAGTCTAAAAACAAAGATTTGCATCTTCATCATCTGAAGGAAACCAGTTAGGATCAATTGGATCATTTGATGATGAGTGTGATCTTGTTGTTGGCCCTACTCTCTTTGCAATTTTCAGCACAGGCTACTGCAATACTCCATCTTCACTCAAATGTTGTTCTTCATCTTCATTTGCAGCTTGTTCAGTGTGGTATTCCTCTTCCTGCTCCTGAGGACCATCATAAATATCCTCTGGTTCAGTGTCACCCTCACAGTGCACTGCTGCCTTCTTCTTCATATCTGCAATAGTTGACTGCAGATGAACACTATCTTCACAACAGCTATTATATGTAATTTCTGTACCAGGTACATACTCTCCACTATCTGCACTTTCGGAATCTAGTTCCATGTCTGAATAATTGCCACTATATTCTTTTTGAAAGTTTTGGTACTCATCAAAAGCTTCTGGCTAGGCAGGAGGCATTATTTGGATGGGCTCGTAATTTACACTTTGCTATGGGCCCAGGAGTAAGCACTCATATGTGCCTGACAAAGTTGAGCCAACATAATCACCAAATTCCTTATGGGCCACACCTTCTTCATTTACTACAAACACTACAATAGGATCAATGTTGTATTCATCATCAGATATCTCTATTGGGGTTGCCTTTCTCTCGCCATTCTTTGCTGGAGAGACAGCAATTGCTTGCTGCCTCTTGCCCTTAGTAACTGACAATGTGACCCTCTTACTCACCTAGTATTGCCTCGGCATTTCATCCACCTTAATCTGATTGTCCAGAAGTTTAAACCCATCCAATCATATCCCATCACTATTCATGTAAAACATGCAGTCTGAAAAACTGTAGCCATTCTCAAGCAACACACACATAAGATTGTAATATCTTATGTATTTCCTAGACATCTTAGTCCTGATGAATTTTATCCCTTCAAACTCAATATGAATGCCCTACTCCTCATAGTTCAACCTACAATACCAATTAAAAGTACATGTAAATATAACCTAAATTTGTAGAACACATACTAGAACCACACTCAAAAAATAACTACATTGTAGTTTGTCATCTGTAATTTAACAGTAATCCTAAATGAGAACTACATTCAGATGCTACATAATCCCTAATCTGTAGGTTGTCGTCTGTACACAAACCCTAATTAGAACTACATCCAGAGGCTTGAAACCCTAAATCATCCTAAATGATAACTACATTCAGAGCGTAAATCAAACCATAAAACACATGAATTAAATCAAAGAGAATAACCATGGAGAGGTTGTAAGTTGGGGCCTCATCGTCGGCGTTGGTAGGGAGGACTGGTGCAGCTGCCAGTGCCCGCGCCGCCCCCGTTGCACACGCCTTGTGCACACGGCACGGAGATAATGGCTCATCCCTGTCGGATTGGCCGTCCACGCCTTCATCTTCAACGAATCTGGAGCCACCCGTTGCAGCGGGTGCCGCTGCCGCCTCCGCACACGCCCTCGGCACGCAACACGGCGAGAGCGGGTCGTTCTCATCTAACAAAGACGAAGACGACCCGAAGTCGACGCCAAGAAGGTTCCGCCCGCAACCCCGGCCGGATCTGGAACCGCCGTCGCCACCACCCTCAACATCGCCGAAGGGAGCGGTCGCCTGTTGTTGCCGCAGCCTTCTCCCTCGCTAGCCCTAGCTCGCTCTCCCTCTCTGCTGCGTTCAACCCAGGAAGAAGAAGATGGAGATAGAAGAAGGACACAGTGACACGGTGGTTTTTCCCGCCGGCGCAACAACGCCAATGCCACGAGCTCGTACTCGACTCCACGGCTGTTACAACGAACCCGTCGAGGGTTTTATACCCGGGGTAGACGCTGGACATGACCCCCACGTCTACACCCACCCGAGCGCTCGGTCCGGCCCGCTCTGGCCGCGCCCACCCCGCGCACGATCGCGCCCTGGACGCGGCGAGCCCTCAACGGCCCGACTCGGTCACCCTGACCCGTTCACCAACAGCCGCTCCTAGTCCTACGGTGCAGCATGCACAGCAACGCCCGCACCCTAGCCTACTCACGCACGCACACACGCACGCACTAACTACGTGCCCGACACACCCGACGCGGCCAGCTCGCGCCCGCACACGCGCTCGCTGCGCCCGCTCGTCGCCGCGGCTTACGGCGGCCAACACTCTCCCCCTAAGTCGTGGCCTAGAGGAGACTGACGTCCTCGACGCTGCCGTCCGCCCGCAGCGCGCGCTCCGCCGCGCCGTCGATGTCGTCGTAGTTGTAGCCGCCACCGCCCTGACGTCACTACCACGCCTGCCACCGTGCCGTCGTTCCCTTCGCCGCGCACACCCCACGTCCTCGCGCTCCCGGTCCGCGCTCCCGCCGCGCACGCACGCGATCTACGCACCAGGTCTAGCGGCCCGACGTGGTCCGCACCCGCGGTGCCGACGTGCCCGCTACGTCTGGCGCGCGCCCATACACGCGCCCGACGTGGTGAGCCCGTCGCCGCGGCTTGTTCTGCCATGCTCCGCACGCCTCCAGCCCGCGCCATGATCGCGCTTTGACGCGACCAACGCGGCCGATCCGGCGTGTCCCGAAGCTTGGCCTTCCCTCCGCCGAGCCACGCCGCGCCACCGCATCCCCTGCGCCACCACGCTGGTCCGCCGCGGCCGCCGCGCTCCCCGCACGCACGGCATCACCGTGCTCCGCCGCCGCACGGGACGAGGGCCATCGCCGGCGAGCTCCTCCGAACCCGATGCTCTGATACCAATTGTTGTTGCCGCGACATTCTCCCTCGCCAGCCCTAGCTCGCTCTCCCTCTCTGCTGCGTTCAACCCAGGAAGAAGAAGACGGAGGTAGAAGAAGGACATGGTGACACGGTGGTTTTTCTCGCCGGCGCAAGAACGCCAATGCCACGAGCTCGTACTCGACTCCACGGCTGTTACAACGAACCCGTCGAGGGTTTTATACCCGGGGTAGACGCTGGACATGACCCCCACGTCTACACCCACCCGAGCGCTCGGTCCGGCCCGCTCTGGCCGCGCCCACCCCGCGCACGATCGCGCCCTGGACGCGGCGAGCCCTCAACGGCCCGACTCGGTCACCCTGACCCGTTCACCAACAGTCGCTCCTGGTCCTACGGTGCAGCATGCACAGCAACGCCCGCACCCTAGCCTACTCACGCACGCACACACGCACGCACTAGCTACGTGCCCGACACACCCGACGCGGCCAGCTCGTGCCCACACACGCGCTCGCTGCGCCCGCTCGTCGCCGCGGCTTACAGCGGCCAACATCGCCATGGTTTCATGTGCAAGACACGAAAGGGAGGGGAACGAGAGTGAGGGGAAATGAAGAGAGCGAGGCAGTGAGCTAAACAAGCGGTCGTAACGGCCGTCTGGCCTCGGCCGTTTGCCCTGGCCACGTGGTTCCGACGGGTGGGCCTGAAAAGTTAGATTTTCACTTAGTCGTGGCTCACCACCCGTTTAGTGCATTTTATTATTCACTTGCCACGGAAGCGATGGTCTTTCGTGATTTTTGACATAAACGACAGTGTTGCAACCCTAGACATTGGTTTTCAGCAATTTACTATTATTGCCCATAGTGCAGTGGTGGCAGTGCTTCACGTGCATGCTTCACTGATCCATGCGTGCTCGAGCTCGAAGGAGGTCTACACCGTAATCTGCAGATGATTACGCTAAAGCGCTCTGAAATACAACTATTTATCTCAAAGTTTTCATGGAAGGAAGCGTTAACCGGGCACGAAAGCGCAGGTACAGGTGCAGTGTAGGTACTCCCTCCATTTCAAAATATAGTGCGCCCGCGCTTCCCGAGGTCCAACTTTGACCGTAAATTTAACCAACAAGACCAACTGCGGCGAAAGAAAAAATTATATAATTGAAAACTTCTTTCGAATACGAATTCACTGATATAATTTTTGCTCCCGGCGCAATCGGTCTTAATAGTTAAATTTACGGTCAAAGTTGAAGCACGTAGATAAAGGAAGCACTACATTGCGTGCACCTGCCAGTAATCGATCGACGCGCCTCCCGTCTCTGCCACGTTCTCCGCTTTCCCGGTTTCCCTGCCGTTGCTTTGCCCGGTTCTCGATGTCGTGGGATAAGGATGGTGACTGTGTGGGGGCCCGGCCGGGGCCAGGATATGCCATGGAATCTACCCACCCTGCTTCTTCCTTCCGGCAAGAGACAACGACGAACGGCGGTGGCGGCCGCCGCTGGTTTCACGGTGCGACGGGGCCGGCCCGGCTCGCGCTTGCGGTAGTACGATATGAGCTAGGAACATCTCCAGTTGAGGCCTTCGAATCTTCAAATATTGATCTACGAACAAATATGAGGCCAAATTTACCCAGTTGGGTTGAAGATGCTTTAGAAGAATAAAAATACAGCGGCTTGATTCTGTCTTGTGCATAGTTCTCACTGCGGGAGAAATTAATCTTCGTTCCACATTGCCGTTGGTTCTCTCTCGGGTTTCACATTGACAACCTCTGTTAGATTCTCTTCTTAGATCACATTTTACATCATTTTTCTTCCTAGATCACATTTTACACCATTTTTGCTACCAGTGTCTCGCAGACATTAGATTCATCAATCGCGAGGACAGGGAGGGCATGTGCGGCCATGCGCGAATGTTTCTCCTCTTAGCGTGCATGCACGTTGAATGATACTAGATGGCGAGTAAAAAATAACATCAGTTCGGTGACCCAGCCAAATTTTAAATCAGATTTATTAACTAGAAAACACACAACACAAGACACCAACGACGGATACAGAGCTGACGACGTGCAGTTCATTGCACGGCCATGAAACATCTCTAGCCACGCATTCACCACCGCAACTACTAATTGAACAGCAAATCCGACACAACGCGACACGACAGTACAATAGCTCGTTGGAGCAGATGATAACTAACTAGCAGCTGCAGTACGACTAAGATCACCGAGCAGCAAACTTATTAAACACACCCAGCAGCTGGATCTAGGGGTTGTAGTAGACGATCTTGATCTCGTCGACGCCGTGGCACTTGCCGCCGGGGACGGAGTGCTCGAAGCAGTGGCCACCGCTGTTGCAGCCGGCGGTGGGGCAGTGGTCTTTCAGGGGGTGGCCGTGGGGGGTGATGGAGACACGGATGGGCATGTGCGACTGGTCGGTGCTCACCTGGTACCACGCCCCGCCGTCGTACCCGATGTGGAACTCCGTCACCACGGCGTCCTGCACCCTCACGCGCCCCGTCCACGAGCACACGTCGTACGACACGTGGGTGCCGTGGCGGAGCAGGTGGCCAGGGCTGTAGAGCAGCTTGCTGTTGGCCAGCGGCTCGATGCCGAGGTAAAGGTCCTTGCCGCACAGGTTCTGCACCGTCACCTTGCGGCTCGGCTTGCAGCTTTGGGGATCCTGACCGGCGGCGGACATGGCAGTCGCTGCCAGCGCCACGGCCAGGAGGAGAGCCGCCAGGGGCTTGGAGAACGCCATTGGCTGTTTGGAGTGTTACTCTCTGGTTAGGAGTGAAGAGGAGTGACTGATGCCGGTAGTTTGTGTTAAGGTTTAAGGCTCACTGTGAAGGATATTTATAGGCTCAGGGAAGGCTTGGCACGAAGGTTCGAGATTGTTGCGGCGTCTGCTAGCGCTACTCCCTCCGTCTCAAGATATGATATTCAAGCTAACATATTTTAAAAAGGATTTTATATTATGGGATGCAGGAAATATATAGTTATTCTACATATAAATAAACACTAAAAAAGAAATACCCCTTGATTTTTGGGTGTATATAGGCCTCTTATGAGAATTTTTTTTATATAACTAAAAAAAGTTAAAACAGTTTGAAATTTTTTTTACAATAAATTTGACTTTCTTTTGCACTAGTATATACATTTTCACGAATAAAACACCAGCCTCGACTTCAGGGCCAAAAAAATACAAAAACTATTTGCTATTATAAGTCACTAATCACACTATTTTGATCGATTTTTTTTTAAAGAAATCAACGAATTTTTTCTTTCTGTGGGATTTTTTACCAATACAATGGAAGGTCAAGTTTATTTTAAAAATATTGTCAGAATTTATTAAATTTTAGTTACTATTTTTTTTCTTATAGAGTGTATATACAACCATTGACCAAAAGTTCCCTTCCCTAGAAAAGTTATTAAATTGGTTGTGCCGGAGAGCGGGTGGATATGTCTTCGATGGATTTCGCTGGATTCTATAGTATTTGTCTTTGATGGATCTGCGTGTATCCGGTCTTCATTCATTTACGTTCATGTGTCTAAAGATTGGATCCTTTCTATTTACGCTTTTGTTCTTTGGTGGATGTTGTTGTTTTAGTATACTGGTCTTTTCGGACTAGCACGTCTACTATAAAAGTGTTTTCAGTAGACGATGTAGATGTATAAATAATTGATGTTGACATCTACGGCGAGGCCCAAGAGCGTCGCTTCAATACATGATGTAGATGTATAAATTTCTACATCACCTCTTCCAAATGATGTAAAATACAACATTTAGAGATGCAAATTTCCATCTTCAACCACCTCAAATATAAACCCAGATGTAAAATGGCCAGCAGCACGCGAATTCCAACCACCCTGAAATTTCCCATCCCCGACCGGCTGCCTACCTCAATCCGCCACCGTGTTGTTGGCCCGCCGCTGGCAAATTTCCATCTTCAACCACCTCAAATATAAACCCAGATGTAAAATGGCCAGCAGCACGCGAATTCCAACCACCCTGAAATTTCCCATCCCCGACCGGCTGCCTACCTCAATCCGCCACCGTGTTGTTGGCCCGCCGCTGGCAGATCCAGCCTCCCCACCCCCGCCGGTGCCGGATCTGTCGTCGCTCCGCCGCCCAACGCCACTAAATGACCCCGAATCGCCGCTGCTCCGCCACCGCCGCCCGCGACACCATTTGTAGCTCGCCTGCCACTGGTCTCCAAACTCACAAGTTAGACAAAATCTATATCGTAATTTTGACAAATTCTCACATACCTGCTGATAAATCTTGAGTAATTATGACAAATCCTCACATACCTACTGATAACGGTCTTTCTGATTTAATCATATATTACTTACCTTACGTCCATACCTAGTCCTAATTTATCACTCGCAAAAAAACATACCTATTCCAAAATTGGCAACAAGTTTTTTCAATTGGAATTTTCTCTCAGACAGGATAATTAATGATGCAATTTAATTAGGAAGGTTTAATCATTTTAGTAGCAGCAACGCCATGCAAATTATTTGGAAGGTAACATGTGTCATCCGGTTTTTTAAGCACCAACCATGGAACAATCGTTTTACGGTAATTTTCTATTAATAAAAAGTAAAGATATGTACATAAGTGCAAGAGAGAGAAAACGGTCTACTGTCCTTTATCCAGCTCCAGTTTTTTCCAACATCAAACTATTATAAATAAATCTATGATTAAGTAAGGCATCATTCTAGATGATCCTTAATCCACATCTAAAGGGAATCTAGGTGCTTTGCATTTATTCTGTGAGACAGCAGAGTCAAGTCTTGTTTTAGCCTGAATTTCCAGCAATTGACACTAGGAACTTCTTTCCTAAAAATATTACCATTTCGTTCGCACCAGGTGGACCAGCACCCTTGGATTATGACTTCCATGGCAATGTTATGTGGTAGAAGTTGATGTGCTAGATGAATGTCATGAATGAAAGAGATTCCCAATTTTTTCCCTAGTAGTATATTGTTCAAGCAATCTTGCACAAAACCACAATCCCAAAAAAGTTGTCTCAAAGTCTCTTCGGTCTTATCATTGCAGAGAACACATTCATAGCACTCCAAGTGAAAGTTCTTCCTTTTAAGTAGGTTTCTGGTATTGACTCTATCATGGATTAACAACCAGAAGAAAATTTTAAGTCTAAGCCCGCGAGCATTTTTCCAGAGCCATTTATATATTATGCGTTTCTCTTGCTTTTGACATAAATTTTGGTACATTGTGATGGCTGAGAATTTGTCGGTTGGAACGACACCTATGGGGTCACTGGGATCCCTTCTACGGTCAGCGGGCGCGAGGTTGTGCAAAGAGCAGGTTTGACAGGAAGCACACAGATCGTTTGATCAGGTTCGGGCCACGAAGATGCATAATACCCTAGTCCTGCTTTGGTGGATGTATTGAGTGTTCTTGTGTTCTTGAGCTAGCTACGGGGTGCAATTTGCCCAAAAGAGCCGAATCCCTCTCCTGGTCGCCTCAGACCTCCTTTTACAGGCAAAAGGGGTTGCCACAGTATCACACAGGAGGTGGAAAGGTGTACAGTGCGCGAGCTTATCGCCCGGCATTACGGGACAAAGCGCATTAAATGCGCTACTTAGGTGTCCATTAGCTTTATCGGGGCAGGAACGAGGCCCGTCCCATCCGTCGCCGCTCCGCCTCGCTTCGACACGCGCCTGGGCCAGCGATGCGTGCGGTGCCATGTAGGCAGGCAGGCAGCTAAGGTGGCGCGGTGGCAGGGTGTTGGGGATATGACTATTTGTGTAAACCGCCCAGGAGGGGCCGGGTTACGCAAAGAGCCTTCATCAGAGGAAGCCCAAGGCCAAGCATGAAGATGGCGGTTCAATAAAGAGCTTAAGGCCCACGGGCGGCTTAAGCCCATTGTAGTAAACCGCCATGTTGGCATGACTTGTAATGTAAGGTAGATTTAACTGGTCACCGAGCCGGACTCTGTTAATAAGCCGGCCGGGACTCTGTAAGCCGCAGGTGTCAACCCGTGTATATAAGGGGACGACCTGCGGGCGACTTAGGGCAAGAAACAACTCATCGAGAACCGGGCATAGCGTGTCTCGCTCCCTGGTTATCGAAACATCAATACCAACCCAAATAGACGTAGGCCTTACCTTCACCGTAAGGGGCCGAACTAGTATAAACTCTCTCGTGTCCCTTGTCCCGATTTAACCCCTTCAAGCTTCCTAGTTGCGATGGCTCCACAACTAAGTCCTTTCACGAGGACATCTGGCGTGACTATTCCACGACAGTTGGCGCCCACCATGGGGCCAGCGCACGGTGGATTTGAGTTCTTGAAGGGCAACTTCGAAGGGCTCAAGGGGTACGTAGTGGGCCGGATGACCAAGAGTTGTCGCGGCAAGATCTACATCGACGACGAAGGCTGGGGCCCCGACGCCGGCTCAATTGAGTACGGGTACCGGGTCCCCTTCGGCGGAATCCGCGTCTTCATCGGCCGGATCGGTGAGCCGGGCCCTGAGCCGGACAACTGCACTGACCTCGTCGAGACGGCTCAGCGTGCAAGGAAGACCCGGGCTCAGCCGGTCATGAGGCGTGCCTTCGTGGGCTGCGTCCACGGAGAGGAACTTTCTGGTTCTGAAGATGGGGGTGAGACGGCCGTCCTTTCAGACGGTGACTCGTCCGCCGGCTCAACAGATTCGTTGTATCAGGTACAAGACGGCACGCTCAGAGGCTGTTCCGATGGCATAAGTATTCCGGACCTCGATGAGCCACCAAGATGGGCCGGAATCTTCATGGCTGGAACTCATCCCGGTTCAAATTCTACAGGGGCAGCAGCGATCACGTCCGGGTCAGGAGCAGCCGGGGCAGGAGGCCCGTGCGCCCACCGGCTCAGGTGCTGATAGATCTCATGGACAAGCTTACGGCCCTGTTAACCGCCACGGTTATTCCTGCAAATAAGGATGAGCATGACGCAGCGGTAGCTCAAGTGCGTGAGGAGATAGCTCAGACCAAGGAGGCTTTGGCAGCTAAGGATACCAGACTAGCTGCGGAGCGGGCGGCTCTCGACGCCTGGGCTCAGCGCTTGCAGTCAGAAGCTTACCAGCTCACGATGAGCTTAAACGCCTCCAACGAGGTGATGAGGAGGAGACATCAGAAAACGCAGTCCCGTTTACCTCCGAATTACGACCCCCGGGTTCTCTTTGCTACGCCCGGAGCCGGCCCTAGTAACCCGCCAGAGGCCGACCGGCTTATGACAGCCGGAACAGGAGGACCGGCTCAGCCTCGGGATATGGTGCCGCCTCACGTGAGCATGCCACCACCGCGTTATATGCCGATTCCACCGGGTCACTTTTCCAACCCCATGGAGAACTTAATAGAAGCTTCAGTGCGTTTAGCGGCTCTTCCCATGGAAGGTGATGACCCAACGGCGGTGGAGACCCGGAGGGTCAGGGAGCTCCTTCAGACGGCCCTGGCTCAGCAAGAGAACTATTCTTACAGCCGGGACATGATTCATTCCACTCCCCCGCCCTGGGGAGAACCACCACGCCAGAACCGGAGTCCGAGTTACAGCAGACGCATGGAGTCAGAAGCCTTGTCAAGCAACGCCCAACGACGTAACCAACCCGGGAGCTATAACCCGGTGCAGGACCAAGTACATCAGGAGAATGATCACCCGGAGTATCCAATGACATCGGTTGAGGCGGGAGTAGCCACTAGAACCAGCGGTGTCCCGTGCCTGGTGCCGGCTCTGCGTGACGTACGTCTGCCCAAGGACTTCAAGGGACCTTGAAAGGTACCAAATTACACGGCCGATTTACAGCCCGCGGCGTGGATCGAGAGTTATGATATGGCCATGGAGTTATTGGAAGTCAATGGCGCAGCAATGACTAAGTATTTTACCATGATGTTGGATGGAACGGCCCGGTCTTGGCTAAAGGGCCTACCACCCAATTCCATTGGTTCATGGGGCGAGTTAAAGGCCCGGTTCATCCAGAACTTCAAGGACACCTGTAAACAATCTATGTCGATTGTGGACTTGACGAATTGCAAGCAGGAGGAAGGAGAATCCACCACCCACTGGGCACGCCGGGTCAAAGAGATAATTCATTCCTCTGCTAAGATGGATGCCGGCTCTGCAGTTCTTATCCTGGAGAAAAATTGCCGTTTTGAGCTGCTGAGGATGAAACTGGGGCGCCTTAAGCGTGACCTCACAGATATGGGTACGCTGATGGCGGCTTTAGTCAAGTATGCCGATTCTGATAGTACGAAGGATCCCGCGTCTGACGATGAGAAGACAGGGAAGGGAAAACGGAACGGCAATGGAAAGGGTCAGCAGCATAACCCGAGGAATCAAGGCGGCAATAAGCGTAAGGCGGACGGTAACCCGGAGTTTGTGGCCAATGCCAACGCGCGGGGAAACAATAAGAGATATAAGGGTAAACCGCCTCGGTCCGGCGGGTCAGGCCCGTCTCTTGAGCAGTTACTCAATGAGCCCTGCCCAAAACACGGCACCCGTGAGCGGCCGACCACACATCTATGGTAGGATTGTGCGATCATAAAGGCGTTTAAAAACTCCAACACCTTCAACGGCGGTCAAGGATCTGGTGGCGGCTCAGGGGCCGGCAGCTTTCATGGCCCGGGAGGCGGTTCAAATTCCGGTTTTCAGGGGCATCCAGGTGGCAGCAGTCAGCAACAGTCTGGTCAAGGCGGACAACATCAGCAACAGTCGGGTTATCAAAGCCATCCGAAGCAGTTGAGTGGTGGACAGTATCACGTGTTTACCACTAGCCTGTGTAAACGTGACCAGAAGGTTCATAAGAGGGCTGTGAATTCCGTTGAGCCGGCAATCCCTCGTTATTTAAGGTGGTCAGAGCAGCCCATCATATGGAGCAGGGAGGATCACCCTCCGCGGGTCGATAACCCGGGTCAGTTGGCTTTGGTAGTGGTGCCTCAAGTTGGTGGGTATAAGTTCACCAAGGTGCTCATGGATGGGGGTAGTAGTATCAACATCCTTTACTACGAGACCTTTCAGCGCATGGGGTTGACTGATAAAAACCTGAGAACATCCAACACTATTTTTATGGAGTTGTCCCTGGTAAGTCGGCTTACCCAGTTGGCAGGATTGAGCTGGAGGTGGCTTTTGGAGACGAACATGACTCTCGAGCTGAGAAGTTGATGTTTGAAGTGGTCAAGGTCAGGAGCCCATACCACACTCTGTTTGGACGGCCGGCTTATGCTAAGTTTATGGCCCGGCCGTGTTACATTTATTGACAGCTCAAAATGCCGGGTTACAAGGGCACCATCACTATACATGGCAGTCGTAAGGTGGCATTGGAGTGTGAAGGTGACACGGCTTATGCTGAGTCGGCCTGTGCAGCAGAGGAGCTCAAATTTTATCAAGATAATGTTGACCCGGTGGATATGACATCCCTGAAGAAGCCAACTACAGAGCATGACCCGGCGCTGAAGTTTAAGTTGGCGGCTGAGACGAAGCTTGTTGATTTCACCCCGGGTGATACTTCTAAACAGTTCAGCATCAACGGCAACTTGGATCCCAAATAGGAAAGCGCGCTCATCGAGTTCATCCGTGAGAACCGGGACATCTTTGCATGGAAACCTTCTGACATGCCGGGTGTACCGAGGGAACTCGCTGAGCACACTCTCAATGTTGATCCAAAGTATAAGACGGTCAGGCAGTTTCTTCGCCGTTTTAACGAAGAGCGACGAAAGGCTATTGGAGAAGAAGTCGCCCGGCTCTTAGCGGCCGGGTTTATCGTTGAAGTTTTTCACCCGGAGTGGTTGGCTAACCCGGTGCTCGTCCTCAAGAAGAATGGCACCTGGCGGATGTGTGTGGACTACATGGACTTAAACAAGGCTTGTCCGGCTGACCCTTTTGCCCTCCCCCATATTGATAAAATCATTGATGCTACGGCGGGTTGTGAGCGCTTGAGCTTTTTGGATGCTTACTCCGGTTATCATTAGATTAAGATGGCAGTTAAGGACCAGGAGAAGACGGCTTTCATCACTCCGTTTGGAGCCTTCTGCTATGTATCTATGCCATTTGGGCTCAAGAGTGCCCAGGCGACTTACCAGCGGTGTGTGCAGAATTGTTTGCATGACCAAATTGGGCGTAATGTCCATGCCTATGTGGATGACATTGTGGTGAAGTCCAAAGAAAAGGAGACCTTGATATCCAACTTAAAGGAGACCTTTGATAATCTTCGGGTCTACAAGATGATGCTTAACCCGACCAAATGCGTATTTGGTGTCCCTGCATGCAAGCTTTTGGGTTTTCTGGTGTCCAACAGAGGCATCAAAGCTAACCCGGAGAAGATCAAGGCGATTACCTCTCTGGCTAAACCGGCGTGCATCAATGATGTTCAGCGACTGGCGGGTTGCGTCACCGCCTTAAGTCGGTTCATAAGTCGGCTCGGTGAGAAAGCCCTCCCATTGTATCAGATGATGAAGAAAACTGACACTTTTGTTTGGAGTGAGGCTGCTGATGCCGCTTTTGAAGACTGAAAGAGATAGTTATCTGAGCTGCCGGTTCTTGTGGCTCCAATTGACATGGAGCCTTTGCTATTATATGTGGCTGCCAATTCACGAGCCGTCAGCGTTGCTGTCATGGTGGAGCGTAAGGAAGCCGGTAGGAGCATCCGGTTCAACGGCCGGTTTACTACATCAGTGAGGTGCTCATTGAATCCAAGCAAAGGTATCCTCATTGGCAGAAGCTTGTTTATGGGGTGTTCATGGCAAACCGGAAGTTGAAGCAGTATTTTCAAAGCCATCCCATAACTGTGGTAAGTTCTGCCCCTTTGGGAGACATTTTTCAGAACAGAGAGGCCACAGGACGAGTCGCCAAGTGGGCTATTGAGCTTGGGCCTCATGGTTTGAAATACATGCCCCGAACGGCTATTAAGTCTCAGGCCTTGGTGGACTTCATCAATGATTGGACAGAGTTGCAAGCCCCTGAGGAGAAGCCGGATAACACATACTGGACTATTCACTTTGACGGGTCTAGGCAGCTAGAAGGCTCGGGGGCTGGAGTGGTGTTAACTTCCCCTCGAGGTGATAAATTTTGCTATGTACTCCGGCTTATGTTCCCATGTACTAACAATGCAGCTGAATATGAGGCATTACTTCATGGTCTCCGAGTGGCTAAGGAGATGAGCTTAAGCCGGGTACGATGTTTGGGCGATTCAGATTTGGTGGCTCAACAAGTGTCAGGCAAGTGGGATTCCAAAGACCCCCTCATGGCAGCTTATCATCGTGAAGTAGATGCTGTGGCTGGTCACTTCACGGGTTACCAAGTAGAGCACATTGATCGAAGGAAGAACGAGGCGGCTGATGCTTTAAGCCGGTTGGGATCCCAATGTAAGCCGGTGCCGCCCAACACCTTTCTTGATGTGTTACATAACCCTTCTGTCAAGGTACCTACCGAGGAAGACCTAGCAGTGCTGGACCCGGAGGCACAACTGGTGGCGGCTCTTCATGTTATCCCGGATTGGACGGTGCCTTACTTGGCTTATATGACCCGGGGTGAGTTGCCGGAGGATGAGACGTTGGCGAGACAAATCGTCAGGCGCTCCAAATCCATGACGATTGTTAACGGCGAGTTACATCACCTCAGCGTCACGGGAGCGTTTCAACACTGCATATCACCTACAGAAGGCCAAGAAATACTCCGTGAGATCCATGAAGGAGATTGTGGCCATCATGTCGGGTCAAAATCCCTCGTAGCCAAGGCTTTTCGTCATGATTTCTATTGGCTGACGGCTCATGCTGATGCAGAGGACCTGGTTAGTAAATGTGACGGGTGTCAAAAGTTCTCACGACGAGCTCATGTGTCGGCTCAAGAGTTGAGGATGATCCCAATTACTTGGCCGTTTGCAGTCTGGGGCTTGACATGGTCGGACCTTTCAAAAGGTCTAAAGACAAAAAGACACATCTGCTGGTGGCAGTGGACAAGTTTACCAAGTGGGTTGAGGCAGAGCCAGTCAGTAAGTGTGATGCAACCACGATGGTTCAGTTCATAAAAAAGGTGATCTTTCGCTTTGGTTTTCAACATAGCATCATAACTGATAATGGCACTAATCTCTCTAAGGGTGCCATGGAAGAATTCTGTCAACGAGAACATATCCGGCTTGATGTTTTGGCTGTTGCTCATCCTCAATCCAATGGTCAAGCAGAGAGAGCTAATCAAGAGATCCTGAAAGGCATCAAGCCCCGACTCTTGGTCCCTTTACAGCGGACTCCGGGTTGTTGGGTGGAGGAGTTACCCTCCGTGTTATGGAGCATCAACACTACGCCTAACAGATCCACGGGATACACACCTTTTTTCATGGTTTATGGAGCAGAGGCGGTCCTGCCAAGTGACATCCGGCACGACTCACCCCGAGTGGCGGCTTACGTTGAGGCGGATAACGAAAAGGCTCGTCAGGATGCACTTGACTTGTTGGACGGGGAGCGAGACTTGGCAATAGCCCGCTCGGTGATTTACCAGCAAGACCTGCGCCGCTATCACAACCATCGGGTTAGAAGCAGAACCTTTCAGGAAGGCGACTTGGTGCTCCGGCTGATCCAGGATCAGTCCGACATGCACAAGCTATCCCCACCTTGGGAAGGACCCTTTGTGGTCAGCAAGAATCTGCACAATGGGTCATATTATCTCACCGATATTCGAGAGCGCAAGGACACATTTAAATCGGAGGAGGAGACCCGCTGGCCGTGGAATATAGCTCATCTCTGGCCTTACTATACTTAAGTTTCTTCTTTAAGATACTTTTTATAATGTACATATTATATAAAGCAATAAAGCAGGACCTCTGTCCTTTTTCCCATAAAGAAATGTTTCATGTTTTCTTTATCAGGTGACGGACACTGCCAATAGGGGGACGGATCATATCTGAATCCGTCTTTCCCTTTGGTCCGGCTTATGATCATATCTGAATCTAGCTTTGGTCACTTGGGGGCTTCCTGTTCAAACATAGGTCGTATTCGAACCAAAGAGAACATAGCTGTCGATACCCACTTGATGGGCATACTGCCAAACCCACTTGGGGGCTTCCTGATCAAATTTGAATCATAGCTTAACCCCTTTGGGTCTGACGTGGATCGTATTCGAATCAGCGTCATTAAACAACTCTAATGTTCACTTAGGGGCTTCCTGTTCAAACATAGGTCGTATTCGAACCAAAGAGAACATAGCTATCGATACCCACTTGATCGGCATCGCCAAAGCCACTGGGGGCTATATGATCGTATCCGAATCTTAGCTTAACCCCTTTGGAACGGTTTTTCTGATCGTATTCAAATCAGGAGCCTATGAACATTTGCAAATATGAGTATTTTTACTATCATTGAAACCTTCTTGAAGAGATGGTTCTTTCCGGCTTTATATTAGTTACTTCAGGTTCTAACAAGTGCCAGGTAAAAACTTATATGAGCCGGAGAGGTTATTAAAAAGGTGTCACAGGTATGCTGTTCTGATTATGTTTTAACTAATCATGATTCGGCTTATACATATGATTTTTGATCATGTCCGGGTTATCAATATTTTATAACCCGCTGGTGCAGTGAATCGCCCAAGGAAAGCCTTGCCTGTTTTACGTGCAGGTTAAAACGGAGCAAGGTGAAGGATCAAGGAAACACTTGATTAACAAAAGCAAGATGAATTTAGTACTGGCGGCTTAACAAAAGCGATAAGTACCATAAGGCATGACAGGCATTAAGGAGTTTTTCTATCCTATTACAAGACTCCCCGAGTCTGAATAAGTGAAGCATTGTTCTTTGCCAAAATTATAACCCGGCTGGCGGCTTGTTCCTCCGGCTGGCTTGATGATTCCGGGTTATCCTTCCCCGCCTCTCCTTAGGTTGTTGTGTCCTGGAAGGTGGACAAGGCCCAGTCAATGTCGCTCAAAGCTTCAAATTCAGCTTCATCATCTATTAAACTGGCCGGGTCCACTTCAGGGGCAAAGGTATGCTTACGCGTTGGAGGGAGTAGGCTGACTTGGTCATATGGGACATTGGGGATTCTCCGGTTCTCGCTATCATAACCCGGCGAATACTTGGTGAGATCAGTGTCCTCCCCAATGAGAGTCGCCAGAGGGCGGACGACCTTAACATAGGCAGTGAAGTCCTGTTCGCCAAAAGTAGTGCCATCCTCCTTACGACTTGGATATCCAAGAGAGAGGTCAGCAAGGTCAAGCTCTGGCACCCAGGCTTTTGCCCGACTCAGCGCAGCCACGGCTCCGGCTCTCGCAGATGCCTGCCTTAAGTCTTGAATGCATTGAGGTAGCACCGACAGATGTCTCAATACGTCTTGCAGGAGCCGGGGAGAAGTATTTGATAAAGCCACAGCGGTCAACGCCCGCTGTGACCCGGAGTACAACTACTCTGTCAAGGTGTACACTGCCTTAAGCTTGACCAGCATGTTTTCCTTCGGATTGGTACTCCTGGGGCCTGCATATTCACAAGTATAATAGTAAGCCGGAGGCAGCTATTGCAATAACTCTTGAAGGATTATGATGTTTATGAGCGGCTTACCAAAGATAGTTGAGACCATTTGGGATATGTGCCGCTTTAAGTCGGACAGCTCATTTGTTGCTTCGGTGAGAGATGCCTCCGCTGTCTCAACCCGGGTCACCAATGAAGCCCTCTCATCAACCCAAGCCTTCTTTTCCGATTCAAAATTCTTCTTCAGCTTCTCTTGTTTAGAGATACTGAATTCAAACTTGGAATTGGCTTTCTGAGCTTCGAACTCTTGGGTTTTCAACTGGCTCTTCAAATCAGCAATCTCCGCCTCAAATCGACTTGTGGTGGCCTACATTGACATAAGGTTATGGTAAGAATCTTGGTAAGATAATATTTAAAGTCCCAAGTATTTTACAAGTAAAGATACTTGACACTTGGGGGCTAATGTATGTTTAAAGAATTTTTGGTCTATTTTACCAAGTTACATATATTAAATCTCAAGCACTTTACAAGTAAAGGTACTTGACACTTGGGGGCTAATGTGACCCAAATTTAACGTTTCATGTCAACTCCGGGTTAAATATATTCAATTTAAACCGGACAAAAACTAATGGCTAGCAGATTACTAAGTCTACAGCATATTCAGCAATAAGCAATAGACTTGGGGGCTGGTACAGTAAGAAAGATTCAGAGTGAAAGCTCAAATTTTACCTCAGATTTATGCTGTATTTGCTTCACCATGTCAATTTCCAGGTCACGGCTACTGTGTACTTGGTTCAGATAGCCCGAAACTATATCACCAATGCTTAGATGAGAGTAGTCAGTGATGTCTTGTTTGGACCTCCGGCTCTGAGCAAACTCTTCCTTGGCGGTGCATTGGGCAAGGGCAGTGGGCCGGCCCGGTTCAACATACTGGCTCTTCACAATTTCAACTTCCGGATCAACCGTCTTGGCCGGGCTAGGAACTTCCGGGTCATCCGAGGTATGAATCACGTCTTCTACAGACGGGTCAGAAGTTGGCTGCGGGATGTCAGAAGCCGGTTCAAGCGGCGGCTGATGAGCGGAGCTGTCTGGAACGGATGAGTCAAACACCGGTTCAGTAACCACCGGGTCTTGGGACGGCTTATTCTTCTTTTCCCTCTTGCTGGGCTTTACTTGCCCACTGTCAATCAAAGTGGAAGGATAAGTATCAAAGCATGAGTATGGATAAATTCAACGTAAGAAAGGTTATATTACCCGGGAGCCATTTTGAAAACCGGCATGTTCGATTGCATCGACTCACCAGAAGAAGGAGAGGTATCCTGCTAGTTGGAGTCAGATGAATTGAGAGGTTGCCGAATCAAACCCATCAAGGGCAAAACAAAACGTAAGTCGGAGATAACCTCAATCCGACGCTTCCTGGTTACATCGGGTAAGCCGGAGGAAAGCTCTGCGTCCTGGTTGGCTCGAGTCTGCCTCCAGTTCTCAACCTGTTGTTGCTTCAAAAGAAATTGAGGATCTTGGTAAGCGAGAGGGTGTGAAAACCTTACTTTCCGAGTCACCCTTCGGATTCTTTGTGTTGGCAAAGGCTCTGAGTCGGAGGAAATTATAGTTACCTCTTCGCCAGCTGCTTGGCTGTTCCCAGTATCCTCCTGAAAGGGTCTAAATGTCAGTAAGGTAGCGGTGAAGGAATTAAAGAAAATTAAAAAAAAGATTACCTCTTCCTCATCTGAAGAAGAGTCGTCCAATCTCATCATGTCAGAGGCGCTGGGGTTCTTCTTTTTAGAGGTACCCGTCCTGGCGGCTTTCCTTTCGGTCTTCTTGGCCACCCAGGCCAGTTTTGCAGCCTCATGGTCATACTTGACCTTCCAGAAGTTGTCATTGGCCTATGGAAAAAGACAAGGAATCATAAGTACCAGAAGGTAACATATTAAAGAGTATTTGTGAAGACTAGTAACTTACTGCAGGAGCCGGATTCTTCTTGCAGAAGGGAAGCAACCTGAACATATTACTGGTTACAGTGCCCTCCTTCAATAGTGATTGGACTGTAGCGTCTGCTACATCATCTGGTAAGTCCTCAGGACTATGACGCATTGAGTCGTCCTTCTCGCCTGTGTTAGTACACATTAAGCCGGAGCGGCGGCTTAATGGTAGTATCCTTCAGGTGACCCAGACCCGGACCAAATCAATGCCAGTTAACCCGTTGCCCAAAAGGGCCTTGATCTTTCTGATGGTGGGGTTAAGGGGCAGGCGCTCAACAGCAGTTAACTTGTCCGCCAGAGGATGATTGGACTCAAGGCACAGGGCGCGAAAGCCGGACAGAGGCTTCTCGTCAGCCGGAGAGGTGTCTTGGCAGTAGAACCACGTCTGGTTCTAGTCTTTGGGATGACTCGGCAGCTCAGCATAAGGAAAAAGGCAGTTTCTCCGCCGCTGAATTGAAATGCCACCAAGTTCAAGACTAGGTCCGCTGGCGCGCTCATTCTGCCGGTTCAAGTAAAAAAGCTCCCTGAACAGCAGCAGACTTGGTTCCTCTCCTAAATATACCTCGCAGAAGACTTGTAAATTGCACAGATTAGACACGGAATTGGGTTCGATGTCTTGAGGCCTTAGGTCAAAGAAAGCCAGAACTTCTCTGAAGAATTTTGAGCCGGTAGGGGCAAATCCCCGGTTCATATGGTCTGTGAAAACTACTACCTCTCCGTCTTTGGGTTGAGGTATCTCCTCAGACGGGTGGGGGGCACAGTAGGACATGACCTCCTTTTTTGGCAGATGGCCCGACGCTACAAACTCGGCAAGTTTGCTTTTGGTGATCGTGGATGGAGCCCAGTTGCAAGTCACAGAGGCCTTAGCCGCCTTAGGAGCCATAACAGCAGTGGTCTACAACAATGTAAAAGTTCCGGTTCAAATTTAACCCAGCGGGAAATATTCAAATTTATTTAAAATAGCGGCTTAAGCAAGGGGTCTAATGATATAAGGGTGACAGT
Organism: Triticum timopheevii; assembly: GCA_963921465.1. Taxonomy (NCBI): domain Eukaryota; kingdom Viridiplantae; phylum Streptophyta; class Magnoliopsida; order Poales; family Poaceae; genus Triticum; species Triticum timopheevii. The sequence continues at coordinate 114,387,158 of OY997270.1, forward strand.
GCAGCAATATTTAAGCCGCTACAAGTATCAAGAGCAGTTCAAAATTCTTAAGGTCATGAGAAGAAAGTAAGGTTTTCGACTCAGTATCACTCATTTAAACCGGCTACATGGACAGTCGTGTTTATGGGTATTTGACAAAAGTAATTTTCCGGGTGATACAAATAGGTTTTACCATCTACCACTGTTATCTTGGATCAAACAACTGTTCTGAAAAGAAAATTTTCTAGACCTAAGACTGGAGCGGATAAAGTTCAAGGGCTTGAATGGGGCCTCTATGTGATAGAAAGGGGTTTATTTGCATTTCAAAGTAGGTGCAAAACATGTATTGCATCAATTTTTATCATCCTCAAGATCAAGAAGGGCGAGGATAAAGAAATCTATGGAAGAAAGCTACTGAACAACGAAGAACTCAAGGAACTCGAAGAACTCGAAGGCCTTGATGTAGATCTAAGGAGCAGGAAAGGGGAGACTCACCGACGCAAGGTTGCCACGAAAGGGTGTCGCGTTCTTTCTGGTCCAACCAGGTTGATGCAGCGGCCTGAGTTGGTGAAGACAGGAAGATCTGTGGCAGCGGCGGTGGAGCTCGAGTGGCCGAGAGGAGGCAAGAGGAAGAAGATGACTGAAAGGAGGATAATGGGAGACCTAGGTCGCGCCTATTTATAAGGAGAGGATAACTGAGACGGCGCGGGAAACGAGGAGATAAGAATTATTATCCAGCGGCCCCGATGCCTCAATTTTCGGAACAGTCAATAAAGGTAGAGATCCGTTGAAAGATACGGTGACGTCACAGCAGCTTAAACTGGATCCAGAAGATGACGTCATGGCGGGTTAACAAAAACCCTCTATATAGTCAGAAGACTGAAGATTTAATTCTTTAAAAATATTTTTAGATTGACATGAACAAGTTCAAATCAATCCGGGGCCTAATGTTGGGGATATGACTATTTGTGTAAGCCGCCCAGGAGGGGTCGGGTTACGCGAAGAGCCTTCATCATAGGAAGCCCAAGGCCAAGCATGAAGATGGCGGTTCAATAAAGAGCTTAAGGCCCACGGGCGGCTTAAGCCCATTGTAGTAAACCGCCATGATGGCATGACTTGTAATGTAAGGTAGATTTAAATGGTCACCGAGCCGGACTCTGTTAATAAGCCGGCCGGGACTCTGTAAGCCGCAGGTGTCAACCCGTGTATATAAGGGGACGACCTGCGGGCGACTTAGGGCAAGAAACAACTCATCGAGAACCGGGCATAGCGTGTCTCGCTCCCTGGTTATCGAAACATCAATACCAACCCAACTAGACGTAGGCCTTATCTTCACCGTAAGGGGCCGAACTAGTATAAACTCTCTCGTGTCCCTTGTCCCGATTTAACCCCTTCAAGCTTCCTAATTGCGATGGCTCCACAACTAAGTCCTTTCACGAGGACATCTGACGTGACTATTCCACGACACGCGCCTGGGCCAGCGGTGCGTGCGGTGCCATGTAGGCAGGCAGGCAGCTGAGGTGGTGCGGTGGCAGGGCCTTCACGAAGATCTACATGCCACCACGCAAGTCCTTGCTGAGTTGGCCTAGAAGTCGAATGTTGCCACGCAGGTGCCTGCTCAGCTGGTTGGGCTGGCAGCTGCATGCGAATGGCGGCGGAGCCTTGGCTGGTGCGGGCCTGGCAGTGGCCCCGCTGATGCCCTCGGCAAGGGTCTTGCAGGGGGCCCGGCAAGGGTCTTGCCGTGGCATTGCAGTCGTCCCCGGCAAGGCGCTTGCCAGTGGTCTTGTGGATTTCCTCGGCCAGGATCCTACCGAGGGTCGCCATCTTCTGGTCCTCATCTAATTTCACATGTTTATGATCTTGACGAAGATCTGCATGCCACCACAGAGGCGCCCCTGAGCCTTGGTTCCAATGTAGTTGGTTGGGTTGGAACCCGTGGGCTCAAGGGTGGCTTGCTCTGCTGGCATCGGGCAAGCTGGCCCGGCAAGGCTCTTTCCGGGGCTGCGGAGGCTGCCTCGGCAAGGATCCTGCCGAGGGAGTCTACCTCTCCCTCTTGCCCTCCTGTGTTTCTGGTCTGTTGCCTTGGTTATCTTGTGCTTTGGCTTCTCTCCGGCTTCCCTCCTCTGCCCTACTAAGTGTGGCCGCGGCACATGGCTCTGACTGCCCGTGCACAAGTAAAGGGGTCAAAAGGAGAGCCCCTATTTGTACACCGACAGGAGCCCCCGGGTTTGGGCCACACATAAGCGCGATGTGTTGTTGGGCCAGGCCCAGAACGGTGCGCGGGCAGGTGCGGCGGATTTTTACCGTAGTAACTGTCTCGTCCGCTGCGCTTCCCCATGACCCACGTTGAACGCGCGACGTGAAGGATCGTGCGTGACGTGGGGGTCATGCGTGGGGCGGTTCCCGCATGCATGCGTCACATCATGGTAAAGAGGCGGCTCGTGCCTTCCCCATAAAAAGAGGGAGGCGCAGAGGCGCGGCTCATTTACTGAGTGAACTCGGGCCGCGGTCTGCAAGGCGCCCGTGCCACACGATCACGCGGTGGGGAACGGTTGCCTCACCCATCCATTCGATTCTGCTCGCTCGCCACGTGTCCCTCATGCAGGTGGCAGGCGGTGGAGGCGGGAAACTGGGCCGTCGCTGATTGGAGCAGTGGGTCGGTCCTGATTCCCTGCGCTTCCGATGACCGGATTGGTCGAGTGGGGCGGTCGAGCCTTGACCCCGCCCCTTTATAAGAAGGGGGGAGGGGGATGTCACTCCCACATTCTTCCATCATCCAGCTCCTTCTACCTCCGCTCCTTTCTTCCATCTGCCATGGCGAGAGGGGGCGCCGGCCCTTCAACGGTGGCAGCGAGGGTCGCTGCTCGACAGCGCGTCCCTCCTTCCTAAGAGCTCGTGGCGGTGGAGCCAGCCACGAGAGGAAGGGGGAGGGGCGAGGCCGAGGTCACCGTGGCGCTCGGGGAAGAGGTGGACGGGGCGGCGCACCGGCCCTGCCTCGCCGGTGATGCCTCCCCCGATGGAGGGCCACATCAAGGACCAGCCCTGTGAATTCTTCATCCGGCTGCGCCGGCCACCGCGTCGTCGTCTTCGTCTCCCTACCCCATTTGCTCAGGAGATGGAGCTCGATCCGCCCCAGACCCTCAGGTTGCACATGAGGGGCTGCGGGAACGGTGGCACACGGGTCGATGTTGACTTCCCCGCTCCTCACGTCATGTACCTTCGTCGCGAATGGAAGACGTTTGCTCGCATCCATAGCCTGACAGCGGGGCTCGTCCTCTACTTCAAGTTAATGGAGGGCGGCCTGCTCTCCGTCAAGGTCTTTGGAGATCTTGGAACTCGCCTAAAGTGCTGCGTGGAGAGCTCCTCTGACGATGAAGATTCCTCCTCAAGCGGAAGCGACAAGGAGGACAGCGACAGCGATGACGAGGGAGTCGAGCAGTGGGACGCCGACCCCGACTCCGACTGACCGCGTCGCCCCTCCCTCGGCCACGTGCCCTACCGAGGGCCTTCCTCATCAAGATCTCTATCGGCGCGCTCCCCGTCGCCTCCTTGGGTGGCTGGCGTAGGAGGGCCGGAGAAGGTGAAGGAGGCGGGTGGCGGCCGTCAAGTCGGAGTACGCGGGCTCCGACGCCTTCGTCGCGTATTGTCGGCTCGCTGCCTCATCTTCCAGCTCCTCTCCTGGCACCGGGATGCTCTCTTGGTGCCTTCTGCTCCTCGCACCTCGCCTAGGCGCTCTTTTTGCCCTCCCGCTATCTTGTTCCATCTTTTGAGGAGAGGGACAAGAAAGGGATTACGGGCATCTCATCTCTTTTTAGTTTGTAAGCCTGCGGGCACTTGTTAGATTTAAAATTTGTAATCCCCTTGCTCATGTTTTTCATCCCATATGAACAGTACCTGTATGGGACGTTTTTAATGAAAAATGGTGCTTGCCGGGTTTCTTTGTGCTTGAGCGAGGCCCATGCCAAGGGATGAGTCCTTGTTATTTTTAATATAAACATTGTTGCCCGGCAACAGGCCTTGCCATCCTCCCACTTCAGTCGACCATTCTCACGCTCTTGGCGGAGGCAGGGGCGAAGTAGAGTTAGGCCCTTCGTTCATTTTCTTGCCACCGCGACTACAACCAATTTCTGACCCATGGGATAGCTCCAGGGTACAGGAAAAGGGGAGCATCGTGGTTTAAGAATATAAACGAGGTTTCACATGTCCCATTTCCGTACGGGAATGCATAACAGGGGATGAAAGACTTATCTGAATCCATAGCCCCCGGCAACCTTGGCTTGTCGTGGTTGGATCCTTGTGTCTTCAGCCCCCGGCAGTCTTGGCTTTGCCGGGGCTAGAGCACCGGTCCGTTCTCTTTCTCCCGAGCGGCTCAGCAGAAGTGTCAACATGCCCTGCGAACCAAAGAGGACAGAAAGACGCATACTCGACCTCTAGGCTAGGGGTTAATCGCCGCTAAGCACTATCAACCCTAACCAAGGGAGAGACTTAACCTAGCATTCATGCTATAACTTAGGGCGCCGGTGCTTCATTTATTTATGCTCAGGGTCTGCGCCTGGATTTGTACAGAGGGTTACATGCCTTGTCGGCAAGGCTTGTACAAAAGGTGGTTTGCCGGGGGGCCCGGCAATCGCGCCTTATGGGTAAAACTTGCGAAGATGTTCAATATTCCAGGAGTTGCTCACTGGAATAGCATCTTCGGTCTCCAGGCGGACTGCGCTGGGCCTGGTGACTCGTATTACCCGTGCCTTCCCACTTTGGCGTCAACTTGTTGGAATTCTAGGCCGATTGAACGCGCCGAAGAACAAGGTCGCCTTCCTCAAAGCTTCGGGCATGAACCTTGCGGCTATGGTAGCGGCGCGAGGCTTTCTAGTAGCATGCTGCTCTCACAGCCGCCCGAAGACGATCTTCCTCAAGGAGCGTTGCGTCATCTTGCCGCAAATGCTCTTGCTCAAGGTCGTTGTAAGCAAGCACTCGAGGTGACCCGTATATGAGTTCCGTGGGGAGAACTGCTTCTGCCCCGTATACCAGGGCAAAGGGTGTCTGGCCGGTGGCTTGATTTGGCGTCGTCCTGATCGACCAAAGAACCGCCGGCAACTCATCAATCCAGCGCCTTCTGCTCTTGTGCAGCCTGTCAAAGGTCTTTGTCTTCAGGCCTCGCAACACTTCAGCATTTGCCCTCTCCACCTGGCCGTTGCTCCGTGGGTGTGCCATGGAAGCGAAAAAGACCTTGCTGCTGAGGTCTTGGATGTATTGCATGAAGGTGTGGCTTGTGAACTGCATGCCGTTGTCGGTGATGACTCTGTTTGGCACACCAAAATGGCAAACTATCCCCTTGAGAACTTGACGGTTGTCTGTGCTGTCACCTTCCTCACTGCTTCCACCTTCGGCCACTTTGTGAACTTGTCGATCGGAACGTACAAGTACTCAAAGCCCCTGACAGCGCGGGGGAAAGGGCCTAGGATGTCGAGCCCCCAAACCGAGAATGGCCAGGAAATAGGAATTGTTTGAAGGGCTTGAGCTGGTTGATGAAGCTTCTTTGAATGGAACTGACACGCTTCACACTTGGTTACTAGTGTCGTTGCATCCTGGAGGGCAGTGGGCCAGAAGAAACCCTGCCGGAACGCCTTGCCGGCAAGGGCCCTCGACCATATGTGGGAGCCACATATGCCTCCGTGTATCTCCGCCAACAGCTCCAGTCCTTCCTCCCGGGGAATGCACTTCAATTTCACACCGTTCGATCTCTTCCTGTACAGCACGTCATCGATGAACTGATACATGGCAGACCGACGGGCTACTTTCTCCGCTTCTTCCTGATCCTCAGGAAGCTCCCCAGTTTGGAGGAATCAGACAGTATGTTGTGCCATGCCGGAGCCTGGGGCTCGACGGCAAGGACCAAAGGCATTTCTTCTGCCATGGGAGCGGCCGTCTCTACAGCCTGGGCTTGACGGCCTGCCGGAGTCAGTCGCTCCTCGGTAGGCTCAGAATCCACAGCAACACCCTTGCCGGCGGCCCCCGGGGGCTCAACGGGAAAGTACTTGCCGGGGCATGATTTCCTCCGTTTGTTCTGCTCCGTTGATGGTTCGACGGATGGTTGAGTTAACCGAAGCAAAAAAGTACCTGGTTCCACAGGTAGCTTGAATGCAGTGCGCTTTGACAGGTAATCGGCGATGTCGTTCTTCGCTCGGGGAACGTGCTCCGCTTGTATACCGTCAAAGCGCTCCTCCAGCTTCCTCACCTCATCTATGTAGGCCTCCATCAACGGGCTCGGATAATCTTTGTTGACTTGTCTGACGACAAGCTGCGAATCACCCCTAACAATGAGCTTCTTAACCCCGAGGTCTGCTGCGATCCTGAGACCGGCAAGCAACCCCTCGTACTCAGCAGTGTTGTTGGTGGACATCTCCCTGGGAAAGTGTATCTGGATTACATACTTGAGGTGCTCTCCGGTGGGTGCGACGAGCAGCACCCCAGCACCGGCGCCTTGCAGCGAGAAAGCCCTGTCAAAGTACATGATCCAGTTGTGACTTGCTTCCTTGCCGGGGAGAGTGGTCTCCTCGATTTCCTTGTCAGGTGTTGAGGTTCATTCTGCAATGAACTCCGCCAAGACTCTGGTCTGGATTGTCGAAGTACTTTCAAACTTCAACCCAAAGCTTGATAACTCCAAGGCCCACTCCACAATCCTTCCGGCTGGGTCTGGGTTCTGCAGTATCCGTTGCAACGGGAGGCGGGTGACGACAGTGATCTCGTGGGCTTGGAAGTAATGACGTAGCTTCCTCGAGGCCATAAGGAGGCCGAAGAGCAATTTCTGCACACCGGAGTACCTTGACCTAGCCCCCTGCAAGAGGGAGCTTACAAAGTAAACCGGGTGCTGCAACATCTTCTTCTTCCGCACCACTTCATTTGGCTGCGTGGACCCTATCCTGATGGCATCAAACTCTGTCGGGGGCCTTGCCTTGCCGGCACCAGGCCCTACCGGGGGAATCTCTGACTTGCCATCTGACGGTCCTACCATTTCCACTGCCTCTTCGTCGACCTTCCTCTGCGCCACCAGCGCGGCGCTGACCACTTGGTTTGTCGCCGCCAGATACAGCAGCAACGGCTCTTGTGGTTTAGGCGCCACCAGTACTGGTGTAGAAGAGAGGTATTTCTTCAGATCCCGCAGTGCTGCTTCGGCCTTCGGGGTCCACTCCATTGGGCCCGCCTTCTTCAAAATCTTGAAAAAGGGAAGGGCGTGCTCGGCAGACTTGGAGATGAATCGGCTCATGGCAGCAACGCAGCCAGTGAGCCGACGCACATCCTTGATCCGCTTGGGCGCCTCAATCTGCTTGATAGCCTTGATCTTGTCTGGGTTTGCCTCGACCCCACGCTGCGACACAAAGAACCCGAGAAGTTTGCCGGACGGAACGCCGAAGACACAGTTCTCAGGGTTCAGCTTGAGGTTGATCTTGCGCAGGTTGGCAAACTCTCTTCTAAGTCTTGTACGAGAGTTGCCTTGTCCTTGGTTTAGACCACTATGTCATCCATGTAATCTTCCATATTTCTATGTAGCTGGGGCTCAAAACCAATTTGGACCGCCCTCGCGAATGTCGAGCCAGCACTCTTCGACCCGAAAGGCATCCGTAAAAAGCAATACGTACCACACGGGGTGATGAATGTTGTCTTCTCTTTGTCTTCTCTTGTCATGAAGATCTGGTGGTAGCCCGAGTAGGCATCGAGGAATGATAACTGATCACACCCGGCCGTGCAGTCAACAATCTGGTCGATGCGCGACAATGGGAAGGGGTCCTTAGGACAAGCCTTATTGATATCTGTGTAGTCAATTGCTACGTCTTGAGCTTGCATTGGTTTTCCTGGAAGAGGAGAGGGTGATGCAGCAATAGTAGCATAAGTATTTCCCTCAGTTTTTGAGAACCAAGGTATCAATCCAGTAGGAGGCTCCTCAAAAGTCCCACACACCTACACAAACAAACAAGAAACTCGCAACCAACGCAATAAAGGGGTTGTCAATCCCTTCACGGCCACTTGCAAAAGTGAGATCTAATAAAGATAGTATGATAAGATAAATATATTTTTGGTATTTTATAATATAGATGCAAAAAGTAAAGATGCAAATAAAAGTAGATTGGAAGCAAATATGACAAGAGATAGACCGGGGGCCATAGGTTTCACTAGTGGCTTCTCTCAAGATAGCATAAGTATTACGGTGGGTGTACAAATTACTGTCGAGCAATTGATAGAAAAGCGAATAGTTATGAGATTATCTAGGCATGATCATGTATATAGGCATCACGTCCGCAACAAGTAGACCGACTCCTTCCTGCATCTACTACTATTACTCCACACATTGACTGACTCTTGCCTGCATCTAGAGTATTAAGTTCATAAGAACAGAGTAACGCATTAAGCAAGATGACATGATGTAGAGGGATAAACTCAAGCAATATGATATAAACCCCATCTTGTTATCCTCGATGGAAACAATACAATACGTGCCTTGCAACCTTTTCTGTCACTGGGTAAGGACACCGCAAGATTGAACCCAAGGCTAAGCACTTCTCCCATGGCAAGAAAGATCAATCTAGTAGGCCAAACCAAACTGATAATTCGAAGAGACTTGCAAAGATAACTCAATCATACATAAAAGAATTCAGAGAAGATTCGAATATTATTCATAGATAAACTTGATCATAAACCCACAATTCATCGGATCTCGACAAACACACCGCAAAAAGAGTTTAAATAGAATAGATCTCCACAAGAGAGGGGGAGAACATTGTATTGAGATCCAAAAAGAGAGAAGAAGCCATCTAACTAATAACTATGGACCTGTAGGTCTATGGTAAACTACTCACAACTCATCGGAGGGGCAAGGATGCTGATGTAGAAGCCCTCCATGGTCGATTCCCCCTCCGACAGAGTGCCGGCGAAGGCTCCAAGATGAGATCTCGCGGATACAGAAGGTTACGGTGGTGGAAATTGTGTTTCGTCTGCCCCCAGGATGTTTTCGGGGTACGTAGGCTTATATAGGAGGAAGAAGTATGTCGGTGGACACCTGAGGTGCCCATGAGACAGGGGGCGCGCCCTATAGGGGGGGGGGCCCTCCTATCTCGTGGGAGCCTCGGCTGCTTCTTGACTTGCACTCCAAGTCCTCTGGATCACGTTCGTTCCAAAAATCACGCTCCCGAAGGTTTCATTCCATTTGGACTCCGTTTGATATTCCTTTTCTTCGAAATACTGAAATAGGCAAAAAAACAGCAATATGGGCTGGGCCTCCGGTTAGTAGGTTAGTCCAAAAAATGATATAAATGTGTAAAATAAAGCCCATAAACATCCAAAAGGGGTAATATAATAGCATGGAACAATAAAAAATTATAGATACGTTGGAGACGTATTAAGCATCTCCAAGCTTAATTCCTTCTTGTCCTCGAGTAGGTAAATGATAAAAAAAGAATTTTTGATGTGGAATGCTACCTAGCATAATTCTCAATGTAATTTTGTTTATTGTGGCATGAATGTTCAGACCCAAATGATTCAAAATAAAAGTTAATATTGATAAAAGAAATAGTAACACTTCAAGCATACTTATCAAAGCAATCATGTCTTCTCAAAATAGCATGGCAAAAGAAAGTTCATCCCTACAAAATCATATAGTTAGGCTATGCTTCATTTTCGTCACACAAAGATGTTCCCAACTTCTATACCCCCGATGACAAGCCAAGCAATTGTTTCATACTAAAATAATCTCAAACGTTTTCAACCTTCACGCAATACATGAGCGTGAGGCATGGATATAGCACTATGGGTGGAATAGAATATGATGATGGGGATTGTGTGGAGAAGACAAAAAAGGAGAAAGTTTCACATTGACGAGGATAATCAACGGGCTATGGAGATGCCCATCAATTGATGTCAACATGAGGAGTAGGGATTGCCATGCAACGGATGCACTAGAGCTATAAATGAATGCTCAACAAAAGAAAACTAGTGGGTGTGCATCCAACTTGCTTGCTCACGAAGACCTAGGGCATTTGAGGAAGCCCGTCGTAGGAATATACAAGCCAAGTTCTATAATGAAAAATTCCCACTAGTATGAAAAAGACAACTTATGAGACTCGCTATATGAAAAACATGGTGCTACTTTGAAGCACAAAAATATGAGACTCACTACATGAAGAACAAGGTGCTACTTTGAAGCACAAGTGTGGAAAAAGAGATAGTAACATTGCCCTTTTTATTTATTTTCTTTTTTTCCTTTTCCTTTTTCTTTTTTTTGGGCCTTTCTTTTTTTTGGCCTTTCTTCTTTTTTTTCTTTCTTTTTTCTTTGGGCAATGCTCTAATAATGATGATCATCACACTTCTATTGATTACAACATATGAATTACAACTCGAAACTAGAACAAGATATGACTCTATATGAATGCCTCCGGCGGTGTACCGGGATGGTGCACTGAATCTAGAGTGGCATGTATGAAAAATAATGCATGGTGGCTTTGCCACAAATACGATGTTAACTACATGATCATGCAATGGCAATATGACAAAAGTAAAGTATGTCATGATGATGATGAACGGAACGGTGGAAAGTTGCATGGCAATATATCTCGGAATGGCTATGGAAATGCCATAATAGGTAGGTATGGTGGCTGTTTCGAGGAAGATATAAGGAGGTTTATGTTTGATAGAGCGTATCGTATCACGGGGTTTGGATGCACCGGCGAAGTTTGCACCAACTCTCAAGGTGAGAAAGGGCAATGCACGGTACTGAAGAGGCTAGCAATGGCGGAAAGGTAAAAGTGCGTCTAATCCATGGACTCAACATTAGTCAAAAGAACTCATATACTTATTGCAAAAATTTAGAAGTCATCAAAAATCAAGTACTACGCGCATGCTCCTAGAAGGATAGATTGGTAGGAAAAGACCATCGCTCGTCCCCGACCGCCACTCATAAGGATGCACAAGCCAGGTACACTTCATGTTTCAAATTTGTTACACAACTTTAACTATACGTGCATGCTACGGGACTTGCTAACTTCAACACAGGCATTCTTTAAATTCATAATCACCCAACTAGCATGACTTTAATATCACTACCTCCATATCTCAAAACAATTATCAAGTATCAAATTGATCATAGCATCCAATTCACTTCCTATGATAGTTTTTATTATACCCAACTTGGATGCCTACCATTCTAGGACCAATTTTATAACCATAGCAAATACCATGCTGTTCTAAAAGACTCTCAAAATAATATAAGTGAAGCATGAGAGACTAGTAATTTCTACAGAAATAAGTCACCACCGTGCTCTAAAAGATATAAGTGAAGCACTAGAGCAAAAACTATCAAGCTCAAAAGATATAAGTGAAGCACATAGAGTATTCTAGCAAATTCTAATCAAGTAGGCTTCTCCCAAAAGGTATGTACAGCAAGGATGATTCTGGTAAACTAAAAAGCAAAGACTAATATAATACACAACGCTCCAAGCAAAACACATATCATGTGGCGAATAAAAATATAGCTCCAAGTAAAGTTACCAATGAACGAAGACGAAAGAGGGGATGCCTTCCCGGGGCATCCCCAAGCTTAGGCTTTTGGCTATCCTTGAATATCTTGGGGTGCCTTGGGCATCCCCAAGCTTAGGCTCTTGCCACTCCTTATTCCATAGTCCATAAAAGCTTTACCCAAAACTTGAAAATTTCACAACACAAAACTCAACAGGAAATCTTATAAGCTCGGTTAGTGAAAGAAAACAAAACCACCACATAAGGTACTGTAATGAACTCATTATTTATTTATTTTTGTGTTAAACCTACTGTAATCCAAATTATCTATGGTTTATAAATTAATGTACTAGCCATAGATGCATCGAAATAAGCGAACAACACACGAAAAACAGAATCTGTCAAAAACAGAACAGTCTGTAGCAATCTGTAACTAACACAAACTTCTGGAACTCTAAAAATCCTACCAAAATAGGAAGTCCTGCAAAATTTGTTTATTGATCAGCATCAAAAAGAAGCAACGCAAAATCAAATTTCTGTGATTTAACAAAACTAAATTCGTGCGCGCAAAGTTTCTGTTTTTCAGCAGAATCAAATCAACTATCATCATAGGTTATCCTATAGGTTCAACTTGGCACAAACACTAATTAAAAGATAAAAACACATCTAAACAGAAGGTATATGCAAGATTTATTGAATAAAAGCAAGGAAAAATATTGGATTGTCTCCCAACAAGCGCTTTTCTTTAAAGCCTTTTTAGAGCTAGGCATTGAGATTTCAATGATGCACACATGAAAGACAAGAATTGAAGCACAAAGAGAGAACTATAAAACATGTGACAAACATACTTAAGTCTAAAATACTTCCTATGCATAGGCATCTTGTAAGCAAACAAATTATCAAGGCAAGAAAAAACTAGCATATGCAAGAAAGAACAAAGAGATGATAGCAATCTCAACATGAAGAGAGGTAATTTAGTAACATGAAAACTTCTACAACCATAATTTCCTTTCTCATAATAATTACATGTAGGATCATAAGAAAATTCAACAAAATAGCTATCACATAACATATTCTCAACACGATCCACATGCATGTAAGGTTGACACTCTTTCAAAATAGTGGGATTAACATTGACTAAAGTCATGACTTCTCCAAACCCACTTTTATCAAAAATTTCATAAGATTGAACATTATCCAAATATGTGGGATCTAAAGTTGACACTCTTCCAAACCCACTTTCAATAATATTGTAAACACTATTATCAATCTCATATTGATCATGGGGCTTAAGTAAATTTTCAAGATCATAAGAAGAATCACCCCAATCATGATCATGGCAACAAGTAGTAGACATAGCAAAACTAGCATCCCCGAGCTTAGGGTTTTGCATATTATTTGCACAATTGACATCAAGAGAATTTATAGTAAAATCATTGCAATCATGCTTTTTATTCAAGGAGTCATCGTAAATCTCTTCATAAATTTCTTCATCACAATTTTTAGATTCACAAATTTCAAGCAAAACTTCATAAAGATAATCTAGTGCACAAAACTCACTAGCAATGTGTTCATCATAATTGGATCTCTTAAAAATATTAGCAAGTGGATGAGGATCCATAGATCTTAGGTTCTCTGTTTAGCAATAAATAAGCGTCTATTCCAACCAAACAAGCAAACGAAAAGGGCAAGCAAAAAGAGAGAGGAGGAGATTGGGAAAGAGAGGGCGAATAAAACGACAAGGGTGAAGTGGGGGAGAGAAAAACGAGAGGCAAATGGCAAATAATGTAAATGCAAGGGAGATGGATTTGTGATGGGTACTTGGTATGTCTTGACTTGAGCGAAGACCTCCCCGGCAACGGCGCCAGAAATCCTTCTTGCTACGTCTTGAGCTTGCGTTGGTTTTCGTCGAAGAGGAGAGGGTGATGCAGCAATAGTAGTGTAAGTATTTCCCTCAGTTTTTGAGAACCAAGGTATCAATCCAGTAGGATGCTCCTCAAAAGTCCCACGCACCTACACAAAAAAACAAGGAACTCGCAACCAACGCAATAAAGGGGTTGTCAATCCCTTCACGGCCACTTGCGAAAGTGAGATCTAATAAAGATAGTATGATAAGATAAATATATTTTTGGTATTTTATAATATAGATGAAAAAAGTAAAGATGCAAATAAAGTAGATTGGAAGCAAATATGATAAGAGATAGACTGGGGCCATAGGTTTCACTAGTGGCTTCTCTCAAGATAGCATAAGTATTACGGTGGGTGTACAAATTACTGTCGAGCAATTGATAGAAAAGCGAATAGTTATGAGATTATCTAGGCATGATCATGTATATATGCATCACGTCCGCAACAAGTAGACCGACTCCTGCCTGCATCTACTACTATTACTCCACACATCGACCGACTCGTGCCTGCATCTATAGTATTAAGTTCATAAGAACAGAGTAACGCATTAAGCAAGATGACATGATGTAGAGGGATAAACTCATGCAATATGATATAAACCCCATCGTGTTATCCTCGATGGCAACAATACAATACGTGCCTTGCAACCCTTTATGTCACTGGGTAAGGACACCGCAAGATTGAACCCAAAGCTAAGGACTTCTCCCATGGCAAGAAAGATCAATCTAGTAGGCTAAACCAAACTGATAATTCGAAGAGACTTGCAAAGATAACTCAATCATACATAAAAGAATTCAGAGAAGATCCAAATATTATTCATAGATAAACTTGATCATAAACCCACAATTCATCCGATCTCGACAAACACACCACAAAAGAGTTTACATCGAATAGATCTCCACAAGAGAGGGGGAGAACATTGTATTGAGATCCAAAAAGAGAGAAGAAGCCATCTAACTAATAACTATGGACCCGTAGGTCCGTGGTAAACTACTCACAACTCATCGGAGGGGCAAGGATGTTGATGTAGAAGCCCTCCGTGGTCGATTCCCCCTCCGGCAGAGTGCCGGCGAAGGCTCCAAGATGAGATCTCGCGGATACAGAAGGTTACGATGGTGGAAATTTTGTTTCGTCTGCCCCCGGATGTTTTCGGGGTACATAGGCTTATATAGGAGGAGGAAGTACGTCGGTGGACGCCCGAGGGGCACGCCCTATAGGGGGGGCGTGCCCTCCTATCTCGTGGGAGCCTCGGCTGCTTCTTGACTTGCACTCCAAGTCCTCTGGATCGCGTTTGAGGGAGTCCTGGACTAGGGGGTGTCCGGATAGCCGAACTATCATCATCGGCCGGACTCCAAGACTATGAAGATACAAGATTGAAGACTTCGTCCCATGTCCGAATGGGACTTTCCTTGGCGTGGAAGGCAAGATTGGCAATACGGATATGTAGATCTCCTACCATTGTAACCGACTCTGTGTAACCCTAGCCCTCTCTGATGTCTATATAAACCGGAGGGTTTTAGTCCGTAGGACAACAATCACAACAGCAATCACAACAACAATCATACCATAGGCTAGCTTCTAGGGTTTAGCCTCCTTGATCTTGTGGTAGATCCACTCTTGTACTACCCATATCATCAATATCAATCAAGAAGGAGTAGGGTTTTACCTCCATCGAGAGGGCCCGAATCTGGGTAAAAACATCGTGTCCCTTGTCTCCTGTTACCATCTGCCTAGACGCACAGTTCAGGACCCCCTACCCGAGATCCGCCGGTTTTGACACCGACATTGGTGCTTTCATTGAGAGTTCCTCTGTGTCGTCACCGATAGGCTTGATGGCTCCTTTGATCATCAACAACGACGCGGTCCAGGGTGAGACTTTTCTCCCTGGACAGATCTTCATATTCGGCGGCTTTGCACTGCGGGCCAATTCGCTTGGCCATCTGGAGCAGATTGAAAGCTACGCCCCTGGCCATCAGGTCAGATTTGGAAGCCCGCACTTCACGGCTGACATTCGCGGAGACTTGATCTTCGACGGATTCGAGCCACATCCGAGCATGCCGCACTGTCACGATGGGCATGATTTAGCTCTGCTGCCGGACAGTGCCCTGGAGGCCGCACACGAGTCCGCTCCGATCCTCAATCCGGAGCCGGCTGCCCAGATCGAGGATGGGTGGCTAGACACCGCCTCGGGGGCTGCAACCTCTATGGCGATGGAGCCGAATACTGACTTTGTCCCTTGTGAGGCTCGTGACTCCAAGGTGCCGGACTCCTCTCCGGACTCCGAACCTCCCGCGCCCCCTCCAATCGAATCCGATTGGGCGCCGATCATGGAGTTCACTGCCGCGGACATCTTTCAACACTCACCTTTTGGCGACATCCTGAATTCGCTAAAGTACCTCTCACTATCAGGAGAGCCTTGGCCGAATTGCGGTCAGGATGGTTGGGATGCGGACGACGAAGAAATTCAAAACCCACCCACCACCCACTTTATAGCCACTATCGACGATCTAACCGACATGCTAGACTACGACTCTAAAGACATCGACGATATGGATGAAGATGCCGGAGACGACCAAGAACCAGCGCCTACAGGGAACTGGAAGACCACCTCGTCATACGACATATACATGGTGGACATCCCAAAGGATGGGAATGGCGAAGAAGCAGCGGAGGAAGACTCCTCCAAGAAACAGCCCAAGCACCAGCGTCAACGGCGCCGCTCTAAATCCCGCCACAACAAGAATGGAGATTCCGGCACCGGAGATAATAACACCCCAGAGAGTGCCGAAGACAACCCCCTCCAGCAAAATTCAGCACAGGAGGACGGAGAAGCCAGCCCTCATGAGAGAGCGGCAGACGAAGAGGTAGAGGATGATAGTTACATGCCTCCCTCCGGAGACAAGGCAAGCCTCAACGACGACGAATTAGTCGTGCCCGAGGATCCCGTCGAGCAAGAGCATTTCAAACGCAGGCTAATGGCCACGGCGAACAGCCTAAAGAAAAAGCAGCAATAGCTTAGAGCTGATCAAGACCTGCTAGCCGACAGATGGACTGAAGTCCTTGCGGCCGAAGAGTATGAACTCGAACGCCCCTCCAAAAGCTACCCCAAACGCAAGTTGCTCCCCCGATTAGAGGAGGAGGCATATAAACCTGCATCACCAGCACACAATACGGCTGACCGACCACCTCGTGGCCGCGACAGAGAGGCCTCTAGGCCCCCCACCAGAACCGTACCCCAGCACCGCTCGAAAAGTACGAAGCCACGGGGGAATGCGCCGAACTTGCGAGTCATTTTGGAGGATAAGGCAAGACAATCAAGATCGATCTACGGATCGCGTGGGCGCCCCACGATGCGCGACGACGACCATCGCGCCGGATACAGCAACTTCGGCCGGGCCGAACACAGTAGGCAAAGCTCACTTGAGCTACGTCGTGATATAGCCCAATATAGAGGCGCTGCACACCCTCTATGCTTCACAGATGAAGTAATGGATCGTCAAATCCCCGAAGGGTTTAAACCCGTGAACATTGAATCCTACGATGGCACAACAGACCCCGCGGTTTGGATCGAAGACTATCTCCTTCATATCCACATGGCCCGCGGTGACGATCTTCACGCCATCAAATATCTCCCACTCAAGCTTAAAGGACCAGCTCGACATTGGCTTAACAGCTTGCCAGCAGAGTCAATTGGGTGTTGGGAAGACCTGGAAGCCGCATTCCTTGACAACTTCCAGGGCACATATGTGCGACCACCAGACACCGATGACCTAAGCCACATAATTCAGCAGCCAGACGAATGGGCCAGACAATTTTGGACACGGTTCTTAACAAAGAAAAATCAAATCGTCGACTGTCCGGATGCAGAGGCTCTCGCAGCCTTTAAACATAACATCCGCGACGAGTGGTTGGCCCGGCACCTAGGACAGGAAAAGCCGAAATCCATGGCAGCCCTCATATCACTTATGACCCGCTTCTGCGCGGGAGAGGACAACTGGCTAGCCCGCAGTAACAACCTCAGCAAAAATTCTGGCAGTCCGGATACCAAGGACCGCAATGGCAGGTCGTGTCGCAATAAAAACAAACGCCGCGTTAACGGTGATAACACTGAGGATACGACAGTCAACGCCGGATTCAGAGGCTCCAAATCCGTTCAGCGGAAAAAGCCATTCAAAAGAACTACTCTGGGTCCGTCCAATTTGGACCGAATACTCGACCGCTCGTGCCAGATACACGGCACCCCTGAAAAGCCAGCCAATCACACCAATAGGGATAGTTGGGTATTCAAGCAGGCAGGCAAGTTAATCGCCGAAAATAATGACAAGGGGCTGCATAGCGATGACGAGGAAGAGACCCGGCCTTCGAACAATAGAGGACAGAAGGGTTTCCCCCCACAAGTGCGGACGGTGAACATGATATACACAACCCACATACCCAAGAGGGAGCGGAAGCGTGCACTCAGGGACGTATACGCGATGGAGCCAGTCGCCCCGAAGTTCAACCCATGGTCCTCCTGCCCGATCACTTTTGATCGAAGGGACCACCCCACTAGTATCCGCCACGGGGGATTCGCCGCATTGGTTTTAGACCCAATCATAGATGGATTTCACCTCACTAGAGTCCTGATGGACGGCGGCAGCAGCCTGAACCTGCTTTATCAGGATACAATGCGCAAGATGGGCATAAACCCCTCAAGGATTAAACCCACAAAGACGACCTTCAAAGGCGTCATTCCAGGTGTAGAGGCCAATTGCACAGGCTCAGTCACACTTGAAGTGGTCTTCGGATCCCCGGATAACTTCCGAAGCGAGGAGTTAATCTTCGACATAGTTCCGTTCCGCAGCTGCTATCATGCTCTGCTCGGACGAACCACATTCGCAAAGTTCAACACTGTGCCGCACTATGCATACCTCAAGCTCAAGATGCCAGGCCCTCGAGGAGTCATTACGGTCAACAGAAATACTGAACGCTCCCTCCGAACGGAGGAACACCCAGCGGCTCTCGCGGCAGAAGTACAGAGCAGCCTCTTAAGGCAATTTTCGAGTCCGGCCGTTAAGCGACCGGACACGGCCAAACGCGCCCGGAGTAACCTACAACAAGATCACCTGGCACGTTCCGAGCACACGTAGCAATGCGGCCCCAACCCCAGCACTGGTCCGGCAGTAGACCCGCCAGACTCACGATGCAACAGCCAGGGGAGGAGAAAGGCTACGATGAGTATCCAGGTGGTCTCCATTACGAGCATTAAATCCGTTTTATACACCATCCCGTAGCCTACCCCTGGAGGGGGACATGTTTAATAGTCCTATCCCTTGCTTACCGCACTATTTGTATCATTCTACATTCATGGCAGTACTTCTTGAATAAACAATGCATCGCTTTTTGCTTATAATTGCATTTCTTTCTTACATATATGTTCATTTATGACACGTTGCATCCGTACACTTTGGTACGGCTAAATACACCAGGGGCTTAAGTTCCCCACATTATGGTGTGACAAGTCCGAACACTTTCACAAGTGCGGCTGAAAGATCGAGGATGTCGCCTAGAGGGGGGGTGAATAGGCGTTTTAAAATAATTACGGTTTAGGCTTGAACAAATGCGGAATAAACCTAGTGGTTAATTTGTCAAGCACAAAACCTAAAACAACTAGGCTCACCTATGTGAACCAACAACTTATGCTAAGCAATATAAGCAACTATGTGATAGCAAGATATATGACAAAGAACAATATGACTATCACAAAGTAAAGTGCATAAGTAAAGGGGCTCGGGTAAGAGATAACCGAGGCACGCGGAGACGATGATGTATCCCGAAGTTCACACCCTTGCGGATGCTAATCTCCGTTTGGAGCGGTGTGGAGGCACAATGCTCCCCAAGAAGCCACTAGGGCCACCATAATCTCCTCACGCCCTCGCACAATGCAAGATGCCGTGATTCCACTAAGGGACCCTTGAGGGCGGTCATCGAACCCGTACAAATGGAAACCCTTGGGGGCGGTCACCGAACCCGTACACTTTGGCAACCCTTGGGGGCGGTCACCGGAACCCGTCAAGATGCTCGGGGCGATCTCCACAACCTAATTGGAGACCTCGACGCTTGCCCGGAGCTTTACACCACAATGATTGACCTCCGAACACCACCAACCGTCTAGGGCACCCAAGCACCCAAGAGGAACAAGCTCAAGGGCACCAAGCACCCAAGAGTAATAAGCTTCTCAAACTTCACTTCCACGTATCACCGTGGAGAACTCAAACCGAAGCACCAAATGCAATGGCAAGGGCACACGGAGTGCCCAAGTCCTTCTCTCTCAAATCCCACCGAAGCAACTAATGTTAGGGAGGAAAATAAGAGGAAGAACAAGAAGGAGAACACCAAGAACTCCAAGATCAAGATCCAAGGGGTTCCCTTCACATAGAGGAGAAAGTGATTGGTGGAAATGTGGATCTAGATCTCCTCTCTCTTTTCCCTCAAAAACTAGCAAGAATCCATGGAGGGATTGAGAGTTAGCAAGCTCGAAGAAGGTCAACAATGGGGGAAGAACACGAGCTCAAAGGATAAGGTTCAATGGGGAAGAAGACCTCCTTTTATAGGACCTCCCGAATCCAACCGTTATGTGCTCAGGTCGTGCACAAGCGGTACTACCGCTTGGAGGAGCGGTGCTACCGCTTAGCACGCTCAAAACAGCCCAAACGATAGAGAAAACACGAGTTTTTGGTCTGGGGCGGTACTACCGCTTAGGAGCATCGGTAGTACTGCTCTGGAGCGGTAGTACCGCTCAGGAGCCGCGGTAGTACCGCTCTAGAGCGGTAGTAAAAAATTACATCCGCTCTAGTCGCGGTAGTACCGCTGCAGCCTTCACCAAAACAGCCACACCTTTTGCAAATGGACTCCGAATTCGATGAAACCAAGTTTGTTGGAAAGCTAGTGACAAGGGCTAACACAATATTGAAAGAAATACCAATAATAAGCAAATGAGAAAAGTCCCAAAAGAAAATGGTGAGAACCCTTCCTCGAAGAAGACCGGTAAAACCTCCAACACCGAAAACATCATAGAAGACGCATGCAAACTCCGTTTTCGATGAACTCAAGCTTGTCATAAAGATGACCATAAGCTCTAAGACTCACAAAGAGAATCAAACAAGGACCAAGAAACATGATGCAAGGATGCAATGGTTTGAGCTCTCGACGAACGATACGATCAAGCTACTCACTTGAGAGCCCCCCTTGATAGTACGGCTATCGATCCTATAACCCGGTCTCCCAACTACCACCATGAGACCGGTTAAATAGAAAACCTATCAAGGGCAAACCTTTGCCTTGCACATGGTCCACTTGAGCTAGATGATGATGATCTTGACTCCCTCAAGTTGGACCACCTTTCTTTATTGCATTGGCTCGATCAAGACTAGATGATTGCTCCCCCATAGTCACTATGGGTGAGCGACTCTTCGGCACATCTTCACAAGACCATTGACACCATAATGGATGGCAAGATTAAAACTTGATTGCTCCCCCATACTCCATTATGGGTGAGCCACTCTTTGTGTTGCTCCACTTGAACTTGCACACTGCAAACTTAATGACGATCACCACTTGATGTCATCCTCCATGGGTTGTATGGGATCTTCCTCTTGACGCAAGACCATGGAAACATACCTAACCCCAGAAAGAACTCTCACGTAGACCATGGGTTAGTACACAAAGCATAATGGACAATGCTTACCATACCATGGGAACACTTGGTCCCACTCGGTACATCTTCTATGCTTTGTGAGTTGATCAACTTGATTCACTCTTGACTTAGTCTTGATCAACCTTGAATCTTTCCAACTCTCTTCATTTGGATGATGTATTGAAGGTAAATATGAATGATCACACAATCTTCTTCTTCAAGACATGCTTGCAATAAGCTCAACACTCACATTACCAATCTTTGGATAATTCCTTAATAGCACCTTGGTCAACCCATAAACTCCTTGAAACCAACACATGGACGTCAAGAAATGCCTATGGAAACATCCTTCAAATATAAATCGATGCAACCATTAGTCCATAGAGAATGTCATCAATTACCAAAACCACACATGGGGGCACCGCATGTCCTTTCAATCTCCCCCATTTTGGTAATTGATGACAATCACTTTCAAGAGAGTTTATATAAGGAATTATGCATCACAATGCAATGAAACAACTAATGATGCAGGAGAATGAGATGCAAATGCTTAGGACCAAAACCAAAGCAAGGAGAAAACTCAGAAGACTTCTCCACAAAACTCTATGAAACTCCTCCCCCATTGGCATCGATTGCCAAAATGGGTGAAAAGCTGAGAAGGCCAAAATAAAAGGTGTTCCTCCATAAATTGTGTATTTCTCAACAAGAGAGTGGAATGCAATACACATATCCAACTGCCAATACTTGGAGGAAGACAAACTATATTGAGGCCCAAAGATTGCAACAAAAAGATATGACACAAAGACATAACAAAGAGAGACACAAGCAATCAGAAGATACCAATTGAAGCAAGCAATCAACGGATATCAATTGAACCAACTAAACCAATGATCCTACATGCCACAAGAATAAAGATATTATGATAAACGCAAAGGAGTGTTCTAAAGAAACTAGAGAAGCTCCCCATGATTTGTGCACACATAAGAATTTTTTTATTTGAATACAAAGTTCACAAAATAGGATCATAGCTCCCCCAAAATCAATAGAAACTCACATCCAGTGCAAGTGAGCATATAGGAAACAAAGCCTAGCGCTTGCAACAAGCACATGGTTGAGCAACATGTAAAAGAGGCAACTTAAGAATAGGCTCAACCAGAATGATGTGTGTGAGTCATGGCGAAGCACTTGAGAGGACTAAAATTAGGATGAGCATTAAGCATCAACATAGTCTTGAAATAATGAGGCACACGGTGCAAGGCCTATCATTCCCACACACACAACTAGCAAATGGGTTCACAAGCTTACTAATAAGCATATAAAGAACTTATGCTTGTGACAACCCGTGGTGAAGATAGAAGATGAAAGCCTCATCAAGACGAGGGATGCCAATTAAGATGGCAAAAGCCTTGTAAAGATAAGCATGAGGAAAAAAATCTTCACCACACAAGAGTGCATCAAGATGCAATGATAGAGGACATGCACTCAAGGCAAAAGCTTTCACGGAGCCACCAAAGAAATAACATAAGAAAGACAAGGTGGGCGTGAAAGAAAGGATATCAACTAGAGATGTAATTTCTCTCAAGTGTATAAGGTTCTATGTAGACGAAATCATGATGATATATATATCTACAAATAAGGATGTACACCCGAAATAGTTACACCACGAAGGAACAAGATATCCACAAGGAAGTCATAAATATACCAATAAGATATTTGCTTGAAAGCATAGCACTTGGCTAGATATGGTCTTATTGTATATAAATGAAGTCCAAACACACATCCATCAAGGGCATCACAACTAGCAACAGAGATCATCATTGGGATGCTTTGAGAAAGGAAACAAGTACCACAAGATATGAAATGAATATCATGCCAAGATACAGCCTACACAAGGTTGAATGCAAGAGAGGAAAGCATGAATAGATACTTGTTACCGAGATATCATTGGAAGGATGTAGTAGATACCAATTGAAGGTAGATAGTAGTTCATTGATCATCCTAGCTTGACTCCAATATGCACATGGTGACAACACCTTCCTTGTGAGTGAGTCGAGCATCCAATGCATCTCCAAATGTTCCTAGAAGAACAACACAAACTAAACGGTACCCAAACTCATCGGGACCAAATAGTTAGAAACACCAATACATAGGACAAACTCCACATAAATATGTGCATATAGATATGAAAATGAATTTCATGCACATCTCATCCAAATTGAGACTAGGTGGAGTTTCCCCTATATATTGAGTCAAAGAAAGAAAGCATGCCAAATGAAACACATGAAGTAAACATGCATGCTCAAGACTTTCAAAACCCGAAACAAAAAGACAAAGAAATTCCAAGTGAAAAGGATACTAAATGGAGAAATCATCACTTGGAAGATATCATTAAAGATACATCAAGGAATGAGATATCCATTGATACACACTAAACTAACAATGTCAAACTCCCAAAGAGAGGATGGTTCCAAACAAACAAAGCCCTCAACAAAGTTTCATGATGGCACAAAGTACCAAAAAGAAATGGCTTGCCTTCCACCAAAACACACTTGATAAGGATCACAAGAAGAGTGTTCTGAAGAAAATAGAATAGCTCCCCCACGAGTTGTGCATTATATAGGATTTGTATTTGAATACAAAATGCACAAGGTGGGATCACCGCTTTCACTATATCTAGAAAACACTAGACAAGAACAAGAAATAAACAAGATCCACAAGTGGTATGGAAGACAACGGGAGTTGACACAATCCTTGGCAAAAGAAGAGGCAAGTAAGACAAAAGCCAATGTAAAGATGATTAATAAATTCTACCACACATAAATGACTACCAATTGTCAAAAGACAAGAAGTAGATGGAAAGAATTCCCGGTGGTAGATAGCAAGGATATCCAACATCATCTTCACACCACACACAAGCAGATTGCAACTTGTAGAGCTAACATGCCACCTAGGAACAATATAATCTACAATATCAACACTAGGTGACAATATCTCAAAATTACACATTTTCTAGGCTAGTAATATACATAGCATATTACTCCCCCATAATGTGATACCAGTGAAGAAAACTTAACAAGAGGCAATAAAGAGGATCCAACAAGAGATAATTAATGGACAATTTAGAATTTGAATTTCTCATGAGAAGACATACCACATAATGAATAGATAATCTTGTAATATCAATACTAGATGGTATTCCTCATGTACACACACTTATAGGAGTGTGAGGTGCACAAAGCACATCACTCCCCAATAATGGGATATTCCATTAATCTCTCACAAGAGCCAACTAAGATACAAAGAAGATGCACAAAGGCTCAACACACAACTCACACGTACATGAAGTGCACACCAACATACATAAGCAAGTTGGAAGCGCAACATATACAAACACATGCAAGGAACAAAACCAAAACATGCAAGGGGGCAACTAACTTTCAAAGTAAACAATTTAAGTACAAGTTACCGCAAGGAGGCACATTGGATATAAGATAGAAACTTGATAATCCAATTAACTTGGCTTGTGACAAAAAGAATGATGAAGTCCCCTTAATTCTTCATAGTGTAGCCAAGTCTCCAATGCCCACCAAAAACACCTATTGATCAAGTTTGAGCTTGTTGGTCCCCAACCAAGTTGGGTCCTAAGAGGTTAGTCACAATAGGCTTGGCTACCCAAATGGTTCTTTTCTTGACACCACTTTGAGTACCAACAAACTTGGCAAACACATTGGCAACCTTATCCTTCCCAAGAGAATAGATATCATCAATAATAATTGGGTTGGATAAGTTACCACTAGTGCATGAAGAAGTGATGTGACCTTTCTCACGACATAAGTAGCAACGTCTACTCTTCACTTTCTTCTCACTTGATTTTTCCACAAGAGAAGCATTAGCTTGAGTCTTCTTGGGAAGTGGCCTTTCTTCAACTTGAGGTTGAGCATGAGATTGAACTTGTGCCCTCTTCCCTTGTTGCTTGACACTAATGGCCTTCTTCTTCAATGGGCAAGATCTAACATGATGCCCTTCTACTTTGCACTTGAAGCAAACAATCTTGGCCGAATTCTTGACTTGTTCTTGGCCCTTCTTTTTGTTCATGTTGGACTTCTTCTTCTTATTGGAGTTGAATCCAAGTCCACCTTTGTCATTGGGGGATTTTTGCACACTCAAGATATTGTTGAGTGCGGATTTCCCTTCATGACACTTTTTCAAGTATTTCTTCAAAGAAGTGACTTGGGCCTTGAGCTCTTTGATTTCCTCTACATGGTTAGTCTCAACACAAGTACTAGAGGAAGTATAAGCTTCATCGTTAGAGCAACAAGGCAAGGAAAGCAATTCATCACAAGATGTACCAACATTGTGAGTAGATGAATTACAAGGACTAGCACATGGCAATATACTATTTTGACTAGAAGTAGTGCTAGTATCCACATGAGGCTCACTAGATGTTACCTTAGCAATCATGGCCTCATGAGCTATCTTTAGCACACTATGGGATACTAGAAGATCATCATGAGAGCTTGAGAGATTTTCATGACTTTCTTCCAATTTCCCATAATTGCAAGATAGCACCTCAAGTTGAGCCCGTAGCTCAACATTCTCCTTCAAAATGGATGCTTCATAAGTAATAGAATTAGTAGCACAAGCATCATCATTAACAACAAGAGGAGAAGGCAACTTGGCATGCTCTTTTAAATAAGAAGCTTCAAGTTGAGCATGAGACTCGGTGAGTTTGATGAGCTCACCCTCGATGACCCTTGAGCCATTTTCGAGGTGCTCAAAATCCTCAAGGAGTCTAGCATGAGCAACTTCAAGCTTAGCATTTTTAGTTTAAAAAACATTGGCCACCTCAAGGGCTCTATCAGTAGATTCCTTCACTCTAGACAATTCTAGAGCAAAAGTCTCCTCAAGAGATTCCTTGGTGGTTTGTTCAAGTTCAAGAGCTTGAGAGAGGTCCGCAATCTCATTAGCGTAATCACGCCCATGACCTTCCATTTTATCAATGGTGACCTCATGCTCCTCAAGACGAGATTCCAACTCATCAATATATTTCTTGCTCTCAATAGCAATGGACATAATTTACATGAAGTTGGAACGAGCAATTTTATTTTTATGAAGAGCTTTAAAAACCATTTCCCCCTTAATTTTTAAGGAGGCAACATTATCATTCTATTCATCATTATCCTCATCATCATTAGCATCAACATCATCATAAAGAGACATATTGGGGTACAAAGTAGGAGATACCTTTGACGCCTTAGCCATAAGGAAAAACGCAATAGATGATGATGTAGGATCCCTTGAGGCACCATTAAACACCACATCTTGTTCCATGGAGTGTTCGGTTTCCTCTACATTGTTAGCACAACAATTCGAGGAAATAGATGCATTTTTATCATGGCAACAAGACATAGAAAGCATATCATCATGATATTTAGTCAAGCAATTTCTACATGATATGCAAGGACTATCAACACAAGCATGTGAAACATTTGGAGTGCTCGAAGTGTTAAAGCCCAAAGAGGGAGCATTGCAATAATATAGTGATGAAGGATCATCCACAATAAGCATACTATCATCATTGCAATGACCAACACTACTCACCATATCATTACCTTGTGGCAAACCACATGTAGGTGAAGTAGAAGAAGTTGAGAAGACTATATGACCGGAGGTGGAGGGAGAACAACCATCCCCACAAATCTTGGACACACCATATTTATCTTGAAGCTTTGTCCATAACTCATGAGCATCCCGGAACGGCATGAGTTGAAATATAACTACATTGCTCAAAGCATCGAAAAGCACATTAGAGGCTTGAGCATTGAGATAAGAGTTTCTCTCATCCTCTAAAGATAATCTTTGGGGATCCTTTGGAGGAGAAAAACCCATATCTACAATTCGCTCTAAATTTGGGTCCATGACCCTAAAGAGATTAAGCATGCGAATTACCCAAACATCAAAATTTGTGCCATCGAAACTGAGAGTGTCAAAGAATCCTAATCCTCTAGTCGACATCTTTACTCTCTAGGCGGTTAAGCCCAACAAAGAGAGATGAGGCTCTGATACCAATTGAAAGATCGAGGATGTCG
The DNA here is from genome assembly GCA_963921465.1 of Triticum timopheevii. Taxonomy (NCBI): domain Eukaryota; kingdom Viridiplantae; phylum Streptophyta; class Magnoliopsida; order Poales; family Poaceae; genus Triticum; species Triticum timopheevii. The sequence continues at coordinate 114,414,311 of OY997270.1, forward strand.
CCTAGAGGGGGGTGAATAGGCGTTTTAAAATAATTACGGTTTAAGCTTGAACAAATGCGGAATAAACCTAGCGGTTAATTTGTCAAGCACAAAACCTAAAACAACTAGGCTCACCTATGTGCACCAACAACTAATGCTAAGCAATATAAGTAACTATGTGATAGCAAGATATATGACAAAGAACAATATGACTATCACAAGTGCATAAGTAAAGGGGCTCGGGTAAGAGATAACCGAGGCACGCGGAGACGATGATGTATCCCGAAGTTCACACCCTTGCGGATGCTAATCTCCGTTTGGAGCGGTGTGGAGGCACAATGCTCCCCAAGAAGCCACTAGGGCCACCGTAATCTCCTCACGCCCTCGCACAATGCAAGATGCCGTGATTCCACTAAGGGACCCTTGAGGGCAGTCACCGAACCCGTACAAATGGCAACCCTTGGGGGTGGTCACCAAACCCGTACACTTTGGCAACCCTTGGGGGCGGTCACCGGAACCCGTCAAGATGCTCGGGGCGATCTCCACAACCTAATTGGAGACCCCGACGCTTGCCCGGAGCTTTACACCACAATGATTGAGCTCCGAACACCACCAACCGTCTAGGGCGCCCAAGCACCCAAGAGGAACAAGCTCAAGGGCACCAAGCACCCAAGAGTAATAAGCTTCTCAAACTTCACTTCCACGTATCACCGTGGAGAACTCAAACCGATGCACCAAATGCAATGGCAAGGGCACACGGAGTGCCCAAGTCCTTCTCTCTCAAATCCCACCGAAGCAACTAATGCTAGGGAGGAAAATGAGAGGAAGAACAAGAAGGAGAACACCAAGAACTCCATGATCAAGATCCCAGGGGTTCCCCTCACATAGAGGAGAAAGTGATTGGTGGAAATGTGGATCTAGATCTCCTCTCTCTTTTCCCTCAAAAACTAGCAAGAATCCATGGAGGGATTGAGAGTTAGCAAGCTCGAAGAAGGTCAACAATGGGGGAAGAACACGAGCTCAAAGGATAAGGTTCAATGGGGAAGAAGACCCCCTTTTATAGGACCTCCCGAATCCAACCGTTATGTGCTCAGGTCGTGCACAAGCGGTACTACCGCTTGGAGGAGCGGTACTACCGCTTAGCACGCTCAAAACAGCCCAAACGAAAGAGAAAACACGTGTTTTTGGTCCGGGGCGGTACTACCGCTTAGGAGCCACGGTAGTACTACTCTGGAGCGGTAGTACTGCTCAGGAGCCGCGGTAGTACCGCTCTAGAGCGGTAGTAAAAAATTACATCCGCTCTAGTCGCGGTAGTACCGCTGCAGCCTTCACCAAAACAGCCACAACTTTTGCAAACGGACTCCAAATTCGATGAAACCAAGTTTGTTGGAAAGCTAGCGGCAAGGGCTAACACAATATTGAAATAAATACCAATAATAAGCAAATGAGAAAAGTCCCAAAAGAAAATGGTGAGAACCCTTCCTCGGAGAAGACCGGTAAAACCTCCAACACCGAAAACATCATAGAAGACGCATGCAAACTCCATTTTCGATGAACTCAAGCTTGTCATAAAGATGACCATAAGCTCTAAGACTCACAAAAAGAATCAAACAAGGACCAAGAAACATGATGCAAGGATGCAATGGTTTGAGCTCTCGATGAACGATACGATCAAGCTACTCACTTGAGAGCCCCCCTTGATAGTACGGCTATCGATCCTATAACCCGGTCTCCCAACTACCACCATGAGACCGGTAAAATAGAAAACCTATCAAGGGCAAACCTTTGCCTTGCACATGGTCCACTTGAGCTAGATGATGACGATCTTGACTCCCTCAAGTTGGACCACCTTTCTTGATTGCATTGGCTCGATGAAGACTAGATGATTGCTCCCCTATAGTCACTATGGGTGAGCGACTCTTCGGCACATCTTCACAAGACCATTGACACCATAATGGATGGCAAGATTCAAACTTGATTGCTCCCCCATACTCCATTATGGGTGAGCCACTCTTTGTGTTGCTCCACTTGAACTTGCACACTGCAAACTTGATGACGATCACCACTTGATGTCATCCTTCATGGGTTGTATGGGATCTTCCTCTTGACGCAAGACCATGGAAACATACCTAACCCCACAAAGAACTCTCACGTAGACCATGGGTTAGTACACAAAGCGTAATGGACAATGCTTACCATACCATGGGAATACTTGGTCCCACTCGGTACATCTTCTATGCTTTGTGAGTTGATCAACTTGATTCACTCTTGACTTAGTCTTGATCAACCTTGAATCTTTCCAACTCTCTTCATTTGGATGATGTATTGAAGGTAAATATGAATGATCACACAATCTTCTTCTTCAAGACATGCTTGCAATAAGCTCAACACTCACATTACCAATCTTTGGATAATTCCTTAATAGCACCTTGGTCAACCCATAAACTCCTTGAAACCAACACATGGACTTCAAGAAATGCCTATGGAAACATCCTTCAAATATAACTCGATGCAACCATTAGTCCATAGAGAATGTCATCAATTACCAAAACCACACATGGGGGCACCGCATGTCCTTTCAGCGGCACCCCAAACTTATAGCATTATATGCATCGGCTCCGAATCATGTCTTGGGTCAATAGTTGGGTTTCCCCGGCTCCCATGTTTTGGTACCTTACGTTCTGTTGTATCGGCTAAGGTAGCACTGGGAGAACCACTGCGATTGCGCCCCGGTTGAGCTGGGCGAGCGCCTCAGTGGAGAAAGCTAAAACTGACCGTCATGATAAGGCGAGAGCTGGTCGCTGTTCGAGAGGTTTTTTCGAGTCCCTAAAGACTTATGCCGCTTAGAGCGAGGAACCGGCTTTGTCCGGCCCAGGCGTGGATAGCGCCCCGAACTCGGTCTTCCGAACACTAGGGGCTTCGCCGAAATTTAAAATTATAGAATTCTATGGCTAAGTGAGAGTGTTTAAGCATTATAAATCTGGTTGCCTCGTTCGTTGTGTTGAACGCCTCCCTAGATGGACCCAAAAATGGGAACAAGAGCGCTCAAGTTTATCCCGAACACCCCAGCACTTGTGGCATGGGGGCTGAAGCCGACGACTTGCCATCTCTCAGATTTGATAAACGGCCGCACATAAGGTAATATTTTAAATTAACAAGCGTTGCTTAGCGCATATGAACAAAGTTTTCAGCGCACAAGATAACAAAATGCGAGTCTACTCAAATATTACATCTTTGGAGCACTCACCCACAATCATGCGGGCACCCTTCAGGACACTCTTATAATACATTTAGGGCGTACGATACTCCTTGCCCGCCGGCGGCGCATCCGTCAGAAGCTTCTCAGCGTCCATCCTGCCCCAGCGCACCTTTGCACGGGCAAGGGCCCGACGGGCACCTTCAATGCAGGCGAAGTGCTTGACGACTTCAACCCAGGGACACGCGTCCACCAGCCGCCGCACCAGGCCAAAGTAGCTCCCAGGCATGGCCTCCTTGGGCCACAGCCGAACTATGAGGCCCTTCATGGCCTGTTCGGCTACCTTGTGGAGCTCGACCAGCTGCTTCAGCTGGTCGCTAAGGGGCACCGGATGTCCGGCCTCAGCATACTGAGACCAGAAGACCTTCTCCGTCAAGCTCCCCTCCTCGGCCCGGTAGAAAGCGGCAGCATCGGACACGCTGTGGGGCATATCTGCGAACGCTCCTGGAGAGCTCCGAATTCGGGTAAGTAATAGGTAGTTCACATTCACATGCTTGCTTTGCATGAAAAATGCCTTACCCGCCGCTATCTTCTTCAACGCCTCGATTTCCTGGAGGGCCTTGTGGGCTTCGGCCTTAGCGGCTTTGGCACTCTCAAGAGCCGAGGCAAGCTCGGACTCTCGAGTCTTTGAGTCGCGCTCCAAACCCTCATGTTTTTCCATGAGAGCCTGGAGCTCTTGCCGCACCTCCGCCACCCGCGCCTCCTGCTTCTCTCGCTCGGCTCGCTCCGCGGCCACATTGCGTTCGGCCACAGACACCGCCTCCTTCAGGGTCGCCACTTTGTTCGTGGCCCCTGGAGTACCCGCGTTATCCTTGTTATTTCTCTTGCAACCAAATCCTTTTCTGTAAGGTACAAATTTAATACGGTGTTGCTCACCTTCCTTGTCCTCGAGCTGTTCTTGGCATGGCCGAGCTCGCTCTGGACCGCTCGAGGCTCTGCTTCAAAGTATTGACCTCCGCAGTCAGTGCGGCAGAGGTCAGCAACGCAGCCTGCAATCCCATATTGACATATTTTTTAGAACTCCTGCGTATATCTTTTCAGATCATCAGTCCGGCTTTTCTTTCCGAACACCGAACCGAGCATCAGGAGCTACTGTCTATTACATATCTTAAAATTCTTACCTCAAAGCCTGTTAGAAGGCTGCTGCAGGCTTCGGTCAGCCCGCTCTTGGCAAGTTGAACCTTTTGAATCACCGCACTCATGACAGTGCGGCGTTCTTCTTCGATGGAAGCGCCGTTGAGCGCCTCCAGCAAGTTATCCGGCGCCTCCGGTTGGACAGAGGCCGCCGGTGTCACAGTCTTGCCCTTCTTACGAAGGGGCCGCTCGCCGGACTCCGGAACCACTGTAGGTTCCAGCGCGGAGTCCGGTGCAGAGTCCGGGGGTTGCCTTGCGGCACCTCCGGGGCCTCCTCCTCCTGGCGGGTCCCTTCCCGGGATCCCACCTCGACTTCGTCAGCGTCACGGGGGGTCGAGGCAGTCGAAAGAGAATCCATATCCGACGTATCCAAGGACCCGCTCGACAAAGCGGAAAGATCATCCTTGGCCGGACTACAGGTCGTATGCGGCATTAGAAAGACATCGTGTGGCAAAAAGAAAAATTATAAATTATCTAGGAGTCCGGATACTTACGATCTCGCCAGGGGCTCGGCCCTTGAGGGCCACTCCTCGTCGCCATTGCCGACGTTGGCGGAGCAGTCCGGGGGAAGGGTCCTTCCCTTCTTGGACCCTTCGGCCTCCCTCGTTCGGGAGGCCTTCCTCTTCTTCTCCCCCCCCCCCCGCTCGGGGAGAGGCCTCTTTCTTCTCCTCCTCGTCTTCGGGGGAGGAGTCCACGTTGGAGTCATCAGACAATGAGTCCGATATCACCTGACGCCGGGAACTCCTTGACAGTTAACCTGTCCGGACGTCTTCTGCCAGTCCTGTTAAAGGTATCGGGAGTTTAGATCCCGCATAGAGTCAAACTATGGAAAAAATGAGTGTCCCGTAAAGGATAACATAGCTTACCTCGCCGGCCGGGCGCTGCGTGCTGAATCCGCGATCTTCGGTTGCGGATGCGGGAGCTTCGGCGCCCTTGAACAGCACCCTCCAGGCAGCTTCATACGTCGTGTCGAAGAGCCCGCTCAAAGTCCGGTGCTGTGCCGGATCAAACTCCCACAAATTGAAGGCCCGTTGCTGGCAGGGGAGAATCCGGTAGACGAGCATGACCTGGATCACATTGACAAGCTTAAGCTTCTTGTTCACCAGGGTATGGAGACAGGACTGGAGTCCGGTCAACTCTTCCGAACTGCCCCATAACAAGCCCTTCTCTTTCCAGGAGGTGAGCTGCATGGGGATGCCAGATCTAAATTCGAGGGCCGCTGCGCATTTAGGGTCACGCGGCTCGGTGATGTAGAACCACCCCGATTGCCACCCTTTGACGGATTCCACGAAGGCACCCTCTAGCCAAGTGACGTTGGGCATTTTTCCCACCATGGCGCCTCCGCACTCCGCTTGGCTGCCCTTCACGACCTTCGGCTTGACATTGAAGGTCTTTAGCCACAAGCCGAAGTGGGGATGGATGCAGAGGAAGGCCTCACACACGACGATAAACGCCGAGATATTGAGGATGAAATTTGGGGCCAGATCGTGGAAATCTAGGCCGTAGTAGTACATGAGCCCCCGGACGAAGGGGTGGAGTGGGAAGCCCAGTCCGCAGAGGAAGTGGGGAAGGAATACGACCCTCTCATGGGGCCTGAGGGTGGGGGTGAGCTGCCCCTCGTCAGGCAGCCAGTGCGCGATGTCGCTGGACAGGTATCCGGCGCTGCGCAGCTTCTTGATGTGCCCCTCCGTAATGGAGGAGGCCATCCACTTGCCTCCCGCTCCGGACATGGCTGGAAAGGGTCGAGGTGAGATGTGCGGACTTGGGCGCTAGAGCTCGAGTGCACGGAGATGGATAAGCAAAGGAGGAAGAAGGCATAGGTAAAGGAGGTGGATCCTTATCCCCTTATATATGGGCGGATGAAACTATGCGTCCCTACTAGCCTGGTAAAACTCGCTTATCTCCCAAGCGCCGTAATCAATGACGCGGTTGGGTTACCCACGTCCGTATTGATGGGAATCCCGGAATAAGAGGAACACGATCTCTGCTTCGACAAGACGTGCCAAGAAAACCGCTTCGCTAAACGCGCTGAGGCGGTATAATAAAAATGATTCAAGTAAAGGCTTGGTAGTGGTGTGACGTCACGCCACAAAATACGTCAGCAGATTGAAGTTGTGTAAATATTATTCTCTCTACGGTGGTATGTGGAATTTATTTTGCAGAGCCAGACACTATCCTGGTGTTCACAATCTTCTATGAATTATTCGGAGGAGGAACCCGCCTTGCAATGCCGAAGACAATATGCGCGCCGGACTCGTCGTCATTGAAGCCTGGTTCAGGGGCTACTGAGGGAGTCCTGGAATAGGGGGTGTCCGGATAGCCGAACTATCATCATCGGCCGGACTCCAAGACTATGAAAATACAAGATTGAAGACTTCGTCCCGTGTCCGGATGGGACTTTCCTTGGCGTGGAAGGCAAGCTTGGCAATATGGATATGTAGATCTCCTACCATTGTAACCGACTCTGTGTAACCCTAGCCCTCTCCGGTGTTTATATAAACCGGAGGGTTTTAGTCCGTAGGACAACAATCACAACAACAATCATGCCATAGGCTAGCTTCCAGGGTTTAGCCTCCTTGATCTCGTGCTAGATCCACTCTTGTACTACCCATATCATCAATATCAATCAAGCAAGAGTAGGGTTTTACCTCCATCGAGAGGGCCCAAACCTGGGTAAAAACATCGTGTCCCTTGTCTCCTGTTACCATCCGCATAGACGCACAGTTCGGGACCCCCTACCCGAGATCCGCCGGTTTTGACACCGACAACGTTCGTTACAAAAATCACGCTCCCGAAGGTTTCATTCTGTTTGAACTCCGTTTGATATTCCTTTTCTTCGAAATACTGAAATAGGCAAAAAAAATAGCAATATGGGCTGGGCCTCCAGTTAGTAGGTTAGTCCCAAAAATGATATAAATGTGTAAAATAAAGCCCATAAACATCCAAAAGGGGTAATATAATAACATGGAACAATCAAAAATTATAGATACGTTGGAGACGTATCATTAATACACAGCCTCCACTTCCTGTTTGCCTTGCGCACCACCACCGGATTGGCCAACCACGTTTGATGGAGCACTCCCCTCACCAAGCCTCCTGCTTCCAACTTCCTGATCTCCTCTGTGATGAACTCCTGCCGTTCCAAAGCTTGCTTCCTAACCTTCTGCTTGACGGGTCGCGCAGGGGGCAGACAGCAAGATGGTGCTCAATCACTTCCCTGGGAACGCCGAGGATGTCGGATGCTTGCCATGCAAACAAATCAGCATTCGCCCGCAGGAAAGTGACGAGCGCGCTTTCCTATTTGCTATCGAGGGTGGAGCTTATGGTGAAAGCCCCTCCCATGCCATCCTCCTTGACGGACACCTTCTTGGTCTCTGGTGGCGCAGCTCTGGATTTCTTGCTCTTGCCGGTGGAGCTCTCTGGCACGTCCTTTATGGTAGCACAACACTCCGAAGAGGTGTGCTTGCCGGAGTGGGTGCAAGAGGTCTTGATGGTCTTCTTCTTCCCTCCCATGGCTTCAGCGGTAGAAGCAAGTGCCTTGGCGGCAGCTGCTACAACTGCTTCCCGATAGAGTAGGTCGGCGCAGATCAACGCATCCTTCTTGTCGCAGGGAACGGTGATGATGGTTATCAGCCCAGGCATCTTCAGCGTGTTGTAGGCGTAATGCGACGCCGCCATAAACTTGGCTAGTGTCGGGCGGCCGAGGATCCCATTGTAGGGCAAAGGGATCTCGGCTACATCAAAGACAATCCTCTTCGTCCTGTAGTTCAACTCGCCTCCAAACGTCACAGGCAACGTGACCTTCCCCTTCGGCTGACTCCTTCCCGGGTTGACCCCTTGAAACATGCCCATCTCCTCGAGGTCTCCGTCAGGAATTTGCAGCCTTTTGATCACAATGGGCGAGATCAAGTTCAGACCGGCCCCGCCGTCAACCAGCATCTTGTTCACCTTTAGGTTGCATATCGTTGGTGATACCAACAATGGCAAACACCCGACCGCAGTTCTGCGATCAGGGTGATCCTCGGCGTCAAAAATGATGGGTGTGCTGGACCACTTCAGCAGCTTCTGAGCATCGAACAATGGCTCCGCAGCTGTTATCTCACGCGCCTACTGCTCTGAGCTGGCGGTGAGAAGTGTGCAGCGAGGCGCCACCATCGATGCACATGGCCTCCATAGCATTCTAAAACTCGTGCTCGTCGGACTCATCGTCCTCATCATGATCGTCGTCTTCCTGCTTCTTGTCGTGGCCCCGAGCGGGCCTCTCTTGTTGGTTATCCTTGCCGCAACGGCCTCCTTGGCCGCCACGCTTCTTGTCGGATCCTTCGGCACCATCCTAACCCTTCTCCTTGTCCCACCTCTCATAGTCGGCCTTTTGCTTCTCAGCAAGCAGCTATACTTGTCGGCAGTTCTGGAGGTCATGGCCCTTGGTGGGGTGGATCTTGCAGTATTGCTTGTCGGAGCCTCCTGGCTTGTCGGTAGCCGCCAAGGCCCGGCAAGCGGCGCACCCGGCAATCTCCTTGCAGGCATCGTCTGCCTTGGCCTTCTTGACAGCGCCGGTGTCATCGAATCCCTCAAGAGCAAGCACGACCTTGCCCTTGCGTTTCCTGTTGCGACGCCGACCCTTCTTCGTTGGGGCAGTGGTGTCTTCGTCGGTAGAGTCGGTTTCCATGCCGGCGTCCTCGTCGGGGTACTTCCTCCCCTCTTCAGCCCGAGCGCATCTATCGGCCAGAACATAGAGTTCGTCCACATACTTGACCTTGTTCATCGCCAGCTCTTCACGCATCTTGCGGTTACCCACATTCTGATGGAACGCGCTGATCACGGCGGCAGGATGAACATCTGGGATGTTGTATTGTACCCGGCTGAACCTCTGTATGTACTTGCGCAGGTTTTCACCTTCCTTCTAGGGAATGATATGCAAATCACTCGCCTGGCCATGAGCTTGGTGGCCTCCGGTGAAGGCACCAACGAACTCATGACACAGATCCGACCAAGAAGAAATGGAATCCGCCGGCAAGTGCATCAACCAAGACATGACATTGGGTTTCAGGGCCAACGGGAAGTAATTGGCAAGCACCTTGTCATCACGAGCTCCAGCGGCTTGCATCGCGATGGTGTAGATGCCGAGGAACTCCGATGGGTGGGTCTTGCCGTTGTACTTTTCGCCAACGTCGGGCTTGAACGTACGGTGGGACAGCCACTAGAACTGCCGCTGCGGGTAAAGGCCGGGCAACCCACCTCGTAAGGCAGGACGCCAGAGCCTCCCGGTGGTGGGTGGTCCATAGCGGCCCCGCCCGCCTATCTGACTGGTGGCGTGTATTGCGCCGACGCTCGATGGTGGTTCGAGCGTCTTCATGGGATTGCTCCCGAAGAATTTGGCGCTGGTCATGGTGGGTCCGTGGGTTGGACGACGCTATGGAAATGTTATCACAAGCGTCGTCACGATGGATCGACACCCGCGGTGCTTGGCGTGGAGGAGGAGAGTGCACCGTTATTGCAGCACCTCCGGCCCCTCCACCGCTGGCATGCGGTGGTTCGACAAAGCGCCGGCCTGAGGGCCCTGCTGGCCGTGGCTCGTCTTGGTTGGCGACACCGACAAGGCTCCGGATGGTGGCCCTCCACTCATCGAGCTTTTCCACAGCAGGAGGGAAGTCGAGGAGTAACTGCGCGCGCGCCAAAGCTTCTGCTGGTGTGGGTGGCAGCGAGAGCTGCGTGGACCGTGGTGTGCTTCGACTTCTAACCACGTTAGAAGGAGCTCTATCACGGCCCAGCGGCTGCGTGCCTTTTTCGCCAACACTTCGGCGGGCATGCTGGCCTCCTTCGTCCCGCAGATGATGCACATGACTCTTCCCACGGCGGTGTCCGGGGTCCCCAGCGTGGTGGCGCTGCTCGCCGTGCACACCCTGGGAAGAGCGTGCTGTGGGCGCCAGCGTAGGCGTCTTGGAGGTTGCTGCGCCGCCCGTAGGGGGCACAGCAACACCCCTGGAGGGCCCCACGCCGCCTGCGGGGGGCCCAGCCCCGTCTTTGGATTTGGCGATGTGCGCCCCGTCGTCTGGCGCACGAACGACGCCGTTCGCCAGACTTTGACTGTTCGCGGGCCCCGGCTCGGGTTCTGTCTGTGACTGGCCCGCTGCTCGCTTGCACTGGCACGGGCTGTTCGGCTCCCGACGAGCCGATCACCGTGATCATCTTCTTCTTGGGAGCCATGGCGATGAAGAACTTCTACGCTAACTGCTAGACCAGATTCTCACAACTGCGCCCCCTACCTGGCGTGCCAAAGATGTCGGTGGGAACGACACCTATGGGGTCACTGGGATCCCTTCTACGGTCGGCAGGCGCGAGGTTGCGCAAAGAGCAGGTCTGACAGGAAGCACAGGATCGTTTACCCAGGTTCGGGCCGCGAAGATGCGTAATACCCTAGTCCTGCCTTGGGGGATGTATTGAGTGTTCTTGTGTTCTTGAGCTAGCTACGGGGTGCCCAAAAGAGCCGAATCCCTCTCATGGTCGCCTCGGGGCTCCTTTTATAGGCAAAAGGGGTTGCCACAGTAGCACACAGGAGGTCGAAAGGTGTACAGTGTGCGAGCTTATCGCCCGACATTACGGGACAAAGCATATTAAATGTGCTACTTAGGTGTCCATTAGCTTTATCGGGGACGGGAACGAGGCCCATCCCGTCCTTCACTGCTCCGCCTCGCTTCGACACGTGCCTGGGCCAGTGATGCATGCGGTGCCATGTAGGCAGGCAGGCGGCTGAGGTGGCGCGGTGGCAGGGCCTTCACGAAGATTTGCATGCCACCACGCAGGTGCTTGGTGAGTTGGCCTGGAAGCCGCATGTTGCCACGCAGGTGCCTGCTTAGCTGGTTGGGCTGGCAGCTGCATGCGAACGGCGGTGGAGCCTTGGCTGGTGCGGGCCTGGCAGTGGCCCCGCTGATGCCCTCGGCAAGGGTCTTGCCGTGGGCCCGCCAAGGGTCTTGCCGTGGCGTTGCAGTCTTCCCCGGCAAGGCGCTTGCCGGGGGTCTTGTGGATTTCCTCGGCCAGGATCCTGCCAAGGGTTGCCATCTTCTGGTCCTCATCTAATCTCACATGTTTATGATCTTGACGAAGATCTGCATGCCACCACAGAGGCGCCTCCCGAGCCTTGGTTCCAATGTAGTTGGTTGGGTTGGAACCCGTGGGCTCAAGGGTGGCTTGCTCTGCTGGCATCGGGCAGGCTGCCCCGATAAGGCTCTTGCCGGGGCTGCGGAGGCTGCCTCGACAAGGATCTTGCCGAGGGAGTCTACGTCACCCTCTTGCCCTCTTGTGTTTCTGGTCTTGGCGTTGCCTTGGTTGTCTTGTGCTTTGGCTTCTCTCCGGCTTTCCTCCTCTGCCCTGCTAAGTGTGGCCGCGGCACGTGGCTCTGACTGCCCGTGCACAAGTAAAGGGGTCAAAAGGAGAGCCCTTACTTTTGTACACCAACAGAATTTGTCTTTCTTTCCTGTGGTTGTCCACTTGTCATTGCTTTGAACCTCATTATGCCTTTGTAAGAATCCCTCTAATGACTAGAACTTGTAATATGCCTGTGTGGACAATTGAGTGTGAAACATATTTGTATGATCTTGTTGTTGAATCTAGTCTGAAGAGGCAATTGTATCATCTAGGGCATATGAATGTAACTCTGGGAATTTATCTTTGAGAGGTTGTTCAAGCCAACAGTCATGCCAAAGTAATGTAGAACTCCCATTACCCATCTTGCAAACTGAGTGTTGTTTATACTCTTGCAACAATTTCAAGTGACATTTCCACCAAGTAGAGCCTTCCAGCTTGAAAATCCAGGAAGAGATTCTGAATAGTACTTCTCCCAAATGAGTTTTACCCAGGGAAGAGGTTCCTTGTCGAAGAATTTTTTAGTGTTCTTCATTAGTAAAGCTTTGTTGTGGGTTGCAACATCCAAAATTCCAAGTCCCCTTGTTCTTTGGGTCTACAGACCATGTCCCAAGCAATCAAAGTTGGCCCTACAATTATTTGTTCATATTTTCTCCATAGAAAAGCTTTCAGATACGTGTTAATCTGAGTAATTACTGAGGCTGGCAGTGCTAATGTCCTCATAAAGAATATTGGCAGTGCATAGAAAACTGATTTTATCAAAAGCAAGCTTCCATCATATGAGAACATGGTTGAACATCCAGAAAGCTTCCTTTCAATTTTTTGACAAATGGGGGTGAAATCCTCAATTCTTTATCTATTGACACTTAAGGGGAGCCCTAGGTAAGTGAATGGAAAATTTCCTTTTTTGCAGCCTAGAGTGTTGAGTAGCTGATTGAATAGAGCATCCTTCACATTGATGGGTATCATGATTGACTTGCAGAAATTTATCTTTAAACCAGTGTGAGCAGCAAAGTATTTTAGAAGGTTATCCACTTGATGCAATTGTCTTGGACAAGTAGGCAGAATGAGGATAGTATCATCTGCATACTGGATCACGAAAATCTGAGTTTGAGTTGAGGGGAGTGGGTGTTGAATGAGTCCAGCCACAATTGCTTTATTCAATATTGTTTGAAGAAAATCAGCAGCAATCACAAAGATAAGTGGGGAAAGAGGATCTCCTTGTCTTACTCACCTTTTACAATGAAATTGCTTACCAGGCACCCCATTTAGCATCACAGATGAATACCCTGAGCTAAAAAATCATTTGAATCCACTTGATCCATCTATTCCCAAATCCCCTAGCTTGAAGAATTTTCGAGTTTGTGTCATGCTCTATCATATCAAAAGCTTTCTCAAAGTCAACCTTATGCAAAACCATTGGTAGTTTGGACTGTTGACATTGATGTATGAACTCAAATGCCCATGCCAAACAGTCTTGGATGGACCTATTTTTGAGAAAACCATACTGGTTGGTATGAACCAGTTGAAGAATAATCTTCTGCAATCTGTTTGCCAACAACTTTGTAATAATATTGATAGAGCAGTTCAGGAGGGATATAGGTTTGAAGTCCCCAGGTTGTTGTGGGTTATCCTTCTTGGGGATAAGGGAAATATATGACCCATTTATGGGTTGCAAATTGATTGTCCCCATGTAAAAGTCATTGATAAGCTCATCAAAATCTTCAATAATAATAGGCCAACAAGCTTTTATAAAATCTCCATTAAATCCATCTGGTCCAGGTGCCTTGTCAGTGGGAAGACCTTTATGACTCCATCTATTTCTTCTTTTGTGAACGGGATTTCAAGTTCTACAAGACAAGGTTTGTCTCGAAAAAGCTTATTCATATTGAAAAAGTTCTCAGTGGGGTTTGATGTTCCCATTCTATCTTTGAATGCTCGCCATAGTACAACCGCTTTGGCTTGGTATTCATTGTGTTCCACTGATACGTCCATTTTGCATCATGCTTTTATATCAATATTTATTGCATTATGGGCTGTTATTACACATTATATCCCAATACTTATGGCTATTCTCTCTTATTTTACAAGGTTTACCATGAAGAGGGGGAATGCTGGCAGCTGGAATTCTGGCTGGAAAAGGAGCAAACATTGGAAACCTATTCTACACTACTCCAAAAATCCTGAAACTCCATGAAACCTATTTTTGGAATTAATAAGAATTATTGAGCAGAAGAAATACACCAGGGGGCCCACACCCTGTCCAGGAGGGTGCCCCCCCTTACTGGGCGCGCCACCTGTCTCCTGGGCCCCCTGTTGGGCCCCCGGTGTCCATCTTCTTCTATATGAGAGCTTTTACACTGGAAAAAATGGTGGGGAAGCTTACGGGACGAAACTCTGCAGCCACGAGGCGGAACCTTGGCGCAACCAATCTAGGGCTCTGGCGGAGCTGTTCTGCCGGGGACACTTCCCTCCAGGAGGGGGAAATCATCACCAATGATCCTCTCATCGGGAGGGGATCAATCTCCATCAACATCTTCACCAGTACCATCTCCTCTCAAAACCCTAGTTCATCTCTTTTATCCAATCTTGCATCAAAACCACAAATTGGTACTCGTGGGTTGCTAGTAGTGTTGATTACTCCTTGTAGTTGATGCTAATTGGTTTACTTGGTGGAAGATCATATTTCAGATCGTTAATGCATATTATTACTCCTCTGATTATGAACATGAATATGCTTTGTGAGTAGTTACGTTTGTTCCTGAGGACATGGGTGAAGTCTTGCTATTAGTAGTCATGTGAATTTGGTATTCGTTCAATATTTTGATGAGATGTATGTTGTGTTTTCCTCTAGTGGCGTTATGTGAACGTCGACCACATGACACTTCACCATTATTTGGGCCTAGAGGAAGGCACAGGGAAGTAATAAGTAGATGATGGGTTGCTAGAGTGACAGAAGCTTAAACCCTAGTTTATGCGTTGCTTCGTTAGGGGCTGATTTGGATCCATATGTTTAATGTTGTGGTTAGGTTTACCTTAATACTTCTTTTGTAGTTGAGGACGCTTGCAATAGGGGTTAATCATAAGTGGGATGCTTGTCCAAGTAAGGGAAGTACCCAAGCACCGGTCCACCCACATATCAAATTATCAAAGTACCGAACGCGAATCATATGAACGTGATGAAAACTAGCTTGACGATAATTCCCACGTGTCCTCGGGAGCTCCTTTCTTATTATTAGAAATTGTCCAGGCCTATCCTTTGCTACATAAAGGATTGGGCCACCTTGCTGCACTTTATTTACTTTATTTACTTGTTACTCGTTACTATTATCTTATCACAAAACTATCTATCACCTACAATTTTAGTGCTTGCAGAGAAAACCTTACTGAAAACCGCTTATCATTTCCTTCTGCTCCTCATTGGGTTCGACACTCTTACTTATGGAAAGGACTACTATAGATCCCCTACACTTGTGGGTCATCAAGACTCTTTTCTGGCGCCGTTGCCGGGGAGTGTAGAGCTTTTGGTGAGTGGAACTTGGTAAGGAAACATTTATCTAATGTGCTGAAATTTTCTGTTACTTGTCACTATGGAAACTAATCCTTTGAGCAGCTTGTTTGGGGTATCTTCACCCCGACCATAAGAGCAAAGAGTTTCTTCACAACCTACTGAACTTTATGAAAATATTTACTTTGAGATTCCTTCAGGTATGATAGAGAAACTGCTAGCTAATCCATTTGCAGGAGATGGACCGTTGCATCCCGATTTACACCTTATCTTTGTGGATGAAGTTTGTGGATTATTTAAGCTTGCAGGTATTCCCGATGATGTTGTCAAAAGGAATGTATTCCCTTTATCTTTGAAGGGAGATGCATTGACATGGTATAGGCTATGTGATGATACGAGATCTTGGAATTATAAACGATTGAAGTTGGAATTTCACCAAAAGTTCTACCCTATGCATCTTGTTCATCGTGATCGTAATTGCATATATAATTTCTAGCCTCGCGAAGGAGAAAGCATCGCTCAAGCTTGGGGGAGGATTAAGTCAATCTTATATTCATGCCCCAATCACGAGCTCTCCTGGGAAATGATTATTCAAAATTTTTATGCTTGACTTTCTCTTAATGATCGCAACCTGCTCGATATTTCCTGTGCTGGTTCTTATATGTTGAAGACTATTGATTTCAAATGGAACTTATTGGAAAGAATCAAACGCAACTCTGAAGATTGGGGTTCCGACGATGGTAAGGAGTCAGGTATGACACCTAAGTTCGATTGTGTTAAATCTTTTATCGATACCGATGCTTTTCTTGGATTTAGCACTAAGTATGGACTTGACTCTGAGATAGTAGCTTCTTTCTGTGAATCTTTTGCTACTTATGTTGATCTCCCTAAAGAGAAGTGGTTTAAATATAATCCTCCTGTTGAAGTAAAAGTAGTTGCACCTATTACAATTGAAGAAAAGACTATCACCTATAGTGATCCTATTGTCCCAACTACTTATGTTGAGAAACCTCCTTTTCCTGTTAGGATAAAGGATCATGCTAAAACTTTGACTGTTGTTCGTAAGAGTAATACTAGGACTTATACACCTCCTGACCAAATCAATGTTGAACCTAGTATTGCTATGGTTAAAGATCTCTTGGATGATGATTTAGATGGGCATGTTATTTATTTCTGTGATGAATCTGCTAATATTGCTAGACCAGATACTAAGATACATAGACCTGTCGTAGGCATGCCTGTTATTTCTGTTAAAATAGGAGATAATTGTTATCATGGCTTATATGATATCGGTGCTAGTGCTAGTGCAATACCTTATGATCTATATAAAGAGATTATGCATGATATTGCACCCGTTGAATTAGAAGACATTGATGTTACTATTAAGCTTGCTAATAGGGATACCATTAAGCCAGTTGGGATTGTTAGAGATGTTGAAGTCTTGTGTGGGAAGGTTAAATACCCTGCTAATTTTCTTGTTCTTGGTTCCCCACAAGATGATTTTTGTCCCATTATTTTTGGTAGACCCTTCTTGAATACAGCTAGTGCTAAGATTGATTGTGAAAAAGATACTATCACCGTTGGCATAGATGGTATGTCTCATGAGTTTAATTTTGCTAAGTTTCGTAGACAACCTCGTGATAGGGAACCATCTAGTAAGGATGAGATTATTGGTCTTGCCTCCATTGATGTGCCTCCTACTGATCCGTTAGAACAATATTTGCTAGATCATGAAAACGATATGTTTATGAAGGAAAGAAGGGAAATAGATGAAGTGTTCCTCAAACAGGAACCTTTGCTGAAACATAACCTTCCCGTTGAAATTCTTGGGGATCCCCCTCCACCCAAGGGTGATCCCGTGTTTGAACTCAAACCATTACCTGATAATCTTAAATATGCTTATCTTGATGAAAAGAAAATATATCCTGTTATTACTAGTGCTAACCTTTCAGAGCAAGAAGAGGAAAGATTATTGAAAACTCTGAAGAAGCACCGAGCAGCTATTGGATATACTCTGGATGATCTTAAGGGCATTAGTCCCACATTATGCCAACACAAAATTTCAGTGGAGAAAGATGCCAAACCAGTTAGAGATCCTCAACGACGACTAAATCCCAAGATGAAAGAAGTGGTAAGAAAGGAGATACTAAAGCTCCTTGAGGCACGTATAATTTATCCCGTTGCTGATAGTGAATGGGTAAGCCCTGTCCATTGCGTTCCTGAAAAGGGAGGTATTATCATTGTTCCTAATGATAAAGATGAATTGACCCCGCAAAGAATTATTACTGGTTATAGGATGGTAATTGATTTCCACAAATTAAATAAGGCTACTAAGAAAGATCATTACCCTTTACCTTTTATTGATCAAATGCTAGAAAGACTATCCAAACACACACATTTTTGCTTTCTAGATGGTTATTCTGGCTTCTATCAGATACCTGTGTCAGCGAAGGATCAATCTAAAACTATTTTTACTTGCCCTTTTGGTACTTTTGCTTATAGACGTATGCCTTTTGGTTTATGTAATGCACCTGCTACCTTTCAAAGATGCATGATGGCTATATTCTCTGATTTTTGTGAAAAGATTTGTGAGGTATTCATGGATGACTTCTCCATTTATGGATCTCTTTTGATGATTGTTTGAGCAACCTTGATCGAGTTTTGCAGAGATGCGAAGACACTAGTCTCGTCCTGAATTGGGAAAAGTGTCACTTTATGGTTAATGAAGGCATTGTCTTGGGGCACAAGATCTCTGAGAGAGGTATTGAAGTTAATAAAGCCAAAGTTGATGCTATTGAAAAGATGCCATGTCCCAAGGACATAAAAGGTATAGGAATTTTCCTTGGTCACGTCGGTTTTTATAGGAGGTTCATTAAGGACTTTTCTAAAATCTCTAGGCCTCTGACTAATTTATTGCAAAAAGATATTCCTTTTGTCTTTGATGATGATTGTGTAGAAGCATTTGAAATACTTAAGAAAGCTTTGATCACTGCACTATTGTTCAGCCAGCCGATTGGAATTTACCTTTTGAAATTATGTGCGATGCTAGTGATTATGCTGTAGGTGCTGTTCTAGGGTAAAGAGTTGATAAGAAATTGAATGTTATCCAGTATGCCAGTAAGACTCTTGATACTGCCCAGAGAAATTATGCTACTACTGAAAAAGAATTCTTAGCAGTTGTGTTTGCATGTGATAAGTTTAGACCTTATATTGTTGATTCCAAAGTTACTATTCACACTAATCATGCTGCTATTAAATATCTTATGGAAAATAAAGATGCTAAGCCTAGGCTCATTAGATGGGTTCTCCTGCTTCAAGAATTTCATTTACATATTATTGCTAGAAAGGGAGCTGAGAACCCCGCTGCAGACAACTTGTCTAGGTTAGAGAATGTTCTTGATGATCCACTGCCTATTGATGATAGCTTTCCTGATGAACAATTAGCGGTCATTAATGCTTCTCGTACTGCTCCTTGGTATGCTGATTATGCTAATTACATTGTTGCTAAATTTATACCACCTAGTTTCACATATCAGCAAAAGAAAAAGTTCTTTTATGATTTAAGACATTACTTTTGGGATGACCCACACCTTTATAAAGGAGTAGATAGTGTTATTAGACGTTGTGTGCCTGAGCATGAACAGGAACAGATTCTATGCAAGTGTCATTCTGAATCCTATGGAGGACACCATGCTGGAGATAGAACTGCACACAAGGTACTACAATCTAGTTTTTATTGGCCTACTCTCTTCAAAGATGCTTGTAAGTTTGTCTTATCTTGTGATGAATGCCAAAGAGTAGGTAACATTAGTAGACGTCAAGAAATGCCTATGAATTATTCTCTTGTTATTGAACCGTTTGATGTTTGGGGCTTTGATTATATGGGCCCTTTCCTGCCTTTAATGGTTATACACATATTTCAGTTGCTGTTGATTACGTTACTAAGTGGGTAGAAGCTATTCCAACTAGTAGTGATGATCATAACACTTCTATTAAAATGCTTAAAGAAGTTATTTTTCTGAGGTTTGGAGTTCCTAGATATCTTATGACTGATGGTGGTTCACATTTTTATTCATGGTACTTTCCGTAAGATGCTTGCTAAGTATGATGTTAATCATAGAATCACATCTCTTTATCATCCGCAGTCTAGTGGTCAAGTAGAGTTGAGCAATAGAGAGCTCAAATTAATTTTACAAAAGACTGTGAATAGATCTAGAAAGAATTGGTCCAAAAAACTTGATGATGCATTATGGGCCTATAGAACTACATACAAAAATCCTATGGGTATCTCTCCATATAAGATGGTTTATGGAAAGCGTGTCATTTACCTTTTGAACTTGAACATAAGGCATATTGGGCTATTAAAGAGCTCAACTATGACTTCACTTGCCGGTGAGAAAATGTTGTTTGATATTAGCTCACTTGATGAATGGAGAACCCAAGCTTATGAGAATGCCAAGTTATTCAAAGAAAAAGTCAAACGCTGGCATGACAAAAGGATACAAAAGCGTGAGTTTAACGTAGGACATTATGTGTTATTATTCAACTCTTGTTTAAGATTTTTTGCAGGAAAACTTCTCTCTAAATGGGAAGGTCCCTACGTTATCAAGGAGGTCTATCGTTCTGGTGCCATAAAAATCAACAACTTCGAAGGCACAAGTCCGAGGGTGGTAAATTGTCAAAGAATTAAACATTATATTTCAGGTAACCCTATCAATGTTGAAACTAATATTATTGAAACCGTAACCCCTGAGGAATACATAAGGGACAGTTTCCAGAACGTTCCAGACTCCGAAAAGCAATAGGTATGTGGTACGGTAAGTAAACCGACTCCAAAACAACTCCAATGGCAATCTTTATCAGTTTTAGAATATTTAAGAATTTTTGGAAGAAAGAAGTAGTCTGAAAGGAACATGAGGCCCCCACGAGAGTGGAGGGCGCCCCCCCCTACTGGGCGCCCCCTGTCTCGTGGGCACCTCGTGTGCTTCCCGGACTCTGTTTTCTTGCACGTTACGTATTTTGGTCGGTAAAAATTCATTATATATACTCCCGAAGGTTTTGACCACCGTATCACGCAAATATCCTCTACTTTTGTTTTGAGCTGTTTCTGTTTCAGATATAGAGCATCATGTCGTCTCCAAGCGCTCCCAAGGACAAGTTTTTCGAGAGGGTTATCAACCCCTATCTCACGGAGGTGCTGCAACACCCTCAAGCCATTGAGATGCGTGAGGGGGTGCTGGACATCCATGACGTGGAGGGACCAAGGCGTACCGGAAGCATGGAGACAAAGCTCGAAGCCGTAGAGCAGCAAGTTTTCAAGTGCCAAGGGATGGTGGAGCGTGGACTCAGCACCAACCAGATGATGATCACGGAGTTCACCAACAACCACAAGCTAGATGCCAAAGTCATTGGGGAGACCATCTTCAAGCTTCAAGAGAAAATCGAGCACCTCCAAGCCCAGATCTATGACCTGCAAAACCAGAACTATGAGTATGAATATAGATTCAAGAGGATGAGTTTGGCTATAGATTTAAGGATCTCGGAGACTCGATCATCCTTCTATGATGGTGAGCCTATGCCTTGGAAGACGGACGACAAGCCTACATCATCAACAACTCCTACTTCACCACCTCCGAGAACATAATTACATGGGTATGGGCACTCCCCTTGGCAACTGCCAAGCTTGGGGGAGGTGCCCCGGTATCGTATCACCATCACACTCTTATCTTTACCGTTTTATTTAGTTTGATCCTTTTGTAGTATCTTGATCTAGTAGATTGAAGTTTTGATATCAAGTAGTTTTCAGTTTTGCTTTGTGATCTCTTTTTGTATTCGAGACCGTGAGATATCTATAATAAAAATTAGTGTTGAGTCAAGGGCTTTGCTTTGTTGATATGATCTTAAGGAAGTTGAAAGAATAAAAGAGTTCATATTGATCTTATGGATAGTGATGACTTCACATATAGAAAGTATGAGGCATAAAAGTTGTTGAGAGTTGATAAACGTAGTTTTGGTCACCGTTGCAATTAATAGGAAGTGATAAGGAAAGAGAGGTTCACATATAAATATATTATCTTGGACACCTTTTATGATTGGGAGCACTCATTAAGTATGACATGCTAAAAGAGTTGACGTTGGACAAGGAAGACAACATAATGGTTTATGTTTTCTTGCATCTCAGTTAAACTATATTGTCATTGACCTTCCAAACATGTTGAGCTTGCCTTTCCCCCTCATTCTAGCCAAATTCCTTGCACTAAGTAGAGATACTACTTGTGCTTCCAAATATCCTTAAACCCAGTTTTGCCATGAGAGTCCACCATACCTACCTATGGATTGAGAAAGATCCTTCAAGTAAGTTGTCATGTTGTAGGCAATAAAAATTGCTATCTAAATATTATGACTTATTAGTGCAGAGAAAATAAGCTTTGTACGATCTTGTTGTGGAAGTAATAAAAGCGACAGACTGCATAATAAAGGTCCACATACAAGGGGCAATATAAAGTGACGTTCTTTTGCATTAAGATTTTGTGCATCCAACCCTAAACGCACATGATAACCTCTGCTTCCCTGTGCGAAGGGCCTATCTTTTACTTTATGTTTTTACTTTATGATTGAGTCAAGGTGATCCTCACCTTTCCCTTTTTCATTTTATCCTTTGGCAAGCTCCTCGTGTTTGAAAGATCATGATATATATATATCCAATTGAATGTAAGTTAGCATGGGCTATTATTGTTGACATCACCTAAAGGTGAATACGTTGGGAGGCAACACAATAAGCCCCTATCTTTCTCAGTGTCTGGCTGAAACTCCATAACCAAAAATATTGCGTGAGTGTTAGCAATTGTAGAAGGCTACAAGATAGTTGAGTATGTGAGCTTGCTGAAAAGCTCTATTGTTGACTCTTTCTGATGTTATGATAAATTGCAATTGCTTCAATGACTGAGATTATAGTTTGTTAGTTCCCAATGAAGCTTTTGAACCATACTTGACATTGTGAATTGATCGTCACTTGAGCATAGGAAATCATATGATAAAATCTGTATATGTTGCTGTTATAAGAATGATCATGATGCCCTCATGTCCGTATTTTATTTTTATCGACACCTCTATCTCTAAACATGTGGACATTTTTTTCGATATCGTCTTCCGCTTGAGGACAAGCGAGGTCTAAGCTTGGGGGAGTTGATACATCCATTTTGCATCATGCTTTTATATCAATATTTATTGCATTATGGGCTGTTATTACACATTATATCCCAATACTTATGGCTATTCTCTCTTATTTTCCAAGGTTTACCATGAAGAGGGGGAATGCCGGCAGCTGGAATTCTGGCTGGAAAAGGAGCAAACATTGGAAACCTATTCTGCACTGCTCCAAAAATCCTGAAACTCCACGAAACCTATTTTTGGAATTAATAATAAATATTGAGCGGAAGAAATACACCAGGGGGCCACACCCTGTCCACGAGGGTGGGGGGCGCCCCCCTACTGGGCGCGATCCCTGTCTCCTGGGCCCCCTGGTGGGCCCCTGATGTCCATATTCTTCTATATGAGAGCTTTTACCCTGGAAAAAATGGTGGGCAAGCTTACAGGACGAAACTCCGCCGCCACGAGGCGGAACCTTGGCGGAACCAATCTAGGGCTCTGTCGGAGCTGTTCTGCCGGGGACACTTCCCTCCGTGAGGCGGAAATCATCACCAACGTCATCACCAACGATCCTCTCATCAGGAGGGGGTCAATCTGCATCAACATCTTCACCAGCACCATCTCCTCTCAAAACCCTAGTTCATCTCTTGTATCCAATCTTGTGTCAAAACCACAAATTGGTACCTGTGGGTTGCTAGTAGTGTTGATTACTCCTTGTAGTTGATGCTAATTGGTTTACTTGGTGGCAAATCATATGTTCAGATCCTTAATGCATATTATTACTCCTCTGATTATGAACATGAATATGCTTTGTGAGTAGTTATGTTTGTTCCTGAGGACATGGGTGAAGTCTTGCTATTAGTAGTCATGTGAATTTGGTATTCGTTCGATATTTTGATGAGATGTATGTTGTCTTTTACTCTAGTGGCGTTATGTGAACATCGACTACATGACACTTCACGATTATTTGGTCCTAGAGGAAGGCATAGGGAAGTAATAAGTAGATGATGGGTTGCTAGAGTGACAGAAGCTTAAACCCTAGTTTATGCGTTGCTTCGTTAGGGGTTGATTTGGATCCATATGTTTAATGTTGTGGTTAGGTTTACCTTAATACTTCTTTTGTAGTTGCGGACGCTTACAATAGGGGTTAATCATAAGTGGGATGGTTGTCCAAGTAAGGGAAGTACCCAAGCACCGGTCCACCCACATATCAAATTATCAAAGTACCGAACGTGAATCATATGAACGTGATGAAAACTAGCTTGACGATAATTCCCATGTGTCCTCGGGAGATCCTTTCTCATTATTAGAAATTGTCCAGGCTTATCCTTTGCTACATAAAGGATTGGTCCACCTTGCTGCACTTATTTACTTTATTTACTTGTTACTCATTACTATTTATCTTATCACAAAACTATCTATCACCTACAATTTCAGTGCTTGCAGAGAAAACCTTACTGAAAACCACTTATCATTTCCTTCTGCTCCTCGTTGGGTTCGACACTCTTACTTATCGAAAGGACTATGATAGATCCCCTACACTTGTGGGTCATCATCCACCAAGTTCTCATACAGGAGGGTTTTGATGTGGTTGTTTCTGTACTTGATAGTAGCTTTCGCCTGGAAGAAGTCAATGTTTTCATCCCCAAATTTGACCCAATGAATTGTAGCTCTCTGTTTCCAGTATATATTTTGATATGATAACAGATTTCTCAAATGTTGCTTTATTATATCCCTTCCATTCCATTCTTCTGTGGTGAGCACTCTATACTCTTCCAAGGTATCATACAACAAAATTAGCTGATTTGAATTTTTGATAAGCATACTCAGCTAAGAAATGTTTTTAGACCTTTTCTAAACCTCTTGAATTTTGTTGTAATTCTCTTGGAACTTGTGTCATTCTGAACTTCTTGATCCCATATGTTTTTAATAGCATCTTGAAACCCTGGAATCTTTAGCCAAAAGTTTTCAAATCTGAATGTGTTTGACTCGGGTATACCTGTTCCAATTTGCACAATACATGGGACATGATCTGAGATAGGCTTAGCAAGACTGTAGGCCATAGTATTTGGGTAGTTGAGTGTTCGGGATTTTGAAGAAAAATCCAATCTACCTTTTTCCAGTAGGGGTGCTTCTTGCATGTTGCTCACGGACAATGCACTTGTGGCCTTCGAGTGCATCCACCATATCAAGCAAGAGAAGGATCTGACTAAGAGCTTTTGTGCTTACAAGTTGGATCTGTCCAAGGCTTATGATAGGGTAGATTGGGTCTTCTTGAGGCAAGTGATGCAAAGGTTGGGTTTCTCTCAGTGATGGGTTGACTGGATTATGGCATGTGTCACGTCGGTGAGATACTCAGTGAATTTCAATGGAACTCTCTTGGATTCATTTGTGCCATCGTGTGGGCTTCGGCAAGGAGACCCCTTATCGCCGTTCTTATTTTTGTTTGTGGCAGATGGACTTTCTGCATTATTGAGGAAAAATGTGGAGTCGGGAGATATTACTCCGGTCAAAGTGTGTAGAAGTGCGCCGAGCATATCACACTTACTATTCACTAATGATACAATCATGTTTTTTTTTAGGCATCTAAAATCCAGGCAGAGAAGGTGAAAGCAATTTTGGATGTATACGGTGCTGCTACAGGACAAAGCCTCAATTATGACAAGTGTTTGTTACTCTTTGGGGATGCATGTCCAGGTCTAATCCAGGAGAAGGTCTGAACATCATTACAGGTTACTAGAAAATTCTTTGAGGATAAGTATTTGGGGCTGCCAACACCGGAGGGGAGGATGTTGAAAGGGCATTTTCAGAACCTACAAACTAGCCTGCCAAAATGATTACCGTAGTGGGGGGATGGACATCTGGCCCAACCGGGACGTGAGGTATTGATCAAGTCAGTAGCACAGGCGTTGCCTACCTACATAATGGGTGTCTTCAAAGTACCCTTCTCGGTATGTGATGATCTCACTCGTATGGTAGGAAACTTTTATTGGGGCTCGGCGGAAGGCAGAAGGAAAGTGCACTGGCGTCGATGGGACTATTTGCTTCAACCCAAGTCTAAGGGAAGAGTGGGGTTCCGTGACTTTCGGATGTTTAATCAAGCCTTGTTAGCATGCCAAGCGTGGAGACTATTAACTAAACCAGATAGCCTGTGCGCTCAAGTTTTAAAGGCGAGGTATTACCCACTGGGCAGGTTGGATGATACAGTTTTTACTGGGAACTCGTCGTCATCATGGCAAGCTGTCAGTTATGGTTTGGAACTTTTAAAGAAGGGGCTAGTGTGGAGAGTTGGCAATGGCAGGAGTATACTGAAAGGATCGAGAAGAGGTGTCTAGAGAGGGGGGGGGGTGATTAGACACTAAGCACCAAAAGTTGCAGTTTTTAACTTCTTTAAGTTTAAATGGAGTTTAGGCACAAATTTAACACTCACAATACATAACAAGCAAGCATGCAAAGAGTATATGAGCAGCGGAAAGTAAAGCATGCAACTTGCAAGAATGTAAAGGGAAGGGTTTGGAGGATTCAAACGCGATTGGGGACACGGATGTTTTTGTCGTGGTTCCGATAGGTGGTGCTATCGTACATCCACGTTGATGGAGACTTCAACCCATGAAGGGTAACGGTTGCGTGAGTCCACGAAGGGCTCCACCCACGAAGGGTCCACGAAGAAGCAACCTTGTCTATCCCACCATGGCCGTCACCCACGAAGGACTTGCCTCACTAGCGGTAGATCTTCACGAAGTAGGCGATCTCCTTGCCCTTACAAACTCCTTGGTTCAACTCCACAATCTTGTCGGAGGCTCCCAAGTGACACCTAGCCAATCTAGGAGACACTGATACGTACATTTTGCATCATTCTTTTATATCAATATTTATTGCATTATGAGCTGTTATTACACATTATATATCAATACTTATGGCTATTCTCTCTTATTTTGCAAGGTTTACCATGAAGAGGGGGAATGCCGGCAGCTGGAATTCTGGATGGAAAAGGAACAAACGTTGGAAACCTATTCTGCACAACTCCAAAAGACCTGAGACTCCACGAAACAACTTTTCAGATTTAATAAGAATTTTTGGGCAAAAGAAATGGTCCAGGGGGCCCACACCCTGTCCAGGAGACAGGGCCCCCCCCCCTTGTAGGGTGCGCCCCCTATCTCCTGGCCTCCCTAGTGGGCCTTCGACGTCCATCTTCTGCTATATGAAGCGTTTTCCCCTGGAAAAAATCGTGGGCAAGCTTACGGGACGAACTCTACCACCACGAGGCGGAAACTTGGCAGAATCAATCTAGGGCTCTGGCGGAGCTGTTCTGCCGGGGACACTTCCCTCCGGGAGGGGGAAATCATCACCAACATCATCACCAATGATCCTCTCATCGGGAGGGGGTAATTCTACATCAACATCTTCACCAGCACCATCTCCTTTCAAAACCCTAGTTCATCTCTTGTATCCAATCTTGTATCAAAACCGCAAATTGGTACCTGTGGGTTGCTAGTAGTGTTGATTACCCCTTGTAGTTGATGCTATTTGGTTTACTTGGTGGAAGATCATATGTTCAGATCCTTTATTCATATTATTACCCCTCTGATTATGAACATGAATGTGCTTTGTGAGTAGTTACGTTTGTTCCTTAGGACATGGGTGAAGTCTTGCTATTAGTAGTCATGTGAATTTGGTAATCGTTCGATATTTTGATGAGATGTATGTTGTCTCTCCTCTAGTGGTGTTATGTGAATGTCGACTACATGACACTTCACCATTATTTGGGCCTAGAGGAAGGCATAGGGGAGTAATAAGTAGATGATGGGTTGCTAGAGTGACAGAAGCTTAAACCCTAGTTTATGCGTTGCTTCGTTAGGGGTCGATATGGACCCATATGTTTAATGTTGTGGTTGGGTTACCTTAATACTCCTTTTTGTAGTTGCGGATGCTTGCAATAGGGGTTAATCATAAGTGGGATGCTTGTCCATGTTAGGGAAGTACCCAAGTGCCGGTCCACCCACATATCAAATTATCAAAGTACCGAACGCTAATCTTATGAACGTGATGAAAACTAGCTTGACGATAATTCCCAATGTGTCCTCGGGAGCTCCTTCTTCATTATTAGAGTTTGTCCAGGCTTATCCTTTGCTACATAAAGGATTGGTCCACCTTGCTGCACTTTATTTACTTTATTTACTTTTGCTCGTTACTATTTATCTTATCACAAAACTATCTATTACCTACTATTTCAGTGCTTGCAGAGAAAACCTTACTGAAAACCGCTTATCATTTCCTTCTGCTCCTCGTTGGGTTCGACACTCTTACTTATCGAAAGGACTACGATAGATCCCCTATACTTGTGGGTCATCAAGACTCTTTTCTGGCGCCGTTGCCGGGTAGCATAGCGCTCTTGGTGAGTGGAACTTGGTAAGGAAACATTTATATACTGTGCTGAAATTTTCTGTTACTTGTCACTATGGAAACTAATCCTTTGAGGGGCTCTTTTGGGGTATCTTCACCCCAACCAGAAGAGCCAACAGATGATCCTCAACCTACTGAACCTTATGAAAATATTAACTTTGAGATTCCTTCGGGTATGATAGAGAAACTGCTAGCTAATCCTTTTGTAGGAGACGGAACATTGCATCCTGACTTACACCTTATCTTTGTGGATGAAGTTTGTGGATTATTTAAGCTTGCAGGTATTCCCGATGATGTTGTCAAAAGGAACGTCTTCCCTTTATCTTTGAAGGGGGATGCAATGAAATGGTATAGGCTATGTGATGATACGAGATATTGGAACTATAAGCGGTTGAAGTTGGAATTTCACCAGAAGTTCTATCCTATGCATCTTGTTCATCATGATCGTAATTACATATATAATTTCTGGCCTCGCGACGGATAAAGCATCGCTCAAGCTTGGGGGAGGCTTAAGTCAATGTTATATTCATGCCCCAATCATGAGCTCTCTCGGGAAATGATCATTCAAAATTTTTATGCTCGGCTTTCTCTTGATAACCGCAACCTGCTCGATACTTCCTGTGATGGTTCCTATATGCTGAAGACTATTGATTTCAAATGGGACTTATTGGAAAGAATTAAATGCAACTCTGAAGATTGGGGTTCCGACGATGGTAAGGAGTCAGGTATGACACCTAAGTTCGATTGTGTTAAATCTTTTATGGATACCGATGCTTTCCGTGGATTTAGCTCTAAGTATGGACTTGACTCTGAGATAGTAGCTACTTTTTGTGAAACTTTTGCTACTCATGTTGATCTCCCTAAAGAGAAGTGGTTTAAATATAATCCTCATGTTGAAGTTAAAGTAGTTGCACCTATTATAGTCGAAGAGAAGACTATTACATATAGTGATCCCATTATTCCTATTGCTTATGTTGAAAAACCTCCTTTTCCTGTTAGGATAAAAGATCATGTCAAAGCTTTGACTGTTGTCCGTAAGAGTAATACTAGGACCTATACACCTCCTGAGAAAATTAATGTTGAACCTGGTATTGCAATTGTCGGTGTCAAAACCGGCGGATCTCGGGTAGGGTGTCCTGAACTGTGCGTCTAGGCGGATGGTAACAGGAGATAAGGGACACGATGTTTTTACCCAGGTTTGGGCCCTCTCGATGGAGGTAAAACCCAACTCCTGCTTGATTGATATTGATGATATGGGTAGTACAAGAGTAGATCTACCACGAGATCAGAGAGGCTAAACCCTAGAAGCTAGCCTATGGTATGATTGTTGTTCGTCCTACGGACTAAAACCCTCAGGTTTATATAGGCACCGAAGAGGGTTAGGGTTACACAGAGTCGGTTACAATGGTAGGAGATCTACATATCCGTATCGCCAAGCTTGCCTTCCACACCAAGGAAAGTCCCATCCGGACACGTGACGAAGTCTTCAATCCTGTATCTTCATAGTCCAGGAGTCCGGCCGAAGATGATAGTTCGGCTATCCGGACACCCCCTAGTCCGGGACTCCCTCAGTAGCCCCTGAACCAGGCTTCAATGACGACGAGTCCGGCGCACATATTGTCTTCGGCATTGCAAGGCGGGTTCCTCCTCCGAATAGTTCATAGAAGATTTTGAACACAAGGATAGTGTCCGGCTCTGCAAAATAAGTTCCACATACCACCATAGAGAGAATAATATTTACACAACTTAAATCTGCTGACGTATTCCGTGGCGTGACATCACACCACGGCCAAGCCTTTATTCGAATCATTTTTACTGTCCCACCTCAGCGCATTTAGCGAGGCAGTTTCCTTGGCACATCTTGTCAAAGCAGAGATCGTGTCCCCTTATTCCGGGATTCTCATCAATACGGGCGTGGGTAACCCAACCGTGTCCGTTGGCACGTCTCCTCTATCGAAGGCGAGTCCCGAACGGTCACGGGGGAGGCTCTTGGTATTCAACCTCTTTATAAAGAGACCAAGGCTCCACTTCCTTCTTTCAATCTCAATCGAATCCGCCCCTCGCCTCGAGTTCCAACACCCAAAGCTCCAGATTCAGGCGCTTCGGACCTTCGATGATGTCCAGCTCCGACCTGCAAGGCCGGTGGATGCCTTCCTCCGTTACGGAAGAAGATGTGTTAAAGCTAAGAGAGGCCAGGTATCTAACCGGTGAAATTTTGCATAGGCTGCCTGCCCAAGGGCAGGTTATTCCCACTCCCAAGCCTGGTGAAAGCATGGTGTTCGCATCTCACTTCCTTCAGGGGTTAAGCTTCCCGACGGACCCCTTCGTGAGGGGGCTCTTGTTTTACTATGGGTTGGAATTTCATGACTTGGATCCGGAGTCCATCCTCCACATCTCATCATTCATTGTCATGTGCGAAGCCTTCCTCCGCATTACCCCTCTCTTCGGATTGTGGCTCAAGACCTTCAAAGTGGAGCCGAAGATGATCAAGGGGCAACAGGCAGAGTGCGGAGGGGCTGTTATAAGCAAGAATGCTGATGCTCCATGGCCCGAGGGCTCTTTTCAAGGGGAGCTCAGTTTATGGCAACAAGAGTGGTTTTATATCACAGCTCCCAGGGGCACCAAATGGGTGGCGCCACCTGCCTTTCACTCGAGTCCTCCACCGCGGCTGGCATCATGGGTCAATAAAGGGCTTGAATGGGGGCCGTCCAAGGACATGCCCTTGCTGCAGGGCCGCATTCGAGACCTCCTAGAGAGAGAGATCACTTTGGTCGTAGTAGCACAGGTCATGCTGATTCGTCGCATCCTGCCCTGCAGACGTTGCCCCCTCCACCTGTGGGAATTTAACCCAGAGGGACCACGAGCTCTCCTACATTTTATGGGCGCGACGCCCGTGGAGATGTACAAGCTTTTCTTCGGATCACAAGAGATGTGTCCGGACTTGACCGAGGACGCAGGTCTGAGCTGCAATCGCCCGGATACTCAAGTAAGTAGCCCTGTACCCGAACATGCTATCCTATATTTATCACAAACTTGCCCTTTAAAAGAGCTATCCCTTGAACAGGAGTGGATAGTGAAAGCAAAGTTAATAAGGTGTCCGGCCCCCCTCCCTGAGACCATGCCGGATCTCGTGTTAACCAGGATGCTGGAGGTTGCGCCTTCGGAGGAAGGTGAAGGGGGGAACAAGGAAGCTACCGCCTGCGCGAAGGAGGCTACCAGGAAAGGAGGGATCGAGAATCCCTCCATCCAAGGGAAGAAGAGGACCGCCTCTGAAGACCCGGAGACCATGGTCTCAAAGTGGGGGAAGAAATCTTTGTCAGAGGGTCTGCCCCAAGAGATGCCTCGGCCGCATTATGCCCCCAAGGGGATCAGCCCTCCACCGAGCCGTAAGTAAAAAGGGGAGTTCTTTTTAAAATAAAGGATATCCCTACCCTATTTCTGATAACCGAAATTTTACCTTGTAGTTCGAGTCTCAGCCCTTCTCAGCAGAGCTCATCTTCGGGGGATCTCCGTCCGGAGATGATAGAGAGCGAAACGCCTCCCCCTGCCGTACCGTCTTACGAGGCGGGCGACCCTGAGGTGTTGTCACGAAGGGTTTCTCAGAGTCTGGCGGGGCCGGAAGGTAGTCGTATGTCCCCTCAAAGCCCTCCACGCCTGGCCTTGGAAAAAGGCCATCGGACGAGTCCGGGACCTTATGGTGTACGGTTGGAGGAGCTGAAGGATCTGCTCGGGCGAGCGCTTATCTCAAAAGATCACCGTGCGTTAATGGGTACGGTGATTGAAAGGATTTCATCCGCTGAGAGAGGATTGCATGAAGCCGTCAGAAGTTTACTAACAGGTTTTGAGGTACGCAAAATGATGTACCTTCTGACAGTTCCACATATAAAATGCGCCCTGTGTAGATAGTAGCCCCTGAGGCTCGGTGTGTTGTCAAAAATGACAGCGTGCCGAGCATCATAATCCCAGGTATAATGTGTCGCCCTTCCTATGCAGGTGGCGAAGGGTCCGGTGGCTAGCCGGACAGATGAATTTGCCGAACTAAAGCGGCAACTGGACGTGGCAGATGTCAACATCGCGCTTGTCAATAGGCGACTTGACGAGTCACAAGGTATGCAATTTCCCCGCGGACACCTGGTAAGGGAGCTTGATGCCCGTGCCTTACAACAAGTATGCTTGACGCAGATGGTGCCGCTGCCATGGAGAACCTGCGGGCAGAGCTCGCCCAAGCCAAGGAGCAGGCCAGAAAGAGTGACCCGGCTGCCTTAAAGGCGGCCGAAGAGCTAAAAGACGAACAGGCTGCTCACTGCCGAAGCAAGAAGGAGATGGCCGAGATGGCCGTGGAGTTGAAAAATGCTGCCGATCGCTGCAAGCTTCTTGAAAAAGAAGATCGGGCGATGCGAGAGGACCTGAAGAAGGCAACTGCCGAGGCCAAGGATGCTCGCTCTGCGATGAGAGCTATGAAGGAGGAGCTGCGTCAGGCCGGAGATATCGTGGCTGGAAAGCCCTTTCTGCTGCGGAGGAAGTTCTTGGACCCTAATTATGCTCAGTTGGACCCGCTGTGGAGTGCGGAAGATGCTTATCTGGACTTGGCGGCAAGTGCGGCGGACGCGGCCGAACACTTCCGAGATCGAGAGGATCATGAAATGGGAAAGGTTTTTTGGTCGCAGTTCCATAATCCAGAGCGCCGACTTCCATTAACCGATCGCTTGGCCGAATGGGCGGAGCTGAATAGGTTATCTGGACTTGCCATGAAGGATGTCGTGAGTCTTTTGAGGCCGAAGAGGCCCGAGCTGAAGAGTTATTTTGGCTTGGTGTAGCAGTTCCTTGGTGCGGTACCGCATATCAATGCAATGAGGAGGTCGGCATGCATAGAGGATGCACGGACGGCTCTTGCCCGTGTCAAGACATACTGGGCGGAGATGAAGGCCACCAATGTTGCAACCCAAGATTCGGACGGAAGCCAAGTATTTGTCAAGCACTATTTTCAGGAAGTCCTGCAGGGCGCTCGTTTAATAGAGACGCAGTGCTCGAAGGATATTATGTTCGAATAACATGTATTATTGTGAAAAAATGTTTCGATGAAATATAAAAGCTTTTTATACTTGTGCCTTCAAGAATTAAAACACCTCCTGTGCGGCCGTTGATGTATATGTGTATATAACCTGAAAGATGGCAGTCTTTGGCTTCAGCCCCCACGCATATAATGCAGGGGTGTTTGCAAAAGGCGCATTTTCACACTTGATCCAACGTCTTGGTCCTATAAAGGAGGTGGTAGCGCAGCAAACTAGGCAACCGGACTATAATGCTTTATCACTTTCACTTAGCCATATGAGTTTGGCAGTGGGGCTACGATATAGCCCCTAGGGGCACCGCGCTCACCCGAATTCGGGGCGCGTATGTGCCTGACCGGGAAACGGCCCTTCGTCAATGCGGAGGAATCCTATAGATTCTGGCGGGTCATCGAGTGGTTGACCAGTCTCACGCTATATCATGACAGTCAGTTTTTGGCTTTCTCTACTGAGGTGCTCGCCTGGCCGAACCGGGGCACGATCGCAGTAGTTCTCCTGGTGCCGCGTTAGCCGATAGAGCGGAACATAAGGCAGCAAAACACAGGAGCCAGGCAAACCCAACATTTGACCAAAGACATGATTCGGAGCTGATGCATATAAGGCCTAACTCGAGACGCCGAACACTCCCTAGGGTATTCGGTCTTTATGAGAACGGGCCGAACAACACCCTTTGTAGTAAGCCCCTGGTGTCCAGGGACGCGCAAAATTCTGACGTGGCCTATGCTAAAACGCCAGATTCCTCCTCGGTTATAGTAAGAAACCAGGGGATGTGAATCAACAAGAGACAGTAAAAAAGGTTTATGCAGGGTCTTAATCTGAAAAGAATCCTTGCAACGGGTCCCTACTGCACGTCTGCGCCTGTGTCTCCGTTGTGCCGTATCCTGGACGGGTGTTGCACGGTGTTCATCTGTAAAAGAGAGGAACTTAGTTGAAAAAGGTCGTGCGAAAATGTACGTTATATTAAATAAACAAAGTACGTTTCAAAAAATGACTAAAATTGAGCTTTATTGTCTCTTGTTGTATATGCGCGGAGCCCCTAGTGCGGGGGTGTGCGGCTGGTAAGCCCCTGTATGTTTATGCCGGACTCGTCTAACCGTGTCCGGGGTCTGAACGACCTGTTTAGGTGCTTGAATTAGTGGAGCCAGTTTTAGTGTGTGGCTGTCGAGGCAGTCACACAATCTTCCATGCTCGAGGAACACTCGATGTTTCCCTTGAAGGAGATGATGCCTCATGGACCGGGCATTTTGAGTGTGAGGGATGCATAATGCGGTATTGCGTTAAAGCGGGCGAAAGCTTCGCGGCCCAGTAGTGCTTGATAGCTACTTGTAAATGGGGCGAGGTGGAAGGTTAGCTTTTCACGGCAGAAGTTGTCGGCTAAGCCGAACACAACTTCTAGCAATAGAGAGCCCGTACAATGGGCATATCGGCCTGGCATTACCCCTTGAAAGGAAGTGTTGCTATGGCGAATTTTGGTTGGGTCTATCCCCATTTTGCGGATTGTGTCCTGATAGAGTAGGTTTAGATCACTGCCGCCGTCCATTAGGACTTGTAAAAATTGGAGTCCATCGATTATGGGATCTAATATCAAGGCAGTCCATCCTGCATTCCGGATACTTCTAGAGTAATCCTGATGGTCGAAGGTGATTGTTTTTGACAACCAGTGGCGGGACTCCTCTGGGATAGGCCGTATGGCGCGTATCTCTATGGGCGCCGTCCTGTTTTTCCCTTTTGTCACCTAAAGTGAGTTTACTGTTTTGACTTCTTGTGGGAAATTCTTTTGTTTTCCGGTGCTCTGCTTGTGGGCTTCGTCATCGTCTTCACTTTGTGTGTCGAGCCCCTTATGTTCGGCGTTGAGTTTGCCGAACTGCTTGAAGACCCAACAATCTCTGTGGGTATGATTTGCAGGCTCCCAGGGGTACTGTGCATTTGGCATACCTTGTCCAAGATTTTGTTTAAGTTAGATAGCTCGTCCCTGTTATCCTTAGGGGGCAGTTTTTTATGATTCTGCTGTGAGCTTTTGAATCCGGCGTTGACTACCGTGCTCTTCGGGCTATTTCCCTTGGTCCGGTGCTGTTCTTTGCTGCCTCGCGGTTTCCCGTTTCCATCCATGACTTCGGATGTACTTGGGTCGCTGGTAGTGCATCTTACCAGCCAGCTATCCTCTCCTGCGCAAAAGTGGGTCATCAGGCTTGTTAATGCCGCCATTGTTCTTGGCTTTTCTTGGCCGAGGTGTTTGGCGAGCCATTCGTCTCGGATGTTGTGTTTGAAAGCTGCTAAGGCTTCGGCGTCCGGACAGCCGACTATTTGGTTCTTTTTAGTGAGGAATCTGTTCCAGAATTTTCGGGCTGACTCTCCGGGTTGTTGAGTTATGTGACTTAAATCGTCTGCATCCGTAGGTTGGACATAGGTCCCTTGAAAATTTGCCCGAAAAGCATCCTCGAGCTCTTCCCAACTTCCAATGGTGTTTTCGGGGAGGCTTTTGAGCCAATGCCGAGCTGGCCCTTTGAGCTTGAGGGGTAAGTATTTTATGGCCTGGAGGTCATCTCCTCTAGCCATGTGTATGTGGAGGATGTAATCCTCAATCCAGACTCCAGGGTCTGTTGTTCTGTCGTATGCCTCTATGTTTACGGGCTTGAATCCCGCTAGAAATTCATAATCCAGAACCTCATCGGTGAAACATAGGGGATGTGCGGCATCCCTATATTTAGGTGTACCATAATATTCGGATACTTGACGTCTTGCATTGCTTACTAGAGCTTGCTTTCTTGGCTCGTAGATAGATCTAATTGGGCCATCTTTTTGATGTGAATCTGTGTGCGGATCGCGTGCCGGCTTATGTGCGGCGCCGTTTGCTGCTGCCATGGGGTCGTCTATCCGACTGGGTGGTCTCCTTGTTCTTTGATTGCAGTGGTTCTACGGCCTCCTCATCAAATTCTGGCAGTAGTTTTCGCTTCGGGTAGCTCGTTGTTCGGCGACTGTCG
Source organism: Triticum timopheevii (assembly GCA_963921465.1). Classification (NCBI taxonomy): domain Eukaryota; kingdom Viridiplantae; phylum Streptophyta; class Magnoliopsida; order Poales; family Poaceae; genus Triticum; species Triticum timopheevii. The sequence continues at coordinate 114,450,152 of OY997270.1, forward strand.
CTGTATTTGTCTGCGGTGTTGAGTACTTTGCTCCATCTGATTCTGAGCGCATCTTCCGCTGTTCTGAGCTTCTGCTTCTGCTTTTTCAGGCTATGTGCAATGGCGACGAGCCTTTTGTGGAGGTTCTTATGCTCCGGCAACTTGTCGGGCGTTAGATCGCCTGGACTGTTATCTTCGCTGGGTCAGATTGTTTATCCATATTGTCCTATTCGGACGGTTGCTCGATAGCATGTTCATCGTCCATCGGTTTGCCCTGCTCTATGGCCGGGTCTGTATGGCTATTGTCTTTGTCGAGGCGGGACTTTGAGCGGCGCTTGCGTCGCTGTTTTGACTGCTTTTCGAGGGGATGATCCCGCGTGTCGTCCCATTGTTCCTCGTCGTCGCTTCCTTTAGGTGTATTCACCATGTATACATCGTGAGATGAGGTGGGTGTCCAGTGCCTTATGGGTGCTAGTTCATGCTTATCTCCTACATCGTCGTCCATACCGTCGATGTCTTCGGAGTCGAAATCGAGCACGTCATTTAAGCTTTCGACAGTGGCTACGAAGTGGGTGGTGGGTGGGCTCTGAATTTCTTCGTCGTCCGCATCCCAACCTTCCTGACTATAGTCCGGCCAGGGCTCTCCTGATAAAGAGAGAGACTTTAGTGAATTTAGGATGTCACCAAAGGGCGAGTGCTGAAAGGTGTCCGCGGCGGTGAATTCCATGACCGTCGCCCAATCGGATTCGATTGACAGGGGCGCGGAAGGTTCGGAGTCTGGAGAGGAGTCCTGCACCTTGGAGTTACGAGCCTTGCAAAGGACAGGGATGGTGTTCGGCGCAATCGCCATAGAGATCGCAGCCCCCGAGGCGGTGTCCAGCCACCAGTGCTCGATCGGCGCAGTCGGCTCCGAGCTAAGGGTCGGAGCGGACACAGGTGCGGCCTCCAAGGTACTGTTTGGCGGCAGAGCTAGATCATGCCCATCGTAACAGTGTGGCGCGCTTGGCTGTGGCTCGAACCCGTCGAAGATCAAGTCTCTGCGGGCGTCAGCCGTGTAGTTCAAACTTCCAAATCTGACCTGGTGGCCAGGGGCGTAGCTTTCAATCTGCGGGGCTTCCAAATCCAATGTATGCATTCCTCACTAACTGTCTCCAATTAATGTGTGTTTTATGCGGGGCTTTTTTTACTTCACAAACATGTATAATGTGTTTCGCACACGCAACATATAGTGTAATCCCGTTTAGACATTAATTGCATATAAACCATGCATTGTTTGTAATTAAAGAATCTATGGATCACCAATATTGAAAAACTATATAACATTACACGTGTGCCCAAATTCAAATGAATATGCATGTTTGATACACCAATTTGCGTTATGATATTATCGATGCCGTGATCTCCAGTTTAAATATTTGAATCCCCTTTAATCCAGATATTCATCTCATATAGCTATCACTCATGCTTATATAGGACTATCTCTCTGGACCTATACACGTTCATCGTTGTCGGTGTCAAAACCGGCGGATCTCAGGTAGGGGGTCCCGAACTGTGCGTCTAGGCGGATGGTAACAGGAGACAAGGGACATGATGTTTTTACCCAGGTTCGGGCCCTCTCGATGGAGGTAAAACCCTACTCCTGCTTGATTGATATTGATGATATGGGTAGTACAAGAGTAGATCTACCACGAGACCAGAGAGGCTAAACCCTAGAAGCTAGCCTATGGTATGATTGTTGTTCGTCCTACGGACTAAAACCCTCAGGTTTATATAGGCACCGAAGAGGGTTAGGGTTACACAGAGTCGGTTACAATGGTAGGAGATCTACATATCCGTATCGCCAAGCTTGCCTTCCACGCCAAGGAAAGTCCCATCCGGACACGGGACGAAGTCTTCAATATTGTATCTTCATAGTCCAGGAGTCCGGCCGAAGATGATAGTTCGGCTATCCGGACACCCCCTAGTCCGGGACTCCCTTAGCTATGATCAAAGATCTTTTGGATGAGGACTTAGATGGGCATGTTATTTCTTTTTGTGGTGAAACTGCTAATATTGCTAGACCTGATACTAAGACACGTAGACCTGTTGTAGGCACACCTGTTATTTCTGTTAAAATAGGAGATCATTGTTATCACGGTTTATGTGATATGGGTGCTAGTGCTAATGCGATTCCTTATGATCTTTATAAAGAAATTATGCACGATATTGCACCTGCTGAATTAGAAGACATTGATGTTACTATTAAGCTTGCTAATAGGGACACCATTAAACCTATTGGGATCGTTAGAGATGTTGAAGTCTTGTGTGGGAAGATTAAATACCCTGCTGATTTTCTTGTTCTTGGTTCCCCACAAGATGATTTTTGTCTCATTATTTTTGGTAGACCCTTCCTGAATACTGCAAGTGCTAAGATTAATTGTGAAAAGAATATTGTCACTGTTGGCATAGATGGTATGTCTCGTGAGTTTAATCTTGCTAAGTTTAGTAGACAACCTCGTGAAAGGGAACCACCTAGTAAGGATGAAATTATTGGTCTTGCTTCCATTGCTGTTCCACCAACTGATCCGTTAGAACAATATTTGCTAGACCATGAAAACGATATGTTTATGAAGGAAAGGGAAGAAATAGATGAAGTGTTCCTTAAACAAGAACCTATGCTGAAACATAACCTTCCCGTTGAAATTCTTGGGGATCCCCCTCCACCCAAGGGTGATCCCGTGTTTGAACTCAAACCCTTACCTGATAATCTTAAGTATGCTTATCTTTATGAAAAAGAAATATATCCTGTTATTATTAGTGCTAAGCTTTTAGAGAAAGAAGAAGAAAGATTATTGAAAACTCTGAAGAAGCACAAAGCTGCTATTGGATATACTCTGGATGATCTTAAGGGCATTATTCCCACATTATGCCAACACAAAATTTCAGTGGAGAAAGATGCCAAACCAGTTAGAGATCCTCAAAGACGATTAAATCCCAAAATGAAGGAAGTGGTAATAAAGGACATACTAAATCTCCTTGAGGCAGGTATTATTTATCCCGTTGCTGATGTGAATGGATAAGCCCTGTCCATTGTGTCCCTAAAAAGGGAGGTCTTACCGTTGTTCCTAATGATAAAGATGAAATGATCCCGCAAAGAATTATTACAGGTTATAGGATGGTAATTGATTTCCATAAGTTAAATAAAGCTACTAAGAAAGATCATTACCATTTACCTTTTATTGATCAAATGCTAGAAAGGCTATCCAAACACACACATTTTTGCTTTCTAGATGGTTATTCTGGCTTCTCTCAGATACTTGTATCAGCGGGGGATCAATCTAAAACTACTTTTACTTGCCCTTTTGGTACTTTTGCTTATAGACATATGCCTTTTGGTTTATGTAATGCACATGCTACCTTTCAAAGATGCATGATGGCTGTATTTTCTGATTTTTGTGAAAAGATTTGTGAGGTATTCATGGATGACTTCCCCGTATATTGATCCTCTTTTGATGATCGTTTCAGCAATCTTGATCGAGTTTTGCAGAGATGCGAAGACACTAGTCTCGTCCTAAATTGGGAAAAGTGTCACTTTATGGTTAATCAAGGCATTGTCTTGGGGCACAAGATCTCCGAGAGAGGTATTGAAGTTGATAAGGCCAAAGTTGATGCTATTGAAAAGATGCCATGTACCAAGGACATAAAAGGTATAAGAAGTTTCCTTGGTCATGCCGGTTTTTATAGGAGGTTCATTAAGGACTTCTATAAAACCTCTAGGCCTCTGACTAATTTATTGCAAAAAGATATTCCTTTTGTCTTTGATGATGATTGTGTAGAAGCATTTGAAACATTAAGAAAGCTTTGATTACTGCACCTATTGTTCAGCCACCTAATTGAAATTTACCTTTTGAAATTATGTGTGATGCTAGTGATTATGTTGTAGGTGATGTTTTAGGGCAAAGAGTCGATAAGAAATTAAATGTTATCCATTATGCTAGCAAGACTCTTGATACTGCCCAGAGATATTATGCTACTACTGAAAAAGAGTTCTTAGTTGTTGTGTTTGCATGTGATAAGTTTAGACCTTATATTTTTGATTCCAAAGTTACTATTCACACTGATCATGCTGCTATTAAATATCTTATGGAAAAGAAAGATGCTAAGCCTAGACTCATTAGATGGGTTCTCTTGCTCCAAGAATTTGACTTGCATATTATTGATAGAAAGGGAGCTAACCCGTTGCAGACAACTTGTCTAGGTTAGAGAATGTTCTTGATGACCCACTGCCTATTAATGATAGTTTTCCTGATGAACAATTAGCGGTTGTCAATGCTTCCCGTACTACTCCTTGGTATGCTGATTATGCTAATTACATAGTTGCTAAATATATACCGCCTAGTTTCACATACCAGCAAAAGAAAAGGTTCTTTTATGATTTAAAACATTACTTCTGGGATGATCCACACCTTTATAAAGAAGGAGTAGATGGTATTATTAGACATTGTGTGCCTGAGCATGAATAGGAACAGATCCTATGCAAGTGTCACTCTGAATTCTATGGAGGACACCACGCTGGAGATAGAACTGCACACAAGGTACTACAATCTGGTTTTTATTGGCCTACTCTTTTCAAAGATGCTCGTAAGTTTGTCGTATCTTGTGATGAATGTCAAAGAATAGGTAACATTAGAAGACGTCAAGAAATGCCTATGAATTATTCTCTTGTTATTGAACCATTTGATGTTTGGGGATTTGATTATATGTGACCTTTTCCTGCCTCCAATGGTTATACACATATTTTAGTTGCTGTTGATTATGTTACTAAGTGGGTAGAAGCTATTCCAACTAGTAGTGCTAATCATAACACTTCTATTAAAATGCTTAAAGAAGTTATTTTCCCGAGGTTTGGAGTCCCCAGATATCTTATGACTGATGGTGGTTCACACTTTATTCGTGGTGCTTTCCGTAAGATGCTTGCTAAGTATGATGTCAATCATAGAATCGCATCTCCTTATCACCCGCAGTCTAGTGGTCAAGTAGAGTTGAGCAATAGAGAGCTGAAATTAATTTTGCAAAAGACTGTGAATAGATCTAGAAAGAATTGGTCCAAAAAACTTGATGATGCATTATGGGCCTATAGAATTGCATACAAAAATCCTATGGGTATGTCTCCATATAAGATGGTTTGTGGAAAAGCATGTCATTTACCTCTTGAACTTGAACATAAAGCATATTGGGCTGTTAAAGAGCTCAATTATGACTTCAAACTTGTCAGTGAGAAAAGGTTATTTGATACTAGCTCACTTGATGAATGGAGAACCCAAGCATATGAGAATGCTAAGCTTTTCAAAGAAAAAGTCAAACGCTGGCATGATAAGAGGATACAGAAGCGTGAGTTTAACGTAGGAGATTATGTGTTATTGTTCAACTCTCATTTAAGATTTTTTGCAGGAAAACTTCTCTCAAAATGGGAAGGTCCCTACGTTATCGAGGAGGTCTATCGTTCTGGTGCTATAAAAATCAACAACTTTGAAGGCACAAATCCGAGGGTGGTAAATGGCCAAAGAATTAAATATTATATTTCAGGTAATCCTATCAATGTTGAAACTAATATTATTGAAACCATAACCCCTGAGGAATACATAAGAGACACTTTTCAGAACGTTCCAGACTCCGAAAAGGCATAGGTACATGGTATGGTAAGTAAACCGACTCCAAAACAACTTTAATGACAATTTTTATCAGTTTTGGATTATTTAAGGATTTTAGGAAGAAAGAAGTAGTCCGAAAGGGGCACGAGGCTCCCACGAGAGAGGAGGGCGCCCCCCTGTAGGGCATGCCCCTGTCTTGTGGGCACCTCATGTGCCTCCCAGACTCCATTTTCTTGTATGTTACGTATTTTGGTTGGTGAAAATTCATTATATATACTCCCGAAGGTTTTGACCACCATATCACGCAAATATCCTCTGTTTTCATTTCGAGCTGTTCCTGTTGCAGATTTGGAACAAGATGTCGTCCCAAGATTCGGAGGGAGAGAGCTACATGGATGATTATATTGCAAACCCAAAAGTATATGGGGATATGGAACACTATGGCTGGACCATAGAGGAAGAAGAAGACTATGATCCCAAGAGGAAGGAGGAGACAAGTTCCGATGAAGAGGACGATCCACTGCCTCAACCTGGTGATATGCATGTGGAGCTCAAGAAGTCAAGCATCCCTAAGGTCCAATCTATCCCACCACGTTTTTTGCAGGACAGCGAGGTAGCACTATGCAAAAAGATAATGAAACTTGAGCTCGAGAATGAGGATCTGAGGGAGGAAAATTTTAGCCTCAGATGGAAGCTAGAAAAGAAAAGTGCAACAACTCCTATTTCACCACCTCTGAAGAAATAATCACATGGGTATGAGCACTCCCCTTCGCAACTGCCAAGCTTGGGGGAGGTGCCCCGGTATCGTATCACCATCCCACTCCTATCTTTACTACTTTATTTAGTTCGATCCTTTTAGTAGTATCTTGATCTATTAGTTCGAAGTTTTGATATCAAGTAGTTTTGAGTTTTTCGTTGCGATCTCTTTTTGTAGTCGAGTCCGTGTGCTATCTATAATAAAGATTAGTGTTGAGTCAAGGGCTTTGCTATGTTGCTATGATCTTGAAAAAGTAGAAAGAACAAAAGAGTTCATATTGACCTTATGGATAGTGATAACTTCACACATAGAAAGTATGAGGCATAAAAATTGTTGAGAGTTGATGAACGTAGCCTTGGTCATCGTTGCAATTAATAGGAAGTGATAAGGAAAGAGGGGTTCACATATAAATATATTATCTTGGACATCTTTTATGATTGTGAAGCACTCATTAAGTATGACATGCTAAAAGAGTTGACGTTGGACAAGGAAGACAACGTAATGGTTTATGTTTTCTGACATCTCAGTTAAAGTATATTGTCATTAACCTTCCAAACATGTTGAGCTTGCCTTTCCCCCTCATGCTAGCCAAATTCCTTGCACCAAGTAGAGATACTACTTGTGCTTCCAAATATCCTTAAACCCAGTTTTGCCATGAGAGTCCACCATACCTACCTATGGATTGAGTAAGATCCTTCAAGTAAGTTGTCATCGGTGCAAGCAATAAAAATTGCTCTCTAAATATGTATGTATTATTAGTGCAGACAAAATAAACTTTGTACAAACTTGTTGTGTAAGTAATAAAAGCGACGGACTGCATAATAAAGGTCCACATACAAGGGGCAATATAAAGTAACGTTCTTTTGCACTAAGACTTTATGCATCAACCCTAAATGCGCATGACAACCTCTGCTTCCCTCTGCGAAGGGCCTATCTTTTACTTTATGTTTTACTTTATGCTTGAGTCAGGGTGATCCTCACCTTTCCCTTTTTCATTTTATCCTTTGGCAAGCTCCTTGTGTTTGAAAGATCATGATGCATATATCCAATTGGATGTAAGTTGGCATAGGCTATTATTGTTGACATCACCTGAAGGTGAATATGTTGGGAGGCAACACAATAAGCCCCTATCTTTCTCAGTGTCCGGCTGAAACTCTATAACCACAAGTATTGCGTGAGTGTTAACAATTATAGGGGACTAAGAGATAGTTGAGTATGTGAGCTTGCTGAAAAGCTCTATTATTGACTTTTCCTGATATTACGATAAATTGCAATTGTTTCAATGACTGAGATTATAGTTTGTTAGTTCCCAATGAAGTTTTTGAACCATACTTGACATTGTGAATTGCTTATTACTTGAACATAGGAAACCATATGACAAAATCCATATATGTTGCTGTTATTAGAATGATCATGATGCCCTCATGTCCGTATTTTATTTTTATCGACACCTCTATCTCTAAACATGTGGACATATTTTTCGATTTCGGCTTTCGCTTGAGGACAAGCGAGGTCTAAGCTTGGGGGAGTTGATACGTTCATTTTGCATCATGCTTTTATATCAATATTTATTGCATTATGGGCTGTTATTACACATTATATATCAATACTTATGGCTATTCTCTCTTATTTTGCAAGGTTTACCATGAAGAGGGGGAATGCCGGTAGCTGGAATTCTGGCCGGAAAAGGAACAAACGTTGGAAACCTATTCTGCACAACTCCAAAAGATCTGAGACTCCACGAAACAACTTTTCAGATTTAATAAGAATTTTTGGGTAAAAGAAATAGGCCAGGGGGCCCACACCCTGTCCAGGAGATAGGGGGCGCGCCCCCCTGTAGGGTGTGCCCCCTATCTCCTGGGCTCCCTGGTGGGCCTCCGACGTCCATCTTCTGCTATATGAAGGGTTTTCCCCTGGAAAAAATCGTGGGCAAGCTTACGGGACGAAACTCCGCCGCCACAAGGCGGAACCTTGGCGGAATCAATCAAGGGCTCTTCCCTCCGGGAGGGGGAAATCATCACCAACATCATCACCAACGATCCTCTCATCAGGAGGGGGTCAATATGCATCAACATCTTCACCAGCACCATCTCCTCGCAAAACCCTAGTTCATCTCTTGTATCCAATCTTGTATCAAAACCACAAATTGGTACCTGTGGGTTGCTAGTAGTGTTGATTACCCCTTGTAGTTGATGCTATTTGGTTTACTTGGTGGAAGATCATATGTTCAGATCCTTTATGAATATTATTACCCCTCTGATTATGAACATGAATATGCTTTGTGAGAAGTTACGTTTGTTCCTGAGGACATGGGTGAAGTCTTGCTATTAGTATTCATGTGAATTTGGTATTCGTTCGATATTTTGATGAGATGTATGTTGTCTCTCCTCTAGTGGTGTTATGTGAACGTCGACTACATGACACTTCACCATTATTTGGGCCTAGAAGAAGGCATAGGGGAGTAATAAGTAGATGATGGGTTGCTAGAGTGACAGAAACTTAAACCCTAGTTTATGCGTTGCTTCGTTAGGGGTTGATATGGACCCATATGTTTAATGCTGTGGTTAGGTTTACCTTAATACTCCTTTTTGTAGTTGCGGATGCTTGCAATAGGGGTTAATCATAAGTGGGATGCTTGTCCATGTTAGGGAAGTACCCAAGTGCCGGTCCACCCACATATCAAATTATCAAAGTACCGAACGCTAATCTGATGAATGTGATGAAAACTAGCTTGATGATAATTCCCAATGTGTCCTCGAGAGCTCCTTCTTCATTATTAGAGTTTGTCCAGGCTTATCCTTTGCTACATAAAGAATTGGGCCACCTTGCTGCACGTTATTTACTTTATTTACTTTTGCTCGTTACTATTTATCTTATCACAAAACTATCTATTACCTACTATTTCAGTGCTTGTAGAGAAAACCTTACTGAAAACCGCTTATCATTTCCTTCTGCTCCTCGTTGGGTTCGACACACCTACTTATCGAAAGGACTACGATAGATCCCCTATACTGGTGGGTCATCAGACACCACTCTCCAAGAAGTAACAAATGGTGTGTTGATGATGAACTCCTTGCTCTTGTGCTTCAAATGATAGTCTCCCCAACACTCAACTCTCTCTCACAGGATTTGGATTTGGTGGAAAGAAGATTTGAGTGGAAAGCAACTTGGCGAAGGCTAGAGATCAAGATTCATATGGTAGGAATGGAATATCTTGGCCTCAACACATGAGTAGGTGGTTCTCTCTCAGAAAATGGATGTTGGAAGTGTAGGTTCGTTCTGATGGCTCTCTCCACGAATGAAGAGTGGGTGGAGGGGTATATATAGCCTCCGCACAAAATCTAACCGTTACACACAACTTACCAAACTCGGTGGGACCGAATTGAGAAACTCGGTCAGACCGATTTAGCAAATCTAGTGACCGTTAGGATTTTCGGTGGGACCGACAAGCAACTCGGTAGGACCGATATGGTTAGGGTTAGGGCATAATGTAATCTCGATGAGACCGATTACACAAACTCGGTGAGACCGATTTGGGTAATAAGCTAACCAGAGAGTTGGTCAGGCAAACTCGGTTTGACCGATTACATAAACTCGGTAGGACCGAATTTGGTAATAAGTTAACCAGAGAGTTTGCATTGTAATCTCGGTAGTACCGATTGCACAAACTCGGTGAGACCGATTTTGGTAATGGACATGCACAGAGAGATTACAATCCCATCTCGGTGAGACCGAGATCCCTATCGGTGAGACCGATTTGCCTAGGGTTTGTGGCAGTGGCTAGGACATCTGAACTCGGTGGCGCCGGATAGAATGAATTGGTAGGGCCGAGTTAGACTTTTGGTTTAGGACATATGTGGATGTGAGAAAGTAGTTGAGGGCTTTGGAGCATATCACTAAGCACTTTGAGCAAGCAAGCCATTAAACAACACCTCATCCCCTCTTGATAGTATTGGCTTTTCCTATATACTCAATGTGATCTTGGATCACTAAAATAGAAAATGTAGAGTCTTGATCTTGGATCTTGAGCCAATCCTTTGTCCTTAGCATTTTGAAGGGGTTCCACATCCTTTAGTCCATGCCACTCAATTGTTGAACTTGTCTGAAACATACTAGGTAGAAGTGTTAGTCCAACAAGAGATATGTTGACATTAATTACCAAAACCACCCAGGGAGCACTTGTGCTTTCAATCTCCCCCTTTTTGGTAATTGATGACAACATACATCAAAGCTTTAGATAAAGATATAGAGAAATATGTAAAGCTTTGGAAAGACATGTAACAAGCATAGGCTCCCCCTACATGTATGAAATCATGTGAATATGGAATATAGAAGCATGTGAATGCATAAACATGATAGAGTAAGCAATGTGTTACATGTATCTTGGCTATATGAATCAGAGCAAATGATGTGAGTATGAGAAATGTACCTTCATGCTCATGAGTCCTTCTTGCAAACAGTATCTACATCAGCAAGAATTCCTCATACGCATGATTGTGATGCATATACTTACCTTGTGGTCTTGAGTTGGCTTGGATGGAATGAACCTGTGAAAATAAGGTTAGATATCATAGATACACCTACTGGCCAGAGCAAACAAAAGAAACCACAAGAGTACCAAGACTGGGATGACATGTTAAGAGTGAGTACCAAGTACCACATTGAATATAGACATGTCCCCAAAGGTAAAGATGTGCAATGAATTTAAAGAATTTCTTTCTCTTAAATGTCTTGCTCCCCCTGAATCTAGCATGGGATACTGGGAGAAGATACGGAACAGAAAATCATAGCAAAATGCAAAATCAGAGCTCAAAGAGACAAATGAACAGAGCTAATGCAAATAAGCACATATGAACATGTCTTTCCCCTCAAGAAGACATGTGGCATTTCTCCTCTTGAACACCAAGCATCTAGGATCCTTGAAGATTACTCTCTCCTTGAGTATTCTCTCCCCCTGGAGATATCTCTCTCTCCTTGTTGAAGTGATAAGCTTTGATGTGATCTCTCTCTCCCCCTTTGACATCAATTTCCAAGAAGGGCCTTCTGGAATTTGTCGTGAATGGGTTTGGTCCTTGAGTCACAACACAAAGCACTAATAAAAATGTGATGCTTGTAGAGGACAAGATTCATTGAGTGGAGCTGGATCAAAAGTAATGCAGGAATAATTGGCAAAATGTTTTTCCTGTTGTGAAATCGGTGGCACCGGGTTGGATGCTTCGATTGCACCAAATGATTTCGGTTAGACCGAAGACATGCAACCGGTGTGACCGAGTTCATCACAGAGAAAACACTTGTCACCTCAGCTCACTAGACAAGTAAGATCTCACAAGGATTTGCAAGGAATTAACAGAAAGATTTGCAATGAATTGGATGCAGGGAATGCAGAACAAATAGAAAAGAAAAGAATAAGAGAAGAAAGAAATATAGATGAAGTTTTTTTTGAAAGGGGAAAAATATATGCATGAGACAAATGCAAGAGCACAGAAAAGAGCACAAGAGAACTTCATCTAGAATTGGTCGGCGACAAGGTCACCTATGTTAGAGTATATTAACTTAGGAGTCAAGTGGGATCACTTGATCATAGGTCGTACTCATCGTTTAAGCTCAAAATGGGGTTACCATTTTTCGTTTAAGCATCTTGATGTATTCACATCTTGTCGAGTTGCTTTGACTCATGACTTGGAGTAAAGCTTCTCTAAGATGGAATAACATACCTTGGGTGGTGGTGTTGATCATGTAGTTGAACTTGTGTGGGTTGCTCAAGGTTGATGTGGCTCATCAAGAGTTGGAAGCACCACTTGGAATTTGAGTTCATCTACCTACATGGGTTAGTTTTTGCAAGGAAGAGCACTTGTGTATCCAAAATGACAATCATGAAGCTCAACATAGAATTTGTCAAAGGATATGTTTGAGTGGTTTTGTGCTTCTTTGTCTTCAACCACCATTGTGTAGAGACTTGGTGATGTAGAGATTGCTCAATATGTGAGTGCGTTGCAATCATAGATTTAGATCCATCCAAGTACCTACAAGGGTTAGATAACATGCAAGGTGCAAATATATCCAAGACATAAGATTTTCATCATAAGAGAAATGTCAAGGATTAGTCATAAGCTCGTGTCTTGCATGTATCCAATGGAGTTCCTACTCCAAGTTTGAAGCATCTATGTTGTTCAATTCACCTCGTAACCTGCAAAACACTCTCTCATCAAGTGGTTTAGTGAATATATCCGCTAATTGCTTTTCGGTGCGAACATGCTTAAGATTAATGTCCCCTTTGGCAACATGATCTTGAATGAAATGATGACGAACTTCAATATGCTTAGTTCGAGAGTGTTGCACGGGATTATGAGCAATATTGATAGCACTTTCATTGTCACAAAGTAATGGAACATGTTTCACATATATCCCATAATCTTTAAGAGTTTGGGTCATCCAAAGTAATTGAGCACAACATGAACCAGCGCCAATGTATTCCGCTTCGGCGTTGGATAAGGATACCGAGTTTTGTTTCTTCGAAGACCAAGACACAAGAGATCTACCAAGAAATTGACAAGTACCCTAAGTGGACTTTCTATCAACCTTGTCACTGGCATAGTCCGAGTCGGAGTAGCCAACAAGATCGAAAGAGGCCCTCTTAGGATACCAAATGCCAACATTTGGTGTATGGATTAAGTATCTCACTATCCTTTTCACGGCCTTAAGATGACATTCTTTAGGAGCAGATTGATATCATGCACACATGCACACACTTAGCATGATATCGGGACGTGAAGCACATAGATATAACAATGAACCAATCATAGAGCGATAAACCTTTTGATCGACCGGTTCACCGTCTTTTGTCAAATCAAGATGTCCACTAGTAGGCATGGGTGTAGTCATACCTTTGCATTCTTGCATATTGAACTTCTTGAATAAGTCCTTGGTGTACTTTGTTTGAGAGACAAAGGTACCTTCCTTAGTTTGCTTGATTTGCAAACCAAGAAAGAATTTGAGTTCACTCATCATAGACACCTCAAACTTCTCCAACATTAGCTTCCCAAACTTTTCACTAAAATGAGGGTTAGTAGAACCAAATATAATATCATCAACATAGATTTGGCATACAAATAGTTCTCCATTGACCCTTTTAGTAAAAAGAGTAGAATCTATTTTTCCAATTTCAAAGCCTTTTTCAATAAGGAACTTGGTCAAGCATTTATACCACGCTCTAGGAGCTTGTTTAAGACCATAAAGAGATTTGTGTAGTTTGTAAACATGATCAAGTTTCTTAGGATTAACAAAGTTGGGAGGTTGTTTAACATAAACTTCCTCCTCTATTTCACCATTTAGGAAAGCACTTTTAATGTCCATTTGGTACAAGGTGATATCATGGTGATTAGCATAGGAAAGTAAGATGCGTATGGACTCAAGTCTAGCAACGGGAGCGTAAGTCTCACCATAGTCCATACCTTCGACTTGTGTGTAGCCTTGGGCGACGAGACATGCTTTGTTGCAAACTACTTGTCCATCTTCATCTTGCTTGTTGCGAAACACCCATTTGGTACCGATGATGTTGTGGTTGTTGTCGGGCTTCTCAACCAATGTCCAAACTTGATTTCTCTCAAAGTTGTGTAGCTCTTCATGCATGGCATTTATCCAATCCGGATCTTCCAATGCTTCTTCAACCTTCATAGGTTCAATGCTAGAGATGAATGAATAATGTTCACAAAAGTTGGCTAGACGAGTTTTAGAGCGAGTGATTCACTACAAAAAAAAGACACATCCGTGACATTTTGAGTCGAACGAATTTTTTTTTCTGTCATACATATGACACTTCTATGACAATAATTGTGACAAAACCCGGTATCATCATAGATGTGGTGGGCTCCTACTTCTATGACAAAAAATCATGATAGAAAATGGGCTTTTCGTCATGGGCGGGCCGGAGACGCAGCTGCATGACATTCTTTGGGCCGTCCATGACGGAAAAAACCATGGTAGAAGCGAGGGGGAGGAAAATTTCAGGGAGTTGCCGGTTACGGTGGGAGGTCGAGGGCCGAGCGATGCGCGTTTCTCTCGTACACGTGCAAGCGTTGGCTCTAACTGAACCCGAGCGAGGCGTTGGGCTCTAACTGAACCCGAGCGATTGCACTGCAGGCTACGCGTTACTGAACCCGAGCGATCGATCGATGGCTGTTAACTGAACCCGATGGAGCGATTCCTTTGCTACTGCTGCTAACTGAAGCCGATCGATTGGATGAACAGTGAGCATTGCGCGGGGGGGGGGGGGGGTTGGATGAACAGTGAGCGGTGGCGTTGCCTCTGGATGAATAGGACCCCGTGGTGTGCAGGGCTGGATGAACAGTAGACGGCGGAGGGGTGGCCGTGGAGGGGTGGTTGAACAGGACCCCGTGGTGTGGAGGGCTGGATGAAAATAGACGGTGGAGGCCTGGATGAACAGTAGACGGTGGAGGGGTGGTTGAACAGTAGCCGGTGGAGTAGCGCGCGGTGGAGGCTGGATGAACAGGAGCCCGTGGAGGCTGGAGGAGGTCGACGGTAGCCCGTGGAGGCTGGAGGAGGTCGACGGTGGAGATGAACAGTATCCCGTGGAGTCCCGTTTTGCAGTATGCCACACCCCTCCCGATGAACAGGACCCCCGTTTCGACCGTAGGAGGTCCATTTCGTCTGTTTTGCGGTATGCCACATCCCTCCCGATCAACAGGACCCCCATTTTGACCGTAGGAGGTCCGTTTCCTCCGTTTTGTGGTATGCCACACCCCTCCCGATCAACAGGACCCCCGTTTCGACCGTAGGAGGTCCGTTTCCTCCGTTTTGCGGTACGCCACACCCCTCCCGATCAATAGGACCCCGTTCCGAACGTAGGAGGTCTGTTTCCTCCGTTGTGCGGTACGCCATGCCTCGTTTCCATCGCCTATTCCGTCCAAGCCCTCCCGATGAACACGACCACGCATTTCCGTTCCGACCCAGCCGGTTGGCTCCCCATGAACACGACGACGACGCTGTTTCTCCGTTCCGACCCAGCCATGTACATATGCGCGAGTAGGCATTCGAGACCCTGCCCGTATGTATGTACGTGGCCGTATTTTCTTTCTTGCACCCTAGCCGCTGTACGTACGTGTACATGCTACGTGCGCGCCTCTACTACGACACATGCGCGCCTCTACTACGACATGTGCGCGCCTCTAAATCGACCAGTATGTATGTACACATTCGTGACCAGAATGACAACGCTACGTACGCTTCGACCAGGTGGGTCCCGACTGTCAGGCACTTCCTTGCCTGCGAAGATGTAGCTGGTGGGTCCCAGCAGTCAAGGGGGCGAATCATTTTTTTTTGCCCGGACGCACTTCCTTGCGTGCGAAGATGTAGCTGGTGGGTCCCAGCAGTCAGGGGGGCGAATCTTTTTTTTTTTGCCCAGACGCACTTCCTTGTGTGCGAAGATGTAGCTGGTGGGTCCCAGCAGTCAGGGGGGCGAATCATTTTGTTTTTTTGCCCAGACGCACTTCCTTGCGTGCGAAGGTGTAGCTGGTGGGTCCCAGCAGCCAGGGGAAAACGTTTTTTTCGCGAAATATGGTGGCCCGTCCGGTGGGTCCCCGCTGTCAGGTGGAGGAATAATTATTTTGCGCGTAATAAGGAGGCACTTCCTTGCTGCGGCCGTGGACCCAGCTATCAGCCTCTCCGCGTACAGTCCATGTCCGATGGAAGCCGTTCCTTGACCACGTTGACCACACCGCGTCGAGAGCACCAGGGTGGTGGACGACGGCGAGGCCTAGGAAGGGGACGACGCGGATCCGGGGAAGACGCGGCAGTGGATGCCCACGCGTAGAGGAGTACGAGGGTTCACTGGTTTACTGCGGTGTGAGGCTGCCGTCGCAGCAGAATAACAGGGGGTGTGGGTGAGTAGAGGGATGGCCTGGCCAACGGTGTGAGTAGTAGGGGGAGGTGAGGCCTCCGCCGCATCATAGCCGGCCACGGGAGGCAGGAGCACGAGGCACGACCGGCGCTGGTTTGGGCGGCTGGAGCAAGAAGACCAGAGGTTGAAGAAGCACTACGGCCGTTGGATGGACATCGTACGGTCACAGGAGCTAGAATCGTGCATATTGACTAAGTTGACAAAGCCCTCCGTCCCCGTCAACTTAGTAGGCCCACAAGTTAGCCTGCCACTATACTGGGTCCCAGCTAACAGGGGGAGTATTCATTTTTTTTGTGCATAATAAGGAGGCACTTCCTTGCGTACAAAGATATAGCTGGTGGGTCCGAGATGTCAGAGCCGGCCGCGGGGAGGAGGGAGCAGGCAGTCCCGTCGGCGCTTGTTTGAGCGGCTGGAGCAGGAAGAGCAGAGATTGAAGAAGCACGACGGCCGTTGGATAGCCATCCAACAGTCACTGCTTGTGCGTCAACCTTTTTTTTAGGAAAGCCTCAAATCTGTGGAAAAGAGCATACATCCCATCTGCCATTATTTTTAATAATTTATAGCCCATTTGCTAATTCTTAAGGTTTTTTTGGAGCCCATATTCTTTTTGTTAGCATTACAGCCCATATTGTGGCCACAGTTAAAAACTTATAGGAAATTTTGCATATTTCGGTGCGGTCCGAACTATTTTTAATCCCAAAATTTCGACTCACATTCAAACTGATTTTAAAAATAAATGTATATCAATATAAAATCCAACAAATTCTCCACGCATAAAAATTAATGTAATTTAAAATCTCGAAATGAAAAAAAAGATATTTGAAACTAATTGCTGGTTTGATGTGTTTTAAAAATGTACAACCCATTTCTCATTACTGATGGGCCATTTTCTCGGCCAGCCGAATGAAAGCTCTCCTTGTCTTGAAAGATTTGCAGCCCAACAGGCCTGACAAAGTGACTTACTTGGCAAATCACAAAAAAACTGGGCTATGGCCGTGGACCCAGCTGTCAGCCTCTCCACGTACAGTACTCTTCTGATGGAATGTCGTTGACCACATTGACCATGCCGCGCCGAGAGCACCAAGGCGGTGGACGACAGCGAGGCCTAGGAAGGGGACGATGCAGAGCCGGGGAAGACGCGGCTGTGGATGCCCATGCAGAGAGGAGTACGAGGGTTCACTGGTTCGGCTGCGATGTGAGGCTGTCGTCGCCGCAGGGCCTGGCTAGCGGTGGGAGTAGTAGGGGGCGATGAGGCCTCAACGGCAGCACAGCCGGCCACTGGAGGCAGGAGCAGGCGGTCTCCCCGGCGCTGGTTTCGGTGGCTGGTGCAAGAAGAGCAGCGATAGAAGAAGCAGCAGGACCGTTCGATTCAAATCCAACGGTTACGGCTGCTAAAATCGTTTGTTGACTAAGTTGACAAGCCCTGCATACGCGTCAACGTAGTAGGCCCACAGGTCAGCCTCCCAACCGGTGCGCCCCAGATGTCAGTGGGAGGAATCATTTTTTTCGCGTAATAAGGAGGCAGTTGATTGCGTGCGGCCAGGCCAGCGGAGGGAGTAGGGTGGGTCGGGGAAGCCTGCGCGGCATCACAGCGGGCCACAAGAGGTGGGAGCAGGCAGTCCCGCCGGCGCTAGTTTAGGCGGTTGGAGCAGGAAGATCAGAGATTCAAGAAGCACGTCGGCCGTTGGATGGACATCCAATAGTCACTGCTGCTAGAATCGTGTGTTCACTGACAAAGCCTTGCGTAAACAAGTCAGCCTCAAAATTTGTGGCATGTACAGCCCATTTGCTATTATTTTTATAATTTTTACTCATTTTCTAATTCATATGGAATTTATTGCAGCCCGTTTTCCATTTTTAGAATTGCCGGCCATTTTCTGGTCAGTACCAGGGCCAAAAAATTAACTAAATATGTGGGAAATTTTGAAAATTCGCAAATTTTTGCTGGGGAACGAAATATTCTTAATCCAAAAATTAATAGCCATACTAAAACAAATTTAAAATAAATTAGTACTATGTCATGTTAAATCCAATGAAATACCTATAAGATATCAGTGAAGAACAAAATTCAAAAAAAACTAATATCCCATTTGCTATAATTTTTTTGGAATTTTCAACCCCTTTTGATATTACTTTTAACAGACATTAACCATACTCTTTGGCCAGGATGGAATGCATCCCTCCTCATCTTGAAAGATTTGCAGCCTAGTAATTCAGAAAAAACAAATAGGCCTAGCTTGGGTATTCTTCAAAAAGAAATACTGGGCTACCTATTTTCCCAAAGAACTGGTGCATGAGCATTTAGCTTTATTTATTTATTTACTTATTTATGTTTAGGGGACCATGAGCATGTACCTGGGACGGATTCATGTGAGAGCCTCCCTTCCAGTTAATTATGGGCTTCTCTATTGGGCCATCATCAGTGGGCTGCATGTTATCAACAAGTGGAAAATGTGTTACGTACGAAAAATAGTATGAGCTACGTATGGTACGGGGCACTAAAGGATCGAACCGTACAACGACTTCTAAAAAATTGTGTTTCGTTCTAACAACACATTTATTCAACCAACAGACGAAATATACTACTGATTGTACATTGAAAATAGCAGCAGCAGCAACCAAGCAGTAAGCAGGCCAGAAGAGTGAAGACGCAGCTCTCTCTTCCAAACCAAACATCAGCCATCATTACAAAAGGGCTACCAAAAAAGATCCTACTACACCAAGTGTACGCATCTAACTACCTGGCTCAGTTAGACGTTAATATTTATTAAGTTGTGGAGATTGGCTGACGGCTTGAACCAGATGGGTGCCTGACGGGGGAAACTCCAGCCAGCAGGTCGAAGTCTGATACTTGTGACCCTCTCTCCTACTTTGGGCTGTAGAGCATGGCGGCACATATCAGGGTATGGTGCATGCAAAGATGCATGGTACGCTGTGTACACACAGTTTTTCCTGATGAACAAAATCGCGCTGCCATCATGATCCTTGCCATCGGTTATCTCTTGGTTAATTGGATAATTCAGTCCGACAAACAGAGAGCGTGTACCAAGGCTACTTACCAGCCTCCAGTCAAAAATTCCTGAAGGCCCAGAGAAGCTGGGATCCTGCTCAAAGACCTTGCAGTGACTGTGATTGTATTCCGTGAAACAACACGTCTGGTACGTGCGAACGATCATCAATCTTTTGCCGTCGTCTGATCGAGCCAGGAACCACCTGCAACTACCATGCCGCTTTTCTTTGAAAGGTTCTAGGATTAGGAAGGGTAGGGACACCAGGCGGCCTACAAGATCATATCAAGTTGGAGTCAATAAAAAAGGGCTCTTGATTTAGTCAATCTTAAGAACAGCATGTTATGAGCATGAATATTTTTTCAGTAAATGTTGACAGTAATATAAGCAAGCCATCATGATATCATGGGAAAGTAACATACTGCTGTAACAGCCGTTTGTAGCGATGACTGGAGTAGGCCAGCAATACGTCCAGCCATAGAAGGAGTCGACAGCGTAAATGAAGCCCTTGTGTTCAATGGCATCAGAGAACCATGGAGGATGTATGATCCTGCGATGGACGTGCAGATTTATCCACTTACCGCAGTGACTTGTCAGATAGGCGAGATCGCGGTTGAAGAACGCAATTAGCCTGAAATCTTTATAATTCGCAGATCTTGTGGGCACTTGGCAGATTACAACCTTGAGCAAAACAAACTTGGTATCATGTTGGCTACTGTAAGATTCCGAGTATTCTGGGCCGCGGTGCCAAAGTAGTGCAGTGTTAATCGAAGGAAGGGGGATCAATCGCCGGGTGTAGACCTCCACGAGCATCCAGCTGCCGCGACCGTCGACGAGCACCATCCAAGACGTGTTCATGCCAACCCAGTACATACCGTTAATGTAGCTGAGGCTGACGGGGATCGGATCGCAGTGAAGGGGGTTGATGCTCGCCACCCTATGATCTTTATGCTACGTGACACACCGTTTCTGAAGATCAAGCGGCATCAGCAAGCAAGGAGCTGGCTTAAAAAGCTCCGGCCTAAGGGCTTTGAGTAAACGGTACAGCCCCGACGAGCACGCGGCGAGCGGCATGGTACTGAGATTGTCCACACGCGAAACAATGAGCTTGATTACCTCTGTGGGGAGCGAATTCCAGCCACTCTTTTGGCGGACTCTGCTCGGTTCTGCCATTGTTAGTTCTTGGGTTTCGGACGAGGGGGGGAGGCGCCTTAGCGGGGATGGAAGCTTGGAAGAGATTATGTGCGGACAAAGATGGAGAAGCGAATATGTGCTGCGGGAAGTGGACAGGTGATGATGACTACAGCACGTCGCTTGACTTACGAGACACATACCAGCAGCGTAGGGTCATATCGATGCCAGACAACTTGCTTGAGTGATCACAGTACTGGTACTCCCTATAGTACCTACTACAGTACTATGCCCTAGTTTGCTAGAGTAGAGTAGTAGAGTAGGACTCTGCTCTACTACTAGCACCGGAGGAGTAGTATATTCTAATCTAAAATAGTTACAAACTTCAATGCCTGATTGTGGAACGACTACGAACCGTGCTCAAAGACCGTGTCTACATGGTGTATGGACTTATATGCAAAAAAATAGTAAGATGCCCGTGCATTGCACGGCACACCATCATCACCAACTAGATTTTTTCTCTACTCCTACTCCTATAAAAGACTCAATTGGTGATGATGGAGGCGAGGAGGTGTGTTCAGTCGGGTGTGCAGCGGACGGCGCATCACTATTCGATTTGTTATAAAAAAAAGAGTAGTAGAGATAGAGACATAGGGAGGAGCACGAGGTTGTGGGAGATAAGGATGAACGAGGCAAGGCCTTATCTGTAAATGTGGAGAGAGGTGCGGGTATCTTTTGTAAAATTGTCATAGTTGGCTTTCTATCCATCAGATATAGATCGGACGGTCTATATTACAAGATGGCAGGCATACCATCATCACCAACTCAGTTTTCTATAAGAGTATATATATATAGATATAGATAGATAGAGACTAGGGAGTACTAGTAAGGACACCATCTACTACTTCGTGTGCTACTCCTGCGCTCCATTCGGCGGCCGCGACGTCCCCTACAGCCACTCCCTCCTGCGCTCCATTCGGCGGGCGCTGTTGAAATCTGGGGAGCGCACTCTCGCGACTGCTGGCAGCCACGACTTCACCGACGATGACTTCTTCCCCGACCTCGGCAACCTCTTCCTCAACGACATGGGCGACAACCTCAACGCCAACGGTGCTACTCCCGTTGCACCGTATGTGTTTTTGTCCTTCTTGTTCGAAATCGTGGTAGAATTCATGTTTCTACTCTGTATCCTACTACTATGTTAGTCCACATGATTAGTTTCATCTCTGTTATAACCGTCATGATTTATTTTATACTTATTCGGATTAAATCTCGTAGTAACTTGCTCATATATTCAACTGGCGCAACGTCCCCTACAGCCACTCCCGTTTCATGGACGGCCTGGTCGATGCCTTCAAGGAGCCCTTCATCCACTGCTATGAGTGTCCGATGCTGTTTTGTGGCTCGCCGGCGGACATGGTGCATCACCTCACGGATGCGTGCAGCGGTCACTAATGGCCCTTGGCGCAGAACATCAAGTACGACACGTGCTACCGGTTCACCATGCCGGAGTCGCTGGAGGATCACCGCCACCTGCTAGTCTCGGAGGAGGACGGCAGCGTCTTCCTCTTGATCGTGGGCACCGGTGAGGCCCGCGCAGGCCGCCGCCCCGTCTCTGTAATGTGCGTCAGGGGCGTTGCCGCTGACGCTGACACTGACACGAGGCAGATGTACGGGTGCGTGGTCAATGTTACTACCCCTCTGGGTCGCATGGGCGGCGACATCGGCCTCATCGGACAGACTTGGACTCTGGGGAGCTGGGACTATCCCGCCAATGTGGACTTGGAAAACCCATGGCATCCGTTCCATCCTTTACCCGCCGACTCGGTGCATGGGGACTCCAAGGAGGTTCACCTGGACATACGCATTATCAAGTGCACTTAGAAAACATGTAGTGTGTGTGTGGGCACTTATGGCCCGTGTCTTTGCCGCTTTTGATTTTGTAAGCTTGTCGTTATACTTGAGTGGCTTTCGCTGCAGTCCTTCCTTTGAACTGTTTCTCTCAGTGAGCTGATGTAAGACACTTTGGGTTTCATTTGATAATGGAACCGGGTAGGAGCCTCCCTGTTCTTCTAAAAAAATATGCATTATGAAGTTAAATGTATATCATTAGTCTTCGCTCAATGTAATCCGCTGTCTAAGCATGTGGAGACTTCCATGCATGATCTTGCTCTATTGGAGTATCGCGCATGAATAAAAGTGTATCCGTTTATGGTTTAGTCTAGAATCTTCCATGTATGAATTTTTACTACAGTACTGGTGAAAGACTTACGATGAACCATTTCTTACATCTCCTCTGCCCCCTTGCAAGTCATCCTGATTTAATCCCTCCGTCTAGGTGTATAAGGGCACGGTTAATATTACTTAATAGTATAGCCAACTGTTGACTATAAGAAAGTGTCATGTCATCTGTAGCCAACATGTATATCAATCGATACTCAAAAACTAATTCTTAAAGATCATTTCTTGCAAAGCACAATAAGTGTTATTTCTTCACAAGTTTTGGATGCAGGTTGAACAGTTGAACGCTTTTGTAGGCAAAAGATACCTTTTTATCTATTTCACCTGGATGTTTGTGAGCTCTAGAGATGAGATAATATCCGAAGAAACCTATCGATACCCATTACACATGAGATGACCCCCACATCCTTTGTCAAAATAAATAACTCCCCGATCAATGCATTTCACTCTTCGGTGCAACGCACGGGCACCTTACTACTATAGATTATTACGATCAAAAATTGAACTAACATTATATATAGTACGATAAATACTGATGCATGTCACCTAAAATTATATCATTCAAAACTATGTTCAAATATGAATCCAACGATATAGTTTTGTTGACATGCACTAACATTTTGTCAGTTAAATCTTTAGTCAAATTCAATGGGGGACTAATAAACCATGGCCGATGTAGTACAAGTGTAGAGGGCAGCGCTGCACGGGAGTCTCACCTCTCACCCCGCTCGTGGCGCGGCAGTAAAGCCATCATATCACAAAACCCAACCACTCCCAGTAATAAATGGCCTGGTAAAATGAACAGACAGGCAACCATCACATCCCTCCATCTTTTTTGCATTTCATCTCTCTCTGCATTTACTTTCTCCGGTTCATCTCCCACACTCGATCCCTAGCTACTACTCCTAGGGCCAGTTCTTTTGGCGGCTTCCCCAGCTATTCCCACAAGACTAGTCACGGTGGAGAGTAACAATAAGGCGCCTCACTCATTTATTTGGGCTTCTAAACTACTACTCCTTCCTGGTTTGTTCCTCGCCATTGTAATTTGTGCTAAATTTTGACCAAAGATTTAACTGATAAAATGTTACTCAAAACACTTAGGCGCGGTGCATCTAGGTGTGTAAGTCATCTTACAAAAACCAAATAATCCCAAAACACTTAGGTGCGGTGCATTAACTTCTACCTCGTTTCTTGTTTCTTGACATATCAACCAGTAAGAGATAAAGAGTGTGCATGCTTTTAATGACTTGAGATATCAAACACGACATGTAGTGGTTAGTTCATTGCATGCAATACTATTAATTAGTAAATAAACAATAAGGTTTCTCGTTTTCTCCTCCTCCTTGGTCACGGTGCACAGCCTAAGATGACTTACTCACCTAGACGGATGGAGTAGTGCATGTGACATGCACTAACATTTCATTAGTTAAATTTATGATCAAAATTTGACACAGATTACAATGGGGACCAAGAAACCAGGACGGAGGTAGTAGTCATGGGATTACTAATCTAGAAGCCTAAAAGAACTGGCCCCTGGTACTCCTACTAGTAGTAGTACTCAAGTTGGAATTCCAATTGCACGGCACAACTTGTTAGGCAAAAAATTCGATACAGGGTGTAGGAAGCGGTTTGGGAATTTGCATGCCTTTCCAACCAATGAGATACTCCGTACAAAGTACGACAGAGAAATAACCACAGAGAAGGAAGCTAAAAGTAAACAATCAAACGAGCATTTTTGCATTTGTTTTGCATTGAATCGTTTCACAAGCTTGACTAGTGTTGTTTTTCTACTTTTACAAAAAACGCATCATAATGTTAAAACATGCATTTGCACGTACATAAGTAATAGTAGTACTCCCTCGTCTAGGTGTACAAGTCTTCCCTCCTTCTTGGTCACCGTGCACAACCAAAGATGACTTGTTGACCTGGACGGAGGGAGTAGCACAGTCTGCAAGCATATATCGAGAGAGACATGTAGTCCGATAGTATATAGTAAAGTTTGTGCTACATGCACGTACTTGCAAAATGCGTAATAATACACAACGTTTCCAAACTTTCCCTTTTACATACTTAATTAAGGACGCTAAAAATTCCTGAACGTTCGGGATTTATCATTTGCGTCCCAAAACTAATGAGATCGCCTTACAAAACAAAAATTATACTCCTCCTAAAAGCCACGACGCTCACAGGAGTGCTTGCGGTGCGCCACGAGTGCCCTGGTGCGCGGCCATTTCCCAGCGCGCCGACAAAACACCTCTTCCTCAGCCTCGCAACTCGCGAGGTGCTGATTGGCGGATTGCCGGCGGGCGAGCGCGATCTCATCGGTGTGGTGATCCTGCGCCAACAGGTACTCCTCCTGGCTGGAAGCGTGCACCCGGTCCATGTACCGCCAAGCGTAGATGAGGCGCTTGGGCCCGACTGCACTCAGGGCGTTGGCACGGGCGTCCTCCGCCACCCTCACGGCCCTCGCACGAGCCTTCTGCCAAAGAACCAATTGCTTGACTCTCTCGGACGCGACATAGATCTCCCAGAAAGCTTGTTGCGCGGTGCACTTCTCTTCCTCGGCCTTCTTCTCCACCTCTATTTTGGCGCGCTCTGCTAGACGCAAAGCCTCCCACAAGGCGACATCCATTTCTTTCCAAAGCTCCTCAAGGCTGGGGGGCTCGGCGGGTGGCGCATCGTTCTCCTCATAGCGGTGAGCCGACGCGTCCTCCGACGCGCGTGCTGGCGAGATTGGGAACACCGACGCGTCCACCTCGACGCATCGCGGCGAGGAGTGGAACGCCGACGCGTCCTCCTCGACTAGTGGCGGCGAGGAACGGAACGGCGACGCGTCGCGTCGCGGTGAGGAGCGAACGCCGACGCGTCCTCCTCGACTAGTGGCGGCGAGGAACGGAACGGCGACGCGTCGCGTAGCGGCGAGGAGTGGAATGCCGACGCATCCTCCTCGACTAGTGGCGGCGAGGAACGGAACAGCGACGCGTGACCGTCCGCGCGGTGCAGCGAGGGGCTCCTAGGGCTTAGGAGGGGCGATGCCATGGTGGTCGACGTGAGAGGGAGGGGGAGGAGATAGCAATGAACGTTAACGTGAGGGGAGGAGATAGCGATGTCGTGGGAGGCACAGTATTTATAGCGAGCAATGGCACACCTACGTAAGATATGGACTGAGCTGCACTGACTTAACTGCAGGTCCAGTTGCATCCTTGGCATGTGGGCCAGTACACTGCTGGGCCCGTATGTCAGTGAACCAATGCACCTGAAGTTAAGTAAAAGCTACGTGGGCATATTTGTTGGAGTAAATTATGGGGGAGCGAAGGGGTGGAAATATTGCTGGTCACAACGGATTGGACAAGCGTGGGGGGGAGAGTCAGGCATGCAGATTTTTTCACACGGGGTGGAGTGGTGGGACCGCCGGAGGGAGAAGGAGAGTTTGGCAGGCATATTGTTTCCACACATGTAGAGGAAAAGATTTGGGGACGAACGGGCTTCCTGCAGGTATGGGGAACAGTGCATAATAAGTCATCTTGCATGCCGGGCTAGGTATAGTCTCAAGTCATTAAAAACATACACGCCCCACACATGTTCATATTTCAAGGTGCACTAAATTATTGCATGTGATGATTAAGGCTGGCCATAATGGTGGTATCTTAGCTGGTATCATGCACACGGGAATAGCAAACATGCTGATGTGGCAAAGAATTAAAGAAGAGAGGGGGGTTAGAGTAACTAGTGTTCATGCATGCATTGGTAAACACATTCTTTTGTGAAGAACGACAGCATTAGTTGAGTACTTTTCCAGACTTCAAAAACTATTCCACCACCTCTACTATCTTGCTAAGAGTAGGTGAAAATTTTGAATCGAGCCCTTTAAACTAGAAGGGAGGTAGTGGTACTCTAATAGCTAGGTGTGTAAGTCATCTTACAAAAACCAAATAACCCCAAAACACGTAGGCACGGTGCATTAACTTCTACCTCATTTCTTGTTTCTTGACATATCAACCAATAAGAGATGAGGGTGTGCATGCTTTTAATGACCTGAGACTATCAAACATGACATGCAGTGGTTAGTTCATTGCATGCAATACTATTTAATTAGCAAATAAACATTAATGTCTCTCATTTTCCCCTCCTCCTTGATCACGGTGCATAGCCTAAGATGACTTACTCACCTAGACGGAGGGAGTATCAACATTCACAATGTCAAATCAATATTTTTACACTCATTATAAAACGTAGTTCTTATACTCATTATAATCAGTATTGTAGATATTGATATTTTTAGTATAAATTTGGTCATGGGATTTCATTGATGCCTGTCAAAGCATGGAGGAAGCGGAGCTTAGGGCTTGCATTGCCGGTCTCTACATGGGTATTTCTCTTCATAATTAATGTCTCTACATGTGGTAGCATCTCTTGCATCGGGGGACTATGACATGTGTGCTATGCGTGACCTGAAGATGAAAGCGTTGAGCATCTCGAAGTTGATCAACAATCTTCAATTGTCAATGATTAGCCATTCGTCCAATAAGGTGGCACACTTAATCGCTAAGTATAGCTTTGACAATAGATTAGATGGTATTCTTGTAAATAACGTACCGCCCTGTGTGGTGAATATTGTATCGAATGAGTGTACTATTGTGGCTGGTTAATTAATATAAGGTGGTGTTCAAAAAAAGTATATATTTGGTCAAACACTTTGCAAACGGTTGACGGGAGTAAAAAGGACCAGAGGGAGTATCATGCATGCGGAGTAGGCAAAAAAAATTGCTCATTTATAGTCGGTCGAAGTCTCAAAGTGCGCGACTGCGCGAGGGAGGCGAAGGTCATGGGAGGCTCGACGGTTGACAAAATTAAGTGAAGTTACATCCACGCGCCGGCATGGCGTGCGAACAGGCAGAAGCTATACCGTCAGGCCTACGATATGGGTCTCGTAGACATGGCATCTAGTGGGTCCCGCATAGTTCTCGAGAACTCTTTGGGGGCTTGCAGCCGTTTATCCACCGGGCAAGCCAGCAACCCACGCCGTTCGCACGCCCTACTCGTCCCCGTCTTCTACCTCACAACAGTTCGCTCCCAGTCGTCCCGTCCTTTCACATTAGTTCGCTCCCAGTTTTTGCGGGGTACAACAGTTCAACTTCTCCTAACCCTCCTCCAAAATCCATGGCCTCCCAAATCTCCATGGTCGCCACTGAGTACCAGGTTAGAGCCATCACCGGCGATTAGTTCATCGTCATCTACACACGTGGATCCGCGACGGTGAAAGCATGGCTTGCTCGCTTCCTACACATGTTCAAGAGTTCAACGGATGAGTGGGTCGCTGGGCTAGATGTTGAGTACACCACAGTCCTGGGACAAGAGAAGGACCTAAAGGACGAAGAGAGGAAGAAGCCCGCCGTGATCCAGGTTTGCATACATAATGTTTGCTTGGTCTACCACATATGCCATGCCGACGTTGAGTGCCAGGATTTTAAGAACTTCCTTAAGGACAAAAGAGTGAAATTCGTTACTGTAGGCTTTAAGAATGACAGGGATGTCCTGTGTCGGATAGGTCTCGTTGTAGGCCAGCCCTTCGATCTCTAGAAGGCAAGCCTGGTGTCCTCCTCTCGACCTTCAATGCTGACCCTAGCAGCAGCCATGATTGATCCTTCGTACGCTAAACTGAAGAAACCTCATCACGAGTTTCATCATGCATGGGAGTCGAAGACATTAGATGAAGATCACATCCTGTACGCAGCAATGGATGCCTACCTTTGTTTAAATATCTACATGGGTTGCATGAAGAAGCAGATCCCAGTGTCCGGTTCAAGCAAAGAAGCGTCGGCGAAGAGGAAGAGGAAGAGGGACGAGGACGAAGTCGAGGACGTGGACTCGGACTCCGAGTAGGTGGCAGTGCCGTCGCTCATGCTGGTTCTACTGCAGTGTCAAGCGGACTAGTTTCTTAGTTTATTTTCAAGGGTGTGTTGTACTGAGGCCCCAGCAGAACTATGTTTATGTTCTTTCTCGTTATTTGAACTCTTTAGTACGTAGAGTAGTACTAGTACTATGTCTTACTACTGTTCTTCTTGCAGTTGGTACTACTTCTCATATCTTCGTGTTCCTACTGTACTTAATACGTTCGTACTAGTAGTATAATTTGGGTCAGTCGATTTGTGAAAGAAGTTCGACGGAGCGAAGGAAGAAGACGGCGGAAGAGGTGGAAGAAGCCCTTCTAGCCATCCATGTTGCATCAAACGGCTCACATGAGTCGACCGACCCAAATTGCTCCTTCAGATTGCAGGATCCACGTGGCATTCAAGGTCTCTCAAAGAAGGGTTTCCCCTTCCAATTACTAAAAACCAGCATCTAAATCTAAACCATAGTATTTGCCCTAGAACTACCAGGTTCAACATCTCGCAACATAAACCCATACAACCATACGCCAAGGAGGTATGCAGTACTATGAATTCCATTTTTGCTCCATACCAATCGTTCTAAAAACTACTTACTACTTATAACGTGCCATTAAAAATTGGAACTCTTAACCCCACTAAAAAATGATATTTTAAACGTGGCTACTCAATCTGTGGCAACTGGCGAGCCACCGCGCTCCAAGTCGTTCACCTGTGGTCCCGACCATTGCTACGTCTCCAACGTATCTATAATTTTTGATTGCTCCATGCTACTTTATCTACTGTTTTGGACTATATTGGGCTTTATTTTCCAATTTTATATTATTTTTGGGACTGACCTATTAACCGGAGGCCCAGCCCAGAATTGCTATTTTTTGCCTATTTCAGTGTTCGAAGAAACGGAATATCAAACGGAGTCCAAACGGAATGAAACCTTCGGGAACGTGATTTTCTAACCGAACATGATCCAGGAGACTTGGACCCTACTCCAAGAAGTGCCAGAGGCGGTCACGAGGGTGGAGGGCGCCCCCTGGGCGCGCCCCCTACCTCGTGGGCCCCCTGACACTCCACCGACGTACTCCTTCCTCCTATATATACTTATGTATCCCCAAACGATCAGAACGGGAGCCAAAAACCTAATTCCACCGCCGCAACCTTCTGTATCCACGAGATCCCATCATGGGGCCTGTTCCGGAACTCTGCCAGAGGGGGCATCCACCATGGAGGGCTTCTACATCAACACCATAGCCCCTCCGATGAAGTGTGAGTAGTTTACTTCAGACCTTCGGGTCCATAGCTAGTAGCTAGATGGCTTCTTCTCTCTTTTTGGATCTCAATACAATGTTCTCCCCCTCTCTTGTGGAGATCTATTTGATGTAATCTTCTTTTTGCGGTGTGTTTGTTGAGACCGATGAATTGTGGGTTTATGATCCAGTATTATCTATAGAAAATATTTGATTCTTCTCTGAATTCTTTTATGTATGATTGAGTTATCTTTGCAAGTCTCTACGAATTATCCTTTTTGGTTTGGCCAACTAGATTGGTAGTTCTTGCAATGGGAGAAGTGCTTAGCTTTGGGTTCAATCTTGCGGTGTCCTTACCCAGTGACAGAAAGGGTTGCAAGGCACGTATTGTATTGTTGCCATCGAGGATAACAAGATGGGTTTTTTATCATATTGCATGAATTTATCCCTCTACATCATGTCATCTTGCTTAAAGCGTTACTCTATTTTTACTTAATACTCTAGATGCATGCTGGATAGCGGTCGATGAGTGGAGTAATAGTAGTAGATGCAGAATCATTTCGATCTACTTGTTTTGGACGTGATGCCTATGTACATGATCATTGCCTAGATATACTCATAATTATGCTCAATTCTGTCAATTGCTCAACAGTAATTTGTTCACCCATCATAGAATACTTATGCTCTTGAGAGAAGCCACTAGTGAAACCTATGCCCCCCGGGTCTATTCTCATCATATCTATCTCTATCACTTTATTTACTTGCTTCGCTTTTACTTTGCCTTTTACTTTTCACTTTGCATCTATCTATCAAAAATACCAAAAATATTAGTTATCATCTCTATCAGATCTCACTTTCGTAAGTGACCGTGAAGGGATTGACAACCCCTAAGCGCGTTGGTTGCGAGTTGCTATCATTTTGTGTAGGTACGAGGGACTTGTGCGTGGTCTCCTACTGGATTGATACCTTGGTTCTCAAAAACTGAGGGAAATACTTATGCTACTTTGCTGCATCATCCTCTCCTCTTCGGGGAAAACCAACGCAGTGCTCAAGAGGTAGCAAGAAGAATTTCTGGCGCCGTTGCCGGGAGGCTCACGCAAGCAAGTCAACAATACCAAGTAGCCATCGCAATCCCTATCTCTCGCATTACATTATTTGCCATTTGCCTCTCGTTTTCCTCTCCCCCACTTCACCCTTGCCGTTTTATTCGCCCTCTCTTTCCCAATCTCCTCCTCTCTTTCCCGTTTGCCTTTTTCCCGTTGCCTTTCTGTTTGCTTGTGTGTTGGATTACTTGTTGCCATGGCGCAAGATAATACCAAATTGTGTGATTTCTCGAATACCAATAATAATGATTTCCTTAGTACTCCGTTTGCTCCTCTTAAAAATGATGAGTCTTGTGAAATCAATACCGCTTTGCTGAATCTTGTTATGAAAGATCAATTCGCCGGCCTTCCTAGTGAAGATGCCGCTAGTCATCTAAACAATTTTGTTGATTTGTGTGATATGCAAAAGAAAAAAGATACGGATAAAAATATTGTCAAATTTAAGTTATTTCCGTTTTCTCTTAGAGATCGTGCTAAAGTTTGGTTTTCATCTTTGCCTAAAAATAGTATTGATTCTTGGAACAAGTGCAAAGATGCTTTTATCTCTAAGTATTTTCCTCCCGCTAAGATTATCACTCTTAGGAACGATATCATGAACTTTAAACAACTTGATCATGAGCATGTTGCCCAATCTTGGGAAAGAATGAAATTAATGCTTCGCAATTGCCCTACTCATGGTTTGGATTTATGGATGATCATACAAAAAATTTATGCCGGATTGAATTTTGCTTCTAGAAATCTTTTAGATTCGGCCGCGGGAGGCACGTTTATGGAAATTATGTTAGGGGATGCTACCAAATTGCTTGATAATATTATGGCTAATTATTCTCAATGGCACACCGAAAGATCTTCTAGTAAAAAAGTGCATGCTATAGAAGAAATCAATGTTTTGAGTGAAAAGATGGATGAACTTATGAAGATGTTTGCTCCTAAAAATACTCCTCTTGATCCCAATGATATGCCCTTATCTACTTTGCTTGAGAATAATAATGAATCTATGGATGTGAATTTTGTTGGTAGGAATAGTTTTGGAAACAATGCTTATAGAGGGAATTTTAATCCTAGGCCTTATCCTAGTAATCCTTCTAATAATTATGGAAATTCCTACAACAACTCTTATGGAAATTTTAATAAGATACCCTCTGAATTTGAGAATAGTGTTAAAGAGTTTATGAATTCACAAAAGAATTTTAATTCTTTGCTTGAAGAGAATTGCTTAAAGTTGATCATTTGGCTAGGAACGTTGATAGAATTTCTCTTGAAATTGATTCTTTAAAGCTTAGATATATTCCTCCTAAGCATGATATCAATGAGTCTCTCAAAGCCATGAGAATTTCCATTGATGAGTGCAAGGAAAGACCGCTAGGATGCGTGCTTCCAAAGATGCCTTTATTAAAGCGTGTTCTTCCAACTCCTATGAAAATCAAGATGAATATCTAAAAGTTATTGATGTGTCCCCCATTAAATCTTTGTTTTGCAATATGAATCTTGATGAAACTGAATATGATCTTCCTTTACCTAGAAGGCGTTTTAAGAATTCAGAGTTTCTAGATCTTGATAATGAAATTGATGAAAGTGGGATAGAAGGAAATAAAAACTTAGATGTTGCTAAACCCACTATTTTGGATCTCAAGGAATTTAATTATGAAAATTGCTCTTTGATTGGTTGTATTTCCTTGTTGCAATCCGTGCTAGATTCTCCTCATGCTTATAATCAAAATATGGCCTTTACCGAACACATTGTTGATGCCTTGATGCAATCTTATGAAGAAAAACTTGAGTTGAAAGTTTCTATCCCTAGAAAACTCTATGATGAGTGGGAACCTACTACTAAAACTAAAATTAAAGATTATGAGTTTCATTCTTTGTGTGATTTGGGTGCTAGTGTCTCTACCATTCCCAAAGCTTTGTGTGATTTGCTAGATTTCTGTGATTTTGATGATTGCTCTCTAAACTTGCATCTTGCGGATTCCACTATTAAAAAAACCTATGGGAAGAATTAATGATGTTCTTATTGTTGCAAATAGGAATGTGCCCATAGATTTTATCGTTCTTGATATAGATTGCAATCCTTCATGTCCTATTATTCTTGGTAGACCTTTCCTTAGAACGATTGGTGCAATTATTGATATGAAGGAAGGGAATATTAGATTCCATTTTCCCTTAAAAAAGGGTATGGAACACTTCCCTAGAAAGAAAATAAAATTACCATATGAATCTATCATGAGAGACACTTATGGATTGCCTACCAAAGATGGCAATACCTAGATCTATCCTCGCTTTTATGCCTAGCTAGGGCGTTAAACAATAGCGCTTGTTGGGAGGCAACCCAATTTTATTTTGTGTTTTTTTGTTTTTGCTTCTGTTTAGGAATAAATAATCCATATACCTTCTGTTTGGATGTGGTTTTATGTTTTAATTAGTGTTTGTGCCAAGTAGAACCTATAGGATAACCTACGATGATAGTTGATTTGATTCTGCTGAAAAACAGAAACTTTGCACGCACGAATATAGTTATGTTAAAGCACAGGAACGTGCTTTTACGTTGATTCTTTTTGATTCTGTTCAATAAACAAATTTTCCAGGACTTCCTATTTTGGTAGAATTTTTAGAGTTCAAGAAGTTTGCGTTAGTTACAGATTGCTACAGACTGTTCTGTTTTTGACAGATTCTGTTTTACGTGTGTTGTTTGCTTATTTTGATGAATCCATGGCTAGTAAAATAATTTATAATCCATAGAGAAGTTGGAATAAAGTAGGTTTAACACCAATATAAATAAATAATGAGTTCATTACAGTACCTTGAACTAGTCTTTTGTTTTCTTTCTGTAACGGAGCTCACGAGATTTCTGTTGAGTTTTGTGTTGTGAAGTTTTCAAGTTTTGGGTGAATTCTTTTATTGGATTATAGAACAAGGAGTGGCAAGAGCCTAAGCTTGGGGATGCCATGGAACCCCCAAGATAATCCAAGGACACCAAAAAGTCAAAGCTTGGGGATGCCCCGGAAGGCATCCCCTCTTTCGTCCACTTCCATCGGTAATTTACTTGGAGCTATATCACCACATGATATGTGTTTTGCTTGGAGCGTCTTGTATTATTTGTGTCTTTGATTGTTAGTATACCACAATCATCCTTGCTGTACACACCTTTTGAGAGAGCCATACATGATTTGGAATTTTTTAGAATACTCTATGTGCTTCACTTATATCTTTTGAGCTTGATAGTTTTGCTCATAGTGCTTCACTTATATCTTTTGAGCGTAATAATTTTTGCTCTAGTGCTTCACTTATTTCTTTTAGAGCATGGTGGTGGATTTGTTTTAAAGAAACTATTGATCTCTCATGATTCACTTAGATTATTTTGAGAGTCGTTAATAGCATGGTAATTTGCATAATGTTAATATACTTGGTGTTCAAGATATGTGAAACTTTCTTTTGAGTGCGTTGAATACTCAGATAAGTTTGATGCGTGATAATTGTTTTGATATATGAAGATGGTGATATTAGATTCATGCTAGTTAAGTAGTTATTAATTCAAAGAATACTTGTGTTGAAGTTTGTGATTCCCGTAGCATGCACGTATGGTGAACCATTATGTGATGAACTCGGAGCATGATTTATTTATTGATTGTCTTCCTTGTGAGTGGCGGTCGGGGACGAGCGATGGCCTTTTCCTACCAATCTATCCCCCTAGGAGCATGCGCATAATACTTTGCTTTGATAACTTCTAGATTTTTGAAACAAGTATATGAGTTCTTTATGACTAATGTTGAGTCCATGGATTATACGCACTTTTCCCATCCTTCCACCTTTGCTAGCCTCTCTAATACCGCGCACTTTTCTCCGGTATCATACACCCACCATATACCTTCCTCAAAACAGCCACCATACCTACCTATCATGGCATTTCCGTAGCCATTCCGAGATATATTGCCATGCAACTTTCCACCATTCCGTTTATTATGACACGCTCCATCATTGTCATATTGCTAGCATGATCATGTAGTTGACATTGTATTTGTGGCAAAGCCACCATTCATAATTCTTTCATACATGTCACTCATGATTCATTGCATATCCTGGTACACCGCCGGAGGCATTCATATAGAGTCATATTTTGTTCTAAGTATCGAGTTGTAATTGTTGAGTTGTAAAAAAAATAAAAGTGTGATGATCATCATTATTAGAGCATTGTCCCAAGTGAGGAAAGGATGATGGAGACTATGATTCCCCCACAAGTCGGGATGAGACTCCGGACAAAAATAAAAAAAGAGGCCAAAAAAAGAGAGAAAGGCCCAAATAAAAAAATAAAAAAATAGAGAAAAAGAGAGAAGGGACAATGCTACTATCCTTTTACCACACTTGTGCTTCAAAGTAGCACCAAGATCTTCATGATAGAGAGTCTTTCATTTTGTCACTTTCATATACTAGTGGGAATTTTTCATTATAGAACTTGGCTTGTATATTCCAATGATAGGCTTCCTCAAAATGCCCTAGGTCTTCGTGAGCAAGCGAGTTGGATGCACACCCACTTAGTTTCTTTTGTAGAGCTTTCATATACTTATAGCTCTAGTGCATCCGTTGCATGTCAATCCCTACTCACTCACATTGATATCTATTGATGGGCATCTCCATAGCCCGTTGATACGCCTAGTTGATGTGAGACTATCTTCCATCTTTTTCTCTTCTCCACAACCACCCTTCTATTCCACCTATAGTGCTATATCCATGGCTCACGCTCATGTATTGCGTGAAGATTGAAAAAGTTTTGAGAATGTCATAAGTATGAAACAATTGCTTGGCTTGTCATCGGGGTTGTGCATGATTTAAATATTTTGTGTGGAGAAGATGGAGCATAGCCAGACTATATGATTTTGTAGGGATAACTTTCTTTGGCCATGTTATTTTGAGAAGACATGATTGCTTTGATTAGTATGCTTGAAGTATTATTATTTTTTATGTCAATATGAACTTTTGTCTTGAATCTTTCGGATCTGAATATTCATATCACAATTAAGAAGATTTACATTGAAATTATGCCAAAGTATCACTCCGCATCAAAAATTCTTTTTTATCATTTACCTACTCGAGGACGAGCAGGAATTAAGCTTGGGGATGCCTGATACGTCTCCAACGTATCTATAATTTTTTATTGCTCCATGCTACTTTATCTACTGTTTTGGACTATATTGGGCTTTATTTTCCACTTTTATATTATTTTTTGGACTAACCTATTAATCGGAGGCCCAACCCAGAATTGTTGTTTTTTGCCTATTTCAGTGTTTCGAAGAAACGGAATATCAAACGGAGTCCAAATGGAATGAAACCTTCGGGAACGTGATTTTCCAACCGAACGTGATCCAGGAGACTTGGACCCTACTCCAAGAAGTGCCAGAGGCGGTCACGAGGGTGGAGGGCGCCCCCCTGGGCGCGCCCCCTACCTCGTGGGCCCCTTGACGCTCCACCGATGTACTCCTTCATCCTATATATACCTACGTATCCCCAAACGATCAGAACAGGAGCCAAAAATCTAATTCCACCACTGCAACCTTCTGTATCCATGAGATCCCATCTTGGGGCCTGTTCCGGAGCTCCGCCGGAGGGGGCATCCACCACAGAGGGCTTCTACATCAACACCATAGCCCCTCCAATGAAGTGTGAGTAGTTTACTTTAGACCTTCGGGTCCATAGCTAGTAGCTAGATTGCTTCTTCTCTCTTTTTGGGTCTCAATACAATGTTCTCCCCCTCTCTTGTGGAGATCTATTCGATGTAATCTTCTTTTTGCGATGTGTTTGTTGAGACCGATGAATTGTGGGTTTATGATCCAGTATTATCTATGGAAAATATTTGATTCTTCTCTGAATTCTTTTATGTATGATTGAGTTATCTTTGCAAGTCTCTTCGAATTATCGTTTTTGGTTTGGCCAACTAGATTGGTAGTTCTTGTAATGGGAGAAGTGCTTAGCTTTGGGTTCAATCTTGGGGTGTCCTTACCCAGTGACAGAAAGGGTTGCAGGGCACGTATTGTATTGTTGCCATCAAGGATAACAAGATGGGTTTTTTATCATATTGCATGAATTTATCCCTCTACATCATGTCATCTTGCTTAAAGTGTTATTCTGTTTTTACTTAATACTCTAGATGCATGCTGGATAGCGGTCGATGAGTGGAGTAATAGTAGTAGATGCAGAATCGTTTCGATCTACTTGTTTTGGACGTGATGCCTATATACATGATCATTGCCTAGATATACTCATAACTATGCTCAATTCTGTCAATTGCTCAATAGTAATTTGTTCACCCATCATAGAATACTTATGCTCTTGAGAGAAGCCACTAGTGAAACCTATGGCCCCCGGGTCTAGTCTCATCATATCAATCTCTGTCACTTTATTTACTTGCTTCTCTTTTACTTTGCCTTTTATTTTTCACTTTGCATCTATCTATCAAAAATACCAAAAATATTATTTATCATCTCTATCAGATCTCACTTTCGTAAGTGACCGTGAAGGGATTGACAACCCCTAAGCGTGTTGGTTGCGAGTCGCTATCGTTTTGTGTAGGTACGAGGGACTTGTGCGTGGTCTCCTACTGGATTGATACCTTGGTTCTCAAAAACTTAGGGAAATACTTACGCTACTTTGCTGCATCATCCTCTCCTCTTCGGGGAAAACCAACGCAGTGCTCAAGAGGTAGCAACCATCAACTCCTACAAAGGTGCTCCACCACGTACCCGGTACCCGTGAATGCAGCAATCGTGCACCTAGGGTTTTAGGGTTTATTTGTTAACGTCGCCTTTACGTAACACTCATGTGTGCGAGACAACGAGAGGCCGACTGCGTGCGTGCGCCTCTTCTCTTCGTATATGTATTCCACCATTTGTCTAGTGTCCAAAAAATTATAATAACTGCTAGCAATGTGCCAATGCGTTGCCACACGATCAAAGTAGATTAATACATATTCACTGATTTGATAGGAAAAAAAGTCTAGTTTTGAAATACGTATATCACAAAAAATATGCTATGTTTCACTCAAAATATATTCCTTTGGCGGTTTTGATGAGATGAGGAATGTTGTTGGTTTCAAGATACGAGAAGTGGTATATGTCTAATTTCTACTCTTACTAGCAAGATGCCTGTGTGTTGCACAGAACATCAAGATCTTGTGGGAGAAAAGGATGAACGAGGGAAGGCCTTATCTGCAAATGTGGTGAAGAGTGTGGATAAATTGCCATATTTTCCTTCCTATCCGTCAGATATAAATCGGACGACCTACATTGCAGGATGGCAGGCCCACCATCATCACCAACTCTATTTTTTATCCCTACTCTTATAAAAAGCATTGTCGGTGATGATCGTGTGCCTGCCATCCTGCAATATAGGCCGTCCGATCTATATCTAACGGATAGGAAGGAAACTATGGCAATTTTGCAAAAAGATACCCACACCCCTGTCCACATTTGCAAATAAGGCCTTCCCTCATTCATCCTTTTCCCCCACAAGATAAACTACTCATACAAATGCATCTTGATGTTCCGTGCAACGCATGGGCATCTTGCTAGTTTTTGCAAAAAGCCCATGTGTGTGTGAGAGAGAGGGAGAGTGGAGGAGGATGGAGTGCATGTGTGACAAAGACACAAGTAGTGTGTGTGCGATAGGTATCAGCTTAAAATGAGGCGATAGTGTGTGTGTGCACGATCGAGAGGGCGTGTCTCAAGAAGGGAAGAAAAGGCTACATAGATACAAGAAGCAGGAGAGAGACATGTATGTGATGGTGGAAGCACGAGTGTGCGGGTGTATAAACCTATCTATAGGCTAGCTAGTCGATAAATGTTTGTGAGAGAAATACGAGTCGGGGTGCGAAAGCGGGAGTTTTGTGTGTGTGAGAGAGAGACGGTAGTCCGGAAGGGGAGTGGAAGCAGGAGTTGTGTGTGTGTCTGTGAGAGAGAGAGAGAGAGAGAGAGAGAGAGGAGACGATAGTCGGGGTTGTCTGATCGGTAAACAAATGAATAATGTCAGTCTGGGATGGAGACGAAAAGGAGACCGCAACAAATGTTGTGTCTACAGGAGAGAGAGAGAGAGAGAGAGTAGTTTTAGTGGTATGAGTCATATGTAGAGACATATAGGGTGTGTGAGAGAATCCCATAGAGAGAAAGACAAAGTGAAAGACGAGTGGAGACGTGTGTGTGGCGGTGAAAAAGAAAGCTTAGGTACCGAGTGATACCAGAGAACAGTAGAGACGTGAGAGATAATGAAAACCGTGTAATGTATAATGATAGGGAGAGTGTGACACTTCTCAAGGGAGACGTCGAGAGACCATGTTTGCGAGGATAGGAGAAACATGAAGTGAGCATGCGGGTGAGCTGGAGAAAAGAGAGTGATAGCTACCTGGAGGAGCATGCATGCGAGAGAGATGGGCGTGAAAGGAGTGAACAAAAAAGGGATTCAATTTTTTTTTGACTGGGAACTGTGGGGCAAAACCCCCACAGCAGATCAAAACTTTATTGATAAAAGTATAAGTCATACAACAGGATGATTACAAGGAGTAACCAGGGTACAAGGTAAAATAAAAAAGGGGTCTTACAAAACTAGCTTAGGGGGGGAGAAAAGAGATCCATCTGAGCAGTTCATCCTTGTAAGCAGATTTGATTTTGTGCTGCATTAGGCTAATATCATGCCTAAAAGCAAACCTCCATTTATTGAAACTAGCTCTCTCATTTCTGAATACTTTGGCATTTCTGATGATCCAAATATTCCAGCAAGCAATGAAAACCACTTCAGAGAAGAAGGGCTTATCAAAACTTCTTCTAGCCTGAGTAACCAGCTGCATCATGGAGGTGCCAGTAGACCAATCAATCTGCAGATAATTCCAGACCCTGACACTGAAATTGCAGTTGAAGAATAAGTGATCTCTGGTTTCCCTAACCTACAAGGGACAAAGCCTACAATGGACCCCATCGTCCATGTGCCAGTGCCTTCTCTCAACCATGTCCTTGGTGTTCAACCTGTCCATAATAAGCATCCAAGCAAAAACCTTGATCTTTAGGGTACAAGAGGATTTCCAAACCCCACAGAGCAAAGGGTTAAAGGATTTAGACACAAAAGTGTGTGAGTAGAACATCTTGGGTTTGAAAAACTTAGAAGAGCCTTGCCAGAACCAAACATCTCGCAAACTTGGCTCCCTGTTGTGGGAATTCATCAATTCCTGTATCTGGTTCAACTCATCATAGGCCTGAGAAGAGAAGGGGAGGTGGAAGAGTTCATGCATATCCTGGGTATTGAAAATTTCCTTAACTGAGATCCAGGGATCCTTGGCAAAAGAGTAAAGCCTTGGGAATCTTGTCTGCAGACTAGACACTGTGTTGTCAAGGTTCCAATTATCAGCCCAAAAAAGAGTAGTGTCCCCTTCATTAATTTGAACCCAGGAGCAGTCCCTGAAGTGTTGCATGACTTTATAGATATCTCTCCACCAGAATGATCCACATTCAGTTGTTCCCTGGGGCATTCTTTCAAAATAGTATGAATTCCAGACTAAGGACACCCACGGGATATCTCGTTTATTCAGAAAGTTATTGACATGCTTGAGAAGAAGAGCCACATTCTGAACTCCCAGATTAAGAATGCCTAGTCCCCCTTTGTTTTTTGGCCTGCAAATGAGGTTCCAAGTAGCAAGAGAAGGAGCTGGCTGATCTCTATGCTTTCTCCACAGACACTGCCTTTGAATTCTTTCGAGCTGCTTGAGAATACCTGCTGGCAGAGCAAGACTACACAGGAAGAAGATTGGCATTGAAGAAAGAGCAGAGTTAAGGAACTGCAACCTTTCACCTTGGTTAAGGAAAGAAGAACTGGCAGTCATTCTTCTCTCCATACAGTCCACCAAAGGCATGAAGTCCACCATTTTGGGCCTTGTGGTCCCCACAGGCAATCCAAGGTATGTAAATGGCATTTTTCCAATTTTGCAACCAAAAGCAGCAGCCAAATCTTCCATAACAGCAGATTCAACATTGATTGGGATAATAAAAGACTTATGGTAGTTGACATCCAGACCAGTCGACTGAGAAAACACCTTTAACATATCCTTCAAAGCCAGAAGTTGAGCTCTGTCAGCAGGTAGGATGATCAATGTATCATCAGCATATTGAATCACAGGGTAGTCTGCATCATGGCAAGGTATAGGTAGGTGAAGAATTCCTCTCCTGAACATGTCATTAATCACTGTTTGGAGCAGATCTGCAGCAATAACAAAGAGCAGAGGGGATACAGGGTCACCCTGCCTAACCCCTTTTTTACAAACAAATTTCCTCTCAGGGACCCCATTTAGCAAAACAGATGAAGTGCCAGTGGCTAGAAACTGCTTCATCCAAAGAATCCACTTATCATTAAAAGCCTTAAACCTTAAGATTTGGAAGATAGCCTCATGCTCAACAGAGTCAAAAGCCTTCTCAAAGTCCAATTTGAGAATGACAATGGGTCTTTTAGACTGATGACATTGGTGCAAATATTCAAAAGTCCACCCCAGACAATCCTGGATTGTTCTAGACTTAATGAAACCATATTGGTTCTTGTGAATGCACTGCATAATCACATCTTGAAATCTATTTGCAGCCATTTTTGATAGAAATTTAATCCCCATACCAGTAAGAGAGATAGGCTTGTAGTCTCCTACTTCTTCAGGTGCTAACTTTTTGGGCACAAGAGTAATATAAGAGCTGTTAATGTTCTCTAAGACAGCAGTTCCATCATAAAAAGCCTGAGCCAGCTCATAAAAATCATGAGAAATAAGATGCCAACATTTCTTAAAGAATAATCCATTGAAACCATCAGGTCCAGGTGCCTTATCAACAGGCATATGTTAGACTACATTGTCCATTTCCTCTTTTGTAAAAGGCTTGGTGAGCACATCAAGGCCATCCACAGGTGAAATAAGTGAGGATAAATCAAACCCCATCTTAATCCCTCTAGAGGTGCCCATTCTATTCTTAAAACAACTCCAAAAAATTCTAGCCATTTGTGAGTGATCAGAGACAACAGATCCATCAGGTAGCTTCAGACTAGCTATGGAGTTCCTCCTATGCCTCTTAGTGGCCATAGCATGGAAAAACTTGGTGTTCTCACCCCCCACCTTGAAATATCTGATAGTGCACCTCTTTTTCCAGTATAGAAATTGCAAGTGCAGAAGCTTTTCCAAATGGTTTTTCACAATTCTTCTGAAGTTATTCTCCTGAATATAAAGAGGCCTCCATTCTTCCAATTCATCTAAAAGGAAAATAACATGATTGCATTTACTGATCAACAACCTCAGTTTGGAAACATTCATTTGCCACCTATTAAGACACATTCTCAGGCTTTTAAGTTTGTCTGCAATTCTAGCAGTAATATGTGTTTTCCGAGAGGGTTGCTTCCAAGAAGATTCAACACAGTCCATGAAGCCATCAAGCTCAATCCAATAATTTTCAAACCTAAAGAGGTTTGATTTTGGAATGGAAGTCTTAATGGTGACTAAACAAGGCACATGATCTGAAGCGGTCCTGGCCAAGGGCAAAACTTCAGTCAAAGGATAATCCAAAATCCAATCCACAGATGTAAAGAACCAGTCTAGCTGCTCAAGAAGCGAGGTATCTTGCATATTGGACCATGTGTAAGATCTTCCCTTGATTGGAAGCTCAAGAAGGCCCAGGTGGCCAATAATCTCATTAAAAATGAACATGTCATTTATGTCCCCACCAGGCAAGTTTCTGTTATCCACTGACCGAAGGAAATTAAAATCACCAAGTAACAACCAGTGTTCATTGAGAGGAATAGTCAGGTTGTATAACCAATTAACAAATTGGTCCATGGCTTCACCCCGACAAGGGCCATAGACGGCAACGAGAGTCCAAGATTCGTTGTTCTGTCTGGAAGTGAACTTAACAATTACAGCAAACTGTTGTACTTCAATTACAGTGCCACTAAAAACAGAAGAATTCCAGACCACTATAATTCCTCCAGAAGCACCAATAGAGGGAGAACACACAAATGAGTCAAATCTTTTAGGGCAGAAAGATTTAATTGATCTATAATCAAAAGAAGCACATTTGGTTTCTTGTAGGCAGGCGATTGAGCATTGGCTTTCTTCAATTTTCTGCCTAACAGCCCTCTGCCTAGTTTCAGAATTCAGACCTCTCACATTCCAGCAAAGAACATTCCAGTTCCTACAAATATTACTCATTACAACGTAAGATGAAGGCCAGAAACCACATGGTACGCAATACCACATGTCCAAAATA
Source organism: Triticum timopheevii (assembly GCA_963921465.1). Taxonomy (NCBI): domain Eukaryota; kingdom Viridiplantae; phylum Streptophyta; class Magnoliopsida; order Poales; family Poaceae; genus Triticum; species Triticum timopheevii. The sequence goes on from OY997270.1 coordinate 114,493,312, forward strand.
ACATAAACCAGTCTGACCCAACATCAACACACACCAGAGACCAAGTAGCAGAGTACTATTTAAAGACATAGATAAAGCATATTTAAGGGCTTGTGAAACCCAAAAGACCAAGATTAAACTAATCATCCTGCTTAGGCGAGGCAGCAGCAGGTGGGTCCACCATAAGTGCATCCACAGATAATAGAGCAGCGTCAATTTCTAGCTGACGACCAACTTCTTGGAGTCGACTGACAGGAGTTGCAGGTGGAATTCCTTCAGAAGCAGGCTCGTCGTGCATCTGGGCCGTGAAAGGCTTAGCCTTGGTCTTCTTTCTCTTGGGCTGCAGGGAGAGCTCCTGGAAGGTGGGCTTGAAACCATCACGCTGAATCGAGCTTCTAGTGCAACGTCGTACTGCGATGTCCACAATTGGAGTTGGCGCCAAGGTTTTCCGTGGCCTGCGAGATTTAACCACCGCAGCAGGAGGGGGTGGAACCTGCACTGGTTGAACATCAAAATGATCAGAAAAGAGTGCCCTGGCAACCGGCCTTGCTTGCTCTTGTAATCCATACTCGAACCAAAATTGATCTATCAAACATGCATACTCATATGAATTCACGCACATCTATGTTATTTAAATATGTAGATATTACTGATCCATACATTTTAGTAGAACATAATTTGGTTAAATTTTTTTGAATTCAACCTTAAGATTTCGAGATCATTGTATTTGTAAATCATATTATACATATAAAGGAGAAAAATTCTTTGTTGTGCTTTTGAAAGTATATATATATAAATGATGTATATAGAATTCCAATTGAAAATGGATTCCGACCGGAAAAAAATAGTAGAATACAAACGGGATTTGAATTGAGTTGGCACGGTAAACGTGCACTGTGCAAAATTTGAACGAAGCGGGGAAAGTCGCAGTAACCGCCCGAAATCAAAATCTGCGAGATGGAAATCACTACTGCCTATCCCTGCCATGCAAAGCCTATCTACTGGATTTCTATAGGTTTCGATAGGGGTAGGTTTGTAATTTCACCCAAACGTGACGTAACCGCCTCTCACCCGGATTCATACATGGTGGGCGCCAAAACATAGTGTGCCCTCGGCCGAAATCGACTCCCTCCCCGATTCATATTCATACACGGTGGGCGCCAAAAACAAACTCTCGTCGGCAAATATTCGGTGTATGCGAGATTACCGTCCTATCCTCAACCGACTAATGTTGCTGTGATGTAGTAGAAATTTGAAACTGGGGCTAAGTTTGTAAATTTCCTTGCATTTGAGACAAGCGCGCCCTGAATACATGGTTCCCCCCTTCCTCTCTACCTCCCTTTTCCCCATTCGTACTCCGTGGGCGCCAAAACACCCTCTCCACCCCACCCTCCTTCGTCCGCCGCCGTCCGCCACCCCATCCACCGCCGTTCTCCTCCACCATGCCAGAGCTGATACCCCGACGCCGCCGTCCATTACAAGAGATCGACCTCTCTCATCCACGCCTTCGGACCGGGATCCTTGCATCCCGTCCTCTCGCTTCATCCCCGCCGTCGTCCACCTTGCCGGCGCCGCTCCTACGACCGTCTCGTCCACCGCACCCCGCCGCCACCGTCTACCCTCCTAGATCTACTTCCACGCAGCCGACAGCCATCGCTACCGCAGCACCATCCAATTCTCAGCAGATGCGTACATGGCGCCGCACCAGAGGCGGTACTCTTTCATATCTGCTCAACTTATTTATCGCAGCAAGAAAATAGATCGCCACTGCTTTACTCTGATTTCTTGTCTTGGTTGTGAAGTTGCCTTTGTCCGGTTTGCACCTTCAGATCCGCCATGGCACGCTCAACACTATACTCCCAATGCTTATGGTTTTCCCCTTTTATATTCCACACTAGTTAAATCAGAGTAGACTAAATTTCAAAATTGGGTCAGTCGATTTTTCAGAGCTCGCCGGAGTTCTCCAGTGCGGTCCAAGGGGCTCGGGTGGTTGTGGGGCCTCGCTGAACGAAGAAAACTCGACGCGGGTGGGGGGTGGGGGTGGCGGAGGAACACAGGCGGTGGGGGCCGGTGGTCCGGCCGACGGCCCGTGCGGTGTTCTGTATGGGAAGAATCAGAGACGAGGAAGAAGAAGGGTTAGGAGACGTAGGATATTCATCCAACCGCCTGAAATGGTCGAGAGACAGCTGGGAGTTGCATTCTTAATGCGCTCTGGTTCATCATGTGTGGGCACTGCGCAACCAACATTTTATTATCCAAAATCTGCTTGCTCTTCTTTACCATGTTCCTCTTCCATTCTTCTTTAATATGTACTCTCTCCGTTCCTAAATGCAAGTCTTTGTATAGATTCCACCATGGACTACATATGTAGCAAAATGAGTGAATCTACACTCTAAAATGTATCTGGATACATCTGTATGTGATCCATAGTGGAAATCTCTACCAAGACTTATATTTTGGAATGGAGGGAGTATGCTAGCAGTACAGTATGTTCCTTGTACTAAAGATGAGCAGGGACATTTGCAGTGTAGAGGTCTATACGGTCGGTTGTGATGGACACTTTGAGCCTCTTTGATTCGTACGATCTTGTAAACATAGGAATAGGATTTGTAGTGGCCTGCCCACTTGAATCCTATAAGAATAGCAAGGAAATGCGCGGAGTTGTGTCGCCTTTGAGAGTTACACTAATATTAACAGTACCGCACCTTCACTTGAAGAGAGCTGGTATCCGAAGCCTTTCTAGCCGTACCGGCAATACTAGCACATATATTCCAGCAAGTTCCACTTTGTTGATTTTACTCTGATGCTTAAGGTTTTCCCGTTATATCTACACCATGATCTGTGTAGTTGCTTTGTGTCGCACTAGCAGCAGTCCACTCTTGAAGCTAAACACTGCAATGACTTACAAAATTGGCACCAAGGCATTGAGTGCCATTCTGGATGCAATGAAACTCATACGCTCCCCACCTATTGACTCTTGTTCAGAATATGATCCTAATGACTATTCTAACCTCGAGGAGTCAAAGGCAGATGGCCTGTCCTGTTCACCCATCAAGGTGCCTATTCTAATTTGCAATGTTTTATTGATTGCGGGTATCTTGCATATGTTGTCTTGCATTTCTTCTACTTTGTTGCACCGCCATCTGCTTAGTTTACTCATCATATATGTCGAGATGCCATGCCCATCCATTATCAATACATATTCCATCTGTTATCATACCATGTTTTCCCACTCAAATGTTGTTCGTGCGCATCAGACATCAAAAAGGAAGAGGGTGATTGCCGAACCTGAAGGAGCACCAGCAAAGTCCTTGAAAAACGTGGTGGTGCCAGAGAAATCAGAGAGCACCCCACTTATATTGGTTGTACAACCAGTGACACAAAACGTAGGACCGACTCCAGCAGACGGTACCCATACTTCACTGGCCACACCACTAGCCCCACCACACAGGACCTGCACTCCAGCAAAAGGTATACCGATTTCATTTGCCATAGCACCAGCTATACCATAGAAAAATCCCACTCCAGCAAAAAGTACAGCAAGTCCACCGGCTGAAGACCTATCCCAACCGCAGAGACAGCCAATTCCTGCAGATTGGAACCCCATTCCATTTATTCCCAGTTTAAAATACAATGCTTTCAATGTTGTTAGGGACTACGTGCATATATTCCCATCATGGGAAGATTATTGTGAAGACAAACACCATTTTCACATCTTCCTGTCCAACTTACATGTAAGTGCTATTATTCATGGTTATTATTTTCCTGTTTTCTGCTGATTGAACACATCAATGATTTACATTACATTGTTGTAACTAGGCGAGGGTCAATCTGGATAGTCATGACGAGCAAAGCTTGCTTGTGCTTTTCAAGGAAGCATTGCAGCAGTATCGGTGTTACTTGAGGAAATCACACTTTGGTGGCAAATCTATAAACGAATTTCCGGTGAAGTCTCCTATGCTAAATTTAGAAGACATTGAATGGAAAAACCTTGTTATGCACTGGTCTCGTTCCCAGGATGAGGTACTGTCTATGAAATCACATGACAATTTGAACTTCTACTTTTCCGCATGTGCCTTACGGATCTTTTTTGTAGAAAATCTGCTCGAAGAAGAATTCCGGTTTGAAAAGAATGACAGGATATCGCAAATATGCTGCCTGCTGCTTTGCTCTTGTTAGTACATGTTGTCCTGTATCACTGTACTTGCATACATACCTGGTTCATTATGTGACAGCAGTATGCATGATAGCTTTCTTATCAATTGTTCGCTCCAAATTATCTGATCTGTATGAGTGGTTACATTAGTGTAGAATATATCCAATGCCAATGTTTTTTAGCTCTGCATTGTTCTTGTAAGTACATGCTGTCCTTTATCAGTGTACTTATAATGACAGGTAGTTGTTCATGTACCATCACTCTGGAGCTTATTTTCCTTTGCCCTCCATTTTCTACACATCAGATCTATATTTACTCTTACCATAAGGTTGGCACTGAAGAAGTTTAGCTGTGCATTGCTCTTGGTTGTACCTTTTGCCTGTATCGCTGCACTTACATTTATAGCTACTTGGTTATGTAGCATCACTCTTCATCTTATCTTAAATATTCTCCATTTTTCGTATATTATCACATCTATATTTACTCTTAACAAAATGTAGAATAAAGGCAATGCTTATGAAGAAGATTATGTGGTAAACTTCTTGAATTGCCCCCCGCCCCATCAGCATGGACAAGGCCTTTATAGAGCCTGTCTTCACCAATAATGTAAGTTTGTCCATCTCAAGCCTTCAAACTTTGTTGTATATATTTGGTTAGGCATGATTGCAACAGCTGTTTATTTTTGGTGTTTGGATCAAATTGCATGTTTAAAGTTTATTATGTAGTTCATAAACAAAAGTTTGTCCTTTCTCAATTTAAGTTTTCAGTTGTACAACCAAGTTCCTTATTCATACCATGTAAATTAAACTATACAGAGCAAGTGATCTTCTTTTGCACTGCATGTATGCTTCTGTTCTTCATCCGTAATCCAGTGGTGTGGTGAACCTACCCACTACACCACAATGTCATATTCTGCAATGTCTTAACTATGAACAATGTCATATCATTCTACTACTCCCTCCGTCCGAAAATACTTGTCATTGAAATGGATGTATCTAGATGTATTTTAGTTCTAGACACATCCATTTTGATGACAAGTAATTCCGGACGCAGGGAGTATTATTTAAACCGTCTCTTTATTTGCCAATCTGAAATGGGATAAATTGACAGCACACTAACCATTGATACTTATGAGTTCTTGATCTGTAATCCAGTGGTGTCGTGAAGCTGCCAACTCCTTCACAATGTCATTTCCTGCCATGTCTTGACCTGAACAATACCATATTGTGTTAATGCAATTTTAAACTGTGTCACTTTATTCGTCAGTAAGAAATGTGATGAATTGTCAGCACTGATACTTTTATGTGGAAAACCTGTCATCTGTCTGCTTGTTTATCTTTCAGAGTGAGGAAGATTTAAGTGTTGAACAAGCGCAGTCTCATCATCTTGCTCAGCTGCTTGCGCTGCAGCTCCCCAGCAGGGCTAACCTTTCTTGAACTCTATTGAAGTGTTGTCGATTTTGCATATTATTTTGTCGGCGTGTTTATTTGCACTGGTGGCGATCTTTGATGCCCAGTGTATGTAATCTGTTGTCTGCTTGTGCTTTATTAGCATAGTGGCAAACTTTGATGCCCAGTGGATGTAATATGCTGTAATTTCTTTATTGTATAGTCTAGGTTTTTTCTTATTCACGATGTGCAGTTATTTTACTGTATATATATCCTGTCTTCATAGTAAACCGGCCAAACCGTAAAATTACGGTACATAATCGGGCCGTCATGCAATCACGATGTAGGTTGGGCCTGAAACGTGTCGAACAGCTAACGGGCCGGTAGCAGCCCGAAATGAACCCCGGCCCATGATTGTGCGAATCAAATCATGGGCTTTTAACAGGCCAAAATTATCTCGGTCCTTGTTTGGCCCAATCAGATATCGGTTGCGAGCAGGCCGGATGCAAACCGGGTCGTAGTTAGGCCCAACTATATGACGGGCATTTAACAGGCCGAAATTAATTTAGGGCCGAAATGTTGAACGGGCCCTTAAGAGGCCAAAACTAATATCAGGCCAAATTACTAAGTGGGCCTCTAGCAAGTGGGCCCAAAAGCATAGTGTCCAGTTGACGGGCTGAATCTGATATGGGCCATAATTGAGCCCATAGCCTCTTAAAGGCTGGACCTGATCTAGGCCGTAATTTGGCCCAGAACATGGTAGGCTTTTAACGGGCCGGATCTCATATGGGCCACTATTAGGCCCGGAACATGGCAGGCCATTAATGGACCAGATAAAAATTTGGGCCGGCATTTGGCCCAAAACATGGCAGCCAGTTAATGGGCCGGCCTACTAGGGTCCTCAAATTTTTGTGGGCCTATAGCTGGGCCGGCCCATTAATGTCGGTGAAATCTCGTGGGCCTTTAGCTGGGCCGGCCCATTATGATCCGCAAGAATCTTGGGGGCCTTTACCTGGGCCGGCCCATTATGGCACACAAAAATCTTGTGGGCCTTTACCTGGGCCGGCCCATTATGGCCCGCAAAATCTTGTGGGCCTTTAGCTGGGCCAGCCCATTCTGGTCCGCAAAATCTCGTGGGCCTTTAGCTAGGCCGGCCCATTATGGTCCGCAAAATCTTGTGGGCCTTTAGTTGGGCCGGCCCATTTAAACTTGATGGGCCGGTCCACATGTCAACATATCATAGGCGCGTCTCGCCCATTGGATGAGTGACACCTGTGCCAGCGCGGACCTGACACGTGTCTCCTCCAGCCAATGATGATTTTACACGTGGAAAATCCCCATTGGTCCGGGCTGTTAACGGGTTATCGGATCCAAAACCCGACCTGATAGCTTAATGGTGTTCCGTTACGGTGGATGCCACGTGTCGGTCACCCTTGACGAAAGCACTTCTGTGACGCGCGATTTATCGTCATGGAAGTGGACACTTCCGTGATGATAATTTTGGTAATGTCATGCAACACTTCTACGAGAGCACAGGTATGACTATCTTGATTCTGTCATAAAATCGTCATGGATGTACATGCATGACAAAAAACGCGACCTACTGTGACAAACACGTATCATCACGGAAGTGTATTTTTTTGTAGTGATTCTCCCAGTTTGGATGTCATTGTAGATTTGCTCGACGGGGTGGTCTTTAGCAATTCTTGCTCGAACTCGTGTCAGCTTTTGCTTGGGTCTTGGTTGAACATCTTCTTCATCTTGTTCTTCTTCTTGGCCTTCTTCATTGTTGGCGTTGTCATTCTCTTGTCGTGGTGGAGCAGGAGGTTGTTGACGTTCATCTTGGTGCACTTCCTCATTTTCTTCATCTTGGTGTGTCCCACTTGTGGATGCTTCCGTATCAACTCTTGGTTCACCTTGTCGTGAGGTAGAAGCTTCCACTTGGACGGACGAGGTACTCTCCTTCACCTCCGTTGGACGAATCTTGCCAATAGACAAGTCTTGAATTGCTTCCGAGGGATCTTTGTCTCCTACATCAATTGGCAATTGCTCTACTTGCGAGCCGTTAGATTCATCAAACTTCACATCTACCGTTTCTTCAACCTTTCGGGTGAAATTGTTGTAGACATGGTATGTGTGAGAGTTTGAGCCATAACCAAGTAGGAAACCTTCATGAGACTTGGGAGCAAATTTAGAATGACGATGCTTATCAAGAATGTAGCACTTTGAGCCGAATACTCAAAAGTATCCAACTTGGGGTTTGTTACCGGTGAGGAGCTCGTATGTCGTCTTGCCGAGTAGCTTGTGAAGACACAAGCGATTTGTTGCATGACAAGCTGTCTCAACCGCTTTCGCCCAAAAGTGCTTCGGCGTCTTGTACTCATCAAGCATCATTCTCGCCATTTCGATGAGCGTCCGGTTCTTCCTCTCAACAACTCCATTTTGTTGAGGTGTGTACATAGCCGAGAACTCATGTGAAATCCTTTCTTTGTCACGAAAGGTGTCCACATTTGCGTTCTTGAACTCCGTTTCGTTGTCGCTGCGAACCTTCTTGATCTTCACTTCAAATTGATTTTGGGCCTTCCTAGCGAAGTTTTTGAAGATCTTTTGGACTTGCGATTTATCATCGAGAAAGAACACCCACGTAAATCTTGAAAAATCATCAACTATAACTAGACCAAAAGAGTTTCCACCAAGACTTTTGTAGGCGTTGGGACCAAAAAGATCGATATGAAGTAGCTCGAGTGGCCTCCTTGTGGTCATGATGTTCTTCACGGGATGCCTTCCTCCAACCTGTTTACCTGCCTGACAAGCGCTGCAAAGTCTATCCTTATCAAATATGACATCGTTAACGCCAAGGATATGATTTCCATTAATAAGCTTGTCAAGGTTTCGCATACCAACATGACCTAATCGTCTATGCCATAACCAACCTTTAGAGGATTTAGCAATAAAGCAAGTTCTAGGTTGAGCCTTTTTAGTGAAATCAACAATGTATAGATCACCTCTACGTACACCGGTAAAGACCATTTTATGATTATCTCTACGAAACACTTGGCAATCTACTTCAGTAAATAGGACATTGAAACCAAAATCAGCAAGTCTAGATACTGAAAGTAAGTTGTATCCAAGAGATTCAACGAGCATGACATTTTGTATGGAGCTATCATGTGATATGGCCACCTTACCAAGGCCAACCACCGTACCCTTTGAGTTGTCACCGAAAGTGACATACTTTCGAGGACCATCGTTTTCAGCAAACTCACGAAACATGTCTTTATCTCCGGTCATGTGATTGGTACATCCACTATCAAGAACCCATTCCTTTCCTCCTGCCATATATCCCCGAAGATTTGCCATAAGACCAAAATGTCTCATTGCATCATCAAGATCGAAGTCACTATCATCATCCTCATCATAGTATCCATGTTCAACATCGTCAAGTGGTGGATCAAATCCTAGAGAGGGTGATTCGTTAGAGTGATTTTGACAATGATCTTGTTTATGAATTTTAATAACTTCGGAAATAATATCACTAATAATTCCAACATCTCCTTTGGCACGCATAAGGTTTGTAAGCTCAAACAAACAATCACCAAACATAGGATCACTAGAATTCATCTTACTCAAGGCAATAGACTTATGGAGAATTTCATCAAGATTTTTCAAGGAATAATTTGGAAAATGTTCCTCAAGAAATTTCCATATGGTGTAGGCACACTTAAGAGTAGGCAAACATCCAATCAAGTTTCTAGGCAAGCCTCTAGTGATAAGTTCAACAGTTCTAAGATTGCGAATCATGTCAATTGACTCATCAAGGGTAGGATGCATAGGATCAACATGAGGTGCACAAGGGCTAGCATGTACTTGTTCAAATGATATTGATTGAAAATCACAAGCATCTCATTTTTCCACTCATGAAAGTACTCTCCATCAAGTATATGCACTCTATGTCTAAGACTCCCAATAGTAGACTCATCCATCTTCCTCTAATGGTGTTTAAACCAAAGCAATGGAGACCAAAGCTCTGATACCAATTGAAAGGATCGAGAAGAGGTGTCTAGAGGGGGGGTGATTAGACACTAAGTACCAAAAGTTACAGTTTTTAACTTCTTTAAGGTTAAGTGGAGTTTAGGCACAAATTTAACACTCACAATACATAACAAGCAAGCATGCAAAGAGTATATGACCAACGGAAAGTAAAGCATGCAACTTGCAAGAATGTAAAGGGAAGGGTTTGGAGGATTCAAATGCAATTGGAGACACGAATGTTTTTGTCGTGGTTCCGATAGGTGGTGCTATCGTACATCCACGTTGATGGAGACTTCAAACCACGAAGGGTAACGGTTTCCCGAGTCCACGGGGGGCTCCACCCACGAAGGGTCCACGAAGAAGCAACCTTGTCTATCCCACCATGGCCGTCGTCCATGAAGGACTTGCCTCACTAGCGGTAGATCTTCATGAAGTAGGCGATCTCCTTGCCCTTACAAACTCCTTGGTTCAACTCCACAATCTTGTCGGAGGCTCCCAAGTGACACCTAGCCAATCTAGGAGACACCACTCTCCAAGAAGTAACAAATGGTGTGTTGATGATGAACTCCTTGCTCTTGTGCTTCAAATGATAGTCTCCCCAACACTCAACTCTCTCTCAGAGGATTTGGATTTGGTGGAAAGAAGATTTGAGTGGAAAGCAACTTGGGGAAGGCTAGAGATCAAGATTCATATGGTAGGAATGGAATATCTTGGCCTCAACACATGAGTAGGTGGTTCTCTCTCGGAAAATGGATGCTGGAAGTGTAGGTTTGTTCTGATGGCTCTCTCCACGAATGAAGAGTGTGTGGAGAGGTAGATATAGCCTCCACACAAAATCTAACCGTTACACACAACTTACCAAACTCGGTGGGACCGAATTGAGAAACTCGGTCGGACCGATTTAGCAAATCTAATGACCGTTAGGATTTTCGGTGGGACCGACAAGCAACTTGGTAGGACCGATATGGTTAGGGTTAGGGCATAACGTAATCTCGGTGAGACCGATTACACAAACTCGGTGAGACCGATTTGGGTAATAAGCTAACCAGAGAGTTGGTCAGGCAAACTCGGTTTGACCGATTACACAAACTCGGTAGGACCGAATTTGGTAATAAGTTAACCAGAGAGTTTGCATTGTAATCTCGGTAGTACCGATTGCACAAACTCGGTGAGACCGATTTTGGTAATGGACATACACAGAGAGATTACAATCCCATCTCGGTGAGACCGAGATCCCTATCGGTGAGACCGAGATCCCTATCGGTGAGACCGATTTGCCTAGGGTTTGTGGCAGTGGCTAAGACATCTAAACTCGGTGGCGCCGGATAGAAAGAATCGGTAGGGCCGATTTAGACTTTTGGTTTAGGACATATGTGGATGTGATAAAGTAGTTGAGGGCTTTGGAGCATATCACTAAGCACTTTGAGCAAGCAAGCCATTAAGCAACACCTCATCCCCTCTTGATAGTATTGGCTTTTCCTATAGACTCAATGTGATCTTGGATCACTAAAATAGAAAATGTAGAGTCTTGATCTTGGAGCTTGAGCCAATCCTTTGTCCTTAGCATTTGGAAGGGGTTCCACATCCTTTAGTCCATGCCACTCCATTGTTGAACTTGTCTGAAACATACTAGGTAGAAGTGTTAGTCCAACAAGAGATATGTTGACATTAATTACCAAAACCACCGAGGGAGCACTTGTGCTTTCATATACGTGTTTGGCGGGACAACTGGATCCCTAGGCCTTATTCATATAGACCAATCTCCCCACAGGGAAGATGTCGAGTTTGTTTCGTTTCTGACCTTTTAAATCAGAATGGATCCTAGAACTATGAGTTACTGAATGAATACTTTGTTGATGCGGATGTACAAGAAATAGCGAAGATCAGAGCATCCCTGAGGCTTGAGGATGACGTGATAGCGTGGGGTCCAGGTAAATATGGTGTGTTCACTATTAAATCGGCCTATACTTTGGCCTTCGAGGAGGCGCACCGGGGCACTGATGTATCCTCAAGTTCGTAGCCGTCAGGACAGAGGAAGTGTTGGGACTTCATTTGGAAAAGTTGGGCGCCGTCATCGGTGCGCAATTTTGCTTGGAGGCTAGCTACTAATTCACTTCCTACTTGGTAGAGGAAAAACAAAATTGGCCTTGAAGTTGGAAGCAGGTGTCCGGTCTGTGGGGTGGAGGAAGAAGACAATTATCACCCTTTCGTTAACTGTCAGTTTGGTCGGGACCTGTACCTCGCCATGGCCAAGGTATGGATGATCCCGGAGATAGAATCTATATAGCATAACGGGAAGGAGTGGCTTCTACATGTTTTAGCGCCATTGAATGACGTGGGGAGAATGATGATCATGTGATATTTTGGAGGAGTTGGTTTGTCCGGAATGAAGTGGTGCATTGCAAGTCTGCTCCACCTATGGAGGCTTCAGTACGTTTCTTGCAAAGCTACGTTGATTCCTTGATTGGCATCAAGTTGTACCCGCGAGCAGATCCAGCAAAAGGCAAATCTCCCATAGTCTATCAAAAGCCGGTGCCAGCTGCAAGAGTTATTAGTGTGCGAGATGAGAGAAGATGGAGGCCACCGGCGCTGGGGTGGAACAAACTGAGCACTCATGGGTCTTTCGTTTCTTCTGGTAATGCTGGGGCTGGAATGATCTTACGGGGCCACCACGGGGCTGTTAGTTTCTCAGCGTGCAGGGCCCTGTTTTCTTGTAGAGATGCCCTGGAGGCGGAGCTCTGCACATGCATGGAAGGGATATCATTGGCACTTCAATGTAGCGATCTTCCTATAGTGGTGGAGATGGATTCTCTCGAGGCCGTGACCATGATTTCATGTGAAGTCGTCGATCGCTCTGTGTACGCATCAATCGTGAAGGAGATAAAGTACTTGCTGTCTCTTAGACAAACTTGTATTACTCATATCGTTAGGTCTCAAAATACAAAAAGTCACTTTGGAACCCAGGTGCATTGGAGCCTTATTTTTTGAACTGTGCCAAAATGCTATTTTAAAGTTTCAAAAAATTCTGAAAACAAATCAACATGTTTATATGAATCAATTACACATGTGTAAATTTTGATGCTGAAATAAGTAACCATGTGAGTTACACAAAAATGACAAAATCGTGATTTTGGAAAGATGAACAATGCATGCATTGTTCACTATTTGGAAATCACCATTTTGTCATTTTTGTATAGGTCGCATATTTACTTATTTCATCACCAAATTTTACACATGTGTAATATACATCCATATGATAATTTTCAAAGTATTTAAAATAAGGTCATCCAATACACCTGGGTTCCAAAAATCCACTCTCCTCAAAATAAGGCTAGTGATGTATTAGCATTGTTTGCTGGATCTCAAGGTAGGACCATGACCTGGCTAGGGGCTGGTCCAGATGAGTTGATGGAGATTGTTTCTCTTTATTGTAAGGACATCTTGATTGAGTAATGCAAGTTTTTACCCCGCAAAAATAAATAAATATGTGAAGTAAATAAAAACGGACGATGTATTACTTGTTTGTTTGTGTGCGCGAAATGTTACCGTTACCCAGACGGCGCATGCAGTTGGTGGCGGTAAAATTGGTGATTTGCATCTGTCATTTTCTGGCTCATAGTGCAGGCGTGGTGCACTGACGCTGCATCGCAGCTATACGCATGCAGGCCAGGCCAGGCTACAGTGTACCCGGGAGAAGGTTCATGCATGCTCATCCATTTTCCTTCTCCGAATACATGACCGTGAAAAGAGGAGAGGATTGCCCCTGATGCCCGTTTTTTATTTTTTGGCTTCGATTTCAAAGTTGTATACTTTTTAAATGAAAATTTCATAGTAAGTTTTGTCTTCATATTCGTGTTCCTCGGGAGCAGCGCTTTTAAATAAGATCCATTCTAAATATATTTTGACAGCTTTTGAAAAAAAATATGTTAGAAACTTAATACGAGCGGTCAATAAAAAATCATTATTTTGTGTCTACGACCGACAGAAAAAAATGCTTAAAACTATATCTCTAAAACTGGTTATAAACTTGGCATTTAAATGCAAAAAAACGTAAGTTTCAAATGTCGAAACTTAAAACTTATTGTGCCTTCATGCCGGATTGAACTACTACATGAACCGTGAAGCAAAACCAGCGGGTGACGGAACTTGGCAGGTGAGTGCCCCTGCAATTGTAAAAATCCACCAGATTTGGTACTTGTGATGTTGTAACTAACCAACTGACCAATAACCATTAGTCCGTCGAAGGAGTAGTTTTTTTTGAGAGAGAACTATGTATTCTTTTGTAAAGAAATATAAAAGTGTTTAGATCACTAAAACTCATTTTCTCTAAAACATTGTTAATCTCGTAGAAATATATAAGATACCAAAGGAAAACTTTTCTTTGGTACCAGTACTCCCTGACGAGCATGGAGAGGTGTGTGGCGAGACCAAGTGTCAGGCATCTCCCTGACGAGCAAGACGACACGGGCACGCATAGGATACCCGAGTAGGACGGCACGGCCTAGTGCAGTGCAGGTGCAGGCGCAGCCCCTCCGTTTTGTTTAATCAAATGTGGACCGATTAGTTTAAGCTAAACCCTATACTTGTTTTGCGGGGAGCTAAACCCTACACTTCGTGCTTGGGGAATGTATGCTCTTTAAGAGCTCCACGTCTACGTAGGCCCTAAGGATGCGTATCTTTTCATTGATAGAAGGAGAGTATTACAACGCACTATGCCATGCACACGAGGAAGCATGGAAGTGGTCGCCGAGCAAACAGATGGGGTTGCTCATCCCCTCAACATCCTACACTAAGTCTCTGGAACGATGTTACAAATCGCGGTGGCGCCAGCCCTAGCCCACAGGTGCACTTTGTCTTTGATTGTAGAGCAGAGGTGAGATACAGATGGGCGGTCACCATCGAAGGTGCAGCCGTTGCGGTGCTTCCAAATCCACCAAGCGGTGAGGATGATGGGGGAGGCCATTCCTTTACGTGCGGCGGCGGGCGCGAGGGCGCAAGATGATGCCCACCACGCAAAGAAGTCGGTGTCCTCGGTCGGCAGATCAGTAGGGGATCTAACCCAAGCAAGGATATCATGCCACACCTGCCCGGAGAAGGAGCAGCCAGCTAGGCACGGTGGTAAGCAATCTTGAAGAACCCCAAAATAGGTTGTGCTATCTGTTGTTATGAATCTTATAAAGCTAGGGTTCCTCCGCCTCCCGCCGGCGCCGCCGCCGGTCTGCCTCGTCTTCGGTGGCCTTAGCACCATGGGGGCGGTGGGAGGACTCCGTTTTTTAGATCTTTCCTCGAGTTTTGTTCGGGTTTGTGTTCTACTCAGGAAGACAAGACGGCGGCGGCTCCCTTAAGATGGAATAAAAGTCTTCCCGCCTAGTTCCCCGTTCCTGTGGTGTGTATAGCATTGTCGGTGGGCGTGTGGAGGTGTGTCTCCGACGGATCTATCTTTGATGGATTTCCTCGGATCTGTTCGTCCTTCGTCTATGTTTGTGTGCCTTCAGGTTGGATCCTTCTGATTTACGCTACTCTTCATCGGCGGCGGTTGCTGTTCTGATGCGTTGGTCATATGGGGTCTTAGTACGACGACTTCCCAACTGTCTACTACAACATGTTTTGCCCGGCTCCGGCGAGGGAGAGGCGACGACAGCGGCGCTCCTTCGGCTCGCTTCAGTGCTTGTAATAGTCGCTAGGTGGTTTACGAATCTCGATGTAATTTTTATTATTCTATTGTTCGTCGTACTACGATGATTGAAGATGAATAGATTGAAAGTTTTTCCATTTTTTCTTATAAAGCAATAAATTAAGGTGCACGGCACTATGTAACTGAAAATATGTATAAAAAATATGTACAAAAACTATATTTGAGCGTCAACTAATTTCAAAGAGAGAAAGTTGTTTTTTTAGGAAAATATACAAATAGTATAGGCCACCTAGAGGAAAAGAAGTTTTAGGCCTGCTTATATAGACAAATTTATGGTCAAACGTGAAAAAAAATCTTCTGGATTAACTGCTTAAACTTTTTTTTATCTCAGTTCAACCACTTTCTTACCTTTCTCGAAAGGTGACTAGAGCAAAACTTTTCTTCCTTTAATCTTCGTTAGCGAGTTTCTCCCTTTGATCTTCGTTAGCGAGCCTATGGCGAGGGAGGGGAATCCTATTGCGTCGCTCCAACTAGTAGATAGGTTAGTGCTCTAGTCCTTGTAGGGGCAATGCTTGGACGAATGGCATCACTCCTTCTTCTTCGACACGGTCTTCAGGGACTGTTCCTTCTGAAGTTCGTCTTCGGGATGTATTAGATAGAGCTCCATAGTAGATCCCAGCTCTTCGGGGTTGCAAGGTTAGTGACGGTGTCCCAGACTAGGGGTACTAACCTAGTCGGCCCATGGTCTTCGGGTCAGTGAGCCCTCATTCTGCTCAAGGTGGACTCTGGGAGCTACACACAGGGGACATGGTCAAGATTACATCTGTCGAAGACTTGATGTATATTCCAAGATTTCTCCTGCCGCCTCCACGACCAGATACCGACCTTGTAACCCTAGATGCCCTACCTAACGTGTATATAAGCCAAGGGACTTAGCCCGTAGAGGGGACTTGAACACAATCGCATTCACCTAGCCCTAAAGTTAGAACAGAACTTACGATCTCAAGGTAGATAAAGCTTGTAGTCGATACATCTCCATACTATAAACAAGAGCAGGACGTGGGGTTTTACCTTCATTAAGAGGGCCCGAACCCGGGTAAAAACGGTCTCCCTTGTTCCTGTTACCATCTGTCCAAGATCCACAGCTCGGGACCCCCTACCCCGAGGTCTGCCGGTTTTGACACTGACAGTTAGGGTTTCTCGTTGTCCATACACGAAGGTGAAATTTGGTGTCATGTTCTTCAATTGATTCAAGGGTTCAATGCAACGATTGAGGCTCCGGTTTGATGGTCCCTTGGCGCACATGCGCGAGAACTTTTTTATTGTCATCGACAAGGTTAAGCAGACTCTTGTATGGAAGCGGCGATAACGGCTCGTTCTAGCGTCGACAGTGGTCCAAGGACCTTAAGGTAAAAAAATTATATCGTTGGTGCTTTATACTTTTGATAAACTTTATAGTAGATCTGAGTCATTTTCGGAGAAAAAAAATCACTTAAACTTGGTGTTATGAGAATCATTCGGTTGCGTGTGAAGTCGTTGATTGTTGCTTGTGAAGGGGTGAAAAATGATGCCGCTGAAGACAACATTTACTATGAATTAAATAGTATTTTTTTCCCATGTTCTATTGTGCAAACTGATGTTTATAATTGTACCTCAAAATACATTTCAGTCATGTAAATAGGGATGGAGGGAGTACAGAAATATTTTGGTATGATTTTGAGAAATACCGTACTAATCAAACTTTACACGAATTTTGAGTCTACTTGGTAGGACAACACAAAATCACATTACATTGTCGGGTGATGCTGCATCAGGTTCTTCTGCTCCCGGACAGTGAGTTAAAAATATACAAAAACAACTTTTTACACCAAAGAGTCTCAAATTTCCTAGGCGCTTGCTAATTCCATGGCGAGATGGCGTCGGAGGAGCTTGGAGAACTCGAGCAACTTTGGACAATTTGGAGCTTCAAATTTTTTGTTTGACGGAGATCCTCTTGAAATCATCTTGGAACTAACATTTGCAAGCACCTAAAATATTCTTGCGCCCCCACACCTAGCCCCTGCCGGCGGCCAACCCGTCCCCGGCGCCCACCACCCAACTCCGCCTCTACCCACCACTGCGTTACATCACGCCAATCTCCAGCATGTCTCTCAGCGATCTCAATTTCGACAGAGGACAAGATTTCGCCTCGGAAGTTTGGAGGAAGTGGGGCGTCCCTATCAACTTTGAAGGAGGATCAGAACAAGAAGAATTCCTCCTGGTGGCGGAATTCACCAGATCCCAAATCGGACTCACTGAAGAATCAGTAAGCACCATTGTCCTATCTTGTTTTGGTGGAAGAGCCTCCCTTTTTAAAGTCAAGTTACTTCAAAATTGGTCATTCAAATTCTCGGTCTCATTCAAAGAAGTAGGATTCTCCATCATCAAGGAAGGTAACATCTCTCTGCCTTTGCTCAATGTCAACTTTCTACTTTGGGGAAATGGAGGCATGAATTCCTACTAGGAGCTAGACCAATATCTCCAAGAAAAAGAAGATGAATGGACTCATGTTTTCCGTAGACACCCTAGGAAATCCTACGTGCAAGCTCTTAGATCTCCTGCCATCTACACCCCACCAACTTCATCTGATCCTAGATCCACCATTGTTCATCACTCTGTTCAAACAGGGTGCCATCTTTGGGGAATCAGGGTCCTAATTTCCGCAATTATGGCTATTATAAGCATTCATTGGCGGCTTCCAATCCTAGCGCGGGAACTCAACCAAATCAAATTGATAAAGAGGCCTTTTGTGTCTGCTGCTTGCGCTTGGGCCACTTCCGGCCCAGCTGCAAGAATGGGATTAAATGTCGTGTCTGCAAGAGATGGGGCCACATAGCCAAAGATTGCTACTCTCAGGCCCAACCCATCCGCCCATCTTAGCCCAACACCCCAGATGAGCCCAATCGCTTCCACACCCAGACGATTGGCATTCCTAGGCAGGTGATGAGGACATCAATACCATTGTTACACCCACAGCCCCTACTGCTACATATAATGGACCAATTACTAGAGCTCGCGCACGCCAATTAAATTATCAGGTACTTTCGTTTCTTGGTAATGATTCTAATGTTCATGAGAATATGATGCTGCCTAAATTGGATACATTTGTTTTGCTTACAAATGAAGGGCCTAGCTTGGAGAAGGATGGACATTGGAGCAAGAACAAGCATGGAGATGATGCCATGCGCAAGGGGAACCAGAACGGAGTTACAAGTGATGATTTCAGGACTTTGAAGCCACCATAATGGGTGCATGAAGCCTTGGACGAAATATACAAGATGCCACTTCATAAATTTCGTCCCGAGGCTATTCTAGGTGCTGCGTTACCTTTATTATTGGGCCAGGCCCATGTAATTTCGAAATACATTAGTATAGGCTATTTTTAGAGTCCGTATATGTGGGGAAACAAGAGATAGGGTTGATTTCGGACCCCTCCACCAAGGGCCATGAAATTCCCCCTCTCTTCCTCCATATATACAGCCCTTAGGGCACCGTTTAGACTTTGGGTTTTGTTTAGATTAAAGTTCGCCATAGCTGCAACTTCGCGTACTTCGTTTGTGTTCAACGACCAGACAAAGGCGTCACAGAACCCCACCTTGATCAATAAAGCTCTCATCTTATATTCGCAATATCCAGATTGCAATCTCAGTTTCTTGCTTGTTCTTCGTTTGCTCGCAGGAAACAGACCCTCGTGGTCAGGTTGATCGTGCTCCGGCATGGTCAATAACCTCTCGGAGTTGGTTTCGCGATTGCTAAGGCGCGACGTCCTCGCACGTTCGTAGTCGGATCGTCAAAGTCGACTTCCACCAAAGCGATATCCATCATCTCATCGAAAGACGGGACACCTTTGCCTCTATCAAATGGTATCAGATTTCCAGGTTGCTCGGTGAGATTTTACAGTTTTTTGTAGTTTAGATCAAGTCTGTTCTTCATACCTATAGTCCACGAAAAAGCCAAAAAAATAGGGTTAGTTCATCCCATCCGAACCAATCTGAGCCTTTGCATAATCTTTTCTGTATTTGCTTTGTTGAATTTGCGGTTGCATCGTCATGTCAAGTTGCTAGTCTTAGCGTCTAGTCTTTTAGAGTTTCGAGTTCTGTTCACAGGTTGTCACGTCGCCGCTGCCATATATCACCACCGCATCATCATCGTCGCTGTTGCCATATACCACCACCACATATTCACCGCCAATCCGAATCCATATACGCCACCACATATCCGCCGCCATCACGCCAATCCGAGTTCACCTGCAACATATATCCGCCACATGTCCGTGTTCCACCAGATTCATCTCCGTCACCAGTCCGAGTTCCACCAGATTCATCTCCGCCACCAGTCCTAGTCCGAGTCCAGTAATTGTTGCATTGTTCTCGATTTCCAGATCACGCGATACTCCGAGTCGTGACAGAGAAGGACTCCCCAACTTCCGAGCCATCCGCAGAAGAAAAATAGTCCCAGTTTCAAAAAAAAAAACTAAGTCTGGAAAATTCTGGCTAGGCAGTTTTTAGACCATTTGTAGACTTTTTCGAAAAAAATTTGTTGCGGAGCAAAAAAAAAAAGAGAGAAAAAAAGTGCAAAAAAAAAGAGAAAAAAAATTCAGAGTGTGCTCCTCCCTTGTTTACGTGCCGCGCCGTGATTTTTTTGGTGTTCTAGGCTCGCGTCTCTAGCACAGTCTAGCCTAGGACCAGCACAGTACCGTCGTTGAGCGTTTATTCAACTTTGCATCTCTGAATTGATTATTGCTGACCCTTTTTGCTACCATATTATAAGCCTTCCCAGCTCGACATACATCTACGTCGTGCGTTTGACTCTCCCTGGTAATCGCTCTATCCAAGCTTTGAGAGTTTTGACTACAACGGTTGCCGATCACCGCCTGTTGCTGGGTAAGAACTGGTAAGAATTTGAGTTTTGCTTGACGGATTTGTGACACCCACCACCACCACTTGTTCGTAGTCTGTAGGATCATATTCTTGTGTGTTTCTATTGCTGCTAACCATGCCAGGATCACAAGCCGACGAGATTGACTGGGAGAATTTATCGAACAAGGAGCTTCATGATAAGTTTCAGCAAATGATGACTGAACAGGTGCAAGATGTGCTGAACAATTTTGAAGAGGCCATGGAGATGATCACTGGCCTTGAGAAGATGTTGGAAACAAAGCTCGATGACAAGTTTAATGAATTGCTCGCGCGTCTTCCACCACCACCACCCGCTGCACCTAACGCACCTCTCCAACAACAACAACAACGACTACCTCCACATCGCGAAACAGACCTTCGCCGAGCGAGCCGTGTTCCTCTTGCGTTTGGCCAAACTGTTGGTGCTGCTGTTGATACTTCTGTGGCTCCTGCTGCTGATGCGGAGGAGGATGATTATGTGGGAGATTATGAGGATGAGGTTGATCAAAATCAGCACTACGTGCAGCCACCTGCACCACCACCAGCAGGTCGACCTCAGGTATATATTCGTAATGGTAGGCCTGCACCACCACCTCAGGTACGAGATGATGTCCATATTCCTAAACTGAAATTGAATATTCCACCATTTGAGGGTAGATATGTTCCTGATATATATCTTACTTGGGAGTTAGAAACTGAACAACGATTTACATATTTACAATATCCTGAGGAGATACGGGTTGCTGCTGCTGTTTGTGCTTTCACTAGTTTTGCATGTGTATGGTGGTCTGAACATTGTAGATTATATCCTATTCCAACTACTTGGGCTGCTTTGAAAACTGCTATGCGTACTCGTTGGGTTCCACCATATTATCAACGTGAATTGCTTCAAAAATTACAGCGCTTAAGACAAGGAAAAAATTCTGTAGAAGAATATTATCAGGAATTACAAACTGGCATGATTAGATGTGGTATTGTTGAGGAGAATGAAGCTATGCTTGCACGTTTTCTGGGTGGATTAAATAGAGAGATTCAGACCATTCTAGACTATGAGTATACTAATATCACTCGTTTATTCCATCTTGCTTGTAAAGCTGAACGTGAAGTGCAGGATCGACAAGCATTGGCGCGAACTAACTTTTCTGTAGGCCGACCTTCATCATGGACACCGCGTGCATCTTCTACTTCAACTGCACCAGCACCTCAGTCACGTGCCTCCTCCAGTCGTGATACAAGAAAACAGGCACAACCACCATTATCTACCAAGAGCGCACCTACTGGGCCTGCACAGAGTTCTTCTTCTTCCATGGCATCAACAGGGCACACAAGTGATATTATTTGTCGTCGTTGTAAGGGAGGAGGTCATTATGCGAGAGAATGCAAATCTCCGCGTGTGATGATTGCTACCGCGGATGGTGGATATGAGTCCGCTAGTGACTATGATGAGGAGACTTTGGCTCTTATTACACGTGAAGAATATGGTGGAGATGATTCTGATCATGAGACGCAATACATGGCTCCTGAAGACACTGACAGGTATGAATGTTTAGTTGCTCAACGTATTTTGAGTGTGCAGGTCACACAAGCTGAGCAAAATCAGAGGCACAATTTGTTCCATACCAAGGGAGTTGTGAAAGAACGTTCTGTGCGCGTCATCATAGATGGAGGGAGCTGCAACAACTTGGCTAGCATGGAGATGGTGGAGAAGCTTTCTCTCACCACAAGACCACATCCACATCCTTACTACATCCAATGGTTCAACAACAACGGCAAGGTTAAGGTAACACGTACTGTTCGTGTGCATTTTAGTATATCTACATATGCTGATTATGTTGATTGTGATGTGGTACCTATGCAAGCATGTTCCTTATTACTTGGTAGACCATGGCAATTTGATAAAAATTCTGTACACCATGGTAGAAACAATCACTATACTCTTGTTCATAAGGATAAAAATATTACTTTGCTTCCTATGACTCCTGATTCTATTTTGAAAGATGATATTAATAGAGCTAACAAAGCAAAACAAGAGAAGAATAAGAGTGAAAATCAGATTGTGGCAAAAGAATTTGAGCAACAAATGAAGCCTAATAATAAACCATCTAGTGTTGCTTCTGAAATTAAATTGAAAAGTGCATGTTTATTTGCCACCAAATCTGATATTGATGAGCTAGATTTCAGCAAATCTGTTTGCTATGCTTTTGTGTCCAAAGAGGCATTATTTTCATTCGAGGACGTGCCTTCCTCTTTGCCTCCTGCTATCACTAACATTTTGCAGGAGTTCGCTGACGTCTTTCCACAAGACGTGCCACCGGGATTACCACCTATTCGAGGGATTGAGCATCAGATCGACTTAATTCCCGGTGCTTCACTGCCAAACCGTGCGCCATACCGTACCAATCCAGAGGAGACGAAGGAGATTATGCGTCAAGTATAAGAGCTTCTCGACAAAGGTTATATACGCGAATCCCTTAGTCCTTGTGTTGTTCCTATTATTCTAGTGCCGAAAAAGGATGGTACATCGCGTATGTGTGTTGATTGTAGAGGCATTAATAATATTACTATCCGTTATCGTCATCCTATTCCTAGGCTAGATGATATGCTTGATGAATTGAGTGGCTCTACAATATTCTCCAAAGTTGATTTGCGTAGTGGATACCATCAAATTCGTATGAAATTGGGGGATGAATGGAAAACAGCATTTAAAACTAAGTTTGGATTATATGAGTGGTTAGTCATGCCTTTTGGGTTAACTAATGCGCCTAGTACTTTCATGAGACTAATGAACGAAGTTTTACGTGCTTTCATTGGACGATTTGTGGTAGTCTATTTTGATGATATACTGATTTATAGCAGATCTTTGGAAGAACATTTGGAACATTTACGTGCTGTTTTTATTGCTCTACGTGATGCACGTTTGTTTGGTAACCTTGGGAAGTGCACCTTTTGCACCGACCGAGTATCTTTTCTTGGCTATGTTGTTACTCCACAGGGAATTGAAGTTGATAAAGCCAAGATTGAAGCTATTGAGAGTTGGCCGCAGCCCAAAACGGTCGCACAAGTGAGGAGTTTTCTTGGCCTCGCTGGATTCTATAGGCGTTTTGTGAGAGATTTCAGCACCATTGCTGCACCTCTCAATGAGCTTACAAAGAAAGATGTGCCTTTTCTGTGGGGTACCGCACAGGAAGAAGCCTTCATGGTATTGAAAGATAAGTTGACACATGCTCCTTTACTCCAACTTCCTGATTTTAATAAGACTTTTGAGCTTGAATGTGATGCTAGTGGAATTGGATTAGGAGGTGTGTTATTACAAGATGGCAAACCTGTTGCATACTTTTCTGAAAAATTGAGTGGGCCTAGTCTGAATTATTCTACTTATGATAAAGAATTATATGCTCTTGTTCGGACTTTAGAAACATGGCAACATTATTTATGGCCCAAAGAATTTGTTATACATTCTGATCATGAATCTTTGAAACATATTAAAAGTCAAGCTAAACTGAATCGTAGACATGCTAAATGGGTTGAATTCATTGAGACTTTCCCTTATGTCATTAAACACAAGAAGGGAAAAGAAAATGTTATTGCTGATGCATTGTCTCGTCGCTATACTATGCTTTCACAACTTGACTTCAAAATATTTGATTTGGAGACCATCAAAGATCAATATGTGCATGATGCTGATTTTAAAGATGTAATGCAGAATTGTAAAGAAGGAAGAATATGGAACAAGTTTGTCGTTAACGATGGATTTGTGTTTCGTGCTAACAAGCTATGCATTCCAGCTAGCTCCGTTCGTCTTTTGTTGTTGCAGGAGGCGCATGGAGGAGGATTAATGGGACACTTTGGCGTGAAGAAGACGGAGGACGTACTTGCTACATATTTCTTTTGGCCAAAGATGAGACGGGATGTTGAGCGTTTTATTGCTCGCTGCACTAAATGTCAAAAAGCTAAGTCACGACTCAATCCTCATGGTTTATATATGCCTTTGCCTGTACCTAGTGTTCCTTGGGAGGATATATCTATGGACTTTGTTTTAGGTTTACCTCGAACAAAGAAGGGGAGGGATAGCATATTTATTGTCGTGGATAGATTCTCGAAAATGGCACACTTTATACCATGTCATAAAAGCGATGATGCTGTTAATGTTGCTGATTTGTTCTTTCGTGAAATTATTCGCTTGCATGGTGTGCCAAATACTATTGTTTCAGATCGTGATACTAAATTTCTTAGCCATTTTTGGAGATGTTTATGGGCTAAGTTGGGGACTAAACTGCTTTTTAGTACTACTTGTCACCCCCAAACTGATGGACAAACTGAAGTAGTCAATAGAACATTGTCTACTATGCTTAGGGCTGTTTTGAAGAATAATAAGAAAATGTGGGAGGAATGCTTGCCTCATATTGAATTTGCTTATAATCGTTCATTGCATTCTACTACTAAGATGTGCCCTTTTGAAGTTGTGTATGGTTTCCTACCTCGTGCACCTATTGATTTGTTGCCTCTTCCATCTTCGGAGAAGGTTAATTTTGATGCTAAACAACGTGCTGAATTGATTTTAAAAATGCATGAGTTAACTAAGGAAAACATTGAGCGTATGAATGCTAAATATAAACTTGCTGGAGATAAGGGTAGAAAACATGTTGTATTTGCACCTGGAGATCTTGTTTGGTTACATTTGCGTAAGGATAGATTTCCTGATTTGCGCAAATCAAAGCTAATGCCACGTGCTGCTGGTCCCTTTAAGGTGTTGGAAAAAGTAAATGATAATGCATATAAACTTGAGCTGCCTGCAGATTTTGGGGTTAGTCCCACTTTTAACATTGCAGATTTGAAGCCTTATTTGGGTGAGGAAGATGAGCTTCCGTCGAGGACGACTTCATTTCAAGAAGGGGAGGATGATGAGGACATCAATACCATTGTTACACCCACAGCCCCTACTGCTACATATACTGGACCAATTACTAGAGCTCGCGCACGCCAATTAAATTATCAGGTACTTTCGTTTCTTGGTAATGATTCTAATGTTCATGAGAATATGATGCTGCCTAAATTGGATACATTTGTTTTGCTTACAAATGAAGGGCCTAGCTTGGAGAAGGATGGACATTGGAGCAAGAACAAGCATGGAGATGATGCCATGCGCAAGGGGAACCAGAACGGAGTTACAAGTGATGATTTCAGGACTTTGAAGCCACCATAATGGGTGCATGAAGCCTTGGACGAAATATACAAGATGCCACTTCATAAATTTCGTCCCGAGGCTATTCTAGGTGCTGCGTCACCTTTATTATTGGGCCAGGCCCATGTAATTTCGAAATACATTAGTATAGGCTATTTTTAGAGTCCGTATGTGTGGGGAAACAAAAGATAGGGTTGATTTCGGACCCCTCCACCAAGGGCCATGAAATTCCCCCTCTCTTCCTCCATATATACAGCCCTTAGGGCACCGTTTAGACTTTGGGTTTTGTTTAGATTAAAGTTCGCCATAGCTGCAACTTCGCGTACTTCATTTGTGTTCAACGACCAGACAAAGGCGTCACAGAACCCCACCTTGATCAATAAAGCTCTCATCTTATATTCGCAATATCCAGATTGCAATCTCAGTTTCTTGCTTGTTCTTCGTTTGCTCGCAGGAAACAGACCCTCATGGTCAGGTTGATCGTGCTCCGGCGTGGTCAATAACCTCTCGGAGTTGGTTTAGCGATTGCTAAGGCGCGACGTCCTCGCACGTTCGTAGTCGGATCGTCAAAGTCGACTTCCACCAAAGCGATATCCATCATCTCATCGAAAGACGGGACACCTTTGCCTCTATCAGCAGGTGACTACTATTCCCGCGAATGTGATGGCAGGTGCGATCAATCAGCAGACCGGTCAAGGAATTTTAGCTAATCCCCTAATAGCACCTTCCCGAGTTGGTAGCACCATTTACTCTGCCCCTCCGCATTCTGTTTCCCAGCGTCTCCAAGTTGTTTTCGCCCTCAGCTCTGACACAAACCACCGCTCGCCGCCGGCCAGGCTGACCGTCACCTCCTCCACCATGGCGACATTCCCGTTCGATCCCACCCCTTTCCTTCCTCCAAATCACCACAGCCTTGAGGTCGCAGGGAGACCTGCTAGGGTGAGGGTGATGTCTGCTTAGGTGCCTCCCATGCATGAGGATTGGGCGATTGTGACGATTGTTCCAATGCCCAACCTTCATGTGGAGTTCAACACAGTGCGAGAGGTACTTTCTGATTTCTTCATGGATAAGAGATTGGGGTTTTCAGAAATAGTCCCGTGCCCTTTTGGTCGGGCCTATGTCAAGATGAACAGCATTCTCGATCGGGATGATCTTGTAACCAACAGCCCTCACCTATTCACTGATGTACATGTCATCTTTGAGAGGCATAACAGAGGCTTAAATTGGAGGAAGTTAGTTTTGAACAGGAAGTGTGGATTTTACTCTGCGGCTTCCCCCTTGATAGGAGAAATATCCAGGAGATCAATGATGCAGTCAGTAAGTTTGGCAAAATTGTTAGTTGGGACAGAGTTAGAAGCACTAAAGCAAACCAGATGGTCAAAGTTAAGGTGGAGGAACTAAGAGATATTCCTGCTAGCATTGTGTTTGATGATGGTGAAAATTCAGACTCACTCACATGTCCAGTTGTCATTCTTCAGCACCAGATAGTTGGTGTGGAGCCCCATGATGAGGACCCTATCCAGCCACATGAGAATCCCCACCCAATGCCATTACAGAAGAACTTCCACCCCAACCAGCATAATCACTTCCTTGGCCCACTACAGCAACATGAATAGCAAGAGCCACAACTGAATCTGAATCTGCCACTGAATAATGTGGAGAATGTGGATTTGGAAGAGAAAGCAGAGCAAGAGCAGGAGTTACCTGGATGGGCCATTGGTCAATGCCAAACCCCCATGTTGATTTGGAGAATCATCCTGGAGAATTTTTTGAACTTAATGATCTTATGGCACCTATGGAAGAAGATGTGCAACTAGCAGATGACAACATTGATCATAGCAGCCTTCTATGGGACATTCTGATAACAATGGAAATACTGGTGCTTCAGCTAATGGGCCGTTGGCTCCTCTTCTACCAGATTTGAATATTGCTGATGGGCCTATACCTGCACCAATTCAAGCCCACCTTCCACCAGAAGTCGTTGTCATAGGCCCTCAGATCCATAGGCTGCCAATAATTGATATGAGTCTGGATATGATCCTTCTGCAGCCCAACAACAATGGGACAGAGAGACAAGAGGATCCCATACAAACAGAACTATTTGCTAACTCGCAAAGACATGCAACTGTCACTGTTACACCTGGGGATGATCTAAGGACAGAAACTAGGGGCAATAAGACAGAAATAGTGGAACAGATGACTGCTACATAGGCTCCGAGTAAAGCACGGGAAGATAATTCCCAATATATTACACACAAAGAGTCACTAGGTATGGTTGACACCTCTTATCATGACAATAATTCTGATCTATCAGCATCCCCTGGTTTCCCTATACCTGCCTTCCTCAATAAGAGTCATGATATTCCTGTAGGCATTGTGCAAATAAATCAGCAAGAAGTGGACCCAGTGCTTATAGCTATGGAAACTGAGCATGCTCAGTTGGCTAAGTACCTGGGACATGAGGGAGCTCAGACTTGGCAGAAGCACTTTGCTCCAGCCAAGGATGACAAGAATGTCATACAGGTACCTATTGATTGGGTCAATTTTCTGTCAGTTACTTTTCTCACTCCAAATAAATTTGACTGGGCTAAGAAGTTTGTCACCTCCAATGTCTGGGAGATCATCACACAAGGGTCTAATTGCACCATTCCTCTCCATTTGTTATCCCTAATGTCTGCCCAAATACTGAATCACTTCTATCAACTGCCACAATGTCTGTATAGGTAGAACAAGACCAAGAAGTCACCTCTCACATGATCTCAACCTCCAAGGTGTCAGCCACAACATCCACTACCTCAGCTCTACTTAATCACAAAAAGAGAAAGGATAAGGTTCCTCTGGTAGAAACTAAGGTAAGAAGGAGCTGTAGATTGCAAAAACTTGCAAAGGGATACAAAAAACATTTGTAATGATAGGAATTGCCTTGCTTGCCATGCTCTACCTCCACCCTTCCCTGCAAAAGTAGCTAAAAATCTTAACACTACTTTTGCAAGGTTCGTGGTAGTGACACTTCAGAGGAGCATCTTACCAGCAAGACCAAGAAGATGAAAATCACTGCAGCATCAAATGGGGGACCCAAGACAAGCAAAGATAGAGCAAAGGCTCCGAGGGAGCAAAGCAAATAAGAAGACAGTACTAGATAGTAGGCAGAGGGTAGTATGGCTACAAGATTCTCAATTTTACATGCTCAACCTAAGTATTCAGAACTGTCTGTACTAAGTATATGTTCGCTTGTATTCCCTGAACTTGTGATGGTTGGTTTGTGGATCTTTTGGTCTCATGCACTGTGCATCAGCTATACTCAACGCTTGCTATGTCCCCAACTCAGTTTCAAAATTTACTGTTCAAGTTGGGACTATGATTATATTCAGTATTCTCTGTTGTATTTAGATCTGCATAGTCTATCGTGCACTATCTCCTTGCATCAGAGATCGTCTCGGTCAGACCAGAAATAGTAAACCAGCTATTTTGCGTTTATATCAAGGCTAGGGAATGGAATATTTTGAACTGGAACGTCAGAGGTATCAATGATGCGGATAAGTGGACTGCTATCAGAAATAAGATTGAAGAATCTCAATGTGCCATAGTTTTCCTTCAGGGGACTAAAAGAGACCATTTTGATAGTGGGTATATAAAAAATTCTGCCCTGGAAGAATCAGTAAATTTGCATATCTTCCATCTATAGGGGCATCTGGTGGCCTCTTGGTAGCCTGGAATGAACAGCTTTTCAAAGGCCAGCTATTTCATTCTAATGAGTACTATCTATCTATCACTTTCACTTCAAACCATAATGGAGATTCATGGATTCTATCCAATATTTATGGTCCTTGTCAACACTCTGATAGAAGTAACTTGATAGATTGGTTTAAGAACTTTCAAATTCAGGATGATATCAACTGGATGGTTCTTGGAGACTTCAACTACATTAGATATGCTCACAACAGAAACAGAGAGGGAGGCAGCATCTCAGACATGCTTGCTTTCAATGAAGCAATTAAAAATCAAGCTCTTATTGAAATCCCACTGAAAGGCATGAATTATACTTGGAGTAACATGCAGGATGCACCTCTACTAGAAAAGCTAGACTGGTTCTTTACTTCAGAGGCATGGACTTTGAACTTCCCAGCTACTTTTGCTCACCCTCTAGCTAAAAACACTTCTGACCATGTGCCCATCATGATCAAAATTGGTACATCTATCCCAAAAGCTAATCTTTTTAGATTTGAGAACAACTGGCTGGAACATCCTGATTTTCAATAGATAGTTCAGTCAATATGGAGTCGGTATGTGGGGCATATGGATAGTGCCAAGATTATAGCCACAAAATTCAAGAGATTGAGAAAAGGTTTAAAATCCTGGGCCAGAAACATTTCTGATCTAAAAAAACCATTGAGGACACCAACTTCATGATACTTTGCTATGATAGCTTTGAAGATGTAAGAGAACTAACACTGGTGGAATAAAATAGCAGGGAGATTCTCAAAGCACATTTGGAATAACTACTGAAACATCAAAGGCTATACTACAAACAAGGAGCCACTATTAGACAGATCAAGGTTGGAGAAGCAAGCACAAAATACTTTCAAGCCAAGGCTACAATTAAATTCAGAAACAACTGTATTGCCATGCTCAGAGATGAAAATGGGGAGGAACATCACACCCAGCAAGCTAAAGCAGCTATTTTGTACAGAGCTTTTAAAGAAAGGATGGGAAATAGTGCCACTACACATAATCCATTGCAGCTCCAACACCTGCTCTTGCCCCAAGATAATCTTGATGAACTAGAAGCTACATTTAGCAGAAAGGAAATTGATGAGGTTGTTAAAAATATGCCTGCTGACAAATCCCCTGGCCCTGATGGTTTTAATTCTACTTTCCTGAAAGCTTGTTGGGGGATAATTAAAGATGACTTCTATAAGCTGGTTGAGGACTTCTATAAGCTGGTTGAGGACTTCCACAGGGGTGTAATTAACTTGCAAAGTATTAACTACTCCTTTATCACTCTGATCCCTAAAAAGACCATGCTTCCTCACCAGCTGAATTTAGACCTATTTCCCTCCTCAACTGCACTCTCAAGATCATTACAAAACTGCTTTGCCAACAGACTGCAGAAAGTTATTCTGAGAATGGTGCACAAAAACCAATATGGTTTTCTCAATAACAGATGTATACAAGACTATCTAGCTTGGTCCTATGAGTATATTAATCAATGCTATCAATCCAAGAGAGAGATTATCCTTCTGAAGCTTGATTTTGAAAAGGCTTTTGATATGATAAATCATGACACTATCATTGATATTTTGCAAGCCAAGGGTTTTGGTACTAGGTGAATCAATTGGATTAAAATGATTTATGGCACATGATACTCATCAGTCCTTCTTAATGGGGTGCCAGGAAAACAGTTCCTACGCAAGAAAGGTGTTAGGCAGGGTGATCCTCTTTCACCATGAATACTTGTGCTTGCAGCAGATCTTCTACAGTATATCTTTAATGAAGGCATGCAACACTCCTTGCTGGAATCACCCCTTCTACACCATTCCTGCAGAGATTTTCCTATAATCCAATATGCTGATGACACTATTCTGATGGCAAAGGTTGATGCTAGCTAGCTGAGGTATATCAAAGATCTTCTTTTGCATTATGGTGCTTACACATGACTAAAAGTGCACTATTCTAAGTCCATCATGATTTCAGTCAACACCCCTACAACCAACATGAACATGTTTTCACAGTTATTGGGTTGTAATATTGGTTCTTTTCCTTGCACCTAGTTGGGTCTACCACTCTGCATCTCAAAGCCAAGAATTGAGGGCTTTGTGCCTATGATGAGAAGGATTGAAAATAGGTTGCTCAACTACTCTACCATACTCTCAACTGGTGATAAACTCGCCTTACTTAAATCTGTCTTCACCAGCATGCCAACATTTTTCATGTGCTCCCCGATGTTACCAAAATCAGTGGTTAAACAGATAAATACTTACCTGAAACAATGTTTCTAGGGAAAATATCGATCTCAAGAAAGTGGCCCTGCTCTAATCTCATGGGAGAAAGTATGTAAACCCAAAGAACATGGAGGTCTTGGAGTATTGGACATAGCCACACATAATCAGGCTCTCCTCATGAAATATCTGCATAAGTTCATGAATAAAGAGGATATCCCCTGGGTTAATATTATTTTAGAGACTTATTATCAAGATTCTTTGCCTGGTGAAAAGTTGGTAGGATCTTTCTGATGGAAAACAATGCTAAAGCTTCTGCCCACTTATGAAACCCATGCTAGATGCAAGGCAAATAAAGGAGATACCACACTCTTCTGGTCAGATAGTTGGGTAGGACAGACACTGTATAACAGATTTCTAGAGCTTTATTCTTTTGTAGTGGACAAAGACATTACACTAGAGAAGATGCAGACACAAGAGGAAATCAGCCAAGGTTCCATAGACCTCTTTCTGCTCGGGCCTATTCCCAATTCAATTTAGTACAAGAACGGCAGAGTAGCTACAGAAGATAAAGATCAATTGCATTATGTTTGGTCTTCTCCCCACTTCTCCTCCAGGAAAATGTACAAGCTCCTCATGGGTGATAATTTAGCTCACATTATCTTCAAAAATCTCTGGAGAACCACATGTAGACTGAGACATAAAATTTTCTATTGGCTGCTACTACATGACAGACTCAACACCAGGAACCTTTTGCATAGGAAAAACATGTTCTTACAAGATTATAATTGTGCTCTATGCTCTGAGGGTACTCAGGAAACTCTTGTCCACCTCTTTTGGAACTGTCCTTTCTCTCTTCTATGCTGGGACTATCTGACTCCCAATAAGCACAAGGGGCATCTCAACCTATGATGAAATTCTGATGACTGTCAGTCACTTTCCAGAAGAAATTGTTGCGGACATTGTGGTGATGGGATGTTGGGGTATATGGTCAGTGAGGAATGATAAGATTTTCAGATCAGCAACCCCGCACATCAACACTTGGAAACACTACCTTAAAGAAGGACTCTGGGCAGTTCAGCTTAGGGCAAAACAAAGAAAGCAGAGAAACTGATTACTTGGACAGAACAACACCTCTAATTCAGACCATGAATTTATTTCCTAGAACTGGAATGGATTCATGTTGTAATATATTTATTATTGTAAATATTTTAATTAATTAATGAAAATGTCGTAGAACAATTGTTCTACGGTCTCAGTTTCAAACAAAAATATTCATGCCTCTTTAGTGTATTTTTCAGGTATTTTTGAATTATTACTATTTCTTTTGAATTTACTACTCACTCAGGTGTAGATAAGCTGGGCACAACTATGAATTCTCGCGTGACAAAGGGTATTTTAACCGAGGTTGCTCCTCTCCAATTAGCATTAGCAAAACATCTACATGCACGATTGTACAGGATATGGTGCTTAATCAAACCCTGAGCACCAAACACATGGAAGATGAAAACAGGTAGCATTACCAAGCAGGCTTTTTATGTATCCTACTGTGCAGCTGTTTAACAAATGCTACGACCTCTTTGTCTCGTGACACTGGAGCGCACATGCGATTACGGTTCCCTGTTGTTGCCGGAGCCTCTCCCCCGAACCCTAGCTAGCCCTAGCTCTACCTCGCGCTCTCTCTCTCTGCGCACGAATGACAGAAGCAGGAGGAGGAAGATGATCGGAGGAGACAGTGGACACAGGGATTTTGCCGGCGCACGTATGCCTTCTCCTTTCCTCGAGCACGAACTCGACTGTGTCAACAAGTTACAGGGAGGATCTAGGGTTTTATACCCGTGAGCACCGGCTTGCCAGGCCACGCCTCGCACCTACTCGCTCACCCACTCCCCCACGTCCCGCGCGCTCTGGCCGCGCCCGCGCATCGCGCCCGAACGCGATCGCCACAGCCACCCCGCGCGCCCGATGCGGTCTACTCCCTGCGCTACTCGCCTACACGCAACGGCCCGAGCGCTCGCACGCAACGGACACACACGCACACACACCTGGTCACGCACGCACGCGACCCAGACCGCCCTGGCTCGAGCCCGACGCATTCACCACGTGCACGCAGACACGCACCACACTCGGGCTCGCCACGGCTTATTGCCAACACACTCCCCCTAAGCCGTGGCCTAGAGGAGATCGTTGTCCTCGACGTCGGCATTCACCAGCATCGCCTGCTCCGCCGCCGGCGCCCTCCGCAGCTCCGGGCAGTTGTGCTTGAAGTGGCCGTGCTCGCCGCACTTGTAGCAGCGGCCCTTCTTGTTGCCGCCGTCCCGCGTCGCCACGCTGCGCACGTCATCGTCGTCGTCGTCCCGAGCTCTGCCCTGACGCCACTCCCGCGCCCGCCACTGTGCTGCAGTGTACAGGAGCTGGCCGTCCTGGCGCTCGCCGCTGCTCTGCCCGCGGCGCCGCACATGCTCGTCAAATGCGCGCAGCCTCCCGAGCGCCTCGTTGTACGTGAGATCCTCCAGCACGCAAAATTGCTCGATGCCAGTGATGACGCAGAAGAGGCGGTCCGGGATAGTGTCCAGGAGCTTCTTCACCAGCTCCGTGTCCCCTAGTGTCTCCCCAGCCCTGCGAACCGCGCCGCCATGCCTGCAAGCCTTCCGGTGTACGCGTCCACCAGCTCGCCCTCCTCCATCTTCATCCGGTCCAGCTCGCCGTGCAGCGTCGCCCTCCTCGCCACGCGCACCCGCTCGGCACCGACGAACCGCACCGACAGGGAGTCCCATACCTCCCTGGCAGTGGGCTTCGTCGCCACCGAGAGCAACACATCCTCCGGCAGCCCCTGCAAGATCAGTGCCCTCGCCGTCTTGCACTTCTTGTTGTTCACCGACGAGTCGCCCGGCGCCACCGCTTCCCACAGTGTGTGGGCATCAAGAATGGCATGCACCTTGATTGCGCACACAGTGTAGCCGTCCGGTGAGAGCATCGGCATCCCCATGGACACTGATCCGCCCGTGCCGCCGCCGGGTGGAACCAGCGCCATCGCTGCCGGCGAGCTCCCTCAACCTGTCACTCTGATGCCAAATGTTGTTGCCGGAGCCTCTCCCCCGAACCCTAGCTAGCCCTAGCTCTACCTCGCTCTCTCTCTCTCTCTGCGCATGAACGATAGAAGCAGGAGGAGGAAGATGATCGGAGGAGACAGTGGATACAGGGATTTTGCCGGCGCACGTACGCCTTCTCCTTTCCTCGAGCACGAACTCGACTGTGTCAACAAGTTATAGGGAGGATCCAGGGTTTTATAACCGCGAGCACCGGCCTGCCAGGCCACGCCTCACACCTACTCGCTCACCCACTCCCCCACGTCCCGCGCGCTCTGGCCGCGCCCGCGCATCGCGCCCGAACGCGATCGCCACGGCCACCCCGCGCGCCCGACGTGGTCTACTCCCCGCGCTACTCGCCTACACGCAACGGCCCGAGCGCTCACACGCAACGGACACACATGCGCACACACCTGGTCACGCACGCACGCGACCCAGACCGCCCTGGCTCGAGCCCGACACGTTCACCGCATGCACGCAGACACGCACCACGCTCGGGCTCGCCACGGCTTATTGCCAACATTCCCTGCCTCCAGTCCGTACCTGAGTGGCTCATCTTCTGTGGCCTTAAGAGCATCTCCGGCCACGTCCCCAACAAGCCTCCAAGGCCCTTTTTTATCGCTGGCGTCAAAAAATCGGCCCAATCGCGCCCCTAGAAGCCCATTTTTGCTAGTTAGCACCAAATTTGATGCCGGCGGACCCAGGCAAACCAGGCGCACAGGGGAGCGCCCGAGGGCACCGAGGGACACCATTTTGGCGCGAAAACCATGTGGGCCCGCCGAGTCAGTGACCGGGCGCGCCCGTCATACTCATCGCTTTGGTTTCCTGCAGGGAATCAATGCCAAGGCTGCCGCACCGGTCAGCCTTTCATTGACGCCTCATGGGCGGTGCAGTGAAGGCGTGGTGATGCGCGTCCCGCCCGCTCCCGCCACGCGAACGCACGCATGCCGCCCACTCGCCGTCCCCTGCCGCTATAAAAGTTGGGCCCTCCCTCGCCGGTGAGCACACACTCCATCGCTGCAGAGCCTTCTCCCACTATCGCCCTCTCACCGCTGACGCACGTCTCTCCTCTCTCCATCCCCTCGACGATGAGTATGGCCGAGCGCGACCCAGGCGATGATGCGGTGGCCTAAGCCGTCACCTGCACCTGACCGAGGATGAGGCCCGCCTCCTCTATGAGGCCGACTACCCGGCGTCGCCTGACATGCGGGTGCCGAACGCCTGGAGGCTCAGCGTCAGCGATGTCCTGGTGCCTCCAGCACCCACCGGCGCCGATCAGCGCACCAAAATCGCACGCATCCAGCCCTTGCTGTCGGCGGCGGCGCGGAACAAGCCGAGGTATGCCCGCGATAGCAACGTGCTGTGGACAGTGTACTTCGACCGGCGCCACGAGGATCAGTTCGCCTCCACCAACGGCGTCGAGCCCTGCGGCCGCCTCAACTCCGACGGGCGGCGCCAATGGTGGGGCATCCCCGGCTGCACCCCCGAGGTCGTCCTCGAGTACATCGAGGCCGGTAACACGCCGCCCGTGGAGGAGCTGATGCCCCCCTCCTTCTCTTGCCGCCGCGGCAGCTCCTGGACGCCGCGGTGAATGGAGACAACGAGCTCCTCATCATCGGGCTCCCTCTTCCCCGGCTCGCGGTGCTGTGTCTCGTCAAGTCAGAGCCACAGGAGACGGCGCTCAGGCGCCGCACCCGCGGCGGCGCCCTCATTATCAACGAGGGCGTCCGTGGCCCCTCTCCTCCCTCTTCCCGCCTCGTCCGGCCAAAGACCAAGCCGGGGCTGCTCCCCGTGAAGAAGGAGCATGAGGCCATGGCCGCCACCGACGAGACCGCCCTCAAATGGGCTCGGGAGTACTATAGCTGTGAGGAGATGGCACGCCAGCACCGTGCCCTCGAGGAGATCGCCACACGGTGCCGCAACCGCGAGGAGATCGCTGCCCGGCACCGCGGCCGCGAGGAGGCACCCGAGCCGTCCATCCCCCCACGCATCGGCGACGCTGGTCAGGGGTGCAGTAGGGACGACAGCGGAGACGACGATGGCGACGACGACGATGACAGCAGCGACTACACCAAGATGTACAGGCTGCTCGGCATGTAGAGGGCGGGCGGCGGCGGCAGTATTAGTAGTAGTAGTATTTAGTAGTCGTTTAGTTGTTTTTAATTATGTTTTAAGTTTTTTGTACAAATATCAATCAAATCACCTAGTTTGGCCGAATTTGTGTTGTGTTTGGACGGTTTTCGGCCGAGTTTGGTTTAAAAAAACGGCGTATGGGGTGACCTTGGGGTGGCGGCTGGGAAATTGGTTGCCCCCACGCCGAATTTATCGCCGGTTCGCCCCCAGGCGGAGCTATTTCAAGCCCCTGGGGGGCCAAACAACTGGTGATGCTCTAAGATCATGGAGGTGTGGTGGACCTCGGTCCTTGCTGGCAGCATGGAGGATGCTCTTTTTAGTTGTTTTTTATGTTTGGCTAGGGTTTATGTCCTGCTCTGAAAAACGAGGCGGATGCGGCACTGTGGAGATGAAATAAGGTTCTCCCACCTAGCCCATGTTCCGGCGTTGCGTCCAACATCGTCGGAGAGCGTGTGAAGATGTGTCTATGGTGGATCTCACGTGATTCGTATTTGTATTCAGTGGATCTGCATTGATTTGGTCTTCGTTCACCTGCGTTCGCGTATCTAGCTATAAATTGGATCATTTCCATCTAGGTTTCTCTTCATCGGCGACGGTTGCTGCTCTAGTGCACTCATCTTCTGGGGCTTTAGCATGATATTTCCATTTGTTTACTACTACAACGTTTGTCCGGCTTTGATGAGGGAGGGGCGATGACTGTGGCTCCTCTTTAGCTCGCTCCACTGCTTATTGTCGTCGCTAGATAGTCTACGGAATTGAATGTAATTTTTGTCACCTCTAATATTTTTTGTATTCCCATGGCAATTGTTGAATGGGCCGAAAGTTCTTGGTGGAAAAAATAAGAAAACAGAAGTCCAAGTATGATGTCCAATACATACACGGCTAGCTATGTTGGAGTATAATGTCCATTCCTCTTTCATAGTTCGGATTTTTAGAGCAACTGGCTGAAGTATGAATTTAATATGGTATCTGAGCCAAGAGGTCTTGAGTTCAAGACCCTGCAAATGCAGAATTAAATAAAATGATTCTGCGGCTTACATCGATCTCACATCTAAGAACTAAAATAGCCTAAACATGAGGAGGAGTGTTGAAACATATTGTCCGCCTCTCTCCATCAGTTCGTTCTAATGGGTGAAATAGTTAGCTGCATAAACTTGCAACCAAGAGGTTCAGGGTTCAAAATCTAGTAAACGCAATAATTAATTGCAACCTGCTCCCGCTTCCGCTGCCGAGGTGTTGGAGTATAATTTCTAGCCCTCTTCCATAGTTCGAACTTTTGGAGGCTGGAGTATGAATTCAATAAGCTTCTGTACTACATATTGGGGGAAAATCCAACTAAAAACTGTGAAACGCAACCAACTATAAGGTACAGGCACCAGTGGGTAATGATATAAGAAACCACACATATAACCGTGAACCAAAAAACCAATTAAACTAATCATTTTGGTTAGAAATAATCAGTAGCTCCCCGCAAAAAGAAAGAAATAATCAGTAGCTATATGAATTTTGAGTTTGCTAACCACATGGTCTTGAGGAAAAGAAAATCACAAATTTAGAAACAAATGTTCACAGATTTTTAAAAATCATGGATTTAAAAAATTCACCAACTCAAAAAAGTTCATGAGATCACAAAAATTCACGAATCAGAAAAAAGTTCATGCATTTGAAAAAGTTCACAAGTTTGAAGAAAGTTTTGAATTAGAAAAAGGTTCATGCATTTCAAAAAGGGAAAAGGGAAAAGAAAAAGAATAAGAAAGAAAAACATTCAAAAAATGACGAAAAGGAAAAAACCGCCCCCAAAGCTTTTAGAAGCTTTCAAAAACCCGGCCCAAAGAAGATTCTAGGAGCTTCCCAAAATAGGGAGTGAGATGGAGGTTCTAGTTCGTGCTTATTACGGCCCATTTTAAATATATCGAGGGGAGGGGGCGTGCACTATTTACCATTTTCCCTTTAAGAGGCGCCTGAAGCATTAAATAGGATCTGGGGTTCGAAGGACTAGTAGACAACTCCACATTTTGGTCTTATATTACGAATGATAATAGATGGAGTACATATTTTTAGAGTACCATTTAGAGATGTCTTCGGGTATTTGGCTTTCTAAAAACATGCCCTAAAATTGTACCAAACCATGAAAGTTTCTCCTTTAATTGAATGAAGGGTTGATGTTAATGCATGTACTGTGTGTGTGAAGGAGAGAGAGGGGGGGGGGGGGGGGGGGAGTGTAAATAAATGTACATGATTGGCACTTATTAGACTTGCACACAATTATCAACACGATCTGTGTTTTGATTTTTTTTCTTGATTATTAACAATTTAGATATCTCAAATTGACTAGGACGCACAACGTTTTCCTCCACGAGACTTCTCAGGCGACTAGGTTTTCCCCACCTCCTGCCGGCATCATCGTCGGTTGGCCATGCCTTCTGTGGCCTTAGGGCCATGGAAGCGCGGTGGATCCTGGCACCTGCCGGCATGAAGGCTCCTGCTCCGTTTTATGTGTTCTTTGAGCTCCTTAGGGGGCATGTTTATGCTCAGGAAGACGAGGCGATATCAGTTCCTTAAAGATGGAATAAGGTTCTCCACACCTAGCACCCATCCCGGTGGTGCGTTTAGCATCGTTGAAGGGCATGTGGAGGTGTGTTTCTGACAGATCTGGTGGGATTCAGCTAGTGTTTGCATTCGGTGGATCTGGTGCTTGTTCGTCTGCGTTCCTGTCTCTACAGGTTGCATCCTACCAAGCTACGATTCTCTTCATCGTCAATGGCCTTTGTTCTAGTGTGCTGGTTCTTTGGGATCTTAGCACGACGATTTCCCGATCGTCTAGTACAACAAAGTTTACTCGACTCCGACGAAGAAGGGTCAATGACGGCGACGTGCCTTCAGTTCGCTCCAGTGCTCTGGAGGCTACGTCTTCTCCAACCTCTATGTCTTGTCGGTACCCGGGTGACCTCGGCCCCGGCTGCCTGGATCTGCGCCCCTTCCAGTTCCTGGCTTGCCGACATTGTGTCGGTCCTCGTCGCGCCCTTTCATTGGCCATATAGAATGAAGGAACATTTAGCTTCTCGGTTTTGCCGCGTGAGAAGGATTGAATCCACTATTTTTCCATTAATTGATTGAGGGCATTTAAGAGTTTTGTTATGTTATCGTACGTTAGAGAAGGCCTATGAGTTATTCAATCTACTCTTTCTTTCAATCCTTTAAATTGAGGGGATTTTAAGGTATGAATTTTCTGAATATTATAAGAAACATGAACAATTTTTTAAATCCTGAATAATTTTTCAAAAATTATGTACACTTCCAAAAAAGCGAACAAAACATGAAAGAGAGCTTTTAAAATTCACAAACATTTTCTGAAAATACCAACTTTTTTTATAAAAATATGAAAATTATTTGAATTTGTGAACATTGTTTTAAAATGAGAACATGTGTTAAAAATTCATAAGAGTTGTAGAAAATGTGTATCTTTTATACACAAACATTATTTTATATTTTGAAAATTTCAATAAAACAAGAATATTTTTTTGAATTTGTACCATTTTTTGAAATGTCATTTTCTTTCTAGAAATTTTAACAATTTTTTGAAACAATATTTGTATTGAAAAATGGGAAAGTTTTTGCAAGTTTCGAATATTTTTCATAATAGTAACAAAATTTTGGAATTCTGAACATTTTCCAAAATTGGTTTATTTTATACTGAATATTTTTGGAGAATTTTTAGTTTATGAAATAAATTATAAAATAAAAGTAAACTTGAAAGGGAACAAAGATATAAGGAAAGGAGAATAAAAATAGAAGTAAAACACAGAAAAAAAGGGTCAGCCCATTATTGGTTGTCCTGTGCGAAACTCCGACTATTTGTCGCCTTGTGCAGAAAATAGAATTTTCCCAGCTGCGTTCGCAGAAAAATAAGTGGGCTGGCTTCTGTGGGCAACTGCGCGCGGCTCACGTATGAAAATTCTTTTACTAGCAGACAAATGCATAAAAATTAAGTACCGCCTTGGATAAAAAAAATTCTTTTCAATGGTGAACGAATGTAAAAATTGGGAATCACACCTTGCTTTATTAGTAAACTAGCACAATAGCCGTGCGTTGCAATGGGAGATTTTTTTGTGAGAAGCATCGAGAGATGTAATTGATGTGTCCATCAAAACTGTCTCTGCCGCGGTGGGGCGACAGAGCAAGGAGTTGCAGTGTTCTCGCAGGTCATGTTTGGCCCGCGAGATCTTGATAGTGGTGGGGTGGCCACCACTCAACTCGTGCCTTATTTTTCTTCGGGTCCGCCTCTGTGTCTAGGTTATGGTTGCCTCCTCATTTTGTGGCTGCACGGTGACCATCGAGACATACTTGCTTCGACCACTCTCTCATACGATGGCGTAATCTGATGGATTACTAATTCAGTGAATCCCATTTCATTGTCATAATCAACGCATAATCAGGTAGTCCCTGCTTTACCAGGGTTTATTCTCTTTAATTATTTTATTGTTTACTTCCCTACATTCTTTTAATCAGAGCCAAACCAGCATATCCTCTTTTTTAGGCATGTGACTACAGTTTCTTTTAATTATAGCCAACCAACATATTCTATTTTATCATCAAATGACATGTGGGATGCACAACAGTTCGTGTCTAGGTTAGGCCACCGTCAGTTACCAGAACGACATGTGTTTGTAAGACACGAATAAAAATCCAAAACAAGCGCTGAGTTGAAAGATTAGACTCATGACCTCAATATCTCGACCACGTGTTGATAGCCACTCGAACAAACAGCTCTTGCTAAAAAATGGCCAACACGAATGCTTAAGAACATAATGTAGCATAACATTTGAAATGTTTTTCTTTTCATTTTTTCTGTTTTTTTTGAGTTTTTCAAAAAAATAAAATAGTAACTATGAAATTTTGAATATTCTTCGAAATGTGAACAATTTTTTAAATTCTGATTCTTTTTCTAAACAATGTGAGCATTTTTTTTTCAAAACTTCATTAAAATTGGAAAAAGATGAACAAAACTTGAAATGATTCTTTTTGAAATTGACAAACATTTTTTGAAAACATGAACCTCTTTTCAAGATTTTTTTTTAATTTGTGAAAATGGAAACATGTTTTGAACATAGAAAATAAATTTTTTAAACGTGTTCTTAAACAAAAACAATACTTTAAATTTTTGAACATTTCAATAAACATGAATTTTCAAATTTGTAGCATTTTCTAGAATATAATTTATTTTGAAAATCTCAAACAATTTTGGCAAACGTAAACATTTTTATAAAAATGCAGACTTTTATTAGTTTTGAAAAAAATTGGAACAAGAAGAAAAAAATAAATTTTCAAACATATTTTAAAATGGGAACAAAATTTTGAAATTCTGCTGATTTTATGAACATTTATACAAAAATTGAAATTCTGAAAAAATTGAAAATAGCATTTATGAAAAAAAGGAAAAAATCAAAATAAACTTGGAAACCAAAAAATAAAAAAGAAGGATAAAAATAAAAGAAAATAAAATTAGAAATAGAATAGAAAAAAAACGGGCTGGCCTAATCTTCGAAGCCTTGCGCGAAATTTGAGGATGCGGTAAATAATTATCCGTCCCGTGCGGTAAATACTGATTCTCGGATGCATGGGCAGGAACCCAATGAGCTTGCTTTGCTGGGCCGCAGTTTGCGCAGCCCACGTACAAAATTCGGGAAAAAAACTGTTTTTCTTTTCTTACAGATGGAT
The DNA here is from genome assembly GCA_963921465.1 of Triticum timopheevii. Lineage (NCBI taxonomy): Eukaryota > Viridiplantae > Streptophyta > Magnoliopsida > Poales > Poaceae > Triticum > Triticum timopheevii. The sequence goes on from OY997270.1 coordinate 114,535,500, forward strand.
GCATAAAAATTTAGTACCACCTTGGATAGAGCAAAAATCTTTTCGATGGTGAACGGATGAAAAAATTAGAGAAACACACCTTGCTTTAGTAGTTACTAGCACATATGCCCGTGCGTTGCAACGGGAGAGATTTTTTCGTGAGAAGCATCGGGAGAGATAATTGATTTGTCCATCAAAACGTTCTCCACAACAGTGGGGCAACAGAGCGGAGAGTTGTAGTGTTCTCGAGGGTCATTTTTGGCCCGTGAGATCTTTATAGTAGTGGGGTTGGTCCGAGTGGCGGCCACTACACAACTTGTTCAATTTTTTCTGCAGGTCCGCTTCCTTGTCGATGTTGTGGTGACCTCTTGATTTTTTTGATGGAAATTTCTGAAAAAATGCAAAAAAAATAGGAAGATTTTTTGAAATTCAAAAATATTTTTTGAAAACAGGAACCATTTTTAAGGTAGAGAAACGAACACTTTTTAAATTTGTTAACTTGTTTCGAACATTCAAAACCAATTTAAGAAATGTTTTTTTAACACAAGCAATATTTTTGAATTTGTGAACATTTCATTGAAAAGGAATATTTTTCGAATTTCTATTATTTTTAAAAATGCAGTTTATTTTATAATTCTCGAAACAATTTGTACATTTTTTGAACAAATGCGAACATTTTTAGAGTTTGGAAAAAATTTAGAACGAGAATAAAAATTTAAAAGTTCCAAATAATTTTGACAATGGGATTTTTTTAAAATTATGAATATTTACAAAAATTTCGAAAAAAGAAAATTCTGGAAAAATATAAATAGTAAATTTATGGTAAAAAGGAAAAAATATATTGGATTTGTAAAAATAAAAAAGAAAAGTAGAAAATAGCAAGGAAAATAGAAAATGGGCCGGCTCAATCTTGGGCACCCAATAAGCAGCTCCAACTATATGCCGCCCTTTGCGACAATTAAGATTTCCCAGCTGTGTATGCAGGATATAAATGGGAGGTTTCTCTAGGCCTTAGCACGTGTGGGCCCACGTACGAAATTATGGAAAAAACTCATTTTTTTTTCTTTTCTACAAGATGGGCCATAAAAAATTAGTACCACCTTGAATATAAAAAAATGTTGTCGGTGGTGAACGGATTATAAAATAGGAGAAACGCACCTTACTTTATATTTACTAGCAAATATGCCCGTGCGTTGCAACGGGAGAAAAACAATCAGATTATATAGATATGATAGAGATAAAAAAAATTCTGAATCAAATGCAAGGATGAGATAAGGATTTTCAATATGTCATTTCACAAACTATGTCTGAGTGATGTTATGATGAGAAGGGACATTTAAAAAGTCATTTCAAAAACAGAAAATGTGATGGTCTCATCATGACTTAATTTCCTAAGGTGCCACAACGAAAAATATTTTTTTGGTTGAGCAAACTACATTGTTGGACCGCTGCCTGAGCTAGACTGATACATGATGTGTCTCACATTGACCTAGCGTAGCGATGTTTTCCAAAACCAGTAGAACTTTGGTACGAGAATAGTTGTGTACGGAGGCAAAACAAACATTTAGTCATTTCCATATAGTTTACAAAAACTAACCATAGCAAGATGTGTCAATTTTTTTGGGCTCGGCGCTGTAGAGAACACGAAAATCTTTTTTTTACCCGAGGCGCAAGGGATTAAATAAAATCATAAAACGACCTCTACAGATCCCCTAATAAAACCTCTACCTAAGCCATTGTTTGTTTTGTTCGTTACTTAAGAACCGGTTTTAATTTTTCTGAACATTTTCTAAAATTTCATGGACATTGTTTTCAAATTCTCGAATATGTGTTAAATATAGGATTATATTTTTAAAAATCGTGAACATTTTTTATTTCATTGTTTTTTAAATCATGTTTTTCTATAATATGCGAACAATTTTTTTAATCATGAACATTTTATGTTCCGACAGATACTACATACAATATACAAAACGCAAGTGGTGGTAACTACCACTGCTTGTAGCAAACATTTGTCCTATATTAGTATAAAGGTAGGTATAGAAATTTTTGATAATGGAAACTTGTTTTGAACATTCAAAACAATTTTCGAAGATGTTTTTTTAGTGACGAACATTATTTTGAATTTGTGAACTTTTAAATAAAATGGCATATTTTTTAATTTCCTTTATTTTTAAAAAATGCAATTTATTTTATAATTCTTGAGAAAATTTGGTTTTCTTTTTGAAAAAATGCGAACATTTCTTTTTATTTCGACCAAATTTGGAACAAGAATAAAAATTTAAAGTCCCAAATATTTTTGAAAATGGGAGCAAAATTTGAAATTCTGAAGTTTTAAGGAAAATTTGTACAAAAAACGAAATTATTAAAAAAAGTAAAAAATAAATTGGAAGGAAAAAAAGTAGATAAAGAACATAGAAAAATTGAAGATGGGCCGGCCAACGTGGCGCCACCGATGCATGGCTCCAACTATATGCCGTCATGCGCGAGAAATAAGATTGAATATATATATATATATATATATATATATATATATATATATATATATATATATATATATATATACACAAAATGAATGATTATGGGTGGGCACGGTAATGGGGCATCCTCGTGTTAGTTTTGCTTACTGATGATTAAAAACAAACGAAGCCCAACTATTGGCCTATGTGCCGTTTACATTTTTTCTAGCAATATGTGCCGCTTACAGCGAGGCACATCACTAGAATATGTGCCTGCAGGGCGCGGTGGTGGGCCTGCCCTGTAGAACGTGGCATGTCATGCTGGCATCACTAGAATTGACGTTTTTTTCTCTTTTTTTTACTTGTATTTTATATTTAAAACAAATGCACATATAGAAAAAAATACTTAAGAATTTAAAACAAGGATTTGAATAAAATTTAACATAGTATAAAACATTAGTTAGCATAGTTTTAAAAAATGTTGATAACTTCAGAAAATAGTTCGTGAATGAAAAAACGTTTGCGTGTTTCAAAAAAATGTACGAAATTTTAGAAAAGTTTTATACAGTGTAATAAAATTATTCTTGTCATAAAATTGTACGTTACATTTTATGGAACTATTCCCGGGCTCCAAAAAATTCATTTCATTTAGTAAAAACATTATATACTATGAAAACAAATGTTCCAGTGGGTTAAAAATGTGTATTTACTTTAAACAAATTACGTGACATTTCAAAATAATTGCTTGTTTCCATAAAACGTCCGTGAAAATTTCAAAAATGTTTATGCAATTTCAGCCGCCGCCACATGGCGCGTTCACGGCGCTCCCTCTGAATTTTGATTGAATTATATTATCTTGCTCATGTTTTTAGGTTATAGATGATTTTTTTTTTACTTTTTGGGCGTTGCCTGATTTTCTCTACAGTTTGGAGATTTTGTTTCAAGCACAATTGTGCTTCTCGAAAAAAATGTGCTTGCATGAGAAACGCAGATTTGCTTCCGCGAGAAGCACAGTTGTGCTTCTTGAAAAAAGGAAAAAATGTGTATTTTCATGAGAACCACAACTTTGCTTCCAGGAGAAACACAACTATGCTTCTCGAAACAAATGATGTATGCTCCCACGAGAAGTATAAATTTGCTTCTGCGAGAAGCATAACTTTGTTTTCTTAGGTAAAAGAAAATATACTTCTTGAAAAAGAAGTGAAAAACTGCAACCATGCTTCTGGGCTCCGGTATTTTCTTCGTTGTTTTGTTATCAGTGTTTTTGGTTACTAAATTTCTTAGATCTTGATTTTTACGTGATTTTTTTTTGGTTTTTGATTTTTCTAAAAAGATTTGTCGAAAGCGATTACCATGCGATCTAGTTTCGAAGACCTTAATACGAGAAATCCAATTGTGAAAGTGTTCGGAATTCGGTCGCACGATTCCAAAGATAAAATATTGTGAATAAATGAATCTACAAAAAGAAAAAAAAAAACACTCAGGCTGCAACAAGTGACACACATCACAGAAAGTTGGGTGACCATTGTAAGGGGTACCTCTTAACTAGTGATTTCATGACATATAGGCCTCTACGTACTGTCCTATGGGTCAAATTCAGGAAAATACATGGAGGAATCCGGATACATATGAATCCATTTTGAAAACTATATGCGAAAAAATTCTGAAAAGAAAGTTGCAAGCATACATCTTCACGTTCATGTATGCACAAAAGTTTTGTGGGAAAATAGCTTCTTCCTTGGCATGTGCAAAACAAATGTGTCATGAAACGCTATTTAGAAGCACCGAGGTTTTTCTTTTTTATGGAGACAAAATAAAAAAGACGTTTTTTCATAATACTTTGTGCCGCACACATATAGTACGAACATGTACACATGAAATATTATTTTGATTTTTTTAACAATTTAAAATCATATAAAATGCATTTTTAACAAGCGGGTTCATATTCAGGAAGTGCATTCTCCCAAATCCAGCTCAAACTGCCGAACACAACACAACCAACAAAGCAAATCCAGCTAGTACTTAATTTAGGCGCGTAGAAATAAGATCGGTACTTATATGTCGGACCAACAAGTCACGACACGCAAACATTTGCATTTGAGCTAAGCTCATACTACATCCATGCAAACACAGCTAGTTAAACTGCAAATCCGACACTAGTACACACGACTGACGACGGTACAATCTACTGGCACCTCGTTGGAACACACAACAGATTAACCTGAAACAGCTGCAACATTATTCAACACTACTAAGCAGGTGCGGCAGCTAGCTAGACGGGCGATGGATGGATCGATCTATGGGTTGTAGTAGACGATCTTGATCTCGGTGACGCCGTGGCAGTTGCCGCCGGGGACGGAGTGCTCGAAGCAGTGGTTGCCGCTGTTGCATCCGGCGGTGGGGCAGTGCCCCTGCAGCGGGCTCCCGTGCGGGGTGACGGAGACGCGGATGGGCATGTTGGCCTGGTCGGTGCTCACCTCGTAGTACGCCCCGCCGTCGTGGCCCAGGTGGAACTTGGCCACGGCGGCGCCCTGCGCCGACACGCTCCCGGACCACGAGCACACGTCGAACGACTCGTGCTTCCCGTTGGGGAGCAGCCAGCCGTTGGGGAAGAGGACCTTGCTGTCCGCCACCGCCGCGATACCCAGGTTCAGGTCGTGGCCGCACAGGTTCTGCACCGTCACCTTGTGGCCGCCGCAGCCTTGACCGGCGGCAGACATGGCCGTTGCGGACAGAGCCACGAGCAGCAGGAGGGCGAGGGGCTTCGAGGCCGCCATTGTTAGCTAGCTAGCTGTGTGGTGCTATGACCAGGGAGTCGAGGAAGAAGAGAGGCTGGCACTGCTTTGGGTGAGGTTTATGGCTCAGGTTTGCGGGGGTATTTATAGGCGGAGAAACTTCATTAGGGCTTTGGGAGGATGGTTCGGGATTGTAGCCGCGTCTGATATTCGCTACCTAGTCACTTAGTACTAGCTGTGGTTAAAAAACTACACCAATCATTGTTACCACGACGAGGCAGAGACGCCGGTGTGGCACTGAGCCGTGTCGACTGTCGACTGGGACCGAGCTCGACGTTGCATGAGAAAATGTTTCCTCGCGTTCGTTGTCTCGTAGCCAGTGGCCGGCCTAGGGCGAAAGCCTGTTTCGTGTCTGCGTGACATGTGATGTTACTTTTGTTACTTTTTTGCTTTGGGTGGTACTGGTATCACATGGTAACTTTTGCTTTGGGTAGTACGTGGCCATCCAGTCGGGATTGACTGGCAGTGGTGCCTTCACTACACCTCACGCGTGGGTGCTTATTTTTCTTATTCTCCCGTACTTTTAAACATATCGCAGAAATCACACCATTAGATTTAGTTGGTCCAACTATGGAAAACGAACTGAAAAACTATGCGGAGCGACACAGGTAGAGCAGACAGCAGCCGGCCGAAATCACTGTTCTGGCCTTGTCAGCGATCTTTGTCGCAAACTGAACTCGACAGGAAAGTATTTCACAATCTAACTCTTTTAGCAACGCCACAACCCACGACGTTTCTGCCCGACATAGAAACGCCAAGCCATGGAGCGTTTCCGCGCCACAGGGACACGCCGAGCAAGCTCGCGTTCCAGCCCTGGTCCACGGTCTGCCCGGGCGAGTGTTGCTCGCTGACGTGGCAGGCCTGAAACGCCATGAGCCATGGCGTTGCTGAGGCTGAAACGCCAGAGACCATGGGGTTGCTGGCCTGGATTAACTAATGCGCGCGGGGCCATGGGTGGGACCCACCCCACTCGCAACCCCGGGTCGGGCAGTTCTTCCTTAGCCGCCAGAGAAGACTGCTCCTTTCTCCTTCACCAAATCCCTCCCAAATCCTCTATTTTGTCCATCAAACGAGTAGATCGAACCATCCCGAGTTGCTTGAGGTATTCTCCTCCTAATCCTCCGTTTTTTCAGTCAAGATTGAGTATTGTAGATGCATTTTTTCAAACATGCTGGAACCCTAAGATGAGTTGTTTGTGATTTGTTTGATGAATATTTGGGTTAGGTTATGTTTAGAAAGAAGATATACTATTTGTGTTGAAGTATTCTTAGTGAACTTGTGTAGTATTGGATTTAGAGATAGACCATTATTTTGGATTATGTAGAATCCTAAGATTATATGTTCATAATTAGTTGTAATACATTCTTTGGGATAAACTTGGTTGAAAAGAATTGGTGTTGGTAATGTGGTTGTGGATTTGTAGTAGTTTCTCAAACGATTTTGTATGCAATGTGGTCATAATTTTAAGCATATGTCATAACAAATCCATTCACCTTAATTTGTAGGATGTTTGAGCCGGATACATATCCTGGCCTTGACGATTATTATGAGAAGAAGCATCGTGTTGTGCTAGTGGAAAGAGGGGAGGTAATTATGTATCTACATTGTTTGATTTCCATATTGTGACAAGTTGAGAGAAGTATCAAAATTGTGCGTTTGTTTTTTTAGGTTCCTCCAATACTTCAGTTAAGGGGCCACAACCCACGTGAATCTGTGAAATATGACCATCGCTACGAGCCTTATTTTAGAATAATGGATCTTTTTCAGTTTGTGCTCAACTTTAAAGGCACACCATCATGGCTGAACTCGACGGCCATTACCACCCTTACGGACCGTTGAAGGCCGAAGACGCACTCCTTTCACCTTGCTCTTGGTGAGATGACTGTCATTTTGGAGGATATTACGATGATCTCCAGGCTTCCGATCAAGGGTAGGGCTCTTACTGGAAGGTGAAGTCTGAGGGGTGGCGACAATAGGTTGCAAGATTGGTTGGTGTTGAACCTGCCCCGTGGATTCATGAAACAAAGAAGGATCCTAGGCCATCCGGTGTGTTGTTCTCGTGGCTACGAGAACATTTTTACGAGTGCCCAGAGGATGCTAATCCGGCTGTTGTGGAGAGGTACACCAGGGCTTACTTATGGAATCTTTTGACCCAAATGGTGCTTTCAGATGGCACGGGGGACACAGCCTCGTGGATGTTCTTGGACCCTCTTCGTGACTGGGATGTTAAGTGGAGTTGGGGGGTCGGCAGCACTAGCCTTCTTGTAATGTCAGGTAATGCTTACTATGACGCATTTTCATTATATGAAATAGATGTCTGCGTGCGATCGTTTAACGTGTGTACAAATGTGCAGTTGGACGGAGCATGTATGAGGAGTAAGCCAAAGTCTTGTCTAGGTAATTTGGTTTGGGCCCTACAGATTTGGATGCTCCATCAGTTTCAACACAAAAAATGAAACTTATGTATTCTTCTGATGCTTTGTAGGACGAGCCAGGAAAACAACAAGAGTGTCATGAACTGGGAGGATCACCACCTTATGTGGGTGGGCATGTGGAATGCTCAGAGGAATGCTCGAGTTGAAAATGATTACACAGCCGACAACGATGAGGGGGCATATTTAAGGCATTTGGAGTGGCTTCCCAAAGAGTACAGAGTTATCCACAAGGGTGCTTGGACTCGTGCCGATTGCTTGGACCTAATGCCAAGTGAGGTTGTTGATGGTGCATTCAACAACTCTATCAGGGAGACCATCGGAGCGCAATTAGATGATGGCCCTCTGCATGACCGAGTAGTATGTCTCTCTTTTGTCTCTCTTTTGAAACATGAACATGTGTTATTTCTTCGTGAGTGGTGTGTGATATATGTTTTATTCAGGGCACAAAGCTATGCGGATGTATCAATGAGAGTAATGTGGTGCCTGGTCGTGCCCTGATACGTCTCCAATGTATCTATAATTTTTGATTGTTCCATGATATTTAGTATCAATCTTGGATGTTTTATATGCCATTATATGCAATTATATATCATTTTTTGGGACTAACCTATTAACTTAGTGCCCAGTGCCATTTGCTGTTTTTTGCCTATTTTTTCTTTTCAGGAAATCAATATCAAACAGAGTACAAACGAAGAGAAAACTTTGGATTAATTTTTTCTGGACCAGAAGAGACCCTAGAAGGTTCGAGAGAAGGCCAGCCGAGACACGGGGAGCGACAACCTCGAGAGGCACGCCCCAGGGCCGCCCCAAGGCTTGTGGGCCCCTCGTGGCACCTCCAATCCTAATTCCGCCTCTATAAATTCTCAAATATTCCCCTGACATCAGAGAGCCACCCGAAATACTTTTTTCGCCGACGCAAGTTTTTGTTCCCACGAGATCCCATCTGGAGGCCTTCTCCGGTACTCTGCTGGAGGGGGAATTGATCATGGAGGGACTCTACATCAACCTTGATGCCCTTTCAATGATGCGTGAGTAGTTTACCACAGACCTATGGGTCCATAGTTAGTAGCTAGATGGCTTCTTCACTCTCTTTGATCTTCAATACAATGTTCCCTTGATGTTCTTGGAGATCTATTTGGTGTAATGACATTTTGCGGTGTGTTTGTTGGGATCCGATGAATTGTGAGTTTATGATCAGATCTATCCATGAATATTATTTGAGTTTTCTCTGAACTCTTTTATGCATGATTGTTATAGCTTCGTATTTCTCTCCGATCTATTGATTTGGTTTGGTCAACTAGATTTATTTATCTTGCAATGGTTGAGGTGCTTTGTAATGGGTTCGATCTTGTGGTGCTCAATCCCAGTGACAGAAAGGGGCATGACACGTATTGTATCGTTGCTATTAAGAATAAAGATGGGGTTTATTCATACGTGATAACCCACAAGTATATGGGATCGCAATAGTTTTCGAGGGTAGAGTATTCAATCCAAATTTATAGATCCGACACAAGGGGAGCCAAAGAATATTTGTATGTATTAGCAGCTGAGTTGTAAATTCAACCACACCTGGAGATTAATTATCTGCAGCAAAGTGATCAGTAACAAAGTAGTATGATAGTTTTGATAATAGTAGTAGTAGCAATAGTAACGGTAACAATGATAGCAGTGATTTTGTAGCAAGTGCAACAGCAACAGTAGCAGTAGTAACTTAGCAAGAACAATATGTAGGAAAATCGTAGGCATTGGATCAGTGATTTGTTGGATGATATTCATCATGTGACAGTCATAACCTAGGGCGATACGGCACTAGCTCCAGTTCATAAATATAATATAGGCATGTATTCCATAAATAGTCATACGTGCTTATGGAAAGAACTTGCATGACATCTTTTGTCCTACCCTCCCGTGGCAGCAGGGTCCTATTGGAAACTAAGGGATATCAAGGCCTCCTTTTAATAGAGAACCGGAACAAAGCATTAACACACGGTGAATACATGAACTCCTCAAACTACGGTCATCACCGGGAGTGGTCCCGACTATTGTCACTCTTGGGTTGACGGATCATAACACGTACTAGGTGACTATAACTTGCAATATTGGATCTAGAACATAGATATAATGGTGATAATATAAACGGCTCAGATCTGAAATCAGGGCACCCGGGCCCAAAGTGGCAAGCATTAAGCATGTAAAAGTTATAGTAACATCAATCTCAAAACATAGTAGATACTAGGGATCAAGCCCTAAGAAAACTAACACGATTACTTGATGACTCTCATCCAACTCCTCACCGACCAGCGAGCCTACGAAGGAATTACTCACTCTCGGTGGGGAGCATCATGGAATTGGCGATGGAGAAGGGTTGGTGATGACGAAGATCGAAGACCCCCCTCTCCGGAGTCCCAAATGGACTCAAGATCAGGCCTCCCGATGAAGAACAGGAGACAACGGTGGCTCCGTCTCGTGGAATGCAATAATTCTTTCTCCCTGATTTTTCAGGAAAAATAGGATTTTATAGCGTCGGTTTCAGGGTCTGCGGGGCCACCAGGTGGGGACAACCCACCTGGGCATGCTTGGAGGGGGCGCGCCCTGGTGGGTTGTGCCCACCCAGGTGCCCCCCTCCGGTGGTTCTTGGCTCTAGAAATTCTCTTTTATTGTATAAAAAATCCTCGTAAAGTATCGTTCCATTCTGAGAACTTTTATTTCTGCACAAAAAACAACACCATGGTAGTTCTGCTGAAAACAGCGTCAGTCCGGGTTAGTTTCATTCAAATCATGCAAATTAGAGTCCAAAACAAGAGGAAAAGCGTTAGGAAAAGTAGATACGACGGAGACGTATCAACTCCGCCAAACTTAAACATTTGCTTGTCCTCAAGCAATTCAGTTGATAATCTGAAAGTGAAAAAGAAAAACTTTTACAAACTCTTTTGCTCTTGTTTGCATAAATAAGCTTAAACACCACCTAGGTTTTCAGCCAATATTATAACTAACCATGCCGACAATAACTCTTAAAAATTATATTAACTCATATCAATGACATAATCAGCTAGCGAGCAATAATAAGATATTTCAAATAGCAACACGTTATCAAAACAACCATGATATAATATGACAATAGTGGTATCTTGCTAGCCCTTTCTGAGACTGCAAAACATAAATGCAGAGCACCTCCAAAGTTCAAACAACGACTAAACATTGTAATTCATGGTAGAAAAGATCCAGTCATGATGCACCCAAAATTAGCTACACATAATGCATAAGCATGACAGCAGTGCTCTCAGGTTCTAGTGCTTATTTTAGAAGGTGATGACACAACATAAAAGTAAATAGATAGTCCCTTCGCAGAGGGAAGCGGTGATTTGCAGCGGTGCCAGAGCTCAAGTTTTTAAAACAAAGGTAAATGATATTTTGATAAACGCACCCTTCTTGTTTAATTCGCGACCATCATTTATCAATATCTTCCATGCTAAACACATTAGTGGCGGTTCCCAGCGATAAAGTAAATGTTATTACTCTGTAGGAGTTTTTGTTTGATTATTTGTAAGCTCAATTATTTTTGCAGTTTGGGACTGGGCATCCCTATTACCGCCCCCTTTCTCATGCAATGGCGAGTTAATAAACACTCAACGTGAGAATAACCCGCTTAGCATGGAAGATACCGACCACCTCCTGTCGTTCTATGAATAATCTAGCCACACAAAAAGGAAATTTATTTGAAGTTTTTAGAGGTGGCACATGCAAATTTACTTAGGACGGCAGGGTAATACCGCATATAGGTAGGTATGGTGGACTCTTTTGGAATAACTTGGGTTTAAGGTTTTGGACGTACAAGCAGAATTCCCACTTAGTACAGACGAAGGCTAGCAAATAGGTTGAGAAGCGGTCAGCTAGAGAGCAACAACGGTTATGAACATGCATTATGCATAAGTAACATTGGACACTAGCATGAGTAGGATATGAACACCATGAACATAAATATCATAGAGGCTATGTTGGTTTTGATTCAACTACATGCATGAACATGTGCCAAGTCAAGCCACTCAAACATTCAGAGGAGGATACCATATCATCATACTACATCACAATCATTTTAACGCAATGTTAACATCCAAGATAAATCATTATCCACTCCTAGCTACTTATGCATGGCATGCGATACTATAATCTCTAATTGTCATTGCAAACATGTTTAATCATTATGAGCTAAATCATGGATACTAGGTTAAACATATTTACAAAAAATGGAACAAGTCGAGTTCATACCCATTTCTCTCTGCCACGGCCAGTTCATCGAATATCGTCATTATTGCCTTTCACTTGCACGACCGAACGATATGAAAATAATAATAGTGCAAGAGTGCCATGGACTAAGATGGAATCTGCAAACATTTTATTCAACAGGAGAAGACACGGTAAAATGGGCTCTTTATTAATTTAACAATTATGCAAATGAGAGCCACTCAACATTTTCATCGTGGTCTTCTCCTTGGTATGATTCAATAAGAAGAAAAGAAATTGAGAGAAACACACTGAAATATTTTTGGAGTTTTTGGTTTTCTTGAACAAGCAAATAAAAGGGAAAAGCAAAAACGAGAAAACCTATTTACACGAGAAAGCTTCCAACAAGCAAAAGAAGAACAAAGAAATCTTTTTGGGTTTTCTTTTTAGTGCTACAACGATTTAAAATAGGAAGAAAAATAAAAAAGAAGCAGGAAATATATTTTTGGATTTTCTCAAAGTTTTTCAAACACACAAGAAGAAAGCGAGAAAATAAATTTAGCATGGATAATACAATGAAAAAGTGCGGACACCGACAACTGGAATGAAATGTGTGAACATGAATGAAATGTCGGTGGAAATACGTACCGCAAGCATAGGCTTTTGGCCTAACTTGGTTATCAGTCAGTAGCCTGCATATTGGTCAGAGTGATAGCTCACAGAGGCTCGTGGTGCGGATGCCTCAGCCTGCCGTGCGGCTACAACCACAGCGTTATGAGCTCGGGCCTCGCTCTCAAGAACAAAATATCTTCCCCTACTGTGAAAATCCAAGAGAGGAGGCACAGGCAAATATGTGTGTACAACGGAGTCTTGATTAAACAACAATTTATATGTGAAATTATGGGGATCACCTCTAAGGATCTTATGACGTTTCATAGCTTCAAAGTCTAAATACTGCGTGGGTAAAATAGGGTCATAGGGCAAAGGTGAAACACCCAGCTCTCTGGCTAAGCGTGTGGCATAAATTCCACCATAGAAATAGCCATTATTAGCGTTGTGTTGTAACCTGCGTGCAACAATCACTCCAAGATTGTAACTTCTGTCACTGGTGAGAGCGGTGCGTATGAGGCTCAAGTCGGGAGCACAAAGTGTACTACAATCTTGTTTGCCTACAATACATTTTCCATTAAATAATGCGAAGTACTGAATTGCGGGAAAATGAATGCTCTTTATTCTACCTTGCGTCACTCCCCTAGTTTCACCATAGCAAAGACTAGTTAAAAATGTTTGGAACACATATCTTGGTGGTTCGTCAAGCGAACCCCAGAATGGGATTTTGCAGTGGTGAGCAAATCTCTCTAAAGATATGGTAAATGAATTTTCATATAGTTTAAATGACACCCTAGACTCACGGGGATGGAATTTAAATCCTTTGAAAAATGATTCAGTGAGAGTGTGGTGTTGATTGCACTTATCTGAAATGTAGGGACCGATATCGGCTTTGTGAACATATTTCTCAAATTCCTCCTTAATACCCACACTCACCATATAATCGTCGCATGGCCATAGGCATGTTCCGGTGGCGGCATCTTGTATGGAAATTTCACTTGGTTCAACATAAGACCGACGAATAGAGCTATCACGAGAAGATGCCTCCGAGGATCTCCTCATCGAAGAACTCCTTCCAAAGAGGTTCATCATATTCGTGTACAATTTTCTGAACTTTTTCAGGTGGCAAAAATTTGTCAACAAAACTTCACAAGATTGATAGCAACTACTCATAGGGATGCATAGAGGCCATAGCAAGTATTCAAACTACTTAGAACTCTAAGAATTCAACATGCAAGCTCATCTACAGCAGCACCAAGAATAGCTAATTATTCAAAATATAAACCACTAAAGCAAAACCTAATTGGACAAACAGAGGAGTCACATACCAAGCAACAATCCCTCGAATCAGTTTCTGAAACGGAGCTTCGAGCAAAGAGATCGAAATCCGTGGGTTTGCCAGCAAAAACACGAGAAAGAGAGCAATGGTGAATTTTTTCTGGAGGTAGGTGAGGATTTGGGATGAAGAGATAAGTAAGGGGGCCAACGTGGTGACCACAACCCACCAGGGCGCGCCTGGGGGTCCTCGCGCGCCTAGGTTGGTTGTGCCCACCTCGTGCACCTCCCTTTGATATTATTTGCACCAAAAATTCTTAAATATTCAGAAAAAAATCATGTTAAATTTTCTGAGCATTCTGAGAATTTTTATTTTTGGGTCATTTTTTATTGCACGGGAAATTCAGAAAACAGACAAGACATGGCATTTTATTTTATTTAACTAATAAGAACAGAAAATAAAAGGTAGGGACAAAAGGTAGTGCTCACTAAATTCATCAACTTCATACCTCTCAAAACTGATCCATTAATAAGGTTGATCAAGTCTTATTAACAACCACTTTCGATTAGCATTAAACCAAAGAAATTTCATAAATCACTAAGTTACCTCAATGGGGATATGAATGTCCCCAACAATAAGCACTTGATATTTCTTTTTAATAGTAGGTAGAGGTAGTTGAAAACTTCCAATAGTGATTGTCGAAGATTTTTCAATAACGTTAATACCATTCACTTGGAATTGTTTCTTCGGAAAGTGCACCATATGCTCATTGCCATTAATATGAAAAGTGACCTTGCTTTTATTGCAATCAATAACCGCCCCTGCAGTATTCAAGAAGGGTCTACCAAGGATAGTCGACATGTTGTCGTCCTCAGGCATCTCAAGTATAACAAAGTCAGTCAAAATAGTAACTTTAGCAACGACAACGGGCACATCCTCACAAATACCGATAGGTATGGGGGTTGATATATCAGCCATTTGCAAAGATATTTCAGTAGGTGTGAGTTTATTCAAATCAAGTCTTTTATATAAAGAGAAAGGCATAACACTGACACCAGCTCCTAAATCACATAAAGCAGTTTTCACATAGTTTCTTTTGATGGAACAAGGTATAGTTGGTATTCCCGGATCTCCAAGTTTTTTAGGTACTCAATCTTTAAAAGTATAACTAGCAAGCATGGTGGAGATTTCAGCTTCCGGTATTTTTCTCTTATTAGTGATGATGTCTTTCATGTACTTTGCATAAGGAGGCATTTTAAGGATATCAGTCAAGCGAGTACGCAAAAAGACTGGCCTCGGCATTTTAGCAAAGCGTTCAAATTCTTCATCATCTTTCTTTTTAGTTGACTTAAGTGGAAAAGGAATAGGTTTTTGAACCAACGGTTCTCTTTCCTTACCGTGTTTTCTAGCAACAAAGTCTCTTTTATCATATCTTTTATTTTTAGATTGTGGGTTATCAAGATCAACAGCTGGTTCTATTTCAACATCATTATCTGGTTCTTTTTCATTGTTTGGTTGAGTATCTTCATGAACATCATCATTATCTTTTCATTATCACTAGGTGAATGTTCATTACCAGATTGAGTTTCAGCCTTAGAAATAGAAACATCATTATCATTATGAGGAGGTTTTTCTACTTCAAGTTCACTAGAAACATGCAAAGTCCTATCATTTTTCTTTTTCTTTTTCTTTTTAGACGGACTAGGTGCAGCGGTATTATTCCTTTGTGAATCATGTTCAATTCTTTTTGGGTGTCCCTCAGGATAAAGTGGTTCATGAGTCATTTTACCTCCTCTGGTTGCTACTCTAACAGCAAAGTCATGTATGTTGTTATTCATTTCATCAAGCAATTCTCTTTGAGATTTAGCAACCTGTTCTAACTAAGTTTGGACCATAGAAGCATGCTTCCCCACACCTCTAACATCATTTGAGATTCTAAATAGCAAGTCACTCAAGCGAGCAATCATATCAGAATTGTATTTCAATTGTTTTATAACATTTGCATCGAAGTGATCTTGCTTTCTAATGTAATTTTCAAACTCATAAAGGCATTGGCTAGGGTGCATATTGTGAGGATTATCATTATCATTGAATTTCATTAGAGAATTTACCTCTACCACCTTAGGTGGTGGTGGTGTGTCAAGCCCATGTATTTCTTCAATAAGAGGTACATTTTTGACATCCTCAGCTTTAATACCGTTTTTCTTCATTGATTTCTTTGCCTCTTGCATATCTTTAGGACTGAGATATAAGATACCTCTCTTCTTCAGAGGTTTAGTAGGTGGTTCAGGAAGAGTCCAATCATCATAATTTTTCAATAAGTTATTCCATAATATTTTTCAGTTTACCCAATAGTTCATTCCCTGAAAACACAACCAGCACAACTATCTAGGAAATCCCTAGAAGCATCGGTTAGTCCATTATAGAAGATATCAATTATTTCATTTTTCTTAAGAGGATTATCAGGCAAAGCATTAAGCAATTGGAGAAGCCTCCCCCAAGCTTGTGGGAGACTCTCTTCTTCAATTTGCACAAAGTTAAATATTTCCTATAAGGCAGCTTGTTTCTTATGAGCAAGAAAACATTTTTCAGAGAAGTAATAAATCATATCCTGGGGACTACGCACACAACCAGGAGCAAGAGTATTGTACCAAGCTTTAGCATCACCATTTAATGAGAATGGAAATAATTTGAGAATATAGTAATAGCGAATTTTCTCATCATGAGCAAAAAGGGTGGCTATGTCATTCAACTTAATAAGATGCGCCACAACAGTTTCAGTTTCATAACCATGAAAAGGATCAGATTCAACCAAAGTAATTAACTCTGGGTCGACAGAGAATTCATAATCCTTATCATCAACAAAGATAGGTGAAGTAGCAAACTTAGAATCACATTTCATTTTAGCATTCAAAAATCTCTCTTTATACTTGCATAATAATTCCTCTAGATCATCTATATCCTTACAAGCAAGAATATCTCTAGTGCTTCCTCACCCATAACATAACCTTTCGGCACCTTTAGAAATTCATATCTAGGAGGGCTAATTCTAATAGATGTTTCAAGATTTTCAGTTTCAAGCGCATCATTAGTTTCAACAATATCATGTTGTCTTACTCTAGCAATTAGTTCATTAATAAATTCACCTAGTGGCACATTATCATCAAGCAAGGTACTAGAATCATCATAAGCATCATTCATAGCAGAAGTAGCATCATCAATAACTTGCGACATATCAGGATTGATATCATGTGGCGGTGTTGCAAGTTTACTTATAACAGAAGGTGAATCAAGTGCGGAGCTAGATGGCAGTTCCTTACCTCCCCTCGTCTTAGAGGGAAAAATCTTAGTCTTAGCATCCTTCAGATTCTTCATAGTGATAAATTGATAATAATCCCAAGTAACTCAACATATATAGCTACGCCCCCAGAAACGGCACCAGAAAAAGGTCTTGATAACCCACAAGTATAGGGGATCGCAACAGTTTTCGAGGGTAGAGTATTCAACCCAAATTTATAGAGTCGACACAAGGGGAGCCAAAGAATATTTGTAAGTATTAGCAGCCGAGTTGACAATTCAACCACACTTGGAGATTAATTATCTGCAGCAAAGTGATCAGTAGCAAAGTAGTATGATAGTTTTGATAATAGTTGCAGTTGCAATAGTAACAGTAACAGTGATAGCAGTGATTTTTTAGCAAGTGCAACAGTAACGGTAGCAGTAGTAACTTAGCAAGAACAATATGTAGGAAAATCGTAGGCATTGGATCAGTGATTTTTTGGATGATATTCATCATGTCACAGTCATAACCCAGGGCGATACGGCACTATCTCCAGTTCATAAATATAATGTAGGCTTGTATTCCATAAATAGTCATACGTGCTTATGGAAAGAACTTGCATGACATCTTTTGTCCTACCCTCCTGTGGTAGCGGGGTACTATTGGAAACTAAGGGATATTAAGGCCTCCTTTTAATAGAGAACCGGAACAAAGCATTAACACACTGTGAATACATGAACTCCTCAAACTACGATCATCACCGGGAGTGGTCCCGACAATTGTCACTCCGGGGTTGCCGGATCATAACACGTAGTAGGTGACTATAACTTGCAAGATTGGATCTAGAACATAGATATAAGGGATAATTAGATTTATGCCCCTAGTTGTGTCCCACTCGTCTGTTTTACCCCTAATTCCCAAAAGTCACCAGTTCTGTCCAAGTCACTTTGCTCCTCTTCTGCTTTTGCCCTTTGACCATTTGACCGTCAGTTGAAAACTTCAGAACAAATTCATACTAAATCAGAAAAATACAAATAAGATACCAAAATGTTCAAAAAAACATCACCTACATGTCAGTGTCATTTGTATTCATGAAAAAGGTGTTGGAAAGTGCACATCCGAGTTTTAGCTCTTTTGATACCACCATGAATAGTAAACACTAAAAAAGTTCAAAAAAATTCAAAAAAAATATGGTGGCAAAGAACGACAATTGTTCTAAGTGCTTGCCAAGTTTCATTAGGAAACGACATTCGTGGAAGTCGTGGCAAAAAAATAATCTATTTTGGAGTGCTAATTGTTTTTTTTGCCGCGGCACCCACGAATGTTATTCCCTGATGAAACTTGGCAGACACTTAAAACATTTGTCATTCTTTGCCACCAATTTTTTTGAATTTTTTTGAACTTTTTTAGATTTTACTATTCATGGTGGTAGCATAAGAGCTAAAACTCGGATGGGCACTTTCCAACACTCTTTTCATGGATGCAAATGACACTGACATATAGGTGATGTTTTTCTGAACATTTTGGTATCTTATTTGCAATTTTCTGATTTAGTATGAATTAGTTATGAATTTTTCAAACTGGCAGTCAAACGGTCAAAGGGCAAAAGCATAAGAGGAGCAAAGTGACTTGGACAGAACCGGTGACTTTTGGGAATTAGGGGTAAAACAGACGAGTGGGACACAACTAGGGGCATAAATCTAATTATCCCTAGATATAATGGTGATAACATAAACGGTTCAGATCTGAAATCATGGCACCCGGGCCCAAAGTGACAAGCATTAAGCATGCCAAAGTTATAGCAACATCAATCTCAGAACATAGTGGATACTAGGGATCAAGCCCTAACAAAACTAACTCGATTACATGATGAATATCATCCAACTCCTTACCGACTAGCGAGCCTATGAAGGAATTACTCACTCTCGATGGGGAGCATCATGGAATTGGCGATGGAGAAGGGTTGGTGATGACAAAGATCGAAGATCCCCCTCTCCGAAGTCCCAAACAGACTCCAGATCTGGCCTCCCGATGAAGAACAGGAGACGGCGGCGGTTTCGTCTCATGGAACGCGATAATTCTTTCTCCCTGTTTTTTTTCTAGAAAAATAGGATTGTATAGCGTCGGTTTCAGGGTCTGTGGGGCCATCAGGTGGGGACAACCCACCAGGGCGCGCCCTGGTGGTTTGTGCCCACCCACGTGCCCCTCTTCGGTGGTTCTTGGCTCTAGAAATTCACTTTTATTGTATAAAAAATCCTTGCAAAGTTTTGTTTCATTCCGAGAACTTTTATTTCTGCACAAAAAACAACACCATGGTAGCTCTGCTGAAAACAGCGTCAGTCCGGGTTTGTTTCATTCAAATCATGCAAATTAGAGTCCAAAACAAGAGGAAAAGCATTAGGAAAAGTAGATACGATGGAGACGTATCAATACATGAGTTTACTTTGTCTACATCATGTCATTTTGCTTAAGGCGTTACTCTATTCTTTATGAACTTAATACTCTAGATGCATGCTGGATAGTGATCGATGTGTAGAGTAATAGTAATAGATGCAGGCAGGAGTCGGTCTATTTGTCTTGGATGTGATGCCTATATACATTATCATTGCCTTGGGTATCGTCATAATTATTTTCTTTTCTATCAATTGCCCAACAGTAATTTGTTTACCCACCGTATGCTATTTTCAAGAGAGAAGCCTGTAGTGAAAACTATGTCCCCCGGTCTACTTTTTATCATATATTAAAACCAAAAATACCTTGCTGCACTTTTTATTTATTTATTTTATTTTGGTTTTTTGTTCGATCTATCTATCTATCACCATACAATTTAATCTTGCAAGTAACGCCGAGGGATTGACAACCCCTTGTTCGCGTTGGGTGCAAGGATTTGTTATCTTGTGTGTAGGTGCTGCTAATGAGATGTTGCATGGTTCTCCTACTGGATTGATAACCTTGGTTCATAAATGAGGGAAATACTTATCTCTATTTTACTGCATCATCCTCTCCTCTTCGAGCAAATCCCAATGTAGCTCACAAGTAGCTGGAAGTATTTCTAGCGCCGTTGCCGGGGAGACATCTTCAACATCTATCAAGTAACTTCGCATAAACTTTCATCTCCTTGCATTTACATTATTTTCCATTTGCCTCTCGTTCTCATCTCCCCCACTTATAAAACATTTTTACAAAAATACAAAATATTTTCTTTTGCGTTCTTTCTTGTTTGCTTGCTTGAAATTGTTATCATGGCTGATTTTGGATGGAAAAAAGTGAGGATGGTAAAACTCCTAGAGTTTAAATATTGTGATGGGACATGGGAACATTATAGGAAAAAGTGTTATCCAAGAGTTCTTTAATTGCACTGGAACTTTGGCTTGTGATGAGGCTCCTATACTGAAAAGAACTAAAAATTATGCCGAAGCTATTTCTACACTTGTTCTAAACTCGAGAGAAGATTTATCCATACTCATCCTACTTTGCAAAGATTGTTTTATGAATTGCCAGATATAAAAAATCCTAGGGCTAAAAATATAGCTACCCTTTTCCTTATAAATGAATTTGATTACATAGTGCGGGAAGCTGAAGAGACACTGGTACGCGTCGGTCCTAAACAAACGGTTTTTAACCCCTTTCCGTGACAGCATTTGGAACCGTCGCCAAGTGAGTGTGGGCGATAGGGGGGTCCTTCCCACACGACCCAGAAACCGTCGGGGATAAGGAGTCTTGATGCATACATTTGTCCCCATATAATCGTTTCCGATATCTCGAATATCCCAAACGCTTCATCCTTGCTACTCGTTTGTGCTCGCATTGCCATCGCAGTTGGAGTTTTATGGTTCTGCCTAAAACCAGGCAGATTCCAGGCACAGGAGTTTTCCAGGCAGATTCTAGGCACAAGAATTTTACGATGCCTGGCACATCACAAATAGTTCATGATTATAAACCGTGCACGATGGGTAGACAATCACACACATTTAGTTTTCCGCACCATATGTGATAGTGTTTGACATCACACACGCTTTGCAAACGGCAACTGTGTGCATGCTTGCACACGTTTCCTCTCTGTGAACCATCTCGGATTATGGTGTATATCACAAACATTTGTGTTTTACCAACCGTGTGTGCCGTAATGACCTACAGAACGTAATTTCTCCCTAATTTAATTGCTGCTATTTAAAATTGTACCTAATTTAAACTTGAAAGTAGGCTATGGCTTTATTCATAACCATCAGGTTCAAACAACCAATGCATTATTCGATTCACAGGTACATATGTTTAAGAATTACATTAGCACCAAATAGAGAATGATGTACCAGGGTTCTATACTTGTACTATTACAGATGGTAAAGAAAGAGGCGACAGACATTCCAGTTGCTGAACAAGGTGAAGCGGAACGGCCCTATTGTGCTCTCCTGGATGCAGAAGGCATGCAGGACTCTAGTCCAACCCCTTGTGATGGCTGGCCGCCAATCATGTAGTTTGAGAGGTAATCTTGAGTAAACTGCTTCAAGATCCATTGTAAAAGAAAAAGATTCAAATATTGTCATCTAACACAACTCATTACGGGCAGTAAAAAGAAGGCTGCAGGGTTCTTACTTACCATCCTGCAGTTCATTGTTGTCTTGCATAAAGTGTAAACAAATAGTTCGATTGACATCTTTTGACCCATTTTAATAACAATCTTTATCAGTTTCCTCACTTGATGCTGGTTCATGAATATCTCATTGCCCCATACGTAGAAAGGGTCGAAGTGTGGATCTTTGGCAATGATATATGTACCTAAAAGCACCAAGTTAATATTAGAAGCTAAACAACAATTGAAAAATGATGTAGTACAACACTCCATCCATCCCATTATATAAGATTTTATTATATGTATATCTAGACATCATTAGAACATTAAGGTAACACTCCTCCTTGTTGCTATGTAGCATGGGATTGCATATTTAGTCATTCAGTACAATGCATGTTGCTAAACAACAATTGAAAAATGAAAAGGCATGTTAACTGCAATATCCTTAACAACAACAAAATATCGTAATTCATAGTGGTATTGTTTTTTTAGGGTTAAGTGACATAGGGAGAGGCTCCCACTGACTTTGTATTACACCATATCACAAACTTACATACTTACAGAGGTGGGGTTAGGGCCCCCAGGCCATATCTAAATGGGTCTACCAAGCAAGATTACAACTGAGAGTGGTGACACAAAGACAGTTACTTGGGGGTTTATTACAAGCTTTGGAGGAACATGGAGATGAAGGGGTGCAACTCTTGTTTGCAGTTGTGTACCAGGAGTTCTACCAGGCTCTTTAGGCGAGCAAGCCAGGAGTCAACAGAGTGAGGCACCCCTCGAAAATGCTTGTTGTTGCATTCCTTCCATATGCTCCAGGATGACAACATAAAAATGTCCATGAAGATGGGCTGGCCCCAACTCTGCTTCCCAGCATGGATCAACGTGAGACGGTTGTCAAGGTCAGGCCAATGAATTCCCAGCTTAGCCCAACATTGCACACTGAAGGGGCAGTAAAAGAAGAGGTGCTCCACAGTCTCTTCAGGCGGCTGATCACAAAAAAGGCAGGCGTAGTTGTTGTTGACAACATTGTAATGATGGTGTTTGAGCATATTTCTAGTATTTAGTCGACCCACCATCAACAACCAGCAGAAAACTTTGAATTTGATGGGGCCTTTTGCTTTCCACAGCTAACCAAACGCTTCATTCACCACCACCTCCCTGAAGCAATGATCATAGTAAGCTTTGGAGGAGAACTTGTTAGCAATGGAGCAAGCCCAAACATCATTAACATCCAAATCAATCAACACATGGGCAGAATGGGATTGCATCTCTCTGACTTCCTGTCTGGCTTGCGCATAGAGCGGAAGGTGAAACAGATCGCTGGGATCAACGGCAAGCAAAACAGACAGAACAGTCGCATCTTCATTTGTGCAGAAGGAGAAAGCCCTGGGATAAGATTGCATCAGAGGGTGATCCACACCATCAAACCATAAATCCTTCTAGAATAAGGTTGAGGAACCATTTCCAACATCCACCGTCATGATCCCTCTGAAAATGTTGATGTGTGCCAAGACATCACGC
Organism: Triticum timopheevii; assembly: GCA_963921465.1. Taxonomy (NCBI): domain Eukaryota; kingdom Viridiplantae; phylum Streptophyta; class Magnoliopsida; order Poales; family Poaceae; genus Triticum; species Triticum timopheevii. The sequence continues at coordinate 114,558,648 of OY997270.1, forward strand.
CACCAGAACAAGCCAACCGAATTACAAGAGTGAGGAATTTTGTCAGGGTAGTGTGCACTCCAAACCAGATAAACCCACGGCACATCATCTTTGTTATAGAACTTGAAGAGGTGTTTAAGAAGGAGAGCCACATTTTGGGTTTTGATGTAAATAACACCCAGACCTCCTTTCAACTTTGGCCTACAAACCAGGTCCCATGCCGCCAAGGAATTTGATTTATAGTGGTACCGTTGAAACTATTATTGATGAAATTGAACTGCACGGCAAATAGTTGCACATATAGAGCATCACATTGTGAAGAACTGAAATAAACAAGTCATAAGGACATCTCTAGGAGATCCTTAAAAAGTTAAAGGACTAAAACCCCTAGTGGGTATATATATACTCCAACAATTTTTGGCCTTTTCTAGTCGACCCCCTAAACTTAAGGCTGTATACTTCAATTTGATCAAGTTCAAAGCAGGTTCAACCGAAAGTAGCATGCGTTCAAACATAAACATAGATAGTTTTGCATAACCGAACATAAAACCTAAATTTAAACTAAGCTAAACTACTTTCAGTCGAAGTAGAGGTCGAGCCAATCCTTGCTCGTCATGTACGGTGTGCCGCGAGTCGGGTCCGGGCCAGTACCATCGTCGGGGTCATTGGGGAAGGTACTCCTCCACTCGTCGACATCGATCTCCTCGTCCTCGGGGCCCACCTCGACACCCTCTGCGCCACCGTCGCCGCCGCCTTCGACCTCGTCATCAGAGGAGAGCGCAATAACCTCGCTGCCCTCCGTGCCGCCGTCCGCACCGCCTTTGACCTCGTCATCGAAGGAGAGCGCAATAACCTCGCCGCCCTTCGCGCTGGCAAAGATCACCCGCTCCGCCTCCACGAGCTCCGGGTGCTGCCGACGAAGATCTTGCATGTAGGCCTGGTCGGCAGCCTTGGCCTCGAGGCGCCCCCACGCCTCGCGGTCCTCCCACGCCATAGCCGAGCTCACCACCCCTGGCTCCGGTGGAACGAGGTGGACCGGACGTGTGCTGAAGGGGAAATTGAGCCTAGCCGCCACGTCGTGGCAGTGGACCTGCCAGCGGTCGTACTACATGGCTGCGAGCTCGGCCGTGTGGAAGCTACCGAGCCACCGGTGGGTGTGGGTCTCTCAAGCTGTAATCTTGGCGACCCACGTCCCCCACCACCGCTACTGGACCCTAGGGTAGGACTTCGTCGGCTGCTGGGTCTGAGGGAGGACGGGGAAGTCCTCGAACCGGCATAGCGGTGCGGAGGCGGGCGGATCGGGGGACCGGCGACGGCGGATCAGGCCCGCGGAGGACGACGGGGACAGCTCGGCGGCCACCTCTTTTTGGCCATTGGCTCCTCGAGCTCCCCGACACACAGGCAGAGGTTGAGGATGGAGGTGCCGGCGATGGCAGCGACCTACCAATGGTTTCGAGGGTTGTGTGTGTCTGTGTGAGCGGAGGTTTGGGGGGGTGGAGGGGGGCAAGGTTGTGTTTGAGGAAATACTGTGGCAACTGAAAATTTTACTAGGCGGGAGTAACAAGGCGGGGCTACTGAAAATTTGGATCAAGGGTGAGCAGATATTTTTGTGATTGCAAGGGATGCAAAGGCGGGAGTAAAATGTCGGGGCTACTGAAAATTTGAATCAAGGGGCTGAAGTAGAGCGGGAGTAACAGACACCGCACACGGTACGCACATACTAATCGTGTGCTATCAAACATTAAAACCTTACAGGCGGTAGATATTTTCGAGATTGCGAGGGATGCAGAGGCGGGAGTTTTTGGGGAGTGAGCTAGTGTGCTTGACACACCGGCTGTGGACTGTAGCCGATGCACCTTCTCGCGTAAGACATAGGCGTACTATACACCAAAGGTGCTCCAAGATATTTTGTACTACATCTCACATGGTTGGTGATAATAAACTGTGTGGGATCTACTTGATTTGAATTACAAAATGGGGTCACAACGGCAATGTACATTGTTTGAATTGCTAGACCTTTTATCTGCAGTGAACATGTAACTATATGTATGTCGTAAAAGAATTGGAATTATTCAGGGTTCGTTTGAACATTTTATACATTAAACTTGTTTTCTAGCCATTTCACCTGCACAATTCAAAATTAAACTACATGCACATGCTCCGGTGCATACAAATTGGTTGAAAAATCAAATCCACGTCTTTCAGTGCATGCTTAGGTCCCATGCAAGAAATGGGAATGAATTTTTCGGGGTCCGTTTGGCCTTTTCTATACATTAACTGGGTTTTCTAGGCATTTTATGTGCATAATTCAAATTTGAACTACAAGCACATGCTCCAATGCACCAAAGTTTGTTGAAAAATCACATGTGTGTCCTTGGGTGAATTTCTAGGTTCGATGCAAGAGATGGGAATGAATTTCAAACACCAGGGCACTGTTGATTGCTGGCAAAACGTTGAGATACCTGGTTTTTAAATTCTAGTAAATCCAAAATTCGTTTGAAATTCATGAAACTTGGCGTGCTATCATGGAGCGGCATCAACATGCCGTGGTGAAAATTTTGTCCCATTTGGGGCAAGTTTGGGTATAAGCTTCTCACAAACCAACTTCTCACAACAAGCATGATGGTTTCGATAGGGAACATACCACCTTTGGGGACGGGACTCTATCTGTTGCCTCTTATTGCTTTCAAAAAATTTCTAGGTCAACATAGAACAACAGGAGTGTTGTGTTTAATCTTAGAATTTTCCGGGGTTCGTTTGGCCTTTTTATACACTAACTGCGTTTTCTAGGCATTTTATGTGCATAATTCAAATTTGAACTACAAGCACATGCTCCAACGCACTAAAGTTGGTTGAAAAATCACATGTGTGTCCTTGGGTGAATTTCTAGGTCCCATGCAAGAGATGGGAATGAAATTCAAACACTAGGGCACTATTGATTGCCGGCAAAACATTGAGATGCCTAGTTTTTAAATTCTAGTACATCCAAAACTTGTCTAAAATTCATGAAACTTGGCATGCTATCATGGAGCGGCATCAACATGCCGTGGTAAATTTTTTGTCCCATTTGGGGCAGGTTCGGGTATAAGCTTCTCACAAACCAGAGCTTCTCACAACAAGCATGATGGTTTCGATATGGAACGTCCCATCTTTGGGGACGAAACGATATCCATTGCTTCTTATTGCTTTCAAATTTTTTCTCGAGTCAACATAGAACAACAGGAGTGTTATGTCAATTTTTGGGATTTTTCGGGGTTCGTTCGGACATATTTATGCATTAACTGAGTTTTCAATGCATTTATGTGCATAATTCAAATTTGAACTAGATGCACATGCTCTAGTGCATATAAATTGGTTGAAAATCAAATCTGTGTCCTTGGGTGCATGCTTAGATCTCATGCAAGAAATGGGAATGAATTTCAAACACCAGGGCACCATTGATTGCCGGCAAAATATTGAGATACTTGGTTTTTAAATTCAAGTAAATCCAAAACTCGTCTGAAATTCATGAAACTTGGCATGCTATCATGGAGCGGCATAAACATGTCGTGGTAAAGAATTTGTCTCATTTGGGGAAGGTTTGGGTATATGCTTCTCACAAACCAGAGCTTCTCACAACAAGCCTGATGGTTTCGGTAGGAAACGTACGTCCCACCTTTGGGGACGAAACAATATCCATTGCCTCTTATTGCTTTCAAAAAAATTCTCATGTCAACATAGAACAACGGGAGTGTTGTGTCAATTTTTGGGATTTTTGGGGTTCGTTTGGACATTTTTATGCATTAACTGAGTTTTCTAGGCATTTTATGTGCATAGTTCAAATTTGAACTACATGCACATGCTCCAGTGCATATAAATTGGTTGAAAAATCACATGTGTGTCATTGGGTGCATGCTTAGGTCCCATGCAAGAGACGGGAATGAATTTCAAAGACCAGGGCAATGTGCATTGGCCGCAAAACATTGAGATACCTGGTTTTTAAATTCTGGTAAAACCAAAACTCGTCTGAAATTCATGAAACTTGGCATGCTATCATGGACGGCATCAACATGCCGTGGTGATAATTTTGTCCCATCTGGGACAGGTTTGGGTATAAGCTTCTCACAAACCAGAGCTTCTCACAACAAGCATGATGGTTTCGATAGGGAACGTACCACCTTTGGGGACGTGACTCTATCCTTTGCCTCTTATTGCTTTCAAAAAAATTCTAGTGTCAACATAGAATAACAGGAGTGTTGTGTTTAATCTTGGAATTTTTCGGGGTTCGTTTGGCCTTTCTATACATTAACTCGGTTTTCTAGGCATTTTCTGTGCATAATTCAAATTTGAACTACAAGCACATGCTCCAATGCACCAAAGTTGGTTGAAAAATCACATGTGTGTCCTTAGGTGAATTTCTAGGTCCCATGCAAGTGATGGAAATGAAAATCAAACACCAGGGCACTGTTGATTGCCGCCAAAACGTTGAGATGCATGGTTTTTAAATTCTAGTAAATCCAAAACTCGTGTGAAATTCATGAAAAACTTGGCATGCTATCATGGAGCAGCATCAACATGTCGTGGTAAAAAAATTGTCCCATTTGGGGCTGGTTCAGTTATAAGCTTCTCACAAACCAGAGCTTCTCACAACAAGCATGATGGTTTCAATAGGGACCGTCCCACCTTTGGGGACGAAACGGTATCCATTGCCTCTTATTGCTTTGAAATTTTTTCTAGTGTCAACAAAGAACAACAGGAGTGTTGTGTCAGTTTTTGTGATTTTTCGGGGTTCGTTTGGACAATTTTATGCATTAACTGGGTTTTCTAGGCATTTTATGTGCATAATTCAAATTTGAACTACAAGCACATGCTCAAATGCACTAAAGTTCGTTGAAAAATCTAATCTGTGTCCTAGGGTGAATTTCTAGGTCCCATGCAAGAGATGAAAATGAAATTCAAACACCAGGGCACTGTTGATTGCCGGCAAATCAGATGCATGGTTTTTAAATTCTAGTAAATCCAAAACTCGTCTGAAATTCATAAAACTTGGCATGCTATCATGTAGCGGCATCAACATGCTGTGGTAAAAAAATTATCCCATTCGGGGCAGGTTTGGGTATATTTCACACAAACAAGAGCTTCTCACAACGAGCATGATGGTTTCGGTAAGGAACGTCCCACCTTTGGGGCCGAAATGATATCCATTGCCTCTTATTGCTTTCAAAAAATTTCTCCTGTCAAGATAGAACAATAGGAGTGTTGTGTCAATTTTGGGATTTTTTGGGGTTCGTTTGGACATTTTTATGCATTAACTGAGTTTTCAATACATTTATGTACATAATTCAAATTTGAACTACATGCACATGCTCCAGTGCATATAAATTGGTTGAAAAAACAAATCTGTGTCCTTGGGTGCATGCTTAGGTCCCATGCAAGAAATGAGAATGAATTTCAAACACTAGGGCAGCGTTGATTGCCGGCAAAAAATTGAGATGCCTGGTTCTTAAATTCTAGTAAATCCAAAACTCGTCTGAAATTCATGAAACTTTGCATGCTATCATGGAATGGCACCCGACATGCTGTGGCATTTTTTGTGTCCATTTTGAGAGAAGGCACACTCGAATAAGGACATCCAACAAAGACATTTTGAAAAAATAGCTGCCACTTTAATATCTCAAACGTTTGTAGAATTCAAACCGTCTGCGTTCTGTTAACCATTCACGTGATGCCATGTGTCTTGGTTTTAATGGCTGTAGGAGGTGCCATTGGGACAACATCTTGACCTTCACTGAACGAGAGGCGTGCAAGCGCAGTCCGGTGCGCAGGCTGACCGAGAGGCGTGCAAGCTCCCCTCCAATGCATAGGCTCACCGGGAAGCGTGCGAGCTGTACGCTGTGCAGGCTCACTAGGAAGCGAGCCCTTTGACTTCCATGGCCGCACGCCTTCCTCTCCATTAATGGCACCCAAGCCGCTGTTTAATACGGGCGGTCTTACTGTTCGCCTCCAATTCACCTCCCTCCCGCAGACCTCCACCAATGCCATGGCGCAGAACGATTATCTGCCACTAGTCTTCAAGTTTGGTGAAGTCGACTTCGAGCCAGAGGAGATAGAAAATAAGGAGGAATGGGGCCTCATGGACATGGGCCAGAATGAGCTAGCCGCGGAAGTTGCTGCCCCCGCTCCCGTCCGAGGTCCCATCCCCGCGCCCGCGCCAGCGACCATCCCTGTAGCATTGACGGGATGGTCGCCGAGCACTATCGCAGAGCTAGAAGCCACGGGCGTCAACGAGGTCTCCACGGATCCGCGCAAGCTCGTGTACATGCCAGCGCCACCGCCCATGCCCGTGTGCGCCCCTCCACCCACCATGGTGCCGGCCCCCATGCGTTTGGCTGCACCCACCGCGCCCATGCCCCTGCCCGTGCATGCGCTCCCCTCAGCGGCATGGGACGCTGCCGTCGACCGCTACCTCTCAGCGGCGCCAGTTGCCATCCTTATGTGCCCCGCCCGTCGATCGCGCGACAACATGATGTTTGATTTACCAGTGAAGAACATTTTGTGCTTCCTTGAAGACTTCAACAACGGCGTCCCGGAGGACGACAATGACAACGATGGCGTGGCACGCCACCTCCGCCGCTGCCGGAAATAGTTTTTTTGGGTTTAATACTGTATCTCGAATTCTCGATCATATGAATATAAATTCGCAGTGTGACTGAATGAAAGATATGTTTTGAACGAACTTGCGTTTTTCTGTCTTAATGTACAGACTTACCAAACTATTTTATTTTGAAAAAACATCAATGGTTTTTGTTGGGGATATAACTACTAGGTATGACCTGCCAGAAGGAGCCGGGTTATACCTCTAAGCATTCTTGAAGACTAAAGCTCAGGGTTGAAGACGGCGGTTTAGTAAAGGCCCAAAGGCCCAGGGGCGATTTAAGGCCCGTAGTGTTAAACTGCCTTATTCATGTAACTTGTACTATAAGGCATAAATGTTAAGAGACCGAGCCGGATACAGACTATAAGCCGGCCAGGACTCTGTAGAGCCGCTGGGCGTCAACCTCAGTATACAAAGGGATGACCTAGCGGCGGTTCAGGACACGAAACAACAACTCGAGAGCTAGGTCAAGCAATTTGCTCCCTGGTTATCGAGACATACATAATCCCAATCACAACTAGACGTAGGCTTTTACCTTCATCGTAAGGGGCCGAACTAGTATAAAACCTCTCGTGTCTCTTGTCCTGATTAACCCCTTCAAGCTTCCTAGTTGCAGTGGCTCCACGACTAAGTCCTTTCACTAGGACATCTGACGTGACAGTTCCACGACAGTTGGCGCCCACCATGGGGCCAGCGCACGGTGGATTTGAGTTCTTGAAGGGCAGCTTCGAAGGGCTCAAGGGATACGCTGTGGGCCGGATGACCAATAGTCGTTGTGGCAAGCTCTACATCGACGATGCAGGATGGGGCCCCGTCACCGGCTCAATTGAGTACGTATACCGGGTCCCCTTTGGCAGAATCCACGTCTTCATCGGCAAGATCGGCGAGCTGGGCTCTGAGCCAGACATCTACACCGACCTCGTCGAAATGGCTCAGCGCGCGAGACCCGCTCGGGCTCCGCCAGCGGTGAAACGTGCCTTCATGGGATGCATCCATGGAGGACTCTCTGAAGGATCTGTCTCTGGTGGTGAGACGGCCATCTTCTCCGATGGTGAGTCGTCCACATGTGAGACGGATTCATTGTACCAATTGCAGGATGGCGGGCTTGGGGGCTGCTCCAATGGCAGCAGTATTCCGGATTGTCTCGAGCCGCCAAGCAGGGTCGGGATCTTCATGGTCGGCACCCAACCCATCCAAGACTCCACAACTGCCGCAGCCGTAACCTCCGGGTCAGCGGCAGCCAGGGCAGGAGGCCCTGTGCGTTCACCGGCCCAGGTGTTAATGGATCTCATCGACAAATTGACCACCCTATTAACCGCCGAGGTCAACCCGGCGGATCAAGCCCGTCATGATGCAGAAGTGGCACAATTAAAGTTGGATATGGCGCAAGCTAAGGAAGACCTGGCAGCAGAAGATGTTAGGATAACCGCAGAGCGGGCGGCTCTGGATGTCCAGGCTCAGCAGATCCAGGTGCACGCTTTCTGGCTCACACAAGACCAGAACGCGGCTAATGAGGTCATGAGGAGAAGGTATCAGAAGACTCAGTCTCGACTTCCCCCGGTTTATGACCCTCAGAATCATTTTAACACGCCAGGAGCAGGACCCAGTAACCCACCGTAGCTTACCCCGCAGACAAGTAACCTGCCATGGCTCCCTCCGCGCACAGGAACGGACCATGTTGTGACACCCGGGGACGGAGCACCGTTTCAGCCGCCAGTGATGGGACATCCCCGCGTGAACATGGCGCCACCTCAGTACGTACCAACACCCCCAGGTCATTACTCTAACCCATTGGAAAACATGATAGCAACAGCAACCCGATTGGCGGCTCTCCCAATTGATGGCGACTCTCCGGCTGTAGTTGAAACCCGCCGGGTTAGGGAACTTCTTCAAACGGCCTTAGCACAGCAGGAGGCATACTCATACAGCCGAGACAGGATCCACTCGAGCCCTCGTCCAAGCCGAAGACCGAGTTACATCAGGCACATGGATTCAGCGGCCGTGTCGAGCAATGTTAGACGCCGTGACCAGCCAGGTGGTGGTAACCCGCCACGTCATGAGGCCGTTAACTTGGTAGAGCAAGAGAGACTACGACAAGAGGCTGAACGGGCGGTGCAGCAGGCGGCTGAGCAAGCGGCTCAGTTAACGGCTTATCAGCCGTATTCGGTTTATCCGGCGACTTCTGTTGAGGCAGGTATAGCCACCCGGACTGGAGGAGTCCCATGTCTAGTACCGGCTCTATGTAACGAGCAGGTGCCCAAAGATTTTAAAGGACCAAGAAAGGTGCCGAATTACACATCCGACTTGCAGCCCGGGGCATGGATTGAGAGCTATGAGATGGCTATGGAGTTGTTGGAGGTTACTGACATAGCAATGGCTAAGTACTTCACCATGATGTTGGATGGAACCGCTCGCACCTGGCTGAAAGGCCTGCCGCCTAATTCAATCAGTTCATGGGCGGAGTTGAAGGCCCGGTTCATCCAGAACTTCAAAGACACGTGCAAGCAGCCCATGTCGATCGTGGATCTGACAAATTGTAAGCAGGAAGAGGGTGAGTCTACAACCCATTGGGTACGCCGGGTTAAAGCCATAATACATTCATCTGATAAGATGGATGCCGGCTGAGGGAGTCCTGGACTAGGGGGTGTCCGGAAAGCCGGACTATCATCGTCCGCCGGAATCCAAGACTACGAAGATACAAGATTGAAGACTCCGTCCCGTGTCCGGATGGGACTTTCCTTGGCGTGGAAGGCAAGCTTGGCGATACGGATATGTAGATATCCTACCGTTGTAACCGACTCTGTGTAACCCTAGCCGTCTCTGGTGTCTATATAAACCGGAGGGCTTTAGTCCGTAGGACACAACATACATTACAACAATCATACCATAGGCTACCTTTAGGGTTTAGCCTCCTTGATCTCGTGGTAGATCCACTCTTATACTACCCATATCATCAATATTAATCAAGCAGGACGTAGGGTTTTACCTCCATCGAGAGGGCCCGAACCTGGGTAAAACATCGTGTCCCTCGTCTCCTGTTACCATCCGCCTAGACGCACAGTTCGGGACCCCCTACCCGAGATCCGCCGTTTTTGACACCGACATTGGTGCTTTCATTGAGAGTTCCTCTGTGTCGTCACCGATAGGCTCAATGGCATCTTCAATCAACAACGCCGTCCAGGGTGAGACTTTTCTCCCCGGACAGATCTTCGTATTCGGCGGCTTCGCACTGCGGGCTAATTCACTTGGCCATCTAGAGCAGATCGAAAGCTACGCCCCTGGCCATCAGGTCAGGTTCGGAAGCCTAAACTTCACAGCCGACGCCCGCGGGGACTTGATCTTCGACGGGCTCGAGCCAAAGCCGAGCGCGCCGCACTGTTGCGATGGGCATGATCTAGCTCTACCGTCGAACAGTGCCTTGGTGGCCGCACACGAATCCGCTTCGGCCTTTAGTCCGGAGCCGATCGCCCAGATCGAGGACCGGTGGATGGACGCCACCTCGGGGGCTTCAACTTCCATGGCGATGGAGCCGAACACTAATCTTGTCCCTCGCGAAACTCGTGATTCTGAGGTGCCAGACCCCTTGCCGGACTCCGGACCTCCCACACCCCTATCAATCGAATCGGATTGGGCGCCGGTTATGTAATTCACCGCCACGGACATCTTCCAACACTCGCCCTTTGGCGACATCCTAAATTCGCTAAAGCATCTCTCGCTATCGGGAGAGTCCTAGCCGGACTATGGCTAGGATGGATGGGATATGGACGACGAAGAAATTTAGAGCCCACCCACCACCCACTTTGTAGCCACTGTCGACGATCTAACCGACATGCTAGACTACGACTCCGAAGACATCGACGCTATGGACGACGACGCTGGAGACGAACAGGAACCAGCGCCTACAGGGCACTTGAAGACCACCTCGTCATACGACATATACATGGTGGACACCCCAAAAGACGGGGACGACGAAGAAGCAGCGGAGGCAGATTCTCTAAAGAAGCAGCCCAAGCGCCGGCGTCCGCGGCGCCGCTCTAAATCCCGCCACAGCAAGAATGGAGATTCTGGCACATGAGATAATAATACCCCAGAGAGTGCCGAAGATAATCCCCTCCAGCAAGACTCAGCGCAGGAGGATGCAGAAGCAAGCCCTCACGAGAGGGCGACAGACTAAGAGGTCGAGGATTATAACTATACACCTCCCTCCGAAGATGAGGCAAGCCTCAACGACAACGAATTCGTCGTGCCTGAGGATCCCGTCGAACAAGAGCATTTCAAACGCAGGCTTATCGCCACGGCAAATAGCCTAAAGAAAAAGCAGCAGCAGCTTCAAGCTAATCAGGATCTGCTGGCCGATCGATGGACCGAGGTCCTCGCGGCCGAAGAGTATAAACTCAAACGCCCCTCCAAAAGTTACCCAAGACGCAAGCTGCTCCCCCGATTAGAGGAGGAAGCATACATACCTCCATCACCAGCGCACGATACGGCTGACCGACCACCTCGTGGTCGTGAACGGGAGGCATCCAGGCCCCCGACCAAGACCGTACCCGGCATCGCTCCAAAAGTACGAAGCCAAGAGGGAACGCGCCGGACTTGCGAGATATATTGGAGGACAAAGCAAGGCAATCCAGATCCATCTACGGATCACGTGGGCGCCCCACGACCCACGACGAATACCGTCGCGCCGGATACAATAACCCCGGCTGGGCCGAACACAGCAGACAACGCTCTCTCGAGCTGCGTCGTGATATTGCTCAATACAGAGGTGCCGCACACCCTCTATGCTTCACTGACGAAGTAATGGATCATCAAATCCCTGAAGGGTTTAAACCCGTAAACATTGAATCCTACGATGGCACAACAAACCCCGCGGTTTGGATCGAAGATTATCTTCTCCACATCCATATGGCCCGCGGCGACGATCTCCACGCCATCAAGTATCTCCCACTCAAGCTTAAAGGACCAGCTCGGCATTGGCTCAACAGCTTGCCCGCAGAGTCAATTGGGTGTTGGGAAGACCTGAAGCCGCATTCCTCGACAACTTCCAGGGCACGTATGTTCGACCACCAGACACCGATGACCTAAGCCACATCATTCAGCAGCCAGACGAATCGGCCAGACAATTCTGGACACGGTTCTTGACAAAGAAAAACCAAATCGTCGACTGTCCGGATGCAGAGGCCCTTGCAGCCTTCAAACATAACATCCGCGACGAGTGGCTAGCCCGGCACCTGGGACAGGAAAAGCCGAAATCCATGGCAGCCCTCACATCATTAATGACCCGCTTTTGCGCGGGAGAGGATAGCTGGCTAGCTCGCAGCAACAATCTCCATAAAAATTCTGGCAGTCCGGATACTAAGGACAACAACGGCAGGTCACGGCGAAACAAAAGCAAACGCCGCATTAACGGCGACGATAAGGAAGATACGGCAGTCAACGCCGGATTCCGAGGCTCTAAACCCGGTCAGCGGAAGAAGCCATTCAAAAGAACCACTCCGGGTCCGTCCAACTTGGACCGAATACTCGACCTCTTATGCCAGATACATGGCACCCCCGAAAAGCCAGCCAATCACACCAACAGAGATTGTTGGGTGTTCAAGCAAGCAGGCAAGTTAATTGCCGAAAACAATGACAAGGAGCTAAACAGCGATGACGAGGAGGAGACCCGACCGCCGAACAATAGAGGACAGAAGGGTTTCCCCCCACAAGTACGGACGGTGAACATGATTTATGCAACCCATATACCCAAGAGGGAGAGGAAGCGCGCACTAAGGGACGTCTATGCGATGGAGCCAGTCGCCCCGAAGTTCAATCCATGGTCCTCTTGTCCGATCACTTTCGATCGAAGAGACCATCCGACCAGCATACGTCATGGCGGATTCGCCGCATTGGTTCTAGACCCAATCGTCGATGGATTTCACCTCACGAGAGTCCTGATGGATGGCGGTAGTAGCCTGAACCTGCTTTATCAGGATACAGTGCGCAAGATGGGCATAGACCCCTCAAGGATTAAACCTACAAAGACAACCTTTAAAGGTGTCATACCAGGTGTGGAAGCCAATTATACAGGCTCAGTCACATTGGAAGTGGTCTTCGGATCCCCGGATAATTTCCGGAGCGAAGAGTTAATCTTCGACATAGTCCCATTTCGCAGCGGCTATCACGCTCTGCTTGGACGAACCACGTTTGCAAAGTTCAACGCAGTGCCGCATTATGCATACCTAAAGCTCAAGATGCCAGGCCCTCGTGGAGTCATCACAGTCAACGGAAATACGGAACGCTCCCTCCGAACGGAGGAACATACAGCGGCTCTCGCAGCAGAAGTACAGAGCAGCCTTCTAAGGCAATTTTCGAGTCCGGCAGTTAAACGGCCGGATACAGCAAAACGCGCCCGAAGCAATACCAACGAGGACTACCTGGCACGATCAGAGCACGCGTAGCAATGCGGCCCTAACCCCCGCCCTCGCATGATTGCAAGAACAACCCTCCGCGTACATCATTACGCTTTGGAGATACCATGGGCGCAGGGGAAGGGGCACGATCACAATGGACCCAGAGTGCGGCTCGACCACACCAGGGGCTCGCAAGTGTGCCCCCCCTTTTTTTTCCTTCTTTGTGTACACAGGACTCCGTTAACTAGAGGCCCTGTCCGGTGGCGAACCTGCTGAACTCATGATGCAATAGCCAGGGAAGAAAGAAGGCTGCGACGAACACTCAGGTGGTCTCAATTACGAGCATTAAATTCAATTACATACAACAAGTCCACAGCTCATCCCTGGAGGGGACCTGTTTAATTAGTCCAAATCCCTTGCTTACCGCACTATTTGTATCAGTCCGCACTCATAGCAGACCTTCTTTAAATAAATAATGCAGCACTTTTCGACGGCAATTGCATTACTTTATATATATATATATATATATATATATATATATATATATATATATATATATATATATATATATATATATATATATATATATGTTCATTACATGACATCTTGCACCCGTACATTTTGGTACGGTCTAATACACCAGGGGCTTATGTTCCCCACATTATGGTGTGATAAGTCCGAACACTTTCGCAAGTGCGGCACCCCGAACTTATAGCATTATATGAATCAGCTCCGAATCATGTCTTGGGTCAATAGTTGGGTTTGCCCGGCTCCCACGTTTTGGTGCCTTACGTTCCGTTCTATCGGCTAAGGTGGCACTGGGAAACCACTGCGATTGCGCCCCGGTTGAGCCGGGCGAGCGCCTCAGTGGAGAAAGCTAAAACTGACCGGCATGATAAGGCAAGAGACTGGTCGCTGTTTGAGAGGTCCTTTCGAGTCCTTAAAGACTCACGCCGCTTCGAGCGAAGTTCCGGATAAATGTCCGACGAAGGCGTGGATAGCGCCCCGGATTCGGTCTTCCGAATACCAGGGGCTTCGCCGAAATTTAAAATTATAGAATTCTATGGCTAAGTGAGAGTGTTCAAGCATTATAAGTCCGGTTGCCTTGTTCATTGTGTTGAGCGCCTCCCTAGATGGACCCAAAAATGGGAACAAGAGTGCTCAAGTTTATCCCGAACACCCCAGCAATCATGGCTCGGGGGCTGAAGCCAACGACTTGCCATCTCTCAGATTTTAGAAACGGCCGCACAGAAGGTAATATTTTAAATTAAACAAGCGTTGCCTAATGCGCACATGAACAAAGTTTTCAGCGCACAGGATAATACATATCAAGTTTACTCAAAGATTACATTTCTGGGGCATTCATCCGCAATATCGCGGGCTCCCTTTAGGATAGTTTTATAATACATCTCGGGCGTACGATACTCCTTGCCCGGTGGTTGTGGGTCTATGAGAAGCTTCTCCGCATCCAGCCTGCCCCAGTGCACCTTTGTGCGGGCAAGGGCCCGACGAGCACCTTCAATACAGGCGGAGCGCTTGATGACCTCCACCCAGGGGCACGCATCCACCAGCCGCCGCACGAGGCTGAAGTAGCTCCTCGGCATGGCCTGTCCAGGCCACAACCGGACTATAAGGCCCTTCATGGCCTCCTCAGCTACCTTGTGGAGTTCGACCAGCTGCTTCAGCTGGTCGCTTGGGGGCACCGGATGGCCGGCCTCAGCGTACTGAGACCAGAAGACCTTCTCCGTCGAGCTCTCCTCCTCGCCACGATAGAATGCGGCGGCATTGGACACACTACGCGGCAGATCTGCAAACGCCCCTGGAGAGCTCCGAATGCGGGTAAGTGTAAGGTAGTTTACATTAACATGCTTGCTTTGCATGAAAAATGCCTTACCCGCCGCTATCTTATTTACATCTTCAACCTCCTGAAGGGCCTTACGGGCCTCGGCCTTGGCGGACTTGGCACTTTCGAGAGCCGAGGCAAGCTCGGACTCCCGAGTCTTGGAGTCACGCTCCAACCTCTCATGCTTCTCCATGAGAGCCTGGAGCTCTTGCCGTACTTCCGCCACCTGTGCCTCCTGCTTTTCTCGCTCGGCCCGTTCCGCGGCCGCACTGCGTTCGGCTGCGGACACAGCCTCCTTCAGGGCTGCCACCTCATTTTTGGCCCCTGCAATACCCATATTGTCCTTGTTAATTTTATTGCAACCAAAATCCTTTTCTGTAACGAAATTATTCAAAGTGGTGTTACTCACCTTCTTTGTCCTCGAGCTGCTTCTTGGCATGGCCGAGCTCTTGCTCGGACCGCTCGAGATTCTGCTTCAATGCACCGACCTCCGCAGTCAGTGTGGCAGAGGTCAGCAGCGCAGCCTGCAAACCCATATTGACATATTTTAAGCAACCCTGCGTATATCTTATTAGATCCTCAGTTCGGCTTTTCTTTCCGAACACCGAACTAAGCATCAGGGGCTACTGTCTATGCGGTATTACATTACATAACTTTAACTTCTTACCTCAAATCCTGTTAGAAGGCTGCTGCAGGCTTCGGTCAGCCCGCTCTTGGCGAGCTGAACCTTCTGAATCACCGCACTCATGATAGTGCGGTGTTCTTCCTCGATGGAAGCGCCTTTAAGCGCCTCCAACAAGTTGTCCGGCGCCTCCGGTTGGACGGAGGCCGCCGGTGTCACGGTCTTGCCCTTCTTTCGAAGGGGCCGCCCGCCAGACTCTGGAACCACTGCAGGTTCCGATGTAGAGTCCGGCGCAAAGTCTGGGAGGCTGCCTTACGGCGCCTCCGGAGCCTCCTCCTGATGGGTCCCTCTCTGGGATCCCACCTCGGCGTTCTCGTCCGCACGGGGAGTGGAGGCAGTCGGAAGTGAATCCACATCCGATGGGGCCAACGACCCGCTCGATGAAGCGGGGAGATCATCGTCGGCCGAACTGCGGACAGTATGCGGCATTAGAAGGACACTACGCGACACGAACGATATTGCATATCAGGGATCCGGATACTTACGATCTTGCCGGACGCCTGGCCCTTAAAGGCCACACCTCCTCGCCAACGATGGTGTTGGCGAAACTGTCCGGGGGGATAGTTCTCCCCCTCTTGGACCCTTCGGCCTCCCCTATAGGGGAAGCTTTCTTCTTCTTCTCTCCCTCCTCCGGGAGAGAGTCTTCTTCCTCCTCCTCGTCTTCGGGGGAGGAGTCCGCCTCATCGTCGGACGCCTGATTGCGGGAACTCTTTCGAGTCCCTGCGGCCACCTTCTTGGCCTTCTTCTCCGGCACCACGTGCGGTGCCGGGACCAGCAGCCCTGCTAGACGGGCATTCACTGGGTCTTCTGGCATGGGAGCCGGGCTGATGAGCTGCTCGGCCTTCTCCATCCATTCCTGTCAAAGGAAAAGAGAGGTTGAAACCCTCTTATAATCAATTTGATTACCACAAGTGTCCCGTAAAGGGGTTCAATCACTTACCTCGTCAGCCGGATGCTGCGAGCAAAATCCGCGATCTTCCGTCGCGGATGCGGGGGCTTCGGCGCCCTTAAACAACACCCTCCAGGCGCCTTCATATGTCGTATCGAAGAGCCCGCTTAGTGCCTGGTGCTGTTCCGGATTGAACTCCCACAGATTGAATGCCCGTTCTTGGCATGGGAGAATCTGGTGGATGAGCATGACTTGGACCATGTCGACGAGCCTGAGCTTATTGCTCACCAGCTTCTGGATGCAGGCCCGGAGTCCCGTCAACTCCTTCGGATTGCCCCACAGCAAGCCCTTATCTTTCCAGGAGGTGAGCTGTGTGGGGATACCAGATCTAAACTCGGGGGCCGCCGCCCATGCGGGCTCACGCGGCTCGGTGATGTAGAACCACCCCGATTGCCACCCCTTGACGGAGTCCACGAAGGCCCCTTCGAGCCAAAGGACGTTGGGCAACTTACCCAACATGGCGCCTCCGCATTCCGCTTGTGTGCCCTTCACAACCTTCGGCTTGACGTTGAAGGTCTTGAGCCACAGGCCGAAGTGGGGCCGGATGCAGAGGAAGGCCTCGCACACGACGATAAACGCCGAGATGTTGAGGATGAAGTTCGGCGCCAGATCGTGGAAATCCAGGCCGTAGTAAAACATGAGCCCCCGGACGAATGGGTGGAGTGGAAAGCCCAGTCCGCGGAGGAAATGGGGAAGAAAGACGACCCTCTCATGGGGCCCGGGGGTAGGGATGAGCTGCCCCTCGTCGGGCAGCCGATGCGCGATATCGCCGGAGAGGTATCCGGCGCTGCGCAGCTTGGTGATGTGCTCCTCCTTAACGGTGGAGGCCAACCATTTGCCTCCCGCTTCGGACATATTCGGAGAAGATCGAGGCGAGATGCGCGAGCTTGGGCGTTGGAGCTTGAGTGCGCGGAGATGGATAAGCAAAGGAGGAAGAAGGCGTAGGTGAGAAGGTAAATCCTTATCCCTTATATATAGGCGGACGAAGTCTATGCGTCCCCCACCGGCCTGGTAAAACTCGCTTATCCCCCAAGCGCCACCATCAATGGCGCGATTGGGTTACCCACGTCCGTATTGATGGGAATCCCGGCATAAGGGTAACACGATCTCTGCTTCGACAAGACGTGCCAAGGAAACCGCTTCGCTAAACGTGCTGAGGTGGTATAATAAAAAACGATTCAAGTAAAAGCCTGGTAGCGGTGTGCTGTCATGCCGCATAATACGTCAGCAGATTGGACTTGTGTACATTTTATTCTCTCTACGGTGGAATGTGGAATTTATTTTGCAGAGCCGGACACTATCCTGGTGTTCATGATCTTCTCTGGATTATTCAAGGGAGGAACCCGCCTTGCAATGCCGAACATTATGCGCGCCGGACTTATCGTCATTGAAGCCTGGTTCAGGGGCTACTGAGGGAGTCCTGGACTAGGGGGTGTCCGGACAGCCGGACTATCATCGTCCGCCAGACTCCAAGACTACGAAGATACAAGATTGAAGACTCCGTCCCGTGTCCGGATGGGACTTTCCTTGGCGTGGAAGGCAAGCTTGGCAATACAGATATGTAGATCTCCTACCGTTGTAACCGACTCTGTGTAACCCTAGCCGTCTCCGGTGTCTATATAAACCGGAGGGCTTTAGTCCGTAGGACACAACATACATTACAACAATCATACCATAGGCTAGCTTTAGGGTTTAGCCTCCTTGATCTCGTGGTAGATCCACTCTTGTACTACCCATATCATCAATATTAATCAAGCAGGACGTAGGGTTTTACCTCCATCGAGAGGACCCGAACCTGGGTAAAACATCGTGTCCCTCGTCTCCTGTTACCATCCGCCTAGACGCACAGTTCGGGACCCCCTACCCGAGATCCGCTAGTTTTGACACCGACACCGGCTCTGCAGTCTTAATGTTGGAGAAGAATTGCCGTTTCTTACCTTTGAAACAAAAGCTGGTGCGGCTGTGAGTGTAATGATATGGGCACGCTGATGGCGGCTCTGGTCAAGTACGCCGATTCTGATAGTACCAAGGATCCCGAGTCTGATGATGAGAAGGCAGGGAAGGGAAAGAGGAATGGCAACGGCAAGGGCTCTCAGCACAACCCGGCCAATCAAGGAGGTAACAAACGTAAGGCTGACGGTAGTTTGGATTTTGTGGCTAACACCAATGCACAGGGTCATAACCAGCGGTGCAAGGGAAGGCCATCTCCTCGATCCGGCGGGTCAGGACCCACACTTGAGCAGTTGTTGAATGAACCTTGTCCGAGACACGGTACTAAGGAGAAGCCGGCTACACATTTGTGGAAGGACTGCACGATTATGAAGGCTTTCAAAAATTCCAACATGTTTGACGGTAACAATGGCCCGGGCGGCTCAGGTGGTGGCGGTGTTCATGGCTCGGGCAGCGGGTCAAATCCCAATTTTCAAAATTCCCAGGGAAACCAGGGTGGATATAACCAACAGGCTGGCCAGGGCAGCCAGCAGGAGTAGCAAGGTGGATACCGGAGCAATCCAAAGCAGTTGAACTGTGGGCAATACCATGTGTTTATCACCAGTTTATGTAAACGGGACCAAAAGCTTCATAAGAGGGCTATGAATGCGGTTGAGCTGGCAATTCCTCATTATTTGAGGTGGTCTGAGCAGCCTATCGTATGGAGTAGAGAGTATCACCCTCCCCGGGTTGACAATCTGGGTCACTTAGCCCTGGTCGTGGCCCCTCAAGTGGGTGGATACAAGTTCACCAAGGTGCTGATGGATGGAGGTAGCAGCATCAATATCCTTTATTATGAGACCTTCGGTCGCATGGGGCTGACTGATAAGAGCCTTAAGAAGTCCAACACTATTTTCCATGGAGTTGTACCTGGTAAGTCGGCGTATCCGGTCGGCAAGATAGAGTTGGAGGTAGAATTTGGGGATGAATATGATTCCAGAGCCGAGAAATTGACGTTTGAAGTAGTTCAGATCAAGATCCCATATCATGCTCTATTTGGGTAGCCGGCTTACGCCAAGTTCATGGCACGGCCGTGTTATGTGTACTTGCAGCTCAAGATGCCGGGTCATAAGGGAACCATTACGGTGCATGGGAGCCGCAAGGTGGCTCTGGAATGTGAAGAGGGTGACGCGGCTTATGCTGAGTCGGTCTGCACGACGGAAGAGTTAAAATTCTACAAGGACAATGTTGACTCGACGGATATGACATCCTTAAAGAAGCCAACTACAGAGCATGAGCCGGTCACGAAATTTAAGTCGGCGGATGAGACTAAGCTTGTCGATTTTGTCCCAGGCGATTCATCCAAGCAGTTCAGTATCAATGCTAATTTGGATCCCAAATAGGAAAGCACGCTCATTGAGTTCATCCGTGAGAATTGGGACATTTTTGCATGGAAGCCATCTGACATGCCGTGTGTACCGAGAGAACTCGCTGAGCACACTCTTAATATCGATCCAAAGTTTAAGCCGGTAAAGCAGTTTCTTCGGCGGTTTAATGAGGATAGAAGGAAAGCTATCGGTGAGGAAGTGGCCCGGCTTTTGGCAGCTGGGTTTATCATTGAGGTGTTTCATCCAGAGTGGCTGGCTAACCCGGTGCTTGTTCTTAAGAAAAACGGTACTTGGCGTATGTGTGTGGATTACACGGACTTAAACAAGGCTTGTCCTGCTGATCCTTTTGCTCTCCCTCGTATTGATCAGATCATCGATGCTACTGCGGGTTGTGAGCGTTTGAGCTTTCTGGATGCTGACTCTGGTTATCATCAGATCAAGATGGTTGTTAAGGACCAGGAGAAGACGGTGTTCATTACTCCGTTTGGAGCCTTCTGCTATCTTTCAATGCCTTTTGGACTCAAGAGTGCCCAGGCGACTTACCAGCGATGTGTGCAGAATTGTCTTCCTAATCAGATTGGAAGCAATGTTCATGCTTATGTGGATGACATAGTGGTTAAATCTAGGGAGAAAGAGACCTTGATTGATGATCTCAAGGAAACCTTTGATAATCTCCGGGTTTACAAAATGATGCTTAACCCGGCTAAGTGTGTTTTTGGCGTGCCTGCAGGCAAGCTTTTGGGCTTTCTAGTCTCTAACAGAGGCATCGAAGCTAACCCGGAGAAGATCAAAACCATCACCTCTCTGGACAAACCATCCTATATCAATGATGTTCAGCCTTTGGCGGGTCGTATCGCCGCTTTAAGCCGGTTAGGGGAGAAGGCTATGCCACTGTATCAGATGATGAAGAAGACGGATAGCTTTACTTGGAGTGATGCCGCCAATACTGCTTTTGAAGATCTGAAGAAACAGTTGGCTGAGATGCCGGTTCTTGCTGATCCCATTGACAATGAACCCTTGTTACTGTACGTGGCTGCTAACATGCATGCTGTCAGCGTGGTTATTGTGGTGGAACGCAAGGAGGCTGGCAAGGAGCACCCGGTTCAGCGACCGGTTTATTACATCAGTGAGGTACTGATTGAGTCCAAGCAGTGATATCCGCACTGGCAGAAGCTTGTCTATGGGGTGTTCATGGCCAGCCGGAAGCTTAAGCAATATTTCTTGGGCCACCCCATCACTGTGGTTAGTTCTGCCCCCTTGGGGGATATTATTCAGAATAGAGAGGCCACAGGGCGAGTCGCCAAATAGGCCATTGAGCTTGGGCCTCATGGTTTAAAATATGTGCCACGCACAGCTATTAAATCTCAAGCGCTGGTGGATTTCATCAATGATTGGACAGAGTTGCAGATGCCTAAGGAAAAGTCAGACAATACCTATTGGACAATTCATTTTGACGGGTCTAGGCAATTGGAAGGCTCGGGGGCTGGAGTTATTTTGGCTTCCCCTCGGGGTGATAAGTTTTGTTATGTACTCCGGTTGATGTTTCCTTGTACTAACAATGCAGCTAAGTATGAAGCCTTGCTCCATGGTCTCCGGATGGCTAAAGAGATGAATTTAAGCTGGGTAAGGTGCTTCGGTGACTCAGATCTAGTGGCTCAGCAAGTATCAGGCAAGTGGGATTCAAAGGATCCTCTCATGGCGGCTTATCGCCGGGAGGTTGACGCAATTGCGGGGCACTTCAAGGGTTATCAGGTGGAACACATTGACCGTCGAAAGAACGAGGCGGCTGACGCTTTAAGCCGGTTGGGATCTCAGCGGAAGCCGGTGCCGTCTAATACTTTCTTTGATATTTTGCATAACCCTTCTGTCAAGCTACCTACATAGGAAGATTTGGCTGTTCCTGACCCTGAAGCACAGTTGGTGGCGGCTCTTCATATCATTCCAGATTGGACGGTGCCGTATCTGGCTTATATGACACGGGGCGAGTTGCCTGAGGATGAAACCTTGGCCAGGCAGATAACCCAACGGTCTAAATCCATGACGATTATCAATTGCTAGTTGCATCATTGCAGTGTTACAGGGGCTTTTCAGCGTTGCATCTCTCCTGAAGAAGGCCAAGAAATTCTCCGTGAGATTCATGAAGGAGATTGTGGTTATCACGCCGGGTCAAAATCTCTCGTGGCTAAGGCTTTTCGTCATGGGTTTTATTGGCTGTCGGCTCATGCTGACGCAGAGGATCTAGTCCGTAAATGTGACGGTTGTCAGAAGTTCTCAAGACGGGCTCATGTGCCGGATCAAGAGTTGAGGATGATTCCAATTACTTGGCCGTTCGCAGTATGGGGGCTTGACATGGTTGGCCCTTTCAAAAGATCCAAAGATAAAAGGACTCACCTCTTGGTGGCAGTTGGTAAGTTCACAAAGTGGGTTGAGGCAGAGCCAGTCAGTAAGTGTGATGCAACCACGGCGGTTCAATCCATGAAGAAGGTGATATTTCGTTTTGGTTTTCCACACAACATTATAACTGACAATGGCACTAATCTCTCTAAAGCCGCCATGGAGGAATTCTGTCAACGTGAGCATATCCGGCTTGATGTTTCATCAGTAGCTCA
Organism: Triticum timopheevii; assembly: GCA_963921465.1. Classification (NCBI taxonomy): domain Eukaryota; kingdom Viridiplantae; phylum Streptophyta; class Magnoliopsida; order Poales; family Poaceae; genus Triticum; species Triticum timopheevii. Next base: position 114,581,053 of record OY997270.1, read on the forward strand.
CCCTCAGTCTAATGGTCAAGCCGAGAGAGCCAATCAAGAGATCCTGAAAGGAATTAAGCCCTGGCTTTTTGTCCCCTTGCAACGAACGCCGGGTTGTTGGGTTGAGGAGTTACCTTCTGTGTTATGGAGCATCAACACTACTCCTAACAGATCTACAGGTTATACGCCTTTCCTCATTGTCTACGGAGCTGAGGTTGTTCTCCCTAGTGACATCCGCCATGATTCACCTCGGGTGGCAGCTTATGTCGAGGAAGACAATGAACAGGCGCGGCAGGATGCTCTTGATCTGTTAGATGAACATCGGGACTTGGCAGCAGCTCGTTCGGCGATTTATCACCAGGACTTGTGCCGTTATCACAGCCGCCGAGTTAAGTCTAGATCCTTTCAGGAAGGTGATTTAGTGCTCCGGCTCATACAAGATCAAACTGATGCTCACAAGTTATCCCCACCTTGGGAAGGGCCATTTGTGGTCAGCAAGAACTTGAACAACGGGTCATATTACCTTATTGACGTTCGAGAGCACAAAGACTCACGTAAGTCGGAGGAAGAGACCCGGAGGCCGTGGAATATTGCTCATCTCTGGCCCTACTACACTTGAGCCATAGGCTCCACTGATGTATATATTTTCCCAATGTACATATTATGATAAATAATAAAGTAGGACCTCTGTCCTTTTTTCCTCTTCACAAGGTAAATTTGTCATTATCATTGTCATCATTTTTATCACATGATCGCTCGGGGGCGGGTCATTTTTTATCCGGCTTAGCCCGTTCTGATCCGGCTTACAATCGTATTCGAATCTAGCTATTAAACATTATGATCACTAGGGGGCTTCCTGTTTAAACATAGGTCATATTCGAACCAAAGAGAACATAGCTGTCGATACCCTTTTGATTGGCACACTGCCGAGCTCACTTGGGGGCTTCTTGATCGTATTCGAATCATAGCTTAACCCCATCTGGGAACCGACTTTGACCATATTCGAATCAGAGTCGTTAAAAAACTCTCAAGGTCATTAGGGGGCTTCCTGTTCGAACATAGGTCGTATTCAAACCAAAGAGAACACAGCTGTCGGTACTGCCTTGACCGGCGCAATGCCAAAGCCATTGGGGGCTACATGATCGTATTCGAATCCTAGTTTAAACCCCTCTGGGACGGTTCACTGATCATATTCGAATCAGTAGCCTTGCCATTTTTAGTTTCCTTTTTGGTTCAAGTTCTCTTTGGAAGCCCCATTATTTGACTTAATATTTTTTTCGAGGCTTAGAACTATAAAGATGGTGGTTGTAGCCCGGTTCAATATCAACTGATGAGTCGCCGATCCATAAGCATCCTTGTACTTTTCGGGTATCCAAATATTGAACCTTTATCCTTACCAGCGGGGTTGTATGAACCGGTGGTGCAAGTTGTGAAATTTCTTCATAGTTGTGTTTTTATCAACCAGATAATCTATGATTATTTTGATAACCTTTTTGACCGGCCTAGCAGTTTATTTGAAGGACAGTTTTTCAAAAATGACCAATTGTGTGAACAAAAACAGCAAGGCACTTTAAGAATATTAAGCATCCAAACATGCACGATAGCACGGCCACAACAGAAGTTATCTCTATCCTATTACAGGACTCATTAAGTCCAAATAGTTTGCATTGTTTTTTACACCAGGTATTGAGCCGCCATGACAGGTTTGCCTTCAGGATTGGCCAGAAGTGTCTGGGTTAGCCCTCTCCACGCTTGCGCTCTGCTCCTTTTCCTGGAAGGTTGATGATGACCAGTCAATGTTGTTTAAGGCTTCAAATTCTGCTTCATTATCTACAAGACCGGCCGGATCAACTTCAGGAGAAAAGGTATGCTTACGAATTGGGGGAATCAGACTGGTCACGTCATATTGAGGTGTCAGAATTCTTTGATTTTGTTCATCATAACCCGCCTGGTACTTGGTAAGATCTACTTCAGTAGCTATCAGAGTCGCCACGGGGCATATCTCTTTGACATAGGCAAGAAAGTCCGCGTCCTCAAACGGCGTGTCGTATTCCTTCAGACTTGGGTAACCAATGGCGATATCCTCCGGGTCTAATTCTGGTAGCCAGGCCTTAGCCTGGCTTAGAGCATTTATTGCTCCGGCTCTTGCAGCTGACCGTCTCAATTCATTGATCCGTTGCGGAAGTACTAAAAGCTTACTCAAGACCCGTGGTAGGAGGGTTGGAATCTCATTGGATAAGGCCACCGAAGCAAGTGTACATTGTGACCTGGTGTACAATTGTTCCATTAAGGTATACACAGCTTTTAGCTTCGTCAGCATGTTGTGGTTCAAATTTGCACTTCTGGGCCTGTACAAAGCATACTCAGAAAAGTTAATTTCTGGCACATACTCTATTGCATGGCTTAAGATATGTACACAACGGCAAGGCGACTTACCGAAGATGGCTGCGACCATTTGTGAAATATGGCACTTTAACTCGGACAATTCCCCAGTGACTACTTCTAGAGCCGCTTCTGCTTTTTCAGCTCAGCTTACCAATGTGGTCTTCTCATCCGCCCAGGCTTTCTTTTCAGTCTCAAAGTCTTTCTTTAGTTTATCCTGTTTAGAAACACTGAATTCGAACTTACTGTTGGCCTTCTCAAGTTCTGACTCTTGGAATTCAAGGCGGCTCTTCAAATTGGTCACCTCAGACTCGAGTTGACTCATGGTAGCCTGTGCAAGTATAAAATCAAGTAAGTTGTTTATGCAGTATTAAAGTCCCAATCATTTTGCAAGCAATAATACTTGGCATTTGGGGGCTAATGTCTTACAGAGTTTTTTATTTTCTACGGCGATTCATTATATGGTGATTAATATGAGTAAGTCCCAAGCATTTTGCAAGCAATAACACTTGGCACTTGGGAGCTAATGCATATTGCTGTTCAAAGACCCATAAGAATTTCTTTACAAAGAGCCGGTTCAACCATATTGGTTAAGCCGCCCCTTGGGGACTAAATGGTAAGCCAGAAGTTTATTCTTTCTTTATGTTGTCAAATTTGTTTCTAAGTCTATAGCATAAGCATCTTAAGCAGCAGACTTGGGGGCTAACATACTGAAGGATAATGAACAAGAGAAAACGGGTTATACCTCGAATTTATGGTGCATCTGCTTCACCATGTCAATTTCGAGGTTCCGACTGCTGTGCACTTGCCTCATATAGCCAGAGAAGACATCTCCAATACTCATATGAGCATAATTGGTGACATCCATCTTGACTCGGTGCTGGTCCAGAAGTTCTTCCTTGGCGGGGCATTTGGCCAGCACGGTTGGCCTCCCTGGGTCAGCATGGCCGATTCCGGTGATCTCGACATCAGCATTGGAAGGATCAGCTGTCAGGGTTGGGCTTGGAGGTTTGGGATTTTCTGAGTCGGTAGCACCTTGGTCAATGGGCAGGTCAGTAGGAGGTGACACATCTTGTGCTGGTTCAGGTGGCGGTTCATGAGTGCTTAACTCCGGCACGATCGTTTCAAGAACCGGCTCATCAGCGGCGACTCTTTCTTCACTCGGTTTATTCTTTCTAACCCTCTTGCTGGGTTTAGCTTGACCACTGCATTCAAATAAAAATATTAATATAGAAGTAAGAAGATTACAATAACTACAAAAGTGAGTGGCTTATTGTACCCTGGTACAGTCTTAAAAGTTAACAGATTGGACTGCAATGACTCGCCGGAGGAAGGGGAAGTATCCTGATAATCCTTATCAGAGGGATTAAGTGGTTGACGAAAGAGACCCGCCAAGGGGTAAAACTTAGTTAAAATAGAGGTAACCTCGTTTCGGCGTTTCCTTGGAGTATGTGGTAAGGCGGAGGAGAGCTCCGCGTCCTTGCTGGTCCGGGTCTGCATTCGGCTCTCATGAATTTGCTACTTCAAAAGAAATTGAGGATCGTGATGAGCTAGAGGATGAGAAAATCTTACTTTCCAGGTCACTCTGCAGTTTTTCTGTCTTGGCAAAGGCTCGGAGTCGGAGGAAAGGATAGTTACCTCGTCAGCCTTGCTACGGCTTGTCCCAGTGTCCTCTTGCTGATGATCAGTGTCAATAAGATGATTAAAAAACAAGCCAAGGGAGTCAAGGGCTACCTCTGACTCAGAAGAGTCCGCCAGCCGAAGCAAGTCGGAAGCAGTAGCTTTCTTGCCCTTCCTTTTGGCAGCTTCTTTCCTGGCGGCTTTCTTTTCTTTCCTGGCTTTCTTGGCCGATCATATTTAACTTTCCAAAATTTATCACCCGCCTGCAAGAATTAAGTATATTATGAGTATGGGTGAAGCATTAAGAGAATAAGATAAACATTTTATACGGGTGCTTTACCTTTGGATCCGGGTTATCTTTGCAGAACGGGGGTAGACCCACTCTGCCATAATCCGCCAGACTCTCGTTGAGAAGAGATTTGGTCATGTCATCAACAACATGAGCAGGTAAGTCGTCAGGGCTATGGTGCAGGGGGTCATTCTTGGCGCCAGTATATTCACACATTAAGACAGCACGACGGCTCAATGGGATAACTCGCCAGGCAAGCCAGACTCGAACCAGGTCAACACCCGTCAACCCATTCCCAAACAGAGCTTTGATCTTGGCTAGAGTAGGAGAGAGGGATCTGCGTTCTGCGGCAGTAATCTTGTCAGGCAAATGATGGTTGGTGTCAAGACGAAGGGCACGAAAGCCGAGCAAAGGATTCTCGTCAACCGGGGAGGTATCCTTGCAGTAGAACCATGTCATGTTCCAATCTTTTGGATGGCTTGGCGGTTGGCATAGGGGAAAATCGCATCCCTGCAGTGCTGAATTGAAATCCCACCAAGTTCCAAGCTCTGACCACTGGCGCATTCTGTCTGGCGGTTCAAGTAGAACAGCTCTCTGAAAAGCAGTAAATTGGGTTCTTCACCAAGATAAACTTCGCTGAACACTTGGAAATTGCAGATGTTAGACACGGAATTGGGTCCAATGTCTTGTGGGCGAAGGTCAAAAAACTTCAGCACATCTCTGAAAATTTTTGAACCGGCAGGAGTAAAACCCCGGTTCATATGATCTGTAAAGACAACCACCTCTCCATCTTTGGGTTGAGGGATTTCTTCATCCAGGTCAGGAGCACGGTAAGGCATGACTTCTTTCTTTGGAAGATAGCCGGTTTTCATGTAGTCATCTAACGTGGTGTCAGTGACAATGGATTTCACCCAGTTGCAAGAGGTAGGTGCCTTGGGCGCCATTATGTTTGAAAACCTGAATACAAAGTAAACAGGGCCGGTTCAAATTTAAGCCGGACAAAAATATTAGTGGAATGAAGTATGGCGACTTATGAAGAGGCCTAATGGTATAAGGATACTTACATCCGGGTTACTTAAGCCGCCATAAGTTTTTTAATGCCGTTAGTACTATTTAAACTAACAGGGGAAGTTCAGATTATTACTTCTTTAAGACGGCAGTCAGGGCCGCCGTGACTGGCAAGTCTAACAAGTTATGGATTTTTCCTAAGTGTAGGATAAACAAGTTTCACAGTTTGCAGTAATTATTTTGGATCAAACAAAGGTTCATAAAAGAAAAATTACTAGACCTAAAAACAGGACGCAGAGAAGTTCATATGCTACGGGGAGGTTTTCTTACAAGTAAAGGAGGTCCATTGCTAATCAAAATGAATGCGGAGCATGAACCGCATCAGATTCATGGGGTTCTTTGGATCAGGTGACGTCGTGACAAGGAAAAAGAGCAAGAGCTCGGATGAACTATGTCTATGCAGAAGAACACGATAACCCTAATGCAGATCTATGGCGCGGAAAGGGAAACACTTACTGTGGGGGATCTGTGGAGGAGGAGCGCCGCCGTTCTCTGGTCAAGGTCAGGGTGATGCAGCGGCCAAAGCTCGACGAGAACGAAGGGTGCAGTGGCGACGGCGGTGGAGCTCCAGTGGCAGATGGGGCGAGAGGAAGAAGATGTGAACGAAGAATGGAAAAGAGGCCTAGTCGGGGCTATTTATAAGGAAAACCTGTTAAGTGGGCACGAAAAACAAGGATGCTGAAAAAATAAATTTATCCAGCTACAAGGGCGCCTCGATTTTTGGATGGTCATTAAGACAGAGATCCGTTAGGATATGTTGGACAAAGCACGCATTTATGACAGGAGACGACATGGCGGGTTACCACAAATCTGAAGGGTGATGTCATGGCGGGTTACACGAACTTTCTTAAGTAAGGAGCAGAAGACTTTTTGAAGACTGACATGAACCAGTTCAAATCAGTCTGGGGCCTAATGTTGGGGATATAACTACTAGGTATGACCCGCCAGAAGGAGTCGGGTTATTCCCATAAGCATTCTTGAAGACTAAAGCTCAAGGTTGAAGACGGCGGTTTAGTAAAGGCCCAAAGGCCCAAGGGCGATTTAAGGCCCGTAGTGTTAAACCGCCTTATTCATGTAACTTGTACTGTAAGGCATAAATGTTAAGAGACAGAGCCGGATACAGACTATAAGCCGGCCAGGACTCTGTAGAGCCGCTAGGCGTCAACCTCAGTATATAAAGGGACGACCCGGCGGCGGTTCAGGACATGAAACAACAACTCGAGAGCTAGGTAAAGCGATTTGCTCCCTGGTTATCGAGACATACATAATCCCAATCACAACTAGACGTAGGCTTTTACCTTCATCGTAAGGGGCTGAACTAGTATAAAACCTCTCGTGTCTCTTGTCCTGATTAACCCCTTCAAGCTTCCTAGTTACGATGGCTCCACGACTAAGTCCTTTCACTCGGACATCTGACGTGACAATTCCACGACAGTTTTTAAATATAAAACACTCATCGCAAACGTTTTAGTTAGAACACACGTATGCAAACCTACAGCTTCCCCAGGAAGCCAAGGGAAAATGTGCCGAGCAGGATTTTTGCATCCCCTTAATGCAATCAGTTGTTTTGCATGACTCGTGTGCAACCACGTACAAACAATTGGGTAAGATTTGCATATCTGTCATTTTGGGTATGTTGCCATTTTTCAAACTGGAAAGATTGACATTTGTTTATCTAGTAACATTGTCATTTGTCAACCTTGTAACACTGCGATTTGTCAAAATATACAGCTAAAAATCACTAGCACTATCTAATTTTTGCAACTAAAATCACTAGCACTGTTCATATGGACACCACTAGCAGGCGCGAGTTGATGGACGCATATGCAAATGTACCATTGATTACATACAACAAGTCATCAGCCCACAACGACAACTAGGATACACGTTGGATTATAGATCATTTCCAACAAAACATTCTAGTAAAGTTTTTCTCACACAACAAATAACAAAGCGCTGAAATGAACTTTAGCTCAACCACTCGCGGCGTTTGAAATGCTTGCTTTGAACCAGAAGTGATTCTCTGGGAAGGGCCAGCTACTGTCAATCTCGAGACCAACGCAGGAGTGATCATCCGGGCTGAAGCGGCCTATGTCAGGACCCATATTGGGACGGTAGGGAAGCATAGCAATGTCCGAGGTATAGATACATTTGCTTCTCATAAATGGTAGTAACGTTGTGTCAACAGCAGCTGGATCGCCTTCCACCATCATTGGATAGTTTTGTCCAATGAAGAGCGAGTTTCCTCCAAGACTTTCAATACTGAACCAGGGAGAAGGTGTTGGCGCTAGTATACTAGTATCCATCCCGAATACCCCACAACGAACGTTGGAATAGGTCCGGAGAGTGCGACCATGCGAGACAACACCTGCTTCCTTAGTAACATCAGTAGTGCAATGTATATAGACAAGAAAAGGTGATCCATCGGAATAAGTTGCCAGGCGCCACTGAGTATATGGGTCCTGCTCGTCCTCATGCTCGTGATCATTAGCATCGTCATCTCCCACTTGGTTATAAATTTTTTGAAGTATAGGTGGTGGAATGTTCACAAGACCTTGGAAACACAAGAAGGTTAATTAATTAGTAAAGGGAAACTAGCTAACCCACATGCATGTGGATGAAACAATTATAATTACGTTGGAAGACAAACATACCGAAAGCATCAGGATTCCATGCAAAAACAGTGCCACGAGTGGTGGCAGCAAACACAAGACCCTCGTATTGAATTGCATCATAGTACTCATCCGTGTACACAAATTGATTTTTGAGCAATATCCATCGAGGTGTGGAAGTAAGGACGGCAACAAGCTTGTCGAAGATAGCAACAACTTCATAGTTCGTGTAATCCCAAGAGTGGTTGGGAACTCGACAAATTGCTATCTTCCGTAGACGACAGTCACCATGATCGTATTTGAAGTCACATAGAATACCGGTGTACTCAACCTCTGGGCAGTTGCCTGAGATTTTTGGAAGTGGAACCCGGTGACGAGTGTACACATTCACAAGTTCCCACTCGCAGTTGTATCCAATATAAACAACCCATTCTCCATTTGCGCCTGCCCAAGCCTTGCCCTCAAGCGATGGCATTTTAACATCATACGTATCATTATCAAGTGGCATCAACTTGCACAAGGCGAGGCTTCCCTCGTTCCCGCGCCAGTCAGCAGGGTCACGGCGAAGAGGATAGGGGAGATCAAACCGCTCCTGGACCCTTTGGTTCCTTGTAATGATGTTATTAGTTGAGTCAAGAATGGTCTTGAATGAACCTGCCATGCTAGCCGAGGTGATGACATCGCAACGATCAATGAGTTCCTCCACCACGTCATCTTTCAGATCAGGGCAATAATAACGGGGTCGTTTCCAGCATGTTCTCTCCATGGATAAGATGATCGAACAATGGCAGAAGGAAGGGTGAAGGCAAATGGAGGGAGGAAGAGCGTGCGACAGCAGTTCCAAATTGAGAGGGAAAGGCGAAGAGGCGGTGGATGGTTTCCACGGTACACAAAGAGGCGCCTGGGGAGCGAACGGTTGCCACAGAGGTCACACACTAACAACAAGGGCCGAGTGAACCGCATGCATATATCGCACACACCTTGATCTGGCTGACCGTTTCTTTTGTGTTACCTAATTACAAACAGTTCATCCAAGTGAACCCTATGTTGTATATCGCACACACCTTCACATGGCTGCCCGTTTCTTTTGTGTTGCCTAGTCACAAACAGTTCATCCGAGTGAACCGTATGCTGTGTATCGCACACGCCGTCATCTGGCTGCCCGTTTCTTTTGTTCCTCCTCATCGCAAACAGTTAATTGAACTGAACCGTGTGCCCTTCATCGTACATGCAACTAAAACCTGAACCATGTTTGATGCATCCGTCATCGCAAATGTTTTATACATTTCTGACGGTTTCCATACACCACTGTTTGCGATTATGGCATCGCACACAGTTTCTCGAAGGGTCTCTGATTGTAGTGTCACGTTAGCAACATCCTGCAGTAGTGAGATCTTTGATTTTAACTATATGAATCATTAAAAAACTATGATATATGAGATTTTATACAATAGTGATTACTTGTTGAGATATTTATTTTGCGACGATCATACTTTTGATGAGAATACTAAAAAAGGAGGTCCCTCCCTTAAATATAATCCAACAAGTCTTTAATGATATTAATAAAAAATATTCTTTGATTGTAAAGGGGAATCGAGAGGGATTCGAGGATGGTTAACTTAGTAATGCTAAAATTCTCATGGATGATGTGTTCCATATTATCTTTGAAAAGCCTCCTGATAAGAATGCATCCTTAGGAAAGAAGAAGAAAGATGACAAAACTTGAAACTATGTATTATGCCTAGCTAGGGGCGTAAAACAATGGCGCTAGTTGGGAGGCAGCCCAATAGTTATCTTATTTTTCTTGTTTATTTTTCTGTTTTCTTGAGTGCACACAATTATGTTACTGATATGATTGTGTTTTTTGTGTTTTAGTTAGTGTGTGTACCAGGTAAAGCCTTTGGGATGATTTGGATGATAGTTGCTTTGATTCTGTGCAAAAATCAAAACTTTTGCGTCCAGTAGCAGAATTTTTAAAATTTGCTGGAGCGTGATTAAATTATGAATTTTTACACATGATTGTTATACAAATTTCCCAAGTTTTCCTAAATTTTTAGAATTTTTTAAGTTACAGAAGTATGGTCATTGTTTGAATTATTACAGATTGTTCTATTTTTGACAGATTTTGTTTTTGATGCATTGTTTTGATGGAACTATGGATTGTATCGGGGGGTATAAGGCATGGATAAGTTAGAATACAGTAGGTATAATGCAAAAATAAAATATGAATGGGTTTGCAATAGTACTTAAAGTAGTGATTTGCTTTGTTATACTAACGGATCACATGAAGGTTTTGTTAAGTTTTGTGTGATTGAAGTTTTCAAGTTTTGGGTGAGATCACGATGGATGAAGGAATAAGGAGTGGCAAGAGCCTAAGCTTGGGGATGCCCGAGGCACCCCAAGGTAATATTCAAGGACTCTCAAGCAACTAAGCTTGGGGATGCCCTGGAAGGCATCCCCTCTTTCTTCTACCAACTGTCGGTAATTTTACTTGGAGCTATATTTTTATCTGTCACATGATATGAGTTTTCCTTGGAGCGTCGTGTATTATATGAGTCTTTGCTTTGTTTTCTTTTCAGTTTGTCAGAGTCATCCGTGCTGGACACACCTTTTTGAGAGTGACACTCATTTTTCATGATTTGTTAGAATACTCTATGTGATTCGCCTATATCTTTTGAGCTAGGCAGTTGCTCTAGTACTTCACTTAAATCTTTTTGAGGACAGCGGTGATTATATTTTAAAGAAATAGATGAACCCTTATGCTTCACTTATATCTTTTTGAGAGTTAATAATAGTAATGGTAATTTTCACAAGATATGAATTTGGTCCCAAAGTGATGAATATTCAAGAAGGATAAATAAAAACTTTCATATAGATCATTGGATATGACAAGTTTGATTCCTTGCAATAGTTTTTTGATATGGAGATGATAATATGTGAGTTACGCTAGTGAGTAATTGTGCTTTAGTAAGAATATTGGTGTTGTGATTCCCTTTGCATGCACGTAAAGTCAATAGTTATGCAACGAAGTTACATCCTACTTATGATGCATTATTCAGTGTTAGTTATGTTCAATACATGTTTATGACCGTTTTCGTATTTTTGGTTGGTTGCTTCTCAATCTATTTGCTAGCCTTCTTTTATACTAAGCGGAAATACTGCTTGTGCATCCAATTCCTTAAACCCAAAGTTATGCCAAATGAGTCCACCATACCTACCTATATGCGGTATTTCCCTCTCGTTCCAAGTAAATTTGCATGTGCAAACTCTAATTTTTCAAAATAATTTTCCGTTTTGTGTGCCCGTACCTCTCATGAAGCGGTAGGGGGTGGTCAATATTTTCCATGCTAGGCGTGTTATTCTCACGATGAGTGTTTATTCACTGATCATTGCACGAGAAAGTGGCAAGGTAATAGGGATGTCCAGTCCCGAAATGAAAAAAATAAAAATAATAAATTCCTTGGAAAGTGTCGGTATGGAAGGCACCCGTGGATACGGCTAGCCATGGATTGTGAAAGAATGGTGGAAAGGAAATAAACTTTATTTTCTGTTTGGGAACCGCCTATAATGTGTTTAGCATGGAAGATATTTGGAATTCTCGGTCGTTTTCGTTGACAGGAAAAGCATGCCACTCAAAATAATTTTATCTCTCTACTTTAAGCCTTGAGCTCTGGCACCTCTGCAAATCTCTGCTTCCCTCTGTGAAGGGCCTAACTATTTGCTTTTATGGATTTTTTTGAAGTTTTGAGTCTCCATCTTCTCTTATAAAGCACCAACTAGAGAGCACTATTGCCATACTTGTGCACGGTGTAGCTAATATTGAGTATGTTTTACGAATGGATCAATGAGTGAGCATAATGGGCTAGGGATAACTTTCTTTGGTGTTGATATTTTGAAAGACATGGTTGCTTGTTGGTATACTTGAGTATTTATGTCTTCATGTCAAACTATACACCACTGCAGGATAGTCCAAACGCGACACAACGATCAGCGACCCTTCTACGAAACTATGTGTGATGCCATAATCGCAAACAAAGATGTGAAAAATGGTCAAAAAGGTGTAAAACATTTAAGATGACGGATGCATCAAACACGGTTCAGATTTTAGTTGCGTGTGCGATGAAGGGCATAAGGTTCAGTTCAATTAACTGTTTGGGATGAGGAGGAACAAAAGAAACGGGTAGCCAGATAAAGGCGTGTGCGATATATAGCATATGGTTCACTAGGATGAACTATGTGTGATTAGGCAACACAATGGAAACGGTTCAACTGAACAGGATGTGTGTGATACGCGGCAAACAGGTCCGTAATCAGAAATGTGTGCGAACACCAATAATAACACACACGATTGCTGCTAATAAGCTGTGTGATTTGCTTTGTCTACAGTAGAATAACTGAAATAAACATCCAATTACATAAGTGACTATACAGATCATTCACACACACCTCAATAAACAATTGCATGCATTCTAAAGCAGGAGAAACGATCGTCTAGTCATCTACTTCTTGTGACACTCCCACCACTGCTATGTGGCTCGATCCCTTGTCTGGGTCAGGAAGAAGATAGTTCCTCATGTCAATGATCCGCATGTACATCTCGTAGCTTGTGTACGCATCCATGGCCGTGTACTTGACATGTTTTTCATCCAGTCTCTCATGCCACACACTGTGCCAAACGTTCCTGTCCTTATTGATCTCATTCTTCATCTTCATGTAGTAGGGGTCGATTATGGCTGAGGCGAGGTGAACCAGGGAGTTCAGTTACTTTTTGTCACTGCCACAGACCTTGTATTTGCTCTAGATGTTGACAAGATTCGGGCATTTCAAGCCCGAAACCTTGAGCGCTATAGATCGTTGGTGGTGTCCACCGCAGCGAAACTGTAGTCGGAGCTGTTGATAAACCTGGAGAACCGCTTGCAAGGCATTGTGGCCAGGTGGTAGTGGTAGATGAGGACGTCATGTCGCACGCACAACTGAGCGATGGCAACCTTCTGATCAAGCCCGGCATGACCCATGGTGTACTCGAGGTCGAAGCCGACCACTTGGTACTTGTCCTCAGCAAGGAACTGCTCCATAGTTTGGATGGAGATCTCCACCGAGACCGGATCGTTCGTGTACACCATCGAGAGAGCCTTCCCTCTCACGTGGGTGTCCACGACGGGTTGCGTGGTGAACTTCCCGCCGTTGTCGTTGTCGGCCGCTGGGAGCGCCATTGGAGCCACGGGGAGCGCCATTGGAACCGCTGGATGTCCTCTCTGTATGTGTCCTCATGGGTGTGCTTATTGTGTCGTGTGAGACGAGAGATGAAGGTAAATGGCCGCAAGAATAAAAGGGGGCCGGGTGGCATGGATTCTCGGCGCGTCCGCATGACAGTTTTCGCAGCGGGTAACTGCATCGTCGCATCGCGCCCGGCGCAACCGCATGCACATGAACGTGCGTGATCCTGCGCCGGCCCCAAACACTAGCAGCACGCGTGGAGAGACGAGGGAAGAGCACCCGGAGGGGCACGAGAGCAGAGCGCGCGCGGCGGGACGCAAGCAGAGCGCGCCGCGGCCGCCTGAACCGCAAGCAACCACACTCATAGAGCAATTAAACACGCAGGAAATGGTCGCCTACAAGCCGGGCGACAGTTGCGTCGCTGCGTAGAGAGCGGCCATGTCCTACCACCTCCGTCTAGTCTATAGTCCCCTTCATATTATGTGCCATACCTTGCCCTCAAATTTAACCAACAAAATGTTAATGCATGTTATAAAAATTATATAATTGGAAACTACGTTCAAATACGAATCCAACTATATAATCTTTGGCGACATGCATTCGTATTTTATTAGTTAATCATACTTATAAACCAGGACGGGGGTATAGTAGGTAATTAAATCGCAAATGTTTTTTTATTAACCGTATGTGTACATGGCCTTTCGTCTTCCTCTCGCTCGTCTTGTCACCCCGCTACCGCAAACGGCTTACAGTGCAAGCTTGCGCAGCGCACGGGGGCGTTCTTTTGGCCAAACGGTGGCGCCAATGAATCATCGGTGAAATCCCCCCAAATCCCAATGCGTACCGGCCTGCTAATAAAACCCTCATGGCCGGCGAGTCCTGCATCGCATTTTCCTCTCCCTCCCTGTAGCTTATCTCGTATGCTTCTCCCACAATCGCCAATGGCACCAATCCGTCATCGTCACTCAGCCACTCCGCCGTAATCAGAGGACAGCTCCAGCTGGGAGGCTACACCGCGGCGGTGGCGTAGTCCCCGGCGTAGTGTAGTGCATGTGGTGTCCCTGTTGGGTGTGCGCGGAACACCCACTACACGCTCCACCGCCGCTGCCCGTCGGCAGTTGTTGCCGGCCGCCGTTGCTGCCACACCACCGTGGAAAGCCAGGGCCATCGCCCGCTCCGGTGCCGCGGCCCGAAGGCGGGAGGTGGCTGTCGTGGCCGCCACCCCACTGCCGGCCACCGTGGCCATCGCCCGCTCCGCCACCGCGGCCCAAAGGCAGGAGGTGGTGGTTGTGGCCGCCACCCCGTCGTCGGCCGCCGTGACCGCGAGCCCACCGTCGACCATCGGGGTCATCACCCGCTCCACCACCACCGCCCGAAGGCGGGAGGTGGAGGTAGATGCCCGCACGTGCGTCAGCGACTTTGCACGCTACACCGAGTTCCTACGGGAGGAGGAGGAACACCTTGTCGAGCATGCAAAGAGCCTTACTACTGCCCTAGCCGCGGCACACGCTGCCTCAGAGGCGAGGAATCAGGAGATCTACAAGGAGAACCACCGCTTCGAGAGGGATCGTCCGGAGCGGCAGAGGGCGTTCGAGGTGAGCGTCGTTGAAGCTGCAATAGCGGCAGGCACCGTATTGCGGTTGCCCAGCTCATCGGTAGGCTCCTCCTCCTCCGCCTCTTACTGAGCGTGCTCGACAGAGGAGAGGCAGCTAGAAGTAGTACAAAGCCCCTCCGTAGTAGTAGTAGTAGTATTTAGGGGCTATTTTGTTCAGTTCATCTGACTATAGATGTGGTGGAACTGTACAACGTACTTAAAATTAGCTAGTATATATAGTTGAACTAGCTATTTCAGTACGTGGTTGGCAACAATTGGGGAAAAGTTTGGTCAGTTCAGCTGTCGAGTTGAACTGTTTGTATAAATTAAGAACGGCTGCTTAATCTATGAATGAAACCTATGCTTAATTATTGAATCTTAGTTGCAAAAATTAGATACTGCTAGCAATTTTTAGCTTCATATTTTGACAAATTGTAGTGTTACAAGGTTGACAAATGGCAATGTTACTATATCTACAAATGTCAATCTTTCCAGTTTGACAAATAGTAACATACCCAATATGACAGATGCAAATCGCAGCAAATTGTTTGTAAGTGGTTGCACACAAGTCATCCAAAAGAACCGTTTAGGTTGAAGAGATGCACAAATCCTGCTCTCACTTTGCATCATGTCGTCCCGGGGTCGACGGGCTGGGGAAGGGAGGGCGGCAGCTGGCGTCGCTGAGGGGTAGCGTTTGACGGCGGCGTCCCATGCCGCTGAGGGGGGCGCGCGCACGGAGAGGAAGGCGGGCGGCCATGGAAGTCATAGGGCTCGCTTCCCAGTGAGACTACACAGCGTACAGCTCGCACGCTTCCCGGTGAGCCTGCACATTCAAGGACAACTTGCATGCCTCTCGGTCAGCATGCGCACCGGACTGTGCTTGCACGCTTCCCGTTCAGTCAAGTTCAAGCAGTTGTCCGCACCGCACCTCCTATAGCCATTAAAACCAAGACATGTGGCGTCACGTGAATGGTTAAAAGAACGCACATGGTTTGAATTATACAAACGTTTGAGATATTAAAGTGGCAGTTATTTTTTCAAAATGCCTTTGTTGGTTGTAATTATTCGAGTGCGCCTTCTCTCAAAATGGACACGAAAAATACCACAGCATGTCGGGTGCCATTCCATGATAGCGTGCCAAGTTTCATGAATTTCAGACGAGTTTTGAATTTACTAGAATTTCAAAATAAAGTATCTCAATGTTTTGCCGGCAATCAACGGTGCCCAGGTGCTTGAAATTCGTTCCCATTTCTTGCATGGGACCTAAGCATGCACCCAAGGACACAGATTTGATTTTTCAACCAATTTATATGCACTAGAGCATGTGCATGAAGTTCAAATTTGAATTATGCACATAAATGCATTGAAAACTCAGTTAATGCATAAAAATGTCCAAACGAACCCTGAAAAATCACAAAAATTGACACAACACTCCTGTTGTTCTATGTTGACACAAGAAAAAAAATTAAAAGCAATAAGAGGCAATGGATATCGTTTCGTCCCCAAAGGTGGGACGTTCCCTACCGAAACCATCATGCTTGTTGTGAGAGGCTCTGTTTGTGAGAAGCAATACCCAAACCTGCCCCAAATGGGACAAAAACTTTACCACGGCATGTTGATGCCACTGCATTATAGCGTGCCAAGTTTAATGAATTTTAGACGAGTTTTGGATTTACTAGAATTTAAAAACCAGGCATCTCAAAGTTTTGCCGGCAATCAACGGTACCCTGGTGTTTGAAATTCATCCCATTTCTTGCATGGGACCTAAGTATGCATCCAAGGACACAGATTTGATTTTTCTACCAATTTATATGCACTAGAGCATGTGCATGTAGTTCAAATTTGAATTATGCACATAAATGCATTGAAAACCCAGTTAATGCATAAAAATGTCCAAACGAGACCTGAAAAATCACAAAAATTGACACAACACTCATGTTGTTCTATGTTGACACGATAAATTTTTTGAAAGCAATAAGAGGCAATGGATATCGTTTCGTCCCCAAAGGTAGGACATTCCCTACCGAAACCATCATGCTTGTTGTGAGAAGCTCTGGTTTGTGAGAAGCATATACCCAAACCTGCCCCAAATGGGACAAAAAATTTACCACGGCATGTTGATGCAGCTCCATGATAGCATGCCAAGTTTCCTGAATTTCAGATGAGTTTTGGATTTACTAGAATTTAAAAACCAGGCATCTCAATGTTTAGCTAGCAATCAACGGTCCCTGGTGTTTGAAATTCATTCCCATTTCTTGCATGGGACCTAAGCATGCACCCAAGGACACAAATTTGTTTTTTCAACCAATTTATATGCACTAGAGCATGTGCATGTAGTTCAAATTTGAATTATGCACATAAACGCATTAAAAACTCAATTAATGCATAAAAATGTCTAAACGAATCCCGAAAAATCACAAAAATTGACACAACACTCCTATTGTTCTATGTTGACATGACAAAAATTTTGGAAGCAATAAGAGGCAATGGATATCGTTTCATCCCTAAAGGTGGGACGTTCCCTACCAAAACCATCATGCTTGTTGTGAGAAGCTCTGGTTTGTGAGAAGCATATACCCAAACGTGCCCCAAATGGGACAAAAAAATTTACCACGGCATGTTGATGCCGCTCCATGATAGCATGCCAAGTTTCATGAATTTCAGACGAGTTTTGGATTTACTAGAATTTAAAAACCAGGCATCTCAATGTTTTGCCGGCAATCAATGGTGCCATGGTGTTTGAAATTCATTCCCATTTCTTGCATGGGACCTAAGCATGCGCCCAAGGACACATATTTGATTTTCCAACCAATTTATATGCAATGGAGCATGTGCATGTAGTTCAAATTTGAATTATGCACATAAATGCATTGAAAACCCAGTTAATGCATAAAACTGTCCAAACGAGCCCCGAAAAATCACCAAAATTAACACAACACTCATGTTGCTCTATGTTGACACGATAAAAAATTTGAAAGCAATAAGAGGCAATGGATATCGTTTCGTCCCCAAAGGTAGGACGCTCCCTACCGAAACCATCATGCTTGTTGTGAGAAGCTCTCGTTTGTGAGAAGCATATACCCAAACCTGCCCCAAATGGGACAAAAATTTTACCACGGCATGTTGATGCAGCTCCATGATAGCATGCGAAGTTTCATGATTTTCAGACGAGTTTTGGATTTACTAGAATTTAAAAACCAGGCATCTCAATGTTTTGCTAGCAATCAACGGTGCCCTGGTGTTCGAAATTCATTCCCATTTCTTGCATGGGACCTAAGCATGCACCCAAGGACACAGATTACTTTTTTCAACCAATTTATATGCACTGGAGCATGTGCATGTAGTTCAAATTTGAATTATGCACATAAATGCATTGAAAACTCATTTAATGCTTAAAAATGTCCAAAGGAACCCCGGAAAATCACAAAAATTGACACAACACTCCTATTGTTCTATGTTGACACGAGAAAATTTTTGGAAGCAATTAGAGGCAATGGATATCATTTCATCCCCAAAAGTAGGACGTTCCCTACCAAAACCATCATGCTTGTTGTGAGAAGCTCTGGTTTGTGAGAAGCATATACCCAAACCTGCCTCAAATGGGACAAAAAAAATTACCACAGCATGTTGATGCCACTCCATGATAGCATGCCAAGTTTCATGAATTTCAGACGAGTTTTGGATATACTAGAATTTAAAAACCAGGCATCTCAATGTTTTGCCGGCAATCAACGGTGCCCTGGTGTTTGAAATTCATTCTTATTTCTTGCATCGGATCTAACCATGCGCCCAAGGACACATATTTGATTTTCCAACCAATTTATATGCAATGGAGCATGTGCATGTAGTTGAAGTTTGAATTATGCACATAAATGCACTGAAAACTTAGTTAATGCATAAAAATGTCCAAACGAATGCCGAAAAATCACAAAAATTGACACAACACTCCTGTTGTTCTATGTTGACACAAGAAAAAAAATTGGAAGCAATAAGAGGCAACGGATATCGTTTCATCCCCAAAGGTGGGACGTTCCCTACCGAAACCATCATGCTTGTTGTGAGAAGCTCTGGTTTGTGAGAAGCATATACCCAAACCTGCCCCAAATGGGACAAAAATTTTACCACGGCATGTTGATGCTGCTCCATGATAGCATGCCAAGTTTCATGAATTTCAGACGAGTTTTGGATTTACTAGAATTTAAAAACCAAGTATCTTAATGTTTGCGGCCGAGTGATGGTGGCAGGGTCTTTGACATTCATTCCCATTTCTTGCATGGGACCTAAGCAGGCAGCCAAGGGCACACATTTGGATTTTTCAACTAATCTATATGCATTAGAGCATTTGCCTGTAGTTCAAATTTGAATAATGCACAGAAAACTCAGTTAATGTATCAAAATGTCCAAGTGAACCCCGAAAAATCCCAAAAATTGACACAACACTCCTATTGTTCTTTGTTGACACTAGGAAAAATTTTGAAATCGGGAAGAGGCAACGGATATCGTTTCGTCCAGAAAGGTGAACGTTCCCTCCAAAACCATCACACTTGTTGTGAGAAGCTCTGGTTTATGAGAAGCTTATACCCAAACCTGCCCCAAATGGGACAAAAAATTTACCACGGCATGTTGATGCCGCTCCATGATAGCATGCCAAGTTTCATGAATTCCGGACAAATTTTGGATTTACTAGAATTACAAAAGCAGGTACGTCGACATTTGCCGGAGAGCCACGGTACCGTGGTGTTCGAATTTTATCCCCATTTCTTGCATGGGAGATAAGCATAAACCCATGGACACATATATGATTTTACAACCCATGTTGGTGCACCGGAGTATGTGCATGTAGTTTAATTTTGAATTGTGCACCTGAAATGGCTAGAATACCAATTTAATGTATAAAATATTTAAACAAATCCTGAATAATTCCAATTCTTTTACGACACACATATAGTTGCATGTTCACTCCAGATAAAAGGTCTAGCAATTCAAACACCGTCCATTGCTGCTGTGACCCCATTATGTAATTCAAATCAAGATGAAAAATCAAGTAGATCACACACAGTTTATTATCACCAACCATGTGAGATGCAGCACAAAATATCCTGGAGCACCGTCGGTGTATAGTACGCCTATGGCTTACACGAGAAGGTGTGTCGGCTACGGTCCACAGCCGGCGTCTCAAGCACACTAGCTCGCTCCCCAAATATTATTTCACTATTCAATCGTCTCCAGTGAAAGATGGGCACGTGGACCCGCGTCGTGAGGGAAACTTCGGTGGCCCACTCCGACGAGAGCGCGCCCGCACCCGCCATGCGCGTGTTAACAAGGTGCATGAGCGCGGCCACAATCTGCGACCGGGCGGCAAAGGCAACCCAAATGGCTGTTGTTGCTTCTCAGGTGGTGGCAGCAACATCTGCCTCGGGGATAGAAAGTGGCGAGAGCGGTACAACAGCTGTCCGTTCTGCAGCGACGGCCTTAGCCCTGATGGATGCCGCCCACGACCATGTCGAGGCCGCCCAGGCCCAGCTCTTGGCGGTCACCGCACAAATTGAACGAAGCTTCTCCGACAACTGTCGGCAACCTACGGCCGAAGAGCTGGCAATCGCCGAGAGCGTTCGAGCAGCCTTACGTTCCTCCGCCGCATACCTTGCAACGATGGAGCCCGACCAAGCCTAGATCCTATCCGCCCACGCCCAGCTCGTGGCGGCCTTTTCCAAAGAGATGGCGGACGCGGATGGCGAGATGCTTGCCGAGTATGGTGCGATGGATGCCATGGAGCCCCTTCCCCAGGAGACCGTTAGGCGCGAGCTGGACAGGGAGGCGGCGGCAGAGATCAACGAGCACCAGCCGTAGTAATACTCTTTGTTTTATTTAATTAAGAGCGTCAGTCTTTAATTTGTTAGAGTAATGTTTAGGTCAGCTAGCTCTGCTTTATTGCTGAACTTGCTCGACTAAGAAGTGTTGGTGTGTTGTAGTCTCCTTTGTGTACCCAAATTATGCAATGACGTGGATGACCACTGTAACCATGGAAATTCGAACCAAAATTTTTGACGTTCAAACTCATCACACACGGGTTAAACTATCTGAATCATTTGTGATGTTCACATATCGTACACAATTCTGAATAAGGGACCTGTCTGTTGACGCTTTGCGCACCAGTTTTTTCGCTGAAGCGATTCCAAATTTTCAGCTTCCACGGAAATATCTACCTCCCCGCCCCCTCCCTCTTACCAAAAGCCACATTTCCCCTGTTTCTGCCTTCCTTTACAAGTTGAAATCTTCACTTCTTGCTTGCAGCGCCGCCTGCTCGTCGGCGACCCTCCTTCACGCTGCCCGACCTCGTCTATCCAGGCAGGTAATCCACACCGACCCCCATCCTCCGCCTCCTTCCACATCTCACATGCCCCGACCGCCGGCGCGAGCATGACACCTTCCACCCAAATCACAGACTCATCCACCAAATAAACACGGCCCTAAGAGCCATGGTGCACGCGGTATAGCCAGGATCTCAAGGAGCATTTGGCAGCGGAGAAGCTAATCGCGGCCACACATGCGGATGAGGTCACGATGGCTGCCATTCGTGCCGACCCCAGATCTTGGAGGAGCACCTTGCCATTTTCTATCTACGCCGGTTAAGCATGCTCGGTTTACCCGTTGCGTGTGCTGCTCCTGCCTTTCCTTCACAAATTCTAGTGAATTGTGCTATCTAATTTTACCATGCAATATGTTGCTCTAGTGTATATGTTCTATATGTCGTGCAGTGTGGTGCTCACTTATTACATGTTTTGTTAATTAGTTGTCGTCTTCAGTTAACTGTTTGGTTCAATTCTGCAAATGTGACGTTCAATTCTTCAGGCTGCAATTTTGTATTGTCTTCCATGTGAGAAATAAACCAAATTTATCTTTACACAATCCATGAGAAACGAGTACAATTGCTATATTTCCAAATTGTCAAGCATGCTTGGTTTGGTTATACATTGTGCAATGTGGTGCTCAGTTAATGTTTGGTTCATTTGTGTTGTGGTGTTTAGTTAACTGTTTGGTTCAATTCTGCAATGTGATGTTCAATAGTTGTGGGTGCATTCTGTTATTGTATACCATGTGAGGAATAAACTGAATTTGGCTATACTAAATACATGAGAAACAAATACAATTTCTACAATTGGCTATAGTTAATTGTTTGGTTAACTGTCTGATCTTCTATTAGGAGTATGTTATATTGTGCAATGTGGTGCTCAGTTAATGTTGATACATTTGTTGTGGTGTTTAGTTAACTGCTTGGTTCAATTCTGCAATGCGATGTCCAATTGTCGTGGGTAGAATTTTGTATTGTTGTGCATGTGAGGAATAAATCGAATTTGGTTGCACTTAATACATGAGAAACATATACAAGTGCTATATTTCCTAGCTCTTAATCATGCTTCGTTTGCATAAATGGGTTTTCCATGTAGCTTGAATTAATCTGATGAATCTGCAATGTGCTTATTTTTCATCAACATATTTTACTGATAGCATGCGAACCCTTACTTAACCTGATGACTAACTACCTTATATGTGTTGTAGGGAAACAATGGGAAGCACCGAGGTTTACAATCGAGGTTAGCACGTGCATGGTCCGTTGTCTAATATCACATTATTGTGCAATTGCAGGAACAATTCTAATATTTTGGTTTTTAACAATTTGGTCTTGCACATGTAGGTCCTGCTGTGAGAGGTTTTGACCCACTGTTCGATCCTTTTTGCATATGGGGAAATTAGTTGTCCAAGAAACTCAGAAAGATTGTTAGGATAAAGAAATTAGCGACAAAAAACAACAAGATCTTTGTCTGCACAATGAACAAGACATCAGTTCACTACAAGATGGTACTAACTATTATACCTTGCCTTTTTTTATTCCTTTGCCACATTTCCAATATAGAGAAGATATTTATGCACATCCTTGTTTTCAGGCCTTTCCAAAGTAGTTCACTAATGATTACCTCTCAAACCACCTCTATGGTCAGGAGGCGAGGAAGGTTTTCATACAACACCCATGGTTCAATATTGAAGTGTTTCTGAAAAGGACGAAGGACGGACGGTCAATCATCCACAGGCACTGGCCTAAAATTGCAAAGACCTTCAACATGAATGAAGGCTCAATATTCGCCTTCCGCTTCAGCAGTTATCCAAATGAGATGCATTTGTCTATATACCGTCTATGATGCTAATTTCAAAAGGTTCTACATGTTGCATGTGAAACTTGGTGCTGGTGCAGTTGTGTAATGGGGTAGCTGAGTGCTGAAGCTATATCATGTTGTACTTTGATGTATTTCAATTATGAAATTCTTCTTCCTTAATATGGAAATGAAATATATTATGTGCTTAATATGAATGTCAATTACATTAATAAATGGATTATTAATAATAGGGCAATTAGCCTGCTAATGGCGAATTAGGCTACTAATTGGATTTTGCTATTTCAAACAGTTGTTGAAAAAATACCGTGGGTGATGACCTCAGGCAACGCACATAGTTTCTAGGAATAAACCGTGTTGGATCAAAGAACAATCACACGCGACTTTCTCTTGAAAACTGTTTGCGTTAGGCCACCTTGCGTAAACGTACCACATAAAAACTGTGTGTTATGGACAGCCTTTGCCACATAGTTTCTTTTATGGACCGTCTGTGATACATTAAATAAGGCAAACGATTTAACGGGAAAATTGTGTGTGACGTACCTGTGAACGGAAACGTTTTCCAAGGAGCGACTGTGTGGGATGTACATAGGAACGGAAACGTTTAGCGGGGACTGACTGTGTGGGATGTACTTGCGACCGGAAACAATTTCGTCGTATAGTTGTATTGTTTTAGCTCTACTGTACGTATTTCCGTATTTGAGCGCTTGCCAGTCGCACACGATCTCATTTTGCCGAGCGTGTGTGCCAAGAGGGCATATCCCCGACGGTTTCTGGATCGTGTGGGAAGGACCCCCCTATCGCCCACACTCACTTGGCGACGGTTCCAAATGCCATCGCGGAAAGGGGTTAAAAACCGTTTGTATAGCACCGACGTGCACCAGTGATAGACTATTGCTCTGAATCACTCAAGTCCAAATATCAATGCTACAAAAGAAATGATTATATGATAAATATGATAGGTAGAATTCCACATCAAAAATTATGTTTTTATCATTTACCTACTTGAGGACGAGCACTAATTAAGCTTGGGGATGCTTGATACGTCTCCAACGTATGTATAATATTTTATTGTTCCATGCTATTATAGTATCAATCTTGGATGTTTTATATGTCATTATATGCAATTATATATCATTTTTGGGACTAACTTATTAACTTAGTGCCCAATGCCAGTTGTTGTTTTTTGCCAGTTTTTGCTTTTCAGGAAATCAATATCAAACAGAGTCCAAATGGGGAAAAAACTTTGGATTAATTTTTTGTGGACCAGAAGAGATCGTGGAAGGTTCAGGAGAAGGCCAGACGAGCCACGAGGGAGCGACAAGCTCGGGAGGCGCGCCCCCAGGATTGTGGGCCCCTCGTGGCACCTCCAACCATAATTCCACCTCTATAAATTCTCAAATATTCCCCTGACATCAGAGAGCCACCCGAAATAATTTTTCCACCGCCGCAAGTTTATGTTCCCACGAGATCCCATCTGGAGGCATTCTCCGGTACTCTGCCAGAGGGGGGACCGATCACGGAGGGGCTCTACATCAACCTTGATGCCCTTCCGATGATGAGTGAGTAGTTTACCACAGTCCTACGGGTCCATAGTTGGTAGCCAGATGGCTTCTTCTCTCTCTCTCTTTAATCTTTAATACAATGTTCTCCTTGATGTTCTTGGAGATCTATTTGATGTAATGACTTTTTGCGGTGTGTTTGTTGGGATCCGATGAATTGTGAGTTTATGATCAGATCTATCCATCAATATTATTTGAGTTTTCTCTGAACTCTTTTATGCATGATTGTTATAGCTTAGTATTTCTCTCCGGTCTATTTATTTGGTTTGGCCAACTAGACTGATTTATCTTGCAATGGGAGAGGTGCTTTGTAATGGGTTCGATCTTGTGGTGCTCAATCCCAGTGACAGAAAGGGACATGACACGTGTTGTATCATTGCTATTAAGGATAAAAAGATGGGGTTTATTCATACATGAGTTTACTTTGTCTATATCATGTCATCTTGCTTAAGGCATTACTCCGTTCTTTATGAACTTAATACTCTAGATTCATGTTGGATAGTGGTCGATGTGTGGAGTAATAGTAGTAGATGCAGGCAGGACTCGGTCTACTTATCTCGGACGTGATGCCTATATACATGATCATTGCCTTGGATATCGTCATAATTATTTGCTTTTCTATCAATTACCCAACAGTAATTTGTTTACCCACCGTATGCTATTTTCAAGAGAGAAGCCTCTAGTGAAAACTATGACCCCCGGATCTACTTTTTATCATATATTAAAACCAAGAATACCTTGTAGCACTTTTTCTTTATTTATTTTATTTTGTATTTATGTTTGATCTATCTATCTATCTATCTATCTATCTATCTATCTATCTATCTATCTATCACCATACAATTTAATCTTGCAAGTAACCGCCGAGGGATTGACAACCCCTTATTCGCGTTGGGTGCAAGGATTTGTTATCTTGTGTGTAGGTACTACTAACAAGGTGTTGCGTGGTTCTCCTACTGGATTGATAACCTTGGTTCATAATTGAGGGAAATACTTATCTCGATTGTACTGCAACATCCTCTCCTCTTTGAGGAAATTGCAACGCAACTCAGAAGTAGCATGCCCCTGGTCCAGAAACGAACGGGCTTGTTAAGACTACTCTGCAGATTAACATGTCAATATGAACATGTGCTTTCTTTCATTGTAACTCTTTTTGCATAATCTAATGCCAATGTCTTTCCTTGTGCAGAAGGTCCTGAATCGTTGCCACCACACTAGATGCTTTACTCTCTTGCCACGATGGTTGATCCATGGATGTGCGGGCACGTGCTCAGTATAGAATGGATGTTTACTTACGAGTTTGGAAGTTGAATCCATGCAACCTCACAACTACTCCATCAGAGACAGGCAAATTCCTCTTGCGGGCCACCATCATCATGTACGAGCATGGCCAGTGCTACTTACTAGGCCGCTCACAAGTGCAATGCCGTGTCCGAAGAGCCACCTTAAATGAGCGACCATCGTATGATTGTCTGATGTTGGCTTGAACTATGTCGGTATGTCCCCAAAGAGGAAGGGATGATGCAGCACAACAACGGTAGGCATTTCCCTCAGTGATTAGACCAAGGTTATCGAACCTGTAGGAGAACCAAGCAACACTACGTAAACAGTACCTGCACACAAAGAACAAATACTTGCAACCCGACGTGTAAAAGGTGTTGTCAATCCTTTTCGGGTAACGGTGCCATAAATTGGCGAGTTGGCGGGAGATTAATTGTAGTAGATTGCATAAATGCAAATAAAAACAAATAAAATTCAGCGAGGTATTTT
Source organism: Triticum timopheevii (assembly GCA_963921465.1). NCBI lineage: Eukaryota > Viridiplantae > Streptophyta > Magnoliopsida > Poales > Poaceae > Triticum > Triticum timopheevii. Next base: position 114,607,317 of record OY997270.1, read on the forward strand.
TGGGTTTTTTATAATATAGTTCTGAAAATAAAAGCTGCAAATAAATAAAAAGGCAAATAGCAAAATAGATCTGAAAGTATATGATGAGAAAATAGACCCCAGGGCCGTAGATTTCACTAGTGGCTTCTCTCAAGAAAAATCGCATACGGTGGGTAAACAAATTACTGTTGGTAAATTGATAGAACTTCAAATAATTATGATGATCCAGGCAATGATCATTATATAGGCATCACGTCCAAGATTAGTAGACCGACTCCTGCCTGCATCTACTACTATTACTCCACATATCGACCGCTATCCAGCATGCATCTAGTGTATTAAGTTCATGGAAAATGGAGTAATGCAATAAGAACGATGAAATGATGTAGACAAGATCTATTCATGTAGGAATTAGACCCCATCTTGTTATCCTTAATGGCAATGATACATACGTGTCGGTTCCCCTCCTTTCACTCGGATCAAGCACCGTACCCATCACAAAGCACCTCTTCCCATGGCAAGAAAAATCAATCTAGTCGGCCTAACTAAACCAAAGATTCGAAGAAGAAATATGGGGCTATAAGTAATAATGCATATAAGAGATCAAAATACTCAAATAACTTTCATGGATAAAAACATAGATCTGATCATAAACTCAAAGTTCATCGGATCCCAACAAACACAACGCAAAAAGAGTTACATCAAATAGATCTCCAAGAGACCATTGTATTGAGAATCAGAAGAGAGAGAGAGAGAGAGAGAGAGAGAGAGAGAGAGAGGGGGGGGGGAAGTCATATAGCTACTAACTACGGACCCGTAGGTCCACAATGAACTACTCACGCATCATCGGAGAGGCACCCATCAGGATGATGAACCCCTCCATGATGGTGTCTAGATTGGATCTGTGGTTTCGGGAACCTGCGCGGCTGGAATTGATTTTCGTCAACTCCCCTAGGGTTTCTGGAATATTGGGGTATTTATAGAGCAAAAAGGCGATGCTCGTCCTCGAGTAGGTAAATGATAAAAACAGAATTTTTGATGTGGAATGCTGCCTAACATGTTCATCACATATTCTTTTCTTTGTAGCATGGACATTTGGACTTTTATATGATTCAAAGCAATAGTCTAGTTTTGAGATGAAGATTTTTCAATACTCAAGCATATCAACAAGCAACTATGTCTTTCAAAATATCAAAACTAAAGCAAGTTATCCCTAGCCCATTATGCTCAATCATTGATCCATTCATGAAACACACTCGCATATTAGCTACACCCAATGCTCAAGTACGATCATAGTGCCCCTTAGTTGGTGCTTTATAAGAGAAGATGGAGACTCAAATAAAAATAAAAGTTGCATAAAGTAAAAGAAAGTCCCTTCGCAGAGGGAAGTAGGGATTTGTAGAGGTGCCAGAGCTCAAAGCCAAAAAGGTAGAGATAAAACATTTTGGGTGGCATGCTTTTCCTGTCAACGAAAGCGAACGAGTAGTTCCCAATACTTTCCATGCTAGATATATCATAGGTGGTTCCCAAACAGAAAATAAAGTTTATTCCTTTTTCCACCATACTTTCACATTCCATGGCTAACCGAATCCACGGGCGTCGTCCATACCAACACTTTCCAAGAAAATTATTATCTAACAACATAAAGTAAATTCATTTTTCATTTCGGGACTTGGCATCCCTAATACCTTTGCCGTACTCTCGTGCAATGACAAGCGAATAAACACTCATCTTGAGAATAACGCATCTAGCATGGAAAAATATCAGCCACCCCCTATCGTTTCATGAGCGGTACGAGCACACAAAAGAGAAATTTATTTTGATTTTAGATATGGTACATACAAATTTGCTTAGAACGGCACGGAAATACCGCATATAGGTAGGTATAGTGGACTCATTTGGCAAAACTGGGTTTAAGGATTTTGGATGCACAAGTAGTAATCATACTTAGTGCAAATGAAGGCTAGCAAAATATTGGGAAGCATCCAACAAAGAAACGAAAATTCTCATAAGCGAGCATTCAGCATAACTAACTCCGAATAATGCACCACAAGTAGGATATAATTTCATTGCATAACTATTGACTTTCGTGCTTGCATAGGGAATCACAAACCTTAACACCAATATTCTTACTAAAGCATAATTACTCATCAACATGACTCATATATTATATCAACATATCGCAAAACTATTACAAGGAATCAAGTTTATTTTGTCCAATGACCTTCATGAAAGTTTTTATTATATCCCTCTTGAATATCTGTCACTTTGGGACTAATTTGATATGTTGCTTTTGATAGCTCAAACAAATCTAAGTGAAGAACATGAGCATAAAATTTTCTTCTCTCAAAATAGTTTAAGTGAAGCATGAGAAAATTTCTAAAAAAAATTACTAACTCTCAAATAAATCTAAGTAAAGCATGAGAGCATTTCTTCAAAAATAATAAAGCACACCGTGCTCAAAAAGATATAAGTGAAGCACTAGAGCAATTCCATAGCTCATAAAGATTTAAGTGAAGCATAAAGAGCAATTCTAGCAAGTCATAGCATAATTTTGGCTCCCTCAAATAGGTGTTTCCAGCAAGGATAGAGGACATAAAATAAAAAGCAAAACAAGAAAAGACTCATATCATACAAGACGCTCCAAGCAAAACTCGTGATATGTGACGAATAAAAATATGGCTCCAAGTAAAATACCGATAGTCGTTAGAAGAAAGAGGGGATGCCACTCAGGGCATCCCCAAGCATAGTTGCTTGCTTTCCTTTTAGATAATAGCTTGGGATGCCATGGCATATCCCCAAGCTTAGGCTCTTCTTACTCCTTATTCCTTCATCCATCATGATCTCACCCAAAACTTGAAAACTTCAATTACACAAAACTCAACAAAACCTTCGTGAGATCCATTAGTATAACAAAGCAAATCACTACTCTAAGTACTGTTGCAAACATATTTTATTTTTTGCATTATATCTACTGTATCCCAACTTTACTATAGCTTATATCCTCCAATACAAACCATAGATTCATCGAAATAAGCACACAATGCAAAGAAAATAGAATCTGTCAAAAACAGAACAGTCTATGGTAATCGGGGAACCTCGTATACTTTTGTAACTCCAAAAATTCCGAAAAATTAGGACAACGTGGGAAATTTATATATCAATCATGTGTAAAACATTCAGAGCAGAAGCACGTTTCTATGATTTATAAATATTATTTCACTGAGCACAAAAGTTTTTGTTTTTCAACAAGATCAAATCAACTATCTCCCAACATGATTCCAAAGGCCTTCCTTGGCACAAACACTAAATAAAACACAAAAAACACAATCGTCACAGAGGCATAATTGTGCAAACACTCAAGAATAGAAAGAAAAAAATTATTCATTGGGTTGCCACCCAACAAGCACTATCGTTTTATGCCCCTAGCTAGGCATAAATAATTTTTAATGATGCTCGCATGAAGGAGAAGAATTGTAGCACAAAGAGAGCATCATAAAACATGTGACAAACACACTTAAGTCTAACATACTTCCTATGCATAGAAATTTTGTATGCAAACAAATTATCAAGACAAGAAACATCTTGCATATGCAAAGAAAAGGAATAAAACGTTAAAGATCTCATCATGACGAGAGGTAATTTAGAAACATGAAAATTCCTACAACCATATTTTCCTCTCTCATAATAATTACATGTAGGATCATAATCAAACTCAACAATATAGCTATCATATAAAATATTCTCAACATGATCCACATGTATGCAAAGTTGACACTCTTCCAAAATAGTGGGATCATCAAATAAAGTCATGACCTCTCCAAGCCCACTTTTATCAAAAATTTCATAAGATTGATCATGCTCCAAAGTAGTGGGATCATTATTACCTAGAGTTGACACTCTTACAAATCAACTTTCAATATTATCGCATACATATACGTCATGAGTCTTAAATAAAATTTTAGGATCATAAGAATCATTATCACCCCAATCATGATCATTGCAATAAGTAGTGGACATATCAAAATTAGCATCCCCAAGCTTGAAGTTTTTCATATCTTTAACACAATTGACATTAATATAATTTATAAATCTCAAGCAAACTTCATAAAGATAATCTCAATTTATAAATTACTTCGTTTAACACTTCATCACAATTTTCAGATTCATAAATCTCAAGCAAAACTTCATAAAGATAATCTATTGAACTCAATTCACTAGCAATTGGTTCATCATAATTGGATATTTTTAAAACATTAGCAAGTGGATGAGGATCCATAACAATAAATTTTAGCAAGCAAAGATGCAAGCAAATAGAAGGCACATGGCAACACAAGCAAACATGAGATCTGGCGAGAAAAAGGCAAACAAAAAGGAAGGCGAATAAAACGACAAATTTTTGTGAAGTGGGGGAGAGGAAAACGAGAGGCAAATGGCAAATAATGTAAATTTCAAGGAGATGAGATATGTGATTAGGAACCTGGTAGATGCTGATGATGTCTCCCCGGCAACGGCAGCAGAAATTCCTTTTGATGTTGGCTTGAACTACGTCGGTATTTCCCCAAAGAGGAAGGGATGATGCAGCTCGGCAACGGTAGGTATTTCCCTCAGTGATGAGACCAAGGTTATCGAACCAGTAGGAGAACTAAGCAACACTACATAAACGGTACCTGCACACAAAGAAAAAATACTTGCAACCCGACGTGTTAAAGGGGTTGTCAATACTTTTCGGGTAACGGCGCCAGAAATTGGCGAGTTGACGGGAGATTAATTGTAGTAGATTGGATAAACGAAAATAAAAGCAAATAAAATTGAACGAGGTACTTTTGGGTTTTTGATAATATAGATCTGAAAATAAAAGTTGCAAATAAATAAAAAGGCAAATAGCAAAATAGATCTGAAAGTATATGATGATAAAATAGACCCCGGGGTTGTAGATTTCACTAGTGGCTTCTCTCAAGAAAAATCGCATACGGTGGGTAAAACAATTACTGTTGGGAAATTGATAAAACTTCAAATAATTATGACGATATCCAGGCAATGTTCATTATATAGGCATCACGTCCAAGATTAATAGACCGACTCCTGCCTACATCTACTACTATTACTCCACACATCGACCGCTATCCAGCATGCATCAAATGTATTAAGTTCATGCAAAACGGAGTAATGCAATAAGAACAATGACATGATGTAGACAAGATCTATTCATGTAGGAATTAGACCCCAACTTGTTATGCTTAATGGCAACGATACATACGTGTCAGTTCCCCTTCTGTCACTGGGATCAAGCACAGTAAGATCGAACCCATCACAAAGCACCTCTTCCCATGGCAAGAACAATCAATCTAGTCGGCCTAACTAAACAAAGATTCGACGAAGAAATACGGGGCTACAAGTAATCATGCATATAAGAGATCAAAAGACTCAAATAACTTTCATGGATAAAAACATAGATCTGATCATAAACTCAAAGTTCATTGGATCCCAACAAACACACCGCAAAAAGAGTTACATCAACTCCAAGAGATCATTGTATTGAGAATCAAAAGAGAGAGAGGAAGCCATCTAGCTACTAAGTACGGACCCCTAGGTCTACAATGAACTACTCACGCATCATCGGAGAGGCACCAATGAGGATGATGAACCCCTCCGTGATGGTGTCTCGATTGGATCTGCGGTTTCTGGAACCTGCGGCGGCTAGAATTGATTTTAATCAACTCCCCTAGGGTTTCTGGAATATTGGTGTATTTATAGAGCCGAGAGGTGGTGCGGGAGGCCATCGAGGTGGGCATAACCCACCAGGGCGCGCCTGGGCCCCCAGGCATGCCCAGGTGGGTTGTGCCCCCCTCGGGGCACCCCTCTAGTTCTTATTTGGCCCATATTGTGTCTTCTGGTCCAGAAAAAACCACCAAAAAGTTTCGATGCGTTTGGACTCCATTTGGTATTGATTTCCTGTGAAGTGAAAAAAACAAGCAAAAAACGGCAACTGTCCCTGGGCACTATGTCAATAGGTTAGTCCCAAAAAATGATATAAAGTTGCTATAAAATGATTGTAAAACATTCAAGAATGATAATATAACAGGATGGAACAATCAAAAAAATTAGATACATTTGAGACGTATCATTGTCCATCTCTCATTGTCCATCTCTCAACATTAGCGAAACAAGTGGCTCGCTAGATGGCTGACTTGTGTTTCTAAAAATCTAGCCACTCGGCAACCTTCTTTGGATAAATCTCATTGGGAGGCTTCTCACTATCACCAATCAACTTGTCTATTTTATCGGAGTGCTTCAGAAAATACTCATTTAGCCTGTAAAAGATATATTCCGCTATTGCCGTCACCAGCAACTGACTGGCACCCTTCAAGACAAATTTGAAGCACTCATCAAGATTGCTTGTCATGTCACCATATCTCATGCCTCCTTCATCACATGCCTGTGACCACTTGCGTCTCTCATCAATATTCCTTTCTAGGAAATCTTTCCCACCTTCATTTGCCTTCTCATAGATTTTGTTCAAGCGTTTCGTGAACGACTGAACGGAGAAGCCTACACATGCGGAGTTAAGATTCTTGCAAAGATCCTTCTTCTTACAATCCCTGTAAAAGTTTGCAACAAAGTGCCTCATACACCATCGGTGGTGGAGCCTCGCATGCCCTGGAATGTGAATATCCACGGTCTTCAATATGCCTTGGTGACGATCGGATATTATGCATACCTCCCTATTCGGTTGAATTGCAGTGCTCCTCACAAGTCTCATGAACCATTCTCAGTTGTCTTGGTTCTCCATGGACACCAAAGCAAATGCCACAAGCAACACCTGATCATTAGCATCATCTGAGATTGCTATCATGAGTGTGTCGTTGTATTTGCATGTCAAGAATGTTCCATCTATAGACAAAATCGGACGACAATGCTCAAAAGCTGCAATGCATGGGCCAAACGTCCAAAAGGCACGACGGAACACTCCTTCAATATCTTGGACATAGTGGTACATTCCTGGGTTTCTATAGGACATCGCTTCCAATAACCTGGGTAGGATGTTGTACGCCTCTTCCCATCCACCATACAACATTCTAAGAGCGACTTGCTTGGCCTTCCATGTCTTCCCGTACTTGACCTTATATCCTATCTTCAACCCAACTCATCAACCACTTAACTTTAATGGTTAGATCCTTGGCTATATGTTTCTGGTATTTATAACAGATGAATTCCGAGGTTAGCTGACGATGTGTCTTCCATGCTTCTACGGTTGGCGGTGTGCATTGGTGAGTGGCTTGCAACTGGTTATCTTTCACCAACATCTTTCGTGAGTCTTCCATTGACTTTCCATTTGCATCTTTCTACCTCACATTTCATGATGTATCTCTCGTTGTAGTCCGCGTGAACAACTATGAAAGGCCTGTGGTGTTTGACAGCATACTCACACAACAAAATCTTGAATTCTAGCATGTGCTCGAACATCAACACTTTCCTTGGGTAAGACATCGAAATCTCGTCGGGTGTACTACTTGGGAACTGTCTAGCCTCAATTGTCTTGCTCATGCCACTGTCGACTATAGCCTTATCTACAAGGCTAACATCCCAAAACAAGGGAACTTTGTTATCCCTACCGATGATTTTTGTGTACCACTCCACTTCTTTATCGGTGAGGCCATCCTCGTCCAACTCATTCAACGGGCCTTCATCATCCGAGTCATCCACACAAGCACGCCGATAGACAATGTCAGGATCCATGTGCTTATGCCTTAGTTGAGCCTCTATATCACCAACAATGTTGTGGTGCCTCTCATACTCTTTGTCGGAGTCACGACCATCATCATTGATCGGTGAACTACCTCCGAACTCATATTGGGGATACTCATTGGATTCCACTTCAACTTTATGATTAACAATAGGCCGCACACTACTAATCAGGCTCACATCATCTACTAAGGTTTGGTTCAAGTCAACATGAAAGAGAGGAGCCTTGACCACCTTACTTGCAAACACTTCGAGTGACTTGACAGCCGAGGATGCAACAACCTCCTTATATGCAACCCAATACAAATTGGACTTTATAGGCACTATCTTCATTCAACATTTGTGTGCCGACCCAACATCATATCTTCCTACTAATTCAACTTGGTCACTTGCATCCACCCACTTTAATCTTATCCGTGTTTCTTCCACAACCTCTTCATAACTAGGACTACTCTCAAGAAATATCAACACTTCCACATACTTGTCAACAATTTTTACATTCATGAATGCCTCTTTGTCAGCATAATGAATATTCACAATCTTGCCCATCTAAAAAAGGGGAACATAATTACAACAAATGAACAATGCTACACATACCACAATGCTAACAAAACCACTAAGAACAACTTTGTCCATCCAAATTAAGCATTACCCAAACCCTAACCCTAAACACTACAAAAAAAGACACATCCGTGACATTTTGGGCCAAATGAAATTTTTTTCTGTCATACATATGACACTTCTATGACGATAATTGTGACAAAACCCGGTATCATCATAGATGTGGTGGGCTCCTACTTCGATGACAAAAAAATGACCGAAAATGGGCTTTTCATCCTGGGCGGGCCGGAGACGCAGCTGCATGACATTCTTTGGGCCGTCCATGACGAAAAAACCGTGGTAGAAGCGAGGGGAAGGAAAATTTTGGGGAGTTGCCGGTTACGGTGGGAGGTCGGGAGACAAGCATTGTGTGTTTCTCTTGTACACATACGCGCGTGTGTTCGAGGCGTTGGCTCTAACTGAACCCGAGCGAGGTGTTGGGCTCTAACTGAACCCGAGCGATTGCACTGCAGGCTACGCGTTACTGTACCCGAGCGATCGATCGATGGCTGTTAACTGAACCCGATGGAGCGATTCCTTCGCTACTGCTGCTAACTGAAGTCGATCGATTGGATGAACAGTGAGCGTTGCAGGGGGGTTGGATGAACAGTGAGCGGTGGCGTTGCCTCTAGATGAACAGGACCCTGTGGTGTGGAGGGCTGGATGAATAGTAGACGGTGGAGGGGTGGCCGTGGAGGGGTGGTTGAAGAGGACCCCGTGGTGTGGGGGCTGGATGAACAGTAGACGGTGGAGGGGTGCCCGTGGAGGGGTGGTTGAACAGTAGCCGGTGGAGTAGCGCACGGTGGAGGCTGGATGAACAGGAGCCCGTGGAGGCTGGAGGACGTCGACGGTAGCCCGTGGAGGCTGGAGGAGGTCGACGGTGGAGATGAACAGTATCCCGTGGAGTCCCGTTTTGCGGTACGCCACACCCCTCCCCCTGTTTCGACCGTAGCGCTCCAACACAAGTCTGTTTCGTCCGTTTTGCGGTACGCCACACCCCTCCTGATCAACAGGACCCCCGTTTCGACCATAGGAGGTCCGTTTCCTCCGTTTTGTGGTACGCCACACCCCTCCCGATCAACAGGACCCCCGTTTCGACCGTAGGAGTTCTGTTTCCTCCGTTTTGCGGTACGCCACACCCCTCCCGATCAACAGGACCCGGTTCCGAACATGTCCGGTCGAACACAAGGCCGTTTCCTCCGTTGTGCGGTACGCCAGGCCTTGTTTCCATCGCCTATTCTGTCCAAGCCCTCCCGATGAACACGACCACGCATTCCGTTCCGACCCAGCCGGTTGGATCCCACGCGTTCCGTTGCCTCCCGATGAACACGACGCATTCCGTTGCCTCCCCATGAACAAGACGCATTCCGTTGCCTCCCCATGAACACGACGACGACGCTGTTTCTCCGTTCCAACACAGCCATGTACGTATGCGTGAGTAGGCGTTCGAGACCCTGCCCGTATGTACGCACGTGGCCGTATTTTCTTTCTTGCACCCTCGCCGTTGTACGTACGTGTACATGCTACGTACGCGCCTCTACTACGACACGTGCGCGCCTCTACATCCACTAGTATATATATACGTACACGTTCGCGACCAGAATGACAACGCTACGTACGCTTCGACCAGGTGGGTCCCGACTGTCAGGCACTTTCTTGCCTGCGAAGATGTAGCTGGTGGGTCCCAGCAGTCAGGGGGCGAATCATTTTGTTTTTTTTGCCCGGGCGCACTTCCCTGCGTGCGAAGATGTAGCTGGTGGGTCCCAGCAGTCAGGGGGGCGAATTGTTTTGTTTTTTTTTGCCCGGACGCACTTCCTTGCGTGTGAAGATGTAGCTAGTGGGTCCCAGCAGTTAGGGGGGAAACGTTTTTTTCGCGAAATATGGTGGCCCGTCCGGTGGGTCCCCGCTGTCAGGCGGAGGAATAATTATTTTGCGCGTAATAAGAAGGCACTTCCTTGCTGCGGCCGTGGACCCAGCTGTCAGCCTCTCCACGTACAGTCCACGTCTGATGGAAGTCGTTCCTTGACCACGTTGACCACGCCGCGCCGAGAGCACCAAGGCGGTGGACGACGGCGAGGCCTAGGAAGGGGACGAGGCGGAGCCAGGGAAGATGCGGCAGTGGATGCCCACGCGTAGAGGAGTACGAGGGTTCACTGGTTCGCTGCGGTGTGAGGCTGCCGTCACCGCAGAATAATAGGGGGGGTGTGTGAGTAGAGGGATGGCCTGGCCAGCGGTGGGAGTAGTAGGGGGCGGTGAGACCTCTGCCGCATCGCAGCCGGCAGCGGGAGGCAGGAGCACGAGGCACAACCGACGCTGGTTTGGGAAGCTGGAGCAAGAAGACCAGAGGTTGAAGAAGCACTACGGCCGTTGGATGGACATCGTACGGTCACTGGAGCTAGAATCGTGCATATTGACTAAGTTGACAAAGCCCTCCGTCCCCGTCAACTTAGTAGGCCCACAAGTCAGCCTGCCACTATACTGGGTCCAAGCTAACAGGGGGAGTATTCATTATTTTCCCACCAGAGGATGAAGGCACTTCCTTACGGTGGGTCCCTGATGTCAGCTGGAGGAATCATTATTTTGCGCGTAATAAAGAGGCATTTCCTTGCGTTCGGCCGTGGACCCAGCTGTCGTCCTCTCCACGTACAGTCCACTTCAGATGCATGTCGGTCGTTGACCACGTTGACCAGGCCGCGCCGAGAGCACCAGGGCGGTGGACGACGGCAAGGCCTAGGAAGGGAACGACACGGATGCAGGGAAGACTCGGTAGTTTTTTCCCACGCGGAGGGGAGTACAATTGTACGAGGGTTTACTGGTTCGTCTGCCATCGCCGGAGAATAACAACAGGTGTGAGTGAGTAGAGGGATGGCTAGGCCAGCGATGGGAGTACGGTGGGGCGGTGAGGCCTGCGTGGCAGCACAGCCGGCCGCGGGGAGGAGGGAGCTGGCAGTCCCGCCGGCGCTTGTTTGAGCGGCTGGAGCAGGAAGAGCAGAGATTGAAGAAGCACGACGGCCGTTGGATCGACATCCAACAGTCACTGCTTGTGCGTCAACCTTCTTTTTAGGAAAGCCTCAAATCTGTGGAAAACAGCATACAACCCATCTGCCATTATTTCTAATAATTTATAGCCCATTTGCTAATTCTTAAAGGTTTTTTTGTAGCCCATATTCTTTTTGTTAGCATTACAGCCCATTTGCTAATTCTTAAGGTTTTTTTTGGAGCCCATATTCTTTTTGTTAGCATTACAGCCCATATTGTGGCCATGGTTAAAAAATTATACGAAATTTTGCATATTTCGGTGCGGTCCGAACTGTTTTTAATCCCGAAATTTCGACTCACAATCAAACTGATTTTAAAAATAAATGTATATGAATATAAAATCCAACAAATTCTCCATGCATAAAAATTAATGTAATTTAAAATCTCGAAATGAAAAAAAACATATTTGAAACTAATTGTCGGTTTGATGTGTTTTAAAAATGTACAGCCCATTTCTCATTACTGATGGGCCATTTTCTCGGCCAGCCGAATGAAAGCTCTCCTCGTCTTGAAAGATTTGTAGCCCAACAGGCCTGACAAAGTGACTTACTTGGCAAATCACAAAAAAACTGGGCTGTGGCCGTGGACCCAGCTGTCAGCCTCTCCATGTACAGTACTCTTCCGATGGAATGTCGTTGACCATATTGACCACGCCGTGCCGAGAGCACCAAGGCGGTGGACGACGACGAGGCCTAGGAAGGGGACGACGCAGAGCCGGGGAAGACGCGGTAGTGGATGCCCACGCGTAGAGGAGTATGAGGGTTCACTGGTTCGGCTGCGGTGTGAGGCTGTCGTCGCCACAGGGCCTGGCTAGCGGTGGGAGTAGTAGGGGTGATGAGGCCTCAACGGCAGCACAGCCGGCCAATGGAGGCAGGAGCAGGCGGTCTCCCCGGTGCTAGTTTGGGCGGCTGGTGCAAGAAGAGCAGCGATTGAAGAAGCAGCAGGACCGTTCGATTCGAATCCAATGGTTACTGCTGCTAGAATCGCTTGTTGACTAAGTTGACAAGCCGTGCGTACGCATCAACGTAGTAGGCCCACAGGTCAGCCTCCCAACCAGTCCGCCCCAGATGTCAGTGGGAGGAATCATTTTTTTTCGCGTAATAAGGAGGCAGTTGATTGCCTGCAGCCAGGCCAGCGGAGGGAGTAGGGTGGGCCGGGGAAGCCTGCGCGGCATCACAGTGGGCCACAAGAGGAGGGAGCAGGCAGTCCCGCCGGCGCTAGTTTAGGCGGCTGGAGCAGGAAGATTGTGGCATGTACAGCCCATTTGCTATTATTTTATAATTTTTTACTCATTTTCTAATTCATATGGAATTTATTGCAGCCCGTTTTCCATTTTTAGAATTGCTGGCCATTTTCTGGTCAGTACCAGGGTCAAAAAATTAACTAAATATGTGGTAAATTTTGAAAATTCGCAAATTTTTGGTGGGGAACAAAATATTCTTAATCCAAAAATTAATAGCCATACTAAAACAAATTTAAAAATAAATTAGTACTATGTCATGTTAAATCCAATGAAATACGTATAAGATATCAGTGAAGAACAAAATTCAAAAAAAACTAATATCCCATTTGCTATAAATTTTTTGGAATTTTCAACCCCTTTTGATATTACTTTTAACAGACATTGACCATACTTTTTGGCCAGCACGGAATGCATCCCTCCTCGTCTTGAAAGATTTGCAGCCCAGTAATTCGGAGAAAACAAATAGGCCTAGCTTGGGTATTCTTCAAAAAAGAAATACTGGGCTACCTATTTTCCCAAAGAACTAGTGCATGAGCATTTAGCTTTATTTATTTATTTACTTATTTATGTTTAGGGGACCATGAGCATGTACCTGGGCCGGATTCATGTGAGAGCCTCCCTTCCAGTTAATTATGGGCTTCTCTATTGGGCCTTCATCAGTGGGCTGCATGTTATCAACAAGTGGAAAATGTGTTCCGTACGAAAAATAGTATGAGCTACGTACGGTACGGGGCACTAAAGGATCGAACCGTGTAACGACTTCCAAAACAACACATTTATTCAACCAACAGACGAAATATACTACTGATTGTACATTGAAAATAGCAGCAGCAGCAACCAAGGATGGGGGTGCAACAGAAGCAGTAAGCAGGCCAGAAGAGTGAAGACGCAGCTCTCTCTTCCAAACCAAACATCAGCCATCATTACAAAAGGGCTACCAAAAAAGAACAAGTGTATGCATCAAACTAAATAAAGATCCTACTACACCAAGTGTACGCATCTAACTAACTGGCTCAGTCAGACGTTACTATTTATTAAGCTGTGGAGATTGGCTGACGACTTGAACTAGATGGGTGCCTGACGGGGGAAACTCCAGCCAGCAGGTCGACGTCTGATACTTGCGACCCTCCCTCCTACTTTGGGCTGCAGAGCATGGCGGCACATATCAGGGTATGGTGCATGCAGAGACGCATGGTATGCTGTGTACACACAGTTTTGCCTGATGAACGAAACCGCGCTGCCATCATGATCCTTGCCGTCGGTTATCTCCTGGTTAATCGGATAATTCAGTCCGACAAACAGAGAGCGTGTACCAAGGCTACTTACTAGCCTCCAGTCAAAAATTCCTGAAGGCCCAGAGAAGCTGGGATCCTGCTCAAAGACCTTGCAGTGACTGTAATTGTATTACACGAAACAACACGTCCGGTACGTGCGAACGATCATCAATCTTTCGCCGTCATCTGATCGAGCCAGGAACCACCTGCAATTGCCACGTCGCTTTTCTTTGAAAGGCTCTGGGATTAGGAAGGGTAGGAACACCAGGCGGGCTACAACATCATATCAAGTTGGAGTCAAATAAAAAAGGGCTCTTGATTTAGTCAATCTTAAGAACAACATGTTATGAGCATGAATATTTTTTCAGTAAATGTTGACAGTAATATAAGCAAGCCATCATGATATCATAGGAAAGTAACATACTGCTGTAACAGCCGTTTGTAGTGATGACTGGAGTAGGCCAGCAATACGTCCAGCCATAGAAGGAGTTGACAGCGTAAATGAAGCCCTTGTGTTCAATGGCATCAGAGAACCATGGAGGATGTATGATCCTGCGATGGACGTGCAGATTTATCCACTTACCGCAGTGACCCAGTACATACCGTTAATGTAGCTGAGGCTGACGGGGATCGGATCACAGTTAAGGGGGTTGATGCTCGCCACCCTATGATCGTTATGCTGCGTGACACGCCGTTTTTGAAGATCAGGCGGCATCAGCAAGCAAGGAGCTGTCTTAAAAAGCTCCGGCCTGAGGGCTTTGAGTAAACGGTATAGCCCCGACGAGCACGCGGCGAGCGGCATGGTACTGAGATTGTCCACATGCGAAACAATGAGCTTGATTACCTCTGTGGGGAGTGAATTCCAGCCACTCTTTCGGCGGACGCTGCTCGGTTCTGCCATTGTTAGTGCTTGGGTTTCGGACGAGGGGGGAGGCGCCTTAGCGGGGATGGAAGCTTGGATGAGATTATGTGCGGACAAAGATGTAGAAGCGAATATGTGCCGCGGGAAGTGGAAAGGTGATGATGACTACAGCACGCCGCTTGACTTACGAGACACATACCAGCAGCGTAGGGTCATATCGATGCCAGACAACTTGCTTGAGTGATCATAGTACTGGTACTCCCTACAGTACCTACTACAGTACTATGCCCTAGCTTGCTAGAGTAGAGTAGTAGAGTAGGACTCTGCTCTACTACTAGCACCGGAGGAGTAGTATATTCTAATCTAAAATAGTTACAAACTTCAATGCCCGAGCGTGGAACGACTATGAACCGTGCTCAAAGACCGTGTCTACGTGGTGTTTGGACTTATATGCAAAAAAATAGCAAGATGCCCATGCATTGCACGGCACACCATCATCACCAACTCGGTTTTTTTCTACTCCTACTCCTATAAAAGACTCAATTGGTGATGATGGAGGCGAGGAGGCGTGTTCAGCCGGGCGTGCAGCGGACGGCGCAGCACTATTCGATTTGCTATAAAAAAAAGTAGTAGAGATAGAGACATCGGGAGGAACACGAGGTTGTGGGAGATAAGAATGAACGAGGCAAGGCCTTATCTGTAAATGTGGAGAGAGGTGCGGGTATCTTTTGTAAAAGGGATAATTAGATTTATGCCCCTAGTTGAGTCCCACTCGGCTGTTTTACCCCTAATTTCCAAAAGTCACCGGTTTTATCCAAATCACTTCGCTCATCTTATGCTTTTGCCCTTTGACCTTTTGATCATCAGTTTGAAAACTTCATAACTAATTCATACTAAATCAGAAAAATGCAAATAGGATACCAAAATGTTTGTAAAAACATCACCTATATGTCAGTATCATTTGCATTCATGAAAAAAGTGTTGGAAAGTGTCCATCCGAGTTTTAGCTCTTATGATACCACCATGAACAGTAAAATCTAAAAGAAATAAAAAAATCAAAAAAAATGTGGTGGCAAAGAATGACAAATGTTTTAAGTGCTTGCCAAGTTTCATCAGGGAATGACATTCGTGGATGTCGTGGCAAAAAAAAACAATTAGCACTCCAAAATAGATTATCTTTTTGCCACGACTTCCATGGATGTTGTTCCCTGATGAAACTTGGCAAGCACTTAAAACATTTGTCATTCTTTGCCACCACATTTTTGTTTCGAATTTTTTTTATTTTACTATTCAGGGTGTTATCATAAGAGCTAAAACTCGGATGGGCACTTTCCAACACTTTTTTCATGAATGCAAATGACACTGACATATAGGTGATGCTTTTCTGAACATTTTGGTATCTTATTTGCATTTTTCTGATTTAGTATGAATTAGTTATGAAGTTTTCTAACTGACGGTCAAACGGTCAAAGGGCAAAATCATAAGGGGAGCAAAGTGACTTGGACAGAATTGGTGACTTTTGGAAATTAGGGGTAAAACAGCTGAGTGGGACTCAACTAGGGGAATAAATCTAATTATCCCTTTGTAAAATTGTCATAGTTGGCTTTCTATCCGTCAGATATAGATCGGACGGTCTATATTACAAGATGGCAGGCATACCATCATCACCAACTCGGTTTTCTATAAGAGTAGATATATATAGATATAGATAGATAGAGACTAGGGAGTACTAGTAAGGACACCATCTACTGCTTCGTGTGCTACTCCTGCGCTCCATTCGGCGGCCGCAACATCCCCTACAGCTACTCCCTCCTGCGCTCCATTCGGCGTGCGCTGTTGAAATCTGGGGAGCGCACTCTCGCTACTGCTGGAAGCCACGACTTCACCGACGACGACTTCTTCCCCGACCTCGGCAACCTCTTCCTCAACGACATGGGCGACAACCTCAACGCCAACGGTGCTGCTCCCGTTGCACCGTATGTGTTTCTGTCCTTCCTATTCGAAATCGTGGTAGAATTCATGTTTCTACTCTGTATCCTACTACTATGCTAGTCCACATAATTAGTTTCATCTCTGTTATAGCCGTCATTATTTATTTTGTGCTTATACAGATTAAATCTCGTAGTAACTTGCTCACATATTCAACTGGCGCAATGTCCCCTACAGCCACTCCTGTTTCATAGATGGCCTGGTCGATGCCTCCAAGGAGCCCTTCGTCCACTGCTGTGAGTGCCCGATGCCGTTTTGTGGCTCGCCGGCGGACATGGTGCATCACCTCACGGATGCGTGCAGCGGTCACTGCTGGCCCTTGGCGGAGAACATCAAGTACGACACGTGCTACCGGTTCACCATGCCGGAGTCGCTGGAGGATCACCGCCGCCTGCTAGTCTCGGAGGAGGACGGCAGCATCTTCCTCTTGATTGTGGGCACCGGCGAGGCCCGCGCAGGCTGCCGCCCTGTCTCTGTAATGTGCGTCAGGGGCGTCGCCGCTGACGCTGACACTGACACGAGGCAGATGTACGGGTGTGTGGTCAATGTTACTACCCCTCCGGGCACATGCGGCGAAACTGGCCTCATCGGACAGACTTGGACTCTAAGGAGCTGGGACTATCCCGCCAATGTGGACTTGGAAAACCCATGGCATCCGTTCCATCCTTTACCCGCCGACTCGTTGCACGGGGACTCCAAGGAGGTTCACCTAGACATACGCATTATCAAGTGCGCTTAGAAAACATGTAGTGTGTGTGTGTGGGCGCTTATGGCCCGTGTCATTGCCTCTTTTGATTCTGTAAGCTTGTCGTTAAACTTGAGTGGCTTTCGCCGCAGTCCTTCCTTTGAATTGCTCCTCTCAGTGAGTTGATGTAAGACACTTTGGGTTTCATTTGATAATGGAACCGGGGAGGAGCCTCCCTGTTCTTCTAAAAAAATACGCATTATCAAGTTAAATGTTGATCATTAGTCTTTGCTCAATGTAATCCGCTGTCTAAGCATATGGAGACTTCCATGCAGGATCTTGCTTTATTGGAGTATCGCGCATGAATAAAAGTGTATCCGTCTATGGTTTAGTCTAGAATCTTCCATGTATGAATTTTTACTACAGTACTGGTGAAAGACTTACGATGAACCATTTCTTACATCTCCTCTGCCCCCTTGCAAGTCATCCTGATTTAATCCCTCCGTCTAGGTGTATAAGGGCATGCTTAATATTACTTAATAGTATAGCCAACTATTGACTATAAGAAAGTGCCATGTCATCTGTAGCCAACATGTATAACAATCGATACTCAAAAACTAATTCTTAAAGATCATTTCTTGCAAAGCACAATAAGTGTTATTTCTTCACAAGTTTTGGATGCAGGTTGAACAGTTGAAAGCTTTTGTTTGCAAAAGATACCTTTTTATCTATTTCACCCGTATGTTTGTGAGCTCTAGAGATGAGATAATATCCGAAGAAACCTATCGATACCCGTTACACATGAGATGAACCCCACATCCTTTGTCAAAATAAACAACTCCCCGATCAATGCATTTCACTCTTCGGTGCAACGCACGGGCACCTTACTACTATAGATTAGTACGACAAAAAATTGAACTAACGTTATATATAGTACGATAAATTCTGATGCATGTCACCTAAAATTATATCATTCAAAACTATGTTCAAATACGAATCCAATGATATAGTTTTTGTTGACATGCACTAACATTTTGTCAGTTAAATCTTCAGTCAAATTCAATGGGGGACTAATAAACCACGACCGATGTAGTACAAGTGTAGAGGGCGGCGCTGCACGGGAGTCTCACCTCTCACTCGTGGCGTGGCAGTAAAGCCGTCATATCACAAAACCCAACCACTCCCAGTAATAAGTGGCCTGGTAAATAAACGGACAAGTAACCATCACATCCCTCCGTCTTTTTTGCATTTCATCTCTCTGCATTTACTTTCTCCGGTTCATCTCCCACACTCGATCCCTAGCTACTACTCCTAGGGCCAGTTCTTTTGGCGGCTTCCCCAGCTTTTCCCACAAGACTAGTCACAGTGGAGAGTAACAATAAGGCGCCTCACTCATTTATTTGGGCTTCTAAACTACTACTCCGTCTTGGTTTATTCCTCACCATTGTAATTTGTGCTAAATTTTGACCAAAGATTTATCTGATAAAATGTTACTCAAAAAACTTAGGCGCGGTGCATCTAGGTGTGTAAGTCATCTTACGAAAACCAAATAATCCCAAAACACTTAGGCACGGTGCATTAACTTCTACCTCGTTTCTTGTTTCTTGACATATCAACCAATAAGAGATAAAGAGTGTGCATGCTTTTAATGACTTGAGATATCAAACACGACATGCAATGGTTAGTTCATTGCATGCAATACTATTAATTAGCAAATAAACATTAGTGTTTCTCGTTTTCTCCTCCTCCTTGGTCACGGTGCACAGCCTAAGATGACTTACTCACCAAGACGGATAGAGTAGTGCATGTGACATGCACTAACATTTCATTAGTCAAATTTATGATCAAAATTTGACACCGATTACAATGGGGACCAATAAACCAGGACGGAGGTAGTAGTTATGGGATTACTAATCTAGAAGCCTAAAAGAACTGGCCCTTGGTGCTCCTACTAGTAGTAGTACTCACGTTGGAATCGTTTCACAAGCTTGACTAGTGTTGTTTTTCAACTTTTACAAAAACCGCATCGTAATGTTAAAACGTGCATTTGCACGTACATAAATAATAGTAGTACTCCCTCCATCTTCTAGATGTACAAATCTTCCCTCCTTCTTGGTCAGTGTCCACAACCAAAGATGACTTATTGACCTGGACGGAGGGAGTAGAAAAGTCTGCAAGCATATATCGAGAGAGACGTGTAGTCCGATAGTACATAGTAAAGTTCGGGATAATACACAACGTTTCCAAACTTTCCCTTTTACATAATTAAGGACGCTAAAAATTCCTGAACGTTCGGGATTTATCATTTGCGTCCCAAAACTAATGAGATCGCCTTACAAAACAAAAACTATACTCCTCCTAAAAGCCACGACGCTCGCAGGAGCGCTTGCAGCGTGCCACTAGTGCCCCGGTGCGCGGCCGTTTCCCAGCGCACCGACACAACGCCTCTTCCTCAGCCTCGCAACTCGCGAGGTGCTGATTGGCGGCTTGCCAGCAGGCGAGCGCGATCTCACCGGTGTGGTGATCCGGCGCCAACAGGTACTCCTCCTGGCTGGAAGCGTGCACCCGGTCCACGTACCGCCAAGCGTAAATGAGGCGCTTGGGCCCGACTGCACTCAGGGCGTTGGCACGGGCGTCCTCCGCCACCCTCACGGCCCTCGCACGAGCATTCTACCAAAGAACCAATTGCTTGACTCTCTCAGACGCGACATAGATCTCCCAGAAAGCTTGTAGCGCGGTGCGCTTCTCTTCCTCGGCCTTCTTCTCTGAGTCTATTTTGGCACGCTCTGCTGGAGGCAAAGCCTCCCACAAGGCGAGACCCATTTCTTGCCAAAGCTGCTCAAGGCTGGGGGGGCTCGGCGGGCAACACGGCGTTCTCCTCGTAACGAGGAGCCGACGAGTCCTCCAACGCGCGTGCTGGCGAGATTGGGAACACCGACGCGTCCACCTCGACGTGTCGCGGCGAGGAGCGGAACGCCAACGCGTCCTCTTCGACTAGTGGCGGTGAGGAACGGAACAGCGACGCATCGCGTCGCGCCGAGGAGCGGAATGCCTACGCGTCCTCCTCGAATAGTGGCGGCGAGGAATGGAACGGCGACGCGTCGCGTACCAGCGAGGAGCGGAACACCGATGCGTCCTCCTCGACTAGTGGCGGTGAGGAACGGAACGGCGATGCGTGACCGTCCGCGCGGTGCAGCGAGGGGCTCCTAGGGCTTGGGAGGGGCGATGCCATGGTGGTCGACGTGAGAGGGAGGGGGAGGAGATAGCGATGAACATGAACGTGAGGGGGAGGAGATAGCGATGTCGTGGGAGGCGCATTATTTATAGCGAGCAATGGCACACCTACGTAAGATATGGACTGAGCTGCACTGACTTAACTGCAGGTCTAGTTGCGTCACTGACATGTGGGCCAGTACACTGCTGGGCATGTATGTCAGTGACCCAATGCACCTGAAGTTAAGTAAAAGCTACGTGGGCATATTTGTTGGAGTAAATTACGGGGGAGCGAAGGGGTGGAAATATTGCTGGTCACAACGAATTGGACGAGCGTGGGGGAGGAGGGTCATGCATGTAGATTTTTTCACACACGGTGGAGTGGTGGGACCGCCGGAGGGAGAAGAAGAGTTTGGCAGGCATATTGTTTCCACACATGGAGAGGAAAAGATTTGGAGACGAACGGGCTTCCTGCAGGTATGGGGAACGGTGCATAATAAGTCATCTTGCATGCCGGGCTAGGTATAGTCTCAAGTCATTAAAAACATACACGCCCCACACATGTTCATATTTCAAGGTGCACTAAATTATTGCATGCGATGATTAAGGCTGGCCATAATGGTGGTATCTTAGCTGGTATCATGCACACGGGAATAGCAAACATGCTGATGTGGGAAAGAATTAAAGAAGAGAGGGGGGTTAGAGTAACTAGTGTTCATGCTTGCATTGGTAAACACATTTTTTTGTGAAGAACGACAGCATTAGTTGAGTACTTTTGCAGACTTCAAAAACTATTCCACCGCCTCTACTATCTTGCTAAGAGTAGGTGAAATTTTGAGTCGAGCCCTTTAAACAAGAAGGGAGGTAGTGGTACTCTAATAGCTAGGTTTGTAAGTCATCTTACGAAACCCAAATAATCCCAAAACACATAGGCACAGTGCATTAACTTCTACCTCGTTTCTCGTTTCTTGACATATCAACCAATAAGAGATGAGGGTGTGCATGCTTTTAATGACCCGAGACTATCAAACATGACATGCAGTTGTTAGTTCATTGCATGCAATACTATTTAATTAGCAAATAAACATTAATGTCTCTCGTTTTCCCCTCCTCCTTGGTCACGGTGCACAGCCTAAGATGACTTACTCACCTAGACGGAGGGAGTATCAACATTCACAATGTCAAATCAAAATTTTTACACTCATTATAAAACGTAGTTCTTATACTCATTATAATCAGTATTGTAGATATTGATATTTTTAGTATAAATTTGGTCGTGGGATTTCATTGATGCCTGTCAAAAGCGTAGAGGAAGTGGAGCTTAGGGATTGCATTGCCGGTCACTACATAGGTATTTCTCTTCATAATCCTGCAATTTTAGAGACTGATTGCGCTTTTGTGGTAGCGTCTCTTGCATCGGGGGACTATGACAGGTCTGCTATGCGTGACCTGAAGATGAAAGCATTGAGCATCTCGAACTTGATCAACAATCTTCAATTGTCAAAGATTAGCCGTTCGGCCAATAAGGTGGCACACTTAATCGCTAAGTATAGCTTTGACAATAGATTAGATGGTATTCTTGTAAATAACATACCGCCCTGTGTGGTGAATCTTGTATCGAATGAGTGTACTGGTGTGGCTGGTTAATTAATATAATGTGGTGTTCAAAAAAGTATATATTTGGTCAAACACTTTGCAAACGGTTGACGGGAGTAAAAAGGACCAGAGGGAGTATCATGCATGCGGAGTAGGCAAAAAAAATTGCTCATTTATAGCCGGTTGAAGTCTCAAAGGGCGCGACCGCATGAGGGAGGCGAAGGTCGTGGGAGCCGCAACGGTTGAGGGAATTAAGTGAAGTTACATCCACGCGCCGGCATGGCGTGCGAACAGGCAGAAGCTATACCGTCAGGTCTACGATATGGGTCTAGTAGACATGACATCTAGTGGGTCCCGCATAGTTCTTGAGAACTCTTTGGGGGCTTGCAGCCGTTTATCCACCGGGCAAGCCAGCAACCCCACGCCGTTCACACGCCCTACTCGTCCCCGTCTTCTACCTCACAACAGTTCGCTCCCACTCTTCCTGTCCTTTCACATTAGTTCGCTCCCAGTTTTTGCGGGGTACAATAGTTCAACTTCTCCTAACCCTCCTCCAAAATCCATGGCCTCCGGAATCTCCATGGTCGCCGCTGAGTACCAGGTTAGAGCCATCACCGGCGATCAGTTCATCGTCATATACACACGTGGATCCGCGACAGTGAATGCATGGCTTGCTCGCTTCCTACGCATGTTCAACAGTTCAACAGATGAGTGGGTCGCTGGGCTAGATGTTGAGTACACCACAGTCCTGGGACGAGAGAAGGATCTAAAGGACGAAGAGAGGAAGAAGCCTGCCGTGATCCAGGTTTGCGTACATAACATTTGCTTGGTCTACCACATATGCCATGCCGACGTTGAGTGCCAGGATTTTAAGAACTTCCTCAAGGACGAAAGAGTGAAATTCGTTACTGTAGGCTTTAAGAACGACAGAGATGTCCTGCGTCGGATAGGTCTTGTTGTAGGCCAGCCCTTCGATCTCCAGAAGGCAAGCCTGGTGTCCTCCTCTCAACCTTCAATGCTGGCCCTGGCAGCAGCCATGATTGATCCTTCGTACGCTAAACTGAAGAAACCTCATCACGAGTTTCATCATGCATGGGAGTCGAAGACATTAGATGAAGATCACATCCTGTACGCAGCAATGGATGCCTACCTTTGTTTAAATATCTACATGGGTTGGATGAAAAAGTAGAGCCCAGTGTCCGGTTCAAGCAAACAAGTGTCGGCGAAGAGGAAGAGGAAGAGGGACGAGGACGAAGTCGAGGACGTGGGCTCGGACTCCGAGTAGGTGGTAGTGCTGTCGCTCATGCTGGTTCTACTGCAGTGTCAAGCGGACTAGTTGCTTAGTTTATTTTCCAGGGTCTATTGTGCTGAGGCCCCAGCGGAACTATGTTTATGTTCTTTCTCGTTATTTGAACTCTTTAGTACGTAGAGTAGTACTAGTACTATGTCTTACTACTGTTCTTCTTGCAGTTGGTACTACTGTTGTATCTTCGTGTTCCTACTGTACTTAATACGTTTGTACTAGTAGTATAATTTGGGTCAGTCGATTTGTGAAAGAAGTTCGACGGAGCGAAGGAAGAAGACGGCAGAAGAGGTGGAAGAAGCCCTTCTAGACATCCATGTTGCATCAAACGGCTCACATGAGTCGACTGACCCAAATTGCTCCTTCAGATTGTAGGATCCACGTGGCATTCAAGGTCTCGAAGGTAGATTCCGCGTCCGCACCTGGTTTGCGGGCTCGACGCGCGCGCGACCGGCTTCCGCTGCGACAGCCACCATGCGCGCCTCCTCCGCGCGGGCGGAGAAGACAATGACATGCTAGTTCCTCCTCACCGGCGTGCTGGAGCACACGCTCGTCCTCCTCTTTGTACGCTGCGTGCATAGACGCGGATCCACCAGCTGCTCGCGTGCTTGGCAGCACGGCGGCATGGCAAGGAGGGACTGTAGACGGCGTGAGCGGGCGAGCCTTCGGCTTCATGGCACAGGGATGGCGGCGACACAGCGGTGATGGGCGAGAAATTGTTGGCCGGAGCAGGCGGGCGCCGGCATGCGCAACGGCGGCGGCGGCATATTGATGAGTGCGCGTATGGGAGCTTAATTTAGTTTTATATAAGGTTGGTCAAACTTCAAAGAAAACCGTACTAGTACACGTAAACATTAGACTTAGGCAGCGCTTTTATTAAAAAAATTGAAGTTAGTACCACAGCCACGATACGGAATCATGTGCAAGCGCGTGAACCGCGGCCGCGCGGTCGATCGAACGATGCGTCACCATGTCGCGCTCGAAGGACATCCACCGAACCTTTTTGTGTGTGTGAAAAGAATCATCGAAATATTACCCAAGTTTTTTTCCTGGGAAAGTTCTTGACGCTGCAATATTTCCATATATTTGAATTTAGCTCCAGTTTGTGTTTATTTGGATTTGGACGTTTTAGGTGCGCCCTAGTTTTTTTTAATACTTATTTTGTGTGTGTGACTGCGAGAGAACGTGTGTATGTGTCCCCCATATGTGTGTTGTGGCGGAAGGGCAATGTGGAGACGGTGTGCGTGTGATACAGACATAGAGAGGTGTGAATGTTCAAATGATCATGCATGAGTGAGACATGGATAGATGCCGATACGTTGTGTATACATGAGAGAACGGTATTCTAGTTTACTTGTGTGTGTGTGTGTGTGTGAGAGAGAGAGAGGAGCATCTGTAACACAACAACCATCTCTCTCGATTCGTCCGTCCCTCGCACAATCGCATGCAACACATGCATCAACGCGCACATTTTGACACCCTCACTCGGCCCCTGCCCACCTCAAGGCCCGCACAATCTCTTCGTGAATACCCATTTCTCTCCTTAGGTTTGTTTTGGCTCAATATCTGACACACACACACACACGCAACACAACACACACACACACACACTCCCCCGAGCACACAAGTCATCCCCATCCAAGGTTATACGGCGACCACTCTCGCTTGTGCTTCTTTGCACCCCAACATGCACAACACCTCAATCTTCAAACAGGGCATCGAGCAGATCGAAGACGGCGACCACACCGCGCTAGAGAATGCGGGGTCATTTGGAAGCAGGGTGATGTGACGACGGCTGACTGACTCCTCCCCCCACCCTCTCTCTCTCTCTTGCACAAAATTACCAATCCCTCTCTCCCCCGCACAAAATTGTCAATCCCTCAACCCATGAGATCCTTCCCCTCTCATCCATGTTTTTCTAGCTCTCTCATCAAACATGTTGTCTCTTCTCCTTCCACGTATACAGAATCTAGATGCACACACATCTCACGTATATTACATGTCTCCATCTTTCTCACAGACCTAATTTCTTCCTCTCTCTTTCTCTTTCTCTCTCTGTGTGTCTCGTTAGGTTTGTATCCTACTCCGTCGTCCACATACATACAATCTTTCCCACCCTATCTGCTCCATCTTCAAAAGCTCTCTCTGCACGTTTAATTCACACAATGGGATATGTCAAAATGTTGCTTCTATAATGGCTGATGTAGAGTTTTGGTTGTTTTTGTTGCAACCTACAAAGTAATAACTATGAAATGCATTTAGATTCTTATTTGACTGGGATTATGTGAGTTTGAGCATGTTGTGAAGTACTATAGACCTTGTATACATCTTGGGATTCGACAATGATTGTAACTATTGAATTGTATAGACCATTACATTCGAAGTCAATAGCCTAATATATTAATTTCACAATTTCAACAAATGATTAGTTCACTACAAACTAAGAAAACAAATGTGTACTCCCTCCGTTTTTATTTAAGTCCGCGTATTAGCATTGGTCAAAGTCAAGTTTTGTAAACTCTCAGAAAGCTTATAACAAAAAATATTAACATATACAATAACAAATAAATATCATTAGATTCATTATTGAATGTAGTTCCACATCATACATATTTATTATGGTAAATGTTTATATTTTTATATAAACTTGGTCAAACTTTAGGAAGTTTGACTTCGGTCAAACCTAATATGCATAGTTTACTACTACTACTCGCTAGTTGCTTAGCCGAATCACTCAACACACCACACGGGGAGTCCAGAGTCACAAAATTTTGAGGTCGGCGGGAAAATCTCCCGCGACCCTGATTCGAGTAGTGGGAAGTTACCATCATAGCCTTCGGAACAGGCCTACAGAAGACGCTTGGTAGGGGGCTGTTTTCGTAACTTCAGGTTCACCCTACCCAGCCAACCCCACCCCGGCACCCAGAGTAGTACACCTGAATACTCCCCATTTTCTATCCCCACCGCAAAATAGACTTCTCCACGGCACCGCAGCCTTCGTGCTCCTCCCCTTTACATCGGCGCACTCGTCCACCGCAGCGCATCTGCCTCATCGACGACCTCGTACGCCGCACTGGAGCCGGTCCACCGTCGTCGTTGTAGACGGAGCCTCTTCCCCGGCATCGTCTTCCACGGTCTCGGATCTGCTTCCCGGAAGCCGACGCCAAGCGCAAAAGTACCACTGTCATGGACAATGAACTGACTCCCGTTGCCGACCATGACTCACAGAGGCTGCCGCGACCATCGTTCTCCTCCTCGATTGGTAATGTGTGTATTGAATCACTTAGCAGTACATGTGCAGTTCCAATTTTGTTCATCCATACCCTTCAATTTTCCTAGGTGCTATTGTTCCCGTAAAAGTAATTGGTTATAGCCTCCATTGTCCAACAGAATATCAGCTTGTAATTGTGCGCCGCTCCTGTATCGTGCTGTGCTTGGGTAGGTTTTTCATCTGCAACCTGTAGTGTGGCAAATGATGGAAAGGTTTTTATAACTAGCAAGATGCCCACGCGTTGCACGCATCAAGATGCATTTGTATGAGTAGTTTATATTGTGGGAGAAAAGGATGAACGAGGGAAGGCCTTATTTGCAAATCTGGAGAGGGGTATGGGTATCTTTTTGCAAAATTCCCATTTGTTTCCTTCCTATCTGTCAGATATAAATCGGACGGCCTATATTGCAAGAAAAAAAGTATAGAGAAAAAAAAAGTAGACAGTAAAGGAAGTAGAGATAAATATTAAATATAAAATATAAAATAAATATAACCGTAGAGAAGAGAGTAGAGATAGCAGAGACGTCAGGAAAGGATCGCGCGCGCGGGGGAAAAAGCGGCCGGGCGTGCGCTAGTTTTGGCGCGCGGCGTCCGACACGCTTTATAAAATCCAACTTCCTCCCACCGCTCTGTGCCTTGCCACCGCTCTGTGCCTCGTCACCGCTCTCTCCCCACTCTTTTTCGCCTCGCCGCCGCCGCGCCACCATGCCGCCGCATCACCGGGAAACTTGGGTATACCACGGCATCCGCGCGCCCCCCTCCAGCGGCTTCTCCGCCGAGATTCGGTTCCGCGGGATGCGCCTCGGCCTCGGCAATTTCGACACCGCCAACGAGGCCGCCCGCGCGTACGACGCGGCGGCGTGGCGCCTCCGGTGGCCTCATAGAACATTGAACTTCCCCAACGTGCCGACGCGGGAGCGGGCGCAGGAGCTCGCGCCTCTGCCGCGGCTTAGCACCGACGAGGATCGTCGCGACAACCGGAGGCGGGAGCACCGTCTTGGCATCGCCAAGATGGACGAGGAAGCCATGGCGCTGTGGCGCCAACACTTCCTGCAGGACATCATCAACGAGCGCGAGTTCTACGCGCAAAGGAGGGTGGAGAGGGATAAGAGGAGGGCGGAGCAAGCCGCCTTTCGCGAGGACAAGCGTAGGCGAAAAGCGGATGCTCAATTCAACATGAGGCTAGGAGCAGCGTCGCCCTGGGAATCCAATGACGATCGGTATCTTCACGCCTACATTCAGACGTCGGAGGAGGACACCGCCGAGGAGGACTTGGACGACGAGGAGTAGTTGAATTTTATCTTTTTTTATCTATCTATGCTAAGAACTATCCTCTACTCTCTAGTATCTACTTCTCGATCTCAACACTGTAAACGCTTTTTTAAAGTGCCGTGCATTGCGATTCTGTTGGAGATGCTCTAACATGGCAGGCAAGTGCTTTAATGTTGCCCACAAGATGCGCGAGTATTACTAGTAGTATTTTTCTTGCCATGTTGAGATTTTAAAACCACAAGTGTGAACATGCAGAGGAGCAATGAAGACCAAACACGGGATATTCGGGACATCTTCAAGGAGAATGGCAAGTTAAAGAGGAGTTGCACCAAACCGGTAAAACGAGCTTTGGTAAGTAACACCCTTTCAATTACTTTCGTTTAGCCTCTTGTTCTTCGATGTGTATATGTTGTAGTTTCTGTTTCTCTTAAGCGTGGTGTTCTTCGATGTGTAATAAGATGATAGAGTTTACCTTGTTGTCTAGATATTCATCATGTTTATTTCATCGCATTAGTTTCGGTCATGCATTTAGTCTAAGCTGCGGCAGGTTGTGTACGTCAAGTTGTGATCACGTACACGGTGCAAAGCTGGTTGATAGAGTGAGTTAGTTAGTTGAGTTAGCATCAGCTGATCAGTAGCATGCACGTCGTGTAGTTTGCATGGATATGGTTGTTAGCATCATGCGCGTACAGCTCCGTGGAGTCAGAGCAGCCGAGTCTGGCGGCAGATCAGCGTGGAGCTAGAAGCGGACGCATTCAGTTGAGACGTGCGTCAAGTGTGCCATTGTGGGCAAGCTCAAGTCTGTTGAAAACTTGGATCTGACTCAAGCCTGTACATGCAAGAATAATCGGATCAAGCAGCTGGCTTGGCCGTCGCGTGTGCATGCAACGTAGTGGGGTTAGTGGGTGTGTGTGTGATGTGTAGTCTAGCTACTTAAATGCATGTATCCGGTTCATTTGTGTTGAGAAGAAACAGAGAAAAGGCACAAGTGTGTACGGTGCCGCAAAACTCCCTGTGCGCTCTTCTTCTACCTCAAGCTCTTGTGTGTGTCCTTTCTTCTTCCTCCTCGGGCTGCTCCAACTTAAGAAGAGTCTTAATCATCCTAATGCTTTCGTCTCTAACTTGATGTAGGAAGTGGGTGTTCTCACCTTGTAGTCTGTTTTTATATTTCTTTTCCTTTTGAATTCACTTCTCCGAGTTCTGTTTATCTGGCTTCTACTAAATGGATCTAGGTTTCTCTGAGTATTGATCTAAAAAAGAAGTAACTTCATGTCAGGATGCAGTTCCTGCGAGGAGGGAAGTACGGTCAACCTCGAGATCATGTTTCCAAAATGAGGCTAGATTACACACAAGGTGTCGGTTCCCTAATGATGCTGGATTAGACACAAGGTGCAAATTTCCAGATGATGCTGGATTACACACAAGCCAGGTGGAGTCGTCAGTTGTTCGTGTCCTCGTGGCATTAGTAAAGTTTGAAAGAAAGCATGCAGCAGCCCTTGAGAATGTAGCTGAGTTCCTGAAGAAGCGAAAAGAGCAATCAGATGCTCTCTTCACCCAAGCCAAAGAAGAGATGGAAGAAGCCAGAAATAAGCTAGCAGAGGCAGAGCAGGCTAGGCGTCTCCTGCTATCTAAAACTGTTGTCAATACAAAATTTCCTTCATAATAGCTAGGTTCAAATGTTTATCCAGTCAGCATACCTGTTGTGATGTCTGCGCATCTACTGATGTAGCACAAAATGTTTTTTTCCGGGTCATGTAATAACAGCAATTACTTTCCAAACAATAACAAACGAAGCATTGGACATGGTATAGTTCACGCGCAAGCCCGACATTCCAAGTTCAACTTCCACATCAAACTCATGTTCACAGATATGTGCACATTCATACAAAATGTCCACAACCATGATTCACTTCAAAGCCAAAAAAATGTGAGGAGAGTTATAAATAAAGAAAAACCTCTACTAGTTCCTGCTACCAGTGCGAGCACAACAAGTCAAGACCATGCGTAAATTAATTATATTTTATTCATGTTTTCTGTTCTAAAATGCCTGCCGGCTCGCGGAAGGATGTGTTGCAGGCACACGCGTGGATTCAATGAAGGTAGGCGGGGCAGTCTTAAGCTGGTTGCACGTGGCGAGGAGGCGTGCTCAGCCGGGCCTGCAGCGAGTGCGGCCCTCTTGGCCGGTGCGCCGGTTCAATGCCTGCGCTATGAGAGGTCGCGTCCGTGTTAGAGCAATCACTCCCTCGAGTCCTTTTTTGTTTGGGTATAACAAAATCTCGTTTTCCATTCACATTTTACACGTAAAATTCATGGACAAACTTGTTGGGTTTCGTAGTAATTTCAAAATTTTCCTACGCACACGCAAGATCATGTGATGCATAGCAACGAGGGGAGAGTGTTGTCTACGTACCCAACGCAGACCGACTGCGGAAGCGATGACACGACGTAGAGGAAGTAGTCGTACGTCTTCACGATCCAACCGATCAAGCACCGAAACTACGGCACCTCCGAGTTCGAGCACACGTTCAGCTCGATGACGATCCCCGGACTCCGATCCAGCAAAGTGTCGGGGAAGAGTTCCGTCAGCACGACGGCGTGGTGACGATCTTGATGAACTACAGCAGCAGGGCTTCGCCTAAACTCCGCTACAGTATTATCGAGGTATATGGTGGCAGGGGGCACCGCACACGGCTAAGGAATAGATCACGTGGATCAACTTGTGTGTTTAGAGGTGCCCCTGCCTCCGTATATAAAGGAGGAGAGGAGGGGAGGCTGGCCGGCCAAAGAGGGGAGGCGCAGGAGAGTCCTACTCCCTCTGGGAGTAGGATTCCTCCCCCCAATCCTAGTCCAACTAGGATTCCTCGGAGGGGAAGGGAGAGAGGGGGGCCGGCCACCTTCTCCTAGTCCTAATAGGACTAGGGAAGGGGAGAGGCGCGCAGCCCTTGTGGGCAGCCCTTTCACCTTTCCACTAAGGCCCATGAAGGCCCATATGGCTCCCGGGGGGTTCCGGTAACCTCCCGGTAACCCGGTAAAATCCCGATTTCACCCGGAACACTTCCGATGTCCAAACATAGGCTTCCAATATATCAATCTTTACGTCTCGACCATTTCGAGACTCCTCGTCATGTCCGTGATCACATCCGGGACTCCGAACAACCTTCGGTACATCAAAATGCATAAACTCATAATGTAACTGTCATCGTAACCTTAAGCGTGCGGACCCTACGGGTTCGAGAACAATGTAGACATGACCGAGACACGTCTCCGGTCAATAACCAATAGCGGGACCTGGATGCCCATATTGGCTCCTACATATTCTACGAAGATCTTTATCGGTCAGACCGCATAACGACATACGTTGTTCCCTTTGTCATCGGTATGTTACTTGCCCGAGATTCGATCGTCGATATCCAATATCTAGTTCAATCTCGTTACCGGCAAGTCTCTTTACTCGTTCCGTAATACATCATCTCACAACTAACATATTAGTTGTAATGCTTGCAAGGCTTATGTGATGTGTATTACCGAGAGGGCCCAGAGATACCTCTCCGACAATCGGAGTGACAAATCCTAATCTCGAAATACGCCAACCCAACATCTACCTTTGGAGACACCTGTAATGCTCCTTTATAATCACCCAGTTACGTTGTGACGTTTGGTAGCACCCAAAGTGTTCCTCCGGTAAACGGGAGTTGCATAATCTCATAGTCATAGGAACATGTATAAGTCATGAAGAAAGCATTAGCAACATACTAAACGATCGGGTGCTAAGCTAATGGAATGGGTCATGTCAATCAGATCATTCAACTAATGATGTGACCTCGTTAATCAAATAACAACTCTTTGCCCATGGTTAGGAAACATAACCATCTTTGATTAACGAGCTAGTCAAGTAGAGGCATACTAGTGACACTTTGTTTGTCTATGTATTCACACATGTATTATGTTTCCGGTTAATACAATTCTAGCATGAATAATAAACATTTATCATGATTATAAGGAAATAAATAATAACTTTATTATTGCCTCTAGGGCATATTTCCTTCAGTCTCCCACTTGCACTAGAGTCAATAATCTAGATTACACTGTAATGAATCTAACACCCATGGAGCTTTGGTGCTGATCATGTTTTGCTCGTGGAAGAGGCTTAGTCAACGGGTCTGCAACATTCAGATCCGTATGTATCTTGCAAATCTCTATGTCTCCCACCTGGACTAGATCCCGGATGGAGTTGAAGCGTCTCTTGATGTGTTTGGTCCTTTTGTGAAATCTGGATTCCTTTGCCAAGGCAATTGCACCAGTATTGTCACAAAAGATTTTCATTGGACCCGATGCATTAGGTATGACACCTAGATCGGATATGAACTCCTTCATCCAGACTCCTTCGTTCGCTGCTTCCGAAGCAGCTATGTACTCCGCTTCACATGTAGATCCCGCTACGACGCTTTGTTTAGAACTGCACCAACTGACAGCTCCACTGTTTAATGTAAACACGTATCCGGTTTGTGATTTAGAATCGTCCGGATCAGTGTCAAAGCTTGCATCAACGTAACCATTTACGGTGAGCTCTTTGTCACCTCCATATACGAGAAACATATCCTTAGTCCTTTTCAGGTATTTCAGGATGTTCTTGACCGCTGTCCAGTGATCCACTCCTGGATTACTTTGGTACCTCCCTGCTAAACTTATAGCAAGGCACACATCAGGTCTGGTACACAGCATTGCATACATGATAGAGCCTATGGCTGATGCATAGGGAACATCTTTCATATTCTCTCTATCTTCTGCAGTGGTCGGGCATTGAGTCTTACTCAACTTCACACCTTGTAATACAGGCAAGAATCCTTTCTTTGCTTGATCCATTTTGAATTTCTTCAAAATCTTGTCAAGGTATGTGCTTTGTGAAAGTCCAATTAAGCGTCTTGATCTATCTCTATAGATCTTAATGCCTAATATGTAAGCAGCTTCACCGAGGTCTTTCATTGAAAAACTTCTTTCAAGTATCCCTTTATGCTATCCAGAAATTCTATATCATTTCCAATCAGCAATATGTCATCCACATATAATATCAGAAATGCTACAGAGCTCCCACTCACTTTCTTGTAAATACAGGCTTCTCCAAAAGTCTGTATAAAACCAAATGCTTTGATCACACTATCAAAACGTTTATTCCAACTCTGAGAGGCTTGCACCAGTCCATAAATGGATCGCTGGAGCTTGCATACTTTGTTAGCTCCTTTTGGATCGACAAAACCTTCCGGTTGTATCATATACAACTCTTCTTCCAGAAATCCATTCAGGAATGCAGTTTTGACATCCATCTGCCAAATTTCATAATCATAAAATGCGGCAATTGCTAACATGATTCGGACAGACTTAAGCATCGCTACGGGTGAGAAGGTCTCATCGTAGTCAATCCCTTGAACTTGCCGAAAACCGTTTGCGACAAGTCGAGCTTTGTAGACAGTAACATTACCATCAGCGTCAGTCTTCTTCTTAAAGATCCATTTATTCTCAATTGCTTGCCGATCATCGGGCAAGTCAACCAAAGTCCATACTTTGTTCTCATACATGGATCCCATCTCAGATTTCATGGCTTCAAGCCACTTTGCGGAATCTGGGCTCACCATCGCTTCTTCATAGTTCGTAGGTTCATCATGATCTAGTATCATGACTTCCAGAATAGGATTACCGTACCATTCTGGTGCGGATCTTACTCTGGTTGATCTACGAGGTTCAGCAGTATCTTGATCTGAAGTTTCATGATCATTATCATTGGCTTCCTCACTAACTGGTGTAGGTGTCACTGAAACAGTTTTCTGTGATGAACTACTTTCCAGTAAGGGAGCAGGTACAGTTACCTCGTCAAGTTCTACTTTCCTCCCACTCACTTCTTTCGAGAGAAACTCCTTCTCTAGAAAGGATCCATTCTTAGCAACGAATGTCTTGCCTTCGGATCTGTGATAGAAGGTGTACCCAATAGTCTCCTTTGGGTATCCTATGAAGACACATTTCTCCGATTTGGGTTCGAGCTTATCAGGTTGAAGCTTTTTCACATAAGCATCACAGCCCCAAACTTTAAGAAACGACAACTTTGGTTTCTTGCCAAACCACAGTTCATAAGGCGTCGTCTCAACGGATTTTGATGGTGCCCTATTTAACGTGAATGCGGCCGTCTCTAAAGCATATCCCCAAAATGATAGCGGTAAATCAGTAAGAGACATCATAGATCGCACATATCTAATAAAGTACGATTACGACGTTCGGACACACCATTACGCTGTGGTGTTCCGGGTGGCGTGAGTTGCGAAACTATTCCACAGTTTTTCAAATGTACACCAAACTCGTAACTCAAATATTCTCCTCCACGATCAGATCGTAGAAACTTTATTTTCTTGTTACGATGATTTTCAACTTCACTCTGAAATTCTTTGAACTTTTCAAATGTTTCAGACTTATGTTTCATTAAGTAGATATACCCATATCTGCTTAAATCATCTGTGAAGGTGAGAAAATAACGATATCCGCCACGAGCCTCAATATTCATCGGGCCACATACATCGGTATGTATGATTTCCAACAAATCTATTGCTCTCTCCATAGTACCAGAGAACGGTGTTTTAGTCATCTTGCCCATGAGGCACGGTTCGCAAGTACCAAGTGATTCATAATCAAGTAGTTCCAAAAGTCCATCAGTATGGAGTTTCTTCATGCGCTTTATACCGATATGACCTAAATGACAGTGCCACAAATAAGTTGCACTTTCATTATCAACTCTGCATTTTTTGGTTTCAACATTATGAATATGTGTATTACTACTATCGAGATTCAATAAGAATAGACCACTCTTCAAGGGTGCATGACCATAAAAGATATTACTCATATAAATAGAACAACCATTATTCTCTGATTTAAATGAATAACCGTCTCACATTAAACAAGATCCAGATATAATGTTCATGCTCAACGCTGGCACCAAATAACAATTATTTAGGTCTAATATTAATCCCGAAGGTAGATGTAGAGGTAGCGTGCCGACCGCGATCACATCAACTTTGGAACCATTTCCCACGCGCATCGTCACCTCGTCCTTTGCCAGTGCCCGCTTATTCCGTAGTCCCTGTTTCGAGTTGCAAATATTAGCAACAGAACCAGTATCAAATACCCAGGTGCTACTGCGAGCTCTAGTAAGGTACACATCAATAACATGTATATCACATATACCTTTGTTCACCTTGCCATCCTTTTTATCCGCCAAATACTTGGGGCAGTTCCGCTTCCAGTGACCAGTCTGCTTGCAGTAGAAGCACTCAGTTTCAGGCTTAGGTCCAGACTTGGGTTTCTTCTCTTGAGTAGCAACTAGCTTGCCGTTCTTTTTGAAGTTCCCCTTCTTTTTCCCTTTGCCCTTTTTCTTGAAACTAGTGGTTTTGTTAACCATCAACACTTGATGCTCCTTTTTGATTTCTACCTCCGCAGCTTTCAGCATTGCGAAGAGCTCGGGAATAGTCTTGTTCATCCCTTGCATATTATAGTTCATCACGAAGCTCTTGTAGCTTGGTGGCAGTGATTGGAGAATTCTGTCAATGACGCAATCATCCGGAAGATTAACTCCCAATTGAATCAAGTGATTATTATACCCAGACATTTTGAGTATATGCTCACTGACAGAACTGTTCTCCTCCATCTTGCAGCTATAGAACTTATTGGAGACTTCATATCTCTCAATTCGGGCATTTGCTTGAAATATTAACTTCAACTCCTGGAACATCTCATATGCTCCATGACGTTCAAAACGTCGTTGAAGTCCAGATTCTAAGCCGTAAAGCATGGCACACTGAACTATCGAGTAGTCATCAGCTTTGCTCTGCCAGACGTTCATAACATCTGGTGTTGCTCCAGCAGCAGGCCTGGCACCCAGCGGTGCTTCCAGGACGTAATTCTTCTGAGCAGCGATGAGGATAATCCTCAAGTTACGGACCCAGTCCGTGTAATTGCTACCATCATCTTTCAACTTTGCTTTCCCAAGGAACGCATTAAAATTCAACGGAACAATAGCACGAGCCATCTATCTACAATCAACATAAATAAGCAAGATACTATCAGGTACTAAGTTCATGATAAATTTAAGTTCAATTAATCATATTACTTAAGAACTCCCACTTAGATAGACATCCCTCTAATCTTCTAAGTGATTACGTGATCCAAATCAACTAAACCATAACCGATCATCACATGAAATGGAGTAGCTTTCAATGGTGAACATCGTTTATGTTGATCATATCTACTATATGATTCACGCTCGACCTTTCGGTCTCCGTGTTCCGAGGCCATATCTGCATATGCTAGGCTCGTCAAGTTTAACCTGAGTATTCTGCGTGTGCAAAACTGGCTTGCACCCGTTGTAGATGGACGTAGAGCTTATCACACCCGATCATCACGTGGTGTCTGGGCACGACGAACATTGGCAACGGCGCATACTCAGGGAGAACACTTCTTGATAATTTAGTGAGAGATCATCTTATAATGCTACCGTCAATCAAAGCAAGATAAGATGCATAAAAGGATAAACATCACATGCAATCAATATAAGTGATATGATATGGCCATCATCATCTTGTGCTTGTGATCTCCATCTCCGAAGCACCGTCATGATCACCATCGTCACCGGCGCGACACCTTGATCTCCATCGTAGCATCGTTGTCGTCTCGCCAATCTTATGCTTCCACGACTATCACTACCGTTTAGTAATAAAGTAAAGCATTACATCGCGATTGCATTGCATACAATAAAGCGACAACCATATGGCTCCTGCCAGTTGCCAATAACTCGGTTACAAAACATGATCATCTCATACAATAAAATTCAGCATCATGCCTTGACCATATCACATCACAACATGCCCTGCAAAAACAAGTTAGACGTCCTCTACTTTGTTGTTGCATGTTTTACATGGCTGCTACGGGCTTAAGTAAGAACCAATCTCACCTACGCATCAAAACCACAACGATAGTTTGTCAAATAGACTCCGTTTTAACCTTCTCAAGGACCGGGCGTAGCCATAC
Organism: Triticum timopheevii; assembly: GCA_963921465.1. Taxonomy (NCBI): domain Eukaryota; kingdom Viridiplantae; phylum Streptophyta; class Magnoliopsida; order Poales; family Poaceae; genus Triticum; species Triticum timopheevii. Next base: position 114,644,452 of record OY997270.1, read on the forward strand.
TCGGTTCAACTAAAGTTGGAGAGACAGTCGCCCGCAAGCCATCTATGTGCAAAGCACGTCGAGGGAACCGGTCTCGCGTAAGCGTACGCGTAAGGTTGGTCCGGGTCGTCTCATCCAACAATACCGCCGAACCAAAGTATGACATGCTGGTAGGCAGTATGACTTGTATCGTCCACAACTCACTTGTGTTCTACTCGTGCATATAACATCAACATAAATAACCTAGGCTCGGATGCCACTGTTGGGTTTCGTAGTAATTTCAAAAATTTCCTACGTACCTGCAAGATCATGTGATGCATAGCAATGAGGGGAGAGTGTTGTCTACGTACCCAACGCAGACCGACTGCGGAAGAGATGACACGACGTAGAGGAAGTAGTCGTACGTCTTCACGATCCAACCGATCAAGCACCGAAACTACGGCACCTCCGAGTTCGAGCACACGTTCAGCTCGATGACGATCCCCGGACTCCGATCCAGCAAAGTGTCGGGGAAGAGTTCCGTCAGCACGACGGCGTGGTGACGATCTTGATGAACTACAGCAGCAGGGCTTCGCCTAAACTCCGCTACAGTATTATCGAGGTATATGGTGGCAGGGGGCACCGCACACGGCTAAGGAATAGATCACGTGGATCAACTTGTGTGTTTAGAGGTGCCCCTGCCTCCGTATATAAAGGAGGAGAGGAGGGGAGGCTGGCCGGCCAAAGAGGGGAGGCGCAGGAGAGTCCTACTCCCTCTGGGAGTAGGATTCCTCCCCCCAATCCTAGTCCAACTAGGATTCCTCGGAGGGGAAGGGAGAGAGGGGGGCCGGCCACCTTCTCCTAGTCCTAATAGGACTAGGGCAGGGGGGAGGCGCGCAGCCCTTGTGGGCAGCCCTTTCACCTTTCCACTAAGGCCCATGAAGGCCCATATGGCTCCCGGGGGGTTCCGGTAACCTCCCGGTAACCCGGTAAAATCCCGATTTCACCCGGAACACTTCCGATGTCCAAACATAGGCTTCCAATATATCAATCTTTACGTCTCGACCATTTCGAGACTCCTCGTCATGTCCGTGATCACATCCGGGACTCCGAACAACCTTCGGTACATCAAAATGCATAAACTCATAATGTAACTGTCATCGTAACCTTAAGCGTGCGGACCCTACGGGTTCGAGAACAATGTAGACATGACCGAGACACGTCTCCGGTCAATAACCAATAGCGGGACCTGGATGCCCATATTGGCTCCTACATATTCTACGAAGATCTTTATCGGTCAGACCGCATAACGACATACGTTGTTCCCTTTGTCATCGGTATGTTACTTGCCCGAGATTCGATCGTCGATATCCAATATCTAGTTTAATCTCGTTACCGGCAAGTCTCTTTACTCGTTCCGTAATACATCATCTCACAACTAACATATTAGTTGTAATGCTTGCAAGGCTTATGTGATGTGTATTACCGAGAGGGCCCAGAGATACCTCTCCGACAATCGGAGTGACAAATCCTAATCTCGAAATACGCCAACCCAACATCTACCTTTGGAGACACCTGTAATGCTCCTTTATAATCACCCAGTTACGTTGTGACGTTTGGTAGCGCCCAAAGTGTTCCTCCGGTAAACGGGAGTTGCATAATCTCATAGTCATAGGAACATGTATAAGTCATGAAGAAAGCATTAGCAACATACTAAACGATCGGGTGCTAAGCTAATGGAATGGGTCATGTCAATCAGATCATTCAACTAATGATGTGACCTCGTTAATCAAATAACAACTCTTTGCCCATGGTTAGGAAACATAACCATCTTTGATTAACGAGCTAGTCAAGTAGAGGCATACTAGTGACACTTTGTTTGTCTATGTATTCACACATGTATTATGTTTCCGGTTAATACAATTCTAGCATGAATAATAAACATTTATCATGATTATAAGGAAATAAATAATAACTTTATTATTGCCTCTAGGGCATATTTCCTTCAAAACTTTGACCCAAAGTATGATGGGGACTAGTAAACCTGAATGGAGGTAGTAGTTTTTTTTAATCAAAGAAGGGTTTCCCCTTCCGATTACTGAAAACCAGCATCTAAATCTAAACCACAGTATTTGCCCTAGAACTAACAGGTTCAACATCTCGCAACATAAACCCATACAACCATACGCCAAGGAGGTACGTAGTACTATGAATTCCATTTTCGCTCCATACCAATCGTTCTAAAAACTACTTACTACTTATAACGTGCCATTGAAAATCGGAACTCTTAACCCCGCTAAAAAACGATATTTTAAACGTGGCTACTCGATCTGTGGCAACTGGCGAGCCACCGCGCTCCAAGTCGTTCACCTGTGGTCCCGACCATCAACTCCTACAAAGGTGCTCCACCACGTACCCGGTACCCGCGAATGCAGCAATCGTGCGCCTAGGGTTTTAGGGTTTATTTGTTAACATCGCCTTTACGTAACACTCATGTGTGCGAGACAGCGAGAGGCTGACTGTGTGCGTGCGCCTCTTCTCTTCGTATATGTACTCCACCGTTTGTCTGGTGTCCAAAAAATTATAATAACTACTAGCAATGTGCCAATGCGTTGCCACACGATCAAAGTAGATTAATACATATTCACCGATTTGATAGAAAAAAAAGTCTAGTTTTGAAATACGTATATCACTAAAAAATATGTTATGTTTCACTCAAAATATATTCCTTTTGGCGGTTTTGATGAGATAAGGGAGGAATGTTGTTGGTTTCAAGATTCGAGAAGTGGTATATGTCTAATTTCTACTCTTACTAGCAAGATGCCCGTGCGTTGCACGGAACATCAAGATCTTGTGGGAGAAAAGGATGAATGAGGGAAGGCCTTATCTGCAAATGTGGTGAAGAGTGCGGGTAAATTGCCATATTTTCCTTCCTATCCGTCAGATATAAATCGGAAGACCAACATTGCAGGATGGCAGGCCCACCATCATCACCAACTCTATTTTTTATCCCTACTCTTATAAAAAGCATTGTCGGTGATGATCGTGTGCCTGCCATCCTGCAATATAGGACGTCCGATCTATATCTGGCGGATAGGAAGGAAACTATGGCAATTTTGCAAAAAGATACCCACACCCCTCTCCACATTTGCAAATAAGGCCTTCCCTCGTTCATCCTTTTCCCCCACAAGATAAACTACTCATACAAATGCATCTTGATGTTCCGTGCAACGCATGGGCATCTTGCTAGTTGTTGCAAAAAGCCCATGTGTGTGTGAGAGAGAGGGAGAGTGGAGGAGGACGGAGTGCATGTGTGACAAAGACACAAGTAGTGTGTGTGCAATAGGTATCAGCTTAAAATGAGGTGATAGTGTGTGTGTGCATGATCGAGAGGGCGTGTCTCAAGAAGGGAAGAAAAAGCTAGATGGATACAAGGAGCGGGAGAGAGACATGTATGCGATGGTGGAAGCATGAGTGTGCGGATGTATAAACCTATCTAGAGGCTGGCTAGTCGATAAAAGTTTGTGAGAGAAATACGAGTCGGGGTGCGAAAGCGAGAGTTTTGTGTGTGTGTGAGAGACGGTAGTCGGGAAGGGGAGTGGAAGCAGGAGTTGTGTGTGTGTGTGTCTGTGAGAGAGAGATAGAGGAGACGGTAGTCGAGGTTGTCTGATCGGTAAACAAATGAATAATGTCAGTCTGGGATGGAGACGAAAAGGAGACCGCAACAAGTGTTGTGTCTACAGGACAGAGAGAGTAATTTAGTGGTATGAGTCATATGTAGAGACATATAGGGTGTGTGAGAGAATCCCATAGAGAGAAAGACAAAGTGAAAGACGAGTGGAGACTGTGTGTGTGGCGGTGAAAAAGAAAGCTTAGGTACCGAGTGATACCAGAGAAAAGTAGAGACGTGAGAGATAATGAAAACCGTGTAATGTATAATGATAGGGAGAGTGTGACACTTCTTAAGGGAGACGTCGAGAGACCATGTTTGCGAGGATAGGAGAAATATGAAGTGAGTGTGCGGACGAGCTGGAGAAAAGAGAGTGATAGCTACCTGAAGGAGCATGCATGCGAGAGAGATGGGCGTGAAAGGAGTGAACAAAAAAGGGATTCAAATATTTGAATTCGAGATGATGATACATGTAATCCATACTCGAACCAAAATTGATCTATCAAACATGCATACTCATATGAATTTACGCACATCTATGTTATTTAATATGTAGATATTACTGATCCATACATTTTAGTAGAACATAATTTGGTTAAAAAATTTCGAATTCAACCTTAAGATTTCGAGATCGTTGTATTTGTAAATCATATTATACATATAAAGGAGCAGAATTCTTTGTTGTGCTTTTGAAAGTATATATAAAAAAATGATGTATATAGAATGTAATTCCAATTGAAAATGGATCCCGCCCGAAAAAAATAGTAGAATACAAACGGGATTCGAATTGAGTTGGCACGGTAAACGTGCACTGTGCAAAATTTGAACGAAGCGGGGAAAGTCGCAGTAACCCCACCCGAAACCAAATTCTGCGAGATGGAAATCACTACTGCCTATCCCTGCCACGCAAAGCCTATCTGCTGGATTTCTATAGGTTTCAATAGGGGTAGGTTTGTAATTTCACCCAAACGTGACGTAACCACCTCACACCCAGATTCATACACAGTGGGCGCCAAAACACAGTGTGCCCTCGGCCGAAATCGACTCCCTCTCCGATTCATATTCATACACGGTGGGCGCCAAAAACAAACTCTCGTCGGCAAATATTCGGTGTATGCGAGATTACCGTCCTATCCCCAACCGACTAATGTTGCTGTGATGTAGTAGAAATTTGAAACGGGGGCTAAGTTTGTAAATTTCCTCGCATTTGAGACAAGCGTGCCCTGAATACATGGTTCCCCCTTCCTCTCTACCTCCCTTTTCCCCATTCGTACTCCGTGGGCGCCAAAACACTCTCTCCACCCCACCCTCCTCAGTCCGCCGCCGTCTGCCACCCCATCCACCGCCGTCCTCCTCCACCATGCCGGAGCTGATACCCCGACGCCGCCGTCCATTACAAGAGATCGACCTTTCTCATCCACGCCTTCGGACCGGGATCCTTGCATCCCGTCCTCTCGCTTCATCCCCGCCGTCGTCCACCTTGCCTGCGCTGCTCCTACGACTGTCTCGTCCACCGCGCCCCGCCGCCACCGTCTACCCTCCTAGATCTGCTTCCACGCCGCCGACAGCCATCGCTACCGCAGCACCGTCAAATTCTCAGCAGATGCGTACACGGTGCCGCACCAGAGGAGGTACTCTTTCGTATCTGCTCAACTTATTTATTGCAGCAAGAAAATAGATCGCCACTGCTTTACTCTGATTTCTTGTCTTCGTTGCGAAGTTGCCTTTGTTCGGTTTGCACCTTCAGATCCGTCATGGCACGCTCAACACTATACTCCCAATGCTTATGGTTTTCCCCTTTTATATTCCACACTACTTAAATCACAGTAGACTAAATTTCAAAATTGGGTTAGTTGATTTTTCAGAGCTCGCCGGAGTTCGCCAGTGCGATCCAAGGGGCTCGGCTGGTTGTGGGGCCTTGCCAAGAAAACTCGACGCGGGTGGGGGGTGGGGGTGGCGGAGGAACACAGGCGGTGGGGGCCGGTGGTCCGGCCGGCGGCCCATGTGGTGTTCTGTATGGGAAGAATTAATAGACGAGGAAGAAGGGTTAGCAGACGTAGGATCTTCATCCAACCGCCTGAAATGGTCGAGATACAGCTGGGAGTTGCATTCTTAATGCGCTCTGGTTCATCTTGTGTGGGCACTGCGCAACCAACATTTTATTATCCAAAATCTGCTTGCTCTTCTTTACCATGTTCCTCTTCCGTTCTTCTTTAATATGTACTCTCTCCGTTCCTAAATACAAGTCTTTGTATAGATTCCACCATGGACTACATATGGAGCAAAATGAGTGAATCTACACTCTAAAATGTATCTGGATACATCTATATGTGATCCATAGTGGAAATCTCTACCAAGACTTATATTTTGGAACGGAGGGAGTATGCTAGTAGTACAGTATGTTCCTTGTACTAAAGATGAGCAGGGACATTTGCAGTGTAGAGGTCTATACGGTCGGTTGTGATGGACACTTTGAGCCTCTTTGATTCATAGGATCTTGTAAACATAGGAATAGGACTTGTAGTGGCCTGCCCAATTGAATCCTATAAGAATAGCAAGGAAATGCACGGAGCTGTGTCGCCTTTGAGAGTTACACTGATATTAATAGTACCGCATCTTCACTTGAAGAGAGCCGGTATCCGAAGCCTTTCTAGCTGTACCGGCAATACTAGCACATATATTCCAGCAAGTTCCACTTTGCTGATTTTACTCTGATGCTTAAGGTTTTCCCGTGATATCTACACTATGATCTGTGTAGCTGCTTTGTGTCGCACTAGCAGCAGTCCACTCTTGAAGCTAAACACTGCAATGACTTACAAAATTGGCACCAAGGCATTGAGTGCCATTCTGGATGCAATGAAACTCATACGCTCCCCACCTGTTGACTCTTGTTCAGAATATGATCCTAATGACTATTCTAACCTCGAGTCAAAGGCAGATGGCTTGTCCTGTTCACCCATCAAGGTGCCTGTTCTAATTTGGCAATGTTTTATTGATTGCGGGTATCTTGCATATGTTGTCTTGCATTTCTTCTACTTTGTTGCACCGCCATCTACTTAGTTTACTCATCATATATGTCGAGATGCCATGCCAATCCATTATCAATACATATTCCATCTGTCATCATACCATGTTTTCCCACTCAAATGTTGTTCATGTGCATCAGACATCAAAAAGGAAGAGGGTGATTGCCAAACCTGAAGGAGCACCAGCAAAGTCCTTGAAAAACGTGGTGGTGCCGGAGAAATCAGACAGCACCCCACTTATATTGGCTGTACAACCAGTGACACAAAACGTAGGACCGACTCCAGCAGATTGTACCCATACTTCACTGGCCACACCACTAGCCCCACCACACAGGACTTGCACTCCAGCAAAAGGTATACCGATTTCATTTGCCATAGCACTAGTTGTACCACAGAAAAATCCCACTCCAGCAAAAAGTACAGCAAGTCCATCGGCCGAAGACCTATCCCAACTGCAGAGACGGCCAATTCCTGCAGATTGGAACCCCATTCCATTTATTCCCAGTTTAAAAGACAATATTTTCAATGTTGTTAGGGACTACATGCACATATTCCCATCATGGGAAGATTATTGTGAAGACAAACACCATTTTCACATCTTCCTGTCCAACTTACGTGTAAGTGCTATTATTCATGGTTATTATTTTCCTGTTTTCTGCTGATTGAACACATCAGTGATTTACATTACATTGTTGTAACTAGGCGAGGGTCAATCTAGATAGTCATGACGAGCAAAGCTTGCTTGTGCTTTTCAAGGAAGCATTGCAGCAGTATCGGTGTTACCTGAGGAAATCACACTTTGGTGGAAAGTCTATAAACGAATTTCCGATGAAGTCTCCTGTGCTAAATTTAGAAGATATTGAATGGAAAAACCTTGTTATGCACTGGTCTCGTTCCCAGGATGAGGTACTGTCTATGAAATCACATGACAATTTGAACTTCTACTTTTCCGCATGTGCCTTATGGATCTTTTTTGCAGGAAATCTGCTCGAAGAAGAATTCCGGTTTGAAAAGAACGACAGGATATCGCAAATATGCTGCCCGCTGCTTTGGTCTTGTTAGTACCTGTTGTCCTGTATCACTATACTTGCATACATACCTGGTTCATTATGTGACAGCAGTATGCATGATAGCTTGCTTATCAATTGTTCGCTCCAAATTATTTGATCTGTATGAATGGTTACATTAGTGTAGAATATATCCAATGCCAATGTTTTTTTAGCTCTGCATTGTTCTTGTAAGTACATGCTGTCCTTTATCAGTGTACTTATAATGACAGGTAGTTGTTCATGTACCATCACTCTGCAGCTTATTTTCCTTTGCCCTCCATTTTCTACACATCTATATTTACTCTTACCATAAGGTTGGTACTGAAGAAGTTTAGCTGTGCATTGCTCTTGGTTGTACCTTTTGCCTGTATCGCTGCACTTACATTTATAGCTACTTGGTTATGTAGCATCACTCTTCATCTTATCTTAAATATTCTCCATTTTTTCATATATTATCACATCTATATTTACTCTTAACAAAATGTAGAATAAAGGCAATGCTTATGAAGAAGATTTTGTGGTAAACTTCTTGAATTGCCCCCCCCCCCCCCCCATCAGCATGGACAAGGCCTTTATAGAGCCTGTCTTCACCAATAATGTAAGTTTGTCCATCTCAAGCCTTCAAACTTTGTTGTATATATTTGGTTAGGCATGACTGCAACAGCTGTTTATTTTTGGTGTTTGCATCAAATTGCATGTTTAAAGTTTATTATGTAGTTCATAAACAAAAGTTTGTCCTTTCTCAATTTAAGTTTTCAGTTGTACAACCAAGTTCCTTATTCATACCATGTAAATTAAATTATACAGAGCAAGTGATCTTCTTTTGCACTGCATGTATGCTTCTGTTCTTCATCCGTAATCCAGTGGTGTGGTGAACCTACCCACTACAGCACAATGTCATATTCTGCAATGTCTTAACTATGAACAATGTCATATCATTCTACTACTCCCTCCGTCCGAAAATACTTGTCATTGAAATGGATGTATCTAGATGTATTTTAGTTCTAGACACATCCATTTTGATGACAAGTAATTCCGGACGGAGGGAGTATTATTTAAACCGTCTCTTTATTTGCCAATCTGAAATGGGATAAATTGACATCACACTAACCATTGATACTTATGAGTTCTTGATCTGTAATCCAGTGGTGTCGTGAAGCTGCCAACTCCTTCACAATGTCATTTCCTGCCATGTCTTGACCTGAACAATACCATATTGTGTTAATGCAATTTTAAACTGTGTCACTTTATTCGTCATTAAGAAATGTGATGAATTGTCAGCACTTATACTTTTATGTGCAAAACCTGTCATTTGTCTGCTTGTTTATCTTTCAGAGTGAGGAAGATTTAAGTGTTGAACAAGCGCAGTCTCATCATCTTGCTCAGCTGCTTGCGCTGCAGCTCCCCAGCAGGGCTAACCTTTCTTGAACTCTATTGAAGTGCTGTCGTTTTTGTATATTATTTTGTTGGCGTGTTTATTTGCACTGGTGGCGATCTTTGATGCCCAGTGTATGTAATATGCTGTCTTCTTGTTCTTTATTATCATAGTGGCGAACTTTGATGCCCAGTGGATGTAATATGCTGTAAGATCTTTGATGCCCAGTGTATGTAATCTGCTGTCTGCTTGTGCTTTATTATCATAGTGGCGAACTTTGATGCCGAGTGGATGTAATATGCTGTAATTTCTTTATTGTATAGTCTAGGTTTTTTCTTATTCATGATGCTGCAGTTATTTTACTATATATATATCCTGTCTTCGTAGTAAACCGGCCAAAACCGTAAAATTACGGTACATAATCGGGCCGTCATGCAATCACGATGTAGGTTGGGCCTGAAACATGTCGAACAGCTAACGGGCTGGCAGTAGCCCAAAATGAACCCCGGCCCATGATTGTGCGAATCAAATCACGGGCTTTTAACAGGCCAAAATTGTCTCGGTCCTTGTTTGGCCCAATCAGATATCGGCTGCGAGCAGGCCGGATGCAAACCAGGCCGTAGTTAGGCCCAACTATATGACGGGCATTTAACAGGTCGAAATTAATATAGGGCTGAAATGTTAAACGGGCCCTTAAGAGGCCAAAACCAATATCAGGCCGAATTACTTAGTGGGCCTTTAGCAAGTGGGCCCTAAAGCATAGTGCCAAGTTGACGGGCCGAATCTGATATGGGCCATAATTGAGCCCATAGCCTCTTAAAGGGTCGGACCTGATCTGGGCCGTAATTTGGCCCAGAACGTGGTAGGCTTTTAACGGGCCGGATCTCATATGGGCCACTATTAGGCCCGGAATGTGGTAGGCCATTAATGGACCGGATCAAATATGGGCCGGCATTTGGCCCAAAACATGGCAGCCAGTTAATGGGCCGGCCTAGTAGGGTCCTCAAATTCTTGTGGGCCTACGGCTGGGCCAGCCCATTAATGTCGGCGAAATCTCGTGGGCCTTTAGCCGGGCCAGCCCATTATGATCCGCAAGAATCTTGTGGGCCTTTACCTGGGCCGGCCCATTATGGCACACAAAAATCTTGTGGGCCTTTACCTAGGCCGACCCATTATGGCCCGCAAAATCTTGTGGGCCTTTAGCTGGGCCAGCCCATTATGGTCCGCAAAATCTCGTGGGCCTTTAGCTGAGCCGGCCCATTATGGTCCGCAAAATCTTGTGGGCCTTTAGTTGGGCCGGCCCATTTAAACTTGATGGGCCGGTCCACGTGTCAACATATCATAGGCGCGTCTTGCCCATTGGATGAGTGACACCTGTGCCAGCGCGGACTTGACACGTGTCTCCTCCAGCCAATGATGATTTTACATGTGGAAAATCCCCATTGGTCGGGGCTGTTAACGGGTTATCGGATCCAAAACCCGACCCGATAGCTTAACGGTGTTCCGTTACGGTGGATGCCACGTGTCGGTCACCCTTGACGAAAGCACTTCTGTGACGCGCGATTTATCGTCATGGAAGTGGACACTTCCATGATGATAATTTTGGTAATGTCATGGAACACTTCTACGACAGCACAGGTATGACTATCTTGATTCTGTCATAAATTTGTCATGGATATACATGCATGACAAAAAACGCGACCTACTATGACAAACACGTATCATCACGGAAGTGTATTTTTTTGTAGTGAAATCTTAACATTAGGCATAACCCAAACAATATGGTTTGTTTGCCAACATGACAATGCACACTGTTGGAACAACAATAATCAAGAACATCATATTATAGAAGCATGTTCAAAACTAGGGTTAGGAACCAATGAACAAAACAATCCAAATAGACAAATCCAACCAATAAAAATTTGTGAGATGAAGAAGGTTACCTCGACGAACGGAAATGACACCGGATCCACGGACCAACCCAATCGATTTGCAAGGATTTGAGAGGGGCAATGTGAGGGACACAAAGAGGAAAAATGGCAAGAGCTCAGGATAGGCCAATGGGGGAGAAGAGAGTGAGTGGTGAGTGGCGGATGAGAGGCCCATGGCCACCTAAAATATCTGGACCAGAAACGCCACTGGCCCTGGCGTTTCTAGAAACGATGTCGAGCTCGGCGTTTTTGGCTTGCCACATCAGCGAGCAACGCGTGCTCGGCCTGGCAGTGGCCAAGGCAAAAACGCTAGCTAGCTCGGCGTTTCTATGTCGGGCAGAAACGCCGCGGGCTGTGGCATTGCTAAAAGGGTCAGATCGTGAAATATGTTCATGACGAGTTTAGTTTGCGACAAAGATCACTGACAAGGTCAAAATAGTGATTTCAGCCACAGCAGCCACTAGCCATAGCAACTGTTAAGAGCGTCTCCAATGAAAGATGCAATTTGGAGATGTAAAACAGAAGTTGTAAAAATTTACATCTCCAAAAAGTGCCTTCTGCATCTCCAAAAAAGTGCCAACTCCAACAAATGATGCAAAACGGAGATGTAAAGCAGCTACTCCAATAGAAGATGCAAACTAGAGATGTAAAACCGGCCGCTGGCCGCACTGCTGCTGTTCAGCCACTGCACAGCCGCATTTGCACATTGAATTTTCATAATTCTTGCAATGAAAGTGCATCATCAACCATAGTTTTAAATCCTACATGCAAAAGTCAAGTGTCTCAAACGAAGTTGTTGGTCCAACTAATGAAAATGCATGCAGGCATCACTCAATTTGCTTCCTCTCTGTTGTCACTAGTGCCACTGTGGACGATGGTATGATCATCATCACGTTGGGGAACATTGCAGAAAATTAAAAAATTTCCTACGGTTTCACCAAGATCCATCTATGAGTTCATCTAAGAAACGAGTGATAGGAGTGCATCTACATACCCTTGTAGATCGAGAGCGGAAGCGTTCAAGAGAACGGGGATGATGGAGTCGTACTCGCCGTGATCCAAATCACCGATGACCAAGTGCTGAACGGACAGCACCTCCGCGTTCAACACACGTACAGAGCAGATGACGTCTCCTCCTTCTTGATCCAGCAAGGGGCAGGAGAGGTTGAGGAAGAAGACTCCAGCAGCAGCATGAAGACGCATTTTTCCGACTTGGGTTCGAGCTTTTCAGGTTGAAGTTTCTTGACATAAGCATCGCATCCCCAAACTTTTAGAAACGACAGCTTAGGTTTCTTCCCAAACCATAATTCATACGGTGTCGTCTCAATGGATTTAGACGGTGCCCTATTTAAAGTGAATGTAGCTGTCTCTAGAGCGTATCCCCAAAATGATAGCGGTAAATCGGTAAGAGACATCATAGACCGCACCATATCCAATAGAGTGCGATTACGACGTTCAGACACACCGTTACGCTGAGGTGTTCCAGGCGGCGTGAGCTGTGAAACGATTCCACATTTCCTTAAGTGTGTACCAAATTCGTGACTTAAATATTCTCCTCCACGATCTGATCGTAGGAACTTTATCTTTCGGTCACGTTGATTCTCTACCTCATTCTGAAATTCCTTGAACTTTTCGAAGGTCTCAGACTTGTGTTTCATTAAGTAGACATACCCATATCTACTCAAGTCATCAGTGAGAGTGAGAACATAACGATATCCTCCGCGAGCCTCAACGCTCATTGGACCGCACACATCGGTATGTATGATTTCCAATAAGTTGGTTGCTCGCTCCATTGTTCCGGAGAACGGAGTCTTGGTCATTTTGCCCATGAGGCATGGTTCACATGTGTCAAATGATTCATAATCGAGAGACTCTAAAAGTCCATCAGCAAGGAGCTTCTTCATGCGCTTGACACCAATGTGACCAAGGCAGCAGTGCCACAAGTATGTGGGACTATCGTTATCAACTTTACATCTTTTGCTATTCACACTATGAATATGTGTAATAGTACGCTCGAGATTCATTAAGAATAAACCATTGACCATTGGGGCATGACCATAAAACATATCTCTCATATAAATAGAACAACCATTATTCTCGAATTTAAATGAGTAGCCACCTCGTATCAAACGAGATCCAGAAACAATTTTCATGCTCAAACTTGGCACTAAATAACAATTATTAAGGTTTAAAACTAATATCGTAGGTAAATGTAGAGGTAGCGTGCTGACGGCGATCACATCGACCTTGGAACCATTCCCGACGCGCATCGTCACCTCGTCCTTCGCCAGTCTCCGCTTATTCCGCAGCTCCTGCTGTGAGTTACAAATATGAGCAACGGCACCGGTATCAAATACCCAGGAGTTACTACGAGTACTGGTAAGGTACACATCAATTACATGTATATCAAATATACCTTTAGTGTTGCCGGCCTTCTTGTCCGCTAAGTATTTGGGGCAGTTCCGCTTCCAGTGACCCTTCCCTTTGCAATAAAAGCACTCAGTCTCAGGCTTGGGTCCATTCTTTGACTTCTTCCCGGCAACTGGCTTACCGGGCGCGGCAACATCCTTGCCGTCCTTCTTGAAGTTCTTCTTTCCCTTGCCCTTCTTGAACTTGGTGGTTTTATTGACCATCAACACTTGATGTTCTTTCTTGATTTCTACCTCTGCCGACTTCAGCATTGAAAATACTTCAGGAATAGTTTTCACCATCCCCTGCATATTGTAGTTCATCACAAAGCTCTTATAGCTCGGTGGGAGCGACTGCAGGATTCTGTCAATGACCGCCTCGTCCGGGAGGTTAATGTCCAGCTGGGACAGGCAGTTGTGCAACCCAGACATTTTGAGTATGTGCTCACTGACAGAACTATTTTCCTCCATCTTACAACTGTAGAACTTGTCGGAGACTTCATATCTCTCGACCCGGGCATGAGCTTGAAAAACCTTTTTTAGCTCCTCGAACATCTCATATGCTCCGTATTGCTCAAAACGCTTTTGGAGCCCCGGTTCTAAGTTGTAAAGCATGCCGCACAGAACGAGGGAGTAATCATCAGCACGTGATTGCCAAGCGTTCATAACGTCTTGGTTCTCTGGGATGGGTGCTTCACCTAGCGGTCCATCTAGGACATATGCTTTCTTGGCAGCTATGAGGATGATCCTCAGGTTCCGGACCAAGTCCGTATAGTTGCTGCCATCATCTTTCAGCTTGGTTTTCTCTAGGAACGCGTTGAAGTTCATGTTGACATGAGCGTTGGCCATTTGATCTACAAGACATATTTGCAAAGGTTTTAGACTAAGTTCATGATAATTAAGTTCATCTAATCAAATTATTTAATGAACTCCCACTCAGATTAGACATCCTTCTAGTCATCTAAGTGTTACACGATCCAAGTCGACTAGGCCGTGTCCGATCATCACGTGAGACAGACTAGTCATCATCGGTGAACATCTCCATGTTGATCGTATCTTCCATAGGACTCATGTTCGACCTTTCGGTCTCTGTGTTCCGAGGCCATGTCTGTACATGCTAGGATCGTCAAGTTAACTCTAAGTGTTTTTGCATGTGTAAAACTGTCTTACACCCGTTGTATGTGAACGTAAGAATCTATCACACCCGATCATCACGTGGTGCTTCGAAACGACGAACTTTAGCAACGGCGCACAGTTAGGGGAGAACACTTCTTGAAATTGTTGTAAGGGATCATCTTATTTACTACCGTCATTCTAAGTAAACAAGATGCATAAACATAATAAACATCACATGCAATTATATAGTAGTGACATGATATGGCCAATATCATATAGCTCCTTTGATCTCCATCTTCGGGGCTCCATGATCATCTTTGTCACCGGCATGACACCATGATCTCCATCATCATGATCTCCATCATCGTGTCTTCATGAAGTTATCACGCCAACGACTACTTCTACCTCTATGGCTAACGCGTTTAGCAATAAAGTAAAGTAATTTACATGGCGTTCTTCAATGACACGCAGGTCATACAAAAATAAAGACAACTCCTATGGCTCCTGCCGGTTGTCATACTCATTGACATGCAAGTCGTGATTCCTATTACAAGAACATGATCTCATACATCACAATATATCATTCATCATTCATCACAACTTTTGGCCATATCACATCACAAGACACTTGCTGCAAAAACAAGTTAGACGTCCTCTAATTGTTGTTGCAAGTTTTTACGTGGCTTCTATAGGTGATCTAGCAAGAACGTTTTCTTACCTACGTTAAAGCCACAACGTGATTTGTCAACTTCTATTTACCCTTCATAAGGACCCTTTTCGTCGAATCCGCTCCAACTAAAGTGGGAGAGACAGACACCCGCTAGCCACCTTATGCAACTAGTGCATGTCAGTCGGTGGAACCTGTCTCACGTAAGCGTACGTGTAAGGTTGGTCCGGGCCGCTTCATCCCACAATACCGCTGAAGCAAAATAAGACTAGTAGCGGCAAGAGAGTTGACAACATCTACGCCCACAACAAAATTGTGTTCTACTCGTGCAATAGAGAACTACGCATAGACCTAGCTCATGATGCCACTGTTGGGGAACGTTGCAGAAAATTAAAAATTTTCCTACGGTTTCACCAAGATCCATCTATGAGTTCATCTAAGCAACGAGTGATAGGAGTGCATCTACATACCCTTGTAGATCGAGAGCGGAAGCGTTCAAGAGAACGGGGATGATGGAGTCGTACTCGTCGTGATCCAAATCACCGATGACCAAGTGCTGAACGGACAGCACCTCCTGGTTCAACACACGTACGGAGCGGATGACGTCTCCTCCTTCTTGATCCAGCAAGGGGGGAGGAGAGGTTGAGGAAGAAGACTCCAGCAGCAGCACGACGGCGTGGTGGTGGTGGAGAAGCAGTACTCCGGCAGGGCTTCGCCAAGCAACCGCGGGAGGAGGAAGAGGTGTAGTAGGGGGACGGAGGCGCCAAGAGTCAGGGGTGCGGATGCCCCTCCCTCCCCTCCCTTTATATAGGCCCCCAGGGGGGGCGCCGGCCCCTGGAGATCTGATCTCCCAAGGGGGCGGCGGCCAAGGGGGTGGAGTTCCCCCCAAGGCAAGTGCGGCGCCCCCCCCCCCCCCACCCTAGGGTTTCAACCCTAGGCGCAGGGGGTGGGCCAAGGGGGGTGCACCAGCCCACTATGGGCTGGTTCCCATCCCCACTTCAGCCCATGGGGCCCTCCGGGATGGGTGGACCCCCGGGACACTTCCGGTGGTCCCGGTACAATACTAGGTGACCCCGAAACTTTCCCGATGGCCGAAACAGCACTTCCTATATATAAATCTTCACCTCCGGACTATTCCGGAACTCCTCGTGATGTCCGGGATCTCATCTAGGACTCCTAAAAACATTCGGTAATCACATACAAGTCTTCCTAATAACCCTAGCGTCACCGAACCTTAAGTGTGTAGACCCTACGGGTCCGGGAGACACGCAGACATGACCGAGA
The DNA here is from genome assembly GCA_963921465.1 of Triticum timopheevii. NCBI lineage: Eukaryota > Viridiplantae > Streptophyta > Magnoliopsida > Poales > Poaceae > Triticum > Triticum timopheevii. The sequence goes on from OY997270.1 coordinate 114,660,936, forward strand.
TGGTTCTCCGGTCAATAACCAACAGCGGGATCTGGATACCCATGTTGGCTCCCACATGCTCCTCGAAGATGTCATCGGATGAACCACGATGTCGAGGATTCGATCAACCCCGTATACAATTCCCTTTGTCAATCGGTACGTTACTTGCCCGAGACTCGATTGTCGGTATCCCAATACCTCGTTCAGTCTCGTTACCGGCAAGTCACTTTACTCGTACCGTAATGCATGATCCCGTGACCAAACACTTGGTCACTTTGAGCTCATTATGATGATGCATTACCGAGTGGGCCCAGAGATACCTCTCCGTCATATGGAGTGACAAATCCCAGTCTCGATCCGTGTCAACCCAACAGACACTTTCGGAGATACCTGTAGTGCACCTTTATAGTCACCCAGTTACGTTGTGACGTTTGGTACACCCAAAGCACTCCTACGATATCCGGGAGTTACACGATCTCATGGTCTAAGGAAAGGATACTTGACAAGCTCTAGCAAATGAACTACACGATCTTGTGCTATGCTTAGGATTGGGTCTTGTCCATCACATCATTCTCCTAATGATGTGATCCCGTTATCAACGACATCTGATGTCCATAGTTAGGAAACCATGACTATCTGTTGATCAACAAGCTAGTCAACTAGAGACTTACTAGGGACATATTATAGTCTATGTATTCACACGTGTATTACGATTTCCGGATAATACAGTTATAGCATGAATAAAGACAATTATCATGAATAAGGAAATATAATAATAACCTTTTATTATTGCCTCTAGGGCATATTTCCAACACATCAATGGCTTCTTTGTCAATGTTTTCTTGCGTTGAAGACTCGTTGTCACGAACTCCACCGAAAGCACCTTCATTGCCACCTCCATGTCGCTCATGTTGCCACCGAACCCACCTCCCATGCCACCCATCATGTTGTCGCCAAATCCACCTCCCATGCCACTCATCATGTTGCCGCCAAAGCCACCTCCCATGCCACTCATCATTTTGATGTCGAAGTCACCTCTCATGCTGCTCATGTTGCCACCAAAGCCACCTTCCATGTTTCCACCAAATGCACCATTCATGGCACCACCCATCATGTTCATGTACCCTCCCATTCCACCTCCCATTCCTCCTCCCATGGCACCTCCCATTCCTTGCATGGGATCTCCCATTCCTCATCCCATCATGCTTCTCATGAGCATTTGCTTCATCATGAGCATTTCATCGCGACAAAGTTCGACATACGCCTTTTCCTTGGCATCAAGAGTAGATGTGTCCATGAACATAAACTTGAATGCCTTCTCCTCAACCATCTTCATCTCGTCGGCCGCCACTTTTCTCTCGTCAATCTCAACCTTTCTCTCCTCGTCCGCCTCCCTCCGTCGCTCGGCTTCACTCCTCTCCTCAATTTATTTGAGCTTCAATAATTTTTTTCTTCCGCATATTCTTTCCTCGCCATGACGATGGCATCAGATCCTTCCTTGAGATCATCATCTCCGGCCTTGGTTCCCTTGACTTTCTTAGTCCCATCAGGCATATATGATTTTGTTGCCGAGTGAGGAGTTGGGCTCCTTCTCTCATCACCGGGGACATCTTCTTCATCCTCCACCACCACACTTTTCTTCTTCGAAGCATTGAAAACTTCTCATCCTTGATCTCTTTGTAGCAATGATGAAAAGTGAAATATCTTCCTTTCTTCTTCCTCTTCTCTCTTTTGTTGTTCCTATCTCGAAATAAACCTTGTGAATAATTTTCTACCAAAAAAAAGCACCCAACATGTCATCACCAAACTAGTCAACATTTCAACAATTGCAGAAAGTAGAGAAAGCATGGAAGAACAAACGGTTATTACCAAGTCACTATCAACGCAACCACTCGGGTTCATGTGATCAATATTTGCCAAGAAACCCGCCTACTTTTGACATTTGGCGTTGATGGTGCCCCAATGTTGACGAAGGGAGCCACTTGAGTGATAGTGGCCGCTAGTGTTGCGCGCATCGAAGTAATCCTTAATGTGTTGCCAATAAGTGTTGGCTGCCGGGGTTACGATCCTAACAATGAGTACTAGGGGTACGAAAGAGGGGCAGAGCCTAGCTATGGCGCAGGTGTAGCACTCGTTTTTTATGGGTTCAGGCCCCTCTCGGAGGAGGTAACATCCCTACATCTCGTGCCCTAAGGCTTGTTTTCTCTTGGGTGTGTGATTACAAGGAATGTTGAACCCCTGCCAAGGAGGAGGGGGCGACTTATATAAAGTGCATCGCGTCCTCTTTACTCCCACGTTACAAGGGTGGTTTAATGGCTATAACTACAACAGTTACAGGTAACGGTAGCCATGACTATGCTTAAAATCCGACTTAAGACTACTCGACCGTTGCAGCTCCCAACGTCGCCCTTGCGCCTTCTTTTTTCGAGTGGTGGTGGCGCTAGGCAGACTGGAGGGAAGACATCCAAATGCCGTCGATGGATCCGAGTGGATTTCTTGTCATGCGCATCCGAATGCATCTATGGTCCAGGGACCTACCAATGATGGTGTGGGACCCCAGGTGGACCTTAGATGTCAGGTCCTTAACCCCACCAGTAGTAGGTGACCCCATCATTGGTGGATTGTTCGGTCCCAACGGTTGCATCTTGAGAGACTTTCATCCATGCGATGCAAATCAATACATCTTCGGCTTTGGTATAATTTGTTGCTCTTCCCTTCATAACGAAGCCCTCATCATCCATCTCGAGATTGTCATCATCATATTGTGGAGTTTCATACTCTTGCGATGCATACTAATGTGAATAATCATCATTTGTCACATTTGTCGCGTGCATGAAAGCTTCATCATCCAGACTACAAATGGACGTACACGCAATCAACTTCACATTATATTGGAATCGACAATTGAAACAACAAAAAGATGCACCGGTTTTTTTTTAACATTTGTGACATATCATCGAACACGTTGGATGCGGTTGCCGTCGGCGTGGACACATCTTCCTCCGTGGCCGGCGGCGGCGGCGGAGGAGGTGGATAAGGAGCTCCGTGGCCGGAGGAGGACGCCAAGGTCGGCGACGGCTACAAATCGCCCGCTGTAGCCGCGTCCGGCCTCGAGATTTTTGCCGGCCGAGGTTAGTTCCACCCCGGTTGCGCCCGCGCTGCCAGCCGCTTCACGCTTCCACCGTGAGGCTTGGCAGCCCACAGCTTCTTTGCAGCCTCCGGCGCAACGGCGACCTGCCGGGGTGGGGTAAATCCAGGGCGGCGGCGACATGGAGGCGGAGGCGGCCGCATTGGGCAAAGTTGGCGCGGAGGCGGCGGGGTGGGTCGGGGCACCGGTGGCGGAGTCGGAGAAGGCGGCGGGGTCATCGGCGTCGGCCATGGCGGCGGCGGGCGGGAGGCGAACAGACGGGAGTCGTTGCGTCTTTTCATCTCGTATGGTGGAGATGCAAATTTACACCGCGGGGTGTTGCAGTTTACATCTTCGAAAGGCAGAGATGTTTTTTTTTTTTTTTTTTTTGCATCTACACCATCTGTTGAAGATGTGTTTCTGACATCGAAGATGCGAAAGGTAGTTGTTTTTTTCGTATACCAATAGATGCTCTAATCAACTGTGCCCTCCCGCTCCATGCACAAATGAACCTCACACCTTCCCAATTACTATTGCAAAACAGCGTCGAATCACCAGAGAAATTATTCCCACAGCCACTAAATCAGCGAGTATCTCCAACACCACCTAGGATGAAGATCAACCCCCCAGCCTCCACCCTCTCGCCGTACTCCAGTTGCATGGATTTACCAGTTCCATCTGTACTGCAGAATACGTAGGTGGCGCCATAAAACTTTAAAAAATGTACTGCTCATCGACACTGTGTAAGACGAGCGTGCAGATCTGTGCACTGCAATGTCTGTAGCCTGACTGCCGTGGAGCCGAGCAGGTCGGCACGCGCACGCATAGGGCACCGGGACGTGAGGACACGGCCTAGTGCAGGGCAGAGGCAGGCCCAGCGGCCCCTTTTGTTTAATCGAATCTCCGCCGACTAGTTTCTTTCAGAGTTAGTACGTGTACCCCAACGCTTCGTGCTTGGGAAATGTCTGCCTTTTGACAACTTTAAATCCATGCAATGGAGTGCATCCGTCATCCGTGAATGATGGGGATGCAAATATTACTTCATCCGGTTTAAAATAAGTGTCAGAATTTTAAACTATGGTTAGTTTAAAACTACTATACCTATTATAGATTGGAGGGAGTACTACTTCTAGACTTGTTTGTAGACAAATTCATATAGGTATAGGTATATATGTGGGATTTTCCTTCTGGATAAACTACTTCCAAATTGTGTTCGGATTCATTCCCTCTGTAATTGCAAACACATAGTACATACCTTAATACAATCCATACATTAATACACCACAATCTATAGTTCTACAGTGTTACTTAACTTAGGAGTGTGAGATTAATTAACACTTACTATACGTGGCAAACGCGCCAATGCAAGTTGTTTAATTATCAAAGACCGAAGAGGAGTTAGTTGCACCAGTGCAGATTGGGTCCTTGCACACGGCTAAAACCTCCTATCGCAAACGCAATTTCTAATCGTCACCTTGCGACGGTGCGCATAGGGGTGCATAGCATACGATAGAGGATAGTATGTGACAGGTCGGGTCCCTTCGGGGACATCCGATAAAATTGGAACGATACAGAGAAGATTAGCATGGCCCCTGCGCAAGGATGACACGCACAAATCCAAAAAAAAAGAGTATGTGACAGGTCGGTTTATCGCACACATTACACCTGATAGCAAAAGTGTGTGATGGAGCGAGGTTTATTAATTCGGCATATTTTCCCCCTAAAGCATAGCACAAGTAGAACTAGAGGGAGGGAGCACATGTGTCAAAAAAAAAGAGAAAACCGGACGAGAGAAGCGGTGTGAGACAGAGAAAAAAACGCCAAGGAAGAAGTGATGTGGGGCAGAAAAAGTTGGGGCGACGCTAGGCGCCGGCGCACCGGCCGAAGTTTTAGGCCGGTCCGCTGCCAGGCGTTGGATCCCGTACAAAATAACGGTCTGGATAGCGCTATTGAGTCGTCTTCTTCCTTCCACACAGGCGAGAAAAAAAAGAAAAGGGAGGTCTCCATGCTCGCCGCCTGTCTCGCGCCATCCATGCTCGCCGGCCCACCCTGCGCCGCCCGCGCTCGGACCCGTGCTCGCCGGCCATCCTCGCGCCGTCCGCATCCGCACCGGTGCTCGCCCACCCTCGCGCCGTCCGTGCTCACGCCCATGCTCGCCGGTCACACTCGCGTCGTCCGTGCTCGTGCCCGTGTTCGCCGGCCACCCCCGCGCTCGTGCCCGTGCTCGCCGGCCACCCCCGCGCTCGTGCCCGTGCTCGCCGGCCACCCCCGCGCCGCCCGTGCTTGCCGGCCACCTCCGCCTGCAGCTAATCTTCGTCGAGCCTGCAGAAACACCATGAAAAACTGGATGTAGCAAAAATCCTCAATGGACGTAGCAAAAACTACAAATGGTTCCAGCAAAAAAAAGGGTCGCTACCGCCACGGGACGCAGCTCGGCCATGAATGAACGTAGCAAAATATGTAGCCGGTTCCAGTAAAAATCATCGCCGGTACCAGCAAGAAAGAAAAATAGCATTGTAGCACTGGTGTTGTAGAAAAAAACTCTCCTCCTTCCTCAGGCGATCTGCTCGACACCGATTGCAGCAGAATGAGACACTGGTGCTAGCAAATTTCGACACCGGTTGTAGCAAAAAACGCTGGATGACCGTGGCTACAAACTCCGGCGAACTCGGGTTGCAGCTCTGACTAACGTGGTTGCAGCTTTTCTGGTGAACGGTTGTAGCATTTGTCAGCACCCCTTGCCGGTTGTAGCCCCAGTGTGCGTACGCTGTAGCATTTTTACAAGCTGGTTGTAGCTTTTGTAGTACGTGGTTGTAGCATTCGCGACCCCGACCCGTCATCTCAGCATCCTCGCTCGTCGTCGTCGTCTCCGCCGTACACTCGCCGTCACCGTGGCCACTTGCAGCACCGACATCCGCCAGTTCCAGCTTGTGGGCGTCGCGGTTGCAACACTCACCGGGTCGTGGCTGGGTCTGGTAAAGTATACAGAGCTCCGGTGCGCGGATCCGAGCGGATCTGGCCGAGGACGAACAGACCGACTGATTCCCGTGGTGGCGGTGCCCTGGAGGCCTCCATGCGGCGATGGTTGACAGCGTTGGTGCGGTCCCTGAGAAAAAGGACAGAGAGAGATGGAGCGATAGGAGAAAAAACAGAGGAAGAGGAAGATGCGTTGCATGCTGGCCCACTGTGTGTTGCGTGCGTGGCAAAGGCGCCGGCCAAGCGTTTGGCCGGTGCGCCGAGGCGAAATGTTTTCCAAAAGATTGTGAGGGGGAAGCATCGTGGGACAAAAAAAGAAGCGAAGCGGGCAGAAAAACGGTGAGGGAAATACTCCCTCCTTTTCAGAACATAAGGTGTATTAGTTATTTAAGAAATAAAAATGTACATGTTTGACTAGGTTTTTGAAAAAAAACCAATATCTACTATACCAAATTTGTATAATTAGATCTATCATGAAAATTATTTTTATATTTTATTTTTTGTATTGTAGATGTCGGTGTTCTATTTCATAATCTTGATTAAACATACATAAGTTTTACTTACATGGAAATAGATACATCTTATATTCTAAAGAGGAGGGAATAGATCTGATCGAGCGCTACACGGCTACAAGACGCGGATCAAGCGGCGAGTTGCTCAGTTGTAACAAGACTCCCGACGTTCGCTAGATACATTATATGTATATATATGCGTTGCTACAACACGATCAATAGTTCTACAGTGCTACTTAATTTTATTTGTCTGCAGTTATTTGATTCTCCCTCCTTTTCGGTTTATAGAGTTTATCCCAATTTTTTCATTTTGCCAATTTAAATGGGCCATCTTCATCTCCTTTTGAGATTCCGAGGCACATTAAATCTTTGCATACAAGAATTAAAAAGAAACTCACCAATGCATGTAATGCTATTACTCATCTAGTGGCCAAGCATGCATGCACTACAATTAATCCCAACTAATGCAACAATTTAGCTTGGGTAATTTTGTAAAGTACGAGATACATTCCTCCACTCACCATTTGTTTTGGAAAAAAATATATGAGACCAGGTCTCATATAAAGCAGATGAGACCCACCCTGATGGATGATACGTGAGGGGGAGGAGAAATTCTCATCTACCCCACCCTCCACCTGAAATCAGGGGGGAGAAATTAGATGCTTTGTGATTTGTGAATGCCACGTGTTATCCATCAGGATGGGTCTCACCTGCTAACCCGTGAAACCTGGTTTCATAGAATTCTTTTCCGTTTGTCTTGGTTGATGAGATTTTAGATTTGAGCCCTATAAACCGGAAGGGGGAGTACCTACTATTCCTCGGTTCCAAAATATAATGCGTCCTCGGTCCCCGTGCTATAACTTTGACTATAAATTTAACCAACGAGATCAACTGCGGCGGGAGCAAAAGTTATATCAGTGAATTCGTATTCAAAAGAAGTTTTCAATTATATAATTTTTGCTCCCGACGCATTCAGTCTTGTTGATTAAATTTATGATTAATATTGAACCTCGAGAAGCGCAGGCACACTATATTTTAAAACGGAGTATAATATGTTCATCCCTGAAAGGACAATGGACAATATAATATGTCTTTTCCATTCTGGTACATTGTCCGTTTGTCGATAGTAATAAGATATTGAATTTATAAGAACATCAAATCTAAAGCCTAGTCAGTAGTCACCTAGATCTGTCATACGTACTGTGATAAAGTCAAAAAGCTTAATCGAGATGGTGATTGCAGCACCCATTCCAAGCCCACGTAAAAATTAGTGTTTTGCACGTCATTGATCGAACTTAGCAACGCGAACATGCGTCGTTATTTTGTTGAAGGCTTTGCCTCTTAGTCATTATGTTGGCCTTTATTGGTTGCATTCGGCAATCAGAATGAAAATTCTCTTCTTTGTTATCGCCGGATGAACGTGGCGACGTCAACATGCATGAGTGTATTCCTTCTTGAAGGCATTGTGATGTAGGGCTCGACCCTTGTTTGCCTGATCTTCATGAATTTGAGGTGGATTTGGGGAAGAATATGGGAAAAACATGTGGAAACAAAGGGAAAACACTCTATTGAATAAAATCCGCAACAAGTACTCCTTAGATCACAAACAGTACATGGATGCATCAAGATCCAATAACAACAAGGAAAATGAAGATACACGGGTAGTTATTGAGAGAGAGTTCTTCGCTAGATCTCATGAGAGAGAGGAAAGTCTTGATGATCCTATAATGGGGATTCTTCCCCAAAGGAGCCTTGAATTCCTAGAAGAATCTTCTCCTAAGTGGTATTGAATCCACTTATGGATCTATTGCCAAGAGGAATTCCACTAGGGGAGGTAGATGAGCTAAGCTCTCTCTTTTCTCTCTATTCTAGCTAACCCTAGAAATGAGGTGGGGGAAAGTATATATAGTGCCAGCAACGAAGGGATAAGTGTGGGAGAGAAATAGGGGTACATGGGCCATGGCCCAACTCACTGCACGCAGGCACATGTCGGGTGTTCCGACTTGGGGTCAGACATTCTGACTATGTGAATGGTTACCTCGGACATTCCGACTTGAGATAGAGCCGAAAATTATTAGTGGAGGCTGGGTTGGAGGTAAGGTCGGACATCCGACTTTCGTGCAACTTCTCGGGCTTGTTTCTTGCCATTCCTTCTCCAATTCCAAGCTTCCATCTTGGATGGTGTACTAGTTCTTTTACACTTGAACTTCTCCTCGTCATCCGTGAAGCTCCGCTCAAATCTATACATGCACGATGGAGGGTCAAGTAGTATACTATCCTTGAAGGGGACAAAAAAGACATGTGTAAAGGAGAAGATTCACCTTTGCATATTTGCAAAGGAGTTCCTAGCATCGTCGATGGGCATATGGAGGTGTGTCTCCGTCAGATATGTCTTTGGTGGATTTGCTCGGATCTGATCGTCGTTTGTGTGATTTCAGGTTCGATCCTTCCCGCTCTTCATCGGCGGCGGTTGTTGTTCTGGTGCGCTGGTCCTGTGGGGCCTTAGCATGACAACTTCTCAACTGTCTACTACAACAAGTTTTGCCGACTCCGGTGAGGAAGGAGCGATCACGGTGGCGCACCTTCGGCTCGCTTAAGTGCTTGTAGTCGTCGCTAGGTGGTCTATGGATCTGGATGTAATTTTTATTATTTTTTATGTTTGTTGTACTACCAATTGAAGATAAATAGTTCGGAAGTTCTTTTGCAAAAAAGAAAATCATCTTTGAATACTTGCAAGGCGTCCTTTGCACTACATTTGTTTCTTTTTTGGATAAGAGGCTATTGTTCGGCCTTAGAATAAGGACACATTTTAGACATTTGTTTCTTCTATATGATGTATCTAAACAAAGTCCAGTGCTCTATATTTATTTTTTGAAGAAAGTCTTGTATATATTCAATTGTAGGATTCAAATTTTTTTACTGCTTGTACGATGCCCATCATTTGGGTTGAATTTAGTGGATTTCATTCCTGAATTCCCAGGCTTATTCATTTGGCTGCCACGGAACTGGCCTTCATATTTCATTCTTAAATTCCAGAGGACAGAAACTTTGCCAAGCCCCAAAATCACAGGCCTTCACTCGTCATTTTCTGCGATTTCGGTCGCTCCCCTCTGACGACTAATTCTAGGCCTTCACCCATGATTATAAGGTCGGGCGAGGGCGGAGGCGGACCCAGAACAAAAATGACCCAGTGTCCACATATACACAATACATGGGTGGGTACCAAGCAATAATATACATAAGAATACTCCCTCCGTAAAGAAATATAAGAGCGTTTAGAATTCTAGGGTAATTTATGAAAATGTTTCTTAAAAGGACGAAGATCTTAGCACAAGATGACAATATTTGCCCATCAAGGCATCAAATGAACTAAATGATGTTTCATCAACTAGTCGTTTACTCTTTTTTTAATTTTGGTATTGGCTGGCATTTTACCGCTTGGCATTTTTTATTAATCTTGTGTGTTACTCCTTCGTAAATAAATATAAGAGCATTTAGATCACTAGTTTAGTGATTCTTATATTTAGTGATCTAAATGCTTTAGTGATTCTTATATTTCTTTACGGAGGGAGTACTCTTATGTATATTATTGCTTGGTACCCACCCATGTATTGTCTATATATGGATATATTATTGCTTGGTACCCACCCATGTATTGTCTATATGTGGACACCGGGTCATTGTTCTGGTCCGCCCCTGGATGTAGCTAGCATTTTGCCTTCCAAACCTTGCCTAATACAAACTTTGAAGCTTTGAACCTTTGTCTTGCTTGTGTCAGGCTACATTTTGTGCTTTATGAAGGTGAACATGTCAGTCATAGTTAAATTTTAAGATGTGGATTGTGTTTTATGGAGCTTCTGTTTATATGAAATATGGCGTGCCGCAACTTGTTTCATGTTGGCATGAATGTTAAATATTTGGAAAGATGATGTCCGTGCATTATGAAGTTCATTTTTGAAGTCGGATTATGTGTGGATTTATCAAGTGTTGCCAAAATGGTAGCCAAACAGGATATGGTAGTTATTTCAGTCTAGAAATCGGTGTGGCAGCCAAACATGATTTTTGCATCTGGATTTCCATTCCAACCAAACGAAATCCCCATGGAGAGGGTGCGAAACGAGCTGTTAGGGTAATTATAGGATTCAAATAGGCATGGCGTACAATCATGGACTTTTCCAGTTTTCTTTTTTTTCCAAATATATACTTGAACCAAAGTGGCTCTAAACTCGGGCCGTTATGTATACTTTGTTTTTTCTTATAATATACTGTATAAAAGAGAGGTCTTCCCTCCGATCATGTATACATTTTACATAGTACGTACCACAAAATAGTACTAGTTAAACTGTAAATCCGACACTGCACGACTGACGACGGTACGACCTCGTCGGTGGAACGCCACTGACGATCGAGCTTAGCTGCAGCATTATTCAACACTAGTAGGTGCAGCAGCTACGTACTACAGTACGTTACTAGGTAGGCGGTCGATCGATCTATCATCTATGGGTTGTAGTAGATGATCTTGATCTCGGTGACGCCATGGCAGTTGCCGCCGGGAACGGAGTGCTCGAAGCAGTGGTTGCCGCTGTTGCATCCGGCGGTGGGGCAGTGGCCCTGCAGCGGGCTGCCGTGCGGGGTGACGGAGACGCGGATGGGCATGCTCGCCTGGTCGGTGCTCACCTCGTAGTACGCACCGCCCTCATGGCCGATGTGGAACTTGGCCACGGCGGCGCCCTGCGCCGACACGCTCCCCGACCACGCGCACACGTCGAACGACTCGTGCTTCCCGTTGGGGAGCAGCCACCCGTTGGGGAAGAGCATCTTGCTGTTCGAGACCGCGTTGATTCCCAGGTTCAGGTCGTGGCCACACAGGTTCTGCACCGTCACCTTGTGGCCGTCACAGCCTTGACCGGCGGCGGACATGGCCGTCGCCGACAGAGCCACGAGTAGCAGGAGGGCAAGGGACTTGGAGGACGCCATGGCTAGCTAGCTACTACCTGTTGGTGCTAGGAAATCGGGATTCGAGGAAGAAGAGAGAGGCTGGCACTGGTTTGGGTTGAGGTTTATGGCTCAGGGTGGCGGGGGTATTTATAGGTTAATTATGGCTTTGGCATGAAGGTTCGAGATTGTAGCCGCGTCTGATGTTCACTAGGTTAAAGAACTTAAACTTATCATTGATAGTGCGACGAGCTAAAGACGCCGGTGTCGACTGAGAAATGTTCTCTCGGTGTACGTTCGTTCTGGCCGGGCTAGCATGTGTGCGTGACACGTTACTTTGTGTGTGTGTGTGTGTGTGTGTGTGTGTGTGTGTGTGTGTGTGTGTGTGTGTCACATGTTACTGTTACCGTGCCAACGATCCAGCCGGTGGCTCGCAACAAAATTTGGTGTGGTTGAGTAGGAGTAACATGTTGTGTGGGTCCTTGGATACACGAGATTAAGTACACGCCCAATTATGTGTCGCGTTCAACTTAAAAAAGAATAGGGAGTACAACTGTTTTATCTCTCGCTCTACTGCACTCGCGTGCTCGTGTCATCTGTGCACCCGAGACGGAGCATGAGGCAGTACCAACGTGATGCCTCCATATTTTACCCCATAGTTCATGGCCTGAAGCATCTCTCCGTAGCCTGACTCTACTGAAAAGCCGAGCAGGACGGCACGAGCTTTGCCCCCCGAGAAAAGGACGGCACGAGCTCGCACAGGACACCGCACCGGGGCATAAAGACACGGCCTAGTGCAGGCAGGGCAGGGGCAGGCCCAGGGTGGCTTTTGTTTAATCGAATCTCCGCCGACTAGTTTCTTTTCTTTGAATCCAGAGAGCTACCCCTACGCTTCGTGGTTGGGGAATGTGTGCTTTTCCCTAACTTTAAATCCACGTACGCATCGCATGCAATGCAGTGCATCAGCGTATGGCCACATGTTTCCAGTTTATACCGGGCGTGCAGATATTAATTCTAGGCCTGTTTGTAGAAAGATCGCAGGTATAGGTTGGATTGCAAATACTCCCTCCATTTTCTTGTACAAGACCATTATAAGAGCATCTCCAGCCGTTGGCTTCTCAGAAGCGCCTAAAATCGTCGTCTGAGGGTGAGCCGGCGCAAAAAACGGTCTGGGGGCGAGTTGGTCCCCAGTCGCCGGCCCCAGGGCCGCCCCCAGACGCGTCTAATTTAAAAAAAATGTTCGGCAAAGTTCGGTTAAACAAGGCTAAATTTAGGCAAGGACATGTTCGCGGCTTACATAGCAAATATATCTAAAAAAGGAAATCGTTGAACGCGGAGTAGTCGCCGCCGCCGTCGTCGTCGGCCTTCTCCTCCTTGACGCGGCCGTTCCTGCTGGACCCCTGCCCGGCGTCGCCATGGCGGACTGGTGGCGGCAGCGGCGGCGTGTCGTCGTCGTCGAGGACGACGACTCCTCCTTCGTCGCGGCCCCGGCGGCGCTGCTCGAAGGGCCGCGGGACGGCGCACTGGTGCTCCCTCTCCATCTTCAGGAAGTCCTTGCGCTCGTCGAGCTCCACGTCGCCGTGCTCCGTCTTCACGGCGGGGAGCCCCGGCTCCGTCTTCACGGCGGGGAGCCCCGGCTCCGTCTTTGACTTGACGAAGCGCGGAGGAGCCGACGAGGAGGCACACCGGCCGCCCTCGTTGATGACAATTCCGGCGCTGCGAGTGCGCCGGCCGAGCGGCGTCTCTGTCGCGGGCTCGGCCTTGACGCCGAGCAGCGCCGGAGAGCCGGAGGAGTGGCAAGAAGATCGTGAGGAGGAGTGTGAGGAGAAGATGAGGAGGAGCCGAACCTCCTGGGCATCCATTGCCCGGCGCATCGGCGGTGGGTCGGGGCGGCCACCGGGGGAGGGTATGCTAGCGGCGGTTCGTTGCCGCCCTAAAGGTGCGCCAGCACGCCCTCGAGCGTGCAGCCAGAGACGCCCCACCAGACGCGGCGCCCCTCGCTGTTCTTTGTGCCGCCCACCACCAGTGCCCCGTTGGTGGACGCCATCCTCTGCACCTGACGGCGCTCGAAGTACCCCGCCCATGCCGCGTGGTTGTCGACCTAGTTGTCGGCGGCGTACTGGGGGAGGGAAACCTGCTCGTCGATGAGGGAGGCGCGCACAAGCTCGACCTCAGCGGCGAAGTAGGGGGGCGCGCCACGGCGTTGAGCAACGGGGGAACGGGCACTCCCCCATTGCTGAGCCTCCACCCCGTCGGCCCGGCGCGCATGTGCGGCGGCGCCAGGATGTTGGCCTCGAACAGGAGCCACGACTCCTGTTCGTGGAGCGAGCGGCGGCCAAAGCCGTTGGCCACCGCCGCGTCGCCGAGGAAACGTGAGGCCATCGGGTGTCGGAGTGAGGGAGAAGGAGGGCTCGACGGCGGCGCGGGGGAGAAGGAGAGCTCGGCGGCTAGGGCTGGTGTGGCCACAGGCAAGGGAGGCCACCGGCTTTATATAGCCGCACCCGTGTGTACGCGTGGCGAGAGGGGAGGAGTCGCCGCGCCGCCCCGTGATGCGCCGCCCGTGAGGAATCAATGGCAAGGCTGACCGGCGGCAGCAGCCTTGGCATTGATTCGCGCGGGAACCGAGGCGATGAGGGCGACGAAGCGCCAGTCTCGCTGACGCGGCGGGCCGGCGGCTGCTTCGTGCCAAAACCACTCGCCCCGGTGCCCCCAGGCGCCCCCAGCGTGTCGGGTTCGGCCTGGGTCCGCCGGCGCTGATTTCGGTCCAGACCGGCGAAAATCGAGCTCCTGGGGGCACGACTGGGCCGTTTTTTCGGCGCCGGCGCGAAAAAATCGTCTGGGAGGCCGTTCTGGGGGCGCGGCTGGAGATACTCTAAAAACTACATTTTACATCTATACAAGGTCATTAATATTAATCGAGGCAAAAATTAATGATATTTTATCATAATAGCAACTTGTTTAATACTTGCATGCATGTAGTTATTATAACACTGCTACTTCCTTCATATTTTTTCTTTGCATGCATGCAGACATATTAAATTAGTAGTAATCCCGATTAACGAAAAAAAGTTTTCAAAGTAGTCATTAAATTTTATCTTGATATCTGTAATATGAATTTGTGATCTTGTAGTACATGTTACTGTGGTGTCCGACTCTCGACGCGCGTCCGTGGTACGCTGTCTTATGTCGGCAGTAGGATATGCATAGTTGCGAGAGCATCAAATCTGAGCCTGGTCATCTAGCATGTCATACTTACTGACATAAAGCCGGAAAACTAAATGATGAAAAGCATGTCGACACCTGCTGACTGAGACGTGAAAGCTGTGGCAAAGTGAACATAAGATTTGCTTTGATCCTACTTGATTTAGATTTTTTTAAGTTACTTGTAGGATTGTTTTGTGTGATTTATACGATTTAGTCTCATAAAAATATTCTGGAGGAATTTTTTCACTGCGTTTATTTTCTCTACAGTGTGTTTAAACATTCGATTATCTAGGATTCACGTAGCCACAACACTAGACAATTATCGCACAAAACCTAGCCCCCACCAAATGAAATGAAGGCTCTCTCCTACTGCAACCCTAGACGCCGCCATCAGCCCCTCTCTCGTGCTCCTCTCCCTCGCCGTCGCTGGAGGTCGCTGATGGGCAAAGCCCGTGCAGTGAAGGCAGCAACGGGGCCTCTCTCCCGGGGTGGTCTGCAGTGGTGAGGAGACCGACGGCTAAGTGGCGCTCATCGTGTAGAGGGTCGGCGATTAGGGGTGAGTCGACTTTGTGGCTTGCAGGAGGCGACTCGAACAGTTGTCGCGTTGGTCGGCTTCCGGACAGGCGGGGGCGGAGGTTGGATCCCGTGCATGTGGCGGCTCATTCCTCTGGCATGGTGGTGCGGCCTCCGACCCTAACAATGGTGGTAGGTTGCTGTGGCAGCCACTGCCTGTGATGACGGATCTGGAACTCCCCAGACTTGGCTTGCGATGGGTGGTGGTCGGTGGCTTTGGTCGATGGTATCGGTGGCAAGACATCGACTACCTGTGTTGTGCGGCAATTCATAATTCGCAAACATGACCTAAGTTCTGTGTGATGTCCATGCCTAGGTCCGCACGCGGGCGACTCTCTCCAAGCCCGTTTGCCATGGAATAGTTTGGATTTCAAATTCCCGTGATTAGGGTGTGTGGAAGTGCCTCTCCAGGCAATATCGTCTTCTTGGGCCATTGGTGGCGGCAAGACATGGTGCCCTCTAAGTATCAGGTCCCGAGCTCTAGGATGAAAACCCTAGGTTTGTCCTTTCGTGGCCACACCTAGCGGTGGTGGTGTTTTTGCGTCGTTTTCTTGTTGAAGCATTGCTTTGGAGATTCTTCAAATGTACCCCCTGTCGGTGTCAAAACCGGCGGATCTCGGGTAGGGGGTCCCGAACTGTGCGTCTAAGGCTAATGGTAATAGGAGACAGGGGACACGATGTTTTACCCAGGTTCGGGCCCACTCGATGGAGGTAATACCCTGCTTCCTGCTTGATTGATCTTGATGATATGAGTATTACAAGAGTTGATCTACCACGAGATCGTAGAGGCTAAACCCTAGAAGCTAGCCTATGATTATGATTGTTCTTGTCCTACAGACTAAACCCTCTGTTTTATATAGACACTGGAGGGGGCTAGGGTTACATAGAGTCGGTTACAGAGAAGAAGATCTACATATCCGAATTGCCAAGCTTGCCTTCCACGCAAGGAGAGTCCCATCCGAACACGGGACGAAGTCTTCAATCTTGTATTTTCATAGTCCAACAGTCCGGCCAAAGTATATAGTCCGGCTGTCCGAGGACCCCTTAATCCAGGACTCCCTCACCCCCATGGGGTGAAAACCCAAGATCTGAGGTTGCGTGTTGTTACTTTTCTAAAGGCGTTGCTTAGAGAGAAGCTTCCTTGTGGCTCATGTATTGTCAAAGGATGCTGGTTGATCTTGTTGCTTGTTTGCTCGTCACGTGTCTATTATCTCTTTTTATTTTTCATCTTTTGGTTGTGTGCAACCTCAATGTCTCTGACTAGGTCTTGATGGTGTGTCATTGCAGAGACCGTGTATAAATGATATCTTCTTAATATTAGTATATTACACTTCGTAAAAGGAAGACATAAAATCTTGTGTTCTTCCAACTTTCGAGTTTTCTGAATCCTCAAATGAAAGTGGTCCTAGGCTTTCTCGAGCCAACAATAATAACAACGGCTAGGATTATTGACCCAGCTTAATGTATTATCTTTTCTACTTATAAAGATTGAAGTTGGTGATCGTCCTATCATTTATCTCTGAGTCTTTTCTTAACTATGACACTACTAGAAAAACCCCTACTAATGGCGCACCTAATATGGCCATTAATGGCGCATCAGTGGTGCGCCATTAGTAGCACGCCATTAGTAATTTTTACTAATGGCGCACCACTGGTGCGCCATTAGTATCTGGTATACTAATGACGCACCACTGGTGCGCCATTAGTATAGGCCAGGGTGCGCCATTAGTATGCCTCCCAGGGGCCATGTATACCCAGGTGCTTTGGCATACTAATGGCGCACCACGACGTGATGCGTCATTAGTAACCGCGGCATACTAATGGCGCACAGTCCTGTGATGCGCCATTAGTATGCTTTGTCATACTAATGGCGCACTGTCATTTGATGCGCCATTAGTATGAATATTAGGGTTTTTTTTATTTTTTATTTTCTGTTTTTTGCACAGGTTACAAAATGTATAATTTGACAAAATATAGACAGCACACATCAACAACAGATTCATCGAATACAATAGAAGATTAGTCTTTGAATACAATTCATCATATTAGTCTCTGAATACAATTCATCATATTAGTCTCCGAATTGAAAAGACCGAACAAACATACAACATAATATTACAAGTCTCGAGACCGCGAGTAGCGAGTTTGTCTTCACATTACAAGTCGATATCGATCATCTAAACTACCATCACATAGAAGAGAGCTGCGGTCATCACGATGAGCATCATCACGATGAAACTCGTCTTCATCCGGTTCCTCCAACGCTCCCTCCCCTCTCCCGCTAGATAGCGGGCGTATCTAGATTCGGCCTCGGCCCTAGTGGTGTACCCTTTGTAACTGTTACCGCTAAATCGGTGAACCTGTCTCCGACACTCCTCCCAGTCATCGTGGACTCCGGGAACCTTACCCTTGTACACGACATACGTCGGCATCGCTATGCACTAGCCAAACGAAACGTTAGTACCAATTCACAGACAATACATAAGCAATATATACGTATGCAACAGAACGATCGGAAGAGAAAAGCAAGACATTAATAGCATCGATTACATCTAAGTTGAACGACTCTCGAAACCAAAGAGACATACTACAAGTTCATTAAAGTTTAATTACAACATGAGCCAATCGATGTTTCAGAAGTAGACACAGCATCACTGCTTTCGACTCGACTCAAGGGACCGGAGCGTGGATGAAGTTGCCGTCTATCGTGGGAGTCATGAAATAACGGTCGTTGTCAGCCTGCATTTGTAGCATTGTGTCGATGTCACTGTTGGACGGTTGATTGTTGAGGTAGAACTGCCCCGAGGTACGAAGGACATCTTGATGGATGATTTCCGCAAACTCCGACTGGATGCGAAAGAATTCTTGTCGGAGGTCCGCGTCCTGGATTGCCGACACGCTCTTTGCCCAATCTTTGAGTTTACTCGATAGCAGAAGTTGATGATGGTCCCGTACGATCGCCCGCATGTGATGGATGGCGTAGTAGGCACCCTTCTGACCGCCAGGCGGCTGCTTGACGCAGCAGAACATCGTATTGTGGGAGAACACGTGCTTGCCGTACTTACGAATAGGCTTGGTGAAGGTGCCTCCAGATTTGGCGTAGCCGGGGAGAACATCATCAAGAACCTTCTTGACATTTGTGTAGTCTACGTTCGACTGACGGTCCGGGTCGAAATACGTGGCCATGGAATATTTGGGGCTTAGGAGGATGAGCGTGCAACGTGTGTCACTGCAGAAAACACGGAATGTTAAAAGAAAAACGATCGAAATGTAAGAATTCATATGTTACGGGCCGGTTGAGGGGAGGACTTACTCGGGAAAGTAAGGCACGAGGAAGTTATCCTTATCTTGGTTTGCCAGAATGACGCCTTCGAGGTAAGAACTCGCGACTTGCCGGTCCCCAGCGCTGCCCAAGATCTTGGCACGCATGTAGAAGGGGTCGACTATCACGATGTCCGGGGTCTTGTCGCGAATGATCCGCATCTCCATACTCAGCGAAAATAGCCGAACGAAGGTGTAGTGCAGCGGATGAAGGTTCAACATAGCGTGGATGTCATCAAAACGCAGGACGATCGTACACCCGATGGAGTTATCCACAAAGCCCTTGCCCTCTGGCACCTTGGCCGCGAAAATCGGGTATGCCACATCCTTCTCTCTGAGACGCCGCTTCTCCAAAGCAAGAACACTGTCATGCAGACTCCGCATAGCACCGGTTGCAGCATTGAGCATATTTGTCGGTAGCATCGCCCTACCCGCCACATGCACCCTCCTCGAGATATCCTGCGGTGAAGGTGGCCCGTCCTGAGCACGGATCGTACTCGGTGCCGGCTGGCTCGCACCCTTCTTCCTCTTTCTTTTGCGTGCCTTCTTCTTCTCCTGTAATGGGACCGAGTTCTACTCACAGACCGCCTTCTTGAGTGTGTTGGGGCTGATAATATTTCGCACCTCGCCTATCTGAGGCTCAGTGAAGTCGGCAGCTGGAGGCGTCTCCTGAGAGCTGAGCGCCAGACGGCGCCTGTTGCAACTTGGCTTCTCCGCGGTACCAGCTAGATCGCACACGTCTTTTGTTGGGTTTGGTTCTTGAGAAGGAGGCCCCATGAAGTCGCCATCGTACCCATGATCGGCAAAGTACTGATCGACGTTGCCAAATGTATCATCGTCGTCGTCGTCGTCGTTCTGATCCTGTGCCATATGCATGTTTGGATCCAGTGGCATAGGGATGTCCGGCACCGTTACGGCGGTCTTGCCATGGGGCCGACTTGGCGCCGGCACGACTGGCGGTGTTGTCTTTGGGGTGGTGTCCCCCGCCCCCAAACGAATCTGGCTCTTCGGCCAAAGCAGGGGCCAGCTCAGGCAGGCGCTGAGGGTCATCACGTCATCATCGTCGGCCCCGACGGGTCGAATCGGAGGTAACAAGTCGTCGCAGCCTAGCAGCACCCGAACCAGTTGAACCCTAAACAAGTTGGGTGGCATCTGGGTACCGTGGAACAAGGGGTTGCCCGGTTGAACGATTTTTCCCTTGGCGACATCGACCAACTCGTTGTTCACGAAGTGGAGGAGAGTGCACGGAACGTCGGCGGCGCCCTTCGAAAACATGTAGGGCGTCAGGGATGCCCAGTCAAAGGCAAGGAGATGAAGTCCTCGGCCGAGAGAGGCTTAATTAGTTACCGTGATGATGGCGTCGAGCTCGGCTAATGTCGACGCACCGCTAACGGCGGGCGTGCAGTTGACGGAGGTGCCGCTTGCTGC
Organism: Triticum timopheevii; assembly: GCA_963921465.1. Classification (NCBI taxonomy): domain Eukaryota; kingdom Viridiplantae; phylum Streptophyta; class Magnoliopsida; order Poales; family Poaceae; genus Triticum; species Triticum timopheevii. The sequence continues at coordinate 114,680,991 of OY997270.1, forward strand.
AGAGGTGCCGGCCGGCGTACACCCGGGTGCATTAAGCTCCCGTGCCGGCATCGGAGACACCAATGCCGCCTCCGCCGGAGGCACCAATGGCCCCGCCATCGCATTATGCGAGTTGCTGGCCGTGAAGCTAGGAATCGGGGGCGGCCCCTGTTGGCCGCCCGCAATCCACGCACTCAACCCCGAGATCAAGGTAGGCATAATGGCGGTGATCGTTGCTCCGAGTCGTTGTTCCACTTGCTCTTGGACAATCTCCGGAATCCGCGCCACCTGTGCCTCGAGTTCTTGAACCTCTCGCGCCTGGCTTTTCGAGCTGGTATTTTTCTCCTTCCGCACACCAGCTGTATAGTATGACCCCCATTTTGTCGACAAGCCTTTGCCGGCCACACGACCAACTGACGTCGGCTTACTGAGCTTATCCTTGTTCTTCATTACATTCAACGCCCTATTTAGAGTGGTGTCCCAAGGGTTGCTCTTAGTCAACCCCGCGCTACTGCTTTCAGTCGCCTGCGGAAGGAATGTGAACCATTTAGAAATTTGGCTTCATTAATTAGAATGCAACCATATGGAGCTAATTACGCGGGGGTGTATTCCTTACCAGAACAAGCTCAAGCTGCCTGGTCTTCGGATCCGTGGTAAGCTCCTTTGTTTTCGGGTCCTTCTTGTACCGGGCCCTGACAAAGTTCCTGGTCTGCTTGTTACCGCTGTATTTCTCGAAGAGGGGCGGTAGGCCTTTCTCGGCACGGTCCGCCTCCTCCTTGTCCCATATAGGCTCCGCCACTCTGTAACCGCCGGGACCGAGTGTGTATTCCCCTATGTTCAGCTCCCGCATTTGTTTCCCCCACTCACTTGATTGGGAGCTTGCGGTGCTCGAGCAATTGATCTTGAAGTCGTTGTAGTCATCTTCGGTGATCGAAGGATTTTTCTCCTTGATCTTCTGATAACTCTCACCTTTCTCGATCATTTCCTTCACATTGCTTTTCCAAGTAGACAGGGCCTTGCTCATCTTCGTGAGGGCAGTATTGTTCACTTTATTCCCTTTGAGGCTTGTGTTTGCAAATTCAGCGGGGAACTTGTATCGTTCATGCAGCTTCGTGAAGAGGAGGTGGCGCAAATTCCCTCGGTCAGGATGCCTCAGGTTCTCGGTGTTGATCGAGACGGTGCTCCGGACAATGCACCTGAGCTGAAGCGAGTACCCCTTGACTATTCGTTCGGGCGCCGTTGGATTCCCGTTGGAGTCCACTTCAGTAACTTCCTCCTTGAGGGTGCGGAGCACAATCGGGCGCCGGTCCTTCCGTTGCCTCTTCGGTTGGCTGCCATCTGTGCGTGCGCTGCCATCATCAGTGGTGGCATCCTCGGCGGCACCATCAGTGGTGGCATCAGTGTGGTCATCCTCGGCGGCACCATCCGTGGTCTCAGGATCGGTGGGGAAGGCGGCGGCCTCATACAAGTGAGGTTGTTCCTCCATCTCCTGGGACAGCTCCCAGAATGCCTTGCCGCCCGAACCCCCGGCCTCATCGTTGTGGGCCATGTTTCTCTCTAAATAGAAACAAAGTTTGGTCAAAAAGTTGGTTATTGTCAAGGAACAAGATCATGGTCTCATCATTTAGGGTTTGTCGACGCCGAGGCATCCTAAAATCTAAGCTTTTATCATTGAGGGTTTTTCGACGCCGAGGCACCCTAAAAGCCTAAGCTTTCATCATTTCGGTTTTTATCGACACCGAGGCACCCTAAAAGCCATGCATTAGTCACAAGTACGCCGGGGCACTTGATCCTACTTAATTAACTACTACGATACCCCGGCCCATGCATTAGTCACAAGTACCCCATATGTCCTATTTTTAGCAAAGTCATGCTAAAATTCACGGAAAATTTCAGCATGACCTTTGCTGAAAATAGGACATATGGAGTACCCGAATTTGCCGGAACGGAAGTTAATCGACATTCCGGCAAACTCAAGGGCCTCTCGGGGTACCTGCAAAATCATTATCCCAGGTGGACATGGATGCAATGTCACATGTCACATGGATCCCACACCCACAGGAGCTGGTGAAGCTTCATGTGTATTTCACGAAAACCAGCCTGACTAAAGAGCTTTATGTAGAAAACAAATCACTCCACCAGCTCACACAGGATCATCCCTCTAAGCAATTACTCAAAATGGGCACTAGCAGCAAAATGAACATTTTACAATCTGAACTTTTTTTTGTCATCTATGTGCTCATTTAACTTTGATCCAAATAGTATCAAAGTTCTTAGAAACAAGCAGCTCTGCTAACAAAGAATAGTAAAAATGGGGCTTGCCTTAAGATGGGAAGTAAAGTTGCAAAAACTATCACAAAGAACAGTAAAAATGGAACATAGCTCAGCATTTGTATTGATAGGAACAAACATAAAATCAAACCATGGGCATCTACTAGGTAGACCAACATAAAATTTTGACTGGAGTTACATAAGGGGAAATTGATGTGATGAATGGCAGTTTGGGAGCTGAGCTGATCATGTACATCCATGTATTCTAATTCTACAGTAACATGGCATTGCTGTTGGTACCATGGTTACTTTTACAGAGCCTGCAAATTTCCCACAACAACTGAGAGACATAACAAAGCTTTCAGTCTCTAGTTCTACAGGACCTGCATTTTCCCCACATTAGAAATTAACAGACCGCCTACCTACTGTTTGGTAGTATGACTGACGGCAGATATCAGTGACCAAATCAACACAAGCTTAAACTCACTCTCCCCTACTCGTTTTTTTAGGCAGTCATCGAATCCGCAAGATATACATACATATAATGCCTGGAACTGCACAAAGGTGATATACATACATACTTGACTTCCTAATTGACCAACAGAAAACAAAAATGCCCTATCAATTTTCAATGCCCTGTTTAATTGACCAAACAAGTGTTTTTATAGGCATAATACAGCAGCACAGCCCCTGTATAAACTAAACTGATAGCACAGTACTCCTAGTGATTCTTGGTGAACTGTGGAAGATTAAAGTACCAGATACTAACCATTTCAATAAATATTAAAATGGCCAAAAAAGGCATCATTTGATGAAGCAAACTTGAAGCAGTAGATTAACCAAAAATAAGCTTAACCCTTCAGATACTAACCATTTTGTTTTAGTAATCCACTTACAAATGCATCTAAAAAAAGTGGGTCCACATTGTTGAATCTTATCAGCTCCAAAAAAAAATTAGGTAAGAATGCTATCACACCGTAGTTCAACCTATGAACAATCAAAATTCCAGAATGGAAGCAATTAGATACATGTGTAATGTCAAGCTTGACAATGTTACCAACTAGCTTGATAATTCAATGGGGGATAGTATATGGGCCAGGAGCCCTCCTCTCCCCCTTAGAACTATGCCATCATCTTAATTTTTAGGGGAATCAGGGACACCAAGCCACCAAGCCACCAAGAGATGCCATTTCTAAATTTAATTGCAACAATATCTTACACTAATAATTACAGTGTAAAAACCATGGAAATACACGGGGGAGAGGGGGAGAGGAGGAGGGGGAGCTCACAGGGGCCGGGGAGTGGGGCGCGGGGAGGATGCCGGGGAGTGGGGCGCGGGGAGGATGTCGGGGACGAGGTCCGGGTGGTGGTGGTGCTCCGGCGACGGTGGTGTGGACGGGGCAGCGTCGAGGTGGCGGGGCAGCGGCGTCGGGGCGGGGTCGAGGCGGCGTCGGGGCGTCGTCGGGGCGGCGGGGCAGCGTCGAGGCGGCGTCGGGGCGGCGTCCGGGCGGCGGGGTCGCGTCGAGGCGGCGGGACAGCGTCGAGGTGGCGGGGCAGCGGCGTCGGGTTAGGTTTGGGCGGACGGCGCGGGCTCGAGGGGGAGGAAGGGGAGAGGGAGGCGGCGGGGGCGCGTGGGCGGCGGGGGCGCAGTGGGTCAGGGCAGCGGCGGCGGCGGCGGTGGATCGAGGGAGAGGGAACTGGCGAGGGGGAGAGGGAAGGGGGGATCGGGCGAAGGGTGAGAGGGAAGGGGGGATCGGGCACAATACTAATGGCGCACCACCCCTCGGTGCGCCATAAGTACATCCATACTAATGGCGCACCTCACCGTGGTGCGCCATTAGTATTTTTTTTATTTCAACTCGAGGCAACAGGTTATGTACCACCAGAACTGATCCACATCAAGTTCCCTCTACTAGTTCGACTGGTCAGCAGCCAGTTCTCACACCAGGAGGTCCTGGGTTCGACTCCCAGGCTCCACAATTTTTTTTTAGCATTTAAAAAGCTGTTTGATACTTATTTGTGTTTAAATATGTTCAAACTTGTTTAAATCATAACAGTAATATTTTTTTTATAAGACAGCAATAATTTTTTAAAAAATATCATCAAACAGTAATGCCGGTGGAGCGGGGGAGGGTGCGCGGGGTGCGGGGGGTCGGCGGCGGAGGGTGAGTAGGGGAATCGAGGGTGCGGGGGGTCGGCGGCGGCGGCCGGTGGACTGGGGGGTGCTCGGCGGCGAGGAGGACCGGATCTGGCGAGGTGGGATAGCGATCGAGAGGGAGGGGGATCGAGATCGAGTGTCCATGAAATTTAAAAATATTCATGATAGTTCAAAAAGTACCCATGAAATACAATCGAAAAATGAAGGCTACGATTTAAATACAATCGATCTTAGCTAGCTATCTGTTCACAATCTTCTTGCCCTTCTTTTTCGCAAATGGAGTTCTTCTGTGGAATGGACGTCCTTTAGGTAGGGTGGTCCTGCTTCTTCTTGTGGTGTATGCTGCTACTTCATCATCGTCATCATGTTCGATCCTCGGGTCGCCGTACTTGTCGAAGTCTTGCTCATTGGCTACTCCATCCATTCCGATGATCTTCCTTTTGCCTCTCCTCACGACAACACGACTGGGCTTTGGCGGGTCGGTAATGAAGAGGCATTGGTCCACTTGGGAAGCCAGTACCCATGGCTCATTTTTCGCGGTGACGTTTGCGCCCGCGGTCTTGGATTTGGCTTCGGGTATAACCATGGTGGTGAAATACCGGTCTTCTTTTATGACGTTCTTGGCCCATCTGACACGGAACATCGGGACCTTCTCTCCAGCGTAGCTCAGCTCCCAGATCTCCTCGATCCTTCCGTAGTATCTGTCCTTGTCGTTACCGGTGTAGGATTCCATCATTACCCCGGAGTTCTGATAACCATCGCTCTTCATGTCCTTGGCCTCGGTGTAGAATGTGTAGCCGTTGATATCGTACGCCTCATAGGTCATCAGGTTGTGCTTGGCGCCCTGTGACAAGGCGAATATGAGTTGTTCTTCCGCGGAAGAATCCTCATGTAAAGGGTACGACAGAAGCTTCTGCTTGAACCAACGTGTGAAACATGAGTTGTGCTCTTTGAGTATATCTCCGTCCGTCCTCTGTTGGCCTCGGTCATTGTACGTCTTCTTAATAAAGGTTTTGTGCTCTACCACCCAAGGATCGACCACATCTATGTGTTGTAGCGTGACTAGGTTTGCTCTTTCAAAGTCGGCGAGTCGACCCTCGAAGTCGACATGCATTTCGCGGCGACCCTCATGGTGACCCCATCCAGCGAGCCTGCCGAGGTGCCTGTTGACGGGCAGACCAACGGGGTTCTCGATGCCTAGATAATTCGTGCAGTAGGAGATGCACTCTTCGGTCAGAAAGCCCCTGGCTATGCTTCCTTCTGGACGTGACATGTTGCGAACGTATCCTTTGATGACACCATTCATCCTTTCGAACGGCATCATGCTGTGCAGGAACGTCAGCCCGAGTTGGATGATATCCTCCACTATATGGACCAGCAGATGCACCATAACGTCGAAGAATGCGGGCGGGAAGTACATCTCAAGCTCGCATAGTATCACCACGATCTCTTCCTGTAGCCTTCTGAGTTGCCTCACGCCAATCGACTTCTGAGAGATGACGTCGAAGAAGTTGCATAGGCCAAATAGCGTTTCACGGACGTGCGCGTCCATGATCCCACAGATTGCAACTGGAAGTATCTGCGTCATCAGCACGTGACAGTCGTGAGACTTCACCCCGCTGAACTTCTGCTTCGCTGGGTCTAGGTATCTACTTATCTTCCCCGCGTAACCGTAAGGAAGTTTTACTCCTAGGAGGCAGGTGAAAAACTGCTCGATCTCCTCCTGACTTAGAGTGAAGCACGCGGGAGGGTAGTCATTTCCGGTCTTCTTGGCCTTTTTGCCTTTGCGACGACTTTCTGTGTCCTGCTTCGCCTCATCATCATCATCATCATCATCATCATCATCATCATCATCATCATCATTATCATATATAGCGTGAAGCTCCTGCCTGATGCCCATTGATTTCAAGTCTGCCCTTGCTTTCGTCCCATCTTTGGTCCTCTCTGGCATGTTGAGCAGGGTACCAAGCAGACTCTCGCACACGTTCTTCGTGATATGCATGACATCAAGGCTGTGAGGCACACGGTGGATCTTCCAGTACGGCAAGTCCCAGAAAACAGACCTCGTTTTCCATACCTTCAGCAGCGGCTCTGGCGCCTTTCGCTTCTTTCCCAGCTCTGGCGCCTTTTGCTTCTTTCCCGGCAGTGGGCAGTCTTTCCAATTTTTCAACAGCTTGTCTATTTCCTCGCCGCTCCTCGTACACGGGTGTTTTCGGGGTTCGGTTTCACCATCGAACAGATCCTTGCGTTTCCTCCACGGGTCATCGTCGCGAAGCCACCTTCGATGTCCCATGAACACGGTTTTCGAAGACCCGGGATCTCTATCTAGCTGGCGATACGTTGTGTCATCCATGCACCTTACGCATCCAGAAAATCCGTGGACTACCTGCCCCGCAAGATATTCGTAACCGAGATAGTCGTGCACCGTCGTGAGCAGTGCGGCTCTCATAGGGAAATATTCTTTCTCTGCGGCGTCCCACGTATTGGCTGGCGTTTTCCACAACGTGTCAAGCTCCTCTTTCAGCAGCCCCAGATACAGATTGATGTCGTTCCCTGGTTGTTTCGGCCCTTCAGTTAGCATACTCATGTGAATGTACTTCCTCTTCATGCACAACCAGGGGGGAAGGTTGTACATCCACACAAACACAGGCCAGGTGCTATGTGTGCTTCTCTGGCTGCCAAACGGATTGACTCCATCGGTGCTCGCGCCCAGCACGATGTTCCTTGGATCGTTCCCAAATTCTGGGTATTCGAAGTTCAACGCTTGCCACTGGCTCGCATCCTTAGGGTGACTCAGCATCTTGTCTTTTTTATCTATCTCCGGATCATTTGCGTCATCTTCTCGCTTCTCCTCCCTATCCGCGTGCCAACGCAGGAGCTTTGCTACCTTAGGGTCCGCGAAATACCGCTGCAGACGAGGAGTGATCGGAAAGTACCACACCACTTTTCGAGGAGCTTTCTTCCTCTTCTTGTATCGAGTGACACCGCACACCGGACATATGGTAGACTCCGCGTGCTCGTCCCGATAAATGATGCAATTGTTCATGCACACATGGTATTTCACGTGCGGTAAATCCAGAGGACACACGATTTTCTTCGCCTCCTCCGAACTGGTCGGGTACTTGTTCCCCTTGGGAAGACGTTCGTGCCAGAATGACATGTTCTCGTCGAAGCATGCGTCAGTCATTTTGTGTTTTACCTTCATCTCCAGAGCCATGAGCGTTACTTTCAAGTGGGTATCCTCGGGCCTGCATCCTTCATACAATGGAGTAACCGCGTCTAACTCAAGTTGATCCATCTTGCCTTTCTCTCGGGCGGCAGCCCTTGCGTTATCCGTCTGCTTGAGAAGCAGCTCTTGAATATGAGGGTCCTGCACCCAGCCCATCGATGGTCCAGCGTCGTCTGCTCCGCCGGCATCATCATCATGTCCTGCATCTTCTACATGATGACTGTGTACAGCATCACCATCGTGATCATCTCATGGGGATTCTTCGTCTTCTCGCCCGCCCGAGCCGCGGTGGTTGTCTTGCTGCCCTTCCTCATTTCTTGCCCGGCCCCCATGGACGACTTCGTAGTCATCTTCATCACCTTGCCACCGATAGCCATCCATGAAACCACGCAAGAGCAGGTGGTCCCGCACCTGCCCGGAATCCGGGTCCGCAATAAGGCTATTCAGCTTGCATCTTCGACACGGACATCTTATCTCCGTCTCGTTCTTTTGAAGCATCTCGGCCTTCGCGGACCTCAAAAACCTATTCACGATGCCTTCGGTCATCGTGCGGACCATGGTCGCCTGCGGGGTAGAGCAAAACGATATTTTAGAACCAAGAAAAAATTTGGCATGACTTTCCCTAAAAATAGGACCAAAAAGAATGCTTAATGCCAAAATTCTCGCCAAAATGGAAATGAATCAACATTCCGGCAAAATATTGGCAACTATCGCATTTCAAATACCGGTACACCTCCAAACACAAACACATATGCAACACCACAAACATATGCAACACCACGAACATACATAGATCTAGCTAGGCCATAAAAAGTGCATGTGCACATTGTTGTAGGGAGAACAACATAAATATAGCTTCCCCCCTTACTTACCTAGCAAAACAAGGTAACTTAACCACTTAATTTGAATGAATCTATGGTGGAAATGAGGTGAAAAAGAGGAGGCACCCGAGACAAGGAGGAGGCGGTGGAGAGAATGAAGTGGGGAGAAAGTGAGTGTGGGAGGAGAGGCTGTCCAAAATATCTTGTTGCTGCCCACTTACTAATGGCGCACCATCAACAAATGCGCCATTAGTAATCCAGGTTACTAATGGCGCACCCCCTGGTGGTGCGCCATTAGTAGTTTTGCAAAAAAAACATACTAATGGCGCACCGCGTGTGAGTGTGCCATTAGTACTTTTGCAAAAAAAAGGAATAAAAAAATAATAAAAAAAATAACATTAGTGGCGCACTTTCTGGCTGGTGCGCCATTACTAGTTACAACTAGTAATGGCGCACTAACTGTGGATGCGCCATTAGTATGTTTGGACAGGCGCACTAGTTCAAAAAAAAATTGGTACTAATGGCGCACCGTGGGCCTGGTGCGCCATTAGTAGTTTCAACACTAATGCCGCATCAGAAGGTGGTGCGCCATTAGTATATACTAATGGCGCACCACTTGTCTGGTGCGCCATTAGTGTCAATACCATCTATAGCCCTTTTTCTAGTAGTGTGACCATAACACATGCAAACCTACGAACACAACAACGACAACATACCTCTAGTGAATTCCCCTCCTTCCGTAGTCTCAGTGTGACACAATCCACCCTTTGTCTCCCAGTACTAATCTCATTCGTATCGACTGCCTATCATCATCTTGTTTTTGTGGTGCCAAAGTATTCTTCCTCCTGCATCCACCACGATGCACCATGAGCATAGCTCGATGCCGCCTTTGGGCCTCCGTCTCAGCGGAGGAAACTTTTTGAAACCTAGGAGCTTACAAAAATAATGACTAGGAAGTCGTGACCAGGATGAAGGAAATATGCCCTAGAGGCAATAATAAAGTTATTATTCATTTCCTTATATCATGATAAATGTTTATTATTCATGCTAGAATTGTATTAATCGGAAACTTAGTACATGTGTGAATACATAGACAAAACAAAGTGTCCCTAGTATGCCTCTACTTGGCTAGCTCGTTTATCAAAGATGGTTATGTTTCCTAACCATAGACATGTGTTGTTATTTGATGAACGGGATCACATCATTATGAGAATGATGTGATGGACAAGACCCCTTCGTTAGCTTAGCATTATGATCGTTACAGTTTCATTGCTACTGCTTTCTTCATGACTTATACATGTTCCTCAGACTATGAGATTATGCAACTCCCGAATACTGGAGGAACAACTTGTGTGCTATCAAACGTCACAACGTAACTGGGTGATTATAAAGATGCTCTACAGGTGTCTCCTAAGGTGTTTGTTGGGTTGGCATAGGCCGAGATTAGGATTTATCACTCCGTGTTTCAGAGAGGTATCTGTGGGCCCTCTCGGTAATGTTCATCACTATAAGCCTTGCAAGAAATGTGACTAATGAGTTAGTTATGGGATGAAGTATTACGGAACGAGTAAAGAGACTTTCCGATAACGAGATTGAACTAGGTATGATGATACCGACGATCAAATCTCGGGCAAGTAACATACCGATGACAAAGGGAACAACGTATGTTGTTATGCGGTTTGACCGGTAAAGATCTGCGTAGAATATGTAGGAACCAATATGAGCATCCAGGTTCTGCTATTGGTTATTGACTGGAAGTAAGTCTCGGTCATGTCTACATAGTTCTCGAACCCGTAGGGTCCGCACGCTTAACGTTCGATGACGATCGGTATTATGAGTTTATGTGTTCTGATGAACCGAAGGTTGTTTGGAGTCCGGATGAGATCACGGACATGATGAGGAGTCTCAAAATGGTCGAGACATAAAGATTGATATATTGGAAGGTTATATTTTGACATCGAAAAGGTTTTGGGGGTCACCAGATAAATACCGGAGTACCGGGGAGTTACCGGAACCCCCCAGGGGGTCAATGGGCTTTCATGGGCCTTAGTGGAAATAGAGGGCAGCAAGGGAGCTTTGGAGCGCGCCCCCTAATGATGACATAGACCTAGGGTAGGGTCATAGGCCTGACCTATACGCCCTACCCAAGGTCACTACCCTAGAAGCAAAGACATTCAAGGGACAACATAGAGTACCAATTGAAGTCGTCGAGTGCAATCCACTCGACCAGTCATATCACTAGGGTATCCCTCCTCCTGGTATCACTCGACTAAGACGAAGTCATTCGACTATACGAGAAACCACTCGACCTACAGAAGACCAGGAGTCACTCAGGATGGCAACGGTCAGGCGTTCACTTCGTAGTCTTAAAGGTCATTAAATACACTTTATAGCTAGCGTTATCAGTAACGCCCTATCTTTATGTACATTGAATCCCTGTAATGGAGGTGGGTTGGGGTCCTGGTGCATTTTATATAAGCCGCCTCCTCCTCTTGGACAAGGGTTTGCACCCCCTGTAACACATACTCCCATATTCCAGTCAACCGCCTCAGGGCACCAAGATGTAGGGATTTTACCTCCTTAGAGAGGGGCCTAAACTCGTAAACTCTTGCATACAATCTCGCCATAGCTAGGACCTTGCCTCCTCATACGTACCCCCTATTCTTACTGTCAGACTTAGTACCACGACAGTTGGCACCCACCTTGGGGCAAAGCGTCTTAGCGACTTCCGGCGAGGTTGCATTTTCTTCGATCTTCATCAACATGGTTTCTGGCGGCGGATTGGTCATGGGCCACGAGTTCCGACTCGGTGCGCTCACTTTCGTCGCCGACGACTCCGCCTGGCTCCAGGAGGCCCCCCTCGACGTCGGGGCTCTCCCGATCCGTGGTTTGTCGCTCTTCCACGCGAGTGCCTGCGATATCCTCCTTCTGCAGCCGTCGACCCCGTATCAGTCGGTCCTCGCGTCATCGTCTCACTCTGCTAGACGCTGCCGCAAGCGGCCTTGTCGATCGCAGCTCTAGCGGTGGGTGAGGCACGCGGTGGCTCGTCAGGCATTCACCCCTCAAGTCCCGGCGATCGAGCCCGATGTATTTCACTATGGTTCAGTCGACCTGTCAACTGATTTCGCAGACACATTTTCCGAGAGCAGGAGTTGTGACCCTGCGGCGGAAGTCATTATGGTTGACTCCCATCGCAGCCCACCTGGTTTTCAACGCAGCGGCGGAAATGGTGGCTGCGACGGCCCGTCATTCGGCCATGAGGAGTATCAGCCCCAACCTCTCAGCTCGCAGCAGAGGGATGAGCTGCACCGCTGCAACGTGGAGGCTCTCCAAACCCCCATCATAAGGGAAACCACCGAGGCTCGCGCCTTGGAGGCAGTGCCTCTGGCCACACTGGCTGAGCGGAGTCATTTGGAAAATCTCCAACATTCTCTCGACGAGCGCGCCCGTCGACTGATCCCCGAGTCCAGTCGACGTCCACGACAATTGTTTCCACCGGAAACTCAGGTATTCCGCACACCAATCCAGAATCTTGCAGCTGGTGTGCGTATCATAGAGTCTATTCAACCGTCCCGTTCAGAGGTTGGGAGAGGCTTGGAACAGATCAAAGCGCCGCTCCGAGCAGTTGGAGACCAGAACTCTGCCATGTCCCAGTCGCGGAACAGAATCCACAGCAGATCGGTAAGGGCAGACACCATTCAGTCGGCACATAGTCCTAGGTTGCCTTTGCGGTGTGAAGATCGTGATCACCGCCGAGACCGGCACCTGGGAAGAGCTCGGGGAGAGTATGATCGTGAGTACGCCCGCGACAACCACCGTCGAGCGCCTTCGCCCCTTCCGAGGGACGGGTCATATGCGCCCTAGCGGTATGATGATAGGCGTCCGTATGGAAATGACCGCAGAGTTCCAGTCGACCCCAGAGAGCCTGGCTTTGATGCAAGGTCGGTCCTTGTGCAGGGTCTGGTCGACCGGAATAGAGCATATAGAGAAGGGCTGGATAGAGACAGGCCCAGTGGAAGCAGGGTCCACGTTTTCGGCCAGAGTGTTTCGGAAGAGCCATCAGAGCCGCTGAGATCCCTCATAACTTCAGATTGGCGACTGGCATTAGTAAGTTCACAGGAGAATCAAAGCCCGACACTTGGCTTGAAGACTACCGAGTGGTTGTGCACATTGGTGGCGGCAGCAATGAGGTGGCCATGAAGCACCTCCCTCTGATGCTTGAAGGTTCTGCCAAGGCCTGGCTGAATTAGTTGGCCCCTGGGAGCATTTTGAGTTGGGATGACTTGGCCCGAGTGTTTACCAGAACATTTCAGGGCACCTGCAAGAGACCTGCTGGTCTACCAGAGTTGCAGCATTGCGTGCAGAAGCCGAATGAAACCTTGAGAGATTATATCCAGAGATGGATCACTCTGTACCATACAGTGGAGAATGTGTCAGATCACCAAGCAGTATGTGCCTTTAAGGAAGGCGTTCGCTACAGAGTGCTCAATCTGAAGTTCGGTCGGACCGGAGATATGTCCTTGACTCGGATGATGGAGATTGCCACCAAGTATGCTAACAGCGAATAAGAAGACCGACTCCGGAGTGGTAAGAACAGACCAGTCGCCCAGGACACCGGAGGAGGAAATTCCAGTTGGAAGCAGAAGCGAAAGGCTGAGGCAGCAGGTCCTGCCGAGGCAGCAGTGTTGAATCAAGGAAAGTTCAAAGGGAAGCCCAAAGGGCCTTGGATCCCTAATAAAGTGAAGGACCAAGCAGGAAATGATGTGATGGATTTACCGTGTCATATTCGCACCAAGAAGGATGAGGAGGGAAACCTGATTCTCCCCAAGCATACGACTCGACAATGTCGACTCCTAATCCAGAGTTTCTGAGAAATCCAACCCAGTGAAAAGGACAAGGTGTCCGATAAGGAGGAAGGCAAAGATGATGATGGTGGTTACCCCAATGTCAATGCCACCTTGGTGATTTTTGCTGATCTCAAGAGCAAAAGTCGACTGGAAGTCATTAACAGAGAGGTGAACATGGTTGCTTCGGCAACACCAAAGTATTTGAAGTGGTCAAAAACCCCTATAACATTCGACCAGTCCGACCACCCGCCACGCGTTGTTACCCCTGGGCGGCAAGCACTGGCGGTCGACCCAGTCGTTGGGGGCACCCGACTGACCAAGGTTTTGATGGATGGAGGCAGTGGTCTAAACATCCTATACGTTGAGGCCCTCAAGGGAATGGGCATTCTGATGTCCAAGCTCAGCGAGAGCAACATGCGATTCCACAGAGTCATCCCAGGAAAGAAAGCCGACTCACTCGGTCAGATCACTCTTGACGTGGTTTTCGGCGATGAGAAGAATTACCGCAAGGAAAAGTTGACGTTTGAGGTTGTGGATTTCCAGAGTGCCTATCATGCCATTTTGGGCAGACCTGCCTATGCTAGCTTCATGGCTCGACCATGTTATGTGTACCTCAAGATGAAGATGCCTTGCCCCAGAGGCGTGATAATGGTCTCCGGTAACCGTCAAAGAGCAAAAGACTGTCTTCAGGACGGTGCAAAGATAGCAGATGAGCAGATGGTGGCAGTAGAGTTTCAAGAGTACCAGAAAACTGCACATCCGGGTCATTTGCTGTGTGCCAAGAGGCCTGTCTCGGAGTCCGCATTTCAGTCAGCTGGCGAGACCAAGCCAGTCCACGTTCACCCGACCGACCCCAATGCTGCTCCGACCCATATCTCAACGACACTCGACAGCAAATAGGAAGAAGCGCTCATTCCTACGTCTTGAGCTTGCGTTGGTTTTCCTTGAAGAGGAAAGGGTGATGCAGCAATAGTAGTGTAAGTATTTCCCTCAGTTTTTGAGAACCAAGGTATCAATCCAGTAGGAGGCTCCTCAAAAGTCCCACGCACCTACACAAACAAACAAGAACTTGCAACCAACGCAATAAAGGGGTTGTCAATCCCTTCACGGCCACTTGCAAAAGTGAGATCTGATAGAGATAATATGATAAGATAAATATATTTTTGGTGTTTTATATATAGATTGGAAAAGTAAAGATGCAAATAAAAGTAGATAGAAAGCTTATATGATAAAAGATAGACACCGGAGCCATAGGTTTCACAAGTGGCTTCTCTCAAGATAGCATAAGTATTACGGTGGGTGAACAAATTACTGTCGAGCAATTGATAGAAAAGCGCATAGTTATGAGATTATCTGGGCATAATCATGTATATAGGCATCACGTCCGTGACAAGTAGACCGACTCCTGCCTGCATCTACTACTATTACTCCACACATCGACCGCTATCCAGCATGCATCTAGAGTATTAGGTTCATAAAGAACAGAGTAACGCATTAAGAACGATGACATGATGTAGAGGGATAAACTCATGCAATATGATATAAACCCCATCTTTTTATCCTCGATGGCAACAATACAATACGTGCCTTGCTGCCTCTACTGTCACTGGGAAAGGACACCGCAAGATTGAACCCAAAGCTAAGCACTTCTCCCATTGCAAGAAAGATCAATCTAGTAGGCCAAACCAAACTGATAATTCAAAGAGACTTGCAAAGATAACTTAATCACACATAAAAGAATTCAGAGGAGATTCAAATATTTCTCATAGATAAACTTGATCATAAACCCACAATTCATCGGATCTCGACAAACACACCGCAAAAAGAGTTACATCGAATAGATCTCCAAGAAGATCGGGGAGAACATGGTATTGAGATTCAAAGAGAGAGAAGAATCCATCTAGCTAATACCTATGGACCCAAAGGTCTGTGGTAAACTACTCACAACTCATCGGAGAGGCCTTGGAGATGATGTAGAGGCCCTCCGTGATTGATTCCCCCTCCAGCGGAGTGCCGGCGAAGGCTCCAAGATGGGATCTCGCGGATACATAAGGTTACGGCAGTAGAATTAGGTTTTCGTGATCGCTTCTGATGTTTTCGGGGTACGTGGGTATATGTAGGAGGAAGAAGTAGGTCAGTGGCTGCCCGAGGGGCCCACGAGACAGGGGGCGTGCCCAGTAGGGGGGGGGGGGGCGCCCTCCACCCTCGTGGCTGCCTCGATCGTTTCTTGACTTCCACTCCAAGTCCTCTGGATCACGTTCGTTCCAAAAATCATGCTCCTGAAGGTTTCATTCCGTTTGGACTCCGTTTGATATTCCTTTTCTTCGAAACACTGAAATAGGCAAAAAAAAAACAGCAATACGGGCTGGGCCTCCGGTTAGTAGGTTAGTCCAAAAATGATATAAAAGTGTAAAGTAAAGCCCATAAACATCTAAAATGGGTAATATAATAGCATGGAACAATAAAAAATTATAGATACGTTGGAGACGTATCAAGCATCCCCAAGCTTAATTCCTACTCGTCCTCGAGTAGGTAAATGATAAAAACAGAATTTTTGATGTGGAATGCTACCTAGCATAATTCTCAATGTAATTTTCTTTATTGTGGCATGAATGTTCAGATCCAAATAATTCAAAATAAAAGTTCATATTGACATAAGAAATAGTAATACTTCAAGCATACTAATCAAGGCAATCATGTCTTCTCAAAATAACATGGCTAAAGAAAGTTCATCCCTACAAAATCATATAGTTAGGCTATGCTTCATTTTTGTCACACAAAAATGCTCCCATCTTATACACCCCCGGTGACAAGCCAAGCAATTGTTTCGTACTTAAATAATCTCAAACTTTTTCAACTTTCACGCAGTACATGAGCGTGAGCCATGGACATAGCACTATGGGTGGAATAGAATATGATGATGGGGATTGTGTGGAGAAGACAAAAGGAGAAAAGTCTCACATTGACGAGGATAATCAACGGGCTATGGAGATTCCCACCAATTGATGTCAACATGAGGAGTAGGGATTGCCATGCAATGGATGCACTAGAGCTATAAATGTATGAAATCTCAACAAAAGAAACTAGTGGGTATGCATCCAACTTGCTTGCTCACGAAGAGCTAGGGCATTTGAGGAAGCCCATCGTAGCAATATACAAGCCAAGTTCTATAATGAAAAATTCCCACTAGTATATGAAAGTGACAACATATGAGACTCTATATATGAAGAACATGGTGCTACTTTGAAGCACAAATGTGGAAAAAAGATAGTAACATTGCCCCCCTTTTTTTGGGCCTTCCCTTTTTTTATTTGGCCTTTCTTTTTTTTATTTGGCCTTTTTTTTTATTTGGCCTTTTTTTATTTGGGGACAATGCTCTAATAATGATGATCATCACACTTCTATTTATTTACAATCATGAATTACAACTCAAAACTAGAACAAGGTATGACTCTATATGAATGCCTCCGGCGGTGTACCGGTATGGCAATGAATCAAGAGTGACATCTATGAAAAATTATGCATGGTGGCTTTGCCACAAATACGGTGTCAACTACATGATCATGCAAGGCAATATGACAATGATGATGCATGTCATGATGATAAACAAAATGGTGGAAAGTTGCATGGCAATATATCTCGGAATGGCTATGGAAATGCCATAATAGGTAGGTATGGTGGCTGTTTTGAGGAAGATATAAGGAGTTTTATGTGTGATAGAGCGTATTGTATCACGGGGTTTGGATGCACCGGCAAATTTGCACCAACTCTCAGGGTGAGAAAGGGCAATGCACGGTACCGAAGAGGCTAGCAATGGTGGAAAGGTGAGAGTGCGTATAATCCATGGACTCAACATTAGTAAAAAAGAACTCATATACTTATTGCAAAAAACTACAAGTCATCAAAAACCAAGCACTACGCGCATGCTCCTAGGGGGATAGATTGGTAGGAAAATACCATCGCTCGTCCCCGACCGCCACTCATAAGGATGCACAATCTAAGAACACCTCATGTTTCAAATTTGTTACACAACTTTCACCATACATGCATGGTACGGGACTTGCTAACTTCAACAGAAGCATTCTTTAAATTCATAATCACCCAACCAGCATGACTCTAATATCACTACCTCCATATCTCAAAACAATTATCAAGTATCAAATTGATCATAGCATCCAATTCACTTCCTATGATAGTTTTTATTATACCCAACTTGGATGCCCACCATTCTAGGACCAATTTTATAACCATAGCAAATACCATGCTGTTATAAAAGACTCTCAAAATAATATAAGTGAATCAAGAGAGACTAACAATTTCTACAAAATTAAGCCACCGCCGTGCTCTAAAAGATTTGAGTGAAGCACTAGAGCAAAAACTATCTAGATCAAAAGATATAAGTGAAGCACATAGAGTATTCTAATAAATTTCAATCAAGTGGGTTTCTCCCAAAAGGTGTGTACAGAAAGGATGATTGAGGTAAACTAAAAAGCAAAGACTAATATCATACAAGATGCTCCAAGCAAAACACATATCATGTGGCGAATAAAAATATAGCTCCAAGTAAAGTTATCGACAAACGAAGACGAAACAGGGGATGCCTTCCGGGGCATCCCCAAGCTTAGGCTTTTGGCTATTCTTGAATATCTTGGGGTTCCATGGGCATCCCCAAGCTTATGCTCTTGCGACTCCTTATTCCATAGTCCATCAAATCTTTACCCAAAACTTGAAAACTTCACAACACAAAACTCAACAGGAAATCTCATAAGCTCCTTTAGTGAAAGAAAGAAAATCCACCAAAAAAGGTACTGTAATTAACTAATTCTTTATTTATATTGGTGTTAAACCTACTGTATTTCAAATTTTCTATGGTTCATATCCTTACATACTAGCCATAGATGCATCAAAATAAGCAAACAACACACGAAAGGCAGAATCTGTCAAAAACATAACAGTCTGTAGCAATCTGTAACTCTTGAATACTTCTGGAACTTTAAAAATCCTACCAAAATAGGAAGTCCTGGGTAATTTGTCTATTGATCTACAGCAAAAAGAATCAATGCAAAATTACGTTTCTGTGAATTACTAAAATTATTTTCGTGCGTGCAAAGGTTCTGTTTTTCAGCAGAATCAAATTAACTAACACCATAGGTTATCCTATAGGTTCTACTTGGCGCAAACACTAACTAAAACATAAAAACACATCGAAACAGAAGGTAGATGCAAAACTTATTACTAAACAGAAGCAACAACAAAAAACACAAAGGAAATTGGGTTGCCTCCCAACTAGCGCTATCGTTTAACGCCCCTAGCTAGGCATAAAAGCGAGGATAGATCTAAGTAGTGCCATCTTTGGCACTCAATTCATAAGTAGCTCGCATGATAGATTCATAAGGTAATTTGAATTTCTTTCTTGGAAAGTGCTCCATGCCTTTCCTTAATGGAAATTGGAATCTAATATTCCCTTCCTTCATATCAACAATCGCACCAATCATTCTAAGGAAAGGTCTACCAGGAATAATAGGACAAGAAAGATTGCAATCTATATCAAGAATGATAAAATCTACGGGCACCAAATTCCTATTTGCAACAATAAGGACATCATTGATCCTTCCCATTGGCTTTTTAATGGTGGAATCCGCAAGGTGCAAATTTAAAGAGCAATCATCAAGATCATGGAAACCTAGAATATCACATAAAGTTTTCGGAATCGTGGAAACACTAGCACCCAAATCACATAAAGCATAATACTCATCATCTTTAATTTTAATCTTTATAGTAGGTTCCCACTCATCATTAAGTTTTCTAGGTATAGAAACTTCCAAATTAAGTTTTTCATCATAAGATTGCATCAAGGCATCAACAATATGTTTGGTAAAAGCTTTATTTTGACTATACGCATGAGGAGAATTCACATTGGATTGCAACAAGGAAATACAATCTTCTAAAGAACAATTATCATAATTAAATTCCTTGAAATCCAAGATAGTAGGTTCAATTCTATTTAAAGTCTTGACCTCTCCAATCCCACTTTTACCAAAATTAGCATCAAGATCTAAGAACTCCGAATTATTGGGACGCCTTTTAACGACTCATCTCCAGACCCATCATTATTAAGATTCATATTGAAAAACAAGGATCTAATAGGAGACACATCAATAACTTTTAGATCTTCATCATTATTTTCATGGAAACTAGAAGAACACGCCTTGACAAAGCAATCTTTCTTAGCACGCAATCTAGCGGTTCTTTATTTGCACTCATCAATGGACACTCTCATTGCTTTGAGGGACTCATTGATACCATGCTTAGGAGAAGTAGATCTAAGTTTCAAATTATCAACATCAAGCGAAAGTCTATCAACGTTCCCAGCCAAATCATCAACTTTAAGCAATTTTTCTTCGAGCAAGGCATTAAAATTCTTTTGAGAGATCATAAATTCTTTCACACTATTCTCAAAATCAGAGGGCATCTTATTAAAATTACCATAAGAATTATTGTAGGAATCTCCATAATTATTAGAGGAATTACTAGGGAACGGTCTAGGATTAAAGTTTCCTCTATAAGCATTGTTACCAAAATTATTCCAACCAACAAAATTCACATCCATAGATTCGTTATTATTCTCAATCAAAGTAGAAAAAGGCATATCATTGGGATCAATAGAAGCACTCTTAGTAGCAAACAATTTCATAAGTTCATCCATCTTTCCACTCAAAACATTAATTTCTTCTATAGCATGCACTTTTTTACTAGTTGATCTTTTGGTGTGCCATTGAGAATAATTAGCCATAATATTATAAATGAGTTTTGTAGCATCTCCTAAAGTGATTTCCATAAACGTGCCTCCCGCGGCCGAATCTAAAAGATTTCTAGAAGCAAAATTCAAACTGACATAAATTTTTTGGATGACCATCCATAAGTTAAAACAATGAGTAGGGCAATTGCGAATCATCAATTTCATTCTTTCCCAAGTTGTTTAAAATTCATAATATCGTTCCTAAGAGAGATGATCTTGGCGGGAGGAAAATACTTAGAGATAAAAGCATCCTTGCACTTATTCCATGAATCAATACTATTCTTAGGCAAAGATGAAAACCAAACTTTAGCACGATCTCTAAGTGAAAACAGAAATAACTTCAATTTAACAATATCATTATCCGTATCGTTTTTCTTTTGCATCTCACACAAATCAACAAAGTTGTTTAGATGGGTAGCAGCATCTTCACTAGGAAGGCCGGAGAATTGATCTTTCATAACAAGATTCAGCAAAGCAGCATTGATTTCACAAGACTCAACATCATTAAGAGGAGCAATCGGAGTACTAAGGAAATCATTATTATTGGTATTGGAAAAGTCACACAATTTGGTATTATCTTGCGCCATAGCGACAAGCAATCCAATACATAAGCAAACAAAAGGCAAACGAAAGAGAGAGGAGATTGGGAAAGAGAGGGTAAATAAAACGGCAAGGGTGAAGTGGGGGAGAGGAAAACGAGAGGCAAATGGCGAATAATGTAAATGCGAGGGAGATGAGTTTGTGATGGGTACTTGGTATGTCTTGACTTGAGCGAAGACCTCCCCGGCAACGGCGCCAGAAATCCTTCTTGCTATGTCTTGAGCTTGTGTTGGTTTTTCTTGAAGAGGAAAGGGTGATGCAGCAATAGTAGCGTAAATATTTCCCTCAGTTTTTGAGAACCAAGGTATCAATCCAGTAGGAGGCTCCTCAAAAGTCCCACGCACCTACACAAACAAACAAGAACTCGCAACCAACGCAATAAAGGGGTTGTCAATCCCTTCACGGCCACTTGCGAAAGTGAGATCTGATAGAGATAATAAGATAAGATGAATTTATTTTTGGTATTTTATGATATAGATTGGAAAAGTAAAGATGCAAATAAAAGTAGATAGAAAGCTTATATGATAAAATATAGAACCGGGGGCCATAGGTTCCACTAGTGGCTTCTCTCAAGATAGCATAAGTATTACGGTGGGTGAACAAATTACTGTCGAGCAATTGATATAAAAGTGCATAGTTATGATATTATCTAGGCATGATCATGTATATAGGCATCACGTCCGTGACAAGTAGACTGACTCCTGCCTGCATCTACTACTATTACTCCACACATCGACCGCTATCTAGCATGCATCTAGAGTATTAAGTTCATAAAGAACAGAGTAACACATTAAGAAAGATGACATGATGTAGAGGGATAAACTCATGCAATATGATATAAACCCCATATTTTTATCCTCGATGGCAACAATACAATACGTGCCTTGCTACCTCTGCTGTCACTGGGAAAGGACACCGCAAGATTGAACCCAAAGCTAAGCACTTCTCCCATTGCAATAAAGATCAATCTAGTAGGCCAAACTGAACTGATAATTCAAAGAGACTTGCAAAGATAACTTAATCACACATAAAAGAATTCAGAGGAGATTCAAATATTTCTCATAGATAAACTTGATCATAAACCCACAATTCATCGGATCTCGATAAACATACCGCAAAAAGAGTTACATCGAATAGATCTCCAAGAAGATAGGGGAGAACATGGTATTGAGATTCAAAGAGAGAGAAGAATCCATCTAGCTAATAACTATGGACCCGAAGTTCTGTGGTAAACTACTCACAACTCATCGGAGAGGCCTTGGAGATGATGTAGAGGCCCTCTGTGATTGATTTCCCCTCCGGCTGAGTGTCGGCGAAGGCTCCAAGATGGGATCTCGCGGATACATAAGGTTATGACGATAGAATTAGATTTTCGTGATCGTTTCTGATGTTTTCGGGGTACGTGGGTATATGTAGGAGGAAGAAGTAGGTCGGTGGCCGCCCGAGGGGCCCACGAGACAGGGGGCGCGCCCAGTAAGGGGGGGGGGGCGCCCTCCACCCTCGTGGCCGCCTCGATCATTTCTTGGCTTCCTCTCCAAGTCCTCTGGATCACGTTCGTTCCAAAAATCACGCTCCCGAAGGTTTCATTCTGTTTGGACTCCGTTTGATATTCCTTTTCTTCGAAACACTGAAATAGCAAAAAAAACAGCAATACGGGCTGGGCCTCCGGTTAGTAGGTTAGTCCCAAAAATGATATAAAAGTGTAAAGTAAAGCCCATAAACATCCAAAACGGGTAATATAATAGCATGGAACAATCAAAAATTATAGATACGTTGGAGACGTATCACTCATGCAGTTCCTCCGAGAGAACTGGGACATCTTTGCATGGAAGCCATCTGACATGCGAGGTGTACGCAGGGGACTGGCTGAGCACCGTTTGCGAGTCGACCCAAAGGAAAAACCCATTAAGGAGCATCTCGGTCTGTCCGCCGCGGAGAAGAGAAAGGCAATTGGCGAGGAGGTAGCTCGGCTTCTGGCCGCTGAGTTCATCCACGAGATATACCGCTCCGAGTTGCTCACCAATGTCGTTATGGTTCCCAAGAAAGATAAATCACTTCGAATGTGTATTGACTTGAAGCACATCAATTGGGCCTGCCTAAAAGATCATTTTCCTCTGCCCCACATCGACCAGATAGTCGATTCAACTACGGGATGTGAACGACTGTCCTTTCTGGACGCTTATTTCGGGTACCATCAGATCCTACTGTATGGACCCTATGAGATAAAGACAACTTTCATCACCCCATTCGGGTTTTTCTGCTATGTTAATATGCCCTTTGGCCTCAAGAATGCTGGTGCCACATTCATGCACATGATTCAGAAGTGCCTGCTCACTCAAATCAGTCACTCGGAATGTGGAAACATACATGGATGACATAGTGGTTAAGTCATGCAAAGGTTCCGACCTGCTGACTGACCTCGCTGAAACCTTTGCCAATTTAAGAAGGTATGATATCAAGCTCAAACCATCAAAATGCACATTCAGAGTCCCCGGCGGAAAGTTACTCGGTTTTCTCGTTTCTGAACGAGGAATCGACGCGAATCCTTGGCACAATCCTCCGAATGAAGCGCCCAGTGCTTGTGCATGATGTCCAGAAGCTTACTGGTTGTTTGGCTACATTGAGCCGATGCATCTCATGCCTCGGTGAAAAGGCATTGCCTCTTTACCGACTGATGAAGAAGTCTGACAAGTTCGAGTGGACTGACAAAGCTGAAGCAGCATTTGAAGAGCTCAAAGCCCTGCTTTCCACCCAGCTGGTGCTTGCTGCTCCAGTTAGCAAGGAGCCTTTACTGCTTTACACCGCAGCCATGGGACAAGTTGTTAGCACAGTGCTCACAGTCGAGCGGGAAGAAGAAGGCAAAGCCTTCAAAGTTCAGCGCCTTGTGTATTACATTTCAGAAGTCTTAACCCCGTCCAAGCAGAGATACCCTCACTATCAGAAGCTTGTTTATGGGATTTACCTGACCACGAAGAAGGTTGCATATTATTTCTCTGATCACACAGTTTTAGTCGTCAGCGGCGCTCCATTGTCAGAAATTCTGAATAACAGAGATGCAACTGGTCGAGTGGCAAAATGGGTGATTAAAATTCTTCCTTTAGATATCAAGTTTAAGGCAAAGAAGGCCATCAAGTCTCAAGCAATTGCAGATTTCCTCGCAGAGAGGATAGAACAACAACAGCCGACTCAGATTCAGTCGGAACATTGGACCATGTTCTTTGATGGATCCAAGATGTTGAATGGATTTGGTGCAGGAGTGGTTTTATTGTCCCCACGAGGAGACAAGCTCAGTTATGTCCTCCAGATTCACTTCGATTCTTCAAACAATGAAGCTGAGTATGAGGCACTATTGTATGGGTTGTGTATGGCCATTTCAGTCGGCGTCCGACGCTTGATGGTCTATGGCGACTCAGACTTAGTGATTAATCAAGTAATGAAGGAATGAGACGTTAGGAGTCCCGCAATGACCCGTTATTGCAATGCAGTGAGAAAGCTAGAGAAGAAGTTTGAGGGGTTAGAGCTCCAGCACATACCACGAATCAAGAATCAAGTTGCTGATGATCTGGCAAAGATAGGTTCCACTCGGAGGCCTATCCCCAGCAACGTGTTCTTGGAGCATCTCCATACCCCGTCAGTACAAGAAGATCCCTTCAAGGAAGAGCCCCTGCAACTAATAAGTTCAACCGACCCGACTGAGATTGAGGTTCCAGCCGTGGTCGACTTGATCATGGAAGCCTTGGTGATCACGCCCGATTGGACGGTACCGTACATCGCATACATTCTCAGGCAGGAGCTCCCAAAGGATGAGGATGAAGCTCGCCAGATACTCCGTCGATCCAAAGCCTTCACAGTGATAAAAGGACAGCTTTACACAGAAAGTGTCACATGAGTGGCTCGGCGCTACATCACCCCGGAAGAGGTCGAATGATCCTAAACGATATCCACGCGGGGACCTGTGGCCAGCATGCATCCTCTCGGACCATCGTCGCCAAAGCATACCGAGCGGGATTCTATTGGCCTCGAGCAAATGAGATGGCAAAGGATATAGTCGACAAGTGCGCAGGTTGCCAATTCTACTCCAACATGTCCCACAAGCCTGCGTCTGCCTTGAAGACTATTCCACTCGTTTGTCCGTTTGCAGTCTGGGGATTGGATATGGTTGGACCCTTCAAGACCGGAAAAAGTGGTTTCACCCATTTGCTTGTAGCAGTCGACAAGTTTACCAAGTGGATCGAAGCCAAGCCCATCAAAAACCTTGACACTGCCGTCAGTTTCATCAAGGAGTTGATGTTCAGATATGGAGTTCCTAACAGCATTATCATTGATAACGGCTCCAACTTTGATTCTGATGAGTTCAAGGCATTCTATGCGTCCCAAGGCACTCGAGTCAACTATGCGTTTGTTGCACACCCGCAGTCGAATGGGCAAGCAGAAAGGGCGAATGGTTTGATCCTTCAATGGTTAAAACCCCGACTGATGCGCGACCTCAAGAACGCTGCTGGAGCTTGGGTGACCGAATTACCATCCGTCCTATGGGGGCTGAGAACGATGCCGAACTGGTCGACTGACCGAACCCCTTTCTTCCTGGTGTACGGCGCCTAGGCTGTGCTTCCAAGTGACTTGCTGCACAATGCCCTCCGAGTGGAACTCTTCTCAGAAGCAGAAGCAGAGCAGTCACGCGAAGACGCAGTCGATCTCCTGGAAGAGGATCGCGAGATGGCTTTGATTCGGTCGACCATTTATCAGCAAGATCTGTGTCGATTCCATGCTCGCAATGTCAGAGGTCGAGCATTTCAGGAAGGAGACCTGGTGCTCCGAGTGGATCAGAAATGGCCTCACAAGCTTGCTCCGGCCTGGGAAGGTCCCTTCATGATCAGCAAGGTGCTTCACAATGGAGCGTACCACATCTACAACGTAGCCAAGAACATGGACGAGCCACGCGCATGGAACGCTGAGCTGCTTCGTCCTTTCTATACCTAAAATCACTCGACCCAACGAGTTGTAATAACAGTACTTTAGTTTGCTTTCCAAAGACAAGATTTTTATAGTATCTTAATGATTGATTCCCCGTAATCATTTGTGTCTGAATCCCCCAGTGGGTGGCTTATCCGCGAACCTGATTCGCCTAAGTTAAAAAACATCCCGAGTGGAGAGCCATCCTCCCACTCGGAGGCTTAGCTGCGACCCCGTACTAGCCTAAGTTAAAAAACATTCCGAGTGGAGAGCAATCCTCCCACTCGGGGGCTTAGCTACGACCCCGTACTCGCCTAAGTTAAAAAACATTCCGAGTGGAGAGCAATCCTCCCACTCGGGGGCTTGGCTGCGACCCCGTACTTACCTAAGTTAAAAAATGTTCCGAGTGGAGGGCAATCCTCCCACTCGGAGGCTTAGCTGCGACCCCGTACTCGCCTAAGTTAAAAAACATTCTGAGTGGAGAGCAATCCTCCCACTCGGAGGCTTAGCTGCGACCTCATACTCGCCTAAGTTAAAAAACATCCCGAGTGGAGAGCAATCCTCCCACTCGGGGGCTTAGCTGCGACCCCGTACTCGCCTAAGTTCAAAAACATTCTGAGTGGAGAGGAATCCTCCCACTCGGGGGCTTAGCTGCGATCCCGTACTCGCCTAAGTTAAAAAACATTTTGAGTGGAGAGCAATCCTCCCACTCGGGGGCTTAGCTGTGACCCCGTACTCGCCTAAGTTAAAAAACATTCCGAGTGGAGAGCAATCGTCCCACTCAGGGGCTTAGCTGTGACCCCGTACTCGCCTAAGTTAAAAAACATTCCGAGTGGAGAGCAATCCTCCCACTCGGGGGCTTAGCTGCGACCCCGTACTCGCCTAAGTTAAAAAACATTCCGAGTGGAGAGCAATCCTCCCACTCGGGGGCTTAGCGGCGACCCCATACTCGCCTAAGTCGCAAAGATCCTTTGAGCTACGTCACAAATACAATGTGCGCTCCATCCCAATCCGCAAGGATGACAAGGTGTCGACTAAACTCCGAATCTGAGCTACGTCACAAGTACAACGTACGCTCCATCCCGGTCCGCAAGGACGACGAGGTGTCGACTGAACACCACATCTGAGCTGCGCCACAAGTACAATGTACTCTCCATCCTGATCCGCAAGGATGACGAGGTGTCGACTGAACACCACGCCTGAGCTGCACCACAAGTACAATGTACTCGACGAAAGGTGAAAAGATCAAGTTCACTCGGAATCGAAAGACATTCAAAAGTGATAAAGGCAAAAGCCATGGTATTCAAAGAAAACCAAGTTCAGATAAATCCCGCAAAAGTTCAGAACCACTACGGGCGGAAGTACTCAGGCATCAAGCCTGAAAGAGTTTAACGGTTTCATAACCACTCGGCATTCCAAGGCAAATAAAGGTGGGGCATAATGTTTGTTCACTCGACAGGAGGAGGACTTGCTGGATCGCAAAATTTGTCAAGGTCGATGCTGTCTGCGATGCGAGTGGCGGCGTCAAGGAAGGTGTCCATAAAAGACTAGAAGTTGAGTTTCTTGGTGTTGGCAACCTTCAGAGCCGCCAACTTGTCTTCATTGACATCCTTGCAGTGCACTCGGACCAATGATAGAGCGACATCAGCACCACAACAAGCAGATGACTTCTTCCATTCCTGCACTCGACCAGGGATTTGATTCAGTTGAGTCATCAGAGACTCGAGATCCTGTGAGAGTTTCGTCTGAGGCCAGAGTTCAGCATCAATCCGCGTCATTTCCGCTTTCAGACGAGCGAGATAATCCACAACACTGTCCAAGCGAGACTCCAACCACAGCACATTCATTGCAACGTCATCTTTGACAGGAGAGTTTATGGGGTCGAGACCTGTCTCGACCCGCCCAGTTTCTGCTTCGAAGTCTTGACAAAGTTCTGCACAGTCGGAGAAGCAGTGAGTCGACAATTTAACAAGATGTGTGAGTCGACATCAACAAATCAGTCGAACAAGAGGAAATACCTTCAAGCTTCAAGACCAACTTCGCAGCAAGCTGCCCAGATAAGACTCCAATTCGCCCTTCTTGGCCTTGAGACTTCCAACTTCGTCAGTCAAGATTTCCTTGTCCTTCTTTAGCCGCGCAACCTCCTGGTTGGCTTCAGAAACGGCAGTCTTCAACTTGGAGTTCTCCTCTTCCAACTTGTTGACTAAGGCCAACTTCTTGTCCACAAGTGATGTTTTCTCTCGTGCCTCCTTCTGGGCTGCGGCAAGATCTTGATCTTTCTTCTTCAGATCCTGCTTCATTTTCTCTAAAGAAATAACATTCTTCAGACGAGCTTGGAGTTGACGGTTTTCACTACGCACATCTGTTCGAGTGGAGTCACTCGGTTCAAAGAGACTAAGAGAAAAAGAGAGAGAGAGAACCATAAGGTGGACAGTCGATGAATGGTTACCTCCCATGTTAGCTGCTTCGTCCTGGGCCTTCTTGAGGTTCTTCTTGGCCAGTTCCAGATAAAGGTTGAGGTTGGTCTGCTTCTTCTCCAGTTTAAAAAATTGGGCTCCAAGATCACAAGACTTCTGCAGTCAGCAAATAAGATATGTCAGTCGACGAAAACAAAAGTCAATCACAGCGAAAGTTGCTCTAAGACTACCACCGAATCAAACATTCAACAGTAGTCTCGGGGATTACACCCAGTGGGTGCACTTGATGTGCCCCCACTGGTCCGGTTTTACACTCGGCATGGCTTGCCCAGCATGAGTAAAAAAGGGGGGATTCTCAGACCCCCAGCCGACTACTAGTAGTTGACCGCGGTCTCGGGGACTACACCCAGTTGGTGCACTCTGCGTGCCCCCACTGGTTCAGAAAAACACTCTATCAACCTATCGACTCAAGTGGAAGAACTATTCAGCTCTAAGTCAGAAACACCCCAATGGGTGATTGGATGCGAAATGCAGACCCATGATAGATGCACATAAAAGGTTCCAAAATGCTCATCCAAGGACACCTATGGACAGTGAAGCAATAGTAGCAACTATCACTACTCAAGAGACCAGTCGGAAACCAGCTAACCTTGATGTTGGCTTGCAGAGCGGTGCTGGCGTTGTAGGCAACCTGACTGGCCTCATGCACCACCTTCATCTGCTCCATCACAAGGTTTGCCTGGAGAAGGGCCTCCCTGGCGGCACTCGGCGGGTCGTCTAGAGTCTGGTATGTGATACGTCTCCGTCGTATCTACTTTTCCAAACACTTTTGCCCTTGTTTTGGACTCTAACTTGCATGATTTGAATGGAACTAACCTGAACTGACGCTGTTTTCAGCGGAACTGCCATGGTGTTATTTTGTGCAGAAATAAAAGTTCTCGGAATGACCTAAAAATCCACGGAGCAACTTTTCATAATTAATAAAAAATACTGGCAAAAGAAATAGTGTCATGGGGCCCACACCCTGTCCACGAGGGTGGGGTGCGCCCCCTCCCCTTGGGTGCGCCCCCTGCCTCGTGGGCCCCCCTGGACGTCCACCGACCTCAACTCCAACTCCATATATTTGCTTTCGCGGAGAAAAAAATCAGAGAGAAAGTTTCATCGTGTTTTACGATACAGAGCCGCCGCCAAGCCCTAATCTCTCTCGGGAGGGCTGATCTGGAGTCCGTTCGGGGCTCCGGAGAGGGGGATTCGACGCCGTCGTCATCATCAACCATCCTCCATCACCAATTTCATGATGCTCACCACCGTGCGTGAGTAATTCCATCGTAGGCTTGCTGGACCATGATGGGTTGGATGAGATTTACCATGTAATCAAGTTAGTTTTGTTAGGGTTTGATCCCTAGTATCCACTATGTTCTGAGATTGATGTTTCTATGACTTCGCTATGCTTAATGCTTGTCACTGGGGCCCGAGTGCCATGATTTCAGATCTGAACCTATTATGTTTTCATGAATATATGTGAGTTCTTGATCCTATCTTGCAAGTCTATAGTCACCTATTATGTGTTATGATCCGACAACCCCGAAGTGACAATAATTGGGATACTTCTCGGTGATGACCGTAGTTTCAGGAGTTCATGTATTCACTATGTGTTAATGCTTTGGTACGGTACTCCATTAAAAGGAGGCCTTAATATCCCTTAGTTTCCATTAGGACCCCGCTACCACGGGAGGGTATGACAAAAGATGTCATGCAAGTTCTTTTCCATAAGCACGTATGACTATATTCGGAATACATGCCTACATTACATTGATGAACTGGAGCTAGTTCTGTGTTACCCTATGTTATAACTATTACATGAGGAATCACATCCGACATAATTATCCATCACTAATCCAATGCCTACGAGCTTTTCACATATTGTGCTTTGCTTATTTACTTTACCCTGCTGCTGGTACAATTACTACAAAACTGTTACTGTTACTTTTGCTACTGTTACCGTTACTTCCATACTACTTTGCTACTAAATACTTTGCTGCAGATACTAAGTTATCCAGGTGTGGTTGAATTGACAACTCAACTGCTAATACTTGAGAATATTCTTTGGCTCCCCTTGTGTCGAATCAATAAATTTGGGTTGAATACTCTACCCTCGAAAATTGTTGTGATTCCCTATACTTGTGGGTTGTCAGTATGCAACGAAGAGCGAGGATGGCAGTTCAGTCGGAGCAGTCACAGGGTCGGAAGCATGGATTTGTACTGGAGCGATGGAGGCCTGAGCAGTCGACCCCGAAGGATGGTCAGTGGATAGTGGATTGGCAAAGGTAACATTGGTCCGAGCCGGATCTTTGGATCATTGGACCACAGTCTTAGGCACCGATGACGACAGAGGCACTTGACCCTCGGTCGTTTTCCCGCTTGAGGCCCTGCCCCTCCTTCTCCTCTCTCTCAGAGGTACTTCTTCTTCATCATCCGGAAGCTCAATGACGTCCCGCGGAGCTGCAACAAAAGGCAATCTTAAAAGTCCAATCGACCAACAACCCAGTCGGCAGAATAAATTCAAGTTGGAAAGAGCGTACCAGCTTTGGAAGTGGCCCCGTCATCAGACTCCTCATCACTTGGGGCCTTGTCAACGTCCATGGAAGTCGCAGAAGTTGTAGCGCTGAAAAAAGCTCATAATCCACTCGGTCAGAGC
The DNA here is from genome assembly GCA_963921465.1 of Triticum timopheevii. Classification (NCBI taxonomy): domain Eukaryota; kingdom Viridiplantae; phylum Streptophyta; class Magnoliopsida; order Poales; family Poaceae; genus Triticum; species Triticum timopheevii. Next base: position 114,711,763 of record OY997270.1, read on the forward strand.
AGAAGTATGAGTAGGTAGAAGAAAACGCAGAAAGATAGAGCACTCACCCAGAGGCAACAGGAACATCCATCTTGATCTTCGGCAAGGTCTTCTGGCGATCTTCTCCGTCGGCTCCGGAGTCGAAGTTCGAGTGCACTTGTATACTTGAGTACTCGGAGCCACGGTCTCGCCGCGCCTGCCCGCCGGATCTTGGAGTTGCTTGGATCGACGCTCTAAGCGAGGTGGTGAGTCGACTACCTCTTTGTCGTCCGACTCATCACTTTCTTCCTCGTTGTCATCTTCTGGAGATTGCCAGTCACCGCTCTCTTCTGCGCTGTCCTCTCCCTCCTGGTCTTGCTCCGGGGCTTGTTCACCATTGGGCATTGAGTACATCTCAGTGAAAACCTACAAGACAAGAAGTCAATAAAATATCAGTCGGATTCAGAAACAGTTGCAAGATAGATTGAAGTACACTCGATAGCGAAGATCATACCTTGTCTAGCTGGTTGTTGGTGTCGAATGGATCGACTCTCCCCCTAGGGTTATCCTTGTTTCCTGTAATGCCCTTCAGCCACAGGGCCACCTTCTCATCTGTAACATCCTCTGGGTGAACCCAAGCGGTGTCGTTGGCTCCCGAGTACATCCACATCGAGTGGTCACGAGCTTGGAGCGGCTGGATGCGTCGACTGAGCAACACCTCCAACAAATCCATGCCAGTTACACCCTGACGGACCAACTGGACCACCCTCTCGACCAACATGTTCGTTTCCACCCTCTCCGCAGTGGTCACTTTCAGTGAAGAAGGTTGCTGGGCACGATCTAAGGAAAAAGGGGGAAGACCGGTCGACTGACCCGGAGTCGCAATATCCTGGCAGCAGAACCAGGTCGACTGCGAGCCCCTGGCCGACTCGGAAAGTGTCATGGGAGGGAAAGCACTCCTCTTCCTCATCTGGATCCCTAGGCACCCACACATCTGGATCACATGTGTCCTCTCATCACTCGAATTTGCCTTTTTTACGGTCTGGGAGCGAATTGAGAAGACGTGTTTGAAGAGACCCCAGTGCGGTCGACAGCCCAGAAAGTTCTCACACATGGAAACAAACGCAGCTAGATACGTAATGGTGTTGGGAGAGAAGTGGTGAAGTTGGGCACCGAAAAAGTTCAAGAAGCTCCGAAAAAAGGATGCGGAGGAAGGGAGAAACCACGGTCGACATGGGTAGCAAGGAGGACGCACTCACCCGACCGTAGCTGAGGCTCCGTCTCCCCCTCCGGCAGCCTCACGGCCCCGACATCAATCAAACCAAAGTCGGCCAGCTCGTCCAATCCTCTGGCCGGAGCGAGGATCGGATCCAATCGCCCTGGATCCAGCCCGGCGGCAGCGCGGACCTCGACGACGACCCCCGATTCGTCTTCTTGCCTTTCGCCGCCCCTGTCGCCTTCTTCGCGCACTCCAGCACCGTCGTCTTGTCCTTCACCATGGTGGCGGGGCGGCAGCGTCGAGGGTGGAGGAAAAAGATGTAGTGGAGAAGCAGAGCAGGAAGAGGGAGAATGGATGCGCACAGTGCAGACGCCTCGGCCCCGACGCCTTTTAAGGACCCACTTCCGAGTGGCTGACACATGTGAAAGGATCGATATGGTTGACTAGAGGAGGGGGTGAATAGGCAACTAACAATTTTTAACCTTTTCTTTACCAAATTAAACTTTGCAACAAAATAGGTTGTCTAGATGTGCAACTAGGTGAGCAACCTATATGATGCAATAACAACTAGTACACAAGCAAGCAAGGGATGTAACAACAAGTAAGCTTGCAAGAGTAAAGGCACGAAATAACCAAGAGTGGAGCCGGTGGAGACGAGGATGTGTTACCGGAGTTCCTTCCTTTTAAGGGGAAGTACGTCTCCGTTAGAGCGGTGTGGACGCACAATGCTCCCCAAGAAGCCACTAGGGCCACCGTATTTTCCTCACGCCCTCACACAATGCGAGATGCCGTGATTCCACTATTGGTGCCCTTGAAGGCGGCGACCGAACCTTTACAAGCAAGGTTGGGGCTATCTCCACAACAATCGGAGGCTCCCAACAACAACAACAACACCACAAAGCTTCACCACAATGGAGTATGGCTTCGAGGTGACCTCAACCATCTAGGGTGCTCAACACCCAAGAGTAACAAGATCCGCAAGGGATAAGTGGGGGAATCAAATTTCTCTTGGTGGAAGTGTAGATCTGGGCCTTCTCAACCAATCCCGAGCATATCAACAAGTTTGATTGGCTAGGGAGAGAGATCGGGCGAAAATGGAGCTTTGAGCAACAATGGAGCTTTGGGGGAAAGAGGTGGGTCAACTAGGAGGAAGAAGACCCTTTATATAGTGGGGGAACACATCCAACCGTTACCCCACTGAGAAGCCCCGCAGAGAGCGGTACTACTGCTGGGGCAGGGCGGTACTACAGCTGAGAGTGGTACTACCGCTCCCTGCCCAGCGGTACTATCGCGCGGAAGGGGAAGCCAGGCCACTGGCCCCAGAGCGGTACTACCACGGAAGTAGGAGCGGTACTACCGCTCGGAGCGGTACTACCGCTTCTACTACCGCTTGTAGTGCCGCAAAACCCGACACGAGAAAACACCGTCTCGAATCGAGGCGGTAGTAGGCGCGGTACTACTGCGGTACTACGGCCGAAACCCGCGAGCGGTACTACCGCTCTATGGAGCGGTACTACCGCTGAGAGCGGTACTACCGCTGGGGGGCTTCGGCGGTACTACCGCTGTAGATCGCGGTACTACCGCTGGCACAGGGCGAAGCAGGTTACGGAAGAGAAGTGCAGCTCCAAAGATGCAAAGGGAAGACGACGGGTGTGATAGGGATGTGTACGTGTTGATTCCACCCAAGTCTTACCAAAGCGGATCCCCTCTTAATAGTACGGTGACTCCTACGAAACTAGTCCACCAACAACGAAACGCAGGAGCTACACCGTCTTGAATAAAACACCGAGGGAAGGAAATCGTCTCGTGCCAATGGATGATCCTCTGAAAGAACTTAACGCACACGATTAGTCCGCAAAAGCATTGTCATCAATCACCAAAACCACTGGGGAATAAATATGCCCTTACAATCTCCCCCTTTTTGGTGGATTGATGACAATACGGGATTTGCATAAACACGATATATGGTAAGCATACAAACCCCACGGTCCTAACATGTAGATGGGCTCCCCCTAGATGTGTGCTATTTAGATAAGTGCTTTGGACTGCACAGCGCACATACTAGGATCAAAGCTCCCCCTACATTTTAGAGACCAATAATCTAAGCATGGTGTATGAGAGCAGCATAGATGATATAACAAGATAAGCACGCAACTCATAAGCTAGAGCATGGTGTATGAGAGCAGCATAGATGATATAACAAGATAAGCACGCAACTCATAAGCTAGATAGACATAGATAATGATACTGGAAATGAAGGTAGCATATGTCTTACACCATATGACTCGAACTTAAGTCTCACTCGAACTTAGGTCTCACAGACAAACCAACCAAAGCAAATGCGAGGAAAACACGAACACGACACGAATAAGAGACGAAAGACACACTCGCAAATCCCTAAACTCTCTCCCCCTTTGGCATCGAGACACCAAAAAGGAGAGGGAGTGTTGCTACCGCTCCAGGTGAGAGCAAATGAGGGACACACGCATCAGAGCCCAGCGGAATCATCGGCACCACCGTCGTCAGTCTGGAAGTGCTCGGCCTCAGAATCGGTCCACGGGCAGTGCTGCTGAATCCACTCCTCCTCCTCGGTAAGCTGGTCCTCAGATCCACTCTGGACAGTAGCACCCAACTGGCGCATGAGCTCCTTGTGACGACCTCGAGCCTTCTTCTCAGCCACATGAGTCATGTACTGACCGTGAGCCTCCATGCAGAACAGCTTCTTCATCTTAGACTTGAGCTTCTTAGCCCAAGAGGGCTCTCCCTCAAAAGGCATGTAGTCATCATCCTCATCATCATCAGCTGTAGGCTCCTCCTCTGTCTCCATGGCAGCAGCAGACGAAGGGACTCCAGTCTTAGGGGCCTGAGTGCCCCAGTTATCCTTCTTCCTCAGATGCTTGACATCATGGGAGATCAACTCTCCACACTCCAGTGGCACATTAGGATATATATGATCCCAGGCTTTCTCAATGAGCAGCATGATGAAGGGACCATAGATCGGGCACTTGCGCTCGGAGATAGCAGACAACAGCTCAGACCACATCACATGAGAAATATCCAAAGACTCTCTGGTGGGATTTTCCTTCTCACGCTGGCAGAAAAGAAGCATGTCCACAAGATAAGAGTGAACCTGGTCCAGATTCCCAATGCGAGGGAAAAGAGTCTCTCTGAAGATGCGGTGAAGGATATCCAGAAAGGCAGGCAGCTCATTGGTTTCCTTCTTTGTCTCCTGGTTGACCTTCAGAGTGCAGTAGGGCCAGAGAGCTTGCTTGTGGGTGCAATGGGCGCGGGCGTGAGGACGAAAGCCAACAGGAGACTCAAGTCCAAGATCTTGCACCCCAATCAACTACATAAACGCTTTCCACTTGACGAAAAGCAACTTTCCATCGGTCATCCAGGTGAGTGTCCTGTCCTCATCAGTCCCAAGGTGAACCGTGGCATAGAATTGGGCCACAATATCAGCATCAAAGTCCTTGTTGAATTTCATGACCCCAAGAATGTTCAGTTGAGTGCACATCTGAAGAGCTTCACCAAAGTAGTCAGGATCATGCTCCATATGGTCAGTGTCGATGGAGTGCACGTTGACAAAGAAATTCTTCTTGGCTTTGAGAACATCGAAGAAGATGGCAAACTAGAACTTGGTCCAGAACGGACGGTTGACCAAAGTGGGTTCTTGGGCAGCTTCATACGGGTTGCGGCGGCGCCTTGCCTAGAACTCCTTTTGCGGCATTTCTGGCACAGTCTTGCCGGGCTTGGGCTTGACCCCTGACTTCTTCTGGAGTTGAGGTGGAGGTGGAGGTGGAGGTGCAGCACTTGAGGATCCTCCGGCAGGCTCGGTGGTACTGTAGCGCTTGGACGTGGCACGTCCGGGATTGACACGACGAGCCTGATGCTCAGGGACCTCATCACCTGCAACCACACACAAGAACACGCAAACAACCAGAAAGCACAAGCATAAGCCATAAAACACGAGCAAAAAGATCAATGAAAGGTAGAAGTGGAGTGGAATGTGGTAGAGGGCGGTAGTACCGCGACATGCTAGCGGTAGTACCGCCATGAGCGGTAGTACCGCTCCACAGGGAGCGGTAGTACCGCCCTGGAGAGGGCGGTAGTACCGCTCGGGGCGGGGAAACAGCAGTTTCCTACTACCGTGGACAGATCCGGCACTACCGTCCTACCAAATTCAAAAATACTCCAACCAAACATCAATCCACACTGCCTAGAAGCATTCGCCATCCTACTGAAGCCTAGATTTGGCCAAAAATCTAAAGATGCAACTGCTACTGCCCCTAAGATGCTAGATTGGAAACCTAGACAAAAAGAACAAGAGAACAGGGGAAATACCGGCATCCATGGCAAGAGGACGAGGTGGGATCGTTTCCACCGAAGGGAATGGAGAGGGACGGCCCGGAGAGGGAGATCCGCCGGAGCCCTCCCGCGGCGCCGGTTGCTGCAGAGAGAGAAGAACAGGCGAGGGGGCGTGCGAATGGGTATGGGGGAGAAGAAACTCCCCCTGCCCCCGATATAACCCCCGCCCACACCTCTCAGCGGTAGTACCGCTCGCCAGCAGCGGTAGTACCGCCAGCAACCAAAAACTGCTTCTAGACCAAAAAAACGCACGAAAAAGACGGGAATGCAAAGATACTAAAAACAAAGATCAACAAGACACCACAAACACGAGTAACGAACCGGAACCCACTCCTTCAAGGCAACCAAACAAAAGAGAAGCGGGCTCTGGCCTCTCTCAAGAGAGGGCGGTGGCCGGAGCCACCTATGTTTGAGTCAATTGGTATGGCACCGCGAAGAATTATCCTTGGGCCCATGACCAAAACTCGTCTTTGAAGCACAAGTACCATCAAAAATGGCTAATGTGAAAGAGTTGATCGTTTTATGCATAATGGGGGGAGGGAGAGTTCATTGAGAGAACAACACTCCCCCTATGTCCATGCCTACATCTAAACTAGACAACAAGTTGAGTGTGGTGGGGGGTGCACGGGTTCAAGTCACATTGCTCAAATCAATGATATTTAGCTCATGCCTTAACTCGCGAAATCTTGCTTCATCCAAGGGCTTCGTGAAAATATCTGCAAGGTTATCATGAGTGTTGACATACTTGAGCTCGATCTCCCCTCGCCTAATGTGATCCCGGATGAAGTGATACCGAATCTCAATGTGCTTCGTCTTGAAGTGTTGCACCGGGTTGAGAGAAATCTTGATGGCACTTTCATTATCACACCAAAGAGGCACTTTGTCACAAATGACACTGTACTCCTTTAAAGTTTGCCTCATCCATAGGAGTTGAGCACAACAACTACCGGCCGCCACATACTCCGCTTCGGTGGATGAGAGAGACACACGACTTTGCTTCTTGGAAGACCAACTTACCAAAGAGCAACCAAGAAATTGGCACCCTCCGGAAGTGGACTTCCTATCCACTTTGTCTCCCGCCCAATCAGAATCCGTGAAACCTTCAAGCTTGAAGTTTGCTCCTCTTGGGTACCATAAGCCAAAGTTTGGGGTATGAGCCAAATATAGAAAGATTCGCTTGACTGCCACAAAGTGACTTTCCTTTGGTGCGGCTTGAAAACGTGCACACATCCCCACACTCAACATGATATCCGGTCTAGATGCACAAAGGTAAAGCAAGGAGCCAATCATGGAGCGATATACCTTTTGATCCACTGCTTTACCATTGGGATCGATGTCAAGTTGGCACTTGGTAGGCATTGGTGTAGACGCCGGCTTGACATCACTTAGCTTGAATCTTTTAAGCATGTCTTGAGTGTATTTGGCTTGGTTGATGAAGGTTCCTTCTCTTCTTTGTTTGATGTCAAAACCAAGGAAGAACTTTAACTCTCCCATCGAAGACATCGTAAACTTGGAGGTCATGAGAGCGGCAAATTCCTCATTGAAAGCTTTGTTAGGACAACCAAAGATAATATCATCAACATATAGTTGGCATATAAACAACTCCCCGTTGACCTTCTTAGTAAAAAGAGTGGGATCGATTAGTCCTACTTCAAATCCACGATCTTGTAGCAACTCGGTAAGGTGGTCATACCACGCACGTGGGGCTTGTTTAAGGCCATAGAGTGCCTTATCGAGTTGATACACATGATCCGGGAAGTAGGGGTCCTCGAACCCGGGGGTTTGCTTGACATAAACCAACTCATTAATAGGACCATTAAGAAAAGCACTTTTCACATACATTTGTTGCAACTTAAAGTTGTGATGAGAAGCATAGGCAATCAACAAACGTATGGATTCAAGACGAGCAACGGGAGCAAAGGTTTCACCGTAGTCGATACCCTCGACTTGGGAGTAGCCTTGTGCTACCAATCTTGCCTTGTTGCAAACGATGTTCCCATGAGCATCTTGCTTGTTCTTGAAGATCCACTTGGTTCCAATGACATTGTGGTTCCCCGATGGCCTTGGCACCAATCTTCATACTTTGTTGTACTCGAAGTTGTTGAGTTCTTCATGCATGGCATTGAGCCAATCCGAGTCTTCAAGCGCCTCATAGACCTTTTGGGGTTCAACACAAGAGACAAACGCGTGATGTTCACAATAGTTTGCTAATTGTCTACGAGTGCTTACCCCCTTTCTTAGGCTTCCAACCACATTTTCCATAAGATGGCCTTGGGTGGTGAGCTTGGAAGCAATCTTCGCAGCACGATGCTCTAATTCCTCCTCGGATGTGGAGGGAGGAGGGTTGACTTGATCATCCTGAGCGCCGTCTTGAGCTTGTTCTTGGTCTTGAGCTTGCTCTTGAGATTGAGTTTGCTCTTGATCTTGAACTTGCTCGAGGGGGAGAACTTGACCTTGGGCATCATTTTGAGGTTCACCACCATCTTGAAGTTGATCTAGCCCTTGGTCTTGTTCACAAGGTTGAGGGCCTTCACTTTGTTCTTCGGAAGCGTGTGGGTCTTGATGACGTGATGGCTCTACTTGAGTAGAGCATTGTCCTTCTCCTTCGGCCACAAGGGGTTCCTCAATGGGTAGGATTTGACCAATACCCATTCTTCTTATGGCTTGGGGAGGAATTTCATCACCTACATCACAAGTACCAGTTTGCTCCACTTGGGAGCCGTTATTTTCATCAAACTCCACGTTACACGTCTCCTCAATGAGTCCGGTGGATTTGTTGAGGACACGGTAAGCATGAGAGTTTGTAGCATAACCAACAAATATGCCCTCATGAGCTCTAGCCTCAAATTTAGACAAATGAACACCTTTCTTGAGAATGAAACACTTACAACCGAACACCCGGAAGTACTTGAGGTTGGGCTTGTTCCCGGTGAGAATCTCATACGGAGTCTTGTTCAAGCCTTTGCGAAGATAGAGCCGATTGGATGCATGACATGCGGTGTTGATGGCTTCGGCCCAAAAGTTGTACGGAGACTTGAACTCCACCATCATGGTCCTTGCCGCATCCATCAACGTCCGGTTCTTCCTCTCCGCAACACCATTTTTTTGAGGGGTATAAGGTGCCGCATATTGATGCTTGATCCCCTCATCACTAAGAAACTCATCCAAGGTGTAGTTCTTGAACTCGGTGCCGTTGTCACTTCTTATTATCAAGATCTTTGCATCATGTTGACGTTGAGCTTCATTTGCAAAGTCGATGACGGTTTGTTGAGTCTCACTCTTCCTCTTGAAGAAGTATACCCAAGTGTACCTTGGGTAATCATCCACAATCACCAAGCAATACTTTCTTCCTCCAAGACTATCAAAAGATGGAGGCCCGAAGAGATCCATGTGAAGGAGCTCCAAGGGTATCTTCGAGTAGATGATGGTTGAAGGACGGTGAGCCTTTTCATGAAGCTTTCCTTCGATACAAGCACTGCAAGCACGATCTTTGGCAAAACTAACATTTGTTAGTCCACGAACATGGTCCCCCTTGAGAAGACTTTGCAAAGATCTCACATTGACGTGGACTAAACGGCGATGCCAAAGCCATCCCACGTCAACATTAGCCATTAGGCATGTCGCGGTCTTAGTGGGTCGCTCCGAGAAGTTAATCACATAGAGACCGTTCTCGACATGCCCAACAAAGGCTACTTTAAGAGTCTTGCTGCACAAGAGGGCCACGGTATCAATATCAAAGAATGTAGCAAAGCCCATGAATGCAAATTGACGAACGAAAAGTAAATTGAATGCAAGGGACTCAACAAGCATGACTTTCTCGATCGTTAGATCATGAGAAATGACAACCTTGCCGAGGCCCAATACCTTAGAATGTGATGCATCACCCCACTCGACATTGGTGGGCATAGATGGAATCTCTTGCACGTCCACCACCAAGTCCTTGTTCCCCGTCATATGATTTGTTGCTCCACTATCGAGCAACCATGATCCCCCACCAGAAGCAAACACCTACACGAGATCAATGCTTGGTTTTAGGTACCCATTTAGTAATGGGTCCTTTGATGTTAGTAACAAGGGTTTTGGGAACCCAAATAGACCATTCAATGTACTCATAAGAAGAACCAACAAATCTAGCATAAACATGTCCATCACTAGCACGGCACAACACATATGAAGGGTTAAAGTCGCCGGCTTTGTTTGAGGAAATGCTTTTGCCCTTTTGGACATCAACTTCCTTCACTTTCTCCTTCTTCTTCTTAGAAGCACCGTCTCCCTCTTTCACGAACGTTTGTTTGAGAGGAGGAGGACGATTGGTCTTGTTGTTCTTCTTCTTCTTGCTCTTGGACTTGGGTGCAAACCCAATTCCTTCTTTGGCCACAACTTCCTTTTGATTGCTCAAAAGGTCGTTGAGGTTTTTCTCACCTTGAATGCAAGACACAAGGCCTTTCTCAAGTTGATCCTTCAACTTGGCATTTTCCTCCACAAGATGCACATGCTCACAACAAGGGTTAGTAGCACATGCATTATCAATTAATACCATATGAGGAAAGGTGGCCTTTTCCTTGATTAGCTTGACTTGGAGTTGAGCATGAGACTCTTTGAGGCTAGCATGAGTACCCTTCAAGACCTTGTGGGCCTTGTCAAGTATCTCAAACTCCTCTTTGAGTCTAGCATGATCAACCCCAAGTTTAGCCTTCTCGGAGGTTAGCATACGAGACATGACAAGAGCATGATCAAGATCTTTCTTTAACTTAGCATGGTCATCATTGTGTGACTCCTCAAGAGTCAAACGATGCACAGGCTCTTCCTCAAGAGCATTAGAGAGATCCGATATCTCATCGGCATAGTCACGACTATGACCTTCCATCTTGGAGATGGTTTCTTCGTGAGCCTCGATCATGTCATTGGCCTCACCAAGTTGTTCCAAGAGAGCAACAAAGTGCTTCTTGGACTTTCCCTTGAGCTTACTCATAAAAGACTCAAATTCATTCACTTCCTCATTAGACTCAACATGTCCATCAATGCAATCCTCCAAGGAGGGATTAGTAATGATGGTGGTTGTGATGTTGGGGGTTACCTTGTTTGAAGCTTTAGCCATGAGGCATCTAGCGGTGATGTTTTCGTTGGGTGATTCGAAGAGAGACACCCGGGGAGTAGCAATGGCAATGGACGCTATGGCCGTTGCTTCTTCATTTTCATCATCATCGTCATCCTCTTGGTATTCTTCTTGAACCACCAACCCACGAGTGGGAGTCTTCTTGGCGAAGTTGTTCTTGTTGGGGAAGGACTTGGCTTTGTCTTTCCGAATGAACTTGCCACCATTGTCTTCCCGCTTATCGTAAGGACAATCCGCAACGAAATGGCTCACATTGCCACAGTTGAAGCAAGTTCTAACTCGTTGCTTGCCCTTGACGCCACTTGAGTTGTTCTTGTTGAAGTTGGATCTTGAGCTCTTCTTGCTCCAAAATTGTCTTGAAGCAAGGGCCATGTGCTCATGGTAGTCAAACTTGGTGTCTTCGGGGTTGCTTTCCTCATCTTCCACTTCTTCCTCTTCTTCCATAGTAACCTTGGCCTTCAAAGCAAGGTTAGGCTTCTTTGCTCTTTGAGAACGGAGCACCGCATTGTCGGCGGTCTTGTCCAAGATGCTCATTGCAATGAACTCATCCAACACTTCACTTGAGGTCATGGTGTGGAAGTCCGGTCGTTGACGAATGACGGAGGACATGGCCTTGTTGTAGGGAATCATGGCCTTGAGGAACTTCCGCTTGATCCAATTGTCATCCGTGTCCTTGCTTCCATGATCTCGAAGTGCCACCGCGAGTTTGGTCACTCTTCGAAAGAGCTCACGAGGTTATTCATCTTCTTTCATTGCAAACTCATCGGCTTCATCTTGCACCACTTCATAGTTGGAGCGTTGAATGCTAGCACTTCCACGATAGAGACCCTCGACACATTTCCATGCTTCTTTAGCCACGACATGGGGTCGAAGGTGAGGGAGGTCTTCGGGAAGGATTGCATCTTGGATGATGAAGAGAGCACTCTCATTGAATTGATTGTCCATGGCTTCTCGAGGGGTGAAGTTGCTTGGGTCATGAGGATAAAAACCTTCTTCAATGATTCTCCAAAGGTTAGTGTTCACATGTTTCAAATGATGCTTAAAGCGATAGACCCAATTATCAAAATCTTCATGTTTCTCATATTTAGGAGGTGGACCGGCATGATTCAAATGAGTGCAGGGGATTGGCCCTCCATAAACCGGGGGTTCCACATGGGCAAAGATGCCGGTGCCATTTCTACCACTAGTAGAAGGACTCTTTTCATTGTTAGCTTCCCCCTTGTCGGAGATAGCATCCGTCACCTTGTTAGTAGGATCACCCACTTTCATTGGCGCGGTAGATAGTTTAAGTTCCTCTAGAAAATCATTAAACATGCTTTTAACCTCGGCCGTCATGGAGGTTTTCAATGTGTCTAAAGCCACATTGAATTCCTCACGAGAGACCGAGGTTCCCCCTTCGGCCGAAGACGAGATGGGATTCACACCGGAGTGTTCCTCCGCACCATCGTTGGTGTCAACCATACTCTTCGGACGACAAAGTCCTTAATAAAGAGACGAGGATCTGATACCAATTGAAAGGATCGATATGGTTGACTAGAGGGGGGTGAATAGGCAACTAACAATTTTTAACCTTTTCTTTACCAAATTAAACTTTGCAACAAAATAGGTTGTCTAGATGTGCAACTAGGTGAGCAACCTATATGATGCAATAACAACTAGTACACAAGCAAGCAAGGGATGTAACAACAAGTAAGCTTGCAAGAGTAAAGGCACGAAATAACCAAGAGTGGAGCCGGTGGAGACGAGGATGTGTTACCGGAGTTCCTTCCTTTTAAGGGGAAGTACGTCTCCGTTAGAGCGGTGTGGAGGCACAATGCTCCCCAAGAAGCCACTAGGGCCACCGTATTCTCCTCACGCCCTCACACAATGCGAGATGCCGTGATTCCACTATTGGTGCCCTTGAAGGCAGTGACCGAACCTTTACAAGCAAGGTTGGGGCTATCTCCACAACAATCAGAGGCTCCCAACAACAACAACAACACCACGAAGCTTCACTACAATGGAGTATGGCTTCGAGGTGACCTCAACCGTCTAGGGTGCTCAACACCCAAGAGTAACAAGATCCGCAAGGGATAAGTGGGGGGAATCAAATTTGTCTTGGTGGAAGTGTAGATCTGGGCCTTCTCAACCAATCCCGAGCAAATCAACAAGTTTGATTGGATAGGGAGAGAGATCAGGCGAAAATGGAGCTTTGAGCAACAATGGAGCTTTGGGGGAAAGAGGTGGGTCAACTAGGAGGAAGAAGACCCCTTTATATAGTGGGGGAACACATCCAACCGTTACCCCACTGAGAAGCCCCGCAGAGAGCGGTACTACTGCTGGGGCAGGGCGGTACTACCACTGAGAGCGGTACTACCGCTCCCTGCCAATCGCGCCCAAGATTTCGCACTAAAGTAGCACTCGACAAGTGCTAGTATAATTCCACTCGACAACTTCTGAATAAATCAAGGCGACTGAAACAAAGTTGAAGTTCCAACATGGGCCTCCAATCCATCATGGGTACTTATGAAGCACAAGAGTTAAGTCAAGACTAACTTCAACCTTCTTTTCACTCGGACCTCAATCCATTCGGGGGCTAATGATGATGACATAGACCTAGGGTAGGGTCATAGGCCTGACCTGTATGCCCTACCCAAGGTCACTACCCTAGAAGCAAAGACATTCAAGGGACAACAGAGAGTACCAATTGAAGTCGTCGAGTGCAATCCACTCGACCAGTCATATCACTCGGGTACCCCTCCCTCCTGGTATCACTTGACCAAGATGAAGCCATTCGACTATACAAGAAACCACTCAACCTACAGAAGACCAGGAGTCACTCAGGACGACAACGGTCAGGCGTTCACTATGTAGTCTTAAAGGTCATTAAATACACTTTATAGCTAGCGTTATCAGTAAAGCCCTATCTTTATGTACATTGAATCCCTATAACGGAGGTGGGCTGGGGTCCTGGCGCACTCTATATAAGCCACCCCCTCCTATGGAACAAGGGCTCGCACCCCCTGTAACACACACTCCCATATTCCAGTCAACCGCCTCAGGGCACCGAGACGTAGGGTTTTACCTCCTCCGAGAGGGGTCTGAACTCCTAAACTCTTGCGTACAATCTCGCCATAGCTAGGACCTTGCCTCCTCATATGTGCCCCCTATTCTTACTGTCAGACTTAGTACCACGACACCCCCCTAGGCCCAAACCGAATTGGTTGAGGGCTTGGGGGCGGCCCCCTCTTTCCTTCTCCCCTCCTCCTCTTTTGTTTCCCTCCTAGTTGGACTAGGAAAGGGGGAACCTACTCCTAGTAGGAGTAGGATTCCCCCTTGGGGCGCACCCTATGAGGTCGCCGGCCCCCTCCCCTTGCTCCTTTATATACGGGGGAGGGGCAACCCCTAGAACACACAAGTTGACAATTGTTTTAGCCGTGTGTGGTGCCCCCCTCCACAGATTTCCACCTCGGTCATATCGTCGTAGTGATTAGGCAAAGCCCTGCACTAGTAACTTCATCATCACCGTCACCACACTATCGTGCCGACGAAACTCTCCCTCGGCCTCAACTGGATCAAGAGTACGAGGGATGTCATCGAGCTGAACATGTGCTGAACACGGAGGCCTTGTACATTCGGTGCTAGGATCGGTCGGATCGTGAAGATGTACGACTACATCAACCGCATTGTCATAACGCTTTCGCTTTCGGCCTATGAGGGTACGTGGACACACTCTCCCCTTTCGTTGCTATGCATCTCCTAGATAGATCTTGCGTGATCGTAGGAATTTTTTGAAATTGCTGCGTTCCCCAACAGTGGCATCCGAGCCAGGTTTATGCGTAGATGTTATATGCACGAGTAGAACACAAAGAGTTGTGGGCGATAATAGTCATACTGCTTACCAGCATGTCATACTTTGATTCGGCGGTATTGTTGGATGAAGCAGCCTGGACCAACAAATACGCATACGCTTACGCGAGACTGGTTCTACCGACGTGCTTTGCACACAGGTGGCTGGCGGGTGTCAGTTTCTCCAACTTTAGCTGAATCGAGTGTGACTACGCCCGATCCTTGTTGAAGGTTAAAACATCACATACTTGACAAAAAATCGTTGTGTCATGCCGGTAACGATGGAGATCATGATGGTACTTTGGAGATGGAGATCAAAGGCACAAGATGATGATGGCCATATCATGTCACATATTTTGATTGCATGTGATGTTTATCTTTTATATTCTTATTTTGCTTAGTTCGGCGGTAGCATTATAAGATGATCCCTTACTAAATTTCAAGGTATAAGTGTTCTCCTTGAGTATGCACCGTTGCTACAGTTCTTCGTGCTGAGACACCACGTGATGATCGGGTGTGATAGGCTCTACGTTCACATACAATGGGTGCAAGCCAGTTTTGCACACAGAGAATACTCGGGTTAAACTTGACGAGCCTAGCATATGCAGATATGGTCTCAGAACACTGGAGACCGAATGGTCGAGCATGAATCATATAGTAGATATGATCAACATAGTGATGTTCACCATTGAAAACTACTCCATCTCACGTGATGATCGGACATGATTTAGTTGATTTGGATCATGTGATCACTGAGATGATTAGAGGGATGTCTATCTAAGTGGGAGTTCTTAAGTAATATGATTAATTGAACTTTAATTTATCACGAACTTAGTCCTAACTATGTTGTAGATCAATAGCTTGTGATGTAGCTCCCCGTTTATTTTTGATATGTTCCTAGAGAAAAATAAGTTGAAAGATGTTAGTAGCAATGATGCAGACTAGGTCTGTGATCTAAGGATTATCCTCATTGCTGCACAGAAGTATTATGTCCTTGATGCACCGCTAGGTGACAGAACTATTGCAAGAGCAGATGCAGACGTTATGAACGTTTGACAAAGCTCGGTATGATGACTACTTGATAGTCTAGTGCACCATGCTTTACGGCTTAGAACCGGGACTTCAAAAACGTTTTGAATGCCATGGAGCATATGAGATGTTCCAAGAGTTGAAATTGGTATTTCATACTCATGCCCGTGTCAAGAGGTATGAGACCTCTGACAGTACTTTGCCTACAAGATGGAGGAGAATAGCTCAACCAGTGAGCATGTGCTCAGATTGTCTTGGTACTACAATTGCTTGAATCAAGTGGGAGTTAATCTTCCAGATAAGATAGTAATTGACAAGGTTCTCTAGTCACTATCACCAAGTTACTAGAACTTCGTGATGAACTACAATATGCAAGGGATAACAAAAACAATTCCCAAGCCCTTCGCGATGCTAAAATCAACGAAGGTAGAAATCAAGAAAAGCATCAAGTGTTGATGGTTAACAAGACCACTAGTTTCAATAAAAGGGCAAAGGAATAGAAAGGGAACTTCAAGAAGAATGGCAAACAAGTTGTCACTCCCGTGAAGAAGCCCAAAGCTAGACCCAAGCCTGAAATTAAGTGATTCTACTACAAAGGAATTGGTCATCGGAAGTGGAACTGCCCTAGATACTTGGCGGATAAGAAGGATGGCAAAGTAAAAAAAGGTATATTTGATATACATGTTATTGATGTGTACTTTACTAGTGTTTATAGCAACCCATCAGTATTTGATACTAGTTCAGTTGCTAAGAGTAGTAACTCGAAACGGGAGTTGCAAAATAAATAGAGACTAGTTAAGTGCAAGGTGATGATGTGTGTTGGAAGTGATTCCAAGGTTGATAAGATCACCATCTCACACTCCCTTTACCTTCGGGATCAGTGTTGAACCTAAAATAAATGTTATTTGGTGTTTGCGTTGAGCATGAATATGATTGGATCATGTTTGTTGCAATACGGTTATTCATTTAAGTCAAATAATAATTGTTGTTCTATTTACATGAATAAAACCTTCTATGGTCATACACTCAATATAAATGGTTTATTGAATCTCGATCGCAGTGATACACATATTGAAGCCAAAAGATGCAAAGTTAATAATGATAGTGCAACTTATTTGTGGCGCTGCCGTTTAGGTCATATTGGTGTAAAGCGCATGAAGAAACTCCATGCTGATGGACTTTTGGAATCACTTGATTATGAATCACTTGATGCTTTTGAACCATGCCTCATGGGCAAGATGACTAAGACTCCGTTCTCTGGAACAATGGAGCGAGCAACTGAATTATTGGAAATAATACATACTGATGTATGTGGTCCAATGAATGTTGAGGCTCATGGCGGGTATCGTTATTTTCTAACCTTCATAGATGATTTGAGCAGATATGGATATACCTACTTGATGAAACATAAGTCTGAAACATTTGGAAAGTTCAAAGAAATTTCAGAGTGAAGTGGAAAATCATCGTAACAAAAAAAGTAAAGTTTCTACGATATGATCACGGAAGCAAATATTTGAGTTATGAGTTTGGCCTTCATTTAAAAAATGTGGAATAGTTTCACAACTCACGCTACCTGGAACACCAGAGTGTAATGGTGTGTCTGAACATCATAACCGTACTTTATTAGATATGGTGCGATCTATGATGTCTCTTACCAATTTACCACTATCTTTTTGGGGTTATGCATTAGAGACAGCTGCATTCACATTAAAAAGGACACCATCTAAAATCCGTTGAGACGACACCATATGAATTGTGGTTTGGCAAGAAACCTAAGATGTCGTTTCTTAAAGTTTGGGGTTGTGGTGCTTATGTGAAAAAGTTTCAAACTGATAAGCTCGAACCCAAATCGGAGAAGTGCGTCTTCATAGGATACCCAAAAGAAATTGTTGGGTACACCTTCTATCACAGATCCGAAGGCAAGATATTCGTTGCTAAGAATGGATCCATTCTAGAGAAGGAGTTTCTCTCGAAAGAAGTGAGTGGGAGGAAAGTAGAACTTGATGAGGTAATTGTACCTTCTCCCGAATTGGAAAATAGTTCATCACATAAATCAGTTCCAGTGATGCCTACACCAGTTAGCGAGGAAGATTAATGATGATGATCATGAAACTTCAGATCAAGTTACTACCGAACCTCATAGGTCAACTAGAGTACGGTCCGCACTAGAGTGGTACGGTAATCCTGTTCTGGAGGTCATGTTACTTGACCATGACGAACCTACGAACTATGAGGAAGTAATGATGAGCCCAAATTCCGCAAAATGGTTTAAGGCCATGAAATCTGAGATGGGATCCATGTATGAGAACAAAGTATGGACTTTGGTTGACTTGCCCGATGATCGGCAAGCCATTGAGAATAAATGGATCTTCAAGAGGAAGACAGACGCTGATAGTAGTGTTACTATCTACAAAGCTCGAATTGTCGCAAAAGGGTTTTCGACAAGTTCAAGGTGTTGACTATGATGAGATTTTCTCACTCATAGCGATGCTTAAGTCTGTCTGAATCATGTTAGCAATTGCCACATTTGATGAAATCTGGCAAATGGATGTCAAAACTGCACTCCTTAATGGATTTCTTAAAGAAGAGTTGTATATGATACAACAAGAAGGTTTTGTCAATCCTAAAGGTGTTAACAAAGTCTGCAAGCTCCAGCGATCCATCTATGGACTGGTGCAAGCATCTCGGAGTTGGAATATACACTTTGATGAGTTAATCAAAGCATATAGTTTTATACAGACTTGCGGTGAAGCCTGTATTTACAAGAAAGTGAGTGGGAGCACTAAGCCTTTCTGATAAGTATATGTGAGTGACAATTTGTTGATCGAAAATGATGTAGAATTTTCTGGAAAGCATAAAGGAGTGTTTGAAAGGAGTTTTTCAAAGAAAAGACCTCGGTGAAGCTGCTTACATATTGAGCATCAAGATCTATAGAGATAGATCAAGACTCTTGATAAGTTTTTTCAATGAATACATACCTTGAAAGATTTTGAAGTAGTTCAAAATGGAACAGTCAAAGGAGGAGTTCTTGCCTGTGTTGCAAGGTGTGATGTTGAGTAAAGACTCAAAACCCGACCACGGCAAAAAATAGAAAGAGAATGAAAAGTCATTCCCTATGCCTCAGTCATAGGTTCTATAAAGTATGCAATGTTGTGTACTAGACCTATTGTGTACCTCACCATAAGTTTGGCAAGAGGGTACAATAGTGATCCAGGAGTGGATCACTAGACATTGGTCAAAATTATCATTAGAGGACTAAGGAAATATTTCTCGGTTATGGAGGTGATAAAGAGTTCGTCGTAAAGAGTTACCTCGATGCAAGCTTTGACACCGATCTGGATGACTCTGAGTCTCGATCTGGATACATATTGAAAGTGGGAGCATTTAGCTAGAGTAGCTCCGTGCAGAGCATTGTAGACACAGAAATTTGCAAAATACATACGGATCTGAATGTGGCAGACTCGTTGACTAAACTTCTCTCACAAGCAAAACATGATCACACCTTAGTACTCTTTAAGTGTTAATGACATGGCGATGTGAACTAGATTATTGACTTTAGTAAAATCCTTTGGGTATCACGTGGAGATGTGAACTAATCACATGGTGATGTGAACTATTGGTGTTAAATCACCTAGCAATGTGAACTAGATTATTAACTCTAGTGCAAGTGGGAGAGTGAAGGAAATATGCCCTAGAGGCAATAATAAAGTTATTATTTATTTCCTTATATCATGATAAATGTTTATTATTCATGCTAGAATTGTATTAACCAGAAACTTAGTACATGTGTGAATACATAGACAAAACAAAGTGTCCCTAGTATGCCTCTACTTGACTAGCTCGTTTATCAAAGATGGTTATGTTTCCTAACCATAGACATGTGTTGTTATTTGATGAATGGGATCACATCATTAGGAGAATGATGTGATGGACAAGACCCATTCATTAGCTTAGCATTATGATCGTTACAGTTTCATTGCTACCGCTTTCTTCATGACTTATACATGTTCCTCAGACTATGAGATTATGCAACTCCCGAATACCGGAGGAACACCTTGTGTGCTATCAAATGTCACAACGTAACTGGGTGATTATAAAGATGCTCTACAGGTGTCTCTGAAGGTGTTTTTTGGGTTGGCATAGATCGAGATTAGGATTTGTCACTTCGTGTTTCGGAGAGGTATCTCTGGGCCCTCTCGGTAATGTTCATCACTATAAGCCTTGCAAGCAATGTGACTAATGAGTTAGTTACGGGATGAAGTATTACATAACGAGAAAAGAGACTTTCTGGTAACGAGATTGAACTAGGTATGATGATACCAATGATCAAATCTCGGGCAAGTAACATACCAATGACAAAGGGAACAACGTATGTTGTTATGCAGTTTGACCGATAAAGATCTTCGTAGAATATGTAGGAACCAATATGAGCATCCAGGTTCCGCTATTGGTTATTGACCGGAAGTGAGTCTCGTTCATGTCTACATAGTTCTCGAACCCATAGGGTTCGCACGCTTAACGTTCCATGACGATCGGTATTATGAGTTTATGTGTTTTGATGAACCGAAGGTTGTTCGGAGTCCCAGATGAGATCACGGACATGACAAGGTGTCTCGAAATGGTCTTGGAAGGCTATATTCGAACACCGGAAAGGTTCCGGGGGTCACCGGGTAAATACTGGAGTCCCGGGGAGTTACCGGAACCCCCCGGGGGGTCAATGGGCCTTCATGGGCCTTAGTGGAAATAGAGGGCAGCAAGGGAGCTGTGGGGCGCGCCTCCCCTAGGCCCAAACCGAGGTTGTTTAGGGCTTGGGGGCCGGCCCCCTCTTTCCTTCTCCCCTCCTCCTCTTTCCTTCCCCTCCTAGTTGGACTAGGAAAGGGGGAACCTAATCCTAGTAGGAGTAGGATTCCCCCTTGGGGCGCACCCTATGAGGCAGTCGGCCCCCTCCCCTTGCTCCTTTATGTACGGGGGAGGGGGCACCCCTAGAACACATAAATTGACAATTGTTTTAGCTGTGTGCGGTGCCCCCCTCCATAGATTTCCACCTCGGTCATATCGTCATAGTGCTTAGGCGAAGCCCTGCGCCGGTAACTTCATCATCACCGTCACCACGCCGTCGTGCTGACGAAACTCTCCCTCGGCCTCAACTGGATCAAGAGTACGAGGGACGTCATCGAGCTGAACGTGTGCTGAGCACGGAGGTGCCGTACGTTCGGTGCTAGGATCGGTCGGATCGTGAATACGTACGACTACATCAACCGCGTTGTCATAACGCTTCCGCTTTTGGTCTACTAGGGTACGTGGACACACTCTCTGAGGGAGTCCCGGACTAGGGGGTGTCTGGATAGCCGAACTACCATCTTCGGCCGGACTCCTGGACTATGAAGATACAATATTGAAGACTTCGTCCCATGTCCGGATGGGACTTTCCTTGGCGTGGAAGGCAAGCTTGGCGATACAGATATGTAGATCTCCTACCATCGTAACCGACTCTGTGTAACCCTAACCCTCTTCGGTGCCTATACAAACCGAAGGGTTTTAGTCCGTAGGACGAACAACAATCATACCATAGGCTAGCTTCTAGGGTTTAGCCTCTCTGATCTCGTGGTAGATCTACTCTTGTACTACCCATATCATCAATATCAATCAAGCAGGAGTAGGGTTTTACCTCCGTCGAGAGGGCCCGAACCTGGGTAAAAACATCGTGTCCCTTGTCTCCTATTACCATCCTCCTAGACGCACAGCTCGGGACCCCCTACCCGAGATCCGCCGGTTTTGACATCGACATTGGTGCTTTCATTGAGAATTCCTCTGTGCCGTCATCTTTAGGCCTGATGGCTCCTTCGATCATCAACAACGATGCGGTCCAGGGTGAGACTTTTCTCCCCGGACAGATCTTCGTATTCGGCGACTTTGCACTGCGGGCCGATTCGCTTGGCCATCTGGAGCAGATTGAAAGCTACGCCCCTGCCATCAGGTCAGATTTGGAAGTTTAAACTACACAGCGGACACCCGTGGAGATTTGATCTTCGATGGGTTCGAGCCACAGCCAAGCGTGCCGCACTGTCATGACGGGCATGATCTAGCTCTGCTGCCGGACAGTACCCTGGAGGCCGCACAAGTGTCCGCTCCGACCCTTAGCTCGGAGCCGACTGTGCCGATCGAGGATGGGTGGCTGGACACCGCCTCGGGGGCTGCTATCTCTATGGTGATTGAGCCGAACACCTACCCTGTCCTTTGCGAAGCTCGTGACTCCAAGGTGCCGGACTCCTCTCCGGACTCCGAACCTTCCGCGCCCCTGCCAATCGAATCCGATTGGGCGCCGATCATGGAGTTCACTGCTACGGACATCTTTCAGCACTTGCCCTTTGGCGACATCCTGAATTCGCTAAAGTTTCTCTCTTTATCAGGAGAGCCCTAGCCGGATTATGGTCAGGAAGGTTGGGATGCGGACGATGAACAAATTAAAGCCCACCCACCACCCGCTTCGTAGCCACTGTCGATGACTTAATCGACATGCTTGACTTCGACTCCGAAGACATCGACGGTATGGACGACGATGCAGGAGACGACCAAGAACCAGCGCCTACAGGGCACTGGAAGGCCACCTCATCATACGACATTTACATGGTGGACATCCCAAAAGATCGGAATGGCAATGGAACAACGGAGGATGACCCCTCCAAGAAACAGCCTAAGCACCGACGTCAGCGGCGCCGCTCTAAAACCCGCCACAGCAAAAACGGAGATTCCGTCACTGAAGACAATAACACCCCGGACAGTGCCAAAGACAACCCCCTCCAGCAGGATTCAGCGCAGGAGGATAGAGAAGCCAGCCCTCATGAGAGAGCGGCAGACAGAGAGGTAGAGGACAATAATTACATGCCTCCCTCCGAAGACGAGGCAAGCCTCGACGACGACGAATTTGTCATGCCTGAGGATCCCGTTGAACAAGAGCGCTTCAAACGTAGGCTTATGGCCACGGCAAGCAGCCTCAAGAGAAAGCAGCAACAGCTTAGAGCTGACCAAGACTTGCTAGCCGACAGATGGACTGAAGTCCTTTCGGCCGAAGAGTATGAACTCGAACGCCCCTCCAAGAGCTACCCAAAATGCAGGCTGCTACCACGATTAGAGGAGGAAGCACCCAAACCTACATCACCAGCGCATAATATGGCCGACCGGCCACCTCGTGGCCGCGACAGAGAGGCCTCTCGGCCCTCCACTCAAGCCACACCCCGGCGTCGCTCAAAAAATACCAAGGCGCGGGGAAATGCGCCAGACCTGCGGGATATATTGGAGGACAAGGCAATACAAACAAGATCAATCTACGGATCGCGTGGGCGCCCCACGATACGTGATGTTAACCGTCACGCCAGATATGGCAATTACGGCCGGGCCGAACACAGTAGACAAAGCTCATTTGAGCTACGTCGTGATAGAGCCCAATACAGAGGTGCCGCACACCCACTATGCTTCACAGACGAAGTGATGGATCATCAAATCCCTGAGGGTTTCAAACCCGTAAACATTGAATCATACGATGGCACAACAGATCCTGCGGTCTGGATCGACGACTACCTCCTTCATATCCACATGGCCTGCGGCAATGACCTACACGCCATCAAATACCTCCCACTCAAGCTTAAAGGGCCAGCTCGGCATTGGCTTAACAGCTTGCAAGCAGAGTCAATTGGTTGTTGGGAAGACCTGGAAGCCGCATTCCTCGACAATTTCCAGGGCACTTATGTGCGATCACCAGACACCGATGACCTAAGCCACATAATTCAGCAGCCAGAAGAATCGGCCAGACAATTCTGGACACGGTTCCTAACCAAGAAAAATCAAATCGTCGACTGTCCGGATGCAGAGGCCCTTGCAGCCTTCAAACATAACATCCGCGACGAGTGGCTTTCCCGGCACCTAGGACAGGAAAAGCCGAAATCCATGGCAGCCCTCACAACACTCATGACCCGCTTTTGCGCGGGAGAGGACAGCTGGCTAGCTCGAAGCAACAACATGACCAAGAGCCCTGGTAGTTCGGATACCAAGGACAGCAACGGCAGGTCACGTCGCAACAAACACAAGCGCCACATTAATGGCGATAATGCTGAAGATACGGTAGTCAATGCCGGATTCAGAGGCTCTAAACCCGGTCAGCGGAAAAAGCCATTCAAAAGAAATACTCCGGGCCTGTCCAATTTGGACCGAATACTCGATCGCTCATGCCAGATACACGGTACCCCGAAAAAGCCGACCAATCACACCAACAGGGATTGTTGGGTGTTCAAGCAGGCAGGCAAGTTAACTGCCGAAAACAATGATAATGGGCTGCATAGCGATGACAAGGAGGAGACCCGGCCGCCGAACAATAGAGGACAAAAGGGTTTCCCCCCACAAGTGCGGATGGTGAACATGATATACGCAACCCACATACCCAAAAGGGAGCGGAAGCGTGCACTAAGGGACGTATATGCGATGGAGCCAGTCGCCCCTAAGTTCAATCCGTGGTCCTCCTGCCCAATCACTTTTGATAGAAGGGACCACCCCACTAGCATCCGCCATGGCGGATTCGCCGCATTGGTTCTAGACCCAATTGTTGACGGATTTCACCTCACTAGAGTCCTGATGGACGGCGGCAGCAGCCTGAACCTGCTTTATCAGGATACAATGCGCAAAATGGGCATAGACCCTTCAAGGATTAAACCCACAAAAACGACCTTCAAAGGCGTCATACCAGGTGTAGAGGCCAACTGCACAGGCTCAGTTACACTTGAAGTGGTCTTCGGATCACCGGATAACTTCCGAAGCAAGGAATTAATCTTCGACATAGTCCCGTTCCGCAGCAACTATCACGCACTGCTCGGACGAACCGCATTTGCAAAGTTCAATGCGGTGCCGCACTATGCATACCTCAAGCTCAAGATGCCAGGCCCTCAAGGAGTCATTATGGTCAACGGAAACACCGAACGCTCCCTCTGAACGGAGGAGCATACAGCGGCCCTAGCGGCAAAAGTACAAAGCAACCTCTTAAGGCAATTCTCGAGTCCGGCTATTAAACGTCCAGACACCGTCAAGCGCGCCCAGATTAACCTACAACAAGACCAACAACAAGACCACCTGGCACGTTCCGATCACGCGTAGCAATGCGGCCCCAACCCCAGCCCTCGCGAAATTGTGAAGCCAGTCCTACGCGTACATAACTACGCTCTGGAGATACCATGGGCATTGGGGGAGGGCACGACCACGGCAGGCCCAGAACGCGGCTCAACCGCACTAGGGGCTCCCAATTGTGTCATTCTTTTTTTTTTACTTTCAGGACTCCTTTCTCAAGAAGCCCTGTCCGGCAGCAGAATTGCCGAACACACGATGCAACAGCCAGGGAAGCAGAAAGCTACATCGAGTGTACAGGTGGTCTCTATAACGAGCAGTATACTTGTTTTACATATCATCCCGCAGCTCGCTCCTGGAGGGAGACATGTCAAATAGTCCCGTCCCTTGCTTATCACAGTATTTGTATCGTTCTGCTTTTTCCGCAGCTTTTTTGAATAAACAATGCATAGCTTCTGCCTATTATTGCATTCCTTTTTCTATCTATATATGTTCACTTCTGACATGTTGCACCCGTACGCTTTGGTACGGCCAAATACACCAGGGGATTAAGTTCCCCAAAATATGGTGTGATAAGTCCGAACACTTTCACAAGTGCGGCACCCCGAACTTATAGCATTATATGCAAAGGCTCCGAATCATGTCTTGGGTCAATAGTTGGGTTTGCTCGGCTCCCATGTTTTGGTACCTTACGTTCCGTTATATCGGCTAAGGTAGCGCTAGGAGAACCACTCGATTGTGCCCCGGTTGAGCTGAGTTAAGCACCTCAGTGGAGAAAGCTAAAACTGACCGTCATGATAGGGCGAGAGCCGGTCGCTGTTCGAGAGGTTTCTTCGAGTCCCTAAAGACTTATGCCGCTTAGAGCGAGGAGCCGGCTTTGTCCGGCCCAGGCGTGGATAGCGCCCCGAACTCGGTCTTCCGAATACTAGGGGCTTCACCGAAATTTAAAATTACAGAGTCTATGGCTAAGTGGGAGTGTTCAAGCATTATAGTCCGGTTGCCTTGTTCGTTGCGTTGAGCGCCTCCCTCGAAGGACCCAATAATGGGAAAAAGAGTGCTCAAGTTTATCCCGAACACCCCAGCACTCGTGGCATGGGGGCAGAAGCCGACGACTCGCCATCTCTCAAATTTAATAAACGGCCGCACAGAAGGTAATATTTTAAATTAACAAGTGTTGCTTAGCGTGTATGAACAAGTTTTCAAGCGTACAGGATAACAAATGCGAGTTTACTAAAAAATTACAACTCTGGAGCATTCACCCGCTATAAGGCGGGCACCATTCAGGACGCCCTGATAATACATCTTGGGCTTGCGATACTCCCTGCCCGGCGGTGGAGTGTTCGTCACAAGCTTCTCAGCGTCCATCTTGCCCCAGTGCACTTTAGCACGGGCAAGGGCCCTACGGGCACCTTCGATGCAGACGGACCGCTTGACGACTTCAATCCATGGACAGGCGTCCACCAGCCGCCTCACCAACCCGAAGTAGCTCTCAGGCATGGCTTCCTTAGGCCACAGCCGAACTATGAGGCCCTTCATGGCCTGTTCGGCCACCTTATGGAGCTCGACCAGCTGCTTCAGCTGGTCGCTCAAGGGCACCGGGTGTCCGGCCTCAGCATACTGAGACCAGAACACCTTCTCCGTCGAGCTCCCCTCCTCGGCCCGGTAGAAGGCGGCAGCGTCGGACACACTGCAGGGCGGATCTGCGAATGCTCCTGGAGAGCTCCGGACTCGGGTAAGTAACAAGTAATTCACTTTTACGTGCTTGCTTTGCATGAAGAATGCCTTACCCGCCGCTATCTTCTTTATTGCCTCAATTTCCTGGAGGGCTTTTTGGGCTTCGGCCTTAGCGGCTTTGGCGCTCTCAAGAGCCGAGGCGAGCTCGAACTCTCGAGTCTTTGAGTCACGCTCCAAACTCTCGTGTTTTTCCACGAGAGCCTGGAGCTCTTGCCGCACCTCCCCCACCCGTGCCTCCTGCTTCTCTCTCTCGGTGCGTTCCGCGGCCGCATTGCTTTCAGCCTTGGACACCGCTTCCTTCAGGGTCGCCACCTTGTTCGTGGCCCCTGCAATTCTCACATTATTCCTGTTATTTTTTGCAACCACATTTTTTATATACTCCCATAAGGTATTACTTACCTTCTTTGTCCTCGAGCTGCTTCTTGGCAAGGCCGAGCTCGTTCTTGGACCGCTCGAGGTTCTGCTTCAATGCATTGACCTCCGCAGTCAGTGCGGCAGAGGTCAACAGCGCAACCTACATTCCCATATTGACATGCTTATGTTAGACTCCTGCGTATATCTTCTTAGATCCTCAGTTCGGCTTTCTTTCCGAACACCAAACTGAGCATCAGGGGCTACTGTCTATGCGGTAATATTTTTACATATCTTAACTACATACCTCAAAGCCTGTTAGAAGGCTGGCACAGGCTTCAGTCAGCCCGCTCTTGGCGGACTGAACTTTCTGGATCACCGCACTCATAACAGTGCGGTGCTCCTCATCGATGGAGGCGCCGTTAAGCGCCTCCAGCAAATTATCCGGCACCTCCGGTTGGACGGAGGTCACCGGTGTCGCACGCTCGCCCTTCTTGCGAAGGGGCCGCCTGTCGGACTCCGGAACCACTAAAGGTTCAGGTGCGGAGTCCGGCCCAGGGCCGAACTCAGAACCCTTTGGGGGTTGATCCCCCTTGTGCCCAAAGTCCGGGAGGTTGCCTTGCGGCACCTCCGGGACCTCCTCCTCCTGGCTGGGCCCCTTTTGGGATCCCACCTTGGCGTCATCCGCAGCGCGAGGAGAGGAGACGGCCGAAAGTGAAGTGCTATTCACATCCGACGATGCCAGGGAGCCGCTCATTTAAGTGTTGAGCCTGTCCTTGGGCGGGCTGCAGGGTTATGTTCGGCGTTAGAGGATTCTATGTGACAAACGAAACACCATGAGTTATTCTGGTATCCGGACACTTACGACGTCGCCAAGGGCTTAGCCCTCGGTGGCCACTCCTCTTCGCCGTCGTCTGCGTTGGTGGAGTAGTCCGGATGAAGGGTCCTTCCCTTCTTGGACCCTCCGGCCTCCCTAGTTGGGGAGGCCTTCCTTTTCTTCTCTCCCCCCGCTGGGGGAGAGGTCTCTTTTTTCTCCTCCTCGTCTTCGCGGGAGGAGTCCGGCTCGGAGTCATCGGACAATGAGTCCGATAACACCTGACGCCGGGAACTCTTTCGGGTTCCCGTGGCCTTCTTCTTGGCCTTCTTCTCCGGCACCACGTAAGGTGCCGGAACCAACAGCCCCGTCAATCGGGCGTCCGCTGGGTATTCTGGCAAGGGAGCGGGACAGTTAATCTGCCCGGACTTCTTTTGCCAAGCCTATCAAAGGTAAGGGAGCTTAGATCCCGCATACAGTCAAACTATGAAAAATAAGTGTCCTGTAAAGGGTAAAATAGCTTACCTCGCCGGCTTGACGCTGCGTGCTGAATCCGCAATCTTTGGTAGCGGATGCAGGAGCCTCGGCGCCCTTGAACAGCACCTTCCAGGCATCTTCGTACGTAGTGTCGAAGAGCCTGCTCAAGGTTTGGTGCTGTGCCGGATCAAACTCCCACAAGCTGGAGGCCCGTTGTTGGCACGGGAGGATCCGGCGGATGAGCATGACTTGGACCACGTTGACAAGCTTGATCTTCTTGTTCACAAGGTTTTGGACGCAGGTTTGGAGTCCGGTCAGCTCCTCCGAATTACCCCATGTCAGGCCCTTCTCTTTCCAGGAGGTGAGCCGTGTGGGGATGCCAGATCGGAACTCGGGGGCCGCTGCCCATTCAGGGTCAGCGGCTCGGTGATATAGAACCACCCCGATTGCCACCCTTTGATGGTTTCCACGAAGGATCCCTCGAGCCATGTAACGTTGGGCATCTTGCCCACCATGGCGCCTCCACACTCCGCCTGCTGGCCCGCACTACCTTCGGCTTGACATTGAAGGTCTTCAGCCATAAGCCGAAGTGGGGCTCGATGCGGAGGAAGGCCTCGCACACGACGATGAATGTCGAGATATTGAGGACGAGATTCAGGGCTAGATCGTGGAAATCCAGACCGTAGTAGAACAAGAGCCCCCGGACAAATGGGTGAAGTGGAAAACCTAGTCCGCGGAGGAAGTGGGTGAGGAACACCACCCTCTCATGGGGCCCTGGGGTAGGGATGAGCTGCCCCTGGTCGGGGAGCCGATGCGCGATGTCGCTGGACAAGTATCCGGCCTTCCTTGGCCTCTTGATGTGCCCCTCCGTGATGGAGAAGGCCATCCACTTGCCTCCCGCTCCGGACATGGCTGGGGAAGGTTGAGGCAAGATGTGCGGACTTGGACGCTGGAGCTCGAGTGCGCGGAAATGGATAAGCGAAGGAGGAAGAAGGCGTAGGTAAAAAGGTGGATCCTTATCCCCTTATATGGACAGACGAAACTATGTGTCCCCACCAGCCTGGTAAAACTCGCTTATCTCCCAAGCGCCGTAATCAATGGCGCGGTTGGGTTACCCACGCCCGTATTGATGAGAATCCCGGAATAAGGGGACACGATCTCTGCTTTGACAAGACGTGCCAAGGAAATCACCTCGCTAAATGCGCTGAGGCGGAACGGTAAAAAATGATTCGAATAAAAGCTTGGCTGTGGTGTGATATCACGCCACGGAATACGTCGGCAGATTGAACTTGTGTAAATATTATTCTCTCTACGGTGGTATGTGGAACTTATTTTGCAGAGCCGGACACTGTCCTTGTGTTCAAAATCTTCTATGAAGTATTCGGAGGAGGAACCCGCCTTGCAATGCCGAAGACAATATGCGCGTCGGACTCGTCGTCACTGAAGCCTGGTTCAGGGGCTACTGAGGGAGTCCCGGACTAAGGGGTGTCCGGATAGCCGAACTATCAACTTCGGCCGGACTCCTGGACTATGAAGATACAAGATTGAAGACTTCGTCCCGTGTCCGGATGGGACTTTCCTTGGCGTGGAAGGCAAGCTTGGCGATACGGATATGTAGATCTCCTACCATTGTAACCGACTCTGTGTAACCCTAACCCTCTTCGGTGCCTATATAAACCGGAGGGTTTTAGTCCGTAGGACGAACAACAATCATACCATAGGCTAGCTTCTAGGGTTTAGCATCTCTAATCTCGTGGTAGATCTACTCTTGTACTACCCATATCATCAATATCAATCAAGCAGGAGTAGGGTTTTACCTCCATCGAGAGGGCCCGAACCTGGGTAAAAACATCGTGTCCCTTGTCTCCTATTACCATCCGCCTAGACGCACAGTTCGGGACCCCATACCCGAGATCCGCCGGTTTTGACACCGACACTCTCCCTCTCATTGCTATGCATCTGCTAGATAGATCTTGCGTCATCGTAGGAATTTTTTGAAATTACTGCGTTCCCTAACACAGAAAACACTGGCGGTCGCGATCTGCGAAGCACATCGCCACCCGGAGAAAAAAACGCCAATAAGGGCCAGTAGAAACTCCAAAAGACAACAAAAGTCGTATGGCTGTGAAGTTTTCATGAGTCGCAAGCACTTTTGCGTTGCGTGACGATGTAGCCGTTAAGATGCTGTGCGTCCAGCGCGTGGGTGCGTCCAGCGCGTGGGTCCAGCACTAAAAGACAAAGCTGATCCCTGGTGGTCACTAAAAAAGCAGCAGTAGTCCAGTAGATAGTGTCTTTGTGGCCAATAGGCCCAAATACGCTCTATGATTCACGCGCATGCGCCAGGACAGAGCAATATGAAGAAGAGATAAATACATTGGTGATCACTAAAGTTGAGGTAAAAGCACACTATGATCACTAGATTTTAAAATACGCTCAATACGGTCACTGAATACGCTCACTGACATATCATATTTTGTATGCATGGCACTTCGTTGACTGGTCAAATAGTCCAGTGGCACCCTGTGAAGCATGGTCATTGTCTGCTCTCTCTGTTTGGTGGGACCCATTGTCAATTGGTGAAATAAACAAAGGAAAACGTTTAAATTCAGCCGGATGATTTCTCTCTCTCATAAACCTCTCTCTCCACTTGCCACGTGTCCTCGTGAGGCCCGCCCCACCGCTTCCTTCCCCTACACCTTATCTTCTCCACGAAGCATATCGTCCACCAGTTTCTTTCCCCTTCTCGTTCGTCAGGTAGCAGAGAGGCAAGCAGCACCACCACAGTGGAGGAGGGGGACGACCTGTCGGTAGTGGCTGCATTGAAGCTCCGCCGTGGCTCCATTGAAGCGCCGCCGGAGCTGCATCGTACCGTCGCCGCTGCATAGCAGCTTTCGCCGTCTTCGCTGTGTGCTGCATAGCAGCTTCTACCCCATCATCGCCGCGACGCAGCTTCCGCCATGGCCGTCGTTGGAGCTGCATCGTAGCGTCCCCACGCTGCATAGCAGTTTCCGCCGTCGTTGCAGCGCGTTGCTTTGCAGCTTCCGCCATGGCCGTCGCGTGTCTCGTCGAAGCACCCGTCGTCGCTGGCGCTGCAGCGCAGCTTCCGCCATGAGCCGCCGCGCGCTGCGTCGCCACATCTATCGCGGTCGGCGCTGCATCGCAGCATCCGCCGTGTGTCCAGCGCTGCAACGCAGCATCCCTGTGTTGCATCCCCGTCGTTCCCGTCGTGTGCGTCACAACATCCGCCATGGCTGTCGCGTGCTGTGATGCAAGATCCATCGTCGGCCGCCTGCGTTGCAGTGCACATCCGTCGCTGGCCGCTGGTGCTGCGATGCAGCCCTCACCAGCGTTGCTACTGTCGGCGACGTAGCAGCGACTGCTGCGTATGCTC
Source organism: Triticum timopheevii (assembly GCA_963921465.1). NCBI lineage: Eukaryota > Viridiplantae > Streptophyta > Magnoliopsida > Poales > Poaceae > Triticum > Triticum timopheevii. The sequence continues at coordinate 114,743,156 of OY997270.1, forward strand.
AGGAAGAAGAAAGCGACAGACCGACAAACTCAGGGGAGGAAGAAAGCGAAGAAGCATTGACCCATCCAACGGCTTAGGCAGGGTGGATCGGACGGCCATCGACCCGACTGATTTCTCCATAAAATCAGTCGGATGATTTGCAGCAACCGTCATTAACAAATAAAAGAATAAGAACTGCGGTCAAAGAGAAGGGAATCGAACCAAAGATCCCTCGGTTGGTGACTACGATGGCTAACCACTCTAATACAAATACATTTAGATGTTTACACGAAGATCATTTTCAATACCAACGCATGCACATACGGAAGGACAGCATGCACGGGCACAACGCATGCACATCATGCACGTGCACGTACGCAACGCATGCACACCCTGATGGCTGATGCGGCGCACCGCATGCATACTCGGGTGCATGGAGGTGTGCGGCGATGTCCAGCTCATCGCAACGCCCTAAGCCATCTGTTGCAGCACCTCTTTATCAGCGTTGCTTGACGACTGAAGGCACCCGCGGCCTCGGCCTTAGAGCATCGGTGGAACGCACATGACGGTGGGCGACGAAAGCTTTTCAGATTCGGATGGAGAGGAGACTAGACAACCGACGACAGGTGACACAAGAGGCAGGGCGGGAGCTAGGGCCAAGGCGATGAGCTTTTTCGAGGGGCTGATTCAGCAGGTGATCAAGAGCGGCCCGCGCGAGTGGGACTCTAGTCGAGCATGTCAGGCGAAGAACGTCGGCCACGTCGAGCAAAAGAAAAACATGAGTTTGTCGAGAGCGATGAAGGGCTTGGCCACGGCGAGGCGCATCATGGCGTCGATTGAGACAGCAGTGTTGTCCGGCTTGTCGAGCATGGCGCGTGGGGCGGCAGGAGGCCTATCACCAATAAGAGGTGGCCCACCTCAACTACGCAGTTGATTCTCATCTCCACGGAACATCACGTCCAGGCCGCACGCAGGGGCGGACACTCTAACATGCATACAACATATTACACACTCACAGGAAAAATCGAAAGAAAGAAAAATCATAGTTAACACACATTAACATGTACGCACGCACACACACACAAGAAAGCCAGAAAATAAACATGCTCGCATGTGTTGTCAACAGAAAGAAACTTACACGGAGAGAACATGTGGAAACAAAATTAAGATAGTGTCGAAACATGGTAGCTTATGTGCACTTTTAACCAATGGTCCTCGGCATAGTAACACGACATGACGACGTTCCAGGTGGTTAGAGGCGCGACGTTTACGAACCTCAGGGGTTTCGAGTCTGTACCGCTGTTAGTGCTGTCCTAAGTGGCGTCTAGTCTGACCAGTCAGCTATACTGTGAGCCAGTGATCATATAATCACCGCAACTCATATTTAGCGACCGTATTGAGCATATTCTGAAGTCCAGTTATCGTATTGTGCTTTGACCTCAACTTCAATGACCATAATTGTATTTATCTCCATGAAGAAAATAAGAGACAAAGACCCATATCACTGAACCCGTTCATGATCAAATCCTTGTATACACAGCGAATGATACTGACACATGAGATAGGAGGCGGCAGAGTTCCACCCAATTATACAGTTCCCGTAAATAACAAATCAAACTCCACAGCTGCCCCAAAATAAAACCACCCCGAAACCAATGACAGTTCTTGTTCAACCCGCCAGCACACAGCCTCAATGAAAACTGAAATGGAGCAGCAGCAAGGATAACAAAAAAAGGGCTCAACCCCCAGCACCTGGAAATAAACCGACGCATGCAGGGTCTTGCACAACGGCAAGCCGTCGAAGTTTTGACCATCAGAAACCCTTACAAAACAGTCCAATAATGGATGCAGGACAATGCAAGTATGGAAAAGGAAACATGAAATAAACAAGCTACATACTCTCGAAAAAGAAATTAACAAGCTACCAGCTCGTGAGGGACATGTCCAACTTGGACCTCCTGAGCAGTGCAAAATTATCCCATGACAGTGCACGCGAGCCCCTTATGCATAACGGATCCATAAGCAACCAGGACTTGTAACCATACGACCAAAGTTTGATGCATGCAATGGATGCAAGGGAAAGCGATAGCACACCCAGACCGTAGGGCATGCAAGCCACGCCAACGAACCATCGGCATGGCACCCAACCATAGAAGCTCATCTCACCCCCAATAAGAAATTGAAGGTTCTAGATGCCTTTAGCAAAGTTAGCAGGCAGCCAACTTAACCCTCTTTTCCACACAAGTGAAAAAGGCTGGGCTGACACATGTACTGATGCATGAGTTAGTGAGGACCCTGCGACACTCCTGTTAGGATGGTGGACTTCCCCAAAGATACGATGCAACCTGCAACCGAAGACCCAGACTCGACACGTGGATGGATGCATGTGCAGACTCGACACCAATGCCACGTCAACCTGAAACTGCACGGCTGATTGCAATCCTTGCCCAGTCAGCTGATTCTTTGACCAGAGGATCATCGGATGATAAACACTCATCCAAAAATTCCTTGCTTGAGGTCGATTGATTGATCAAGGGACCAACATGAACACCCAATGTGTCTGCCAGATCTCCCAAGACACCTATTGCAGTCTTCATCACAGAATCATCCCTGAAACAGTAAGAGATCATTTTAGAAAATTATCGTGCTTAACTATGAGCCGCACTAAGCTGAAATATTGGTCAATTGTTGCAATAACACTTCACTGTCCGTGTTCATGGTCGCTAAAAAAAGAGTGGGGTTGACTGGCCAGGAGGCTTAAGGGGGAGAGATTCGATTCTGGCAATAGTGTAAGGTGTGCGTAAGTGTGTGGACACACTATCATTACTGGGTGTGGTCTTTTCCATCATAGTGGCAATTCAAGTGCAAACAACATACATTTCATAGAACAACAAAAGTGACGAAACTTAGTGCACAGTAAGAAATCGCAAATTAGAATCTAACGCCTATTGGTAAATGCAATCTAAAGTAGCAGATCATAATCAGAAGTTCACCAACACAAAAATTTGCTAGGCTTAGCTCTTAATTACTAAATCACCTCAAATGCATCCAGAAAAATATTGTTAGAACAGGCCTGTAACGGACTATATGGCTATAACACTTGTCAGGTATACCCTCATTTTGGGAGAAAATTGTTTATGTATCATTGCAAGAACTCCTATTTTCATCATATGCCTACGACGAACACTATTCATTCTATCTGATTCATCTCTTCGTTATTTTTCTTCACTCGTTGGCTAGGTGTTAGTGAGTTTTGCCCTGGTTTAGCAGTGTTGCTGATGCATGCATGTGTTGCTTAGGCGGCGCTGCTGCCACCATGGGTATTTTACAGAGAAGCAGCCTTACATTGCAGGTACCCGTGCAGGAACACCGAGCCAGACAAGGCATATCCATGTTGACTCATGGCCAGTTAGGCAATTAAGTGAAAGGGTTGACACGATAACAAAAGCACACCAACAGCCCACTAATGGCGGTAGCAATTCATGAAGTTTCGGAATTGAGTAGTGCAGAATGAATCGGGAATCTTTTAGCGGCATATGACAAAACTTGTAGTTATTCAGTACTCCTTCCCTAAGATATAACTTATATTTAACCAAGTTTATATGGAAAAAAAAAATCCACATCTATATTACCAAATCATATATAACTTATGTTTTGGAAGGAGGGAATAGCATATAAGAAATTACATGTTTCCAGAAACTAGCTTGATTGAGTTAAAGCCATAATTGTCAATTTTCCAGTACTTTGGCCCTTTCATATTTTTTAAGCAGCTTAGGCATTTGCCTTCCATACAGGAAAAATGTCTAATTTTTGTTATCTATGTGTTTGCATGATCAGTTTCCAGCTTTGAGCATCAGGAAAGCAGGAAATATTCATGTAAATAAGTGAGATATTAAGGAAACAGAAGGTATTCTAGACGACTTACATATCCTTGCCATTATGAAGAGCGTCAAGGAACTGAAGAATATGTGGGGCATACGGCATCAGTAACTGCATCTTAGGGGAACCCTTGAATCCTTGAAGAATGCCAGAGTAGGCCTCCAAGATGCCATTCCTTAATTGATTGGTGTAGTCGAGCATTTCCTCATCAGCTGCAGTTGCATGCGCCGACAAATCTGCTGCACTTTGTAGCATGGGCATCGCATAGATCAAATACTTATCGAAGTTCTCCCCAATTGCCAGTGCAATATCACCAAAGCACGAGAATATAGGTGGTTTTACAGATCTGTGTAACTGATTGCTGGAAAGATCTTTCAGGAGCTGGGTCATGATGCCGTCACAGTAGGGTAAAATTTTGTCCTCCAGTGCCCTGCACAGGTCACCCACAACACCCACTGTAATAGCACATACCTGATACTCTTCAAAGTTCTGAAGTCCCATTTCCAAGTACTGGTAGAATTGTGCCATGTACTTTGCGAAGTTTGAACCGGCTGCATATGCCAATGCACCAATAGCAAGCATAGCCTCCTCATGCACCGTGGCATTTCGACAAGCAAAAACTCTCAAAAATAGATCCATCATCTGATCCGCATACTGCAAGAAGGCAAACTTTGTTGACTCCATCCCTCCCAACTTCTGGATAATGACCTGCAAGCAACCACAGAGAAGGCCCTGCAGATCGCTCCGCTTCTCCCTCTCGTCAGTTGACAACTTTCCTGCTTCAAGTGTCTGATGGAGTTCCATCATAATCACTGGTATCAACTGCAAAACAATAGGAGCTGTCTCCTCGGTGGAGCACCTGACAACTTCATTTAGAGTTTCATAAGCTGCGGTACGCAGCCTGGATTCTCCAGCATCTTCTCTGTGACTGGTCACAATAAGGCTCTGAATAATATCTTGGAAGAAAGGGGCTAATGGTGACACCGATCCAGCATCCACATAGCCTTGTGCAAGGAAATAGAGTGCCCCACATGCCTTTTCTGCCACATTTGGGACATCCTTCATGCTTTGAAGTAGCACAGTAAGTATTTGCTGGCAGTTCTCAGCTGTAATAACAGGAGCAGTTTCAAGCGCAGAACCATGAAGAAACTCAAATATTCTTCCGAGGGTCCAAGCAGTGGTGTCCTTCACATGGTTATTTGGGTCCTTCAACAACGCAGACAACATAAAATTCAAGGCTACGTTAACTAGAGGGGCCAGTTTATCAGCTGATGGACCCTCCAGAATGGATCCAAAAGCATATGTTGCAGCCTCTCTTTGCCTCCATTCAGGTTTCGTTATGTTCTCCTCAACAAAAGGCATCACAAGAGGAACAACATCATCACCAACAGTCCTCGCCACCAGGCCCAAACAAGTACCACCAGCCATTGCAAGGTTCCAAGCACCTTCATCCAAGTCTTGGTCTTCCTCCTGCTTGAGGAGGGTCTCCAGCAGCATTGGCACTAAAGCAGGAAGAGCTTGCTTGATAAAATAGTAGCAAGGAACATCAGAATCAGCTGTAAACTCACTACTGTACTCATCCAAAATGTCGATTTCCTCATCGCATATGGAGCTCCAAAATTCAATGGCCTGAAGTGCAACTGACTCCTCGTCTCCTCTCACGGCCTTTGCAGTAATATTAAATATGTCCTGCATGTATGTGGCCAGCTTATCGTAATAAGTTGATGAAATAGCCACCAAACACTCAAAGGCAGCCTGTCTTATCTTCACCTCTGCTGACTGTGTTGCTTCGCATACGACTCTCATGATATAATCACGCTCCATGTCATTGGAGAAGTTAACCTGAGCAAAGCCCAATGCATTATACAATGCCCGTGTGGCTGCAAGTCTCACTTCAGAGTTCCCTTCAGAAGCATTCATACCCTGAACAACAGCTGTAAGTATCTTGTTGACTTGGTCTTGGTCAACAGCTTCTGGAGAAACTTCCTCACATAAATAGCCAAGTGTCTCGAGCGTCGCCTGCTTGACATTAGGCTGGACCTGATGTATGTTTGAGAGCAATGATCCTATAAGCTCAGGCCATTGCTTCTGAGGGATCTCAATGCCAGCAATCTTTGCGATGACTTGAGAAGATGTAGATCTGGCACTTGCAACAGGAGATGAGAGAGTTTGCAGCAGCAACGCTTTAATTTGTGCCTTGACACCAGAATCCAGTGCCAGCCATCTCTGGAAAAGTTCACTCTTCCTGTGCTGCTCCTTTGCATCCAGTGCATTCTTAAGGATCAAGCCAGCCAACCTGCGGCTCTCTTCAGGTTTCTCGTTATTGGCCAACTCACTTGAGAGGGAGAGCAAGAAACCTGGGAGGTTTTGCTCCTGAAACTGCTTGAGGCTTTCTTCAGCATGCTTCCTAATCGAGCCATCAGCAGATTGCGCACTCAAGAGTATTTGAGTAACATCCAACGACATGTTGACTGTGTAAAACCAAAATAGAGGAATCAGATATACTTCATGACATAAGAACTCCATGCATCATCAAAGAGATACAGCTCCTCTCAGATGTAAATTACACAAGGCACAGTAGACCTGTGTTGTGTAAAACCAAACAATGCACTAAAATCTTATAAAATGGTAATGAGATACACGGTCCGCATACAGGAAAATCACTAATCTTTCAATTCCATCTCAACAAAAACATATCAGCTAGAAAGAATCTGTTCTTGGCATCATAATTTACAGGTGAAAACAGCGACGAATTAGCACCATATAAATTGATTCTTACGAGCAAACAGAATATCAAACAACATTTAATCAAGAAACTACCAACTACAATGAGGTATGATTACATAGAATTTTGTAGTACAAGTTTCTCAAATGAGGCAATCATTAATTGCACAGAATTTTGTAGAAGTAACCAACTACACAGAGGAAAGACAACCTTATAAGCAAGAAAATAATCAGTGAACATCAATCCCAAAATCTAAACAGCTGTATAAAATCTGACGTGGACATAATGCCATTGCCATATTACTTCTTAGCTCAAGGAGGATACAAATATCTGGGGAGCAACCTCATTTTAAATGGAACGGGTCCTTGAGTAACACCTAAAGCCTCTGCTGACAAGAACTTTATTATACACCAGTTCCCTGAGAGTACTATTTTACTTCTACCGTTGAAGTAGCCATTTACTCCTGTGTATGTAGACCGCTTATGCATAGTACGTGGATACTGCAACCTACGGCGAGAAATATACACCATTCAACCATGAATACCCCACCAAAATATAGCAAAAGGAGCTCTCAACCGAATCTAGGGTTCACAAATTCAACATGTGTACCAAATCCACCTTAACACAAAGCAAATTGCAACAGATCTGCCTGGTAGTTCGGCGACAACAGAAGAACAGAACACGGATAGAGATGTGGAGAGAGGCGATGAGCTTCTGCGTCCTACCTTCTAGCGCCCTACTGAGAAGGGGAGGTAGTCGGCGACGAGGGGCGGGGTGGGGCTGGCCGGCGCGGGGGACCCCAGACGGCGACGGTAGCGTCAAGGAGTTGTGGTGGTAGCTGGCCGAATCGGATACGGAGGCAGCTCGTCGGTTGGGCGGATTCCACGACGAGGGGGGCGGCCGTGGCGGCGGGGAGGGAGGGAGGCGGCGGCGGCGGCGGCGGAGAGGAAATCAAATAATGCGGGGAAAAGAAAGGAAAAGGGCATCTTTGGTTGATGTGCGGGAGATGCGAGGACGGTCGTGAGGGGCAGCCGTATGATCTTTGATGGACGGTATTGATGGAAGACGGTTTGACTATGTCTGTATTTCGGATTCGGAAGAAACTTTGCAAAATTGTGTGTTTCAAAGGACAGAGAAGATGAGATTTAGAGACCAGAGTTGCTTTTAATAAGGCTATGCTAGGGAAACAAATTTAGAGGCTGATCTTGGAGCAGGAAAGTTTAGGTGCTAGATTGTTGAGGAGTATAAAAACTTTTTGGATAAACACATATTAAATGCTAAGTTAAGACTTGGCTCGTCAATTACTTGACAAAGTGTAATGATAGGGTTGCATACGTTTAACAAGAGAGGAATCTAGCGAGTGGGAGATGGACGACAAATTGATGTATGGAAAGATGCATTGATCTTGTTAGTTCAATTTCTAAAAGATAGATGTGAATCGTAAGGTCAGTGGATTAATTGGCCCAACCACAATGAGTAGGAGCGTCGATCTTGTTAGATCAATTTCTGGAAGATAGATATGCAATAGATTGTGCCTATCCCGCTCAGTCAAAACCGCGACGGACTCCATAGCCTGGAGGGTAACTTTTTTTTTTAGAAAAGGAGGATGACCCCCGGCCTCTGCATCTGAAAGATGCATACGGCCACTTTATTGATTATTCTCGAGGACCTTACAAAGTATTATAACAATAAGTCTGAATCCACCATCTTGGCAACACATGCCACTACTCCTGGAGGGTAACTAAATATTGTAAAAAAAAAATCTATTTGTTTCGTGTATCACATGGATATCGAAAACAATAGCTTGTGTCGTGCGTGTAATATACATGGATATAAAGCACACATTATTCCTTTTATGAGGGAGCTAAGGAGTTATGGAGAAAAGTATATTTGTATGAAGTTATACAGGAAGCATGTGCGGTAGATAGACCGGGAGTGTTGTGTTGGACTTTTTGGCTGCTCGCAAATTTGCAAGGCAGGTAGAAGCACCAATTGCATATTGTCGGTGTACTAAGATTTGGATCCTTAGTACCCCAGACTTATGTACAGGCAATAGCAGACTTTCCGACGGTTAGGCTTGCTGGAGGACAACTAAAAACAAATTCAAGACCAGATTACCAAGATACGAAGAAGACCTCCAGTCAGGTGATTGAAAGAGTACAGAAGATCAAGGCTGAAGTTGCCGGCAAACTAGAGAAGACCTGGCAAGCTCTGAACCCGGCAAGAATCCCCACTACCTTGCCACCGCTCCACCTCATCGACCAGGTTGTCACTTGTCGTATAGGTGTCAAGCGGGCAGGTAGTTAGGTGAGGCTTGTCTGGGCACGTGTCAGCTCGCCGCCGAAGACATAACTTTAATGACACCCGTCCCAGGATCGTGTCAAGATGAGAAGAGGTAGATGGGCGAAAGACACATAAGGAGAGACACTCTTACCAGCGAGCTTCATCAACATGACACCTCACGGCGCAATTAATGCTTTTGTCCTAACCCGCCAGAGTTAGGTATTTGGCACTATAGCCACTATTCACCTCTTGTAATTACCATTTTGCCACTATGGTGACCCCTTAGCCTATAAAAGGAGACACATTGCTACCTTTACAAAGGTCGACACTTTGCACAAACACGTGCGTAGCTGCATTTCCCGCGCAATCTTGCCGGAATTGCGCTCCCTTGTACTTGTGCTCACACATTCAATACACCAAAGCAGGAGTAGGGTTTTACGCTTCACAACGGCCCGAACCTGCGTAAACCTTGTGTGTTCTTGCTAGTTCTGCTCTTTGTGCTTGTTGATCTCCCAGTCGAACCGCAAAAGGGATCTTTCTGGTCCCATAGATCACCGTATGCACGACATCTTTGGCGCCCAGGTGTCGGTGTCAAAACCGGTGGATCTCGGGTGGGGGGTCCCGAGCTGCGGATCTAGGATCAATGGTGAACAAGGGACGAAGGACACGATGTTTACCCAGGTTTGGGCCCTCTCTAAGAGGTAAAACCCTACATCATGCTTGATTATATTGAAGTGTAAAGGATGATTACAGAGTTGATCTACCACGAGATAAGATAAATTATACCCTAGGCGAGTAGGGTGATGGTTGTTGTTCTAGCCTCTACGGACTAAAACCCTCTGGTTTATATAGACACCAGGGGTACTAGGGTTACACATGGTCAGTTACAACAAGGGAATATACATGTTGAATCTTCTATCTTGACCTAGAGAACACACCAAGACTTCGAGGGTTTCTTGTCCAGACACGGAGTCACCTTGTAGCTCGGCCTTGTGATAGTCATAGAGCGGCCCACCTGTCCGGCCCACAAGAGGTAGGCCGGCAGCCCGAGGACCCCCTAGTCCAGGACTCCCTCAGTAGCCCTGAACTAGCCTCCAACGTCGGTGCATCATAACTTTTGCATCTGTAGTCTCTGGCTTACGGGCGAGTTCTCCTCCACCTATGTGTTTGGAGCAATCTCCTTTGGCCGAGCTTCTAAAAGATACTCGTCCAAGTTTGGCTATGTGCCCAATTAGGTTGTATCCGGAATCTGAATTATTGATATTTGCTTAGCCTCGAAGGACAACCGCTCAAGTGTGAATAGTGCCTTCGCCTGACAACCTTCGGAAAAAGGTTGCGGCCGGTCACAAACGTCGAACCATTGTGAACACTCGATGCGCGGTTCGGGGCAGCTCCTCCATTGGCACATCTCATCAAGGTGGGGATCGTGCCCCATTTTTAAGGGATATGATCAATGATTTCGATTATCCCACTCACGCATAATGTCACGATTAAACCGGGAAGTGGCGAGGCCCGCGGCGTGGTTAAAGAACTCTTGGTATCGGGGCAGCTTATAAAAGGGAAACGACCACAACTATTCCCGCACGCTTTCTCCTTCCTCTCGCCACTACTTTTTCCAATCTACAGAGCTCCAACGCCCTATGCCATTGTTCCTCAAGAAATCCCTTCAAGCCACTCCCTCAATTCGGCCATGGCCGGATCCGGTGCCAAAGGCAAGTGGGAGGCCTCCACCGTCACCAATGAAAATATCAAGGATCTGAAGCGCGCCGGCTACCTCCGGCCAGCGTTGTTCACCGGGCCACGGAGGAGGGCCAGGCCGTGCCCACGCCTCGACCAGACGAGAGGGTGGTGTTCATGTTGGGGAACGTAGTAATTTCAAAAAAATTCCTATGCACACGCAAGATCATGGTGATGCATAGCAACGAGAAGGGAGAGTGTTGTCCACGTACCCTCGTAGACCGTAAGCGGAAGCGTTATGACAACGCGGTTGATGTAGTTGTACGTCTTAACGATCGACCAATCCTAGTACTGAAAGTACGACACCTCCGTGATCTGCACATGTTCGGCTCGGTGACGCCCCACGAACTCACGATCTAGCAGAGTGTCGAGGGAGAGCTTCGTCAGCACGACAGCGTGATGATGGTGATGATGAAGCTACCGACGGAGGGCTTCGCCTAAGCACTGCGACGATATGACCGAGGTGGATTATGGTGGAGGGGGGCACCACACACGGCTAAGAGATCAATGATCAACTTGTGTGTCTATGGGGTGCCCCCCTCTCCCGTATATAAAGGAGTGGAGGAGGGGGAGGGCCGGCCCTCTATGGCGCGCCCTAGAGGAGTACTACTCCCATCGGGAGTAGGATCCCCCCTTCCCTAGTTGGACTAGGAGAGAAGGAAGGGGGAGAGAGGGAGGAAGGAAAGGGGCCCCCCCCTTCCTAGTCCAATTCGGACCAGAGGGGGAGGGGGCGCGCGGCCTTCCCTGGCTTCCCCTCTATCTCTCTCCACTAAAGCCCATTAGGGCCCATATACTCCCCGGGGGGGTCCGGTAACCCCCTGGTACTCCGGTATATGCCCAAACTCTCTCGAAACCTTTCCGATGTCCAAACATAGTCATCCAATATATCGATATTTATATCTCGACCATTTCAAGACTCCTCGTCATGTCCGTGATCATATCCGAGACTCCGAACTACCTTCGGTACATCAAAACACATAAACTCATAATACCGATCGTCACCGAACGTTAAGCGTGCGGACCCTACGGGTTCGAGAACTATGTAGACATGACCGAGACACGTCTCCGGTCAATAACCAATAGCGGAACCTGGATGCTCATATTGGCTCCCACATATTCTACGATGATCTTTATCGGTCAAACCGCATAACAACATATTGTTCCCTTTGTCATCGGTATGTTACTTGCCCGAGATTCGATCGTCGGTATCTCAATACCTAGTTCAATCTCGTTACCGGCAAGTCTCTTTACTCATTCCGTAATGCATCACCCTGCAACTAACTCATTAGTCACATTGCTTGCAAGGCTTATAGTGATGTGCATTACCGAGAGGGCCCAGAGATACCTCTCCGACAATCGGAGTGACAAATCCTAATCTCGATCTATGACAACTCAACAAGTACCATCGGAGACACCTGTAGAGCACATTTATAATCACCCAGTTACGTTGTGACATTTGGTAGCACACAAGGTGTTCCTCCGGTATTTGGGAGTTGCATAATCTCATAGTCATAGGAACATGTATAAGTCATGAAGAAAGCAATAGCAATATACTAAACGATCAAGTGCTAAGCTAACGGAATGGGTCTTGTCCATCACATCATTCTCCTAATGATGTGATCCCGTTCATCAAATGACAACACATGTCTATGGTTAGGAAACATAACCATCTTTGATAAACGAGCTAGTCAAGTAGAGGCATACTAGGGACACTTTGTTTTGTCTATGTATTCACACATGTACTAAGTTTCAGGTTAATACAATTCTAGCATGAATAAAAGACATTTATCATGAAATAAGGAAATAAATAATAACTTTATTATTGCCTCTAGGGCATATTTCCTTTAGTCTCCCACTTGCACTAGAGTCAATAATCTAGTTCACATCGCCATCTGATTTAACACCAATAGTTCACATCACCATGTGATTAACACCCATAGTTCTCATCGCCATGTGACCAACACTCAAAGGATTTACTAGAGTCAGTAATCTAGTTCACATCGCCATGTGATTAGCACCTAAAGAGTACTAAGGTGTGATCATCTTTTGCTTGTGAGAGAAGTTTAGTCAACGGGTCTGCCAAATTCAGATCCGTATGTATTTTGCAAATTTCTATGTCTACAATGCTCTGCACGGAACTACTTTAGCTAATTGCTCGCACTTTCAATATGTATCCGGATTGTGACTTAGAGTCATTTAGATCAGTGTCAAAGCTTGCATCGACGTAACTCTTTACGATGAACTCTTTATTACCTCCATAACCGAGAAATATTTCCTTAGTCCTCTAAGGATAATTTTGACCGCTGTCCAGTGATCTACTCCTAGATCAAAATTGTACTCCCTTGCCAAACTCAGTGTAGGGTATGCAATAGATCTGGTACACAACATGGCATACTTTATAGAACCTATGGCTGAGGCATAGGGAATGACTTTCATTCTCTTTCTATCTTCTGTCGTGGTCGGGCTTTGAGTCTTACTCAATTTCACACCTTGCAATACAGGCAAGAACTCCTTCTTTGACTGTTCCATTTTGAACTACTTTCAAAAAAATTCAAGGTATGTACTCATTGAAAAAACTTATCAAGCGTCTTGATCTATCTCTATAGATCTTGATGCTCAATATGTAAGCAGCTTCATCGAGGGCTTTCTTTGAAAAACTCCTTTCAAACACTCCTTTTATGCTTTCTAGAAAATTCTAAATCATTTCTGATCAACAATATGTCATTCACATATACTTATCAGAAAGGTTGTAGTGCTCCCACTCACTCTCTTGTAAATACAGGCTTCATTGCAAGTCTGTATAAAACTATATGCTTTGATCAACTCATCAAAGCGTATATTCCAAATCTGAGATGCTTTGCACCAGTCCATGGATGGATCGCTGGAGCTTGCACATTTTGTTAGCACCTTTAGGATCGACAAAACCTTCTGGTTGCATCATATACAACTCTTCTTTAAGAAATCCATTAAGGAATGTAGTTTTGACATCCATTTGCCAGATTTCATAAAATGTGGCAATTTGCTAACATGATTCGAACAGACTTAAGCATCGCTACGAGTGAGAAAATCTCATCGTAGTCAACACCTTGAACTTTGTCAAAAACCTTTTTCGACAAGTCTAGATTTGTAGATAGTAACACTACTATCAGTGTCTTTCTTCCTCTTGAAGATCCATTTATTTTCTATGGCTTGTCGATCATCGGGCAAGTCAACCAAAGTCCACACTTTGTTCTCATGCATGGATCCCATCTCAGATTTCATGGCCTCATGCCATTTCATGGAATCTGGGCTCATCATCGCTTCCTCATAGTTCGTAGGTTCGTCATGGTCAAGTAACATGAACTCCAGAATAGGATTACCGTACCACTATGGTGCGGTACGTACTATGGTTGACCTTTTTTTGGGGAATACGCTTAGTAGCGTATCATTTCATTGATAGAGGAGAAGAAGTAGCTGTTACAGAGAATTACAGGGTGCAACCTCACAGACGTACACAAGCCGGCGTCTGGGAGGGCGTGGCGGTGAGCAGGGGGGAGGGTGCTCAGCCTCAAAACAGGTAGGTCAGGCTACAGGTAAGATGCTAGCTAGCCCGGTGGCGCCCGCCTTGGCCCAAAGGCTGGCATCGTCCTTGATGCTCTTGATCAGGTCTTCAATGGAGGGGCGTAGGACGTCAAAGATAGCTGCGTTTTGATGCTTCCAAATGGCCCAAGCGGTTAGTGCAATGATGGAGTTGAGGCCTTTCCTCAAAGAGCCAGGGGAGGCCTCCGCAGCCGCAGTCCACCAGATGAAGAAGCTCGCGGCGTCATCGAGCGGTGGGGTGACTAGGCGACACCAAGAGAGTATCTCATGCCAAGTGATGCGAGAGAACACGCAGCCGGCGAGAAGATGATCTATTGACTCCACCTCCTGGTCGCAAAGAATGCAGGTTGGGTCAGTGGATAGGCCACGACGCACTCGCCGCTCGGCGGTCCAGCATCGGTCGAGGTAGGCAAGCCAAAGGAATACTTTGTTGTTGAGAGGGGCCTAGCTCTTCCAGAGAAGTTTCCAGCATGGTGACAAGGTGGAGCCGTGGAACAGCGCACGGTAGCATGAGCTAGCAGAATAGACTCCATTAGTTGTCCATCTCCAGGAGAGGTGATCGGGCTCGTCGGAGAGGGTGACTAACTGTAGCTTGCGCCACAAGTTGACATACTCGATGACCGCCAGGGGCCCAAGAGTGTCGTGGATGTCTCTGATCCATGCATTATTGGTAAGCCCATCGTGGACCAGCGTGCGGCAGCGCCGGCGACGCGGTACAAGAGAGGTGAGGGTGGGGGCGAGCTCAGAAATAGATTGGCCATCAAGCCAGTGGTCATTCCAGAAGTGGCATGTCTTGCCATCGCCAAGTTGCTAGGAGGTGGAAGCGCAGAAGAAACGGGTAGCCTCGTCGTCGTGGGGGAGCTAGAGGTGGTGCCATGGGTGCGAAGGGTCGGTGGCCTTGAGCCAGAGCCAGCGACACCTCAACGAAATGCCGGTGAGGCGGAGATCCCTCACGCCAAGGCCGCCGAAGTCCACCGGGCGGCACACACGCTGCCAGGCAACCAGGCAGCATCCTGAGTTAGCGTCCCGACGCCCATGCCAGAAGAAGTCTCGGATAATGCGTGTAATTTTCTTGAGGATCACCGGGCAGATGGCTATCGCCATGAGGATGTGAATGGGCATGGCGGTGAGCACGTGGCGCACAAGGGCAAGACGCTCACCGCAAGTTAGAAGCGTGGCCTTCCAGGTCGCGAGCTTTCTCGCAAGCTTGTCCACCAGGGGGAGCAATGCCGAGGAGGGAGTCTTATGAATGGATAGGGGGAGGCCCAGGTAGACGATGGGGAAATCAGAGACAACACATCCAATCGTGGAGTCGATGGTGGTGATCACCTCTTGGTCGCAATGAATGGGGGTGGCCGAGCATTTGAGGAAGTTGGTGCGCAGACCGGAGGTGTCACTAAACACCCGCAGCAGCTCACGGATCGTGGCCAGCTCCGAGCTGGTTGGGTGGCAGAAGATCACCACGTCGTCGGCAAATAGAGATATGCTTGACGCGGCGTGCCGGTTGGTGAGTCGTTGGAGCATGCCGGTGTGCGATGCATGCTGAAGCAGGGAGTTCAGCGTGTCAATCGCAATGGCGAAGAGCAGCGGCAAGACAGGGTCGCCCTGGCGCAGCCGCATGCATGATCGATGGGTGGCCCGGGGTTGCCATTGACGAGGACTCGCGTGGATCCCGTGGAAAGAAGGATGCACACCCACTCGCACCAGCGGCGTCCGAAATCGAGATGGCGCATAGTTTGAAGGAGGAAGGGCTAGGACACGGTATCAAATGCCTTCGCGATGTCGAGCTTGAGAAGAATTCTCTATGAGGTTCGGTAGTAACTTGATCCGAAGCTTCATGATCATCATCATTAACTTCCTCACTAATTGGTGTAAGCATCACTTGAACTGATTTCAGTGAAGAAATACTTTCCAATTCGGGAGAAGGTACAATTACCTCATCAAGTTCTACTTTCCTCCCACTCACTTCTTTCGAGAGAAACTCCTTCTCTAGAAAGTATCCATTTTTAGCAACGAATATCTTGCCTTTGGATCTGTGATAGAAGGTGTACCCAACAGTTTCTTTTGGTATCCTATGAAGACACATTTCTCCGATTTGGGTTTGAGCTTATCAGGTTGAAACTTTTTCACATAAGCATCGCTGCCCCAAACTTTAAGAAACGACAACTTAGGTTTCTTGCTAAACTAAAGTTCATATGGTGTCGTATCAACGGATTTAGATGGTGCCTATTTAACATGAATGCAGCTGTCTCTAATGCATAACCCCAAAACGATAGTGGTAAATCGGTAAGAGACATCATAGATCGCACCATATCTAATAAAGTACGGTTACGATGTTTGGACACACCATTACGCTGTGGTGTTCGAGGTGGCATGAGCTGTGAAACTATTCCACATTGTTTCAAATAAAGACCAAACTCGTAACTCAAATATTCGTCTCCGCGATCAGATCGTAGAAACTTTGTTTTCTTGTTACGATGATTTTCCACTTCACTCTGAAATTCTTTGAATTTTTCAAATGTTTCAGACTTATGTTTCATCAAGTAGATATACCCATATCTGCTCAAATCATCTGTGAAGGTCAGAAAATAACGATACCCGCCGCGAGCCTCAACACTCATCGGACCGCATACATCAGTATGTATTATTTCCAATATGTCAGTTGCTCGCTCCATTGTTCCAGAGAACGGAGTCTTAGTCATCTTGCCCATGAGGCATGGTTCGCAAGCATTAAGTGATTCATAATCAAGTGATTCCAAAAGCCCATCAGCATGGAGTTTCTTCATGCGCTTTACACCAATATGACCTAAAATGGTAGTGCCACAAATAAGTTGCACTATCTAAAGGAAATATGCCATAGAGGCAATAATAAAGTTATTATTTATTTCCTCATATCATGATAAATGTTTATTATTCATGCTAGAATTGTATTAACCGTAAACATGATACATGTGTGAATACATAGACAAACATAACGTCACTAGTATGCCTCTACTTGACTAGCTCATTAATCAAAGATGGTTATGTTTCCTAACCATAGACATGTGTTGTCATTTCATTAACGGGATCACATCATTAGGAGAATGATGTGATTGACATGACCCATTCCGTTAGCCTAGCACTTGATCGTTTAGTATGTTGCTATTGCTTTCTTCATGACTTATACATGTTCCTGTAACTATGAGATTATGCAACTCCCGTTTACCGGAGGAACACTTTGTGTGCTACCAAACGTCACAACGTAACTGGGTGATTATAAAGGAGCTCTACAGGTGTCTCCGAAGGTACATGCTGGGTTGGCGTATTTCGAGATTAGGTTTTGTCACTCCGATTGTCGAAGAGGTATCTCTGGGCCCTCTCGGTAATGCACATCACTATAAGCCTTGCAAGCAATGTAGCTAATGAGTTAGTTATGGAATGATGCATTACGTAACGAGTAAAGAGACTTGCCGGTAACGAGATTGAACTAGGTATTGGATACCGACGATCGAATCTCGGGCAAGTAACATACCGATGACAAAGGGAACAATGTATGTTGTTATGCAGTTTGACCGATAAAGATCTTCGTAGAATATGTAGCAGCCAATATGAGCATCCAGGTTCCGCTATTGGTTATTGACCGAGAATAGTTCTAGGTCATGTCTACATAGTTCTCGAACCCGTAGGGTCCGCACGCTTAACGTTACGATGACAGTTTTATTATGAGTTTATAAGTTTTGATGTACCGAAGGTTGTTCGGAGTCCCGGATGTGATCACGGACATGACGAGGAGTCTCGAAATGGTCGATACATAAAGATTGATATATTGGAAGCCTATATTTGGATATCGGAATGGTTCCGGGTGAAATCAGGATTTTACCGGAGCACCGGGGGGTTACCGGAACCCTCCCGGGGGTTATTGGGCCTTCATGGGCCCTAAGGGAGAAGAGGAGAGGAGGCAAGAGGTGGGCTGCGCCCCCTCCCCTCCCTAGTCTAAATAGGACAAGGAGAGGGGGGCGGCGCCCCCCCTTTCCTTCCCCTCTTCCTCCTCCTTCCCCCTTCTCCTTCTCCAACTAGGAAAGAAGGGAGTCCTACTCCCGGTGGGAGTAGGACTCCCCCTTGGCGCGCCCTCGTTGGCCGGCCGCCCCCTCCCCCTTGGCTCCTTTATATACGGGGCAGGGGGGCACCTCTAGACACACAAGTTGATCTTCGTGATCGTTCCTTAGCCGTGTACGGTGCCCCCCTCCACCATATTCCACCTCGGTCATATAGTTGCGGTGCTTAGGCGAAGCCCTGCGTTGGTAGAACATCATCTTCGTCACCACGCCGTCGTGCTGACCGAACTCATCCCCGACACCCTGCTGGATCGGAGTCCGGGGATCGTCATCGAGCTGAACGTGTGCTGAACTCGGAGGTGCCGTACGTTCGGTACTTGGATCGGTCGGATCGTGAAGACGTACGACTACATCAACTGCATTGTCATAACGCTTCCGCTTACGGTCTATGAGGGTACATGGACAACACTCTCCCCTCTCGTTGCTATGCATCACCATGATCTTGCGTGTGCGTAGGAATTTTTTTGAAATTATTACGTTCCCCAACAGTGGCATCCGAGCCTAGGTTTTATGCGTTGATGTTATATGCACGAGTAGAACACAAGTGAGTTGTGGGCGATACAAGTCATACTGCTTACCAGCATGTCATACTTTGGTTCAGTGGTATTGTCGGATGAAGCGGCCCGGGCCGACATTACGCGTACGCTTACGCGAGACTAGTTTTACCGCCGTGCTTTGCACACAGGTGACTAGCGGGTGTCTGTTTCTCAAACTTTAGTTGAACCGAGTGTGTCTACGCCTGGTCCTTGCGAAGGTTAAAACAGCACTAACTTGATGAACTATCGTTGTGGTTTTGATGCGTAGGTAAGAACGGTTCTTGCTCAGCCCGTAGCAGCCACGTAAAATTTGCAACAACAAAGTAGAGGACGTCTAACTTGTTTTTGCAGGGCATGTTGTGATGTGATATGGTCAAGACGTGATGCTATATTTTATTGTATGAGATGATCATGTTTTGTAACCGAAGTTATCGGCAATTGGTAGGAGCCATATGGTTGTCGCTTTATTGTATGAAATGCAAACGCCCTATAATTGCTTTACTTTATCACTAAGCGGTAGCGATAGTCGTAGAAGCAATAGATGGCGTAATGACAACGATGCTACGATGGAGATCAAGGTGTCGCGCCGGTGACGATGGTGATCAAGACGGTGCTTCGGAGATGGAGATCACAAGCACAAGATGATGATGGCCATATCATATCACTTATATTGATTGCATGTGATGTTTATCCTTTATCCATCTTATCTTGCTTTGATTGACGGTAGCATTTTAAGATGATCTCTCACTAAAAATTATCAAGAAGTGTTCTCCCTGAGTATGCACCATTGCGAAAGTTCTTCGTGCTGAGACACCACGTGATGATCGGGTGTGATAGGCTCTACGTTCAAATACAACGGGTGCAAAACAGTTGCACACGCGGAATACTCAGGTTAAACTTGACGAGCCTAGCATATAACAGATATGGCCTCGGAACACAGAGACCGAAAGGTCGAACGTGAATCATATAGTAGATATGATCAACATAGTGATGTTCACCATTGAAACTACTCCATCTCACATGATGATCGGACATGGTTTAGTTGATTTGGATCACGTGATCACTTAGATGACTAGAGAGATGTCTGTCTAAGTGGGAGTTCTTAAGTAATATGATTAATTGAACTTAAATTTATCATGAACTTAGTACCTGATAGTATTTTGCTTATCTATGTTTGTTGTAGATAGATGGCTTGTGTTGTTGTTCCATTGAATTTTAATGCGTTCCTTGAGAAAGCAAAGTTGAAAGACGATGGTAGCAATTACACGGACTGGGTCCGTAACCTGAGGATTATCCTCATTGTTGCACAGAAGAATTACATCCTGGAAGCACCATTGGGTGCCAGGCCTGCTGCTGATGCAACTGACGACGTTAAGAACGTCTGGCAGAGCAAAGCTGATGACTACTCGATAGTTCAGTGTGCCATGCTTTACGGCTTAGAACCGGGTCTTCAACGACGTTTTGAACGTCATGGAGCATATGAGATGTTCCAGGAGTTGAAGTTAATATTGCAAGCAAATGCCCGGATTGAGATATATGAAGTCTCCAATAAGTTCTATAGCTGCAAGATGGAGGAGAATGGTTCTGTCAGTGAACACATACTCAAAATGTCTGGGTATAATAATCACTTGATTCAACTGGGAGTTAATCTTCCTGATGATAGTGTCATTGACAGAATTCTTTAATCACTGCCACCAAGCTACAAGAGCTTCGTGATGAACTATAATATGCAAGGGATGGACAAGACTATTCCCGAGCTCTTCGCAATGCTAAAAGCCGCGGAGGTAGAAATCAAGAAGGAGCATCAAGTGTTGATGGTCAACAAGACCACCAGTTTCAAGAAAAAGGGCAAAGGGAAGAAGAAGGGGAACTTCAAGAAGAACAACAAACAAGTTGCTGCTCAAGAGAAGAAACCCAAGTCTGGAACTTAGCCTGAGATTGAGTGCTTCTACTGCAAGCAGACTCGACACTGGAAGCGGAACTGTCCCAAGTATTTGGCGGATAAGAAGGATGGCAAAGTGAACAAAGGTATATGTGATATACATGTTATTGATGTGTACCTTACTAATACTCGCAGTAGTACCTGGGTATTTGATACTGGTTCTGTTGCTAATATTTGCAACTCGAAACATGGACTACGGATTAAGCAAAGATTGGCTAAGGACGAGGTGACGATGCACGTGGGAAATGGTTCCAAAGTCGATGTGATCGCGGTCGGCACGCTACCTCTACATCTACCATCGGGATTAGTTTTAGACCTAAATAATTGTTATTTGGTGCCAGCGTTGAGCATGAACATTATATCTGGATCTTGTTTGATGCGAAACGGTTATTCATTTAAATCAGAGAATAATGGTTGTTCTATTTATATGAGTAATATCTTTTATGGTCATGCACCCTTGAATAGTGGTCTATTTTTATTGAATCTCGATAGTAGTGATACACATATTCATAGTATTGAAACCAAAAGATGCAGAGTTGATAATGATAGTGCAACTTATTTGTGGCACTGCCGTTTAGGTCATATCGGTATAAAGCGCATGAAGAAACTCCATACTGATGGACTTTTGGAATCACTTGATTATGAATCACTTGGTACTTGTGAACCGTGCCTCATGGGCAAGATGACTAAAACGCCGTTCTCCGGAACTATGGAGAGAGCAACTGATTTGTTGGAAATCATACATACTGATGTATGTGGTCCAATGAATATTGAGGCTCGCGGCGGGTATCATTATTTTCTCACCTTCACAGATGATTTGAGCAGATATGGGTATATCTACTTAATGAAACACAAGTCTAAAACATTTGAAAAGTTCAAAGAATTTCAGAGTGAAGTGGAAAATCATCGTAACAAGAAAATAAAATTTCTACGATCTGATCGTGGAGGAGAATATTTGAGTTACGAGTTTGGTTTACATTTGAAACAATGCGGAATAGTTCTGCAACTCACGCCACCCGGAACACCACAACGAAATGGTGTGTTCGAACGTCGTAATCGTACTTTACTAGATATGGTACGATCTATGATGTCTCTTACTGATTTACCGCTATCGTTTTGGGGTTATGCTTTAGAGACGCCCGCATTCACGTTAAATAGGGCACCATCAAAATCCGTTGAAACGACGCCTCATGAACTGTGGTTTGGCAAGAAACCAAAGTTGTCGTTTCTTAAAGTTTGGGGCTGCGATGATTATGTGAAGAAACTTCAACCAGATAAGCTCGAACCCAAATTGGAGAAATGTGTCTTCATAGGATACCCAAAAGAGACTGTTGGGTACACCTTCGATCACAGATCCGAGGGCAAGATTTTCATTGCTAAATTCGGATCCTTTCTAGAGAAGGAGTTTCTCTCGAAAGAAGTGAGTGGGAGGAAAGTAGAACTTGATGAGGTAACTGTACCTGCTCCCTTATTGGAAAGTAGTCCATCACAAGAACCGGTTCCTGTGACAACTACACCAATTAGTGAGGAAGCTAATGATATTGATCATGAAACTTCTGATCAAGTTTCTACTGAACCTCGTAGGTCTACCAGAGTAAGATCCGCACCAGAGTGGTACGGTAATCCTATTCTGGAAGTCATGTTACTTGACCATGGCGAACCTACGAACTATGAGGAAACGATGATGAGCCCAGATTCCGCAAAATGTCTAGAAGCCATGAAATCTGAGATGGGATCCATGTATGAGAACAAAGTATGGACTTTGGTTGACTTGCCCGATGATCGGCAAGCCATTGAGAATAAATGGATCTTTAAGAAGAAGACTGACGTTGATGGTAATGTAACTGTCTATAAAGCTCGACTTGTTGCAAAAGGTTTTCGACAAGTTCAAGGGGTTGACTACGATGAGACTTTCTCACCCGTAGCGATGCTTAAGTCTGTCCGAATCATGTTAGCAATTGCTGCATTTTATGATTATGAAATTTGGCAAATGGATGTCAAAACTGCATTCTTGAATGGATTTCTGGAAGAAGAGTTGTATATGATGCAACCAGAAGGTTTTGTCGATCCAAAAGGTGCTAACAAAGTGTGCAAGCTCCAGCGATCCATTTATGGACTGGTGCAAGCATCTCAGAGTTGGAATAAACTCTTTGATAGTGTGATCAAAGCATATGGTTTTATACAGACTTTTGGAGAAGCCTATATTTACAAGAAAGTGAGTGGGAGCTTTGTAGCATTTCTGATATTATATGTAGATGACATATTATTAATTGGAAATGATATAGAATTTCTGGATAGCATAAAAGGATACTTGAATAAAAGTTTTTCAATGAAAGACCTCGGTGAAGCTGCTTACATATTGGGCATTAAGATCTATGGAGATAGATCAAGACGCTTAATTGGACTTTCACAAAGCACATACCTTGATAAAGTTTTGAAAAAGTTCAAAATGGATCAGGCAAAGAAAGGGTTCTTGCCTGTATTACAAGGTGTGAAGTTGAGTCAGACTCAATGCCTGACCACAGCAGAAGATAGAGAGAAAATGAAAGATGTTCCCTATGCTTCAGCCATAGGCTCTATCATGTATGCAATGCTGTGTACCAGACCTGACGTATGCTTAGCAATAAGCTTGGCAGGAAGGTACCAAAGTAATCCAGGAGTGGATCACTGGACAACGGTCAAGAACATCCTGAAATACCTGAAAAGGACTAAGGATATGTTTCTCGTATATGGAGGTGACAAAGAGCTAGTCATAAATGGTTACGTCAATGCAAGCTTTGACACTAATCCGGACGATTCTAAATCATAAACCGGATACGTGTTTTTATTAAACGGTGGAGCTGTAAGTTGGTGCCGTTCTAAACAAAGCGTCGTGGCGGGATCTACATGTGAAGCGGAGTACATAGCTGCTTCGGAAGCAGCAAATGAAGGAGTCTGGATGAAGGAGTTCATTTCCGATCTAGGTGTCATACCTAGTGCATCGGGACCAATGAAGATCTTCTGTGACAATACTGGTGCAATTGCCTTGGCAAAGGAATCCAGATTTCACAAGAGGACCAAGCACATCAAGAGACGCTTCAATTCCATCCGGGACCAAGTCCAGGTGGGAGACATAGAGATTTGCAAGATACATACGGATCTGAATGTTGCAGAACCGTTGACTAAGCCTCTTCCACGAGCAAAACATGATCAGCACCAAGACTCCATGGGTGTTAGAATCATTACTATGTAATCTAGATTATTGACTCTAGTGCAAGTGGGAGACTGAAGAAAATATGCCCTAGAGGCAATAATAAAGTTATTATTTATTTCCTCATATCATGATAAATGTTTATTATTCATGCTAGAATTGTATTAACCGGAAACATGATACATGTGTGAATACATAGACAAACATAACGTCACTAGTATGCCTCTACTTGACTAGCTCATTAATCAAAGATGGTTATGTTTCCTAACTATAGACATGTGTTGTCATTTGATTAACGGGATCACATCATTAGGAGAATGATGTGATTGACATGACCCATTCCGTTAGCCTAGCACTTGATCATTTAGTATGTTGCTATTGCTTTCTTCATGACTTATACATGTTCCTATAACTATGAGATTATGCAACTCCCGTTTACCGGAGGAACACTTTGTGTGCTACCAAACGTCACAATGTAACTAGGTGATTATAAAGGAGCTCTACAGGTGTCTCCGAAGGTACATGTTGGGTTGGCGTATTTCGAGATTAGGTTTTGTCACTCCGATTGTCGGAGAGGTATCTCTGGGCCCTCTCGGTAATGCACATCACTATAAGCCTTGCAAGCAATGTAGCTAATGAGTTAGTTACGGAATGATGCATTACGTAACGAGTAAAGAGACTTGCCGGTAACGAGATTGAACTAGGTATTGGATACCGACAATCGAATCTCGGGCAAGTAACATACCGATGACAAAGGGAACAACGTATGTTGTTATGCGGTTTGATCGATAAGGATCTTCGTAGAATATGTAGGAGCCAATATGAGCATCCAGGTTCTGCTATTGGTTATTGACCAAGAATAGTTCTAGGTCATGTCTACATAGTTCTCGAACCCGTAGGGTCCGCACGCTTAACGTTACGATGACAGTTTTATTATGAGTTTATAAGTTTTGATGTAACGAAGGTTGTTCGTAGTCCCGGATGTGATAACGGACATGACGAGGAGTCTTGAAATGGTCGAGACATAAAGATTGATATATTGGAAGCCTATATTTGGATATCGGAATGGTTCCGGGTGAAATCGGGATTTTACTGGAGCACCGAGGGGTTACGGGAACCCTCCCGGGGGTTATTGGGCCTTCATGGGCCCTAAGGGAGAAGAGGAGAGGAGGCAAGAGGTGGGCTGCGCCCCTCCCCTCCCTAGTCCGAACAGGACAAGGAGAGGGGGGAGGCGCCCCCCTTTCCTTCCCCTCTTCCTCCTCCTTCCCCCTTCTCCTTCTCCAACTAGGAAAGAAGGGAGTCCTACTCCCGGTGGGAGTAGGACTCCCCCTTGGCGCGCCCTCCTTGGCCGGCCGCCCCCTCCCCCTTGGCTCCTTTATATACGGGGGCAGGGGGCACCTCTAGACACACAAGTTGATCTTCGTGATCATTCCTTAGCCGTGTACGGTGCCCCCCTCCACCATATTCCACCTCGGTATTATCGTTGCGGTGCTTAGGCGAAGCCCTGCATCGGTAGAACATCATCTTCGTCACCACGCCGTCGTGCTGATGGAACTCATCCCCGACACCCTGCTGGATCAGAGTCCGGGGATCGTCATCGAGCTGAACGCGTGCTGAACTCGAAGGTGCCGTACGTTCGGTACTTGGATCGGTCGGATCGTGAAGACGTACGACTACATCAACCGCGTTGTCATAACGCTTCCGCTTACGGTCTACGAGGGTACGTGGACAACACTCTCCCCTCTCGTTGCTATGTATCACCATGATCTTGCGTGTGCGTAGGAATTTTTTTGAAATTACTACGTTCCCCAACACTATCATTATTAACTTTGCATCTTTTGGCTTCAATATTATGAATATGTGTATCACTACGCTCGAGATTCAATAAACCATTTATATTGAGTGTATGACCATAGAAGGTTTTATTCATGTAAATAGAACAACAATTATTCTTTGACTTAAATGAATAACCGTATTACAATTAACATGATCCAATCATATTCATGCTCAACGCAAACACCAAATAACATTTATTTTGGTCCAACACTAATCTCGTAGGTAGAGGGAGTGTGCGATGGTGATCTTATCAACCTTGGAATCATTTCCAACACACGTCGTCACTTCGCCCATAACTAGTATGTGTTCATTCTACAACTCCTGTTTTTAGTTACTACTCTTAGCAACTAAACCAGTATCAAAATACTGAGGGGTTGCTATAAACACTAGTAAACTACACATCAATAACATGTATATCGAATATACTTTTGTTCACTTTGCCATCCTTCTTATCCGCCACGTATCTAGGGCAGTTCCACTTTCAGTGACCATTTCCTTTGCAGTAGAAGCACTCAGTTCCAGGCTTGGGTATAGCTTTGAGCTTCTTCATGGGAGCAGCAACTTGCTTGCTATTCTTCTTTGAAGCTCCTCTTTCTTTCCCTTTTCCCTTTTCTTGAAACTTGTGGTCTTGTTAACCATCAACACTTGATGCTATTTCTTGATTTCTACCTTCGCCGATTTCAGCATCGCGAAGAGCTTGGGAATTACTTTCCTCATCCCTTGCATATTCTAGTTCATCACTAAGTTCTAGTAACTTGGTGATAGTGACTAGAGAACTTTGTCAATTACTATCTTATCTGGAAGATTAACTCCCAGTTGATTCAAGCAATCACAATACCCAGACAATTAGAGCACATGCTCACTGGTTGAGCTATTCTCCTCCATCTTGTAGGCAAAGTACTGTCAGAGGTCTCATACCTCTCGACACGGGCATGAGTACGAAATACCAATTTCAACTCTTAGAACATCTTATATGCTCCATGGCGTTCAAAACGTTTTTGAAGTATCGATTCTAAGCCGTAAAGCATGGTGCACTAAACTATTAAGTAGTCATCATACCGAGCTTTGTCAAACATTCATAACGTCTGCATCTGCTCCTGCAATAGGTCTGTCACCTAGTGGTGCATCAAGGACATAATTCTTCTGTGCAGCAATGAGGATAATCCTCAAATCACAGACCAAGTCCGTATCATTGCTACTATCATCTGTCAACTTATATTTCTCTAGGAACATACCATAAATAAAACAAGGAAGCTATTTGCGAGCTATTGATGTACAACATAGATATGCAAATACTATCAGGACTAAGTTCATGATAAATTTAAGTTCAATTAACCATATTACTTAAGAACTCCCACTTAGATAGACATCCCTCTAGTCATCTAAATGATCACGTGATCCAAATCAACTAAACCATGTCCGATCATCACGTGAGATGAGTAGTTTTCAATGGTGAACATCACTATGTTGATCATATCTACTATATGATTCACGTTCGACCGTTCGGTCTCTAGTGTTCCGAGGCCATATCACGATCATCACCGGTGCGACACCTTGATCTCCATAGTAGCATCGTTGTCGTCTCGCCAACTATTTCTTCTATGACCATCGCTACCGCTTAGTGATAAAGTAAAGCAATTACATGGCGATTGCATTCATACAATAAAGCGACAACCATATGGTTCCTGCCAGTTGCCGATAACTTCGTTACAAAACATGATCATCTCATACAATAAAATTTAACATCATGTCTTGACCATATCACATCACAACATGCCCTGCAAAAACAAGTTAGACGTCCTCTACTTTGTTGTTGCAATTTTTACGTGGCTGCTACAGGCTGAGCAAGAACCGTTCTTACCTACGCATCAAAACCACAACAATTTTTCGTCAAGTATGTGCTGTTTTAACCTTCAACAAGGACCGGGCGTAGCCACATTCGATTCAACTAAAGTTGGAGAAACCGACACCCGCCAGCCACCTGTGTGCGAAGCACGTCGGTAGAACCAGTCTTGCGTAAGCGTACGCGTAATGTTGGTCCTGGCCGCTTCATCCAACAATACCGCCGAATCAAAGTATGACATGCTGGTAAGCAGTATGACTATTATCGCCCACAACTCACTTGTGTTCTACTCCTGCATATAACATCTACGCGTAAACCAGGCTCTGATGCCACTGTTGGGGAACGTAGTAATTTCAAAAAAATTCCTACGCACACGCAAGACCATGGTGATGCATAGAAACAAGAAGGGAGAGTGTTGTCCACATACCCTCGTAGACCGTAAGCGGAAGCGTTATGACAACGCGGTTGATGTAGTCGTACGTCTTCATGATCGACCGATCCTAGTACCGAAAGTACGGCACCTCTGCGATCTGCACACGCTCGGCTCGGTGACGTCCCACGAACTCACGATCTAGCAGAGTGTCGAGGGAGAGCTTCGTCAACACGACGGCGTGATGACGGTGATGATGAAGCTACTGGCGTAGGGCTTCGCCTAAGCACTGTAATGATATGACCGAGGTGGATTATGGTGGAGGGGGGCACCGCACACGGCTAAGAGATCAATGATCAACTTGTGTGTCTATGGGGTGCCCCCCTCCCCCGTATATAAAGGAGTGGAGTAGGGGGGAGGGCTGGCCCTATATAGCACACCCTGGAGGAGTCCTACTCCCACCGGGAGTAGGATTCCCCCCTCCCTAGTTGGACTAGGAGAGAAGGAAGGGGGAGAAAGGGAGGGAGGAAGGAAAGGGGGGCGCCGCCCCCCTTCCTAGTCCAATTTGGACCAGAGAGGGAGGGGGCGTGCGGCCTGCCCTGGCTGCGACTCTCTCTCCACTGAAGCCTATTAGGGACCATATACTCCCCGGGGGGTTCCGGTAACCCCCCGGTACTCCGGTATATGCCCGAACTCTCTCAAAACCTTTCCGATGTCCAAACATAGTCATCCAATATATCGATCTTTATGTCTCGACCATTTCGAGACTCCTCATCATGTTCGTGACCATATCCGGGACTCCAAACTACCTTTGGTACATCAAAACACATAAACTCATAATACCGATCGCCATCGAAAATTAAGCGTGCGGATCCTACGGGTTCAAGAACTATGTAGACATGACTGAGACACGTCTCCGGTAAATAACCAATAGCAGAACCTGGATGCCATATTGGCTCCCACATATTCTACGAAGATCTTCATCGGTCTAACCGCATAGCAACATACATTGTTCCCTTTGTCCTCGGTATGTTACTTGCCCGAGATTCGATCGTTTGTATCTCAATACCTAGTTCAATCTCGTTATCGACAAGTCTCTTTACTCATTCCGTAATGCATCATCCGGCAACTAACTCATTAGTCACATTGCTTGCAAAGCTTATAGTGATGTGCATTACCGAGAGGGCCCAGAGATACCTCTCCGACAATCGGAGTGACAAATCATAATCTCGATCTATGCCAACTCAACAAGTACCATCAGAGACACCTGTAGAGCACCTTTATAATCACCCAGTTACGTTGTGATGTTTGGTAGCACACAAAGTGTTCCTCCGGTATTCGGGAGTTGCATAATCTCATAGTCGTAGAAACATGTATAAGTCATGAAGAAAGCAATAGCAGATCAAGTGCTAAGCTAACTGAATGGGTCTTGTCCATCACATCATTCTCCTAATGATGTGATCCCATTCATCAAATGACAACACATGTCTATGGTTAGGAAACATAACCATCTTTGAGAAATGAGCTAGTCAAGTAGAGGCATACTAGGGACACTTTGTTTTGTCTATGTATTCACACATGTACTAAGTTTCCGGTTAATACAACTCTAGCATGAATAATAAACATTTATCATGAAATAAGGAAATAAATAATGTCTTTATTATTGCCTCTAGGGCATATTTCCTTCAGTTCGTCCCCCACTTTGTCCGGGGACTGGGCTTCCCGCTCCTCCCCTTCGTGAGGGGCTGATATTCTTCTACGGGTTAGATTTTCATGATTTGGCCCCGAACTCTTTTCTTCGCATTCGGCCTTCATTGTCATCTGCGAGGCCTTCTTATGGGTCCAGCCGCACTTCGGCTTGGGGCTGAAGGTCTTTAATGTCAAGCCAAAGATAGTCGACGACCAACAGGTGGACTGCGGTGGGGCGATGATCAGTACTCGCCCGGGTTGAGTGGTCGGAGGGCACTTTCATAGAGACTGTCAAGGTCTGGCAAAAGGAGTGGTTCTACATAACAGAGCCACGTGAAGACATCTGGGTGGCGGTTCCCGAATTCAGATCTGGACCCCCCACAAGGCTAACCTCGTGGACCAAGAAGGACCTCGACTGGGGGCCATCCGTAGAGGTGGAGCTAGTGCAGAAGCGCATCTCCAATATGATAAAGGCGGGTGCCAAACTGACCAATGTGGTTCAGGTGATGCTCTGCCGCCGCCTTCTACCCTGCCATCAAAGGGCCACCCCGATGTGGTCCTACAAGGTCGAGGACCCAGCCATCGTGCTCTGCTTCTATGGCACCACCCACGACAAGTTGTGGAAGGTGTTGTTCAAGCCCCAGAAGGTGTGGCCGGCCAAGGAGGAAGACATCGGCCTCGACGCCGTGCATCCTCCTAAGGAGGTAATGAATTTTTATCCGTTCTATGTTTGGATGTTTGTATTTCCGCAGGAGATTTATCCCTTGCTCTCTCACCTCCATAGGGCTGGCTTGAGAAGGCCAAGCAGATCAACGGTCCAGCCCCGCTGCTTGAAGACCCCAGGCCGGCCCTGCTAGAGGAGAAGCTGACCGTGGCGCCATACAAGGCACCAGAGAAGAAAGAGAAGAAAGAGAAGAAGAAGAAGAAGAAGAAGAAGAAGAAGAAGAAGAAGAAGAAGAAGAAGAAGAAGAAGAACGAGGCGAGGGAGGCCAAAGAAGGCCTCCGCCCAAGAGTACATCCGGACACCAAGTCTGGGGACACCCAAGCTCCCTCCGCTCATGAGGGGGAGCGGGAAGAGGACGAAGAGGAGGGCAACTCCACCCGTATGAGGAAGAGGGCTGCGTCAGACAAATCTGAGGAGGAGGAGCCTCCCCGTCCCTCGAAAAAGCAGTGCATGCCTAAGTTGGTCCTGCGTGATGACAACTCGGATTCCGATGAGGAGTCCACAACATTCGAATAGGTTCCGAAGAGGAACCCCAGGGCCAAGCCCCCGCTGAAAGGTACGAATCCAGAGATTCCCCATGCGCTTGTTTCATTAGTCTATTACTGATAATATATGTGCATTTCATTTTACAGCCCACCGCGCGACCTCCCCATTGATCAAGTCTCAGAGGGGACTTCTCCGCCAGCTGAACTGGCGGAGAGTGGGACTGCGTTCCATTCTATGCCTCCTCTGATCATCAGGGAGACCAGAGAGGTGCTATCCTGAAGGACCCCTCCCGGCCCGGACACAGGAGGTGGTGGTGATGACATCATGGATGAGATTAACACCTCGGTCACCGAAGACCAGGGAGTATCCCTCTTGGTGAACAGAGAGGGGGAGCTCTGTCAATCTGAGCCCTCCCAAAAGACGGTTCCGAAGCCCCCAAGGCCCCCGGAGGCTTCAATTACGCCTTCCACCAAAGAGGGAGCCGGGGCCCCGCCGCTAGCATCGAACACCGGAGATTAGGTTGTGGCTAGGTGGCTGGATGATGTAGGAGGCTGTGAATAGCTCCTCCATCATCGCGGAGCACTGTGCTCTGATGGGCGTGGTTTTGCAAAGTATTTGGTTTGTTCACAACAGATTGAAGGAAGCCTTTGGTGGCCTCCTGACGGGCTTCGAGGTAGGCCATGCAATATTCTTTCCATAGAGCGGAGTTTGTGAACAAAGTTTTAGTCCTTGTATATAGTAGCCCCCGGGACTCTGTCAGGATTGAAAAACCTGGCAGAGGATCGAAAATCATTGAACCGAGAGTTTGAACAATGTGATCTTTTTGTTTTTGTAGGCCTCATCTTTGGCAGTGGCTGCCAATGCCGCGGAGCTAGCTGAAATGAATCGGAAGCTCAAAAGCTCCGATAAGGAGCTCGACCTTGTCAACAAGCGGTTTGACGAAGCGCAAGGTTAGTCCAGTCGAGACTTAGTGATTTGTACTTTCCTTGTCGAGCAAGGTGTTCGGGGTTATCCTTGAGCAAGGATTGCTTAATTATGATTGCAGCTATCGCCACAGAGGTCAAGGGCCTCAGGGCCGAACTGAAGAAGGCCAAGGAAGAAGCAGCCAAATAAAAGGCGGCGGCCGAGCTAGCGGCCGCCGAACTCAAGACGGTGAAAACCATCAGTGAGAAGCATGAGGCTCAAGTGGCCGAAGTGCAGCAGGAGCTCAAGGATGCCGTCACTAAACGTGAGGACCTTGAGAAGAAGAATAAAAGCCAAGTGATACGTCTCCAACGTATCTATAATTTATGAACTGTTCATGCCATGTTTATAACAATCCTATATGGTTTTGGTACGATTTGAATGGAACTAACCCGGACTGACGCTGTTTTCAGCAAAACTACCATGGTGTTGTTTTTTGTGCAGAAATAAAAGTTCTCCAAATGCAATGAAACTTTTTGATGATTTTTTTTGGAACAAAAGAGGCACTAGAAGCTTCGTGGGAGGACCAGAAGGTGAAGGAGGTGGCCACTACCCACCAGGGCGCGCTAATGGCGGCTTGAAGCTACGTCAGTATTTCCCCAAAGAGGAAGGGGTGATGCAGCACAGCAACGGTAGGCATTTCCCTCAGTGATGAAACCAAGGTTATCAGACCAGTAGGAGAACCAAACAACACAACATAAACAACACCTGCACATAAATAACAAATACGCGCAACCCGACGTGTAAAAGGGGTTGTCAATCCCTTTCGGGTAACGGCGCCCGAGATAGGCAAACTGACGTGAGAGAGTAGTAAGTATTGATAGATCGAACGCCAAATAAAATAAATTGCAGCAAGGTATTTTTGTATTTTTGGTTTAATAGATCTGAAAATAAAAGCAAAGGAAAAGTAGATCGCAAAGGCAAATATATTAAAGATGAGACCCGGGACCCGGGGGGGGGGGGCGTAAGTTTCACTAGTGGCTTCTCTTGAGAAAAATAACAAACGGTGGCTAAACAAATTATTGTTGGGCAATTGATAGAATTTAAAATAATCATGATGATATCAAGGCAATGATCATTATATAGGCATCACGTCCAAGATTAGTAGACCGACTTCTGCCTGCATCTACTACTATTACTCCACACATCGACCGCTATCCAGCATGCATCGAGTGTATTAAGTTCATGGAGAAACAGAGTAATGCAATAAGAATGATGACATGATGTAGACAAGATCTATTTATGTAGAAATAGACCCCATTGTTTTATCCTTAGTAGCAACAATACATACGTGTTGGTTCCCCTTCTGTCACTGGGATCAAGCACCGTAAGCTCGAACCCACTACAAAGCACCTCTTCCCATTGCAAGATAAATAGATCAAGTTGGCCAAACAAAACCCAAATATCGGAGAAGAAATACGAGGCTATAAGCAATCATGCATATAAGAGATCAAAGATGACTCAAATAACTTTCATGGATAAAAAGATAGATCTGATCATAAACTCAAAGTTCACCTGATCCCAACAAACACACCGCAAAAAGAGTTACATCATATGGATCTCCAAGAGACCATTGTATTGATAATCGAAAGAGAGAGAGAGGATGCCATCTAGCTACTAACTACGGACCCGTAGGTCTACAAAGAACTATTCACGCATCATCGGAGAGGCACCAATGGAAGTGGTGAATCCCTCTGTGATGGTGTCTAGATTGGATCTGGTGGTTCTGGACTCTGCGGCGGCTGGAATTGATTCTCGCCGACTCTCCTAGGGTCTCTGGAATATTGGGTTATTTACAGAGCAAAGAGGCGGTTTGGGGGGCACCCGAGGTGGGCACAACCCACCTGGGCGCGCCTGGACCCCAGGCGTGCCCTGGTGGGTTGTGATCCTCTCGTAGCACACCCCAGGTGCTTCTCCGACCCATTGGATGTCTTCTGGTCCAAAAAAATCTCCAAAAAGTTTCGCTGCGTTTGGACTCCATTTGGTATTAATTTCCTGCGATGTAAAAAACATGCAGAAAACAAAAACTAGCACTTGGCACTATGTCCATAGGTTAGTGCCAAAAAATGATATAAAATGATTATAAAACTTCCAAGAATGATAATATAACAGCATGGAACAATTAAAAATTATAGATACGTTGGAGACGTATCAGCCTCCCCAAGCTTAATTCCTGCTCGTCCTCGAGTAGGTAAATGATAAAAACAAATTTTTTTATGTGGAATGCTGCCTAACATGTCATCTCATATACTTTTCTTCATAGCATGGACATTTGGACTTTTATATGATTCAAAGCAATAGTCTAGTTTTGACATGATGACTTAAATACCCAAGCATATCATCTAGCAACCATGTCTTTCAAAATATCAATGCTAAAATAAGTTATCCCTAGCCCATCATGCTCAATCATTGATCCATTCATGAAACACACTCGCATATTAGCTACACCCAATACTCAAGTACGACCATAGTGCCTCCTAGTTGGTGCTTTTATAAGAGAAGATGGAGACTCAAATTCAAAATAAAAATTGCATAAAGTAAAGAAAGGCCCTTCATGGAGGGAAGTAGGGCTTTGTAGAGGTGCCAAAGCTCAAAGCGAAAAACTTAGAGATAAAAACATTTTGGGAGGTGTGCCTTTCCCACCAATGAAAACGACTTAGAGTTCCCAACACTTTCCATGCTAGTTATATCATAGGCGGTTCGCAAACATAAAATAAAGTTTATTCCTTTTTCCACCATACTTTCACTTTCCATGGATAACCGTATCCACGGGTGCCCTCCATACCAACACTTTCCAAGGAATTTATTATTTGACAACATAAAGTAAATTCATTTTTCATTTCGGGACTGGGCATCCCTAATACCTTTGCCTTACTCTCGTGCAATGACAAGTGAATAAACACTCATCGTGAGAATAACACATCTAGCATGGAAAATATTAGCCACCCCTCACCGCCTCGCGAGCGGTACGAACACACAAAAGAGAAGTTTATTTTGAAAATTAGAGATGGCACATATAAATTTGCTTAGAACGGCAAAAGAATACCGCATATAGGTAGATATAGTGGACTCATGTGGCAAAACTAGATTAAAGGTTTTTGGATGCACAAGTAGTGATCATACTTAGTGCAAAATGAAGGCTAGCAAAAGATTGAGAAGCGACCAACCAAGAAACGAATAATATCATAAGCGAGCATTAAGCATAATTGACACCGAATAATGCACCACAAGTAGTATGTAATTTCATTGCATGACTATTGACTTTCGTGCTTGCATAGGGAATCACAAACCTTAACACTAATATTCTTACTAAAGCACAATTACTCATCAACGTGACTCACATATCACATCATCATATCTCAAAACTATTACAAGGAATCAAGCTTATTTTGTCCAATGATCTTCATTAAAGTTTTTATTGTATCCTTCTTGGATATATCTATCCCTTTGGGACTAATTATCATGTGTTGCTTTTCATAAGCTCAAACAAAGATAAGTGAAGATCATGAGCATAATATTTCTTTCTCTTAAATTAATTTAAGTGAAGCAAGAGAGAGTTTCTTAAAAAATTTACTAACTCTAAAATAAGCAAGAGAGGATTTCTTCAAAAATACTAAAGCACACCGTGCTAAAAAAGATATAAGTGAAGCACTAGAGCAAATCCATAGCTCATAAAGATTTAAGTGAAGCATAGAGAGCAATTCTAACAAGTCATGGCATAATTTGGCTCTCTCAAATAGGTGTGTCCAGCAAGGATTCAAGACTTAAAAATCAAAACAAAACAAGAAAAGACTCATATCATACAAGACGCTCCAAGAAAAACACATAGTATGTGACGAATAAAAATATAGCTTGGAGTAAAATACCGATGATCGTTAGAAGAAAGAGGGGATGCCACTCGGGGCATCCGCAAGCTTAGTTGCTTGCTTCTCTTTGGATAATAACTTGGGGTGCCATGGTCATCCCCAAGCTTAGGCTCTTCTTACTCCTTATTCCTTCATCCATCGTAAGATAATAAAAACTTGAAAACTTTAATCACACAAAACTCCAACAAAACCTTTGTGAGATCCTTTAGTATAAGAAAGCAAATCACTACTATAAGTACTGTATAAAACTAATTCATATTTTATTCTTGCATTATATATACTATATTCCAACTTTTCTATGGCAAAAACTCATCAAAGAAAACCATAAAATCATCAAAACAAGCACACAACACAAAGAAAACAGAATCTATCAAAAATCGAACAGTCTGTAGTAATCTGGATATTTCGAATACTTTTGTAAGTCCAAAAATTGTGAAAAATTAGGAACACGTGAGAAATTTGTATATTAATCTTCTGCAAAAAGAATCATCTCAAAAGCACTCTTCTGTTAAAATGAGAATTATTTTCGTGAGCGCAAAAGTTTCTATTTTTCAGCAAGATCAAACAACTATCACCCAAGAAGATCCTAAAGGCTTTGCTTGGCACAAACACTAATTAAAACACAATCATAACAGTAGCATAATTGTGAAAACACTCAAGAACAGAAAGCAAAAAGCAAAACTAAATTTTACTCA
This sequence comes from Triticum timopheevii, assembly GCA_963921465.1. Lineage (NCBI taxonomy): Eukaryota > Viridiplantae > Streptophyta > Magnoliopsida > Poales > Poaceae > Triticum > Triticum timopheevii. Next base: position 114,779,572 of record OY997270.1, read on the forward strand.
TTGGGTTGCCTCCCAACAAGCGCTATAGTTTTACGCTCCTAGCTAGGCATAAAGCAAGGGTCTAAGTTTTGTCATCTTTGGTTCTAGATCCATAAGATGCCCTCATGATTGATTCATATGGTGGCCTAATTATAATTCTAGGGAAGTGTTCCATACCCTTCCTTAGTGGAAATTGAAACTTAATATTGCCTTCTTTCATATCAATCACGGTACCGATAGTGCGTAAAATGGTCTACCAACAATAATTGGACAACACGGATTGCAATCATATCAAGAACAATAAAATCTATGGGAACATAATTCCTATTTGCAAGAATAAGAACATCATTAATTCTTCCCATAGGCTTTTTAATAGTAGAATCCGCCAAGTGTAAATTTAAAGAGCATTCTTCAATATCGGTAAGACCAAGCACATCACACAAAGATTTGGGAATTGCAGAAATACTATCACCCAAGTCACACAAAGCAAAACACTCATAATTTTTAATTTTGACTTTGATAGTAGGTTCCCATTCATCATGTAATTTTCTATGAATAGAAACTTCTAGTTCCAACTTCTCTTCAAAAGCTTTCATCATAGCATCAACAATATGTTTAGTAAAAGCTTTATTTTGTTCATAAGCATGGGGTGAATTTATCATGGATTGCAACAAAGAAATACAATCAATCAAAGAATAACTATCATAATTATAGTATTTGTAATCCAAAACAGTGGGCACATTACTAGTTAAAGTCTTGACCTCTTCAAACCCACTTTAATCAATTTTCTCAACAAGATTTTCACCCTCCGAATTATCGGGACGCCTTCTAGCTAAAGTTGACTCTTCTCCAGTCCCTTTTCCAACAATCTTAACTTTACTAAACAAGGAATCAATAGAAGAAACACCAATCACTTTAAGATCTTCATCACTTTTATGAAAGCAATCACTAGAAAAATGCTTTTTCTAAAAATTCTCTTCTAGCTCTAAGCATAGCGGTTCTTTTCTTAGTTTCATCCATAGAAACATAAAGAGCTTTAATTTATTCCTCAACTTTAGGCACAAAAATTTTCATCTTGAGATTTTCCACATCATGAGAAATTCTATCAACACTTCTAGACAAATCATCAATCTTATTCAACTTTTCTTCTATAGTAGTGTTGAAATTTTTTTGCGTGTTGATAAATTATTTAATATTATTCTCAAGATTAGAGGTATTCCTATTATTATTGTATGATTGATTTCCATAGGAATTACCATAATTATTAGAGGAATTATTAGGAAAAGGCATAGGATTAAAATTACCTCTATAAGCATTGTTATTGAAATTATTTCGAGAGGTAAAATTCACATCTATGGCATCATTATTTTGCTCAATCAAAGTAGACAAAGGCATATCTCAAAATCAATAGGAGCACTTTTACTAGCAACAATTTCATAAGAGCATCAACTTTTTCAGTCAAAGAAGAAATTTCTTCAACCGAATTAACTTTTTTACTAGTAAGAGCCCTTTCGGTATGCCATTGTGAATAATTTGCCATAATATTATCAAGCAATTTGGTGGCTTCACCCAAAGTAATTTCCATAAAAGTACCACCCGTGGCGGAATCTAAAAGATTACGAGAAACAAAATTCAATCCCGCGTAATTTTTTTGTATGATCATCCAAAGAATTAACCCATGAGTTGGGCAATACCTTAGCATCATTTTCATCCTTTCCCAAGATTGTGCAACATGCTCATGTTCAAGTTGCTTGAAATTCATGATCTGGGTTCTAAGGGATATTATTTTTTTGCAGGCGGAAAATACTTAGTGATAAAGCATCTTTGCACTTATTCCAAGAATCGATAGTATTGGAGGCAAAGAAGAAAACCAAATTTTTGCAGAATCATGCAAAGAAAACAGAAATAATTTCATCTTCACAACATCATTGTCCACATGTTTTTTCTTTTGCATATCACATAATTCCATGAAGGTATTAAGATGGGATGCAACATCCTCATTAGGAGTACCGGAAAATTGATCATTCATAGCAAGATTCAGCAAAGCAGTATTAATATCACAAGACTCAGCACTAGTGGCGGGAGGAGCAATAGGAGTGCCAATAAAATCATTGTTGTTGGTATTTGAGAAATCACATAACTTGGTGTTCTCTTGAGTCATGGTGACTACGCAACAAGATTGCACTCAAAACAAATCCGGCAAGAAAATGGCGAACGAAAAAGAGGGCGAATAAAACGGCAAATTTTTGTGAAGTGGGAGAGAGGAAAATGAGAGCCAAATGGCAAATAATGTAAATTGCGAGGAGATGAGATTTGTGATTAGGAACCTGGTATATGTTGAAGATCCTCCCTGGCAACGCCGCCAGAAATTCCTTTTGATGGCGGCTTGAAGCTACGTCGGTATTTCCCCAAAGAGGAAGGGATGATGCAGCACAACAGCAGTAGTTATTTCCCTTAGTGATGAAACCAAGGTTATCGAACCAGTAGGAGAACCAAACAACACAACGTAAACAATACCTGCACACAAATAACAAATACTCGCAACCCGATGTGTAAAAGGGGCTGTCAATCCCTTTCGGGTAACGGCGCCCGAGATAGCCAAACGGACATGAGAGAGTAGTAAATATTGATAGATCGAACACCAAATAAAATAAATTGCAGCAAGGTATTTTTGTATTTTTGGTTTAATAGATCTGAAAATAAAAGCAAAGGAAAAGTAGATCGCAAAGGCAAATATATCAAAGAAGAGACCCGAGGCCGTAGGTTTCACTAGTGGCTTCTCTCGAGAAAAATAACAAACGACGGGTAAACAAATTACTGTTGGGCAATTGATAGAACTTCAAATAATCTTGACGATATCCAGGAAATGATCATTATATAGGCATCAAGTCCAAGATTAGTAGACCGACTCCTGCCTGCATCTACTACTATTACTCCACACATTGACCGCTATCCAGCATGCATCTAGTGTATTAAGTTCATGGAGAAATAGAGTAACGCAATAAGAACGATGACATGATATAGACAAGATCTAATGTAGAAATAGATCCCATCATTTTATCCTTAGTAGCAACGATACATACGTGTCGGTTCTCCTTCTGTCACTGGGATCAAGCACCGTAAGATCGAACCCACTACAAAGCACCTCTTCCCGTTGCAAGATAAATATATCAAGTTGGCCAAACAAAACCCAAATATCGGAGAAGAAATACGAGGCTATAAGCAATCATGCATATAAGAGATCAAAGATGACTCAAATAACTTTCATGGATAAAAAGATAGATCTGATCATAAACTCAAAGTTCACCTGATCCCAACAAACACACCGCAAAAAGAGTTACATCATATGGATCTCCAAGAGACCATTGTATTGATAATCGAAAGAGCGAGAGGATGCCATCTAGCTACTAACTACGGACCCGTAGGTCTACAAAGAACTATTCACGCATCATCGGAGAGGCACCAATGGAAGTGGTCCTCTGTGATGGTGTCTAGATTGGATCTAGTGGTTCTGGACTCTGCGGCGGCTGGAATTGATTCTCGCCGACTCTCCTAGGGTCTCTGGAATATTGGGTTATTTACAGAGCAAAGAGGCGGTTTGGGGGGCACCCGAGGTGGGCACAACCCACCTGGGCGCGCCTGGGCCCCCAGGCGTGCCCTGGTGGGCTGTGATCCTCTCGGAGCACACCCCAGGTGCTTCTCCGACCCACTGGATGTCTTCTGGTCCAAAAAATCTCCGAAAAGTTTCGCTGCGTTTGGACTCCATTTGGTATTAATTTCCTGCGATGTAAAAAACATGCAGAAAACAAAAACTAGCACTTGGCACTATGTCCATAGGTTAGTGCCAAAAAATGATATAAAATGATTATAAAACATCCAAGAATGATAATATAACAGCATGGAACAATAAAAAATTATAGATACATTGGAGACATATCACGCGCTAGAGGCCTTGGCCGTGTGCTCGTGGGTAGTGGTCCCCGTGCGTTTGGCTGCACCCGTCGCGCTCGTGCCCGTGCCCGTGGGCGCCCCTCGACCCATCACGGCGCCAGTCCTCATTCATTTGGCTGCACTCGCCATGCCCGTGCCCATGCGCGCGCCCCCCTCAGTGGAATGGGACGCCGCAGTTGACCACTAGCTCTCAGCACCGCCAGTTGCTGTCCTCCCGCTCCCTGCCCGTCGATCGCGCGATGATGATGTCTACTACACAACCTTCTTCTTGTAGACGTTGTTGGGCCTGCAAGTGCACAGGTTTGTAGGACAGTAGCAAATTTCCCTCAAGTGGATGACCTAAGGTTTATCAATCCGTAGGAGGCACAGGATGAAGATGGTCTCTCTCAAACAACCCTGCAACCAAATAACAAAGAGTCTCTTGTGTCCCCAACACACCCAATACAATGGCAAATTGTATAGGTGCACTAGTTCGGCGAAGAGATGGTAATACAAGTGCAATATGGATAGTAGATATAGGTTTTTGTAATCTGAAATAATAAAAACAGCAAGGTAACTAATGATAAAAGTGAGAGTAAACGGTATTGCAATGATAGGAAACAAGGCATAGGGTTCATACTTTCACTAGTGCAAGTTCTCTCAACAATAATAACATAGATAGATCATATAACAATCCCTCAACATGCAACAAAGACTCACTCCTAAGCCACTAATAGCAGAGAACAAACGAAGAGATTATGGTAGGGTACGAAACCACCTCAAAGTTATTCTTTCGGATCAATCTATTCAAGAGTTCGTACTAGAATAACACCTTAAGACACAAATCAACCAAAACCCTAATTCACCTAGATACCCCATTGTCACCTCAAGTATCCGTGGGCATGATTATACGATATGCATCACACAATCTCAGATTCATCCAACCAACACAAAGTACTCCAAAGAGTGCCCCAAAGTTTCTACCGGAGAGTCAAGACGAAAACGTGTGCCAACCCCTATGCATAGGTTCATGGGCGGAACCCGCAAGTTGGTCACCAAAACATACATCAATTGGCACGTGAAATCCCATTGTCACCACAGATAAGCACGGCAAGACATACATCAAGTGTTCTCAAATCATTAAAGACTCAATCCGATAAGATAACTTAAAGGGAAAACTCAATCCATTACAAGAGAGTAGAGGGGGAGAAACATCATAAGATCCAACTATAATAGCAAAGCTCGCGATACATCAAGATTGTGCCAAAGAGAGAACACGAGAGAGAGAGATCAAACACATAGCTACTGGTACATACCCTCAGCCCCGGGGGTGAACTACTCCCTCCTCGTCATAGATAGCGTCGGGATGATGAAGATGGCCACCGATGATGGGTTCCCCCTCCGGCAGGGTGCCAGGACAGGCTCCCGAGAAGTTTTTGGTGGCTACCGAGGCTTGCGGCGGCGGAACTCCCGATCTATCTTGATATTCGATGGTTTTAGGGTACATAGGCTTATATAGGCGAAAGAAGTCGGGCGGGAGGTGCTCGAGGGGCCCACGATATAGGGGGCGCGCCCAGTAGGGGGGGCGCCCCCTATCTCCTGGCCTCCTCGAAGATCTTCTGACTTGAACTCCAAGTCTGCAGGATCATATTCTTCCAGAAAACCACGCTGCCGAAGGTTTCATTCTGTTTGGACTCCGTTTGATATTCCTTTTCTTCGAAATACTGAAACAGGCAATAAAACAACAATATGGGCTGGGCCTCCGGTTAATAGGTTAGTCCCAAAAGTAATATAAAAGTGTATAATAAAGCCCATAATCATTCAAAACAGATAATAAAATAGCATGAATGCTTCATAAATTATAGATACGTTGGAGACATATCAGCATCCCTGTCGTGGAATTGTCACGACAGATGTCCTTAGTGTGAGGACTTAGTCGTGAGGCCAATGCATCTATGCGGTAGCTTGAGAGGGGTTGATCGGGACCGAGAGATGCAACACAAGACAAGGGTTTAGACAGCTTCGGGCCCCGGGAAACATCATCCGGTAATATCCCTACATTCTATTTGTGGCTAGGTCTCATTACGCTCATGAGAGAGTCGCCGGCAAGCCGGCTCTTTGTGTCTAACCCTAGAGATTGTTTCTTCTCGCTTCTCCCTCTTGGGGTGCCCTGCCCCTCCTTATATAAGTTGGAGGGGTGGGTTACATATGGAGTCCTAGTAGGACTTGGACTATTCTATAACAAGTGGAATCCTAGTCTGCCCCCTTAAGGGAAAACTCCTTATGTATTTCCTCGTAAACCGGCCCACCAGAGTATAAGCCGGCCTGCTGGGCCTTGGGCCTTGTCGTCCGTCTGATCCGCCCGCCGGGTCTCTAGTGAGTCACAATGTCCAAGCGGGTTACATGTAAACCGCCATGTCCGGGAGGATTGCGAGTGAGTCGCCATGCTCCAGCCGGGTCTGTGGTGAGTCGCCAAGTCCGGCCGGATCATACCGCGGGGTATATCCCCGACATTAGCCCCCAGTTTAATTTGGATTTATCTGTGTTAAACTAATCCTGTAAAATAAACACAAGAACAATCTTGATAGGTTGTGCTCCGGGTTAAATATTTTCCTGAACCGGCACCTGATCATGCTTAAGTCCTTGTCATTTCCTTCTGGATGTGTGCTCAAGATCTTATAGCAAATCTCCTTTAACAGATATGTTCGAACTTTGCCAATGCAAAAAATCCAGGCACTTCTTCTGAAAAATCCGGGTCAACGGACCAGCTTCATAACCAATTTGCTGACATTGGCTCTTGTAGAGAAATATCATAAGAAATAATCCATTTGAGTCGGCTTCCAAAGCGCCGGCTTAAAAATATAGGTCTTGAAATACTCATCTGATTTTCAACCGGCTTAAAGATGTAGATCTTGTCGAGTTATAATTTCCAAAATCTCTGGGTTATAAAGACTGATGATGACGAGTCATAATTGTTGTTGACACCGGGTCATGTAATTGATCTTCCTGATTTGCTCAAAACTAAGAATTTGAAGATGTTCCTCGTTTATATGCATAATACCTGTAGCCCCCAAGTCTTAAGAGGAGAACATAGTGATAGCTTAAGACTTGCTTCAATATAAGTGTTTCAACCTTGAAGAAATCCGGGTTATTCATCTCAATCATTAGTCATAAACTGAATATTCCACATATGTAGCCCCCAAGTGCCGGGTTGTCATGCTCGCAGCAACATGGGACTTGTAAATTGCTTTATGCTCATAAAATTTCAACCAGTGTAGCCCTCAAGGGCCGGGTCATTATGTAATAATGAGCAGGGACTTTGTAGATATGATTATGTAAACTTGAGCAGCAACGTGTAACCCCCAAGGACCGGCTCAGCAAGATAATACTGAGCTGGGGCTTTATATATACTTCATTAAAAATAACATCATATGATGTAGCCTTCACCACGGGGCTTGGACCCACGTCCACAAGGTTAAGAGCCTTATGATTTACCAACTGAGCAATGGACCCTTCAATATAATGGAATTAACTTGTGTACCTTGAATTTTTAACAGGAGCAATTGGTAGCCCCCAAGGGCCGGCTCATTACAATGTGATGAGTTGGGTCTTCAATAAGTTGATCAAAAAATGACTTTACATTAGCCCCCAAGTGCCATGGTGCATGCTGGTAGTGACATGGGACTTGCATATTTGATGTAATCTCAATTTGAATAATGTAGCCCCCAAGTGCCGGGTCGTAAGCCTGCAGCGACTCGGGACTATTCCTTCCATTGTAGAATAAATCATATCCATTGATAAAATAATAGCCATTGCGCTAAAGCGACTTTGAATACCTTATCTGTTGACAAGTAAATCCAGAGTTTAAATACCCTCCAGCTCTTGGCCGATAGCGGTTTAATACGCCTCCATTATAAGCCGGAATTTTAATAACCCGACGGCTTATAACCTTTGAGAAAATCCAGAACGAATAATCATTTTGAAGCATAAATATTAATGATGAGCTTGGACTTAAGCATTTATAGAAGTCATAGTTCTGCAAATCCTGCACAGAGTTTAAACAACATATGCCCTGGCGACTTAACGTCAAAAGCCAGGGTCGGCAATCATGTATAAACAATATCATACCTGTGATATTGAATCGTACTACCGGCTTATGATACCTGTGCAGTAAGGGTGATAACCCAATCCTTAGAAGCCAACACTTTGCAAATATATGATGATTGTCATGTGTTGCCGACTTATCATGCAAAATCAAGCCGGGTTAAATTTAAACCACACTTACACTTAGATCTTGGAACAAAAAAGTCTCAAGTCAAATAAAGGCTGTGTTCAAATAAAATTTAAACCAAATAAGAAGAAACAATCAAGGCTTCTGATTCGAATATGATCAGTAAACCGTTCCAAAGGGGTTAAGCTAGGATTCAAATACAATCATGTAGCCCCCAGTGGCTTTGGCGTTGCGCCAATCAAGAGGGTACCGATAGCTATGTTCTCTTAGTTCGAATACGACCTATGTTTGAATAGGAAGCCCCCTAATGATATTGAGAGTTTTTTAACGACTCTGATTTGAATACGATCAAAGTCGGTTCCCAAAAGGGGTTAAGCTATGATTCGAATACGATCAAGAAGCCCCCTAGTGAGCTTGACAGTGTGCCGATCAAGAGGGTACCGACAGCTATGTTCTCTTTGGTTCGAATACGACCTATGTTTGAACAGGAAGCCCCCTAGTGATCATGAGAATATTTAACGACTCTGATTCGAATACGATCAGGGTCAGACCAAAAGGGTTAAGCTAAATTCGAATACGATCAGCTCCCAATGGTCATTAAAGCAGGGTACCTATGTTTGAGTTGTGCTTTGTAACAGACTCTATTTGGTCCCTTTAATTTTTACTGAGAACTCGAGCTTTGCGAGAGATAAATTCTTTTTGAACCGGGCGTTGAGCCGGATATTGAAAGCTTCAGAGCTTTGTGGGAGACAAATTTCCCTTGAGCCGGATTTTGAACCGGATATGTGAGAGCTTCTATTGAACCGGATTTTGAACCGGAATTCTTCATTTTGAGCCAGAAATTTTCCGACGCCCTTTAAACTGGCAATATTTACTGAGCTACATCCATGTAGCCCCCGAGTCTCGAGGCGACTCGAGGAGTTGTCTTTGAGATTCTCCATATTTGACCATAGCAGAAGGTGTATATCATTGGTGTTGATAGCGCGATGTGAATCCACAGAATGTTGAGGTGACTGCGGCGGGTTATAAATGATCTCGTATGAGCCGTGTCAGCAACTCGGCCAATGGTTCCTTCCAACTGGATGTTTTGAAGTTAATCAAACCGTAGTGGCGGCGACTTATGCACCTGCCCATTGAGCTGTCCAGTGCAGACGGTAGCTGATAATACATGATAATTTGCTTCCAATTTGTTGGAAGAAAAACCGGGCTACCCAAGCAGTGACTTGCTCATACTCAATAAACAGCTCATGCAGACAGGTGTGGTCTGCTGTATTGATGTAGACCAGGCCGTGAGAGACGGACGGTAAAGACGACCGCAACATCATAGGCAGCACAGACAGATGAGCCGGCCGTGGCGTTGTAAGCCGGTGCGGACGGGCAAATTATCCTCCTCGTTGTAAGCCAGCGTGGTCGCGAGAGACGGCCACGGCGTTCTAAGCCGGCGTGGGAGTCCGTTGAGAAACGACGACCACCTGTGCCGAATGATGTTGGCGTGCCTCCATCTCCGCGGTATAATATCACTTTTTGTCATAAATAATTGCCCTGCATAAAAATGTTGCAAGCCAGAGCAACTGTTCATAGATAGATTATCGTATATAGATGAAATAAATAGGAGGTGTAGCACCTGATATATTTTTTGGTTGTTGATAGCAACTCATTTGAACATCTCCAGCAGCTACCCTTCCCTGATAACAGCCATACACGTGACCGCTCCATCAAAAAAAAACTGCCAACGCACATGTCCCTGATGATTTGTCGGGCGACGGCTCGAAGCAACGCTGGCAAAGGTGAAGTAGTGGTGGCCGGCTCATGGCGCTGCTGTGGACTGCTTGCCGACGATGGCAGGTGGCGACTTGACGATGGCGGCTTGACGACGCCGAGCAGATCGTATGTATGTTGAGGCGGCTCCAATAAAGAGAGGCAGAAAACCGACAGCGGCTCGGCCACGGCCCAGGAGGAATGGGACCGAGGCGACAGAGGCCGAGGTGGCTCGAGCGCGACCGGCCACAGCACAAGAGGCGGAGGCGGATGTTGAGTCCGTGTCTTCCCATAGTTGACTCCTTTGAACAACCATGCATGTAGCCTTTCCATACGTTGATTCCCTTGAATTGCTCAAGAGAAGTAGTACTTCCTTGGATGTGTTTTATTCTAGCCTCTACTGCTTCCGATTAGTAGTGGCAACGTCAGATCAGAAAGAAAAAATAACAGCCAAACTGTGATAAAAAATCCACCGCTTCTGCTGATTCCTGATTGACGATTGATGTGACGTTTCTGCTGCTATCGCTGCTTATACTTTGTACGCAGTCTTTCTTTGGAGTCCATCCATATGCAGAGGCAGAGGTAGGGCGTGGCAGAACTAGCACGGGCGGGTCACGCGCCACCGGCGAGCGGACGGGTTGAAGACCAACGGTGGCTCGAAGGCGAGGCGAGGCTATGTACGGCCACGACTGTAGTAGTAGTTACTTTGTTCAATCAGGTTTGATCAATCAGGTTTGATCAATCAGGTTTGACCGATCTGATTTCTTGATATCCATACATGCTCGTGTAAAATTAGTAGTAGTACTCCGTAGATACATCCACTTCTGGGTCGTGGTCCTTTTTCCTTCTCTTTCTTATTTTCCTCTTCTGTTCCGTAATACTAGCACACACGTGGATCTCTTCTCTGCAGAATTTGGTCACCGTTGTTGCCTCACCCGTACACATAATAGTGGGTACCAAACTCTGTCGCTTGACGTGACGAGCACTAATTGAAGTATTAGTACTTGAGCCGATGTGCTATTTTACTCGAGCAAAAAAGGCTCCCGTTGACATGGGGCTTGATGCCCCTGACTACTGCTGGCTGCCTTCGGTTTTATGATTGGGGAAATCTAAGAACAGACACAGCGTTGCGCGGGTGTAGCGGCGTTGTACAATAGCTTGTAATAGAAATCGATCTCTGATCGAAAAAATACTAACGACAGCGGCACGGACGAAACCATAATTTCTCCCGATCTTAATCTCTTATACGCCGGGTTATCCTGACAACGCCGCACCGGCTCTTCTTCATCTGTTAACCGCGAGCTTCTTGACCCGTAGAGAAATCCCTCCAAAAACTCAACACCATCGTGCGCAGCCCCACGGTGGGCGCAAGCTGTCGTTGAATTGTCACGGTAGATGTCTTTAGTGTGAGGACTTAGTCGTGAGGCCAACGCATCTATGCGGTAGCTTGAGAGGGCTGATCGGGACCGAGAGACGCAACACAAGACAAGGGTTTAGACAGCTTCGGGCCCCAGGAAACATCATCCAGTAATAGCCCTACATGCTATTTGTGGCTAGGTCTCATTACGCTCATGAGAGAGTCGCCGGTAAAAGACGGCTCTTTGTGTCTAGCCCTAGAGATTGTTTCTTCTCGCTTGTCCCTCTTGGGGTGCCCTGCCCCTCCTTATATAAGTTGGAGGGGTGAGTTACATATGGAGTCCTAGTAGGTCTTGGACTATTCTATAACAAGTGGAATCCTAGTCTGCCCCCTTAAGGGAAAACTCCTTGTGTATTTCCTCATAAACCTACCCACCAGAGTATAAGCCGGTCTGCTGGGCCTTGGGCCTTGTTGTCCGTCTGATCCGCCCGCCGGGTCTCTAGTGAGTCACAATGTCCAAGCGGGTTACATGTAAACCGCCATGTCCGGGCGGATTGCCAGTGAGTCGCCATGCTCCAGCCGGGTCTCTGGTGAGTCGCCAAGTCCGGCCGGATCATACTTCCGGCCGGGTCATACCGCGGGGTATATCCCCGACAATCCCCAAGCTTAATTCCTACTCGTCCTCGAGTAGGTAAATGATAATGAAAGAATTTATGAAGTGTGAATACTAGAAGGTGCACAAGTTTGATAAATGATAATTTCAATCACCTTTTCTAGCATGATAATATGTCATAACAGTAGTTCATCTCATAAAACTTCTCACGATAAAGTAACAAGCAATTCACATGTCAAAGCATAGACCATAAACTTTCTTGAAAACTAGCAAACTTCATTCTTAGTCATCAAACAATTGCAATTCATCTTATTTTCAGGAATAGCAAACTCCACATACTCAACTATCATATAGTCTTCTACAATTGCTAACACTCACACAATACTAATGGTTATGGAGTTTTAATCAAACACTGAGAAAGATAGGGGCTTATAGTGTTTCCTCCCAACATATTCACCTTTGGGTGATGTCAACAATAATAGTTCATGCTAACTTACATCCAATTGGATATATATATCAGGATCACCCCAACACAAAGTGCTTACCAAAGGATAAAATGAAAAAGGGAAAGGTGAAGATCACCTTGACTCTTGCATAAAGTAAAAGACATAAAGTAAAAGATAGGCCCTTCGCAGAGGGAAGCAGAGGTTGTCATGCACTTTTAGGGTTGGATGCACAAAATCTTTATGCGAATGAACGTCACTTTATATTGCCACTTGTATATGGACCTTTATTATGCAGTCCGTCGCTTTTATTGCTTCCATAACAAGATCATATAAAGCTATTTTCTTCACACCAAAATATCATACATATTTAGAGAGAAATTTTTATTGCTTGCACCGATGACAACTTACTTGAAGGATCTTACTCAATCCATAGGTAGGTATGGTGGACTCTCATGGAAAAATTGGGTTTAAGGATATTTGGAAGCACAAGTAGTATCTCTACTTGGTGCAAGGAATTTTGGCTAGCATGAGGGGGAAAGGCAAGCTCAACATGTTTGAATGATCCATGACAATATACTTTAACTAAGATGTACGAAAACATAACCCATTATGTTGTCTTCCTTGTCCAACATCAACTCTTTAGCATGTCATACTTAATGAGTGCTCCCAACTATAAAAGATGTCTAGGATAGTGTATTTATATATGAAATTTCTCTTCCTTCAATATTCTTTCATGAATTGTTCAAATGACCAATACAATGCTTGCTAACCTTCAATAAATTTACAACCTCTACTTCTTAGATGTGAAGTCATTACTCCCCATGTGATAAGCAAATGAGACATATATAATTTCAGATTTATGACAATCAACTCATAGGATATAAGTGAAGCACACAAGTAAATGACAAACTACTCCAACAAGATATAAGTGAAGATCAATGAGTAGCTAAATAATTGTGCAACTATGTGAAGACTCTCTAACATTAAGGAATTCCAGATCTTGGCACTGTAATCAAACAGCAAGCAAAACAAAATAAAATGACATTGCAAGGATAGCACAACTCATGTGAAGAAGCAAAAACTTAGACTCAACCGATACTAACCGATAGTTGTTGAAGAAGAAAGGTGGGATGCCTACCGGGGCATCCCCAAGCTTAGATGCTTGAGACTTCTTGAAATATTATCTTGGGGTGCCTTGGGCATCCCCAAGCTTGAACTTTTGTGTCTCCTTAATTCCTCTCATATCATGGTTTCTCTATTTCTCAAAAGCTTCATCCACAACAAACTCAACAAGAACTCGTGAGATAGGTTAGTATAAACCAATGCAAAACCTTATCATTTTCTACTGTAACAAATCACTAAAATTATTATTCAACATTGAATACTAAATGCCTCTGCATATTTAATACTCCTATCCTCAAATAGAATCATTAAACAAGCAAACATATGCAAACAATGCAACCATAACAGCAATCTGCCAAAACAGTACAGTCTGTAAAGAATGCAAGAGTATCAATACTTCCCTAACTCCAAAAATTATGAAATAAAATTCCCACTGTAGTAAATTTATCAGATCTCATTATTCAAAAAATTTCAACATTATATCATTTTCTGACTTTTCTAGGGAATTTTTTCAACAGCGGTAAACTTTCTGTTTTAAAACAGCAACATGTATACTAGCAAAATAAACATGGTAAAGTCTATCCTTGACATTTTTATTGAAACTAAATATGCAAACCATTATTATAAATAACAGCAAGCAAATACTAACAAAATAAAATGATGCTCCAAGCAAAACACATATCATGTGGTGAATAAAAATATAGCTCCAAGTAAAGTTACCGATGAACGAAGACGAAAGAGGGGATGCCATCCGGGGCATCCCAAGCTTAGGCTCTTGGTTGTCCTTGAATATTACCTTGGGGTGCCTTGGTAATCCCCAAGCTTAGGATCTTGCCACTCCTTATTCCATAGTCCATCAAATCTTTACCCAAAACTTGAAAACTTCACAACACAAAACTCAACAGAAAACTCGTAAGCTCCGTTAGTATAAGAAAATAAAACCACCACTTAGGTACTGTAATGAACTCATTCTAAATTCATATTGGTGTAATATCTACTGTATTCCAAGTTCTCTATGGTTCATATTGTTGGGGAACGTAGCAGAAATTCAAAATTTTCCTACGTATCACCAAGATCTATCTAAGGAGAAACCAGCAACGAGGGGAAGGAGAGTGCATCTACATACCCTTGTAGATCGCTAAGCGGAAGCGTTCAAGTGAACGGGGTTGATGGAGTCGTACTCATCGTGATCCAAATCACCGATGACCAAGCGCCGAACGGACGGCACCTCCGCGTTCAACACACGTACGGCCCGGTGACGTCTCCCATGACTTGATCCAGCAAGGAGAGAGGGAGAGGTTGAGGAAGACTCCATCCAGCAGCAGCACAACGGCGTGGTGGTGGTGGAGGAGCGTGGCTATCTTGCAGGGCTTCGCCAAGCACCACAGAAGAGGAGGAAGAAGAGACGCAGGGCTGCACCAACGAGAGATCGAATCGCGTGTGTTTTGTGGGCAGCCCTAGGCCTCATATATATAGGGGAAGGGGAGGGGCTGCGCCCCCTCTAGTGTTCCCACCCCTAGGGGGGGGGGGGGCGGCAGCCCTAGATGGCAAAGGGGGTGGCGACAGAGGGGAGAGGGGAGGGAGGCGCGGCCAGATGGGCCCTAAGGCCCATCCCCTTTAGGGTTTGCCCCCTTCCCACCTCTTAGGCGCCATGGGCCCTTGTGGGAGGCGCACCAGCCCACTAAGGGGCTGGTCCCTCACCACTCGTGGCCCATGCAAGCCTCCGGGGTTGGTGTCCCCACTTGGTGGACCCCCGGGACCCTCCCGGTGATCCCGGTACGTTACCGATAAACCCCGAAACTCTTCCGGTGACCAAAACAGGACTTCCTATATATAAATCTTTACCTCCGGACCATTCCGGAACTCCTCGTGACGTCCGGGATCTCATCCGGGACTCCTAACAACATTCGGTAACCACATACAAACTTCCTTTATAACCCTAGCATCATCGAACCTTAAGTGTGTAGACCCTACGGGTTCGGGAACCATGCAGACATGACCGAGACGTTCTCCGGTCAATAACCAACAGCGGGATCTGGATACCCATGTTGGCTCCCACATGTTCCACGATGATCTCATCGGATGAACCACGATGTCAAGGACTCAATCGATCCCGTATACAATTCCCTTTGTCTAGCGGTATTGTACTTGCCCGAGATTCGATCGTCGGTATACCGATACCTTGTTCAATCTCGTTACCGGCAAGTCTCTTTACTCGTTCCGTAACACATCATCCCGTGATCAACCCCTTGGTCACATTGTGCACATTATGATGATGTCCTACCGAGTGGGCCCAGAGATACCTCTCCGTTTACACGGAGTGACAAATCCCAGTCTCGATTCGTGCCAACCCAACAGATACTTTTGGAGATACCTGTAATGCACCTTTATAGCCACCCAGTTACGTTGTGACGTTTGGTACACCCAAAGCATTCCTACGGTATCCGGGAGTTGCACAATCTCATGGTCTAAGGAAAAGATACTTGACATTAGAAAAGCTTTAGCATAAGAACTACACGATCTTTGTGCTAGGCTTAGGATTGGGTCTTGTCCATCACATCATTCTCCTAATGATGTGATCCCGTTATCAGCGACATCCAATGTCCATAGCCAGGAAACCATGACTATCTGTTGATCACAACGAGCTAGTCAACTAGAGGCTCACTAGGGACATATTGTGGTTTATGTATTCACACGTGTATTACGATTTCCGGATAATACAGTTATAGCATGAATAAAAGACTATTATCATGAACAAGGAAATATAATAATAACTAATTTATTATTGCCTCTAGGGCATATTTCCAACAGTCTCCCACTTGCACTAGAGTCAATAATCTAGTTCACATCGATATGTGATTAACACTCAAGGTCACATCCCCATGTGACTAACACCCAAAGAGTTTACTAGAGTCAATAATCTAGTTCACATTTACCATGTGATTAACACTCGATGAGTTCTGGGTTTGATCATGTTATGCTTGTGAGAGAGGTTATAGTCAACGGGTCTGAACCTTTCAGATCCGTGTGTGCTTTACTAATCTCTATGTCATCTCCTAGATGCAGCTACCACGCTCTATTTGGAGCTATTCCAAATAACTGTTCCACTTGGAGCTATTCTAAATTTTTGCTCCATCATACATATCTGGTATCTCTACTCAGAGCTATCCGGATAGGTGTTAAGCTTGCATCGACGTAACCCTTTACGACGAACTCTTTTACCACCTCCATAATCGAGAAAATTCCTTAGTCCACTAGTTACTAAGGATAACTTTGACCGCTGTCCTGTGATCCATTCTTGGATCACTCTTGTACCCCTTGACTGACTCATGGCAAGGCACACTTCAGGTGCGGTACGCAGCATAGCATACTGTAGAGCCTACGTCTTAAGCATAGGGGACGACCTTCGTCCTTTCTCTCTATTCTGCCGTGGTCGAGCTTTTAAGTCTTAACTTCATTCCTCACAACTCAGGCAAGAACTCCTTCTTTGACTGATCCATCTTGAACACCTTCGAGATCATGTCAAGGAATGTGCTCATTTGAAAGTACCATTAAGCGTTTTGATCTATCCTTATAGATCTTGATGCTCAATGCTCAAATAGCTTAATCCAGGCTTTCCATTGAAAAACACTTTCCAAATAACCCTATATGCTTTCCAGAAATTCTACGTCATTTCTGATCAACAATATGTCAACAACATATACTCATCAGAAATTCTATAGTGCTCCCACTCACTTCTTTGGAAATACAAGTTTCTCATAAACTTTGTATAAACCCAAAATCTTTGATCATCATCAAAGCATACATTCCAACTCCGAGATGCTTACTCCAGTCCTTGGAAGGATCGCTGGAGCTAGCATACCTTTTAGCATCCTTAGGATCGACAAAACCTTTCTGATTGTATCACATACAACCTTTCCTTACGAAAACTGGTAAGGAAACTCTTTTTGACATCCATCTGCTAGATTTCATAAATGCAGCTTGTGCTAACATGGTTCCGACGGACTTAAGCATCGCTACGGATGAGAAAATCTCATCGTAGTCAACTCCTTGAACTTGTGAAAAACTCTTCTCCACAAGTCGAGCTTCATAGACGGTGACATTACCGTCCACGTCCGTCTTCCTCTTAAAGATCCATTTATCTCAATGGCTTGCCGATCAACGGGCAAGTCCACCAAAGTCCATGCTTTGTTCTGATACATGGATCCTATCTCGGATTTCATGGCTTCTAACCATTTGTCGGAATTTGGGCCCACCATCGCTTCTCCATAGCTCGTAGGTTCATTGTTGTCTAGCAACATGACCTTCAAGACAGGATTACTGTACCACTCTAAAGTAGTACGCATCCTTGTCATCCTACGAGGTACGGTAGTGACTTGATCCGAAGTTTCATGATCACTATCATAAGCTTCTACTTCAATTGGTGTAGGTGCCACATGAACAACTTCCTGTGCCCTGCTACACACTAGTTGTAGTGACGGTTCAATAACCATATCAAGTCTCCACCATCCTCCCACTCAACTTTCCGAGACAAACTTTTCCTCGAGAAAGGACCCGATTCAAGAAACAATCCCTATTGCTTTCGGATCTGAATTAGGAGGTATACCCAACTGTTTTTGGGTGTCCTATGAAGATGCATTTTATCCGCTTTGGGTTCGAGCTTATCAACCTGAAACTTTTTCACATAAGCGTCGCAGCCCCAAACTTTTAAGAAATGACAGCTTAGGTTTCTCTAAACCATAGTTCATACGGTGTCATCTCGACGGAATTACGTGGTGCCCTATTTAAAGTGAATGTGGTTGTCTCTAATGCCTAACCCATAAACGATAGTGGTAATTCGATAAGAGACATCATGGTACGCACCATATCCAATAGGTGCAACTATGATGTTCGGACACACCATCACACTATGGTGTTCCAGGCGGTATTAATTGTGAATGTCTTAATTGTGTGCCAAAACTCGTAACTCAGATATTTATCTCTATGATCATATCATAGACATTCTTTCCTTTTGTCACGAAGATCTTAAACTTGACTCTGAAATTACTTAAACCATTCAATAATTCAGACTTGTGTTTCATTAAGTAAATATACTCAACATCTACTCGAATTATCTGTGAAGTAAGCACATAACGATATTCATTGCATGCCTCAGCACTCATTGGACTGCACACATCAAAATGTGTTACTTCCAACAAGTTGCTATCTTGTTCCATTTTACTGAAAAACGAGGCTTTTTAGTCATCCTTCCCATGTGGTATGATTTTCATATCTCAAGTGATTCAAAATCAAGTGAGTCCAAACGATCCATCTACATGGAGCTTCTTCATGCGTTTCATACCAATATGACTTACATGGCAGTGCCACAAGTAGGTGGTATTATCATTACTGTCTTATATCTTTTGGCATGAAAAATGTGTATCACTATGATCGAGATTCAATAAACCATTCCTTTAGGTGCAAGACCATTGAAGGTATTATTCAAATAAATAGAGTAACCATTATGCTCTTTAAATGAATAACCGTATTGCGATAGACATAATCCAATCATGTCTATGCTCAACGCAAACACACAATGACAATTATTCAGGTTTAATAATAATCTTGATGGTAGAGGGAGCGTGCGATGTTTGATCACATCAAACTTGGAAACACTTCCAACACATATCGTCAGCTCACCTTTAGCTAGTCTCCGTTTATTCCGTAGCTTTTAATTCGAGTTACTAACACTTAGCAACCGAACCGGTATCTAATACCCTGGTGCTACTAGGAGTACTAGTAAAGTACACATTAACATAATGTATATCCAATATACTTCTATCGACCTTGCCAGCCTTCTCATCTACCAAGTATCTAGGGCAATTCCGCTCCAGTGGTTGTTCCCCTTATTACAGAAGCACTTAGTCTCGGGTTTGGGTTCAACCTTGGGTTTCTTCGCTAGAGCAACAGCTGATTTGCCGTTTCATGAAGTATCCCTTCTTGCCCTTGCCCTTCTTGAAACTAGTGGTTTTACTAACCATCAACAATTGATGCTCCTACTTGACTTCTACTTTCATGGTGTCAAACATCGCGAGCACTTCAAGGATCATCATATCTATCCCTGATATGGTATAGTTCATCACGAAGCTCTAGCAGCTTGGTGGCAATGACTTTGGAGAAACATCACTATCTCATCTGGAAGATCAACTCCCACTCGATTAAAGTGATTGTTGTACTCAGACAATCTGAGCACAAGCTCAACGATTGAGATTTTCTCCCTTAGTTTGCGGGCTTAGAAAATCGTCGGAGGTCTCATACCTCTTGACGTGGGCACGAGCCTGAAATCTCAATTTCAGCCCTCGAAACATCTCATATGTTCTGCGATGTTTCAAAAACGTCTTTGGTGCCTCAACTCTAAACCGTTTAACTGAACTATCACGTAGTTATCAAAACGTGTATGTCCGATGTTCGCAACATCCACAAACAACGTTTTGGGGTTCAACACACTGAGCGGTGCATTAAGGATATAAGCTTTCTACTGTTCGCATAATCGCCACTGTCAACTTTCAACTATATTTTCTCTAGGAACATATCTAAACAGTGGAACTAAAGCGCGAGCCTACGACATAATTTGCAAAGATCTTTTGACTATGTTCAGGATAATTAAGTTCATCTTATGAACTCCCACTCAGATAGACATCCCTCTGGTCATCTAAGTGATTACATGATCCAAGTCAACTAGGCCGTGTCCGATCATCACGTGAGACGGACTAGTCATCATCGGTGAACATCTTCATGTTGATCGTATCTACTATACGACTCATGCTCGACCTTTCGGTCTCTGTGTTCCGAGGCCATGTCTGTACATGCTAGGCTCGTCAAGTTAACCCTAAGTGTTTTCGCGTGTGTAAATCTGTCTTACACCCGTTGTATGTGAACGTAAGAATCCATCACACCCGATCATCACGTGGTGCTTAGAAGTGACGAACTGTAGCAACGGTGCACAGTTAGGGGAGAACACTTCTTGAAATTGTTGTAAGGGATCATCTTATTTACTACCGTCATTCTAAGTAAACAAGATGCATAAACATGATAAACATCACATGCAATCAAATAGTG
The DNA here is from genome assembly GCA_963921465.1 of Triticum timopheevii. Taxonomy (NCBI): domain Eukaryota; kingdom Viridiplantae; phylum Streptophyta; class Magnoliopsida; order Poales; family Poaceae; genus Triticum; species Triticum timopheevii. Next base: position 114,800,106 of record OY997270.1, read on the forward strand.
ACATGATATGGCCAATATCATTTTGCTCCTTTTGATCTCCATCTTCGGGGCTCCATGATCATCATCGTCACCGGCATGACACCATGATCTCCATAATCATGATCTCCATCATCGTGTCTCCATGAAGTCGTCTCGCCAACTTATTACTTCTACTACTATGGCTACCGGTTAGCAATAAAGTAAAGTAATTACATGGCGTTGTTCAATGACACGCAGGTCATACAATAAATTAAGACAACTCCTATGGCTCCTGCCGGTTGTCATACTCATCGACATGCAAGTCGTGATTCCTATTACAAGAACACGATCAATCTCATACATCACATATCATTCATCACATTCTTCTTGGCCATATCACATCACATAGCATACCCTGCAAAAACAAGTTAGACGTCCTCTAATTGTTGTTTGCATGTTTTACGTGGCTGCTATGGGTTTCTAGCAAGAACGTTTCTTACCTACGCAAAACCACAACGTGATATGCCAATTGCTATTTACCCTTCATAAGGACCCTTTTCATCGAATCCGTTCCGACTAAAGTGGGAGAGACTGGCACCCGCTAGCCACCTTATGCACCAAGTGCATGTCAATCGGTGGAACCTGTCTCACGTAAGAGTACGTGTAAGGTCGGTCCGGGCCGCTTCATCCCACAATACCGTCGAAACAAGATTGGACTAGTAACGGTAAGCATATTGAACAAAATCAACGCCCACAACTACTTTGTGTTCTACTCGTGCAAAGAATCTACGCAATAGACCTAGCTCATGATGCCACTGTTGGGGAACGTAGCAGAAATTCAAAATTTTCCTACGTGTCACCAAGACCTATCTAAGGAGAAACCAGCAACGAGGGGAAGGAGAGTGCATCTACATACCCTTGTAGATTGCTAAGCGGAAGCGTTCAAGTGAACGGGGTTGATGGAGTCATACTCGTCGTGATCCAAATCACCGATGACCAAGCGCTGAACGGACGGCACCTCCGCGTTCAACACACGTACGGCCCGGTGACGTCTCCCATGCCTTGATCCAGCAAGGAGAGAGGGAGAGGTTGAGGAAGACTCCATCCAGCAGCAGCACAACAGCGTGGTGGTGGTGGAGGAGCGTGGCTATCCTGCAGGGCTTCGCCAAGCACCACAGAAGAGGAGGAAGAAGAGACGCAGGGCTGCACCAACGAGAGATCGAATCGCGTGTGTTTTGTGGGCAGTCCTAGGCCTCATATATATAGGGGAAGGGGAGGGGCTGCGCCCCCTCTAGGGTTCCCACCCCTAGGGGGGTGGCAGCCCTAGATGGCAAAGGGGGTGGCGGCCAAGAGGGGAGAGGGGAGGGAGGCACAGCCAGATGGGCCCTAAGGCCCATCCCCTTTAGGGTTTGCCCCCTTCCCACCTCTTAGGCGCCATGGGCCCTTGTGGGAGGCGCACCAGCCCACTAAGGGGCTGGTCCCTCACCACTCGTGGCCCATGCAAGCCTCCGGGGTTGGTGGCCCCACTTGGTGGACCCCCGGGACCCTCCCGGTGGTCCCGGTACGTTACCGATAAACCCCGAAACTCTTCCGGTGACCAAAACAAGACTTCCTATATATAAATCTTTACCTCCGGACCATACCGGAACTCCTCGTGACGTCCGGGATCTCATCCGGGACTCCAAACAACATTCGGTAACCACATACAAACTTCCTTTATAACCCTAGCGTCATCGAACCTCAAGTGTGTAGACCCTACGGGTTCGGGAACCATGCAGACATGACCGAGACGTTCTCCGGTCAATAACCAACAGCGGGATCTGGATACCCATGTTGGCTCCCACATGTTCCACGATGATCTCATCGGATGAACCACGATGTCAAGGACTCAATCGATCCCGTATACAATTCCCTTTGTCTAGCGGTATTGTACTTGCCTGAGATTCGATCGTCAGTATACCGATACCTTGTTCAATCTCGTTACCAGCAAGTCTCTTTACTCGTTCCATAACACATCATCCCGTGATCAACCCCTTGGTCACATTGTGCACATTATGATGATGTCCTACCGAGTGGGCCCAGAGATAACTCTCCGTTTACACGGAGTGACAAATCCCAGTCTCGATTCGTGCCAACCCAACAGATACTTTCGGAGATACCTGTAATGCACCTTTATAGCCACCCAGTTACGTTGTGACGTTTGGTACACCCAAAGCATTCCTACGGTATCCGGGAGTTGCACAATCTCATGGTCCAAGGAAAAGATACTTGACATTAGAAAAGCTTTAGCATACGAACTACACGATCTTTGTGCTAGGCTTAGGATTGGGTCTTGTCCATCACATCATTCTCCTAATGATGTGATCCCGTTATCAACGACATCCAATGTCCATAGCCAGGAAACCATGACTATCTGTTGATCACAACGAGCTAGTCAACTAGAGGCTCACTAGGGACATATTGTGGTCTATGTATTCACACGTGTATTACGATTTCCGGATAATACAGTTATAGCATGAATAAAAGACTATTATCATGAACAAGGAAATATAATAATAACTAATTTATTATTGCCTCTAGGGCATATTTCCAACACATACTACTTAATACTAGGCATAGATGCATCAAAATAAGCAAACAGCACACGAAAAACAGAATCTGTCAAAAACAGAACAGTCTGTAGTAATCTGTATCAAACGTATACTTCTGGAATTCCAACAATTCTATCAAATTAGGAAGTCATAATAAATTTGGGTAAAAATCCAGAGAAAAAATAATCAGATCATAAGCATGTTTCTGTGAATTAACAAAACTAATTTACTGGGTGCAAAAGTTTCTGATTTTCAGCAGGATCAACACAACTATCACCGTAAGCTATCCTAAAGGTCTTACTTGGGACTTTATTGAAAAAAAAGCTATAAAACATGATTACTACAGTATCATAATCATGTGAACACACAAAAACAGTAAGGATAAATATTGGGATGTCTCCCAGCAAGCGCTTTTCTTTAATGCCTTTCTAGCTAGGCATGATGATGACAATGATGCTCACATAAAAGATAAGAATTGAAACATACCGAGAGCACCATGAAGCATATGACTAGCACATTTAAGTCTAACCCACTTCCTATGCATAGGGATTTTGTGAGCAAACAACTTATGGGAACAATAATCAACTAGCATAGGAAAGATAAACAAGCATATCTTCAAGATTTTTAACACATAGAGAGGAAACTTGATATTATTGCAATTCCTACAAGCATATATTCCTCCCTCATAATAATTTTTAGTAGCATCATGAATGAATTCAACAATATAACCAGCACCTAAAGCATTCTTTTCATGATCTACAAGCATAGAAAATTTACTACTCTCCACATAAGCAAAATTCTTCTCATTCGGAATAGTGGGAGTATCATAAGAGACTTGAACACTAAAAATTGTTTCCACACTAAAAGAGTAATGTTTAGAAAAAGGTTAATCATAATCATGACAAGATTTGTAAATATAATCATCACTCCTTTTTTTAGCATAAGTTTCATCACAATAATCATCATAAGTAACAACTTCGTTCTCATCATAATCGATTGAAACCTCTCCCAAGATAGTGGAATCACTAAATAAAGTTGACACTCTTCCAAATCCACTTTCATATTCATCACAATAAAATTCAACATCCTCCAAAATATTGGGATCACTACTTCCAAAAGTTGACACTCTTCCAAACCCACTTTCATCAATATAATCATCATAGGTATGCTATCATCATAAGAACTTTGCATATCAAAACTTGGGATGCTAAAAATATTATCTTTATTAAACATAGCATCCCCAAGCTTGGGACAAACATTAATTTCAGCAAATATATTCTCAAATATTTCATCCTCATCAAACATAGCTTCCCCAAGCTTGGGCCTTTTCATATCATAAGCATAATCACTCTCATCATTAATAGTATGGATAGCACCAATAGTATAGCAATTATCATCATCACAATGAGTAGTAGGAGCAACATCATTTGGGAAGGATACCTTTTTACCTTTGTTGCCTCTTCTTTTCCTTTTCTTTTTCACATTATGCGTGGGCTCAACCTTCCTCTTTGAGCTCCTTATTGACGAGATTGGTTGAATAGAAAGCTCCTCCTCGTTACCTAATTCATCATAAGAAATAATAGGAGGATATTGGGAAGTCTCTTCCCTTTCATTAATATTCTCATCGTCTTCTATTTGCTTCCTTTTCTTTAGGTAATTGGCAATATAAGGATTTTCAATGCAATTCTCCACACAAAACATATAAATCTTTTCTAGATCAATTTCAAGGAAATGCTCAAGATTAATTTCTGGAATAGGCTTAGTTAAACGTTTCAACTCTTCATAACCCAAAAGCAAACTAAGTTCATTATAATGAGCAAGGGAGATCAAATCATCACAATTTTTGGACACAATTCGATCATGAAACAATTGGCATCGGAGATGTAAATGACCACGTTCATTGCAAAGTTCACAAGTACGGCAACGGAATTTTAAATTTTCAGCACTCACATCTAGCCTTTCTTGCAACCATTTAGTTTCTAAATGCTTATGCCTCTTGCAATATATATCTTCTCTATTTGGTGCGTCCATGCAAACATGCACTCCACAAAAATCAACATGCTTATAGGAGACATTTTCATCATAACTAGTGCAATCATCATTAGTACTATGGATATTCAAAGAGTTTATACTAACAACATTGCAATCATTAACTCCTCGCTTCGGAAGTTATCCGGGGATCCGAAGACCACTTCCAGTGTTATGGAGCCCGTGCAGCGGGCCTCTACTCCTGGAATTACACCTTTGAAGGTGGTTTTGGTGGGCTTGATCCTTGAAGGGTCGATGCCCATTTTGCGCACTGTGTCCTGATAAAGCAGGTTCAGGCTGCTGCTGCCGTCCATAAGGACTCGCGTGAGGTGGAATCAGTTGATGATTGGGTCTAGGACCAATGCGGCTGAACCGCCATGACGGATGCTGGTAGGGTGATCCCTACGATCAAAGGTGATCGGACAGGCTGACCATGGTTTGAACTTTGGGGCGACTGGCTCCATCGCATAGACGTCCCGCAGTGCTCGCTTTCGTTCCCGTTTGGGAATGTGGGTGCCGTAGATCATGTTGACCGTTTTCACCTGGGGAGGAAATGTCTTCTGTCCCCACGTGTTCGGACGCCGGGGCTCCTCGTCATCGTCGCTGTGCAGCCCCTTGTCCTTGTTCTCGGCATTTATTTTACTGACCTGTTTGAACACCCAGCAGTTTCTATTAGTGTGGTTTGCTGGCTTATCCGGGGTGCCGTGAATTTGGCACGAGCTATCAAGTATGCGGTCCAGACTGGACGGTCCCTGATTGTTTCTTTTGAACGGCTTTTTCCGCTGACCGGATTTTGAGCCACTGAATCCGGCGTTGACTGTTGTGTCTTCAATGTTGTCGCCATTGTTCCGACGCTTATGTCTGTTGCGCCGTGGCTTGCCGTTATTGTCACGGACATCTGAAGTGCCAGAGTTTATTGGCGTGGTGCTACTGCGAGCCAACCAGCTGTCCTCGTGTGCGCAAAAGCGGGTCATGAGTGTCATGAGGGCCGCCATGGATTTTGATTTTTCCTGGCCGAGGTGTCGGGCGAGCCACTCGTCGCGGATATTATGCTTAAAGGCCGCCAGGTCTTCGGCGTCCGGACAGTCGACAATTTGGTTCTTTTTATTTAGGAACTGAGTCCAGAATTTTCTGGCTGACTCTCCAGGATGTTGGGTAATGTGGCTCAAGTCATCGGCATCCGGTGGTCGCACGTACGTGCCCTGGAAGTTGTCGAGGAACGCGTCCTCCAGGTTTTCCCAACTGCCAATGGAATTTGCCGGCAGGCTATTTAGCCAGTGTCGGGCTGGTCCTTTGAGCTTACGGGGAAGATACTTGATGGCATGTAGATCATCACAGCGGGCCATGTGAATGTGGAGAAGGAAATCTTCAATCCATACTGGGGGGTCTATTGTGCCATCGTGATTCAATGTTTACGGTTTTAAACTCTTCTGGGAATTCATGATCCATCACTTCGTCAGTGAAGCAGAGGGGGTGTGCGGCGCCTCTATGCCTGGCTATGTGGCTACGCAGTTCGAATGAGTCTGGTTGGCTGTGTTCAGCCCGGCCAGATTTGTTGATAGTGTATTCGACATGACGATCATCGTCACGTGTTGGGGCACGCCCGCGCGATCCGTAGATCGATCTTGGCTGTCCTGCCTTGTTTTCCAATATGTCTTGCAGGTCCTACCTATTACCCCGGGCTGTAGTGTATTGGCGTGGGGGTAGGCTGGTATTCGGGCTGATACGCTGTTTTATCCCGGCCACGAGGTGGCCGGTCAGCCTCGTCCTGTGCTGGCAGGATAGGCTCCTCCTCGAGTTGAGGTAGCCACTTGTGCTTTGGATAACCTTTGGTGTGGCGCTCGAGTCCATATTCCTCGGCCGCCAGGACTTCAGTCCATCTGTTTGTGAGAAGATCTTGATTAGCTTGGAGTTGTTGCTGCTTCTTTTTCAAGCTCCTCGCAGTGGCCATAAGCCGGCGCTTGAAGCGCTCCTGCTCTACGGGGTCCTCAGGCATGCCGAATTCGTCGTCGCCGAGGCTAATCTTGTCTTTGGAGGGGGCATGTAGTTGTCCTCCTCCGGGTACCCGTCCGTCGCCTGTTTGTCTGTGCTGACCTGCCCGTCTTCCTGTTCGGCCTGCTCGAAGGCAAGTTGATCGGGGTTGTATTCATCTTCGACACCATCCGGATTGTTTTCGTCTCCTATGCCAGTATTGCTGCGGCGGGGCTTGGAGCGGCGCCGATGACGCCCATGCTTTGCTTTCTTCCTTGAGGGGTTATCCTCCATTGCCTCATCACCATTGGTTTCTTTCGGAGTGTCCACCATATATATATCATATGAGGAGGTGGCTATCCAGCGCCCCATGGGCGGTGGTTCCTGTTTATCTCCTGCATCGTCGTCCATGCCGTCGATGTCTTCAGAGTCGAAGTCAAGCACGTCGGCAAATCGTCGACCGTGGCAATGAAGTGGGTGGTGGGTGGGCAACGAATTCCCTCGTCGTCTGCTTCCCACTCGAGCCGGACATAGTTCGGCCAAGAGTCTCCTGACAAAGAGAGAGACTTTAATGAGTTCAACATGTCGCCAAAGGGCGAGTGCTGGAAGATATCCGCAGCGATGAACTCCATTACCGGTGCCCGGCCAGAATCGGCGGGCTCGAGGGCGTGCGGTCTGGGGCCTACAACCGGACAAGAGTCCAGGGGTCTAGAGACACAGGCTTCCTTGGGGGTGAAGTCTGTGTTCGGCTCTACCGCCTAGTGTGCGGCCTCCGGTGCGGGGTCCATCCACCCGTCCTCGGACGACGCAATCTGCCCCAGATTTAGGTCCGGGGCTCCTACAACTGCGATATCCCGAGTATTGTCCGATAGCAGGTCTAAACCGTGCTCATCGTGATTGTTCGGTGCTCCTGGCGTAGGCCCAAATCCGTCGAAGATCAAGTCTCTGCGGATATTGGCCGTGTAGTTCAAGTTTCTGAACCTGACCTGATGGCCAGGGGCGTAGCTGTCGATCTGCTCCAGATAGCCAAGCGAATTGGCCCGCAGTGCAAAGCCGCCGAACACGAAGATCTGTCCGGGAAGAAAAGTCTCACCCTGGACCACATTGTTGTTGATGATTGAAGGAGCTATCGAGGCTTGCATCAATGACACAGAGGAACTCTCAATGAAAGCACCAATGTCGGTGTCAAAACCGGCGGATCTCGGGTAGGGGGTCCCGATCTGTGCTTCTAAGGCTAATGGTAACAGGAGGCAAGGGACACGATGTTTTACCCAGGTTCGGGCCCTCTCGATGGAGGTAAAACCCTACTTTTTGCTTGATTGATATTGATGATATGAGTATTACAAGAGTTGATCTACCACGAGATCATAGAGGCTAAACCCTAGAAGCTAGCCAATGATGATTATGATTGTCCCTATATGGACCAAACCCTCTGGTTTATATAGACACTGGAGGGGGCTAGGGTTTACACAGAGTCGGTTACAAAGAAGGAAATCTAATATCCGGATCGCCAAGCTTGTCTTCCACGCAAAGGAGAGTCCCATCCGGACAAGGGACGAAGTCTTGAGTCTTGTATCTTCACGGCCCAACAGTCCGGCCAAAGTATATAGTCCGGCTGTCCGGATACCCCCTAATCCAGGACTCCCTCAGCGGGTGATGGCCATGATGGCCGGTAGTGGGGTGGCGTCCACGACGGCCACCTCTCGCCTTCGGGCTGCGGTGATGGAGCGTGCGATGGCCCCGGCTTTCGACCGTGGTGTGGCGGCAACGGCAGCCTGCAACAGCTGCCGATGGGCAGCGGCGACAAAGCGTGTGGTGAGTGTTCCGCGCACACCCAACAGGGACGCCACATGCACTACACTACGCCGTCACCGCGGTGTAGTGGCTGAGCGATGACGACGGACCGGTGCCATTGGCGATTGTGAGAGAAGTAGACGAGATAAGCTACAGGGAGGGATGGGAAAATGCGACGCAGGACTCGCCGGCCGTGAGGGTATATATAGCAGGCCGATAAGCATTGGGATTTTGGGGGATTTCATCGAGTCGGGCGGGAAGCTTGCACGGGAACCTGCGAGGTTGCGTAGGAACGGGCTCACCAATGATTCATTGGCACCACTTTGAGCCACCGTTTGGCCAAAATAACGCCCCCGCGCGCTGCGCAATCTTGCACTGTAAGCCGTATGCGGCAGCGGGGTGACAAGACGTGTGAGAGGAGGACGAAAGGACACGTACACATACGGTTAATACCAAAAAAATGTCTGCGATTTAATTACCTTCTATACCCCCGTCCTGGTTTGTAAGTAGGATTTAACTAATAAAATACGAATGCATATCGCCAAAGATTATATCGTTGGATTCGTATTTGAACATAGTTTCCAGTTATACAATTTTTGTAACATGCATTAACATTTTGTTGGTTAAATTTAAGGCTATATACCAACAAGCGTTTGCCCGTAACACACATGGCTTATTCCATCACAAACAGCTCGGATGGATCAACTGTATGCCACGTATCGCACACGCAACTCTAATCTGTTTCGTGCTTGATGTCTCTGACATCGCTCGCACAGTTCCTCTTATTTGCCACGCATCACTGCGCCGGCCTCTGCTCACGTCCCTCGGTGAGCTCTGCTCGCCATTAGGCGCCATGGCGCGCTCTGCTCGTGTCTGTCGGCGCGCTCGACTTGTGGACAACTTTTCCTTGCGTGTTCAATTGCTATATGCATATATATGGTTGCTCGCCATTGAGGCAACCGCGGAGCGCTCTGCTCGCGTCCCTCCGCGCGTGCTCTGCCAGCGGTTGGGCGTGCGCACAATCACGTCGGGGCTCCATATGCATGTGGTTGCTCCGCGCGCATTGCCACGTGATGCAGTTACGTGCGACACGATGGAGTTACACGCTGCAAATTAGAACTGCCATGAGGGCCTGCCAATATTCCAGGCCATCCAACTTCCCCTTCAATTCCCGTGGCCATTATAACCTTAGTCTCTTCACCCTTTCGATCGCGCCCCAAAACACAACAAGCACACCCACGACGACACATAGAGAGGGTATGTCTAGCGGCGCTCCAATGGAGTTCGGCGAGCATAAAGTGGAGACCCACGCGAGGGAGACGGATCTCTCGGTGGTGTACACCATCAACCCGGCCGTGGTGGACGACTACATCAACACCGTTGAGCAGTTGCTTGCGCGAGACAAGCACAAGGTGCTCGGCATCGACCTCTAGTACACCACTGGTCATCCCAACATAGATTAGAAGGTTGCCGTTGCCCAGTTGTGCGTGCGCCATCATGTCCTCATGTACCACTGTTGCATGGCCACAGAGCCTTGTGACCATTTCACCAGGTTTATCAACAGCACCGACTACAAGTTCGCCACGGTGGAAACCACCGACAATGTAAAATCACTCAGGGTTACAGGCTTGGCCTGCGAGAACCTCGTCGAAATCCATGAGCACTACAGGGTCACGAGCAGCACGAAGAAGGACTCCCTGGTTGAACTCGCCACGACCATCATCGACCCATGCTACGAAAAGATGAAGCAGGATGTCAACAGAACACGTCTCGTATCCTGGCATGGGGCCTGGATGCGACAACTGGATGAACCTCACCTCAGGTTCGCGGCCAAGAGTGTGTACACATGCTACGAGATGCACATGCGGATCATTGACATGAGGAAGTGCCTTGTTACGGAGATCGATGAGGCCGAATCGAGCCACAACCAGAGCAAGCGTCACAAGAAGTAGATGATGATCAGATGATCGTTTATCCTAGTTAATCATGCATGTAATATATAGTTTACTTTGGTGTATGAAATGTCATGTGTGTAGTAGCCACCTATGTAATTATGCATGTAATATACTTTGGTGTGTGCAAATGACATGGTTGTGGTAGCCACCTATGTAAGTGGATGTTTAATTTGGTGATGCAACCATGTCCTTGTAAGTGTGTGTGTGTGTGTGTGTGTGTGTGTGTGTGTGTGTGTGTGTTGTTCTGCATGCAATCCCATCGCACAACACACATGTCTTATTAGAAGCAATCGTCTATGTTATTATCGGTCTTCGCACACATTTCTGATTACAGAGCTGTATGTCACGTATCACACACATCTTGTTATATTGAACTATTTCTGTTTTCTTGTCTCAACACAAACAATTCATCCAAGTAAATCGCATGCCGTATATCGCACACACCTTGATCTGGCTGACCATTTCTTTTGTGTTGCCTAATCACAAACAATTAATCCGAGTGAACCGTATGCTGTATATCGCACGCACCTTCATCTGGCTGCCCATTTCTTTTGTTCCTCCTCATCGCAAACAGTTAATTGAACTAAACTTTATGCCCTGCATCGCACACGCAACTAAAATCTGAACCGTGTATGATGCATCCGTCATCACAAATGTTTTGCACCGTTTTTGACGTTTTTTACACCACCATTTGCGATTATTGCATCACACACAATTTCGTCGAAGGGTCTCTGATCGTAGTGTCGCGTTAGCAGTATCCTGCAGTAGTGTTAGTGTTGATATTTTGAAAGACATGGTTGCTTGTTGATATGCTTGAGTATTGATGTCCTCATGTCAATTATAGACTATTACTTTGAATCATCTAAAAGTCCAAATGTCCATGCTACAAAAGAAAAGAATATGTGATGAACATGTTAGGCAACATTCCACATCAAAAATTTTGTTTTTATCATTTACCTACTCGAGGACGAGTAGGAATTAAGCCTAGAGATGGTGATACTTCTCCAACATATCTATTTTTTTTATTTCATGCTGTTATATTACTAATCTTGGATGTTTTACATTCATCTACTAGCAACTTTATATCATTTTTTGGGACTAACCTATTGACATAGTGCCCACTGCCAGTTGTTTGTTTTTGCTTGTTTTTTGGCTTCGCAGAATATCCATATAAAACGGAGTCCAAACGCAGCAAAACTTTTTGGAGATTTTTTCTGCCCAGAAGAGACCAGGGAGCCCAGGAGGTGTACCAGAGGAGGCCTGTGGGGCCCATAAGACACCAGGGCATGCCAGAGGCCCTAAGAGTGCCTTGGTGCCTTGTGGGGCCCATGGTGATCTTTCCCATTGCCTCTCTGCTCTATAAAACCCACATATTCCAGAAATCCTAGGGGATTCAACAAAAAAATTTTCAGCCGCCGCAAGTTGCAAAACCACGAGATCCAATTTAGAGCCCTTTTCCGGCACCTTGCTGGAGAGGGAAACAATCACGGAGGGGTTCATTATCCTCATTGGTGCTCCTCCTATGATGCATGAGTAGTTTATCACAGACCTACGGGTCCGTAGGAAGTAGCTAGATGGCTTCTTCTCTCTCTTTGATCTTCAATACAATGTTCTCCTCGATGTTCTTGGAGATCTATTTGATGTAATGACTTTTTGCGGTGTGTTTGTTGGGATCCGATGAATTGCAAGTTTATGATCAGTTCTATCTATGAATATTGTTTGAGTATTCTCTAAACTCTTTTGTGCATGATATTTATAGCCTCATATTTCTTCTCCGAAACTTTGTTTTGGTTTGGCCAACTAGATTGATTTTTCTTACAATGGGAAGATGTGCTTTGCGATGGGTTCGATCTTGCGGTGCTCAATCTCAGTGACAGAAGGAGAAGTGACATGCATGTCACGTTTCCATTAAGGATGAAAAGATGGGGTCTATTTCTACATGAATAGATCTTGTCTACATCATGTCATCGTTCTTATTGCATTACTCCGATGATGCTGGACAGCGGTCGATGTGTGGAGTAATAGTAGTAGATGCAGGCAGGAGTCAGTCTACTAATCTTGGACATGATGTCTATATACATGATCATTTCCTTGGATATTGTCATGATTATTTGCTTTTCTATCAATTTCCAAAAAGTAATTTGTTTACCCACCGTATGCTATTTTCTCGAGAGAAGCCACTAGTGAAATCTACGACCCCCGGGTCTATTTCCTATCATATTATTTTCAGATCTATTATTCCAAAAACCCAAAAATGTCTTACTGCACTTTTTCTTTCTTTATTTTATTTGTGTTTTTGTCAGATCTATTTATGAAATTTCATACAATTTTATGTACCTCAATACCGAGGAGGGATTGACAACCCCTCTTACATGTTGGGTTGCAAGTACTTGTTATTTGTGTGCAGCTGCTTTTTACATAGTGTTGCTTGGTTCTCATACTGTATCGATAACCTTGGTTTCATAACTGAGGGAAATACTTACCTTAGTTTGTGCTGCATCATCCTCTCCTCTTTGGGGAAATACCAGCGCAGATACAAGCAATCAACTGGCCTAAAGTTGCAAAGACCTTCAACATCAATGAAGGCTCAATATTCGCCTTCCACTTTAGTAGTTTTCCAGATGAGATTCATCTCTCTATCTATCGTCTATGATACTAATTTCCAAAGATTATAGATGTTGCATGTAAAACTTGGTGCTGGTGCAGTTTTCTAATGGGGTAGCTAGCTATATGCCTATATGGTGTAACAAAATGTTGAAGCTATATGATGTTGTACTCTGATGTATTTCAATTATGAAATCCCGGTTTCGTAATACGAAAATGAAATATGTTGTGTGCTTAATATGAAATGTCAATTTGATTAATAAATGGATTAACAATAATAGGCCAATTAGCCTGCTTATTGGGTTCTTCTGTTGCAATCAGTTATTGGGAAAACACCATGGGCAATTGAAGGAAATGTGCCCTAGAGGCAATAATAAAGTTGTTATTCACATTTCCTTATATCATGAAAAATGTTTATTATTCATGCTAGAATTGTATTAATCGGAAACTTAGTACATGTGTGAATACATAGACAAACAGAGTGTCCCTAGTATGCCTCTACTTGACTAGATTGTTTATCAAAAATGATTATGTTTTCTAGCCATAGACATGAGTTGTCATTTGATGAACGGGATCACATCATTGGAGAATGATGTGATGGACAAGACCCTGCTACGTCACCAAGGTATCAATCCAGTAGGAGGTCACGCGCAAGTCCCTCGTACCTGCACAAAACAATATCTACTCGCAAACAACGCGATTAGGGGTTGTCAATCCCTTCACAGTCACTTACGAGAGTGAGATCTGATAGAGATAATATTTTTGGTAATTTTGGTATAAAGATGCAAAGTAAAAAGTAAAAGCAAAGCAAGTAAATAAAGTGATGGAGATCAATATGATGAGAATAGACCCGGGGGCCATAGGTTTCACTAGTGGCTTCTCTCAAGAGCATAAATATTCTACGGTGGGTGAACAAATTACTGTTGAGCAATTGATAGAATTGAGCATAGTTATGAGGTTATCTAGGTATGATCATGTATATAGGCATCGTCCGTGACAATTAGATCGAAACGATTCTGCATCTACTACTATTACTCCACTCATCGACCGCTATCCAGCATGCATCTAGAGTATTAAGTTAAAAACAGAGTAATGCCTTAAGCAAGATGACATGATGTAGAGGAATAAATTCATGCAATATGATAAATACCCCATCTTGTTATCCTCGATGGCAACAATACAATACGTGCGTTGCAACCCTTTCTGTCACTGGGTAAGGACACCGCAAGATTGAACCCAAAGCCATGCACTTCTCCCATTGCAAGAACTACCAATCTAGTTGGCCAAACCAAAAAGATAATTCGAAGAGACTTGCAAAGATAACTCAATCATACATAAAAGAATTCAGAGAAGAATGAAATATTTTCCATAGATAATACTGGATCATAAACCCACAATTCATCGGTCTCAACAAACACACCGCAAAAAGAAGATTACATCGAATAGATCTCCACGAGAGAGGGGGAGAACATTGTATTGAGATCCAAAATGAGAGAAGAAGCCATCTAGCTACTAGCTATGGACCCGAAGGTCTGAAGTAAACTACTCACACATCATCGAAGGGGCTATGGTGTTGATGTAGAAGCCCTCCGTGGTGGATGCCCCCTCCGGCGGAGCTCCGGAACAGGCCTCAAGATGGGATCTCATGGATACAGAAGGTTGCGGTGGTGGAATTAGGTTTTTGGCTCCTCATCTGATCGATTGGGGGTACTTGGTATATTTAGGAGGAAGGAGTACATCGGTGGAGCATCAGGGGGCCCACGAGGCAGGGGGCGCGCCCGGGGGGGGGGGGGGGGGCACCCTCCACCCTCGTGACCGCCTCTGGCGCTTCTTGGAGTAGGGTCCAAGTCTCCTGGATCACGTTCGGTGAGAAGATCACGTTCCCGAAGGTTTCATTCCGTTTGGACTCCGTTTGATATTCTATTTCTTCGAAATACTGAAAAAGGCAAAAAACAACAATTATGGGTTGGGCCTCCGGTTCATAGGTTAGTCCCAAAAAATAATATAAAAGTGGAAAATAAAGCCCATTATAGTCCAAAACAATAGATAAAGTAGCATGGAGCAATCAAAAATTATAGATATGTTGGAGATGTATCAGGCATCCCCAAGCATAATTCCTGCTCGTCCTCGAGTAGGTAAATGATAAAAAGAGAATTTTTGATGCGGAGTGAAACTTTGGCATAATTTCAATGTAAATCTTCTTAATCATGGTATGAATATTCAGATCCGAAAGATTCAAGACAAAAGTTCATATTGACAAAAAAATAATAATACTTCGAGCATACTAATCAAAGTAATCATGTCTTCTCAAAATAGCATGGCAAAAGAAAGTTCATCCCTACAAAATCATATAGTTAGGCCATGCTTCATTTTTGTCACACAAAGATGTTCCCAACTTCTATACCCCCGATGACAAGCCAAGCAATTGTTTCATACTTAAATAATCTCAAACTTCTTCAACCTTCACGCAATACATGAGCGTGAGCCATGGATATAGCACTATGGGTGGAATAGAATATGATGATGGGGATTGTGTGGAGAAGACAAAAAAGGAGAAAGTCTCACATCAACGAGGCTAATCAATGAGCTATGGAGATGCCCATCGATTGATGTTAATGCAAGGAGTAGGGATTGCCATGCAACGGATGCACTAGAGCTATGAATGCTCAACAAAAGAAAACTAGTGGGTGTGCATCCAACTTGCTTGCTCACGAAGACCTAGGGCATTTGACGAAGCCCATCGTAGGAATATACAAGCCAAGTTCTATAATGAAAAATTCCCACTAGTATGAACAAGATAACTTATGAGACTTACTATATGAAAAACATGGTGCTACTTTGAAGCACAATATATGAGACTCACTACATGAAGATCAAGGTGCTACTTTGAAGCACAAGTGTGGAAAAAGAGATAGTAGCATTGCCCTTTATATATTTTTTTGGGCCTTTCTTTTTTTTTCTTTTTGGCCTTTCTCTTTTTTTGGGCAATGCTCTAATAATGATGATCATCACACTTCTATTGATTACAACATAAGGATTACAACGTGATACTAGAACAAGATATGAATCTATATAAATGCCTCCGGCGGTGTACCGGGATGGTGCAATGAATCAAGAGTGACATGTATGAAAAATAATGCATGGTGGCTTTTCCACAAATACGATGTCAACTACATGATCATGCAATGGCAATATGACAAAAGTAGAGTATGTCATGATGATGATGAACGGAACGGTGGAAAGTTGCATGGCAATATATCTCGGAATGGCTATGGAAATGCCATAATAGGTAGGTATGGTGGCTGTTTTGAGGAAGATATAGGGAGGTTTATGTGTGAAAGAGCATATCATATCACGGGGTTTGGATGCACCGGCGAAGTTTGCACCAACTCTCAAAGTGAGAAAGGGCAATGCACAGTACCGAAGAGGCTAGCAAAGGCGGAAAGGTGAGAGTGCGTATAATCCATGTACTCAACATTAGTCAAAAGAACTCATATACTTATTGCAAAAATTTAGAAGTCATCAAAAATCAAGTACTATGCACATGCTCCTAGGGGGATAGATTGGTAGGAAAAGACCATCACTTGTCCCCGACCGCCACTCATAAGGATGCACAAGCCAGGTACACTTCATGTTTCAAATTTGTTACACAACTTTAACCATACGTGCATGCTACGGGACTTGCAAACTTCAACACAAGTATTTCTCAAATTCGTAATCACCCAACTAGCACGACTTTGATATTATCACCTCCATATCTCAAAACAATTATCAAGCATCAAACTTATCTTAGTATTCAACGCACTCAAAAGAAAGTTTCACATATCATGAATACCAAGTATATTAACATTAAGAAAATTACCATGCCATTAACGACTCTCAAAATAATCTAAGTGAAGCATGAGAGATCAAGTTTCTTTAAAACAAATCCACCACCGTGCTCTAAAAGATCTAAGTGAAGCACTAGAGCAAAAATCATCACGCTCAAAAAGATATAAGTGAAGCACTATGAGCAAAGCTATCAAGCTCAAAAGATATAAGTGAAGCACATAGAGTATTCTAACAAATTTCAATTCATGTATGGCTCTCTCAAAAGGTGTGTACAGCAAGGATGATTGTGGTAAACTAACAAGCAAAGGCACAAATAATACAAGACGCTCCAAGCAAAACACATATCATGTTGGTGAATAAAAATATAGCTCCAAGTAAATTACCGATGGAAGTGGACGAAAGAGGGGATGCCTTCCGGGGCATCCCCAAGCTTTGACCTTTTGGTGTCCTTGGATTATCTTGGGGGTGCCATGGGCATCCCCAAGCTTAGGCTCTTGCCACTCCTTGTTCCATAATCCATCAAAAGAATTCACCCAAAACTTGAAAAGTTCACAACACAAAACTCAACAGAAATCTCGTGAGCTCCGTTAGAGAAAGAAAACAAAAGACTACTTCAAGGTACTATAATGAACTCATTCTTTATTTATATTGGTGTTAAACCTACTGTATTCCAACTTCTCTATGGTTTATAAACTATTTTACTAGCCATAGATTCATTAAAATAAGCAAACAACACACGCAAAACAGAATCTGTCAAAAACAGAACAGTCTGTAGTAATCTGTAACTAACGCAAACTTATGGAACTCTAAAAATTCTACCAAAATAGGAAATCCTGTAAAATTTGTTTATTGATAAGCAGCAAAAAGAATCAACGCAAAATCACGTTCCTGTGATTTATGATAACTAAATTCGTGCGTGCAAAGTTTCTGTTTTTCAGCAGAATCAAATCAACTACCATCGTAGGTTGTCCTATAGGTTCTACTTAGCACAAACACTAATTAAAACATAAAACCACATCCAAACATAAGGTAGATGGATTATTTATTCCTAAACAGAAGCAAAAACTAAAAACTAAAAATAAAATTGGGTTGCCTCCCAACAAGCGCTATCGTTTAACGCCCCTAGCTAGGCATTGAGATTTCAATGATGCTCACATGAAAGACAAGAATTGAAGCACAAAGAGAGCATCATAAAACATGTGACAAACACACTTAAGTCTAACATACTTTCTATGCATAGGCATCTTATAGGCAAACAAATTATCATAGCAAGCAAAATCTAGCATATGCAAGGAAGCGGAAAGAAACAATAGCAATCTCAACATAACGAGAGGTAATTTATTATCATGAAAATTTCTACAACCATATTTTCCTCTCTCATAATAATAACATGTGGGATCATAAGCAAATTCAACAAAATAGCTATCATATAAAATATTTTCAACATGATCCACATGCATGCAAAGTTGACACTCTTCCGAAATAGCGGGATTAACATTAACTAAAGTCATGACCTCTCCAAACCCACTTTTATCAAAAATCTCATAAGATCGAGTATTCTCCAAATATGCGGGATCTAGAGTTGACACTCTTCCAAACCCACTTAATATTATTGCAAATACTATTATCAATCTCATATTCATCACGGGGCTTAAATAATTTTTCAAGATCAAAAGAAGAATCACCCCAATCATGATAATTGCAACAAGTAGTAGACATAGCAAAACTAGCATCCCCAAGCTTAGGGTTTTGCATATTATTAGCACAATTGACATTAAGAGAATTTATAATAAAATCATTGCAATCATGCCTTTCATCAAAGGAATTATCAAGTATGGGTGCAATAGCAACGATCTCATGTTTAACATAAGGAACTATAGCAAATTCATCTTCATAAATATTGGCATCATGGCCACAAGAATAGCAAGCATCATGTTCATCAAGGGATATTTCAACCAAATCATCGGAATCATCATTATCTATAGATTCATGCATATCATTATTTCCTTCCAAAGCAGCGGTCATTCTCTCAATAAATTCTTTGACACAGACATTATGAGCATAGTTTTCATAGCAATATTTAAGTATGTCAAAATTTTCAGATTCGTAGAGAGTAATATCATACTTTTCAATCAAAGAAGCAACTTCATAAGCACCCTTAAAAGCAACAAATTCTTCAATTTGTTCAATATCATAGTAACTATAAACACCCTTTGCATAAGAAGATAAGATTCCATTATCAATAAACTCACATTGGTAGGGAAGGTGTTTTTTAGGGTTTTCAGAACAACAAGTAAAATCATATTCCCAACATAAATTCCAAGCATAGCATTGCAAACGTTGAATTTGACTCCATAATAGTTTCCCTTTTTTAGATATATGGTGTCGCACATAACAAGCATGCTCATCTAAAGATTTGCCCTCAACTAAGCTAGTCGGGGTTTCAGCATGAGCACATAGGGATCGAAGATGATCCAAGTAGAACACTTTAAGTGGATCCATATCATTAGATTTTCAGCGAGCGAAGATGCAAGCATATAGAAGGCACAAGGAAACACAAACAAAGATACATACGGGAAGAAGGCGAATGAAAAAGAGAGGGCGAATAAATCGGCAAGGGTGAAGTGGGGGAGAGGAAACCGAGAGGCAAATGGCAAATAATGTAATGCGAGAGATAGGGATTGTGATGGGTACTTGGTATGTTGACTTTTGCGTAAGCCTCCCCGGCAACGGCGCCAGAAATCCTTCTTGCTACGTCTTGAGCTTGCGTTGGTTTTCCCCGAAGAGGAGAGGATGATGCAGCATAGTAGCGTAAGTATTTCTCTTAGTTTTTGAGAACCAAGGTATCAATCTAGTAGGAGGTCACGCGCAAGTCCCTCGTACCTGCACAAAATGATAGCTACTCGCAACCAACGCGATTAGGGGTTGTCAATCCCTTCACGGTCACTTACGAGAGTGAGATTTGATAGAGATAATATTTTTGGTAATTTTGGTATAAAGATGCAAAGTAAAAAGTAAAAGCAAAGCAAGTAAATAAAGTGATGGAGATTGATATGATGAGAATAGACCCCGGGGCCATAGGTTTCACTAGTGGCTTCTCTCAAGAGCATAAATATTCTACGGTGGGCGAACAAATTACTGTTGAGCAATTGATAGAATTGAGCATAGTTATGAGGTTATCTAGGTATGATCATGTATATAGGCAACACGTCCGTGACAAGTAGATCGAAACGATTCTGCATCTACTAATATTACTCCACTCATCGACCACTATCCAGCATGCATCTAGAGTATTAAGTTAAAAACAGAGTAACGCCTTAAGCAAGATGACATGATGTAGAGGAATAAATTCAAGCAATATAATAAATACCCCATCTTGTTATCCTCGATGGCAATAATACAATACGTGCGTTGCAACCCTTTCTGTCACTGGGTAAGGACACCGCAAGATTGAACCCAAAGCCATGCACTTCTCCCATTATAAGAACTACCAATCTAGTTGGCCAAACCAAAAAGATAATTCGAAGAGACTTGCAAAGATAACTCAATCATACATAAAAGAATTCAGAGAAGAATCAAATATTTTCCATAGATAATACTGGATCATAAACCCACAATTCATCGGTCTCAACAAACACACCGCAAAAAGAAGATTACATTGAATAGATCTCCACGAGAGAGAGGGAGAACATTGTATTGAGATCCAAAAAGAGAGAAGAAGCCATCTAGCTACTAGCTATGGACCCGAAGGTCTGAAGTAAACTACTCACACTTCATCGGAGGGGCTATGGTGTTGATGTAGAAGCCCTCCATGGTGGATGCCCCCTCCGGCGGAGCTCCGGAACAGGACCCAAGACGGGATCTCGTGGATACAGAAGGTTGCGGCGGTGGAATTAGGTTTTTGGCTCCTCATCTGATCGTTTGGGGGTACGTAGGTATATATAGGAGGAAGGAGTACGTCGGTGGAGCATCAGGGGGCCCACGAGGCAGGGGGGCGCCCCCAGGAGGGGCTCCCTCCACCCTCGTGACCGCCTCTGGCGCTTCTTGGAGTAGGGTCCAAGTCTCCTGCATCACGTTCGGTGAGAAGATCACGTTCCCGAAGGTTTCATTCCGTTTGGACTCCGTTTGATATTCTGTTTCTTCGAAATACTGAAAAAGGCAAAAAACAACAATTCTGGGCTGGGCCTCCGGTTAATAGGTTAGTCCCAAAAAACAATATAAAAGTGGAAAATAAAGCCCATTATAGTCCAAAACAATAGATAAAGTAGCATGGAGCAATAAAAAATTATAGATATGTTGGAGACGTATCAGACCCATCCGTTAGCTTAGCACTATGATCGTTTAGTTTGTTGCTATTGCTTTCATCATGACTTATACATGTTCCTCTGACTATGAGAGTATGAAACTCCCGAATACCGGAGGAACACTTAGTGTGATATAAAACGTCACAACGTAACTGGGTGATTATAAAGATGCTCTAGAGGTGTCTCCGATGGTGTTTGTTGAGTTGGCATATATCGAGATTAGGATTTGTCATTCCGATTGTCGGAGAGGTATCTCTAGGCCCTATCGGTAATGCACATCACAATAAGCCTTGCAAGCAATGTGACTAATAAGTTAGTTGCGGGATGATGCATTAAGGAACGAGTAAATAGACTTGCCAGTAACGAGATTGAACTAGGTATAGTGATACCGACGGTCGAATCTCGGGAAAGTAACATACGCAACAAAGGGAACAACGTATGTTGTTATGCGGTTTGACCGATAAAGATCTTCGTAGAATATGTGGGAGCCAATATGAGCATCCAGGTTCCGCTATTGGTTATTGACCGGAGATGAGTCTCGGTCATGTCTACATAGTTCTCGAACCCGTAGGGTCCGCATGCTTAACGTTCGATGACGATCGGTATTATGAGTTTATGTTTTTTGATGTACCGAAGGTAGTTCGGAGTCCCGGATGAGATCATGGACATGACGAGGAGTCTCAAAATGGTCGAGACATAAAGATTAATATATTGGAAGGTTATGTTTGGACACCGGAAAGGTTTCGGAAAGGTTCGGGCATTTTCCGAAGTACCGGGGGGTTACCGAACCCCCCCCCCCCCCCCCGGGGGGGGGGGGGGGGGTTATCTGGTCTTCATGGGCCCTAGTGGAAGAGAGGAGGAGGCGACCAAGTGGAGGAGCCCCCCCCCCAAGCCCAATCCGAATGGGGGGGGCCTTTCCTTCTCTCCCTCTTCCTCTTTCCTTCCCCTCCTAGTTGGACTAGGAAAAGGGGGAACCTACTCCTAGTAGGAGTAGGATTCCCCCCTTGGGGCACGCCCCATGAGGCCGGGCGACCCCCTCCTCCACTCCTTTATATACGGGGGAGGGGGGCACCCCATAAACACACAATTTGATTTCTTAGCCGTGTCGGTGCCCCCTCCACAATTTCCCACCTCGGTCATATTGTCGTAGTGCTTAGGAAAAGCCCTGCGTCGGTAACTTCATCATCACCGTCACCATGCGGTCGTGCTGAGAAACTCTCCCTCGGCTTCATCTGGATCTAGAGTTCGAGGGACGTCACTGAGCTGAATGTGTGCAGATCGCGGAGGTGCCGTGCGTTTGGTACTTGATCAGTTGGATCGCGAAGATGTTCGACTACATCAACCGCGTTACTAAACGCTTCCACTTTCGGTCTACGAGGGTAAGTGGACACACTCTCCCCGCTCATTGCTATGCTTCTCCTAGATTGATCTTACGTGATCGTAGGAATTTTTTTTGAAATACTACGCTCCCCAACAGTGGCATCCGAGCCAGGTCTATGCGTAGATGTTATATGCACGAGTAGAACACAAAGAGTTGTGGGCGATAATAGTCATACTACTTACCAGCATGTCATACTTTGATTCAGCGGTATTGTTGGATGAAGCAGCCCAGACCGACATTACATTACCACGTTCATGAGACTGGTTCTATCGCCGTGTTTTGCACACAGGTGGCTAGTGGGTGTCTGTTTCTCCAACTTTAGTTGAATCGAGTGTGACTACGCCCGGTCCTTGTTGAAGGTTAAAACAACACACTTGACGAAAAATTGTTGTGGTTTTGATGCGTAGGTAAGAACGGTTCTTGCTAAGCCCGTAGCAGCCACGTAAAACTTGCAACAACAAAGTAGAGGACGTCTAACTTGTTTTTGCAGGGCTTGTTGTGATGTGATATGGTCAAGACATGATGATATATAAATTGTTGTATGAGATGATCATGTTTTGTAACAGTTATCGGCAACTGGCAGGAGCCATATGGTTGTCGCTTTATTGTATGAAATGCATTTGCCATGTAATTGCTTTACTTTATCACTAAGCGATAGTGATAGTAGTAGAAGCAATAGTTGGCGAGACGACAATGATGCTTCGATGGAGATCAAGGTGTCAAGCCGGTGATGATGGTGATCCTGACGGTGCTTTGGAGATGGAGATCAAAGGCACAAGATGATGATGGCCATATCATATCACTTATATTGATTGCATGTGATGCTTATACTTTATGCATCTTATTTTGCTTAGTACGGCGGTAGCATTATAAGATGATCTCTCACTAAATTTCAAGGTATAAGTGTGATACGTCTCCAATGTATCTATAATTTTTGATTGTTCCATGCTATTATATTACCCCTTTTGGATGTTTATGGGCTTTATTTTACACATTTATATCATTTTTGGGACTAACCTACTAACCGGAGGCCCAGCCCGTATTGCTGTTTTTTTGCCTATTTCAGTATTTCGAAGAAAAGGAATATCAAACGGAGTCCAAACGGAATGAAACCTTCGGGAGCGTGATTTTTGGAACGAACATGATCCAGAGAACTTGGAGTGCAAGTCAAGAAGCTTGCGAGGCGGCCAGGAGACAGGAGGGCGTGCCCACCCCCTCTGGGCGCGCCTCTATCTCCTGGGCCCCACAGGCGGCAACCGACGTACTTCTTCCTCCTATATATACCTACGTACCCCTAAAACATCCAGGGAGCCAACGAAACACAATTTCCACGGTTTACCCACCGTAACCTTCTGTATCCGTGAGATCCCATCTTGGAGCCTTCGCCAGTGCTCCGCAGGAGGGGGAATCGACCACGGAGGGCTTCTACATCAACACCATAGCCCCTCCGATGAGTTGTGAGTAGTTTACCACAGACCTTCGGGTCCATAGTTATTAGCTAGATGGCTTGTTCTCTCTTGTTGGATCTCAATACAATGTTCTCCCCCTCTCTTGTGGAGATCTATTCAATGTAAACTCTTTTTGCGGTGTGTTTGTCGAGATCCGATGAATTGTAGGTTGATGATCAAGTTTATCTATGAGAAATATTTGAATCTTCTCTGAATTCTTTTATGTATGATTGAGTTATCTTTGCAAGTATCTTCAAATTATCAGTTTGGTTTGGCCTATTAGATTGATCTTTCTTGCCATGGGAGAAGTGCTTAGCTTTGGGTTCAATCTTGCGGTGTCCTTACCCAGTGACAGAAAGGGTTGCAAGGCACGTATTGTATTGTTGCCATCGGGATAAAAAAATATGGGGTTTATATCATATTGCTTGAGTTTATCCCTCTACATCATGTCATCTTTCTTAATGCGCTACTCTGTTCTTTATGAACTTAATACTCTAGATGCAGGCATGAGTCGGTCGATGTGTGGAGTAATAGTACTAGATGCAGGCAGGAGTCGGTCTACTTGTTGCGGCCGTGATGCCTATATACATTATCATGCCTAGATAATCTCATAATTATTTGCTTTTCTATCAATTGCTCGACAGTAATTTGTTCACCCACCGTAATACTTATGCTATCTTGAGAGAAGCCACTAGTGAAACCTATGGCCCCCGGGTCTATCTTTTATCATATAAGCTTTCAATCTACTTTTATTTGCATCTTTACTTTTTGCATCTATATTATAAAATACCAAAAATATATTTATCTTATCATACTATCTCTATCAGATCTCACTTTCGCAAGTGAATGTGAAGGGATTGACAACCCCTTTATTGCGTTGGTTGCGAGTTCTTTGTTTGTTTGTGTAGGTGCGTGTGACTTTTGAGGAGCCTCCTACTGGATTGATACCTTGGTTCTCAAAAACTGAGGGAAATACTTACACTACTATTGCTGCATCACCCTTTCCTCTTCAAGGAAAACCAACGCAAGCTCAAGACGTAGCAAGAAGGATTTCTGTCGCCGTTGCCGGGGAGGTCTTTGCTCAAGTCAAGACATACCAAGTACCCGTCACAAACTCATCTCCCTCGCATTTACATTATTTGCCATTCGCCTCTCGTTTTCCTCTCCCCCACTTCACCCTTGTCGTTTTATTTGCCCTCTCTTTCCCAATCTTCTCCTCTCTTTCGCTTGCTTTGTTCCCCCTTGCTTTTGTTTGCTGTTATGTCTGAAAATGGGGAGATTATCGTCGATATGGACAATAATGATAACATGGAAAATTCTGAAGCTCCGGCTGAAGAACCCCCTATCTTGCATACTAAAAAGTTTGAATCGGTAGTGGTAACATTATTGGAAAATGTGTTATTCAAGATTTCTTTACTTGTGTCGGTGCTTTACCTTCCATGGGTGGTTCTATTCTTCATAGAACTAGTAGTCTTGCGGATGCTATCACTATGCTTGTAGTTGAACTTGGAAGACAATTTATGCATATGCATCCTTGCATACAAAGAATTTTTCTAGAATTTTCCAATATTGAGCATTCTTCTGTTAAATGCGCTGTTACTATCTTTTTGGCTCATGAGTTTAGATTTATAATAAGAGAGGCCAAAGAAATCTTTGCACACTATAGGGTGGACGCCGGTCGTCCTCCCATAGAGGCGGTCCTCTTTGATCAAGAGGAAATTAGGCGTTTTCATTCTTCGGACTATGTTGCTTTCAATGAAAACCTTAGGAAAAAGGTTCCTACCAATGTCTTGGTTGACAGAATTTCCGAACTTAATAATGATTTTGCTCTTCGAAATAATGAGCTAGGATACTCTCTTGAGTATAGGCTCACAAGATTTTGCCAAAAGAATGCTTTTAGTGATGAATTAGTTGTGCATTATGAAGGGCCAAAGGAGGAACCCGTTCCTCCTGAGATTGATCTTGGGGACTTTTGTCCCTTGAAATTTAGCCCTTTTGATTACTTTTGCTTGCCTCAAAGAAAACTTGCTGCCGAACGTAGAGAATATGAGATGAGTTTTCAAGATCTATCTTATTATTATGGCACTACTTAGATCTATCTTCGCTTTTATGCCTAGCTAGGGGCGTTAAACGATAGCGCTAGTTGGGAGGCAACCCAATTTTATTTGTGTTTTTTGTTTCTGTTCCTGTTTAGTAATAATTTTTGCATCTACCTTCTGTTTAGATGTGTTTTTATGTTTTAATTAGTGTTTGTGCCAAGTAGAACCTATAGGATAACCTATGATGATAGTTAATTTGATTCTGCTGAAAAACAGAAACTTTGCACGCACGAAATTAGTTTTGTTAAATCACAGAAACGTGCTTTTGCGTTTATTCTTTTTGCTGATGATCAATAAAAAAATTGTCCAGGACGTCCTATTTTGGTAGGATTTTTAGAGTTCCAGAAGTTTGCGTTAGTTACAGATTGCTACAGACTGTTCTATTTTTGCCAGATTCTGTTTTTCGTGTGTTGTTTGCTTATTTTGATGCATCTATGGCTAGTAAAATAGTTTATAAACCATAGAGAAGTTGGAATACAGTAGGTTTAACACCAAAATAAATAAAGAATGAGTTCATTACAGTACCTTATGTGGTGGTTTTGTTTTCTTTCACTAACGGAGCTTATAAGATTTCCTGTTGAGTTTTGTGTTGTGAAGTTTTCAAGTTTTGGGTAAAGCTTTGATGGACTATGGAATAAGGAGTGGCAAGAGCCTAAAATTGGGGATGCCCATGGCACCCCAAGATATTCAAGAATAGCCAAAATCCTAAGCTTGGGGATGCCCCGGGAAGGCATCCCCTCTTTCGTCTTCGTTCATTGGTAACTTTACTTGGAGCTATATTTTTATTCGCCACATGATATGTGTTTTGCTTGGAGCGTCGTGTATTATATTAATCTTTGCTTTTTAGTTTACCACAATAGTCCTTGATGTACACACCTTTTGGGAGAAGCCTACTTGATTAGAATTTATTAGAATATGCTATGCGCTTCACTTATATCTTTTGAGCTTGATAGTTTTTGCTCTAGTGCTTCACTTATATCTTTTAGAGCACGGCGGTGGCTTAATTTTGTAGAAATTGCTAGTCTCTCATGCTTCACTTATATTATTTTGAGAGTCTTTTAGAACAGCATGGTATTTGCTATGGTTATAAAATTGGTCCTAGAATGGTAGGTATCCAAGTTGGGTATAATAAAAACTATCATAGGAAGTGAATTGGACGCTATGATCAATTTGATAGTTGATAATTGTTTTGAGATATGGAGGTAGTGACATTAAAGTCATGCTAGTTGGGTGATTATGAATTTACAGAATGCTTGTGTTGAAGTTAGCAAGTCCCGTAGCATGCACGTATGGTTAAAGTTGTGTAACAAATTTGAAACATGAAGTGTACCTGGCTTGTGCATCCTTATGAGTGACGGCCGGGGACGAGCGATGGTCTTTTCCTACCAATCTATCCCTCTAGGAGCATGTGCGTAGTGCTTGATTTTTGATGACTTCTAAATTTTTTCAATAAGTATATGAGTTCTTATGACTAATGTTGAGTCCATGGACTATACACACTTTTACCTTTCCACCATTGCTAGCCTCTTCGGTACCGTGCATTGCCCTTTCTCACCTTGAGAGTTGGTGCAAACTTCGCCGGTGCATCCAAACCCCGTGATATGATATGCTCTATCACACATAAACCTCCTTATATCTTCCTCAAAACAGCCACCATACCCACCTATTATGGCATTTCCATAGCCATTCCGAGATATATTGCCATGCAACTTTCCACCATTCCGTTCATCATCATCATGACATACATTACTTTTGTCATATTGCCATTGCATGATCATGTAGTTGACATCGTATTTGTGGCAAAGCCACCATGCATAATTTTTCATACATGTCACTCTTGATTCATTTACCGGTACACCACCAGAGGCATTCATATAGAGTCATATCTTGTTCTAGTTTCGAGTTGTAATTCATGTGTTGTAATCAATAAAAGTGTGATGATCATCATTATTAGAGCATTGCCCAAAAAAAAGAGAAAGGCCAAAAAAAAGGCCAAAGAAAAAAAGGAAAAAAATAAAAAAGAAGAAAGAAAAGAAAATAAAGAAAATAAATAAAAGGGGCAGTGTTACTATCTCTTTTTCCACACTTGTGCTTCAAAGTAGCACCTTGTTCTTCATGTAGTGAGTCTCATATCTTGTGCTTCAAAGTAGCACCATGTTTTTCATATAGAGAGTCTCATATGTTGTCACTTTCATATACTAGCGGGAATTTTTCATTATAGAACTTGGCTTGTTATTCCTACGATGGGCTTCCTCAAATGCCCTAGGTCTTCGTGAGCACGCAAGTTGGATGCACACCCACTAATTTTCTTTTGTTGAGCATTCATTTATAGCACTAGTGCATCCGTTGCATGACAATCCCAACTCCTCATGTTGACATCAATTGATGGGCATCTCCATAGCCCGTTGATTATCCTCGTCAATGTGAGACTTTCTTTTTTTGTCTTCTCCACACAATCCCCATCATCATATTCTATTCCACCCATAGTGCTATATCCATGGCTCACGCTCATGTATTGCGTGAAAGTTGAAAAAGTTTGAGATTATTTAAGTACGAAACAATTGCTTGGCTTGTCATCGGGGGTGTAGAATTTGGGAATATCTTTGTGTGACGAAGATGAAGCATAGCCTAACTATATGATTTTGTAGGGATGAACTTACTTTAGCCATGTTATTTTGAGAAGACATGATTGCTTTGATTAGTATGCTTGAAGTGTTACTATTTCTTTTATCAATATGAACTTTTATTTTGAATCATTTGGATCTGAACATTCATGCCACAATAAAGAAAATTACATTGAGAATTCTGCTAGGTAGCATTCCACATCAAAAATTCTGTTTTTATCATTTACCTACTCGAGGACGACCAGGAATTAAGCTTGGGGATGCTTGATACATCTCCAACGTATCTATAATTTTTGATTGTTCCATGTTATTATATTACCCCTTTTGGATATTTATGGGCTTTATTTTACACATTTATATAATTTTTGGAACTAACCTACTAACCGGAGGCCCAGCCCGTATTGTTGTCTTTTTCCCTATTTCAGTATTTCGAAGAAAAGGAATATCAAACGGAGTCCAAACGGAATGAAACCTTCGGGAGCGTGATTTTTGGAACGAACATGATCCGGAGAACTTGTAGTGCAAGTCAAGAAGCTTGCAAGGCAGCCAGGAGACAGGAGGGCGCGCCCACCCCCTATGGGCGCGCCCCCTATCTCCTAGGCCCCACAGGCGACACCCGACGTACTTCTTCCTCCTATATATATCTACATACCCCGAAAACATCCAGGGAGCCAACGAAACACAATTTCCACCACTGTAACCTTCTGTATCCGCGAGATCCCATCTTGGAGCCTTCGCCGGTGCTCCGCCGGAGGGGGAATCGACCATGGAGGGCTTCTACATCAACACCATAGCCCCTCAGATGAGTTGTGAGTAGTTTACCACAAACCTTCGGGTCCATAGTTATTAGCTAGATGGCTTTTTCTCTCTTTTTGGATCTCAATACAATGTTCTCCCCCTCTCTTGTGGAGATCTATTCGATGTAAACTCTTTTTGCGGTGTGTTTGTCGAGATCCGATGAATTGTGGGTTTATGATCAAGTTTATCTATGAGAAATATTTGAATCTTCTCTGAATTCTTTTATGTATGATTGAGTTATCTTTGCAAGTCTCTTCGAATTATCAGTTTGGTTTGGCCTACTAGATTAATCTTTCTTGCCATGGGAGAAGTGCTTAGCTTTGGGTTCAATCTTGCGGTGTCCTTACCCAGTGACAGAAAGGGTTGCAAGGCACGTATTGTATTGTTGCCATCGAGGATAAAAATATGGGGTTTATATCATATTGCTTGAGTTTATTCCTCTACATCATGTCATCTTTCTTAATGCGTTACTCTGTTCTTTATGAACTTAATACTCTAGATGCAGGCAGGAGTCGGTCGATGTGTGGAGTAATAGTAGTAGATGCAGGCAGGAGTCGGTCTACTTGTTGCGAACGTGATGCCTATATACATGATCATGCCTAGATAATCTCATAATTATTCACTTTTCTATCAATTGCTCGACAGTAATTTGTTCACCCACCGTAATACTTATGCTATCTTGAGAGAGGCCACCAGTGAAACCTATGGCCCCCGGGTCTTCTTTTATCATATAAGCTTTCAATCTACTTTTATTTGCATCTTTACTTTTTGCATCTATATTATAAAATACCAAAAATATATTTATATTATCATACTATCTCTATCAGATCTGTCTTTTGCAAGTGGCCGTGAAGGGATTGACAACCCCTTTATTGCGTTGGTTGCGAGTTCTTTGTTTGTTTGTGTAGGTGTGTGGGACTTTTGAGGAGCCTCCTATTGGATTGATACCTTGGTTCTCAAAAACCGAGGGAAATACTTACGCTACTATTGCTGCATCAGCCTTTCCTCTTCAAAAAAAACCAACACGAGCTCAAGACATAGCAAAGTGTTCTCCCTGAGTATGCATAGTTGTGACACTTCGTCGTGCCGAGACACCACGTGATGATCAGGTGTGATAAGTTCTACGTTCACATACAACGGGTGCAAGCCAGTTTTGCACATGCAGAATACTTGGGTTAAACTTGACGAGCCTAGCATATGCAGATATGGCCTCGGAACACTGAGACCGAAAGGTCGAGCATGAATCATATAGTAGATATGATTCACATAGTGATGTTCACCATTGAAAGCTACTCCATCTTACGTGATGATCGGACATGGTTTAGTTGATTTGGATCACGCGATCACTTAGATGATTAGAGGGATGTCTATCTAAGTGGGAGTTCTTAAGTAATATGATTAATTGAACTTTAATTTATCATGAACTTAGTACCTGATAGTATTTTGCATGTCTATGTTGTTGTAGATAAATGGCCCATGCTACTGTTCCATTGAATTTTAATGCATTCCTAGAGAAAGCTAAGTTGAAAGATGATGGTAGCAACTACACAGACTGGGTCCGTAACTTGAGGATTATCCTGATTGATGCACAAAAGAATTACATCCTGGAAGCACCGCTAGGTGCAAGACCCACTGCAAGAGCAACACCAGACGTTGTGAACGCCTGGCAGAGCAAAGTTGATGACTACTCGATAGTTCAGTGTGCCATGCTTTACGACTTAGAACCGGGACTTCAACGATGTTTTGAACGTCATGGAGCATATAAGATGTTCCAGGATTTGAAGTTAATATTTCAAGCAAATGCCCGGATTGAGAAATATGAAGTCTCCAATAAGTTATATAGCTGCAAAATGGAGGAGAATAGTTTTGTCTGTGAGCATATACTCAGAATGTCTGGGTACCACAATCACTTGACTCAACTGGGAGTTAATCTTATGGTTGATAGTGTCATTGACAGAGTTCTTCAATCACTACCACCAAGCTACAAAAGCTTCGTGATGAACTATAATATGCAAGGGATGGATAAGACAATTCCCGAGCTCTTCGCGATGCTAAAGGCTGCGGAGGTAGAAATCAAGAAGGAGCATCAAGTGTTGATGGTCAACAAGACCACTAGTTTCAAGAAGAAGGGCAAAGGGAAGAAGGGGAACTTCAAGAAGAACGGCAAGCAAGTTGCTGCTCAAGTGAAGAAGCCCAAGTCTGGGCCTAAGCCTGAGACTGAGTGCTTCTACTGCAAAGGACTAGTCACTGGAAGCGGAACTTCCCAAAGTATTTGGCGGATAAGAAGGATGGCAAAGTGAAAGGTATATTTGATATACACGTTATTTATGTGTACTTAACTAATGCTCACAGTAGCGCCTGGGTATTTGATACTGGTTCTGTTGCTCATATTTGCAACTCGAAACAGGGGCTACGGGTTAAGCAAAGATTGGCTAAGGACGAGGTGACGATGCGCGTGGGAAATGGTTCCAAAGTCGATGTGATCGCCGTCGGCATGCTACCTCTACATCTACCTTCGGGATTAGGTTTAGACCTGAATAATTGTTATTTGGTGCCAGCGTTAAGCATGAACATTATATCTGGATCTTGTTTGATGCGAGACGGTTATTCATTTAAATCAGAGAATAATGGTTGTTCTATTTATACGAGTAATATCTTTCATGGTCATGCACCCTTGATTAGTGATCTATTTTTACTAAATCTCGATGGTAGTGATACACATATTCATAGTATTGAAGCCAAAAGATATAAGTTCAATAATGATAGTGCAACTTATTTGTGGCACTGCCGTTTAGGTCATATTGGTGCAAAGCACATGAAGAAACTCCATGCTGATGGGCTTTTGGAATCACTTGATTATGAATCACTTGATGCTTGCGAACCATGCCTCATGGGCAAGATGACTAAAACTCCGTACTCCGGAACAATGGAGCGAGCAACAGACTTATTGGAAATAATACATACTGATGTATGCGGTCCGATGAGTGTTGATGCTCGCAGCGGGTATCGTTATTTTCTAACCTTCATAGATGATTTGAACAGATATGGGTATATCAACTTAATGAAACATAAGTCTGAAACATTTGAAAAGTTCAAAGAATTTCAGAGTGAAGTGGAAAATCATTGTAACAAGAAAATAAAGTTTCTACAATCTGACCGTGGAGGTGAATATTTGAGTTACGAGTTTGGTCTTCATTTGAAACAATGCGGAATAGTTTCCCAACTCACGCCACCCGGAACACCACAGCGTAATGGTGTGTCCGAACGTCGTAACTGCACTTTATTAGATATGGTGCAATCTATGATGTCTCTTACTGATTTACCGCTATCGTTTTGGGGTTATGCTTTAGAGACAGCTGCATTCACGTTAAATAGGGCACCATCTAAATCCGTTGGGACGACACCATATGAACTGTGGTTTGGCAAGAAACCCAAGTTGTCATTTCTTAAAGTTTGGGGTTGCGATGCTTATGTGAAAAATCTTCAACCTGATAAGCTCGAACCCAAATCGGAGAAATGTGTCTTCATAGGATACCCAAAGGAAACTATTGGGTACACCTTCTATCATAGATCCGAAGGCAAGATTTTTGTTGCTAAGAATGGATCCTTTATAGAGAAGGAGTTTCTCTTGAAAGAAGTGAGTGGGAGGAAAGTAGAACTTGATGAGGTAATTGTACCTGCTCCCTCATTGGAAAGTAGTTCATCACAGAAATCAGTTCTAGTGATTCCCACACCAATTAGTGAGGAAGCTAATGATGATGATCATGAAGCTTCTGATCAAGTTACTACCGAACCTCGTAGGTCAACCAGAATAAGATCCGCACCAGAGTGGTATAGCAACCCGGTTCTGGACGTCATGTTACTTGACCATGATGAACCTACGAACTATGAGGAAGCGATGATGAGCCTAGATTCCGCGAAATGGCTTGAGGACATGAAATCTGAGATGAGATCCATGTATGAGAACAAAGTGTGGACTTTGGTTGACTTGCCCGATGATCGGCAATCCATAGAGAATAAATGGATCTTCAAGAAGAAGACTGACGTTAACGGTAATATTACTGTCTACAAAGCTTGACTTGTTGCGAAAGGTTTTCGACAAGTTCAAGGAGTTGACTGCGACGAGACCTTCTCACCCGTAGCGATGCTTAAGTCTGTCCGAATCATGTTAGCAATTGCCGCATTTTATGATTATGAAATTTGGCAAATGGATGTCAAAACTGCATTCCTGAATGGATTTCTGGAAGAAGAGTTGTATATGATGCAACCAGAAGGTTTTGCCGATCCAAAGGGTGCTAACAAAGTGTGCAAGCTCCAGCGATCCATTTATGGACTGGTGCAAGACTCTTGAAGTTGGAATAAACGTTTTGATAGTGTGACCAAAGCATATGGTTTTATCCAGACTTTTGGAGAAGCCTGTATTTACAAGAAAGTGAGTGGGAGCTCTATAGCATTTCTAATATTATATGTGGATGACATATTGCTGACTGAAAATGATATAGAATTTTTGGATAGCATAAAAGGATACTTGAATAGAAGTTTTTCTATGAAAGACATCGGTGAAGCTGCTTACATATTGGGTATCAAGATCTATAGAGATAGATCAAGACGCTTAATTGGACTTTCACAAAGCACATACCTTGATAAGATTTCGAAGAAGTTGAAAATGGATCAGTCAAAGAAAGGGTTCTTGCCTGTATTACAAGGTGTGAAGTTGAGTGAGACTCAATGCCCGACCACTGCAGAAGATAGAGAGAAATGAAAGTAATTCCCTATGCCTCAGCCATAGTTTCTATCATGTATGCAATGCTGTGTACCAGACCTGATGTGTGCCTTGCTATAAGTATAGTAGGGAGGTACCAAAGTAATCCAGGAGTGGATCACTGAACTGCGGTCAAGAACATCCTGAAATACCTGTAAAGGACTAAGGATATGTTTCTCATTTATGGAGGTGACAAAGAGCTCGTTGTAAATGGTTACGTCGATGCAAGCTTTCACACTGATCCGGATGATTCTAAGTCACAAACCGGATACGTATTTATATTGAATGGTGGAGCTGTCAGTTGGTGCGGTTCCAAACAGAGCGTCGTGGCGGGATCTACGTGTGAAGCGGAGTACATAGCTACTTCAGAAGCAGCAAATGAAGGAGTGTGGATGAAGGAGTTCATATCCGATCTAGGTGTCATACCTAGTGCATCGGGTCCAATGAAAATCTTTTGTGACAATACTGGTGCAATTGCCTTGGCAAAGGAATCCAGATTTCACAAGAAGACCAAGCACATTAAGAGACGCTTCAATTCCATCCGTCATCAAGTGTCAGAAGGGGACATAGAGATTTGCAAGATACATACGGATCTGAATGTTGCAGACCCGTTGACTAAACCTCTCTCACGAGCAAAACATGATCAACACCAAGACTCCATGGGTGCTAGAATCATTACTATGTAATCTAGATTATTGAATCTAGTGCAAGTGGGAGACTGAAGGAAATGTGCCCTAGAGGCAATAATAAAGTTGTTATTTACATTTCCTTATATCATGATAAATGTTTATTATTCATTCTAGAATTGTATTAACCGGAAAATTAGTACATGTGTGAATACATAGACAAACAGAGTGTCCCTAGTATGCCTCTACTTGACTAGCTTGTTTATCAAAAATGGTTATGTTTCCAAGCCATAGACATGTGTTGTCATTTGATGAACGGGATCACATCATTGGAGAATGATGTGATGGACAAGACCCATCCGTTAGCTTAGCACTATGATCGTTTAGTTTGTTGCTATTGCTTTCATCATGACTTATACATGTTCCTCTGACTATGAGATTATGCAACTCCCGAATACCGGAGGAACACCTAGTGTGCTATCAAACGTTACAACGTAACTGGGTGATTATAAATATGCTCTACAGGTGTCTTCGATGGTGTTTGTTGAGTTGGCATATATCAAGATTAGGATTTGTCACTCTGAAAGGATCGAGAAGAGGTGTCTAGAGGGGGGTGAATAGACTCTTAGCAAGAAAAGTTGCAGTTTTTAAATTCTTTAAGTTGAAGTAGAGTTTTACCACAAGTTCAAACATTCACAATACATATCAAGCAAGCATGCAAAGAGTATATGAGTAGCAGAAAGTAAAGCATGCAACTTGCAAGAATGTAAAAGGATGGAGTTGAAGTGTGCAAACGCAATTGGAGACAAGTATGTTTTTGTCATGGTTCTGATAGGTGG
Source organism: Triticum timopheevii (assembly GCA_963921465.1). Taxonomy (NCBI): domain Eukaryota; kingdom Viridiplantae; phylum Streptophyta; class Magnoliopsida; order Poales; family Poaceae; genus Triticum; species Triticum timopheevii. The sequence continues at coordinate 114,835,719 of OY997270.1, forward strand.
TCCTATCGTCCATCCATGTTGATGGAGACTTCAACCCACGAAGGGTAACGGTTGCTCGAGTCCAACGGAGGGCTCCACCCACGAAGGGTCCACGAAGAAGCAACCTTGTCTATCCTACCATGGCCATCGCCCACGAAGGACTTGCCTCACTAGGGTAGATCTTCATGAAATAGGCGATCTCCTTGCCCGTACAAACTCCTTGGTTCAACTCCACAATCTTGATGGAGGCTCCCAAGTGACACCTAACCAATCTAGGAGACACCACTCTCCAAGAGGTAATAGATGGTGTGTTGATGATGAACTCCTTGCTCTTGTGCTTCAAATGATAGTCTCCCCAACACTCAACTCACTCTCATAGGATTGGATTTGGTGGAAAGATGATTTGAGTGGAAAGCAACTTGGGGAAGGCTAGATATCGAGATTCATATGGTTGGATTGGAATATCTTGGTCTCAACACATGAGTAGGTGGCTCTCTCTCAGAAAATAGGTAATGGAAATGTAGGCATGTTCTCATGGATCTCTCCATGAATGAAGAGTGAGTGGAGGGGTATATATAGCCTCCACACAAAATCAAACTGTTACACACAAATCACCAAACTCGGTGCGACCGAATTAGAAAACTCGGTCATACCGATTTAGTTCAAAATGTGAACGTTAGGATATTTGGTGGGATCGACATGATCAACTCGGTGGGACCGATGTGCTAGGGTTAGGGTAAAGCCTTATCTCGGTTGGACTGATTACACAAACTCGGTGGGACCGATTTGGGTAATAAGCACAACAGAGAGTTGGCCGAGCAAACTCGGTGGTACCGATTTCATATTTCGGTGAGACCGAAATTAGTGCAATAGGCAACAGAGAGTTTGCAAGCCCATCTCGGTGAGACCGAGTTCCCATCGGTGAGACCGAATTGATTAGGGTTTCTGGTAGTAGCTATGTCAAGAGAACTCGGTGGCGCCGGATAGAAAGTTTTGGTGGGGCCGAGTTTGACTTTTTGTTTGGGACATATGTGGATGTGAGAAAGTGGTTGAGGGCTTTGGAGCATATCACTAAGCACTTTGAGCAAGCAAGCCATTAAGCAATACCTCATCCCCTCTTAATAGTATTGGCTTTTCCTATGGACTCAATGTGATCTTGGATCACTAAAATAAAAAATGTAGAGTCCTGAGCTTTGAGCTTGAGCCAATCCTTTGTCCTTATCATCTTGAAGGGGTTCCACATCCTCTTGTCCATGCCACTCCACTGTTGGACTTATCTGAAATATACTCAATGGAAGTATTAGTCCAATAAGAGATATGTTGACATTAATTACCAAAATCACCCAGGGAGCACTTGTGCTTTCAATCTCCCCCTTTTTGGTAATTGACGACAACATACATCAAAGCTTTAGATAAAGATATAGAGAATAACAAGTAAAGCTTTGGAAAGACATGTAACATGCACAAGCTCCCCCTATATGTATGCAATGATGTGAATATGGAACATAAGAGCATATGAGTGCATAATCATGACAGAGCAAGCAATGAGTTACATGTATCTTGGCTATATGCATCAGAGCAAAAGATGTGAATATAGGAAATGTACCTTCATGCTCATGAGTCCTTTTTGCAAACAGTACGTACATCAGCAAGAAATCCTCATGCACATGAGTGTGATGCATATACTTACCTTGTGGTCTTGAGTTGGCTTAGAAAGGGATGAACCTGAGTAAACAAGGTTAGATAACACAGATACATCTACTAGCCAGAGCAAACAAAAAGGACCACAAGAGTACCAAGATTGGGATGACCTGTAGAGTGTGAGCACTGGATACTCTTAGATATAGACATGTCCCCAAAGGTAAAGATATGCAATGAATTCGAAGATTTCCTTCCCTTAGATGTCTTGCTCCCCCTGAATCTTGCATGGGATACTGGGAGAAGATAGGGAACAGAAAATCAGAGCAAAGAAAAGTAAAGAAAATCAGAGCAAATGCAAACAACCAAATATGAACATGTGTTTCCCCTCTTAAAGACATGTGACTTCTCTCCTCTTGAACACCAAGCATCTGGGGACTTTGATGTGATTCCTCTTTCTCCCTGTTGAAGAACTCTCTCCCCCTGTCAAAGTGATTAAGCTTTGATGTGATCTCTCTATCCCTCTTTGACATCAATTTCCAAGAAGGGCTCTTCTGGATTTTTGTTACAAATGGCTTTGGTCCTTGAGTCACAGAGCAAAGTAGCATGTTTAATGTGATGCTGGTAGAGGACAAGAATCATTGAGTGGAGCTGGAGAAAAAAAGGAATGCAGGATCAAGTGGCAAGTTGTTTTGTCTGCAGTGAAATCGGTGGCACCGAGTTGTGTGCTTCGGTTGCACCGAAAGGATTCGGTTGGACCGAAAGCAACAGATCGGTGTGACCGAGTTCATCACAGAGAAAGCACTTGTCACCTCAGCTCACTAGGCAAATAAGATCTCGCAAATATTTGCAATGAATTGGATGCAGGGAATGCAGAACAGAAATAAAAAGAAAAGAAATCTAGATGAAGTTTTTTTGAAAGGGGAAACAAATATGCATGAGTCAAATGCAAGAGCACGGAGAAACACAAGAGAACTTCATCTAGAATTGGTCAGCGACAAAGTCACCTATGTTAGAGTATATTGAATTAGGAGTCAAGTGAGATCACTTGATCATAGGTCATACTCATCGTTTAAGCTCAAAATGGGGTTACCATTTTTCGTTAAAGCATTTTGATGTATTCACATCTTGTTGAGTTGCTTTGGCCCATGACTTGGAGTAAAGCTTATCTAAGATGGAATAACATACCTTGGGTGGTGGTGTTGATCTTGATCATGTAGTTGAACTTGTGTGGGATGTTCAAGGTTGATGTAGCTCATCAAAAGTTGGGAGCACCACTTGTAATTGGAGTTCATCTACCTACATGGGTTAGTCTTGCAAGGAATAGCACTTGCGTATCCAAAATGACAATCATGAAACTTGATACCAAATGAGGTTTGATATATAGAATATGTCAAAGGATATGTTGAAGGGTTTCGTGCTTCCTTGTCATCAACCACCGTTTTTAGAGACTTGGTGATGTAGAGATTGCTCAAGATGTGAGTGAGTTGCAATCTCATGGATTCAGATTCATCCAAGTACCTACAAGGGTTAGATAGCATGCAAGGGTGCAAGTATATCCAAGACATATGAATATCATCATAAGAGAAATATCAAGGTTTAGTCAAAGGCTCATGCCTTGCATGTATACAAATGGAGTTCCTACTCCAAGTTTGAAGCATCAATGATGTTCAATTCACCTCTCAACCGGCAAATGCTTTCTCATCAAGTGGCTTGGTGAATATATCCGCCAATTGCTTATCGGTATGAAGATGCTTAAGATCAATATCCCCTTTAGCAACATGATCTCGAATGAAATGATGACGAACTTCAATATGCTTAGTTCGAGAATGTTGCACAGGGTTGTGAGCAATCTTAATAGCACTTTCATTGTAACAAAGCAAAGGAACATGTTTCACATATATGCCATAATTTAAGAGTTTGGGTCATCCAAAGTAATTGAGCACAACATGAACCGGCGGCAATGTATTCCGCTTCGGCGGTGGATAAGGATACTGAGTTTTGTTTCTTGGAAGACCAAGACACAAGAGATCTACCAAGAAATTGACAAGTACCCAAAGTGGACTTTCTATCAACCTTGTCTCCGGCATAGTCCGAGTTGGAATAGCCAACAAGATCAAAAGAGGACCTCTTAGGATACCAAATGCCAAAATTTGGTGTATGTATTAAGTATCTCACTATCCTTTTCACAGCCTTAAGATGACATTCTTTAGGGGCCGCTTGATATTGTGCACACATGCACACACTTAGCATAATATCGGGATGAGAGGCACATAGATATAACAATGAACCAATCATAGAGCGGTAAACTTTTTGATCAACCGGTTCACCATCTTTAGTCAAATCAAGATGTCCACTAGTAGGCATGGGTGTACTCATACCTTTGCATTCTTGCACATTGAACTTCTTAAATAAGTCCTTGGTGTACTTTGTTTGAGAGACAAAGGTACCCTCCTTAGTTTGCTTGATTTGCAAACCAAGAAAGAATTTGAGTTCACTCATCATAGACATCTCAAACTTCTCCGACATTAGCTTTCCAAACATTTCACTAAAATGAGGGCTAGTAGAACAAAATATAATATCATCAACATAAATTTGGCACACAAATAATTCTCCATTAACCCTTTTAGTAAAAAGAGTAGAATCTATTTTACCAATTTCAAAGCCTTTTTAATAAGGAACTTGGTCAAGCATTTATACCATGCTCTAGGAGCTTGTTTAAGACCATAAAGAGCTTTGTGAAGTTTGTAAACATGATCGGGTTTATTAGGATTGACAAAGCCGAGAGGTTGTTTAACATAAACTTCCTCCTCAATTTTACCATTTAGAAAAGCACTTTTAATGTCCATTTGGTATAAAGTGATATCATGGTGATTAGCATAGGCAAGTAAGATGCGGATGGACTCAAGTCTAGCAATGGGGGCATATGTCTCACCGTAGTCCATACCTTCGACTTGAGTGTAGCCTTGGGCGACTAGGCGAGCTTTTTTGTGGACGAATTGACCATCTTCATCTTGCTTGTTGCAAAACACCCATTTGGTAGCGATGATGTTGTGGTTTTTGTCGGGCTTCTCGACCAATGTCCACACTTGGTTTCTCTCAAAGTTGTGTAGCTCTTCATGCATGGCATTTATCCAATCCGGATCTTCCAATGCTTCTTCAACCTTCATAGGTTAAATACTAGAGATGAATGAGTAATGTTCACAAAAGTTGTCCAAATGAGTTTTAGAGCGAGTGATTCTCCCGGTTTGGATATCGTTGTAGATTTGCTCGATGGGGTGGTCTTTGGCGACTCTTGCTCGAAGTCGTGGGAGCTTTTGCTTGGGTCGGGGTGGAACATCTTCTTCATCATCTCCTTCTTCTTCTTGGCCTTCTTCATTGTTGGCGTTGGCGTTCTCTTGTCGCGGTGGAGAAGGAGGTTGTTGATGTTCATCTTGGTGTACTTCCTCGTTTTGTTCGTCTTGGTGTGTCCCACTTGTGGATGCTTTCGTATCAACTCTTGGTTCACCTTGTCGTGAGGTAGTAGCTTCCACTTGGACAGACGAGGTACTCTCCTTCACCTCCATTGGACGAATCTTGCCAATAGACAAGTCTTGGATTGCTTCCGAAGGATCTTTATCTCCGGTGAGAAGCTCGTATGCCATCTTGCCGAGTAGCTTGTGAAGATATAAGCGATTTGTTGCATGACAAGCTGTCTCAACCACTTCTGCCCAAAAGTGTTTTGGAGTCTTGTACTCATCAAGCATCGTTCTTGCCATCTCAATAAGAGTCCGGTTCTTCCTCTCAACAACTCCATTTTGTTGAGGCGTGTACGTAGCCGAGAACTTGTGTGAAATCCCTTCTTCGTCAAGAAAGGTTTCCACATTTGCGTTCTTGAACTCTGTTCTGTTGTTGCTGCGAACCTTCTTGATCTTCACTTCAAATTGATTTTGGGCCTTCCTAGCGAAGTTTTTGAAGATCTTTTGGACCTGCGATTTATCATCAAGAAAGAACACCCACATAAATCTTGAAAAATCATCAACTATGACTAGAGCAAATGAGTTACCACCGAGGCTCTTGTAGGCATTGGGACCAAAGAGATCCATATGAAGTAGCTCGAGCGGTCTTCTTGTGGTCATAATGTTCTTCACGGGGTGACTTCCTCCAACCTGTTTTCCTACTTGACAAGCACTACAAAGTCTATCCTTGTCAAATATAACATCTTTCACTCCAAGGATATGATCACCTTTAATAAGCTTATCAAGATTTCGCATGCCCACATGACCTAACCTTCTATGCCACAACCAGCCTTTTGAGGATTTAGCAATTAAGCAAGTTCTAGGTTGAGCCTTTTTAGTGAAATCGACAATGTAAAGATCACCTCTACGTATACCGGTAAAGACCATTTTATGATTATCTCTATGAAAAACTTGGCAATCTACTTCAGTAAAAAGAACGTTGAAACTGAAATCAGCAAGTCTAGATACTAAAAGTAAATTATACCCAAGAGATTCAACGAGCATGACATTTTGTATGGAGCTATCATGTGAGATGGCCACCTTACCGAGGCCAACCACCTTACCCTTTGAGTTATCACCAAAAGTGACATACTTTCGAGGGCTGTCATTTTCAACAAGCTCATGAAACATATCCTTGTCTCCGGTCATATGATCAGTACATCCACTATCAAGGACCCATTCCTTTCCTCCAGCCATGTAGCTGCGAAGATTGGCCATAAGACCAAAGTGTCTCATCGCATCATCAAGATCATAATCACTATCATCATCCTCATCATAGTATCCATGTTCTATATCGTCTTGTGGTTTATCAACTCCTAGAGAGGGTAATTCATTAGAAGTATGATCGTAACAATGTTCATCTCTATGAATTCTAATGACTTCGGAAATGATATCGCTAATAATTCCAACATCTCCTTTGGCACACATGAGATCACGAAGCTCAAATAGACAATCATCAAAATTAGGATCACTAGTACTCATCTTACTCAAGGCAATAGACTTATGGAGAATTTCGTCTAGATTTTTCAAGGAATAATTTGGGAATCATTCCTCAAGAAATCTCCATATAGTGTAGGCACAATCAAGAGTAGGTAAACATCCAATCAAGTTTCTAGGTAAGCCTCTAGTGATAAGATTAACAGTCCTAAGGTTGCGGATCATGTCAATAGATTCATCAAGGGTAGGATGCAAAGGATCAACATGAGGTGCACAAGGGCTAGTAATGTACTTGTTCAAATGATATTCATTGAAAATCTCAAGCATCTCATTTTTCCACTCATGAAAGAACTCTCCATCAAGAATAGGTACTCTACGTCTAAGACTCCCCAACGTAGACTCATCCATCTTCCTCCATGGTGATTAAACCAAAGCAATGAGACCAAAGCTCTGATACAAATTGAAAGGATCGAGAAGAGGTGTCTAGAGGGGGGTGAATAGACTCTTAGCAAGAACAGTTGCAGTTTTTAAATTCTTTAAGTTGAAGTGGAGTTTTAGCACAAGTTCAAACATTCACAATACATATCAAGCAAGCATGCAAAGAGTATATGAGCAGCAGAAAGTAAAGCATGCAACTTGCAAGAATGTAAAAGGATGGGATTGAAGTGTGCAAACGCAATTGGAGACACGGATGTTTTTGTCGTGGTTCCGATAGGTGGTGCCATCGTACATCCACGTTGATGGATACTTCAACCCACGAAGGGTAACGGTTGCACGAGTCCACGGAGGGCTCCACCCACGAAGGGTCCATGAAGAAGCAACTTTGTCTATCCCACCATGGCCATCGCCCACGAAGGACTTGCCTTAATAGGGTGGATCTTCATGAAGTAGGCGATCTCCTTGCCCGTACAAACTCCTTGGTTCAACTCCACAATCTTGACGGAGGCTCCCAAGTGACACCTAACCAATCTAGGAGACACCACTCTCCGAGAGGTAATAGATGGTGTGTTGATGATGAACTCCTTGCTCTTGTGCTTCAAATGATAGTCTCCCCAACACTCAACTCACTCTCATAGGATTGGATTTGGTGGAAAGATGATTTGAGTGGAAAGCAACTTGGGGAAGGCTAGAGATCAAGACTCATATGGTTAGATTGGAATATCTTGGTCTCAACACATGAGTAGGTGGCTCTCTCTCAGAAACTGGGTAATGGATATGCAGGCACGTTCTGATGACTCTCTCCATGAATGAAGATTGGGTGGAGGGGTATATATAGCCTCCACACGAAATCTAACCGTTACACACAAATCACCAAACTCGGTGTGACCGAATCAAAAAACTCGGTCAGACCGATTTAGTTCAAAATGTGAATGTTAGGATTTTTGGTGGGACCAACATGATCAACTCGGTGGGACCGATGTGCTAGGGTTAGGGTAAAGCCTTACCTCGGTTGGACCGATTACACAAACTCGGTGGGAGCGATTTGGGTAATAAGCACAACAGAGAGTTGGCCAAGCAAACTCGGTGGTACCGATTTCATATTTCGGTGAGACCGAAATTAATGCAATAGGCAATAGAGAGTTTGCAAGCCCATCTTGGTGAGACCAAGATCCCATCGGTGAGACCGAATTGATTAGGGTTTTTGGTAGTGGCTATGTCAAGAGAACTCAGTGGCGCCGGATAGAGAGTTTTGGTGGGGCCGATTTTGACTTTTGGTTTGGGACATATGTGGATGTGAGAAAGTGGTTGAGGGCTTTGGAGCATATCACTAAGCACTTTGAGCAAGCAAGCCATTAAGCAACACCTCATCCCCTCTTAATAGTATTGGCTTTTCCTATGGACTCAATGTGATCTTGGATCACTAAAATAAAAAATGTAGAGTCCTGAGCTTTGAGCTCGAGCCAATCCTTTGTCCTATCATCTTGAAGGGGTTCCACATTCTCTTGTCCATGCCACTCCACTGTTGGACTTATCTGAAATATACTCAATGAAAATATTAGTCCAATAAGAGATATGTTGACATTAATTACCAAAATCACCCAGGGGGCACTTGTGCTTTCACACTCTGATTGTCGGAGAGGTATCTCTGGGCTCTCTCGGTAATGCACATCACTATAAGCCTTGCAAGCAATGTGATTAATGATTTAGTTATGGGATGATGCATTACGGAACGAGTAAAGAGACTTGCCGGTAACGAGATTGAACTAGGTATTGAGATACCGACGATCAAATCTCGGGCAAGTAACATACCGATGAAAAAGGGAACAACGTTATGTGGTTTGACCGATAAAGATCTTCGTAGAACATGTGGGAGCCAATGTGAGCATCCAGGTTCCGCTATTGGTTATTGAACGGAGATGAGTCTCGTTCATGTCTACATAGTTCTCAAACCCGTAGGGTCCGCACGCTTAACGTTCGATGATGATTGGTATTATGAGTTTATGTGTTTTGATGTACCGAAGGTAGTTTGGAGCCCGGATGAGATCACAGACATGATGAGGAGTCTCGAAATGGTTGAGACATAAAGATTGATATATTGGAAGGTTATGTTTGGACACCGGAAAGGTTTCAGATAGGTTCAGGCATTTTCCGGAGTACCGGGGGGTTACCGAAACCCCCCGGGGGGTTAATAGGCCTTCATGGCCCTAGTGGAAGAGAGGAGGAGGCGGCCAAGTGGAGGCGCCCCCCAGGCCCAATCCGAATCAGGGGGGTCTTTCCTTCTCTCCCTCTTCCTCTTTCCTCCCCCTCCTAGTTGGACTAGGAAAAGGGGGAACCTACTCTGAGTAGGAGTAGGATTCCCCCCTTGGGGCGCGCCCCATGAGGCCGGCCGACCCCCTCCTCCACTCCTTTATATACGGGGGAGGGGGGCACCCCATAGACATACAAGTTGATTTCTTAGCCGTGTACGGTGCCCCCTCCACAGTTTTCCACCTCGGTCATATTGTCGTAGTGCTTAGGCGAAGTGCTGCGTTGGTAACTTCATCATCAACGTCACCATGCCGTCGTGCTGACGAAACTCCCCCTCGGCCTCAGCTGGATCTAGAGTTCGAGGGACGTCACCGAGCTGAACTTGTGCAAATCGCGGAGGTGTCGTGCGTTCGGTACTTGATCGGTTGGATCGCGAAGATGTTCGACTACATCAACCGCGTTACTAAACGCTTTCGCTTTCGGTCTAAGAGGGTACATGGACATACTCTCCCCACTCGGTTCTATGCTTCTCCTAGATAGATCTTGCGTGATCATAGGATTTTTTTTAAAATACTACGTTCCCCTACAGCGATGACCTCGGACAACCCACACAGTTTCTAGGAAGAAAACATGTTGGATGAATGAACAATCACACACGACTTCCTCTTGAAAACTATTTGCGTAAGGCCACCTTGTGCAAATATTTTCCACATAAAAAGTGTGTGTGATGGACAACATATGCCACACTATTTCTTCTACACATGCGTGCGTGATGCATTGAATAATGCAAATGATAAAATTGTTAATATCGTCTGCTATGGCATCGCTATCACATACGATTTGATGGGGAAAATTGTGTGTGATGTACATGCAAACGAAAACATTTGTCTGGGATTCATCGTGTGGGATGTACACATAGGAACGGAAACATTCTTCTTGGATTGGCTGTGTGGGATGTACATACAAACGGAAATGTATTCCTTGGATTAATGTGTGGGATGTACGTATGAAGGGAAAAGTTTCTCCGGGATTAACTGTGTGGGATGTACTTACGAACGGAAACGATTGGGCCTGTATAATTGTATGCGATGGCTAGCCCGATCGCACATGAGCTCATTTTGCGCAGCGTGTGTGACCAGAGGGCCTATCCCCGACGGTTTTTGGGTTGTGTGGGAAGGACCCCCTATCGCCCACACTAGGAAGGCGACTGTTTAAAATTCCATCGTGAAAAGGGGTTAAAAATCGTTTGTATAGTAGCTCACTACACCAGTCTCGGTGTGGTGGTGGGGGCGCGGGGTGGGGGCACCGGCTGATCGGGGTGCGGGCGTGGGGGCCGTGGGGTGGGAGGGGTGTGCCGGCTGGTAGGAAGACGGCCACGGGAGGCGCCGGCCGATGGGGGGCACTGGCCGGCAGGGGAGGGGGAGGGCGTTGGTCGGTGAGGAGGGAGCAAAGGAGGGGAGAGTGGCTTAGGGAAAAGAAACAATCGGGGGAATAAGTTTAAGTGGCCGACGCTACCTTTACTAAGCGCTTGTCGGCGCCGCACTTGGAATAGAAATCAACCCTAGATCTAGGTTTTCTTTACCGAGAGGGGCACTCAGAAACGTAATCAAACCTAGATCTAGGTTTTCTTTTACGGAGAGGAGCACCCGAAAAAGTGAAAACTAGATCTAGGTCTTCCACTTTTGCCGAGAGCAACTCTTGGAAAATGACACGAGGGTCGAGCGCCACTCTTGGTAATATCATTGTGCAGGGCCTAGCATGCCGCAAGGACATTACAAAGGATTTCCCATCCCGCTACTGGGCATGATTTCATGTGTTGCCTTGCTGATCTGCAATTTTCGGCAATGAAACCTTAGCAAAGCAATAAATTTCTCAAATATTGCATGCGTGCCCGCAAAATGCGAGGGGCGTGGCATGTGTCATGCGATTGCCTCCTTTGAGAGCACGAGAAGTTTCAAGGCCAACGTAGTAACAGGACCCGCACTTCCTGCACAAACCAGACATGTTCCCTCTTGATACCCAGAGACTAGCTCAGAGACGGTGCGGTTTACAAGCGTCCTCAAGGGAGGCTTATTCGAAAGGCGCCCAAACTTTTACCACACCCTACAGGGGCCATGTGATGACATCATGCCAGCTCTCAAGGAATTTCGGTGTCGTACGATTTTTCAAGGATTTCAACGGTTGCATCAGGCATGCCACCGAGGTACTCTCGGTAACTCGGTGGTAGGTCATGCCCCTCCCTCGTTTGTGCAGGGCCTAGACATGCCACAAGGACATCACAAAGGATTTTCCATGCCGTTACCGAGAAAGTTTGGTCGGCCGCCTTGCTGATCTGCAATTTCCAGCGATGAAACCCTAGTAGAGCAATAAATTTCTCGAATATTGCACGTGAAGGAAATATGGCCTAGAGGCAATAATAAAGTTGTTATTTTATATTTACTTATTCATGATAAATGTTTATTATTCATGCTAGAATTGTATTGATCGGAAACCTAAATACATGCGTGAATACATAAACAAACACCGTGTCCCTAGTGAGCCTCTACTTGACTAGCTCGTTGATCAAAGATGGTTAAGGTTTCCTAACCATGGACACGAGTTTTCATTTGATAAAGGGATCACATCATTAGGAGAATGATGTGATGGACAAGATCCATCCGTTAGCTTAGCATTATGATTGTTCAGTTTTATTGCTATTGCTTTCTTCATGTCAAATACATATTCCTTCGACTATGAGATTATGAAACTCCCGGATACTGGAGGAATGTCTTGTGTGCTATCATACGTCACAACAAAACTGGGTGATTATAAAGATGCTCTACAGGTATCTCAGAAGGTGTTTGTTGAGTTGGCATAGATCAAGCTTAGGATTTGTCACTCCGAGTATCGGAGAGGTATCTCTGGGCCCTCTCGGTAATACACATCATAAGCTTGCAAGCAAATGACTAAGGAGTTAGTCACGAGGTGATGTATTACGAAACGAGTAAAGAGACTTGCCGGTAACGAGATTGAACTAGGTATGAAGATATCGACGATCGAATCTCGGGCAAGTAACATACCGATGGCCAAAGGGAATTACGTATGTTGTCATAACAGTTCAACTGATAAAGATCTTCATAGAATATGTAGGAGCCAATATGGGCATCCAGGTTCCGCTATTAGTTATTGACCAGAGAGGTGTCTCGGTCATGTCTACATAGTTCTCGAACCCGTAGGGTCCGCACGCTTAATGTTCGTTGATGATATAGTGTTATGTGAGTTATATGATTTGATGACCGAATGTTGTTCGGAGTCCCGGATGTGATCGCGGACATGACGAGGAGTCTTGAAATGGTCGAGAGGTAAATATTGATATATAGGACAATGGTATTCGAACACCGAAAGTGTTTCGGTGAAAACCGGATAGTCATCAGAGTACCGGAAGGGGTACCGGACACCCCCGGGATAGTATTGGGCCTATTGGGCCACAAGAGGGGAGCACACCAGCCCACAAGGGGCTGGCGCGCCCCCCATGGCAGCCGGCCAAGTGGGGAAGGAAAGGGGGGAGGATTCAACCTCCCCTTCCTTCTCTCTTCCCCTCTTTCCTTTCTTCTCCGACAAATAAGGAAAGGGGGGGGGGGCACCACTTGGGGAGGACCCCAAGTAGGATTCGACCTACTTGGAGCGCCCTCCTGGCTGCTCCCTTCTTCCTCCTACCTATATATATATGTATGTATATATATATGTGTGTGTGGGGGGGGGGGGGATTCATCCTCCCCTTCCTTCTCTCTTCCCCTCTTTCCTTTCTTCTCCGAAAAATAAGGAAAGGGGGGGCACCACTTGGGGAGGACCCCAAGTAGGATTCAACCTACTTGGGGCGCCCTCCTGGCTGCTCCCTCCTTCCTCCTACCTATATGTGTGTGTGTGTGTGTGTGTGTGTGTGTGTGTGTGTGTGTGTGTGTGTGTGTGTGTGTGTGTGTGTGCGTGGGAGGGGGGGGTGCCTAGCACACCCCAGACAATTGCCTAGCCGTGTGCGGTGCTCCCTCCATCGTTTACACCCCCGGTCATATTTTCATAGTGCTTAGGCGAAGCCCTGCGGAGATCACTTCACCATCACCGTCGCCACGCCGTCGTGCTGACGGAACTCATCTACTACCTCGGCGTCTTGCTGGATCAAGAAGGCGAGGGACTTCACCGAGCTGAACGTGTGTAGAACGCGGAGATGCCGTGCATTCGGTACTTGATCGGTTGAAGCGCGAAGAAGTTCAACTACATCAACCGCGTTGTGAAACGCTTCCGCTTACGGTCTACGATGGTACGTAGACACACTCTCCCCCTCGTTGCTATGCATCTCCGTGGATAGATCATTGCGGGTGCGTAGAAAAAATATTGTTTTCCATGCAACGATTCCCAACAGCAGGTGTGCCCGAAAAAATGTGGAGGCGTGGCATGTGTCATGGGATTGCCTCCTCTGAGGGCACGAGAAGTTTCAAGGCCAACGGAGCAACAGGACCCACGCTTCCTGCACAAACTGGGCAAGTTCCCTCTCGATACCCATCGACTAGTTCGGAGACGGTGCGGTTTACAAGCGGCCTCAGGGGAGGCTTATTTATAACGCGCCCAAAGTTTTACCACACCCTACAGGGGCCATTTGATGACACCGTGCGAGCTCTCGAGGAATTTCGACATTGTACAATTTTCCGAGGATTTCAAGCGGTTGCATCAGGCTTGCCACCGAGGTACTTTCGGTAACCCGGTGGCAAGGCATGCCCGTCCCTCATCTGTGCAAGGCCTAGGCATGCCGCAAGGACATCACAAAGGATTTCCCATGCCGCTACCAGGAAAGTTTGATGGAACGCCTTGCAGATCTGCAATTTCCGGCGATGAAACCCTAGCAGAGCAAAAAAAAATCTCGAATATTGCACGCGTGCCCGAAAAATGTGGGGCATGGCACCTGTCATGCGATTGCCTCCTTTGAGAGCACGAGAAGTTTCGAGGCCAACGAAGCAACAGGACCACACTTCCTGCACAAATCGGACACGTTCCCGAAAAATGTGCGGTTTACAAGTGGCCTTAGGGGAGGCTTATTCGAAAAACGCCCAAACTTTTACCACACCTTACATGGGCCATGTGATGACACCGTGCTAGCTCGCGAGGAATTTCGGCATCATACGATTGTCTGAGGATTTCAATGGTTGCATCAAGCATGCCACCGAGGTACTTTCGGTAACCCGGTTCTCCCTCGTCTGTGCAAGGCCTCTGTGCAAGGCCTAAGCATATGCCGCAAGGACATCACAAAGGATTTCCCATGCCGCTACCGGGAAAGTTTGATGGGAGCCTTATCTTTACCGAGAGCTACTCTCAGCAACTGTTGCCTTAGCGAGAGCAGCACTCTGTACAGGTACAGTTGAATAATAAAGCCACATATTATTAATTATGAACACCGAAGTTTAATTCAACTGTTGGACTATCGGACAATGTATAGAGGTAGGCGAGGTGGAACCAAATAGGCAACAGTTAATTTTCCGAGAGCTGCTCTCGGTAAAGAAGTCAAACCGTGGTCGTGCCGTTAACCGCCGCCGGATGTGCCACGTGGCAGAACATTGTCGTGCGGCACTGCTTGGCTCTCGGCAAATAGTGCCTTTGCCGAGTGTTGCCTTTTTGCTGAGGTCTACTCTCGGCAATATCATGTGTTTGCCAAGGTGCTCCTTTTGTCGAGAGTCACGCTCAGCGTCTCTTACTTTGCCGAGTGCGCGCGTTTTGGCTCTCGGCGAAGAGCCTGGCACCCGGCATATACGAAAATTCCAGTAGTGTCATCCATTTCTAAATATAAATCTTTCTAAAGATTCCCCTACAAACAATATACGGATATATATAGACATATTTTAGAGCATATATTCACTAATTTTGCTTCGTATGTGGTTCATAGTGAAATCTCTAAAAAGACTTGTATTTAGGAATGGAGGGAGTAACATGCATGCATGTTCACCCAACAGAAGGAAGACAACAACCACAGGTATACACAACATGTAGCAAGATAAGATACCCATGTTTCAGGCTCATTTCACTTCACTGCCTGCCTGTGAACCAATCCCTTTACAAGATTTTTGTCTTGCTGAGCCAATTGTAAATAAGTTGATATATTGATCGCTGCAGGCCTCATATACTCTGCACTATTCACAAGCCTAGCTAATAATTAACATCATGTAGTACAGACGAACCATGCCGGTGATGACAAGTGGTACGCTGTACTCTGCGTGGCTAGCTATCAGCAGGAATTTAACATAAACATCCTTGGATCCATGAAAGTTCTTGCCTCCTTAATCTGCTACTCCTCCTTCCTCATTTCACAACTCCTGGCAAGCCAACAAAAATGGTGGAGAGTGCATTAAGGCTCTAGCATACCAGTGCAGTAACTAATAAGATGGAATGGAATCGACAGGAGGAGATTAAGAAAGCAGATTAACTATATACACTGATAAGGGACAACGAATAGTACCTTTGCATTGAAATGTTTGTCTCCATCCTGTAGGGTTCACTTGTGTAAAATATGTGACATGTCCTTTTATTATCTGCAGAATAAATTATCTGAGAGTATTATGCAAGGTCACTAGAACATGGCCTCATATATACTATATTGAACATACAGGTTAGGCAACGATGAACATGTAAATAAAATAAAATTCCTGACCTGCAGTTTGCTTTTATCGGCCTTCCGGATGTAAAATATCTGAAAATATGTCTCCCTGTGCAGCGATGTCAGTTATTGAGTGGGTTGATGATTTGTATGAGTTCACTAGACTGATGATCTGAAGAGACGATGGCCCCCTGGCATAGTTGTTACTGTCCTGCACCCTGAGTGCGACCTCCAGATTCTGGAGTACATCACCCATTGATGGCCTATCGATGCTACGATGAGCAACACATTTCTCCGCTAGCTCTGCAAATATCCTGAGGCATTTTGGGGTGATCTCCTCCTTAACACAGGGGTCAATAATCTTCTCGAGTACACCTTTTTCTTGGCAAGATAGCGCCCAGTCACGCAAGCTCACTTGCTCGTCCGGGAGCTCAGTGTTTATCACAGGGCGTGCACACAGAATCTCCAACAACACGACCCCGAAGGAGTACACATCTGATTTTTTGGTGAGACGTCGCAGCAGGAAGTATTCCGGATCAAAATATCCAAAGGAGCCCTTCACTGCGGTGCTCACATGCGCATTGTCAATGTCTGTACATGCCCTAGATAGACCAAAGTCAGAAACTTTCGCCATTAACCTATCATCCAGTAGGATGTTGGTGGTCTTAATGTCGCGGTGGATGATTCCTTGCTCTGTACCAGTGTGGAGGTAATGCAGCCCTCGGGCTGCACCGATGCAAATATTAAGGCGCTGCTTCCATGATAGTGATGGGTTTCTGGTGCCGTACAGATGCTCACGCAGTGTTCCATGAGGCATGTAGTCATAGACCATAATCATCTCATTCTTGTCCCTGCAGTAGCCAATCAAAGATACAAGGTGGCCATGGCGGAAATGGCACAGCATCTCGAGTTCAGTCTGGAACTCATGAATGCCTTGTTGGGATTCCTGGTTGAGTCGCTTGATCGCCACCTTTGTCCCTCCATCTATCTCACCGCTGTAGACGCTCCCAAAACCGCCTCTGCCGATGATATGTGCTTCATCAAAATCTTTGGTGGCAAGTTGAATTTCTTCAAATGAGAAGTGATGGACAAGATCACATGTGGGACGATTCCGATATGCATAGCTGGTTTTGCAAGAAATCTTCACGACCTTCTTCCGTCTGCAGATAACACACATACTGAAAAGAACAATCAACATCAAAGCAAATCCGCCACCGATGGCTGCTAGTATGTCACCTTTGGATTTTCGTACACCGCTAGACAGCCTATTAGGATCCACATCAAGCTTTTGTGGAATTGGAGGATTGAGCTCAGCAAGATTGTTCGATCCGTGACCCTGTAGCTTAAAGACCTCAAGACCATTCAGTATTGCATCATAATATTGTTATCTACTTGAAATATAAGGGTGCAGTGCAATCCACATGTCCACCTGACCAGAACCACTAGCCACGATAACATAGTCTTTGTATATTGGTCTACCAATTCCTCCGCTCCAGAAGATTACATCCATGGGGTCACACGCTGTCTGGTTGTTGATGTAGATGTAGAAAGTCCTCTGATTTTGCAAGGTAAAAGTAGACTGAATCTCACAGAGATGGAACCTTAGGAGGTACACGAATCCGGCATCAACCGGCAAAATCCATGTAAGGTTGTAGTTGAGGTTGAGCTGTGGATCTGGCCCCATCGACCGAGCTGTACCATAGACATCAAGTGGCGCTGTGTAATTCAGCACTGCGGGTGTATACATGATGGTCACATTAGGATCTTTGGAGTAGGTCACCCCATAGCCGGCACCATATATGTATGGGGAATCATCGTCCCATGAGCGGTAATAGCCCGTGTCATCTTTCGGGGAAATGGCTTGGCCCCCGACATTGAGCCGGTACATAGTCTGGAAGCCTGTGTCAGCGAAAAATGTGAATGGTGCTATGTAATCACCATGGACAAAAGTTGCGTCAGGTGTTGTGAAGATGTCAGGCGTGGGCACAATCTCAATGCCATTGATAAATGCATATGAACCATTCTGAAATGCTGATGGTGAAAAGGTGAGGTCCAAGCTATGTGAAGAAACATTCAACGAGAACTCACGGACAAGGTAGGCATAATTGATTGCTTGAGCTGTTTGCGAAGCATTGAAACCATTTAAGAGGACAAGATTTTCTGCCATGACACCAAAAATGGCATCGGGGGTAACATAGTTTCCATAAGCAACTGGATAGAAGTAAAGACGTAAGAACATGCGGCCTGGTCTAACGGGGAAGGAATAGGTGTAATTTGAAGTGAAGATGCGTGCAGTCATGTACGGGACCATGGAGGGGAGGGAAGGGTCTTGGTATGAAGCACTGGCTGCAACTCCTTCCACAGATGGTGTGAACTTGGAGCCGTTGTCCCCGTCCCAAGTACGACCACCACTATCAACCTCTTGCCCTGATCCTCCGCAATTTAGGAGGATGAGGCCAGAGTCCATGGAATCATTATCAGCCACCATGGCAATTGGAAAGAGAACTAACAACATGAGGGTACCTGGTAGGGTTGGGAACACCATTATATTGCGGTGATTGGTATACCATGGAAAAAGAATGGAGATTTCAGTTTTACTACAGGGTGTCTCTAGGAGCAGTTGCATAGTACAAGAACGTTGTGATTTTCTTGATGGGATTTGGAGCGAGAAAATGTGAAAAAATGGAGGATAGTGCTCTTGTTTAGTGACAAAGATACACCTAGAGAGCCACACAACCTGCAAGCATAGAAAAAAAAGTTATCCAGTAGACTGAATCATGGAAATATGAACATCAGCTGATGGATGCAAAGCAGAACATCCACGTCTTTGAGTAACAAAACAATACTAATAATTGCAAGAAGCTTAGCAAAATGAATCTTCTTGCTAGGATCGTGGATGAAAAGAGTAAACTTGGCCAAACTAGGAGTGAAAACTAGACATATTGGAAGCCCAAAAATGCATATCAAGTAGGATAAAGGAGCAGAAAAAGATTGAGAACAGGGATTCCTTTCATGGTTACCTGAAGGAGCAGGAAGTCCGATCGAGCTCGTGTGTGAGGACTGAGGAGAGATCAAGGCCCGAGCATGGGCGCCACCAAAGTCGAACATGTATGCACTGTCCGCCTGAACGACCTAGCAGGCTAGTATCAAGAAAGCATATGTATGAAGTTGCTCTGTTTCTTTCTCCCATTTGAGAAAAATGGCAGCTCCAGCCCACATCGTAGGCGCTGTAGCTGGGAGACTTTCTGCGCTGGCGGGATTGACCAAGCATGCATGCATCCATATATTGATGTGCTAATTTTCCTATTAATACTTTGACCAAGGTATTTATTGATGTGACCAGGTCTTTCGTACTAATTTTTTTTGTGTGTGTGAACACAGGACTTTGGTAGGTGCTGTAGCTTTCAGCGTTGGCACGAATCAGAAAAAGAAACAAAGCGAACTTTTAGAGAAGATAAATTGGATCAACAGTACTGAAAGAGTGGTGTTTGTCGAGTGTCATGGTCTGAATTAATAATCTTGATTATCTTCTTCGCTGAGGCGAGGCATACGATCTTTTTATGAGGTGAAGCAAGGCATACATACCCATTAACTGTTTTCTAACACTATGGTGGTACGTAGCAAGAAATAATATTTGGTCGAGAGGCGGCAATGAATATTGTCTTGCTTTTCTTCTTTGCTGAGGCGAGGCATATCATGAATTCTGTGTGAATTGATGCTCTTCTTCTGAGGTGAAGCAAGTCGTATGTCCTCTGGATCTGGTACTGGTAGCTTTGCTTCTTTTTACCTTTCTTTTGGTGTGTGGTGCACTTTGTGGGGCTGTAGATTCCTTCTTCTTCTTCTTCTTCCACACTAAATTTCATCATACCAATACAGCTACACATTATCTCGCTAAAGCCTAAAGAAAAACAAAATATTATACCCTATGTTTTTTTTCTATTTTTG
Organism: Triticum timopheevii; assembly: GCA_963921465.1. Classification (NCBI taxonomy): domain Eukaryota; kingdom Viridiplantae; phylum Streptophyta; class Magnoliopsida; order Poales; family Poaceae; genus Triticum; species Triticum timopheevii. The sequence goes on from OY997270.1 coordinate 114,855,519, forward strand.
CTTGTTTTCAGACCAGAACGGTCAGATAATTTTGTTTACAAAACCATCCATAATGACACTAGGGAGTAGGGAATAGAGATATGAATCCTTGACGCCACTAGCTTAATATTCTCTCTACTTCTGGAATTGTGGTAACCTCTGCCATTACCCATTAAATGTTTTCTAACACTATGGTGGTACTCCCTCTGTAAACTAATATAAGAGCGTTTAGATCACTACTCCCTCTGTAAACTAATATAAAAGCATTTAGATCACTATTTTAGTGATCTAAACGCTCTTATATTAGTTTACGGAGGGAGTACTATTTTAGTGATCTAAACGCTCCTAAACGCTCTTATATTAGTTTAAGGGAGTACATAGCAAGAATGTTATTTAGCGTTACTCAGTAATTGCAATTTAGCGGGACTAGGTGTGGTGCTTCAGAGCACAAATACCCACGGGAGTTTTCATTAAAAGCAACTGTCGAATGCGGAGTCGGTTTTGCCGATGATAGAAGTGCTTGCTGCTAGAGCGCTCCAGCAGGAAGATGCTACCTTGCTATCTGACAGTCAAGTAGTACATGTTCAGGCTTCCTATCTGACAGTCAGGTACCTTATTCAGGCTTCCTATTCGACCGGCGCTAGCCAGCCGAGCCCCTCGATCTGTTTGCTGCAAGAAGATAGAAGGCTACGAAGAAGATGAAACCTTGCGAATTGCCCAATACTCCAAAGTGTATGACACCTGATTCTCCCTCATCCTCTCTCGTTGCCAGTCCCCCGGCCGGCCGGCTGGCCACTCCGCCGCGGCACTATGGGGATCGTACGGCTATGGAGCGACGGAGGATGGACGGAATCGCCGGCGTTCTCCCGGATTGGGGATCGGCTCGCTCGGCCGTCGGGGGAGCCGAAGCAGAGGCGGCCGTCGTCGGATCTCGCTTGGGCTTGGGCCAGGGACAGGCCTCGTGGTACGGCAAATAAAAAAAAAGGGTTTTCTCTTTCGATGTTTGATTCTCACAACGAAATGTCTCTCAAATTGAGCGTCCAATTTATGAACCGTTTCACTGTTATGATACTCGCATCAATTATTTAACGGAAACACTAACGCCCACACGTGTGGGCGTTCTCCAACTCGCCCATACGCTTGGATGGTCGTTGATTGTCTTTTGCACGAATCTTGACACGAAAAGGTGAATTTGGTGTGCCACGTAGGACGGGGCTGGTGTGTGGGCGTTGGAGAGTTTGCCCACACGCCCCGCATCACGCTGTTGGGCGAACTAGTTTTTGCCCACACAGTCACCACCTAGTCCATGTGCATGTGGGCGAACTGATTTTCGTCCACACGACACTCCTACGTTGTGGATGGCAACTGCAGTTACACGAACGTGGCAACTAGGTAAACAAACATGGCAACTGTGATTCTTTTGCTAGACGGCAACTGCAGTTGCGCGTACGTGACAACCAGATAAACACACATGGCAACTGTGATTAACTATACATGGTAACTATGATTGGACCACACGTGGCAACCAGGCAAACACACATGGCAACTACTATTTGACCATGTGTGACAAGTAGTTAATCACACACGGCAACTACAGTTTGATTACATGCGGCAACTACCATAAATTAGACATGACAACTATAGTTAATCAAAACAGATAGAGTTGCCATGCTTTTACAACTATACTTGTCATCCCGGATAACTACATCTGCCAATCAGGATGGCAACTAAATCCTCATCCTGCGAGTACCTAGCATAGCTGCGCTAGGACATGTGGGCATTTTTGCTTCGTGCCACACGCGCGGGATGGAGATGAGTAGTACTTATTGGGCGTGTGGCACGAAGTAGCCACGCCCACACGTGTGGGCAATTCTAATGTCCACCCACACACAACCCGTGTGGGCTACCTCCTGCTCACACCAAACACGGTGTGTGGCCAAACCCTTTAACGCCCACATGTGTGGGCGTTATCGGCGTCCTTATTTTAAAGTTAGATGCTATATTTATAGAGTTCATTAAAAAAATCAAACATACTTCCAAAACCATATATTTATGCTTCATGCGGTAATACCAACACACTTGTTTCTTTTTAGATGGAATAAAGGTCTTCCCGCCTAGCCCCCGTTCCGGTGATGCGTCTTGCATCATCGGTGGGCATGTGGAGTTGTGTCTTCGGCGGATCTGTCTTTGATGGATTTGCTCGGATCTGTTCGTCGTTTGTTTTCGTTCGTGTGTTTTCAGATTGAATCCTTTTGATCTACACTCTTCATCCGCGGCGGTTGCTGGTCTCGTGCGTTGATTCTACGGGCCCTTAGCACGATGATTTCTCGACTGTCTACTACAACAAGGTTTGCCCGGCTCCGGCGAGGGAGGGGCGATGACAGCGGCGCGCGTTCGGTTCGCTTCAGTGCTTGTAGTCGTCGCTAGGTGGTCTACGGATCTGGATGTAATTTTTATTATTTCTAGTGTTCGTTGTACTACCATGATTGAAGATGAATAGATTGGAAGTTTTTCCCGCAAAAAAATAATACCAATACACTTGTACTTCTCCGTAAAAAAAATTTTGCGGGTTAAAGGGCAGACCCTCCCCTAGCTGCGATCCATCGTCCGTCTCGCGCTCGGCAGCAGGACCGAGCTCGTCTCGCGCCCGACAGCAAGACCGACCCCGTTCGCGCCCAGTGCCGTTGGACGGGTCGATGGAGGCCAGTTTTGGCTAGCCTATTGGGTCTCGCCGCTGGGACCGCCCAGTGGTGCGAAAGGCGGGTCCTTTCTGCTCGTTTCTTTGGTTGGGGTAGCGGCGGGTCTCGGTTGAGGTGGTATCAAGGGCTTGGAGGCCGGGTCGACGACCCTGGTGGTGGCTCTGCGGTGCTCATGGGCAAAGCCCGTGGCTCGGTCCTGTCCTATGGCCATGGCCATGTGGATGGCGTGGCACTACAAGAAATATGTTAACTTGTGACCTTCTCTTAGTGATCGTGGGTAAATTGATCGTAATTGTACGACCATTTCAATCCAGTTGGTCGTAAGCTACTTGAGAGGTGATACGTCTTCGTCGTATCTATAATTTTTGATTGTTCCATGCCAATATTCTTCAACTTTCATATACTTTTGGCAACTTTTTATACTATTTTTTGGGACTAACATATTGATCCAGTGCCCAGTGCCAGTTCCTGTTTGTTGCATGTTTTATTTTTCGCAGAAACCCAATATCAAACGGAGTCCAAACGGGATAAAAACGGACGGAGAATTATTTTGTAATATTTGTGATTTTTGGGAGGAAGAATCAACGCGAGACGGTGCCCGAGGGGGCCACGAGACAGGGGGGCGCGTCCCAGAGGGGCAGGCGCGCCCTGGACTCTTGTGGGCACCCCGTAAGGCGGTTGATGCTCTTCTTTTGCCGCAAGAAAGCTAATTTTATGAGAAAAATCTCACCCCAATCGGAGTTACGGATCTCCGGATATAAAAGAAACGGTGGAAGGGCAGAATCTGAGAACGCAGAAAGAGAGAGAGAGACAAAGAGATAGATCCAATCTTGGAGGGGCTCTCGCCCCTCCCACGCCATGGGAGCCAAGGACCAGAGGGGAAACCCTTCTCCCATCTAGGGAGAAGGTCAAGGAAGAAGAAGAAGAAGGGGGCCCCTCTCCCCCTTGCTTCCGGTGGCGCCAGAACGCTGTCGGTGGCCATCATCATCACCGCGATCTTCACCAACACCTTCGCCATCTTCACCAACATCTCCATCACCTTTCCCCTTCTATATACAATGTTCCACTCTCCCACAACCCGCTGTACCCTCTACTTGAACATGGTGCTTTATGCTTCATATTATTATCCAATGATGTGTTGCCATCCTATGATGTCTGAGTAGATTTTCTTGTCCTATTGGTGATTGATGAATTGCTATGATTGGTTTGAGTTGCATGTTTTATTATTGGTGCTGTCCTATGGTGCTCTCCGTGTCGCGCAAGCGTGAGGGATTCCCGCTGTAGGGTTTGCAATATGTTCATGATTTGCTTATGGTGGGTGGCGTGAGTGACAGAAGCACAGACCGAGTAAGTAGGTTGTTTGCGTATGGGATAAAGGGGACTTGATACTTTAATGCTATGGTCGGGTTTTACCTTAATGATCTTTAGTAGTTGCGGATGCTTCCTAGAGTTCCAATCATAAGTGCATATGATCCAAGAAGAGAAAGTATGTTAGCTTATGCCTCTCCCTCAAATAGAATTGCAATAGTGATTATCGGTCTAGTAACGTAGTCAATTGCTTAGGGGTAATTTCACAACTCCTACCACCACTTTTCCACACTCGCTATATTTACTTTATTGTTTCTTTATCTAAACAGCCCCTAGTTTATATTTACGTGTTCTTTATTATCTTGCAAACCTATCCAACAACACCTACAAAGTACTTCTAGTTTCATACTTGTTCTAGGTAAAGCGAACACTCAGCGTGCGTAGAGTCGTATCAGTGGCAGATAGGACTTGAGAGAATATTTGTTCTACCTTTAGCTCCTCATTGGGTTCGACACTCTTACTTATCGAAAGAGGCTACAATTATCCCCTACACTTGTGGGTTATCAAGACCTTTTTCTGGCGTCGTTGCCGGGGAGTCATAGCGTGGGGTGAATATTCTCGTCTGTGCTTGTTTGCTTTATCACTAAGTAGTTTTTATTTGTTGTACTTAGTTGTTTTCTATCTTTAGTTATGGGTAGGAAACGCAAAATACCAAAAAAATTAGTTGTACCTACTGAACCAATGGTTGAAGAACCACTCAAAATCTATCACACTCCTGAAGCTTTTTACTTGGATCATCTTCGATCCCTTTGTGTCCGTGCTGAAATCCCCACTAGCTTAGTTGAGGGCAAATCTTTAGATGAGCATGCTTGTCATGTGCGACACCGTATATCTGAAAAAGGGAAACTTTTACTGGATCAAATTCACCGTTTGCAATGCTATGCTTGGAATTTATGTGAAATATATGATGTTACTTGTTGTTCTGAAAACCCTAAGGAACACCTTCCCTACCAATGTGAGTTTAGTGATAATGGAATAGTATCTTCGTATGCTAAGGATGTTTATAATTACTATGATGTTCAACAAATTGAAGAATTTGTTGCTTTTAAGGGTGCTTATGAAATTGCTTCTTTGATTGAAAAGTATGATGTTACTCTCTATAAATCTGAAATTTTTGCCATACTTGAATATTGTTATAATAATTATGCTTCAAAAATGCCTATGTTAAACCATATATTAAGGACTCCTCCGCTGGCCAACAAGAGACTAATATTTTGCAGGAGCCTATGGAAGAAGAAATTGATGAAACTGTGAGCTCATTGGATGAAAAAGATGATGAGGAGAGTGAAGAACAAAAGGAGGAAGAGCGGATTAGCTACCCGTGCCCACCTTCTAATGAGAGTAACTCTTCAACTCATACATTGTTTAATTTCCCTTCGTGCTTACCGAAGGATGATTGCTATGATGATTGTTATGATCCCGTTGATTCTCTTGAAATATCCCTTTTTGATGATGCTTGCTATGCTTGTGGCCAAGATGCCAATATGAATGATGCTTATGGAGATGAACTTGCTATAGTTCCTTATGTTAAACATGAAATTGTTGCTATTGCATCCACGCATGATAGCCCTATTATCTTTTTGAATTCTCCAAACTACGCTATATCAGAGAAGTTTGTGCTTATTAAGAACTATATTGATGGGTTGCCTTTTACTACTACACATGATGATTTTGATAGATATAATATGCATGTGCTTGCTGCTCCTATTTTCAATTATTATGAGAGAGGAACTATATCTCCACCTCTTTATGTTTCCAATATGATAAAATTGCAAGAAACTGCTTATACTATGCATTGGCCTTTATTTGGTGTGCATGAATTGTTCTTTTATGACATGCCGATGCATAGGAAGAGAGTTAGACTTTGTTGTTGCATGAAATATGTTAATTTGTGCTCACTACTAAATTACAAATCATTGTTAATTAAAATTGGCTTTGATATACCTTGAGATCCGGGTGGATCCACTACTTGAGCACTATATGCCTAGCTTAATGGCTTTAAAGAAAGCGCTGCCAGGGAGACAACCCGGAAGTTTTACAGAGTCATTTATTTCTGTTGAGTGCTTTTATAAAGTTTAAAATAAAAAAAAATAAAGAGGGGGACCCAAAACTTTTCAAAAAGGAAAGTGAAAGTGAGAAAGACAACCATTGTTGAAGTGGGAGCTAGCCTTGAACTTTGTTCATGCTCACGGAAACTTTGTAAATCTTAATTACAGAAACTTTTCATCAAAAATAATTATCCCCTTGTACAATTCCATTGTATTATAAAAATAATGTGCCAAGGTTTGCCTTTAGGATGTTTACAATGCTTGTTGGTTTGTACGGTGCAGGACAGAAACTTTGTCTGTAGTGCATGATTTTACATTTTTAACTGGAAAGTCAAATGGTTCTGATTCCTTTTGCACTGTCTTGCTGTACAAATTTTTTATTAGTCCTAATTTTCGTAGAATTTTTGGGGTAACATAAGTATGGTAAATGTTCAGATTGTTACATACTGTTCTGTTTTTGCCAGATTCTGTTTTTTGATGCATAGTTTACTTGTTTTGATGAAACTATCAATTTATATCAGTGGATTAAGCCATGGAAAAGTTATGTTACAGTAGACACAGTGCAAAAACAAAATATGAATTGGTTTGCTACAGTACTTAGAGTAGTGATTTGCTTTATTATACTAATGGATCTTACCGAGTTCTCTGTTGAAGTTTTGTGTGGATGAAGTGTTTGATCGAGGAGGTCTCGATATGAGGAAAAGGAAGAGAGGCAAGAGCTCAAGCTTGGGGATGCCCTAGGCACCCCAAATAAATATTCAAGGAGACTCAAGTGGGGCATCCCCTCTTTCTTCAACAAGTATCGGTATGTTTTCGTATTTGTTTCGTTCATGCGATATGTGCAAGTCTTGGAGCGTCTTTTGCATTTAGTTTTCACTTTTCTTTTATGCACCATGCTGGTATGAGATAGTCCTTGGTTGATTTATAGAATGCTCATTGCACTTCACTTAAATCTTTTGAGTATGGCTTTATAGAATGCTTCATGTGCTTCACTTATATCATTTGAAGTTTGGATTGCCTGTTTCTCTTCACATAGAAAACCGCCATTTGTAGAATGCTCTTTTGCTTCACTTATATTTGTTAGAGCGTGGGCATATCTTTTGTATAAAGAATTAAACTCTCTTGCTTCACTTATATCTATTTAGAGAGATGACAGGAATTGGTGATTCACATGGTTAGTCATAAAATCCTACATAAACTTGTATATCGCTGATATGATATGTTTGATTCCTTGCAATAGTTTTGCGATATAGAGATGATAATATGTGGGAGGTACTAGTAGATGGTTGTGTTTAGTAAGGATGTTCGTGTTAAGGTTTGTGATTCCCGAAGAATGCACGTATGGTCTACTAACTATGTAATCAAATTGGCACGCATTGTATTTTGATTGTTTATCTTTGCGTGAAGGTCGGAGGCGCGCGATGGTTAACTCCTACCAACCTCCCCCCTAGGAGAATGCGCGTAGTACTTTGTTTCAAGGGCTAATAAATTTTTGCAATAAGTATGTGAGTTCTTTATGACTAATGTTGAGTCCATGGATTATACGCACTCTCACCCTTCCATCATTGCTAGCCTCTTCGGTACCGTGCATTGCCCTTTCTCACCTCGAGAGTTGGTGCAAACTTTGCCAGTGCATCCAAACCCCGTGATATGATGTGCTCTATCACACATAAACCTCCTTATATCTTCCTCAAAATAGCCACCATACCTACCTATCATGGCATTTCCATAGCCATTCTGAGATATATTGCCATGCAACTTCCATCATCATCATATACATGACCTGAGCATTCATTGTCATATTGCCTTGCATGATCGTAAGATAGCTAGCATGATGTTTTCATGGCTTGTCCATTTTTTATGTCATTGCTACGCTAGATTGTTGCACATCCCGGTACACCGCCGGAGGCATTCATATAGAATCATATCTTTGTTCTAGTATCGAGTTGTAATATTGGGTTGTAAGTAAATAAAAGTGTGATGATCATCATTATAGAGCATTGCCCCATAAAAAAGAGAGGCCAAAGAAGCCTAAATAAAAAAGGGGGCCGAAGAAGCCCACCCAAAAAAAAAGAAAAAAAAAGAAAAGGGGCAATGTTACTATCCTTTTTCCACACTTGTGCTTCAAAGTAGCACCATGTTCTTCATATAGAGAGTCTCCTATGTTGTCACTTTCATATACTGGTGGGAATTTTTCATTATAGAACTTGGCTTGTATATTCCAACGATGGGCTTTCTCAAATGCCCTAGGTCTTCATGAGCAAGCAAGTTGGATGCACATCCACTTAGTTTTCAGTTTGAGCTTTCATACACTTATAGCTCTAGTGCATCTGTTGCATGGCAATCCATACTCCTCGCATTGACATCAATTAATGGGCATCTCCATAGCCCATTGATTAGCCGCGTTGATGTGAGACTTTCTCCCATTTTGTCTTCTCCACATAACCTCTACTATCATATTCTATTCCACCCATAGTGCTATATCCATGGCTCACGCTCATGTATTGCATGAAGGTTGAAAAAGTTTGAGAATACTAAAGTATGAGACAATTGCTTGGCTGACACCGGGATAGGCAGGAGGGGTACCTTGTGTTAAGAAAAGGGAGCATACAAGACTATATGATTTTGTAGGGATAATGTTCTGAAGCATTGATATTTCGAAAGACATGGTTGTTTGTTGGGATGCCCTAAGTATTATTGTTTTTATGTCAAATGATAGACTATTGCTTTGAATCACTCGCGTCTTAATATTCATGCCATGATTAGACATATGATCAAGATTATGCTAGGTAGCATTCCAGATCAATTTTTTTTATCATTTACCTACTCGAGGATGAGCAGGAAGTAAGCTTGGGGATGCTGATACGTCTTCGTAGTATCTATAATTTTTGATTGTTCCATGCCAATATTCTTCAACTTTCATATACTTTTGGCAAATTCTTATACTATTTTTTGGGACTAACATATTGATCCAGTGCCCAGTGCCAGTTCCTGTTTCTTGCATGTTTTATGTTTCGCAGAAACCCAATATCAAACGGAGTCCAAACGGGATAAAAACAGATAGAGAATTATTTTGGAATATTTGTGATTTTTGGGAGGAAGAATCAACGCAAGACGGTGCCCGAGGGGGCCACGAGACAGGGGGCGCGCCCTAGAGGGGAAAGCGCACCCTAGACTCTCGTGGGCACCCCGTAAGGCGGTTGATGCTGTTCTTTTGCCGCAAGAAAGCTAATTTTATGAGAAAAATCTGGGCGAAAGATTCACCCCAGGAGTTACGGATCTCCGGATATAAAAGAAACGGTGAAAGGGCAAAATTTGAGAACGCAGAAAGAGAGAGAGACAGAGAGATAGATCCAATCTCAGAGGGGCTCTCGCCCCTCCCATGCCATGGGAGCCAAGGACCAGAGGGGAAACCCTTGTCCCATCTAGGGAGAAGGTCAAGGAAGAAGAAGAAGAAGAAGGGGGCCCCTCTCCCCTTGCTTCCGGTGGCGCCGGAACGCTGCCGGGGGCCATCATCATCACCGCGATCTTCACCAACACCTCCGCCATCTTCACCAACATATCCATCACCTTCCCCCTTCTATCTACAGTTGTCCACTCTCCCGCAACCCGCTGTACCCTCTACTTGAACATGGTGCTTTATGCTTCATATTATTATCCAATGATGTGTTGCCATCCTATGATGTCTGAGTAGATTTTCTTGTCCTATTGGTGATTGATGAATTGCTATGATTAGTTTGAGTTGCATGTTTTATTATTGGTGCTGTCCTATGGTGCTCTCCGTGTCGCACAAGCGTGAGGGATTCCCGCTGTAGGGTTTGCAATATGTTCTTGATTTGCTTATGGTGGGTGGCGTGAGTGACAGAAGCACAGACCCGAGTAAGTAGGTTGTTTGCGTATGGGATAAAGGGGACTTGATACTTTAATGCTATGGTTGGGTTTTACCTTAATGATCTTTAGTAGTTGCGGATGCTTCCTAGAGTTCCAATCATAAGTGCATATGATCCAAGAAGAGAAAGTATGTTAGCTTATGCCTCTCCCTCAAATAGAATTGCAATAGCGATTATCGGTCTAGTAACGTAGTCAATTGCTTAGGGGCAATTTCACAACTCCTACCACCACTTTTCCACACTCGCTATATTTACTTTATTGTTTCTTTATCTAAACAACCCCTAGTTTATATTTACGTGTTTTTTATTATCTTGCAAACCTATCCAACAACACCTACAATGTACTTCTAGTTTCATACTTGTTCTAGGTAAAGAGAATACTAAGCATGCGTAGAGTCGTATCAGTGGCAGATAGGACTTGAGAGAATATTTGTTCTACCTTTAGCTCCTTGTTGGGTTTGACACTCTTACTTATCGAAAGAGGCTACAATTATCCTCTACACTTGTGGGTTATCAAGAGGGTCCAAACCCTAAACCATAACGGCCATTTTGGTGAGAATGGTTGTAAGTTTCTTACATGAGAGGGTCGTAGAGAAGACAACACTGATCAACTGCCTTATTTTTGTATGCGCGCCCTTTTTTTGAGGGAAAGGCCATCATGGCTAGCTTTATTAAAATTAAACAACGCTTACATCATCCGCTAAATAATCAGAAATAAAAACTGGAGGTGAGTCCAACCACAAGTTTGGTGGATCAACACTTCCATTCTGCGCTGGCACATGAGCCACCATATTTGATTCGCGGCTACAATGCATAATAACGACCTTTTCAAAATTAACTATTAGTAAACGACATTCTTCAAGAATTGGGCATGCCACCATCGAGTGCCCAGAGTTTTGTTGGAGAGCCTCCACTAAAATAAAACTATCCGTTTGCACCAACAAGGAGTTGCTCCCAACTGTATTAGCCAATTTTAAGCCTTCAACCAGAGCTGCAGCTTCGGTCGATAACACATCCGCGACATGCTCAAGTTTTGCTGTAGATGCCGCAACAAAAAAGCCCCTGCTGTCCCGGATAATGGCGCCGCAGGCCCCCGAGTTAGTATCCTCTGAAAACACAACGTCGGCATTCAGGGCCAGCTGATTCAGTAGTGGTTTTTTCCAGTGATTAAGACATAGGATCGTCGTTGGTTTACATGCAACCCGTACGAAGTTCAAAGACAGAGCTTGAATCGCCTGGCTCGTCCGCGTTGGAGATTGCACTGGTTCCTGCCGAGTTATGCTTCTCCTCTGCCACCACAGATACCATGATGCCACCGCAATCAATTCAGGAAAGACCACCTGGTCCATATATTTAGTGTTGTGTTCTGGATCGCATAGGAATATCTCAATGATTTTAGCGCCCGATCGACCCGGTATTGCCACTTTGGCTATTATTTCATGCAGTCCGAGCCCCCTCCAAATGTGTTGTGCTCTATCACATTTAAGTAAGAGATGTGCTATATCTTCTACAAATCGTGAGCAAATTGGGCATTAAGCAGACTATGATATGTGCCTATTAGCTAGCATGCAATGGCAGGGAATTGCGTCATGCAGACATCTCCACAGGAAAATTTTCACCTTTCCCCGCGCTTTCAAATTCCATAGCTTTTTCCATACTGGATGAGGTGAGGAACCTCGAATACCAACTGGGTTCGCATTATTGGATTCGTAGCATTCCTTCCACTGCCTATAGTATGCTGAGCGGACACTGAATATGCCTGATTTTGTGAGGTGCCAAGCAATAAAATCCTTAGTGTCATTCTGAAATATTGGAATTTTCATAATTCTCTCAGCATCAATATGCCAGAAATTATCACGGATCAATGCTTCATCCCATTCTCCCGTGACTGGACTTATGGGCTCATTAACTGTAATGAGAACACAATTACCACGAGCTGTGATAATATTCCGGGAGCTACTGTTTGGTATCCAACAGTCCTCCCCAATATTGATTTTCAATCCGTTTCCATATGCAGCCCTTTTTCAAAGTCTGTGTTCCCGACCAAATACTTTGCCATGCATAGGAGGATCCCTTCTTTAAATCACAGTTTAACAAGTCACCAGAAGGATAGTACTTTGATCTTAAAACTTTTGCACATAGTGAATCATAATTATAATTGAGCCACAAACATTGTTTAGCAAGCATTGCAAGATTGAAACTGGATATCACAGAAATCCATACCGCCCCATACTTTAGGGACGCACATCTTCCACCATGCAAACCAATGTATTTTTTGTTGGTCTTCGCCGTCACCCCACCAAAAATGTGATATAGTATCAGTGATTCCCTTACATATTTTTTTTGGAAATTTGAATACACCCATCACATATGTCGGGATGGCTTCAGCCACTGCTTTGATTAGAGCCTCCTCACCCCCATAATATAACGTTCTTTCTTTCCAGCCATTCACTAGCTTCTGTATTCTTTCAATAAAATGCTTAAAATGATCCACCCGATCAACACCGATCATTGATGGAAGACCCAAATATTTATCCGACAAGGATTCGGTCATAATATCAAGGATCTGGCAAACTTCCACCTTCTCATCAACATGAGTATTAGGACTGAAATAGATAGAGGATTTAGCGGCACTAACCAGTTGTCGAGAAGCAGCACAGTAGTCATCCAGAATCCTTTTTAGAGTAGTAGCATTGGCAGAATCTGCCCTCATGAGTATTAACGAGTCATCAGCAAATAATAAGTGAGAAATAAACAGAGAGTCATGACAAACCTGGACTCCCTTCAGGTGCCCATTCTCCTCTTCATGAGCAATTAAAGCTGACAGACCTTCAGCGCATAGCAGAAACAAATATGGGAACAAGGGGTCCCCTTGTCTGAAGCCTCTAGTTGGTGAAAATTGCTCCGTCTCATTAGAACTAAATCTCACTTTGTACTGTATAGATGTGACACATGCCATGATAAGTGAGATCCATCGGGTGTTAAAGCCCAATTTCTGCAATATTGCCTCCAAGAACACCCACTCAACTCAGTCATATGCCTTATGCATGTCTAATTTTACTGCAGATGTTCCAACCTTCCCCCTCTTTTTCTTCTTCATAGTGCAAACACTCATAAGCGACAATTACATTGTCAGTGATGATCTGACCAGGGACAAATGCACTTTGTGTTTCACTAATAATATCAGGAAGGAAAACTTTTAGCCTAGCTGCCAACAGTTTTGCAATGACTTTATATACCACAATGCATAAGCTTATCGGTCTAAATTGTGTGACCTTCTCCGGTGTATCAACTTTGGGGATCAAAACAACTGTGGTGGTGTTCCATCCTTTGGGAATCACCCACATTGTTCACTGCCTGCAAAACTTCTTTCATGAGGTCATCACCTAGGAGGTGCCAGAATTTTTTATAAAAGATTGCATGTAAGCCATCAAGGCCAGGGGTTTTTAAATCCCCAATGCTGAACAACGCTCGCTTTAACTCTTCCTCCGTATAAGGTGCAAGTAGAGCTTCATTCATATAAGATGAAACTTTAGGCTTTACTTTATCAAGGACCTCTAGGCTTGGAATAGTAACTTCTGCAGAAAAGAGATGCTGAAAATAGTTATCAATCAATGATTTCATAGATTCGTTGTCCTCTCTCCAATTCCCGCTATCGTCCATAAGCCGACGAATAAAGTTCCTCTCCTTCCTGGCTGATGCAAAATTGTTGAAGAAGTTTCTGTTTTGGTCACCAAATTTAAGCCAATTCGCTCTGGCTCGTTGAACCCAATAGATTTCTTCTTTCTCCATGGTCTCTTCAATCTCAATCAGCAGATGTCTCTGCCTGTCCGCCGACTCATCAGTGAGTGGCCCTGACCGCAAAGATTCAAGCTCCTCCTTCAGATTTTTTTAGACGGTGTTGGGGGGAGGGGGGGGACTTCAGAACTCTTCGGTCCCAGTCATGCAGCTCCAAATGCACTGCCGCTGTTCGTTCTGAAAGTGGTACCGAACTGGGCGTTCGATTCCATGCCTCAGTAACTCTGTCCACAATGTCGCTTTCTTTGAGCCAGCTTGCCTCAAACCGCCACTGCCCCTGCCCATGATGGAATGTGCTTCCCGCATCACCCTCTGTGTCCAGCACGAGAGGTCTATGGTCAGATTTTGTATGTGGTGAATTAACTATCTTTACATCAGGAAAAAGGCCATGGAACCCAGCGTTGCACACAACCCGGTCCAGTCGTTCCCTGAGGCGTCGTCTTCTCCAAGTGAAAAGTTCTCCTGAGCAACCCATGTCATCCAGCTCGCAATCAACCAAAGCATCGCGGAAATTCTGCATCATACGTACTGGTCTTGGAGCTCCTCCTTCTTTTTCATGAGAGTAGAGGATTTCGTTGAAATCCCCTATGACAACCCACGACAAAGATGCCTGCAAGTACAGGTTCCTCAAGCAGTCCCAAGTCAGGTGCTTATCTTCCCATTTGGGTTCACCATAGAATCCAGTAAACCGCCAATTCTCATCCGCCACCGCACCCACTTTTACATCAATGAAATTCTTTGTCTTACCCATCACGTCTAGCACAAAAGGATTGCACCACAACAGTAAGAGGCCACCGTTGGCCCCTACACTCTCCACCACATCAAAGTGGTCCATCTTTAATTTTCTCATTAGCTTTTCTGCCCTAACTTTATTCAGATGTGTCTTGGACAGAAAAAAAATACATCCGACCCTCATTGCTTCTGGACGTCCAGAAGCGCCCTCTCTGCCGCGGTACTGGCCATACCACGACAGTTCTAGCAGACGGTCTTCATTGCCCACAAACGATTATCACCCTCACAGCAATAAATATAGGCTAAACGCCAGATCACAACTTCAACAAATCCTGCAACATATGCTTCACCGGCCGTAGACGAAGAAGAAGACAACGGATCTACTCTCCGAACCCTTGTGGAAAACCATCAAGAAAGCCTGTAGTAGAGATTAGAGAACCAGCAGCGATGACACGAGGTCGCCGCCCTGGGACAAGAACACCGGCACCAGCACCGCCGCCGGGGGCGGACGACGTTGACCCAGCAAAACCTAGTCGCCTTGATGATCGCCTCCTCGTACGCAAAAAAATGGTTCGTGCAAGCAGTTTAGAGCATCTCCAAAAGCCGCTGAACACGCCGCGCGCTAAAAACTACTTTGCCGCGCGCTCATCGCCTGATTTGGCACGGCGGGCAGCGTTGGCTCCAGTAGCCGCGCTAAAATGCAGCGCGCGCGCCCAGCTCTGGCAGTGCGCAAAAATGCAGCGTGCGTGACTCTCGCACAAACAACATATGCATTCCAAAACAGAAGCAAAACGATCAAACACAAACAAAAATAAATCGAGATAAATAGTTCAATTTCGTTATTACAACTCAAACAAACAGTTTATCGTTCAATACAACAAATAGTGCAATAAACAGAACAAATAGTTCAACAATACAATATCGAACACACAAATCATGATGCTCTTTGTCGTCCATTCCATGCCCACCACTCCTTAACAAGATCCTTCTGAAGATCATTATGCGCTGCGGGACGTCGAATGGCATGATAGGAGGCAACAAAACGGGCCACCCTTTCAGCCCTTCGTCGCACTCGCACGGGATGTCCCAAGAGCTGATACTGAGAGTAGTCTACATCTTGGCCACGCTCATTCTCGATGATCATGTTATGCATGATCACAAAAGTGTGCATGATGTACCAAAGCATTTTCTGTTTGTGAACATATCCCATGCTCGGCCACACTCGGATACGTTCCTTTGTTGGGCCTAGAACGTGGCTAAGTGGGATTTTCCTTCACATTTCTATTTTATTTCTTTACCTTTGTTTATAATTCGAAATATCATAGTTAAATACATACATATTAAAAAACATTATATAAAAACTTAAAAATCTTAATCTTAAAAATACATCATGTTAAAAGTGTCCATTTTTATGTATATGAAAAATGTCTAAACTGAATGAAGAAATATGATATGCTATAATGTATACAAAAAATGTTAATCAATTCTACAAAAATGTTAATCATGTGTTTTCAAAATGCTAAATGTATGTAAAAAATGTATCACATGTATACAAAAATGTGCAAAATGTTGAAAAAATATATTTAACATGTATGTGAAAATATATTTAAAAATCCGATTACGTAAAAATGTTAAACAAGTATTTAAAATGTTAAATGTGCATAAAATATTTTACACATATACTAAAATATACCAACTATATGAGAAGAAGTTTAATTACACATAAAATTTGGTCTAATATTTTCTACAATTGGCGCAGTCCCATTTTTCAACAAATATTTTTGTTGGAATGTTTTGGCATGCAACCATTTGGTCAATTGTACGTAAAATTCGGTCTAATATTTTTTTTTAAATGGCATGGTCCAATTTTGCAACAAGTATTTTATAGGTTCTGCAAAAAAAACTCATTTTGGGCACTGTGAAAATGGAAATTAATTTGAGGAGGGGTGGAACAAAAGCTTTTAACACCCTTTTGGAATAATAAAATGTGGTCTAATATTTTTGAAAAATGGTGTGATACAATTTTGTAACAAAGATTTGGTAGGTTCGTCACAAAAGGACTGGTTTTTCCTACTCCGAAAATGGAAAATGGACTTTTTTTGGCAAAGAAAATGAAAACTTACTTAGGCAACATTGTTTGCCATTCCAAGATGCAAACTTGTGCAAACTATCATATCATTTTAACAAATTATAACTTGGATGTTGCGATAACATTGGCCATTCGCCGTGAAAGCCATGGATCTTCATTCATGATAGCTCGTTTATGAGAACACCTTTTTAGGAAATTTGCCGTACTCCAAGTTTGTTATTTTTCCTGGAAACTAGGTCACATATAATGACACGATGCAAATGTTTTCAAGTTTTTGAATTTCTTATGCCCGTTTCAAAATGCGATCAAAACGGCGGGCATGACCGTTCGTAGCTAGGGGTTGAATCTTGCAAAACTTATGGAGTATCTCTGATTAAGTATATACTTATGTACCTAAAAATGATTTTTGGAAAAAAATAAAGAGCAAACTATGAGGCAGTTGTAGTTCAAATTTGACCCGTTTCCTACTGAATCGGTGGAAAGTTGTCTTTTTCACGAGAGGTGGATAAAAAGCTTTTGGCACCCAACCATTTGGTTAATTATACACTAAGTATGTCCTAGTATTTTAGAAAATTGACCCGGTCCAATTTTGCAACAAATATATGAAGGAAATATGCCCTAGAGGCAATAATAAAGTTGTTATTTTATATTTCCTTATTCACGATAAATGTTTATTATTCATGCTAGAATTGTTTGATTGGAAACCGAAATATATGTGTGAATACATAGACAAACACTGTGTCCCTAGTGAGCCTCTACTTGACTAGCTCGTTGGTCAAAGATTGTTAAGATTTCCTAATCATGGACATCAGTTGTCATTTGATAACGAGATCACATCATTAGGAGAATGATTAGATGGACAAGACCCATCTGTTAGCTTAGCATTATGATCATTCAGCTTTATTGCATTGCTTTCTTCATGTCAAATACATATTCCTTTGACTATGGGAACTCCCAGATACCGGAGGAATGCCTTGTGTGCTATCAAACGTCACAACGTAACTGGGTGATTATAAAGATGCTCTACAGGTATCTCCGAAGGTGTCTGTTGAGTTGGCATAGATCAAGATTAGGATTTGTTACTCCAAGTATCGGACAGGTATCTCTGGGCCCTCTCGGTAATACACATCATAAGCTTGCAAGCAAACAACTAAGGAGTTAGTCACGAGGTGATGTATGACGAAATGAGTAAAGAGACTTGCCAGTAACGAGATTGAACTAGGTAGGAAGATACCGACGATCGAATCTCGGGAAAGTAACATACGACAAACAAAGGGAATAACGTATGTTGTCATAACGGTTCAACCGATAAAGATCTTCATAGAATATGTAGGAGCCAATATGAGCATCCAGGTTCCACTATTGGTTATTGACCAGAGAGGTGTCTCGGTCATGTCTACATAGTTCTCGAACCTGTAGTGTTGGGGATATAACTATTGAGTATAAACCGCCCAGGAGGGGCCAGATTATACTCAAGATGATTACTAGTATTGAAGCCCATGAAGACATCGAAGATGGCAACTTATGAAGGAGACTTAATCAGAAGGCCCAAAGCCCAGAGGCGGGTTAGGGCCCATAGACATAAACCGCCATAGGCGTATGACTTGTATTGTAAGACAGGAAAGAGTAGATACCGAGCCGGACACGTTTATGAGTCGGCCGGGATTCTGTGAACCATGGGTCGTCAACCTGTGTAGATAAAGGGACGACCCGATGGCGATTTAGGGACAAGAAACAACAGTTCGAGAGCCAGGTTAAGCGCATTCGCCCCCTTGGTCATCGAAACCCTAGCAATACCACCTCAAACTAGATTAGGCCTTTACCTTCACTGCAAGGGGCCGAACTAGTATAAACTCCTCATGTCCTTTGTCCTGTTTAACCCCTTTAAGATAACTTTGTTGCGATGGCTCCACGACTGAGTCCGCACACTAGGACATCTGCCGTGACAATTCCACGACAGTTGGCGCCCACCGTGGGGCTATCGCACGATGGTTTCAAGTTCTTAGAGGGCAACTTCGAAGGGCTCAAGGGATAAGCTGTGGGCCGGATGACCAAGAGTCGTCACGGCAAGCTCTACATCGATGACGCAGGCTGGGGCCCCGAGGCCGGTTCAATTGAGTACAGATACCGGGTCCCCTTTGGTGGAATTCATGTCTTCATTGGCAAGATCGGCGAACCGGGCCCTGAGCCGGACATCTGCACCGACATCATCGAGACAGCTCAGCGTGCAAGACCTGCCCGAGTTCAGCCCACCATGAAGCGTGCCTTCATCGGATTCACTAACAGTGCCGAATCTGAATCGGTATCTAACGGTGAGATAGTTGTCTATTCAGATGGCGAGTCATCCACCGGTGAGACCAAGTCATTGTATCAACTGCAAGATGGCCGGCTTGGGGGCTGTTCCGATGGCGATGG
Source organism: Triticum timopheevii (assembly GCA_963921465.1). Taxonomy (NCBI): domain Eukaryota; kingdom Viridiplantae; phylum Streptophyta; class Magnoliopsida; order Poales; family Poaceae; genus Triticum; species Triticum timopheevii. The sequence continues at coordinate 114,874,537 of OY997270.1, forward strand.
TATTCCAGACCCCTGCGAGCCGCCAAACCGGGTTGCGATCTTCATGGCCGGTACACAGCTGGTACAACATTCTTCAACTGTAGCAGCATTGATTTCCGGATCAGCAGCGGCGACGTCAGCCGGGGCAGGAGGCCCTGCGCGTCCACCGGCTCAGGCCTTAATTGATTTGCTGGATAAACTGAGAGCGTTGTTAACAACGGTGGTTAACCCGGCGGAACAGGATCATCATAATGCGTCGGTTGCAAAATTGCATGATGAGATAGCACAGGACAAGGAGGAGCTGAATGCAGAAAACACTAGGATGGCCGAGGAGCGGGCCGCTTTGGATGTTCAGGGGTAGCAGATTTAGTCGGAGTCTTACCGACTCATGCTAGATCAGAACGCATCAAACAACATCATGAGGAGGAGGCATCAGACTCGTCTGCCCACAGTTTACGAGGCAAGAAATCTCTTTAACACGCCAGGAGCAGGAACCAGTAACCCGCCAGTGGGGAATCGGGTTGAAGCACCTGGGACGGGTACACTGGTTTAGCCGCGCACGACAGACCCGCCTCGTCAGAACAATAACCCGCCGCAACACGCGCCGACACCGCCGGGTCATTACTCTAACCCTTTGGATAACATGATCACTGCGGCGTCACGGTTGGCAGCTCTTCCGGTTGAGGGCGAGTCTCTGACGGCGGTTGAAACACGGAGGGCTAGAAAGCTCCTTCAGACAGCTTTGGTTCAGCATCAGGCTTATTCTTACAGTCGTGATAGGATTCATTCCACCCCTCGACCAAGCCGGAGTTACAGCAGGCATATGAGTGAACCAGCTGTGTCAAGTAGTGCGCAGAACCATAACCCGCCGCGTGGGTATAACCCGGCAGGTGGTGGTGCTGATGCTCAGAACATAGTGGATCAAGGTAGAGCCTGTCGAGAGGCCGAATTAGCGGCGCAGTACGTGGCTCGTCAACCTTCTCCGATTCGTCCGACAACTTCGGTGGAGCTAGGTGTAACCTTCAGGAATTTGGGCGTGCCGTGTTTAGTGCCGGCTCTATGTAATGAGCGTCTGCCCAAGGATTTCAAGGGTCCGTAAGGTGCCTAACTATACAGTCGATTTATCTCCTGAAGCATGGATCGAGAGTTATGAGATGGCCATGGAGTTGCTAGATGTTAGGGATGTAGCATGTGCTAAATATTTCCCCCTGATGTTGGAAGGAATGGCCCGTACTTGGCTGAAGGGTCTCCCTGCCAACTCCATTGGGTCACGGGCCGAGTTAAAAGCCCGGTTTATCCAGAATTTCAAGGATACATGCAAGCAGCCTATGTCAACTGTGGATTTAGCCTCCTGTGTCCAAGAAGAAGGGGAGTCGACAACCAATTGGGTGCGCTGGGTCTCAACAATCCTGCACTCTCGGATCGCATCAATGCCGACTCAGCAGTGTTGATGCTGGAGAACAATTGTCGGCTCATACCACTAAAGAAGAAGTTGGGATGGCTCAACCGTCACTGCAATGACATGGGGACACTCATGGCGGCTCTGGTTAAATATGCTGACTCTGATGGTACCAAGGACCCCGAGTCTGATGATGAAAAGCCAGGAAAGGGAAAGAAGAGCAGCAGCACCAGAGGACAGCAGCATAACCCGACGAATCAGGGAGGTAAAGGTAAGCGCAAGGCTGATAATAGCTTGGACTTTGTAGCTAACGCCAATACGCAGAATAATGGCCAACGTCGTAAGGGTAAACCGCCCCCACAGACTGGAGGATCAGGCATTAATCTTGAGCAGCTGTTGAATCAGCCCTGCCCAAGGCATGGTATGTGAGAAAGACCATCCGGCCACCTCTGGAAGGATTGTTTCATCATGAAGGAGTTCAAAAATTCAAATCTTCTTCAAGACAGTCATGGGCCAAGCGACGTTCAGGGTCCAGCTCTTATGGACCGGGTTACGGCGGCTCTAACTCCGGGTTCCAAGGAAATCAAGGGAGTCATGGCAGCCAAGGTGGTTAGAATCAGCAGAATAGTCAAGCGAGTCAATAGCAGCAACAGTCGGGGTATCAGAACAACCCAAAGCAGTAGAATAGCGGACAATATCATGTCTTCACCACTAGCTTATGCAAGCGCGACCAGAAGCTTCATAAGAGGGCGGTGAACTCCGTTGAACTGGCAGTTCCCCGTTATTTGCGCTGGTCTGAGCAGCCCATTGTGTGGAGTCGGGAAGATCACCCTCCCCGGGTTGATAATCCTCATCACCTAGCATTGGTGGTGGCACCTCAGGTTGGAGGGTACAAATTCACCAAGGTACTCATGGACGGAGGGAGCAACATCAATATTCTCTGTTATGAGACTTTCCGCCGCATGGGGTTGATAGATAAAAATCTTAAACCGTCAAACACTATTTTCCATGACGTGGTGCCTCGTAAGTCGGTGTACCCAGTTGGTAAGATAGCTCTGGAAGTTGCTTTTGGAGATGATCATGACTCTAGATCAGAGACCTTGACCTTTGAAGTGGTGAAATTCAAGAGCCCTTATCATGCTCTGTTTGGACGGCCGACTTATGCTAAGTTCATGACCAGACCCTATTATGTTTATCTGGAGCTCAAGATGCCGGGTTACAAGGGGACTGTCGGTGTCAAAACCGGCGGATCTCGGGTAGGGGGTCCCGAACTGTGCGTCTAGGCGGATGGTAACAGGAGACAAGGGACACGATGTTTTACCCAGGTTCAGGCCCTCTTGATGGAGGTAAAACCCTACGTCCTGCTTGATTAATATTGATGATATGGGTAGTACAAGAGTAGATCTACCACGAGATCAAGGAGGCTAAACCCTAGAAGCTAGCCTATGGTATGAATGTTGTAATGGAGGTTATGTCCTACGGATTAAAGCCCTCCGGTTTATATAGACACCGGAGAGGGCTAGGGTTACATAGAGTCGGTTACAATGGTAGGAGATCTACATATCCGTATTGCCAAGCTTGCCTTCCACGCCAAGGAAAGTCCCATTCGGACACGGGACGGAGTCTTCAATCTTGTATCTACGTAGTCTCGGAGTCCGGCGGACGATGATAGTCCGGCTGTCCGGACACCCCCTAGTCCAGGACTCCCTCAGCAGCCCCTGAACCTGGCTTCAATGACGATGAGTCCGGCGCGCATAATGTTCGGCATTGCAAGGCGGGTTCCTCCTTTGAATAATCTAGAGAAGATTGTGAACACCCGGATAGTGTCCAACTCTGCAAAATAAATTCCACATTCCACCGTAGAGAGAATAAAATGTACACAAGTTCAATCTGCTGACGTTTTTTGTGGCATGACGTCACACCACTACCAAGCCTTTACTTGAATCGTTTTTTATTATACCACCTCAGCGCGTTTAGCGAAGCGGTTTCCTTGGCACGTCTTGTCGAAGCAGAGATCGTGTTCCCCTTATTCCGGGATTCTCATCAATACGGACGTGGGTAACCCAACTGCGCCATTGATGGTGGCGCTTGGGAGATAAGAGAGTTTTACCGGGCTAGTGGGGACGTATAGTCTTCGTCCGCCTATATATAAGGGATAAGGATTTACCCTTTCACCTACGCCTTCTTTCTCCTTCGCTTATCCATCTCCGCGCACTCGAGCTCCAGCGCCCAAGTTCGCGCATCTCGCCTCGACCTTCTCCGACCATGTCCGGAGCGGGAGGCAAATGGTTGGCCTCCACCATTAAGGAGGAGCACATCACCAAGCTGTGCAGCGCCGGATACCTTTCCGGCGATGTCGCGCACCGGCTGCCCGACGAGGGGCAGCTCATCCCCACCCCCGGGCCCCATGAGAGGGTCGTTTTCCTCCCCCACTTCCTCCGCGGACTAGGCTTTCCACTTCACCCCTTTGTCCGGGGGCTCATGTTCTACTACGGCCTGGATTTCCATGATCTGGCGCCGAACTTCATCCTCAACATCTCGGCGTTTATCGTCGTGTGCGAGGCCTTCCTCTCCATCCAGCCCCACTTCAGCCTGTGGCTCAAGACCTTCAACGTCAAGCCGAAGGTTGTGAAGGGCACGCAAGCAGAGTGCGGAGGCGCCATGTTGGGCAAGATGCCCAACGTCCTTTGGTTCGAAGGGGCCTTCGTGGACTTCGTCAAGGGGTGGCAATCGGGGTGGTTCTATATCACCGAGCCGCGTGAACCCATGTGGGCGGCGGCCCCCAAGTTCAGATCTGGCATCCCGACGCAGCTCACCTCCTGGAAAGAGAAGGGCTTGCGGTGGGGTAATTCGAAGGAGCTGACGGGACTCCAGGCCTGTATCCAGAAGCTGGTGAACAAGAAGCTCAGGCTGGTTAACGTGGTCCTAGTCATGCTCGTCCGCCATATTCTCCCATGCCAAGAACGGGCATTCAATCTGTGGGAGTTCAATCCGGAACAGCACCAGGCGCTTAGCGGGCTCTTCGACACAACGTACGAAGGCGCCTGGAGGGTGCTGTTTAAGGGCGCCGAAGCCCCCGCATCCGCGACGGAAGATCACGGATTCCATTCGCAGCGTCCAGCTGACGAGGTAAGTGATTCTACCCCTTTACGGGACACTTGTTGTTAATAATTTGACCCTAAACGGGTTTTCTAATCTCCCTTCTCCTTTGACAGGAATGGATGAAGAAGGCCGAGCAGCTTGTCTGCCCGGCTCCCATGCCAGAAGACCCAGTGGACGCCCGTCTAGCGGGGCTGCTGGTCCCGGCACCGCACGTGGTGCCGGAGAAGAAGGCCAAGAAGGTGGCCATGGGTACTCGAAAGAGTTCCCGTTTTCAGGTGTCCTACGACTCCGAGGCGGATTCCTCCCCCGAAGATGAGGAGGAGGAAGAAGACTCTCTCCCAGAAGAGGGAGAGAGAAAGAGGAAGGCCTCCCCAACAGGGGAGGCCGAAGGGTCCAAGAGGGGAAGAACTATTCCCCCGGATAGCTCCGCCAACACCAACATTGGCGAAGAAGAGTGGCCTTCGAAGGCCAGGCCTCAGGCGAGATCGTAAGTATCCGGATCCTTGAATGATCTGTAATTTCTTTTTGTCACATAGTGTCCTTCTAACGCCGCATACTGTCTGCAGTCCGGCCGTTGATGATCTCCCCGCTTCATCGAGCGGGTCGTTGGCTGCGTCAGATGTGGAATCCATCCCGACTGCCTCCACCCCTCGCGCCGACGAGGACGCCGAGGTGGGATCCCAGAAAGGGACCCATCAGGAGGAGGCTCCGGAGGCGCCGCAAGGCAGCCTCCCGGACTTTGCGCTGGACTCTATGCCAGAACCTGCAGTGGTTCCAGAGTCCGGCAGGCGGCCCCTTCGTAAGAAGGGCAAGACCGTGACACCAGCGGCCCCCGTCCAACCGGAGGCGCCGGACAACTCTTTGGAGGCGCTCAAAGGCGCTTCCATCGAGGGAGAACACCGCACTATCATGAGTGCGGTGATTCAGAAGGTTCAGCTCGCCAAGAGTGGGTTGACCAAAGCCTGCAGCAGCCTTCTAACAGGCTTTGAGGTAAGAAGTTAAAATTATGTAATGTAATACCGCATAGACAGTAGCCCCTGATGCTCAGTTCGGCGTTCGGAAAGAAAAGCCGGACTGAGGATCTAAAAAGATATACACAGGGTTGCTTAAAAAATATGTCAATATGGGTTTGCAGGCTGCGCTGCTGACCTCTGTCGCACTGACTGCGGAGGTCGGTGCATTGAAGCAGGATCTCGAGCGGTCCGAGCGAGAGCTCGGCCATGCCAAGAAGCAGCTCGAGGACAAAGAAGGTGAGTAACACCACTTTAAAGATTTACCTTACAGAAAAGGATTTAGGTTGCAATGACAAGGATAACGTGGGTACTGCAGGGGCCACTAACGAGGTGGCAACCCTGAAGGAGGCTGTGTCCGCGGCCGAACGTCATGCGGCCGCGGAACGGGCAGAGCGAGAGAAGCAGGAGGCGCGGGTGGCGGAAGTGCGGCAAGAGCTCTAGGCTTTCATGGAGAAGCATGAGAGTTTGGAGCACGACTCAAAGACTCGAGAGTCCGCGCTTGCCTCGGCTCTCGAAAGTGCCAAGTCCGCCAAGGCTGAGGCCCGTAAGGCCCTTCAGGAGGTTGAAGATTTGAAGAAGATAACGACGGGTAAGGCATTTTTCATGCAAAGCAAGCATGTTAATGTAAACTACCTGATACTTACCCGAATTCGGAGCTCTCCAGGGGCGTTTGCAGATCTGCCGCGCAGTGTATCCGATGCTGCCGCATTTTACCGTGGCCAGGAGGGGAGCTCAACGGAGAAGGTCTTCTGGTCTCAGTACGCTGAGGCCGGCCATCCGGTGCCCCCTAGCGACCAGCTGAAGCAGCTGGTCGAGCTCCACAAGGCGGCTGAGGAAGCCATGAAGGGCCTGGTAGTCCGGCTGTGGCCTGGACAGGCCATGCCTGGGAGCTATTTCGGCCTCGTGCGGCGGCTGGTGGATGCATGCCCCTGGGTGGAGGTCATCAAGCGCTCCGCCTGTATTGAAGGTGCTCATCGGGCCCTTGCCCGCACAAAGGTGCACTGGGGCAGGCTGGATGCGGAGAAGCTTCTTACTGACCCGCCGCCAGCGGGCAAGGAGTATCGTACGCCCGAAATGTACTATAAGACTATCCTGAAGGGAGCCCGCGATATTGCGGATGAATGCCCCAGAGATGTAATTTTTGAGTAAAACTCGCTATGTATTATCCTGTGCGCTGAAAACTTTGTTCATATGCGCTTTAAGCAATGCTTGTTTAATTTAAAATATTACCTTCTTTGCGGCCGTTTATAAAGTCTGAGATATGGCAAGTCGTTGGCTTCAGCCCCCCGAGCCGCGAGTGCTGGGGTGTTCGGGATAAACTTGAGCACTATTGTTCCCATTTTTGGGTCCATCTAGGGAGGCGCTCAACACGATGAACAAGGCAACCGGACTTATAATGCTTGAACACTCTCACTTAGCCATAGAATTCTATAATTTTAAATTTCGGCGAAGCCCCTAGTATTCGGAAGACCGAATTCGGGGCGCTATCCACGCCTTCATCGGACATTATCCGGTACTTCGCTCGAAGCGGCATGAGTCTTTAGGGACCCGAAAAGACCTCTCGAACAGCGACCAGTCTCTTGCCTTATCATGCCAGTCAGTTTTAGCTTTCTCCACTGAGGCGCTCGCCCAGCTCAACTAGGGCGCAATCGTAGTGGTTCTCCCAGTGCCACCTTAGCCGACAGAACGGAACGTAAGGCACCAAAACGTGGGAGCCGGGCAAACCCAACTATTGACCCAAGACATGATTCGGAGCTGATTCATATAATGCTATAAGTTCGGGGTGCCGCACTTGTGAAAGTGTTCGGACTTATCACACCATAATGCAGGGAACATAAGCCCCTGGTGTATTGGGCCGTACCAAAATATACGGGTGCAAGATGTCATTTAATGAACATATATATATAAAGTAATGTAATTACAGGTGAAAAGTGCTGCATTATTTATTCAAGGAAGTCTGCTATAAGTGCGGACTGATACAAGTAGTGCGGTAGGCAAGGGTTTGGACTAATTTAAACATGTCCCCCCTCCAGGGGTGGGCTGCGGACTTGGTGTATATAATCAAATTTAATGCTCGTAATGGAGACCACCTGAGTGTTCGTCGCAGCCTTCTTTCTTCCCTGGCTGTTGCATCGTGAGTTCGGCAGGTTCACTGCCGGACAGGGCCTCTGATTAATGGAGTCCTGTGTGTATAAAGAAGGAAAATAATAAAAAAGAGTGACACACTTGCGAGCCCCTGGTGTGGTCGAGCCGCACTCTGGGTCTATTGTGGTCGTGCCCCTTCCCCTACGCCCATGGTATCTCCAAAACGTAATGATGTATGCGGAGGGTTGTTCTTGCAATCATGCGAGGGCTGGGGTCAGGGCCGCACTTCTACGCGTGCTCGGATCGTGCCAGGTGGTCTTGGTTGGTGTTGCTTCGGGCGCGTTTGGCTGTATCCGGCCGTCTAATGGCCAGACTCGAAAATTGCCTTAAAAGGCTGCTCTGTACTTCTGCCGCGAGAGCCGCTGTATGTTCCTCCGTTCGGAGGGAGCGTTCCGTATTTCCGTTGACCGTGATGACTCCACGAGGGCCTGGCATCTTGAGCTTGAGTATGCATAATGCGGCACCGCGTTGAACTTTGCAAACGCGGTTCGTCCGAGCAGAGCTTGATAGCCGCTGCGGAATGGGACTATGTCGAAGATTAACTCCTCGCTCCGGAAATTATCTGGGGATCCGAAGACCACTTCCAGTGTGACTGAGCCTGTACAATTGGCCTCAACACCTGGTATGACGCCTTTAAAGGTCGTCTTCATAGTTTAATCCTTGAGGGGTCTATGCCCATCTTGCGCACTGTATCCTAATAAAGCAGGTTCAGGCTACTGCCGCCGTCCATCAGGACTCTCGTGAGGTGAAATCCATCGACGATTGGGTCTAAAACCAATGCGGTGAATCCGCCATGGCGGATGCTGGTCGGATGGTCTCTTCGATCGAAAGTGATCGGACAAGAGGACCATGGATTGAACTTCGGGGCGACTGGCTCCATCGCATATACGTCCCTTAGTGCACGCTTCCGCTCCCTCTTGGGTATATGGGTTGCGTATATCATGTTGACCGTCCGCACTTGTGGGGGGAAACCCTTCTGTCCTCTACTGTTCGGCGGCCGGGTCTCTTCCTCGTCGTCGCTATGCAGCCCCTTGTCATTGTTTTCGGCAATTAACTTGCCTGCCTGCTTGAATACCCAACAGTCTCTGTTGGTGTGATTAGCTGGCTTTTCGGGGGTGCCATGTATCTAGCATAAGCGGTCGAGTATTCGATCCAAGTTGGACGGACCCGGAGTGGTTCTTTTGAATGGCTTCTTCCGCTGACCGGGTTTAGAGCCTCGGAATCCGGCATTGACTGCCGTATCCTCCTTGTCGTTGCCGTTAATACGGCGTTTATTTCTGCTTCGACGCGACCTGCCATTGTGGTCCTTAGTATCCGGACTGCCAGAATTTTTGCTGAGGTTGTTGCTGCGAGCTAGCCAGCTATCCTCTCCCGCACAAAAGCGGGTCATTAATGATGTGAGGGCTGCCATGGATTTCGGCTTTTCCTGTCCCAGGTGCCGGGCTAGCCATTCGTCGCGGATGTTATGTTTGAAGGCTGTGAGGGCCTCTGCATCCGGACAGTCGACGATTTGGTTTTTCTTTGTCAAGAACCGTGTCCAGAACTGTCTGGCCGATTCGTCTAGCTGCTGAATTATGTGGCTTAGGTCATCGGCGTCTGGTGGTCGCACATATGTGCCCTGGAAGTTGTCGAGGAACGCGGCTTCCAGGTCTTCCCAACACCCAATTGACTCTGCGGGCAAGCTATTAAGCCAATGCCGAGCTGGCCCTTTAAGCTTGAGTGGGAGGTATTTGATGGCGTGGAGATCGTCGCTGCGGGCCATATGGATGTGAAGGAGATAATCTTCAATCCAAACCGCGGGGTCTGTTGTGCCATCGTAGGATTCAATGTGTATGGGTTTAAACCCTTCAGGGATTTGATGATCCATTACTTCGTCAGTGAAGCATAGCGGGTGTGCGGCGCCTCTATATTGAGCAATGTTACGACATAGCTCGAGTGAGCGTTGTCTGCTGTGTTTGGCCCGGCCGAAGTTGTTGTATCCGGCGTGACGGTATTCGTCGTGGGTCGCGGGGCGCCCACGTGATCCGTAGATGGATCAAGATTGCCTTGCTTTGTCCTCCAATATATCTCGCAAGTCCGGCGCGTTCCCTCTTGGCTTCGTACTTTTGGAGCGATGCTGGGGTATGGTCTTGGTGGAGGGCCTGAATGCCTCTCTATTGTGACCACGGGGTGGTCGGTCGGCCGTATCGTGCGCTGGTGATGAAGGTATGTATGCTTCTTCCTCTAATTGGGGGAGCAACTTGCGTTTTGGGTAACTTTTGGAGGGATGTTCGAGTTCATACTCTTCGGCCGCGAGGACCTCAGTCCATCTATCGGCCAGCAGGTCTTGATCAGCTTGAAGCTGCTGCTGCTTTTTCTTTAGGCTATTTGCCGTGGCGATAAGCCTGCGTTTAAAACGCTCTTGTTCAACGGGATCCTCAGGCACGACAAATTCGTCGTCGCTGAGGCTTGCTTTGTCTCCGGAGGGAGGCATGTAATTATCATCCTCGACCTCTTCGTCTGCCGCTCTCTCGTGAGGGCTTGCTTCTGCATCCTCCTGCGCTGAATCTTGCTGGAGGGGATTGTCTTCGGCACTGTCTGGAGTGTTATTATCTCCTGTGCCGGAATCTCAATTCTTGTTGTGGCGGATTTAGAGCGGCGCCGCTGACGCCGGCGCTTGGGATGTTTCTTTAAGGAATCTGCCTCCGCTGCTTCTTTGCCGTCCCCATCTTTTGGGGTGTCCACCATGTATATGTCATATGACGAGGTGGTCTTCTAGTGCCCTATAGGCGCTGGTTCCTGTTCGTCTCCGGCATCGTCGTCCATACCGTCGATGTCTTTGGATTCGTAGTCTAGCATGTCGGTTAGATCGTCGACAGTGGCTACAAAGTGGGTGGTGGGTGGGCTCTGAATTTCTTTGTCGTCCGTATCCCAACCGTCCTGGCCATAATCCGGCCCGGGCTCTCCGGATAGCGAGAGATGCTTTAGTGAACTTAGGATGTCGCCAAAGGGCGAGTGTTGGAAGATGTCCGCGGATGTGAACTCCATGATCGGCGCCCAATCAGATTCGACTGGCAGGGGCGCAGGAGGTTCGGAGTCTGGCAAGGAGTCCGGTACCTCGGAGTCACAAGCTTTACAAGGGACAAGGTTAGTGTTCGGCTCCATCGCCGTGGAGGGTGCGGCCCCCGAGGCGGTGTCCAGCCACCGGTCCTCGATCTGGGCGATCGGCTCCGGACTGAGGGCCGGAGCGGATTCGTGTGCGGCCACCAAGGCACTGTCCGATGGCAGAGCTAAATCATGCCCATAGTGACAGCGCGGCACGCTCGGCTGAGGCTCGAGTCCGTCGAAGATCAAGTCCCCGTGGATGTCGGCCGTGAAGTTTAGGCTTCCGAACCTGACCTGACGGCCAGGGGCATAGCTTTCGATCTGCTCCAGATGGCCAAGTGAGTTGGCCCGCAGTGCGAAGCCGCCGAATATGAAGATCTATCCGGGGAGAAAAGGTCCACCCTATACGGCGTTGTTGATTGGAGAAGCCATCGAGCCTATCGGTGACGGCACAGAGGAACTCTCAATGAAAGCACCAATGTCGGTGCCAAAATCGGCGGATCTCGGGTAGGGGGTCCCGAACTGTGCGTCTAGGCGGATGGTAACAGGAGACAAGGGACACGATGTTTTACCCAGGTTCAGGCCCTCTTAATGGAGGTAAAACCCTACGTCCTGCTTGATTAATATTGATGATATGGGTAGTACAAGAGTAGATCTACCACGAGATCAAGGAGGCTAAACCCTAGAAGCTAGCCTATGGTATGAATGTTGTAATGGAGGTTATGTCCTACGGACTAAAGCCCTCCGGTTTATATAGACACCGGAGAGGGCTAGGGTTACATAGAGTCGGTTACAATGGTAGGAGATCTACATATCCGTATTGCCAAGCTTGCCTTCCACGCCAAGGAAAGTCCCATCCGGACACGGGACGGAGTCTTCAATCTTGTATCTTCGTAGTCTTGGAGTCCGGCGGACGATGATAGTTCGGCTGTCCGGACACCCCCTAGTCCAGGACTCCCTCAGGGACCATCATTGTACATGGGAGCCGGAAGATAGCTTTGGAGTGTGAAGAGGGCGATGCAGCTTATGCTGAGTCGGTTTGTGCAACAGATGAGTTAAAGTTTTATAAGGACAATGTTGATCCGGTGGACATGCCTTCTTTGAAAAAGCCAACTACGGAGCATGATCCGGCCTTGAAATTTAAATCGGCTGATGAGACTAAGCTAGTTGATTTCATTCCTGGCGATTCATCCAAGCATTTTAGCATCAGCGCTAATCTAGATCCGAAATAGGAAAGCGCACTCATCGAGTTCATCCGTGAGAACCGGGACATCTTTGCATGGAAACCTTCTGATATGCCAGGTGTACCGAGGGAACTCGCTAAGCACACTCTCAATATTGATCCCAAGTTTAAACCGATCAAGCAATTTCTTCGTCGTTTCAATGAAGAAAGGCGCAAGGCCATTGGTGAGGAGGTAACCCGGCTCTTGGCGGCTGGGTTTATTGTTGAAGTTTTTCATCCTGAGTGGTTGGCTAACCCGGTGCTGGTACTTAAGAAGAACGACAGTTGGCGCATGTGTGTGGACTACACATTTAAACAAGGCTTGTCCGGCTGGTCCTTTTGCTCTCCCTCGTATTGATCAGATTATTGATGCTATGGCAGGTTGTGAGCAGTTGAGTTTTTTGGATGCTTATTCTGGTTATCATCAGATCAAGATGGCAGTTAAGGACCAGGAGAAGACATCTTTCATAACTCCCTTTGGGGCTTTCTGCTATGTGTCTATGCCTTTTGGGCTCAAGAGTGCCCAGGCGACTTATCAGCGATGTGTGCAGAATTGCCTTCATTATCAGATTGGGCGCAATGTTCATGCTTATGTTGATGATATTGTGGTGAAGTCCAGGAAGAAGGAGACGTTGATAGACGATTTGAAGGAAACCTTTGATAACCTCTGGTTTTATAAGATGATGCTTAACCCAGCCAAGTGTGTCTTTGGTGTACCGGCAGGCAAGCTCTTGGGATTTCTGGTGTCTAACAGGGGCATTGAAGCTAATCCGGAGAAGATCAAGGCCATTACTTCTCTGGCTAAACCGGCGTGTATCAATGATGTTCAACGTCTGGCGGGTCATATTGCGGCGCTGAGCTGGTTCATAAGCCGTTTAGGAGAGAAGGCTATTCCTCTGTATCAGATGATGAAAAAGACAGATAATTTGTCTGGAGTGATGCTGCTAATGCAGCGTTTGAAGATTTGAAGAAGCAGCTTGCTGAGCCACCTGTTCTTGCTGCCCCTGTTGATAAAGAGCCATTGCTATTATATGTGGCTGCCAATGGCCGGGCTGTCAGCATGGCTATTGTGGTGGAGCGAAACGAGGCAGACAAGGAATATCCGGTTCAACTGCCAGTTTATTATATCAGCGAGGTGCTTATTGAGTCCAAGCAGAGATACCACATTGGCAGAAGCTTGTGTATGGAGTTTTCATGGCAAGCCGGAAGCTTAAGCAATATTTTCAGGGTCATCCCATCACTGTGGTCAGTTCTGTCCTTTGGTAGATATCATCCGAAACAGGGAAGCAACTGGCCGGGTCGCTAAATGGGCCATTGAGCTTGGGCCTCATGGTTTGAAATATATGCCTTGCACGACCATCAAGTCTCAAGCACTGGTGGATTTCATCAATGACTAGACAGAGTTGCAGATGCCTGAGGAAAAACCGGATAACACGTATTGGACTATTCACTTTGACGGGTCCAGGTAATTGGAGGGCTCGGGGGCTGGAGTTGTGTTAGCTTCCCCTCGAGGTGATAAATTTTGTTATGTTCTCCGTTTAATGTTCCCTTGCACTAACAATGCAGCTGCATATGAGGCCTTGCTCCACGGTCTTCAGATGGCTAAGGAGATGAACTTAAGTCGGGTAAGGTGTTTTGGTGACTCAGACTTGGTGGCTCAACAAGTCTCTGGTACTTGGGATTCCAAGGACCCACTCATGGCGGATTATCGACGAGAGGTGGATGTTATTGTTGGTCACTTCAAGGGTTATCAGGTCGTGAATGTCGATCGATGCAAAAATGAAGCGGCGGACGCTTTAAGCCGGTTGGGTTCTCAACGTAAACCGGTGCCGCCCAATGTCTTTCTTGACATTTTGTAGAATCCGTCGGTCAAGTTACCTACAGAGGAGGATTTGGCTATTCCTGACCCGGAAGCACAGTTGGTGGCAGCTCTTCATGTAATACCTAATTGGACGGTTCCATATTTGGCTTATATGACCCGGGGCGAGTTACATGAGGATGAAACTTTGGCCAGGCGGATAACCCGACGGTCCAAGTCAATGACTATTGTCAACGGCGAGTTACATCATTGCAGTGTCACAGGGGCGTTTTAGCATTGCGTTTCTCCTAAAGAAGGCTGTGAGATTCTGCGTGAGATCCACGAAAGAGATTGTGGTCATCATGCCGGTTCAAAATCTCTCGTAGCCAAGGCTTTTCGTCACGGTTTCTATTGGCTGACGGCTCATGCTGATGCTGAAGACTTGGTCAAAAAATGTGACGGTTGTCAGAAGTTTTCGCGTCGAGCTCATGTTCTGGCTCAGGAGCTGAGGATGATCCCAATCACTTGGCCATTTGCAACTTGGGGGCTTGATATGGTTGGGCCTTTTAAGAGGTCCAAGGATAAGAAGACCCACCTTTTGGTGGCGGTTGATAAGTCCACTAAGTGGGTAGAGGCAGAGCCGGTCAGTAAGTGTGATGCAGCCACGGCGGTTCAATTCATGAAGAAGGTGATTTTCCGTTTTGGCTTTCCACATAGAACTATAACAGATAATGGCACTAATCTCTCCAAGGGTGCTATGAAAGAATTTTGTCAATGTGAGCACATCCGGCTTGATGTATCATCAGTGGCTCACCCCCAATCTAATAGTCAAGTTGAGAGAGCCAATCAAGAAATCTTGAGAGGCATCAAGTCCCGGCTTATGGTTCCCCTGTAGAGGACGCCCGGTTGTTGAGTGGAGGAGTTGCCTTCCGTGTTATGGAGCATTAACACCACCCCAACAGGTCTACGGGTTATACACCTTTCTTCATGGTCTACGGAGCAGAGGCGGTTCTTCCTAGTGACATCCGTCACGACTCAGCTCGTGTGGCGGCCTATGTTGAAGCTGACAGTGAAAAAGCACATCAGGACGCACTTGACCTGTTAGACGAGGAGCGTGCCATCGCAGCGGCTTTTTTGGCGATTTACCAGCAAGATCTGCGCCGTTACCACAGCCGCTGGGTTAAAACCAGAACTTTCCAAGAAGGAGATCTAGTGCTCTGGCTCATCCAGGATCACACTGATATGCACAAGTTATCCCCACCTTGGGAAGGACCCTTTGTGGTCAGCAAGAATCTGAATAACGGGTCATACTGCCTTATCGATGTTCGAGAGCACAAAGACTCACGTAAGTCGGAGGAGGAGACCCACCGGCCCTGGAATATTGCTCATCTTCAGCCTTACTACACCTGAGCCACCGGCTCTTCTGATGTACATATTTCGACAATGTATATATTATGATCAATATAGTAAAATCGACATCCCTGTTAAAGCAGGGCCTCTGTCATTTTCTCTTAAATAATGAGTTTTTGGTCACTTGGGGGCTTCTGCTTTATAGAGCAAAGTTATGATTAACCTTTGATCCGGCTTATCGGCCACAAAAAAAACTTGGGGGCTTGCTACCCAGATTAAAGGGACCAAAGAGAATTTGTTGCAAAAGCACAACTCAAACATAGGTGCACATTGAGCATAGCTCAGAAATATTGCTTGGGGGCTCTTTTGTTCTAAAGAACCAGAGTTGCTATAAGCTTGTGATAGGCTTAAAAGCCAGGCTTGGAAGCTAGGTGTATTCACCTAAAACCCTGGGTTATCATGCCTTTTTAAGTAAGCCACTCCGCCCAGGTATTCCTGGAATGACCCGCCGAACGTTTGACAAGTCAATCTTATGCAGAACCTGAACTTGTCAAAGTTAAAACGACGATTGGTTAAAGTGAGGTCCATCTTATAAGGTTTGTAAAATGGTTTAACTCAGTGGCCTGGCAGCCCGTGAAAAGCCTCAATCGGCCTGGCAGCCCATGAAAAGCCTCATTTTTTTGCTTGTTTTTATTCGATATTTTTTAAGGGTTATTGAATAATGATTATAAGGTTTTATATCACAATTAGCCGGTGTTTATTAACTCGGCTTGTCTTTCGACTATAAGTTGTCAGTACATGAGAAAGTAAAATCCGGTGTTCATTAACCCGACCTGGTTTTTGACTATAAGTTGCCAATATAAGGTAACATGATATCCGGTGTTTATTAACCCGGCCTGGTTTTGTTCATAAGCCGGCAATATATACTTACCAGTGCTCAAATTTTGGGTTATCACCCTTACTATACTGGCTTGATAAACCAACAGTGTGATCAAATATCACAGGTATGCTATATGCTCAAATATATGGTTATTCTTAAGTCTAGCTTTGGTTATAACTTATGATTATTTCTCCATAGCTTTATATATTGGGCATGATAACCCGTCCAGTGGTAAACCGCCAGGACACTTTTTACACTGTTGAATGTAGAGACAGATTCAAATTGATCATATCATAAGCATATGTGGCATATTTTAAACATGGCGGAATAGCAGTGTCATGCAAAGCAAATATGCGCGATGGCATAGCAGATCAAGAGTTTAATCTAGCCTATTACAAGGCGTTCGGTGCCCAAAAGAATAATTGTTTTCAACAAGTCCTAGAGAAAAGCAGATGTTGGAGGTCAATGGTTTATGCCCGGTTTATGAATCTTGGCCGGGCTGACTTGAAGGTTCCGGATCATCCTGCACCGGTTCATCTTCCTCTTCTCTACCAAGTGGCTAGAAGTCGATGGTTGTCCAATCTATCCCAGTTAAGGCTTTGAATACAACTTCATCACTTATAAGTGGGGAGGGATCAACATCAGGGGCATAGGTATGCTTACGGATTGGAGGAATAAGAGTTGGAGCATCATAGATTGGCGCATTAACTCTCTTGTTGTTGTCATCATAAATCGATTGATAATGAGAAAGATCGGTCTCTTCAGCCAATTTGCTAGCCAATGGGCGCATTTCTTTCGTCAAGGCTCTGAGGTCTTCATTATCAAAGTCGGACCCGTCCTCCTTTATGCTCGGATAGCCGTTTCCCACATCAGCCGGATCAAGATCAGCTATCCATGCCTTGGCCCGAGTTAGTGCGGTAAGAGCAGCTGCCCTTGCAGCTGATCTCTTTAGCTCTTCAAACCAGGCAGGCATCATCGACAGCCTCTCTAATGTTTCCTTGATCAAAGTTGGGGGCGGCTTGTTATGGGAAGCTGTGCAGATGATCTTTTGTGCATCGGTATATAATTGCTCTATAAGTGTATAGGCATCCTTCAGTTTCTTCCGCATATCCGAGCCAAGATGAACAATGCAAGATCCTGCATCATCACAAGCATCGGTAAACCGGCAGTTTATGGGATAATACATGTTTAAAGATTATGAAGAAGTTATTTACCAAATACGGCAGCAGTCATGGCATTTATTTGTTGCTTCAAGCTAGTTAGGTCCTTTGCCACCGGATTAAGGGCTGTTTCAGCGTCCTCAACCCTCTTTAGCAGAGTTGTCTTTTCTGCATCCCAACTTGCCCGCTCATTTTTGAAGCTCTCTTTCAGCTTTTCCGTTGCTGCTAAGGCACTGGTTAGTTCATCCTCGGCCTTGGAAGTCTCTGCTTGCTGTGATTTGATATTTTCTTGGAGGTCGACGATTTGAGATTCCTTCTTAGTAAGCTCAGCCTGCGGGAAAACAAGAAATTTATGAGATGACAGTGCATATTCAAAGTCCCAAGCACATAACAAGTAATATACTTGGCACTTGGGGGCTAATGTCTATTTGCTTCTTCTCACAAGTCCCACGCTCAATACAAGTATTATTCTTGGCACTTGGGGGCTAATGCATTATTGATCTAATTACAACTATGGATTATTCTTCCACTATCAGCTCGGTGGTTAACTGGTTTACAAAGATCTTGAACAAGAATTTTCAGCCTTACAGCATAATTAGTCCCAACTTAACATATTTGTTAAGTCGGCCCTTGGGGGCTACACAGGCGAACTTGAAGAGTTAATATACTCAAGTTCCAGTTTATCTTGAAAGTATAAACCAGCCCTTGGGGGATACACATGCAAAATTGAAGAGTAGTTATTCTGCAAGTCCCGGTTCATATTCACAATATAAACCAGCCCTTGGGGGCTACGGGTGTTGATCTATACGGCTTTTGAAAATTTACAGAACATCCTATTATGTCCAATAAATTTGGCGGCTAAGGGAAGAATATTTATGCAGAGTTAACAACAATTACCTCATACCACTCCTTCATCATGTTCACTAAACCGGCTTCATAATCACGGCTTGTGTACAAACGGTTTAAAAATCCAGAATGAATATCTGATACGTCTCCAATGTATCTATAATTTTTGATTGCTCCATGCTACTTTATCTACTGTTTTAGGCAATATTGGGCTTTATTATCCACTTTTATATTATTTTTGGGGCTAACCTATTAACCGGAGGCCCAACCCAGATTTGCTGTTTTATGCCTATTTCAGTGTTTTGAGGAAAAGGAATATCCGACGGAGTCAAAACGGAACGAAATCAACTGGAGAAGTTAATTTTGGAAGGAAACCAACCTGATGGGCTGGGAGTGCACGCCAGGGGAGTCCCGGGCTGCCCATGAGGGTGGAGGGCGCGCCCTCTCCCCTGGGCGCGCCCCCCTACCTTGTGAGCAACCCGGAGGTCCACTGACGTACCCCCTGCACCCATATATACCTACGTACCCTAAAACTTCCAGAACAGAAAATAGATCGGGAGTTCCGCCGCCGCAAGCCTCTGTAGCCACCAAAAACCAATCAGGACCCTGTTCCGGCACCCTGCCGGAGGGGGATCCCATCACCGGTGGCCATCTTCATCATCCCGGTGCTATCCATGACGAGGAGGGAGTAGTTCACTGAGGGAGTCCTGGACTAGGGGGTGTCCGGACAGCCGGACTATCATTATCCGCCGGACTCCAAGACTACGAAGATACAAGATTGAAGACTCCGGCTCGTGTCCGGATGGTACTTTCCTTGGCGTGGAAGGCAAGCTTGGCAATACGGATATGTAGATCTCCTACCATTGTAACCGACTCTGTGTAACCCTAGCCCTCTCCGGTGTCTATATAAACCGGAGGGCTTTAGTCCGTAGGACAACATACATTACAACAATCATACCATAGGCTAGCTTCTAGGGTTTAGCCTCCTTGATCTCGTGGTAGATCTACTCTTGTACTACCCATATCATCAATATTAATCAAGCAGGACGTAGGGTTTTACCTCCATCGAGAGGGCCCGAACCTGGGTAAAAACATCGTGTCCCTCGTCTCCTGTTACCATCCGCCTAGACGCACAGTTCGGGACCCCCTACCCGAGATCCGCCGGTTTTGACACCGACATTGGTGCTTTCATTGAGAGTTCCTCTGTGTCGTCACCGATAGGCTTGATGGCATCTTCAACCAACAACGCTGTCCAGGGTGAGACTTTTCTCCCCGGACAGATCTTCGTATTCAGCGGCTTCGCCCTGCGGGCCAATTCACTTGGCCATCTGGAGCAGATCGAAAGCTACGCCCCTGGCCGTCAGGTCAGATTTGGAAGCTTAAACTTCACGGCCGATGTCCGCGGAGACTTGATCCTCGACGGACTCGAGCCACAGCCAAGCGCGCCGCACTGTGACGATGGGCATGATCTAGCTTTGCCGCGGAACAGTGCCTTGGTGGCCGCACACGGATCCGCTTCGGCCATTAGCCCGGAGCCGATCGCCCAGATCGAGGGTCGGTGGATAGACGCCGCCCTGGGGGCTCCAACGTCCATGGCGATGGAGCCGAACACTAATCTTGTCCCTTGCGAAACTCGTGATTCCGAGGCGCTGGACTCCTCGCCGGACTCCGAACCTCCCGCGCCCCTACCAATCGATCCGGATTGGGCGCCGGTTATGGAATTCACCGCCGCGGACATCTTCCAATGCTCGCCTTTCGGCGATATCTTGAATTCACTAAAGCATCTCTTGTTATCAGGAGAGTCCTGGCCGGATTATGGCCAGGATGGTTGGGATGCGGACGACGAAGAAATTCAGAGCCCACCCACCACCCACTTTGTAGCCACTGTCGATGATCTAACCGACATTCTAGACTACGACTCCGAAGACATCGACGCTATGGACGACAATGCCGGAGACGAACAGGAACCAGCGCCCACAGGGCACTGGAAAGCCACCTCGTCATATGACGTATACATGGTGGATACCCCAAAAGATGGGGACGGCGAAGGAACAGCGGAGGCAGATTCCTTAAAGAAACAGCCCAAGCGCCGGCGTCAGCGGCGCCGCTCTAAATCTCACCACAGCAAGAACGGAGATTCCGGCACAGGAGATAATAATACTCCAGAGAGTGCCGAAGACAATCCCCTCCAGCAAGACTCAGCGCAGGAGGATGCAGAAGCAAGCCCTCATGTGGGGGCGGCAGACGAAGAGGTTGAGGCTCATAATTATATGCCTCCCTCCGAAGACGAAGCAAGCCTCAACGATGACGAATTCGTCGTACCCGAGGATCCCGTCGAACAAGAGCGCTTCAAGCGCAGGCTTATCGCCACAGCAAACAGCTTAAAGAAAAAGCTGCAGCAGCTTCAAGCTGATCAGGACCTGCTGGCCGATTGATGGACCGAGGTCCTCGTGGCCGAAGAGTATAAACTAGAACGTCCCTCCAAAAGTTACCCAAAACGCAAGCTGCTCCCCCGATTAGAGGAGGAAGCATACGTACCTCCATCACCAGCGCACGATATGGCTGACCGACCACCCCGTGGTCGTGACAGAGAGGCATCCAGGCCCCCAGCCAAGACCATACCCCGGCATCGCTCCAAAACTACGAAGCCAAGAGGGAACGTGCCGGACTTGCGAGACATATTGGAGGACAAAGCAAGGGAATCCAGATCCATCTATGGATCACGTGGGCGCCCTACGACCCACGGTGAATACCGTCGTGCCGGATACAATAACCCCGGCCGGGCCGAACACAGCAGACAGCGCTCTCTCGAGCTGCGTCGCGATATCGCTCAATACAGGGGCACCGCACACCCGTTATGCTTCACTGATGAAGTAATGGATCATCAGATCCCCGAAGGGTTTAAACCCGTAAACATCGAATCTTACGATGGCACTACAGACCCCGCTGTGTGGATCGAAGACTATCTTCTCCACATCCATATGGCCCGCGGCGACGATCTCCACGCCATAAAGTACCTCCCACTCAAGCTTAAAGGACCAGCTCGGCATTGGCTTAACAGCTTGCCCGCAGAGTCAATTGGGTGTTGGGAAGACCTGGAGGCCGCATTCCTTGATAACTTCCAAGGCACATATGTGCGACCACCAGACGCCGATGACCTAAGCCACATCATTCAGCAGCCAGCCGAATCGGCCAGACAATTTTGGACACGGTTCTTAACGAAGAAAAATTAAATCGTCGATTGTCCGGACGCAGAGGCTCTCGTAGCCTTCAAACATAACATCCGGGACGAATGGCTAGCCCGGCACCTGGGGTAGGAAAAGCCGAAATCCATGGCAGCCCTCACATCGTTAATGACCCGCTTTTGTGCGGGAGAGGACAGCTGGCTAGCCCGCAGCAACAATCTCCGTAAAAATTCTGGCAGTCCGGATACTAAGGACAACAACGGCAGGTCACGTCGAAACAAAAAGAAGTGCCGAATTAACGGCGACGATAAGGAGGATACGGCAGTCAATGCCGGATTCCGAGGCTCTAAACCCGGTTAACAGAAGAAGCCATTTAAAAGAACCACTCCGGGTCCGTCCAATTTGGACTGAATACTCAACCGCTTATGCCAGATACATGGCACCTCTGAAAAGCCAGCTAACCACACCAATAGAGATTGCTGGGTGTTCAAGCAGGCCGGCAAGTTAATTGCCGAAAACAATGACAAGGGGCTAAATAGCGACGACGAGGAAGAGACCCGGCCGCCGAACAACAGAGGACAGAAGGGTTTTCCCCCACAAGTACGTACGGTGAATATGATATATGCGACCCACATACCCAAGAGGGAGAGGAAACGCGCACTAAGGGACGTCTATGCGATGGAGCCAGTCGCCCCAAAGTTCAACCCATGGTCCTCTTGTCCGATCAATTTCGATCGAAGAGACCATCCGACCAGCATACGCCATGGCGGATTCGCCGCATTGGTCTTAGACCCAATCGTCGATGGGTTCCACCTCACGAGAGTCCTGATGGACGGCGGCAGTAGCCTGAACCTTCTTTATCAGGATACAGTGCGCAAAATGGGCATAGACCCATCAAGGATTAAACCTACAAAGACAACCTGTAAAGGTGTCATACCATGAGTGGAAGCCAACTGCACAGGCTCAGTCACACTGGAAGTGGTCTTTGGATCCCCGGATAATTTCCGGAGCGAAGAGTTAATCTTCGACATAGTCCCGTTTCGCAGCGGCTATCACGCTCTGCTCGGGCGAACTGCGTTTGCCAAATTCAACACGGTGCCGCACTATGCATACCTAAAGCTCAAGATGCCAGGCCCTCGTGGAGTCATCACGGTCAATGGAAATACGGAACGCTCCCTCCGAACGGAGGAACATACAGCGGCTCTCGCGGCAGAAGTACAGAGCAGCCTTCTAAGGCAATTCTCGAGTCCGGCCGTTAAACGGCCGAATACAGCAAAGCGCGCCTGGAGCAATGCCAACCAAGACCACCTGGCGCGATCAGAGCACGCGTAGCAATGCGGCCCCAACCCTCGCCCGCGTATGATCGCAAGAATAACACTCCGTGTACATCATTATGCTTTGGAGATACCATGGGCACAGGGGAGGGGGCACGATCACAACGGACCCAGAGTGCGGTTCGACCACACCGGGGGCTCGCAAATGTTCCCCTCTTTTTTTTTTAATTATTTTTCTTCTTTTTTGTACATAGGACTCTGTTAACTAGAAGCCCTGTCCGGCGGTGAACCTGCCGAACTCATGATGCAACAGTCAGGGACTAAAGAAGGCCGCGCCGAACACTCAGGTGGTCTCAATTACGAGCATTAAATTCGATTATATACACCAAATCCGCAGCTCATCCCTGGAGGGGGACATGTTTATTTAGTCCAAATCCCTTGCTTACCGCACTATTTGTATCAGTCCGCTCTACTAGCAGACTTTTCTTTCATTAATAATGCAGCACCTTTATGATCGCAATTGCATTACATTATATATATATATGCTCATTATATGACATCTGGCACCCGTATATTTTGGTACGACATAATACACCGGGGGCTTATGTTCCCCACTCTATGGTGTGATAAAGTCCGAACACTTTCACAAGTGCGGCACCCCGAACTTATAGCATTATATGAATCGGCTCCGAATCATGTCTTGGGTCAATAGTTGGGTTTGCCCGGCTCCCACGTTTTGGTGCCTTACGTTCCGTTCTGTCGGCTAAGGTGGCACTGGGAGAACCACTGCGATTGCGCCCCGGTTGAGCCGGGTTAGCGCCTCAGTGGAGAAAGCTAAAACTGACTGGCATGATAAGGCGAGAGACTGGTCGCTATTCGAGAGGTTTTTTTCGGGTCCTTAAAGACTCACGCCGCTTCGAGCGAAGTTCCGGATAATGTCCGATGAAGGCGTGGATAGTGCCCCGGATTCGGTCTTCCGAATACCAGGGGCTTCGCCGAAATTTAAAATTATAGAATTCTATGGCTAAGTGAGAGTGTTCAAGCATTATAAGTCCGGTTGCCTTGTTCGTCGTGTTGAGCGCCTCCCTAGATGGACCCAAAAATGGGAACAAGAGTGCTCAATTTTATCCCGAACACCCCAGCACTTGTGGCTTGGGGGCTGAAGCCAATGACTTGCCATCTCTCAGATTTTACAAACGGCCGCACAGAAGGTAATATTTTAAATTAAACAAGCGTTGCTCATGGCGCATATGAACGAAGTTTTCAGCGCACAGGATAAATAAACAGCGAGTTCACTCAAAGATTACATTTCGGGAGCACTCATCTGCAATATTGCAGGCTCCCTTTAGGACAATTTTATAATACTTCTCCGGCGTGCGATACTCCTTGCCCGGCGGCGGTGGGTCCGTGAGAAGCTTCTCCGCATCCAATTTGCCCCATTGCACCTTTATGCGGGCAAGGGCCCGACGAGCGCCTTCGATACAGGCGGAGCGCTTGACTACATCCAGCCTAGGGCATGCATCTACCAGCCGCCGCACGAGGCCAAAGTAGCTACCAGGCATGGCCTGTCCAGGCCACAGCCGGACTATGAGGCCCTTCATGGCCTCCTCAGCTACCTTGTGGAGTTCGACCAGCTGCTTCAGCTGGTCGCTTGGGGTCACCGGATGGCCGGCCTCAGTATACTGAGACCAGAAGACCTTCTCCGTCGAGCTCCCCTCCTCGCCACGATAGAATACGGCGGCATCAGACGCACTACGCGACAGATCTGCAAACGCCCCTGGAGAGCTCCGAATGCGGGTAAGTGTCAGGTAGTTCACATTAACATGCCTGCTTTGCATGAAAAACGCCTTACCCGCCGCTATCTTCTTTATGTCCTCAACCTCCTGAAGGGCCTTATGGGCCTCGGATTTGGCGGACTTGGCACTTTCGAGAGCCGAGGCAAGCTCGGACTCTCGAGTCTTGGAGTCACGCTTCAAACTCTCATGTTTTTCCATGAGAGCATGGAGCTCTTGCCGAACTTCCGCCACCCGTGCCTCTTGCTTTTCTCGCTCAGCACGTTCCGCGGCCGCACTGCGTTCGGCCGCGGACACAGCATCCTTCAGGGTTGCCACCTCGTTAGTGGCCCCTGCAATACAAATATTATCCTTGTTAATTTTATTTGCAACCAAAATCCTTTTCTGTAAGGTACTTATTCAAAGAGGTGTTACTCACCTTCTTTTTCCTCGAGCTGCTTCTTTGCATGGCCGAGCTCTTGCTCGGACCGCTCGAGATCCTTTTTCAGCACGTCAACCTCCGCCGTTAGTGCGGCAGAGGTCAGCAGCGTAGCCTGCAAACCCATATTGACATATTTTAGGCAACCCTGCGTATATCTTGTTAAAGATCCTTAGTCCGGCTTTTCTTTCCGAACACCGAACTAAGCATCAGGGGCTACTGTCTATGCGGTATTACATTACATAATTTTAACTTCTTACCTCAAAGCCTATTAAAAGGCTGCTGCAGGCTTCGGTCAGCCCGCTTTTAGAAAGCTGAACCTTCTCAATCACCGCACTCATGATAGTGCGGTGTTCTTCCTCGATGGAAGCGCCTTTAAGCGCCTCCAGCAGGTTATCCGGCGCCTCCGGTTGGATGAAGGCCGCCGGCGTCACGGTCCTGCCCTTCTTTCGAAGGGGCCGCTTGCCGGACTCTGGAACCACTGCGGGTCCCGATGTAGAGTCCGGCACGAAGTCCGGGAGGCTGCCTGATGGCGCCTCCGGAGCCTCCTCCTGATGGGTCCCTCTCTGGGATCCCACCTCGACGTCCTTGTCGGCGCGTGGGGTGGAGGCAGTCGGGATGGAATTCACATCCGACGAGGCAGATGACCCGCTCGATGAGTCGGGGAGATCATCATTGGCCGGACTACGGGCAGAATGCGGCGTTAGAAGGATACTACGCGACATAAAAGAAATTACACATCAAGGATCCGGATACTTACGATCTTGCCGGACGCCTGGCCCTTGGAGGCCACTCATCCTCACCAACGCTGATGTTGGCGAGACTGTCCGGGGGGATAGTTCTCCCCCTCTTGGACCCTTCGGCCCCCCCGATGGGGGAAGCCTTGCTTTTCTTCTCTCCCTCCTCCGGGAGAGAGTACTCCTCCTCGTCTTCGGGGGAGGAGTCCTCGTCGTCATCAGACGCCTGATTGCGGGAACTCTTTCGAGTCCCCGCGGCCACCTTCTTGGCCTTCTTCTCCGGCACCACGTGCGGTGCCGAAACCAGCAGCCCTGTTAAGCGGGCGTCCACTGGGTCTTCTGGCATGGGAGCCGGGCTGATAAGCAGCTTGGCCTTCTCCATTCATTCCTGTCAAAGGAAGAGGCAGAATGAAACCTCACTAGAGTCAATCTAATTATCACAAGTGTCCCGTAATGGGGTTGAATCACTTACCTCGTCAGTTGGATACTGCGAGCTGAATCCGCGGTCTTCGGTCGCGGACGCGGGGGCTTCGGCGCCCTTGAACAGCACCCTCCAGGCGCCTTCGTATGTTGTATCGGAGAGCACGCTTAGCGCCTGGTGCTGTTCCGGATTGAACTCCCACAAATTAAGTGCCCGTTCTTGGCATGGGAGGATCCGCCGGATGAGCATGACTTGGACCACGTCGACGAGCCTGAGCCTCTTGCTCACCATCTTCTTGATACATGCTCGGAGTCCCGTCACCTCCACCGGATTCCCCCACTACAAGCCCTTCTCTTTCCAGGAGGTGAGCTGCGTGGGGATGCCAGATCTAAACTCGGGGGCCGCCGCCCATGTGGATTTGCGCGGCTCGGTGATATAAAACCACCCCGATTGCCACCCCTTGACGGAGTCCACGAAGGTCCCTTCCAGCCAAGGGACGTTGGGCAATTTGCCCAACATGGCGCCTCCGCATTCCGCTTGCGTACCCTTCACAACCTTCGGCTTGACGTTGAAGGTCTTGAGCCACAGGCCGAAGTGGGGCCGGATGCAGAGGAAGGCCTCGCACACGACGATAAACGCCGAGATGTTGAGGATAAAGTTCGGTGCCAGATCGTGGAAATCCAGGCCGTAGTAAAACATGAGCCCCCGGAAAAATGGATGGAGCGGAAAGCCCAGTCCGCGGAGGAAGTGGGGGAGGAAGACGACCCTCTCATGAGGCCTGGGGGTAGGGATGAGCTGCCCCTCGTCGGGCAGCCGATGTGCGATATCGCCGGAAAGGTATTCGGCGCTGCGCAGCTTGGTGATGTCCTCCTCCTTGACGGTGGAGGCTAACCATTTACCTCCCGCTCCGGACATATTCGGAGAAGGTCGAGGCGAGATGCGCGAGCTCGGGCGTTGGAGCTTGAGTTCGCGGGGATGGATAAGCAAAGGAGGAAGAAGGCGTAGGTGAGAAGGTGAATCCTTATCCCTTGTATATAGGCGGACAAAACTATGCGTCCCCCACCAGCCTGGTAAAACTCGCTTATCTCCCAAGCGCCACCATCAATGGCGCGGTTGGGTTACCCATGCACGTATTGATGAGAATCCCGGAATAAGGGGAACACGATCTCTGCTTCGACAAGACGTGCCAAGGAAACCGCTTCGCTAAACGTGCTGAGGTGGTATAGTAATTCAAACAAAGGCCTGGTGGCGGTGTGATGTCACGCCGCATAATACGTCAGCAGATTGAACTAAGTGTACATTTTATTCTCTCTACGATGGAATGTGGAATTTATTTTGCAGAGCCGGACACTATCCTGGTGTTCATGATCTTCTCTGGATTATTCAAGAGAGGAAGCCGCCTTGCAATGCCGAACATTATGCATGCCGGACTTATCGTCATTGAAGACTGGTTCAGGGGCTACTGAGGGAGTCCTGGACTAGGGGGTGTCCGGACAGCCGGACTATCATTATCCGCCGGACTCCAAGACTACGAAGATACAAGATTGAAGACTCCGGCTCGTGTCTGGATGGTACTTTCCTTGGCGTGGAAGGCAAGCTTGGCAATACGGATATGTAGATCTCCTACCATTGTAACCGACTCTGTGTAACCCTAGCCCTCTCCGGTGTCTATATAAACCGGAGGGCTTTAGTCCGTAGGACAACATACATTACAACAATCATACCATAGGCTAGCTTCTAGGGTTTAGCCTCCTTGATCTCGTGGTAGATCTACTCTTGTACTACCCATATCATCAATATTAATCAAGCAGGACGTAGGGTTTTACCTCCATCGAGAGGGCCCGAACCTGGGTAAAAACATCGTGTCCCTCGTCTCCTGTTAGCATCCGCCTAGACGCACAGTTCGGGACCCCCTACCCGAGATCCGCCGGTTTTGACACCAACATTCACCCTCGGGGCTGAGGGTATGTACTAGTAGCTATGTGTTTGATCTCTCTCTCTCGTGTTCTCTCTCGTGTTCCTCTATGGCACGATCTTGATGTATCCCGAGCTTTGCTATTGTAGTTGGATCTTATGTTGTTTCTCCCCTCTACTCTCTTGTGATGAATTGAGTTTCCCCTTTTGAAGTTATCTTATTGGATTGAGTCTCTTATGAACACTTGATGTATGTATTGCGTGGGATAACCGTGGTGACAATGGGTTATTCTATTGATCCACTTGATGTATGTTTTGGTGATCAACTTGCGGGTTTCGTGACACTTGGGAACATATCCATAGGGGTTGGCACACGTTCTTGACTCTCTGGTAGAAACTTTGTGGTACTCTTTGAAGTACTTTTATGTTGGTTGGATGAATCTAAGATTGTGTGATGCATATCGTATAATCATGCCCACGAATACTTTAGGTGACAATGGAGTATCTAGGTGACATTAGGGTTTTGGTTGATTTGTATCTTAAGGTGTTATTCTAGTACGAACTCTTTTATAGATTGATCCGAAAGAATAGCTTTGTGGTGGTTTCGTACCCGACCATAATCTCTACGTTTGTTCTCCGCTATTAGTGGCTTTGGAGTGACTCTTTGTTGCATGTTGAGGGCTTGTCATATGTTCTATCTATGTTATTATTGTTGAGAGAACTTACACTAGTGAAAGTATGAACCCTAGGCCTTGTTTCCTATCATTGCAATACCATTTACGCTCACTTTTACCGCTCACTACCTTGCTGTTTTTATTATTTCAGATTACAAAAACTTATATCTACTATCTATTTTGCACTTGTATCACCATCTCTTCGCCGAACTAGTGCACCTATACAATTTACCATTGTATTGGGTGTGTTGGGGACACAAGAGACTTTTTGTTATTTGGTTGCAGGGTTGCTTGAGAGAGACCATCTTCATTCTACGCCTCCTACGGATTGATAAACCTTAGGTTATCCACTTGAGGGAAATTTGCTACTGTCCTACAAACCTGTGCACTTGCAGGCCCAACAACGTCTACAAGAAGAAGGTTGTGTAGTAGACATCAATCTCTTTTATGGCGCTGTTGCCGGGGAGGCTAGGTAAGTGAAGGTATATCTTTAGATCTTGCAATTGAATCTTTTTGTTTCTTGTTTTAGCACTAGTCTAGTTTATAAAAGAAAATTACAAAAAAATGGAGTTGAGTTTGTCTCATATGCTTCACCTTTTTAATATCTTTCTTGAGTATGATGGAAAGGATAATTGTGCTCAAGTGCTAGAAGAAGAAATCTATAGAATGTTTTTATTTGATGAGCATGATTGCAATGCTGTTAGTATGAATTCCTTGAATATCCATGATGCTAATGATATGCAAAGCCACAAGCTTGGGGAATCTATGATTGATGAATATGATATTTTTAGCCTCTCAAGTTTTGATATGCAAAGTTGTTATGATGATAGCATGCCTCCTACCTATGATGATTATATTGATGAAAGTGGGTCCGAAAGAGTGTCAACTTTAGGAATTAGTGATCCCACTATTTTGGAGGATGTTGAATCTTATTGTGATGAATATGAAAGTGGATTTGGAAGAGTGTCAACTTTATTTAGTGATTCCACTATCTTGGGAGAGGTTTCAATCGATTATGTTGAGAACAAAGTTGCTACTTATGATGATTATTGTGATGAAACTTATGCTATAAAAAGTAGTGATGACTATATTTATAAAATTTGTCATGATTATGAGTACCCTTTCTCTGAACATTACTCTTTTAATGTGGAAACAATTTTTAGTGTTCAAGTCTCTTATGATACTTCCACTATTCCGAATGAGAAGAATTTTTCTTATGTGGAGAGTAATAAATTTTCTATGCTAGTAGATCATGAAAAGAATGCTTTAGGTGCTGGTTATATTGTTGAATTCATTCATGATGCTACTGAAAATTATTATGAGAGAGGATCATATGCTTCTACATATTGCAATAATATCAAGTTTCCTCTCTATGTGCTTAAAGTTTTGAAGTTATGCTTGTTTTACCTTCCTATGCAAGTTGATTATTGTTCCCATAAGTTGTTTGCTCACAAAATCCCTATGCATAGGAAGTGGGTTAGACTTAAATGTGCTAGTCATATTCTTCATGATGCTCTCTTTATGTTTCAATTCCTATTTTTTATGTGAGCATCATTGAAATCATAACGCCTAGCTAGGGGCGTTAAATGATAGCGCTTGTTGGGAGGCAACCCAATTTTATTTTAGTTTCTTGATTTTTGGTTCTGTTTAGGAATAAATAATCCATATGTGGTTTTGTGTTTTAATTAGTGTTTGTGCCAAGTAGAACCTTTGGGAAGACTTGGGTGAAGTCTTTATGATCATGCTGTAAAAAACAGAAACTTTAGCGCTCACGAGATTAGCTATAACGTTTTACTGGAGAGTGCTATTTAGTTGATTCTTTTTTCAGATGATTACTGGACAAATTACTCAGGTCCAGCAATTTATCTCATAATTTTTGGCGTTCTAGAAGTATATGTTTTACACAGATTACTACAGACTGTTTTGTTTTTGACAGATTCTGTTTTCTATGTGTTGTTTGCTTATTTTGATGAATCTATGAGTAGTATCGGAGGGTATGAACCATAGATAAGTTGGAGTACAGTATATATTACACCAATATTAATTTAGAATGAGTTCATTACAGTACCTAAGTGGTGGTTTTGTTTTTTATACTAACGGAGCTTACGAGTTTTGTTTTGAGTTTTGGATGGACTATGGAATAAGGAGTGGCAAGAGCCTAATCTTGGGGATGCCCAAGGCACCCCAAGGTAATATTCAAGGACAACCAAGCAACTAAGCTTGGGGATGCCCCGGAAGGCATCCCCTCTTTCGTCTTCGTCTATCGGTAACTTTACTTGGAGCTATATTTTTATTCACCACATGATATGTGTTTTGCTTGGAGCGTCATTTTAATTTTGTTAGTTTTTGCTTGCTGTTAGTTAGAATAATGTTTTGCATCTTTAGTTTCAATAAAAAGTCAAGGATAGCCTTTGCCATGCTTATTTTGCTAGTTTGCATGTTGCTGTTTGAAAACAGAAAGTTTACCGCTGTTGCAAAAATTCCCTAGAAAAGTCAGAGCATGGTCTAACGTTGAATCTTTTTGCATATTGAGCTCTGATAAATTTATTACAGTGGGAATTTTAGTTCATAATTTTGGAGTCAGGGAAGTATTGACACTCTTGTATTCTTTACAGACTATACTGTTTTGGCAGATTGCTGTTATGGTTGCATTGTTTGCGTATGTTTGCTTGTTTAATGATTCTATTTGAGGATAGGAGTATTAAATATACAGAGGAATTTTATGCAATGTTGAATAATAATTTAAGTGATTTGTTACAGTATAATATGATAAGGTTTTGCATTGGTTTATACTAACCTATCTCACGAGTTCTTGTTGAGTTTGTTGTGAATGAAGCTTTTGATAAAAAGAGAAACCATGATATGAGAGGAATTAAGGAGACACAAAAGCTCAAGCTTGGGGATGCCCAAGGCACCCCAAGATAATATTTCAAGAAGTCTCAAGCATCTAAGCTTGGGGATGCCGCGGTAGGCATCCCACCTTTCTTCTTCAACAACTATCGGTTAGTATCGGTTGAGCCTAAGTTTTTGCTTCTTCACATGAGTTGTGCTATCCTTGCATTGTAGTGTTCTTTAGCTTTGCTCGCTGTTTGAATAATGTACCAAGATCTGAATTATTTATTGAGAGAGAGAGCCATACAAGAATTGGAATTTGCTAGAATGATCTATGTGCTTCACTTATATCTTTTGAGCGTGATAGTTTTTGCTCTAGTGCTTCACTTAGATATTTTAGAGCATGGTGGTGGATTTGTTTTAAAGAAACTTGATCTCTCATGCTTCACTTAGATTATTTTGAGAGTCATTAATAGCATGGTAATTTGCTTAATGTTAACATACTTGGTATTCAAGATATGTGAAACTTTCTTTTGAGTGTGTTGAATACTAAGAAAAGTTTGATGCTTGATAATTGTTTTGAGATATGGAGGTGATAATATCAAAGTCGTGCTAGTTGGGTGATTATAAATTTGAGAAATACTTGTGTTGAAGTTTGCAAATCCCATAGCATGCACGTATGGTTAAAGTTGTGTAACAAATTTGAAGCATGAAGTGTACCTGGCTTGTGCATCCTTATGAGTGGCGGTCGGGGACGAGCGATGGTCTTTTCCTACCAATCTATCCCCCTAGGAGCATGCGCGTAGTACTTAGTTTTTGATGACTTATAAATTTTTGCAATAAGTATATGAGTTCTTTTGACTAATGTTGAGTCCATGGATTATATGCACTCTCACCTTTCCGCCTTTGCTAGCCTCTTCGGTACCGTGCATTGCCCTTTCTCACCTTGAGAGTTGGTGCAAACTTCGCTGGTGCATCCAAACCCCGTGATACGATATACTCTATCACACATAAACCTCCTTATATCTTCCTCAAAACAGCCACCATACCTACCTATGATGGCATTTCCATAGCCATTCCGAGATATATTGCCATGCAACTTTCCACCGTCTCGTTCATCATCATCATGACATGCATTACTTTTGTCATATTGCCATTGCATGATCTTGTAGTTGACATCGTATTTGTGGCAAAGCCACCATGCATTATTTTCCATACATGTCACTCTTGATTCATTGCACCATCCCGGTACACCGCCGAAGGCATTTATATAGAGTCATATCTTGTTCTAGTATCGAGTTGTAATCCTTATGTTGTAATCAATAGAAGTGTGATGATCATTATTATTAGAGCATTGCCCCCCAAAAAAAGAGAAAGGCCAAAAAAAAGAAAGGCCCCAAAAAAGAGGAAAGGCCAAAAAAAAGGGGAAGGCCCAAATAAAAAAATAAAAAAAATAAAATAAAAAGGGGCAATGCTACTATCCTTTTTCCACACTTGTGCTTCAAAGTAGCACCTTGTTCTTCATGTAGTGAGTCTCATATATTGTGCTTCAAAGTAGCACCTTGTTCCTCATGTAGTGAGTCTCATAAGTTGTCCTTTTTATACTAGTGGGAATTTTTCATTATAGAACTTGGCTTGTATATTCCTACGATTGGCTTCCTCAAATGCCCTAGGTCTTCGTGAGCAAGCGAGTTGGATGCACACCCACTAGTTTTCTTTTGTTGAGCATTCATAGCTCTAGTGCATCCGTTGCATGGCAATCCCTACTCACTCACATCGATATCTATTGATGGGCATCTCCATAGCCCGTTGATACGCCTAGTTGATGTGAGAATTTCTCCTTTTTTGTCTTTTCCACACAATCCCCATCATCATATTCTATTCCACCCATAGTGCTATATCCATGGCTCGCGCTCATGTATTGCGTGAAGGTTGAAAAAGTTTGAGATTATTTGAGTATGAAACAATTGCTTGGCTTCTCATCGGGGGTATAGAAGTTGGGAACATCTTTGTGTGACGAAAATGAAGCATAGCCTAACTATATGATTTTGTAGGGATGAACTTTCTTTTGCCATGTTATTTCGAGAAGACATGATTGCTTTGATTAGTATTCTTGAAGTATTATTATTTTTGTGTCAATATGAACTTTTGTCTTGAATCTTTCGGATCTGAATATTCATATCACAATTAAGGATATTTAAATTGAAATTATGCCAAAGTATCACTCCGCATCAAAAATTCTTTTTTATCATTTACCTACTCGAGGACGAGCAGGAATTAAGCTTGGGGATGCTTGATACGTCTCCAACGTATCTATAATTTTTGATTGCTCCATGCTACTTTATCTACTGTCTTAGGCAATATTGGGCTTTATTATCCACTTTTATATTATTTTTGGGACTAACCTATTAACCGGAGGCCCAACCCAGATTTGCTGTTTTATGCCTATTTCAGTGTTTCGAGGAAAAGGAATATCAGACGGAGTCAAAACGGAACGAAAACAACTAGAGAAGTTAATTTTGGAAGGAAACCAACCTGATGGGCTTGGAGTGCACGCCAGGGGAGTCCCGGGCTGCCCACGAGGGTCGAGGGTGCGCCCTCCCCCCTGGGCGCACCCCCTACCTCGTGAGCAACCCGGAGGTCCACCGACGTACCCCCTGCACCCATATATACCTACGTACCCTAAAACTTCTAGAACAGAAAATAGATCGGAAGTTCCACCGCCGCAAGCCTCTGTAGACACCAAAAACCAATCGGGACCCTGTTCCGGCACCCTGCCGGAGGGGGATCCCATCACCGGTGGCCATCTTCATCATCCCGGCGCTATCCATGACGAGGAGGGAGTAGTTCACCCTCGGGGCTGAGGGTATGTACCAGTAGCTATGTGTTTGATCTCTCTCTCTCTCTCGTGTTCTCTCTCGTGTTCCTCTATGGCACGATCCCTAATGTATCCCGAGCTTTGCTATTGTAGTTGGATCTTATGATGTTTCTCCCCCTCTACTCTCTTGTGATGAATTGAGTTTCCCCTTTTGAAGTTATCTTATTGGATTGAGTCTTTTATGAACACTTGATGTATGTCTTGCGTGGGATAACCGTGGTGACAATGGGTTATTCTATTGATCCACTTGATGTATGTTTTGGTGATCAACTTGCGGGTTTCGTGACACTTGGGAACCTATGCATAGGGGTTGGCACACGTTCTCGACTCTCCGATAGAAACTTTGGGGCACTCTTTGAAGTACTTTTATGTTGGTTGGATGAATCTGAGACTGTGTGATGCATATCGTATAATCATGCCCACGGATACTTGAGGTGACAATGGAGTATCTAGGTGACATTAGGGTTTTGGTTGATTTGTATCTTAAGGTGTTATTCTAGTACGAACTCTTTTATAGATCGATCCGAAAGAATAGCTTTGTGGTGGTTTCGTACCCGACCATAATCTCTACGTTTGTTCTCCGCTATTAGTGGCTTTGGAGTGACACTTTGTTGCATGTTGAGGGCTTGTCATATGTTCTATCTATGTTATTATTGTTGAGAGAACTTACACTAGTGAAAGTATGAACCCTAGGCCTTGTTTCCTATCATTGCAGTACCATTTACACTCACTTTTACCGCTCGCTACCTTGCTGTTTTTATTATTTCAGATTACAAAAACTTATATCTACTATCTATTTTGCACTTGTATCACCATCTCTTCGCCGAACTAGTGCACCTATACAATTTACCATTGTATTGGGTGTGTTGGGGACACAAGAGACTTTTTGTTATTTGGTTGCAGGGTTGCTTGAGAGAGACCATCTTCATCCTACGCCTCCTAAGGATTGATAAACCTTAGGTCATCCACTTGAGGGAAATTTGCTACTGTCCTACAAACCTGTGCACTTGCAGGCCCAACAACGTCTACAAGAAGAAGGTTGTGTAGTAGACATCAATATCCTGGGCGCTGAGGTGGGCATAGCTCTCCAAATCGGCCTTCCACTTGCCTTTGTCAATAGCGGATAATTCTTCTTTGACACTATGTTTTGACAGAGCAGTAGGGTTGCCTGGGGCTGTACAACTAACACCAGTGACCATAACATCATTGGTGTTGTCATGAGCAACTCTCGTTGGGCTTGGAGGCTTATCAGCATGAATCATCGGATCAACTTCCATGTGTTCAACTTCAGTTTCATGATCTTGTGGTGGCGAATCATCAGCAATATTTTCAGCATTTGGATTAGACGGTTCAGGGGTCCTTTCCGGTTCAGATGGAATGGGGTCATCAGCCGGATTATTCACTCTAGCCTTCTTACTGGCTCTGGCTTTGGCCCTGAAAATTATAAGTCTGCATCAGGTCAGTATAAAATATCAAGTATAAGATATGAAGGGTCAATTAAATATGCTCACCCAGGAACCATTTTTAGGGTTGGAATTTGTGTTCCTATTGAATCGCCAGAGGAAGAACGAGAAGTCCCTTGATAGTTTGAATCAGACGGGTTAAGAGGTTGTCGAAAATAACCCGCCTTGGGGTAACGTATGTCAGAAATATGTAAGACCTCTGGCCGACGTTTGCGAAGCGGAGTGTTCGGTAAACCGGCAGAGGTGATCATGTTGCCACTATGCCGGGTTGTGCAGCGAGCTTTATCTTGCTATTTCTTCAAAAGAAAGTTTTGATCCAAGTGAGCTAGAGGGTGAGAAAATCTTACTTTCCGGCGTGCTTGACTGGTTTTTTGTGTTGGCAGAGGATCTGAGCCGGAGGAAAGAATAATTACCTCTACGTCACCAGCATGGCTAGCTTCGGCGTCATCCTGATAATAATCATTGTCAATGAGATGTATGAAAAAGGAGCCAAGTGAATCAAGTTCTACCTTTGACTCATGATTATCATCGTCATCATCAATGTTTAAATCGGTGGACTCATTGGTTTTCTTCTTGGCAGGCTTCTTGGTGACTTTAGTCTTGGGGCGAGTTGTGTTGGCCGGTTTATCCTGTGGTTTCTTCTTCTAGAATGGATCATCACCCTATCAAAAGTTGAAAAGATCATAAGGGAATATTAAAAATATGGACTAATCAGGAGTTAGGAAATTCTCACAGTTGGTGGTTTGTTGGAGGCGCAGAAAGGACTAAGTCCTGTTTTGCTGCACTCAGCCACCGGTATATCCAGCATTTTCTTGACAGCTTCAGTAACTTCAACATCAGTTAGCTGAATGTCAATGTGGCGTTGAGGATCTTTCAAGTCCCCTGTATATTCACACATTAAACCGGGGTAATGGCTTAAGGGTAAAATACTCTAGGACACCCAGCAAGGAACGAAATCAACGCCTGTTAAACCATTTGCCACAAAGGCTCTAAGCTTTGAGAGCTGTGGCGCATATTTGGCTCATTCCTTCGCACTGAGTATTTGGGGGAGTGGATGTGTACTGCTAAGCCGGTGAGCACGATAACCCGGCAGAGGATTTTCATCAGATGGGGATGTATCTCGGCAATAGAACCAAGTTTGATTTCAGTCTTTAGGATGGCTATGATGGTTGGCATGAAGGAAGCTGACATCTTTTCTCTTTTGGATGGATACCCCGCCAAGTTCAGTGTTGGGCCCGTCCACAAATTCTGTGCAGCGGTTTAAATAGTAGAAATCTCTAAACAATTCGACCGTGGGCTCCTCTTGCAGGTAAGCTTCACAGAACACTTGAAAATTGCAAATATTGGATACGGAGTTCGGCCCAATATCTTGAGGGTGAAGCTAGAGGAAATGAAGTACATCACGGAATTTTTTTGATCCGGGAGGGCTAAATCCTCGACTCAGATGACCAGCAAAAACGACCACTTCTCCTTCCTTGGGCTCAGGAGGACATTCAGAACCAGGGACTCTCGAGAGGATGACTTCCTTTTTGGCTAAAGCGCTAGTAGCAACAAACCCGTTCAACTTTTCTCTGTAACCCGAGATTGAGCCCTTTTTGGCCATTTATTCGATAACCTGGAAGAAGGTTTGTGCCGTTTTAAGATTCATGGTTAATCCGCTAAAAGTTAAAAGACAGAAAGTGTTGAAGCATGCTAAAGTGTTAAACCGGAGGTTGATGTTATCAAGTTGCATACATGAGCAATTGGCAGTTTAAGAGGGGACTAATGGTACCTGGCGGATTATGATTTTCTGAGTTAAACCGCCTATACAGATATTCAAAGTATAGATCTGAAGACTAGTGATGAAAAACAGTTTTTGCAGATTGATGTCGCAATTTTGGATCTACCATGTGTCAGAAAAAGAAAAATATTCAAACCTAAATATTGGTACTTGAACAGTTTATGAAGTTCCAGATTGGGTTTTCTACATAAAAGAGATGATCTGATGCAAAAGGAAGGGCTATTACTGCTACCACACAGGAATATATCAAGTTTGAATCTGCCATTTATGCTACGGTGAAGAACAGGTGAAGAACAGCGCCGAACCTCCATGAGCTAGTGCGAACCCTAAACAGATCTACAGAGAGGAGGAAGAAGAACTTACTGAAGCTTTTGAATGACAGAGGGGCGCGAGCAGAGTCTGGTCCGAACAGGTTGATGCAGCAGCTAACGTTGAAGGAGAAGCGAAGTTCAACGGCGGCAGCAGAGCTCGAAGCACTAGGGCGATGCAAGGAAGACGATGAGGCAAAGAGGCACGGGGAGGGGGGGGGGAGTGAAAGGGACCCCCAGTCCTATTTATAAGGCGAATGGATAAGTGGCAAGCGCGGGAATCAAGGAGGTCAAAAAACGGATCTGTAGACGTGCAGACGCCTCGATTTTCGGAGATTCATTAAAGCAAAGGGGATACATTAAAATATTTGGGCTCTGTGTAAAGTTAATGTCAAGTGATGTCACGGCAGGTTATCATGATTCCAGAAGATGACATCATGGCGAGTTATAAGCTTTGTGAAGGAAATGAAGGAGGGATTTTTCTAAGTGTTGAAGATTGATGTGAACAAGTTTAAATCAACCTGGGGCCTAATATTGGGGATATAACTATTGAGTATAAACCGCCCAGGAGGGGCCAGATTATACTCATGATGATTACCAGTATTGAAGCTCATGAAGACATAGAAGATGGCGACTTATGAAGGAGACTTAATCAGAAGGCCCAAAGCCCAGAGGCGGGTTAAGGCCCATAGACATAAACCGCCATAGGCGTATGACTTATATTATAAGATATGAAAGAGTAGATATGGATCCGGACACGTTTATGTGCCGGCCGGGATTGTGAACCGTGGGGTGTCAACCTGTGTATAAAAAGGGACGACCCGGCGGCGGTTTAGGGACAAGAAACAATAGTTTGAGAGCCAGGTTAAGCGTATTCGCCCCCTGGTCATCAAAACCCTAGCAATACCACCTCAAACTGGATTAGGTCTTTACCTTCACTGCAAGGGGCCGAACCAGTATAAACTCCTCGTGTCCTTTGTCCTGTTTAAGCCCTTTAAGCTAACTTTGTTGCGATGGCTCCACGACTGAGTCCTGACACTAGGACATCTGCCGTGACAATTCCATGATAGTTGGCGCCCACTGTGGGGCTATCGCACGATGGTTTCAAGTTCTTAGAGGGAAACTTCGAAGGGCTCAAGGGATACGCTGCGGGATGGATGACCAAGAGTCGTCACGACAAGCTCTACATTGACGACGCAGGCTGGGGCCCCGAGGCCGGCTCAATTGAGTACGGGTACCAGGTCCCCTTTGGTGGAATTCACATCTTCATTGGCAAGATCGGCGAACCGGGCCTTGAGCCAGACATCTGCACCGACATCATCGAGACGGCTCAGCGTGCAAGACCTGCCCGAGTTCAGCCCGCCATGAAGCATGCCTTCGTGGGATTGATTAACAGTGCGAAATCTGAATCGGTATCTAATGGTGAGACAGTTGTCTATTCAGATGGCAAGTCATCCACCGGTGAAAGTGCGTTATATCGACTAGAGGGGGGGGGGTGAATAGGCGATTTTTATAAATTCTTCACTGAGGAATTTGCTGGTGAGGAAATTCCCGAATGAAGAACTACTTGCAGCGGAATAAGTACTCAGAAGTAAACATAACAGAATACAAGCATAGTCATCATGGCGAGATGAAGACACACACAAAGTACAGAAAGCATAAACACAGGATAACACAAGAAAGAAGACGGGCAGATTGAAGAAATTGAACTGAGGAAATTGAGAAAGTCTTCAGTCAAAGTCTTCAAACAGATATGAACAGGCACACAACAACAGACATGAGGAAATGAAAGAGTTGAGGAAATAGAACTAGTTAGCTTGGTGAAGACAATGATTTGGTAGACCAGTTCCAACTGCTGTCTCAGTTGTACATCTGGTTGGAGCGGCTGAGTATTTAAACTCGAGGACACCCAGTCCCGAACACACAGTCCTCACCGTATTCTCCTTGAGCTAAGGTCACACAGACCTCGCCCAATCACTCGTGGTAAGTCTTCAGGTGACTTCCGAACCTTCACAAACTCGGTCACTTGGCGATCCACAATTCCCCTTGGATGCTCTAGACCTTGACGCCTAACTGTCTGGAAGAAGCACAGTCTTCAAAGGAAACAAGCATCGGATCCACGCAGGATCAATCTCTTCAGTGATGCTCAATCACTTTGGGTTTGTAGGTGTTGGTTTTGGGTTTTCCTCACTTGATGATTTTCGCTCAAAGTCCTCGGAGCATGGGATGCTCTCAATTGACAAGTGTCAGTTTCTCTTGGAGCAGCCAACCAGCTAGTGGTTGAAAGGGGGCGGCTATTTATAGCCTAGGGAGCAGCCCGACATGATAAGACATAAATGCCCTTGTCTGATATGACCGTTAGGTGGGTAGATATTTTGGAACCGCTGGCGCATAGCACAGCAACGGTCGGAATTTTGGCTATCAAAATCCTCAGGGCTATCATGTTCCTCACTGTGTAGGTAATTCACACTGGCGAATTCCTAACTCCTCAGTCAGAACAAATTCCTCAGAGACCAGAAGAACTTCATCTCTGTCACTGAAGAATATGACTGAATTGTATGAGATTTCCAATGGCTTCACTCGAAGGTATTGGTAGGTGTAGGATTTAGAGTTGAGCATCACATGGAAATTTTTCCTTAGTATTTCCTCGACCCCCTTTAATAGTACGGTGTTTCCTATGACTCAAGAAAGAGAAAATGAAACTATGAAAACAACAGTCTTCACGCTTCATGTTCCTCGAATGAATACCAAGTCTTCAAGGTCACACCAATTTCTTCACTTTCAAAGTCTTCAGAAAATCTTCAGATATCCAAAGTCTTCAGACGAAGAACTTCATTTTTAGGGGTCGACTTTCTCTGTAAATATCAAACTCCTCATAGACTTATAGACCTGTGTACACTCACAAATGCATCAGTCCGTTAACCTATAAGTCTTCAATACACCAAACTCACTAAGGGGCACTAGATGCACTTACAATCTCCCCCTTTTTGGTGATTGATGACAATATAGGTTAAGTTTTCAACGGGGATAAACATGTGAAGTGTAAAGACTGATATTGAGGAATTTGATTGCAAGATAGAGAAGAACTCCCCCTGAAGATGTGCATAGTGAGGAATTTGCTTGTGAAGCAATGCACACTTGAAGAGTATAATCATGGAGATCTCCCCCTATATCTTGTAATTCATACACACATTTGATATATAATATGAAGAATTTGAAATGCATGATGAAATATGGTGACTGATGTAATTCAACATGCGTGCACTAACATTAATGAGGAATAATCACGCAGAAGAACACATCAAAGGTATCAGGTCACCATAGAGTTTAAGACTACAACTCGATCCAGCAAAGTCATCAGAAGAATGAG
Source organism: Triticum timopheevii (assembly GCA_963921465.1). NCBI lineage: Eukaryota > Viridiplantae > Streptophyta > Magnoliopsida > Poales > Poaceae > Triticum > Triticum timopheevii. Next base: position 114,915,562 of record OY997270.1, read on the forward strand.
AGTTGTAACTTAGCAAAAACGCCCATATAAGATAGACCCGCTTGAAGACTAACTCAAATTTCCCCCCCTTTGTCATCGAATGACCAAAAGGGTTGAAACTGAGGACTAACGCCCCTGAAGAATATCATGAAAATGGAGGAGCGCCAGCGTTGTCAGGATCTTGAGTAGATGTAGGGCCTGCTGTACTGTCGTCCAAGTCTTCATGCTCGTCCGTGGCGCGTGATGAAGAATATGAGCTGGCCACCACAGAAGGAACCTTGACTCTCTTGAATTTCTTCGGTGGATGTGCAGACCAGTCAAAGTCTTCCTTGAAGCCCATTTGCTTCAGATCTTCTTCACCATATAGATGTGACAGAATAGCCCAGGTGCGATCAAACACTTCATGGAGGTAGTAGTGGTTTTTCTTCACTACATTATGTGTGGAAGTCATGTTGTGAAGAATAGAACCGAACTGACGCTTAACCCACTTGTGGTTGCGATCCACCTTTTGGTGAAGACTTATCAGAAGTTCACGATCAGTCAACACACGAGGAGCAGTAGCTTGAGGACTTGTCTTGGTAGCATTGGCAGCAGTATCATGAGTGGCAGAGTCATCATTGCTGGAGTAAGATGCAGCTTTGCGAAACTGACCATCCAATGGACGAATGCCTTCATCGATCACGGCTGGTGACTTGCCCTTCTCATCAGATGAGGAAATTTTCCACTTGAGGACTTCAATGGGGGGCAAGTAGCTGAGGTGCTTCTGAAAATCAGCCTTGTAGTTGAGTGAAGACCTTGTTCTGAGGAATCTCATGATCCACGGCGCGTAAGGCTTCAGCTCAAATGGAGAAAGTGCAACATTCGCCAGAGTCCTCATGAAGAAATCATGATAATTGATGGGGATGCCATGCATGATGTTGAAAAGCATATTCTTCATCATTCCTATAATTTCTTCATCAGATGAGTCATGGCCTTTGATGGGACTCATGGTCTTCGTCAGAATGCGGTAGATTGTCCTTGGCACATAGAGCAATTCCTTCACGAGGAATTTGGTCCTTGGAGCTTGTCCTGGCTTCAGCGGCTTCATGAGCACTTGCATATAATGATCAGTGAGTTCAGGCTCATCATACAGACAATGAGCACCGTCAAGTGGAGGACTGATGGGTAGGGCACAAAGCAATTTAGTGACTGGTGCCTTGTAATGAGTATTTTTAGTCATCCAGTCCGACAGCCATGAGTTGTCGTCAGCAGCATCGCCTGTGATATGCAAGATTGCGTAGAGCTGAAGAATAAGTTCTTCATTCCAATCAACAATGTCAGAGCAGAAATTGAGCAAGCCTGCGTCATGAATCATGCTGAGGACTTGAGAGAAGCAAGGCATGGATTCCATGTCCACATGAGGAATATGATCATGATCGAAGACTTTGTCCTTGTTGTACAACACTGAGGAATAGAAGTTTGCCTAACTGGCAGTCCAGAAACGCTTCCTTTTAAGACGAGCATTATCATAGAGGTTGAAGTCAGTGAAGAACACGTGCTCGCCGAAGAAATCATCAGCCTTGAATTTTTGCTTCTTTGAGAAAGGATCATTGGGCTTGGGCTGAGGAGTGTCAGTCAATTGCAGCACCACTTCAGGAATCGCAATCTCAGGTTCCTCAGGCTGAGGAATTTCAAGCTCTTCTTCAGCTTCAGCCTGGGTCGTCAATTCTTTATTGACAATTTCTTCAGCACTAGTGGCTGGAATTTCTTCATGAACACTTGGGGTTGCATGAGGTTCTTCAGATCCCATTTGCACTTCAGTGGCGACAGGGGACTGAGGAATAGCTTGAAGGGGGGTGAACATTGGAGAGTTGGGATGTTGACTATCCCAAAACTCATCATTGAGCACAGGAGTGGTACAGCCAATGTCCACATCCTCCTCTTCAATTTCTTCAACACCTGCCTCTTCAACAGTAAACTGAGGCAAAGGTGAGGAAATGATTGGGGTTGAAGGGATCTTATCCACTTCAATTTCTTCGTCCAACTGCTCTGAAGAAGCAGCAGAAGGAGTTTCTTCATCGGGAATCACATAGTCTTCACCAAAAGGAACAAGGTCCTTTGATGGCATTGATGAAACTGGAACGACATCAATGGGATTATCAATTGAACTGATCAGAGTCTTCATCTTCTTCGGGGCTGAAGAATTTGAAGAAGTTGATGCCTTCCTTTTCTTCACAGCTGCACGTTGTGCAGCCTTGGTCTTCTTTGCATCTGATGCAGATGGAAGGATTGGAGTTGGTGTAGGCGCAGGAGGTGCATAGGACACTGGTTCATTTTCCTCAGGCGCAATGGATGCAGTTGCCTTGTCTTGTTCATTTTCTTCAGGCGCACCACTAGTGGATGCCCTGGCAATATCTTCAGCGGCTGGAATGGAGTCATCAGCCTTGGTACTCTCATTTTCTTCAGCAGCCTGATTGTCATCAGTGGTTGTCGGTGTCAAAACCGGCGGATCTCGGGTAGGGGGTCCCGAACTGTGCGTCTAGGCGGATGGTAACAGGAGACAAGGGACACGATGTTTTTACCCAGGTTCGAGCCCTCTCGATGGAGGTAAAACCCTAATCCTGCTTGATTGATATTGATGATATGGGTAGTACAAGAGTGGATCTACCACGAGATCAAGGAGGCTAAACCCTAGAAGCTACCCTATGGTATGATTGTTGTTGTCCTACGGACTAAAACCCACCGGTTTATATAGACACCGGAGGGGGCTAGGGTTACACAGAGTCGGTTACAATGGTAGGAGATCTACATATCCGTATCGCCAAGCTTGCCTTCCACGCCAAGGAAAGTCCCATCCGGACACGGGACGAAGTCTTCAATCTTGTATCTTCATAGTCTTGGAGTCCGGCCGATAATGATAGTTCGACTATCCGGACACCCCCTTGTCCAGGACTCCCTCAGTAGCCCCTGAACCAGGCTTCAATGATGACGAGTCCGGCGCGCATATTGTCTTCGACATTGCAAGGCGGGTTCCTCCTCCGAATAATTCATAGAATATTGTGAACACCAGGATAGTGTCCGGCTCTGTAAAATAAATTCCACATACCACCGTAGAGAGAATAACATTTACACAAGTTTTAGACAATAGGTTTCCTCCTCAAGGGAGAAAAATGGCTTCCCCCTCTCCCCTCTCCCCTCTCCCCTCCCACCTGCTCTCCACCACCAACCATGGATCTCACTAGCTGCCCTCAACATGGAAGGATTACTACACTGGGATTTTGCTCCTGGCCTTGCTTTGGCCGATCAGGTGAGAAGGAAGTTTGGATCAACAGTCCATTTTTCGCCCTCTCGAGACACCAAGGAGTTCTTTTTGGTTGTTTCATTCTCTTCGGCCTCCTTCCCCCTCACGGTGGACTCAGTTGGTATTGCTTTGCAATGTTGCATTGGCGGCATTTCTTCTGGTTTTCGAGTGACTCCCATCTCCGCTAGATCCTTCCGGTTTTCTGTGGCCAACAACAAGGTGGGGCATTTCATATATGGGCTCAAGGATTGTATTTGGCCTGATTTTGTTTGTCATTTCCACTTGTTTAATGGCCGTTTCTGCAAAGCCCTTCCTGTTGATTCCCATTGGCATGCGGATACACAACTTGGAGAAATCTTAGTCCGTCAACCGGTGGCGATCAAAGCTCCGCCCAACCTCTCAACTATGGGTCAACCTTTGGATCATTCATCTATAATGGAGCTATCCAAATTTGGTTTGGTTAATTTGGTTGCTTGGAACTTTTCTGATAAAAATGCACATGAAGCTTCATCATCTGCCACTGTTCGTCACGCTGCTCCAAATCAAAACATTCAAATTCAATTTGGATCGTTGGCGCCAATTACTCAGCCAGGCTTGATCAACGCTAAGCGGAATGATCGTTTATCATTAATGGAGGAGTTTGTTGCTCAGGAGGAATCTGAGGCCATTCAATCCCGTCAGTGCCTGCGTTTAGGGACCTTTAATTGCCCTATTTATTTGCCGTATCCTCCTCTACCACTCTGCTTCCTTAACTCAGCGTTCAAATATGCACCGCCACATGAGTCCTGGCCACCTTTCCTCTCAGCTAAACACAAAGCAGATTTGGCTCAGGCGGCATATTCTTTATTTGATATCACTAATCTGGCCACTAATTGGGCGGCTCTCTGTAGTAGATGCCTTCAATGGGGACACAGCAGGATTAACTGCCAAGCTCGTCTAATATGTATTAACTGCTCCGGCCCAGACCATAAGGCAATTGCCTGCCCCAAACGCGCCACGCCTGCATCTTTATCTGCAACTGAATCAGTTTGCACAGAGCGTATCAATCTCCCAAATTTGGCTCTTCCCAAAAAGGCTACTGCCCCGGTCAAACATTGCAGCACAGCCGTCCGATGTGCAACTTGCGGTGCCTACAACCACGTGGATGCATCCTGCTGGAAATGTCGCTTCAGCCTGAAATGGAAATGGGTACCTAAGGCAACCCACACACACTCTACCTCCGTTCTCGCTTCGTCTTCCACCTCCAAAATCCAAAAGCCCCCGCTCTGCTCCATCGCATCGGCAGTAACTATTCCTGCTCTGTCTCTGAGCCCTTCTCCCATGGCGAACTACCCCTTCAACCCAGTCCCCTTCCTCCCGCCCGGGTTTGCTGTTGAGCCCGGTCCGACGGACCGTGTGGTGCGTAGCGGCATGGTGGTCGGCCCCATTGCTCCTCTCAGCCATGAGTTCTTGGCAATCGCAGAGACAAGCCATTATGTTCCTCTGCATCGTCGTGCTCTGATCCGCAACCAGATCGTGGCCCTTCTGCACGAAGCGCAACTCTTCACTACTGAGGTCAGTGATCATCCTTTTGGGATTGGAGTCTTTGGATTTGTCGACTCGTTCTTGAGAGATACTACTGTTGCCACAACGTTTGAGCTTGAAGAAGAAGATCTGCTTGTCACTTTCGTTCCCCATAATGAAGCTCTTAACCGCCGTACTACCTCGTTGGGTCCTCAAGTTTGGTTGATGTTCTTCAGCTTCCCTTATGATTATCAAACTGATTATTACATCACTAAGGCTTTAGGTGGCTATTGCTCCCTTGTTTCCTGGTACAATCCACGACAAGATCGCAGATTCATGTTGCTCAAAGTTAGAGTGCTCCGCATGCGTTTGATCCCGAAGAGTTTTGTGGTGTGGCAACTCGGAGGCGCCAGGGATTGTTGGACAGTTCAGATCACAATCCTTAGAAGCATTGATGGCCATGGACCGCTACCTGAAGTTCCGCCTGCTGATGAGGAATTACCACCTCCTGACGGTGAGCCTCACCCCTTGTTTGGCCCTGACCTGACTGTAGAACAGCTTTATCAGCAGCAAGTGCACAATTGGCTGGTGCAGAATGGTGCTCCTCCCCCCGGCAATGGCGGTGATCAGAACAATGCCCACAATGCTCCTGGTAATGTCAATGTGGTCTGGGATGCCTGGCCTGCTCCCCTGCCCCTAGTCATGCCTCCGCACCTTGTTAATTATCAGGCTGGGCTTAATGCTCAAGGCCTTACTTTTCAAGCTGGTATAGTTCCTGAAAATAATATCACCGACAATGCATTTCAAGCCTGGAATGATTCGATCACAGTGATGGACAGTTCGAGCTCTAAGTCTTCTGATCTTGCTTTCGAGCAACACTCACTGATTCTGCTACCTGCTCCTCCTGTGCCTGCTGCTGCCCTAACCATCTCAGTGTCCCTGCATAACCAAGGGATCACTTTTGGCCTCTCTGCTCAAGGCGATGAGCTTCTTGCGGTTTTGCTGGATGACCCAATCCAGCGTCGCAACCTGAACACATTCATTTTCCAGACGCTTCGTCCGATGATTGCAACATTTGGCCCCTGGAGCTCTGGTTATGGTCTGCGTTCACCGTGCTTGGAACTTTCTATTATTGTCACAGCGGACTCCTCTGGCATTAGATTCATGCAACATTCTTTGCCTGTGCTGCCTGCACCTCCAACCGTGCATATTGAAGAGATCCACCCTGTTGCAGATTCTGTGGATGCTGCTGTGGAGGAAATTTCTCCCCCTCTGGAACCTGCTAGTTTGGACAGCTTTACAACCCTGCCAGTGTCTGAAAGTGCCTCTTTACTGTCTGCTATGACTGCCAATTCGCTCCAACAAGCTTCTGACGCCAGCCTTGTTGGGATACCTGCTGCAATTGATCCTACCTCTGGTACCTTGGTTGCCCCTACTGCTCAACCACAGGCGCTCCCCAGACGCTCGAGACCTGCCGCTCCTCTCTCCATGGTGGATGTTCAGTGTAGTTCACGCTCGAACAAATACAATGGCTTCAGGGTCCCGCCGCTTACTGACACCCGTGAGCACACTTCCAAGGTCAAGCCCAGGTTGGCTCCTTCCATTGGATCTTCAAGCTCTGCTCCTTCTACGGATGATGGCATCCCCCTCCAACACTGGTTTCAACTCTGCAACAAATTGGCATCAACAGGTGCGCAATTCCTGAAGCTGAGCTCACTGATATGAAGCTCTCCTCGCCCTGCCGGATGTTGCTGCTCCAACAACTTCAAGTACTCCTGCCGTTCGGGATCAGGAAGAGGGCTCCTCTGCTCATCTTCAGTAACTCTCTTTCCGTGCCATGCCCTCTTTACGCTGCTGGAATGTCCCGTCGTGGAATATCAGAGGCTTAAACTCTGAGAAGAAACGCTCAGCTCTTAATAATGCGATCCTCTCAAGTGGCTGCGCCGTAGTTTGTCTTTAGGAGACCAAATTGTCTGACGTTACTCCTGCTTTTGTTAAAACTTGTTGTCCTCGTCAGTTTGATCAATTTGCTTTTGTTCCTTCGCATGGCACCTCGGGTGGGATTCTCACCATCTGGAAAAGCTCTGTTTTCACCGGTACAGTAGTTTCCGTCGACACGCATGCGCTAGTCACCTCTTTCGTCAGTACGCAAACATCCCAAACCTAGACACTCGTGAATGTTTATGGTCCATGCACTGGCGCAGATCGTGATACTTTTACTAATTGGCTCTATGATGTGAACATTCCTAATGGGCAGGATTGGCTACTCCTCGGCGACTTTAACTATATGCGCGCACCTGATAATCGCAACAAGCCGGGGGGAAACTTGCACGTCATGCTCACTTTTAATGACATCATACATAAACAGCAACTTATTGAGCTGCTAGTTCAGGGCCGTGCATACACCTGGAGTAATATGCAAACTGACCCCCTACTCGAGCAAATTGACTGGTTCTTTACTTCGCTCAACTGGACCACGGTATACCCTAAAACCCTGGTGAAACCTCTTGGTAAGCCGGTATCCGATCATATCCCTTGTGTTGTCAGCATCGAGACCAAGATTCCCCGCAGTAAGATCTTCCGTTTTGAGTCCTACTGGATCCTTCACCCAGGATTTATGGATGTTGTGCGAAATGTTTGGGAAAGGCCTGTTAAATCTGAAAATGCTGCCACTAAACTTTGCCACAAGTTCAAAGCCCTGAGACATGCTTTGAAACACTGGAGTAAGAACATCTCCCGTCTCTCTATTGCCATTTCTAACTGCAATGGTGTACTTGCTGACCTTGACGAGCTTGAAAACAAACGTACACTCACTATACCAGAGACTAATTTCAGGAGAATTCTAAAAACTCACTTGATCAGGCTCCTCCAGTATCAAAAGCTTTATTGGAAAAAATGATGCACTATTAGGTGGATCAAATTTGGCGACGAAAACACTAAGTTCTTTCAAGCCATTGCTACAGAAAGATACAGACAGAATAACATTGCAAGCTTACGTGATGACAGTGGTGATATTTTTGATGATCATACTAGTAAAGAAGCCCTCTTGTTCCTCACTTACAAAAATTGTCTGGGCTCCACTTCAGCCTCTGAGATGAAATTCTCTCTTCCCGACATCATCAGATGATCCGATAATCTTGATGCTCTGACCGAGCCGTTTACACAAAAACAAATTGACCAAGTTGTTAATGACATGCCCCCAGATCGTGCACCTGGCCCTGATGGTTTTAGTGGAGCTTTTCTCAAAGCATGTTGGCCTATCATCAAGCACGGTTTTTATGATCTCTGTGCTCAATTTTATGCTGGCACCCTAGACATTAACAGCATCAATGATGGGCTCATCACGTTGATCCCTAAAATCAACTCCCCGGAAACAGTTAATGACTACAGACCGATCACGCTATTGAACTGCTGCCTCAAGCTGATCACAAAACTTCTAGCAGATCGGCTACAATCATCTATCTTGGACATAGTTCATCGCAACCAATACGGCTTCATTAAGGGGAGGACTATACAGGACTGCCTTGCCTGGGCTTACCAGTATTTACACCAATGCCACACCTCGGGTAGACAGATCGTTTTGCTCAAACTTGACTTTGCAAAGGCCTTTGACACAATTGCTCATGACCCGATGATCCAGATTATGCGCCATATGGGCTTCAACGACAAATGGATCTCTTGGATCCAATGCTTATTCTCCTCTGGGCGCTCTTCTGTTCTCCTCAACGGGGTGCCAGGCAGACAATTTCAATGCCGCTGCAGTGTCCTATAGCGCGATCCCCTGTCCCCCCTCATTTTTGTGCTTGCTGCGGATTTATTGCAGTCTGCCATAAATGATGCATTCAGACAAGGCAAAATTGAGCTCCCCTTTCCCTGTGTTGGACAATCTGACTACCCCGTTATTCAATACGCTGACGACACCTTGATTGTCCTGCCTGCATGCATCCGTCAAGCTTCTTTGATCAAGGAAATCCTTTCGGATTACGCCACCTCTATTGGCTTGAAAATCAATTTCCACAAGTCCACATTGATACCGATCATCCTTGACCCCTCCTCTGCGGACGTTCTTGCTAGGATTTTTGGCTGTAATGTTGGCACGCTGCCTTTCACCTATCTTGGCCTACCACTGGGTACCACTCGGCCTACAGTCCAAGACCTCATGCCTCTTGTTTGCCGATTGGAAAGGCGCTTAATGTCAAACATTGCTATGATGAACTACGGTGGCAGATTAACCTGGCTGAATGCTTCAGTCACATCTCTTCTCACCTTTGCCATGTGTACACTCAAATTCCCGCCCAAGCTTCTTGAAATCCTAGACAAAATAAGAAGACGTTGTCTCTGGACTAAGAAAACCGAGCAAGGTGACAAATGCAACTCTCTTGCGGCTTGGGACATGGTCTGTCGTCCGAAAGACAAAGGTGGGCTAGGAGTGATCAATCTCAAAATCCATAATGAAGCTCTGCTCCTAAAATTCCTCCATAAATTCTACAATAAAATGGATGTACCCTGGGTTCACCTGTTATGGGACAATCTCTACGTCGACAAAATACCTCATGCAGTGGACCAGGGCGGCTCTTTCTGGTGGCGCGATGTTCTAAAATTGACACCAACCTTCAGGGGAGTGTCTCGTGTTCAGTTGGTGGATGGAAGGACAGCCTTGCTTTGGAAGGATCTTTGGGCACGTGATGTGCTGCAAGACTCCCACCCACGTGCCTTCTCTTATGCTATGCATGAAGATATCTCAGTTGCTGATTTCTGGGCCTCCAATGATCTGCATGAAACATTTCACCTCTCTGTGTCTCCAACCGCACTGGACGAAATCCGAGACATGCAGCTAACGCTAACCAAAATCTGCCCCTCCACGTCAACTACTGATGTTTGGCACTACATGTGGGGCGCGGCCGAGTTTCGACCTAAGGACTACTATTCTTTCTTCTTTTGAGATGCTCAAACCGATGCCATATTCAAGCTCTTATGGGAATCAAAATGTATGATGAAACTGAAGGTGTTTGGGTGGCTGCTTTTCCGGGATAGGCTCAACACATGTAGCATGTTGAAACAGAGGCACTACAACATTGGTGATGATTTTGATTGCCTCCTCGCGGGCTGCCAATTGAAGAAACGTGGACCACATGATCTTCACTTGTGATTTTAGCAGGACCTGCTGGACAAAGCTTGGCATTCATTGGCCCCCTTTTGATAGCCGTCTTGCTGCCATCAGATTAAATAGAGACTCCTAGCCTGGCCCTTTTTTCATGGAAGTTTTTCTCGCTGCTGCGTGGAGCTTATGGAAGGAGAGGAATAACGAGCACTTCCGGGGAGTTGACCCTGATATTGGGTCCTGGCTGTCATGCTTCAAAAATGACCTGAGTCAGCTCCAATACAGAATCAAGGAGGCCCATCGAGGCTCATTTGTAAACCTTTGTAATACTCTTGGTTGACACTTGCTGAATCTTTGCTCTTGCCCCCTTCTGTGGAAGGCTGGTAGTTTGCCTCCTCCCTAAGCCACGGGGAGGGGGTGGTAGCTGGTTACTTGTGTTTGGCTTTGTATATGTCTATGTAAACACCCCATTTATATAGATATATAAAAACACAGTGGGAGTGCTCTCCCACTGTCAATTCTTTCAAAAAAAAAATTACACAAGTTTCAATCTGTTGACGTATTTGGTGGCATGACGTCACACCACAACCAAGCTTTTACTCGAATCGTTTTTATTATACCACCTCAGCGCATTTAGCGAAGCGGTTTCCTTGGCACGTCTTGTCGAAGCAGAGATCGTGTTCCCCTTATTCTGGGATCCTCATCAATACGGACGTGCGTAACCCAACCGCGCCCGTTGCCACGCCCCCTCCATCGAAGGCGAGTTCCAAATGGTCACGGGGACGGCTCTTGGTATTCTCCCTCTTTATAATGAGACCAAGGCTCGTTCCTTTTCTTCAACCCTCAATCAAATCTGCCCCTCGCCCCGAGTTCCAACACTCAGAGCTCCAGATTCGAGCGCTTCGGACCTTCGACAATGTCCGGCTCCGACCTACAGGGCCGGTGGATGCCCTCCTCCGTCACGGAAGAGGACGTGCTAAAGCTGAGAGAAGCCAAGTACTTAACCTATGAGATTTCGCATAGGTTGCCTGCCTAGGGGCAAGTCATTCCCACTCCCGAGCCCGGCGAGAGCGTCGTGTTCGTGTCTCACCTCCGTCGGGGTTTAGGCTTCCCGATGGATCCCTTCGTGAGGGGGCTCATGTTTTACTATGGGTTGGAATTCCACGACTTGGCTCCGGAGTCCATCCTCCATATCTCATCATTTATTGTCGTCTGCGAAGCCTTCCTCCGCACTACCCCTCACTTCGGTTTGTGGCTCAAAACCTTCAACGTGGAGCCGAAGATGATTGAAGGGCGTCAGGCAGAGTGCGGCGGGGCGGTTGTAAGCAAGAGGGCCGATGCTCCATGGCCCGAGGGCTCTTTTCAGGAGGAGCTCGGCTTGTGGCAACAGGAGTGGTTCTATATTACCGCTCCCAGGCTGCCGCCCGTCTTTCGCTCGGGTCCTCCACAACGGCTGACGCCATGGGACAGCAAAGGGCTGGACTGGGGTCCGTCCAAGGACGTACCCTTATTACAAGGCCGGATTCGAGACCTCCAAGAGAGGGAGATCAATCTAGTCGTGGTGACGTAGGTTATGCTGATTCGGCGTCTTCTGCCCTACAAACGTCGCCCCCTCCGCATGTGGGAATTCAACCCGGAGGGACCACGAGCTCTCCAACACTTCATGGGCACGACACCCGTGGAGATGTACAAACTATTCTTCGGATCGCAAGATATGTGTCCGGACTTGACCGAGGATGCCGGCCTAAGCTGCAATCACCCGGATACTCAAGTAAGTAGCCCTGTGTCCGGATGTATCGTCCGTTTATTTATTATGGATTTGCCTATTAACCAGCTATCCCTTGGATAGGAGTGGATAGCGCAAGCAGAACTGATACGGTGTCCGGCCCCCCTCCCTGAGACCACGCCAGATCCCGTGTTAGAGGTTGCGCCTTCAGAAGAGGGCGAAGGGGAAAACAGAGAAACTACTGCCTCCACTAAGGAGGCTTTCAACAAAGGGGGGGGGGATCGAGAATCCCTCCTTCCAGGGGGAGAAGAGGACCGCTTCCGAAGATCCGAAGGCTAAGGCCTCAAAGCAGGGGAAGAAATCTTCACCGGAGGGTCCTGCGCCAGGAGAAGCCCCGGCCGCACTATCTCCCCAAAGGAATCAGCCCTCCAGCAAGCCGTAAGTAGAAAAAGGGGAGTTTTGTAATAAGGGACATCCTTATTTTTGTTTCTGAGGATAACCGAAGTTTTTACCTTGTAGTTCGGATCTCCGCCCTTCTCAGCTGAGCTCATCTTCGGGGGACCTTTGTCCGGAGATGATGGAGAGCGAGAGCCTCCATCTGCCGCGCTGTCAGGCGGGGTGGACGACCCTGAGGTGTCGTCACGGAGGGTCTTGTCACGCCCAAGATGCGACCCTATCCTAAAGGAACTCGAAGGTCCCACCAAGGATAGAAGCGCATCTTGAAGACGCTTGTGCAAGGTGGATATCATTACATCAACATTACATAATAGATGGGGATACATACAAGAGGCATACAATGCCACACGAATACATCAATACATCATACATAAGAGCACCATCCAACTACGGATGAAACACAAACAGAAACTCAAACGACATCCACCCTGCTAGCCCAGGCTGCCGACCTGGAACCTATCCCTTGATCGAAGAAGAAGCAGAAGAAGAACTCCAAGACAAGTAAACATCGCTCTCACGTCATGATAATCGCATAACCTGTACCTGCAACTGTTGTTGTAGTAATCTGTGAGCCACGAGGACTCAGCAATCCCATTACCATGGGTATCAAGACTAGCAAAGCTTAATGGGAAAGGAAGGGGGGTAAAGTGGTGAGGTTGTAGAAGCGGCTAAGCAAGTATGTGTTGGGGAACGTTGCAGAAAACAAAAAAATTTCCTACGGTTTCACCAAGATCCATCTATGAGTTTATCTAGCAATGAGTCATTAGATGCATCTACGTACCTTGTAGATCGCGAGCGGAAGCGTTCAAAGAACGGGGATGATGTAGTCGAACACGACGTGATCCAAATCACCAGAGATCCTAGCACCGAACGGACGGCACCTCCGCGTTCAACACACGTACGGAACAGCCACGTCTCCTCCTTCTTGATCCAGCAAGGGAGGGAGGAGAGGTTGAGGGAGATGGCACCAGCAGCAGCACGACGGCGTGGTGTTGATGGAGCTTCAGTACTTCGGCAGAGCTTCGCTAAGCACTATGGAGGAGGAGGAGGTGTTGGAGAGGGAGAAGGAGGCAACCAAAGGCCAAGGTATGTTTGCTCCTCCTTTTCCCCACTATATATAGGGCCAAGGGAGAGGGGGAGGCGCAGCCCTTGCCCCTTCCTCCAAGGAAGGGTGCGGCCAAGGGGGGGGGAGGAGTCCATCCTCCCCAAGGCACCTCGGAGGTGCCTTCCCCCTTTAGGACTCTCCCCTTTTTTCCTTCTCTTGGCGCATGGGCCTCTTGGGGCTGGTGCCCTTGGCCCATGTAGGCCAAGGCGCACCCCCTACAGCCCATGTGGCCCCCCGAGACAGGTGGCCCCACCCGGTGGACCCCCGGGACCCTTCCGGTGGTCCCGGTACAATACCGATAACCCCGAAACTTGTCCCGATGCCCGAAACAGGACTTCCCATATATAAATCTTTACCTCCGGACCATTCCGAAACTCCTCGTGACGTCCGGGATCTCATCCAGGACTCCGAACAACATTCGGGTTACTGCATATACATATCCCTACAACCCTAGCGTAACCGAACCTTAAGTGTGTAGACCCTACGGGTTCGGGAGACATGTAGACATGACTGAGATCGCTCTCCGGTCAATAACCAACAGCGGGATCTGGATACCCATGTTGGCTCCCACATGCTCCACGATGATCTCATCAGATGAACCACGATGTCGAGGATTTAATCAACCCCGTATGCAATTCCCTTTGTCAATCGATATGTTACTTGCCCGAGATTCGATCGTCGGTATCCCAATACCTCGTTCAATCTCGTTACCGGCAAGTCACTTTACTCGTACCATAATGCATGATCCCATGACCAGACACTTGGTCACTTTGAGCTCATTATGATGATGCATTACCGAGTGGGCCCAGTGATATCTCTCCGTCATACGAAGTGACAAATCCCAGTCTTGATCCGTGTCAACCCAACAGACACTTTCGGAGATACCTATAATGCACCTTTATAGTCACCCAGTTACGTTGTGACGTTTGATACACCCAAAGCACTCCTACGGTATCCGGGAGTTACACGATCTCATGGTCAAAGGAAAAGATACTTGACATTAGAAAAGCTCTAGCAAACGAACTACACGATCTCACGCTATGCTTAGGATTGGGTCTTGTCCATCACATCGTTATCCTAATGATGTGATCCCGTTACCAATGACATCCAATGTCCATAGCCAGGAAACCATGACTATCTATTGATCAACGAGCTAGTCAACTAGAGGCTTACTAGGGACATGTTGGTGTCTGTTATTCACACATGTATTACGATTTCCGGATAATACAATTATAGCATAAATAAAGACAATTATCATGAACAAAGAAATATAATAATAATGCTTTTATTATTGCCTCTAGGGCATATTTCCAACAGTCTCCCACTTGCACTAGAGTCAATAATCTAGTTACATTGTGATGAATCGAACACCCATGGAATTCTGGTGTTGATCATGTTTTGCTCTAGGGAGAGGTTTAGTCAACGGATCCACTACATTCAGGTCCGTATGTATTTTACAAATCTCTATGTCTCCATCTTGAACATTTTCACGAATGGAGTTGAAGCGACGCTTAATGTGCCTTGTCTTCTTGTGAAACCTGGGCTCCTTGGCAAGTGCAATAGCTCCAGTGTTGTCACAGAAGAGCTTGATCGGCCCCGACGCATTGGGTATGACTCCTAGGTCGGTGATGAACTCCTTCACCCATATTGCTTCATGTGCTGCCTCCGAGGCTGCCATGTACTCCGCTTCACATGTAGATCCCGCCACGACGCTCTGCTTGCAACTGCACCAGCTTACTGCCCCACCATTCAAAATATACACGTATCCGGTCTGTGACTTAGAGTCATCCAGATCTGTGTCGAAGCTAGCGTCGACGTAACCCTTTACGACGAGCTCTTCGTCACCTCCATAAACGAGAAACATTTCCTTAGTCCTTTTCAGGTACTTCAGGATATTCTTGACCGCTGTCCAGTGTTCCTTGCCGGGATTACTTTGGTACCTTCCTACCAAACTTACGGCAAGGTTTACATCAGGTCTGGTACACAACATGGCATACATAATAGAACCTATGGCTGAGGCATAGGGGATGACACTCATCTCTTCTATATCTTCTGCCGTGGTCGGATATTGAGCTGAGCTCAATTTCACACCTTGCAAAACAGGCAAGAACCCTTTCTTGGACTGATCCATTTTGAACCTCTTCAAAATCTTATCAAGATATGTGCTTTGTGAAAGACCTATGAGGCGTCTCGATCTATCCCTATAGATCTTGATGCCTAATATATAAGCAGCTTCTCCAAGGTCCTTCATTGAAAAACTCTTATTCAAGTAGGCCTTAATGCTGTCCAAAAGTTCTATATCATTTCCCATCAAAAGTATGTCATCTACATATAGTATGAGAAATGCTATAAAACTCCCACTCACTTTCTTGTAAACATAGGCTTCTCCATAAGTCTGTGTGAACCCAAACGCTTTGATCATCTCATCAAAACGAATGTTCCAACTCCGAGATGCTTGCACCAGCCCATAAATCGAGCATTGGAGCTTGCACATCTTGTCAGCATTCTTAGGATCAACAAAACCTTCCGGCTGCATCATATACAATTCTTCCTTAAGGAAACCATTAAGGAATGCCATTTTGACGTCCATTTGCCAAATTTCATAATCATAAAATGCGGCAATTGCTAACATGATTCGGACGGACTTCAGCTTCGCTACCGGTGAGAAAGTCTCATCGTAGTCAACCCCTTGAACTTGTCGATAACCCTTAGCGACAAGCCGAGCTTTATAGATGGTCACATTACCATCCGCGTCTGTCTTCTTCTTAAAGATCCATTTATTTTCTATGGCTCGCCGTTCTACGGGCAAGTCAGTCAAAGTCCATACTTCGTTTTCATACATGGATCCTATCTCGGATTTCATGGCTTCTAGCCATTTGTCGGAATCCGGGCCCGCCATCGCTTCTTCATAGTTCGAAGGTTCACTGTTGTCTAACAACATGATTTCCAAGACAGGGTTGCCGTACCACTCTGGTGTGGAACGTGTCCTTGTGGACCTTCGAATTTCAGTAGGAGCTTGATCAGAAGTATCTTGATCATTATCATTAACTTCCTCTCTAGTCGGTGCAGGCACCTCAGGAACATTTTCTTGAGTTGCGCCATTTTCTGGTTCAAGAGGTAATACTTCATCAAGCTCTACTTTCCTCCCACTTACTTCTTTCGAGAGAAACTCTTTCTCCAGAAAGGACCCATTCTTGGCAACAAAGATCTTGCCTTCGGATCTGAGGTAGAAGATATACCCAACAGTTTCTTTAGGGTATCCTACGAAGACGCATTTTTCCGATTTGGGTTCGAGCTTTTCAGGTTGAAGTTTCCTGACATAAGCATCGCATCCCCAAACTTTTAGAAACGACAGCTTAGGTTTCTTCCCAAACCACAATTCATACGGTGTCGTCTCAACGGATTTCGACGGTGCCCTATTTAAAGTGAATGCGGCAGTCTCTAAAGCATAGCCCCAAAAAGATAGTGGTAAATCGGCAAGAGACATCATAGATCGTACCATATCTAATAGAGTGCGATTACGACGTTCGGACACACCATTACGCTAAGGTGTTCCAGGCGGCGTGAGTTGTGAAACTATTCCACATTTTCTTAAGTGTGTACCAAACTCGTGACTCAAGTATTCTCCTCCACGATCTGATCGTAGAAACTTGATTTTCCTGTCACGTTGATTCTCAACTTCACTCTGAAATTCCTTGAACTTTTCAAAGGTCTCAGACTTGTGTTTCATTAAGTAGACATACCCATATCTACTCAAGTCATCAGTGAGGGTGAGAACATAACGATAGCCACCGCGAGCCTCAACACTCATTGGACGGCATACATCAGTATGTATGATTTCCAATAAGTTGGTTGCTCGCTCCATTGTTCCTGAGAATGGAGTCTTGGTCATTTTACCCATGAGGCATGGTTCGCACGTGTCAAATGATTCGTAATCAAGAGACTCTAAAAGTCCATCAGCATGGAGCTTCTTCATGTGTTTGACACCTATGTGACCAAGGCGACAGTGCCACAAGTATGTGGGACTATCACTATCCATCTTACATCTTTTGGTACTTACACTATGAATATGTGTAGCATTACGCTCGAGATTCATAAAGAATAAACCATTCACCATCGGAGCATGACCATAAAACATATCTCTCATATAAATAGAACAACCATTATTCTCGGATTTAAATGAGTAGCCATCTCGAATTAAACGAGATCCTGATACAATATTCATGCTCAAACTTGGCACAAAATAACAATTATTGAGGTTCAAAACTAATCCCGTAGGTAAATGTAGAGGTAGCGTGCCGACGGCGATCACATCGACCTTGGAACCATTCCCGACGCGCATCGTCACCTCGTCCTTCGCCAGTCTCCGTTTATACCGCAGCTCCTGCTGTGTGTTACAAATATGAGCAACGGCACCGGTATCAAATACCCAGGAGTCACTACGATTACTGGTAAGGTACACATCAATTACATGTATATCAAATATACCTTTGGTTTTGCCGGCCTTCTTGTCCGCTAAGTATTTGGGGCAGTTCCGCTTCCAGTGACCAATTTCCTTGCAATAAAAGCACTCAGTCTCGGGCTTGGGTCCATTCTTTGGCTTCTTCCCGGCAGCTTGCTCGCTGGGCGCGGCAACTCCCTTGCCGTCCTTCTTGGAGTTCTTTTTACACTTGCCCTTCTTGAACTTAGTGGTTTTATTGACCATCAACACTTGATGTTCCTTCTTGACTTCCACCTCTGCTGATTTCAGCATAGCAAATACTTCAGGAATGGTCTTCTCCATCCCCTACATATTGAAGTTCATCACAAAGCTCTTGTAGCTCGGTGGAAGCGACTGGAGGATTCTGTCAATGACCGCATCATCCGGGAGATTAACTCCCAGCTGAGTCAAGCGGTTATGTAACCCAGACATAGTGAGTATGTGCTCACTGACAGAACTATTTTCCTCCATCTTACAGCTGAAGAATTTGTCGGAGACTTCATATCTCTCGACCCGGGCATGAGCTTGGAAAACCATTTTCAGCTCTTCGAACATCTCATATGCTCCGTGTCTCTCAAAACGCTTTTGGAGCCCCGGCTCTAAACTGTAAAGCATGCCGCACTGAACGAGGGAGTAGTCATCGGAACGTGCCTGCCAAGCGTTCATAACGTCTTGTTCTGCAGGGAGAACAGGTGCATCACCTAGCGGTGCTTGTAGGACATAATCTTTCTTGGCAGCTATGAGGATGATCCTCAGGTTCCGGACCCAGTCCGTATAGTTGCTGCCATCGTCTTTCAGCTTGGTTTTCTCTAGGAACGCGTTGAAGTTGAGGACTACGTTGGCCATTTGATCTACAAGACATATTGTAAAATATTTAGACTAAGTTCATGATAATTAAGTTCATCTAATCAAATTATAATGAACTCCCACTCAGATTTGACATCCCTTTGGTCATCTAAGTGTTACACGATCCGAGTCGACTAGGCCGTGTCCGATCATCACGTGAGATGGACTAGTCATCGTCGGTGAACATTCTCATGTTGATCGTATCTTCCATACGACTCGTGTTCGACCTTTCGGTCTCCGTGTTTCGAGGCCATGTCTGTACATGCTAGGCTCGTCAAGTTAACCCTAAGTGTTTTCGCTGTGTAAAACTGTCTTACACCCGATCATCACGTGGTGCTTCGAAACGACGAACTGTAGCAACGGTGCACAGTTAGGGGAGAACACTTCTTGAAATTGTTGTGAGGGATCATCTTATTTACTACCGTCGTTCTAAGTAAACAAGATGCAAAACATGATAAACATCACATGCAATAAAATAATAATAGTGACATGATATGGCCAATATCACACAGCTCCTTTGATCTCCATCTTGGGGTCCATGATCATCTTGTCACCGGCATGACACCATGATCTCCATCATCATGATCTCCATCATTGTGTCTCCATGAAGTTGCTCGCCAACTATTACTTCTACTACTATGGCTAACGCGTTTAGCAATAAAGTAAAGTAATTTACATGGCGTTTCTCAATGACACGCAGGTCATACAAAAAATAAAGACAACTCCTATGGCTCCTGCCGGTTGTCATACTCATCGACATGCAAGTCGTGATTCCTATTACAATAGCATGTAGATCATTCATAATTCATCACAACTTTGGCCATATCATATCACAAAGCACTTGCTGCAAAAACAAGTTAGACGTCCTCTAATTGTTGTTGCATGTTTTACGTGGCTGAAGTAGGGTTCTAGCAAGAACGTTTTCTTACCTACGTGAAACCACAACGTGATTTGTCAACTTCTATTTACCCTTCATAAGGACCCTTTTCATCAAATCCGCTCCAACTAAAGTAGGAGAGACAGACACCCGCCAGCCACCTTATGCAACTAGTGCATGTTAGTCAGTGGAACCGGTCTCACGTAAGCGTACGTGTAAGGTTGGTCCGGGCCGCTTGATCCCACAATACCGTTGAAGCAAGATAAGACTAGTAGCGGCAAGAAAGTTGACAACATCAACGCCCACAACAAATTGTGTTCTACTCGTGCAAGAGAACTACGCATAGACCTAGCTCATGATGCCACTGTTGGGGAACGTTGCAGAAAACAAAAAAATTTCCTACGGTTTCACCAAGATCCATCTATCAGTTCATCTAGCAACGA
This sequence comes from Triticum timopheevii, assembly GCA_963921465.1. Lineage (NCBI taxonomy): Eukaryota > Viridiplantae > Streptophyta > Magnoliopsida > Poales > Poaceae > Triticum > Triticum timopheevii. The sequence goes on from OY997270.1 coordinate 114,935,358, forward strand.
GTCATTAGATGCATCTACGTACCTTGTAGATCACGAGCGGAAGCGTTCAAAGAACGGGGATGATGTAGTCGAACACGACGTGATCCAAATCACCGGAGATCCTAGCACCGAACGGACGGCACCTCCGCGTTCAACACACGTACGGAACAGCTACGTCTCCTCCTTCTTGATCCAGCAAGGGAGGGAGGAGAGGTTGAGGGAGATGGCACCAGCAGCAGCACGATGGCGTGGTGTTGATGGAGCTGCAGTACTCCGGCAGAGCTTCGCTAAGCACTATGGAGGAGGAGGAGGTGTTGGAGAGGGAGAAGGAGGCAACCAAAGGCCAAGGTATGTTTGCTCCTCCTTTTCCCCACTATATATAGGGCCAAGGGAGAGGAGGAGGCGCAGCCCTTGCCCCTTCCTCCAAGGAAGGGTGCGGCCAAGGGGGGGGAGGAGTCCATCCTCCCCAAGGCACCTCGGAGGTTCCTTCCCCCTTTAGGACTCTCCCCTTTTTTCCTTCTCTTGGCGCATGGGCCTCTTGGGGCTGGTGCCCTTGGCCCATGTAGGCCAAGGCGCACCCCCTACAGCCCATGTGCCCCCCCGGGACAGGTGGCCCCACCCGGTGGACCCCCGGGACCCTTCCGGTGGTCCCGGTACAATACCGATAACCCCGAAACTTGTCCCGATGCCCGAAACAGGACTTCCCATATATAAATCTTTACCTCCGGACCATTCCGGAACTCCTCGTGACGTCCGGGATCTCATCCGGGACTCCGAACAACATTCGGTTTACTGCATATACATATCCCTACAACCCTAGCGTAACCGAACCTTAAGTGTGTAGACCCTACGGGTTCGGGAGACATGTAGACATGACCGAGATCGCTCTCCGGTCAATAACCAACAGCGGGATCTGGATACCCATGTTGGCTCCCACATGCTCCATGATGATCTCATCGGATGAACCACGATGTCGAGGATTTAATCAACCCCGTATGCAATTCCCTTTGTCAATCGATATGTTACTTGCCCGAGATTCGATTGTCGGTATCCCAATACCTCGTTCAATCTCGTTACCGGCAAGTCACTTTACTCATACCGTAATGCATGATCCCGTGACCAGACACTTGGTCACTTTGAGCTCATTATGATGATGCATTACCGAGTGGGCCCAGTGATATCTCTCCGTCATACGGAGTGACAAATCCCAGTCTCGATCCGTGTCAACCCAACAGACACTTTCGGAGATACCTGTAATGCACCTTTATAGTGACCCAGTTACGTTGTGACGTTTGATACACCCAAAGCACTCCTACGGTATCCGGGAGTTACACGATCTCATGGTCAAAGGAAAAGATACTTGACATTAGAAAAGCTCTAGCAAACGAACTACACGATCTCACGCTATGCTTAGGATTGGGTCTTGTCCATCACATCATTATCCTAATGATGTGATCCCGTTATCAATGACATCCAATGTCCATAGCCAGGAAACCATGACCATCTATTGATCAACGAGCTAGTCAACTAGAGGCTTACTAGGGACATGTTGGTGTCTGTTATTCACACATGTATTATGATTTCCGGATAATACAATTATAGCATAAATAAAGACAATTATCATGAACAAAGAAATATAATAATAATGCTTTTATTATTGCCTCTAGGGCATATTTCCAACAGTATGGTGGCTAACATACGCAAATAAGAGCGAGAAGAGAAGCAAAGGAACGGTCGTGAAGCTAGCAATGATCAAGAGGTGATCCTGAACACCTACTTACGTCAAACATAACCCAGAAACCGTGTTCACTTCCCGGACTCCGCCGAGAAGAGACCATCACGGCTACACACACGATTGATGCGTTTTAATTCGGATCTGATGTCAAGTTATCTACAACCGGACATTAACAAATTCCCATCTGCCAGATAACCGCGGGCACAGCTCTCGAAAGTTTAAACCCTGCAGGGGTGTCTCAACTTAGCCCATGATAAGCTCTCGCGATCGATGAAGGATATACCTTCTCCCAGGAAGACCCGATCAGTCTCGGAATCCCAGTTTACAAGACATTTCGACAATGGTAAAACAAGACCAGCAAAGCCGCCCGATGTATCGACAAATCCCGATAGGAGCTGCACATATCTCGTTCTCAAGGCAACATCGGATGTGACTAGCTATGAGTAAAACCAGACTTCGAGTTTCCCCGAGGGGGCCCCGCAGGCAGCTCAGTTCGGACCAACACTCGAAGGAGCACTGGCCCGGGGGGGGGCTAAAATAAAGATGACCCTCGGGCTCCGGAAACCCAAGGGAAAAAGGGCTAGGTGAGGCAAATGGTAAAACCAAGGTTGGGCCTTGCTGGAGGAGTTTTATTCAAAGCGAACTGTCAAGGGGGTCCCATAAATCACCCGACCGCGTAAGGAACGCAAAATCCAAGAACATAACACCGGTATGACGGAAACTAGGGCGGCGAGAGTGGAACAAAACACCAGGCATAAGGCCGAGCCTTCCACCCTTTACCAAGTATATAGATGCATTAATAATATAAGAGATATTGTGATATCCCAACAAAAATCCTGTCCACCATGGAGCAATCTTCAACTTCACTTGCAACTAACAACGCTATAAGAGGGGCTGAGCAAAGCGGTAACATAGCCAAACAACGGTTTGCTAGGAAGGGTGTCAAAGGTTAGAGGTTCATGGCAATTGGGAGGCTTGATCAACAAGAGATAGGTAGCGGGGCAAAGCGATAGAACGAAGCAACTAGCATAGCAATGATAGTAGTGAGATCCAGGGTAGCGGTCAGCTTGCCTGAAATCCCGCTAGGAAGAAGAACGAGTCCAGGAAGAAGACAAGCGGATGTAGTTGAACGAATCCTCACAACTCCAGAACGAAACCGAAGCTAACGAGAGAAGCAAACCAGAAAGAAGCATACAACATGGTAAGCACACAAGCATAATCATGGCATGATGCACAATCAAGTATGATGCATGTCCGGTTTAATGAAGCATGGCATGGCAATATGCACAAACAACACTACAAGTTAAGTGGAGCTCAATATGCAACGAGTTGCATATTGAGAGAACTCCACATCAGTTATTTAGTTCTCTCTCGTTATAAGCTACTCAACAATATTAAATGTTGTTAAGCATGACAAGAGGTGAAGCATAATTAAACTAACTATCTAGGCAAATTTAAATGAGGCCGGAACAATAAACAACAATTCCGGAAAATCCTCATGTACATATTTTGAATTAGCTACTGTTCTGCCCTAAACATATTTTAAAGTTGTTAAACAAGAAAATAAAGTGTACCATGTTAAACTAGGCATTTTCCACCCCATTTACATATAAAATTTATTTAAAACCGAGCTACGGTTATTTAGTTATGATTTAAATCATTTTAACATGGCATTTAAGCAAATTTAAACAAACAGCAATTGAAACATTTTTAACAGGGATGAAAGTTGCATATCATGAAACTAGATGAAATTCTAAGCACTTTACATATATAATTTGTTTTAATCCGATGCATGGTTAATTAATAATTGATGCATGAACATTAAGGGGTTTTCTGAAAAACTGGCAATCTCTAGATAATTAGGAAATTCGCAGAACAAAAAAAAACATATACGGGCTGAATCTGGAGGGCGGATTGGGCTGCTCACCATGGGCTCTTGGCCCGGCTGGTGAGGAGGAGGCCAGGCAGGCCGGATCTGGCGCAGCTGGGCCTTGGCCAACAGACGAAGGGGAGGCAGCCCAGGCGCGGTCAGCGATTAGTCAACGAGCGTGGCGTGCGCTCGAACGACTCGAGGCAGAGGCGCCGTCCTCCTCTGCTCGACAGGAAGCAGAGCAGCGGCAGTGTGGCACTTGCAGCGGCAGCAGCGGAACTTGGCAGCAGTGTCACGCCCAATATGCGACCCTATCCAAGAGGAACTCAAAGGTCCCACCAAGGATAGACCCGCATATTGAAACGCTTTTGCAAGGTGGATATCATTACATCAACATTACATAATAGATGGGGATACATACAAGAGGCATACAATGCCACATGAGTACAACATCACATCATACATAAGATCAACATCCGACTACGGATGAAACACAAACAGAAGCTCAAACGACATCCACCCTGCTAGCCCAGGCTGCCGACCTGGAACCTATCCCCTGATCGAAGAAGAAGCAGAAGGAGAACTCCAAACAAGCAAACATCGCTCTCGCGTCATGATCATCGCATAACCTATACCTGCAACTGTTGTTGTAGTAATCTGTGAGCCACGAGGACTCAGCAATCCCATTACCATGGGTATCAAGACTAGCAAAGCTTAATGGGAAAGGAAGGGGTAAAGTGGTGAGGTTGCAGCAGCGACTAAGCAAGTATGGTGGCTAACCAACGCAAATAAGAGCGAGAAGAGAACAAGCGGAACGGTCGTGAAGCTAGCAATGATCAAGAGGTGATCCTGAACACCTACTTACGTCAAACATAACATAGAAACCGTGTTCACTTCCCGGACTCCACCGAGAAGAGACCATCACGGCTACACACGCGGTTGATGCGTTTTAATTCGGATCTGGTGTCAAGTTATCTACAACCGTACATTAACAAATTCCCATCTGCCACATAACCGCGGGCACGGCTCTCAAAAGTTTAAACCCTGCAGGGGTGTCCCAACTTAGCCCATGACAAGCTCTCGCGATCAACGAAGGAATAGACCTTCTCCCAGGAAGATCCGATCAGTCTCGGAATCCCAGTTTACAAGACATTTAAACAATGGTAAAACAAGACCAGCAAAGCCGCTTGATGCGCCGACAATCCCGATAGGAGCTGCACATATCTCGTTCTCAGGGCAACACTGGATGAGACTAGCTACGAGTAAAACCAGACTTCGAGTTTCCCCGAGGTGGCCCCGCAGGCAGCTCAGTTCGGACCAACACTTAGACAAGCACTGGCCCGGGGGGGGGGGGGGGGCTAAAATAAAGATGACCCTTGGGTTGGCCGACCCAAGGGAAGGGTATAGGTGGTGGTGAGGCAAATGGTAAAACCAAGGTTGGGCCTTGCTGGACAAGTTTTATTCAAAGCGAACTGTCAGGGGGGTCCCATAAATCACCCGACCGCGTTAGGAACGCAAAAATCCGGGAACCTAACACCGGTATGACGGAAACTAGGGCGGCAAGAGTGGAACAAAACACCAGGCATAAGGCCGAGCCTTCCACCCTTTACCAAGTATATAGATGCATTAATAATATAAGAGATATTGTGATATCCCAACATAACCCTGTCCACCATGGAGAAATCTTTAACTTCACCAGCAGCTAGCAATGCTATAAGAGGGGCTGAGCAAAGCGGTAACATAGCCAAGCAACGGTTTGCTAGGAAGGGTGTCAAAGGTTAGAGGTTCATGGCAATTTGGGAGGCTTGAAGAGCAAATGATAGGTAACGCAGCATAGCGATAGAACGAAGAAACTAGCATAGCAATGATAGTAGTGAGATCCAGGGTAGCGGTCATCTTGCCTAAAATCCCGCAAGGAAGAAGAACGAGTCCATGAAGAAGATGAAGCCACGAAGACGAACCACACGTAGACGAACACATCCTCACGATCGCAACGAAACGGGAACTATCGAGAAGAAGCACACAACATAGTAAACACACCACACATGAACAAGACATGATGCATAACAAGCATGATGCATGACAAAGCTATATGAGGCTACTCATGGCAAGAGATGATGCAAACAAGAGCACACATCAAGGCAAGTTTAAATGAGGCCGGAAACAACATATAACAATTCCGGTAAGTCCTCATATGCATATTTCGAAATTGGTCCAGATCTGAATAAACCTTATGTTCAAGTTGTTAAACAGCAAGTTAAGGTTCACCAAGATGAACTACACGAAATTCTAGTCAAGTTACATATAAAGTTCATTAGATTCGGAGCTACGGCCTAGAAGATATGAGCAAAACAAGTTAAACATGGCATTGATGCAAAATGCACCCAAACATCAAGCAAACACACCAAAACAAGGATGCAACATGATAATATGAAGCTACATGCAAAATCAAGCAAGTTTCATATAGAGCACACTCAAAACGGGGCAATGGTTCAACACACACACACACTATATAAGTCATAACAACAATCTGTCCAAAACAGCGACTAGGCATATTACAAGCATCAAAACAACATGCTACAGCACCCCAACATAAGAACAAAAGGCATGAGCATGAAGTACAGGTAAAGCACAACAAAACGTGAACACTGAGCTATCTCCAGAAATCACTAGAACATGCTCAAAAAGACATGGAAAGATTGCAAATAATAACAGTTTCAGACTTTGCAGAAATAACATCAGGTTGCAATGTTTAGAACTATCAAACAACATGTTACAGGAACTTATCATGGCAAACAAAGGCATGGCATGAATCTACTAAATGCATAGATCAAAAATCCCTTACTGACCATGAGCCAAAAAGGATCAGAAGATATGATGGCACCCATGTAAACATGGCAAGTTATATGACAGATTCAAACATGGCAGGAACAACAATAAGTAGGCATGTTGGTGAGCTTTAACCACTCACTACAGAGCAACACATGGCATGGCAAGGCAACCAACAGTAAGAATACATGTTTGTGAAGCTAAGCATGGCAAGAACATGTTCATAGGATGCATGGACCACTAGCAAACAATCATGGAAACATTGAACTTAATGTTAACAGGCTGACAGCAACATCATCAAGCAAATTTGGAGCAAGATATGAACAATCTACATCAAGCTATAATTGCAACCAGGGACATGGATGGATAGGGCATAACATCTAGATCAAAACATGTTTATAGAACATCTCCAGATTATGCATAGAATGATTAGTAGCAACATGTTTACATAGCATCACCAAATAACAGATTCAGCCTAGCAAAACAGCAACAACAAGTACACTACTTGACAAGCTCGATTCACTCACCACAAGTCATTGAATGACAAGATAAGCATATCATCATCAAGAAGACATGTTTATGTAACCAACCAAGGCAAGAACAAGACCATAGCATGCAAGGATCAACTATAGCAACCTTGGCTAAATTGAATAACAAGTAAACAATCTGCCAGGAAACATTTTGAAGCAAAAGTAGAGCACCGAAATGACATGCTAGACTACTCCAGAATTGCAAAGAAGGGCATGAATGGATAGACAATAACCATATGTTCAAAACACCCTTACTTAAGTATCTCAAAATAAGCATGGATCTCTCTGTAGCATCAAGTTTACATGGCATAAAAATAACAGCAGAACAGGGACTAAAATCAGCAATATCATGAAGCCTAGTTTGCATGCCTGTGCTAGTCACCACATTGATCACAAAAATACATGGCATACACCCCTGGAAAGATGGCATGGCATAGATCAAAACACATGTAGACATCAACCTCATAGGATGCACACATCAATCATGGCAAAAATGACAAATGAGCAAGTTATAACAGTTTCAGCATATTAACATCAATATGCACTCTTCCAACAGCATTTCGGGCACCAAGATGAGCTCAAATGAGAATGATGCAATGTAATGAAATGAATTACTCGTCGAGACGAACAATTTGACATATTACACGCACAAAACGGAGCTACCGATGCAGAGATACGACATGATGAACAAGGCATGATTATGCAAAAATATACGGGACTTAGTGGATTTCGGGGTCAACCTCAAACGGATCCAGATCCAGATCGGGTCGGCGCGGATCCCGAGGTTCGCCTGAGATTCCGCCGGAGAGGCCGGGGACGGCGGCGCGGGGCTGGAGCGGCGCCGGTCCGGGCGGCGGCGCAGGGCGCCGGCGCGGCCAGGCGAGGAACGGGGCAGTAGGGGCGCTGCGGCGGCTTCGGCCGGCCGGGACAGTCGGCGGCGGGGCGGAAGGGACGCGGCGGTGGCGGCCCAGGCCGGCGGCGGGAGGCGCGGATGGCCGTGAGGCCGAGCGGTGGAGGCGGGCGCCGGCCGGGCGGAGGCGGAGGCGAGCGTTGGCCGGTCGGCGGCGGAGGCGGCGGGCGAGCGCCGGCCGGTCGCGGGCGCGGGCGACCCCGGGCGGCGGCGGCGGCGGATCCGGGCCCCGCGGGCCCCGGATGGGCCCCGGCGGGCCGCGGCGCAGCGGGACGGCGACAGGCCACGCGGCGCGCGGTGGTTGGCTGCGGGCGCGGCGGCGATGACGTGGCGGGCCTCGATTCGCCAGGAAGAGGTGTCCGGCGGACATGTCCGGCGGGGTTGGACATGTCCGGCGCGCGAGGGGAGCGGGGCTAGGGTTTGATCTGCGGGATTTTCGGGGAGAGCACATATATATAGGTAGAGGGAGCTAGGAGACTCCAAATGGGGTGCGGTTTTCGGCCACGCGATCGTGATCGAACGACCAAGAGCATGGAGGGGAGTTTGCTGGGTTTTGGCCCACTTTGGAGGGGGTGTTGGGCTGCAAACAAAAGAGGCCTTTGCGGTTACCCGGTTAACCGTTGGAGTATCAAACGACCTCCAAATGGCACGAAACTTGACAGGCGGTCTACCGGTGTTACACCAAGGCCGCTTGGCAAGACTCGGTCCATTCTGAGAAAGTTTAACACCCGCTCACAACGAGAGACAAAAGGGGGACGCCGGGGAACATAGGAGTGCCAGATTGCAAAACGGACAATGGGGAAAATGCTCAGATGCATGAGACGAACATGTATGCAAATGTGATGCCCATGATGACATGATATGAAATGCATATGATGACATGGCAAAATGCAACACGCAAGCAAATGACATGGAAACAACGGCGAATAACTGGCAGACACCTGGCGCAACGAAACCGGGGCGTTACAACACTCCTCCACTAACAAGAGATCTCGTCCCGAGATCTTAGGACCGAGACGGAAGAGAAAAAAAAAGAAGAGGGAAAGAAGAACTCAAGAGAAGAAGCAAAGAATCGAGAGCACTCAAGAAGAAGAGAGGAACGATGAGAAGGGCGAGAATTGAAAGCTCACGGAATCAGATAGACTAAGAAATCACTCCGGGGAAACAAAAGGCGAAGAAGTTGAGTCAACAATGAAATGATTTGAAAGAGATCTTGGAGAAGCCAAGTGACTGAAGAAATCCATTCTTACGTCACACTTGAAAAGAATTGAGAATAACTCCGGGGAAATCAGAAGAGTCAGGTAAGATCCTGGAAAAAGACCTGTGGGTTAGGGCCCACTAAAGAGAAAAACACCTTTGAAAAGGATTGTTGAAGAGATAGATGATGCACCGGAACAATTGAAATATTTGAATGAGGTGACAACCTCGAATTAATTCAAACACAGACAAATCTCTTGAGATGTCTTGAACACTCCGGAAGGATAAACTGGCGAGAGGCGAACGAGCAGGGAAAAACACTTGAGCCGAGGAAAAGAATATGATCAACCCGAAAGACTTGAATTGAATCCACCGGAAAAGAAAAGGATGAAGAATGACGAACGAGACGAGAATCCACCGGTTGAAATGATTGAGGGAAGCATGAAGAGACTCCACACGAATGGAATTGATGGTTGAAAGAGACTCAAACTCCGGGAAGGAGAGGGTGGGAGGGCGGGAAAACCACAGGCAACTGGAAGGGGAAAACCGATGAATATCTTGAAGAGAAAACACCAGTTGAAATCATTGAGGAAAGAAAACAAAGACTTCGCACGAGTAGGAAGGATACTCGATTATGGACTCCGGTTCCGAGAGGAAGAAGGGTGGGCGGGTGGGAAAAGAAAACAACTGAGGATTGAACTTGACAACGATAAAGAGGCTCGAGTCAACTTGACGAGAAATGCACCGGATAGAAGAGCTGAGGAACAACTATCAGAAAACCAACTGCGTGATCCTAAAGAAAAATTTGAACGGGGAGAGGAGTAATTCAAAACCCCTATGTCAAGATTCCTCACCAGAGCGACGAAGGGGCTGAGGAGTAAAAAGAATTCCTACTCTCCGATATAACTAGACTCCGAAAACAGTTTTCTTCTAGACTCGACAACGACCAACAGTCAAGGGGGCTCCTATGGTCGGTCGAGGCTCTGATACCAACTTGTCACGCCCAATATGCGACCCTATCCAAGAGGAACTCGAAGGTCCCACCAAGGATAGACCCGCATATTGAAATGCTTTTGCAAGGTGGATATCATTACATCAACATTACATAATAAATGGGGATACATAAAAGAGGCATACAATGCCACATGAGTACAACATCACATCATACATAAGATCAACATCCGACTACGGATGAAACACAAACAGAAGCTCAAACGACATCCACCCTGCTAGCCCAGGCTGCCGACCTGGAACCTATCCCCTGATCGAAGAAGAAGCAGAAGGAGAACTCCAAACAAGCAAACATCGCTCTCGCGTCATGATCATCGCATAACCTGTACCTGCAACTGTTGTTGTAGTAATCTATGAGCCACGAGGACTCAGCAATCCCATTACCATGGGTATCAAGACTAGCATAGCTTAATGGGAAAGGAAGGGGTAAAGTGGTGAGGTTGCAGCAGCGACTAAGCAAGTATGGTGGCTAACCAACGCAAATAAGAGCGAGAAGAGAACAAGAGGAACGGTCGTGAAGCTAGAAATTATCAAGAGGTGATCCTGAACACCTACTTACGTCAAACATAACATAGAAACCGTGTTCACTTCCCGGACTCCGCCGAGAAGAGACCATCACGGCTACACACGCGGTTGATGCGTTTTAATTCGGATCTGGTGTAAAGTTATCTATAACCGTACATTAACAAATTCCCATCTGCCACATAACCGTGGGCACGGCTCTCAAAAGTTTAAACCCTGCAGGGGTGTCCCAACTTAGCCCATGACAAGCTCTCGCGATCAACGAAGGAATAGACCTTCTCCCAGGAAGACCCGATCAGTCTCGGAATCCCAGTTTACAAGACATTTCAACAATGGTAAAACAAGACCAGCAAAGCCGCTTGATGCGCCGACAATCCCGATAGGAGCTGCACATATCTCGTTCTCAGGGCAACACCGGATGAGACTAGCTACGAGTAAAACCAAACTTCAAGTTTCCCCGAGGTGGCGCCGCAGGCAGCTCAGTTCGGACCAACACTTAGACAAGCACTGGCCCGGGGGGGGGGGGCTAAAATAAAGATGACCCTTGGGTTGGCCGACCCAAGGGAAGGGTATAGGTGGTGGTGAGGCAAATGGTAAAACCAAGGTTGGGCCTTGCTGGACAAGTTTTATTCAAAGCGAACTGTCAGGGGGGTCCCATAAATCACCCGACCGCGTTAGGAACGCAAAAATCCGGGAACATAACACCGGTATGACGGAAACTAGGGCGGCAAGAGTGGAACAAAACACCAGGCATAAGGCCGAGCCTTCCACCCTTTACCAAGTATATAGATGCATTAATAATATAAGAGATATTGTGATATCCCAACATAACCCTGTCCACCATGGAGAAATCTTCAACTTCACCTGCAGCTAGCAATGCTATAAGAGGGGCTGAGCAAAGCGGTAACATAGCCAAGCAACGGTTTGCTAGGAAGGGTGTCAAAGGTTAGAGGTTCATGGCAATTTGGGAGGCTTGAAGAGCAAATGATAGGTAACGCAGCATAGCGATAGAACGAAGCAACTAGCATAGCAATGATAGTAGTGAGATCTAGGGTAGCGGTTATCTTGCCTGAAAACCCGCAAGGAAGAAGAACAAGTCCATGAAGAAGATGAAGCCACGAAGACGAACCACACGTAGACGAACGCATCCTCACGATCGCAACGAAACGGGAAATATCGAGAAGAAGCACACAACATAGTAAACATACCACACATGAACAAGACATGATGCATAACAAGCATGATGCATGACAAAGCTATATGAGGCTACTCATGGCAAGAGATGATGCAAACAAGAGCACACATCAAGGCAAGTTTAAATGAGGCCGGAAACAACATATAACAATTCCGGTAAGTCCTCATATGCATATTTCGAAATTGGTCCAGATCTGAATAAACCTTATGTTCAAGTTGTTAAACAGCAAGTTAAGGTTCACCACGATGAACTACACGAAATTCTAGTCAAGTTACATATAAAGTTCATTAGATTCGGAGCTACGGCCTAGAAGATATGAGCAAAACAAGTTAAACATGGCATTGATGCAAAATGCACCCAAACATCAAGCAAACACACCAAAACAAGGATGCAACATGATAATATGAAGCTACATGCAAAATCAAGCAAGTTTCATATAGAGCACACTCAAAACGGGGCAACGGTTCAACACATACACTATACAAGTCATAACAAGAATCTGTCCAAAACAGCGACTAGGCATATTACAAGCATCAAAACAACATGCTACAGCACCCCAACATAAGAACAAAAGGCATGAGCATGAAGTACAAGTAAAGCAAAACAAAACATGAACACTGAGCTATCTCCAGAAATCACTAGAACAGCTCAAAAAGACATGGAAAGATTGCAAATAATAACAGTTTCAGACTTTGTAGAAATAACATCAGGTTGCAATGTTTAGAACTATCAAACAACATGTTACAGGAATTTATCATGGCAAACAAAGGAATGGCATGAATCTACTAAATGCATAGATCAAAAGTCCCTTACTGACCATGAGCCAAAAAGGATCAGAAGATATGATGGCAGCCATGTAAACATGGCAAGTTATATGACAGATTCAAACATGGCAGGAACAACAATAAGTAGGCATGTTGGTGAGCTTGAACCACTCACTACAGAGCAATACGTGGCATGGCAAGGCAACCAACAGTAAGAAGACATGTTTATGAAGCTAAGCATGGCAAGAACATGTTCATAGGATGTATGGACCACTAGCAAACAATCATGGAAACATTGAACTTAATGTTAACATGCTGACAGCAACATCATCGAGCAACTTTGGAGCAAGATATGAACAATATACAGCAAGCTATAATTGCAACCAGGGACATGGATGGATAGGGCATAACATGTAGATCAAAACATGTTTATATAACATCTCCAGATTATGCATAGAATGATTAGTAGCAACATGTTTACATAGCATCACCAAATAACAGATTCAGCCTAGCAAAACAGCAACAGCAAGTACACAACTTAACAAGCTCGATTCACTCACCACAAGTCATTGAATGACAAGATAAGCATATCATCATCAAGAAGACATGTTTATGTAACCAACCAAGGCAAGAACAAGACCATAGCATGCAAGGATCAACTATAGCAACCTTGGCTAAATTGAATAACAAGTAAACAATCTGCCAGGAAACATTTTGAAGCAAAAGTAGAGCACCAAAATGACATGCTAGACTACTCCATAATTGCAAAGAAGGGCATGAATGGATAGACAATAACCATATGTTCAAAACAACCTTACTTAAGTATCTCAAAATAAACATGGATCTCTCTGTAGCATCAAGTTTACATGGCATAAAAATAACAGCAGAATAGGGACTAAAATCAGCAATATGACGAAGCCTAGTTTGCATGCTTGTGCTAGTCACCACATTGATCACAAAAATACATGGCATACACCCCTGGAAAGATGGCATGACATAGATCAAAACACATGTAGACATCAACCTCATAGGATGCACACATCAATAATGGCAAAAATGACAAATGAGCAAGTTATAACAGTTTCAGCAGATTAACATCAACATGCACTCTTCCAACAGCATTTCGGGCATCAAGATGAGCTCAAATGAAAATGATTCAATGGAACGAAATGAAGTACTCGTTGAGACGAACAATTTGACATATTACACGCACAAAACGGAGCTACAGATGCAGAGATACGGCATGATGAACAAGGCATGATTATGCAAAAATATACGGGACTTAGTGGATTTCGGGGTCAACCTCAAACGGATCCAGATCCAGATCGGTCCGGCGCGGATCCCGAGGTTCGCCTGAGATTCCGCCGGAGTTGGGGAGGAAGGCGGAGGAGGCCGGAGAGGCCGGGGACGGCGGCGCGGGGCTGGAGCGGCGCCGGTCTGGGCGGCGGCCCAGGGCGCCGGCGCGGCGGCGCGGCCAGGCGAGGAACGGGGCGGCAGGGGCGCTGCGGTGCCTTCGGCCGGCCAGGATAGTCGGCGGCGGGGCGGAAGGGACGCGGCGGCGGCGGCACAGGCCGGCGGCGGGAGGCGCGGATGGCCGTGAGGCCGAGCGGTGGAGGCGGGCGCCGGTCGGGCAGAGGCGGAGGCGAGCGCCGGCCAGTCGCGGGCGACCCCGGGCGGCGGCGGCGGCGGATCCGGGCCCCGCGGGCCCCGGATGGGCCCCGGCGGGCCGCGGCGCAGCGGGTCGGCGACGGGCCACGCGGCGCGCGGTGGTTGGCTGCGGGCGCGGCGGTGATGACGTGGCGGGCCTCGATTCACCGGGGAGAGGTGTCCGGCGGACATGTCCGGCGGGGTTGGACATGTCCGGCGCGCGAGGGGAGCGGGGCTAGGGTTTGATCTGCGGGATTTTCGGGGAGAGCACATATATATATATATAGGTAGATGGAGCTAGGAGACTCCAAATGGGGTGCGGTTTTTGGCCACGCGATCGTGATCGAACGACCGAGAGCATGGAGGGGAGTTTGCTGGGTTTTGGGCCACTTTGGAGGGGGTGTTGGGCTGCAAACAAAAGAGGCCTTTGCGGTTACCCGGTTAACTGTTGGAGTATCAAACGACCTCCAAATGGCACGAAACTTGACAGGCGTTCTACCGGTGCTACACCAAGGCCGCTTGGCAAGACTCGGTCCATTCCGAGAAAGTTTAACACCCGCTCACAACAAGAGACAAAAGGGGGACGCCGGGGAACATAGGAGTGCCGGATTGCAAAACGGACAACGGGGAAAATGCTCAGATGCATGAGACGAACATGTATGCAAATGTGATGCCCATGATGACATGATATGAAATGCATATGATGCCATGGCAAAATGCAACACGCAAGCAAATGACATGGCAACGACGGCGAATAACTAGCAGACACCTGGCGCAATGAAACCAGGGCGTTACAAGCAGGGCGGTGGCGCTCCTCGAGGAAGGGTCTTGCGGCGAAGAACTCTGGTGAAGAAGGAGAGCGGGGCGGCTGCACCGTTGCGGCCGACGAACTTGGCAACAGGGACGACGCGGGGACGGCCTGATCCGGGCGGCGGCTTGCGAGGGACTTGGCGCGGGCTTCGGCAGGGACGCAGGGTCGTGGGGCAGCCAAGAATGAAGGGAGGCGGCACGGGGCGGACTGGACTTGAGGAGGCCATCGGCCATGGCGTCAGGCGGAGTTAGTACCTGAAGAAAATGGTGGCGCGGCTGTTTCAGAGAGGAAAAGACTTGGGAGAAGAAGAGGGGCACGGGGAGAAGGAAGGAAGAGGCCAGCCTGGTTATTTGCGATGTTGTTGTTGCCGGTGGCAGCAGGAACTTGGTGCCTTGCGCGGGACTCCGACGACGCGAAGCTCCGGGAAGAAGATGGCGGTAGCGGGCCTGCTGATTGGACGGGCATGGAAGGCGAGGGAGACCAGGGGCGGCTGGCCGGATCGATGGATGGATGGATCGAAGGGGCTGGGTTGGCTCGGCGCTGAAAACCAGGAAGGTGGTCGGGCCACTCGAATGGATCGGGCAAGATCCCGAGGAAGGGGGAACGAGGTGGAGAAGTCAGTGGGTGGCGGCGCGAGGAGGATTGGATGGATTGGATGGGCTAGGCCTAGGGTTAGGCTGATATTATATAGCAGGTGAATTTGGTTAGGTGCATCTGGTCCCTCCGATTTTAATTGGACAGTCATGAATAAATAGCTAGGGAGTCCAAATAAGAAAACAGAGATGTTTTATAGATGTTTGAGGATGATCCGGATCCATCGGTAACGACAGACCGGTTCGGATTCGAGGCAGCTTACGGACACGCACGCGAGGGTTCTGTGCACTGGCAAGAGAGGTTAGGTGGTCGGACAAGAGGGAAACGAAAACCCGAATGGCCTCAGAACGGTCAACGAAAGCAAGAGGAACGCGGCAACTACGAACGGGTGCAAGCTTTATGAAAACATGTGGATGCAATGCACATGATGCTATGAGATGAGATGCACACCATGAACAAAAATGTAAAACAAAATACAAAAACCCAACCACGAAGGAAATATCATATCTCATCTCCGGAAAAGGCAAGAGTTGGAGTTACGAATACGGAAAGTTGTATCCGGGGCGTTACAGGTCTCCCCGAGTCCGGCAGGGCCGGAGAGTTCGGCACCAACTGGTGTACGGCCGGGGGAGCTGAAGGATCTTCTTGAGAGGGCGTCTATCTCAGAAATCACCATATATTAATGAGTACGGTGATTGAAAGAATTTCATCCGCTGAGAGCGGGTTGCATGATGCCGTCAGAAGTTTACTGGCGGTGTTTGAGGTACGTAAAAATGACATGCCTTTTGACAGTTTTGCACATAGAGTGCGCCCTGTATAGATAGTAGCCCCTGAGACTCGGTACGTTGTCAGAAGTGACAGCATGCCGAGGATTGTAATCTCAGTTTTAATATGTCGCCATTCCTATTCAGGGGGCGGAGCGTTCGGTGGCTAGCCGGACTAATAGAGTTGCCGAACTAAAGCGGCAGCTGGATGTTGCGGATGCGGACAACGCGCTGGTCAATAGGCGACTTGACGAGTCACAAGGCGAGTGGTTTCTCCGCGATCACCTAGTAAGGGAGCTGATGCCCATTCCTTACAACATGTATGCTTGATGCAGATGGTGCCGCTGCTGTGGAAAACCTTCGGGCAGAGCTTGCTCGAGCCAAGGAGCAAGCCAGAAAAAGTGATGCGGCTACCTCGAAGGCAGCGGAGGAGCTAAAAGCCGAAAAGGCTGCTCACTGCCGAAGCAGGGAGGAGATGGCCGGAATGGCCGTGAAACTAAAAGATGCTACCGACCGCTATGAGGTTCTTGAAAGAGAACGCCAAGCGGAGCAAGAGGACCTGAAGAAGGCCACCGCCGAAGCCAAGGATGCCCGTTCTGCAATGAGGACTATAAAGGAGGAGCTGCATCAGGCCAGAGACATTGCAGCTGGAAAGCCCTTTCTGCTGCGCAGGAAGTTCATGGATCAGAAGTATGCTCAGTTGGGCCAGCTGTGGGGTGTGGAGGATCCTTATCTGGATTTGGCGGTGAGTGCGGAGGACGCGGTCATGTACTTCCGGAGACAAAAGGATCACAAGATGGAAGAGCTTTTTTGGTCCCAATTCCACAGTCCGGAGCGTCCACTTCCGTTGACCGATTGGTTGGCTGAGTGGGCTGAGCTGAATAGATTGTCCGGATTTGCCATGACGGATGTGGTGGCTCATCTGTGGCCGGATAGGCCCAAGCCGAAGAGTTATTTTGGCTTATTGTAGCAATTCCTTGGGGCGGTGCCGCATATCAAGGCGATGAAGCGGTCGGCCTGCATAGAGGGTGCACGGATGGCTCTCGCCCGTGTTAAGACATACTGGGCGGAGATGGATGCCACCGATGTTGCATCTCGGGGTTCGGAAAAGAGCCGGTTACCCGCCGAGCACTATTTTGGGGAAGTCCTGCAGGGCGCTCATTTAATAGAGTCGCAGTGCTCGAAAAATGTTATGTTCAAATGATATGTATGATTTGTGAAACCATATTTATGATGTAACCGCTTTTTATACTTGTGCGTTCAAGTATTGAAATATCTCCTGTGCGGCCGTTAATGTATATGTATGTATAACTTGAAAGATGGTAGTCTTCAGCTTCAGCCCCCACGCACATGGTGCGGGGGTGTTTGCAAAGTGGCGCATTTTCACACTTAATCCAATGTCTTGGTCCTGTGAAGCAGGTGGTAGCGTAGCAAACTAGGCAACCGGACTATAATGCTTTATCACTTTCACTTAGCCATAGGAGTTCGAGGGTGGGGCTACGATATAGCCCCTAGGGGCACCGCGCTCTCTGAATTCGGGGCGCGTATGTGCCTGATCGGGAAGCGGTCCTTCGTCAAAGCGGAGGAATTCTAGACATTCCGGTAGTCGATCGAGTGGTTGACCAGTCTCTCGCTATATCATGACAGTCAGTTTTCGGCTTTCTCTACTGAGGTGCTCGCCAGGCCGAACCGGGGCACAATCGCAGTAGTTCTCCTGGTGCCGCGTTAGCCGACGATACGGAACGTAAGGCAGCAACACGTAGGAGCCGGGCAAACCCAACATTTGACCAAAGACATGATTCAGAGCTGATGCATATAAGGCCTAACTCGAGACGCCGAACACTCCCTGAGGTATTCGGTCTTTATGATGACGGGCAGAACAATGCCCTAAGCCCCTAGTGTCCAGGTACGGGCGAGAACTTCTGACGCGGCCGATGCCAAAATGCTAGCCTCCTCCTCAGTTATGGTAAGAAACCGGGGGATGTGTATCAACAAGAGACAGTAAGAAAGGTTTACACAGGGTCTTAATCTGAAAAGAATCCTTGCGACGGGTCCCTGCTGCACGTCTGCGCCTGTGTCTCCGTTGTGCTGTATCCTGGACGGGTGTAGCACGCTGTTCATCTGTAAAAGAGAAGAAGTTAGTTTGGAAAGATATCGTGCAAAAAATGTGTTTAAAACAGAGTATGATTTTTTTTTTAAATGAATAAAGTTGAGCTTTATTGGCTCTCATTGTTCGTGCGCGCAGCCCCTTGTAAAGGGGTATGCGGCTAGGAAGCCCCTAGTTTATTTATGCCGGACTCGCCTAGCCGTGTCCGGGGTCTTGAATGACCTATTTTTTAGGGGCTTTGATTAGCAAGGCCAGATTAGCGTGTGGCTGTCAAGGCAGTCTCGCGTTCTTCCGTGGTCGAGAAACACTCAAAGTTACCTTTTAATGAGATGATGCCGCATGGACCAGGCATTTTAAGTGTAAGAGACGCGTAATGCGGTATTGCGTTAAAGCGGGCGAAAGCTTCGCGTCCCAATAGTGCTTGATGGCTACTTTTAAATGGGGCGATACGGAAGATTAGGTTTTCGCGACGGAAGTTGTCGGATGAACCGAACACGACTTCTAGTAGTAAGGAGCCCGTGCAATTGGCGTAAGGGCCTAGCATCACTCCTTTAAAGGAAGTGCTACTATGGCGAATTTTGGTAGGGTCTATCCCCATTCTGCGGACTGTGTCCGGATATAGCAGGTTTAAATCGCTGCCTCCATCCATTAGGACTTATGTAAATTGTAGTCCGTCGATTATGGGTTTCAATATCAGAGCAGTCCTTCCTGCGTTTTGAGTACTTCTGGAGTAATCCTGATGGTCAAAAGTAATTGGTTTTGACATCCAATCGGGACTCCGCTGGGGTGGACCGTACGGTGCGTATTTTAGTAGGTGCCGCACTATTTTTCCTTGCTATCACTTGAAGTGAGTTCACTGTTTTGACTTCTTGTGGGAAAGTCTTCTGTTTTCCGGTGCTCTGCTTGTGGGGTTCGTCATCGTCTTCGCTTGGTGTGTCGAGCCCCTTGTGTTTGGCGTTAAGTCGGCCGGACTGCTTGAAGACCCAACAATCTCTGTGGGTATGGTTTGCAGGTTTCCCGGGGGTACTGTGGATTTGGCATATCCTATCCAAGATTTTGTTTTGGTTGGATAGCTCGTCACTGTTGTCCTTAAGAGGCAGTGTTTTGTTATTCGGTCGAGAGCTTTTGAACCCGGCGTTGACCACTATGCTATTTGGGCCATTTTCCTTATTCCGGCGCTGATCTTTTCTGCGTCGTGATTTCCCATTTCCATCCCTGACCTCGGATGTACTTGGGTCGCTGGTGCTGCATCTTGCTAGCCAGCTATCTTCCCCCGCGCAAAAGCGGGTCATGAGGCTTCTTAGCGCGGCCATTGTTCTTGGTTTTTCCTGGCCGAGGTGTCTGGCGAGCCATTCGTCTCGGACGTTATGCTTAAAGGCTGCTAAGGCCTCAGCGTCCGGACAGTCGACTATTTGGTTCTTTTTGGTGAGGAACCTATTCCAGAATTTGCGTGCTGACTCTCTGGGATGTTGAGTTATGTGACTTATACCGTCTGCATCCGGAGGGCGGACATAAGTCCCCTGAAAATTTGCTCGAAACACATCCTAGAGCTCTTCCCAAGTTCCAATGGTATTTTTTGGGAGGCTTTTGAGCCAATGCCGAGCTGGCCCTTTGAGCTTGAGGGGTAGGTATTTTATGGCATGGAGATCGTTTCCTCTAGACATATGTATGTGTAGGATGTAATCCTCAATCCAGACTCCGGGGTCTGTTGTTCCGTCGTATGCCTCTATGTTTACGAGCTTGAATCCCGTCGGAAATTCATGATCCAGTACCTTATCGGTGAAACATAGTGGGTGTGCGGCGCCCCTATATTTAGGTGTGCTGTTATCTTCGAACGCTCTGCGTGTTGTGTTGCTTCCTGGAGCCTTCTTTCTTGGCCCGTAGATGGACCTGACCGAGCCATCCTTTTTGCGAGGATCCTTATGTGGATCGTGTGCCGGTTTGTGTTAGGCGCCGCTTGCCTCTCTTAGCCTGTCATCTGGTCGTCTATCCGGCCAGGCGGCCTCTTTGCTTTTTGACTGTGGGAGCTCTACGGCCTTCTCGTCGAATTCGGGCAACAGCTTGCGCTTCGGGTAGCTCTTTGCTTGGTGACTATTGCCGTATTTATCTGCGGTCTTGAGTAATTTGCTCCATCTCATTCTGAGTACGTCTTCCGCTGTTTTGAGCTTCCGCTTCTGCTTCTTCAAACTTCTTGCAGTGGCGACGAGCCTTTTGTGGAGGTTCTTATGCTCCGGTGGCGTGTCCGGCGTGAGATCGTCAGGACTGTTGTTTTCGCCGGGGATGGGTTGCTCGTCCAACTCATCCTGTTCGGATGGTTGCTTGGTGGTATGTTCGTCGTCCACCGGTTCGCCCTGCTCTACGGCTGGGTCGGTATGGGTGCTGTTGTTATCGAGGCGGGACTTCGGGCGGCGCTTGCGTCGTTGTTTTGGTTGTTTTTCGGTGGAATTATCCTTCACCGCGTCCCGTTATTCCTCGTTATCGCTTCCTTTTGGTGTATCCACCATGTATACATCGTATGACGAGGTGGCCTTCCAGTGCCCCGTAGGTGCTGGTTCTTGGTCGTCTCCGGCATCGTTGTCCATACCGTCGATGTCTTCAGAGTCGTAGTCTGGCATGTCGGTTAGATCGTCAACAGTGGCTACAAAGTGGGTGGTGGGTGGGCTTTTAATTTCTTTGTCGTACGCATCCCAATCGTCCTGACCGCCATTCGGCCAGGGCTCTCCTGATAACGAGAGATACTTTAGCGAATTCAAGATGTCGCCGAAAGGTGAGTGTTGAAAAATGTCCGCGGCGGTGAACTCTATGATCGGCGCCCAATCAGATTCGATTGGAGGGGGCGCGGGAGGTTCGGAGTCCGGTGAGGAGTCCGGCACCTCGGAGTCACAAGCTTCACAAGGGACAAGGTCAGTATTCGGCGCCGTAGAGGTAGCAGCCCCTGAGGCGGTGTCTAGCCACCCGTCCTCGATCTGTGCAGCCGGCTCTGAATTGAGGATCGGCGCGGACTCGTGTGCGGCCTCCAGGGCACTGTACGACAGCAGAGCTAAATCATGCCCATCGAGACAGTGCGGCGCGCTCGGTTGTGGCTCGAATCCATCGAAGATCAAGTCTCCGCGGATATCAGCCATGAAGTTCAGACTTCCAAATCTGACCTGATGGCCAGGGGCATAGCTTTCAATCTGCTCCAGATGGCCAAGCGAATTGGCCCGCAGTGCAAAGCCGCCGAATACGAAGATCTGTCCGGGGAGAAAAGTCTCACCCTGGACCGTGTCGTTGTTGATGATCGAAGGAGCCATGAAGCCTATCGGTGACGACACAGAGGAACTCTCAATGAAAGCACCAATGTCGGTGTCAAAACCGGCGGATCTTGGGTAGGGGGTCCCGAACTGTGCGTCTAGGCGGATGGTAACAGGAGACAAGGGACACGATGTTTTTACCCAGGTTCGGGCCCTCTCGATGGAGGTAAAACCCTACTCCTACTTGATTGATATTGATGATATGGGTAGTACAAGAGTGGATCTACCACGAGATCAAGGAGGCTAAACCCTAGAAGCTAGCCTATGGTATGATTGTTGTTGTCCTACGGACTAAAACCCTCCGGTTTATATAGACACCGGAGAGGGCTAGGGTTACACAAAGTCGGTTACAATGGTAGGAGATCTTCATATCCGTATCGCCAAGCTTGCCTTCCACGCCAAGGGAAGTCCCATCCGGACACGGCACACGAAGTCTTCAATCTTGTATCTTCATAGTCTTGGAGTCCGACCGATAATGATAGTTCGGCTATCCGGACACCCCCTAGTCCAGGACTCCCTCAGTGGTGCTAGCATTTTCTTCAGTAGGCTGAGCAGATGCCTCAGCCTGAGTAACTTCAACGTGCACAGGTGGAGCTGCACTTGAAGTGAATTTCTTTGTCAGATTGACGAAATGCACCTTGGTGCCCTTCCAGTCAGCATAATATCGATCAAATTCATCACTCAATTGCTTGATTTCAGTTTGCAGAGCAATGAGATGATCAGGGGTGAGACTGAGGACATTGTCCTTGAGGTAGCGCTATTTCTTGTACTGCGCTTTTTTCAGACTTTTGCCTTGTTCCAATTTCCATTTCTCTTCTTTAATTAAGGCAGTGAGGACATGGCTTTGACCAGGAGTGAGGTTCATCTCCGGCAAAGGCGGTTGGGGTCCTTGTGCCATAAGTCAATGTAATCAAGGATAAGCTTGGGATCCAACATCAGTGGCACATTGCTGCCTTTGGCTCTAGCGGCCCTGGCTTGCCTGTTTCTGATGATTTCGGCAAGTTCTTCATCATCAGCCTCATCATCATCAGAAGGTACATGGAAGGCGACCTGCTTCTTGTGAGGACTAGGGCGAGTGCCTCGTCCAGCAGTGGCCTTTTTCTTCATCAAAGAGGGACCAGCTGAGGAATTTCGAGCAGCAGAGGAGCTTGCAGATGCTCCTGAGGCAATAGAGAAGCCTTGAGTCCTTTGGCACGTGGCGAGATGCATATGTGCCGAGGATTTTGTTGGAGTAGCTGAAGACTTTGATGGAGGAGCTGAGGACTTTGACGGAGCAGTCTGAGGAATTTGCCGTGAGGGCCTTGAGGAATCTGGCCTTGATGGCATAGCAGAGGAGCTTGGCCGTGAGGGCATTGAAGGTGAATCACTGGACTTGTGTGTAGGCTTCTTGGGCATAGCCTTCTTGGGCTGACTGGCAGAGGCCTCAGCAGAGGCAGCAGCAGCAGCAGAGTCAGCGTTGAATTTCCTCACTACTTCCTTTGCTTGCTTAGCCAGTTTGGCTTGACGCTTTGCCCATTCATCGGGATAATCCTCACCGCGCTTGAGGCTAGTGGGATCTGCCAACTGGCCTGGTGCCAATGGAGGTCTTGGGCATGGAGGGTTGAGTGCGAATTTCTTCATGTACTTGGGAGTTACATACCTGTACTCCCTCCATTCCCGTGCCCATCTCCTTTCAATCCTCTATATGCGCACCTTGCGCTGATTCTTGTTCTCCTTACCAAACTTGGCTTCATCAGGTGTGCAATAGCCTGCGTAAATTTCCTCAGGGATCTCAAAAGCAGTCATGACCTCAGGCTTCTTTCCTCCCTTCTGTGGCTTCTTACCATCTGCCATTTTCTTCAGTTGAGGAATTTGAACAATCGAATTCTCTGAAGAAGTATGCAACTATTCTTGGAGGAACGCTGCAAATGAGTTAAGTTGATGAGAACCTAGTGATTCAGCAGCGGACATTTGTACCTGTGAACAGATGTAGTTGCGAGAAATTTGGGGAGGTCATATGCGTTCTCAGAGGGTTTTTCAAAAAGAACAAGTTTGAGGAATTTGACCAGAAGCGTCTTGAGGAATTTCACTAAGCGTTCTTTGCCTTAGGTTCCAGAGTTGTATAGATTGAAAATCCACACAATTGAGGAATCTTGAAGAAAATCATAGCTTAGAGAAATGAATCAAGAGCAAATGATGTGTGAGGTGTTCATGTGTGTGAAGAATTGAAGAATAAACACCTTTGAAGATTTTCAGAAAAACTTGAGAATCAAAGCGAGCAGTTAAACGTAACTTTTAATTACCCGAAGTGAAGAACACGACGAACTGGGAAGAACAGATGTGAAGTTCGTCAGTTCAGATCTCCACGCCCTAACTTGGCGGAGGAAGACGGCTACGGCGGCGGCAGAGTGAAGATTTCCACGGCCGGCGCGAGTACGACGGCGACGAGGTCGAGGCAGTGAAGCTCTTCCTCATCGGCAAAGAATGAGTAGCGGCGGTGCTAGGGTTTGAGAAGCTCGAGCGGGTGAGAGAGATCGAGCGGAGTAAAGGAAGTGAGGAAGGGGTGAGGGGGTATTTATAGTCGCAGTGAAAAACTGTTCGCCCGAAGATTTAGGACGAACATGCCCCTGGCCCTTCTCATCTGCATGACTTGTGTCACCCACGTACTGTGAGGTGGCGATCGTGTAGGATCATGGGTGAATAGATAAGTATATCATGGGATGTGGAACGGTTTGAGCGGCAAAGCCGAAAATTTGGATAAGATAATTTAAAAGTTCCGTTCGCAATTTCTTCAGCTGTCAAGGACACAGTGAAGAATTTGAACGAGTTTCAAATAGAATGCATATGAGGAATTTGTGAATAGACTGGGTTGAGTTTAGCATAGAGGGGGAAGGGTCCGATCACATTCACTTAGCGGAAGAAATCAACATGAAGAAATAACAATAAGTGAATGCTGTAGAGGACATAAAACTCACACACACACAGATATATATATATATATATATATATATATATATATATATATATATATATTCGAATGAAGAACAACACCAGAAAGAGTGAAGACAATGCAAAGTTGAAGAATTTGAAGAACTGAGGAATTTCAAAAACGAAGAAAAACTCAAATTGAAGATTTTCAACTTTGGTTGGTGGCGTAACCCACCGTATAAGAAAGCTGATTTCAGACACCGCGTACAATTGTCGTAGGGTCCTGAGAATCAATTTTTTCATTAATTTCTTCACACTTAGAGGGTTAGTCTTCATTGATTGAAGAAAAACGTTACTTCTTGTGTTGCGCATCTAAGTCATCAAGTCAGCATAAGTGGTAGGATATGTGTCCATTTCAGAGAACATTCGAAGATTCTAGGATATTTAGATCACACCGCAACTTGCTAAATCTCTTCTCATCCAAGGGCTTAGTGAAGATATCGGCCAATTGATCTTCAGTGCTAACATGGTCGATGGAGATGTTGCCCTTCACCACATGACCAAGAAGAAAATGATGACGAATTTGGATGTGCTTGGTCTTCAAGTGCTGAACTGGGTTATGAGCAATCTTGATGGCACTCTCATTGTCACAGTAGAGAGGCACATTCTTCACGTTGACGCTATAGTCCTTGAGTGTTTGCTTCATCCATAGTAGTTGAGCATAGCACGATCCAGCAACAATGTACTCAGCTTCTGCAGTGGAGAGAGATACGCAGTTCTGTTTCTTCGAGGACCAGCAGACCAAAGATCGTTCGAGGAAATGACATGTACCGGATGTTGACTTGCGGTCCACGCGATCGCCAACATAGTCAGAGTCTGAATATCCAATGAGATCAAAAGTGGAGCCCTTGGGATACCATATTCCAAGTGTTGGTGTGTGAGCTAAGTAACGAAGAATATGCTTCACAGCCTTATGGTGTGATTCCTTTGGTGTAGCTTGAAATCGGGCACACATGCAAACAATGAGCATAATATCCGGCCTAGATGCACATAGGTACAATAAAGAGCCAATCATGGAGCGGTATACCTTTTGATCGAAGTCTTTACCATTTTCATCAGTGCATTGATGGCCATTTGTGGGCATTGGAATTTTGACCCCTTTGCAATCTTGCATGCCGAATTTCCTCAATACGTCCTTGAGGTATTTCTCCTGAGATATGAATATTCCATTGCGCTGTTGACGAATTTGAAGACCTAAGAAGAATTTCAACTCTTCCATCATAGACATTTGATATTCTTCACTCATCATATAGGCAAATTCATCACTATATCGCTGGTCAGTATAGCCAAAAATGATATCATCAACATATATTTGGCACACAAACAATTCACCATCATAAGATTTAGTGAAAAGAGTTGGGTCGAGTGAACCAGGTTTGAAGCCATTCTTCACGAAGAATTCCTTTAAGGTATCATACCACGCCCGAGGGGCTTGCTTGAGGCCATACAGGGCCTTG
This sequence comes from Triticum timopheevii, assembly GCA_963921465.1. NCBI lineage: Eukaryota > Viridiplantae > Streptophyta > Magnoliopsida > Poales > Poaceae > Triticum > Triticum timopheevii. The sequence continues at coordinate 114,961,540 of OY997270.1, forward strand.
TTGAGATTGAAGACTTTGTCGGGATTCTTTGGATCTTCAAAACCTGGGGGTTGAGCAACATATACTTCTTCCTCAATCTTACCATTGAAGAATGCACTTTTCACATCCATTTATTGTAAGATAATATCATGATGGTTAGCATAAGCAAGTAATATGCGAATATCCTCAAGTGTAGCAACAGGTGCAAAAGTTTCATTGAAGTCAATTCCTTCAACCTGTGTGTAGCCTTGAGCTACAAGCCGTGCCTTATTCCTCACCACAAGGCCATTTTCATCTTGCTTGTTGCGGTAGATCCACTTTGTGCCAATAATGTTGTGCTTGCGAGGATCTGGACGTTTGACCAGTTCCCAGACGTTGTTGAGCTTGAACTGATGTAATTCTTCTTGCATAGCTTGAATCCACTCAGGCTCCAGAAATGCTTCATCTACCTTAGTGGGCTCTGTGATAGAGACAAACGCAAAGTGCCCACAAAAGTTAGATAAATGTGAAGCTTTTGAGCATGTGAGAGAACCTGGTGCTTCAATGTCATCGATGATCTTCTCAATTTGCACTTCATTTGCAATACAAGGATGAGCGGGTTGTCTTCGAGGAATTTGATCCGCATTTTCTTCAGGAGCATTTTCCTCAGCACCATTTTCTTCAGGTGCGCCAGCTCGACGTTCATCACGTTCTGGAATGAATTCTTCAGCACACTCTTCAGTAGGAATGACATCCTCAGTGGCTTTGAACTTGATAGAATCCTCAGGTGTGGGTTCATCTATCACAGAAGGTAGGTGCTCTCTTTGCGAGCCATTAGTCTCATCGAATCGCACATCTACAGTTTCAACAACCTTGTGAATAACGTTGTTGAAGACTCTGTAGGTGTGCGAGTCCTTTCCGTAACCAAGCATGAAACCCTCATGTGCTTTCGGTGCAAACTTAGAATTGTGATGTGGATCTCTAATCCAACATTTAGCACCGAAGACTTTGAAGTAACTTACATTGGGTTTCCTGTCAGTGAGGAGTTCATAGGCAGTCTTCTCGAAGAATTTGTGAAGATATACTCTGTTGATGATGTGGCAAGCGGTATCAATTGCATCAATCCAGAACCGATGAGGTGTCTTGTATTCATCAAGCATAGTGCAAGCCATTTCAGCGAGGGTTCTGTTTTTGCGCTCCATGACGCCATTCTGTTGAGGAATATAAGGAGCAGATAACTCATGAGTAATACCAAGTTCATCAAGATAGTCATCAAGACCGGAATTCTTGAACTCGGTTCCATTGTCACTTCTGATGTGCTTGATCTTCACACCAAAGTTGGTTGAAGCCCTCGAGGAAAATCGTTTGAAGACTTCCTGCACTTCATGTTTGTAAGTAACAATGTGTACCCATGTGTAACAAGAATAATCATCAACAATAACAAAGCCATATAGAGATGCATCATTTGTCACAACAGAATAATGATTAGGACCGAAAAGATCCATGTGAAGCAATTCAAATGGTCGAGTGGTAGTCATGATAGTCTTCGCTGGATGCTTGGCCTTTGTCATCTTTCCAGCTTCACAGGGTCCACATAAATGATCCTTGAGGAATTTGACATTCTCAATGCCAATGACATGCTTCTTCTTTGCGAGCGTGTGCAGATTCCTCATGCCAGCCTTCTGAAGCTTTTGCAAGTAAGCACACGGCAGGTTGTGGTCCTGTAGCAAAATCAACAATGTACAAGACTCCTCTCCTAAAGCCTTCGAAGACTTTGGAATTGTCAGCTTCCATGATCACAACACAACAATACTTGCCAAAGACAACAACCATATCAAGATCACAAAGCATTGAGACAGACATGAGGTTGTATCCTAAGGACTCAACAACCATGACTTTGTCCATGTGTATGTCCTTAGAGATCGCAACCTTACCTAGACCCAATACCTGACTTTTGCCTTTGTCAGCGAAGATGATATGCTTCAGTTGTGACGGTGATAAGGGAGCATCCATCAATAGATTCTTGTCACCAGTCATGTGATTTGTACATCCACTATCGAGGACCCACTCATTTGCTTTGGGTTGATCATCCTGCAGATGAATTAGTGCAGCTTACAAACTCATATACTTCATCAGTGAAGAATATGACATCAGTATCATCAGATCAATTTCTTCAGATCAATTTCATCAAGCAATTAGAACAGATAATCAATATGAGGACGTGAGAAATGAAGGTTCATTTAATCATGATTAGCCTGCGTCCTATCAGGTACTGTTCAGGTCTCCAGCAAATTCTTTAGTCGTTTTGAGCACGACTGGAGACCTGACCCTGCATAAAAGATTAGTTCTTTTTCTTCACCACCCACATCTAGAGGGGTGGCAAAGAATTCATCACTCTGCGAGCACCATATGAGAAAGGTGGCATGGACACCAGTCCACTTCGTTTCACATAAGAGGGGTTAGGGTAAGCATATGAATAAGCAGAGAAATTCTTCGAGGACTTAAGAACATAATGATTTGAAGAATAATGCACATATTCATAGCCCTTAGCTCTACCCTGCGAAATAGAAGGGTTAGCACGATGATGATCATATGAGGACTTTGATCCTTTTGAGGAATTTGATCCATGTGAGGATTTGGATCCATATGAAGAATTTAGTTCATATGAAGGATTTGATCTGGAGTTCCTTTTCTTCACAGGTGGTGTCATGAGGACATTCACCTGAATACTTTCAAGACAACTTTTGGGAACCCAGATTTTCTTCATAGGGGAACTGTTCCTGCAGTTAGTCCCAACATATCTAGCAAATACTTCACCATTCTGATTTTTGAACAACTTATAGTTAGAGTCAAATGACTCATCAGAAGAATGAGGAGATTCACATGTAAAGCCAGATAAGTTGCATGGATCAACTGGAGGTCCCTTTGCAGCAACCCATGAGGTTTTGGGGTACTGTTTAGGCTTCCAATATGTTCCATCAGCATTAAGTTTCCTCTAAAAGGCAATACCCTCTTTTCTGGGGTTTTTGTTGAGGATCCGCTTTTTGAGCACATCACAAAGAGTTTGATGCCCTTTGAGGCTTTTGTACATGCCTGTCATGTACAATTCCTTCAGCCCTGCATCATCAGTGATACTTGCATTGTCCTCAGATGAGGAATTAGTGACAGCAGAGACATATGTAGAATTTGTAGCATTAGAAGCATTTGAACATTCAGGTGAAGAATTAGCAGTTTCTCGTTCAATGCACTTCAGACATGGAGGAACAAATTCTTCCTGGGTAGCGTTGATTTATTGAGCAAGTAATGAATCGCGCTCCTTCTGAAGATCTTCATAATCCACTCTTAGCTTTTCAAGATCTTGCTTTCTTTGAAGAGATTCAGAAGAAAGCCTCTCGTGATCAGACAAGAGAGTATTATGTTGATCTTAAAGGGCATCAAACTTGGAATGAAGTCTCTGAAGACTCTCAGCCAATGCTTTTGACTGATCCATTTCTTCACCCAACATATCATCGCTCTTATTAAGCATGTATTGAACTTTTTCCAAAGCTCTTTGTTGTTTAGTGGCAAGGGAAGCAAGTTTGACATAGCTGGGGCCAAATTCATCACCTGATTCATCATTACTAGATTCGGAAAGGTAGCATTCAGTTACCTTGGCACCTTCTGCCATGAGGCACGGTGAAGAGGATGACGATTCAGGTGCGAAAGTCATCTCTTTGAGAGACTCCTTGTAATCCTCAAACCAAGGATCATGACGAGTACGATGACCTTCATAGACCTCAGAAAGCCAGTCCCATATTAGCTTCGCGTGATTGAGGTGCATGATGTTCCTGAACTGATTTCGGGACAGACAGGAGCAGATGACATCCTTCGCCGTGAGGTTCAGTAGAGTGTACTTGTGAATGTCATCAGCCTCCACCATCTTGCATAGATCAGTAAGACCAATCTCAGTGACGGTCCACAGTTCGTTGTCCATAGCCATGAGTCGCTTCTTCATCATGGCCTTCCAACGGGGATACTCATGACCGTCAAAGATGGGGCAGGATATGTTCCTCAATCCTGCAGTCGACATAACTAAAACTCCAGGCGGTTAAACCAAAATCAGACAGAACAAGGGAGTACCTTGCTCTGATACCAATTGAAAGTGCGTTATATCGACTAAAGGGGGGTGAATAGGCGATTTTTATAAATTCTTCACTGAGGAATTTGCTGGTGAGGAAATTCCTAAATGAAGAACTACTTGCAGCGGAATAAGTACTCAAAAGTAAACATAACATAATACAAGCATAGTCATCATGGCGAGATGAAGACACACACAGAGTACAGAAAGCGTAAACACAGGATAACACAAGAAAGAAGACGGACAGACTGAAGAAATTGAACTGAGGAAATTGAGAAAGTCTTCAGTCAAAGTCTTCAAACAGATATAAACAGGCACACAACAATAGACATGAGGAAATGAAAGAGTTGAGGAAATAGAACCCGTTAGCTTGGTGAAGACAATGATTTGGTAGACCAGTTCCAACTACTGTCTCAGTTGTACATCTGGTTGGAGCGGCTGAGTATTTAAACTCGAGGACACCTAGTCCCGGACACACAGTCCTCACCGTATTCTCCTTGGGCTAAGGTCACACATACCTCGCCCAATCACTCATGGTAAGTCCTTAGGTGACTTCCGAACCTTCACAAACTCGGTCACTCGGCGATCCACAATTCCTCTTGGATGCTCTAGACCTTGACGCCTAACCGTCTAGAAGAAGCACATTCTTCAAAGGAAACAAGCATCGGATCCACGCAGGATCAATCTCTTCAGTGATGCTCAATCACTTTGGGTTTGTAGGTGTTGGGTTTGGGTTTTCCTCACTTGATGATTTTCGCTCAAAATCCTCGGAGGATGGGATGCTCTCAATTGACAAGTGTCAGTTTCTCTCGGAGCAGCCAACCAGCTAGTGGTTGAAAGGGGGCGGCTATTTATAGCCTAGGGAGCAGCCCGACATGATAAGACATAAATGCCCTTGTCTGATATGACCGTTAGGTGGGTAGATATTTTGGAACCGCTGGCGCATAGCACAGCAACGGTCGGAATTTTGCCTGTCAAAATGCTCAGGGCTATCATGTTCCTCACTGTGTAGGTAATTCACACTGGAGAATTCCTAACTCTTCAGTCAGAACAAATTCCTCAGAGACCAGAAGAACTTCGTCTCTATCACTAAAGAATATGACTGAATTGTATGAGATTTCCAATGGATTCACTCGAAGGGATTGGTAGGTGTAGGATTTTGAGTTGAGCATCACATGGAAATTTTTCCTTAGTATTTCCTCGACCCCCTTTAACAGTACGGTGTTTCCTATTGTTGGGGAACGTAGTAATTTCAAAAAATTTCCTACGCACACGCAAGATCATGGTGATGCATAGCAACGAGAGGGGAGAGTGTTGTCTACGTACCCTCGTAGACCGAAGCGGAAGCGTTGACACAACGTAGAGGAAGTAGTCGTACGTCTTCCCGGTCCAACCGATCCAAGCACCGTTACTCCGGCACCTCCGAGTTCTTGACACACATACAGCTCGATGACGCACCCCGGGCTCCGATCCAGCAAAGCTTCGGGGAGGAGTTCCGTCAGCACGACGGCGTGGTGACGATCTTGATGTTCAACCATCGCAGGGCTTCGCCTAAGCACCACTACAATATGATCGAGGTGTAATATCGTGGAGGGGGGCACCGCACATAGCTAAGGAATGATCACGAAGATCAACTTGTGTGTTCTAGGGTGCCCCCCTGCCCCCGTATATAAAGGAGCCAAGGGGAGGGGGCGGCCGGCCAAGGAGGGGCGCGCCAGGGGGGAGTCCTACTCCCACCGGGAGTATGACTCCCTTTCTTTCCAAGTTGGAGAAGGAGAAGGGGGGAAAGAGGAGGAAGAGAGGAAGGAAAGGGGGGGGGGCGCCGCCCCCCTTCCCTTGTCCTATTCGGACTAGGAAGGGGAGGGGCGCGTGGCCACCTCCTGCCTCCTTCCCTCTTCTCCCTCAAGGCCCATGTAGGCCCAATAACCCCCCGGGGGGTTCCGGTAACCCCCCGGTACTCTGGTAAAATGCTGATTTCACCCGGAACAATTCCGATGTCCAAATATAGGCTTCCAATATATTGATCTTTATGTCTCGACCATTTCGAGACTCCTCGTCATGTCCGTGATCACATCCGGAACTCCGAACAACCTTCAATACATCAAAATACATAAACTCATAAAGAAACTGTCATCGTAACTTTAAGCGTGCGGACCCTATGGTTCGAGAACAATGTAGACATGACTGAGACACGTCTCCGGTCAATAACCAAAAGCGGGACCTGGATGCCCATATTGGTTCCTACATATTCTACGAAGATCTTTATCGGTCAGACCGCATAACAACATACGTTGTTCCCTTTGTCATCGGTATGTTACTTGCCCGAGATTCAATCGTCGGTATCCAATACCTAGTTCAATCTCGTTACCGGCAAGTCTCTTTACTCGTTCCGTAATACATCATCTCACAACTAACTCATTGGTTGCAATGCTTGCAAGGCTTAAGTGATGTGCATTACCGAGAGGGCCCAGAGATACCTCTCCGACATTCGGAGTGACAAATCCTAATCTCGAAATACGCCAACCCAACAAGTACCTTTGGAGACACATGTAGAGCACCTTTATAATCACCCAGTTACGTTGTGATGTTTGGTAGCACACAAAGTGTTCCTCCGGTAAATGGGAGTTGCATAATCTCATAGTTATAGGAACATGTATAAGTCATGAAGAAAGCAATAGCAACATACTAAACAATCGGGTGATAAGCTAACGGAATGGGTCATGTCAATCAGATCATTCAACTAATGATGTGATCCCGTTAATCAAATGACAACACATGTCTATGGTTAGGAAACATAACTATCTTTGATTAATGAGCTAGTCAAGTAGAGGCATACTAGTGACATTAAGTTTGTCTATGTATTCACACATGTATCATGTTTCCCGTTAATACAATTCTAGCATGAATAATAAACATTTATAATGAAATAAGGAAATAAATAATAACTTTATTATTGCCTCTGGGGCATATTTCCTTCAGTCTCCCACTTGCACTAGAGTCAATAATCTAGTTCACATCACCATGTGATTAACACCCATAGTTCACATCACCATGTGATTAACATCCATAGTTCACATCATCATGTGATCAACACCCAAAGGGTTTACTAGAGTCAATAATCTAGTTCACATCGCTATGTGATTAACACCCAAAGAGTACTAAGGTATGATCATGTTTTGCTTGTGAGAGAAGTTTAGTCAACGGGTCTATCACATACAGAGCCGTATGTATTTTGCAAATATTCTATGTCTACAATGCTCTGCACGGAGCTACTCTAGCTAATTGCTCCCACTTTTAATATGTATCCAGATTAAGACTCAGAGTCATCTGGATCAGTGCCAAAACTTGTATCGACGTAACCCTTTACGACGAACCTTTTGTCACGTCCATAATCGAGAAACATATCCTTATTCCACTAAGGATAATTTTGACCAATGTCCAGTGATCTACTCCTAGATCACTATTGTACTCCCTTGCCAAACCAGGGCAGAGTATACAATAGGTCTGGTCCATAGCATGGCATACTTTTATAGAACCTATGACTGAAGCATAGGGAATGACTTTCATTCTCTTTCTATTTTCCGCTGTGGTCAGAATTTGAGTCTTACTCAATTTCACACCTTGTAACACAGGCAAGAAACTCTTTCTTTGACTGTTCCATTTTGAACTACTTCAAAATCTTGTCAAGGTATGTACTCATTGAAAGAACTTATCAAGCGTCTTGATCTATCTCAATAGATCTTGATGCTCAATATGTAAGTAGCTTTACTGAGGTCTTTATTTTAAAGAACTCCTTTCAAACACTCCTTTATGCTTTGCAGAATAATTCTACATTATTTCCGATCAACAATATGTCATTCACATATACTTATCAGAAATGCTGTAGTGCTCCCACTCACTTTCTTGTAAATACAGGCTTCACCGTAAGTCTGTACAAAACTATATGCTTTGATCAACTCATCAAAGCATATATTCCAACTCTGAGATGCTTGCACCAGTCCATAGATGGATCGCTGGAGCATGCACATTTTGTTAGTACCTTTAGGATTGACAAAACCTTCTAGTTGCATCATATACAACTCTTCTTTGAGAAAACCATTAAGGAATGCAGTTTTGACATCCATTTGCCAGATTTCATAAATTGTGGCAATTGCTAACATGATTCAGACAGACTTAAGCATCGCTACAGTTGAGAAAATCTCATTGTAGTCAACACCTTGAACTTGTCAAAAACCTTTTTGCGACAAGTCGAGCTTTGTAGATAGTAACACTACTATCAACGTCCGTCTTCCTCTTGAAGATCCATTTATACAATATGGCTTGCCGATCATCGGGCAACTCCACCAAAGTCCACACTTTGTTCTCATACATGGATCCCATCTTAGATTTCATGGCCTTAAGCCATTTTGCGGAATCTGGGCTCATCATCGCTTCCTCATAGTTCGTAGGTTCATCATGGTCTAGTAACATGACTTCCAAAACAGGATTACCGTACCACTCTGGTGCGGACCGTACTCTGGAAGACCTACGAGGTTCTGTAATAACTTAATCTGAAGTTTCATGATCATCATCATTACTTCCTCACTAATTGGTGTAGTAATCACTGGAACTGATTTCTGTGATGCACTACTTTCCAATTCGTGAGAAGGTACAATTACCTTATCAAGTTCTACTTTCCTCCCACTCACTTCTTTCGAGAGAAACTCCTTCTCTAGAAAGGATCCATTTTTAGCAACAAATATCTTGCCTTCGGATCTGTGATAGAAGGTGTACCCAACAATTTCCTTTGGGTATTCTATGAAGACGCACTTCTCCGATTTGGGTTCGAGCTTATCAGGATGAAACTTTTTCACATAAGCATCGAAGCCCCAAACTTTAAGAAACGACAACTTGGGTTTCTTGCTAAACCACAGTTCATATGGTGTCATCTCAACGGATTTAGATGGTGCCCTTTTAACGTGAATGCAGCTGTCTCTAATGCATAACCCAAAAACAATAGTGGTAAATCAGTAAGAGACATCATAGATCGCACTATATCCATTTAAGTGCGGTTACGATGTTTGGACACACCATAACGTTGTGGTGTTCTAGGTGGCGTGAGCTGTGAAACTATTCCACATTGTTTTAATTGAAGACCAAACTCGTAACTCAAATATTCGTCTCCGCGATCAGATCGCAGAAACTTTATTTTCTTGTTACGATGATTTTTCCACTTCACTCTAAAATTCTTTGAACCTTTCAACTATTTCAGACTTATGTTTCATCAAGTAGATATACCCATATCTGCTCAAATCATCTTGTGAAGGTCAGAAAATAACGATACTTGCCACGAGCATCAACACTCATTGGATTGCATACATCGGTATGTATTATTTCCAATAAGTCAGTAGCTTGTTCCATTGTTTCGGAGAACGGAGTTTTAGTCATCTTGCACAAAAGGCACGGTTCGCAAGCATCAAATGATTCATAACCAAGTGATTCCGAAAATCCATATTTATGGAGTTTCTTCATGCGCTTTACACCGATATGACCAAAACGGCAGTGCCACAAATAAGTTGCACTATCATTATTAACTTTGCATCTTTTGGCATCAATATTATGAATATGTGCATCACTACGATCGAGAGCCAACAAACTATTTTCGTTGGGTGTATGACCATTGAAGATTTTATTCATTTAAATAGAACAACAATTATTCTCTGATTTTAAATGAATAACTGTATTGCAATAAACATGATCAAATCATATTCATGCTCAATGCAAACGCCAAATAACATTTATTTAGGTTTAACACTAATCCCGAAAGTATAGGGAGTGTGCGATGATGATCATATCAATCTTGGAACTACTTCCAACACTCATCGCCACTTCCCCTTCAACTAGTCTTTGTTTATTCTGTAACTCCTGTTTCGAGTTACTAATCTTAGCAACCGAACAAGTATCAAATACTCAGGGGCTACTATAAACACTAGTAAAGCACACATCAATAACCTGTATATCAAATATACCCTTGTTCACTTTGCCATCATTCTTATCCACCAAATATTCAGGGCATTTCCGCTTCCAGTGACCATTTCCTTTGCAGTGTAAGCACTCAGTTTCAGGCTTTGGTCTAGCTTTGGTCTTCTTTACGGGAGTGAAAACTTGTTTGCCATTCTACTTGAAGTTTCCCTTTCTTTCCCTTTGCCCTTTTCTTGAAACTAGTGGTCTTGTCAATCATCAACACTTGATGCTCTTTCTTGATTTCTACCTTCGTTGATTTCAACATCACGAAGAGCTCGGGAATCGTTTTCGTCATCCCTTGCATACTATAGTTCATCTCGAAGTTCTAGTAACTTAGTGATGGTGACTAGAGAATTATGTCAATCACTATCTTATTTGGAAGATTAACTCCCACTTGATTCAAGCGATTGAAGTATCCAGACAATCTGAGCACATGCTCACTAGTTGAGCGATTCTCCTCCATCTTTTAGCTATAGAACTTGGTGGAGACTTCTTATCTCTCAACACGGGTATTTGCTTGAAATATTAACTTCAATTCCTGGAACATCTCATATGGTCCATGATGTTCAAAACATCTTTGAAGTCCCGATTCTAAGCCATAAAGCATGGTGCACAAAACTATCAAGTAGTCATCATATTGAGCTAGCCAAACGTTCATAACGTCTGCATCTGCTCCTGCAATAGGTCTGTCACCTAGCGGTGCATTAAGGACATAATTCTTCAGTGCAGCAATGAGGATAAACCTCAGATCACGGATCCAATCCGCATCATTGCTACTAACATTTTTCAACAAAATTTTCTCTAGGAACATATCAAAATAAACATATGAAAGCAACAATGCAAGCTATTGATTTTACAACATAATTTGCAAAATACTACCAGGACTAAGTTGATGATAAATTTAAGTTCAATTAATCACATTACTTAAGAACTCCCACTTAGACAGACATCTCTCTAGTCATCTAAGTGATCACGTGATCCAAATCAACTAAACCATAACCGATCATCACGTGAGATGGATCAGTTTTCAATGGTGAACATCACTACGTTGATCATATCTACTATATGATTCACGCTCGACCTTTCGGTCTCCGTGCTCTGAGGCCATATCTGCATATGCTAGGCTCGTCAAGTTTAACCTGAGTATTTCGCGTGTGCAAAACTAGCTTGCACACGTTGTAGATGGACGTAGAGCTTATCACACCCGATCATCACGTGGTGTCTGGGCACGACGAACTTTGGCAACGGTGCATACTCAAGGAGAACACTTCTTGATAATTAGTGAGAGATCATCTTAAAATGCTACCGTCAATCAAAGCAAGATAAGATGTATAATAGATAAACATCACATGCAATCAAAATATGTGACATGATATGGCCATGATCATCTTGCGCCTTTGATCTCCATCTCCAAAGTACTGTCATGATCTCTATCGTCACCGGCACGACACCATAATCTTCATCATCTTGATCTATATCAATGTGTCATCACATGGTTGTCTCACCAACTATTGCTCTTGCAACTATTGCTATCGTATAGCGATAAAGTAAAGCAATTATTTGGCACTTGCATCTTATGCAACAAAGAGACATCCATAGGGCTTCTGCCAGTTGCCGATAACTTCAACAAAACATGATCATCTCATACAACAACTTATATCTTATCACGTCTTGACCATATCACATCACAACATGCCCTGCAAAAACAAGTTAGACGTCCTCTACTTTGTTGTTGCAAATTTTACGTGGCTGCTACGGGCTGAGCAAGAACCATTCTTACCTACGCATCAAAACCACAACGATAGTTCGTCAAGTTAGTGATGTTTTAACCTTCACAAGGACCGGGCGTAGCCACACTCGGTTCAACTAAAGTTGGAGAAACTGACACCCGCCAGCCACTTGTGTGCAAAGCACAGCGGTAGAACCAGTCTCGCGTAAGCGTACGTGTAATGTCGGTCCAGGCCGCTTCATCCAACAATACCGCCGAACCAAAGTATGACATGCTGGTAAGCAGTATGACTTATATCGCCCACAACTCACTTGTGTTCTACTCGTGCATATAACATCAAACCATAAAACCTAGGCTCGGATGCCACTGTTGGGGAACGTAGTAATTTCAAAAAAATTCCTACGCACACGCAAGATCATGGTGATGCATAGCAACGAGAGGGGAGAGTGTTGTCTACGTACCCTCGTAGACCGAAGCGGAAGCATTGACGCAACGTAGAGGAAGTAGTCGTACGTCTTCCCGGTCCAACCGATCCAAGCACCGTTACTCCGGCACCTCCAAGTTCTTGACACCCGTACAGCTCGATGACGCACCCCGGGCTCCGATCCAGCAAAGCTTCGGGGAGGAGTTCCGTCAGCACGACGGCACGGTGACGATCTTGATGTTCAACCGTCGTAGGGCTTCGCCTAAGCACCGCTACAATATGACCGAGGTGTAATATTGTGGAGGGGGGCACCGCACACGGCTAAGGAACGATCACGAAGATCAACTTGTGTGTTCTAGGGTGCCCCCTGCCCCCGTATATAAAGGAGCCAAGGGGAGGGGGTGGCCGGCCAAGGAGGGGCGCGCCAGGGGGGAGTCCTACTCCCACCGGGAGTAGGACTCCCTTTCTTTCCAAGTTGGAGAAGGAGAAGGGGGGAAAGAGGAGGAAGAGAGGAAGGAAAGGGGGGGGGGCGCCACACCCCTTCCCTTGACCTATTCGGACTAGGAAGGGGAGGGGCGCGCGGCCACCTCCTGCCTCCTTCTCTCTTCTCCCTCAAGGCCCATGTAGGCCCAATAACCCCCCGGGGGTTCCGGTAACCCCCCGGTACTCCGGTAAAAGGCTGATTTCACCCGGAACGATTCCGATGTCCAAATATAGGCTTCCAATACATCGATCTTTATGTCTCAACCATTTCGAGACTCCTCGTCATGTCCATGATCACATCCTGAACTCCGAACAACCTTCGATACATCAAAATACATAAACTCATAAAGAAACTGTCATCGTAACTTTAAGCGTGCGGACCCTACGGTTCGAGAACAATGTAGACATGACTGAGACACGTCTCCGGTCAATAACCAATAGCGGGACCTGGATGCCCATATTGGTTCCTACATATTCTACGAAGATCTTTATCGGTCAGACCGCATAACAACATACGTTGTTCCCTTTGTCATCGGTATGTTACTTGCCCGAGATTCAATCGTCGGTATCCAATACCTAGTTCAATCTCGTTACCGGCAAGTCTCTTTACTCGTTCCGTAATACATCATCTCACAACTAACTCATTGGTTGCAATGCTTGCAAGGCTTAAGTGATGTGCATTACCGAGAGGGCCCAGAGATACCTCTCCGACATTCGGAGTGACAAATCCTAATCTCGAAATACGCCAACCCAACAAGTACCTTTGGAGACACCTGTAGAGCACCTTTATAATCACCCAGTTACGTTGTGATGTTTGGTAGCACACAAAGTGTTCCTCCGGTAAACGGGAGTTGCATAATCTCATAGTTATAGGAACATGTATAAGTCATGAAGAAAGCAATAGCAACATACTAAACAATCGGGTGATAAGCTAACGGAATGGGTCATGTCAATCAGATCATTCAACTAATGATGTGATCCCATTAATCAAATGACAACACATGTCTATGGTTAGGAAACATAACCATCTTTGATTAATGAGCTAGTCAAGTAGAGGCATACTAGTGACATTAAGTTTGTCTATGTATTCACACATGTATCATGTTTCCGGTTAATACAATTCTAGCATGAATAATAAACATTTATGATGAAATAAGGAAATAAATAATAACTTTATTATTGCCTCTAGGGCATATTTCCTTCACCTATGACTCAAGAAAGAGAAAATGAAACTATGAAAACAACAGTCTTCACGGTTTATGTTCCTCGAATGAATACCAAGTCTTCAAGGTCACACCAATTTCTTCACTTTCAAAGTCTTCAGAAAGTCTTCAGATATCCAAAGTCTTCAGACGAAGAACTTCATTTTTAGGGGTCGACTTTCTCTGTAAATATCAAACTCCTCATAGACTTATAGACCTGTGTACACTCACAAACGCATCAGTCCCTTAACCTATAAGTCTTCAATACACCAAAATCACTAAGGGGCACTAGGTGCACTTACAACCGGTGAGACCAAGTCATTGTATCAACTGCAAGATGGCCGGCTTAGGGGCTATGCCAACGGCGATGGTATTCTGGACCCCTGCGATCCACCAAACCGGGTTGCGATCTTCATGGCCGGTACACAGCCGGTACAACATTCTTCAACTATAGCGGCATTGATTTCCGGACCAGCAGTAGCGATGGCAGCTGGGGCAGGAGGCCCTGCGCGTCCGCCGGCTCAGGCCTTAACTGATTTGTTGGATAAACTAACAGCATTGTTCACAACAGTTGTTAACCCGGCGGAACAGGATCAACATAATGCGGCGGTTGCAAAATTGCGTGATGACATAGCACAGGCCAAGGAGGAGCTGAATGTAGAAAACACTAGGATGGCAGAGGAGCGGGCCGCTTTGGATGCTGAGGCGCAGCGGATTCAGTTGGAGTCTTACCGACTCATGAGGCAGCTATAGTCCAAATTTGATTCGCTTCCTACTGAATCGACGAAAATTTGTCTTTTTCGCAAGAGGTGGATCAAAACATTTGGCCACCCAACCATTTGGTCAATTATACACTAAGTATGGCCTAATATTTTATAAAATTGATTTGGTCCAAATTTGCAACAAATAATTGGTAGTTCTTTACAAAAAACTCATTTTGGGCACTCGAAAAATGGAAAATAAATTTTTCGTGCAAAGAAAATGAAAACTTTCTTAGGCAACATTGTTTTCCATTCTAAGATGCACCCTTGTGAAAAATATTATATCATTTGAACAAACTATGCCATGAATGTTGCCACAACATTGGCCATTTGCCTTAAATGACATGGATCTTCATACATGATAGCTCACTTTTGAGAACAGTTTTTAAGACATTTGTCGTAGTCCAAGTTTGTTATTTTTTCCAAGTTTGTTATTTGAAAAAGTAGGTCAATGACATAATGCAAAGGTTTTCAATTTTGCATTTTTTTCTAAATTTCTTATTCCCGTTTCAAAACAGGTCAAAATGGTGGGTATCACCATCCGTAGCTAGGGGTTGAATTTTGCAAAACTTTTGGAGTATCTCTGATTAAATAGATACTTATGTAGCTAGAAATGATTTTTGAAAAAAATAAAGAGCAAATTATGAGGCAGATATCGTTCAAATTTGACCCACTTCCTACTGAATCCGTGGAAATTTGTCTTTTTCATGAGAGGTGGATCAAAAGCTTTTGACACCCATCCATTTGGTCAATTGTACATTAAATATGGCCTAGTATTTTAGAAAGTTGATATAGTCCAATTTTGCAGCAACTATTTGCTAGGTTCTTCACAAAAAAAATCATTTTAGGCACTCGAAAAATGTAAAATGAAATTTCCGTGAAAAAAATGAAAACTTCCTTAGGAAACATTGTTTGACATTCCAAGATACAAACTTGTGCAAAATATGATATCATTTGAACAAACTATGCCATGAATGTTGCCACAACATTAACCATTTGCCTTAAAGCCATGGAACTTCATACAAGATAGGTAGTTTCTGAGAACACTTTTTAAGACATTTGCCGTAGTCCAAGTTTGTTATTTTCTCTGGAAAGTAGGTCATATATAATGATACAATGTGAAGGTTTTCATATTTTTTGATGTTTTTGTATTTCTTATGACCGTTTTAAAATGCTGTCAAAACAACGAGCATGACCGTTCGTAGGTAGGGGTTGAACCTTGGAAAACTTCTGGAGTATCTCTGATTAAATAGATACTTTTGTACCTATAAATGAATTTTGGAAAGAAAAAAAATAAAGAGCTAACTATGAGGCAGCTGTAGTTCAAATTTGACCCGCTTTCTACTGAATTGGCGGAAATTTTGTCTTTTTCACGAGCGGTGGATCGAAAACTTTTGACACCCAACCATTTGGTCAATTGTAAATTATATATGGCCTAGTATTTTAGAAAATATATTTGATCCAATTTGGCAATAACTATTTGCTATGTTCTTCACAAAACAACTCATTTTGGGCACTCGAAAAGTGATTCTTTTGGAAGAAAAACTAATTTCTGAGAATACTTTTTTAAGTTATTTGTTTTATTCAAAGTGTGTTATTTTTATTAAATAGTAGGTCACACCTTGGTGACACAATGCGATTCTTTTTTTTTATAAATGTCCTAGACCATAAAATAGCTGACATGATTTAGCATCTTATTTTTAATCTGGCCCCATGTCGTCATTGGTTGCCCCGTCGGCCTCCTCCTCCTCCTCATCATCATCATCATCATCTTCACTTATCCACGGAGTATAGCCATCCATGAAACCAGTCATGAGCAGGTGCGCCTTCAAACGACCATCCTTAGAGGGGTTGATCCAGACTCCTCCTTTGCATCTTCGACACGAACATAAAATCTATGTCCGGTTATTTTCATACATGTCCTGCACCGTCGATCGCAACAATCTTTCCACTATCATTCCACTGACCTTCATGATTGCATTCGCGGTATATAATAAGCAAAACAATTATAAAAACACATGCATGCATCAAAGTCATACAAAAATTCGGCACGACCTTCTCTAAAAATAGGACATATAGAGTTTGCCCGAAATTCACCGAAACGGAAATAAATTGACATTTCGGCAAAATATAGGCAACTCACGCACAATTCAATGGCAACTCATTCCATACACACAATTTCCATCATGTCGCCCGATTAGGTCATATCGCACGCACGCGCGCACACACACATTTCCATTCTTCCAAAGCACAAACTTTTACTCACCTATCTCGAGATAGACCGACCAGGGTGATGAGGTCGGTGTCGCCACACACCTAGTGAGTGAAAGTGGACAAAGGTTACTTCTTTAAATGGATAGATCTAGTTGGGGAGGTAGACAGGTCAGTTCATTAAATGGATAGATCTACCTAGTTGGGGAAGGAGATGGCTCTAACTAGTGGGGGAGTGAGGAAAAGAGAAAGGGGTTCACTAATGGAGGTGGTGTAGTTAGGGGCATTAAAGTACAGAGAGAGAAGAGAGGTAGGAGAAGAAAGAGACAACAAAGATAGCTAGTAGTAATGGGGGAGAAGCAAAGTGAGGGAGAAAGAAAGGGGAGGGCAAAGCGAGGGAGAGAAGCATGGAAAAGGTTGCTGATGCGCCTTAGCAGCAGCGCGTGTCTGCAGGCCGCATTGCTGCTAACTGGGGCCCACCATGTGGTGCTACGTTTCGAGCTAGCGTTGGTTTTCCCCGAAGAGGAGGGGGTGATGCAACACAGTAGCGTAAGTATTTCCCTTAGTTTTTGAGAACCAAGGTATCAATCCAGTAGGAGGTCACGCGCAAGTCCCTCGTACCTGCACAAAACGGTAGCAACTCGCAACCAACGCTTAGGGGTTGTCAATCCCTTCAGGTCACTTACGAGAGTGAGATCTGATAGAGATAATATTTTTGGTATTTTTGGTATAAAGATGCAAAGTAAAAAGTAAAGGCAAAGTAAAAACAAAGCAAGTAAATAAAGTGATATAGATTGATATGATGAGAATAGACCCAGGGGCCATAGGTTTCACTAGTGGCTTCTCTCAAGAGCATAAGTATTCTACGGTGGGTGAACAAATTACTGTTGAGCAATTGACAGAATTGAGCATAGTTATGAGTATATCTAGGCAATGATCATGTATATAGGCATCACGTCCGTGAGAAGTAGATCGGAACGATTCTGCATCTACTACTATTACTCCACTCATCGACCACTATCCAGCATGCATCTAGAGTATTAAGTTAAAAACAGAGTAACGCTTTAAGCAAGATGACATGATGTAGAGGGATAAATTCATGCAATATGATAAAAACCCCATCTTGTTATCCTCGATGGCAACAATACAATAGGTGCCTTGCAACTCTTTCTGTCACTGAGTAAGGACACCGCAAGATTGAACCCAAAGCCATGCACTTTTCCCATTGCAAGAACTACCAATCTAGTTGGCCAAACCAAACGGATAATTCGAAGAGACTTGCAAAGATAACTCAATCATACATAAAAGAATTCAGAGAAGAATCAAATATTTTCCATAGATAAGTTGGATCATAAACGCACAATTCATCGGTCTCAACAAACACACCGCAAAAAGAAGATTACATCGAATAGATCTCCACGAGAGAGGGGGAGAACATTGTATTGAGATCCAAAAAGAGAGAAGAAGCCATCTAGCTACTAGCTATGGACCCGAAGGTCTGAAGTAAACTACTCACACTTCATCGGAGAGGCTATGGTGTTGATGTAGAAGCCCTCCATGGTGGATGCCCCCTCCGACGGAGCTACGGTACATGCCCCAAGATGGGATCTCGTGGATATAGGAAGTTACGGCGGTGGAATTAGGTTTTTGGCTCCTTTTCTGATCATATGGGGATACGTAGGTATATATAGGAGGAAGGAGTACGTCGGTGGAGCTCCGAGGGGCCCACGAGGCAGGGGGGCGCGCCCAGGGGGGAGGGCGCGCCCTAAACCCTCGTGACCGCCTCGTGGCTTTCTTGACGGAGGGTCCAAGTCTTCTGGATCTTATCTGATGAGAAAATCACGTTCCCGAAGGTTTCATTCCGTTTGGACTCCGTTTGATATTCCGTTTCTTCGAAATACTGAAATAGGCAAAAAACAGCATTCTGGGCTGGGCCTCCGGTTAATAGGTTAGTCCCAAAAATAATATAAAAGTGGAAAATAAAGCCCAATATAGTCCAAAACAGTAGATAAAGTAGCATGGAGCAATCAAAAATTATAGATACGTTGGAGACATATCAAGCATCCCCAAGCTTAATTCCTGCTCGTCCTCGAGTAGGTAAATGATAAAAAGAATTTTTGATGCGGAGTGATACTTTGGCATAATTTCAATGTAAATCTCCTTAATCATGGTATGAATATTCATATCCGAAAGATTCAAGACAAAATTTCATGTTGACACAAAAATAATAATACTTCAAGCATACTAATCAAAGCAATCATGTCTTCTCAAAATAACATGGCAAAAGAAAGTTCATCCCTACAAAATCATATAGTTAGTCTATGCTTCATTTTCGTCACACAAAGATGTTCCCAACTTCTATAACCCCCGATGACAAGCCAAGCAATTGTTTCATACTTAAATAATCTCAAACTTTTTGAACCTTCACGCAATACATGAGCGTGAGCCATGGATATAGCACTATGGGTGGAATAGAATATGATGATGGGGATTGTGTGGAGAAGACAAAAAAGGAGGAAGTCTCACATCAACTAGGCATATCAATGGGGTATGGAGATGCCCATCAATAGATATGGATGTGAGCGAGTAGGGATTGCCATGCAACGGATGCACTAGAGCTATGAATGCTCAACAAAAGAAAACTAGTGGGTGTGCATCCAACTTGCTTGCTCACGAAGACCTAGGGCATTTGAGGAAGCCCATCGTAGGAATATACAAGCCAGGTTCTATAATGAAAAATTCCCACTAGTATAAACAAGACAACTTATGAGACTCACTATATGAAAAACATGGTGCTACTTTGAAGCACAATATATGAGACTCACTACATGAAGAACAAGGTGCTACTTTGAAGCACAAGTGTGGAAAAAAGAGATAGTAGCATTGCCCTTTTTTTGAGCCTTTCTTTTTTTTTGGCCTTTCTCTTTTTTTGGGCCTTCCCCCTTTTTTGGGCAATGCTCTAATAATGATGATCATCACACTTCTATTGATTACAACACAAGGATTACAACTCGAAACTTAGAACAAGATATGATTCTATATGAATGCCTCCGGCGGTGTACCGGGATGATGCAATGAATCAAGAGTGACATGTATGGAAAATAATGCATGGTGGCTTTGCCACAAATACGATGTCAACTACAAGATCATGCAATGGCAATATGACAAAAGTAATGTATGTCATGATGATGATGGTGGAAGTTGCATGGCAATATATCTCGAAATGGCTATGGAAATGCCATGATAGGTAGGTATGGTGGCTGTTTTGAGGAAGACATAAGGAGGTTTATGTGTGATAGAGCGTATTGTATCATGGGGTTTGGATGCACTGGCGAAGTTTGCACCAACTCTCAAGGTGAGAAAGGGCAATGCACGGTACCGAATTGGCTAGCAATGGCGGAAAGGTGAGAGTGCGTATAATCCATGGACTCAACATTAGTCAAAAGAACTCATATACTTATTGCAAAAATTGAAAAGTCATCAAAAATCAAGTACTACGTGCATGCTCCTAGGGGATAGATTGGTAGGAAAAGACCATCGCTCGTCCCCGACCGCCACTCGTCAGGATGCACAAGCCAGGTACACTTCATGTTTCAAATTTGTTACACAACTTTAACCATACGTGCATGCTACGGGATTTGCTAACTTCAACACAAGTATTTCTCAAATTCATAATCACCCAACTAGCACTACTTTGATATTATCACCTCCATATCTCAAAACAATTATCAAGCATCAAACTTATCTTAGTATTCAACGCACTCAAAAGAAAGTTTCACATATCTTGAATACCAAGTATATTAACATTAAGCACATTACCATGCTATTAAAGACTCTCAAAATAATCTAAGTGAAGTATGAGAGATCAAGTTTCTTTAAAACAAATCCACCACCGAGCTCTAAAATATCTAAGTGAAGCACTAGAGCAAAAAATTATCACGCTCTAAAGATACAAGTGAAGCACATAGAGCAAAGCTATCAAGCTCAAAAGATATAAGTGAAGCACATAGAGTATTCTAACAAATTTCAAATCATGTATGGCTCTCTCAAAAGATGTGTACAGCAAGGATGATTGTGGTAAACTAACAAGCAAAGACACAAATAATACAAGACGCTCCAAGCAAAACACATATCATGTTGGTGAATAAAAATATAGTTCCAAGTAAATTACCGATGGAAGTGGATGAAAGAGGGGATGCCTTCCGGGGCATCCCCAAGCTTTGACTTTTTGGTGTCCTTGGATTATCTTGTGGGTGCCATGGGCATCCCCAAGCTTAGGCTCTTGCCACTCCTTGTTCCATAATCCATCAAAAGAATTCACCCAAAACTTGAAAACTTCACAACACAAAACTCAACAGAAATCTCGTGAGCTCCGTTAGAGAAAGAAAACAAAAGACTACTTCAAGGTACTGTAATGAACTCATTCTTTATTTATATTGGTGTTAAACCTACTGTATTCCAACTTCTTTATGGTTTATAAACTAATTTACTAGCCATAGATTCATCAAAATAAACAAACAACACACGAAAAACAGAATCTGTCAAAAACAGAACAGTCTGTAGTAATCTGTAACTAACGCAAACTTATGGAACTCTAAAAATTCTACCAAAATAGGAAGTCCTGGAAAATTTGTTTATTGATCAGAAGCAAAAAGAATCAACGCAAAATCACGTTCCTGTGATTTATCATAACTAAATTCGTGCGCGCAAAGTTTCTGTTTTTCAGCAGAATCAAATCAACTATCATCGTAGGTTGTCCTATATGTCTTACTTGGCACAAACACTAATTAAAACAAAAAACCACATCCAAACAGAAGGTAGATGGATTATTTATTCCTAAATAGAAGCAAAAACAAAAAACACAAAATAAAATTGGGTTTCCTCCCAACAAGCGCTCTCGTTTAACGCCAATAGCTAGGCATAAAAGCAAGGATAGATCTAGGTATTGCCATCTTTGGTAGGCAATTCTTCAATGAGGCATCTACCTCCCTTAGAATTTTCTTTCTTTCTAGAAATTATCAAACCTTTAGGCATAAGATCGAAAAATTCATTCGTAGCAAATGGTTCCTTAATGATGGTAAAAAGATCGGGATGAATACTTATAGATTTAAGACCCGCATTTTCCTTACTAGATGATTCACCCTTATTTTTAGAAACATACATAAGCTTGGCAATTTTAGTAGGAGGACTAGGAGTATTTCTTACGGAGGAAAAAGTGGTTCCCAAATTGGTAATGATGCCCCCAAGTTTATCGATACGAGTAGAATCTAGATTTATTTTTTCATTAACCATGGGTTCCTTCTCCTTAATATTTTTGAAAGTCATTCCTACCTTAGATCCATATTCAGTAATTTGATTATGAATCTTTTTATCTAGATTTTCAATGGATTCAATGGTAGCAACTTTGTTTTCAATAATTTCAAGCCTTTGCATAACATGCTCCAAAGTTAACATAGTTCCATTAACCAAAAGAGGAGGTGAGACAAATAAATCTATTAAAGCATTATAGGAATCAAAAGTATGGCTACCCAAGAAATTCCCTCCGGTAATGGTATCAAGGATATATCTATACCAAGGATTAGAGCCTACATAAAAATTGCGAAGAAGAACTGTAGTAGATTGCTTCCTGGTAGATATATTTTGAGCATTGCAAATTCTATACCAAGCATCTTTTAGATTTTCTCCCTCCCTTTGTTTAAAATTTAGCACTTCATTCTCGGGAGATAACGGAGAAGATATAAGACTAGTCATGACGATACGCAAGCAAACTAACACACGAGCAAACAAAAGGCAAAGGGAAAAAAGGCAAACGGGAAAGAGAGGAGGAGATTGGGAAAGAGAGGGCGAATAAAACGGCAAGGGTGAAGTGGGGGAGAGGAAAACGAGAGGCAAATGGCAAATAATGTAATGCGAGAGATAGGGATTGTGATGGGTACTTGGTATGTTGACTTTTGCATAAGCCTCCCCGGCAACGGTGCCAGAAATCCTTCTTGCTACGTCTCGAGCTAGCATTGGTTTTCCCCGAAGAGGAGGGGGTGATGCAGCACAGTAGTGTAAGTATTTCCCTCAGTTTTTGAGAACCAAGGTATCAATCCAGTAGGAGGTCACACGCAAGTCCCTCGTACCTACACAAAACGGTAGCAACTCGCAACCAACGCTTAGGGGTTGTCAATCCCTTCACGGTCACTTACGAGAGTGAGATCTGATAGAGATAATATTTTTGGTATTTTTGGTATAAAGATGCAAAGTAAAAAGTAAAGGCAAAGTAAAAACAAAGCAAGTAAATAAAGTGATATAGATTGATATGATGAGAATAGACCCGGGGGCCATAGGTTTCACTAGTGGCTTCTCTCAAGAGCATGAGTATTCTACGGTGGGTGAACAAATTACTGTTGAGCAATTGACAGAATGAGCATAGTTATGAGTATATCTAGGCAATGATCATGTATATAGGCATCACGTCCGTGACAAGTAGATCGAAACGATTCTGCATATACTACTATTACTCCACTCATCGACCGCTATCCAGCATGCATCTAGAATATTAAGTTAAAAGCAGAGTAACGCTTTAAGCAAGATGACATGATGTAGAGGGATAAATTCATGCAATTTTATAAAAACCCCATCTTGTTATCCTCGATGGCAACAATACAATACGTGCCTTGCAACTCTTTCTGTCACTGAGTAAGGACGCCGCAAGATTGAACCCAAAGCCATGCACTTCTCCCATTGCAAGAACTACCAATCTAGTTGGCCAAACCAAATGGAAAATTCGAAGAGACTTGAAATGATAACTCGATCATACATAAAAGAATTCAGGGAAGAATCAAATATTTTCCATAGATAAGTTGGATCATAAACCCACAATTCATCGGTCTCAACAAACACACCGCAAAAAGAATATTACATCGAATAGATCTCCACGAGAGAGGGGGAGAACATTGTATTGAGATCCAAAAAGAGAGAAGAAGCCATCTAGCTACTAGCTGTGGGACCGAAGGTCTGAAGTAAACTACCCACACTTCATCGGAGAGGCTATGGTGTTGATGTAGAAGCCCTCCGTGGTGGATGCCCCCTCCGGCGGAGCTCCGGAACAGGCCCCAAGATGGGATTCGTGGATATAGGAAGTTACGGTGGTGGAATTAGGTTTTTGGCTCCTTTTCTGATCATACGGGGATACGTAGGTATATATAGGAGGAAGGAGTACGTCGGTGGAGCTCCGAGGGGCCCAACAGGCAGGGGGGCGCGCCCAGGGGGAGGGCGCGCCCTCCACCCTCGTGACCGCCTCGTGGCTTTCTTGACGGAGGGTCCAAGTCTCCTGGATCTTATCTGATGAGAAAATCACGTTCCCGAAGGTTTCATTCCGTTTGGACTCCGTTTGATATTCCGTTTCTTCGAAATACTGAAATAGGCAAAAAAACAACAATTTTGGGTTGGGCCTCCGGTTAATAGGTTAGTCCCAAAAATAATATAAAAGTGGAAAATAAAGCCCAATATAGTCCAAAACAGTAGACAAAGTAGCATGGAGCAATCAAAAATTATAGATACGTTGGAGACGTATCATGTGGCACGGTACAACTTTAGTTGCAGCGGTGGGTCTGTAACATGCGATACTGCTAACTTTTTAGTAGTAGTTCACTAACAGTGAGTCGCGCTGCTACCATACATAGCCTGGTGGGTAAGGTGGGGATCACATAGCAGTAGCGCCTTTCGTGAGAACCGCACTATTGCTAAAGAGATAGCAGTAGCACGTGTACGACCCTCGTGCTACTGTAAATTAGCAGTAGTGTGTTCCACGGAGCTGCGCTATAAATAAGCCTCCACCTATAAGGTTTTCCTAGTAGGGTACCCATCGTATGCTATTTATTCGAGAGAGAAGTCTCTAGTGAAAACTATGGCCCTCGGGTCTACTTTTATCATATTACAAAATTCAAAAATACCTTGCTGCAATTTATTATCTTTTATTTTGTTTTGCAATTTATATCTACCGCTACAAGATTTAACCTTGCAAGTAACGATTTTGAGGGGATTGACAACCATCTTGCCCGCGTTGGGTGCAAGTATTTGCTCTTGTGCGTGCAGGTACTGTTCACTAGGCTTTGCGTGATTCTCCTATTGGTTCGATAACCTTGGTTCTCACCGAGGGAAATGCTTATTAGCTACTATATTGCTTCACCCTTTCTCTTCGGGGACAAATCCCAACGTAGCTCACAAGTAGCAGTGTGAGAGCCTGATATGTGGATCACAAGCCTTGGTTTGACGTTCTTTGACCGCCCTACAGTTTCTGACATAAGCGCTAGCCTTCCCATCACTTTCCTTGACACACTCCTACTACCATACGAACACAAAACTAAACATTTTTGATCATATATCTAACAGGTCACCAAAAGCCTGAGGCTCTAGCGGTGTGGGGGCGTACGAGGTCGCAATAGGTCCATAGCACGTTAGGAAGACGCACATGGAAACATCATAGGCAACCAAGATACCAAGGTCCGGTGAAGGAGGCAGCAGAGGTGGGGGACTCCCGTGATACGCGAAAACGTAACATTGGCAATGGTCGATCCAATACAGTGCCTCTTGACATTGGGTTATGCATAGACCAGTTCTAACCGGTATTAGATTGATACTCCCTCTGGCCCGAATTAATTGACACAACCTCTATGCAATGTCCATCGAAATATGCCCTAGAGGCAACAATAAAGTTCTTATATATATTTCCTTATATCATGATAAATGTTTATTATTCATGCTATAATTATATTAACTGGAAACTTGATACATGTGTGGATACATATACAAAACACAGTGTCCCTAGTAAGCCTCTACTAGACTAGCCCGTTAATCAAAGATGGTTAAGTTTCCTAACCCTAGACATGTGTTGTCATTTGATGAATGTGATCACATCATTAGGAGAATGATGTGATGGACAAGACCCATCGGTTAGCTTAGCATAATGATCGTTAAGTTTTATTGCTATTGCTTTCTTCATGACCCATACATATTCCTTTGACTATGAGATTATGCAACTCCCGGCACTACAAAAAAAGACACATCCGTGACATTTTCGGCTGAATGAATTTTTTTCTGTCATACTTATGACACTTCTATGACGATAATTGAGACAAAACCCGGCATCATCATCGATGTGGTGGGATCCTACTTCTATGAAAAAAAATCATGACAGAAAATGGGCTTTTCATCCTGTGCGGGCCGGAGACGCAGCTGCATGACATTCTTTGGGCCGTCCATGACGGAAAAAACCATGGTAGAAGCGAGGACGATGAAAATATCGGGGTGTTCCTGGTTACGGTGGGTGGTCGGGGCCGAGCGATGCACGTTTATCTCATACACGCACGCGCGTGGGTGCGAGGTGTTGGGCTCTAACTAAACCCGAGCGAGGCATTGGGCTATAACTGAACCCGAGCGATTGCACTGCAGGCTACGTGTTACTGAACCCGAGCGATCGATCGATGGATGTTAATTGAACCCGATCGAGCGATTCCTTCGCTACTGCTACTAACTGAAGCCGATCGATGCTGCCTCTGGATGAATAGTGAGCATTGATGGGGGGTTTGGATGAACAGTTCCCAGTGGGGGTGGATGAACAGGACCCCGTGGTGCTGCCTCTGGATGAACAGGACCACAATTGATCGAGCCGCTTGGGGCTGGATGAACAGGACCCCGTGGAGGGCTGGATGAATAGGACCACCCTGTGGAGGGATGGATGAACAGTAGACAGTGGAGGGCTGGATGAACAGTAGCCCGTGGAGGGGTGGTTGAACAGGAGGCCGTGGAGAGGGCTGGTTGAACAGTAGTCAGTGGAGTAGCGCGCGGTGGAGGCTGGATGAACAGGAGCCCGTGGATGAACAGTCGCAGGTGGAGGCTGGGGGAGGTCGACAGAGGATGAATAGTAGCCCGTGGAGGCTGGAGGGGGTCGACGGTGGAGATGAACAGTATCCCATGGAGTCCCGTTTTGCGGTATGCCACACCCCTCCCAATGAACAGGACCCCTGTTTCGACCGTAGCGCTCCAACACAAGTCCGCTTCCTCTGTTTTGCGGTATGCCACACCCCTCCCGATCAACATGACCCCTTTTTCGACCGTAGGAGGTCCGTTTCCTTCGTTTTGTGGTACGCCAGACCCCTCCCGATGAACAGGATCCTGTTTCGACCGTGGCCGGTCGAACACAAGGCCGTTTCCTCCGTTGTGCGGTATGCCAGGCCTCGTTTCCATCGGCTGTTCCGTCCAAGCCGGTTCTGTTGCCTCCCGATGAACACGACGCATTCTGTTGCCTCCCCATGAACACGACGACGGCACAGTTTCTCCGTTCCGACCTAGCCATGCACACGAGCCTTGGCCGTACATATGCACGAGTAGGCGTTCGAGACCCCGCTTGTATGTACGTACATGGCTATATTTTCTTTCTTGCACACTGGCCGCTGTACGTACGTGTACATGCTACGTGCACGCCACTACATCGTCCAGTATGTACGTACACGTTCGCGACCAGAATGACAATGCTACGTACGCTTCGACCAGGTGGGTCCCGACTGTTAGGCACTTCCTTGCGTGCGAAGATGTAGCTGGTGGGTCCCAGCAGTCAGGGGGCGAATCGTTTTTTTTGCCCGGACACACTTCCTTGCATGCGAAGATGTAGCTGGTGGTCCCAGCAGTCATGGGGAAACGTTTTTTCACAAAATACGATGGCCCGTCCAGTGGGTCCCCGCTGTCAGGTGGAGGAATAATTATTTTGCGCGTAATAAGAAGGCACTTCCTTGCTGCGGCCATGGACCCAGCTGTCAGCTTCTCCACGTACAGTCCACGTCCGATGGAAGCCGTTCCTTGACCACATTGACCACTCCGTGCCGAGAGCACCAGGGCGGTGGACGATGGCGAGGCCTAGGAAGGGAACGCCATGGAGCCGGGGAAGACGCGACAGTGGATGCCCACGCGTAGATGAGTATGAGGGTTCACTGGTTCGCTGCGGTGTGAGGCTGCCGTCGCATAACAGGGGGTGTGGGTGAGTAGAGGGATGACCTGGCCAGCGGTGGGAGTAGTAGGGGCAGTGAGGCCTCCGCCGCATCGCAGCCGGCCACGGGAGGCAGGAGCACGAGGCACGGCCGGCGCTGGTTTGGGCGACTGGAGCAAGAAGACCAGAGGTTGAAGAAGCACTATGGCTGTTGGATGGACATCGTATGGTCACTGGAGCTAGAATCGTGCATATTGACTAAGTTGACAAATCCCTCCGTCCCCGTCAACTTAGTAGGCCCACAAGTCAGCCTGCCACTATACTGGGTCCCAGCTAGCAGGGGGAGTATTCATTTTTTTGTGCGTAATAAGGAGGCACTTCCTTGCATGCGAAGATATAGCTGATGGGTCTGAGCTGTCAGCGGCGGTAATGTTTTTTTCGTGAAATACAGAGGCCCTTTCAGTGGGTCCCAGATGTCAGGTGGAGGAACCATTATTTTGCGCGTAATAAGGAGGCATTTCCTTGCGTGCGACCATGGACCCAGCTGTCAGCCTCTCCACATACAGTCCACTTTAGATGCATGTCGGTCGTTGACCATGTTGATCAGGCCGCGCCGAGAGCACTAGGGCGGTGGACGACAGCGAGGCCTAGGAAGGGAACAACACGGAGGCAGGGAAGACTCGACAGTTGTTTCCCACGCGGAGGGGAGTACGACTGTACGAGGGTTTACTGGTTCGTCTGCCGTCGCCGGAGAATAACAACAGGTGTGGATGAGTAGAGGGATTGCTAGGCCAGCGATGGGAGTACGATGGGGTGGTGAGGCCTGCATGGCAGCACAGCCGGCCACAGGAAGGAGGGAGCAGGCAATCCCGCCGGCGCTTGTTTGAGCGGCTGGAGCAGGAAGAGCAGAGATTGAAGAAGCACGACACCCGTTGGATGGACATCCAACAATCACTTCTTGTGCGTCATCCTTTTTTTTAGGAAAGCGTCAAATATGTGGAAAACAGCATACATCCCATCTGCCATTATTTCTAATAATTTACAGCCCATTTGATAATTCTTAAGGGTTTTTTGAGCCCATATTCTTTTTGTTAGCATTACAGGCCATATTGTGGCCACGGTTAAAAAATTGTACAAAATTTTGCATATTTCGATGCGGTCCAAACTGTTTTTAATCCTGAAATTTCGAGTCACACTCGAACTGATTTTAAAAATAAATGTATATCAATATAAAATCCAACAAATTGTCCACGCATAAAAATCAATGCAATTTAAGATCTCGAAATGAAAAAAAGAAATTTGAAACTAATTGCCGGTTTGATGTGTTTTAAAAATATACAGCCCATTTCTCATTACGGGTAGGCCATTTTCTCGGCCAGCTGAATGAAGCTCTCCTCGTCTTGAAAGATTTGCTGCCCAACAGGCCTGGCAAAGCGACTTACTTGGCTAATCACAAAAAACTGGGTTGTGGCTGTGGACCCAGCTGCAACCATGGACCCAGCTGCAGACTAAGGCATAGCCTAGTGGTAGGAAGGGGCTGATGCCTTCCCATCCACCCAGGTTCAAGGCACGGTACTTGCAATTTGGGTTTGTTGCACCAATTATAATGTAAGGGGTTCCCTTACAGTCTTTCTGTCAAAAAAACCATGGACCCAGCTGTCAGCCTCTCCACGTACAGTACTCTCCCGATGGAAGTCGGTCCTTGAACACATTGACCACGCCGCGCCAAGAGCACCAAGGCGGTGGACGACAGCGAGGCCTAGGAAGAGGACGACACGGAGCCAGGGAAGATGTGGCAGTGGATGCTCACGCAGAGAGGATTACGAGGGTTCACTGGTTCGACTGCGGTGTGATGTTGCCGTCACCGCAGAATAACAGGGGGTGTGGGTGAGTAGAGGGATGCCCTGGCCAGCGGTGGGAGTAGTAGGGGGCGCTGAGGCCTCCGTGGCATCACAGCCGGCCATGGGAGGCAGGAGCATGCGGCACGACCGGCGCTGGTTTGGGCGGCTGGAGCAAGAAGACCAGAGGTTGAAGAAGCACTACGGCCGTTGGATGAACATCGTACGGTAACTGGAGCTAGAATCATTCATATTGACTAAGTTGACAAAGCCCTCCGTCCCCGTTAACTTGGTAGGCCCACAAGTCAGCCTCCCACTATGCTGGGTTCCAGCTGGCAGGGGGAGTATTCATTTTTTTGTGCGTAATAAGGAGGCACTTCCTTGCGTGCGAAGATAGCTGGTGGGTCCGAGCTGTCAGCGGGGGGAACGTTTTTTTGTGAAATACAGAGGCCCTTCCGATGGGTCCCAGATGTCAGGTGGAGGAATCAAAGACTTGAGAAGGCGTACAGAACAAGCTAGTGTACCAGTAAAGAGTCGTTGCTGAGTTTTAGAAAAAAGAGAGATGTGCTCCTGTAGCTGGTTCGAATCCAAACCTAGACTATGACTATATATGGTGCTATGCTACTCTACAAGTAATGACTGACATATCCAACGTTCGCTTCAACTCTTCTCTACTTACTCTGCCTAGCATCAGAAGCTCTGGCCGCAACAACCATGTCCGCTGGCTGCTCGTCCACCTGCTCTTCAGCAGCAAACAACCAAATATGCGCCAAGTCTCCACCCGTACCATCATCTGTGGGTGTCATCACACCCCCGCCGGCACGCGCACCGCAGCTGGTTGCTCATCGCAACCCGCTACCGTTGGTGTGGTGCCACTGCTGCAAATCACGCTGAGTCATCTGTCGCGTCTCAACCACAATCCTCAACCCTGGTCGAGTCTTCTACAAATGCCCGAGTCATGGGATCATAATATGTTTAAGTGTTGTTCTGCTGCTTTCAGTTGTTGATTTTTTTAATAGTTTGGTTGATGATCTTCCAATTTGATTCTTGCAGAAAAGGGAAGATTTGCGTGATTTGTATTTTTGGGAAGTTGCTAATGTGGGGGAGTGTAACTACGCTGATTATTTGGTTAGCTGAGGAATCCCAATACCAGCAGGTTGGGGTGTTGGACAAGTAAATGAAGGAATGACAGAAGTGGAAGATGCAGAGCAGAAGGTTAAAGATGCAGTTCCTCTGATCATGGCCAAGCAATAGCTGCTAAACGGCCTTGACAGCAATGAGGAGATGAAAGAGCTTGTGAAGATAATGGGAAAAATCGATGTGCTTTGTAGGATGTTTGTCTCTTTATTTGAAGTGCATGTAGCACTCGTGATGTATTCAGTGGCTATGACATGAGCACTTTGCTGAAACTAGTAATGAATGAAACCTGTGTAGCAGGCTGGGCATAGTGTTGTGAACATCTAATGATTTCTATTAACAGAAATCATGGGGTATCCCCTTTTGCTCATAAATAAATAAATAGCAGAGGCCCTTTTGGTAATAAATAAATAAATTAGTAGAGGCCCTGTCGGGTCAGCTTTGTTCTCATTTGAAGACGTCGAGCAAATTGCAGTCCAACATCAAACTATGTCATCAAATTCAAGTTTCACAGCCAAATATGAGTACAACTAAACAACAATGTCATCATTTTTTAGTCGTCATACAATCACCAAACACAAATCAACATACATAACAAGTGATGTTCTCACAGGAAAATACTAAACAACATGTTCATCAGGTTTCAGTTGTCATAGCAAACACAATTTCACATAGTAGATAAAAAACTTCTTCTGACAGGCAAATGCGACAAAAGCAATGTAATCATCATCCGCAGCAGCAGCGTCAACATCTTCGCCATGTGTATCAGTCTGAATCATAATTCCCCACGGTGTCATCTTCTTCTTCGTCCTCAACGTCCTCGAACGTTGGCTTCTTCTTGATCAACTCTTGTATGTCCACAGCACGACATGCAATCTTTTTGCTAGCGTCATTGACGTGATGGTTCTCAAAGATATTAGGAACATCTGTGTTATCTTGTACATCAGGAGCAGTGTAAGCATCATCTTGTTGTGCAAATTCATTAAACGAATTCCTCTGCTCAAACCTTTGCAATACTCTCCAGTCATCGCTACGTGCAAATGTGTCTTCCAAGAAAAATATCTGTGTTGCTTGATTTGCCAAAATAAAAGGCTCGTTGGTCTGGTACGCCGCCTTGACATTGATGGATTTGAAATAATCATCAGCTCTGGGTTTTGCGATCCTGGAAAACAAGTTATACCAACAGCAACACAATAGAACCACACACCGATGATCCTCGAAACTGGAGATATACTGCAACTGAACAATGTCTATTATGTTAGCATACATTTCACTTGTCTCTTTGTCATACGTATCCGTGCTCATGATGGCACTGTTTTGTGTCTTCCCGCCTTCGTCTCGTGCAAGGGTGTTGTAGCGCACATCTCCAACAACGCAAGATTCATAATGTCTTACCCGAGTATAAGGACCCATTGCTAGTGAGTAAAGGGCATCATCAACTACCTGCCTATCCTCCCGCATCTTCTTAACCTATGGTTAGAAAATAGACAAGCTGATCATCTTATGTACTCAATATATTAAAAAAACTGACAGTGCAATTCAAAAGCATACATGGCTCTTGAATCATTTCGCAAATCCTGCCATAACGAGTTTGTCAATGTTTCTTGGATTTTGTGGCAGGAAATCCTTTTTGTAGATGCTGCACAACATAGTGATCACGTCAAACATCTAAATATATAAGAATGTGCTACAAGTTTAGTAGATTACGATGTAAAAGCTTCAGTACTTACAATTACTTGATATAAGGTAGTATCTCAGGACAATTATTCAACACATACCAAACCATTTTGTCCAAATCTTTTGGTTTGTCTTCTTGCCGACTCTTCCCTATAACTCGAACAGAATAATCGAAAACATTGAGCCTGGGATTGTCTTCATCCACCTCTTTGCTAAGCTGATCAGCTGTTTCAATGTATTTTGAGCAGAATGTCAACGCTTCTGTAGCCATGTAGGCCTCTACAATGGAAGCCTCAGGTCTAGCTCTGTTCCTAACATAGCCCTTGAAAGTGCCTAGCCGCCTTTCAATAGGGTACATCCAGCCATACTATACTGGACCTCTAAGTAGTGCCTCATCAGGTAGATGAATAGCCAAATGCACCATCACATCAAACAAGGCTGGAGGATATATCTTCTCAAGGTCGCATAGGATAGTTGGTATCTTGTCTCTAAGATGCTCCAAAGCATCTATCCTGATATTTCTACTACAGAGTTCCCTGAAGAATTGTCCCAACTCTGCAACTGCTCTGTATAAGTCAGGGTGGCCCAATCCTCTAAGGATAACAGGTAAAACCCTTTGAAGTAGGACGTGGCAGTCATGAGTTTTCAACCCTTGTACCTTGTTTCCATCTGCACTGACTCTCCTTTCAGGGTTGGAAGCAAATCCATGTGGGAATCTCACACGTGACAGGACCTCGCGGAATTCTTTTCTTTTTACTTTGTCCAAGACGTACACATCTGGTGCCATATCCCATGGTTTACCTTCATCTTGCACCTGCAAATCCTGTCTGATACCCAGGTGTGTCAAATCAATCCTAGATTTTATGGTATCTTTCGTCTTGCCTTCAATATTAAGAAGTGTGCCGATAATGCTGTCACATATATTTTTCTCGATGTGCATCACATCAAGATTATGCCGCAAATCCAAATCTTTCCAATACTCCAATTCCCACAAAGTGGACCTGTGGGTAAACAATAATCTCTCTTCTGCCCTGCCACGCTTCCTTTTCCCGCTACCATTACCAGGATGGTTTCCTGGTGTAATATGCCTGACCTTCTCTAATCCCACTTGCAACTCATAGGTGGTGAGCCTCTTTTGCGCATCACGGTTTTCACGCTTTGCATTGAACACATGTCTTCGGTATTATCTAGGATGCGGCTTGTCCTTGGCAAGGCAGCAGTGGTGTCCAATGTAACCGATCTTGCTAAGTATTGCGTATGACAGCGGATTCCTGTCAAAGCGAACACATGCATTGTAACCATGTGTCGTTCGCCCTAACATAGTGCCCAAAGCCGGATAATCATGGATGCACCAAATTATAATAGCACGCAGAAAGAAATCAGCTGGTGGGCTGCTATATAGGTCTCGAGTGAGAACACCCCTCCATAGCTGTTGAAGTTCCTCCACAAGAGGCTCCATGAACAAATCAAAATCCTTTCCAGGACTTTTTGGACCTGGGATGAGCAAGGCCGTCATGTAGTTTGATTCTTTGGTGCAGACATTTGGAGGCATGTTGTAAGGCATAACAAGCACTGGCCACATGCTATATGTGGCGCTCTGGTGGCCAAATGGGTTAAATCTATCTGAATCTAAGCCAAGTCTAATGTTTCTCGGGTCAGCTGCAAACTTTTTGTGTTTCTGATTGAAGCTTTTCCACTCACTACCATTTGATGGATGGTTCTGATATCTGTACTCCTGGTTCCTAGAATGCCACAGTACATCCTCTTTTGTTTCAGCATCATGAAACAACCTCTGCAATCTTGGTATCATTGGAAAATGTCTCAGAACATTATGAGGAATCCTCTTCACAGCATCGCCATCTTTCCATCTTGATGATTTGCATTTCGGGCATTCACTTAAGTTGGCATAATCCTTCCGGAACAGAACACAATTATTCTTACAAACATGGATCATATCATATCCAATTCCAACTGCACGAAGGAAATTCTTCATTTTACTGTTGGTGTGTGGCAGCTCAAACGCATCTGGGAAAGCTTTGCGGAAAGCAGCCAACATCGCATCGAATGATTTGTTGGTCATCCTCTCAGATGTCTTCACCTGAAGAAAGGTGACCATAGCTGAGAATACTGCTTATTTCCTGGGGTGACAGCCATGTTGCATTGTTCCAACATGCGGGCCCACCATTTTTCTTCTACAGGTGAAAGTTCACGGAATGCACGAGCATTTCGTAGCATTGTTTCAATGTTGGTCAACTCACTGGCTCCGCCACCACCTCCTCCTCCTCCTCCTCTTCCACCTGAGCATCTGGCAGCTCAAGATGGTGATCTGATGATTCCACGTAGTCAATAACATTGACGTTCACAGCTTCACCATGATGAACCCACCTAGTATATGTGACCGACATCCCTTACAAGTGTAGATGATTTTGCACAGTTGACTGGGGTCTTGTAACTGAATACGTACAACTGCTACACAGGCAAAGCACATCTGATTTCGGACCACCGTACTCAGCTCTGATAAAGTTCATGAAGTTTTCAACCCCCTCGACATATGCAGCAGAGAATCTTCGAGCAGAAGTTATCCAAGTCCTGTCCATATGTTAGACATACAAATTAGTTCTTCTACTAGATATTACAGGAAAAACATATATGCTTTTTTATGAAGTCCAGAAAAAAATACCTAGGTTGATGTCTAAAGCTATGGCAAGATATTTGGACAAGAAGATCTAAGTAACGAAATATATGTAAAGCTAATTCAGCAAACAGATTTGAGTGCTAAATTATGGCAGGCTGTTTCCGCAGTCAGTGAGGCCGAGCACACAGCCATCAAACTATCAAAGGCCATCGCAGCAACAAAGATCGAGTATAAAACGGTGTAGAGCTATTTCACCTAACAGATTAGCTACTAGACCATGGCACTCTATGTCACAATAAATATATGGCAGGATATTTTAGCAACTAATCGGCCTTAGCATGCCATCTCAGCTAAGCAGATTGAGTGCAGAATAGGGCAAGGAAGCTTCTTAAGCAGAGCATATTGACTGTAAACTACTTCGGCAAACAGTGAGATTAACAGCGTCTATCAGCTAACATTCAACGCTACACCGACATGCACGGGGCCTCAGTCTAGAATGCGCGTACCGTGGGAGAAGCTGACCACCGTGCGTCTCCACACGAACATCGCCAGTGGTGGCGGCCCTGACCGCCGTGCACCTCCACAAGAACGTCGCCAGCGGTGGCGGCGCGGCTAGAGGACGACAATCTATGAGAGCGTACCATGGGAGCGAGAGGATCATCGTGCGTCCCCCACAACGAACCGCGGCGCTGATGTATCGGCGTGGCGGGGAGGGCGGCTTTGGCAGAGCGAATGCAGTGGAGGGGGACGGGGGGAAGGGGGCTTTGGGGAATATTATTGGCTAGTTGGCCGAAGGGCGGTTGAATCTAGGATTTGGGGGGAATTTTTGGGTGGGTGGGGGGAGGATTTTCGAGCGGTGGGCGGGGGGAGTTTGGCGCATGGTCGGTTTCTCCAAGTGCAGTCCCACGTGTCAGTGAAGAGGCAAGCCGAAGCGCGTTCCGTTTGCGTGAGCCGTGTGCAGGACCGAACGTGTGTGGGGTGCAATGCGACCGCGACAGGGTGCTGTGAGTGTACCGCCTTTTTTCCTTTTAAACTAGGTGCTTCACCCCCTAAAAAAACTTTTTCTTCGCGCGATCCATCGATACTACTACTACTAATCCGGTAATCACAACTAAAACGGCGCAGCCAGGTCTTTTCCCGCGCGATATGCTGGGAGCTTGGCTTAGTTGGGTTTTTTAGGACGAGTAATGCTACACCTACGTAATCCCAGTTACGTAATTAACGTAATGTGAAACGTGTGAGCTGTTGATTTTAGATTGGGGGGAGGGAGGGGCCCACCACCATGAAAATCAGGGGATGTAGAAAGATGTGAAATGCGTGAATGTGTAGTGGACGTACTATTGGAGTGCCTAAGATAAATTGTGTATGTATAGACCCTATGTGTTTATTTTACTTCGCATGTTAGCTTTGTCTTGGTTCAATAAAAAGCAGAGTCGGTGATGATGGTGTGCCCGTCATCCTCCAATATAGGCCATCCGATCTATATCTAACGGATAGGAAGGAAACTAGACAATTTACCCGCACTCCTCTCCACATTTGCAGATAAGGCCTTCCCTCATTCATCATTTTCTCCCACAAGATCTTGATCTTCCGTGCAACGCATGGGCATCTTGCTAGTACTCCTACAGTATACTATATTATTGTGAAAGTTCATATACACCGGCCGAGATTAATGCAAACACGCCAGATTTTCATTACATTTCAAACTTTTATAGGACAGAAAAATAAAAGAAACCCGACCCTAAACCTATTCTATGGCGGCGACCGACGTACTCCATCTGTGATCTCTATGTACGGGGGCGGGGTTCAAGACCCATGAAGTGAAGGTGCGGTCTCCGGCGAGGAAGAGTAGAACACGGGATACAGACCGTCCAGTTGGCACACCATGCCCTGCCGCCTCCCATGCCTACTCATCCTCGGAGGAGTCTCCGACCTCGGCGGTGCCGGACGTTGGACGGCGGCAAGTAGGATGCGTGGCTGACGGTGCTCCCATCGTCGGCCACCAGCATGGCCACCGCTTGTGTGGTCACATCCGCGTCCGGCTACGCCGCTATTGCGTCGTGAGCGACGACTTGAGCAAGGGCAGCGACCTCGAGCTTCCTCCCTGAAGACAAGCTCTCCCGTAGAGCGTTCGCGCTTGCGGTCATGGCGGATGTGGTGCCTGGTAGGAGGAGGATGCGCTATGGTGTGGACGTTGGCTGGGCTTTGCCGCTTTAAGTAGCGCATTCCGGTGAGGCCAAGCATCCTGGTGCGTCATTAAGTCGCCGGAGTTGGTTCCTCGGGCACCGAGCCTCTTAACGACGGCATACGGACCGACGACATGAATGTGGGTAGCTGGCGCCGGCTGGGAACGCACCGCGCGATGACGCGAGGGATGAGGGTTTTTGGTGTGCCAGGGTAGTCAGCTGCGGTCGTGGCAACGTTGGAGATGCCCTTTGCTGACATGCGATCGACGCATGTCATTGACCCGGCATGGTCTCAGGTCCTGAAAATGCAGCTGGCGCTACACCACTCCGCGGACGTGTCCCAGCCCCGTGCATCCTCGACGAGCCGGGTGTTGGGGTGTGTTTGGATTGTGGCCCAAGTGCACCTTACCAAAATTTTGGTCATGACCCAAAGATTGGTCTTTGTTTGGATGGTTGCCATTTTTTTGGCATGCCAATGAACTCTAGCCAACTCTAGTTCATTTTTCTTGCCAATGTCAGCCAAATCATGGGCAACAAAACCTCAACCAAAATTTTGGCTACCCAATGCTTTGATGGGGCAACCTTGGGCACAAACCAAACATACTGTTGGTCGTGCCACAACACTAACGCCACCCTCGGCACACTGAAACCGACCGTGTCTAGCGATGATGAGCGTGTCGCTCACCGCGGTCGCCGTGTCCAGAGGCGGTGCTGGAGCTGAGTCACGTTGTTGGCCCCCATGACCCACATGAACGGTTGCCGGTGGCGAGGAGGTCGTGGGCCAGCTCCTCCATTGGACTAGTCCGCGCTACATCGTCCCAACAGGTGTGCCCCACATGTGGGTTTCCCTGTTTTCCTAGCCATATTCGATCGTCAGTGCTCTGCGTTGCGCATTAGGCCTTTCACTATGTAGGCCAAGCGAGACAACTTGTTGTTTATTTGAGCCGTTCAAGTATAATCATGTGACATTTGCTTATTTCTCATTCCTCTCCAACCCTCTTCTCAATCAATCATGTCGCCCTCCGGTCGAGTCCATCCTTCCGCATGCCTCATTTGAACATTCCGCCGAGTATCATTCGCATGTTGGCCTAGACCATGCTTGTATTTCCAATGTTTTGTAATTTGTCTGACATGCATACAAACAAACGGTTCATTTAAAGATCCACTTTGCCTCCACTACGTGTCGCTTCGCGTCTTAGTTTTGACATCCCATTCGGTTCATGCCCCGACACATGTTGACGAGATCGATTGATGTTCATAGATCAATTGTGTGTCGTGCAAGGAGATAAAGGTTTGGTATGTTTCTATGATAGAAATGACCCGCGGGGGGGGGGGGTCTGTGGGGATCAGAGGGAGTATATTGTACATTCATAAGCGAAACGAACGTATTGTACCCACCCTAGTCCTCTTTCAATCGATCTTCGGACCCCGAGATGAAATCGAGAGAGAACGAGTGGGGGCATGTGTGATACCTAAGGCGGATTCAAAATTTTGAACCAGTGATCATAGCATCCGCAAATCATATATAAAGGGTATTCAATGTTCATTTCGTTTTTGAACGTACAATATACTCCCTCCTATCCTTTCTAGTTTACATATAAGTTTTATGTGTAGTCAAAGTATCTCTACTTTGATCAAAAAAGTATCAACATTCAACAACGCCCAATCAATATTGTTAGATTCGTACGTACTCCTAGATTTGTACTCGAGATGGTTTCCAATTTGTTTTCAACCACGTGAATGTGCTTGTTCTCGCGCATGCTCTTCCTACTTGGATTTTGCCACGTATAGCCAGTCCAATAGTAACCTTTTTTAAGCTCCTTGTCCAATAGTACTAGTGGAGTACTGACAACATCTCTACTAGAGTATGCAGTGCTCATAGTAGTACTCCCTCCTTCCATTTATATAGGGCCTATGTGGAGGAGAGAGATGTGAAAAAGTAAGGGAGTGAGCTCTCATGCAAGAGCCTAGCTATATACGCATTCCTAGTTAAATACAATAAATATGAAGAAAGAGATGGAGAGGAGATGGAAAAAAAGTAATAATACAATAGCCGACCTTATAAATTTTTTTTTGCGTGAAATAACCAACCTTATAGCCCACACTACTGTATGAGTGCATATAACAGATGATGGCTACAGATGACATGGCAGTTCCTTACAGCCATCCACTGGCTATATTATTAACCATGCTCTAATGCGTTTTTCAAAACCGCATTTGACTATTGACAAGATTAATTGTACATGAGATGTATAATGTGAAAATTGTATCATTGGAAGCTCCTTTCACATACGAATTTGACCATATGCTTTGTGTAAGTTGCATGTCATATATTATTACTCTAACATTTGGTCAAAGTTAGCCTCGAAAAATGCATTTGGCCCTATATAGTAAATGGAAGGAGGGAGTAGTAGTGGAAGTGGATCCTCTGACGTAGGTATCCCTACCTTACCCTCCCTTTCGGTCACTTACTGGCGGACCCCATGCTTGCTAGGCCCCGCATGTCAGTTACTCAATGGGTTCGGCCACGTCAGGGGATCCTCATCCGTAGTATACTCCCTCTATTTTTATTTACTCCGCATAAAACGGAGGGAGTGGTAGTATAAATGATGCGGGTGGGGGAGGGGGAGGGACGTCGGTTCGCTACTGCGGTCCCACAAGTGAGCGAAAACACAAGACGAAGCGCGTTCCATTCAGTGAGCAACGTGGAGGGTCCAGCGTGCCGGGCTGCAATGCGAACGTGACAAGAGCAATGTACAGTCAAAACTGATTGACCGATCGTCACCGGAACCACTATTCACACCAGAACCATCGCTGCTTGGCCTACGCCAGCCACTGCCCTAAAACCACACCTAATCTCCAGCCCCTTCCCCCACCTTTCGATCCCCTAGCCCGCATCAAGCGTCCCCTAGTTCACCAGAAAGCCATGGTGAGCCGCAAGATCACGTACTACAAGATGCCGACGCCGGAGCGCCGCGCAGAAATCGTGGCGGCGGTCGGTACCACAGACCTTCGTTCCCAAGATCGCTTTGCGGCAGACCAATCCCCGTGTTCTTTGGAGCCAAGCTACCAGGAGGAGGAAGCCGATCCAATGTTCATGGAGGAGGTCATGGCGCAAAAGGCCCCCAATGGGTATGGGATGATGGACGTTGACTTCGTGCCGGCGTCCGAGTCCCCCATGGTGCAGGCGGACCAGCAGTTCAACCTGGCGATACTAAAGGAGGACCGGGAGGCACATGCTCAACTCGATGCGGAGCACGCGCATGCCGCTGCCATCGAGGCTCTCCTGCAGGCGGAACTGGATGTCGTGGATGTGAACCGGGCGGCGGAGGCTCAACTTGAGGCGGAGCGCGCGGATGCCGCTGCCATCAAGGCCCTCCTGCAGGCGGAACCGGACATCCTCGACTTGAACCGGGCGGCAGAGGCTTAACTTGACGCGGAGCGCGCGGATGCCGCTCTCATCGAGGCCCTCCTGCAGGCGGAACCAGACGTCCTGGACTTGAACCGGGCGGCGGAGGCTCGACTCGACGCGGAGCGCGCGGATGCCACTGCCATCGAGGCCCTCCTGCAGGCGGAACCAGACGTCCTCGACTTCAACCGGGGGGTGCTCTCTTCCGTGCAGAGCGCCTGCACGCTCCGTGTGAACGAGTAGCTGGAGGACGAGGACAACCACTATGCAGAGACACACGTCGGCAGCTACGGCTGGTTCGTGTCGGTAGCCAAAGACGACGAGGCCGTCTCGTTCTGCGAGCAGTGATAGTTTTTCTTTATGTTGTTGTTTTTACGGATCTTTTGCTGTGTAAAAACATATATTGTTATGCAAGTCGCCTGACTTGGGTCAGTCTACCATTTTAGGCGGTTGGATGAATATCCTATGTCTCCTAACCCTTCTTCCTCACCTCTTCTTCTTTCCCAACAGACCATCGTACGGGCCGTATGGATACTCCCCAACATGCGGTTGGATAAACATACTCTATGAACGAAAATTATGTGTTAGCGGTAGGATAGCTGAGTTTGGTTTGTTCACATGCGACAACATGTGTCAGTGAGGGTGCGTTCCCTTGGTTGGGTTTGTGGCATGCAGGAGCGACTGTGTGAGGGTGGTGCGACCGCGGCATGCAGGAGCGACCGTGTGAGGGTGCAGTGCGACCGTGACAGCCGCGCACAAGTGTACCTCCTTTTCATTTTGAAAACTTTAGGCAAGCTTGGCAAAAATGTGTGGCGAAGTATGGCAATGCATGGCCTAGACCCAAACAGGATAAGTACGTACTACGTACTAGGAGTAGTAGTGTTAAAAAAGAAAGGCGGGGTTTTCCTTCGTGGGATTAATCGATACAAATCCTTGTTTCACGTGTCAATTAATGCCTATTTTTTCTCCAAAGCCCAAAGAGCTAACCATCTCACTCCTCATCGCTTGATTAATGCAGCGGCATGCAAACCAACCTTCTCACTTCCGCATGCATGCAGGGGATATTAATGTCCTTGGTTGCTAGTACGAGGCAAACCCCATCAATTTTGCCTCGATTAGTGTTAGTGGCCTTTTGCAAATTGTAATTTTGATGTACTGGCCTTGTGTAAAAAAAATGGAGGTAGTAACTATATTTGACCTCCTTCCCCATTGCGGTGATGTCGACGATATCTCTAACGTTGTGGTTTGGCGACGTACGTTCGAAGGAGAACTGTAACATCCCAAATTTTCAATTTGGAATGTTATACATTAGATAATCAATGCATACCATATTTTATTGCTTTTGTCCTGATCCAGAAATTCTTGGCAACTCGAGGACCCTCGGAGAGAGTTGGGGATTTCGTTATTTTCATATTTGAGTTTTCTCAAATTTTGAAAATAGGATCATTTGATTTTATTTATTTTATCTTCAATTATTTCTATTACAAAAATATGAGAGTGGGAATAAAATGACTTTCCCAAAATAAAGAAATATTGAGGATTTAATAAAAAATCAAATAAGATTTTATTTCGGAGTTTTTCGCTATTTTATTTGAATTTAGGAAAATTGCACATTTTTCAAAACTGCATTTTAGGGCCGAGAAAATGTTCATCTTGTTCTAAATATTTTATTTAGACGGTGAAAATTTGTTTTGGCACTTTCAGAATTGTATTTTATTTTCTAGGATTTTTTTAGTTCCGGCAGAATTTTTTTATTTTTTTTAAAAGCCCGCGCGCCCGACTGGGCCGATGGCCCAGCCGAGCCGGCCTAGCGCCGCCGCCGTCTCCTGCACCGGATTTGGGACCGGAGTCCCGTTCGCTGCCGCCGCCCCAGTCCGGGGGGACCACGCCACCGCCGCCCCCTCCCGCAAGCCACCGCTGCCCCCCCCCCCTTTAAAAGCCGACCCGGGGCCCCCCTGGAGCCCCAAAGCCGGAGCAGCCGCTGCCGCAAGCCGCCCGCCCCGCCGCCTTGCGCCGCCGCCGCCGTTCGCCGCAGCAGCTGCCGCTGCCGCCGCCGCTCGCCGCCGTCGCCCGAAGCCCCGCCGCCGCCCAAAGCCCCGCCGGAGCCGCCGGACTTCGCCGGAGCCCCCGACGAGGTAGCCGCCGCCGCCCCGGTTTTCTAACAAAAACCGATTCGGTTTTTTTTCGAAAACCATATGTTTTATTTTTTTAGATCGGTTTATTTTTTTTGCCGGTTTATTTATTTAGCTAGCGTTCGCTCGATCGTTCGTTTTAACGGACGAGTTT
Source organism: Triticum timopheevii (assembly GCA_963921465.1). Taxonomy (NCBI): domain Eukaryota; kingdom Viridiplantae; phylum Streptophyta; class Magnoliopsida; order Poales; family Poaceae; genus Triticum; species Triticum timopheevii. The sequence continues at coordinate 115,004,565 of OY997270.1, forward strand.
GCCGTTTAGTTTCAGTTAACGAACGTCCGTTCGTTAAGTTGTTCGTCAGTTTTTCTTTTTCTTGGATTCTCCGTGATTATTCCAGATCGCGATTTCTGATCCAATTTTCGTTCTAGTATAACTTTTCGCTCGTTTATCGGAATCAGGCGATTCAAGCGCCTGGAGTTTCGTCTCAAAACCCTCTTTCCGTTTAACCAACTCAAACAAGTTTTTCCTTCTGTAAAATTTGATTTAGGTCGAGATTAGTAAACGAAGCTTGTTTCTTTCGCCGTTTGACTTTCGTTGCTTCGTTTGATTTGATTCTTTTTGCAAACCGGAGTTCTTAAGTTGAATTTTCTGGTTAGATCTCTTATTTGAGTTTTACATGTGGATTAGATGAGTACTTATTGTATGCTTGTTTGTTTGTGATAGAGTACCCGGAGTGCGCCGCTTGCTACTTCGAATCTCTAGGTTTCACGGATCATCAGCAAGGCAAGTAACACTTTGATCATAGCTCTTTAGTACCCAGTTTTATTGCATTAGATCAACCCTCAAACAATTGCATGATTAGGATCTGATTAATATGCGGGTTTTGGGAAGTAGATGAGGTAGTACCTATTAGTTATTTTATTATCAAACCCTTGGGAGTTACTTCTACGTTTGCTTATTGCCATGCTATGCTAGTAGACGTGGATTGGGTGAGTGTATCCATGACATATGTGAGATTGTTATTTAATGGTTTATTTAAGGTGGAAACTTTAATACACATCTGGGTTGATTGAGGCACCTGGGTATTCCAGCGATTGCCTGTTTTCTTTATGAACCGCCACCCAGGCTCAAAGGGATCATGAGATTATTCATGCTAGAAACTTCCGTGTGCAGCCACAAGCTACTGTGGGCTCTAGAATAGTTGATTAAGTTGTGCGAACACTTACAGTGGTAGACTAGCAGATGTAGGGGAAAGTAGATGTAACTGTCTACCCGATCGTAAGGTTCTAGCACTTCTGAAAGACTATGTCTCGGTCATCCGTTTCTCAAACACCATGTAGTGTGAGAATCCCAACGGAGGAGATCAAGTCTTGTGGGGAAAAGTGTGCAAACCTCTGCATAGTGTATAAACTAATCATGGTTAGCCGTGTCCCCGGTTATGGACGTTTTGAGTATCTAGTACTTGGATTATCATGTGAATCTCATCATGTTACTTTAATTTAATTTGTTGGGTTTAATGATGATGCTTAATTGGGATTGAGAGGATGTCTATCTTCTCAATGTTTAACAACCACCATGATAGTTAAATAAAATTTATTCCTTTGGAGTAGGGAAAAATTGGCTTTATGCAAAACCGTAACCATAGAGCTTTCCACCAGCCATATATGCATGTAGTATAGCATATTTCTGTTCATTACTCTCTATGTGTTACCTTGCCAGCATATTCCATGTGCTGACCCGTTTCGAGCTGCAACATTCATGTTGCAGACTTTTCAGACGACGAGTAAGGTGCCTTAGGTCGTGGTCTTATACTCAGTGATGCCGTTGGAGTTGATGGACTCACTTATCTTCCAAGCCTTCCGCTGTTATCGTCATTAGATGGCCTTAAGCCATATTTATTGTAACAGTTCTCTTTTGAGACATTCGATGTAATAAGTGTGTGATTGCTACTCTGTTATAAATCCTTCAAGTACTGTGCGTGTCAGCATTGCTGATCCAGGGATGACACTAAAGCACATAGATCAGACCATTTGAGGTCTGGTCGCTACAAGAACACCAAGTGAGGGAGACCACAAGTCGTTCGCAAGTGCCGCCTGCAAGCCGAGACAACCGCCTTATTCGCATCCAGGAAGTCCGTTGAACCAAAGGACGCATAAATGTAGTAATACTACTCGTACACAATAGCGTCGCCTGTCTAGCTTAGTGCGGTGAGATGGTTTCTCGAAGAAGATGATGGAGAAGCGGAGTCAGCGAAGAGTGAAATGATGGTTGCTTCGTCCATGCTTTGTGATTTGACGCCTCCCTGCTTTGTTATTTGTGATAGAAGGGACAGGGGAGTAGACTCTATGCTCTATACTGTACATGCGTCCAAGAACGGGAGAAAGAGGAGAGACGTTGCATTTTTCTATTCCTTCAATCAATCATTCAGGGAGCTTCGGTTCCATACTTTTGGCTTTGGCAACACCGTCCATTATGGTTCCCACGATGCCAAAAGCTATTTTCACATTTGGCTACACATTGTGGATGCCCTTAACCGTGCCACTTGGTTTTGCTCCTGTGTGCTATCTATACAAATCTCAATTATATTGATCTAAAAAATTATAGAATCAAGATTAGTAAAAATGAGGTGATTTTGCCGCGCAGATGGCGGGGAGGTTTCTTATTTTTAGAGGATGTTGTCCTGGCAGTTTGCTAACATGCGGTCCCATGTGTCAGTGCTTTACCAAGCCGATCCGCTTCCCACATGAGGCTGAACAACGGCAGAAGCAACACATGGTTAACTTGAAGAAGATGAGGGAGAAGCGGATTCAGCAACGAGTGAAATGATGGTTGCTTCGTCCCTCCAACTTCTTTAGCATTATTACTTCGTCCCTCCAACTTAACTGCGGGAAAGGTGCAGCTTTGTGATTTGACGCCTCATTGCTCATTACTACGCCGACGCCATGACTGGGTGCTTCACCCCGGCTGCTCTGCACTATATTCCGGTATGGCACGTGGACCCGGTAGCTTGATATCCCACATGTCGGTGAAAGGGACTAGAAGCGAGCGCTCCACTCTTACGACGGAGGAGTACACGACACGACGGCCCAGTGAACTGTCACTTGTACTGTATAGTACTATAGTTTTGCTATTTCGCACGATCCAGCGATACAAACCCGATTAAACAGGAAATGGCGGGATTTTTCCCGCGCAGTATATGATATTGGCCATACATTTCAAAGGCAATTTTAATGTATGAAAACTGAATAATTAAGTAACAATATGATATCTAGGAAAACTAAAAACACATATGATTTATTGTGTTAGAGTGTAGTAGTAGTGCTGTATTGCATAGTTGTTAGATGTAACATGCGAGAACGTGTAGAGATGTAGTTTTGGAGGGCCTACAGAGAGAAAAGCATAATACGTTCACCGAACTTCAGAATAAGCTGATTACGGTCACTATATACGTTTTGCGGTGATTATACGGTCACTTGCTCACGGTTCAACATTGGATTGCACTCTGTTGACCGGCCAAATAGTCTGTGTGGCACCATGTTGACTAGTTAAATTGACCACGTTCCTTGTGGGTCCCACCTGTCAGTTCACATAGGGAAAAGGTCAGATAAACACAAATTTACGCACGCACGACAAGACTCCACCCCGTGCATGGAAATCACCTGGTTGTGTATGTGTCTGTGAGGGCCTTATGTGTCCGCATGCACGTGTAGGTTGAGCACTTGAGCGTGAGAGTGTGTGTTGGTCGTGTGGTGTACTGGTGTGTGCATGCATGCTTGCGTGTGTGCGTGTGAGTGTTGCATGCATGTGTGCCTGCATGTGTACGTGTGAGTGTTGTGTGCGTGTGTTGGTGCATGTGTTCGTGTGAGTGTTGCGTGCATGCAGTCCGTGTGCATGCGTGCATGTGTGTATAATCACCACACCAGCTCATGTGTGTTAAAACAGACGGCTCAGCATACCAATACAAGGCCACCTTGTCCGATGTGCCCTCGGTCATGACTTCGAACCACCGTCCAATATTTTTTTGTCGTTTGTTTTCATTCTTACTAAGATGCCCGTGCATTGCACGTAACATCAAGATGCATTTGTATGACTAGTTTATCTTGTGAGAGAAAAGGATGAACGAGGGAAGGCCTTATTTGCAAATGTGGAGAGGTGTGTGGGTACCTTTTTGCAAAATTGTCATAGTTTCTTTCCTATCCGTCAGATATAAATCGGACGGCCTATATTGCAGGATGGCAGGCACACCATCATCACCAACTCTGTTTTTTATAACAGTGTATTTTATCCCTACTCTTATAAAAAGCATAGTCGGTGATGATCGTGTGCCTGCCATCCTGCAATATAGGTCGTCCAATCTATATCTGACGGATAGGAAGGAAACTATGGCAATTTTGCAAAAAGATACCCACACCCCTCTCCACACTTGCAAATAAGGCCTTCCCTTGTTCATCCTTTTCTCCCACCAGATAAACTACTCATACAAATGCATGTTGATGTTCCGTGCAACGCATGGGCATCTTGCTAGTATTTTATAAGAGTGTAGATGTAGAGTAGATACAAGCCGACAGGTGGGCCCGATGGTAGTGAGATAATGTGATGCAACACTACAGGTGCCCAGGGCCGTCTCCAGATATTTGGGGGGCCGGGATGAAATGCAAAATGAGGCTCAAACTTTAAAAAAAATATAGCTAATACAACTAAAGTATACTTTCATTTAATTCAATTTCTTGACTATGTGTTATTTCGTATAATTTAAAAATACATGAATTATGAAATTTAAAGTACAGAAGGTACTGCTAAAGCAATAAATAAACATCGTGTTCTACTGAAATGCATCATTACATGAATACTAGGATTATTAATATAAGAGAACAAAAGAATGCCGAACCTTGAAACTTGGATGAACAACTATCTTTGAAATCTTGTATGAGCAACTATCCTCAAAATACTTCTATCTGAAACAATCAAAGAAATGCATGGTCGATTGATGATTTCAGAACAAATACATGGACAAATGTCATCAGGGTAAGTAATTACAAAAGGAGAAAAAATTACGATCTGCCAACAACGGCTAGACGAGCTACAATACATGATCAATTGATGAATAATGAATAGATCGATGATTCAATGGAGGTTTGATGCACATAGTCAGGACTGTCCTGCAAATCTTCCCTGACGACTTGATACCATAGATACCATAGTACTAGTACATGTTCAGCAGGAAATAATTTTGATGACCAAAGTTTAAGACCACGTCGCAGTTTAAGTCTAGTGCTGCGCGAACAAGACAAGTAATTCAATCATGGAGCAGAGTAGGAACCACAGGAAGTTACCTATGGTGATACATGCATCATTGAGAGGCCTAAACTTGGCGCGACCAAAGAAGGCACAGATTACAGAAAATTGTTGCACGGCGATGTTGTCATCCGGCGGCGGGAGGCGAATTGCTGAATTGGGTTTGTGCTAGCGCTGTCGTCTGGTGGCGGGAGGCGAACTTCTCGATTGGGGATGCCCTACGCTACGGCGCTGTCCTACATCAGGGATGATCCAGCGGGCAGGTAAGCTGGGCCTTTTTCATCCTGACATAAAACTGTGATTTGGGGGGCCCTGGGAATTTGGGGGCCCTGGGCGGTCGTCCACTTTGGCCCCCCTTGTCGACGGCCCTGGAGGTGCCACGTGGAGCATTTAACTGGTCAACTAGTCGTGTCTTGAGCAAATACAGAGTTGTACGGTGAGCCCGTGACTGTATAATAACCACAAAACATCGTAATGAGTGGATTCTGATGTGCAATGTACGTATCGTGTTTTCGCTTCAAATACAATGATCGTCGCTGTATATATCGCGCGAGAGAGATGAAACATGCATGAATGTGCTGGGGGCTTACTTTTAGAGGACCTAGAGATAGTTTGTGTGCGTACGTGAAAGGGGCGTGGAGGGGGGTATGCGATGGAGAGAGAGATGCTCTTCATTTCTATTTATTATGACTAACTTTATATATAGTATAAAAATATACAAATTCATAGTGCGGAATAAATATCATTGTGGGCACCATGCAATGCAAGCGTTCATACTCCTCCATAGAACTTTGTAATGTTGTATATATGTAGAAATTCTAAAATATTTTTTGGCCACACTTTATTCAAAAGGAATGTTGTATGCGAAATAAACGTGAAGAGAGGGCTTTTTAGATCAATGGGGTACTTGATGTAACATGTGTGAATGTGTAGTTGATGCATTTGGCAGGGCCTAGAGAGGTATGTGTGTGTATTATGTTTTCAAGGGAGGCATGGATAGAGGGGCCGACGGGGGGGGGGGGGGGCATGGGAGAGATAGCACGAGAAATGAGAGTGGTCTAGAGAGAGAGAGAGAGAGCGAATATGACGTCACGGCGAGAGATTCCCTTGAGTGTGTATATGCAAGGGGGGAGTGGATAGAGGCACCAGGAGAATTTTTTTTGTATGTGGTGTCTGTGTTGGTATGTGTTGGTGTGAGAAGATAATGAGACGTGGGGGCAGAGGGTGTGTCACCGCGTGAGGTCCGGTGGGTCGAGGTGAGGCCCTTCGTTCGGTTCCGTCCTGGGCCACATTGGTCGGCCCGTGACGCATTTAGGGAGACCCATGGATGACTAGTCGTACAAGACAAAGATAGCATAACTATGAAGGACTCTATGTCCACTGACAAAGCCGGCTAGGATTTGTAACCCTAGGTTCTCGAACTAAGGTAACCCCTTTATCTCTAATATTACTATTCATCTAACCTAACTTTAAGGGGCATCGTACAGAATGCTCTGCTAGAATCATACTCGTCGATTAGGAAGAGAGGTGTGAGACAATGCTTGAGAGACAGGCCTAAAGATAATGTGCGTACAGGAGACACGTAGGCAGGTCTATGTATGTAGAAAGGGTCGATGGGGATTGTGCGTGTGTATGCTTGTGAGAGGAAGAGTGCTTGTGATAATGTTAGTGAAAACAGTCGTAAATGGTTACGAGAGGGAGGGGGGTTATATCGAGAGCATTTGTGCGAGAAAGACACCTCTGGAGAGAGTGTGTGAGCATGTGTGAGAGACCACCGATGGAGAGTGAAACTACATGTACAAGACTGTTGTACACATTGATTAAAGATATAAATTGTATCCAAATATTAGGATGGGATCATGAAATTTGCAATTCGCGTAAGGAATGGTCATTGATTCATCAGACATCTAGATTCTATCGAATTTGAGCATGTCTATGTTATTATTCGACAAAATTGATCCACATAGCTAGTATTTTGAACTCCAGACAATGCATCGCTTTAGCAATCGAATATAAACGTGAGTATAGTTCATGTTGTGTGTATAAAGCACATTATACATACGAAAGTTACACAATGAACATTATAAATAGCTACCTATGAACTAGCATACATTTGAATTCAACTTAAGGTGGTTTAAAAAAATCGAATTTCAACATGAAGTCCATTCAATTATTTGAATTTGATATCATGGTATTTGTAAATCATATCTAAATTATGGGGGTACCAATCTTTGCTCTGATTTTGTACATAATAGCATATCTAGTCGTGTACAAAATAGATTCGAATTTAGCTCCTCCATTCCAAAATAATCGTAGTTATAGGATTTTCAAGTGTCAAAATTTCAAAAAGAATCGGATAATTTAATGAGGTTTTCAAACATACAAGGTCAAATTTAACATTGTCTATTTAGGTCAGTCCTCAAAGTTCAAGAGTACTCTAAATGTGAATGCTTGTGTTTCAAAATTTTGAATGAAGCGCCAAAAGAGCCTCTACTCGCCCGAAACCGCGTGAGACCAATGTTTGGTAGTACAAGGAAATTACTTTTCTAATAACTCCGACCCGTGAAACCTACCAGCCCGACGTCCAAAGGTCTAAACCGGGGTAGGTTTGTAGCTTCATCTAGACGCCACGCAACCGCCTCCGAAAAACATTCATACACAATGGCCTCTAAAGCACACATGCGCGTGGCCAAAATCACTCCCGCCCACTATTTGGGACACCTGGGATTACCATCCTACCCCTGACCCGCAATAGGTAGGAAATTTAAGAGGGGGACAAAGTTTGTACTTTCCCCAAATTTCAAACAAGCACGTCCCATCTTCTGTTCAAAAAAGCCAAAAACAAGCGCGTCCCAGACCGAAACATGGTTCTCCCCCTCCCCCACGCCCACCCGGCCGATTCCCTATTCATACTCCGTGGGCGCAAAAACTACCTCTCCACCAGCCGCGAAACCCTGGCGTCCTCCATCCGCCACCCCATTCCATCCATCAACCGCCGCCCTCCTCCATCACGCCGGAGCCGATACCCCGACGTCGTCGTCCACCGCAACCTCAACCGCAATGCCCTCCACGGCTAGTAGTTGAAGCCGAGCCGTCCGTACCCGAGCCAGTTCAACCACGCTGTCCTGCGCGTCACCGCTGCCGCTCCAACTTCGCCACCCTCCACGGCAACACAGTCAACAATTTGGCCATGGGTTCGTCCAAGCCTGCACCCTCCTCTAGAACATCGGTTTCCCCGGCAAAAAGAAGAAGATCGGTGCGACATGTGGAGGCGACCACACCGGCAACTGAAAATGGTACTCCTCTTCCCTTATTCGTGCAAATCTTATGTGTCTGCTTGCATGGTATTCATCCCACATAAGACACTAGTTGACTGCTTCTTCTTGATACTAGATGTTCCTAGTAACTCGCGATGCACAAGGTTTCTCCTTGATAACCCACAAGTGTAGGGGATCGCAACAACTTTCGAGGGTAGAGTATTCAACCCAAATTTATTGATTCGACACAAGGGGAGCCAAAGAATATTCTTAAGAATTAGCAGTTGAGTTGTCAATTCAACTACACCTGGATAACTTAGTATCTGCAGCAAAGTATTTAGTAGCAAAGTAGTATGATAATAAAGGTAACAGTGGCAAAAGTAAAGATAATAGTTTTGTAGTAATTGTAACAGTAGCAACGGTAAAGTAAATAAGTGAAGCACAATATGTGAAGAGCTCGTTGGCATTGGATCAGTGATGGATAATTATGTCGGATGCGATTCCTCATGTAATAGCTATAACATAGGGTGACACATAACTAGCTCCAGTTCATCAATGTAATGTAGGCATGTATTCCGTATATAGTCATACGTGCTTATGTAAAAGAACTTGCATGACATCTTTTGTCCTACCCTCCTATGGCGGCGGGGTCCTAGCAGAAACTAAGGGATATTAAGGCCTCCTTTTAATAGAGAACCGGAAAAAAGAATTAGCACATAGTGAATACATGAACTCCTCAAACTACGGTCATCACCGAGAAGTATCCCGATTATTGTCACTTCAGGGTTGTCGGATCATAACACATAATAGGTGACTATAGACTTGCAAGATAGGATCAAGAACACACATATATTCATGAAAACATAATTGGTTCAGATATGAAATCATGGCACTCGGGCCCTAGTGACAAGCATTAAGCATAGCAAAGTCATAGCAACATCAATCTCAGAACATAGTGGATACTACGGATCAAACCCTAACAAAACTAACTTGATTACATGGTAAATCTCATCCAACCCATCACCGTCCAGCAAGCCTACGATGGAATTACTCACACATGGCGCTGATCATCGTGAAATTGGTGATGGAGGATGGTTGATGATGACGACAGCGACGAATCCCCATCTCCGGAGCCCCAAACGGAATCTAAATCAACCCTCCCGAGAGAGATTAGGGCTTGGCGGCGGCTCCGTGTCATAAAACGCGATGAAACTTTCTCTCTGATTTTTCTCTACGTGAAACGGATTATATGGAGTTGGAGTTAAGGTTGGTGGAGCGTCAGGGGGCCCACGAGACAGGGGGCGCGCTCAGGGGGAAGGGCGCGCCCCCACCCTCATGGACAGGGTGTGGCCCCTGGTCTTGATTCTTTCGCCAATATTTTTTATATTTTCCAAAACTTATCTCCGTGGATTTTCACGTCATCCCGAGAACTTTTGTTTTCTGCACATTAAACAACATCATGGCAGTTCTGCTGAAGACAACGTCAGTCCGGGTTAGTTTCATTCAAATCATGCAAGTTAGAGTCCAAAACAAGGGCAAAAGTGTTTGGAAAAGTAGATACGTTGGAGACGTATCAACTCCCCCAAGCTTAAACCTTTGCTTGTCCTCAAGCAATTCAATTGATAAACTGAAAGTGATAAAGAAAAACTTGTACAAACTCTATTTGCTCTTGTTGTTGTAAATATGTAAAGCCAGCATTCACGTTTTCAGCAAGTATTATGAACTAACCATACTCACAATAACACTTAGGTCTCACAATTACTCATATCAATGGCATAATCAGCTAGCGAGCAATAATAATAAAACTTGGATGACAACACTTTCTCAAAACAATCATAATATGGTAGAACAAAATGGTATCTCGCTAGCCCTTTCTGAGACCACAAAACATAAATGCAGAGCACCTTTAAAGATCAAGGACTGGCTAAACATTGTAATTCATGGTAAAAGAGATCCAGTCAAGTCATACCCAATATAAACCAATAATAATGAATGCAAATGACAATGTGCTCTCCAGCGGGTGCTTTTTAATAAGAAGGTGATGACTCATAATAAAAGTAAATAGATAGGCCCTTCGTAGAGGGAAGCAGGGATTTGTAGAGGTGCCAGAGCTCGGTTTTAAAATAGAGATGAATAACATTTTGAGCGGCATACTTTCACTGTCAACGCAAAAACTATGAGATGGCTATATCTTCCATACTACATGCATTATAGGCAGTTCCCAAACAGAATGGTAAAAGTTTATACTCCCGCACCACCAACAAGCATCAATCCATGGCTTGCTCGAAACAACGAGTGCCTCCAACTAACAACAACCCTGGGGGAGTTTTGTTTAATTATGTTGATTTACTTTGATCTTTTTGGATCATGGGACTGGGCATCCAGGTTACCGGCCCTTTCTCATGAATGAGGAGCGGATTCCACTCCTCTTGAGAATAACCCACCTAGCATGGAAGATACAGGCAACCCTAGTTGAAACATGAGCTGCTAGAGCATACAAAATAGAATTTTATTTGAAGGTTTGGAGTTTGTCACATACAAATTTACTTGGAACAGCAGGTAAATACCGCATATAGGAAGGTATGGTGGACTCATATGGAATAACTTTGGGGTTTAAGGAGTTTGGATGCACAAGCAGTATTCCCGCTTAGTACAGGTGAAGGCTAGCAAAAGACTGGGAAGCGACCAACTGAGAGAGCGACAACAGTCATGAACATGCATTAAAATTAATTCACACCAAGTACAAGCATGAGTAGGATATAATCCACCATGAACATAAATATCGTGAAGGCTATGTTGATTTGTTCTCAACTATATGCGTGAACATGTGCCAAGTCGAGTCACTCAATTCATTCAAAAGAGGATACCATCCCATCATATCACATCATAATCATTTTAATAGCATGCTGGCACGCAAGGTAAACCATTATAACTCATAGCTAATCAAGCATGGCACAAGCAACTATAATCTCTAAATGTCATTTGATACGTCTCCAACGTATCTATAATTTTTGATTGCTCCATGCTACTTTATCTACTGTTTTGGACTATATTGGGCTTTATTTTGCACTTTTATATTACTTTTGGGACTAACCTACTAACCGGAGGCCCAGCCCAGAATTGCTGTTTTTTTGCCTTTTTCAGTATTTCGAAGAAACAGAATATCAAACGGAGTCCAAACGAAATGAAACCTTCGGGATCGTGATTTTCCAACCGAACGTGATCCAGGAGACTTGGACCCTACTCCAAGTAGAGCCCGAGGAGGTCACGAGGGTGGAGAGTGCCCCCCTGGGCGCGCACCTTCCTCTTGGGCCCCTTGGAGCTCCACCGACGTACTCCTTCCTCCTATATATACCTATGTATCCCCGAACGATCAGAACAGGAGCCAAAAACCTAATTCCACCGCCGCAACCTTCTGTATCCACGAGATCCCATCTTGGGGCCTGTTCCGGAGCTCCGCCGGAGGGGGCATCCACCATGGAGGGCTTCTACATCATCACCATAGCCCCTCCGATGAAGTGTGAGTAGTTTACTTCAGACCTTCGGGTCCATAGCTAGTAGCTAGATGGCTTCTTGTCTCTTTTTGGATCTCAATACAATGTTCTCCCCCTCTCTCGTGGAGATCTATTCGATGTAATCTTCTTTTTGCGGTGTGTTTGTTGAGACCGATGAATTGTGGGTTTATGATCCAGTATGATCTATGGAAAATATTTGAATCTTCTCTGAATTCTTTTATGTATGATTGAGTTATCTTTGCAAGTCTCTTCGAATTATCCTTTTTGGTTTGGCCAACTAGATGGGTAGTTCTTGCAATGGGAGAAGTGCTTAGCTTTGGGTTCAATCTTGCGGTGTCCTTTCCCAGTGACAGAAGGGGCAGCAAGGCACGTATTGTATTGTTGCCATCGAGGATAACAAGATGGTTTTTTTTATCATATTGCATGAATTTATCCCTCTACATCATGTCATCTTGCTTACGGCGTTACTCTGTTTTAACTTAATACTCTAGATGCATGCTGGATAGCGGTCGATGAGTGGAGTAATAGTAGTAGATGCAGAATCGTTTCGATCTACTTGCCACGGACGTGATGCCTATATACATGATCATTGCCTAGATATGCTCATAACTATGCTCAATTCTGTCAATTGCTCAACAGTAATTTGTTCACCCACCGTAGAATATCTATGCTCTTAAGAGAAGCCACTAGTGAAAACTTTGGCCCCGGGGTCTATTCTCATCATATCAATCTCTATCACTTTATTTACTTGCTTTGTTTTCACTTTGCCTTTACTTTTTACTTTGCATCTATCTATCAAAAATACCAAAAATATTATCTCTATCAGATCTCACTCTCGTAAGTGACCGTGAAGGGATTGACAACCCCTAAGCGTTGGTTGCGAGTTGCTATCGTTTTGTGTAGGTACGAGGGACTTGTGCGTGGTCTCCTACTGGATTGACACCTTGGTTCTCAAAAACTGAGGGAAATACTTACGCTACTTTGCTGCATCATCCTCTCCTCTTCGGGGAAATCCAATGCAGTGCTCAAGAGGTAGCAAGAAGAATTTCTCGCGCCGTTGCCGTGGAGGCTCACGCAAGCAAGTCAACCATACCAAGTACCCATCGCAATCCCTATCTCTCACATTACATTATTTGCCATTTGCCTCTCGTTTTCCTCTCCCCCACTTCACCCTTGCCGTTTTATTTGCCCTCTCTTTCCCAATCTCCTCCTCTCTTTCCCGTTTGCGTTTTTCCCTTTGCCTTTCTGTTTGCTTGTGTGTTGGACTACTTGTTGCCATGGCGCAAGATAATACCAAATTGTGTGATTTCTCGAATACCAATAATAATGATTTCCTTAGTACTCCGATTGCTCCTCTTAATAATGATGAGTCTTGTGAAATCAATACCGCTTTGTCGAATCTTGTTATGAAATATCAATTCGCTGGCCTTCCTAGTGAACATGCCGCTACTCATCTAAACAATTTTGTTGATTTGTGTGATATGCAAAAGAAGAAAGATACGGATAACAATATTGTCAAATTGAAGTTATTTCCGTTTTCACTTAGAGATCGTGCTAAAGTTTGGTTTTCATCTTTGCCTAAAAATAGTATTGATTCTTGGAACAAGTGCAAAGATGCTTTTATCTCTAAGTATTTTCCTCCCGCTAAGATTATCACTCTTAGGAACGATATTATGAATTTTAAACAACTTGGTCATGAGCATGTTGTCCAATCTTGGGAAAGAATGAAATTAATGCTTTGCAATTGCGCTACTCATGGTTTGAATTTATGGATGATCATACAAAATTTTTATGCCGGATTGAATTTTGCTTCTAGAAATCTTTTAGATTCGGCCGCGGGAGGCACTTTTATGGAAATTACATTAGGGGATGCTACCAAATCGCTTGATAATATTATGGCTAATTATTCTCAATGGCACACCGAAAGATCTTCTAGTAAGAAAGTGCATGCTATAGAAGAAATCAATGTTTTGAGTGAAAAGATGGATGAACTTATGAAGATGTTTGCTCCTAAAAATACTCCTCTTGATCCCAATGATATGCTTTTATCTACTTTGCTTGAGAATAATAATGAATCTATGGATGTGAATTTTGTTGGTAGGAATAGTTTTGGAAACAACGCTTATAGAGGGAATTTTAATCCTAGGCCTTATCCTAGTAATCCTTCTAATAATTATGGAAATTCCTACAATAACTCTTATGGAAATTCTAATAAGATGTCCTCTAAATTTGAGAGTAGTGTTAAAGAGTTTATGAATTCACAAAAGAATTCTAATGCTTTGCTTGAAGAGAAATTGCTTAAAGTTGATGATTTGGCTAGGAACGTTGATAGAATTTCTCTTGAAATTGATTCTTTAAAGCTTAGATCTATTCCTCCTCAGCATGATATCAATGAGTCTCTCAAAGCAATGAGAATTTCCATTGACGAGTGCAAGGAAAGAACCGCTAGGATGCGTGCTTCCAAAGATGCCTTTATTAAAGTGTGTTCTTCCAATCCCTATGAAAATCAAGATGAAGATCTAAAAGTTATTGATGTGTCCCCCATTAAATCGTTGTTCTGCAATATGAATCTTGATGAATCTGAATATGATCTTCCTTTACCTAGAAAGCGTTTTAAGAATTCGGAGTTTCTAGATCTTGATGATGAAATTGATGAAAGTGGGATTGAAATAAATAAAAACTATGATGTTGCTAAACCCACTATTTTGGATCTCCAAAAAATTGCTCTTTGATTGGTTGTATTTCCTTGTTGCAATCCGTGCTAGATTCTCCTCATGCTTATAGTCAAAATAAGGCCTTTACCGAACATATTGTTGATGCTTTGATGCAATCTTATGAAGAAAAACTTGAGTTGAAACTTTCTATCCCTAGAAAACTCTATGATGAATGGGAACCTACTATTAAAACTAAAATTAAAGATTTTGAGTTTTATGCTTTGTGTGATTTGGGTGCTAGTGTCTCTACTATACCCAAAACTTTATGTCATTTGCTAGATTTCCGTGATTTTGATGATTGCTCTCTAAACTTGCATCTTGCGGATTCCACTATTAAAAAGCCTATGGGAAGAATTAATGATGTTCTTATTGTTGCAAATAGGAATTATGTGCCCGTAGATTTTATCGTTCTTGATATAGATTGCAATCCTTCATGTCCTATTATTCTTGGTAGACCTTTCCTTAGAACGATTGGTGCAATTATTGATATGAAGGAAGGAAATATTAGATTCCAATTTCCCTTAAAGAATGGTATGGAACACTTCCCTGGAAAGAAAATAAAATTACCATATGAATCTATCATGAGAGCCACTTATGGATTGCCTACCAAAGATGACAATACCTAGATCTATCCTTGCTTTTATGCCTAGCTAGGGGCGTTAAACGATAGCGCTTGTTGGGAGGCAACCCAATTTTATTTTGTGTTTTGTGTTTTTTGTTTTTTCTTCTGTTTAGGAATAAATAATCCATCTAGCCTCTGTTTGGATGTGGTTTTATGTTTCAATTAGTGTTTGTGCCAAGTAGAACCTATAGGATAACCTACGATGGTAGTTGATTTGATTCTGCTGAAAAACAGAAACTTTGCACGCACGAATTTAGTTATGATAAATCACAGGAACGTGATTTTGCGTTGATTCTTTTTGCTTATAATCAATAAACAAATTGTACAGGACTTCCTATTTTGGTAGAATTTTTAGAGTTCCATAAGTTTGCGTTAGTTACAGATTTCTACAGACTGTTCTATTTTTGACAGATTCAGTTTTTCGTGTGTTGTTTGCTTATTTTGATGAATCTATGGCTAGTAAATTAGTTTATAAACCATATAGAAGTTGGAATGCATTAGGTTTAACACCAATATAAATAAAGAATGAGTTCATTACAGTACCTTGAAGTAGTCTTTTGTTTTCTTTCTCTAACGGAGCTCACGAGATTTCTGTTGAGTTTTGTGTTGTGAAGTTTTCAAGTTTTGGGTGAATTCTTTTGATGGATTATGGAACAAGGAGTGGCAAGAGCCTAAGCTTGGGGATGCCCATGGCACCCTCAAGATAATCCAAGGACACTAAAAAGTCAAAGATTGGGGATGCCCCGGAAGGCATCCCCTCTTTCGTCCACTTCCATCGGTAATTTACTTGGAGCTATATTTTTATTCACCAACATGATATGTGTTTTGCTTGGAGCGTCTTGTATTATTTGTGTATTTGTTTGTTAGTCTACCACAATCATCCTTTCTGTACACATCTTTTGGGAGAGCCATACATGATTTGGAATTTGTTAGAATACTCTATGTGCTTCACTTATATCTTTTGAGCTTTATAGTTTTGCTCATAGTGCTTCACTTATATCTTTTGAGCGTGATAATTTTTGCTCTAGTACTTCACTTAGATATTTTAGAGCACGGTGGTGGATTTGTTTTAAAGAAACTATTGATCTCTCATGCTTCACTTAGATTATTTTGAGAGTCTTTAATAGCATGGTAATTTGCTTAATGTTAATATACTTGGTGTTCAAGATATGTGAAACTTTCTTTTGAGTGAATTGAATACTAAGATAAGTTTGATGCTTGATAATTTTTTTGAGATATGGAGGTGATAATATCAAAGTCGTGCTAGTTGGGTGATTATGAATTTGATAAATACTTGTGTTGAAGTTTGCAAGTCCCGTAGCATGCACGTATGGTTAAAGTTGTGTAACAAATTTGAAACATGAAGTGTACCTGGCTTGTGCATCCTTATGAGTGGCGGTCGGGGACGAGCGATGGTCTTTTCCTACCAATCCATCCCCCTAGGAGCATGTGCGTAGTACTTGAATTTTTGATGACTTCTAAATTTTTACAATAAGTATATGAGTTCTTTTGACTAATGTTGAGTCCATGGATTATACGCACTAGCCTCTTCGGTACCGTGCATTGCCCTTTCTCACCTTGAGAGTTGGCGCAAACTTCGCCGGTGCATCCAAACCCCGTGATACGATATACTCTATCACACATAAACCTCCTTATATCTTCCTCAAAACAGCCACCATACCTACCTATCATGGCATTTCCATAGCCATTCCGAGATATATTGCCATGCAACTTCCACCATCATCATCATGACATACATTACTTTTGTCATATTGCCATTGCATGATCTTGTAGTTGACATCATATTTGTGGCAAAGCCACCATGCATTATTTTCCATACATGTCACTCTTAATTCATTCCACCATCCCGGTACACCGCCGGAGGCATTTATATAGAGTCATATCTTGTTCTAAGTTTCGAGTTGTAATTCTTATGTTGTAATCAATAGAAGTGTGATGATCATCATTATTAGAGCATTGCCCAAAAAAAGAGAAAATAAAAAAGGGGAATGCTACTATCTCTTTTTTCACACTTGTGCTTCAAAGTAGCACCTTGTTCTTCATGTAGCGAGTCTCATATATTGTGCTTCAAAGTAGCACCTTGTTCCTCATGTAGTGAGTCTCATAAGTTGTCTTTTTATACTAGTGGAAATTTTTCATTATAGAACTTGGCTTGTATATTCCTACGATGGGCTTCCTAAAATGCCCTAGGTCTTCGTGAGCAAGCGAGTTGGATGCACACCCACTAGTTTTCTTTTGTTGAGCATTCATAGCTCTAGTGCATCCGTTGCATGGCAATCCCTACTCCTCATGTTGACATCAATTGATGGGCATCTCCATAGCCCGTTGATTAGCCTCGTCAATGTGAGACTTTCTCCTTTTTGTCTTCTCCACACAATCCCCATCATCATATTCTATTCCACCCATAGTTCTATATCCATGGCTCACGCTCATGTATTGCGTGAAGGTTGAAAAAGTTTGAGATTATTTAAGTATGAAACAATTGCTTGGCTTGCCATTGGGGGTATAGAAGTTGGGAACATCTTTGTGTGACGAAAATGAAGCATAGCCTAACTATATGATTTTGTAGGGATGAACTTTCTTTTGCCATGTTATTTTGAGAAGACATGATTGCTTTGATTAGTATGCTTGAAATATTATTATTTTTGTGTCAATATGAACTTTTGTCTTGAATCTTTCGGATCTGAATATTCATATCACAATTAAGAAGATTTACATTGAAATTATGCCAAAGTATCACTCCGCATCAAAAATTCTTTTTTATCATTTACCTACTCGAGGACGAGTAGGAATTAAGCTTGGGGATGCCTGATACGTCTCCAACGTATCTATAATTTTTGATTGCTCCGTGCTACTTTATCTACTGTTTTGGACTATATTGGGCTTTATTTTCCACTTTTATATTACTTTTGGGACTAACCTACTAACCGGAGGCCTAGCCCAGAATTGTTGTTTTTTGCCTTTTTTAGTATTTCGAAGAAACAGAATATCAAACGGAGTCCAAACGGAATGAAACCTTCGGGATCGTGATTTTCCAACAGAACGTGATCCAGGAGACTTGGACCCTACTCCAAGTAGTGCCCGAGGAGGTCTTGAGGGTGGAGGGCGCGCCCCCTGGGTGCGGCCCTCTACCTCGTGGGCCCCTCGGAGCTCCACTGACGTACTCCTTCCTCCTATATATACCTACGTATCCCCGAACGATCAGAACAGGATCCAAAAACCTAATTCCACCGCCGCAACCTTCTGTATCCACGAGATCCCTTCTTGCGGCCTGTTCTGGAGCTCCGCCGGAGGGGGTATCCACCATGGAGGGCATCTACATCATCACCAGAGCCCCTCCGATGAAGTGTGAGTAGTTTACTTCAGACCTTCGGGTCCATAGCTAGTAGCTAGATGGATTCTTGTCTCTTTTTGGATCTCAATGCAATGTTCTCCCCCTCTCTCGTGGAGATCTATTCGATGTAATCTTCTTTTTGCGGTGTGTTTGTTGAGACCGATGAATTGTGGGTTTATGATCCAGTATTATCTATGGAAAATATTTGAATCTTCTCTGAATTCTTTTATGTATGATTGAGTTATCTTTGCAAGTCTCTTCGAATTATCCTTTTTGGTTTTGCCAAACTAGATTGGTAGTTCTTGCAATGGGAGAAGTGCTTAGCTTTGGGTTCAATCTTGCGGTGTCCTTTCCCAGTGACAGAAGGGGCAGCAAGGCACGTATTGTATTGTTGCCATCGAGGATAACAAGATGGGGTTTTTATCATATTGCATGAATTTATCCCTCTACATCATGTCATCTTTCTTACGGCGTTACTCTGTTTTAACTTAATACTCTAGATGCATGCTGGATAGCGGTCGATGAGTGGAGTAAAAGTAGTAGATGCAGAATCGTTTCGATCTACTTCTTTTGGATGTGATGCCTATATACATGATCATTGCCTAGATATGCTCATAACTATGCTCAATTCTGTCAATTGCTCAATAGTAATTTGTTCTCCCACCGTAGGATATCTATGCTCTTGAGAGAAGCCACTAGTGAAACCTATGGCTCCCGGGTCTATTCTCATCATATCAATTTCTATCACTTTATTTACTTGCTTTGTTTTTACTTTGCCTTTACTTTTTACTTTGCATCTATCTATCAAAAATACCAAAAATATTATCTCTATCAGATCTCACTCTCGTAAGTGACCGTGAAGGGATTGACAACCCCTAAGCGTTGGTTGCGAGTTGCTATCATTTTGTGTAGGTACGAGGGACTTGTGTGTGGTCTCCTACTGGATTGATACATTGGTTCTCAAAAACTGAGGGAAATACTTACGCTACTTTGCTGCATCATCCTCTCCTCTTCGGGGAAATCCAACGCAGTGCTCAAGAGGTAGCATCATTGCAAATATGTTTACTTCATAATAAGCTGAATCAAGAACGATGAACTCATCATATTTACAAAAACAAGAGAGGTCGAGTTCATACCAGCTTTTCTCATCTCAATCAGTCCATCATATATCATTATTATTGCCTTTCAGTTGCATGACCGAACGATGTGTTTAATAATAATAGTGCACGTGCATTGGACTATGCTGCAATCTGCAAACATTCAACTCAAGAGAGAAGACAAGGTAATATGGGCTCTAAGTTAAATAATCATGCATATGAGAGCCACTAAGCATTTTCAATATAGTCTTCTACTCTCGACCCCAAAGGAAAGAAAAGAAAATAAAACTATTTACACGGGAAAGCTCCCAACAAGTAAAAAGAAGAACGAGAAATCTTTTTGGGTTTTCATTTTAATTACTACTACAAGCATGGAAATTAAACTAACTAATTTTTTTGGTTTTTCTTAAGGTTTATCAAACACACAAGAAGAAAGCTAGAAAAAGAAATTAAACTGGCATGGATAATACAATGAAAGAGTATGAGCACCGATGACTAGAATAGTGTGTGAACATGAATGTAAAGTCGGTGAGAAATACGTACTCCCCCAAGCTTAGGCTTTTTGCCTAAGTTGGTCTACTGCCAAGGACCGCGGCTACTCTCCCCGGTGTACCGAGGAGTGAAATCAGGATACCACTGGCTAGCCATCTCCGCCAGATCCCACTGGTAAGATGATGCACGATAAGGGTCCAGTGAAGGTTCCGGCTCAGGTTCATGCTCTGGAGTGGATGCTTGGCCTCGATGAGTGTACACCTCTTCCAGCGTGACAAGATAATTAACTACAGTCAAATCAAACAACAGAGGCGCAGGCAGAATAATAGTCTCATTGTGTTTCTTATTAAATCACAAGTTATATAGAAGCATCTTATCTTCGTTGTCAACAATAAACTCATGCGCTACCATGATCCTGTAATCTAAAATGTAAGGAGGCAATATTGTCTCCTCTTTCTCATGGTGTCTAATGGGTATCCAAAAATGTCGAGCAAGACATCCAGCATAGATACCTCCAAAGATGGGGCCCTTCGTACGGTTCAGGCCTAGCCGTTTAGAAATAACGGCACCCATACTAAAACTATTATCATTAAACAAGGCATGGAATAGAATAATAATATCAGGAACACTGAAGTTTCCACTATTTCCATGACCAATTAAGCATCTACTAGCAAATAAGGCAAAGTAGCGTAAAACAGGAAAGTGTATGCTAGAGATTCTCACATCGAAACCCTTCTTTGGACCCCCTACAGTAAGGGTGTTAATAAAGCCATCCACATCTTTACGACATGGTTCATCAAATTTGCCCTCAAAGGGTATTCTACATACCGTGCAAAAATCACGTAAAGACATTTTCTTGAATTCATCATATAAATGAAATGACACTGATGGAGGTGAATTCTTAGGATAAAAATAAAAGTTTTGCACGAAAGTATTGGTGAGTAAGAGATACTGATTGATCTGGTCGTGGAGGAAGTCGGTGAGGCCTGCGTTTTCAATCAAGGAATAAAAGTCTTCATAAATCCCGGCTTCTCTTAAGAAATTATCACATGGCCATTCACACGGCTGTACTTTCGCTATGCGAGGAAGATTATACTTGGCCTTTTCCTTCTCTTTAGCTTGTTTTTCTTGTGAGCTTCGGCTAGAAGAGCCCCTCAAAAATCTCCTTAACATTTTCTGAAAATTTCTGAAATTTTAGTAACTTCAAAATAAAAGTGAATAAAACTAAACAAGATTGGTAACAACTACTCCTACAAGTGCCTAGAGCCTATATCATGCATTAGAATTACTTGGGACCTCATAAATTTGACATGCAAGCTCAACAGGGTCACCTATGTAGCAAGAATTTGCAATGAATAAAGCACTAGAACAAAAACTAACTGGACCAATGGAGGAGTCACATACCAAGCAACAATCTCCCAAAGCAGTTTTGTGAATGGAGCTTTGAGCAAGGAGATCGAAAATCACAGCAAAATGAGCTAGAACTCGTGCTTGAGCTAGATGGGGATTTTTTGGGAAGAAGATGGAGTGTGTGGGTGCAGGAATAAGTGGAGGGGGCCACCATGGGCCCATGAGACAGGGGGCGTGCCCAGGGGGTGTGGGCGTGCCCTCCACCCTCGTGTCCTGGTGCTTGCCCCTCCTACAGTGTTTTCAGTGCCTAAAATCCTCAAATATTCCATAAAAAACCATACTAAATTTGCAGGGCATTTGGGTCACTTTTATTTTCGGGATATTTTTTATTGCATGGATAAATCAGAAAACAAATAGATAATACTATTTTTTTATTTATTCTAAATAACAGAAAGTAAAAAGAGGGTACAGAAGGTTGTGCCTTCTACTTTCATCCATCTCATGATCATCAAAATGAATCCACTAACAAGGTTGGTCAAGTCTTGTTAACAAACTCATTCCGAATAACACGGAACCAGAGAAATTTCGAATAACACTAGGTTACCTCAACGGGGATATGAACATCCCCAATAACAAGAATATCATATTTTTTCTTGATAGTAGGAAGAGGAAATTCAAAACCTCCAATAATGATAGTTGGAACATTTCCAAGAGAATTTATGTTATGAACTTGAGATTGTTTCCTCGAAAAGTGTACCGTATGCTCATTACCATTAACATGAAAAGTGACATTGCCTTAGTTGCAATCAACAACATCCCCTACAATATTCAAAAAGGGTCTACCAAGGATAATCGACATACTATCGTCCTCGGGAATATCAAGAATAACAAAGTCCGTTAAGATAGTGACATTTGCAACCACAACAGGCACATCCTCACAAATGCCGATAGGTATAACAGTTGATTTATCAGCCATTTGCAAAGATATTTCAGTAGGTGTCAACTTATTCAATTCAAGTCTACGATATAAAGAGAAAGGCATAACACTAACACCGGCTCCAAGATCACATAAAGCAGTTTTAACATAGATTCTTTTAATGGAGCATGGTATGGTTGTTACCCCTGGATCTCCAAGTTTCTTTGGTATTCCACCCTTAAAAGTATAATTAGCAAGCATGGTGGAAATTTCTGCTTCCGGTATCTTTCTTTTATTTGTAATGATATCCTTCATATACTTAGCATAAGGATTTACTTTAAGCATATCAGTCAAGCGCATACGTAAGAAGATAGGTCTAATCATTTCAGCAAAGCGCTCAAAATCCTCATCATCCTTTGTCTTGGATGGTTTAGGAGGAAAGGACATGGGTTTCTGAACCCATTGTTCTCTTTCTCTACCATGCTTCCTAGCAACGAAGTCTCTTTTGTCATAACGTTGATTCTTTGATTGTGGGTTATCAAGATCAACAATAGGTTCAATTTCTACCTCATTATTTTTGCTAGGTTGAGCATCAACATGAACATTATCACTAGGTCATGTTCATCACCTGATTGTGTTTCAACATCAGAAATAGAAATATCATTGGGATTCTCAGGTGTGTCTACAACAGGTTCACTAGAAGCATGCAAAGTCCTATCATTTTTCTTTTTCTTATTTTTAGAAGAACTAGGTGCATCTAAATTATTTCTCTGAGAATCCTGCTCGATTCTCTTAGGGTGGCCTTCAGGATACAAAGGTTCATGAGTCATTCTACCAGTTCTAGTATCCACTCTAACAGCAAAATCATGTTTATTATTTAATTCATCAAGCAAATCATTTTGAGCTTTAAGTACTTACTCAGCTTGAGTGGCGACCATAGAAGCATATTTGCTAATGAGTTTAAATTCACCTTTAACTCTAGCCATATAATCACTCAAGCGTCCTATCTCGAAAGCATTATTATTTAATTCTCTACCAACATAAGCATTAAAACTTTCTTGCCAAGCCATAAAGTCATCAAATTCATCTAAGCATGGGCTATGAAATTTGGTAGAGGGTATTTCAACTTTATCATATCTATAGAGAGAATTTACCTTTACTACCTATGACAGGTTATCAAGACAATGTGGTACTTCAACAGACGGTATATTAAGACCATGTATTTCTTCAATAGGAGGTAAATTCTTAACATCTTCAGCTTTAATACCTTTTTCTTTCATTGATTTCTTTGCCTCTTGCATATCTTCAGGACTGAGAAATAGAACACCTCTCTTATTCGGAGTGGGTTTAGCAATAGGCTCAGGAGTTGGCTCAATTGGTTCGGGAACTGCCTCAGGAATTGGCTCAGAGAGAGTCCAATTATTTTCATTAGTCAACGTATTATTCAATAGTAATTCAGCTTCGTCGACTGTTCTTTCCCTGAAAACACAACCAGCACAACTATCCAAGTAGTCCTTGGAAGCATCGGTTAGTCCATTATAAAAGATATCAAGCATTTCATTTTTCTTAAGAGGATGATCAGGCAAAGCATTAAATAATCGAAGAAGCCTCCCCCAAGCTTGTGGGAGACTCTCTTCTTTGATTTGCACAAAATTATATATTTCCTGCAAGGCAGCTTGTTTCTTATGAGCAAAGAAATATTTAGCAGAGAAGTAATAAATCATATCCTGGGGACTACGCACACAACCAGGATCAAGAGAATTAAACAAAGTTTTAGCATCACCCTTTAATGAGAACGGAAATATCTTAAGGATATAATAATAGCGAGACTTCTCATCATTAGTAAACAGGGTGGCTATATCATTTAACTTGGTAAGATGTGCCACAACAGTTCCAGATTAAAGGCCAAAAAGGATCAAATTCAACTAAAGTAATAATCTCAGGATCAACAGAGAATTCTAATCCTTATCAGTAACACAAATAGGTGAAGTAGCAAAAGCAGGGTCAGGTTTCATTCTAGCATTAAGAGATTGCTACTTACATTTAGCTAATAACTTCTTAAGATCATATCTATCTTTGCAAGCAAAGATAGCTCTAGAAGCTTCCTCATCCATAACATAACCCTCAGGAACAACAGGAAATTCATAATCAGGGGGAGAACTTTCATCATCACTATCATCAATAATAGCATCTTCAATAATTTCATTCTCTCTAGCCCTAGCAAGTTGTTCATCAAGAAATTCACCTAATGGCAAAGTAGTATCACGCACAGAAGTAGTTTCATCATAAGTATCATGCATAGTAGAAGTGGCATCATCAATAACATGCGACATATCAGAATTCATAGCAGTAGCAAGTTTAGGTGTCGCAAGGATACTCAAAATAGAAGGAGAATCTAGTGCGAAGCTAGATGGCAGTTCCTCACCTCCCCTCGTAGTTGAGGGATAAATCGTAGTTTTCGCGTCTTTCAAGTTCTTCATAGTGATCAACAGATATAAATCTCTAGTGACACAAAGAATAGAGCTATTCTTCCCAGGCAACAGCGCCAGAAATTAGTCTTGATAACCCACAAGTATAGGGGATTGCAACAGTTTTCGAGGGTAGAGTATTCAACCCAAATTTATTGATTCGACACAAGGGGAGCCAAAGAATATTCTCAAGTATTAGCAGTTGAGTTGTCAATTCAACCACACCTGGATAACTTAGTATCCACAACAAAGTATTTAGTAGCAAAGTAGTATGATAGTAATTGTAACAGTGGCAAAATTAAAGATAGCAGTTTTGTAGTAATTGTAACAGTAGCAACGGAAAAGTAAATAAGCAAAGCACAATATGTGAAAAGCTCGTAGGCATTGGATCAGTGATGGATAATTATGTCGGATGCGATTCCTCATGTAATAGCTATAACATAGGGTGACACATAACTAGCTCCAGTTCATCAATGTAATGTAGGCATGTATTCCGTATATAGTCATACGTGCTTATGTAAAAGAACTTGCATGACATCTTTTGTCCTACCCTCCTGTGGCAGCGGGGTCCTAGCGGAAACTAAGGGATATTAAGGCCTCCTTTTAATAGAGAACCGGAACAAAGCATTAGCACATAGTGAATACATGAACTCCTCAAACTACGGTCATCACCGAGAAGTATCCCGATTATTGTCACTTCAGGGTTGTCGGATCATAACACATAATAGGTGACTATAGACTTGCAAGATAGGATCAAGAACACACATATATTCATGAAAACATAATTGGTTCAGATCTGAAATCATGGCACTCGGGCCCTAGTGACAAGCATTAAGCATAGCAAAGTCATAGCAACATCAATCTCAGAACATAGTGGATACTAGGGATTAAACCCTAACAAAACTAACTTGATTACATGGTAAATCTCATCCAACCCATCATCGTCCAGCAACCCTACGATGGAATTACTCACGCACGGCGGTGAGCATCATGAAATTGGTGATGGAGGATGGTTGATGATGATGACGGCGATGAATCCTCCTCTCCAGAGCCCTGAACGGACTCCAGATCATCCCCCCCGAGAGAGATTAGGGCTTGGCGGTGGCTCCGTTTCGTAAAAAGCGATGAAACTTTCTCTCTGATTTTTCTCTCCACGAAACGGAATATATGGAGTTGGAGTTGAGGTCGGTTGACCGTTAGGGGGCCCACGAGACAGGGGGACGCGCCCAGGGGGGAGGGCGCGCCCCCACCCTCGTGGACAGGGTGTGGGCCCCCTGGTCTTGATTCTTTCGCCAATATTTTTTATATTTTCCAAAACTTATCTCCGTGGATTTTCAGGTCATTCTGAGAACTTTTGTTTTCTGCACATTAAACAACATCATGGCAGTTCTGCTAAAAACAGCGTCAGTCCGGGTTAGTTTCATTCAAATCTTGCAAGTTAGAGTCCAAAGCAAGGGCAAAAGTGTTTGGAAAAGTAGATACGTTGGAGACGTATCACTCCTCATATACTATTTCACCTTAGCTAGAGGTCCGTCGCCCCCCTGAATTTCAATTCCTGGTCAGTTGATTCCCAATTAGGGGAAGCATTCCCCGGCGTAATAGGCGCTAGTTCGCCTATTACGCCGGGGAAGCAGCGCCTTGGTGTTTATCTTAGGGGCCTAGAGCTACTGGCACCTGATCTGGAGGTCGGCCGGGATTAAAGGGATGGCCTGGGGGCGCTGCCAAGCACGGCGGTGGTGTGAGGTCGAGGGGAGTGCGGGGCGGCGGAGGCAGGGGTCTGGGCCGGTGGTCGCTGGCGGTTCGAGAAAGATCGTCAACGGTGACTGGCGGGAGGTAGACGAAGTCCATCTGCCCGTTCCTTATAGATCAGACGGTTCATTAAAAACATTGACTAACCTATTTATTTTCAGTCAAATGTTATCTTGATATGACCACATGTGGTGGTGTGCTGGAGGAGTACCTGCATTTCCTGTGCTCATATATTACAAAATCATACGGAGTAGAATATATTTTTGTTTGACATGCAATGTTGTAGAGCTATCATATGTCTCCTGTCATTTATTTTTCAGTCACCTACTATCTACTACTTTTACAGTGCACTAGTTCTGCACACACTTCACCCATACTCTCACTATTGTGTTTTTATGCAAGGGTATTTCAGAGTCTGCCTTCAGAGAAGCAGAAAAGAAAAGAGAGAAGTTGCTCCAGCTTTCTACGCGGGTAAGCACGACACGTTACAGCGCTATAAAGGGTGCAGTGTCAGCAGATGGAGACAGTAAATGTAGCTCTGGAGTTGATGACCTCGCTCGCAATGAACCACCATCCCAGGTGCTTGCTTTAACTTTGCGGTGTCATATGTGGTTGCATGTTCCATATGGTGTCTAGCTTGTATTTGAAAGGCCGAAGTCGGTCTTTATTAAGATAAGGAAAGATATTTTTTACATGAACCACCATCCCATGAGCACCAGAAGACGAATAGCTAGTCAGGGCACTGTACGAGCCAGTGACAAGCCCAACAAAGACAGGCATCACCTGGAAGCCAACTAAAGAGCCGCGATGGTGGCGAAGCAGCCCGCCTCCCACTAGGCTCTCAGGTCCTAGATGATCATGCTCACCACTCCAGCCAGATGTCTAGCTTGTATTGCTTCCAATTTGGTTAAATTGCGTCTGCTTAGCTTACACATTATACCTTTGAATATGACATGCCTTTCTGTTTTTGGTACATACTAGTACATCTGTGTATTAACCATGTTCTTACATCAAACTAATGTTCTTGTGTATCCCTCATCAATCACTTATGATGAGGTAGTCAAGCAAGTGGACTACTCCTCATTTAAAGAATGCAGCGTCGGCCTCCCGACATGATTCTCAAGAAACAGCAAGGCTAGATGAAGTTAGTGAACGTAGCTCTGTAGTTGATTACTGCATTTCCCCTACACTAGAATCACAGGTGCTTGCTCTAACTTGGCAGCGTGATATGTGGTTGCATGTTGCATATGGTGTCTAGATTGTAATTCTTCCAATCTGGTTAAACTGCATGTGCTATTCTGCTTAGCTTATACATTATACCTGTTAATGTGACATGCCTTCCTGTATTTAGTACATAGTACATCTGTCTATTAAGCATGTCCTTACATAAAACTATTGTTTTTTTGTATCCCGCATCAATCAATATGACGAGACACCTTTAGTATATGCAGTGTGATATTAGTTGCATCTTTCATATGATTTATAGCATGCGCTGCTTCTAATTTGTTGAAATTCCATTTATGATGGGACACTTTTAACTTGGCAGAGTCATATTGGTTGCATCTTTCATGTGGTGTCTAGCTTGCATTGCTTCTTATTTGTTGGAATGGTTTCTGCTTAGTTTACACAAACAGTTGTGAACATGCCATGCCGTCTTGTTTTTCGTACATATTCCATCCTGGTATCATGTGTTTTCCTTACATAAAAGTAGTGGTTGTCAGTATCATGCATGAATGAGTTCTGAAGAGAGAATTTTATTGCTTTTTCTTGTTGGTTTTACTTAACAATTCAAAATCAATAAAGTGGAAGGAAGTTAGCAAGGCAGCGGATAAAGGTGCTCCTTCCAAACGGAGGGCCTCTATAGTTTCTACTCCTCCATCCCCCCAAGATGATTTCCAAGACAACACATGCATAGACACTCAACGTAGCTGTGTTTAGGATGAGCACGCGCGTCTCCCCTAGTGCACCATCACCGGTGCTCCCTCTAACTTGGCACTGTTATATGTGGTTGCATGTTATGTGTGATGTCTAGATTGTATTGCTTCTAATTTTGTTGAATTCCATCTACTTACTTTACACATTATACTTGAATAAGACACGTGTTCCTGTTTCTAGAACATACAATATCTGTCTATCACACCATGTTCTTACATCAAATTACTACTGTTGTGTAACTTGCAACAATCACTTATCATAAGACACGTTTGACTTCGGAGTGTGATATAGGTTACATCTCGCATTCTTTTCTAGCTTGTACTACTAATTTGTTGAAATGGCACTTATGACGAGACAGTTTTAACTTGGTAGAGTGATATTCGTTGCATCTTTCATATGGTGTCTAGCTTTCATTGTTTCTAATTTGTTGAAATGCCTTCTCCTTAGTTTACACATCGTAAGCTGTGAATATGCAATGGCACTAATGACGAGAGACCTTTAACTTGATAGTGTGATGTTGTTTGCATCTTGCATATGATTTATTTCTTGTACTGCTTCACATTTGTTTAACAACATTTATGATTAGACACTGTTAACTTGGCAGAACGATATTTGTAGCATCTTTCATATGGTGTCTACCTTCCATTGCATTGCTTCTAATTTAGTGAAATGTCTTCTGCTTAGTTTACACATCATAGTTCTGGTTATCTCATGCCGTCCTATTTTTCTTACATATTACATCCTCCTATCATGTGGTTGTCTAACATCAAAGTTCAGTTCGTCTGTATCACGCATCAATTTGTTCTGAAGAACTAAATTGTTATTCATTTTTCTTGTCAGCTTGACGTAACATGGCACAGAGAAAGAGGAAGCAAGACAGAACGACAGGGAAAGGGAAGCGGAAGAATCCTGCAGATTCTGCTGGTACTGATGGTGCAATAGAAGGTCAAAGTCCAACGGAAAATTGTACCAATAGGGTATCCCGTGCTACACGAGCTACAGAACAAGCCAAACAGAAACAAATAGCTGCCACCAAACAAGTAGAGATAACCCTAGTTGTTGCAACACCTTCCACAGTACCACCAGCTGCACAATTTACTCGTTGGTCAACTCAGCTAGCAGCACGTTCCCAAGCTCCCTTGCCACTTGACACTACTTCCGAAGCAATCTTGACACAAGATGAGTTGGCAAGATCAGATGAACTTTTTGAGCTTCCACAGCAAGAAGGTAGTTGCTAGAGTCAAGTTACAGTTGCATGCTTCTTTATATGTAGTCTCACAGTTTGATGTACACTAACACTTCCTATGTTTGTTGTTGGACTAGCACCTAGGCGCAAGAGGAAACAAACATCAGGGATAATGCTCGATAGGTTAACTAAGTCCAGAGGAGGAAGAATGGAGATCCGTTTTGAGGCAGGTTTAAAAAGGCCACGTGATGCTACAGAGTCAGCCAAGTTAATATCAGAGGCAACGGTTGCTATTAGGTGTCATGTACGTATCCTCCCAACATGGATTCAGTACATGAATGACAAAGACGAAACCCAGTTCAACACCTTCCTCGACCATTTATCTGTAAGTATGGTTATGTATGGAAACTAGTAATATCGTCTTGCTCTGTCCAATACTTTTTAGGTTGCTGATAATGAGACTCCCATAATTTTCAACAGATCAGATTCAAGTTGGATAGCCAAGATGATGCAACCATACAAGCTTGCACCCATGTTTTCAAGTCTGCTCTGCGACAGTATCGGTATAACTTGAGGAAAACTCACTTTGAAGGCAAGGCTAACAGTGAACTTGCCCAAACATCTCCAGTGGAAAATATATCTGATGAAGACTGGAGAGGCCTCGTTAAACACTAGTCCGATCCGAAGTATCAGGTACATTATATATATGTGATCAGATCACATGTTGAAGTCCTATTTACGCATGTGCCACACAAATCTATCTTCTTGTAGGTGAACTGTTCAAAGAACAAGGCCAACCGTAAGAAAGTGAAATTCCAACAGACGACGGGATCTCGTAGCTATATTGCACACTGCGAGGCTCTTGTAATTAGCTGCTATTTCACTCTTTTTGCTGTACCATATTATCAGATCTATATTGACTTGTTCCAAATGCAGAGAAAGCCCGCAAGGACCAAAAAGTACCTGAACCAAATGCTGCAAAAATCTTCAAGGACTGTCACACCAACAAGAAGAAGGGCATGACTACACCAGTCAAAGCCGCTGTTGTAAGTCCTTAATCCTCATGCCTTTTAACTACTGCATACTCTGACTTGTGCCTTGAACTACATGGTTTGCAAACTATGTCTATTACTCTTTTCAATTTTATACACAATTGTCTTAGCGTATCATTGCACCTTACAAGGTTTAAAAGAGAGGAGCGATGTTCCTTTGATCTTGACCTGTAATCTAGTTCCATGCTGGACTTGCCCACACAATGTTACAATTGCATGTTTGTCTGTTCTCAATTGTTTTGTGATGTGAATGATGTCATACTATGCTTACTGTATTATAAACTTCGTCTCTTTATCCTTAGCCCTCAATACAATGTGAAGAAATAGACAATACATTAGCGATGGCACATGGTCATATGTTTGGAACCTGGTTTTATTATGTACTTTGCAATAAAATAAAACTAATATTTTACATGGGTTCACCAAAATAAGTTCTATATATAGACCAAAGCTATTTTGTTTGGTTATGCCGCCTCCATAATATCTTCTGTTCTGGTACTACTAATGTAAAACCTCAACTTTTCAGTGAGCTATGGAAAAAATGGTGGAACCGCCACCTTCTGAAGGTGGCGAGGCAACTATAACTGCAATGTCAGCTCTTGCTGCAGTGGGTCAGTACCTGTCCAGTAACAGTGCCAAAAGCACATTCCTGGGTAATACTGGGCTGGTTGTAAAGGCAATCTCGTCCAAACTGCCTCATGATCAAGATATGCAAGCTCAAAACAATGTTGTATCTGCGCTCCAAACACAAGTCCATTCCCTAACAGAGACCCTTTGTGAAACAAGGAGAGACATTGTTCGATGTTGTCAACATATGCATGGTTTTGAAACCAGGCTATCAGACATTTGCTATGTTGTTCAGGAGCCTAGGAGAACTGAAGGCGAAGGTTATGGTGCTCCATCGGACAATACAGCATGAAAACTTAACAATCAGGTCAAATGAACAGAGCTTCTGAACTTCTGGTGGTGCATTTATCTGCTAGACTGTTAACTTTTATGCCAACCTTCCTTTTGTTTTATATTTGTAATTTGTTTTGGTGCGATACAAAATTTGTTCTTAACGTGCAGCCACCGGCTAAACAAAACAGCAAGCCATTTTTGTATAGTGTAGGGTGTTCCCTATATTTGCACTGGTGGCGAACTTTGTTGCCCAGTGGATGTAATATGTGTAATAGCCGTGATAGCCTAGCGTAAGTTGCTTGCTTATTTATTTCCTTATTGTCTTGCTTATTTGTTTTCTTGTAGTCAGTGCAGTTCTTTTTCCGCGGTTCGCTAGTGGCCGCAATAACCTATTTTTTAAAACTAGGCCACATTAACCATGGGCTACATATTTATTGTAGTTAACATGGCCTCCTACGGGCCGTAGAAACAATGGGACTTCTATGGGCCATAGAAACAATGGGCCTTCTACGGGGCGTAGAAACAATGGGCCTTATACGGGCCGTAGACACAATGGGCCTTCTACAGGTCGTATCATCAATGGGCCTTCTACGGGCTGTATGATCGGTTGGCCAAACATGGGCGAATAACAGACCACATTATGGCCGTAAATGGGCTAGAGTTGAAATCGTCCGTTCATGGGCCAACCATAACGGGCCGTCGTTAATCCGCCGTATTTGATGATGCTATGAAAACGGCCCAACGTATTATCGGGCCACAAACGAGCCGACTGTAACCACGGGCTGAATTGGCCCACAAGCAGAAAATGACAGTAACGGGCCGTAAGTAAACGAATGCTGGGAATTAGCCGAAGAAAAAATGGGCCCTGAGAAGGCCGAAAGATAACATGGGCTAGAAATGTCCCAACTGAATAATGGGCTGTTAATGGGTATAAAGTGATACACTGTTCATTACGGGCCAGTTTTACTATGGGCCGTTAAGGGGTCAAGGGTTACTAAGGGCCTCATATGGGCCGAAAGACATCATGGGCCATACATGGGTCGGAAGTTAAAATGAGCTG
The DNA here is from genome assembly GCA_963921465.1 of Triticum timopheevii. Lineage (NCBI taxonomy): Eukaryota > Viridiplantae > Streptophyta > Magnoliopsida > Poales > Poaceae > Triticum > Triticum timopheevii. Next base: position 115,037,216 of record OY997270.1, read on the forward strand.
GAATTATATTGGACGGCCCAGATGACGCTACTGGGCCTAATTCCGATAGGCCATAAACGGGTCGTGGGTTAGCGGGCTGTAAATGTGCTATATGCGAACATGCCGTTAACAGGCTTGCCCTGGGCCGGCCCGCCACCTTTTGACCAAGTCAAACGGGCCGGCCTTTTCACAGGAATGGGCCTCTGTTGGGCCGTGCCACGTGTTGATGTATCATAGGCGCTTTGGGTCCAATGAGTGGATGACATCTGTCCCAACGGTGAGCCGACACGTGTTTCCTCCAGCCAATGATGATTTTACACGTGGAAAATCCCCATTGGTCGGGGCTGTTAACGGGTTATCGGATCCAAAACCAGACCCGATAGCTTAACGGCGTTCCGTTACGGTGGATGTCACGTGTCGGTCACCCTTGACGAAAGCACTTCTGTGACGCGCGGTTTATCGTCATGGAAGTGGACACTTCCGTGATGATAATTTTGGTAATGTCATGGAACACTTCTACGACAGCACATGTATGACTATCTTGATTCTGTCATAAATTTGTCATGGATGTACATGCATGACAGAAAACGTGACCTACTGTGACAAACACGTATCATCACAGAAGTGTATTTTTTTGTAGTACGGATACCGAAGGAATACCTTGTGTGCTTTCAAACGTCACAACGTAACTGGGTAATTATAAATATGCTCTACAAGTATCTCTGAAGGTGTTTATTGGGTTGGCATAGATCGAGATTAGGATTTGTCACTCCGAGTATCGGAGAGTTATCTCTGGGCCCTCTCGGTAATGCACATCATAATAAGCCTTGCAAGCAATGTGACTAATGAGTTAGTTACGGGATGATGCATTACAGAATGAGTAAAGAGACTTGCCGATAACGAGATTGAACTAGGTATAGAGATATCGACGATCAAATCTCGGGCAAGTAACATACCGATGACAAAGGGAATAACGTATGTTGTCATTACGGTACGACTGATAAAGATCTTCGTAGAATATGTGCGAACCAATATGAGCATCCAGGTTCCGCTATTGGTTATTGACCGGAGAGGTGTCTCGGTCATGTCTACATAGTTCTCGAACCCGTGGGGTCCACACGCTTAACGTTCAATGACGATTTTGTATTATATGAGTTATGTGATTTGGTGACCAAATGTTGTTCGGGGTCCCGGATGAGATCACGGACATGACAAGGAGTCTCCAAATGGTCGATAGGTAAAGATTCATATATAGGACGATGATATTCGGACACCGGAAGTGTTCCGGGGGTACCGGGTACATATCGGATCACCGGAAGGGGTTCCGGGCACCCTCCCCCCCTCCCCCCCCCCCCCCCCCGACAAAGATTTGGGCCTATTGGGCCAAGAGGGGAAACGCAGCAGCCACCATGGGCTGTTGCACCCCCCATGTAGGCCAAATAGGAAGAGTAAGGAAAGGGGGAAGAGTGAAAGTAAGGGGAGGGATTCGGCCTCCCCCTTCCTTCTCTCCCCACTCCTCTTTCCTTCTCCCTCCGAAAAACAAGGAAGGGGGGATTGGGTGGGAGCCCAAGTAGGATTCGGCCTACTTGGGTGCCCCCCTGGCTGCCTCTTCCCCCCTCCAACCTATATATATGTGGGTAGGGGGGGCGCCTAGAACACACAGAATCAACTGTTAGCCGTGTGCGGCGCCCCCCTCCACTGTTTACTCCTCCGGTCATATTGTCGTAGTGCTTGGGCGAAGCCCTACGCGGATCACTTCACCATCACCGTCACCACGCCGTCGTGCTGACGAAACTCTCCGTCGGCACTTTGCTGGATCAAGAGTTCGAGGGACATCATCGACCTGAACGTGTGCAGAACACAAAGGTGCCATCCATTCGGTGCTTGATCGGTCCGAATGAGAAGAAGTTCGACTACATCAACCGAGTTGTCAAACGCTTCTGCTTTCGGTCTACAAGGGTACGAGGACACACTCTCCCCTTCTCGTTGCTATGCATCTCCTAGATAGATCTTGCGTGAGCGTAGGAATTTTTTTGAAATTGCATACTACGTTTCCCTACCCATACAGTGTCCATTTCGGATGGGGGAAGTAATATATATTTCTTATTGTACAAAGTCAAAGATAACTTACACTAGCAATAGCTGATCCAATTTACCGCCTCTTAACATTGTGTTGTGCATAAACCGGGTGTAGCTGGTATGGTATTAGAATGATAATACATTTCTTATTGTATAATGTCAGAGATAATTTGCATTTAGGAAAAAGAAGAAGAGGAAGCTAGAAATTCAACAAAATCTCACGCATGTATGCTTCCATGTGAACAGTAAAAATATATTTGTTTTTATAGAATGAACATATGTATTTCAATTGATAAATAAAAGGTTGAAAGAAAAGGTGAACATGTTTTTTCTCAAAAATAAGAAAAGAAAACAAATGAATGATCATAAAAGCTTTCTATTGCCCAGACTAATCCACATGCCGCAGCCTCGATAGCAAGAAATTTAGCACTAAACAATGATCGGACAACCGGGAACACTTCAAACATGTGATCCGACGGCCAAGATTGCGGGTGCGTGAGAGAGCTCGATTTGGTGCAGTTTCAGTGAACACTAGATGATGCCCCACATGTTGCTGCTGGAACTTTGTTCGAAAATGCAAAAAAAAATTTGCTAAATAATAACTAAATATAATGAAAAGAAAATATATGCTTGAAAATTAATAAACAAAATGAAGTTTCAATGAACAATAGATGATGCCCCACGCGTTGTTACCAGAACTTTATTGAAACTGCATAAATAGTTGCTAAAAATAACTAAATCTAATGGGAAAAAATATATATGCTTGAAAATCAAAAAACACAATGAATGAAGTGTTTAAACATAGAAAAACTTTGGAATACAGTTAAAAAGGTCATTTTGGAAAAAAAATATGATGGATGACTAACATACATGTATGTTGTGGCAGTGTTATATTTATAAACTAATGCAAAAATAATTGTAATTTATAGGTTAAATGCATGACTTTCTTGTTGGGGAACGTAGTAATTTCAAAAAAATTCCTACGCACACGCAAGATCATGGTGATGGCATAGCAACGAGAGGGGAGAGTGTTCGTCCACGTACCCTCGTAGACCGTAAGCGGAAGCGTTAGCACAACGCGGTTGATGTAGTCGTACGTCTTATACTTTGTTGTTGCAAGTTTTACGTGGCTGCTACGGGCTTAAGCAAGAACCAATCTCACCTACGCATCAAAACCACAACGATAGTTCATCAAGTTGGTGCTGTTTTAACCTTCGCAAGGACCAGGCGTAGCCACACTCGATTCAGCTAAAGTGAGAGAGACAGACACCCGCCAGCCACCTTTAAGCACGAGTGCTCGTAACGGTGAAACCAGTCTCGCGTAAGCGTACGCGTAATGTCGGTCCGGGCCGCTTCATCTCACAATACCGCCAACCAAAGTATGACATGCTGGTAAGCAGTATGACTTGTATCGCCCACAACTCACTTGTGTTCGACTCGTGCATATAACATCAACGCATAAAACCTAGGCTCGGATGCCTCTGTTGGGGAACGTAGTAATTTCAAAAAAATTCCTACGCACACGCAAGATCATGGTGATGGCATAGCAACGAGAGGGGAGAGTGTTCGTCCACGTACCCTCGTAGACTGTATGCGGAAGCGTTAGCACAACGCGGTTGATGTAGTCGTACGTCTTCAAGATCCGACCGATCCAAGCTCCGAACATACGGGGCCTCCGAGTTCAGCACACGTTCAGCTCGATGACGATCTTCGGCCTCCGATCCAGCGAAGCTCCGGAGATGAGTTCCGTCAGCACGACGGCGTGGTGACGATGATGATGTTCTACCGGCGCAGGGCTTCGCCTAAACTCCGCGACGATATGACCGAGGTGGAATATGGTGGAGGGGGGCACCGCACACGGCTAAGGAACGATCCGTAGATCAACTTGTGTGTCATGGGGTGCCCCCTGCCCCCATATATAAAGGAGCAAGGGGGAGGACGCGGCCGGCCAAGGGAGGGCGCGCCAGGGAGGAGTCCTACTCCCACCGGGAGTAGGATTCCCTCCTTTCCTAGTCCAACTAGGAGACCTTCCATGTAGTAGGAGTAGGAGAGAAGGAAAGGGAAGAGAGAAGGGAAAGAAGGAGGGGGTGCGGCCCCTCCCCCTAGTCCAATTCGGACTAGGCCTTGGGGGGCGTGCGGCCTGCCCTAGGCAGCCCCTCTCTCTTTCACGTATGGCCCAATAAGGCCCAATACTTCTCCCCGGCGAATTCCCGTAACTCTCCGGTACTCCGATAAATACCCGAATCACTCGGAACCTTTCCGAAGTCCGAATATAGTCGTCCAATATATCGATCTTTACGTCTCAACCATTTCGAGACTCCTCGTAATGTCCCTGATCTCATCCGGGACTCCGAACTCCTTCGGTACATCAAAACTTATAAACTCATAATAAAATTGTCATCGTAACGTTAAGCGTGCGGACCCTACGGGTTCGAGAACTATGTAGACATGACCTAGAACTATTCTCGGTCAATAACCAATAGCGGAACCTGGATGCCCATATTGGCTCCTACATATTCTACGAAGATCTTTATCGGTCAAACCGCATAACAACATACGTTGTTCCCTTTGTCATCGGTATGTTGCTTGCCCGAGATTTGATCGTCGGTATCCAATACCTAGTTCAATCTCGTTACCGGCAAGTCTCTTTACTCGTTACGTAATGCATCATCCCGTAACCAACTCATTGGTTGCATTGCTTGCAAGGCTTATAGTGATGAGCATTACCGACAGGGCCCAGAGATACCTCTCCGACAATCGGAGTGACAAAACCTAATCTCGAAATACGCCAACTCAACATGTACCTTCGGAAACACTTGTAGTACTCCTTTATAATCACCCAGTTACGTTGTGACGTTTGGTAGCACCCAAAGTGTTCCTCCGGTAAACGGGAGTTGCATAATCTCATAGTTACAGGAACATGTATAAGTTATGAAGAAAGCAATAGCAACATACTAAACGATCAAGTGCTAGGATAACGGAATGGGTCATGTCAATCACATCATTCACCTAATGATGTGATCCCATTAATCAAATGACAACTCTTTTGTCCATGGCTAGGAAACATAACCATCTTTGATAAACGAGCTAGTTAAGTAGAGGCATACTAGTGACACTATGTTTGTCTATGTATTCACACATGTATTATGTTTCCGGTTAATACAATTCTAGCATGAATAATAAACATTTATCATGATATAAGGAAATAAATAATAACTTTATTATTGCCTCTAGGGCATATTTCCTTCATTTCTTACGTGGGAGACTTAAATGTATGGCTTAGTGGGACGCTGAGGTGGACTGTATGCATGTTGACAAAAGATAAACGGATGGCTTAGTGGTAACGTTAAGGTGGACACCTTGCATGTTGAAAGAATTGAGATGAACTTTAAAACAATAGGATACGTCTTTCAACCTAGAAAGAAAAGGTGAAGATGTTTTTCCTGAAAAAGGATGCTCATAAGAACTTTCTATTGCCTAGATTGATCCACATGTTGCGGCAGTTAGCGAGAAATGTATCGCGTCGATGTGTGGCTTGGGCTCGACCCACGTCCGAGACAGCCCATGATCCGACGTCTCAGATCGTGGCCCAACTGTCAGAAACTCTCTGTTACTAACAGGCAAAAATAAGCGCATAGGTGTGAGCTCGGCTCGGCTCATTCCCGCAACCGGTAGTGCGTCATGACAAGGCGAGGCATGGTGTGGCGAGGTGGGCGGCAGAGGAGGAGTGCACGAGGGCCTCTTCTATTCTCAAGCTGCAATAGCATGTGGAAGAGAAACCCTTATAAGGAGGTCCAACTCATCTCCAACTTCCGGGGTGGGACTAAACTTCCCACTACACCTAATGCGGACTAAACCCGAATGGGCCCTTCAAGATTTTCAAAAATTATTAGATGGGCCTTAGGCCCACCCTCATATTACAACAACCCCTACCAGATCTCAAGGGCCCATTGTGTCCTCTGTTCCGATTGATGTTTCGATATACCAGTGTTTCAGTGAAGACCAGTTAAGGTTGAACTTCACCTAGAGCAAGTAGCTACACTCCTTTACAACTGAACAATTGACTATGCTTTGAATTGTCAGTTTGGCATAAAGAAGCTTGACCACATGTCTTACTGGTACTAGGCTACCAAAGGCGGACCCCTCGGGTGGAGCATATAGTCACACTCCTGGCCTATTCATAAGCTTGCTACAAATCACCCCAATCTCATAGACTGTGACTAGCAGTCAGACTCATATAGGTGTGTTCCTCCAAAGATCGCTCTGTAGGACAGCGTCTTGCTTGGAAGCCTTAGAACACATTAAGATAGTAGTCAACCTACCATATAATTTCTGAGAGTATTCGCATCTCCAACGGAGTGGATTAGTAAGTTACTCTCCTTAGTTCACCACTGGCTTGTTTTCCCAGGTCCTACTTCACGGGATCTCCGATCACATAGGTTGGCTTACCACCATGGCAAATCATGTGGGTCTCATACCCATCTCCATCGATGCATTATCTATCACAACACACAATAGCCCTGGTATCCCACAAGTATAGGGGATCACAACAGTTTTCGAGGGTAGAGCAATCAGCCCAAATTTTTTGATTCGACACAAGGGGAGCCAAAGAATATTTGCAAGTATTAGCAGCTGCAATTCAACCACACCTGAAGATTGATTATCTACGGCAAAGTGATTAGTAGCAAAGTAATATGATAGTTTTGATAATAGTAGCAATAACAATAGTAACAATAACAGTGATAGCAATAATTTTGTAGCAAGTGTAGAAGTAACAGCAGCGGTAGTAACTTTGCAAGGAAAATATAAGAGAAATTCATAGGCATTGGATCAGTGGATTCGTTGGATGATATTCATCATATAACAATCATAACCTAAGCCAAACAAAACTAGCTCCAGTTCATAAATATAATGTAGGCATGTATTCCATAAATAGTCATATGTGCTTATGGAAAGAACTTGCATGACATCTTTTGTCCTACCCTCCCGTGGCAGCGGGGTCCATATGGAAACTAAGGGATATTAAGGCCTCCTTTTAATAGAGAACTGGAACAAAGCATTAACACATAGTGAATACATGAACTCCTCAAACTACGGTCATCACCGGAAAGTATCCCGACTACTCTCACTTCGGGTTTTATGGATCATAACACGTAATAGGTGAATATAACTTGCAAGATCGGATCTAGAACATAAATATAATGGTGACAACATAAATGTTTTAGATCTGAAATCATGGCACTCAGGCCCAAAGTGACAAGTATTAAGCATGCAAAGTCATAACACCATCAATCTTAGAATATAGTGGATACCAGGGATCAAGCCCTAACAAAACTAACTCGATTACATGATGAATCTCATCCAACTCCTCACTGACCAGTGAGCCTATGAAGGTATTACTCACTCCCAGTGGGGAGCATCATGGAATTGTCAATGAAGGAGGGTTGGTGATGATGAAGATCGAAGATCCTCCTCTCCGGAGCCCAAAACAGACTCTAGATCTGGCCTCCCAGTGAAGAACATGAGGTGGCGGTGGCTCCGTGTCATGAAATGAGATAATTCTTCCTCCCTGATTTTTTCTGGAAAAATAGGTATTTATGGGGTTGGATTCAGGGTCTGCGGGGCCACCAGGTAGGCACAACCCACCTGGACATGCCTGAGGGGGGCGCCGTGGTGGGTTGTGCTCACCCAGGACCCCCCTTTGGCGGTTCTTGGCACCAGTATTTTTCTTTTATTGTATAAAAATTCTCTAAAATGTTTCGTTCCAACCCGAGAACTTTTATTTCTGGACAAAAACAACCCCATGGTAGTTCTGCTGAAAACAACGTCCGTGTTAGTTTCACTCAAATCATGCAAATTAGAGTCCAAAACAAGAGGAAAAGCGTTAGGAAAAGTAGATACGACGGAGACGTGTCAACTCCCCCAAGCTTAAACCTTTGCTTGTCCTCAAGAAGTTTAGTTAATAAACTGAAACTGGAAAAGAAAAACTTTTATGAACTCTTTTGCTCTTGTTTACATAAATAAGCTTAAGTAGCACCTAGGTTTTCAACATAGATTATAACTAACCATGTCAACAATTGCTCTTATAAATTATATTAACTCATATCAATGGCACAATCAACTAGTGGGCAAAAATAATATATCTCAACTGTCAACACTTTGTTAAAACAATCATGGTATAATATGACAACAGTGGTATCTTGCTTGCCCTTTCCGAGACGACAAACATAAATGCAGAGCACCTCCAAAGTTCAAGCAGTGACTAAACACTGTAATTCATGGTAGAAAATATCCAGTCATGATGCATCCAACATTAACTATACACAATGCATGAGGATGACAATAGTGCTCTCAGAATCTGACGCTTATTTGAGAAGGTGATGACTCAACATAAAATTGAATAGATAGTCCCTTCGCAGAGGGAAGCAGGCATTTGCAGCGGTGCCAGAGCTCAAATTTTAAAAAAGAGGTAAATGAAAATTTAAGAAATGCACCCTTCCTATTTACCTCGCGGACATTAGTTATCGATATCTTCCATGCTAAACACATTAGTGGCGGTTACCAAGCGATAAAAGTAAAGGTTTTCCCCTCCACCAACAAACACACTCCACGGATTACCGAATCCACGGGTACCATCCATACCAACATCAGTCCTGGAGGAGTTTTGTTAAATTATTTGCAATTTGATTTTGGGACTGGGAATCCCTATTACCGCCCCTCTCGTGCAAGGACGAGTGAATAAACACTCATCATGAGAATAACCCACTTAGCATGGAAGATACCGACTACCTCTTGTCACTCTATGAAGAATCCAGGCACACAAAAAATGGATATTTATTTCAAGTTTTTAGAGGTGGCACATGCAAATTTACTTAGAATGGCATGGTAATACCGCATATAGGTAGGTATGGTGGACTCATCTGTAATAACTTGGGTTTTAGGATTTCCGCTTAGTACAGGTGAAGGCTAGCAACTAGGTTGGGAAGCGGCCAGCTAGAGAGCGAAAACGGTCACGAACATGCATTATGCATAATGAACATTGGATACTAGCATGAGTAGGATATGAACACCATGAACATAAATATCATAGAGGCTATGTTGGTTTCAATTCAACTACATGCATGAGCATGTGCCAAGTCAAGCCACTCAAAATATTCAGAGGAGGATACCATATCATCATACTACATCACAATCACTTTAACGCAATGCTGGCATCCAAGATAAATCATTATCCACTCCTAGCTACTTAAGCATGGCATGAGAAACAATAATCTCTAATTGTCATTGTGAACATGTTTGATCATAATATGCTGAATCATGGATACTAGGTTAACCATATTTACAAAAATAGAACAAGTCGAGTTCATACCCGTTTCTCTCTGCCACAACTAGTTCACCAAATATTGTCATTATTACCTTTCACTTGCATGACCATGATACGTCTCCAACGTATCTACTTTTTGTAACGCTTTTCCTCTTGTTTTGGACTCTAATTTGCATGATTTGAATGAAACTAACCCCAGACTGACGCTGTTTTCAGCAAAACTACCATGGGGTTGTTTTTGTGCAGAAATAAAAGTTCTCGGAATGGAATTTGCGAGGATTTTTTATATCAGTAATAAGAATTTCTGGAGCCAAGACCCACTAGAGGGGGGCACCTAGGTGAGCACAACCCACCAGGGCGCGCCCCCTCTCCTGGCGCGCCCAGGTGGGTTGTGCCCACCTGGTGGCCCCGCAGACCATGTAACCGATGCTATAAAATCCTATTTTTCCAAAACAAAATTAGGGAGATCCACGAGACGGAGCCGCCGTCACCTCCTATTCTTCTGGAGGCCAGATCTGGAGTCCGTTTGGGGCTCCGGAGAGGGGGATCTTCGTTGTTCGTCATCACCAACCCTTCTCCATCACCAATTCCATGATGCTCCCCACCGGGAGTTCGTAATTCTTTCGTAGGCTCGCTGGTCGGTGAGGAGTTGGATGAGATTCATCATATAATCGAGTTATTTTTGTTAGGGCTTGATCCCTAGCATCCACTATGTTCTATGATTGATGTTGCTATGACTTTGACATGCTTAATGTTGTCTCTTTGGGCCCGGGTGCCATGAACTCAGATCTAAATCATTTATGTTATCACAATTATATCCATGTTCTAGATCCGATCTTGCAAGCTATAGTCACCTACTACGTTTTATGATCCGGCAACCCCGGAGTGACAATAGTTGGGACCACTCCCGGTGATGACCGTAGTTTGAGGAGTTCATGTATTCACTATGTGTTAATGCTTTGTCCCGGTTCTCTATTAAAAGGAGGCCTTAATATCCCTTAGTTTCCAATAGGACCCCGCTGCCATGGGAGGGTAGGACAAAAGATGTCATGCAAGTTCTTTCCATAAGCACGTATGACTATTTACGGAATACATGCCTACATTATATTGACGAACTAGAGCTAGTGCCGTATCACCCTAGGTTAATAACTGTCTCATGATGAATATCATCCAATAAGTCACTGATCCAATGCCTACAAATTTATCTTATATTGTTCTTGCTAAATTACTACTGTTATCATCACTATTACACTTGCTACAAAACTACTGCTATCGCTGTTACCGTTACTATTGCTACTGCTACTATTATCAAAATTATCATACTACTTTGCTACTGATCACTTTGTTGTAGATAATTAATCTCCAGGTGTGGTTGAATTGACAGCTCAGCTGCTAATACCTTCAAATATTCGTTGGCTCCCCTTATGTCGAATCTATAAATTTAGGTTGAATACTCTACCCTCGAAAACTGTTGTGATCCCCTATACTTGTGGGTTATGAAGACCTTTTTCTGGCGCCGTTGCGGGGGAGCATAGCTATATTTGTTGAGTCACTTGGGATTATTATCATATTATCACTATGAAGAATCTGAAGGATGCTAAGACTAAGATATTTCCCTCAAAGACGAGGGGAGGTAAGGAACTACCTTCCAGTTCTACTTTAGATTCACCTTTTGTTATAAGTAAACTTGCAACAACACCACATGCTATCAATTCTAATATGTCGCAAGTTATTGATGATGCTTCTTCTGCTATGGATAATGCTTATGATGATGCTAGTACCTTGATTGATAATGATGATGTGCCACTTGGTGAATTTCTTGATGAAAAAATTGCTAGAGTAATACAACATGATGTTGTTGAGTCTGATGATGAGCTTGAAACTGAAACTCCGGAAGGCTATGTTATGAATGAAGAGACAACTAGCGATATTCTTGCTTGTAAGGATAGAGATGATCTAGAGAAATTATTAGGCAAGTATAAACAAAAATATCTGAATGCTAGAATGAAATGTGATCCTAAGTTTGCTACTTCACCTATCTTTATTGATGATAAGGATTATCAATTCTCTGTCGACCCAGAGTGAATTACTTTGGTTGAATCTGATCCTTTCCATGGTTATGAAACAGAAACTGTTGTGGCACATCTTACTAAGTTGAATGATATAGCCACCCTTTTTACTCATGATGAGAAGACTCGCTATTACTTTATTCTCAAATTATTTCCGTTCTCATTAAAGGGTTATGCTAAAGCTTGGTATAATACTCTTGCTCCTGGTTGTGTGTGTAGTCCCTAGGATATGATTTATTAATTCTCTGAAAAATATTTCCCTGCTCATAAGAAACATGCTACCTTACAGGAAATATTTAACTTTGTGCAAACTAAAGAAGAGATTCTCCCACAAGCTTGGGGGAGGCTTTGCCAGTTACTTAATGCTTTGCCTGATCATCCTCTTAAGAAAAATGAAATACTTGATATCTTCTATAATGGACTAACCGATGCTTCTAGGGACTTCCTAGATAGTTGTGCTGGTTGTGTTTTTGGGGAACAAACTGTTGGACAAGCTGAAGAATTATTGAATAATATATTGAAAAATTATGATGATTGGAATCTTCCTGAACCACCGCCTGAACCCACTCTGAAGAAGAGGGTATATTATATCTCAGTCCTGAAGATATGCAAGAGGTAAAGAAATCTATGAAGGAAAAAGGTATTAAAGCTGAGGATGTTAAAATTTTACCTCCTATTGAAGAAATATATGGGCTTAATACACCACCACTGCCTAAGGTGGTAGAGGTAAATTCTCTAATGAAGTTCAATGATAATGATGATGACTCCCTAGCAATGGCGCTAGAAAGTTCCTGTCTGCTAGAACTACGTCGGTATTTCCCCAAAGAGGAAGGGATGATGCAGTGCAGTGACTGTAGGTATTTCCCTCAGTAATGAAACCAAGGTTATCGAGCCAATAGGAGAACCAAGCAACACAATGTAAACATCCCCTGCACACCGATAACAAATCCTCGCAGCCCGATGTGTTAAAGGGGTTGTCAATCCCTTCCGGGTAATGACGCCTCAAGATAGGCAAACGGACGTGAGATAAATTGTAGTAGATTGATAGATCGAATGCCAAATAAAATGCAGCAAGGTATTTCTGTATTGTTGGTTTAATAGATCTGAATATAAATGCAAGGAAAAAGTAGATCGCAAAGGCAAATATATGAGAAAGAAGACTCGGGGGCCGTAGGTTTCACTAGTGGCTTCTCTCGAGAAAAATACCAAATGGTGGGTAAACAAATTACTGTTGGGCTATTGATAGAACTTTGAATAATCATGACGATATCCAGGCAATGATCATTATATAGGCATCACGTCCAAGATTAGTAGACCGACTCCTGCCTGCATCTACTATTATTACTCCACACATCGACCGCTATCCAGCATGAATCTAGTGTATTAAGTTCATGGAAAAACGGAGTAATGCAATAAGAACGATGACATGATGTAGACAAGATCTATCTATGTAGAGATAGACCCCATCATTTTATCCTTAGTAGCAATGATACATACGTGTCGGTTTCCCTTCTGTCACTGGGATCAAGCACCGTAAGATCGAACCCACTACAAAGCACCTCTTCCCATTGCAGGATAAATAGATCAAGTTGGCCAAACAAAACCCAAATATCGGAGAAGAAATACGAGGCTATAAGCAATCATGCATATAGGAGATCAAAGAAACTCAAATAACTTTTATGGATATAAAAACATAGATCTGATCATAAACTCAAAGTTCATCGGATCCCAACAAACACACTGCAAGAGAGTTACATCATATGGATCTCCAAGAGACCATTGTATTGAGAATCCAGCGAAAGAGAGGAAGCCATCTAGCGACTAACTATGGACCCGAAGGTCTACAAAGAACTACTCACGCATCATCGGAGAGGCACCAATGGAGGTGGTGAACCCCATCCGAGATGGTGTCTAGATTGGATCTGGTGGTTCTGGACTCTACAGCGGCTGGATGAATATTTCGTTGACTCCCCTAGGGTTTCTATAATATTGGGGTATTTATAGAGCAAAGAGGCGGTCCAAGGGGCACCCGAGGTGGGCACAACCCACCAGGCGCGCCTGGGCCTCCTAGCGCCCTGGTGGGTTGTGCCCCCCTCGGGGCACCCCCCAGGCACAACCAGGGCTCATTACGTTCCTTTTGGTCCCAAAAAATTCTCCATGAAGTTTCATTGCATTTGGACTCCGTCTGATATTGATTTCCTGTGATGTAAAAAACATGCAGAAAACAGCAACTGGCACTTGGCACTATGTCAATAGGTTAGTACCAAAAATGATATAAAATGACTATAAAATGATTATAAAACATCCAAGATTGATAAAATAACAGCATGCAACAATAAAAAAATTATAGATACGTTGGAGACGTATCAAATGACAATCCTCACAATATCCATCCTAGCCAATGCCTTTATGAGTTTTAAAACTACATTAGAAAACAAGATAAGTTCAATGCAAATGTTATGAAACAATTGAAATATAATTCTGATATGACTGCTCGCTTGAGTGATGATATGTCTCCAATGTATCTATAATTTTTTATTGTTCCATGTTGTTTTATTATCAATCTTGGATGTTTTATAATCATTTTATAGTCATTTTATATCATTTTTTGGTACTAACCTATTGACATAGTGCCAAGTGCAAGTTGCTATTTTTTCCATGTTTTTTACATCGCGGGAAATAAATATCAAACGGAGTCCAAATGCCATGAAACTCCACGATGATTTTTTATGGGCTAGAAGGAAGGCAATGGGCGCTGGTTGCTCCTGGGGGTGCCCCGACGGGGACACAACCCACCAGGGCGCGCTAGGAGGCCCAGGCGCGCCCTGGTGGGCTGTGCCCACCTCGGGTGCCCCCCGGACCGCCTATTTGCTCTATAAATACCCCAAAATCCACAAACCCTAGGGGAGTCGATGAAATATTCTTCTAGCCGCTGCAGAGTCCAGAACCACCAGATCCAATCTAGACACCATCACGGAGGGGTTCACCACTTCCATTGGTGCCTCTCCGATGATGTGTGAGTAGTTCTTTGTAGACCTTCGGGTCCGTAGTTAGTAGCTAGATGGCTTTCTCTCTCTCGCTAAATTCTCAATACAATGGTCTCTTGGAGATCCATATGATGTAACTCTTTTTGCAATGTGTTTGTTGGGATCTAATGAACTTCGAGTTTATGATCAGTTATATCTTTTTATATCCATGAAAGTTCTTTGAGTTTCTTTGATCTCTTATATGCATGATATCTTATAGCCTCGTATTTCTTCTCCAATATTTGGGATTTGTTTGGACAACTTGATCTATTTATCTTGCAATGGGAAGAGGTGCCCGTTAGTGGGTTCGATCTTACGGTGCTTGATCCCAGTGACAGAAAGGGAACCGACACGTTTGTATCGTTGCTACTAAGGATAAAAAGATGAGATCTATATATACTACCATATAGATAAACATATCTTGTATACATCATGTCATCGTTCTTATTGCATTACTCCGTTTTTCCATGAACTTAATACACTAGATGCATGCTCGGTAGCGGTCAATGTGTGGAGTAATAGTAGTAGATGCAGGCCGGAGTCGGTCTACTAATCTTGGATGTGATGCCTATGTAACGATCATTGCCTGGATATCGTCAAGATTATTTTAAGTTCTATCAATTGCCCAACGGTAATTTGTTTACCCACCGTTTGTTATTTTTCTCGAGAGAAGCCACTATTGAAACCTACGGCCCGCGGGTCTTCTTTCTCATATATTTGCCTTGTGAACTATTTTTCCTTTGCGTTTTTATTCAGGTCTATTAAACTAAAAATACAATAATATATTGCTGCACTTTATTTTTTTTTCAATCTATTATAATTTTTCCCGTCTTCGTGCCTTCTGGCGTCGTTACCCGAAAGGGGTTGACAACCCCTTTAACACGTCGGGTTGCGAGTGGCTGTTATTTGGGTGCAGGGGTTGTTTAGGTTGTGTTGGTTGGTTCTCCTACTGGTTCGATACCTTGGTTTCATTACTGAGGGAAATACCTACCGTTGCTGTGCTACATCATCCTGTCCCCTTGGGGGAAACAGCAACGTAGTCTTAACAAACATCATCATGGGAATTTCTGGCACCGTTGCCGGGGAGGATCTTCAACATAACCAGGTTCCTAATCACAAATCTCATCCCCTTGAAATTTACATTATTTGCCATTTGCCTCTCGTTCTCCTCTCACCCACTTCACAAATATTTGCAGTTTTATTCGCCTCTCTTTTTCGCCAATCTCTTGTCTCTAGTCCCGATGGCTAGCGTCCCTACTCCTCCTTTGTCACTAGATTTTGAAGTTCTTTACTTCAAGCAAAGACAAGGAGAAAATCTGAAAGATGCCTGGTATAGGCTTATGGAATCATATCGTGTTTCCAATCTAAAGGGGGATGCTAAGGTTTTTCTTCATAATTTTTACATAGAATTAGCTTTGCATCATAGACAACTTCTTGATTTTGCCGCTAAAGGAAATTTTATTGAGCTTGATGCAAACGTTGCCTATGAAATTTTGGAAGGAATTTTGAGAACTCCTCCTCAAAAGAAGGGGTTTTCCTTTACCCCTGAGGGAGTTCAAATGTTGGACAAACTTGGTGATTTGCATAAACATATGGTTGAAATACAGAAATATAATGAACCCCTCAAGCACCTCAATGGTAGTATCAATTGCATGAATACCTTGATTACTCTTTGCAACAAGCGATTGGATATTTTGGATCTGAAGATGGTTTCTTTTCCGGAGAATTTAGGGAAGCGTAAAGAGCCTCTCGGGTTTGAGAAAACCCTTGCAAAAGTTGCCAAAACTTCGGAAGACAAAACTTATATCCTTGCTATATGCCTAGCTAAGGGCGTAAAACTATAGTGCTTGTTGGGAGACAACCCAATGAATAAAATTTATTTTTGCTTTTTGCTTTCCGTTCTTGTGTGTTTACACAATTATGCTACTGGTATGATTGTTTTTTGTGTGTTTTAATTAGTGTTTGTGCCAAGTAAAGTGTCGGTGTTCTGGGAACGGGGGTACCCGGACCTGCCTACCTCCGACCTACGGCGTGGCTCAGGGAGTGGCCCAGTACGGCCCATCTTCATAAACACATGCCCAAAACCCTCGCGAGGGGCCGAGCCTCGCGGGGCGGACGACAGGAGGCTTCCTCGGGCATAGCCTCGTCAGGCTGGCTCGCGAGGAGGCAGAGAGATTAAGGCACGGTACCACACGAGGTGCCCATGACGCAAGCCATGACGACCGAGGCTAGGCGGGCGCCAGCCTGCGCAGAGTCCTTGTTTCCTCTTTGGTGCAAAGGGGGAAAGCGCAGGCGAGAGCATCAAGCAAAGGCAACCATTTCGGTGCAACAAGACCAAGACCAGCAGGATGGCAGGATGGAGGTCATCGTGGAGCCCAAACCGGCGTCACCGCCAGAGTCTTTGGCAGGTGAGGACCAACTTTAGTCAGGATAAGTGTACTAGATGTTCCCCTTCACAATGGCCAATTGTTGGCACCCTTCCGGCTCAATATTTGGGGAGAGGCCCAGGGCCTCCGCCTATAAATAGGACCACCCACAAGGTAGGGGCATCTGGCCATCAAGAGGAGATTTCGGGCAGACTAGTGAGAGAGAAAGGCGACTGAACTCACCCAAGCAGTTCATCGCACCAGCTAAGAACAGACCCTCGCGAGGCTGTTCTTCCTTGTACTATCCATCATCAGCCCTTGAGGCAATCCACCACACCACAAACTGGAGTAGGGTATTACACCACAATGGTGGCCTAAACCAGTATAAATCTCGTGTCCCTTGTGTTGTTCTTCGTGTAGTTCTAGATCCTTGCGAGGCGACGAGACATGGGTAGGTAGGAGGTGTGATCTCCGCGTGCACCCCAGAGTTCGAACCTAGAGGGTCTGCCAGAACCCGAAATCCGACATTTGGCGCGCCAGGTAGGGGTCCGCCGGAATCCTCCTTCCGTCGCCTCGTGTGTCGCCGCCCGTCGCATCCATGTCAGACGCTTGTTGATCCCGCTCCAAGAGCCGGGCCGCTCTCGCCACTCGCGTCGCCCAGACGGCCCCCGTCGGCGGGCGCCCCCATCATTTCCCGTCGCCTGCCGTCAACGCCGCCACCGGCCCAGCGGGGAACGAGCAGCAGGCGTCGTCCCTACATTCTTTGGTGCGGCGAGAAGGCCGCACCGCCACCCCGTCACTGACTCCAGCCAGTTCCTCGTCCCACGCCCGTCGCACTCCTGCGGACGCGCACGCCGCAATGCTCCTGGCGCTGGAGCTCCTGCACTACCATCCCGTCGATGACCTCTACGATGAGTGGCTAGACCGCATCACTAAGCTCGTCAGCGCCGCTGGGGGCTCCCCTGCGCCGTCCATCTCGCTGCACCGCGCCCCGCCCTGCGCAGGCGACGAAGCTCCGGGAGCGCCTCAGCCGCCTCCCCCTCAAGAAGGCGCCTTGGCCCCAAGACGCGTGGCCCCTGGGCGGAACCCGCTCCGTCTGGCGCCAGCACAACAAGAGAAGAACTGCCAAGAGATCCCTCGCCCACAAGAAGCCGCCCGTGTGCTCCCCGCACCGGCCCGACACGAACGCGCTCCTGCTCCAGCGCGTTAAGACCCCGTGCTGCTCCCGGCGGCAGCGCACAGAGACTTCCAAGATCAAGCTCTCCGTCACCCAAGGCCTCCCGCGGCCACTGCAGGCTGTCGTGCCTTCACCGCCGAGCTGTGCAGCATGGCCTGGCCGGGCAAGTTCAAGCCGGATCTGCCCCCGCGCTATGACGGCACGGCTGACCCTGCGGAGTTCCTCCAGCTCTATGACCTGGGCATCATAGCCGCCAACGGGGATGAGAAGGTCATGGCGAACTGGTTCCCCATGGCGCTCAAGGACGGTGCCCGCACCTGGCTCCTGAACCTGGCCCCTGGCACGATCTCCTCCTGGGACGAGATGCGTACCTGATTCATCGCCAACTTCCAAGGCACACGCGACCGGCCCCCGGCCATGAGCGACCTGTGCCGCATCAAGCAGCAGCCGGGAGAGAGCCTGCACAAGTTCATCCAACATTTCAACAGCGCTCGCCTTAAGATCCCCAGGGTGTCCGAGGAGGTCATCATCTTAGCCTTCTCCGACAGCGTACGTGACATCAAGATGAAGGAGGAGCTTGCGATCCATGAGGACCTGTGCACCTCCCTGGAGCTATTCAATTTGGCGACCAAGTGCGCTAGGGCTGAGGAAGGGCGCGTTTCCCTCCTTGAGCTGCCAGCTGCTGACCTAGAAGAGAATAAGCCCAAGGTCAAGGACGTGAAGTGCAAGGGAGCTGTCGTGCTTGCGGCAGAGCCGAACACCAAGCGAGGCAGGGATCAGCCAGAGTCATCCAAGGGCAGCCGGTACTGTGTGTACCACGACCTCCACACCCACAACACCAACGAATGCCAAGAGCTCAGGGCCGTGCGGGACGTGCGTGCCGGCCGACGTCCCGAGCACAGCGACCGGGGCTATGGCCGAGGAGGAGGAAGAGGTGGAGGACGATGGGAAGATCGTGGCCCTCGCCAAGTGTGGCGAAACTGACCTCGCGAGGACCGCTGGCAGGACCAGCCTCGTGAGGGAGGTTGGAGGGACCCACCTCGCGAGGGAGGTTGGAGGGATCAGCCTCACGAGGATTGCCCACAAGGCAACGCGGGCCTCCCTCCTCTACCACCGCAGCCGAGGAGGAATAAAGACCATCATTAGGATGAGGGGGCCGGAGGCTTCTAGGAGCCGCGCGCTATCGCTTGCATCTTGGGCGGCGCTCAAGCCCCAGCCTCTCAGCGCATCTTCAAGCAGTTTGCTCGCGAAGTGAATGCAGTCCTCCCCAAGCTTGAGGCCACACGCCCTCTCAGGTGGTCAGCATGCGCTATCACGTTCAGCTCAGCGGATCAGCTCAAGTGCGAGGCCACAGCCGGAGTCCTCCTAATGCTTTGTTCCCCAATCATCAGCAATGTGCAAGTCACCAGGACCCTCATCGATGGTGGAGCAGGGCTCAATGTCCTATCCATCGATACATTCAACAATCTCCAAGTGCCCTACAATCAGCTGCAGCCAACCAAGCCTTTCTCAGGAGTCACTGATGGTTCCACGGTTCTGATATGGCAGGTCCGCCTTCCCGTTACCTTCGGGAAGCGTGACAACTACCGCATCGAGCTCATTGACTTCGACATCGCTCACATTCACCTGCCGTACAATGCCATCCTCGGGTACCCAGCCCTGGCCAAGTTCATGGCCGTGACTCATCACGGCTACAATGTCCTCAAGATGCCAGGAAGCGGTGGAGTCATCACGATGCCTTGTGAAGAGAGAGACGTTGTGTGTTCTCTGGAGCGTGCCCTCCAAGCCGCGTCAATTGAAGACCCAGATCACAGGAGCGGGAGGCTTCCCGAGATTGCCCCTAAGAAGAAGAAGACATTGCCTGGTCCGACCCTTCGGGAGGCAGGCCCCTCAGGGTCCGCGCCTGTTCAGGGGGCGCCTCCTTCTGTCGCATAGGAAGGCGCGCCCGGCGCCCTCTTCGAGCAAGGCTCGGGGGCTCTCTCCTGGAGGGCCATCGACTTTGCTAGGATCACGAGGGAGGCCCTCGGGCACCACTTGGACGTGTGCTTCAACGCACGTTTCCCTCAAGACGGAGCAAGGCAAGGAGGGCCAAACCCTCAGGAGTTCGTCATCGAGATCATTCAGGAGCTGCAGGAATCAAGAGTCATGAGTGGCAGCTGCTGCTTACCCGCCGTAGCTCCCCATCCAGGCGAGGATGGTGGGCTGCGCGTCTGGATCGACATACCAGGACTCAACCGAGCTGCCTCTCAGGAGCGCCTCTGGCCCTCACGTGTGGGATGCTGCGAAGGTCCACCCCACAGCTATGTTCACATGCCTTACAGCCTGCCGAACGCGGTTGTAGTGCGTCAGCGCCTCATGAGGAGCATCCTGGAGGCTCAAGAGGCCAGGCTTTCCACGGTCCTGGCAGAGATGGAGATGGTCCGCGAGGAGCCTCCAGTGCCTCCGGAGCCTCCCGGGGCTCCCGGGCCTGGGGGCTCATGAAGATCGGCTTTCGCAGCACACGCCGTCCGCTACTTCAGCATCCCTTCATCTTCAGCATCATCAGGTGACATCCTTCGAGTTTCATTTTCAGCTGGGAGCGCCCCCCAGGGCTGCATCATTCCCAGGCCGCGTGGGTCCGTCCCTGCGGCATGTATCCCTTTGGTTCAGGTTTTTAGTTTACCTTATCGGGGGCACCCCTCGGGCCGCATCGTCCCCAAAGTCGCTCGGGCCCGACCCAGCAGTGTTCGCCTTTTTCTGCGCCTGTCTAAATGGATTTGCTCCTTCATGATTAACGTGCTTGACTTAATCGCCCGCTCGATTGAAACCAACTGATGGAGCTGCTCCCTCTCGGCACGACGCTTGCGTGTGGGTCCATCCCTGCAACGTCGACAAACCTGAATGGCTGAGCTCTGGCCGCGGCAACCCCGCAGGGCGCCACCTCACCAAGCCTTCAGTGCCTCGTCACCCTCCCAGAGCAACCAGCAGCTGGCTGGCAATTGTAACGGCAAACTCTCTCTTTTCTCGTGATGAAATCGCAGGATCGCTTTAAGGAGCAGCATCGGGCGAGGCCTTCGCGACATTTCCTTCGCTCTCGTCCGCACGAACCGCTTGCGCGTTAAAGGGGGGTACCTGAGCATCGCGACTCACGGACTCTTACTGGCTCTCCAGCCCTCACCTCCTGGCCTTGTCCACGGCATCGCGACCTGGCATACCAGCGACGGCTGAGCTCGCTCAAGGGCCGGGACCTGAGGACGTAGAGCACGAAGGGGAGCAAAGACGAGAGGGAAGAGGCACGTGGGGACCTCCCCGGGCCACTCCTCAGCTGCCAATGATCGGGCCTGGCGCCGCGCTAAGGAGTGGCTCCTGCCTCCCGAGATAAGTCATCCCTCGGAAATACTAGCTACCGCAGCACCGACCTCGCACCTAATGCAGTCCCGTTTTGGCAACGTCGCGCTCCTTTCTCACCGAACGATGGGTGCTTGAGCGCTAAAGGGGACCTCCTGAGCATCGCGACTCAGGGGCTCTTACTGGACCCCGGGCCACTCACCTCCTGGCCTTGACCACGACATCGCGACCTGGCATACCAGCGACGGCTGAAGCCCGCCTTGGGACCGGGACCTGTCAGCGTAGAGCGTCAAGTCCTCGCGAGGTTCGAAAGGAGGAACTAAGCTAAGACGGGACGAGCATCTTGCACCGCTTCACGATAAGGATCATATTAGCAAATGGAACTACAAGCACCTTACAAACCCCCACGGGGTGTGTTCTTCGATTCCTCGCAGGGAACAAAAGGAGCAAATCCTAAAGAGCGCTAACTACACGCGCCTTCGCAAGAGACACCATCATCAACAGTGGGCCGTCAGGCACCAGCGCCAACCCCATACAGATCAATGGCGACGGCGGCCTGACAAGCCCACCCTGCTCCAAGAGCGACGCAAGCTCGGGGGCTCGTAGTTGTCGTCGCTCGTCTTCGGAGTCACGAAGAGATCGCGGAGTCGCTGGATCCTCCGACACCTCCGCTGCCTGAGGAGATGCAGGGGGATCGGTTGGCGAGCCTATTCCTCGCCACGCAGAGCCCCAGCCGCCTTTCTCGGGACAACACTCCAGCCGGCATCCCTCCGCGTCGAAGACCTTGAAGAACATCAGGGAGGTGCCGTCGTACTCAAGGTGGATTATGAGGGCACCACCCGTCCTGCAGACCTGGGCGATCTCGCCCCAGCCACGGGTCATGTAGACCCTGCCTGGAGCGACGACCTCGACCTCCGCTTCGGTCGCAGGGGTACTGCAGTCAGCATGCTACAGCCAAAGCTAGATAGGCCCCCTCGGCAGGATCTCGAAGGCGAAGGAAGGAGGGAGGTGAATCCAAGACCGAGGAGGCATGGCGGCGTGAAGCACAAGCTCACGAGAGAAGCCCTCAGCGTGAACTCTGGGAGGAACGACGCGCACCGCCGTGATCCGCCGGCGGCGACGGCGCCTCTGTGGATGCCGTTCGGCGCCTGCTCCTTCAGGACCCTCGATCCGGGCGTACAAGGGCAATGGGAATCCAGGCGGCAGCCGCTCGAACCATGGCCTCGACACCTCCTGCCAAGCACCCCCTTCTCCACGGCAGGAAGCGACCGTTTCTTCGGAGGAAGCGGCACAGGACCCTATCGGGGGGCCTTCCCCTTCTCTTCAACAGAAAACCGGCGGATCGGTGCCATTGGCGTAGGGAGGAGCGAGGATGAAGAAGAAGACGGAGAGTAGCAGGAAGAGATGGACTGGAAAGGCCCGCGCTGTTCCGTACATATAGCCCGGGGAGGCCAACCATCGGCCTCCACGATCGCAGGTAATCATGACCCTTTTTGCATGCAGGGACTTGTCAATTCGTGCAGTTGCCGAGGTGTCATGGTGGGGCCAGGACGCCCACGTCCAATCAACCGCCACGCGGTGCCCAAGGCCGCAGGCTATTGGGGCCCGCGGCGCTTCGTACTTGCCCCTTCGCTTCTTCGCTAAGCCAAGTCCAGGCGCCCCTTAGGCCCAGGGGCTACTGTCGGTGTTCTGGGAACGGGGGTACCCAGACCTGCCTGCCTGCGGCCTGCGGCGTGGCTCAGGGAGTGGCCCAGTACGGCCCATCTTCATTAACACATGCCCAAGACCCTCGTGAGGGGCCAAGCCTCGCGGGGCGGACGACAGGAGGCGTCCTCGGGCACAGCCTTGTCAGGCTGGGTCACGAGGAGGCGGAGAGATCAAGGCAGGGTACCTCACGAGGTGCCCATGACGCAAGCCATGACGACCGAGGCCAGGCGGGCGCCAGGCGGGCGCCGGCCTGCGTAGAGTCCTTGATTCCTCTTTGGTGCAAAGGGGGCAAGCGCAGGCGAGAGTATCAAGCAAAGGCAACCATTTCGGTGCAACAAGACCAAGACCAGCAGGACGGCAGGACGGAGGTCATCGTGGAGCCCAAGCCGGCGTCACCGCCAGAGTCTTTGGCAGGCGAGGACCGACTTTAGTCAGTATAAGTGTACTAGATGTTCCCCTTCAGAATGTCCAATTGTTGGCGCCCTTCCCGCTCAATATTTGGGGAGGGGCCCAGGGCCTCCGCCTATAAATAGGACTATCCACCCACAGGGTAGGGGCATCTGGTCATCAAGAGGAGATTTCGGGCAGACTAGTGAGAGAGAGAGGCGACTGAACTCACCCAAGCAGTTTATCGCACTAGCTAAGAACAGACCCTCACGAGGCTGTTCTTTCTTGTACTATCCATCATCAGCCCTTGAGACAATCCACCACACCACAAACTAGAGTAGTGTATTACACCACAATGGTGGCCTGAACCAGTATAAATCTCGTGTCCCTTGTATTGTTCTTCGTGTAGTTATAGATCCTTGCGAGGCGACGAGACATGGGTAGGCAGGAGGTGTGATCTCTGCGTGCACCCCAGAGTTCGAACCTAGAGGGTCTGCCGGAACCCGAAATCCGACATAAAGCCTATAGGATCTTCTTGGATGATAGTTGTTTGATCTTGCTAAAAAAGACAGAAACTTTGTGCTCACGAAAATAATTTTCAAAAAACACAGAAAAGATATTTTGCCCGTATTCTTTTTGCAGAACATTAATATAGAAATTACCCTGGTCATACTACTTTGGCAGAATTTTTGGAGTTCCAGAAATACTCGCCAAAGTCAGATTACCACAGACTGTTATGTTTTGACAGATTCTGTTTTCTTTTTGTTGTGTGCTTATTTTGATGGCTCTATGGTTTTCTTTGATGAGTTTTTGCCATAGAAAAGTTGGAATACAGTAGATATAATACAAAAACAAAATATGAATTGGTTTGATACAACACTTATAGTAGTGGTTTGCTTTCTTATACTAATGGATCTCACAAAAGTTTTGTTGAGTTTTGTGTGATTGAAGTTTTCAAGTTTTGGGTTATCTTACGATGGATGAAGGAAGGATGTAAGAGCCTACGCTTGGGGATGCCCCAGCATCCCAAGCTATTATCCAAGAATGAGCAACCAACTAAGCTTGGGGATGCCCCCGAGTGGCATCCCCGCTTTCTTCCAACAACTATCGGTATTTTACTCGAGGCTATATTTTTATTCGTCCAATGATATGTGTTTTTCTTGGAGTGTCTTGTATGATATGTGTATTTGCCTGTTTTATTTTGTGTTTTAAGTCATCAATCCTTGCTGGACACACCTATTTGAGAGAGCCAAAATTATGTCATGACTTGTTAGAATTGCTCTCTATGCTTCACTTAAATCTTTTATGAGCTAGGACTTGCTCTAGTGCTTCACTTATATCTTTTTGAGCACGGTGTGCTTAGTATTTTTGAAAAATGATCTCTTGCTTCACTTTGATTTATTTGAGAGTTAGTAAAATTTTGAAGAAATTCTCTCTTGCTTCACTTAAATTATTTTGAGAGAAAGAAAATTTGTTATGCTCATGATCTTCACTTATATTTGTTTGAGCTTATGAAAAGCAACACATGAAAATTAGTCCCAAAGTGATAGATATCCAAGAAGGATAAATAAAAGAAAAATGTCATGAAGATCATTAGACAAAATAAACTTGATTCTTAGTAATAGTTTTGAGATATGATGATGTGATATGTGAGTTATGTTGATGAGTTATTGTGCTCTAGTAAGAATATTGGTGTTAAGGTGTGTGATTCCCTATGCATGCACGAAAGTCAATAATCATGCAATGAAAATTATATCCTACTTGTGGTGCATTATTCGGTGCTAATTATGCTTAATGCTTGCTTGTGAGATTATTCGTTTCTTGGTTGGTCGCTTCCCAATCTTTTGCTAGCCTTCATTTTGCACTAAGTATGATCTCTACTTGTGCATCCAAAATCCTTTAAACCAGTTTTGCCACAGGAGTCCATTATACCTACCTATATGCGGTATTCTTTTGCCGTGGATACGCCTAGCCATGGAAACTGAAAGAATGGTGGAAAAAGGAATAACCTTTATTTTCGGTTTGGGAACCGCCTATGGCATATCTAGCATGGAAAGTGTTTGTAGCTCTACGTCGTTTTCGTTGGTGGGATGGATACACCTCCCAAAATGTTTTTATCTCAAATTTTATGCTTTGAGCTCTGGCACCTCTACAAATCCCTACTTCCCTCTACGAAGGGCCTTTCTTTTACTTTATGCAATTTTTATTTTTTGAATTTGAGTCTCCATCTTCTCTTACAAAAGCACCAACTAGGAGGCAATATGACCGTGCTCAAGTATTGGGTGTAGTTAATATTCGAGTGTGTTTCATGAATGGATCAATGTTTGAGCATGATGGGCTAGGGATAACTTATTTTAGCGTTGATATTTTGAAAGACATGGCTGCTTCTTGATATGCTTGAGTATCTTAATTATTATGTCAAAAATAGACTATTGCTTTGAATCACATAAAAGTCCAAATGTCCATGCTATAAAGAAAATAATATGATAGGACTTGATGAACAGCACCCCACATCAAAATTTCTATTTTTATCACTTACCAACTCGAGGACGAGTAGGAGTTAAGCGTGGGCATGCTGATACGTCTCCAACGTATCTATAATTTTTGATTGTTCCATGCTATTTTATAATCAATCTTGGATGTTTTATAATCATTTTATAGTTATTTTATATCATTTTTTGGTACTAACCTATTGACATAGTGCCAGTGCTGTTTTTCCGCGTTTTTTACATTGCAGGAAATCAATATCAAACGGAGTCCAAATGCCAAGAAACTCCATGATGATTTTTTATGGGCTAGAAGGAAGGCAATGGGCCCTGGTTGCACCTGGGGGGTGCCCCGAGGGGGGCACAACCCACCAGGGCGCGCCAGGAGGTCCAGGCGCGCCCTGGTGGGTTTTGCCCACCTCGGGTGCCCCCGGACTACCTCTTCGCTCTATAAATAACCCAAAAATCCACAAACCCTAGGCGAGTCGACGAAATATTCATCCTGCCACCGCAGAGTCCAGAGCCACCAGATCTAATCTAGACACCATGACGGAGGGGATCACCACTTCCATTGGTGCCTCTCCGATGATGCGTGAGTAGTTCTTTGTAGACCTTTGGTTCCGTACTTAGTAGAGCTTCGAGTTTATGATCAGTTATATCTTTTTATATCCATGGAAGTTATTTGAGTTTCCTTGATCTCTTATATGCATGACCTCTTATAGCCTCATATTTCTTCTCCGATATTTGGGTTTTGTTTGGCCAACATGATATATTTATCTTGCAATGGGAAGAGGTGCCCGGTAGTGGGTTCGATCTTATGGTGCTTGATCCCCGTGACAGAAAGGGAACCAGCACGTATGTATCATTGCTACTAAGGATAAAAAAGACGAGATCTATATCTACCGCCATATAGAAAACGCTCCCGAGGACACATGGGAATTATCGTCAAGCTAGTTTTCATCACGCTCATATGATTCGTGTTCGTTACTTTAATAATTTGGTATGTGAGTGGACCGGTGCTTGGGTTCTGCCCTTCCTTGGACAAGCATCCCACTTATGATTAAGCCCTATTGCAAGCATCCGCAACTACAAAATAAGTATTAAGGTAAACCTAACCATAGCATGAAACATATGGATCCAAATCAACCTCTTACGAAGCAACGCATAAACTAGGTTTAAGCGTCTGTCACTCTAGCAACCCATAATCTACTTATTACTTCCCAATGCCTTCCTCTAGGCCCAAAGAATGGTGAAGTGTCATGTAGTCGACGTTCACATAACACCACTAGAGGAAAGACAACATACATCTCATCAAAATATCGAACGAATACCAAATTCACATGACTACTTATAGCAAGACTTCTCCCATGTCCTCAGGAACAAACATAACTACTCACAAATCATATTCATGTTCATAATCAGAGGGGTATTAATATGCATAAAGGATCTGAACATATGATCTTCCACCAATTAAACCAACTAGCATCAACTACAAGGAGTAATCAACACTACTAGCAACCCACAGGTACCAATCTGAGGTTTTGATACAAAGATTGGATACAAGAGATGAACTAGGGTTTGAGAGGAGATGGTGCTGGTGAATATGTTGATGGAGATTGAACCCCTCCCGATGAGAGGATCATTGGTGATGGCGATGGCGATGATTTCCCCCTCCCGGAGGGATGTTTCCCCGGCAGAACAGCTCCACCGGAGCCCTAGATTGGTTCTGCCTCGTGGTGGCAGTGTTTCGTCCCGAAAGCTTGGTTATGTTTTTTCCTGGGTAAAAGACTTCATATAGCAGAAGATGGGCATCAAAGGCCTGCCAGGGGGCCCACGAGGCAGGGGGGCGCGCCCTACTCGTGGCCAGGGTGTGGGCCCCTCTGGTTAATTCTTTCTCCAGTATTTTTTATTAATTCCAAAAACTGCCTCCGTGAAGTTTCAGGAGTTTTGGAGTTGTGCAGAATAGGTCTCTAATATTTGCTCCTTTTCCATCCTAGAACTCCAGCTGCCGACACTCTCCCTCTTCATATAAGCCTTGTAAAATAAGAGAATAGGCATAAGTATTGTGACATAACGTGTAATAACAACCCATAATGCAATAAATATCGATATAAAAGCATGATGCAAAATGGACGTATCAACTCCCCCAAGCTTAGACCTCGTTTGTCCTCAAGCGGAAGCCGATAACGAAAAATATGTCCACAAGTTTAGAGGTAGAGGTGTCGATAAAATAAAATACGGACATGAGGGCATCATGATCATTCTTATAACAACAACAACAACAACATATATATATATATATATATATATATATATATATATATATATATATATATATATAGGGTCGCGCTATTCGCCACCCTGGGTGAGGAATAGTTATTCTTCACCCCCCTCTATTTTAACATCAATGCACCGTAATTTTACGTTTCGTAAATTTTGTCTTATTTCAGAAGTAAAAAGAGAACGTAAGAAATATATAATTGCCGTAAAAAATATTTTATATTAGGTAAATTACAAATGTAAAAACATAGTGTAAAATGTACATAAATGTATTTTTTCTGGTATTCTGACCTTTTTTTATGCCAAATTTTACACAATGAATCGATATGACTATAAATATTTATATTTGAAATATAATTTATTTATGAAATGATCGTAAGATTACCTTGGGTGAAGAATAACTTTTTCTGCACCCTGGGTGATGAATAGTAACACTATATATATATATATATATATATATATATATATATATATATATATATATAGCGTCGAGCTATTCGTCATCCTGGGTGAGGAATAGTTATTCTTCACCCCCCCTCTATTTTTACATGAATGCACCTTAATTTTATGTTCCGTAAATTTTGTCTTATTTCAGACATAAAGGAGAACGTAAGAAAATATATAATCGCCGTAAAATATATTTTATGTTATGCAAATTTCAAACGTAAAAGCATAGTGTAAAATTTACATAAAATGTAATTTTTCTAGTCTTCTGACATTATTTTATGCCAAATTTTACGCAGTGAATCAATATGACTGTAACTATTTGTATTTGAAACGCAATTTATTTATGAAATGATCGTAAGATTATCTCGGGTGAAGAATAACGTATTCTGGACCCTGGGTGATGAATAGTAACACTATATATATATATATACATATATATATATATATATATATATATATATATATGTTGTCATATGATTTCCTATGCTAAAGTAACAATCTATTCACAATGTCAAGTAGGAATCAGAAACTTCATTGAAAACTAACAAACTATGATCTCGATCATTGAAGCAATTGCAATTTATCATAACATCGGAAAGAGTCAATATAATAGCTTTTCAGCAAGTCCACATACTCAACTATCATTTAATATTTCACAATTGCTAACACTCATGCAACACTTATGGGTATGGAGTTTTAATCGGACATAGAGAAAGATAGGGGCTTATAGTGTTGCCTCCCAACCTTTTACCTCTAGGGTAATGTCAACAATAATAGTTCATGCTAACTTACATCCAATTGGATATATATATATATATATATATATATATATATATATATATATATATATATATATATATATATATCAGGATCTTTTCAACACAAGGTGCTTGCCAAAGGATAAAATGTAAAAAGGAAAGGTGAAGATCACCATGACTCTTGCAAGAGGTATAAGACAAGAATAAAAGATAGGCCCTTCGCAGAAGGAGGTAGAGGTTGTCATGTGCTTTTATGGTTGGATGCACAAAATCTTAATGCAAAAAAATGTCACTTTATATTGCCACTTGTGATATGGACCTTTATTATGCAGTCCGTCGCTTTTATTTCTTCCACATCACAAGATCGTATAAAGCTTATTTTCTCCGCACTAATAAATCATACATATTTAGAGAGAAATTTTTATTGCATACAACAATGACAACTTACTTGAAGGATCTTACTCAATCCATAGGTAGATAAGGTGGACTCTCATGGCAAAACTGGGTTTAAGGATATTTGGAAGCACAAGTAGTATCTCTACTTGGTGCAAAGAGTTTGGCTAGCATGAGGGAGAACAACAAGCTCAACATGTTGGATGATCCATGACAATATACTTTGTTTCGATATAAGAAAACATAACCCATTACGTTGTCTTCCTTGTCCAACATCAACTCTTTAGCATGTCATATTTTAATGAGTGCTCACAGTCATAAAAGATGTCCAAGATAGTATATTTATATGTGAAAACCTCTCTTTCTTTATTACTTCCTATTAATTGCAACGATGAACAAAACTATGTTTATCAACTCTCAACAACTTTTATTGATCATGCTCTTTATATGTGAAGTCATTACTCTCCATAAGATCAATATGATCTCTTTACTTCTTTTTATTCTTTATCTTTCTTTAATTCCCTCAAGATCATAGCAAGATAATCAAGCCCTTAACTCAACACTAATCTTTATTATATATAGCTCACGGACTCGATTACATCGAAGGATCATAAAGCCAAACTCAAAACTAAATCATACTAAAACTTTATTCTACTAGATCAAGATATTACCAAAAGGATCGAACTAAGAAAAGCGGTAAAGATAGGAGTGTGATGGTGATACGATACCGGGGCACCTCCCCCAAGCTTGGCAGTTGCCAAGGGGAGTGCCCATACCCATGTATTTATGTCTCTTTCTGCGGAGGTGGTGATGTGATATTCTTGGCGATGATGCCCCTCGGGATACGATTCTCTTCCTCGAGCTTATTGACTTGTTGCTTGAGGTCCATTATTTCCTTATGGCCCTTACCCGTGACGGTTAAAGCTCCTTTCACCCATGGATGTTGCATAGCTGCGGGAGAACAAGTAACACTCTTTTTCGTATTTTCATAAGAGATAAATTTAACATTGGAGGGGATGACCGAGTTTGGAATAGCTGAGCTCTGTAGTTCCCCCATCATGAATCCGTCTTGGAAACGGGAAGTAACTTCTTGATCCTCCTCCATGGCATCTATCCATTTCAAGTTGGCCTTCATCTCTTCCTCCGTTGATGGCCCAAAGTGGTCAGCATCATTGTTTTCTCTTGGCACTGATGTTGGATTAGACACTCGGCACTCCCCGACTGACTCTTGAGAAGACATCTTGCTCTAATCTACCGCAGAAACAACTCAAAACAAAAACAGAGGATATTTGCGTGGTATGGTGGACAAAACCTTTGGGAGATTATATAATGAATTTTTACCGACCAAAAGAAGTATCGTGCAAGAAAGCGGAGTCCAAGAGCACACGAGGTGCCCACGAGGCAGGGGGCGCGCCCAGGGGGGTAGGGCGCACCCTCCACCCTCGTGGACGCCTTGTGTCCTTCCCGGACTACTTCTTATTTTTCCTATTTTCTTAAATATTCCAAAACGGAGAAAAATTGCTATTAGAACTGTTTTGGAGTCGGTTT
Source organism: Triticum timopheevii (assembly GCA_963921465.1). NCBI lineage: Eukaryota > Viridiplantae > Streptophyta > Magnoliopsida > Poales > Poaceae > Triticum > Triticum timopheevii. The sequence continues at coordinate 115,068,569 of OY997270.1, forward strand.
ACTTACCGTACCACATACCTATTCCTTTTCGGGGTCTAAAGCATTCTGGAAAGTGTCCCTTATGTATTCCTCCGGTGTTACAGTTTCTATAACATTGGTTTCAACATTTATAGGATTACTTGAGATATAATGTTTGATTCTTTGACCGTTCACCACCTTTGGATTTCTTCCTTCGAAGTTGTTGATTTCTATGGCACCGGAACGATAGACATCCTCCATAATGTAAGGACCTTCCAATTTAGAGAGAAATTTTCCTGCAAAAAATCTTAAACGAGAGTTTAATAGCAACACATAATCACCTACATTAAACTCACACTTTTGTATCCTTTTATCATGCCATCTTTTAACTTTTTCTTTAAACAGTTTGGCATTCTCATAGGCCTGGGTTCTCCATTCATCAAGTGAGCTAATGTCAAATAACCTCTTCTCACCGGCAAGTTTGAAATCATAATTGAGCTCTTTAATGGCCCAATATGCTTTATGTTCTAGTTCGAGAGGTAAGTGACATGCTTTTCCATAAACCATTTTGTACGGATACATACCCATAGGATATTTATATGCAGTTCTATAGGCCCATAATGCATCATCAAGTTTTTTGGACCAATTATTTCTAGATCTATTGACAGTCTTTTGCACAATTAATTTGAGCTCTCTATTAATCAATTCTACTTGACCACTAGACTGCAGGTGATATGGAGACGCAATTCTATGATTAACATCATACTTAGCAAGCATTTTATGAAAAGCACCATGAATAAAATGTGAACCACCATCAGTCGTTAAATATCTAGGGACTCCAAACCTCTGAAAAATAACTTCTTTAAGCATCTTAATAGAGGTGTTATGATCAGCACTACTAGTTGGAATAGCTTCTACCCACTTAGTAACGTAATCAACAGCAACTAAAATATGTGTATACCCATTAGAGGAAGGAAACGGTCCCATATAATCAAAGCCCCAAACATCAAATGGTTCAATAACAAGTGAATAATTCATAGGTATTTCTTGACGTCTACTAATATTACAAACTATTTGACATTCATCACAAGACAAAACAAACTTACAAGCATCCTTGAAGAGAGTAGGCCAATAAAAACCGGATTGGAATACCTTATGTGCAGTTCTATCTCCAGCGTGGTGTCCTCCATAAGCCTCAGAGTGACACTTGCATAGGATATGTTCCTTTTCATGCTCAGGTACACAACATCTAATAACACCATCTACTCCTTCTTTATAAAGATGTGGGTCATCCCAGAAGTAATGTTTTAAATCATAGATTTTTTTTTCTTTTGCTGGTATGTGAAACTAGGTGGTAAATATTTTGCAACAATGTAATTAGCATAATCAGCATACCATGGAGCGGTACGAGAAGCATTCATGGCAGCTAGTTGTTCATCACGGAAGCTATCATCAATAGGTAGTGGGTCATCAACAACATTCTCTAACCTAGACAAGTTGTCTGCAACGGGGTTCTCAGCTTCCTTTCTATCAACTATATGCAAATCAAATTCTTGTCGCAAGAGAACCCATCTAATAAGTCTAGGTTTAGCATCTTTCTTTTCCATAAGATATTTAATAGCAGCATGATCAGTGTGAACAATTACTTTTGAATCAACAATATAAGGTCAGAACTTATCACAAGAAAATACAACTGCTAAAAATTCTTTTTAGTAGTAGCATAATTTCTCTGGGCACTGTCTAGAGTTTTACTAGCATATTGGATAACATTTAATTTCTTAACAACTCTTTGTCCTAGAACAGTGCCTACATCATAATCACTAGCATCACACATAATTTCAAAGGGTAAATTCTAGTCAGGTGGCTGAACAATAGGTGCAGAAATCAAGGATTTCTTAAGTATTTCAAATGCTTCCACACAATCATCATCAAAGACAAAAGGAAAATCTTTTTGTAAGAGATTAGTCAGAGGCCTAGAAATTTTTGAGAAGTCCTTAATGAACCTCCTATAAAAACCGGCAAGACCAAGGAAACTTCTTATACCTTTGATGTCCTTGGGACATGGCATCTTTTCAATAGCATCAACTTTAGCTTTATCAACTTCAATACCTCTTGCAGAAATTTTATGCCCCAAGACGATACCTTCATTAACCATAAAGTGGCACTTCTCCCAATTCAAGACAAGATTAGTTTCTTCAGATCTCTGCAAAACTCGATCAAGGTTGCTCAAGCAATCATCAAAAGAAGTTCCATAAACGGAGAAATCATCCATGAAAACCTCAACAATCTTTTCACAAAAATCAGAGAATATAGCCATCATGCATCTTTGAAAGGTGGAAGGTGCATTCCATAAACCAAAAGGCATACGTCTATAAGCAAAGGTACCGAAAGGGCAAGTAAAAGTGGTCTTTTCTTGATCCTCTTTTGACACAGGTATTTGAGAGAAACCAAAATAACCATCTAGAAAGCAAAAGTGTGTATGTTTGGATAATCTTTCCAGCATTTGATTAATAAAAGGTAAAGGGTAATGATCCTTTTTAGTGGCTTTATTTAGTTTGCAGAAATCAATTACGATCCTATAACCTGTAACAATTATATGTGGGATCAATTCATCTTTATCATTAGGAACAACAGTAATACCTCCCTTCTTAGGGACACAATGGACAGGACTTACCCACTGACTATCAGCAACATGATTGATTATACCTGCCTCCAGAAGCTTTAGTATTTCTTTTCTTACCACTTCTTTCATCTTAGGATTTAACAGTCGTTGGTGATCAACAACCGGTTTAGCGTCTTTCTCCAGTTTAATTTTGTGTTGGCATAGAGTGGGACTAATGCCCTTAAGATCATCTAGAGTATATCCAATAGCAGCACGATGCTTCTTCAGAGTTTTCAATAATTTCTTTTCTTCATACTCTGAAAGGTTAGCACTAACAATAACAAGATATATTTGTTTCTCATCAAGATAAGCATATTTAAGAGTATCAGGTACAGGTTTAAGCTCAAACACAGGATCACCCTTGGGTGGAGAAGGATCCCCTAGGATTTCAACATGCAAGTTGTGTTTCAAAATAGGTCCCCGTTTAAAGAATACTTCATCTATTTCGCTTCTTTCATTCATAAACATATCATTTTCATGGTCTAGAAAATATTGTTCTAAAGGATCATTAGGAGGCATGGCAATAGAAGCAAGACCAATAATTTCATCTTTACTAGGCAATTCCTCATCACGGGGTTGTCTACGAAATTTACCAAAATTAAACTCATGAGACATATCACCCAAACCAGTAGTAACAATATCCTTTTCGCAGTCTATCCTAGCATTAACAGTATTCAAGAATGGTCTACCAAATATAATGGCACAAAAGTTATCTTGTGGGGAACCAAGAACACGAAAATCGATAGGATATTTAACTTTCCCACACAAGATTTCAACATCTCTAACAATCCCAACTGGTGAAATAGTATCTCTATTGGCAAGCTTAATTGTAACATCAATTTCTTCTATCTCAGCAGGTGCAATATCATGCATAATTTCTTTGTATAAGGAATGGGGTATTGCACTTGCACTAGCACCCATATCACATAAGCCATGATAACAATGATCTCCTATCTTAACAGAAATAACAGGCATGCCTACAATGGGTCTATGTTTATTTTCACTATCGGGACTAGCAATTCTAGTAGCTTCATCACCGAAGTAAATAACATGCCCATCAATATTGTCAGCCAAGAGATCTTTAACCATAGCAATACTAGGTTCAACTTTAATTTGCTCAGGGGGTTTGGGTGTCCTAATATTACTTTTGTTGACCATAGTTGAAGCTTTAGCGTGATCCTTTATTCTAACAGGGAAAGGCAGTTTCTCAATATAAGCAGTGGGAACAATAGGATCATTATAAGTGATAGTTTTTCTTCAACTTTAATAGGTGCAACTACCTTTACTTCAATGGGAGGATTATATTTAAACCACTTCTCCTTAGGGAGATCAACATGAGTAGCAAAGAATTCACAGAAAGCAGCTACTATCTCAGAGTCAAGTCTATATTTAGTGTTAAATTCACAGAAAACATCGGTATCCATAAAAGATTTAACACAATCAAACTTAGGTGTTATACCTGACTCCTTACCTTTGTCAGGATCCCAATCTTCAGAGTTGCATTTAATTCTTTCCAATAAATCCCATTTGAATTCAATAGTCTCCATCATGAAAGATCCAGTGCAAGAAGTATCGAGCATGGAGCGATTATTGAGAGAAAGCCGAGCATAAACATTTTGAATAATCATTTATCTTGAGAGCTCATGATTTGGGCATGAATATAACATTGACTTAAGCCTCCCCCAAGCTTGAGCGATGCTTTCTCCTTCTCGAGACCAAAAATTACATATATAATTGCGATCACGATGAACAAGATGCATAGGATAAAACTTCTGATGAAATTCCAATTTCAATCGGTTGTAGTTCCATGATCCCATATCATCACATAGCCTAAACCATGTCAATGCCTTTCCCTTCAAAGATAAAGGCAAGACCTTCTTATTGATAACATCCTCGGGCATACATGCCAGCTTAAATAATCCACAAACTTCATCCACATAGATTAGGTGTAAATCGGGATGCAGTGTTCCATCTCCTGTAAAAGGATTAGCTAGCAGTTTCTCTATCATACCCGAAGGAATTTCAAAGTAAACATTTTCAGTAGGTTTAGTAGGTTGAGGGGTAGCTAATTGTGGTTCCGGACGAGGTGAAGATACCCTGAACAAACCCCTCAAAGGATTGTTTTCCATAGTAACAAGTGACAATAAATTTCAGCACACTATATAAATGTTTCCTTACCAAATTCCACTTACCAAAGGCGCTTCACTCCCTGGCAACGGCGCCAGAAAAGAGTCTTGATGACCCACAAGTGTAGGGGATCTATCGTAGTCCTTTTGATAAGTAAGAGTGTCAAACCCAACGAGGAGCAGAAGGAAATGACAAGTAGTTTTTAGTAAGGTATTCTCTGCAAGCAATGAAATTATCGGTAACAGATAGTTTTGTGATAAGGTGATTTGTAATGGGCAACAAGTAACCAAAGTAAATAAGGTGCAGCAAGATGGCCCAATCCTTTTTGTAGAAAAGGACAAGCCTGGACAAACTCTTATGTAAAGGACGCTCCCGAGGAGACATGGGAATTATCGTCAAGCTAGTTTTCATCACGCTCATATGATTCGCGTTCGTTACTTTGATAATTTGGTATGTGGGTGGGCCGGTGCATGGGTGCTGCCCTTCCTTGGACAAGCATCCCACTTATAATTAACCCCTATTGCAAGCAGCCGCAACTACAAAAGAAGTATTAAGGTAGACCTAACCATAGCATGAAACATATGGATCCAAATCAGCCCCTTACGAAGCAACGCATAAACTAGGGTTTAAGATTCTGTCACTCTAGCAACCCATCATCTACTTATTACTTTTGAATGCCTTCCTCTAGGCCCAAAGAATGGTGAAGTGTCATGTAGTCGACGTTCACATAACACCACTAGAGGAAAGACAACATACATCTCATCAAAATATCGAACGAATACCAAATTCACATGACTACTTATAGCAAAACTTCTCCTATGTCCTCGGGAACAAACGTAACTACTCACAAATCATATTCATGTTCATAATCAGGGGGGTATTAATATAATCAACACTACTAGCAACCCACAGGTACCAATCTGAGGTTTTGATACAAAGATTGGATACAAGAGATGAACTAGGGTTTGAGAGGAGATGGTGCTGGTGAAGATGTTGATGGAGATTGACCCCCTCCCGATGAGAGGATTGTTGGTTATGACGATGGCGATGATTTCCCCCTCCCGTAGGGATGTTTCCCCGGCCGAACAGCTCTGCCGGAGCCCTAGATTGGTTCCGCCAAGGTTCCGCCTCGTGGCGGCGGTGTTTCGTCCCTTAAGCTTGCTTATGATTTTTTTCCAGGGTAAAAGACTTCATATAGCAGAAGATGGGCATCGGAGGCCTGCCAGGGGGCCCACGAGGCAGGGGCATGCCCAGGGGGTAGGGCACGCCCCCCACCCTCATGGCCAGGGTGTGGGCCCCCTCTGATTTTCTTTCTCTAGTATTTTTTATTAATTCCAAAAACTGCCTTCGTGAAGTTTCAGGACTTTTGAAGCTGTGCAGAATAGGTCTCTAATATTTGCTCCTTTTCCAACCCAAAACTTCAGCTGCCGGCATTCTCCCTCTTCATATAAACCTTGTAAAATAAGAGAGAATAGGCATAAGTATTGTAACATAACGTGTAATAACAGCCCATAATGCAATAATTATCGATATAAAAGCATGACGCAAAATGGACGTATCAAATATGATAAAAGAGACTTCATTGCTAGAAAACACGATAAAGAAAGAGAACCGTGGGTTCAAAAACCTACGCCTTTTCCACCCGAGTCAAATAAAAAGAAAGATGATGAAGAATTTGAACGCTTTGCTAAAATGCTGAGGCGAGTCTTTTTGCGTACTCGCTTGACTGATATCTTGAAAATGCCTCCTTATGCAAAGTACATGAAAGACATCATCACTAATAAGAGAAAAATACCGGAAGCTGAAATATCCACTATGTTTGATAGTTATACTTTTAAAGATGGAGTACCTAAAAAACTTGGAGATCCGGGAATACAAACTATACCTTGCTCTATAAAAAAGAATTATGTGAAAACTGCTTTATGTGATTTAGGAGCTGGTGTTAGTGTTATGTCTTTCTCTTTATATAAAATACTTGATTTGAATAAACTCACACCTACTAAAATATCTTTGCAAATGGTTGATAAATCAACTGCCATACCTATTGTTATCTGTGAGGATGTGCCCATTGTTGTTGCTAATGTTACTATTTTGACTGACTTTGTTATACTTGAGATGCCCGAGGACGACAACATGTCGATTATCCTTGGTAGACCCTTCTTGAATACTGCAGGGGCTGTTATTGATTGCAATAAAAGCAAGGTCACTTTTCATATCAATGGTAATGAGCACATGGTGCACTTTCCGAAGAAACAATTCCAAGTGAATGGTATTAATATTATTGAAAAATCTTCGACAATCACTATTGGAAGTTTTGAAATACCTCTACCTACCTATCGAAAGTGGTTGTTAACAAGACCTGATCAACCTTATTAATGGATCATTTTTGAACGGTATGAAGTTGATGAATTTAGTAAGCACTACCTTCTGTCCCTACCCTTTGTTTTCTGTTTTTATTAGTTAAATAAAATAATGCCATGTTTTGTCTGTTTTCTGAATTTCCCGTGCAACAAAAAAATGACCCAAAAATAAAATTTCTCAGAATGCCCTGAAAATTTAATATGATTTTTTCTGAATATTTCTGAATTTCTGGTGCAAATAATATCAGAGGGAGGTGCACCAGGTGGGCACAACCCACCTGGGCGCACCAGGACCCCTAGGTGCGCCCTGGTGGGTTGTGGTCCCCACGTGGGACCCCTCACTTATCCCTTCACACCACATCATCACTTACCTCCAGAAAAAATTCTCCATTGCTCTCTCTCCCATGTTCTTGCTCTCAAACCCGCGGATTTCGATCTCTTTGCTCGGAGCTCCATTTCCAAAACTGTTTCGGGGGATTGTTGCTTGGTATGTGACTCCACCATTTTTCCAATTAGTTTTTGTTTTAGTGGTTTATATTTTGAATAATTAGCTACTCTTGGTGCTGCTGTAGATGAGCTTGCATGTTAAATTCTTAGAGTTCTAAGTAGTTTGAATGCTTGTTATTCCCTCTACATATCCCTATGAGTAGTTGCTATCAACTTTGTGAAGTTTTGTTGAGAAAAATTTGTGGACAAAAAATTTCAGAATTTTTGTTCATATGAAAAATATGAATATCTTTAGGAATTTTGCCTCTAAGAAGAACTCCAAGGGTGTTATTGGGGAGTCATCTGACAGTGGTCTCCAACATATCAGAGGTTGGGGAAGTACGGCCATGCGAATGGCCACACACCCAATTCATGGAAGAGGCTGGAATCCTTCAGGAGTTCACACAATATGCTGCTAATGCTGGCCTCACCGACTTTATCGCAGATGAGTGTGAACAACATCAAATCCTCACAAACATCTTTCTTCAAAGTTTTACTTTCCTTCCTAGGAATAATCCACCTGAGGTGCAGTTTGATTTATATGCTGAAACCCGTCAGATACCACTTACTAAATTCTGTAACATATGCATTATCCCTTCTGACGGGAGTTTAGGTGAGCTTAGGCCGGCAGAGTTTGAGGCCTTTTATCGTACCTTGACCGTGGGAGATGAGAGAGGGGTGTCAGCTATCACTACCACTGGCTTGCATTTTCCCGCTGTTCATTACTTTGCTCTTTTCATTGCAAAATGCTTGCTTGCTAGAGAGAAGGTGGGTCCACTTAGTTCACCAGACCTCGCTATTCTATGTCATGCATTAGAGGGCGACAACACTTATAGCTTGGGAGCTATCGTGGCTCGTCGCCTCCACATTAATAAGTCCAAGGGTAAAATACATGGCACGATTTTTGCTACTCGTTTGGTGGCTCACTTTAATGTTGAAATACTCCCTCATGATCACCCTCTTACCAAAGTTTACCTAGATCGCGCAGCCATGGATCACCACCATTTTACTGATATCGAACCTTCTGATATCCCTATTCCATATAACTTGGTTTTTAGTGTGAGAACTCGTGATATTATTCCATTGCCTTCTCCTGATTTGTTTGATTCTGTTGCCAGGGGCGGATATAGGATTATGCCCGCGGACATCATCACCTACAAGAACGCTCAGGCTGCTGCAGAGGCAACGGAGGAGCCTCAGCAGTGGGATGAGTGGATGCCCGCTCCTCAGTACCCCAACTACTATCCAGGCTACTGATAGATTACCAAGTTAGGCCAAAAGCCTAAATTTGGGGGAGTACGTGTTTCCCACCGACATTACATTCATGTTCACAAATTTCATTCCAGTTGTCGGTGTTCACACTTTTTCATTGTATCATCCATGCTTAAATTTATTTTCTTGTTGTCTTCTTGTGTGTTTGGAAAACCCTTAGAAAAACCAAAAAAATTAGTTGTAGTTAATTTACTTTTTATGCATGCTTAGTTGTAATATTAAATAGAAAGCCCAAAAAGATTTCATTGTTCTTCTTTCGCTTGTTGGGAGCTTTCCCGTGTAAATAGTTTTTCTCGTTTTTGCTTTTCCCTTTTATTTTGCTTGTTCAAGAAAACCAAAAACTCCAAAAATATTCCAGTCTATTTTTCTGAATTTCTTTTATTTTTATTTGAGTTGTACCGAGGAGAAGACCACGATGAAAATGTTGAGTGGCTCTCATTTGAATAATTGTTGAACTAATATAGAGCTCATTTCAGCTTGTCTTCTCCGGTTGAATAAAATGTTTGTAGATTCCAGCTTAGTCCATGGCACTCTTGCACTATTATTATTTTCATATCGTTCGATCGTGCAAGTGAAAGGCAATAATGACGATATTCGATGAACTGGCCGTGGTAGAGAGAAACTGGTATAAACTCGACTTGTTCTGTTTGTGTAAATATGTTTAACCTAGTATCGATGATTCAACCCATTATGATTAAACATGTTTGCAATGACAATTAGAGATTATAGTTTCTCATGCCATGCATAAGTAGGTAGGAGTGGATAATGATTTATCTTGGATATCAACATTGCATTAAAATGATTGTGATGTAGTATGATGATATGGTATCCTCCTTTGAATGTTTGAGTGGCTTGACTTGGCACATGCTCATGCATGTAGTTGAATCAAAACCAACATAGCCTCTATAATATTTATGTTCATGGTGCTCATATCCTACTCATGCTAGTGTCCAATGTTACTTATGCATAATGTTCATGACCATTGTTGCTCTCTAGCTGGCCGCTTCTCAATCTATTTGCTAGCCTTCGCCTGTACTAAGTGGGAATTCTGCTTGTACATCAAAAACCTTGAACCCAAAGTTATTCCAGATGAGTCCACCATACCTACCTATATACGGTATTACCCTGCCGCCCTATGTAAATTTGCATGTGCCACCTCAAAAACTTCTAATAAATATCCCTTTCGTGTGCCTGGATCATTCATGGAACGGCAGGAGGTGGTCGGTATCTTCCAAGCTAAGCGAGTTATTCTCAGGACGAGTGTTTATTCACTCGCCATCACACGAGAAAAGGGCGGTAATAGGGATGCCCAGTCCCAAACTACAAATAAAAAGCTTACAAATAATGAAACAAAAACTCCCAATGGAGTCAAAACCTATACTTTTATCGCTTGGGAACCGCCACTCGCGTGCTTAGCATGGAAGATATTGATAACTGATGGTCGTGAAGTAAATGAGAAGGGTGCATGTCCCAAAATATCATTTACCTCTGTTTGAAAAAATTGAGCTCTGGCACCTCTACAAATCATTGCTTCCCTCTGCGAAGGGACTATCTATTTACTTTTATGTTGTGTCATCACCTTCTAAAATAAGCGTCAGAACCTGAGAGCACTACTGTCATGCTTATGCATTGTGTGTAGCTAATGTTGGGTGCATCACGACTAGATCTTTTCTACCATGAATTACAATGTTGAGTCGTTGCTTGAACTTTGGAGGTGCTCTGCATTTATGTTTTGCGGTCTCAGAAAGGGCTAGCGAGATACCACTATTGTCATATTATATCATGGTTGTTTTGATAAAATGTTGTTGTTTGAGATATCTTATTATTGCTTGCTAGCTGATTATGTCATTGATATGACTTAATATAATCTTTAAGAGTTATTGTCGGCATGGTTAGTTATAATGTTGGCTAAAAACCTGGGTGTTGTTTAAGTTTATTTATGCAAACAAGAGCAAAAGAGTTCGTAGAAGTTTTTCTTTTTCACTTTCAGTTTATCAACTGAATTGCTTGAGGACAAGCAAAGGTTTAAGCTTGGGGGAGTTGATACGTCTCCAACGTATCTACTTTTCCTAACGCTTTTCCTCTTGTTTTGGACTTTAGTTTGCATGATTTGAATGAAACTAACCCCGGATTGACGCTGTTTTCAGCAGAATTACCATGGTGTTGTTTTTGTGCAGAAATAAAAGTTCTCGGAATAGAACGAAACTTTGCGAGGATTTTTTATATCAATAATAAGAATTTTTGGAGCCAAGACCCACCAAAGGGGGGCACCTGGGTGAGCACAACCCACCAGGGCGCGCCCCCCTCTCCTGGCGCGCCCAGGTGGGTCGTGCCCACCTGGTGGACCTGCAGACCCTGAAACCGACGCTATAAAATCCTATTTTTCAGGAAAAAATCAGGGAGAAAGAATTATCGTGATCCACGAGATGGAGCCACCGTCACCTCCTGTTCTTCATCGGGAGGCCAGATCTGGAGTCTGTTTGGGGCTCCGGAGAGGGGAATTTTTGTTCTTCATCATCACCAACCCTTCTCTATCGCCAATTCTATGATGCTCCCCACCGAGAGTGAGTAATTCCTTTGTAGGCTCGCTGGTCGGTGAGGAGTTGGATGAGATTCATCATGTAATCGAGTTAGTTTTGTTAGGGCTTGATCCCTAGTATCCACTATGTTCTAAGATTGATGTTGCTATGACTTTGCCATGCTTAATGCTTGTCACTTTGGGCTCAGGTGCCATGAACTCAGATCTGAACCATTTATGTTATCACAATCATATCCATGTTCTAGATCCGATCTTGCAAGTTATAGTCACCTACTATGTGTTATGATCCGGCAACCCCGGAGTGACAATAGTTGGGACCACTCCCGGTGATGACCGTAGTTTGAGGAGTTCATGTATTCACTATGTGTTAATGCTTTATTCCGGTTCTCTATTAAAAGGAGGCCTTAATATCCCTTAGTTTCCAATAGGACCCCGCTGCCATGGGAGGGTAGGACAAAATATGGCATGCAAGTTCTTTCCGTAAGCACGTATGACTATTAACGGAATACATGCCTACATTATATTGACGAACTGGAGCTAGTGTCATATCGCCCTAGGTTATAACTGTCTCATGATGAATATCATCCAACAAGTCACGATCCAATGCCTACGAATTTATCTTGTTAAGTTACTATTGTTATCATCACTATTACACTTGCTACAAAACTACTGCTAGCTATTTCCGTTACTATTGTTGATCCTACTATTATCAAAATTATCATACTACTTTGCTACTGATCACTTTGCTACAAATAATTAATCTCCAGGTGTGGTTGAATTGATAACTCAGCTGCTAATACCTTCAAATATTCTTTGGCTCCCCTTGTGTCAAATCTATAAATTTGGGTTGAATACTCTACCCTTGAAAACTGTTGTGATCCCCTATACTTCTGGATTATCAGATCGAATGATATGAAAATAATAATAGTGCAAGAGTGTCATGGACTAAGCTGGAATCTGCAAACATTTTATTCAAAGGAGAAGACAAGGTAATTTGGGCTCTTTGTCAGATAAACAATAATATAAATGCGAGCCACTCAACATTCTCATCGTGGTCCTCTCCTGGGTATGACTCAATAAAAAGAAAAGAATATAGAGAAACACACTAAAATATTTTTGGAGTTTTTAGTTTTTCTTGAAGAAGGCAAATTAATAGGAAGAAAAACAAAAACAAGAAAGTCTATTTACACGGGAAAGCTCCCAACAAGCAAAAGAAGAATCGAGAAATCTTTTGGGTTTTCCTTTAATACTACAACTAATTAAACTAGAAAGAAAAACCGAAAAGAAGCAGGAAATATTTTGGGGTTTTCTCAAAGTTTTTCAAACACACAAGAAGAAAGCAAGAAAAATAAATCTAGCATGGATAGTACAATGAAAAAGAGTGGACACCGACAACTGGAATGAAATGTGTGAGCATGAATGTAATGTCGGTGGAAATACGTACTCCCCCAAGCTTAGGCTTTTGGCCTAACTTGGTAATCACCGTCACTAGCCTACGTAGTAGTCGGAGTGATAGCTCACGAAGCCTCTAGGTGCAGCCTCTTCAGACCGCCGAGCAGGTACAATCTCTGCGTTGTGCACACGGGCCTCGCTCTCAAGAATATAATATCTCCCCTTCCTGTGAGAATCAAAGAGAGAAGGAGAAGGCAAAAATGTGTGCACCACAACATGCTTATTAAACAACAGGTTATAAATATAATTAGTGGCCTCGCCCTTGAGGAACTTCTGGTGCTTTAGGGCCTCAAAGTATAAGTACTTGGTGGGTAGGATAGGGTCATTAGGCCAAGGTGATACGCCTAGTCCCCTTGCTAAGCGTGAGGCATAAATCCCACCATAAAAGTCCGCACTACCGGTGTTGTACTAAAGCCTACATGCAATAATCGCCCTGAGGTTATAACATTTATTACCGGTGAGAGCAATGGGTGAAAGACTCAAGTCAAGAGCACAAGTATGCTGCAATCTTGCTTGCCTACAATGCATTTGCCATTAAAGAGTGCAAAGTATTGAATCGATGGGAAATGAATGCTCTTTATTCTACCTTGTGTCACTCCGCTGGTCTCACCATAGCAAAGGCTAGTCAAGAATGTTTTGTAGGCCTTGGTGGTTCATCAAGAGAACCCCAAAATGGAATTTTGCTGTGGTAAGCAAATCTCTCTAGAGGTATGGTAAATGGATTGTCGTACAGTTTAAACATCACTCTAGATTCAGAGGATGAAATATAAATTCTTTAGTAAATGATTATGTGAGGCCGAGATGTTGGTTGCACTTATCTTCCATGTAGGGACCGAGTTCGGTGTTGTGAACATATTGCTCAAATTCTTCTTTAATACCTGCTCTCACCATAAAATTGTTGCATGGCCATAGGCAGGATTTGGTAGCTGCTTCCCGTATCGAACTTGCGCTTGGTTCAACATAAGACCGACGCACTGAGCCACTACCAGATGATGCCTCCAAAGACCTCCTCCTCGAAGAACTCCTAAAGAAACTCATCTTATTCCTATGAACAAAATTCTGAAATTTTTAGTCCACAAAATTTTTCTCAACAAAACTTCACAGCAATTACTCATAAGCATGCATAGAGGCTATATTGAGCATTCAAACTACTTAGAACTCTAAGAATTCAACATTCAAGCTCATCTATAGCAGCACCAAGAGTAGCAGCACCAAGAGTACCAAATATAAACCACTAAATCAAAAACTAATTCGACCAATGGAGGAGTCACATACCAAGTAGCAATCCCCCAAAATAGTTTCGGAAATGGAGCTTCGAGCAAAGAGATTGAAATCTACGGGTTTGAGAGCAATGGTGAATTTTTTCTGGAGGTAGGTGATGACATGGGCTAAAGAGATAAGTGAGGGGGGCCACATAGGGGCCACAACCCACCAGGGCATGCCCAGGTGGGTTGTGCCCACCTAGTGCACCCCCCTCTGATGTTATTTGCATAAAAAATTCTTAAATATTCAGAAAAAATTGTATTAAATTTTCAGGACATTCTCAGAAATTTTATTTTTCGGTCATTTTTTTATTGCACGGAAAATCCAGAAAATAAAAGGCGAGGACAGAAGGTGATGGCTACTAAATTCATCGACTTCATAGCTCTCAAAAGTGATCCATTAATAAGGTTGATCAAGTCTTATTAACAACTAGCTTCGATTAGCATGAAACTGAAGAACTTTCGTAAAACACTAACTTACCTCAATGGGGATATACATGTCCCCAACAATAAGTATATCATATTTCCTTTTTGCAGTAGGTAGAGATAGTTGAAAACTTCCAATAGTGAGTGTCGAAGATTTTTCAATAACATTAATACCATTCACTTGGAACTATTTCTTCGAAAGGTGTCATATGCTCATTACCATTGATATGAAAAGTGACCATGCTTTTATTGCAATCAATAACAACCCCGGTAGTATTTAAAAAGGGTCTACCAAGGATAATCAACATGTTTTCGTCCTCGGGCATCTCAAGTATAACAAAGTCAGTTAAGATGGTAACATTTGCAACAACAACGGGCACATCCTCAAAAATACTGATAAGTATAACAGTTGATTTATCAGCCATTTGCAAATATATTTCAGTAGTTGTGAGTTTATTCAAGTCTAGTCTTTTGTATAAAGAGAAAGCCATAACACTAACACCAGCTCCTAAATCACACAAAGCAGTTTTCACATAGTTTCTTTTGATGGAGCAAGGTATAATTTGTATTCCCGAATCTCCAAGTTTTTTAGGTACTCCATCCATAAAAGAATAATTAGCAAGCATGGTGGAGATCTCAGCTTCAGGTATTTTCCTTTTATTAATGATGATGCCTTTCATGTACTTTGCATAAGGGGCCATCTTTAAAATATTAGGCAAGCGAGTCGCAAAAAGACTGGCCTAAGCATTTCAATAAAGCGTTCAAATTCTTCATCATCTTTCTTTTTAGTTAATTTAGGTGGAAAAGGCATGGGTTTTTGAACCCACGGTTCTCTTTCTTTACCATGTTTCCTAGCAATGAAGTCTCTTTTATCATATCTTTTATTTTTTTGTTGTGGGTTATCAAGATCAACAGCTGGTTCTATCTCAACATTATTATATGGTTCTTTATCATTGTTCGGTTGAGTGTCTTCATGAACAACATCATTTTCTTTTTCATTATCACTAGGTGAGTGTTCATTACCAGATTGAGTTTCAGCATCTGAGATAGAAACATCATTATTATCTTCGGGAGGTATTTCTACTTCAGGTTCACTAGAGGTATGCAAACTCCTATCATTTTTCTTTTTCTTTTTCCTTTTAGAAGGACTAGGTGCATCAGTGTTAATTCTCTGGGAGTATTTTTCAATTCTTTTAGCGTATCCCTCTGGATAAAGTGGCTCCCGGGTCATTTTACCTCCTCTAGTCATTACTCTCACAGCATGAATATTGATATTATTGTTCATTTCATCAAGCAATTCTCTTTGAGATTTAGCAACTTGTTCTAGTTGAGTTTGAACCATAGAAACATGTTTTCCTACACCTATAACATCATTTGAGATTCTAAATAACAAGTCACCCAAGCGAGCAATCATATCAGAATTGTATTTCAATTGTTTCATAACATTTGCATTGAAGTGATCTTGTTTTCTAATATAGTTATCAAACTCATAGAGGCATTGACTAGGATGCATATTATAAGGATTGTCATTATCATTGAATTTCATTAAAGAATTTACCTCTACCACCTTGGGTGGTGGTGCATCAAGCCCATGTATTTCTCCAGTATGAGGTAAATTTTTGACATCCTTAGCTTTAATACCTTTTTTCTTCATACATTTCTTTGCCTCTTGCATATCTTCATGACTGAGATATAAGATACCCCTCATCTTTGGAGTGGGTTTAGGCGGTGGCTCGGGAAAAGTCCAATCATGATAATTTTTCAATATGTTATTCAATTATTCCTCAGCTTGTTCAACAGTTCGTTCGCTGAAAACACAACCATCACAACTATCTAGGAAATCCCTAGAAGCATCGGTTAGTCCATTATAGAAGATATCATGTATTTATTTTTTCTTAAGAGGATGATCAGGCAAAGCATTTAGCAATTGGAGAAGCCTCCCCCAAGCTTGTGGGAGACTCTCTTCTTCCATTTGCACAAAGTTAATATTTCCTGTAAGGCAGCTTGTTTCTTATGAGCGGGAAAATATTTTTCAGAGAAGTAGTAAATCATGTCCTGGGGACTACGCACACAACCAGGAGCAAGAATATTATACCAAGTCTTAGCATCACCCTTTAATGAGAATGGAAATAACTTGAGAATATAATAGTAGCAAATTTTCTCATCATGAGCAAATAGGGTGGCTATATCATTCAACTTAGTAAGATGTGCCACCACAGTTTCATTTTCATAACCATGCAAAGGATCAAATTCAATCAAAATAATTAACTCTGGATCGACAGAGAATTCATAATCCTTATCATCAACAAAAATAGGTGAAGTAGCAAACTTAGGATCACATTTCATTCTAGCATTCAAAGATTTTTCTTTCAATTTGCATAATAATTTCTTAAGATCATCTCTATCATTGCAAGAAACAAAGTCTCTAGTTGTCTCCTCATCCGTAACATAACTATAACGCCCTGGACACACCCGCCAGTGGTCGTTACTCCTAGCGGGATCTAGACTGGCCCCACAGATCAATACTAGTCTTTTCTGCGCACTTTGTCCTCACTCGTGCTCACCTGGGAGCAACATCCCAGTCGGACACCCATCCTGAAATTACTCCACGCTGAGCACGCTTAACTTTGGAGTTCTTTCTGAATGGACTCCCGAAAAAGAAGGAATTCCTTATTGATATGAGTAGTCTATCATCCCTAATAATCCAGGCTATCACATACACCCCCGCTCAGAGGAACCGACGTCCTTGTCGGGCCACAGGAATGTTCCCTCTTGGTACATACGTCTGTGCATCCAGTCTGACACATGTGTCATGCCGTGTGCCATGATGGGTCACAAACTTCATGCACAACTGTACCGCGCACCTGTCCGCAAACATTCGTGTAACCGCGAGGGTCGGCTCTGATACCAACTTGTAACGCCCCGGACACACCCACTGGTGGTCGTTACTCCTGGCGGGATCTAGACTGGCCCCACAGATCAATACTAATCTTTTCTACGCACTTAGTCCTCACTCGTGTGCACCCAGGAGCAACTTCCCAGTCGGTCACCCATCCTGAAATTACTCCAAGCTAAGCATGCTTAACTTTGAGTTCTTTCTGACTGGGCTCCCGGAAAAGAAGGAATTCCTTGTTGATATGAGTAGTCTATCATCCCTAATAAGCCAGGCTATCACAATAACCTTCCGGTATCTTAGGCAATTCATATCTAGGAGGACTAGGTCTAATAGGTGTCTCAAGATAGTCAGATTCAAGGATTTCATCAGTTTCGGCATCCTCAATAACTTTAGATCTAGCAATTTGTTCATCAAGAAAATCACCTAGTGGCTCATTATCATCAAGCAAGGTACTAGCATCATCATAGGCATTATCCATAGGAGAAGTAGCATCATCAATAACTTGCGGCATATTAGAATTAATAGCATGTGGTGGTGTTGCAAGTTTACTAAAAATAGAAGGTGAATCAAGTGCGGAGCTAGATGGCAGTTCCTTACCTCCCCTCGTCTTAGAGGGAAATATCTTATTCTTGGTATCCTTCAGATTCTTCATAGTGATAAATTGATAATAATCACAAGTGACTCAACAAATATAGCTATGCTCCCCAGCAATGGCGCCAGAAAAAGGTCTTGATATCCCACAAGTATAGGGGATTGCAACAGTTTTCGAGGGTAGCGTATTCAACCCAAATTTATTGATTCGACACAAGGGAAGCCAAAGAATATTTGCAAGTATTAGCAACTGAGTTGTCAATTCAACCACACTTGGAGATTCATTATCTGCGACAAAGTGATTAGTAGCAAAGTAACATGATAGTTTTGATAGTAGTAGCAACAGCAATAGTAACGGTAATAGTTATAGCAATGATTTTGTAGCAACTGTAGCCGTAACAACAGCGGTAGTAACTTAACAAGAACAATATAAGAGAAATTCGTAGGCATTGGATCGGTGGATTCATTGGATGATATTCATCATATAACAGCCATAACCTAAGGCGATACAAAACTAGCTCCAGTTCATAAATATAATGTAGGCATGTATTCCGTAAATAGTCATATGTGCTTATGGAAAGAACTTGCATGACATGTTTTGTCCTACCCTCCCATGGTAGCGGTGTCCATATGGAAACTAAGGGATATTAAGGCCTCATTTTAATAGAGAACCGGAACAAAGCATTAATGCATAGTGAATACATGAACTCGTCAAACTTCGGTCATCACCGGAAAGTATCCCGACTACTGTCACTCTGGGGTTTACGGATCATAACACGCGTAATAGGTGAATATAACTTGCAAGATCAGATCTAGAACATAAATATAATGGTGACAACATAAACGGTTCAGATCTGAAATCATGGCACCCGGGCCCAAAGTGACAAGCATTAAGCATGGCAAAGTCATATCAACATCAATCTCGAAACATAGTGGATACTAGGGATCAAGCCCTAACAAAACTTGGATTCAGGGTCTACGGGGCCACCAGGTGGGCAGAACCCACCTGGGCGCGCCTGAGGGGGGGGCGCCATGATAGGTTGTGCTCACCCAGGGGCCCCCTCCGGTGGTTCTTGGCTCTAGTATTTTTCTTTTATTGTATAAAAATTCTCCAAAAAGTTTCATTCCAATATGAGAACTTTTATTTCTGGACAAAAACAACACCATGGTAGTTCTACTGAAAACACCGTCAGTCCGGGTTAGTTTCACTCAAATCATGCAAATTAGAGTCCAAAACAAGAGGAAAAGCGTTAGAAAAAGTAGATACGACGGAGATGTATCAAGCCCTTTTGTAAAGGGATCTGCCAGATTCTTAGCTGTTTGGATATAATCCAACGCTATCTCTCCGGAGTTTCTTAACTTTCTGACAACTTTTAATCTCATTCTTATATGTGTGTTGGACTTCATGTTGGCCTTTGAACTCTTCACCTTGGCGATGACAGTTTGATTGTCACAGTTTGTAAGGATAGCCGGAACCGACTTCTCAACCAATGGCAAGTCCATTAGAAGATCTCGAAGCCATCCTGCTTCGACACCAGACGTGTTTAATGCTATTAATTCTGCTTCCATTGTCGATCTCGTTTGATCGTTTGCTTGCAAGACTTCCAGGAAACAGTGCCACCTCCAAGAGTAAACATATACCCAGTTGTGGCCTTCATCTCATCAGTGTCAAAGATCCAATTTGCATCACTATATCCTTGAAGTACCGATGGGTATCCGGTATAGTGAAGTCCATAGTCCATAGTACCTTTCAGATAGTTCGTAACTCTTCCGACAACATGCCAATGTACATCACCTGGTTTGGAAACAAATCGGCTCAGTTTGCTCACAGCAAATGAGATGTCAGGCCTCGTTGCACTCGCTAGGTACATGAGTAAACCAATGATTCGAGAGTATCTCAATTGATCTTTAGCCCTGCCTTCAAACTTTCGAATCAACACGCTAGGATCATATGGTGTTTGAGATGGTTTGGAGTCCGAATATCCAAAACAACTCAACACCTTCTCAACATAATGGGATTGCAGAAGTGTAATCCCACCCTCATTATCTCTCAGTAGCTTGATGTTCAAGATATAGCCACACCAAGGTCTTTCATCTCAAAGTTCTGAGATAGAAATGACTTGCCTTCCTCAATGACTTTGAGGTTGGTTCCGAATATCAGTCAACATACAAGCACAGTATAACTCCTGCGCCCCCACCATGGCGATAGTATACACATTTTCAGCTTCATTAACAATAGAGCCAACAGATGCCAGAGTTGTATTAAACTTTCGTGCCATTGCTTAGATGCTTGTTTTAGGCCATATAAAGATTTCAGCAACCTACACACTTTTCCTTCCTAACCATCTATCACAAAGCCATCTGGCTGTTGCATGCAGATTTCCTCGTCTAGCTCTCCATTCAGAAAATCCGTCTTAACATCCATCTGACGGACGAGAAGACCATGCGAGGGTTCCAATGAGAGTAATACTCGAATGGTGGTCAGTCTGGTCACAGGTGAATAAGTATCGAAGCAATCTTTCTCTTCTTTCTGGTCATAGCCCTTGGCCACAAGCCTAACCTTGTACTTTTCAATCATACAATCAGGCCTAAGCTTCTTTTTGAACACCCACTTACATCCCAATGGTTTGCAACCATAGGGACGTTCAGTGATCTCCCATGTCCCATTAGCCATGATGGAATCCATCTCGCTACGGACCGTATCCCTCCAGTAGTCAGCTTCTGGAGAGGCATACGCTTCTGAAGTAGAAGTGGGAGTATCATCCACGAGGTACACGAAGAAATCATCACCGAAGTCTTTGCAGTCCTTTATCTTTTGCCCTTACCAAGGGTTTCCTCGTCATCCTCCTCAGGATTTTCATCATGTGTTTGTACATAATATTCCATAGGAATGGATGGGTTAGGATCTCCCCAGATTCCTGTCTAGAAGTGCCTTGTAGATCTCTCATAGGAAAAATATCCTCAAAGAATGTAGCATCCTTAGACTCCATAATCGTATCGACCTTCTATTCAGGTACATCAAATTTTGCTACTAGAAATCTGTAGCCAACGTTGTTCTTAGCGTAGCCCAAATTAACGCAGTCTACTAAAGGAAATATGCCCTAGAGGCAATAATAAAGTTATTATTTATTTCCTTATTTCATGATAAATGTTTATTATTCATGCTAGAATTGTATTAACCGGAAACATGATACATGTGTGAATACATAGACAAACAGAGTGTCACTAGTATGCCTCTACTTGACTAGCTCGTTGATCAAAGATGGTTATGTTTCCTAGCCATAGACATGAGTTGTCATTTGATTAACGGGATCACATCATTAAGAGAATGATGTGATTGACTTGACCCATTCCGTTAGCTTAGCACTTGATCGTTTAGTATGTTGCTATTGCTTTCTTCATGACTTATACATGTTCCTATGACTATGAGATTATGCAACTCCCGTTTACCGGAGGAACACTTTATGTGCCACCAAACGTCACAACGTAACTGGGTGATTATAAAGGGGCTCTACAGGTGTCTCCGAAGGTACTTGTTGGGTTGGCGTATTTCGATATTAGGATTTGTCATTCCGATTGTCGCAGAGGTATCTCTGGGCCCACTCGGTAATGCACATCACTATAAGCCTTGCAAGCATTGTAACTAAAGAGTTAGTTGCGGTATGATGTATTACGGAACGAGTAAAGAGACTTTTCGATAACGAGAATGAACTAGGTATTGAGATACCGACGATCGAATCTCGGGCAAATAACATACCGATGACAAAGGGAACAACGTATGTTGTTATGCGGTTTGACCGATAAAGATCTTCGTAGAATATGTAGGAGCCAATATGAGCATCCAGGTTCCGCTATTGGTTATTGACCGGAGATGTGTCTCGGACATGTCTAGATAGTTCTCGAACCTGTAGGGTCCGCACGCTTAACGTTCGGTGACAATTTGTATTATGAGTTATCTGATTTGATGTACCGAAGGTAGTTCGGAGTCCCGGATGAGATCAGGGACATGACGAGGAGTCTCAAAATGGTCGAGACATAAAGATCGATATATTGGACGACTATATTTGGACATCGGAAAGGTTCCGAGTGATTCGGGTATTTTTCGGAGTACCGGAGAGTTACGAGAATTCATATTGGGCCTTATGGGCCATACGGAAAAGGAGAGAAAGGCCTCAAAAGGTGGCCGCACCCCTCTCCATGGTCAAGTACGAATTGGATTAGGGAGGAGGGCGCCCCCTTCTTTCTCCTTTTCCCTTCCCTTTTTCCTATTCCATGTGGGAGGAGGAATCCTACTAGGACTAGGGAGTCCTAGTAGGACTCCACACTTCTGGCGCGCCCTAGGGGCTGGCCGGCCTCCCCTCCTCCATACTTTATATACGGAGGCAGGGGCACCTCTAGACACACAAGTTGATCTGTTGATCTCTCCCAGCCGTGTGTGGTGCCCCCCTCCATCATATTCCACCTCGGTCATATCGTAGCGGTGCTTAGGCGAAGCCCTGCGTCGGTAGCAACATCATCACCATCATCACGCCGTCGTGCTGACGGAACTCTCCCGTGAAGCTCTGCTGGATCGGAGTTCGCGAGACGTCATCGAGCTGAACGTGTGCTGAACTCGGAGGTGACGTGCATTCGGTACTTGGATCAGTCGGATCGTGAAGACGTACGACTACATCAACCGCATTGTCATAACGCTTCTGCTTTCGGTCTACGAGGGTATGTGGACAACACTCTCCCCTCTTGTTGCTATGCATCACCATGATCCTGTGTATGCGTAGGAAATTTTTTGAAATTAGTACGTTCCCCAATAGTGGCATCCGAGCCAGGTTTTATGCGTAGATGTTATATACACGAGTAGAATACAAGAGAGTTGTGGGCGATACAAGTCATACTGCTTACCAACATGTCATACTTTAGTTCGGCGGTATTGTTGGATGAAGCGGCCTGGACTGACATTACGTGTACGCTTACGTGAGACTGGTTCTACCAACGTGCTTTGCACATAGGTGGCTGCCGGGTGTCAGTTTCTCCAACTTTAGTTGAACTGAGTGTGGCTACGCCCGGTCCTTGAGAAGGTTAAAATATCACTAACTTGACGAACTATCGTTGTGGTTTTGATGCGTAGGTAAGAATGATTCTTGCTCACCCCGTAGCAGCCACGTAAAACTTGCAACAACAAAGTAGAGGACGTCAAACTTGTTTTTGCAGGGCATGTTGTGATGTGATATGGTCAAGACATGATGCTATATTTTATTGTATGAGATGATCATGTTTCGTAACCGAGTTATCGGCAACTGGCAGGAGCCATATGGTTTTCGCTTTATTGTATGCAATACAATCACCTTGTAATGCTTTACTTTATCACTAAGCGGTAGCGATAGTCGCAGAAGCAATAGTTGGCAAGACGACAATGATGCTACAATGGAGATCAAGGTGTCGCGCCAGTGACGATGGTGATCATGATGGTGCTTCGGAGATGGAGATCACAAGCACAAGATGATGATGGCCATATCATATCACTTATATTGATTGCATGTGATGTTTATCTTTTATGCATCTTATTTTGCTTAGATCGACGGTAGCATTATAAGATGATCTCTCACTAAATTTCAAGGTATAAGTGTTCTCCCTGAGTATGCACGTTGCGAAGGTTCTTCGTGCTGAGACACCACGAGATGATCGGGTGTGATAAGCTCTACGTTCAAGTACAACGGGTGCAAGATAGTTTTGCACACGCGGAATACTCAGGTTAAACATGACGAGCCTCACATATGCAGATATGTCCTCAGAACACGGAAGACCGAAAGGTCGAGCGTGAATCATATAGTAGATATGCTCAACATAGTGATGTTCACCATTGAAAACTACTCCATCTCACGTGATGATCGGACATGGTTTAGTTGATTTGGATCACGTGATCATTTAGATGACTAGAGGGATGTCTATCTAAGTGGGAGTTCTTAAGTAATATGATTAATTGAACTTTAATTTATCATGAACTTAGTCCTAATAGTATTTGCATAACTATGTTGTAGATCAATAGCTCGCGATGTTGCTCCCCATTTATTTTTGATATGTTCTTAGAGAAAACTGAGTTGAAAGATGTTAGTAGCAAAGATGGGGATTGGATCCGTGATTTGAGGATTATCCTCATTGTTGCACAGAAGAATTATGTCCTTAATGCACTGCTAGGTGACAGACTGATTGCAGGAGCAGATGCAGACGATATGAACGTTTGGCAAGCTCAATATGATGACTACTTGATAGTTTAGTGCACCATGCTTTACGGCTTAGAATCAGGGCTTCAAAGATGTTTTGAACGCCACGGAGAATATGAGATGTTCCAAGAGTTGAAATTAGTATTTTAGACTGATGCCCATGTCGAAAGGTATGAGACCTTTGACAAGTACTTTGCCTACAAGATAGAGGAGAATTGCTCAGCTAGTGAGCATGTGCTCAGAATGTCTGAGTACTACAATCACTTGAATCAAGTGGGAGTTAATCTTCCAGATAAGATAGTGATTGACAGAGTTCTCTAGTCACTATCACCAAGTTACTAGAACTTCGTGATGAACTATAATATGCAAGGGATAACAGAAACAATTCTCAAGCTCTTTGTGATGTTGAAATCGACGAAGGTAGAAATCAAGAAAACATCAAGTGTTGATGGTTGACAAGACCACTAGTTTGAATAAAAGGGCAAAGGGAAGAAGGGGAACTTCAAGAAGAATGGCAAGCAAGTTGCTGCTCAAGTGAAGAATCCCGAGTCTGGACCTAAGCCTGAGACTAAGTGCTTCTACTGCACACAGGGACTGGTCACTGGAAGCATAACTGCCCCAAGTATTTGGCGGATAAGAAGGATGGCAAAGTGAACAAATGTATATTTGATATACATGTTATTGATGTGTACTTTACTAGTGTTTTTAGCAACCCCTCAATATTTGATACTAGTTCAGTTGCTAAGATTAGTAACTCGAAACAGGAGTTGCAGAATGAACAGAGACTAGTTAAGGGTAAAGTGACGATGCGTGTTGGAAGTGGTTCCAAGATTGATATGATCATCCTCGCACACTCCCTATACTTTCGGGATTATTGTTGAACCTAAATAAATGTTATTTGGTGTTTGCGTTGAGCATGAATATGATTTGATCATGTTTATTGCAATATGGTTATTCATTTAAGTTAGAGAATAATTGTTATTCTGCTTACATGATAAAACCTTCTATGGTTATACACCCAATGAAAATGGTTTGTTGAATCTCGATCAATACACATATTCATAATATTGAAGCCAAAAGATGCAAAGTTAATAATGATAGTGGAACTTATTTGTGGCACTGCCGTTTAGGTCATATTGGTGTACAGCGCATGAAGAAAATCCATGTTGATGGGCTTTTGGAATCACTTGATTATGAGTCAGTTGATGCTTGCGAACCATGCCTCATGGGTAAGATGACCAAGACTCCGTTCTCCGAAACAATGGAGCGAGCAACTGACTTATTGGATATAATACATACTAATGTATGAGGTCTGATGAGTGTTGAGGCTCGCGGCGGGTATCGTTATTTGACCTTCACAGATGATTTGAGCAGATATGGGTATATCTACTTGAAGAAACATAAGTCTGAAACATTTGAAAAGTTCAAAGAATTTCAGAGTGAAGTGGAAAATCATCGTAACAAGAAAATAAAGTTTCTACGATCTGATCGCAGAGGCGAATATTTGAGTTACGAGTTTGGTCTTCAATTAAAAACAATGTGGAATAGTTTCATAAACTCATGCCACCTGGAATACCACAACATAATGGTGTGTCCAAACATCGTAACCGTACTTTATTAGATATGGTACAATCTATGATGTCTCTTACCGATTTACCACTATCGTTTTGGGATTATGCATTAGAGACAGCTACATTCACGTAAAATAGGGCACCATCTAAATCCGTTGAGACGACACAGTATGAACTATGGGTTGGCAAGAAACCTAAGCTGTCGTTTCTTAAAGTTTGGGGTTGCGATGCTTATGTGAAAAAGTTTCATCCTGATAAGCTCAAACCCAAATCGGAGAAGTGCCTCTTCATAGGATACGCAAAATTTAATGTTGGGTACACCTTCTATCATAGATCCGAAGGCAAGATATTCGTTGCTAAGAATGGATCCTTTCTAGAGAAGGAGTTTCTCTCGAAAGAAGTGAGTGGGAGGAAAGTAGAACTTGATGAGGTAACTGTACCTGCTCCCTTATTGGAAAGTAGTTCATCACAGAAATCTGTTCCTGTGACTCCTACACCAATTAGTGAGGAAGCTAATGATGATGATCATTTAAATTCAGATCAATTTGCTACCGAACCTCGTAGGTCAACCAGAGTGGGACAGTAATCCTGTTCTGGAGGTCATGTTATTTGACCATGTCGAACCTACGAACTATGAGGAAGCGATGATGAGCCCAGATTCCACGAAATGGCTTGAGGCCATGAAATCTGAGATGGGATCCATGTATGAGAATAAAGTGTGGACTTTGGTTGACTTGCCCGATGATCGGCAAGCCATAGAAAATAAATGGATCTTCAAGAGAAAGACGGATGCTGATAGTAGTGTTACTATCTACAAAGCTAGACTTGTCGAAAAAGATTTTTTGACAAAGTTCAAGGTGTTGACTACGATGAGATTTTCTCACTCGTAGCGATGCTTAAGTCTATCCGAATCATGTTAGTACATTGCCACATTTTATGAAATCTGGCAAATGGATGTCAAAACTACATTCCTTAATGGATTTCTTAAATAAGAGTTGTATATGATGTAACCAAAAGGTTTTGTCAATCCAAAAGATACTAACAAAGTCTGTGAGCACCACTGATCCATTTGTGGACTGGTGCAAGCATCTCGGAGTTGGAATGTACACTTTGATGAGTTGATCAAAGCATACAGTTTTATACAGACTTGCGGTGAAGCCTGTATTTACAAGAAAGTGAGTGGGAGCACTACAACATTTCTGATAAGTATATATGAATGACATATTGTTGATTGGAAAATAATGTAGAATTTTCTGGAAAGCATAAACGAGTATTTGAAAGGAGTTTTTCAAATAAAGACATTGGTGAAGCTGTTTACATATTGAGCATCAAGATCTATAGAGATAGATCAAGACGCTTGATAAGTTCTTTCAATGAGTACATACCTTGACAAGATTTTGAAGTAGTTCAAAATGGAACAGTCAAAGAAAGAGTTCTTACCTGTGTTAGAAGGTGTGAAATTGAGTAAGACTCAAAGCCCGACCATGGCAGAAGATAGAAAGAGAATGAAAGTCATTCCCTATGCCTCAGCCATAGTTTCTATAAAGTATGCCATGTTGTGTACCAGATCTATTGTATACCCTACACTAAGTTTAGCAAAGGAGGACAATAGTG
Source organism: Triticum timopheevii (assembly GCA_963921465.1). Lineage (NCBI taxonomy): Eukaryota > Viridiplantae > Streptophyta > Magnoliopsida > Poales > Poaceae > Triticum > Triticum timopheevii. The sequence continues at coordinate 115,096,000 of OY997270.1, forward strand.
ATCTAGGAGTAGATCACTGGACAAGGGTCAAAATTACCCTTAGTGGAATAAGGATATGTTTCTCGATTATGGAGGTGACAAAAGGTTCGTCGTAAAGGGTTACGTCGATGCAAATTTTGACACTGATCCAGATGACTCTAAGTCTCAATCTGGATACATATTGAAAGTGGGAGCAATTAGCTAGAGTAGCTCCATGTAGAGCATTGTTGACATAGAAATTTGCTAAATACATACGGATCTAAATGTGGCAGACCCGTAGACTAAACTTCTCTCACAAGCAAAACATGATCACACCTTAGTACTCTTTGGGTGTTAATCACATAGCGATGTGAACTAGATTATTGACTCTAGTAAACCGTTTGCATGTTGGTCACATGACGATGTGAACTATAGGTGTTAATCACATGATGATGTGAACTATTGGTGTTAAATCACATGGCGATGTGAACTAGATTATTGACTCTAGTGCAAGTGGGAGACTGAAGGAAATATGCCCTAGAGGCAATAATAAAGTTATTATTTATTTCCTTATTTCATGATAAATGTTTATTATTCATGCTAAAATTGTATTAACCGGAAACATGATACATGTGTGAATACATAGACAAACAGAGTGTCACTAGTATGCCTCTACTTGACTAGCTCATTGATCAAAGATGGTTATGTTTCCTAGCCATAGACATGAGTTGTCATTTGATTAACGGGATCACATCATTAGGAGAATGATGTGATTGACTTGACCCATTCTGTTAGCTTAGCACTTGATCGTTTAGTATGTTAGCTTATACATGTTCCTATGACTATGAGATTATGCCACTCCCGTTTACCGGAGGAACACTTTATGTGCCACCAAACGTCACAACGTAACTGGGTGATTATAAAGGGGCTCTACAGGTGTCTCCGAAGGTACTTGTTGGGTTGGCGTATTTCGATATTCGGATTTGTCACTCCGATTGTCGGAGAGGTATCTCTGGGCCCATTCGGTAATGCACATCACTATAAGCCTTGCAAGCATTGTAACTAAAGAGTTAGTTGTAGGATGATGTATTACGGAACGAGTAAAGAGACTTGCCGGTAACGATACTAAACTAGGTATTGAGATAGCGACGATCGAATCTCGGGCAAGTAACATACCGATGACAAAGGGAACAACGTATGTTGTTACGCGGTTTGACCGATAAAGATCTTTGTAGAATATGTAGGAGCCAATATGAGCATCCAAGTTCCGTTATTGGTTATTGACCGGAGATGTGTGTCGGTCATGTCTACATAGTTCTCGAACCCGTAGGGTCCACACGCTTAACGTTCGGTGATGATTTGTATTATGAGTTATGTGATTTGATGTACCGAAGGTAGTTCAGAGTCCCGGATGAGATCGGGGACATGACGAGGAGTCTCGACATGGTCGAGACGTAAAGATCTATATATTGGACGACTATATTCGGACATCGGAAAGGTTTCGAGTGATTTGGGTATTTTTCGGAGTACCAGAGAGTTCCAGGAATTTGTATTGGGCCTTATGGGCCATACGGAAAAGGAGAGAAAGGCCTCAAAAGGTGGCCGCACCCCTCCGCATGGTCTGATCTGAATTGGACTAGGGAGGAGGGGCGCCCCCTTCTTTCTCCTTTTCCCTTCCCTTTTTCCTATTCCATGTGGGAGGAGGAATCCTACTAGGACTAGGGAGTTCTAGTAGGACTCCACACTTCTGGCGCGCCCTAGGGGCTGGCCAGCCTCCCCTCCTCCATACTTTATATACGGAGGCAGGGGCACCTCTAGACACACAAGTTGATCTGTTGATCTCTCCCAGCCGTGTGCGGTGCCCCCCTCCATCATATTCCACCTCGATCATATCGTAGCGGTGCTTAGGCGAAGCCCTGCATCGGTAGCAACATCATCACCATCATCACGCCGTCGTGCTGACGGAACTCTCCCGTGAAGCTCTGCTGGATCGGAGTTCGCAGGACGTCATCGAGCTGAATGTGTGCTGAACTCGGAGGTGACGTGCATTCGGTACTTGGATCGGTCGGATCGTGAAGACGTACGACTACATCAACCGCGTTGTCATAACGCTTCCGCTTTCGGTCTATGAGGGTATGTGGACAACACTCTCCCCTCTCGTTGCTATGCATCACCATGATCCTGTGTATGCGTAGGAATTTTTTTGAAATTACTACGTTCCCCAACATCTACAGTCTTGGGTCCAAGCTTACGTGGGGATCGGCACATTGACTTTCGCCAAACAGCCTCAAGTATGCAAGTATATGATTGTTGTCCTTCTCTTCGCCCATTTCTCATATGGAGTGATCTCATTATCCTTTGTCAGAACTTTATTTGGGACATGACATGTCGTCAATATAGCCTCCCCCACCATGCCTTGGATAAACCTGATGTATCTAACATGGCGTTAGCCAAATCAGTTAGAGTATTGTTTTTACGCTCGGCAACCCCGTTTAACTAGGGTGAATAGGGAGGCATCCTCTCATGAATAATATCGTGTTCCGCACAAAAAGAATCAAACTCACTCGAGAAGTACTCTCCACCACGATCTGATCGGACTCGTTTAATTTTCCTTTCAAGTTGATTCTCAACTTCTGCCTTATAGACTTTAAAGTAGTGTAGAGCCTCATCTTTAGTACGTATTTAATAGATACACATAGCAATATATAGTGGAATCATCTATCAATGTCATGAAGTATTTCTTTCCACCTTTAGACAACACACCATTCATCTCACAAACGTCAGAATGTATGAGTTCTAATGGTGCCAAGTGTCTCTCCTCCGCAGCCTTGTGAGGCTTGCGAGGTTTCTTAGCGTGCACACATGAAAGGCACTTAGAACCTTTGGCTAAATTGAAATTTGGGATTAAATTCAACTTGGCTAGCAGGGTCACAACACCGAAACTAATGTGACAAAGGCGTGAATGCCAAACTTCAGATTCATTAACACTCGAATGAATATGATTCATGACTTCATTACAAAAATCTGCGAGGGAAAGGCGGAACATCCCTCCGCTCTCATAACCTTTTCCAACAAACAGTCCATACTTAGTAACAACTAATTTATTAGACTCGAAAACCAACTTAAACCCTTCTCTACATAAAAGAGCGCCACTAACTGTTGGGAAACATAGCATGCAATTTCAAAAAAAATCCTACGCTCACGCAAGATTTATCTAGGAGACGCATAGCAACGAGAGGGGAGGAGTGTGTCCATGTACCCTCGCAGACCGAAATAGGAAGCGTTTGACAACACGGTTGATGTAGTCGAACTTCTTCTAGATCCGACCGATGAAGCACCGAACGTATGGCACCTCCGAGTTCTGCACACGATCGGCTCGATGACGTCCCTTGTCCTCTTGATCTAGCAAATTTGTCGAGGAAGAAGATGAGTTCTGTCAGCACGACGGCGTGGTGACGGTGATGGTGAAGTGATCCACGCAGGGCTTCACCTAAGCACTACGAAGATACGACCGGAGGCATAAACTATGGAGGGGGCGCCGCACACGGCTAACAATTGTTGGTGTGTGTTCTAGGCGCCCCCTCCCCACGTATATATGGGTGGGAGGGGGAGGGGAGCAGCCTTGGGGTGCCCCAAGTAGGAGGAATCCTACTTGGGGTCCTCTCCCAATTCGGCCTCCCCCCTTCCTTATTTCCGGAGGAGGTAAAAGGGAAGAGGGAAGGGAGGAAGGAAAGGGGCCGAACCTCCTCTTCCTTCTCCAATTAGGCCTCCTGCCTAAAGGGGGGTGGCACCACCCCTTGTGGGATGGTGTGCTGATACGTCTCCGTTGTATCTATAATTTTTGATTGTTCCATGCCAATATTATTCACTTTCATATACTTTTTGGCAACTTTTTATATAATTTTTGGGACTAACATATTGATCCAGTGCCCAGTGCCAGTTCCTGTCTGTTGCATGTTTTTTGTTTCGCAGAAACCCAATATCAAACGGAGTCCAAACGGGATAAATATGGATGGAGATTTTTTTTGGAATATTTATGATTTTTGGGAAGTAAAATCAACGCGAAACGGTATCCGAGGTGGTCACGAGGTAGGGGGCGCGCCCTACCACCCCCCCCCCCCCCCAGGCGCGCCCATGACCCTCGTGGTCTACCTATAAGGCGGTTGATGCTCTCATTCTGGCGCAAGAAATCTAATTTTACAAGGAAGATCTGAGCGAAAGATTCACCCCAATCGGAGTTACGGATCTCCGGATATAAAAGAAACGGTGAAGGGGTAGAATCTGGGAACGCAGAGAACGCAGAAACAGAGAGATAGATCCAATCTCGGAGGGGCTCTCGCCCCTCCCAAGCCATGTGAGCCAAGGAACAGAGGGGAAACCCTTCTCCCATCTAGGGAGAAGGCCAAGGAAGAAGAAGAAGAAGGGGGGCTCTCTCCCCCTTGCTTCCGGTGGCGCCGGAACGCCGCCGGGGGCCATCATCATCACCGCGATCTTCACCAACACCTCCGCCATCTTCACCAACATCTCCATCACCTTCCCCCATCTCTATGCAGCGGTGTAACCTCTCTCTTGCCCACTATAATCTCTACTTAAACATGGTGCTCAACGATATATATTATTTCCCAATGATGTATGGCTATCCAATGATGTTTGAGTAGATCTGTTTTGTCCTAATGGCTATTTGATGATCGTGATTGGTTTGAGTTGTATGTTTTATTATTGGTGCTGTCCTATGGTGCCCTCCGTGTTACGCAAGCGTGAGGGATTCCCGCTGTAGGGTGTTGCAATACGTTCATGATTCGCTTATAGTGGGTTGGTGAGTGACTGAAACACAAACCCAAGTAAGAGGGATTGTTGCGTATGGGATAAAGGGGACTTGATGCTTTAATGCTATGGTTGGGTTTTACCTTAATGAATATTTAGTAGTTGCGGATGCTTGCTAGAGTTCCAATCATAAGTGCATATGATCCAAGTGGAGAAAGTGTGTTAGCTTATGCCTCTCCCTCAAATAAAATTGCAATAATGATTACCGGTCTAGTTATCGATTGCCTAGGGACAAATAACTTTCTCGTGACAACAAGATCTTTATTTTTACTAATTTAGTTATGTCTTTATCTAAACAGCCCCTAGCTTTTATTTACGTGCTCTTTACTTTCTTTCAAACCTATCCTATCACACCTACAAAGTACTTCTAGTTTCCTACTTGTTCTAGATAAAGCAAACGTCAAGCGTGCGTAGAGTTGTATCGGTGGTCGATAGAACTTGAGGGAATATTTATTCTACCTTTAGCTCCTCGTTGGGTTCGACACTCTTACTTATCGAAAACAGTTGCGATCCCCTATACTTGTGGGTTATCAAGACCTTTTTCTGGCGCCGTTGTCGGGGAGTCATAGCGTGGGGTGAATTTTCTCATGTGTGCTTGTTTGCTTTATCACTAAGTAATTTTTATTTGCTGCTCTTAGTTGTTTTCTATCTTAGTCATGGGTAGGAAACGCAAAATACCAAAAAAATTAGTTGTACCTGCTGAACCAATGGTTGAAGAACCACTCAAAATCTATCACACTGCTGAAGCTTATTACTTGGATCATCTTCGATCCCTATGTGCTCGTGCTGAAATCCCAACTAGCTTAGTTGAGGGCAAATCTTTAGATGAGCATGCTTGTTATGTGCGGCACTGTATATCTGAAAAAGAGAAACTATTATGGAGTCAAATTCAATGTTTACAATGCTATGCTTGGAATTTATGTTGGGAATATGATTTTACTTGTTGTTCTGAAAACCCTAAAAAACACCTTCCCTACCAATGTGAGTTTATTGATAATGGAATCTTATCTTCTTATGCTAAGGGTGTTTATAGTTACTATGATGTTCAACAAATTGAAGAATTTGTTGCTTTTAAGGGTGCTTTTGAAATTGCTATGTTGATTGCAAAGTATGATGCTACTCTTTACAAATCTGAAAATTTTGCCATACTTGAATATTGTTATGAGAATTATGCTTCTAATGCCTATGTTAAACAATTTATTAAGAAAGTCTCCGCTGTCCAAGAAGAGACTAATATTTTGCAGGAAGCTATGGAAGAAGAAATTGATGAAACTGTGAGCTCATTGGATGAAAAAGATGATGAGGAGAGCGAAGAACAAAAGGAGGAGGAACGGATTAGCTACCCGTGCCCACCTTCTAATGAGAGTAACCCTCCAACTCATACATTATTTAATTCCCCTTTGTGCTTACCGAAGGATGGTTGCTATGATGATTGTTATGATCCCGTTGATTCTCTTGAAATATCCCTTTTTGATGATGCTTGCTATGCTTGTGTCCAAGATGCCAATATGAATGATGCTTATGGAGATGAACTTGCTATAGTTCCTTATGATATGAATGAAATTGTTGCTATTGCACCCACACATGATAGTCCTATTATCTTTTTGAATTCTCCCGACTACACTATATCGGAGAAGCTTGCACTTATTAAGGATTATATTGATGGGTTGCCTTTTTCCATTGCACATGATGATTTTGATAGATATAATATGCATGTGCTTGCTGCTCCTACTTGCAATTATTATGAGAGAGGAACTATATCTCCGCCGCTCTATGTTTCCAACACGATAGAATTGCAAGAAACTGCTTATACTATGCATTGGCCTTTACTATGTGTGCATGAATTGTTCTCTTATGACATGACGATGCATACGAAGAGAGTTAGACTTCGTTGTTGCATGATATATGTTACTTTGTGCTCACTACTAAATTACAAATCATTGTTAATTAAAATTGGCTTTGATATACCTTGGGATCCGGGTGGGTTCATTACTTGAGCACTAAATGCCTAGCTTAATGGCTTTAAAGAAAGCACTGCCAGGGAGACAACACGGAAGTTTTAGAGAGTCATTTATTTCTATTGAGTGCTTTCATATAGTTTAAAAACATAAAAATAAAGAGGGGAACCTAAAAACTTTTCAAAAAGGAAAGTGAATGTAAGAAAGACAAGCATTGTTGAAGTGGGGGAGCTCCTTGAACTTTGTTCATGCTCACGGAAACTTTGTGAATCTTGATTACAGAAACTTTTCATCAAAAATAATTATCCCCTTGTATATTTACATTGTATTATAAAAGTAATGTGCTAAGGTTTGCCTTTAGGATGTTTACAATGCTTGTTGGTTTGTACGGTGCAGGACAGAAACTTTGGCTGTAGTGCGCGATTTTACATTTTTAACTGGAACGTCAAATGGATCTGATTCCTTTTGCAATGTCTTTCCATACAACTTTTTTATTTTGAATTATTTTGGTAGAATTTTTGGGGTAACAGAAGTATGGTGGATGTTCAGATTGCTACAGACTGTTCTGTCTTTGACAGATTCTGTTTTTGATGCATAGTTTGCTTGTTTTGATGAAACTATCAATTTATATCAGTGGATTAAGCCATGAAAAAGTTATATTACAGTAGAAATAATGCAAAATCAAAATATGAATTGGTTTGCAACAGTATTTAGAGTGGTGATTTGCTTTATTATACTAACGGATCTTACCGAGTTTTCTGTTGAAGTTTTGTGTGGATGTAGTGTCTAATCGAGGATGTTTCGATGTGAGAAGAAGGAAGAGAGGCTAGAGCTCAAGCTTGGGGATGCCCGAGGCACCCCAAGTAAATATTCAAGGAGACTCAAGCGTCTAAGCTTGGTGATGCTGGGGAGGCATCCCCTCTTTCTTCAACAAGTATCAGTATGTTTTCGAATTCGTTTCGTTCATGCATTATGTGCATGTCTTGGAGCGTCTTTTGCATTTAGTTTTCAGTTTTCTTTTATGCACCATGATGGTATGAGATAGTCCTTGGTTGATTTATAGAAAGCTCATTGCACTTCACTTAAATCTTTTGAGTGTGGCTTTATAGAATGCTTCATGTGCTTCACTTATATCATTTGAAGTTGGATTGCCTGTTTCTCTTTACATAGAAAACCGCCATTTGTAGAATGCTCTTTTGCTTCACTTATATTTGTTAGAGCGTGGGCATATCTTTTGTAGAAAGAATTAAACTCTCTTGCTTCAGTTATATCTATTTAGAGAGATGACAGGAATTGGTCATTCACATGGTTAGTCATAAAATCCTACATAAACTTGTAGATCGCTGAATATGATATGTTTGATTCCTGCAATAGTTTTGCGATATAAAGATGGTGATATTAGAGTTATGCTAGTGGGTGGTTGTGGATTGTAGAGACACTTGTGTTGAGGTTTGCAAGTCCCGTAGCATGCACGTATGGTAACCGTTGTGTGACAAATTTGAAGCATGGGGTGTTTCTTTGATTGTCTTCCTTATGAGTGGCGGTCGGGGACGAGCGATGGTCTTTTCCTACCAATCTATCCCCCTAGGGGCATGCGTAGTAGTACTTTGCTTCAAGGGCTAATAAACTTTTGCAATAAGTATATGAGTTCTTTATGACTAATGTGAGTCCATGGATTATACGCACTCTCACCCTTCCATCATTGCTAGCCTCTTCGTTACCGTGCATTGCCCTTTCTCACCTCGAGAGATGGTGCAAACTTCGTCGGTGCATCCAAACCCCGTGATACGATACGCTCTATCACACATAAGCCTCATTATATCTTCCCCAAAACAACCACCATACCTACCTATCATGGCATTTCCATAGCCATTCCGAGATATATTGCCATGCAACTTCCATCATTATCATATTCATGACTTGAGCATTCATTGTCATATTGCTTTGCATGATCGTAAGATAGCTAGCATGATGTTTTCATGGCTTGTCCGTTTGATGTCATTGCTACACTAGATCATTGCACATCCCGGTACACCGCCGGAAGCATTCATATAGAGTCATATCTTTGTTCCAGTATCGAGTTGTAATATCGAGTTGTAAGTAAATAAAAGTGTGATGATCATCATTATAGAACATTGCCCCCCAAAAAAGGGGAAAGGCCAAAGAAGCCTAAATGAAAAAAATGGGGCCAAAGAAGCCCACCAAAAAAAGGGGCAATGTTACTATCTCTTTTTCCACACTTGTGCTTCAAAGTAGCACCATGTTCTTCATGTAGTGAGTCTCATATCTTGTGCTTCAAAGTAGCACCATGTTCTTCATATAGATTGTCTCCTATGTTGTCACTTTCATATACTAGTGGGAATTTTCATTATAGAACTTGGCTTGTATATTCCAACGATGGGCTTCCTCAAATGCCCTAGGTCTTCATGAGCAAGCAAGTTGGATGCACACCCACTTAGTTTCTTTTGTTGAGCTTTCATACACTTATAGCTCTTAGTGCATCCGTTGCATGGCAATCCCTACTCCTCACATTGATATCTATTAATGGGCATCTCCATATCCTGTTGATACGCCTAGTTGATGTGAGACTTTCTCCTTTTTTGTCTTCTCCACCTAACCTCCATCATTATATTCTATTCCACCTATAGTGCTATATCCATGGCTTGCGCTCATGTATTGCATGAGGGTTGAAAAAGCTAAAGCGCGTTAAAAAGTATGAACCAATTGCTCGGCTTGTCATCGGGGTTGTGCATGATGGGGGCATTTTGTGTGACGAAAATGAAGCATGGCCAAACAGTATGATTTTGTAGGGATAAGCTTTGCTTTGGCCTTGTTGTTTTGAAAAGACATGATTGCTTTATTGGTACGCTCGAAGTATTATTGTTTTTATGTCAAATGATAGACTATTGCTTTGAATCACTCGTGTCTTAATATTCATGCCATGATTAGACATATGATCAAGATTATGCTAGGTAGCATTCCACATCAAAAATTATTCTTTTTTATCATTTACCTACTCGAGGACGAGCAGGAATTAAGCTTGGGGATGCTGATACGTCTCCGTCGTATCTGTAATTTTTGATTGTTCCATGCCAATATTATTCACTTTCATATACTTTTTGGCAACTTTTTATACTATTTTTGGGACTAACATATTGATCCAGTGCCCAGTGCCAGTTCCTGTCTGTTGCATGTTTTTTGTTTCGCAGAAACCCAATATCAAACGGAGTCCAAACGGGATAAAAACGGACGGAGATTTTTTTTGGAATATTTATGATTTTTGGGAAGTAAAATCAGCGCAAAACGGTATCTGAGGTGGTCACGAGGTAGGGGGCGCGCCCTACCCCCCAGGCGCGCCCCTGACCCTTGTGGTCCACCTGTAAGGCAGTTGATGCTCTCCTTCTGGCGCAATTAAGCTAATTTTAAAAGGAAGATCTGAGTGAAAGATTCACCCCAATCGGAGTTAGGGATCTCCGGATATAAAAGAAACGGTGAAGGGGTAGAATCTGGGAACACAGAGAACGCAGAAACAGAGAGATAGATCCAATCTCGGAGGGGCTCTCGCCCCTCCCAAGCCATGGGAGCCAAGGACCAGAGGGGAAACCCTTCTCCCATCTAGGGAGAAGGCCAAAGAAGAAGAAGAAGAAGGGGGCTCTCTCCCACTTGCTTCCGGTGGCGCCGCAACACCGCCGGGGGCCATCATCATCACCGCGATCTTCACCAACACCTCTGCCATCTTCACCAACATCTCCATCACCTTCCCCCATCTCTATGCAGCGGTGTAACCTCTCTCTTACCCGCTGTAATCTCTACTTAAACATGGTGCTCAACGCTATATATTATTTCCCAATGATGTATGGCTATCCTATGATGTTTGAGTAGATCTGTTTTGTCCTAATGGCTATTTGATGATCATGATTGGTTTGAGTTGTATGTTTTATTATTGGTGCTGTCCTATGGTGCCCTCCGTGTCGTGCAAGCGTGAGGGATTCCCGCTGTAGGGTGTTGCAATACGTTGATGATTCGCTTATAGTGGGTTGGTGAGTGACTGAAACACAAACCCGAGTAAGAGGGATTGTTGCGTATGGGATAAAGGGGACTTGATGCTTTAATGCTATGGTTGGGTTTTACCTTAATGAATCTTTAGTAGTTGCGAATGCTTGCTAGAGTTCCAATCATAAGTGCATATGATCCAAGTAGAGAAAGAATGTTAGCTTATGCCTCTCCCTCAAATAAAATTGCAATAATGATTACCGGTCTAGTTATCGATTGCCTAGGGACAAATAACTTTCTCGTGACAACAAGCTCTTTACTTTTACTAATTTAGTTGTGTCTTTATGTAAACAGCCCCTAGCTTTTATTTACATGCTCTTTAATTTCTTGCAAACCTATCCTATCACACCTACAAAGTACTTCTAGTTTCATACTTGTTCTAGGTAAAGCAAACGTCAAGCGTGCGTAGAGTTGTATCGGTAGTCGATAGAACTTGAGGGAATATTTATTCTACCTTTAGCTCCTCGTTGGGTTGGACACTCTTACTTATCGAAAAATGTTGTGATCCCCTATACTTGTGGGTTATCATGTGCTCCCCTCTTATGGCCCATATGGCCCATATCTTTCCCCCGGGGGTTCCGGTAACTCCCCCCCCCCCCCCCCCCGGTACTCCGATAAATACCCGATACTATCCGGAACACTTTCGGTGTCCGAATACAATCATCCTATATATCAATCTTTACCTCTCGACCATCTAGAGACTCCTCGTCATGACTGTGATCTCATCCGGAACTCCGAACAACATTCGGTCACCGAATCACATAACTCATATAATACTAAATCGTCATCGAACGTTAAGCATGCGGACCCTACGGGTTCGAGAACTATGTAGACATGACCGAGATACCTCTCTGGTCAATAACCAACACTGGAACCTGGATGCTCATATTGGCTCCTACATATTCTACGAAGATCTTTATCGGTCGAACCGTAATGACAACATACGTTATTCCCTTTGTCATCGGTATGTTACTTGCCTGAGATTCGTTCGTCGGTATCTACATACCTAGTTCAATCTTGTTACCGGCAAGTCTCTTTACTCCTTCCGTAATACATCATCTTGTAACAAACTCATTAGTCACTTTGCTTGCAAGGCTTCTAATGATGTGCATTACTGAGAGGGCCCAGAGATACCTCTCCGATACTCGGAGTGACAAATCCTAATCTCGATCTATGCCATCCCAACAAACACCTTTGGAGATACCTGTAGAGCATCTTTATAATCACCTAGTTACGTTTTGACGTTTGATAGCACACAAGGCATTCCTCCGGTATCCGGGAGTTGCATAATCTCATAGTCGAAGGAATATGTATTTGATATGAAGAAAGGAATAGCAATAAAACTAAATAATCAATATGCTAAGCTAACGGATGGGTCATGTCCATCACATCGTTCTCCTAATGATGTGATCCTGTTATCAAATGACAACTCATGTGCTCGTTCTTCAGCTGCACGATCTTTCCCGAAGTAAACATCTCGCTCCTAGCATTGGTGGCCCCGAATTTAGATTTGAGCGCCTCCCACAATTTCTTGGAAAGATAAACGAGTTATACCCTCCAAAGGCAAGCAGTCAAGGCGTGGCGTGGCGAGGCAGACGACGGAGGAGTGCGCGAGGGCCTCTTCTATTTTCAAGCTCCAATAGTATGTGAAAGAGATACCTTTATAAGGAGGTCCAACTCCTCTCCAACTTTCAGGATGGGACTAAACTTTCCACTACACCAGCCAACTAAACCCACATGAGCCCTTAGAGATTTTCAGAAATTGTTAGATGGACCTTAGGCCCACCCTAATATTACAACAGAATGGATAGCCGGCTGGCCGTTCGCGCTTCCACCTCACGCCAAGCTAGCCGCTGGATCCTGGACGCACACGCCCTCTCATCCACCATGGAGGGCCGCACACTATGCCTGCTTTCGACACCCACGATGCTGCCCTCTCCTTCCTCTACTCTTGCTTTGCTCATCATGGTGTCGAAGAACTCACGCGGTACTGGTGTTGCAACAAGTACCGGCCATACTCTTCTTTCATGGCTCATGGGTGCCAATTTGTAAGCACGGGAAGCGGCTAAGCCTGGGAAGCTGAGAAGGAGGAGCTAGCCGGCCGTGGCCGCCCTTGGCCGCGTGCCACCGGCCCGAGCAGGAGCTTGATTAGGATGCCTGCGAGCTCGGCGCCGGGGATAGCTACTGACAACGGGAAGCACCACCACCACCCTATTGTTCGTTCTCTTGGTCCCCAAGACGTTACTACTCAGCCTCTGCCGGACCAACCCTCACCCTCCCAAACCTCCGCGTCATTTTTAGCAAGCCTATCCACTTTGCTACCGCCACCCGCAGACGCCAACGCTGCGACGAGGACAACGGCCTCCCACCGCCCCGGCAGCTCACCGACTCGCCCGACAAGCTAGGCCGCACCATCATGGACTACATCGCACGCCGGTCCGCGTGGCTTGCCACGTACCAGGAATTCCCTGTGCAGGTGCCACCCATGGGTCGGCCGTGGGTGCTAGTTGTGACCCGGTCCACGCCGGCCCGGTGCCCCGACATGCGGTTCGAGGTGCTGCGGCGGAGTTCCTGGGTGAAGACGCGGTGTTCACGGACAAGCTCGAGGGGTTGGGTGCTCGGATTTTTTTTTTGAAAGTATGTCTAGGCGTACCATATTTTTATAGAAGGCATAAATCAATTACAAGAGACTACGACTTGCTACGAACAATAAATGTAGTTGAAACTCTACACTCCACCACGACAATACAAACACAACGGAAAAGGGCCTGCCCTAAGCTAATCATCTAGCCACGTCACTACAAAAGTCGATCAACTCAAAGAGCAACAACTCTACCCGGAAAACCCTTGCCAATGCATTACCCAACCTTAATGCCTAAGAGGAGACGGGAGTGGATAGCGGGACTCGAACTCCCAAAAAAGCCATCGTCTTGGAATCACCGACAGCTGAGTACATAGTGCCCACGAAGATCAACTTGGGTAGTGGCAAGCACCGGAGAACCGCCGACAGAAACCCAGCCATATCTCCACTTGCGATGCTCTCAACAGAGTAACGACGCCACACCGCCGCCATCGCCGGTCCAGCAACGGACATGGCTTTTGCACGGAGACCACAATCCAATCAAGGAGGGGAGATGCCGACACACCTCGGCGACGCCTCCAAGGAAGAAAACGACACCCGCGCGGGCGCCGTCCCTGCCAGCTCCGAGAAGACGAGCAGGATTTTCATCTGAGTTGTCGCACATCGCCCGCCCCCATCAACAGATTAGGCAAACTGTGAGGGTCACACCGCCGCTTTCGCAACACCTCGCCATCATGTCCAGATCACCGTGGAACATTGACTTCGCAAGGCCGAGAGCATCCCGACCACCAACCAGCACCTGCAAGGTCGTGAAATCCATACACGCCAACACCAAACCATCCTCATAGCCTCCACCATGGTCGAGGGCTGGCACTCCATGTCACTGCTGCAACCCAATACCACATAGGGGAGAAACCGGCGCGCCGAGTCGCCCACGCGACCGCGCACGCCCACCATGGTACTTCCGTGTGCGAGCCCGTGCTCCGACCACTGGCATGGAGCCAACACCGAACCAGGCTGAAACGCCCCCAACACGGCAAAGGAGCTGCCTTCATCAAGCCTCGCAGGTGACAACAGGAACCACACCACGCGCCCCAACCGCCACTCCCGGCACCACCACACCTGGCCGAGGTCTGCATCTGCCAAGGCCGCGTGCCGCGCCCTCCTGCTCCCACCTCAGAGCTCAAAGAAGACCACCACCTCACGACCGCGCACCGCCTCTCCCCCACGCTCTACACCTTGCACCACCACCACCAGCGTCACCACGCCTGGCACGCGATGCCGCCGCCACCCCCACGGTGCCTAGAGGCCGGCACGCCCCAACGAACACCACATCTCGCCAGCCGCCATGGCCCAGACCGGAGCACCACCCGATCCAGATCGGATCGGGGTTAAGTCCCCAGGCTGTAGCCGCCGCGGAGGCAGCACCACTAGACGGTGCCCAGCCCTCCACCCCACCGTAGGACTGAGCCATCACCGGATCTTCGCTGGGCCACGCCGCCAGGCCGCCGCTGGGAGTGTTGGGGAATGTTGTAGAAAATTAAAAAAATTCCTACGGTTTCACCAAGATCCATCTATGAGTTCATCTAAGCAACGAGTCATGGGAGAGAGATTGCATCTACATACCACTTGTAGATCGGGTGCGGAAGCGTTCAAGGGAAGGGTGATGATGGAGTCGTACTCGCCGTGATTCAGATCACCGATGACCAAGTGCTGAATGGACAGCACCTCCGTGTTCAACACACGTACGGGACGGACGACGTTTCCTCCGTCTTGATCCAGCAAGGAGGAAGGAGAGGTTAAGTGAGGGAGTCCTGGACTAGGGGGTGTCCGGACAGCCGGACTATCATCGTCCGCCGGACTCCAAGACTACGAAGATACAAGATTGAAGACTCTGTCCTGTGTCCGGATGGGACTTTCCTTGGCGTGGAAGGCAAGCTTGGTGATACGGATATGTAGATCTCCTACCATTGTAACCGACTCTATGTAACGCTAGCCCTCTCCGGTGTCTATATAAACCGGAGGGCTTTAGTCCGTAGGACATAACCTCCATTACAACAATCATACCATAGGCTAGCTTCTAGGGTTTAGCCTCCTTGATCTCGTGGTAGATCCACTCTTGTACTACCCATATCATCAATATTAATCAAGCAGGACATAGGGTTTTACCTCCATCAAGAGGGCCCGAACTTGGGTAAAATATTGTGTCCCTTGTCTACTGTTACCATCCGCCTAGACGCACAGTTCGGGACCCCCTACCCGAGATCCGCCCGTTTTGACACCGACATTGGTACTTTCATTGAGAGTTCCTCTGTGTCGTCGCCGATAGGAAGGATGCCTCCTCCCGTCTTCAAAGACGGTATTTTCTCCAATGGGGCCTTGGCCTCCGGCCAAACTATCCGGCTGGGTGGTTTTCTTATGACCACCTGTCCGGCCACCGCTTCGACAATGACTTCTCAAGTCGTTAAAAGCAATCTTCACGTCAGCTCGGAATTCGCCGAGCGGCTGGATCCAATAGAGCTCTCGTCTATCGACGAGCTCTTGGATCGCATCGCCGCCCTGGGAGTCGCTACAGACTACAATCAGATCGGGCTTAAAACCGAGATGAGAGAGATTAACTCTCCCCAGGTCACCCACCACGTCGCAGTGGTAGAGGAACAACGCGGCGACTCTTCTCCTGTATTGAAAACTTGTCATATCCGGGCTCCCGAACCCTCCATGCCGGATTCCCGCGGAGGGACGGACTTCGATCAAGCACTGAACCTAAAGTCAGGCATCGGACCGGACTCGTTGGACAACATCCAGCAATCCAAGCTTCCGAATTTGGAAACTTCCCGGCCTTCAAGCCTTGAGACGGGTAGGGTTCCGGACTTAATTCCACCCACCCGCCCAGACATATGCGATCTATCTCTAATCCGGCAAGAGCCCGCTGAAACAGTACATCACTGCTAAGCCAGATTCCTCCTGGTCATGGACAGGATAAAGGACTGCCGAGAGGAAAACGCAATCTCAATTTTTTGCAATAATTGCACGGATAAGGGAATCTTGAACGCCGTCAGCCGTCGTAAAATTACACGCTTCGCCGACCTGGCATCCATAGTACGAAAGTACTGTGCGATGGAGAGTTTCCGGAAAACCGAAATAAGTTTTGGGACAATCCGGCCCCAACCCTAGTCCGCAACAAAAGGGTGCATTACACTCAGGCACCAGATACAAAAACCAAAAAGCAAAAACCCCATAGAGGGCACGGAGCCGTACTGGAGGGATGGCTTAGCGGACCCTGTAAAATTCACAGTATGTAAGGCGCTGTCCCAACTCATAGCCTTCGAGCATGTTGGATATTACAGCAGGTGGCCAAAAGTGGTGAGGAGCTTCTAGCCCCGGAAAACCACTCCAACAATACCGGTACGGTATCAACAGTCTTCGAGACTTCCGCGTCAAATAATATGCGAAAACAAACAATCTGCAGCCTCGCCGAAGTCTACCAAGTAGCAACAACAAATCCATGGAGTGACACAGCCATCACCTTCAACGCCAGCGATGAACCTAAATTTCGAACAGCCCGAGCACCAGCCGCACTGGTACTTAGTCCAATAGTGGACGGCTTTCGACTTACAAAGGTCCTCATGGATGGCGGCAGCGGATTAAACCTCATCTACGAGGAAACTCTTCAAAAAATGGAAATAGACTGGAGCCGTATTGAGCGAAGCAGCACAACCTTCAGAGGAATAATCCCTAGCCGGGAAGCGCGCTGCACCGGAAAAATCACACTCGATGTGGTGTTCGGCTCGCCGGACAATTACAGATCTGAAGAAGTCACGTTCCAAGTGGCCCCGTTCAACAGCGGATATCACGCTATATTAGGACGAGAGGCATTCACAATTTTTCAAGCCGTACCCCATTACGGGTACATGAAGCTCAAAATGTCCGGGCCCGGCGGAATAATCACTCTCGTTAGTGATCTGGACATAGCACTCCGCACCGAAAACAAGATAGCCGCATTAGCCCTGGAGGCACTATCCGAAGCCCTAGCGGCAGAGGAACTCACCGCGCTGCGCTCTACGGTGAATAGGGACGATGTGATACTCGATAAGAGATCCAAGTCCACTTCCTTTAAACCAGCGGACGAAATAGTCAAATTCCAGGTCCATCCAACGGACCCAACAAAAACAGCCTCCATCGGGGCACAATTGAACCCTGATGTAGATGCCGCACTGCGAGAATTCCTTCGGGAAAATTGGGACATTTTCTCCTGGCACCCCTCGGATATGCCCGGAATCCCACGCAGATTGGCAGAACACAGCCTAAACATCCTAAAAGGATTCAAGCCAGTCAAACAGGCTCTTTGACGATTTTCCGAACCCAAAAGACAAGCAATGGGAGAAGAGCTAGCCAAACTATTGGAAGCCAGATTCATCAGAGATATCAAACATCCAGATTGGCTAGCAAACCTGGTAATGGTACCAAAGAAGGACAAATCCTGGCGCCTATGCGTCGATTTCAAAGACCTCAATAAAGCTTGCCCAAAGGATCCCTTCCCCCTCCCCCGCATCGACCAAATAATCGATGCTACTGCAGGGCACGATTCATTGTGCTTCCTCGACGCATACTCTGGCTACCATCAAATCAAGATGGCGGAAGCGGACCAAGCTGCAACGGCATTCATCACTCCATATGGACCATTCTGCTTCAACACGATGCCCTTCGGACTTAAAAACGCCGGCGCAACATATCAGCGCATGATTCAAACATGTCTGGCCACCCAGATCGGCAAAATAGTTGAGGCATACGTAGATGACGTAGTCGTCAAAACCAAACACGTCGAAACTCTAGTAGACGACTTGAGGCTCGCATTCGACAACCTTAGAGCATATGACATCAAGCTGAATCCGGAAAAATGCGTTTTCGGCGTACCAGCCGGAACGCTACTGGGCTTCATTGTATCCGGTAGAGGAATTGAAGCAAACCCAGCCAAGATCCGAGCTCTGTCACAGCTGGATATCCCAAAAGACCTCAAGCAAATACAAAAATTGACTGGATGCATGGCGGCTCTAAGCCGCTTTATCTCCCGTCTAGGAGAAAAGGCATTGCCCCTCTATCGCCTCCTTAGGCGCACCGAACACTTTGAGTGGACGGATGCTGCCACTGCCGGACTCGAAGAAATAAAAGCCAAATTGGCAACAAATCCGGTCCTGGCTGCGCCCAACCTGGGCGAACCAATGTTGTTATACATCGCAGCGACACATCAAGTTGTAAGCGCGGTACTCGTCATCGAACGAGAGACAGAAGGGCATAAATTCCCTCTTCAAAAACCAGTGTACTACGTATCCACTGTGTTAACCCCCTACAAGTCCCGTTACCCGCACTATCAAAAGATATCGTATGCGGTGTTCATGGCATCCCGGAAGCTCCGACACTACTTTCAAGAGTGTTCGATAACAGTGGCCTCAGAAGTACCACTTAATGACATTATAAACAACCGCGACGCAACGGGCAGGATTGCAAAATGGGCCATTGAGCTCTTACCATTCGATATAACTTACAAACCTCGGCAAGCTATAAAGTCACAAGTTTTGGCTAACTTTGTCGCTGAATGGACCGAAGCCGAACTCCCTAAAGAGTACGGCGCATACTCCAATTGGACTATGCACTTCGACGGCTCTAAAATGTTGGCCGGACTGGGGGCTGGCGTCGTATTGACGTCCCCGACCGGGGACACAGTCCAATACGTACTTCAAATAATGTACACGGACTCCAACAACGCAGCCGAATACGAGGCCCTTTTACATGGTCTCCGGATGGCAATCTCCATGGGCATTCAACGCCTAGAGGTGCGCGGGGATTCAAACCTTGCAATATCCCAAATAAATAGAGACTTTGACGCCAAGGATCCGAAAATGGCAGCATATCGCAACGCTGTCCTAAAAATGTCAGCTCGGTTTGAAGGACTTGAATTCCATCACGTAGCCCGAGATAATAACCAAGCAGCCGACGTACTGGCACGCATCGGCGCAAAACATGACGCTGTCCCTCCAAACATTTTCCCCGAACAGCTCTTCAAGCCATCCATACTATGGGAAGAGGAGTCCGGAAACGACAAACCGGAAAAAACCGCGCCAACCGGCGATTCAGCCGATGACACAACACCTTTAGCCCACGACATAATGGCAGTAATTGCCCCATGGACAGAACCATTCCTAGCGTACTTACATAGGCAGGAACTTCCCGAAGACCAAAATGAGGCCCGCTGCATAGTCCGGCGATCTAAAGCCTACAAGGTCCATGAGGGAGAACTTTATAAGAAAAGCACAACCGGAGTCCTTCAAAGGTGTATCTCCGAAGAGGAAGGGCGAAACCTCCTGGCTGAAATTCATGTCGGACTAGGCGGACACCACGCAAAAGCTCGGGCCCTTGTAGGAAAGGCATTCCGTACAGGATTTTATTGGCCGACGGCCCGGGCAGATGCTCAGGACTTAGTCCAAAGATGCGTCGGTTGTCAGCTCTTTGCTAATCAGAGCCATATGCCACCCACCGCCCTCAAAACTATACCCATTACCTGGCCGTTCGCGGTCTGGGGGCTTGACATGGTTGGACCCCTTAAAGGGGGAACCCACAAGCAAAGGTACCTATTGGTCATGGTAGACAAATTCACCAAATGGATAGAGGCCAAACCAGTCAAAACGGCAGAGTCCGGACCAGTGATAGACTTTATCTCTGGGGTAGTACACCGTTTTGGTGTACCCCATAGCATCATCACCGATAACGGCATGAATTTTACGGCCGACGAGGTTAAATCATGGTGCAAAAATATGGGCATTAAGCTCGATTACGCTTCAGTCTATCATCCTCAAACCAACGGTCAAGTGGAACAAGCAAATGGTCTAATCATGAGCGGCATCAAACCCAGACTAGTGCGGTCACTTACGAAATCTGACACGCACTGGGTAGAGGAGCTCGACTCCGTACTCTGGGGGCTGCGGACAACGCCCAACCGTACTACCGGATTCACACCATTTTTTATGGTATACGGCGCAGAGGCAGTTCTGCCCTGCGACATCATTCATGACTCACCTCGAGTGCGCATGTACGAATAAAGAGAAGCCGAGCTGGATCGGCAGGACAGCTTGGACGCATTGGAGGAAGAACGCGACATCGCCAAGGCTCGCTCCGCATTCTATCAGCAGCAGGCTCGAAGATATCAAAGCAGAGAAGTACGGGCCAAGACTTACAATGTTGGCGAACTAGTTCTACGCCTGCCGGACAAGAAAAAGGACAAGCTCAAGCCCAAATGGAGGGCCCCTTCATTATTGATCAAGTCCTGACCGGCGGAGCGTACCGTCTACGAAATGCATCGGACAACCGACTCGAGCCGAACCCATGGAACGCAGCCCGCCTCCGAAGATTCTATGCCTAGCGCTGGACTAAGAGTTTGTCCCCTTCCCCTGTCCAAATTTTCACATTTCAGCCGTCTTTTGTTTCTCTTTCTTCTCTTAACCATTTTCCTAAAAAGCCCTTAAGGGCGTGCTTGCGCATTGTG
Organism: Triticum timopheevii; assembly: GCA_963921465.1. Classification (NCBI taxonomy): domain Eukaryota; kingdom Viridiplantae; phylum Streptophyta; class Magnoliopsida; order Poales; family Poaceae; genus Triticum; species Triticum timopheevii. The sequence goes on from OY997270.1 coordinate 115,116,911, forward strand.
CGCACATACTTGATGTGCCATCCGCACTCATTATACCTGGGGGCTTCTTTACCAGAAGCTTAATTATAAGGGCTTCATGCCCAGCACATGTGTCAAGCTTCCACATGTACCTTTTATTCACCATTATATGCATCAATATGACTTAATTTTTGGCCAAGCTGGGTTGCCTGGCTCCTGTGCTTACCCCTACGTTCCCGATTGTTCGGCTAGGAGGTAAAGGGAGCACCTCGGCGATTGTTACTTCCGGGTCAGCCGGATGTGTACCTCAGACTGGGTGAAGCCGAAAGCTAGCATTCTTAAGGGAATATTCGGTCGGTGACTTGAAAGATGATTTTTTACCTACTTATTTATCTGCCCCCAGATGTTTTTCTGCTTTTTTCGCAGTTCAGACATGCACTTTTTTTACCTACTTTTTACTAACCATGTAATATAACATAACTAGTTGGGCACTTGTCTGATAAAGCACTAATGACCCCTACGCCTGGTCTCCATGCATACCCCGGTTGTTTCTTAACCGAGAAGGTATTCGGACACACTCCGGACTCTAGGGTCCCGAGGTTGAAGCGAAAAGGTCGGCAAAGACAAACGATCTACAATCCAGCTAGAAGGCATTTCACATGTCATTTTAAAATACATTGTCAAATCTACTGACTGTATTCCTCCTCAATCCCGTCTAACAGGCTGTCTAATTTACAGTCCGTTGGGAAAATTTAGCGGCCAACTCTACTTGGCCGTATACTAAACTCACAGGGATCTCCTTCCCATCGGGCCCCACAGGTCCGACCTCGGCCATGTGGTTGGGATCCGCCTTCCTGTACCGCGTCTTCACCATGGCCCAAGCCTCCCTGGCACCTTGGCGGCAGGCCGAAATCTTTCACAAACGGAAACACTGCCGCACTCCCTGAAGCTTCTCCGCAAGCTCCCCGAGGCCTTAGGGTAGGGAGAGGGCTGGCCATAAAGCCTGAACGACGCCGCTCATTGCCTGCCGAACTCGTTCGAGCAGCTGCAACAGCTCGAGAAGTCGATCACCCATCGATACGAGCATCTCCTCCGCAGGAAGACCTGTGAGTATACCTACAAGACATATTTTGTCAATTGACTTCCTCGCCGAACTCTTCTTTTTAAAGGAGTCCGCTCAAGCACTTACTATAGATGCCGCGACGAAGCCGCTGATTCTCCTTAACGGAACCGGATAGCTCGGCCCGAACGCCTTTCAGCTCTTCTCCAAGCTGGGCATGGGCATCTTGGAGCTTGTTCCTTTCCTGCTGCACTCTATTCAGCACCCTCTCGCCGGCCTTCAGCTGGCACAGTAGTTCCTGCCTGTCCGGATCTTGTCCGGCAGCACCTGCAATATCATTATTAGACTTGCGCACACGCCGCACAACGCTTATATTTTTAAAAAAATGTGTTACCAGGAGGGGCCTCCGTATTTCCTCCTGCGGTAGCAAGTGCGGCCTCAAGTTGGGCCTTGCACTCTTGCAGCTCCTGAGACAGTTGGGCATTCTTCTCGGTAAGATCCTGCGTTTCAGATGATCCTTAAATCAGTTAATATAACTACTTTAAGTCTCGGGGGCTACTGGCATATATAACTATTAAATTCTCTTACCCGTATGTCTTTTACATACTGCTTCGTGGCTCTGGTAAAACCATCTTGAGCAGCACGGAGGTGCGCGTCCCCCGCATTAAAGGCATTCAACGCCTCAGGGGAGAAGCACGCATCACGGAATACTGTCCGGCGGCGCCTGTGGTTCATGGCGCTCTCCACCTCAGACTTGGTGGCGGACAGTCTGTCGGCATCCTCCGTTGGAGGAGTATCCGGCCCGCGCCTTGCGCTTGCCTCCCCCTCCAGACCGGGTGCTGGAGCCTGGCTGGTAGAGGTCGGATTGGCAACCTCTACGCCCGCAGTCTGGCGGGCGCTTTTTCTCCTACAAAAGTCATGAGCACTCAAACGCTTCCTAGGGACGTTCCTCCAAATAAGGAACTGTGAGCTATACCTTTGCGGCGACGTTTCAGTCCGCGCCGCGCTCCTCTTCTGCCTGCTGGTCCGGACTGGCCTTTGTTGGTCAGCCGCCGCGGGCTTGGCTTCCCGCCCCGGAGGCGCTTCCTGCAAAACACCATCGTATGCGAAAGTCAGAGATGAGCGGGGAAGAAACAATGGTGTCGGGACTTCGGTCACAATCACCTGGGAAGCCGGATATAATCTGGGGTAGTCAGCCGTAATGGCGACTAAAGCATTATCCATGCTGAGCTGGTGGAACACCCCGTTGATTAGCTCCACCTTTATGTCCGGATCCTCTTCCGAGGCCGGATCTTGGGATCTCTCTGGATCCTCAGGTTGCGGAGCTGGACTTATCATGTCCTCCACAATCCGACGCAGTTCCTGCGTCAAAGACATAATATAAGAAGCTTAAACTTTGAAAACATGGGTCGGGCCCTTAAAGTGTTCGCTTACCCAACACCAAGGGTTGTTCATGGCGAACCCATTCAATGGGTTCGTCTGGAGAAAGCCCTCCTTCTCCCCCTTGTACAGGCCGGACAGGATCGTCACCAGATCCTCGGCCGAATCCGGTCCTTTGCGGCCATGACGGGTGGCGTCGTCTTCCCCGTTGAAATCCCACATGGGGTGGACCCTGTATTGCAGTGGTTGCACCCCCCGCATAATGCATGTTGCCATGACCCCAATCATGGTCAACCCGGAATGGGCCAGTAACCTTATCCGGCCCATCAGATAATGGACGCTCTTGTCTTCCTCCAGTTGGGGGCTCCGCGGACGCCAACTAAGGCGTTTCTTCAGAGGAACAGAACTGAACTCCGGGAGGCCGATCCGGACAGGGTCCGGCAGCGGAGCGTCTTCTATGTAAAACCATTTCGAAGGCCAGTCTTCGGACGCCTTCTTAGGGGTTCCGGATGGATATCCGGTCCCGGCGATGCGCCATATTTCGGCGCCGCCCACTTGGTATATGGACCCCTCGTGAGAACGGGGTACGAGGCAGAACAGCCTCTTCCACAGTGCAAAATGGGGCTCGATGCCCAGAAATAGCTCGCAAAGAGCTACGTAACCCGCGATGTGCAGGATAGAGGCGGGCGTAAGGTGATGGAGCTGGAGTCCGTAGAACTCCAGGAGCCCGCGAAGGAACGAATGTATAGGAAATCCGAGTCCCCTTATCAGATAGGGGACGAAGCATACCCGCTCCCCTTTGTTGGGACTTGGGGTAGCCTCCTCTTGCTTCCCACCTTGGTAGGTGGCCAACCCGGCTCGAACCGGGACCATGAAGGCCGGAGGGATATATCCCTTTGCTTGAAGCGCCACCAGCTCGTTGTGTGGGACGGAACATCTCCTCCAATCTCCTCGCAGAGGGCTGGGAGCGCGAGAAGAGGATCCGCGTCGACGGTCCATGATGGAATGGATTTTTGGATAGAGGCGCTCCGATGAGTACTCGCGGAAGGAAGATGGTGTGATTTGGATCTGGATTTTTACCTCTCTTATAGGCAGATTATTTGTGCAGCTAGGGGGTAAAGTATTAAAGGTACCCTGGTTTTTCGCATTCGTGCGACGCGTGGAAGAAGGCCATTATTGGGCGTGGAAGCCAAGAAGCACAACATTGATAAGGAAGCCAGACACTGTTTGGCAGGTACATGGAACTTGAAGAAGAACCCGCCTTGCAACGCCGAAGACTATATACGCACTGGACTTATCGTCATTGAAGCCTGGTTCGGGGGCTATTGAGGGAGTCCTGGACTAGGGGGTGTCCGGACAGTCGGACTATCATCGTCCGCCGGACTCCAAGACTACGAAGATACAAGATTGAAGACTCCGTCCCGTGTCCGGATGGGACTTTCCTTGGCGTGGAAGGCAAGCTTGGCGATACGGATATGTAGATCTCCTACCATTGTAACCGACTCTATGTAACCCTAGCCCTCTCCGGTGTCTATATAAACCGGAGGGCTTTAGTCCGTAGGACATAACCTCCATTACAACAATCATACCATAGGCTAGCTTCTAGGGTTTAGCCTCCTTGATCTCGTGGTAGATCCACTCTTGTACTACCCATATCATCAATATTAATCAAGCAGGACATAGGGTTTTACCTCCATCAAGAGGGCCCGAACCTGGGTAAAACATCGTGTCCCTTGTCTCCAGTTACCATCCGCCTAGACGCACAGTTTGGGACCCCCTACCCGAGATCCGCCGGTTTTGACACCGACATTGACGAAGATAGCTCCAACGGCAGCACGACGGCGTGGTGGTGTTGGTGCAGCAGTACTCCGACAGGGCTTCGCCAAGCACGTAACAGAGCAGGAGAGGTGTTGGGGAGGGGAGGGGCTGCGCCTTGGGTTGTCCAGCAGCCCTCCCCTCACCCCTCTATTTATAGGGGAAGGGGCAAGGGGGGCCGGCCCCTCTAGATGGGATCTAGAGGGGGGGCGACGGCCAGGGAGGGGGGACTTGCCCCCCAAGCAAAGGGGGCGCCCCCTCTAGGGTTTCCCCCCAAACCCTAGGCGCATGGGCCCAAGGTGGGGGGCACGCCTAGCCCTCCAGGGGCTGGTTCCCTGCCCCTTGCGACCCATGTGGCCCTCCGAGAGGGGTGGCCCCTCCCGGTGGACCCCCGGAACCTCTCCGGTGGCCCCGGTACAATACCGATATGCCCCCGAAACTTTCCGGTGTCCGCATGACAACTTCCCATATATAAATCTTCACCTCCGGACCATTCCGGAATTCCTCGTGACGTCCGAGATCTCATCCGGGACTCCGAACAACATTCAGTAATCACATACATGTCTTCCTAATAACCCTAGCGTCACCGAACCTTAAGTGTGTAGACCCTACGGGTTCGGGAGACATGCAGACATGACCGAGACGACTCTCCGGTCAATAACCAACAACGGGATCTGGATACCCATGTTGGCTCCCACATGCTCCTCGATGATTTCATCGGATGAACCACGATGTCGAGGATTCGATCAACCCCGTATACAATTCCCTTTGTCAATCGGTACGTTACTTGCCCGAGACTCGATCGTGGTATCCCAATACCTTGTTCAGTCTCGTTACTGGCAAGTCACTTTACTCGTACCGTAATGCATGATCCCGTGACCAACCACTTGGTCACTTTGAGCTCATTATGATGATGCATTACCGAGTGGGCCCAGAGATACCTCTCCGTCATACGGAGTGACAAATCCCAGTCTCGATCCGTGTCAACCCAACAGACACTTTCGGAGATACCTGTAGTGCACCTTTATAGTCACCCAGTTACGTTGTGATGTTTGGTACACCCAAAGCACTCCTACGGTATCCGGGAGTTACACGATCTCATGGTCTAAGGAAAAGATACTTGACATTGGAAAAGCTCTAGCAAACGAACTACACGATCTTGTGCTATGCTTAGGATTGGGTCTTGTCCATCACATCATTCTCCTAATGATGTGATCCCGTTATCAACGACATCCAATGTCCATAGCAAGGAAACCATGACTATCTGTTGATCAACGAGCTAGTCAACTAGAGGCTCACTAGGGACATATTGTGGTCTATATATTCACACGTGTATTGCGATTTCCGGATAATACAGTTATAGCATGAATAAAAGACAATTATCACGAACAAGGAAATATAATAATAATCCTTTTATTATTGCCTCTAGGGCATGTTTCCAACAGTCTCCCACTTGCACTAGAGTCAATAATCTAGTTACATTGTGATGAATCGCACACCCATAGAGTTCGGGTGTTGATCATGTTTTGCTCGCGAGAGAGGTTTAGTCAACGGATCTGCGACATTCAGATCCGTATGTACTTTGCAAATATCTATGTCTCCATCTTGAACATTTTCACGGATGGAGTTGAAATGACGCTTGATGTGCCTGGTCTTCTTGTGAAACATGGGCTCCTTGGCAAGGGCAATAGCTCCAGTGTTGTCACAGAAGAGTTTGATCGGCCCCGACGCATTGGGTATGACTCCTAGGTCGGTGATGAACTCCTTCACCCAAATTGCTTCATGCGCTGCCTCCGAGGCCGCCATGTACTCCGCTTCACATGTAGATCCCGCCACAACGCTCTGCTTGCAGCTGCACCAGCTCACTGCTCCACCATTCAACATATACACGTATCCGGTTTGTGACTTAGAGTCATCCAGATCTGTGTCGAAGCTAGCGTCGACGTAACCCTTTACGACGAGCTCTTCGTCACCTCCATAAACGGGAAACATGTCCTTTGTCCTTTTCAGGTACTTCAGGATATTCTTGACCGCTGTCCAGTGTTCCTTGCCGGGATTGCTTTGGTACCTTCCTACCAAACTTACGGCAAGGTTTACATCAGGTCTGGTACACAGCATGGCATACATAATAGATCCTATGGCTAAAGCATAGGGGTTGACACTCATCTCTTCTTTATCTTTTGCCGTGGTCGGGGATTGAGCCAAGCTCAATCTCACTCCTTGCAACACAGGCAAGAACCCTTTCTTGGACTGATCCATTTTGAACTTCTTCAAAATCTTATCAAGGTATGTGCTCTGTGAAAGACCTATGAGGCATCTCGATCTATCTCTATAGATCTTGATGCCTAATATATAAGCAGCTTCTCCAAGGTCCTTCATTGAAAAACACTTATTCAAGTAGGCCTTAATGCTGTCCAAAAGTTCTATATCATTTCCCATCAAGAGTATGTCATCTACATATAATATGAGAAATGCTACAGAGCTCCCACTCACTTTCTTGTAAACGCAGGCTTCTCCATAAGTCTGCATAAACCCAAACGCTTTGATCATCTCATCAAAGCGAATGTTCCAACTCCGAGATGCTTGCACCAGCCCATAAATGGATCGTTGGAGCTTGCATACTTTGTTAGCATTCTTAGGGTCGACAAAACCTTCCGGCTGCATCATATACAGCTCTTCCTTAAGATGTCCGTTAAGGAATGCCGTTTTGACGTCCATCTGCCATATCTCATAATCATAGTATGCGGCAATTGCTAACATGATTCGGACGGACTTTAGCTTCGCTACGGGAGAGAATGTCTCATCGTAGTCAACCCCTTGAACTTGTTGATAACCCTTAGCGACAAGTTGAGCTTTATAGATGGTAACATTACCATCCGCGTTCGTCTTCTTCTTAAAGATCCATTTGTTTTCTATCGCTCGCTGATCATCGGGCAAGTCTGTCAAAGTCCATACTTTGTTTTCATACATGGATTCTATCTCGGATTTCATGGCTTCAAGCCATTTGTTGGAATCTGGGCCCGCCATCGCTTCTTCATAGTTCGAAGGTTCACCGTTGTCTAACAACATGATTTCCAGGACAGGGTTGCCATACCACTCTGGTGCGGAACGTGTCCTTGTGGACCTACGAAGTTCAGTAGCAACTTGATCCGAAGTACCTTGATCATCATCATTATTTTCCTCTTCAGTTGGTGTAGGCATCACAGGAACATTTTCCTGAGCTGCACTACTTTCCCGTTCGAGAGGTAGTACTTCATCGAGTTCTACTTTCGTCCCACTTACTTCTTTCGAGAGAAACTCTTTTTCCAGAAAGGATCCATTCTTGGCAATAAAGATCTTGCCCTCGGATCTTAAGTAGAAGGTATACCCAATGGTTTCCTTAGGGTATCCTATGAAGACGCATTTTTCTGACTTGGGTTCGAGCTTTTCAGGTTGAAGTTTCTTGACATAAGCATCGCATCCCCAAACTTTTAGAAACGACAGCTTAGGTTTCTTCCCAAACCATAATTCATACGGTGTCGTCTCAACGGATTTAGACGGTGCCCTATTTAAAGTGAATGTAGCTGTCTCTAGAGCGTATCCCCAAAATGATAGCGGTAAATCGGTAAGAGACATCATAGACCGCACCATATCCAATAGAGTGCGATTACGACGTTCGGACACACCATTACGCTGAGGTGTTCCAGGCGGCGTGAGTTGTGAAACGATTCCACATTTCCTTAAGTGTGTACCAAATTCGTGACTTAAATATTCTCCTCCACGATCTGATCGTAGGAACTTTATCTTTCGGTCATGTTGATTCTCTACCTCATTCTGAAATTCCTTGAACTTTTCAAAGGTCTCAGACTTGTGTTTCATTAAGTAGACATACCCATATCTACTCAAGTCATCAGTGAGAGTGAGAACATAACGATATCCTCCGCGAGCCTCAACGCTCATTGGACCGCACACATCAGTATGTATGATTTCCAATAAGTTGGTTGCTCGCTCCATTGTGCCGGAGAACGGAGTCTTGGTCATTTTGCCCATGAGGCATGGTTCGCATGTGTCAAATGATTCATAATCGAGAGACTCTAAAAGTCCATCAACATGGAGCTTCTTCATGCGCTTGACACCAATGTGACCAAGGCGGCAGTGCCACAAGTATGTGGGACTATCGTTATCAACTTTACATCTTTTGGTATTCACACTATGAATATGTGTAATACTACGCTCGAGATTCATTAAGAATAAACCATTGACCATCGGAGCATGACCATAAAACATATCTCTCATATAAATAGAACAACCATTATTCTCGGATTTAAATGAGTAGCCATCTCGTATCAAACGAGATCCAGATACAATGTTCATGCTCAAACTTGGCACCAAATAACAATTATTAAGGTTCAAAACTAATCCCGTAGGTAAATGTAGAGGTAGCGTGCAGACGGCGATCACATCGACCTTGGAACCATTCCCGACGCGCATCGTCACCTCGTCCTTCGCCAGTCTCCGCTTATTCCGCAGCTCCTGCTGTGAGTTACAAATATGAGCAATGGCACCGGTATCAAATACCCAGGAGTTACTATGAGTACTGGTAAGGTACACATCAATTACATGTATATCAAATATACCTTTGGTGTTGTCGGCCTTCTTATCCGCTAAGTATTTGGGGCAGTTCCGCTTCCAGTGACCCTTCCCCTTGCAATAAAAGCACTCAGTCTCAGGCTTGGGTCCATTCTTTGACTTCTCCCCGGTAGCTGGCTTACCGGGCGCGGCAACATCCTTGCCGTCTTTCTTGAAGTTCTTCTTGCCCTTGCCCTTCTTGAACTTAGTGGTCTTATTGACCATCAACACTTGATGTTCTTTCTTGATTTCAACATCTGCTGACTTCAGCATTGAAAATACTTCAGGAATGGTCTTCACCATCCCCTGCATATTGTAGTTCATCACAAAGCTCTTGTAGCTTGGTGGGAGCGACTGAAGGATTCTGTCAATGACCACCTCGTCCAGGAGGTTAATGTCCAGCTGGGACAGGCGGTTGTGCAACCCAGACATTTTGAGTATGTGCTCACTGACAGAACTATTTTCCTCCATCTTACAACTATAGAACTTGTCGGAGACTTCATATCTCTCGACCCGGGCATGAGCTTGGAAAACTAGTTTCAGCTCCTCGAACATCTCATATGCTCCGTGTTGCTCAAAACGCTTTTGGAGCCCCGGTTCTAAGCTGTAAAGCATGCCGCACTGAACGAGGGAGTAATCATCAGCGCGATACTACCAAGCGTTCATAACGTCTTGGTTCTCTGGGACGGGAGCGTCACCTAGCGGTCCTTCTAGGACATATTGTTTCCTGGCAGCTATGAGGATGATCCTCAGGTTCCGGCCCCAGTCCGTATAGTTGCTGCCATCATCTTTCAGCTTGGTTTTCTCTAGGAACGCGTTGAAGTTCATGTTGACATGAGCATTGGCCATTTGATCTACAAGACATATTTGCAAAGGTTTTAGACTAAGTTCATGATAATTAAGTTCATCTAATCAAATTATTACAATAAACTCCCACTTAGATTAGACATCCCTCTAGTCATATAAGTGTTACACGATCCGAGTCGACTAGGCCGTGTCCGATCATCACGTGAGACGGACTAGTCATCGTCGGTGAACATCTTCATGTTGATCGTATCTTCCATACGACTCGTGTTCGACCTTTCGGTCTCTGTGTTCCAAGGCCATGTTTGTACATGCTAGGCTCGTCAAGTTAACCCTAAGTGTTTTGCATGTGTAAAACTGTCTTACACCCATTGTATGTGAACGTAAGGATCTATCACACCCGATCATCACGTGGTGCTTCGAAACGACGAACTTTAGCAACGGTGCACGGTTAGGGGAGAACACTTCTTGAAATTGTTGTAAGGGATCATCTTATTTACTACCGTCGTTCTAAGTAAACAAGATGCATAAACATAATAAACATCACATGCAATTATATAGTAGTGACATGATATGGCCAATATCATATAGCTCCATTGATCTCCATCTTCGGGACTCCATGATCATCTTATCACCGGCATGACACCATGATCTTCATCATCATGATCTCCATCATCGTGTCTTCATGAAGTTGTCACGCCAACGACTACTTTTACTTCTATGGCTAACGCGTTTAGCAATAAAGTAAAGTAATTTACATGGCGTTCTTCAATGACACGCAGGTCATACAAAAAATAAAGACAACTCCTATGGCTCCTGCCGGTTGTCATACTCATCGACATGCAAGTCGTGATTCCTATTACAAGAACATGATCTCATACATCACAATATATCATTCATCATTCATCACAACTTCTGGCCATATCACATCACATGACAATTGCTGCAAAACAAGTCAGACGTCCTCTAATTGTTGTTGCATCTTTTACGTGGCTGCAATTGAGTTCTAGCAAGAACGTTTTCTTACCTACGAATAACCACAATGTGATTTTGTCAACCTCTATTTACCCTTCATAAGGACCCTTTTCATCGAATCCGCTCCAACTAAAGTGGGAGAGAAAGACACCCGCCAGCCACCTTATGCAACTAGTGCATGTCTGTCGGTGGAACCGGTCTCACGTAAATGTACGTGTAAGGTTGGTCCGGGCCGCTTCATCCCACAATACCGCTGAAGCAAGAAAATACTAGTAGTGGCAAGCAAGTTGACAAGATCCACGCCCACAACAAAATTGTGTTCTACTCGTGCAATAGAGAACTACGCATAGACCTAGCTCATGATGCCACTGTTGGGGAACGTTGTAGAAAATTAAAAAATTTCCTACGGTTTCACCAAGATCCATCTATGAGTTCATCTAAGCAGCGATTCATGGGAGAGAGATTGCATCTACATACCACTTGTAGATCGGGTGCGGAAGCGTTCAAGGGAAGGGTGATGATGGAGTCGTACTCGCCGTGATTCAGATCACCGATGACCAAGTGCTGAACGGACAGCACCTCCGCGTTCAACACACGTACGGGACGGACGACGTCTCCTCCGTCTTGATACAGCAAGGAGGAAGGAGAGGTTGAGGAAGATAGCTCCAATGGCAGCACGACGGCGTGGTGGTGTTGGTGCAGCAGTACTCCGACAGGGCTTCGCCAAGCACGTAACGGAGGAGGAGAGGTGTTGGGGAGGGGAGGGGCTGCGCCTTGGGTTTTCCAGCAGCCCTCCCCTCACCCCTCTATTTATAGGGGAAGGGGCAAGGGGGGCCGGCCCCTCTAGATGGGATCTAGATGGGGGGCGGCGGCCAGGGAGGGGGAACTTGCACCCCAAGCAAAGGGGGCGCCCCCTCTAGGGTTTCCCCCCAAACCCTAGGCGCATGGGCCCAAGGTGGGGGGCGCGCCCAGCCCTCCAGGGGCTGGTTCCCGGCCCCTTGCGGCCCATGTGGCCCTCCGAGAGGGGTGGCCCCTCCCGGTGGACCCCCGGAACCTGTCCGGTGGCCCCGGTACAATACCGATATGCCCCCGAAACTTTCCGGTGTCCGCATGACAACTTCCCATATATAAATCTTCACCTCCGGACCATTCCGGAACTCCTCGTGACGTCCGGGATCTCATCCGGGACTACGAACAACATTCGGTAATCACATACATGTCTTCCTAATAACCCTAGCGTCACCGAACCTTAAGTGTGTAGACCCTACGGGTTCGGGGGACATGCAGACATGACCGAGATGACTCTCCAGTCAATAAGAAACAACGGGATCTGGATACCCATGTTGGCTCCCACATGCTCCTCGATGATTTCATCGGATGAACCACGATGTCGAGGATTCGATCAACCCCGTATACAATTCCCTTTGTCAATCGGTACGTTACTTGCCCGAGACTCGATCGTCGGTATCCCAATACCTTGTTCAGTCTCATTACCGGCAAGTCACTTTACTCGTACCGTAATGCATGATCCCGTGACCAACCACTTGGTCACTTTGAGCTCATTATGATGATGCATTACCGAGTGGGCCCAGAGATACCTCTCCGTCATACGGAGTGACAAATCCCAGTCTCGATCCGTGTTAACCCAACAGACACTTTCGGAGATACATGTAGTGCACCTTTATAGTCACCCAGTTACGTTGTGACGTTTGGTACACCCAAAGCACTCCTACGGTATCCGGGAGTTACACGATCTCATGGTCTAAGGAAAAGATACTTGACATTGGAAAAGTTCTAGCAAACGAACTACACGATCTTGTGCTATGCTTAGGATTGGGTCTTGTCCATCACATCATTCTCCTAATGATGTGATCCCGTTATCAACGACATCCAATGTCCATAGCCAGGAAACCATGACTATCTGTTGATCAACGAGCTAGTCAACTAGAGGCTCACTAGGGACATATTGTGTTCTATACATTCAGACGTGTATTACGATTTCCGGATAATACAGTTATAGCATGAATAAAAGACAATTATCACGAACAAGGAAATATAATAATAATCCTTTTATTATTGCCTCTAGGGCATATTTCCAACAGGGAGAACTCGTGCCACTGCCAAGGGAGAGAGAGGGACGCGCCAGGGAGAGGCCTCGCCGCCGCCGGCACTGCCCGGGCTTTGCCCGACAGTGTCCCTCGGCGGCGGTGAGGGGGAGGGAAGGGAGGCGAGCCGGCGGCGGAGGAGCTAGGGTTCCCCCAAGTCGCCTCAAAGAGGGACGCCGGGGACGGGGAGAAAAAATTGAACCAGCCCCGGGGTGCTCGGATTTAGATGTGAGAAAATGAGGGAGGAGGAAGAAGAATGCGTGACAGTTTTTATGCCTACGTGACTTTTTATTTCTGCCGACTCAACCTAACGAGTGGGTCAGGCCAATTAGAGCAACTCCAACACGTCGACCCAAACAGATGGTGATTTTGTCCGTTTTTGTCCGTTTGGGTCGGCCGCTCCCTCGGCATCCGTCTTGTTTATGTTTTTGGTCGGCAGTGCGCCCTACGCACCGACCCATATTTGCCGGTGTGGCCTGCTGGCTGTTTTTCAACAAATATGTACACATTTTGCATAGTTTCACAGGCAAACAAAAATTGCATAGATTCACAACCAAATAAATTTAGCATAGTTTTACAAGCCAAATAAAAATTAAATTGTCTCAAATACATTTGAAAAAAACATACATATATTGGTTCAACCCTGGAAGGTGCCCCGGGATCGAGCTCCGGAACAATGATTGTTGTCTATTAAGGTGGTCATGGACCAACACGGCGGACAAGATCTCCTCCTCATCACCGGACGAGGAATCGTCGGAGTCGCACAGGAAATTATGGAAAAAGAACTTGTCGGCGGAGTCCATTTTGTACCTTGGCAAACTGTCGAACAGCTTACGGGCTTCAACGAAGAAGCTGTCCGACGAAGAGACACGCGCCTCCCTTGGACCAGGTCGCTGGCCTGGCGGCGTTCGACGAGCGTGCCGACGTCAGGACGGTGGTCGGTGTCAGACGAAGGAGTTGGCTGGGGCGGGAAGGTGGCTTCCTGCTCGCGGCGGCGTCCGAGGGGGGGGGGGGGTGGAAAGCTTCGGTGCCCCGGCGGCGAGGCAGTGGTGGTGGCGACGTGGGAGGTGGCTGCGTTGTGGGGAGGTGTGTCGGCACTGGCTGCTGGCAGAGGCACCGAAAATGGGCGGCGACGGCGAAGGGGCGGGGGCGGGTGAGGGTTTGCTGTTGATATGGGTGGAAGAAGAGGGCCAATGTGACACTGACTAGCCGGCTAGGGGGGGGGGGGGGGGGAATAGGCGCGCTTCGCGCACGGCCGTTTCGTGTCCGCGCCGACGCAAATGAGGCTCAATATTGAGCCGAGAATGAGTCAGCAGGCGAATGAAAAGCAGACACGTGTCTGTTTCGGTCGACGCGTTGGGCCGATTTTTCTGTCAGCGGCGATCCAAACGGATGCGCACGGACAAAATGGGTCGGCGCATTGGAGTTGCTCATAGTGACGTCAGCCAAATGCTTAGCATCTACCATTTGTGTCTTTTTGTCACTTTTATTTTTTTGGCGCGGTACAAAATGCCATAATCGTAAAGTGGTGGTTTTTCGCTAATTAAATGTGATGGCCATGTGGAATTTACTCCCTATCCCCACTGTTGAAGGTGATGTGTTACTTTAGGCGCCCACGATGACTTTTGATTCGTCCGATCTCGCTTTGGCATATGAAATCATTCGGCTTGTGCGATCGAAAGCGCACCAATGCATCTTTGGCGTGAGCTAGGCACTTTAATTTGTACGCAAACGAAGCAAGGTATATTATGGAGGTAATAGCACCAGGAGTCTTGGAACTTGTCCTAGATGTGATGATCTAGTCCAAAACTTGTAAAAACAAACTATTGCATCCCACAACTTGCAGCCAATGTGCAAATTTAGTCCTAACCAATCAGACGACGACAAGTGGAGCCTAGTCAGCACAACCCAGTCCATCCGGTCAGCGCCGCAGTTTTTGCAACTACCCCCCTGGCCTTAGCACAAATAAACCCGCAGCACACGGAGTGCTCCGACGACACGATCTTCTTCCTCCCATCGCCGGTCTCGGCCAGCGACATGACGACGGAGAGGATGAGGCCCTTGGCCATCAGCTTGCCCTCGAATGGGTCGAGCAGCTGCAGCAGCTGGTCCAGGTTGTCGCCATCCTGGATGAAGATGACCCGGTTCCAGCATGGTTGCAGAACTGGGCTAAGATGGGAGAAGCACCGGCAGCCACGGTGGAAGCAGAGGTGGTGCCAGGGGCAGGGGGCGACCATGGCGAGGCGCTGATGGTGCTCGAGACTCTGGCGTCGTCTTGTTTGAGTTGCTCCGTCCCGCAGTTCCCGACCATGTGGGATTCCGTCAGGGACAAGCTCCGACAGCTCTGCTCCGGCCTCAGTTCGCTGCGCAGCAACAGCTGCGACGGCGAGGAGGTAGAGGAGGTGGAGGGGGGAGAAGGACATCACGTGTTGTCTCAGTTTCTGCAGACTGCTTCGGCCACCGTGAGGAGCATCTTGGACGTGGCCTCGCAGTGCAGCGACGGGACGTACAGTGGCGGGCGGCTGCGCCTGCGGAGCGACATGGACGGCCTGAGCGCCAAGCTGGAGGCGCACGTGCGGCAGCTCAAGGAGATGGCCTCCACCGGCGCGGCCTCTGCTTCCACCATGGCTGCCGGTGCTTCTCCCATCTCTGCAACCATGGCGACGAAACAACACGTACACACTCCCACAATATTTGTGCTGCGGGTTTATTTGTGCCAGCGCCGCCGCCGCCTTTGAGTTCTCGCCGAGGGACTCGCTCCCGGCCAACAAACGCCGGAGGGTCTCGACGTTCGACTCCTCCAGCTTCTTCTTGAGAGGGCCGGCTCCACGGATATTGATTCGGACCGGACCGACAGTAGCTAGCACGCTCTGTGCATGCATGCTGGATCCATCCGGCTTCGCCCACAGATTGACTCTGAGCCTGCGATGCAAAGATCGTACGACTTGACTTTTCATCGGTTGTGGCTCGTGGAGATACAAAAGCAAAGTGCCATGTAAACATTGGTCAGTAGTCGTTGCTGGGGTTGATTGTCTTTTGATTTGTATAAGAATTAAGAATTGAAATTTTCCAAGCTATTCAGACTTTTGGGTGGAACTTAAACCTGTCGGTTTGTCGATTTTCTCAAATGACATAGTTTTACTCCGCCCTCAACTGCAAATTATTCAGGATTCGGACTGAAGATGTTCTTTTTCCGAAAAGGCTGGACTGATGAAAATCAGTACAACTAACTGCCCCAAAAGAAGAAGAAACAATATATCAAGATTGGCTACATATCGATGGATTTCAAATTTGTACTCCAGCTGCAGGAACCGGCAGCTGCTCATCGCGCTGACGCCGTTGCTGTCCGGCTGCTTCTGCTGCTGCTTGGGCTTCCGGAGCAGCCGCGCCAGCCCGAAGTCGGCGAGATCAGTGGGTTGCACCGGGAGTCCAGCAGGATGTTGCTCGGCTTCAGGTTGTAGTGGATCACCGGCGGCCGGAACGACTGGTGCAGGTACGCCAGGCCCCTCGCCGTGCCGGCCACCACCCTGAACCGCTCCGCCCAGGTCAGCGCCGGGAACGCCGCGCCGCCGTCCTTCTCGTGAAGCCGCGCCTCCAAGCTGCCGTGCGGCGCGTCGTCGGTGACCAGGAGCTGCAGCTGCGGCGTCCATTAGTAGCCCTTGAGCGGCATCAGGTTCGGGTGCCGCGCCTTGCCCAGCACGCGCGCCTCCCGGTCGAACTCGTCGCGGGACTCCACCACGCTCGCCGTCGACAGCTTCTTCACGGAGACCACGCGGCCCTCGCCCACCGGTACGTGGTGCCGAACGCGCCGCCGCGCCCGATCTCCGTCGCCTTGCTCAACAACGCGTCCACGCCGCCCACGAAGTACTTCGTGCGGAGGCTGCTCCCCGGCCCGAACGTCACCATCTTCCCTGTGGTGGCCAGCTTGCTTGACTTGGTCGAGATGCCGGACACCACGCTGCTCTCCAGCTCCAGCTCCTTCCCCTGGAACAGCCCATCGGCGGAGCCGCCTCCGACACCCCTCCGCCGCCGCGCCGACACGTTGAGCAGCGCGATCACCACGACCCCGAGGCGATGGACAGCGCCGCGCAGATGGCCACCATGGCGGACACGCACAAGAACCGCCGTTTCCTCGGCACCGCCTCCCCGCCGGTGCTGTCGCCGATCGCCGCGAGGTCACTGACGTTGTTGTTGTCAGGGATGGGGCCAGCGAGAGAGTTGCCGTGGAGCTGGAGCACGGCGAGGCTGCCGGACTCGCAGAGGTCGCCGGGCACGGGCCCGTACAGCCTGCTGCTGCGGAGGTCGAGCACCGTCAGATTGCGGAGCAGGCCAAGCTCCGGCGGTAGCTGTGTGTGGAGGTCGTTGTGCTGAAATCTGAGATGGGCTCTAGGCCCATATTGCAATTTCTGAAAAATCTCTAAGGGCCCATGTGGGATATATGGCACTAGGTGTGGTGGGAAGTTTAGTCCCACCTTGGAAGTGGAAGGAGAGTTGGAGTGGTTTATAAGGGTTTCTCTCCTACATGCTATTGGAGCTTGAGAAGAGAAGAGGCCCTCGCGCGCTCCTCCTCCGCCGCCCGCCTCGCCACGCCTCGCCTCGCCTCGCCTCGCCTCGCCACGACGCGCCGCGGGTTGCGGGTTGCGGATCGTGGGCTGTCACGGACTCGGACGTGGGTCAAGCCCACGTCTCTCCACGCGGCTGCGCCTATATAAGCGTGCGCCGTCTCCTAACCCTAGCCGCAACGAACAGATCACATCTGCTCACGCGCACACCCACCGTCGTTCCTTTGCTGCTGCTGCCGCCGGCGACTCCATCCCGTCCGCCGCGTACACGGTCGACGGGAGAGCAGGTCTCCGAAACCACGCCCTTCTGGTTCCTGTACGGGGTGAGGGGCGAATAGGTTTTTGGGCAGCGATTACGCGACTGCTCGCTTCCGATCGTCTACTTCCTCTACGTCCGCGTCGCCTTCATCATCACCATGTCCACCGACGCCGACCGTGCCGTCACCGAGAAAGCTGAGGCCGACAAGAAGGCCGCTGAGGACGCTTCTGCTGCTGCTGTCACCGCGGCAGCGGCTTCTGCATGGCCTATTGGAGGGTATACCGCGTTTATCCCTCTCCTGATAATTTCTGTATTAGCAGTGCTAGCATCATGTGTAGATCTGTCTACTATTTGCGAAGTACGTGCTTGCTTAGAAGAAGGGTAAGAAGACCTTCAAGAAGAACAAGAAGGATGAGGGCTGCTTTACTTGTGGTTCGACTGAACATTGGGCCAACAAGTGCCCAAACAAGTTTAAGAAGTCAGGACAGGACTCCAAGTCTGTCAACATGATTGTGGGCAACAATGAGAATGGTGCATCTGGGTACGGTAATTTATTTACTGTTTTCTCAGTGTTTCAGCCTACCGATTGGTGGGTGGATACAGGTGCAGGTGTTCATGTGTGTGCTGACATTTCATTGTTCTCTTCTTACCAGGTCACAGGCCACGGGTCCGTATTGATGGGGAATGGCGCGAGTGCTTCTGTTCATTTGGACCCAAGACTGTGGATTGCGTTAATTTGGGCTACGCTAAGAACAGCGTTGGCTATAGATTTCTAGTAGTGAAATCTGAGCTACCTGACCAGAAGGTCGGTACAATCATAGAGTCTAAGGATGCTACATTCTTTGAGGATATTTTTCCTATGAGAGATATGCAAAGCACTTCTAGACAGGAATCTGAGGAGACTCCTGAGCCTGCCATTCCTATGGAATATTATGAACGAACACATGATGAAAATCCCGAGGAGGATGACGAGGAAACCCTTGGTAGGGGCAAGAGACAAAGGACTGCAAAGACCTTTGGTGATGATTTCTTCGTGTACCTCGTGGATGATACTCCCACTTCTATTTTAGAAGCGTATGCCTCTCCAGAAGCTGACTACTGGAAAGATGCGGTCCGTAGCGAGATGGATTCCATCATGGCTAATGGGACATGGGAGATCACTGAGCGTCCCTATGGTTGCAAACCATTGGGATGTAAGTGGGTGTTCAAGAAAAAGCTTAGGCCCGATGGTACGATTGAAAAGTACAAGGCTAGGCTTGTGGCCAAGGGCTATGACCAGAAAGAAGAGGAAGATTTCTTCGATACTTATTCACCTGTGGCTAGACTGACCACCATTCGAGTATTACTCTCGTTGGCGGCCTCACATGGTCTTCTCGTCCATCAAATGGATGTTAAGACGGCTTTTCTGAATGGAGAGCTAAATGAGGAAATCTACATGCAACAGCCAGATGGCTTTGTGATAGATGGTCAGGAAAGGAAGGTGTGTAGGTTGCTGAAATCTTTATATGGTCTGAAGCAAGCACCTAAGCAATGGCATGATAAGTTTAATACAACACTGACATCTGTTGGCTTCGTTGTTAATGAAGCTGACAAATGTGTATACTATCGCCATGGTGGGGGCGAAGGAGTTATATTGTGCCTGTATGTTGATGACATACTGATATTCGGAACAAACCTCAAAGTCATTGAGGAGGTCAAATCGTTTCTGTCTCAGAACTTTGAGATGAAGGACCTTGGTGTGGCTGATGTTATATTGAACATCAAGCTACTGAGAGATAATGAGGGTGGGATCACACTTCTGCAATCCCATTATGTTGAGAAGGTGTTGAGTCGCTTTGGATATTCGGACTGCACACCATCTCAAACACCATATGATCCTAGCGTGTTGATTCGAAAGTCCAAAGGCATGGCTAAAGATCAATTGAGATATTCTCAAATCATTGGTTCACTGATGTACCTAGCGAGCGCAACGAGGCCTGACATCGCGTTTGCTGTGAGCAAACTGAGCCGGTTTGTTTCCAAACCGGGTGATGTACATTGGCATGCTGTTGAAAGAGTTATGCGCTATCTGAAAGGTACTATGAATCATGGACTTCACTATACCGGAAACCCGTCAGTACTTGAAGGGTATAGTGATGCGAATTGGATCTCTGATGCTGATGAGATGAAGGCCACAACTGGGTATATGTTTACTCTTGGAGGTGGCGCTGTTTCCTGGAAGTCTTGCAAGCAAACGATCTTAACGAGATCGACAATGGAAGCAGAATTAACAGCATTAGACACTTCTGGTGTTGAAGCAGGATGGCTTCGAGATCTATTGATGGACTTGCCACTGGTTGATAAACCGGTTCCGGCTATCCTTATGAACTGTGATAATCAGACTGTCATCACCAAGGTGAAGAGTTCAAAGGACAATATGAAGTCCAACAAACACATAAGAATGAGATTAAAAGCTGTCAGAAAATTAAGAAACTCCGGAGTGATAGCGTTGGACTATGTCCATACGGCTAAGAATCTGGCAGATCCCTTTACGAAAGGGCTATCACGTGTAGTGATAGATAGTGCATCGAGGGAGATGGGTATGAGACCCACATGAGTTGCCACGGTGGTAACCCAACCTATGTGATCGGAGATCCCGTGAAGTAGGACCTGGGAAACAAGCCAGTGGTGAACTGAGGAGAGTAACTTTACTAACCCACTCCGTTGGAGATGCAATACTCTCAGAAACTGTATGGAAGGATGACTACTGTCTTAATGTGTTCCAAGGCTTATATGCATAAGCAAGATGCTATCCTACAGAGTGATCTTTGGAGGAACACACCTATGTGAGCCCGACTGCTAGTCACAGTCTATGAGATTGGGGTGATCTCTAGTAAACTCATGAATAGGCCAGGAGTGTGACTTATATGCTCCACCCGAGGGGTCAGTCTTCGGCAGCCCAGTACTAGTAAGACATGTGGTGAAACTTCTTTACGCCAAACTGACAATTCAAGGCATAGTCCATTGTTCAGTTGTGAAGGAATGTAGCTACTTGCTCTAGGTGAAGCTCAACCTTAACAGGTCTTCACTGAAATACTAGTATATCAAAACAGTGTTTGGAACAGAGGACACTATGGGCCCTCGAGATCTGGTGGGGGATTGCTGAAATTTGAGATGGGCTCTAGGCCCATATTGCAATTTCTGAAAAATCTCTAAGGGCCCATGTGGGATATATGGCACTAGGTGTGGTGGGAAGTTTAGTCCCACCTTGGAAGTGGAAGGAGAGTTGGAGTGGTTTATAAGGGTTTCTCTCCTACATGCTATTGGAGCTTGAGAAGAGAAGAGGCCCTCGCGCGCTCCTCCTCCGCCGCCCGCCTCGCCACGCCTCGCCTCGTCACGACGCGCCGCGGGTTGCGGGAATGAGCCGAGCCGAGCTCACACCTACGCGCTTATTTTTGCCAGTCACTAACGGAGAGGTTCTGACAGCAGGGCCACGATCGGAGACGTCGGATCGTGGGCTGTCACGGACTCGGACGTGGGTCAAGCCCACGTCTCTCCACGCGGCTGCGCCTATATAAGCGTGCGCCGTCTCCTAACCCTAGCCGCAACGAACAGATCACATCTGCTCACGCGCACACCCACCGTCGTTCCTTTGCTGCTGCTGCCGCCGGCGACTCCATCCCGTCCGCCGCGTACACGGTCGACGGGAGAGCAGGTCTCCGAAACCACGCCCTTCTGGTTCCTGTACGGGGTGAGGGGCGAATAGGTTTTTGGGCAGCGATTACGCGACTGCTCGCTTCCGATCGTCTACTTCCTCTACGTCCGCGTCGCCTTCATCATCACCATGTCCACCGACGCCGACCGTGCCGTCACCGAGAAAGCTGAGGCCGACAAGAAGGCCGCTGAGGACGCTTCTGCTGCTGCTGTCACCGCGGCAGCGGCTTCTGCATGGCCTATTGGAGGGTATACCGCGTTTATCCCTCTCCTGATAATTTCTGTATTAGCAGTGCTAGCATCATGTGTAGATCTGTCTACTATTTGCGAAGTACGTGCTTGCTTAGATCAGTACCAATATGCTCCTAGTTCTATTAATGCCATGCTAGTCATCTACTTATGGATTAAATTAGTCGAAAAATTGCCTATTTACTCAGCAATCCAAAAACCTATTATGTGTAGGAACTTTTCGGCAAGTGGCTTAGCCGCTGCACTGAAACCGGATAAGTTTACCGGTACGCATTTTAAGCGTTGGCAGACAAAGACCACTTTATGGCTCACGGCTATGAACGTGTTCTGGGTAGCCGGTGTGTCCACTGGAACGATTGCTCCTGAACAGGAGAAGGCGTTCAGGGAGGCAACCACTGTGTTTATCGGAGCTGTTCTTACCGTGATCGGAGATAAACTGGTCGACGCATATTTACATATGCATGTCGCCAAGGACTTGTGGGAGGCGCTCGAATCTAAGTTCGGGGCTGCCGATGCAGGTAGCGAGATGTATATTATAGAGCAGTTCCACGATTACAAGATGGTTGAAAACCGTCCTGTATTGGAGCAGGCTCATGAGATTATATGCATTGTTAAGGAGCTTGAGCTTCTTAAGTGCGAGTTACCGGGCAAATTTGTCGCGGGCTGCATAATCGCTAAGCTCCCCAATTCCTGGAGGAACTTTGCCACCACTCTGAAACATCAGAGGCGTGAATTCTCTGTGGAGGATGTCATTGGCCATCTGAGTGTTGAGCAGAACTCAAGGGCAAAGGACTCGCACGGAAAAGGGGTCGAAGGAACTTCTGTGGCCAATATGGTGCATCAGAAGAACTCCAATTCCCACAAGCCCAGGGGAAAGAACGGTGTCCAACAGACTGCCGACTTTAAGAAGAAGGGTAAGAAGACCTTCAAGAAGAACAAGAAGGATGAGGGCTGCTTTACTTGTGGTTCGACTGAACATTGGGCCAACAAGTGCCCAAACAAGTTTAAGAAGTCAGGACAGGACTCCAAGTCTGTCAACATGATTGTGGGCAACAATGAGAATGGTGCATCTGGGTACGGTAATTTATTTACTGTTTTCTCAGTGTTTCAGCCTACCGATTGGTGGGTGGATACAGGTGCAGGTGTTCATGTGTGTGCTGACATTTCATTGTTCTCTTCTTACCAGGTCACAGGCCACGGGTCCGTATTGATGGGGAATGGCGCGAGTGCTTCTGTTCATTTGGACCCAAGACTGTGGATTGCGTTAATTTGGGCTACGCTAAGAACAGCGTTGGCTATAGATTTCTAGTAGTGAAATCTGAGCTACCTGACCAGAAGGTCGGTACAATCATAGAGTCTAAGGATGCTACATTCTTTGAGGATATTTTTCCTATGAGAGATATGCAAAGCACTTCTAGACAGGAATCTGAGGAGACTCCTGAGCCTGCCATTCCTATGGAATATTATGAACGAACACATGATGAAAATCCCGAGGAGGATGACGAGGAAACCCTTGGTAGGGGCAAGAGACAAAGGACTGCAAAGACCTTTGGTGATGATTTCTTCGTGTACCTCGTGGATGATACTCCCACTTCTATTTTAGAAGCGTATGCCTCTCCAGAAGCTGACTACTGGAAAGATGCGGTCCGTAGCGAGATGGATTCCATCATGGCTAATGGGACATGGGAGATCACTGAGCGTCCCTATGGTTGCAAACCATTGGGATGTAAGTGGGTGTTCAAGAAAAAGCTTAGGCCCGATGGTACGATTGAAAAGTACAAGGCTAGGCTTGTGGCCAAGGGCTATGACCAGAAAGAAGAGGAAGATTTCTTCGATACTTATTCACCTGTGGCTAGACTGACCACCATTCGAGTATTACTCTCGTTGGCGGCCTCACATGGTCTTCTCGTCCATCAAATGGATGTTAAGACGGCTTTTCTGAATGGAGAGCTAAATGAGGAAATCTACATGCAACAGCCAGATGGCTTTGTGATAGATGGTCAGGAAAGGAAGGTGTGTAGGTTGCTGAAATCTTTATATGGTCTGAAGCAAGCACCTAAGCAATGGCATGATAAGTTTAATACAACACTGACATCTGTTGGCTTCGTTGTTAATGAAGCTGACAAATGTGTATACTATCGCCATGGTGGGGGCGAAGGAGTTATATTGTGCCTGTATGTTGATGACATACTGATATTCGGAACAAACCTCAAAGTCATTGAGGAGGTCAAATCGTTTCTGTCTCAGAACTTTGAGATGAAGGACCTTGGTGTGGCTGATGTTATATTGAACATCAAGCTACTGAGAGATAATGAGGGTGGGATCACACTTCTGCAATCCCATTATGTTGAGAAGGTGTTGAGTCGCTTTGGATATTCGGACTGCACACCATCTCAAACACCATATGATCCTAGCGTGTTGATTCGAAAGTCCAAAGGCATGGCTAAAGATCAATTGAGATATTCTCAAATCATTGGTTCACTGATGTACCTAGCGAGCGCAACGAGGCCTGACATCGCGTTTGCTGTGAGCAAACTGAGCCGGTTTGTTTCCAAACCGGGTGATGTACATTGGCATGCTGTTGAAAGAGTTATGCGCTATCTGAAAGGTACTATGAATCATGGACTTCACTATACCGGAAACCCGTCAGTACTTGAAGGGTATAGTGATGCGAATTGGATCTCTGATGCTGATGAGATGAAGGCCACAACTGGGTATATGTTTACTCTTGGAGGTGGCGCTGTTTCCTGGAAGTCTTGCAAGCAAACGATCTTAACGAGATCGACAATGGAAGCAGAATTAACAGCATTAGACACTTCTGGTGTTGAAGCAGGATGGCTTCGAGATCTATTGATGGACTTGCCACTGGTTGATAAACCGGTTCCGGCTATCCTTATGAACTGTGATAATCAGACTGTCATCACCAAGGTGAAGAGTTCAAAGGACAATATGAAGTCCAACAAACACATAAGAATGAGATTAAAAGCTGTCAGAAAATTAAGAAACTCCGGAGTGATAGCGTTGGACTATGTCCATACGGCTAAGAATCTGGCAGATCCCTTTACGAAAGGGCTATCACGTGTAGTGATAGATAGTGCATCGAGGGAGATGGGTATGAGACCCACATGAGTTGCCACGGTGGTAACCCAACCTATGTGATCGGAGATCCCGTGAAGTAGGACCTGGGAAACAAGCCAGTGGTGAACTGAGGAGAGTAACTTTACTAACCCACTCCGTTGGAGATGCAATACTCTCAGAAACTGTATGGAAGGATGACTACTGTCTTAATGTGTTCCAAGGCTTATATGCATAAGCAAGATGCTATCCTACAGAGTGATCTTTGGAGGAACACACCTATGTGAGCCCGACTGCTAGTCACAGTCTATGAGATTGGGGTGATCTCTAGTAAACTCATGAATAGGCCAGGAGTGTGACTTATATGCTCCACCCGAGGGGTCAGTCTTCGGCAGCCCAGTACTAGTAAGACATGTGGTGAAACTTCTTTACGCCAAACTGACAATTCAAGGCATAGTCCATTGTTCAGTTGTGAAGGAATGTAGCTACTTGCTCTAGGTGAAGCTCAACCTTAACAGGTCTTCACTGAAATACTAGTATATCAAAACAGTGTTTGGAACAGAGGACACTATGGGCCCTCGAGATCTGGTGGGGGATTGCTGAAATTTGAGATGGGCTCTAGGCCCATATTGCAATTTCTGAAAAATCTCTAAGGGCCCATGTGGGATATATGGCACTAGGTGTGGTGGGAAGTTTAGTCCCACCTTGGAAGTGGAAGGAGAGTTGGAGTGGTTTATAAGGGTTTCTCTCCTACATGCTATTGGAGCTTGAGAAGAGAAGAGGCCCTCGCGCGCTCCTCCTCCGCCGCCCGCCTCGCCACGCCTCGCCTCGTCACGACGCGCCGCGGGTTGCGGGAATGAGCCGAGCCGAGCTCACACCTACGCGCTTATTTTTGCCAGTCACTAACGGAGAGGTTCTGACAGCAGGGCCACGATCGGAGACGTCGGATCGTGGGCTGTCACGGACTCGGACGTGGGTCAAGCCCACGTCTCTCCACGCGGCTGCGCCTATATAAGCGTGCGCCGTCTCCTAACCCTAGCCGCAACGAACAGATCACATCTGCTCACGCGCACACCCACCGTCGTTCCTTTGCTGCTGCTGCCGCCGGCGACTCCATCCCGTCCGCCGCGTACACGGTCGACGGGAGAGCAGGTCTCCGAAACCACGCCCTTCTGGTTCCTGTACGGGGTGAGGGGCGAATAGGTTTTTGGGCAGCGATTACGCGACTGCTCGCTTCCGATCGTCTACTTCCTCTACGTCCGCGTCGCCTTCATCATCACCATGTCCACCGACGCCGACCGTGCCGTCACCGAGAAAGCTGAGGCCGACAAGAAGGCCGCTGAGGACGCTTCTGCTGCTGCTGTCACCGCGGCAGCGGCTTCTGCATGGCCTATTGGAGGGTATACCGCGTTTATCCCTCTCCTGATAATTTCTGTATTAGCAGTGCTAGCATCATGTGTAGATCTGTCTACTATTTGCGAAGTACGTGCTTGCTTAGATCAGTACCAATATGCTCCTAGTTCTATTAATGCCATGCTAGTCATCTACTTATGGATTAAATTAGTCGAAAAATTGCCTATTTACTCAGCAATCCAAAAACCTATTATGTGTAGGAACTTTTCGGCAAGTGGCTTAGCCGCTGCACTGAAACCGGATAAGTTTACCGGTACGCATTTTAAGCGTTGGCAGACAAAGACCACTTTATGGCTCACGGCTATGAACGTGTTCTGGGTAGCCGGTGTGTCCACTGGAACGATTGCTCCTGAACAGGAGAAGGCGTTCAGGGAGGCAACCACTGTGTTTATCGGAGCTGTTCTTACCGTGATCGGAGATAAACTGGTCGACGCATATTTACATATGCATGTCGCCAAGGACTTGTGGGAGGCGCTCGAATCTAAGTTCGGGGCTGCCGATGCAGGTAGCGAGATGTATATTATAGAGCAGTTCCACGATTACAAGATGGTTGAAAACCGTCCTGTATTGGAGCAGGCTCATGAGATTATATGCATTGTTAAGGAGCTTGAGCTTCTTAAGTGCGAGTTACCGGGCAAATTTGTCGCGGGCTGCATAATCGCTAAGCTCCCCAATTCCTGGAGGAACTTTGCCACCACTCTGAAACATCAGAGGCGTGAATTCTCTGTGGAGGATGTCATTGGCCATCTGAGTGTTGAGCAGAACTCAAGGGCAAAGGACTCGCACGGAAAAGGGGTCGAAGGAACTTCTGTGGCCAATATGGTGCATCAGAAGAACTCCAATTCCCACAAGCCCAGGGGAAAGAACGGTGTCCAACAGACTGCCGACTTTAAGAAGAAGGGTAAGAAGACCTTCAAGAAGAACAAGAAGGATGAGGGCTGCTTTACTTGTGGTTCGACTGAACATTGGGCCAACAAGTGCCCAAACAAGTTTAAGAAGTCAGGACAGGACTCCAAGTCTGTCAACATGATTGTGGGCAACAATGAGAATGGTGCATCTGGGTACGGTAATTTATTTACTGTTTTCTCAGTGTTTCAGCCTACCGATTGGTGGGTGGATACAGGTGCAGGTGTTCATGTGTGTGCTGACATTTCATTGTTCTCTTCTTACCAGGTCACAGGCCACGGGTCCGTATTGATGGGGAATGGCGCGAGTGCTTCTGTTCATTTGGACCCAAGACTGTGGATTGCGTTAATTTGGGCTACGCTAAGAACAGCGTTGGCTATAGATTTCTAGTAGTGAAATCTGAGCTACCTGACCAGAAGGTCGGTACAATCATAGAGTCTAAGGATGCTACATTCTTTGAGGATATTTTTCCTATGAGAGATATGCAAAGCACTTCTAGACAGGAATCTGAGGAGACTCCTGAGCCTGCCATTCCTATGGAATATTATGAACGAACACATGATGAAAATCCCGAGGAGGATGACGAGGAAACCCTTGGTAGGGGCAAGAGACAAAGGACTGCAAAGACCTTTGGTGATGATTTCTTCGTGTACCTCGTGGATGATACTCCCACTTCTATTTTAGAAGCGTATGCCTCTCCAGAAGCTGACTACTGGAAAGATGCGGTCCGTAGCGAGATGGATTCCATCATGGCTAATGGGACATGGGAGATCACTGAGCGTCCCTATGGTTGCAAACCATTGGGATGTAAGTGGGTGTTCAAGAAAAAGCTTAGGCCCGATGGTACGATTGAAAAGTACAAGGCTAGGCTTGTGGCCAAGGGCTATGACCAGAAAGAAGAGGAAGATTTCTTCGATACTTATTCACCTGTGGCTAGACTGACCACCATTCGAGTATTACTCTCGTTGGCGGCCTCACATGGTCTTCTCGTCCATCAAATGGATGTTAAGACGGCTTTTCTGAATGGAGAGCTAAATGAGGAAATCTACATGCAACAGCCAGATGGCTTTGTGATAGATGGTCAGGAAAGGAAGGTGTGTAGGTTGCTGAAATCTTTATATGGTCTGAAGCAAGCACCTAAGCAATGGCATGATAAGTTTAATACAACACTGACATCTGTTGGCTTCGTTGTTAATGAAGCTGACAAATGTGTATACTATCGCCATGGTGGGGGCGAAGGAGTTATATTGTGCCTGTATGTTGATGACATACTGATATTCGGAACAAACCTCAAAGTCATTGAGGAGGTCAAATCGTTTCTGTCTCAGAACTTTGAGATGAAGGACCTTGGTGTGGCTGATGTTATATTGAACATCAAGCTACTGAGAGATAATGAGGGTGGGATCACACTTCTGCAATCCCATTATGTTGAGAAGGTGTTGAGTCGCTTTGGATATTCGGACTGCACACCATCTCAAACACCATATGATCCTAGCGTGTTGATTCGAAAGTCCAAAGGCATGGCTAAAGATCAATTGAGATATTCTCAAATCATTGGTTCACTGATGTACCTAGCGAGCGCAACGAGGCCTGACATCGCGTTTGCTGTGAGCAAACTGAGCCGGTTTGTTTCCAAACCGGGTGATGTACATTGGCATGCTGTTGAAAGAGTTATGCGCTATCTGAAAGGTACTATGAATCATGGACTTCACTATACCGGAAACCCGTCAGTACTTGAAGGGTATAGTGATGCGAATTGGATCTCTGATGCTGATGAGATGAAGGCCACAACTGGGTATATGTTTACTCTTGGAGGTGGCGCTGTTTCCTGGAAGTCTTGCAAGCAAACGATCTTAACGAGATCGACAATGGAAGCAGAATTAACAGCATTAGACACTTCTGGTGTTGAAGCAGGATGGCTTCGAGATCTATTGATGGACTTGCCACTGGTTGATAAACCGGTTCCGGCTATCCTTATGAACTGTGATAATCAGACTGTCATCACCAAGGTGAAGAGTTCAAAGGACAATATGAAGTCCAACAAACACATAAGAATGAGATTAAAAGCTGTCAGAAAATTAAGAAACTCCGGAGTGATAGCGTTGGACTATGTCCATACGGCTAAGAATCTGGCAGATCCCTTTACGAAAGGGCTATCACGTGTAGTGATAGATAGTGCATCGAGGGAGATGGGTATGAGACCCACATGAGTTGCCACGGTGGTAACCCAACCTATGTGATCGGAGATCCCGTGAAGTAGGACCTGGGAAACAAGCCAGTGGTGAACTGAGGAGAGTAACTTTACTAACCCACTCCGTTGGAGATGCAATACTCTCAGAAACTGTATGGAAGGATGACTACTGTCTTAATGTGTTCCAAGGCTTATATGCATAAGCAAGATGCTATCCTACAGAGTGATCTTTGGAGGAACACACCTATGTGAGCCCGACTGCTAGTCACAGTCTATGAGATTGGGGTGATCTCTAGTAAACTCATGAATAGGCCAGGAGTGTGACTTATATGCTCCACCCGAGGGGTCAGTCTTCGGCAGCCCAGTACTAGTAAGACATGTGGTGAAACTTCTTTACGCCAAACTGACAATTCAAGGCATAGTCCATTGTTCAGTTGTGAAGGAATGTAGCTACTTGCTCTAGGTGAAGCTCAACCTTAACAGGTCTTCACTGAAATACTAGTATATCAAAACAGTGTTTGGAACAGAGGACACTATGGGCCCTCGAGATCTGGTGGGGGATTGCTGAAATTTGAGATGGGCTCTAGGCCCATATTGCAATTTCTGAAAAATCTCTAAGGGCCCATGTGGGATATATGGCACTAGGTGTGGTGGGAAGTTTAGTCCCACCTTGGAAGTGGAAGGAGAGTTGGAGTGGTTTATAAGGGTTTCTCTCCTACATGCTATTGGAGCTTGAGAAGAGAAGAGGCCCTCGCGCGCTCCTCCTCCGCCGCCCGCCTCGCCACGCCTCGCCTCGTCACGACGCGCCGCGGGTTGCGGGAATGAGCCGAGCCGAGCTCACACCTACGCGCTTATTTTTGCCAGTCACTAACGGAGAGGTTCTGACAGCAGGGCCACGATCGGAGACGTCGGATCGTGGGCTGTCACGGACTCG
This sequence comes from Triticum timopheevii, assembly GCA_963921465.1. Taxonomy (NCBI): domain Eukaryota; kingdom Viridiplantae; phylum Streptophyta; class Magnoliopsida; order Poales; family Poaceae; genus Triticum; species Triticum timopheevii. The sequence goes on from OY997270.1 coordinate 115,146,898, forward strand.
GACGTGGGTCAAGCCCACGTCTCTCCACGCGGCTGCGCCTATATAAGCGTGCGCCGTCTCCTAACCCTAGCCGCAACGAACAGATCACATCTGCTCACGCGCACACCCACCGTCGTTCCTTTGCTGCTGCTGCCGCCGGCGACTCCATCCCGTCCGCCGCGTACACGGTCGACGGGAGAGCAGGTCTCCGAAACCACGCCCTTCTGGTTCCTGTACGGGGTGAGGGGCGAATAGGTTTTTGGGCAGCGATTACGCGACTGCTCGCTTCCGATCGTCTACTTCCTCTACGTCCGCGTCGCCTTCATCATCACCATGTCCACCGACGCCGACCGTGCCGTCACCGAGAAAGCTGAGGCCGACAAGAAGGCCGCTGAGGACGCTTCTGCTGCTGCTGTCACCGCGGCAGCGGCTTCTGCATGGCCTATTGGAGGGTATACCGCGTTTATCCCTCTCCTGATAATTTCTGTATTAGCAGTGCTAGCATCATGTGTAGATCTGTCTACTATTTGCGAAGTACGTGCTTGCTTAGATCAGTACCAATATGCTCCTAGTTCTATTAATGCCATGCTAGTCATCTACTTATGGATTAAATTAGTCGAAAAATTGCCTATTTACTCAGCAATCCAAAAACCTATTATGTGTAGGAACTTTTCGGCAAGTGGCTTAGCCGCTGCACTGAAACCGGATAAGTTTACCGGTACGCATTTTAAGCGTTGGCAGACAAAGACCACTTTATGGCTCACGGCTATGAACGTGTTCTGGGTAGCCGGTGTGTCCACTGGAACGATTGCTCCTGAACAGGAGAAGGCGTTCAGGGAGGCAACCACTGTGTTTATCGGAGCTGTTCTTACCGTGATCGGAGATAAACTGGTCGACGCATATTTACATATGCATGTCGCCAAGGACTTGTGGGAGGCGCTCGAATCTAAGTTCGGGGCTGCCGATGCAGGTAGCGAGATGTATATTATAGAGCAGTTCCACGATTACAAGATGGTTGAAAACCGTCCTGTATTGGAGCAGGCTCATGAGATTATATGCATTGTTAAGGAGCTTGAGCTTCTTAAGTGCGAGTTACCGGGCAAATTTGTCGCGGGCTGCATAATCGCTAAGCTCCCCAATTCCTGGAGGAACTTTGCCACCACTCTGAAACATCAGAGGCGTGAATTCTCTGTGGAGGATGTCATTGGCCATCTGAGTGTTGAGCAGAACTCAAGGGCAAAGGACTCGCACGGAAAAGGGGTCGAAGGAACTTCTGTGGCCAATATGGTGCATCAGAAGAACTCCAATTCCCACAAGCCCAGGGGAAAGAACGGTGTCCAACAGACTGCCGACTTTAAGAAGAAGGGTAAGAAGACCTTCAAGAAGAACAAGAAGGATGAGGGCTGCTTTACTTGTGGTTCGACTGAACATTGGGCCAACAAGTGCCCAAACAAGTTTAAGAAGTCAGGACAGGACTCCAAGTCTGTCAACATGATTGTGGGCAACAATGAGAATGGTGCATCTGGGTACGGTAATTTATTTACTGTTTTCTCAGTGTTTCAGCCTACCGATTGGTGGGTGGATACAGGTGCAGGTGTTCATGTGTGTGCTGACATTTCATTGTTCTCTTCTTACCAGGTCACAGGCCACGGGTCCGTATTGATGGGGAATGGCGCGAGTGCTTCTGTTCATTTGGACCCAAGACTGTGGATTGCGTTAATTTGGGCTACGCTAAGAACAGCGTTGGCTATAGATTTCTAGTAGTGAAATCTGAGCTACCTGACCAGAAGGTCGGTACAATCATAGAGTCTAAGGATGCTACATTCTTTGAGGATATTTTTCCTATGAGAGATATGCAAAGCACTTCTAGACAGGAATCTGAGGAGACTCCTGAGCCTGCCATTCCTATGGAATATTATGAACGAACACATGATGAAAATCCCGAGGAGGATGACGAGGAAACCCTTGGTAGGGGCAAGAGACAAAGGACTGCAAAGACCTTTGGTGATGATTTCTTCGTGTACCTCGTGGATGATACTCCCACTTCTATTTTAGAAGCGTATGCCTCTCCAGAAGCTGACTACTGGAAAGATGCGGTCCGTAGCGAGATGGATTCCATCATGGCTAATGGGACATGGGAGATCACTGAGCGTCCCTATGGTTGCAAACCATTGGGATGTAAGTGGGTGTTCAAGAAAAAGCTTAGGCCCGATGGTACGATTGAAAAGTACAAGGCTAGGCTTGTGGCCAAGGGCTATGACCAGAAAGAAGAGGAAGATTTCTTCGATACTTATTCACCTGTGGCTAGACTGACCACCATTCGAGTATTACTCTCGTTGGCGGCCTCACATGGTCTTCTCGTCCATCAAATGGATGTTAAGACGGCTTTTCTGAATGGAGAGCTAAATGAGGAAATCTACATGCAACAGCCAGATGGCTTTGTGATAGATGGTCAGGAAAGGAAGGTGTGTAGGTTGCTGAAATCTTTATATGGTCTGAAGCAAGCACCTAAGCAATGGCATGATAAGTTTAATACAACACTGACATCTGTTGGCTTCGTTGTTAATGAAGCTGACAAATGTGTATACTATCGCCATGGTGGGGGCGAAGGAGTTATATTGTGCCTGTATGTTGATGACATACTGATATTCGGAACAAACCTCAAAGTCATTGAGGAGGTCAAATCGTTTCTGTCTCAGAACTTTGAGATGAAGGACCTTGGTGTGGCTGATGTTATATTGAACATCAAGCTACTGAGAGATAATGAGGGTGGGATCACACTTCTGCAATCCCATTATGTTGAGAAGGTGTTGAGTCGCTTTGGATATTCGGACTGCACACCATCTCAAACACCATATGATCCTAGCGTGTTGATTCGAAAGTCCAAAGGCATGGCTAAAGATCAATTGAGATATTCTCAAATCATTGGTTCACTGATGTACCTAGCGAGCGCAACGAGGCCTGACATCGCGTTTGCTGTGAGCAAACTGAGCCGGTTTGTTTCCAAACCGGGTGATGTACATTGGCATGCTGTTGAAAGAGTTATGCGCTATCTGAAAGGTACTATGAATCATGGACTTCACTATACCGGAAACCCGTCAGTACTTGAAGGGTATAGTGATGCGAATTGGATCTCTGATGCTGATGAGATGAAGGCCACAACTGGGTATATGTTTACTCTTGGAGGTGGCGCTGTTTCCTGGAAGTCTTGCAAGCAAACGATCTTAACGAGATCGACAATGGAAGCAGAATTAACAGCATTAGACACTTCTGGTGTTGAAGCAGGATGGCTTCGAGATCTATTGATGGACTTGCCACTGGTTGATAAACCGGTTCCGGCTATCCTTATGAACTGTGATAATCAGACTGTCATCACCAAGGTGAAGAGTTCAAAGGACAATATGAAGTCCAACAAACACATAAGAATGAGATTAAAAGCTGTCAGAAAATTAAGAAACTCCGGAGTGATAGCGTTGGACTATGTCCATACGGCTAAGAATCTGGCAGATCCCTTTACGAAAGGGCTATCACGTGTAGTGATAGATAGTGCATCGAGGGAGATGGGTATGAGACCCACATGAGTTGCCACGGTGGTAACCCAACCTATGTGATCGGAGATCCCGTGAAGTAGGACCTGGGAAACAAGCCAGTGGTGAACTGAGGAGAGTAACTTTACTAACCCACTCCGTTGGAGATGCAATACTCTCAGAAACTGTATGGAAGGATGACTACTGTCTTAATGTGTTCCAAGGCTTATATGCATAAGCAAGATGCTATCCTACAGAGTGATCTTTGGAGGAACACACCTATGTGAGCCCGACTGCTAGTCACAGTCTATGAGATTGGGGTGATCTCTAGTAAACTCATGAATAGGCCAGGAGTGTGACTTATATGCTCCACCCGAGGGGTCAGTCTTCGGCAGCCCAGTACTAGTAAGACATGTGGTGAAACTTCTTTACGCCAAACTGACAATTCAAGGCATAGTCCATTGTTCAGTTGTGAAGGAATGTAGCTACTTGCTCTAGGTGAAGCTCAACCTTAACAGGTCTTCACTGAAATACTAGTATATCAAAACAGTGTTTGGAACAGAGGACACTATGGGCCCTCGAGATCTGGTGGGGGATTGCTGAAATTTGAGATGGGCTCTAGGCCCATATTGCAATTTCTGAAAAATCTCTAAGGGCCCATGTGGGATATATGGCACTAGGTGTGGTGGGAAGTTTAGTCCCACCTTGGAAGTGGAAGGAGAGTTGGAGTGGTTTATAAGGGTTTCTCTCCTACATGCTATTGGAGCTTGAGAAGAGAAGAGGCCCTCGCGCGCTCCTCCTCCGCCGCCCGCCTCGCCACGCCTCGCCTCGTCACGACGCGCCGCGGGTTGCGGGAATGAGCCGAGCCGAGCTCACACCTACGCGCTTATTTTTGCCAGTCACTAACGGAGAGGTTCTGACAGCAGGGCCACGATCGGAGACGTCGGATCGTGGGCTGTCACGGACTCGGACGTGGGTCAAGCCCACGTCTCTCCACGCGGCTGCGCCTATATAAGCGTGCGCCGTCTCCTAACCCTAGCCGCAACGAACAGATCACATCTGCTCACGCGCACACCCACCGTCGTTCCTTTGCTGCTGCTGCCGCCGGCGACTCCATCCCGTCCGCCGCGTACACGGTCGACGGGAGAGCAGGTCTCCGAAACCACGCCCTTCTGGTTCCTGTACGGGGTGAGGGGCGAATAGGTTTTTGGGCAGCGATTACGCGACTGCTCGCTTCCGATCGTCTACTTCCTCTACGTCCGCGTCGCCTTCATCATCACCATGTCCACCGACGCCGACCGTGCCGTCACCGAGAAAGCTGAGGCCGACAAGAAGGCCGCTGAGGACGCTTCTGCTGCTGCTGTCACCGCGGCAGCGGCTTCTGCATGGCCTATTGGAGGGTATACCGCGTTTATCCCTCTCCTGATAATTTCTGTATTAGCAGTGCTAGCATCATGTGTAGATCTGTCTACTATTTGCGAAGTACGTGCTTGCTTAGATCAGTACCAATATGCTCCTAGTTCTATTAATGCCATGCTAGTCATCTACTTATGGATTAAATTAGTCGAAAAATTGCCTATTTACTCAGCAATCCAAAAACCTATTATGTGTAGGAACTTTTCGGCAAGTGGCTTAGCCGCTGCACTGAAACCGGATAAGTTTACCGGTACGCATTTTAAGCGTTGGCAGACAAAGACCACTTTATGGCTCACGGCTATGAACGTGTTCTGGGTAGCCGGTGTGTCCACTGGAATGATTGCTCCTGAACAGGAGAAGGCGTTCAGGGAGGCAACCACTGTGTTTATCGGAGCTGTTCTTACCGTGATCGGAGATAAACTGGTCGACGCATATTTACATATGCATGTCGCCAAGGACTTGTGGGAGGCGCTCGAATCTAAGTTCGGGGCTGCCGATGCAGGTAGCGAGATGTATATTATAGAGCAGTTCCACGATTACAAGATGGTTGAAAACCGTCCTGTATTGGAGCAGGCTCATGAGATTATATGCATTGTTAAGGAGCTTGAGCTTCTTAAGTGCGAGTTACCGGGCAAATTTGTCGCGGGCTGCATAATCGCTAAGCTCCCCAATTCCTGGAGGAACTTTGCCACCACTCTGAAACATCAGAGGCGTGAATTCTCTGTGGAGGATGTCATTGGCCATCTGAGTGTTGAGCAGAACTCAAGGGCAAAGGACTCGCACGGAAAAGGGGTCGAAGGAACTTCTGTGGCCAATATGGTGCATCAGAAGAACTCCAATTCCCACAAGCCCAGGGGAAAGAACGGTGTCCAACAGACTGCCGACTTTAAGAAGAAGGGTAAGAAGACCTTCAAGAAGAACAAGAAGGATGAGGGCTGCTTTACTTGTGGTTCGACTGAACATTGGGCCAACAAGTGCCCAAACAAGTTTAAGAAGTCAGGACAGGACTCCAAGTCTGTCAACATGATTGTGGGCAACAATGAGAATGGTGCATCTGGGTACGGTAATTTATTTACTGTTTTCTCAGTGTTTCAGCCTACCGATTGGTGGGTGGATACAGGTGCAGGTGTTCATGTGTGTGCTGACATTTCATTGTTCTCTTCTTACCAGGTCACAGGCCACGGGTCCGTATTGATGGGGAATGGCGCGAGTGCTTCTGTTCATTTGGACCCAAGACTGTGGATTGCGTTAATTTGGGCTACGCTAAGAACAGCGTTGGCTATAGATTTCTAGTAGTGAAATCTGAGCTACCTGACCAGAAGGTCGGTACAATCATAGAGTCTAAGGATGCTACATTCTTTGAGGATATTTTTCCTATGAGAGATATGCAAAGCACTTCTAGACAGGAATCTGAGGAGACTCCTGAGCCTGCCATTCCTATGGAATATTATGAACGAACACATGATGAAAATCCCGAGGAGGATGACGAGGAAACCCTTGGTAGGGGCAAGAGACAAAGGACTGCAAAGACCTTTGGTGATGATTTCTTCGTGTACCTCGTGGATGATACTCCCACTTCTATTTTAGAAGCGTATGCCTCTCCAGAAGCTGACTACTGGAAAGATGCGGTCCGTAGCGAGATGGATTCCATCATGGCTAATGGGACATGGGAGATCACTGAGCGTCCCTATGGTTGCAAACCATTGGGATGTAAGTGGGTGTTCAAGAAAAAGCTTAGGCCCGATGGTACGATTGAAAAGTACAAGGCTAGGCTTGTGGCCAAGGGCTATGACCAGAAAGAAGAGGAAGATTTCTTCGATACTTATTCACCTGTGGCTAGACTGACCACCATTCGAGTATTACTCTCGTTGGCGGCCTCACATGGTCTTCTCGTCCATCAAATGGATGTTAAGACGGCTTTTCTGAATGGAGAGCTAAATGAGGAAATCTACATGCAACAGCCAGATGGCTTTGTGATAGATGGTCAGGAAAGGAAGGTGTGTAGGTTGCTGAAATCTTTATATGGTCTGAAGCAAGCACCTAAGCAATGGCATGATAAGTTTAATACAACACTGACATCTGTTGGCTTCGTTGTTAATGAAGCTGACAAATGTGTATACTATCGCCATGGTGGGGGCGAAGGAGTTATATTGTGCCTGTATGTTGATGACATACTGATATTCGGAACAAACCTCAAAGTCATTGAGGAGGTCAAATCGTTTCTGTCTCAGAACTTTGAGATGAAGGACCTTGGTGTGGCTGATGTTATATTGAACATCAAGCTACTGAGAGATAATGAGGGTGGGATCACACTTCTGCAATCCCATTATGTTGAGAAGGTGTTGAGTCGCTTTGGATATTCGGACTGCACACCATCTCAAACACCATATGATCCTAGCGTGTTGATTCGAAAGTCCAAAGGCATGGCTAAAGATCAATTGAGATATTCTCAAATCATTGGTTCACTGATGTACCTAGCGAGCGCAACGAGGCCTGACATCGCGTTTGCTGTGAGCAAACTGAGCCGGTTTGTTTCCAAACCGGGTGATGTACATTGGCATGCTGTTGAAAGAGTTATGCGCTATCTGAAAGGTACTATGAATCATGGACTTCACTATACCGGAAACCCGTCAGTACTTGAAGGGTATAGTGATGCGAATTGGATCTCTGATGCTGATGAGATGAAGGCCACAACTGGGTATATGTTTACTCTTGGAGGTGGCGCTGTTTCCTGGAAGTCTTGCAAGCAAACGATCTTAACGAGATCGACAATGGAAGCAGAATTAACAGCATTAGACACTTCTGGTGTTGAAGCAGGATGGCTTCGAGATCTATTGATGGACTTGCCACTGGTTGATAAACCGGTTCCGGCTATCCTTATGAACTGTGATAATCAGACTGTCATCACCAAGGTGAAGAGTTCAAAGGACAATATGAAGTCCAACAAACACATAAGAATGAGATTAAAAGCTGTCAGAAAATTAAGAAACTCCGGAGTGATAGCGTTGGACTATGTCCATACGGCTAAGAATCTGGCAGATCCCTTTACGAAAGGGCTATCACGTGTAGTGATAGATAGTGCATCGAGGGAGATGGGTATGAGACCCACATGAGTTGCCACGGTGGTAACCCAACCTATGTGATCGGAGATCCCGTGAAGTAGGACCTGGGAAACAAGCCAGTGGTGAACTGAGGAGAGTAACTTTACTAACCCACTCCGTTGGAGATGCAATACTCTCAGAAACTGTATGGAAGGATGACTACTGTCTTAATGTGTTCCAAGGCTTATATGCATAAGCAAGATGCTATCCTACAGAGTGATCTTTGGAGGAACACACCTATGTGAGCCCGACTGCTAGTCACAGTCTATGAGATTGGGGTGATCTCTAGTAAACTCATGAATAGGCCAGGAGTGTGACTTATATGCTCCACCCGAGGGGTCAGTCTTCGGCAGCCCAGTACTAGTAAGACATGTGGTGAAACTTCTTTACGCCAAACTGACAATTCAAGGCATAGTCCATTGTTCAGTTGTGAAGGAATGTAGCTACTTGCTCTAGGTGAAGCTCAACCTTAACAGGTCTTCACTGAAATACTAGTATATCAAAACAGTGTTTGGAACAGAGGACACTATGGGCCCTCGAGATCTGGTGGGGGATTGCTGAAATTTGAGATGGGCTCTAGGCCCATATTGCAATTTCTGAAAAATCTCTAAGGGCCCATGTGGGATATATGGCACTAGGTGTGGTGGGAAGTTTAGTCCCACCTTGGAAGTGGAAGGAGAGTTGGAGTGGTTTATAAGGGTTTCTCTCCTACATGCTATTGGAGCTTGAGAAGAGAAGAGGCCCTCGCGCGCTCCTCCTCCGCCGCCCGCCTCGCCACGCCTCGCCTCGTCACGACGCGCCGCGGGTTGCGGGAATGAGCCGAGCCGAGCTCACACCTACGCGCTTATTTTTGCCAGTCACTAACGGAGAGGTTCTGACAGCAGGGCCACGATCGGAGACGTCGGATCGTGGGCTGTCACGGACTCGGACGTGGGTCAAGCCCACGTCTCTCCACGCGGCTGCGCCTATATAAGCGTGCGCCGTCTCCTAACCCTAGCCGCAACGAACAGATCACATCTGCTCACGCGCACACCCACCGTCGTTCCTTTGCTGCTGCTGCCGCCGGCGACTCCATCCCGTCCGCCGCGTACACGGTCGACGGGAGAGCAGGTCTCCGAAACCACGCCCTTCTGGTTCCTGTACGGGGTGAGGGGCGAATAGGTTTTTGGGCAGCGATTACGCGACTGCTCGCTTCCGATCGTCTACTTCCTCTACGTCCGCGTCGCCTTCATCATCACCATGTCCACCGACGCCGACCGTGCCGTCACCGAGAAAGCTGAGGCCGACAAGAAGGCCGCTGAGGACGCTTCTGCTGCTGCTGTCACCGCGGCAGCGGCTTCTGCATGGCCTATTGGAGGGTATACCGCGTTTATCCCTCTCCTGATAATTTCTGTATTAGCAGTGCTAGCATCATGTGTAGATCTGTCTACTATTTGCGAAGTACGTGCTTGCTTAGATCAGTACCAATATGCTCCTAGTTCTATTAATGCCATGCTAGTCATCTACTTATGGATTAAATTAGTCGAAAAATTGCCTATTTACTCAGCAATCCAAAAACCTATTATGTGTAGGAACTTTTCGGCAGGTGGCTTAGCCGCTGCACTGAAACCGGATAAGTTTACCGGTACGCATTTTAAGCGTTGGCAGACAAAGACCACTTTATGGCTCACGGCTATGAACGTGTTCTGGGTAGCCGGTGTGTCCACTGGAACGATTGCTCCTGAACAGGAGAAGGCGTTCAGGGAGGCAACCACTGTGTTTATCGGAGCTGTTCTTACCGTGATCGGAGATAAACTGGTCGACGCATATTTACATATGCATGTCGCCAAGGACTTGTGGGAGGCGCTCGAATCTAAGTTCGGGGCTGCCGATGCAGGTAGCGAGATGTATATTATAGAGCAGTTCCACGATTACAAGATGGTTGAAAACCGTCCTGTATTGGAGCAGGCTCATGAGATTATATGCATTGTTAAGGAGCTTGAGCTTCTTAAGTGCGAGTTACCGGGCAAATTTGTCGCGGGCTGCATAATCGCTAAGCTCCCCAATTCCTGGAGGAACTTTGCCACCACTCTGAAACATCAGAGGCGTGAATTCTCTGTGGAGGATGTCATTGGCCATCTGAGTGTTGAGCAGAACTCAAGGGCAAAGGACTCGCACGGAAAAGGGGTCGAAGGAACTTCTGTGGCCAATATGGTGCATCAGAAGAACTCCAATTCCCACAAGCCCAGGGGAAAGAACGGTGTCCAACAGACTGCCGACTTTAAGAAGAAGGGTAAGAAGACCTTCAAGAAGAACAAGAAGGATGAGGGCTGCTTTACTTGTGGTTCGACTGAACATTGGGCCAACAAGTGCCCAAACAAGTTTAAGAAGTCAGGACAGGACTCCAAGTCTGTCAACATGATTGTGGGCAACAATGAGAATGGTGCATCTGGGTACGGTAATTTATTTACTGTTTTCTCAGTGTTTCAGCCTACCGATTGGTGGGTGGATACAGGTGCAGGTGTTCATGTGTGTGCTGACATTTCATTGTTCTCTTCTTACCAGGTCACAGGCCACGGGTCCGTATTGATGGGGAATGGCGCGAGTGCTTCTGTTCATTTGGACCCAAGACTGTGGATTGCGTTAATTTGGGCTACGCTAAGAACAGCGTTGGCTATAGATTTCTAGTAGTGAAATCTGAGCTACCTGACCAGAAGGTCGGTACAATCATAGAGTCTAAGGATGCTACATTCTTTGAGGATATTTTTCCTATGAGAGATATGCAAAGCACTTCTAGACAGGAATCTGAGGAGACTCCTGAGCCTGCCATTCCTATGGAATATTATGAACGAACACATGATGAAAATCCCGAGGAGGATGACGAGGAAACCCTTGGTAGGGGCAAGAGACAAAGGACTGCAAAGACCTTTGGTGATGATTTCTTCGTGTACCTCGTGGATGATACTCCCACTTCTATTTTAGAAGCGTATGCCTCTCCAGAAGCTGACTACTGGAAAGATGCGGTCCGTAGCGAGATGGATTCCATCATGGCTAATGGGACATGGGAGATCACTGAGCGTCCCTATGGTTGCAAACCATTGGGATGTAAGTGGGTGTTCAAGAAAAAGCTTAGGCCCGATGGTACGATTGAAAAGTACAAGGCTAGGCTTGTGGCCAAGGGCTATGACCAGAAAGAAGAGGAAGATTTCTTCGATACTTATTCACCTGTGGCTAGACTGACCACCATTCGAGTATTACTCTCGTTGGCGGCCTCACATGGTCTTCTCGTCCATCAAATGGATGTTAAGACGGCTTTTCTGAATGGAGAGCTAAATGAGGAAATCTACATGCAACAGCCAGATGGCTTTGTGATAGATGGTCAGGAAAGGAAGGTGTGTAGGTTGCTGAAATCTTTATATGGTCTGAAGCAAGCACCTAAGCAATGGCATGATAAGTTTAATACAACACTGACATCTGTTGGCTTCGTTGTTAATGAAGCTGACAAATGTGTATACTATCGCCATGGTGGGGGCGAAGGAGTTATATTGTGCCTGTATGTTGATGACATACTGATATTCGGAACAAACCTCAAAGTCATTGAGGAGGTCAAATCGTTTCTGTCTCAGAACTTTGAGATGAAGGACCTTGGTGTGGCTGATGTTATATTGAACATCAAGCTACTGAGAGATAATGAGGGTGGGATCACACTTCTGCAATCCCATTATGTTGAGAAGGTGTTGAGTCGCTTTGGATATTCGGACTGCACACCATCTCAAACACCATATGATCCTAGCGTGTTGATTCGAAAGTCCAAAGGCATGGCTAAAGATCAATTGAGATATTCTCAAATCATTGGTTCACTGATGTACCTAGCGAGCGCAACGAGGCCTGACATCGCGTTTGCTGTGAGCAAACTGAGCCGGTTTGTTTCCAAACCGGGTGATGTACATTGGCATGCTGTTGAAAGAGTTATGCGCTATCTGAAAGGTACTATGAATCATGGACTTCACTATACCGGAAACCCGTCAGTACTTGAAGGGTATAGTGATGCGAATTGGATCTCTGATGCTGATGAGATGAAGGCCACAACTGGGTATATGTTTACTCTTGGAGGTGGCGCTGTTTCCTGGAAGTCTTGCAAGCAAACGATCTTAACGAGATCGACAATGGAAGCAGAATTAACAGCATTAGACACTTCTGGTGTTGAAGCAGGATGGCTTCGAGATCTATTGATGGACTTGCCACTGGTTGATAAACCGGTTCCGGCTATCCTTATGAACTGTGATAATCAGACTGTCATCACCAAGGTGAAGAGTTCAAAGGACAATATGAAGTCCAACAAACACATAAGAATGAGATTAAAAGCTGTCAGAAAATTAAGAAACTCCGGAGTGATAGCGTTGGACTATGTCCATACGGCTAAGAATCTGGCAGATCCCTTTACGAAAGGGCTATCACGTGTAGTGATAGATAGTGCATCGAGGGAGATGGGTATGAGACCCACATGAGTTGCCACGGTGGTAACCCAACCTATGTGATCGGAGATCCCGTGAAGTAGGACCTGGGAAACAAGCCAGTGGTGAACTGAGGAGAGTAACTTTACTAACCCACTCCGTTGGAGATGCAATACTCTCAGAAACTGTATGGAAGGATGACTACTGTCTTAATGTGTTCCAAGGCTTATATGCATAAGCAAGATGCTATCCTACAGAGTGATCTTTGGAGGAACACACCTATGTGAGCCCGACTGCTAGTCACAGTCTATGAGATTGGGGTGATCTCTAGTAAACTCATGAATAGGCCAGGAGTGTGACTTATATGCTCCACCCGAGGGGTCAGTCTTCGGCAGCCCAGTACTAGTAAGACATGTGGTGAAACTTCTTTACGCCAAACTGACAATTCAAGGCATAGTCCATTGTTCAGTTGTGAAGGAATGTAGCTACTTGCTCTAGGTGAAGCTCAACCTTAACAGGTCTTCACTGAAATACTAGTATATCAAAACAGTGTTTGGAACAGAGGACACTATGGGCCCTCGAGATCTGGTGGGGGATTGCTGAAATTTGAGATGGGCTCTAGGCCCATATTGCAATTTCTGAAAAATCTCTAAGGGCCCATGTGGGATATATGGCACTAGGTGTGGTGGGAAGTTTAGTCCCACCTTGGAAGTGGAAGGAGAGTTGGAGTGGTTTATAAGGGTTTCTCTCCTACATGCTATTGGAGCTTGAGAAGAGAAGAGGCCCTCGCGCGCTCCTCCTCCGCCGCCCGCCTCGCCACGCCTCGCCTCGTCACGACGCGCCGCGGGTTGCGGGAATGAGCCGAGCCGAGCTCACACCTACGCGCTTATTTTTGCCAGTCACTAACGGAGAGGTTCTGACAGCAGGGCCACGATCGGAGACGTCGGATCGTGGGCTGTCACGGACTCGGACGTGGGTCAAGCCCACGTCTCTCCACGCGGCTGCGCCTATATAAGCGTGCGCCGTCTCCTAACCCTAGCCGCAACGAACAGATCACATCTGCTCACGCGCACACCCACCGTCGTTCCTTTGCTGCTGCTGCCGCCGGCGACTCCATCCCGTCCGCCGCGTACACGGTCGACGGGAGAGCAGGTCTCCGAAACCACGCCCTTCTGGTTCCTGTACGGGGTGAGGGGCGAATAGGTTTTTGGGCAGCGATTACGCGACTGCTCGCTTCCGATCGTCTACTTCCTCTACGTCCGCGTCGCCTTCATCATCACCATGTCCACCGACGCCGACCGTGCCGTCACCGAGAAAGCTGAGGCCGACAAGAAGGCCGCTGAGGACGCTTCTGCTGCTGCTGTCACCGCGGCAGCGGCTTCTGCATGGCCTATTGGAGGGTATACCGCGTTTATCCCTCTCCTGATAATTTCTGTATTAGCAGTGCTAGCATCATGTGTAGATCTGTCTACTATTTGCGAAGTACGTGCTTGCTTAGATCAGTACCAATATGCTCCTAGTTCTATTAATGCCATGCTAGTCATCTACTTATGGATTAAATTAGTCGAAAAATTGCCTATTTACTCAGCAATCCAAAAACCTATTATGTGTAGGAACTTTTCGGCAGGTGGCTTAGCCGCTGCACTGAAACCGGATAAGTTTACCGGTACGCATTTTAAGCGTTGGCAGACAAAGACCACTTTATGGCTCACGGCTATGAACGTGTTCTGGGTAGCCGGTGTGTCCACTGGAACGATTGCTCCTGAACAGGAGAAGGCGTTCAGGGAGGCAACCACTGTGTTTATCGGAGCTGTTCTTACCGTGATCGGAGATAAACTGGTCGACGCATATTTACATATGCATGTCGCCAAGGACTTGTGGGAGGCGCTCGAATCTAAGTTCGGGGCTGCCGATGCAGGTAGCGAGATGTATATTATAGAGCAGTTCCACGATTACAAGATGGTTGAAAACCGTCCTGTATTGGAGCAGGCTCATGAGATTATATGCATTGTTAAGGAGCTTGAGCTTCTTAAGTGCGAGTTACCGGGCAAATTTGTCGCGGGCTGCATAATCGCTAAGCTCCCCAATTCCTGGAGGAACTTTGCCACCACTCTGAAACATCAGAGGCGTGAATTCTCTGTGGAGGATGTCATTGGCCATCTGAGTGTTGAGCAGAACTCAAGGGCAAAGGACTCGCACGGAAAAGGGGTCGAAGGAACTTCTGTGGCCAATATGGTGCATCAGAAGAACTCCAATTCCCACAAGCCCAGGGGAAAGAACGGTGTCCAACAGACTGCCGACTTTAAGAAGAAGGGTAAGAAGACCTTCAAGAAGAACAAGAAGGATGAGGGCTGCTTTACTTGTGGTTCGACTGAACATTGGGCCAACAAGTGCCCAAACAAGTTTAAGAAGTCAGGACAGGACTCCAAGTCTGTCAACATGATTGTGGGCAACAATGAGAATGGTGCATCTGGGTACGGTAATTTATTTACTGTTTTCTCAGTGTTTCAGCCTACCGATTGGTGGGTGGATACAGGTGCAGGTGTTCATGTGTGTGCTGACATTTCATTGTTCTCTTCTTACCAGGTCACAGGCCACGGGTCCGTATTGATGGGGAATGGCGCGAGTGCTTCTGTTCATTTGGACCCAAGACTGTGGATTGCGTTAATTTGGGCTACGCTAAGAACAGCGTTGGCTATAGATTTCTAGTAGTGAAATCTGAGCTACCTGACCAGAAGGTCGGTACAATCATAGAGTCTAAGGATGCTACATTCTTTGAGGATATTTTTCCTATGAGAGATATGCAAAGCACTTCTAGACAGGAATCTGAGGAGACTCCTGAGCCTGCCATTCCTATGGAATATTATGAACGAACACATGATGAAAATCCCGAGGAGGATGACGAGGAAACCCTTGGTAGGGGCAAGAGACAAAGGACTGCAAAGACCTTTGGTGATGATTTCTTCGTGTACCTCGTGGATGATACTCCCACTTCTATTTTAGAAGCGTATGCCTCTCCAGAAGCTGACTACTGGAAAGATGCGGTCCGTAGCGAGATGGATTCCATCATGGCTAATGGGACATGGGAGATCACTGAGCGTCCCTATGGTTGCAAACCATTGGGATGTAAGTGGGTGTTCAAGAAAAAGCTTAGGCCCGATGGTACGATTGAAAAGTACAAGGCTAGGCTTGTGGCCAAGGGCTATGACCAGAAAGAAGAGGAAGATTTCTTCGATACTTATTCACCTGTGGCTAGACTGACCACCATTCGAGTATTACTCTCGTTGGCGGCCTCACATGGTCTTCTCGTCCATCAAATGGATGTTAAGACGGCTTTTCTGAATGGAGAGCTAAATGAGGAAATCTACATGCAACAGCCAGATGGCTTTGTGATAGATGGTCAGGAAAGGAAGGTGTGTAGGTTGCTGAAATCTTTATATGGTCTGAAGCAAGCACCTAAGCAATGGCATGATAAGTTTAATACAACACTGACATCTGTTGGCTTCGTTGTTAATGAAGCTGACAAATGTGTATACTATCGCCATGGTGGGGGCGAAGGAGTTATATTGTGCCTGTATGTTGATGACATACTGATATTCGGAACAAACCTCAAAGTCATTGAGGAGGTCAAATCGTTTCTGTCTCAGAACTTTGAGATGAAGGACCTTGGTGTGGCTGATGTTATATTGAACATCAAGCTACTGAGAGATAATGAGGGTGGGATCACACTTCTGCAATCCCATTATGTTGAGAAGGTGTTGAGTCGCTTTGGATATTCGGACTGCACACCATCTCAAACACCATATGATCCTAGCGTGTTGATTCGAAAGTCCAAAGGCATGGCTAAAGATCAATTGAGATATTCTCAAATCATTGGTTCACTGATGTACCTAGCGAGCGCAACGAGGCCTGACATCGCGTTTGCTGTGAGCAAACTGAGCCGGTTTGTTTCCAAACCGGGTGATGTACATTGGCATGCTGTTGAAAGAGTTATGCGCTATCTGAAAGGTACTATGAATCATGGACTTCACTATACCGGAAACCCGTCAGTACTTGAAGGGTATAGTGATGCGAATTGGATCTCTGATGCTGATGAGATGAAGGCCACAACTGGGTATATGTTTACTCTTGGAGGTGGCGCTGTTTCCTGGAAGTCTTGCAAGCAAACGATCTTAACGAGATCGACAATGGAAGCAGAATTAACAGCATTAGACACTTCTGGTGTTGAAGCAGGATGGCTTCGAGATCTATTGATGGACTTGCCACTGGTTGATAAACCGGTTCCGGCTATCCTTATGAACTGTGATAATCAGACTGTCATCACCAAGGTGAAGAGTTCAAAGGACAATATGAAGTCCAACAAACACATAAGAATGAGATTAAAAGCTGTCAGAAAATTAAGAAACTCCGGAGTGATAGCGTTGGACTATGTCCATACGGCTAAGAATCTGGCAGATCCCTTTACGAAAGGGCTATCACGTGTAGTGATAGATAGTGCATCGAGGGAGATGGGTATGAGACCCACATGAGTTGCCACGGTGGTAACCCAACCTATGTGATCGGAGATCCCGTGAAGTAGGACCTGGGAAACAAGCCAGTGGTGAACTGAGGAGAGTAACTTTACTAACCCACTCCGTTGGAGATGCAATACTCTCAGAAACTGTATGGAAGGATGACTACTGTCTTAATGTGTTCCAAGGCTTATATGCATAAGCAAGATGCTATCCTACAGAGTGATCTTTGGAGGAACACACCTATGTGAGCCCGACTGCTAGTCACAGTCTATGAGATTGGGGTGATCTCTAGTAAACTCATGAATAGGCCAGGAGTGTGACTTATATGCTCCACCCGAGGGGTCAGTCTTCGGCAGCCCAGTACTAGTAAGACATGTGGTGAAACTTCTTTACGCCAAACTGACAATTCAAGGCATAGTCCATTGTTCAGTTGTGAAGGAATGTAGCTACTTGCTCTAGGTGAAGCTCAACCTTAACAGGTCTTCACTGAAATACTAGTATATCAAAACAGTGTTTGGAACAGAGGACACTATGGGCCCTCGAGATCTGGTGGGGGATTGCTGAAATTTGAGATGGGCTCTAGGCCCATATTGCAATTTCTGAAAAATCTCTAAGGGCCCATGTGGGATATATGGCACTAGGTGTGGTGGGAAGTTTAGTCCCACCTTGGAAGTGGAAGGAGAGTTGGAGTGGTTTATAAGGGTTTCTCTCCTACATGCTATTGGAGCTTGAGAAGAGAAGAGGCCCTCGCGCGCTCCTCCTCCGCCGCCCGCCTCGCCACGCCTCGCCTCGTCACGACGCGCCGCGGGTTGCGGGAATGAGCCGAGCCGAGCTCACACCTACGCGCTTATTTTTGCCAGTCACTAACGGAGAGGTTCTGACAGCAGGGCCACGATCGGAGACGTCGGATCGTGGGCTG
Organism: Triticum timopheevii; assembly: GCA_963921465.1. Taxonomy (NCBI): domain Eukaryota; kingdom Viridiplantae; phylum Streptophyta; class Magnoliopsida; order Poales; family Poaceae; genus Triticum; species Triticum timopheevii. The sequence goes on from OY997270.1 coordinate 115,164,787, forward strand.
TCACGGACTCGGACGTGGGTCAAGCCCACGTCTCTCCACGCGGCTGCGCCTATATAAGCGTGCGCCGTCTCCTAACCCTAGCCGCAACGAACAGATCACATCTGCTCACGCGCACACCCACCGTCGTTCCTTTGCTGCTGCTGCCGCCGGCGACTCCATCCCGTCCGCCGCGTACACGGTCGACGGGAGAGCAGGTCTCCGAAACCACGCCCTTCTGGTTCCTGTACGGGGTGAGGGGCGAATAGGTTTTTGGGCAGCGATTACGCGACTGCTCGCTTCCGATCGTCTACTTCCTCTACGTCCGCGTCGCCTTCATCATCACCATGTCCACCGACGCCGACCGTGCCGTCACCGAGAAAGCTGAGGCCGACAAGAAGGCCGCTGAGGACGCTTCTGCTGCTGCTGTCACCGCGGCAGCGGCTTCTGCATGGCCTATTGGAGGGTATACCGCGTTTATCCCTCTCCTGATAATTTCTGTATTAGCAGTGCTAGCATCATGTGTAGATCTGTCTACTATTTGCGAAGTACGTGCTTGCTTAGATCAGTACCAATATGCTCCTAGTTCTATTAATGCCATGCTAGTCATCTACTTATGGATTAAATTAGTCGAAAAATTGCCTATTTACTCAGCAATCCAAAAACCTATTATGTGTAGGAACTTTTCGGCAAGTGGCTTAGCCGCGTTAATTTGGGCTACGCTAAGAACAGCGTTGGCTATAGATTTCTAGTAGTGAAATCTGAGCTACCTGACCAGAAGGTCGGTACAATCATAGAGTCTAAGGATGCTACATTCTTTGAGGATATTTTTCCTATGAGAGATATGCAAAGCACTTCTAGACAGGAATCTGAGGAGACTCCTGAGCCTGCCATTCCTATGGAATATTATGAACGAACACATGATGAAAATCCCGAGGAGGATGACGAGGAAACCCTTGGTAGGGGCAAGAGACAAAGGACTGCAAAGACCTTTGGTGATGATTTCTTCGTGTACCTCGTGGATGATACTCCCACTTCTATTTTAGAAGCGTATGCCTCTCCAGAAGCTGACTACTGGAAAGATGCGGTCCGTAGCGAGATGGATTCCATCATGGCTAATGGGACATGGGAGATCACTGAGCGTCCCTATGGTTGCAAACCATTGGGATGTAAGTGGGTGTTCAAGAAAAAGCTTAGGCCCGATGGTACGATTGAAAAGTACAAGGCTAGGCTTGTGGCCAAGGGCTATGACCAGAAAGAAGAGGAAGATTTCTTCGATACTTATTCACCTGTGGCTAGACTGACCACCATTCGAGTATTACTCTCGTTGGCGGCCTCACATGGTCTTCTCGTCCATCAAATGGATGTTAAGACGGCTTTTCTGAATGGAGAGCTAAATGAGGAAATCTACATGCAACAGCCAGATGGCTTTGTGATAGATGGTCAGGAAAGGAAGGTGTGTAGGTTGCTGAAATCTTTATATGGTCTGAAGCAAGCACCTAAGCAATGGCATGATAAGTTTAATACAACACTGACATCTGTTGGCTTCGTTGTTAATGAAGCTGACAAATGTGTATACTATCGCCATGGTGGGGGCGAAGGAGTTATATTGTGCCTGTATGTTGATGACATACTGATATTCGGAACAAACCTCAAAGTCATTGAGGAGGTCAAATCGTTTCTGTCTCAGAACTTTGAGATGAAGGACCTTGGTGTGGCTGATGTTATATTGAACATCAAGCTACTGAGAGATAATGAGGGTGGGATCACACTTCTGCAATCCCATTATGTTGAGAAGGTGTTGAGTCGCTTTGGATATTCGGACTGCACACCATCTCAAACACCATATGATCCTAGCGTGTTGATTCGAAAGTCCAAAGGCATGGCTAAAGATCAATTGAGATATTCTCAAATCATTGGTTCACTGATGTACCTAGCGAGCGCAACGAGGCCTGACATCGCGTTTGCTGTGAGCAAACTGAGCCGGTTTGTTTCCAAACCGGGTGATGTACATTGGCATGCTGTTGAAAGAGTTATGCGCTATCTGAAAGGTACTATGAATCATGGACTTCACTATACCGGAAACCCGTCAGTACTTGAAGGGTATAGTGATGCGAATTGGATCTCTGATGCTGATGAGATGAAGGCCACAACTGGGTATATGTTTACTCTTGGAGGTGGCGCTGTTTCCTGGAAGTCTTGCAAGCAAACGATCTTAACGAGATCGACAATGGAAGCAGAATTAACAGCATTAGACACTTCTGGTGTTGAAGCAGGATGGCTTCGAGATCTATTGATGGACTTGCCACTGGTTGATAAACCGGTTCCGGCTATCCTTATGAACTGTGATAATCAGACTGTCATCACCAAGGTGAAGAGTTCAAAGGACAATATGAAGTCCAACAAACACATAAGAATGAGATTAAAAGCTGTCAGAAAATTAAGAAACTCCGGAGTGATAGCGTTGGACTATGTCCATACGGCTAAGAATCTGGCAGATCCCTTTACGAAAGGGCTATCACGTGTAGTGATAGATAGTGCATCGAGGGAGATGGGTATGAGACCCACATGAGTTGCCACGGTGGTAACCCAACCTATGTGATCGGAGATCCCGTGAAGTAGGACCTGGGAAACAAGCCAGTGGTGAACTGAGGAGAGTAACTTTACTAACCCACTCCGTTGGAGATGCAATACTCTCAGAAACTGTATGGAAGGATGACTACTGTCTTAATGTGTTCCAAGGCTTATATGCATAAGCAAGATGCTATCCTACAGAGTGATCTTTGGAGGAACACACCTATGTGAGCCCGACTGCTAGTCACAGTCTATGAGATTGGGGTGATCTCTAGTAAACTCATGAATAGGCCAGGAGTGTGACTTATATGCTCCACCCGAGGGGTCAGTCTTCGGCAGCCCAGTACTAGTAAGACATGTGGTGAAACTTCTTTACGCCAAACTGACAATTCAAGGCATAGTCCATTGTTCAGTTGTGAAGGAATGTAGCTACTTGCTCTAGGTGAAGCTCAACCTTAACAGGTCTTCACTGAAATACTAGTATATCAAAACAGTGTTTGGAACAGAGGACACTATGGGCCCTCGAGATCTGGTGGGGGATTGCTGAAATTTGAGATGGGCTCTAGGCCCATATTGCAATTTCTGAAAAATCTCTAAGGGCCCATGTGGGATATATGGCACTAGGTGTGGTGGGAAGTTTAGTCCCACCTTGGAAGTGGAAGGAGAGTTGGAGTGGTTTATAAGGGTTTCTCTCCTACATGCTATTGGAGCTTGAGAAGAGAAGAGGCCCTCGCGCGCTCCTCCTCCGCCGCCCGCCTCGCCACGCCTCGCCTCGTCACGACGCGCCGCGGGTTGCGGGAATGAGCCGAGCCGAGCTCACACCTACGCGCTTATTTTTGCCAGTCACTAACGGAGAGGTTCTGACAGCAGGGCCACGATCGGAGACGTCGGATCGTGGGCTGTCACGGACTCGGACGTGGGTCAAGCCCACGTCTCTCCACGCGGCTGCGCCTATATAAGCGTGCGCCGTCTCCTAACCCTAGCCGCAACGAACAGATCACATCTGCTCACGCGCACACCCACCGTCGTTCCTTTGCTGCTGCTGCCGCCGGCGACTCCATCCCGTCCGCCGCGTACACGGTCGACGGGAGAGCAGGTCTCCGAAACCACGCCCTTCTGGTTCCTGTACGGGGTGAGGGGCGAATAGGTTTTTGGGCAGCGATTACGCGACTGCTCGCTTCCGATCGTCTACTTCCTCTACGTCCGCGTCGCCTTCATCATCACCATGTCCACCGACGCCGACCGTGCCGTCACCGAGAAAGCTGAGGCCGACAAGAAGGCCGCTGAGGACGCTTCTGCTGCTGCTGTCACCGCGGCAGCGGCTTCTGCATGGCCTATTGGAGGGTATACCGCGTTTATCCCTCTCCTGATAATTTCTGTATTAGCAGTGCTAGCATCATGTGTAGATCTGTCTACTATTTGCGAAGTACGTGCTTGCTTAGATCAGTACCAATATGCTCCTAGTTCTATTAATGCCATGCTAGTCATCTACTTATGGATTAAATTAGTCGAAAAATTGCCTATTTACTCAGCAATCCAAAAACCTATTATGTGTAGGAACTTTTCGGCAAGTGGCTTAGCCGCGTTAATTTGGGCTACGCTAAGAACAGCGTTGGCTATAGATTTCTAGTAGTGAAATCTGAGCTACCTGACCAGAAGGTCGGTACAATCATAGAGTCTAAGGATGCTACATTCTTTGAGGATATTTTTCCTATGAGAGATATGCAAAGCACTTCTAGACAGGAATCTGAGGAGACTCCTGAGCCTGCCATTCCTATGGAATATTATGAACGAACACATGATGAAAATCCCGAGGAGGATGACGAGGAAACCCTTGGTAGGGGCAAGAGACAAAGGACTGCAAAGACCTTTGGTGATGATTTCTTCGTGTACCTCGTGGATGATACTCCCACTTCTATTTTAGAAGCGTATGCCTCTCCAGAAGCTGACTACTGGAAAGATGCGGTCCGTAGCGAGATGGATTCCATCATGGCTAATGGGACATGGGAGATCACTGAGCGTCCCTATGGTTGCAAACCATTGGGATGTAAGTGGGTGTTCAAGAAAAAGCTTAGGCCCGATGGTACGATTGAAAAGTACAAGGCTAGGCTTGTGGCCAAGGGCTATGACCAGAAAGAAGAGGAAGATTTCTTCGATACTTATTCACCTGTGGCTAGACTGACCACCATTCGAGTATTACTCTCGTTGGCGGCCTCACATGGTCTTCTCGTCCATCAAATGGATGTTAAGACGGCTTTTCTGAATGGAGAGCTAAATGAGGAAATCTACATGCAACAGCCAGATGGCTTTGTGATAGATGGTCAGGAAAGGAAGGTGTGTAGGTTGCTGAAATCTTTATATGGTCTGAAGCAAGCACCTAAGCAATGGCATGATAAGTTTAATACAACACTGACATCTGTTGGCTTCGTTGTTAATGAAGCTGACAAATGTGTATACTATCGCCATGGTGGGGGCGAAGGAGTTATATTGTGCCTGTATGTTGATGACATACTGATATTCGGAACAAACCTCAAAGTCATTGAGGAGGTCAAATCATTTCTGTCTCAGAACTTTGAGATGAAGGACCTTGGTGTGGCTGATGTTATATTGAACATCAAGCTACTGAGAGATAATGAGGGTGGGATCACACTTCTGCAATCCCATTATGTTGAGAAGGTGTTGAGTCGCTTTGGATATTCGGACTGCACACCATCTCAAACACCATATGATCCTAGCGTGTTGATTCGAAAGTCCAAAGGCATGGCTAAAGATCAATTGAGATATTCTCAAATCATTGGTTCACTGATGTACCTAGCGAGCGCAACGAGGCCTGACATCGCGTTTGCTGTGAGCAAACTGAGCCGGTTTGTTTCCAAACCGGGTGATGTACATTGGCATGCTGTTGAAAGAGTTATGCGCTATCTGAAAGGTACTATGAATCATGGACTTCACTATACCGGAAACCCGTCAGTACTTGAAGGGTATAGTGATGCGAATTGGATCTCTGATGCTGATGAGATGAAGGCCACAACTGGGTATATGTTTACTCTTGGAGGTGGCGCTGTTTCCTGGAAGTCTTGCAAGCAAACGATCTTAACGAGATCGACAATGGAAGCAGAATTAACAGCATTAGACACTTCTGGTGTTGAAGCAGGATGGCTTCGAGATCTATTGATGGACTTGCCACTGGTTGATAAACCGGTTCCGGCTATCCTTATGAACTGTGATAATCAGACTGTCATCACCAAGGTGAAGAGTTCAAAGGACAATATGAAGTCCAACAAACACATAAGAATGAGATTAAAAGCTGTCAGAAAATTAAGAAACTCCGGAGTGATAGCGTTGGACTATGTCCATACGGCTAAGAATCTGGCAGATCCCTTTACGAAAGGGCTATCACGTGTAGTGATAGATAGTGCATCGAGGGAGATGGGTATGAGACCCACATGAGTTGCCACGGTGGTAACCCAACCTATGTGATCGGAGATCCCGTGAAGTAGGACCTGGGAAACAAGCCAGTGGTGAACTGAGGAGAGTAACTTTACTAACCCACTCCGTTGGAGATGCAATACTCTCAGAAACTGTATGGAAGGATGACTACTGTCTTAATGTGTTCCAAGGCTTATATGCATAAGCAAGATGCTATCCTACAGAGTGATCTTTGGAGGAACACACCTATGTGAGCCCGACTGCTAGTCACAGTCTATGAGATTGGGGTGATCTCTAGTAAACTCATGAATAGGCCAGGAGTGTGACTTATATGCTCCACCCGAGGGGTCAGTCTTCGGCAGCCCAGTACTAGTAAGACATGTGGTGAAACTTCTTTACGCCAAACTGACAATTCAAGGCATAGTCCATTGTTCAGTTGTGAAGGAATGTAGCTACTTGCTCTAGGTGAAGCTCAACCTTAACAGGTCTTCACTGAAATACTAGTATATCAAAACAGTGTTTGGAACAGAGGACACTATGGGCCCTCGAGATCTGGTGGGGGATTGCTGAAATTTGAGATGGGCTCTAGGCCCATATTGCAATTTCTGAAAAATCTCTAAGGGCCCATGTGGGATATATGGCACTAGGTGTGGTGGGAAGTTTAGTCCCACCTTGGAAGTGGAAGGAGAGTTGGAGTGGTTTATAAGGGTTTCTCTCCTACATGCTATTGGAGCTTGAGAAGAGAAGAGGCCCTCGCGCGCTCCTCCTCCGCCGCCCGCCTCGCCACGCCTCGCCTCGTCACGACGCGCCGCGGGTTGCGGGAATGAGCCGAGCCGAGCTCACACCTACGCGCTTATTTTTGCCAGTCACTAACGGAGAGGTTCTGACAGCAGGGCCACGATCGGAGACGTCGGATCGTGGGCTGTCACGGACTCGGACGTGGGTCAAGCCCACGTCTCTCCACGCGGCTGCGCCTATATAAGCGTGCGCCGTCTCCTAACCCTAGCCGCAACGAACAGATCACATCTGCTCACGCGCACACCCACCGTCGTTCCTTTGCTGCTGCTGCCGCCGGCGACTCCATCCCGTCCGCCGCGTACACGGTCGACGGGAGAGCAGGTCTCCGAAACCACGCCCTTCTGGTTCCTGTACGGGGTGAGGGGCGAATAGGTTTTTGGGCAGCGATTACGCGACTGCTCGCTTCCGATCGTCTACTTCCTCTACGTCCGCGTCGCCTTCATCATCACCATGTCCACCGACGCCGACCGTGCCGTCACCGAGAAAGCTGAGGCCGACAAGAAGGCCGCTGAGGACGCTTCTGCTGCTGCTGTCACCGCGGCAGCGGCTTCTGCATGGCCTATTGGAGGGTATACCGCGTTTATCCCTCTCCTGATAATTTCTGTATTAGCAGTGCTAGCATCATGTGTAGATCTGTCTACTATTTGCGAAGTACGTGCTTGCTTAGATCAGTACCAATATGCTCCTAGTTCTATTAATGCCATGCTAGTCATCTACTTATGGATTAAATTAGTCGAAAAATTGCCTATTTACTCAGCAATCCAAAAACCTATTATGTGTAGGAACTTTTCGGCAAGTGGCTTAGCCGCTGCACTGAAACCGGATAAGTTTACCGGTACGCATTTTAAGCGTTGGCAGACAAAGACCACTTTATGGCTCACGGCTATGAACGTGTTCTGGGTAGCCGGTGTGTCCACTGGAACGATTGCTCCTGAACAGGAGAAGGCGTTCAGGGAGGCAACCACTGTGTTTATCGGAGCTGTTCTTACCGTGATCGGAGATAAACTGGTCGACGCATATTTACATATGCATGTCGCCAAGGACTTGTGGGAGGCGCTCGAATCTAAGTTCGGGGCTGCCGATGCAGGTAGCGAGATGTATATTATAGAGCAGTTCCACGATTACAAGATGGTTGAAAACCGTCCTGTATTGGAGCAGGCTCATGAGATTATATGCATTGTTAAGGAGCTTGAGCTTCTTAAGTGCGAGTTACCGGGCAAATTTGTCGCGGGCTGCATAATCGCTAAGCTCCCCAATTCCTGGAGGAACTTTGCCACCACTCTGAAACATCAGAGGCGTGAATTCTCTGTGGAGGATGTCATTGGCCATCTGAGTGTTGAGCAGAACTCAAGGGCAAAGGACTCGCACGGAAAAGGGGTCGAAGGAACTTCTGTGGCCAATATGGTGCATCAGAAGAACTCCAATTCCCACAAGCCCAGGGGAAAGAACGGTGTCCAACAGACTGCCGACTTTAAGAAGAAGGGTAAGAAGACCTTCAAGAAGAACAAGAAGGATGAGGGCTGCTTTACTTGTGGTTCGACTGAACATTGGGCCAACAAGTGCCCAAACAAGTTTAAGAAGTCAGGACAGGACTCCAAGTCTGTCAACATGATTGTGGGCAACAATGAGAATGGTGCATCTGGGTACGGTAATTTATTTACTGTTTTCTCAGTGTTTCAGCCTACCGATTGGTGGGTGGATACAGGTGCAGGTGTTCATGTGTGTGCTGACATTTCATTGTTCTCTTCTTACCAGGTCACAGGCCACGGGTCCGTATTGATGGGGAATGGCGCGAGTGCTTCTGTTCATTTGGACCCAAGACTGTGGATTGCGTTAATTTGGGCTACGCTAAGAACAGCGTTGGCTATAGATTTCTAGTAGTGAAATCTGAGCTACCTGACCAGAAGGTCGGTACAATCATAGAGTCTAAGGATGCTACATTCTTTGAGGATATTTTTCCTATGAGAGATATGCAAAGCACTTCTAGACAGGAATCTGAGGAGACTCCTGAGCCTGCCATTCCTATGGAATATTATGAACGAACACATGATGAAAATCCCGAGGAGGATGACGAGGAAACCCTTGGTAGGGGCAAGAGACAAAGGACTGCAAAGACCTTTGGTGATGATTTCTTCGTGTACCTCGTGGATGATACTCCCACTTCTATTTTAGAAGCGTATGCCTCTCCAGAAGCTGACTACTGGAAAGATGCGGTCCGTAGCGAGATGGATTCCATCATGGCTAATGGGACATGGGAGATCACTGAGCGTCCCTATGGTTGCAAACCATTGGGATGTAAGTGGGTGTTCAAGAAAAAGCTTAGGCCCGATGGTACGATTGAAAAGTACAAGGCTAGGCTTGTGGCCAAGGGCTATGACCAGAAAGAAGAGGAAGATTTCTTCGATACTTATTCACCTGTGGCTAGACTGACCACCATTCGAGTATTACTCTCGTTGGCGGCCTCACATGGTCTTCTCGTCCATCAAATGGATGTTAAGACGGCTTTTCTGAATGGAGAGCTAAATGAGGAAATCTACATGCAACAGCCAGATGGCTTTGTGATAGATGGTCAGGAAAGGAAGGTGTGTAGGTTGCTGAAATCTTTATATGGTCTGAAGCAAGCACCTAAGCAATGGCATGATAAGTTTAATACAACACTGACATCTGTTGGCTTCGTTGTTAATGAAGCTGACAAATGTGTATACTATCGCCATGGTGGGGGCGAAGGAGTTATATTGTGCCTGTATGTTGATGACATACTGATATTCGGAACAAACCTCAAAGTCATTGAGGAGGTCAAATCGTTTCTGTCTCAGAACTTTGAGATGAAGGACCTTGGTGTGGCTGATGTTATATTGAACATCAAGCTACTGAGAGATAATGAGGGTGGGATCACACTTCTGCAATCCCATTATGTTGAGAAGGTGTTGAGTCGCTTTGGATATTCGGACTGCACACCATCTCAAACACCATATGATCCTAGCGTGTTGATTCGAAAGTCCAAAGGCATGGCTAAAGATCAATTGAGATATTCTCAAATCATTGGTTCACTGATGTACCTAGCGAGCGCAACGAGGCCTGACATCGCGTTTGCTGTGAGCAAACTGAGCCGGTTTGTTTCCAAACCGGGTGATGTACATTGGCATGCTGTTGAAAGAGTTATGCGCTATCTGAAAGGTACTATGAATCATGGACTTCACTATACCGGAAACCCGTCAGTACTTGAAGGGTATAGTGATGCGAATTGGATCTCTGATGCTGATGAGATGAAGGCCACAACTGGGTATATGTTTACTCTTGGAGGTGGCGCTGTTTCCTGGAAGTCTTGCAAGCAAACGATCTTAACGAGATCGACAATGGAAGCAGAATTAACAGCATTAGACACTTCTGGTGTTGAAGCAGGATGGCTTCGAGATCTATTGATGGACTTGCCACTGGTTGATAAACCGGTTCCGGCTATCCTTATGAACTGTGATAATCAGACTGTCATCACCAAGGTGAAGAGTTCAAAGGACAATATGAAGTCCAACAAACACATAAGAATGAGATTAAAAGCTGTCAGAAAATTAAGAAACTCCGGAGTGATAGCGTTGGACTATGTCCATACGGCTAAGAATCTGGCAGATCCCTTTACGAAAGGGCTATCACGTGTAGTGATAGATAGTGCATCGAGGGAGATGGGTATGAGACCCACATGAGTTGCCACGGTGGTAACCCAACCTATGTGATCGGAGATCCCGTGAAGTAGGACCTGGGAAACAAGCCAGTGGTGAACTGAGGAGAGTAACTTTACTAACCCACTCCGTTGGAGATGCAATACTCTCAGAAACTGTATGGAAGGATGACTACTGTCTTAATGTGTTCCAAGGCTTATATGCATAAGCAAGATGCTATCCTACAGAGTGATCTTTGGAGGAACACACCTATGTGAGCCCGACTGCTAGTCACAGTCTATGAGATTGGGGTGATCTCTAGTAAACTCATGAATAGGCCAGGAGTGTGACTTATATGCTCCACCCGAGGGGTCAGTCTTCGGCAGCCCAGTACTAGTAAGACATGTGGTGAAACTTCTTTACGCCAAACTGACAATTCAAGGCATAGTCCATTGTTCAGTTGTGAAGGAATGTAGCTACTTGCTCTAGGTGAAGCTCAACCTTAACAGGTCTTCACTGAAATACTAGTATATCAAAACAGTGTTTGGAACAGAGGACACTATGGGCCCTCGAGATCTGGTGGGGGATTGCTGAAATTTGAGATGGGCTCTAGGCCCATATTGCAATTTCTGAAAAATCTCTAAGGGCCCATGTGGGATATATGGCACTAGGTGTGGTGGGAAGTTTAGTCCCACCTTGGAAGTGGAAGGAGAGTTGGAGTGGTTTATAAGGGTTTCTCTCCTACATGCTATTGGAGCTTGAGAAGAGAAGAGGCCCTCGCGCGCTCCTCCTCCGCCGCCCGCCTCGCCACGCCTCGCCTCGTCACGACGCGCCGCGGGTTGCGGGAATGAGCCGAGCCGAGCTCACACCTACGCGCTTATTTTTGCCAGTCACTAACGGAGAGGTTCTGACAGCAGGGCCACGATCGGAGACGTCGGATCGTGGGCTGTCACGGACTCGGACGTGGGTCAAGCCCACGTCTCTCCACGCGGCTGCGCCTATATAAGCGTGCGCCGTCTCCTAACCCTAGCCGCAACGAACAGATCACAACTGCTCACGCGCACACCCACCGTCGTTCCTTTGCTGCTGCTGCCGCCGGCGACTCCATCCCGTCCGCCGCGTACACGGTCGACGGGAGAGCAGGTCTCCGAAACCACGCCCTTCTGGTTCCTGTACGGGGTGAGGGGCGAATAGGTTTTTGGGCAGCGATTACGCGACTGCTCGCTTCCGATCGTCTACTTCCTCTACGTCCGCGTCGCCTTCATCATCACCATGTCCACCGACGCCGACCGTGCCGTCACCGAGAAAGCTGAGGCCGACAAGAAGGCCGCTGAGGACGCTTCTGCTGCTGCTGTCACCGCGGCAGCGGCTTCTGCATGGCCTATTGGAGGGTATACCGCGTTTATCCCTCTCCTGATAATTTCTGTATTAGCAGTGCTAGCATCATGTGTAGATCTGTCTACTATTTGCGAAGTACGTGCTTGCTTAGATCAGTACCAATATGCTCCTAGTTCTATTAATGCCATGCTAGTCATCTACTTATGGATTAAATTAGTCGAAAAATTGCCTATTTACTCAGCAATCCAAAAACCTATTATGTGTAGGAACTTTTCGGCAAGTGGCTTAGCCGCTGCACTGAAACCGGATAAGTTTACCGGTACGCATTTTAAGCGTTGGCAGACAAAGACCACTTTATGGCTCACGGCTATGAACGTGTTCTGGGTAGCCGGTGTGTCCACTGGAACGATTGCTCCTGAACAGGAGAAGGCGTTCAGGGAGGCAACCACTGTGTTTATCGGAGCTGTTCTTACCGTGATCGGAGATAAACTGGTCGACGCATATTTACATATGCATGTCGCCAAGGACTTGTGGGAGGCGCTCGAATCTAAGTTCGGGGCTGCCGATGCAGGTAGCGAGATGTATATTATAGAGCAGTTCCACGATTACAAGATGGTTGAAAACCGTCCTGTATTGGAGCAGGCTCATGAGATTATATGCATTGTTAAGGAGCTTGAGCTTCTTAAGTGCGAGTTACCGGGCAAATTTGTCGCGGGCTGCATAATCGCTAAGCTCCCCAATTCCTGGAGGAACTTTGCCACCACTCTGAAACATCAGAGGCGTGAATTCTCTGTGGAGGATGTCATTGGCCATCTGAGTGTTGAGCAGAACTCAAGGGCAAAGGACTCGCACGGAAAAGGGGTCGAAGGAACTTCTGTGGCCAATATGGTGCATCAGAAGAACTCCAATTCCCACAAGCCCAGGGGAAAGAACGGTGTCCAACAGACTGCCGACTTTAAGAAGAAGGGTAAGAAGACCTTCAAGAAGAACAAGAAGGATGAGGGCTGCTTTACTTGTGGTTCGACTGAACATTGGGCCAACAAGTGCCCAAACAAGTTTAAGAAGTCAGGACAGGACTCCAAGTCTGTCAACATGATTGTGGGCAACAATGAGAATGGTGCATCTGGGTACGGTAATTTATTTACTGTTTTCTCAGTGTTTCAGCCTACCGATTGGTGGGTGGATACAGGTGCAGGTGTTCATGTGTGTGCTGACATTTCATTGTTCTCTTCTTACCAGGTCACAGGCCACGGGTCCGTATTGATGGGGAATGGCGCGAGTGCTTCTGTTCATTTGGACCCAAGACTGTGGATTGCGTTAATTTGGGCTACGCTAAGAACAGCGTTGGCTATAGATTTCTAGTAGTGAAATCTGAGCTACCTGACCAGAAGGTCGGTACAATCATAGAGTCTAAGGATGCTACATTCTTTGAGGATATTTTTCCTATGAGAGATATGCAAAGCACTTCTAGACAGGAATCTGAGGAGACTCCTGAGCCTGCCATTCCTATGGAATATTATGAACGAACACATGATGAAAATCCCGAGGAGGATGACGAGGAAACCCTTGGTAGGGGCAAGAGACAAAGGACTGCAAAGACCTTTGGTGATGATTTCTTCGTGTACCTCGTGGATGATACTCCCACTTCTATTTTAGAAGCGTATGCCTCTCCAGAAGCTGACTACTGGAAAGATGCGGTCCGTAGCGAGATGGATTCCATCATGGCTAATGGGACATGGGAGATCACTGAGCGTCCCTATGGTTGCAAACCATTGGGATGTAAGTGGGTGTTCAAGAAAAAGCTTAGGCCCGATGGTACGATTGAAAAGTACAAGGCTAGGCTTGTGGCCAAGGGCTATGACCAGAAAGAAGAGGAAGATTTCTTCGATACTTATTCACCTGTGGCTAGACTGACCACCATTCGAGTATTACTCTCGTTGGCGGCCTCACATGGTCTTCTCGTCCATCAAATGGATGTTAAGACGGCTTTTCTGAATGGAGAGCTAAATGAGGAAATCTACATGCAACAGCCAGATGGCTTTGTGATAGATGGTCAGGAAAGGAAGGTGTGTAGGTTGCTGAAATCTTTATATGGTCTGAAGCAAGCACCTAAGCAATGGCATGATAAGTTTAATACAACACTGACATCTGTTGGCTTCGTTGTTAATGAAGCTGACAAATGTGTATACTATCGCCATGGTGGGGGCGAAGGAGTTATATTGTGCCTGTATGTTGATGACATACTGATATTCGGAACAAACCTCAAAGTCATTGAGGAGGTCAAATCGTTTCTGTCTCAGAACTTTGAGATGAAGGACCTTGGTGTGGCTGATGTTATATTGAACATCAAGCTACTGAGAGATAATGAGGGTGGGATCACACTTCTGCAATCCCATTATGTTGAGAAGGTGTTGAGTCGCTTTGGATATTCGGACTGCACACCATCTCAAACACCATATGATCCTAGCGTGTTGATTCGAAAGTCCAAAGGCATGGCTAAAGATCAATTGAGATATTCTCAAATCATTGGTTCACTGATGTACCTAGCGAGCGCAACGAGGCCTGACATCGCGTTTGCTGTGAGCAAACTGAGCCGGTTTGTTTCCAAACCGGGTGATGTACATTGGCATGCTGTTGAAAGAGTTATGCGCTATCTGAAAGGTACTATGAATCATGGACTTCACTATACCGGAAACCCGTCAGTACTTGAAGGGTATAGTGATGCGAATTGGATCTCTGATGCTGATGAGATGAAGGCCACAACTGGGTATATGTTTACTCTTGGAGGTGGCGCTGTTTCCTGGAAGTCTTGCAAGCAAACGATCTTAACGAGATCGACAATGGAAGCAGAATTAACAGCATTAGACACTTCTGGTGTTGAAGCAGGATGGCTTCGAGATCTATTGATGGACTTGCCACTGGTTGATAAACCGGTTCCGGCTATCCTTATGAACTGTGATAATCAGACTGTCATCACCAAGGTGAAGAGTTCAAAGGACAATATGAAGTCCAACAAACACATAAGAATGAGATTAAAAGCTGTCAGAAAATTAAGAAACTCCGGAGTGATAGCGTTGGACTATGTCCATACGGCTAAGAATCTGGCAGATCCCTTTACGAAAGGGCTATCACGTGTAGTGATAGATAGTGCATCGAGGGAGATGGGTATGAGACCCACATGAGTTGCCACGGTGGTAACCCAACCTATGTGATCGGAGATCCCGTGAAGTAGGACCTGGGAAACAAGCCAGTGGTGAACTGAGGAGAGTAACTTTACTAACCCACTCCGTTGGAGATGCAATACTCTCAGAAACTGTATGGAAGGATGACTACTGTCTTAATGTGTTCCAAGGCTTATATGCATAAGCAAGATGCTATCCTACAGAGTGATCTTTGGAGGAACACACCTATGTGAGCCCGACTGCTAGTCACAGTCTATGAGATTGGGGTGATCTCTAGTAAACTCATGAATAGGCCAGGAGTGTGACTTATATGCTCCACCCGAGGGGTCAGTCTTCGGCAGCCCAGTACTAGTAAGACATGTGGTGAAACTTCTTTACGCCAAACTGACAATTCAAGGCATAGTCCATTGTTCAGTTGTGAAGGAATGTAGCTACTTGCTCTAGGTGAAGCTCAACCTTAACAGGTCTTCACTGAAATACTAGTATATCAAAACAGTGTTTGGAACAGAGGACACTATGGGCCCTCGAGATCTGGTGGGGGATTGCTGAAATTTGAGATGGGCTCTAGGCCCATATTGCAATTTCTGAAAAATCTCTAAGGGCCCATGTGGGATATATGGCACTAGGTGTGGTGGGAAGTTTAGTCCCACCTTGGAAGTGGAAGGAGAGTTGGAGTGGTTTATAAGGGTTTCTCTCCTACATGCTATTGGAGCTTGAGAAGAGAAGAGGCCCTCGCGCGCTCCTCCTCCGCCGCCCGCCTCGCCACGCCTCGCCTCGTCACGACGCGCCGCGGGTTGCGGGAATGAGCCGAGCCGAGCTCACACCTACGCGCTTATTTTTGCCAGTCACTAACGGAGAGGTTCTGACAGCAGGGCCACGATCGGAGACGTCGGATCGTGGGCTGTCACGGACTCGGACGTGGGTCAAGCCCACGTCTCTCCACGCGGCTGCGCCTATATAAGCGTGCGCCGTCTCCTAACCCTAGCCGCAACGAACAGATCACATCTGCTCACGCGCACACCCACCGTCGTTCCTTTGCTGCTGCTGCCGCCGGCGACTCCATCCCGTCCGCCGCGTACACGGTCGACGGGAGAGCAGGTCTCCGAAACCACGCCCTTCTGGTTCCTGTACGGGGTGAGGGGCGAATAGGTTTTTGGGCAGCGATTACGCGACTGCTCGCTTCCGATCGTCTACTTCCTCTACGTCCGCGTCGCCTTCATCATCACCATGTCCACCGACGCCGACCGTGCCGTCACCGAGAAAGCTGAGGCCGACAAGAAGGCCGCTGAGGACGCTTCTGCTGCTGCTGTCACCGCGGCAGCGGCTTCTGCATGGCCTATTGGAGGGTATACCGCGTTTATCCCTCTCCTGATAATTTCTGTATTAGCAGTGCTAGCATCATGTGTAGATCTGTCTACTATTTGCGAAGTACGTGCTTGCTTAGATCAGTACCAATATGCTCCTAGTTCTATTAATGCCATGCTAGTCATCTACTTATGGATTAAATTAGTCGAAAAATTGCCTATTTACTCAGCAATCCAAAAACCTATTATGTGTAGGAACTTTTCGGCAAGTGGCTTAGCCGCTGCACTGAAACCGGATAAGTTTACCGGTACGCATTTTAAGCGTTGGCAGACAAAGACCACTTTATGGCTCACGGCTATGAACGTGTTCTGGGTAGCCGGTGTGTCCACTGGAACGATTGCTCCTGAACAGGAGAAGGCGTTCAGGGAGGCAACCACTGTGTTTATCGGAGCTGTTCTTACCGTGATCGGAGATAAACTGGTCGACGCATATTTACATATGCATGTCGCCAAGGACTTGTGGGAGGCGCTCGAATCTAAGTTCGGGGCTGCCGATGCAGGTAGCGAGATGTATATTATAGAGCAGTTCCACGATTACAAGATGGTTGAAAACCGTCCTGTATTGGAGCAGGCTCATGAGATTATATGCATTGTTAAGGAGCTTGAGCTTCTTAAGTGCGAGTTACCGGGCAAATTTGTCGCGGGCTGCATAATCGCTAAGCTCCCCAATTCCTGGAGGAACTTTGCCACCACTCTGAAACATCAGAGGCGTGAATTCTCTGTGGAGGATGTCATTGGCCATCTGAGTGTTGAGCAGAACTCAAGGGCAAAGGACTCGCACGGAAAAGGGGTCGAAGGAACTTCTGTGGCCAATATGGTGCATCAGAAGAACTCCAATTCCCACAAGCCCAGGGGAAAGAACGGTGTCCAACAGACTGCCGACTTTAAGAAGAAGGGTAAGAAGACCTTCAAGAAGAACAAGAAGGATGAGGGCTGCTTTACTTGTGGTTCGACTGAACATTGGGCCAACAAGTGCCCAAACAAGTTTAAGAAGTCAGGACAGGACTCCAAGTCTGTCAACATGATTGTGGGCAACAATGAGAATGGTGCATCTGGGTACGGTAATTTATTTACTGTTTTCTCAGTGTTTCAGCCTACCGATTGGTGGGTGGATACAGGTGCAGGTGTTCATGTGTGTGCTGACATTTCATTGTTCTCTTCTTACCAGGTCACAGGCCACGGGTCCGTATTGATGGGGAATGGCGCGAGTGCTTCTGTTCATTTGGACCCAAGACTGTGGATTGCGTTAATTTGGGCTACGCTAAGAACAGCGTTGGCTATAGATTTCTAGTAGTGAAATCTGAGCTACCTGACCAGAAGGTCGGTACAATCATAGAGTCTAAGGATGCTACATTCTTTGAGGATATTTTTCCTATGAGAGATATGCAAAGCACTTCTAGACAGGAATCTGAGGAGACTCCTGAGCCTGCCATTCCTATGGAATATTATGAACGAACACATGATGAAAATCCCGAGGAGGATGACGAGGAAACCCTTGGTAGGGGCAAGAGACAAAGGACTGCAAAGACCTTTGGTGATGATTTCTTCGTGTACCTCGTGGATGATACTCCCACTTCTATTTTAGAAGCGTATGCCTCTCCAGAAGCTGACTACTGGAAAGATGCGGTCCGTAGCGAGATGGATTCCATCATGGCTAATGGGACATGGGAGATCACTGAGCGTCCCTATGGTTGCAAACCATTGGGATGTAAGTGGGTGCTCAAGAAAAAGCTTAGGCCCGATGGTACGATTGAAAAGTACAAGGCTAGGCTTGTGGCCAAGGGCTATGACCAGAAAGAAGAGGAAGATTTCTTCGATACTTATTCACCTGTGGCTAGACTGACCACCATTCGAGTATTACTCTCGTTGGCGGCCTCACATGGTCTTCTCGTCCATCAAATGGATGTTAAGACGGCTTTTCTGAATGGAGAGCTAAATGAGGAAATCTACATGCAACAGCCAGATGGCTTTGTGATAGATGGTCAGGAAAGGAAGGTGTGTAGGTTGCTGAAATCTTTATATGGTCTGAAGCAAGCACCTAAGCAATGGCATGATAAGTTTAATACAACACTGACATCTGTTGGCTTCGTTGTTAATGAAGCTGACAAATGTGTATACTATCGCCATGGTGGGGGCGAAGGAGTTATATT
This sequence comes from Triticum timopheevii, assembly GCA_963921465.1. Classification (NCBI taxonomy): domain Eukaryota; kingdom Viridiplantae; phylum Streptophyta; class Magnoliopsida; order Poales; family Poaceae; genus Triticum; species Triticum timopheevii. Next base: position 115,183,251 of record OY997270.1, read on the forward strand.
GTGCCTGTATGTTGATGACATACTGATATTCGGAACAAACCTCAAAGTCATTGAGGAGGTCAAATCGTTTCTGTCTCAGAACTTTGAGATGAAGGACCTTGGTGTGGCTGATGTTATATTGAACATCAAGCTACTGAGAGATAATGAGGGTGGGATCACACTTCTGCAATCCCATTATGTTGAGAAGGTGTTGAGTCGCTTTGGATATTCGGACTGCACACCATCTCAAACACCATATGATCCTAGCGTGTTGATTCGAAAGTCCAAAGGCATGGCTAAAGATCAATTGAGATATTCTCAAATCATTGGTTCACTGATGTACCTAGCGAGCGCAACGAGGCCTGACATCGCGTTTGCTATGAGCAAACTGAGCCGGTTTGTTTCCAAACCGGGTGATGTACATTGGCATGCTGTTGAAAGAGTTATGCGCTATCTGAAAGGTACTATGAATCATGGACTTCACTATACCGGAAACCCGTCAGTACTTGAAGGGTATAGTGATGCGAATTGGATCTCTGATGCTGATGAGATGAAGGCCACAACTGGGTATATGTTTACTCTTGGAGGTGGCGCTGTTTCCTGGAAGTCTTGCAAGCAAACGATCTTAACGAGATCGACAATGGAAGCAGAATTAACAGCATTAGACACTTCTGGTGTTGAAGCAGGATGGCTTCGAGATCTATTGATGGACTTGCCACTGGTTGATAAACCGGTTCCGGCTATCCTTATGAACTGTGATAATCAGACTGTCATCACCAAGGTGAAGAGTTCAAAGGACAATATGAAGTCCAACAAACACATAAGAATGAGATTAAAAGCTGTCAGAAAATTAAGAAACTCCGGAGTGATAGCGTTGGACTATGTCCATACGGCTAAGAATCTGGCAGATCCCTTTACGAAAGGGCTATCACGTGTAGTGATAGATAGTGCATCGAGGGAGATGGGTATGAGACCCACATGAGTTGCCACGGTGGTAACCCAACCTATGTGATCGGAGATCCCGTGAAGTAGGACCTGGGAAACAAGCCAGTGGTGAACTGAGGAGAGTAACTTTACTAACCCACTCCGTTGGAGATGCAATACTCTCAGAAACTGTATGGAAGGATGACTACTGTCTTAATGTGTTCCAAGGCTTATATGCATAAGCAAGATGCTATCCTACAGAGTGATCTTTGGAGGAACACACCTATGTGAGCCCGACTGCTAGTCACAGTCTATGAGATTGGGGTGATCTCTAGTAAACTCATGAATAGGCCAGGAGTGTGACTTATATGCTCCACCCGAGGGGTCAGTCTTCGGCAGCCCAGTACTAGTAAGACATGTGGTGAAACTTCTTTACGCCAAACTGACAATTCAAGGCATAGTCCATTGTTCAGTTGTGAAGGAATGTAGCTACTTGCTCTAGGTGAAGCTCAACCTTAACAGGTCTTCACTGAAATACTAGTATATCAAAACAGTGTTTGGAACAGAGGACACTATGGGCCCTCGAGATCTGGTGGGGGATTGCTGAAATTTGAGATGGGCTCTAGGCCCATATTGCAATTTCTGAAAAATCTCTAAGGGCCCATGTGGGATATATGGCACTAGGTGTGGTGGGAAGTTTAGTCCCACCTTGGAAGTGGAAGGAGAGTTGGAGTGGTTTATAAGGGTTTCTCTCCTACATGCTATTGGAGCTTGAGAAGAGAAGAGGCCCTCGCGCGCTCCTCCTCCGCCGCCCGCCTCGCCACGCCTCGCCTCGTCACGACGCGCCGCGGGTTGCGGGAATGAGCCGAGCCGAGCTCACACCTACGCGCTTATTTTTGCCAGTCACTAACGGAGAGGTTCTGACAGCAGGGCCACGATCGGAGACGTCGGATCGTGGGCTGTCACGGACTCGGACGTGGGTCAAGCCCACGTCTCTCCACGCGGCTGCGCCTATATAAGCGTGCGCCGTCTCCTAACCCTAGCCGCAACGAACAGATCACATCTGCTCACGCGCACACCCACCGTCGTTCCTTTGCTGCTGCTGCCGCCGGCGACTCCATCCCGTCCGCCGCGTACACGGTCGACGGGAGAGCAGGTCTCCGAAACCACGCCCTTCTGGTTCCTGTACGGGGTGAGGGGCGAATAGGTTTTTGGGCAGCGATTACGCGACTGCTCGCTTCCGATCGTCTACTTCCTCTACGTCCGCGTCGCCTTCATCATCACCATGTCCACCGACGCCGACCGTGCCGTCACCGAGAAAGCTGAGGCCGACAAGAAGGCCGCTGAGGACGCTTCTGCTGCTGCTGTCACCGCGGCAGCGGCTTCTGCATGGCCTATTGGAGGGTATACCGCGTTTATCCCTCTCCTGATAATTTCTGTATTAGCAGTGCTAGCATCATGTGTAGATCTGTCTACTATTTGCGAAGTACGTGCTTGCTTAGATCAGTACCAATATGCTCCTAGTTCTATTAATGCCATGCTAGTCATCTACTTATGGATTAAATTAGTCGAAAAATTGCCTATTTACTCAGCAATCCAAAAACCTATTATGTGTAGGAACTTTTCGGCAAGTGGCTTAGCCGCTGCACTGAAACCGGATAAGTTTACCGGTACGCATTTTAAGCGTTGGCAGACAAAGACCACTTTATGGCTCACGGCTATGAACGTGTTCTGGGTAGCCGGTGTGTCCACTGGAACGATTGCTCCTGAACAGGAGAAGGCGTTCAGGGAGGCAACCACTGTGTTTATCGGAGCTGTTCTTACCGTGATCGGAGATAAACTGGTCGACGCATATTTACATATGCATGTCGCCAAGGACTTGTGGGAGGCGCTCGAATCTAAGTTCGGGGCTGCCGATGCAGGTAGCGAGATGTATATTATAGAGCAGTTCCACGATTACAAGATGGTTGAAAACCGTCCTGTATTGGAGCAGGCTCATGAGATTATATGCATTGTTAAGGAGCTTGAGCTTCTTAAGTGCGAGTTACCGGGCAAATTTGTCGCGGGCTGCATAATCGCTAAGCTCCCCAATTCCTGGAGGAACTTTGCCACCACTCTGAAACATCAGAGGCGTGAATTCTCTGTGGAGGATGTCATTGGCCATCTGAGTGTTGAGCAGAACTCAAGGGCAAAGGACTCGCACGGAAAAGGGGTCGAAGGAACTTCTGTGGCCAATATGGTGCATCAGAAGAACTCCAATTCCCACAAGCCCAGGGGAAAGAACGGTGTCCAACAGACTGCCGACTTTAAGAAGAAGGGTAAGAAGACCTTCAAGAAGAACAAGAAGGATGAGGGCTGCTTTACTTGTGGTTCGACTGAACATTGGGCCAACAAGTGCCCAAACAAGTTTAAGAAGTCAGGACAGGACTCCAAGTCTGTCAACATGATTGTGGGCAACAATGAGAATGGTGCATCTGGGTACGGTAATTTATTTACTGTTTTCTCAGTGTTTCAGCCTACCGATTGGTGGGTGGATACAGGTGCAGGTGTTCATGTGTGTGCTGACATTTCATTGTTCTCTTCTTACCAGGTCACAGGCCACGGGTCCGTATTGATGGGGAATGGCGCGAGTGCTTCTGTTCATTTGGACCCAAGACTGTGGATTGCGTTAATTTGGGCTACGCTAAGAACAGCGTTGGCTATAGATTTCTAGTAGTGAAATCTGAGCTACCTGACCAGAAGGTCGGTACAATCATAGAGTCTAAGGATGCTACATTCTTTGAGGATATTTTTCCTATGAGAGATATGCAAAGCACTTCTAGACAGGAATCTGAGGAGACTCCTGAGCCTGCCATTCCTATGGAATATTATGAACGAACACATGATGAAAATCCCGAGGAGGATGACGAGGAAACCCTTGGTAGGGGCAAGAGACAAAGGACTGCAAAGACCTTTGGTGATGATTTCTTCGTGTACCTCGTGGATGATACTCCCACTTCTATTTTAGAAGCGTATGCCTCTCCAGAAGCTGACTACTGGAAAGATGCGGTCCGTAGCGAGATGGATTCCATCATGGCTAATGGGACATGGGAGATCACTGAGCGTCCCTATGGTTGCAAACCATTGGGATGTAAGTGGGTGTTCAAGAAAAAGCTTAGGCCCGATGGTACGATTGAAAAGTACAAGGCTAGGCTTGTGGCCAAGGGCTATGACCAGAAAGAAGAGGAAGATTTCTTCGATACTTATTCACCTGTGGCTAGACTGACCACCATTCGAGTATTACTCTCGTTGGCGGCCTCACATGGTCTTCTCGTCCATCAAATGGATGTTAAGACGGCTTTTCTGAATGGAGAGCTAAATGAGGAAATCTACATGCAACAGCCAGATGGCTTTGTGATAGATGGTCAGGAAAGGAAGGTGTGTAGGTTGCTGAAATCTTTATATGGTCTGAAGCAAGCACCTAAGCAATGGCATGATAAGTTTAATACAACACTGACATCTGTTGGCTTCGTTGTTAATGAAGCTGACAAATGTGTATACTATCGCCATGGTGGGGGCGAAGGAGTTATATTGTGCCTGTATGTTGATGACATACTGATATTCGGAACAAACCTCAAAGTCATTGAGGAGGTCAAATCGTTTCTGTCTCAGAACTTTGAGATGAAGGACCTTGGTGTGGCTGATGTTATATTGAACATCAAGCTACTGAGAGATAATGAGGGTGGGATCACACTTCTGCAATCCCATTATGTTGAGAAGGTGTTGAGTCGCTTTGGATATTCGGACTGCACACCATCTCAAACACCATATGATCCTAGCGTGTTGATTCGAAAGTCCAAAGGCATGGCTAAAGATCAATTGAGATATTCTCAAATCATTGGTTCACTGATGTACCTAGCGAGCGCAACGAGGCCTGACATCGCGTTTGCTGTGAGCAAACTGAGCCGGTTTGTTTCCAAACCGGGTGATGTACATTGGCATGCTGTTGAAAGAGTTATGCGCTATCTGAAAGGTACTATGAATCATGGACTTCACTATACCGGAAACCCGTCAGTACTTGAAGGGTATAGTGATGCGAATTGGATCTCTGATGCTGATGAGATGAAGGCCACAACTGGGTATATGTTTACTCTTGGAGGTGGCGCTGTTTCCTGGAAGTCTTGCAAGCAAACGATCTTAACGAGATCGACAATGGAAGCAGAATTAACAGCATTAGACACTTCTGGTGTTGAAGCAGGATGGCTTCGAGATCTATTGATGGACTTGCCACTGGTTGATAAACCGGTTCCGGCTATCCTTATGAACTGTGATAATCAGACTGTCATCACCAAGGTGAAGAGTTCAAAGGACAATATGAAGTCCAACAAACACATAAGAATGAGATTAAAAGCTGTCAGAAAATTAAGAAACTCCGGAGTGATAGCGTTGGACTATGTCCATACGGCTAAGAATCTGGCAGATCCCTTTACGAAAGGGCTATCACGTGTAGTGATAGATAGTGCATCGAGGGAGATGGGTATGAGACCCACATGAGTTGCCACGGTGGTAACCCAACCTATGTGATCGGAGATCCCGTGAAGTAGGACCTGGGAAACAAGCCAGTGGTGAACTGAGGAGAGTAACTTTACTAACCCACTCCGTTGGAGATGCAATACTCTCAGAAACTGTATGGAAGGATGACTACTGTCTTAATGTGTTCCAAGGCTTATATGCATAAGCAAGATGCTATCCTACAGAGTGATCTTTGGAGGAACACACCTATGTGAGCCCGACTGCTAGTCACAGTCTATGAGATTGGGGTGATCTCTAGTAAACTCATGAATAGGCCAGGAGTGTGACTTATATGCTCCACCCGAGGGGTCAGTCTTCGGCAGCCCAGTACTAGTAAGACATGTGGTGAAACTTCTTTACGCCAAACTGACAATTCAAGGCATAGTCCATTGTTCAGTTGTGAAGGAATGTAGCTACTTGCTCTAGGTGAAGCTCAACCTTAACAGGTCTTCACTGAAATACTAGTATATCAAAACAGTGTTTGGAACAGAGGACACTATGGGCCCTCGAGATCTGGTGGGGGATTGCTGAAATTTGAGATGGGCTCTAGGCCCATATTGCAATTTCTGAAAAATCTCTAAGGGCCCATGTGGGATATATGGCACTAGGTGTGGTGGGAAGTTTAGTCCCACCTTGGAAGTGGAAGGAGAGTTGGAGTGGTTTATAAGGGTTTCTCTCCTACATGCTATTGGAGCTTGAGAAGAGAAGAGGCCCTCGCGCGCTCCTCCTCCGCCGCCCGCCTCGCCACGCCTCGCCTCGTCACGACGCGCCGCGGGTTGCGGGAATGAGCCGAGCCGAGCTCACACCTACGCGCTTATTTTTGCCAGTCACTAACGGAGAGGTTCTGACAGCAGGGCCACGATCGGAGACGTCGGATCGTGGGCTGTCACGGACTCGGACGTGGGTCAAGCCCACGTCTCTCCACGCGGCTGCGCCTATATAAGCGTGCGCCGTCTCCTAACCCTAGCCGCAACGAACAGATCACATCTGCTCACGCGCACACCCACCGTCGTTCCTTTGCTGCTGCTGCCGCCGGCGACTCCATCCCGTCCGCCGCGTACACGGTCGACGGGAGAGCAGGTCTCCGAAACCACGCCCTTCTGGTTCCTGTACGGGGTGAGGGGCGAATAGGTTTTTGGGCAGCGATTACGCGACTGCTCGCTTCCGATCGTCTACTTCCTCTACGTCCGCGTCGCCTTCATCATCACCATGTCCACCGACGCCGACCGTGCCGTCACCGAGAAAGCTGAGGCCGACAAGAAGGCCGCTGAGGACGCTTCTGCTGCTGCTGTCACCGCGGCAGCGGCTTCTGCATGGCCTATTGGAGGGTATACCGCGTTTATCCCTCTCCTGATAATTTCTGTATTAGCAGTGCTAGCATCATGTGTAGATCTGTCTACTATTTGCGAAGTACGTGCTTGCTTAGATCAGTACCAATATGCTCCTAGTTCTATTAATGCCATGCTAGTCATCTACTTATGGATTAAATTAGTCGAAAAATTGCCTATTTACTCAGCAATCCAAAAACCTATTATGTGTAGGAACTTTTCGGCAAGTGGCTTAGCCGCTGCACTGAAACCGGATAAGTTTACCGGTACGCATTTTAAGCGTTGGCAGACAAAGACCACTTTATGGCTCACGGCTATGAACGTGTTCTGGGTAGCCGGTGTGTCCACTGGAACGATTGCTCCTGAACAGGAGAAGGCGTTCAGGGAGGCAACCACTGTGTTTATCGGAGCTGTTCTTACCGTGATCGGAGATAAACTGGTCGACGCATATTTACATATGCATGTCGCCAAGGACTTGTGGGAGGCGCTCGAATCTAAGTTCGGGGCTGCCGATGCAGGTAGCGAGATGTATATTATAGAGCAGTTCCACGATTACAAGATGGTTGAAAACCGTCCTGTATTGGAGCAGGCTCATGAGATTATATGCATTGTTAAGGAGCTTGAGCTTCTTAAGTGCGAGTTACCGGGCAAATTTGTCGCGGGCTGCATAATCGCTAAGCTCCCCAATTCCTGGAGGAACTTTGCCACCACTCTGAAACATCAGAGGCGTGAATTCTCTGTGGAGGATGTCATTGGCCATCTGAGTGTTGAGCAGAACTCAAGGGCAAAGGACTCGCACGGAAAAGGGGTCGAAGGAACTTCTGTGGCCAATATGGTGCATCAGAAGAACTCCAATTCCCACAAGCCCAGGGGAAAGAACGGTGTCCAACAGACTGCCGACTTTAAGAAGAAGGGTAAGAAGACCTTCAAGAAGAACAAGAAGGATGAGGGCTGCTTTACTTGTGGTTCGACTGAACATTGGGCCAACAAGTGCCCAAACAAGTTTAAGAAGTCAGGACAGGACTCCAAGTCTGTCAACATGATTGTGGGCAACAATGAGAATGGTGCATCTGGGTACGGTAATTTATTTACTGTTTTCTCAGTGTTTCAGCCTACCGATTGGTGGGTGGATACAGGTGCAGGTGTTCATGTGTGTGCTGACATTTCATTGTTCTCTTCTTACCAGGTCACAGGCCACGGGTCCGTATTGATGGGGAATGGCGCGAGTGCTTCTGTTCATTTGGACCCAAGACTGTGGATTGCGTTAATTTGGGCTACGCTAAGAACAGCGTTGGCTATAGATTTCTAGTAGTGAAATCTGAGCTACCTGACCAGAAGGTCGGTACAATCATAGAGTCTAAGGATGCTACATTCTTTGAGGATATTTTTCCTATGAGAGATATGCAAAGCACTTCTAGACAGGAATCTGAGGAGACTCCTGAGCCTGCCATTCCTATGGAATATTATGAACGAACACATGATGAAAATCCCGAGGAGGATGACGAGGAAACCCTTGGTAGGGGCAAGAGACAAAGGACTGCAAAGACCTTTGGTGATGATTTCTTCGTGTACCTCGTGGATGATACTCCCACTTCTATTTTAGAAGCGTATGCCTCTCCAGAAGCTGACTACTGGAAAGATGCGGTCCGTAGCGAGATGGATTCCATCATGGCTAATGGGACATGGGAGATCACTGAGCGTCCCTATGGTTGCAAACCATTGGGATGTAAGTGGGTGTTCAAGAAAAAGCTTAGGCCCGATGGTACGATTGAAAAGTACAAGGCTAGGCTTGTGGCCAAGGGCTATGACCAGAAAGAAGAGGAAGATTTCTTCGATACTTATTCACCTGTGGCTAGACTGACCACCATTCGAGTATTACTCTCGTTGGCGGCCTCACATGGTCTTCTCGTCCATCAAATGGATGTTAAGACGGCTTTTCTGAATGGAGAGCTAAATGAGGAAATCTACATGCAACAGCCAGATGGCTTTGTGATAGATGGTCAGGAAAGGAAGGTGTGTAGGTTGCTGAAATCTTTATATGGTCTGAAGCAAGCACCTAAGCAATGGCATGATAAGTTTAATACAACACTGACATCTGTTGGCTTCGTTGTTAATGAAGCTGACAAATGTGTATACTATCGCCATGGTGGGGGCGAAGGAGTTATATTGTGCCTGTATGTTGATGACATACTGATATTCGGAACAAACCTCAAAGTCATTGAGGAGGTCAAATCGTTTCTGTCTCAGAACTTTGAGATGAAGGACCTTGGTGTGGCTGATGTTATATTGAACATCAAGCTACTGAGAGATAATGAGGGTGGGATCACACTTCTGCAATCCCATTATGTTGAGAAGGTGTTGAGTCGCTTTGGATATTCGGACTGCACACCATCTCAAACACCATATGATCCTAGCGTGTTGATTCGAAAGTCCAAAGGCATGGCTAAAGATCAATTGAGATATTCTCAAATCATTGGTTCACTGATGTACCTAGCGAGCGCAACGAGGCCTGACATCGCGTTTGCTGTGAGCAAACTGAGCCGGTTTGTTTCCAAACCGGGTGATGTACATTGGCATGCTGTTGAAAGAGTTATGCGCTATCTGAAAGGTACTATGAATCATGGACTTCACTATACCGGAAACCCGTCAGTACTTGAAGGGTATAGTGATGCGAATTGGATCTCTGATGCTGATGAGATGAAGGCCACAACTGGGTATATGTTTACTCTTGGAGGTGGCGCTGTTTCCTGGAAGTCTTGCAAGCAAACGATCTTAACGAGATCGACAATGGAAGCAGAATTAACAGCATTAGACACTTCTGGTGTTGAAGCAGGATGGCTTCGAGATCTATTGATGGACTTGCCACTGGTTGATAAACCGGTTCCGGCTATCCTTATGAACTGTGATAATCAGACTGTCATCACCAAGGTGAAGAGTTCAAAGGACAATATGAAGTCCAACAAACACATAAGAATGAGATTAAAAGCTGTCAGAAAATTAAGAAACTCCGGAGTGATAGCGTTGGACTATGTCCATACGGCTAAGAATCTGGCAGATCCCTTTACGAAAGGGCTATCACGTGTAGTGATAGATAGTGCATCGAGGGAGATGGGTATGAGACCCACATGAGTTGCCACGGTGGTAACCCAACCTATGTGATCGGAGATCCCGTGAAGTAGGACCTGGGAAACAAGCCAGTGGTGAACTGAGGAGAGTAACTTTACTAACCCACTCCGTTGGAGATGCAATACTCTCAGAAACTGTATGGAAGGATGACTACTGTCTTAATGTGTTCCAAGGCTTATATGCATAAGCAAGATGCTATCCTACAGAGTGATCTTTGGAGGAACACACCTATGTGAGCCCGACTGCTAGTCACAGTCTATGAGATTGGGGTGATCTCTAGTAAACTCATGAATAGGCCAGGAGTGTGACTTATATGCTCCACCCGAGGGGTCAGTCTTCGGCAGCCCAGTACTAGTAAGACATGTGGTGAAACTTCTTTACGCCAAACTGACAATTCAAGGCATAGTCCATTGTTCAGTTGTGAAGGAATGTAGCTACTTGCTCTAGGTGAAGCTCAACCTTAACAGGTCTTCACTGAAATACTAGTATATCAAAACAGTGTTTGGAACAGAGGACACTATGGGCCCTCGAGATCTGGTGGGGGATTGCTGAAATTTGAGATGGGCTCTAGGCCCATATTGCAATTTCTGAAAAATCTCTAAGGGCCCATGTGGGATATATGGCACTAGGTGTGGTGGGAAGTTTAGTCCCACCTTGGAAGTGGAAGGAGAGTTGGAGTGGTTTATAAGGGTTTCTCTCCTACATGCTATTGGAGCTTGAGAAGAGAAGAGGCCCTCGCGCGCTCCTCCTCCGCCGCCCGCCTCGCCACGCCTCGCCTCGTCACGACGCGCCGCGGGTTGCGGGAATGAGCCGAGCCGAGCTCACACCTACGCGCTTATTTTTGCCAGTCACTAACGGAGAGGTTCTGACAGCAGGGCCACGATCGGAGACGTCGGATCGTGGGCTGTCACGGACTCGGACGTGGGTCAAGCCCACGTCTCTCCACGCGGCTGCGCCTATATAAGCGTGCGCCGTCTCCTAACCCTAGCCGCAACGAACAGATCACATCTGCTCACGCGCACACCCACCGTCGTTCCTTTGCTGCTGCTGCCGCCGGCGACTCCATCCCGTCCGCCGCGTACACGGTCGACGGGAGAGCAGGTCTCCGAAACCACGCCCTTCTGGTTCCTGTACGGGGTGAGGGGCGAATAGGTTTTTGGGCAGCGATTACGCGACTGCTCGCTTCCGATCGTCTACTTCCTCTACGTCCGCGTCGCCTTCATCATCACCATGTCCACCGACGCCGACCGTGCCGTCACCGAGAAAGCTGAGGCCGACAAGAAGGCCGCTGAGGACGCTTCTGCTGCTGCTGTCACCGCGGCAGCGGCTTCTGCATGGCCTATTGGAGGGTATACCGCGTTTATCCCTCTCCTGATAATTTCTGTATTAGCAGTGCTAGCATCATGTGTAGATCTGTCTACTATTTGCGAAGTACGTGCTTGCTTAGATCAGTACCAATATGCTCCTAGTTCTATTAATGCCATGCTAGTCATCTACTTATGGATTAAATTAGTCGAAAAATTGCCTATTTACTCAGCAATCCAAAAACCTATTATGTGTAGGAACTTTTCGGCAAGTGGCTTAGCCGCTGCACTGAAACCGGATAAGTTTACCGGTACGCATTTTAAGCGTTGGCAGACAAAGACCACTTTATGGCTCACGGCTATGAACGTGTTCTGGGTAGCCGGTGTGTCCACTGGAACGATTGCTCCTGAACAGGAGAAGGCGTTCAGGGAGGCAACCACTGTGTTTATCGGAGCTGTTCTTACCGTGATCGGAGATAAACTGGTCGACGCATATTTACATATGCATGTCGCCAAGGACTTGTGGGAGGCGCTCGAATCTAAGTTCGGGGCTGCCGATGCAGGTAGCGAGATGTATATTATAGAGCAGTTCCACGATTACAAGATGGTTGAAAACCGTCCTGTATTGGAGCAGGCTCATGAGATTATATGCATTGTTAAGGAGCTTGAGCTTCTTAAGTGCGAGTTACCGGGCAAATTTGTCGCGGGCTGCATAATCGCTAAGCTCCCCAATTCCTGGAGGAACTTTGCCACCACTCTGAAACATCAGAGGCGTGAATTCTCTGTGGAGGATGTCATTGGCCATCTGAGTGTTGAGCAGAACTCAAGGGCAAAGGACTCGCACGGAAAAGGGGTCGAAGGAACTTCTGTGGCCAATATGGTGCATCAGAAGAACTCCAATTCCCACAAGCCCAGGGGAAAGAACGGTGTCCAACAGACTGCCGACTTTAAGAAGAAGGGTAAGAAGACCTTCAAGAAGAACAAGAAGGATGAGGGCTGCTTTACTTGTGGTTCGACTGAACATTGGGCCAACAAGTGCCCAAACAAGTTTAAGAAGTCAGGACAGGACTCCAAGTCTGTCAACATGATTGTGGGCAACAATGAGAATGGTGCATCTGGGTACGGTAATTTATTTACTGTTTTCTCAGTGTTTCAGCCTACCGATTGGTGGGTGGATACAGGTGCAGGTGTTCATGTGTGTGCTGACATTTCATTGTTCTCTTCTTACCAGGTCACAGGCCACGGGTCCGTATTGATGGGGAATGGCGCGAGTGCTTCTGTTCATTTGGACCCAAGACTGTGGATTGCGTTAATTTGGGCTACGCTAAGAACAGCGTTGGCTATAGATTTCTAGTAGTGAAATCTGAGCTACCTGACCAGAAGGTCGGTACAATCATAGAGTCTAAGGATGCTACATTCTTTGAGGATATTTTTCCTATGAGAGATATGCAAAGCACTTCTAGACAGGAATCTGAGGAGACTCCTGAGCCTGCCATTCCTATGGAATATTATGAACGAACACATGATGAAAATCCCGAGGAGGATGACGAGGAAACCCTTGGTAGGGGCAAGAGACAAAGGACTGCAAAGACCTTTGGTGATGATTTCTTCGTGTACCTCGTGGATGATACTCCCACTTCTATTTTAGAAGCGTATGCCTCTCCAGAAGCTGACTACTGGAAAGATGCGGTCCGTAGCGAGATGGATCCCATCATGGCTAATGGGACATGGGAGATCACTGAGCGTCCCTATGGTTGCAAACCATTGGGATGTAAGTGGGTGTTCAAGAAAAAGCTTAGGCCCGATGGTACGATTGAAAAGTACAAGGCTAGGCTTGTGGCCAAGGGCTATGACCAGAAAGAAGAGGAAGATTTCTTCGATACTTATTCACCTGTGGCTAGACTGACCACCATTCGAGTATTACTCTCGTTGGCGGCCTCACATGGTCTTCTCGTCCATCAAATGGATGTTAAGACGGCTTTTCTGAATGGAGAGCTAAATGAGGAAATCTACATGCAACAGCCAGATGGCTTTGTGATAGATGGTCAGGAAAGGAAGGTGTGTAGGTTGCTGAAATCTTTATATGGTCTGAAGCAAGCACCTAAGCAATGGCATGATAAGTTTAATACAACACTGACATCTGTTGGCTTCGTTGTTAATGAAGCTGACAAATGTGTATACTATCGCCATGGTGGGGGCGAAGGAGTTATATTGTGCCTGTATGTTGATGACATACTGATATTCGGAACAAACCTCAAAGTCATTGAGGAGGTCAAATCGTTTCTGTCTCAGAACTTTGAGATGAAGGACCTTGGTGTGGCTGATGTTATATTGAACATCAAGCTACTGAGAGATAATGAGGGTGGGATCACACTTCTGCAATCCCATTATGTTGAGAAGGTGTTGAGTCGCTTTGGATATTCGGACTGCACACCATCTCAAACACCATATGATCCTAGCGTGTTGATTCGAAAGTCCAAAGGCATGGCTAAAGATCAATTGAGATATTCTCAAATCATTGGTTCACTGATGTACCTAGCGAGCGCAACGAGGCCTGACATCGCGTTTGCTGTGAGCAAACTGAGCCGGTTTGTTTCCAAACCGGGTGATGTACATTGGCATGCTGTTGAAAGAGTTATGCGCTATCTGAAAGGTACTATGAATCATGGACTTCACTATACCGGAAACCCGTCAGTACTTGAAGGGTATAGTGATGCGAATTGGATCTCTGATGCTGATGAGATGAAGGCCACAACTGGGTATATGTTTACTCTTGGAGGTGGCGCTGTTTCCTGGAAGTCTTGCAAGCAAACGATCTTAACGAGATCGACAATGGAAGCAGAATTAACAGCATTAGACACTTCTGGTGTTGAAGCAGGATGGCTTCGAGATCTATTGATGGACTTGCCACTGGTTGATAAACCGGTTCCGGCTATCCTTATGAACTGTGATAATCAGACTGTCATCACCAAGGTGAAGAGTTCAAAGGACAATATGAAGTCCAACAAACACATAAGAATGAGATTAAAAGCTGTCAGAAAATTAAGAAACTCCGGAGTGATAGCGTTGGACTATGTCCATACGGCTAAGAATCTGGCAGATCCCTTTACGAAAGGGCTATCACGTGTAGTGATAGATAGTGCATCGAGGGAGATGGGTATGAGACCCACATGAGTTGCCACGGTGGTAACCCAACCTATGTGATCGGAGATCCCGTGAAGTAGGACCTGGGAAACAAGCCAGTGGTGAACTGAGGAGAGTAACTTTACTAACCCACTCCGTTGGAGATGCAATACTCTCAGAAACTGTATGGAAGGATGACTACTGTCTTAATGTGTTCCAAGGCTTATATGCATAAGCAAGATGCTATCCTACAGAGTGATCTTTGGAGGAACACACCTATGTGAGCCCGACTGCTAGTCACAGTCTATGAGATTGGGGTGATCTCTAGTAAACTCATGAATAGGCCAGGAGTGTGACTTATATGCTCCACCCGAGGGGTCAGTCTTCGGCAGCCCAGTACTAGTAAGACATGTGGTGAAACTTCTTTACGCCAAACTGACAATTCAAGGCATAGTCCATTGTTCAGTTGTGAAGGAATGTAGCTACTTGCTCTAGGTGAAGCTCAACCTTAACAGGTCTTCACTGAAATACTAGTATATCAAAACAGTGTTTGGAACAGAGGACACTATGGGCCCTCGAGATCTGGTGGGGGATTGCTGAAATTTGAGATGGGCTCTAGGCCCATATTGCAATTTCTGAAAAATCTCTAAGGGCCCATGTGGGATATATGGCACTAGGTGTGGTGGGAAGTTTAGTCCCACCTTGGAAGTGGAAGGAGAGTTGGAGTGGTTTATAAGGGTTTCTCTCCTACATGCTATTGGAGCTTGAGAAGAGAAGAGGCCCTCGCGCGCTCCTCCTCCGCCGCCCGCCTCGCCACGCCTCGCCTCGTCACGACGCGCCGCGGGTTGCGGGAATGAGCCGAGCCGAGCTCACACCTACGCGCTTATTTTTGCCAGTCACTAACGGAGAGGTTCTGACAGCAGGGCCACGATCGGAGACGTCGGATCGTGGGCTGTCACGGACTCGGACGTGGGTCAAGCCCACGTCTCTCCACGCGGCTGCGCCTATATAAGCGTGCGCCGTCTCCTAACCCTAGCCGCAACGAACAGATCACATCTGCTCACGCGCACACCCACCGTCGTTCCTTTGCTGCTGCTGCCGCCGGCGACTCCATCCCGTCCGCCGCGTACACGGTCGACGGGAGAGCAGGTCTCCGAAACCACGCCCTTCTGGTTCCTGTACGGGGTGAGGGGCGAATAGGTTTTTGGGCAGCGATTACGCGACTGCTCGCTTCCGATCGTCTACTTCCTCTACGTCCGCGTCGCCTTCATCATCACCATGTCCACCGACGCCGACCGTGCCGTCACCGAGAAAGCTGAGGCCGACAAGAAGGCCGCTGAGGACGCTTCTGCTGCTGCTGTCACCGCGGCAGCGGCTTCTGCATGGCCTATTGGAGGGTATACCGCGTTTATCCCTCTCCTGATAATTTCTGTATTAGCAGTGCTAGCATCATGTGTAGATCTGTCTACTATTTGCGAAGTACGTGCTTGCTTAGATCAGTACCAATATGCTCCTAGTTCTATTAATGCCATGCTAGTCATCTACTTATGGATTAAATTAGTCGAAAAATTGCCTATTTACTCAGCAATCCAAAAACCTATTATGTGTAGGAACTTTTCGGCAAGTGGCTTAGCCGCTGCACTGAAACCGGATAAGTTTACCGGTACGCATTTTAAGCGTTGGCAGACAAAGACCACTTTATGGCTCACGGCTATGAACGTGTTCTGGGTAGCCGGTGTGTCCACTGGAACGATTGCTCCTGAACAGGAGAAGGCGTTCAGGGAGGCAACCACTGTGTTTATCGGAGCTGTTCTTACCGTGATCGGAGATAAACTGGTCGACGCATATTTACATATGCATGTCGCCAAGGACTTGTGGGAGGCGCTCGAATCTAAGTTCGGGGCTGCCGATGCAGGTAGCGAGATGTATATTATAGAGCAGTTCCACGATTACAAGATGGTTGAAAACCGTCCTGTATTGGAGCAGGCTCATGAGATTATATGCATTGTTAAGGAGCTTGAGCTTCTTAAGTGCGAGTTACCGGGCAAATTTGTCGCGGGCTGCATAATCGCTAAGCTCCCCAATTCCTGGAGGAACTTTGCCACCACTCTGAAACATCAGAGGCGTGAATTCTCTGTGGAGGATGTCATTGGCCATCTGAGTGTTGAGCAGAACTCAAGGGCAAAGGACTCGCACGGAAAAGGGGTCGAAGGAACTTCTGTGGCCAATATGGTGCATCAGAAGAACTCCAATTCCCACAAGCCCAGGGGAAAGAACGGTGTCCAACAGACTGCCGACTTTAAGAAGAAGGGTAAGAAGACCTTCAAGAAGAACAAGAAGGATGAGGGCTGCTTTACTTGTGGTTCGACTGAACATTGGGCCAACAAGTGCCCAAACAAGTTTAAGAAGTCAGGACAGGACTCCAAGTCTGTCAACATGATTGTGGGCAACAATGAGAATGGTGCATCTGGGTACGGTAATTTATTTACTGTTTTCTCAGTGTTTCAGCCTACCGATTGGTGGGTGGATACAGGTGCAGGTGTTCATGTGTGTGCTGACATTTCATTGTTCTCTTCTTACCAGGTCACAGGCCACGGGTCCGTATTGATGGGGAATGGCGCGAGTGCTTCTGTTCATTTGGACCCAAGACTGTGGATTGCGTTAATTTGGGCTACGCTAAGAACAGCGTTGGCTATAGATTTCTAGTAGTGAAATCTGAGCTACCTGACCAGAAGGTCGGTACAATCATAGAGTCTAAGGATGCTACATTCTTTGAGGATATTTTTCCTATGAGAGATATGCAAAGCACTTCTAGACAGGAATCTGAGGAGACTCCTGAGCCTGCCATTCCTATGGAATATTATGAACGAACACATGATGAAAATCCCGAGGAGGATGACGAGGAAACCCTTGGTAGGGGCAAGAGACAAAGGACTGCAAAGACCTTTGGTGATGATTTCTTCGTGTACCTCGTGGATGATACTCCCACTTCTATTTTAGAAGCGTATGCCTCTCCAGAAGCTGACTACTGGAAAGATGCGGTCCGTAGCGAGATGGATTCCATCATGGCTAATGGGACATGGGAGATCACTGAGCGTCCCTATGGTTGCAAACCATTGGGATGTAAGTGGGTGTTCAAGAAAAAGCTTAGGCCCGATGGTACGATTGAAAAGTACAAGGCTAGGCTTGTGGCCAAGGGCTATGACCAGAAAGAAGAGGAAGATTTCTTCGATACTTATTCACCTGTGGCTAGACTGACCACCATTCGAGTATTACTCTCGTTGGCGGCCTCACATGGTCTTCTCGTCCATCAAATGGATGTTAAGACGGCTTTTCTGAATGGAGAGCTAAATGAGGAAATCTACATGCAACAGCCAGATGGCTTTGTGATAGATGGTCAGGAAAGGAAGGTGTGTAGGTTGCTGAAATCTTTATATGGTCTGAAGCAAGCACCTAAGCAATGGCATGATAAGTTTAATACAACACTGACATCTGTTGGCTTCGTTGTTAATGAAGCTGACAAATGTGTATACTATCGCCATGGTGGGGGCGAAGGAGTTATATTGTGCCTGTATGTTGATGACATACTGATATTCGGAACAAACCTCAAAGTCATTGAGGAGGTCAAATCGTTTCTGTCTCAGAACTTTGAGATGAAGGACCTTGGTGTGGCTGATGTTATATTGAACATCAAGCTACTGAGAGATAATGAGGGTGGGATCACACTTCTGCAATCCCATTATGTTGAGAAGGTGTTGAGTCGCTTTGGATATTCGGACTGCACACCATCTCAAACACCATATGATCCTAGCGTGTTGATTCGAAAGTCCAAAGGCATGGCTAAAGATCAATTGAGATATTCTCAAATCATTGGTTCACTGATGTACCTAGCGAGCGCAACGAGGCCTGACATCGCGTTTGCTGTGAGCAAACTGAGCCGGTTTGTTTCCAAACCGGGTGATGTACATTGGCATGCTGTTGAAAGAGTTATGCGCTATCTGAAAGGTACTATGAATCATGGACTTCACTATACCGGAAACCCGTCAGTACTTGAAGGGTATAGTGATGCGAATTGGATCTCTGATGCTGATGAGATGAAGGCCACAACTGGGTATATGTTTACTCTTGGAGGTGGCGCTGTTTCCTGGAAGTCTTGCAAGCAAACGATCTTAACGAGATCGACAATGGAAGCAGAATTAACAGCATTAGACACTTCTGGTGTTGAAGCAGGATGGCTTCGAGATCTATTGATGGACTTGCCACTGGTTGATAAACCGGTTCCGGCTATCCTTATGAACTGTGATAATCAGACTGTCATCACCAAGGTGAAGAGTTCAAAGGACAATATGAAGTCCAACAAACACATAAGAATGAGATTAAAAGCTGTCAGAAAATTAAGAAACTCCGGAGTGATAGCGTTGGACTATGTCCATACGGCTAAGAATCTGGCAGATCCCTTTACGAAAGGGCTATCACGTGTAGTGATAGATAGTGCATCGAGGGAGATGGGTATGAGACCCACATGAGTTGCCACGGTGGTAACCCAACCTATGTGATCGGAGATCCCGTGAAGTAGGACCTGGGAAACAAGCCAGTGGTGAACTGAGGAGAGTAACTTTACTAACCCACTCCGTTGGAGATGCAATACTCTCAGAAACTGTATGGAAGGATGACTACTGTCTTAATGTGTTCCAAGGCTTATATGCATAAGCAAGATGCTATCCTACAGAGTGATCTTTGGAGGAACACACCTATGTGAGCCCGACTGCTAGTCACAGTCTATGAGATTGGGGTGATCTCTAGTAAACTCATGAATAGGCCAGGAGTGTGACTTATATGCTCCACCCGAGGGGTCAGTCTTCGGCAGCCCAGTACTAGTAAGACATGTGGTGAAACTTCTTTACGCCAAACTGACAATTCAAGGCATAGTCCATTGTTCAGTTGTGAAGGAATGTAGCTACTTGCTCTAGGTGAAGCTCAACCTTAACAGGTCTTCACTGAAATACTAGTATATCAAAACAGTGTTTGGAACAGAGGACACTATGGGCCCTCGAGATCTGGTGGGGGATTGCTGAAATTTGAGATGGGCTCTAGGCCCATATTGCAATTTCTGAAAAATCTCTAAGGGCCCATGTGGGATATATGGCACTAGGTGTGGTGGGAAGTTTAGTCCC
Organism: Triticum timopheevii; assembly: GCA_963921465.1. Lineage (NCBI taxonomy): Eukaryota > Viridiplantae > Streptophyta > Magnoliopsida > Poales > Poaceae > Triticum > Triticum timopheevii. Next base: position 115,202,760 of record OY997270.1, read on the forward strand.
ACCTTGGAAGTGGAAGGAGAGTTGGAGTGGTTTATAAGGGTTTCTCTCCTACATGCTATTGGAGCTTGAGAAGAGAAGAGGCCCTCGCGCGCTCCTCCTCCGCCGCCCGCCTCGCCACGCCTCGCCTCGTCACGACGCGCCGCGGGTTGCGGGAATGAGCCGAGCCGAGCTCACACCTACGCGCTTATTTTTGCCAGTCACTAACGGAGAGGTTCTGACAGCAGGGCCACGATCGGAGACGTCGGATCGTGGGCTGTCACGGACTCGGACGTGGGTCAAGCCCACGTCTCTCCACGCGGCTGCGCCTATATAAGCGTGCGCCGTCTCCTAACCCTAGCCGCAACGAACAGATCACATCTGCTCACGCGCACACCCACCGTCGTTCCTTTGCTGCTGCTGCCGCCGGCGACTCCATCCCGTCCGCCGCGTACACGGTCGACGGGAGAGCAGGTCTCCGAAACCACGCCCTTCTGGTTCCTGTACGGGGTGAGGGGCGAATAGGTTTTTGGGCAGCGATTACGCGACTGCTCGCTTCCGATCGTCTACTTCCTCTACGTCCGCGTCGCCTTCATCATCACCATGTCCACCGACGCCGACCGTGCCGTCACCGAGAAAGCTGAGGCCGACAAGAAGGCCGCTGAGGACGCTTCTGCTGCTGCTGTCACCGCGGCAGCGGCTTCTGCATGGCCTATTGGAGGGTATACCGCGTTTATCCCTCTCCTGATAATTTCTGTATTAGCAGTGCTAGCATCATGTGTAGATCTGTCTACTATTTGCGAAGTACGTGCTTGCTTAGATCAGTACCAATATGCTCCTAGTTCTATTAATGCCATGCTAGTCATCTACTTATGGATTAAATTAGTCGAAAAATTGCCTATTTACTCAGCAATCCAAAAACCTATTATGTGTAGGAACTTTTCGGCAAGTGGCTTAGCCGCGTTAATTTGGGCTACGCTAAGAACAGCGTTGGCTATAGATTTCTAGTAGTGAAATCTGAGCTACCTGACCAGAAGGTCGGTACAATCATAGAGTCTAAGGATGCTACATTCTTTGAGGATATTTTTCCTATGAGAGATATGCAAAGCACTTCTAGACAGGAATCTGAGGAGACTCCTGAGCCTGCCATTCCTATGGAATATTATGAACGAACACATGATGAAAATCCCGAGGAGGATGACGAGGAAACCCTTGGTAGGGGCAAGAGACAAAGGACTGCAAAGACCTTTGGTGATGATTTCTTCGTGTACCTCGTGGATGATACTCCCACTTCTATTTTAGAAGCGTATGCCTCTCCAGAAGCTGACTACTGGAAAGATGCGGTCCGTAGCGAGATGGATTCCATCATGGCTAATGGGACATGGGAGATCACTGAGCGTCCCTATGGTTGCAAACCATTGGGATGTAAGTGGGTGTTCAAGAAAAAGCTTAGGCCCGATGGTACGATTGAAAAGTACAAGGCTAGGCTTGTGGCCAAGGGCTATGACCAGAAAGAAGAGGAAGATTTCTTCGATACTTATTCACCTGTGGCTAGACTGACCACCATTCGAGTATTACTCTCGTTGGCGGCCTCACATGGTCTTCTCGTCCATCAAATGGATGTTAAGACGGCTTTTCTGAATGGAGAGCTAAATGAGGAAATCTACATGCAACAGCCAGATGGCTTTGTGATAGATGGTCAGGAAAGGAAGGTGTGTAGGTTGCTGAAATCTTTATATGGTCTGAAGCAAGCACCTAAGCAATGGCATGATAAGTTTAATACAACACTGACATCTGTTGGCTTCGTTGTTAATGAAGCTGACAAATGTGTATACTATCGCCATGGTGGGGGCGAAGGAGTTATATTGTGCCTGTATGTTGATGACATACTGATATTCGGAACAAACCTCAAAGTCATTGAGGAGGTCAAATCATTTCTGTCTCAGAACTTTGAGATGAAGGACCTTGGTGTGGCTGATGTTATATTGAACATCAAGCTACTGAGAGATAATGAGGGTGGGATCACACTTCTGCAATCCCATTATGTTGAGAAGGTGTTGAGTCGCTTTGGATATTCGGACTGCACACCATCTCAAACACCATATGATCCTAGCGTGTTGATTCGAAAGTCCAAAGGCATGGCTAAAGATCAATTGAGATATTCTCAAATCATTGGTTCACTGATGTACCTAGCGAGCGCAACAAGGCCTGACATCGCGTTTGCTGTGAGCAAACTGAGCCGGTTTGTTTCCAAACCGGGTGATGTACATTGGCATGCTGTTGAAAGAGTTATGCGCTATCTGAAAGGTACTATGAATCATGGACTTCACTATACCGGAAACCCGTCAGTACTTGAAGGGTATAGTGATGCGAATTGGATCTCTGATGCTGATGAGATGAAGGCCACAACTGGGTATATGTTTACTCTTGGAGGTGGCGCTGTTTCCTGGAAGTCTTGCAAGCAAACGATCTTAACGAGATCGACAATGGAAGCAGAATTAACAGCATTAGACACTTCTGGTGTTGAAGCAGGATGGCTTCGAGATCTATTGATGGACTTGCCACTGGTTGATAAACCGGTTCCGGCTATCCTTATGAACTGTGATAATCAGACTGTCATCACCAAGGTGAAGAGTTCAAAGGACAATATGAAGTCCAACAAACACATAAGAATGAGATTAAAAGCTGTCAGAAAATTAAGAAACTCCGGAGTGATAGCGTTGGACTATGTCCATACGGCTAAGAATCTGGCAGATCCCTTTACGAAAGGGCTATCACGTGTAGTGATAGATAGTGCATCGAGGGAGATGGGTATGAGACCCACATGAGTTGCCACGGTGGTAACCCAACCTATGTGATCGGAGATCCCGTGAAGTAGGACCTGGGAAACAAGCCAGTGGTGAACTGAGGAGAGTAACTTTACTAACCCACTCCGTTGGAGATGCAATACTCTCAGAAACTGTATGGAAGGATGACTACTGTCTTAATGTGTTCCAAGGCTTATATGCATAAGCAAGATGCTATCCTACAGAGTGATCTTTGGAGGAACACACCTATGTGAGCCCGACTGCTAGTCACAGTCTATGAGATTGGGGTGATCTCTAGTAAACTCATGAATAGGCCAGGAGTGTGACTTATATGCTCCACCCGAGGGGTCAGTCTTCGGCAGCCCAGTACTAGTAAGACATGTGGTGAAACTTCTTTACGCCAAACTGACAATTCAAGGCATAGTCCATTGTTCAGTTGTGAAGGAATGTAGCTACTTGCTCTAGGTGAAGCTCAACCTTAACAGGTCTTCACTGAAATACTAGTATATCAAAACAGTGTTTGGAACAGAGGACACTATGGGCCCTCGAGATCTGGTGGGGGATTGCTGAAATTTGAGATGGGCTCTAGGCCCATATTGCAATTTCTGAAAAATCTCTAAGGGCCCATGTGGGATATATGGCACTAGGTGTGGTGGGAAGTTTAGTCCCACCTTGGAAGTGGAAGGAGAGTTGGAGTGGTTTATAAGGGTTTCTCTCCTACATGCTATTGGAGCTTGAGAAGAGAAGAGGCCCTCGCGCGCTCCTCCTCCGCCGCCCGCCTCGCCACGCCTCGCCTCGTCACGACGCGCCGCGGGTTGCGGGAATGAGCCGAGCCGAGCTCACACCTACGCGCTTATTTTTGCCAGTCACTAACGGAGAGGTTCTGACAGCAGGGCCACGATCGGAGACGTCGGATCGTGGGCTGTCACGGACTCGGACGTGGGTCAAGCCCACGTCTCTCCACGCGGCTGCGCCTATATAAGCGTGCGCCGTCTCCTAACCCTAGCCGCAACGAACAGATCACATCTGCTCACGCGCACACCCACCGTCGTTCCTTTGCTGCTGCTGCCGCCGGCGACTCCATCCCGTCCGCCGCGTACACGGTCGACGGGAGAGCAGGTCTCCGAAACCACGCCCTTCTGGTTCCTGTACGGGGTGAGGGGCGAATAGGTTTTTGGGCAGCGATTACGCGACTGCTCGCTTCCGATCGTCTACTTCCTCTACGTCCGCGTCGCCTTCATCATCACCATGTCCACCGACGCCGACCGTGCCGTCACCGAGAAAGCTGAGGCCGACAAGAAGGCCGCTGAGGACGCTTCTGCTGCTGCTGTCACCGCGGCAGCGGCTTCTGCATGGCCTATTGGAGGGTATACCGCGTTTATCCCTCTCCTGATAATTTCTGTATTAGCAGTGCTAGCATCATGTGTAGATCTGTCTACTATTTGCGAAGTACGTGCTTGCTTAGATCAGTACCAATATGCTCCTAGTTCTATTAATGCCATGCTAGTCATCTACTTATGGATTAAATTAGTCGAAAAATTGCCTATTTACTCAGCAATCCAAAAACCTATTATGTGTAGGAACTTTTCGGCAGGTGGCTTAGCCGCTGCACTGAAACCGGATAAGTTTACCGGTACGCATTTTAAGCGTTGGCAGACAAAGACCACTTTATGGCTCACGGCTATGAACGTGTTCTGGGTAGCCGGTGTGTCCACTGGAACGATTGCTCCTGAACAGGAGAAGGCGTTCAGGGAGGCAACCACTGTGTTTATCGGAGCTGTTCTTACCGTGATCGGAGATAAACTGGTCGACGCATATTTACATATGCATGTCGCCAAGGACTTGTGGGAGGCGCTCGAATCTAAGTTCGGGGCTGCCGATGCAGGTAGCGAGATGTATATTATAGAGCAGTTCCACGATTACAAGATGGTTGAAAACCGTCCTGTATTGGAGCAGGCTCATGAGATTATATGCATTGTTAAGGAGCTTGAGCTTCTTAAGTGCGAGTTACCGGGCAAATTTGTCGCGGGCTGCATAATCGCTAAGCTCCCCAATTCCTGGAGGAACTTTGCCACCACTCTGAAACATCAGAGGCGTGAATTCTCTGTGGAGGATGTCATTGGCCATCTGAGTGTTGAGCAGAACTCAAGGGCAAAGGACTCGCACGGAAAAGGGGTCGAAGGAACTTCTGTGGCCAATATGGTGCATCAGAAGAACTCCAATTCCCACAAGCCCAGGGGAAAGAACGGTGTCCAACAGACTGCCGACTTTAAGAAGAAGGGTAAGAAGACCTTCAAGAAGAACAAGAAGGATGAGGGCTGCTTTACTTGTGGTTCGACTGAACATTGGGCCAACAAGTGCCCAAACAAGTTTAAGAAGTCAGGACAGGACTCCAAGTCTGTCAACATGATTGTGGGCAACAATGAGAATGGTGCATCTGGGTACGGTAATTTATTTACTGTTTTCTCAGTGTTTCAGCCTACCGATTGGTGGGTGGATACAGGTGCAGGTGTTCATGTGTGTGCTGACATTTCATTGTTCTCTTCTTACCAGGTCACAGGCCACGGGTCCGTATTGATGGGGAATGGCGCGAGTGCTTCTGTTCATTTGGACCCAAGACTGTGGATTGCGTTAATTTGGGCTACGCTAAGAACAGCGTTGGCTATAGATTTCTAGTAGTGAAATCTGAGCTACCTGACCAGAAGGTCGGTACAATCATAGAGTCTAAGGATGCTACATTCTTTGAGGATATTTTTCCTATGAGAGATATGCAAAGCACTTCTAGACAGGAATCTGAGGAGACTCCTGAGCCTGCCATTCCTATGGAATATTATGAACGAACACATGATGAAAATCCCGAGGAGGATGACGAGGAAACCCTTGGTAGGGGCAAGAGACAAAGGACTGCAAAGACCTTTGGTGATGATTTCTTCGTGTACCTCGTGGATGATACTCCCACTTCTATTTTAGAAGCGTATGCCTCTCCAGAAGCTGACTACTGGAAAGATGCGGTCCGTAGCGAGATGGATTCCATCATGGCTAATGGGACATGGGAGATCACTGAGCGTCCCTATGGTTGCAAACCATTGGGATGTAAGTGGGTGTTCAAGAAAAAGCTTAGGCCCGATGGTACGATTGAAAAGTACAAGGCTAGGCTTGTGGCCAAGGGCTATGACCAGAAAGAAGAGGAAGATTTCTTCGATACTTATTCACCTGTGGCTAGACTGACCACCATTCGAGTATTACTCTCGTTGGCGGCCTCACATGGTCTTCTCGTCCATCAAATGGATGTTAAGACGGCTTTTCTGAATGGAGAGCTAAATGAGGAAATCTACATGCAACAGCCAGATGGCTTTGTGATAGATGGTCAGGAAAGGAAGGTGTGTAGGTTGCTGAAATCTTTATATGGTCTGAAGCAAGCACCTAAGCAATGGCATGATAAGTTTAATACAACACTGACATCTGTTGGCTTCGTTGTTAATGAAGCTGACAAATGTGTATACTATCGCCATGGTGGGGGCGAAGGAGTTATATTGTGCCTGTATGTTGATGACATACTGATATTCGGAACAAACCTCAAAGTCATTGAGGAGGTCAAATCGTTTCTGTCTCAGAACTTTGAGATGAAGGACCTTGGTGTGGCTGATGTTATATTGAACATCAAGCTACTGAGAGATAATGAGGGTGGGATCACACTTCTGCAATCCCATTATGTTGAGAAGGTGTTGAGTCGCTTTGGATATTCGGACTGCACACCATCTCAAACACCATATGATCCTAGCGTGTTGATTCGAAAGTCCAAAGGCATGGCTAAAGATCAATTGAGATATTCTCAAATCATTGGTTCACTGATGTACCTAGCGAGCGCAACGAGGCCTGACATCGCGTTTGCTGTGAGCAAACTGAGCCGGTTTGTTTCCAAACCGGGTGATGTACATTGGCATGCTGTTGAAAGAGTTATGCGCTATCTGAAAGGTACTATGAATCATGGACTTCACTATACCGGAAACCCGTCAGTACTTGAAGGGTATAGTGATGCGAATTGGATCTCTGATGCTGATGAGATGAAGGCCACAACTGGGTATATGTTTACTCTTGGAGGTGGCGCTGTTTCCTGGAAGTCTTGCAAGCAAACGATCTTAACGAGATCGACAATGGAAGCAGAATTAACAGCATTAGACACTTCTGGTGTTGAAGCAGGATGGCTTCGAGATCTATTGATGGACTTGCCACTGGTTGATAAACCGGTTCCGGCTATCCTTATGAACTGTGATAATCAGACTGTCATCACCAAGGTGAAGAGTTCAAAGGACAATATGAAGTCCAACAAACACATAAGAATGAGATTAAAAGCTGTCAGAAAATTAAGAAACTCCGGAGTGATAGCGTTGGACTATGTCCATACGGCTAAGAATCTGGCAGATCCCTTTACGAAAGGGCTATCACGTGTAGTGATAGATAGTGCATCGAGGGAGATGGGTATGAGACCCACATGAGTTGCCACGGTGGTAACCCAACCTATGTGATCGGAGATCCCGTGAAGTAGGACCTGGGAAACAAGCCAGTGGTGAACTGAGGAGAGTAACTTTACTAACCCACTCCGTTGGAGATGCAATACTCTCAGAAACTGTATGGAAGGATGACTACTGTCTTAATGTGTTCCAAGGCTTATATGCATAAGCAAGATGCTATCCTACAGAGTGATCTTTGGAGGAACACACCTATGTGAGCCCGACTGCTAGTCACAGTCTATGAGATTGGGGTGATCTCTAGTAAACTCATGAATAGGCCAGGAGTGTGACTTATATGCTCCACCCGAGGGGTCAGTCTTCGGCAGCCCAGTACTAGTAAGACATGTGGTGAAACTTCTTTACGCCAAACTGACAATTCAAGGCATAGTCCATTGTTCAGTTGTGAAGGAATGTAGCTACTTGCTCTAGGTGAAGCTCAACCTTAACAGGTCTTCACTGAAATACTAGTATATCAAAACAGTGTTTGGAACAGAGGACACTATGGGCCCTCGAGATCTGGTGGGGGATTGCTGAAATTTGAGATGGGCTCTAGGCCCATATTGCAATTTCTGAAAAATCTCTAAGGGCCCATGTGGGATATATGGCACTAGGTGTGGTGGGAAGTTTAGTCCCACCTTGGAAGTGGAAGGAGAGTTGGAGTGGTTTATAAGGGTTTCTCTCCTACATGCTATTGGAGCTTGAGAAGAGAAGAGGCCCTCGCGCGCTCCTCCTCCGCCGCCCGCCTCGCCACGCCTCGCCTCGTCACGACGCGCCGCGGGTTGCGGGAATGAGCCGAGCCGAGCTCACACCTACGCGCTTATTTTTGCCAGTCACTAACGGAGAGGTTCTGACAGCAGGGCCACGATCGGAGACGTCGGATCGTGGGCTGTCACGGACTCGGACGTGGGTCAAGCCCACGTCTCTCCACGCGGCTGCGCCTATATAAGCGTGCGCCGTCTCCTAACCCTAGCCGCAACGAACAGATCACATCTGCTCACGCGCACACCCACCGTCGTTCCTTTGCTGCTGCTGCCGCCGGCGACTCCATCCCGTCCGCCGCGTACACGGTCGACGGGAGAGCAGGTCTCCGAAACCACGCCCTTCTGGTTCCTGTACGGGGTGAGGGGCGAATAGGTTTTTGGGCAGCGATTACGCGACTGCTCGCTTCCGATCGTCTACTTCCTCTACGTCCGCGTCGCCTTCATCATCACCATGTCCACCGACGCCGACCGTGCCGTCACCGAGAAAGCTGAGGCCGACAAGAAGGCCGCTGAGGACGCTTCTGCTGCTGCTGTCACCGCGGCAGCGGCTTCTGCATGGCCTATTGGAGGGTATACCGCGTTTATCCCTCTCCTGATAATTTCTGTATTAGCAGTGCTAGCATCATGTGTAGATCTGTCTACTATTTGCGAAGTACGTGCTTGCTTAGATCAGTACCAATATGCTCCTAGTTCTATTAATGCCATGCTAGTCATCTACTTATGGATTAAATTAGTCGAAAAATTGCCTATTTACTCAGCAATCCAAAAACCTATTATGTGTAGGAACTTTTCGGCAAGTGGCTTAGCCGCTGCACTGAAACCGGATAAGTTTACCGGTACGCATTTTAAGCGTTGGCAGACAAAGACCACTTTATGGCTCACGGCTATGAACGTGTTCTGGGTAGCCGGTGTGTCCACTGGAACGATTGCTCCTGAACAGGAGAAGGCGTTCAGGGAGGCAACCACTGTGTTTATCGGAGCTGTTCTTACCGTGATCGGAGATAAACTGGTCGACGCATATTTACATATGCATGTCGCCAAGGACTTGTGGGAGGCGCTCGAATCTAAGTTCGGGGCTGCCGATGCAGGTAGCGAGATGTATATTATAGAGCAGTTCCACGATTACAAGATGGTTGAAAACCGTCCTGTATTGGAGCAGGCTCATGAGATTATATGCATTGTTAAGGAGCTTGAGCTTCTTAAGTGCGAGTTACCGGGCAAATTTGTCGCGGGCTGCATAATCGCTAAGCTCCCCAATTCCTGGAGGAACTTTGCCACCACTCTGAAACATCAGAGGCGTGAATTCTCTGTGGAGGATGTCATTGGCCATCTGAGTGTTGAGCAGAACTCAAGGGCAAAGGACTCGCACGGAAAAGGGGTCGAAGGAACTTCTGTGGCCAATATGGTGCATCAGAAGAACTCCAATTCCCACAAGCCCAGGGGAAAGAACGGTGTCCAACAGACTGCCGACTTTAAGAAGAAGGGTAAGAAGACCTTCAAGAAGAACAAGAAGGATGAGGGCTGCTTTACTTGTGGTTCGACTGAACATTGGGCCAACAAGTGCCCAAACAAGTTTAAGAAGTCAGGACAGGACTCCAAGTCTGTCAACATGATTGTGGGCAACAATGAGAATGGTGCATCTGGGTACGGTAATTTATTTACTGTTTTCTCAGTGTTTCAGCCTACCGATTGGTGGGTGGATACAGGTGCAGGTGTTCATGTGTGTGCTGACATTTCATTGTTCTCTTCTTACCAGGTCACAGGCCACGGGTCCGTATTGATGGGGAATGGCGCGAGTGCTTCTGTTCATTTGGACCCAAGACTGTGGATTGCGTTAATTTGGGCTACGCTAAGAACAGCGTTGGCTATAGATTTCTAGTAGTGAAATCTGAGCTACCTGACCAGAAGGTCGGTACAATCATAGAGTCTAAGGATGCTACATTCTTTGAGGATATTTTTCCTATGAGAGATATGCAAAGCACTTCTAGACAGGAATCTGAGGAGACTCCTGAGCCTGCCATTCCTATGGAATATTATGAACGAACACATGATGAAAATCCCGAGGAGGATGACGAGGAAACCCTTGGTAGGGGCAAGAGACAAAGGACTGCAAAGACCTTTGGTGATGATTTCTTCGTGTACCTCGTGGATGATACTCCCACTTCTATTTTAGAAGCGTATGCCTCTCCAGAAGCTGACTACTGGAAAGATGCGGTCCGTAGCGAGATGGATTCCATCATGGCTAATGGGACATGGGAGATCACTGAGCGTCCCTATGGTTGCAAACCATTGGGATGTAAGTGGGTGTTCAAGAAAAAGCTTAGGCCCGATGGTACGATTGAAAAGTACAAGGCTAGGCTTGTGGCCAAGGGCTATGACCAGAAAGAAGAGGAAGATTTCTTCGATACTTATTCACCTGTGGCTAGACTGACCACCATTCGAGTATTACTCTCGTTGGCGGCCTCACATGGTCTTCTCGTCCATCAAATGGATGTTAAGACGGCTTTTCTGAATGGAGAGCTAAATGAGGAAATCTACATGCAACAGCCAGATGGCTTTGTGATAGATGGTCAGGAAAGGAAGGTGTGTAGGTTGCTGAAATCTTTATATGGTCTGAAGCAAGCACCTAAGCAATGGCATGATAAGTTTAATACAACACTGACATCTGTTGGCTTCGTTGTTAATGAAGCTGACAAATGTGTATACTATCGCCATGGTGGGGGCGAAGGAGTTATATTGTGCCTGTATGTTGATGACATACTGATATTCGGAACAAACCTCAAAGTCATTGAGGAGGTCAAATCGTTTCTGTCTCAGAACTTTGAGATGAAGGACCTTGGTGTGGCTGATGTTATATTGAACATCAAGCTACTGAGAGATAATGAGGGTGGGATCACACTTCTGCAATCCCATTATGTTGAGAAGGTGTTGAGTCGCTTTGGATATTCGGACTGCACACCATCTCAAACACCATATGATCCTAGCGTGTTGATTCGAAAGTCCAAAGGCATGGCTAAAGATCAATTGAGATATTCTCAAATCATTGGTTCACTGATGTACCTAGCGAGCGCAACGAGGCCTGACATCGCGTTTGCTGTGAGCAAACTGAGCCGGTTTGTTTCCAAACCGGGTGATGTACATTGGCATGCTGTTGAAAGAGTTATGCGCTATCTGAAAGGTACTATGAATCATGGACTTCACTATACCGGAAACCCGTCAGTACTTGAAGGGTATAGTGATGCGAATTGGATCTCTGATGCTGATGAGATGAAGGCCACAACTGGGTATATGTTTACTCTTGGAGGTGGCGCTGTTTCCTGGAAGTCTTGCAAGCAAACGATCTTAACGAGATCGACAATGGAAGCAGAATTAACAGCATTAGACACTTCTGGTGTTGAAGCAGGATGGCTTCGAGATCTATTGATGGACTTGCCACTGGTTGATAAACCGGTTCCGGCTATCCTTATGAACTGTGATAATCAGACTGTCATCACCAAGGTGAAGAGTTCAAAGGACAATATGAAGTCCAACAAACACATAAGAATGAGATTAAAAGCTGTCAGAAAATTAAGAAACTCCGGAGTGATAGCGTTGGACTATGTCCATACGGCTAAGAATCTGGCAGATCCCTTTACGAAAGGGCTATCACGTGTAGTGATAGATAGTGCATCGAGGGAGATGGGTATGAGACCCACATGAGTTGCCACGGTGGTAACCCAACCTATGTGATCGGAGATCCCGTGAAGTAGGACCTGGGAAACAAGCCAGTGGTGAACTGAGGAGAGTAACTTTACTAACCCACTCCGTTGGAGATGCAATACTCTCAGAAACTGTATGGAAGGATGACTACTGTCTTAATGTGTTCCAAGGCTTATATGCATAAGCAAGATGCTATCCTACAGAGTGATCTTTGGAGGAACACACCTATGTGAGCCCGACTGCTAGTCACAGTCTATGAGATTGGGGTGATCTCTAGTAAACTCATGAATAGGCCAGGAGTGTGACTTATATGCTCCACCCGAGGGGTCAGTCTTCGGCAGCCCAGTACTAGTAAGACATGTGGTGAAACTTCTTTACGCCAAACTGACAATTCAAGGCATAGTCCATTGTTCAGTTGTGAAGGAATGTAGCTACTTGCTCTAGGTGAAGCTCAACCTTAACAGGTCTTCACTGAAATACTAGTATATCAAAACAGTGTTTGGAACAGAGGACACTATGGGCCCTCGAGATCTGGTGGGGGATTGCTGAAATTTGAGATGGGCTCTAGGCCCATATTGCAATTTCTGAAAAATCTCTAAGGGCCCATGTGGGATATATGGCACTAGGTGTGGTGGGAAGTTTAGTCCCACCTTGGAAGTGGAAGGAGAGTTGGAGTGGTTTATAAGGGTTTCTCTCCTACATGCTATTGGAGCTTGAGAAGAGAAGAGGCCCTCGCGCGCTCCTCCTCCGCCGCCCGCCTCGCCACGCCTCGCCTCGTCACGACGCGCCGCGGGTTGCGGGAATGAGCCGAGCCGAGCTCACACCTACGCGCTTATTTTTGCCAGTCACTAACGGAGAGGTTCTGACAGCAGGGCCACGATCGGAGACGTCGGATCGTGGGCTGTCACGGACTCGGACGTGGGTCAAGCCCACGTCTCTCCACGCGGCTGCGCCTATATAAGCGTGCGCCGTCTCCTAACCCTAGCCGCAACGAACAGATCACATCTGCTCACGCGCACACCCACCGTCGTTCCTTTGCTGCTGCTGCCGCCGGCGACTCCATCCCGTCCGCCGCGTACACGGTCGACGGGAGAGCAGGTCTCCGAAACCACGCCCTTCTGGTTCCTGTACGGGGTGAGGGGCGAATAGGTTTTTGGGCAGCGATTACGCGACTGCTCGCTTCCGATCGTCTACTTCCTCTACGTCCGCGTCGCCTTCATCATCACCATGTCCACCGACGCCGACCGTGCCGTCACCGAGAAAGCTGAGGCCGACAAGAAGGCCGCTGAGGACGCTTCTGCTGCTGCTGTCACCGCGGCAGCGGCTTCTGCATGGCCTATTGGAGGGTATACCGCGTTTATCCCTCTCCTGATAATTTCTGTATTAGCAGTGCTAGCATCATGTGTAGATCTGTCTACTATTTGCGAAGTACGTGCTTGCTTAGATCAGTACCAATATGCTCCTAGTTCTATTAATGCCATGCTAGTCATCTACTTATGGATTAAATTAGTCGAAAAATTGCCTATTTACTCAGCAATCCAAAAACCTATTATGTGTAGGAACTTTTCGGCAAGTGGCTTAGCCGCTGCACTGAAACCGGATAAGTTTACCGGTACGCATTTTAAGCGTTGGCAGACAAAGACCACTTTATGGCTCACGGCTATGAACGTGTTCTGGGTAGCCGGTGTGTCCACTGGAACGATTGCTCCTGAACAGGAGAAGGCGTTCAGGGAGGCAACCACTGTGTTTATCGGAGCTGTTCTTACCGTGATCGGAGATAAACTGGTCGACGCATATTTACATATGCATGTCGCCAAGGACTTGTGGGAGGCGCTCGAATCTAAGTTCGGGGCTGCCGATGCAGGTAGCGAGATGTATATTATAGAGCAGTTCCACGATTACAAGATGGTTGAAAACCGTCCTGTATTGGAGCAGGCTCATGAGATTATATGCATTGTTAAGGAGCTTGAGCTTCTTAAGTGCGAGTTACCGGGCAAATTTGTCGCGGGCTGCATAATCGCTAAGCTCCCCAATTCCTGGAGGAACTTTGCCACCACTCTGAAACATCAGAGGCGTGAATTCTCTGTGGAGGATGTCATTGGCCATCTGAGTGTTGAGCAGAACTCAAGGGCAAAGGACTCGCACGGAAAAGGGGTCGAAGGAACTTCTGTGGCCAATATGGTGCATCAGAAGAACTCCAATTCCCACAAGCCCAGGGGAAAGAACGGTGTCCAACAGACTGCCGACTTTAAGAAGAAGGGTAAGAAGACCTTCAAGAAGAACAAGAAGGATGAGGGCTGCTTTACTTGTGGTTCGACTGAACATTGGGCCAACAAGTGCCCAAACAAGTTTAAGAAGTCAGGACAGGACTCCAAGTCTGTCAACATGATTGTGGGCAACAATGAGAATGGTGCATCTGGGTACGGTAATTTATTTACTGTTTTCTCAGTGTTTCAGCCTACCGATTGGTGGGTGGATACAGGTGCAGGTGTTCATGTGTGTGCTGACATTTCATTGTTCTCTTCTTACCAGGTCACAGGCCACGGGTCCGTATTGATGGGGAATGGCGCGAGTGCTTCTGTTCATTTGGACCCAAGACTGTGGATTGCGTTAATTTGGGCTACGCTAAGAACAGCGTTGGCTATAGATTTCTAGTAGTGAAATCTGAGCTACCTGACCAGAAGGTCGGTACAATCATAGAGTCTAAGGATGCTACATTCTTTGAGGATATTTTTCCTATGAGAGATATGCAAAGCACTTCTAGACAGGAATCTGAGGAGACTCCTGAGCCTGCCATTCCTATGGAATATTATGAACGAACACATGATGAAAATCCCGAGGAGGATGACGAGGAAACCCTTGGTAGGGGCAAGAGACAAAGGACTGCAAAGACCTTTGGTGATGATTTCTTCGTGTACCTCGTGGATGATACTCCCACTTCTATTTTAGAAGCGTATGCCTCTCCAGAAGCTGACTACTGGAAAGATGCGGTCCGTAGCGAGATGGATTCCATCATGGCTAATGGGACATGGGAGATCACTGAGCGTCCCTATGGTTGCAAACCATTGGGATGTAAGTGGGTGCTCAAGAAAAAGCTTAGGCCCGATGGTACGATTGAAAAGTACAAGGCTAGGCTTGTGGCCAAGGGCTATGACCAGAAAGAAGAGGAAGATTTCTTCGATACTTATTCACCTGTGGCTAGACTGACCACCATTCGAGTATTACTCTCGTTGGCGGCCTCACATGGTCTTCTCGTCCATCAAATGGATGTTAAGACGGCTTTTCTGAATGGAGAGCTAAATGAGGAAATCTACATGCAACAGCCAGATGGCTTTGTGATAGATGGTCAGGAAAGGAAGGTGTGTAGGTTGCTGAAATCTTTATATGGTCTGAAGCAAGCACCTAAGCAATGGCATGATAAGTTTAATACAACACTGACATCTGTTGGCTTCGTTGTTAATGAAGCTGACAAATGTGTATACTATCGCCATGGTGGGGGCGAAGGAGTTATATTGTGCCTGTATGTTGATGACATACTGATATTCGGAACAAACCTCAAAGTCATTGAGGAGGTCAAATCGTTTCTGTCTCAGAACTTTGAGATGAAGGACCTTGGTGTGGCTGATGTTATATTGAACATCAAGCTACTGAGAGATAATGAGGGTGGGATCACACTTCTGCAATCCCATTATGTTGAGAAGGTGTTGAGTCGCTTTGGATATTCGGACTGCACACCATCTCAAACACCATATGATCCTAGCGTGTTGATTCGAAAGTCCAAAGGCATGGCTAAAGATCAATTGAGATATTCTCAAATCATTGGTTCACTGATGTACCTAGCGAGCGCAACGAGGCCTGACATCGCGTTTGCTGTGAGCAAACTGAGCCGGTTTGTTTCCAAACCGGGTGATGTACATTGGCATGCTGTTGAAAGAGTTATGCGCTATCTGAAAGGTACTATGAATCATGGACTTCACTATACCGGAAACCCGTCAGTACTTGAAGGGTATAGTGATGCGAATTGGATCTCTGATGCTGATGAGATGAAGGCCACAACTGGGTATATGTTTACTCTTGGAGGTGGCGCTGTTTCCTGGAAGTCTTGCAAGCAAACGATCTTAACGAGATCGACAATGGAAGCAGAATTAACAGCATTAGACACTTCTGGTGTTGAAGCAGGATGGCTTCGAGATCTATTGATGGACTTGCCACTGGTTGATAAACCGGTTCCGGCTATCCTTATGAACTGTGATAATCAGACTGTCATCACCAAGGTGAAGAGTTCAAAGGACAATATGAAGTCCAACAAACACATAAGAATGAGATTAAAAGCTGTCAGAAAATTAAGAAACTCCGGAGTGATAGCGTTGGACTATGTCCATACGGCTAAGAATCTGGCAGATCCCTTTACGAAAGGGCTATCACGTGTAGTGATAGATAGTGCATCGAGGGAGATGGGTATGAGACCCACATGAGTTGCCACGGTGGTAACCCAACCTATGTGATCGGAGATCCCGTGAAGTAGGACCTGGGAAACAAGCCAGTGGTGAACTGAGGAGAGTAACTTTACTAACCCACTCCGTTGGAGATGCAATACTCTCAGAAACTGTATGGAAGGATGACTACTGTCTTAATGTGTTCCAAGGCTTATATGCATAAGCAAGATGCTATCCTACAGAGTGATCTTTGGAGGAACACACCTATGTGAGCCCGACTGCTAGTCACAGTCTATGAGATTGGGGTGATCTCTAGTAAACTCATGAATAGGCCAGGAGTGTGACTTATATGCTCCACCCGAGGGGTCAGTCTTCGGCAGCCCAGTACTAGTAAGACATGTGGTGAAACTTCTTTACGCCAAACTGACAATTCAAGGCATAGTCCATTGTTCAGTTGTGAAGGAATGTAGCTACTTGCTCTAGGTGAAGCTCAACCTTAACAGGTCTTCACTGAAATACTAGTATATCAAAACAGTGTTTGGAACAGAGGACACTATGGGCCCTCGAGATCTGGTGGGGGATTGCTGAAATTTGAGATGGGCTCTAGGCCCATATTGCAATTTCTGAAAAATCTCTAAGGGCCCATGTGGGATATATGGCACTAGGTGTGGTGGGAAGTTTAGTCCCACCTTGGAAGTGGAAGGAGAGTTGGAGTGGTTTATAAGGGTTTCTCTCCTACATGCTATTGGAGCTTGAGAAGAGAAGAGGCCCTCGCGCGCTCCTCCTCCGCCGCCCGCCTCGCCACGCCTCGCCTCGTCACGACGCGCCGCGGGTTGCGGGAATGAGCCGAGCCGAGCTCACACCTACGCGCTTATTTTTGCCAGTCACTAACGGAGAGGTTCTGACAGCAGGGCCACGATCGGAGACGTCGGATCGTGGGCTGTCACGGACTCGGACGTGGGTCAAGCCCACGTCTCTCCACGCGGCTGCGCCTATATAAGCGTGCGCCGTCTCCTAACCCTAGCCGCAACGAACAGATCACATCTGCTCACGCGCACACCCACCGTCGTTCCTTTGCTGCTGCTGCCGCCGGCGACTCCATCCCGTCCGCCGCGTACACGGTCGACGGGAGAGCAGGTCTCCGAAACCACGCCCTTCTGGTTCCTGTACGGGGTGAGGGGCGAATAGGTTTTTGGGCAGCGATTACGCGACTGCTCGCTTCCGATCGTCTACTTCCTCTACGTCCGCGTCGCCTTCATCATCACCATGTCCACCGACGCCGACCGTGCCGTCACCGAGAAAGCTGAGGCCGACAAGAAGGCCGCTGAGGACGCTTCTGCTGCTGCTGTCACCGCGGCAGCGGCTTCTGCATGGCCTATTGGAGGGTATACCGCGTTTATCCCTCTCCTGATAATTTCTGTATTAGCAGTGCTAGCATCATGTGTAGATCTGTCTACTATTTGCGAAGTACGTGCTTGCTTAGATCAGTACCAATATGCTCCTAGTTCTATTAATGCCATGCTAGTCATCTACTTATGGATTAAATTAGTCGAAAAATTGCCTATTTACTCAGCAATCCAAAAACCTATTATGTGTAGGAACTTTTCGGCAAGTGGCTTAGCCGCTGCACTGAAACCGGATAAGTTTACCGGTACGCATTTTAAGCGTTGGCAGACAAAGACCACTTTATGGCTCACGGCTATGAACGTGTTCTGGGTAGCCGGTGTGTCCACTGGAACGATTGCTCCTGAACAGGAGAAGGCGTTCAGGGAGGCAACCACTGTGTTTATCGGAGCTGTTCTTACCGTGATCGGAGATAAACTGGTCGACGCATATTTACATATGCATGTCGCCAAGGACTTGTGGGAGGCGCTCGAATCTAAGTTCGGGGCTGCCGATGCAGGTAGCGAGATGTATATTATAGAGCAGTTCCACGATTACAAGATGGTTGAAAACCGTCCTGTATTGGAGCAGGCTCATGAGATTATATGCATTGTTAAGGAGCTTGAGCTTCTTAAGTGCGAGTTACCGGGCAAATTTGTCGCGGGCTGCATAATCGCTAAGCTCCCCAATTCCTGGAGGAACTTTGCCACCACTCTGAAACATCAGAGGCGTGAATTCTCTGTGGAGGATGTCATTGGCCATCTGAGTGTTGAGCAGAACTCAAGGGCAAAGGACTCGCACGGAAAAGGGGTCGAAGGAACTTCTGTGGCCAATATGGTGCATCAGAAGAACTCCAATTCCCACAAGCCCAGGGGAAAGAACGGTGTCCAACAGACTGCCGACTTTAAGAAGAAGGGTAAGAAGACCTTCAAGAAGAACAAGAAGGATGAGGGCTGCTTTACTTGTGGTTCGACTGAACATTGGGCCAACAAGTGCCCAAACAAGTTTAAGAAGTCAGGACAGGACTCCAAGTCTGTCAACATGATTGTGGGCAACAATGAGAATGGTGCATCTGGGTACGGTAATTTATTTACTGTTTTCTCAGTGTTTCAGCCTACCGATTGGTGGGTGGATACAGGTGCAGGTGTTCATGTGTGTGCTGACATTTCATTGTTCTCTTCTTACCAGGTCACAGGCCACGGGTCCGTATTGATGGGGAATGGTGCGAGTGCTTCTGTTCATTTGGACCCAAGACTGTGGATTGCGTTAATTTGGGCTACGCTAAGAACAGCGTTGGCTATAGATTTCTAGTAGTGAAATCTGAGCTACCTGACCAGAAGGTCGGTACAATCATAGAGTCTAAGGATGCTACATTCTTTGAGGATATTTTTCCTATGAGAGATATGCAAAGCACTTCTAGACAGGAATCTGAGGAGACTCCTGAGCCTGCCATTCCTATGGAATATTATGAACGAACACATGATGAAAATCCCGAGGAGGATGACGAGGAAACCCTTGGTAGGGGCAAGAGACAAAGGACTGCAAAGACCTTTGGTGATGATTTCTTCGTGTACCTCGTGGATGATACTCCCACTTCTATTTTAGAAGCGTATGCCTCTCCAGAAGCTGACTACTGGAAAGATGCGGTCCGTAGCGAGATGGATTCCATCATGGCTAATGGGACATGGGAGATCACTGAGCGTCCCTATGGTTGCAAACCATTGGGATGTAAGTGGGTGTTCAAGAAAAAGCTTAGGCCCGATGGTACGATTGAAAAGTACAAGGCTAGGCTTGTGGCCAAGGGCTATGACCAGAAAGAAGAGGAAGATTTCTTCGATACTTATTCACCTGTGGCTAGACTGACCACCATTCGAGTATTACTCTCGTTGGCGGCCTCACATGGTCTTCTCGTCCATCAAATGGATGTTAAGACGGCTTTTCTGAATGGAGAGCTAAATGAGGAAATCTACATGCAACAGCCAGATGGCTTTGTGATAGATGGTCAGGAAAGGAAGGTGTGTAGGTTGCTGAAATCTTTATATGGTCTGAAGCAAGCACCTAAGCAATGGCATGATAAGTTTAATACAACACTGACATCTGTTGGCTTCGTTGTTAATGAAGCTGACAAATGTGTATACTATCGCCATGGTGGGGGCGAAGGAGTTATATTGTGCCTGTATGTTGATGACATACTGATATTCGGAACAAACCTCAAAGTCATTGAGGAGGTCAAATCGTTTCTGTCTCAGAACTTTGAGATGAAGGACCTTGGTGTGGCTGATGTTATATTGAACATCAAGCTACTGAGAGATAATGAGGGTGGGATCACACTTCTGCAATCCCATTATGTTGAGAAGGTGTTGAGTCGCTTTGGATATTCGGACTGCACACCATCTCAAACACCATATGATCCTAGCGTGTTGATTCGAAAGTCCAAAGGCATGGCTAAAGATCAATTGAGATATTCTCAAATCATTGGTTCACTGATGTACCTAGCGAGCGCAACGAGGCCTGACATCGCGTTTGCTGTGAGCAAACTGAGCCGGTTTGTTTCCAAACCGGGTGATGTACATTGGCATGCTGTTGAAAGAGTTATGCGCTATCTGAAAGGTACTATGAATCATGGACTTCACTATACCGGAAACCCGTCAGTACTTGAAGGGTATAGTGATGCGAATTGGATCTCTGATGCTGATGAGATGAAGGCCACAACTGGGTATATGTTTACTCTTGGAGGTGGCGCTGTTTCCTGGAAGTCTTGCAAGCAAACGATCTTAACGAGATCGACAATGGAAGCAGAATTAACAGCATTAGACACTTCTGGTGTTGAAGCAGGATGGCTTCGAGATCTATTGATGGACTTGCCACTGGTTGATAAACCGGTTCCGGCTATCCTTATGAACTGTGATAATCAGACTGTCATCACCAAGGTGAAGAGTTCAAAGGACAATATGAAGTCCAACAAACACATAAGAATGAGATTAAAAGCTGTCAGAAAATTAAGAAACTCCGGAGTGATAGCGTTGGACTATGTCCATACGGCTAAGAATCTGGCAGATCCCTTTACGAAAGGGCTATCACGTGTAGTGATAGATAGTGCATCGAGGGAGATGGGTATGAGACCCACATGAGTTGCCACGGTGGTAACCCAACCTATGTGATCGGAGATCCCGTGAAGTAGGACCTGGGAAACAAGCCAGTGGTGAACTGAGGAGAGTAACTTTACTAACCCACTCCGTTGGAGATGCAATACTCTCAGAAACTGTATGGAAGGATGACTACTGTCTTAATGTGTTCCAAGGCTTATATGCATAAGCAAGATGCTATCCTACAGAGTGATCTTTGGAGGAACACACCTATGTGAGCCCGACTGCTAGTCACAGTCTATGAGATTGGGGTGATCTCTAGTAAACTCATGAATAGGCCAGGAGTGTGACTTATATGCTCCACCCGAGGGGTCAGTCTTCGGCAGCCCAGTACTAGTAAGACATGTGGTGAAACTTCTTTACGCCAAACTGACAATTCAAGGCATAGTCCATTGTTCAGTTGTGAAGGAATGTAGCTACTTGCTCTAGGTGAAGCTCAACCTTAACAGGTCTTCACTGAAATACTAGTATATCAAAACAGTGTTTGGAACAGAGGACACTATGGGCCCTCGAGATCTGGTGGGGGATTGCTGAAATTTGAGATGGGCTCTAGGCCCATATTGCAATTTCTGAAAAATCTCTAAGGGCCCATGTGGGATATATGGCACTAGGTGTGGTGGGAAGTTTAGTCCCACCTTGGAAGTGGAAGGAGAGTTGGAGTGGTTTATAAGGGTTTCTCTCCTACATGCTATTGGAGCTTGAGAAGAGAAGAGGCCCTCGCGCGCTCCTCCTCCGCCGCCCGCCTCGCCACGCCTCGCCTCGTCACGACGCGCCGCGGGTTGCGGGAATGAGCCGAGCCGAGCTCACACCTACGCGCTTATTTTTGCCAGTCACTAACGGAGAGGTTCTGACAGCAGGGCCACGATCGGAGACGTCGGATCGTGGGCTGTCACGGACTCGGACGTGGGTCAAGCCCACGTCTCTCCACGCGGCTGCGCCTATATAAGCGTGCGCCGTCTCCTAACCCTAGCCGCAACGAACAGATCACATCTGCTCACGCGCACACCCACCGTCGTTCCTTTGCTGCTGCTGCCGCCGGCGACTCCATCCCGTCCGCCGCGTACACGGTCGACGGGAGAGCAGGTCTCCGAAACCACGCCCTTCTGGTTCCTGTACGGGGTGAGGGGCGAATAGGTTTTTGGGCAGCGATTACGCGACTGCTCGCTTCCGATCGTCTACTTCCTCTACGTCCGCGTCGCCTTCATCATCACCATGTCCACCGACGCCGACCGTGCCGTCACCGAGAAAGCTGAGGCCGACAAGAAGGCCGCTGAGGACGCTTCTGCTGCTGCTGTCACCGCGGCAGCGGCTTCTGCATGGCCTATTGGAGGGTATACCGCGTTTATCCCTCTCCTGATAATTTCTGTATTAGCAGTGCTAGCATCATGTGTAGATCTGTCTACTATTTGCGAAGTACGTGCTTGCTTAGATCAGTACCAATATGCTCCTAGTTCTATTAATGCCATGCTAGTCATCTACTTATGGATTAAATTAGTCGAAAAATTGCCTATTTACTCAGCAATCCAAAAACCTATTATGTGTAGGAACTTTTCGGCAAGTGGCTTAGCCGCTGCACTGAAACCGGATAAGTTTACCGGTACGCATTTTAAGCGTTGGCAGACAAAGACCACTTTATGGCTCACGGCTATGAACGTGTTCTGGGTAGCCGGTGTGTCCACTGGAACGATTGCTCCTGAACAGGAGAAGGCGTTCAGGGAGGCAACCACTGTGTTTATCGGAGCTGTTCTTACCGTGATCGGAGATAAACTGGTCGACGCATATTTACATATGCATGTCGCCAAGGACTTGTGGGAGGCGCTCGAATCTAAGTTCGGGGCTGCCGATGCAGGTAGCGAGATGTATATTATAGAGCAGTTCCACGATTACAAGATGGTTGAAAACCGTCCTGTATTGGAGCAGGCTCATGAGATTATATGCATTGTTAAGGAGCTTGAGCTTCTTAAGTGCGAGTTACCGGGCAAATTTGTCGCGGGCTGCATAATCGCTAAGCTCCCCAATTCCTGGAGGAACTTTGCCACCACTCTGAAACATCAGAGGCGTGAATTCTCTGTGGAGGATGTCATTGGCCATCTGAGTGTTGAGCAGAACTCAAGGGCAAAGGACTCGCACGGAAAAGGGGTCGAAGGAACTTCTGTGGCCAATATGGTGCATCAGAAGAACTCCAATTCCCACAAGCCCAGGGGAAAGAACGGTGTCCAACAGACTGCCGACTTTAAGAAGAAGGGTAAGAAGACCTTCAAGAAGAACAAGAAGGATGAGGGCTGCTTTACTTGTGGTTCGACTGAACATTGGGCCAACAAGTGCCCAAACAAGTTTAAGAAGTCAGGACAGGACTCCAAGTCTGTCAACATGATTGTGGGCAACAATGAGAATGGTGCATCTGGGTACGGTAATTTATTTACTGTTTTCTCAGTGTTTCAGCCTACCGATTGGTGGGTGGATACAGGTGCAGGTGTTCATGTGTGTGCTGACATTTCATTGTTCTCTTCTTACCAGGTCACAGGCCACGGGTCCGTATTGATGGGGAATGGCGCGAGTGCTTCTGTTCATTTGGACCCAAGACTGTGGATTGCGTTAATTTGGGCTACGCTAAGAACAGCGTTGGCTATAGATTTCTAGTAGTGAAATCTGAGCTACCTGACCAGAAGGTCGGTACAATCATAGAGTCTAAGGATGCTACATTCTTTGAGGATATTTTTCCTATGAGAGATATGCAAAGCACTTCTAGACAGGAATCTGAGGAGACTCCTGAGCCTGCCATTCCTATGGAATATTATGAACGAACACATGATGAAAATCCCGAGGAGGATGACGAGGAAACCCTTGGTAGGGGCAAGAGACAAAGGACTGCAAAGACCTTTGGTGATGATTTCTTCGTGTACCTCGTGGATGATACTCCCACTTCTATTTTAGAAGCGTATGCCTCTCCAGAAGCTGACTACTGGAAAGATGCGGTCCGTAGCGAGATGGATTCCATCATGGCTAATGGGACATGGGAGATCACTGAGCGTCCCTATGGTTGCAAACCATTGGGATGTAAGTGGGTGTTCAAGAAAAAGCTTAGGCCCGATGGTACGATTGAAAAGTACAAGGCTAGGCTTGTGGCCAAGGGCTATGACCAGAAAGAAGAGGAAGATTTCTTCGATACTTATTCACCTGTGGCTAGACTGACCACCATTCGAGTATTACTCTCGTTGGCGGCCTCACATGGTCTTCTCGTCCATCAAATGGATGTTAAGACGGCTTTTCTGAATGGAGAGCTAAATGAGGAAATCTACATGCAACAGCCAGATGGCTTTGTGATAGATGGTCAGGAAAGGAAGG
Organism: Triticum timopheevii; assembly: GCA_963921465.1. Taxonomy (NCBI): domain Eukaryota; kingdom Viridiplantae; phylum Streptophyta; class Magnoliopsida; order Poales; family Poaceae; genus Triticum; species Triticum timopheevii. Next base: position 115,226,824 of record OY997270.1, read on the forward strand.
TGTGTAGGTTGCTGAAATCTTTATATGGTCTGAAGCAAGCACCTAAGCAATGGCATGATAAGTTTAATACAACACTGACATCTGTTGGCTTCGTTGTTAATGAAGCTGACAAATGTGTATACTATCGCCATGGTGGGGGCGAAGGAGTTATATTGTGCCTGTATGTTGATGACATACTGATATTCGGAACAAACCTCAAAGTCATTGAGGAGGTCAAATCGTTTCTGTCTCAGAACTTTGAGATGAAGGACCTTGGTGTGGCTGATGTTATATTGAACATCAAGCTACTGAGAGATAATGAGGGTGGGATCACACTTCTGCAATCCCATTATGTTGAGAAGGTGTTGAGTCGCTTTGGATATTCGGACTGCACACCATCTCAAACACCATATGATCCTAGCGTGTTGATTCGAAAGTCCAAAGGCATGGCTAAAGATCAATTGAGATATTCTCAAATCATTGGTTCACTGATGTACCTAGCGAGCGCAACGAGGCCTGACATCGCGTTTGCTGTGAGCAAACTGAGCCGGTTTGTTTCCAAACCGGGTGATGTACATTGGCATGCTGTTGAAAGAGTTATGCGCTATCTGAAAGGTACTATGAATCATGGACTTCACTATACCGGAAACCCGTCAGTACTTGAAGGGTATAGTGATGCGAATTGGATCTCTGATGCTGATGAGATGAAGGCCACAACTGGGTATATGTTTACTCTTGGAGGTGGCGCTGTTTCCTGGAAGTCTTGCAAGCAAACGATCTTAACGAGATCGACAATGGAAGCAGAATTAACAGCATTAGACACTTCTGGTGTTGAAGCAGGATGGCTTCGAGATCTATTGATGGACTTGCCACTGGTTGATAAACCGGTTCCGGCTATCCTTATGAACTGTGATAATCAGACTGTCATCACCAAGGTGAAGAGTTCAAAGGACAATATGAAGTCCAACAAACACATAAGAATGAGATTAAAAGCTGTCAGAAAATTAAGAAACTCCGGAGTGATAGCGTTGGACTATGTCCATACGGCTAAGAATCTGGCAGATCCCTTTACGAAAGGGCTATCACGTGTAGTGATAGATAGTGCATCGAGGGAGATGGGTATGAGACCCACATGAGTTGCCACGGTGGTAACCCAACCTATGTGATCGGAGATCCCGTGAAGTAGGACCTGGGAAACAAGCCAGTGGTGAACTGAGGAGAGTAACTTTACTAACCCACTCCGTTGGAGATGCAATACTCTCAGAAACTGTATGGAAGGATGACTACTGTCTTAATGTGTTCCAAGGCTTATATGCATAAGCAAGATGCTATCCTACAGAGTGATCTTTGGAGGAACACACCTATGTGAGCCCGACTGCTAGTCACAGTCTATGAGATTGGGGTGATCTCTAGTAAACTCATGAATAGGCCAGGAGTGTGACTTATATGCTCCACCCGAGGGGTCAGTCTTCGGCAGCCCAGTACTAGTAAGACATGTGGTGAAACTTCTTTACGCCAAACTGACAATTCAAGGCATAGTCCATTGTTCAGTTGTGAAGGAATGTAGCTACTTGCTCTAGGTGAAGCTCAACCTTAACAGGTCTTCACTGAAATACTAGTATATCAAAACAGTGTTTGGAACAGAGGACACTATGGGCCCTCGAGATCTGGTGGGGGATTGCTGAAATTTGAGATGGGCTCTAGGCCCATATTGCAATTTCTGAAAAATCTCTAAGGGCCCATGTGGGATATATGGCACTAGGTGTGGTGGGAAGTTTAGTCCCACCTTGGAAGTGGAAGGAGAGTTGGAGTGGTTTATAAGGGTTTCTCTCCTACATGCTATTGGAGCTTGAGAAGAGAAGAGGCCCTCGCGCGCTCCTCCTCCGCCGCCCGCCTCGCCACGCCTCGCCTCGTCACGACGCGCCGCGGGTTGCGGGAATGAGCCGAGCCGAGCTCACACCTACGCGCTTATTTTTGCCAGTCACTAACGGAGAGGTTCTGACAGCAGGGCCACGATCGGAGACGTCGGATCGTGGGCTGTCACGGACTCGGACGTGGGTCAAGCCCACGTCTCTCCACGCGGCTGCGCCTATATAAGCGTGCGCCGTCTCCTAACCCTAGCCGCAACGAACAGATCACATCTGCTCACGCGCACACCCACCGTCGTTCCTTTGCTGCTGCTGCCGCCGGCGACTCCATCCCGTCCGCCGCGTACACGGTCGACGGGAGAGCAGGTCTCCGAAACCACGCCCTTCTGGTTCCTGTACGGGGTGAGGGGCGAATAGGTTTTTGGGCAGCGATTACGCGACTGCTCGCTTCCGATCGTCTACTTCCTCTACGTCCGCGTCGCCTTCATCATCACCATGTCCACCGACGCCGACCGTGCCGTCACCGAGAAAGCTGAGGCCGACAAGAAGGCCGCTGAGGACGCTTCTGCTGCTGCTGTCACCGCGGCAGCGGCTTCTGCATGGCCTATTGGAGGGTATACCGCGTTTATCCCTCTCCTGATAATTTCTGTATTAGCAGTGCTAGCATCATGTGTAGATCTGTCTACTATTTGCGAAGTACGTGCTTGCTTAGATCAGTACCAATATGCTCCTAGTTCTATTAATGCCATGCTAGTCATCTACTTATGGATTAAATTAGTCGAAAAATTGCCTATTTACTCAGCAATCCAAAAACCTATTATGTGTAGGAACTTTTCGGCAAGTGGCTTAGCCGCTGCACTGAAACCGGATAAGTTTACCGGTACGCATTTTAAGCGTTGGCAGACAAAGACCACTTTATGGCTCACGGCTATGAACGTGTTCTGGGTAGCCGGTGTGTCCACTGGAACGATTGCTCCTGAACAGGAGAAGGCGTTCAGGGAGGCAACCACTGTGTTTATCGGAGCTGTTCTTACCGTGATCGGAGATAAACTGGTCGACGCATATTTACATATGCATGTCGCCAAGGACTTGTGGGAGGCGCTCGAATCTAAGTTCGGGGCTGCCGATGCAGGTAGCGAGATGTATATTATAGAGCAGTTCCACGATTACAAGATGGTTGAAAACCGTCCTGTATTGGAGCAGGCTCATGAGATTATATGCATTGTTAAGGAGCTTGAGCTTCTTAAGTGCGAGTTACCGGGCAAATTTGTCGCGGGCTGCATAATCGCTAAGCTCCCCAATTCCTGGAGGAACTTTGCCACCACTCTGAAACATCAGAGGCGTGAATTCTCTGTGGAGGATGTCATTGGCCATCTGAGTGTTGAGCAGAACTCAAGGGCAAAGGACTCGCACGGAAAAGGGGTCGAAGGAACTTCTGTGGCCAATATGGTGCATCAGAAGAACTCCAATTCCCACAAGCCCAGGGGAAAGAACGGTGTCCAACAGACTGCCGACTTTAAGAAGAAGGGTAAGAAGACCTTCAAGAAGAACAAGAAGGATGAGGGCTGCTTTACTTGTGGTTCGACTGAACATTGGGCCAACAAGTGCCCAAACAAGTTTAAGAAGTCAGGACAGGACTCCAAGTCTGTCAACATGATTGTGGGCAACAATGAGAATGGTGCATCTGGGTACGGTAATTTATTTACTGTTTTCTCAGTGTTTCAGCCTACCGATTGGTGGGTGGATACAGGTGCAGGTGTTCATGTGTGTGCTGACATTTCATTGTTCTCTTCTTACCAGGTCACAGGCCACGGGTCCGTATTGATGGGGAATGGCGCGAGTGCTTCTGTTCATTTGGACCCAAGACTGTGGATTGCGTTAATTTGGGCTACGCTAAGAACAGCGTTGGCTATAGATTTCTAGTAGTGAAATCTGAGCTACCTGACCAGAAGGTCGGTACAATCATAGAGTCTAAGGATGCTACATTCTTTGAGGATATTTTTCCTATGAGAGATATGCAAAGCACTTCTAGACAGGAATCTGAGGAGACTCCTGAGCCTGCCATTCCTATGGAATATTATGAACGAACACATGATGAAAATCCCGAGGAGGATGACGAGGAAACCCTTGGTAGGGGCAAGAGACAAAGGACTGCAAAGACCTTTGGTGATGATTTCTTCGTGTACCTCGTGGATGATACTCCCACTTCTATTTTAGAAGCGTATGCCTCTCCAGAAGCTGACTACTGGAAAGATGCGGTCCGTAGCGAGATGGATCCCATCATGGCTAATGGGACATGGGAGATCACTGAGCGTCCCTATGGTTGCAAACCATTGGGATGTAAGTGGGTGTTCAAGAAAAAGCTTAGGCCCGATGGTACGATTGAAAAGTACAAGGCTAGGCTTGTGGCCAAGGGCTATGACCAGAAAGAAGAGGAAGATTTCTTCGATACTTATTCACCTGTGGCTAGACTGACCACCATTCGAGTATTACTCTCGTTGGCGGCCTCACATGGTCTTCTCGTCCATCAAATGGATGTTAAGACGGCTTTTCTGAATGGAGAGCTAAATGAGGAAATCTACATGCAACAGCCAGATGGCTTTGTGATAGATGGTCAGGAAAGGAAGGTGTGTAGGTTGCTGAAATCTTTATATGGTCTGAAGCAAGCACCTAAGCAATGGCATGATAAGTTTAATACAACACTGACATCTGTTGGCTTCGTTGTTAATGAAGCTGACAAATGTGTATACTATCGCCATGGTGGGGGCGAAGGAGTTATATTGTGCCTGTATGTTGATGACATACTGATATTCGGAACAAACCTCAAAGTCATTGAGGAGGTCAAATCGTTTCTGTCTCAGAACTTTGAGATGAAGGACCTTGGTGTGGCTGATGTTATATTGAACATCAAGCTACTGAGAGATAATGAGGGTGGGATCACACTTCTGCAATCCCATTATGTTGAGAAGGTGTTGAGTCGCTTTGGATATTCGGACTGCACACCATCTCAAACACCATATGATCCTAGCGTGTTGATTCGAAAGTCCAAAGGCATGGCTAAAGATCAATTGAGATATTCTCAAATCATTGGTTCACTGATGTACCTAGCGAGCGCAACGAGGCCTGACATCGCGTTTGCTGTGAGCAAACTGAGCCGGTTTGTTTCCAAACCGGGTGATGTACATTGGCATGCTGTTGAAAGAGTTATGCGCTATCTGAAAGGTACTATGAATCATGGACTTCACTATACCGGAAACCCGTCAGTACTTGAAGGGTATAGTGATGCGAATTGGATCTCTGATGCTGATGAGATGAAGGCCACAACTGGGTATATGTTTACTCTTGGAGGTGGCGCTGTTTCCTGGAAGTCTTGCAAGCAAACGATCTTAACGAGATCGACAATGGAAGCAGAATTAACAGCATTAGACACTTCTGGTGTTGAAGCAGGATGGCTTCGAGATCTATTGATGGACTTGCCACTGGTTGATAAACCGGTTCCGGCTATCCTTATGAACTGTGATAATCAGACTGTCATCACCAAGGTGAAGAGTTCAAAGGACAATATGAAGTCCAACAAACACATAAGAATGAGATTAAAAGCTGTCAGAAAATTAAGAAACTCCGGAGTGATAGCGTTGGACTATGTCCATACGGCTAAGAATCTGGCAGATCCCTTTACGAAAGGGCTATCACGTGTAGTGATAGATAGTGCATCGAGGGAGATGGGTATGAGACCCACATGAGTTGCCACGGTGGTAACCCAACCTATGTGATCGGAGATCCCGTGAAGTAGGACCTGGGAAACAAGCCAGTGGTGAACTGAGGAGAGTAACTTTACTAACCCACTCCGTTGGAGATGCAATACTCTCAGAAACTGTATGGAAGGATGACTACTGTCTTAATGTGTTCCAAGGCTTATATGCATAAGCAAGATGCTATCCTACAGAGTGATCTTTGGAGGAACACACCTATGTGAGCCCGACTGCTAGTCACAGTCTATGAGATTGGGGTGATCTCTAGTAAACTCATGAATAGGCCAGGAGTGTGACTTATATGCTCCACCCGAGGGGTCAGTCTTCGGCAGCCCAGTACTAGTAAGACATGTGGTGAAACTTCTTTACGCCAAACTGACAATTCAAGGCATAGTCCATTGTTCAGTTGTGAAGGAATGTAGCTACTTGCTCTAGGTGAAGCTCAACCTTAACAGGTCTTCACTGAAATACTAGTATATCAAAACAGTGTTTGGAACAGAGGACACTATGGGCCCTCGAGATCTGGTGGGGGATTGCTGAAATTTGAGATGGGCTCTAGGCCCATATTGCAATTTCTGAAAAATCTCTAAGGGCCCATGTGGGATATATGGCACTAGGTGTGGTGGGAAGTTTAGTCCCACCTTGGAAGTGGAAGGAGAGTTGGAGTGGTTTATAAGGGTTTCTCTCCTACATGCTATTGGAGCTTGAGAAGAGAAGAGGCCCTCGCGCGCTCCTCCTCCGCCGCCCGCCTCGCCACGCCTCGCCTCGTCACGACGCGCCGCGGGTTGCGGGAATGAGCCGAGCCGAGCTCACACCTACGCGCTTATTTTTGCCAGTCACTAACGGAGAGGTTCTGACAGCAGGGCCACGATCGGAGACGTCGGATCGTGGGCTGTCACGGACTCGGACGTGGGTCAAGCCCACGTCTCTCCACGCGGCTGCGCCTATATAAGCGTGCGCCGTCTCCTAACCCTAGCCGCAACGAACAGATCACATCTGCTCACGCGCACACCCACCGTCGTTCCTTTGCTGCTGCTGCCGCCGGCGACTCCATCCCGTCCGCCGCGTACACGGTCGACGGGAGAGCAGGTCTCCGAAACCACGCCCTTCTGGTTCCTGTACGGGGTGAGGGGCGAATAGGTTTTTGGGCAGCGATTACGCGACTGCTCGCTTCCGATCGTCTACTTCCTCTACGTCCGCGTCGCCTTCATCATCACCATGTCCACCGACGCCGACCGTGCCGTCACCGAGAAAGCTGAGGCCGACAAGAAGGCCGCTGAGGACGCTTCTGCTGCTGCTGTCACCGCGGCAGCGGCTTCTGCATGGCCTATTGGAGGGTATACCGCGTTTATCCCTCTCCTGATAATTTCTGTATTAGCAGTGCTAGCATCATGTGTAGATCTGTCTACTATTTGCGAAGTACGTGCTTGCTTAGATCAGTACCAATATGCTCCTAGTTCTATTAATGCCATGCTAGTCATCTACTTATGGATTAAATTAGTCGAAAAATTGCCTATTTACTCAGCAATCCAAAAACCTATTATGTGTAGGAACTTTTCGGCAAGTGGCTTAGCCGCTGCACTGAAACCGGATAAGTTTACCGGTACGCATTTTAAGCGTTGGCAGACAAAGACCACTTTATGGCTCACGGCTATGAACGTGTTCTGGGTAGCCGGTGTGTCCACTGGAACGATTGCTCCTGAACAGGAGAAGGCGTTCAGGGAGGCAACCACTGTGTTTATCGGAGCTGTTCTTACCGTGATCGGAGATAAACTGGTCGACGCATATTTACATATGCATGTCGCCAAGGACTTGTGGGAGGCGCTCGAATCTAAGTTCGGGGCTGCCGATGCAGGTAGCGAGATGTATATTATAGAGCAGTTCCACGATTACAAGATGGTTGAAAACCGTCCTGTATTGGAGCAGGCTCATGAGATTATATGCATTGTTAAGGAGCTTGAGCTTCTTAAGTGCGAGTTACCGGGCAAATTTGTCGCGGGCTGCATAATCGCTAAGCTCCCCAATTCCTGGAGGAACTTTGCCACCACTCTGAAACATCAGAGGCGTGAATTCTCTGTGGAGGATGTCATTGGCCATCTGAGTGTTGAGCAGAACTCAAGGGCAAAGGACTCGCACGGAAAAGGGGTCGAAGGAACTTCTGTGGCCAATATGGTGCATCAGAAGAACTCCAATTCCCACAAGCCCAGGGGAAAGAACGGTGTCCAACAGACTGCCGACTTTAAGAAGAAGGGTAAGAAGACCTTCAAGAAGAACAAGAAGGATGAGGGCTGCTTTACTTGTGGTTCGACTGAACATTGGGCCAACAAGTGCCCAAACAAGTTTAAGAAGTCAGGACAGGACTCCAAGTCTGTCAACATGATTGTGGGCAACAATGAGAATGGTGCATCTGGGTACGGTAATTTATTTACTGTTTTCTCAGTGTTTCAGCCTACCGATTGGTGGGTGGATACAGGTGCAGGTGTTCATGTGTGTGCTGACATTTCATTGTTCTCTTCTTACCAGGTCACAGGCCACGGGTCCGTATTGATGGGGAATGGCGCGAGTGCTTCTGTTCATGGTGTTGGCACGGTCGATCTGAAGTTTACTTCGGGAAGGATCGTGCAGCTGAAGAACGTGCAGCATGTCCCCGCCATCAAGAAGAACCTCGTTAGTGGCTCCCTTCTATGTAGAGAAGGGTTTAAGTTGGTATTCGAGTCTAATAAATTAGTTGTTACTAAGTATGGACTATTTGTTGGAAAAGGTTATGAGAGCGGAGGGATGTTCCGCCTTTCCCTCGCAGATTTCTGTAATAAAGTCGTGAACCATATTCATTCGAGTATTAATGAATCTGAGGTTTGGCATTCACGTCTTTGTCACATAAGTTTCGGTGTTATGACGCGGCTAGCTAAGTTGGATTTAATCCCGAGTTTCACTTTAGCCAAAGGTTCTAAGTGCCTGTCATGTGTGCAAGCTAAGCAACCTCGCCAGCCTCACAAGGCTGCGGAGGAGAGACACTTGGCACCATTAGAACTCATACATTCTGATCTTTGTGAGATGAACGGTGTATTGACTAAAGGTGGAAAGAAATACTTCATGACATTGATAGATGATTCCACTAGATATTGCTATGTGTATCTGTTAAACACTAAAGACGAGGCTCTACACTACTTTAAAATCTATAAGGCAGAAGTTGAGAATCAACTTGAAAAGAAAATTAAACGATTCCGTTCAGATCGTGGTGGAGAGTACTTCTCGAGTGAGTTTGATTCTTTCGGTGCGGAACACGGCATTATTCATGAGAGGACGCCTCCCTATTCACCCCAGTCAAACGGGGTTGCCGAGCGGAAAAACCGTACTCTAACTGATCTGGTTAACGCCATGTTAGATACGTCGGGTTTATCCAAGGCATGGTGGGGGGAGGCTATATTGACGGCATGTCATGTCCTGAATAAAGTTCCGATGAAGGATAATGAGATCACTCCATATGAGAGATGGACAAAGAGAAGGACAACACTCTCGTACTTGCGTACTTGGGGCTGTTTGGCGAAAGTCAACGTGCCGATCCCCAAAAAGCGTAAGCTTGGACCCAAGACTGTGGATTGCGTTAATTTGGGCTACGCTAAGAACAGCGTTGGCTATAGATTTCTAGTAGTGAAATCTGAGCTACCTGACCAGAAGGTCGGTACAATCATAGAGTCTAAGGATGCTACATTCTTTGAGGATATTTTTCCTATGAGAGATATGCAAAGCACTTCTAGACAGGAATCTGAGGAGACTCCTGAGCCTGCCATTCCTATGGAATATTATGAACGAACACATGATGAAAATCCCGAGGAGGATGACGAGGAAACCCTTGGTAGGGGCAAGAGACAAAGGACTGCAAAGACCTTTGGTGATGATTTCTTCGTGTACCTCGTGGATGATACTCCCACTTCTATTTTAGAAGCGTATGCCTCTCCAGAAGCTGACTACTGGAAAGATGCGGTCCGTAGCGAGATGGATTCCATCATGGCTAATGGGACATGGGAGATCACTGAGCGTCCCTATGGTTGCAAACCATTGGGATGTAAGTGGGTGTTCAAGAAAAAGCTTAGGCCCGATGGTACGATTGAAAAGTACAAGGCTAGGCTTGTGGCCAAGGGCTATGACCAGAAAGAAGAGGAAGATTTCTTCGATACTTATTCACCTGTGGCTAGACTGACCACCATTCGAGTATTACTCTCGTTGGCGGCCTCACATGGTCTTCTCGTCCATCAAATGGATGTTAAGACGGCTTTTCTGAATGGAGAGCTAAATGAGGAAATCTACATGCAACAGCCAGATGGCTTTGTGATAGATGGTCAGGAAAGGAAGGTGTGTAGGTTGCTGAAATCTTTATATGGTCTGAAGCAAGCACCTAAGCAATGGCATGATAAGTTTAATACAACACTGACATCTGTTGGCTTCGTTGTTAATGAAGCTGACAAATGTGTATACTATCGCCATGGTGGGGGCGAAGGAGTTATATTGTGCCTGTATGTTGATGACATACTGATATTCGGAACAAACCTCAAAGTCATTGAGGAGGTCAAATCGTTTCTGTCTCAGAACTTTGAGATGAAGGACCTTGGTGTGGCTGATGTTATATTGAACATCAAGCTACTGAGAGATAATGAGGGTGGGATCACACTTCTGCAATCCCATTATGTTGAGAAGGTGTTGAGTCGCTTTGGATATTCGGACTGCACACCATCTCAAACACCATATGATCCTAGCGTGTTGATTCGAAAGTCCAAAGGCATGGCTAAAGATCAATTGAGATATTCTCAAATCATTGGTTCACTGATGTACCTAGCGAGCGCAACGAGGCCTGACATCGCGTTTGCTGTGAGCAAACTGAGCCGGTTTGTTTCCAAACCGGGTGATGTACATTGGCATGCTGTTGAAAGAGTTATGCGCTATCTGAAAGGTACTATGAATCATGGACTTCACTATACCGGAAACCCGTCAGTACTTGAAGGGTATAGTGATGCGAATTGGATCTCTGATGCTGATGAGATGAAGGCCACAACTGGGTATATGTTTACTCTTGGAGGTGGCGCTGTTTCCTGGAAGTCTTGCAAGCAAACGATCTTAACGAGATCGACAATGGAAGCAGAATTAACAGCATTAGACACTTCTGGTGTTGAAGCAGGATGGCTTCGAGATCTATTGATGGACTTGCCACTGGTTGATAAACCGGTTCCGGCTATCCTTATGAACTGTGATAATCAGACTGTCATCACCAAGGTGAAGAGTTCAAAGGACAATATGAAGTCCAACAAACACATAAGAATGAGATTAAAAGCTGTCAGAAAATTAAGAAACTCCGGAGTGATAGCGTTGGACTATGTCCATACGGCTAAGAATCTGGCAGATCCCTTTACGAAAGGGCTATCACGTGTAGTGATAGATAGTGCATCGAGGGAGATGGGTATGAGACCCACATGAGTTGCCACGGTGGTAACCCAACCTATGTGATCGGAGATCCCGTGAAGTAGGACCTGGGAAACAAGCCAGTGGTGAACTGAGGAGAGTAACTTTACTAACCCACTCCGTTGGAGATGCAATACTCTCAGAAACTGTATGGAAGGATGACTACTGTCTTAATGTGTTCCAAGGCTTATATGCATAAGCAAGATGCTATCCTACAGAGTGATCTTTGGAGGAACACACCTATGTGAGCCCGACTGCTAGTCACAGTCTATGAGATTGGGGTGATCTCTAGTAAACTCATGAATAGGCCAGGAGTGTGACTTATATGCTCCACCCGAGGGGTCAGTCTTCGGCAGCCCAGTACTAGTAAGACATGTGGTGAAACTTCTTTACGCCAAACTGACAATTCAAGGCATAGTCCATTGTTCAGTTGTGAAGGAATGTAGCTACTTGCTCTAGGTGAAGCTCAACCTTAACAGGTCTTCACTGAAATACTAGTATATCAAAACAGTGTTTGGAACAGAGGACACTATGGGCCCTCGAGATCTGGTGGGGGATTGCTGAAATTTGAGATGGGCTCTAGGCCCATATTGCAATTTCTGAAAAATCTCTAAGGGCCCATGTGGGATATATGGCACTAGGTGTGGTGGGAAGTTTAGTCCCACCTTGGAAGTGGAAGGAGAGTTGGAGTGGTTTATAAGGGTTTCTCTCCTACATGCTATTGGAGCTTGAGAAGAGAAGAGGCCCTCGCGCGCTCCTCCTCCGCCGCCCGCCTCGCCACGCCTCGCCTCGTCACGACGCGCCGCGGGTTGCGGGAATGAGCCGAGCCGAGCTCACACCTACGCGCTTATTTTTGCCAGTCACTAACGGAGAGGTTCTGACAGCAGGGCCACGATCGGAGACGTCGGATCGTGGGCTGTCATGGACTCGGACGTGGGTCAAGCCCACGTCTCTCCACGCGGCTGCGCCTATATAAGCGTGCGCCGTCTCCTAACCCTAGCCGCAACGAACAGATCACATCTGCTCACGCGCACACCCACCGTCGTTCCTTTGCTGCTGCTGCCGCCGGCGACTCCATCCCGTCCGCCGCGTACACGGTCGACGGGAGAGCAGGTCTCCGAAACCACGCCCTTCTGGTTCCTGTACGGGGTGAGGGGCGAATAGGTTTTTGGGCAGCGATTACGCGACTGCTCGCTTCCGATCGTCTACTTCCTCTACGTCCGCGTCGCCTTCATCATCACCATGTCCACCGACGCCGACCGTGCCGTCACCGAGAAAGCTGAGGCCGACAAGAAGGCCGCTGAGGACGCTTCTGCTGCTGCTGTCACCGCGGCAGCGGCTTCTGCATGGCCTATTGGAGGGTATACCGCGTTTATCCCTCTCCTGATAATTTCTGTATTAGCAGTGCTAGCATCATGTGTAGATCTGTCTACTATTTGTGAAGTACGTGCTTGCTTAGATCAGTACCAATATGCTCCTAGTTCTATTAATGCCATGCTAGTCATCTACTTATGGATTAAATTAGTCGAAAAATTGCCTATTTACTCAGCAATCCAAAAACCTATTATGTGTAGGAACTTTTCGGCAAGTGGCTTAGCCGCTGCACTGAAACCGGATAAGTTTACCGGTACGCATTTTAAGCGTTGGCAGACAAAGACCACTTTATGGCTCACGGCTATGAACGTGTTCTGGGTAGCCGGTGTGTCCACTGGAACGATTGCTCCTGAACAGGAGAAGGCGTTCAGGGAGGCAACCACTGTGTTTATCGGAGCTGTTCTTACCGTGATCGGAGATAAACTGGTCGACGCATATTTACATATGCATGTCGCCAAGGACTTGTGGGAGGCGCTCGAATCTAAGTTCGGGGCTGCCGATGCAGGTAGCGAGATGTATATTATAGAGCAGTTCCACGATTACAAGATGGTTGAAAACCGTCCTGTATTGGAGCAGGCTCATGAGATTATATGCATTGTTAAGGAGCTTGAGCTTCTTAAGTGCGAGTTACCGGGCAAATTTGTCGCGGGCTGCATAATCGCTAAGCTCCCCAATTCCTGGAGGAACTTTGCCACCACTCTGAAACATCAGAGGCGTGAATTCTCTGTGGAGGATGTCATTGGCCATCTGAGTGTTGAGCAGAACTCAAGGGCAAAGGACTCGCACGGAAAAGGGGTCGAAGGAACTTCTGTGGCCAATATGGTGCATCAGAAGAACTCCAATTCCCACAAGCCCAGGGGAAAGAACGGTGTCCAACAGACTGCCGACTTTAAGAAGAAGGGTAAGAAGACCTTCAAGAAGAACAAGAAGGATGAGGGCTGCTTTACTTGTGGTTCGACTGAACATTGGGCCAACAAGTGCCCAAACAAGTTTAAGAAGTCAGGACAGGACTCCAAGTCTGTCAACATGATTGTGGGCAACAATGAGAATGGTGCATCTGGGTACGGTAATTTATTTACTGTTTTCTCAGTGTTTCAGCCTACCGATTGGTGGGTGGATACAGGTGCAGGTGTTCATGTGTGTGCTGACATTTCATTGTTCTCTTCTTACCAGGTCACAGGCCACGGGTCCGTATTGATGGGGAATGGCGCGAGTGCTTCTGTTCATGGTGTTGGCACGGTCGATCTGAAGTTTACTTCGGGAAGGATCGTGCAGCTGAAGAACGTGCAGCATGTCCCCGCCATCAAGAAGAACCTCGTTAGTGGCTCCCTTCTATGTAGAGAAGGGTTTAAGTTGGTATTCGAGTCTAATAAATTAGTTGTTACTAAGTATGGACTATTTGTTGGAAAAGGTTATGAGAGCGGAGGGATGTTCCGCCTTTCCCTCGCAGATTTCTGTAATAAAGTCGTGAACCATATTCATTCGAGTATTAATGAATCTGAGGTTTGGCATTCACGTCTTTGTCACATAAGTTTCGGTGTTATGACGCGGCTAGCTAAGTTGGATTTAATCCCGAGTTTCACTTTAGCCAAAGGTTCTAAGTGCCTGTCATGTGTGCAAGCTAAGCAACCTCGCCAGCCTCACAAGGCTGCGGAGGAGAGACACTTGGCACCATTAGAACTCATACATTCTGATCTTTGTGAGATGAACGGTGTATTGACTAAAGGTGGAAAGAAATACTTCATGACATTGATAGATGATTCCACTAGATATTGCTATGTGTATCTGTTAAACACTAAAGACGAGGCTCTACACTACTTTAAAATCTATAAGGCAGAAGTTGAGAATCAACTTGAAAAGAAAATTAAACGATTCCGTTCAGATCGTGGTGGAGAGTACTTCTCGAGTGAGTTTGATTCTTTCGGTGCGGAACACGGCATTATTCATGAGAGGACGCCTCCCTATTCACCCCAGTCAAACGGGGTTGCCGAGCGGAAAAACCGTACTCTAACTGATCTGGTTAACGCCATGTTAGATACGTCGGGTTTATCCAAGGCATGGTGGGGGGAGGCTATATTGACGGCATGTCATGTCCTGAATAAAGTTCCGATGAAGGATAATGAGATCACTCCATATGAGAGATGGACAAAGAGAAGGACAACACTCTCGTACTTGCGTACTTGGGGCTGTTTGGCGAAAGTCAACGTGCCGATCCCCAAAAAGCGTAAGCTTGGACCCAAGACTGTGGATTGCGTTAATTTGGGCTACGCTAAGAACAGCGTTGGCTATAGATTTCTAGTAGTGAAATCTGAGCTACCTGACCAGAAGGTCGGTACAATCATAGAGTCTAAGGATGCTACATTCTTTGAGGATATTTTTCCTATGAGAGATATGCAAAGCACTTCTAGACAGGAATCTGAGGAGACTCCTGAGCCTGCCATTCCTATGGAATATTATGAACGAACACATGATGAAAATCCCGAGGAGGATGACGAGGAAACCCTTGGTAGGGGCAAGAGACAAAGGACTGCAAAGACCTTTGGTGATGATTTCTTCGTGTACCTCGTGGATGATACTCCCACTTCTATTTTAGAAGCGTATGCCTCTCCAGAAGCTGACTACTGGAAAGATGCGGTCCGTAGCGAGATGGATTCCATCATGGCTAATGGGACATGGGAGATCACTGAGCGTCCCTATGGTTGCAAACCATTGGGATGTAAGTGGGTGTTCAAGAAAAAGCTTAGGCCCGATGGTACGATTGAAAAGTACAAGGCTAGGCTTGTGGCCAAGGGCTATGACCAGAAAGAAGAGGAAGATTTCTTCGATACTTATTCACCTGTGGCTAGACTGACCACCATTCGAGTATTACTCTCGTTGGCGGCCTCACATGGTCTTCTCGTCCATCAAATGGATGTTAAGACGGCTTTTCTGAATGGAGAGCTAAATGAGGAAATCTACATGCAACAGCCAGATGGCTTTGTGATAGATGGTCAGGAAAGGAAGGTGTGTAGGTTGCTGAAATCTTTATATGGTCTGAAGCAAGCACCTAAGCAATGGCATGATAAGTTTAATACAACACTGACATCTGTTGGCTTCGTTGTTAATGAAGCTGACAAATGTGTATACTATCGCCATGGTGGGGGCGAAGGAGTTATATTGTGCCTGTATGTTGATGACATACTGATATTCGGAACAAACCTCAAAGTCATTGAGGAGGTCAAATCGTTTCTGTCTCAGAACTTTGAGATGAAGGACCTTGGTGTGGCTGATGTTATATTGAACATCAAGCTACTGAGAGATAATGAGGGTGGGATCACACTTCTGCAATCCCATTATGTTGAGAAGGTGTTGAGTCGCTTTGGATATTCGGACTGCACACCATCTCAAACACCATATGATCCTAGCGTGTTGATTCGAAAGTCCAAAGGCATGGCTAAAGATCAATTGAGATATTCTCAAATCATTGGTTCACTGATGTACCTAGCGAGCGCAACGAGGCCTGACATCGCGTTTGCTGTGAGCAAACTGAGCCGGTTTGTTTCCAAACCGGGTGATGTACATTGGCATGCTGTTGAAAGAGTTATGCGCTATCTGAAAGGTACTATGAATCATGGACTTCACTATACCGGAAACCCGTCAGTACTTGAAGGGTATAGTGATGCGAATTGGATCTCTGATGCTGATGAGATGAAGGCCACAACTGGGTATATGTTTACTCTTGGAGGTGGCGCTGTTTCCTGGAAGTCTTGCAAGCAAACGATCTTAACGAGATCGACAATGGAAGCAGAATTAACAGCATTAGACACTTCTGGTGTTGAAGCAGGATGGCTTCGAGATCTATTGATGGACTTGCCACTGGTTGATAAACCGGTTCCGGCTATCCTTATGAACTGTGATAATCAGACTGTCATCACCAAGGTGAAGAGTTCAAAGGACAATATGAAGTCCAACAAACACATAAGAATGAGATTAAAAGCTGTCAGAAAATTAAGAAACTCCGGAGTGATAGCGTTGGACTATGTCCATACGGCTAAGAATCTGGCAGATCCCTTTACGAAAGGGCTATCACGTGTAGTGATAGATAGTGCATCGAGGGAGATGGGTATGAGACCCACATGAGTTGCCACGGTGGTAACCCAACCTATGTGATCGGAGATCCCGTGAAGTAGGACCTGGGAAACAAGCCAGTGGTGAACTGAGGAGAGTAACTTTACTAACCCACTCCGTTGGAGATGCAATACTCTCAGAAACTGTATGGAAGGATGACTACTGTCTTAATGTGTTCCAAGGCTTATATGCATAAGCAAGATGCTATCCTACAGAGTGATCTTTGGAGGAACACACCTATGTGAGCCCGACTGCTAGTCACAGTCTATGAGATTGGGGTGATCTCTAGTAAACTCATGAATAGGCCAGGAGTGTGACTTATATGCTCCACCCGAGGGGTCAGTCTTCGGCAGCCCAGTACTAGTAAGACATGTGGTGAAACTTCTTTACGCCAAACTGACAATTCAAGGCATAGTCCATTGTTCAGTTGTGAAGGAATGTAGCTACTTGCTCTAGGTGAAGCTCAACCTTAACAGGTCTTCACTGAAATACTAGTATATCAAAACAGTGTTTGGAACAGAGGACACTATGGGCCCTCGAGATCTGGTGGGGGATTGCTGAAATTTGAGATGGGCTCTAGGCCCATATTGCAATTTCTGAAAAATCTCTAAGGGCCCATGTGGGATATATGGCACTAGGTGTGGTGGGAAGTTTAGTCCCACCTTGGAAGTGGAAGGAGAGTTGGAGTGGTTTATAAGGGTTTCTCTCCTACATGCTATTGGAGCTTGAGAAGAGAAGAGGCCCTCGCGCGCTCCTCCTCCGCCGCCCGCCTCGCCACGCCTCGCCTCGTCACGACGCGCCGCGGGTTGCGGGAATGAGCCGAGCCGAGCTCACACCTACGCGCTTATTTTTGCCAGTCACTAACGGAGAGGTTCTGACAGCAGGGCCACGATCGGAGACGTCGGATCGTGGGCTGTCATGGACTCGGACGTGGGTCAAGCCCACGTCTCTCCACGCGGCTGCGCCTATATAAGCGTGCGCCGTCTCCTAACCCTAGCCGCAACGAACAGATCACATCTGCTCACGCGCACACCCACCGTCGTTCCTTTGCTGCTGCTGCCGCCGGCGACTCCATCCCGTCCGCCGCGTACACGGTCGACGGGAGAGCAGGTCTCCGAAACCACGCCCTTCTGGTTCCTGTACGGGGTGAGGGGCGAATAGGTTTTTGGGCAGTGATTACGCGACTGCTCGCTTCCGATCGTCTACTTCCTCTACGTCCGCGTCGCCTTCATCATCACCATGTCCACCGACGCCGACCGTGCCGTCACCGAGAAAGCTGAGGCCGACAAGAAGGCCGCTGAGGACGCTTCTGCTGCTGCTGTCACCGCGGCAGCGGCTTCTGCATGGCCTATTGGAGGGTATACCGCGTTTATCCCTCTCCTGATAATTTCTGTATTAGCAGTGCTAGCATCATGTGTAGATCTGTCTACTATTTGCGAAGTACGTGCTTGCTTAGATCAGTACCAATATGCTCCTAGTTCTATTAATGCCATGCTAGTCATCTACTTATGGATTAAATTAGTCGAAAAATTGCCTATTTACTCAGCAATCCAAAAACCTATTATGTGTAGGAACTTTTCGGCAAGTGGCTTAGCCGCTGCACTGAAACCGGATAAGTTTACCGGTACGCATTTTAAGCGTTGGCAGACAAAGACCACTTTATGGCTCACGGCTATGAACGTGTTCTGGGTAGCCGGTGTGTCCACTGGAACGATTGCTCCTGAACAGGAGAAGGCGTTCAGGGAGGCAACCACTGTGTTTATCGGAGCTGTTCTTACCGTGATCGGAGATAAACTGGTCGACGCATATTTACATATGCATGTCGCCAAGGACTTGTGGGAGGCGCTCGAATCTAAGTTCGGGGCTGCCGATGCAGGTAGCGAGATGTATATTATAGAGCAGTTCCACGATTACAAGATGGTTGAAAACCGTCCTGTATTGGAGCAGGCTCATGAGATTATATGCATTGTTAAGGAGCTTGAGCTTCTTAAGTGCGAGTTACCGGGCAAATTTGTCGCGGGCTGCATAATCGCTAAGCTCCCCAATTCCTGGAGGAACTTTGCCACCACTCTGAAACATCAGAGGCGTGAATTCTCTGTGGAGGATGTCATTGGCCATCTGAGTGTTGAGCAGAACTCAAGGGCAAAGGACTCGCACGGAAAAGGGGTCGAAGGAACTTCTGTGGCCAATATGGTGCATCAGAAGAACTCCAATTCCCACAAGCCCAGGGGAAAGAACGGTGTCCAACAGACTGCCGACTTTAAGAAGAAGGGTAAGAAGACCTTCAAGAAGAACAAGAAGGATGAGGGCTGCTTTACTTGTGGTTCGACTGAACATTGGGCCAACAAGTGCCCAAACAAGTTTAAGAAGTCAGGACAGGACTCCAAGTCTGTCAACATGATTGTGGGCAACAATGAGAATGGTGCATCTGGGTACGGTAATTTATTTACTGTTTTCTCAGTGTTTCAGCCTACCGATTGGTGGGTGGATACAGGTGCAGGTGTTCATGTGTGTGCTGACATTTCATTGTTCTCTTCTTACCAGGTCACAGGCCACGGGTCCGTATTGATGGGGAATGGCGCGAGTGCTTCTGTTCATGGTGTTGGCACGGTCGATCTGAAGTTTACTTCGGGAAGGATCGTGCAGCTGAAGAACGTGCAGCATGTCCCCGCCATCAAGAAGAACCTCGTTAGTGGCTCCCTTCTATGTAGAGAAGGGTTTAAGTTGGTATTCGAGTCTAATAAATTAGTTGTTACTAAGTATGGACTATTTGTTGGAAAAGGTTATGAGAGCGGAGGGATGTTCCGCCTTTCCCTCGCAGATTTCTGTAATAAAGTCGTGAACCATATTCATTCGAGTATTAATGAATCTGAGGTTTGGCATTCACGTCTTTGTCACATAAGTTTCGGTGTTATGACGCGGCTAGCTAAGTTGGATTTAATCCCGAGTTTCACTTTAGCCAAAGGTTCTAAGTGCCTGTCATGTGTGCAAGCTAAGCAACCTCGCCAGCCTCACAAGGCTGCGGAGGAGAGACACTTGGCACCATTAGAACTCATACATTCTGATCTTTGTGAGATGAACGGTGTATTGACTAAAGGTGGAAAGAAATACTTCATGACATTGATAGATGATTCCACTAGATATTGCTATGTGTATCTGTTAAACACTAAAGACGAGGCTCTACACTACTTTAAAATCTATAAGGCAGAAGTTGAGAATCAACTTGAAAAGAAAATTAAACGATTCCGTTCAGATCGTGGTGGAGAGTACTTCTCGAGTGAGTTTGATTCTTTCGGTGCGGAACACGGCATTATTCATGAGAGGACGCCTCCCTATTCACCCCAGTCAAACGGGGTTGCCGAGCGGAAAAACCGTACTCTAACTGATCTGGTTAACGCCATGTTAGATACGTCGGGTTTATCCAAGGCATGGTGGGGGGAGGCTATATTGACGGCATGTCATGTCCTGAATAAAGTTCCGATGAAGGATAATGAGATCACTCCATATGAGAGATGGACAAAGAGAAGGACAACACTCTCGTACTTGCGTACTTGGGGCTGTTTGGCGAAAGTCAACGTGCCGATCCCCAAAAAGCGTAAGCTTGGACCCAAGACTGTGGATTGCGTTAATTTGGGCTACGCTAAGAACAGCGTTGGCTATAGATTTCTAGTAGTGAAATCTGAGCTACCTGACCAGAAGGTCGGTACAATCATAGAGTCTAAGGATGCTACATTCTTTGAGGATATTTTTCCTATGAGAGATATGCAAAGCACTTCTAGACAGGAATCTGAGGAGACTCCTGAGCCTGCCATTCCTATGGAATATTATGAACGAACACATGATGAAAATCCCGAGGAGGATGACGAGGAAACCCTTGGTAGGGGCAAGAGACAAAGGACTGCAAAGACCTTTGGTGATGATTTCTTCGTGTACCTCGTGGATGATACTCCCACTTCTATTTTAGAAGCGTATGCCTCTCCAGAAGCTGACTACTGGAAAGATGCGGTCCGTAGCGAGATGGATTCCATCATGGCTAATGGGACATGGGAGATCACTGAGCGTCCCTATGGTTGCAAACCATTGGGATGTAAGTGGGTGTTCAAGAAAAAGCTTAGGCCCGATGGTACGATTGAAAAGTACAAGGCTAGGCTTGTGGCCAAGGGCTATGACCAGAAAGAAGAGGAAGATTTCTTCGATACTTATTCACCTGTGGCTAGACTGACCACCATTCGAGTATTACTCTCGTTGGCGGCCTCACATGGTCTTCTCGTCCATCAAATGGATGTTAAGACGGCTTTTCTGAATGGAGAGCTAAATGAGGAAATCTACATGCAACAGCCAGATGGCTTTGTGATAGATGGTCAGGAAAGGAAGGTGTGTAGGTTGCTGAAATCTTTATATGGTCTGAAGCAAGCACCTAAGCAATGGCATGATAAGTTTAATACAACACTGACATCTGTTGGCTTCGTTGTTAATGAAGCTGACAAATGTGTATACTATCGCCATGGTGGGGGCGAAGGAGTTATATTGTGCCTGTATGTTGATGACATACTGATATTCGGAACAAACCTCAAAGTCATTGAGGAGGTCAAATCGTTTCTGTCTCAGAACTTTGAGATGAAGGACCTTGGTGTGGCTGATGTTATATTGAACATCAAGCTACTGAGAGATAATGAGGGTGGGATCACACTTCTGCAATCCCATTATGTTGAGAAGGTGTTGAGTCGCTTTGGATATTCGGACTGCACACCATCTCAAACACCATATGATCCTAGCGTGTTGATTCGAAAGTCCAAAGGCATGGCTAAAGATCAATTGAGATATTCTCAAATCATTGGTTCACTGATGTACCTAGCGAGCGCAACGAGGCCTGACATCGCGTTTGCTGTGAGCAAACTGAGCCGGTTTGTTTCCAAACCGGGTGATGTACATTGGCATGCTGTTGAAAGAGTTATGCGCTATCTGAAAGGTACTATGAATCATGGACTTCACTATACCGGAAACCCGTCAGTACTTGAAGGGTATAGTGATGCGAATTGGATCTCTGATGCTGATGAGATGAAGGCCACAACTGGGTATATGTTTACTCTTGGAGGTGGCGCTGTTTCCTGGAAGTCTTGCAAGCAAACGATCTTAACGAGATCGACAATGGAAGCAGAATTAACAGCATTAGACACTTCTGGTGTTGAAGCAGGATGGCTTCGAGATCTATTGATGGACTTGCCACTGGTTGATAAACCGGTTCCGGCTATCCTTATGAACTGTGATAATCAGACTGTCATCACCAAGGTGAAGAGTTCAAAGGACAATATGAAGTCCAACAAACACATAAGAATGAGATTAAAAGCTGTCAGAAAATTAAGAAACTCCGGAGTGATAGCGTTGGACTATGTCCATACGGCTAAGAATCTGGCAGATCCCTTTACGAAAGGGCTATCACGTGTAGTGATAGATAGTGCATCGAGGGAGATGGGTATGAGACCCACATGAGTTGCCACGGTGGTAACCCAACCTATGTGATCGGAGATCCCGTGAAGTAGGACCTGGGAAACAAGCCAGTGGTGAACTGAGGAGAGTAACTTTACTAACCCACTCCGTTGGAGATGCAATACTCTCAGAAACTGTATGGAAGGATGACTACTGTCTTAATGTGTTCCAAGGCTTATATGCATAAGCAAGATGCTATCCTACAGAGTGATCTTTGGAGGAACACACCTATGTGAGCCCGACTGCTAGTCACAGTCTATGAGATTGGGGTGATCTCTAGTAAACTCATGAATAGGCCAGGAGTGTGACTTATATGCTCCACCCGAGGGGTCAGTCTTCGGCAGCCCAGTACTAGTAAGACATGTGGTGAAACTTCTTTACGCCAAACTGACAATTCAAGGCATAGTCCATTGTTCAGTTGTGAAGGAATGTAGCTACTTGCTCTAGGTGAAGCTCAACCTTAACAGGTCTTCACTGAAATACTAGTATATCAAAACAGTGTTTGGAACAGAGGACACTATGGGCCCTCGAGATCTGGTGGGGGATTGCTGAAATTTGAGATGGGCTCTAGGCCCATATTGCAATTTCTGAAAAATCTCTAAGGGCCCATGTGGGATATATGGCACTAGGTGTGGTGGGAAGTTTAGTCCCACCTTGGAAGTGGAAGGAGAGTTGGAGTGGTTTATAAGGGTTTCTCTCCTACATGCTATTGGAGCTTGAGAAGAGAAGAGGCCCTCGCGCGCTCCTCCTCCGCCGCCCGCCTCGCCACGCCTCGCCTCGTCACGACGCGCCGCGGGTTGCGGGAATGAGCCGAGCCGAGCTCACACCTACGCGCTTATTTTTGCCAGTCACTAACGGAGAGGTTCTGACAGCAGGGCCACGATCGGAGACGTCGGATCGTGGGCTGTCACGGACTCGGACGTGGGTCAAGCCCACGTCTCTCCACGCGGCTGCGCCTATATAAGCGTGCGCCGTCTCCTAACCCTAGCCGCAACGAACAGATCACATCTGCTCACGCGCACACCCACCGTCGTTCCTTTGCTGCTGCTGCCGCCGGCGACTCCATCCCGTCCGCCGCGTACACGGTCGACGGGAGAGCAGGTCTCCGAAACCACGCCCTTCTGGTTCCTGTACGGGGTGAGGGGCGAATAGGTTTTTGGGCAGCGATTACGCGACTGCTCGCTTCCGATCGTCTACTTCCTCTACGTCCGCGTCGCCTTCATCATCACCATGTCCACCGACGCCGACCGTGCCGTCACCGAGAAAGCTGAGGCCGACAAGAAGGCCGCTGAGGACGCTTCTGCTGCTGCTGTCACCGCGGCAGCGGCTTCTGCATGGCCTATTGGAGGGTATACCGCGTTTATCCCTCTCCTGATAATTTCTGTATTAGCAGTGCTAGCATCATGTGTAGATCTGTCTACTATTTGCGAAGTACGTGCTTGCTTAGATCAGTACCAATATGCTCCTAGTTCTATTAATGCCATGCTAGTCATCTACTTATGGATTAAATTAGTCGAAAAATTGCCTATTTACTCAGCACGTTGCGGGAGAGGTTGAGGTAGCGGAGGTTGAAGAAGAGCGCCATCTCTGCCGAGATGCCGCCGGTGAGCTGGTTGCCGGTGCTTTGTGAGGTGTAGTGTGGGTTATTTTGTGCTAAGGGCAGGGGGTAATTGCAAAAAGTGTGGCGCTGACTGGCTGTGCTGACTGGGCTCCACTTGTCGTCGTCTGATTGGCTAGGACTAAATTTGCACATTGGCTGCAAATTGTGGGATGCAATAGTTTGCTTTTGCAAGTTTTGAACTAGATCATTACATCTACAAGTTCCAGGACCTACGGTGCTATTACCTCTATATTATGCCTCTCAAAAGCCAATAAAGCTATATTATTCTCACCCACTGTCAAGCCTCGTTTAGTGCAGTCAATATTGCCTTTTTGTCTTGTCTCCCATGGATTTTCTAGATTTGTGTGCCAAGATAAGTTTTTTCTATTAATGCTTTGGACAACTGAATTAGGGAATTTGTCGAGTCTTTGGATCTTCATCCTCCTTTTCTGTCATGTCCGTCTTCTTTCTTAAAGCATCACTGTAACCTCCTCAATCTGACATCTTCAACAGCATCGACCTATCCATATAGTCATGTCCAGTGATTGATAGATACTCCCTTCATTTCATAATATAAGAGCGTTTTTTATACTAGTGTAGTGTTAAAAACACTTTTATATTATGGGACGGAGGGAGTAAAACATTGCCTGTAACTCCTCCGCCCCAGTGACCCTTATCACCCCAAACCTAAACCTCTAACCCCAGTCTCCAGTAATATCCCATTTCAGGGCTCCTCTATACAAAGTTGAAAAAAGCAAACCAGCAACCAAACTTGTGAGGTTGTCTATTCACGTTTTGATTGGTCAGATCACCTATGCATTGGCACATTTGTAAAAAAAATTAAAAGATTTAAGGTACTTTTTCAAAATTTTGACCTAAAATCAAATGAATGCACATTATATCAAACGTAAACTAATAATAAATCACAAAGCGTTCTAAGCCCAGTTGGTTCATGACCTATAGCATGCCTTGCCTCAAGGTTAGTTGTTTGAGTTTTTACGTCATTTTTAAAATATTTTCTTGATTTTCTTTTCACCAAAAGACCTATACACCTTAAAAACACCGGGCAAGGTACCGGCTCCCTGTTTTTCCAGCTGGACCGCCGGCCGTTACTGAAACTATTCTCCAATGTCGAGGCTTCTTTCTTCGACCCCACTTCATTTTCTACCGCTAGCATATTGTTGTACAGAATCAACCCTGTTTTCAGTAGGAAAAACATGCGACCAACTATTAAAATTTGTTAAAAAAAAATTGAAATATCCATGTTATCATGTCAAATTGAATACTATCAATGCAACCGAGGTTTACCATTTTTAAGCTAAGTGATTTCTATTTCGAGTGACTACCATTTACGGAAATTCCATGGAATGGAAGTTTAGCAATCATAGAGAAAAGAATGCAACATTACAAGAAGAAAATCACTCGCATTATTTTCCTTGCACTCGGATGGCTTAGCTCAGTACCAGCTACACCGCCAGAATTACAGATGACGAAACCTAAGATCTCAATACAAACATTTAACTGCAACATTTGTATGAAAACCGGCCACTTAATTAACGCTACGAACTCTTAAATAAAACGTACGCACGGATCGTGCATGGCGTAGAAGTACGGCAAAGCGAGAAGGACGACACGGAGCTCCGGGCTCTAGTTGTCGGCGACGACCGTGCGGTCCGTGCGGATGACCATGTCGGCGCCCTCCGCCGCCGCGGCGCCGCACTGGAGCATGGACGACTGGCAGAGGATGATCTTGAGCTCCCCGGGCGCGCGGCAGCTCTGCGGCACGGGCTCCACGTCGGTCGGCGTCGTCCTGGTGAGCGGGCAACGGTTCTTGAAGTACCCCGCGGGCCCGCGGCACGCGGTGCCTTCGGCGGCGCGGTTGTCCGGAGAGCAGTCGCAGTTGAGGTCCACGGCGCAGCCGAGCGCCGGGCACTGCCCGCCGCCGATGGCCTGCGGGCTCAACACCATCGGCACGTTGAACCCGTCTACGAGGCTGACGCTGTACGCGGCGAGGTCCAGGTTCCCGCTGTCGTGGACCGTGATCTGGGCGACGGTGGACGGCGGCGCGTCGCCCGTAAAGCACCCGCGCGGCGGCGACGTGCCGTCGTCGCAGCCGGTGCGAGCCGCGACGCGGCCGGCCCAGAAGGTGGACGGGAAGGTGAGGGAGAGAATCGCGTTGGTGTCGAGGCGCGCGGTGTTGTCGGAGATGGAGGGAAGGCCGGCATTGGGGGTGACGAGCGGCCAGACCGGGTGCGGGCAGAGGTTGTGGATGGTCAGCTTGGTCGCCGACGAGAAGGCGGATAGCGCGGCAAGGACGAGGAGGACGAAGGCGAGATCCCTGGCCATGACAGCTACAGCAACTAGCTAGCTTGTGAGATGAGAGGTGGGGTTAGAGAGGAGCTGCTGGTTTCCAGTAGTTTTGTAGGCGAGGATTGCCGCTCGGGCTCAGTCGTCAGGGACAGCTTTTTGCTTTTCCTTTTTTTTTTTTTTTGCTTTTCCCGAGGGAGGAAAAGCAGCGGCTTCCCACTAGGC
The DNA here is from genome assembly GCA_963921465.1 of Triticum timopheevii. Lineage (NCBI taxonomy): Eukaryota > Viridiplantae > Streptophyta > Magnoliopsida > Poales > Poaceae > Triticum > Triticum timopheevii. The sequence continues at coordinate 115,252,977 of OY997270.1, forward strand.
CTCAAACAGGTTTGATAGGCTGCATGTACCTTAGCCAGGCACGCGCGAAAAAAAAAACAGTTTGGTTACCCGCACTCAATGTTGGACCTGCATAGCACGAACGTTAAAGCATTTCTGGGCTTGCATCCAGATGAACGCTCAAATCGGCCGTTTTTGTAGAGCCAGACCCGCGCGGTGCAACCCTAGGCTCGTGGGCGTGGGCGGTTGCACGTGTGGGTGCAGTCTCGAGATGTCGCATTGTTTTCAGACGCGTCGTCGTAAATTACCCTCACCTCCCTTCCTCACCGCTCTCTCCCCTCTTCCCCACTCACACCGGCGGGCGGCGACGACGACGATCACCTGAGCTCTACTGCGAACCAATCCAAGACGGCGGCGGCAACCACCGGAGCGACTGCAGACCTCCACCAGAGCGCATCGGCCATGGCGGTAAGAATTTGTCCTCTCTGTACATTCACTGCTTTCGACTCGGGCTAGATTCGATTAGAGCACATGATTGAAGAGTTAGGGAGTGGACTAAACACATCGATTTTGCATCTACGGCTACTAGAGCTCATAGGTTATTTTTCAATTACATGGGGGGCGGGGATTGGATTGTCTAGCCGCGGTGACCATGGAGTCGCGTCGAGCGGCGGCGGGGGGAGGGGGGGCGTAGTCATCTTCTTTTCTTCCTCGTCGGCTTCATCCTCACCGTCTTCGTCAAGAACGATGGGTCTTGCACGATCGCCTGCCACCGGCGCCCTGGCCACTATCTGTACCTTGTCATTGTCGGACTCCGGTGACCCGAACGCACTACTCTAGTACACTGTGGCACGCTGGTCTTGAGGCGCCTTGTACTGACTGTACTTGGCCCATCTTGCCCGCTGTCGAGCGTCGCCGGAGTCTTCCTGATTCATGGCCCAGCACAGGATGTCCACTGACATCGCGCCCTTGGCTGGGTAATGGAACCATTGTCTTCAGCTCGTCCGGTGTAGCCTTCTTCATCAAAGCATCAACCTCCTTGTGCATGTCATCGATGTTGCTGAAGTTCGAGCACACTTCCATGGTGTGCTCAAACTTCTTGCGGTCACCGAGTGAGCACCCAAGGAAGAATGCCCTCCATCCAATGCCCCAATGGAAAGGGTTGGGATTGGAGTTGGAGTTCATGCCGAGGAGAAGTGGAAGAGGAGGGTGTTGGGGAACGTAGCAGAAATTCAAAATTTTCTACGCATCACCAAGGTCAATCTATGGAGTAATCTAGCAACGAGGGAAGGAGAGTGCATCTACATACCCTTGTAGATCGCTAAGCGGAACCGTTCAAGTGAATGGAGTTGATGGAGTCATACTCATCGTGATCTAAATCACCGATGATCCTAGTGCCGAACGGACGGCACCTCCGCGTTCAACACACATGCAGCCCGGTGACGTCTCCCATGCCTTGATCCAGCAAGGAGAGAGGGAGAGGTTGGGAAAGACTCCGTCCAGCAGCAGCACGACGGCGTGGTGGTGGTGGAGGAGCGTGGCAATCCTGCAGGGCTTCGCCAAACACCGCAGGAGAGGAGGAGTACTTGGAAGGGGGGGAGGGCTGCGCCAGAACTTGGGTGCGGCTGCCCTCCCACCCCTCCATTATTTATAGGTGGGGAGAGAGGGGGGGCCGGGCCCCCTAGGTCTCATCTAGGGTTGGGGGCGGCGGCCAAGGGGGGAGGAGTGCCTCCCAAGTCAAGTGGAGGCCCTCCCCCTTAGGGTTTCCCCTCTCCCATGCGCATGGGCCTTGGGGGGGCTGGTGCCCCTGGCCCATTAAGGCTAGGGCGCCCCCTTACAGCCCATGCTGCTGTATTGGACGTGGTGAAACATTTTTCGGACCTCCGGACCCCTCCGGAATCCTCCGGAACCTACTGGAAGCTTCCCGGTACAATACCGGAAAAACCAAACTTTTCCCGGAACCCGAACAACAACTTTCCATATATAAATCTTTACCTCCGGACCATTCCGGAACTCCTCATGACGTCCGGGATCTCATCCGGGACTCCGAACAACATTCGGTAACCACATATATCTATTCCCTATAACCCTAGCGTCATCGAACCTTAAGTGTGTAGACCCTACGGGTTCGGGAGACACGTACACATAAATGAGACAACTCTCCGGCCAATAACCAACAGCGGGATCTGGATACCCATGTTGGCTCCCACATGTTCCATGATGATCTCATCGGATGAACCACGATGTCGAGGATTCAATCAATCCCGTATTCAATTCCCTTTGTCTAGCGGTATAGTATTTGCCCGAGATTCGATCGCCGGTATCCCGATACCTTGTTCAATCTTGTTACCGGCAAGTCTCTTTACTCTTCCGTAACACATCATCCCATGATCAACCCCTTGGTCACACTGTGCACATTATGATGATGTCCTACCGAGTGGGCCCAGAGATACCTCTCCGTCACACGGAGTGACAAATCCCAGTCTCGATTCGTGCCAACCCAACAGACACTTTCGGAGATACCCGCAGTGCACCTTTATAGCCACCCAGTTACGTTGTGACGTTTGGTACACCCAAAGCATTCCTACGGTATCCGGGAGTTGCACAATCTCATGGTCTAAGGAAATGATACTTGACATTAGAAAAGCTATAGCATACGAACTACAGGATCTTTGTGCAAGGCTTAGGATTGGGTCTTGTCCATCACATCATTCTCCTAATGATATAATCCCGTTATCAACGACATCCAATGTCCATGGTCAGGAAACCGTAACCATCTATTGATCAACGAGCTAGTCAACTAGAGGCTTACTAGGGACATGGTGTGGTCTATGTATCCACACATGTATCTGAGTTTCCTATCAATACAATTATAGCATGGATAATAAACGATTATCATGAACAAGGAAATATAGTAATAATAACTAATTTATTATTGCCTCTAGGGCATATTTCCAACAGTCTCCCACTTGCACTAGAGTCAATAATCTAGTTCACATCACCATGTGATTAACACTCACAGGTCACATCACCATGTGACCAACATCCAAAGAGTTTACTAGTGTCTAAACTAGTTCACATCATCATGTGATTAAGACTCAATGAGTTCTGGGGTTTGATCATGTTTTGCTTGTGAGAGAGGTTTTAGTCAACGGGTCTGCAACATTCAGATCTGTATGTACTTTGCAAATCTCTAGGTCATATTGTAAATGCTGCTTTCACGCTCCACTTGGAGCTATTCCAAATGGTTGCTCCACTATACGTATCCGTTTTGCTACTCAGAGTCATTCGGATAGGTGTTAAAGCTTGCATCGATGTAACCCTTTACGCCGAACTCTTTATCACCTCCATAATAGAGAAACATGTCCTTATTACTCCAAGGACAATTTTGACCACTATCTGGTGATCCACTCCTTGATCACCTTTGTACCCTCTTGCCAGACATGTGGCAAGGCACACATCAGGTGCAGTACACAGCATAGCATACTATGGAGCCTACGTCTAAGCATAGGGGACGACCTTCGTCCTTTCTCTCTATTCTGCCGTGGTCGAGCTTTAAGTCTTAACTTCATACCTTACAACTCAGGCAAGAATTCCTTCTTTGACTGATCCATCTTGAACACCTCCAAGATCATGTCAAGGTATGTGCTCATTTGAAAGTACCATTAAGCGTTTTTGATCTATCCTCATAAATCTTGATGCTCAATGTTCAAGCAGCTTAATCCAGGTTTTCTATTGAAAAACACTTTTCAAACAACCCTATATGATTTCCAGAAACTCTACAACATTTCTGATTAACAATATGTTAGCAACATATACTCATCAGAAATTCTATAGTGCTCCCACTCACTTCTTTGGAAATACAAGTTTCTCGTAAACTTTGTACAAACCCAAAATATTTGATCATTCCATCAAAGCGCATATTCTGACTCTGAGATGCTTGCTCTAGTCCATGGTAGGATCGCTGGAGCTAGCATACCTTTTAGCATCCTTAGGATCGACAAAACTTTTCTGATTTGTATCACATACAACCTTTCCTTACAAAAACTGGTAAGGAAACTCGTTTTGACATCCATATGCCAGATTTCATAAATGCAGCTAATGCTAACATGATTCTGACGGACTTAAGCATCGCTACGGATGAGAAAATCTCATCGTAGTCAACTCCTTGAACTTGTGAAAAACTCTTCGCCACAAGTCGAGCTTCATAGACGGTGATATTACCGTCCACGTCCGTCTTCTTCTTAAAGATCCATTTATCTCAATGGCTGGCCGATCATCGGGCAAGTCCACCAAAGTCTATACTTTGTTCTGATACATGGATCCTATCTCGGATTTCATGGCTTCTAACCATTTGTCGGAATATGGGCCCACCATCGCTTCTACATAGCTCACAGGTTCATTGTTGTCCAGCAACATGACCTTCAAGACAGGATTACTGTACCACTCTGAAGTAGTACGCATCCTTGTCACCCTATGAGGTTCGGCAGTGACTTGATCTGAGGCTTCATGATCACTATCATCAGCTTCCACTTCAATTGGTGTAGGTGCCACAGGAACAACTTCCCGTGCCCTGCTACACACTAGTTGTAGTGACGGTTCAATAACCATATCAAGTCTCCACCATCCTCCCACTCAATTTTTTGAGACAAACTTTTCCTTGAGAAAGGACCCGATTCAAGAAACAATGCCTATTGCTTTCGGATCTGAATTAGGAGGTATACCCAACTATTTTGGGTGTCCTATGAAGATGCATTTTATTCGCTTTGGGTTCGAGCTTATCAACCCGAAATTTTTTCACATAAGCTTCGCAGCCCCAAACTTTTAAGAAACGACAACTTAGGTTTCTCCAAACCATAGTTCAAACGGTGTCGTCTTAACGGAATTACGTGGTGCCCTATTAAAGTGAGTGTGGTTGTCTCTAATGCCTAACCCATGAACGATAGTGGTAATTCGATAAGAGACATCATGGTATGCAGCATATCCAATAGGGTGCAACTATGATGTTCGGACACACCATCACACTATGGTGTTCCAGGCGGTATTAATTGTGAAACAATTTCCACAATGTCTTAATTGCGTGCCAAAGCTCGTAACTCAGATACTCATCTCTATGATCATATCATAGACATTTTATCCTCTTGTCACGATGATCTTCAACTTCACTCTGAAATTACTTGAACCATTCAATAATTCAGACTTGTGTTTCATCAAGTAAATATACTCAGTATCTACTCAAATCATTCGTGAAGTAAGAACATAACGATATCCACTGCGTGCCTCAGCACTCATTGGACTGCACACATCAAAATGTATTACTTCCAACAAGTTGCTTTCTTGTTCCATTTTACTAAAAACGAGGCTTTCAGTCATCTTGCCCATGTGGTATGATTTGCATGTCTCAAGTGATTCAAAATCAAGTGAGTCCAAACGGTCCATTTGTTGGGGAATGTAGTAATTTCAAAAATTTCCTACGCACACGCAAGATCATGGTGATGGCATAGCAACGAGAGGGGAGAGTATTGTCCACGTACCCTCGTAGACCATAAGCGGAAGCGTTTATGACAACGCGGTTGATGTAGTCGTACGTCTTCACGATCCGACCGATCCAAGTACCGAACGTACGGCACCTCCGAGTTCAGCACACGTTCAGCTCGATGACGATCCCGGGGCTCCGATCCAGCAAAGCATCGGGAATGAGTTCCGTCAGCACGACGGCGTGGTGACGATGATGATGTTCTACCGGCGCAGGGCTTCGCCTAAACTCGGCGTCGATATGACCGAGGTGGAATATGGTGGAGGGGGGCACCGCACACGGCTAAGGAACGATCCGTAGATCAACTTGTGTTTCTATGGGGTGCCCCCTGCCCCCATATATAAAGGAGTGGAGGAGGGGAGGGCCGGCCCTCTCTATGGCGCACCCTAGGGGAGTCCTACTCCCACCGGGAGTAGGATTCCCCCTTTCCTAGTCCAACTAGGAGTCCTTCCAAGTAGTAGGAGTAGGAGACAAGGAAGGGGAAGAGAGAAGGGAAGGAAGGAGAGGGTGCAGCCCCTCCCCCTAGTCCAATTCGGACTAGGCCATGGCGGGGCACGCGGCCAGCCCTAGGCAGCCCCTCTCTCTTTCCCGTATGGCCCAATAAGGCCCAATACTTCTCCCCGGCGAATTCCCGTAACTCTCCGGTACTCCGATAAATACCCGAATCACTCGGAACCTTTCCGAACTCCGAATATAGTCGTCCAATATATCGATCTTTACGTCTCAACCATTTCGAGACTCCTCGTCATGTCCCCGATCTCATCTGGCACTCCGAACTCCTTCGGTACATCAAAACTCATAAACTCATAATATAACTGTCATCGAAACCTTAAGCGTGCGGACCCTACGGGTTCGAGAACTATGTAGACATGACCTAGAACTATTCTTGGTCAATAACCAATAGCGGAACCTGGATGCCCATATTGGCTCCTACATATTCTACGAAGATCTTTATCGGTCAAACCGCATAACAACATACTTTGTTCCCTTTGTCATCGGTATGTTACTTGTCCGAGGTTTGATTGTCGGTATCCAATACCTAGTTCAATCTCGTTACCGGCAAGTCTCTTTACTCGTTACGTAATGCATCATTCTGTAACTAACTCATTAGCTACATTGCTTGCAAGGCTTACAGTGATGTGCATTACCGAGAGGGCCCAGAGATACCTCTCCGAGAATCGGAGTGACAAACCTAATCTCGAAATACGCCAACCCAACATGTACCTTTGGAGACACCTGTAGTACTCCTTTATAATCACCCAGTTACGTTGTGACGTTTGGTAGCACCCAAAGTGTTCCTCCGGTAAACGGGAGTTGCATAATCTCATAGTTACAGGAACATGTATAAGTCATGAAGAAAGCAATAGCAACATACTAAACGATCAAGTGCTAGGCTAACGGAATGGGTCATGTCAATCACATCATTCTCCTAATGATGTGATCCCATTAATAAAATGACAACACATGTCTATGGTTAGGAAACATAACCATCTTTGATTAATGAGCTAGTCAAGTAGAGGCATACTAGTGACACTATGTTTGTCTATGTATTCACACATGTATTATGTTTCCGGTTAATACAATTATAGCATGAATAATAAACATTTATCACGAAATAAGGAAATAAATAATAACTTTATTATTGCCTCTAGGGCATATTTCCTTCAGTCTCCTACTTGCACTAGAGTCAATAATCTAGTTCACATCGCCATGTGATTTAATACCAATATTCATATCTATATATGATTAACACCCATAGTTCACATCGTCATGTGACCAACACCCAAAGGGTTTACTAGAGTCAATAATCTAGTTCACATCACTATGTGATTAACACCCAAAGAGTACTAAGGTGTGATCATGTTTTGCTCGTGAGAGAAGCTTAGTCAACGGGTCTGTCACATTCAGAGCCGTATGTATTTTGCAAATATTCTATGTCTACAATGCTCTGCACGGAGCTACTCTAGCTAATTGCTCCCACTTTCAATATGTATCCAGACTGAGACTTAGAGTCATCTGGATTGGTGTAAAAGCTTGCATCGTTGTAACTTTTTACGACGGGCTCTTTTATCACCTCCATAATCGAGAAACATCTCCTTAGTCGTCACTAAGGATATTCTTGACCGCTGTCCAGTGATCTACTCTTAGATCAAAATTGTATTCCTTTGTCAAACTCAGAGCAAGGTATACAATAGGTCTGGTTCACAGCATAGCATACTTTATAGAACCTATGACTGAGGCATAGGGAATGACTTTTCATTCTCTTTCTATTTTCTGCCATGGTCGGGTCTTGAGTCTTACTCAACTTCACACCTTTGCATCACAGGCAAGAACTTCTTCTTTGATTGTTCTATTTTGAAGTATTTCAAAAATTTATCAAGGTATGTACTCATTGAAAAAATCTCATCAAGCGTCTTGATCTATCTATATAGATCCTGGTGCTCAATGTGTAAGCAGCTTCACCGAGGTCTTTCATTGAAAAACTTTTATTCAAGTATCCCTTTATGCTATCCAGAAATTCTATATCATTTCTGATCAACAATATGTCATCTACATATAGTATCAGAAATGCTACAGAGCTCCCACTCACTTTCTTGTAAATACAGGCTTCACCGCAAGTCTGTATAATACTATATGCTTTGATTAACTTATCAAAGCGTATATTCCAACTCTCAGATGCTTGCACCAGTCCATAGATGGACCACTGGAGCTTGAACATTTTGTTAGTACCTTTAGGATTGACAAAACCTTCTGGTTGCATCATATACAACTCTTCGTTAAGAAAACAATTAAGGAATGCAGTTTTGACATCCATTTGCCATATGTCATAAAATGTGGCAATTGCTAACATGATTCGGACAGACTTATGACTCCGTGTATAAACTCTCTTGAAAGTGATTGTCATCAATTACCAAAATGGGGGAGATTGAAAGAACATGCGGTGGCCCCATGTTTGGTTTTGGTAATTAATGACAATCTCTATGGACTAATGGTTGCCTTGAGTTATATTTGAAGGTTTTGTCCATAGGTTTTTCTTGAAGTCCATGTGTTGGTTTCAAGGAGTTTATGAGTTGACCAAGGTGCTATTAAGGAATTATCCAAAGATTGGTCATGTGAGTGTTGAGCTTATTGCAAGCATGTCTCGAAGAAGAAGATTGTGTGATCATTCATGTTTACCTTCAAGACATCATCCAAATGAAGAGAGTTGGAAAGATTCAAGGTTGATCAAGACTAAGTCAAAGAATGAATCAAGTTGATCAACACACAAAGCATACAAGATGTACCGAGAGGGATCAAGCGATCCCATGGTATGGTAAGCATGGTCAATTATGCTTTGTGTACTAACCCATGGTCTTCGTAAGAGTTCTTTGTGGGGTTAGGTTGCGGTGTGCAAGTTCAAGTAGGCTCATCACGAAGAGATCATATGCTTGAAGCTTGCCGTCCATTGTAGCGATAATGGACTTGTGAAGATGTGCAGAAGAGTGGCTCACCCATAGTGGAGTATGGGGGAGCAATCTACTAGTCTTCATCGAGCCAACACAATCAAGAAAGGTGGTCCATCTTGAGGAGGAGAAGATCGTCATCATCTAGCTCAAGTGGATCATGTGCAAGGCAAAGGTTTGCCCTTGATAGGTTTTCTATTTTACCGGTCTCACAGTAGTTGTGGGAGACCGGGTTTTAGGATCGATTGTCGTACTATCAAGGGGGGCTCTCGATCAGTTGCTTGATCACATTGTTTGTTGAGAGCTCAAACCATTGCATCCTTGCATCATCTTTTTGGTTCTTGTTTGGTTCTTCTCCTTGTGAGATTTGGAGCTTATGGTCATTTTTATGACAAGCTCGAGTTCATCGAAAACGGAGTTCTCATGCATCTTCTATGATGTTTTCGATGTTGGAGGGTATGCCGGTTCTTCTCGGTTGGAGGTTTCACTCCTTTGTTTTGATGCTACTCGTCTTGCTCTATCCAACAAACTTGAGTTTGCTCAATTCGGAGCTCATTTGCAGAAGTTATGGCAGTTTTGGTTTCCTTGGAGTATTCTTTGTTTTTGTGGTTGAGGCATAAGGTTGGCCCCAGCGGTAGTACCGCCGAAGCTCCCCAGCGGTAGTACCGCTCTCAGAGCGGTAGTACCGCTCCAAGTGGTAGTACCGCTCTCCGAACGGTAGTACCGCTTGGGATTTTCGGCCGTAGTACCGCTGTGTGTCTGGGCTACTTCCGCCTCGATTCTCGAACGAAGTTTTTCGTGTCGGGTTTTGCGGCACTAAGGGAGGTAGTAGGAGCGGTAGTACCGCCCCAAGCGGTAGTACCGCCCTGGGGTCAGGGCCCTGGCAGCGCGGCAGTACCGCTGGGTTGAGCGGTAGTACTGCCCGGAGCGGTAGTACCGCCCTTCCCTAGCGGTAGTACCGCTCTGTGCGGGGATGTTCAGTGGGGTAATGGTTGGATTTCCCCCCTCCTATAATAGGGGTTCTTCTTCCCCATTGAACCTTATCCTTTGAGCTCGTGTTCTTCCCCCATTGTTGACCTTCTTCGAGCTTGCTAACTCTCAACCCCTCCATGGATTCTTGCTAGTTTTTGGGGGAAAAGAGAGAGGAGATCTAGATCCACATTTCCACCAATCACTTTCTCCTCTATGTGAGGGGAACCCTTTGGATCTAGATCTTGGAGTTCTTTGTGTTCTCTTCTTCGTTCTTCCTCTCATTTTCCTCCCTAGCATTAGTTGCTTCGGTGGGATTTGGGAGAGAAGGACTTGGGCACTCCGTGTGCCCTTGCCATTGCATTTGGTGCATCGGTCTGAGTTCTCCACGGTGATACGTCGAAGTGAAGTTTGAGAAGCTTATTACTCTTGGGTGCTTGGTACCCTTGAGCTTGTTCCTCTTGGTGCTTGGGCACCCTAGATGGTTGGTGGTGTTCGGAGCTCAATCATTGTGGTGTAAAGCTCCGGGCAAGCGTCGGGGTCTCCAATTAGGTTGTGGAGATCGCCCCGAGCAATTTGACGGGTTCCGGTGACCGCCCCCAAGGGTTGCCAAAGTGTACGGGTTCGGTGACCGCCCCCAAGGGTCGCCATTTGTACGGGTTCGGTGACCGCCCTCAAGGGTCCCTTAGTGGAATCACGGCATCTTGCATTGTGCGAGGGCGTGAGGACATTACGGTGGCCCTAGTGGCTTCTTGGGGAGCATTGTGCCTCCACACCGCTCCAAACGGAGATTAGCATCCGCAAGGGTGTGAACTTCGGGATACATCGTCGTCTCCGCGTGCCTCGGTTATCTCTTACCCGAGCCCCTTTTCTTATGCACTTTACTTTGTGATAGCCATATTGTTCTTTGTCATATATCTTGCTATCACATAGTTGCTTATCTTGCTTAGCATAAGTTGTTGGTGCACATAGGTGAGCCTAGTTGTTGTAGGTTTTGTGCTTGACAAATTAACCGCTAGGTTTATTCCGCATTTGTTCAAGCCTAAACCGTAATTATTTTCAAGCGCCTATTCACCCCCCCCCTCTAGGCGACATCCTCGATCTTTCAGCAATGACTTTGGAGAAACATCACTATCTCATCTGGAAGATCAACTCCCACTCGATTCAAGTGATTGTTGTACTCAGACAATCTGAGCACAAGCTCAACGATTGAGATTTTCTCCCTTAGTTTGCAGGCTAAGAAAATCGTCGGAGGTCTTGTACCTCTTGACGTGGGCACGAGCCTGAAATCCCAATTTCAGCACTCGAAACTTCTCATATGTTCCGCGACATTTTGAAATCGTCTTTGGTGCCTCAACTCTAAACCGTTTAACTGAACTATCGCGTAGTTATCAAAACGTGTATGTCAGATGTTCGCAACATCCACAGACGACGTTCGAGGTTCAGCACACTGAGCGGTGCATTAAGGACACAAGCCTTCTACGAAGCAACGAGGACAATCCTCAGTTTACGGACCTAGTCCGCATAATTGCTACTATCAACTTTCAACTGAATTTTTCTCTAGGAACATATCTATACAGTAGAACTAAATCGTGAGCTTACAACATAATTTGCGAAGATCTTTTGACTATGTTCAGGATAATTAAGTTCATCTTATGAACTCCCACTCAGATAGACATCCCTCTAGTCATCTAAGTGATTACATGATCCGAGTCAACTAGGCCGTGTCCGATCATCACATGAGACGGACTAGTCAACGTCGGTGAACATCTTCATGTTGATCGTATCTTCTATACGACTCATGCTCGACCTTTCGGTCTTCCGTGTTCCGAGGCCATGTCTGTACATGCTAGGCTCGTCAAGTCAACCTAAGTGTATTGCGTGTAAATCTGGCTTACACCCATTGTATTCGAACGTTAGAATCTATCACACCCGATCATCACGTGGTGCTTCGAAACAACGAACCTTCGCAACGGTGCACAGTTAGGGGGAACACTTTTCTTGAAATTATTGCGAGGGATCATCTTATTTAAGCTACTGTCGTTCTAAGCAAATAAGATGCATAAACATGATAAACATCACATGCAATCAATAAGTGACATGATATGGCCAATATCATTTTGCTCCTTTTGATCTCCATCTTCAGGGCTCCATGATCATCATCGTCACCGGCATGACACCATGATCTCCATCATCATGATCTCCATCATCGTGTCTCCATGAAGTTGTCTTGCCAACTATTACTTCTACTACTATGGCTAACACGTTTAGCAATAAAGTAAAGTAATTTACATGGCGTTCTTCCATGACACGCAGGTCATACAAAAAATAAAGACAACACCTATGGCTCCTGCCGGTTGTCATACTCATCGACATGCAAGTCATGATTCCTATTAGAAGAACATGATCATCTCATACATCACATATATCATTCATCACATCCTTTGGCCATATCACATCACAAAGCACTTGCTGCAAAAACAAGTTAGACGTCCTCTAATTGTTGTTGCAAGTTTTTACGTGGCTTCTATAGGTTTCTAGCAAGAACGTTTCTTACCTACGCAAAAACCACAATGTGATATGCCAATTGCTATTTACCCTTCATAAGGACCCTTTTCATCGAATCCGATCCGACTAAAGTGGGAGAGACTGGCACCCGCTAGCCACCTTATGCAACAAGTGCATGTCAGTCGGTGGAACCTGTCTCACGTAAGTGTACGTGTAAGGTCGGTCCGGGCCGCTTCATCCCAGAATACCGTCGAAACAAGATTGAACTAGTAACGGTAAGCATATTGAACAAAATCAACGCCCACAACAACTTGTGTTCTACTCGTGCATAGAAACTACGCATAGACCTAGCTCATGATGCCACTGTTGGGAACGTAGCAGAAATTCAAGATTTTCTACGCATCACCAAGGTCAATCTATGGAGTAATCTAGCAACGAGGGAAGGATAGTGCATCTACATACCCTTGTAGATCGCTAAGTGGAAGCGTTCAAGTGAACGGGGTTGATGGAGTCGTACTCGTCGTGATCCAAATCACCGATGATCCTAGTGCCAAACGGACGACACCTCCGCGTTCAACACACATGCAGCCCGGTGACGTCTCCCATGCCTTGATCCAGCAAGGAGAGAGGGAGAGGTTGGGGAAGACTCCGTCCAGCAGCAGCACGACGGCGTGGTGGTGGTGGAGGAGCGTGGCAATCCTGCAGGGCTTCGCCAAGCACCGCGAGGGAGGAGGAGTACTTGGAAGAGGGGGAGGGCTATGCCAGAACTTGGGTGCGGCTGCACTCCCACCCCTCCACTATTTATAGGTGGGGAGATAGAGGGGGCCAGCCCCCTAGATCTCATCTAGGGTTGGGGGCGGCGGCCAAGGGGGGGAGGAGTGCCTCCCAAGTCAAGTGGAGGCCCTCCCCCTTAGGGTTTCCCCTCTCCCATGCGCATGGGCCTTGGGGGGGCTGGTGCCCCTGGCCCATTAAGGCTAGGGCGCCCCCTTACAGCCCATGCTGCTGTATTGGACGTGGTGAAACATTTTCCGGACCTACGGACCCCTCCGGAACCTTCTGGAAGCTTCCCGGTACAATACCGGAAAAACCGAACTTTTCCCGGAACCCGAACAACAACTTTCCATATATAAATCTTTACCTCCGGACCATTCCGGAACTCCTTGTGATGTCCGGGATCTCATCCGGGACTCCGAACAACATTCAGTAACCACGTATATCTATTCCCTATAACCCTAGCGTCATCGAACCTTAAGTGTGTAGGCCCTATGGGTTCGGGAGACACGTAGACATGACCAAGACAACTCTCCGGCCAATAACCAACAGCGGGATCTGGATACCCATGTTGGCTCCCACATGTTCCACGATGATCTCATCGGATGAACCATGATGTCGAGGATTCAATCAATCCTGTATTCAATTCCCTTTGTCTAGCGGTATAGTACTTGCCCGAGATTCGATCGTCGGTATCCTGATACCTTGTTCAATCTCGTTACCGGCAAGTCTCTTTACTCGTTCTGTAACACATCATCCCGTGATCAGCCCCTTGGTCACAATGTGCCCATTATGATGATGTCCTACCGAGTGGGCCCAGAGATACCTCTCCGTCACATGGAGTGACAAATCCCAGTCTCGATTCGTGCCAACCCAACAGACACTTTCGGAGATACCCGCAGTGCACCTTTATAGCCACCCAGTTACGTTGTGACGTTTGATACACCCAAAGCATTCCTACGGTATCCAGGAGTTGCACAATCTCATGGTCTAAGGAAATGATACTTGACATTAGAAAAGCTATAGCATACGAACTACACAATCTTTGTGCTAGGCTTAGGATTTGGTCTTGTCCACCACATCATTCTCCTAATGATGTGATCCCGTTATCAACGACATCCAATGTCCATGGTCAGGAAACCGTAACCATCTATTTATCAACAAGCTAGTCAACTAGAGGCTTACTAGGGACATGGTGTTGTCTATGTATCCACACATGTATCTGAGTTTCCTATCAATACAATTATAGCATGGATAATAAACGATTATCATGAACAAGGAAATATAGTAATAATAACTAATTTATTATTGCCTCTAGGGCATATTTCCAACAGAGGGGCGGTGAAAAAGAGAGGGTTTGAGTGCGGTGCTGGGTTAGTGGGGGTGCGTTAATATAGGAGCATTAGGCCGCTATGAATGAATGCTGGCCATTGATATGCGTGTTGTTCAGAATGCAGATGGACAAGGGCAAGAAGGTGGTGCCACCATTGGAGAAGGGCAAGGAGGTTGTGCCTCCATTGGTCGAAGTGGCAGTGCAGGATCACCCAAGCCCCAAGCGGAGGAACTATGGCCACTTCCATCAGGAGTTAGGACCAAACCACTTCTGCAAGGTTATCCTTGCTTCAAAGCTAGAGAGTCTACCGTTGCCTCTGGACTTCACAAAGCACTTCCCTGCCATCCCTACAGAGTTCAAGGTGAAGACGAACACCAACTGTGCATGGAGGGTGACGGTGAGGGTGATCGATGGTAGGGTCACCCTTGATCAGGGTTGGGACACCTTCATCGTCGTTCACCAGATCATGATTGTGTACATGCTGACGTTCAAGCTGTTGTCCCCCGACACCATGTAGGTGATCGTCTTCAACGACGAGGGCATGGAGATGGTCACCAAGTGCAAGGAGCACGGCAATGCCTTCACCACGACTGCCTGAGCTCCTGCTGTCCAATCCTTGGTTGTTCTTGTTTTAAGACTTCGGTTTCGTTTAGAACTTATCGTACTATGTTGGTTTAAACCTTGTTCTGCGTGGTTAAGACTTATGTTTGTGCCTAAGATTGTTCTGTTGCTACTAGTTTTGTTCTTAGTAGTTCGTGTGTGCCTTTTGTAACCTCACTACATCGAGAGGAGGTTACCACACAATTGTCCTGGATGTAACCAAACAAACGGACTTGTGTTTCCCCTCAATGTAGGCAACCAATCAACATGCAGATGTTGGTTTTTTGCCTGTATATGCTCAGCCAGGCCCAATGATGACCCACAAGTATAGGGGATCAATTGTAGCTCTTTTTGATAAGTAAGAGTGTCGATCCCAACGAGGAGCAGAAGGAAATGACAAGTAGTTTTCAGTAAGGTAATGTCTGCAAGTGCTGAAATTGTAAGTAGCAGAGTAGTTTGATAGAAACATAATTTGTAACGAGCAAGTAACAATAGTTGTGACGAAAGTGCAGCAAGGTAGCCCAATCCTTTTGAGGCAAAGGACAGGCCAAAATGGTTTCTTATGATAAGCAAAGCGTTCTTGAGGGTACACAGTAATTTCATCTAGTCGATTTGTGTTTGCTACTTTGATAATTTGTTATGTGGGTGGACCGGTGCTTAGGTGTTGTTCTTACTTGAACAAACCTCCTACTTATGATTAACCCTCCCGCAAGCATCCGCAACTATGAGAAAAGTATCAAGAATAAATTCTAACCATAGCATTAAACTTTTGGATCCAATCGGTCCCTTACGAAATAGCGCATAAACTGGGGTTTAAGCTTCTGTCACTCTCGCAACCCATCATCTAATTGCTACTCCATAATGCATTCCCTTAGGCCCAAGTATGATGAAGTGTCATGTAGTCGACGTCCACATGACACCACTAAGGGAATTACAACATACATACTATCAAAATATCGAACACATATCAAGTTCACATGATTACTTGCAACATGATTTCTCCTGTGACCTCCAGAACAAAAGTAACTACTCACAAATGATAAACATGCTCATGATCAGAGGAGTATTAAATAGCATAATGGATCTGAGCATATAATCTTCCACCAAATAAACCATATAGTAATCAACTAGAAGATGTAATCAACACTACTAGTCACCCACAAGCACCAATCTAAAGTTCCGGTAACAAGATTGAACACAAGAGATGAACTAGGGTTTGAGATGAGATGGTGTTGTTGAAGATGTTCCCTCCCCAAGATGGGAGAGTTGTTGGTGATGATGAGGACGATGATTTTCCCCTCCGAGAGGGAAGTTGAAAGATCGTGGATGTCGCCTAGAGGGGGGTGAATAGGTGCTTTAAAATAATTACGGTAGGCTTGAACAAATGCGGAATAAACCTAGCGGTTAATTTGTCAAGCAGAAAACCTAAAGCAACTAGGCCCACCTATGTGCACCAACAACTTATGCTATGCAAGGTAAACAACTATGTGATAGCAAGATATATGACAAAGAACAATATGGCTATCACAAAGTAAAGTGCATAAGTAAAGGGCTCGGGAAGAGATAACCGAGGCACGCGGAGACGACGACGTATCCCGAAGTTCACACCCTTGCGGATGCTAATCTCCGTTTGGAGCGGTGTGGAGGCACAATGCTCCCCAAGAAGCCACTAGGGCCACCGTAATCTCCTCACGCCCTCGCAAAATGCAAGATGTTGTGATTCCACTAAGGGACCCTTAAGGGCGGTCACCGAACCCTTACAAATGGCAACCCTTGGGGGCGGTCACCGAACCCGTACACTTTGGCAACCCTTGGGGGCGGTCACCAGTACCCGTCAAATTGCTCGGGGCGATCTCCACAACCTAATTGGAGACCCCGACGCTTGCCCGGAGCTTCACACCACAATGATTGAGCTCCGAACACCACCAACCGTCTAGGGCGCCCAAGCACCCAAGAGGAACAAGCTCAAGGGTACCAAGCACCCAACAGTAATAAGCTTCTCAACTTGTAAGTTTCACATATCACCATGGAGAACTCAAACCGATGCACCAAATGCAATGGCAAGGGCACACAGAGTGCCCAAGTCCTTGTCTCCCAAATCCCACCAAAGCAACTAATGCTAGAGAGGAAAATGAGAGGAAGAATGAAGAAGAGAACACAAAGAACTCCAAGTTCTAGATCCAAGGGGTTCTCCTCACATAGAGGAGAAAGTGATTGGTGGAAATGTGGATCTAGATCTCCTCTCTCCTTTCCCCCAAAAGCTGGCAAGAATCCATGGAGGGATTGAGACATAGCAAGCTCGAAGAAGGTCAACAATGGGGGAAGAACATGAGCTAAAAGGGTAAGGTTGAATGGGAAAGAAGACCCCCTTTTATAGGGGCTCCCGAATCCAACCGTCATGTGCTCAGTCCGCGCACGAGCGGTACTACCGCTCATGGGAGCGGTACTACCGCCCGAGTGGTAGAACACAGAGAGCGGAGCAAAACAGTGGGCGAGGCAGAGCCATATGAGCGGCACTACCGCTGGAACCAGCGGTACTACCGCTCCTACTGCCGCTACTACTGCCACTGAACCCTACACGAGAAAACCACGTCTCGAGTCGAGGCGGTACCAGCGCGGAACCGGAGCCATACTACTGCTAATGGCCATGGGCGGTACTACCGCTGTGAGACAGCGGTACTACCGCTTGTGGCGATACGCGGTACTACCGCTCTGGCACAGCGGTACTACCGCTTGTGGCGATACGCGGTACTACCGCTCCGGCACAGCGGTACTACCACTGGCACCAAACATATGCCACTTCCACGAAAACAAGTATACTCCATGGAAAACCAGAACTGCCATAACTTCTGCAAATGAGCTCTGAATCGAGCAAACTCAAGCTTGTTGGAAACAAGACGACGAGTAGCACTCAAGGTTATTGTAAGAAGAGGCAGGGGAGGTATGCCTAACAAATAGAGGAGTGAAACCTCCAACCGAGAAGAACCAGCATAACCTCCAACGTCAAAAACATCATAGAAGATGCGAGTGAACTCCGTTTTTGATGAACTCGAGCTTGTCATCAAGATGACCATAAGCTCCAAATCTCACAAAGAGAAGAACCAAACAATAACCAATAAAGATGATGCAAGGATGCAATGGTTTGAGCTCTCTATGAACGATACGATCAAGCTACTCATCGAGAGCCCCCCTTGATAGTACGGCAATCGATCGTATAACCCGGTCTCCCAACTACCACCATGAGACTGGTAAAATAGAAAACCTATCAAGGGCAAACCTTTCCCTTGCACATAGTCCACTTGAGGTAGATGATGACGATCTTGACTCCCTCAAGTTGGACCACCTTTCTTGATTGCGATAGATCGATGAAGACTAGTTGATTGCTCCCCCATAAACCACTATGGGTGAGCTACTCTTCCGCACATCTTCACAACTCCATTGTCACCACAATGGAAGGCAAGCTTCAAGCACATGATCTCTTCGTGATGCTCCACTTGAACTTGCACACGAAAATCTTGAAGACGATCACCACTTGATGTCGTCCTCTTCATGGGTTGTATGATATCTTCCTCTTGACGCAATCCCATGGACACATACCTAACCCCACATAGAACTCTCACATAGACCATGGGTTAGTACACAAAGTGTAATGGACAATGTTTACCATATCATGGGATCACTTGATCCCTCTCGGTACATCTTCTACGCTTTGTGAGTCAATCAACTTGAATCACTCTTTGTACATAGTCTTGATCAACCTTGAATCTTTCCAACTTTATCCATTAAGATGATGTCTTGAAGGTAAACATGAATATTCACACAATCTTCTTCTTCAAGACATGCTTGTAATAAGCTCAACACTCACATGACCAATCTTTGGATAATTCCTTAATAGCACCATGGTCAACTCATAAACTCCTTGAAACCAACAAATGGACTTCAAGAAAAACCTATGGACAAATCCTTCAAATATAACTCAAGGTAGTCATTAGTCCATAGAGATTGTCATCAATTACCAAAACCACACATGGGGGCACCACTTGTTCTTTCAGAAGTTCCCCCGATAGAATCACTTCGCCGGAGGACAAAAGTGCTCCTGCTCAAGTTCTGCCTCGAGGCAGCGGCGCTTCGTCTCGAAAGTCCTCTCCTTATTTTTTCTAGGTCAAACTGACCTATATACCAAAAGATGGGCACCGGAGGTGGGCCTGGGTGGGCACAACCCACCTGGGCGCGCCAGGGTGGGCCCCCTCTGGTAGTAATTTGCTCCAATAATTCTGAAATATTCCATAAAAAAATCTCCGTGAAGTTTCAGCTTGTTTGGAGTTGTGCAGAACAGGTATCCTGGCGTAGATTTTCCAGATCCAGATTTCCAGCTGCCAGAATTCTCCCTCTTGGTGTGTACCTTGCAAATTATGAAAGTAAAGGCATTAGAACTACTCCAAAAAGCATTATTATGGATAAAACCATCATAAATAACAGTAAGAAAACATGATGCAAAATGGACGTATCACCCAACTGGGACAACTATGCAAAGTAGCAAAAAACGATGCAGGTAACCAAATGTGCCCCTGGTGTTTTTTGAAGAGAATGTTGTATCCTAAAAGAAGACTTCGTAAGGCATCTTCAACATTGACCAATTTACTCTGGTATTCGTCTGCGGAGAGGGGATCAGTTCACAGACACGGATAAAGAAGTCAGCCATCCAACGATGCCCACATATGTCTGACCTCAATTTTGTTTTAAGCTGGCACAAATCAAATAGGCGCATATATAGTTTAAAATAGTTCAAATATTCAAATGTGCCTATAGTTCTAATTAAAAAAGTTTAAATATTACACTCTAATATTGTTGTCCCCCTTAACCGTCCATAGATTCTCAATCAAATCATTCAGTTGCTCATGAGTTCCTCGATGCCAAATTTGTAGATGCATTTGAAACAACTCTTCAAGTGTGGTCAGATTTTCGTCGGGATGTTCGATAGGATCACCCATGTTATCAAATTAAAGACCCATGGCAACATCCCCACCCTCATCCTCCACGATCATGTTGTGCATGATCACACAGCAGTCATCACATCCCACAAGGTCTCCGGATCCCATTGTTTAGTAGGTCCAGGAACAATTGCAAAACGTGCATGCAGAACTTCGAAATCCCTCTCAACATCCTTTCTAACTGCTTCTTGTCTTTGGGCAAAGTGAGACTTTGTTTGACCAACTAGGTCTGAGATGGTATTCACAAAGTTAGCCGAAGGAAGATGGATACCGTCAACCAGATAGTAGCCCATGTTGTACTCATACCCATTACAGTATAGTTGCAAAGAGGGGTTTTTCCTTCAGTCAACCTAGCAAACAATGGTGATCACCATAGTACGTTGATGTCATTGTGGGAGCATGGCATGCCAAAAAAGCATGATAAATCCAAAGATCCTATGGTGCAGCTACTTCAATAATGATGGTAGAATTCTTAACATGACCCTGGTATTGCCCTTGCAAAGCTTTCGGGTAGTTCTTCCATCTCCAATGCATGCAATCAAGTGAACCGAGCAAACTTGGCCACCCACTTGCTTCTGAGATGGCCAAGAGCCTCTCGGTGTTTGCCACAGTTCGTTCTCTCATGTACTAAGGTCCAAGGAGAGGTGTGGAACAACGGCGGAGGAGAAGCGGCACGGAGCCCAGGTGTATCGTTGGAGGTGATGGACTCGTGGGTGGCATGGCAAGGTTGTGGAGCGGCGGCGAAGGCAAGAGAGAAAAACTGAAGGGGAGAAAATGCGAGGATGGAGGCGCGGTGTCCGAGTGGGATTTTGGGTGGCCCAGGGGTGTCGGACTCCCATGTGGTTGCTTTCCGGACTCCCGCAAAGCCGCCCCCCACTTTGTCTCGCATTTGCTAGAAAAAGTACGTCCAAACCGCTTGATGGACTGATACAGGCCCGCATTGGATGGCTAAACCCATCCAAACCGTGCAGTCTGGACGGTTGCAAGCAGTTTGAGGGTCCGCTTTGGATGTGCCCTAAGTTGTCTCGTTGATACACGTGACCTCCCGCCAATTGAATGAATCCCCCTCCATCGATTTTTATCCAGCACAAGCCGCACCTCCCATTTACTTCACCGATTTTTCCCGCTCGAATCAAAATCTAGAGAAGAAAAACCAGCGCTCTCCTAACGCCTCTCTCTCTCTCTCTCATTCTCTCATCCCGTTAGGGTTTCTCACACCTGGGGTTCTCCTTACCAGTGCCAATCCTCCCTGCACCCAGAACCAAGATCCCAAGCAATCTTGTCTCGACATGGATCATGTGTTTTTAGTCTCATGATTGCGAAGCTGATTACACCTTCGAGATGGCCTAAAAAAATCGCTCAACATGAAAGTTGCCCGTCTCACCAAAGTGGTTAAATTTTCTTTGGGGCACACCTCCATCTGATGTGCAAGTTGAGGAAGCTAACAGTAACCTCGCCATCTCTATGGACCCCTGACATAATAGTGCTCCCTCAGGTGAACCAGCTAATGGGCCACACACGTTGGAGCCCATCTTCCACGGCCTACCAGAGTTAAAACTGCTCCATGGAAGCCAATTTTCCCACAACCTCATGGTGGACTTTTAGCTGGGCCTGGCTTGCCTAACTTATTGAAACAACCTTCTGTGATGCCACTTTCTATGATACTTCCTGATTTCAATCTCATAACTATATTATATTAGAGGTTATATGATTCTAGGGAGATATCTCATTGTCTCTACGCCTAAAAGGTGAGTCCATAAGTCGTTTCCTTGGTACACATGAATTCCCACTGATCGAATGAACCCCCCTCCATCCATTTTTATCCAGCACAAGCTGCACCTCCAGTTTACTTCATCGTGCTTTCCCAATCGAATCAAAATTCCGAGGAGAAAAGGCAGTGCTCTCCTGACGCCTCGCTCTCTCTCTCTCATCCCGCTAGGGTTACTCACACCTGGGGTTCTCCTTGCCACCGCCAATTCTCCCTGCACCTACAACCAAGATCCACCAAGTAATATCGTCTCGCCATGGATCTTGTGTTGTCGGAGGGTTGTCGTTGTTGCCCTTGTGGGCTCGCTAACCGCCGCCGGAGACCCGCATACACGAGCTCGATGTCATCGCCTCCTGTTGACGCTCAAAAGTGGCACCATCACAAAAGTATCTTGAAGTTATAGTAATACGGAGTCAACCTTATGATTGGAATCACCCTTGGATGGCCCTTTCCGAGAAGATCAAAATAGATATATGGATGGTTCAAAATGGAGCTCGAATGCAAAAGTTATGACAATTTCAGAGAACCTCGCGTTGACACTAGATTATGGCATGACAAAAACGCAATTAAGGTCTCCTTAAATGGAAAGTATGTCAATACAAAATATCTTCATCTCATTGAGGCGGATGATTTTGACATTTGGATCATCTCAATACAAGGTCGTACGCCAAAGTTGTAGCCAAAAGAGTGCAATGCTGCAGAAAAAATAGAGATGTCCAGACTGTTCGCCTGAGTACCCAAAACCTTGGGTTGCGGCCGGACTGCCTGGTAATTGGGTTCTGACAGTCTGGTGTAGGTTGCGAAACACGTGCAAACCTCCTATTGTAATCGAACAGTCTGGTCCGGCCGAGCGGACAGTTTGATCCGAGCCAGAAATCATGTGTTCTCAATCTAATGATTGCGGAGCCGATTACACCTTTGAGAAGGTCTCAGATAAAAAATCATTCAACATGAAAGTTGTCCATCTCAATGAAGTTGTTAAATTTCCTTTTGGGCACGTATCCATCTGATGTTCAAGTTGAGGAAGCTAACACTTACCTCACACTCTCTTTGCCCCCCTCACATAATAGTGTTCCCTCAGCCGAACCAGCAAATGGGCCACACATGCTGGAGCCCATCTTCCATGGCCTACCCGATTTAAATCTACTCCATGGACCTCAATTTCCCCATCAGCCTCATGGCGGATTGTTAGATGGGCCTGGCTTGCCAACTTATTGAAACATCCTCCTATGAGGTCTCCTACTGTGATACTTCCTGATTACACTCTTGCAACTATATTATCTCCAAGGTTATCTGATTCTAGTGAGATATCTCATGATCCTATGCAGTTGGAGGCTCATGTTCCTTCCCTTGTTGCATTTGTGAGCAATGATTCTGAGAGTTTGAAACAAAAATGGGATAATCTGATTGAATCCGTTGTACTAGTGGCTGCTATGTGTATGGCACCCCGTTTGAGTACAGAGAATTACCACTGTTGTCGGTGTCAAAACCGGCGGATCTCGGGTAGGGGGTCCCGAACTGTGTGTCTAGGCGGATGGTAACAGGAGACAAGGGACACGATGTTTTTACCCAGGTTCGGGCCCTCTCGATGGAGGTAAAACCCTACTCCTGCTTGATTGATATTGATGATATGGGTAGTACAAGAGTGGATCTACCACGAGATCAAGGAGGCTAAACCCTAGAAGCTAGCCTATGGTATGATTGTTGTTGTGTCCTATGGACTAAAACCCTCCGGTTTATATAGACACCGGAGGGGGCTAGGTTTACACAGAGTCGGTTACAATGGTAGGAGATCTACATATCCGTATCGCCAAGCTTGCCTTCCACGCCAAGGAAAGTCCCATCCGGACACGGGACGAAGTCTTGAATCTTGTATCTTCATAGTCTTGGAGTCCGGCCGATGATGATAGTTCGGCTATCCGGACACCCCCTAGTCCAGGACTTCCTCAGTAGCCCCTGAACCAGGCTTCAATGACGACGAGTCCGGCGTGCATATTGTCTTCGGCATTGCAAGGAGGGTTCCTCCTCCGAATAATTTATAGAAGATTGTGAACACCAGGATAGTGTCCGGCTCTGCAAAATAAATTCCACATACCACCGTAGAGAGAATAATATTTACACAAGTTCAATCTGCTGACATATTTTGTGGCGTGACGTCACACCACAACCAAGCTTTTACTCGAATCGTTTTGATTATACCACCTCAGCGCGTTTAGCGAAGCGGTTTCCTTGGCACGTCTTGTCGAAGCAAAGATCGTGTTCCCCTTATTCCGAGATTCCCATCAATACGGATGTGGATAACCCAACCGTGCCATTGATTGCGGCGCTTGGGAGATAAGCGAGTTTTACCAGGCCAGTGGGGACGCATAGTTTCGTCCGCCCATATATAAGGAGATAAGGATCCACCTTTTTTACCTACGCCTTCTTCCTCCTTTGCTTATCCATCTCCGCGCCCTCGAGCTCCAGCGCCCAAGTCCGGACATCTCACCTCGACCTTCTCCAGCCATGTCCGGAGCGGGAGGCAAGTGGATGGCCTCCTCCGTTACGGAGGGGCACATCAAGAAGCTGCGCAGCGCCGGATATCTGTCCAGCGACATCGCGCACCGGCTCCCTGACGAGGGGCAGCTCATCCCCACCCCCAGGCCCCATGAGAGGGTGGTATTCCTTCCCCATTTCCTCCGCGGACTGGGCTTCCCACTCCACCCCTTTGTCCGGGGGCTCATGTTCTACTACGGCCTGGATTTCCATGATCTGGCCCCAAATTTTATCGTCAATATCTCGGCGTTTATCGTCGTGTGCGAGGCCTTCCTCTGCATCCAGCCCCACTTTGGCTTGTGGCTAAAGACCTTCAATGTCAAGCCGAAGGTTGTGAAGGGAAGCCAAGCGGAGTGCGGAGGCGCCATGGTGGGCAAAATGCCCAACGTCACTTGGCTCAAGGGTGCCTTCGTGGAATCCATCAAAGGGTGGCAATCGGGGTGGTTCTACATCACCGAGCCGCGTGACCCTAAATGGGCAGCGGCCCCCGAATTCAGATCTAGCATCCCCATGCAGCTCACCTCCTGGAAAGAGAAGGGCCTGCTATGGGGTAGTTCGGAAGAGCTGACCGGACTCCAGTCCTGTCTCCAAACCCTGGTGAACAAGAAGCTCAAGCTTGTCAACGTGATCCAGGTCCTGCTCGTCCGCCGGATTCTCCCCTGCCAGCAACGGGACTTCAATTTGTGGGAGTTTGATCCGGCACAGCACCGGACCTTGAGCGGGCTCTTCGACACTACGTACGAAGATGCCTGGAGGGTGCTGTTCAAGGGCGCCGAAGCTCCCGCATCCGCTACCGAAGATCGCGGATTCAGCTCGCAGCGTCCGGCTGGCGAGGTAAGCCATGTTCTCCTTTATGGGACACTTGCTTTTCATGTTTTGACTTTATGCGGGATCTAAACTCCCAATACCTTTAACAGGCCTGGCAGGCGACATCCGGACAGGTTAACTGTCCGGCTCCCCTTCCAGAGGACCCAGCGGATGCCTGTTTGACAGGGCTGCTGGTCCCGACACTTTACGTAGTGCCGGAGAAGAAGGCCAAGAAGAAGGCCACGGGAACCCGAAGGAGTTCCCGGCGTCAGGTGGTATCGGACTCATCGTCCGATGACTCCAAGGCGGACTCCTCCCATGAGGACGAGGAGGAGAAGAAAGAGGCCTCTCCCCCAGCGGGGGGAGAGAAGAAGAGGAAGGCCTCCCCAACGAGGGAGGCCGAAGGGTCGAAGAAGGGAAGGACCCTTCCCCCGGACTGTTCCACCAACGTCGGCGACAGCGACGAGGAGTGGCCCTCAAGGGCCAAGCCCCTGGCAAGATCGTAATTATCCGGACTCCTAGATGATTGACAATTTTTCTTTTTGTCGCATGGTGTCTTTCTAATGCTGCATACAACCTTGTAGTCCGCCCAAGGACGATCTTCCCGCTTCGTCGAGCAGGTCCTTGGGCACGTCGGATATGGATTCTCCGACCGCCTCCACCCCCCGTGATGCTGACGACGCCGAGGTGGGATCCCGGGAAGGGACCCACCAAGAGGAGGAGGCCCTGGAGGTGCCGCAGGGCAACCTCCCGGACTTTGCACTGGACTCCGCACTGGAACCTGCATTGGTTCCGGAGTTCGGCGGGCGGCCCCTTCGTAAGAAGGGCAAGACTGTGACACCGGCGGCCTCCGTCCAACCAGAGGCGCCGGATAACTTGCTGGAGGCACTCAACGGCGCTTCTATCGAAGAAGAACACCGCACTGTCATGAGTGCAGTGATTCAGAAGGTTCAGCTCGCCAAGAGCGGGCTGACCGAGGCCTGCAGCAGCCTTCTAACAGGCTTTGAGGTAAGAATTTTAAGATATGTAATATAATACCGCATAAACAGTAGCCCCTGATGCTCGGTTCGGTGTTCGGAAAGAAAAGCCGGACTGAGGATCTAAAAAGATATATGCAGGAGTCTTAAAAAATATGTCCATATGGGAATGCAGGCTGCACTGCTGACCTCTGCCGCACTGACTGCGGAGGTCAATACCTTGAAGCAGATCCTCGAGCGGTCCGAGAGCGAGCTCGGCCATGCCAAGAAGCAGCTCGAGGACAAGGAAGGTGAGTAACACCATATTAAAGTTGTACCTTACAGAAAAGGATTTGGTTGCAAGAGAAATAACAAGGATAACGTGGGTACTCCAGGGGCCACGAACGAGGTGGCAACCCTGAAGGAGGCGGTGTCCGCGGCCGAACGCAATGCGGCCGCGGAACGAGCCGAGCGAGATAAGCAGGAGGCGCGGGTGGTGGAGGTACAGCAAGAGCTCTAGGCTCTCGTGGAAAAGCACGAGAGTTTGGAGCGTGACTCGAAGACTCGAGAGTCCGAGCTTGCGTCGGCTCTTGAGAGTGCCAAAGCCGCTAAGGCCGATGCCCACAAGGCCCTCCAGGAAATCGAGGATTTGAAGAAAATAGTGGCGGGTAAGGCATTCTTCATGCAAAGCAAGCATGTTAAAGTGAATTACCTGTTACTTACCCGAATTCGGAGCTCTCCAGGAGCGTTCGCAGATCTGCCCCATAGCGTGTCCGATGTTGCCGCTTTCTACAGAGCCGAGGAGGGGAGCTTGACGGAGAAGGTATTCTGGTCTCAGTATGCTGAGGCCGGACATCCGGTGCCCCTTAGCGACCAGCTGAAGCAGCTGGTCGAGCTCCACAAGGTGGCCGAACAGGCCATGAAGGGCCTTATAGTTCGGCTATGGCCCAAAGAGGCCATGCCTGGGAGCTACTTCGGCCTGGTGCGGCGGCTGGTGGATGCGTGTCCCTGGGTTGAAGTCGTCAAGCACTCCGCCTGCATTGAAGGTGCCCGTCGGGCCCTTGCCCGTGCTAAAGTGCACTGGGGCAGGATGGATACTGAGAAGCTTGTGACGGACGCGCCACCGCCGGGCAAGGAGTATCGCACACCCGAGATGTATTATAAGGGTGTCCTGAAGGGTGCCCGCATTATTGTGGGTGAGTGCTCCAGAGATGTAATATTTGAGTAGACTCGCATTTTGTTATCATGTGCGCCGAAAACTTCGTTCGTATGCGCTAAACAACGCTTGTTAATTTAAAATATTACCTTCTGTGCGGCCGTTTATCAAATCTGAGAGATGGCAAGTCGTCGGCTTCAGCCCCCATGCCACGAGTGCTGGGGTGTTCGGGATAAACTTGAGCGCTCTTGTTCCCATTTTTGGGTCCATCTAGGGAGGCGTTCAACACAATGAACAAGGCAACCGGACTTATAGTGCTTGAACACTCTCACTTAGCCATAGAATTCTATAATTTCAAATTTCGGCGAAGCCCCTAGTGTTCGGAAGGCCGAATTCGGGGCGCTATCCATGCCTGGACCGGACAAGGACGGTTCCTTGCTCTAAGCGGCATAAGTCTTTAGGGACTCGAAAAAACTTCTCGAACAGCGACCAGCTCTCGCCTCATCATGACGGTCAGTTTTAGCTTTCTCCACTAAGGCGCTCGCCCAACTCAACTGGGGCGCAATCGCAGTGGTTCTCCCAGCGCTACCTTAGCCGATACAACGGAACGTAAGGTACCAAAACATGGGAGCCGGGCAAACCCAACTATTGACCCAAGACATGATTCGGAGCCGATGCATATAATGCTATAAGTTCGGGGTGCCGCACTTGTGAAAGTGTTCGGACTTGTCACACCATAATGTGGGGAACTTAAGCCCCTGGTGTATTTAGCCGTACCAAAGTGTACGGATGCAACATGTCATAAATGAACATATGTATAAGAAAGGAATGCAATTATAAGCAAAAAAGCGATGCATTGTTTATTCAAGAAATACTGCCATGAATGCAGAACGATACAAATAGTGCGGTAAGCAAGGGATGGGACTATTAAACATGTCCCCCTCCAGGGGTAGGCTGCGGAATGGTGTATAAAACAGATTTAATGCTCGTAATGGAGACCACCTGGATACTCGTCGTAGCCTTTCTCCTTCCCTGGCTGTTGCATCGTGAGTTCGGCAGGTCTACTGCCGGACAGGGCCTTTGGTGAACGGAGTCCTGTGGGTAAGAAAAAAAAGGAAAAGAAAAAAAAGGATGACACACTTGGGAGCCCCTGGTGTGGTTAAGCCGCATTCTGGGCCTGTCGTGGTCGTGCCCCTGCCCCTATGCCCATGGTATCTCCAGAGCGTAATGATGTACGCGAAAACCAGTCTTGCAATTTTGCAAGGGCTGGGGTTGGGGCCGCATTGCTACGCGTGCTCGGAACGTGCCAGGTGGTCTTGTTGTAGGTTACTCCGGGCGCGTTTAGCTGTGTCCGGTCGCTTGACGGCCGGACTCGAGAATTGCCTTAAGAGGCTGCACTGTACTTCTGCCACGAGAGCCGCTGTATGTTCCTCCGTTCGGAGAGAGCGTTCAGTGTTTCCGTTGACCGTGATGACTCCTCGAGGTCCTGGCATCTTGAGCTTGAGGTATGCGTACTGCGGCACCGCGTTGAACTTTGCAAATGCGGTCCATCCGAGCAGAGCATGATAGCCGCTGCGGAACGGAACTATGTCGAAGATTAACTCCTCGCTTCGGAAGTTATCCGGGGATCAGAAGACCACTTCCAGTGTAACTGAGCCTGTACAATTGGCCTCTACACCTGGTATGACGCCTTTGAAGGTCGTCTTTGTGGGTTTAATCCTTGAGGGGTCTATGCCCATCTTGCGCACTGTATCCTGAAAGCAGGTTCAGGCTGCTTCCGCCGTCCATCAGGACTCTGGTGAGGTGAAATCCATCGACGATTGGGTCTAAAACCAATGCGGCGAATCCGCCGTGGCGGATGCTGGTGGGGTGGTCCCTTCGATCAAAAGTGATCGGGCAGGAGGACCATGGGTTGAACTTCGGGGCGACTGGCTCCATCGCGTATACGTCCCTGAGTGCACGCTTCCGCTCCCTCTTGGGTATGTGGGTTGCGTATATCATGTTCACCGTCCGCACTTGTGGGGGGAAACCCTTCTGTCCTCTATTGTTCGGCGGTCGGGTCTCTTCCTCGTCATTGCTATGCAACCCCTTGTCATTGTTTTCGGCAATTAGCTTGCCTGCCTGCTTGAATACCCAACAATCCCTGTTGGTGTGATTAGCTAGCTTTTCGGGGGTGCCGTGTATCTGGCACGAGCGGTCGAGTATTCGGTCCAAATTGGATGGACCCGGAGTAGTTCTTTTGAATGCCTTTTTCCGCTGACCGGGTTTCGAGCCTCTGAATCCGGCATTGACTCCCGTATCCTTAGTATTGTCGCTGTTAATGCGGCGTTTGTGCTTGTTGCGACGCGACCTGCCGTTGCGGTCCTTGGTATCTGGACTTCTAGAATTTTTTCTGAGGTTGCTGCTACGGGCTAGCCAGCTGTCCTCTCCCGCGCAGAAGCGGGTCATGAGTGATGTGAGGGCTGCCATGGATTTTGGCTTTTCCTGTCCCAGGTGCCGGGCAAGCCACTCGTCGCGGATGTTATGTTTGAAGGCCGCGAGGGCCTCCGCATCCGGACAGTCGACGATTTCATTTTTCTTAGTTAAGAACCGTGTCCAGAATTGTCTGGCCGATTCGTCTGACTGCTGAATTATATGGCTTAGGTCGTCAGCGTCTGGTGGTCGCACATACGTGCCCTGGAAGTTATCAAGGAATGCGGCTTCCAGGTCCTCCCAACACCCAATTGATTCTGCTGGCAAGCTGTTAAGCCAATGCCGAGCTGGTCCTTTAAGCTTGAGTGGGAGGTATTTGATGGCGTGAAGATCATCACCGCGGGCCATGTGGATATGAAGGAGATAGTCTTCGATCCAAACCGCAGGGTCTGTTGTGCCATCATAGGATTCAATATTCACGGGTTTAAACCCTTCGGGGATTTGATGATCCATTACTTCATCTGTGAAGCATAGTGGGTGTGCGGCGCCTCTGTATTGGGCTATATCACGACGTAGCTCAAACGAGCTTTGTCTACTGTGTTCGGCCTGGCCGGACTTGCTGTATCCAGCGCGACGGTTATCGTCGCATATCATGGGGCGCCCACGCGATCCGTAGATCGATCTTGATTGTCTTGCCTTATCCTCCAATATATCTCGCAAGTCCGAAGCGTTCCCCTGTGGCTTTGTGCTTTTTGAGCGATGCCGGGGTACGGTTCTAGTGGAGGGCCTAGAGGCCTCTCTGTCGCGGCCACGAGGTGGTCGGTCAGCCGTATTGTGCGCTGGTGATGCAGGTTTATATGCCTCCTTCTCTAATCGGGGGAGCAGCTTGCGTTTGGGGTAGCTTTTGGAGGGGCGTTCGAGTTCATGCTCTTCGGCCGCAAGGACTTTAGTCCATCTGTCGGCTAGTAGATCTTGATCAGCTCTAAGCTGTTGTTGTTTTTTCTTGAGGTTGCTTCCCGTGGCCATGAGCCTGCGTTTAAAACGCTCTTGTTCGACGGGATCCTCAGGCACGACGAATTCGTCGTCGTCGAGGCTTGCCTCGTCTCCGGAGGCAGGCATGTAATTATCATCCTCTACCTCTTCGTCTGCCGCTCTCTCATGAGGGTTGGCTTCTCCGTCCTCCTGTGCTGAATCTTGCTGGAGGGGTTGTCTTCGGCACTGTCTGGGGTGTTATTATCTCCGGTGCCAGAATCTCCATTCTTGCTGTGGCGGGATTTAGAGCGGCGCCGCTAACGCTGGCGCTTAGGCTGTTTCTTGGAGGGGTCTTCCTCCGCTGTTCCATTGCCATTCCCATTCTTTGGGATATCCACCATGTATATGTCATATGACGAGGTGGCTTTCCAGTGCCCAGCAGGCACTGGTTCTTGGTCGTCTCCAGCATCGTCATCTATACCGTCGATGTCTTCGGAGTCGAAGTCTAGCATGTCGGTTAGATCGTCGACAGTGGCTACTAAGTGGGTGGTGGGTGGGCTTTGAATTTCTTCGTCGTCCGCATCCCAACCGTCCTGACCGCAGTCCGGCCAGGGCTCTCCTGATAACGAGAGATACTTTAGCGAATTCAGGATGTTGCCAAAAGGTGAGTGCTGAAAGATGTCTGCAGCGGTGAACTCCATGATCGGCGCCCAATCGGATTCGATTGGTAGGGGCGCGAGGGGTTCGGAGTCCGGCGAGGAGCCCGGCACGTCGGAGTCACGAGCTTCACAAGGGATAAGGTTGGTATTCGGCTCCATCGCCGTAGAGGTAGCAGCCCCCGAGGCGGTGTCTAGCCACCTGTCCTCAATCTGTGCAGCCGGCTCCGAATTGAGGGTCGGAGCAGACTCGTGTGCGGCCTCCAGGGCACTGTCCGGCAGCAGAGCTAAATCATGCCCATCGTGACAGTGCGGCGCGCTCGGCTGTGGCTCGAATCCATCGAAGATCAAGTCTCCGCGGATGTCAGCCGTGAAGTTCAGACTTCCAAATCTGACCTGACGGCCAGGGGCGTAGCTTTCGATCTGCTCCAGATGGCCAAGCAAATTGGCCCGCGGTGCAAAGCCGCCGAATACGAAGATCTGTCCGGGGAGAAAAGTCTCACCCTGGACTGCTTCGTGTTTGTTGATGATCGAAGGAGCCATCGAGCCTATCGGTGACGACACAGAGGAACTCTCAACGAAAGCACCAATGTCGGTGTCAAAACCGGCGAATCTCGGGTAGGGGGTCCCGAACTGTGCGTCTAGGCGGATGGTAACAGGAGACAAGGGACACGATGTTTTTACCTAGGTTCGGGCCCTCTCGATGGAGGTAAAACCCTACTCTTGCTTGATTGATATTGATGATATGGGTAGTACAAGAGTGGATCTACCACGAGATCAAGGAGGCTAAACCCTAGAAGCTAGCCTATGGTATGATTGTTGTTGTGTCCTATGGACTAAAACCGGAGGGGGCTAGGGTTACACAGAGTCGGTTACAATGGTAGGAGATCTACATATCCGTATCGCCAAACTTGACTTCCACGCCAAGGAAAGTCCCATCCGGACACGGGACGAAGTCTTCAATCTTGTATCTTCATAGTCTTGGAGTCCGGCCGATGATGATAGTTCGGCTATCCGGACACCCCCTAGTCCAGGACTCCCTCAACTGTACTCAGATGGACGCCATGCTAGCCTAGGAAATAAACGTGGCGTATGCTTTACAAACCATGAGTAACAAGATATAAACCATTCAACAAAAGAGTGCTTTATTGATCTACACAACTTTACAACGTCAACTTACAAGGCTCCAAGTCTCAATAGTGTATTGAGGTTGGAGCAACATCATCTAGATCAAATGCTCCATTTCTACCATCCTCATAGGCAAGCACCAATAAGGTTTCACTCTACCAGCAGCTTCATAACCTATTTTTTCAATAATGTTGTTGATTACATCCACAGACCATGTCTTCGTTTCACAGAAATCAAACCAAGTAGTCCTACTATTCAAATACCCCTTGTTCGATCATGTTCCCATGAAAAATCCCCCATGGAAGATCATGCATGTGAACAAATCCTTCTTCTCACCTAATTCAAAAAGAAACTAATTAATCATCAACACAACAACAACACAAACCCTAGCTAAATCATACAAAACCATCTGCATCGGTGACATACAACTTATGCCAGCAATAAATCCGCTCTAAAAAGCACTACATTGCAGCATGAGAGATAAGGGAGGATCATGAGCATGTACCGTACTGCAGCGGCGGATTGGGGCCATCGGTGGTGACCTGAGTGTCAGTCCCTGCAGCGATGGAGTTGAGGGCCCTGCTGGCCCCCTCGCTCGTCATTCCCTTCAACGCATCTTCCTCGCCAGTAGCTGCTCGTCGACGTTGCCTCCAGTTCTCCTGCCCCCTTTCGCGTGGTCGAACTGAGAGAGAGAGAGAGACATAGAGCGAGAGAGAGAGAGAGAGGACTACAAAATGCTAATATAAATCGCGGGAGGGCCTAAATGAAAAATCTCCAACTGCTCGGGTCCCTCCACCTACGTGGGTGCCCTCTCGGCGGTTTTTTGCTCGTCTCGGCTTATTTAGGACCAATCGCCGAGTACAGTGTGGAAACTCTGTGTTTTGCGAGTAAAGTGAGTTTTCGTTTTTTTTTTGAACCGGGCATAATCCCTTTCCATTAACTGAATAACGAAAATACATAGTCTGAAACAGTTAAGGAGACGGGAAAGGAGAATAAAGTGAGTTTTCGTGCAAGTACAATGACTAATACTGTATTTATCTTAGCTATAGGTGTAGCTAGCTCTCAGTCGACGGAGACTTAACCAAGTCTGACTCATGGCATAGCACATAAAGAAGAAGAAAGAAAAAGTTAAAAGCAAAATTGGATGGATCTCCACATAAAAAGATCTTACAAATATAGCATCGGTTGGTTGACCACCTTGCACATATGTTTTTACACATATTGAAAATACCGTACAACAATTCTTCCAAGGTCCAGGGTTCATAGAAAAATACAAACATTCAAACTGCGACATTTGTATGAAAACTGGCCACTTAATTAACGCTCACGAACTCTTAACTGAAACGTAGTACGGCGGATCGTGCATGGCGTAGAAGTACGGCAAAGCGAGAAGGACATACGACACGGAAGCTCTGTGCTCTAGTTGTCGGCGACGACAGTGCGGATAACCATGTCGGTGTCCTCCGCCGCCGAGGCGCCGCGCTGGAGCATGGACGACTGGCAGAGGACGATCTTGAGCTCCCCGGGCGCGCGGCAGCTCTGCGGCACGGGCTCCACGTCGGTCGACGTCGTCCTCGTGAGCGGGCAGGGGTTCTTGAAGTACCCCGCGGGCCCGCGGCACGCGGTGCCTTCGGCGGCCCGGTTGTCCGGAGGGCAGTCGCAGTTGAGGTCCACGGCGCAGCCGAGCGCCGGACACTGCCCACCGCCGGCCTGCGGACTCAACACCATCGGCACGTTGAACCCGTTTACAAGGCTGACGCTGTACGCGGCGAGGTCCAGGTTCCCGCTGTCGTGGACCGTGATCTGCGCGACGGTGGACGGCGGCGCGTCGCCCGTGAAGCACCCGCGCGGTGGCGACGTGCCGTCGTCGCAGCCGGTGCGGGCCGCGACGCGACCTGCCCAGAAGGTGGACGGGAAGGTGAGGGAGAGAATCGCGTTGGTGTCGAGGCGCGCGGCATTGTCGGAGATGGAGGGGAGGCCGGCGTTGGGGGTGACGAGCGGCCAGACCGGGTGCGGGCAGAGGTTGTGGATTGTCAGCTTGGTCGCCGACGAGAAGGCGGCTAGCGCGGCAAGGACGAGGAGGACGAAGGCGAGATCCTTGGCCATGGCAGCTACAGCTACTAGCTATAGCTTGTGTCTTAGACGGAGGGAAGAGAGTGGAGCGGCTGGTTTCTATACTTTTGTAGGCGAGGCTCGTCGCTCGGGCTGAGTCGCGGTGGAGAAGTTGAGTAGCAGCAGCCAGCTAACTTTTTCTTTTGCTTTTGCTTTTGCTTTTTTCGAGAGAAAGCAGCAGCGGGGCTGGTGTCGTGGGAAGGGGAATGTATCAGGTGCGTCTATCTTTGTGGTGTTATCGGTGACCACATGTCGGTGCACCAGATGTTCGTAGTACATTTTAAAATGTTTGAAAAACAGGAAACAAAATTCTATATCAAATTGACACATCATCAACGTATATTTTTACAAAATTTCATATCAAAATTCAAAACATTGACCCTTTTTTTTGAGGGAAATTCAAAACATTGACTGAGATACAAATTGACAAATTTGGCATCAGTGTGATAATGGGCCAAATCTAAAGCCCAACTTATGTTGTATACTATTCAGTATTGAATTTGCCATTTTTTTCAGCTATGTTTCAAATTTTGATTTGAACATTTGTGACATGATACATTGATGTTATGTAAATGTGCTATTTTTTCACAATTTTTTAAACATTTTAAAACGTACTACGAGAGTTTGGTGCACCACAACCACCGGTGCACTAGATATTCTCCCTCGTGGGAAGGTGTGAAAGTATCGAGTGATACCAACTCTCACATGCTTGCATTTAAAAATAATAATTTAAATGTTTCAAAAAATTCCAAAAAAATTTTGAATGTTCCCAGGACAAGATCTATGTCTACAACTCCTAGAAAATTGGGACCATATTTGAAATAAAAAGTGAAAAATAAAAAAGGTAAATCCAGATGTGAATTGTGTCTTTTTTGCTTTTGTCTTTTGTGACATTATTCATGTTAGATTTCTCTACTTTGTTTCTCAATGCGTATTTCGAATTTATATGTGAAATTTTTTATAGGTTGTAAACTCATGTCTATTGGCCCCTCGCAAAAAATTCAGAATGTTTCTAAACGTCTAAATTTCTTCTTCTTTTTTAAGTTGGGATCATGGGAGCATTTAAAGGTTGGTATCATCTATCTCGTGGGAGGTAGCTACCCAAAGCTAAGGTAAATAGTATCAGGTTTGCAAAATCTCAGTCAATTGTTAGCCATTGAATCTTGGGTCTTTGTGTAGAGATTCGTGCTGAGCAGAGCCCAACAGCCCTCGTAGCACTTCCTTCCACCGCTTGCAGCACTTCGTTCTATCGGTCGTGGCATTCGTCGGTGTTGGTTACAGCATGTTGTCTCATCAGTCACAGCATTCACCCTCATCGCTCACGACACGTCGTCCCATAATTCACAGCTTCCGTCATTGTCGTATGCAGCATTAGGTCCCACGGTTACAACGTTCGTCATCATTGCTCGCAACGTCTGTCGTTGTCATTTGTAGCATGTCACACCACTGGTTGCAACATTCAGTCATGTCATTCATAAAGCCACAACCATGTTGACATCACTCGTCAGAGTTCTAGGCAAACCCAAATAGTATAGTCAACAACGGACGCGGATTTGGTGAACATAATACCATGCACATCTTTTATAAAAAATAAGTTAAAAAATATTAGAATAAATAAATAAATAATTTTTTGTAACATAATTCGACTGGTACTCACGTATGAAGTTTCAAGAAGAAATAACATCCATGGTATTCTATGCAAAAATGAAAAACAAAGGAACTAACAAAAAATATCATTTGATGAATACTAAGGTCTCAATTGCATTTTCTTCATAAGAATACCATGGGTTTCAATAATTCATGAAACTTCGCGCATGAGTAGAATGGTTGATCAAGCATGTTACTTCAAAATTCAAAAAAATAATTCTAGCATTATTA
Source organism: Triticum timopheevii (assembly GCA_963921465.1). Classification (NCBI taxonomy): domain Eukaryota; kingdom Viridiplantae; phylum Streptophyta; class Magnoliopsida; order Poales; family Poaceae; genus Triticum; species Triticum timopheevii. The sequence goes on from OY997270.1 coordinate 115,289,466, forward strand.
TTTTAAAATTTTACTATTCACATGGGTGGGCGTGAGACCATGTTCACCTTTGTATTGCCACGTCACCTAATAGCCTATTCATACAGCAGTTAGCTGTAGTTGCATTTTTTGTCATTAATGTATGGCCCACATTTTTTTTCTCATGAAGGGTGTTGGAACTTGTGCTACACCTGAATCTAAATATACAGCATGCTTCTCTTTTTCAAATTCGAAATTCATAACTTTTTTCAAACTTTGTGAACTTTTTCTAAATTTGTGTTTCAATTTTGCAAAATTTTCTAAATTTATGAACCTTTTCAAATTAGCTAACCTTGTTCACTTTATGAACTTTTTATCAAATTTTGTGTTTTTTAAAATTCATGAACTTTTTTCAAATATACGAGTCTTTTTCAAATTTGCAAACCTTTTTAGAATTCATGAATTTTTTTTCATATTTTGTGAACTTCTTAAACTCGTGAACTTTTCAAAATAACATTTTTTTCAAATACATGATTTTGTAAGTGTCAATGGGTCAAAGCAAAGGTCAATTGGTCAATCAGTCAAAGACTGGATTCGGTTTTTCTACACCTGTAGGGACTGGCGAGTGAGTGAACACATGGTCGAGCGAGCTACCCTAATGAGAACAGCTGTGCGAGCACTCGATTTGGCGCGTGGAACGCCAAATATGGACTCTCCTTAATAAGACTAGTCACAATGGGGAGTAACTTAGACTAGTAACATGCCTATGTGATGTAGGGCGGAACCCTAGGGGCCGATCTTTCACGTTTGGAGTGGATCCTACGAGGAAACACGAAGAACGTGCGGAAGAACACAAGGGAACTCACGGGGATAAACGAGAGAAACACTGAACCCGAGCGAGGCGTTGGGCTCTAACCGAACCCGAGCGATTGCACTGCAGGCTACGCGTTACTGAACCCGAGCGATCGATCAACGGCTGTTAACTGAACCCGATGGAGCGATTCCTTCGCTACTGCTGCTAACTGAAGCCGGTCGATTGGATGAACAGTGAGCGTTGCGGGGGGGGGGGGGGGTGGATGAACAGTGCGCAGTGGCGTTGCCTCTGGATGAACAGGACCCCGTGGTGTGGAGGGCTGGATGAACAGTAGACGGTGGAGGGGTGGTTGAACAGTAGCCGGTGGAGTAGCGCGCGGTGGAGGCTGGATGAACAGGAGCCCGTGGAGGCTGGAGGAGGTCGACGGTAGCCCGTGGAGGTTGGAGGAGGTCGAAGGTGGAGATGAACAACATCCCATGGAGTCCCGTTTTGCGGTACGCCACACCCCTCCCGATGAACAGGACCCCCGTTTCAACCGTAGCGCTCCAACACAAGTCCGTTTCGTCCATTTTGCGGTACGCCACACCCCCCCCCCCAATCAACAGGACCCTCGTTTTGACCGTAGGAGGTCCGTTTCGTCCGTTTTGCGGTACTCCACACCCCTCCCGATCAACAGGACCCCCGTTTCGACCGTAGGAGGTCCGTTTCCTCCGTTTTGCAGTACGCCACACCCCTCCCGGTCAACAGGACCCCCGTTTCGACCGTAGGACGTCCGTTTCCTCCATTTTGCGGTACGCCACACCCCTCCCGATCAACAGGACCCCGTTCCAAACGTAGGAGGTCCGTTTCCTCCATTGTGCGGTACGCCAGGCCTCGTTTCCATCGCGTGTTCCGTCCAAGCCCTCCTGATGAACACGACCACGCATTCCGTTCCGACCCAGCCAGTTGGCTCCCCATGAACACGACGACGACGTTGTTTCTCCGTTCCGACCCTGCCATGTATGTATGCGTGAGTAGGCGTTCGAGACCCTGCATGTATGTACGTACGTGGCCGTATTTTCTTTCTTGCACCCTCGCCGCTGTATGTACGTGTACATGCTACGTGCACGCCTCTACTACGACACGTGCGTGCCTCTACTACGACACGTGCGGGCCTCTACATCGACCAGTATGTACGTACACGTTCGCGACCAGAATGACAATGCTACGTACGCTTCGACCAGGTGGGTCTCGACTGTCAGGCACTTCCTTGCCTGCGAAGATGTAGCTGGTGGGTTCCAGCAGTCAAGGGGCGAATCGTTTTGTTCTTTTTTTTGCCCGGAAGCACTTCCTTGCGTGCGAAGATGTAGCTGGTGGGTCCCAGCAGTCAGGGGGGTGAATCGTTTTTTTTGTCCGGACGCACTTCCTTGCGTGCGAAGATGTAGCTGGTGGGTCCCAGCAGTCAGGGGGGCGAATCGTTTTTTTTTTGCCCGGACGCACTTCCTTGAGTGCGAAGGTGTAGCTGGTGGGTCCCAGCAGTCAGGGGGGAAACGTTTTTTCGTGAAATACGGTGGCCCGTCCGGTGGGTCCCCGCTGTCAGGTGGAGGAATAATTATTTTCCGCGTAATATGGAGGCACTTCCTTGTTGTGGCCGTGGACCCAGCTATCAGCCTCTCCACATACAGTCCACGTTCGATGGAAGTCGTTCCTTGACCACGTTGACCACGCCGTGCCGAGAGCACCAGGGCGGTGGACGACGACGAGGCCTAGGAAGGGGACGACGGGGAGCCGGGGAATACGCGGTAGTGGAAGCCCGCGTCGAGAGGAGTACAAGGGTTCACTGGTTCGGCTGCGGTGTGAGGCTGCCGTCGCCGCAGGGCCTGGCCAGCAGTGGGAATAGTAGGGTGCGGTGAGGCCTCCGCGGTAGCACATCCGACCACGGGAGGCAGGAGCATGCGGCACGACCGGCGCTGCTTTGGGCGGCTGGAGCAAGAAGACCAGAGATTGAAGAAGCACTACGGTCGTTGGATGGACATCGTACGGTCACTGGAGCTAGAATCGTTTATATTGACTAAGTTGACAAAGCCCTCCGTCCCCGTCAACTTAGTAGGCCCACAAGTCAGCCTCCCACCAAGGTGGGTCCCAGCTAGCAGGGGGGTATTCATTTTTTTATGCTTAATAAGGAGGCACTTCCGGTGGGTCCGAGCTGACAGCAGGGGGAACGTTTTTTTCGCGAAATACGATGGCCCGTCGGGTGGGTCCCAGCAGTCAGGGGCAAACGTTTTTTTCATGAAATACTGGTGGCCCATCCGGTGGGTCCCTGCTGTCAGGTGGAGGAATAATTATTTTCCGCGTAATAAGGAGGCACTTCCTTGCGGCTGCCGTGGACCCAGCTGTCAGCCTCTCCACGTACAGTATTCTTTCGATGGAATTCGGTCGTTGAACACATTGACCACGCCGCGCCGAGAGCACCACGGCGGTGGACGACGGCGAGGCCTAGGAAGGGGACGACGCGGAGCCGGGGAAGACGCGGAGCCGGGGAAGACGCGGCAGTGGATGCCCACGCAGAGAGGAGTACGAGGGTTCACTGGTTCGGCTGCGCTGTCGTCGCCGCAGAATAACAGGGGGTTTGGGTGAGTGGAGTGGAGGGATGGCCTGGCCAGCAGTGGGAGTAGTATGGGGGCGGTGAGGCCTCCGCGGCAGCACAGCTGGCCACGGGAGGCAGGAGCAGGCGGCATGACCGGCGCTGCTTTGGGCGGCTGGAGCAAGAAGACCAGAGGTTGAAGAAGCACTACGGCCGTTGGATGGACATCGTACGATCAGTCGAGCTAGAATCGTGCATATTGACTAAGTTGACAAAGCCCTTCGTCCCCGTCAACTTAGTAGGCACACTATACTGGGTCCCAGCTAGCAGGGGGAGTATTCTTTTTTCGGGCGTCATAAGGAGGCACTTCCTTGCGTGCGAAGATATAGCTGGTGGGTCCGAGCTGTCAGCGGCGGTAACATTTTTTCGCGAAATACAGAGGCCCTTTCAGTGGGTCCCAGATGTCAGGTGGAGGAATCATTATTTTACGCGTAATAAGCAGGCATTTCCTTGCATGCGGCCGTGGACCCAGCTGTCAGCCTCTCCACATACAGTCCACTTCGGATGGATGTCGTTCATTTACCACGTTGACCAGGCCGCGCCGAGAGTACCAGGGCGGTGGACGACGACGAGGCCTAGGAAGGGAATGACATGGAGCCAGGGAATACTCAGCAGTTGTTTCCCACGCGGAGGAGTACGAGGGTTTACTGGTTCGTCTCCCGTCGCCGGAGAATAACAGCATGTGTGGGACTGTGGGTGAGTAGAGGGATGGCTAGGCCAGCGATGGGAGTACGGTGGGGCGGTGAGGCCTGCGCGGCAGCACAGCCGGCCGCGGGGAGGAGGGAGCAGGCAGTCCCGCCGGCGCTTGTGTGAGCGGCTGGAGCAGGAAGAGCAAAGATTGAAGAAGCACGACGGCCGCTGGATGGACATCCAACAATATACATGCCATCTGTGGAAAGCGTCAAATCTGTGGAAAACAGCATACAGCCCATCTGCCATTATTTCAAATAGTTTACAGTCCATTTGCTAATTCTTATGGGTTTTTTTGAGCTCATATTCTTTTTGTTAGCATTACACCCCATATAGTGGCCACGGTTAAAAAATTATACGAAATTTTGCATATGTCGTTGCGGTCTGAACTATTTTTAATCCCGAAATTTCGAGTCACATTCAGACTGATTTTAAAAATAAATGTATATCAATATAAAATCCAATAAATTGTCCACGCATAAAAATCAATGCAATTTAAAATCTCGAAATGAAAAAAAATATTTGAAACTAATTGCCGGTTTGATGTGTTTTAAAAATATACAGCCCATTTCTCATTACTGATAGGCCATTTTCTCGGCGAGCCGAATGAAGCTCTCCTCGTCTTGAAAGTTTTACAGCCCAACAGGCCTGATAAAGTGACTTACTTGACAAATCACAAAAAAACTGGGCTAGCCATTTTCAAAAAAAAACTACTGGGCTAGTCTGTGGTAAACATAAAATAAAAGGCTGTCTAGACAGGCCGGAGTGTCCCGCACAGCCCAGTTAACACCCTGCATCCGTCTCAAAAACAAATTACATAAATGCCACTCCAATTATGGCGATTCATAAAAATGCCACTACAATTTCCAAACTTTGAAAAATGCCACTTCAACTTTTGCAAACTTTGAAAAACGCCACTGCAGTTTGCAAACTATGAAAAACGCCACTCCAGACTTCAAAAAATGCCACTAGAAATGGCATGAAATGGCATTTTTCAAAGTTTGGAAATTGCGGTGGCATTTCTCGGAGGCATTTATCAAATTAACCCAAAACAAAAATAACTGGGCGAGCTGCTGGGTCCCTGGTGTCAGCCGCTCGTTGTGCAATTCTCTCGTTTATTGACTACATTGACAATGGCATGGGACCCAGATGTTAGAAATCCACTAGGAGGAGCCATTTTTTTATTGGCTTGAAATAAGGAGGCACTTTCTTGCATACTGCCATGACCTTGGCGGGTCCCTGTTGTCATCCTCTCCACGTACAATCATCTCCTGATTGTGTACGCGTCAACTTGCTAGGCCCACAAGTCAGCCTCTAAACCCGTGGAGGACAAATACAACCCATTTAAAAAAATAACAGTCCATTCCATACGTTCAAACGGAAAGTTCAACATTTAGAGCAAAGTAACAGGTCTGATCCACATATAGAGTACTGAACTTCCACGTTGACAACCATCATAGCCAAGTTAACTATCTACTCCCACTAGACAAGTACTAACTTACTCTTAGCTAACTAGACGATGCCGGCGGTACATGCTAAATGTTAGAACCGGCGTCCTGCGCCTCGCCTCGGACTTGACAGAGGTGCGATAGGGTGTGTTGCTCGCGCGCGTTGGCCCTTTCCATGCCGGCGTGGTCCACCGAAGCTTCGGCTTCCAAGCGGGAAACCCACTTGACGAGTTGGTAGTAAAAATCAGCGTCGCGAACGCGTGCGTGCCTGATAGCCTCCAGGGCTATTTGCTGGGTGCCGGCCTCCACGTAGTCGGCCCAGTTGCAGGCGCTCTGCTTGCGACTCAGAGCGTCGGTGCGCTGCTGCTCCATGTCCCGCTGGCGGCGCAAATCGGCGATACGCTGCTCCTCCGCCAGGCGGTCGCGCTCCAGCAACTCCTGCTCCTCTGCCATGCGGTCGCGCTCCAACAACTCCTCGATCTGCGCATTGCCATCTAAAGACAGATAGAATGCCTCCTCCCTCCGTCTGCCTTCCGGTGAAAACCCGAACACTAGTTCCGGCGGTGACCGCCTCCGGCGTCGCCTACCGCGGACGGGCGGGGGCATGGCGGACGTGGCGAGCGACGTCGGGCCGGTGGGGGCTTATGAGGATATGGCGAGTTGGGTCACGGTGGCACTGGAGAAGGCCGGGAAATAGTACTTATAGGGGGAAGGTAGCACGACGGTCATCGAATTCAATGCATAATGGCTTAGCATGCCAGCTTGCCGTGGAAAACTATGGAAACTGAAATTATGAGTGTGTCGTCCCGTCCCGTCTGGGTCGCACGCCGGCATGGCGGTCAAACGAGTGCACTCGAATCATCTCCCTCCTTGTCAATAATGATTTCACGGATTTAAAAAGCCCGCAAAAATTAAAGCGTATCTTTTTTCGCATCAGTTAGCTGCCTTAATTACGGCCGGCTACATCCAGGCACTCAGAATCGCTCGCAGGCAGTACGCGAAGCAGCATGCAACGAGTCGCAGCCGAGGGCACGCATGCAGCCACTTAAATCGCTGGAATTAATTAGGCTTAAACTTCTGCATGCCGTTAATTATTGCCATGCCTTGGTCTTGCTGCTTTGCTCACGGGACTAATAAACCCAGATGGAGGGAGTATCTTGGTTGGTGAGAGGTTTGAATTAAGCCCTTCAAACCGGAAAGGAGGTACTAGTACGTGTGTGATCCGCTATTTATTCGTGTAGGATCGAGTAGGTTGTTTCTTGAATTGAGCCCTGAAAATCAGAAAGGAGGTAGTACGTGCGTGATCCGCTATTTATCCGTGTAGGACCGATAGTGTAGCTTGTCAGTTTCTTCAGAGGTAGGCATTTTTATCCGTGTAGGATCGATAGTGTAGCTTGTCAGTTTCTTCAGAGGTAGGCATTTTTATTCAAAAAACTGCCACTTCGCATCTTGCGTCACAAATAAAACTGCCAGGAGCGCATTTGTAGGCTAGCTAGTGATCGATCAGTAACTTGTAAACACTGAGCGAATAGAAATAAGTAGTTGTTAATGCATCTCAATGATTCACAGATCATATACAAATATGTAGCTCCAAAAGCAAAGATCAGCCACTTCGGATCTTGCGTCGCAACTAAAACTAACTAGTACGATTCCCATACATAAGATCAACATGTTAATGCATCTCAACGATTCACAGATCATATACAAATATGTAGCTCCAAAAGCAAAGATCTAGAAAAAAACATCTGTTCTTCCTACTAACATGGATGCTTCTCTTGGCCAACATTCAGTACAGACTGAAAGACAAATTTGTTTGTGAAGTCTACAGTTCCTCTTGCAAACGTAAGTGGTTTCACCAACAGCTGGAACCATGAGAATGAACCACACATGATGGAGGAACATCCACTGCAATATGATTTGGTCTTCTCTCGATCACACCGCGAGACTATTTCGGAATACAAACTTTAACTTAGGGAAAATGATGCCCATTGTATAATCAGACCAAAGCAATGAAGCACCTAGTATTGGCCAGTAAATAGTACAATACTACTTTTCTGCAGTCCATGAAGTGACTATCCAATCTTTGTGTCTATTTTCAAATGGCACTGCATGCAGTGACTATACTATTCCCTTGTGCAGTTCAAACAAAATTGCGAACACTTTGTTTGTTTGCCAAATAGCAACGGGCAGACATCTCTGTCTGCACAAATATCAAGCAGCTAGTAAACATATACCACACCATGTTCGCATTGATGGAAGAGGTGAAATCGATACAACCGAAATTGAGCATCCAATCATTGAATCCTGTCCTGCACCTCCAATGTAGGTCCACTCTGCCAATAAATTCACATGCAAACCACTAGTATTACTATCTAATGACAGTACAAAAAGAGTAGCAAGATAGTAGCAAACAATGTACCTTCGTAATGAACAGCTCATAGTGCCACCAATCGGATATAAAGGTTTGGAAAAAAACATGCTCCTAATGTTGAACCAGTTGGACTTTTTGTGCAGCTCCACTAAAATCGAGCATCCCTGTTTGCATACATATTGAAAGTGTGATTACTATAAAAGTGGCACTAGTTGAAGCATAGACTCACAAATATAAGCATTCCAATTTCTTAACGGGAAAAGGTAGCAAGACTGTTTCTAACCACCTGTTTGAAGAAATAAATAAAGCAACATTGGCTGATGTCAGGAAGGCATACATAGTTTTTTCTGAAAAACTGAGCCATTCCTGACCTTTCCTCTTCTTTTAAGCAAATTTTGTGCAGTTCTACTAAAATGAAATGCCATCACCGCCTTGACAATTTAGTGACACTGTACAAAAGGAAATGACTTAACATTACATCATGATGTCGGGTATGTAGTAGATAGGCATTAGAGACAAACATACAGACCTCCTCCGATAACATAATGAACATTAATTTTAACAAAGGTGTGACTAGCTTTACCGGGATAATTTGAGTGAACTCTACACCCTCTGTTCCTTAATATAAGACGTTTTCGCAGTTCAATTTAAAGTACCCAACCGTCTAGTATTTAGAAAAACAGGTAGTAGTTTTCTTGAGCACATATCTGGGAAAGCTTGCCACACTTTATTTATGTCCATACGCTAATGCAACACCATTCGAATACTACAAATATACACTAATCCAGTGGCTAGTGCAACAGTAGAGTAGTTAGTTTATTACAGGGTACAGTACAATGGTTTTACTGAACAGATTTCAATAAACTCTAGCACTGGAAGGTTTCTATAAGAATTAACAATACAAAATGTAAAGGTAACAAGTTTCAGCATTGATATACTAGATGTGCATGAGCATTAAACCAAATACAGAAGTCTGAAGGTAACTAGCATTATTAACTAATGACAGTATAAAAAATTGCAAACCATGTACCTCCAAGGTAAATATCATTTCGAACTCGGGGGACCTTAAAAATTGCTATCCCAATCTTGATAATCGATCAAACATAAAAACTTGATCGAACGAATCAAGAGAATAGCCGGAGGAGGAGGTGCCCACTCTTGACCTTTCCTCTTGTCTTCATAATTGTCTGTGCAGTTTAACCAAAATAATATGACATCAGCGCCTTGGCATTTTGGTGACACTGTACAAAAAAAATCAACTTATCTCATGAAAGTGAGGTATGTAATCTATAAGCATTAATAGCGCAAAAATCTGAAGGTAGTAACAAGTTTCATCGTTGGTATATTGGCTGTGCAACAGCATTAGAATGCCTTAGCTGAAAAATCTTTAATACATCCACAATCAACAGCTAACCCTGAAATGATCCGGTGACATTAGATGGCACTGCTTAAATTTATCTGTGGCATTGGACTGAGAGCGGCCTTAGTTAAATGTGGCATCACTTTAGCAGTAGCATTGCTTGACTTGACTGCTGGCGTTATACAAACAACAAAAAAAGTGGCAATAAGAGCATGGGAGGCCCATTCGGACAGTGGGCGCATCAGTACGATGTACCTCCATGCACGCAGAGTGGTGAGGGAGGTATGGTTGCCCAAAGCAACAAATATCCAGGCAGCATATGTGGATTACGTCCCATTTTTGTTCTCTTTAGCCACCTTTTTCCTATGTGAGGACAACAAACCGATCGACCTGATCATTCTCTATTGCGTTGTCATGCCTTTCTACCCTTCTTCAACCAAGAGACACGAGACTCGTTCCTTAGCTACTAATTTTCCCCTTTCAACCTAGATGCGGGTTCGATGCCTACTCTCTTGGACAGTACAGTCTTCCTTCCTTTCCTTATTCAACCTAGACATGCATTAGTTTGCATGAAGTAGGGTTTCCTTTAATAGTGCAAATTGTGGTTTTCGTCTGCGTGGCCAGCAGAGCAGAGGATAGAAAATTGGGAAGATGGTGGAGTGGAAAAAGATTCACATGCAACGAGGTGCCAGATGGGGCAATAGAACAAGGGTATGGTTCAAAAAGAGGTAGCATATCTGAGGGTCGGCAGGAAGTGGCTTCGCTCGTGGTCGTCATCCTCCGCACACACTACAGCAGCGAGCTTGGGGACGGAGGCCATCCCGCGCGGGCGCTAGGTCTGAGAGGACGGCCTTGTCGTCAGTGCGTGACCTCGCTCGCCGACGACAAGTGCGTCAATGCTGCACGTCCTTTTCTTCCCCGGCGGATCAATGACCACCGGTGAGGAGGGAGAGAGGGGCCATCTTTTTTAGATCTGGAGAGAGGGTGGTAGTGTGAGAAGCAAGTGGGCAGCCCTTGGCAAGAAAGCGCTGAAGCTCCAGCCTATATATCTTCTTTATACTACTAGTACTGGAGGTGGAGTAGTGGTAGAGTAGTTTATATTTTCTATGCGTACAGTACCAGTTAGTCGTGCTTCAAAACTGAACGGCACGCTATTAAAAAGTAAAGGTCGATAACTAATGCGGCACCTCGGGCCAACGCGTCGAGATCGCATTTTGCACGAGAAATTACACACCATGTTTCGTTGACATGTGGTCCCGTTCCAACATATCAGTGAGACGGCTGCGAGTAGTAGGAGTATTTCCGAACCGACGTGTGGGCCGGGGCGCCCCTTCGTGAACCGTGGCAAACTGGCAACCGTCCACCGACTCTTCGCCTTTCCCTCTCGATTTGGAACTGCTGTCGCACGCTCTTCCTCTCCCTCCTCCATTTTCCTTCAGCCCTTCACCCTTTCTTCTGCCATTGTTCGATCGTCTTCTCCATGGAGGGAACAGGACGGAAACGACCCCGTTATTCTTGCCCCGATCTGAAAGATGACATGGTGGAGGAACTCATTGATCAGTGCGACGTCATCACCTCGGCTAGCATGGCAGGTTCGTTCAAGCCAATTCTCGACTCAACTAATAACATCATTACAAGGAACCCAAGAGTCAAGGAGCGGTTTGATCTCCCCTATCTTCTTTGCCGTGACCCTGATGACTGGCGCCGTCACGACGGAGGACTCGCCCTGTGCAAGTTGATGCCGCTTGATAATGATATGTATGATGTTAAGATGCCATCGCTTGAGGGCAAGGCTTGGGCAGGCGCAAATGGAGATTGGGTTGTTAACATTGGGTCTAACTGCGAGTGGGAACTTGTGAATGTGTACACTCATGACCGGGTTCCACTTCCAAAAGCAAACTTCCCAGAGGTTGAGCACACCGGTATTGTACACACGTTCAAATACAATCATGGTGACTGTCTTCTACGGAAGATAGCAATTTCTCGAGTTCCCAACCGCCCTTGGAATTACAACAACTATGAAGTTGTTGCTATTTTCGACAAGCTTGTTGCCGTCCTCAGTGGTTTGAATGGATGGATATTGCTAAAAATCAATTTCTGTACACGGATGAGTACTGTGATGCAATTCAATACGAGGGCCTTGTGTTTGCTGCCACCACTCGTGGCACTGTTTTTGCATGGCATCCTCGTTGTTTCGGTATGTTTGTCTTCCACCGTAATTATAATTGTTTCATCCACATGCAGGCGAGTTAGCAAGTTTCCCTTTAGGCTGGTCATAGTGGGGAGTAACTTAGACTAGTAACATGCATATGTTACTACATCTATAGTGCATAGTATCTTAGATTAGTATCGTAGGTGGTCTCATTTATTGTCATGCATGACACATAGTAGCATCACATTTATTATGTTACAGTATCTACCTATGTTACTATAACCATCTCTCTCTTCCTTAATTTCCTGCCACATAAGCATGTTTGCCAGTCCCAAGTGCATGATACTACTTATGTTACCCCCACTATGGCCATCCTTACTAATTAACCTTCTTCTTGTGTTTCCAAGGTCCTGTGAACATTCCACCACCTATACTTGAAGATTTTTATAACCAAGGGGGAGATGATGATGGTGATGATCACGAGCATGAGGACGAGCAGCGCCCATATACTATTTGGCGCTTGGCAACTAATTCCGATGGATCACCTCTTCTCGTGTGTATACAGCCCACTGATGATGTTACTACTAAGGAAGCAGGTCTAGTCTCCCATGGTCGCACTCTCCGGACCTATTCCAACACCCGTTGCATGGTATTCAGGATGGATACTAATGTGCTAGCGCCGACTCCTTCTCCCTGGTACAGAATAGATAGTCTTGGAGAAAACTCGCTCTTCCTTGGACAAAACTATCCAATGATGGTGAAAGGCGATCCAACTGCTGTTGACACAATGTTACTACCATTTATGAGAAGCAACCATGTCTATACCTCGGACATTTGGGTAGTTCCCTACCCTGGTACTGATATAGTAGGCCGCTTCAGCCTGGATGATCAGTCCTGCATTGGTCTCCAGATCGACAATGGATGGCCCGTCCCAGAGAATCACTTGTGGTTCAAAGCAAGCGTTTCCAACACCGAGGAATGGTTGAGTTGAAGTTCATTTCATTGCTTGTTATTTGTTTTGTGGTGAAAACTTTATTATTTATAATGTATCCTCGTTGTCGATGTGGGTTGATGACCTGTTGTATGTAATAAAATGATATTCCTGTGATAAATTTACTAAATTTATGAATGGCTTTCGAGTTGCTTCTGTGAGTGAGTAGTGCGACGAGGCAAAAAATATTTTTCGAATACATAATTGTACATGCATTGCAACAGGTTATCGAATGAGTCCAATCAACAATAGTAGTACACTATTTGTACTAGCTTCACATGCTTCGCGCGTCGTGCGGGTGTTTTTACTGTATCCATATTGTACTACGTAACCAGCACCTCGAATCCTCGATACTAGTAGTACTATATAGTAAGTAGTAGGAGTAGTAGGGTGGCATGGGCCAGAACAAGCATTCACGTCCAGGAGTACGGCACACGCCACCAGCACGACTTCCATCTGACACCATATTTCTTGGAGTACGTGCTAGAGCAATCTCTTCAACCTCATCGTTTCTCTAACTCAGCTATCGCGCGGCGGGCGAGGTGGGGGTTTGCCGATAGTCGGTTTCCTTAACTGCGGTCCCACTTGTAAGGCCAACTGCAACGCACGACCCCAAACGGACCTCCGTTTTGCACGAACTCCAACGATAATTTTGACTAGAAAAGCAAGACCAAAGAAAACAAGAACCACAAGAATACATTTTACTACTCCTGTAAGTTGGATTAGTGCCTTCTCGATGCATTCATTGTTGATCTGCAGAGGCTCGATCTTGCGTGCTTCTTTCTTCTTCGAGTGTAAAGAAGTAGATGTTGCTTCCTCGCATCTAGTCTCATGTCTAGCCTCTATTCTAGTACTCCCTCCGGTCCGTTTTTCTCTGCGTCTAAGCAGCAACACGCATACCAAGTAGGAGTATCAACAAGTGCACTAATCTCATCTATAGCCTCTATGCTAGCTAAAAGTGATAGAACATGTACTAAATTGCGCTCTATCAATATATGGATGTACTCTTCTTCCCAATACAAAAACTTGCATCCATTCTACTCCCTCCGTTGCACAATACATGCCTTCTATTTTTCAAAATATATATGTATCTAGACATGTTTTAGTATATAGGTACATCCATTTTTGGACAAATGGAAGTCAAGTATTTTGGAACGGAGGGAGTACACAACAAAAATTTTAAGTTAGCACAACTAGTCTAATCCGAGAGCACAACCGAAGATTTGGTCGGGTTCTTCCTCCTTTTGCCGACACGTGAGACATCCAACATCCAGGTCATGTCATGAAAGAAAATAGAGTGGTAGTTGAAGCCAAGAGATGTGCATCTTGGGTTAAACTGTAAATAGAATCTTACTACTCTTGAGTAACTCCAAAAGCAGCCACTGAAGATCTTTCTTGGATTTGTTTTTCATCACCAGCACGTTGAGGTGAAAGATGTGCAGGTTCAGTGGGTCCGCTTGCGTTTTCACTGACATGTGGGACCGCATGTGAGCAAACAGACGATGGGCTCCGCGCGTCTGCTGGCTGGATGAAAAGAGAGATAGAGGAGGGTTGAGCACGGACTACAGGAAATTTGTTCTACGTACCTCGATATAGGCTCTATATAGTGGGGTGGCATGGGCCATAACTAGCATTCACGTCTAGCAGTACGGCACACGCCTCCCACACGAGTCCCATCCAACACCAATTTTCTTGGAGTCCGTGCTATAGCCATCTCTTCTCCCTCCTGTTTTCTCAGCCATAGCATGGTAGGCGGGGTGGGGGTTTGTCGATAGTCGGTTTGCTCAACTACGGTCCCACTTGTAAGCGAAAATGCAACACCGCACGCATTCCCGCTTGAGCGGCATGTCGGACCAACCGTGTGGGGGTGCGACGTGAACACGGCAGGCTTTTCCTTTTGAACTCGTAACTTGTAAAATTTGGTTCTGCTCCATGGCGCGATCGATAGATAGAAAATAACGATTTTGCCTAGAGTAATGAGAAGTTTGGTTCTGGCGCCGTTCATGCATGGAGTATGTACGAAAATTATGAAGTTGATGCGAAAGGTAAGATAATTACTGTAGTATCATATACTACTACATGGATTTGACGGAAAGATAACAATACATACGGATCCATCAACGACATCCTCATGCCCTAGTGCGCCGGGTCACCAATCGACGTGTGAGGAGTAGCGGCGTTGGCGGCGAGCTCAACGTGCTTCTGAACAGTGCCGTCCAAGGTTGCCCTGCGGTCCAAGAAGGCCAGCGTCCTATCGTCCTCCTCTTGCATGTAGTAGTCCTTGTGGACGATTTGCGCGTAGACATGGGTGATTATGTCGATGGTGTCTTGCTGCGCCAGGCGCTGCACGGTGAGCGCGACCTCGAGGTGGACATTCTCCGGCACGACGGCGGGCAGTCGCAGGGCCACCAGTGCGTCGAAGAGGTTGTCACCATAGTGGCCGTTGAGGGTGGCAGGCATCGCAGAGCCTAGGCGCGTCGGCTGGAGGCTTACGTCCAAGTCGTCCGCGAGCTTCTTGACGACGGTGAACTTGTCGAGGAAACCGACGAGGACCTCGTCGAACAAGGAGACGAAGTTGTCGTCCAAGCGGCCCCTCGCCCTGGCGGACTCAAGCAATACTACCTGGACGCAGGCCGGCGTCATGGACCATCTGGCACAGCCGGCTGATGCTCGTGCTCATCGCCTCCATGGGTCTAGCCTAGCTTCTACTACCTCCGTCCTGGTTTATTGGTCCCCATTGTAATCCGTGTCAAATTTTGACCACAGATTTAACTAACAAAATGTTTACGCGTGTTACTAAAAATTATATCACTGAAAACTATGTTCAAATACGAATCCAAAAATATAATTTTTGTTGACATGCATCAACATTTTGTTAGTTAAATCTTTGGTCAAAATTTTGCACAAATTACAAAGGAGACTAATAAACCAGGGCGGAGGTAGTAGTCAACTGATCTTGCGATTGGAGTGATCACTCTTGCCCTTGGTTAGCATGCGTAGGTGCGTAGGATTTTGTACTACTCCTTGGCCCTCTACTGCACCTGTCTTTGGCTATATGATAGGTGGGCCAGCCACCCCCTGGGCCCGTGTGTCATTCACCCAAAGGCAGTTTCCGTAAGTCAATGAAGCTGCGCCCCCCATCTGTGCCGGTGCAGTATAGTCATCTCACCGGACCTCTAGTTGGGGCCAAACGAGAGAAGTTTGATGTTTACTAGTTTATTGGTCCCCTTTGCATTTTGCGCCAAGTTTTGACCTTTGATTTAACTAATAAAATTTTAATGCATGTAAACAAAAATGTTGTGTAAGTCACATTACGAAAACCAAATAATCCCAAAACACTTAGGCATGATGCATTAACTCCCTCCTTGTTTCTTATTTCGTGACATATCAACCAATGAGAGATGTGGGCCGTGCATGCTTTCAATGACTTGAGACTACCAAACATGACATGCAGTGTTTAGTTCATTGCATGTAATCCTATTAGTACTCTAGTTAGCAAAAAAACATTAAGTTCTCTTGCCGATAGGAATAAAACACCATGTGTTTATTTACAGAGGGAGTAGTACATTTTTTTGTGACATGCATTACTAGATATTGCTAGTCAAATACTAAAATCCAGATGGACGTGGTAGTACTCCTAAATCCAAACGGTGGTGCTACTAGTACTAGTAGTAGTACTACCAATGTAGTAGTAGGAGTACTAGCACTGTACTACCCGTTGGTCAAATTATTACGTGCTGCTCCTCACAGTGAAGTGACAAGACCCTGCGCTGGAGATGACACCTGAGTATAGGCGCCGTGTTCGGCATACCATAGTCAGCGTCACTGTCTGCAGTCACTATCATCATGGCTGTAGAGCTAGCCTGCTTACAACTAGCCCTGTTCGACATAATTTCCCGTGCGTAGATGCCCATGCATTGCACGGAACACCAAGATTGGGGGTGGACGGCTCCGGCAGTGGCCATCGCGCCAGATTTTTCCATGGCCTTCTAGATGTGGTGGGGAGGAGATAAGGCTGATTGTGAGAGACAAGGAGTTGTTTGTAAATAGGGAACAAGTGCGGGCATCTTTTTGCAAAAATGGAGAAGCTTGGTTTGTATGCGTCAGATCTAGATCCGACGGCTATTGGTGAAAGATGGGAGGCACAACATAATCACCAACTCAGGACCTGTTTGATTCGCGGGATTTTGAAAATGCAGGAATAGGACACGGCAATATTACAAGTTTCAAACTGATATTACAAATGTTAGGAGTAATGCTGCACCTAGGAAGAGGGAATTACTAGGAAGTTTACGTAAGAACTTTCGTTACTTTAGGTGGATGCAGCGTTATCGTACAAACTAAAATCCACCGCCCTGACAAGTCACTAATGGGCAAATAAGTTATCGAGCCTCTGGCCACCTGATGTTTCAAAAGCAAATTCAGGTTCTGCGGAGACTTTGTCATTTAGGCTTAGACACTTGCGGTGATCAGCACGCCATTCATTGTTGCGCCAGAGAACGCCAAACCTCATTACCTTGAGCACACTTGCCTCCAGAACAAAGAACCTGGCCAATTTAATCTTAGATTTGCTGCCTCAGTAGTCGATCAAATCAATTTATGTAAGATGGAGATCAAGGCATTCGATGAGATTGTTATAGTGCAGCACATTTTTCACTTTCGGGTCTTTTTTTATCTGCAAAAGAAGAGAACATATTAGAGCAGCTGGCTGCATAAGATTGCCGTGTCATCAAGAGGTACCAATATCATTCGCTCATACGATAGGGTTGGCTGGCTAGTGATATTTTTTCACTCTCTCTCTCTCTCTCTCTCTCTTTCCTCTCATTTAACTAGGAACACGTGAAGAGCTTGGGCATTTGTTGCCTTCCACTATGTGGCTGATGCCATATCTTGCAAAAGTATGCCACATAATACGCATCGATGTCAAATCAAAAGATTTTGGCACCGCTCTCGCGATGTGAGAGAGTTGGCACCGCTATGCACACAGACCCACATGTATAAACAAATCAATCAAACCAACTACACCAGCCTCTCACTCTCCCAAACAAGTGTTTTTATTGCCTCAGTCCTCTCTCTCTCCCACGCAGTGTTTTTTCATTGCGTGAGTTAATTTGGCACCGGAGCAAAGTAGGTGATTAGATTGGGGCACCAGGTGAGCAATGGAGGGGCATCGATGCCAAATGCATCACAAGTGAATTTGGCACATGTTTTGGCCTACATAGCCCACTTTTGTACTCCCTCCGTCCCAAAATTCTTGTCTTAAATTTGTCTAAATACGGATGTATCTAGTTACATTTTAGTGTTAGATACATCTGTATCTAAACAAATGTAAGACAAGAATTTTGGGACGGAGGGAATACTACCTCATATTTAGTATAAAATTTTGACCATAGATTTACCTAAGAAAATGCCAATTCATGTCACTAAAAATTACACCATTTGAAATTATGTTCAAATACGAATCCAACGATATAGTTCTTAGTGACGTGTATTATCATTTTTTCAGTTAAATCTATGGTCAATTTTTGATACTAGAAAATTGGAAGAGTAAACCAGGACGGAGGTAGTACTTGCTCTTAGGGTAACCATAGAGTTACTGGAGTAGTCTTAGTTACTTTCCACTATGACTAGCCTAGGCTACTATAGTAGTACAGCATAAAAACGATGCAGGTGATCACGTGAGAAAAAATACTAAAAACATTTCTTTCGGTGCAGTGCGTAGATGCAGTTTTGAACACTACACTTGTCATCGTAATTTGGGAAAATTACGTAAAAATTGAGCGACGTTGTGATTACCGTTTACTTATAGGAAAGAAGTTTCACCTTGATGAGTAGCTTCTCCGTGCACGGAAAGCATGTAAGGAATCCAACAACTTGATCCAGATTGGGGCCGATAGATTTTAGTGCTAAGATCTTCACTGTGCACATGGACTGGGTCAAGCTTGTGGGAATCATTTTCTGGAAGACGATCGTAAATACATCAAGAAGAAATTTAAAAATGTGAATTTCAAGAAGACGGAGAAGAAGATGAGTGTTGTACCTGAACGATTACGGATCCAATAAAGAGTTCGGAGAATTTGGCAGACGAGTACACCAACGCTGTAAATTTCGGCGCGTCAATGACCCTGATTTTTGTTGGACCTTCTAGATCTGATACAAGCAATCTCTCAAGGAAAGGCGCATTCTCAATGACCATAACATGGAACAGCTGGAGTGATCTCTTCCCAATTGATGTCTTGTTGCGGGGCCAGCAAGACACATAAATCCATCGGAGATTCGTCAAGGCAATGTGGAGGCTAATGAACCCGTGGATCTGCTCAAGATGAAGGTACTCGAGTGCAGTACAGCTGCGGAGCAGGTGCTCCATAGCCTTCTTCGAGATGACAACGTCGAAGAGGTCGAGCTGCTTGAGTTGAGGGAGAAGAAGGGCGGGCGCGGCATTAATCTGGGGAAGATAGCAGGAGCTGAAGCTGGCGCGGCGCAGCGTTGGCGTGAGGCGGAGCACGGACGGCGGCAGAGAGCGACATCGTCCAGCTTCAAAGCTGAGATCCTCGAGCTGATCTAGGGCGGGGGATAAGAATCACTCGTCGAACTTGGGTTGGACCGTGCATTTGGTACCGAACATGCGGATGTCAAGGTGTCTGGCTGGCCCAGGGTGCAATGAAAGGATCTTGGAGACTGCGGCCATGCGTTTGCAATCCCCATCGCAGAGGCAGCTGTCGACGGTGAGGTTGAGGGGATGCAGCGCCAGAGGGGGTGTGTCGGTGTACTAAAGTAGGGGTACCTTAGTATCCCGAACTTGTGCACGGGCAGTCGCAGCGACCCACGGCAGGGCTTGCCGGGCGTCCGCCAAGATCCTCAACGCCTACTTTGATGCCATTCAAGAACAAAGTACTCAAACTAAGGCCCCGGCAAGAGGAGCTTGCTGGGAAGGCCAACCAAGGCCCCGGCAAGAGAAGCTGGCCGGGAAGAAGACAAGACCCCGGCAAGAGGAGCTTGCCGGGAAGGCCACTCAAGGCATTCCAAGAAAACTTGCCGCGATGCACCGCGCGCCCCGGCAAGGCCTGGCGAGCGACAAGCTCCCGAACGCGACAAGACGACGACCGCGGCAAGAAGCTTGCCGCGGGAAACCCCCACTTCGCGCCCGCGCTCCGGCACACCTGCCAACGTGTCGCTCTGGGACCTTCCCAAGCACACGTGGCAGGAGGCCGTGCAGCTAGGGATGCGAGGTGGCAAGCAGGCGCTGGCGAGGGGCCATCGTGGCGATCGGTGGCACCCCCAACGGTCGTTTCATACACTGCTTGGGCGACCAGACTAGCATTAAATGCCCTTGTCCCCTGCCGTCAGAGTTAGGTAGGGGGCACTGTTGATAGCGGTTGTACCAACCCGCGTTTTTACTCTTCTACCCCTCTTTCTACACTGCCACCTGTTGGTGACCCCTTTAGCCTATAAAAAGGAGGCCCATGCGCACGTAGAAAGGGTTCGGCTCATTCAAGACTAGGAGAGGTTCGACTCATTCGAAACTAGAGGACACCCACGCTCTCAAGCAAGAACAATATAGAAACACAAAGCAGCAGTAGGAGTTTTATCTCTCCGGAGAGCTCCGAAGCTGGGTAAAAATCCCCCGCGCGCTCCGCCTCGATCTGCTCTTTGTGCGCCCTCCGTCCCCTTGCCGGACTAAAAAGGGGCCCTGCCCCATAGGTGCTCGCTCCCCACGTGGCGACATCTCTGGCGTGCCAGGTAGGGGGTGCGTCGAGGTTGTGCGAACCTGATCCGGTGTTTGCGCGCGCTACAACAGCATCTTCATCGACATGCCACCGAAGAAGAAGGCTTCGGAGGTGGCCGCTCCGTCCACGTCTATCCTACCGCCACCGGAGCAAACAGGCGGTGGGGTGGATGTCGGCGGAGGAGCGGGCGCCAGCGGAGGGACTCACATCGTCACTCGGTCCAAGGACAAGGCCCCGCAAGCTTCAGCGTCTGTACATCCGCCGCACCCCTCCCAGGAGGTGCAGGATCGACAACGCCACGGTGCCCCTAGCACCGTACTCGCGTTAGAACAAGGCCAAGCTGGTGGGTCGCGGGACGCTCGAGGCCAACATGCGCGTCAACATGCTGGCGCGAGCGCGGGACGGTCGCCTGGGCGAGATGTTGCTCCTTCTAACAATGTTAGAAGTCTGAGCATATCCCGCACCTCGCGTCGCTCGCCACCGCCACCCAAGACTCTAGAGGAAGCGCTGGCCCGAGCCTAGCTGCTTCTAGATTACCCTCCAACGCCAGACAAGATCGACGACTGGAGGGCCACCATTCAGAGCCTTATCGGCTTCGCCAACGGCGACAAGCCCCGGCAACCGAGCACATCGAAGCCCCGGAGAGACGCCCGGGCGCAAGCCGACGCCGATAAGACCGCTGGGGGTGCCACCACCGTGTACTCCCCTCCACGAAGGCCAAGATCGCCGACTCGCCGGGCCAACCTCGACGTCGATTCCACCGCATCGTCGGACCCGCGAGCTCGCCGCGATCAGCGCCAAGTTCTCCAAGAACGATGACAAGAGGACGCTCGTACTCGCATCGAGCGCCAAAGAGAAGCGCGGCGTCAGTTAGACCAGCGCGCTGGGCCCACTGTTGATATGCATGCGCCAGGGGAACTAGGCGAGTTGCCGTACGCGGTAGGTTGCCCTGCGTTCACCCGTGAGCTGCGGCAGGTCCAGTGGCCCAGTACCAAAAACTTCAAGCCAGATGTACCCGAGAAGTACGATGGCAGGATACATCCGTTGGAGTTCCTCAGCGTCTACACCATCACGGTGCAGGCTGCCGGGGGGCGCGACGAGAAGATCCTCGCCAACTACTTCCCGCTGGTGCTCAAGCCCAACGTCAGATCTTGGCTAATGCACTTGCCGGACAACTCCATCTCTTCGTGGGCGGACCTGTGTCATCAGTTTGTCGGCGCCTTCACAGGCGGCCACAAACCCCATTGCCAGGAGAGCGATCTTCATCTGCTCGCCCAGAAGGAAGGAGAACCCCTGCGCAAGTACATACAGAGATTCAGCCAGGTGCAGCGCAACATCCCAGACATCCACTGTCGGTGTACTAAAGTAGGGGTACCTTAGTATCCCGAACTTGTGCACGGGCAGTCGCAGCGACCCACGGCAGGGCTTGCCGGGCGTCCGCCAAGATCCTCAACGGCTACTTTGATGCCATTCAAGAACAAAGTACTCAAACTAAGGCCTCGGCAAGAGGAGCTTGCCGGAAAGGCCAACCAAGGCCCCGGCAAGAGAAGCTGGCCGGGAAGAAGACAAGACCCCGGCAAGAGGAGCTTGCCGGGAAGGCCACTCAAGGCATTCCAAGAAAACTTGCCGCGATGCACCGCGCGCCCCGGCATGGCCCGGCGAGCGACAAGCTCCCGAACGCGACAAGACGACGACCGCGGCAAGGAGCTTGCCGCGGGAAAACCCCCACTTCGCGCCCGCGCTCCAGCACACCTGCCAACGTGTCGCTCTGGGACCTTCCCAAGCACACGTGGCAGGAGGCCGTGCAGCTAGGGATGCGAGGTGGCAAGCAGGCGCTGGCGAGGGGCCATCATGGCGATCGGTGGCGCCCCCAACGGTCGTTTCATACACTGCTTGGGCGACCAGACTGGCATTAAATGCCCTTGTCCCCTGCCGTCAGAGTTAGGTAGGGGGCACTGTTGATAGCGGTTGTACCAACCCGCGTTTTTACTCTTCTACCCCTCTTTCTATGCTGCCACCTGTCGGTGACCCCTTTAGCCTATAAAAAGGAGGCCCACGCGCACGTAGAAGGTGTTCGGCTCATTCAAGACTAGGAGAGGTTTGACTCATTCGAAACTAGAGGACACCCACGCTCTCAAGCAAGAACAATATAGAAACACAAAGCAGCAGTAGGAGTTTTATCTCTCCGGAGAGCTCCGAAGCTGGGTAAAAATCCCCCGCGCGCTCCGCCTCGGTCTGCTCTTTGTGCGCCCTCCGCCCCCTTGCTGGACTAAAAAGGGGCCCTGCCCCATAGGTGCTCGCTCCCCACGCGGCGACATCTCTGGCGCGCCAGGTAGGGGGTGCGTCGAGGTTGTGCGAACCTGATCCGGCGTTTGCGCGCGCTACATCAGCATCTTCGTCGACATGCCACCGAAGAAGAAGGCTTCGGAGGTGGCCGCTCCGTCCACATCTATCCTACCGCCACCGGAGCAAACGGGCGGTGGGGTGGATGCCGGCGGAGGAGCGGGCGCCAGCGGAGGGACTCACATCGTCACTCGGTCCAAGGACAAGGCCCCGCAAGCTTCAGCGTCTGTACATCCGCCGCACCCCTCCCAGGAGGTGCAGGATCGACAACGCCACGGTGCTCCTAGCACCGTACTCGCGTTAGAACAAGGCCAAGCTGGTGGGTCGCGCGACGCTCTAGGCCAACATGCGCGACAACATGCTGGCGCGAGCGCGGGACGGTCGCCTGGACGAGATGTTGCTCCTTCTAATGATGTTAGAAGTCTGAGCATATCCCGCACCTCGCGTCGCTCGCCACCGCCACCCAAGACTCCAGAGGAAGCGCTGGCCCGAGCCCAGTTGCTTCTAGATTACCCTCCAACGCCAGACAAGATCGACGGCTGGAGGGCCACCATTCAGAGCCTTATCGGCTTCGCCAATGGCGACAAGCCCCGGCAACCGAGCACATCGAAGCCCCGGAGAGACGCCCGGGCGCAAGCCGACGCTGATAAGACCGCTGGGGGTGCCACCACCGTGTACTCCCCTCCACGAAGCCCAAGATCACCGACTCGCCGGGCCAACCTCGACGCCGATTCCACCGCATCGTCGGACCCGCGAGCTCGCCGTGATCAGCGCCAAGTTCTCCAAGAACGACGACAAGAGGACGCTCGTACTCGCATCGAGCGCCGAAGAGAAGCGCGGCATCAGTCAGACCAGCGCGCTGGGCCCACTGTTGATATGCATGCGCCAGGGGAACCAGGCGACTTGCCATAGGCGGTAGGTTGCCCTGCGTTCACCCGTGAGCTGCGGCAGGTCCAGTGGCCCAGTACCAAAAACTTCAAGCCAGATGTACCCGAGAAGTACGATGGCAGGATACATCCGTCGGAATTCCTCAGCGTCTACACCATCGCGGTGCAGGCTGCCGGGGGGCGCGACGAGAAGATCCTCGCCAACTACTTCTCGCTGGTGCTCAAGCCCAACGTCAGATCTTGGCTAATGCACTTGCCGGACAACTCCATCTCTTCGTGGGCGGACCTGTGTCATCAGTTTGTCGGCGCCTTCATAGGCGGCCACAAACCCCGTGGCCAGGAGAGCGATCTTCATCTGCTCGCCCAGAAGGAAGGAGAACCCCTGCGCAAGTACATACAGAGATTCAGCCAGGTGCAGCGCAACATCCCAGACGTCCACCCTGCCGCGGTTATCAGCGCGTTCCATCAGAACGTGCGTAACCGCAGGATGATGGAGGAGATGGCGATGTGCAAAATCAGAGATGTCAGCGAGCTATATGCTCTGGCCGACAAGTGCGCACGTGCTGAGGAGGGGAGGAAACTCCCCGGAGAGAACGCGGGAGCAGAAGGATCTGACAGTGAGGATGCCGCCCCGGTGAAGAAGAACCGGAGGCGGAACAACAGAAACAGAAGAGCTAAGGATGTGCTAGTTGTCGAGCAGTCCGGCAGTGGAGGTGGCGCCGAGAAGGCCAAAGCTGGTGACTCCGGCGAGGCTGTGGTGGCCGCCGACAAGCAGGACGGCTCCGGCAAGCAGTACTGCAAGATCCACCGCACCAAGGGCCATGACCTCCAGGCCTGCAAGAAGGTTGAGCAGCTCGTTGAGCTACAGAAAGCTGAATACGAGCGCCGCGACAAGGAGAAGGCCCAGGGAGGTGGCGGAGGATCCGGCAAGAAGCGTCCCGCCCAGGGAGGGCGCCGCGGCAAGGCCAAGGAGCGGCAAGGACACAGGCCTTCCAGCGGCCGCGACAAGGACGAAGACGAAGACGAATATGATGAGATGGAGGAAGATGAGGCCGACGAGCAGGAGTATCAGAAGGCAACAGACGTTTTGTGCGTTGACGGCGGTGCCTCTCTGCACACCTCGCACCGCCAACTCAAACAGTGGATGCGGGAGGTGAACGCAGCAGAACCGTCCGTTGAGTCGCGCAAGCCCCTGAAGTGGTCCAGCACGCCCGTCATCTTCGACGTTGAGGATCACCCTGGCCGCATAACAGCGGTCGGGTGCTTGCCGATGTTGGTTTCGCCAACGATCCGCAACCTCAAGGTCACGAAGATGCTGGTTGACGGCGGGGCCGGCCTGAATCTGATCTCTTCCGCGGTACTCAAGAAGCTCCAGATCCCCGACAATGAGCTCGAAGAAACCGGCACCTTTCAAGGGATCAACCCGGGAAGGAGCAAGCCGAAGGGGAAGATCACGCTGCCAGTAACGTTTGGCAGTGAGCTGAATTTCAGGACAGAGAGAGTCACATTCAACGTTGCTGATTTTCCATTGCCCTACAATGGGATACTTGGCCGTCCAGCGCTTGCTAAGTTCATGGCAGCCTCTCATCACGCCTACAACGTGCTCAAGATGCCCGGTCTGATAAGTGTCATTTCTGTCCAGGGCGACAAGAAAGATGCACTTATCTGTACCGACAAAATCTACCGGGAAGCAGCAGCCGCAGCAGAACACAAACCACTTGCCGCTGAAGCTCCCGGGGGGAAGAAGAAGACCAAGTCCGGCAAGAGTAGCTCTGATGCCTACTCCGGCAAGTGCACCTCTTCGGAGTGTTGCGCTACCGTCGAGGACGCACCATTGAGCTCCACCGGCAAGTCCAAGTCCGGTAAGAGTAGCTCTGATGCCTACTCCGGCAAGCGCACCTCTTCGGAGTGCTGCGCTACTGTCGAGGACGCACCATCGAGCTCCACCGGCAAGTGCAAGAAGGCAAAGACAGCTTCACCACGGACCAAAAAAGTGGCCGCCAAGGAGGACGGCACTAGTGGTACCTTCACCATTAGTGACACGCTTGACCCTAAATAGGAAAGCACGCTCGTTGCTTTCCTGCGGGCGAATGTCGATGTATTTGCATGGCAACCATCTGACATCCCCGGTGTTCCCAGGAAAGTAATTGAGCACCACCTTGCCGTCTGCCCTCACGCGCGGCCCGTCAAGCAGAGAGTCAGAAAACAAGCAGTAGAACGCCAAGAGTTCATTGCAGAGGAAATCAAGAAATTGGAAGCAGCAGGCTTGGTCCGAGGAGTACTCCATCCAACGTGGTTAGCCAATCCAGTAGTCGTGCGCAAAGCAAATGGGAAGTGGAGGCTTTGTATTGACTTCACTGATGTTAATAAAGCTTGTCCCAAGGATCCATTTCCCTTGCCGCGCATTGACCAGATTGTCGACTCCACGGCAGGATGTGATCTGCTTTCATTCCTTGATGCATACTCAGGATATCATCAGATCTTCATGGCGGAAGAGGATGAAGAGAAAACCGCATTCATTACTCCATGTGGCACGTACTGCTTTGTACGGATGCCTTTTGGACTAAAGAATGCTAGTTCAACATTTGCAAGAGTAGTCAGCCATGCTTTTGAGCCATAGCTGCACAGAAATATAGAAGCTTACATGGATGACATAGTGGTCAAGAGCAAGGACAAAGAAACTTTGATCCAAGATCTGGACGAGACTTTTGCAAATCCGCGCAAGATCAATCACAAGTTGAATCCCGAGAAGTGCGTGTTTGGAGTCCCTTCCGGCAAGCTTCTCGGATTCTTTGTGTCCCAGCGAGGGATCGAAGCCAATCCCGACAAGATCGAAGCCATTGAACAGATCGAAGCACCGAAGCGTGTCAAGGATGTGCGAAGGCTTGCCGGCTGCGTTGCTGCTCTCAGTAGGTTCATCTCTAAGTCCGCCGAGCGCGCCCTGCCATTCTTCAAAATTTTGAAGAAGGCAGGTCCAATGCAATGGACTCCTGAAGCGGAGGCCGCGCTGCAGGACTTGAAGAGATACCTATCCTCCACTCCAACACTTGTCGCACCTAAGCCACAAGAGAAGTTGCTGCTATATCTGGCGCAACCAATCAAGTGGTTAGTGCTGCATTAGTAGCGGAGAGGGAGGCAGATGATGAGCCAGCGACCATGGCAAGCGAGTCCAGCGACAAGCAGGGGGCTTCCCCGACAAGTTCTGGCCCCGACAAGGATGGATCTGCGCAGCCACAAGAAGAGAAAAAGAAGAGGATGGTGCAGCGCCCAGTTTACTTTGTCAGTTCCCTTCTGCAGGGGGCTAGATCAAGGTACTCTGGTGTGCAGAAATTGCTTTTCGGCCTTCTCATGGCCTCGAGAAAGCCGCGCCATTACTTTCAAGCGCACGAAATCACAGTAATCACTCGCTTTCCGTTGAAGAGGATACTGCAGAATCCAGAAGCAACAGGCAGGATTGTCGAGTGGGCGCTGGAATTGTCAAGCTTTGGCCTCAAGTTTGAAAGTACTTCAACTATCCAGAGCTAAGCATTGGCAGAATTCATAGCAGAATGGACGCCAACACCTGATGAAGAAACTCCGGAGAGGAGCATCTCCGTCAAGGAAGCAAGCAAAGAATGGATCATGTACTTTGACGGTGCCTTCTCGCTGCAAGGCGCCGGTGCGGGCGTGCTACTTGTCGCTCCCACCGGAGAGCACCTCAAGTACGTGGTCCAGATGCACTTTCCCAAGGTGCAAGCAACAAACAATACTGCAGAGTATGAAGGCTTGCTTGCCGGACTCAGGATCGCGGCAGACCTTGGGATCAAGAAGCTTATTGTCTGGGGTGACTCACAGCTTGTCGTCCGTCAAGTAAACAAAGATTATCAGAGTCCGTTGATGGAAGCCTACATCAATGAAGTGAGGAAGTTGGAAGAGCATTTTGACGGCCTGCAAATGGAACACGTTTCAAGAGCTCAAAATGACATTGCAGACGGCCTGTCAAAGTGCGCCGCACTCAAGTTACCTGTGGAACCAGGGATTTTTGTGCTCAAGCTGACTCAACTATCTGTGACACCATCAACTGGACAGAGCAAGAAGAGGAAGTTGATTAATGGTGACTACCTTCCGGCAGAGCTCCCCGAAGCCGCCGTCAAGAAGGTCCTCAGAATCAACACAGAGAGCGCTGAGGGGCAGCCTACTCCGACAAGCCCTAGGGTTTGTTTCGTTGAAGCAGACTCTCCCGACAAGCTGTGTCCCGACACGCTTGCCGGGGAGCATCACGCTCTGGCTGAATCACAGATTCTTCCCGTAGAAGCAGATGTTCCCGCAGCAGCCAAGAACAACACAAAGAATGCTGAGGGGCAGCCTGCTCCGACAAGCCCCAGGGTTTGTTTCGTTGAAGCAAACGCTCCCGACAAGCTGTGTCCTGACACGCTTGCCGGGGAGCATCATGCTCCGGCTGAATCACAGATTCTGGCCGTGGAAGCAGATGTTCCCGCAGCAGCATTTGCGCCTTTAGTCCTTGTCGTCGAGCCACAGGCTCCGGCATGGGCGCAGCAGATTGTCCATTTTCTTCAAACAGGAGAACTTCCCGAGGAGCAGGAAGAAGCGGAAAGAGTAGCCCGGCAATCAAGTATGTACCAGTTTGTCGGCGACATGTTGTACAGAAAAAGATTCAACAGAGTGAAATTGAAGTGCATTTCCCGGGAAGACAGACAGAAGCTGTTGGCGGAGGTACATGGAGGCATATGTGGTCACCACATTGGCGCAAGAGCACTTGCCGGCAAAGCTTTCCGGCAAGGTTTCTTCTGGCCGACAGCCCTCCAGGATGCAACTGCACAAGTAACCAAGTGTGAAGCGTGCCAGTTCCACTCCAAGCAGATACATCAGCCAGCTCAAGCTCTCCAAACAATCCCTTTATCCTGGCCATTTTCGGTCTGGGGGCTTGACATTCTCGGCACCTTTCCCCGAGCAGTCGGGGGCTTTGAGTACTTGTACGTCGCAATCGACAAGTTCATAAAGTGGCCTGAAGTGGAAGCAGTGAGGAAGGTGACCGCACAGTCAGCAGTCAAGTTCTTCCGGTCAATTGTTTGCCGTTTCGGAATCCCTAACAGGATCATCACCGACAATGGCACACAATTCACGAGCCGCACCTTCATGCAGTACGTCCAAGATCTTGGCGCCAAGATCTGCTTCGCTTCTGTTGCTCACCCAAGAAGCAACGGTCAAGCGGAGAGGGCAAACGCTGAAGTGCTGCGCGGGCTCAAGACCAGAACTTTCGACAGGCTGCACAAGTGCGGAAGAAATTGGATCGAGGAGCTGCCGGTGGTTCTTTGGTCGATCAGAACGACGCCAAATCGAGCCACTGGCCAGACACCTTTTGCTCTAGTATATGGAGCAGAAGCAGTTCTCCCCACGGAACTCGTATACGGATCGCCTCAAGTGCTCGCTTATGATGAGCTTGACCAAGAGCAGCTGTGCCAAGATGACGCGCTGCTCCTCGAGGAAGATCATCTTCAGGCTGCTGTACGAGCCGCTCGCTACCAGCAAGCTTTGCGCCGCTACCACAGCCGCAAAGTTAAAGCCAGAAGTTTCGAGGAAGGCGACCTTGTTCTTCAGCGCGTTCAATCCACCAAGAATTCCAACAAGTTGACGCCGAAGTGGGAAGGCCCTTATCGGGTGAAACGAGTCACTAGGCCTGGCGCTGTCCGCCTTGAGACCGAAGATGGCTTTCCGGTGAGCAACTCCTGGAACATAGAGCATCTTCGTAAGTTTTACCCATAAGGCGCGGTTGCCGAAACCCGTTTCGGCAACCACCTTTTTGTACAAGCCTTGCCGCTATTGCATGTAACCCTTTGTACAAAGCCAGGCGCAGACCCTGAGCACAAGTAAATGAAGCGCTGATACCCCGGGGTTATAGCATGCATGCTAGGTCGAGTCTCGTCCTTGGTTAGGGTTGATAGTGCCTAACAGCAGCTAACCCTTAGCTTAGAGGTCGAGAGTCCGTCCTTTTGCTTTTCCTTCGTTCGCAGGGCTCGCACATCCTGGCCAGACCGCTTGAGAACGAAAAGGAGAAGAAGGGCGAGCCGGCACCTAGGCCCCGGCAAGCCGGAATCGCTGGGGGCTGCGAGTGCCAAGATTCGCCCGCGGCAAGCCAGAGTTGCCGGGGGCTGCAATATCAGATAAGTCTTTCGTCCCTCTTCATGCATCCTTTCATGGACTGGGGAATGCGAAACCGTGTTTCTTCCCAAAAACTGTCGTGCTCCCTCAACTCTAGGCCCTGGAGCATGTTCCCAGGGCCAAGTTTGGTCGTAGTTGCGACAGCGGAGGGATGAAATGAGGAGGCCGCACCCACCTCGTTCCCGCCTTCGTCAAAGGTGTGAGAAAGGTCGAGCGACGTGGGAAGGCGGCAGGGGCCTGTTGCCGGGAGGCGAACTGTCTGTCCGAGGGATACCAAGGATTTGCTCCTTGGCGTGGGTTTAACCCGCGAGACAAATAACCCGGCAAGCAACCCCTTTTTCATTAAAAAACATCCCACTCAGGTACAGTCCATAAAGGATGAAAAACATGAAAGAGAGGATTACAAGTTTTAGATGCAGCTCAGGCCCGAAGGCTTACAAATTAAAAAGATAACATGCCCGTAATGCCTTTCCTGTCCCTCTCTTCAGGAGGTAGGTCAAGGAGGCGAAAAGGGCAAAAGAGGCGCCTAGGCGAGCTACGGGTGCCAGAGGACACCAAGAGAACAGCCCGGGGGCTGTCCGAAGGCTGGACGGTGATGGCGGCGCTGGAAGCGGGGCTCGATGATGGGGCGGCAGGACGTCAGCATGCTGTCGAGGGCACCACGCCCTCGTACTCTGACCTGACGGCCTTGTCGCCAGCCCTCTTCCCCTTCCGCAGCCTCCCTACGCCAGCCGCCCAAAGAGACGACCCCGGGGAGTTCAAGGAGCCAGCGACACGGATGATGGGGTCGCCAGTGCCACGCAAAGCGGCGCCGACACCTAGTCGGACCCGCCATCCCGCCGCCCGCTACCCTCGTCGTCGCTGTCGCTCCCCTCCTCGTCACTCTCGCTCGAGGAAGAGCCTTCGCTATCGGAGGAGCTGTCCACGCAGCACTTCGCCCGAGTGCCGAAGCACCCGAAGACCTTGACGTAGAACGCCCTCCATCAACTTAAAATGGAGGGTGAACCCCTCCATCAGGCTGTGGATACGGGCGAACGTCTTCCACCCTCGATCAAGATACATCACATTGGGGGCTGGGAATACAACGCGGACTCGCGTGCCGCTGATCCCACAGCCCCTCATCTGCAGTCTCAGCGTCTCGGGCGGGTCCGATTCCATCGCGCTCGCGAACGGAGTTGGAAGCCGGAGCGACGACGAGGCGCCCGGCGCAGCCTGACAAAGAACTCGCAAGGATCGTCCCCTATGTGGACCGCCGTGGGGGGAGGAATCGCCGGCGGAGGCGAAGCTGGCGCACCGCCCCGTCCGCCTCTTCCCCGAGCGCCTCGACCTCGTCCGCGACCTCGCCCCCTCCCTCTTCCCTTATGGCCGGCTCTCCCGCCAAGGGCGCGAGAGAGGGAGAGGTGCACTGTCTGGCGGCGACCCTCGCCGCCACCGATGAAGGGCCAGGGTTCCCTTTCTCCATGGCGAATGGGAGAAAGGGGAGCATAAGTTGAAGAAAGGAGGAGATGAGAGAGTGCGGGCTTCTATGCTCCCCTCCTGCTCTTTATAAAGGAGTGCGGTGGGGGGGCTCGGCCGCCCCGCTCAGCGAATTAAGGCACGGGAAAAGCAGGGAGTCAGGGCCGACCCGCTGCCTCTGCTCACGACGGCCCGGATTCCCACTTCCACCGTATGTGACCCCAAGCGCATGGGAGCCGCGTGGCGGGGATGCAGAGCCGAGGGGACGGATGAGGCGGCCTCGCCCCACCCCGTGATCGTGGGAGTGGACGCCTCGAAAGCCGCGCACTGGCCCCGTCCGGTAAATGCACCACGCCCCCACGCCTACCTCCGTTTAGGTAGGAGGGCGCGACCCGTCCCCTTCATCATGGCTTGACGCATACTCACGAGGCTCAGCCCTGCACACTCCGCCCACGTCACCCACGATGCCGCATTTGACGCGTGTCGTTCTGGGCGTGCGCGGTGGAAGCGGAGAGATGTGCGGTGTGACCTAGGCCGTGCGTGCCCGTACACTGTTTTGGGCCTGGCCCAACAGCGCTCGGCACCGTGTATGGCCCAGGCCCGGGGACTCCTGTCGGTGTACTAAAGTAGGGGTACCTTAGTATCCCGAACTTGTGCACGGGCAGTCGCAGCGACCCACGGCAGGGCTTGCCGGGCGTCCGCCAAGATCCTCAACGGCTACTTTGATGCCATTCAAGAAAAAGTACTCAAACTAAGGCCCCGGCAAGAGGAGCTTGCCGGGAAGGCCAACCAAGGCCCCGGCAAGAGAAGCTGGCCGGGAAGAAGACAAGACCCCAGCAAGAGGAGCTTGTCGGGAAGGCCACTCAAGGCATTCCAAGAAAACTTGCCGCGACGCACCGCGCGCCCCGGCAAGGCCCGGCGAGCGACAAGCTCCCGAACGCGACAAGACGACGACCGCGGCAAGGAGCTTGCAGCGGGAAACCCCCACTTCGCGCCCGCGCTCCAGCACACCTGCCAACGTGTCGCTCTGGGACCTTCCCAAGCACACGTGGCAGGAGGCCGTGCAGCTAGGGATGCGAGGTGGCAAGCAGGCGCTGGCGAGGGGCCATCGTGGCGATCGGTGGCGCCCCCAACGGTCGTTTCATACACTGCTTGGGCGACCAGACTGGCATTAAATGCCCTTGTCCCCTGCCGTCAGAGTTAGGTAGGGGGCACTGTTGATAGCACTTGTACCAACCCGCGTTTTTACTCTTCTACCCCTCTTTCTACGCTGCCACCTATCGGCTCATGCGCACGTAGAAAGGGTTCGGCTCATTCAAGACTAGGAGAGGTTCGACTCATTCGAAACTAGAGGACACCCACGCTCTCAAGCAAGAACAATATAGAAACACAAAGCAGCAGTAGGAGTTTTATCTCTCCGGAGAGCTCCGAAGCTGGGTAAAAATCCCCCGGGCGCTCCGCCTCGATCTGCTCTTTGTGCGCCCTCCGCCCCCTTGCCGGACTAAAAAGGGGCCCTGCCCCATAGGTGCTCGCTCCCCACGCGGCGACAGGGTGCCACTGCCGGGAGAGCAGGGCGGTCCGCACGGCAGATTTGGTGGGGAGGAGGCCGATGATGACGAGCAGCATGTCGTCGGGGAGGCTGCTGATGAAGTCCAGGCTCACCGGATGCGGTTTTGGCTCGAGCCGCCTCCGCTTGTTGGCGGCCTCGCCGTCCATCTCAACCGGCGGCGACGCTGGTGTACACGTGTGCTGGTGTGTGTTGTGTGTTGGGTGTGCGCGAGTGTGTCCTTCTGTGCATGCCGCCGCGCAGTGGTGAATTGTGCGCGAGTGCGTCCTTCGTGCGCAAGAAGTCTATCCTCAATGCGCCCTCAATTTACTAGCGTGCGGGGTGCTACCCCGAGTGGTTTCAACTTTGTTTACTTCACCGCGTGTCAGATGGGCCTCTAGTTTACGTATTTTCACCCACTGCCACATGGGCCAGCACACCAAGATACAGAGCACGAGCTGACAACACAGCATGTGGATTGGTTGACCGGTCAACTAAACAATATACAGAGCTATACGCTGACATAGTGAGTGTATAATCCGTCGGTATAGAGTTCTCGAGTGAGAGGGGAGGCCCGTGAGAGATAGCAGAGAGAGAGAAAGAGCTACTCCCTCCGTTCGATAATGTAGTTACAACATATTTTTGAAGTCAAACTTTTGAAACTTTGACCAAGTTTATAAAGAAATTACTTATATCTGCAGTACCAAAGATAAATGATAGTATGAAGTAAGTACATGTTGTGATGAATCCAATGATCGTTCTAGATGTAAATGTTTTTCTCCACATATACCTGGTCAAACTTTTCTGAGGTTTGACTTTTCAAAACATCCATATGCTTATGGATGTGACAGAGTCCCTAACGAGAGAGAGAGAGAGAGAGAGAGTGAGTGAAAAAAGTGTGTGTGTGTGTGTGTGTGTGTGTGAAAGAGACATGGACAACACATGATAAAAGTAGAGAAAAAGCGTGCGTGTCTTATGCAAACATATCACACATGCATCTTCGACAATGGAGGCAAGGTGAGGAGATAGTGTGTGGTTGTTTGGAACCGAGAGAGGAAGACCCCTAGCACGTGGCCAAGAGGGGTCTGACAAACAAGGGAGAGAGGTCGAGAGAGACGTACGGAGAAAATGCAGACATGGGGAGGAGATAGTGTATGTTTGTCATAGAGAGATCCCCTGGAGTTCGTGATGGGACTACATGGGTGGGAGATCGAGTGACAAGGTGTGTGCGTGATAGAAGATGCCCCGAGAGATATCGAGATAGACATATGGATGGAAGGAGACAATATGTGTGTTCCTGATGGCTAGTAAGAGATAATCATACTTAGGAGGGGGGAGTGCTCGCGCTTATGGCCCTGCTTGGATACTCTAACTCAGTTAGAGGATAGAGTTAGATTCTAACCCTGAACTAACTCTAAGTAAAGAGGTGTTTGGATGGCAGGGTTAGATGGAGCGCGGATACAGCGAGGCACCTTTACGGGCGGTGCGAGAGGGAGGGAGGGAGAGGACGAGAAGCTTTGAGAAAGTGGGGAGGGATCTGCTGTGGGGAGAGCGAGAGAAAAAAGTGTTATTAGTGCTCCCGAGAAGAACTAACCCAAATAAGCACCTCTTGGATGGGTTAGTTTTTTTGGATGGGTTAGATGCATCTAACCTAAACTAACCCTCCTGTTTGGATCTTTTTGGGTTAGTTGACTCCAAACTAACCCAAACTAACTATAACCCATGGATCCAAACAGAGCCTATGATGGAGTGAGGGATTATGGTACTTAGGGGGGTGCGTGTCACATGCAGAGAGAACAAGGGCGGAGAGTGTTGGATGGGTCTATATGTATAGCGCGAGCGAGACATGTGTATGTGTGAACCAGGGAGATATAAGGCCAGTTTGGCTTGCGTCGTGAGCATCTTTTGTGTGGCCTGGGGTTGTGGCTGGATTTCATGCATGCTTGTTTGGTTGCTACCCTGTGAAAAAGAAAGCCCGCCTGGGATGGGCTCCCTTGCACTTTAATTAGCCTGGATGAACTCCAGATACTGCAAGTAGCCTGGCCCAAGCGACCGATTTCAAACGCCTGGCCGTGCCTGGTCGTGCGGCCGAGGCTAACAGCAACATGGATGGATATTAGCATTAAATAATTGATGCATGGATTGATTGATGGGACGTTGATGCTTTGCCTGGCCCAGGAATGAACCAAATGCTTCAGCACCACACAAGCCTGGCCAGGTAGAAATATTTTACATCTCACGTCCCCACCAGGCAGTACCGGCCATCAAGGCATGAGGGTCAGGTCATGAACCAAACTGACCAGTAAAGTTTGAGAGAGACTGAGGAGCCCCGATAAGGCTGAGTGGTGCGTCAGATAGTTGAGAGGGGGAAAGAGATATTCCATCCCCTCGATAATGCAGTGCATGTAAATTTTTTAGAAGTCAAACTTTGGAAACTTTGATCGGGTTTACGCAAATGTTATTTATATCTACAATACCAAAGATACATCATAAAAAACTACATCTCATGGTGAATCTAATGGTATATGTTTGCCGTACTAGATGTAATTCTTTTTCTCCACGTACATGGTCAAACTTTGTGATGTTTGACTTTTCAATAAATCTATGTGCTATGGACGGAGGAGAGTGCCTCAGTCGATACAGATCAAGTGCGTGTGAAGGAGAATGAGTAAGTGTGCAAAAAGAGTATGTGTGTGAAAGAGAAAGTGACAGCAAACGATAAATTAGAGAGAGTGTGTGTTTTTTCGTTTCTTATGCGAACATATCACGCATGCATCTCTGAGATGGAAAAGCAAGGTGAGGAGATACACGAAGATAGCTAGTGTGTGATTGTTTGCAACGGAGAGAGACACCCCTGTAGCACATGTCCAATAGAGGTCTGGCCAACAAGGAAAAAAAGGACGAGAGGGACACATGGATGGCATGGACGCATGGGGAGGGAGAGAGGGTGTGTTTGTGATAGAGAGATCTCCTCGAGATCGTGAGGGGACTATATGGGTGGGAGATTGAGGGAGTGCGTGCGCGATAGAAAGATGCCCCGAGAGAAATCGAGATAGACCATGCACATGTTTGTGATGGAGACTAAGATTAACTAGTCATATACATATAGGGGGGACTGCGTGTGCCTACAATTGAGTGAGAGACCATCATACTTGGCTAGCTGGGCATGAGATTGTGTGTGTGTGTGCGTGTGAGATGGAGAGAGAACGAGGGAGAGAGATAGAGTTTTAGATGGGCCTATTGAGTGCAAGTGAGATATGCATGTGTATGTGTGACCCAGGTGGATGGAGAGTTTGAGAGAGGGGGGAAGAGCTCCGAGACGACATAGTGGTGCGTGAGAGAGTTATGGGCAAAGAGCCAATGAATTTGTGTGCGTACGATGAGTGCACCCAAGATATCTAGCTTGGACTAGCTAGAGTATCATACATAGTGTGCGAGAGAGACCTATAGATGGTGTATATATGAATGCGAACTAGAAAGACCCCCCCCCCCACACACACACACACGGAGAGAGAGAGAGAGAGATGGAGAGACAGGGAGAGGGACCAACAAGGTTTTTGTGTCGGATGCGTGCGACAGAATTGAAGATTGTCGGCGAGAGTGTGAGAGAGAGAGAGAACAGGAGTCCAGGAGAGGGGGAGGTCGCGTTTTATGCATCAAAGACTGATATAAACCATGTTTCGATATAAACTTGCATTCAAATATTTAAATTGGAGAACATGTTTTCTGTAATCCACACATGAACGGATATATGCGTATATCAAACAAGTTCATTAATTTGACTTTCAACATGTTCATGGAGTACTATAATACTTTACAACATGCTACTCGATTGAGGTGTTCAATTTTGGATTTAGTTCACTATTTTGACCTACTGAACGAGCTAGTTCATTGAATCGAGATATTTCATTTTGGGTTTGATTCGCGTTTTTGAGTGGGTCAACTATTTGTCATATAGAAAATCGCTAGCAACGAGCATGTAAAAACACATTAATCCCGAGCATCATCTCTCCATCTAAAAAAGAAGTGGCAAGCTAATATTTCAAAATTTGATTCGAATCGACTTGGTAAGGTAGACGTGGATGCTCATTCTCCCAAAATTTGAACGAACCGTTAAACATCCTCTCTTCTCGGTGGAATTCGCCCGAGCAAATAAATGGGAGACACGAAATTACCGTCCTATGTGGGACACGCATCAATTGGCCCGTTGTACATTGAGGGTAGGTTCGTAACTTCACCCAAGCATGCCTTCTCCTCGGCCGAAATAACATGTGCCGATTAATTCATAAACCATGGTCAGCAAAAGACGCTCTCCTCGCCCGAAATAGCTCGCGCCCACTATTTCAAAACACGCTCTCCTCGCCCGAAATCGATCGCGCCCACTATAGTTCAAAACACGCCCTCCTCGCCCGAAATCGCTCCCGCCCACTATTTGGGGAGAAGCAAAGTTACTCTACTATCCCCGACCCTCAGTACACAGACCCAAGCCGAGAAGCCTATAGGCAAGGGTAGAACTATAACTCCCCCTCACATTTCAGACAAATGCGTCCGTAAGACATGGTTCCACTCCCCTCCCAATTCCCCCCTCCCCCCGCCCGCCAACATTCATACCTCATGGGCGCCAAATCACCTTCTCCCCGGGAAGCTCCCTTCTCCCGAGCCGTTAAACCTCAGCCCTACCTCCATGGCGCCCCCACCGCACCAATTTCACAGCCGCCCTCCTCCCTAATGCTGGAGACGCTGTCCAATTGCCGTCGTGCACTGGGCCGTGTGCCTCTTACTCTGTGCTACTGGTGTTGCCTTGACGACGGCCGGGTGAACCGTACCGGAGCCAATTCACCCCCGCCATTGTTCACGGCGCCGGAGCGGCTCCAACTTCGGATCCGTCCAGAGTCCTAGCGCTGCTTCCGCGTAGCCGTCGACCGTCGCGACATCGCTCTTTCCCTGCCGCCGGTCGCCACCACAACCGCGCCGGCCTCACCGACTCAGCAGCTGGACCTGCCTACTTCACCATGCCACTAGATAGGTCGCACCCTCATCTGAAATCACTTTATTTAGGCGTCAGTTGACTGAATTTTTATTCTGGGCCAATCGATTCCCAATGGGAAGCAGCACCCCTCGAGGCGGCGGAGCTCCTAGGCTGCCGGTTGGCCGGTGTCTAACGTATGGGTGCGGGGCCGCAAGTTCTCCGTGGAAGCAGCGCTTAGATGGCTATCTTTTAGAGTTGCGTGGGTTGAAGGTACTGCCACCGCCGGATCTGGATGACGGGGAGTCTTTGTGGATTGGCCCGGGGGCGGCGCAACCACGGCAGTGCGGTGGGGCGCGGAGCGGGGTTTTGGCTGGGGCCACGGACGGCAGAGGCAGGCTGCTCTGCCGTTGGTCGCTGGCTCTTCGGGGAAGATTCCGAACAGTGTCAGCCGGGAGGCACAAGACGGCCATCAAGCCATCCGGCGTAGATCGGACAGTACCAAAATAAAATAAAATCGTGTGACCCCAATTTAGTCTTCAGTCAACAGACGTGTGACCACTCTCGTACCTTGCTGTTGATCTCTTAGTGTATTTCTTCAGATCAAAGAGATATGTCGTTCTTAACATTATGTGTTATCTGCATC
Organism: Triticum timopheevii; assembly: GCA_963921465.1. NCBI lineage: Eukaryota > Viridiplantae > Streptophyta > Magnoliopsida > Poales > Poaceae > Triticum > Triticum timopheevii. The sequence continues at coordinate 115,327,602 of OY997270.1, forward strand.
TTCAGACACACCGTCTTCCGACTCACCGCAGCTGCTCCAACAAGGGAAGCACACACCAGAAGGGAGCTACAGTCCCCACTCAACAGTTCCCTGCATCGAATGCACGTGCCCGGCATGGACAGCCACAACAACTGTAGGGCCATCGACAAGTCAGCACATGATGCTCACTCCTATGGATGGCATCCAGATAGGTTGTACCCTCATCTTACTTGTGTGCAACATTTATGGCTTTGTTATTTATCTAAGCATGGAAAATAGATCATCACATTTCACTGTATATTCATGTTGATCTCTTACGGGTCTTTTTCAGGAGTTCACGATGTTCCATAGTTCAGCTAAGATACTTATTCTTTAGGTAACGTTGTTCCATAGTTATCATCCATCAGCCAATGCTATCCCACAGGCTGGTGATGTTGGGGAACGTAGTAATTTCAAAAAAATTCCTACGCACACGCAAGATCATGGTGATGACATAGCAACGAGAGGGGAGAGTGTTCGTCCACGTACCCTCGTAGACCGTAAGCGGAAGCGTTAACACAACACGGTTGATGTAGTCGTACGTCTTCACGATCCGACCGATCCAAGCACCGAACGTACGGAGCCTCCGAGTTCAGCACACGTTCAGCTCGATGACGATCTCCGGCCTCCGATCCAGCCGAGCTCCGGAGATGACTTTCGTCAGCACGACGGCGTGGTGACGATGTTGATGTTCTACCGGCGCAGGGCTTCGCCTAAACTCCGCGACGATATGACCGAGGTGGAATACGGTGGAAGGGGGCACCGCACACGGCTAAGGAACGATCCGTAGATCAACTTGTGTGTCTATGGGGTGCCCCCCCGCCCCCGTATATAAAAGAGCAAGGGGGGAGGCCGGCCGGCCCCTTTGGGCGCGCCAAGGGAGGAGGAATCCTCCTCCTAGTAGGATTAGGACTCCTCCTTTCCTACTCCTACTAGGAGGGGGGAGGAAGGGGGAGAGGGGGAAGGAAAGGGGGGGCGCCGCCCCCCCCCCCCCCCCCCTCCTAGTCCAATTCGGACCAGAGGGGGGAGGGGGGGCGCGGCCCATGCTGGCCGCCCCTCTCTCCTTTCCCCTAAGGCCCATAGGCCCAACACTCTCCCAGGGGGTTCCGGTAACCCCCCCCCCCCCCCCCCCCGGCACTCCGGTTTTCTCCGAAATCACCCGGAACCTTTTCGGTGTCCGAATATAGTCGTCCAATATATCAATCTTTATGTCTCGACCATTTCGAGACTCCTCGCCACGTCCGTGATCACATCCGGGACTCCGAACAAACTTCGGTACATCAAAACTTATAAACTCATAATAAAACTGTCATCGTACCGTTAAGCGTTCGGACCCTACGGGTTCGAGAACTATGTAGACATGACCTAGAACCATTCTCGGTCAATAACCAATAGCGGGACCTGGATGCCCATATTGGTTCCTACATATTCTACGAAGATCTTTATCGGTCAAACCGCATAACAACATACTTTGTTCCCTTTGTCATCGGTATGTTACTTGCCCGAGATTTGATCGTCGGTATCCAATACCTAGTTCAATCTCGTTACCGGTAAGTCTCTTTACTCGTTCCGTAATACATCATCTCATAACTAATCTCATTAGTTACATGCTTGCAAGGCTTAGGTGATGAGTATTACCGAGAGGGCCCAGAGATACCTCTCCGACAATCGGAGTGACAAAACCAAATCTTGAATTATGCCAACCCAACATGTACCTTCGGAAACACCTGTAGAGCACCTTTATAATCACCCAGTTATGTTGTGACGTTTGGTAGCACACAAAGTGTTCTTCCGGTAAACGGGAGTTGCACAATCTCATAGTTGCAGGAACTTTGTATAAGTCATGAAGAAAGCAATAGCAGTATACTAAACGATCAAGTGCTAGGCTAACAGAATGGGTCATGTCAATCACATCATTCTCCTAATGATGTGATCCCACTAATCAAATGACAACACATGTCTATGGTTAGGAAACATAACCATCTTTGATTAATGAGCTAGTCAAGTAGAGGCATACTAGTGACTATAGTTTTGTCTATGTATTCACACATGTATTATGTTTCCGGTTAATACAATTCTAGCATGAATAATAAACATTTATCATGATATGAGGAAATAAATAATAACTTTATTATTGCCTCTAGGGCATATTTCCTTCAGTCTCCCACTTGCACTAGAGTCAATAATCTAGATTACATAGTAATGATTCTAACACCCATGAAGTCTTGGTGCTGATCATGTTTTGCTCGTGAGAGAGGCTTAGTCAATGGGTCTGCAACATTCAGATCCATATGTATCTTGCAAATCTCTATGTCTCCCACTTGTACTTGGTCCCGAATGGAATTGAAGCGTCTCTTGATGTGTTTGGTCCTCTTGTGAAATCTGGATTCCTTTGCCAAGGCAATTGCACCAGTATTGTCACAGAAGATCTTCATTGGTCCCGATGCACTAGGTATGACACCTAGATCGGAAATGAACTCCTTCATTTGCTGCTTCCGAAGCAGCTATGTACTCCGCTTCACATGTAGATCCCGTCACGACGCTTTGTTTAGAACTGCACCAACTTACAGCTCCACCGTTTAATAAAAACACGTATCCGGTCTGCGATTTAGAATCGTCCCGATCAGTGTCAAAGCTTGCATCGACGTAACCATTTACGACTAGCTCTTTGTCATCTCCATATACGAGAAACATATCCTTAGTCCTTTTCAGGTATTTTAGGATGTTCTTGACCGCTGTCCAGTGATCCACTCCTGGATTACTTTGGTACCTTCCTGCCAAGCTTATTGCTAAGCATACGTCAGGTCTGGTACACAGCATTGCATACATGATAGAGCCTATGGCTGAAGCATAGGGAACATTTTTCATTTTCTCTCTATCTTCTGCTGTGGTTGGGCATTGAGTTTGACTCAACTTCACACCTTGTAGCACAGGCAAGAATCCTTTCTTTGCCTGATCCATTTTGAACTTTTCAAAATTTTGTCAAGGTATGTGCTTTGTGAAAGTCCTATTAAGCGTCTTGATCTATCTCTATAGATCTTGATGCCCAATATGTAAGCAGCTTCACCGAGGTCTTTCATTGAAAAACTTTTATTCAAGTATCCCTTTATGCTATCCAGAAATTCTATATCATTTCCAATTAATAATATGTCATCGACATATAAAACTAGAAATGCTACAGAGCTCCCACTCACCTTTTTGTAAATACAGGCTTCTCCAAAAGTCTGTATAAAACCATATGCTTTGATCACACTATCAAAGCGTTTATTCCAACTCCGAGATGCTTGCACCAGTCCATAAATGGAACGCTGGAGCTTGCATACTTTGTTAGCACCTTTTGGATCAACAAAACCTTCCGGCTGCATCATATACAACTCTTCTTCTAGAAATCCATTCAAGAATGCAGTCTTGACATCCATTTGCCAAATTTCATAATCATGAAATGCAGCAATAGCTAACATGATTCGGACAGACTTAAGCATCGCTATGGGTGAGGAAGTCTCATCGTAGTCAACCCCTTGAACTTGTTGAAAACCTTTCGCAACAAGTCGAGCTTTATGGACAGTTACATTACCATCAGCGGCAGTCTTCTTCTTAAAGATCCATTTATTCTCAATGGCTTGCCGATCATCGGGCAAGTCAACCAAAGTCCATACTTTGTTTTCATACATGGATCCCGTCTCAGATTTCATGGCCTCTAGCCATTTTGCGGAATCTGGGCTCATCATCGCTTCCTCATAGTTCATAGGTTCATCATGGTCAAGTAACATGACTTCTAGAATAGGATTACCGTACCACTCTGGTGCGGATCTTATTCTGGTAGACCTACGAGGTTTAGTAGAAATTTGATCTGAAGTTTCATGATCAATATCATTAGCTTCCTCACTAATTGGTGTAGTCGTCACAAGAACCGGTTCTCGTGATGAACTACTTTCCAATAAGGGAGTAGATACAGTTATCTCATCAAGTTCTACTTTCCTCCCACTCACTTCTTTCGAGAGAAACTCCTTCTCTAGAAATGATCCATTCTTAGCAACGAATGTCTTGCCTTCGGATCTGTGATAGAAGGTGTACCCAACAGTCTCTTTTGGGTATCCTATGAAGACACATTTCTCCGATTTGGGTTCGAGCTTATCTGGTTGAAGTTTCTTCACATAAGCATCGCAGCCCCAAACTTTAAGAAACGACAACATTGGTTTCTTGCCAAACCACAGTTCATAAGGCGTCGTCTCAACGGATTTTGATGGTGCCCTATTTAACGTGAATGCGGCCGTCTCTAAAGCATAACCCCAAAACGATAGCGGTAAATCGGTAAGAGACATCATAGATCGCACCATATCAAGTAAAGTACGATTACGACGTTCGGACACACCATTTCTTTGTGGTGTTCTAGGTGGTGTGAGTTGCGAAACTATTCCACATTGTTTCAAGTGTAGGCCAAACTCGTAACTCAAATATTCTCCTCCACGATCAGATCGTAGAAACTTTATTTTCTTGTTACGATGATTTTCCACTTCACTCTAAAATTCTTTGAACTTTTCAAATGTTTCAGACTTGTGCTTCATTAAGTAGATATACCCATATCTGCTCAAATCATCTGTGAAGGTGAGAAAATAACGATATCCGCCACGAGCCTCAACATTCATCGGACCACATACATCTGTATGTATGATTTCCAACAAATCTGTTGCTCTCTCCATAGTACCGGAGAACGGTGTTTTAGTCATCTTGCCCATGAGGCACGGTTTGCAAGTACCAAGCGATTCATAATCAAGTGATTCCAGAAGTCCATCAGTATGGAGTTTCTTCATGCGCTTTACACCGATATGACCCAAACGGCAGTGCCACAAATAAGTTGCACTCTCGTTATCAACTCTGCATCTTTTGGTTTCAACACTATGAATATGTGTATCACTACTATCGAGATTTAATAAAAATAGACCACTCTTCAAGGGTGCATGACCATAAAATATATTACTCATATAAATAGAACAACCATTATTCTCTGATTTAAATGAATAACCGTCTCGCAATAAACAAGATCCAGATATAATGTTCATGCTCAACGCTGGCACCAAATAACAATTATTCAGGTCTAAAACTAATCCCGAAGGTAGATGTAGAGGTAGCGTGCCGACCGCGATCACATCGACTTTGGAACCGTTTCCCACGCGCATCGTCACCTCGTCCTTGGCCAGTGCTCGCTTATTCCGTAGTCCCTGTTTCGAGTTGCAAATATTAGCAACAGAACCAGTATCAAATACCCAGGTGCTACTATGAGCTCTAGTTAGGTACACATCAATAACATGTATATCACTTATACCTTTGTTCACTTTGCCATCCTTCTTATCCACCAAATACTTGGGGCAGTTCCGCTTCCAGTGACCAGTCTGCTTGCAGTAGAAGCACTCAGTTTCAGGCTTAGGTCCAGACTTGGGTTTCTTCTCTTGAGCAGCAACTTGCTTGCTGTTCTTTTTGAAGTTCCCCTTCTTCTTCCCTTTTTGCCCTTTTTCTTGAAACTAGTGGTCTTGTTGACCATCAACACTTGATGCTCCTTCTTGATTTCTACCTCCGCGGCTTTTAGCATTGCGAAGAGCTCGGGAATAGTCTTGTTCATCCCTTGCATATTATAGTTCATCACAAAGCTCTTGTAGCTTGGTGGCAGTGATTGGAGAATTCTGTCAATGACACTATCATCAGGAAGATTAACTCCCAGTTGAATCAAGTGATTATTATACCAAGACATTATGAGTATGTGTTCACTGACAGAACAATTCTCCTCCATCTTGCAGCTATAGAACTTATTGGAGACTTCATATCTCTCAATCCAGGCATTTGCTTGAAATATTAACTTCAACTCCTAGAACATCTCATATGCTCCATGACGTTCAAAACGTCGTTGAAGACCCGGTTCTAAGCCGCAAAGCATGGCACACTGAACTATAGAGTAGTCATCAGCTTTGCTTTGCCAGACGTTCTTAACGTCGTCAGTTGCATCAGCAGCAGGCCTGGCACCCAGCGGTGCTTCCAGGACGTAACTTTTCTGTGCAGCAATGAGGATAATCCTCAGGTTACGGACCCAGTCCGTGTAATTGCTACCATCATCTTTCAACTTTGCTTTCTCAAGGAACGCATTAAAATTCAACGGAACAACAGCACGAGCCATCTATCTACAAACAAACATAGACAAGCAAGATACTATCAGGTACTAAGTTCATGGTAAATTTAAGTTCAATTAATCATATTACTTAAGAACTCCCACTTAGACAGACATCTCTCTAGTCATCTAAGTGATCACGTGATCCAAATCAACTAAACCATAACCGATCATCACGTGAGATGGAGTAGTTTTCAATGGTGAACATCACTCTGTTGATCATATCTACTATATGATTCACGCTCGACCTTTCGGTCTCCGTGTTCCGAGGCCATATCTGCATATGCTAGGCTCGTCAAGTTTAACCTGAGTATTCCGCATGTGCAAAACTGGCTTGCACCCGTTGTAGATGGACGTAGAGCTTATCACACCCGATCATCATGTGGTGTCTCGGCACAACGAACTTTGGCAACGGTGCATACTCAGGGAGAACACTTCTTGATAATTTTAGTGAGAGATCATCTTAAAATGCTACCGTCAATCAAAGCAAGATAAGATGCATAAAGGATAAACATCACATGCAATCAATATAAGTGATATGATATGGCCATCATCATCTTGTGCTTGTGATCTCCATCTCCGAAGCACCGTCGTGATCACCATCGTCATCGGCGCGACACCTTGATCTCCATCGTAGCATCGTTGTCGTTTACGCCATCTATTGCTTCTATGACTATCGCTACCGCTTAGTGATAAAGTAAAGCAATTACAGGGCGTTTGCATTTCATACAATAAAGCGACAACCATATGGCTCCTGCCAGTTGCCGATAACTTCGGTTACAAAACATGATCATCTCATACAATAAAATATAGCATCACGTCTTGACCATATCACATCACAACATGCCCTGCAAAAACAAGTTAGACGTCCTCTACTTTGTTGTTGCAAATTTGACGTGGCTGCTACGGGCTTAGCAAGAACCGTTCTTACCTACGCATCAAAAACCACAATGATAGTTCGTCAAGTTGGTGCTGTTTTAACCTTCGCAAGGACCGGGCGTAGCCACACTCGATTCAGCTAAAGTGAGAGAGACAGACACCCGCCAGCCACCTTTAAGCACGAGTGCTCGTAACGGTGAAACCAGTCTCACGTAAGCGTACGCGTAATGTCGGTCCGGGCCGCTTCATCTCACAATACCGCCGAACCAAAGTATGACATGCTGGTAAGCAGTATGACTTGTATCGCCCACAACTCACTTGTGTTCTGCTGGTGCATATAACATCAACGCATAAAACCTAGGCTCGGATGCCACTGTTGGGGAACGTAGTAATTTCAAAAAAATTCCTACACACACACAAGATCATGGTGATGATATAGCAACGAGAGGGGAGAGTGTTCGTCCACGTACCCTCGTAGACCGTAAGCGGAAGCGTTAACACAACGCGGTTGATGTAGTTGTATGTCTTCACGATCGGACCTATCCAAGCACCGAACGTACGGAGCCTCCGAGTTCAGCACACGTTCAGCTCGATGACGATCTCCGGCCTCTGATCCAGCCGAGCTCCGGAGATGAGTTTCGGTAGCACGACGGCGTGGTGACGATGTTGATGTTCTGCCGGCGCAGGGCTTCGCCTAAACTCCGCGACGATATGACCGAGGTGGAATATGGTCGAAGGGGGCACCGCACACGGCTAAGGAACGATCCGTAGATAAACTTGTGTGTCTATGGGGTGCCCCCCACCCCCGTATATAAAGGAGCAAGGGGACTCCGAACAAACTTCGGTACATCAAAACTTATAAACTCATAATAAAACTGTCATCGTAACGTTAAGCGTGCGGACCCTACGGGTTCGAGAACTATGTAGACATGACCTAGAACCATTCTCGGTCAATAACCAATAGCGGGACCTGGATGCCCATATTGGTTCCTACATATTCTACAAAGATCTTTATCGGTCAAACCGCATAACAACATACTTTGTTCCCTTTGTCATCGGTATGTTACTTGCCCGAGATTTGATCGTCGGTATCCAATACCTAGTTCAATCTCGTTACCGGTAAGTCTCTTTACTCGTTCCGTAATACATCATCTCATAACTAATCTCATTAGTTACATGCTTGCAAGGCTTAGGTGATGAGTATTACCGAGAGGGCCCAGAGATACCTCTCCGACAATCGGAGTGACAAAACCTAATCTTGAATTATGCCAACCCAACATGTACCTTCGGAAACACCTGTAGAGCACCTTTATAATCACCCAGTTACGTTGTGACGTTTGGTAGCACACAAAGTGTTCTTCCGGTAAACGGGAGTTGCACAATCTCATAGTTGCAGGAACTTTGTATAAGTCATGAAGAAAGCAATAGCAGTATACTAAACGATCAAGTGCTAGGCTAACAGAATGGGTCATGTCAATCACATCATTCTCCTAATGATGTGATCCCACTAATCAAATGACAACACATGTCTATGGTTAGGAAACATAACCATCTTTCATTAATGAGCTAGTCAGGTAGAGGCATACTAGTGACTATAGTTTTGTCTATGTATTCACACATGTATTATGTTTTCGGTTAATACAATTCTAGCATGAATAATAAACATTTATCATGATATGAGGAAATAAATAATAACTTTATTATTGCCTCTAGGGCATATTTCCTTCAGGTGATTATAGTATTATACCACTTCTAGTATAACTTATGTTGTTCTTTAATACTTTTGTGTGCCATCTAGTTAATCTCGAGTACAAATGATACATATTCTGTAGCTTTCATCTGTGTTCTCCCTTTAGTTTATGAGACCTGTTGCTGCTAGTTAACCCCAGTCCTACTATTTATGTCGTCTCCTACACGCACTCATTTACTTAAATCTAACTACTAGTTGTCTTCCATGCATGTCAGATATAATTGCACACACTGATATATCCACAAGAACCTCACGGAGCAATGTAAAGGCCAATAAACTTGATGTCAATGATACCCAATATGATGGAACATGTAAAGGCATTTCTTCAGAAGACTTGCAGAAAGATGATGAATCCTCTTCACCCCACAAGGTCCTTGCTGTAACTTGGCCTGTGATATGGGTACAACATGCATATAATGTCCTGGAGTGTATCTACTCTATTGCAATGCCATGTGCTTAGCATGCTGATCATGCATGTAAATATGTCATGCCTTCCTGTTTTTCAGTACCTATTCCATTCATGATAACATGTTTTCAAATTCAAGTACTGTCATTCTACTCTATCGCAATGCCATCTGCTTAATTTGGACATCATGCTTCTGAATATCTTATGCATTGTTATTCATCAGTATGTACTTCATCTGTCTGCCATACCATGTTTTTTTACATTGAAGTGTTGTTCTAGTGCTCTGTTGCAATGCCATCTTATTTTCCCAATCATACACGTGTATGTTGCCTTAGTTATTTCTGTATGTATTCCGCTAGCATATAGTTTTACATTCAACTAGTTTTTTTTGCTGTGTTGTCCTGTCATATCCCTAGCTCTTACACCATACTCCCTCCGTCCGGATTACATGTTGCCGAAATGGATAAAAAAGGATGTATCTAGAACTGAAATACGCCTAGAGCCATCCATTTTTTTACGTATGGAGGGAATACATGTCAATATGTCATGCGTTTCTATTCTTCAGTACCTATTCCATCTCTCTGATGTCGCATGTTTTATAATTAAAGCACCATTCTTCTATACAAGGCATGCAAGGGGAAGACGACTATGTTAGAATCTGAAGGGTTACAAACAAGGCCTTTTCAAAAGATCCAAATGCCAGGAGATAATAAATCAACTCCGGTTTTTATAGATACTGCTCTAGCACAGAGAAACCCAACTCCTACTGATAATAAGCAGATTTCGGTGGCCAAAGAACTAGTCCGCTCCAGTCCAGCAAAAATATGTCAACTCAATTCTAAGAAGCGTGTGTGTATCCTTGCATCATGAAATTTTATAGCATGCTGATCATATTTTCTACATGTTTCTTACCCATCTATCTTTTAGAAAATAAGCTTAACAGATAGAAGAATTTCTGCAATGGTATCGTTTATGAGGAAAGATTCTTGCAGGAATTCTCTGTGCTCCAATGTAGATGTAAGTACCTGTTGTATATCACCATATTTTTACATCAACATGTATTTTGTTAATCGGCGTGAATCCAACCTTTATCTGATCTAAATTTAGTTGTAGCAAAATGTATGATTAAAGGCCACAATGTTGATTTTTGTAAGGAAAACTACCTGGTAGTTTTGCATCCTGAGCTGCATGAGTGTACTATCTCATATCAGTGGGTTTGAATACTTTGGTTCTGCAGTGGGTTTTTCAGTGTGTTTTTTACTGTGTTGTCCTGTTGTATCCCTAGCTCTTACATCATACTCCCTCCGTCCGGATTAAATGTCACAGAAATGGATAAAACTGATATTAGAACTGAAATACGCCTAGACCCGTCCATTTATTTCCGGATGGAGAGAATACATGTCAATATGTCATGCCTTTCTATTCTTCAGTACCTCTTCCATCTCTGCTGTAGCATGTTTTATAACTGAATCACCATTTGTCTATATAAGGCATGCAAGGGGAAGACGGCTATGTTAGAATCTGAAGGGTTACAAACCAGGTCTTTGCAAAAGATCCAAACGCCAGGAGATAATAAACCAGCTCCATTTTTCATAGATACTGCTCCAGCACAGAGAAACCCAGCTCCCATTGATAATAAGTAGATTCCAGTGGCCAAAGAACTAGTCCACTCCAGTCCAGCAAAAAAAATGTCAACTCCATTCTAAGAAGCGTGTGCGTATCCTCGCATCATGAAATTTTATAGCATTCTGATCATATTTTCTACATGTTTCTTGCACATCTCTCTTTTAGAAAATAAGGTTAAACGATAGAAGACTTCCTCCATTGGGATCGTATTCGAGGAAAATATCTTGCGGGAATTCTCTGTGCTCCAATGCTGATGTAAGTACCTGTTGTATATCACTATATTTTTACATCAACATGTATTTTGTTAATCGGCGTGAATCTAACCTTTATCTGATCTAAAATTAGTTGTAACAAAATGTTAAAGACGCCAATGTTGATTTTTGTAAGGAAAACTGCCTGGTAGTTTTGCATACTGAGCAGCATGAATGTACTATCACATATCACGCACATTACTGAATTGTAGTGCTTCTCTGGTTGCCCATTCATTCATTGTGTCAATGTTGCTTTCATACTACCTTACCTGGCTGATGATAGCTGTGCCATATTGTGTTAATTTGGTGTAGGCTAGTTGCCCAAACATTCGTTGTGTCAATGTTGCTTTCCTATTATCTGACTTGGCCAATGATAGCAATGCTAGTGTGTTAATTTTGTGCAGGCTGTTGAAGATAAGAAGACAAACTCTGAAAACAGCAAGGCAACCCCATTGTTTCTTTCCAGTAAATCTAGGCCAGGTAATATGGCAATAACTCATGATTAATCTGTTTGGTTCCCATCCTAATTTATGTTATGATGCAATGGTCGAGACACTCTCCACTATCAATAATACAAGCCTGCCAAAATCGCCATCTGAATCTGTTCAGTATCCTCTGTCTCGAATGCAACAGAATAAATGTATGTTTGTGAACCAATTAATGGCTGAAGCAATGATGGAAATGGTGGATGAATCAGAGGTGCGGAGTCGTGCGACACAACAACTGATCAATGTTTTCAGAGACAGTGTAGCAAAGCAGAAAGAACTTGCCCACATGCTTATGGGCGTCATCTGTGCTGAGGTTGCAGATTGTGACGTTGTAGATGGTTAGGTTCTGCTCATTTATTTGCACTAGCATCAATCCTTGATTGCCCAGTGGATGTAATTTCCTGTAATATATGCTGGATGTGCAACGTTATTCCCTGTATTTCGTACCTTTGCTTGATTGGTTTTGGTCTTGTGCATAATTGCTCGTCGTAATGGGCTCAAATTATCTAATTTGGCCTAAAGATATGTACGAACTTTAGTGGGCCCATTAAGTTAATGGGCCGTTACTAGGCCGAAAGTTAATGGTCGGCCCTCTTACCTCCCGGGTCGTTAACAGGCCAACAACGAAGCGGGCAACAGGCTGAAAGAGACAGCGGGCTTGTACTGTATCATGAAGACCATGGGCCGCTAAGAGGCCGAAAGTCAGGTCGTATTGTAAATGGCCCAACTGTGTTGTGGGCCTTTAGCAGGCCGAAAGAGAAATCGGGCTGGTATTGGACCATGAAGGGCATGGGCCGTTAAAAGGCCAAAACTAAGGTCCGACTATAAATGGCCCAACTCATTTATGGTCCGTTAACAGGCCGAAAGGCACACAAGGCAGGGAATTGGCCCAACACTTAAATGGGTCGCTAAAAGGCCAAAACTCAGGTCCGACTACAAATGGCCCAACTGATTTATGGGCCGTCAACAGGCTGAAAGTGACACCGGGCCAGAAATTGGCCCAACACTTAAATGGGCCGCTAAAAGGCTGAAACTCAGGTCCGACAACAAAGGGCCCATCAGATTTATGGTCCCTCAACAGGATGAAAGACACACCTGGCCGGAAATTAGCCCAACTTTTAAATGGGTCGCTAAAAGGCCGAAAGATGTACATCCTGAAAATTGGCCCATCCATTAAATGGGCCGTTAACAGGCCGAAATCTCATCGGGCCGATATTGAGCCCAAATATATAGCGGGTTGTTAACGGGCTTGAACTGACGATGGGCTGCAATGGTGTCAAATCTTTAACGGGCCGTTGAGGGGCCGAATTAGCACATCTCGTATGGGTCGTGGGCTTAAATGGACCTGACACAAGTAGGCCTTATATGGGCTGGCCTGCTAATTTTTACTGGGCCGGCCTTTTCACAGGAATGGGCCTCTGTTGGGCAGTGCCACGTGTCAACGTATCATAGGTGCCTTCCGTCCAATGAGTGGATGACATCTGTCCCAACGATGAGCCGACACGTGTTTCCTCCTGCCAATGATGATTTTACACGTGGAAAATCCCCATTGGTCGGGGCTGTTAATGGGTTATTGAATCCAAAACTCGACCCAATAGCTTAACAGCATTCCGTTACGGTGGATGCCACGTGTCGGTCACCCTTGACGAAAGCACTTCTATGACGCACGATTTATCGTCATGGAAGTGGACACTTCCGTGATGATAATTTTGGTAATGTCATGGAACACTTCTACGATAGCACAGGTATGACTATCTTGATTCTGTCATAAAATCGTCATGGATGTACATGCATGACAAAAAACGCGACCTACTGTGACAAACACGTATCATCACGGAAGTGTATTTTTTTGTAGTGTTAGGATGGTGGCACAAAATTTGATGCAATCGAAAGTGAGCTTCAATAATGTTGGAAAAGATTCAAAAATTTGCAAATGCAACAAGTAGACTAAGCAAATAATGGTACACGGAAACACACACGCAAATAGATAAATGGGATTGTGCAAACCAAAAGTGAGCCAAAATGTGGAATCCACGAAAATGCTCTTGTTGCACAATACACGAGAGACACTAGCACGATTGCACAATAGGCGGATATGGAACTTGTGCACAACCTATTAGGCAAAATGCAACAATCTCTATCCCAAGTATGCTATATGTATGGTATTTCGGTGCTATGATCCAAGATGATCGAGTATGACAATCTTAATGTAGTATGATGGTATGGTTCTTGCTCATAAGCTCTTTGCTTATCTTTCCTCTTTGCTTAAAAGCTTGGGTGGCTCTTTCACTTTTGAGCTCTTTTCTCATGCAAAACTTCACGAACCAAGCTAGCAATTGTGTATGCGATGACAACTTTGTGACACACAAGTTGATGCCAAGATATGCACCACTAAGGTATGGTATGTATGCTATGGAGTATGATCACTAATGTGCACAAGTCACGTTGCTGGCAATACTCAATGGCCAGTCTCGATGGGTAAGCTACGCAAAAGTAAGGCTATGTGGGTATCAATGCAATTTCAAGGTATGACAAAGATGTCGTCGAGGTTACCGTCCTTGGCGATGATGAGACCCTTGCGAAGATGAGCCGCGGTGATGATGATATCGAACCGTACCTATATAGCCGAAACACAATAGGACACGGGAGCCACAACTCAAAATCTCAAAGACCAAAACATGTCAAAATTGTCATAGGAGGTATTGGGGATGATGGTGGTGTATGTGGGTTTGGAAGATGTGGTGGAGGGTAGGGTTGTGGTGGTGGCCGAACTGAACAGAATTTAGTTTCGTCAGAGTTGCACGGACGTTCGGGTGGTCACGGTCGTCCAGTCGTCGGACGTCCGGTAGGTTCCGGTCGTCCGTAACCTGGGCGAAAATTGGGCACGAGATGAACAACACGATTTCGGGGAGGAGGGAGATGGTGATGTCGAAACCGAGCGGATTTGTGGATGGAAAAGGGTGGGGAGGGTGGGGAAATCTAGATCAACACATGGCAACACAAATCCATGGATTAAATCCAACAAAACTTCAACTCACCAACAAATCACAAAAAACAATTGGGGCTATTTTTGGTGGGGAATTTTCGGATTTAGGACGAAAACAACAAAATCAAGCTAGAAAAATAGAGGTAGGGGCTCCAAAAACGTGATCAACGTGGCTCATGATACCAAGATGATGTAGGGCGGAACCCTAGGGGCCGATCTTTCACGTTTGGAGTGGATCCTATGGGGAAACATGAAGAACGTGTGGAAGAACACAAGGGAAATCACGGGGATAAACGAGAGAAACACTCAACCAACAAGTGATTGATCACACAAGGGCTAGATCACCGAAAGCACAAGGTAACACAAGATCCAAACTCAACAAAGGGAAGATACAAGAGTAATTGTTCTTCTCCATGAGGAGGTCTTGATTGTCTTCTCCGGATGGAGGCCTTGAATCCGGATGGATCTTCTCCGAAGAGGCACGGTCCCTCACGTGGAGTAGATCCGGTACGGATGAGCAATGCTCTATCTCAAACGAGCTATCACAATGCTAACCCTAGCTAGGAGGTGGGAGAGGCCTATTTATAGTCATAGTGCAAATGGGGGTCAAAGTGAAGGGGTACAAGGGCATCATCCCGAGGCTGCAATCACTCAGGCGTCGGACGTCCGGTCTCTACCGGTCGTCCGGTCACTCGCGGAGGTCCGGACGTCCGGTAGGATTGGACATCCGCTGTTTTGGCTCGGGTGCAGGTTTGACGGACGTCCAGTGGCTTCGGTCTTCCGTTAATTTCCTCTCGGGTGCCAGTTGCCGGACATCCGGGGCGGCCGGTCGTCAGGACTGGGTCGGTCATCCGGTGCCTGGAGCTCGGGCTGGCCTTCCTTCTCTCGGCTATAGCAACCTTCAGGGGTCGGACGTCCGGGCCCGGCCGGTCGTCCGGTGCGTGTAGCTTCCCAAGTAGCTCTTCTTCTTGATGTTCATGCTTAGTGTCCTTGCCACCTTGGCCATTGGGTGGAGTTGTCCCGTGGCTCTCCTCCAATTACCTGATCACACACAGAGTCTCCGTATGAGGTAGTAGCCAAGTCTCGTGAGTAGAGAGAGGGAGTTCGGAGAGGAGCGAGTTCACCTTATCTTTAATAGCCTTTGCCCTAGCTCTTGTCAGGGGTCCAAGTGGTGTTGAGGGAGATGTTGGTACGTCCATTGGGATGAGCGAGGGATGCTCCGCATCACTATGTTACTAGTTTATGTTACTACTTCTATAGTGGGAAGTAATATATGTGTAGTAACATGCAACACTTCATTTATTAGGCTATAGACTCATCCTGTCTTGATATGTGTGATGTTACTCATACTAGTAGTAGTAACTAGCTATGTTACCACATGTCTCTCTTTTTTCATTTATTGCTTGCCACATCATCTATTTTAACTAGATATGTGTGATGTTACTACCTATGTTACTCCCATTGTGGGTAGTCTAAGAGCAAGTCATAGACGCACCCCTTGGTCAAGCCCCTATCGTTGGAGTGTTGTTGGATGAGGCACCTAGTTGGTTCCCCATAGATTAGGTTGTTGACAGCTTTAGCTGGCCTATAGAGTTGCCCACAATGCCGTGGTGCTGGGGATGAACTAGTTGAAGGGTATGCTTGGTAGTTTTTGCACGGGCAATTCCAAGGTCCCCCGATGCTGCCACGTCGTGCGTCCCAATGTTGCACATGTTGTGTGTTGGGCGCTCCTCCATTGGGCAGTTATTTTATTTTTTCTGGATTTTTGTTTTTTGGTTTTTCCTGGGTTTTTTTTTGTTTTACGTCTGGCGGGAGTGTGTGCTTCCACGTGAAGCACAATTCTGCATGAAGCATAGATGAGCTTTTGTGCTTCCCCAAAAGTGAAGCACATATGTGTTTCTGCCTGAAGCACAATTATGATTTTATGCTTCCCAAAAAAGTAAATCACATGTATGCTTTCACATGAAGACACAATTGTGCTTCCTCAAAAGTAAAGCATAACTAGTACAATTTTTGAAGTACGGGTTAGTACATTTTTTAAGCACAAATTTCGTCCAAAGAATATTCGTCGAAACCTATCAACATGGGTTGTAGTTTCAAAGATCTCGACACGAGAACAATGGTTAAACAGTTCGTGATTTGGATGCACGACTAACAAGATAAAAGGTTTTTTAGAAAAAATGAATCTAAAAAAGCACAAAGAAACCCACTTGTTTATGTGGGAAGAAATCTCACTGAAACTCTCAGGTTGCGACAAGTTCGCACATGCAATGCATCACTTGTCAACATTAGAAATGATGGGAATGAACATTGCAAGGGCAACCCTTAATTAGTGATTCGGTGTCTTCTTTGTCGATTCATCTTCTTCATCTGCGTTGCCTAAAAAAATCTTATTTATCTGCACCGTGCAACAATTGTACTCTTCGGCCCCTTCGTCGGTGACCTCATTTGGTTTGGCCGGCCTCGCAGCATTTGCAGTGGAGAGACGACGGTGGTGTCCTCATGATTGTGGTGGTGCAAGTTTGTGGGCGGTTGGCAAGGTGGAGCCCCGGTTGGTCCTGGGTTGTGGATATGAGGGGTAGGGAGAAATCCCTCTCAGGTCTTCCCGGCACCAACGCGGTGGCGCCTATGGGCGCCATCAACCTTCTTGAAGGGCATTGGGAGTACCTCTCCTCTGCTTCCCGCCATGTACTCGGAGAAATCCTAGGATTCGTTCGAGCAGCAGCATCATCGTCGCAGACCTTCTTGAAGGTGTTGCTTCGTACACGGCAACTCGGTGGCATTGGAGCGTGGTGGATATTTCCGATGGGCGCAGCGGTTGCAGGATGCTTCAGCTTTTGTTGATCCGGTGTTGCTGGCATTTCTTTCTCTTGCTTTTCTCTTGTTTTTCTTTTGGGCGTGATTGTGATGTTTGCCCCAGCATCGAACTTCTGGCTGTATCGGGTGGTTGCTATATTAATATAGCGTGGCGCAAGCCTATTTCGTCAAACAATTGTACTCTTTTTCATCTCTATGTAACTATCGATTTGATTCCTCACCAGCCCTAGGACTGGGAGCAGTAAAAGTTTGAACCTTAGGTGTCCATTGCCCATCGCTCAAGCACTCGTGTCTGTGAGCTCCATGGCTACCCCATCGCCCACCCCCCAATGGCCCTTTGGAGTTGTTTGTGAGATTATCTTAGGATGTTTTTGTTATGATGAACTCGGAGTTGTGGCGGTGGGCCCTGGTGGCAATGATGATAGGCGGTGGGGCCCTGGTGGTGATGTCGATAGGAAGCAGGTAGTCTATTTAGTGGTCTTTTGTGGCGTTAGCCTTGCATAATTCTCCTTTGGATCTCTTCAACATAGTTAGAGTTGCGCTGCCCTCGGTATGGGTGGTTGAGTTTTGTCACGGGTCTTGGCGGTTTTCGTCCGGTTTTTCATTAATTAACTGGAAACTCTCTTATGCCTAACCAATGGATGAGGAAAAATTTGCCTCTATTTTAAAATAAAGTAAAGAAAAAAATTACAACACAGGGAATGGAAGAAGCTAAAACTAGAGTGCATAATCAATTCTATTAAATCCATACATTGTTAAGTATGGTGATGTTTCTTGTTACGACAACCAAAACATGTGCAATGCGCCAAAAAATAAAAAGGAATGTTAATATCAATATAAGAGAATGTATTTTTTTATATTATTAAGCAAATTGTATTCCTTTCAAAGCATATTATAAATATTAACATGAGATTCTAATTTATTTAGAACAATAGGAAAGAGCTTGTATGTATTGTTCACCGGTTGCATGGGCCACCATAGTGTTTATTTGAATGACACACTTGATACTCAGAAACAAGGACAGGGGGATATCACCCTTCCTCTCTTCAACATCATCATGATCCTCGAGTATATTCTCTACGAGCACGATGAAGACGGCCTCCTCCTTGCAAGTTACTGAGGGCATCTGCACATAGACCTAAAATGGACAACCGTACTTGTATGCCCCCTCCTTTTTGCTCTAAGTCGAATTTCATCAATTTAGAACAATCAAAAACAATTTTACAATACATATAAGCAATTGGTAAATAAATTATGCATGGCAAACATAATCAACATATTTTCTGCGGTCGAGCTTGTGGGGAGGGAGAGGCATTCCGCCAAACATGTTGTAGGTGATCGTTGTTGGATGAGTTGTGGCGACTCAATGAAGTTGTATTTGAAGATGAGGTCAACGGTGAATGAAGGAGCACCAGATTGCGAGGTCGGGCGTATTGGGAGGCATCGGTGTCATGGGAGGGCATCGTCGATGAAATGATGGGGCAGGTAGTAGGAGCTTTTGCTCGTGCTGCCACACCCGCATCATGGGCCTTCTTGTTGTTGCGGCCGATTTGGTGTTGTATGCTCTCTGTCTTCGGCCTAACAGCAATGACAGTACTTCAAGTATGTTGGACGTGGAGGACTGGTCCATGGGGCCAGAGAGGCATCTTGGCGATTGATATGTCCATTTTGCATCATGATTTCCTACTGTTATTTATAATGTTTTGGGTCGATATTTCACTTTATGATGCAATTCTAATGCATTTTCTCTCTTATTATACAAGATTTATATGAAGAGGGAAATGGCCGGCAGCTGGAATTCTGGACCTGAAAAGACCTACATCAGATATAGCTATTCTTCAGAGCTCCAAAAAACCTGGAAATTTACGGAGATTTATTTTGGAATTAATAGAAAATACTGGAAGAAAAATACCAGGAGGGGCCCCACCAGTGAGCCACAAGATCAGGTGGCACCCACCCCTGGGCGCGCCATGGGAGCTTGTGGGCCCACCAGCAGACCTACATGGTCCTCCTTCTCCTATATGGAGTCATTTGCCATAGAAAAATCAAAAGAACTTTTTCGGATGAAGTGTCGCGGTTTCAAGCCAGATCCTGGGCAGGAGCACTTTTGCTCTCCGGTTGAGCGATTCCGCCAGGGGTACTTCGCTCCGGGAGGGGTAAATTGAAGCCATCGTTGTCACCAACGTTCTTCTCGTTGTAGGAGGACTCGTCTCCATCAACATCTTTACCAGCACCATCTCATCTCAAACCCTAGTTCATCTCTTGTATTCAATCTTTGTCACAAAACCTCAGATTGGTACCTGTGGGTTGCTAGAAATGTTGATTAAATCATGTAGTTGATGCTAGTTGGTTTATTTAGTGGAAGATCATGTTCAAATCCTTATTCATATATTATACTCCTTTGATATTTAACATGAATATGATTTGTGAGTAGCTCCGTTTGTTCTTGAGGACATGGGAGAAGTCTTGTTATAAGTAATCATGTGAAGTTGGTATTCGTTCAATATTTTGATGATATGTATGTTGTTCTTCCTCTAGTGGTGTTGTGTGAACATCGACTACATGACACTTCACCATGTTTGGGCCCAGGGGGAGGCATTGGGGAGTAGTAAGTAGATGATAGGTTACGAGAGTGACAGAACCTTAAACCCTAGTTTATGCATTATTTCGTAAGCGGCTGCTTTGGATCCATATGTTTCATGCTATGGTTAGATTTATATTAATTCTTCTTTCATAGTTGCGGATGCTTGCGAGAGGGTATAATCATAAGTGGTTTGCTTTCAAGTAAGAACAACACCCTAGCATCGGTCCACCCACATATCAAATTATCAAGGTAATGAATGTGAATCAACTGAAACATGATGGAAGTTAACTAGACCATATTCCCATGTGCCCTCGAGACCATTTAGCTCACTATAAGAAGTACTTCTGGTTTATCCTTTGCCATAAAAAGAATCGAGCCACCTTGTTGCACCTTTGTTACTTTTGTCACTTGCTACTTGTTACGAATTATCTTCCTATCAAACTATTTGTTATTACTATTTACAACACTTGCAGAAAACCGCTTGTCAATTCCTTCTGCTCCTCGTTGGGTTCGACACTCTTACTTATTGAAAGGACTACGATTGATCCCCTATACTTGTGGGTCATCAGGGATGGCATATGGTCAATTGATATGTCTCCGTTGTATCTACTTTTCCAAACACTTTTGCTCTTGTTTTGGACTCTAATTTGCATGATTTGAATGAAACTAACCTGGACTGACGTTGTTTTTAGCAGAATTGCCATGGTTTTGGTTTTGTGCAGAAATCAAAGTTCTCGGATTGACCTGAAAATTTACGTAGAATTTTTGGAATATATAAAAAATACTGGTGGAAAAAGATACCAAAGGGGGTCCACCCAAGATCCACAAGCTCAGGGGGCGCGCCTACCCCCCATGGCGTATGTAGGCTTGTGGGCCCCCTGGACCTCCGGCAACCCTAACTCCAACTCCATATATACCTATTCGCCAAGAAGATAAGGACATCACGTTTTACGATAGGGAGCCGCCGCCACCTCCTGTTCTCCATCGGGAGGGCTGATCCGGAGTCCGTTCGGGGCTCCGGAGGGTGGAATTCGACGCCGTCGTCATCATCAACCTTCCTCCATCACCAGTTTCATGATGCTCACCGCCGGTAGTGAGTAATTCCTTTGTAGGCTTGCCGGGCGGTGATGGGTTGGATGAGATCTATCATGTAATCGAGTTAGTTTTGTTAGAGCTTGATGCCTAGTATCGACTATGTTCTGAGATTGATGTTGCTATGACTTTGCTATGCTTAATGCTTGTCACTAGGGCCCGAGTGCCATGATCTCAGATCTCAACCTATTATGTTTTCATGAATATATGTGTGTTCTTGATCCTTTCTTGCAAGTTATATGCGCCTATTGCGAGTTATGATCCGCATACCCCAAGGAGACAATAATTGAGATTCTTTCTAGTCATTACCGTAGTTTGAGGAGTTTCAATTCCATCCGGGATCAAGTCCAGGTGGGAGACACAGAGATTTGCAAAATACATATGGATCTGAATGTTGCAGACCCGTTGACTAAGCCTCTTCCACGAGCAAAACATGATCAGTACCAAGACTCCACGGGTGTTAGAAACATTACTATATAATCTAGATTATTGACTCTAGTGCAAGTGGGATACTAAAGGAAATATGCCCTAGAGGCGATAATAAAGTTATTATTTATTTCCTCATATCATGATAAATGTTTATTATTCATGCTAGAATTGTATTAACCAGAAACATAATACATGTGTGAATACATAGACAAACATAGTGTCACTAGTATGCCTCTACTTGACTAGCTCGTTGATCAAAGATGGTTGAGTTTCCTAGCCATAGACATGAGTCATCATTTGATTAACGGGATCACATCATTAGGAGAATGGTGTGATTGACTTGACCCATTCCGTTAGCTTAGCACTTGATCGTTTAGTTTACTGCTATTGCTTTCTTCATGACTTATACTTGTTCCTATGACTATGAGATTATGCAACTCCCGATTACCCGAGGAACACTTTGTGTGCTACCAAAAGTCATAACATAACTGGGTGATTATAAAGGTGCTCTACAGGTGTCTCCGATGGTACTTGTTTTGTTGGCATAGATCGAGATTAGAATTTGTCACTCCGATTGTCGGAGAGGTATCTCTGGGCCCTCTCGGTAATGCACATCACTATAAGCCTTGCAAACAATGTGACTAATGATTTAGTTGCGGGATGATGCATTACGGAGCAAGTAAAGAGACTTGCCGGTAATGAGATTGATCTAGGTATTGATATACCGACGATCAAATCTCGGGCAAGTAACATACCGATGACAAAGGGAGCAACATATGTTGTTATGCGGCTTGACCGATAAAGATCTTCGTAGAATATGTAGGAACCAATATGAGCATCCAGGTTCCGCTATTTGTTATTGACCGGAGACGTGTCTCGGTCATGTCTACATAGTTCTCGAACCCGTAGGGTCCGCACGCTTAAAGTTCTGTGACGATCGGTATTATGAGTTTATATGTTTTGATGTACCGAAGGTAGTTCAGAGTCCCGGATATGATCGCGGACATGATGAGGAGTCTTGAAATGGTCGAGACATAAAGATTGATATATTAGAAGCCTATATTTGGACGTCGGAAGAGTTCCGGATGAAATCGGGATTTTACCGGAGTGCCGGAGGGGTTACCGGAACCCCCCGGGGGTTAATGGGCCTAGTTGGGCCCTAGTGGAGAGAGAGGGGGCCGGCCAGGGCAGGCCGCACGCCCCTTCCCCTCTGGTCTGAATTGGACTAGGAAGGGGGCGGCACCCCCCCCCCCCTTTCCTTCTCCTTGTCCCCCTTCCTTTCCCCCTCCTAGTAGGAGTAGGAAAGAGGGGAGTCCTACTCCTACTAGGAGGAGGACTCCTCCTCCTGGTGCGCCCTACAGGGCCGGCCGGCCTTCCCCCTTGCTCCTTTATATACGGGGGCAGGGGGCACCCTAGAACACACAAGTTGATCATTGATCTCTCCCAGCCGTGTGCGGTGCCAATCCACCTCGGTCATATCGTAGCAGTGCTTAGGGGAAGCCCTGCGACAGTAGTTTCATTAATATCGTCACCACTGTCGGTGTCAAAACCGGTAGATCTCAGGTAGGGGTCCTGAACTGCGCGTTTAAGGTCGATGGTAACAGGAGACAGGGGACACGATGTTTACCCAGGTTCGGGCCCTCTCTATGGAGGTAATACCCTACTTCCTGCTTGATTGATCTTGATGAATATGAGTATTACAAGAGTTGATCTACCACGAGATCGTAATGGCTAAATCCTAGAAGTCTAGCCTGTATGACTATGGTAATGAGTCTCTCCCTATTCGTACTAAGTCCTCCGGTTTATATAGAAACCGGGGAGATCTAGGGTTATATAGAGTCGGTTACATAGAAGGGAATCTTCATAATCGATCGCCAAGTTTGCCTTCCATGCCAAGGAGAGTCCAATCCGGACACGGGTACAGTCTTTGGCCTTCATGTCTTCACAGCCCACCCATCCGGCCCATGGATAACAGGCCGGGTGCCCGAGGACCCCTTAGTCCAGGACTCCCTTAGTAGCCCCTAAACCTGGCTTCAATGACGAGGAGTCCGGCGCGCAGATTGTCTTCGGCATTGCAAGGCGGGTTCCCCTTTCCGAACTCCAGGATGATCTTTAGACGCAATGACTGTATCTGGACCTGTAACACACACCACACAGAACCGCGGAGAGAATATAATACTTCCACGAGTCCAATCCGCTGACAATCTTTACAACATGACCTCATGTCTGCCCGGTCACAATTCCGAACCGTTTTTCTGTCACTCCACGTTTCGAGACGCGGTGGCCATTGGCACGTCTTGTCGAAGCAGAGATCGTGTCCCCTTATCGCGGGATTCTCATCAATACGGGCATGGGTAACCCAACCATGCTATTTTACATAGGCCTTGGGAATAGGCGAGTTTCGAGGCGAATGGGGAGGCATTCAATATTCACTGCCTTTATAAGGGGATAAGGATTCCCTTCTTCCCCTACACCTTCTCTCTTTTCTCCGCCCTTCCAATCTCGAGCTCCAGCGCCCACGTTCTCATCTCCTTTCCACTCGTGCTAGCACTTCAACCATGTCCGGATACGGAGGTCAGGGCAAGTGGATGACCTCCTCCGTTAAGGAGAAGGACATTACTGAGCTTTGGGCGGCCAAGTACTTGGCGAAGGAAATCGCCCACCGCCTTCCAGCCCAGGGACAAGTCGTCCCCACGCCGAAGCCCAACGAGAGGGTGGTATTCATCCCTCATTTCTTCCACGGACTAGGGTTTCCACTCCACCCCTTCGTCCGCGGGCTGATGTATTATTACGGGATAGATTTCCATGATCTGTCCCCGAATTCCTTCCTCAACATCTCGACATTTATCCTCGTGTGTGAGGCCTTCCTCCGCATCCTACCCCACTTCGGGCTATGGCTCAAAGTCTTCAACATGAAGCCGAAGGTGGTGGATGGCCAACACTTGGAGTGCGGAGGAGCCATGGCGAGTAAACTGTCCAACGTCTCCTGGCCGAAAGGCACTTTTGTGGAGACAGTAAAGGAGTGGCAGAAACAGTGGTTCTACATTACATAACCCCGCGGCACCGACTGGGCTGCAGGTGCCGAATTCAACCTAGGTGCCCCAATGCGGCTCACCTCCTGGGTCGAGAAGAGCCCGAACTGGTGTTCGCCAGACAAGCTGATAATGCTGCAGATGCACATTCAAAGCATGGTGGACAAGGACGTCAGACTTGTCGATGTAATTCAGGTGATGTTGGTTCGTCGAATCCTCCCGTGCCAGAGCCGAAGCCGTCCTCTATGGAAGATAAATCCAAAGAAGCACCATACCCTGAAGAGGATCTTTGCGACCACTCATGAGGGAGCCTGGAAATTGCTCTTCAAGGGCAACAAGAAACCACCGGCCACAGATTCAGACCGCGGGCACGACATTGACAACCCCGTCAGCGAGGTATGTTATTTTTTAACGCATCCTCTACTTGCTTGTTTCGAGGATGACGTCTGAGCTTTTAGCATCTGCTTTTTCAGGATTGGATGGAGAAGGCGAAGCGGATCCAGTGTCCGGCTCCGCTGCCTGAAGAACCGGTCATCCCGCGTTTGGCGAAGATGCTGGTGCCGGCACCATATAATGCGCTGGAGAAGAAGGCCAAGACGAAGGCCAAGGGGGCCAAAAGTGGCCCCCGTCGCAAGGGCGCTTCGGACATGATGTCCGAAGACAAAGAAGTCCATTCCTCCGAACCTGAGGACGATGACGAGGAAGAGGAGGAGGAGGAGGAGGAGACCCCTCCCCCTGCGGAGGGGAATAAGAAACGGCGGGCCTCCATGAATTTGGAGGCGGGAACGCCCAAGAAGGGGAAGGGCACCCCTGCGGTCAACACCGTGTGGGACGTCGACAGCAGTCCGGAGCGACGCCTCCGCACTAAGCCTCGGGCCGCATCGTAAGTATTATGACTCACGTATACAAGTGTACCCGACCTCTCATTTTTATTGTTTTGACGCGCTTAATTGTGCTATTGCAGTCCGGCCTGTGACAGCTTCCCACGATCCTCATCTGGAGGTTCGTTGGATCCGGCGGAAATGCCCAGTATGTCGCCGCCGCCCGCTTATTGCCCCGAGGCTAAGGACGACACAGAAGTGTTGTCCCGGAGGACCGCTCCGAGCCGGGGAGATGCCCAGGACGTTGTCCAGGAGGCACCGCAAGGCGAGACCTCCACTGCCGGACACATGGGGGAGCCGATCCCCATGGAGACTGGCGAGGAGGGACGTATTCAGTTCGGCCCTCAGCCGAATACGATTCCGGGGACCGATGTGGCTCCGGAATCCGGCGCGCGCCTTCCTTCGAAGGAGAGGGGTGCGCCTATTCCACCGACGGCCCCTGTCCAACCAGGGGCACCGGATAACCTGATGGAGGCGCTACGAGGCGCCTCCATTGTGGACGAGCATCATGTCCTTATGGGTGCGGTGATCGAGAAGGTTTAGTCCGCCAAGGGCAGACTAAATGAGGCCTGCAACGATTTGTTGACAGGTTTTGAGGTAAGTCACGTAGAAAGAGAACACCCTGTGCTGACAGTAGCCCCTGAGACACTGTCCAGTGTTCGGAAAGAAAGGCCGGACAGAGGATCAACCCTTTGTAGGAGACTAACTTGATATGTGTAAATAAGCAGGCATCGTTGTTGGCCACGACCTCGCATGCTGCCAAAGTCTCTGAACTGAAGCAGAGGCTGGAGCAAGCCGAGAACGAGCTCGACGAGGTGAAGACTCAGCTCCAGGAGAAGCAAGGTGTGTAATGACCTGCTGTGTATTCGGAAAGAATAAGTGGTGTGTATTGACCAGAGTGTCATAATATGTGTAGGAGCAACGACCGAGGTCGAGGCCCTAAAAAATGCCCTGGCCGAAGCCGAGGGGAAGGTTGTCCAGCAGCAAGCCGCCCGTAAGAAGCTCAAGGCCCGTGTCGACGAGGTCCAGAAGGAGCTCTAGGACGCGGTGAATAAGTATGAGGCCTTGGAGCATGATGCGCCGGTACGGGAGGCCGAACTCGCCAAGGCTCGTCAGAGCGCGAAGGACGCACAGAACGAGGCCCAGGACGTCCTCAAAGAGATCCAGGAGGCTAAGAAGATCGCGGCGGGTAAGGCATTTAACATGCAAAGTAAGTATGTAGAGAGGAAGTACCTTTTACTAACACGGATTCGGAGTTGCCCAGGGGCTTTTGCGGATCTACCACGCAGCGTGTACGATGCGGTGGAGTTCTTCCGAGCCAAAGAAGGGACCTCAATGGAGAATCTGTTCTGGACGCAGTACGCTGTGCCAGAACATCCGGTGCCCTTTACCGATCAGCTAAAACAGCTGGTCGAGCTGCACAGGGTGGCTGAACTGGCCATGAAGGATTTAATAATCCGGCTGTGGTGGGCCGAGGCGATACCCAGCAGTTATTTTGGCCTCGTGAAGCGGGTGGTGGAATTCTGTCCGCGGCTAGACATCGCCAAGCGATCAGTCTGCATCAAAGGTGCACACATGGCTTTCTCCCGTTGCAAGATGTGGTGGGCAAAGATGGACGCCGTCGAGGTGGCCAGGGGGCCGCTAGAGGGCAAGGAGCACCGCACACCCGAGCGATATTTTGTGGATGTCCTCGAAGGGTCTCGACTTGCAGCAGCGTAGTGTGGGCAGGACATTGTTTTCGACTGAACACACTCGTGTTTTGTCCTTGCCTTGTATGATAAAAACAAAGCCGGTTTGTAATATAATACTTATTATGTTTTAATTATTTCCTCCTGTGCGGCCGTGTTGTATGGAATCTGAGGGTTGGCCAGTCGTCAGCTTCTGCCCTCACGTAGGTAGTACGGAGGTGTTCAGGATGGGATCTAAACAATCTTTATCCAATTATATGGTCCTTGAAGGAGTTGTTTAGCGCAACCAACCAGGAAATCATACTATGCGGCTTAAACACCCTCACTTAGCCATAGGAGTTTTATAATAAAACATGGGCGTAGCCCCTAGTATATGAAACAGAGTGCTGTCCACGTCTGATCGGGAAGTACCGATCCTTCACGAAATTCGAAAAAATCTCCAACGATTTGTGACCTCCAAACAGCTGACCGGCTCTTGCCGCATCATGACAGTCAATTTTCGGCTTTCTCTACTGAGGTGCTCATCTGGTTTAGACCAGCGCACAATTGCAGTAGTTCTCCCTTTACTACCCTAGCCGATGGCGGAACGTAGGGTAGCAAGCATAGGAGCCGGGCAACCCAACTATTGGCCACAGACATGATTCGGAGCCAATGCATATAATGCTAAATTTGGGGTGCCGAACTTATCTATAAGAAGTGTTCGGACTTTGCTGCTGTATTATGGGGCGATGGGGAGCCCCTGGCGAATATGAAACGTGCCAAAGTGCACGGGTGCGAGAATATAAGTAACTAATGGCAAAGGAAAACGGAACAAGAGCAGAGGTAATATCTGGGGCCCCTTAACTTGGGCCGTGAGTTGTTTCCATTAAAGTCGGGTTAATGCGTCAAAGTGCATTTTTGCAAATAGTGCAAGAAGCAACCGGCTATTTAACATACCATAACCAAAGGAGACCTGCATTTGGGTACTGGAAAATAGGTAGAGTGATTGTTGGATTGTCCTCTAGGGCTTCCCCTGTATGCCTGTGCTCTGTGCCAATCTGGTGTGCTTGTCCATTGACAGGACCAATAATCAGGCCGTCAGAGGAGGCCTGTATAAAAGAGACCTAAAAAAGAAAAAGAAAATAGTGAAGTTATATGGGAGCCTGTGATCGGTCTAGCCGAACTGTGGGTCACGAGCTAGTTGTGCCTTCGTCGATGCTGATGGAATTTTAACTGCGTAGTTATGTACGCGTGGTGAGAATGCCACTACCTCATTGGGACTGGGACGGAGGCCGAACTACTAATCGAGCTCTGGACGAGCTGAGTTGTCCTGTTGCAGTGTAGTCCGGACCCTCTTAATAATGTCCAGGGGCTCGGCAGCCGGATTATGTTTCTTCTTGGGAAGGCCGCTCTATACCTCTGCTGCTAGGGCGGCGGTGTGCTCTTCCGTACGGAGGGAGCGCTCCGTGTTTCCATTGACTGTTATGACGCCGCGTGGACCGGGCATCTTGAGCTTGAGATAAGCGTAGTGTGGCACCGTGTATGAATCTAGCAAACGCGGTTCGTCCGAGCGGTGCGTGGTAGCTGCTGCGGAAGGGGACGATATCGAAGATTAACTCTTCGCATCGGAAGTTGTCCGGGGAACCGAAGACAACCTCCAGTGTGATTGAGCCCGTATAACGGGCCTCTACACCTGGTATGACTCCTTTAAAGGTAGAATTTGTGGGTTTGATCCGCGAGGGATTAATGCCCATTTTATGCACTGTATCCTGATAGAGCAGGTTGAGGCTGCCACCACCGTCCATTAGGACTCGTGTTAGGTGAAATCCGTCGATGATTGGGTCGAGAACCAGTGCGGAAGAACCGCCGTGATGGATACTAGTTGGATGATCTCGACGATCAAAGGAGATCGGGAATGAGGACCATGGGTTGAATTTGGGGGCGACTGGCTCTACCGCGTAGACGTCCCTGAGTGCGCGCTTGTGCTCCCTTTTGGGAATGTGTGTAGCATATATCATGTTCACCATTTTGACTTGAGGGGGAAACTTCTTCTGCCCCCCAGTGTTCGGCTGCCGGGGCTCTTCGTCATCGTCCTCACTGTGTGATCCCTTTTCTTTGTTCTCGGCGTTTAGCTTGCCAGCCTATTTAAAAACCCAACAATTTCTGTTGGTATGATTGGCTTGTTTGTTTGGGGTGCCGTGTATCTAGCATGGACGGTCCAGTATGCGGTCCAAGCTGGATGGTCCCTCACTGTTCCTTTTGTAGGGCTTCTTTCATTGGCCGGACTTGGAGCCACTGAATCCGACGTGAACCGTAGTGTCATCGGTGTTATCGCCATTGCTTCGGTGTTTGTGTCTATTGTGCCGGAGCTTGCTGGTGCTGTTTCTGGCCTCGGAGGGGCCTGCCTCACTGGTTGTGGTTTTGCTACGAGTCAGCCAGCTATCCTCACCTGCGCAAAAGCGGGTCATGAGCGCCGTGAGGGCTGCCATGGATTTCGGCTTTTCTTGGCCGAGGTGGCGGGCGAGCCATTCATCCGGACAGTCAACGATCTAGTTCTTTTTGGTTAGGAACCTAGTCCAGAATTTTCTGGCTGATTCTCCAGGTTGTTGAACTATATGACTTAAGTCATCGGCGTCTGGTGGCCGGACATAAGTGCCTTGGAAGTTGTCAAGAAAAGCTTCTTCCAAGTCCTCCCAGCTACCGATGGAATTTTCAGGCAGGCTATTTAACTAGTGTCTAGATGGCCCTTTTAGTTTTAGTGGGAGCTATTTGATAGCATGGAGGTCATCTCCGCGAGCCATGTGGATATGGAGGATAAAATCCTCGATCCATACAGCGGGGTCTGTTGTCCCATCATATGATTCGATGTTTACGGGTTTAAACCCTTCTGGGAATTCATGATCCATTACTTCGTCAGTGAAGCAAAGAGGGTGTGCGGCGCCTCTATATCGGGCGACATCGCGACGTAGCTCCGATGGAGTCTGTCTGCGGAGTTCGGCCCGGATGGGACTAGGTTTGTCACGTTCGAATAGATAGCCATCGTTGCGTGTCAAGGCTCGTCCTCGTGATCCATAGATCGATCTTGTATGTCCTGCTCTGCTGTCCAAGTCATGCCGAAGGTCATACGTGTGACCCCGAGCTGTTTTGTCTCTGTTTTTACGAGGCGGAGGGGCAGGCTGCCGCTCGGCCTGAGTTGCCGCTTTATCCCGAACGCGGGGCGGTCGGTCCGCTGCATTGTCCCGACCACGTGGTGGTCGTTCCGCATTGCGCGAGGGAGATATGGGCTCCGGCGCCTCTTCATCGAACTGAGGTAGCAGTCTGTGTTTCGGGTAGCTCTTGGTTGGGCGCTTGAGGCTGTATTCTTCGTCTGCCAGGACATCAGTCCTTCTGTCGACGAGCAGATCTTGTTCAGCTTGAAGCTGCTGCTGTTTCTTTTTCAGGCTCCTTGTAGTGGCTATTAGGTGGTGCTTAAAGCGCTCCTGCTCGAGGGGTTCCTCAGGCACGATAAATTCCTCTTTGTCGAGGCTCACCTCCTCCTCGGAGAGCGGATGATAGCTACAGTCCTCTGAGTCTTCATTTAAGGCCTGTTCATCAGGGCTGACTTGCCCACCTTCCTGATTGTCCTGTTCGACGGTTTGTTCGTCGAGGTCTTCAACATCCTCGGCACTGTTTGGGATGTTGTCGTCTCCTGTGACGGTGTTGATGTCCCTGCTGCGGCGTGGTTTAGAGCGGCGCCGCTGATGCCGGCGCTTTGGTTGTGTCTTAGAGGGGTGATCCTCCTTTGCTGGGTTTTCTTTGTCATCACCAATATTACCCTTTGGTGTGTCCACCATTTATACGTCATATGAGGAGGTGGCCGTCCATCGTCTGGTGAACGGCGTGGTTTGAGCCTCCTCTTCTCCGGCATTGTTATCCATACCGTCGATGTCTTCGGAGTCATAATCGAGTGTGTCGGTTAAGTCATCGACGGTGGCTATGAAGTGGGTGGTGGGTGGGAAACAAAATTCCCCATCATCGGCCTCCAGTTCGAGCCAGAGATAATTCGGTCGTCAGTCCTCTGCCAAGGACAGGTTCTTTAATGAGTTTAGTACATAGCCCAAGGGCGAGTGTCGAAAGATGTCTGCGGCGCTGAACTCGAAAATCGATAACCGATCCCGCTCGGTGTTCACAGATGCACGCGGTTCAGAACTTTCAACCGGAAACAAGTCCGGAGTCCCGTTGACACAGATATTGCATGAGGCTAAGTCTGTGTGCGGCTCCAACGCTGCGGAATCTGTGGCCTCAGATGGCGCAATCGGCTCCGGATCTAAGGCCAAAGCAGTTACAGGAACCATCTCCTGGGTGTGGTCCGATGACAGATTTAAGTCATGTTCATCGGGGTGAGCGATCGCCGCGGTCTCAAATCCGGTGAAGATCAAGTCTCCACGGATGTCCGCAATGTAATTCAAGCTTCCAAATCTGACCTCATGGCCAGGGGCGTAGCTATCGATCTGCTCCAAATGGCCAAGCGAGTTGGCCCGCAGTACGAAGCCGCCGAACACAAAGATCTGTCCAGGGAGGAAGGTTTCCTCTTGGACAGCATTGCTATGGACGATTGAAGGAGCCATCAAAACCTATTGAGGACGGCACAGTGGAACTCTCAATGAAAGCAACAATGTCGGTGTCAAAACCGGTGGATCTCGGGTAGGGGGTCCCGAACTATGCGTCTAAGGTCGATGGTAACAGGAGACAGGGGACACGATGTTTACCCAGGTTCGGGCCCTCTCTATGGAGGTAATACCCTACTTCCTGCTTGATTGATCTTGATGAATATGAGTATTACAAGAGTTGATCCACAAGATCGTAATGGCTAAACCCTAGAAGTCTAGCGTGTATGACTATGGTAATGAGTCTCTCCCTATTCGGACTAAGTCCTCTGGTTTATATAGACACCGGGGAGATCTAGGGTTACTGTAACGCCCCGGATTCAATGCGCCAGGTGTCCGCCAGTTATTCGCCGTTGCTGCCATGTCATTTGCTTGCATGTTGCACTTCGCCATGTCATCATATGCATTTCATATCATGTCATCATGTGCATTTCATTTTGCATACGTGTTCGTCTCATGCATCCGAGCATTTTCCCAGTTGTCCGTTTTGCCATCCGGCACTCCTATGTTCCCCGGCGTCCCCTTTTGTCTCTTTTCGTGTGCGGGTATTAAACTTTCTCGGAATGGCCCGAGGCTTGCCAAGCGGCTTGGTATAGCACCGGTAGACCGCCTGTCAAATTTCGTGTCATTTGGAGGTCGTTTGATACTCCAACGGTTAACCGGGTAACCGTAGAGGCCTCTTTCGTGTGCAGCCCAACACCCCTTCCAAAGTGGCCCAAAACCCAGCAAACTCCCCTCCATGCTCTCGGTCGTTCGATCACGATCGCGTGGCCGAAAACCGCTCCTCATTTGGACTCTCCTAGCTCCCTCTACCTATAAATATGTCTTCCTCCCCGAAATCCCGGTCTAAACCCTAGTCTCCACCTCCCTCTCGCCCGGCGGACATGTCCGCGCCCGCCGGACGAATCCCGCCGCCACGCCCAGCCAACCAGGTCGCGCCACCTGTCCTCCGCCGCTGTCCCCGCGCTGCCGGCCCGCGGAGCCCATCCGGGGCCCGCGCGGGCCCAGATCCCGCCGCCGCCTGGCCCGTCCCCGCCGCCGCGGCCCACGCCCCGCGTCGGCGCCCTCCGCCGCCCAGCCCGCCTCCGGCCGGCGAGACGCCGAAGCTTGCCGGCTCTGCCCCACCGCCGGTCGCCCCGATCCGGCGCCCCCCGGCCCCGCGTCGCCCGCGCCCGAGCGCGCCTCGTGCCCCGCTGCCCGTCCATCTCCGCGCCGCCCGCGCCGCTCGGCCGGCCGCGCCTCGCCCGCGCCGGCGACCCCGCGCCCTCGCCGCCGTCTTCCGACCCCGCCGACGCAGCGCCGCCCTCCGGCGACCTTCGCCTCCGGTCGCGCGCCCCGCCGCCTCCTCCTCATTCCCGGCCAGATCCGGCGAGGGTCCGACCGGATCTCGCTGCCCCGGCCATCTCCGTCCTCCGACGACCCGCTCCGGCGATGAACCTCGAAGTCCGAGCCGCCCCGGATCAGATCTGCCCACGGTTGACTTCTTCTCCCCCCTGTTTTTTCCACTGTCATATTCTGCCTTTAATTTTCTTGCATCTTCATTGCATCACATCTCTGCATCCGTAGCTCCATTTTGTGCGTGTAATATGTCAAATTGTTCGCCTCGACGAGTACTTTATTTCATTCCATTGCATCATTTTCATTTGAGTCCATCTTGATGCCCGAAATGCTGTTGAAAGAGTGCATGTTGATGTTAATCTGCTGAAACTGTTATAACTTGCTCATTTGTCATTTTTGCCATGATTGATGTGCGCATCCTATGAGGTTGATGTCTTCATGTGTTTTGATCTATGCCATGCCATCTTTCCAGGGGTGTATGCCATGTATTTTTGTGATCAATGTGGTGACTAGCACAAGCATGCAAACTAGGCATCGTGATGTTGCTGATTTTACTCCCTGTTCTGCTATTATTTTGATGCCATGTAAACTTGATGCTACAGAGAGATCCATGCATATTTTGAGATACTTCAGTAAGGGTGTTTTGAACATATGGTTATTGTCTATCCATTCATGCCCTTGTTTGCAATTATGGAGTAGTCTAGCATGTCATTTTTGTGCTCTACTTTTGCTTCAAAATGTTTCTTGGCAGATTGTTTACTTGTTATTCAATTTAGCCAAGGTTGCTATAGTTGATCCTTGCATGCTATGGACTTGT
Organism: Triticum timopheevii; assembly: GCA_963921465.1. Taxonomy (NCBI): domain Eukaryota; kingdom Viridiplantae; phylum Streptophyta; class Magnoliopsida; order Poales; family Poaceae; genus Triticum; species Triticum timopheevii. The sequence continues at coordinate 115,361,466 of OY997270.1, forward strand.
TCTTGCCTTAGTTGGTTACATAAACATGTCTTATTGATGATGATATGCTTATCTTGTCATTCAATGGCTTGTGGTGAGTGAATCGAGCTTGTTAAGTAGTGTACTTGCTGTTGCTGTTTTGCTAGGTTGAATCTGTTATTTGGTGATGCTATGTAAACATGTGGCTACTAATCATTCTATGCATAATCTGGAGATGTCCTATAAACATGTTTTGATCTACATGTCATGCTATATCCATCCATGCCCCTGGTTGCATTTATAGCTTGCTGTAGATTGTTCATATCTTGCTCCAAAGTTGCTTGATGATGTTGCTGTCAGCCTGTTAACATTAAGTTCAATGTTTCCATGATTGTTTGCTAGTGATCCATGCACCCTATGACCTTGCTCTTGCCATGCCTAGCTTCATAAATATGTCTTATTACTGTTGGTTGCCTTGCCATGCCATGTATTGCTCTGTCGTGAGTGGTTCAAGCTCACCAACATGCCTACTTATTATTATTCCTGCCATGTATGAATCTGTAATATAATTTGTCATGTTTACATGTGTGCCATCATATTTTCTATGCCTTTTTGGCTCATGGTCAGTAAGGGTCTTTTGATCTATGCAATTAGTAGATTCATGCCATGCCTTTGTTTGCCATGATAAGTTCCTGTAACATGTTGTTTGATAGCTCTAAACATTGCAACCTGATATTATTTCTGCTAAAGTCTGAAACTGTTATTATTTGCAATCTTTCCATGTCCTTTTGAGCATGTTCTAGTGATTTCTGGAGATAGCTCAGTGTTCATGTTTTGTTATGCTTTACCAGTACTTCATGCCCATGCCTTTTGTTATTATGTTGGGGTGCGGTAGCATGTTGTTTTGATGCTTGCAAGATGCCTAGTTGCTGTTATGGACAGATTGTTGTTATGACTTATATAGAGTGTGTGTGTTGAACCGTTGCTCCGTTTTGAGTGTGCTCTATATGAAACTTGCTAGATTTTGCATGTAGCTTCATATTATCATGTTGCATCCTTGTTTTGGTGTGTTTGCTTGATGTTTGGGGTGCATTTTGCATCAATGTCATGCTTAACTTGTTTTGCTCATATCTTCTAGACCGTAGCTCCGAACTAAATGAACTTTATATGTAACTTGACTAGAATCTCGTGTAGATCATCTTGGTGCATCTTAACTTGCTGTTTAACAACTTGAACATAAGGTTTATTCAGATATGGACCAATTTCGAAATATGCATATGAGGACTTACCGGAATTGTTATATGTTGTTCCCGGCCTCATTTAAACTTGCCTTGATGTGTTGTTCTTGTATGCATCATCTCTTGCCATGAGTAGCTTCATGTAGCTTTGTCATGCATCATGCTTGTTGTGCATCATATCTTGTCCATGTGTGGTGTGTTTACCATGTGTGCTTCTTTTCGATAGTTCCCGTTTCGTTGCGATCGTGAGGATTCGTTCGTCTACGTGTGGTTCGTCTTCGTGGCTTCATCTTCTTCATGGACTCGTTCTTCTTCCTAGCGGGATTTCAGGCAAGATGACCGTTACCCTGGATCTCACTACTATCAAATATATGCTAGTTGTTTCGCTCTATCGCTATGCTGCGCTTCCTATCACTTGTTCTTCAAGCCTCCCAAATTGCCATGAACCTCTAACCTTTGACACCCTTCCTAGCAAACCATTGCTTGGCTATGTTACCGCTTTTGCTCAGCCCCTCTTATAGCGTTGCTAGTTGCAGGTGAAGTTGAAGGTTTCTCCATGGTGGACAGGGTTTTTGGTTGGGATATCACAATATCTCTTATATTATTAATGCATATATATACTTGGTAAAGGGTGGAATTCTCGGCCTTATGCCTGGTGTTTTGTTCCACTCTTGCCGCCCTAGTTTCCGTCATACCGGTGTTATGTTCCCGGATTTTGCGTTCCTTACGTGGTCGGGTGATTTATGGGACCCCCCTGACAGTTCGCTTTGAATAAAACTCCTCCAGCAAGGCCCAACCTTGGTTTTACCATTTGCCTCACCACCACCTACTTTTCCCTTGGGAGTCGCTCTCTCGAGGGTCATCTTTATTTTAGCCCCCCCCCCCCCGGGCCAGTGCTTGTCTAAGTGCTGGTCCGAACCGAGTAGACTGCGGGGCCCCCTCAGGGAAACTCAAGGTCTAGTTTTACTCGTAGGATGTCTCATCCGGTGTTGCCCTGAGAACGAGATATGTGCAGCTCCTATCGGGATTGTCGGCGCATCGGGCGGCTTTGCTGGTCTTGTTTTACCATTGTCGAAATGTCTTGTAAACCGGGATTCTGAGACTGATCGGGTCTTCCTGGGAGAAGGTCTATTCCTTCGTTGATCGCGAGAGCTTGTCATGGGCTAAGTTGCGACAACCCTGCAGGGTTTAAACTTTCGAGAGCCGTGCCCGCGGTTATGTGGTAGATGGGAATTTGTTAATGTCCGGTTGTAGATAACTTGACACCAGATCCGAATTAAAACGCATCAACCGCGTGTGTAGCCGTGATGGTCTCTTCTCGGCGGAGTCCGGGAAGTGAACACGGTTTCTGTGTTATCTTTGACGTAAGTAGGAGTTCAGGATCACCTCTTGATCATTACCAGTTGACGATCGTTCCTTTGCTCCTCTTCTCGCTCTCATTTGCATATGTTAGCCACCATATCATGCTTAGTCGCGGCTGCAACCTCACCACTTTACCCCTTCCTTTCCCATTAAGCTTTGCTAGTCTTGATACCCATGGTAATGGGATTGCTGAGTCCTCGTGGCTCATAGATTACTACAACAACAGTTGCAGGTACAGGTTATGCGATGATCCTGACGCGAGAGCGATGCTTGCTTGTTTTGGAGTTCTTCTTCTGCTTCTTCTTCGATCAGGGGATAGGTTCCAGGTCGGCAACCTGGGCTAGCAGGGTGGATATTGTTTGAGTTTCTATTTATGATTCATCTGTAGTCGGACGTTGTTCTTGTATGTTGTATTCTTGTGACATTGTATGTATTGGATGTATTCCCACTATTATGTAATGTTGATGTAATGATATCCACCTTGCAATAGCGTCTTCAAGATGCGCTTCTATCCTTGGTGGGACCTTCGAGTTCCTTTAGGATAGGGTCGCATCTTGGGCGTGACAAGTTGGTATCAGAGCCTCGACTGACCTTAGGAGCCCCCTTGATTGATCGTGTAGTTTGGCCGTTGTTGAGTCTAGAAGAAAACTATTTTCTGAGTCTAGTTATATCGGAGAGTAGGAATTCTTTTTACTCCTCAGCCCCTCCGTCGCTCTGGTGAGGAATCTTGACGTAAGTGTTTTGAATTACTCCTCTTCCCCTTCAAATTTTCTTTAGGTTCACGCAGTTAGTTTTTCGTTCGTTGGTTCTCAACTCTTTTCATCCGGTGCATTTCTCGTCAAGTCGACTCGAACCTCTTCATCTTTGAGTTCAATCCTCGGTTGTTTTTTTCCCACCCGCGCTCCCTTCTTCTTCTTGGAACCAGTGTCTGTAATCGAGTATCCATCCTACTCGTGCGAAGTCTTTGCTTTCTTCCCTCAATTATTTCAACCGGTGTTTTCTCTTCAAGTTATTCGTCGGTTTCCCCTTCCAAGTTGCCTTTGTTTTTCCCGCCCTCCCACCCTTTTTCTTCCCGGAGTCTGACTCTCTCTCGACCATCTATTTCATTCGCTCGGAGCCTCTTCAGTCTTCCCTCAATTATCTCAACCGGTGAATTCTCGTCTCGTTCGTCATTCTTCATCCCTTTCTTTTCCGGTGGATTCGATTCAAGTTTTCTGGGTTGATCACATTCTTTTCCGTAGCTCAAGTGTTCTATCTGCTCGTATGCCCTCGCCAGTTTATCCTTCCGGAGTGCTCAAGATATCTCAGGAGATTCATCTGTGTTCCAATTAATTCGAGGTGGTCACCTCATTCAAATATTTCAATTGTTCCGGTGCATCATCTATCTGTTCAACATCCTTTCCAACGGTGTTTTCTTTTAGTGGGCCCTAACCCACAGGTCTTTTCCCAGGATCTTACCTGACTCTTCTAATGCTTCCGGAGTTATTCACAATTCTTTTCAAGGGTGACGTAAGAATGGATTCCATCAGTCACATGCTTTCTCCAAGATCGTTGTCAAACTCTTCTCATTGTTGGCTCAACCTCTTCGCTTTTCATTCTCCCGGAGTATCGCAGTAATTTTGATGGTTTTCTCATCGTCATTTGAAGACCGAAGAAGAGTTGTTCCTCTATATCTTGTCCGTTCTCTCGAAGATTCGTGGTTCTAGATTTGTGTTACCCTCTCGAATTATTCCGTTTGTCAGATATTCTTTCTTACCCATCCAGAGTATTTCAGGAGTTGTTTTCCCATTTCTTTTCAACGGAGGCCATCATTCCAGTTATCGTTCTCTATTTATCCCGGTGCTTTGTTCAAGTGTTCTTTAATCAGCTCATGATCTCTTTGTTCTTTTGCATCTAAATCCCCTCAATCATATTTGTTCTTCTAATTCTTCCCGGTGATTCATTCTCTTTCATCAGTCATTTCCAAATTCTTACGGTGGTTCGTTCAAGATTCTTTTCCTTGTTTATCATATTAATTCATTCGATCTTTCCAATCCTACCGGTGGTTCAAGAAGACTTTCTCAAATTTTGTGCTATGTTCCCCTTAATCCTTTTCAAGAAGAATAAGTAGTATGCAAAATCCATTTGTCATCAATTTAATTTGATGAAGGATAAGCATACAATAAATCTTATTCTTATTTCATCCAAGTGAGTAATCCTTCCCTTTAGAGTTTGTTCTTGATGAATAAATTCTAGTTCCAAGTGTTTTCATCTTTTCTTTTCCGGAGTTCGAATTTTCTCGGCCATTTCGTCGGTACCTCCATCTAATTCATCGTGAGATTGTATCTTATTTCTTTTTCATCCTTCATTCTATCTCATCATCCTTTTGTCACCGGAGTTCTTCATGGCGATTCTTCATGATTTAATTCATTCTTCAAGAGTTCATCAAGTATAATTCCATCCTCTCAAGTTCTTGTTCTAATCATTCCTTTTTCAGCCGGAGTGCTGCCTAAATCGTTTCAGTCTTATTCGTTTCTTTTCTCATTCTAACCACTCCGGTTAGAACGAGTGATTTCATAGTCTATCTGATTCCGTGAGTTTTCGATTCTCGTCATTCTCGTTGTTCCTCTCTTCTCGAATGTTCTTGATTCTTTGCTTCCTCTCTTGAGTTCTTGCTTCACCTCATCATTTTTTCCCTTCCGTCTCGGTCCTAAGATCTCGGGACGAGATCTCTTGTTAGTGGAGGAGTGTTGTAACGCCCCGGATTCGATGCGCCAGGTGTCCGCCAGTTATTCGCCGTTGTTGCCATGTCATTTGCTGGCGTATTGCACTTCGCCATGTCATCATATGCATTTCATATCATGTCATCATGTGCATTTCATTTTGCATACGTGTTCGTCTCATGCATCCGAGCTTTTTCCCCGTTGTCCGTTTTGCCATCCGGCACTCCTATGTTCCCCGGCGTCCCCTTTTGTCTCTTTTCGTGTGCGGGTATTAAACTTTCTCGGAATGGCCCGAGGTTTGCCAAGCGGCTTGGTATAGCACCGGTAGACCGCATGTCAAGTTTCGTGCCATTTGGAGGTCGTTTGATACTCCAACGGTTAACCGGGTAACCGTAGAGGCCTCTTTCGTGTGCAGCCCAACACCCCTTCCAAAGTGGCCCAAAACCCAGCAAACTCCCCTCCATGCTCTCAGTCGTTCGATCACGATCGCATGGCCAAAAACCGCTCCTCATTTGGACTCTCCTAGCTCCCTCTACCTATAAATATGTCTTCCTCCCCGAAATCCCGGTCTAAACCCTAGTCTCCACCTCCGTCTCGCCCGGCGGACATGTCCGCGCCCGCCGGACGAATCCCGCCGCCGCGCCCAGCCAACCAGGTCGCGCCACCTGTCCTCCGCCGCCGTCCCCGCGCCGCCGGCCCGCAGAGCCCATCCGGGGCCCGCGCGGGCCCAGATCCCGCCGCTGCCTGGCCCGTCCCCGCCGCCGCGGCCCGCGCCCCGCGTCGGCGCCCTCCGCCGCCCAGCCCGCCTCCGGCCGGCGAGCCGCCGGAGCTTGCCGGCTCTGTGCCGCCGCTGGTCGCCCCGATCCGGCGCCGCCCGGCCCCGCGTCGCCCGCGCCTGAGCGCGCCTCGTGCCCCGCCGCCCGTCCATCTCCGCGCCGCTCGGCCGGCCGCGCCTCACCCGCGCCGGCGACCCCGCGCCCTCGCCGTCGTCCGCCGACCCCGCCGGCGCAGCGCCTCCCTCCGGCGACCTTCGCCTCCAGTCGCGCGCCCCGCCGCCTCCTCCTCATTCCTGGCCAGATCCGGCGAGGGTCCGATCGGATCTCGCCGCCCCGTCCATCTCCGTCCTCCGACGACCCGCTCTGGCGACGAACCTCGAAGTCCGAGCCGCCCCGAATCAGATCTGCCCACGGTTGACTTCTCCTTCTCCCCCCTGTTTTTTCCACTAAGTCATATTATGCCTTTAATTTTGTTGCATCTTCATTGCATCACATCTCTGCATCCGTAGCTCCATTTTGTGCGTGTAATATGTCAAATTGTTTGCCTCGACGAGTACTTCATTTCTTTCCATTGCATCATTTTCATTTGAGTCCATCTTGATGCCCGAAATGCTGTTGGAAGAGTGCATATTGATGTTAATCTGCTGAAACTGTTATAACTTGCTCATTTGTCATTTTTGCCATGATTGATGTGTGCATCCTATGAGGTTGATGTCTTCATGTGTTTTGATCTATGCCATGCCATCTTTCCAGGGGTGTATGCCATGTATTTTTGTGATCAATGTGGTGACTAGCACAAGCATGCAAACTAGGCATCGTGATGTTGCTGATTTTAGTCCCTGTTCTGCTGTTATTTTGATGCCATGTAAACTTGATGCTACAGAGAGATCCATGCATATTTTGAGATACTTCAGTAAGGGTGTTTTGAACATATGGTTATTGTCTATCCATTCATGCCCTTGTTTGCAATTATGGAGTAGTCTAGCATGTCATTTTTGTGCTCTACTTTTGCTTCAAAATGTTTCCTGGCAGATTGTTTACTTGTTATTCAATTTAGCCAAGGTTGCTATAGTTGATCCTTGCATGATATGGACTTGTTCTTGCCTTGGTTGGTTACATAAACATGTCTTCTTAATGATGATATGCTTATCTTGTCATTCAATGGCTTGTGGTGAGTGAATCGAGCTTGTTAAGTAGTGTACTTGCTGTTGCTGTTTTGCTAGGCTGAATCTGTTATTTGGTGATGCTATGTAAACATGTGGCTACTAATCATTCTATGCATAATATGGAGATGTCCTATAAACATGTTTTGATCTACATGTCATGCTCTATCCATACATGCCCCTGGTTGCATTTATAGCTTGTTGTAGATTGTTCATATCTTGCTCCAAAGTTGCTTGATGATGTTGCCGTCAGCCTGTTAACATTAAGTTCAATGTTTCCATGATGGTTTGCTAGTGATCCATGCACCCTATGACCTTGCTCTTGCCATACCTAGCTTCATAAATATGTCTTATTATTGTTGGTTGCCTTGCCATGCCATGTATTGCTCTGTGGTGAGTGGTTCAAGCTCACCAACATGCCTACTTATTATTGTTCCTGCCATGTATGAATCTGTAATATAATTTGTCATGTTTACATGCGTGCCATCATATTTTCTATGCCTTTTTGGCTCATGGTCAGTAAGGGTCTTTTGATCTATGCAATTAGTAGATTCATGCCATGCCTTTGTTTGCCATGATAAGTTCCTGTAACATGTTGTTTGATAGCTCTAAACATTGCAACCTGATATTATTTCTGCTAAAGTCTGAAACTGTTATTATTTGCAATCTTCCCATGTCCTTTTGAGCATGTTCTAGTGATTTCTGGAGATAGCTCAGTGTTCATGTTTTATTATGCTTTACCAGTACTTCATGCCCATGCCTTTTCTTATTATGTTGGGGTGTTGTAGCATGTTGTTTTGATGCTTGCAAGATGCCTAGTTGCTGTTATGGACAGATTGTTGTTATGACTTGTATAGAGTGTGTGTGTTGAACCGTTGCTCCGTTTTGAGTGTGCTCTATATGAAACTTGCTTGATTTTGCATGTAGCTTCATATTATCATGTTGCATCCTTATTTTGGTGTGTTTGCTTGATGTTTGGGGTGCATTTTGCATCAATGCCATGCTTAACTTGTTTTGCTCATATCTTCTAGACCGTAGCTCCGAACTAAATGAACTTTATATGTAACTTGACTAGAATCTCGTGTAGATCATCTTGGTGCATCTTAACTTGCTGTTTAACAACTTGAACATAAGGTTTATTCAGATCTGGACCAATTTCTAAATATGCATATGAGGACTTTCCGGAATTGTTATATGTTGTTCCCGGCCTCATTTAAACTTGCCTTGATGTGTTGTTCTTGTATGCATCATCTCTTGCCATGAGTAGCTTCATGTAGCTTTGTCATGCATCATGCTTATTGTGCATCATGTCTTGTCCATGTGTGGTGTGTTTACCATGTTATGTGCTTCTTTTCGATAGTTCCCGTTTCGTTGCGATCGTGAGGATTCGTTCGTCTACGTGTGGTTCGTCTTCGTGGCTTCATCTTCTTCATGGACTCGTTCTTCTTCCTAGCAGGATTTCAGGCAAGATGACCGTTACCCTGGATCTCACTACTATCATTGCTATGCTAGTTGTTTCGCTCTATCGCTATGTTGCGCTTCCTATCACTTGTTCTTCAAGCCTCCCAAATTGCCATGAACCTCTAACCTTTGACACCCTTCCTAGCAAACCGTTGCTTGGCTATGTTACCGCTTTTGCTCAGCCCCTCTTATAGCGTTGCTAGTTACAGGTGAAGTTGAAGATTTCTCCATGGTGGACAGGGTTTTTGGTTGGGATATCACAATATCTCTTATATTATTAATGCATCTATATACTTGGTAAAGGGTGGAAGGCTCGGCCTTATGCCTGGTGTTTTGTTCCACTCTTGCCGCCCTAATTTCCGTCATACCGGTGTTATGTTCCCGGATTTTGCGTTCCTTACGCGGTCGGGTGATTTATGGGACCCCTTGACAGTTCGCTTTGAATAAAACTCCTCCAGCAAGGCCCAACCTTGGTTTTACCATTTGCCTCACCACCACCTACTTTTCCCTTGGGAGTCGCTCTCTCGAGGGTCATCTTTATTTTAGCCCCCCCCCCCCCCCCCGGGCCAGTGCTTGTCTAAGTGTTGGTCCGAACCGAGTAGACTGCGGGGCCCCCTCGGGGAAACTCGAGGTCTGGTTTTACTCGTAGGATGTCTCATCCGGTGTTGCCCTGAGAACGATATATGTGCAGCTCCTATCGGGATTGTCGGCGCATCGGGCGGCTTTGCTGGTCTTGTTTTACCATTGTTGAAATGTCTTGTAAACCGGGATTCCGAGACTGATCGGGTCTTCCTGGGAGAAGGTCTATTCCTTCGTTGATCGCGAGAGCTTGTCATGGGCTAAGTTGGGACACCCCTGCAGGGTTTAAACTTTCGAGAGCCGTGTCCGTGGTTATGTGGCAGATGGGAATTTGTTAATGTCCGGTTGTAGATAACTTGACACCAGATCCAAATTAAAACGCATCAACCGCGTGTATAGCCGTGATGGTCTCTTCTCGGCGGAGTCCGGGAAGTGAACACGGTTTTTGTGTTATGTTTGACGTAAGTAGGAGTTCAGGATCACCTCTTGGTAATTACCAGTTGACGATCGTTCCTTTGCTCCTCTTCTCGCTCTCATTTGCGTATGTTAGCCACCATATCATGCTTAATCGCGGCTGCAACCTCACCACTTTACCCCTTCCTTTCCCATTAAGCTTTTCTAGTCTTGATACCCATGGTAATGGGATTGCTGAGTCCTCGTGGCTCACAGATTACTACAACAACAGTTGTAGGTACCGGTTATGCGATGATCCTGACGAGAGAGTGATGCTTGCTTGTTTTGGTGTTCATCTTCTGCTTCTTCTTCGATCAGGGGATAGGTTCCAGGTCGGCAGCCTGGGCTAGCAGGGTGGATATTGTTTGAGTTTCTGTTTATGATTCATCTGTAGTCGGACGTTGTTCTTGTATGTTGTATTCTTGTGACATTGTATGTATTGGATGTATCCCCACTATTATGTAATGTTGATGTAATGATATCCACCTTGCAAAAGCGTCTTCAAGATGCGCTTCTATCCTTGGTGGGACCTTCGAGTTCCTTTAGGATAGGGTCGCATCTTGGACATGACAGTTACATAGAGTCAGTTACATAGAAGGGAATCTTTATAATCGATCGCCAAGCTTGCCTTCCATGCCAAGGAGAGTCCAATCTGGAACGGGTACAGTCTTCGGCCTTCATGTCTTCACAGCCCACCAGTCCGGCCCAAGGATAATAGGCTGGACGCCCGAGGACCCCTTAGTCCAGGACTCCCTCAACCACGCCGTCGTGCTGACGAAACTCTCCCTCGAGCTCTACTGGATGGTGAGTTCGTGGGACGTCACCGAGTTGAACGTGTGCTGAACGCAGAGGTACCATACGTTCGGTACTAAGGATTAGTCGATCGTGAAGACGTATGACTACATCAACCGCGTTGTCATAACGCTTCCGCTTAACGGTCTACGAGGGTACGTGGACGACACTCTCCAACTTTAGTTGAACCGAGTGTGGCTACGCCCGGTCGTTGAGAAGGTTAAAACAGCACTAACTTGACGAACTATCGTTGTGGTTTTGATGCGTAGGTAAGAACGGTTCTTGCTCAGCCCGTAGCAGCCACGTAAAACTTGCAACAACAAAGTAGAGGACGTCTAACTTGTTTTTGCAGGGCATGTTGTGATGTGATATGGTCAAGACATGATGCTATATTTTATTGTATGAGATGATCATGTTTTGTAACAGAGTTATCGGCAACTAGCAGGAGCCATATGGTTGTCGCTTTATTGTATGCAATGCAATCGCCCTATAATTGCTTTACTTTATCACTAAGCAGTAGTGATAGTCGTAGAAGCAATAGTTGGCGAGACGACAACGATGCTACGATGGAGATCAAGGTGTCGCGCCGGTGACGATGGTGATCAGGACGGTGCTTTGGAGATGGAGATCAAAGGCACAAGATGATGATGGCCATATCATATCACTAAATTTGCATGTGATGTTTATCCTTTATGCATCTTATTCTGCTTTGATTGACGGTAGCATTATAAGATGATCTCTCACTAAATTTCAAGGTATAAGTGTTCTCCCTGAGTATGCACCATTGCGAAAGTTTGTTGTGCCGAGACACCACGTGATGATCGGGTGTGATAAGCTCTACATTCAAATACAATGGGTGCAAGCCAGTTTTGCACACGCAGAATACTCGGGTTAAACTTGAAGAGCCTAGCATATGCAGATATGGCCTTGGAACACTGAGACCGAAAGGTCGAGTGTGAATCATATAGTAGATATGATGAACATACTGATGTTCACCATTGAAAACTACTCCATCTCACGTGATGACCGGACATGGTTTAGTTGAGATGGATCACGTGATCACTTAGATGATTCGAGGGATGTCTATCTAAGTGGGAGTTCTTTAGTAATGTGATTAATTGAACTTTAATTTATCATGAACTTAGTACCTGATAGTATTTTGCTTGTCTATGTTGTTGTAGATAGATGGCCCATGTTGTTGTTCCGTTGAATTTTAATGCGTTCCTTGAGAAAGCAAAGTTGAAAGATGATGTTAGCAATTACATGGACTAGGTCCCTAACTTGAGGATTATCCTCATTGCTGCACAGAAGAATTACGTCCTGGAAGCACCGCTGGGTGCCAGGCCTGCTGCAGATGCAACTGACGACGTTAAGAATGTCTGGCAGAGCAAAGCTGATGACTACTCGATAGTTCAGTGTGCCATGCTTTACGGCTTAGAACCGGGACTTCAACGATGTTTTGAATGTCATGGAGCATATGAGATATTCCGGGAGTTGAAGTTAATATTTCAAGCAAATGCCCGGATTGAGAGATATGAAGTCTCCAATAATTTCTACAGCTGCAAGATGGAGGAGAATAGTTCTGTCAGTGAACATATACTCAAAATGTCTGGGTATAATAATCACTTGATTCAACTGGGAGTTAATCTTCCAAATGATAGTGCCATTGACAGAATTCTTCAATCACTGCCACCAAGCTACAAGAGCTTTGTGATGAACAATAATATGCAAGGGATGGATAAGACAATTTCCGAGCTCTTCGCAATGCTAAAGGCTGCGGAGGTAGAAATCAAGAAGGAGCATCAAGTGTCGATGGTCAACAAGACCACTAGTTTCAAGAAAAAGGGTAAAGGGAAGAAGAAGGGCAACTTCAAGAAGAACATCAAACAAGTTGTTGTTTAGAAGAAGAAACCCAAGTCTGGACCTAAGCCTGAGACTGAGTGCTTCTGCTGCAAATAGACTGGTCACTGGAAGCGGAACTGCCCCAAGTATTTGGCGGATAAGAAGGATGGCAAGGTGAACAAAGGTATATGTGATATACATGTTATTGATGTGTACCTTACTAATTCTCACAGTAGCACCTGGGTATTTGATACTGGTTTTGTTGCTAATATTTGCAACTTGAAACAGGGACTACGGATTAAGCGAAGATTGGCTAAGGATGAGGTGACGATGCGCGTGGGAAATGGTTCCAAAGTCGATGTGATCGCGGTCGGCACGCTACCTCTACATCTACCTTCGGGATTAGCTTTAGACCTGAATAATTGTTATTTGGTGCCAGCGTTAAGCATGAACATTATATCTGGATCTTATTTGATGCGAGACGGTTATTCATTTAAATCAGAGAATAATGGTTGTTCTATTTATATGAGTAATATTTTTTATGGTCATGCACCCTTGAAGAGTGGTCTATTTTTATTAAATCTCGATAGTAGTGATACACATATTCATAATATTGAAGCCAAAAGATGCAGAGTTGATAATGATAGTGCAACTTATTTGTGGCACTGTCGTTTAGGTCATATCGGTGTAAAGCGCATGAAGAAACTCCATACTGATGGACTTTTGGAATCACTTGATTATGAATTACTTGGTACTTGTGAACCATGCCTCATGGGCAAGATGACTAAAACACCGTTCTCCGGAACAATGGAGCAAGCAACAGACTTGTTGGAGATCATACATACTGATGTATGTGGTCCGATGAATATTGAGGCTCACGGCGGGTATCGTTATTTTCTCACCTTCACAGATGATTTGAGCAGATATGGGTATATCTACTTAATGAAACATAAGTCTGAGACATTTGAAAAGTTCAAAGAATTTCAGAGTGAAGTGGAAAATCATCATAACAAGAAAATAAAGTTTCAATGATCTGATCGTGGAAAAGAATATTTGAGTTACGAGTTTGTTCTAGATTTGAAACAATGCGGAATAGTTTCGCAACTCACGCCACCCGGAACACCACGACGTAATGGTGTGTCCGAACGTCATAATCGTACTTTACTAGATATGGTGCGATCTATGATGTCTCTTACTAATTTACCGCTATCGCTGGTTATGCTTTAGAGACGGCTGCATTCACGTTAAATAGGGCACCATCAAAATCCGTTGAGACAACGCCTTATGAAAAGTGGTTTGGCAAGAAACCAAAGTTGTCATTTCTTAAAGTTTGGGGCTGCGATGCTTATGTGAAAAAGCTTCAACCTGATAAGCTCGAACCCAAATCGGAGAAATGTGTCTTCATAGGATACCCAAAGGAAACTGTTGGTACACCTTCTATCACAGATCCGAAGGCAAGACATTGGTTGCTAAGAATGAATCCTTTCTAGAGAAGGAGTCTCTCTCGAAAGAAGTGAGTGGGAGGAAAGTAGAACTTGATGAGGTAACTGTACCTGTTCCCTTATTGGAAAGTAGTTCATCACAGAAACCAGTTCGTGTGACACCTGCTCCAATCAGTGAAGAAGCTAATGATATTGATCATGAAACTTTAGATCAAGTTACTACCGAACCTCGTAGGTCAACCAGAGTAAGATCCGCACCAGAGTGGTACGGTAATCCAATTCTGGAGGTCATGTTACTTGACCAAGGAAAACCTACGAACTATGAAGAAGCGATGGTGAGCCCAGATTCCGCAAAATGGCTTGAGGCCATGAAATCTGAGATGGGATCCATGTATGAGAACAAAGTGTGGACTTTGGTTGACTTTCCCGATGATTGGCAAGCCATAGAGAATAAATGGATCTTCAAGAAGAAGACTGACGCTGACGGTAATGTTACTGTCTACAAAGCTTGACTTGTTGCAAAAGGATTTTCGACAAGTTCAAGGAGTTGCCTACGATGAGACTTTCTCACCTGTAGCGATGCTTAAGTCTGTCTAAATAATGTTAGCAATTGCCGCATTTTATGATTATGAAATTTGGCAAATGGATGTCAAAACTGCATTCCTGAATGGATTTCTGGAAGAAGAGTTGTATATGATGCAACCGGAAGGTTTTGTCGATCCAAAGGGAGCTACCAAAGTGTGCAAGCTCCAGCGATCCATTTATGCATTGGTGCAAGCCTCTCGGAGTTGGAATAAACATTTTGATAGTGTGATCAAAGCATATGGTTTTAAACAGACTTTTGGAGAAGTCTGTATTTACAAGAAAGTGAGTGGGAACTCTGTAGCATTTCTAATATTATATGTGGATGACATATTGCTAATTGTAAATTGTCGGTGTACTAAAGTAGGGGTACCTTAGTATCCCGAACTTGTGCACGGGCAGTCGCAGCGTCCCGCGGCAAGGCTGGCCGGGCGTCCGCCAAGATCCTCCGTAGCTCATATTGATGCCATTCAAGAACAAAGTATTTTAACTAAGAAGACGAGGCCCCGGCAAGAGTAACTCGCCGGGAAGGACAAGGCCCCGGCAAGAGGAGCTTGCCGGGAAGGCCAACCAAGGCACTACGAAGAACTTGCCGCGACGCGCCGCGCGTCCCGGCAAGACCCGACGAGCGACAAGCTCTCGGGTGCGGCAAGACAACGACCACGGCAAGGCGCTTGCCGCGGCGAGGCTGCCACTCTGCACCCACGCTCCAGCGCATCCGACGACGTGTCGCCCCAGGACCATCCCAGGAGCACGTGGCGGGGCGCTGTGAAGCCGAGCGGTGCGAGGTGGCAAGTGGAGATGACGAGATGACCATTGTGGCAGGCGGTGGCACCCCTAACGGTCGCTTCTCTGCACTGTTGGGTGAGGCGGACGGGCATTAAATGTGCTTGTCCCCTGCCGTCAGAGTTAGGTAGGATACACTGTGGATAGCGGTTGTACCAACCTCTATTTTTACTTTTTTACCCCTCTCTACATTGCCACCTGTCGGTGACCCCTTTAAACTATAAAAAGGAGGCCCATGCGCACGTAGAGGGGGTTCGACTCATTCGAAACTACAACACACCGACACTCTCAAGCAAGAGCAGAATAGAAACACAAAGCAGCAGTAGGAGTTTTATCTCTCCGGAGAGCTCCGAAGCTGGGTAAAATCCCTCGCGTGCTTCGCCTCGATCTGCTCTTCGTGCGCCCTCCGCTCCCTTGCCGGACCGAAAAGGGGCCCTGCCCCATAGGTGTTCATTTCCCACGACATCTTTGGCGCGCCAGGAAGGGGGGCGTCGAGGTTGTGCGAACCTGATCCGGCGTTTGTACGTGCTACATCAACATCTTCATCGACATGCCACCGAAGAAGAAGGCTTCGAAGGTGGCCGCTCCGTCTACGTCTATCCTACCACCACCGGAGCAAACGGGCGGTGGGGTGGACGCCGGCGGAGGAGCGGGCACCGACGGGGGGACTCACATCGTCACCCGGTCCAAGGACAAGGCCCCGCAAGCTTTAGCGTCTGTACATCCGCCGCACCCCTCTCAGGAGGTGCAGGATCGACAACGCCACGGTGCTCCTAGCACCGTACTCGCTCTAGAACAAGGCCAAGCTGGTGGGTCGCGGGACGCTCAAGGCCAACATACACGCCAACACGCTGGCACGAGCGTAGTACGGTCGCCTGGACGAGATGTTGCTCCTTCTAACACTGTTAGAAGTTTGAGCATATCCCGCACCTCGCGTCGCTCACCACCGCCACCCAAGACTCCAGAGGAAGCGCTGGCCCGAGCCCAGCTGCTTCTAGATTACCCTCCAGCGCCAGACAAGATCGACGGCTGGAGGGCCACTATTCAGAGCCTCATCGGCTTCGCCAACGGCGACAAGCCCCGGCAACCGAGCACATCGAAGCCCCGGCAAGACGCCCAGGCGCAAGCCGACGCCGACAAGACCGCTGGGGGTGCCACCACCATGCACTCCCCGCCCCGAAGGCCAGGATCGCCGACTCGCCGGGCCAACCTCGACACCGACTCCACCGCGTCGTCGGACCCGCGAGCTCGCCGCGATCAACGCAAGTTCTCCAAGAACAACGACACGAAGACGCTCGTACTCACATCGAGCGCCGAAGAGAAGCGCGGCGTCAGTCAGACCAGCGCGCTGGGCCCACTGTTGATGTGCATGCACCAGGGGAACCAGGCGACTTGCCGTACGCGGTAGGTTGCCCTGCGTTCACCCGTGAGCTGCAGCAGGTCCAGTGGCCCAGTACCAAAAACTTCAAGCCAGATGTACCCGAGAAGTACGATGGCAGGATACATCCGTCGGAGTTCCTCAGCGTTTACACCATCGCGGTGCAGGCTGCCGGGGGGCGCGACGAGAAGATCCTCGCCAACTACTTCCCGCTGGTGCTCAAGCCCAACGTCAGATCTTGGCTCATGCACTTGCCGGACAACTCCATCTCTTCGTGGGCGGACCTGTGCCATCAGTTTGTCGGCGCCTTCACAGGCGGCACAAACCCCATGGCCAGGAGAGCGATCTTCATTTGCTCGCCCAGAAGGAAGGAGAACCCCTGCGCAAGTACATACAGAGATTCAGCCAGGTGCAGCGCAACATCCCAGATATCCACCCTGCCGCAGTTATCAGCGCGTTCCATCAGAACGTGCGTGACCGCAAGATGAGGGAGGAGATGGCGATGTGCAAAATCAGAGATGTCAGCGAGCTATATGCTCTGGCCGACAAGTGTGCACGAGCTGAAGAGGGGAGGAAACTCCCCGGAGAGAACGCAGGAGCAGAAGGATCTGACAGTGAGGACGCCCCTCCGGCAAAGAAGAACCGGAGGCGGAATAACAAAAAGAGGAAGGATAAGGATGTGCTAGTGGTCGAGCAGTCCGGCAACGGAGGCGGCGCCGAGAAGGCCAAAGCTGGTGACTCCGGCGAGGCTGTGGTGGCCGCCGACAAGCAGGACGGCTCTGGCAAGCAGTACTACAAGATCCACCGCACCAAGGGCCATGACCTCCAGGCCTGCAAGAAGGTTGAGCAGCTTGTTGAGCTACAGAAAGCTGAATACGAGCGCCACGACAAGGAGAAGGCCCAGGAAGGTGGCGGAGGATCCGGCAAGAAGCGTCCCGCACGGGGAAGGCGCCGCGGCAAGGCCAAGCAGCGGCAAGGAGATAGGCCTCCCCGCGGCCGCGACAAAGACGAAGACGAAGATGAAGATGATGAGATGGAGGAAGATGAGGCCGACGAGCAGGAGTTTCAGAAGGCAACAGAGGTTTTGTGCGTTGACGGTGGTGCTTCTCTGCACACCTCGCACCGCCAACTCAAACAGTGGGTGCGGGAAGTGAACGCAGTAGAACCGTCCGTTGAGTCGCGCAAGCCCCTGAAGTGGTCCAGCACGCCCATCATCTTCGACGTTGAGGATCACCCTGATCGCATAACTGCGGTCGGGTGCTTGCCGATGTTGGTTTCGCCAACAATCCGCAACCTCAAGGTCACGAAGATGCTGGTTGACGGCGGGGCCGGTCTGAATCTGATCTCTTCCGCGGTGCTCAAGAAGCTCCAGATCCCCGACAGCGAGCTCGAAGAGACCGGCACCTTTCAAGGAATCAACCCGGGAAGGAGCAAGCCAAAGGGGAAGATCACACTACCAGTAACGTTTGGCAGCGAGCTGAACTTCAGGACAGAGAGAGTCACATTCGACGTTGTTGATTTTCCATTGCCCTACAATGGGATACTTTGCCGTCCAGCGCTTGCCAAGTTCATGGCAGCCTCTCATTACGCCTACAACGTGCTCAAGATGCCCGGTCCGATAAGTGTCATTTCTGTCCATGGCGACAAGAAAGATGCACTTATCTGTACTGACAAGATCTACCGGGAAGCAGCAGCCACAGCAGAATGCAAACCACTTGCCGCTGAAGCTCCCGGGGGGGAGAAGAAGACCAAGTCTGGCAAGAGTAGCTCTGATGCCCACTCCGGCAAGCGCACCTCTTCGGAGTGTTGCGCTACCGTCGAGGACGCACCATCGAGCTCCACCGGCAAGTGCAAGAAGGCAAAAACAGCTTCACCAAAGACCAAGAAAGTGGCCGCCAAGGAGGACGGCACTGGTGGTACCTTCACCATTAGTGCCATGCTTGACCCTAAATAGGAAAGCGCGCTCCTTGCTTTCCTGCGGGCGAATGTCGATGTGTTTGCATGGCAACCATCTGACATCCCTGGTGTTCCCAGGAAAGTAATTGAGCACCACCTTGCCGTCTGCCCTCACGCGCGGCCCGTCAAGCAGAGAGTCAGAAAACAAGCAGTAGAACGCCAAGAGTTCATTGCAGAGGAGATCAAGAAGTTGGAAGCAGCAGGCCTGGTCCGAGGAGTACTCCATCCAACGTGGTTAGCCAATCCAGTAGTCGTGCGCAAAGCGAACGGGAAGTGGAGGCTTTGTATTGACTTCACTGGTGTTAATAAAGCTTGTCCCAAGGATCCATTTCCCTTGCCGCACATTGACCAGATTGTTGACTCCACGGCAGGATGTGATCTGCTTTCATTCCTTGATGCATACTCAGGATATCATCAGATCTTCATGGCAGAAGAGGATGAAGAGAAAACCGCACTCATTACTCCATGTGGCACGTACTGCTTTGTACGGATGCCTTTCGGACTAAAGAATGTTGGTTCAACATTTGCAAGAGTAGTCAGTCATGCTTTTGAGCCACAGCTAGACAGAAATGTAGAAGCTTACATGGATGACATAGTGGTCAAGATCAAGGACAAAGAAACTTTGATCCAAGATCTGGACGAGACTTTTGCAAATCTGCGCAAGATCAATCTCAAGTTGAATCCCGAGAAGTGTGTGTTTGGAGTTCCTTCCGGCAAGCTTCTCGGATTCTTTGTGTCTCAACGGGGGATCGAAGCCAATCCCGACAAGATCGAAGCCATTGAACAGATCTAAGCACCGAAGCGCGTCAAGGATGTGCGAAGACTTGCCGGCTGTGTTGCTGCTCTCAGTAGGTTCATCTCTAAGTCTGCTGAGCGCGCCCTGCCATTTTTCAAAATTTTGAAAAAGGCAGGTCCAATGAAATGGACTCCGGAAGCGGAGGCTGCGCTGCAAGACTTGAAGAGATACCTATCCTCCACTCCAATACTTGTCGCACCTAAGCCACAAGAAAAGTTGCTGCTATATCTATCGGCAACCAGTCAAGTGGTTAGTGCTGCGTTAGTGGCGGAGAGGGAGGCGGTTGACGAGCCAGCGACCGCGGCAAGCGAGTCCAGCGACAAGCAGGGGGCTTCCCCGACAAGTTCTGGTTCCGGCAAGGGTGGATCTGCGCAGCCACGAGAAGAGAAACAGAAGAAGATGGTGCAGCGCCCAGTTTACTTTGTCAGTTCCCTTCTGCAGGGGGCTAGATCAAGGTACTCTGGTGTGCAGAAATTGCTTTTCGGCCTTCTCATGGCCTCGAGGAAGCTGCGCCATTACTTTCAAGCACACGAAGTCACAGTTGTCACTCTCTTTCCGTTGAAGAGGATATTGCAGAATCCAGAAGCAATAGGCAGGATTGTCGAGTGGGCGCTAGAATTGTCAAGCTTTGGCCTCAAGTTTGAGAGTACTTCAACTATCCAGAGCCGAGCATTGGCAGAATTCATAGCAGAATGGACGCCAACACCTGATGAAGAAACTCCGAAGAGGAGCATCCCCGTCAAGGAAGCGAACAAAGAATGGATCATGTACTTTGATGGTGCCTTCTCGCTCCAAGGCGCCGGTGCGGGCGTACTACTCGCCGCGCCCACCGGAGAGCACCTCAAGTACGTGGTCCAGATGCACTTTCCCAAGGAGCAAGCAACAAACAATACTGCCGAGTATGAAGGCTTGCTTGCCGGACTCAGGATTGCGGCGGACCTTGGGATCAAGAAGCTTATT
The DNA here is from genome assembly GCA_963921465.1 of Triticum timopheevii. Taxonomy (NCBI): domain Eukaryota; kingdom Viridiplantae; phylum Streptophyta; class Magnoliopsida; order Poales; family Poaceae; genus Triticum; species Triticum timopheevii. Next base: position 115,381,692 of record OY997270.1, read on the forward strand.
GTCCGGGGTGACTCATAGCTTATTGTCCGTCAAGTAAACAAAGATTATCAGAGTCCGTTGATGGAAGCCTACATTGATGAAGTGAGGAAGTTGGAAGAGCATTTTGACGGCCTGCAAATGGAACATGTTCCAAGAGCTCAAAATGACATTGCAGACGGCTTGTCAAAGTGCGCCGCACTCAAGTTACCTGTGGAACCAGGGATTTTTGTGCTCAAGCTGACTCAACCTTCTGTAACACCATCAACTGGACAGAGCAAGAAGAGGAAGTTGGTTACTGGCGACTACTTTCCGGCAGAGCTCCCCGAAGCCGCCGTCAAGAAGTTCCCCAAGATCAACACAAAGAGAGCTGAGGAGCAGTCTGCTCCGACAAGCCCTAGGGTTTGTTTCGTTGAAGCAGACGCTCCCGACAAGCTGTGCCCCGACACGCTTGCCGGGGAGCATCACGCTCCGGCTGAATCACAGATTCTTGCCGTGGAAGCAGATGTTCCCGCAGCAGCATTTGCGCCTTTAGTCCTTGTCGTTGAGCCACAAGCTCCGGCATGGGCACAGTAGATCGTCCATTTCCTTCAAACAGGAGAACTTCCCGAAGAACAAGAAGAAGCGGAGAAAGTAGCCCGGCAATCAAGTATGTACCAGTTTGTCGATGACATACTGTACAGAAGAAGGTTCAACGGTGTGAAATTGAAGTGCATTTCCCGGGAAGATGGACAGGAGCTGTTGGCGGAGATACATGGGGGCATATGTGGTCACCACATTGGCGCAAGAGCACTTGCCGGCAAAGCCTTCCGGCAAGGTTTCTTCTAGCCGACGGCCCTCCAGGATGCAACTGCACAAGTAACCAAGTGTGAAGCATGCCAGTTCCACTCCAAGCAGATACATCAACCAGCTCAAGCTCTCCAAACAATCCCTTTATCCTGGCCATTTTCGATCTGGGGGCTCGACATCCTCGGCCCCTTTCCCCGAGCTGTCGGGGGCTTTGAGTACTTGTATGTTGCAATCGACAAGTTCACAAAGTGGCCTGAAGTGGAAGCAGTGAGGAAGGTGACAGCACAGTCAGCAGTCAAGTTCTTTAGGTCAATTGTTTGCCGTTTCGGAGTCCCTAACAAGATCATCACCGACAATGGCACACAATTCACGAGCCGCACCTTCATGCAGTACGTCCAAGATCTTGGCGCCAAGATCTGCTTCGCTTCTGTTGCTCACCCGAGAAGCAACGGTCAAGCGGAGAGGGCAAACGCTGAAGTGCTGCGCGGGCTCAACACCAGAACTTTCGACAGGCTGCACAAGTGCGGAAGAAATTGGATCGAGGAGCTGCCGGCGGTTCTTTGGTCGATCAGGACGATGCCAAATCGAGCCACTGGCCAGACACCTTTTACTCTAGTATATGGAGCAGAAGCAGTTCTCCCCACAGAACTCGTATACGGATCGCCTCGAGTGCTCGCTTATGATGAGCTTGAGCAAGAGCAGCTGCGGCAAGATGACGCGCTGCTCCTCGAGGAAGATCGTCTTCAGGCTGCTGTACGAGCTGCTCGCTACCAGCAAGCTTTGCGTCGCTACCATAGCCGCAAAGTTAATGCCAGAAGCTTCGAGGAAGGCGACCTTGTTCTTCGGCGCGTTCAATCCGCCAAGAATTCCAACAAGTTGACGCTGAAGTGGGAAGGCCCTTATCGGGTGAAACGAGTCACTAGGCCTGGCGCTGTCCGCCTTGAGACCGAAGATGGCTTTCCGGTGAGCAATCCCTGGAACATAGAGCATCTTCGTAAGTTTTACCCATAAGGCGCGGTTGCCGGAACCTGTTCCGGCAACCACCTTTTGTACAAGCCTTGCGCTGTTGCATGTAACCCTTTGTACAAAGCCGGGCGCAGATCCCGTGCATAAAGTTCGTATGCTCAGCACATCTTGTCAAATTTCATGCATTCTTTCTTTTTTGCATGTTTTATCTGACACTTTGTGCAGCACTTACCCCAGGTAAGCAATAACGAGCATTAAGGCTCCATATCTTTATTTTCTCTTCTTTCTTTTGTTCAAAAAGAAGGTTCCTTCGCCCACAAGTTCACCGGGGGGAAGGAGAGGATAAAGGTATGGACCGGGCGTCGTTCAAAGAAGTATGGCCTTGCCGGGACACAGACGACAAAAAAAAGCTAAGTTGCCAAAGTTTGAGCATGATCAGTTCTTAAAATTTTAAGCTATCCTCCTTGAACGATTGTGCTTTGTATGGAAAACATGTGCGCGGAGGAACCTCCTCGTAGCTAGTTGCGCCCTTACTTTGTTTCGAGTCCGCTCAACAACTTAAGTGTGCTGCAACTAGTTGCGGCAAGGTTTCTTGCCGGAGCCGGCACCACCAGCGAGCTGCTGATGTTCCGCACTCAGCACTCGCGGCAAGCGTGCCCGTGCTGGCAAGTTCTCGTAGCTAGTTGCGCCCTTACTTTGTTTCGAGTCCGCTCAACAACTTAAGTGTGCTGCAACTAGTTGCGGCAAGGTTTCTTGCCGAAGCCGGCACCGCCAGCGAGCTGCTGATGTTCCGCACTCAGCACTCGCGGCAAGCGTGCCCGTGCCGGCAAGTTCCCTAAAAGCGTAGGGTAAAAATATACAAAGAAAAGGACCAAGTAAAGGAGATAGCATAGCAAGCATTGCCTAGAATAAAGTTATATTACAAAAGTAACTTGTTGCGGCACTGACTAAATTGTTCTCATGACTTAAATAAACAGCGACAAGGAAAGGAGAAGAAGGATGGCCTAATCCACGCGCTCGCCGTCAACCCTCCTGACCTCATTCACCTTGTTCATGATGGGTGCGACTATGGCTTTGAGTTCTTCAAGATCAGCACCCACCGGCAGCTTCTTGAGGACGCGGGTGAGGTCGAGGCCTGGGTTGCGGAAGAGTATCTTCACCAACACCTTCTCCAAGACCTTGGCGCAGATTGCGCGCGACTCGTCCGCCAGCTTCTTCGGGATCCTTTCCCGGAGTTGCTGGAGGGCCGTCACCACGCCCTTGAAGAAAAGAGTAAGCTTGGCGCTGGGCTGGAGATTTTCGTCAGTGGAGTACCCGAAGCCCGCCAAGTCCAGTTCCGCCAGCTCCTCGTCGATGGATGCAACGATGTTGACAAGGCCCTCCGTCCAGAGCTCCACCGTGGCCTTGAAGGTGTTCCGACTCTCGGCAGCCCTCGTCAGCAGCTCTTCGTTGCCCTTCACCTTTTTCTTCAAGTCATCCTCTCGCCTCTTGGCGGCGTCCAGCGTCTCCGTCAAGGTGGCCAGCTTCAGCTCCAGATCAGTGCTCGAGTCCTTGGCGGCGTTCAGTTCCTTGATCTTCTCGGCGAGTTGAACTTGCAGATCGCCATGGGAAAGTGCATCCTTCTCGCGTTCGCGCTGGAGTGCGGCAAGCTCTTCATTCTTCCCTTTCATGTCCGCCTCCAGCTGCGTCACCTTCACCTCTAACTCCTTCTTGGCGGCCTCAGGAGCTGCGGCGGCATCCTTCGCCTCCTTGAGTGCCCCGCCAAGTGATTGCTCCCGGGCCTCGAGCTCCTCCTCGTGGCTGTCCAGATTAACCTTCTTCTGTGTCAGTTCACCTTCCCGCCTGGACAGCTCCTCGGCGGCGAGCCTCTGCTGCTCCTCGTCTTCAGCCTTTTCCAGGATGAATGCCTTCTTCGCCTCGTCAAGTTGCGCCCTTTCCTCCGCAATGGATCGGAGGGCCTCCTGGTTGCGGCTCTTGAGCTCCTCCGCATGCTTTTCTATGTCAACTCCCACCCGCGCGACAAGCGCTTCCCGGGACTCAAGCTTCGCTTGACGGGCGCAGTAGAGTGACACCAACTTCCGGAGCAACTGCTCCTCCTCGGACTCGCCACTGCTGCTGCTGGGCGCGTCAACCACTGCTAGCCCAGCAGAGGCGAGTACTTCCCCGTCAAACTCTTCTCCTTCGACCGGCGCCCTGGAGCTCGAAGCCCAGGGAAGCTTGATGTATACGCCCTCGCCGGCCTTCAAGTAGGCGCTTGGCTGGGGCTCCTTGGAGCCGGCGATGCATCAGCGGCGGAGGGGTCGGCGGTCGGTGCAGCGCCTTGCGCTCCTGCGCCCTCCGAGTCATCAGTACGATCGCCGGACCCCTCGCCAGCTCCTGCGCCAGCAGCCTTGGCGGCTTCTTCGTTGGCGGGTTCATCAGCGCCGGCCTCTTCTTCGTCAGCGGCGGCATCTTCAGTATTGCCGCGCGCGCCTTCCTCACCGATGGCCTCAGTCTCCATCGGGTCTGTGAGAGGGGGATCAGAAGATAGGAAGTGGAAGAAAAAGTCAAGCAAAGATCCAAAAAGAAGATCAGAAGAAAAACCCGAGGGAAGATTTTCGACAAGGAAGATTACCTGTGCTGGGCTCTGTGACCATGGGTTCCTCCACCAAGGGCTCACTGGTTCCATCCCTTGCCGGTGACCTCTCCCTTGTCGGGGAGCGCTCCCTTGTCGGGGAACCGCCCCTTGGCGGCGTAGTTGAAGCAGACAGCACCTCCGGGGCAGTTTCTGCTTGCTCCTGATGGGCCTGCTCTGCTCCTACACAAATGAATCAACAATCAAGATGTCAGCAAAAGAAGAAACACCCATGCGCGCCCCACAACAAGAAGCGAACCAAACACTTACGCTGGGGGCTGTGCTGGGGGCTGCTGCGAGGAGAAGGAACCGGGTCCGTCAAGGTGGTCTCGGACGTGTCTTCTGCCATCACAGCAGGATCGTCCTCGATGACAACCACAGGAACCTTGGCCCTCTTCGCCGCTCTCTCAGCCAGAGTCCTGAAATGGAACAGGGATTCAGAGGGAAGCAAATCAGATACAAGACAAGCAACAACAAAGATCAAAGAAAAACAAGTACAGCGAGAAGAAAGTCTTACTCCTCCTCCTCTTCTTCCTCCTCGTCGGAGCTCAGCGCAGAGAGGTCGAAATCTGGTACCCTTTCTGCGCGGCGAGGCGGAGGAGTAGGCTCCCTTGGACGTTTGTCGGGAGCTGCGGCAGGATCGGGCGTGGCAGCCCGGGAAGACCCCGCCTCAGTTGCCGGCACGGCCTGAGACGCTCCCGCGGCAACGGTACTTGCCGCGGTAGAGCGCGTTCCACGATGCTGCGGCTGTTGGCCTGCTTGCCGCCCTGCTGTGTCTCCAACTCGACGGAGGCGCCTTCTTGGTTGGAATTGGGGCTGCGCTGGGGGCTCCGCCTGCGGCAAGCTGCTCGAGGACGGCTGGCCGCTCGCGCCCTCGGCGGGCTCGCTCGCTTCGGCCTCAGGCTCCCCCTCGCCAATGACCCCTCCGGCAAGGTCCTCCTGGTCGGCAAGGCTTGCCGCCTCGGCCGCCTCTGCCTCCTCCAACGTGAAGCCAAACTCGCCCGCGGCAGCGGCTGCCGCCGCCTCTTCGGCCCTGGTGGCGATGTACCGCATCTCGTCGTTGGTGGTGTCGCGGGTGAGGAGCCTCTGCTCGTCGGCATTGACTGCTACCTCCGTCAAGCCATCGAAGAATTGCCGCACGACGTCGTCGGCGGGCTCCATCCAAGTTGGGCTTATCCCGTGCGAGTCGCACTCCGGCATCATTGCGCAGATGCGATCGCGCTGGGAGTTGTTGCACAATGGGATGACGCCCTGCGGCAGCCTGAACCACTCTGGATGGTTGGCGTCATGCTTGAATAGCTCCTTCAGCATCCCGTCAAGCTCCAGAACTGTGAAGTTGAAGTTGAGGCCTGGACGCAGCCTCATGATATCCACCGGGCCGCCAAACAGCCAGGCGGGCCTCCCCCTCTTCTGCAGAGGGGCGATGCGACGGCGAAGGAAATCCGCGCCAACTGCCCCTGCTGTGAGCCCGGCAAGCCTGAGCCGGAGGATTTGGGTGGTGGCAATCTTTAGCCTGGCGTCGTCCGGCGACAGAGTGCTCCAGTCGCCGCCGCGCACTACCCGGGTCTGGCGCAGGTTGGTGAATGGCTGCGGATTGGCGTCAACAATCCAGCACCACTCCGCCCTCCACTCATCCCACTTGCTGCGGAGCTCGCCCGCCAGATACACCTCCTTCATGCCGATTCGTGAGGTCCAGGCGATTCCGCCAGCCAATGGCTCTCCTTTCTCGGCTCGGGGGGTGAAATAGTGGCGAAAAAGAGAAACATTTGGGTGGATGCCAACGAAGTTCTCGCAGAGGTGTGCGAAAACCGCCATTGTCAGAACGGCGTTGGGGGTGAAATCAAGAAGATGAAACCCGTAGGTATTCATGATGTCGCAGAGGAAATCAGAAAAAGGTGGGCAGAGCCCACAATAGAAGAACACCGGAAAGAAATAGTACCCTTTTGGGCACCGCTTCGAAGTGGAAGCTTCGGCGGAGAGCACCGGCATGCGCGGATGCGCCCGCGTCTGCGTCGACCAAAAGAGATAGAACTCCTCCCGTAGCGCCTTCGGGGTGAGCTCGGGGGGGAAAGTGCTCGCTCCTTGCGCAGCGCCTCCAGCCGCAGCGCCTCGGCCGACTTCACGCTCTTCCCGGTCTTCGGAGCCATGGCGGAAGCAGTGGAGGAGGTTGGTGGCAATGGCGGTGACAGCGGCGGCGAGGGCGGAGCGCGGCTCTCTTTCGGCTTGGGAAGCGGAGGGGAGCGGCGGAGCTTTCGGAGGAAGATACTGCAAATGGCGAAGGTGGGGGAACGGCCATGTTTCCTCTGCTTATAAACAGGGGAGGCGAACGTTACGCCTTTCCTGATTAAAGAATTGTCCGCTTATAAACAGAGGAGGGCGCGGTGGATACGGAGTCAGATTTAGTGTGGACCCAGGCCGCGTGTGCCCGTGCCCTGTTTTGGGCCTGGCCCAACAGCGCTCGGCACCGTGTATGGCCCAGGCCCGGGGGCTCTTGTCGGTGTACTAAAGTAGGGGTACCTTAGTATCCCGAACTTGTGCACGGGCAGTCGCAGCGTCCCGCGGCAAGGCTGGCCGGGCGTCCGCCAAGATCCTCCGTAGCTCATATTGATGCCATTCAAGAACAAAGTATTTTAACTAAGAAGACGAGGCCCCGGCAAGAGTAACTCGCCGGGAAGGACAAGGCCCCGGCAAGAGGAGCTTGCCAGGAAGGCCAACCAAGGCACTACCAAGAACTTGCCGCGACGCGCCGTGCGTCCCGGCAAGACCCGACGAGCGACAAGCTCTCGGGGGCGGCAAGACAACGACCACGGCAAGGCGCTTGCCGCGGCGAGGCTGCCACTCTGCACCCACGCTCCAGCGCATCCGACGACGTGTCGCCCCAGGACCATCCCAGGAGCACGTGGCGGGGCGCTGTGAAGCCGAGCGGTGCGAGGTGGCAAGTGGAGATGACGAGAAGGCCATTGTGGCAGGCGGTGGCACCCCTAACGATCGCTTCTCTGCACTGTTGGGCGAGGCGGACGGGCATTAAATGCGCTTGTCCCCTGTTGTCAGAGTTAGGTAGGATACACTGTGGATAGCGGTTGTACCAACCTCTCTTTTTACTTTTTTACCCCTCTCTGCGTTGCCACCTGTCGGTGACCCCTTTAAACTATAAAAAGAAGGCCCATGCGCACGTAGAGGGGGTTCGACTCATTCGAAACTACAACACACCGACACTCTCAAGCAAGAGCAGAATAGAAACACAAAGCAGCAGTAGGAGTTTTATCTCTCCGGAGAGCTCCGAAGCTGGGTAAAATCCCTCGCGTGCTTCGCCTTGATCTGCTCTTCATGCGCCCTCCGCTCCCTTGCCGGACTGAAAAGGGGCCCTGCCCCATAGGTGTTCGTTTCCCACGACAGAAATGATATAGAATTTCTGGATAGCATAAAAGGATACTTGAATAAGAGTTTTTCAATGAAAGACCTCGGTGAAGCTGCTTACATATTGGGCATCAAGATCTATAGAGATAGATCAAGACGCTTAATTGGACTTTCACAAAGCACATACCTTGACAAAGTTTTGAAAAAGTTCAAAATGGATCAAACAAAGAAAGGGTTCTTGCCTATGTTACAAGGTGTGAAGTTGAGTCAGACTCAATGCCTGACCACTGCAGAAGATAGAGAGAAAATGAAAAGTGTTCCCTATGCTTCAGCCATAGGCTCTATCATGTATGCAATGTTGTGTACCAGACCTGATGTGTGCCTTGCTATTAGCTTAGAAAGGAGGTACCAAAGTAATCCAGGAATGGATCACTGGACATTGGTCAAGAACATTCTGAAATACCTGAAAAGGACTAAGGATATGTTTCTCATTTATGGAGGTGACAAAGAGCTCGTCGTAAATGGTTACGTCGATGCAAGCTTTGACACTGATCCGGACGATTCTAAATCGCAAACCGGATATGTGTTTACATTGAACAGTGGAGTTGTCAGTTGGTGCAGTTCTAAACAAAGCGTCGTGGCGGGATCTCCATGTGAAGCAGAGTACATAGCTGCTTTAGAAGCAGCAAATGAAGGAGTTCATTTCCGATCTAGGTGTCATACCTAGTGCATCGGGTCCAATGAAAATCTTTTGTGACAATACTGGTGCAATTGCTTTGGCAAAGGAATCCAGATTTCACAAGAGAACCAAGCACATCAAGAGACGCTTCAATTCCATCCGGGATCAAGTCCAGGTGGGAGACATAGAGATTTGCAAAATACATACGGATCTGAATGTTGTAGACCCATTGACTAAGCATCTTCCACGACCAAAACATGATCAGCACCAAGACTCCATGGGTGTTAGAATCATTACTGTATAATCTAGATTATTGACTCTAGTGCAAGTGGGAGACTGAAGGAAATATGCCCTAGAGGCAACAATAAAGTTATTATTTATTTCCTCATATCATGATAAATGTTTATTATTCATGCTAGAATTGTATTAACCGGAAACATAATACATGTGTGAATACATAGACAAACATAGTGCACTAGTATCACTACAGGAATCCAGTACTTTGCCATCTGCCATGGCGGAGGGCAAAGGCAGGGACGGCTGACGGCAAAGCACTTTGCCGTCCGCCGCGGACGGCAAACACAGACGGCAAAGATAGGGTCGGCAAACAGGTCCTTTGCCGTCTGCTTTCCACGGCGGACGGCAAAGAGCCCTTTGCCTACAGCGGCGGACGGCAAAGAGGGGGACGGCAAAATGTGGCACGTCCGCCATTGTCACTCCGTTAGGCGGCTAACGGCGGCCTTTGCCGTCCACCAGCGGACGGTAAATTAGTGCGCCTCTTTGTCGTCCGCCAGGTGACATCAGCAATACCTCAGCGCCCGTTTTTTTTTTTGCCGTCCGCCCGGCGGACGGCAAAGGCGAAGTCTTTGCCGTCAGCGGGGCTTTGCCGTCCGCCACTATCGACAAATTGGCCAAATGGTCCACCCCAGGAAGCACAGGTGGGCGCCACGTGCCCCCTTTGCCGTCTGCCACCGACGGCAAAGGGGTCTTTGCCGTCTGCCGCGGACGGCAAAGAGCCTGCACTGCCTCTTTTTTTCTGTTTTTCTTATATCCAACAATTATCACAACAAAAATTTCACAGCACATATATATCCATCACATAAATATCCATCACATAGTTCCATCACATCACATATATATCCATCACATATATATCCATCAAAAATTTCACATCACATATATATCCATCACATAGTTCCATCGATCCATACATATTACAACATGCAAAGTTTCTTCATAGCAAGCCAGCAGAATACAAGTGCATCAAAGGAAAAAACAGGAAAAAGCAAGCAATCCATCATAGGAAGATGGCTTCCGTGAAGTGAATGAAACCTGCAAAATGACAAATAAGAAAGTTAGAAAAAGAAGACTAGAAGAAGAATTAGACTAGAAGAAAAAGAATAGAAGAAGAAGACTAGAAGAAGAAGTATATGCCATATATTAGCTAACTTAGGTGAAATGTATCATATATGAGCTAACCTAGGTGAAATGGGTAGTTTATGAGCTATCCTAGGTGAAATGGATCATTTTGGAGCTAAGTTAGGTGAAATGGGTCGTTTATGAGCAAACCTAGGTGAAATGGGTCGTTTATGAGCAAACCTAGGTGAAATGGGTCGTTTATGAGCAAACCTAGGTGAAATGAGTCGTTTATGAGCAAACCTAGGTGAAATGGGTCGTTTATGAGCTAAGTTAGGTGAAATGAGTCGTTTATGAGCAAACCTAGGTGAAATGGGTCGTTTATGAGCTAACCTAGGTGAAATAGGTTGTTTATGAGCTAACCTAGGTGAAATGGGTCATTTATGAGCTAACCTAGGTCAAATGGGTCGTTTATGAGCTAACCTAGGTGAAATGCCACGTTTTTTAGCTAACTAAGGTAAAATGGATCGTTTTTTAGCTAACTTAGGTGAAATGGGTCATTTTGGAGCTAACCTAGGTGAAATGGGTCATTTTGGAGCTAACCTAGGTGGAATGGATCATTTTAAAGCTAATGTACGTAAAATGGATCATTTAGGAGCTAATCTACATAAAATGGGTCATTTTCGAGCTAACTTGGATGAATTGGATCACTTGTAAGCTAACTAAGGTAAAATGAGTCATTTTAGAGCTAACTTAGGTAGAATGGGTGGTTTATGAGGTCAGTAAGCTTATTAAGTCATTTTGGAGGAAAAGAAGCTAACTCTAGGTCATTATGGTAAGCATATTGGAGGAAATAAAGCTAAGTCTAGGTCTTTATGCATTTGTTAAGCAAAACACTAGAGAAACTTACCGTGATCGCGGAGGTGTAGGAGTGGGCTGGCTCGCGCCGGTAGCTGGAGAAGGAGCGGGCTGGCTCGCGCCGGTAGCTGGAGAAGGATCGTGCGATGCGTTTCTGGAGTTAAGCTGCACCAAAGATCATTTCCAATGTCTCATTAGCATTATGACACTCAAATGTTAAGACAAGCAAGTAATGTCCATTCAAATTAAACTCACCGTGCTCCCAGGAGCAATCACTGGCATCGGCGGAGCGGTCTGACCGGACTTCTCGCACACAGACTGCACATTTGGTTTTCACAACAGAGTCATACTAGTTAGTAATGAGACTCAAATGTTAAGACTAGCAAGTAATCTGCAGAAGAAACTTACCACAAGGAGCTCGTACATGGCCCTTGCCTGCATGTCATTCCGTGCCCTCTCCCCCTCCAACATCTTTGTCGTCTTCTCCTCCAACTCCCGCTGCCTCTCCGCCGCCTCCGCCAAAAGTTTCTCCGTTCTATCTCTCTCACTCTGTATAGCAGCCTGCAACACCACTCACATGACCATTTGTAATCATTGATGGAAGCGCACACAATGTAATGGAGAAAGATAGCTGAGTACGTATAACTAACCTTGATGGCGAGTTGGACTGGCCGTTCACAAGGCCTTATCTTAGGAGCGGAGCTCGACTGGCGCGCCTTGATCTCCGGGAGAGTGCTAGGACAACGGATAAGTCCATCTCCCATGGCTATGGAGCCATGGGACCTCCCGCCACCAGATATCATCAGCAGCTCTGTATCAATGGGACCCTGGCTCGGGTTAAAGTCCTCCCCTTTCCTCGCCTTCCCCTGATCTCTATATTGCACGAGCTTCTCGTGGGCGGAGATGTTGGTGAAGTTCTTTGGATCATCGAGGTCAGACGCAGAGAATGCCTTGACTTTCTTGTAAGGGCCAGTGTGGGCCATGGCATACAGGTCGTACACCTCTGGCACCTTATCTGCCTTATTGTAGTGTGCCTGAAAGAGAGAAACAAAGTAAATTAGTAATTAAAGGGCTAAAGCTAGCATGATGAATGAATTGCATGAATCATGAAGCAAACCACATACCCAGTTCCGCCCGTACTGAAATAAGTTGGAGATGCCTTGGTGGTGTGGCACACCTTCCATTTGGGCACGTTTGTCCTTGGCCTCTTTGTGGGTGGCCAGCCATTCTTCTGAGCACCATGCATTGACCAACACCTCCCAACAATCCATCTGATCCGCACACCATCTCAGAGGGGCCTAAGTTAGCAAATAGAAACTTGAGCGCTAAGGCTATGAATTACTAAATGAAGGAAGTAAGTACAAGGTCTTAAGAATTACCTTCATGTACTTCTCCTTACTCAAGAACTTATCGCGGCACTCCTGCTTGGGCTTCTTGATACCACGTCCGGCGTAGTAGTCTCGAACAGCCTGCACCCGAACCTCATGCCGTAAGTTCTGAAGTAGGCGCTTGCACTCCTTGTGGATAACATGATCCGCCTCCTCCTCGTATCCCTCCTCACACCTGTAGAATGTCTGCAATCAAATGAGACAATATTGATTAGTACAATTAATAACTAGCTAGTTGAAGATTTTAAATTGCGTAAAGGAGCAATTACCCAGAACTTTCTGATCACGACGTTTGCCCTCGTCTTGCACAAGACACCGTCGATAATCTCAGCCGGCGGGGCCGGGGCAGCCAAGTAGTGCTCCCAAGTCAATCCAACCTCTGGAAGCCGACCCTCACCAGGCAACGTGACAAACCCCGGGAAGTTTTGCCGAATCAGAACTCCAAGGACGGAGTTGGGCCGGCGGACACTTTCATGGTGGTCCCAACCCCTGCAGCATGACAAGGCCAACACATCAGTTATTTGAAGAAACGTGAATGCAGAAGGTACAAAAAGATTAAATGCACTTACCTCTCCCCATCAGGGAAAATCAACCACCTCTGCTCGCGGGTCGCCGGCACGGACGGGAGCCGTGTAGCACCATGCTGGTAGACGTTGCCCCCTCCTCCCCCTCCTCATCAGTCGGCTCCGCGCCATCATCAGCATGGCCACTAGGCTCCCCGCCATCCTCAGGCTGACCCGACCAGGTACCCCATCCAGACGTGTGCTCCTCCGGGGTCTCATGGGCCCAAGTCTCGTGGGCCGAAGGCCCGTCGACCCGAGGCTCGTGGGCCGAAGACCCGTGGACCGGAGTCCGTGCAGCCTCCTCCTCAGACGAGTCCACCCTAGCAGTCACGTGCTCGGGTGAAACAGCTGGGGGCGGTGGCGAGGAAGGCGCCGTAAGAGTCACCCTACCTCCTCTCCCGCGACCACGTGCTCCACCTCCTCTCTTCTTCTTACCTCGTCCCCTGCTGGGCACCGCGGTCGATGAAGAAGGGCCCGGCGGTGTCGCCATACTGTCCAGAAACGCTCGACGGAGAGGTGCGTCTGGAATGGAAGACCTCGTACCACGCGCCGACGAAGAAGGGGCCTCATCGCGCTCCTGACCAGCGCCCACCATCTTTCAACACCTGCCATGACAAAGAATAAACGAAATTAGTACAACATAAAAAAAAGTACCGACATGAATAATAATATGTATATCACTTAAGTGTATCATCATCAAGTACAACATAAAAAAATTGAATACCTGACACTACTAATAATCTCGATCAGTATCATCAATAAATGCATAATCATCATCATCACTATAATCAATGATGGGCTCATAGGGTTCATTAGCATCAACATGTGCAAGGCCACCTTGACGTAATCGGTCAAGCATTGACAGGTCATCCGCAGTAGTAACCTCTTCTTGTTCCGGCTCTTCTTGTTCCTCCTCTGGGGTGATGTCGGATTCATTGTCGCTGTCTACTTCAATGTTTTTGGGTGAAGTATAGCGGTTCTTGAAACGCTTTTTGGAAAGACGTGTCTCTTGGAAGAATTCTCCTTCATATGTGTCTGGGTTAATGTGAGGTTCATAATCCTATTCCTTTGGGGGAGAAAGTCTAGCACGTGGCGGCACTTCATAAACGACATCCCAACCTTTCAGATTTGGATTAGTTTGGCAGGCCCACGGTAGATAGAATACTTGGGTCGCCTGTTGAGCCATAATATAGACATCAGGAACATCTAAATGAGTGCTTTGGTTGATTTCAACTAGCCCTATATGTTCATGAGTCCTTCTAGTCTCCTTTGGCTGAAACCAATAACATTTGAAGACTACGACATTCGGTGGGTTTTCACCATAGAACAGAAGTTCATAAATTGCTTCAACTCTCCCATAATACTCGGTACCTCCTTCGCCGATAGCAGATACACAACAATTTGTAGACTTTCTGTCGGCCATATATAGCTCTTTGCCATAGGTACGAAAGCGATACCCGTTGATGTCGTACTTGTCAAATGAACGGACCTTATAGTCAAAACCATTAGCGACTTGTCCCAATTCGGCGTCCATAGACTCTGAATTAGCCTACAAGTTTAATATGAAAGGGGATTGTTGCATTATGCACAAATTAGCGAATGTAATGAAATTGTCTAATAGAAATTACCGTTTGTTTGAACCAAGAGATGAAACCGGGATAGCCACCTCCTTGCTATGCGAGAAGCTCATAATCTTCGACGGAATCCTTTTGGATCTCCGCTCCATACGAGAATATGGCGACGTATCGACTGTATGACATATCCAGGAATAAGAGTAGTTCAAAGGAAATAGAAGTTGCGAAACAATGTACCGAGAACTTACTTGATGTACGGCCGCACTTCTATCAGGTTGTTGAAGATATACAACGAAATGGTCCGCCATTCTTCGTTATCCAAAGATACTGGATGTGAAACACTAGCTGGTGCGAGATTCCCTTTGAATAGGCTGAGGTTGGATCCACCCTTTTTAGGCTCGTCAGCATTGTACCGAGGCTTCGGATTATGCAAATGACAATTTTTGGCTTCGTAGTGCGCTGTTACGAAATTTGCCGCCTCCTCTGTGATGAATGCCTCAGCCAACGATGCTTTAATTCTACGTTTATTTTTACATTTTTCTCGAAGCGTCTTCTGCATCCTCTCAGTTGGGTAGCACCAACGATTTTGCACGCCCCCCCCCCAATCTTGCCTCGGTCGGGAGATGCAAAATCAAATGCTGCATTGGATTAAAGAAGCCCGGTGGAAAGATCTTCTCTAACTTGCAGATCAACTCCGGCGCCAACTCTTCCATTTCTTCTAGCACGCCAGGCGATAGTTCTTTCGCACAAAGAACACAGAAGAAATAGCTGAGTTCTGCCAGTACTAGCCATTCATCCTCAGGGATGAAGCCACGCAACATCACCGGCATTACCCGCTCAATCCATATGTGCCAATCATGACTCTTGAGACCAAATATCTTCAGTTTATCAAGATTCGCTCCCCTCTTTAGATTCGCTGCATACCCATCGGGGAACATCAACTGCTGTTGCACCCACAAGAGAATTTCCCTCATAGCTGGCCTTCCAAGATTGAACCATGCCTTTGGCTTCGTCCAGTTCTGCTTTCCTTTCGGTTCTTTCATGTTTTGTAACGGCCTATCACATAGCGCCTCCAGATCGACTCTAGCCTTAGTATTATCCTTTGACTTCCCATCTATGCCGAACAATGTACCAAAAAGTGCCTCGGCGATATTCTTCTCAGTGTGCATCACGTCGATGTTGTGTGGGCAAAGGAGGTCTTTGAAGTAAGGCAGATCCCATAAGCATGTTTTGTGAGTCCACGCGTGCTTAGTACTATACCCCTTGAAGTACCCTGGACGTTGTGGATCTGGCTCGAGAGCATTTAACTGATCCAGGGTCTGTTGGCCTATCAATGCAGGTGGTGCAGAGTTTTTGACAACTCTACCCCTGATGAAGTTCTTCTTGTCTTTCCTGAACTTATGGCGAGGATCCAGGAACTGTCTATGCATGTCGAAGCAAGAAAACTTGCGACCGGCCTGAAGCCAACGAAACTCAAGAGCTCCCTTGCATGTGGGGCACGGGAACCTTCCATGCACACACCAGCCAACGAATAGCACATACGCCGGCAAGTCATGCGTCGAGTACATGTACCAGACACGCATTATGAAGTTCCGTTTGCTAAAGGCGTCGTATGTCTTGAACCCATTATCCCAGGCTTCTTGCAATTCGTCCTTAAGCGGCTGCATGTACACATTCATATTTTTGCCCGGATAGTTGGGTCCTGGAATTATCAATGTCAGGAAAATGTTCTTTCTTTGCATAATCTGTCCGGGGGGAGATTGAGTGGAAAGACAAATACGGGCCAACAACTGTATTGGGCTGCCGTCATACCAAACACACTGAACCCATCCGTGCTGATGCCGACTCGAGGATGCCTCGGATCTGCCGCTTTGTCAGCATGTAATTCATCAAACTTTTTCCACGCAACACCATCCGATGTGTGTACCATCATCAGATTCCCATCTGCATCTAGTTCGATTCGTTTGCCTGTTTTGTGCCATGTCATCTGTCTGGCCGTCTCTTTGACCATGAAAAGACGTTGAAGTCTTGGTACGTTTGGCATATACCGAAGAACACTAACGGGGATTTTGGTCTGTGTCTTCTCACCCATACCGTTGTCTACCACAATATACCTGGAAGACTTGCAAATGGTACAATAGTTCAAGTCCGCATAGTCAAGCCTAAATAAGGCACATCCTTTCTCACAGGCATGTATCTTCTCATAGGGCATCTTCAGTGCACGGAGGATTTTGTCCGACTGGTACAGGTTTGCAGGCATTATATGACCTTTGGGTAGAAAGCGTCCAAATACTGTCATAATTGCGTCATAACATTCTCTGCCCAAGTTGAACTGAGCCTTCAGAGCCATTACTTGTGAGATGGCATCCAACGGACAAAGCTCAGTGTGCTCGTGGAGCGGACGTTTTGAAGACTCCAACATTTCATTGAAAGCCTTTCCAGATTCCTCCATCTCCTCGTCCGAATCCCGAGCATCATCATAGCCTTGCACCATGTTTTCCATCCCGGTACCATGCTCGTCGGTGCGACGATGATCCACCTCAGCTCGGTCACGTTGGGCAGACTCACCATGAAATGTCCACACCGTATAATCGAGTGTAAAACCACTCTTCTGTAGGTGTTTGCCCATTTCAGCCTCTGTCTTCTTTTCCCAATTGCCGCACCGGAAACAGGGGCACCAGGTTTTCTTTTGGCCATTTGCAAATGCGGCTTGCACAAACCCCTTGGTTTTTGTGAACTATTCAGCTCTCCATTTGTTCTGACCAGTGTGACCGGTATACATCCACGCACGGTCACTCATCTTGACTTTTAGAGCTACTGGACACACAACAATTATATATGTAATTCACCATGTATATATTCATCAGTTTATCTATTTTGTCAATTTTATTACGTCCATGCAACCTACACTCTAATAGGTAATGATAGGTCCTAATACCACCCGTGTATGTGTAGATTGGGTTCATTTTCCCATGCTATGCTCCGGATCCGGCGCAAAATTTCGGCAGCACCTCCCCGCTGTTCTCCTGATACACGTCTCTGCAATAAACAGAGAGGATGTGTACCCGGAGAACAACAGGGGAGGCACTGACAAAATTTATGCGTCGGATCCGGAGCAAAGCATATGGGAAAACGAACCCAATCTACACATACTCGGGCTGTCCATGGATAGCGTTGGACAATTCGAAAGAATCAAGGTTATAAATATGCAAATGCATGCATATTTATAACTATGACGCTTTCGAACGGGAGACACATATTGGTTATGCATACTGATGATTCAAGACACATATATAGCTAGCTATCAAGTTTCATCGGAATAGATCAAATAATTAATGGGGGAGGAGGACTTGTCATTTGTGCTCACCCACGAACGAAGGGGCAGAGCTCGTCAAACGCACGGCGAGGTCGTCGAACACCAAACCTCGCAGCGATGAAACAACTGCACATTTAAAACTACACGATCAACACAATTATATGTGATGTTTTTCATAACAAAATCGAAAAATATATGACCTAACTAATAATTCACAAATATATGACCCCGTCGGCCTCTGGAAACCAAAAAAACACCTTTTCGGGAGGTGTCGGTGGTCGGGGTGTCCTGTCGGTGTTGGGGTGCCGTGTCGGGGTCGGGGTGCTGTTCCGGGGTCGGGGGGTCGGGGTCAGGGGGTCAGGTTGTCGGGGTGTGGTGTCGGGGTCGGGGTGTCGGGGTCGGGGTGTCGTGTCGGGGTCGGGTGTCGGGGTATCGGGGTGTCGTGTCGGGGTCGGGGCGTGGTGTCAGGGTGTCGGGGGTCGGGGGTCGGGGTCGGGGTGTCGGGCCGGGGTGTCGGGGTGGCGTGTCGGGGTCGGGGTGTCGGGGGTCGGGGGTCGGGGGTCGGGGTCTCGGGCCGGGGTGTCGGGGTGGCGTGTCGGGGTCGGGGTCGGGGTGTCGGGGGTCGGGGTCGGGGTGTCGGGGGTCGGGGTCGGGGTCTCGGGCCGGGGTCTCGGGGTGTCGGGGGTCGGGGTCAGGGTGTCGGGGGTCGGGGTGGGTGTGTCGGGGGTCGGGGGTCGGGGCCGGGGTGTCGGGGTGGCGCGTCGGGGTCTTCTTCTTATTATTATTCTTTCTTCTTCTTTCTTCTTCTTCTTTTCTTTCTGCTTCTCCCTCGTCCTCTTCCTCCTCCTCCTCCTCTTCTTTCTTCTTCTTCTTCTTCTTCTTCTTCTTCTTCTTTCTTCTTCTCCTTTTTCCTCTTCTATATTATTATATTTTTCAACTTTCTTCTTATTCTTCTTCCTTTTTTTCCTTTTTCCTCTTCTTCTACTTCTTTTTTTCAACTTTCTTCTTCTTCTAATAATCTAAACCTATATCTAGCACTAACCTAAACCAACCACTAACCTAAACCTATCAATAACCTAATTAAACCTAAACAGCAAAGAAAAACAGTAGAAAAAAACAAAAAAAATGCTCACCTTGGCTCCTCTCGATGGAGGATGGAGGGGGCGGCGCGGGCGCAGGGGCGGCGGCGAGCCTGGCTCCGGGGCGGGGGGCGCGAGGCGGACGCACTGCCGGGGGGGTGGGGGCGCGAGGCAGACGCAGGCCTAGGGGCGAGCCTACCTCCGGGGGCGGCGCGGGCGCAGGGGCGGCGGCGAGCCTAGCTCCGGGATGGGGGCGAGGCGGATGCAGGGGGCCCGTGGCGAACCTGGCTCCGGCGCGGGCGACGGGACGCCGGGGCGATGGCGGGTGGTGGGGGCGTTGGGGCGAGGGGCGGTGGGGCCAGGGGGCGGTGGCGGGTGGCGGCGACGGTGGAGAGTGCTTGGGACGGTGGGGCGACGGGGCGAGGGGAGGTGGGGCAAGGGGGTGGCGGTGGGTGGCGGGGGCGGCGGCGGGTGGCGGTGGTCGTCGGGGAGGAAAGGGGGACAGATCGAACAGAGAGAGATGGGCGGGGTGGGGTGCCGTTAGTAACCTAAACATTTGCCGTCCGCCCCACTTTGCCGTCCGCCCCACTTGCTCTTTGTCGTCAGCTAGCGGACGGCAAATAGGGGGGGCCGTTAAGTTTTTTTAAACCAGCTCGTGAGTGGGGCCCCCTCCCTCTCTGCCGTCCGCTAGCCGACGGCAAAGCTTCTTTGCCGTCTGCTAGCGGACGGCAAAGAACTGGCTGATGGCAAAGAAGTACTTTGCCATCAGCCAGTTCTTTGCCGTCCGCTTTTGGGTAGCTGATGGCAAAGAGCATCTTTGCCGTCCGCTAGCGGACGGCAAAGAGCTGGCAGATGGCAAAGTAGCTGTTTCCAGTAGTGTATGCCTGTACTTAACTAGCTCGTTGATCAAAGGTGGTTGAGTTTCCTAGCCATAGACATGAGTTGTCATTCGATTAACGGGATCACATCATTAGGAGAATGATGTGATTGACTTGACCCATTCCGTTAGCTGAGCACTTGATCGTTTAGTTTACTGGTATTGCTTTCTTCATGACTTATACTTGTTCCTATGACTATGAGATTATGCAACTCCTGAGTACTGGAGGAACAATTTGTGTGCTACCAAACGTCACAATGTAACTGGGTGATTATAAAGGTGCTCTACAGGTGTCTCTGATGGTACTTGTTGAGTTGGCATAGATCGAGATTAGAATTTTTCACTCCGATTGTCGGAAAGGTATCTCTGGGCCCTCTCGATAATGCACATCACTATAAGCCTTGCAAGAAATGTGACTAATGAGTTAGTTGAGGGATGATGCATTACGAAACGAGTAAAGAGACTTGCCGGTAACGAGATTGAGCTAGGTATTGAGATACCGACGATCGAATCTCGGGAAAGTAACATACCGATGACAAAGGGAACAATGTATGTTGTTATGTGGCTTGACCGATAAAGATCTTCATAGAATATGTAGGAACCAATATGAGCATCCAGGTTCCGCTATTGATTATTGACCGGAGACGTGTCTCGGTCATGTCTACATAGTTCTCGAACCCGTAGGGTCCGCACGCTTAAAGTTCTACGACGATCGGTATTATGAGTTTATATGTTTTGATGTACCGAAGGTAGTTCGGAGTCCCGGATATGATCGCGAACATGACGAGGAGTCTCAAATGGTCGATACATAAAGATTGATATATTGGAAGCATATATTTGGACGTCGGAAGAGTTCCGGGTGAAATCATGATTTTACCGGAGTGCCGGATGGGTTACCGGAACCGCTCGGGGGTTAATGGGCCTAGTTGGGCTCTAGTGGAGAGAGAGAGGGGCAGGCCGCGCGCCCCTTCCGCTCTGGTCTGAATTGGACTAGGAAGGGGGGCAGCGCCCCCCTTTCCTTCTCCTTCTCCCCCTTCCTTTCCCCCTCCTAGTAGGAGTAGGAAAGAGGGGAGTCCTACTCCTACTAGGAGGAGGACTCCTCCTCCTGGCGTGCCCTACAGGGCCGGCCGACCTCCCCCCTTGCTCCTTTATATACGGCGGGAGGGGCACCCTAGAACACACAAGTTGATCATTGATCTCTCCCAGCCGTGTGCGGTGCCCCCCTCCACCATAATCCACCTCGGTCATATCGTAGCAGTGCTTAGGCAAAGCCCTGGGATGGTAACTTCATCAACATCGTCACCACGTCGTCGTGCTGACAAAACTCTCCCTCAAGCTCTACTGGATCGTGAGTTCGCAGGACGTCACCGAGCTGAACGTGTGCTGAACGCGGAGGTGCCGTATGTTCGGTACTGAGGATCGGTCGATCGTGAAGACGTACGACTACATCAACCGTGTTGTCATAACGCTTCCTCTTAACGGTCTACGAGGGTACGTGGACGACACTCTCCCCTCTCGTTGCTATGCATCACCATGATCTTGCGTGTTCGTAGGAAATTTTTTGAAATTACTACGTTCCCCAACAATAACGATTACATAATGAATGCCATCCAACACAATTATCCATCACTGATCCGATGCCTACGAGCTTTTCATATATTGATCTTTGCTAAGTTACTTTCGGCGTTGCTATTGTTACAATTACTACAAAACTGCTACTATTATTGTTACTATCGAACTATCATACTACTTTGCTACTGATCATCTTGCTGCAGATATTAAGTCCTCCAGGTGTAGTTGAATTGACAACTCAATTGTTAATACTTGCGAATATTATTTGGCTCCCCTTGTGTCGAATCAATAAATTTGGGTTGAATACGCTACCCTCGAAAACTGTTGTGATCCCCTATATTTGTGGGTTATCATAAATATGTCAACGTGTTGTTGTGGTTGTGGTAGCCGAGGTGGGTGGGCGGTGGCAGCTGGGAACAGGGGGGTCGAGTGTGAGGTCGGGATCTAGTGGGATATTTGCATGGGGCCGAATTCTCATGCCAACATGACGAGTAGTCCAGACTCTCCTACTCCTCCCCTCCATTTGAGACTAGATTGGGGATATCAAACTGCCTGGACTATTCGCGCCAAAATGGAGGACCATTGGATAGACTCCCCTAATCCTCCCCTCCATTTGAGACCGGATCGGAGGATATCAAACTGCTCGGACTATTCGTGCAAAAATGGAGGCTCGTTGGATGGCATTTTTAGTCCCAACATATCCATACCATGTAGAGTGGTTCAATCATCATAATATTTTAGGGGCGGTAATGTGAAGATGGATCACTAAGGATACTGAATGTGGAAACAATACAATGTGGAACAGAGCTCACCCTACTTTGGAAAAGCTAGATAGGATACTCATGAGGAATTATTGGGAAGACATGTTTCCTCAAGTAAATGTGTCGGGGTAATTGACCACGGTACCCCGAAGACGGCGAGACAATATTTCAAGACATCGTGGCTTGCAACGCCCCTCAGTCCGACTGCTCCGGCCGCTCTAGACGGCCCCCTATCCAACTGCCCCGCCGGCTTGCCGGCCGGCTGCCCGACCGGCTCCACGTCCGGCTGCGCCAACCAGCCGGCTGCCCGGAGTCAACCGCGACATCACATCCAACGCGACAATGACGAGACGGCTGTACCCGACACTATTGGCGAATAGTGGAGCACTGTACACGTGTCAGCTCATGTCATCATGTATAGTATCACTTGTCCCTGGGCACTATTTATGAAGTTACCCAGGAGACAAGCATGACACCCCCACCATGCCCACCACCTAGCTTACATGCTAAGCTAGCCACACTATATAAGCTAGCTCACATCCATCCATCCTCTCATGCTCACACTCACGCATGGACACACATGCTCTCACGGGCATGCATGCCACGAGACTAGCCGGCTACAAGGCACTCAGGCCACGCATATTTACGAGGTCAGATGCCCTTGGCACTGATCTCAGATACAGCTCCAGGAGCATTTTGTACTGCCAGATGTACACTTCACATATATATCCAGACATGCAGGAGTAGGGGTATTATCTCTCCGGAGAGCCCCGAACCTGGGTAAACCACCGCGTGATACTCGCATACCCATCCCCGGATATTCCACGGCAGTCTTGCCCTCACCTCAAGCCACCCCGTGGCATCTGTCGACTCGCGGTATCCCCTGCCGACTCACGCGAGAATACTCCGAAAAAATGTGAGGAAGCTGGTTAGATATGCATCTGACCATAATGCTCTATTACTTTCCTCTGACAATTTGATTGTCAGGAGCCCCCAAGTAAGAGAATTTAGGTTTGAAATGGGTTGGCTAAAATATGAGGAATTTATTCCTCTGGTGGAAGAGATTTGGAAGAAACATGTGAGATCTAATGATCCAATTGACATTCTTGATATTAAACTGAATAGAATCAAAAAACATTATAGGTTGGGGATCCAATAAGTTTGGGCATGATAGAAAAAAGAAAAATGAGATTAAGGAAGATTTGTTGATCATTGAAAATCTTGAGGAGCAAGGTGCTCTAGACCCTGACATGTTCTATAAGAAAATGGAATTACTTGTTGGGTTAAATGAGATTATGGTGAATGAAGAGCTATATCTCTTGTAACAATCCCATGAAAAGTGTGGCTCCTGCAAGGGGACCAAAATAATGCTTATTCTAGAAAATTGCCAATGGCAATAAAAGGAAAAATACTACCCATTGTTCGTGTGTTGGAGACACAACTATTGAAGGAACTTAAAACCTTCTTAAACATGCTACTGACTTTTACAAAGTGCTTTTTGGGCCTGCCCTTGGCAACTTATTTCATTTAGACCCTTATGTGTGGGGGGAGAATGAGAAATTAAATGAGTCTACTAGTGATTTGTTAAATAAACCCTTCTTTGTGGAGGAGGTGAAAAGGCATTGTTTGTCATCAAAAGTAACAAGGCCCCTGTCCTGACAACATTCCTACTGAGTTTTACGAGTGTTGTTGGGAAATTGTGCAACATGATATTATGAACATGTTTCTACTTTTCATGCTAGCACACTTGATGTCCATAGATTGAACTATGGGATTATAACTCTGATGCCTAAAATTAATGCATCCAAGAAAAATCAACGGTTCAGGCCTATTTGTTTGCTCAGATGCCCCTTACAAATTTATTACTAAAGTTCTAGATAATATGGTGGCACTATTTGTTGATAAGATGTTTAGTGTGCACCAAAATGATTTTATTAAGCACAAAAATATTATGGATGGTATACTCTCCCTACATGGAATCTTGCATCATACTCATATTAAGAAGAAGAAAAATTGGAATTGTCATTAAGCTTGATTTCGGGAAAACTTATGACTAAGTCAATTGGGATTTTCTCATCGACTGCCTTAAGATGAGGGGCTTTGGTCCTACGTGGTGCAATTAGATAAAGTGTATCCTATATAATGGAACTGTTAGTGTGGAGTTAAATAACACTACTGGGCGTTATTTCCAAAGTCATAAAGGGGTCAGGCAGGGGAGACCCCCTGTCTCTTTTTTTATTTAATTTGCATGTTGAGTGCTTATGCTAGATGGTGTTAAATGCATAGAAAAATAAACTTTAGTAGGGATTGCTTCTGACCTAATTGATAATGGAATAGCTATTTTACAATATGCTGATGATACAGTATTGTGTATTGACATTGATCTTGAGAAAGCTCTAAATCTTAAAGTGTTGCTATATATCTTTGAGTTGATGTCTAGCTAAAGATTAATTTCCAAAAATAAAAGTGAAACATTATGTGTGGGGGTGATGATGAGATACATAAGACCTATGTTGATATATTTAACTGCCAGATTGGGCATTTTCCCACCTATTAGTTTCTCCTGTTTGAGGGGAGTGGGCTGGGATTTCATGGTATCCAAATACATCAAAAGATGTGACACCTGGATTGGAAATTCTACATCTTCTGGGGGAGGCTTACTTTGTTGAATGTCTATCTCTCTAGTATTGCATAATATTATATGTCCATGTTCTTGCTGACTAAAACCTTCATTAAGAGACTAGATAAGCACGGGAGGAGGTTTTTCTAGGAAGTTAGTAAAGAGAAAAAAGATATCACCTCTTTAAATGGTCCAAAATTTGCAAACCTAAGAAAAAAAGGAGGGCCTTGGATTTAAAGACTTACATAAACAAAACATCAGCTTGCCCACCAAGTGGTGGTGGAAACTGAAAAGAAAACTGGTTTGTGGCAGGATATTATTAAGGCTAAGTATTTCAAAAGATCTAATGTAACTGATGTTAAAGAAGAATTCGATGATTCACCCTGCCGGAAAGCTACCCTTAAGGTGAAAGAATTCTATATGGCTGGTAGGTAAATTGATGTTCACTCTCGGGATATAGCCAGATTGTGGAAGGGCCCTCCTAAAAGACAATATTCCTCTTGCTGAGAAGTTCACCCAACTTTCAGTATTTGTAATTACCAGGACTGTACTCTTAACAAATGTCTAGAGGCTGATGTTGTTTCCTTCTTTTAGAAGGAGATTAAATTCAATGCCCAGTGAAGAACAATGGAGTTATATTGTGGAGCTGGCCAGAAGCCTTTGTATCTCCACTGATGGAGATGTTGTTAAGAGGTCTCTTGGATCCAAATCCTGCTTTACCACTAAGTCTATCTATAGCCTATTGGAGCAAAACTTGTCTGGTTGTGACTATAGATGGATGTGGCAAACGAAGCTTCCTTGAAAATTCAGATTTTTCCTGTGACAGCTTTTCTAGGATGCGATTTTGACGAGGGATATTATGAAAGGGGGGGACTAGAAGGGTAACCCTAAGTGTTCCTTTTGTGGCGAACGAGATACCTCGCAACATATTTTCTTCTTATGTATGGTTACCAGAGTTACCTGGCGTATTGTGTTCAATGTATTTGGCGCCGATCTTTGCCCCAACAACATATGGCAAGCTTAGAGCAACTCTAGCAGACCCCGCAAAACGCTGACCCGCAAAACGCGTTTGCAGTTCGCGCAAAACCGCTTTTGCGGGCAGGCGCGGGCTGGCACAGATGCAGACCCCCCAAACGGACCCGTAAAAAATATATTCGCGGAATATGCTTTTTTATGGGTCGGCTATGCGGGTTTTGCTCGAGCACCAGCGCAACGACCCGCAAACAGAAAAACTGCAAATCTGAAATTTGTCATAGGGTTTCACAGACAAGTTCAAATTCAAATGACATAAACAGTTTGCGGGCAAATAAAAGCGAAGTTCATTACGCAAAAGAGGGCATGCAAAGGTATGCGCCCATGTCCTCCAACTCGTCCGCACAAGCATGATCGTCCACGCCGCCCTCCGTTTCATTGTAGTTGAATGGTTTGAAAGGGGCTTGATCAATGTCAACCGTGTTCGTGCCCAACAAGTTCACGAACTCGGTTGTTGCATTGTTCGAACCACCGCTATAGCGAACGATAACAAGTCACTAGCTATCGAGAACAATGGCGAAAAATGAAAGAGAATCACCGAAGACCAAAAAGATATACCTTCCGGCCATTTCGTCGAACACCTCGCTCGCGGGGGGAGCGGCACCGTTGAACGGCATCGCCGGAGCACCTCCTTGCGGGGGGGTGGAGTGAGAGGTTGAAGAAGATGGCTTCCTTGAAGCCGGAACCTTCCTCCGCTTTGCGCCCGCGGCCTTGCCGGCCTTCTCCGCCGGCGGCCGGGGATCGCACTGCGGCATTGGCGCCCGGAGCGCGGGCCATCGCGGCGGGGGCAGCCGGATTCCCGTCCTGCACAACCACGTTGCCCTGCCGCTTGTGGGCAGGCGCGGCGTGTGCTTGGGCGAGGCCGGCGGGGCCAACATGGCCGGCGACGAGATCCGCCCGAGAGGAAGGGGCGTGCGTGACCTCGACGGTGACGGGGGACAGCATGGGGTCGTCCATGGCAGCGAGGGACGGCCGGGGAGGAGCAGCCGGAGCTTGCGGAGGAGGGGGCAATGGTGGCGGAGGGTGCGGGGAGCGGGAAAGGGCGCGCGGAAATGTCCCTCGCGCCAAATCTCGCGACGGATAGGGGTTGAGCACGGGTCGGCCTCCCAGCCCGTGAAGATAGAGGTTGGGGGAGAAGATTTGCCGCACCCCGCAAAAAAAATACGGGCCGGTGCGGGAAGCGGGGTCTGGTCGTGCAGATTTTCTGACCCCGACCCGCAATTTGGCGGTTATTTTGCGGGCCGGGGCGTTTTGCAGGGTCTGCTAGAGTTGCTCTTACTCCTTGTGCTTTGTTGTTTTCCTCTGGGAGGTGGGGGGACTTTCTATACTATTGGTTTAGCTGCTATTTGTTGGGCTATTTGAAATTGTCGCGACAGGGTGATGTTTGAATTTAAAGTTCTTAAAACCCCTTTTGTAGTTGTTTTCTCTACCCGTGCTTTTTTAACATATTGGGTAGGGCTTCTAGGACGTGAGGATGTTGAGGATGTGAGGAAAGGAGCCAAGATGTTGAAGGACAATGCGTCTAACATAATGTGGATATGCGCTGCGGTTCAGGATGGGGGCGATGCTTGATGCTCTCCGATACGGCTGGGCTTTGCTTCAAGAGTGATGCTGTGGATGGAGCCCTCCGCGAGTTCTCACCATGCTTCAGTTTATGTGTTTCGGTTGTGTCTGTTTTGAGCGACGTTTGCGCCACTTTGGTTTGTCCCCTTGTGTGGGCGTGTGTCTCCTTTGCTCCTGTGCGAGCGTTGAACTATGTTTTGGCAATTATCTGCTGTGGGTTTTCCAGCGATGCGTGAACTCGCTCTCTCCATTCCTGGCCCGTTCTGAACTGATATATTTCAGTTATTGTTATTCAGTTAACGGAGTGGGGTTTATGCCCGGTTAAAAAAACAATGTGGAACGGAGCAGGATGACAAGCACATGTCTGTCGCGCTCGATATTGTTTACACACATCTGCGTGTAGAGCAACGACATTCTGCTCAAATGCCTTCTACTTCCAACTGCGTAAAAGAGTTGTAGCCAAATGCCCAATAATTTATCAATCACTCAAGCACATGTGCCAGAGCTGAGGATAGAGAAAAAGGCAAAATCCATATCATTGAACACATGCATCATCATATTTTCGTATACACAGCCAACGATATGACGTGTCTAGTAGGAGGTGGCGGCGTTCCACATAATAATACAATTCCTGTAATAAACAAATACAACTCTGACAACTGCCCCCCAAAACAAAACCACTCCAAGACCTATAATTGTCCGTTTCCACCCGCCAGCACAAGCTTCAAAGAAGCTGAAATGGAACAGCAGCATATAGATGAACAAAAAAAAAAAGAGCGCAATCACGCACTGCTCCGACAACACCTTGAAATAAACTGACACAACCGTCTGGGATCTCTGTTTTTGACCAAAAGAACCCTTACAAAACCGTCTGGGATGAATGCAAGACAATGCAAATGCAAAAGAAAGAAAAAACAGCTCAGGAGGACCATGCCCCCACATAGTGAAGTTGGACACCCTGAGCAGTACAAAAATCCTGTGACGATGCACGCGAGCCCCTTATGCATAATGGATGAATAAGCAACCGGGCCTTTTAGTGAGTGACCATATGACCAAAGTTCGATGCATGCAATGAATGCAAGGGAAAGCAAGAGCGCCCCGACCATAAGCGCGGATGCCACACCGAGGGACCATTGGTGTCGCAGGCAACAATAGAAGCTCCTGGATTCCTTTTTTTAGAAAAGTTAGCAGGTGGCCAACTTAACCCTCTTTTCCGCAGATGTGAAAAAGG
This sequence comes from Triticum timopheevii, assembly GCA_963921465.1. Taxonomy (NCBI): domain Eukaryota; kingdom Viridiplantae; phylum Streptophyta; class Magnoliopsida; order Poales; family Poaceae; genus Triticum; species Triticum timopheevii. Next base: position 115,409,863 of record OY997270.1, read on the forward strand.
CTGGGTTGACACATGTACTGATGCATGAGTTAGTGAGGACCCTCCGACTCTGCTTTGAGGATGTTGGACTTCTCCAAAGAGCAAGGTCTAGACATGATGCAACCGAAGACCTGGACTGACTCGTGGATGGATGCATGTGCAGACTCGAGACAAATGTCACGTCAACCCGAAACCGCACGGCTGATTGCAATCCTTGCCCAGTCAGCTGATTCTTTGACCAAAGGATCATCAGATGACAAGCACTCGTCCAAAAATTGCTTGCTTGAGGTGGATTGATTGATCAAAGGACCAGCATTGACACCCAATGTGTCTGCCAGATCTCCCAAGACACCTATTGCAGTCTTCATCACAGAATCATCCCTGAAATGGTAAGAGATAATTTTAAAAATTAGTGTGCTGGAATATTGGTTAATTATTGTGATAATGCTTCACTGTCGGTGCTTAGTCACAAAAATGAGACTGGTCATTATATGGGTGTCAGGGTGTGGTATTGGTTGGCTGAGAGGCTTTGGGAGAGAGATTCTATTCTGGCAATAGTGCAAGGTGTATGTAAGTGTGACCACACACTATCCAAACTGGATTTGGCCCTTTCCCTCTTAGTGGCGGTTTGAACGCAAACAAAATACATTCATAAAACAATATAAAAGATGGCAAAGCTTAGTCCATGCACAGCAAGAAATCCAAAATTAGTTCTAACGCCCGTTAGTAAATGAAAACCCAACACTACAATCTAATGTAGCAGTTCATAATCAAAAATTCACCAACAAAGAAACTCTGCCAGGCTGCTTGACCAAACATGATACCTAAATTACATTAAATTTAAGTAGGCCTGTAACGGACTATATATGGATTTAACACCTGTCAACTATATCCACATTTTGAAGAACATTGCTTATATATCATTGAGAATAGTCTAGTTTCATCATAGCCAATGGAAAACACTATTTATTCTATACGACCCACTTTCAAAAATATTCATACTTTCCTTCAGTGTTAGCTAGGAGTTAATGCACTGTCGTCTAGTGGGTAAACTGACCATTTTAACCTGGTTTAGCACTGCACGCAACCGTGCGCAAACACTGAACCAGACAAGGCCTATTCTTGTTGGCCAATTAAGCAATTCAGTGAAAAACTAGCACGTATTTTGTGAAGCATATCAACAGCCCAATAATGGCGATTGCATCTAATGAAGTTTCGAAAGTAGCTATGAAAAAGTGGATCCACCAGTTGCGGCTTTAGACTCGTTCATATAATTCAGAACAGCAAGGCCGGTTGAGTGCTTTCTGCGAGGGTACTGAGTGAATTGTGAATCTCTCAGTGGCATATGATACAACTAGTACAGTGGTACTTATTCAGTATCACATAAGCAATTATCCGTTCACAGAAAATTATCTTAAGGATACATCAACTTAGTTTAATTTTCCAGTACTTTGGACCTTGTATATTTTTTAAAGCTACAGGTGGGCATTTGCCTAGCATACAAGGAAAATTGTCTAATTATTATTATCTATCTATGTGTTTGCATTAGTTTCCTTGAGCATCCAGAAAGCAGGACATATAGATAATGTAAAATAAGGGAGCAATGAAGGAATTCTGGACGACTTACATATCCTTTCCATTATGAAGGGCATCAAGGAACTGAAGAATATGTGGAGCATACGGCATCAGTAACTGTGTCTTAGGGGAACTCTTGAATCCTTGAAGAATACCAGAGTAGGCCTCCAAGATGCCATTTCTTAGTTGATTGGTGTAGTCAAGCATTTCATCATCCGTTGCAGTTGTGTGCGCCGACAAATCTGCCGCACTTTGTAGCATGGGCATGGCATAGATCAAATACTTCTCAAAGTTTTCTCCAATTGCCAGTGCAATATCACCAAAGCATGAGAATATAGGTGGTTTTACAGATCTGTGCAACTGATTGCTGGATAGATCCTTCAGGAGCTGGGTCATGATGCCATCACAGTAGGGCAAAATTTTGTCCTCCAGTGCCCTGCACAAGTCACCCACAACACCCACCGTAATGGCACACACCTGATACTCTTCAAAGTTCTGAAGTCCCATTTCCAAATACTGATAGAACTGTGCCATGTACTTCGCGAAGTTCGAACCAGCTGCATATGCAAGTGCACCAATAGCAAGCATAGCCTCCTCATGCACCGTGGCATTTCGACAAGCAAAAACTCTCAAAAACAGATCCATCATCTGATCTGCATACTGTAAGAAGGCAAACTTTGTTGACTCCATCCCTCCCAACTTCTGGATAATAACCTGTAGGCAACCACAAAGAAGGCCCTGCAGATCGCTCCGCTTCTCCCTCTCATCAGTTGACAACTTCCCCGCTTCAAGTGTATTATGGAGTTCCATCATAATCACAGGTACTAGCTGCATAACGATAGGAGCTGTCTCCTCAGTGGAGCACCTGACAACTTCATTTAGAGTCTCATAAGCTGCAGTACGCAGCCTGGATTCACCAGCATCCTCTCTGTGACTGGTCACAAGAAGGCTCTGAACAATATCTTGAAAGAAAGGGGATAATGGTGACGCCGATCCAGCATCAACATAGCCTTGAGCAAGGAAATAGAGTGCCCCACATGCCTTTTCTGCCACATTTGGGACATCCTTCATGCTTTGAAGCAGCACAGTCAGTATTTGCTGGCAGTTCTCAGCTGTAATGACAGGAGCAGTTTCAAGTGCAGAACCATGAAGAAACTCGAATATTCTTCCAAGGGTCCAAGCAGTTGTGTCCTTCACATGGTTATTTGGGTCCTTCACTAAGGCAGACAGCATAAAATTCAAGGCGACATTAACTAGAGGGGTCAGTTTATCAGCTGATGGACCCTCCAAAATGGAACCAAAAGCATATGTTGCAGCCTCTCTGTGTCTCCATTCAGGTTTTGTTATGTTCTCCTCAACGAAAGGCATCACAAGAGGAACAATATCATCCCCAACAGTCCTCGCCACCAGGCCCAAACAAGTACCCCCAGCCATTGCAAGATTCCAAGCACCTTCATCCAAGTCTTGGTCATCCTCCTGTTTGAGGAGAGTCTCCAGCAGCATTGGCACCAGGGCAGGAAGAGCTTGCTTGATAAAATAGTAGCAAGGAACATCAGAATCAGCTGTAAATTCACTACTGTACTCGTCCAAAATGTCGATTTCCTCATCACATATGGAACTCCAGAATTCCATGGCCTGAAGTGCAACCGACTCCTCATCTCCCCTCACAGCCTTTGCAGTGATATTAAATATATCCTGCATGTATGTAGCCAGCTTATCGTAATAAGTTGATGAAATAGCCACCAAACACTCAAAGGCAGCCTGTCTTATCTTCACATCTGGTGACTGTGTTGCTTCACAGACGACTCTCATGATATAATCACGCTCCATGTCATTGGAGAAATTAACCTGAGCAAAGCCCAATGCATTATACAATGCTCGTGTGGCTGCAAGCCTCACTTCAGAGTTCCCTTCAGAAGCATTCATACCCTGAACAACCGCTGTAAGTATCTTGTTGACTTGGTCTTGGTCGACAGCTTCAGGAGAAACTTCCTCGCATAAATAGCCAAGTGTCTCAAGCGTTGCCTGCTTGACGTTTGGCTGTACCTGATGTATGTTTGATAGCAATGATCCTATAAGCTCGGGCCATTGCTTTTGAGGGATCTCAATGCCAGCAATCTTTGCGATGACTTGAGAAGAAGTAGATCTGGCACTTGCAACAGGAGATGAGAGAGTTTGCAGCAACAATGCTTTAACTTGTGCCTTGACACCAGCATCCAGTGCAAGCCATCTCTGGAAAAGTTCGTTCTTCCTGTGCTGCTCCTTTGCATCGAGTGCATTCTTGAGGATCAGACCAGCCAATCTGCGGCTCTCCTCAGGTTTCTCATTGGTGGCCAACTCAGTTGAGAGGGAGAGCAAGAAACCTGGGAGGTTTTGCTCCTGAAACTGCTTGAGGCTTTCTTCAGCATGCTTTCTAATCGAGCCATCGGCAGATTGCGCACTCAGGAGTATTTGAGTAACATCCAACGACATGCTGACTCTGTAGGCCCAAAATAGGAGAGTCAGATAGCCCATGACATAAAAACTCCATACATCATTAAAAAAAAATAGAACTCTCTTGACAAAGTAAAGTCCTCTCTTGGGTAGAGCCAAACCATACTACAAAATATTCTACAACTTAAAGTTAATGAGACAAGCAATCAGGATTGAAGGAAAAAACATCTTTCTACAACGAGGTAACCGTAGCTTAAGGCAACCTCATCAGCAAGAAAGCAATCAGTGAACATGAATGGCAAAATTCTAAAGAGATTTATAAAATCTGACAAGAGCAGGACAACATACTACTTTCCTTAGCACTGGGAGTGTACAAAAATCTGACAGTGGCCTTCTTTTAAACGAGACCTCATAACACCTAAAGCAGATGCTAACAAGAACTGTATTAAACACTATTTCATTGATATAACTGCTTCCCTCTACCAATGAACTAGCAATTTCTTCCTTAATCTAGATCACCCAGGCATGTGTGGATACTGCACAAAAAGAGCAGAGACTGACTTCCAGTGGTTAGCCATGAAGACCAACACCAAAATAGAGCAAAAGGAGCTCTCAACCAATTCTACGGTTTACAGTTTCAAAGTGGGCATCAGATCTAAGTATGCATCAGATCCGCCTTATAACATACAGAAAACCACAACAGATCTGCCTGGAAGTCCTACCTTATACGTGCTACCTACTTCCTCGCAACAAGAGGAGAACGGAACAAGGGTAGATGGGGAGAGACGGAGGGCGGAGGTGCGCTTCTGCGTCCTACCTTCCTGCTGGCTGCTGAGACGGGGAGGTAGTTGGCGACGGCGGGCGGGATGTAGCTGGCCGGCGCGGCGGAGCTTCAGACGTCGAAGGTCGCGCGACGGAGCCGAGGCGGCAGCTCTGCGATTGGGCGACGGGGCGAGCCCTGTGATTGGGCGGCGCGGGAGCTCCGCGATTCGGCGACGGCGGTGAGGGAGGCTGCGAGAGGAGCGGAGGGGAGAGGGGAGGAAATCTGGGGAAAAGAAAAAGGAAAAAAAGGGTTTTCTTTGGTGTGCTGGGAGCAAGTTGCGCCCCGGGGGAAGGGGTCCTGGCCGTCTGATCCGCGGCGGACGGCAGTGATGTGGGAAGCGGGTTTGATTGGGTGGGATTAGTTTTTGCTTCCTTGGTTGGTTTATTTGGGTTTGGACGCTACCTGGCAGTTGCTTTCCTTCCACGATTTTAAAAAGAGAAGAGAGAGAGAGAGTCGTGGCTTTCCACGAGCCAATTTGGCCGGTTAATCTCACAGTCTCTTCTTTTTTTAGGGGGGTTATATATAATCTCATAGTCGGATTTCATCGATATTGTGGTCTGTTTTGTTGGGAAAAAAGGCTATTAAGTGAACCTTGTAGGTTATTAAACATTAAGCTATTTTATTTTTTAAAGGAATTCAGGTATTTTAGTTGTTGCTCAAAGGCATGTATCTAGTGTACGTTCAGCAACAACTAATATGAAACGGAAGAGTAAATTAGCAGGACTAACATGATCACGCTGGTACCCTTGTGAGGGGCCAGCCCACTTCGATTCATGCATATTTAGTTGAATAACTATTATCTTTGGCAAAAAAAAAACTAGGGCGTATATGTATGGTAAAAAACCTAACAGAGAATCTGATGGGTACACGCATTTCAGCCCAATACTAGAACAACTTGCTCTGCACCCCAAATGGCCCAAGCCCAATACGAAACATGGAGTACAATCCAGCCATGATGGCCTGATCACTCGGATATGAAGACAAGCAGAAGCGATCCAGCATGCATTCACGCACACGCAGAGAACCGACGCATCGCTTCGCTCGGCTCCCCAAATCCCAATGTCGCACACAACCACCGATTCGAGGTAGGTGTCACACCCTGATTTTCATGTCACAACACTTATAAGCTAATAAATCATGATAAAGTGTGGTTCGACAAAAACGTTTGCATTATTTGGCTTTTTATTTGAGTTGGTTTTCTCTTTGTGATTTTCTAGTGCTCTTTAAAGTCAACACAACTCCACCTTCTATACTTCATTTCCTTGCTCCAAACTTTTACCCCAATGATCATGCCATGTGTATAGTACAATATAGAATTTTCTTACAAAAATAATTTGGCCAAAAAGCACTTTCTAAATTTAGTTTTCCAAAAACCCCTAAATTGAGGTTTGCACTACAAGTACTTGATTTGGGGTATGAAAAAATTTTCAAAGAGTATGTTTGACTCCTATTAGGTATAGGACTCCCAAAAACCACAAAAATATAATTTTAAAAGTTATTTTGCTATTTTATTTAAGGGCTTTTTCTTTAGGACAGAAATGGTATTTAATAGGTTAAAATTATTTTAATGCTTTAAAAATATTTGTGAAAATTTAGGGAAACTCAGTGGACATATATTTTCCATATATAAGAGTTTCAACACATGGTCATGTTCAAAATACAGGTCAAACCCCTCAAAAACCCCTTTTTGGATATTTCAAGCTTTTGAAATATTTTCAAAGGAAGTATTCTCTAAAATTTCCAAGAAAACTCTAGCATGTCACATATGACATATTGGATGATCTTGCCAAGACTCATGTCTTGGAGAACAAGATAACATCACCAAATCCCCTCAAAACCATTTCTGACCATTTTGAAGTTTGAGCAACTTTACATTGTCAACTTTATCCTTTTTCTCTCAACCATTGTGGGTATGTTCTAAACCCTAAATGATTACACTACACCAAGTGGTGCATCAAGGAGAATAGTTTTGCATGTCTAGATCTTGGAAAACTCATTTATGTTGATTTCTAGGGTTTACAAAAGTTGCATTGGCAACTTTGCCCAAATGGACTCAATCTTGGTGGAACCTATTACTATCTCATTCCATTTGACCCTGTCAAGCCTAATGACAAGAGGAGTTCATCTTCTTGTCCAAACCAGCAACAAACACCTTATGACATTTTACTAAAACCTCTGTTTTGACCCCTTCCACTAATCTCCATGAGTTATACTTTTTACCACAGCCCCTCCTAGACCTCTTCTACCTCCAGTAACAATGGCTGCATCTCAGATCAATAATTGAGGGGTGAAACCACCTCTTTTACCTCTCTGGACAGCCCTTGCACCCCTCTTCCTCACCTCCCTCCTCACTCCAGTGGCCGCCCATGGCATCCAAGGCATCCCCCCCTTTTCTATAATACCTCCCTTAGCTACCAGACACCAGATGGCACGCCCACAGGGCGTAACGATGCCGATGCCGGCCATTTGCATGCTCTGGAATGCGCTACAGTACGCTCCGGCACTGTAGCCGCCTAGGGCCAAGCACCTCCGGCCACCTCGGCTCTCCCCCTCACGCCAGCCGATGCGCCTCGACATCCACGACACGCCATGGCCTAGTCCCCCTCCTCCTTCTCCCTCTAGTGGCCTCCCTCGCACGCGCGCCGGCCGCCCGCAAGCTCCAATGCACGGCCTCACACGCGCGAGCTCTCTGGAGCCTTCCCCGCTCCTTCTCTTCCCTCTCCTGGACGTGGACCTCATCTACGAATGGTCTGGACTCGCTCACGAGTGCCCTCATGGTCTCTGGCCACGCCCGTGACCTCGCCGGCACACGAGTCCACGGTGGATCGGTGCCCGACTATATAAGCCCGCCCCGGGCCGCTCCAGCAGCATCCGCCTCCTCCTCACACCCCCAAGAACACACCCGCACTACCCAAACATCCTCAAAGGGCTTCTGTGCTCGGGATCGACCGGAGCTCCACCACCTCGAGTCGCCATCGATCCAGAGGTACACGCCTTCTCCGCCACCGCTCTCACTCGATCTAGAACCTCACGGTCCTACTGATCATTTCCCCTCCCTCTTCCGCACCGATTCCAGGCCGAACGGAGCAGTCTGTCCACCTCTCGACACGTGTCGCCCTGCCTCCTCGTCGCTGGCGAACCAGGCCAACCCGGCGTCCAACTCCACCTCCATCCGAACAGCGGCTCCTCCGTGAGCACAACGGTACCACCCACGCATTCTCCCGTGCCCTATATCGCCGCCGACGAGCTCACCGTCGCCTCTGGACGGAGGTAGACGACAATGGTCGTGGGCCCTGTCCGTCAGCCTCACGCCCTGACGGGTGGGACCCAGCCGTTGGGTTTAAAAACGCAAGCGCGCACGCACCGGTTCGCCCATCGGCTGAAGGCGTATTTCGTCTTTACGCCTTCGACGTGGCGGCCTCGCGCGGTCTGGTTTCCCTCTGGCCTGCTGCACTGTGGCCTTTCTGGCCCAGTGGCACAGTGCCACTTTCCTTTTTCTTTTTCTATTTGTTTTATAAAAATTCCACAGGATAAAATATTTATCCAAATGGAATAATTCCAACTCCTAAAATCTTAGAATAATCCCACCTATTTACTGATGTAACTTTCATACACATCCATTACAATTTTCTATACTATTCAAATTTAAATTCAAATTTGAACAATAAAATCTCTGTTGGAAAATACACTACTCTGTCCCCCTAACTCCAAATCCAAAACTAAGAATTTTACCCTTCTTAGTTTTCTCCCTAGTATTTAACAAAAATAAGTTGACATTTTTCTGAGCACTTTGATTTTTCTGTTTTCCTGTTGCCTTATTTTTCTCGTTGGTATTTTGCGATGATAGATTGCGTTGTTGGCAAAAGAGATTGGATCAGAAGACTATCAAGACCCCGAAGACTTTGCTGAGCCAGGCAAGCAGCCCTTTGACCATGACACCCCTCTTGTTCATCGGTACCCTTTTCCGATTGCATGATGATGAAATATTACGGTGGTTAACTTGTTGTGAACCACCACATGATGCATACCCCTACTCATGACTTTACATTGTTCATGATTGCAGTGTCAAGAGACTAGTTGATGCATAATGATGCATGTGTACCATGAACTCTTTGTGGTTACATTCTTTTGAAAACCCCATCGGATGCCCCTATTGCCCTGGAGAGATGTTGAACTAAGGTCACCACTTGAGGAAGAAGTGGTGTACCGAAGAGAGATTTTGGTGTGTGTGTAAAATGATGGATTAGATTTATGTGTGATTATTGTCCCAACCAAACATGTGCAACCACTCTACCCCTTTATGGGACAGGGCATTATTGATTACTTAGACTGATACTAGCATGGTGCCCACATTACTAGTGATGAGGGTGACCTGAGGTCACTCTGGGGACGGGATCGTCCTTGGATAGGCGGCCATGACTGTTTTCACAGGGCACCGGACACATCGTTGGTCCCTTCGGGTATGCGTGATAATGTGAAAAGGGCAGAGTCCCACGATCTTTTGCTTATACATGAGGGCCGTGTATCAACGAGTGGACCCTATGTTAGTGTCGTCTAGGGAAAGGTAATGATCGGGTGCTTCCCCCGAGTACTTGAGGTACTACGGGATCGTGGATGACACGGAAGCTTCCCGGATCTTGTTGGTAAAGTGTGCAACCTGTGCAGAGTGTCAAACTATTCGAATAGCTGTGTCCACAGTCATGGACAGTTGGGAGGTGCTACTTAAACTATGTCCAGAAACTTTACAATATCGGTGCATGTGTGTGTGGAAAGGAACTATTTGTGTCAAGGTGGTGACTTGACATGTTGAATGACATGGCATTGATTCAAACTCTATTTATGTTGATATCTGTAACTTGTTCTCAAGGTTACCCATGTTCATTGATGCATATCTCACAAGTTGATAGGACATCTCAACTAGCTTGAAGCTAGGTTGCTTACTGCTACCTCTTGAGCACCGCGTTGGATTTCCCCAAAGAGGAGAGGATGATGCAGCAAAGTAGCGTAAGTATTTCCCTCAGTTTTTGAGAACCAAGGTATCAATCCAGTAGGAGACCACGCACAAGTCCCTCGTACCTACACAAAACGATAGCTACTCGCAACCAACGCGATTAGGGGTAGTCAATCCGTTCATGGTCACTTACGAGGGTGAGATCTGATAGAGATGATAAATAATATTTTTGGTATTTTTGATAGATAGATGCAAAGTAAAAAGTAAAAGGCAAAGTAAAAGCAAAGCAAGTAACTAAAGTGATAGAGATTGATATGATGAGAATAGACCCGGGGGCCATAGGTTTCACTAGTGGCTTCTCTCAAGAGCATAGATATTCTACGGTGGGTGAACAAATTACTATTGAGCAATTGACAGAATTGAGCATAGTTATGAGCATATCTAGGCAATGATCATGTATATAGGCATCACGTCCAAGACAAGTAGATCGAAACGATTCTGCATCTACTACTATTACTCCACTCATCGACCGCTATCCAGCATGCATCTAGAGTATTAAGTTAAAAACAGAGTAACGCCTTAAGCAAGATGACATGATGTAGAGGGATAAATTCATGCAATATGATAAAAAAACCATCTTGTTATCCTTGATGGCAACAATACAATACGTGCCTTGCAACCCTTTCTGTCACTGGGTAAGGACACCGCAAGATTGAACCCAAAGCTAAACACTTCTCCCATTGCAAGAGCTACCAATCTAGTTGGCCAAACCAAAAAGGATAATTCGAAGAGACTTGCAAAGATAACTCAATCATACATAAAAGAATTCAGAGAAGAATCAAATATTTTCCATAGATAATACTGGATCATAAACCCACAATTCATCGGTCTCAACAAACACACCGCAAAAATAAGATTACATCGAATAGATCTCCACAAGAGAGGGGGAGAACATTGTATTGAGATCCAAAAAGAGAGAAGAAGCCATCTAGCTACTAGCTATGGACCCGAAGGTCTGAAGTAAACTACTCACACTTCATCGGAGGGGCTATGGTGTTGATGTAGAAGCCCTCCATGGTGGATGCCCCCTCCAGCGGAGCTTCAGAACAGGCCCCAAGATGGGATCTCGTGGATACAGAAGGTTGCAGCGGTGGAATTAGGTTTTTGGCTCCTGTTCTGATAGTTCGGGGATACGTAGGTATATATAGGAGGAAGGAGTACATCGGTGGAGCGTCAGGGGGCCCACGAGGTAGGGGCGCGCCCTCCACCCTCGTGACCGCCTCTAGCACTTCTTGGAGTAGGGTCCAAGTCCCCTGGATCACATTCGGTGAGAAAATCACGTTCCCGAAGGTTTCATTCCGTTTGGACTCCGTTTGATATTCCGTTTCTTTGAAACACTGAAATAGGCAAAAAAAACAGCAATTCTGGGCTGGGCCTCCGGTTAATAGGTTAGTCCCAAAAATAATATAAAAGTGGAAAATAAAGCCCAATATAGTCCAAAACAGTAGATAAAGTAGCATGGAGCAACCAAAAATTATAGATACGTTGGAGACGTATCACTTACTTGTTGTACAATTGCATTGTTACTTTGAACCAAATCATGGGTTGCTTGCGAGTACATTCAAAGTACTCATTGGCTTGCCACTGGTTATTTAATTGACCAGGCATGGAAGAGCAGGAGTTCGAGGAAGAGTTCTTTGGTGACGAACACGCGAACTAGGATGCTTCCCAGTTAGAATGCCTGTAGGGTTAAGGCAGATGGCATGAGTTCTACTTATCGACGAAGATTTCCGCTGCTTATGTTTCATTTGATGTTCAGCCCTTAAGGCTTAACTATGTAAGACTTGACCATAATGGTCACAATTTGTGTAAGACGGTATGTATGGATGTAAGACTCTCCTTATTCAACTTCTGTGTGTTCAGTGAGCATTGATCTCTGGGATCACTGTACACGTGCATTCGGTCATTTTGACTTATGAGTCGGGGTCCCCACAGAGCTGGTATCAGAGCCATCCTGACTATAGGAAGCCTTAGTTAGCATGGTTGTTAGCTAGGATAAAACAAATTTTCAAAACCATCTATACCTCGCCTCTTTTCTGAGATTTCCCAAAACTAAGGGATATTTTCATTATTGACCCCTCCTATTCAACTTTTGTAGATGGTCGTCGCCCCCTTGAGACTCCTTACGACAGGATTTCCATCACTCCTAAGAGATTGTCTCCAACAATGCCACTATCCCTTGCTGCCCATGTACACCCTGCACGAACTGGAAAATGATGTGTTCGAGAAGGAGTTCTATGCCAAGGTTTTTGTGCCTGCCAAGACCTCACCTCAGGGGTGGTTCTTCGTTGGACCACCCATGCCAACAAGAGACCTAGCCATTCAGCAAGTGGCATATGAAGCACTCCTCTGTCTTCGAGACCTCCTTCCAGAAATGAATGAAGAACATGCCACCCGCTACCTACCTGGCAAGAGCGGATTTGGAGCTCCGACTCAAGTGATGATTTCCCCAGAAGACAAAGATCCAACCCTCAAGTACCAGATCCGCTTCGTCAACACAGGAGACTACCTCCTACGACACCTTACCGAAGCATTTCTTAAGGCTCGCCAAGACCTCCTGAGGGAGTCCTGGACTAGGGGGTGTCCGGATAGCCGAACTATCATCATCGGCCGGACTCCAAGACTATGAAGATACAAGATTGAAGACTTCGTCCCGTGTCCGGATGGGACTTTCCTTGGCGTGGAAGGCAAGCTTGGCAATACGGATATGTAGATCTCCTACCATTGTAACCGACTCTGTGTAACCCTAGCCCTCTCCGGTGTCTATATAAACCGGAGGGTTTTAGTCCGTAGGACACAACAACAACAATTACAACAATCATACCATAGGCTAGCTTCTAGGGTTTAGCCTCCTTGATCTCGTGGTAGATCCACTCTTGTACTACCCATATCATCAATATCAATCAAGCAGGAGTAGGGTTTTACCTCCATCGAGAGGGCCCGAACCTAGGTAAAAACATCGTGTCCCTTGTCTCCTGTTACCATCCGCCTAGACGCACAGTTCGGGACCCCCTACCCGAGATCCGCCGGTTTTGACACCGACACCTCCCTTCACTTATGCACCTCCACTGCCTCGAGAAGAAGAAGGTGGTCAAGCAAGAACAACAAATCAGTGCCCTGCAAGCCGACATTTCTAATCAGGAGCAGCAAATCAAGGAACTTCAGAGAGCTCACAACCAAACCCCACGTAGGAGGCATAGGAATGGATTTCCATATCCACCTCGTAGAGGCTCATCGTCAGGCCCCCAACAACAATACCCAAGACTGGATAGCAACCTTTTTGCTTCCGTCACATGTCACGGGTGTGGTGAACTTGGGCATATTAATAGGATGTGTCCCAAAAAGTAGCCGACTGTCGCATGCCCATTAGCACCCAGGAGAACCTAGAAGCTGAAGACCGGACGCCTTTCTCTCAAAGTGATGAAGCAAGCACGATTACCGAATCCGAGGACCCATAGGGTAGGATGATTCGTGTACCCCCTATGCGCAGTCGAGTCCATATGATGGTTCAACTGAAACCATGTTGAGTGTTGCTTGTTCCTATCTGTTTGTGTTTCGATATAAGTCGCACTTTTGCCTTAGGCAACATGTATGCGACTATATCACCTATCTTATCTTAATGAAATTGTGTGTGGTCTTTTGGCATTTGTTTGTTTGCACCTGCACTATAGAACCCCCTTTAGGCATCTCCCATCTATGCTACTTCCCTCTCATCTCTCTCACCAACTAAAGACCAGCAAGACGAGATGCACCAAGGATTCCACCTCGGCGACCAACTAACACTGAAGACTTTTGCTGCAGCCTCCTCGACCAAGTGCAACCCCATAGAGTTATGTTTACCCCTCAAGATTAGAAACCCATCCCTAGACCCTTCGAGATATCACGAGATACCCCAACTCGAATCCTTAACCATGAGCTTAACCCACGGAATTGCAAGAGAACTAGTCAAGCTTCAGTAACCTTTGCTCATCAACGAGTGGACATAGTGAACTAGCACATTATCATCCTAAGATAGCACCAGAACTGACGATGCCATAGGGAGGACTGTTTCGAGGATACATGATTAGTAGGATTAATAACTTGATGAGATTATATCAGTAACCTTGAGGAATTATCTAAGACTGTTTGGTGGATTATGAGGTTTTCATGATGGTACAAGAACTTGGTGGGATCCTGATAATAGGGTAGCATAACCTTCGAGTAAATTGGATTTAGACTGATGACCTCGATCACCATACCATGTTTATCGGTGGACGATGAACTAGGAGATTGGATTAATTGTCGGGGTTATTTAGGAATCTTTACGACCTTGACCTTGGAATTTACTTAATCACGATAATGGGAATTAGTGGATTGACTATAGTAAGGATAGTGTTTCAAGGATTTGGGGATTATAGGACATTAGAAGGACGTAAGTAACACCATAGATATTGGTTTGTAGAATTGATGGATCATGTAGTGATTAATGGAGTTAATAGGTTGTTGGGGTTAATTCATATGAAGGAAACAAGATCTTGGAGTGGCATACGACGTGTTTCCTTAGGATGGAGGTGCACTATCTTTTGACCTTGGAAGAATAGGTTGAGCGGTCGGATTGTCATGTCTAATTCAAGCTTAGCAGCTTGTATGTTCTACCCATGGATTTTTGCATAGATATGAGTTTGGGGATAGTTGACATGTATGATTTTGTTAGACTTTCCCTCGGGGAGTCATGAGGATATGAATAGCATGAGTAATGATGGGAGTTGGCCTATGCGGGGTGATTCCTTAGGGTAATATGATGTGATTTGTTTTGAGGACTAGATAGAACTATTGGCACCTCATAAACTGTGCTCAAGGATAAGATAATAAACGTTCACTCTCACACTAGGATCCTTGGAACCCTTAAGCCCTGCCAAGCCACAACATGGTCAGATCATGACCATAGGCTTTGGCTCTAGATCGAGAAGACCTTGGCCAGTACTCAACCATGACCACCATCAATGCCCCATCCCACTTTATGTACCCCATGAACAAGTCTTCATGAAGTACTTGGACAAGTTGGTTGTCATCTTTATTTGGTGACCTACTTGCCTACCCGAAAACGGAAGAAGAACCGTTCAGCTGGTTAGGGAACATCTGAAGACCACCACGTTAAGGAGGAAGAACTATACCAACCACCATCGTCAAGAAGTGAACTTTCACGTCGAATACCATGTGTACCAATGGGCCACTCATCTGACAAGAACCAAGCATTTCCATGTCAAAGAGAATCTCACACCAAGATTATCGACCCTGCTTCGAGGTCACTACAAGACGAAGAGAAGGTGGCTACCAGCTAGAGTTACCATCTGAGTCACCCACTGTGCACAATGTTTTTCCACATGAAACCACTCCGAAAATGTTTTCAACTTCCTAACAAGCACAATCTCTATGAGGACATCGATCACCGAGCCATCGACCCCCAGCTTAGCCTAACCCACCGCAAGAGACCCATTAGCAACCTAGATCAAGAAGAACGTTATACACGAAGCCACGCCAGATAGTACTTCAAGGTTCAATGGAGCACCACTCGGAGGCACAAGCAGTATGAGGACGTGAAGACTACCCCAAGATCCACTTTTCGTATTCCTTTCCACGCCTAGTTTGGCAATCTCGGGTACAAGATTCTTGTAAGGGGGGTAGGTCTGTCACACCCTGATTTTAATGCCACAACACTTAAGCTAATAAATCATGATAAAGTGTGGTTCGACAAAAACTTTTGCATTATTTGGCTTTTAATTTGAGTTGGTTTTCTCTCTGTGATTTTCTAGTGCTCTTTAAAGTCAACACAACTCCACCTTATATACTTCATTTCCTTGCTCCAAACTTTTACCCCAATGATCATGCCATGTGTATAGTGCAATATAGAATTTTCTTACAAAAATAATTTGGCCAAAAAGCATTTTCTTAATTTAGTTTTCCAAAAACCCCTAAATTGAGGTTTGCACTACAAGTACTTGATTTGGGGTATGAAAAATCTTTCAAAGAGTATGTTTGACTCCTATTAGGTATAGCACTCCCAAAAACCACAAAAATATAATTTTAGAAGTTATTTTTCTATTTTATTTAAGGGTTTTTCTTTAGGACAGAAATGGTCTTTAATAGGCTAAAATTATTTTAATGCTTTAAAAATATTTGTGAAAATTTAGGGAAACTCGGTGGACATATATTTTCCATATATAAGAGTTTCAACACATGGTCATGTTCAAAATATTGGTCAAACCCCTAAAAAACCCTTTTTGGATATTTCAAGCTTTTGAAATATTTACAAGGAAATATTCTCTAAAAATCCCAAGAAAACTCTAGCATGTCACATATGACATATTGGATGATCTTGCCAAGCCTCATGTCTTGGAGAACAAGATAACATCACCAAATCCCCTCAAACCATTTCTGACCATTTTGAAGTTTGAGCAACTTTACATTGTCAACTTTATCCTTTTTCTCTCAACCTTTATGGGCATGTTCTAAACCCTAAATGATGACACTACACCAAGTTGTGCATCAAGGAGAATAGTTTTGCATGTCTAGATCTTGGAAAACTCATTTATGTTGATTTCTAGGGTTTACAAAAGTTGCATTGGCAACTTTGCCCAAATGGACTCAATCTTGGTGGAACCTATTACTATCTCATTCCATTTGACCCTGTAAAGCCTCGTGACAAGAGGAGTTCATCTTCTTGCCCAAACCAGCAACAAACACCTTCTGCCATTTTACTAAAACCCCTGTTTTGACCCCTTCCACTAATCTCCATGAGTCCTACTTTTTACCATAACCCCTATTAGACCTCTTCTACCTCCAGTAACAATGGATGCATCTCAGATCAATAATTGAGGGGTGAAACCACCTCTTTCACCTCTCTGGACAACCCTTGCACCCCTCTTCCTCACCTTTCTCCTCCCTCCAATGGCCACCCATGGCATCCAGGGCATCCCCCATTTTCTATAATACCTCCCTTCACTACCAGGCACCAGAGGGCATGCCCACAGGGCGTAAACAATGTCGATGCCGGCCATTTGTGTGCTCTGGAACGCGCTACAGTACGCTCCGGCACTGTAGCTGCCCAGGGCCAAGCACCTCCGGCCACCTCGGTTCTTCCCCTCACGCCAGCCGATGCGCCTCGACGTCCATGGCACGCCATGGCCTGGTCCCCCTCCTCCTTATCCCTCCCGTGGCCTCCCTCGCACGCGCGCCGGCTGCCCACAAGCTCCAATGCACGGCCTCACACGCGCGAGCTCTCTGGAGCCTTCCCCGCTCCTTCTCTTCCCTCCTCTGGACATGGACCTCATCTACAAACGGTCTGGACTCGCTCACGACTGCCCTCATGGCCTCTGGCCTCGCCCGTGACCTCGCCGGCGCATGAGTCCATGGTGGACCGGAGCCCGGCTATATAAGCCTGCCCCGGGCAGCTCCAGCGGCATCCGCCTCCTCCTCACACCCCCAAGAACACGCCCGCACCACCCAAACGTCCTTAAGTAGCTTCTGTGTTCGGGATTGACCGGAGCTCCGCCGCCTCGGGTCGCCGTCGATCCAGAGGTACACGCCTTCTCCACCACCGCTCTCACTCGATCTAGAACCGCACGGACCTACTGATCATTTCCCCTCCCTCTTCCGCATCAATTGTAGTCCGAACGGAGCAGTCCGTCCACCTCCCGACGCACCGCCGCTCTGCCTCCTCGTCACCGGCGAACCAGGCCACCCCGGCGACCAACTCTACCTCCATCCAAACGGAGCCTCCTCCCTGAGCACAACGGTACCACCCACACTTCCTCCTATTCTCTATATCACCGCCGGCGAGCTCGCCATCGCCTCTGGACGAAGGTAGACGACGACGGTCGTGGGCCCTATCCGTCAGCCTCACGCCCTGACGGGTGGGTCCACCCGTCAGATTTAAAATCGCAAGCGCGCGCACCGGTTCGCCCATCGGCTGAAGGTGTATTTCGCCTTTACGCCTTCAACGTGACGGCCTCGCGCGGGCTAGTTTCCCTCTGGGTCTGCTGCACTGTGGCCTTTCCGACCCAATGTCACAGTGCCACTTTCCTTTTTCTTTTTCTATCTATTTTATAAAAATTCCATAGAATAAATTATTTATCCAAATGGAATAATTCCAACTCGTAAAATCTTAGAATAATCCCACCTATTTACTGATGTAACTTTCATACACATCCATTACACTTTTCTGTACTGTTCAAATTTAAATTCAAATTTGAACAATAAAATCTCTGTTGGAAAATACACTAATCTGTCCCCCTAACTCCAAATCCAAAACTAAGAATTTGACCCTTCTTAGTATTCTCCCTAGTATTTAACAAAAATAAGTTGACATTTTTTGAGCACTTTGAGTTTTCTGTTTTTCTATTGCCTTATTTTTCTTGTTGGTATTTTGCGACGATAGATTGTGTTGTTGGCAAAAGAGATTGGATCATAAGACTTTCAAGACCCCGAAGACTTTGCTAAGCCAGGCAAGCAGTCCTTTGACCATGACACCCCTCTTGTTCATCGATACTCTTTTCCGATTGCAAGATGATGAAATATTACGGTGGTAAACTTGTTGTGAACCACCACATGATGCATACCCCTACTCATGACTTTACCTTGTTCATGATTGCAATGTTAAGAGACTAGTTGATGCATAATGATGCATGTGTACCATGAGCTCTTTGTGGTTACATTCTTTCAAAAAACCCATCGGGTGCCCCTAATGCCCTTGGGAGATGTTGAACTAAGGTCACCACTTGAGGAAGAAGTGGTGTACCGAAGAGAGCTTTTGGTGTGTGTGTAAAATGATGGATTAGATTTATGTGTGATTGTCGTCCCAACCAAACATGTGCAACCACTCTACCCCTTTATGGGACGGGGCATTATTGATTACTTAGACTGATACTAGCATGGTGCCCACATTACTAGTGACGAGGGTGACTTGAGGCCACTCTCGGGACGGGGTCGTGCTTGGATAGGCGGCCATGACTATTTTCACAGGGCACCGGACACATCGTTGGTCCCTTCGTGTATGCGTGATAATGTGAAAAGGGCAGAGTCCCACGATCTTTTGCTTATACACGAGGGCCGTGTATCAACGAGTGGACCCTATGTTAGTGTCGTCTAGGGAAAGGTAATGATCGTGTGCTTCCCCCGAGTACTTGAGGTGCTGCGGGATCGTAGATGACACGAAAGCTTCCCGGATCTTGTGGGTAAAGTGCGCAACCTCTGCAGAGTGTCAAACTATTCGAATAGCCGTATCCACGGTCATGGACAGTTGGGAGGTGCTACTTAAAGTATGTCCAGAAATTTTACAATCTCGGTGCATGTGTGTGTGGAAAGGAACTATTTGTGTCAAGGTGGTGACTTGACATGTTGAATGACATGGCATTGATTCAAACTCTATTTGTGTTGATATCTGTAACCTGTTCTCAAGGTTACCCATGTTCATTGATGCATATCTCACAAGTTGATAGGACATCTCAACTAGCTTGAAGCTAGGTTGCTTACTTGTTGTACAATTGCATTGTTACTTTGAACCAAATCATGGGTTGCTTGCGAGTACATTCAAAGTACTCATTGGCTTGCCACTGGTTATTTAATTGACCAGGCATGGAAGAGCAGGAGTTCGAGGAAGAGTTCTTTGGTGACGAACACGCGAACTAGGACGCTTCCCAGTCAGAATGCCTGTAGGGTTAAGGCAGATGGCATGGGTTCTACTTATCAACGAAGATTTCCGCTGCTTATGTTTTATTTGATGTTCAGCCCTTAAGGCTTAACTACGTAAGACTTGACCATAATGGTCACAATTTGTGCAAGATAGTGTGTATGGATGTAAGACTCTTGTTATTCAGCTTCTGGGTGTTCAGTGAGCATTGATCTCTGGGATCACTGTACATGTGCATTAGGTGATCTCGACTTATGAGTCGGAGTCCCCACAGTAGGGTTGATCATGTGGCAGGGGTGCACAATGGCTGCGACAGGCGCGGGCGGGTGGTCGGCGGCGGCGTGGTCGCACAGTGCAAGCGCCCGACGTGCTGTGTGCGATTGTTCGAGAGGACGCCCTGCGTCATCGCTCTTCAGACTGACCTCTTCCGGTGTCCACGAACAAAATTTTCAGTTTTTGCTTATAAACAATACAATTGTACAAGGTGAGTTAATCTGGCTAATTGGCTTCTTATTTCGGTATATGATTACATTGGATACATGTACTTAATATGGTGTTATAATCGGTTATAGTATAGGCTTTCAAAAAATGTTTTAAAAATTAAATACGCATTCTTCAAACCCTGGGCCCGCCCCTCAAACTATGTAGTTGAGCCAACGTTGTGAGATGGTAGAGAACTGTGTTGTGGTTTTATTTACCTGGTTCTCATTGCATAAAGTGCTAAAGATCTTTGACCTATAATTTTTTTTAAAGATCTTTGGCCTGCAAGTAAATATTTGCTTTTGCTACAGGTTAGTCAACTAATTTTTTTTTGGTTGAGTCAATCATGTACTCGTCTTCTATCGTGTTCACCTAGGCCTATATCAATGGATGCCTAATGGTGTGTTTGGTAGCTTTATATGAAAAGTAACTAGGCCTGCGCGATACAATTTGACCTGTTTGATTGTGTACCTTGCACCAAAATATTGGGCCGCATAAACCTTAAAGCAAGGAACACTTGAATCGGCCGTTTTCAGCCAGCTAGACCGAGACATGCAATCTACAAACACATGTGGCTCCGATGATGGGTGTAAAGTGGGTTTGCACATGTTGTGTCGTAATTCTCCTTCACTTGTCCCATTCTAATCTATACAACACTGTTTCGAATCGAGATAAGGTGTACACTAAAAAGATGCACATCTACGTTATCATTCCATTCAGATGATTGGTTTGTAGTTTCATTGAGTGTAAATGTATAATATTGTATTCATGTTTGGAGCTTTTTATAATGAATTTTGGCAAATTCGTTGCACACAACTGGCCATTTGAAATTTGCTTTGACCCCTAGGTCCATCTCGCTATTTCACATGACTTTCATGTTGTACGTTTTCTATTTCGATGATTGTAGTTGAGTAGATATGTATCTTCCTATCAGACTGCACAAATGTACTCACACTCTTTAGCCGGTCCTTCTAATCTACACAAGAGTGATTTGATTCGGGATAAGTTGTACATAAAGAAGATGCATCGATATTCTGATTCTATTCAGGCGATATGTCCATGCGGAGCTCGGTTGTCACTCTCCGGACACCAGTGAGCCGTGCCCGTCTTCTCCTACCTCCAAACTCCTCGCGCTCCCGCTCCCCGCCCCTAGCCCTCGTCGTCGATGGCCACTCCGGCCCCGACGTTCACCCTCTCCATCGGCCCTCCCGGCCTCGTGCCCGCCTCTGATGGCTTCCCCTCCCCCCGCCGGCCGGTCCCGCGAGCTCCGCTGGCTTCCCCTCCCCCCGCCGGCCGGTCACGCGAGCTCCGCTGGCTGGAGGCCAGCCCTTCGTCCGCCTCCCCGTCGCCCCGGCTGTCCTACCGCCAGGTGCTGGGCGACAGTGCTCTGGCGTCCCCCGAGCGCACCCCGGTGGCCACCGACGCCCTGACCCCCTCCCCGCCGTCTGCTTCCCGCCCCCGGCCCCGCTTCGAGGTGGGCCTGGTGTCTCTCCCACCTAGCGACGCCTCCGCGGACGAGGCTGCCGGCTGGCAGTTCACGGGCGGAAGCCACCGTCCGTGCCGTCCCTCGCGGCATGGCCGTCGGCCGGCTCGCGGTCCCAGGCCGCCACCTTCTCCACCCTTGGATGAGTGTCCCCGCTGCCTGAGCCCCGGACATGTGCGCGCGGAGTGCCGGCGGGATGTGCGGTGCAAGCGCTGCCGCTTCTTCCGTCACGTCGCACGCTTCTGCGAGGCCCCTCGCTCCTCTCCCCCGCCCGGCGCACCGGCGGCCAAGCACATCCGGGCTGCCTTCCCTCGCTCCTCCGGCGGGTCTGGGTCCCCGGGGACCACGGTCTCAGCGCCCTCGTCCTGCTCCACCCCCGCCGCCTCGCCCGTGTTCTTCGGTGCGATGGCACCCCCTCCCCGTTCGTCTCGGCCGCGTCGTCTGGTGCGGCGGGCTCCTCCTCCTCGGCCACCCCTCCCCGGGCTCGGTCCCTCCTGCGGCCCCCTCCCGCCCCAGCCATGTCAGGGCATCCCTCCCTGCGCCCGGCCGCCGCACTCTGCTTCCTCGGCCGATCTGCGGAGATCCAGGCTGCCGAGGTCGCTCTCGAGCGTGCACTCATCATGATCGTGGCAGGCAACCGTTCTGGCGTCGGCCGCTCCGACGTGGCGGCTGCGCTCAGGGACCGCTTCGCCCTCGCCGAGGACGCGTTCTCCGTCCATGCCCGCCCTGATGGCGAGTTCTTGGTGCGCTTTGCCGACGCACGGGACCGTGCTTGCGTGGCGAAGCGTCCCGTCCGCACTCCTCGCTTCCGTCTCCTGTTCCAGCCTGGGAGTCGCTCCGCAGGCGTTGAGCCGGTCTCACTGCGACTGCGTGTGGAGATCGAGATTCGCGGCATCCCCGAGCATGGCTGGCACCTTCCTCTGCCGAGCACCTCCTCTCCCTGTTCTGCATCATCGGCTGCCTCGTGCCTGAGACGCGTGATGGGTCGGACATGGCCGTCTTCCGCCTCTCGGCGTGGACACCCAACCCCGACGCCATCCCCCGCTCTTCTGAGCTCTTCCTCCCGGAGCCCGATGCCGTCTGGCCGGAAGCGAACCTGGACGTGGCGGAGCGCCTTGCCGGCCATCTGCTTCGTTGGCCGGATTTCATTCACGTCCGGCGCACGGAGGATTATCGGCTCCCTCCTCCTCCCCCCCTCCGCCGGTGGATCCCAGTGTCGTCCCCGACCACTCACCGCTGTGCCCCCCGCCCTGGCCGGTGCGCCACAGCTTCACCCGTCGGGAGAGTCCTCGCGCTCGTCATCCTGGGGGCGCTGAGCCTGCCGCCGGCGGCCGGCGCCACGGGCTTGCTCCTCCCTGTCGCGGGTGGTAGGGCATCCTCGGGCCCTACCCGCCTGTGCTCCCTCCGCGTCATGTGGGCCCGGTCTCGCGTAGGCTTGGTGCTACGTCAGCTCGGTCAGGCTCGGCCTTGGCCGTTTCTACGGGCCCTGCGGCGGCTTTGGATAAAGCCGCCGATTCTGCGGGCCCTGCCGCGGCTTTCGCAAAAGCCGCCGATTCGGTGGCGCGTCTCGCCCATTCGCCCGAGCCGCGTTCAAACGTGGCCCTTGACCAGTCCGCATCCCCAACTGTCGGGGCTGCCCTATCGCTGGTTCGTTTGGAAGCTGCTGTCCTGGTGGACCCTGTCTCCCCCCCATGTCTCCCCGGCCATTGGTCGTGCGTCGCCTGCCCAACAGCTTTCGGGCCCACGGGGCATTTTGTCAGGTCGCTCGGGCTCTCCCTCCCAGGAAGATTGTTGGGCCCCCCTGCCCACACCTCCCCCGCTGGCTCGCTCTGCTCTGCGGTTGGCCGCGCGTCGCCTGCCTCGAATCCCCGTTCGATTTGGTCTCCCCCTGCGAGTGGTTGCGCCTCGCCCGCTTCGGATCCCCAGGTGATCCTGTCCCCTCCTGCGTAGAGGGACGCGCTGGTTGATTCCTCCGGCCGGCCCCGCTCCACGCCAATGGTGGACGCTGCCTTGCATGCCGCTGATCCCGAGGCCATGCAACGGCCATCGTTGCTTTTCCTGCTCAACTCGGCCCTGCAGGCGACCGATCAGGTCCTGCCTCAACCCAAGCCCGCTCCTCGGCGCCGTCGCAATGCCGTCCCGCCCAACTTCACCCCGTGCAGGAGCCATCGCATCGCCAAGACCGACTTTGGGCTGGATTCTCAGCTGAAAGCAAAGCGTGTTCTTCTCTGCCGGCTTGGGCTTCTTGAGGATGATGGTCGGGTGGATGATGCCATCCTTGCCAAGTATGCCCAGCTCTTCGCGCGGCCGCTCGCGGAAGACGTCGTCCAGGCCTTCGCTGACTACTACGGCTGGCAGATCCCTCGGGGCGTCACGCAGCTCCTTGATCGTGCGACGGTGTGACGCCCAGATAATCATGCTACAGTAATCTCACGTTAATGGTGCCACGTCACCTCTGTCACTGTAATTAATCTCGGGTTAATTCGAAACCGCTTCAAAAATTCAAACTCAAATTAATGTCAACAATAAAAGTTTTCAAAAGTTGAAACAAAAATGTTCGGTGGGTGCCGGGTATTACAAGGGTAATTATAATAAAGAAAACACATGTTTAGAAAATGCATAATTATTTTAAATTGAAATAAAACAGAAAATAAAATAAATAAAAGAAAAAGAAAATACAAAACAGAAAACAAAAAAAGTAAAACGAGAAAAGGCCCCCTGGCCGACTGGGCCTCGGCCCAGCTGGCCACTTGGCTAGCCAGGCCGCCCAACCGGCGCCCCGCTCCCTCTCCATAATCACGCCCCACTCCATTGGTCAACCCACCGACACCCCCACACTCCCCCGAAAATATCTCGAGACACTGGATCTTTTGCCCCACTTTACTTCTCCATTGGATAATTTGCCCCCCCCCCTGAGAGGCTACCAGGTGGGGCTCGGGGCCACTATCATTGAGACAATCAAAGGGCAAATCATCCAACCCCTTGTAAAGTGGGGCAAATCATCCAATCCCCCAAAATATCTCCCCTCTCCCCCGATTGGATCGGGATCGAGAGGAGGAGGCCGCCGCTCGCCGCCCGAACACCGACGCCGCAAGACGCCGCCTCGCCCTCGCCGCATGACAACGTCGCTGGAGCAACCTCGCCGCTGCCTCCTCTCCGTCCCCGGCGTCCTCGTCCTCCTCCCCAAGTCGCTCCCCGCGCCCCACTTCCCCTGACCCTACGACCCGCTGTGAGGACCCCCTTCTCTCCCCCTTTCCCTCTGTCCCCGGCGCTATTCGCGACCCCCGCTCCCGTGGTACTTCTGCACTACCTCGCTGCCCCCCCAGCGGACGCCTCTGCGCCGCGCCTTCCGCTCGTCCCTGCAGCAGCCACTGCCCGTTGTAGCACCGCCGGCATGCCCCCCCGCCTTCACCTGCTGCCGAGCCGCACGGGCTCCGCCCAGTGCTTCTGCGGCTCGCCTACCTCTTGCGCCAGCCCCTGCTCCACCCGCGCTGGTCGTGCCTAGCTACGGCTGGCCCGAGCCAGAGTCCAGCCGGCGACCAGCGCCCACAGCGCCCAATCGGGCTGGGCGCTAGCGCCCGACGCCCGCGCCTGACTCCACCCGTTAGCGCCCGTGCCCGCTATGGCCTCTGGGCCACTGCCAAACGGGGCCCACTGCCCAGAACGTTAAAAAAGGAAACGGAAATAACAACAATAATAAATTTAATTAATTATTTAATTAACTAAATTAATTAACTTAATTAAGCTTGTTTAATTAACCTAATTAGCTAGTTAACCTAATTAACTATTGTTAATTAACTAAACAGTCAATGACATGCGGGACCCACTCATCAGGTTGACCCAGTCAACGCCCTGTTGACTACTGACGTCATGCTGACGTCAGCACACACTATTCTGGATAATGTTGATTTAAAATAATTAAGTAAATTCTAAAAATGATTTAAATCTTTTAAAATTAATATAAAATAAACCATAGCTCGGATGGAAAAACTTTGTACATGAAAGTTGCTCAGAATGACGAGACGAATCCGGATACGCAGCCCGTTCATCCGCCACACATCCCTAACATATCGAACATGCAACTTTCCCCCTCCGGATCACCTGTCCGAAAACGCGAAACACCGGGGATACTTTCCTGGATGTTTCCCCCTTTTGCCGGTATCACCTACTACCGCGTTAGGGCACACCTAACCCTGCTCATTGTCATGTCATGCATCGTCATGCTTATGTTTGCATTGTATTTACTGTTTCTTCCCCCTCTTCTCTCCGGTAGACTACAAGACCGACGCTGCTGCTACCCAGTTCAACTGCGGAGTTGACGACCCCTCCTTGCCAGAGCAACCAGGCAAGCCCCCCCCCTTGATCACCAGATATCGTCTATTCTTCTCTATACTGCTTGCATTAGAGTAGTGTAGCATGTTACTGTTCGGTTACTCCTATTCTGTTGCATAGCCTGTCATTGTTGCTACAGTCATTGATACCTTACCCGCAATCCTAAATGCTTAGTATAGGATGCTAGTGTTTCATCAGCGGCCCTACATTCTTGTCCGTCTGCCATGCTATACTATCGGGCTATGATCACTAGGAAGGTGATCACGGGTATATACTATATACTTTATACATGACACATGTGGTGACTAAAGTTGGGTCAGCTCGTTGAGTACCCGCAAGTGATTCTGATGAGGGGGCTGAAAGGACAGGTGGCTCCATCCCGGTAGAGGTGGGCCTGGGTTTCCGACGGCCCCCGACTGTTACTTTGTGGCGGAGCGACATGGCAGGTTGAGACCACATAGGAGAGAGGTGGGCCTGGGCCTGGTCGGCGTTCGTGGATACTTAACATGCTTAACGAGATCTTGGTATTTGATCTGAGTCTGGCTACTGGCCTATACGCACTAACCAACTACGTGGGAAAGTTATGGGCACTCGACATCGTGGTATCAGCCGAAGCCTTCGTGACGTCAGCGACTGAGTGGCGTGCGCCGGATTGGAATGTAAGCCTGCTCTTGTATTAAGGGGGCTAGTTCTGCTTCCGGCCGCGTATGCAACGTGCAGGTGTGCAATGGGCGATGGGCCCAGACCCCTGCGCGCATAGGATTTAGACCGGCGTGCTGACCTCTCTGTTGTGCCTAGGTGGGGCTGCGACGTGTTGATCTTCCGAGGCCGGGCATGACCCAGGAAAGTGTGTCCGGCCAAATGGGATCGTGCGTGTTGGGTTATGTGGTGCACCCCTGCAGGGAAGTTAATCTATTCGAATAGTCGTGATCTTCGGTAACAGGACGACTTGGAGTTGTACCTTGACCTTATGATAACTAGAACCGGATACTTAATAAAACACACCCTTCCAAGTGCCAGATACAACCCGGTGATCGCTCTCTAACAGGGCGACGAGGAGAGGATCGCCGGGTAGGATTATGCTATGCGATGCTACTTGGAGGACTTCAATCTACTCTCTTCTACATGCTACAAGACGGAGGCTCCCAGAAGCGTAGTCTTCGATAAGACTAGCTATCCCCCCCTTATTCTGGCATTCTGCAGTTCAATCCACCGATATTGCCTCTTTACACATATACCCATGCATATGTAGTGTAGCTCCTTGCTTGCGAGTACTTTGGATGAGTACTCACGGTTGCTTTCTCCCCCCTTTCCCCCCCCCTTTCCTTTCTTTCTGGTTGTCGCAACCAGATGCTGGAGTCTAGGAGCTAGACGCCACCGTCGACGACGACTCCTACTACGCTGGAGGTGCCTACTACTACGTGCAAGCTGCTGACGACGACCAGGAGTAGTTTAGGAGGATCCCAGGCAGGAGGCCTGCGCCTCTTTCGATCTGTATCCCAGTTTGTGCTAGCCATCTTATGGCAACTTGTTTAACTTATGTCTGTACTCAGATATTGTTGCTTCCGCTGACTCGTCTATGATCGAGCACTTGTATTCGAGCCCTCGAGGCCCCTGGCTTGTATTATGATGCTTGTATGACTTATTTATGTTTTTAGAGTTGTGTTGTGATATCTTCCCGTGAGTCCCTGATCTTGATCGTACACGTTTGTGTGCATGATTAGTGTACGATTGAATCGGGGGCGTCACAGCCGGTCCAGCTGTTCTTAGTCCCTTCTTAGGGCTTACCTCTCGATCCCCTGCCACTCCCCCTCTTCTTCATGGATTGTAACCTCAAATTGGTATTTTGGAATGTGTGGGGCCTCAACTCCCGCACAAGACGTATGGATGTTCGGTCCTTGGTCTCATCCGTCTCCCCCTCGATCGTCTGCCTTAGCGAAATGAAGCTTGCCGTGATCACCACCGCTATTGTTACTGAGACCTTGGGTCCCATGTATGGAGGCAAATTCTTCTTCCTCCCAGCTTCCGGGATGTGCGGTGGCATCCTGGTGGCGTGGCGCGACTCTGAGATCTCCCTGTCCCATCCGGAGATTGGCGATTTTCATGTCTCCGCCCTCGTCACCTACGCCTCCGGTGGGCAGCATTGGTGGCTTTCCTCCGTCTATGGTCCCCAAGATGACGCGACCAAGGTGGAGTTTCTTGCGGAGTTGCACAACTTTTGCCTCACCTGCGCGGGCCCTTGGCTTGTTGGCGGCGACTTCAACATGATCCTCTCTTTTGCGGACAAGAATAATAATCGCCTGCACCACCGCTCCATGAGCTGTTTTCGCCGCTTCGTTGTCGACATGGAGCTCCGTGACATGTATCTCCATGGTCGGAGGTACACTTGGTCGAACGAGCAGGACTCCCCCACCCTCGTGCGCAATGATCGGGTCCTCTGCACTCCTAGTTGGGACGCGTGCCAGCCTGGTTGCTCTCTCCGCTGCCTTGCCTCGACGACATCTGATCATGCCCTGCTCTTGGTGGATTGTTCTGAGCAGATGGGTGTTCACAGGCGCTTTCACTTTGAGTGTTTTTGGTTGAAGCTCAATGGCTTCCAGGAGGTGGTGGCGAAGGCATGGAATGTCGAGCCTCCAGAAGCCGCCCCCTTCCGCCAACTATACCAGCGCCTCAAATTCACTGCTCGTCGCCTCCAAAGTTGGAGTGCACGGCGAGTAGGCGCGGTTTCTCTCCAGCTCCAGGTCGCGTGTGAGCTCATTTCCCGGCTTGACGTGGCGATGGATCCGCGACCCCTCTCCCCGCTCGAGACTTGGTTGCGTAGAAGCCTAAAGCTCAAATATCTAGGTCTCGCGTCCCTTGAGCGCATGATCGCCTGGCATCGTGTGCGCCTGTCCTGGCTCCGCGAGGGGGACGCTTACTCGACCTTCCTCAAGATTTGTGCCTCTCACCGTTTCCACAAGAAGAGGATCCGGCACCTGCGTGTGGACGACGTGCTTGTTTCCGATGAGGCCGGTATGTCGGAGGTTGCTTTCCATCACTTCGCCGGCATTCTGGGTGCGGCTGATCCGTATGACTCCATCCTCAACCTCGAGGCTTTTGATGGTCGTTCCTTTGACCTTTCGTCCCTCGAGGTCCCTTTCTCCGAGGCTGAGATTTGGGAGGCGGCCAAGCAGCTCCCGTCTGGCAAGGCGCCGGGCCCCGACTGCTTCACGGCCGAGTTTCTTCGCGCTTGTTGGGACGTCATCAAGAAGCACATATGCGATGCTTTTGATAAGCTTTTCCACACGAATGGCATGGGCTTCCAGAAGCTCAACGAAGCCTTCATCACCCTTCTTCCCAAGAAGCCTGACACTGCCTCGCTTTTGGACTACCGGCCGATTAGTCTCATTCACCTCCTAGCCAAGCTCTTCGCCAAGGTCTTGTCGCTCCGGCTCGCCCCTCGTCTCAATGCCATGGTTTCTCCCAACCAGAGCACCTTCATCAAAGGCCGCAGCATCCACGACAACTTCATCCTTGTTTAGCAAACCGCCCGTCAGCTCCACAACATGCGCGCCCCGCGTGTGCTCCTCAAGCTCGACATTGCGCGCGCCTTTGACTCGGTCTCCTGGCCGTTTCTCCTCCAGGTCCTACGCCACCTTGGCTTTGGTCCTTGATGGCGGGAATGGATCTCCATCCTCCTCTCCACTGCCAAGACCCGTGTTCTGATCAACGGCAACCCGGGCCTGCCAATTCATCATGAGAAGGGCTTGCACCAAGGCGACCCTATCTGCCCGATGCTTTTTGTGCTGGTCATCAACGTCCTCAACTCCCTCCTTCAATTTGCCACTAACTCCGGCGTGTTGCACTGCCTCACCGAGCGCAAGATGGCCTCGAGCATCTCCTTGTATGCTGATGATGTGGTCATCTTCTGTCACCCTGACCCGCACGAGCTCATCGTCGTCCGTGAGCTGCTTCGCATTTTTGGTGCTGCCTCGGGCCTCCACACAAACTTCCGGAAGTGCTCTACCTTGCCTATCCAGTGCTCGGACGCGCAGCTGGAGCAGGTCGCAGGCACGCTCTCCTGCCCGATCATGCACTTCCCGATCACCTACTTGGGCATTCCCCTCTCGGTCCGGAAGGTCTCTGCGGCTGCTCTCATGCCCTGGTGGAGCGCATGGCCCGCAAGCTTCCTACTTGACGCGCTTCGCTTCTCCCCCGCAGCGAGAGACTGGCCTTCGTTCGGCATGTGCTTGCCGCCATGCCCACCCATCTCCTCATGGCCATGGCTTTGCAGCCGTCCATCCTGAAGAAGATCAACCGCATCATGCGTGAGTTCCTTTGGCACGGCGGCAGTGACTCCTTGGGCGGTGGCAATCTTGTCAGCTGGCGCAAGGTGTGCCGTCCCCTGGAGTATGGGGGCCTGGGCATTCAGGACCTCCAGCTCACGGGCATTGCTCTCCGCGCTCGCTGGCTTTGGCTTAAGGCCACTGACGCCACCAGGCCGTGGAGACATCTCCACTTCCCGGCTGACACTGATGTTCAGGCTATCTTCAACGCATCCACGACGTGGACCGTGGGGGATGGCAACTCCTGCCTCTTCTGGACGGACAGGTGGATCGATGGGCAGTCCGTCGCCGATCTCGCTCCGGCTGTGCTCGCCTTGGTCCCCAAGAGTTTCCGGCGGACGCGCTCCATTGTGCAGGGCCTGCTGGGCATGGCCTGGATCTCTGACATCCGTGGCGCCTTGGGGCCTGCGGCGCTGGTGCATTACGTGGAACTCTGGCGACGCCTTCAGCATTTCCCCCTTTCCTCCGACCCCGATGAGCTTCGTTGGCGTTGGACGAGCAGCGGCTCCTACTCCGCCAAGTCCTGCTACCAGGCTTTGTTCTTCGGCTCCACCATTGCCCCGCACTGGAAGCTCACTTGGCATACCTGGGCCCCTCTCCGCATCCGGTTCTTTGCTTGGCTGGCTGGTATGGATCGCTGCTGGACTGCTGCTAGGCTCGCTCGCCATGGGCTCCCGCACGACGATCTCTGCGCTTTATGTGCCCAGGAGCTTGAGATGATCGACCACCTGCTCCTCCACTGCTCTTTCTTCAGGACCATTTGGCATGAGATATTTGCTTGGTGCCGTGCCCCGACCCCCCGTCCCCCAGGACCCGGAGGATTCCTTCCTGGACTGGTGGTCGTCCTCGGTCGCGGCTGCGCCTACCGCCATGCGCAAGGGGCTCTCCTCCCTGGTGCTTCTTACCGCATGGTCTCTATGGTGCCACCGCACCGCATGCATCTTCGACAACGCTAGCCCCTCCACAGCGCTTCTTCTTCAAGCTATCAAGGACGATGCCAGGATTTGGGCCTCTGCCGGCGCCAAAGACATAACTAATCTCATGCCTCCTTGAGCTCCTACGGGCTGAGCATCCCGTGTTCTGCTCGTGTTGCCTCTCTCTACGCCTCTTTTGCGTACGTAGTGAGCGGCTACCCCCCCCCCCCCCCCCCCGGTAACACTCATGTACTCTTCTATCCATCAATGGAATGATACGCAATCATTACGTATTCACGAAAGAAAAAGATACTCGACATGCCAAAGTCCCAACGCGGCATCCCTGGCGGCTAGTATTGGCGACCGTCGGATGTTAGATAGAAAATCAATATCGTCGGCGCAATCAATATTGAAGCTCGGTGTGGAGAGGGAGGAGGTGGTGCAACTTGGGCCCATCTATTCTTCATGGAAGCTTGGAGTAAACCCTTCAATGGGGTAACTGATCTTGTTATTGCCAAAGCCATGTCACTCTGAGAAGGCGTCATTTTTGCACAACTATGAGGCTTCCCGCACATGGTGATGAAAGTGGATAACAACCTCCGGACTTCGCGTTATAATTCTCAATCATTTGTCGCGTCTATCTTAGATGAAATAGAGGAAAGATCGGCAAGTTTTAGGTTTTTTTGTTAGACATGTCCCACGGATGGTAACAGTGTGGCGGGACTTTATGCTAAGCAGGCATGTTCCTTGTTGGTTTCAGACTGCTAGCCACAGGAACGATCATCCTTTCTTATTACAGCTTCAGAGCTAATTGTAATCGAATGTTATTAAAGCAATGAAGCTCCCCAAATTCTCGGCAAAAATTCCCAGAAGAAAAAGAATGAGGGCGAGTCCGACCGGCCAGATATAGCAAACCCAGAATGGAAAAACAAACTCGTCATGCACCGCCTATGTTTCACTGGTATATCCCGCAGAATCTTGCGTACACATCACACACATCCATCTACAGTAATATTGTCGAGCTAAGCAGCGTAGTGCATACTGTAATAATCATCCCACCGATCGATCAAAACCACCGTTGAATCGAAGTGCTCTGGCTAGCGGCACTCCGATCAGTTCATCGCACGAGTAGCTACTACGTACGGACGTATGCTCCACGGCCCCACGCGGGCCGGTCAATACGGGGAGGAGGTCCCCGCCGGAAGCCGGGAACCGGTGGCGAGGAAGCGGACGAGCCGGAACCCCGTCGTGAGCGCCGCCAGCGCCAGGAACGCGAACGCCGCGAACCCGAGCCCCACGGCGATGTCGCCCTGCAGGCACGCCGTGCTGCTGATATTCCGCTCCTGGCCTCCGCCGCACAACGCCGCTTCCCGCGCCGCCGCCGCCGCCGCGGCCAGCGCCATGTACCCGAAACCCTGCAGCACACGCACACACGATCAAATTAACAACTCCGGAATTAGTTAACTAACTCCATGTGTGTGGTCGATCGACCAGATGCAACTTGCGTGTAATTACAGCAAGTAGGCGCTGGTTAATTAGTTACCTGGTCGTGGCCGAAGTCGAACCAGAGCTGCAAGGCCTCCGGGAGCAGCGTGGCGCCCTTGGCCACCTCCCACGCCGCCGCGGCGACCTCGAACACCGAGTATACCGCCACGATCGCGTTCGCCGCCAGCAGGAACCTGAACGGCGCCAGCCGCAGCACGGCGCCGTCCGTCGCCGCGAGCACCGCCGCCGCGAGGCTAAAGCACAGCGCCGCCACACGCAGCACCAGCAGGAGCGCCCCCAGCCGCCTCGACTCCTTCCTCCGACCCCCCGCCGGCGCCGCCTGAGCCCCGTTACGCAGCGGCGACGCCATCCGACCACCCAAAGCTCAGCTCATCCAACGGTGACTGCTGACTGGGTGTCCTGAGCTTGGCACGTAGCCTCCTCCCGGCTTTATAGACGGCCTGGGATCACGGGAGAGGCGAGTCTTGGGCGCCTACGTGGCGGCGCATGGGACCCACACGGCAGGCTCGGATGAGCCAAAGGTTGTGTAAAGCCGAGCTGCCATGGCCAGGTGTGGCGAGGCGTTAGGTGTGGACATGTGAGTGAATTAATGGCGCCATCAATGTGGACTGTTCGGAGCTTGTGATGCTATCTAATTCCACTTGAGCACCGCCACACGTACGAACGATCCAACAAATTCCCTCTGGTCCCATTTTCGGACACGGATTCTTCTTCACTTTCCATAGCAAAACGAACTGGTTTGCCTGACATTCATGCCGAAATCCCGTGAAATTTAGGCTGTAAAATTACGGAGATTGTTGATAACCACCCTTATCCTAAAGCACACAAATAAAGACAACATACATGAAATTGAGATACTATGTAAACCGGGTACAGTTTAAATCCCGCTTAAGTCCACTTATTATCTAACAGTTCAATATATTCTTTTTGGGAAAATGAACTATCAAACTAACTAAACGGGACTTTTGGGTGTTATTTATTTGCCATTTACATCCCTCGATACTTCCACAAATTCATATTAATTGTTGCTGAGTTAGTACGTATTATTATTTCCTAGATTCTTCTATGGAAGCCCAAAAAAAAACTTTAGATGATCTCCACGTACTTGAAGAAGGAAGAAGAGAGAATATGCATGTAATACATGTAAATATCTAGTGCGCTGTTTTAGAATTCATGATTCTATGAACATGAAGACGGAAAGTAAGATTTGGATGTCATGGCATCTAGGAAACCAAAGCACATGAATTTGCAACGTGACACATTAGATGATATTCCAAAAAAAAGTATATTTAAAGTGATAGAAGGTGCATGCAAAGTTTGCAGGAAAATAATATGGCCCTAAGAGCATCTCCCTAAAAATCCCTAAAATGGGAGACCCTAAAACAATTTTAGGGTCAATGTCTAACAACTTTTAGGAATTACAGTGTGCTTTGCTCTACCACAATCCCTAAATCACGGTCCTTTCATTTCTTTTTCTTCAATTTCGAGGGCAACTTGTATAGCATTAGCAACACCTTAGCAGTGATTGCGCGATCGGGTCTGGGCCATTTGATGGAAATCTGATGGTACAAATCACGTTAGGTGAAGAGGTGGTAGACATTTTAACAAGCCGCCTCAACATAACGAATATTGCAGGCTCAGCCCCCCTCACAGTGGCCCCATGTTTCTAGTCCAAACCTCTATCTCTCTCTTTCACGTGCACCAATGTGGGCTGCCGGAAAGCACCCCCCTATTCGTCCACTGTGTGCCACTAGCCTGGCCGAATAAACTGCATCGAGACTCACTGGGCTAGAGTCGGCCTTCCAAAGTCTCACTTCTTGTAGATCGGTCGGCTCCAAGTTGCGTTGCTTTCGTCTCCAGCCAATTCAGAGCCCACCGTCACCTTATCGCGCTCCCCCACTGTAACAGTGTCAGGTCTTCCTCCAAGCTACCATGAAGTCTCGGGCACATGCCTCCATTGGATACGGCGGTCCGAGCACCTTGGCACCAGATTCGTCTACTACCCCACTTCGTGCTCCTCACTCGTCATCCAATTCATTTTGTTCCACATCACGTTCCCCTTGTTCATTAATTTTAACGCGAGAACCTTCCTTTTTTACACGTTATCAAGTGATACTTTCTTATTTATACATGTGCTGACGAATTTGTAGGCAACAAGTCTTCCTTTGGTGCATTAGTCTCATAAAATCTTCTTCTCTTTTGTACATATCTTGTGGATCTGTGTAGGATGAGCATTTGATTTTTGTTCTTGTCCAGTACAGCCTTATGTACAAATTATAGTTTGCAAACAAGAATTAATTAATGTACCAAAAGTGGAGATGAATATACGAAATGTCTCATTTTTGTTGTTGTTCATTCTGCATCAATAAATCATACCAAGGAAAAAACTAATGATGTACCATAAGGATTTGTGTTTGTGTACCAAATCTAGTTATTCCATTATACATTGAAATTTAATTTGTTCCCAAATCAGCATATCTGGACATAAAAAGAAATCTACATAATGGTTTTAGTACATTCATATTTTTTAAAAAAATTACAATTTATTTTCTACATATATATTATGTTGTAAGGTATACACAACAGTACTCATAAAGCATAATCTAATTTGTAGAAGTTTTAAACAAGGCCAAATGGACAGTGATGATAAGTGTACTAACTTTTCAAATAACAAGAATTGTAATACTCCCTCCGTCCCAAAATTCTTGTCTTAGATTTGTCTAGATACGGGTGTACCTAATACTAAAACGTGACTTGATGCATCCGTATTTAGACAAATCTAAGACAAGAATTTTGGGACGGAGGGAGTACAAGATATACTACGAGTCCCACCAAGAGAGGCCGAACTATGTGTAGTTCGGGGGAGGGGGCACTTGAAGAATTTTGTAGTGCTTGGATTGAAGAAATTGGAGTCATTTGCCCACCGCCACTAGCCACCAATGCTTGATTTGGACCACTTATATCCTATTTCTTCATATGAATCCATGCAAACCATTTCCACGTTGCCATTGTGAACTTTTGCAAAACACTAAACCCAAGTAAACCAGTTCTTTTCATTTGTTGTTGTTGAAGTAGTTGTGTTCTCTTCCATTGCATTGACAATGCACATACATAAATGACTTCTCATATGGAAGCGTCTCCTAACTTGATAAACGCCATGCTTTTGCTTGTTGCTCTCATCCATCTCTGCAAGCAAAAGTGTCACCATGTTCAAATCTTCATCGCCATCAAGAAAGTCATCGACACCCTCATCTAACAATGAATGTTCAAAATACTCCTCATTTAAGCAAATGACATTGAACATCATAAAATTTGCATATCTAATTCGTGTTGTTTGAATTACAAGAGAGAGGGAGAGGGGAGGGAGAGGGAGGGGAGGGAGAGAGAGAGAGAGAGAGAGAGAGAGAGAGAGTTAATCCACTATCATCTTGATCACCTAGTTGAGCAACTTCCACATTTAAAGGGCCAACTAGATCATTAAGCTCCAAGAATTCTCCTGCATGCAATTCAACATCTATCTGCTCCTGGGGCATAGCCCAATGGCCCCAGCCTTCCTCTTCTTGTGGTCCATCCATGTCCCAATTATTCTTCTGGGCATTATCTTGCTGAATAAGATGAAAAGCCACTGGTCCCACCACAAGGTTGTTCTTGTTAGGGTGGTGAAACTACTCTGGGGGTCTGGGATGAGGATTCCCATCTTCTGGTACTGGATCTTCATCTGGGGGTGGACCTCCAAAGGGGATGTCTTGGAATATCACCATAGGTCAAGTCCAGGATTGGCCATTCTCACTGTTTGTACCAGAAACTAGAATGCTGGCAGGAACATCCTTAAGTGCAGCAATCTTGACCTCGACAACAACTACATCATCACTAGACTTGACTCTGTACCAAACCTGAAGCTGACCAAAACTAGTAGTGGCGTTGAATAACTCACGGAAGGATCTGAGATCAGCAGGGAATCCAACTAGCAACAGCCAGACATCTCTATTTAGGGAAAAGTTCTTCTAGTTCATACCTGATCATGCTTTTGAAAAACAAAGTGGAAATCATTGTACTGGTGTGGTCCTAAGCTGACTAGGAGATCACGGTCCGCAGCACTATTTAGACGAACAAAAGCCTAACCGAATGGGCATCTAGAAATGGAAACTAAGCTCATGCGCTTGGAGAGGAGGAACTCTTGTAGGATTTCTTTGATATTGGCAAAAGCAACCTCACCTTGCGGCATTGGTATGACAGTGATGATGGCCATATCCTTGTTGGATGGAACCAACCTTCAACTTCAATGGCGCTGCAGCCGGTAGAGAGGAAGGGAGCCAGGCTGAACGTGAAGGAGGCCATGGACGACACCGCTGCAGAGACGGCGGTACCCCCAGGCTGCGAGGCGGAGAGTTGCAGCAAAGGTGGAGTTGGGCAGTGGGAATGTGAGGCGGCAAGGATGGTAATGCGCTCGTTAGTGTGATTTGACTAATTAAGGAGAGGCACCGTGTCTCTGGCAGTGGGGTCCAGCGTGGATGAGAGGCGGTTTTCATGGTAGGCTGCCAAAGGTGGACGCGGCGATTGAGGTGCATTAACAAGGGAAGTGGGAGCTTCAACCTCGCTCCTAAACCGACAATTGACCCTGATGTGGCCCAAACGCCTGCAACCACTGCAGCGGATCCTGCTGGTACAATTGAGAGAGAGAGAGAGAGAGAGAGAGAGAGAGAGAGAGAGAGAGAGAGAGAGGAGGGAGAGATAGTCGAGCTTGAGATTTTTACAACAACCTTTTCGATGGTGGTGGCATTGTCTAGCACAAACATTGCGGGAGGAGGAGGCACGACTACCGAGCTTTGGCGTTGAGAAGTAAGGCCACACTTGGTAGAATGCGGGGAAGCGCTTGGGTGCATGGAGGAGGGCAACGTTTACGTGTGTGGCTCTGGCCGAGCAACATGGCGAAGGGCTCACAACTCAGACGGAGCTGCTCTGGGAGGAGCTTATGTTGCTGCGGTGGAGCTCGCTATGCCGACACACTCGAGTTCGGGGCGGCGGTAAAGAGTTGGGGGAGGCGGGTGAAGACGGTGCTGGATATAGGGGAGGGGGTGGGGATGATTCCACGGTAGCAGGGAGAGGGTCGATGAGGTGGAGCAGGGCTTGAGGGCGGCCGACAATGGTCGGAGGGCACAGAGGCACGATTGCTCGCCACATGCGGTCAGGGGATTTTTTGTTCCTCCCACAAAGGTTGGAAAATATACACAAATTACATTGGGGTGTCTTTTACCCTACAGTTTGAATTAGAAGACGACGGAGTTCTTATCAAACCTAAAATTTATATGATATGATCTCAGATAAAGAATCTGCAAGGATGCGTTTTCTTGAATTTTTGGCAGTTTATTAGAGATGGTGATGGATAATGATTCTGCTAGACATGCTCTAACCTTTTACTATTATGTATCTTAGGAAGTATAAGTGTAGAAAGTGAATCATTGTGAATTTTTGCGAGCTCATTCCTTTAAGAGCATGCCTATACTACAGTTACTAATATATAGCAACAATTGGCTATAGCATGTTGCCATGTCATTTATAGTTAATATAATAACCAACATGTATATAGCTAATGTAATAGACAATGTAGTAGCAGTTAGCAGCAAGAAAGTACTACTTTATTATAATATAACCTATCTTACACTCTCATAAAGTTTCTTAGAACCCGTGATACAGCAGGTTGTAAATCTACAGCCCGTTTTTCTTCTCTCTTCTTTTCTCTATCTTCCAACTCAACAAAATATAATATTTAAAGTTTTACAGCCCGTCTACGTCACCTTGTTATACTCTCTCTAATTTGCGGCCATTCTGCCATGCCTATTTTTGAAAATACATGATTCTAAAACATGTCATGAATTAGCCTCTAGGAAATCAAAGCACAAGAATTTGCAGCCGGAACTCATCAGATACTCTGCAGAAATTCTAGATTTTTTTTCAGTAAAATTCTAGAGCTCTTTTGTAGAAGATCCTGTAATACATTAGAACCGTACAGTGTCTCGCGCGCATGCATGCCTGTCGTCAGACGGTTTGAGGCGGAGCTACCACCTGCCGATCACGGCCAAAAATGGCCCCTTCACCTATCTTTAGCTTCGACACGTCTCAGTTTTTCCTACTGCAATCATCATCGCCCGTGGAAGAAGCGTCAGTGCGACTGCCATCTCACCGCGTACGGCGCACACGTCGCCAGCTACGTACCTAACAATCGAATGTTGAATGAAGGAAATAAGACCAGCGTACGGGACTAAGCACAGGCGTCAATGCGTGAGAAGGACGTTGCATGGCTTGACACACCAAGATCATGGGCCATGACGACGTGACAGGGCCTACTAAATTTTTTTTTTGAGTAACGACAGGGCCTACTAATTAAAGCCTAATCCACCGCAATTGCTGCATGCCGCTCATGTCCGGCCCGTCCCCCGTATGATTGGAGTCGGTACGTGTGACCGGAATGGCGCGCCCGAGCTGCGGCGTGATCCCCGTGAACTCGCGTGTGATCGAGTGCCGTGGGCCGTGGCATAATTGGAATAGAAAATACCTAAACTCGCAGCAATGTCAAGTCATCCAGTGGAACGTTACAAAGACGCAAAAGGTTACGTGTGTGAAAGGTGCTGCAAGTCGTGCTGCTAGCCTTTTCTTTCATGTCGTTAAGCTAGTCCAGTGCCAAAGCCGCTGGTGCGCCCACATGGTTGGAGTGTGAACTCAAAGCGTGAACGTTACAATGCACACCAACAAAGAAGCTCGATTGGATTGGCTGGCCCACTGCTCTGACGGCCCGCTTGACCTGGAGGCCACGTCCAGGGCCCAGCTATAACCTATAAACGCGTGGGGACTCCACCCCTAAAAAAAACAAGCTGTAAACGCGTGGGGAACACGGGAGTACGGCCGCGAGACCGAGAGAACTACAAACAGGAAATGGAACGACTGTGGGTTTGTACCAGTTATAGTACTAGCGTTTGGAGTGAGCCACAGCCACAACTTGTCGATCACCTCAAACCTGCCCAAACGCCCCAGCTGAACGGACCGGTCACTGACTGTTCAAAAAAGTGACCCACCCGGTCAACCGCGTAGCCAGGCTGAAGCCACGTCCCGGGCCATCAGCATTGGTACAGTGCAAAACAGTGCCAAACAGTGGTTCTATAGCTACAGTCAACGAAGTAGCAGCCGGCCACGCCCCAGGCCATGGCCCTGGTAGCCTGGGGCCTGGCTACGCCCCTGCACCCGGTCACTCAAAAAGTCCTCAAACTCTTATCCAGTTTAAATATGTAGCAGATATGAGGTGACCCAGATGTTGGGCGTGTCCATCATGTCATATCGATGTTGGGCTTCTATATAAAAATAATCGGAAATCCAACGGTCCGACAGGCGTCTCCTTCGGGGGATGTGAACGCCGTGTGGGGCTTGACAGCCAAGGTTCATCTATTTAAGTCGGACCGTCGTTCTCCGCGCCGCCAACCCGAGCCGCATGTACTTCCTTCTCTCTTCGCTCGTCGTCTGCCGACAGCCATGGGCAGGCAGAATGACCACCTACGTTATGATCACACCGGAGCGGCACCTCCAGCTACTCGTGGAGATACTGGCTAGGCTACAGACTTCGCCATGGCGGAGTTCGAGGTGGCCCAAGCGGAGGAGGCGTCGGAGCAGGCGGTCACGGAGGCCGCGATGGAAGCCAACCAACGCTTCCTCCGCCAGCAAATGTCGGAGATCAACGCAACCCTCACCTCTAGTGACGATGACGACGCTTGTCGTGGGCGGCCATCTACCCGGAGCCGACGACGAGTAGTGTACGATAGATAGGATCGACATGGTACATAGATTTTTATATTTCATAGTTTGTATGAATTTGAGGTATTAAGTTTGAGGTACTTGGATGGACAAAATACGAGAGCTAATCAGTCAATGCCTGCGGACGCACTCGTGCGCATTCTCAGATATTTGAGGGTCCGGATTTGCTATTCATGGATGTAGATGCTATGAGACCGCTCATTTATATTTAACTTGTTGAGCTTCTCGTCGGTGTGCAAAGTTGTTTATACAAACTGGACTCTGGGACTGCTGCGAGAATCGGTTGAAAAGAATTTCAACGAGATTTGATTGTATAAACATGAATATTCTGATTAATCTAAAATTAAAAATACATATATTTTATGTTTTATGAGGAAATCTAATTTTTTTTGAGCATCAGTACAGACACAAGCGCTCATATACACGTGCATACACTCACCCCTATGAACGCACACATGCACACCCTACCCTATGAGCACCTCCGAAAAACTGAGGAGGCATATCATCTTGAGATTTACGAAGTCACCGTAGGCGCCTCGTCGTCGACGGGAACGTCTCTTCCCACTGAAAGCGCATCGCTGGAAATCCTGAAATAAATCCAGGAATAATGCGAGCACCAGGATTTGAACCCTGGTGGGTTGGATACTACTGTCCACCTAACCATCTCAACCACAGGTTGGTTCGCGAGGAAATCTAATTTGAACACATGCCCTCCCGTGCGGCGGTTCTCCAACGGGGTTTTCTCTAATACAGAGAGAGCACATGCATGCAGAAATCTTCCACCTCATGCTCACGTCGTTGTATTAATTATTGAATATGAATTTTCAAAATAATTTATCTCGCAAACTGTTAATCCAATTAGTGATTCATTTCTATAGGTGAGCCTGTCTAAGCAAAGCCTTCAAAACAAGACCCAATGTTGACATGTTTCGATGATTTATTTTGGCCGCGAGCTGTTGCAAGATCATACTACGATAAGAGCAACTCCAACACAACAACCCAAATGGACGTTGATTTTGTCCGTTTTTCGTCTGTTTGGGTCGGTTGAGTGGACAGACGTGTCCGCATTTTCGTTTGGATCAGCCGGTGCGCCCAACGGGGGCGGACGCATTTTGTGACATGTTTGTCCCGACATTTTGTCGGACACCTGGTGGGTGAGTCCTTCCTTGAACTTCCCGAGCTCTCGCGCCGCCACCCCCAGCTCCCGTGTCGCAGCCCCGAGCTCTCGTGCTGCAGCCCTGCCCGCGGGAGCGTCTGGTGCCCGGCAGCCCTGCCCCGCTCAAGAACGGGGCAGAGGTGCAGTGCGCTACATCACCTCCTGGACGTGACGTGCCGGCGAGGAAGTCATGGGGTCGCGTGCCCGCGCTCGCCCGAGCTCTAGGTCACGTGCTTGCGCCCGCCCGCTGTAGTACCTCCCGGTCACGCTCCAGTTGGGCTCCGGTGTGCCCATGAACGGCGTCGTCACAGGGCGGGAGCGCGGGGAAAGGGACTCCATGGGCGCGGGACGTGGCTCTAACGCGGGCTCGGGGAAGGCGAGGTCGGCCGCCATCGTGGGTGTATGGTGGTGTTGCGCTTCGAAGCCGCGAGCCAGCGACCGGCGTGGTGTGTGGTGGCGCTGCCTCATGAGGTGGGTGGTGGGGGAAGACATAGAAAAAGGAGGATAGAGCGATGGGAGGTGGTGGGTCTGTGACAAGTGGGTCAGGCCTCGCATGCGGCAGACCCAAACAGACAAAAAGGACACATAGAGTGTCTGCTTTGGACGCAAATGTGACCCAAATTTGCGACAGAAATGGGTCCAACCGGATAGAAAATGGAATTGGGTCTGTGAGTTAGGATGAGTTTTTTATCCGTGTGAACACAAACAGACACACGCGGGTGAATTGGGTCGTTGTGTTGGAGTTGCTCTAACTCTCTAATCGTGAGTGCCACAATGATTGTGTACAGTTACCATGCAATAGATTGGTATGTTTTTAAACATTGCAATGCTACTAGAGAGTGAGAATTCTACTTTTAACAAGAAGTGGTATCACTCCACACAAGTACCATGAACACAAGTATTTTAGTCGTGTATACTAAGGTTCAAACAATATGACAACTAAGTTAATTTAGACTGTGGCAGTTAAGTGGCCAATAACACGGCAAATTAGTACTAATAATCTAGCTAGTATATGTGGAAAAATCCAAATATGCTGATATGGGATCTAGTTTTGGAGATCTCGGCGAGAGGAAGCTAATGGTGAAAGTGGATCATCAATTGGGTTAACCGTTTAGGAGATAAAAACTTTTTGAAATTTGAATTTGAAAAATCTTTTGTTGATGTCATGCTTACGTGTCATGGTTGCGTGCAAGAAAAGGGGAAGAGAACCGTCGCATAGGAAGACAACCATGCGGCACTACCTAGTGGTGTTCATGTTTTATTATATAACAACAAAATACTTATTGAAATTAAGTAGCATAATAAATGAGAATTCTCTTCACATAAATGCTTGCATGTTGTGGTAGGCATTTGCTTATGCAAAGGTGTATATCTTGGGATAAAGAACTTAGTGGGTCACTTGTTTAGTTATATATAGGAATGTTTGGTATAAGGAGCGAAACATTGAAGACTATTTCTCGACTGTTGCAAGTCTGAATGAGTGCTTGCTTATACATTCCAGTACATGGGTTGTGGCTCATCCAACAGATTTTCTTTCATTTGGTCCCGTGAGCTCGCTTTCGTCAATCCTCTATTGACGCCAGTGCGCGGCAAGCAGATGTGCTTTCGTTGAAGTGAGCCATCTGTCACGTGCACTTAGGCCGGCCCATGGCTTTGATGAGTTTTTCTTCGCTGAGGGACCCTGGTTTGGGAACATTCTGGAAGGTTCTTGGCTGATTTTGGGAATCTTCTAGGCCGTTTTTGTCCCATGTGAGCCAGTTTTGGAAGGTTCTTGACTGTTTTTTTAAGTTTTTTGTTTATACTTTTTTGTTTTCTTTTTGTTTTTTATTTCCTTTTCTTTTCTTTTCTCGTTATTTTGCTTCTTTACCTTTTCTCTTGTATTCATAATTTTTTTTTGCAATTTTCTTTTCTCTAGTTTTTTCTTCCGTTTTTTTGTTTCTCTATTTAATTTTATTTCTCTTCTCTTTTTTGTGTATCACACAAAGAGTTCACAATGTATTACAAAAATGTTTATCGTCTATTTAATAAAATGTTCACCATATATTAAAAAAGCTTCAACGTGTTTTGAAAAAATATTCATTGTGTATTTAAAAATTATTCAGCATATGTCAACAAAATGTTGAACGTGTACTAAAAATTTGTCTAGTGTATATCACAAAAAATGTTCGAAGTGTATTTTAAAATTGTTTAGCGTATATCACAAAAATGTTCAGTGTGTATTTAAAAACTGTTCAGCATATATTACAAAAAGTTTCAATGTATATTACAAATTGTTCAGCACATATAAAAAATTGTTCACATTTTTCTGATCTGTTCACTTTTAAAAAAATGCTTGTGTTTTAAAAGTTTGTTCGAATTTTGAAATTTGTTTGCATTTTCAAACAGTATTCACATTTTTTAAGAAAATGTGTTCACATTTTGTGCTAGAAATGTTGAAACTTATGGAAAAAAACAGATTTACCGCTGCAGCTAATACTTCAATGTTAGCATTGAATTTTAGGCAGCACAATCCAGCTCGACTGGCTACCAACAGTTGCCAGTTCGAGTCCATGCGCCCGCTTTTAGTTTTCGTGAAGTTTTACGTTTGGCGCCCAAGAATGCACGCCCTTCAACGAAAGCTCGACTATCGGACATGTGGGCATCCAATAGGAGCTCTCCTCGCTTTCGCATGGAGTTGGGGTCGGGTGTTGTCATGCGAACTCCTATTGGGGCGGTTTGGTGCGTCAGTTTTCCCTTTTTCCTATTTTCCTTTTTTTGCTTTTGTAATCATTTATTTTATTTTTTATCTTTTATCTTCTGTTTTCCCTTTTTTATTCCTTATTTGCTAATGTTTTATTTCCGTTCTTATTTTTTGGTCATCGCGCAAAAATGTTCATAATGCTTTTCAAAATTGTATGTAGTGTATTTCAAGATGTTCGTTGCTCATTTATAAAAATATG
Source organism: Triticum timopheevii (assembly GCA_963921465.1). Lineage (NCBI taxonomy): Eukaryota > Viridiplantae > Streptophyta > Magnoliopsida > Poales > Poaceae > Triticum > Triticum timopheevii. The sequence goes on from OY997270.1 coordinate 115,454,286, forward strand.
GACATAATTATAAAAAGTGTACATGTACCCTTTAAACATATACATGTATTTTATCTAAATTTCCATATGACTAAAAATGTTCATGATTTAATAAAAGTGATTGTGTTTTTAAAATTGTTTCATACAGTATTTAGAAAATGTTCGTCTTGTACTTAAAATTGTTTATTCTGCCTTTAGAATTGTCCATACTAACAGAAGTTTGCCACATAGTAAAAAATATTCATCACTTATTTTAAAAATGCTCATATTGTAATACAAAAAAGTTGTAGAATCATGTACTATAATTTTCATCATGTATTTTTGTAAGGTTCGTGTATTTTTTTAATGCTGTTTAAAAATTGGAGAAAAAATATCATCTAATTTAAGAATGTGTTCTCTCAAGTTTTTAATCTAGAAAATATTAGTGAAAATAAAAGGACAAGGAAAAAAAGGAGAAAAAGTGAGTAGAAACTGAATAATCCTATCACATGAGAGCGGGTGATCACAGGAAAAACCAAAAAATTTCCAACCAGCCTAGAGGTAACAGACACCAAAATTAGGAAAAAGCAGTAGTTTAGTAGGTAGGCCCATGCAAAGTGACTTCAGGCGAGTGCTATGTGTAGCTTGGTAAGAGCCCGATACATACACACCCACGAACCATGACAATAACCTAGTGGTAAATCTGGCTTACATCCGTTGTATGTGAATGTAGAGTCTATCACACCCAACCATCACGAGGTGCTATGAAACGAGGAACTTTATCAACGGTGCATACTCAGGGAGAACATTTTTATCTTGAAATTTAGTGAATGGATCATCTTATAATGCTACCGTCGTTCTAAGCAAAATAAGATGCATAAAAGATAAACATCACATGCAAAATATGTGACATGATATGGCCATCATCATCTTGTGTTTTTGATCTTCATCTCCAAAGCATCGTCATGATCTCCATCGTCACCGGCTCTACACCTTGATCTCCATCGTTGCGTTGTGGTCGTCTCGCCAACTATTGCTTCTACAACTATCGCTAACGCATAGTGATAAGGTAAAGCAATTACATGGCGTTTGCATTTCATACAATAAAGAGAAATCCATAAGGCTCCTGCCGGTTGCCGATAAATTAACAAAACATGATCAACGTATATCACATCATGTCTTGACCATATCACATCACAACATCCCTGCAAAAACAAGTTAGACGTCCTCTACTTTTTGTTGCAAGTTTTACGTGGCTGCTACGGGCTTCTAGCAAGAACCGTTCTTACCTACGAAAAAACCACAACGGTGATTCATCAAGTATGCTGTTTTAACCTTCTTCAAGGACCGACCATATTCAAATTTGATTCAACTAAAGTAGGAGAAAAAGACACCCGCCAGGTACCTTTATGCAAAACTAGTTGCATGTCAATTGGTGGAACCGGTCTCATGTGCATGAACATGTAAGGTTGGTCTGGGCTGCTTCATCCCACAATACCGCCGAATCAAAATAAGACGTTGGTGGTAAGCAGTATGACTATCACCGCCCACAACTCTTTGTGTCATACTCGTGCATATCATCTACGCATAGACCTGACACAGATGCCACTGTTGACCGAAAGGTCAAACATGAGTCATATAGTAGATATGATCAACATGGAGATGTTCACCATTGAAGACTACTCCATCTCACGTGATGATCAGACATGGTTTAGTTGATTTGGATCATGTATCACTTAGACAACTTGAGGATGTTGATTTAAGTGGGAGTTCATTAGTAATATGATTAAATGAACTTAAATTTATCATGAACTTAGTCATGATAATATCTGCAAATTATGTTGTAGATCAGTAGCTCGCGTTGTAGCTCACCTATTTTTTGATATGTTCCTAGAGAAAACTAAGTTGAAAGATGATAGTAGCAATGATGTGAACTGGGTCCGTGATATGAGGATTATCCTCATTGCTGCATAGAAGAATTATGTCCTTGATGCATCGCTAGGTGACAAATCTATTGCAGGAGCAGATGTAGACGTTATGAATGTTTGGCAAGCTCGATATGATGACTACTTAATAGTTTAGTGCGCCATGATTTACGGCTTAGAACCGGGACTTCAAAAATGTTTTGAACGCCACGGAACATATGAGATGTTCCAAGAGATGAAATTGGTATTTCAGGCGCATGCCCGTGTCGAGAGGTATGAGACCTCTAACAAGTACTTGTTGGGGAACGTTGCAGAAAATTAAAATTTTTCCTACGGTTTCACCAAGATCCATCTATGAGTTCATCTAAGCAACGAGTCAAGGGAGTAAGTTTGCATCTACATACCACTTGTAGATCGCGTGCGGAAGCTTTCAAGGGGATGGTGATGATGGAGTCGTACTCGACGTGATTCAGATCACCGATGTCCAAGTGCTGAACGGACAACACCTCCGCGTTCAACACACGTACGGGACGGGAGACGTCTCCTCCTTGATCCAGCAAGGGGAAGGAGAGGTCGATGATGATCCAGCAGCACGACGGCGTGGTGGTGGATGCAGCAGAACTCCAGCAGGGCTTCGCCAAGCGACTACGGGAGGAGGACGAGGTGTAGCAGGGGGAGGGAGGCGCCAAGCACAAGGGTGCTGCTGCCCTCCCCCTTGCCCTCCTTTATATAGGCCCCCAGGGGGGGGGGGGCGCCGGCCCTGGGAGATTGAATCTCCCAAGGGGGCGGCGGCCAAGGGGGGAGGAGTGCCCCCCAAGGCATGTGGTGCGCCCCCCCCACCCTAGGGTTTCAACCCTAGGCGCAGGGGGTGGGCCTAGGGGGGCGCACCAGCCCACTATGGGCTGGCTTCCCTCCCACGTCAGCCCATGGGGCCCTCCAGGATGGGTGGCCCCACCCGGTGGACCCCCGGGACCCTTTCGGTGGTCCCGGTACATTACCGGGAGACCCCGAAACTTTCCCGATGGCCGAAATACCACTTCCTATATATTATTCTTTACCTCCGGACCATTCCGAAACTCCTCGTGACGTTCGGGATCTCATCCGGGACTCCGAACAACATTCGGTATGCTGCATACTCATATTCATACAACCCTAGCGTCATCGAACCTTAAGTGTGTAGACCCTACGGGTTCGGGAGACACGCAGACATGACCGAGACGACTCTCGGGCAATAACCAACAACGGGATCTGGATACCCATGTTGGCTCCCACATGCTCCTCGATGATTTCATCGGTTGAACCACAATGTTGAGGATTCGATCAAACCCCATATACAATTCCCTTTGTCAATCGGTACGTTACTTGCCCGAGACTCGATCGTCGGTATCCCGATACCTTGTTCAGTCTCGTTACCGGCAAGTCACTTTACTCGTACCGTAATGCATGATCCCGTGACCAACCACTTGGTCACTTTGAGCTCATTATGATGATGCATTACTGAGTGGGCCCAGAGATACCTCTCCGTCATACGGAGTGACAAATCCCAGTCTCGATCCGTGTCAACCCAACAGACACTTTCGAAGATACCTGTAGTGCACCTTTATAGTCACCCAGTTACGTTGTGACATTTGATACACCCAAAGCACTCCTACGGTATCCGGGAGTTACACGATCTCATGGTCAAAGGAAGAGATACTTGACATTGGAAAAGCTCTAGCAAACGAACTACACGATCTTTGTGCTATGCTTAGGATTGGGTCTTGTCCATCACATCATTCTCCTAATGATGTGATCCCGTTATCAACGACATCCAATGTCCATAGCCAGGAAACCATGACTATCTGTTGATCACAACGAGCTAGTCAACTAGAGGCTCACTAGGGACATATTGTGGTCTATGTATTCATACGTGTATTACGATTTCCGGATGTGGTCTATGTATTCATACGTGTATTACGATTTCCGGATAATACAGTTATAGCATGAATAACAGACAATTATCATGAACAATGAAATATAATGATACTTTTATTATTGCCTCTAGGGCATATTTCCAACAGTCTCCCACTTGCGCTAGAGTCACTAATCTAGTTACATTGTGATGAATCGAACACCCATAGAGTTCTGGTGTTGATCATGTTTTGGTCGCGAGAGAGGTTTAGTCAATGGATCTGCGACATTCAGATCCGTATGTACTTTGCAAATATCTATGTCTCCATATTGAACATTTTCACGGATGGAGTTGAAACGACGCTTGATGTGCCTGGTCTTCTTGTGAAACCTGGGCTCCTTGGCTAGGGCAATAGCTCCAGTGTTGTCACAGAAGAGTTTGATCGGCCCCGACGCATTGGGTATGACTCCTAGGTCGGTGATGAACTCCTTCACCCAAATCGCTTCATGCGCTGCCTCCGAGGCTGCCATGTACTCCGCTTCACATGTAGATCCCGCCACGACGCTCTGCTTGCAGCTGCACCAGCTTACTGCTCCACCATTTAACATATACACGTATCCGGTTTGTGACTTAGAGTCATCCAGATCTGTGTCAAAGTTAGCGTCGACGTAACCCTTTACGACGAGCTCTTCGTCACCTCCATAAACGAGAAACATGTCCTTTGTCCTTTTCAGGTACTTCAGGATATTCTTGACCGCTGTCCAGTGTTCCTTGCCGGGATTACTTTGGTACCTTGCTACCAAACTTACGGCAAGGTTTACATCAGGTCTGGTACACAGCATGGCATACATAATGGATCCTATGGCTGAAGCATAGGGGATGACACTCATCTCTTCTTTATCTTTTGCCATGGTCGGGGACTGAGCCGATCTCAATCTCACACCTTGTAACATAGGCAAGAACCCCTTCTTGGACTGATCCATTTTGAACTTCTTCAAAATCTTATCAAGGTATGTGCTTTGTGAAAGACCTATGAGGCGTCTCGATCTATCTCTATAGATCTTGATGCCTAATATATAAGCACCTTCTCCAAGGTCCTTCATTGAAAAACACTTATTCAAGTAGGCCTTAATGCTGTCCAGAAGTTCTATATCATTTCCCATCAAGAGTATGTCATCTACATATAATATGAGAAATGCTACAGAGCTCCCACTCACTTTCTTGTAAACGCAGGCTTCTCCATAAGTCTGCATAAACCCAAACGCTTTGATCATCTCATCAAAGCGAATGTTCCAACTCCGAGATGCTTGCACCAGTCCATAAATGGATCGCTGGAGCTTGCATACTTTGTTAGCGTTCTTAGGATCGACAAAACCTTCTGGCTGTATCATATACAACTCTTCCTTAAGATGTCCGTTAAGGAATGCCGTTTTGACGTCCATCTGCCATATCTCATAATCATAGTATGCGGCAATTGCTAACATGATTCGGACGGACTTCAGCTTCGCTACGGGAGAGAATGTCTCGTCGTAGTCAATCCCTTGAACTTGTCGATAACCCTTAGCGACAAGTCGAGCTTTATAAATGGTAACATTACCATCCGCGTCCGTCTTCTTCTAAAAAATCCATTTGTTTTCTATCGCTCGCCGATCATCGGGCAAGTCTGTCAAAGTCCATACTTTGTTTTCATACATGGATTCTATCTCGGATTTCATGGCTTCAAGCCATTTGTTGGAATCTGGGCCCGCCATCGCTTCTTCATAGTTCGAAGGTTCACCGTTGTCTAACAACATGATTTCCAGGACAGGGTTGCCGTACCACTCTAGTGCGGAACGTGTCCTTGTGGACCTACGAAGTTCAGTAGCAACTTGATCCGAAGTACCTTGATCATCATCATTATTTTCCTCTTCAGTTGGTGTGGGCATCACAGGAACATTTTCCTGAGCTGCACCACTTTCCCATTCGAGAGGTAGTACTTCATCGAGTTCTACTTTCCTCCCACTTACTTCTTTCGAGAGAAACTCTTTTTCCAGAAAGCATCCATTCTTGGCAACAAAGATCTTGCCCTCGGATCTTAAGTAGAAGGTATACCCGACAGTTTCCTTAGGGTATCCTATGAAGACGCATTTTTCCGACTTGGGTTCAAGCTTTTCAGGTTGAAGTTTCTTGACATAAGCATCGCATCCCCAAACTTTTAGAAACGACAGCTTAGGTTTCTTCCCAAACCATAATTCATACGGTGTCGTCTCAACGGATTTAGACGGTGCCCTATTTAAAGTGAATGTAGCTGTCTCTAGAGCGTATCCCCAAAATGATAGCGGTAAATCGGTAAGAGACATCATAGACCGCACCATATCCAATAGAGTGCGATTACGACGTTCGGACACACCGTTTCGCTGAGGTGTTCTAGGCGGCGTGAGTTGTGAAACGATTCCACATTTCCTTAAGTGTGTGCCAAATTCGTGACTTAAATATTCTCCTCCACGATCTGATCATAGGAACTTTATTTTTCGGTCACGTTGATTCTCTACTTCATTCTGAAATTCCTTGAACTTTTCAAAGGTCTCAGACTTGTGTTTCATTAAGTAGACATACCCATATCTACTCAAGTCATCAGTGAGAGTGAGAACATAACGATATCCTCCGCGAGCCTCAACGCTCATTGGACCGCACACATCGGTATGTATGATTTCCAACAAGTTGGTTGCTCGCTCCATTGTTCCAGAGAACGGAGTCTTGGTCATTTTGCCCATGAGGCACGGTTCGCATGTGTCAAATGATTCATAATCAAGAGACTCTAAGAGTACATCAGCATGGAGCTTTTTCATGCGCTTGACACCAATGTGACCAAGGCGGCAGTGCCACAAGTATGTGGGACTATCGTTATCAACTTTACATCTTTTGGCATTCACACTATGAATATGTGTAATATTACGCTCGAGATTCATTAAGAATAAACCATTGACCATCGGAGCATGACCATAAAACATATCTCTCATATAAATGGAACAACCATTATTCTCGGATTTAAATGAGTAGCCATCTCATATTAAACGAGATCCTGATACAATGTTCATGCTCAAACTTGGCACTAAATAACAATTATTAAGGTTCAAAACTAATCCCGCAGGTAAATGTAGAGGCAGCGTGCCGACGGCGATCACATCGACTCTGGAACCATTCCCGAGGCGCATCGTCACCTCGTCCTTTGCCAGTCTCCGTTTATTCCGCAACTCCTGCTGTGAGTTACAAATATGAGCAACGGCACCGGTATCAAATACCCAGGAGTTACTACGAGTACTGGTAAGGTACACATCAATTTCATGTATATCAAATATACCTTTGGTGTTGCCGGCCTTCTTATCCGCTAAGTATTTGGGGCAGTTCCACTTGCAGTGATCCTTCCCCTTGCAATAAAAGCACTCAATCTCAGGCTTGGGTCCATTCTTTGACTTCTTCCTGGTAACTGGCTTACCGGGCGCGGCAACATCCTTGCCGTCCTTCTTGAAGTTCTTCTTGCCCTTGCCCTTCTTGAACTTAGTGGTCTTATTGACCATCAACACTTGATGTTCTTTCTTGATTTCAGCCTCTGCTGACTTCAGCATTGAGAACACTTCAGGAATGGTCTTCACCATCCCCTGCATGTTGTAGTTCATCACAAAGCTCTTGTAGCTTGGTGGGAGCGACTGGAGGATTCTGTCAATGACCGCCTCATCTGGGAGGTTAATGTTCAGCTGGGTCATACGGTTGTGCAACCCAGACATCTTGAGTATGTGCTCACTGACAGAACTGTTTTCCTCCATCTTACAACTATAGCACTTGTCGGAGACATCATATCTCTCGACCCGGGCATGAGCTTGGAAAACTAGTTTTAGCTCTTCGAACATCTCATATGCTCCGTGATGCTCAAAACGCTTTTGGAGCCCCGGTTCTAAGCTGTAAAGCATGCCGCACTGAACGAGGGAGTAATCATCAGCGCGAGACTGCCAAGCGTTCATAACGTCTTGGTTCTCTGGGACGGGAGCGTCACCTAGCGGTCCTTCTAGGACATATTGTTTCCTGGCAGCTATGAGGATGATCCTCAGGTTCCGGACCCAGTCCGTATAGTTGCTGCCATCATCTTTTAGCTTGGTTTTCTCTAGGAATGCGTTGAAGTTCATGTTGACATGAGCATTGGCCATTTGATCTACAAGACATATTTGCAAAGGTTTTTAGACTAAGTTCATGATAATTAAGTTCATCTAATCAAATTATTACAATGAACTCCCACTCAGATTAGACATCCCTCTAGTCATCTAAGTGTTACACGATCCGAGTCGACTAGGCCGTGTTCGATCATCACGTGAGACGGACTAGTCATCGTCGGTGAACATCTTCATGTTGATCGTATCTTCCATACGACTCGTGTTCGACCTTTCGGTCTCCGTGTTCCGAGGCCATGTCTGTACATGCTAGGCTCGTCAAGTTAACCCTAAGTGTTTTGCATGTGTAAAACTGTCTTACACCCGTTGTATGTGAACGTAAGGATCTATCACACCCGATCATCACGTGGTGCTTCGAAACGACGAACTGTAGCAACGGTGCATAGTTAGGGGAGAACACTTCTTGAAATTGTTGTAAGGGATCATCTTATTTACTACCGTCGTTCTAAGTAAACAAGATGTATAAACATAATAAACATCACATGCAATTATATAGTAGTGACATGATATGGCCAATATCATATAGCTCCATTGATCTCCATCTTCGGGGCTCCATGATCATCTTGTCACCGGCATGACACCATGATCTCCATCATCATGATCTCCATCATCGTGTCTTCATGAAGTTGTCACGCCAACGACTACTTCTACTTCTATGGCTAACGCGTTTAGCAATAAAGTAAAGTAATTTACATGGCGTTCTTTAATGACACGCAGGTCATACAAAAATAAAGACAACTCCTATGGATCCTGCCGGTTGTCATACTCATCGACATGCAAGTCGTGAATCCTATTACAAGAACATGATCTCATACATCACAATATATCAATCATCATTCATCACAACTTCTGGCCATATCACATCACATGAACAATCGCTACAAAAACAAGTTAGACGTCCTCTAATTGTTGTTGCATCTTTTACGTGGCTGCAATTGGGTTCTAGCAAGAACGTTTTCTTACCTACGAATAACCACAACGTGATTTTGTCAACTTCTATTTACCCTTCATAAGGACCCTTTTCATCGATTCCGCTCCAACTAAAGTGGGAAAGACAGACACCCGCCAGCCACCTTATGCAACTAGTGCATGTCAGTCGGTGGAACCGGTCTCACGTAAGCGTACGTGTAAGGTTGGTCCGGGCCGCTTCATCCCACAATACCGCTGAAGCAAGAAAAGACTAGTAGTGGCAAGCAAGTTGACAAGATCCACGCCCACAACAAAATTGTGTTCTACTCGTGCATTAGAGAACTACGCATAGAACTAGCTCATGATGCCACTGTTGGGGAATGTTGCAGAAAATTAAATTTTTTCCTACGGTTTCACCAAGATCCATCTATGAGTTCATCTAAGCAAGGAGTCAAGGGAGTAAGTTTGCATCTACATACCACTTGTAGATCGCGTGCGGAAGCTTTCAAGGGGATGGTGATGATGGAGTCGTACTCGACGTGATTCAGATCACCGATGTCCAAGTGCTGAAAGGACAGCACCTACGCGTTCAACACACGTACGGGACGGGAGACGTCTCCTCCTTCTTGATCCAGCAAGGGGGAAGGAGAGGTTGATGATGATCCAGCAGCACGACGGCGTGGTGGTGGATGCAGCAGAACTCCAGCAGGGCTTCGCCAAGCGACTACGGGAGGAGGACGAGGTGTAGCAGGGGGAGGGAGGCGCCAAGCACAAGGGTGCTGCTGCCCTCCCCCTTGCCCTCCTTTATATAGGCCCCCAGGGGGGGGGGCGCCGGCCCTGGGAGATTGAATCTCCCAAGGGGGCGGCGGCCAAGGGGGGAGGAGTGCCCCTCAAGGCATGTGGTGCGCCCCCCCCCCACCCTAGGGTTTCAACCCTAGGCGCAGGGGGTGGGCCTAGGGGGGCGCACCAGCCCACTATGGGCTGTCTCCCCTCCCACGTCAGCCCATGGAGCCCTCCGGGATGGGTGGCCCCACCCGGTGGACCCCCGGGACCCTTCCGGTGGTCCCGGTACATTACCGGGAGACCCCGAAACTTTCCCGATGGCCGAAATACCACTTCCTATATATTATTCTTTACCTCCGGACCATTCCGAAACTCCTCGTGACGTCCGGGATCTCATCCGGGACTCTGAACAACATTCGGTATGCTGCATACTCATATTCATACAATCCTAGCGTCACCGAACCTTAAGTGTGTAGACCCTACGGGTTCGGGAGACATGCAGACATGACCGAGACGACTCTCAGGCAATAACCAACAGCGGGATCTGGATACCCATGTTGGCTCCCACATGCTCCTTGATGATTTCATCGGTTGAACCACGATGTCGAGGATTCGATCAAACCCCGTATACAATTCCCTTTGTCAATCGGTACGTTACTTGCCCGAGACTCGATCGTCGGTATCCCAATACCTTGTTCAGTCTCGTTACCGGCAAGTCACTTTACTCGTACCGTAATGCATGTTCCCGTGACCAACCACTTGGTCACTTTGAGCTCATTATGATGATGCATTACCGAGTGGGCCCAGAGATACCTCTCCGTCATACGGAGTGACAAATCCCAGTCTCGATCCGTGTCAACCCAACAGACACTTTCGGAGATACCTGTAGTGCACCTTTATAGTCACCTAGTTACGTTGTGACGTTTGATACACCCAAAGCACTCCTATGGTATCCGGGAGTTACACGATCTCATGGTCAAAGGAAGAGATACTTGACATTGGAAAAGCTCTAGCAAACGAACTACACGATCTTTGTGCTATGCTTAGGATTGGGTCTTGTCCATCACATCATTCTCCTAATGATGTGATCCCGTTATCAACGACATCCAATGTCCATAGCCAGGAAACCATGACTATCTGTTGATCACAACGAGCTAGTCAACTAGAGGCTCACTAGGGACATATTGTGGTCTATGTATTCACACGTGTATTACGATTTCCGGATAATACAGTTATAGCATGAATAATAGACAATTATCATGAACAATGAAATATAATAATACTTTTATTATTGCCTCTAGGGCATATTTCCAATAGTACTTTGCCTACAACATGGTGGAGAATAGCTCAGCTAGTGAGCATGTGCTCAGAATGTCTGGGGTACTACAATCACTTGAATCAAGTCATAGTTAATCTTCCAGATAAGATAGTGATTGACAAAAATCTCTAGTCACTATCACCAAGCTACTAGAAGTTTGTGATGAACTATAATATGCAAGGGATGACAAAAATGATTCCTGAGCTCTTCGCAATGCTGAAATCAGCGAAGGTAGAAATCAAGAAAGAGCATCAAGTGTTGATGGTTAACAAGGCCACTAGTTTCAAGAAAAAGGGCAAGGGAAAGAAAGGGAACTTCAAGAAGAATGGAAAGCAAGTTGCCGCTCCCATGAAGAAGCCCAAAGCTGGACCCACGCCTGAAGCTGAGTTCCTCTACTGCAAAGGAAATGGTCACTAGAAGCAGAAATGCCCCAAATACTTGGCGAATAAGAAGGATGGCAAAGTAAACAAAGGTATATTTTATATACATGTTATTGATGTGTACCTTACTAGTGTTCGTAGTAGCCCCTGGGTATTTGATACCGGCTCAGTTGCTAAGATTAGTAACTCGAAACAGGAGTTGCAGAATAAACATAGACTAGTTATGGGCAAGGTGATGATGTGTGTTGGAAGTGATTCCAAGGTTGATACGATCACCATCGCACTCCCTCTACCTTCGAGATTAGTGTTGAACCTGAATAAATATTATTTGGTGTCTGCGTTGAGCATGAATATGATTAGATCATGTTTATTGCAATGCGGTTATTCTTTTAAATCAGAGAATAATTTTTGTTCTATTTACATGAATAAAACCTTCTATGGTCATACACCAAATGTGAATGGTTTATTGAATCTCGATCTTAGTGATATACATATTCATAATATTGATGCCAAAAGATGCAAAGTTGACAATGATAGTGCAACATACTTGTGGCACTGCCGTTTATGTCATTTGGTGTAAAGCGCACGAAGAAACTCCATGCAGATGGACTTTTGGAATCACTTGATAATGAATCATTTGATGCTTGCGAACCACGCCTCATAGGCAAGATGACTAAAACTCCGTTCTCCGGAACAATGGAGCGAGCTAAATGGAAATAATACATACCGATGTATGCGATTCGATGAGTGTTGAAGCACGCGGTGGGTATCATTATTTTCTGATCTTCACAGATGATTTGAGTAGTTATGGGTATGTCTACTTGATGAAACACAATCCTGAAACATTTGAAAAGTTCAAAGAAATTCCGAGTGAAGTGGAGAATCATCGTACACGAAAATAAAGTTTCTACGATCGGATCGTGGAGGCAAATATTTGAGTTACGAGTTTGGCCTTCATTTAAGATAATGTGGAATTGTTTCACAACTGACGCCACCTGGAACACCACAGCGTAATTGTGTGTCCGAATGTCATAACCGTACTTTATTAGAAATGGTGCATTCTATGATATCTCTTATCGATTTGCCACTATCATTTTGGGATTATGCATTAGAGATAGCCGCATTCACGTTAAATAGGGCACCGTCTAAATCTGTTGAGACGATACCGTACAAACTATGGATTTGCAAGAAACTGATGTCTACTACACAACCTTCTTCTTGTAGACGTTGTTGGGCCTCCAAGTGCAGAGGTTTGTAGGACAGTAGCAAATTTCCCTCAAGTGGATGACCTAAGGTTTATCAATCCGTGGGAGGCGTAGGATGAAGATGGTCTCTCTCAAGCAACCCTGCAACCAAATAACAAAGAGTCTCTTGTGTCCCCAACACACCCAATACAATGGTAAATTGTATAGGTGCACTAGTTCGGCGAAGAGATGGTGATACAAGTGCAATATGGAAGGTAGATATAGGTTTTTGTAATCTGAAAATGTAAAAACAGCAAGGTAACTAATGATAAAAGTGAGCGTAAACGGTATTGCAATGGTAGGAAACAAGGCATAGGGTTCATACTTTCACTAGTGCAAGTTCTCTCAACAATAATAACATAGATAGATCATATAACAATTCCTCAACATGCAACAAAGAGTCACTCCAAAGCCACTAATAGCGGAGAACAAACGAAGAGATTATGGTAGGGTACGAAACCACCTCAAAGTTATTCTTTCGGATCGATCTATTCAAGAGTTCGTGCTAGAATAACACCTTAAGACACAAATCACCAAAACCCTAATGTCACCTAGATACTCCATTGTCACCTCAAGTATCCGTGGGCATGATTATACGATATACATCACACAATCTCAGATTCATCTATTCAACCAACACAAAGTACTTCAAAGAGTGCCCCAAAGTTTCTACCGGAGAGTCAAGACGAAAACGTGTGCCAACCCCTATGCATAGGTTCATCGGCGAAACCCGCAAGTTGATCACCAAAACATACATCAAGTGGATCATGTGATATCCCATTGTCACCACAGATACGTATGGCAAGACATACATCAAGTGTTCTCAAATCCTTAAAGACTCAATCCAATAAGATAACTTCAAAGGGAAAACTCAGTTCATCACAAGAGAGTAGAGGGGGAGAAACATCATAATATCCAACTATAATAGCAAAGCTCGCGGTACATCAAGATCGTGCCATAGAGAGAACACGAGAGAGAGAGAGAGATCAAACACATAGCTATTGGTATATATCCTCAGCCCCGAGGGTGAACTACTCCCTCCTCATCATGGAGAGCGCCGGGATGATGAAGATGGCCACCGGTGAGGGATTCCCCCTCCGGCAGGGTGCCGGAACGGGCTCCTGAGAGGTTTTTGGTAGCTACAGAGGCTTGCGGCGGCGGAACTCCCGATCTATCTTTGTCTTTGATGGTTTTAGGGTATATAGGAATATATAGGCGAAAGAAGTCGGTCGAGGGAGCCACGAGGGGCCCATGAGACAGGGGGGCGCGCCCAGGGGGGTGGGCGCGCCCTCCTATCTCCTGGCCTCCTTGAAGCTTCCCTCTCTTGTACTCCAAGTCTCCCGGATCATGTTCGTTCCAAAAATCACGCTCCCGAAGGTTTCATTCCGTTTGGACTCCGTTTGATATTCCTTTTCTTCGAAACACTGAAATAGGCAAGAAAACAACAATATGTGTTGGGCCTCCGGTTAGTAGATTAGTCCGAAAAATGTTATAAGTGTGTAAAGTAAAGCACGTAAACATCCAAAATGGGTAATATAATAGCATGGAACAATCAAAAATTATAGATACGTTGGAGACGTATCAAGCATCCCCAAACTTAATTCCTGCTCGTCCTCGAGTAGGTAAATGGTAAAAACGGAATTTTTGATGTGGAATGCTACCTAGCATAATTCTCAATGTAATTTTCTTTATTGTGGCATGAATGTTCAGATCCAAATGATTCAAAATAAAAGTTCATATTGACATAAGAAATAGTATTACTTCAAGCATACTAATCAAGGCAATCATGTCTTCTTAAAATAACATGGCTAAAGAAAGTTCATCCCTACAAAATCATATAGTTCGGCTATGCTTCATTTTCATCACAGAAAATCCTCCCATCAAGAACAACCCCAGTTTCAGCCAAGCAATTGGTTCATACTTTTTAACGCGCTTCAACCTTTTTCAACTCTCACGCAATACATGAGCGTGAGCCATGGATATAGCACTATGGGTGGAATAGAATATGATGATGGAGATTGTGTGGAGAAGACAAAAAAAGGAGAAAGTCTCACATTGACCAGGATAATCAACGAGCTATGGAGATGCCCATCAATTGATGTCAACATGAGGAGCAGGGATTGCCATGCAACTGATGCACTAGAGCTATAAATGTATGAAAGCTAAACAAAAGAAACTAGGTGGGTGTGCATCCAACTTGCTTGCTCACGAAGACCTAGGGCATTTGAGGAAGCCCATCGTAGGAATATACAAGTCAAGTTCTATAATGAAAAATTCCCACTAGTATATGAAAGTGACAACATATGAGACTCGCTATATGAAAAACATGGTGCTACTTTGAAGCACAATATATGAGACTCGCTATATGAAAAACATGGTGCTACTTTGAAGCACAATATATGAGACTCGCTATATGAAGGACATGGTGCTATTTTGAAGCACAAGTGTGGAAAAAGAGATAGTAACATTGCCCCCTTTTTTTTTCTTTTTCTTTTTTTGGGCCTTCCTTTTTTTTTTCTTTTGGCCTTTCTTTTTTTCTCTCTCTTTTTTTTCTTTTTGGGGACAATGCTCTAATAATGAGGATCATCACACTTTTATTGATTTACAACATATGAATTACAACTCAAAACTAGAACAAGATATGACTCTATATGAATGCCTCCGGCGGTGTACCGGGATGAGCAATGAATCAAGAGTGACATGTATGAAAAATTATGCATGGTGGCCTTGCCACAAATACGATGTCAACTACATGATCATGCAATGGCAATATGACAATGGTAATGCGTGTCATGATGATAAACGGAACAGTGGAAGGTTGCATGGCAATATATCTCGGAATGGCTATGGAAATGCCATAATAGGTAGGTATGGTGGCTGTTTTGAGGAAGATATAAGGAGGTTTATGTGTGATAGAGCGTATCGTATCATGGGGTTTGGATGCATCGGCGAAGTTTGCACCAACTCTGAAGTTGAGAAAGGGCAATGCGCGGTACCGAAGAGGCTAGCAATGATGGAAAGGTAAAAGTGTGTATAATCCATGGACTCAACATTAGTAAAAAGAACTCATATACTTATTGCAAAAGTTTTATTAGCCCTCGAAGCAAAGTACTACTACGCATGCTCCTAGGGGGGAGGTTGGTAGGAGTTAACCATCGCGCGCCCCCGGCCTCCACTCAAGAGAAGGCAATCAAAAGAGCACTCTATGCAATAAATTTGTTACACAACTTTCACCATATGTGCATGCTACGGGACTAGCTAACTTCAACACAAGCATTCTTTAAATTCATAATCACCCAACTAGCATGACTTTAATATCACTACCTCCATATCTCAAAACAATTATCAAGTATCAAGTTGATCATAGCATCCAATTCACTTCGTATGATAGTTTTTATTATACCCAACTTGGATGCCTACCATTCTAGGACCAATTTTATAACCATAGAAAATACCATGCTGTTCTAAGAGACTCTCAAAATAATATAAGTGAAGCATGAGAGACTAGCAATTTCTACAAAATTAAGCCACGGCCGTGCTCTAAAAGATATAAGTGAAGCACATAGAGTATTCCAATAAATTCCAATCAAGTGGGCTTCTCCCAAAAGGTGTGTACAGAAAGGAAGATTGTGGAAAACTAAAAAAAGCAAATACTAATATCATACAAGACGCTCCAAGCAAAACACATATCATGTGGCGAATAAAAATATAGCTCCAAGTAAAGTTACCGATGAACAAAGACGAAAGAGGGGATGCCATCCGGGGCATCCTCAAGCTTAGGCTTTTGGCTATTATTGAATATCTTGGGGTGCCTTGGCCATCCCCAAGCTTTGGCTCTTGCCACTCCTTATTCCATAGTCCATCGAATCTTTACCCAAAACTTGAAAACTTCACAACACGAAACTCAACAGAAAACTCGTAAGCTCCGTTAGTATAAGAAAATAAAACAACCACTTAGGTACTGTAATGAACTCATTTTAAATTCATATTGGTGTAATATCTACTGTATTCAAACTTATCTATGGTTCATACCCTCCGATACTACTCATAGATTCATCAAAATAAGCAAACCACACATAGAAAACAGAATCTGTCAAAAACAGAACAGTCTACTGTATCAAACGTATACTTCTGGAACTCCAAAATTTCTACAAAATTAGGAAGTCCTAAGAAATATGTATACCAATCCAGAGCAAAAGGAATAAGATCAGAAGCATGTTTCTGTGAATTATCAAAACTAATTTACTGGGTGCAAAAGTTTCTGATTTTCAGCAGGATCAACCCAACTATCACCGTAAGCTATCCTAAAGGTCTTACTTGGCACTTTATTGAAACAAATGCTATAAAACATGATTACTATAGTAGAATAATCATGTGGACACACAAAAACAGTAAGGGTAAATATTGGGATATCTCCCAACAAGCGCTTTTCTTTAATGCCTTTCTAGTTAGGCATGATGATGGCAATGATGCTCACATAAAAGATAAGAATTGAAACATAACGGGAGCATCATGAAGCATATGACTAGCACATTTAAGTCTAACCCACTTCCTATGCATAGGGATTTTGTGAGCAAACAACTTATGGGAACAATAATCAACTAGCATAGGAAGGTAACACAAGCATAGCTTCAAGATTTTAAGCACATAGAGAGGAAACTTGACATTATTGCAATTCCTACAAGCATATGTTCCTCCCTCATAATAATTTACAGTAGCAACATGAATGAATTCAACAATATAACCAGCACATAAAGCATTCTTTTCATGATCTACAAGCATAGAAAATTTACTACTCTCCACATAAGCAAAATCCTTCTCATTCGGAATAGTGGGAGTATCATAAAAGACTTGAATACTATAAATTGTTTCCACATTAAAAGGATAGTGTTCAGAAAAAGGGTAATCATAATCATGACAAGTTTTATAAATA
Source organism: Triticum timopheevii (assembly GCA_963921465.1). Lineage (NCBI taxonomy): Eukaryota > Viridiplantae > Streptophyta > Magnoliopsida > Poales > Poaceae > Triticum > Triticum timopheevii. The sequence continues at coordinate 115,471,829 of OY997270.1, forward strand.
TAATCATCACTACTTTTTATAGCATAAGTTTCATCACAATAATCATCATAAGTAGCAACTTCGTTCTCATCATAATCGATTGAAACCTCTTCCAAGATAGTGGAATCATCACTAAATAAAGTCATGACCTCTCCAAATACACTTTCATAATTATCACAATAATATTCAACATCCTCCAAAATAGTGGGATCATTACTTCCTAAAGTTGACACTCTTCCAAACCCACTTTCATCAATATAATCATCATAGATTGGAGGCATGCTTTCATCATAACAAATTTGCTCATCAAAACTTGGGGGACTAAACATATCATCTCCATCAAACATAGCTTCCCCAAGCTTGTGGCTTTGCATATCATTAGCATCATGGATATTCAAGGAATTCATACTAACAACATTGCAATCATGCTCATCATACAAAGATTTCATGCCAAGCATTCTATGTAATTCTTCTTCTAGCACTTGAGCACAATTTTCCTTTTCATCATACTCACGAAAGATATTAAAAAGATGAAGCGTATGAGGCAAACTCAATTCCATTTTTGTAGTTTTATTTTATAGACTAAACTAGTGATAAAACAAGAAACAAAAAGATTCGAGTGCAAGATCTAAAGATATACCTTCAAGCACTCACCTCCCCGGCAACGGCGCTAGAAAAGAGCTTAGTTGACGGGGTGTGAGTGTTGCTTACCTAGCCTCCCCGACAACGGCGCCAGAAAAGAGCTTGATGTCTACTACACAACCTTCTTCTTGTAGACGTTGTTGGGCCTCCAAGTGCAGAGGTTTGTAGGACAGTAGCAAATTTCCCTCAAGTGGCTGACCTAAGGTTTATCAATCCGTGGGAGGCGTAGGATGAAGATGGTTCTCTCAAGCAACCCTGTAACCAAATAACAAAGAGTCTCTTGTGTCCCTAACACACCCAATACAATGGTAAATTGTATAGGTACACTAGTTCGGCGAAGAGATGGTGGTGCAATATGGATGGTATATATAGGTTTTTGTAATCTGAAAATATAAAAACAGCAAGGTAACTAATGATAAAAGTGAGCATAAACGGTATTGCAATGGTAGGAAACAAGGCCTAGGGTTCATACTTTCACTAGTGCAAGTTCTCTCAACAATAATAACATCGATAGATCATATAACAATCCCTCAACATGCAACAAAGAGTCACTCCAAAGCCACTAATAGCGGAGAACAAACGAAGAGATTATGGTAGGGTACGAAACCACCTCAAAGTTATTCTTTCGGATCGATCTATTCAAGAGTTCGTACTAGAATAACACCTTAAGACACAAATCAACCAAAACCCTAATGTCACCTAGATACTTCATTGTCACCTCAAGTATCCGTGGGCATGATTATACGATATGCATCACACAATCTCAGATTCATCTATTCAACCAACACAAAGTACTTCAAAGAGTGCCCCAAAGTTTCTACCGGAGAGTCAAGACGAAAACGTGTGCCAACCCGTATGCATAGGTTCATGGGCGGAACCCGCAAGTTGATCACCAAAACATACATCAAGTGGATCATGTGATATCCCATTGTCACCACAGATACGTACGACAAAACATACATCAAGTGTTCTCAAACCCTTAAAGACTCAATCCAATAAGATAACTTCAAAGGGAAAACTCAATTCATCACAAGAGAGTAGAGGGGGAGAAACATCATAATATCCAACTATAATAGCAAAGCTCACGATACATCAAGATCGTGCCATAGAGAAAACACGAGAGAGAGAGAGAGAGATCAAACACATAGCTACTGGTACATACCCTCAGCCCCGAGGGTGAACTACTCCCTCCTCGTCATGGAGAGTGCCGGGACGATGAAGATGGCCACCGGTGAGGGATTCCCCCTCCTACAGGAATGGGCTCCTGAGAGGTTTTTGGTGGCTACAGAGGCTTGCGGCGGCGGAACTCCCGATCTATCTTCGTCTTTGATGGTTTTAGGGTATATGGGAATATATAGGCGAAAGAAGTTGGTCGGGGGAGCCACGAGGGGCCCACGAGACAGGGGGCGCGCGCAGGGGGTGGGTGCGCCCTCCTATCTCCTGGCCTCCTCGAAGCTTCCCTAGCTTGTACTCCAAGTCTCCCGGATCATGTTCGTTCCAAAAATCACGCTCCCTAAGGTTTCATTCCGTTTGGACTCCGTTTGATATTCCTTTTCTTCGAAACACTGAAATAGGCAAGAGAACAACAATATGTGCTGGGCCTCCGGTTAGTAGGTTAGTCCCAAAAATGATATAAATGTGTAAAGTAAAGCTCATAAACATCCAAAACGGGTAATATAATAGCATGGAACAATAAAAAATTATAGATACATTGGAGACGTATCAGAAACCTAAGACGTGGTTTGTTAAAGTTTGGGTTGTGACACTTATGTCAAAAGGCTTCAGCCTGATAAGCTCGAACCCAAATCGGAGAAGTGCGTATTCATAGGATACCCTAAGGAAACAATTGGGTATACCTTCTACCACAGATCCGATCGCAAGATCTTTGTTGCTAAGAATGGATCCTTTCTAGAGAAGCAGTTTCTCTCAAAAGAAGTGAGTGGGAGGAAAGTAGAACTTTATGAGGTAATTGCACCTTCTCTCAAATTGGAAAGTAGCACATCAGAGAAATCCGTTCCCGTGATGCCTACACCAACTAGAGAGGAAGCAAATGATAATGATCATGAAACTTCAGATCGAGTTGCTACTGAACCTCGTAGATTAACCAGAGCATGATCCACACTAGAGTGGTATGGTAATCCTGTCCTGGAAGTCATGTTATTAGACCAAGGTGAACCTATGAACTATGAAGAAGCTATGATGAACCCAGTTTCTGACAGATGGCTTGATGCCATGAGATTTGAGATAGGATCCATGTATGAGAACAAAGTGTGGACTTTGGTGGACTTGCCCGATGATCGGTAAGCCATAGAGAATAAACGGATCTTCAAGAAGAAGACTGACGCTGATGGTAATGTTACTATCTAGAAAGCTCGACTTGTCGCAAAAGGTTTTCAACAAAGTTCAAGGGGTTGACTATGATGAGACTTTCTCACTCGTAGCGATGCTTAAGTCAGTCAGAATCATGTTCGAAAGAAATTGCCACATTTTATAATTATGAAATCTGGCAAATGGATGTCAAAATTGCATTCCTTAATGGATATCTTAAAGAAGAGTTGAATATGATGCAACTAGAAGGTTTTGTCGATCCTAAAGTTGCTAACAAAGTGTGCAATCTCTGGCGATCCATCAATGGACTGGTGCAAGCATCTCGAAGTTGGAATATACGCTTTGATAAGGTGATCAAAGCATATGGTTTTATACAGACTTATGGTGAAGCTTGTATTTACAAGAAAGTGAGTGGGAGCTCTCAAGCATTTCTGATATTATATGTGGATGACATATTGTTGATTGGAAATGATATAAATTTCCGGATAGCAAAAAAGGATACTTGAATAAGAAATTTTTCAATGAAAGACCTCACTGAAGCTACTTACATATTGGGCATCAAGATCTATAGGGATAGATCTAGACGCTTAATATGAATTTTACAAAGCACATACCTTGGCAAAGTTTTGAAGAAGTTCAAAATGGATCAGTCTAAGAAAGGGTTCTTGCCTGTGTTGCAAGGTGTGAAGTTGAGGAAGACTCAAAAGCCCGACCACGGTAGAAGATAGAGAGAGAATGAAAGTCATTCCCTATGCCTCAGCCATGGGTTCTATAAAGTATGCTACGCTGTGTACCAGACCTATTGTGTACCTTGCCATGAGTATGTCAAGGGGTACAATAGTGATCCAAGAGTAGATCACTGGACAACGGTCAAAATTATCCTTAGTTACCTAAGAGGACTAAGGAAATATTTCTCGTTTATGGAGGTGATAAAGAGTTTGTCATAAAGGGTTACATTGATGCAAGCTTTAAACACTGATTCGGATGACTCCGAGTCTCAATCTGGATATGTATTGAAAGTGGGAGCAATTAGCTACAGTAGCACCATGCAGAGCATTGTAGACATAGAAATTTGCAAAATACATACGGATCTGAATGTGGCAGACCCGTTGACTAAACTTCTCTCACAAGCAAAACAAGATCACACCTTAGTACTTTTTGGGTATTAGTCACATGGCGATGTGAACTATGGGTGTTAATCACATGGCGCTGTGAACTAGATTACTGACTCTAGTGTAAGTGGAAGACTCAAGGAAATATGCTCTAGAGGCAATAATAAAGATGTTATTTTATATTTCCTTATTCATGATAAAGGTTTATTATTCATGCTAGAATTGTATTGATCGAAAACTTAAATACATGTGTGAATACATAAACAAATACTGTGTCCCTAGTAAGCCTCTACTAGACTAGCTCGTTGACCAAAGATGGTTAAGGTTTGCTAACCATGGACATGTGTTGTCATTTGATAACGGGATCACATCACTAGGAGAATGATGTGATGTGCAAGACCCATCCGTTAGCTTAGCATATTGATCGTTCAGTTTATTGCTATTGCTTTCTTAATGTCAAATACATATTCCTTCGACTATGAGATTATGCGACTCCCGGATACTGGAGAATACCTTGTGTGCTATCAAACGTCACAATGTAACTGGGTGATCATAAAGATGCTCTACAGGTATCTCTGAAGGTGTTTGTTGAGTTGGCATAGATCGAGATTAGGATTTGTCACTCCGAGTACCGGAGAGGTATCTCTAGGCCCTATCGGTAATACACATCATAAGCTTGCAAGCAAATGACTAAGGAGTTAGTTAAGAGGTGATGTATTGCGGAATGAGTAAAGAGACTTGCCAGTAACGAGATTGAACTAGGTATGAAGATACCATCGATCGAATCTCGGGCAAGTAACATACCGACAAATAAAGGGAATTACGTATGTTGTCATAACGGTTCGATCGATAAAGATCTTCGTGGAATATGTAGGAGCCAATATGGGCATCCAGGTTTCTCTATTGGTTATTTACTGGGAAGGTGTCTCGGTCATGTCTACATAGTTCTCAAACTCGTAGGGTCCGCACGCTTAACGTTCATTGACAATATAGTGTTATATGAGTTATATGTTTTGGTGACCGAATGTTGTTCAGAGTCCCAGGTGAGATCACAGACATGACGAGGAGTCTCGAAATGGCCGAGAGGCAAAGATTGATATATAGGACGATGGTATTTGGACACCAGAAGTGTTTGGGGACGTACCGGGAAGGAATCGGGTCACCGGAAGGGGTTCCGGGCACCCCCCGGATGATATGGGCCTTATGAGACAAAGGAGGGGACAGACCAGCCCACAATGGGGCTGGTGCGCCCCTTGTCGGTGTCAAAACTGGCAGATATCGGGTAGGGGGTCCCGAACTGTGCGCCTAGGCGGATGGTAACAGGAGACAAGGGACACGATGTTTTTACCCAGGTTCGGGCCCTCTCGATGGAGGTAAAACCCTACTCCTGCTTGATTGATATTGATGATATGGGTAGTACAAGAGTGGATCTACCACGAGATCAAGGAGGCTAAACCCTAGAAGCTAGCCTATGGTATGATTGTTGTAATGGTTGTGTCCTACGGACTTAAACCCTCCGGTTTATATAGACACCGGAGAGGGCTAGGGTTACACAGAGTCGGTTAGAATGGTAGGAGATCTACATATCCGTATCGCCAAGCTTGCCTTCCACGCCAAGGAAAGTCCCATCCGGACACGGGATGAAGTCTTCAATCTTGTATCTTCATAGTCTTGGAGTCCAGCTGACGATGATAGTCCGGCTGTCCGGACACCCCCTAGTCCAGGACTCCCTCAGTAGCCCCTGAACCAGGCTTCAATGACGATGAGTCCGGTGCACATATTGTTCGGCATTGCAAGGCGGGTTCCTCCTCCGAATAATTCATAGAAGATTGTGAACACCAGGATAGTGTCCGGCTCTGCAAAATAATTTCCACATTCCACCGTAGAGAGAATAATATGTACACAAGATCCATCTGCTGACGTATTTTGTGGCACGACGTCATACCACCACCAAGTCTTTACTTTAATCGTTTTTTATCATACCACCTCAGCACGTTTAGCGAAGCGGTTTCCTTGGCACGTCTTGTCGAAGCAAAGATCGTGTTCCCCTTATTCCGGGATTCCCATCAATACGGACGTGGGTAACCCAACCGTGCCCGTTGCCACGCCCCCTCTATTGGAGGCGAGTCCTGAACGGTCACGGGGACGACTCTTGGTATTCTCCCTCTTTATAATGGGACCAAGGCTTGTTTCTTTTCTTCAATCCTCAATCAAATATACTCCTTGCCCCGAGTTCCAACACCCAGAGCCCCAGATTCGAGCGCTTCGGACCTTCAACAATGTCCGGCTCCGACCTACAGGGCCGGTGGATGCCCTCCTTCGTTACGGAAGAAGACGTGCTAAAGCTGCGAGAGGCCAAGTACCTGACTTACAAGATTTCGCACAGGTTGCCCGCCGAAGGGCAAGTCATCCCCACCCCCGAGCCCGGCGAGTATGTCGTGTTTGTATCCCACCTCCGTCGGGGTTTAGGCTTCCTGATGGATCCTTTTGTGAGAGGGCTCATGTTTTACTATGGGTTGGAATTCCACAACTTGGCTCCAGAGTCCATCCTCCATATCTCTTCATTCATTGTCGTCTACGAAGCCTTCCTCCGCGTTACCCCTCGCTTCGGCTTGTGGCTTGGCTTAAGACCTTCGACGTGGAGCCGAAGATGATCGAGGGGCGTCAAGCAGAGTGCGGCGGGGTGGTTGTAAGCAGAAGGGCCGACGCTCCATGGCCCGAGGGCTCTTTTCAGGAGGAGCTCGGCTTGTGGCAGCAGGAGTGGTTCTATATAACCGCTCCCAGGGGCAGCAGGCAGAAGCCGCCGCCCATCTTCCGCTCGGGCCCTCCACAACGGCTGATGTCATGGGTCAGCCAAGGGCTCAACTGGGGGCCGTCAAAGGACGTGCCCCTACTGCAGGGCCGGATTTAAGACCTCCAAGCGAGGGAGATCGATCTGGTCGTGGTGATGCAGGTCATGCTGATTAGGCATCTCCTGCCCTGCAAACGCCGTCCTCTCCGGCCGTGGGAGTTTAACCCGGAGGGACCACGAATTCTCCAACACTTCATGGGTACGACACCCGTGGAGATGTACAAACTGTTCTTCGGATCACGAGAGGCGTGTCCGGAATTGACCGAGGACGCCGGCCTAAGCTGCAATCGCCCGGATACACAAGTAAGTAGCTCCGTGTCCGGACATACCGTTTGTTTGCCTTTCTATGATTCGCTTTTTGACCAATTGCCCTCTAAACAGGAGTGGATAGCGCAAGCAAAACTGATACGGTGTTCGGCCCCCCTCCCAGAGACCGCGCCGGATCCCGTGCTGGTCAGGATGCTGGAGGTTGCGCCTTCAGAGGAAGGCGAAGGGGAGAACAGAGGGACTACCGCCTCAACCAAGGAGGCTTTTGAGGAAGGGGGGATCGAGAATCCCTCCTTCCAGGGGGAGAAGAGGACCGCCTTCGAAAACCCGGAGGCCAAAGCCCCGAAGCGGGGGAAGAGATCTTCACCAGAGGGTCCTGCGTCCAGAGAGGCTCCGGCCGCACAGTCTCCCTTAAAGAATCAGCCCTCCAGTGAGCCGTAAGTAGAAAAAGGGAGTTTTGTAATAAGGGACATCCCTATTTGTGCTTCTGAGGATAACTTAAGTTTTTACCTTTTAGTTCGGATCTCCGTCCTTCTCAGATGAGCTCATCTTCGGGGGAACTCCGTCCGGAGATGATGGAGAGCGAGACGCCTCCATCTGCCGCACCATCGGATAGGGCGGACGAGCCTGAAGTGTCATCATGGAGGGTATCCCCGAGTCCGGCAGGGCCGAATAGTTCGGCACCAACTGGTGTGCGGCCGGGGGAGCTGAAGGATCTGCTTGAGAGGGCATCCATCTCAGAAGGTCACCATACACTGATGAGTACGGTGATTGAAAGAATTTCATCCGCCGAAGGCGGATTGCGTGATGCCGTCAGGAGTTTGCTGGCGGGATTTGAGGTACGTAAAAATGACATACCCTTTGACAGTTTTACACATAAAGTGCGCCCTGTATAGATAGTAGCCCCTGAGACTTGGTAGGGTGTCGAGAACGACAGCGTGCCGAGGATCAAAATCCCAGGCATTGATTTTCGCCTTTCCTAAGCAGGTGGCGGATAGTTCGGTGGCTAGCCGGACTGATGGAGTTGCCGAACTAAAGCGGCAGCTCGACGTTGCGGATGCGGACATCGCGCTGGTCAATAAACGACTTGACGAGTCACAAGGTAGGTTTTTTCTCCGTGGTCACCTAGTAAGGGAGCCGAAGCCCACTCCTTACAACATGTGTGCTAAATGCAGATGGTGCCGCTGCTGTGGAGAGCCTTCGGGCAGAACTTGCTCAAGCCAAGGAGCAAGCCAGAAGGAGTGATGCGGCTGCCTCGAGGGCGGCCGAAGAGCTAGAAGCCGAAAGGGCTGCACACTGCCGAAGCAGGGAGGAGATGGCCGAAATGGCCGTGAAGTTAAAAGATGCTACCGACCGCAATGAGGTTCTTGAAAAGGAGCGCCTAGCGGAGCGAGAAGACCTGGGGAAGGCCACTGCCGAAGCCAAGGATGCCCGTTCTGAAGTGCGGGCTATAAAGGAGGAGCTGCGCCAGGCCGGAGACATTATGGCTGGCAAGCCCTTTCCGCTGCGCCGAAGGTTTACAGATCCAAAGTATGCTCAGCTTGACCAGCTGTGGGGTCCGGAGGATCCTTATATGGACTTAGCGGCGAGTGCGGCGGATGCCGTTATGCACTTCCGAAGTCAGAAGGATCACAAGACGGAAGAGCTGTTTTGGTCTCAATTCCATAGTCCGGAGCGTTCACTTCCGCTGACCGATCGGTTGGCCGAGTGGGCTGAGCTGAATAGATTGTCCGGACTTGCCATGACGGATATCGTGACTCATGTTTGGCCTGATAGGCCCAAGCCGAAGAGTTATTTTGGCTTATTGCAGCAATTTCTTGGGGCGGTGCCGCATATCAAGGCGATGAAGCGGTCGGCCTACATAGAGGGTGCACGGATGGCCCTCGCCCGTGTGAAGACACATTGGACAGAGATGGATGCCACCGCTGTTGCGACCCAGGGTTCGGACGAGAGCCGGTTACCCGCCGAGCACTATTTTGGGGAAGTTCTGCGTGGTGCTCGTGTAATAGAGTCGCAGTGCTCAAAAAATGTCACATTGAAATGAACATTTTGGTTTGTAAAATGATGATTATGATGTAAGCGCTTTTTGGTACTTGTGCGTTCAAGTATTGAAATATCTCCTGTGCGGCCGTTTATGTATACGTGTGTATAACCTGAAAGATGACAGTCGTCGGCTTCAGCCCCCACGCACAAGGTGCAGGGGTGTTCGCAAAAATAGCGCATTTTCACACTTAATCCGACGTCTCGGTCCTGTGAAGGAGGTGGTAGCGTAGCAAACGAGGCAACCGAACTATAATGCTTTATCACTTTCACTTAGCCATAGGAGTTCCTGGGTGGGGCTACGATATAGCCCCTAGGGGCACCGCGCTCTCCGAATTCGGGGCGCGTATGTGCCTGATCGGGAAACGGCCCTTCATCAAAATGGAGGAATTCTAAACATTCCGGTAGTCGATCGAGTGGTTGACCAGTCTCTCGCTGTATCATGACAGTCAGTTTTCGGCTTTCTCTACTGAGGTGCTCGCCCGGCCGAACCGGGGCACAATCGCAGTAGTTCTCCTGGTGCCGCGTTAGCCGATGATACGGAACGTAAGGCAGCAAAACACAGGAGCCGGGCAAACCCAACATTTGACCAAAGACATGATTCAGAGCTGATGCATATAAGGCCTAACTCGAGACGCCGAACACTCCCAAAGGTATTCGGTCTTTATGATAGCGGGCAGAATAATGCCCTAAGCCCCTAGTGTCCAGGTACACGCAAGGTCTTCTGACGCGGCCGATGCCAAAACGTCAGCCTCCTCTCTGGTTATAATGAGAAACCAGGGGATATATAGCAACAAGAGACAGTAAAAAAGGTTTACGCAGGGTCTTAATCTGAAGAGAATCCTTGCAACGGGTTACTACTGCACATCTGCGCCTGTGTCTCCGTTGTGCTGTATCCTGGACGGGTGTAACACGCTGTTCATCTGTAAAAGAGAGGAACTTAGTTTGAAAAGTAATCGTGCAAAAAATGAATTAAAAAAATTGAAATATGAATGAATGAATAAGGCGGAGCTTATATTAGCTCATACGCACAACCCCTTGTAAAGGGGTGTGCGGCTAGGGAGCCCCTAGCTTATTTTATGCCGGACTCGTCTAGCCATGTCCGGGGTCTTGAACGACCTTTTAATGAGATGATGCCGCGTGGACCGGGCATTTTAAGTGTAAGAGACGCGTAGTGTGGTATTGCATTAAAGCGGACAAAAGCTTCACGTCCCAATAGTGCTTGATGGCTACTTTTGAATGGGGCGACATGAAAGATTAGCTTTTCGCGTCGGAAGTTGTCGGGTGACCCGAACACAACTTCTAGTAGTAAGGAGCCCGTGCACTTGGTGTGAGGGCCTGGCGTCACTCCTTTGAAGGAAGTGCGGCTATGTCGAATTTTGGTAAGGTCTATCCCCAACTTGCGGATTGTGTCCGGATATAGCAGGTTTAAATCGCTGCCGCCGTCCATCAGGACTTGTGTAAATTGTTGTCCGTCGATTATAGGATGAAATATCAGAGCAGTCCATCCTGCGTTTCGAATACTTCTGGAATAGTCCAGGTGGTCAAAAGTAATTGGTTTTGACATCCAACCTCGAGGTTCCGCTGGGGTGGACCGTGAGATAACTACTTTGGCGGGTGCCGCACTGTTGTTCCGTGTTATCACATGAAGTGAGTTTACTATTTTGACTTCTTGTGGGAAAGTCTTTTGTTTTCCGGCGCTCTGCTGGTGGGGTTCGTCGTCATCCTCGCCTGGCGCGTCGAGCCCCTTGTGTTCGGCGTTGAGTCGGCCGGACTGTTTGAAGACCCAACAATCTCGGTGGGTGTGGTTTGCAGGCCTTCTGGAGGTGCTGTGGATTTGACATATCGGATCTAAACTTTTGTTTAAGTTGGATAGCTCGTCACTATTGTCCTTAAGAGGCAGTGTTTTGCTGTTCGGCCGTGAGCTTTTGAATCCGCCGTTGACCGCCGTGTTCTTTGGGCTTTTTTCTTTGTTTCGGCGCTGGTCCTTTCTGCGCCGTGATTTTCCGTTTCCATCTCTGATCTCGGATGTACTCAGGTCGCTGGTACTGCATCTTGCTAGCCAGCTGTCTTCCCCTGCGCAAAAGCGGGTCATGAGGCTTGTTAGCGCGGCCATAGTTCTCGGCTTCTCTTGGCCGAGGTGTCTGGCGAGCCATTCGTCTTGGACATTATGTTTAAAAGCTGCTAGGGCTTCGGTGTCCGGACAGTCGACTATTTGGTTCTTTTTGGTAAGAAACCTGTTCCAGAATTTGCACGCTGACTCTCCGGGCTGTTGAGTTATGTGACTTAAATCGTCTGCATCTGGAGGTCGGACATTAGTCCCTTGAAAATTTGCTCTAAACGCGTCTTCGAGCTCTTCCCAACTTCCAACAGTATTTTCTGGGAGGCTTTTGAGCCAATGCCGAGCTGGCCCTTTGAGCTTGAGGGGTAGATATTTTATGGTGTGGAGATCATCTCCTCTAGCCATGTGTATGTGCAGTATGTAATCCTCAATCCAGACTTCGGGGTCTGTTGTTCCGTCGTATGCCTCTATGTTTACGAGTTTGAATCCCGCTGGAAATTCATGGTCCAGCACCTCATCGGTGAAACATAGTGGGTGTGCGGCGCCCCTGTATTTAGGCGTGCCGTTGTCTTCAAACATCAGCGTGTTGTGTTGCTTCCTGGGGCCCTCTTTTTTGGCCCGTAAATGGACCTGACCGGGCCATCTGTTTTATGAGGATCATGTGTCGTCTTGTGTGCGGTGCCGCTTGTCGCTTTTGTCCTATCATCTGGTCGTCTATTCGGCCAGGCGGCCTCTTTGCTTTTTGACTGTGGGGGCTCTATGGCCTCCTCGTCGAATTCTGGCAGCAGCTTGCGCTTCGGGTAGCTATTTGTTTGGTGGCTATTGCCATATTTGTCCGCGGTCTTGAGTACTTTGCTCCACCTCATTCTGAGTATGTCTTCCGCTGTTTTGAGCTTCCGTTTTTTCCTTTTTCAGACTTCTTGCAGTGGCGACAAGTCTTTTGTGAAGGTTCTTATGCTCCGGTGGTGTGTCCGGCGTGAGATCGTCTGGACTGTTGTTTTTGCCGGGCATGGATTGATTATCCGATTCGTCCTGTTCGGATGGTTGCTTGGTTGCATGTTCGTCGTCCACTGGTTTGCCCTGCTCTATTGCTGGGTCATTAGGAGTGCTGTTTTTGTCGAGGCGGGACTTAGGGCGGCGTTTGCGTCGCCGTTTTGGTTGTTTGTCGGGGGAATTATCCTTTCCCGCGTCCCGTTGTTCCTCGTTATCGCTTCCTTTTGGGGTGTCCACCATATATACATCATGGGTTGGGGTGGCCTTCCAGTGCTCGGTATGCGCTGGTTCTTGGTAGTCTCCGGCATCGTCGTCCATACCGTCGATGTCTTCGGAGTCGTAGTCTAGCATGTCGGTTAGATCGTCGACAGTGGCTACAAAGTGGGTGGTGGGTGGGCTTTGAATCTCTTCATCCGCATCCCAACCATCCTGACCGCAGTCCGGCCAGGGTTCTCCTGATAACGAGAGATGCTTTAGCGAATTTAGGATGTCACCAAAGGGTGAGTGCTGAAAGATGTCCACGGCGGTGAACTCCATGATCGGCGCCCAATCGGATTCGATTGGCAGGGGCGCAGGAGGTTCGGAGTCCGGCAAGGAGTCCGGCGCCTCGGAGTCATGAGCTTTAGAAGGGACAAGGTCAGTATTCGGCTCCGTCGCCGTAGAAGTTGCAGCTCCCGAGGTGGTGTCCAGCCACCTGTCCTCGATCTGCGCGGTCTGCTCCGAACTAGGGGTCAGAGCGGACTCGTGTGCGGCCTCCAAGGTACTGTCCGGCGGCAGAGCTAGATCATACCCATCATGACAGTGCGGCACGCTCGGCTGTGGCTCAAATCCGTCGAAGATCAAATCTCCGCGGATGTCCGCCGTGAAGTTTAGGCTTCCAAATCTGACCTGATGGCCAGGGGCGTAGCTTTCGATCTGCTCCAGATGGCCAAGTGAATTGGCCCGCAGTGCGAAGCCGCCGAATACGAAGGTCTGTTCGGGGAGAAAAGTCTCACCCTGGACAGCGTTGTTGTTGATTGAAGAAGCCATCAAGCCTATCAGTGACTACACAGAGGAACTCTCAATGAAAGCACCAATGTCGGTGTCAAAACCGGCGGATCTCGGGTAGGGGGTCCCGAACTGTGCGTCTAGGCGGATGGTAACAGGAGACAAGGGACACGATGTTTTTACCCAGGTTCGGGCCCTCTCAATGGAGGTAAAACCCTACTCCTGCTTGATTGATATTGATGATATGGGTAGTACAAGAGTGGATCTACCACGAGATCAAGGAGGCTAAACCCTAGAAGCTAGCCTATGGTATGATTGTTGTAATGGTTGTGTCCTACGGACTAAAACCCTCCGGTTTATATAGACATCGGAGAGGGCTAGGGTTACACAGAGTCGGTTACAATGGTAGGAGATCTACATATCCGTATCGCCAAGCTTGCCTTCCACGCCAAGGAAAGTCCCATCCGGACACGGGACTAAGTCTTCAATCTTGTATCTTCATAGTCTTGGAGTCCGGCTGATGATGATAGTCCGGCTGTCTGGACACCGCCTAGTCCAGGACTCCCTCACCCCTCCCATGGATGGCTGGCCCTAAGGGGAAGGGAAGGGGAGGGGTGGCCTCTCCCGCCTTTCCCTCCTCGGGAGAGAAAGGAAAGGGGGGGGGGGCACCTCCCCCAAGTAGGATTCCCCCTACTTGGACGCCCCCTTGGCTGCTCCTCCCTCCCTCCCACCTATATATATGTGGGAGGGGGAGCCTAGCACAAGACAAACAATTGCCTAGCCGTGTGCGGCGCTGATACGTCTCCAACGTATCTATAATTTTTGATTGTTCCATGCTATTATATTACCCCTTTTGGATGTTTATGGGCTTTATTTTACACAATTATATAATTTTTGGGACTAACCTACTAACCGGAGGCCTAGCCCGTATTGCTGTTTTTTTGCCTATTTCAGTATTTCAAAGAAAAGGAATATCAAACGGGGTCCAAATGGAATGAAACCTTCGGGAGCGTGATTTTTGGAACGAACGTGATCCAGAGGACTTGGAGTGCAAGTCAAGAAGCAGCCGAGGCAACCATGAGAGGGTAGGGCGTGCCCACCCCAACAAGGCGCGCCCCCTGTCTCGTGGGCCCCTCGGGCGGCCACCGACGTACTTCTTCCTCCTATATAAGCCTACGTAGCCCGAAAACATCCAGGGAGCCATCGAAACACAATTTCCACCGTCGTAACCTTTTGTATCCGCGAGATCCCATCTTGGAGCCGGCGCTCCACCGGAGGGGGAATCGACCACGGAGGGCTTCTACATCAACACCATAGCCCCTTCGATGAGTTGTGAGTAGTTTACCACAGACCTTCGGGTCCATAGTTATTAGCTAGATGGCTTCTTCTTCTCTCTTTTTGGTTCTCAATACAATGTTCTCCCCCTCTCTTGTGGAGATCTATTTGATGTAAACTCTTTTTGCAGTGTGTTTGTCGAGATCCCATGAATTGTGGGTTTATGATCAAGTTTATCTATGAGAAATATTTGAATCTCCTCTGAATTCTTTTATGTATGATTGAGTTATCTTTGCAAGTCTCTTCGAATTATCAGTTTGGTTTGGCCTACTAGATTGATCTTTCTTGCAATGGGAGAAGTGCTTAGCTTTGGGTTCAATCTTGCGGTGTCCTTACCCAGTGACAGCAGGGGCAGCAAGGCACGTAATGTATTGTTGCCATCGAGGATAAAAAGATGGGGTTTATATCATATTGCATGAGTTTATCCATCTACATCATGTCATCTTGCTTAATGTGTTACTCTGTTCTTTATGAACTTAATACTCTAGATGCAGGCATGAGTCGGTCGATGTGTGGAGTAATAGTAGTAGATGCAGGCATGAGTCGGTCTACTTGTTGTGGACGTGATGCCTATATAAATGATCATGCCTAGATAATCTCATAATTATTCGCTTTTCTATCAATTGCTCAACAGTAATTTGTTCACCCACCGTAATACTTATGCTATCTTGAGAGAAGCCTCTAATGAAACCTATGGCCCCCGGGTCTATCTTTTATCATATAAGTTTCCAATCTACTTTTATTTGCATCTTTACTTTTTGCATCTATATTATAAAATACCAAAAATATATTTATCTTATCATACTATCTCTATTAGATCTCACTTTCGCAAGTGGCCGTGAACGGATTGACAACCCCTTTATTGCGTTGGTTGCGAGTTCTTTGTTTGTTTGTGTAGGTGCGTGGGACTTTTGAGGAGCCTCCTACTGGATTGATACCTTGGTTCTCAAAAACTAAGGGAAATACTTACGCTACTATTGTTGCATCACCCTTTCCTCTTCAAGGAAAACCAACGCAAGCTCAAGACGTAGCAAGAAGGATTTCTGGCGCCATTGCCGGGGAGGTCTTCGCTCAAGTCAAGACATACCAAGTACCAATCACAAACCCATCTCCCTCGCATTTACATTATTTGCCATTTGCCTCTCGTCTTCCTCTCCCCCACTTCACCCTTGCCGTTTTATTTGCCCTCTCTTTCCCAATCTCTCTTCTCTCTTTTGCTTGCCCTTTCGTTTGCTCGTTTGGTTGGAATAGATGCTTATTTATTGCTAAACAGAACCTAAGATCTATGGATCCTCATCCGCTTGCTAATCTTTTTAAGAGATCCAATTATGATGAACCAATTGCTAGTGAGTTTTGTGCACTAGATTATCTTTATAAAGCTTTGCTTGAAATTTGTGAATCTGAAAATTATGATGAAGAAGTTTATGAAGAGATTCAAACTCTTTGAATAAAAAGCATGATTGCCATGATTTTACTATAAATTCTCTTGATGTCTATTGTGCTAATAATATGCAAAACCCTAAGCTTGGGGATGCTAGTTTTCTATGTCTACTCCTTGTTGCAATAATCATGATTGGGGTGATTCTTCTTATGATCTTGAGAATTTATTTAAGCCCCATGATTAATATGAGATTGATAATAGTGTTTGCAATATTATTGAAAGTGGGTTTGGAAGAGTGTCAACTTTAGATCCCACATATTTGGATAATGTTTAATCTTATGAAATTTTTGAGAAAAGTGGGTTTGGAGAGGTCATGACTTTAGTTAATGATAATCCCACTATTTTGGAAGAGTGTCAAATTTGCATGCATGTGGGTCGTGTTGAGAATATGTTATGTGATAGCTATTTTGTTTAATTTTCCTATGATCCTACATGTAATTATTATGAGAGAGGAAAATATGGTTGTAGAAATTTTTATCTTACTAAATTACCTCTCGTCATGCTGAGATTGCTATCGTCTCTTTCTTCTTCCTTGCATATGCTAGCTTTTGCTTGCCTTGAAAAATTGTTTGCTTATAATATGCCTATGCATAGGAAGTATGTTAGACTTAGATGTGTTTTGTCACATGTTTCATGATGCTTTCTTTGCGCTTCAATTCTTGTCTTTCATGTGAGCATCATTAAAATTATCAATGCCTAGCTGAAATGCTTTAAAGAAAAGCGCTTGTTGGTAGACAACCCAATATTTTTCCTTTATGTTATTTAATAAATTTTGCATCTACCTTCTGTTTAGATGTGTTTTTATCTTTTAATTAATGTTTGTGCCAAGTAGAACCTATAGGATAACCTATGATGATAGTTGATTTGATTCTGCTGAAAAACAGAAACTTCGCGCACACGAAATTAGTTTTGTTAAATCACAGAAACGTGATTTTGTGTTGATTATTTTTGCTGCTGATCAATAGACAAAGTTTCCAGGACATCCTATTTTGGTAGGAGTTTTAGAGTTCCAGAAGTTTGCGTTAGTTGCAGATTGCTACAGACTGTTCTGTTTTTGACAGATTCTGTTTTTCGTGTGTTGTTTGCTTATTTTGATGCATCTATGGCTAGTAAAATAGTTTATAAACCATAGAGAAGTTGGAATACAGTAGGTTTAACACCTAAATAAATAAATAATGAGTTTATTACAGTACCTTATGTGGTGGTTTTGTTTTCTTTCACTAACGGAGCTTATAAGATTTCCTGTTGAGTTTTGTGTTGTGAAGTTTTCAAGTATTGGGTAAAGCTTTTATGGACTATGGAATAAGGAGCGGCAGGAGCCTAAGCTTGGGGATTCCCATGGCACCCCAAGATATTCAAGGATAGCCAAAAGCCTAAGCTTGGGGATGCCCCGGGAAGGCATCCCCTCTTTTGTCTTCGTTCATTGGTAACTTTACTTGGACCTATATTTTTATTCGCCACATGATATGTGTTTTGCTTGGAGCGTCACGTATTATATTAGTCTTTGATTTTTAGTTTACCACAATCATCCTTGCTGTACACACCTTTTGGGAGAAGCCCACTTGATTAGAATTTGCTAGAATACTCTATGTGCTTCACTTATATCTTTTGAGCTTGATAGTTTTTGCTCTAGTGCTTCACATACATCTTTTTGAGCACGGCGGTGGTTTAATTTTGAAGAAATTGCTAGTCTCTCATGCTTCACTTATACCATTTTGAGAGTCTTTTAGAACAGCATGGTATTTGCTATGGTTACAAATTTGGTCCTAGAATGATGAGCATCCAAGTTGGGTATAATAAAAACTATCATAGAAAGTAAATTGGATGCTATGATAAATTTGATACTTGATAATTGTTTTGAGATATGGAGGTAGTGATATTAAAGTCATGCTAGTTGGGTGATTATGAAAAATGCTTGTGTTGAAGGTTGTGATTCCCGTAGCATGCACGTATGGTGAACCGCTTTGTGATGAAGTTGGAGTACAATTGTATTTATTGATTGTCTTCCTTATGAGTGGCGGTCGGGGACGAGCGATGGTCTTTTCCTACCAATCTATTCCCCTAGGAGCATGAACGTAATACTTTGTTTTTGATGACTTGTAGATTTTTGCAATAAGTATATGAGTTCTTTTGACTAATGTTGAGTCAATGGATTATACACACCCTCACCTTTCCACCATTGCTAGCCTCTCTTGTGTTGCGCAACTTTCGCCGGTACCATACACCCACCATATACCTTCCTCAAATCAGCCTCCATACCTACCTATTATGGCATTTCCATAGCAATTCCGAGATATATTGCCATGCAACTTTCCACCGTTCTGTTCATATGACACACATTACTTTTGTCATACTGCTCTTTGCATGATAATGTAGTTGACATTGTATTTGTGGCAAGGCCACCTTCATAACTTTCATACATGTCGCTCTTGATTCATTGCATATCCCGGTATACCGCCGGAGGCATTCATATAGAGTCATATCTTGTTCTAGCTTTGAGTTGTAATTCTTGAGTTGTAGATCCATAAAAGTGTGATGATCTTCATTATTAGAGCATTGTACCAGTGAGGAAAGGATGATGGAGACTATGATTCCCCCACGAGTCGGGATGAGACTTCGGACTTTACAAAAAGAAAAAAAAGGAAAAAGGGGGGAAGGCCAAAAAGAAAAAAAAGAAAAAAAAAGAAAGGCAAGAAAATAAAAAAAAATAAAAAAATAAAAAAAATAAAATGAGAGAAAAAGAGAGAAGGGACAATGCTACTATCTCTTTTTCCACACTTGTGCTTCAAAGTAGCACCATGATCTTCATGATAGAGAGTCTCCTATGTTGTCACTTTCATATACTAGTGGGAATTTTTCATTATAGAACTTGGCTTGTATATTCCAATGATGGGCTTCCTCAAAATGCCCTAGGTCTTCGTGAGCAAGCGAGTTGGATGCACACCCACTTAGTTTCTTTTGTTGAGCTTTCATATATTTATAGCTCTAGTGCATCCGTTGCATGGCAATCCCTACTCACTCACATTGATATCTATTAATGGGCATCTCCATAGCCCGTTGATACGCCTAGTTGATGTGAGACTATCTTCTCCTTTTTGTCTTCTCCACAACCACCATTCTATTCCACATATAATGCTATGTCCATGGCTCACGCTGATGTATTGAGCGAAAGTTGAAAAAGTTTGAGATTATTAAAGTATGAAACAATTGCTTGGCTTGTCGTCGGGGTTGTGCAGGGTTGTGCATGATCAAATACTTTGTGTGATGAAGATAGAGCAATAGCCAGACTATATGATTTTGTAGGGATAACTTTCTTTGGCCATGTTATTTTGAGAAGACATGATTACTTTGATTAGTATGCTTGAAGTATCACTATTTCTTATGTCAATATGAACTTTTATTTTGAATCATTTGGATCTGAACATTCATGCCCCAATAAAGAAAATTACATTGAGAATTATGCTAGGTAGCATTCCACATCAAAAATTCTGTTTTTATCATTTACCTACTCGAGGACGAGCAGGAATTAAGCTTGGGGATGCTTGATACGTCTCCAACGTATCTATAATTTTTGATTGTTCCATGCTATTATATTACCCCTTTTGGATGTTTATGGGCTTTATTTTACACAATTATATCATTTTTGGGACTAACCTACTAACCGGAGGCCCAGCCCGTATTGCTGTTTTTTTGCCTATTTCAGTATTTCGAAGAAAAGGAATATCTAATGGAGTCCAAACGGAATGAAACCTTCGGGAGCGTGATTTTTGGAATGAACGTGATCCAGAGGACTTGGAGTGCAAGTCAAGAAGAAGCCGAGGCAGCCACGAGAGGGTAGGGCGCGCCCACCCCTACAAGGCGCGCCCCCTATCTCGTGGGCCCCTCGGGCGGTCACCGACGTACTTCTTCCTCCTATATAAGCCTACGTACCCCGAAAACATCCAGGGAGCCAACGAAACACAATTTCCACCGACGTAACCTTCTGTATCCATGAGATCCCATCTTGGAGCCTTCACCGGCGCTCCGCCGGAGGGGGAATCGACCATGGAGGGCTTCTACGTCAACACCATAGCCCCTCCGATGAGTTGTGGGTAGTTTACCACAGACCTTCGGGTCCATAGTTATTAGCTAGATGTCTTCTTCTCTCTTTTTGGATCTCAATACAATGTTCTCCCCCTCTCTTGTGGAGATCTATTTGATGTAAACTCTTTTTGCGGTGTGTTTGTCGAGATCCGATGAATTGTGGGTTTATGATCAAGTTTATCTATGAGAAATATTTGAATCTCCTATGAATTCTTTTATGTATGATTGAGTTATCTTTGCAAGTCTCTTCGAATTATCAGTTTGGTTTGGCCTACTAGAGTGATCTTTCTTGCAATGGGAGAAGTGCTTAGCTTTGGGTTAAATCTTGCGGTGTCCTTACCCAGTGACAGAAGGGGCAGCAAGGCACGTATTGTATTGTTGCCATCGAGGATAAAAAGATGGGGTTTATATCATATTGCATGAGTTTATCCCTCTACATCATGTCATCTTGCTTAATGCATTACTCTGTTCTTTATGAACTTAATACTCTAGATGCAGGCAGGAGTCGGTCGATGTGTGGAGTAATAGTAGTAGATGCAGGCAGAAGTCGGTCTACTTGTTGCGGACGTGATGCCTATATACATGATCATGCCTAGATAATCTCATAATTATTCGCTTTTGTATCAATTGCTCGACAGTAATTTGTTCACCCACCGTAATACTTATGCTATCTTGAG
Organism: Triticum timopheevii; assembly: GCA_963921465.1. NCBI lineage: Eukaryota > Viridiplantae > Streptophyta > Magnoliopsida > Poales > Poaceae > Triticum > Triticum timopheevii. Next base: position 115,492,626 of record OY997270.1, read on the forward strand.
ATAAGCCTCTAGTGAAGCCTATGGCCCCCGGGTCTATCTTTTATCATATAAGTTTCCAATCTATTTTTATTTGCATCTTTACTTTTTGCATCTATATTATAAAATACCAAAAATATATTTATCTTATCATACTATCTCTATTAGATCTCACTTTCGCAAGTGGCCGTGAAGGGATTGACAACCCCTTTATTGCGTTGGTTGCGAGTTCTTTGTTTGTTTGTGTAGGTGCGTGGGACTTTTGAGGAGCCTCCTACTGGATTGATACCTTGGTTCTCAAAAACTGAGGGAAATACTTACGCTACTATTGCTGCATCACCCTTTCCTCTTCAAGGAAAACCAATGCAAGCTCAAGACGTAGCAGGCGCCCCCCTCCATGGTTTACACCCCCGGTCGTATTTTCGTAGTGCTTAGGTGAAGCCGTGCGGAGATCACTTCACCATCACTGTCTCCACGCCGTCATGCTGTCAGAACTCATGCACTACCTCGCCGTCTTGCTGGATCAAGAAGGCCGAGGACGTCACCGAGCTAAACGTGTGCAAAACTTGAAGGTGTCATATGTTCGGTACTTGACCGGTTGGAGCCCGAAGAAGTTTGACTACATCAACCACGTTACTAAACGCTTCCACTTACGGTCTACGAGGGTACGTAGACACACTCTTCCCCCCTCGTTGATATTCATATCCATGGATTGTCCATCACATCATTCTTCTAATGATGTGATCCTGTTATCAAAGGACAACACATGTCTATGGTTAGGAAACCTTAACTATCTTTGATCAACGAGTTAGTCTAGTAGAGGCTTACTAGGGAGATGATATTTGTTTATGTATTCACACATGTACTTAGGTTTCCAATCAATACAATTCTAGCGTGAATAATAAACCTTTATCATAATTAAGGAAATATAATAATAACCATTTTATATTGCCTCTAGGGCATATTTCCATTAGTCTCCCACTTGCACTAGAGTCAATAATCTAGTTCACATCACCATGTGATTTGCTAGAGTCAATAATCTAGATCACATCACCATGTGATTAACATCCAAAGAGTACTAAAGGTGTGATCATGTTTTGCTGGTGAGAGAAGTTTAGTCAACGGGTCTGTCACAACAGATCCGTATGTATTTTGCAAATTTATATGTCTACAAAGCTTTGTATGGAGATACTCAAGCTAATTGCTCCCACTTTCAATACGTATCCAGATTGAGACTCAACGTCATCTGAATCGGTGTCAAAGCTTGCATCGACGTAACCCTTTACAACAAACTCTTTATCACCTCCATAACCGAGAAATATTTCATTAGTCCTCTTAGGTAACTAAGGATAATTTGGACCCCTATCCAGTGATCCACTCCTGGATCACTATCGTACCTCCTTGCCAAACTTATGGCAAGGCACACATCAGGTCCGGTACACAGCATAACGCACATGATAGAACCTATGGCTGAGGCATAGGAAATGACTTTCATTTTTTCTCTATCTTCTCCAGTGGTCGGGCTTTGAGTCTGACTGAACTTCACACCATGTAACACAGGCAAGAACCCTTTCTTTGACTGATCCATTTTGAACTTCTTCAAAACTTTATCAAGGTATGTGCTTTGTGAAATTCCTATTAAGAGTTTTGATCTATCTCTATAGATCTTGATGCCCAATATATATGCAGCTTCACCGAGGTCTTTCATAGAATTTTTTTTATTCAAGTATCCTTTTATGCTATCCAGAAATTCTATATTATTGCCAATCAATAATATGCCATCCACATATAATATCAAGAATGCTATAGAGCTCCCACTCACTTTCTTGTAAATACAGGCTTCACCGTAAGTCTGTATGAAACCATATGCTTTGATTACCTCATCAAAGCGTGTATTCCAACTCCGAGATGCTTGCACCAGTCCATAGATGGATCGCTGGAGCTTGCAGTCTTTATTAGCACCTTTAGGATCGACAAAACCTTCTGGTTGCATCATATACAACTCTACTTTAAGATATCCATTAAGGAATGCAGTTTTGACATCCATTTGCCAGATTTCATAATCATAAAATGCGGCAATTGCTAACATGATTTGTACTAACTTAAGCATCGGTACGGGTGAGAAAGTCTCATCGTAGTCAACTCCTTGAAGTTGTCGAAAACCTTTTGCGACAAGTCGAGCTTTGTAGAGAGTAACATTACCATCAGCGTCAGTCTTCTTCTTGAAGATCAATTTATTTTCTATGGCTTGCCGATCATCGGGCAAGTCTACCAAAGTCCATACTTTGTTTTCATACATGGATCCTATCTTAGATTTCATGGCCTCAAGCCATCTGCCGGAATCTGGGCTCATCATAGCTTCTTCATAGTTCGTAGGTTCACCTTGGTCTAATAACATGACTTCCAAGACAGTATTACCGTACCACTCTGGTGCGGATCATGCTCTGGTTGACCTATGAGGTTTAGTAGCAACTTGATCTGAAGTTTCATGATCATTATCATTTGCTTCCTCTCTAGTTGGTGGAGGCATCACGAGAACAGATTTCTCTGATGTGCTACTTTCCAATTCGAGAGAAGTTACAACTACCTCATCAAGTTCTACTTTCCTCCCATTCAATTCTTTCGAGAGAAACTCCTTCTCTAGAAAGGATCCATTATTAGCAAGAAAGATCTTGCCTTCGGATCTGTGGTAGAAGGTGTACCCAATTGTTTCCTTAGGGTATCCTATGAAGACACACTTCTCCGATTGGGATTCGAGCTTATCAGGCTGAAGCTTTTTGACATAAGTGTCGCAACCCCCAAGTTTAAGAAACAACAACTTAAGTTTTTTGCCAAACCATAGTTCATACGGTGTCATCTCAACGGCTTTAGATAGTGCCCTATTTAACGTGAATGCGGCCGTCTCTAATGCATAACCCCAAAACGATAGTGGTAAATCGGTAAGAGACATCATAGAACGCACCATATCCAATAAAGTACGGTTACGACATTTGGACACACCATTACACTGTGGTGTTCTAGGTGGCATGGGTTGTGAAACAATTCCACATTGTTTTAAATGAAGGCCAAACTCATAACTCAAATATTTGGCTTCACGATCAGATCATATAAACTCTATTTTCTTATTACGATGATTCTCTACTTCACTCCGAAATTCTTTGAATTTTTCAAATGTTTCAGACTTGTGTTTTATCAAGTAGATATACCCATTACCTACTAAAATCATCTATGAAGGTCAGAAAATAACGATACCCACCACGTGCCTCAACACTCATCGGACCACATACATCGGTATGTATTATTTCCACTTAGTCATTAGCTTGCTCCACTGTTCCGGAGAACGGAGTTTAAGTCATCTTGCCCATGAGGCATGGTTCGCTAGTATCAAGTGATTCATAATCATGTGATTCCACAAGTCCATCTGCATGAAGTTTTTTCACGCGCTTTACACCAATATGACCTAAACGGAAGTGCCACAAGTATGTTGCACTATCATTAATAACTTTGTATCTTTTAGCATCAATATTATGAATATGTGTATCAATACGATCGAGATCCAATAAATCATTTACATTGGGTGTATGACCATAGAAGGTTTTATTCATGTAAACAGAACAACAATTACTCTCTGACTTAAATGAATAACCGTATTGCAGTGTCACGCCCAAGATGCGACCCTATCCTAAAGGAACTCGAAGGTCCCACCAAGGATAGAAGCACATCTTGAAGATGCTTTTGCAAGGTGGATATCATTACATCAACATTACATAATAGATGGGGATACATACAAGAGGCATACAATGCCACATGAATACAACAATACATCATACATGAGAACAACATCCGACTATGGATGAAACACAAACAGAAGCTCAAACGACATCCACCCTGCTAGCCCAGGCTGCCGACCTGGAACCTATCCTCTGATCGAAGAAGAAGCATAAGAAGAACACCAAAACAAGTAAACATCGCTCTCGCGTCATGATCATCACAAAACCTGTACCTGCAACTGTTGTTGTAGTAATCTGTGAGCCACGAGGACTCAGCAATCCCATTACCATGGGTATCAAGACTAGCAAAGCTTAATGGGAAAGGAAGGGGTAAAGTGGTGAGGTTGCAGCAGCGACTAAGCATATATGGTGGCTAACATACGCAAATGAGAGCGAGAAGAGAAACAACGGAACGGTCGTGAAGCTAGCAATGATCAAGAGGTGATCATGAACTCCTACTTACGTCAAACATAACCCAAAACCGTGTTCACTTCCCGGACTCCGCCGAAAAGAGACCATCAAGGCCACACACACGATTGATGCGTTTTATTTCGTATCTGGTGTCAAGTTATCTACAACTGGACATTAACAAATTCCCATCTGCCACATAACCGCGGGCACGGCTCTCGAAAGTTTATACCCTGCAGGGGTGTCCCAACTTAGCCCATGATAAGCTCTCGCAATCAACGAAGGATATTCCTTCTCCCAGGAAGACCCGATCAGTCTCGGAATCCCGGTTTACAAGACATTTCGACAATGGTAAAACAAGACCAGAAAAGCCGCCCGCTGTGCCGACAAATCCTGATAGGAGCTGCACATATCTCGTTCTCAGGGCACACCGGATGAGCAAGACGTCGGGTTGGCATAGACCCTGGTTACCCAGGGGGCGCCAGACATCGCTCGGTTTGGACCAGCACTTAGAGAAGCACTGGCCCCGGGGGGCTAAAATAAAGATGACCCTCGGGTTGGCCGACCCAAGGGAAAGGTATAGGTGGTGGTGAGGCAAATGGTAAAACCAAGGTTGGGCCTTGCTGGAGGATTTTTATTCAAAGCGAACTATCAAGGGGGTCCCATAAATCACCCAACCACGTAAGGAACGCAAAATCCGGGAACATAATACCGATATGACGGAAACTAGGGTGGCAAGAGTGGAACAAAACACCAGGCATAAGGCCGAGCCTTCCACCCTTTACCAAGTATATAGATGCATTAATTAAATAAGAGATATTGTGATATCCCAACATAATCCTGTCCACCATGGATCAATCTTCAACTTCACCTGCAACTAACAACGCTATAAGAGGGGCTGAGCAAAGCGGTAACATAGCCAAGCAACGGTTTGCTAGGAAGGGTGAAAAGGTTAGAGGCTGACATGGCAAATTGGGAGGCTTGAAGAACAAGTGATAGGTAGCGCAACATAGCGATAGAACGAAGAAACTAGCATAGCAATGATAGTAATGAGATCCAAGGTGACGGTCATCTTGCCTGAAATCCCGCTAGGAAGAAGAACGAGTTCATGAAGAAGATGAAGCAACGTAGTCGAATGGATCCTCACAATCGCAACGAAACCGGAACTATCGAGAAGAAGCACAACCAGAAAGAAGCAAACAATATAGTAAACAAACAACACATAAACATGACATGATGCACAAACAAGCATGACGCATGTCCGGTTTAATGAGGCATGGCATGGCGAAGTGCAACAAACAATACTACAAGTTAAATGGAGCTCAATATGCAATGAGTTGCATATTGACGAAACACCACATTCAACTATTTAGTTAGCTCCCGTTTAGGCACACAATAATATTAAATGTTGTTAAACATGACAAGAGGTGAAACATAATAAAACTACCTATCTAGGCAAGTTTAAATGAGGCCGGAACAACGAACAACAATTCCGGAAAATCCTCATGTCCATATTTCAAATTTGGTACTGTTCTGCCCTAAAACATATTTTATTGTTGTCAAACAGGAAAATAAAGTGCACCATGTTAAACTAGGCATTTTTCCACCCCATTTACATATAAAGTTTATTAAATTCGGAGCTACGGTTATTTAGTTATGAATTAAACCATTTTAACATGTCATTTATGCAAAATTAATGCAAACAACAATTTTAAATATTTTAACATGGATGAAAGTTGAATATTGTGAAACTAGATAAAATTCTTAGCATTTTACATATATAGTTTTTTTTAATTTGGATGCATGCATGTTTAGTTATTAACAATACAAAATAAGGGCATTTTCTATAAATACGAATGCATTGGAAAAATGCAAAAATACACAGACTGGTAAAAAAAATATGCCCGGGCCAGAAGCACTAGAGTGCAGCGGCCCAGAGGTGGAATCGTGCCCAAGTGGCTGTGTGTGTGGGCTCGATGTAAAACAGAGAAGCAAGGGCAGAAAAGAAAATGGGAGAACCTGGGATCAAACGCAGAACCTCTCAGATGGATAGTGGCTGCGCTAGCCACTGGGCTAGCTACGTGTTCGTGATGCAAAGGGAGATCGACAGAACATAACGCATATATGCATCACGACCAGGACCAAAACTGAAGCGCGAGCACGGGGACTCGCCGGCGACGGGAGCCAGCAGCAACCCCTGCTGTGGTTGCAGAGGACTGGCGGGGGTGTGGAAACGTGCCAGGGTGCGTGTGGTAGAGTGAGGGTGTGGGTGTGCTCGTGCAGGAACAGACCACGGGCTCGCGAAAGAAAACAACAGAAGCTCCACGAACTCGTTCATGGTGGTCGTGCACAATCTCGACCGGAGCGACGCCTACATGCACGGATTTGAAAGGGAACATGAGGGGTTTGCGAGAGGAGCTCACGAGGGGCTCGAATTCATTGGCAGGGCGGTCGGAGAGGCAGTGAAGACGGCTTGGGGACCCGCAGATCGCTGGTGTCCGTGAAGCAGAGAACGCAGGGGAAGAAGAGGTCGCAGAGGAAGACGATCGCGTCGGCCTTGGGCCTTCTGGCTCCTGGACTTGCCGAAAAACGAAGGATACGACATGGGGATGCGCCGATCGGGGCGACATCCTCGGATCCGCAAAGCAGAGGAAGCAGGGGAGGAAGATGAGGGTGCAGGTGACACCATCTTGACGTCCCGTGGCGCCGTCGTGGTCGGAGGCGACGCAGATGACGTCAGGGAAGACGATGCCCACGGCGGAGGCGGCTGGTTTTGACTGAAGGCTTGCCGGCGACAAGCTCGCTCTCCTGAACTCGCTCGGGACCGAAGAGGCGATGGCTATGGTGAGCGACTCACCTGCGGCGGCGGCGGAGGGAGGAGAGGGAAAGAAGGAAAACCCTAGGGGCGAGGCACTGGCTTTATAGGCGGGTTTGGAGGGGCGCGGTCAGCGTGGCGTGCCGCGCTGGCCATGTGCGCTCTCAATCGAGAATTACTGTGAGGAGGGAAAAGAGACGGAGGTGGAAGAAGTGAAACAGTAAGAGGCTTTGGGTGGATGATAGTGGGGCCGCGGCGGGTGCAACGTGGGAAAAACTTACCAGAGAGAGAGATGGGTGTCCATGTGGGCTTGGCTCCGGCTCGGCTGGGCCGCACCGCTGCTACGCTACTGGGCTGCTGCTACTGCTGCTGTCTCTTTTCATTTTTCATTTTCCTCAGGCAGAAAATAAACAGAAAAGCACAAGGATAAAAGAGGCGTGTATGAGAGCTATAAGAATATCCCCACGATGCTGGAATTATGCACTAATTGAAATAATTGATTTGGGCAGTTTTAGAGAAAGAAAATTATCGCAAGTTTGAACTAAATTCAAACTTGTGGCAATTTTGATTCCAACCAAATCAAGTCCAAAAGAGCTGAAAATTGGCAGAGATGGTTTAGGCATGGTGAACTAGCATCAGGAAAAGAATGAACATTAATGGGGGTAGGGAAGAACTCACTTGCATAAAGAAGTAAAAGAAGAGGAAGAAGAAGGTGATGGTGCGTGGCTAGGTTTGAGAGAGATATCCAAGGGGTTGATGCATATGACATGAATATATCAAGACAACATCATAAGGAATGCAATGCACATGGTGATTATGATGAAATGCAAAAAGACAAGAGGCACAATGCAACATAACAATGATGAGCATGGCATATGCAACAAATAAAAGGAACAATGCAAAACAAGATGACTATGGCAAACACACCATGCCCAAGAAACAAAACACAAGGATGGAATGGCACTAACGTGAACATGGCAACAACGACGAATAACTGGAAGACACCTGGCGCATCAAAATCGGGTAACTGATCCAATATCAAATACCCAGGGGCTACTACGAATACTAGTAAGGTACACATCCATAACATGTATACCAAATATACCTTTGTTCAATTTGTCATCTGATATGTCCATTTTGCATCATGCTTTTATATCGATATTTATTGCATTATGGGCTGTTATTACACGTTATGTCACTGTACTTATGCCTATTCTCTCTTATTTTACAAGGTTTACATGAAGAGGGAGAATGCCGGCAGCTAGAATTCTGGGCTAGAAAAGGAGCAAATATTAGAGACCTATTCTGCACAACTCCAAAAGTCCTGAAACTCCACGAAATTCATTTTTGGAATTAATAAAAAATACTAAGCAGAAGAAATACCAGAGGGGGGCCACCCACCATCCACGAGGGTGGGGGGCGCGCCCTACCCCCCTAGGCGCGCCCCCTGCCTCGTGGGCCCCCTGGCAGCCCTCCGGCGACCATCTTCTGCTATATGATTTCTTTTACCCTGGAAAAAATCATAAGCAGGCTTTCGGGACGAAACACCGCCGCCACGAGGAGGAACCTTGTCGGAACCAATCTAGGGCTCCGGCGGAGCTGTTCTGCCAGGGAAACATCCTTCCGGGAGGGGGAAATCATCACCATCGTCATCACAATCGATCCTTTCATCGGGAGGGGGTCAATCCCCATCAGCATCTTCACCAGCACCATCTCCTCTCAAACCCTAGTTCATCTCTTGTATCCAATCTTTGTCCCAAAACCTCAGATTGGTACCTGTGGGTCACTAGTAGTGTTGATTACTCTTTGTAGTTGATGCTAGTTGGTTTATTCGATGGAAGATCATATGTTCAGATCCTTTATGAATATTAATACCCCTCTGATTATGAACATGAATATGATTTTTGAGTAGTTACGTTTGTTCCTGAGGACATGAGTGAAGTCTTTCTATAAGTAGTCATGTGAATTTGGTATTCGTTCAATATTTTGATGAGATGTATGTTGTCTCTCCTCTAGTGGTGTTATGTGAACGTCGACTACAAGACACTTCAACATTATTTGGGCCTAGAGGAAGGCATTGGGAAGTAATAAGTAGATGATGGGTTGCTAGAGTGACAGAAGCTTAAACCCTAGTTTATGCGTTGCTTCGTAAGGGGCTAATTTGGATCCACATGTTTCATGCTATGGTTAGGTTTACCTTAATACTTCTTTTGTAGTTTCGGACGCCTGCAATAGGGGTTAATCATAAGTGGGTGCTTGTCCAAGAAAGGGCAGTACCCAAGCACCGGTCCACCAACATATCAAATTATCAAAGTGACGAACGCGAATCATATGAGCGTGATGAAAACTAGCTTGACGATAATTCCAATGTGTCCTCGGAACCACTTTCCTTCATATAATAATTTGTCCAGGCTTGTCCTTTGCTACAAAAAGGATTGGGGAACCTTGCTGCACCTTATTTACTTTTGTTACTTGCTACTCGTTACGAATTACCTTGTCACAAAACTATCTGTTACCAATAATTTCAGTGCTTGCAGAGAATACCTTACTGAAAACCGCTTGTCATTTCCTTCTGCTCCTCGTTGGGTTCGACACTCTTACTTATCGAAAGGACTATGATAGATCCCCTACACTTGTGGGTCATCAAGACTCTTTTCTGGCGCCGTTGCCGGGGAGTGAAGCGCCTTTGGTGAGTGGAACTTGGTAAGGAAAAATTTATATAGTGTGCTAAAATTTACTGTCACTTGTTACTATGGAACATAATCATTTGAGGGGCTTGTTCGGGGTATCTTCACCCCGACCAGTAGAGCAAAGAGTTGATCCTCAACCTACTGAACCTACTGAAAATGTTTACTTTGAAATTCCTTCGGGTATGATAGAGAAACTGCTAGCTAATCCCTTTACAGGAGATGGAACATTGCATCCCAATTTACACCTAATCTATGTGGATGAAGTTTGTGGATTATTTAAGCTTGCAGGTATGCCCGACTGTCGGTGGGAAACGACACCTATGGGATCACTGGAATCCCTACTACGGTTGCGGGGCGCGAGGATCGTGAGAAGAGCGGGACTAGTAGACAGCACAAAGGGGATTTACCCAGGTTCGGGCCGCAAAGATGCGTAAAACCCTACGATCTTGCTTTGGTGGATGTATTTAGTGTTCTTGAGCTCTTGAACTAGCTCTGGGTGTTGCCAGGTTCGAAAGAGCCGAATCCTTCTCCCGTGCGCCATGGGCCTCCTTTTATAGGCGAAAGGGCTGCCACAGTGGCACACAAGAGGTGGAAAGTGCTACAGCGCTGTGAGCTTATCACTGGTATTACAGGACAAAGCGCATTTAATGCGAGGTTTAGGTGTCCCTTCACTTTATCGGGGACGGGAGCGAGGCTCACTGTCGGTGTCAAAACCAGTGGATCTCGGGTAGGGGTTCCCGAACTGTGCGTCTAGGCGGATGGTAACAGGAGACGAGGGACACGATGTTTTACCCAGGTTCGGGCCCTCTCGATGGAGGTAAAACCCTATGTCCTGCTTGATTAATATTGATGATATGGGTAGTACAAGAGTGGATCTACCACGAGATCAAGGAGGCTAAACCCTAAAGCTAGCCTATGGTATGATTGTTGTAATGTATGTTGTCCTACGGACTAAAGCCCTCCGGTTTATATAGACATCGGGGGAGGCTAGGGTTACACAGAGTCGGTTACAATGGTAGGAGATATACATATCCGTATCGCCAAGCTTGCCTTCCACGCCAAGGAAAGTCCCATCCGGACATGGGAAGGAGTCTTCAATCTTGTATCTTCGTAGTCTTGGAGTCCGGCGGACGATGATAGTCCGGCTGTCCGGACACCCCCTAGTCCAGGACTCCCTCAGTAGCCCCCGAACCGGGCTTCAATGACGATGAGTCCAGCGCGTATATAGTCTTCGGCGTTGCAAAGCGGGTTCTCCCTTCAAGTTCCATGTACCTGCCGAACAGTGTCCGGCTTCATCATAAATACTGTGTTCCTCGGCTTCTTCGCCAAATAATGGCCCTTTACCACGCGTCGCACGAATGCGAAAAGCCAGGGTGTCTTTTACATTTTACCACCTAGTCGTGCGAGTCGTCCGCCTACAAAAGAGGCAAAAGTCCAGATCCAAACCACACCATCTTCCTCCCGCGAATACTTCATCGGAGCGCCTTTGACCTAAAAATCCATTCCAACATGGACTGTCGACGCGGCTCCTCTTCTCGCGCTCCCAGCCCACCGCCAGGGGATTGGAAGAGGTGCTCTGTTCCGCACAACGAGCTAGTGAAGCTCCAAGCGGGGGGATTCCTCCCTCCGGCCTTCATGGTCCCGGTTCGAGCCGGGCTGGTCACTTATCAAGGTGGGAGGCAAGTGGAGGCTACCCCGAGCCCCAATAAAGGGGAGCGAGTATGCTTCGTCCCTTATTTGATAAGGGGACTCGGATTCCCGATACATCCGTTCCTCCGCGGGCTCCTAGAGTTCTACGGACTCCAGCTCCACCTCCTCACGCCCGCCTCTGTCCTGCATATCGCGGGCTACGTAGCTCTTTGCGAGCTATTCCTGGGCATTGAGCCCCATTTTGCATTGTGGAAGAGGCTGTTCTGCCTCGTACCCCGTTCTCACGAGGGGTCCATATATCAAGTGGGCGGCGCCGAGATATGGCGCATCGCCGGGACCGGATACCCATCCGGTACTCCCAAGAAGGCGTCCGAAGACTGGCCTTCAGAGTGGTTTTACATAGGAGACGCTCCGCTGCCGGACCCAGTCCGGATTGGCCTCCCGGAGTTTAGTGCTTCTCCTCTGAAGAAACGCCTCAGCTGGCGCCCACGGAGCCCCCGACTGGAGGAAGACAAGAGCATCCATTACTTGATGGGCCGAATAAGATTACTGGCCCATTCCGGGTTGACCATGATTGGAGTCATGACGACATGCATCATGCGGGGGGTACAGCCATTGCAATATAGAGGCCACCCCATGTGGGATTTCAACGGGGAGGACGATGCCACCCGTCATGGCCGCAAAGGGCCGGATTCGACCGAGGATCTGGTGGAGATCCTTTCCAGCCTGTACAAGGGGGAAAAGGAGGACTTCCTTCGAACGAACCCCTTGAATGGGTTTTCCATGATCAACCCTAGAGGATGGGTAAGCGAACACCTTTAAAGGCTCAACCCATGCTCTCGAAGTTTAAGCTTCTTTACATTATGTCTTCGGCGCATGATCTACGCCGGACTGTGGAGTACATGGTAAGTCCTGCTCCGCAACCCGAGGATCCCGAAAGATCCTTGGATCCAGCCTCCGAAGAGGATCCGGACATCAAGGTGGAGCTGATCGATGGGGTATTTCACCAGCTCAGCATGGATAATGCTTTGGTTGCCATTACGGCGGACTACCCCGGACTTTATCCGGCTTCCCAGGTGACCGTGACCGAGGTCCGAACACCATTATCTCTTCCTTGCCCATTTCTAACCTTCGCGAACGATGGTATTTTACAGGAAGCGCCTTCACGACAGGAAGCCGAGCCCGCGGCGGCTGACCAACAGAGGTCAGTCCGGACCAGCAGGCAGAAAAGGAGCGCGGTGCAGACGAAAACGTCGTCGCAAAGGTACAGCTTGTATTTGTATTTTCAGAGCAACGTTCCTAGGAAGCGCCTGAGTGCTCATGATCTTTATAGGAGAAAAAGCGCTCGCCGGACTGCGGGCGCAGAAGTTGCTGATCCAACCTACACCGGCCAGGCTCCAGCGCCCGGCCTGGAGGGGGAGGCAAGCGCAAGACGCGGGCCGGATCCTTCTCCAACGGAGGACACCGACAGACTGTCCGCCACCAAGTCTGAGGTGGAGAGCGCCATGAACCATAGGCGCCGCCGGACAATATTTCGTGAAGCGTGCTTCTCCCCTGAGGCCTTGGACGCCTTTAACACAGGGATGCACATCTCCGTGCCGCTCAAGATGGTTTTACCAGAGCCACGGAGCAGTATGTGAAAGACATACGGGTAAGGGAATTTTAATGGTTATATATACCAGTAGCCCCCGAGACTTAAAGTAGTTATGTTAACTGATTTAAGGATCATGTGAAACGCATGCTCTTACCGAGAAGAATGCCTAGCTGTCTCAGGAGCTGCAAGAATGCAAGGCCCAACTTGAGGCCGCACTTGCTGCCGCAGGAGGAGACGCAGAGACCCCTCCTGGTAACACATTTTTATTAATAAATATAAGCGCTGTGCGGCGTGCGCGCAAGTCTAATAGTGACATTGCAGGTGCCGCCGGACAAGATCCGGATAGGCAAGAGTTACTGTGCCAGCTAAAGGCCGGCGAGAGGGTGCTGAATAGGGTGCAGCAAGAAAGGAACAAGCTCGAAGATGCCAGCGCCAAGCTCGGAGAAGAGCTGAAAGGCGCTCAAGCCGGGCTGTCCAGTTCCGTTAAGGAGAATCAGTGGCTTCATCGCGGCATTTATAGTAAGTGCTTGAGCGGACTCTTTTTAAAAAGAAGAGTTCGGCGAGTAAGTAAATTGACATATTATGTCTTGTAGGTATACTCACAGGTCGCCCTGCGGAGGAGATGCCCATATCAACGGGTGATCAACTTCCCGAGCTGTTGCAACTGCTCGAACGAGTTTGGCAGGCAATGAGCGGCGTCGTCCAGGCTTTATGGCCAGCCCTCTCCCTACCCGAGGGCCTTGGGGAGCTTGCGGAGAAGCTTCAGGGAGTGCGGCAGTGCTTCCGTTTGTGGAAGATTTCGGCTTGCCATCAAGGTGCCAGGGAGGCTTGGGCCATGGTGAAGACGCGTTACAAGAAGGCGGATCCCAACCACATGGCCGAAGTTGGACCGGTGGGGCCCGATGGGAAGGAGATCCCTGTGAGTTTAGTATACAGCCAAGTAGAGTTGGCTGCTAAATTTTCCCAACGGGACTGTAAGTTAGACAGCCTGTTAGACAGGATTGAGGAGGAATACAATCAGTAAATTTGACAATGTATGTTTTCCTTTAAAGTGACATGTGAAATGCCTTCTAGCCGGATTGTAGATCGTTTGTCTTTGCCGACCTTTTCGCTTCAACCTCGGGGCCCTAGAGTCCGGAGTGTGTCCGAATACCTTTTTGGTTAAGAAACAACCGTGGTATGCATGGAGACCAGGCGTAGGGGTCATTAGTGCTTTATCAGACAAGTGCCCAACTAGTTATGTTATATTACATGGTTAGTAAGAAACATCTTCCAGGGAGAATAGTTCCGTTAAGGGTTCCTTTCCCTGGGAGGCATGCCCTAAAGTGCATGTCCGGACTGCGAAAAAAGCAGAAAAACATCTGGGGGCAGATAAATGAGTAGGTAAAGAAAATCATCTTTTAAGTCACCGACCGAATATTCCCTTAAGAACGCTAGCTTTCGGCTTCACCCAGTCTGAGGTACACATCCGGCTGACCCGACAGTAACAATCGCAGAGGTGCTCCCTTTACCTCCTAGCCGAACAATCGGGAACGTAGGGGTAAGCACAGGAGCTAGGTAACCCAGCTTGGCCAAAACTTAAGTCATATCGATGCATATAATGGTGAGTAAAAGGTACATGTGGAAGCTTGACACATGTGCTGGGCATGAAACCCTTATAATTGAGCTTCTGTAAAAGAAGCCCCCAGGTATAATGAGTGCGGATGGCACATCAAGTGTATGCGAAAAATGCAAAAGTAGGCCCTTTGGGGTTTTTTTAATAAAAAGGTTACAAAAAGAGAAACAAAAGACAGCCGAAGTATAAAAATTTGGACGGAGGAAGGGGACGAACTCTTAGTCCGGCGCTAGGCATAGAATCTTTGGAGGCGGGCTATGTTCCATGGGTTCAGCTCGAGTCGGTTGTCTGACGCATTTCGTAGACGGTATGCTCCGCCGGTCAGGACTTGATCGATAATGAAAGGGCCCTCCCATTTGGGCTTGAGCTTGTCCTTTTTCTTGTCCGGCAGGCGTAGAACTAGTTCACCAACGTTGTAAGTCTTGGCCCGTACTTCTCTGCTTTGATATCTTCGGGCCTGCTGCTGATAGAATGCGGAACGAGCCTTGGCGACGTTGCGTTCTTCCTCCAATGTGTCCAAGCTGTCCTGCCGATCCAGCTCGGCCTCTCTTTCTTCATACATGCGCACTCGAGGTGAGTCATGAATAATGTCGCAGGGCAAGACTGCCTCTGCGCCATAGACCATAAAAAATGGTGTGAATCCGGTAGTGCGGTTAGGCGTTGTCCGCAGCCCCCAGAGTACGGAGTCTAGCTCCTCGACCCACTGCGTGTCAGATTTAGTAAGTGACCGCACTAGTCTGGGTTTAATGCCGCTCATTATTAGACCATTTGCTCGTTCCACTTGACCGTTGGTTTGAGGGTGATAGACTGAAGCGTAGTCGAGCTTGATGCCCATATTTTTGCACCATGACTTAACCTCGTCGGCTGTGAAGTTCTTGCCGTTGTCGGTGATGATGCTGTGGGGGACTCCGTAACGGTGTACTACCCTGGATATAAAGTCTATCACTGGTCCGGACTCTGCCGTTTTGACCGGTTTGGCCTCTATCCATTTGGTGAATTTATCCACCATGACCAATAGGTACCTTTGCTTGTGGGTTCCCCCTTTAAGGGGTCCAACCATATCAAGCCCCCAGACCGCGAACGGCCAGGTAATGGGTATAGTTTTGAGGGCGGTGGGCGGCATATGGCTCTGATTAGCAAAGAGCTGACAACCAACGCATCTCTGGACTAAGTCCTGGGCATCTGCCCGGGCTGTCGGCCAATAAAATCCTGTACGGAATGCCTTTCCTACAAGGGCCCGGGCTGCTGCGTGGTGTCCGCCTAGTCCGGCATGAATTTCAGCCAGGAGGCTTCGCCCTTCCTCTTCGGAGATACACCTTTGAAGGACTCCGGTTGTACTTTTCTTATAAAGTTCTCCCTCATGGACCTTGTAGGCTTTCGACCGCCGGACTGTGCGGCGGGCCTCATTTTGGTCTTCAGGAAGTTCCTGCCTAAGCAAGTAGGCTAGGAATGGTTCTGTCCATGGGACGATTACTGCCATTATGTCGTGGGCTGAAGGTGTCATGTCATCGGCTGAATCGTCGATTAGCGCGGTCTTTTCCAGTTTGTCACTTCTGGGCTCCTCTTCCCATAGTACGGATGGCTTGAAGAGCCGTTCCAGGAAGATATTCGGAGGGACGGCATCACGTTTTGCACCGATGCGTGCCAGTACGTCGGCCGCGTGGTTATTATCTCGGGCTATGTGATGGAATTCGAGTCCTTCAAACCGAGCAGACATTTTTAGGACAGCGTTGCGATATGCTGCCATTTTAGGATCTTTGGCGTCGAAGTCTCCATTTATTTGGAATATTGCGAGGTTTGAATCCCCGCGCACCTCTAGGCGTTGAATGCCCATGGAGACTGCCATCCGGAGACCATGTAACAGGGCCTCGTATTCAGCTGCGTTGTTGGAGTTAGTGTACATTATTTGAAGTACATACTGGACTGTGTCCCCGGTTGGGGACGTCAATATGACGCCAGCCCCCAGTCCGACCAACATTTTAGAGCCGTCAAAGTGGATAACCCAATTGGAGTATGCGTCGTACTCTTTAGGGAGTTCGGCTTCGGTCCATTCAGCGACGAAGTCAGCCAGAACTTGTGACTTTATAGCTCGCCGAGGTTTGTAAGTTATATCGAATGGTAAGAGCTCAATGGCCCATTTTGCGACCCTGCCCATTGCGTCGCGGTTATTTATGATGTCATTGAGTGGTACTTCGGAGGCCACTGTTATTGAACACTCTTGAAAGTAGTGTCGGAGCTTCCGGGATGCCATGAACACTGCATACGCTATCTTCTGATAGTGTGGGTAACGGGATTTGCAAGGAGTTAACACAGTGGATACATAATACACTGGTTTTTGAAGAGGGAATTTATGCCCTTCTGTCTCTCGTTCGACGACGAGTACCGCGCTTACGACTTGATGCGTTGCTGCGATGTATAACAACATTGGTTCGCCTAGATTGGGCGCGGCCAGGACCGGATTTGTTGCCAATATGGCCTTTATTTCTTCGAGTCCGGCAGTGGCAGCATCCGTCCACTCGAAGTGTTCGGTGCGTGTGAGGAGGCGATAGAGGGGCAATGCCTTTTCTCCTAGACGGGAGATAAAGCGGCTTAAAGCTGCCACGCATCCTGTTAATTTTTGTATCTGTTTGAGGTCTTTTGGAATATCCAACTGTAACAGAGCTCGGATTTTAGCCGGGTTTGCTTCAATTCCTCTACCGGATACAATGAAGCCCAGCAGCTTTCCGGCTGGTACGCCGAAAATGCATTTTTCCGGATTCAGCTTGATGTCATATGCTCTGAGGTTGTCGAATGTGAGCCTCAAATCGTCTACTAGAGTTTCGACGTGTTTTGTTTTGACGACTACGTCGTCTACGTATGCCTCGACTGTTTTGCCGATCTGGGTGGCCAGACATGTTTGAATCATGCGCTGATATGTTGCACCGGCATTTTTAAGTCCGAAGGGCATCGTGTTGAAGCAGAATGGTCCGTATGGAGTGGTGAATGCCGTTGCGGCTTGGTCTGCTTCCACCATCTTGATTTGACGATAGCCAGAGTATGCGTCGAGGAAGCACAATGAATCGTGCCCTGCGGTAGCATCGATAATTTGGTCGATGCGGGGGAGAGGGAAGGGATCCTTTGGGCAAGCCTTATTGAGGTCTTTAAAATCGACACAGAGGCGCCATGATTTGTCCTTCTTTGGTACCATTACCAGATTTGCTAGCCAGTCCGGATGTTTGATATCTCTAATGAATCCGGCTTCCAATAGTTTGGCTAGCTCTTCTCCCATTGCCTGTCTTTTGGGTTCGGAAAATCGTCGAAGAGCCTGTTTGACTGGCTTAAATCCTTTTAGGATGTTTAGGCTGTGTTCTGCCAACCTACGTGGGATTCCGGGCATATCCGAAGGATGCCAGGCGAAGATGTCCCAATTTTCCCGAAGGAATTCGCGCAGTGCGGCGTCTACTTCAGGGTTCAATTGTGCCCCAATGGAGGCCGTCTTTGTTGGGTCCGTTGGATGGACCTGGAATTTTATTATTTCATCTGCTGGTTTGAAGGAGGTGGACTTGGATCTTTTATCGAGTATCACATCGTCCCTGTTCACCATAGAGCGCAGCGCGGTGAGTTCTTCTGCTGCTAAGGCTTCGGATAGTGCCTCCAGGGCTAATGCAGCTGTCTTATTTTCGGTGCGGAGTGCTATGTCCGGATCACTAGCGAGGGTGATTATTCCGCCGGGCCCAGGCATTTTGAGCTTCATGTACCCGTAATGAGGTACTGCTTGAAAAATTGTGAATGCCTCTCGTCCTAATATAGCGTGATATCCGCTGTTGAACGGGGCCACTTGGAACGTGACTTCTTCGGATCTATAATTGTCCGGCGAGCCGAACACCACATGAAGTGTGATTTTTCCGGTGCAGCGTGCTTCCCGGCTAGGGATTATTCCTCTGAAGGTTGTGCTGCTTCGCTCAATACGGCTCCAGTCTATTTCCATTTTTTGAAGAGTTTCCTCATATATGAGGTTTAGTCCGCTGCCACCATCCATGAGGACCTTTGTAAGCCGAAAGCCGTCCACTATGGGACTAAGCACCAGTGCGGCTGGTGCTCGAGCTGTTCGGAATTTAGGTTCGTCGCTAGTGTTGAAGGTGATGGCTGTGTCGCTCCATGGATTTGCTGTTGCTACTTGGTAGACTTTGGCGAGTTCGCGGATTGTTCGTTTTCGCATATTGTTTGATGCGAAGGTCTCGAAGACTGTTGATACCGTACCGGTATTGTTGGAGTGGTTTTCCGGGGCTAGAAGCTCCTCGCCACTTTTGGCCACCTGCCGTAGTATCCAACATGCTCGAAGGCTATGTGTTGGGACGGCTCCCTCTGTACTATGAAGCTTACAGGGTCCATTGAGCCATCCCTTCAGTACGGTTCCGTGCCCTTTATGGGGTTTTTGCTTTTTCGTTTTTGCATCTGGGGCCTGAGTGAGAGGCACCCTTTTGTTGCAGACTGGGGTTGGGGCCGGATTGTCCCAAAATTGGTTTTCGGTCTTCCGGGTACTCTCCATCGCACAGTACTTTTGTACTATGGACGCCAGATCGGCGAAGCGTGTAATTTTACGACGACCGATGGTGTTCAATATTCCCTTGTTCGTGCAATTATTGCAAAAGATTGAGATTGCGTTTTCCTCTCGGCAGTCCTTTATCCTGTCCATAACCAGGAGGTATCTGGCCTAGTAGTGATGTACTGTTTCAGTGGGCTCTTGCCGTATTAGAGATAGATCGCATATGTCTGGGCGGGTGGGTGGACTAAAATCCGGATCCCTGCCCATCTTGGGGCTTAAAGGCCGAGGAGTTTCCGAATTCGGAAGCTTGGGTTGCTGGACACGATCCAGCGAGTCCGGGGCGATGCATGGTTTTAAGTTCAATGCTCGATCGAAGCCCTGTCCCTCCGCGGAAATCCGGCATGGAGGGTTCGGGAATCCGGACGTGACTATTTTTCAATATAGGCGAAGAGTCGCCACATTGCTCCTCTACCACTGCGATGTGGTGGGTGGCCTGGGGAGAGTTAATCTCCCTCAGATCGGTTTTAAGCCCAATCTGATTGTAGTCTGTAGCGACTCCCAGGGCGGCGATGCGATCCAAGAGCTCGTTAACAGACGAGAGCTCTATTGGATCCAACTGCTCGGCGGATTCCGAGCTGACGCGAAGATTACTTTTGACGACTTGAGAAGTCATTGTCGAAGCAGTGGCCGGACAGGCGGTCATAAGAAAACCACCTAGCCGGATAGTTTGGCCGACGGCCAAGGCCCTTACGGCGAAAATACCGTCTTTGAAGACGGGTGGAGGCATCCTTCCTATCAGTGACGACACAGAGGAACTCTCAATGAAAGCACCAATGTCGGTGTCAAAACCGGCGGATCTCGGGTAGGGGGTCCCGAACTGTGCGTCTAGGCGGATGGTAACAGGAGACAAGGGACACGATGTTTTACCCAGGTTCGGGCCCTCTCGATGGAGGTAAAACCCTACATCCTGCTTGATTAATATTGATGATATGGGTAGTACAAGAGTGGATCTACCACGAGATCAAGGAGGCTAAACCCTAAAGCTAGCCTATGGTATGATTGTTGTAATGTATGTTGTCCTACGGACTAAAGCCCTCCGGTTTATATAGACACCGGGGGAGGCTAGGGTTACACAGAGTCGGTTACAATGGTAGGAGATCTACATATCCGTATCGCCAAGCTTGCCTTCCACGCCAAGGAAAGTCCCATCCGGACACGGGACGGAGTCTTCAATCTTGTATCTTCGTAGTCTTGGAGTCCGGCAGACGATGATAGTCCGGCTGTCCGGACACCCCCTAGTCCAGGACTCCCTCACTCGCCCCATCCGTCACCGCTCCTCCTTGCTTCGACACGCACCCTGGACAGCGGTGCATGCGGTGCCATGTAGGCAGGCAGGCAGCTGAGGTGGCGCGGTGGTGGAGCCTCCACGAAGGGCTGCATGTTGCCACGTAGGTGCCTGCCCAGCTGGTTGGGTCAGGAGCTGCATGCGAACGGTGGCGGAGACTTGGCTAGCGTGGGCCTGGCAGTGGCCCTGCTGGCGCGCTTGGCGAGGGCCTTGCCGGGTGGCCCCGCAAGGGTCTTGCCGTGGCGCGCAGGCGTCCCTGGCAAGGATCTTGCCGGGGGTCTTGTGGGTTCCTTCAGTGAGGATCTCGGTGAGGATTGTTGCCTTCTTATCCTCATTTGATCCTGAGTGTTCTTTGTCTTCACAAAGATCTGCATGCCACCACGGAGGTGCCTCCCGAGCCTTGTCCCAATGCGTTTGTCTAGCATTGGTGGGCTCAAAGGTGGCTCACTTAGCTGGCGTGGGCGAGCTGCCCCGGCAAGGGTTTTTGCCGGGGAAACCTGCTTCGTCCATTCGATCCTTGTGGCCTTGGTCCTTGTTGTTGCTTTGTTTGTCTTGTGCCTTCGGCTTCTCTCCGGCTTCCCTTTCCTGCCCTGTTATGCGTGGCCGTGGAGGGTGGCTCTGACTGCCCGTGTACAAGTAAAGGGGTCAAAAGGAGAGCCCCTACTTTTGTACACTGATAGGAGCCCCAGGGCCTGGGCCATTCATAAGCGCAGCACGTTGTTGGGCCAGGCCCAGAACGGTGCGCACGCAGTTGGGGCAGATTTTACCATGGTAACTGCTCTGTCAAGGTTGTCAGAATCGCGATTTTGAATCGGATCGGAGCTCCGATGGTAGGATCGCAAATCACAGAATCTTCACTATCAGGATCGTAGAAACGTAGATTCTATGAACTAAAATCGTAGAATCATAGGGGTTAGTTTGGATCGCAAAGTCGTAGAATTGTATAATAGAATCGCGATTCTGACAACCTTGGCTCTGTCCACTGCGCTTCTCCACGACCCGTGTTGAACGCGCGACGTGGGGGTCGTGTGCACGCGCGTGACGTGGGAGGCATGCGTGGGACAGCATCCGCACGCATGCGTCGTATCGCAGTTAAGGGAAAGGAGGCGGCCCGCGCCTCCCCCATAAAAAGGAATAACCGCGGGTGCGCTGCTCACTTTACCCCCCTTGCGCCTTCCTCCAATCTCAGAACCGCCGCCCCCTTTCTTCCTTCTTCTCGAGCCTCTCTACCTTCGTCTATCGCCGCCGTGCTTCCGCCATCCTCTGCTTTTTCGCTTCCCGCTGCCGCCATGGCGCCTAAGTCCACCAAGAGCAAGGGAGCGACGAAGGACGCCGGGGTGTCGGAGCAGCCGGAGAGCGAGCCGGTGGCGCGACGGGCGCAGTCTGCCTACTTCCCCTCGACGGTCGGCGTGCCCGAGCTCCGGGAGATGTTCAAGGAGCTGTGGGGAGTGAAGACAGGGGGAGAGAAGACGGGGCATCCAGCCACGCACGTCATCCCTACCAGTGCCGGGCCCTCCCCAAATCGGTACCCTTTCTTCGTCGACTATTTCTCCTGCGGGCTCTATCCCCCCTTTTCTGATTTCTTAAAGGATATCATGCACACCTATGGCTTCCGCCTCTTGGATTTTACCCGAAATGCCATGTCGTGCATGGCTCTATTCGCACATCTCTGCGAGGGCTTCGTCGGGGTGCACCCCAGCATGGCGCTCTTTCGCCATTACTTCTCCCCTCGGATCCAAAAAGGGGGCACCATTGCTGGCTGCGTCGCCTGGATACCGAGGGCCAAGGGGGCGTACCCGGACGGCACCACGAAGGAGAGGTGGGAAGAATGGCGAGGCCGGTGGTGCTGGATTGAGGAGGAGGACCCGCCAGCATTCTGCGAGGTTGGCGAGAAACCGCCGGTCCGTGGGGGCGATTGGGGCGACGTCGACACCGATGACATGAATCTTATGATCGCCACCACCAGGATTCTCCGGCTCACCTAGGTTGGGCTCACCCTCGAAATGATCGGGGTGGACTTCATCCGTCGCCGAATTGCCCCTCTGCACGACAAGGGGAGGCTGGCCTGGCTCTTCGTGAATGCCGCCGACATCATGAGGCTCTGCCCCGGCCTCGACAACAACCTGACGGTGCTGAGGCACACCCATCTCTGCCAACGGATCTTCCAGCTCGAGGTTGATGATGTGGGCGAGGTCGAGTGGTCTGGCAAGCTTGCCAGGGCCGCCGCAAAGGCCGGCAAGGTCGACAAGGAGCCCGTTTTCAAGCTGCCGGCAGGAGTGGTCCCGCTGAGCAATAACTCTCGCCGGAACGAGATCATTGCCATGATGCCGCTCTTCAACGCGCATGGCCTTGACCCGAACCGGGTTGAGCCGGATAGGCTCACGGTGCAGGAGTTCTTCGACACCTTGCATGAGGTGTACGTCACTGCTGAGCCGCGGCTTATCCAGGACACTTCTCCGGCGGAGCTGGATTATATCGCCACCAGGGTGGAGGAAGCGAGGCTTGCCGAGGAGGAGGCAAAGTTCGTCAAGGAGGCCGGCAGCACCGGCGGCGTGGTGGACAAGGCCGCAGCAGAGGCGGAGGAGGGGGAGATCGCCCGGTGGGCAGCAGCCGCTGGGGAGGCCAGCGGCGCCGACACCAGGGCTCCCCTCGTTGAAGACGCCGCCGACGGGTCGTCGGAGGAGGAGGGCGAGGAGGAGAGGACCGCGACTGTGGATCCCCCGATCACCGGAAAAAGGCGGGTCCTGCGGCGGGCCACCTCCGGCGAGCCGGTCCGCCTCGACCGGGCCATGCAGCTGCGGCAAGCCCAGGAAGCGCCCGTGCGCCAGATGAGGACGGTGGCGATGAAGAAAATGGCGAAAGCCGTGGCGTCAAAGAAGAAGGCATCTGCTTCTTCGTCGTCCAAGCGCGCCCGGACGCCGTCGCCTCCCCCCTCAGCAGCAAATATCAGCGCGGGGATTGCGTTTGACTTTGGGCCTCTCAGCCCGGAGAGAGAGCTCGGGCCTCTCAGCCCGGAGAGAAAGAGGAAAGCAACAGAGGAGGAGGAGGAAGAGAACGAAGAGTAAGTTTCTGCTTTCCTCCCTCATTCCTTACACTCCCCCTGATGGCGTTGCTCACTTGTCTTCATCTTGCAGGGATGTGGAGATGCTGGCCCAGAGGATAAAGAGGGCCAGGATTTCGGCGAGTGGCCAGCCCCCGGCAGGCACCTCCAGTATGCCACTGGCGGTGTCGAGCAGCCCAGATAGCAGCCCCCAGCCCAGCCCCCAGCGTGAGTCCATCACCCGCCCTCTATCAACGTGCATCATGCGTGATGCTTTAGTGTTAACCGTGTCATGGATGCAGGAGAGGAGCAGCACCAAAGGGAGCCACATAGGGCTTCTCCCATCGTGCCGCCTCCATCAACTACACCGCCCCAAGGGGCGTCCCCGGCAAGGGCACCAAGCACCGAGGCCGTGCACACGGAGGAGGGGGAGGAGAATGCGGGTGCCGGTGGCTTTGCCTCGACACCAGACCTTGGCGGAGAAGGGGCTTCCGCCTTATGGCCCGGCACGGGTAAGCCACTCACTCTCCACTTCTGCTTGTGTTCTTTCTTTTCCTCTTTTCCTTACTGGCTTTCGATCTTGGCTCCGCCCCGTCTCCTTCTTGGCATCCAAACCCCTCCTTGGTGGGCTCAGAGGACGTCGACACTGTCGTCAAGGACATCACCGCGGATGCCGTGGCGGAGGCGGAGAAGATTGCTGCCGAGGAGAGTGCCGGGGGCGCCGCTGAAGACGCCGCCAAGGGGTCCGCTAAAGAGCCCGGCAAGGCCACTGTCGAGGAGGTGGCGTTTGCCGACCTGCCCTCCTCCTCCGTTGCCTCCGACTCCGGCAGGTACCTGAGGGTAAGCGACGACCTCTTCATCCATCTCCTTGGCGTGTTGAGCACCAGGGCTCCCTTTGAGGAAGAGGTGTTTGACGAGGAGGCGCTTGCTGCGGCCGGGCTCGAGGTCGTCAATGAGCCGGACATTGGTGGCGCCGGCTCCCAGGAGGAGCAGCTGCTCCAAGCCATGGGTGCTAGCTTCCGGAAGCTTCAGGGGCTCCACCGCGCCCACCTGGACAAGGCCAAGTCCAGGGCGACGGTGGTGGAGAAGGCGGAGGAGGACTTTGGGGGGCGCGTCGTCGAGGCGCAGGACTGGTTCCGCCAGGCCCAAGATGAGCTAAAGGCCACCCAGGGTGAGCTAGCCAACCGTGAGGTGGAGCTCGCCTTGAAGCTGGCCGACGTCGAGAAGGCCCAGGAGACGGCGAAGAGGTTAGCCAACGAAGCCGAAGCCGTTCGGACCCAGCACGAGGCCGCACTGAGAACCCAGGAAGAGGACCTTGCTGCGAGCAAGGAGAAGCTTGCCGCCACGCTCCACGGCAAGGACGAAGAGGTGGGCAAGCTCGTCCTACAGGAGACCCAAGAGTTGGAGCGGAGGCATCAGGAAGCACTCAGCACCCAGGCTCAGGCCCATGCCGGCAGGGTGAAGGAGCTGGAGGGGCAAGCACTGAAGCTGGCCCAGTAGAAGAATACGCTCAACGGCGCTCTGACGGAGCTGCAGGGTGAGGTCGTCAGCAAGGCCGGAGAACTCTCCGAAGCCAACAACTCCATCAGCGACCTCAAGATGAAGCTGGGAGCTCTCGAGAAGACACTGTCGGAGGCCAAAACCCAGGAGGGGATCCTGACCAAGGAG
The DNA here is from genome assembly GCA_963921465.1 of Triticum timopheevii. Lineage (NCBI taxonomy): Eukaryota > Viridiplantae > Streptophyta > Magnoliopsida > Poales > Poaceae > Triticum > Triticum timopheevii. The sequence goes on from OY997270.1 coordinate 115,517,722, forward strand.
CTGGCGACAGAGAAGCAGCGGTGGATAAACGAGACTGCCAACCTCGAGGACCACGTGGCGGGCGAGAAGCGTTGGCTCGAACGCCTTGCTGTCGTTGCAAACCCGGCCTCCGATCAGCTAGCCATTATGGGGGTGCCAGAGATGAAGTACACCCCAGAGGCGAACCTGAGCCCCAATGCCAACCTGACCATATACTTTGAGAAGGCCGCCGGCACCCTGAGGCGCTTCATTCTAACCGGGCGTCCCTGGCCGAGGAATCCCGGATACTCTGCCGGGGGACCATGACCAAGGTGCTCACCAAGATTGCGCACTCGCACCCAGACCTCGACTTCGGAGCTGTGTTGAAGAGCTTCCGGAGGATTCCGACAACGCGGCGCTCAATGAGCGTATCCAACCCATCCTCAGCCGCATCGACAAAATCAAGAGGTTGGAGGGCCAGCGCCGGGACTAGGCACCCCGTTCTCCGTCGCCGCTGCAGGTTCATGACCAAGACAATGCTATCTTTAGTTAGAACCACGGCGGCAATTCGTGTAATATAACTCTGCAGTGCTCCTGAAACTATGCATGTTATTTTCCTGTTCGATTTTCCTTTGTATGTCCACCCCACGTCAACTAGGTAAGCTTGCCGGAACGTAAACCCAGGGCTGCGCTTTGGGGACGGATCCTCATTAGCCTGTCGGGTGTGCTTGTTGCCGGGCAAGCACCTTACCGCCCTTGGCGCGGCCGCTCGATCTGTTGAGCTTGACTCGAGTCAGAACCGAGAGCGTTGCCGATGACGATAGGCTACCCTGCTACTCTCGACGTGGCCGCCTGGACTATTGAGCGGACTCGAAACAGAACAAGGGCGTTGCTGATCGCAAGAGGGCCCCTCTGCGTACAGGCTCTCCATACATAGGCCGAACCGCCGAGGATAATAACCTCATATCAAAGGAGAAAAACTTAAAATTCGGCACGACCTAGCTCTCTCGTTGCCGCCTCGGCGTCCTTCGCGTCAACGGGCAGCGCTGCCTTCTCCGCAAGAGCTGTGACGATGATGAACTGCTAGGCCTTCCACTCGACCCGATTCTCACAATTGTGCCCCCCTACCTGGCGCGCCAAAGATGTCGGTGGGAAATGACACCTATGGGATCACTGGAATCCCTACTACGGTTGCGGGGCGCGGGGATCGTGAGAAGAGTGGGACTAGTAGACAGCACAAAGGGATTTACCCAGGTTCGGGCCGCAAAGATGTGTAAAACCCTATGATCCTGCTTTGGTGGATGTATTTAGTGTTCTTGAGCTCTTGAACTAGCTCTAGGTGTTGCCAGGTTCGAAAGAGCCGAATCCTTCACCCGTGCGCCATGGGCCTCCTTTTATAGGCGAAAGGGGCTACCACAGTGGGACACAAGAGGTGCAAAGTGCTACAGCGCTGTGAGCCTATCGCTGGTATTACAGGACAAAGCGCATTTAATGCGAGGCTTAGGTGTCCCTTCACTTTATCGGGGACGGGAGCGAGGCCCGTCCCGTCCGTCGCCGCTCCTCCTCGCTTCGACACGCGCCCTGGCCAGCGGTGCATGCGGTGCCATGTAGGCAGGCAGGCAGCTGAGGTGGCGCGGTGGTGGAGCCTCCATGAAGGGCTGCATGTTGCCGCGCAGGTGCCTGCCCAGCTGGTTGGGTCGGCAGCTGCATGCGAACGGTGGCGGAGACTTGGCTAGCGTGGGCCTGGCAGTGGCCCTGCTAGCGCGCTTGGCGAGGGCCTTGCCGAGTGGCCCGGCAAGGGTCTTGCCGTGGCGCGCAGGCGTCCCCGGCAAGGATCTTGCCGGGGGTCTTGTGGGTTCCTTCGGTGAGGATCTCGGTGAGGATTGTTGCCTTCTTATCCTCATTTGATCCTGACTGTTCTTTGTCTTCACAAAGATCTGCATGCCACCACGGAGGTGCCTCCCGAGCCTTGTCCCGATGCGTTTGTCTAGCATTGGTGGGCTCAAAGGTGGCTCACTCGGCTAGCATGGGCGAGCTGCCCCGGCAAGGGTTCTTGCCGGGGAAACCTGCTTCGTCCATTCGTTCTTTGTGGCCTTGTTCCTTGTTGTTGCTTTGTTTGTCTTGTGCCTTCGGCTTCTCTCCGGCTTCCCTTTCCTGCCTTGTTATGTGTGGCCGTGGCGGGTGGCCTTGACTGCCCGTGCACAAGTAAAGGGGTCAAAAGGAGAGCCCCTACTTTTGTACACCGACATCGACGATGTTATCAAGAAGAAGGTCTTCCCTTTATCTTTGAAGGGAGAGGCATTGGCGTGTTATAGGCTATGTGATGATATGGGATCATGGAACTACAACCGATTGAAATTGGAATTTCATCAGAAGTTTTATTCTATGCATCTTGTTCATCGTGATCATATTTATATATATAATTTTTGGCCTCACAAAGGAGAAAGCATCGCTCAAGCTTGGGGGAGGCTTAAGTCAATGTTATATTCATGTCCCAATCATGAGCTCTCAAGAGAAATGATTATTCAAAAAATTTATGCTCGGCTTTCTCTCGACAATCGCTCCATGCTCGATACTTCTTGTACTGGTTCTTTTGTGATGAAGACTATTGAATTCAGATGAGATTTATTGGAAAGAATTAAACGCAACTCTGAAGATTGGGATCTTGACGAAGGTAAGGAGTCAGGTATGACACCTAGGTTTGATTGTGTTAAATCTTTTATGGATACCGATGCTTTTCATTAATTTAGCACTAAATATGGACTTGACTCTGAGATAGTAGCTTCTTTCTATGAATCATTTTCTACTCATGTCGACCTCCCTAAGGAGAAGTGGTTTAAATATAATCCTCCCATTGAAGTAAAAGTAGTTGCACCTATTACAGTTGAAGAAAAGACTATCACTTATAATAATCCTATTGTTCCTACTACTTATATTGAGAAACCACCTTTCCCTGTTAGGATAAAGGATCATGCTAAAGCTTCAATGTGGTTCGTAAGAGTAATACTAGAACACCTACACCACCTGAGCAAATTAAAGTTGAACCTACTATTGCTATGGTTAAAGATCTCTTGGCTGATGATATTGATGGACATGTTATTTACTTCTGTGATGAAGCTACTAGAATTGCTAGACCTGATACTAAGAATAAGCATAGACCTATTGTAGGCATGCATGTTATTTCTGTTAAGATACGAGATCATTGTTATCATGGCTTGTGTGATATGGATGCGAGTGCTAGTGCAATACCTCATTCCTTACACAAAGAAATTATGCATGATATTGCACCTGCTGAGATAGAAGAAATTGATGTTACCATTAGGCTTGCCAATAGAGATACTGTTTCACCAGTTGGGATTGTAAGAGATGTTGAAGTCTTGTGTGGGAAAGTTAAATATCCTGCTAATTTTCTTGTTCTTGGTTCCCCACAAGATGACTTTTGTCCCATTATATTTGGTAAACCCTTCTTGAATACTATTAATGCTAAGATAGACTGCAAAAAGGACGTTGTTACTATTGGTTTGGGGGATATGTCTCATGAGTTTAATTTTGCTAAATTTCATAGACAACCCCATGATAAAGAATTGCCTAGTAAAGATGAAGTTATTGGTCTTGCTTCTATTGCTGTGCCTCCCAATGATCTAGAACAATATTTGCTAGACCATGAAAATGATATGTTTATGAATGAAAGAAGGGAGATAGATGAAATATTCTTAAAACAGGGACCTATTTTGAAACACAACTTGCCTGTTAAAATTCTAGGGGATCCTCCTCCACCTAAGGGTGATCCCGTGTTTGAGCTTAAACCACTCCCTGATACTCTTAAATATGCTTATCTTGATGAAAAGAAGATATATCCTGTTATTATTAGTGCTAACCTGTCAGAGCAAGAAGAGGAGAAATTATTGAAAACTCTGGAGAAGCACCGTGCTGCTATTGGATATACTCTTGATGATCTTAAGGGCATTAGTACCACTCTATGCCAACACAAAATAAAATTGGAGAAAGACACCAAACCAGTTATTGATCACCAACTATGGTTAAATCCTAAGATGAAAGAAGTGGTAAGAAAAGAAATACTAAAGCTCCTGGAGGCAGGTATAATTTATCCTGTTGTTGATAGTCAGTGGGTAAGTCCTGTCCATTGTGTCCCTAAGAAGGGAGGTATTACTGTCATTCCTAATGATAAAGATGAATTGATCCCACGAAGAATTGTTACAGGTTATAGGATGGTAATTGATTTCCGCAAATTAAATAAAGCTACTAAAAAGGATCATTACCCTTTACCTTTTATTGATCAAATGCTAGAAAGATTATCCAAACATACACATTTTTGCTTTCTAGATGGTTACTCTGGTTTCTCTCAAATACCTGTGTCAGCAGAGGACCAATAAAAGACCACTTTTACTTGCCCTTTTGGTACTTTTGCTTATAGACATATGCCTTTTGGTTTATGTAATGCACCTGCTACCTTTCAAAGATGCATGATGGCTATATTCTCTGACTTTTGTGAAAATATTGTTGAGGTTTTCATGGATGATTTCTCCGTTTATGGATCCTCTTTTGATGATTGCTTGAGCAACCTTGATCGAGTTTTGCAGAGATGCAAAGATACTAGTCTTGTCTTGAATTGGGAGAAGTGCCACTTTATGGTTAATGAAGGCATTGTCTTGGGGCATAAAATTTTTGAAAGAGGTATTGAAGTTGATAAATCTAAGGTTGATGCTATTGAAAAGATGCCGTGTCCCAAGGACATTAAAGGTATAAGAAGTTTCCTTGGTCATGCCAGTTTTTATAGGAGGTTCATTAACGACTTCTCTAAAATTTCTAGGCCTCTGACCAATCTCTTACAAAAGATATTCCTTTTGTCTTCGATGATGATTGTGTAGAAGCATTTGAAATACTTAAGAAAGCTTTGATCTCTGCACCTATTGTTCAACCACCTGATTGGAATTTACCCTTTGAAATTATGTCTGATGCTAGTGATTACGCCGTAGGTGCTGTTCTAGGACAAAGGGTTGATAAGAAATTAAATGTTATTCAATATGCTAGTAAAACTCTAGACAGTGCCCATAGAAATTATGCTACTACTGAAAAAGAATTTTTAGCAATTGTATTTTCTTGTGATAAGTTCAGACCTTATATTTTTGATTCTAAAGTAACTGTTCACACTGATCATGCTGCTATTAAATATCTTATGGGAAAGAAAGATGCTAAACCTAGACTTATTAGATGGGTTCTCCTGCTACAAGAATTTTATTTGCATATTATTGATAGAAAGGGAGCTGAGAACCCCATTGCAGACAACTTGTCTAGGTTAGAGAATGTTCTTGATGAGCCACTACCTATTGATGATAGTTTTCCTGATGAACAATTAGATGTCATAAATGCTTCTCATACTGCTCCATGGTATGGTGATTATGCTAATTATATTGTTGCTAAATTTATACCACCTAGTTTCACATACCAGCAAAAGAAAATGTTTTTCTATGATTTAAGACATTACTTCTGGGACGACCCACACCTTTATAAAGGAGTAGATGGTGTTATTAGACGTTGTGTACCTGAGCATGAACAGGAACATATCCTACGCAAGTGTCACTCCGAGGCATATGGAGGACACCACGCTAGAGATAGAACTGCACACAAGGTATTGCAATCCAGTTTTTATTGGCCTACTCTCTTCAAAGATGCCCGTAAGTTTGTCTTGTCTTGTGATGAATGTCAAAGAATTGGTAATATTAGTAGACGTCAAGAAATGCCTATGAATTATTCTCTTGTTATTGAACCAGTCGATGTTTGGGGCTTTGATTATATGGGACCATTTCCTTCCTCTAATGGTATACACATATTTTAGTTGATGTTGATTACGTTACTAAGTGGGTATAAGCTATTCCAACTAGTAGTGTTGATCATAACACCTCTATTAAGATGCTTAAAGAAGTTATATTTCTGAGGTTTGGAGTCCCTAGATATTTAATGACTGATGGTGGTTCACATTTTATTCATGGTGCTTTTCGTAAAATGCTTGCTAAGTATGATGTTAATCACTCCATATCACCCATAGTCTAGTGGCCAAGTAGAGCTGAGCAATAGAGAGCTCAAGTTAATTTTGCAAAAGGCTGTTAATAGATCTAGAAAGAATTGGTCCAAGAAACTTGATGACGCATTATGGGCTTATAGAATTGCATATAAAAATTCCTATGGGTATGTCTCCATATAAAATGGTTTATGGAAAAGCATGTCACTTACCTCTCGGACTAGAACATAAGGCATATTGGGCCATTAAAGAGCTCAATTATGATTTCAAACTTGCTGGTGAGAAGAGGTTATTTGACATTAGCTCACTTGATGAATGGAGAACCAAGCCTATGAGAATGCCAAACTGGTTAAAGAATAAGTTAAAAGATGACAACAAAAGGATACAAAAGCGTGAGTTTAATTAGCTGATTATGTGTTGCTTTTCAACTCTCATTTAAGATTTTTTGCAGGAAAACTTCTCTCTAATTGGGAAGGTCCTTACGTTATCGAGGAGGTCTATCGCCATGATGCCATAAAAATCAACAACTTCGAAGGCACAAGTCCGAGGGTGGTGAACGGTCAAAGAATCAAACATTATATCTCAGGTAATCCTATGAATGTTGAAACTAATGTTATTGAAACTGTAACCCTGGAGGAATACATAAGAGACACTTTCCAAAACGTTTCAGACTACGAAAAGGAATAGGTATGCGGTACGGTAAGTAAACCGAGTCCAAAACAGTTCTAATAGCAACTTTTCTCCGTTTTGGAATATTTAAGAAAATAGGAAAATAAGAAGTATTCCGGGAAGGACACGAGGCGTCCACGAGGGTGGAGGGCGCGCCCTACCCCCCATGGACGCGCCCCCTACCTCGTGGGCACCTCGTGTGCTATCCGGACTCTGTTTTCTTGCACGATACTTCTTTTGGTCGGTAAAAATTCATTATATAATCTTCCGAAGGTTTTGACTACAGTATCACGCAATTATCCTCTATCTTTGTTTTGAGCTGCTCTACAACAGATTTAGAGCAAGATGTCTTCTCAAGAGTCAGTCGGGGAGAGTCGGGTGTCTCATCCGACACCGGGACTAGGAGCAAATAGCGATGCTTATCATTTTGGGCCATCAACGGAGGAGGATATGGGGGCTGACTTGAAAAGGATAGATGCCATGGCGGAAGATCAAGAAGTTACCTCTCGTTTCCAAGCTGGATTTACGATGGGGGAACTACAGAGCTCAGCTATCCCAAACTTGGTCATCCCTTCCAATGTTAGATTTCTTTCTTATGAAAATATGAAAAAGAGTGTCACTTGTTCTCCAGCAGCTATGCAACATCCATGGGTGAAAGGAGCTTTAGCCGTCACGGGTAAGCTCTGCAAGGAAAATATGGACCTCAAGCAGCAAGTCAATAAGCTCGAGGAGGAGAATCGTATCCTAAGGGGCATCATCGCCAAGAAGATCACACCACCACCTCCGAAGAAGGAGACATAAACACATGGATATGGGCACTCCCCTGGCAACTGCCAAGCTTGGCGGAGGTGCCTCGGTATCGTATCACCATCTCCCTCCTATCTTTACCGTTTTCTTAGTTTGCTCCTTTTAGTAATATCTTGATCTAGTAGAATAAAGTTTTGGTATGATTTAGTTTTGAGTTTTGCTTTATGATCCTTCTATGTAATCGAATCCGTGAGCTATATATAATAAAGATTAGTGTTGATTCAAGGGCTTTGCTATCTTGCTATGATCTTGAGGGAATAAAATAATAATAAAAAAAATAAAGAGATCATATTGATCTTATGGAGAGTAATGACTTCACATATAAAGAGTATGATGATTAAAAGTTGTTGAGGGTTGGCAAACATAGTTTTGGTCATCGTTGAGGGTTGGAAAACTAGGAGAATTAGAAGAGTCAGGTAAGATCCTGGGAAAAAACCTGTGGGTTAGGGCCCACTGAAGAGAAAAAACACCGTTGGAAAGGGATGTTGAACAGATAGATGATGCACCAGAACAAATGAAATATTTGAATGAGGTGACACCCTCGAATTAATTCGAACACAGACAAATCTCTGGAGATGTCTTGAGCACTCCGAAAAGATAAACTGGCGAGAGGCGAACGAGCAAGGGAAAAACATTTGAGCTGAGGAAAAGAATATGATCAACACCGAAAAACTTGAATTGAATCCACCGGAAAAGAAAAGAGATGAAGAATGTCAAACGAGACGAGAATTCACCGGTTGGAATAATTGAGGGAAGACTGAAGAGACTCCGTACGAATGAAATTTATGCTCGAAAGAGGCTCAGGCTCCGGGAAGAAGAGGGTGGGAGGGCGGGAAAACAAAGGAAACTTGGAAGGGGGAACCGACGAATATCTTGAAGAGAAAACCCCGGTTGAAATCATTGAGGAAAGAAAGCAAAGACTTCGCACGAGTAGGATGGATACTCGATTACTGGCTCCGGCTCCAAGAAGAAAAAGGGGTGGGCGGGTGGGAAAAAGAAAGACAACTTCGGACAGGGAAAAACAACAACATCGGAGGAAGAACTGAGGATTGATCTCGCGAAAGACAAAGAGGTTCGAGTCGACTTGACGAGAGATGCACCAGACAAAAGAGGATGGACAACTCACGAAACTAACCACGTGATCCTAAAGAAAAATTTGAACGAGAAGAGGAGTAATTCAAAACACCTACGTCAAGATTCCTTACCAGAGCGACGAAGGGGCAGAGGAGTAAAAAGAATTCCTACTCTCTGATATAACTAGACTCAGAAATAGTTTTCTTCTAGACTCATCAGCGGCCAAACTACACGATCAATCAAGGGGGCTCCTATGGTCGGTCGAGGCTCTGATACCAACTTGTCACGCCCAATATGCGACCCTATCCAAAAGGAACTCGAAGGTCCCACCAAGGATAGACCCGCATATTGAAACGCTTTTGCAAGGTGGATATCATTACATCAACATTACATAATAGATGGGGATACATACAAAAGGCATACAACGCCACATGAGTACAAAATCATCTTACATAAGAGCATCATCCGACTACAGATGAAACACAAACAGAAACTCAAACGACATCCACCCTGCTAGCCCAGGCTGCCGACCTGGAACCTATCCCCTGATCGAAGAAGAAGCAGAAGAAGAACTCCAAAACAAGCAAACATCGCTCTCGCGTCATGATCATCGCATAACCTGTACCTGCAACTGTTGTTGTAGTAATCTGTGAGCCACGAGGACTCAGCAATCCCATTACCATGGGTATCAAGACTAGCAAAGCTTAATGGGAAAGGAAGGGCTAAAGTGGTGAGGTTGCAGCAGCGAGTAAGCATATATGGTGGCTAACATACGCAAATAAGAGCGAGAAGAGAGCAAGCGGAACTGTCGTGAAGCTAGTAATGATCAAGAGGTGATCTTGAACTCCTACTTACGCCAAACATAACCCAAAGACCGTGTTCACTTCCTGGACTCCGCCGAAAAGAGACCATCACGGCTACACACGCGGTTGATGCGTTTTAATTCGGATCTGGTGTCAAGTTATCTACAACCGGACATTAACAAATTCTCATCTGCCACATAACCGCGGGCACGGCTTTCGAAAGATAATACCTTGCAAGGGTGCCCAACTTAGCCCATGATAAGCTCTCGTGATCAACGAAGGATATACCTTCTCCCAGGAAGACCCGATCAGTCTCGAAATCCCGGTTTACAAGACATTTCGACAATGGTAAAACAAGACCAGCAAGACCACCCGCTGTGCCGACAAATCCCGATAGGAGCTGCACATATCTCGTACTCAGGGCACACCGGATGAGCAAGACGTCGGGTTGGCATAGACCCTGGTTGCCCAGGGGGCGCCGGACATCGCTCGGTTTGGACCAACACTTAGACAAGCATTGTCCCGGGGGGCTAAAATAAAGATGACCCTTGGGTTAATTACTCCCAAGGGAAAAGTAGGTGGTGGTGAGGCAAATGGTAAAACCAAGGTTGGGCCTTGCTAGAGGAGTTTTATTCAAAGCGAACTATCAAGGGGGTCCCATAAATCACCCAACCGCGTAAGGAACGCAAAATCTGGGAACATAACACCGGTATGACGGAAACTAGGGCGGCAAGAGTGGAACAAAACACCAGGCATAAGGCTGAGCCTTCCACCCTTTACCAAGTATATAGATGCATTAATAATATAAGAGATATTGTGATATCCCAACATAACCCTGTCCACCATGGAGCAATCTTCAACTTCACCTGCAACTAATAATGCTATAAGAGGGGCTGATCAATGCGGTAACATAGCCAAACAATGGTTTGCTAGGAAGGGTGTCAAAGGTTAGAGGTTCATGGCAATTTGGGGAGGCTTGAAGAACAAGTGATAGGAAGCGCAGTGTAGCGATAGAACGAAGCAACTGGCATAGCAATGATAGTAATGAGATCCAGGGTAGCGGTCATCTTGCCTGAAATCCCGCAAGGAAGAAGAATGAGTCCATGAAGAAGATGAAGCCACGAAGACGAACCACACGTAGACGAACGCATCCTCACGATCGCAACGAAACGGGAACTATCAAGAAGAAGCACACAACATGGTAAACACACCACACATATACAAGGCATGATGCTCAACCAAGCATGATGCATGACAAGGCTACATGAAGCTACTCATGGCAAGAGATGAAGCATACAAGAGCAACACATCAAGGGAAGTTTAAATGAGGCCGGAAACAACATATAACAATTCCGATAAGTCCTCATATACAAGTTTAGAAATTGTTCCAGATCTGAACAAACATTAAGTTGAACTTGTTAAACAGCAAGTTAAAGAGCACCAAGAGGATCTACACGAAATTCTAGTCAAGTTACATATAAAGTTCATTTAGTTCGGAGCTACGGCCTAGAAGATATGAGCAAAACAAGTTAAACATGGCATTGATGCAAAATGCATACAAACATCAAGCAAACACTCCCAAACATGGATGCAACATGATAATATGAAACTACATACAAAATCAAGCAAGTTTCATATAGAGCACACTCAAAACGGAGCAACGGTTCAACACACACACATGAAACAAGTTTAAAGGACAAGCTGTCCAAAATAGCATCTAGGCATCTAGCAAACATCAAAACAACATGCTACATCACCCCCAACATAAGAACAAAAGGCATGGGCATGAAGTACAGGTAAAGCATGAAAAAACATGAACACTGAGCTATCTCTAGAAAACACTATAACATGCTCAAAAGTATATGGTAAGATTGCAAATAATAACAGTTACAGATTTAGCAGAAATAACATCAGGTTGCAATGTTTAGAGCTATCAACCAACACGTTACATGAACTTAACATGGCAAACAAAAGCATGGCATGAATATACTAATATCATAGAACAAAAGTCCTTTACTAACCAAGAGCCAAAAACAATCAGAAGATATGATGGCACCCATGTAAACATAGCAAGTTATATGACAGATTCATACATGGCAGGAACAACAATAAGTAGGCATGTTGGTGAGCTCAACCAACAGTAAGAATACATGTTTATTAAGCTAAGCATGGCAAGAACAAGTTCATAGGGTGCATGGATCACTAGCAAAGCTCATGGCAAAACTGAACTTAATGTTAACAGGCTGACAGCAACATTATTTAGCAAGTTTGGAGCAAGATTAGAACAAGTTACAGCAGGCTATAAATGCAACAAGGGTCATGAATGGATAGAGCATGACATGTTTAACAAATCATCCTCAGTGAACATCTCCAGATTATGCATGGAATGACTTGTAGCAGCAGGTTTACATAGCAACAAAATATAACAGAATCAGCCTAGCAAAATAGCAACAGCAAGTACCCTACTTAACAAGCTCGATGCACTCAGTACAAGAATCACAAAAATACATGGATGGCACCACTGTGTAGATGGCATGATGTAGTACAAAACACATGTAGAGCTCATGCTCATAGGCGGCACACATCAAATGCAACAAAAATGACAAATCACCAAGTTATAACAGTTTCAGCAGGTTAACATCATATAGCACTCTTACAACGATGATTAGGGCATCTAGATGGTCTCAAATGAACATGGTGCAATGGAATGAAATGTAGAGCATCTCACAAAGAACAATTTGACATATTATATGCCCAAAACAGAGCACTATGCAAGGAGTTATGGCATGTTGAACAGGGCAACAAAATGCAAAAATCTCAGGGACAGAAATTTTCGGGGTCAACCTTTTTGGATCTAGATCTGGCGCGGCCTTCGAGGTTCACCGGAGATGTGGCCGGAGATGTCGCCGGAGCTCGTCGGAGATGGAGGAAGAGGGCACCGGAGTTGTCAAGGTCACCGGATTCGGCCGGATCGAGGCCGAAGCGAGGTGGAGGCGCCATGGCCGGTGATGGAGGGAGCAACTCTGGCGGGGAGCGCCATGGCGGGGCGGCGGTGGCCGGTGATGGTCGACGGCGGCGGAGGAGCAGCGAGGTGCAGTGGCGAGGCGCACAGAGGAGCGGGGCGGCGCGGGCACGCGCGGAGGAGGCGGGCGGCGCGCACCCCGGCCGAGCCGCGGGCGGACGCTGACGTGGGGCGAGGCGGGAAGTCGCCGGAGTGGCGCGGCGGCGCGGGACGGGCGGCGGTGCGGGCGGGGCAGCGCCCGTGGGTTGCGGCAGCGGCGGGATGGGCCCTGCGGGCCCGATTCGGGCCCGGCGGGCCTGGCGCGGTGGAGACGGTGGCGGGGGTGACGTGGCGCGTCGTGGTTGGGCGAGGGGGCGGCGGCGGACGTGTCCGGCGCCGGGCGGACGTGTCCGTCGGTGCGAGGAGGGGATTTTTAGGGTTTGGACTGCGAATTTCGGAGGGGATTTTTAGGTAGAGGGAGCTAGGAGAGTCCAAATGGAGCACGGTTTTCGCCCACACAATCGTGATCGAACGACCAAGAGCATGGAGGGGGTTTGGATGGGTTTTTGGCCACTTTGGAGGGGTGTTGGGCTGCAACACAAAGTGGGCTTTTACGGTTACCCGGTTAACCGTTGGAGTATCAAACGGTCTTCAAATGGCACGAAACTTGACAGGCGGTCTACAGGTGGTGTACCAAGGCCGCTTGGCAAACCTCGGTCCATTCCGAGAACGTTTAACACCCACACCAGAGAAGAGGCAAAAAGGGGACGCCGGATGACATAGGAGTGCCGGATTGCAAAACGGACAACGGGGAAAATGCTCGGATGCATGAGACGGACACGTATGCAAAATGAGATGCACATGATGACATGATATGAAATGCAGATGATGACATGATAACGTGCAACACGCAAGCAAATGACATGGCAATGACGGCGAATAACTGAAGGACACCTGGCCCATCGAATCCGGGGCGTTACAATAAAGTTTTGGTATGATTTAGTTTTGAGTTTTACTTTATGATCCTTCTATGTAATCGAGTCCATGAGCTATATATAATAAAGATTAGTGTTGAGTCAAGGGCTTTGCTATCTTGCTATGATCTTGAGGGAATAAAATAATAAAAAGAAATAAATAGATCATATTGATCTTATGGAGAGTAATGACTTCACATATAAAGAGTATGATGATTAAAAGTTGTATAGGGTTGGCAAACATAGTTTTGGTCATCGTTGCAATTAATAGGAAGTAATAAAGAAAGAGAGGTCCTCACATATAAATATACTATCTTGGACATCTTTTATGATTGTGAGTACTCATTAAAATACGACATGCTAAAGAGTTGACGTTGGACAAGGATGACAACGTAATGGGTTATGTTCTCTTATATTCGAAATAAAGTATATTGTCATGGATCATCCAACATGTTGAGCTTGTCTTTCCCCCTCATGCTAGCCAAATTCCTTACACCAAGCAGAGATACTACTTGTGCTTCCAAACATCCTTAAAACCAGTTTTGCCATGAGAGTCCACCATATCTACCAGTGGATTGAGTAAGATCCTTCAAGTAAGTTGTCATGTTGCATGCAATAAAAATTGCTTTCTAAATATGTATGACTTATTAGTGTGGAGAAAATAAGCTTTATACGATCTTGTGATATGGAAGCAATAAAAGCGACGGGCTGCATAATAAAGGTCCGTATCACAAGTGGCAATATAAAGTGACGTTCTTTTGCATTAAGATTTCGTGCATCCAACCATAAAAGCACATGACAACCTCTGCTTCCCTCTGCGAAGGGCCTATCTTTTACTTCTGTCTTATACATTATGCAAGAGTCATGGTGATCTTCACCTTCCCTTTTTATATTTTATCCTTTGGCAAGCACCTCGTGTTGGAAAGATCCTGATATATATATCCAATTGGATGTAAGTTAGCATGAACTATTATTGTTGACATTACCCTTGAGGTAAAAGGTTGGGAGGCAACACTATAAGCCCCTATCTTTCTCTTTGTCCGATTAAAACTTCATACCCATAAGTATTGCATGAGTGTCAGCAATTGTGCAAGACTAAATGATAGTTGAGCATGTGGACTTGCTGATAAGATCTTATATTGACTCTTTCCGATGTTATGATAAATTGCAATTGCTTCATTGACCGAGATTATAGTTGCTAGTTTTCAATGAAGTTTCTGATTCATACTTGACATTGTGGATAGATTATTACTTGAGCATAAGAAATCATATGACAAAATATATATGTTGTTGTTATAAGAATGATCATGATGCCCTCATGTCCGTATTTTATTTTATCGACACCGCTATCTCTAAACATGTGGACATATTTTTCGATATCGGCTTCCGCTTGAGGACAAGCGAGGTCTAAGCTTGGGGGAGTAGATACGTCCATTTTGCATCATGCTGTTATATCGACATTTATTGCATTATGGGTTGTTATTACACGTTATGTCACAATACTTATGCCTATGCTCTCTTATTTTACAAGGTTTACATGAAGAGGGAGAATGCCGGCAGCTGGAATTCTGTGCTGGAAAAGGAGCAAATATTAGAGACCTATTCTGCACAACTTCAAAAGTCATGAAACTCCACGAAAGTCATTTTTGGAATTAATAAAAAATATTGAGCGGAAGAAATACCAGAGGGGGGCCACCCACTGTCCACGAGGGTGGGGGCATGCCCTACCCCCTGGGCGCGCCCCCTGCCTCGTGGGCCCCCTGGCAGCCCTCCGGTGACCATCTTCTGCTATATGAAGTCTTTTACCCTGGAAAAAAATCATAAGCAAGCTTTCGGGATGAAACACTGCCGCCACGAGGCGGAACCTTGGCGGAACCAATCTAGGGCTCCAGCAGAGCTGTTCTGCCGGGGAAACATCCTTCCGGGAGGGGGAAATCATCACCATCGTCAGCACCATCGATAGTCTCATCGGGAGGGGGCTAATCTCCATCAACATCTTCACCAGCACCATCTCCTCTCAAACCCTAGTTTATCTCTTGTATCCAATCTTTGTCCCAAAACCTCATATTTGTACCTGTGGGTCACTAGTAGTGTTGATTACTCTTTGTAGTTGATGCTAGTTGGTTTATTCGGCGGAAGATCATATGTTCAGATCCTTTATGCATATTAATACCCCTCTGATTATGAACATGAATATGGTTTGTGAGTAGTTACGTTTGTTCCTGAGGACATGGGTGAAGTCTTGCTATAAGTAGTCATGTGAATTTGGTATTCGTTCGATATTTTGATGATATGTATGTTGTCTCTCCTCTAGTGGTGTTATGTGAATGTCGACTACATGACACTTCACCATTATTTGGGCCTATAGGAAGGCATTGGGAAGTAATAAGTAGATGATGGGTTGCTAGAGTGACAGAAGCTTAAACCCTAGTTTATGCGTTGCTTCATAAGGTGCTGATTTGGATCCACATGTTTCATGCTATGGTTAGGTTTACCTTAATACTTCTTTTGTAGTTGTGGGCGCTTGTAATAGGGGTTAATCAAAGTGGGATGCTTGTCCAAGAAAGGGCAGTACCCAAGCACCGGTCCACCCACATATCAAATTATCAAAGTAACGAACCCGAATCATATGAGCGTGAGGAAAACTAGCTTGACGATAATTCCCATGTGTCCTTGGGAGCGCTTTCCTTCATATAAGAATTTGTCCAGGCTTGTCCTTTGCTACAAAAAGGATTGAGCTACCTTGCTGCACCTTATTTACTTTTGTTACTTGCTACTCGTTATGAATTACCTTATCACAAAACTATCTGTTACCAATAATTTCAGTGCTTGCAGAGAATACCTTACTGAAAACCGCTTGTCATTTCCTTGTGCTCCTCGCTGGGTTCGACACTCTTACTTATCGAAAGGACTATGATAGATCCCCTGCACTTGTGGGTCATCATCATCCTTCTTATCCGCCAAGTATTTGGGGCAATTCCGCTTCTAGTGACCATTCCATTTGCTGTAGAGGCACTCAGTTTCAGGCTTAGGTCCAGCTTTGGGCTTCTTCACGGGAGCGACAACTTTCTTGCCATTCTTCTTGAACTTCCCCTTCTTCTCCTTGCCCTGTTTCTTGAAACTAGTGGTCTTGTTAACCAATAACACTTGATGATCCTTCTTGATTTCTACCTTCGCCGATTTCAGCATCGCGAAGATCTCGGGAATCGTTTTCGTCATCCCTTGCATATTATAGTTCATCACGAAGTTCTAGTAGCTTGGTGATAGTGAATAGAGAACTCTGTCCTTCACTATCTTATCTGGAAGATTAACTCCCACTTGATTCAAGTGATTATAGTACCCAGACATACTGAGCACATGCTAACTGGTTGAGCTATTCTCCACCATCTTGTAGGCATGGTACTTGTCAGAGGTCTCGTACCACTCGACACGGGATGAGTCTGAAATACCAATTTCAGCTCTTGGAACATCTCATATGCTCTGTGGCGTTAAAACATTTTTGAAGTATCGGTTATAAGCCGTAAAGCATGGTGCACTAAACTATTAAGTAGTCATCATATCTAGCTTGCCAAACGTTCATAACGTCTGCATCTGCTCCTGCAATAGGTCTGTCACCTAGCGGTACATCAAGGACATAATTCTTCTATGCAGCAATGAGGATAATCCTCAGATCACGGACCCAGTCCGGATCATTATTACTATCATCTTTCAACTTATTTTTCTCTAGGAACGTATCAAAAATCTATATTGCGAGCTATTGATCTACAACATAGATATGCAAAAAACTATTAAGAATAAGTTCATGGTAAATTTAAGTTAAATTAATCAAATTACTAATGAACTCCCACTTAAATTAACAGCCCTCTAGTTATTTAAGTGATACATGATCCAAATCAACTAACCCATGTCTGATCATCACGTGAGATGGGGTAGTCATAAATGGTGAACATCTCTATGTTGTTCATATCTACAATATGACTCACGTTCGACCTTTCGGTCTCCAATGTTCTGAGACCATGTCTCTACATGCTAGGCTCGTCAAGTTTAACCCAAATATTCTGTATTTGAAAATTGTCTTACACTATTGTATGTGAACGTAGAATCTATCACACCCGATCATCACGAGGTGCTTCGAAACGACAAACTTTAGCAATGGTGCATACTCGGGGAGAACACTTTTATCTTGAAATTCAGTGAAGGGATCATCTTATAATGCTACCGTCATTCTAAGCAAAATTAGATGCATAAAAGATAAACATCACATGCAATCAAAATATGTGACATGATATGGCCATCATCATCTTATGCTTTAGATCTCCATATCCAAAGCATCGTCATGATCTCCATCGTCACCGGCTCGACACCTTGATATCCGTCGTTGTGTCATGGTCATCTCGCCAATTATTGCTTCTACAACTATCGCTAATGCCTAGTGATGAAGTAAAGCAATTACATGGCGTTTGCATTTCATACAATAAAGAAACAATCATAAGGCTCCTGCCGGTTGCCAATAAATGACAAAACATGATCAGCTCATACAATAACGTATATCACATAATGTATTGACCATATCACATCACAACATGCCCTGCAAAAACAAGTTAGACGTCCTCTACTTCGTTGTTGCAAGTTTTACGCGCCAACTAGAGAAGAATCAAATGATAATGATCATGAAGCTTCAGATCAAGTTACTATTGAACCTCATAGGTCGACCAGAGCATGAACTGGACCAGAGTGATACGGTAATCCTGTCCTGAAAGTTATTTTATTAGACCATGGCAAACCTATGAACTATGAAGAAGCTATGATGAGCCCAGATTCCGATAAATGGCTTGAGGCCATGAAATCTTAGATGGGATCCATGTATGAGAACAAAGTATGGACTTTTGTTGACTTGCCCGATGATTGGCAAGCCATTGAGAATAAATGGATCGTCAAGAAGAAGATTGGCGCTGATGGTAATGTTACTGTCTACAAAGCCCGACTTGTCACAAAAGGTTTTCGACAAGTTCAAGGAGTTGACTATGCTAAGACTTTCTCACCCGTAGCGATGCTTAAGTCTGTCCAAATCATGTTAGCAATTGCCACATTTTATAATTATGAAATCTGGCAAATGGATGTCAAAGCTGCATTCCTTAATTAATGGATTTCTTAAAGAAGAGTTGTATATGATGCAACCAGAAGGTTTTGTTGATCCTAAAGGTTCTGACAAAGTGTGAAAACTCCAGTGATCCATCTATGGACCGGTGCAAGCATCTCGGAGTTGGAATGTACGCTTTGATGAGGTGATCAAAGCATATGGTTTTATACATACTTATGGTGAAGCCTGTATTTACAAGAAAGTGAGTGGGAGCTCTGTAGCATTTCTTATATTATATGTGAATGACATATTGTTGATTGGAAATGATATAGAATTTCTGGATAGCATAAAAGGATACTTGAATAAGAAATTTTCAATGAAAGACCTCGGTGAAGCTACTTACATATTGGGCATCAAAATCTATAGACATAGATCAAGACGCTTAATAGGTTTTTCACAAAGCACATACCTTGACGAAGTTTTGAAAGAGTTCAAAATGGATCAGTCAAAGAAAGGGTTCTTGCCTGTATTCAAGGTGTGAAGTTGAGTAAGACTCAAAGCCCGACCACGACAGAAGATAGAGCAAGAATGAAAGCCATTCCCTATGCCTCAGCCATAGGTTGTATAAAGTATGCCATGCCGTTTACCAGACCTGTTATGTGCCTTTCCATGAGTCTGGCAAGGGGGTACAATACTGATCCAGGAGTGGATTACTGGACAACGGTCAAAATTATCCTTAGCTACCTAAAGAGGACTAAGTAAATGTTTCTTGGTTATGGAGGTGATAAAGAGTTCGTTGTAAAGGATTACATCGATGCAAGCTTTACACTGATCTGAATGACTCTGAGTCTCAATCTGGATACGTATTGAACATGGGAGAAATTAGCTAGAGTAGCTCCATGTAGAGCATTATAGACATAGAAATTTGTAAATTACATATGGCTCTAAATGTGGCAGACCCGTTGACTAAACTTCTCTCACAAGCAAAACTTGATCACACCTTAGTACTCTTTGGGTGTTAATCACATGGTGATGTGAACTAGATTATTTACTCTAGTAAACTCATTGGGTATTAAGTCACATGGCGATGTGAATGATACGTCTCCAATGTATCTATAATTTTTTTATTGTTCCATGCTATTATATTATCCATCTTCGATGTTTTATATGCATTTATATGCTATTTTATATGATTTTTGGGACTAACCTGTTAACCTAGAGCCTAGTGCCAGTTTCTGTATTTTTCCTTGTTTTTGAGTTTTATAGAAAAGTAATACCAAACTGTTGGGGATATAACTGGTGGGTGTAAACCGCCCAGGAGGGGCCGGTTTATCCTCAGAGAGATTACTAATATTCAAGCCCATGAAGTTATAGAAGACGACGACTTATGAAGGAAACTTAACAAGGAAGCCCAAAGCCCAGAGGCGGGTTAGGGCCCATAGACATAAACCGCCATGGGCGTGTATGAAGGAAATATGCCCTAGAGGCAATAATAAAGTTATTATTTATTTCCTCATATCATGATAAATGTTTATTATTCATGCTAGAATTGTATTAACCGGAAACATAATACATGTGTGAATACATAGACAAACATAACGTCACTAGTATGCCTCTACTTGACTAGCTCGTTGAATCAAAGATGGTTATGTTTCCTAGCCATAGACATGTGGTGTCATTTGATTGACGGGATCATATCATTAGGAGAATGATGTGATTGACATGACCCATTCCGTTAGCCTAGCACTTGATCGTTTAGTATGTTGCTATTGCTTTCTTCATGACTTATACATGTTCCTGTAGCTATGAGATTATGCAACTCCCGTTTACCGGAGGAACACTTTGGGTGCTACCAAACGTCACAACATAACTGGGTGATTATAAAGGAGCACTACAGGTGTCTCCAAAGGTACATGTTGGGTTGGCGTATTTCGAGATTAGGTTTTGTCACTCCGATTGTCGGAGAGGTATCTCTGGGCCCTCTCGGTAATGCACATCACTATAAGCCTTGCAAGCAATGTAGCTAAATGAGTTAGTTACGAAATGATGCATTACGTAATGAGTAAACAGACTTGCCGGTAACGATTTTGAACTAGGTATTGAGATACCGACGATCGAATCTCGGGAAAGTAACATAGCGATGACAAAGGGAACAACGTATGTTGTTATGCAGTTTGACCGATAAAGATCTTCATAGAATATGTAGGAGCCAATATGAGCATCCAGGTTCCGCTATTGGTTATTGACCGAGAATAGTTCTAGGTCATGTCTACATAGTTCTCAAACCCGTAGGGTCCGCACGCTTAAGGTTTCGATGACAGTTATATTATGAGTTTATGAGTTTTGAAGTACCAAAGGAGTTCGGAGTCCCGGATGAGATCGGGTACATGACGAGGAGTCTCAAAATGGTCGAGACGTAAAGATCGATATATTGGACGACTATATTCGGAGTTCGGAAAGGTTCCGAGTGATTCGGGTATTTTTCGGAGTACCGGAGAGTTACGGGAATTCACCGGGGAGTATATGGGCCTTATTGGGCCATACGGGAATAGAGGAGAGAGGCCGAAAGGAAGGAGGCGCGCAGCCCCCCTCTGGTCCGAATTGGACAAGGGGTGCGGCCCCCTTTTCCTTCCTCCTCTCCCCCTCTTTCCCCCTTCTCCTACTCCAACAAGGAAGGAGGGAGTCCTACTCCCGGTGGGAGTAGGACTCCCCTTGGCGCGCCCCTACTAGGCCGGCCGCCCCCTCCCCCCTTGCTCCTTTATATACGGGGGCAGGGGGGCACCTCTAGACACAACAACAATTGATCCCTTGGATCTCTTAGCCGTGTGCGATGCCCCCCTCCACCATAATCCACCTCGATAATATCGTAGCGGTGCTTAGGCGAAGCCCTGCGTCGGTAGTACATCAAGATCATCACCACGCCGTCGTGCTGACGGAACTCTCCCTCGACACTCGGCTGGATCGGAGTCCGAGGGACGTCATCGAGCTGAACGTGTGCTAAAACTCAGAGGTGCCGTAGTTTCGGTGCTTGATTGGTCGGGCCGTGAAGACGTACAACTACACCAACCGCGTTGTTCTAACGGTTCCGCTTTCGGTCTACGAGGGTACGTGGACACACTCTCCCCTCTCATTGCTATGCATCACCATGAACTTGCGTGTGCGTAGGAAATTTTTTGAAATTACTACGTTCCCCAACAGTGGCATCCCAGCCTAAGTTTTATGCGTTGATGTTATATGCACGAGTAGAACACAAGTGAGTTGTGGGCGATACAAGTCATACTGCTTACCAGCATGTCATACTTTGGTTCAGCGGTATTGTTGGATGAAGCGGCCCAGACCGACATTACGCGTACGCTTACGCGAGACTGGTTTTACCACCGTGCTTTGCACACAGGTGACTAGCGGGTGTCTGTTTCTCCAACTTTAGTTGACCCGAGTGTGGCTACGCCCGGTCCTTGCGAAGGTTAAAACAGCACCAACTTGACGAACTATCGTTGTGGTTTTGATGCATAGGTAAGAACGGTTCTTTCTCAGCCCGTAGCAGCCACGTAAAACTTGCAACAACAAAGTAGAGGACGTCTAACTTGTTTTGTTGTGACGTGATATGGTCAAGATGTGATGAGATATAAATTATTGTATGAGATGATCATGTTTTGTTGAAGTTATCGGCAACTGGCAGAAGCCTTATGGTTGTCTCTTTATTGCATAAGATGCAAGCACCAAATAATTGCTTTACTTTATCGCTATGCGATAGCAATAGTTGCAAGAGCAATAGTTGGCGAGACGACCATGTGATGACACATTGATATAGATCAAGATGATGGAGATCATGGTGTCGTGCCGGTGACGATAGAGATCATGACAGTACTTTGGAGATGGAGATCAAAGGCGCAAGATGATCATGGCCATATATGTCACATATTTTGATTGCATATGATGTTTATCTTTTATACATCCTATTTTGCTTAGTTTGACGGTAGCATTTTAAGATGATCTCTCACTAAAAATTATCAAGAAGTGTTCTCCCTGAGTATGCACCATTGCGAAAGTTCTTCGTGCTGAGACACCACGTGATGATCGGGTGTGATAGGCTCTATGTTCAAATACAACGGGTGCAAAACAGTTGCACGCGCGGAATACTCAGGTTAAACTTGACGAGCCTAGCATATAACAGATATGGCCTCGGAACACGGACACCGAAAGGTCGAGCGTGAATCATATAGTAGATATGATCAACATAGTGATGTTCACCATTGAAAACTACTCCATCTCACGTGATGATCGGACATGGTTTAGTTGATTTGGATCACGTGATGACTTAGATGACTAGAGTGATGTCTGTCTAAGTGGGAGTTCTTAAGTAATATGATTAATTGAACTTAAATTTATCATGAACTTAGTCCTGGTAGTATTTTGCAAATTATGTTGTAGATCAATAGCTCGCGTTGTTGCTTTCATGTGTTTATATGTTCCTAGAGAAAACTGTGTTGAAAAATGTTAGTAGCAATGATGCGGATTGGATCCGTGATCGGAGGTTTATCCTCATTGCTGCACAGAAGAATTATGTCCTTAATGCACCACTAGGTGACAGACCTATTGCAAGAGCAGATGCAGACGTTATGAACGTTTGCCTAGCTCAATATGATGACTTCTTGATAGTTTAGTGCGCCATGCTTAACGGCTTAGAATCGGGACTTCAAAGATGTTTTGAACGTCATGGACCATATGAGATGTTCCAGGAGTTGAAGTTAATATTTCCAGCAAATACCCGAGTTGAGAGATATGATGTCTCCAACAAGTTCTATAGCTAAAAGATGTAGGAGAATCGCTCAACTAGTGAGCATGTGCTCAGATTGTCAGGGTACTTCAATCGTTTGAATCAAGTGGGAGTTAATCTTCCAGATAAGATAGTGATAGACAAAATTCTCCAGTCACCATCACTAAGTTACTAGAACTTCGTGATGAACTATAGTATGCAAGGGATGACGAAAACGATTCCCGAGCTCTTCGTGATGTTGAAATCGACGAAGGTAGAAATCAAGAAAGAGCATCAAGTTTTGATGATTAACAAGATCACTAGTTTCAAGAAAAGGGCAAAGGGAAAGAAAGGGAACTTCAAGTAGAATGGCAAGCAAGTTGTCGCTCCCGCGAAGAAGCCCAAAGCTGGACCAAAACCTGAAATTGAGTGATTACACTGCAAAGGAAATGGTTACTGGAAGCGGAAATGCCCTGAATATTTGGTGGATAAGAAGGATGGCAAAGTGAACAAGGGTATATTTGATATACAGGTTATTGATGTGTGCCTTACTAGTGTTTATAGTAGCTCCTAAGTATTTGATACTTGTTCGGTTGCTAAGATTAGTAACTCGAAACAGGAGATAGAAAATAAACAGAGACTAGTTGAAGGGGAAGTGACGATGAGTGTTGGAAGTAGTTCCAAGATTGATACGATCATCATCGCACACTCCCTATACTTTCGGGATTAGTGTTAAACCTAAATAAATGTTATTTGGCGTTTGCGTTGAGCATGAATATGATTTGATCATGTTTATTGCAATACGGTTATTCATTTAAAGTCAGCGAATAATTGTTGTTCTGTTTACATGAATAATACCTTCAAATGGTCATACACCCAATGAAAGTAGTTTGTTGGATCTTGATCGTGGTGATACAGATATTCATAATATTGATGCCAAAAGATGCAAAGTTAATAATGATAGTGCAACTTATTAGTGGCACTGCCGTTTGGGTCATATCGGTGTAAAGCGCATGAAGAAACTCCATAAAGATGGATTTTCAGAATCACTTGGTTATGAATCATTTGATGCTTGCGAACCGTGCCTTTTGGGCAAGATGACTAAAACTCCGTTCTCCGGAACAATGGAACAAGCTACAGACTTACTGAAAATAATACATATCGATGTACGCGATCCAATGAGTGTTGATGCTCGTGGCAGGTATCGTTATTTTCTGACCTTCACAAGATGATTTGAGCAGATATGGGTATATCTACTTGATGAAACATAAGTCTGAAATAGTTGAAAGGTTCAAAGAATTCCAGAGTGAAGTGAAAAAATCATCGTAACAAGAAAATAAAGTTTCTGCGATCTGATCGCGGAGACGAATATTTGAGTTACGAGTTTGGTCTTCAATTAAAACAATGTGGAATAGTTTCACAGCTCACGCCACCTGGAACACCACAACGTTATGCTGTGTCCGAACGTCGTAACCGCACTTTATTAGATATGGTGCGATCTATGATGTCTCTTACTGATTTACCACTATTGTTTTGGGGTTATGCATTAGAGACAACTGCATTCACGTTAAAAGGGCACCATCTAAATCCGTTGAGATGACACCATATGAACTATGGTTTAGCAAGAAACCCAAGCTTGTCGTTTCTTAAAGTTTGGGGCTGCGATGCTTATGTGAAAAAGTTTCATCCTGATAAGCTCAAAACCAAATCAGAGAAGTGCGTCTTCATAGAATACCCAAAGGAAAACTGTTGGGTACACCTTCTATCACAGATCCGAAGGCAAAATATTCGTTGCTAAAAATGATCCTTTCCAGAGAAGGAGTTTCTCTCGAAAGAAGTGAGTGGGAGGAAAGTAGAACTTGATGAGGTAACTGTACCTTCTCCCGAATTGGAAAATAGTTCATCACTGAAATCAGTTCCAGTGATTCCTACACCAATTAGTGAGGAAGCTAATGATATTGATCATGAAACTTCAAATCAAGTTACTACAGAACCTCGTAGGTCTTCGAGAGTACGGTCCGCACCAGAGTGGTACGGTAATCCTGTTCTGAAAATCATGTTACTAGACCATGATAAACCTACGAACTATGAGGAAGCGATGATGAGCCCAAATTCCGCAAAATGGCTGCAGGCCATGAAATCTGAGATAGGATCCATGTATGAGAACAAAGTATGGACTTTGGTGGACTTGCCCGATGATCGGCAAACCATAGAAAATAAATGGATCTTCAAGAGGAAGACGGACATTGATAGTAGTGTAACTATCTACAAAGCTCGACTTGTCGCAAAAAAAGTTTTTTTTGAGAAGTTCAAGGTGTTGACTACAATGAGATTTTCTCAACTATAGCGATGCTTAAGTCTGTCTGAATCATGTTAGCAATTGCCACAATTTATGAAATCTGGCAAACGGATGTCAAAACTGCATTCCTTAATGGTTTTCTTAAAGAAGAGTTGTATATGATGCAACCAGAAGGTTTTGTCAATCCTAAAGGTGCTAACAAAATATGCAAGCTCCTGCAATCCATCTATGGACTGGTGCAAGCATCTCAGAGTTGGAATATACGCTTTGATAAGTTGATCAAAGCATATGGTTTTATACAGACTTGCGGTGAAGCCTGTATTTACAAGAAAGTGAGTGGGAGCTCTGTAGCATTTCTAATATTATATGTGGATGACATATTGTTGATTGGAAATGATATAGAAATTCTGGATAGCATGAAAGGATATTTGAATAAGAGTTTTCAAAGAAAGACCTCGGTGAAGCTGCTTACACATTGAGCTTCAAGATCTATATATATAGATCAAGACACTTGATAAGATTTTTCAATGAGTACATACCTTGATAAATTTTTGAAATAGTTCAAGATAGGAACAGTCAAAAAGGGAGTTCTTGCCTGTGTTGCAAGGTGTGAAGTTGAGTAAGACTCAAGACCAAACCATGGCAGAAAATAGAAAGAGAATGAAAATTCGTTCCCTATGCCTCAGTCATAGGTTCTATAAAGTATGCTATGCTGTGAACCAGACATATTGTATACCTTGCTCTGATTTTGGCAAAGGAATACAATTTTGATCTAATAGTAGATCACTGGACAGCGGTCAAGAATATCCTTAGTGAGGACTAAGGAGATGTTTCTCGATTATGGAGGTGATAAGAGTTCATTGTAAAAGTTACATCGATGCAATCTTTTACACCGATCCAGATGACTCTAAGTCTCAATCTGGATACATATTAAAAGTGGGAGCAATTAGCTAGAGTAGCTCCGTGCAGAGCATTGTAGACATAGAATATTTGCAAAATACATACGGCTCTGAATATGACAGACCCGTTGACTAAGCTTCTCTCATGAGGAGAACATGATCACACCTTAGTACTCTTTGGGTGTTAATCACATAGCGATGTGAACTAGATTATTGACTCTAGTAAACCCTTTGGGTGTTAGTCACATGACGATGTGAACTATGGGTGTTAATCATATACAGATATGGATATTGGTGTTAAATCACATGGCGATGTGAACTAGATTATTGACTCTAGTGCAAGTGGAAGACTGAAGGAAATATGCCCTAGAGGCAATAATAAAGTTATTATTTATTTCCTCATATCATGATAAATGTTTATTATTCATGCTAGAATTGTATTAACCGGAAACATAATACATGTGTGAATACATAGACAAACATAACGTCACTAGTATGCCTCTACTTGACTAGCTCGTTGAATCAAAGGTGGTTATGTTTCCTATCCATAGACATGTGTTGTCATTTGATTGACGGGATCATATCATTAGGAGAATGATGTGATTGACATGACCCATTCCGTTAGCCTAGCACTTGATCGTTTAGTATGTTGCTATTGCTTTCTTCACGACTTATACATGTTCCTGTAACTATGAGATTATGTAACTCCCGTTTACCGGAGGAACACTTTGGGTGCTACCAAACGTCACAACATAACTGGGTAATTATAAAGGAGCACTACAGGTGTCTCCAAAGGTACATGTTGGGTTGGCGTATTTCGAGATTAGGTTTTGTCACTCCGATTGTCGGAGAGGTATCTCTGGGCCCTCTCGGTAATGCACATCACTATAAGCCTTGCAAGCAATGTAGCTAAATGAGTTAGTTACGGAATGATGCATTACGTAACGAGTAAAGAGACTTGTCGGTAATGAGATTGAACTAGGTATTGAGATACCGACGATCGAATCTCGGGCAAGTAACATACCGATGACAAAGGGAACAACGTATGTTGTTATGCGGTTTGACCGATAAAGATCTTTGTAGAATATGTAGGAGCCAATATGAGCATCCAGGTTCCGCTATTGGTTATTGACCGAGAATAGTTCTAGGTCATGTCTACATAGTTCTCGAACCCGTAGGGTCCGCACGCTTAAGGTGTCGATGACATTTATATTATGAGTTTATGAGTTTTGATGTACCGGAGGAGTTCGGAGTCCCGGATGAGATCAGGGACATGACGAGGAGTCTCGAAATGGTAGAGACGTAAAGATCGATATATTGGACGACTATATTTGGAGTTCGGAAAGGTTCTGAGTGATTCGGGTATTTTTTGGAGTACCGGAGAGTTACGGGAATTCGCCGGGGAGTATATGGGCCTTATTGGGCCATACGGGAATAGAGGAGAGAGGCCGAAAGGAAGGAGGCGTGCAGCCCCCCTCTGGTCCGAATTGGACAAGGGGTGCGGCCCCCTTTTCCTTCCTCCTCTCCCCCTCTTTCCCCCTTCTCCTACTCCAACAAGGAAGGAGGGAGTCCTACTCCCGGTGGGAGTAGGACTCCCCTTGGCGCGCCCTTACTAGGCCGGCCGCCCCCTCCTCCCTTGCTCCTTTATATATGGGGGCAGGGGGGCACCGCTAGACACAACAATAATTGATCCCTTGGATCTCTTAGCCGTGTGCGGTGCCCCCCTCCACCATAATCCACCTCGATAATATCGTAGCGGTGCTGCGCCGTCGTGCTGACGGAACTCTTCCTCGACACTCGGCTGGATCGGAGTTCAAGGGACGTCATCGAGCTGAACGTGTGCTAAAACTCGGAGGTGCCGTAGTTTCGGTGCTTGATCGGTCGGGCCGTGAAGACGTACGACTACATCAACCGCGTTGTTCTAACGCTTCCTCATTCGGTCTACGAGGGTACGTGGACACACTCTCCCCTCTCATTGCTATGCATCACCATGATCTTGCGTGTGCGTAGGAATTTTTTTGAAATTACTACGTTCCCCAACAGTGGCATCCGAGCCTAGGTTTTATGCGTTGATGTTATATGCACGAGTAGAACACAAGTGAGTTGTGGGCGATACAAGTCATACTGCTTACCAGCATGTCATACTTTGGTTCAGCGGTATTGTTGGATGAAGCGGCCCAGACCGACATTACGCGTCCGCTTACGCGAGACTGGTTTTACCATCGTGCTTTGCACACAGGTGACTAGCGGGTGTCTGTTTCTCCAACTTTAGTTGAACCGAGTGTGGCTACGCCCGGTCCTTGCGAAGGTTAAAACAACACCAACTTGACGAACTATTGTTGTGGTTTTGATGCATAGGTAAGAACGGTTCTTTCTCAGCCCGTAGCAGCCACGTAAAACTTGCAACAACAAAGTAGAGGATGTCTAACTTGTTTTGTTGTGATGTGATATGGTCAAGTTGTGATGAGATATAAATTATTGTATGAGATGATCATGTTTTGTTGAAGTTATCGGCAACTGGCAGAAGCCTTATGGTTGTCTCTTTATTACATAAGATGCAACGCCAAATAATTGCTTTACTTTATCGCTATGCGATAGCAATAGTTGCAAGAGCAATAGTTGGCGAGACGACCATGTGACGACACATTGATATAGATCAAGATGATGGAGATCATGGTGTCATGCCGGTGATGATAGAGATCATGACAGTACTTTGGAGATGGAGATCAAAGGCGCAAGATGATCATGGCCATATCATGTCACATATTTTGATTGCATATGATGTTTATCTTTTATACATCCTATTTTGCTTAGTTTGACGGTAGCATTTTAAGATGATCTCTCACTAAAAATTATCAAGAAGTGTTCTCCCTGAGTATGCACCATTGCGAAAGTTCTTCGTGCTAAGACACGACGTGATGATCGGGTGTGATAGGCTCTACGTTCAAATATAACGGGTGCAAAATAGTTGCACACGCGGAATACTCAGGTTAAACTTGACGAGCCTAGCATATAACAGATATGGCCTCGGAACACGGAGACCGAAAGGTCGAGCGTGAATCATATAGTAGATATGATCAACATAGTGATGTTCACCATTGAAAACTAATCCATCTCACGTGATGATCGGACATGGTTTAGTTGATTTGGATCACGAGATGACTTAGATGACTAGAGAGATGTCTGTCTAAGTGGGAGTTCTTAAGTAATATGATTAATTGAACTTAAATTTATCATGAACTCAGTCCTGGTAGTATTTTGCAAATTATGTTGTAGATTAATAGCTCGCGTTATTGCTTTCATGTGTTTATATGTTCCTAGAGAAAACTGTGTTGAAAAATGTTAGTAGCAATGATGCGGATTGGATTCGTGATCGGAGGTTTATCGTCATTGCTGCACAGAAGAAGTATGTCCTTAATGCACCGCTAGGTGATAGACCTATTGCAGGAGCAGATGCAGACGTTATGAACGTTTGGCTAGCTCAATATGATGACTTCTTGATAGTTTAGTGCACCATGCTTAAGGGCTTAGAATCGGGACTTCAAAGACGTTTTGAATGTCATGGACCATATGAGATGTTCCAGGAGTTGATGTTAATATTTCCAGCAAATACCCAAGTTGAGAGATATGAAGTCTCCAACAAGTTCTATAGCTAAAAGATGGAGGAGAATCGCTCAACTAGTGAGCATGTGCTCAGATTGTCAGGGTACTTCAATCGCTTGAATCAAGTGGGAGTTAATCTTCCAGACAAGATAGTGATTGACAGAATTCTCCAGTCACCATCACTAAGTTACTAGAACTTCGTGATGAACTATAGTATGCAAGGGATGACGAAAACGATTCCCGAGCTCTTCGTGATGTTGAAATCAACGAAGGTAGAAATCAAGAAAGAGCATCAAGTGTTGATGATTGACAAGATCACTAGTTTCAATAAAAGGGTAAAGGGAAAGAAAGGGAACTTCAAGTAGAATGGCAAGCAAGTTGTCACTCCCGCGAAGGAGCCCAAAGCTGGACCAAAACCTGAAACTGAGTGATTACACTACAAAGGAAATGGTCACTGGAAGCGGAAATGCCCTGAATATTTGGTGGATAAGAAGGATGGCAAAGTGAACAAGGGTATATTTGATATACAGGTTATTGATGTGTGCCTTACTAGTGTTTATAGTAGCTCCTAAGTATTTGATACTTGTTCGGTTGCTAAGATTAGTAACTCAAAACAGGAGATACAAAATAAACAGAGACTAGTTGAAGGGGAAGTGACGATGAGTGTTGGAAGTAGTTCCAAGATTGATACGATCATCATCGCACACTCCCTATACTTTCGGGATTAGTGTTAAACCTAAATAAATGTTATTTGGCGTTTGCGTTGAGCATGAATATGATTTGATCATGTTTATTGCAATACGGTTATTCATTTAAAGTCAGCGAATAATTGTTGTTCTGTTTACATGAATAATACCTTCAAATGGTCATACACCCAATGAAAGTAGTTTGTTGGATCTTGATCGTAGTGATACAGATATTCATAATATTGATGCCAAAAGATGCAAAGTTAATAATGATAGTGCAACTTATTAGTGGCACTGCCGTTTGGGTCATATCGGTGTAAAGCGCATGAAGAAACTCCATAAAGATGGATTTTCGGAATCACTTGGTTGTGAATCATTTGATGCTTGCGAACCGTGCCTTTTGGGCAAGATGACTAAAACTACGTTCTCCGGAACAATGGAACAAGCTACAGACTTATTGAAAATAATACATACCAATGTACGCGATCCAATGAGTGTTGATGCTCGTGGCAGGTATCGTTATTTTCTGACCTTCACAAGATGATTTGAGCAGATATGGGTATATCTACTTGATGAAATATGGTGCGATCTATGATGTCTCTTACTGATTTACCACTATTGTTTTGGGGTTATGCATTAGAGACAACTGCATTCACGTTAAAAGGGTACCATCTAAATCCGTTGAGACGACACCATATGAATTGTAGTTTAGCAAGAAACCCAAGCTGTCGTTTCTTAAAGTTTGGGGCTGCGATGCTTATGTGAAAAAGTTTCATCCTGATAAGCTCAAACCCAAATCGGGCCGCTATTGGTTATTGACCGAGAATAGTTCTAGGTCATGTCTACATAGTTCTCGAACCCGTAGGGTCCGCACGCTTAAGGTTTCGACGACAGTTATATTATGAGTTTATGAGTTTTGATGTACCGAAGGAGTTCGGAGTCCCGGATGAGATCGGGGACATGACGAGGAGTCTCGAAATGGTCGAGACGTAAAGATCGATATATTGGACGACTATATTCGGAGTTCGGAAAGGTTCCGTGTGATTCGGGTATTTTTCGGAGTACCGGAGAGTTACGGGAATTCGCCAGGGAGTATATGGGCCTTATTGGGCCATACAGGAATAGAGGAGAGAGGCCCAAAGGACGGAGGCTCGCAGCCCCCCTCTGGTCCGAATTGGACAAGGGGTGCGGCCCCCTTTTCCTTCCTCCTCTCCCCCTCTTTCCCCCTTCTCCTACTCCAACAAGGAAGGAGGGAGTCCTACTCCCGGTGGGAGTAGGACTCCCCTTGGCGCGCCCCTACTAGGCCGGCCGCCCCCTCCCCCCTTGCTCCTTTATATACGGGGGCAGGGGGGCACCTCTAGACACAACAACAATTGATCCCTTGGATCTCTTAGCCGTGTGCGGTGCCCCCCTCCACCATAATCCACCTCGATAATATCGTAGCGGTGCTTAGGCGAAGCCCTGCGTCAGTAGTACATCAAGATCGTCACCACGCCGTCGTGCTGACGGAACTCTCCCTCGACACGCGGCTGGATCGGAGTTCGAGGGACGTCATCGAGCTGAACGTGTGCTAAAACTCGGAGGTGCCGTAGTTTCGGTGCTTGATTGGTCGGGCTGTGAAGACGTACGACTAGATCAACCGCGTTGTTCTAACGCTTCCGCTTTCAGTCTACGAGGGTACGTGGACACACTCTCCCCTCTCGTTGCTATGCATCACCATGATCTTGCGGGTGCGTAGGAATTTTTTTGAAATTACTACGTTCCCCAACAGTGTAACTTGTAATGTAAGGTAGGAAAGAATAGATACCGAGCCGGATACGTTTATGAACCGGCCTCGGGATTCTGTAGACCTACGGGCGTCAACCTATGTATATAAAGGGATGACCCGGCGGCGGTTTAAGGACAAGAAACAACAACTCGAGAGCCAGGCTACGCGTATTCGCTCCCTGGTTATCGAAACACCAGCAATTCCACCACAACTAGATCGTAGGCTTTTACCTTCACCGCAAGGGGCCGAACTAGTATAAACTCCCTGTGTCATTTGTACAGTTTAACCCCTTTAAGCTAATCTCATTGCGATGGCTCCACGACTAAGTCCTCACACTAGGACATCTGATGTGAAAATTCCACGACAGTTGGCGCCCACCGTGGGGCTATCACACGATGGTTCCAAGTTCTTAGATGGCAATTTTGAAGGACTCAAGGGATACGCAATGGGCCGGATGACCAAGAGTCGTCGTGGCAAGCTCTACATCGACAATGCAGGCTGGGGCCCCGACGCTGACTCAATGGAGTACGAGTACCGGGTCCCCTTCGGAGGGATTCATGTCTTCATTGGCAAGATCAGCGAACCGGGCCCTGAGCCGGACATCTGTGCCGACCTCATCGAGACGGCTCGACGTGCGAGAACCGCCCGAGTTCAACCCACCATGAAGCGTGCTTTCGTAGGATTCATCAATGGTGCAGAATCTGAACCGGTGTAGAACGGTGAGACAGTTGTCTATTTAGATGGCGAGTCATCCACCGGTGAGACTGAGCACTATACAAACTGCCAGATCGCCGGTTTGGGGGTTGTTCCTATAGCGACAGTATTCCGGACCCCCTTGAGCCGCCAAATCGGGTTGCGATCTTCATGGCTGGTACGCAGCCCACGCAGCACTCCTCAGCTGCGGCGGCAATGATTTCCGGATCGGCAGCCCGGGCAGGAGGCCCCGCGCGCCCACCGGCTCAAGTCCTGTCCGGGTTATTGGACGCCTTAACAACATTGTTGACCATAGAGGTTAACCCGAATAATCAAGATCGGCATAATGCGGAGGTCACGAAACTGCGAGATCAGATAGCTCAGGCCAAGGAGGACATGGCGGCTGAGGAAACCAGGATGGCTGAGGAGCGGGCCGCTTTGGATGCTCAGGCACAACGGATTCAGTCGAAAAATTACCGGCTCATCCTAGATCAGAACGCTTCAAATGACGTGATGAGGAGGAGGCATCGGTCTCGTCTACCACCGGTTTATGAAGCAATGAATCTCTTTAACACGCTAGGAGCGGGAACCAGTAACCCGACAGCGGTAAATCGGGTTGAAGCACCTAGGACAGGAGCGCCGGATCAGCCACGGACGACGAACCCACCTCGACAGAACCATGACCCGCCTCAATACATGTCAACAGCACCGAGTCACTTTTCTACCCCTTTGGATAACATGATCACTGCGGCATCGCGATTGGCAGCTATTCCAATGGAGGGTGAGTCTCCAGCAGCGGTTGAGACACGGCGGGCCAGAGATCTCCTTCAAACGGCTTTGGTTCAGCAATAGGCTTATTCATATAGTCGAGACAGGATTCATTCAACCCCTCACCCGAGCCGGAGTTACAGTAGGCATATCGAGGAGTCGGTCGTGTCTAGCAGTGGACGGAACCATAATCCGCCCCGTAGGCCTAACCCGGTAGGAGGGGAAGCTAATGCTCAGGACATAGTGGACCAGGGCAGAGCGCGTCGAGAAGCTGAGTTAGCTGCGCAGTATGCGGCACGTCAGCCTACTCTGGTTCGTGCAACAACTTCAGTGGAGCCAGGTGTGACCTTTAGAAATTGGGTGCACTGTGTTTAGTTCCGGCCTTGTGCAATGAGCGTTTGCCCAAGGATTTCAAGGTTCCTCGCAAGGTGCCTAACTATATAGCCGATTTATCTCCTGAGGCGTGGGTTGAGAGTTATGAGATGGCCATGGAGCTGCTGGATGTTAGTGAAGCTGCGTGTGCTAAGTATTTCCCCCTGATGATGGAAGGAACGGCCCAGACTTGGTTAAAGGGGCTCCCAGCTAACTCCATTGGATCATGGGCCGAGTTAAAGGCCTGGTTTATCCAGAATTTTAAAGACACATGCAAGCAACCCATGTCAATTGTGGACTTGGCCGCCTGTGTCCAAGAAGAAAGGTGAATCGACGACTCATTGGGTGCGCCGGAACTCAGCGATTCTGCACTCGTCTGATCGTATCAATGCTGATTCTGCGGTCTTAACGCTAGAAGGTGATACATCTCCAACGTATCTATAATTTTTTATTGCTCCATGCTACTTTATCTACTGTTTTAGGCAATATTGGGCTTTATTATCCACTTTTATATTATTTTTGGGACTAACCTATTAACTGGAGGCCCAGCCCAGATTTGCTGTTTTATGCCTATTTCTGTGTTTCGAGGAAAAGGAATATCAGACGGAGTCAAAACGGAACGAAATCAACTGGAGAAGTTAATTTTGGAAGGAAACCAATCTGATGGGCTTGGAGTGCACGCCAAGGGAGTCCCAGGCTGCCCACGAGGGTGGAGGGCGCGCCCCCTACCTCGTGAGCAGCCCGGAGGTCCACCGACGTACCCCCTGCACCCATATATACCTACGTACCCTAAAACTTCCAGAACAGAAGATAGATCGGGAGTTCCGCCGCTGCAAGCCTCTGTAGCCACCAAAAACCAATCGGGACCCTATTCCGGCACCCTGCCGGAGGGGGATCCCATCACCGGAGGCCATCTTCATCATCCCGGCGCTATCCATGACGAGGAGGGAGTAGTTCACCCTCGGGGCTGAGGGTATGTACCAGTAGCTATGTGTTTGATCTCTCTCTCTCTCGTGTTCTCTCCCGTGTTCCTTAATGGCACGATCTTGATGTATCCCGAGCTTTGCTATTGTAGTTGGATCTTATGATGTTTCTCCCCCTCTACTCTCTTGTGATGAATTGAGTTTCCCCTTTTGAAGTTATCTTATTGGATTGAGTCTTTTATGAACACTTGATGTATGTGTTGCGTGGGATAACCGTGGTGACAATGGGTTATTCTATTGATCCACTTGATGTATGTTTTGGTGATCAACTTGCGGGTTTCGTGACACTTGGGAACCTATGCATAGGGGTTGGCACACGTTCTTGACTCTCCGGTAGAAACTTTGGGGCACTCTTTGAAGTACTTTTATGTTGGTTGGATGAATCTGAGATTGTGTGATGCATATCGTATAATCATGCCCATGGATACTTGAGGTGACAATGGAGTATCTAGGTGACATTAGGGTTTTGGTTGATTTGTATCTTAAGGTGTTATTCTAGTATGAACTCTTTTATAGATCGATCCGAAAGAATAGCTTTGTGGTGGTTTCGTACCCGACCATAATCTCTACGTTTGTTCTCCGCTATTTGTGGCTTTGGAGTGACTCTTTGTTGCATGTTGAGGGCTTGTCATATGTTCTATCTATGTTATTATTGTTGAGAGAACTTACACTAGTGAAAGTATGAACCCTAGGCCTTGTTTCCTACCATTGCAATACCATTTACGCTCACTTTTATCATTAGTTACCTTGCTGTTTTTATTATTTCAGATTACAAAAACCTATATCTACTATCTATTTTGCACTTGTATCACCATCTCTTCGCCGAACTAGTGCACCTATAGAATCTACCATTGTATTGGGTGTGTTGGGGACACAAGAGACTTTTTGTTATTTGGTTGCAGGGTTGCTTGAGAGAGACCATCTTCATCCTACACCTCCTATGGATTGATAAACCTTAGGTCATCCACTTGAGGGAAATTTGCTACTGTCCTACAAACCTGTGCACTTGCAGGCCCAATAATGTCTACAAGAAGAAGGTTGTGTAGTAGACATCAAGCTCTTTTCTGGCGCCGTTGCCGGGGAGGCTAGGTAAGTGAAGGTATATCTTTAGATCTTGCAATTGAATCTTTTTTTTCTTGTTTTAGTACTAGTCTAGTTTATAAAAGAAAACTACAAAAAATTGGAATTGAGTTTATCTCATACGCTTCACCTTTTTAATATCTTTCGTGAGTATGATGGGAAGGAAAATTGTGCTCAAGTGCTAGAAGAAGAATTACATAGAATTCTTGGCTTAAAATATGTGAATGATGAGCATGATTGCAATGTTGTTAGTATGAATTACTTGAATATCAATGATGCTAATGATATGCAAAGCCACAAGCTTGGGGAAGCTATGTTTGATGAAGATGATATTTTTTGTCCCCCAAGTTTTGGTGAGCAAATTTACTATGATGAAAGCATGCCTCCTATCTATGATGATTATTGTGATGATACATATGCTATAAAGAAGAAGTTTGCTTATGTGGAGAGTAGAAAATTTTCTATGCTTGTAGATCATGAAAATAATGCTTTAGGTGCTGGTTATATTGTTGAATTCATTCATGATGCTACTGAAAATTATTATGAGAGAGGAACATATGCTTGTAGGAATTGCGATAATATCAAGTTTCCTCTCTATGTGCTTAAATTCTTAAATCTATGCTTGTTTTACCTTCCTATGCAAGTTGATTATTGTTCCCATAAGTTGTTTGCTCACAAAATCCCTATGCATAGGAAGTGGGTTAGACTTAAATGTGCTAGTCATATGCTTCATGATGCTCCCGTTATGTTTCCTAGGCCTTGTTTCCTATCATTGCAATACTGTTTACGCTCACTTTTATCATTAGTTACCTTGCTGTTTCTATTATTTCAGATTACAAAAACCTATATCTACTATCTATTTTGCACTTGTATCACCATCTCTTCGCCGAACTAGTGCACCTATACAATCTATCATTGTATTGAGTATGTTGGGGACACAAGAGACTCTTTGTTATTTGGTTGCAGGGTTGCTTGAGAGAGACCATCTTCATCCTACGCCTCCTACGGATTGATAAACCTTAGGTCATCCACTTGAGGGAAATTTGCTACTGTCCTACAAACCTGTGCACTTGCAGGCCCAACAATGTCTACAAGAAGAAGGTTGTGTAGTAGACATCAGAAGGAAATTATCGTTTCAAGCCCCTGAAGCTGAAACTAGGGCAGCTTAAATGTCATTGTAATGACACGGGGACACTCATGGCGGCCTTGGTTAAATACGCTGACTCTGATGGTACCAAGGACCCCGAGTCTAATGATGAAAAGCCGGGGAAGGGAAAGAGGAGCAGCAACGCCAAGGGGCAGCAGCTTAATCCGGCAAATCAAGGAGGCAATGGTAAGCGTAAAGCTGAGAATAATTTTGATTTTGTGGCTAACACCAATGCGCAGAATAATAGTCAACGCCGTAAGGGTAAACCGCCCCCACAGACCGGACAGTCAGGCATCAATCTTGGGCAACTATTAAATCAGCCCTGCCCAAGACACAGGACGAAGGAAAGGTTGTCCGGACACCTCTGGAAAGATTGCTTCATCATGAAGGAGTTCAAAAATTCGAATTTTTACCAGGATGGTCAGGGACCGGGAGGCGGTTCAGGATCCGGTTTCCATGGACCGTGTTATGGTAGAGGCAGTTCAAGCTCACGATGCGAAGGTAATCCGGGCAATCAAAACAACCAGGGTGGTTACAACCAGCAGAATAATCAGGGAAATCAGCAACAGTCGGGTTATCAGAGCCACTCGAAGCAGTTGAACACTGGGCAGTATCATGTCTTCACCACTAGCTTATGCAAGCGTGATCAGAAGCTTCATAAGAGGGCAGTAAATTCGGTTGAACCGGCAGTCCCACATTATTTGCGTTGGTATGAACAACCCATCATATGGAGCCGAGAGGATCACCCGCCACCACTATAAAAAAAAGACACATCTGTGACATTTTGGGCCGAAAGAATTTTTTTTGTCATACATATGACACTTCTATGACGATAATTGTGACAAAACCCGGTATCATCATAGATGTGGTGGGCTCCTACTTCTATGACAAAAAATCATGACCGAAAATGGGATTTTTGTCCTGGGCGGGCCGGAGACGCAGCTGCATGACATTCTTTGGGCCGTCCATGAAGGAAAAAACCGTGGTAGAAGCAAGGGGGAGGAAAATTTCGGGGAGTTGCCGGTTACGGTGGGAGAGTGATGCGCGTTTCTCTCGTACAGGTACACGCATGTGTGCGAGGCGTTGGCTCTAACTGAACCCGAGCGAGTCGTTGGGCTCTAACTGAACCCGAGCGATTGCACTGCAGGCTACGCGTTACTGAACCCGAGCGATCGATCGATGGCTGTTAACTGAACCCGATGGAGCGATTCCTTCGCTACTGCTACTAATTGAAGCCAATCGATTGGATGAACAGTGAGTGTTGTGGGGGGGGGGGTGGATGAATAGTGAGCGGTAGCGTTGCCTCTGGATGAATAGGAACCCGTGGTGTGGAGGGCTGGATGAACAGTAGACGGTGGAGGGGTGGCCGTGGAGTGGTGGTTGAACAGGACCCTGTGGTGTGGAGGGCTGGATGAACAGTAGACGGTGGAGGGGTGCCCGTAGAGGGGTGGTTGAACAGTAGCCGGTGGAGTAGCGCGCGGTGGAGGCTGGATGAATAGGAGCCCGTGGAGGCTGGAGGAGGTCGATGGTAGCCCGTGGATGCTGGAGGAGGTCGACGGTGGAGATGAACAGTATCCCGTGGAGTCCCGTTTTGCGGTACGCCACACCCCTCCCGATGAACAGGACCCCCGTTTCGACCGTAGGAGGTCCGTTTCGTTCGTTTTGCGGTACGCCACACCCCTCCCGATCAACAGGACCCCCGTTTCGACCGTAGGAGGCCTGTTTCCTCCGTTTTGCGGTACGCCACACCCCTCCCAATCAATAGGACCCCCGTTTCGACCGTAGGAGGTCCGTTTCCTCCGTTCTGCGGTACGCCAGGCCTCATTTCCATCGCCTGTTCCGTCCAAGCCGGTTGGCTCCCATGCGTTCCGTTGCCTCCCGATGAACACGACGCATTCCGTTGCCTCCCCATGAACACGACGCATTCCGTTGCCTCCCCATGAACATGACGCATTCCGTTGCCTCCCCATGAACACGACGCATTCTGTTGCCTCCCCATGAACACGAGCCCTCGCCGTACGTATGCGCGACTAGGCGTTCGAGACCCCGCCCGTATGTACACATACGTGACCATATTTTCTTTCTTGCACCCTGGCCGTTGTACGTACGTGTACATGCTACGTGCGCGCCTCTACTACGACACGTGCGTGCCTCTACTACGACACGTGCGCGCCTCTACATCGGCCAGTATGTACATACACATTCGTGACCAGGATGACAACGCTACGTACACTTCGACCAAGTGGGTCCCGACTGTCAGTCACTTCCTTGCCTGCGAAGATGTAGCTGGTGGGTCCCAGCAGTCAGGGGGGCGAATCATTTTTTTTTGCCCGGACGCACTTCCTTGCGTGCGAAGGTGTAGCTGCTGGGTCCCAGTAGTCAGGGGGGGCGAATCGTTTTTTTGCCCAGATGCACTTCCTTGCGTGCGAAGGTGTAGCTGCTGGGTCCCAGCAGTCAGGGGAGCGAATCGTTTTTTTTGCCCGGACACACTTCCTTGCGTGCGAAGGTGTAGCTGGTGGGTCCTAGCAGTCGGGGGGCGAATCGTTTTTTTCGGACGCACTTCCTTGCGTGCGAAGATGTAGCTGGCGGGTCCCAGCAGTCAGGGGGGCGAATCGTTTTTTTTCGGACGCACTTTCTTGCGTGCGAAGATGTAGCTTGTGGGTCCCAGCAGTCAGGGGGCGAATCATTTTTTTCGCGAAATACGCTGGCCCGTCCGGCGGGTCCCCGCTGTCAGGTGGAGGAATAATTATTTTGTGCATAATAAGGAGGCACTTCCTTGCGGCTGCCGTGGACCCAGCTGTCAGCCTCTCCACGTACAGTCCACGTCCGATGGAAGTCGTGCCTTGACCACACTGCGCCGAGAGCACCATGGCGGTGGACGACGGCGAGGCCTAGGAAGGGGACGACGCGGAGCCGGGGAAGACGCGGTAGTGGATGCACACGCGGAGAGGAGTACGAGGGTTCACTGGTTCGGCTGCGCTGCCATCGCCGCAGAATAACAGGGGGTGTGGGTGAGTGGAGGGATGGCCTGGCCAGCGGTGGGAGTAGTAGGGGGCAGTGAGGCCTCTGCGGCAGCACAGCCGACCACGGGAGGCAGGAGCAGGCGGCACGACCAGCGCTGCTTTGGGCGGCTAGAGCAAGAAGACCAGAGGTTGAAGAAGCACGACGGTCGTTGGATGGACATCGTACGGTCACTGCAGCTAGAATCGTCTATATTGACTAAGTTGACAAAGCCCTTGGTATGTCAACTTAGTAGGCCCACAGGTCAGCTTCGGAAACGGTGCGCCCCAGATGTCAGGGGGATGAATCATTTTTTGGGCGGGTGAAGCTAGAATATCCGAGATTGAAGAAGAAGCATGGCATCCGTTGGATGGACATCCAACGGCCACTGCTGCTAGAACCGTGTGTTGACTATAAGTTGCCAAAGCCTTGCATACCCGTCAACTCTGTTCTTTTTAGGGGACGCGTCAACTTAGTAAGGCCAGAAGTGTGTGACAGAGAACTTATAGCCCATTTGAGATTTGTAAGAATGTGTAGCCCATTTTTGAATTCTAATGGAATTTACTACAGCCCATTTACAGTTTGTTAAAAGTACAGCCCATTTCAACCAACCGTTCAAAACAAAATTCAATAAAATTTTCCACATTTTGATGGGATCCGAATATTTTTATCCTGAAATTTTAGTCAGATTAAATACAATTTCAATATAAATTTATATTGGGTAAAAATCCAACGAAACATTCCGCTCGCAACAATTAATGAAATTAAAATTTTCAGTATTCCAAAATAATATTTTATAAAGTAATCATTGTTTGGTGCATTTTTTTATAGTTACTACCCAGTTTTTATAATTACATCCCATTTATTATTTCTTAAAGCCCATTTTCTTATTAAGCCTAATGCATCCCTCCTAGGAAAGATTTGCAGCCCAGCGGGGCGGAGAATAACAACTTGACCTTGCCTGGGTATTCCTAAAAAAAAGTATAGCTGGGCTAGCCATTTTAGCCTTGAAAAAAATTAATATCTAGGTTGGATATCTGGCCTGGGCTAGACGGGCCACAGCCCGCCCAGTTAATACCTGCAGTGATGTTTTCATTGTTGTTCAGATGAGAAAAATTAATATCTGGGGTAAACATCAAAAAACTCTGCAGTGCTCACACCTCAAAAACACAAATACTGCTCGAGCTGCTTGGTCCCAGCTGTCGGCCGCTTCTTGTGCAATTCTCTCGTTTATTGACTACTCCCTCCTTTCCGGTTTATAATGCTCAATTCAAAAATCTCACCAATCAAGGTAGATGGCGAGTGGTGGGATAATTTTTCTAGTTTTGCAAAAGCACCTAATTAATGCTCTTGTTATCCTCAAAAAATTATGTTTATCAATGCATTAATTGCAATGCATGCATGCATAAAGTACATGCATTGGTCAATTTTCTCTTAATACTTGCATGCAATGATTTAATGCACCTTGGAATCTGAACATGTGATGGAAAACAACCAAATTGAGCCTTATAAAATGGAAAAACTAAAATTTTGAGATAAGCCCTATAAACCGAAAAGGAGGGAGTACATAGGAAGACAATGGTGTGGGACCGTGATGTCAGGAAACCAGGAGGAAGGAAAATAAATTATAGTTATATATATATATATATATATATATATATATATATATATATATATATAATAAGGAGGCACTTGCGTATAGTGAGGCTATGGACCTGGTGGGTCCCCATTGTCATCCTATCCAAGTAAAGTGATCTCCTCGCCCCCGCGCGCTTTCCGCACAAAACAGTCAGCGTCGGCCGCCCCACTTCCCGGTGCAGGCAATTGCTCCGCCTTCAAATGACACAAGTGTCGTCCGTCCGTCCATCTGCCACACACATTAATGATACGCGATTGCCGAGGCGGCTACTCCAGCGGCACACGTCTGTCCCTCCGCCCGCCCACCATTGCTATATAAACTGATGCGCCGACCATAGCCGCAGTCATCCGCATCCGTTGCCTTTCTCCTGTCCACACCACTACTGCCCACCATGGCTTCCTCGCGCTCCAGCGCTCTTCGGGATGGGCGGACGATGGACCACAAGGAGATAGCAGCCATTGCTGCCGACCGGCTGGCCGGCAGGCAGCCGGAGGACGACGATGTCCCAATGTAGAACATGGTAGTTGATGATCCGGCGCCAACCCCCTCCTCCACGCCATCCTCGTCGGTGCATTGCACCATGACCATCGGCAAGGCCCGTGCCCAATATATGGACAGGGTGAGGCAGATGCGTGAGGAGCAGTTCCGGGAGGCGTAGGCCGCCGCCTCCTACAACCACCATCTCCTGCAGGAGCACTTGTAGGCGGAGGAGGAGATCACCGCGGAGCGTGCGGAGCAGGACGCGCTGCTCGACTCGTACCGCTCCGCCCGCAAGGACCGCCTCGAGCGCTGGCGGTACCGCATGCGGGTGGCGGAGGATGCAGCCGCCTACAAAGAGGCTAGCAAAGAGGGTGATGAAGTGGGCGAGGCGCTGTTTGGCGAGACCGAGGACGAGGCAGAGGACAATGTCGGCTCCGATGAGTCCCCGCTCCGCTGGCGTCGATGACGCCCTGCTCCGCCGATGCTTCGCGGCGCCACCAACGAGGCAGAGGACACCGCCGGCTCCGCCGAGGCCCCGCCCTGCCAACAACAAGGCAGAGGACATCGCCGGCTCAGCCGAGGCCCCACCGTGCCGGCAACGTGGGGGAGGATTTCCACCGCTCCGCTGAGGCGCCACCCACCGGCAATGAGATAGAGGCATCGCCGGCTCCGCCGAGGCCCCGCCCCGCTGCCAATGAGGAAGAGTAGAACACGGTAGGTCGCCGCCGCTCGGGTCCAAGTAAGGCCACCGCTGCTACCCTCCGGTTGAAGCCAAGCTAGGCGGGTTGACCATTGACGGCTGGTTAGCTTCTTGGCGGCGACGTGGAGTCGGAGAGTTGTGCTGGAGAAGAACGCTGCTTCTACTTAACTGCTGGTGCAGTTGGCTGACTGACACGTGGACCCAACAGGCCACATGTCAGTTACGCAACTGCACCTGCAGTTAAGTCACTGAAGCTTCTGTTTGGCTCAGCGGGACACATGTGGGTAGCTTCGGTTAATTAATTATACCTCCAGCGCACCTCTTTTAGTTTTTTTTCGAAAAGGAGGATGGCCCCCGGCCTCTGCATCTGGGAGATGCATGCGGCCACAAACACCCCTTTTTAGTTCAAGAATGTATGAAATGTAATGAAATCCGGCATGTTTATATGAAATCTGACTGTGTATGAATGAATTTATTTCGATTAGTTCGAATTCCTGTATCACTGGCATTGGATGAACATGCAAAACAATACGTACTAGCATTATTCCCAGGGTGATCACCACGTTTGCAGCAGTTTCACATGTACTCCCTCCGGTCCTTTCTAGTCTGCATACAAGTTTTGTCTGCAGTCAAAGTATCTCTACTTTGACCAATCTTATACAAAAAAGTATGCACTTTCACAATGTGCAAAGTAAGAAGGTATAGAAGGAGTACAAAGAGTTTGAGCAACTTTTTAGCGTTTCTATACATTGCAATCAAACACATAGGCCTGGCAATTCATAGAGAACATTCAAAACAATCGATGATTATGCATCTCAGCGACTCACCTGTCAGAGGCAATATTTACTTCACAACTAAAGAATAAAGAAAAAATTGATCACCGCTGCTGACAGCAAAGGGCGTCCCATTCGAAAATATCAAACGCATATCTTGCTAAAATCAATCAGCAAAATTTGACAAGGTTGTTTGCTAAAATATCAAATGCCTACGATTGTGGAATGGGCAGGGTTTGCCATCTGTTTGGACATTGACATGGCA
The DNA here is from genome assembly GCA_963921465.1 of Triticum timopheevii. Lineage (NCBI taxonomy): Eukaryota > Viridiplantae > Streptophyta > Magnoliopsida > Poales > Poaceae > Triticum > Triticum timopheevii. The sequence continues at coordinate 115,562,039 of OY997270.1, forward strand.
CCTCGCGCTAAATAAAACAATTGTTCTTTTTCTATAGTTCCACCAAAATCAACCAAATTCGCGCGTAGCTTGTATGATTTCGCCCTTATATGTTGCAACGCCTTGAACTTATGGGCACCTCCTTTCTTGTGGTGGAAATGAATGATTCGATGTATTCATGAACATTTTGTGCAGTTCCCTTGAAATCAAGCTGAGCACCCCTGTTTGCACAAATATAAAAAAGTGATTAGTATAAAGCAAACTGTACTATGAATTGACAGTTTCAACAGGCACATACATATTCCATGTAGAGCACGCTTTTAGAAAAATGGAACTCACCAGAAAGAATCCTAGAACAACATTGTACTCGCGCATCACAAAAAAAAATGGAGATTTGTCAGTCCTTCTGAGCTGAAGTTAGTTTGGTCTTGTGGGGAGTAATGTAACCATCCTTCAACTGCTCCTTCTGATGAGAACATAGACAATGCTTCTTCATCCTGGCATAATCGGAACTAGCCACTTCACGTACTCCATATTCTTCTTCAGAGGAAGATGATCCTGTTGTGCAAAGACAAGAGGACTACTAAATGCCAGCATTCATGTTTGCTCGAAAAAAAGGAAAGGAAATATTTAAAACAACACAGATGAAACACTTCCCAAGGACAATACCACTTTTTCATGACAGTATCTAAACAGTAGCACAACACCAATAGAGATGACAAAGCTCAATCATATGGATGAAATCAGTGGGTGAGTACCAACCTTTGTCAGGAGGCTGATTGTGTAGAGCATACAGATGAAGCACTTCTCGGGAACCATCTGTTGCTATCTACGGGGGTGGCCATGCTTACTATATACTCCTCGATTAGTTTAATGTTTCCAACATCCTCTTGTGCAGTTCCACTAAAATATATGGTATCTTCAAAGAAGATCCCTGTTTGCACAAGTAGAGATAATTACGTATGGCATCAAATCAGTGGAAAAACAATTGCTCGTTCCAGCCATAGCAATAAATTAAGATGCAAAACTATATCATTACTTGTGTCATCACAGTTCCAGTGCTTCATTACAGCACTGGGAGTTGATTTTTATTTTTTCTTCCGCTTGTTCTTCCCCGTCATCACTTGGTTCAATAATAGACAAGCTTCGCCTTCAATGTAAGATTTGGCATGTCAATTAGGGAGCACAAGTATAGTACTAAACTTAATTTTCTGATGAAAGTGGCAAAATACAGGCCAACAGTTGTGAAATATCCTTATCTTACCTCAATGGGATATTATGGTGCACATACAGATTGGAAGTCTTGTCTCCATTTGTGCAGTTCACTAAAATCAAGCAACATTATCGTACAAGTAGCACAACATATGAAAGCACACTACAGAATCATGTGAAAGAAGGCTAGTACTGACCTCTCATGATGTGGAATTCAAACAACTCACAAGAAGAAGATCTGAACCAAATTCGCCTTAACGGATAGGAAGTAAGATCTCCTCTTGTGCAGTTCCACTAAGATCAAGCAATCAAGCAACGTTGTTAGTGTGACATTTTGGTTGAACTGCACAAAACACTCTTAAAACAAAAGCATTTTGTGCAGTGCAACAAAAGGTCACAATGGCAACGAGGTGAAGTATATAACCCTGTTTACACAGAGGTGCAAAGGAAACAATTAGTGGTCAATAATGGTGGATGTCACAAAAGCCAACAAAAAGAAGCATCTACCTTATCTAAATGGGAAAGAAAGCAAGACAGTAGCATTTCTCAAACGGTGGCATTGATTAATATTAACATAGAGATTATATTAACAATAAAATTCGTTAAACATGTAATTTGCTTTTAACTGTGGCATTGCATCAATTTTCCAGCGGCATTATTAGAGGGTGTTTGTTTACAGGGACATTTTGGTGTAGGGACTAAAAAAACTCCATGTCAGTCACATCTAAACCAAACAGGAGGGACTTTTCGGGGCTAAAAGTGGGCATTTGGGACTAAAGAAAGAAGACCCCGAGAGAGCCTTTTTGGGACTTTTTCCAACAGTTGCCCCTGTCATGCATCGCACCTTGTTTCTATTAGTTCATTAGTAGGGGTAACATGGTCTTTTATCATGTCATTTAATAACCTCTAGTCCATGTTTAGTCCCTGGAACCAAGCAGGTAGGGACTAGGGAGTTTTTAACCAAACAGGGCCATAGATTAACAACAGCTAATGAGTTGCACGAGACAGTGGACGCACCAGCACCATGTGCATCTACCCATGTACTGTGGTCATGCACAGTCTGTTGCAACAAAGAACAAACAACCAAGGAGCATATTTGTGTTGGTCCCAGTTTTGTTATCTTTAGACACCTTTCCTTATGTGAGCGCAGCAAATCTAGTCCTGCTCAAACTCTACAGCCTTGTCCCTTCCTTTCATTTTTGAACTAGTACTTTCGCCCCTTCCTTTCCTCTTTGAACCACGTCCTAGATTTATGCGATTCAACTTTCTCCACTACTTTCCCTCATTCCTTTCCTCTTTGAACCACGTCCTAGATTCATGCTATACAACTTTCCCCTTCATTTCCTCTTTGAACCACGTCCTAGATTCATGCTATACACAACTTTTCCCACTACTTTCCCCCACTCCTTTCCTCTTTGAACCACGTCCTAGATTCATGGTATACATGCAGCTAGAGCAATGCATGTGGAGTAAGTAAAATATACCTTAAGGTTCTTCGGGCGTGGTTCGGTGGGCGACGGGACGGCGGCGAAGAAGAAGGGGTCGGAGGCCTTCCCGCGTCGCCGCTGGGTGGAAAGTGAACAGCAGCGCCGGTAGTGGATTCCCTCCCTCGCCGACGGCGACAGCGTTAAGCCTCCTTCCCTTCCCGGCGGACGGATCCTGCCGGCTCTTTGAGCAGCAGTGAGGGGAGAGAGAGGCCAACGAAGTCTTGTTTAGATCTGGAGAGGGAGAGAGAGTGTGAAGAGAGCAACTACAAGCGCTGAGGATCCAGCGGGAGAGGGTGAGAGAGTGTGAAGAGAGCAACTACAAGCACTGAGGCTCCAGCGTGTATATATATACTGGAGAGAGAGTGTGAAGCGTGCAAACCATAGAAAACATTTTGACCAGTCAAAGAATCCTCCTGGCAAAAATTATGCTCAAGTGTAGTTATCGAACCCGAGACCTCAAGTTTGATGAGCGAACAGGCTAACCAGCTACACAACCCTCCCGTTATGTTCAACGAGAGGAAAATAACCTTTTATACATTCCTGCATTCGTGTGACAGGCATGCCGTGTTTTTGTGTGTGTGTGTGTGTGTGTGTGTGGGAGTCATTAGGATTTCAATCATAATCGTGTCATGTGGCTTTGGTGGTAAGACTATCCACAATGGTGCAGAAATAATGCAGCCTTAGTCACCTTACCTCTCTCCACGTAGTACGTTGGGTCCCACCAGTCAGAGGGTGAAACAAACAAATTAATAAGAAAAATTAAAAGCGCCAGCGGTGTATCTTACTACCTCACACATCTCGCTACTGCTTGGGAACACTGTCCAATTGATCCCTCTGTTTGCTCACGTACTATTTTAAGTGAATCCTTATTATAACATGCACACAAATTTTGGGCACTTGTATTCGACTTAAGTCAGTGTGCCACCGTATCTCGTATACTTACTACTCCCTCCGTCTAGGTGTAATAAGTCACGTTAGAAGGTGCAACAGGACAAAGGTGCGTGCGTGTGCATGTGTGTGTTTAACAGCATGTGTGTGTTAGAGAGTGCGACAGATCGACCTACTCCTACAGAGATATGGTGTGTAGTGTACGATTTTAGCCGCGAGAGTCGGTGCATCCTCTCGTTTCTGGGCGTGTCCAGTAGGGACATGCGGACAGCTGCCACGCCCGCTCCTGACCAGCCTGGCCCACCCAAAGCCCCTCCACCACCCGCGCGCGCTTCCCGCCTGAAACGGTCAGCGCCACTCCAAAGAATTGGTGCCGCATTCATGCCTGGGTAGAGCGGACGCGACCTCTCACTGGCGCAAGAGTGATGATTGCTTCGTCCGTCCGACTTACTGCTGGGTCTATGTGATTTGACGGCTCATTGGTCTTTATTACTGAGGTGGTAGGACTGCTGGATGTCCCACGCTTTCGGCGAAAGGAGGTAGTAGATTACAATTTTCTCCATTCTTACAGCGGAGGAGTGCAAGAGAAGTGAAAACATGCAGGCTCAGTGATTACATGGCCCACCTCACACTATCACCGTGCGGCACCTAACTCTTTACATTGTACTCCCTCTGTTACTAAATATTACTAGATGAGTCCCCGCTCGTTGCCGCGGAACAGCGGTATATCTCTCTGCGCAAAATTATCGATTTCATAGAACTAAAAAAAAATCTATAACCGCATGACAAATGTGGTAGCCAAACTAAATAAACTCCCATCATCATTTAGATCATCCCACATAACAAAAAAAGATCAGCCAACTCCTACTGCATAATGGGATTATATTTTTCTTTTTGACATGTTAATGGGACTTAAAAGCTCACTTACATGCATGCTACTGGTGCATGCTTGCATGCAGACATGTTGATGTGATTTAAAACCCACTCACATGCATGTGCCACGGTATTTCTGCATGCTAGCATGTGGCTTAGTGCTGAGCCTCTCAACGTCTAGATCAGACGGCTATTATGACTGATTTACTTCATCTAACGGCTACATCAATTTTGATGATGTGGCTCAAGGAGAGGATAGAGAATTCCTACTAGTGGGGGCTAGCTATTACTAGTAGATAAGTCTTTGTAGAGATTCCACTAGGTGAACTACATACGGAACAAAATGAATGAATCTGCACTTGAAATGCATCTATATACATCTGCATGTGGTTAATGGTGAAATCTCTACAAAGACTTATATTTAGGAACGGAGGAAGTACTAGTATAGTACTAGTACGTATTGTAATTTATCAGCGAGATAAATTTGTACAATGCTATGAAGCTTCCAGCTCCTGTTACATGTATCTTGCATCCAAGGTTGCCCGTTGCAACATTTCATCAAATTCAAAGGAGACTAACATGCATGCTATTGCATCTCAATGGTTGACAGATCATAGCAAATATGTACTCCCTCCGTTCCAAAATAAGTGTCTCAACTTTGTGCAAACTTTAGTACAAAGTTGTACTACTACTAAAGTTGACACTTATTTTGGAACAGAGGCAGCTAAAGAAAAAAACGATCCATGCAGTCCCTAGCCCTTGAACCGTGAACCCTGACCAGGCTTCAATTTGCTGGCAATGTTCGAGCTTCCTAATAAATGAAGGTTGCAACCTTTTGACCATCGGATCATTTTGTGCAGTTTCAGCAAAATCGAGATGAGCATCCCTGTGGCAAAGAAATTGAAGAAGCGTGATTAGAATAAGATTACTAGGACTAGTTGATGAGACATAAACTCATCACAAATACAATACGTAGAAGCCAGTAGAGGTATTAGGTATGTGCGGGGCAAAGAAGTAGAGAAAAATCCACAGGGAGTGATGTGGGCAGCTGGAGCAATGGTGCAAGCCGGCTGTAAAGGGAGTTGTACCTGAGGGACGTAGCTCGACCTTGAGGAGGGCGGCGGGAGGCGGCAACTACCCACGTCGCGGCAGTGAGCAAGGGACGAAGGCAACCTCACCGGCTTTGTGAGAGAGAACGGCGGGGACCCCTGATCGGGACGTGCCGACAGTGGGTTTTCGCCGTCGGCGACGGCCACCGCATCTACACTAAGCATCCACCCCTTCCCCAAGTGGACGTGATCCGCCGGGATGTTAGAGATGTGGCCACAGTCGTTTTGTGCGAGAGAGTGTGAAGAGAGCAACCCCAGCAAGCAACCGTGTAGGCTGGCCCGTCCTGACTATGTATATAGTGGAGCGGTTTCCTTTTCTCTCCATATGAACCTATCATATTGCGTATGTGCCACTAAAGAAAAAAAATTATTTATAAATGGCGCGGCACCTACTACTCGTTCTCCTATAAACTTGCACTTGGAATCTCCAAAATATTAACCTTGCGATTGGCTCTTCGCCTCTTCGGGAAGTCGAGCAATAATGGTAGTCAGTATATATCGTTCTGGCTATATGAGACCAAATGAATTGCTGCACGTCCACCACATGGACGAGGGTCGAGGGGCGAGGGAGAGTGCTACTACATACAGAGCAAAATGAGTGAATGTACACTCTAAAATACGTCTATATACATTAGTGTTTGGAGTATGTACTAGTAGTTCATATTGAAATCTACTAAGGACATATATATTCCAAACAATATGATATAATCTCTATAACCAAGGTAGTAGGGACGAGGAGTAAACGGAGGGAGTAGTAAATTTTTCTCCTCGTCCTGCGAGCCACCGCGCGCATGGGCGACGGAGGAGCAAGCTTCACCTCATCCTGCGAGCCACCGCGCCCGTGGGCGGGGGAGACGGCGTACTAAGCAAGCTTCTCCTCATTCTGCGAGTTGACGGGACACATCAAAAGTACTCCAGTGTATAGAGCCTTGCCTCTAAGGTAGGCCCAACATGGTTTGCCTCTTTTTTTAATTTAACATAACGCGTCAAGTCGCAATTTGTTTGTTCACCCGTGGTAGACGATCCTCCCTCCACCAAGTGCACAACCAGTACACGTGCCAAATTACCACGTGGGCTGCCTTTTTCGTACAGAAATGAGCTCCACCGTGTACCCGCACGGGTGTGGTTGGGAAAGAGACAGGAGTACGTGCGCCATGCATGCACCTCTTCTCTTCGTGCACGTCCCCCACCTACGTGGGTGTGTGTGAGAGATACAAACCGCGTTCGTGAGTGTTTTCTGTTTTGTGGCGGGGGTGGGGTGGGGTGGGGGGTTGATTTCATGAATTATTTGTGGGAATATGTGTCGATGACATCTCAAACAAAAGTTTGCACGCAATGTGTGTGAAATGGAGGCCTATCCATATCATACATAGAGGGTCGGGCAATCCACGAGAAGAGAGGGAGGGGTCATAGCTATCGATAGAGTCGAAGAGAGGATCAAGTACGGGTGGGTGCGAGATCGATGAAGAGAGCCATCGAAATTGCGTGTGTGTGTGCAAGTCAAAGTTATAGGGCGACTGGCCTACCGGAACGTTAGAGGGCACATGTCAAGTTTGTGTGTGGCAGGGAGACATGACTAGAGAGCTTGATGTATCAGTGTGTGTGGGGGGGAAGGGGTGGGGGGAGGGGTAGGCAGAGGCCTAACTATAGAGGTAGAACGACTCGTATATGTGTTGAGAAGGAGAGACCCAGCTATGTCATGAGGGAGATCGGTCGACATCCATACATAACTGAAGGACGGGAAATATGATGGGACAGAGAGAGAGGGAGGGAGAGGGAGGGAAAGGGGTAGAGTGTTGGATGGGTGATGGAGTTGCTTCTTAGAGATGTTGGGAGAGGCCTACTAGACAAACTGAGGGTGGAACTGCAATGTTATCAATAAGAGTGGGGATGTGTTTCTGTGTGTGCCTGTGCGTGATAGATCTGTCGGACGCATCCATGGCTGATGAAGGGGAACCATGTGTTTGGTAAGCAAACCTAACTAGATCAGTAGATCAATTGTTGTTTGTCAGAGGAAGGGAGAGACACAACTAATGAGGTAGATCGATCGATGTGTGGGTAAAAACGAGTTATAAGGACCTAGTTGGCTATATGTATAGCGAGAGATCGGTTGGTGTACGTCCGTTTGTTAGAGGCAAATAAGGCCCAACGAGACGGATAGACAGAGAGAATGGAGCTAGGAGGTGGTGTGAGAGGCCGAACTACTAGCTAGATAGGGGGAGGAGTGTGCGGTTGTGAGATCGATTAAAAGAGGGGTGAGAGTGTACAGGTGTGTCTGACCATATGAGAGACACGAGGCAAGGACACATAAAGGAGGAGATTGAAGCTGTGTGTGTATGCTGTAGGTAGGCATCGCTGGAGAGGTTTATCGATCGGTGTGTGTCGGAAAGGAGTTGTGGAGACTCTGGGAGAACGACCTAAAGGAAAAAATGGATGTGCCCGGTGGATAGAATGCCGAGGGAGGGGGAGGGCAAGGAGGGCGTGTGCATGCACGAGAGAAAGTTAGTGGTAGCTACAAAGGTTAGAGGATTGTGTGGGTGTAAGAGACTAACAAAGATCATAATTTGATATGAAAGCGGATTCATATATTTGAATAGGAGATCATAGTGTTTTAAACATTGCATGCATGAATATAGCGGTGATACACGTGTTGTGCACATGTTATACCATAATGTGATAATGCATGGCGTTTGCAACTCACAGCTAAATGCCGAACAATCTAAACCATACTATACATCAAACAATCTCACATTTTACTTGAATTTGTGATAATGTGCGGCGTTTGCAGCTTACAACTAAATATCGAGCAATCTAAACAATACTATATATCGAACATTCTCACATTTTATTTGAATTTGTGGTAATGTGTGGTGTTTGCAACTCACATCTAAGTACTTGTAGGCGTAGGGGGCGGGGCACCATACATAATGTGATAAACACATTGTACATATGAGACATGGTTTAGATTATGAAGATCTAGCTAGAGCCAGAAATGTATTGTGATTTGAAATCAAAATAAAGTGGATTCAAAAAATCTAGTTCGATTTCATATAGTACACATAGTTCATATGTAACTCGATACTGATCATGTGGTGTGCTATGAAGATAATACACAAACGATGGTTTAACTTGACAATAATGATGATTGTAGATCTTATTAAAACAGAGAAACGAATTCAAATGCTTTGACTTCACAAAAATCATTACTGTAGATCTTATTCAAATTTAGTTCATATTGAAGCGGTAGTATATACGTTTGGAATGCACTAAAACGTTCATTTGAGTAGTAGGTTGCATGCATTATACACGTAGCGAAATATTTTAATTGAACATAACATGAATTCAAAGTTTTGAATGACATTTGTAGTGCGCATTGATTTGGTACAGTACACGTTAGGCTTGTCCGGAAATTTCAACCCGCGCCTTGTTAGCCCAAAATATTTAAGATATATATTTGTCTCATTGTGCTCCGACAACTCCCTCCATCTCAACCCACGCCTTGCTATTTTGAAATTACAACGCGCGCAAAAACTCCCACCTCCTGTGAAATCCCGACACGCGAAATGCCCGTGGTACCCCTGAACCGAAAGACTCTCCTCAAATCGGTGGGGGGGGGGTACTTTAGTAACTTACCCCACATTTCGGACAAGCGCGTCTCTAAGCCATGGTTCCCCACTGCCATCCCATCCACCCACCCATTCATACACCGAGGCCGCGAAAACCCACGACCCAGCCGGAGCTTCTTCCCCGACGACATCGTCCACAGCAACACCTCGACGTCCCTCATCCACCATACCGGATGAGGATTCGTCGTCGATCTCATCGTCCCGCCGGTTCAGCCACCCCGTCCTCCACCTCCAAGGAGCTGCCCCGATGTTCCCCTCGTCTTTCGCACCACCTCCATTCCCACACCTCCGTCTTCACCTGCACCACCGGAAGAGCATCATCATCACCATTTCCTCGGATGAAGTTGCGGCCTAATCGGCGCCACCAAAGAGGTTGTACACTAATCGCCACATTTTCTTCTTGATTCGATCTCACGGTGCTGCCGGCGCTCGGTCCCGGCGGCGTCGCCGGCCACTTCCTCCATGGTGTCGCTCCCTCGGTGGCGACGTACACATCAGTAGGAGCTGCTACTGCTTTAGCTCTCACTCGCGCTGCTGCTCTGCTCTTGCTCTCGGTCCCCTGCCTGCTCTGCTCTTGCTATTGCTCTTGCTCGCGCTGCTGCTCTCGCTCTTGCTCTTGCTTGCGATGCTGCTCCGATTTGGCTACACTTTAGTTGACTGAATCGACTTTTGGGTTAGTCGATTTCCAAGGGGTGGGCTCGCCAGCGTGAAGGAAGAACCAGCCGCAGCGGGGAGGGGGGCTCGCCAGAGAGGTACCCCTCTATCTATCTTAGGGTTCAGGATGGGGGCGGTGGTCGCCGACGGTGGCGAGGCGTTGGCGGGGCGGTGGCGTGGGGATCACCGGAGAAAAAGCTCGGCACGGGGGGGCCTAGAGGGATGGCCGGGGTGGCGGCGGACCGGCGGTGGGGAGTGTTTTCGGGGCGGGCGGGGCGGCGCACCACCAGCCACGGGCGGCGGGGGCTGCTGTTTGGCCGGTGGTGGCTGGCGGCTCAGGGGGGTGGAGGTTGAAGATGAACCGCAGGCCCTTGATTTCATATGCAACGGCTGCAAAATCGACAGACCATAGATGAAAAAGTCAGTAGACCGACGTGTAGCCTCACCTTGCTAGTGCGTTCAGTTTCGACAGCAAAATTCAGTTTCGACAGCAAAATTCAGTTTGGACAGTTAGGTTCAGTTTCGACAGTTAAGTTCAGTTTTGACAGTTAAGTTCAGAGATGAGCGGGGCTGATGTATTTTACATCTAGCACTTTGTGGTTATGTATTTTACGTCATGTATTGGAGATGCTATTAGAATTCCACTCAGGTTAACGTTGTTCATTGTCTCTCTTGTCCTGCTTCAGCCTCGGCGTCGTACAACTCACCGGAGCTGCTCCAACGACGAAACCCTCCATCACAGCGGAGCAGTACCTCAGGCTCCATCTCCAGACGCCTAAGATCTTCTTCCCCTCCTCCGACAGCAAAGTCAGCTGGAGCATCCTCACCGGCCAACCCAATCACGCTGAGATCGACATGGCTTCGCCAAAGAGGTTGTACACTTGTTGTATCTCTTTTTTACTCTACATGTTATATATATTGTCCACTAAGCACACGTATTTGTTCCTTTAGTGTCTCCTTGAAAGGAAAAATGTAGGAATTTTAATTTTTCACTTGTCCTCCTTTTCAAATTCCTATTCATGAAGAACAAGACTAAGAGATAGTAGCATAGTAGCATTATAACCGTACATTTTCTTGTGGTTTGACTTAATCTCACCATGCTTCTTTGCATCCTGTGATCTTCCAATTGTTGTGAATCAAACACCCAGATTGGCAGAAATCCTGTGTTTTTAAATTCTCTGTTTTGCACATGCATTCCTATCCTATTCCTGTCTATTTCCTATCCCTGCATTGTTGGAATCCTCCAATTCAAACGAGCCCTTACAGAATTACTTCTCTTACAGATAGTTGTCAAAGAAAACCTTGCGTGGTTTGTCCCGGTCCTGCTGCACCGTCGTCCACCCCAGCTCAGCTGCTCCAACGACAGAAGGGTCCAGCACAGCAGGGATCCGGCCTCCAGACTGTCTTTCGCCGCCTCAAATCTTCTTCCCTGCCGCTGGCAGCTATGAAAACTGCATTACCATCATCAACCAAGCAGATGACCTCGAGGACTACACGGGTCCGCAAGAGAGGTCGCACTCTTTCGTGTCTGCTTACGTTATGCATCGCTTAATATTACATGCTACTTTATCGTCCTGTTCACCGATTAGACTCTGAGTCAGCTCCAAACTAATGGTCAAACTTGAGTTTTTAAATGGTTGTGGGGTACATATTGGGGCCGCTATCAATAGTATCTATCTACTATCTGGTTAATCTCCAGTGTCTACTATGAGTTTCATGTTGGGTGGGAAACAAACAGTAAAGAAGCCATTATCTATATTTATGAACTGAAGCCATTATCTGCCTGCTATTATTGGTTTTGGGTCTATCCACAGGTTCCTACCATCACTCTGGATTTCTGCATGCACTCCTTACATAATCTCACTATGTTTTATTCCTATGCATGACAGTTATTGTAAACAATGGAACTGAAAATGTAGAGCAAAAGAGATGAGCCTTGCGTGGCAATATAATTTCATGTAGACCTCGCTCCATGGTAGGCGCAAAGGCAGCCCCTCCTCCACGCATTTCGGATTGTAATCGAGAGGAAGATATCTGTTCTGAGGGGGATTCAGAAGGAGAAGATAACTCCTATTTACCCCCTGAGGTCTTCGCTCTAACTTGGCATGCTGATGTTGGTTATATCATGCATGTGGTGTCTTGCATTGCTTACTTTATACATCAAATATGTCATCTGCTTAGTTTAGACATCCTTTGTGCGAATGCCATCTGTTTAGTTTATTCATCGTTTATGTGAATTATGCAACGCCACCTTGTTTAGCCAGGCATCATATATGTGAATTTTGCAATGCCATCCTGCTTAGCCAGTCATCTTATATGTAAATTATATCAGGCCGTCCTTTTTTTCGTTACATATTACATTCGTCAACGATGTTAGTACATTCAACTGCTCTTCGTGTGCATCAGCCATTTGACACGGTGATGGCAAATTCTGGAGTGAAAACAAGGTCTTCTGAGCAGACTATGCTATCTGACGAAGCGCATATCTCGCTGGTTACGGATAGCTCCTTAGAGGAGGATTCAGAGACAGATGACCAGTCCTATCCCCCCCCCCCGAGGTGTATGCTCTAACTTGGCAGGGTTATGTTGCTCATATCGTGCGTATGGTGTCTCACATTGCTATGCCATTTGATTAGTTTAGACATGCTTTGTGTGAATGCCACCTGTTCAGTGTCTAATTACCATATATGTGAATTATGCATTGCCATCTTGTTGCAAGACATTATATATGTGAATTATACAATCCTATCTTGTTGCAAAGGCATTATATATGTGAATTATGCAATGCCATGCTGTTTAGCCAATCATCATGTATGTGAATTATATCATGCTATCATTTTTTTGTATTACGTGTTCCATTTGTCGACAATGTTTGTATATTCAACTACTCTTCCTGTGCATCAGCCATTTGAAGTGGTGATGGAAGTATCTGGAGTGAAAACAAGGTATTCAGAGTAGACAATGCTACCTGCTGAAGCAGACATCTTGTTGGCTACAGAGAGCTCCTTAGAGGAGGATTCAGAGACTGATGACCAGTCCTATTTCCCCCCTGAGGTCTATGCTCAAACTTGGAAGGGTTATATTACCCATGTCATGCATGTTGTCTTGCATTGCTTAGTTTTTACATCATATATAGATTGCCATCTGCTTACTTGCTTACTATATAAATCATATATTTGAATTATATCATGCCATCATGTTTACATAGTACATACACATCATCTATCTGAATTATGGCATGGCAACCCATTTAATAAAGACATCATATAGTTATATCATATCATCATGTTTAGTGTTTACAATCATCATATTTAGAATTATGGCATTCTATCCATGAATGTATGTGAATTATGGCATGCCAACATATTTAATAAACACATTATATAGTTATGTCATGTCATCCTGTTTACATAGTCTCATATTTTGACCTATGTCTTTCCATCTTTTTTAGTTAGCCATCATAATGTGAAATTGTGTCATGCTATCCTGTTTAGTTAGCCATCATATATGTGAAATTGTGTCATGCTATCCTGTTTGGTTAGACAACATAAATATGAATTATTTCATGCCCTCTTTTATTCCCCACTATCCATTGCACCTGTCTATCATACAATGTCTATACTTTCAATTACTTTTCTTGTTTATCAGCCATTTGAATTGGAGAGCATGATGGCAGTATCTAAGGGAGTAACAACACGGTGTTCAGAAAAGATAGTGCTACCAGTTGATGCAGATAGAACCACGGTTGTACTTGCCCAAGGACCAGATCCACCACACATAACCCAGAATCTCACAGATTGTACCCCTACCCAGTTGGACAGAGAACCAGCTACACCCCTTCTAACCCCAACCCCGGCAGATAGTAACCCAGTTCCAGTTGACACATCACCGTCTCCACCACAGAGCACCCAAACACGAGCGGTTAGTAAGGGAACCGCAGTGCCCAAAGCACGAGGACCACCACTCCAAATCCCAACTCAACGCTTAAAGGAGAAGAAGATTTGTTCTCAGATCAAGTTCTGTAGCTATGGTTCATACTCCTTTGCTCTTGCATTACTGTATTTACTCACACCAACTATTTTCAAATTTGAAGGATGGAATTGAAACTCCAATGGCGCAACAGGTATGTTTTAAACCTGTTTCTTTAACTGGTTTGCTGTTGTAACCTGCTCTATGTTGATTTCAGTTTCAATTGAATAAACAGTTATGTTCTCATGTCATGCACATTACAAGTGTTGTTATTGCTCTATAGTTACCCACACTTATATTCTGTCTATTCTGCTTTGTCTTGAACAAATATTATTTGAACTGTGTCTCTATCTTGATTTGGCAACAAAAACTAGAATGATATAAACCATAAAGTGACCATGGCACATAGATATATGTTTGTTTCATGCTGTTATCCTGTCCATTTTACTACTGAACTCATTTACCAAAATGAGTTTCATATACAACATGGTAAACATGTGATGTGTCTGCTTGTTTCTCTTTTAGAATGCGGACAAAATATTGGAGAACAGTACTGCGTTATCCAATGGTAAAGGAAGTAATGCAGATAAGGTTCAAGATAGTGAGACATCCCTGTTGGTCTCCAAGAATGCTGACAAAAACTATCTTGACGACAGTGAGGGAACCCAAAAGTCATGTCTTGATGTAGTGTTCGAGTTACTGGCCACTACTGCTGGCACAAGCTCTTCGAACTTGTTGCCTGAATCAGTTCGTCTTCTTGAGTCTCAACTTCAAGTTGAAAAACATCGATCAGATGTGCTACGACAGGAAGCTGAAGGACTGAGGAAGTCCCTGCAGAATTCAGATGCATATTTTCTGGTGCAACAGCAAGTGCTGGAGGATTTAAGCGCCAAACAAGAGAAAGTTAATAAGCTTGCTAAGCATCTTGCCAGCATTATGGGTACCTAGGATATTGTTTCTTGAGATCTTCTGAAGTGGTTTCATTTCTGGATTTGTTTTGCTGCGGCGTTTATTTGCGCTGGTCGCCAACTTTGACAACCAGTGTATATGATATGCTGCTTTGTTCCCTATATTTGCACTGGTGGCGAACTTTGATGCCCAGTGGATGTAATATGTGTAATAGGTGTGATAGCCTAGCATAAGTTGCTTGCTTATTTATTTCCTTGTTGTCTTGTTTATTTGTTTTCTCGTAGTCAGTGCAGTTCTTTTTAAAATTAGGCAACAATAACCATGGGCTAATATTTACTGTAGTGACACTAGGCCTCCTACGGGCCGTAGAAACAGTGGGCCTTCTACAGGCTGTAGAAACAGTAGGCCTTCTACGGGCCGTAGAAACAATGGGCCTTCTACGGGACGTAGAAACAATGGGTCTTCTATGGGCAGTAGAAACAATGGGCCTTCTACGGGCCGTAGAAACAATGGGCCTTCTACGGGCCATATCATCAATGGGCCTTATACGGGCCGTATGACCATAATGGGCCATCGTTAATAGGCTGTGTCTGATGACGCTATGAAAACGGCCCAACGTATTGACGGACCACAAATGGGCCGATGTAACCACGGGCTGAATTTGGCCCACAAGCAGAAAATGACAGTAACGGGCTGTAAGTAAACGAATGCTGGAAATGAGCCCAAGAATAAATGGGCTCTGAGAAGGCCGAAAGATGACATTTGCTGGAAACGGCCCAACTGAATAACGGGCCCTTAATGGGTATAAAGTGATATACTGTTCATTACGGGCCAGTTTCACCACGGGCCGTTAGTGGGTGGAAAGTGATACACTGTTCATTGCGGGCCAGTTTCACCACGGGCCGTTAATAGGCCAAGAGTTACATAGGGCCTCATATGGGCCGAAAGACGTCATGGGCCATACATGGTCCAGAAGTGAAAACGGGCTGGAATCATATTGGATGGCTCAGATGACGCTACTGGGCCTAATTCGGATAGGGTGTAACGGGCCTTGGGTTAGCGGGCTGTAAATGGGCTATATGCGAACAGGCCGTTAACAGGCTTTCCATGGGCCAGCCCACCACCTTTTAACCAAGTCAAACGGGCCGGCCTTTTCACAGGAATGGGCCTCTGTGGGGCCGTGCCACATGTCGACGTATCATAGGCGCCTTTTGTCCAATGAGTGGACGGCATCTGTCCCAACGGTGAGCCGACATGTGTTTCCTCCAGCCAATGATGATTTTACACGTGGAAAATCCCCATTGGTCGGGGCTGTTAACGGGTTAACGGATCCAAAATCCGACCCGATAGCTTAACGGCGTTCCGTTACGGTGGATGCCACGTGTCGGTCACCCTTGACGAAAGCACTTCCGTGACGCGCGATTTATCGTCATGGAAGTGGACACTTCCGAGATGATAATTTTGGTAATGCCATCAAACACTTCTACGACAGCACAGGTATGACTATCTTGATTCTGTCATAAATTTGTCATGGATGTACATGCATGACAAAAAACGCGACCTACTGTGACAAACACGTATCATCACGGAAGTGTATTTTTTTGTAGTGCACGGGTTGATAATCAGGGTCACCTGGTGTTGGTGGTGGCACCTCAAGTTGGAGGGTATAAGTTCACAAAGGTACTAATGGACGGAGGGAGTGATGACCCACAAGTATAGGGGATCTATCGTAGTCCTTTCGATAAGTAAGAGTGTCGAACCCAACGAGGAGCAGAAGGAAATGATAAGCGGTTTTCAGTAAGGTTTTCTCTGCAAGCACTGAAATAGTAGGTGATAGATAGTTTTGTGATAAGATAAATAGTAACGAGCAAAAGTAAATAAAGTAAATAAAGTGCAGCAAGGTGGCCCAATCCTTTATGTAGCAAAGGATAAGCCTGGACAAACTCTAATAATGAAGAAGGAGCTCCCGAGGACACATTGGGAATTATCGTCAAGCTAGTTTTCATCACGTTCATAAGATTCACGTTCGGTACTTTGATAATTTGATATGTGGGTGGACCAGACCTTGGGTACTGCCCTAACATGGACAAGCATCCCACTTATGATTAACCCCTGTTTCAAGCATCCGCAACTACAAAAAGGAGTATTAAGGTAAACCTAACCACAGCATTAAACATATGGGTCCATATCAACCCCTAACGAAGCAACGCATAAACTAGGGTTTAAGCTTCTGTCACTCTAGCAACCCATCATCTACTTATTACTTCCCTATGCCTTCCTCTAGGCCCAAATAATGGTGAAGTGTCATGTAGTCGACGTTCACATAACACCACTAGAGGAGAGACAACATACATCTCATCAAAATATCGAACGAATACCAAATTCACATGACTACTAATAGCAAGACTTCACCCATGTCCTCAGGAACAAACGTAACTACTCACAAAGCATATTCATGTTCATAATCAGAGGGGTAATAATATGCATAAAGGATCTGAACATATGATCTTCCACCAAGTAAACCAAATAGCATCAACTACAAGGAGTAATCAACACTACTAGCAACCCACAGGTACCAATTTGTGGTTTTGATACAAGATTGGATACAAGAGATGAACTAGGGTTTTGAGATGAGATGGTGCTGGTGAAGATGTTGATGGAGATTGACCCCCTCCCAATGAGAGGATCGTTGGTGATGATGTTCGTGATGATTTCCCCCTCCCGGCGGGAAGTGCCCCCGGCAGAACAGCTCCGCCAGAGCCCTAGATTGATTCCGCCAAGGTTTCGCCTCGTGGCGGCGGAGTTTCGTCCCATAAGCTTGCCCATGATTTTTTCCAGGACAAAACCCTTCATATAGCAGAAGATGGCAGCCGGAAGCCCACTAGGGGGCCCAGGAGATAGGGGCGCGCCCTACAAGGGGGCGCCCCCTGTCTCCTGGACAGGGTGTGGGCCCCTTGGCCTATTTCTTTTGCCCAAAAATTCTTATTAAATCTGAAAAGTTGTTTCGTGGAGTCTCAGGTATTTTGGAGTTGTGCAGAATAGGTTTCCATTGTTTGCTCCTTTTCCAGCCAGAATTCCAGCTGCCGGCATTCCCCCTCTTCATGGTAAACCTTGTAAAATAAGAGAGAATAGCAATAAGTATTGAGATATAATGTGTAATAACAGCCTGTAATGCAATAAATATTGATATAAAAGCATGATGCAAAATGGACGTATCAACTCCCCCAAGCTTATACCTCGCTTGTCCTCAAGCGAAAGCCGAAATCTAAAAATATGTCCACATGTTTAGAGATAGAGGTGTAGATAAAAATAAAATACGGACACGAGGGCATCATGATCATTCTAATAACAGCAACATATATGGATTTTATCATATGATTTCTTATGTTCAAGTAATAAGAAATTCACAATGTCAAGTATGGTTCAAAAACTTCATTGGGAACTAACAAACTATAATCTCAGTCATTGAAGCAATTGCAATTTATCGTAACATCAGAAAGAGTCAATAATAGAGCTTTTCAACAAGCTCACATACTCAACTATCTCGTAGTCCCCTATAATTGTTAACACTCACGCAATACTTGTGGTTATAGGGTTTCAGCCGGACACTGAGAAAGATAGGGGCTTATTCGTGTTGCCTCCCAACGTATTCACCTTTAGGTGATGTCATCAATAATAGCCTATGCCAACTTACATCCAATTGGATATATATATCATGATCTTTCAAACACGAGGAGCTTGCCAAAGGTTAAAATGAAAAAGGGAAAGGTGAGGATCACCTTGACTCAAGCATAAGGTAAATCAAAAAGTAAAATATAGGCCCTTCGCAGAGGGAAGCAGAGGTTGTCATGCGCATTTAGGGTTGATGCATAAAGTCTTAGTGCAAAAGAATGTCCCTTTATATTGCCCCTTGTATGTGGACCTTTATTATGTAGTCCGTCGCTTTTATTACTTCCACAACAAGTTCGTACAAACTTTATTTTCTCTGCACTAATAAGTCATACATATTTAGCGAGCAATTCTTTATTTCTTGCACCGATGACAACTTACTTAAAGGATCTTACTCAATCCATAGGTAGGTATGGTGGACTCTCATGGCAAAACTGGGTTTAAGGATATTTGGAAGCACAAGTAGTATCTCTACTTGGTGCAAAGAATTTGGCTAGCATGAGGGGGAAAGGCAAGCTCAACATGTTTGGAAGGTCAATGACAATATACTTTAACTGAGATGTCGGCAAACATAAACCATTACATTGTCTTCCTTGTCCAACATCAACTCTTTTAGCATGTCATACTTAATGAGTGCTTCACAATCATAAAAGATGTCCAAGATAATATATTTATATGTGAACCCCTCCTTCCTTATTACTTCCTATTAATTGCAACGATGACCAAGGCTACGTTCATCAACTCTCAACAATTTTTATGCCTCATACTTTCTATGTGTGAAGTTATCACTATTCATAAGATCAATATGAACTCTTTTGTTCTTTTTATTTTCTCAAGATCATAGCAACATAGCAAAGCCCTTGACTCAACACTAATCTTTATTATAGATAGCACACAGACTCGATTACAAAAAGAGATCACAAAGCAAAACTCAAACTACTTGATATCAAAACTTCAACTACTAATAGATCAAGATACTACTAAAAGGATCGAACTAAATAAAGCGGTAAAGATAGGAGTGTGATGGTGATACGATACCGGGGCATCTCCCCCAAGCTTGGCAGCTGCCAAGGGGAGTGCCCATACCAATGTGATTATTTCTTCGGAGGTGGTGAAGTAGGAGTTGTTGATGATGCAAGCTTGCTGTCCGTCTTCCAAGGCATAGGCTCTCCATCATAAAAGGATGATCGAGTCTCCGGGATCCTTAAATTTGTAGCCAAACTCATCGTTCTGAATCTATATTCATACTCATTGTTCTGGTTTTGCAGGTCATAAATCTGGGCTTGGAGGTGCTCGATTTTCTCTTGAAGCTTGAAGATGGTCTCCCCAATGACTTTGGCATCCAGCTTGTGGTTGTTGGTGAACTCCGTGATCAACATCTGGTTGGCGTTGAGTCCACACTCCACCATCCCTTGACACTTGAAAACTTCTTGCTCCATAGCTTCGAGCTTTGTCTCCACGCTCCCGGTACGCCTGGGTCCCTCCACATCGCGGATGTGCAACACCCCCTCACGCATCTCAATGGTTGGAGGGTGGTGCAGCACCTCCACAAGATAGGGGTTCATAACCCTCTCGGAAAACTTGTCCTTGGGAGCGCTTGGAGACGACATGATGCTTTAGGTCTGAAACAGAAACAGCTCGAAACAAAAACAGAGGATATTTGCGTGATACGGTGGTCAAAACCTTCGGGAGTATATATAATGATTTTTTACCGACCAAAATACGTAACATACAAGAAAACGGAGTCCGAGAGGCACACGAGGTGCCCACGAGACAGGGGGGCGCGCCCTATAGGGGGGCACGCCCTCCTCTCTCGTGGGAGCCTCGTGTCCCTTTCGGACTACTTCTTTCTTCCTAAAATCCTTAAATAATCCAAAACTGATAAAAATTGCCATTAGAGTTGTTTTCGAGTCGGTTTACTTACCGTACCATGTACCTATGCCTTTTCGGAGTCTGGAACATTCTAGAAAGTGCCTTTTATGTTATGGTTTCAATAATATTAGTTTCAACATTGATAGGATTACCTGAGATATAATGTTTAATTCTTTGACCATTTACCACCCTCGGGTTTGTGCCTTCGAAGTTGTTGATTTTTATAGCACCAGAATGTTAGACCTCCTCGATAACATAGGGACCTTCCCATTTTGAGAGAAGTTTTCCTGCAAAAAATCTTAAATGAGAGTTGAACAATAACACATAATCTCCTACGTTAAACTCACGCTTCTGTATCCTCTTATCATGCCAGCGTTTGACTTTTTCTTTGAAAAGCTTGGCATTCTCATATGCTTGGGTTCTCCATTCATCAAGTGAGCTAATATCAAATAACCTTTTCTCACCGGCAATTTTGAAGTCATAATTTAGCTCTTTAACAGCCCAATATGCTTTATGTTCAAGTTCAAGAGGTAAATGACATGCTTTTCCATAAACCATCTTATATGGAGACATACCCATAGGATTTTTGTATGCAGTTCTATAGGCCCATAATGCATCATCAAGTTTTTTGGACCAATTCTTTCTAGATCTATTCACAGTCTTTTGGAAAATCAACTTGAGCTCTCTATTGCTCAACTCTACTTGACCACTAGACTGCGGGTGATAAGGAGATGTGATTCTATGATTGACATCATACTTAGCAAGCATCTTACGGAAAGCACCATGAATAAAGTGTGAACCACCATCAGTCATAAGATATCTAGGGACTCCAAACCTCAGAAAAATAACTTCTTTAAGCATTTTAATAGAAGTGTTATGATCAGCACTACTAGTTGGAATAGCTTCTACCCACTTAGTAACGTAATCAACAGCAACTAAAATATGTGTATAACCATTAGAGGCAGGAAAAGGTCCCATATAATCAAAGCCCCAAACATCAAATGGTTCAATAACAAGAGAATAATTCATAGGCATTTCTTGACGTCTACTAATGTTACCTATTCTTTAACATTCATCACAAGATACAACAAACTTACGACCATCTTTGAAAAGAGTAGGCCAATAAAAACCAGATTGTAGTACCTTGTGTGCAGTTCTATCTCCAGCGTGGTGTCCTCCATAGGATTCAGAGTGACACTTGCGTAGGATTTGTTCTTGTTCATGCTCAGGCACACAATGTCTAATAATACCATCTACTCCTTCTTTATAAAGGTGTGGATCATCCCAGAAGTAATGTCTTAAATCATAAAAGAACTTTTTCTTTTGCTGGTATGTGAAACTAGGAGGTATATATTTAGCAACAATGTAATTAGTATAATCAGCATACCAAGGAGCAGTATGAGAAGCATTGACAACCGCTAATTGTTCGTCAGGAAAACTATCATTAATAGGCAGTGGGTCATCAAGAACATTCTCTAACCTAGACAAGTTGTCTGCAACGGGGTTCTCAGCTCCCTTTCTATCAATAATATGAAAGTCAAATTCTTGGAGCAAGAGAACCCATCTAATGAGTCTAGGCTTAGCATCTTTCTTTTCCATAAGGTATTTAATAGCAGCATGATCACTGTGAATAGTAACTTTGGAATCAACAATATAAGGTCTAAACTTATCACATGCAAACACAACTCCTAAGAATTCTTTT
This sequence comes from Triticum timopheevii, assembly GCA_963921465.1. NCBI lineage: Eukaryota > Viridiplantae > Streptophyta > Magnoliopsida > Poales > Poaceae > Triticum > Triticum timopheevii. The sequence goes on from OY997270.1 coordinate 115,583,988, forward strand.
TTAGTGGTAGCATAATTTCTCTGGGCAGTATCAAGAGTCTTACTAGCATACTAGATAACATTCAATTTCTTATCGACACTTTGCCCTAAAACAGCAACTATGGCATAATCACTAGCATCGCACATAATTTCAAAAGCTAAATTCCAATCAGGTGGTTGAACAATAGGTGCAGTAATCAAAGCTTTCTTAAGTGTTTCAAATGCTTCTACACAATCATCATCAAAGACAAAAGGAATATCTTTTTGCAATAAATTAGTCAGAGGCCTAGATATTTTAGAAAAGTCCTTAATGAACCTCCTATAAAAACTGACATGACCAAGGAAACTTCTTATACCTTTTATGTCCTTGGGACATGGCATCTTTTCAATAGCATCAACTTTGGCTTTATCAACTTCAATACCTCTCTCGGAGATGTTGTGCCCCAAGACAATGCCTTCATTAACCATAAAGTGACACTTTTCCCAATTTAGGACGATACTAGTGTCTTCGCATCTCTGCAAAACTCGATCAAGGTTGCTCAAATAATCATCAAAAGAGGATCCATAGACGGAGAAGTCATCCATGAATACCTCACAAATCTTTTCACAAAAATCAAAAAATATAGCCATCGTGCATCTTTTGAAAGGTAGCAGGTGCATTACATAAACCAAAAGGCATACGTCTATAAGCAAAAGTACCAAAAGGGCAAGTAAAAGTAGTTTTAGATTGATCCCCCGCTGATACAGGTATCTGAGAGAAACCAGAATAACCATCTAGGAAGCAAAAATGTGTGTGTTTGGATAGCCTTTCTAGCATTTGATCAATAAAAGGTAAAGGGTAATGATCTTTCTTAGTAGCTTTATTTAACTTACGGAAATCAATTACCATCCTATAACCTGTAATAATTCTTTGTGGGATCAACTCATCTTTATCATTAGGAACAACGGTAATACCTCCCTTTTTAGGGACACAATGGACAGGGCTTACCCATTCACTATCAGTAACTGGATAAATAATACCTGCCTCAAGGAGCTTTAGTATCTCCTTTCTTACCACTTCCTTCATTTTGGGATTTAATCGTCTTTGAGGATCTCTAACTGGTTTGGCATCTTTCTCCACTGAAATTTTGTGTTGGCATAATGTGGGACTAATGCCCTTAAGATCATCCAGAGTGTATCCAATAGCAGCTCGGTGCTTCTTCAGAGTTTTCAATAATCTTTCTTTTTCTTTCTCTGAAAGGTTAGCACTAATAATAACAGGATATATTTCTTTTTCATTAAGATAAGCATACTTAAGATTATCGGGTAAGGGTTTGAGTTCAAACACGGGATCACCCTTGGGTGGAGGGGGATCCCCAAGAATTTCAACGGGAAGGTTATGTTTCAACATAGTTTCTTGTTTAAGGAACACTTCATCTATTTCTTCCCTTTCCTTCATAAACATATCGTTTTCATGGTCTAGCAAATATTGTTCTAACGGATCGGTTGGTGGAACAGCAATGGAAGCAAGACCAATAATGTTATCCTTACTAGGTGGTTCCGTTTCACGAGGTTGTCTACTAAACTTAGCAAAATTAAACTCATGAGACATACCATCTATGCCAACAGTGACAATATTCTTTTCACAATTAATCTTAGCACTAGCAGTATTCAAGAAGGGTCTACCAAAAATAATGGGACAAAATTCATCTTGTGGGGAACCAAGAACAAGAAAATCAGTAGGGTATTTAATCTTCCCACACAAGGCTTCAACATCTCTAACAATCCCAATAGGTTTAATGGTGTCCCTATTAGCAAATTTAATAGTAACAACAATGATCTCCTATTTTAACAGAAATAACAGGCGTGCCTACAACAGGTCTACGTGTCTTAGTATCGGGTCTAGCAATATTAGCAGTTTCACCACAAAAAGAAATAACATGCCCATCTAAGTCCTCATCCAAAAGATCCTTAATCATAGCAATACCAGGTTCAACATTAATTTGCTCAGGAGGTGTATAGGTCCTAGTATTACTCTTACGGACAACAGTTGAAGCTTTGACATGATCTTTTATCCTAACATGAAAAGGAGGTTTTTCAACATAAGCAATAGGAATAATGGGATCACTATATGTAATAGTCTTCTCTTCGACTGTAATAGGTGAAACTACTTTAACTTCAACAGGAGGATTACATTTAAACCACTTATCTTTAGGGAGATCAACGTGAGTAGCAAAAGTTTCACAAAAAGTGGCTACTTGTTGGGGAACATAGTAATTTCAAAAAAATTCCTACGCACACGCAAGATCAAGGTGATGCATAGCAACAAGAGGGGAGAGTGTTGTCCACGTACCCTCATAGACCGTAAGCGGAAGCGTTATGACAACACGGTTGATGTAGTCGTACGTCTTCACGATCCGACCGATCCAAGCACCGAACATACGACACCTCCGAGTTCAGCACACGTTCAGCTCGATGACGATCCCCGAACTCCGATCCAGCAGGGTGTCGGGGATGAGTTCTGTCAGCACGACGGCGTGGTGACGATGATGATGTTCTACCGACGCTGGGCTTCGTCTAAGGACCGCAATGATATGACCGAGGTGGAATATGGTGGAGGGGGGCACCGCACACGGCTAAGGAACGATCACGAAGATCAACTTGTGTGTCTAGAGGTGCCCCTGCCCCCGTATATAAAGGAGGGAGGGGGGAGGTGCGGCCGGCCCCTAGGGGTGCGCCTGGAGGAGTCCTACTCTCACCGGGAGTAGGACTCCCCCCTCTTGCCTTGGTGGAGAAGGAAAGCGGGGAGGGGAAAGAGGAAAGGGGGGCGCCGCCCCCCTTCCTTGTCCTATTCAGACTAGGTGGGAGGTGGCGCGCGGCCTGCCCTGGCCGGCCCTCCTCTTCGCCCTCATGGCCCATGTAGGCCCATTAACCCCCGGGAGGGTTCCAGTAACCCCCCGGTACTCTGGCAAAATCCTGATTTCACCCGGAACGATTTCGATGTCCAAATATAGGCTTCCAATATATCAATATTTATGTATCGAACATTTCGAGACTCCTCGTCATGTTCGTGATCACATCCGGGACTCCGAACAACCTTCGGTACATCAAAACTTACAAACTCATAATAAAACTGTCATCGTAACATTAAGCGTGCGGACCCTACGGGTTCGAGAACTATGTAGACATGACCTAGAACTATTCTCGATCAATAACCAATAGCGGAACCTGGATGCTCATATTGGCTCCTACATATTCTACGAAGATCTTTATCGGTCAAACCGCATAAGAACATATGTTGTTCCCTTTCTCATCGGTATGTTACTTGCCCGGGATTTGATCGTCGGTATCCAATACCTAGTTCAATCTCGTTACTGGCAAGTCTCTTTACTCGTTACGTAATGCATCATTCCGTAACTAACTCATTAGCTACATTGCTTGCAAGGCTTATAGTGATGTGCATTACCGAGAGGGCCCAGAGATACCTCTCCGACAATCGGAGTGACAAAACCTAATCTCAAAATACGCCAACTCAACATGTACCTTCGGAGACACCTATAGAGCTCCTTTATAATCACCTAGTTATGTTGTGACATTTGGTAGCACACAAAGTGTTCCTCCGGTAAACGGGAGTTGCATAATCTCATAGTTATAGGAACTTTGTATAAGTCATGAAGAAAGCAATAGCTACATACTAAACGATCAAGTGCTAAGCTAACGGAATGGGTCAAGTCAATCACATCATTCTCCTAATGATGTGATCCCGTTAATGAAATGACAACACATGTCTATGGCTAGGAAACATAACCATCTTTGATTAATGAGCTAGTCAAGTAGAGGCATACTAGTGACATTATGTTTGTCTATGTATTCACACATGTATCATGTTTCTGGTTAATACAATTCTAGCATGAATAATAAACATTTATCATGATATGAGGAAATAAATAATAACTTTATTATTGCCTCTAGGGCATATTTCCTTCAGTCTCCCGCTTGCACTAGAGTCAATAATCTAGATTACACAGTAATGATTCTAACACCCATGGAGTCTTGGTGCTGATCATGTTTTGCTCGTGGAAGAGGCTTAGTCGATGGGTCTGCAACACTCAGATCCGTATGTATCTTGCAAATCTCTATGTCTCCCACCTAGACTTGGTCCCGGATGGAATTGAAGCGTCTCTTGATGTGCTTGGTCCTCTTGTGAAATCTGGATTCCTTTGCCAAGGCAATTGCACCAGTATTGTCACAGAAGATCTTCAGTGGTCCCGATGCACTAGGTATGACACCTAGATCGTAAATGAACTCCTTCATCCAGACTCCTTCATTTGCTGCTTTCGAAGCAGCTATGTACTCCGCTTCGCATGTAGATCCCGCCACGACGCTTTGTTTAGAACTGCACCAACTTACAGCTCCACCGTTTAATAAAAACATGTATCCTGTTTGCGATTTAGAATCGTCCGGATCAGTGTCAAAGCTTGCATCGATGTAACCATTTACGACTAGCTCTTTGTCACCTCCATAAACGAGAAACATATCCTTAGTCCTTTTCAGGTATTTCAGGATGTTCTTGACCGCTGTCCAGTGATCCACTCCTGGATTACTTTGGTACCTCCCTGCTAAGCTTATTGCTAAGCATACGTCAGGTCTGGTACACAGCATTGCATACATGATAGAGCCTATGGCTGAAGCATAGCGAACATCTTTCATTTTCTCTCTATCTTCTGCTGTGGTCGGGCATTGAGTCTGACTCAACTTCACACCTTGTAATACAAGCAAGAAGCCTTTCTTTGCCTGATCCATTTTGAACTTTTTCAAAACTTTATCAAGGTATGTGCTTTGTGAAAGTCCAATTAAGCGTCTTGATCTATCTCTATAGATCTTGATGCCCAATATGTAAGCAGCTTCACCGAGGTCTTTGATAGAAAAACTTTTATTCAAGTATCCCTTTATGCTATCCAGAAATTCTATATCATTTCCAATTAATAATATGTCATCTACATATAATATCAGAAATGCTACAGAGCTCCCACTCACTTTCTTGTAAATACAGGCTTCTCCAAAACTCTGTATAAAACCATATGCTTTGATCACACTATCAAAGCGTTTATTCCAACTCCGAGATGCTTGCACCAGTCCATAAATGTATCGCTGGATCTTGCACACTTTTTAGTGCCTTTTGGATCAACAAAACCTTCGGGTTGCATCATATACAACTCTTCTTCCAGAAATCCATTCAAGAATGCAGTTTTGACATCCATTTGCCAAATTTCATAATCATAAAATGAAGAAATTGCTAACATGATTCGGACAGACTTAAGCATCGCTACGGGTGAGAAAGTCTCATCGTAGTCAACCCCTTGAACTTGTCGAAAACCTTTCGCCACAAGTCGAGCTTTGTAGACAGTTACATTACCATCAGCGTCAGTCTTCTTCTTAAAAATCCATTTATTCTCAATGGCTTGCCGATCATCGGGCAAGTCAACCAAAGTCCATACTTTGTTCTCATACATGGATCCCATCTCAGATTTCATGGCTTCTAGACATTTTGCGGAATCTGGGCTCATCATCGCTTCCTCATAGTTCGTAGGTTCGCCATGGTCAAGTAACATGACTTCCAGAATAGGATTACCGTACCACTCTGGTGCCGATCTTACTCTGGTAGACCTACGAGGTTCAGTAGAAACTTGATCTGAAGTTTCATGATCAATATCATTAGCTTCCGCACTAATTGGTGTAGTTGTCACAGGAACCGGTTCTTGTGATGGACTACTTTCCAATAAGGGAGCAGGTACAGTTACCTCATCAAGTTCTACTTTCCTCCCACTCACTTCTTTCGAGAGAAACTCCTTCTCTTGAAAGGATCCGAATTTAGCAACGAAAATCTTGCCCTCAGATCTGTGATAGAAGGTGTACCCAATAGTCTCTTTTGGGTATCCTATGAAGACACATTTCTCCAATTTGGGTTCGAGCTTATCTGGTTGAAGTTTCTTCACATAAGCATCGCAGCCCCAAACTTTAAGAAACGACAACTTTGGTTTCTTGCCAAACCACAGTTCATAAGGCGTCGTCTCAACGGATTTTGATGGTGCCCTATTTAACGTGAATGCGGCTGTCTCTAAAGCATAACCCCAAAACTATAGCGGTAAATCAGTAAGGGACATCATAGATTGCACCATATCTAGTAAAGTACGATTACCACGTTCGGACGCACCATTTCGTTGTGGTGTTCCGGGTGGCGTGAGTTGCGAAACTATTCCACATTGTTTCAAATGTAAACCAAACTCGTAACTCAAATATTCTCCTCCACGATCAGATCGTAGAAATTTTATTTTCTTGTTACGATGATTTTCCACTTCACTTTGAAATTCTTTGAACTTTTCAAATGTTTCAGACTTCTGTTTCATTAAGTAGATATACCCATATCTGCTCAAATCATCTGTGAAGGTGAGAAAATAACGATACCCGCTGTGAGCCTCAATATTCATTGGACCACATACATCAGTATGTATGATTTCCAGCAAATCAGTTGCTCGCTCCATAGTTTCAGAGAACGACGTTTTAGTCATCTTGCCCATGAGACACGGTTCGCAAGTACCAAGTGATTCATAATCAAGTGATTCCAAAAGTCCATCAGTATGGAGTTTCTTCATGCACTTTACACCGATATGACCTAAATGGCAGTGCCACAAATAAGTTGCAGTATCATTATCAACTCTGCATCTTTTGGCTTCAACATTATGAATATGTGTATCACTACTATCAAGATTCAATAAAAATAGACCACTCTTCAAGGGTGCATGACCATAAAAGATATTACTCATATAAATAGAATAACCATTATTCTCTGATTTAAATGAATAACCATCTCGCATCAAACAAGATCCAGATATAATGTTCATGCTCAACGCTGGCACCAAATAACAATTATTTAGGTCTAAAACTAATCCTGATGGTAGATGTAGAGGTAGCGTGCCGACCGCGATCACATCGACTTTGGAACCATTTCCCACGCGCATCGTCACCTCGTCCTTAGCCAATCTTCGCTTAATCCGTAGTCCCTGTTTCGAGTTGCAAATATTAGCAACAGAACCAGTATCAAATACCCAGGTACTACTACGAGCATTAGTAAGGTACACATCAATAACATGTATATCACATATACCTTTCTTCACTTTGCCATCCTTCTTATCCGCCAAATACTTGCGGCAGTTCCGCTTCCAGTGACTAGTCTGCTTGCAGTAGAAGCACTCAGTCTCAGGCTTAGGTCCAGACTTGGTTTCTTCTCTTGAGTAGCAACTTGTTTGCTGTTCTTCTTGAAGTTCCCCTTCTTCTTCCCTTTGCCCTTTTTCTTGAAACTGGTGGTCTTATTAACCATCAACACTTGATGCTCCTTCTTGATTTCTACCTCCGCAATTTTTAGCATTGCGAAGAGCTCGGGAATAGTCTTATCCATCCCTTGCATATTATAGTTCATCACGAAGCTCTTGTAGCTTGGTGGCAGTGATTGAAGAATTCTGTCAATGACACTATCATCAGGAAGATTAACTCCCAGTTGAATCAAGTGATTATTATACCCAGACATTTTGAGTATGTGTTCACTGACAGAACTATTCTCCTCCATCTTACAGCTATAGAACTTATTGGAGACTTCATATCTCTCAATCCGGGCATTTGCTTGAAATATTAACTTCAACTCCTGGAACATCTCATATGCTCCATGACGTTCAAAACGTCGTTGAAGACCTGGTTCCAAGCCGTAAAGCATGGCACACTGAACTGTCGAGTAGTCATCAGCTTTGCTCTGCCAGACGTTCTTAACGTCGTCAGTTGCATCAGCAGCAGGCCTGGCACCCAGCGGTGCTTCCAGGATGTAATTCTTCTGTGCAGCAATGAGGATAATCCTCAGGTTACGGACCCAGTCCGTGTAATTGCTACCATCATCTTTCAACTTTGCTTTCTCAAGGAATGCATTAAAATTCAACGGAACAACAGCACGAGCCATCTATCTACAACAAACATAGACAAGCAAAATACTATCAGGTACTAAGTTCATGATAAATTTAAGTTCAATTAATCATATTACTTAAGAACTCCCACTTAGACAGACATCTCTCTAGTCATCTAAGTGATCACGTGATCCAAATCAACTAAACCATGTCTGATCATCACGTGAGATGGAGTAGTTTCAATGGTGAACATCACTATGTTGATCATATCTACTATATGATTCACGTTCGACCTTTCGGTCTCCGTGTTCCGAGGCCATATCTATATATGCTAGGCTCGTCAAGTTTAACCTGAGTATTCCGCGTGTGCAACTGTTTTGCACCCGTTTTATTTGAACGTGGAGCTTATCACACCCGATCATCACGTGGTGTCTCAGCACGAAGAACTTCCGCAACGGTGCATACTCAGGGAGAACACTTCTTCATAATTTTAGTGAGAGATCATCTTAAAATGCTACCGTCAATCAAAGCAAGATAAGATGCATAAAGGATAAACATCACATGCAATCAATATAAGTGATATGATATGGCCATCATCATCTTGTGCTTGTGATCTCCATCTCCGAAGCACCGTCGTGATCACCATCGTCACCGGCGCGACACCTTGATCTCCATCGTAGCATCATAGTCGTTACGCCATCTATTGCTTCTATGACTATCGCTACCGCTTAGTGATAAAGTAAAGCAATTACAGGGCGTTTGCATTTCATACAATAAAGCGACAACCAAATGGCTCCTGCCAGTTTCCGATAACTTCGGTTACAAAACATGATCATCTCATAGAAAATATAGCATCACGTCTTGACCATATCACATCACAACATGCCCTGCAAAAACAAGTTAGACGTCCTCTACTTTGTTGTTGCAAATTTTACGTGGCTGCTACGGGCTGAGCAAGAACCGTTCTTACCTACGCATCAAAACCACAATGATAGTTCGTCAAGTTAGTGCTGTTTTAACCTTCGCAAGGACCGGGCGTAGCCACACTCGGTTCAACTAAAGTGAGAGAGACAGACACCCGCCAGTCACCTTTAAGCATGAGTGCTTGTAACGGTGAAACCAATCTCGCGTAAGCGTACGCGTAATGTCGGTCCGGGCCGCTTCATCTCACAATACCACTGAACCAAAGTATGACATGCTGGTAAGCAGTATAATTTGTATCGCCCACAACTCACTTGTGTTCTACTCGTGCATATAACATCGACGCATAAAACCTAGGCTCGGATGCCACTGTTGCGGAACGTAGTAATTTCAAAAAAATTCCTACGCACACACAAGATTATGGTGATGCATAGCAACAAGAGGGGAGAGTGTTATCCATGTACCCTCGTAGACCGTAAGCGGAAGAGTTATGACAATGTGGTTGATGTAGTCGTACGTCTTCACGATCCGACCGATCCAAGCACCGAACGTACGGCACCTTCGAGTTCAGCACACGTTCAGCTCGATGACGATCCCCGGACTCCGATCCAGCAGGGTGTCGGGGTGAGTTCCGTCAGCACGACGGTGTGGTGACGATGATGATGTTCTACCGACGCAGGGCTTCGCCTAAGCACCGCAACAATATGACCGAGGTGGAATATGGTGGAGGGGGGCACCGCACACGGCTAAGGAACGATCACGAAGATCAACATGTGTGTCTAGAGGTGCCCCCCTGCCCCCGTATATAAAGGAGGGAGGGGGGAGGTGCGGCCGGCCCCTAGGGGTGCGCCTGGAGGAGTCCTACTCTCACCAGGAGTAGGACTCCCCCCTCTTGCCTTGGTGGAGAAGGAAAGGGGGGAGGGGAATGAGGAAAGGGGGGCACCGCCCCCCCCTTCCTTGTCCTATTCGGACTAGGGGGGAGGGGGCGCGCAGCCTGCCCTGGCCGGCCCTCCTCTTCTCCCTCATGGCCCATGTAGGCCCATTAACCCCCGGGAGGGTTCCGGTAACCCCCCGGTACTCTGGTAAAATCCCGATTTCACCCGGAACGATTCCGATGTCCAAATATAGGCTTCCAATATATCAATCTTTATGTCTCGACCATTTCGAAACTCCTCGTCATGTCCGTGATCACATCCGGGACTCCGAACAACCTTCGGTACATCAAAACTTACAAACTCATAATAAAACTGTCATCGTAACGTTAAGCGTGCGGACCCTACGGGTTCGAGAACTATGTAGACATGACCTAGAACTATTCTCGGTCAATAACCAATAGCGGAACCTGGATGATCATATCGGCTCCTACATATTCTACGAAGATCTTTATCGGTCAAACAACATAACAACATACGTTGTTCCCTTTGTCATCGGTATGTTACTTGCCCGAGATTTGATCGTCGGTATCCAATACCTAGTTCAATCTCATTACCGGCAAGTCTCTTTACTCGTTACATAATGCATCATTCCGTAACTAACTCATTAGCTACATTGCTTGCAAGGCTTATAGTGATGTGCATTACCGAGAGGGCCCAGAGATACCTCTCCGACAATCGGAGTGACAAAACCTAATCTCGAAATACGCCAACTCAACATGTACCTTCGGAGACACCTATAGAGCTCCTTTTTAATCACTCAGTTATGTTGTGACATTTGGTAGCACACAAAGTGTTCCTCCGGTAAACGGGAGCTGCATAATCTCATAGTTATAGGAACTTTGTATAAGTCATGAAGAAAGCAGTGGCAACATACTAAACGATCAAGTGCTAAGCTAACGGAATGGGTCAAGTCAATCACGTCATTCTCCTAATGATGTGATCCCTTTAATCAAATGACAACACATGTCTATGGCTAGGAAACATAACCATCTTTGATAAATGAGCTAGTCAAGTAGAGGCATACTAGTGACATTATGTTTGTCTATGTATTCACACATGTATCATGTTTCCGGTTAATACAATTCTAGCGTGAATAATAAACATTTATCATGATATGAGGAAATAAATAATAACTTTATTATTGCCTCTAGGGCATATTTCCTTCACTACTATCTCAGAGTCATGTCCATACTTAGAGCTAAATCCACGGAAAGCATCGGTATCCATAAAAGATTTAACACAATCGAACTTAGGTGTCACACCTGACTCCTTACCATCGTCGGAACCCCAATCTTCAGAGTTGTGTTTAATTCTTTCCAATAGGTCCCATTTGAAATCAATAGTCTTCAGCATATAGGAACCAGCACAGGAAGTATCGAGCAGGTTGCGATTATCAAGAGAAAACCGAGCATAAAAATTCTGAACGATCATTTCCCGAGAGAGCTCATTATTGGGGCATGAATATAACATTGACTTAAGCCTCCCCCAAGCTTGAGCGATGCTTTCTCCTTCGCGAGGCCAGAAATTATATATGTAATTACGATCACGATGAACAAGATGCATAGGATAGAACTTCTGGTGAAATTCCAACTTCAAACGCTTATAGTTCCAATATCTCGTATCATCACATAGCCTATACCATGTCATTGCATCCCACTTCAAAGATAAAGGGAAGACCTTCCTTTTTACAACATCATCGGGAATACCTGCAAGCTTAAATAATCCACAAACTTCATCCACAAAGATAAGGTGTAAGTCGGGATGCAATGTTCCGTCTCCTGCAAAAGGATTAGCTAGCAGTTTCTCTATCATACCCGAAGGAATCTCAAAGTGAATATTTTCATAAGGTTCAGTAGGTTGAGGATCATCTATTGGCTCTTCTGGTTGGGGTGAAGATACCCCAAACAAGCCCCTCAAAGGATTAGTTTCCATAGCGACAAGTAACAGAAAATTTCAGCACACTATATAAATGTTTCCTTACCAAGTTCCACTCACCAAGAGCGCTACGCTCCCCGGTAACGGCGCCAAAAAAGATTCTAGATGACCCACAAGTATAGGGGATCTATCGTAGTCCTTTTGATAAGTAAGAGTGTCGAACCCAACGAGGAGCAGAAGGAAATGATAAGCGGTTTTTAGTAAGGTTTTCTCTGCAAGCACTGAAATAGTAGGTGATAGATAGTTTTGTGATAAGATAAGTAGTAACAAGCAAAAGTAAATAAAGTAAATAAAGTGCAGAAAGGTGGCCCAATCCTTTATGTAGCAAAGGATAAGCCTGGACAAACTCTAATAATGAAGTAGGAGCTCCCGAGGACACATTGGGAATTATCGTCAAGCTAGTTTTCATCACGTTCATAAGATTCACGTTCGGTACTTTGATAATTTGATATGTGGGTGGACCGGCACTTGGGTACTGCCCTAACATGGAAAAGCATCCCACTTATGATTAACCCCTATTGCAAGTATCCGCAACTACAAAAAGGAGTATTAAGGTAAACCTAACCACATCATTAAACATATGGGTCCATATCAACCCCTAACGAAGCAACTCATAAACTAGGGTTTAAGCTTCTGTCACTCTAGCACCCATCATCTACTTATTACTTCCCTATGCCTTCCTCTAGGCTCAAATAATGGTCAAGTGTCATGTAGTCGACGTTCACATAACACCACTAGAGGAGAGACAACATACATCTCGTCAAAATATCGAACGAATACCAAATTCACATGACTACTAATAGCAAGACGTCACCCATGTCCTCAGGAACAAACGTAACTACTCACAAAGCTTATTCATGTTCATAATCAGATGGGTATTAATATGCATAAAGGATCTGAACATATGATCTTCCACCAAGTAAACCAAATAGCATCAACTACAAGGAGTAATCAACACTACTAGCAACCCACAGGTACCAATTTGTGGTTTTGATACAAGATTGGATACAAGAGATGAACTAGGGTTTTGAGATGAGATGGTGCTGGTGAAGATGTTGATGGAGATTGACCCCCTCCAGATGAGAGGATCGTTGGTGATGACGTTGGTGATGATTTCCCCCTCCCGGAGGGAAGTGTCCTCGGCAGAACAGCTCTGCCAGAGCCCTAGATTGATTCCGCCAAGGTTCCGCCTCGTGGCGGTGGAGTTTCGTCCCGTAACCTTGCCCACGATTTTTTCCAGGACAAAACCCTTCATATAGCAGAAGATGGCAGCCAGAAGCCCACCAGGGGGCCTAGGAGATAGGGGCGCACCCTACAGGGGGGGCGCCCCCTGTCTCCTGGACAGGGTGTGGGCCCCCTGGCCTATTTATTTTGCCCAAAAATTCTTATTAAATCTGAAAAGTTGTTTCGTGGAGTCTTAGGTCTTTTGGAGTTGTGCAGAATAGGTTTCCAACGTTTGCTCCTTTTCCAGCCAGAATTCCAGCTGCCGGCATTCCCCCTCTTCCTGGTAAACCTTGTAAAATAAGAGAGAATAGCCATAATTATTGAGATATAATCTGTGATAACAGCCCATAATGCAATAAATATTTATATAAAAGCATGATGCAAAATGGACGTATCAGGGAGCAACATCAATATCCTCTATTATGAGACCTTCCATCGCATGGGGCTGACAGATAAAAACTTAAACCGTCAAGCACTGTTTTCCATGGTGTGGTACCTAGTAAATCGACATACCCGGTTGTTAAGATAGCTCTGGAGGTTGCGTTTGGAGATGATCATGATTCCAGATCAGAAACCTTAACCTTTGAAGTGGTGAAAATTAAGAGCCCTTATCATGCTCTGTTTGGACGGCCGGCTTGTGCTAAGTTCATGGCCCGGACTTGTTATGTTTATCTGTAGCTCAGGATGTCGGGTCACCATGGGACCATCACAGTACATGGGAGTCGGAAGATAGCTTTGGAGTGTGAAGAGGGCGATGTAGCTTACGCCGAGTCGGTTTGCGCAACTGAGGAGTTGAAATTTTATAAGGACAATGTTGGTCCGGTGGATATGACATCTTTGAAAAAGCCAACTACAGAGCATGATCCGGCCTTGAAGTTTAAATCGGCTGATGAGACTAAATTGGTTGATTTTGTTCCCGGCGATTCATCCAAGCAGTTCAGCGTCAGTACTAACCTGGATCTGAAATAGGAAAGCGCACTCATCGAGTTCATCCGTGAGAATCGGGACATCTTTGCATGGAAACCTTCTGACATGTCAGGTGTACCGAGGGAACTCACTGAGCACACTCTCAATATTGATCCCAAGTTTAAACCGGTCAAGCAGTTTCTCCGCAGCTTCAATGAAGAAAGGCGCAAGGCCATTCGTGAGAAGGTAGCCCGGCTTTTGGCAGCTAGGTTTACTGTGGAGGTTTTCCATCCTGAGTGGCTGGCTAACCCGGTGCTGGCGCTTAAGAAGAATGGCACTTGGCTCATGTGTGTGGATTACACGGATTTGAGCAAGGCTTGTCCAGCTGATCCTTTTGCTCTCCCTCGTATTGATCAGATTATTGATGCTACGGCGGGTTGTGAACGCTTGAGTTTTTTGGATGCTTATTCTGGTTATCATCATATCAAGATGGCAGTTAAGGACCAGGAGAAAACAGCTTTTATAACTCCCTTTGGAGCCTTCTGCTATGTGTCTATGCCCTTCGGGCTCAAGAGTGCCCAGGCGACTTATCAGCGATGTGTGCAGAATTGCCTTCACAAGCAGATTGGGCACAATGTTCATGCTTGTGTGGAAGATATTGTGGTGAAGTCCAGGAAGAAGGAGACATTGATAGATGATTTGAAAGAGACCTTTGATAACCTCCGGTTTTATAAAATGATATTTAGCCCGGCCAAGTGCGTATTCAGTGTCCCGGCAGGCAAACTCTTGGGTTTTTTGGTGTCTAACAGGGGCATTGACGCTAATCCGGAGAAGATCAAGGCCATCACTTCTCTGGCTAAACCGGCGTGTATCAATGATGTACAACGTCTGGCGGGTCGTATTGCGGCACTGAGCCAGTTTATCAGCCGGTTGGGAGAAAAAGCTATCCCTTTATACCAGATGATGAAAAAACAGACAACTTTGTCTGGAGTGATGCTGCTGATGCAACGTTGGAGGACTTGAAGAAGCAGTTAGCCGAGCCACCTGTTCTTACTGCCCCATTGATAAAGAACCATTGTTGTTATATGTGGCTGCTAACGCCTGGGCTGTCAGCGCGGCTATTGTGGTGGAGTGCAAGGAGGCAGGTAAGGAGTATCCGGTTCAGCGACCGGTTTATTATATCAGTGAGGTGCTTATTGAGTCGAAGCATAGATATCCCCATTGGCAGAAGCTTGTGTATGGAGTTTTTATGGCGAGCCGGAAGCTTAAGCAATACTTTCAGGGCCATCCCATCACTGTGGTCAGTTCCGCTCCTTTGGGAGATATCATCCAGAACAGGGAGGCAACTAGCCGAGTTGCTAGTGGGCTATCGAGCTTGGACCTCATGGGTTAAAATATATGCCTCGTACGGCCATCAAGTCCCAAGCACTCATGGACTTCATCAATGACTGGACAGAGTTGTAGGCGCAGGATAAACCGGATAACACATACTGGACTATTCACTTTGACGGGTCCAGACAATTGGAGGGCTCGTGGGCTGGAGTTGTTCTTACTTCCCCTCGAGGTGACAAATTTTGTTTATGTTCTCCGCTTGATGTTTCCTTGTACTAACAATGCATATGGGCATGAGGCCTTGCTCCACGGTCTTCGGGTGGCTAAGGAAATGAACTTAATCCGGGTACGGTGCTTTGGGGACTCCGATTTAGTGGCTCGGCAAGTCTCTGGTACTTGGGATTCTAAGGATCCACTCATGGCGGCTTATCGACGTGAGGTGGATGTTATTGCTGGTCACTTCAAGGGTTACCAAATCGAGCACATTGATCGGCGCAAAAATGAAGCGGCAGACGCTTTAAGCCGGCTGGGATCTCAGCGTAAACCGGTACCGCCCAATGTCTTTCTTGACATTTTGCATAACCCGTCGGTCAAACTGCCTACGGAGGAGGATCTGGCTGTTCCTGACCCGGAGGCTCAATTGGTGGTGGTTCTTCATGCTATGCCTGATTGGACGGTACCATACTTGGCGTATATGACCAGGGGCGAGTTACCCGAGGACGAAGTTTTGGCCAGGCAGATAATCCGGCGGTCCAAGTCCATGACTATTGTCAATGGCGAGTTACATCACTACAGTGTCTCGGGGGCGTTTCAGCGTTGTGTTTCTCCTGAAGAAGGCTGTGAGATTTTGCGTGAAATCCACGAAGGTGTCGGATTTCGGATTCTGACAGACCCTTGAGGTTCGAACTCTGGGGTGCGCACGAAGATCTTTCCCCTACCAACTCACGTCTCGAAGCCTCGCAACGAATCTAGGCTAGAAAGAAGAACACACAAGGGACACGAGGTTTATACCGGTTCAGGCCACCATTGTGGTTAATACCCTACTCTAGTGTGTGGTGTGGTGGATTGCCTCAGGGGCTGATGATGGACAATACAAAGGGAGAACAACCTCGCGAGGGGCTGTTCTTGAGCTGGTGCTATGAACTGCTTGGGTGAGTTCAGTCGCCTCTCTCTCTCTAGTCTACCCGAAATCTGGATCCGACCCCCCTACTCTGTGGTGGCTGGCCCTATTTATAGAGGGAGTCCCTGGGCCTCTTCCCAAATAATGAGCGGGAAGGGTGCCAACAATTGGCCATTTTGAAGGGGAACATCTAGTACACTTATCCTGACTAAAGTTGGTTTTTGCCTGCGAAAGACTCTGACGGTGATGTCGTCCTGGGCTCCACAGTGACCTCCATCCTGCCATCCCACTTGTCTTGGTCTTGTTGCACCGAAACGGTAACCTTTGCCTGATGCCTTGGCATGTGCTTGCCCCCTTTGCACCGAAGGGGAAACAAGGACACTGCACAGGCCGGTGCTCGCCTGGCGCCCTCCTGGTCTCGATCGTCATGGCTTGCATCACGGGCACCTCGCAAGGTACCCTGCCTTGATCTCTCCGCCTCCTCTCGAGCTCGCCTGATGAGGCTGCTCCTGAGGAAGCTTCCTGTCGTCCGCCCCGCGAGGCTTGGCCCCTCGCGAGGGTCTTGAGCTTGAGCTGATGAAGCTGGGCTGCACTGGGCCTCCGCTTGAGCCATGCCGCAGGCCGTAGGCAGGCAAGTCTTGGGACCCCCGTTCCCAGAAGGCCAACAGTAGCCCCCGGGCCCAAGGCGCGCCCGAACTTGGCTTAGCAGAGAAGCGAAGGGGCAAGTGCGAAGCGCCGCGAGCCCCAATAGCCTACGGCCTTGGGTGCCGCGTGGCGATTGATTGGACGTGGGCGTCTCCGCTTCCCCACGACGCCTGGGCAACCGCATGACTTGACAAGTCCCTGCATGCAAAATGGGTCATGATTACCTGCGATCGTGGAGGCCGACGGTTTGCCTCCTCCGGCTATAAGTACGGAACGGCGCAAGCCCTTCCAGTCCATTCCTTCCTGCTACTCCCCTTCTTCTTCTTCCTTGCCCTTGACTCGTCGTGCCCCATGGCGCCTGAGGGAGACCTGGATTAGGGGGTATCCGGACAGCCGGACTGTGTACAACGTCCGGACTATTGAAGTATGAAGATACAAGACTCAAGACTTCGACCCGTGTCCGGATGGGACACTCCTTGGCGTGAAAGGCAAGCTTGGCGATCTGGATATTGTGTTTCCTTTCTTATAACCGACTCCATGTAAACCCTATCCCTCTCCGGTGTCTATATAAACCGGAGAGGTTGGTCCTTAGAAGGCCGATCACAATTACAATCATACCATCATAGGCTAGCTCTTAGGGTTTAGCCTCTACGATCTCGTGGTAGATCTATGATACGTCTCCAATGTATCTATAATTTTTGGTTGCTCCATGCTACTTTATCTACTGTTTTGGACTATAATGGGACTAACCTATTAAACGGAGGCCCAGCCCAGAATTGCTGTTTTTTGCCTTTTTCAGTATTTCGAAGAAACAGAATATCAAACAGAGTCCAAACGGGATGAAACCTTCGGGATCGTGATTTTACGACCGAACGTCATCCAGGAGACTTGGACCCTACTCCAAGAAGCTTTCGAGGAGGTCACGAGGGTGGAGGGCCCCCCCCCCTGAGCACGCCCCTACCTCGTGGGCCCCTCGGAGCTCCACCGACGTACTCCTTCCTCCTATATATACCTATGTATCCCCAAACAATCACAACAAGAGCCAAAAACCTAATTCCACCGCTGCAACCTTCTGTATCCAGGAGATCCCATCTTGGGGCCTGTTCTGGAGCTCCGCCGGAGGGGGCATCCACCACGGAGGGCTTCTACATCATCACCATAGCCCCTGCGATGAAGTGTGAGTAGTTTACTTCAGACCTTCGGGTCCATAGCTAGTAGCTAGATGGCTTCTTCTCTCTTTTTGGATCTCAATACAATGTTCTCCCCCTCTCTTGTGGAGATCTATTCGATGTAATCTTCTTTTTGCGGTGTGTTTGTTGAGACCGATGAATTGTGGGTTTATGATCCAGTATTATCTATGGAAAATACTTGATTCTTCTTTGAATACTTTTATGTATGATTGAGTTATCTTTGCAAGTCTCTTCGAATTATCCGTTTGGTTTGGCCAACTAGATTGGTAGTTCTTGCAATGGGAGAAGTGCATGGCTTTGGGTTCAATCTTGCGGTGTCCTTACTCAGTGACAGAAAGAGTTGCAAGGCACGTATTGTATTGTTGCCATCGAGGATAACAAGATGGGGTATTTATCATATTGCATGAATTTATTCCTCTACATCATGTCATCTTGCTTAAGGCGTTACTCTGTTTTTAACTTAATACTCTAGATGCATGCTCGATAGCTGTCGATGAGTGGAGTAATAGTAGTAGATGCAGAATCATTTCGATCTACTTGTCACGGACGTGATGCCTATATACATGATCATTGCCTAGATGTACTCATAACTATGCTCAATTCTGTCAATTGCTCAACAGTAATTTGTTCACCCACTGTAGAATACTTATGCTCTTCAGAGAAGCCACTAGTGAAACCTATGGCCCCCGGGTCTATTCTCATCATATCAATCTATATCACTTTATTTACTTGCTTTGCCTTTACTTTTTACTTTGCATCTATCTATCAAAAATACCAAAAATATTATCTCTATCAGATCTCACTCTCGTAAGTGACCGTGAAGGGATTGACAACCCCTAAGCGTTGGTTGCGAGTTGCTATCGTGTTGTGCAGGTACGAGGGACTTGCCCGTGACCTCCTACTGGATTGATACCTTGGTTCTCAAAAACTGAGGGAAATACTTACGCTACTGTGCTGCATCATCCTCTCCTCTTCGAGGAAAACCAACGCAAGCTCGAGACGTAGCAATCTACTCTTGTACTACCCATATCTTCAATATGAATCAAGCAGGAAGTAGGGTTTTACCTCCATCGAGAGGGCCCGAACCTGGGTAAACATCTGTATCCCTCGCTTCCTGTTACCATCAGCCTTGACGCATAGATCGGGACCCCTACCCAAGATCCGTCGGTTTTGACACCGACATTGGTGCTTTTATTGAGAGTTCCTCTGCGTCGTCGCTACAGGACTTGATGGCGCCTCCGATCGTCAACAACACGGTCCAGGGCGTGACTTTTCTCCGCGGACAGATCTTCGTGTTCGGCGGCTTCGTGCTGCGGGCCAATTCGCTTGGCCATCTGGAGGAGATCGACAGCTATGCCCCAGCCACCAGGTGAGGTTCGGAAACTTGAACTACACGGCGGACATTCGCGGAGACTTGATCTTCGACGGATTCGGGCCTGTGCCAGGAGCGCCGAACAGTCACGATGAGCACGGCTTAGACCTGCTGTCAGACGATGCTCGGGATATCACCCCGGCAGAAGCTTCGGATCTAAATCCGGAGCAGATTGCGCTGCCTAAGGACGGAGGGCTGGACCCCGCCCCGCAGGCAACACACTCATCAGCGGTGGAGCCGAACACAGGTCTCACCGCTGTGGAAGCCTGTAACCCCGGGCCCCCGGACTCTTATCCTATTGTTGGTTCCGGTCCGCACACCCTTGAGCCAGCCGAGCCAGGCTGGGCTCCGGTAATGGAGTTTACCGCTGCGGACATCATTCAGCACTCGCCCTTTGGCGACATGCTGAACTCATTGGAGTCTCTCTCTTTGTCAGGAGGCTCTGGGCCAAACTATGTCCGGCTTGAGTGGGAAGCAGGCGACGACGGAATTCATTGCCCACCCACCACCCACTTCATTGCCACGGTCGATGACTTAACCGACGTGCTTGACTTCGACTCCGAAGACATCAACGGTATGAACGATGATGCAGGAGAATTACAGGAGCCACCGCCCACAGGGCGGTGGACGGCCACTTCCTCGTACGATATATATATGGTGGACACTCCGAAGAAAACCAATGGCGACGAGGAAACGGAGGATAACCCCTCAGGAGGAAAAGCAAAGCATGGGCGCCTTCGGCGCCGCTCCAAGCCGCGCCACATCAACACCGGCCCCGGAGACGAAAGCAATCTGGATGGTGCCGAAGAGGAATACAGCCCTGATCAGCCTACCTTCAAGTAGGCCGGACCGGTCACGATGGGATACTTGGAGAGGGACAACTATACACCCCCCTCCAACGACGAGGTAAGCCTCGGCAATGATGAATTCGGCGTACCTGAAGGCCCAGTGGAACAAGTTCGCTTCAAGCGACGGCTCATGGCCACGGCAAGGAGCCTGCAAAGGAAGCAAGAGCAGCTTAAAGCTGACCAAGACATGCTAGTGGATAGGTGGACCAAGGTACTGGCCACCGAAAAGTACGAACTCGACAGCCCCAACAAAGGGCATACACGGCACAACTGGCTACCTCAACACAAGCAGGAAAACCCAAGGCACATACCCCGACGTCCACACATCATAACGGTCCAAGACAGTAAGAAGGATACACGAAGAGACACCCTCAAGCCTCGGCGCAATAGTCACAAACGTCAAGTCAAGGAAACTAGTGCCAGGTCCAGCAAACCCCAGTCCGGTCAATGGACAAAGAGCAGCTCAAGCCTATTCGGCCCAAGCCACACACTCGATCAACCATGTGCCATTCATGGTACTCCTAGAAGGACGGCAAAGCATACCAATAGAGAATGCCGGATCCTCAAAACAAGGCGGCTGGTCGTGTGCCAGAAACAATGAGGGGAGGCGTCTAGTCAAGAGAACCCCCCCCCCCTAGAGCATAAAAGTACGGCCGATCGCCCCCGATCACACCTACCACAGCAATTCAATTGCCGTACCCCTAGACCTGGTAGTCCAGGGGCTCCATCACACATAAAGCCCCCACGGGTATGAAGCCACAAATAACATCTTCTAAAGGATGCCAGGTGCAAAGGCCAAGTTCATTGGCCCACCACCCTAACGGTTGTCTTTCGAATCACCAAAAAATACCACGCCAAAGAGTAATTATTCGGCACCTTCCCCTCATACGGTAATTTACCATATGCTAACGGGACGAACCACGTTGATCAAGACTCCATGTGATAAACCATCTGGCCAACACCGTGTGGTACAATCACGCCCACGGGAAAGGCCGAACTCCGCACTTAGAGCGGAAACCACACAGCTGCCGGAGTAGCGAGTCGCGCATGCCTATCAAAATTTTGATATGACATCCAACTATCCGGACACCAACTGAGGAGTCCGCACTATTTCACGGTATAACGGCTGGGTTCACCAGGGTCCGATCAGGAACCCTTAGACCAGCCACAAGAGGACGTTCAGCTGCCTCATAGCATTTGCCTTTACAAACTAACTTTGACGCAGAACAGGATTGGCGGCGTGGAATCAGCCCGGACACACAATGGGAGGAACATGCAGGTAGAAGGCAGTTCGGATTCACTCTTGATCCACTCACAACCCCCTCCAGTCCGGCCATCACAGGTTCCGCCAAAAACATCTCTTTTCATACATCGTACTCATATGCATAGACATATCATCCTACTACAATGAGTAGATTTAAATAACACTTATCGGTCAGCGTTTATCGCCGATGCCTCTTTGCCAAAAATGGCAGCCACGCTTCGTGTCACGCCCGATTATGCCAGGGGCTGCACAGTACGGCAATAAAGTCTGACCACCTTTTCGGTCGCTCGGCGCCCCGAACGTATAGCACTATATGCATCAGCTCCAAATCATGTCTTGGGTCATTGGTTGGGTTTGCCCGGCTCCCATGTTTTGGTACCTTATGTTCCATTCTATCGGCTAAGGTAGCGCTGGGAGAACTACTGCGATTGTGGCCCGCTTCTGCCGGACGAGCACCTCAGTAGAGAAAGCCGAAAACTGACTGTCATGATGCAGCGAGAGCTGGTCAGCTGTTCGAGAGGTTGTAAAATCCTTAAAGATTTATTCCGCACAAAGCCATTATAAATGCAGAGTGCGACGGATCGGTCTTCCGATCAGGCGCCAATAGAGCCCCTAGTTCGGCCTTACGAACACTAGGGGCTGCGCCGACCATACTCGAATTCCTATGGCTAAGTGAGAGTAATAAAGTCGCATAGTTCGATTGCCTGGTTCGTGGTGAGAAACACCTCCTTAAAAGGACCCAACCATGGGATAAAGAGCGTTCAGATATACCCCGAACACCCCCGTATTCTTTTATGCATGGGGACAGAAGCCGATGACTGGCCAACTCTCAGGGCGTACATACAATAAACAGCCGCACAGGAAGAACATATGTTCAAACAAAACATGCAATATATAATAAAAATGCCATTATCCCATATTACAAAAAGCGGCACGAATGCCCTCAGGGAAATATAATGTCTTTGGCACACTTATCCGCCGCAAGGCGGGCCCCTTTTAGTACACCTTCATAGTATAGCTCGGGCTTGCGGTGCTCCTTACCCTCCGGCGGACCCTCAGTCATCAGCTTCTTCGCGTCAAGCTTCCCCCAATGCACTTTTGCACGGGCAAACGCCATGCGTGCGCCTTCTATACAGACTAATCGCTTGATAGCATCAAGTCGAGGACAGGCGCCCACAATCCGCTTGATGAGTCCGAAGTAATTGCTTGGAATTGGCTCCGCAGGCCATAGCCGGATAACTAAGTCCTTCATGGCTAGTTCGGCCGCCTGGTGCAGTTCGACCAGCTGTTTCAGCTGATCGATAAAAGGCACCGGATTGTTCGGTGCCAAATACTGCGACCAGAAATCCCTCTCCGTAGACTTCTTCTCCTCGGTTCGGTAGAATTGGGCGGCATCTGATATGCTGCGAGGAAGATCCGCAAAAGCCCCTGGAAAAATAAGAATTCAGCTTGCCACTTAGGATTCTTCCCATTATCATGTACAAAGGGCTAAGAATACAGAAGGCCTTACCAGCCGCAACTTTCCGGGCCTCCTGAATGGCCTGCGCAGCACCTCGGGCTTCTTCCCGAGCACCTTCCGCAACCTCGAGAGCTTGGGTGAGTTTGGATTCTTTCCCTATTAGAATCTGCTCCAAGCCCTCGCTTTTCTTCACAGCTTCCTGGAGCTCTCGCTCAGCTGCGATGACCCTGACCTCGTGTTTTTCACGAAGCACCTGTTCGGCGGCAGCCTTCTCGTAGGCATCAGACACAGCCTTCTTTAGTGCCTCGTATTCGGCACTCGCTCCTAGAGCATACAATATAAACAATTTTCACTAAGCACAACTATTCATTCGTGCCAACTTCAAGACAAATGTTTTCAACATACCTTGCTTGTCTTCCAATTGCTTCTTCACATGGCCAAGTTCTTCCTCGGCCCGTGCAAGGCTCTTCTTCAGTTCGGACACTTCCGCATTATAAGCAGCCATCCTCTCTGCAGACGCATGTTTTCACACAAAGGGGTATACGTCATTCACATAGGCTCCTGCGAAAGCAGACAATTTGATCCCCTGCCCGGCTCCGTCTCCTCCGCCGGACAGTGCATCAGGGGCTACTACTCATATTATGACAATTCCTCAAAGGATTCTTAGGAAACATACCTCAAAGGCCATTATAAGGCCAAATCAGGACTCATTCAGCCCTCTCTCGGTGGACTGAATCTTCTCAACCACAGCGCCCATGAGGGTCTGGTGCTCATTGACGATAGACGCGTTCTTAAATGCTGTCGATAGACCGCCGGACAGCTCTGCTCGAACAGAGGATGTCGGGGGGGGGGGGGGGTAGGCAGGCCTCCCACCATCCAAGGTGGATGTTCGCTCGATTCTGGAACCTTAGAGGTCCCGGGGGCTTTATCCGCCCCCGTGTGTCCAGCTCCGGGGATGTGTCCTCCCTGGTTCAGGTCCTGTCGAGATGACACCTCAGTGTCGCGCCTGGACTTTGGGGAAGGGGCCTGCGAAGGCGTCTTGCTCGCAAACGCGTCCGAGCCCAACGAATCCTCCTATGAGGACTGTCCGGCACGAGACCTCGCCGGGCTGTGCAAAATATGGCAACGGTTAAAGCTACTATATCCAAAAACAATCCCGGACGCATATGCGTGTGCGGATTCTGTATACTTACAACTTCTCCAGGGGCTGGGCCCTGGGATCCCACTCCGGCTGCTGTCGGCAGCCGCGGTGCATGTCTCTGGGAGGGAACCTTTCCCCCTCTTGGGCGATTCGGCCTCCAGGGACGGGGAAGCTGCACGCTTCCTCCCACCTTCAGAGTGAGGCTCGCCCTCCTCTGCTTCCTCCTCTTCGCCTTCTGAAGAAGGAGCGTCGCTTGAGTCTTCAGATTTTGCGTCCGAAGCCTCGCGGCGACGGAGGCCACTCCGGGTCTTCTTGACCTTCTTGGAGGCCTCCTTCTTTGGCACCTCATAAGGCGCGAGGACCAGCATCTTCGGTAGAAGAGGTCCGGCCGGTTCCTCCGGCAGCGGGGCCAGACAATGTATCCGCTCCACCTTCTTTATCCATCCCTAAGGTCACAATGAAACACGATTAAGATGTCTCCCTCATGACATGCCAGCTGAAGCATGAATGGACAGAGCATGGATGTAACTTACCGAGCTTGCAGAATGGGATAATTGATACCCGCAGTCCTCGGCGGGGCCCGGCCATGATTTGTTGGACTTGAAGAGCACCTTCCAGATATCCTTGTGGGAGGAATCATAAAGCTCCTAAAGGGTTTGGTGCTCGGTTGGGTCGAACTCCCATAGAGTGCAAGCTCGGCGCTGACAGGGGAGGACTAGGCGAACTAGCATCACCTGGACTACGTCGACGAGCTTGACGTCCCTGTCAACCACACTCTGAACGCGCGTCTGGAGCAATGACAGCTCATCAAACGAGGACCAGTTCGGGCCCTTCTTGGGCCAGGACCTGAGCCGCAGTGGAGCTCCGGATCTGAACTCTGGGGCTGCCGCCCACTTTTTGCCGCGTGGTTCAGTGATATAAAACCACTGCTGCTGCCACTCCTTGACGGAGTCGTTGAAAGCGCCTTTCGGCCAAGCGGCCTTGGGCATCTTGCTTACCATGGCGCCGCCGCACTCGGCGTGTTCGCCACTCACCACCTTGGGTTTCACATTGAAAATCTTCAGCCACAGGCTGAAGTGAGGTGGGATCCGGAGAAAAGCCTCGCACACGACGATGAACGTCGAGATATTGAGGAAGGAGTTGGGGGAAAGATCATGAAAATCGATCCCGTAGTAATACATGACTCCGCGAACAAATGGGTGAAGGGGAAACCCGAGCCCGTGGACAAAATGGGGAAGGAACACGACTCTCTCGTGAGGTTCCGGAGTGGGGACGACCTGTCCCACTGGTGGGAGACGGTGGCCGATCTTTTGGGCCAGATACCCGGCTCCCCAGAGCTTCTTGATGTCCTTCTCCTGGATGGTCGAGGCCATCCATCTGCATCCTGCTCCGGATCCGGACATCTTTCGAAAACCTCTCTTCGATGGAGAAGAAGAGTGCTTGGGCGTTAGGGCTCGAACAGAGGGGAATGAGCTAATGGAAGGAGAAGGCGTGGGTAAACGGAAAGAGGCCTAACCTCTTTATAGGGACGGTAAATGCTTTTTGCGCCTCCCCACTTGCCTGGTGGAACCCGTTTGCCTCCCACTCGCCGCGATTAGCGGCGCGGTAAGATTACCCATACCCGTGTTGATGAGAATCCCGTGATAAGGGGACACGATCTCTGATTTGACAAGACGTGTC
Organism: Triticum timopheevii; assembly: GCA_963921465.1. Lineage (NCBI taxonomy): Eukaryota > Viridiplantae > Streptophyta > Magnoliopsida > Poales > Poaceae > Triticum > Triticum timopheevii. The sequence goes on from OY997270.1 coordinate 115,609,866, forward strand.
AAAGAAACTGCCTCGCAATATGCATTGTGGCTAGTTGTGGAAGACGGTTCGAATAATGATCCGACCATAATAACATGTCACGTCATCTAAAAAGTTGTCAGCAGATTGTATTTGTGAAATATCATTCTCTCTACAGCGGTGTGTGAAGATCATCTTGCAGATCCGGACACGGTCTACATGTTCGATAACCATTTTGGAGTATTCGGAGAAGGAACCCGCCTTGCAATGTCGAAGACAATACTGCACGCGGACTCATCGTCATTGAAGCCTGGTTCAGGGGCTACTGAGGGAGTCTTGGATTAGGGGGTGTCCGGACAGCCGGACTGTGTACAAGGTCCGGACTATTGAAGCGTGAAGATACATGACTCAAGACTTCGGCCCGTGTCCGGATGGGACTCTCCTTGGCGTGGAAGGAAAGCTTGGCGATCCGGATATTGTGTTTCCTTTCTTGTAACCGACTCCATGTAAACCCTAGCCCTCTCCGGTGTCTATATAAACCGGAGAGGTTGGTCCTTAGAAGGCCGATCACAATTACAATCATACCATCATAGGCTAGCTCTTAGGCTTTAGCCTCTATGATCTCGTGGTAGATCTACTCTTGTACTACCCATATCTTCAATATTAATCAAGCAGGAATTAGGGTTTTTGTCGGATTTAGGGTTCTGGCAGACCCTTGTGGTTCGAACACTGGGGTGTGCGTGGAGATTTCGCCCTCTACCTACCTGCTCCTCGCCGCCTCGCTAAGATCTAAACTACAAAAGGGACAACACAAGAGACACAGGGTTTATACTGGTTCAGGCCACCATTGTGGTGTAATACCCTACTCCAGTGTGTGGTGTGGTGGATTGCCTCTTGGGCTGATGATGAACAATACAAGGAAGAACAGCCTCGCAAGGGTCTGTTCTTGGCTGGTGCGATGAACTGCTAGGAGGAGTTCAGCCGCTCTCTCTACTGGTTTCTTGGCGAGGATTCTCGATCTAGATGCCTCTACCCTGGGGGTGGCTAGTCCTATTTATAGGCAAAGGCCCTGGGCCTCTTCCCAAATATTGAGCGGGAAGGGCGCCAACAATTGGCCATTTTGAAGGGGAACATCGGGTACACTTATCCTGACTAAAGTTGGTCCTCGCCTGTCAAAGGCTCTGGTGGTGACGCCTGCTTGGGCTCCACAATGACTTCCTTCCTGCCGTTGGGCTGGTCTTGGTCTTGTTGCACCGAAACGGATGCCTTTGCTTGATGCTCTCGCCTGCGCTTGCTCCCTTTACACCAAAGAGGAAAGGAGGACACTGCGCGGGCTGGCGCCCGACTGGCGCCCTCGGTCGTCATGGCTTGCGTCATGGAAACCTCGCGAGGCACCCCGCCTTGAACTCTCCGCCTCCTCGTGAGCCAGCCTGATGAGGCCGCGCCTGAGGAAGCTCCTTGTCGTCCGCCCCATGAGGCTTGGCCCCTCGCGAGGGTCTTGAGCTTGTGTTGATGAAGATGGGCCATGCTGGGCCCCCCTTTGAGCCACGCCGCGGGCCGTGGGCAGGCAAGTCTGGGGACCCCCATTCCCAGAACACCGATAGTAGCCCACGGGCCCAAGGCGCGCCCGGACTTGGCCGAGCAGAGAGGCGAAAGGGCAAGTGCGAAGCGCCGTGGGCTCTAACAGCCTGCAGCCTTGGGCGCCGCATGGCGGTTGATTGGACGTGGGCGGCACCGTTCCCCCACGCCTCCTTATTTTGTGCCATGCTAGGCGGACTCGTAGTCGCACACAGCCGCTCCCCTTTTCGTCGCCCGAGCGCCCTCTGCCCTTCTTCCTCTCGAACTCCAGCTTCCGCTCTCAATCCAATCTCGAACCTTCCCCCCCCCCTTCCGTCGCCATGGCCCCGACGAAGAAGGGAAGAGGGAAGAAACCCATGCCTCCGCCTCGCTCGCCGTCGCTGGCGGACCCCGCCGTTGACCGGTCGATCATAACCAATCGAGAGGGCTTGGGCAAGGTCAGCTCGGCTTTGGCCACCATCTTCAACGAATGCGGAAAGACGACGGCCTAGCCCGCGTCTCGCTTCTCCATCGACAGGATAGTCACTGAGGTCCGGTATTCCGCCGACGCCCTTTGGGCGGGACTGGTTCCCCCCTTTTCTGATTTCTTCAACGTTGTGCTCTCCCACTATCAGATCCATATGATGCATCTGGGTCCTGAATCCATCACCCTTCTCGTGGTCTTCGCCTTCGTTTGCGAAGCAATGATGGGCATCCTTCCTTCGGTTGCCTTGCTGCGCCACTTCTTCTCTCTGCGCCTTGTTGACCCCACCCAATGCTCGGGGTGCATGAGCTTCATTGCTGCACCTGAGACAACGGCCTCAGGGATCGACTTCAGTCTTCCTCCGCCCGCACCTCGGTTTCGCGAGTGGTGGCTGTATGTGGATGTAGGGGTGCCCAGCCCCCTGCTGTCGGAGCCATCTTCGCCTGCTGTCCCCAACTCAGGCTGGGGCCAGGAGACGCTCACGAGTTCCCGGCTCATCTTCGTCTGGCGTCGCTTCGTGTTCTTGAGGACGCTCGGTGTGACGGCGCCCAAGGTGGTGAAGGAGTACCTGCTACGCCGTGTTGCCCCTCTCCAATGCCATTCTCACCGGATGTGGGCCTTCAGCCGGCGTGGGGATCGTATGAGGCTCCAGGAAGAGGACCTGACGCCTGAAGCGCTGAGGAAGGTGCTCTTGGTCTTGACCGGGGACCCCAACCCCGGCAGCATCCGGCATGGGGGGCCTTGCTGTACCTCTGCCCGAACAGAAACGACTTTGTGAATCCGATGCCCATCTTCGACGAGTGGGGGCTGCGCCCCGCTGGCCTCCAGGGGCCTCGCGAGAACCCAGTGGAGGTGGCCGCCCTTGCAGTCGGCCAAGGCGACTCTTCCTCAAGTGGCGGAGCAGTGAGGCATGAGCCTCCGGAGGCCGAGGCGGCCCCCGCTGAGGTGACAGCACTGGGCGGCGCTCACGAGGGAGCAGCCCCTGAGGCCCATGCTGCTGTGGCTGAGGGCGGCGAGCAGCTACCCGCAGTGCCTGTAGCTGAGGCCCCTGAGGCCCCAGCTACTCTTCTTGGCGAGGCGGCCGGCAGCGCGCGTCAGGCAGACGCCCCTGACGCGGGTCGCCTTGACGCTTCTTCCTCGTCGCAGGCTGACCCCTGCGCTCGACTCTTGGGTCACTTCCACGTGGACTCCGAGGCCCTCCGGAAGAGGAGGGAGGCCCTGGGTGACGATTACCCTTGCCGCCTGCTGAAGCGTAGGAAGTACTTCGCCACCGATTAGTATGCCTTCTCCCCTCCCAGCTCCTGATCCTTCCGTTGCTTTTCCTGATCCTTGCTCCGCAGGGCCCTCCCCGCCGAGTTCACGGAGATGACTGAGGAGCCATCCCCCTTGTCTCCGCCCTCTCCACCGTCTTCGAGCACTCCGAGCAGTAGAGCCCTCGTGGTGAGGCCGGTTGGAGGGATGAACCATCTTGAGGCGCATCGCGACCTCGCGTGCCTCGCGACCTTCTTTCGCGAGCCTTCTCGTGGCATAGCCAGCCTGTCGTGGACTTCTCGTCTGGTCGTGGACCGTGATTGGCTGGGGTACTCCTCGCGCTCTTCATTTGGGGATGGACTGGCTCTAGGTCGGGCTTCTGGCGAGGCGTGCCCGGTCGCCTCGAGGGCACCAGCCCCCAGCCCCCTGCCTGGAGGGGGAGTGTTGATTTGTGCCCCCCGCCGCTCACTTGGGGCGGATAATGGTGTGGAAGACGTACTCGAGCGCGCCCGGGAGCGTCGCGCTCTTCGCCAAGGGTTTCTTCGGAGGGCGGTTGATGCGGTGAGCCTGCTTGGCGAAGAGCTTGCTGATGAAGACGCGTGCCTTGAGGCCGAGGGCCTGCGCCTGGTTGCGGAGAGGCGCGAGCTAGAGGCGGCCGTCGCCCTCGCGCATTATCAGCGCGATCTTGACGGTGAGGAGGCCAAGGCGTCGCTGGCGGCCTCTCGGGAGGTCCGTTCCCGGGCCGTCGAGGAGGTCCGGGAAGCTGACCGGCGGCGAGTGGCGATGGAGGAGCGGGCACGGGAACTCCTGGCCCGGTGCCGCTCACTGGAGGAGCAGGTGGAGCTGCGCGAGGCGGCCCTCGCATCGATGAAGGTGGCTTCAGGCGACCTAGCGGAGCTCCAGAAGCGTGAGGAGGCGCTGACGCTGGAAGCCGCTGAACGCGCACGCGAGTATGAATGCCTAGAGACAAGGGAGCGCTTGGTGACGCAGGCAGAGGATGATGTCGCTGTGCGCGAAACCCGTGTCCAGGAGGAGGTCGGACATCAGGTGGCGACGGCGCGCTTGAACCTCGAGCGCGAGTTCGAGGAGAGGCTGGGGTTGATCCGGACCGAGGCTGAAGGTAGGACCGCTGTTCTGAGGGTCAAGCTGGAGGAAGCGACGCGGCGGGTCGATGCTTTGCGGGCCGCACTTGAGGTGGCGCAGGGGGAGTCAACTACCTCCCATGCCGAGGTGCTTCTCCTTCGCCAACGGGTGGATGAGGCTGAGGCCGTCGCGCACCAGAATGCGGACGAGATACACCAGCGACGGCTCCTGGAGCATGAGCACGGCCCCATGCTCACCACACTTCGGGAGAGAGCCAACACAGCCTTGGGTAACATCTGCGAGGCGGCTGTTGGCGAGCCGCACGCAGTTAACTACGCCGGCAACCTTCAGCTCTTCACCGACGTGGTGCGCAGCTGGAGGCGCGGTCGGTCAGAGCCAACAGGTTGGTGGAGGAGAGGAGACGCGCCCTGCTCGGGCGCGCCTTTTCTCGCGTCTTCGGACATCTTTGGAACATGGATCCCCACTTCGACTTCGATGCTGCCATCGCCCCAGTCCCCCAGGCCGTCCGGGACGACCTGGCGTACTAGGTGGAAGACAACATGGACGCTCTCGTCAGGGCCTTCGCTTCAGATAACGACGACGCGATCGTGGCCGCCGATGAGGGCGGTGTGGTGAACGGTCTTGACGCCGCTGATGGTGATGCAGAAGGCGATGACGAGGCCAGCGACGCCAGCGACAGTTCGGGCGGCGCTCCTGAGGATGCATTGGGGGATTTATCCGACTGACCGCGTATCGTTCCTGTTTCCTTACCCTGCATGAACAGAACTCAGGTTTTGACCTGATGGTTGTAAGAGCATTTTGGGAGGGGGTGCCCCTCATGTAAAACTCATGTAAAGCGTACTAGTGGATGCTACATCACCCGTACGCCTGCGCCAAGTGGTTGGCTAGGCGACGAGATGGCTGGCTAGTTTACCTTCATCCCGTGCGGGCCCTGAGATAGCTTTTAGGAGGCTATGGTGTCTCGAGTGTCTCCTGATCGAATTTGTAGGATCTGCAGTGAAAAACCTCCTGAGAGGATATGACGGCGGCAGTCTGGGCTGCACGCAAGCTAGGCTGGTCCCGGCTCGCGAGGGGCTCACGAGGGGAGGCAGCCGAGGCGAAGTTGTAACCGAAACACGAGAGATTGCTCGAATGAGAATAAGCACCCCTTCCCCAAACACACGCAAATCTCAAATTCGAGTCCAACTTAAATCCAGCGGGGGAAAGCGACAACCAAGGGAAAAGCAATGAAAGCAGAAAAAAGGCCGCGTTCGGCACCTAGTCTAGTCTTGGACGTCTTCTCACCAGCGCGGAGCTAAGTGCTGCCACTGGGCGTGGGAGGGAGCCCCAGGGCCTGAGGCTGGCACCCCTGAGACTCCGGGCGTGTACAGTCCCACTCATTACGTGAGAGTGTCACGGGGCGGCGAGCTTCACAGGCACTGGGCCTTCTTCACAGGTACCAGCCTTGCTTCATATCGCCAGGCGAGGGCCCCGCCTTGCACCACACTCTAGTTCCATCAACGACGACCGGAAACCAGGACGCCGCCGATGGGGTAGAGCGGTTGCCAGCGGTTCCCCCGACGACCACGGGTCCTCCGCCAGGGGCTGGCCCTGAGGCACCTCCCCAGTGGAGGGCCTACCTCCTGAGAACACCTTGCTCCGAACGCCGTGGTGGTGATGCCGGATCTCGGCCCCTCTCTTGCAGCCCCCGGCGCCCTCCTCCTGAGGGGTAGGAGGACGCGGGAGCGGGGCAGTTGCTAGCTGTGGCGACCTGCACCTCCTGCGATCCATGATTAGTGTATGCCTGCTCCTGAGGAATTAGCAGTACCCGATAATCATCGCTTCCAGCATGGCTGGTGGGGCCGTCCCGGGGCTCCTGGAAGAGCTCAGCTTCTGGTGCCTCGTCCCCCCAGCTTGGGCTGAGGAGCTAGCCTTGTTCGCCCTCATGCGGGTGCCCTTGGTCCATCATGTGGGGCACGTATTCTTCTGAGGCCGTCATTCCGAAAGCCGCGCCATAGCGCTCCGCGTGCCCTACAGCTCTGCTTGATGCGCCCACCTGGGGGTGGTAGCGCGGCGGCCCACCGGGGCCGTGGGTCACGACGAGTCCTTCTTCATTGGCCGGAGGCGGAGTCAGCGCTGCCGCTGGCGCGGTGCTGACAGCTTCGCTGGTGTTGGAGTAGCCTTGGAGCCCGCGGGCGCGCGTGGAGCCCCCGCGCTGGCCGCCCTGGACCTGAGATGGGAGCTGGGTGCAGAAGGGGTGAGCCCCCGAGGCGGCAAAGCCCAGGAGCTCTGCCATCCGCTCTAGCAGCACGTCGCGGCCGCCTTCCATAAGCCTGCACTGCAGCAGCTCTCGGGCCATTGTGAGCGCGGACCTTGAGTTCGCCTGCTCCCGGCGGGTGTACGGCATTGTGGCCGCGGCGTGGTTGGAGGCCCTTGCTGCCGACCGCGCCTGCCACGGCGTGAGAGCTGTCGGAGCCTGTCCGCGTCGCCCTCAGCCCGCAGTGCCCTGCGGACCGCGAGCTGCCTGGGGCACGGGGTCGCCCAGGGCGAGCGGCTCTGCGCGGGCGGGCCAAGCCGCCCAAGGATCAGGGTTGCCTGCCTGGTCGCTGGACATGGTGATGACGATGCGACGGGACGCGAAGTGGCAGAAGGTGGATCCCGGCGCACCCCTACCTGGCGCGCCAAATGTCGGATTTAGGGTTCCGGCAGACCCTTGTGGTTCGAACACTGGGGTGCGCGCGGAGATTTCGCCCTCTACCTACCTGCTCCTCGTCGCCACGCTAAGATCTAAACTACAAAAGGGACAACACAAGAGACACAGGGTTTATACTGGTTCAGGCCACCATTGTGGTTTAATACCCTACTCCAGTGTGTGGTGTGGTGGATTGCCTCTTGGGCTGATGATGAACAATACAAGGAAGAACAGCCTCGCGAGGGTCTGTTCCTGGCTGGTGCGATGAACTGCTAGGAGGATTTCAGCCGCTCTCTCTACTGGTTTCTTGGCGAGGATTCTCGATCTAGATGCCTCTACCCTGGGGGTGGCTAGTCCTATTTATAGGCAAAGGCCCTGGGCCTCTTCCCAAATATTAAGCGGGAAGGGCGCCAACAATTGGCCATTTTGAAGGGGAACATCGGGTACACTTATCCTGACTAAAGTTGGTCCTCGCCTGTCAAAGGCTCTGGTGGTGACGCCTGCTTGGGCTCCACAATGACTTCCTTCCTGCCGTTGGGCTGGTCTTGGTCTTGTTGCACCGAAACGGATGCCTTTGCTTGATGCTCTCGCCTGCACTTGCTCCCTTTGCACCAAAGAGGAAAGGAGGACACTGCGCGGGCTGGCGCCCGACTGGGGCCCTCGATCGTCATGGCTTGCGTCATGGACAACTCGCGAGGCACCCCGCCTTGAACTCTCCGCCTCCTCGTGAGCCAGCCTGATGATGCCGCGCCTGAGGAAGCTCCTTGTCGTTCGCCCCACGTGGCTTGGCCCCTCGCGAGGGTCTTGAGCTTGTGTTGATGAAGATGGGCCGTGCTGGGCTCCCCTTCAAGCCACGCCGCGGGCCGCAGGCAGGCAAGTCTGGGGACCCCCGTTCTCAGAACGCCGACAGTTTTACCTCCATCGAGAGGGCCCGAACCTGGGTAAAAATCTATGTCCCTCGCTTCCTGTTACCATCAGCCTTGACGCACAGATCGGGACCCCCTACCCGAGATCCGCCGGTTTTGACACCGACAGCGCCCACGAAGAGGTTTTCGGCCACGGAGAAGGGGAAGGCCCGCCGGGAGGGGCCTGACTCTCCTCCAACCAAGCGCGGTCGGGGCCACCCCCGGAAGCATCCCTCGACTCCCGCGAAGACTACCCGAGGCCTCGGCAGGGGCTGCTTGATCGGTGAAGGGAGATGCGTCGTGGCCGCGCGGCCTCCCCGCCCTCGATTCCATTCTACGGAGGTGCTGCTAGAGTTCGTCGTCTGGTCGGAGGATCCGGCCGGTACTTGGCTTCAGCTCCCTCGCTTCTTCGCCGGTGTGCTGCCAGCTGGTGCCACGAGCGGGCTCTGGCTCCAGGCGGATGGCTGCTGCAGTAGGGCCTCTTGGGTGGCGGTGGAAGTTTCCGTTGCCGGGAACGTGGCGTTGACCCGCGGTTGGCAGACGTTTGCCCGCGCGCGTGGTCTTGGCCAGCGATGCACTCTCCACTTCAAGTTTGACGGTGATGCCACCCTCTTCATGAGGGTGTTCGAAGGAGACGGGCGCCGTGCTGGGTGCTGCCCATAAGGTGACGACGACGGCCGTGCGCTCATCCTTGGCGACGGCAGCGGTGAAGGCCAGGTCAGGCGTGCGCTCGGCGGCGCCTGCAGCTCTTCAAGCTTCGGCGACTCTCCTTCCGACGGCAGCTCCTCCAGTGGCGGTCGTGACTAGCCACCGCACCGTCGTACTCGCTTCGAGGGGGAAGGTGGATCGTCCCACCATCGCGCCCAGGTGAAGCATGAAGAGGAGATCGCCTGAGCTTTGGGAGATGACACAAATCTTCTTCTTCGTGCTGTAGATGGTCGGGCCATGCCTATTTTGCCTTATCTGCGTAGAGAGAGAAGCATGGAGCCCCGTGGGGGCGTGCTAGACAATTACTTTTAATTATCATGTTGTTCCTTCTATCTTTGTGCCATGCTATGGTGTTGCATGCTCATGCGTAGGAACAACTTAGCTTGGTAGGCGGGCCTCGTTGCGGCGCCAGCCTCGGGAGGCTTCGTCCGGAGGCCTTGTCACGGGTCTTCGAGGCCTGTAAGGAGAAACTTGTCGGAGGGTTAGGTTTCAGCCCCCGGCCGCGGGGGTGGCGAGCTTGAGCCCGGTGTTCGTGTCGTGATGCCCGGGGGGCATTGACTGGGAGGAGTGCTCCCTCTGCGAACCTAGGCCGAGGAACCTCGCGAAATTAAACCAGGCGACGCTCGCGAGGGTGCCCGCGCAGCCTCCCTCGCGAGGGTCACGAAAGGAAATCAGGTTCAAACGAAGGGTAAAGACGGAAAACACGGGCTAGGCGCCGCACAACACTAAAAGCAACTCCAACTAAAACTTCAAATAAAGAAGAACTAACCAACTGTAGAAAGCAAATGAAAAGCCGCGTCCGGCACCTAATCTAGTCTTCGACGTCTTCTCACCAGCGCGGAGCTAAGTGCTGCCACTAGGCGTGGGCGGGAGCCCCCGAGGCCCAGGGGCGGCACTCCGGAGACTCCGGGGCGTGTACAGCCCCACTCATTATTACGTCAGAGTGTCACGGGCGGCGAGCTTCACAGGCATTGGCCTTCTTCACAGGCACCAGGCCTTTTCTTGAGGGGGGGAGTGAGCTTCACAGGCATTGGCCTTCTTCACGGGCACCGGGCCTTTTCCCAAAAGCGGCAAGCTTCACAGGCACCGGGCCTTTTCCATAGGCACTGGGCCTTGCTCAGGGGTAGAACCTCCGGAGATGTTGAATGTTCCACGCGTTCGGGTTGGGCACCCCCTCCTGGGTCTCCAAACGCGCGGAGCCGGGCCTGGAAACATGAACAACCTTGAATGGGCCCTCCCACAGGGGGGAAAGCTTGTGCAGCCCCTCCATGGAGAGGACCCGTCTGAGCACGAGGTCCCCTACCTCAAGAGTTATGGGGCGGATGTTGCGGCAGTGGTATCGTTGCTGCACCTGTTGATATCTTGCCGCCCGCAGCGTGGCCTCTCGACGGCGTTCCTCCCCCGGCATGAGATCCGTCCCCCGCATGGCATCCTGCTGTGCCTCGTCGAACGCCAGGACCCGCACGGAATGACGCCTGACCTCGTGAGGGAGGATGGCCTCAGCTCCGTAGATGAGGAAGAACGGGGTTTCGCCAGTCGGCTTGGTCGCGGTCGTGCGGATAGACCACAGCACAGACTGGAGCTCGTCGTACCAGCCCTTGCCGCAGGCCTCCAGCTTCTTCTTGAAGGTCGTGGTTTTGAGGCCCCTCAGGACCTCCGCGTTGGCTCGCTCAGCCTGGCCATTGCTCCAGGGGTGTGCTACCGAAGCGTAGCATATCTGCGTTCCAAGGTTAGCACGGTATGTTTTGAAGAGATTGCTGATGAATTGCGAACCGTTGTCGGTGATGATGCGGTTAGGCACCCCGAATCAGCTCACGAGGCCCCTGATGAACTTGACTGCGGAGCCCACTGGGATGGTGCGGACAACTTCCACCTCAGCCCATTTAGTGAACTTGTCCACGGCAACATAGAGGTAGCGATAGCCCCCTGGCGCCCGAGGGAACAGACCCAGAATGTCCAGCCCCCAAACCGCGAACGGCCGCGAGAGGGGTATGGTCTGCAAACCCCCTGCCGGCTGATGGGTCTGCTTGGCGTGGAATTGGCAGGCCTCACAAGCCTTCACCAGCTCGATGGCGTCGTTGAGTGTTGTGGGCCAGTAGAATCGGCTGCGGAACGCCTTGCCAACGAGGGTTCGTGATGATGAGTGGTGCCCATAGTCTCCATCGTGTATGTCTGCCAATAGCTCCTTCCCTTGCTCTCTGGAAATGCAACGTAAGGAGACGTCGTTTGGTCTCTTCCGATAAAGCTCTCCGTCCTTGATGAAGTAGGCCGTGGCCTACCGCGCCACACGCTCTGCGTCCTCCTCCTTCTCCGTCAGGGTCCCTTGCGTCAAGTAGTCCTTGAACTCTGCAGTCCAACATCCTTCTTGAGGTTCCAACGCCAGGAGCAGGCATGCCCCTGAGGCCGGGCCACAGGCCGGGGCTCCCGAGGCAGGCGGCTGAGGGAGCTCCTCCCTAGGTTATGCCGTGCTTGATAGTGATGGTGCCGCCGAGGGTTTGAAGAGTCGCTCCTTGAAGACGCCAGGCTCCTGAGGCAGCCGCCTGGATGCCCTCTTGGCGATGTCATCAGCCTCTTGATTGGTGCCGCGAGGCACATGCTGCAACTCCAGCCCCCAGAACTGTTTCTCCATCCTACGAACCTCCGTGATATAGGCTTCCATGTGCTCGTCCTTCGGTTCATATACTTTGTTGGAGAAGTTGATGAGGAGTTGAGAATCACCCTTGATGATGAGGCGCTTTACTCCCAGGGCGACTCCAGCCTTCAAGCTGGCTATCAGGCCTTCGTATTCTGCTATGTTGTTGGAGACCTTTTCTCCATGCTGGAAGCAGAGTTGCACAGCGTAGTAGAGCGTGTCCTGAGTGGGAGATATGAGCACTGCGCCCGCCCCCGCGCCATGTCGGGAGAATGCCCCGTCGAAGTACATGACCCAGCCGTCCGGTGCCTTGCTTCCCGGGGAGAACGACCGGTCCTTGCCTGCGTTGAGGCCCAGTGCCTCTGCCCATTCTACCATGAAATCTGCAAGTGCGGCTCCCTTGATGACTCTGGTCATGCTGAATTCCAGCTGAAATGCTTGTAGTTTGATGTTCCATTCAGCGACTCTTCCAGCTGAGTTGGGGCTCCTGAGTACCCTTTCCAAGGGATATGCTGAGACGACCTTGATGGGATGGCCTTTGAAGTAGTGCTGCAGCTTGCGTGAAGCTACCAACAGCGCGAGGAGTTTTGGGGGCATGGGGTACCGCGCCCTTCCATCCCGTAGCACCGTGCTGACGAAGTACACAGGGTGCTCGACGAGGTTGAGGGTGTTGTGGCAGCTCGCGTCCTCCGGAGGTTGAGGCACCTCCTGAGACGACGGAGCCCCCAGCGCTTGGTCGCTTGGAGAGGCCTCCTCTGCTACGGGTGCGCTCCCCTGCTGATGTTGGTCCTTTTCAGCCGCGGCCGTGGTCTTCGTGAGGCTTTCTTGGCTTTGCTCTGCTTCGGCCGGGACGGCGGCTGCGGCCTTGGTCCGGCGCTCCTCTCTAACTGCCACCAGGGCTGTGCTGGCGGAGTAGGGGGTGGCTGCAAGGTAGAGCACCAGGGGCTCCCGAGGGCGCGGAGCTACCATCACCGGAGGGCTAGTGAGGTACCTCTTGAGATCTTGGAATGCCTTGTCGGCCTCCTCGGTCCATTTGAAGGGGCCCTTCTTCTTCATCAGCTTGAAGAAAGGCAGTGCTCGCTCCCCCAGATTGGAGATGAAACGTCCTAGTGCAGTTACACGCCCGGTGAGCTTCTGCATTTCTCTGAGGGTCTTCAGAGGGCTCATGTCTTCGACTACCTTGACCTTCTCTAGGTTGGCCTCAATTCCCCTGTGGGACACGAGGAATCCCATGAGCTTGCCCGAGGGGACTCCAAACACACACTTCTCTGGGTTGAGCCGCAGGTCCACTTCATTGAGGCTTGTGAAGGTTTCTTCCGAGTCCTGTATCAGGGTTGTTGCCTCCCGAGACTTAACCACAATGTCATCTATGTAAGCTTCAACGTTCCTCCCGAGCTGCCGGCCAAAGGCGATGTGCATCAGCCGCTGAAAGGTCGCGCCTGTGTTGCGCAACCCAAATGGCATGCAGGTATAGCAGTACACTCCACACGGGGTCAGGAAGGCCGTTTTCTCCATGTCTTCCACCGCCATCTTGATATGGTGATAGCCTGAGAAGGCATCGAGGAAGCACAATAGGTCGCACTCGGCGGTAGAGTCGACGATCTGGTCGATGCGAGGGAGCGGAAATGGATCTTGCGGGCAGGCCTTGTTGAGGTTGGTGAAGTCGACGCACATGTGTTCCTTTCCTTCCTTTTTTGGCACAACAACACGGTTGGCCAGCCATACAGGATAGCGGACGTCGCGAATGACGCCCGCTACCTCTAACTTGCGGGTTTCTTGGACGATGAAGGCCTGCTTTTCTGTGGACTGCCGCCTTGCCTTCTGCTTCACGGGGTGCACGTTGGGGTGCATGTTGAGATGGTGTTCAATCACATTCCTTGGGACCCCTGCTAGCTGATCAGGTGCCCATGCGAACACCTTCTTGTTCGCGCGCAGGAACTTCACCAAGGCCTCGTCCTGCTTGGGTTCGAGGATGGTGCCTATGGTGAAGGTGGCGCCAGTGGATCCATCCTCGTCGACCGGCACCTGCTTGGTCTCCGCCTTGTCTTGGGTGAATAACTGCTTCTTCTTAGCCGGCGCAGCCCCCTTGGGCTTGAGGGCGTCTGTGCTGGCAGGCTGTGCCACCGCGGCCGTCTTGAAAGCAAGCTTGAGCGCGTACAGTGCATCCCTCATGTCTCTGGACACGGTAAGGACGCCGCTGCTCCCGGGCATCTTCATGAGGTTGTACGCCGGGTGAGTTGCTGCCATGAACTGGGCCAAGGCTGGGTAGCCGAGGATGGCGTTGTACGGGAGGCCGATGGGGGTGATGTTGAAGTCGGTCAGCTCCGTACAGAAGTTGTCGTGAGTGCCGAAGGTCACCGGGAGGCGGATCTATCCCAAGGAGCCGGTGGAACCGTCTCCGACGCCCGAGAAGGGCCTGCTGGGTTGAAGCCGCTCTAGCGGCACGTGGAGGAGGCTGAAGGCCTCCACCGAGAGCACGTTGAGGCCGGCACCACCGTCGATGAGGGTCCTGGTGACGGCCACTTGGCAGATGGTGGGGGTGCATAGCACCGGGAGCGCGCCTGAACCGGCGGGGTTGGAGGGTGATCGTCCGAGTTGAAGGTCAGATCGGCCTTGGGCGCCACCCAGCCCGGGGGGGCTTCTCGGCGCTTGAAGGCGGCGCCGATCTGACGGGTGGACGGCTTGACATGGCGGCTCGAAGGTGGTGCCTGTGAGCCGCCCAGGAGAGCTGCGACGACCGGGAGCACCGGCACAGCGTAGTGGGCGAGGAAGAGGTCGCGCAGCTCCTCCTCCGAGGCCACAGAAGCCGTTGGCAGGTGGAGCAGCCACATGCGCGGAACGCCGGTGAGGGCCATGGGAAACCAGCTAGCCATGATCCTGTCGTCACCCTCGGCCTTGAGGATGGCCTCCTCGTATGCTAGCAGGAAAGCCAGAGGATCTGTCGCGCCGTTGTAGAGCGGTGGCATCTCTGGCTTGAACTTGCGTGGCCACTGCACCTGCCACAAGGCGGGGGCCAAGGCTCGGAGCCCCCTGGCCCTAGTGCTGGCATCGGCAGCCGGAGCGGGCGGCGCATTGTCCGCCATGAGGGTGAAGCACGGTGTTGATGGAGAGCGGGTCGACGGAAGAGAGAGCTTCGGCGCACCCCTACCTGGCGCGCCAAATGTCGGATTTCGGGTTTCGGCAGACCCTTGAGGTTCGAACTCTGGGGTGCGCACGAAGATCTTTCCCCTACCAACTCACGTCTCGAAGCCTCGCAAGGAATCTAGGCTAGAAAGAAGAACACACAAGGGACACGAGGCTTATACTGGTTCAGGCCACCATTGTGGTGTAATACCCTACTCCAGTGTGTGGTGTGGTGGATTGCCTCAGGGGCTGATGATGGACAATACAAAGGGAGAACACCCTCGCGAGGGGCTGTTCTTGAGCTGGTGCGATGAACTGCTTGGATGAGTTCAGTCGCCTCTCTCTCTCTCTCTAGTCTACCCGAAATCTCGATCCGATCCCCCTACTCTGTGGTGGCTGGCCCTATTTATAGAGGGAGTCCCTGGGCCTCTTCCCAAATAATGAGCGGGAAGGGTGCCAACAATTGGCCATTTTGAAGGGGAACATCTAGTACACTTATCCTGACTAAAGTTGGTTTTCGACTGCGAAAGACTCTGACGGTGACGCCGTCCTGGGCTCCACGGTGACCTCCATCCTGTCGTCCCGCTGGTCTTGGTCTTGTTGCACCGAAACGGTAACCTTTGTCTGATGCTTTGGCCGGTGCTTGCCCCCTTTGCACCGAAGGGGAAACAAGGACACTGCACAGGCCGGCGCCCGCCTGGCGCCCGCCTGGTCTCAATCGTCATGTCTTGCATCACGGGCACCTCGCGAGGTACCCTGCCTTGATCTCTCCGCCTCCTCACAAGCCCGCCTGATGAGGCTGCTCCTGAGGAAGCTTCCTGTCGTCCGCCTCGCGAGGCTTGGCCCCTCGCGAGGGTCTTGAGCTTGAGCTGATGAAGCTGGGCTGCACTGGGCCTCCGCTTGTGCCACGCCGCAGGCCGTAGGCAGGCAAGTCTGGGGACCCCCGTTCCCAGAACACCGACAGAAGGGGATTGTGGTCATCATGCCGGTTCAAAATCCCTTGTGGCTAAAGCTTTCCGACATGGTTTCTATTTGCTAACGGCTCATGCTGATGCTGAGGATTTGGTCAGGAAGTGTGACGGTTGTCAGAAGTTTTCACGCCGAGCCCATGTTCCGGCTCAGGAGTTGAGGATGATTCCAATCACTTGGCCGTTTGCAACTTGGGGGCTTCATATGGTGGGGTCTTTTAAGAGGTCCAAGGATAAGAAGACCCACCTTTTGGTGGCAGTTGATAAGTTCACTAAATGGATAGACGCGGAGCCAGTCAGCAAGTGTGTGTTGGAAATATGCCCTAGAGGCAATAATAAAATGGTTATTATTGTATTTCCTTGTTCATGATAATTGTGTATTGTTCATGCTATAATTGTATTAACTGGAAACAGTAATACATGTGTGAATACATAGACCACAACATGTCCCTAGTGAGCCTCTAGTTGACTATCTCATTGATCAATAGATGGTCATGGTTTCCTAACCATGGACATTAGATGTCATTGATAGTGAGATCACATCATTAGGAGAATGATGTGATGGACAAGACCCAATCCTAAGCATATCACAAGATAGTGTAGTTCGTTTGCTAAGAGCTTTTCTAATGTCAAGTATCATTTCCTTAGACCATGAGATTGTGCAACTCCCGGATACCATAGGAATGCTTTGGGCGTACCAAACGTCATAACGTAATTGGGTGGCTATAAAGGTGCACTACAGGTATCTCCGAAAGTGTCTGTTAGGTTGGCATGAATCGAGACTGGGATTTGTCACTCCGTATGACGGAGAGGTATCTCTGGGCCCACTTGGTAATGCATCATCATAATGATATCAATGTGACTAAGTAGTTACCCACGTGATCATGCATTACGGAACGAGTAAAGTGACTTGCCTGTAACGAGATTGAACGAGGTATTGGGATACCGACAATCGAATCTCAGGCAAGTAACATACCGATTGACACGGGAAATTGTGTACGGGATTGATTGAATCCTTGACATCGTGGTTCATCTGATGAGATCATCGTGGAACATGTGGGAGCCAACATGGGTATCCAGATCCCGCTGTTGGTTATTGGCCGGAGAACGTCTTGGTCATGTCTGCATGGTCCCCGAACCCGTAGGGTCTACACACTTAAGGTTCGGTGACGCTAGAGTTGTTATGGAAATAGTATGTGGTTACCGAAGGTTGTTCGGAGTCCCGGATGAGATCCCGGACGTGACGAGGAACTCCGGAATGGTCCGGAGGTGAAGATCGATATATTGGACGAAGGGTATTGGAGTCCGGAATTGTTCTGGGAGTACCGGGTGACGACTAGCGTGACTGAAAGGTGTTTCAGAGGCCCCGGCAAGCGTTGGGGGGGGGGCTTATGGGCCATGGGGAGGGGGCACACCAGCCCACTAAGGGGCTATGCGCCCCTCCCAACCCCTATAAAGTAACCTGGAGAGGTGGGGGCGCCTCCCCTAGGGCAGCCACCCCTCCCGGCTTGGGGGGCAAGTTTCCTAGGGGTCGGGGCGCCCAAACCCATCTAGGGTTTCCCCTGTGGCCGCCACCCCTCCCCTAGGGAACCCTAGGGCGCCTCCTCCATCCCCCTTCCCCCTATATATAGTGAGGGAGAGAGAGGGCAGCCGCACCCTTCCCCTGGCGCAGCCCCTCCCTCCTCCAACACCTCCTCCTCCTCCATAGTGCTTGGCGAAGCCCTGCCGGAGAACCACGAGCTCCATCGCCACCACGCCATCGTGCTGCTGGAGTTTTCCCTCAACTTCTCCTCTCCCCTTGCTGGATCAAGAAGGAGGAGACGTCCCCAGGCTGTACGTGTGTTGAACGCGGAGGCGCCGTCCGTTCGACGCTGAGATCGAAATTGACCACGATCTGAATCGCTCCGTGTACGACTCCACCAACCGCGTTCTTGTAACGCTTCCGCATCGCGATCTTCAAGGGTATGAAGATACACTCATCCTCTCCCTCTATTGTTGCTAGAATCTCCATAGATTGATCTTGGTGATGCGTAGAAAATTTTGAATTATTGCTACGTTCCCCAACAGTGGCATCATGTGCTAGGTCTATTGCGTAGATTCTATGCACAAGTAGAACACAAGTAGTTGTGGGTGTTGGTTTGTTCAATTTTCTTACCATTACTAGTCCTATCTTGTTTCGGCGGTATTGTGGGATGAAGCGGCCCGGACCTACCTTACATGTACACTTACGTGAGACAGGTTCCACCGACTGACATGCACTTGTTGCATAAAGGTGGCTAGCGGGTGCCGGTCTCTCCCACTTTAGTAGGATCGGATTCGATGAAAAGGGTCCTTATGAAGGGTAAATAGCAATTGGCATATCACCGTTGTGGCTTTTGCGTAGGTAAGAAACGTTCTTGCTAGAATCCCCTAGCAGCCACGTAAAACATGCAACAACAATTAGAGGACGTCTAACTTGTTATTGCAGGGTATGCTATGTGATGTGATATGGCCAAAAGAATGTGATGTATGAGATTGATCATGTTCTTGTAATAGGAATCACGACTTGCATGTCGATGAGTATGACAACCGGCAGGAGCCATAGGAGTTGTCTTAATTTATTGTATGACCTGCGTGTCAATCAAAATGCCATGTAATTACTTTACTTTATTGCTAATTGTTAGCCATAGTAGTAGAAGTAATAGTTGGCGAGACAACTTCATGAAGACACGATGATGTAGATCATGATGATGGAGATCATGGTGTCATGCCGGTGACGAAGGTGATCATGCCACGCCTCGAAGATGGAGATCAAAGGCGCAAGATGATATTGGCCATATCATGTCACTCTATGATTTGCATGTGATGTTTGTCATGTTTACATCTTATTTGCTTAGAATGACGATAGCATAAATAAGATGATCCCTCATAAAATTTCAAGAAAGTGTTCCCCCTAACTGTGCACCGTTGCGAAAGTTCGTTGTTTTGAAGCACCACGTGATGATCGAGTGTGATAGATTCTAACGTTCACATACAACGGGTGTAAGCCAGATTTACACATGCAAAACACTTAGGTTGACTTGACGAGCCTAGCATGTACAGTCATGGCCTCGGAACACAAGAGACCGAAAGGTCGAACATGAGTCGTATAGTGGATAAGATCAACATAAAGATGTTCACCGATGATGACTAGTCCGTCTCACGTGATGATCGGACACGGCCTAGTTGACTTGGATCATGTGTCACTTAGATGACTAGAGGGATGTCTATCTGAGTGGGAGTTCATTAAATAATTTGATTAGATAAACTTAGTTATCATGAACATAGTCAAAAGGTCTTTGCTAATTATGTCGTAGCTCACGCTTTGGTTCTACTATTTTAGATATGTTCCTAGTGAAAATTTAGTTGAGAGTTGACAGTAGCAATTATGCGGACTGGGTCCGTAAACTGAGGATTGTCCTCATTGCGGTGCAGAAGGATTATGTCCTTAATGCACCGCTCAGTGTGCTGAACCTCGAGCGTCAGTTTTGGATGTTGCGAACATCTGACATACACGTTTTGATGACTACATGATAGTTCAGTGTGTAATGCTAAATGGTTTAGAACTGAGGCACCAAAGACGTTTTTGAAACATCGCAGAACATATGAGATGTTCCAAGGACTGAAATTGGGATTTCAGGCTAGTGCCCACATCAAGAGGTATGAGACCTCTGACAAGTTTCTTAAGCCTGCAAACTAAGGAGAAAAGCTCAATCATTGAGCATGTGCTCAGATTGTCTGAGTACTACAATCGCTTGAATCGAGTGGGAGTTAATCTTCCAGATGAGATAGTGATGGTTCTCCAAAGTCACTGCCACCAAACTACTAGAGCTTCGTGATGAACTATAATATATCAGGGATAGATATGATGATCCTTGAGTTATTCGTGACACCGCGAAAGTAGAAATCAAATAGGAGCATCAATTGTTGATGGTTGGTAAAACCACTAGTTTCAAGAAGGGCAAGGGCAAGAAGGGATACTTCATGAAACGGCAAATCAGTTGCTGCTCTAGTGAAGAAACCCAAGGTTGAACCCAAACTCGAGACTAAGTGCTTCTGAAATAAGGGGAACGGTCACTGAAGCGGAACTACCGTAGATACTTGGTAAATGAGAAGGCTGGCAAGGTCGACAGAAGTATATTGGATATACAATATGATGTGTACTTTACTAGTACTCCTAGTAGCACCAGGGTATTTAAATAGCGATTCAATTTCTAAGTGTTAGTAACTCGAAATAAAAGTTGCGGAATAAACGGAGACTAGCTAAAGGTGAGATGACGATATGTGTTGGAAGTGTTTCCAAGGTTGATGTGATCAAGCATCGCATGCTCCCTCTACCGTCGGGATTGGTGCTAAACCTAAATTATTGTTATTTGGTGTTTGCATTGAGCATAGACATGATTGGATTATGTTTATCGCAATATGGTTATTCATTTAAGGAGAATAATGGTTACTCAGTTTATTTGAATAATACCTTCAATGGTCTTGCACCTAAAATGAATGGTTTATTTAATCTCGATCGTAGTGATACACATGTTCATGCCAAAAGATATAACATAGTAATGATAGTACCACATACTTGTGGCACTGCCATTTGAGTCATGTTGGTATAAAACGCATGAAGAAGCTCCATGTTGATGGATCTTTGGACTCACTCGTTTTTGAAAAGATTGAGACATGCGAACCATGTCTATTGGTATATATGCATGAAGAAACTCCATATAGATGGATCGTTTGGACTCACTTGATTTTGAATCACTTGAGACATGTAAATCATACCACATGGGCAAGATGACTGAAAGGCCTCGTTTTCAGTAAGATGGAACAAGAGAGCAACTTGTTGGAAGTAATACATTTGATGTGTGCAATCCAATGAGTGTTGAGGCACGCAGTGAATATCATTATGCTCTTATTTCACAAATGATTTGAGTAGATGCTGAGTATATTTACTTAATGAAATACAAGTCTGAATTATTGAAAGGTTCAAACAATTTTAGAGTGAAGTTGAAGATCTTCGTGACAAGAGGATAAAATGTCTATGATATGATCATAGAGATGAATATCTGAGTTGCGAGTTTGGTACACAATTAAGACATTGTGGAAATTGTTTCACAACTAATATTGCCTGGAACACCATAGTGTGATGGTGTGTCCGAACATCATAGCTGCACCCTATTGGATATGGTGCATACCATGATGTCTCTTATCAAATTACCACTATCGTTTATGGGTTAGGCATTAGAGACAACCACATTCATTTTAAATAGGGCACCACGTAATTCCGTTGAGATGACACCGTATGAACTATGGTTTAGAGAAACCTAAGCTGTCATTTCTTAAAAGTTTGGGGCTGCGTCGCTTATGTGGAAAAGTTTTAGCCTAATAAGCTCGAACCCAAAGCGGATAAATGCATCTTCATAGGACACCCAAAATAGTTGGGTATACCTCCTATTTCAGATCTGGAAGCAAAAGCGATTGTTTCTAGAAACGGGTCCTTTCTCGAGGAAAAGTTTCTCTCGAAAGAATTGAGTGGGAGGATGGTGGAGACTTGATGAGGTTATTGAACCATCACTTCAACTAGTGTGTAGCAGGGCACAAGAAGTTGTTCCTGTGGTGCCTACACCAATTGAAGTGGAAGCTTATGATAGTGATCATGAAACTTCGGATCAAGTCACTACCAAACCTCGTAGGTCGACAAGGATGCGTACTACTTCAGAGTGGTACGTACTCCTGTCTTGGAGGTCATGTTCTAGACAACAATGAACCTACGAGCTATGGAGAAGCGATGGTGGGCCCGGATTCCGACGAATGGCTCGAGGCCATAAAATCTGAGAGGATCCATGTATGAAAACCAAGTATATACTTTGGAAGAACTACTTGATGGTCGTAAGGCTGTTGGGTACAGATGCATTTTAAAAGGAAGACGGACAATGATGGTAAGTATCACCATTAAGAAAGCTCAACTTGTCGTAAAGATGTTTTCTGACAAGTTCAAGGAGTTGACTACGGTGAGACTTTCTCACTCATAGAGATGCTAAGAGTCTGTTGGAATTGTATTAGCAGTTACTGCATTATTTATGAAATCTTGCAGATAGGATATCAAAACATTGTTTCCTCGACAATTTTCTTGAGGAAAGGTTGTATGTGATACAACCAGAAGGTTTTGTCAATCCTAAAAGATGCTAACAAGTATGCAAAGCTCCAGCAATCCTTCTAAGGACTGGAGTAAGCATCTCGGAGTTGGAATATACGCTTTGATGAGATGATCAAAGATTTTGGGTTTATACAAAGTTTATGAGAAACTTGTATTGCCAAAGAAGTGAGTGGGAGCACTATTGTTGGATTTCGGGTTCCGGCAGACCCTTGAGGTTCGAACACTGGGGTGTGCGCGGAGATTCAACCCTCTACCGGCTCGCTCCTCACCAAATTGCTAGGATCTAAACTACCAAACAGAACAGCACAAGAGACACAAGATTTATACTGGTTCATGCCACCATTGTGGTGTAATACCCTACTCCAGTGTGTGGTGTGGTGGATTGCCTCTTGGGCGGATGAGAAACAGTACAGTGGAAGAACAGCCTCGCGAGGGTCTGTTCTTGGCTAGCACGATGAACTGCTAGGGGGAGTTCAGTCGCCTCTCTCTCTCTGTGTGTCTTTCTACCCTTGCTCTTTTGATGTCCCTACCCTGCGGGTGGCTAGTCCTATTTATAGGCAAAGGCCCTGGGCCTCTTCCCAAATATTGAGCGGGAAGGGCGCCAACAATTGGCCATTTTGAAGGGGAACAGCGGGTACACTTATCCTGACTAAAGTTGGTCCTCGCCTGTCAAAGGCCTTGGCGGTGACGCCGGCTTGGGCACCACAATGACTTCCTTCCGGCCGTTGGGTTGGTCTTGGTCTTGTTGCACCGGAATGGACGCCTTTGCTTGATGCTCTCGCCTGCGCTTGCTCCCTTTGCACCAAAGAGGAAAGGAGGACACTTCGCGGGCTGGCACCCGACTGGTGCCCTTGGTCGTCATGGCTTGCGTCATGGGCACCTCGCGAGGTACCCCGCCTTGAACTCTCCGCCTCCTCATGAGCCAGCCTGACGAGGCCGTGCCTGAGGAAGCTCCTTGTTGTCCGCCCCGCGATGCTTGGCCCCTCGCAAGGGTCTTGAGCTTGTGTTGATGAAGATGGGATGTGCTAGGCCTCCATTGAGCCACGCCGCAGGCCGCAGGCAAGCAAGTCTGGGGACCCCCGTTCCCAGAACGCCAACAGTAGCCCCCGGGCCCACGGCGCGCCCGAACTTGGCCGAGCAGAGAGGCAAAAGGGCAAATGCGAAGCGTCACGGGCCCTAACAGCCTGCGGCCTTGGGCTCCGCGTGGCGGTCGATTGGACATGGGAGCCTCCGCTTCCCCATGACGCCTTGGTAACCGCACGGATTCGACAAGTCCCTGCATGCAAAGCGGGTCATGATTACCTGCGATCGTGGAGGTCGACCATTGGCCTTCGCCGGCTATAAGTACGGAACGGCGCGCACCCTTCCGGTCTATCCCTCTGCTTCTCCTCCTTCCTGGGCCTTGCTCCGTCTTGCTGCAATGGCTCCGATCCGCCGGTTCTCCGCGGAAGAGAAGGGAAAGGCTCCCAAAGAGGATCCTGACCCGCTTCCCCCAAAGAAGCGGCTTGCCCTCTGGTGTCAGGGCGAGGGCACTCGCTAGGAAGCGTCAAGACCCTGGTGTGAGCGGCCACCACCAGGGTTCCCTCTTCCCTTGTACGCGCACATTGGCGGCTCTGAAGGAGTCGACGCCGTACGCCACGAGCGGCGCCGCCGCCGACGCCGGCAGGTCACGAAGGTGTGCGTCTTCCCCCCTGGAGTCCACGCCGAGGGCTCCTGCCGAGAGTTCATGCTCCACGCCGCCACGCCTCCTAAGTCTTGGATTCGTCTCCCTTCTTTCTTCGCCTCCGTCGTCCGGCAGGGGGAACCCCTGGGGCTTTGGCTGCAGCACGCCGGCTGCATCACCCTCGCGACCGAGGCAGAGGTCGCGGTCGTTGCCCCGGGCGAGGTCTTCATGACTCGAGGCTGGGGCGAGGTCGCCCGAGTCTGCAGGGCGAGGGGCGCCCTCGCGATCCATCTGGAGTATGACGGTGCTTCGGTGATGTCCTTCAAGGTCTTCGATGCGGAGGGTTGCCGGCTGGAGTGCTGCCCCGGGAGAGGTGGTCGGGACCCCGCTGCGGCGAGACAGAGGCCGGCCGATCGCTCCCTTAACCGCTCCTCGGGCGACGGACGCGCCGGAGGATCCAGTGACTCCGCCGAGCTCTTTGTGACTCCGGAGACGAGCGACGACAGCTACGAGACCCCGAGCCTGCGCCGTTCCCGGAGCAGGGCGGGCTCGTCAGGCCGTCGCCGCCTCTGATCTGGATGGGGTTGGCGTCGGTGCTGGGTGGCCCACTGTTGATGATGGCGTCCGCCGTGATGCCCCCTGTAGTTAGGACTCCTTAGGATTCGCGCCTTTTGTTCCTGCGAGGAGCCAAGAATATACCCCACGGGGGCTTGTAAGATGTTTGTAGGTCCGTCTGTCAATATGATCCTTATTGTGAAGCAGTGCGAGATGCTCATTCTGTTTTAGCTTAGTTTCCTCCTTTCAGACCTCGCGAGGGCTTGATTGTCTGCGCCGACAGGTCCCAGTCCCAAGGCGGCTTCAGCCATCGCTGGTATGCCAGGTCGCGATGCCGTGGTCAAGGCCAGCAGGTGAGCGGCCCGAGGTCCGGTAAGAGCCCCTGAGTCGCGATGCTCAGGAGGTCCCCCTTAGCGCTCAAGCAGCCATCATTCAGTGAGAAAGGAGAGCGACGTTGCTAATACGGGATCGCACTTGGTGCGGGGATGGTGCTGCCATAACCAGTGTTTCCGGAGAGTGACTTATGTTGAGGGTCAGGAAACGCTTCCTGGTGCGGCGCTAGGTCCGTGCCTTGGCTGGCGAGGGGTTGCTTGGCGAGGTCCTCGCGTGCTCCTCCCCTCTCGCCTTCGCTCCCCTTTCTGCTCTACGTCCTCGGGTCCCGGCCCTCGAGCGAGTCTCAGCCGTCGCTGGTATGCCAGGTCGCGATGCCGTGGTCAAGGCCAGAGGGTGAGGGCTGGAGGGCCAGTAGGAGCCCTGAGTCGCGATGCTCAGGCACCCCCCCCTTTAACGTGCAAGCGGGTTGCGCGGACGAGAGTGAAGAAGGCACCGTGAGGGCCTCGCCTGGCAATGCTCCTTGGAGGGACCCTGCAGGCTCATCACAAAAGGAACGAGAGTTCGCCTTGGCAATCGACAGTTAGCCGTTAGTTGCTTTGGAGAGGCGACGAGGTACGAAAGGCCTGGCGAGGTGTATTGGGGCACCCGTGAGCCAGCACGGGACTCACGGGGCCCAACCCCAGGGCGGGTTGCGCCCGACACTGGGCCTTACCTTGGAATGTGTTCCTGCAAATTTGGCCAGATGCCGGTGCTCTATGTGTTCGGGTCCCGGCTCTCGGGCTGGTCTCAGCCGTCGCTGGCATGCCAGGTCGCGATGCCATGGACAAGACCAGAGGGTGAGGGCCGGAGAGCCGGTAGGAGCCCTAAGTCGTGATGCTCAGGCACCCCCCCCCCTTTAACGTGCAAGCTTCCGACACCCAGGAGAAAAAGGCACGAAATAACAAGCATGGTGAATCGAAAGCATAGCCCTAAGATAAGTGCAAGAAGGGTACATGCCGCTGGGTCAGGCCCGAGCGGCTTGGGGATGATGCAGCCCGAGGGGCGCCCCCAATAAGGTAAGCCAGGAACATGAAATAAAAGGGATACATGCCGCAGGGATGGACCCACGCAGCCTGGGAATAATGCGGCCCTGAGGGTGCTCCCAGCCAGAAATGAAACTTAAAAGATGTCACCTGATGACGTTGGGGACGAAGGGGTGTTGGTGTAGTAGACTCGGTGGGCTGCAGGAGCCGATCCTCACGAGCCCCCAGGCCTAGGGGCCTCTGGAGGCTCCGGAGGCGCTGGCGGCTCCTCGCGGGCCATCTCCACCTCCGCCAGGGCTGCGGCACGCCTGACCTCTTGAGCCTCCAAGATGGCCCTCATGAGACGCTGGTGCGCAGCAGCCGTGTTCGGCAAGCCGTAAGGCATGCGCACGTAGCTGTGGGGTGGACCTTCGCAACTTCCCACTCGCGAGGGCCAGAGGCACTCTTGAGACGCTGCTCGGTTGAGCCCCGGTATGTCGATGCAGACGCGCAGCCCACCATCCTCGCCTGGATGGGGGGCCATAGCGGGCAGGCGGCGGCTGCCTCTCATGACCCTTGACTCCTATAACTCCTGAATGGCCTTGCTGACGAACTCCTGAGGGTTTGGCCCTCCTTGCCTTGCTCCTTCTTGAGGGAAATGTGCTTCGAAGCACGCCTCCACGTGGTGCCCAAGCGCCTCCCTCGTGACCTTGGCCTGAGCCCCCGAGCCTTTCCTGAGGAGGGCATTGGGCACGCTTCCCTATGCGATGGAAGGAGGCTCCCCCTGGGCAGGCGCGGGCCCTGAGGGGCCTGCCTCCTGAGGGACCGGGCCGGTCGATGTCTTCTTCTTCTTGGGTACGGCCTCGGGAAGCCTCCTGCTTCCGCGGTCCGGGTCTTCCAGTGATGCGGCTTGAAAGGCTCGCTCCAGGGATCACACTGCGTCTCTCTCTTCGCAGGGCACCGTGATGACCCCGCCGCTTCCTGGCATCTTGAGGACGTTGTAGCCGTGGTGGGTCACGGCCATGAACTTGGCCAGCGCCGGGTACCCGAGGATGGCGTTGTACGGCAGGCGAATGTGGGCGACGTCGAAGTCGATGAGCTCGATGCGGTAGTTGTTGCGTGCCCCGAAGGTGACAAGAAGGCGGACCTGCCCGATTGGGATCGTGGAGCCGTCGGTGACTCCGGAGAAGGGCTTGGTTGGCTGAAGCTGACTGTAGGGCACTTGAAGATTGTTGAACGTTTCCACGGATAGGACGTTGAGCCCTGCCCCGCCGTCGATGAGGGTCTTGGTGACTAGCACGTTGCTGATGATTGGGGAACAAAGCATTGGGAGGACTCCGGCTGGGGCCGCGCACTTGAGCTGATCCGCTGAGCTGAACGTGATGGCGCACGCCGACCACCTGAGAGGGCGCGTGGCCTCGAGCTTGGGGAGGACTGCATTCACTTCGCGGGCGAACTGCTTGAAGATGCGCTGAGAGGCTGGGACTTGAGCTCCGCCCAGGATGCAGGCGATTGCGCATGGTTCCTGGAAGCCCCCAGCCCCCTCGTCCTAATGATGGTCTTCATTTCTCCTTGGCTGCGGCGGCGGTGGAGGGAGGCCTGCGTTCCCTTACGGGCGATCCTCGTGAGGCCGATCCCTCCAGCCTCCCTCGTGAGGCGGGTCCTGCCAGCGATCCTCGCGAGGTTGGTCGCGCCACCCTTGGCGCGGGCCGCGGTCTTCCCATCGTCCTACATTCCTTCCTCCTCCTTGGCCGTAGCCCCGGTCGCTGCGGTTGGGATGTCTGCCGACCCTTCCTTCACGCACGGCCCGGAGCTCTTGGCATTCATTGGTGTTGTGGGTGTGGAGGTCGTGGTACATGCTGTACCGACTGCCCTTGAAGGGTTCGGGCTGATCTCTGCCCCGCTTGGTGTCTGGCTCGGCCGCGAGTACGGCAGCCCCCTTGCGCTTCACGTCCTTGGCCTTGGGCTTCTTCTCTTCGGGGTCCACGGCAGGCAGCTCGAGGAGGGAGAGGCGCCCCTCCTCAGCCCTGGCGCACTTGGTCGCCAAGTTGAACAGCTCCAAGAAGGTGCACAGGTCTTCATGCATCGCCGGCTCCTCCTTCATCTTGACGTCGCGCACACCGTCAGAGAAGGCAGAGATGATGGCCTCCTCCATTACCTTGGGGATCTTGAGGCGCGCGTTGTTGAAGCGCTGGATGTACTTCTGCAGGGTTTCCCCTGGTTTCTGCTTGATACGGCGCATGTCGCTCACGGCGGGTGGCCGGTCGCGAGTACCCTGGAAGTTGGCGATGAAGCGGGTGCGCACCTCGTCCCAGGAGGAGATCATGCCTGGGGCCAGATTCAGGAGCCAGGTGCGGGCTCCATCCTTGAGCGCCATGGGAAACCAGTTCGCCATGACCTTTTTGTCTCCGTTGGCGGCCTCGATGCCCAATTCGTAAAGTTGGAGGAACTCTGCAGGGTCAGCCGTGACGCCGTAGCGAGGAGGCAGGTCTGGCTTCAACTTGCCAGGCCACGCGACGCTGCGCAGCTCGGAGGTGAAGGCGCGGCAGCCCGCCGTGGCCACAGGGGGCCTTGGGCGACGGAGAGCTTGGTCCTGCGGGTCCCCATGTGTTGCGGCTGGGGGCAGCGCAGGGTCTTGACGTGCTGGAGCAGGGAGTGCTCGGGCAGCTTCTCAAGGGCGAGGGACTTCTTGGCAGCTCTGCTCTTGCCGCGCTGGTGCCTGATGGAGCGGGTTCCCCCCAGGGGCCGCGTGCCTTGGGGCCAGGGCACCTTCTTGAGGAGGAGGCGGCTGAGGTGTCCCAGGTGTTGGGGAACGTTGCAGAAAACAAAAAATTTCCTACGGTTTCACCAAGATCCATCTATGAGTTCATCTAGCAACGAGTGATTAGATGCATCTACATACCTTGTAGATCGCGAGCGGAAGCATTCAAAGAACGGGGATGATGTAGTCGAACACGACGTGATCCAAATCACCGGAGATCCCAGCACCGAACGGACGGCACCTCCGCGTTCAACACACATATGGAACAGCCACGTCTCCTCCTTCTTGATCCAACAAGGGGAGAGGAGAGGTTGAGGGAGATGGCACCAGCAGCAGCACGACGGCATGGTGTTGATGGAGCTGCAGTACTCCGGCAGAGCTTCGCTAAGCACTATGGAGGAAGAGGAGGTGTTGGAGAGGGAGAAGGAGGCAACCAAAGGCCAAGGTGTGAAGTCCCTCCTCTCCCCCACTATATATAGGAGGGCCAAGGGGGGGTGGCCGGCCCTAGGAGATCCAATCTCCTAGGGGGGCGGCGGCCAAGGGGGGTTTCCCTCCCCCCCAAGGCACCTAGGAGGTGCCTTCCCCTCCTAGGACTCCTCCTCCCTCAAACCCTAGGCGCATGGGCCTATGTGAGGCTGGTGCCCTTGGCCCATGTAGGCCAAGGCGCACCCCCTACAGCCCATGTGGCCCCCCGGGACAGGTGGACCCACCCGGTGGACCCCCGGGACCCTTCCGGTGGTCCCGGTACAATACCGATAACCCCGAAACTTGTCCCGATGCCCGAAACAGGACTTCCCATATATAAATCTTTACCTCCGGACCTTTCCGGAACTCCTCGTGACGTCCGGGATCTCATCCGGGACTCCGAACAACATTCGGGTTACTGCATATACATATCCCTACAACCCTAGCGTAACCGAACCTTAAGTGTGTAGACCCTACGGGTTCGGGAGACATGTAGACATGACCGAGATCGCTCTCCGGTCAATAACCAACAGCGGGATCTGGATACCCATGTTGGCTCCCACATGCTCCATGATGATCTCATCGGATGAACCACGATGTCGAGGATTTAATCAACCCCGTATGCAATTCCCTTTGTCAATCGATATGTTACTTGCCCGAGATTCGATCGTCGGTATCCCAATACCTCGTTCAATCTCGTTACCGGCAAGTCACTTTACTCGTACCGTAATGCATGATCCTGTGACCAGACACTTGGTCACTTTGAGCTCATTATGATGATGCATTACCGAGTGGGCCCAGTGATATCTCTCCGTCATACGGAGTGACAAATCCCAGTCTCGATCCGTGTCAACCCAACAGACACTTTCGGAGATACCTGTAATGCACCTTTATAGTCACCCAGTTACGTTGTGACGTTTGATACACCCAAAGCACTCCTACAGTATCCGGGAGTTACACGATCTCATGGTCAAAGGAAAAGATACTTGACATTAGAAAAGCTCTAGCAAACGAACTACACGATCTCACGCTATGCTTAGGATTGGGTCTTGTCCATCACATCATTATCCTAATGATGTGATCCCATTATCAATGACATCCAATGTCCATAGCCAGGAAACCATGACTATCTATTGATCAACGAGCTAGTCAACTAGAGGCTTACTAGGGACATGTTGGTGTCTGTTATTCACACATGTATTACGATTTCCGGATAATACAATTATAGCATGAATAAAGACAATTATCATGAACAAAGAAATATAATAATAATGCTTTTATTATTGCCTCTAGGGCATATTTCCAACAGTCTCCCACTTGCACTAGAGTCAATAATCTAGTTACATTCTGATGAATCGAACACCCATGGAATTCTAGTGTTGATCATGTTTTGCTCTAGGGAGAGGTTTAGTCAACGGATCCGCTACATTCAGGTCCGTATGTATTTTACAAATCTCTATGTCTCCATCTTGAACATTTTCATGAATGGAGTTGAAGCGACGCTTGATGTGCCTTGTCTTCTTGTGAAACCTGGGCTCCTTGGCAAGTGCAATAGCTCCAGTATTGTCACAGAAGAGCTTGATCGGCCCCAACGCATTGGGTATGACTCCTAGGTCGGTGATGAACTCCTTCACCCATATTGCTTCATGTGCTGCCTTCGAGGCTGCCATGTACTCCGCTTCACATGTAGATCCCGCCACGACGCTCTGCTTGCAACTGTACCAGCTTACTGCCCCACCATTCAAAATATACACGTATCCGGTCTGTGACTTAGAGTCATCCAGATCTGTGTCGAAGCTAGCGTCGACGTAACCCATTACGACGAGCTCTTCGTCACCTCCATAAACGAGAAACATTTCCTTAGTCCTTTTCAGGTACTTCAGGATATTCTTGACCGCTGTCCAGTGTTCCTTGCCGGGATTACTTTGGTACCTTCCTACCAAACTTACGGCAAGGTTTACATCAGGTCTGGTACACAGCATGGCATACATAATAGAACCTATGGCTGAGGCATAGGGGATGACACTCATCTCTTCTATATCTTCTGCCGTGGTCGGACATTGAGCTGAGCTCAATTTCACACCTTGCAAAACAGGCAAGAACCCTTTCTTGGACTGATCCATTTTGAACTTCTTCAAAATCTTATCAAGATATGTGCTTTGTGAAAGACCTATGAGGTGTCTCGATCTATCCCTATAGATCTTGATGCCTAATATATAAGCAGCTTCTCCAAGGTCCTTCATTGAAAAACTCTTATTCAAGTAGGCCTTAATGCTGTCCAAAAGTTCTATATCGTTTCCCATCAAAAGTATGTCATCTACATATAGTATGAGAAATGCTATAGAGCTCCCACTCACTTTCTTGTAAACACAGGCTTCTCCATAAGTCTGTGTGAACCCAAACACTTTGATCATCTCATCAAAACGAATGTTCCAACTCCAAGATGCTTGCACCAGCCCATAAATCGAGCGTTGGAGCTTGAACACCTTGTCAGCATTCTTAGGATCGACAAAACCTTCCGGCTGCATCATATACAATTCTTCCTTAAGGAAACCATTAAGGAATGCCGTTTTGACGTCCATTTGCCAAATTTCATAATCATAAAATGCGGCAATCGCTAACATGATTCGGACGGACTTCAGCTTCGCTACCGGTGAGAAAGTCTCATCGTAGTCAACCCCTTGAACTTGTCGATAACCCTTAGCGACAAGCCGAGCTTTATAGATGGTCACATTACCATCCGCGTCTGTCTTCTTCTTAAAGATCCATTTATTTTCTATGGCTCGCTGTTCTACGGGCAAGTCAGTCAAAGTCCATACTTCGTTTTCATACATGGATCCTATCTCGGATTTCATGGCTTCTAGCCATTTGTCGGAATCCGGGCCCGCCATAGCTTCTTCATAGTTCGAAGGTTCACTGTTGTCTAACAACATGATTTCCAAGACAGGGTTGCCGTACCACTCTGGTGCGGAACGTGTCCTTGTGGACCTTCAAATTTCAGTAGGAGCTTGATCAGAAGTATCTTGATCATTATCATTTACTTCCTCTCTAGTCGGTGCAGGCACCTCAGGAACATTTTCTTGAGTTGCGCCATTTTCCGGTTCAAGAGGTAATACTTCATCAAGCTCTACTTTCCTCCCACTTACTTCTTTCGAGAGAAACTCTTTCTCCAGAAAGGACCCATTCTTGGCAACAAAGATCTTGCCTTCGGATCTGAGGTAGAAGATATACCCAACAGTTTCTTTAGGGTATCCTATGAAGACGCATTTTTCCGATTTGGGTTCGAGCTTTTCAGGTTGAAGTTTCCTAACATAAGCATCGCATCCCCAAACTTTTAGAAACGACAGCTTAGGTTTCTTCCCAGACCATAATTCATACGGTGTCGTCTCAACGGATTTCGACGGTGCCCTATTTAAAGTGAATGCGGCAGTCTCTAAAGCATAGCCCCAAAAGGATAGTGGTAAATCGGCAAGAGACATCATAGATCGCACCATATCTAATAGAGTGCGATTACGATGTTCGGACACACCATTACGCTGAGGTGTTCCAGGCGGTGTGAGTTGTGAAACTATTCCACATTTTCTTAAGTGTGTACCAAATTCATGACTCAAGTATTCTCCTCCACGATCTGATCATAGAAACTTGATTTTCCTGTCACATTGATTCTCAACTTCACTCTGAAATTCCTTGAACTTTTCAAAGGTCTCAGACTTGTGTTTCATTAAGTAGACATACCCATATCTACTCAAGTCATCAGTGAGGGTGAGAACATAACGATAGCCACCGCGAGCCTCAACACTCATTGGACCGCACACATTAGTATGTATGATTTCCAATAAGTTGGTTGCTCGCTCCATTGTTCCTGAGAATGGAGTCTTGGTCATTTTACCCATGAGGCATGGTTCGCACGTGTCAAATGATTCGTAATCAAAAGACTCTAAAAGTCCATCAGCATGGAGCTTCTTCATGCGTTTGACACCTATGTGACCAAGGCGGCAGTGCCACAAGTATGTGGGACTATCACTATCAATCTTACATCTTTTTGTACTTACACTATGAATATGTGTAGCATTACGCTCGAGATTCATAAAGAATAAACCATTCACCATCGGAGCATGACCATAAAACATATCTCTCATATAAATAGAACAACCATTATTCTCGGATTTAAATGAGTAGCCATCTCGAATTAAACGAGATCCTGATACAATATTCATGCTCAAACTTGGCACAAAATAACAATTATTAAGGTTCAAAACTAATCCCGTAGGTAAATGTAGAGGTAGCGTGCCGACGGCGATCACATCGACCTTGGAACCATTCCCGACACGCATCATCACCTCGTCCTTTGCCAGTCTCCGTTTATTCCGCAGCTCCTGCTGTGTGTTACAAATATGAGCAACAGCACCGGTATCAAATACCCAGGAGTCACTACGATTACTGGTAAGGTACACATCAATTACATGTATATCAAATATACCTTTGGTTTTACCGGCCTTCTTGTCCGCTAAGTATTTGGGGCAGTTCCGCTTCCAGTGACCACTTTCCTTGCAATAAAAGCACTCAGTCTCGGGCTTGCGTCCATTCTTTGGCTTCTTCCCGGCAGCTTGCTTGCTGGGCGCGGCAACTACCTTGCCGTCCTTCTTGAAGTTCTTTTTACCCTTGCCCTTCTTGAACTTAGTGGTTTTATTGACCATCAACACTAGATGTTCCTTCTTGACTTCTACCTCTGCTGATTTTAGCATAGCAAATACTTCAGGAATGGTCTTTTCCATCCCCTGCATATTGAAGTTCATCACAAAGCTCTTGTAGCTTGGTGGAAGCGACTGGAGGATTCTGTCAATGACCGCATCATCCGGGAGATTAACTCCCAGCTGAGTCAAGCGGTTATGTAACCCAGACATAGTGAGTATGTGCTCACTGACAGAACTATTTTCCTCCATCTTACAGCTGAAGAATTTGTCGGAGACTTCATATCTCTCGACCCGGGCATGAGCTTGGAAAACCATTTTCAGCTCTTCGAACATCTCATATGCTCCATGTCTCTCAAAACACTTTTGGAGCCCCGGCTCTAAGCTGTAAAGCATGCCGCACTGAACGAGGGAGTAGTCATCGGAACGTGCCTGCCAAGCGTTCATAACGTCTTGTTCTGCAGGGAGAACAGGTGCATCACCTAGCGGTGCTTGTAGGACATAATCTTTCTTGGCAGCTATGAGGATGATCCTCAGGTTCCGGACCCAGTCCGTATAGTTGCTGCCATCGTCTTTCAGCTTGGTTTTCTCTAGGAACGCGTTGAAGTTGAGGACTACGTTGGCCATTTGATCTACAAGACATATTGTAAAATATTTAGACTAAGTTCATGATAATTAAGTTCATCTAATCAAATTATAATCAACTCCCACTCAGATTTGACATCCCTTTGGTCATCTAAGTGTTACACGATCCGAGTCGACTAGGCCGTGTCCGATCATCACGTGAGACGGACTAGTCATCGTCGGTGAACATTCTCATGTTGATCGTATCTTCCATACGACTCGTGTTTGACCTTTCGGTCTCCGTGTTCCGAGGCCATGTCTGTACATGCTAGGCTCGTCAAGTTAACCCTAAGTGTTTTCGCTGTGTAAAACTGTCTTACACCCGTTGTATGTGAATGTAAGAATCTATCACACCCGATCATCACCTGGTGCTTCGAAACGACAAACTGTAGCAACGGTGCACAGTTAGGGGAGAACACTTCTTGAAATTTTGTAAGGGATCATCTTATTTACTACCGTCGTCCTAAGTAAACAAGATGCATAAAACATAATAAACATCACATGCAATTATATAAAGTAGTGACATGATATGGCCAATATCATATAGCTCCTTTGATCTTCATCTTCGGGGCTCCATGATCATCTTGTCACCGGCATGACACCATGATCTCCATCATCATGATCTCCATCATCGTGTCTTCATGAAGTTGTCATGCCAACGACTACTTCTACTTCTATGACTAATGCGTTTAGTAATAAAGTAAAGTAGTTTACATGGCATTCTTCAATGACACGCAGGTCATACAAAAAATAAAGACAACTCCTATGGCTCCTGCCGGTTATCATACTCATCGACATGCAAGTCGTGATTCCTATTACAATAGCATGAACATCTCATACATGACATATAGATCATTCATCATTCATCACAACTTTGGCCATATCATATCACAAAGCACTTGCTGCAAAAACAAGGTAGACGTCCTCTAATTGTTGTTGCATGTTTTACGTGGCTGAAGTAGGGTTCTAGCAAGAACGTTTTCTTACCTATGTGAAACCACAACGTGATTTGTCAACTTCTATTTACCCTTCATAAGGACCCTTTTCATCGAATCCGCTTCAACTAAAGTAGGAGAGACAGACACCCGCCAGCCACCTTATGCAACTTGTGCATGTTAGTCGGTGGAACCGGTCTCACGTAAGCGTACGTGTAAGGTTGGTCCGGGCCGCTTCATCCCACAATACCGTGAAGCAAGATAAGACTAGTAGCGGCAAGAAAGTTGACAAATCTACGCCCACAACAAATTGTGTTCTACTCGTGCAAGAGAACTACGCATAGACCTAGCTCTTGATGCCACTGTTGGGGAACGTTGCAGAAAACAAAAATTTTCCTACGGTTTCACCAAGATCCATCTATGAGTTCATCTAGCAACGAGTGATTAGATGCATCTACATACCTTGTAGATCGCGAGCGGAAGCGTTCAAAGAACGGGGATGATGTAGTCGAACACGACGTGATCCAAATCACCGGAGATCCTAGCACCGAACGGATGGCACCTCCGCGTTCAACACACGTACGGAACAGCCACGTCTCCTCCTTATTTATCCAGCAAGGGGAGAGGAGAGGTTGAGGGAGATGGCACCAGCAGCAGCACGACGGCGTGGTGTTGATGGAGCTGCAGTACTCCGGCAGAGCTTCGCTAAGCACTGAGGAAGAGGAGGTGTTGGAGAGGGAGAAGGAGGCAACCAAAGGCCAAGGTGTGAAGTCCCTCCTCTCCCCCACTATATATAGGAGGGCCAAGGGGGGGTGGCCGGCCCTAGGAGATCCAATCTCCTAGGGGGGCGGCGGCCAAGGGGGGTTTCCCTCCCCCCCAAGGCACCTAGGAGGTGCCTTCCCCTCCTAGGACTCCTCCTCCCTCAAACCCTAGGCGCATGGGCCTATGTGAGGCTGGTGCCCTTGGCCCATGTAGGCCAAGGCGCACCCCCTACAGCCCATGTGGCCCCCCGGGACAGGTGGACCCACCCAGTGGACCCCCGGGACCCTTCCGGTGGTCCCGGTACAATACCGATAACCCCGAAACTTGTCCCGATGCCCGAAACAGGACTTCCCATATATAAATCTTTACCTCCGGACCTTTCCGGAACTCCTCGTGACGTCCGGGATCTCATCCGGGACTCCGAACAACATTCGGGTTACTGCATATACATATCCCTACAACCCTAGCGTAACCGAACCTTAAGTGTGTAGACCCTACGGGTTCGGGAGACATGTAGACATGACCGAGATCGCTCTCCGGTCAATAACCAACAGCGGGATCTGGATACCCATGTTGGCTCCCACATGCTCCACGATGATCTCATCGGATGAACCATGATGTCGAGGATTTAATCAACCCCGTATGCAATTCCCTTTGTCAATCGATATGTTACTTGCCCGAGATTCGATCGTCGGTATCCCAATACCTCATTCAATCTCGTTACCGGCAAGTCACTTTACTCGTACCGTAATGCATGATCCCGTGACCAGACACTTGGTCACTTTGAGCTCATTATGATGATGCATTACCGAGTGGGCCCAGTGATATCTCTCCGTCATACGGAGTGACAAATCCCAGTCTCGATCCGTGTCAACCCAAAAGACACTTTCGGAGATACCTGTAATGCACCTTTATAGTCACCCAGTTACGTTGTGACGTTTGATACACCCAAAGCACTCCTACGGTATCCGGGAGTTACACGATCTCATGGTCAAAGGAAAAGATACTTGACATTAGAAAAGCTCTAGCAAACGAACTACACGATCTCACGCTATGCTTAGGATTGGGTCTTGTCCATCACATCATTATCCTAATGATGTGATCCCGTTATCAATGACATCCAATGTCCATAGCCAGGAAACCATGACTATCTATTGATCAATGAACTAGTCAACTAGAGGCTTACTAGGGACATGTTGGTGTCTGTTATTCACACATGTATTACGATTTCCGGATAATACAATTATAGCATGAATAAAGACAATTATCATGAACAAAGAAATATAATAATAATGCTTTTATTATTGCCTCTAGGGCATATTTCCAACACCAGGAGCTTCATTGCCCGTGCATGGCGAGGTGCGGTGCAGCGAGAAGGACGGCGCGGGGGCGCCTCCGGCGGCGCGGACGAGCTCGGCGACTCGGTCGAGCCATTCTTCGTAGACGTCGTCGATGGGGTGGTAACGCAGGAGCTCGTTTGCCGCGATGAGCGCAGCTCGAGCCTCCGTGGCTGCGCGAGGCGCGCGTGACAAAGAACCAGCGGGGGTGAGCGAGGGCATGGCAGTGCGGCCGTCCCGCCTCATGGATGGATGTTGGGACGATGCTTGCTGTTCGTTCCCCGCCGGGCCGGTGGCGGCATTGACGGCAGGTGACGGGGAACGACGAGGGCGCCCGCCGACGGGAGCCGTCTGGGCGACATGGGAAGCGAGGGTGGCTTGGCGCTCGGCGCGAGCCCGTCGAGCGTCAGACATGGATGCGATGGTCGGAGAAGAACGAGGCGATGGAAGGCAAATTCCGGCGCACCCCTACCTGGCGTGCCAAATGTCGGATTTCGGGTTCCGGCAGACCCTTGAGGTTCAAACACTGGGGTGCGCGCGGAGATTCAACCCTCTACCGGCTCGCTCCTCACCGAATCGCTAGGATCTAAACTACCAAACAGAACAGCACAAGAGACACAAGATTTATACTGGTTCAGGCCACCATTGTGGTGTAATACCCTACTCCAGTGTGTGGTGTGGTGGATTGCCTCTTGGGCGGATGAGGAACAGTACAGTGGAAGAACAGCCTCGTGAGGTTCTGTTCTTGGCTAGTGCGATGAACTGCTAGGGGGAGTTCAGTCGCCTCTCTCTCTCTCTCTGTGTGTGTCTTTCTATCCTTGCTCTTTCGATGCCCCTACCCTGCGGGTGGCTAGTCCTATTTATAGGCAAAGGCCCTGGGCCTCTTCCCAAATATTGAGCGGGAAGGGCGCCAACAATTGGCCATTTTGAAGGGGAACAATGGGTACACTTATCCTGACTAAAGTTGGTCCTCGCCTGTCAAAGGCTCTGGCGGTGACGCCGGCTTGGGCTCCACAATGACTTCCTTCCAGCCGTTGGGTTGGTCTTGGTCTTGTTGCACCGGAATGGACGCCTTTGCTTGATGCTCTTGTCTGCGCTTGCTCCCTTTGCACCAAAGAGGAAAGGAGGACACTGCGTGAGCTAGTGCCCGACTGGCGCCCTTGGTCGTCATGGCTTGCGTCATGGGCACCTCGCGAGGTACCCCGCCTTGAACTCTCCGCCTCCTCATGAGCCAACCTGACGAGGCCGTGCCTGAGGAAGCTCCTTGTCGTCCGCCCCGCGAGGCTTGGCCCCTCGCGAGGGTCTTGAGCTTGTGTTGATGAAGATGGGCTGTGCTGGGCCTCCATTGAGCCACGCCGCAGGCCGCAGGCAGGCAAGTCTGGGGACCCCCGTTCGCAGAACGCCAACAACTATAAAATTTCTGATAAGTATATGTTGTTGACATATTGTTGATCCGAAATTATGTAGAATTTCTGGAAAGCATATAGGGTTGTTTGGAAGGTGTTTTTCAATGAAAACCTGGATTAAGCTACTTGAACATTGAGCATCAAGATCTATAAGGATAGATCAAAAACGCTTAATAGTACTTTCAAATGAATACATACCGTGACAAGATTTTGAAGGAGTTCAAACAAATCAGCAAAGAAGGAGTTCTTGCCTGTGTTATAAGGTATGAGCATTGAGTAAGACTCAAGATCTTACCATGGCAGAAGAGAGAGAAAGGACGAAGGTCGTCCCCTATGCTTTAGACGTAGGCTCTACAGTATGCTATGTTGTGTACCGCACCTGAAGTGTGCCTTGCCATGAAATCAATCAAGGGGTACAAGAGTAATCCAGGAATGGATCACATGACAGCGGTCAGACTTATCCTTAGTAACTAGTGGACTAAGGAATTTTCTCAATTATGGAGGTGGTAAAAGAGTTCGTCGTAAACGATTACGTCGATGCAAACTTTGACACTAATTCGGATGACTCTGAGTAGTAAACCGGATTCGTATAGTAGAGCAGTTATTTGGAATAGCTCCAAGTAGCACGTGGTAGCTGCATCTACAAGATGACATAGAGATTTGTAAAGCACACACGGATCTGAAAGGTTCAGACCCGTTGACTAATAACCTCTCTCACAAGCGAGATATGATCAAACCCCATGGGTGTTGGATTCATTACAATCACATAGTGGT
Source organism: Triticum timopheevii (assembly GCA_963921465.1). Classification (NCBI taxonomy): domain Eukaryota; kingdom Viridiplantae; phylum Streptophyta; class Magnoliopsida; order Poales; family Poaceae; genus Triticum; species Triticum timopheevii. The sequence continues at coordinate 115,648,706 of OY997270.1, forward strand.
GTCAACTAGATTATTGACTCTAGTGCACGTGGGAGACTGTTGGAAATATGCCCTCGAGGCAATAATAAAATGGTTATTATTGTATTTCCTTGTTCATGATAATTGTCTATTGTTCATGCTATAATTGTATTAACTGGAAACCGTAATACATGTGTGAATACATAGACCACAACATGTCCCTAGTGAGCCTCTAGTTGACTAGCTCGTTGATCAATAGATGGTCATGGTTTCCTAACCATGGACATTAGATATCATTGATAGCGGGATCACATCATTAGGAGAATGATGTGATGGACAAGACCCAATCCTAAGCATATCACAAGATAGTGTAGTTCATTTGCTAAGAGCTTTTCTAATGTCAAGTATCATTTCTTTAGACCATGAGATTGTGCAACTCCCGGATACCGTAGGAATGCTTTGGGTGTACCAAACGTCACAACGTAACTGGGTGGCTATAAAGGTGCACTACAGGTATCTCCGAAAGTGTCTATTGGGTTGGCATGAATCGAGACTGGGATTTGTCACTCTGTATGACGGAGAGGTATCTCTGGGCCCACTCGGTAATGCATCATCATAATGAGCTCAATCTGACTAAGTAGTTAGTCATGGGATCATGCATTATGGAACGAGTAAAGTGACTTGCCGGTAACGAGATTGAACGAGGTATTGGGATACCGACGATCGAATCTCGGGCAAGTAACATACCGATTGACAAAGGGAATTGTATACGGGATTGATTGAATCCTCGACATCATGGTTGATCTGATGAGATCATCTTGGAAAATGTGGGGGCCAACATGGGTATCTATATCCCGTTGTTGGTTATTGGCCTGAGAACGTCTCGGTCATGTCTGCATGGACCCCGAACCCGTAGGGTCTACACACTTAAGGTTCGGTGACGCTAGAGTTGTTATGGGAAATAGTATGTGGTTACCGAAGGTTGTTCGGAGTCCTGGATGAGATTCCGGACGTGACGAGGAACTCCTGAATGGTCCGGAGGTGAAGATCGATATATTGGACGAAGGGTATTGTAGTCCGGAATTGTTCTGGGAGTACCAGGTGACGACCAGCGTGACCGAAAGGTGTTTCAGAGGCCCCGGCAAGCATTGGGGGCCCTTATGGGCCAAGGGCAGGGGGCACACCAGCCCACTAAGGGGCTGTGCGCCCCTCCCAACCCCTCTCACGTAACCTGGAGAGGTGGGGGCGCCTCCCCTAGGGCAGCCGCCCCTTCCGGTTGGGGGGCAAGTTTCCTAGGGGTGGGGGCGCCCAAACCCATCTAGGGTTTCCCCTATGGCCGCCACCCCTCCCCTAGGGAACCCTAGGGAACCCTAGGGCGCCTCCTCCATCCCCCTTCCCCCTATATATAGTGAGGGAGAGAGAGGGCAGCCGCACCCTTCCCCCGGAGCAGCCCCTCCCTCCTCCAACACCTCCTCCTCCTTCATAGTGCTTGGCGAAGCCCTGCCGGAGAACCACGAGCTCCATCGCCACCACGCCGTCGTGCTGCTGGAGTTTTCCATCAACTTCTCCTATCCCCTTGCTGGATCAATAAGGAGGAGACGTCCCCGGGCTGTACGTGTGTTGAACGCGGAGGCGCCGTCCGTTCGGCGCTGAGATCGGAATCGACCGCGATCTGAATCGCTACATGTACGACTCCACCAACCGCGTTCTTGTAACGCTTCCACATCGCAATCTTCAAGGGTATGAAGATACACTCATCCTCTCCCTCTCTTGTTGCTAGAATCTCCATAGATTGATCTTGGTGATGCATAGAAAATTTTGAATTATTGCTACGTTCCCCAACAGTGTGATGCAGCTACGGCGGTTCAATTCATGAAGAAGGTGATTTTCCGCTTTGGTTTTCCACACAGCATCATAATAGATAATGGCACGAACCTCTCCAAGGGTGCTATGGAAGACTTTTATCAACGTGAGCACATCCGGCTTGATGTGTCGTCAGTGGCTCACCCCCAGTCTAATGGCCAAGCTGAGAGAGCTAATCAAGAAATCCTGAAAGGCATCAAGCCCCGGCTTATGGTTCCTTTGTAGAGGACGCTGGGTTTTTGGGTGGAAGAGTTGCCTTCTGTATTGTGGAGCATTAATACCACCCCCAATAGATCTACGGGTTATACACCTTTCTTCATGGTTTACGGGGCAGAAGCAGTTCTCCCTAGTGACATTCGCCATGACTCGCCTCGGGTGGCAGCTTATGTTGAAGCGGACAACGAACAAGCACGCCAAGACGCATTGGACCTGTTAGATGAAAAACGGGACATAGCGGCGGCTCGTTCGGCGATTTATCATCAAGATCTGCGACATTATCATAGCCGCTGGGTTAAAACCAGAGCTTTTCAGGAAGGCGACTTAGTGCTCCAGCTTATCCAGGATCAGACCGATATGCACAAGTTATCCCCACCTTGGGAAGGACCCTTTGTGGTCAGCAAGAATCTGAACAATGGGTCATACTACCTTACCGATGTTCGAGAGCACAAAGACTCACGCAAATCAGAGGAGGAGACCCGCCGGCCGTGGAATATTGCTCATCTTCGGCCTTATTACACCTAAGCCATAGGCTCTTCTGATGTACATATTTTGAAAATGTATATATTATGATCAATATAATAAACCGGCATGCGCACTAAAGCAGGGCCTCTGTCACTTTTTTCTTCAATGGGTTCTTGGGTTTTCCGCTTTATAAAGTGAAGTTATCATTACCCTTTGATCTGGCTTATTGGCCACACGAAAAGAAAAAAACTTGGGGGCTTGCAACCCATGTTATGGGGACCAAAGAGAGTCTGTTGTAAAAAGCATAACTCAAACATAGGTATCCCTTGAGCACAGCTCAAAATATTGCTTGGGGGCTCTTTTGGTTCTAAACAACAGAAGTGGCTATAACCCCTGTGATAGGCTATAGAAGTCAGGCTTGGAAGCCAGGTGTATTCGCCTAAAACCCCGGGTCATCTTGCCTGTATTCCGGATCCTTCTCCATCAGGTAATCCTGATTGACCTGTCAAACTCTTAACAGTCAATCTTTTTTCTAGCAAAGACCCTGAATTTGTTAAGGTTAAAATGTTGTTTCGTCATGAGAGGGCACGGTTTACGGATAGCAAGGAGAAGCTCAGGCTGTTACAGCCGCCTTCCTTGAAACTTGGATAATTCGGCCTGTGATGCTTGATGTACTCTGACCCCACATACTCCTAATAAGTCTATCTTTAAATAAGGACCGGGTTAAAATGTCAAAGTGGTAGTGTGAGTGCCGGCTCACGGAAAGCACGTACCTTCCAGTGGTTAATACTAGTTTCATTCAAGAAGATATTTTGGCTCGGCGGCCTATGAAAGCCTTGGATTTTTTCTGTTGATTTTGCTTTGAATGTCTTTTTGCAAAAAAAATTCTCCTATGACACAAAAAATTACATGGTTGAAAACCAAGTAAGGCTTATAAAGCTTCATGAGTCGTATATATGGCGATAAAACGGTGTTTATTAACCCGGCCTGGTTTCTGACTATAAGTCACCAGTGTGAAAGAAAGGTAATCCGGTGTTTATTAACCCGGCTTGGTATTAAACTGGAAATATATTTATTACACTAGCTTGATAAATCAGCAGTGAACACATATCATAGTTATGTTGTATACTGTTATTTTCAGTCCTACATCAGTTATAAACTATGTTGTTGGGCATGATAACCCATCTAGCAGTAAACCGCCAAGACGCAACTTATCTGTTATATGCAGGAACAGATTCTACAAAAAACAAAGTATCATGAGCAAACAGAACATTATCATAGCATGGCGGATTAACAGTGTCATGCAATGTGCACGATGGCACATCAGATCCAAGAAGTTTTCAACTAGCCTATTACATGGCATTTTTATGCCCAAAAGACTAAGTCTTGCAAAATGGAGAAGTTAAATCGACCTACGATTTATGCATCAGCGGTGGGCTGGCTTGACGGTTGCGGATCATCTTGCGCTGGTTCATCCTCCTCTCTATCCAGTGGCTGGAAATCAGTGATTGACCAATCGATCCCAGTTAAGGCTCTGAACACAGCATCATCACTTATAAGATTGGAGGGGTCAACTTCAGGGGCATAAGTATGCTTACGAATTGGCGGAATAAGAGTGGGAGCTTCGTAGTTTGGCGTATTGACCCTCTTGTTGTGGGCATCATAAATCGACTGATGAAATGAAAGATCGTTCTCTTCAGTCAACTTACTAGCCAACGGGCGCATCTCCCTCATCAAAGCCCGAAGATTTTCATTATCAAATGTTGATCCATCCTCCTTGATGCTTGGATAGCCATTCCCTATGTCAGCCGGATCAAGATCAGATATCCATGCCTTAGCATGGGTCAGTGTGGTAAGAGCGCCGACCTTGCAGCTGATCGTTTTATCTCTTCAAGCTGGGCAGGCATCATCGACAGCCTCTCTAAAGTATCCTTGATCAAAGTTGGGGGCGGTTTATTGTAAGAAGCTGTGCAAATAATCCGTTGTGCGCCGGTATACAGTTGCTCTATCAGTGTATATGCAGCCTTCAACTTCTTCTGCATATCGGAGCCCAGATGCGTAATGCGAGATCCTGCATCATCACAGACATCAGTAAACCGGTGATTTATGGAATAATGAAATTTCGAAGGTTGTGAAGAAGTTACTTACCAAAGACAGCAGCAGTCATAGCATTTATTTGTTGCTTCAAGCTGGTTAACTCTTCCGCCACCGATTTAAGGGCCGCGTCAGCATCTTCAGCTTTCTTCAGCAAAGTTGTTTTTTCTGCATCCCAGCCTAGACATTCATTCTTGAAGCTTTCCTTCAGTTGTTCCATGGCTGCTAAAGCGCCAGTCAGCTCCTCTTTCGCCTTGGAAGTTTTTGCTTGTTGGGTCTTGATATTCTCTTCAAGGTCGGCGATTTGGGATTCCTTTTTGTCTAGCTCAGCCTGCAAGAGATATTATGAGTTGACAGAACAAATTTTAAGTCCCAAGCACATAACAAGTTATACACTTGGCACTTGGGGGCTAATGCCTATCGCTTCTTATCAATAATATGGCAAAGTCCCAAAGCTCAATACAAGTATTAATCTTGGCACTTGGGGGCTAATGCCTATTTGCTCAAGTATAAAGTTGTGGATTTTTTTGATGATAAACAGGTTTCCAAAGGTATTAAACAAGAAGTATGAGCCTTACAACATGAAATCCCGGTTCATCTTGAAGAGATAAACCGGCCCTTGAGGGCTACATAGGTGAAATTGAATTATTATTCTATGAAGTCCCGGTTCATCTTGAAGAGATAAACCGGCCCTTGAGGGCTACACAGGCAAAGTTGAAGAATCATTATTTTACGAAGTCCCGGTTTGAATAGGTATTGCCAAACCGGCCCTTGGGGGGCTACTAGAGTGGATATTATAAATAGATCAGAAGGAAGGAATACTTATGAAGAGTTCAATGGGATTTACCTCATATCGCTCCTTCATCATGTTCACTAAACCGGCTTCATAGTCATGGTTTGTGTACAGACGGTTCAAAATCCCAGAATGAATGTCTTGGGCACTAAGGTGAGAGTAGCTGTCCAAATCTGCCTTTCACTTGCCCTTATCAACAACAACTTTTTCCTCTTTGGCGTTGTATTTGGACAAGGCTATGGGGTTGCCAGGGGAGGTGTAACCAATGCCAGTAACGACAACATCGTCATCAGCACCTTTAGTCGGGCTTGGCTGATCATCAGCATGAGCCGATGGATCAATATCCATGTGCTCAGCTTCAGTTGCTTGATCCGGCAACGACGGGCCATCAGGAATGTTGTCAACATCTGGATGTGACGGTTCAGGAGTTTTTTCCGTTTCATCCCGATTGGGGTCTTCAGCCGGTTTGTTCACTTTGGCCTTCTTGCTGGCTCTGGCTTTGGCCCTAGAAAGTAATAAGTATGCATCAGAACAGTGCAAGGATCAAAAATATAAAGGTATGACGGATTAGCAAAATCTGCTCACCTAGGAACCATTTTTAAGGGTTGGAAGCTTCGTCCCTGTTGATTCGCCAGAAGATGAATGAGAGGTCCCCTGGTAATTCGAGTTAGATGGATTAAGAGGATATTAGAAATAACCCACCCCAGGACAAGGTGTATCAGAAGTACAAGAGACCTCTTGGCGGTGCTCACGAACCGGAGTGTTCGGTAAACCGGAGGAAGTAACCACTTGGCCGCTATGACGGGTTGTGCGGTGAGCTTCATGCTGTTGTGTCTTCAAAAGAAAGTGCGGATCCAAATAAGCTAGAGGGTGTGAAAATCTTACTTCCCGGACTACTTGACAAGTTTTCGATGTTGGCAGAGGGTCTGAGTTGGAAGAAAGAGTAATTACCTCTACATCACCAGCACGGCTAGCCTCCGCATCATCCTGATAATCATCATTGTCAATGAGGTGTATGAAAAAAGAACCAAGAGAATCAAGTTCTACCTCTGACTCCGGATCATCAAGCTCTTCATCATTGGGCAGGTCAGGGGACTCGGCAGTTTTCTTCTTCGCAGGTTTCTTTGTAACTTTGGTCTTAGTGCGAGGTGTTTTCACCGGTTTATCCTGCGGCTTCGCCGGTTTATCCTGCGGCTTCTTCTTCCAGAACGGATCATCACCCTGCAAAGATGGACAACAAAGTTATAAAGAAATATTTAAGAGGGGTCGGATTAAGACAAGAATGATGCAATTCTTACAGCTGGCGGTTTATTGGAAACACAGAATGGACTAAGCCCTGTCTTGCTGCACTCAGATACCAGTTCATCCAGCATCTTCTTGACAGATTCAGTAATCTCCTCGTCAGTTAGCTGAATATCAATGTGCCGCTGAGGGTCTTTGACATTCCTTGTGTACTCGCACATTAAACCGGGGCAACGGCTTAAGGGCAAGATACTCCAAGAGACCCAACAACAGACAAAGTCGACGCCAGTTAAACCATTTGCCATAAAGGCTCGGAGCTTTGAAGTTGTGGTGCATACTTAGCTCGTTCCTTTGTAGTGAGTTGTTGGGGAAATGGATGTGTATTGGTAAGCCGGTGAGCACAATAACCCGGCAGAGGATTTTCGTCAGCTAGAGCTGTGTTTTGACAATAAAACCAAGTCTGATTCCTGTCTTTGGGGTGGCTATGATGCTTGGCATGAGGGAAACTAACATCTTTCCTTTTCTGAATTGAAACCCTGCCAAGTTCAGTATTGGGTGGTTTAAGTAAAAGAAGTCTCTGTATAACTCAACAGTGGGTTCTTCTTGCAGATAAGCCTCGCAAAACACTTGAAAATTGTAAATATTGGACACGGAGTTCGGTCCAATACCTTGAGGGCAGAGTTGGAAGCTAGCAAGCACGTCACGAAAGAATTTTGATCTGGGAGGGCTAAACCCTCGACCCAGATGATTAGTAAACACAATCACTTCCCCATCCTTGGGTTCAGAAGGATTCTTTGGACCGGGGACCCTCCAGTGGATGACTTCTTTTTTCGCTAAAGCGCCGGTTGCAACACACCCGTTCAGCTGTTCTTCCGTAACTCGGGAAGGAACCCAGTTGCAAGCGTAAAATTGTTTGGCCATTTGTTAAACAAAACCTGAAGGAAGATTGGTGCCGGTTTAAGAAATCATGATCAGCTGCTAAAAGTAAAGGGGCAGGAAGTATTCAAGCATGAAAGAGTTATAAGCCGGAGATATACATTATCAGCTTGCAGAGATAAGCAGTTGGCGGATTAAGAGGGGACTAATGGTATACTGGCAGGTTAGGATTCAAAGGTTAAACCACCCGCACAATTGCTAATTCTCAGATCTATGAGTGGAAAATGGCTAAGTGATGAAAAATAGGTTTCACAGATTGATATCACCGTTTTGGATCGTGTCACAAAATGAAAATATATTCAGACCTAAATATTGGGGCTTGAATAGTTAAGGTCCAGATGGGATCTTCTACCAAAAAAGAGATGCTATGATGAGGAAAATGGACTATGGTTATTGCCGCACAGGGAAAATATCAAGTTTCCATCAAATATTCATGCGACAGCGAAGAACAAGTGAAGAACAGCGACGAGTTTCCATGAATTCACGTAAACCCTAATGAGATCTACGGAGAGGTAAGAGTAAGAACTTACCAAGGTTGTTTGATGGCGGAGGCGCGCGAGCGGAATCTGGATCGGTCACGTTGATGCAGCGGCCGACGGTGAAGCAGAGGAGGAGCTTGACGGCAGCGGCTGGGCTCGAGCGCTAGGGCGTCGCAAGGTAGAAGACAAGATGAAGAGGCACGGGGGGGGGGGAGTGAAAGAGACCCCCGGCCCTATTTATAAGGCGAATGTATAAGTGGCAGGCGCGGGAATCGAGGAGTTCCAAATTGGATATGTGACAGGGCCGACGCCTTGATTCTTGGGAATTCATTAAAAATGAGGATGTATATATATATGATTTTGGATAAATTTAATGATAGGTAACGTCATGGCGGGTTATTACGGTCTTAGAAGATGACTTCATGGCGAGTTACAAGTTTTCACGAAGGTAATAAAGAAGGGTTTTCTCTAAGTGTTGAAGATTGACATGAACAAGTTCAAATCAACCTGGGGCCTAATGTTGGGGATATAACTGGTGGGTATAAACCGCCCAGGAGGGGCCAGTTTATCCTCAGAGAGGTTACTAATATTGAAGCCCATGAATTTATAGAAGACGACGACTTATGAAGGAAACTTAACAAGGAAGCCCAAAGCCCAGAGGCGGGTTAGGGCCCATAGACATAAACCGCCATGGGTGTGTAACTTGTAATGTAAGGTAGGAAAAAATAGATACCGAGCCGGACACGTTTATGAACCGGCCTCGGGATTTTGTAGACCGATGGGCGTCAACCTGTGTATATAAAGGGACGAGCCGACGGCGGTTTAGGGAAAAGAAACAACAACTCGAGAGCCAGGTTACGCGTATTCGCTCCCTGGTTATCGAAACCCCAGCAATTCCACCACAACTGGATCATAGGCTTTTACCCTCACCGCAAGGGGTCGAACCAGTATAAACTCCCCGTGTCCTTTGTCCAGTTTAACCCCTTTAAGCTAATATTGTTGCGATGGCTCCACGACTAAGTCCTCAAATAAAGGGTTCTTGCCTGTATTCAAGGTGTGAAGTTGAGTAAGACTCAAATCCCGACCACGACAGAAGATAGAGCGAGAATGAAAGCCATTCCCTATGCCTCAGCCATAGGTTGTATAAAATATGCCATGCCATGTACCAGACCTATTATGTGCCTTGCCATGAGTCTGGCAAGGGGGTACAATACTAATCCAGGAGTGGATTACTGGATAGCGGCCAAAATTATCCTTAGCTACCTAAAGAGGACAAAGGAAATGTTTCTCGGTTATGGAGGTGATAAAGAGTTTGTTGTAAAGGGTTACGTTGATACAAGCTTTAACACTAATCCGGATGACTCTGAGTCTCAATCTGGATATGTATTGAACATGGGAGAAATTAGCTAGAGTAGCTCCATGCAGAGCATTATAGACATAGAAATTTGTAAATTACATATGGCTCTGAATGTGGCAGACCTGTTGACTAAACTTCTCTCAGAAGCAAAACTTGATCACACCTTAGTACTCTTTGGGTGTTAATCACATGGCGATGTGAACTAGATTATTGACTCTAGTAAACTCATTGGGTATTAAGTCACATGACGATGTGAATGATACGTCTCCAATGTATCTATAATTTTTTTATTGTTCCATGCTATTATATTATCCATCTTGGATGTTTTATATGCATTTATATGCTATTTTATATGATTTTTGGGACTAACCTATTAACCTAGAGCCCAGTGCCGGTTTCTGTATTTTTCCTTGTTTTTGAGTTTTACAGAAAAGGAATACCAAATGGAGTCCAATTGACCTGAATACGGAGATTATTTTGGAACTAGAAGAAGCCCACGGAGGATCGAAGATGGACCTGAAAAGTCACGAGGCCACCATGAGGTTGGAGGGCGCGCCCCCCTACCTCATGGCTGCCTCGTGGACCCCCTGGCTTGTTCCAACGCCAACACATCTTATATATCCCCAAACTTCCAGAACAGAACTAAGATTGGGAGTTCCGCCGCCGCAAGCCTCTATAGCCACCAAAAACCAATCGGGACCCTATTCCGGCAGCCTGCCGGAGGGGGATCCATCACCGGTGACCATCTTCATCATCCCGGCGCTCTCCATGAAGAGGAGGGAGTAGTTCACCCTCGGGGCTGAGGGTATGTACCAGTAGCTATGTGTTTGATCTCTCTCTCTCTCTCTCTCTCTCTTTCATGTTCTTGATATGGCACGATCTTGATGTATCGCGAGCTTTTCTACTATAGTTGGATCTTATGATGTCCCCCCCTCCCTCTACCTTCTTGTAATGGATTGAGTTTTCCCTTTGAAGTTATCTTATCGGATTGAGTCTTTAAGGATTTCAGAACACTTGATGCATGTCTTGCGTGGGATACCCGTGGTGACAATGGGGTATTCTATTGATTCACTTAATGTATATTTTGGATATCAACTTGCGGGTTCCGTGACCTTGGGAATCTATGCATAGGGGTTGGCACATGTTTTCGTCTTGACTCTCCGGTAGAAACTTTGGGTCACTCTATGAAGTTCTTTGTGTTGGTTTGGATAGATGAATCTGAGATTGTGTGATGCATATAATATAATCAAACCCGTGGATACTTGAGGTGACATTGGAGTCACTGGTATGCGTCGGTGCTATACAAACGGTTTTAAACCCCTTTCCGCGATGGCATTTGGATCCATCACCTAGTGAGTGTGAGCGATTAGGGGGTCCTTCCCACACGACCCAAAAACCGTGAGTGATAGGGACCCTACAGTACTCCTTTTCATTTGTGGTCGCATTGTCATCGCAGTCGGTATTCTGTGGTGCTACGTTTATGATGCCCGGCCCATCACAAACGGTTCACTATTATAGAACGTGTATGATAAGCATACAATCACATACATTCACTTTTGACAAACTGTATGCGATAACTAATTAAGAAGATTAGCTAATCATTGTACGAGTGTCCGATAGGATTACGAAACATCGGACCGTCGTAACATCGTCATACATGACAACTATCACACACGCTATTCTGTGGTGCAATGTTTAAGATGCACACTTCATCAGAAACAGTTCATGGTTGCAAATCGTGTACAATAAGGCAACTATCGCACACGCTATTATGTGGTGCAATGTTACGATGCATACTTCATCAGAAACAGTTCATGGTTGTGAATCGTGTATGATAAGGAAGCTATCGCAAACGGTTAGTTTGCCAGCACCGTTTGTGATATTGTCTGACATCGCACACGCTTTGCAAATGGCAACTGTGTGCACGCTACACACATTTCCTCTCTGTGAGCCGTCTTGGATTATGGTGTATATCGCAAACGTTTGTATTTTACCAACCGTGTGTGCCGTAACAACCTGGAGAGCGTAATTTCACCGCAATTTAATTGCTGCTATATCAAATTGAAATTGAAACTAAAATTGAATGTATGCGATCCATCAGGTTCAGACAACCAATGAATTATTTGATTCATAGGTACACATCAAGAATTACATAAGAACCAAATAAAGAATGATGAACCACAGTCATATACTTGTACTATTAATGATGGTAAAGAAAGAGGTGAAATACATTCTGGTTGCTGAACAAGGTGAAGTGGAATGCCCATACTGTGCCCTCCTCCATGCAGAAGGCACACACGACTCTAGTCCAACCCCTTGTGATGGCCGACCGCCCACCCTTCACGATCTTCATGGAAACATCTAGATAATCATCGTGTTCTGGTAGAAATACATTAACCTTTGCATGCCCACCAATCATGTAGTTTGAGAGGTAATCTTTAGTAAACTGCTTTGGGAACCACTGCAAAGGAAAAAAGATTCAGACATTATCATTTAACACAACTCATTATGGGCAGTAAAAAGAAGGCTGCAGAGTTCTTACTTACCACCCTGCAGTTCGTTGGTGTATTGGATAAAGTGTAAACAAATAGTTTAATTGCCATCTTTTGACCCATTTTACTAACAATCTTTATCAGCTTCCTCACTTGATGCTGGTTCATCGATATCTCATTTTCACATATGCAGAAAGGGTCGAAACGCGAATCTTTACCAATGACATATGTACCTAAAAGCACCAAGTTAATATTAGAAGATAAACAACAATTGCACAATGATGTAGTACAACACTCTTATATAATATCTTATAACATCCAATATACTCACGTATTAGATGGATTGACATCTTATATTATGGGCCGGAAGGAGTTTATTGTATTCTTACAAATTATCGGCTAATTAACTGTTGTTGTATCCATGGGTTAGAGTTAGTTTGAGCTAGTTCGGGCTCAAATAGCCCTAAAGTATATCTAAACATGAGGGCTAGTTTGAGCCAGTTGCATCTATAACCCACCCGAAAAACTATCCAACCCAAGAGGTGCTAATTGGAGCTAGTTCTCCTAGTGCATTTATTATCAAAGTATCTAATCCTGTCATCCAAACACCTCTTTAGATGGAGTTAGTTCAGGGTTAGTCATGAGCTAGAAACTAACTCTAACCTCTAAGCTAAGTTGAGTATCCAAATAGGGTTGTGGTGTTCTTGTTGTTGTTGTTGTTGCTGTTGCTCTTCTACGTGTATCTAGACATCATCAGAACATTAAGGTAACACTCTTTCTTGTTGCTATGTAGCCTAGGATTTCATATGTAGACATTAAGTACAGTGCATGTTGCTATGTAGCCTCAGATATATTACATATAGCCCTAGTTAACCTAAAGATAAATGGGTTGCAGATATATGCAGTTAAAAGTCCGATTCACCGATTAGTCCCTTAATCAGCCCCCGGCCTATATGGTACCAGCTACCGATATCCTGAACAGTGAGCATATATAAGCCATGAGATGAAACTAATCTCGATGGAAAACAGCAGTCATTCCCAAAATTGTCCTGTGTAGGGACATCGAGAAGCATGTTAAGCACAACAGGCTAAACATCAACCAAAATTATCCATGGCAGACAAAATAATCTCCAAAAGATAGCTTCAGTGTGTAGGTTTAAGCATGCTAGTAAAGCAAAACAAGTGAAAAGGTGTGTTAACTACAACAGGCCTAACATTTAACAACAAGCAAACATAGTCATCCAAACTGGTATTGTGCCGGTCTAAGTACATTGGTTATTGTTAAATAAAAATGGAAAGGTGTGTTTAACTACAAGATGCAGCAACCAAATGTAGTCATTCATGCCCTGTTTGTTTCACCTTCTCTTGGATTTTAATCACCTATGGATTCGCTTCAGTGGCGAACCTATTTCTGCGAATCAGCTTCACCACCGAAGTACACTTTCAGGTGCTTCAGGAAATTGCACTAAAAATGACCCAAATCCAGATTCAGCTTTACTGGCAAAGCTGATTCCAAATAGCTTTTTGTTTCGGATTCTAGATTCGGCTTCACTGGCAAAGCTGAATCTGGTCCCAAAATCCGAAACAAACAGGGCCATAGTGGTATTGTTGAAACTGGTACTGATGAAATTGAACTGCACAGTTCATACTTGCACATATAGAACATCACGTTGTGAATAACTGGAATAAACAAGGCATGCTAGGAACAACCAAATATAGCATTTCAAACTGGACATATGCTAACTACAAACAACAGAACAATCAAAAAACTTTAAAAGAGGCATATAATAGCAAGCAAATATATGCATTCCTGTCGGTATGTTTAATATTGGATTGATGAAATGTACTGCACAGTAAATAATTGCACATACAGAGCATCGCATTGTGAACAACTGAAATAAACAACGCATACTACAAACAACCCGATATAGCAATTAAAACTGGACATATTCTCACTACACTACAAAAGGACTCAACAAATAAAATCATGGGTTACCCCCTGTGAAGAGGCACGGCAAAACAAATCATGAGTTTCCTCACTTGTCACAGATGGGCTCATTCCTGTAGGAAGAGAACAGACCCTGGATGCGCTCCATGTTGTCGCAGATGGGCTCCTTCCCCTTGGAAGAGCACGGCTGTAGGGTTCCCTCCCTGATGTCGCAGACGGGCTCTTTCCCCTAGGAAGAGCAGATGGGCTCTTTTCCCTTGGAAGAGCCGGAGAGGGTGCCCTCCTCGTGGTCGTCGTCGATGAGGTCTGACTTGGCAGCTGTGGATCCCAATCCAGCATCGCAGAACGTGTCCTTCAGAAATGACAAAAGGGGCTCGATGGCGATGTAGGATGGCAAGTTGTTGGGAGCGAGCCATAGGAGATCAGCGGCGGGGCCATGCATGAGATCGACGGCGGTTGAACCCGAGGGGATGGGGGTGGGCCACTTAACCTGTGAATAGCCCGCCTCAGGCCGTCGTTGTCCATGACCTCGATGTCATAGCCGGCGGAAGAGACATGCCCGCATACTCTAGCCCGCTACTTGAGTTCCTACCGCCAGTAATGGTCGTCAGCTTGACGTCGGGCGAAGAGACCGCGATACACCTCTTTTGGGCCAGTCGCTCCTCGAGCTTCATGGGAAGCGTAGCCGGGCTTAGGTTGTGACGCTCTGGAGTGGGGGATGGGGATGGGGATGGAGATCTGGGGGAAAGGGGCGTTTGGTAGGCGTCATCTAAGAAACTCATAGCGGCCTTGGTATGGAGATCGGTGGGTAAGCTGCATGGGCAAACCGGCAGATGTTGACAATGAAGGTCTCACGACGGCGGCGGCGGCGGGGACCTTGCTAGGGTTTTGAGAGAGGGAGGGTGTGTGTGTGTGTGTGCATGCGTGCCCGAGGAGGTTTTGGCGTGTGTGCGTGTGGAGGGGGGCGGGGGTGTGTTTGAGGAAATGACGCAGGTACTAAAAATTTTACACCGCGGGAGTCAAACGCGGGAGTGAAATGCTAGGGCTAATGAAAATTTTGATGATGGTGCATCCCACACGGTACGGAGATAACAACCGTGTGTTATGAAATAGAAAAACCCTCTAGGCGGGCAGATATTTTCTAGGGGCGGCCGGGATTGGGAACAAGAAACATCGCACATGGTCTGGAGATAACAACCGTGTGTTATGATACACAAAAACCCTCCTCAAGGCGAACAGATATTTTCTAGGGATGCAGCGGGATTGGGAAGAAGAAACATCACACACGGTCCGGAGATAACAACCGTGTGTTATGAAACAGAAAAACCCTCGAGGCGGGCAGATATTTTTGAGAGGGGGAGCCTCATGGAGCCCAATGTACTGTGCGCATGTGTGCGTGACAGGGGCACCGGCATGGCACACAGTTAGTTTAGGTGAACCGTGTCTATTGCGTCGTCCGACTTATCTAATGTTCATAAATTTGGCGAAAAATGACGCGGGAGAGGGTCAGAACACGAACACACTTGCATGTGTACCAAATTTATATGTACAAAAAGGGTGGTTTGATTTTCAAATACCAAATGCAACTTGGATGTCGCACCTATCTCACAAAGCGCACGATATTGCTTCCCCCCCCCCCTCGTGTCGGCACGAAGGGAATCCTAAGCTATGAATGCATGCCTCGCCCCAACCGAGGCTCACCTAGCAAAGTGCAAAGTAGCTAGCCCCCCCCCTCCCTCGTGTCGGCACGAAGGGAATCCTAAGCTATGAATGGATGCCCTCCCAACTGTGGTTCACCTAGAAAACTGCGAAGTAGCTAACAGCCCCCCCTCGTGTCGGCACGAAGGGAATCCTAAGCTATGAATGCATGCCCCCACCCCCCAACTGAGGCTCACCTAGCAAAGTGCGAAGAAGCTAGCAGGCCCCTCCCTCATGTCGGCACAAAGGGAATCCCTAAGCTATGAATGGATGCCCCCCCCCCAACCATGGTTCACCTAGCAAACTACGAAGTAGCTAACAGCCCCCCTCGTGTCGGCGCGAAGGGAATCCTAAGCTATGATGCCCCCCCCCCAACCGAGGTTCACCTAGCAAAGTGCAAAGTAGCAGCCCCCCACCCCCCACACATACTTTTAAGTCGGCGGGCCAGAGAGGCATCTCACCAAGATTGATCGTAAAACGGACCAAGAATAATCCACCTTGGTCGTACAACCTCTCTCTTGTTGCTGGTCAAAGTGATGGTTGTCCATGCGACCCCAGATAGGCTAGCTTGCTAATAATCACGCAAGTAGCTAGCTAGTCCCCAAAGACAACCACTTCATGCGTGTGTCCCAAACATATGTGTGGATCAGGTGTGTTTTAGTACACAATGGAACAACTTTGATGTGGCACCGTGATTTCAAACTAGAAATCCCCACACCGAGTGAGGGTTAGGTTGATGATGCATATGTATGTTACACCACACTTCAAGCCGATGATGGGGATTCATGCATATATGCGTTCATAGTATATGTGCTCAAACTTTAATTAGGTCTGAATCTCGCCATGACCTATACTACAATAACACGAACCAAATGAGGATTCCGCCATTAACTTATCTTTTTGTCGGTCAAGGTGATCATGGATGTCCACGCGGGCCCGCGAATATACAGGCTTGTAGCCGATAACCACGCGAGGGAGTGTACCATTCAAAGACAATCATTACATGCATATGTATGGAGGTGATGCATGCATGCATGTTTGAATACCATTTCACAACATTGATGTGGCACGTGCGTCGAAAATCGTACACTCTCCCCCAAATAGAGCGAGATCAGTTCATGACGTGTCGTTGTACTAGCCACTTCAACTCGGTGGGAGGGATTCATGCGTACACATGCATGCGTGTGTGCTCATATATACCGTTACAAGCAAAAAAAACCTCCTAAGTCAAATTAACCACTCTCGTTGCCAGGCAAAAAGTAGTGATGGACCAAGCGGGCCCACAAATGGAAAGCATCGATATCGCTGATAACCGCTTAAGTGGGTGTGAGAGGACAACCACCATCGCTTTGCAAGCGGGCCAAACATATGTTGAATATAATACATAAAATGCACAACTTTGATGTTCCACACATGCCTCAAAACCCATAAACCATGCACCCATACAGAGCGAGGTTCATGAAGCGTACTACATATGTGGTCCCCTTCCCCCTCTTCAACGCATAATATATGCTCCTACCGTAATACAACCCTAAAAGAATCCTCATCGATGGTGAAAATAATTAACATCTCCTGATGTAGGTCAAAGTGATGCACATGCATCGACGATGGCCTCGTGGGCCCATAGATGGAAGCGTCACAAGTGAGTGTCCTAGCTAGGATAACCACCGCATGCATGCATGTGGCGCAAAGAGGTGTTGTCTGATGTTTGAATAGCCATTTTCAGAATTTTGATGTGGCACGTGCCTCGGAAACCGAAAAGTCCTGGCACTGAGTGAGGTGTACTTGTTCATGGACGCGCATGCATACATGCATTAGTACTTTCCTATTTGCTTGCATGACGTTACTGCTATAGAAAGTAATAACATTTGTCTAATTAATACCTATCATTATTTGTCCCTTCATGATATGAAATTGTAATTAATTATTTATCATACATTTTGGTATGTATGGTAGATGCAAGATAATTAATTAGAAAAATAATGTGCAACATTTTTAGCGCGTACACCTACACGTATATATCTTCATCGGGTATAACACCAACACGTATATATTTTCATCGGGTATAACATCAACACATACATATTTTCATTTGGTATAACACCAACAAGTGCATATTTTTATTAGGTATAATACTCATTAACTAGTATCACAGTCTAATAAAATATACACGTGCGTATCTCGAGTACATGCACCGCTTATTAAAACGTGTGAAATTTATGGGTATATACAAATTAAATTCGCATTGAGTTATATATATCTATGTGAATATTTTCATTGGGTATAACACTAACGCGTACATATTCATGTGTATATTAACATCAAGGTATGTATATTCATGTGTATATTCACATCGAGGTATGTATATGTATGTGTATAATTCTATTGAATATAACACTAACACATACTTATTAAAAGGTATGACATTTATGTGCATATTTTCATTGAGTATAAAACAGCATGTATATATTTTTGTTAGGTATAATGCCCACTAACTGATATCATGGTCAAATAACATGTACACATGGTTATATCTTGGGTACATGCACGTATATACGAATCCAAGTACGAGTGTTCAGATTATTTTTGTTTTGGAAAGAAATCATTGACCATTCAGGGATACTAGTGCATGCAAACGAAATATGGAGAGCTATTATTTTGTCAATTTATGCCATGCAATAATGAATATGACTTACCATAACAGACCTGGGTGCCCAGGCACCTAGGTGTCCCAAACAATTTACCTATATATATATATATATATATATATATATATATATATATATATATATATATATATATATATATGCTAGTCCCCTCCCACCTCCTCGACGCATACTATATACCACCATAATACAAACAAAAAAGATTCTATCTTGCTGTTCAAATTAACCTTACTACTGGTTGTTCGTCAAAAAGATGGACGACGATCTCGCGGGCCCATAGAAAGCGTCATACGTGAGTGTCGAGTGTTATGTAGGACAACCATCGACTGCATGTGGCCAAAACATTTATGTATGAAAGGGTTGTGTAATATTTTAAATTACGAATTCACGACTCTGATGTGGCACCGGCCTGCCTAACAAAACGGTCAACCCACACGGCGGCTCACAACTTGTAGTGTACTGCGAGCCACTCGCCACCCCCAGACGCACACACCCACACACACACCGCGAATCCACCGCAACTACGATGCATGTTAAATTAATTATCCCGCGGTGAACATATATATGTTACCAAAGGAGGGACTTTAATTTCGAAAAAAATCAGAGATCATTAAGACGTTTTAGTACATTAATTGATTGATTTTCTACGGGTATAATGTGCAAAAATCAAATTCGAGCTACATGCACACGTGACAGTGCACCTAAATGGATAGCAAAAAACACATGTGTCTCACTGGTGCATGTTTACTCCCCATGCAACAAATTTCAAACAATGAGAATCTTGATTTTTAAATTCTAGTACATCCAAAACTTATTTGAAGTTCATCAAACTTATCGTGTTGTCATATGGACACCAATACAAAGTTGCATTGTATTTTTTGGGTCAAATTTGAGACCAGTTTTGATGTAATCTTTATCTAATTACAAACGGGGGATTATTAATAATTGGGAACCAATATCCCAAATAGAGTATTTATTCGAACCGTGAGCGTTAGACCAACAATGGATATGTGCCATGCTTCGGTTAAGCAAAAAATAAAGCGACATCATTAATCATCTAAATAGAAAAACAATATATGTGCCACCACCCGACCCGTGTACCGTGCGAGCAGGCGTGAGTTGATGGGACGCATGCGAGCAGTCCGCCATGTAGGCAGACCGGGATGCATGCGTGCAGGTGTGTGAATTGATGGAGGCGTGCTCGCTGCGCAGTGTCATTGGGAGGCGTGCGAGTAGCTGTGTGAAACGACGGTAGGCATGCCAGCAGTCCGGTGCGTAGGCTCACCGGGAGGCGAGCCAGCGGTTTGACCGCTGCCCGCCTCTCTCCCACTACTCCCACTAATCCATATTAATGGTGCGCCCAAGCGGCCAGACCCCCATCCTCGCCACACACACAATCCCTCTCTCCGCTTGCATCCTCGACGCCGCTCTCAGTCATCAAAGTCGTCAGTGTATGAGGATGCGGATGAAGCGCCCCATCGGAGGGAGTGGCGACGCCGGGGCTGCTAAAGCACCAGAGCACGGTGTGGAGATGGAGACAGAGGTTGCCGTCACCGCCGGCGAGTTATCGCTGCAACCTGACGTCGTCGACGCCGTGGAGCTTCCACAGCCGGAGGTGGAGTTCCACACCGACTCTAGTGACGACTCGGGAGACGACTCCGACGACCACTCCGGCGATAACTCCGACGACGACGGACAACTGGTTAGTCATCTATACCCATTTATGTGTCAAATAGGTCCCAGGGTTTCTCTGGTTACTCCTGCCTCCCCCTTTTTGGAATAGAAATCCTATGGTTATGTTCTCTCAATCCATGAAATCTGAGTAAGTTTTGTTAGATCCGAGTAGTGTATTGATTGTTTGAATGGTACAAGTGATAAGTGATTAGTTGTTTCATCTATGGAAATGATTTCTGCTAGTAATCCGACTAGGGTTAGTGTCGTGCTAATAATTCCTAGCCAGGACTTCACAATTGATTTTGAATGACCTACGTATGTTTGTGCCATTATTTTCTTCAAGATTGGTCTGTACATAGACGAATGTGCTTAAAATCGAACCATATTCTCTGGATATGTATAAATAAATAGTCATAAATTCCTAATCTTACTTCACGGCATGTTATCGTTGATTTGATGCCAATTTTTGGCAACTGCCAAATGTTCGCTAGAGATAAGTTTGTAACCATTAATTTGACGCCACATGTTATTACTATTTATATAGGTGCTGTCTGACGATGTGGACAGCGAGGATGAAGATGTCCAGAGGAGGTACAACAGGCAAATCCTGAGGCAGCTTTATGCGGGAATGCATAACAGGCATATTAGGACCTGGAACGGTGGCTATCGATGCCCATTCTGCAACCACAATCTTCATGACGCGTATCAAAGTGTTCTGGCGCATGCAAGAGGACGGGCCATTGGCTCCTTCAAGCAGAAATATGCTCGCAGGGTGGAGCATGGCGCGTACGTCGAGTACCTCGAGAAGCTTCAGGATCATGCCGGCTTGTGAGATGAGATGTGGGATCGAATTATGTACGCTTGAGCATGCTTCATGACGGTTGAACTATGCTTGTGTACGTGTACGCTTATTATCTATGTCTGAGTATGTTTAATCTATATTTACTTATGTCTAACTGTGGGATATGGATGCAATCAGTTCAGTTGATGGAATCTACCTCCATCCTCATTTATTGGTCCCCTCTGTAATTTGTGTTAAATGTTGACCAAAGATTTAACTGACAAAATGTTAGTGCAGGTCAGCAAACATTATATTGTTGGATGCAAATTTGAAAATAGTGTTCAATGATATAATTTTTGGTGACATGCATAAACATTTCTTATTCAAATATTTGGTCGAAATTTTGTACAAGTTACAGAGGGGACCAATAAACCAGGACGGAGGTAGTGAAAATTGGAATCGTGTGCAATGACTTTCATTTTGCATCTTGCTTCAATCACACACGGTTCCCAAAATTGGAACCATGTGCAATGGCTTTCGTTTTGCTTCTTGCGTCAATCACACACGGTTGGCTCTAGCAAACTGTTGCCTCTGAAATTCTTTATGGGATAGAAAACCCTCACCACCCAATTCAAAAAAGAAAAAAGAAAACCCTGGCCATCCCCATGTCACAAAAACCCTCACCCCCGCCCGCCACCCCATGCCTCCGGTCCCCATTCACACCTGCACAAGCTCCTCCGCATCTATGCATGGCACTGCCTATCGCGGCGGTAACCACTTAGCTCGACGCCTGCCGCCGCTGCCAGGCTACCGGCAAACTCCACCGCATTTTGCCACTTCCGCTTGCCGCCGCCTATCGCCATCGACTTTCTCGACACTGCTCGCGGTCGACCCAGCTCCGCTCGGTTGGGGAATATGCCGTACTAAGGGTTTTTTCTCATGGACGACAAGGTAACTAAATTAATGAGATATTATCTCATCTCTCATCCCAGTTCATCTGCCTCCTTTAATCACCCGGCGGAAATTGCCATGAATTCATTTTTATTCGTGCTGATTTGAGGGTTTTCTTTCATTCATAGTGTACAGTGTGCCGACACATCAGGACCTTGCGACCTCTGCCAGAGATTCCATTTCACCGTACCAAATGACTTGAGCATGTGCGCGGTATGTTCAATCTCACCCTAAATTGGTTGGCATGGCCTACTTTCCTAAAAGATATTCTAAATATTGCTACATTTGGATAAAAGGTGCCACATGCACCATATATGTCAAAGGGGATTTTTCCCTCCTCTTCTTTCTATATTAGGCAAATTAATGATGTATTGTTCTTTCAATTACTCTCATATTTCCATGACATCATGTTTACCCTATATGCTTAATTATAGATTTTTTTCCTTCGATTTCAACAACTGTACAGTTCTTTCAATTTGGCCCATATATGCATGTCACCATATTTTCTTTAACAATCCTACCATTTTCTGCAGCGCATCCCTTGCTATGCAATAGATTATGTAGTGAATAATTTTCCCTTTACATAGATCACGGCTGCACGGATGTCATACTGCACACAAAACATGGATTCACAATCATTGCTACTGTATTACTTGATGAATATGGTGACTCCTATTTTGGCACTGGCTTTTGGAAAAAAATCTAAGTTTTATGTACTGAAAGCTGGCACTAAAATTGGACTGCACATAAAAGGGTCTGGTCATGAGATATATGCTAACTTCCTCGACAAAATCATCCGTCCTGAATTTGTTCAAAGTAAGTTTTCCTTTCAACTATCCGCATGTTGACTTACCCAGCAATGTTAAATGAATTGTGTAGTATTTAAGCAACCAATTGTTATTCCCTTTTCTTACTATATTCCTACCTAATAACTTCTAGTTACCAATACACTTTTCTATTGCCTTGTTTTAACTAAATATTCCCTGTACTCTCATTTCTATGAGAAAGCGCCGCTGACAAGGAGACTCCAGAGGTTGAGAACGGGCCTGCCAACAAGTGGAGGCGGCGCAAGCTAGAACCACAAGCGACTCCAGCAGGCATATACTTCATCAGTCGCCTCCCCGATGATATGTTGACAGTCATCATCTCCCTCCTCCCAATAAAATGTGGGGCGCGGACAACCGTCCTTTCCCGGGAGTGGTGCCCCCTATGGAACTTCACCCCTCTCGACCTCATCGACACCCACGAGCTCTGCCATGGCTATCGCAAAATCTTGGATGCGTTCTCCAAGATCCTCGGCAGTCACCCTAGCCCAACCAGAGGCCTTAGAATGGGCAAGTTCCGTTCCAACGGCAGGGACCGAGCCAAGCTTGATGACTGGTTCGGATCCCCCGCCCTAGATTTGCTCAGTGGCTGACCCCTTTGCAAAAGTTGTGAGGTTTCGAAACCAGACTTAGAAGTGGTAATATTAGTTTGAACCTCTTTGATATCCATGTTCAGCGGATCAGCACGAGCATTTGCAGCTGATGAGCTGAATTTCATTTCTAATATCAGTTTGAACCTTGTAATCTTCGAATTTGAGGCATATAACTTTGGAATTTGAACCTTGTAATATTTCAAGCCTTTGTGGTACAATCATTGAAATGGCATCGTATGAGACTCGCATATTGGTAGCAGTATTTTGAACTTAATATGCGATGGTCTTAGATTTGATTTTATTAACCATTCTCGAATCTGTTTACCTTGTAGATCTCACAACACATGATCTGTATAGCTAACTCGACTGCGATCTTGGACATTATTGCACACAATTGGTTTCTTCCACCGTGTGCCCTGTAGAGCACAAAATTAGTTATCGCACTCGAGTGTCCATCGTCACCCTTCTATGTAACTTTGACCTCGTCACCCATGGGTAAACTTACGACCGAAGTCATTCCACACACTTCATTTTTACAAAGCCTTTTGCCAATAAACACCCACGATTTGTCCCTCTTCTAGCCGACGCGTGGCAAACCAAGTCAGGCAGTAAGCTTGCACGGTAAACTGTGCGGTAGCGCGGGAACAGGCTCATCGATGATACATTTGGCGCTGATAACCCACAAGTATAGGGGATCACAACAGTTTTCAAGGGTAGAGTATTCAACCCAATTTTTTTGATTCGACACAAGGGGAGCCAAAGAATATTCTCAAGTATTAGCAGTTGAGTTGTCAATTCAACCACACCTGGATAACTTAATATCTGCAGCAAAGTATTTAGTAGCAAAGTAGTATGGAAGTAATAGTAATAGTGGCAAAAGTAATAGTAGCAGTTTTGTAGTAATTGTAATAGTGGCAACGGTAAAGTAACTAAGCAAAGATCAATATGTGAAAAGCTCGTAGGCATTGCATCAGTGATGGATAATTATGTCGGATGCGATTCCTCATGCAATAGTTATAACATAGGGTGACACAGAACTAGCTCCAGTTCATCAATGTAATGTAGGCATGTATTCCGAATATAGTCATACGTGCTTATGGAAAAGAACTTGCATGACATCTTTTGTCCTACCCTCCCGTGGCAGCGGGGTCCTATTGGAAACTAAGGGATATTAAGGCCTCCTTTTAATAGAGTGCCAGACCAAAGCATTAACACTTAGTGAATACATGAACTCCTCAAACTATGGTCATCACCGAGAGTGGTCCCGATTGTTGTCACTTCGGGGTTGTCGGATCATAACACATAATAGGTGACTATAGACTTGCAAGATAGGATCAAGAACTCACATATATTCATGAAAACATAATAGGTTCAGATCTGAAATCATGGCACTCGGGCCCTAGTGACAAGCATTAAGCATAGCAAAAAGTCATAGCAACATCAATCTCAGAACATAGTGGATACTAGGGATCAAACCCTAACAAAACTAACTTGATTACATGGTAAATCTCATCCAACCCATCACCGTCCAGCAAGCCTACGATGGAATTACTCACGCATGGCGGTGAGCATCATGAAATTGGTGATGGAGGATGCTTGATGATGACGACGACGACAGATTCCCCTCTCCGGAGCCCCGAACGGACTCCAGATCAGCCCTCCCGAGAGAGTTTAGGGCTTGGCGGCGGCTCCGTATCATAAAAAGCGATGAATCCTTCTCTCTGATTTTTTTCTCCCCGAACGTGAATATATGGAGTTGGAGTTGAGGTTGGTGGAGCTCCAGGGGGCCCACGAGGCTAGGGGGCGCCCAGGGGGGTAGAGCCCCCCCTCGTGGATAGGGTATGGGCCCCCTGGTCTTGATTCTTTTGCTAGTATTTTTTATTAATTACAAAAGGTTGCTCCGTGGATTTTTAGGTCATTCCGAGAACTTTTATTTCTGCACAAAAATAACACCATGGCAGTTCTGCTGAAAACATCGTCAGTCCGGGTTAGTTCCATTCAAATCATGCAAGTTAGAGTCCAAAACAAGGGCAAAAGTGTTTGGAAAAGCAGATACGATGGAGATGTATCAACTCCCCCAAGCTTAAACCTTTGCTTGTCCTCAAGCAATTCAGTTGACAAACTGAAAGTGATAAAGAAAAACTTTTACAAACTCTGTTTGCTCTTGTTGTTGCAAATATGTAAAGCCAGCATTCAAGTTTTCAGCAAAGATTATGAACTAACCATATTCACAATAACACTTAGGTCTCATGTTTACTCATATCAATGGCATAATCAACTAGTGAGCAATAGTAATAAATCTCGGATGACAACACTTTCTCAAAACAATCATAATATGATATAACAAGATGGTATCTCGCTAGCCCTTTCTGAGACTGCAAAACATAAATGCATAGCACCTCTAAAGATCAAGGACTGACTAAACATTGTAATTCATGGTAAAAGAGATCCAGTCATAGTCATACTCGATATAAATTAATAGTAATGCATGCAAATGATAGCGGTGCTCTCCAGCTGGTGCTTTTTAATAAGAGGGTCATGACTCAACATATAAGTAAATAGATAGGCCCTTCGCAGGGGGAAGCAGGGATTTGTAGAGGTGCCAGAGCTTGATTTTGAAATAGAGATAAATAATATTTTGAGCGGTATACTTTCATTGTCAACATAACAACCAAGAGATCTCGATATCTTCCATGCCACACACATTATAGGCGGTTCCCAAACAGAATGGTAAAGTTTATACTCCCCCACCACCAACAATCATCAATCCATGGCTTGCCCGAAACAACGGGTGCCTCCAACTAACAACAATCCTGGGGGAGTTTTGTTTGCAATTATTTTGATTTGATTTGAGCATGGGACTGGGCATCACGGTTATCGGCCATTTTCTCGTGAGTGAGGAGCAGAGTCCACTCCTCTTGAGAATAACCCACCTAGCATGGAAGATACAGACAGCCCTAGTTGATACATGAGCTGTTCGAGCATACAAAACAGAATTTCATTTGAAGGTTTGGAGTTTGGCACATACAAATTTACTTGGAACGGCAGGTAAATACCGCATATAGGAAGGTATGGTGGACTCATATGGAATAACTTTGGGGGTGGGTTATTTTGTTGTTTGACCTTGGGGTTTTGATCTAGCCTGTGCCTGGGCTAGAGGTTTTATCTGGGCCTTTTACAGAGGATGAAATAAATGAGGTACTAAAATACCTACCATTAGACAGAGCTCCTGGACCAGATGGTTTTACTTGCTTGTTTGTTAAGAAATGTTGGCACATAATCAAGGATGATTTCCTCAAGTTGATAGCTGATTTTTATGAAGGGAAAATTTCTTTGCAAAGTATTAATGGATCTCTTGTCACACTCATCCCCAAGATCCTATCTCCTGAAGGACCAAATGATTTTAGGCCGATCTCTCTCACAGATACTTGCCTGAAATTTCTGACTAAGCTCCTGGCTAATAGGTTGCAGAAAGTCATCCTCACATGCATTCATAAAAACCAATATGGCTTCCTTAAATCAAGGTCTATTCAGGATTGCATTGCCTGGAGCTTGGAATACATTCATCAGTGTCACCAGTCTAAAAGACCAATCCTTATCATCAAGCTAGATTTTGCTAAAGCTTTTGACACTGTTGAGCATGATCTAATCCTGCTTTATGCTGAAATATAAAGGTTTTGATGCAAAGTGGATAGGATGGATTAAGGAGTTGCTTTCCTCTAGATCTTCTTCCATCTTACTAAATGGTGTACCTGGCAAACAATTTGTTTGCAAAAGAGGTGCCAGACAGGGAGACCCCCTCTCTCCTCTTCTGTTTGTCATTGCTGCTGACCTTCTTCAATCTGTGGTTAACCAAATGTTGCAGCACGGATTGCTTAATCTTCCCATTCCTTCTAATGACCCTGATTTTCCAATAGTTCAGTATGCAGATGATACCTTGTTGATCACTCAAGCTAATGAAGTTCAACTCCTAGCTCTAAAGCAAATGTTGCTGGCCTTTTCTAAATCAACTGGTTTAAAAGTCAAATTTCAGAAGTCTTGCATTCTGCCCATCAATGTCTCACAGGAGGAAACCACTAGAATGGCTGCAATTTTTGGATGTCAGGTTGGGTCACTCCCTTTCACCTATCTTGGTTTACCTGTGGGCACCACCAAACCTAGGGTGCAAGATCTGGTGCCAGTGGTGGACAGAGTTGAAAGAAGACTTTCTGCTAGCTCCTCTCTCCTCTCCCAAGGGGGCAGGTTACAACTACTACGATCTGTTCTTACCTCCTTGCCAATCTATTTCCTTTGCAGTCTTAGCTTGCCAGCTGCTATCATTAATCAGCTTGAGAGAATAATGAGGCAATGTTTATGGAGAGGAAATTCTGATACACCTAAACAATCTTTAGCTGCCTGGCCAATGGTTTGTAAAGCAAAGGATAAAGGAGGCATGGGGATAATCAACCTTGCAATTCAGAATAAGGCCTTGCTCACCAAACACTTGCACAAATTTTATAACAAGGCTGATATCCCATGGGTTTCTTTGATCTGGGACACTTACTACAATGGAGTGGTCCCTCATGCAACTGTTCAGTGTGGATCCTTTTGGTGGAGAGATGTCATGAAGTTAAGTGATGCTTACAGATCTCATTGTGTTATAACAATCAATGATGGAAATAGCTCTCTCTTTAGGCATGATACTTGGAGCTTAGCTGGAAGCCATCATCCAATTAAAGAGATTCCCTAGGCTATTTTCCTTCACACTGGATGATAAGATTTCTGTCAGGAATTTCATTGAGGACTTTGATATTACCACCTTCTTTCAACTGCCACTCTCTCAGGAAGCAATGGATGAACTGGTATCTTTAAATTCTGATTTATCAACCTTGCAAAGAAGACCTCATGAACCTGATACTTGGTCTTGCACACCTGGTAAGGGTAAATACTCTGCTGAAAGTTTTTACATTTTGGCCCATGCACACCTTCCTGATGATGATCCCTGTAAATGGATATGGAAGAGCAAATGTGTTATGAAAATCAAAGTTTTTGCTTGGCTAATGCTGAATGATAGGCTCAATACAAGGGATATGCTTCTCAGAAGGCATTGGAGATCAGAGGATGATGACAATTTATTCCCTATGTGTGTGGCCCAGCTGCATGAGGATAGAGACCATCTCTTTTTCAAATGTTTCTTCAGCGTCAAAGTTTGGAATTATCTGCATGTTACCTGGTATGCAGGGCTAGCTCCTCGTGAATGCATCTTGGCTGCCAAGAGAAGCTTCAACAAACCTTTTTTCTTTGAGGTGGTTTATCTAGCTGCCTGGAGTATTTGGACCACGAGGAACGACAGGATCTTCAGGCATCTCAGGCCAACCTTTGGCAGATGGAAAGCCAAATTCATCCATGACATCACTCTGCACTCCCACGGGATGAAGGCCTTGATCAAACCACGACTTCTGGAATGGATTAATGCTCTGCCTTAATCATCTGGCATATGATGTTGTACATTTGTATATTTGTATAGTTGTACATGTATAGGTAGGTCTTCTGAACCATAGATAGTCTTTACTATTTTGTACTTTCTTGTACCTTTTTGGCCTAATTTTAATAAAAGGTTGTGGGGTTGTTGCCTCACAGTGTTCAGTTAAAAAAACTTTGGGGTTTAAGGATTTTGGATGCACAAGCAGTATTCCCGCTTAGTACAAGTGAAGGCTAGAAAGAGACTGGGAAGCGACCAACCAGAGAGCGACAACAATCATGAACATGCATTAAAATTAATAGACATTGAATGCAAGCATGAGTAGGATATAATCCACCATGAACATAAATATTGTGGAGGCTATGTTGATTTTGTTTCAACTACAAGCGTGAACATGTGCTAAGTCAAGCCACTCGAATCATTCAAAGGAGGATACCACCCTATCATACCACATCACAACCATTTTAATAGCATGTTGGCACACAAGGTAAACCATTATAAACTCCTAGCTAATTAAGCATGACATAAGCAACTATAATCTCTATTTGTCATTGCAAACATGTTTATTCATAATAGGCTGAATCAGGAACGATGAACTAATCATATTTACAAAAACAAGATAGGTCGAGTTCATACCAGCTTCTCTCATCTCAATCAGTCCATCATATATCGTCATTATTGCCTTTCACTTGCACGACCGAACGGTGTGGATAATAATAATAGTGCACGTGCATTGGACTAAGCTGGAATCTGCAAGCATTCAATTCAAGGGAGAAGACAAGGTAATATGGGCTCTTGATTAAATCAACAATAATGCATATGAGAGCCACTCAACATTTTCATCATGGTCTTCTCCTCTCGACCCCCAAAGGAAAGAAAAGAAATAAAACTATTTACACGGGAAAGCTCCCAACAAGCAAAAGAAGAACGAGAAATCTTTTTGAGTTTTCTTTTAATTACTGCTACTACAGGCATGGAAAGTAAACTAGCTAAAAGATATAACTATTTTTTTTGGTTTTTCTTAAGGTTATTCAAACACACCAGAAGAAAGCAAGAAAAGAAAATAAACTAGCATGGATAATACAATGAAAAAGTATGAGCACCGACAACTAGAATGAGTGTGTGAACATGAATGTAATGTCGGTGAGAAATACGTACTCCCCCAAGCTTAGGCTTTTGGCCTAAGTTGGACTATGCCCATGG
The DNA here is from genome assembly GCA_963921465.1 of Triticum timopheevii. Taxonomy (NCBI): domain Eukaryota; kingdom Viridiplantae; phylum Streptophyta; class Magnoliopsida; order Poales; family Poaceae; genus Triticum; species Triticum timopheevii. The sequence continues at coordinate 115,678,400 of OY997270.1, forward strand.
GTTAGAGCTACTCTCTCCGGAGTACCGAGGAGTGTCATCCGAGTGCCACTAGCTGGCGATCTCCTCCGGTTCCCACTGATAAAAGGACTGTCGATAAGGGTCAAGTGGTGGTTCCGACTCAGGCTCTGGAGCTGGTGTCTGGCTCCGGTATGCGTGAACAGCCTCCGGCAAGATGAGGTACGTGCCTGAAGATAAGTCAAACAAAGAGGGTGTAGGCAAGATAATAGTCTCACTGTGAGTTTTATTAAATCTCAAATTGTAATTAAGCATCATATCATTATTTTTAACAATAAATTCATGTGCTACCATACTCTTATAATCTAGAAAAATAGGGGGCAACAACTTTTCCTCTTTTTCATAATGCCTAATAGGTATCCTAAAGTGTTTAGCAAGGCGTGAAGCAAAGATGCCTCCAAAGATGGGGCCCTTTGTACGATTCAGACTTAACCGTTTAGCAATAATAGCGCCTAAACTAACAGTGTTATCGCGAAACAAAGCATGGCACAAAATAACAATATCAGGGGCACTAAGGTTTCCACAGTTCTCTCGGCCAATTAAGCATCTACTAGCAAATATTGCAAAGTAACGTAGAATAGGAAAGTGTATGCTAGTAATTCTTGCATCAAAAACCTTCCTCGTTTCCCCTACAACAATCATATCAATAAATCCATCCACATCACTACGATGTGGTTCCTCTATGTTGCCCTCGAAGGGTATCTTGCAAACCGCACAAAAATCACATAGTGACATCTCCTTAACCTCATCATATAAATGAAACTCCACTGAAAGTGGTGATTTCTTAGCATGAAAGTAAATTTTTTGCACGAAAGTATTAGTGAGTAGGAGATACTGATCGAGCTGGTCGTGGAGGAAGTCGGTGAGGTCTGCATTCTCAGCCAAATGATAAAAATCATCATGAATCCCGGTTGCTCTCAAGAACTCATCACAAGGCCATTCACATGGCCAACCCTCCGTTGTGTGAGGGAGATTAAATTTGGGCTTTTTGTTCTCTTCACTCTGCTTATCCTTCGAGCTTCGGCTCGAAGAGCCCCCTCAAAAATCTCTTCATCATTTTCTGAAAACTTGTGAAATTTTTAGTAACTCAAAATAAAAGTGAACCAAACTCAACAAAATAATTGATAGCAACTACTCCCACAAGTGCCTAGAGACTATATCATGCATTAGAACTACTAGGGACCAAAAAAATTTGACATGCAAGCTCAAGAACGGGGTCACCTCAGCAGCAAAAATTTGCAATGAATAAAGTACTAGAACAAAAACTAATTGGACCATTGGAGGAGTCACATACCAAAGAACAATCCCCCAAAGCAGTTTTTTGAAAGGAGCTTTGAGCAAGAAGATCGAAAATGGCAGCAAGATGAGCTAGAACTCGTGATTGAGCTGGTTGGTGATTTTTTGGGGAGGAAGAAGAAGAGTGTGGGTGCAGGAATAAGTGGAGGGGGCCCACCACGTGCCCATGAGGCAGGGGGCATGCCCCAGGGGGGTGGGCACGCCGTGGACCCTCGTGGCCAGGTGCTGGCTCCCCCTGATGTGTTCTCAGTGCCAGATATTCTCAAATATTCTAGAAAAAAATCATATTTCATTTTCAGGGCATCTGGAGAATTTTATTTTTGGGGTATTTTTTTATTGCAAGGATAATTCAGAAACAAGACAGAAAGTACTAATTTTGCTTTATTTAAACTAAATAACAGAAAGTAAAAGGAGGGTACACAAGGTTGTGCTTTCTAACTTCATCCATCTCATGCTCATCAAAAGGAATCCACTAACAAGGTTGATCAAGTCTTGTTAACAAACTCATTCCGAATCGCATGAAACTGGAGAAATTTCGAATAACACTAGGTTACCTCAACGGGGATATGCACGTCCCCAACAATAAGAATATCATATTTCTTCTTGACAGTAGGAAGAGGAAATTCAAAACCTCCAATAATAATCGAAGGAATTTTTTCAATAGAATTGATACTGTGATCTTGAGGTTGTTTCCTCGGAAAGTGTACCGTATGCTCGTTACCATTAACATGAAAAGTGACACTGCCTTTGTTGCAATCAATAACAGCCCCTGCAGTATTCAAAAAGGGTCTACCAAGGATAATCGACATACAATTGTCCTTGGGAATATCAAGAATAACAAAGTCCGTTAAAATAGTAACGTTTGCAACCACAACAGGCACACCCTCACAAATACCGACAGGTATAGCAGTTGACTTATCGGCCATTTGCAAAGATATTTCAGTAGGTGTCAACTTATTCAATTCAAGTCTACGATATAAAGAGGGAGGCATAACACTAACACCGGCTCCAAGATCACATAAAGCAGTTTTAACATAGTTTCTTTTAATGGAGCATGGTATAGTTGGTACTCCTGGATCTCCTAGTTTCTTTGGTATTCCACCCTTAAAAGTATAATTAGCAAGCATGGTGGAAATTTCAGCTTCCGGTATCTTTCTTTTATTTGTAACAATATCTTTCATGTACTTAGCATAAGGATTCATTTTAAGCATATCAGTCAAACGCATACACAAAAAGATACGTCTAATCATTTCAGCAAAGCGCTCAGAATCCTCATCATCCTTTTTCTTGGATGGTTTAGGAGGAAAAGGCATGGGTTTCTGAACCCATGGTTCTCTTTCTTTACCGTGCTTCCTAGCAACAAAGTCTCTCTTATCATAACGTCGATTCTTTGATTGTGGGTTATCAAGATCAACAGCAGGTTCAACCTCTACATCATTATTATTGCTAGGTTGAGCATCAACATGAACATCGTCATTAACATTATCACTAGGTTCATGTTCATCACCAGATTGTGTTTCAACATCAGAAATAGAAATATCATTTAGATTCTCGGGTGTGTCTACAACAGGTTCACTAGAAGCATGCAAAGTCCTATCATTTTTCTTTTTCTTCCTCCTATAAGGACTTGGTGCATCAACATTATTTCTCTGAGAATCTTGCTCAATTCTCTTAGGGTGGCCCTCGGGATACAAAGGTTCCTGACTCATTTTTACCACCTCTAGTCATAACTCTAACAACATTATCATTTCTCTTATCATTTAATTCATTGAGAAAATCATTTTGAGCTTTAAGCACTTGTTCTACTTGGGTGGTAACCATAGAAGCATGTTTACTAATGAGTTTAAGTTCACCTTTAACTCTAGACATATAATCACTCAAGTGTCCAATCATATAAGCATATTGTTTTAATTGTCTACCAACATAAGCATTGAAGTTTTCTTGTTTAGCCATAAAGTCATCATACTCATCCAAGCATTGGCTAGCAAACTTAGTAGATGGGATTTCAACTTTATCATATCTATAGAGAGAATTTACCTTTACTACCTGTGTCGGGTTATCAAGACCATGTATTTCTTCAATAGGTGGTATATTAAGGCCATGTATTTCTTCAATAGGAGGTAAATTCTTAACATCTTCAGCTTTAATACCTTTTTCTTTCATAGATTTCTTTGCCTCTTGCATATCTTCAGGACTGAGAAATAGAACACCTCTTTTCTTCGGAGTTGGCTTAGGAGTTGGTTCCGGAAGTGTCCAATTGTTTTCATTAGTTAACATATTATTCAATAACAATTCAGCTTGATCAACAGTTCCTTCCCTGAAAACACAACCAACACAACTATCTAGGTGGTCTCTAGAAGCATCGGTTAGTCCATTATAAAAGATATCAAGTATTTCATTTTTCTTGAGAGGATGATCAGGCAAAGCATTAAGTAATTGGAGAAGCCTCCCCCAAGCTTGTGGGAGACTCTCTTCTTCAATTTGCACAAAATTATATATTTCCCTTAAAGCAGCTTATTTCTTATGAGTGGGGAAATATTTAGCAGAGAAGTAATAAATCATATCCTAGGGACTAAGCACACAACCAGGATCAAGAGAATTAAACCATTTTTTAGCATCACCCTTTAGTGAGAACGGAAATAATTTAAGGATATAGTAGTAATAAGTTTTCTCATCATTAGTGAACAGGGTGACTATATCATTCAATTTAGTAAGATGTGCCACAACAGTTTCAGATTCATAGCCATAAAAAGGATCAGATTCAACCAAAGTAATTATCTCAGGATCGACAGAGAAATCATAATCCTTATCAATAACACAGATAGGTGAAGTAGCAAAAGTAGGGTCATATTTCATTCCAGCATTCAGAGACTTTTCTTTAAGCTTAGCTAATAACTTCTTAAGATCAAATCTATATGAAAATTCTCAATTCTCTATGGCGTCTAGTAGATAGAAACAAGAAAATCAGAAGACTCATCCCCTTGTAGTTCGACTTTCTGTAATCGAATCCGAGCTTTTTTGAGTTGCTCATTGCAGCAAGAAAATCTCTAGCAGTTTCTTCATCCATAACATAACCCTCAGGCACAACAGGCAATTCATATCTAGGGAGAGAATCTTCATCATCACTTTCATCAATATTATTAGTTTCAATAATCTCATTCTCTCTAGCCCTAGCAAGTTGTTCATCAAGAAATTCACCTAATGGCACAGTAGTATCAAGCATAGAAGTAGTTTCATCATAAGTATCATGCATAAAGAAGTGGCATCATCAATAACATGTGACATATCTGAATTAATAGCAGAAGCAGGTTTAGGTGTCGCAAGTTTACTCAAAACAGATGGTGAATCAAGTGCAGAGCTAGATGGCAGTTCCTTACCTCCCCTTGTAGTTGAGGGAAAAATATTAGTTCTTTTGTCTTTCAAGTTCCTCATAGTGATCAGCAGATATAGATCCCAAGTGACTTAGAGAATAGAGCTATGCTCCCTGGCAACGGCACCAAAAAATAGTCTTGATAACCCACAAGTATAGGGGATCGCAACAGTTTTTGAGGGTAGAGTATTCAATCCAAATTTATTAATTTGACACAAGGGGAGCCAAAGAATATTCTCAAGTATTAGCAGTTGAGTTGTCAATTCAACCACACCTGGATAACTTAATATCTACAGCAAAGTATTTAGTAGCAAAGTAGTATGGAAGTAACGGTAACAGTGGCAAAAGTAATAGTAGCAGTTTTGTAGTAATTGTAACAGTGGCAAAAGTAAAGTAACTAAGCAAAGATCAATATGTGAAAAGCTCGTAGGCATTGGATCAGTGATGGATAATTATGTCGGATGCGATTCCTCATGCAATAGTTATAACATAGGGTGACACAGAACTAGCTCCAGTTCATCAATGTAATGTAGGCATGTATTCCGAATATAGTCATACGTGCTTATGGAAAAGAACTTGCATGACATCTTTTGTCCTACCCTCCCGTGGCAGCGGGGTCCTATTGGAAACTAAGGGATATTAAGGCCTCCTTTTAATAGAGTGCCAGACCAAAGCATTAACACATAGTGAATACATGAACTCCTCAAACTATGGTCATCACCGAGAGTGGTCCCGATTGTTGTCACTTCGGGGTTGTCGGATCATAACACATAATAGGTGACTATAGACTTGCAAGATAGGATCAAGAACTCACATATATTCATGAAAACATAATAGGTTCAGATCTGAAATCATGGCACTCGGGCCCTAGTGATAAGCATTAAGCATAGCAAAGTCATAGCAACATCAATCTCAGAACACAGTGGATACTAGGGATCAAACCCTAACAAAACTAACTTGATTACATGGTAAATCTCATCCAACCCATCACCGTCCAGCAAGCCTACGATGGAATTACTCACGCACGGCGGTGAGCATCATGAAATTGGTGATGGAGGATGGTTGATGATGACGACGACGACGGATTCCCCTCTCCGGAGCCCCGAGCGGACTCGAGATCAGCCCTCCCGAGAGAGTTTAGGGCTTGGTGGCGGCTCCGTATCGTAAAACGCGATTACTCCTTCTCTCTAATTTTTTTCTCCCCAAACGTGAATATATGGAGTTGGAGTTGAGGTCGGTGGAGCTCCAAGGGGCCCACGAGGCAGGGGGCGCGCCCCCACCCTCGTGGACAGGGTGTGGGCCCCCTGATCTTGATTCTTTCGCCAGTATTTTTTATTAATTCCAAAAGGTTGCTCCATGGATTTTCAGGTCATTCCGAGAACTTTTATTTCTGCACAGAAATAACACCATGGTAGTTCTGGTGAAAACAGCATCAGTCCAGGTTAGTTCCATTCAAATTATGCAAGTTAGAGTCCAAAACAAGGGCAAAAGTGTTTGGAAAAGTAGATATGATGGAGACGTATCAGGCGCCTCTTCGAGCCCACGCGTGGTCAAACTGCGGTGCGGTGTTGTCAAGCGTGCACTGAAATTCTCCGCTATGATTGCCGTGACAAGATGTGATGATTACAGGTCGGTTGCCCCCCCCCCCATTTGTTACAACGGCTATTTTACCCTTGTGTCTCTTCAACCTTTCGATCGCGCCCCACCATTGCAAGAAGCACACCCACCACGAGAAATTCTTAGAGAGTATCCTGCGTGGCTCCAGTGGCGCTCCTAGCGGCTACCGACGACGAGCAGCAGTTCACCATCCATGTCGTGGTGGACACCCACCAAAGGTTCGAGGAGCTCTCGGTGGTGTACACCAACCACCCGGTCTGGGTGGAGCACTCCATCCGCATCATGGAGTTGTTCCTTGCCGACGAGAAGTACAAGGTGGTCGGGTTCGACATCGAGCACACCCGCGCTCGTGCCGGGTCTCGTCCCAAGGTCGCCGTTGCCCAAATGTGCGTGGGCCACCACGTCCTCGTCTACCACTACTGCCTGGCCGCAAGGTCTTGCGAGTGTTTTGCCAGGTTTGTCAACAGCCCCCACTACATGTTCGCTACAGCCGACATCACCAACAATGTCAAGGTGCTCAAGAATTCGGGCATCGCCTGCCAGAATCTTGTTGACATCCAGGGCCAATACAAGATCTGGGGCAGCAAGGAGCATGAGAAGGACTCACTGGTTCACCTCGCTGTCACGCCCAATATGCGATCCTATCCAAAAGGAACTCGAAGGTCCCACCAAGGATAGACCCGCATATTGGAACGCTTTTGCAAGGTGGATATCATTACATCAACATTACATAATAGATGGGGATACATACAAGAGGCATACAATGCCACACGAATACAACATCATACATAAGATCAACATCCGACTACGGATGAAACACAAACAGAAACTCAAACGACATCCACCCTGCTAGCCCAGGCTGCCGACCTGGAACCTATCCCCTGATCGAAGAAGAAGCAGAAGAACTCTAAAACAAGCAAACATCGCGTTCGCGTCACGATCATCGCATAACCTGTACCTGCAACTGTTGTTGTAGTAATCTGTGAGCCACGAGGACTCAGCAATCCCATTACCATGGGTATCAAGACTAGCAAAGCTTAATGGGAAAGGAAGGGGTAAAGTGGTGAGGTTGCAGCAGCGACTAAGCATGTATGGTGGCTAACATACGCAAATGAGAGCGAGAAGAGAAACAAGCGGAACGGACGTCAACTAGTAATGATCAAGAGGTGATCCTGAACACCTACTTACGTCAATCATAACACAAAAACCGTGTTCACTTCCCGGACTCCGCCGAGAAGAGACCATCACGGCTACACACGCGGTTGATGCGTTTTAATTCGGATCTGGTGTCAAGTTATCTACAACCAGACATTAACAAATTCCTATCTGCCACATAACTGCGGGCACGGCTCTCGAAAGTTTAAACCCTGCAGGGATGTCCCAACTTAGCCCATGACAAGCCCTCGCGATCAACGAAGGAATAGACCTTCTCCCAGGAAGACCCGATCAGTCTCGGAATCCCGGTTTACAAGACATTTCGATAATGGTAAAACAAGACCAGCAAAGCTGCCCGATGCGCCGACAATCCCGATAGGAGCTGCACATATCTCGTTCTCAGGGCAACACCGGATGAGACATCCTACGAGTAAAACCAGACCTCGAGTTTCCCCGAGGGGGCCCCGCAGTCTACTCGGTTCGAACCAGCACTTAGACAAGCACTGGCCCGGGGGGGCTAAAATAAAGATGACCCTTGGGTTAATTACTCCCAAGGGAAAGGTAGGTGGTGGTGAGGCAAATGGTAAAACCAAGGTTGGGCCTTGCTGGAGAAGTTTTATTCAAAGCGAACTGTCAGGGGGGTCCCATAAATCACCCGACCACGATAGGAACGCAAAATCCGGAAACATAACACCAGTATGACGGAAACTAGGGTGGCAAGAGTGGAACAAAACACTAGGCATAAGGCCGAGCCTTCCACCCTTTACCAAATATATAGATGCATTAACAATATAAGAGATATTGTGATATCCCAACATAACCCTGTCCACCATGGAGCAATCTTCAACTTCACCTGCAACTAACAATGCTATAAGAGGGGCTGAGCAAAGCGGTAACATAACCAAACAACGGTTTGCATAGGAAAGGTGTCAAAGGTTAGAGGTTCATGGCAATATGGGATGGCTTGATAAACAGGTAATAGGTAGCGCAGCATAGCGATAGAACGAAGCAACTAGCATAGCAATGATAGTAGTGAGATCCAGGGTAGCGGTCATCTTACCTGAAATCCCGCAAGGAAGAAGAATGAGTCCATGAAGAAGATGAACGGATGAAGCCACGAAGACGAACCAAGCGTAGACGAACGAATCCTCACGATCGCAACGAAACGGGAACTATCGAGAAGAAGCACACAACATGGTAAACACACCACACATGAACAAGGCATGATGCACAACAAGCATGATGCATGACCAAGCTACATGAAGCAACTCATGGCAAGAGATGATGCAAACGAGAACAACACATCAAGGCAAGTTTAAATGAGGCCGGGAACAACATATAGCAACTCCGATAAGTCCTCATATGCAAATTTCGAAATTGGTCCAGATCTGAATAAACATTAAGTTGGAGTTGTTAAATAGTAAGTTAAAGAGCACCAAGAGAATCTACACGAAATTCTAGTCAAGTTACGTATAAAGTTCATTAGATTCGGAGCTACGAACTAGAAGATATGAGCAAAACAAGTTAAACATGGCATTGATGCAAAATGCATACAAACATCAAGCAAACACCTCAAAACAAGGATGCAACATGATAATATGAATCTACATGCAAAATTAAGCAAGTTTCATATAGAGCACACTCAAAACGGAGCAACGGTTCAACACATACACTATACAAGTCATAACAACAATCTGTCCATAACAGCAACTAGGCATCTTACAAGCATCAAAACAACATGCTACAGCACCCCAACATAAGAACAAAAGGCATGAGCATGATGTACAGGTAAAGGACAACAAAACATGAACACTGAGCTATCTCCAGAAACAACTAGAACATGCTCAAAAAGACATGGAAAGATTGCAATTAATAACAGTTTCAGGTTTATCAGGAAATAACATCAGGTTGCAATGTTTAGAGCTATCAAACAACATGTTACAGGAATATATCATGGCAAACAAAGGCATGGCATGATACTACTAATGCATAGAACAACAGTCCCTTAGTGACCATGAGGCAAAAAGGATCAGAAAATATGATGGCACCCATGTAAACATGGCAAGTTATATGACAGATTCATACATGGCAGGAACAACAATAAGTAGGCATGTTGGTGAGCTTGAACCACTCACCACAGAGCAATACATGGCATGGCAAGGCAACCAACAGTAAGAAGACAAGTTTGTGAAGCTATACATGGCAAGAGCAAGGTCATAGGGTGCATGGAACATTAGCAAAACACATGGGAACTAGTGAACTTAATGTTAACAGGCTGACAACAACATTATCAAGCAACTTTGGAGCAATATTACAACAAGCTACAGCAGGCTATAATTGCAACCAAGGGCATGAATGGATATAGCAAGACATGTAGATCAAAACAAGTTTATAGAACATCTCCATATTATGCATAGGATGATTAGTAGAAGCATGTTAACATGGCAACAAAATATAACAGAATCTGCCTAGCAAAACAGCAACAGCAAGTACCCTCCTTAACAAGCTCGATGCACTCAGCACACAACTCATAGAAATACATGGTTAACACCTCTGGAAAGATGACATAGCATAGATCAAAACACATGTAGACATCAACCTCATACGATGCACACATCAATCATGGCAAAAATGCCAAATGAGCAAGTTATAACAGTTTCAGCAGATTAACATCAACATGCACTTTTCCAACAGCATTTCAAGCATCAAGATGAGCTCAAATGGAAATGATGCAATGGAATGAAATGAAGTACTCGTCGAGACAAACAATTTGACATATTATACGCACGAAACGGAGCTACAGATGCAGAGATACGGCATGACGAACATGGCATGAAAATACTGGAATATTCGGGGACTGAGAAATATCAGGGGTCAACCTCTTGGCACGGATTCCGAGGCGAGGCGGCTCGCCGGAGTTGCCACCGGAGAGGAGGGAGATGGCGGTCGGCGTGGTCGGGGAGGACGCCGGAGGAGTCGCCGGAGCGCGGGGGAGCCGGATCCGGTCGCTCCTCGACCGAATCTGGACGGAGGCGGCAGGGAGCAGGGGCGGCGCCGGCGAGCGCGCTTGGGCGGCGGCCGGCGACCGCGGCGGTGCCGGTCGGGGGAAGCCCGGGGCGGAGCGACCTGGCAGCGCGGCGGCGCGAGGCGGAGGCAGGACCGAGGCGCGGGGTCCGCGGGCTGCGGCGGCTGGCAGCCTCGGGGCGCAGCGAGCGGGAGGCCGCGGGGCGGCGCCGGCGACGAGGCGCGAGGCGGCAGGCGCAGGGGAGGCCCGGCGAGGCACGCGCGGGCCGGTGGCGCGCGGAACGGGCCCGGAGCAGCCCGGGGCGGGCCCCCCGTGGGCTCTGCGGGCCGTGGCGGAGGGAGAGACGGGGCGGACAGGTGGCGGGCGCTGAGTGGCTCGGGGCGGCAGCGCGATTTCGTCCGGCGCGGGCGGACATGTCCGCCGGCGCGGAAGGGGAGTTTGCTAGGGTTTGGACCCGAAAATTCGGAGGGGGAGGTGTTTATATAGGTAGAAGGAGCTAGGAGAGTCCAAATGAGGAGCGGTTTTCGGCCACGCGATCGTGATCGAACGACCGAGAGCATGGAGGGGAGTTTGCTGGGTTTTGGGCCACTTTGGAAGGGGTGTTGGGCTGCAACAAAAGAGGGCTTTACGGTTACCCGGTTAACCATTGGAGTATCAAACGGACTCCAAATGGCACAAAACTTGACAGGCGGTCTACCGGTGCTATACCAAGGCCGCTTGGCAAACCTCGGGCCATTCCGAGAAAGTTTAACACCCACTCACGAAGAGAGGCGACAAGGGGACGCCGGATGACATAGGAGCGCCCGATTGAAAAACGGACAACGGGGAAAATGCTTGGATGCATGAGATGAACACGAATGCGAAATGAGATGCACATGATGACATGATAAAATGCAACACGCAAGCAAATGACATGGCAAACGACGAATAACTGGCGGACACCTGGCGCATCGAATCCGGGGCGTTACAACTCTCCTCCACTAACAAGAGATCTCGTCCCGAGATCTTAGGACCGAGACGGAAGGTAAAAAAGGATGAGGTGAAACAAGAACTCAAAAGAAGAAGCACAGAATCGAGAGCAATCGAGAAGAAGAGAGGAATGATGAGAATGACAAGAATCGGAAGCTCACGGAATCAGATAGACTATGAAAGCACTCGTTCTAACCGGAGTGGTTAGAATGAGAAAAGAAACGGATAAGACTGAAAGGATTTAGGCAGCACTTCGGCTGAAACATGGGGGAATAGAACACGAGCTTGAGAGGATGGAATGATACTTGATGAAGACATGACACAAAGCCTCCGAAAAGAATTGAAAGAGTTGAATGAAAAGAACGGAGAAGAAAACGACACCTTGTGCCACGAATGAAATAGAAAGCAACCTCGGAAGAAAGGATTGAATGGAGTTGTTGAGAAAATCAACAATGAAAGAATAGGCTTGTTGTGGTCTTATAGGTAACATCTCAAGATGATGAGGTGATAACCGGCCACAAACGAAAATGATTGGATAGCTGAGAAGAACAAAGAAATGCAAAACTCCGCTTCAAAAGGACACAGAGAATTAATTGCACTTCAAGACGCGAGAATAGAAGATACTTGAACTCCATCAACAAGAATCTTGATGAACTCTTGAAGAATGAATGAAATCATGAAGAATCACCATGATGAACTCTGGTAACAAAATACAATGAGATAGAATGAAGGAAAAGAATAAGATGAGCCTTGCGATGATTTAGATGGAGGTTCCGACGAGATGGTCGAGTGAATTTGAACTCCGGAAAGGAAAAGATGAAAACACTTGGAACTAGAATTTATTCATCAAGAACAAACTCTAAAGAAGGGATTACTCACTTGGATGAAATAAGAATAAGATTTATTGTATGATTATCCTTCATCAAATTAAATTGATGACAAGCAATGGATTTTTGCATACTACTTATTCTTCTTGAAAAGGATTGAGAAGTGACATATCGCAAACTTGAGAAGGTCATCAAGAACCACCCGTAGGAATGAAACGAACGAATGGATTAATATGATAAACAAGGAAAAGAATCTGAAAGAACCACCGTGAGAATTCGAAAATGACTGATGAAAGAGACTTAATCACCGGGAAGAATTGGAAGAACAAATATGCTTGAGGGGATTTTGATGCAAAAGAACGAAGAGATCGCGAACTGATTGGAGAATACTTGAACAAAGCACCGGAAGAATATTGAGACGAACGAAGGGGCACGAATATGGAATAATTGGAGAACGAATCTGAAAACTTAGAATGAAGAAATCTTCCGAAAATATGGCCTCCGGATGATCGAGAGAGAAAGCAACTCCTGAAATGCTCCGGATGGATGAAAAGAATTTGCATGACTTGAAACAATTTGATAGGATAACATCGAGCTAGCACCGCGAATATCCGGGGAATGGACAAGATTTAGAGGGAAAACTCTTCTTCGGTCTCCAAATGGCGACGGAAAACAACACCAAAATTACTGAGATACTCCGGGAGAATGAAAAAGCGAAGAGGTTAAGCCAACAATGAAATGATTTGAAAGAGATCTTGGAGAAGGCAAGTGACTGATGGGATCCATCCTTACATCACACTTGAAAAGAATTGAGAATAACTCCGGGGAAATTAGAAGAGTCAGGTAAGATCCTGGGAAAAGACCTCTGGGTTAGGGCCCACTGAAGAGATAACACCGTTGATAAGGATGTTGAACAGATAGAAGAAGCACCGTAACAATTTAAAATATTAGAATGAGGTGACAACCTCGAATTAATTCGAACACAAACAAATCTCCTGAGATGTCTTCCAAACTCCGTAATGATTGAATGACGAGAGGCAAATGAGCAAGGAGAACACTTGATCCAAGGAAAAGAATGTAATCACTACCGAAAAACTTGAATTGAATCCACCGGAAAAGAAAGGGATGAAGAATGACGAACGAGACGAGAATTCACTGGTTGAAATAATTAAGGGAAGACTGAAGAGGCTCCACACGAATGAAGTTGATGCTCGAAACGGACTGAGGCTCTGGGAAGAAGAGGGTGGGAGGGCGGGAAAACAAAGGCAACTGGAAGGGGAAAACTGATGAATAACTTGAAGAGAAAACATCGGTTGAAATCATTGAGGAAAGAAAGCAAAGACTTCGCACGAGTAGGATGGATACTCGATTACGGACTCCGGATTCAAGAAGAAGAAGGGAGGGCGGGTGGGAAAAAAGCAACTGAGGATTGAACTTGCAAAAACAAAGAGGGTCGAACCGCCTTGACGAGAGGATGCACCGGATGAAAAGAGCTGAGGAACAACGATCGGAAAACCAACTGCGTGATCCTAAAGAAAATTTGAAGGGGAAGAGGGGTAATTCAAAACACCTACGTCAAGATTCCTTACCAAAGCGACGAAGGGGCAGAGGAGTAAAAGAATTCCTACTCTCTGATATAACTAGACTCTGAAAATAGTTTTCTTCTAGACTCAACAACGGCCAAACTACTCGATCAATCAAGGGGGCTCCTTGGGTCGGTCGAGGCTCTGATTACCAACTTGTCACGCCCAATATGCGATCCTATCCAAAAGGAACTCGAAGGTCCCACCAAGGATAGACCCGCATATTGGAACGCTTTTGCAAGGTGGATATCATTACATCAACATTACATAATAGATGGGTATACATACAAGAGGCATACAATGCCACACGAATACAACATCGTACATAAGATCAACATCCGACTACGGATGAAACACAAACAGAAACTCAAATGACATCCACCCTGCTAGCCCAGGCTGCCGACCTGGAACCTATCCCCTGATCGAAGAAGAAGCAGAAGAACTCTAAAACAAGCAAACATCGCGCTCACGTCACGATCATCGCATAACCTGTACCTGCAACTGTTGTTGTAGTAATCTGTGAGCCATGAGGACTCAGCAATCCCATTACCATGTCAGGACCCCGACTCAATGCCACATCGATCTAGCATGTAACACCTCATATCACTTTGCGACCTCACGCACGGTATTCCCACGGGTGTCGCCTTACCTTTGCCCGGGACCGTTTGCGCCTTTTGGCACACGTATATGACAGTGTCGCTAGCATCCATATGATAAGGAGCCCGGGCTGACATGGCTAGTCGTAAACCCAAAGTGGCTCAAACTTACAGGGACAGGCATCCATGACCCAGCATCGAACATGTCGGTCATCAGCGAGTGAATCCAGGCCGTAGCACTGGGCTAGCAGGACTCCGGTGAACCGGGCTGTAGCGGGCTAACAGGACTCCGGTATTCATCACATGACATTTCCCCGAAGGGACAGACACAGGAACGAAGAAGGACACATGCCGGCCAGCCTAAGTGTTCCAGAGCAGTAGCAAGCTACCATGGCTCGGTGGAAACACTAGGAGACATTTCCCGGTAAGAGAGGCTACTAAAGATAAACAACTAGATAGTCAGATCCCACACATACCAAGCATTTCAATAACATACACACAATATGCTCGATATGTGCAAATACAACATGGCATCACAACATGACTCTACGACTCAAGTATGTATTCATTAGGCTCCGAGGAGCGAGATACTACAAACAGGGGTCTCATGACCCAACATTCAGAGCATACAAGTCAAAGCACAAGCGGAAGCTAACATGTCTGAGTACAGACATCTACAAATGAAAAAGGCTTAGAAGCCTGACTATCTACCAGATCCTGCCGAGGGCACAAAATCGTAGCTGAGGTAACAAGCGAAACGTCGAAGTCCACGTGGAACTACTAGCGAGACTGAAGTCTCTCTGCAAAAACATAAAATAGGCAAACGTGAGTACAAATGTACCCAGCAAGACTTACATCAGAACTATCTACATATGCATCATTATCAACAAAGGGGATGGTGGGGTTTAACTGCAGCAAGCCAGCTTTGACTCGGTGGCTATCCTAAACTACGACTGCAAGTAACTCTTTTGAGGTGGCGCACACGAGTCCACATATTCACCATATCAATACACCACTATGGATCCTCTCCCGTCTCCCTACGAGAATGCCATCCATAGCACTCACGCTTATCTTGCGCATTTTAGAGTATCCACTTTCACTTGTCTATGAACTGTTATAGGCAACCCAGAAGTCCTTTACCGCGGACACGGCTATTCGAATAGATGATGTTAACCCTGCAGGGGTGTACTTCTTCATACATGTTTCCACCACTTAGCGTCTGCACACGACATGTGCTCGGCAGACTTCAAGCGAAAGCCGACGTGGGTGTAGACCACGACCTACCTAGACACTCAAGTCCCTAGTCCAGGTTTATCGCCTATTCGGGTTCCATCCATGAGGAGATCCGGCCGAAGTTTCGCTCACAGCCCCAAACGATGTGAGCAGGGTTCCCGAGACACCAAACGGGCGCCCGGTACACCGTGCCACGTGCCTACCGCATCACAGCCCACCCCTACGGTCAGCGCTGCGCACGGCCTCCAGCATACTACAAACACCAGAAACTACTTGCAACTCCTGGACAGAGGACAAGGGTGAATAAGAAGTCGAGCGGGGTCATATTTCAGGGCCCAATGCATGGTAGTAGCTGAATCATGGATCACAAACACAGAACTCAGTTCCTAAGGACGGCTTCAATGAGACAACCCACCATGTACTCCTACATGGCCTCTCACCGCTACCTTTACCAAATCGTGTTCACACACTTAGCTCACACACAGTAGGACATGTTCACGCACCTCTGATTCATCCTCGATGAATCAGACCCGACTCAACTCTAAGCAGTAGCAGGCATGACAAACAAGCATGTATGAGTAGGCACAACAAGGCTCAAACAACTCCTACTCATGCTAGTGGGTTTCATCTATTTACTGTGGAATGACAGGTCATGCAAAGGATAAAGGGGTTCAGCTACCGCAGCAAGTAACAGATGAATCGTTGTTGTCCTAATGCAGTAAAAGAGAGCAGGGCGAGAGAGTGGGATTGTATCGAAATGAACAAGGGGGTTTTGCTTGCCTGGCACTTCTGAAGATAGCATTGAGTCTTCATCAGTGTCAACGATCACAACGTCGGTACAACGTCTATCGAGGGGGAACAACACCGACAAACAGAGAAGAAACACAATCAATGCAATGCACAATATGATGCATGCTATGACATGGCAATATGAATGTGTTTTGGGCTAATGCAAGCTAGAACAGATTGAAATGAGTTCATTTGAACCAAAGATTCAAATGCAAACCCATTATATGAAGTCATAAAGGTGCATTAACTTATTTCATCTAAACAGCAGGGTTAAGTTGCTCTAACATGCATGAAACTAGTGCAGATGGATAGATTGGATTTTTTGATCATTTTTCATATATAAATTATTTCATTTGGAGTTACAGATTAATTTCTATGAATTTTTGAAGTTTGCAACAATTTCTGGAATTTCCTGTAAAAGAATAAATCCAGATAAGGGCATTACTGCGTCAGCCTGACATCATCATGACGTCAGCAGGTCAACGAGGCACGGTCCAGGTCAAACCTGACCAGTGGGGTCCACTGGTCAGTAGTTAGTTAACTAACTAAAATTAGTTAGTGTTAAACTAATACTAATCCTAGTTTAATTAGTGGCCAGGGGCCCACACGTCAGTAGTTAACGGGGTCAAACCCCTGGTCAGCAGGGTCAATCCCGCCGGCGTCTCGACGCCGGCGAGACCCGGGACGGTGGCGGCCGTCGGAAACACGCTACAAGGCACGGGCGAGGCCGTGCTTGGGCTCGTTGGAGAGCCCTTGCTCCCGCGCATCGAACGGTGCGGGTGCGGGGTCGTGGGGAGGCCGGAGCTGACGACGGCGAGCTCCAAGGCGGCGGCCGGAGTTCGGACAATCTCGGGGTGGCGTTACAGAGCACGGTGGGAGGCGTTGTGGGTGTCTACGGGTTCATGCGATCGTGCTGAGCACGACGGTGGGCTCGGGAACGAGCTGCGGTGGCTGTGGCCACGGCTACGCCATGGCCGACGGCGAGATGCTTCGGTCATGGTTGGGGATCGGGGCTAGAGCACGCGAAGGACAATGAGGGAAGGGGGAATCGGGTCAAAGGCTCACCGCGGAGCTGCAGGGATGGTTAGTGGGCTCGGGGGCGCGCCGGAGTGGCCGAATCGACGGAGAAGGGCGCCGGAGCCGAAGCTTGAAGACGATGACGATGGCGGCTGCTCGGGGCCCTTCTGGTCGCGTGAGACGACGAGGAGGACGAGGGCGGAATGGCGGAGCTCGTGGGGACGCTGGCCGGCGTGGGGATGCTGGTGGCCACGGTAACGACGAGCGGCGGCGACGGCGACTCTCGGGTGAGCTCGGGGGAGAGAGTCAGGGAAGGGAGAGAGGGTGCAGCGAGTAAGGGAGAGGAGCGAGGGGACACGGGGCGTTCCAACGGTGCGCTGGAGGGGTCGGGGCGGCTAGGACACGTCGAAGCAGGAGGTGGCGACCGGCGACGCACGCTCTGCCACGACTTGTCCTCCTGGCGAGGGGAAGACGACAGGGGAGAAGGCGGTGGTGGGCTGGGCCAGTTGGCCAGGCCGCCAGCTGGGCCGGCCAGGTGGGCTGCACGGTAAGCTCGGGTAAGTTTCTGCTCTCTGCTTTTATTTATTGTTTTCTATTTTTTTCTTCCTCTGTTTTGATTTAGTTAAGCAACTAAATCATTTTAATAAATTCTGTACGTTATTATGTGGCTTGCTAAAATATATACAAAGCCACTCACAAACTTCCAGAATTATTGGAGTCATATTTAATATATATTAAATATAAATCCAAAGCAAATAGTTATTGGATTAATTCAAATGGCCAAAATAAATATTTCTGTGACTCCAAAAATATTGGTTTGAATTTTACCTCTTACCAATATTTCTATAGAATAACAGGAACATTTTCTTGGACTCATTTGAGAAGATTTAAATGTTGGTTATTTTTAGAGGTTTTCTGAGGCTTTTGAAAATTCCTCAATTCAAATTTCATTTGAATTTAAACATGATGCACGCATGGAAACATAACATAGGTCAGGCCAGAACTAGGGATGTGACAACTCACCCCCACTAAACAAGAATCTCGCCCCGAGATTCAAGACGTGAGGTAAGAAGACAAAGGGGACTCTAAGTATCACAAACTTCATGATCCAACTGCCTTCTCGAGGTTGTTGATATGTTGACTCAAATTGATCTTGACGTCCTTACTTTCGAGATCTTCATCCAACACGACGACAAAGACACTCTACAAGGATGGATCATCTTAATGATCACAAGATCAACTCACGGAATGAGATGTAGAACATCTCTTGAGCTGAGAGGAAAAACACACAACATGAAGGACGGAAGAAACAATTTGATGAGATTTCGAAGTAGCAAGGAAAATAGTTGTCATGATACCACAACGAGAGGCCTTAGGGAAGGTAACTCATAGAAATATCCCCTTAAGTGGCACAAAGAATTACCTTTGATTTAGAGATCATTGAAACTCTCTATACCAGTCTAAGGCAGTTCACAAATGATCGTTTGAAGGAGTTCGACGGAATGGCATACTCAGATCGGGAAGGATACTATGATTATAGAACAACTCGGCAAACGGAAAGCACATTTCAATTGGTACCGAGGATATATCCTAGTGCGTGAGCGTGCTCTCAAGAACTTGAGCATTTCCATACTCATCAAAGTCTTACCAACATCCATGTCAGGGATCCTGGCAACACACCATACTACCATGATGAATAGTGATGGACAATGCAGACGCAAAGGAGGACAACACTTGCTCAGATTTTACCTTGGTGAGGCCAAGGGAACGAAATCTGGATGATCGACCGAGAGACGTTTAGCACTCCGCTTCTAATGTCCTCCTTGATGTTCTACATACCATAGTCATACTTAAGCATTAACGTGGCCATTGTTGGAAATATGCCCTAGAGGCAATAATAAAAGTATTATTATATTTCCTTGTTCATGATAATTGTCTTTTATTCATGCTATAACTGTATTATCCGGAAATCGTAATACACGTGTGAATACATAGACCACAATATGTCCCTAGTGAGCCTCTAGTTGACTAGCTCGTTGTGATCAGCAGATAGTCATGGTTTCCTGGCTATGGACATTGGATGTCGTTGATAACGGGATCGCATCATTAGGAGAATGATGTGATGGACAAGACCCAATCCTAAGCCTAGCACTAAGATCGTGTAGTTCGTTTGCTAGAGCTTTTCCAATGTCAAGTATCTCTTCCTTAGACCATGAGATTGTGCAACTCCCGGATACCGTAGGAATGCTTTGGGTGTACCAAACGTCACAACGTAACTGGGTGGCTATAAAGGTGCATTACAGGTATCTCCGAAAGTATCTGTTGGGTTGGCACGAATCGAGACTGGGATTTGTCACTCCGTGTAAACGGAGAGGTATCTCTGGGCCCACTCGGTAGGACATCATCATATGCGCAATGTGACCAAGGAGTTGATCACGGGATGATGTGTTACGGAACGAGTAAAGAGACTTGCCGGTAACGAGATTGAACAAGGTATAAGGATACCGACGATCGAATCTCGGGCAAGTATAATACCGCTAGACAAAGGGAATTGTATACGGGATCAACTGAGTCCTTGACATCGTGGTTCATCCGATGAGATCATCGTGGAACATGTGGGAGCCAACATGGGTATCCAGATCCCGCTGTTGGTTATTGACCAGAGAACGTCTCGGTCATGTCTACATGTCTCCCGAACCCGTAGGGTCTACACACTTAAGGTTCGATGACGCTAGGGTTATAAAGGAAGTTTGTATGTGGTTACCGAATGTTGTTCGGAGTCCCGGATGAGATCCCGGATGTCACGAGGAGTTCCGGAATGGTCCGGAGGTAAAGATTTATATATGGGAAGTCCTATTTTGGCCACCGGAAAATGTTCGGGATTTTTCGGTATTGTACCGGGAAGGTTCTAGAAGGTTCCGGAGTGGGGCCCACCTGCATGGGGGGACCCACATGAACGTGGGTAGTGGGGGCAAGGCCCCACACCCGTGGTCAAGGCGCACCAAGATCCCCCCTTAGAAGGAATAAGATCATATCCCAAAGGGATAAGATCAAGATCCCTAAAAGGGGGGGATAGCAATCGGTGGGGAAGGAAATGATGGGATTTCTTTCCTCCCACCTTTGCCAACGCCCCAATGGACTTGGAGGGAAAGAAACCAGCCCCCTCCACCCCTATATATAGTGGGGAGGCGCATGGGAGCTTCACGCTTGCCCCTGGCGCAGCCCTCCCTCTCCCAAGTGCTCCTCCTCTCTCGCGGTGCTTGGCGAAGCCCTGCAGGATTGCCACGCTCCTCCACCACCACCACGCCGTTGTGCTGCTGCTGGATGGAGTCTTCCTCAACCTCTCCCTCTCTCCTTGCTGGATCAAGGCTTGGGAGACGTCACCGGGCTGTACGTGTGTTGAACGCGGAGGTGCCGTCCGTTCGGCACTTGATCATCGGTGATTTGAATCACGACGAGTACGACTCCATCAACCCCGTTCACTTGAACGCTTCCGCTTAGCGATCTACAAGGGTATGTAGATGCACTCTCCTTTCTACTCGTTGCTGGTCTCTCCATAGATAGATCTTGGTGATACGTAGGAAATTTTTTGAATTTCTGCTACGTTCCCCAACAGTGGTATCAGAGCTAGGTCTATTGCGTAGATTCTTTGCACGAGTAGAACACAAAGTAGTTGTGGGCATTGATTTTGTTCAATATGCTTACCGTTACTAGTCCAATCTTGTTTCGACGGTATTGTGGGATGAAGCGGCCCGGACCGACCTTACACGTACTCTTACGTGAGACAGGTTCCACCGATTGACATACACTTGGTGCATAAGGTGGCTAGCGGGTGTCAGTCTCTCCCACTTTAGTCGGAACGGATTCGATGAAAAGGGTCCTTATGAAGGGTAAATAGCAATTGGCATATCACGTTGTGGTCTTTGCGTAGGTAAGAAACGTTCTTGCTAGAAACCCATAGCAGCCACGTAAAACATGCAAACAACAATTAGAGGACGTCTAACTTGTTTTTGCAGGGTATGCTATGTGATGTGATATGGCCAAGAAGAATGTGATGAATGATATGTGATGTATGAGATTGATCATGTTCTTGTAATAGGAATCACGACTTGCATGTCGATGAATATGACAACCGGCAGGAGCCATAGGAGTTGTCTTAATTTATTATATGACCTGCGTGTCATTGAACAACGCCATGTAATTACTTTACTTCATTGCTAACCGGTAGCCATAGTAGTAGAAGTAATAAGTTGGCGAGACGACTTCATGGAGATCATGATGATGGAGATCATGGTGTCATGCCGGTGACGATGATGATCATGGAGCCCCGAAGATGGATATCAAAAGGAGCAAAATGATATTGGCCATATCATGTCACTATTTGATTGCATGTGATGTTTATCATGTTTATGCATCTTGTTTACTTAGGACGACGGTAGTAAATAAGGTGATTCCTTACAAAATTTCAAGAAGTGTTCTCCCCTAACTGTGCACCGTTGCTACAGTTCGTCGTTTCTAAGCACCACGTGATGATCGGGTGTGATGGATCCTTACGTTCACATACAACGGGTGTAAGACAGATTTACACAGCGAAAACACTTAGGGTTAACTTGACGAGCCTAGCATGTACAGACATGGCCTCGGAACACGGAGACCGAAAGGTCGAGCATGAGTCGTATAGTAGATACGATCAACATGAAGATGTTCACCGACGTTGGCTAGTCCGTCTCACGTGATGATCGGACACGGCCTAGTTGACTCGGATCATGTGATCACTTTGATGACCAGAGGGATGTCTATCTGAGTGGGAGTTCATAAGATGAACTTAATTATCTTGAACATAGTCAAAAGACCTTTTGCAAATTATGTCGTAAGCTCGCGCTTTAGTTCTACTGTTTAGATATGTTCCTAGAGAAAATATAGTTGAAAGTTGATAGTAGCAATTATGCGGACAGTAGAAAGCTTATGTCCTTAATGCACCGCTCAGTGTGCTGAACCCCAAACGTCGTTTGTGGATGTTACGAACATCAGACATACACGTTTTGATAACTATGTGATAGTTCAGTGAAACGGTTTAGAGTTGAGGCACCAAAGACGTTTTTCGAAATGTCGCGGAACATATGAGATGTTTTGAGGGCTGAAATTGAGATTTCAGGCTCGTGCCCACGTCAAGAGGTATGAGACCTCCGACGATTTTCTTAGCCTGCAAACTAACGGAGAAAAGCTCAATCGTTGAGCTTGTGCTCAGATTGTCTGAGTACAACAATCACTTGAATCAAGTGGGAGTTGATCTTCCATATGAGATAGTGATGTTTCTCCAAAGTCATTGCCACCAAGCTGCTGGAGCTTTGTGATGAACTATAACATATCAGGGATAGATATGATGATCCTTGAAGTATTCACGATGTTTGACACCGCGAAAGTAGAAATCAAGAAGGAGCATCAATTGTTGATGAAACCACTAGTTTCAAGAAGGGCAAGGGCAAGAAAGGATACTTCATGAAACGGCAAATCAGTTGCTGCTCTAGTGAAGAAACCCAAGGTTGAACCCAAACCCGAGACTAAGTGCTTCTGTAATAAGGGGGACAACCACTGGAGCAGAATTACCCTAGATACTTGGTAGATGAGAAGGCTGGCAAAGTCGATAGAAGTATTGGATATACATTATGTTAATGTGTACTTTACTAGTACTCTTAGTAGCACCAGGGTATTAGATACCGGTTCGGTTGCTAAGTGTTAGTAACTCGAAACAAAAGGCTACGGAATAAACGGAGACTAGCTAAAGGTGAGCTGACGATATGTGTTGGAAGTGTTTCCAAGTGTTGATATGATCAAAGCATCGTACGCTCCCTCTACCATCGAGATTGGTGTTTGCGTTGAGCATAGACATGATTGGATTATGTCTATTGCAATACGGTTATTCATTTAAGGAGAATAATGGTTGCTCTGTTTATTTGAATAATACCTTGAATGGTCTTGCACCTAAAATGAATGGTTTATTGAATCTCGATCGTAGTGATACACATGTTCATGCCAAAAGATAGTAATGATAGTACCACCTACTTGTGGCACTGCCACGTAAGTCATATCGGTATAAAACGCATGAAGAAGCTCCATGTTGATGGATCTTTGGGCTCACTCGTTTTTGAAAAGTTTGAGACATGCGAACCATGTCTATTGGTGTATATGCATGAAGAAACTCCATGCAAATGGACCGTTTGAACTCACTTGATCTTGAATCACTTGAGACATGCAAATCATACCACATGGGCAAGATGACTGAAATCCTCGGTTTCAGTAAAATGGAACAAGATAGAAACTTGTTGGAAGTAACACATTTTGATGTGTGCAGTCCAATGAGTGCTGAGGAATACAGTGAATATCGTTATGTTCTTACTTCACAGATGATTCGAGTAGATGTTGAGAATATTTACTTGATGAAACACAAGTCTGAATTATTGAATGGTTCAAGTAATTTCAGAGTGAAGTAGAAGATCATCGTGACAAGAGGATGAAATGTCTATGATATGATCATAGAGATGAGTATCTGAGTTACAAGCTTTGGCACACAATTATGACATTGTGGAAATTGTTTCACAATTAATACCGCCTCGAACACCATAGTTTGATGGTGTGTCCGAACATCATAACTGCACACTATTGGATATGATGCATACCATGATGTCTCTTATCGAGTTACCACTATCGTTCATGGGTTAGGCATTAGAGACAACCACATTCACTTTAAATAGGGCACCATGAAACTCCGTTGAGATGACACCGTATGAACTATGGTTTAGAGAAACCTAAGCTGTCATTCCTTGAAAGTTTGGGACTGCGACGCTTATGTGAAAAAGTTTCAGGTTGATAAGCTTGAACCCAAAGCGGATAAAATGCATCTTCATAGGACACCCAAAACAGTTGGGTATACCTCCTAATTCAGATACGAAACCAATATGGATTGTTTCTTGAATCGGGTCCTTTCTCGAGGAAAGGTTTCTCTCGAAAGAGTTGAGTGGGAGGATGGTGGAGACTTGATGAGGTTATTGAACCATCTCTTCAACCAGTGTGTATCAGGGCACAGGAAGTTGTTCCCGTGGCACCTACACCAATTGAAGTAGAAGCTTATGATAGTGATCATGAAGTTTCGGATCAAGTCACTGCCGTACCTCGTAGGGTGACAAGGATACGTACTACTTCAGAGTGGTATAGTAATCCTGTCTTGAAGGTCATGTTGCTAGACAACAATGAACCTATGAGCTATGGAGAAGTGATGGTGGGCCCAAATTCCGACAAATGGTTAGAAGCCATGAAATCCGAGATAGGATCCATGTATCAGAACAAAGCATGGACTTTGGTGGACTTGCCCAATGACCGGCAAGCCATTGAGATAAATGGATCTTTAAGAAGAAGACGGACGTGGATGGTAATGTCACCATCTATGAAGCTCGACTTGTGGCGAAGAGTTTTTCACAAGTTCAAGGAGTTGACTACGATGAGATTTTCTCATCCGTAGCGATGCTTAAGTCCGTCGGATTCATGTTAGCATTAGCTGCATTTATGAAATCTGGCAGATGGATGACAAAACGAGTTTCCTTACCAGTCTTCGTATGGAAAGGTTGTTTGTGATACAATCAGAAAGTTTTTGTCGATCCTAAGGATGCTAAAAGGTATGCTAGCTCCAGCGATCCTTCCATGGACTGGAGTAAGCATCTCGGAGTTGGAATGTGCGCTTTGATAAGATGATCAAAGATTTTGGGTTTATACAAAGTTTATGAGAAACTTGTATTTCCAAAGAAGTGAGTGGGAGCACTATAGAATTTTTGATGAGTATATGTTGTTGACATATTGATGATCAGAAATGATGTAGAATTTCTAGAAAGCATATAGGGTTATTTGAAAACTGTTTTTCAATGGAAAACCTGGATTAGGCTACTTGAACAATAAGCATCAAGATCTATAAGATAGATCAAAATGCTTAATAGTACTTTCAAATGAGCACGTACCTTGACATGATCTTGAAGGTGTTCAAGATGGATCAGTCAAAGAAGGAATTCTTGCCTGAGATGTAAGGTATGAAGTTAAGACTTAAAATCTCGACCACGGCAGAATAGAGAGAAAGGACGAAGTTCGTCCCCTATGCTTTTATCATAGGCTCTATACAGTATGCTATGCTGTGTACCGCACCTGTAGTGTGCCTTGCCATGAGTCAGTCAAGGGGTACAAGAGTGATCCAAGAATGGATCACAGGACAGCGGTCAAAGTTATCCTTAGTAACTAGTGGACTAAGGAATTTTCTCGATTATGGAGGTGATAAAGAGTTCGACGTAAAGAGTTATGTCGATGCAAGCTTAACACCTATCCGGATAGCTCTGAGTAGAAATACCGGATACGTATAATGGAGCAACTTTTAGTATAGCTCCAAGTAGAACAGTTATTTGGAATAGCTCCAAATAGAGCGTGGTAGCTACATCTAGGAGATGACATAGAGATTTGTAAAGCACACACGGATCTAAAAGGTTCAGACCCGTTGACTATAACCTCTCTCACAAGCATAACATGATCAAACCCAGAACTCATCGAGTGTTAATCACATGGTAAATGTGAACTAGATTATTGACTCTAGTAAACTCTTTGGGTGTAAGTCACATGGGGATGTGACCTTGAGTGTTAATCACATATCGATGTGAACTAGATTATTGACTCTAGTGCAAGTGGGAGACTGTTGGAAATATGCCCTAGAGGCAATAATAAAAGTATTATTATATTTCCTTGTTCATGATAATTGTCTTTTATTCATGCTATAACTGTATTATCCGGAAATCGTAATACACATGTGAATACATAGACCACAATATGTCCCTAGTGAGCCTCTAGTTGACTAGCTCGTTGTGATCAACAGATAGTCATGGTTTCCAGGCTATGGACATTGGATGTCATTGATAACGGGATCACATCATTAGGAGAATGATGTGATGGACAAGACCCAATCCTAAGCCTAGCACTAAGATCGTGTAGTTCGTTTGCTAGAGCTTTTCCAATGTCAAGTATCTCTTCCTTAGACCATGAGATTGTGCAACTCCCAGATACCGTAGGAATGCTTTGGGTGTACCAAACGTCACAACGTAACTGGGTGGCTATAAAGGTGCATTACAGGTATCTCCGAAAGTATCTGTTGGGTTGGCACGAATCGAGACTGGGATTTGTCACTCCGTGTAAACGGAGAGGTATCTCTGGGCCCACTCGGTAGGACATCATCATATGCGCAATGTGACCAAGGAGTTGATCACGGGATGATGTGTTACGGAACGAGTAAAGAGACTTGCCGGTAACGAGATTGAACAAGGTATAAGGATACCGATGATCGAATCTCGGGCAAATATAATACCGCTAGACAAAGGGAATTGTATACGGGATCAACTGAGTCCTTGACATCGTGGTTCATCCGATGAGATCATCGTGGAACATGTGGGAGCCAACATGGGTATCCAGATCCCGCTGTTGGTTATTGACCAAAGAACGTCTCGGTCATGTCTACATGTCTCCCGAACCCGTAGGGTCTACACACTTAAGGTTCGATGACGCTAGGGTTATAAAGGAAGTTTGTATGTGGTTACCGAATGTTGTTCGGAGTCCCGGATGAGATCCCGGACGTCACGAGGAGTTCCGGAATGGTCCGGAGGTAAAGATTTATATATGGGAAGTCCTATTTTGGCCACCGGAAAATGTTCGGGATTTTTCGGTATTGTACCGGGAAGGTTCTAGAAGGTTCCGGAGTGGGGCCCACCTGCATGGGGGGACCCACATGAACGTGGGTAGTGGGGGCAAGGCCCCACACCCGTGGTCAAGGCGCACCAAGATCCCCCCTTAGAAGGAATAAGATCATATCCCAAAGGGATAAGATCAAGATCCCTAAAAGGGGGGGATAGCAATCGGTGGGGAAGGAAATGATGGGATTTCTTTCCTCCCACCTTTGCCAACGCCCCAATGGACTTGGAGGGAAAGAAACCAGCCCCCTCCACCCCTATATATAGTGGGGAGGCGCATGGGAGCTTCACGCTTGCCCCTGGCGTAGCCCTCCCTCTCCCAAGTGCTCCTCCTCTCTCGCGGTGCTTGGCGAAGCCCTGCAGGATTGCCACGCTCCTCCACCACCACCACGCCGTTGTGCTGCTGCTGGATGGAGTCTTCCTCAACCTCTCCCTCTCTCCTTGCTGGATCAAGGCTTGGGAGACGTCACCGGGCTGTACGTGTGTTGAACGCGGAGGTGCCGTCCGTTCGGCACTTGATCATCGGTGATTTGAATCACGACGAGTATGACTCCATCAACCCCGTTCACTTGAACGCTTCCGCTTAGCGATCTACAAGGGTATGTAGATGCACTCTCCTTTCTACTCGTTGCTGGTCTCTCCATAGATAGATCTTGGTGATACGTAGGAAATTTTTTGAATTTCTGCTACGTTCCCCAACAGCCATCAAGTATAGGTCGGACTTTGGGAAGACAAAGGATCCATAAGGAATAACTTCTAGAATAAGTTGCACAACATCCTCATGGAGAAGATGGTAAATTTAATCAGTCAAGATGCTACAATAATAGATCTTCCGGCTAGGTGTGTCGGCCAAAACATCAACCTTGCTAGAGCCTACTTCATAGATCTTGGAAAAGTTCCAACCATCATATCTGCCTAAGATTCAGATCTGGTTGGTAACAGAATATTTTAGACAGCATGTCTGGAAAGAAAATGAAAGTTTGCAACACAAATCGATGAGATGGCATTGCGAGATTCTCGGGAAATGAACTACGATAGCAAGCTCCAAAACATGAGCGGGTTCCGCTACAAACATGTGAACACGTTGTTCCAGACAAGCATGACCACACGGTAGTCTTACAATGAAACACTACCAAGTTCTTGTAGGAAACCATCATTAATGATATCGAAGTCTCCACGCGTGGAAGTCCAAAGAATTTATCTTAGAACAGACTCCTTTATCTTGAACAAATCAACCAGTGGCTTGGTGTGCTATGGAATACATATGGAGTGGAGGTAATTAATCTACCAAACCATAGTATACTTTGCACGAATGCATGACTGACTTGGGATGATTCCAAGGGAGGTAAAACAAGCTCTCTCAAATTCACGGCGGCAACTTGCATCAAATGCACATGAACTAGAGGAAGCCACTTCTTTCATCCAACCTATTCTTCATGAATAGGCACAAAGATAATGCTTACAAAAGTTTCCAATGCTAGCTTTAATGTTTCACATGGATCATGGGGGGGGGGGGGGACAAGATGTTGCTGATGGGCTCAACAACTCATCGGAATTTCCATATCACTGGACTTCCACCATCATGTTGACACGGTGATAGCATTGGTCAGACCAAAAGATGTAATGGTGTATGCTCGAGGAAAATCCATGAGTAAGACAACATTACGAACATCGTTGGTTATGACTTGATTTGAGGATAGCCCATACTCAAATCAAAGTTTTGGCAGGACAATAAGTCCAACAACTGATCACGAGGATCAATCAATGAAGATATTACCTTTCATCAACAAACACACACAAGGATATCCCTTGGAGATGAACTAAGTCAAGTGAGCTTTTATCTTCCAACTCTCCAAGTTGTTGTTTAGCTTAACCAACTAGCTCAGGGGTATCCAACACAGATTCTTGGAGAAGGGGATGGTTTATAAGAAACCAACTTGTTCACGAACTCAACATAGCGGTCAGGTGACAACCTGGTGATACTTCCGAGAAGATATTCGGAAAATCACGAACCACCGGTATTTTACTAAGCTCGAGAACAATCTTGCTTTTCAAGGCAGGACAATATGATCAAATATGCAAGGAACTAAATAATCCTAACTATTGATTGAAGAGTGCACCAGAAATAAGGACTAGGTAGCACGATCAATCTTAGGATGATGATTCAATAACCAACATGCTAAGAATGAGAATATTGTCCATTTACTACCAAGCAACGAGGTTGCGGGAAGTATTGATTTCACACATCATGATTCACTTGTCGGCATTCCGGTTACAATAACACGGAAACCGAGGAATGAACAATGATGGCAAGAAGTATAACTATACCAAGAGTTCATGGGATGGTGTGCAATTCCTATAATAATCCCGATATAAAAGATGGTAATACTCCAAGGTAGAACAGGTCAAAAGTTGGGTTGGCATTTTGATCTGCGAGGTACAACTACTTTGACCCAATCCTGGATGTGGATGAGGTATTGGAGTTTGTTTCTCCTAGTCATTCTGGAATAGAATGGCTTGACGGACCACAGAAGTAAAAGGCATTGATGAACACGAATGCACGACTACTCCTGACTATCAATCGATAGACGAAGGTCAGGATACAACTAAAGGGGAACAACTCAAAGGAACATATGATTTTCTGAGCTGTGGATGCATCGATTAGTATGTCGAACCAAGTTCAACAAATTTCTTCCGGATAATCCATGCGGAAAGGTAGAACTGGCAGAGTCACAATATAAATTGGAGAACTCATCACGAGCACTCCTGTTGTGATCTTTTGATCCAACAAACTTCTGCCATAAGCGGTTCATAGTATTTGGAAGAAGGAAATACCATGGACCACGAGGAATAATGCAAAGGTTACTAATATCCTAAAGGAACGAGCAAAGACTGTCAATATGAGATAAGTAGGGTGAGTCTCGGGTTCAAAACCCAGGAATAGAATGACTACTAACTAAATAGCATCACGGGATGCTTTCGAGAATGTTGGCCAGAATGATCACACTGGGAACACATAACATAGCTAAATTACTAGGTGACTCCCTAAAACACCTAGGGTCATAATAATAGCTCCAACATATATGTCGAGGCAATAGAATACCTCAACTCAGCAATTGGTGTGGTTAATCTGGCCCAAAGGGACATCGGAACGGGAGGAAGGGACTTTGCAAATGCTTCAGACTATTTAGAAACCTGGGATGACTCGGACAGCATAACGGCTGTAAATGCTCGAAATGATTTAAGACATCCTAAAAAAATGGTGGCATAACCACTTAATATCACAATATCAAGGTTCTGGTTCAACTGAGAACATATTAAAAGTAGTAGAAACTGATTTGAGGCTTGAAACTATCAATCCTATAAGTCTATGGATTAGTAACACGTCATCCTGATAGATAGATGAGAAGGCCTAGTTCTTAATCCCCGTAGAAGAGAAGAGGATGACTCAGATCAGAAGGCCATGAGGTATAAGGAGTAAAAAGAGCCTTACGATCCCACCCACAATCAATTCCCTTACATAACTAAAGCATTTCTAGACACAACTTCGACCAGTTTGGCTTGGTAATCCTACAGGCAGTCAAGCTCTGATACCAAAGCTGTCGGGACCCCGACTCAATGCCACATCGATCTAGCATGTAACACCTCATATCACTTTGCGGCCTCACGCACGGTATTCCCACGGGTGTCGCCTTACCTTTGCCCGGGACCGTTTGCGCCTTTTGGCACACGTATATGACAGTGTCGCTAGCATCCATATGATAAGGAGCCCGGGCTGACATGGCTGGTCGTAAACCCAAAGTGGCTCAAACTTACAGGGACAGGCATCCATGACCCAGCATCGAACATGTCGGTCATCAGCGAGTGAATCCAGGCTGTAGCACTGGGCTAGCAGGACTCCGGTGAACCGGGCTGTAGCGGGCTAACAGGACTCCGGTATTCATCGCGTGACATTTCCCCGAAGGGACAGACACAGGAACGAAGAAGGACACATGCCGGCCAGCCTAAGTGTTCCAGAGCAGTAGCAAGCTACCATGGCTCGGTGGAAACACTAGGAGACATTTCCCGGTAAGAGAGGCTACTAAAGATAAACAACTAGATAGTCAGATCCCACACATACCAAGCATTTCAATAACATACACACAATATGCTCGATATGTGCAAATACAACATGGCATCACAACATGACTCTACGACTCAAGTATGTATTCATTAGGCTCCGAGGAGCGAGATACTACAAACAGGGGTCTCATGACCCAACATTCAGAGCATACAAGTCAAAGCACAAGCGGAAGCTAACATGTCTGAGTACAGACATCTACAAATGAAAAAGGCTTAGAAGCCTGACTATCTACCAGATCCTGCCGAGGGCACAAAATCGTAGCTGAGGTAACAAGCGAAACGTCGAAGTCCACGTGGAACTACTAGCGAGACTGAAGTCTCTCTGCAAAAACATAAAATAGGCAAACGTGAGTACAAATGTACCCAGCAAGACTTACATCAGAACTATCTACATATGCATCATTATCAACAAAGGGGATGGTGGGGTTTAACTGCAGCAAGCCAGCTTTGACTCGGTGGCTATCCTAAACTACGACTGCAAGTAACTCTTTTGAGGTGGCGCACACGAGTCCACATATTCACCATATCAATACACCACTATGGATCCTCTCCCGTCTCCCTACGAGAATGCCATCCATAGCACTCACGCTTATCTTGCGCATTTTAGAGTATCCACTTTCACTTGTCTATGAACTGTTATAGGCAACCCAGAAGTCCTTTACCGCGGACACGGCTATTCGAATAGATGATGTTAACCCTGCAGGGGTGTACTTCTTCATACATGTTTCCACCACTTAGCGTCTGCACACGACATGTGCTCGGCAGACTTCAAGCGAAAGCCGACGTGGGTGTAGACCACGACCTACCTAGACACTCAAGTCCCTAGTCCAGGTTTATCGCCTATTCGGGTTCCATCCATGAGGAGATCCGGCCGAAGTTTCGCTCACAGCCCCAAACGATGTGAGCAGGGTTCCCGAGACACCAAACGGGCGCCCGGTACACCGTGCCACGTGCCTACCGCATCACAGCCCACCCCTACGGTCAGCGCTGCGCACGGCCTCCAGCATACTACAAACACCAGAAACTACTTGCAACTCCTGGACAGAGGACAAGGGTGAATAAGAAGTCGAGCGGGGTCATATTTCAGGGCCCAATGCATGGTAGTAGCTGAATCATGGATCACAAACACAGAACTCAGTTCCTAAGGACGGCTTCAATGAGACAACCCACCATGTACTCCTACATGGCCTCTCACCGCTACCTTTACCAAATCGTGTTCACACACTTAGCTCACACACAGTAGGACATGTTCACGCACCTCTGATTCATCCTCGATGAATCAGACCCGACTCAACTCTAAGCAGTAGCAGGCATGACAAACAAGCATGTATGAGTAGGCACAACAAGGCTCAAACAACTCCTACTCATGCTAGTGGGTTTCATCTATTTACTGTGGAATGACAGGTCATGCAAAGGATAAAGGGGTTCAGCTACCGCAGCAAGTAACAGATGAATCGTTGTTGTCCTAATGCAGTAAAAGAGAGCAGGGCGAGAGAGTGGGATTGTATCGAAATGAACAAGGGGGTTTTGCTTGCCTGGCACTTCTGAAGATAGCATTGAGTCTTCATCAGTGTCAACGATCACAACGTCGGTACAACGTCTATCGAGGGGGAACAACACCGACAAACAGAGAAGAAACACAATCAATGCAATGCACAATATGATGCATGCTATGACATGGCAATATGAATGTGTTTTGGGCTAATGCAAGCTAGAACAGATTGAAATGAGTTCATTTGAACCAAAGATTCAAATGCAAACCCATTATATGAAGTCATAAAGGTGCATTAACTTATTTCATCTAAACAGCAGGGTTAAGTTGCTCTAACATGCATGAAACTAGTGCAGATGGATAGATTGGATTTTTTGATCATTTTTCATATATAAATTATTTCATTTGGAGTTACAGATTAATTTCTATGAATTTTTGAAGTTTGCAACAATTTCTGGAATTTCCTGTAAAAGAATAAATCCAGATAAGGGCATTACTGCGTCAGCCTGACATCATCATGACGTCAGCAGGTCAACGAGGCACGGTCCAGGTCAAACCTGACCAGTGGGGTCCACTGGTCAGTAGTTAGTTAACTAACTAAAATTAGTTAGTGTTAAACTAATACTAATCCTAGTTTAATTAGTGGCCAGGGGCCCACACGTCAGTAGTTAACGGGGTCAAACCCCTGGTCAGCAGGGTCAATCCCGCCGGCGTCTCGACGCTGGCGAGGCCCGGGACGGTGGCGGCCGTCGGAAACACGCTACAAGGCACGAGCGAGGCCGTGCTTGGGCTCGTTGGAGAGCCCTTGCTCCCGCGCATCGAACGGTGCGAGTGCGGGGTCGTGGGGAGGCCGGAGCTGACGACGGCGAGCTCCAAGGCGGCGGCCGGAGTTCGGACAATCTCGGGGTGGCGTTACAGAGCACGGGGTGAGGCGTTGTGGGTGTCTACGGGTTCATGCGATCGTGCTGAGCACGACAGTGGGCTCGGGAATGAGCTGCGGTGGCTGTAGCCACGGCTACGCCATGGCCGACGGCGAGATGCTTTGGTCATGGTTGGGGATCGGGGCTAGAGCACGCGAAGGACGACGAGGGAAGGGGGAATCGGGTCAAAGGCTCACCGCGGAGCTGCAGGGATGGTTAGTGGGCTCGGGGGCGCGCCGGAGTGGTCGAATCGATGGAGAAGGGCGCCCGAGCCGAAGCTTGAAGACGATGACGATGGCGGCTGCTCGGGGCCCTTCTGGTCGCGTGAGACGACGAGGAGGACGAGGGCGGAACGGCGGAGCTCGTGGGGACGCTGGCCGGCGTGGGGATGCTGGTGGCCACGGTAACGACGAGCGGCGGCGACGGCGACTCTCGGGTGAGCTCGGGGGAGAGAGTCAGGGAAGGGAGAGAGGGTGCAGCGAGTGAGGGAGAGGAGCGAGGGGACACGGGGCGTTCCAACGGTGCGCTGGAGGGGTCGGGGCGGCTAGGACACGTCGAAGCAGGAGGTGGCGATCGGCGACGCGCGCTCTGCCACGACTTGTCCTCCTGGCGAGGGGAAGACGACAGGGGAGAAGGCGGTGGTGGGCTGGGCCAGTTGGCCAGGCCGCCAGCTGGGCCGGCCAGGTGGGCTGCACGGTAAGCTCAGGTAAGTTTCTGCTCTCTGCTTTTATTTATTGTTTTCTATTTTTTTCTTCCTCTGTTTTGATTTAGTTAAGCAACTAAATCATTTTAATAAATTCTGTAGGTTATTATGTGGCTTGCTAAAATATATACAAAGCCACTCACAAACTTCCAGAATTATTGGAGTCATATTTAATATATATTAAATATAAATCCAAAGCAAATAGTTATTGGATTTATTCAAATGGCCAAAATAAATATTTCTGCGACTCCAAAAATATTGGTTTGAATTTTACCTCTTACCAATATTTCTATAGAATAACAGGAACATTTTCTTGGACTCATTTGAGAAGATTTAAATGTTGGTTATTTTTAGAGGTTTTCTGAGGCTTTTGAAAATTCCTCAATTCAAATTTCATTTGAATTTAAACATGATGCACGCATGGAAACATAACATAGGTCAGGCCAGAACTAGGGATGTGACATACCATGGGTATCAGGACTAGCAAAGCTTAATGGGAAAGGAAGGGGTAAAGTGGTGAGGTTGCAGCAGCGACTAAGCATGTATGGTGGCTAACATACGCAAATGAGAGCGAGAAGAGAAACAAGCGGAACGGACGTCAACTAGTAATGATCAAGAGGTGATCCTGAACACCTACTTACGTCAATCATAACACAAAAACCGTGTTCACTTCCCGGACTCCGCCGAGAAGAGACCATCACGGCTACACACGCGGTTGATGCGTTTTAATTCGGATCTGGTGTCAAGTTATCTACAACCGGACATTAACAAATTCCCATCTGCCACATAACCGCGGGCACGGCTCTCGAAAGTTTAAACCCTGCAGGGGTGTCCCAACTTAGCCCATGACAAGCTCTCGCGATCAACGAAGGAATAGACCTTCTCCAAGGAAGACCCGGTCAGTCTCGGAATCCCGGTTTACAAGACATTTCGACAATGATAAAACAAGACCAGCAAAGCCGCCCGATGCACCGACAATCCCGATAGGAGCTGCACATATCTCGTTCTCAGGGCAACACCGGATGAGACATCCTACGAGTAAAACCAGACCTCGAGTTTCCCCGAGGGGGCCCCGCAATCTACTCGGTTCGAACCAGCACTTAGACAAGCACTGGCCTGGGGGGCTAAAATAAAGATGACCCTTGGGTTAATTACTCCCAAGGGAAAGGTAGGTGGTGGTGAAGCAAATGGTAAAACCAAGGTTGGGCCTTGCTGGACAAGTTTTATTCAAAGCGAACTGTCAGGGGGGTCCCATAAATCACCCGACCGCGTTAGGAACGCAAAATCCGGGAACATAACACCGGTATGACGGAAACTAGGGCGGCAAGAGTGGAACAAAACACTAGGCATAAGGCCGAGCCTTCCACCCTTTACCAAATATATAGATGCATTAATAATATAAGAGATATTGTGATATCCCAACATAACCCTGTCCACCATGGAGCAATCTTCAACTTCACCTGCAACTAACAACGCTATAAGAGGGGCTGAGCAAAGCGGTAACATAGCCAAACAACGGTTTGCATAGGAAAGGTGTCAAAGGTTAGAGGTTCATGGCAATATGGGATGGCTTGATAAACAGGTAATAGGTAGCGCAGCATAGCGATAGAACGAAGCAACTAGCATAGCAATGATAGTAGTGAGATCCAGGGTAGCGGTCATCTTGCCTGAAATCCCGCAAGGAAGAAGAACGAGTCCATGAAGAAGACGAACGGATGAAGCCACGAAGACGAACCAAGGTAGACGAACGAATCCTCACGATCGCAACGAAACGGGAACTATCGAGAAGAAGCACACAACATGGTAAACACACCACACATGAACAAGGCATGATGCACAACAAGCATGATGCATGACCAAGCTACATGAAGCAACTCATGGCAAGAGATGATGCAAACGAGAACAACACATCAAGGCAAGTTTAAATGAGGCCGGGAACAACATATAGCAACTCCGGTAAGTCCTCATATGCAAATTTCGAAATTGGTCCAGATCTGAATAAACATTAAGTTGGAGTTGTTAAACAGCAAGTTAAAGAGCACCAAGAGAATCTACACGAAATTCTAGTCAAGTTACGTATAAAGTTCATTAGATTCGGAGCTACGGACTAGAAGATATGAGCAAAACAAGTTAAACATGGCATTGATGCAAAATGCATACAAACATCAAGCAAACACCTCAAAACAAGGATGCAACATGATAATATGAATCTACATGCAAAATTAAGCAAGTTTCATATAGAGCACACTCAAAACGGAGCAACAGTTCAATACATACACTCTATACAAGTCATAACAACAATCTGTCCATAACAGCAACTAGGCATCTTACAAGCATCAAAACAACATGCTACAGCACCCCAACATAAGAACAAAAGGCATGAGCATTATGTACAGGTAAAGGACAACAAAAGATGAACACTGAGCTATCTCCAGAAACAACTAGAACATGCTCAAAAAGACATGGAAAGATTGCAATTAATAACAGTTTCAGGTTTATCAGGAAATAACATCAGGTTGCAATGTTTAGAGCTATCAAACAACATGTTACAGGAATATATCATGGCAAACAAAGGCATGGCATGATACTACTAAATGCATAGAACAACAGTCCCTTACTGACCATGAGCCAAAAAGGATCAGAAAATATGATGGCACCCATGTAAACATGGCAAGTTATATGACAGATTCATACATGGCAGGAACAACAATAAGTAGGCATGTTGGTGAGCTTGAACCACTCACCACAGAGCAATACATGGCATGGCAAGGCAACCAACAGTAAGAAGACAAGTTTGTGAAGCTATATATGGCAAGAGCAAGGTCATAGGGTGCATGGAACACTAAAAAAACACATGGGAACTAGTGAACTTAATGTTAACAGGCTGACAACAACATTATCAAGCAACTTTGGAGCAATATTACAACAAGCTACAGTAGGCTATAATTGCAACCAAGGGCATGAATGGATAGAGCAAGACATGTATATCAAAACATGTTTATATAACATCTCCAGATTATGCATAAGATGATTAGTAGAAGCATGTTAACATGGCAACAAAATATAACAGAATCTGTCTAGCAAAACAGCAACAGCAAGTACCCTCCTTAACAAGCTCGATGCACTCAGCACACAACTCACAAAAATACATGGTTAAAACCTCTCGAAAGATGACATAGCATAGATCAAAACATAT
Organism: Triticum timopheevii; assembly: GCA_963921465.1. NCBI lineage: Eukaryota > Viridiplantae > Streptophyta > Magnoliopsida > Poales > Poaceae > Triticum > Triticum timopheevii. The sequence goes on from OY997270.1 coordinate 115,716,092, forward strand.
GTAGACATCAACCTCATAGGATGCACACATCAATCATGGCAAAAATGCCAAATGAGCAAGTTATAACAGTTTCAGCAGATTAACATCAACATGCACTCTTCCAACAGCATTTCGGGCATTAAGATGAGCTCAAATGAAAATGATGCAATGGAATGAAATGAAGTACTTGTCGAGACGAACAATTTGACATATTATACGCACGAAACGGAGCTACAGATGCAGAGATACGGCATGACGAACATGGCATGAAAATACTGGAATATTCGGGGACTGAGAAATATCAGGGGTCAACCTCTTGGCATGGATTCCGAGGCGAGGCGGCTCGCCGGAGTTGCCACCGGAGAGGAGGGAGATGGCGGTCGGTGTGGTCGGGGAGGACGCCGGAGGAGTCGCCGGAGCGCGGGGGAGCCGGATCCGGTCGCTCCTCGACCGGATCTGGACGGAGGCGGCAGGAAGCAGGGGCGGCGCCGGCGAGCGCGCTCGGGCGGCGGCCGGCAACCGCGGCAGCGCCGGTCGGGGGCAGCCCGGGGCGGAGCGACCCGGCAGCGCGGCGGCGCGAGGCGGAGGCAGGACCGAGGCGCGGGGTCCGCGGGCTGCGGCGGCTGGCGGCCTCGGGGCGCGGCGAGCGGGAGGCCGCGGGGCGGCGCCGGCGACGAGGCGCGAGGCGGCAGGCGCAGGGGAGGCCCGGCGAGGCAGGCGCGGGCCGGCGGCGCGCGGAACGGGCCCGTGGCAGCCCGGGGCGGGCTCCCCGTGGGCTCTGCGGGCCGCGGCGGAGGGAGAGACGTGGCGGACAGGTGGCGGGCGCTGAGTGGCTCGGGGCGGCGGCGCGATTTCGTCCGGTGCGGGCGGACATGTCCGCCGGTGCGGAAGGGGAGTTTGCTAGGGTTTGGACCTGAAAATTCGGAGGGGGAGGTGTTTATATAGGTAGAAGGAGCTAGGAAAGTCCAAATGAGGAGCGGTTTTCGGCCACGCGATCGTGATCGAGCGACCGAGAGCATGGAGGGGAGTTTGCTGGGCTTTGGGCCACTTTGGAAGGGGTGCTAGGCTGCAACAAAAGAGGGCTTTACGGTTACCCGGTTAACCGTTGGAGTATCAAACGGACTCCAAATAGCACAAAACTTGACAGGCGGTCTACCGGTGCTATACCAAGGCCGCTTGGCAAACCTCGGGCCATTCCAAGAAAGTTTAACACCCACTCACGAAGAGAGGCGACAAGGGGACGCCGGATGACATAGGAGCGCCCGATTGAAAAACGGACAACGGGGAAAATGTTCGGATGCATGAGATGAACACGAATGTGAAATGAGATGCACGTGATGACATGATAAAATGCAACACGCAAGCAAGTGACATGGAAAACGGCGAATAACTGGCGGACACCTGGCGCATCGAATCCGGGGCGTTACACTCGCCGAGGCCATCATCAACCCCTATGATACGTATCCAACGTATCTATAATTTTTTATTATTCCATGTTGTTTTATTGTCAATCTTGGATGTTTTATAATTATTTTATAGTCATTTTATATCATTTTTTGGTACTAACCTCATAGTGCCAAGTGCCAGTTGCTGTTTTCTGCATGTTTTTTACATCGCGGGAAATCAATATCAGACGGAGTCCAAATGCCACGTAACTTTATGATGATTTTTTTATGGACCAAAAGGAAGAAGTTGGGCCCTAGTTGCACCTGGGGGGAGTCCCGAGGAGGGGATAACCCACCAGGGCGCGCCAGGAGGCCCAGGCGCGCCCTGGTGGGTTGTGCCCACCTCGGGTGCCCCCCGGTCCTCCTCTTTGCTCTATAAATACCCCAATATTCCAGAAACCTTAGGGGAGTCAACGAAATATTCATCCAGCCGCCGCAGAGTCTAGAACCATCAGATCCAATCTAGAAACCATCACGGAGGGGGTTCACCACTTCCATTGGTGCATCTCCAATGATGCGTGGGTAGCTGTTTGTTGATCTTTGGGTCCGTAGTTAGTAGCTAGATGGCTTTCTCTCTCTCTCGCTGAATTCTCAATACAATGGTCTCTTGGAGATCCATATGATGTAACTCTTTTTGCGGTGTGTTTTTTGGGATCCGATGAACTTCGAGTTTATGATCAGTTATATCTTTTTATATCCATGAAAGTTATTTGAGTTTCTTTGATCTCTTATATGCATGATCTCTTATAACCTCGTATTTCTTCTCCGATATTTGAGTTTTGTTTGGCCAACTTGATCTATTTATCTTGCAATGGGAAGAGGTGCCCGGTAGTGGGTTCGATCTTACGGTGCTTGATCCCAGTGACAGAAAGGGAACCGACACGTATGTATCGTTGCTACTAAGGATAAAAAGATGAGATCTATATCTACGCAATAGATAAATGGATCTTGTCTACATCATGTCATCGTTCTTATTGCATTACTCCATTTTTCCATGAACTTAATACACTAGATGCATGCTGGATAGCGATCGACGTGTGGAGTAATAGTAGTAGATGCAGGCAGGAGTCGATCTACTAATCTTGGACGTGATGCATATGTAATGATCATTGCCTGGATATCGTCATAATTATTTGACGTTCTATCAATTGCCCAACAGTAATTTGTTTACCCACTGTTTGCCATCTTTCTAGAGAGAAGCCACTAGTGAAACCTACGCCCCCCCCCCAGGTCTTCGTTCTCATATATTTGCCTTGCGATCTACTTTTTCTTGCGTTTATTTTTAGATCTATTAAACCAAAAATATAAAAATACCTTGCTGTAATTTATTCTTATTTATTTTATTTACCCTCATCAAGGACATGTACGATAATGTTGTGACAAGTGTTCGAACAAGTGATGTCGACACTGATGACTTCCCGATTAAGATAGGACTGCATCAGGGGTCAGCTTTGAGCCCTTATCTTTTTGCATTGATGATGGATGAGGTCACAAGGGATATACAAGGAGATATCCCATGGTGTATGCTCTTTGCGGATGATGTGGTGCTAGTTGACGATAGTCGGGCGGGGGTAAATAGGAAGTTAGAGTTATGGAGACAAACCTTGGAATCGAAAGGGTTTAGGCTTAGTAGGACTAAAACCGAGTACATGATGTGCGGTTTCAGTACTACTAGGTGTGAGGAGGAGGAGGTTAGCCTTGATGGTCAGGTGGTACCTCGAAAGGACACCTTTCGGTATTTGGGGTCAATGCTGCAGGAGGATGGGGGTATTGATGAAGATGTGAACCATCGGATCAAAGCCGGATGGATGAAGTGGCGCCAAGCTTCTGGCATTCTCTGTGACAAGAGAGTGCCACAAAAGCTAAAAGGCAAGTTCTACAGGACGGCGGTTCGACCCGCAATGTTGTATGGCGCTGAGTGTTGGCCGACTAAAAGGCGACATGTTCAACAGTTAGGTGTGGCGGAGATGCGTATGTTGAGATGGATGTGTGGCCACACGAGGAAGGATCGAGTCCGGAATGATGATATACGAGATAGAGTTGGGGTAGCACCAATTGAAGAGAAGCTTGTCCAACATCGTCTGAGATGGTTTGGGCATATCTAGCGCAGGCCTCCAGAAGCTCCAGTGCATAGCGGATGGCTAAAGCGTGCGGAGAATGTCAAGAGAGGGCGGGGTAGACCGAATTTGACATGGGAGAAGTCCGTTAAGAGAGACCTGAAGGATTGGGGTATCACCGAAGAGCTAGCTATGGACAGGGGTGCATGGAAGCTTGCTATCCATGTGCCAGAGCCATGAATTGGTTGCGAGATCTTATGGGTTTCACCTCTAGCCTACCCCAACTTGCTTGGGACTAAAGGCTTTGTTGTTGTTGTTGTTGTTGTTGTTGTTGTTGTTGTTGTTGTTGTTGTTCGATCTATCAATCTACTACAAATTACCTCACGCCCTTTGCCTATCTTGAGGCGCCGTACCTCGAAAGGGATTGACAACCCCTTTAACACGTCGGGTTACAAGGTGTTGTTATTTGTGTGCAGGGGTTGTTGTTATGTTGCAATAAGCAGAGCATTGCATACGTGTTGGCGGCATCTACGTCCATGTGCTCGTTAGCAACGCTGGACCCGTCGACCAACGTTGCCAGTGTTGATGGATAAAGAAGGCGATCACATGTCAGATTTGTCGTCGAGACCGTGAGTGGCGCGTGTGCCATTCTTCTGCCTTGTTTTGTAACCTGCTCTTCGTGTGGTGATGCCACTCCATCTGCTCTCCACGGCGAGGCATTTTTGGCATCGTGTTTCTTTGTAGTTTGTCGAGTTCTTTTTTTTAAGCCATGGTAGAGTTTTTAGTGTATTTATGCTTTTTGTTGTAACTTGAGACGTTCTCATTGTCGAGGCGGGGTATATTTCTTCAACTTAGGTTGAACGGACGAAAAATCCTGAGAAACGCACCATTCTTTATTAGTGTGTATAGATCTGATGTAATTAGGTCGGACATGCAATAGACTATAGTTGATACAAAGCAAAAAGTATAAAATGTGCACATAAAATCTATATTGTTTTCCATGGATCAATGATTTCACATCCTGGTCACCAACACAATATTGAAAAGCATGCCTCACATAATCAGTTTCGTGAAGATCTCATTGAGCATTAATGACAGCTACATGAAAAACAGTGTGTTCATGTTTTTTTAATCAATAATAATTTACTTGGACTATTTTGTTTCCCTGGATTACTTCTTAACTTAAATTGCTTGTTTGTTTAACTAAGCTAGATCAAATTAGTAATGTTGTGGAATTTTTTGATGTTGAAACATGCAAATACCATGAGCGGAACCACAAGGTGTTCAAGAACAAGTCCCAATTATCAACTGCCAAGGGCATCAAAATGTCATGATTGAAACGGGCAGGTAGCGATATATACAATGCAATGAACAAATGGTGTGTGGTTGAGTGCCGCTTTGTCCAATACTCTTGTAACAGAACTGTTTCTACTATATTATTAGACACACAGATCTTTTACGGGTTCTTAGAGAAATTCATTGGTTCCTTTGCCTATACCACTTCTTTGCCTTGGGTGACATGTGCTGTGAAGAATGATTTTAAGAACATTATCATAAATTAATAGTATATGGGATGGTGTTTATATAAAGAAAGAAAATGAAAATGTTCTTCTACTCTTGAGTTCAAATGAGCTCGGACCTCGGATGAACAATGAAATCGAATGAAAATAAAAAAAATCTGATTTTTTTGTGTGGTAACCTTTGACAAAAATTTTCTATGCTTGAATTTTTTTTGCCACGAAATGACATTCGTGGAAGTCATGGTAAAAAAAAATCAGTACTCCAAAATGCTTCCAAAAATAGCATTTTGGAGTATCAACTTTATATTTTTTCACGACTTCCAGAAATTTTCATTCATGATAAATTTTGTACGCACATAGACATTTGTCAAAGGATATCACAAAAAATATCAGAATTTTTAATCCTTTTAACTATTTTTTTTTGATTTCACTGTTCATCATAAGCATTTGACCTCGGGTGCAAATACTTCCCGTCCAAATACTTCTCGTCCCGTGGCACAAAAAAAGGCGCGCTCCTGCTCGCTCACCGCTCCCAACACCACAACCGTCTTCGGGGTTTGATCACTTCGAGCGGGCGGAGTACAAAGAGAACTCGGCCTGTTACCAGCTCATTTCTCATTCCCACAACACTAACAAGCTGGCCCATGACAGCCCAGTCCACTCCTCATTTCGTTAGTCCGTCACAGCACGGCCCGGCGACGCTATTTCACTGACGTTGCGGTCCTACTGCGTGACCAAACGAATCCAACGGCCCAGACGCGCCCCCATCCCCCATCCCGACCGTCCACCCTGTAGGGTAATCAAACCACAAAGCCCGTGCCGCACCCTATATATTGCTCCCTCTTCCTCCTCGTCGAACCCTAGCCCAGCTGCCCACCCATTCCCCTCACCGCCGCCGCCGCCACTGCGCCGCTGCCGCCGCCGAGATGGGTCGCGTGATCCGTGCTCAGCGTAAGGGTGCGGGCTCCGTCTTCAAGTCCCACACCCACCACCGCAAGGGCCCCGCCCGGTTCAGGTCGCTCGACTTCGGCGAGCGCAACGGGTACCTCAAGGGCGTCGTCACCGATGTCATCCACGACCCGGGGCGTGGTGCGCCGCTGGCCAAGGTGACCTTCCGCCACCCGTTCCGGTACAAGCACCAGAAGGAGCTCTTCGTCGCCGCCGAGGGTATGTACACCGGCCAGTTCGTCTACTGCGGACGCCGCGCCACCCTCTCCGTCGGCAACGTCCTCCCGCTCCGCTCCGTGCCCGAGGGAGGCGTCATCTGCAACGTCGAGCACCACGTCGGCGACCGCGGTGTCTTCGCCAGGGCATCCGGTGACTACGCCATCGTCATCAGCCACAACCCCGACAACGGCACCTCAAGGTACTGTTCCCTTTCCTCTCAACCCTCTCTCTAAAGTACATGACTATGGTTAGATCTGACGTTCTCCTGCTAGTAACTGTCATTAGATTTGATGTATGTGATTCGCGGTAGGAAATGATTAAACGCTCATAGTTCGATCTGAATATATGTTCGTTCACTGCTTCTGATATGTGTGATTTAGATGCTCTTTAATTGATTAAGGATTGGAAACCTTAAATGTGTGTGCTTCATATGTTTGTTATCTGTCAAAGACAAATTCTTAGGAACTCATTCTGTCGTTGAGCCTTGAGATGTCTCCTGTTCATCGTATAATCTACAACTGTTACGATCCTAGAACTGTACACGATATGCTTTCTTCTGTTAACTTTGAACATGGCATGCCATGCTTTCTCTTCTGTTATCCTTGAACTGGGCATGCATCATGTAATTCTGTAAACATTAAACCAGAGACATGTGATCTGTAATTGTATTATCCTGCTTCTGTCTTCAGATTGGCCTACTGTGCTTTAAGAATTATGATCACTAGCGTTATCTTAGATGTGGACCATTTCTTACTATCAGTTCTTGTCAGTACAAGATCATCTGTGTATCTTTGGTTATTTTGCCTGATGGCCTGATGCTTTTGATGAATTCTTTAGCTGTACAAATATTTAGACACAGTTACTCATGTTCTGTTTATGCAGGATCAAGCTCCCCTCTGGTGCCAAGAAGATTGTCCCAAGCAGCTGCCGTGCCATGATTGGTCAGGTTGCTGGTGGTGGCAGGACTGAGAAGCCAATGCTCAAGGCTGGTAACGCCTACCACAAGTACCGTGTGAAGAGGAACTCGTGGCCTAAGGTGCGTGGTGTGGCCATGAACCCTGTGGAGCATCCCCACGGAGGAGGTAACCACCAGCATATTGGTCACGCTTCCACTGTCCGCCGTGATGCACCACCTGGCCAGAAGGTTGGTCTCATCGCTGCCAGGAGGACTGGTCGTCTCAGAGGCCAGGCTGCCGCCTCTGCTGCCAAGGCCGACAAGGCCACTTAGAGCTATCGTTGCTGTTTATCTATGGTTGCTGCCTCTAGATTACCTGTCAAGGACATGTATTGCAGTATGGATGTCGTTTTTGCTCGGTACTTTGGTAACCTGGTGATGTTTGTTATCAGTTTTCGCTGTCGTGGTCTGGATTCTTCGGTCCACATAAAGAAGATTATGTTTGGATATTTGGTGGTCCAGTTACTTGAGTTAGCCCCTGGTGCTTATTTTTGTTTATTTTTTCTGTTTTAGTTTAGCTCTATTCGTGGATCTCTAAACTTGTTTGGTTGAATCAAACATATGGCAGCAGTATGTTTGCTTCTATCTTATGTTTCTTTGGAATTTTAACCTTAGAGCATCTCCAATAGGCGATTTAGTTTTATATATAAATACCTGCTTTTTACATCACTTGCCCAAAATCACCCGTCCAACAAGCTGAGGTAAATGTAATATTGTTCGGAGAACGTGGTGAGGTAAAATGGCTGCCCACCGGCGAACGCTAACTGCCTCTAGGTACTTAGAGCATCTCCAGCCGTTGGCCCCCTCAGATGGCATATAAATCGCCGCCCGGGGCGAGCCGGCGGCAAAGTTGGCTCTGGGGCCGGTTGGCCACTCAGCCGTCGCCTCGAGGGAAAACGGTCCGATATCGGCGTGTTTCGGCGTGAATTCTTCATGAATAATTTAACAAATAGAAAATCAAATAGTTCCCACATAGTTCGGCGTGTTTTTGCCTTCATAGTTCATCACAGAAAATCAATAGAAATCAAATAGTTCAATACAAATTATATAGTTTAACAAATAAAAACTCATTTCGTCACGTCGTTCCCGGCGTCGCCCTTGAGCCTCCATAGGTGCTCCCTCACATCGTGTTGCAGTTCTTGATGCACCTGCGGGTCTCGGATCTCCCAACGCATATTGAGATAGGCAGTCCAGGTTGCCGGTAGCTTGTGATCAACTTGGGCAAGAGGACCCTGCCTGTAATATGGTTCTGTGTCAAACACTGGCTCTTTCTGCTCGCATCATGTTGTGCAAGATGGCACAGCAAGTCATGATCTCCCACATTTGATCTTTTCGACCAGGTCTGAGCAGGGTATCGGACAACAGCAAATCGAGATTGGAGCACACCAAATGCCCGCTCGACATCTTTTCTGCAAGCCTCCTGAACCTTCGCAAAGAAGGCATTCTTGCCTCCTGGCACAGGGTTTGAGATAGTCTTCACAAATGTTGACCATCTCGGATAGATGCCATCAGCTAGGTAGTACCCCTTGTTGTAGTGCCGCCCATTGACCTCGAAGTTCATCGGAGGAGAATGACCTTCAACAAGCTTGGCAAAGACAGGGGAGCACTGCAGGACGTTGATGTCATTGTGAGTTCCTGGCATCCCAAAGAAAGAGTCCCAAATCCAGAGGTCCTGTGTGGCCACTGCCTCAAGTACCACACTGCAACCGCCTTTGCCGCCTTTGTACAACCCCTGCCAAGCAAATGGACAATTCTTCCATTTCCAATGCATGCAGTCGATGCTTCCAAGCATCCCAGAAAATCCTCTTGCTGCATTCTGTGCTAGGATTCGAGCAGTGTATTCCGCATTGGGTGTTCGCAAGTATTACGGTCCAAACACTGCCACACTGCCCTGCATAACTTGTAGAAACACTCAACGGTGGTGGACTCGGCCATGCACCGATAGTCGTCGAGTGAATCACCGGGAGCTCCGTATGCAAGCATCCTCATAGTTGTGGTGCACTTCTAGATTGAGGTGAATCCAAGTTTGCCGGTGCAATCCTTCTTGCACTTGAAGTAGCTGTCGAACTCCCGGATGGAATTCACAATCCTGAGGAAAAGCTTTCGGCCATCCGATAACGACGCCGAAATGTTTTCTCGCCGTGCAATGGAGCGTCGGTGAAGTAGTCGGAGTAGAGCATGGAGTAGCCTTCCAGACGATGCCGGTTCTTTGCTTTCACCCGCCCAGGCGCCGAGCCACCTCGCCACGGCTTTTCACTGCTCGCGAGCAGTCCGGCAAGCACCATGAGATGCTTCTGCTCCTGGACGTCGGCATCGGCTTCCTCCTCCAGCAACGCCGCGAGCACCTCGTCGCCGTCTGAGTCCATCGTGGGGCAGACAAATCACCAAACACCTTGCGGGCAAGGTGAGCGCAAACCCGCCGGTGTATAGCCCAACACTGAATAGTACATTATATCATCTTACTTATTGCAACGCTCTGCTTGTTATGAACCTAATACTTCAGAATGCATACTAGATAGCAGTCTTGGGGCGGGAATGTATCCGGTGCACCCGCGCTTGTGGTGCTACCGGTGCACTAGATGTCATAGAATATTTTTAAAAATCTGGAAAAAAAAATCTAGCGCGGGTGCATCGGATATTTTCCCGTCTTGGGGTGGAGTAAGTTGTAGATGCAGTTGGATAACGACCTATATATCACGAACGTAATGCATATATGAGATTATATCGTTAATGATCATAGTCACAAATATAAATATTGCAATTTTTTCACCACACTACACTTGTATGCTTGCAAAGATGTCACCAGTGAACCTATGGCCCCGGGGCTATCTTTTTAAAACGAAAACTTTACGAAAATATGTTTTCTTTGTTGTATCATTTCTTTTGTTTTACCTATCTATCCATTCATACCTAAGAGCATCTCCAGCCGTGCTCCCAACAGCCCCCCCGGGGCAACTTTTTTCGCGCCAGCGCCGAAAAAAATCCCCAGTCGCGTCCCCAAGACGCCGAAATCCGTTGGCTCGGCCCGTTTTTGGGCCCGGTGATCCCAGGCCGAACCTAGTGCGCTGGGGGGCGCTCGGGGGCTCCGGCGCAAGGGAAAAGCACGCCTGGGCCACACTGTCAGGCGAAAAGTCAAAGCAATCGTCCAAATTCGCCCCCACCCCCGAGCGCTCGGCCACCACCCTGCCGATCCCGGCGCCGCCCGCCGCCCAGCACCGCTAGATAGGCTTTTCCCCGTCGGAAAAGAGAGAAGGTTTCACCGCGGCAACCTCTCCACCACCTTCAGGGCGAGTTTTCTGACGCTCCGGTCACGCAGGGCCGTATACCGGCGGCTGTGCGCCCACCACGCCCGCCAGGTGTTCAGCGGTTTACCTGCTCGGCGATGGACTCAGACGACGAGGAGACGCTCGCGGCGTTGCTGGAGGAAGCCGATGTCGATGTGCAAGACTGCAAGTTGATCACCAGCTACCGGCAACCTAGGCTGCCTTCCTCAATATGCGTCAGGAGATCCGAGACCCATAGGTGCATCAACAACTGCAGCAGGATCCGGTGGAGCACCTATGAAGGCTCAAGGGCAACGCCTAGTTCGATGTGTGATGAAATGTGAGTTTTTATTTGTTGAACTATATAATTGTATTGAATTATTTGTTGTTGAACTTTTGATTTCTATTGATTTTCGGTGATGAACTATGTGATTAAAAGAATTACCTGTGTTGAATTTGCGCCGAACCACGGCGAATACAGGTTGATTTGCGCCGATATCGGGCCGATTTTTCATCGAAATTGGGCCAAAAAGCGAGCGATTTGCGAAAAAATGGGCTGATATCGGCGCCTGGGGGGCGGCGGCTGGAAACCCAATCGCCCCCGGAGCCGATTTTTGCGCCGGCTCGTCCCCAAGCGGCGATTTTCAAGCCTCCTGTGAGGGCCAACGGCTAGAGATGCTCTAAGAGCATCTCCAACAGCCGCGCTAAAGCGCCGCGCGCAAAAAACCTGTTAGCGCGCGCGCTGCGGCTGGTTTTGCGCGCCCGCCTGCGCTGGCTCCAGCAGCCGCGCTGAAATGCAGCGCGCGCGCCGCTCCAGCAGCGCGCGCGACTAGAAATGTATGCATTTTTGAAAGTTGAATTTTTTTTAAAAACTAGATAGATTGCATAGATTAAACGATACAAAGGTATTTTACATCCGAAACATAGATTGCATAAAATAAAAACGACAAACGATAAACATAGATTGCATTAACAAAAAAAAACTACTCTAAGTCGCTATCATCATCACCACTATCATCCTCGGCGGTGTCGTCCGAGGTAGATAGCCAGATGTCCAGCCACCGCTCATCGTTCGGCGTGAAGAACGACCGCCCACCTGCTGCAACGAGGTCGGACTGTGCATTCGCCAACGCCTTCCGCCGACGCCTGTCCAACCGCGACGCGCGGCGCCTTTGCGTGTCCTCCTCGCGGCGCCTTGCCCAGTAGGCTTGCTCGTAGGCGACGTCCTCCGGGTGGCGCTGGCGCCAGTCTGCCATGACCCTCTCGTCCTCCTGGGCGACGAGGAGGCGGCGTTGCCGCTCGGCGTGCTCCGCACGGTCTTCCGCCGTGTTCAGACGAGGCAGAAGGGCGAGGTTGAGCACTTTCTCGAGCGCGTACACATCTTGGAAGTTCATCTGGCCGCGCGGCCGGCCTAGGCGCCACGCCGCCGCGTCGTACGCGCGGCCGGCCTGTCGCGCCGTCCCGTACGTGCCGAGGGCGAGCCGGAGTTCGCCGGAGCGTATCTCCGCGGTGTAGCTGCCGTTGGGCCGCAGGCGGACGCCGCGGTAGCCGGACGCTCCTCGGCGGCGCGGCGGCATGGCGGCGCGTCGGTAGCGGGGCGCTGGAGCGGCGTGTCGGTGGCGGGGCGCTGGAGCGGCGCGTGGCAGAGAGGGAGAGGGAGAGGGGAAGAGATGTGTGTGGAGAAGGCGCGTGGCGCGCGCAGCTTTTATAGGCGCGCGCGAAGCGGCGCGCCAAATCTTGCGCGCGAGCTGGCGCCTTTTCGCGCGCGCGCAAACGGTTTCCGCGCGCGCTTATTTCCCGCGGCCGCTGGAGCGCGGCAAACCGCCCCGCGCGCGCTAAAAGCTGCGTTTACCGCGCGCGCGCGTTGTTTGGGGCGACCGTTGGAGATGCTCTAAGTAGTACTCTTGTAGTAGTACTCGGTAATCGGCCCTCTTCTAATTCTTAATCCCGTATGCTCCTTTCGCTTGACTGCTGACTTGGTTGCTGCTGCGACCCCCGAAATTCTCCGGCGTTTCCTCCGCCGATAACTCTTATCACTTGCAACGAACGAGTTGACCTGCACGCGCAACCGCCTGATGAGAGCCCAACCAAACGTTGCCACTACTCCTCCAACACCACCAACCTCGCCGGCCGGCCGGCTGGCAGCGACACGTACGACGTACCAGGCCTTGACTTCACATAAAAGGACAGAACAACATCAGGAGAGAGGGAAGACCGGCCGGAGTAGCAACGTGCATGCAGCAGCCATGGAGCCAGCAACGGCAGCCGCAGCAGCTTGTCCTCGGTTGCTCGTGTCCCTCCTCCTCGTCCTATCATGCTTCGTGTCACCCGAGCTCGTCCATGGCCAGCCCGACGCCCTCGGCTTCATCAGCATCGACTGCGGGATCGCCGACGGCACCAGCTACCCCGACGAGTCCACGAGCGGCCTGAGGTACGTCTCGGACGCCGGCTTCGTCGACGCCGGCGCGGGGGCCAACGCCGGCATCAACCCGCCGTACAGCGACCGCGACCTGGCGGCGCGGTACCTCAACGTACGCCACTTCTCCGGTGGTGCTGCCCGCAACTGCTACACGCTCCGGGGGCTCTCGCCGGGAGGCAGGTACCTTGTCAGGTCCAGCTTCTACTACGGCAACTACGACGTGCTCAACAGGCCCCCGTCCTTCCACCTCTACCTCGGGGTCAACCGCTGGGCCGCCGTCAACGTCACCGCGCCCGATGACATGTACATCTTCGAGGCCGTCGTCGTGTCCCCGGCTGATTTCTTTCAGGTCCCAGGAGTCTAGGCAGACTTAACAATTTGAGCTTTGTTGAGTGAACTGGTTGGTGACAAGTATTTTTGGTTTACATACAGGTGTGCCTGGTGGACATAGGACAGGGCACGCCCTTCATCTCCGGGCTTGACCTGAGGCCGCTCAGGGCGGCCATGTACCCGGAGGCCACCGTGAACCAGTCGCTGCTCCTGCTCAACTTTCGCCGGCCGGCGGCGAGATTCGCCTTGAACCGCTACCACTTCTGGCGCCCGGCTAGTTTCTATAAGATATACAGGTTCGTCCGGTGATAACTACTGATGCATATTGTAGTTGCCTGCCGATTACTTGATGTGAACGTCAAAATGGGTTATTTTGACCATTTGCACACATCACGTAGGGCAGCAGCATTCCTTGGTTTCTTGCACAAGTTTCCATTTGGATGAACATTTTAAAATAGGCTTTGCAGAGTCGTAAGAAAGCCGCTATGCACTTACTCTGCTCCAAAATGACACCGCATATGCACACTGAATAACATAAAACCCTGAGCTTGAGTTTTCTCCTCCGTTTGATTGTACTACCTTTTATAGTTGATGCTGCTCTTTATGTTACCTGCAAAGCTCATATGATCAAACGACCAATCATCTTAAGAAACCACCCTGGAAGAGTGGTTAGCAATCTCAGACAACTAACAAGGTTCTAAACATTATCACCTTTCTAGAACACATGGTTTATTATCACAACTCCCTAGTCCCAGAGAGACTAACATGCAGTTCCCCTTGAAATGCGGTCAAACTGACAGCTGGCCATTGACCCCACATCTTGATCTAATAAAAAAGATTATATCACTATATAAATTGTTGTTGCACTTCAATTCCTGAATGAACTGCCAAGTAGCATGACTGACACCTGGCCTTCTCTACTACCAAACCAAATGCAACATTTTAGGTCGATCAAGAGTCAATTCTGGAGTTTCAGGCACACCAGTTGCAATTTCTGCCGATTTTTTCACACCGGATTCCGTTTCTTGCCAATAACAGGTACCCATTTGATTCCTACGACCGCATCTGGCAGTCTTACGGCGACATCGCTGCGTGGACCAACATAACGACGGCGGCCGACGTCGATGTCTCCAAGGCCAGCAGCTTCGACGCGCCGCCTGTGGTGCTGCGGAGCGCCGCCACTCCGGTGAACGGAACCCGGCTCGACTTCTCATGGAGCCCGGACACCTCCCAGAACAATGACAGCAGCAGCGCAGCCTACCTCCTGCTGCTCTACTTCGCGGAGCTACAGCAGCTGCCGGGCAACGCGCTGAGGCGGTTCGACATCCTCGTTGACGGCGCCTCGTGGAACGGCAGCCGGAGTTACACCCCGAAGTACCTCTACGCAGAGGTTGTGGATCAGGTGGTGGTGCAGGGGTCAGGCCAGCACACCGTCTCGCTTGTCGCCACGCCGGATGCCACACTCCCGCCCATCCTGAACGCGTTTGAGATATACTCACTGCGGCAGATGACTGAGCTTGCGACGAACAATGGAGACGGTACCTTGCACTTTGATCCATGTGTTCCATTGTCAAGGATCCTAATTTGGACTGAAATTTGCAAGTCCAGTAGCTTTGAATTATTTGTTTCTGGATAGCGTAAAGCAGAACCTCAGAAACACGTTCTCTGTTTTTCCATATTAACAGCCAAGGCCATGATGGGAATTCGCACGACGTACATGCTGAAGAAAAACTGGATGGGTGATCCTTGTGCGCCGAAAGCATTTGCCTGGAATGGCCTGAACTGCAGTTATTCTTCATCTGGTCCTGCATGGATAACAGCTCTGTAAGTTGTCAAATGCAAAAGAACTGCACATTCATGCTTGTACTTGATTAAAAAGAAAGCTTTTCCATGGCATGATACTAATCTACTATGGCATTTGCCACAGAATATTGTCATCTAGTGTGTTGACCGGTGCAGTTGATCCTTCTTTCGGTGATCTAAAATCCCTTCAATACCTGTAAGTGCCCGATATGATCATGATACGACATATTCTGACTCTAAGAACACCTTCAGGTTATCATAGTTAGATCACTAAAGTAGTGATCTAAACACTCTTATATTTCTTTACCGAGGGAGTAGTATTTAGCAGCTATTTAAGATTTGACGCAAAATAAAAATTGAATATTGCTTGTATTTTTTTTATTATACCTACTCAAGCATTTTCTCATAAGAATTTTAATTCCAGGGACTTGTCCAATAACAGCCTGTCTGGTCCAATACCTGATTTTCTGGCACAAATGCCATCACTTAAGTTCCTGTAAGTATACTTGTTTGCTTCAATTCACTTCAATATGTGCATCATCATATTTCAAAATATTTGTGTTCTACAGTGATTTGTCAAGCAACAAACTCAGTGGATCAATTCCTGCAGCTCTAGTACGAAAGCGTCAAAATGGATCCCTTGTATTAAGGTTTGCATAGCTAATTTACACCTTTACTCTTTCTGTTTTTTTTTTGTAACGTCAAAATGGATCAATTCCTGCCACATTTTCTTGCTCCAAATTTAACTAATTCAGACATTGTCGCTGTAATTCTAGGATTGGTAACAATGCAAATATCTGTGACAATGGTGCTTCTACATGTGCTCCAAACGAAAAGCAAAAGAACACACTTGTCATTGCGATAGCCGTTCCAATAGCTGTAGCTACTCTACTGTTTGTGGCAGCAATTATTATCCTTCATAGAAGGAGAATTAAACAAGGTAATATTTCACCGAGGAAACCAACAAATTTATAGCAAGTAAAGATCACCCACATAAAGTCAGGTTTGATTCCAGATACATGGATGGCAAATAGCGCAAGGCTTAATAGCCCCAGGGACAGGGAGAGGTCGAACTTGTTTGAGAATAGACAGTTCGGCTACAAAGAGCTGAAGCTCATCACAGCTAACTTCAAGGAAGAAATAGGGCGAGGAGGATTTGGTGCTGTATTTCTAGGCTATTTGGAGAATGGAAGTCCAGTTGCTGTGAAGATCCGTTCAAAAACATCATCTCAAGGGGACAGGGAGTTTCTATCTGAGGTAGGCTATTAACTACTTTGAAATTTATGGTTTGTATCCTTGAACCAAATACTCTTACTGCAAATCGCAGGCTCAACACTTGAGTCGAGTTCACCACAGGAACCTGGTTTCCTTGATTGGTTATTGCAAGGACAAGAAACAACTGGCCCTTGTCTATGAATATATGCATGGTGGAGACCTAGAGGATCGTCTAAGAGGTAAGTTAGTATCTACCTGAAGAAAATCACCTTTAGGCACCTTCCTAGTTCGACATATCCTCTCCTTTGTTACAAAGTTTAGTGCCCATTGTTCCAGCTTCTTCAATTACATTCTTGGCGCAAAAAAAAAGGACAACATTTTACAGAAGCACATACTTCCTATAGGATGTGATAACTTTGAACAAACTCAAACAATGTGGCATTGCAATACTCATGTGTCCAGTACAGTATTAACAAATTTGTTGACAGAGCAGCCAAGTTTTCCTGAATGTGTTCCATGATACAAATTGTGTCCAAATTACACTAATAAATCACATAGTGCCTTTTCTTGTCAGAATATTACTGTTCTGCAGACCTTTTATAAGCCATGTTTTTGGATGCTCTGTCACAGGAGAGGTCTCTGTCGCTACGCCCCTCAGTTGGCATCGACGTCTCAAGATTGCTCTCGACTCTGCCCATGGTTCGTATGACTGTACACACCTGAAGTTGTAATATACTCCCTCCGTCCCGTATTACTTGTCGCAAAAATGGATGTATCTAGAACTAAAATACGTCTAGATATATCCATTTCCGCAACAAGTAATTCCGGATGGAGGGAGAATGAGTAGTAGCAAGATCGCATCATGGCTTGATAATTATACCAGCTAAACCGAGCAAAACCTCATCCATCTGCCAACTGTGGCTACTTTTAACCTAAATCCTTAACCCATTGCTATCTACTAACTGGCCGTTGGTCATGGTCTCATGGATACAGGATTGGAGTATCTACATAAGTCCTGCCAACCGCCACTGATCCATAGGGATGTGAAGACAAAGAACATCCTGCTATCTGCTGACCTAGATGCAAAGATATCCGACTTTGGCCTGACCAAGGTATTCGCAGATGAGTTCATGACCCATATTATTACCCAACCAGCAGGCACCCTGGGGTATCTTGACCCTGAATACTATAATACATCCCGGCTCAGTGAGAAGAGTGACGTGTATAGCTTTGGAGTTGTACTACTGGAGCTTATAACCGGTCAGTCGCCGGCGGTCGCCATTACTGACACTGAGAGCATCCATATAGCACAGTGGGTGCGCCAGAAGCTCTCCGAGGGTAACATCGAGAGCATTGCTGACTCAAAGATGGGAAGGGAGTACGATGTCAACTCGGTCTGGAAGGTTACAGAGCTGGCACTGCAGTGCAAAGAACAACCATCACGGGAACGACCAACGATGACAGATGTTGTGGCTGAGCTCAAGGAATGCTTGGAGCTGGAGGTGTCTCGTGGAATGGGCAATTACAACTCAGCCACTAGCGGCACAAGTAATCTCAGTGCAACAAGCGCTGACTCGCACAACGATGCTCAAGCAAATGATCTGAAACAGCAAAGTGTGCTTGAGTTGGGGCAGGTTGGCGATGCATCGCCGACTCACATAGGTCCGGCACCAAGATGAGACCAACAGTCTAATTTTGTATGGTTTTAGAGTCTCGGGTTTGTATATAAGTTTGGTATATGCATCAGAAACTTTAGTCCTGTATTTGTAGCAAGTAACTGATGAGGAACTAAACTTGGATCTCTGTGCTCTGTGGACTATATAATTAAGGCTGTGAGCTTAGCGTGAGAACTGAATGGAAGGTATTTCAAATGGGGCTGCACATATGGTAATTCCATCAATAGTTGCTCAAACTAAAGCAAGAAAAATATATCAAAAATACACAACCTGGTTCAGGTTGCCATACTTTTCCTTTTTTTTTTGAGCGGGGGAGAAGCCCGCGGCATTTAATTATGAAGATGTTAGACACTTGCTACACCCACGAGTGGTTAATTCCACCTAAAGCATCCAGAAGCTCGGTCAGCACGGGAAATACCACTGGGCCAAGATGCCCATCGAACTTGCCGTAGTGCTCTCCTTGGTGCTGGCCCCCAGCGTCGTGACTCCCATGGCCTCTGGGAACTTGCTGGCTTCACCTTCCATCCGCTGCCACCGCCGTCAGTTACTCGGCCTCTGTTGCCTTGTCTACCAACTCTTTTCAGCAGTGGCATCATCGCCTTGAGAGAGATTGAAGTAGTTTGCATTTTACGGAGAAGATGAAGCAGAGAAGGTGTAGTAGTTTCCATTTTAATAGAGAGATTGAAGCAGTTTGCATTTTATGGAGAAGATGAAGCAGAGAAGTTGTAGCAAATTCCATTATAACAAAGAAGTTGAGGCATTTTGTATTTTAGAGAGAAGATGAAGCAGTTGCAGTGTGGACAAAACTTGAAGCTCAGGGAGCACCACCGACGTGGTGGCAGAAGACCGCAGCATCGCCGGATCGATCGGTGACGAGCGCGAGGTCGCTGCCAACCGCGTCCTGTTGGCCAATGCGAGGGACGAGTTGGAGGAGATGTTTATCGGCCTCGGCAACACCACCGCCGGCGACCACCCGTTTGGCGGGATGCTGGCCGGCACCCACGACGACGAGGCCTCTGGCTCCGGCATCATCTACGTCTCCTCCGACGAGTAGTAGTTTATCTAGCTAATCTAATACTATGGGCCAGTTTTTTTGGCAGCTTAAAAAATAAGCCGCCTCCTCCCTAGCTTTTCCCATAAGCCGTCTCTTCTATTCACCGAGGCTTTTAAACTAGTTATGGGATAACTAATTTAGAAGTTTCGGGAAATTTAGTGGGCGGCTTATTTTTTTAAGCTGGGGAGAGGCAGCTTATTTTTTAAGCCACCCAAAAGAACTGGCCGATATATCTAGTAGTGGTAATACTAATTAAGCACTAGATGCAGTACTAAGGAATGCCAACCACCTATTGTATAATTAAACATTGCAATCTAGTTAAGTTAAAATTTCTGTGTGGGGTGTTGAAGTGTATATGTAGATTGCCTAGCCATTTCCATCAGTTCGGACTTTTGGTTGCGTCGACTAGTGCATGAAGTTTAACATGGTATCAAAGCCCAAGGGAGTTCAAGTCCTGGCTTTCGCAATTTATCCAAAAATTGCTGCTGCCCCCCTTTGTCCATGTATAGGTAGCCCTTTCTATCAGTTCGGCGTTGGCTAGTGCATGAAGCTTAACATGGTATCAGATGTAACACCCCCTCTCACTTGTGACGTGGAAAGTCAACACGTGAAGGTATGGCTCAAGAGGCCTGTACGTGGACAAAGGGGGGCGGCAGCAATTTTTGGATAAATTGCAAAAGCCAGGACTTGAACTCAAGACCTTGGACTCTGATACCATGTTAAGCTTCATGCAGTAGCCAACGCAACCAAAAGTCCGAATTGATGGAAAGGGCTAGACAATCTACATATACACTTCAACATGGGGGATTTGGGCTTTAGGAGATATAGGGGTTCTGAGCTCTAAACCTTAGTCGTTCGAAGTTTGGCGGTGGCCACAGCCACTACCAAACGCAGCACGACGACGAGCATCGACGAGCATGGCCTAGCACGGCGACGAGAATGGCCACACGCAGCAAGGGAACGAGACTGGACTGGACACGCCCACACACAACACGATGACGAGCATTGCCACATAACACGGGAACACGAAGCACAGCGAGCGCTCGAGGCTAGGCAGTGTGAGGAACGAGGCAGAGGAAATATATAGGATAGGTGTTAGAACAACACAGGTGGTTGCAAATCAAAAGCCACCACAAATACTTATGAACTGGAGGCGGTTCCAATTTTCTAACCGTCTCCTTCTCTTAATAGGCGGTTTTAAATTTCTAACCGCCTCAATCAGAGAGATAATCGTCTCCGCTGGATTATTACAGGTGGCTTCGTAACATGGGGACATAACTGCCTCCGGGGCCCGCTTCTAATGCTTGTTTTCTACTAGTGTATGTGACTCATCAAACGATGAAATCTCGACTCATTGCCACCAGATTCTTGTCCAACTCTTGATCCAACGATCCCGGGTTCCCACCGCCGCCTCCCACTGCGTCGGGCTTCCACCAACCGTTGCGCGTACTCCACTGTCGCCTCCAAGAGGCCACCCAACTAAGGAGACTGCGTCGGTGCTAGTCTGCTCGCCCCACATCACTTGAATTTTAGACTCATTTCTCTACAATTTTTAAATGTAAATGCTATATATTATGCCCATTGGGTATAGGATACCCGATTGGTATGGACATGGGTCAATTTGTGCCCATGGGTATTGAAGTGGGTGGGGATAGAAGATTTCTGTGGGTATGGGTCTGGGCAGAGGGGGTTGTACCCACCCTACCCTACCCTCCTCGAGTGAGAGTTCCACTCATGGGTGTGCAGTAAGGTCACTTATCTATCTTTACTAGAACATAACCATATTGATGAAAAAATGACAAAATTATTTAAAAAAAATTATAATGTATCAATATGGGTAGATCATATTTGATTGAATTTCTAGTTCCGTTCTCTCACATAGATCATCACACGCACTTTGGGAACGAACTGGCAGATATTTTGTATCGTGATTTAGGATAGCATACACATATCTGTGCAAAAAGTACTGACGCACTAACAACTGTAATGCTGTAGCTGTGAATAGCTTAATATTCACTTAATTAGCACATTTGGTGGTTTTCCCTCTTTAGGCAAAATGGCCCACTCACGGGCAATTCATTGATTACATAAACATGTTCGAGTACAAGGACTGAGCCCATAATTGTCATTACAAAGCATGTGCATGGAATATGTTCAGATTTTTTTAGGATGAATATGTTCAGAAATTACTACTTAATACTCATTCTAGCACTTGAAGCTAACCTTCAATTCCAATGTCCTTTAAACCATAAACCAACTTTTCAGGAGTAATTTAAATTGAATTGGTAGAGGAGCATGATCATCACTATTGTACATCAAAAATTAGGTAACCGGATGAAATGCCGATGATGCAATGGAGTACACAACTACACATACAAAAAACAAAATCTACTGAGCATGCAGATGTTTTGTTACCGCTTATATAGAGGTAAGAGGGTAAGAAGTAGGAGTTGTTCTCCTTCTTTGGGATGCTACTGTTCCCAGATTTGTGATGGACATTTGGGGAGGGCGTAGGCGTCTTGGAGCATCACGAAGAAGTACTCACTTGAACACTGCCAAACAAGCAAAAAAAAGTTAATTACATTGTAAATAGGAAAATTTGTAGACAATCAATACTTGCTCAGCTGCACCAACGATGCTCTGTTGGCCACGACGCTGATTTGCTGGCGAAGGCATGTGAAACGGGCGACATGGTGGCATACCTTTACGAATACGCCGCCCGGGATCTTGCACTGGGTGAATATGATGATGACCTACAATCTCCTCCGTGGTCAGCTCCCCACATGTCGCCCCCTCTGGACAGTGCAGTAGAAGCTCGCAATCGGGACGACGGCGGCCGCGGGCGCCGCCGCAGCGCCGATGAACGGAGACGTAGTTCGGGGACTGCGGCTGGATAACGCAGGGACCAGGCCAGAGTTTGAGTACATTAGACTGGGCCTTGTGGACCTTCGACCTGTACGGCCCGATGAGTACGACCCAGGTCAGGGTGGGCCGAGCGGGCCGCATCGGGACGGGTAAGTAATTCGCACTAACCTTTTTAATGTCAATTTCTCAAAGAAAAACCTTTTTAGTGTCAAAACAAACGTCGGCCTCATGGGAAGATTTAGCGGGCCCTGCCATCCGCTTTACTGAGCGATTAATCTAATCCGATATTTACTCAAAAATAAATAATCTAATCCGATATGCACTGGAAGACGGACATATTCCCTGCCTCAAGCTTTTGATATCCGAATCATACCACAGTTCGGCAGGAGACACCTATATATATTGGCTTTTCTAGCTTCTTGGTGGAATTTGCTCCCTGCCCGCTCCCTGTCCTGGATTCGAGAACTAAACTAGACAAGTCTAGCCATGGATTCTGTGGATCAAGATCGTCTCCTAGATGGGGCTATGATTGAAACGAGAAGAAGGTGGGGGTGGAGCCAGGAACAAATTGACGAGTTTCAGAGGGAAAGGACAAGAGATCGAGAAGAACTGCGCCAGGAACTGGCTGCAGAATTGCGTGAGAGGGAAAGCATGGAATATGAAATAAGACATAGGGACCGGGCCTCCGAGCCAGCCATGTTGGATCTGTTTGTTCCGGCAGTCGGCGAGACAAGGGAACAAATCTGCGCGGTGTGCCTTGAGGATTTCGTGGAAGGCGGAAAGAAGCTGAGGAGGATGCCCTGCTACCACTCCTTCCATCAGCGCTGCATCTTCGACTGGCTTCGCTTTAACCGTCGCTGCCCAGTGTGCCGCTTTGCGATGACCTCCGTCGAGGAGCAACGTGCCATTGACCGGGCACAAGGCGAGGCGACGGCGCCATGCGGTGATGGGCCGGAGGCAGCCAAGCGGCGGAGACTCGACCTGGCTGCGCCCAGTGAATTAGACTCCACACTTGTCACTTGTGATCTGAAGACGATGGCACTCGGCCCAGGACTTTCTCTCGCTTCTGATCTGAACTTGCCTTCAGTGCATTTGGCTACTGATTGCATAAATGGTACTCCAAGCAGCATGGTGATTCCGGAGATTAAGGCTAAGGTGGATTCTTTGGCGAAGTAAACATGAAGCATGAGAAGAGGGACCTCAACTTTGAGGCAAAATTGTTGCCGGTTTCCCTTCTCACTGTTACATTTGGTTAGAGCATCTTCAACAGATTAATAGTGTTATTCCCTTTAATCCATATTAATTAATGCACACTTCGTACGCCTTGCGTCAATTAAGTTGTACGAAGTGTGCATCAATAGGAGGGAGTATAGAAAAAGAGAGTTGATGTTTGTATTACTATATAGTCAATTTTTCGTTTAATCCGCCGAATCGCTCATGTAAGAAAATAGACCACAAGCCATCCTTTATCTATTTTTTAAGAAAGTAACAATAAATAGCTCACAGTTTCCTTGACCCTCCTTTTCTTCTGTGCTTGGCATGATTCATGTAAGATTTGCACTCGTCGTCTACTTCTTTTCTCCAGGATTAGGTCCTGGGTCATTATATAAGAATTCAAAGATAAAGAGCGAAACAAAGAATATCACTACTGTATAAACAAAAACTTTGAGAGTAAGCATTACATAATCGCCAAGATTTTTTCTCCTTTCTCATCCCACTTTAAAAAAACAAAGAAAACTCTCAGCAAAAAAAATCACAAACACAAACAAAAACCCACCTTCCCACGCGCCTTAATCCTCCACATTTCCTGCCCTACCGCTCGAAGCGCCCAAGCGCCGTCGCCTCTACCCTGTAGCCTCTTCCTTCTCCCTCTCTGGCCTAGTTGTGCTCGCTTTCACCTGTATAGCCTCCGCCGCCAACCTTCCACATCCCTTGTTCCTTTTTGTCACTCTCTTCCCAATATACCCACACAGGGGTAGGGCCGCAATCGTAGGATGCCCCCATCATCTCCGCATCGCGTCGTACCACATACGCCAGGTATCAAGGACTCCAAGAACTCGGTCGGACCCCCCACCGTCCAGTTCGGCGTCTCAGAGCCCGTAACGTCTATTGTCGCCTCCGTTGCAGCAGGTGTCTCTACCCCGTCACTGCGCAGATCATGTGGATCTCGTCGATGTCATCATCCGGTGCTCATAGTCTTGAACTCCACTACATGACGCTACACTGGCGACACCAAGTCCATCAAGAAGATCCTCCTCGCTAACAATGCCCACGGGATGTACCACGACTGTGGCCTATCCATCGTCGCCTACGTTGTCAAAGTGCGCTATGGTGGGCGTCATGCGATGTGGCGCATCACGGGCCGCGTCTATTTCATGAGCTACCCTGCCCTCATGGTCATGCCGAAGCATGCCAGTACAGCCGTGATCATGACTATAACCTTGGACACAATCAAGACACACCTCCAGTTCATGGAAACCGATGCGACTACGACGCAGCTCACTGCTACACACATGGACAACACGGGCCCTCATCACTAACACGCCACTGGCCAGTCATCACTGATGAGCATTATCACTGACTGGCCACCTCGGGCGTGTCAGTTATTAGCTCTTTGGGGCTCGACAACATGCTTATCACAGACCGGTCTAAAAATGACATCTCGATGACATTGTGTTCCTGAGGAAAAAATAGACCAATATTTGTCATTGACCAGCTAGTTTATTTGATCCATCTGAGTTCATCTATTAAATTGGACCCTTCGTGTTTCCCACCGTGAGTGTTGTTGTGTACTCGGGTTGTTATATCCATCGCATACTACCCATCTCCAATGCAAACCCTCCTCGCGCCGCCAGTGGCGGAGGACGAAAATAAATTAAGTTGGGGCGAACTATAAAACACAAAAAAGTTTGATGCAAAACAAAACTAGTTCTATACATATTAACAATGAACATAATTACTTCTATGTGATGTAAATGGAAAGTACCAAATATAATGGAAGTGCAAACATATTTACATAGAAACAACCTAATTATTTTAAACCGTCACGGGGACGGGGACGGGGGGGGGGGGGGGGGGGACTCCCTACCTGAATATATTTCAAAAAGGCACCAGAGTTTCAGAGTTTACAAGTTGCGATATGATAGGAACTCACGCCACATACTGGAGTGGCCTTTTAACGTCTCAGACTTGAAATGGTGTGACAAATAAATCATCAAGGATAGCAGCTATATAACTGTTTGCATCAATCTTTAAATCTTGGAAGACTTACTTGTTCCTTGCATCCCAAATCTTCCACAAAATAAGAAGTATCATGAAGGGGCAGACAGAGTTGGGCAGGACGTGCGGCATGGGAGTGGAGAAGAGATCCGCGGAGAATGTGGAATGCGGCCGTATACCCGTTGTCTGTCAAATCCTGCGAGCAGCCGGGCATGAGAAAAATAGGTGGTCTTGGTCCTCCATTGCTTGATTGCATCTTGGGCAAACGTCTGAATCCAAAATGGTCTTCTTGTGCAGGTTCTTCCATGTGTTCAAACGATCAAGGTAGAAAAGCCAACCAAAGATCATAACTTGTTTTAAAATCTTGATTCCTAGATTTCAGCAACTAGAGGGTCTGTGAGCTGGTCAAAAAGAGATGCATAAGCTCCACGAGTGAAGAAGGCATCCCCATTAAGCAACCGCCGAGCGTCCGGGACTTGGGAGGGAGCAACATGTTGGAAATATGCCCTAGAGGCAATAATAAAATTGTTATTATTATATTTCTTTGTTCATGATAATTGTCTATTGTTCATGCTATAATTGTATTATCCGAAAATCGTAATACATGTGTGAATACATAGACCACAACAAGTCCCTAGTGAGCCTCTAGTTGACTAGCTCGTTGATCAACAGATAGTCATGGTTTCCTGACTATGGACATTGGATGTCATTGATAACGGGATCACATCATTAGGAGAATGATGTGATGGACAAGACCCAATCCTAAGCATAGCACAAAGATCGTGTAGTTCGTTTCGCTAGAGCTTTTCCAAATGTCAAGTATCATTTCCTTAGACCATGAGATTGTGCAACTCCCGGATACCGTAGGAGTGCTTTGGGTGTGCCAAACGTCACAACGTAACTGGGTGACTATAAAGGTGCACTACGGGTATCTCCGAAAGTGTCTGTTGGGTTGGCACGAATCGAGACTGAGATTTGTCACTCCGTATGACGGAGAGGTATCTTTGGGCCCACTCGGTAATGCATCATCATAATGAGCTCAATGTGACCAAGTGTCTGGTCACGGGATCATGCATTACGGTACGAGTAAAGTGACTTGTCGGTAATGAGATTGAACGAGGTATTGGGATACCGACGATCGAGTCTCGGGCAAGTAACGTACCGATTGACAAAGGGAATTGTATAAGGGATTGATTGAATCCTCGACATCGTGGTTCATCCGATGAGATAATCGAGGAGCATGTGGGAGCTAACATGGGTATCCAGATCCCGCTGTTGGTTATTGACCGGAGAGGCGTCTCGGTCATATCTGCATGTCTCCCGAACCCGTAGGGTCTACACATTTAAGGTTCGGTGACGCTAGGGTTGAAGAGATATTAGTATGTAGTAACCCGAAAGTTGTTCGGAGTCCCGGATGAGATCCCGGACGTCACGAGGAGTTCCGGAATGGTCCGGAGGTAAAGATTCATATATAGGAAGTCAAGTTTCGGCCATCGGGAAAGTTTCGGGGGTCACCGGTATTGTATCGGGACCACCGGAAGGGTCCCGGGGGTCCACCGAGTGGGGCCACCTATCCCGGAGGGCTCCACGGGCTGAAGTGGGGAGGGGAACCAGCCCCTGGTGGGCTGGTGCGCCCCCCTAGGGCCTCTCCCTGCGCCTAGGGCAGGAAACCCTAGGGGTGGGGGGCGCCTCCCTTGGCTTGGGGGGCAAGCCACCCCCTTGGCCGCCGCCCCCCCTTGGAGATCCCATCTCCTAGGGCCGGCGCCCCCCAGGGGCCTATATAAAGAGGGGGGAGGGAGGGCAGCCATACCCCAAGTCTCTGGCGCCTCCCTCCCCCCTGCAACACCTCTCCCTCTCGCAAGTGCTTGGCGAAGCCCTGCCGAGATCGCTGCTGCATCCACCACCACACCGTCGTGCTGCTGGATCTTCATCAACCTCTCCTTCCCCCTTGCTGGATCAAGAAGGAGGAGACGTCTTCCCAACCATACGTGTGTTGAACGCAGAGGTGCCGTCCGTTCGGCGCTAGGATCTCCGGTGATTTGGATCACGACGAGTACGACTCCCTCAACCCCGTTCTCTTGAACGCTTCCGCACGCGATCTACAAGGGTATGTAGATGCACTCCTCTCTCTCGTTGCTAGATGACTCCATAGATTGATCTTGGTGAAGCGTAGAATTTTTTTATTTTCTGCAACGTTCCCCAACAGTGGTATCAGAGCTAGGTTTATGCGTAGTTACTATGCACGAGTAGAACACAAATTTGTTGTGGGCGTAGATGTTGTCAATTTACTTGCCACTACTAGTCTTATCTTGCTTCGGCGGCATCGTGGGATGAAGCGGCCCGGACCGACCTTACACGTACGCTTACGTGAGACAGGTTCCACCGACTGACATGCACTAGTTGCATAAGGTGGCTAGCGGGTGTCTGTCTCTCCCACTTTAGTTGGAGCGGATTAGATGAAAAGGGTCCTTATGAAGGGTAAATGAAATTGGCATATCACGTTGTGGTTTTACGTAGGTAAGAAACGTTCTTGCTAGAAACCTATAGAAGCCACGTAAAAACTTGCAACAACAATTAGAGGATGTCTAACTTGTTTTTGCAGCAAGTGCTTTGTGATGTGATATGGCCAAAGGATGTGATGAATGATATATGTGATGTATGAGATGATGATGTTCTTGTAATAGGAATCACGACTTGCATGTCGATGAGTATGACAACCGACAGGAGCCATAGGAGTTGTCTTTATTTTTTGTATGACCTGCGTGTCATTGAAGAACGCCATGTAAATTACTTTACTTTATTGCTAAACGCGTTAGCCATAGAAGTAGAAGTAGTCGTTGGCGTGACAACTTCATGAAGACACGATGATGGAGATCATGGTGTCATGCCGATGACGAAGATGATCATGGCGCCCCGAAGATGGAGATCAAAGGAGCAATATGATATTGGCCATATCATGTCACTATTTGATTGCATGTGATGTTTATCATGTTTTACATCTTATTTGCTTAGAACGACGGAAGCTTAAATAAGATGATCCCTCGTAATGATTTCAAGAAAAGTGTTCCCCCTAACTGTGCACCGTTGCGAAGGTTCGTTGTTTCGAAGCACCACGTGATGATCGGGTGTGATAGATCCTAACGTTCGAATACAACGGGTGTAAGCCAGATTTACACACGCAATACACTTAGGTTGACTTGACGAGCCTAGCATGTACAGACATGGCCTCGGAACACGGAAGACCGAAAGGTCGAGCATGAGTCGTATAGAAGATACGATCAACATGAAGATGTTCACCGATGATGACTAGTTCGTCTCACGTGATGATCGGACAAGGGCTAGTTGACTCGGATCATGTTTCACTTAGATGACTAGAGGGATGTCTGTCTAAGTGGGAGTTCATTGAATAATTTGATTAGATGAACTTAATTATCATGAACTTAGTCTAAAAACCTTTGCAAAATGTCTTGTAGATCAAATGGCCAACACTCATGTCCACCTCAACTTCAACGCGTTCCTAGAGAAAACCAAGCTGAAAGATGATGGCAGCAACTATACAGACTGGGTCCGGAACCTGAGGATCATCCTCATAGCTGCAAAGAAAGATTATGTCCTAGAAGCACCGCTAGGTGAAGCACCCATCCCAGAGAACCAAGACGTTATGAACTCTTGGCAGTCTCGTGCTGATGATTACTCCCTCGTTCAGTGCGGCATGCTTTATAGCTTAGAACCGGGGCTCCAAAAGCGTTTTGAGTGACACGGAGCATATGAGATGTTCGAAGAGCTGAAAATGGTTTTCCAAGCTCATGCCCGGGTCGAGAGATATGAAGTCTCCGACAAGTTCTTCAGCTATAAGATGGAGGAAAATAGTTCTGTCAGTGAGCACATACTCAAGATGTCTGGGTTGCACAACCGCTTGACTCAGCTGGGAGTTAATCTCCCGGATGACGCGGTTATTGACAGAATCCTTCAGTCGCTCCCACCGAGCTACAAGAGCTTTGTGATGAACTTCAATATGCAGGGGATGGAAAAGACCATTCCTGAGGTATATTCAATGCTGAAATCAGCAGAGGTAGAGATCAAAAAGGAACATCAAGTGTTGATGGTGAATAAAACCACTAAGTTCAAGAAAGGCAAGGGTAAGAAGAACTTCAAGAAGGATGGCAAGGGAGTTGCCGCGCCCGGTAAGCCAGTTGGCGGGAAGAAGTCAAACAATGGACCCAAGCCTGAAACTGAGTGCTTTTATTGCAAGGGAAGTGGTCACTGGAAGCGGAACTGCCCCAAGTACTTAGCGGACAAGAAGGCCGGCAAAACCAAAGGTATATGTGATATACATGTAATTGATGTATACCTTACCAGTGCTCGTAGTAGCTCCTGGGTATTTGATACCGGTGCGGTTGCTCATATTTGTAACTCAAAGCAGGAGCTATGGAATAAGCGAAGACTGGCGAAGGACGAGGTGACGATGTGCGTCGGGAATGGTTCCAAGGTCGATGTGATCGCCGTCGGCACGCTACCTCTACATTTACCTACGGGATTAGTTTTAAACCTCAATAATTGTTATTTAGTGCCAGCTTTGAGCATGAACATTGTATCTGGATCTCGTTTAATGCGAGATGGCTACTCATTTAAATCTGAGAATAATGGTTGTTCTATTTATAAGAGAGATATGTTTTATGGTCATGCCCCGCTGGTCAATGGTTTATTCTTAATGAATCTCAAGCGTAATGTTACACATATTCATAGTGTGAATACCAAAAGATGTAAAGTTGATAACGATAGTCCCACATACTTGTGGCACTGTCGCCTTGGTCACATTGGTGTCAAGCGCATGAAGTGTTGGGGAACGTAGTAATTTCAAAAAATTTCCTACGCACACGCAAGATCATGGTGATGCATAGCAACGAGAGGGGAGAGTGTTGTCTACATACCCTCGTAGACCGAAGTGGAAGCGTTGACGCAACGTAGAGGAAGTAGTCGTACGTCTTCCCGGTCCAACCGATCCAAGCACCGTTACTCCGGCACCTCCGAGTTCTTGACACACGTACAGCTCGATGACGCACCCCGGGCTCCGATCCAGCAAAGCTTCGGGGAGGAGTTCCGTCAGCACGACGGCGTGGTGACAATCTTGATGTTCAACCGTCGCAGGGCTTCGCCTAAGCACCGCTACAATATGACCGAGGTGTAATATCGTGGAGGGGGGCACCGCACACGGCTAAGGAACGATCACGAAGATCAACTTGTGTGTCCTAGGGTGCCCCCCTGCCCCCGTATATAAAGGAGCCAAGGGGAGGGGGCGGCCAGCCAAGGAGGGGCGCGCCAGGGGGGAGTCCTACTCCCACCGGGAGTAGGACTCCCTTTCTTTCCTAGTTGGAGAAGGAGAAGGGGGAAAGAGGAGGAAGAGGGGAAGGAAAGGGGGGGGCGCCGCCCCCCTTCCCTTGTCCTATTCGGACTAGGAAGGTGAGGGGCGCGGCGCCACCTCCTAACTCCTTCTCTCTTCTCCCTCAAGGCCCATGTAGGCCCAATAACCCCCCGGGGGGGTTCCGGTAACCCCCCGGTACTCCGGTAAAATGCCGATTTCACCCGGAACGATTCCGATGTCCAAATATAGGCTTCCAATATATCGATCTTTATGTCTCGACCATTTCGAGACTCCTCATCATGTCCGTGATCACATCCGGAACTCCGAACAACCTTCGGTACATCAAAATACATAAACTCATAAAGAAACTGTCATCGTAACTTTAAGCGTGCGGACCCTACGGTTCGAGAAAAATGTAGACATGACCGAGACACGTCTCCAGTCAATAACCAATAGCGGGACCTGGATGCCCATATTGGTTCCTACATATTATACGAAGATCTTTATCGGTCAGACCGCATAACAACATACATTGTTCCCTTTGTCATCGGTATGTTACTTGCCCGAGATTCGATCGTCGATATCCAATACCTAGTTCAATCTCGTTACCGGCAAGTCTCTTTACTCGTTCCGTAATACATCATCTCGCAACTAACTCATTAGTTGCAATGCTTGCAAGGCTTAAGTGATGTGCATTACTGAGAGGGCCCAGAGATACCTCTCCGACATTCGGAGTGACAAATCCTAATCTCGAAATATGCCAACCCAACAAGTACCTTTGGAGACACCTGTAGAGCACCTTTATAATCACCCAGTTATGTTGTGACGTTTGGTAGCACACAAAGTGTTCCTCCGGTAAACGGGAGTTGCATAATCTCATAGTCATAGGAACATGTATAAGTCATGAAGAAAGCAATAGCAACATACTGAACGATCGGGTGCTAAGCTAACGGAATGGGTCATGTCAATCAGATCATTCAACTAATGATGTGATCCCGTTAATCAAATAACAACTCTTTGTCCATGGTTAGGAAACATAACCATCTTTGATTAACAAGCTAGTCAAGTAGAGGCATACTAGTGGCAATCTGTTTGTCCATATATTCACACGTGTATTATGTTTCCGGTTAATACAATTCTAGCATGAATAATAAACATTTATCATGATATAAGGAAATAAATAATAACTTTATTATTGCCTCTAGGGCATATTTCCTTCAGACTCCCACTTGCACTAGTCAATAATCTAGTTCACATCGCCATGTGATTTAACACCAATATTCACATCTGTATGTGATTAATACCCATAGTTCACATCGTCATGTGATCAATACCCCAAGGGTTTACTAGAGTCAATAATCTAGTTCACATCGCTATGTGATTAACACCCAAAGAGTACTAAGGTATGATCATGTTTTGCTCGTGAGAGAAGTTTAGTCAACGGGTCTGTCACATTCAGAGCCGTATGTATTTTGCAAATATTCTATGTCTATAATGCTCTGCACGGAGCTACTCTAGCTAATTGCTCCCACTTTCAATATGTATCCAGATTAAGACTTAGAGTCATCTGGATCAGTGCCAAAACTTGTATCGACGTAACCCTTTACGACGATCCTTTTGTCACCTCCATAATTGAGAAACATATCCTTATTCTACTAAGGATAATGTTTGACCGCTGTCCAGTGATCTACTCCTAGATCACTATTGTACTCCCTTGCCAAACTCAGTGGTAGGGTATGCAATAGATCTGGTACACAGCATGGCACACTTTATAGAACCTATGGCCAAGGCATAGGGAATGACGTTCATTCTCTTTCTATCTTCTGCCATGGTCTGGCTTTGAGTCTTACTCAATTTCACACCTTGTAACACAGGCAAGAACTCTTTCTTTGACTATTCCATTTTGAACTACTTCAAAATCTTGTCAAGGTATGTATTCATTGAAAAACTTATCAAGTGTCTTGATCTATCTCTATAGATCTTGATGCTCAATGTGTAAGCAGCTTCACCGAGGTTTTTCTTTGAAAAACTCCTTTCAAACACTCCTTTATGCTTTGCAGAATAATTCTACATTATTTCCGATCAACAATATGTCATTCACATATACTTATCAGAAATGCTGTAGTGCTCCCACTCACTTTCTTGTAAATACAGGCTTCACCGTAAGTCTGTACAAAACTATATGCTTTGATCAACTCATCAAAGCGTATATTCCAACTTCGAGATGCTTGCACCAGTCCATAGATGGATTCCTGGAGCTTGCATATTTTGTTAGTACCTTTAGGATTGACAAAACCTTCTGGTTGCATCATATACAACTCTTCTTTAAGAAAACCATTAAGGAATGCAGTTTTGACATCCATTTGCCAGATTTCATAAATTGTGGCAATTGCTAACATGATTCAGACAGACTTAAGCATCACTATAGTTGAGAAAATCTCATTGTAGTCAACACCTTGAACTTGTCAAAAAACCTTTTTGCGACAAGTCGAGCTTTGTAGATAGTAACACTACTATCAACGTCTGTCTTCCTCTTGAAGATCCATTTATACAATATGGCTTGCCGATCATCGGGCAACTCCACCAAAGTCCACACTTTGTTCTCATACATGGATCCTATCTCAGATTTCATGACCTCCAGCCATTTTGCGGAATCTGGGCTCATCATCGCTTCCTCATAGTTCGTAGGTTTATCATGGTCTAGTAACATGACTTTCAGAACAGGATTACCGTACCTCTCTGGTGCGGACCGTACTCTGGAAGACCTACGAGGTTCTATAGTAACTTGATCTGAAGTTTCATGATCATCATCATTAGCTTCCTCACTAATTGGTGTAGGAATCACTGGAACTGATTTCAGTGATGAACTATTTTCCAATTCGGGAGAAGGTACAGTTACCTCATCAAGTTCTACTTTCCTCCCACTCACTTCTTTCGAGAGAAACTCCTTCTCTAGAAAGGATCCATTTTTAGCAACGAATGTCTTGCCTTCGGATCTGTGATAGAAGGTGTACCCAACTGTCTCCTTTGGGTATCCTATGAAGACACATTTCTCCGATTTGGGTTCGAGCTTATCAGGTTGAAGCTTTTTCACATAAGCATCGCAGCCCCAAACTTTAAGAAACGACAGCTTAGGTTTACTGCTAAACCATAGTTCATATGGTGTCGTCTCAACGGATTTAGATGGTGCCCTATTAAACGTGAATGCAGTTGTCTCTAATGCATAACCCCAAAACGATAGTGGTAAACTGATAAGATACATCATAGATCGTACCATATCTAGTAAAGTACGATTACGATGTTCGGACACACCATTACATTGTGGTGTTCCAGGTGGCGTGAGCTGTGAAACTATTCCACATTGTTTTATATGAAGGCCAAACTCATAACTCAAATATTCTCCTCCATGACCAGATCGTAGAAACTTTATTTTCTTGTTATGATGATTCTCCACTTTACTCTGAAATTCTTTGAACTTTTCAACTATTTCAGACTTTCTGTTTCATTAAGTAGATATACGCATATCTGCTCAAATCATCTGTGAAGGTTAGAAAATAATGATACTTGCCATGAGCCTTCATACTCATTGGTCTGCATACATCAGTATGTATTATTTCCAACAAGTCAGTAGCTCATTCCATTGTTCCGAAGAACGGAGTTTTAGTCATCTTGCCCAAAAGGCACGGTTCGCAAGTATCAAATGATTCATAACCAAGTGATTCCGAAAATCCATCTTTATGGAGTTTCTTCATGTGCTTTACACCGATATGACCCAAACGGCAGTGCCACAAATAAGTTGCACTATCATTATTAACTTTGCATCTTTTGGCATCAATATTATGAATATGTGTATCACTACGATCGAGATCCAATAAACTATTTTCATTGGGTGTATGACCATTGAAGGTTTTATTCATGTAAACAGAACAACAATTATTCTCTGACTTTAAATGAATAACCGTATTGCAATAAACATGATCAAATCATATTCATGCTCAACGCAAACGCTAAATAACATTTATTTAGGTTTAACACTTATCCCGAAAGTTCAGGGAGTGTACGATGATGATCATATCAATCTTGGAACTACTTCCAACACTCATCGTCACTTCCCCTTCAACTAGTCTCTGTTTATTCTGTAACTCCTGTTTTGAGTTACTAATCTTAGCAACTGAACAAGTATCAAATACTCAGGGGCTACTATAAACACTAGCTAGGCACACATCAATAACCTGTATATCAAATATACCCCTGTTCACTTTGCCATCCTTCTTATCCACCAAATATTTAGGGCATTTCCGCTTCCAGTGACCATTTCCTTTGCAGTGTAAGCACTCAGTTTCAGGCTTTGGTCCAGCTTTGGTCTTCTTCATGGGAGTGACAACTTGCTTGCCATTCTACTTGAAGTTTCCCTTTCTTTCCCTTTGCCCTTTTCTTGAAACTAGTGGTCTTGTCAATCATCAACACTTGATGCTCTTTCTTGATTTCTACCCTCGTTGATTTCAACATCAAGAAGAGCTCGGGAATCGTTTTCATCATCCCTTGCATACTATAATTCATCTCGAAGTTCTAGTAACTTAGTGATGGTGACTAGAGAATTCTGTCAATCACTATCTTATCTGGAAGATTAACTCCCACTTGATTCAAGCGATTGAAGTATCCAGACAATCTGAGCACATGCTCACTAGTTGAGCAATTCTCCTCCATCTTTTAGCTATAGAACTTGTTGGAGACTTTATATCTCTCAACTCGGGTATTTGCTTGAAATATTAACTTCAATTCCTGGAACATCTCATATGGTCCATGATGTTCAAAACATCTTTGAAGTCCCGATTCTAAGCCATAAAGCATGGTGCACAAAACTATCAAGTAGTCATCATATTGAGCTAGCCAAACGTTCATAACGTCTGCATCTGCTCCTGCAATAGGTCTGTCACCTAGCGGTGCATTAAGGACATAATTCTTCTGTGCAGCAATGAGGATAAACCTCGGATCACGGATCCAATCCGCATCATTGCTACTAACATTTTTCAACACAATTTTCTCTAGGAACATATCAAAATAAACATATGAAAGCAACAACGCAAGCTATTGATCTTACAGCATAATTTGCAAAATACTACCAGGACTAAGTTCATGATAAATTTAAGTTCAATTAATCATATTACTTAAGAACTCCCACTTAGGCAGACATCTCTCTAGTCATATAAGTGATCACGTGATCCAAATCAACTAAACCATAACCGATCATCACGTGAGATGGAGTAGTTTTCAATGGTGAACATCACTATGTTGATCATATCTACTATATGATTCACGCTCGACCTTTCGGTCTCCGTGCTCCGAGGCCATATCTGCATATGCTAGGCTCGTCAAGTTTGACCTGAGTATTCCGCGTGTGCAAAATTGGCTTGCACCCGTTGTAGATGGACGTAGAGCTTATCACACCCGATCATCACGTGGTGTTTGGGCACGACGAACTTTGGCAACGGTGCATACGTAGGGAGAACACTTCTTGATAATTTTTAGTGAGAGATCATCTTAAAATGCTACCGTCAATCAAAGCAAGATAAGATGTATAACAGATAAACATCATATGCAATCAAAATATGTGACATGATATGGCCATGATCATCTTGCGCCTTTGATCTCCATCTCCAAAGTACTGTCATGATCTCTATCGTTACCGGCACGACACCATGATCTTCATCATCTTGATCCATATCAATGTGTCGTCACATGGTCGTCTCGCCAACTATTGCTCTTGCAACTATTGCTATCGCATAGCGATAAAGTAAAGCAATTATTTGACACTTGCATCTTATGCAACAAAGAGACAACCATAGGGCTTCTGCCAGTTGCCAATAACTTCAACAAAACATGATCATCTCATACAACAAATTATATCTCATCACGTATTGACCATATCACATCACAACATGCCCTGGAAAAACAAGTTAGACGTCCTCTACTTTGTTGTTGCAAATTTTACGTGGCTGCTACGGGATTTGCAAGAACCGTTCTTACCTACGCATCAAAACCACAACGATAGTTCGTCCAGTTAGTGCTGTTTTAACATTCGCAAGGACCAGGTGTAGCCACACTCGGTTCAACTAAAGTTGGAGAAACTGACACCCGCTAGCCACCTATGTGCAAAGCACGGCGGTAGAACCAGTCTCGCGTAAGCATATGCGTAATGTCGGTCCGGGCCGCTTCATCCAACAATGCCGCCGAACCAAAGTATGACATGCTGGTAAGCAGTATGACTTGTATCGCCCACAACTCACTTGTGTTCTACTCGTGCATATAACATCAAACCATAAAACCTAGGCTCGGATGCCACTGTTGGGGAACGTAGTAATTTCAAAAAATTTCCTACGCACACGCAAGATCATGGTGATGCATAGCAACGAGAGGGGAGAGTGTTGTCTCCGTACCCTCATAGACCGAAGCGGAAGCGTTGACGCAACATAGAGGAAGTAGTCGTACGTCTTCCCGGTCCAACCGATCCAAGCACCGTTACTCCGGCACCTCCGAGTTCTTGACACACGTACAGCTCGATGACGCACCCCGGGCTCCGATCCAGCAAAGCTTCGGGGAGGAGTTCCGTCAGCACGACGGCGTGGTGACGATCTTGATGTTCAACCGTCGCAGGGCTTCGCCTAAGCACCGCTACAATATGACCGAGGTGTAATATCGTGGAGGGGGGCACCGCACACGGCTAAGGAACGATCACGAAGATCAACTTGTGTGTCCTAGGGTGCCCCCTGCCCCCGTATATAAAAGAGCCAAGGGGAGGGGGCGGCCGGCCAAGGAGGGGCGCGCCAGGGGGGAGTCCTACTCCCACCGGGAGTAGGACTCCCTTTCTTTCCTAGTTGGAGAAGGAGAAGGGGGGAAAGAGGAGGAAGAGGGGAAGGAAAGGGGGGGCGCCGCCCCCCTTCCCTTGTCCTATTCAGACTAGGAAGGGGAGGGGCGCGCGGATACCTCCTGCCTCGTTCTCTCTTCTCCCTCAAGGCCCATGTAGGCCCAATAACCCCCCGGTACTCCGGTAAAATGCCGATTTCACCCGGAACAATTCCGATGTCCAAATATAGGCTTCCAATATATCGATCTTTATGTCTCGACCATTTCGAGACTCCTCGTCATGTCCGTGATCACATCCGGAACTCTGAACAACCTTCGGTACATCAAAATACATAAACTCATAAAGAAACTGTCATCGTAACTTTAAGCGTGCGGACCCTACGGTTCGAGAAAAATGTAGACATGACCGAGACACGTCTCCGGTCAATAACCAATAGCGGGACCTGGATGCCCATATTGGTTCCTACATATTCTACGAAGATCTTTATCGGTCAGACCGCATAACAACATACGTTGTTCCCTTTGTCATCGGTATGTTACTTGCCCGAGATTCGATCGTTGGTATCCAATACCTAGTTCAATCACGTTACCGGCAAGTCTCTTTACTCGTTCCGTAATACATCATCTCGCAACTAACTCATTAGTTGCAATGCTTGCAAGGCTTAAGTGATGTGCATTACCGATAGGGCCCAGAGATACCTCTCCGACATTCGGAGTGACAAATCCTAATCTCGAAATACGCCAACCCAACAAGTACCTTTGGAGACACCTGTAGAGCACCTTTATAATCACCCAGTTACGTTGTGGCGTTTGGTAGCACACAAAGTGTTCCTCCGGTAAATGGGAGTTGCATAATCTCATAGTCATAGGAACATGTATAAGTCATGAAGAAAGCAATAACAACATACTAAACGATCGGGTGCTAAGCTAACGGAATGGGTCATGTCAATCAGATCATTCAACTAATGATGTGATCCCGTTAATCAAATAACAACTCTTTGTCCATGGTTAGGAAACATAACCATCTTTGATTAACAAGCTAGTCAAGTAGAGGCATACTAGTGACACTTTGTTTGTCTATATATTCACACATGTATTATGTTTCCGGTTAATACAATTCTAGCATGAATAATAAACATTTATCATGATATAAGGAAATAAATAATAACTTTATTATTGCCTCTAGGTCATATTTCCTTCATGAAGAAGCTCCATGCTGATGGACTTTTAGAGTCTCTCGATTATGAATCATTTGACACATGCGAACCATGCCTCATGGGCAAAATGACCAAGACTCCGTTCTCCGGAACAATGGAGCGAGCAACCAACTTATTGGAAATCATACATACTGATGTGTGCGGTCCAATGAGCGTCAAGGCTCGCGGAGGCTATCGTTATGTTCTCACCCTCACTGATGACTTGAGTAGATATGGGTATGTCTACTTGATGAAACACAAGTCTGAGACCTTTGAAAAGTTCAAGGAATTTCAGAATGAGGTAGAGAATCAACGTGACCGAAAGATAAAGTTCTTACGATCAGATCGTGGGGGAGTATATTTAAGTCACGAATTTGGTACGCACTTAAGGAAATGTGGAATCGTTTCACAATTCACGCCGCCTGAAACACCTCTGCAAAATGGTGTGTCCGAATGTCGTAATCGCACTCTATTGGATATGGTGCGATCTACGATGTCACTTACCGATTTACCGCTATCATTTTGGGGATACGCTCTAGAGACAGCTACATTCACTTTAAATAGGGCACCGTCTAAATCCGTTGAGACGACACCGTATATAATTATGGTTTGGAAAGAAACCTAAGCTGTCGTTTCTAAAAGTTTGGGGATGCGATGCTTATGTCAAGAAACTTCAACCTGAAAAGCTCGAACCCAAGTCGGAAAAATGCGTCTTCATAGGATACCCTAAGGAAACCATTGGGTATACCTTCTACTTAAGATCCGAGGGCAAGATCTTTGTTGCCAAGAGCGGGTCCTTTCTGGAGAAAGAATTTCTCTCGAGATAAGTAAGTGGGAGGAAAGTGGAACTTGATGAAGTACTACCTCTTGAACCGATAAGTAGCGCAGCTCAGGAAGATGTGCCTATGGTGC
Source organism: Triticum timopheevii (assembly GCA_963921465.1). Classification (NCBI taxonomy): domain Eukaryota; kingdom Viridiplantae; phylum Streptophyta; class Magnoliopsida; order Poales; family Poaceae; genus Triticum; species Triticum timopheevii. The sequence goes on from OY997270.1 coordinate 115,755,393, forward strand.
CTGCACCAACTAGAGAGGAAACTAATGATGATGATCAAGGTACTTCGGATCAAGTTACTACTGAACTTCATAGGTCCACGAGGACACGTTCCACACCAGAGTGGTATGGCAACCCTATCCTGGAAATCATGTTGTTAGACAACGGTGAACCTTCGAACTATGAAGAAGCGATGGCGGGCCCAGATTTCAACAAATGGCTTGAAGCCATGCAATCCGAGATAGGATACCTGTATGAAAACAAAGTATGGACTTTGGCAGACTTGCCCGATGATCGGCGAGCGATAGAAAACAAATGGATCTTTAAGAAGAAGACGGACGCGGATGGTAATGTTACCATCTATAAAGCTCGACTTGTCGCTAAGGGTTATCGACAAGTTCAAGGGGTTGACTACAATGAGACTTTCTCACCCGTAGCGAAGCCGAAGTCCGTCCGAATCATGTTAGCAATTGCCGCATACTATGATTATGAGATATGGCAAATGGACGTCAAAACGGCATTTCTTAACGGCTATCTTAAGGAAGAACTGTATATGATGCAGCCGGAAGGTTTTGTCGATCCTAAGAATGCTAACAAAGTATGCAAGCTCCAGCGCTCCATTTATGGGCTGGTGCAAGCATCTCGGAGTTGGAACATTCGCTTTAATGAAATGATGATGCGGAGCATCCTTCCATCATCCCCATGGACTCTACATCGACACATCCAACCCCACGAGGATGCATGACAAGAGCTAGAGCACGTTCTCTCGAAACCGAGGTGAACTCCTTCCTACTAGACTTGCATGTGAATACGAATGGAACAAGTTTACTACCTCACCAAGATATGCTATGCCTCCTTAGGTATGAAGTGGAACATCACCAAGAAGCTCAGGAGCATCCCCAAGGAGAAGGAGAACCACCCCAAGGCCGTACGAATCAAGACGGAGTGCAACAGCAGCAACACAGGAAGTCCCAGGTGACCCCGTGCGCACGGGTCCCCGAGACCCCGTGCCCACGGGCTACACAGGAAACAGGCGCTGGAGCACTCCATGCGCACGGGCCTGTACCGTGCCCACGGGCCCAACTTACCCCGTGCGCACGGGCTTCCCAGGATGGCCGGCTGAGATTGCATCTTCGGCTCCCCTTCTTATCCTTCGACCCCAAGGCTATATATTTCGTACCTAGGACCATGTTTAGGATTAGCAAAGTATTAAATGAGATCTTGGTGAGCTTTGCTCCATTACCTTCCATCTTTGAGGATCAAGACCCCATAGGGAAGAATCCTTACGGATTTCAAGACCTCCATTGGGAGAAGACTACCTTCAAGACCCCGCTTCCTTTGGATTTGGGATGAACTTTGCCATTGTATCTTTCCTTTGATTGTGTTTGTGACTTGTGGATCTTGTGTTGTTACTCTAGTGGATGTGTAATCGGGAATTGTTGGAGTGATTATCTCTTGTGTTCATCTTTGTGTTCTTGTTGTTCTTGTGGTTTCTCTCCTTTTCCCCCTCCAAGTGTGAAAAGGTCCTTCCTAGGGTTCTACCCTACATCATCTTGGTATCATGAGCCACGTTGATTCACATCTTGGAGTCCCTACCTTCCACTTTCTAGCTTGATTTTGTTGTTTTTCGTCCTAATCCGAAAATCCCCACCAAAAATAGCCCAAATTTTTTTTCTTGCAATTTGTTGATCTTGTGAGATTTGGTTGATTTGATCCACGAATTTGGTGTTTGGCAAGTGGATCTACACCTCCACCATCATCCCCACCCTTCCCCCACTGGAATTTGGCCAAAAACTTGCAATCAAAACGAAATCAGATTAGTTCATCCGCTCTCGGGATACCACGTGCACACGGGCCATCGGGACCCCGTGCACACGGGCCTCACTTACCCCGTGCGCACGGGCTATCCAGGAAGTTTCGGCCATTTTTCTATTTTTCCCATTTTGTTTCACCACCACCTCTCGTGTTCTTCCGCACCATTCCACGTGTTTGTCGAGTGTTCGGTTGCGATTTCTCTTGTGTCCTAAGGTGTTTCGGCTACTTAGGCACAAGTTGGTATCATCATCGCCACCAATCATCGACTCGGACAACACTTTGGCTTCGACAAGATCATCTTCGACCGTAAGCAAGGACGGTAACCTCGACGACACCTTGTACTCCCTTGCCATTAACTTGATAGCTTCGAGCCATTTTGCGTAGCTTACCCATCGAGACTAGCTTGTTGAGTATTGCCGGGCCATGCCTTAGTGCACCATTTAGTGTTCCGTCCATCCCGTGCATTTACTACTTGTTACCTCGTTGTGTGGCTCGTATATCAAGCATCGTGGCATAGTTGAAAAAAGCTTTTAAGCAAAAGAGAAGAGAAGCAAAGAGCTTATAAGCAATAGCATCGAGCCTTAGCATACGTGCATCATCGTGGTCACCACATACATAAGCATACTTGGGATAGTGAGACGAGTGGATTCTCTATTAGGTTGGTGCACTAGCATATCTAGCCCATTAGTGCAATCGAGCTAGCGTCTCTCTAGTATCCGTACAACAAGAGCTTTTCCCATGATTCGATATCTTCGAGCTCACCCCTTGGTTGTGCGGATTTTATCTTATGTGTGTGTGTTCCTCGTGTTATCTTGGAGGTTGATCTATTTGTCTTATTTGCCATTTGTGAATCTTCTCAACTTTATCAACATCTTGACTAACATTTGCTTGAATTATTTGTGCCTTTCCTAACCAAGCTCCTCCATAGACCATTTACTTGTAGGTGTGAGAAACAATTCCCCCTACCAATTCCCCTATTGTAACATCACGTGGGATCGTACTTGTTACATCCACAATCTTTGGAAAAGGTAACTTTGGTTTTGTTCTCTCATTTTCCTACTCACCACCACTTCCTTATGATGGATAGGCCAAGTTCCTCTACCAACCCACTCTTCATCGAGCAAGACGACGACATGTCATCATTCGTCACCAAGAGCCACCTCTTTGGTGCACAACGAGCGCTACATCAAGAGCAACAAGCAATGAATGACCGCATCGACAACCTCACCACCGACTTGCGACTCTCCGAGCAACGTACACGAGACTACTTTGACAACAAGCTCAACGCGCACAAGCAAGAGAACGATGCAAGAATGGACGAGATCCGCGCTTTGTTGGTCAACCGGCCTCCTTCAACTTCTTCCTACTCAAGACGGAGCCACTCAAGTCGACACTCCGACGACACCTTCTCCGGCTCAAGTACACCGTCACCGACCATTCTTCGACGAGCCGCGCGTCAAGACCGTCATGCATCTCGCAACCCGCTACACGTCAAGCATTCACAAGAGCAAGTCGATGAGCAAGTTCCTCGTCCTCCATCAAACCAAGTCGCTTTTGCTCAAGCTCAAGAACGACAACGACTACGGCACCAATAGGAAGAACGAGCGCGCCTACACCAAGAGGAAGAACGAGCGCGTCTACACCAAGAAGAACAAGACGCCAAGGCTCAACGTCTTCAACAACAACAACGAGAAGCACAAGCTCTTGAGGCGGAACGTGCCCTTCAAGAATCAAGTCGAGCCATCGCCAACCGCAATCGCGAACAGCGCAATAAAGAGGAAGCTCTCCGAGAAGAAATCCAAGAGAGGAACTACCAACCACGTGCGCATCGTCAAGCTCCACCTCAACCTCAAGTTCAACAAGAGCAAGTTGATCATGGACTTCCTCCACGCCAAGAGCGACACCAAGTGGAACAATTGCTTCAAGACCCTCCTCCACGCCAAGAGAGACATCATGAGGAATGGGCATTCGAGGACTTTCCAAGGCAAGAGCGATATCGCAACCGCTATCAAGATGAAGAGCAACTCTACGGAAAACTCAAATTCACGATGCCCAAGTTCAATAAAAGCAATGATCCGGAAGAATACCTCTCATGGGCATTGAAGTTCGACAAAATCTTTCGTTTGCACAATTATGAGGAAGAGAAGAAGATCGCAATGGCATCACTTGAGTTCCAAGACTATGTACTCATATGGTGGGAACAAGTCCTTGAGCGCCGAGAAGCACGAGGTGACCCTCCAATCACACTTGGGCTCAAATGAAGGATGTCATGCAAGCACGATTTGTCCCCACCTACTACAACCATGATCTCTTCAAGAAGCTACAACTCCTCAAGCAAGGAACAAAGAGTGTTGAAGAATACTACAAGGAAATGGAGATAGCCATGATTCGAGCCAATGTCAAGGAAGATGATGAGAAAACAATGGCACGATTCTTGAATGGACTCAATCATCCCATCAAGAAGATTGCCGACTTCCAACCCTACTCCAAACTCATCGAGCTAGTGCATCAAGCGACCAAGGCGGAACATCAAGTGCAAGATGACTTCAAGTATGCCAAGTACTCATCCAAGACATACGGCTTCTCCAACAATCAAGCTTCAACAACTCCTCCAACATCTACTTCAACCAAGCCTTCTCCAAACAACGACGACAAGACAACATACAAGAAACCTTCGTCAAGTTCAAGTCGTCTTCCTCCTACTACAAGCAACTACAAGCTGCATGCTTCTTCCTCTACTCCGACCGATGAGACCGTCAAGACAAGTTCAATCAAGTGCTTCACATGTGGCGGCCGAGGCCACAAATCCTTCCAATGCACCAACAAGCGCACCATGATCCTCAACGACGATGGCACCTACGACTCAATGAGTGAAGATGAACTGGAAGCTATTGAGCAAGTGGCCATGCACCGGCGTGTGAACGAGGATGAAGATGATCAAGTCTTTTGTGATGAAGATACGAGCCCCGCTCTCGTTGTCTCCAAGGTCTTGACACTTCAACATCAACAAGAAGAAGACCAATGATGCCATATCTTCCACACCAAGGCCGGCATCAATGGAAGGTCCGTCAAAGTCATCATCGATGGAGGTAGTTGCCACAACTTGGCAAGTGAAGAACTATGCTCCAAGCTTCAATTGGTCAAGAGGAAGCACCCGCACCCCTACAAGGTTCAATGGCTAAGTGACTCCGGCACTATACGAGTTGAGCATACGGTCCAAGTCTCCTTCAAAATTGGTGCATATGAGGACACTTTGGAGTGTGATGTGGTCCCAATGACCGTTTGCCACCTCCTTCTTGGTCGACCATGGCAATTCGACCGTGGTGTCATCCACAATGGGCGTACCAATCACTATAGCTTCAAGATGAAAGGGAAGGAATATGTGCTACGACCCATGTCTCCTAGTTAAGTGATAGCCGACAAGCAAGCCACCCACCATAGAGAGAAGAGTGAGAAAGTGACCCACCAAAACATGAGTGAGAGCAACAAGCCAAACTTGAGCGCCTCTTCGCCTAGAGAGAGAAACCTCATACTATTCGCCACAAAAAGTGAGATGAGGGAAGTGTGTGAGAACCCATCGAGTGTGATGCACTTTGTCCTTGTGTGAAAGGATGGAACCAAAAACTAACACCACTCACGAGCTACCTTTGGTGTTTCAATCTCTTTTGCAGGAATTTCAAGATGTTTTCCCCAATGAGCTACCTCCGGGTCTACCTTCTCTATGAGACATTGAGCATCGAATCGACCTCATTCCCGGAGCGCCACTTCCAAACAAAGCTCCATACCATGTCAATCCCGAAGAAACCAAGGAGATTCAACGGCAAGTACAACAACTAATCGACAACAGTCATGTACGTGAAAGCTTAAGCCCTTGTGTCGTTCCCGTTATACTTGTGCCTAAGCCCGATGGAAGTTTCCGCTTGTGTTCGCTATCACCGTTCGCTATAGGCATCCCATTCCTCGCTTAGATGATATGCTTGATGAACTTAGTGGAGCCAACTTTTTCTCAAAAATTGATTTTAAAAGTGGGTATTATCAAATCCGCATACAAGAAGGTGGTGAATGGAAAACTGCTTTCAAAACAAAATTTGGCTTATATGAGTGGTTAGTCATGCCTATGGGTTTATCGGAGGCTCCCGGTACTTTCGTGCGTCTCATGCATCATGTACTCCGCCCTTATATTGGAGTCTTTGTTGTGGTTTACTTCGATGATATTCTTGTGTTTAGCAAAACCATGAAAGAGCATCTTGATCATGTTAGGGTTGTTTTGCAAACACTTCGCAAGGAAAGTCTTTATGCCAACATGAAAAAGTGCACATTTGGTGTTGACAAAGTGGTTTTCTTGGGTTTTGTTGTCTCTTCCAAGGGTGTCTGAGGGAGTCCTGGACTAGGGGGTGTCCGGACAGCCGGACTATCATCGTCCGCCGGACTCCAAGACTACGAAGATACAAGATTGAAGACTCCGTCCCGTGTCCGGATGGGACTTTCCTTGGCATGGAAGGCAAGCTTGGCGATACGGATATGTAGATCTCCTACCATTGTAACCGTCTCTGTGTAACCCTAGCCTCCTCCGGTGTCTATATAAACCGGAGGGCATTAGTCCGTAGGACACAACATACATTACAACAATCATACCATAGGCTAGCTTCTAGGGTTTAGCCTCCTTGATCTCGTGGTAGATCCACTCTTGTACTACCCATATCATCAATATTAATCAAGCAGGACGTAGGGTTTTACCTCCATCGAGAGGGCCCGAACCTGGGTAAAACATCGTGTCCCTCGTCTCCTGTTACCATCTGCCTAGACGCACAGTTCGGGACCCCCTACCCGAGATCCGCCGGTTTTGACACCGACATTGGTGCTTTCATTGAGAGTTCCTCTGTGTCGTCACCGATAGGCTTGATGACATCTTCAACCAACAACGCTGTCCAGGGTGAGACTTTTCTCCCCGGACAGATCTTCGTATTCGGCGGCTTCGCACTGCGGGCTAATTCGCTTGGCCATCTGGAGCAGATCGAAAGCTACGCCCCTGGCCGTCAGGTCAGATTCGGAAGCCTAAACTTCACGACCAATGTCCGCGGAGACTTGATCTTCGACGGACTCGAGCCACAGCCGAGCGCGCCGCACTGTGACGGTGGGCATGATCTAGCTCTGCCGCCGAACAGTGCCTTGGTGGCCCCACATGAATCTGCTTCGGCCATCAGTCTAGAGCCGATCGCCCAGATCGAGGATCGGTGGATAGACGCCGCCTCGGGGGCTTCAACTTCCTCGGCAATGGAGCCGAACATCAATCTTGTCCCCCGCGAAACTTGTGATTCCGAGGTACCGGACTCCTTGCCGGACTCCGAACCTCCCACGCCCCTACCAATCAAATTGGATTGGGCGCCGGTTATGGAATTCACCGCCGCGGACATCTTCCAATACTCGCCTTTTGGCGATATCCTGAATTCACTAAAGCATCTCTCGTTATTAGGAGAGCCCTGGCCGGACTATGGCCAGGATGGTTGGGGTACGGACGACGAAGAAATTCAGAGCCCACCCACCACCCACTTTGTAGCCACTGTCGACGATCTAACCGACATGCTAGACTACGACTCCGACGACATCGACGCTATGGACGACGATGCCGGAGACGAACAGGAACCAGCGCCTACAGGGCACTGGAAGACCACCTCGTCATACGACATATATATGGTGGACACCCCAAAAGACGGGGATGGCGAAGAAGCAGCGGAGGCGGACTCTTTAAAGAAGCAGCCCAAACGCCGGCGTCAGCGGCGCCGCTCTAAATCCCGCCACAGCAAGAATGGAGATTCCGGCACAGGAGATAATAATACCCCAGAGAGTGCCGAAGACAATCCCCTCCAGCAAGACTCAGCGCAGGAGGATGCAGAAGCAAGCCCTCACGAGAGGGCGGCAGACGAAGAGGTTGAGGATCATAACTATATGCCTCCCTCTGAAGACGAAGCAAGCCTCAACGATGACGAATTCGTCGTACCTGAGGATCCCGTCGAACAAGAGCGTTTCAAGCGCAGGCTTATCGCCATAGCAAATAGCCTAAAGAAAAAGCAGCAACAGCTTCAAGGTGATCAGGACCTGCTGGCCGATCGATGGACCGAGGTCCTCGCGGCCGAAGAGTATAAACTCGAACGCCCCTCCAAAAGCTACCCAAGACGCAAGCTGCTCCCCCGATTAGAGGAGGAAGCATACATACCTCCATCACCAGCGCACGATATGGCTGACCGACCACCCCGTGGTCGTGACAGAGAGGCATCCAGGCCCCCAGCCAAGACCGTACCCGGGCATCGCTCCAAAAGTACGAAGCCAAGAGGGAATGCGCCGGACTTGCGAGACATATTGGAGGACAAAGCAAGACAATCCATATCCATCTACGGATCACGTGGGCGCCCCACGACCCACGACGAATACCGTCGCGCCGGATACAATAACCCCAGTCGGGCCGAGCACAGCAGACAGCGCTCTCTCGAGCTGCGTCGCGATATTGCTCAATACAGAGGCCCGCACACCCGCTATGCTTCACTGACGAAGTAATGGATCATCAAATCCCCGAAGGGTTTAAACCCGTAAACATCGAATCCTACGATGGCACAACAGACCCCGCGGTTTGGATCGAAGATTATCTTCTCCACATCCACATGGCCCGCGGCGACGATCTCCATGCCATCAAGTATCTCCCACTCAAGCTTAAAGGACCAGCTCGGCATTGGCTAAATAGCTTGCCCGCAGAGTCAATTGGGTGCTGGGAAGACCTGGAAGCCGCATTCCTCGACAACTTCTAGGGCACGTATGTGCGACCACCAGACGCCGATGACCTAAGCCACATTATTCAGCAGCCAGACGAATCGGCCAGACAATTCTGGACACGGTTCTTGACAAAGAAAAACCAAATCGTCGACTGTCCAGACGCAGAGGCCCTTGCAGCCTTCAAACATAACATCCGGGACGAATGGCTAGCCCGGCACCTGGGGCAGGAAAAGCCGAAATCCATGGTAGCCCTCACATCGCTAATGACCCGCTTTTGCGCGGGAGAGGACAGCTGGCTAGCTCGCAGCAATAATCTCCGTAAAAATTCTGGCAGTCCGGATACTAAGGACAACAACGGCAGGTCACGTCGAAACAAAAACAAACGCCGCATTAACGGTGACGATAAGGAGGATACGGCAGTCAACGCCGGATTCCGAGGCTCTAAACCCGGTCAACGGAAGAAGCCATTTAAAAGAACCACTCCGGGTCCGTCCAATTTGGACCGAATACTCGACCGCTTATGCCAGATACATGGCACCCCTAAAAAACCAGCCAATCACACTAATAGAGATTGCTGGGTGTTCAAGCAGGCCGGCAAGTTAATTGCCGAAAACAATGACAAGGGGCTAAACAGCGACGACGAGAAAGAGACCCGACCGCCGAACAATAGAGGACAGAAGGGTTTTCCCCCACAAGTGCGGATGGTGAATATGATATACGCGACCCATATACCTAAGAGGGAGAGGAAACGCGCACTAAGGGACGTCTATGCGATGGAGCCAGTCGCCCCGAAGTTCAATCCATGGTCCTCTTGTCCGATCACTTTCGATCGAAGAGACCATCCGACCAGCATACGCCATGGCGGATTCGCCGCATTGGTTTTAGACCCAATCGTTGATGGATTTCACCTCACGAGAGTCCTGATGGACGGCGGCAGTAGCCTGAACCTGCTTTATCAGGATACAGTGCGCAAAATGGGCATAGACCCCTCAAGGATTAAACCTACAAAGACAACCTTTAAAGGTGTCATACCAGGAGTGGAAGCCAACTGTACAGGCTCAGTCACACTGGAAGTGGTCTTTGGATCCCCGGATAATTTCCGGAGCGAAGAGTTAATCTTCGACATAGTCCCGTTTCGCAGCGGCTATCACGCTCTGCTCGGACGAACCGCGTTTGCAAAATTCAACGCGGTGCCGCATTATGCATACCTAAAGCTCAAGATGCCAGGCCCTTGCGGAGTCATCACGATCAATGGGAATACGGAACGCTCCCTCCGAATGGAGGAACATACAGCGGCTCTCGCGGCAGAAGTACAGAGTAGCCTCTTAAGGCAATTCTCCAGTCCGGCCGTTAAACAGCCGGATACAGCAAAACGCGCCCGAAGCAATACCAACCAAGACCACCTGGCGCGATCAGAGCATGCGTAGCAATGCGGCCCTAACCCTCGCCCGCGCATGATCACAATAATAACACTCCGCGTACATCATTACGCTTTGGAGATACCATGGGCACAGGGGAGGGGGCACGATCGCAACGGACCCAGAGGGCGGTTCGACCACACCGGGGGCTCGCAAGTGTGCCCCCCTTTTTTATTTTTTTATTTTCCTTCTTTTATGTACACAGGACTCCGTTAACCAGAAGCCCTGTCCGGCGGCGAACCTGCCGAACTCATGATGCAACAGTCAGGGACTAAAGAAGGCTGCGACGAACACTCAGGTGGTCTCACTTACGAGCATTAAATTCGATTATATACACCAAGTCCACAGCTCACCCCTGGAGGGGGACATGTTTACTTAGTCCAAATCCCTTGCTTACCGCACTATTTGTATCAGTCCGCTCTCCTAGCAGACTTTCTTTCATAAATAATGCAGCACCTTTTTGATTGCAATTGCATTACCTTATATATATATGCTCATTATATGACATCTTGCGCCCGTATATTTTGGTACGGCCTAATACGCCAGGGGCTTATGTTCCCCACTCTATGGTGTGATAAGTCCGAACACTTTCATAAGTGCGGCACCCCGAACTTATAGCATTATATGAATCGGCTCCGAATCATGTCTTGGGTCAATAGTTGGGTTTGCCCGGCTCCCATGTTTTGGTGCCTTACGTTCCGTTCTGTCGGCTAAGGTGGCACTGGGAGAACCACTGCGATTGCGCCCCGGTTGAGCCGGGCGAGCGCCTCAGTGGAGAAAGCTAAAACTGACCGGCATGATAAGGAGAGAGACCGGTCGCTGTTCCAGAGGTTTTTTCGAGTCCTTAAAGACTCACGCCGCTTCGAGCGAAGTTCCGGACAATGTCCGACGAAGGCGTGGATAGCGCCCCGGATTCGGTCCTCCGAATACCAGGGGCTTCGCCAAAATTTAAAATTATAGAATTCTATGGCTAAGTGAGAGTGTTCAAGCATTATAAGTCCGGTTGCCTTGTTCGTTGTGTTGAGCGCCTCCCTCGATGGACCCAACAATGGGAACAAGAGTGCTCAAGTTTATCCCGAACACCCCAGCACTCGTGGCTTGGGGGCTGAAGCCAACGACTTGCCATCTCTCAGATTTTATAAACGGCCGCACAGAAGGTAATATTTTAAATTAAAAAAGCATTGCTCAAAGCGCACATGAACAAAGTTTCAGCGCACAGGATAATACATAGCAAATTCACTCAAGGATTACATTTCTGGGGCACTCATCTGCAATATCGCGGGCTCCCTTCAGGACAGTTTTATAATACATTTCGGGCGTGCGATACTCCTTGCCCGGTGGCGGTGGGTCCGTGAGAAGCCTCTCCGCATCCAACCTGCCCCAATGCACCTTTTTGCGGGCGAGGGCCCGGCGAGCGCCTTCAATACAGGCGGAGCGCTTGATGACATCCACCCAGGGGCATGCATCCACCAGCCGCCACACGAGGCCAAAGTAGCTCCCAGGCATGACCTGTTCAGGCCACAGCCGGACTATAAGGCCCTTCATGGCCTCCTCAGCTACCTTGTGGAGCTCGACCAGCTGCTTCAGCTGGTCGCTTGGGGGCACCGGATGGCCGGCCTCAGCGTACTGAGACCAGAAGACCTTCTCCGTCGAGCTCCCCTCCTCACCACGATAGAATGCGGCGGCATCAGACGCACTACGCGGCAGATCTGCAAACGCCCCTGGAGAGCTCTGAATGCGGGTAAGTGTCAGGTAGTTTACATTAACATGCCTGCTTTGCATGAAAAATGCCTTACCCGCCGCTATCTTCTTTATATCTTCAACCTCCTGAAGGGCCCTATGGGCCTCGGCCTTGGCGAACTTGACACTTTTGAGAGCCGAGGCAAGCTCGGACTCTCGAGTCTTGGAGTCACGCTCCAAACTCTCATGTTTTTCCATGAGAGCCTGGAGCTCTTGCCGAACTTCCGCCACCCGTGCCTCCTGCTTTTCTCTCTCTGCCCGTTCCGCGGCCGCACTGCGTTCGGCCGCGGACACAGCCTCCTTCAGGGCTGCCACCTCGTTAGTGGCCCCTGCAATACACATATTATCCTTGTTAACTTTATTGCAACCAAAATCCTTTTTATAAGGTAACTATTCAAAGTGGTGTTACTCACCTTCTTTGTCCTCGAGCTGCTTCTTCGCATGGCCGAGCTCTCGCTCGGACCGCTCGAGATCCTGCTTTAGCACATCGACCTCCACCGTTAGTGCGGCAGAGGTCAGCAGCGCAGCCTGCAAACCCATATTGACATATTTTAAGCAACCCTGCGTATATCTTGTTAGATCCTCAGTCCGGCTTTTTCTTTTCGAACACCGAACTGAGCATCAGGGGCTACTGTCTATGTGGTATTACATTACATAATTTTAACTTCTTACCTCAAAGCCTGTTAGAAGGCTGCTGCAGGCTTCGGTCAGCCCGCTTTTGGCGAGCTGAACCTTTTGAATCACCGCACTCATGATAGTGCGGTGTTCTTCCTCGATGGAAGCGCCTTTAAGCGCTTCCAACAAGTTATCCGGCGCCTCTGGTTGGGCGGAGGTCGCCGGCGTCACGGTCCTGCCCTTCTTTCGAAGGGGCCGCCTACCGGACTCTGGAACCACTGCGGGTTCCGATGTAGAGTCCGGCACAAAGTTCGGGAGGCAACCTGACGGCGCCTCCGGAGCCTCCTCCTGATGGGTCCCTCTCCGGGATCCAACCTCGGCGTCCTCGTCAGCGCGGGGGGTAGTGGCCATTGGAAGTGAATCCACATCCGATGGGGCCAAGGACCCTCTTGATGAAGCGGGGAGATCATCATCAGCCGGACTACGGACAGAATGCGGCGTTAGAAGGACACTACGCGACATAAAAGATATTGCATATCAAGGATCTGGATACTTACGATCTCGCCGGACGCCTGGCCCTTGGAGGCCACTCATCCTCGCCGACGGTGGTATTGGTGAAACTATCCGGGGGGATAGCTCTCCCCCTCTTGGACCCTTCGGCCTCCCCTATTGGGGAAGCCTTCCTCTTCTTCTCTCCCTCTTCTGGGAGAGAATCCTCCTCCTCCTCCTCGTCTTCGGGGGAGGAGTCCGCCTCGTCGTCGGACACCTGATTGTGGGAACTCTTTCGAGTCCCCGCGGCCACCTTCTTGGCCTTATTCTCCGGCACCACATGCGGTGCCGGAACCAGCAGCCCTGCTAAACGGGCGTCCACTGGGTCTTCTGGCATGGGAGCCGGGCTGATAAGCTGCTTGGCCTTCTCCATCCATTCCTGTCAAAGGAAAGGAAAGAATGAAACCCTCTTATAATCAATTCGATTACTACAAAGTGTCCCGTAATGGGGTTGAATCACTTACCTCGTCAGTTGGATGCTGCGAGCTGAATCCGCGATCTTCCGTCGCGGATGCGGGGGCTTTGGCGCCCTTAAACAACACCCTCCAGGCGCCTTCGTATGTCGTATCGAAGAGCCCGCTCAGCGCCTGGTGCTGTTCCGGATTGAACTCCCACAGATTGAATGCCCGTTCTTGGCATGGGAGAATCTGGCGGATGAGCATGACTTGGACCACGTCGACGAGCCTGAGCTTATTGCTCACCAGCTTCTGGATGCAGGCTCGGAGTCCCGTCACCTCCTTCGGATCGCCCCACAGCAAGCCCTTCTCTTTCCAGGAGGTGAGCTGCGTGGGGACGCCAGATCTAAACTTGGGGGCCGCCGCCCATGTGGGCTTGCGCGACTCGGTGATGTAGAACCACCCCGATTGCCACCCCTTGACGGAGTCCACGAAGGCCCCTTCGAGCCAAAGGACGTTGGGTAATTTACCCAACATGGCGCCTCCGCATTCCGCTTGCGTGCCCTTCACAACCTTCGGCTTGACGTTGAAGGTCTTGAGCCACAGGCCGAAGTGGGGCCGGATGCAGAGGAAGGCCTCGCACACGACGATGAACACCGAGATGTTGAGGATGAAGTTCGGCGCTAGATCATGGAAATCCAGGCCGTAATAGAACATGAGCCCCCGGACAAATGGATGGAGCGGAAAGCCCAGTCCGCGGAGGAAGTGGGGAAGGAAGACGACCCTCTCGTGAGGCCCAGGGGTAGGGTCGAGCTGCCCCTTGTCGGGCAGCCGATGCGCGATATCGCCGGAAAGATATCCGGCGCTGCGCAGTTTGGTGATGTGCTCCTCCTTAACGGTGGAGGCCAACCATTTGCCTCCCGCTCCGGACATATTCGGAGAAGGTTGGGGCAAGATGCGCGTGCTTGGGCGTTGGAGCTTGAGTACGCGGAGATGGATAAGCAAAGGAGGAAGAAGGCGTAGGTGAGAAGGTAAATCCTTATCCCTTATATATAGGCGGACGAAAACTATGCGTCCCGCTGGCCTGATAAAACTCGCTTATCTCCCAAGTGCCACCATCAATGGCGCAGTTGGGTTACCCACGTCCGTATTGATGAGAATCCCGGAATAAGGGGAACACGATCTCTGCTTCGACAAGACGTGCCAAGGAAACCGCTTCGCTAAACGTGCTGAGGTGGTATAGTAAAAAACGATTCAAACAAAGGCTTGGTAGCGGTGTGATGTCACGCCACATAATACGTCAGCAGATTGGACCAGTGTACATTTTATTCTCTCTACGGTGGAATGTGGAATTTATTTTGCAGAGCCGGACACTATCCTGGTGTTCATGATCTTCTCTGGATTATTCAAGGGAGGAACCCGCCTCGCAATGCCGAACATTATGCGCGCCGGACTTATCGTCATTGAAGCCTGGTTCAGGGGCTACTGAGGGAGTCCTGGACTAGGGGGTGTCCGGACAGCCGGACTATCATCGTCCGCCGGACTCCAAGACTACGAAGATACAAGATTGAAGACTCCGTCCCGTGTCCGGATGGGACTTTCCTTGGCGTGGAAGGCAAGCTTGGCGATACGGATATGTAGATCTCCTACCATTGTAACCGACTCTGTGTAACCCTAGCCTCCCTCGGTGTCTATATAAACCGGAGGGCATTAGTCCGTAGGACACAACATACATTACAACAATCATATCATAGGCTAGCTTCTAGGGTTTAGCCTCCTTGATCTCGTGGTAGATCCACTCTTGTACTACCCATATCATCAATATTAATCAAGCAGGACGTAGGGTTTTACCTCCATCGAGAGGGCCCGAACCTGGGTAAAACATCGTGTCCCTCGTCTCCTGTTACCATCCGCCTAGACGCACAGTTCGGGACCCCCTACCCGAGATCCGCCGGTTTTGACACCGACAGTGTCCATGTTGATGAAACTAAAATTGAAGCAATTAAAACTTGGCCCCAACCCACCAATTTGCAACAAGTGCGAAGTTTTCTTGGTCTTGCGGGTTTTTATCGTCGCTTTGTGAAAAACTTTAGCACTATTGCCGCCCCTTTGCATGCTTTGAGTAAGAAGAATGCTCCTTTTGTTTGGGGATCTTTGCAATCAACCGCTTTTGATGAGCTCAAATCTTTGCTTACTCATGCTCCGATTCTTGCTTTGCCCAACTTTGACAAAACTTTTGAGGTTCATTGTGATGCAAGTGGTACCGGAATTGGCGGAGTTTTGATGCAAGAAAAACGAGCAATTGCATATTTTAGTGAAAAACTCTCTGGTGCTCAACTTAACTATCCCATCTATGACAAAGAATTGTATGCTTTAGTGTGTGTCCTACATGTTTGGGTACATTATCTTAGACCTCATGAGTTTGTCATACATACCGATCATGAAACACTTAAATACTTAAAAGGTCAAACTAAGTTGAACAAGCGTCATGCCAAATGGAGTGAACTTATTGAATCTTTCCCATATGTGATCAAGTACATTAAGGGTAAGGAAAATGTAGTTGCCAATGCACTTTCACGCATATGCACGCTTGTCACTAAACTTGAGTTGAATGTTATTGGCTTTGAGCACATAAAAGACTTGTATGCTAATGATCCATCTTTTGCACCTCATTATGCTAAATGTTTGACGCATACATCTTGGGAACAATATTACATCAAGGATGGTTATCTTATGAGAGCTAACAAACTATGCATTCCTGAGTCTTCTCTTTGTTTGCTCCTTTTGCAAGAGGCTCATGGAGGCGGACTCATGGGACACTTTGGACGCGACAAGACTTTCGCCACACTCTCCAAGAACTACTTTTGGCCCAAGATGTTCCACGACGTCTCACGCTTCACCACCCGATGCTCTACATGTTGGAAAGCTAAGTCTAAGGCTCAATCTCATGGTCTTTACATGCCTCTTCCTATTCCTTATCAACCTTGGGAAGACATTAGTATGGATTTTGTACTTGGTTTGCCTAGAACTCAAAATGGAAAGGATTCCGTGTTTGTTGTTGTGGACCGATTTTCTAAGATGGCACATTTCATTCCGTGCAACAAGATAGACGATGCTTCACACGTTGCAAATCTCTTTTGTAGGGAAATCTTGCGCCTCCATGGAGTACCAAAGACAATCGTCTCCAACCGCGACGTCAAGTTCTTGAGTTACTTTTGGAAGACTCTATGCGCCAAGCTCGGAATCAAGCTCTTGTTCTCATCCGCATACCATCCTCAAACCGACGGCCAAACGGAGGTGACGAACCGGACACTATCCACTCTACTTCGCGTCTTGATCAAGAAGAACATCAAGGGGTGGGAGGCATGTCTACCCATTGCCGAGTACGCCTACAACCATGCAAGACATTCGACTAGCGGCAAGTCCCCCTTCGAGGTCGTCTACGGCTTCAACCCGTTGTCCCCATTGGACATTCTACCTCTACCTCTACAAGAGCGCACCAACATGGATGCGAGTGCACGAGCAAGCTACATCAAGAAGATGCATGAGATACAAGGAACATCATCGAGTGCCAAGTACATCGACTAGCGACCAAGCTCAACGTCAACAAACAACCAATGATCTTCAACATAGGTGATCTCGTATGGCTACACCTTCGCAAGGACCGCTTCCCCAATGAACGCAAGTCCAAACTACTACCTCGAGCCGATGGACCATTCAAGGTGCTAGCATGCTACAACGACAACGCCTACAAGATTGAACTCCCACGAGACAAGTACAACGTGAGCGACATCTTCAACGTCAAAGACCTCTCGCCTTTCCATGGTGATGAAGATTTTGATCCGAGGTCGGATCTTTCCCAAGGGAGGGGAGACGATGCAGAGCATCCTTCCATCATCCCCATGGACTCTACATCGACACATCCAACCCCACGAGGACGCATGACAAGAGCTAGAGCATGTGCTCTCGAAACCGAGGTGAACTCCTTCCTACTAGACTTGCATGTGAATACGAATGGAACAAGTTTACTACCTCACCAAGATATGCTATGCCTCCTTAGGTATGAAGTGGAACATCACCAAGACGCTCAGGAGCATCCCCAAGGAGAAGGAGAACCACCCCAAGGCCGTACGAATCAAGACGGAGTGCAACAGCAGCAACATAGGAAGTCCCAGGTGACCCCGTGCGCACGGGCCCCCGAGACCCCGTGCCCACGGGCTACACAGGAAACAGGCGCTGGAGCACCCTATGCGCACGGGCCTGTACCGTGCCCACGGGACCCCCGTGCGCACGGGCCCAACTTACCCCGTGCGCACGGGCCTCCCAGGATGGCCGGCTGAGATTGCATCTTCGGCTCCCCTTCTTCTCCTTCGACCCCAAGGCTATATATTCCGTACCTAGGACCATGTTTAGGGTTAGCAAAGTATTAGATGAGATCTTGGTGAGCTTTGCTCCATTACCTTCCCTCTTTGAGTATCAAGACCCCATAGGGAAGAATCCTTGAGTGTTTCAAGACCTCCATTGGGAGAATACTACCTTCAAGACCCCTCTTCCTTTGGATTTGGGATGAACTTTGCCTTTGTATCTTTCCTTTGATTGTGTTTGTGACTTGTGGATCTTGTGTTGTTACTCTAGTGGATGTGTACTCGGGAATTGTTGGAGTGATTATCTCTTGTGTTCATCTTTGTGTTCTTGTTGTTCTTGTGGTTTCTCTCCTTTCCCCCCCTCCAAGTGTGAAAAGGTCCTTCCTAGGGTTCTATCCTACATCAAATGATCAAAGTGTTTGGGTTTATGCAGACTTATGGAGAAGCCTGCGTTTACAAGAAAGTGAGTGGGAGCTCTGTAGCATTTCTCATATTATATGTGGATGACATACTTTTGATGGGAAATGATATAGAACTTTTGGACAGCATTAAGCCTACTTGAATAAGTGTTTTTCAATGAAGGACCTTGGAGAAGCTGCTTACATATTAGGCATCAAGATCTATAGAGATAGATCGAGACGCCTCATAGGTCTTTCACAAAGCACATACCTTGTTAAGATATTGAAGAAGTTCAATATGGATCAGTCCAAGAAGGGGTTCTTGCCTGTGTTGCAAGGTGTGAAATTGAGCTCGGCTCAATGCCCGACCACGGCAGAAGATAGAGAAAAGATGAGTGTCGTCTCCTATGCCTCAGCCATAGGTTCTATCATGTATGCCATGACCTGTACCAGACCTGATATAAACCTTGCCGTAAGTTTGGTAGGAAGGTACCAAAGTAATCCCGGCATGGAACACTGGACAGCGGTCAAGAACATCCTTAAGTACCTGAAAAGGACTAAGGATATGTTTCTCGTATATGGAGGTGACGAAGAGCTCGTCGTAAAGGGTTACGTCGATGCTAGCTTCGACACAGATCTGGATGACTCTAAGTCACAAACCAGATATGTGTATATTCTGAATGGTGGGGCAGTAAGCTGGTGCAGTTGCAAGCAGAGCATCGTGGCGGGATCTACATGTGAAGCGGAGTACATGGCAGCCTCGGAGACAGCGCATGAAGCTATCTGGGTGAAGGAGTTCATCACCGACCTAGGAGTCATACCCAATGCGTCGGGGCCAATCACACTCTTCTGTGACAACACTGGAGCCATTGCACTTGCCAAGGAGCCCAGGTTTCACAAGAAGACCAGGCACATCAGGCGTCGGTTCAACTCCATTCGTGAAAATGTTCAAGATGGAGACATAGATATTTGTAAAGTACATACAGACCTGAATGTAGCATATCCGTTGACTAAACCTCTCCCTAGAACAAAACATGATCAACACTAGAACGCCATGGGTGTTCGATACATCACAATGTAACTAGATTATTGACTCTAGTGCAAGTGGGAGACTGTTGGAAATATGCCCTAGAGGCAATAATAAAATGGTTATTATTATA
Source organism: Triticum timopheevii (assembly GCA_963921465.1). NCBI lineage: Eukaryota > Viridiplantae > Streptophyta > Magnoliopsida > Poales > Poaceae > Triticum > Triticum timopheevii. Next base: position 115,774,589 of record OY997270.1, read on the forward strand.
TTTCTTTGTTCATGATAATTGTCTATTGTTCATGCTATAATTGTATTATCCGGAACTCGTAATACATGTGTGAATACATAGACCACAACAAGTCCCTAGTGAGCCTCTAGGTGACTAGCTCGTTGATCAACAGATAGTCATGGTTTCCTGACTATGGAAATTGGATGTCATTGATAACGGGATCACATCATTAGGAGAATGATGTGATGAACAAGACCCAATCCTAAGCATAGCACAAAGATCATGTAGTTCGTTTCGCTAGAGCTTTTCCAAATGTCAAGTATCATTTCCTTAGACCATGAGATTGTGCAACTCCTGGATACCGTAGGAGTGCTTTGGGTGTGCCAAACATCACAACGTAACTGGGTGACTATAAAGGTGCACTACGGATATCTCCGAAAGTGTCTGTTGGGTTGGCACGAATCGAGACTGGGATTTGTCACTCCGTATGACGGAGAGGTATCTCTGGGCCCACTCGGTAATGCATCATCATAATCAGCTCAATGTGACCAAGTGTCTAGTCAGGGGATCATGCATTACGGTACGAGTAAAGTGACTTGCCAGTAACGAGATTGAACGAGGTATTGGGATACCGATGATCGAGTCTCGAGCAAGTAACGTACCGATTGACAAAGGGAATTGTATACAAGATTGATTGAATCCTCGACATCGTGGTTCATCCGATGAGATCATCGAGGAGCATGTGGGAGCCAACATGGGTATCCAGATCCCGCTGTTGGTTGTTGACCGGAGAGGCGTCTCGGTCATGTCTGCATGTCTCCCGAACCCGTAGGGTCTACACACTTAAGGTTCGGTGACGCTAGGGTTGAAGAGATATTAGTATGCAGTAACCCGAAAGTTGTTCGGAGTCCCGGATGAGATCCCGGATGTCACGAGGAGTTTCGGAATGGTCTGGAGGTAAAGATTCATATATAGGAAGTCAAGTTTCGGCCATCGGGAAAGTTTCGGGGGTCACCGGTATTGTACCGGCACCATCGGAAGGGTCCCAGGGGTCCACCGGGTGGGGCCACCTATCCCGGAGGTCCCCATGGGCTGAAGTGGGGAGGGTAACCAGCCCCTGGTGGGCTGGTGCGCCCCCCTAGGGCCTCCCCCTGCGCATAGGGCAGGAAACCCTAGGGGTGGGGGGCGCCCCCCTTGGCTTGGGGGGCAAGCCACCCCCTTGGCCGCCGCCCCCCCTTGGAGATCCCATCTCCTAGGGCTGGCGCCCCCCAGGGGGCCTATATAAAGAGGGGGGGAGGGAGGGCAGCTGCACCCCAAGTCTCTGGCGCCTCCCTCTCCCCTGCAACACCTCTCCCTCTCGCAAGTGCTTGGTGAAGCCCTGCCGAGATCGCTGCTGCATCCACCACCACGCCGTCGTGCTGCTGGATCTTCATCAACCTCTCCTTCCCCCTTGCTGGATCAAGAAGGAGGAGACGTCTTCCCAACCGTACGTGTGTTGAACGCGGAGGTGCCGTCCGTTCGGCGCTAGGAGCTCTGGTGATTTGGATCACGACGAGTACGACTCCCTCAACCCCGTTCTCTTGAACGCTTCCGCACGTGATCTACAAGGGTATGTAGATGCACTCCTCTCTCTCGTTGCTAGATGACTCCATAGATTGATCTTGGTGAAGCGTAGAATTTTTTTATTTTCTGCAACGTTCCCCAACACAACATCCCGCAATAAAGAGTTTAGAGAGGCAAGCTCTGCGACAGTAGTAGAAATTAGTCAATTACAAAAAGCAAGTTCGAGCCCATCCTGCAAAATAATGGCTACCATGGCATTTTGGTTTGTGTGGTGGAAAAAAAGAGCAAGAAAACTTAGATCCAGGGTTTCGGATTCCATTGATCTAACAAGAAAAGTGGAGCGACCATCATCGATGGTTCATTAGGAAATCTTGCTTAAGATCTGCAAGTGTTAAAAATGGTCCTTGTAAGGAAGGAGTTGTTCTTGCCGAGGAGATGGAGGGGGGAAAGGTGAAGAACCGAATCCTTTCAAAGTAATTTTGTGGCATGTAAGCAAATTTTAGCAGTGGATGCAAAATTTGTGCATGTAAGTTTTGACACCCAGACCACCTGCAAATTTAGGAGTAAAAACTTTGTCCCAAGCAACCAGACATTTCCCCCCGAAGAAAACCTCATCATTATACCAGAAAAAGGTGTGTTTACGTTTGTGAATGGCTTCTAGGGCTTGGCTAGGGAGGGGAAATAGAGCATGTAATAAGTGGGTAAGTTGTTGAGGACGACCGAGAGGAGAACTAGCTTGCCACCCCGAGAGAGAAGAAGATCAAACCAACGAGAGAGATAGATATCGCAACGATCGATATGGGGGTGGAAAGCTAATGGGGTAACTTATGAGGGGAGAGAGGTAGTGTGATAACCCACAAGTAGGGGATCAGTTGTAGTTGAAAAGCCTTTTCGATAAGTAAGAGTGTCAAACCCAACAAGAAGCTAAAGTTAGAATTTAATATACTCTCAACTTTTATCAACCACTGATACAACTCTACGCACACTAAATGTTTGCTTTACCTAGAAACAAGAAATAAAACTACTTTGCGTGTACGAAAGATAGCTTTGCAAGGATATAAAGAACTTGAAAATAAAAGGTAGGTGCTATTTAAATAAAAGAACAACAAAGAAACGGGTTTTGGAAGAGAAAAATAATAAAAAGGATTGTCCCTAGGCAATTGGTTATGAAACGATAGTGATAATCCTCTATTGCAGTTTTTATGCGGGAGAGGCCTACACTAACAAGTAGCAACATCCATACTACAGGTACTTATGATTGGAACTCTAGCAAGCCTCCGCCAATACCAAAGATTCATTAAGGTAAATCCCAACATAGCATTAAGTTCTAAGATCCCCTTTAATCCCATATGCAACAACTCACAAACTAGGGCATTGATTTTAGTCAGTCCAGCCACCCACCCAGTGGTGAACCCAAAAATAAAATGGAGGGTGTGCACACTTTAAAAAAAGTGAGCTCTATTTTCATTGGCATGGATGCGCCTTAAAAATTAGAGAATTATTACATGGTCAAAAAGAATTTTCCAAAATTCTGGGTGTGCCATGGCACACCTGGCGCACGCTCTAGGTACGTTACTGCACCCACCACAAGCAAATCTATCACATATTGCAACACCCTACAGCGTGAATCCCACACATGTGTGCGAAATCGCGGGCACCATTGGACAACACCATAATAGCATACAACTCATGTCAACCATAGAATATCACAATCAGCCATAGGACAAAAAGAAACTACTCAGACATAATAGAGATGCAACACATCATTGGATAATATCATATAGCATCAAACACCATGCTCAAGTAGAGATTATAACTGGGTAGAGAGATTACACCGTTGCATAGAGAGGCAGAAGGATGTTGATTGATTGCTTGTGTCTGCGTTGGTATTTCCCCGAAGAGGAAGGGATGATGCAGCACAACAATGCTAAGTATTTCCCTCAGTTATGAAACCAAGGTTATCAATCTAGTAGGAGAACCAAGCAACACTATGTAAACATCACCTGCACACAAACAACACAAACTTGCAACCCAACGCGTAAGAGGGGTTGTCAATCCCTCAACGGTATTGAGATAGATTAAATTGTATGAGATTTGATAAATAGATCTAACAAAAACACAAATAAAATAAATAAAGAAAAATTGCAGCAAGGTATTTTTGGTTTTAAATATGATAGGAAATAGACCCGGGGGGCGTAGTTTTCACTAGAGGCTTCTCTTAAGAAAATAGCATACGGTGGGTAAACAAATTACTGTTGGGCAATTGATAGAAAATCGAATAATCATGACGATATCCAAGGCAATGATCATGTATATAGGCATCACATCCAAGATTAGTAGACCGACTCCTGCTTGCATTTACTACTATTACTTCACACATCGACCGCTATCCAGCATGCATCTGGTGTATTAAGTTCGTGGAAACACGGAGTAATGCAATAAGAACAGTGACATGATGTAGACAAGATAAACTCACGTATGAATAGACCCCATCTTGTTACCCTTAATAGCAATGATACATGTGTGTCATCTCTCTTTTTGTCACTGAGATTGAGCACCGCAAGATCAAACCCATCACAAGGCACCTCTTCCCATGGCAAGAAAAATCAATCTAGTTGGCCAAACCAAACCAAAATTTTGGAGAAGAAATACGAGGCAATACAAATCATGCATAAAAGAGTTCAACAAAGACTCAGTTAATATTCATGGATACAACTGATCATAAACGCACAATTCATCAGATGCCAACAAACACACAAAAATAGTTACATCAAATAGATCTCCAAGAACATTGAGGAGAACATTGTATTGAAGATCAAAAAGAGAGAAGAAGCCATCTAGCTACGGACCCGTAGGTCTGTGGTAAACTACTCACACATCATCGGAGGGGCGACAAGGATGATGAAGAACCCCTCCGTGATCGTTGGCCCCTCCGGCAGAGTGCCAGAAAAGGCCTCTAGATTGGATCTCGTGGTTCTGGAACTTGCGGCGGTGGAAAAGGTGTTTTTGTCGTCTCACCTGGGGTTTCTATGATTTTAGAGTATTTATAGTGGCAAAAGTCGGTTGAGAAGGTTCCTGTTGGGGAACGTAATAATTTCAAAAAATTTCCTACGCACACGCAAGATCATGGTGATGCATAGCAACGAGAGGGGAGAGTGTTGTCTACGTACCCTCGTAGACCGAAGCGGAAGCGTTGATGCAACGTAGAGGAAGTAGTCGTATGTCTTCCCGGTCCAACCGATCCAAGCACCGTTACTCCGGCACCTCCGAGTTCTTGACACACGTACAGCTCGATGACGCACCCCGGGCTCCGATCCAGCAAAGCTTCGGGGAGGAGTTCCGTCAGCATGACGGCGTGGTGACGATCTTGATGTTCAACCGTCGCAGGGCTTCGCCTAAGCACCGCTACAATATGACCGAGGTGTAATATCGTGGAGGGGGGCACCGCACACGGCTAAGGAACGATCACGAAGATCAACTTGTGTGTCTATGGGGTGTCCCCCCGCCCTCGTATATAAAGGAGCAAGGGGGGAGGCTGGCCGGTCCCTTGGGGCGCGCAAAGGAGGAGGAATCCTCATCCTAGTAGGAGTAGGACTCCTCCTTTCCTACTCCTACTAGGAGGGGGAAGGAAGGGGGAGAGGGGGGAAGGAAAGGGGGGGCGCCGCCCCCCTCCTAGTCCAATTCGGACCAGAGGGAGAGGGGGCGTGCGGCCCACCCTGGCCGCCCCTCTCTCTTCCCACCAAGGCCCATGTGGCCCATTAACTCTCCCGGGGGTTCCGGTAACCCCCCCGGCACTCCGGTTTTCTCCGAAATCACCCGAAACAATTCCGGTGTCCAAATATAGTCGCCCAATATATCAATCTTTATGTCTCGACCATTTTGAGACTCCTCGTCATGTCCATGATCACATCCGGGACTCCGAACAAACTTCGGTACATCAAAATACATAAACTCAAAAAGAAACTGTCATCGTAACTTTAAGCATGCGGACCCTACGGTTCGAGAACAATGTAGACATGACCGAGACACGTCTCCGGTCAATAACCAATAGCGGGACCTGGATGCCCATATTGGTTCCTACATATTCTACAAAGATCTTTATCGGTCAGACCGCATAACAACATATGTTGTTCCCTTTGTCATCGGTATGTTACTTGCCCGAGATTCGATCGTCGGTATCCAATACCTAGTTCAATCTCATTACCGGCAAGTCTCTTTACTCGTTCCGTAATACATCATCTCGCAACTAACTCATTAGTTGCAATGCTTGCAAGGCTTAAGTGATGTGCATTACCGAGAGGGCCCAGAGATACCTCTCCGACATTCGGAGTGACAAATCCTAATCTCGAAATACGCCAACCCAGCAAGTACCTTTGGAGACACCTGTAGAGCACCTTTATGATCACCCAGTTACGTTGTGACGTTTGGTAGCACACAAAGTGTTCCTTCGATAAACGGGAATTGCATAATCTCATAGTCATAGGAACATGTATAAGTCATGAAGAAAGCAATAGCAACATACTAAACGATCGGGTGCTAAGCTAACGGAATGGGTCATGTCAATCAGATCATTCAACTAATGATGTGATCCCGTTAATCAAATAACAACTCTTTGTCCATGGTTAGGAAACATAACCATCTTTGATTAACAAGCTAGTCAAGTAGAGGCATACTAGTGACACTCTGTTTGTCTATATATTCACACATGTATTATGTTTCCGGTTAATACAATTCTAGCATGAATAATAAACATTTATCATGATATAAGGAAATAAATAATAACTTTATTATTGCCTCTAGGGCATATTTCCTTCAGTCTCCCACTTGCACTAGAGTCAATAATCTAGATTACACAGTAATGATTCTAACACCCATGGAGTCTTGGTGCTGATCATGTTTTGCTCGTGGAAGAGGCTTAGTCAACGGGTCTGCAACATTCAGATCCGTATGTATCTTGCAAATCTCTATGTCTCCCACCTGGACTAGATCCCGGATGGAATTGAAGCGTCTCTTGATGTGCTTGGTTCTCTTGTGAAATCTGGATTCCTTCGCTAAGGCAATCGCTCCAGTATTGTCACAAAAGATTTTCATTGGACCCGATGCACTAGGTATGACACCTAGATCGGATATGAACTCCTTCATCCAGACTCTTTCATTAGCTGCTTCCGAAGCAGCTATGTATTCTGCTTCACACGTAGATCCCGCCACGACGCTTTGTTTTGAACTGCACCAACTGACAGCTCCACCGTTTAATGTAAACATGTATCCGGTTTGCGATTTAGAATCGTCCGGATCAGTGTCAAAGCTTGCATCAACGTAACCATTTACGATGAGCTCTTTGTCACCTCCATATACGAGAAACATATCCTTAGTCCTTTTCAGGTACTTCAGGATGTTCTTGACCGCTGTCCAGTGATCCACTCCTGGATTACTTTGGTACCTCCCTGCTAAACTTATAGCAAGGCACACATCAGGTCTGGTACACAGCATTGCATACATGATAGAGCCTATGGCTGAAGCATAGGGAACATCTTTCATTTTCTCTATATCTTCTGCAGTGGTCGGGCATTGAGTCTTACTCAACTTCACACCTTGCAATACAGGCAAGAACTCTTTCTTTGCTTGATCCATTTTGAACTTCTTCAAAACTTTGTCAAGGTATGTGCTTTGTGAAAGTCCAATTAAGCGTTTTGATCTATCTCTATAGATCTTAATGCCCAATATGTAAGCAGCTTCACCGAGGTCTTTCAATGAAAAACTTTTATTCAAGTATCCCTTTATGCTATCTAGAAATTCTATATCATTTCCAATCAATAATATGTCATCCACATATAATATTAGAAATGCTACAGAGCTCCCACTCACTTTCTTGTAAATACAAGCTTCTCCAAAAGTCTGTATAAACCCAAATGCTTTGATCACACTATCGAAGCGTTTATTCCAACTCCGAGAGGCTTGCACCAGTCCATAAATGGATCGCTGGAGCTTGCACACTTTGTTAGCTCCCTTTGGATCGATAAAACCTTCTGGTTGCATCATATACAACTCTTCCTCCAGAAACCCATTCAGGAATGCAGTTTTTACATCCATTTGCCAAATTTCATAATCATAAAATGTGGCAATTGCTAATATGATTCGGACAGACTTAAGCATCGCTACGGGTGAGAAGGTCTCATCGTAGTCAATCCCTTGAACTTGTCGAAAACCTTTTGCAACAAGTCAAGCTTTGTAGACAGTAACATTACCGTCAGTGTCAGTCTTCTTCTTGAAGATCCATCTATTCTCAATTGCTTGCCGACCATCGGGCAAGTCAACCAAAGTCCATACTTTGTTCTCATACATGGATCCCATCTCAGATTTCATGGCTTCAAGCCATTTTGCGGAATCTGGGCTCACCATCGCTTCTTCATAGTTCGTAGGTTCATCATGATCTAGTAGCATGACTTCCAGAATAGGATTACCGTACCACTCTGGTGCGGATCTTACTCTGTTTGACCTGCGAGGTTCTGTAGCAACTTGATGTGAAGTTCTATGATCATCATCATCAACTGCCTCACTAGTTGGTTTTGACGTCACAGAAACCGGTTCCTATGATATACTATTTTCCAACAAGGGAGCAGGTATAGTTACCTCATCAAGTTCTACTTTCCTTCCACTCACTTCTTTCGAGAGAAACTCCTTCTCTAGAAAGGATCCATTCTTAGCAACGAATGTCTTGCCTTCGGATCTGTGATAGAAGGTGTACCCAACTGTCTCCTTTTTTTGACTGGGGACTGCAGGGCTTACACCCCACAGCATTTTATTAAAACTTAGAACAGCAGGTACACAGAAAGGTTCCTTAAGAAAAGGAACAAAATAGAAGAAGATAAAAAGAAAACTATTTACAATCTAACCTAAAAAAGAAGGAAAATGTAACTATACATGTCACCCCTCAAGGAGGAAGAAAATCAATCCATTTAAGAAGAGCCTCCCTGTGTTTTGACTTGATTCTGTGAGCCAAGAGGGAAATGTCATGGACAAAACCATTTCTCCATTGTCTGAAGGTAGGTCTGATATACCTGAAAGCTTTATCATTTCTGACTTTCCAGATATTCCACCAAGTAAGAAACACCACTTCAGAAAAGAAAGGCTTATTGAACTCCTTCCTAGCATGGCATGCAATCTGAACCATATCCTGATTGTTGGGCCATGAAATCTGCAGGTAATTCCAGACTCTCATGCTGAAGTTACACTGAAAAAACAGATGATTCCTATCTTCAAGAGTTCCTGTAGGGCAAAGCACACATTCAGGCCCATCATTGATCTTCCACTTCCTGCGCTGAATCATATCCTTGGTGTTTACTCTATCCATAATGACAAGCCAGGCAAACATTTTGATAGTCATAGTACAGCATGACTTCCATATCCAACATAGCAAGGGGTTAGTTGGAATTGGCTCATGGACCAGATCATAATATTTCTTGGCTGTGTATCCAGATTTCTTTCCATGTTTCCAATACCAACAATCCTTAGCATTAGCATCCAAGGAGATATCAGACAAGATTCCAGAGAGCTGATTTAGCTCCTTGTAGGCCATTTCAGATAATGGCAGAGAGAACATGCTATGAAACTCACCAGTGGCCATTACTTCTAGAACAGAAGAATTCTTTTGTGTGCAAAAAGAGAACAACCTGGGGAATCTATCCTGAAGTGGAATGCAAGAATTATCCACTTCCCAAGAATCTGACCAGAATAGCAAGGAGTCACCTTTTCCAACGCATACTGAAGACACAGCCCTGAATTTGTCCATTAGCTTACATATGTCCCTCCACCAAAAGGAGCCACACATAGCAGTGTCATGTGGGACTCTCTGATAATAATAACTGTCCCAGATCAAATGAACCCATGGAACATCAACTTTGTTATAGAACTTATTGAGGAACTTCATCAACAAAGCTTCATTCTGCAGCCCCAGGTTCAGGATGCCAAGCCCACCCTTTAATTTAGGTCTACATACCAGTGGCCAGGCAGCCAGAGAGTTCCCCTTTTCCTGGCCATATTTTCTCCAAAGACACTGTCTTTGTATTCTTTCCAGCTGTTTCAAAATCCCTTGTGGAATAGATAAGCTACAGAGGAAGAATATTGGCAATGAGGAGATAACAGAATTGACCAACTGCAGCCTGCTACCTTGTGGTAGAAACCAAGAGCTAGCAGTCAACCTTCTTTCCATGCAGTCCACAAGTGGCAAAAGGTCCACAATTTTGGGCCTAGTGGTTCCCACTGGCAACCCCAGGTATGTGAATGGCATCACCCCCAGTTGACATCCAAATTGAGCAGCAAGAACATTGGCAAAATTGGTATCCACATTAATTGGGTACATTGAAGATTTGTGGTAATTAATCTGCAAACCAGTTGCAAGAGAAAAGGAGTCTAGAACAGTTTTTAGCACCTCTAACCGAGCAGACTCAACAGCCACAAACAATAAAGTGTCATCAGCATATTGAACCACTGGATAATCAGGATCATGAGTTACTATGGGTAAGGAAAGGAGTCCTTTACTGAGATGATCATTAATCATAGTCTGCAGAAGGTCAGCAGCAAGCACAAAGAGCAAAGGTGAGATAGGATCACCCTGCTTTACCCCACATTTACACTTGAAATGGCTACCTGGAACCCCATTAAGCAGGATTGATGAGGTGGCAGAGGATAATAATTGTTGTATCCAAGAAATCCATCTATTATCAAATCCCTTTGCCACCATTATTTTTATAATTTCCTCATGCTGTATGGAATCAAATGCTTTTTCAAAATCCAACTTGAGCAACATTATTGGCCTTTTGATTGATTGCACTGATGAATGTACTCAAAAGTCCATGCAATGCAATCCTGAATGGATCTAGATTTGATAAAACCATACTGATTCTTGTGAACACATTTAGTTATTTCATCTTGAAATCTGTTTGCAGCAAGTTTAGTAAGGAACTTCAACCCCACACTTGTCAATGATATTGGCCTAAAATCACTGGCAGTTTCAGGTGACAGCTTTTTGGGGATCAGAGTAATATATGCCTCACTGAGATTCTCTAGTTTAACAGTTCCTGCATGAAACTCATTAACTAGAGAGATAAAGTCAGCAGAAATGATTGGCCAACATTTTTTCATAAAAAGTCCATTAAAACCATCAGGCCCAGGGGCCTTGTCAATTGGCAGCTCCTTGATAACCTGTTCAATCTCCTTGACCTCAAAAGGCTTGGTGAGAACATCCAGTCCCTGTACCATAGGGATTAGTGAAAGAATGTCATTTCCCATGAAAATTGGTTTCACAGTACCCATTCTTCCTTTGAAAATCTCCAGAAATTCCTTGGCAATAATGTTATGATCAGAAGACACTGATCCATCCGACAACTGCAGAGTGGCAATTGTATTTTTCCTATATCTTTCAGTTGCCATTGCCTGGAAGAATTTTGAGTTTTCCTCACCCACCTTAATATATCTAATAGTGCATCTCTTCTTCCAATATAAGAACTGTAGATGTAGCAGGTGATCATGATGTGATTTCACCAATTTTCTGAAATTGGATTCAAGAAAAAATAAAGGCCTGGAGTCTTCCAAATCATCCAGCCAAAAAATCACCCAGTTACATTTCTCAATAAGACCTTTAATATGAGATAAACCCTTCTGCCATTTCTTGAGAGCAAACCTCAAAGATTTCAGTTTATCCATAATAACTGCTGATATGTGAGACTTCTGAGACTGCCTTTGCCAGACTTGCTGAACACACTCCATAAAACCAGGTTGATGGACCCAATAATTCTCAAATCTGAAAATATGAGCTTTTGGGATGCTGGTGCTTATGGAAACCACACAAGGGACATGATCCGATGCAGTTTTGGCTAGAGGATTGACCTGCGTGTTTGGATATTGATCAATCCAACTGGCAGAGGTGAAAAACCAGTCCAACTGTTCAAGAAGTGGGAAATCCTGCATATTAGACCAGGTGAATCTTCTTCCTTTTAAAGGTAGCTCAAGCAGTCCCAAATGCCCAATGATCTCATTAAAAATAAAAATATCGTTGATATCACCCCCAGGAAGATTTCTATTATCTAGAGATCTTATGAAATTGAAATCCCCAAGCAAAAGCCAGTTTTTCTCAGGTTCCACATTTAAATTATAAAGCCAGCTGACAAATTCATCTCTTAAGGTACCTTGACAGGGTCCATAAACATTAACCAGGTACCAAATATCACCATTATGCATGGACTTAAAACTAATGACAATCCCATAAGGTTTTACTTCCACTAAATCCCTTGAGAAAACATTAGAGCGCCACACAACTAGAATGCCACCGGAAGCTCCCCTAGAAGGAGATTCAATAAACTGATCAAAACCCGCAGGACAAATGCTCTTAATTAAAGCACGTGGGCATTCTGATAACTTTGTTTCCTGCAGACAAACAACTGCACATTGGCTCAAGTACTTTCTGTCGGACCGCATGTTGTCTTGCTTTAGAATTAAGTCCGCGTACATTCCAACAAAGCACCTTCCAGCTACGCATGGCCATTTGATTCATATGATAACACAGGATAACACATTAAAAACAGTGGGACACCTAGTGCCGCACAACCCATAACACATAGTAGCAAAATAGCCAAAACATAACCAGAGTGCCAAGTTTCAGAGATAACATAACGGTCAGCAAATTTGACAGGCTCGCTACACCTAGGAAACACATTAAACTTTAACATTTAATTGTTGCTGGAGGGGGTATCATCCTTAGGATCAGTCATAAGCTTCTCCCTAGATAGCAGGTTGGGGTCCATCTCCAGCTCAGCTCCAATTGCTTGCAGCACAGCGATCGGCGTCTGCGTAGGGACATCCTCAGGCTTCTCATGACGCACATCATCAGTGTTTTCCACTCCAGCAGCATCAAGTATCTTAATGGGCTGGGCCTTCTCGTCGATGGGCTTGGACCTTGGGCGTCTTTTAGCAGGCTGTAGTGAAAGCTGCTCGAAGACCATCGATTTGAAACCATCAAGTTTTGCCGCACTCCTCGTACATCTTCTGACTGAAGTATCAACCAAAGGAGCAGCAATCTTTCGCCTCCTGCGCTGGCATTTCTGTCGTGGCGTCGCTTCAGACACAAAAACCACAGGCAAGGTTCCCTCTTCCTGACCAACAGGACCCACGGGCTCCGAAGACAGCTGATTATTACTGAATCCCACAGGCTCAGCAATAGCAGTAGATTCATCGCTTGCAACTGAGCAACCAGGGGCTGCTAGAGGAGCAAACAAAGAGCGAGCAACAGGGCGCCGATTGACGGACGCAGAGCTTGACAAACTAGAGACCAGCGAAGACACTCTGTTGGCATCATCAAAAGCAATCGACCACTTGCGCTTGGAGAAAGTTACTGTCCCAAACTGCTTGAAGAATAAGGACCTTGGCACTTCTTTCACAGAAAATTCAGACATCAAATTCTCAAAAGACCGCTTCCAAAGCAATTCAGGTGGAAGAGGGGGTCCAGCCACCACCCTAGCCATCCCAATAATGTCTGCTTTGGGTATCCTATGAAGACACATTTCTCCGATTTGGGTTCGAGCTTATCAGGTTGAAGCTTTTTCACATAAGCATCGCAGCCCCAAACTTTAAGAAACGACAACTTTGGTTTCTTGCCAAACCATAGTTCATAAGGTGTCGTCTCAACGGATTTTGATGGTGCCCTATTTAATGTGAATGTGGCCGTCTCTAAAGCATAACCCCAAAACGATAGCGGTAAATCTGTAAGAGACATCATAGATCGCACCATATCAAGTAAAATACGATTACGACGTTCGGACACACCATTACGCTGTGGTGTTCCGGGTGGTGTGAGTTGCGAAACTATTCCGCATTGTTTCAAGTGTAGACAAAACTCGTAACTCAAATATTCTCCTCCACGATCAGATCGTAGAAACTTTATTTTCTGATTACGATGATTTTCAGCTTCACTCTGAAATTCTTTGAACTTTTCAAATGTTTCAGACTTATGCTTCATTAAGTAGATATACCCATATCTGCTTAAATCATCTGTGAAGGTGAGAAAATAACGATATCCGCCACGAGCCTCAACATTCATCGGACCACATACATCTGTATGTATGATTTCCAACAAATCTGTTGCTCTCTCCATAGTACTGGAGAACGGCGTTTTAGTCATCTTGCCCATGAGGCACGGTTCGCAAGTACCAAGTGATTCATAATCAAGTGGTTCCAAAAGTCCATCAGTATGGAGTTTCTTCATGCGCTTTACATCGATATGACCTAAACGGTGGTGCCACAAATAAGTTGCACTATCATTATCAACTCTGCATCTTTTGGCTTCAACATTATGAATATGTGTATCACTACTATCAAGATTCATCAAAAATAGACCACTCTTCAAGGGTGCATGACCATAAAAGATATTACTCATATAAATAGAACAACCATTATTCTCTGATTTAAATGAATAACCGTCTCGCATTAAACAAGATCCAGATATAATGTTCATGCTCAACGCTGGCACCAAATAACAATTATTTAGGTCTAATACTAATCCCGAAGGTAGATGTAGAGGTAGCGTGCCGACCGCGATCACATCGACTTTGGAACCATTTCCCACGTGCATCGTCACCTCGTCCTTTGCTAGTGTTCGCTTAATCCGTAGTCCCTGTTTCGAGTTGCAAATATTAGCAACAGAACCATTATCAAATACCCAGGTTCTACTGCGAGCTCTAGTAAGGTACACATCAATAACATGTATATCACATATACCTTTGTTCACCTTGCCATCCTTCTTATCCGCCAAATACATGGGGCAGTTCCGCTTCCAGTGACCAGTCTGCTTGTAGTAGAAGCACTCAGTTTCAGGCTTAGGTCCAGACTTGGGTTTCTTCTCTTGAGCAGCAACTTGCTTGCTGTTCTTCTTGAAGTTCCCCTTCTTCTTCCCTTTGCCCTTTTTCTTGAAACTACTGGTCTTGTTGACCATCAACACTTGATGCTCCTTCTTGATTTCTACCTCCGCAGCCTTTAGCATTGCGAAGAGCTCGGGAATTGTCTTATCCATCCCTTGCATATTATAGTTCATCACGAAGCTCTTGTAGCTTGGTGGAAGTGATTGGAGAATTCTGTCAATGACGCTATCATCCGGAAGAGTAACTCCCAGTTGAATCAAGTGATTACAATACCCAGACATCTTGAGTATATGCTCACTGACAGAACTATTCTCCTCCATCTTGCAGCTATAGAACTTATTGGAGACTTCATATCTCTCAATCCGAGCATTCTTCTGGAATATTAACTTCAACTCCTGGAACATCTCATATGCTCCATGACGTTCAAAATGTCGTTGAAGTCCCGGTTCTAAGCCGTAAAGCATGGCACATTGAACTATCGAGTAGTCATCAGCTTTGCTCTGCCAGACGTTCTTAACGTCGTCAGTTGCATCAGCAGCAGGCCTGGCACCCAGCGGTGCTTCCAGGACATAACTTTTCTGTGCAGCAATGAGGATAATCCTCAAGTTACGGACCCAGTCCGCGTAGTTTCTAGCATCATCTTTCAACTTTGCTTTCTCAAGGAACGCATTAAAATTCAACGGAACAACAACACGGGCCATCTATCTACAATCAACATAGACAAGCAAGATACTATCAGGTACAAAGTTCATGATCAATTTAAGTTCAATTAATCATATTACTTAAGAACTCCCACTTAGATAGACATCCCTCTAATCCTCTAAGTGATCACGTAATCCAAATTCAACTAAACCATAACCGATCATCACGTGAAATGGATTAGTTTTCAATGGTGAACATCTTATGTTGATCATATCTACTATATGATTTACGCTCAACCTTTCGGTCTCCGTGTTCCGAGGCCATATCTGCATATGCTAGGATCGTCAAGTTTAACCCGAGTATTCTGCGTGTGCAAAACTGGGTTGCACCCGTTGTAGATGGACGTAGAGCTTATCACACCCGATCATCACGTGGTGTCTGGGCACGATGAACTTTGGCAACGGTGCATACTCAGGGAGAACACTTCTTGATAATTAGTGAGCGATCATCTTAAAATGCTACCGTCAATCAAAGCAAGATAAGATGCATAAAAGATAAACATCACATGCAATCAATATAAGTGATATGATATGTCCATCATCATCTTGTGCTTGTGATCTCCATCTTCGAAGCACCATCATGATCACCATCGTCACTGGCGCGACACCTTGATCTCCATCGTAGCATCGTTGTCGTCTCGCCAATCTTATGCTTCTACGACTATCTCTACCACTTAGTGATAAAGTAAAGCATTACAGGGCGATTGCATTGCATACAATAAAGCGACAACCATATGGCTCCTGCCAGTTGCCGATAACTCGGTTACAAAACATGACCATCTCATACAATAAAATTTAGCATCATGTCTTGACCATATCACATCACAACATGCCCTGCAAAAACAAGTTAGACGTCCTCTACTTTGTTGTTGCAAGTTTTACGTGGCTGCTACGGGCTTAAGCAAGAACCAATCTCACCTATGCATCAAAACCACAATGATAGTTTGTCAAGTTGGTGCTGTTTTAACCTTCGCAAGGACCGGGCGTAGCCACACTCAGTTCAACTAAAGTTGGAGAAACTGACACCTGCCAGCCACCTGTGTGCAAAGCACGGCGGCAGAACCAGTCTCGCGTAAGTGTACGCGTAATGTCTGTCCGGGCCGCTTCATCCAACAATACCGCCGAACCAAAGTATGACATGCTGGTAAGCAGTATGACTTGTATCACCCACAACTCACTTGTGTTCTACTCGTGCATATAACATCAAACCATAAAACCTAGGCTCGGATGCCACTGTTGGGGAACGTAATAATTTCAAAAAATTTCCTACGCACACGCAAGATCATGGTGATGCATAGCAACAAGAGGGGAGAGTATTGTCTACGTACCCTCGTAGACCGAAGCGGAAGCATTGACGCAACGTAGAGGAAGTAGTCGTACGTCTTCCTGGTCCAACCGATCCAAGCACCGTTACTCCGGCACCTCCGAGTTCTTGACACACGTATAGCTCGATGACGCACCCCGGGCTCCAATCCAGCAAAGCTTCGGGGAGGAGTTCCGTCAGCACGACGGCGTGGTGACGATCTTGATGTTCAACCGTTGCAGGGCTTCGCCTAAGCACCGCTACAATATGACCGAGGTGTAATATCGTGGAGGGGGGCACCGCACACGGCTAAGGAACGATCACGAAGATCAACTTGTGTGTCTATGGGGTTCCCCCCCGCCCCCGTATATAAAGGAGCAAGGGGGGAGGCCGGCCGGCCCCTTGGGGCGCGCCAAGGAGGAGGAATCCTCCTCCTTTCCTACTCCTACTAGGAGGGGGAAGGAAGGGGGAGAGGGGGAAAGGAAAGGGGGGGCGCCGCCCCCCCTCCTAGTCCAATTCAGACCAGAGGGAGAGGGGGCGTGCGGCCCACCCTGGCCGCCCCTCTCTCTTCCCACCAAGGCCCATGTGGCCCATTAACTCTCCCGGGGGGTTCCGGTAACCCCCTCGGCACTCCGGTTTTCTCCGAAATCACCCGGAACAATTCCGGTGTCCGAATATAGTCGTCCAATATATCAATCTTTATGTCTCGACCATTTCGAGACTCCTCGTCATGTCCATGATCACATCCGGGACTCCGAACAAACTTCGGTACATCAAAATACATAAACTCATAAAGAAACTGTCATCGTAACTTTAAGCGTGTGGACCCTACGGTTCGAGAACAATGTAGACATGACCGAGACACGTCTCCGGTCAATAACCAATAGCGGGACCTGGATGCCCATATTGGTTCCTACATATTCTACGAAGATCTTTATCGGTCAGACCGCATAACAACATACGTTGTTCCCTTTGTCATCGGTATGTTACTTGCCCGAGATTCGATCGTCGGTATCCAATACCTAGTTCAATCTCGTTACCGGCAAGTCTCTTTACTCGTTCCGTAATACATCATCTCGCAACTAACTCATTAGTTGTAATGCTTGCAAGGCTTAAGTGATGTGCATTACCGAGAGGGCCCAGAGATACCTCTTCGACATTCGGAGTGACAAATCCTAATCTCGAAATACGCCAACCCAACAAGTACCTTTGGAGACACCTATAGAGCACCTTTATATTCACCCAGTTACATTGTGACGTTTGGTAGCACACAAAGTGTTCCTCCGGTAAACGGGAGTTGCATAATCTCATAGTCATAGGAACATGTATAAGTCATGAAGAAAGCAATAGCAACATACTAAACGATCGAGTGCTAAGCTAACGGAATGGGTCATGTCAATCAGATCATTCAACTAATGATGTGATCCCGTTAATCAAATAACAACTCTTTGTCCAAGGTTAGGAAACATAACCATCTTTGATTAACAAGCTAGTCAAGTAGAGGCATACTAGTGACACTCTGTTTGTCTATATATTCACACATGTATTATGTTTCTGGTTAATACAATTCTAGCATGAATAATAAACATTTATCATGATATAAGGAAATAAATAATAACTTTATTATTGCCTCTAGGGCATATTTCCTTCAGTTCCCGTGGGCTCCACTACTCACCAGGGTGCGCCTGGGCCCCCTGGTGCACCATGGTGCCTAGTGGGCCCCATGGGCCTCCTCCTGTGTGCTCATTTGGCTCCCTAGGTGTCTTCTGGGTAGAAAAAATCTGCAAAAAGTTTCGTGGCATTTGTACTTCATTTAGTATTGATTTCTACAAAGTAAAAAACAAGCAAAAAACAGCAACTGGCACTAGGCACTATGTCAACAGGTTAGTCCCAAAATGATATAAAGTTGCTAGTAAATGAATGTAAAACATCCAAGATTGATACTATAACAGCATGGAACAATAAAAAATTATAGATACGTTGGAGACATATTAGCATCCCCAAGCTTAATTCATGCTCATCCTCGAGTAGGTAAATGATAAAAATAAAATTTGTGATGTGGAATTGTTTCCTAACATGTTCATCACATATTCTTTTCTTTTGTAGCATAGACATTTGGACTTTAGATGATTCAAAGCAATAGTCTATAATTGACATGAGGACATCAATACTCAAGCATATCAACAAGCAACCATGTCTTTCAAAATATCAACGCTAAAGAAAGCTATCCCTAGCCCATCGTGCTCAATCATTGATCCATTCATGAAACACACTCAAATATTAGCTATATCTAATGCACAAGTATGATAATAGTGTTCCCTAGTTGGTGCTTTGTAAGAGAAGGTGGAGACTCAAAAAATAAAAATTGCAAAACAGTAAATAGATAGGCCCTTCACAGAGGGAAGCAGAGATTTGTAGAGGTGCCAGAGCTCATAGCATAAATTGAGAGATAGAATTGTTTTGAGAGGCATGCTTTTCCCTTCAACGAAAACAATCGAGAATTCCCAATATCTTCCATGCTACATAAATCATAGGTGGTTCCCAAACATAAAATAAAGTTTATTTCCTTTCCACCATTCTTTCACAATCCATGGCTAGCTGTATCCACGGGTGCCTTCCATACCAACACTTTCCAAGGAATTTATTACCATAGTATTTTTTTGCATTTCGGGACTGGGCATCCCTATTACCTGCCACACTCTCGTGCAATGACAAGTGAATAAACACTCATCTTGAGAATAACCTACCTAGCATGGAAAATATTGGCCACCCCTTGCCGCTTCATGAGCGGTACGGGTGCACAAAAAGGAAATTCATTTTGAAAATATAGTTGGTGTTGGGAAACGTAGTAATTTCAAAAATTTTCCTACGCACACGCAAGATCATGGTGATGGCATAGCAACGAGAGGGGAGAGTGTTCGTCCACGTACCCTCGTAGACCGTAAGCGGAAGCGTTAGCACAACGCAGTTGATGTAGTCGTATGTCTTCACAATCCGACCGATCCAAGCACCGAACGTACGGAGCCTCCGAGTTCAGCACACGTTCAGCTCGATGACGATCTCCGGCCCTCCGATCCAGCAAAGGCTCCGGAGATGAGTTCCGTCAGCATGACGGCGTGGTGACGATGATGACGTTCTACCGGCGCAGGGCTTCGCCTAAACTCCGCGACGATATGACCAAGGTGGAATATGGTGGAAGGGGGCACCGCACACGGCTAAGGAACGATCCGTAGATCAACTTGTGTGTCTATGGGGTGCCCCCCGCCCCCGTATATAAAGGAGCCAGGGGGAGGAGGCCGCCGGCCTAAGGGGGCGCGCCAAGGGGGAGTCCTACTCCCACCGGGAGTAGGACTCCCCTTTTCCAAGTTGGAGTTGGAGAGAAGGGGGAAAGAGGAGGAAGAGGGGAAGGAAAGGGGAGGCGCCGCCCCCCTTCCCTTGTCCTATTCGGACTAGGAGGGGGAGGGGCGTGCGGCCCCCTCCTTGCTCCTTCCTCTTCTCCCTCTTGGCCCATGTAGGCCCATTAACCCCCCGGGGGCTTCCGGTAACCTCCCGGTACTCCGGTAAAATACCGATTTCACCCGGAACTATTCCGATGTCCAAACATAGGCTTCCAATATATCAATCTTTATGTCTTGACCATTCCGAGACTCCTCGTCATGTCCGTGATCACATCCGGGACTCCGAACAAACTTCGGTACATCAAAACTTATAAACTCATAATAAAACTGTCATCGAAACGTTAAGCGTGCGGACCCTACGGGTTCGAGAACTATGTAGACATGACCTAAAACCATTCTCGGTCAATAACCAATAGCGGGACCTGGATGCCCATATTGGTTCCTACATATTCTATGAAGATCTTTATCGGTCAAACCGCATAACAACATACTTTGTTCCCTTTGTCATCGGTATGTTACTTGCCCGAGATTTGATCGTCGGTATCCTATACCTAGTTCAATCTCGTTACCGGCAAGTCTCTTTACTCGTTCCGTAATACATCATCTCATAACTAACTCATTAGTTACATGCTTGCAAGGCTTAGGTGATGAGTATTACAGAGAGGGCCCAGAGATACCTCTCCGACAATCGGAGTGACAAATCCTAATCTCGAATTATGCCAACCCAACATGTACCTTCGGAAACACCTGTAGAGCACCTTTATAATCACCCAGTTACGTTGTGACGTTTGGTAGCGCACAAAGTGTTCTTCCGGTAAACGGGAGTTGCACAATCTCATAGTTGTAGGAACTTTATATAAGTCATGAAGAAAGCAATAGCAGTATACTAAACGATCAAGTGCTAGGCTAACGGAATGGGTCATGTCAATCACATCATTCTCCTAATGATGTGATCCCATTAATCAAATGACAACACATGTCTATGGTCAGGAAACATAACCATCTTTGATTAATGAGCTAGTCAAGTAGAGGCATACTAGTGACTATGTGTTTGTCTATGTATTCACACATGTATCATGTTTCCGGTTAATACAATTCTAGCATGAATAATAAACATTTATCATGATATGAGGAAATAAATAATAACTTTATTATTGCCTCTAGGGCATATTTCCTTCAGTTGGCACATACAAATTTACTTGGAACGGCCTAGAAATACCGCATATAGGCAGGTATGGTGGACTCATTTGGCACAACTTGGTTTGGGATTTTGGATGAAAAGCAGTATTCCCGCTTAGTACAAGGAAAGGCTAGCAAATAGATTGAGAAGCAACCAACCAAAAAACGAAAACGATCATAAACAAGCACTGAACATAACTAACACCGAATAATGCACCACAAGTAGGATATAACTTCATTGCATAACTATTGACTTTCATGCTTGCATAGGGAATCACAAACCTTAACACCAATATTCTTACTGAAGCATAATTACTCACCAACATGACTCCCATATTACTATCTCCATATCTCAAAACTACTACAAGGAATCAAGTTTTAATATACAATGATATTCATGAAAGTTTTTGTTATATCCCTCTTGAATATCTATCACTTTGGGACTAGATTCATATATTACCATTGCTACTAACAAGCTCTCAAACAAATTTAAGTGAAGACCAAGAGCATAAATATTTTTTCAAAATTTTCATCTCTCAAAATAATATAAGTGACGCATGAGAGGATATTTATTTAAAATTTACTAACTCTCAAAATGATCTAAGTGAAGCATGAGAGTATTTCTTCAAAATTTAAACCACCACCGTGTTCAAAAAGATATAAGTGAAGTACTAGAGCAATTCCTTAGCTCGAAAAGTTTAAGTGAATCACAAAGAGAGATTCTAACAAATCATAGCATCATTATGGCTCTCTCAAATAAGTATGTACAACAAGGATGATTGTGGAAAACTAAAAAGCAAAACAAGCAAATACTCATATAATACAAGATGCTCCAAGCAAAACTCATGATATGTGACGAATAAAAATATAGCTCCAAGTAAAATTACCGATGGACATTAGTAGAAAGAGGGGATGCCTTCCGAGGCACCCCAAGCTTAGTTGCTTGGTACTCCTTGAATATTAGCTTGGGGTGCCATGGGCATCCCTAGGATTAGGCTCTTTTCACTCCTTATTCCTTCATCCATCGTGATCTCACCCAAAACTTGTAAACTTCAATCACACAAAACTTAACAAAAACCTTTGTGACATCCGTTAGTATAAGAAAACCAATCATTACTTTAAGTACTATTGCAAACCCATACTTATTTTGTTATTGCATTATACCTATTGTATTCTAACTTTACCATAGCTTATACCCCCCGATACAATCCATAGATTCATAAAAATAAGCACACAATGCAATGAAAACAGAACAGTCTATAAAGACTCATTTGCTCATACTTCTATAACTCTAAACATGCTGAAAAATTAGGACAGTGCGGACAATAGTATATCAATCATGTGTAAAAATTAGATCAAAAACACGTTTGAGTGAATTTACAAAATTCCAGAACTGGGCGCAAAAGTTTCTGTTTTTCAACAGGATCAAATCAACTATAATCCAACATAATCCTAAAGGCTTTACTTGGCACAAACACTAATTAAAACACTAAAACACAATCATAACAGTAGCATAATTGTGCAAACACACAAAAACATAAAGAAAAAGTGAAAAAATATATTTTAATCATTGGGTTGCCTCCCAACAAGTGCTATTGTTTTATGCCCCTAGCTAGGCATAATGCATAGATTCAAGTATTGTCATCTTTGGTTTTTGTTCCATAGGATGCCCTCATGATTGATTCATATGGTGGCTTAATTCTTTTTCTAGGGAAGTGTTCCATACCCTTTCTCAACGGAAACTAAAATTTAATATTCCCTTCTTTATATCAATCACGACACCTATAGTTTGTAAAAACTGTCTACCAAGTATTATGGGACAAGACGGACTGCAATCAATATCAAGCACAATAAAATCTATGGGCACATAATTCCTATTTGCAAGAATAAGAACATCATTAATTCTTCCCAAAGGCTTTTTAATAGTATAATCCGCCAAGTGCAAATTAAGAGAACACTCTTCCAAATTGGTAAAACCTAGCACATGACATAGAGATTTCGGAATTGTGGAAACACTAGCCCCCAAATCACATAAAGCATTGCACTCATATTTTTTGTCTTGACTTTACTGGAGGGTTCCCATTCATCATATAATTTTTAGGAATTGAAATCTCTAATTCCAACTTTTCTTCTAAGGATTTCATTATCGCTTCTACAATATGTTTAGTAAAAGCCTTGTTTTGTTCATATGCATTGGGTCAATTTTGCATGGATTGGAACAAAGAAATGCATTCAATCAAAGAGCAACTATCATAATTAAAGTCTTTGTAATCCAAGAGAGTGGGCACATCACTAGTTAAAGTTTTGACCTCTCCAAACCCAATTTAATAAAAAATTTCAACACGATTTTCACCCTTCGAACTATGGGGGAGCCTTCTAGCTAAAGTTGACTCTTCTTCAGTTCCCTTATCATCAAGTTTAATATTACTAAACAAGGAATCAATACAAGAAACACCAATCATCTTAACATCTTCATCGTTACTATGAAAGCAATCAGGTAAAAATGCTCTTTCTAAAAATTCTCTTTTAGCTCTAAGCACAGCGGTTCTTTTCTTGCTCTCATCTATATAAACATATAAAGCTTTGATTGATTCTTTAATATCAACTTTGGGTGGAAAGATTTTAATCTTGATATTTTCCACACCATGTGAAATTCTATCAATGCTTCTAGACATATCATCTTACTCAAATTTTCTTCTATCATTGTGTTAAAAACTTTTTGAGCATTGATAAATTCTTTAATGTTACTCTCAATATCATAGGGCACCTATTATTATTATTATTATTATTATTATTATTATTATTATTATTATTATTATTACCATAGGAATTGCCATAATTATTAGAGGAACTTCTAGGAAAAGGCCTAGGATTAAAATTACCTCTATAAGCATTGTTATCAAAATTATTTTGTGAGACAAAATTCACATCTACAGGATCACTATTTTGCTCAATCAAAGTAGACAAAGGCACATCATTAAGATTAATAGGAGCATTTTTACTAGCAACCAATTTCATAAGTGTGTCAACTTTCTCACTTAAAGTACTAATTTCTTCAACAGAATTGACCTTTCTACTAGTAGGTGCTCTTCAGTATGCCATTGTGAATAATTTTCCATGATATTACCAAGTAATTTAGTAGCTTCACCCAAAGTAATATCCATAAAAGTACCACCCCCGGCGGAATCTAAAGGATTTCTAGAAACAAAATTCAATCCCGCATAATTTTTTTGTATGATCATCCATAGATTTAAACCACGAGTAGGACAATTTCTTAACATTAATTTCATTCTTTCCCAATATTGTGCAACATGTTCATGCTCAAGTTTCTTAAAATTCATGATTTGATTTCTAACGAAAATAATTTTTGCGGGAGGAAAATACTTAGTGATAAAAGCATCTTTGCATTTGTCCCCTGAATCAATACTATTGCGAGGCAAAGATGAAAACCAAAAATTTGCATGATCCCTCAAAGAGAAAGGAAATAACTTCAATCTCACAATATCATTGTCCACATCTTTTTTCTTTTGCATATCAGACAATTCTAGAGAAGTGTTTAGATAGGACGCGACATCCTCATTAGGACTACCGGAAAATAGCTCTTTCATAATAAGATTCAACAAAGCGGCATTAATATCATAAAACTCCACACTAGCGGCGGGAGGAGCAATATGAGTACTAATAAAATCATTATTATTAGTATTGGAAAAATCACACAATTTGGTATTTTCTTGAGACATCGTGACTACGCAAACAATATCACAAGCAAACAAAACATCAAGCAAGAAAAGGGCAAAAAGAAGGCAAATATTTTTGTGTTTTACTGAAAACGTTTTAGAAGTGGGGGAGATGAAAATGAGTGGCAAATGGAAAATAAAGTAATTGAAAGGAGATGATATTTGTGATTGGGTACTTAATAGATGTTGATGGTGTCTCCCCGGCAACAGTGCCAAAAATTATTTCCTGGTTGCTTGTATCTGCGTTGGTATTTCCCCGAAGAGGAAGGGATGATGCAACATAGCAACGGTAAGTATTTCCCTCAGTTATGAAACCAAGGTTATCAATCCAGTAGGAGAACCACGCAACACTATGTAAACAACACCTGCGCACAAACAACACAAACTTGCAACCCAACGCGTAAGAGGGGTTGTCAATCCCTCAACGGTATTGAGATAGATTAAATTGTATGAGATTTGACAAATAGATCTACCAAAAAACACACAAAAAAATAAAGAAAAATTACAACAAGGTATTTTTGGTTTTAATATGATAGTAAATAGACCCGGGGGTCATAGTTTTCACTAGAGGCTTCTCTCAAGAAAATAGCATATGGTGGGTAAACAAATTACTGTTGGACAGTTGATAGAAAAGCGAATAATCATGACGATATCCAAGGGAATGATTATGTATATAGTCATCACATCCAAGATTAGAAGACCGACTCCTGCCTGCATCTACTACTATTACTCCACACATCGACCGCTATCTAGCATGCATCTGGTGTATTAAGTTCATGGAAAAATGGAGTAATGCAATAAGAATGATGACATGATGTATACAAGATAAACTCACATATGAATAAACCCATCTTGTTACCCTTAATAGCAATGATACATGTGTGTCATGTCTCTTTCTATCACTGAGATTGAGCACCGCAAGATCGAACCCATCACAAAGGACCTCTTCCCGTGGCAAGGAAAATCAATCTAGTTGGCCAAACCAGACCAAAATTTCGGAGAAGCAATACGAGGCTATAAAAATCATGCATAAAAGAGTTCAGCAGAGACTCAATTAATATTCATGGATAAAACTGATTATAAACCCACAATTCATCGGATCCCAACAAACACACCGCAAAAAAGAGTTACATCAGATAGATCTCCAAGAACATCGAGGAGAACATTGTACTGAAGATCAAAAAGAGAGAAGAAGCCATCTAGGTACTAGCCACGGACCCATAGGTCTGTGGAAAACTACTCACGCATCATCGGAGGGGCAACAAGGATGATGACCAACCCCTCCGTGATCGTTGCCCCCTCTGGCAGAGTGCCGGAAAAGGCATGTAGATTGGATATCATGGTTCTGGAATTTGCGATGGTAGAAAAGGTGTTTTCATCAACTCCCCTGGGGTTTCTGGGATTTTAGAGTATTTATAGAGGCGAAAGTTGGTCGAGAAGGTTCCTGTGGGCTCCACTACCCACCAGGGCGCGCCTGGGCCCCCTGGCGCGCCTTGGTGCCTAGTGAGCCGCACGGGCCTCCTCCCGTTTGCTCTCCCTGGGTGTCTTCTGTGCAGAGAAAAATCTGCAAAAAGTTTCATGGCATTTGGACTTCGTTTGGTATTGATTTTCTACGAAGTAAAAAACAAGCAAAAAATAGCAACTGGCACTCGGCACTATGTCAATATGTTAGTCCCTAAAAATGATGTAAAGTTGCTAGTGTCAGGGATATCTAGCGACATATGCCAGGGGGTGGCTTATCATGGATGGGGACAGGAGTACGTCGCCGGGCTCTAGAAGCGGGAGTGAGCGAGATCTCGAATGCCTACGAGTCTTACCCAGGTTCGGGGCTCTCCGAGGAGATAACACCCCTAGTCCTGCTCTACGGGGTCTCCGCGTGATGACTATCATCAATAGAGTAGCTACAAGGTTGCTCCTTGAGCTATTTCGGCTAGAGGAGGAAGAAGGGCAAGGCTATCTCTATCTCCTCTCTCTACGTATGTGTGAGTTGGCTAGGATTCTGAACCCTTTGCATGGGTGAGCCTGGGGGGTTTATATAGGCTACCCCCAGGGGTACAATGGTAATCCGGTCGGGTAGGACCCGACCATCAGTGTCTCTGACGTCCGTCTTCTCCACCGGCTACCGTGAAGTCGGCTGACAGGTGGGCCTGCCGTCTTCAGGCCATGCTGACCGCTTTATACTGTAGCCCTGCCCTTGATGACAGAGGCTTTGTCGGGGGGCGCAAGGCTACAGTCCCACCGCCCGGCGGGCGTTCACTGTAGCCACGCTCCATCTCATTAGATTAATGGGGCGCAGATTCCGAGGGGAGGGAAGGCCGCCTGCTAAGAGTTAGCCGCCTGCTCTGGTTCACCGTCTTCTAGTGGCCCGTGGACAGGTAGGGCCCATCGCCTGCGGGTCGTACCGACCGCCCATCGTGGGAGCATGGCTCCCTCTGTCGTAGGTGATGTCACGGGCTACATGGCAATAGTGCCGCACCTGGCGAGGGGTGTCCGCTTGGTACACCCGCACTGTGGCACGTTCCGCCCTGGATTCGGGGGTGGCAGGTCGTACTGTAGCCGCACTGGGGCAAGTCATAGTAAGTGGGTGCAAACTTTTGAGGAGGCGCAGGGCCACCTGCTGGATGCCAGCTGCCTGGGGCCGCCTGTTGGGGGCTTGCTGTCTTCTGGCAGTCGGCCCGTTGGACTAGATGGCCCAAAGAGTCGGCCTTTCGTCTAGAAGGTGCGAGGGGCGCAGCTAGCCTCGATGTCTTGAAATACTATAGGGTGCCGATGAGGCTACCCGTGGTCAATCCCTCCGACAGTAGTCCCCGATACTGGTGGGGCGCCGTGGCTGAAATCGAGGAGCCTCAACAGCTTCCTACTCCGAGTGATCTGGTATCCTTGATTTGTCCGGCTTCGGGTGATGCTGTGGGCCAAGAGTCAGCCGAGACCAGGCCGGCCTCCTGTTGAATTCGAATCATCGTAGGAAACATCGGGTAGCAGGCCGGCCGGGCGGCAGGCTTGCCGCCTGTTGCCCGCTTGCCATGCGTCACCAGCAGACCAGGCTGGTCTGCTAGCCCACACGCGCGGCGGGATGTCGCCGTAGGCCCGGGCCCACCACTACAGAGCTACGGCGCGCGCGCGGATCTGTTGCGGCCAAGGCGGACGGTTGCCCTTCTCGGGCGCATTAATTACATGCCATTAAGGCACGAAATACGTGGGGTCATGCGGGGCGTGGGCGCAGTTAATCCCACGTCCCCCACGGCTCGTCTCCTTGGCTCTGCCGTCACAACTTATAAGTAGGGGGAGGAGGGCGCGGCAGAATGCACGCGCGCTCTCCCCCGCTCTCCATCTTGTTCTTCCTTTGCTCGCTGCTGTGTCACGCCGTCTTGCCGCATGCCGCTGGAGCGCCACAGCAGCCCACCGTCGTTCGACCTCCTTGCGTCACTGCAGCCTTGTCATCGCGTGACTTCGCTGTGCCTTCACCGAGCCACCACGATCATGGCGCACGGAGGGCGTCATGGCGACTGGGATGACTCCAACGTCCATGAAGACCATCTTGAGTTCGTCCATCAGACGCGGCGGCTTTCCCCCGCGGCAAACGTGAAGGTGCATGTTCCCCTGAGAGGGAGATCTCGCTGGCGCTGAAGGTGCATCTTTCGGTCGCACTTCCTCCGCGGCTTCGGCCTGCCGGTGAGTGGCTTTCTCCGCTCCTTTCTTGACTTCTATAAAATCCAACCCCACCATCTCACGCCGAACATGGTGGTGTTACTTGCTGCCTTTGTCACCCTTTGCGAGGGGTATCTCGTCGTCCTGCCCATGCTTGAGCTGTGGGGGGAACTCTTCTACCTCAAGCTCGGCATCGCCGCCAAAGACGAGGCGGCTCAGTGCGAGGCCTGCGTCACGGTGCGGCGCACTGGCTCCAGGGTTCGCTTCCCGGCCCTCGCCCTACTGTAGTCGGCAAAGCTCTGGTAGGATTCATACTTCTAAGTCCAGAACATCCACGTGACGCGGGACTACGTCAACCTGCCGGCTTACGCAGCCGGCCCTCCTGTAGAGCCTCGCACCAACTACAAGTTCCGGCCGAGGACGCTGACGGTGCCCGTCTCCGCCGCTCTCACCCGGCTCCAGGAGATGATAGAGTCAGAGGGCCTCAAGTCCTCAGATCCGCTGGCTGCCTTCATGGAGCGCCGGGTGCTGCCTCTTCAAGCCCGGCCCCACCTGATCAGCAACATGAGTGGGCTCTGGGACCCGTGCCGGATGTCCACCAAAGCACTACCAAACGTGGAAGTGGTCCGGCTGGTCAATTTCTTCTCCAACTGCAAGCTAGTGGAGGGGAAGTGGCGGTTTGGAAAGGAGCCGTACGGCCGCACTACCCGCTGTCGCCGGTAAGTCTCTGATTCTCCTTTCTTTGCTCGCCCAAATTCTTCTTGCCGCCTAACCATCCGGCCGTGATGCAGCGCTTCCCGGGCCAAACGGCAACTGGAGCACCAGCTCCAGGCCATCATTACCTGGCGGACCACGCGGAGAGCGACGCGAATGACCCCGAGCTGGGGGCAGCCGCCATGGAGGAGGACGACACCGTAGGAGGCATTGGCGGGGGAGCAGACCGCCCCGCGGGAGGCGGCCTCGGGGAGTGGCCGGACGACGACAAGGAAGACATCGAGCCGCGCTGTGCCCTCGATGCCGACAGGGCAGGCGCCGGCTCCTTGACGATGTCGACTGGGGCACCCGGTGTGCCGAAGTGCCAGGCCGTCGCTGGGATGTTCGGCGGTCAGCCGTCCAAGAAGGCCAATGCCTCAGTTGCCGAGACCAAGCGGCAAGAGGCTGTGAAGGCGGCCACCATTCGGAAGGCCCCGAAGTTGCGCCCGCTGGTGTCCGCGTAAGTATTTTTGTTGCTTTATCTTGCATTTTCTTCTCTTTTTGCAAACTCTTCTTAGCTTCTTCTCGCTATGTTGTGCAGGGCCCCGCTTTCTCTCTCACGGGCCCCATCTGCCTTGGTGATTGGTGCGGAAGGCGGCTCCGCAGACACCCGTCGCGTTGATCCGGCCACTGCCCTCTAGGAGGAAATGGAGAGAATGCGTAGGAGGCGCAGTTGGAGCGGGAGGCCGCTGCCCAGGCGAAGGCGGAGGCAGCCGACGCGGCGGCTAAGGAACAGGCGAACGCCACGGCCAAGGCGCGGGAGGAAGAGGTGGCCTGCAACAGGGCTCCAGAAGCCATCGGCCCGCAACAGATGGTGCCGCCGGTGGTTGGGGACCAGGCGCCGACTGGAGGAGCCGGTGCCGGCCAGACTACCTTGGAGGGGGGAAGGGCTAATCCCATCGTTTTGGAGGCGGAAGTGCCTCGGCGTGCGCCGACTGCCAGCGAGAGGGGCAATCGGCCCGAGGCGTCGAAGGTGCCACCATCCAGCGCTGAGCTGGTGGCGAACCAGGCGCTGGTGACTCGCGTCCCTCCACGCCAGCGCCCGGAGCGGGCGGTCTCAATGCCGAGGCCGACCTAAGCTGGGGTTGCGAGCTCGTCAGTGCTTGACACTGAAGCCACCAGCGCCGCTCGGCCGGATTGGGCATCAGGAGCCGGCTCGGGTGTCCTCAACACGGTGGTGAGGGGCATCTTGGAGCAATTCAACGCTCATGGCCCCACCCTCCTGAAGTCTAGGGAAGAGCTGCGGGAGATGCAGACGACCGTTCGGGTACACTTTTGCTCTTGTTTTTAATTCTCGTAATCTTCCATGAGGGCACGTCAGTGCACCCACTAGGTGTAGCCCCCGAGATTCGGGTCGACTGCGGCCAGATCTTCCAATGACTTCTTTCTTTTGGTTGATGCTGACGTTTTCTAACCTTGTCTTAGCAAAGGCCATCGCTGATCTGCGGAAGCGCCTGGGCGAGGTCGAGTCCGAGCTCCACGCCAAGAAGCAGGAGCGCAGCCAAGCCGCCCAGGAGCAAGACCGACTGGCAAACGAGTTGGCGGACCAGGCGGAGAAGCACAAGGGGGAGGTCCAGCAGCTGAAGGACAGCAAAGATCTCCTCAAGGCCGAGTACGAGACTTAGCGCTCGAACTAGGCCGAGAGGGAGAAGCTCTTGTCGAATGGCTATGGCGAGGACATGATCGAAGGTAAATTGTATCTTCCTTTGTACGGCCGCCGACTGCTGCACGAGCTGGCTTCTGGCTTCTAAACTCTTTGCCCTCCTTCTTGGACAGAATTCTTTCCCAGTCAGTCCATCGCCGTCAGCCAGGCCGTCAAGGCGCGACGCGATCAGCGGAGGAGGACGGGTGCCCAGGTCCCATGCGCACCGGAACCTTGGCGAGCAGCTTCTGGCCATCAAGATGCGCTTGGACCCAGCTTGCCGTCTGCTCCGCCGCCTGCAGCGCGCCGGGTCGCAGGTGTGAACTACGCTCTGGCCAGCTGCCCAGGTCCCCCGCACCCCCAATCGGACTGCCGACTGGCTGGAGGTGGCGGCCGAGCGGTTCGAAGCCTGGAAAGGTGCCGCATGCCGGGAGGGCACTCAGATAGCTTTGTAGCTCGTCAAGGCCTGGTATCCATAGCTGGATCTAGCCTAGCTGGCCACCTTCCGACAGGAGGCCAGACCCGAGCTAGCGGCAGTGCGCGGTGATCTGGTCAAGCGCGCGGCCGTCGTCGCCGAGTACGCTGACACCACCATCTTCATCCCAGAGTTGGACGAAGACGGCGCTAAGGTGTCGCCCAGCTGGTTCGGGCTGGACCCGGAGCTTGGGGAGGACTCGGCGGAGGAGATCGCCTCCAGCGAGGAGGGCGAGGAAGAAGAGGACGAGGAAGGCGAGGACTTCGTGCCGGATGACGGAGCGACTAGCCGGCCACAGCCTGATTAGGCCTCGACCAGCGGGCCGCGAGGAGGGGTGGGAGGCACCGACTGCTGCCGATTCCGACCACGCCGAGTGTCGGTGTCAAAACCGGTGGATCTCTGGTAGGGGGTCCCGATCTCTGCGTCAAGGCTGATGGTAACAGGAAGCAAGGGACACAGATGTTTACCCAGGTTCGGGCCCTCTCGATGGAGGTAAAACCCTACTTCCTGCTTGATTAATATTGATGATATGGTTAGTACAAGAGTAGATCTACCACGAGATCATAGAGGCTAAACCCTAGGAGCTAGCCTATGATGGTATGATTGTAATTGTGATCGGCCTTCTAAGGACCAACCTCTCCGGTTTATATAGACACCGGAGAGGGCTAGGGTTTACATGGAGTCGGTTACAAGGAAGGAAATATAATATCCGGATCGTCAGGCTTGCCTTCCACGCCAAGGAAAGTCCCATCCGGATACGGGCCGAAGTCTTGAGTCTTGTATCTTCACGCTTCAATAGTCCAGACGTTGTACACAGTCGGCTGTCCGGATACCCCCTAATCCAGGACTCCCTCAGTAGCCCCTGAACCAGGCTTCAATGACGATGAGTCCGGCGCGCAGTATTGTCTTCGGCACTGCAAGGCGGGGTCCTCCTCCGAATTCTCCAAAGTGGTTTATCGAACACGTAGACCGTGTCCGGATCTGCGAGATGATCTTCGTATGGTATAGATCTGATTTGCTGGCAATCTTCATTTGTTGTGCCCTTGCATCGTCGCTCGGTCCAACCCGAACCGACGTTTCCTTCCCCACAACGACTCATGTTATGAGGCGGTTTTATTGGCACGTCCCGTCGAGGCAGAGATCGTGCCCCTTTTATTACGGGATTTTCCATCAATATGAGCATGCGTGACCCCACGACGGCTGTTGGTATTACCCTGTGTGTTTTTAGATAAGCCTCAAATGGTCACACCAGGGATTCTTGATATTCACCCTCTTTATAAAGGGGTCGAGACCTATGCCTCCTTTTTCACCTTCATCGCTCCCTCTCGCACCTCGAGTTCTAACACCCAAAACCTAAGCTCCACCTCTCCGGAATCCTCCAATATGTCCGGATCTGACTCTCAAGGCCGGTGGGTGGCCTCCTCAATTGAAGAGAAGGACATTGCAAAGCTTAGGGAGGTCGGATACCTGACCGCCGATATCCAGCACAGGCTTCCTGTTCCGGGGCAGGTCATCCCTACGCCGGAGCCCAATGAGTGTGTCGTTTTCGTCCCACACTTCCTCCGTGGTTTGGGTTTCACCCTCCATCCCTTCGTGAGGGGGCTCATGTTCCATTATGGGCTGGATTTTCATCATCCGGCTCCAGATGCTATCCTCCATATCTCGTCATTCATTATCGTGTGCGAGGCTTTTCTCCATGTCACGCCACACTCCTGCTTATGGCTCAAGACCTTCAATGTGAAGCCGAAGATGATCGAGGGGCGACATGTGGAGTGCGGAGGTGCTGTAATAAGCAGAAACGTCGATGCCCCATGGCCGGAGGGTTCTTTCCCAGAAGTATCTGACGTATGGTAGCGGAGGTGGTTTTATGTTACAGCCCCAAGGGGCACAAAGTGGGTAGCCGCCCCTGAGTTCCGCTCGGGCCCTCCATCGCAGTTGGTGTCCTGGACAGATGTAGGATGTAATTGGGGGCCCGCAGGCGATGTACCAATACTGCAAAACCGCATCCGGGAGCTTCTCGAGAGGGATATCAAGCTTGTCAGCGTAATGCAAGTGATGTTAATCCGCCGGATGTTGCCGTGCCAACGCCGACCTCTTCGGATGTGGGAGTTCAATCCGGATGGTCCGCGGACCGTGAAGCACTTCTTCGGCTTGAAGCCCAAAGAGATGTGCAAATTATTCTTCGTATGGAAAGTAGTGTGTCCGGACACCACTGAGGATGCGGGCCTAAGCTGTAATCGCCTAGATACCCAAGTAAGTAGCCTTGATACCGAACACCTTATTTTGCATTTATCATGACTGTTTGTTCTGACAACCACCTGTGTCCAGGAATGGCTCAGCAAGGCAGAGAGAATCAGGTGTCCGGCACCGCTTCCTGAAGGTTTGCCTGCCCCCACCATGGCCAAGATGCTTGACCGAGTACTCAGCAGAATGCCCTCGGGGAAAGACAAGGGGATGGACAAAGAGACCGAACCCCACATGCTACGCATCCGAACCGGGGGAATTGTTACCTCCCCCAAGGAGGATAGTCGGGGAGGGGAGGCTGAGGCCTCCTCTCCGCGCGGGAAGAAAAGGGTCGCCTCCGAAGATCTGGAGGCGGAGATGCCCAAATCAGGGAAAAGGACCTCCCCAGGGGGCCGTGCCCCGACGAGCACCCTTACCGAACCATGCCCTCCATCGGGCCAGCCCTCCACCGGGCTGTAAGTTAATCTTCCATCCGAAGATACTGTGTTTCTCCTAGATCAATAATCAGGATTCAACTTTTGCAGACTGGCCAGCAGCTCCTCTCAACAGGGTTCGTCTTTGGGGGACCTTCCTCCGGAGATGATGGAGAGCGAGACCCCACCCCCTTCCTCGACTCGTGAAGTGAGCGACACCGAGGTGTCATCACGGAGGAGTCTGAATCTGCCGAAGCCGGTAGTCAATTCGTCAGCCGCCCAGCACCCGGAGCCTTTGGCTACAGCGGGGGGCGATGGGAATAGTCCGGCACAGTTTGATGCCCGGCCGGACATACTGACGGGCTTGCTGGAGCGAGCTGTGCTCTCGGAGGAGCACCGCACGTTAATGAGCGCGGTGCTCAAGAAGATTTCATCCGCTACAAGCGGTTTGAACGAAGCATTTACAAGCCTTCTCAGAGGCTTTGAGGTATGTAATGAAGAATACACCATATAAGTAGTAGCCCCTGAGACTCTGGTTACCCGCCCTAGGCGGCAAACGGGGTATCATCAACCGATAATTGGTGTTGTAAATATGCGCAGGTACCTGTGGGTCCGGCCGCCGGCCCGTCCGTTGAAGTTGCCGAACTATCGAGGCAAATTGGGTCGATTGATGCCGATATTACTCTGATGAATGAGTGGATGGATACATCACAAGGTATGTGCCCTGTCTCCCATTGCATAGGAAAATATTAAGGTGGCACATATTAATATAATTTGTTGGGACTGCAGATGGTGCTGCTGCCGTGGAGGCCCTGAGGGCGGAACTTGCTCTAGCCAAGGAACAAGCCCGGGTGAGCAATGCGGCTGCCCTAAAGGCGGCCAAGGAATTGAGAGCCGAATAGGCTGCTCATCACCGAAGCGAGGAAAAGATAGCCGAAATGGCTATCGAGTTAAAAAATTCCGCTGACCGGTATGAGCTCCTGAAAAAGGAGCATGAGGATAAATCGGCTGACCTGAGCAGGGCACTTAATGCCACCAAGGAAATATGGACCGACCTCAGGGGTGCGCGGGAGGAGCTTCAACAGGCCGGTAAAATCGCGGCTAGAGGCTCCTATTTGCTACGGACGAAGTTCTTCAATCCGAAGTACGCTCCCCTCGATGGACGCTGGAGTTCGCCGGATGCATACGCGGACCTGGCGAAGAGTACGGCTGATGCTGCGGAGTTCTTCAAAGATCAGGGTGAGAAGGAGGTGGAGAAGCTTTTCGGGTCGCAGTTCAATGCTCCCACTCGCCCGCTGCCATTAAGTGATAAGATGGCTGCTGTAGCAGAGCTTCACAGGATGTCCGGCCTTGCAATGCGGTCTGTAATAGACCATCTTTGGCCGAAAGGGCCTAAGCCGGACAGTTACTTTGGTTTGGTGCAACAGTTCCTTGGGGCCGTGCCTCGGAACGATGCCATGAGGAGGTCGGCATGTATAGAGGGTGCGCGGATGGCCCTTGCCCGCGTTAAAGCGTATTAGACGGATATGGATACCACTATGATAGCGTCTCAGGATCCGGTGGGGGGCCAATATCCGGCCGGGCACTACTTGGCACAGGTTACAGAGGGTGCCCGCCTGATAGAGGCGCAGTGCCCGAAGAATCTCCTATTCGAGTGAACGGCATTATTGTAAAAACAATGTTTATTTTGATTATAAGGTTAGATTTATACTGTTTGCCTGAGAATATGATTGTGTCCCCTGTGCGGCCGTTTATATATATATATATATATATATATATATATATATATATATATATATATATATCTGTGTGTGTGTGTGTGTGTGTGTGTGTGTGTGTGTGTGTGTGTGTGGGTAATCTGAAAGATAGCAGTCGTTGGCTTCAGCCCCCACCCATACAATGCGGGGGTGTTCGCGAAAAAATGTGCTTAATCACTCTTTATCCAACGTCTTGGTCCGGCAAGGAGGTGATCGCACGTCGAACTAGGCAACCGAACTATATAGCTGTAACACTTTCGCTTAGCCGCGGGATTTTATCATTGGGGCTACTATGTAGCCCCCGGTACCTTCACATGCATCCGAATACGGGCGCGTATGTACCTGGCCGGGAAATGGCCCTTCGTTAATGCGGAGGAATCCTAGAGATTCCGGTGAGTCATCGAGTGGTTGACCAGTCTCTCGCTGTATCATGACGGTTAGTTTTCGGCTTTCTCTACTGAGTCATCCGGAATAACCAGGGCACAATCGCAGTAGTTCTCCTTTGGCCACCTTAGCCGATAATGATGGTACGTAAGGCGGCAAACCCAGGAGCTGGGCAAACCCAACATTTGACCAAAGACATGATTCGGAGCTGATGCATATAAGGCCAAACTCATGACGCCGAACACTCCCTAAGGTATTCGGACTTTATAATAGATGATGAGCTCAAGAATGCACATTCATTATAAACCCTGTGTTTCTAGGTACGGGCGTTAGTCTGTCGTGGCGAAAATGCCAAAAACGACAGTATCCTCTGTGGGTATGGAACCCATGGGATGGTTGAACAACAAGAGACAGTAGAAAAGGTTCACACAGGGGCTTAATCTAAAAAGAAACCTGTTGAACGGGGCCCTGCTGCACGTCTGCGCCTTTTTCTCTGTTGTGCCGCATCCTGGAAGGGTATCGCGCGAACGTTGTCTGCTGAAAAGGGAAACTCATGGAAGAGTGCAACGTAAGTATGCGATGGATAATAGAAATGTGAGATGCTGGCCTGCCCGTAAGGTTGAGCCAAAAAATGGGCCTTTTATTGTTATCCCCTGGTATCCATTATAGGATTACATATACGGTGCCCTGGTTTAATGTGGGCTGCCGGACTCGCCTAACCGTGTCCGTGGTCTTAACGACCCGCTGTATTTTATTAGGGGCCGCTTATAGTCCGGCCGCTAGGGCCGTCGCGTATTCCTCTACGCGCGAAGAGTGCTCTGTTATTCCGCTAACGGTGATGAAGCCCCATGGACCGGGCATCTTAAGTGTAAGGTAGCCATAGTGCGGCAATGCGTTGAAGCGGGCAAAGGCCATTCTTCCAAGCAATGCTTGATAGCTGCTTTGGAAAGGTGCGATGATGAAGGCTAGTTCTTCGCTTCTGGAGTTGCCTGGAGGGCCGAATGTTACCTCCAGTATGATGGAGCCCCTGCTGTAGGCTTCAGCGCCTGGTATCACCCCTTCAAAGGTGGTGTGAATCTTGCTGATTCTGGATGAGTCTATCCCCATCCTGCGGACAGTGTCCTCATATATTAAATTGAGACTGCTGCCACCGTCCATGAGTACATGAGTGAGATGGTATCCGTCGATTATTGGGTCAAGCACCAAGGCATTTGATCCTTCGCGTCGAATACTAGTTCGGCCGTCCAGGTGATCGAAAGTGATTGAACAAGACATCCAGTAGTTGGGTGTGGGTACGATGGGCTCTATATCACGTGCGTCTTTATGGGCGCATTCGTGCCTTCCCGAGGATGTGCGAGTCGCGTGGATCATGTTCACTGTTTTAACCTCTGGCGGGAATTTTTTCTGTCCCCTAGTGGTCGGTTGGCGGGGTTCATCCTCGTCCTCACTTGGTGTTTCCCTTCCCTTGTGTTCGGCGTTCAATTTGCCAGCCTGCTTGAAGACCCAGCACTCTCTATGCGTGTGGTTTGCAGGTTTGTCACGGGTGCCATGGATTTGGCACAATCTGTCTAGGACTCTGTTCAGTCCGGACGGTCCCTCTTTACTGCCTTTAGATGGCTTATTTTGCTGATTAGGTCGAGAGCCCCTGAATCCGGCATTAACCGTTGTGTTATCCGGGCTCCCTTCCTTGTTTTGGCGTTTATTTTTATTACGCCGTGGCTTCCCGTTACCATCCCTTATTTCAGATGTGCTGGGGTCACTGGTGCCTTTGCGGGTGAGCCAGCTATCTTCTCCCGCGCAAAAGCGGGTCATAAGGCTTGTTAGGGCTGCCATTGTCCTTGGTTTTTCTTGGCCGAGGTGTCTGGCGAGCCACTCGTCATGGATGCTATGTTTGAATGCCGCTAAGGCTTCGGCATCCGGACAGTCAACTATTTGATTCTTCTTAGTGAGGAATCTGTTCCAAAGCTTGCGGGCGGACTGTCCGGGTTGTTGGATTATGTGCTTGAATCGTCAGCATCCGGAGGCCAGACATAAGTCCCTTAAAAATTGGCCCTGAAAGCGTCCTCTAGTTCCTCCCAGCTCCCAATTGAATTTTTGGGGAGGCTTTTCAACCAGTGCCGAGCTGGTCCCTTCAGTTTGAGGGGAGGGTATTTGATGGCGTGGAGGTCATCCCCACGAGCCATGTGTATGTGTAGGATAAAGTCCTTGATCCCGACCCCTGGGTCTGTTGTTCTGTCGTATGCCTCTATGTTCACAGGTTTAAAGCCCTATGGGAATTCATGGTCCAGTACTTCATCAGTAAAGCACAGGGGGTGAGCAGCCCCTCTGTATCTGGACGCGCTGTGGCATGCCGTCGGCTATTGTTGTGTTCTGTGTTTATTCCGAACTGGTGTTTGGTTGTCATAATTGTTTTGACGACCACAGTCCCCCGTCGGGGTGTGTCCTTTAGATCCGTAGATGGACCTAGCTGCGCCAGCTTTCTTGTCGAGGTGCTCACGTAGATCGTGGGCATCTTCGGTAGTTGATTTATTGCGGTTATGAAGTGGTATTCCTGGTCTCCTGGTCGTATTATTATTTAGTGGAACGGCCTCATTGTTGAATTATGGCAGTAGCTTGCGTTTTGGGTAGCTCTTTGTATGGAGATCGTCGCCATATCTTTCTTCAGTGTCTAGCACTTTGTTCTATCTGCGATTAAGTGTTTCCTGTGTGACTTTAAGCCGTTGCTTCTGCTTCTTCAGACTTCTTGCTGTGGCCATAAGCTTTCTGTGGAGGTTCTCTCGTTCCATGCGCTCTTCCGGAATGATGAATGCATCGTCGTCCGGACTGTCTTCTTGTCCTGGGCCAGTTTGATGAACTCGTCCCTCTGGATCGTTTTCTTCGGGCGTATGCTCTGAACTATGTTCGGCGTGACCTGGTTCGTCCTGCTCCATCGCTGGTTCTGTTTGGTCGTTGTTGCCTTCGGGGTTGGCCAGAGTATCCATCCTTCTGGCGCTCTTGTTGATATTTTTGCTGTTGCTGGATTTGGAACGGCGTTTGCGCCGTCTCTTTGGTCTTTGTCCAGGGGTTTTATCTTCCGGGTTGTCACCGTCATCTTCCTTGGGCGTATCCACCATGTATATGTCATGTGAGGAGGCGGGAATCCGGTACCCTGTAGATTCTGAGTCTTCTCCTGCATCGTCGTCCATACCGTCGATGCCTTCGGAGTCGAAATCAAGCACGTCGGTTAAATCATCAACCGTGGCTATAAAGTGGGTGGTGGGTGGGCAATGAATTGCCTCATCATCTGCTTCCCACTCAAGCCGGACATAGTTCGGCCTAGAGTGTCCTGACAAAGAGAGAGACTTCAATAAGTTCAGTATGTCACCAAAGGGCGGGTGCTAAAAGACGTCTGCCGCGGTGAACTCCATCACCGGAGCCCAATCAGGCTCGGCGGGCTCGGGGGTGCACGGATTGGAGCCTACAACCAGACACGAGTTCGGGGGTCCGGAGTCACAGGCTTCCTCAGGGGCGAGGCCTGTGTTCGGCTCCATCACCGATGAGGGTACGGCATGCGGGGCACGGTCTAGCCCTCCGTCCTTAGGCAACGCAACCTGCCCCGGATTCAGATCCGAGGCTTCTGCCGGGATGATGTCCCGAGCATCTTCGGGCAGCAGGTCTAAGCCGTGCTCATAGTGACTGTTCGGTGCTCCTGGTTCTGGCCCGAATCCGTCGAAGATCGGTTCTCCGCGGATATCCGTCTGTAGTTCAGGTTTCCGAACCTGATTAGGTGGCCAGGGGTATAGCTATCGATCTGCTCCAGATGGCCAAGCGAATTGGCCCGCAGCGCGAAGCCGCCGAACACGAAGATCTGTCCTAGAAGGAAAGCCTCTCCCTGGACGGCGTCGTTGATGAAGGTTGAAGGAGCCATCAAGCCTGACAGCGACGACATAGAGGAACTCTCAATGAAAGCACCAATGTCAGTGTCAAAACCGGTGGATCTCGGGTAGGGGGTCCCGATCTGTGCGTCAAGGCTGATGGTAACAGGAAGCAAGGGACACAGATGTTTACCCAGGTTCGGGCCCTCTCGGTGGAGGTAAAACCCTACTTTCTGCTTGATTAATATTGATGATATGGGTAGTACAAGAGTAGATCTACCACGAGATCGTAGAGGCTAAACCCTAGGAGCTAGCCTATGATGGTATGATTGTAATTGTGATCGGCCTTCTAAGGACCAACCTCTCTGGTTTATATAGACACCGGAGAGGGCTAGGGTTTACATGGAGTCGGTTACAAGGAAGGAAATATAATATCCGGATCGCCAGGCTTGCCTTCCACGCCAAGGAAAGTCCCATCCGGATACGGGCCGAAGTCTTGAGTCTTGTATCTTCACGCTTCAATAGTCCGGACGTTGTACACAGTCCGGCTGTCCGAATACCCCCTAACCCAGGAATCCCTCACCGAGACCCACCAGTCGGACGCTCCGCCAGCCGGTGCCTGTACCTCGCCCGACCTGTCCACTCCGCCTGCAGCGCCCCTGACCTAGGCGGCCATTTATCTTCCCTGTTTTTCCTGTCTTGTAACTTTTGAATGAACAAGTTAAATGCATAGTTCCACCTGCTGGGGGTGTAATTCAAACTCCATTGAATGCTGGCCATGAGCCTTCTGTATGTAAATAACTTATTCTCGCACATGATTGTGCTTTTGCCGGGTTCTGGCTTGGTGTTGCTGTTTGTTCTTTTTGGCTTTTTTCCTTTGATGCCTTCCTTTGGCTGCTGCCCTGCCAGCCGCTCTACGGTCTGAGGCTGGGTCAGGGACTTGGCCGTTTAGGATAGACAAGTACTTCAGCCGTCTAGAACGTAGCTAGTCAAGCGAGAAGCCGTCCGGCCGGCTGCTCAGCAGCCGGACAGGTGAGGCAAGGAGCCGGCTTGGCCTATGCTGATATTTTTCCTTAGTCATTTTCCGTATGGACA
Organism: Triticum timopheevii; assembly: GCA_963921465.1. NCBI lineage: Eukaryota > Viridiplantae > Streptophyta > Magnoliopsida > Poales > Poaceae > Triticum > Triticum timopheevii. Next base: position 115,815,604 of record OY997270.1, read on the forward strand.
TCATTTCCTGCCTTTAGCTCTTTGCCACCCGACGTGATGCATCTCTGTTGCCTATGATCTCGGCAAGTGGGGCGGTGCAGACAACCGTGATGGAGTGTTCTTGGAAGTACTGCTTGAGCTTCTTGGTGGCAAAGTACACGCTGTAGCACATATTCTGGTAGTGGGGGTAGTTCTGCTTGGAGGCCGACAGCACCTCACTCAGGTAGTACACGAGCCTCTGGACCGCTGTGCCTTGCCGTCTTCTGGGCACTCGACCACGATCACGGTGCTGACCACCCGGCTGGTGGCGGCGATGTATAGGAGCATGGGCTCGTTAGCAGCCAGAGCAGCCAGGACAGGCGGCGTGGTCAGCATCTTCTTGAGCTAGAGAAAAGCCTCGTCCGCCTTGTCATTCCACTCGAAACAGGTGGTCTTCTTCATTAGCTGATACATGGGGAGAGCCTTCTCGCCCAGCCGACTGATGAACCGGCTGAGAGATACCAAGCACCCGGTGAACTTCTGGACGTCCCGCAGCCAGGTTGGTCTCTGCATCCGCTCAATGGCCTTGATCTTCACGGGGTTGCACTCAATGCCGTGTTCAGAGACAAGGAAACCAAGGAGCTGGCCGGCTAGGACTCCGAAGACACACTTCTCCGGGTTGAGCTTGATTTGAAAATGGCACAAATTATCAAAGGTCTCCTTGAGATCCTCCAGAAGGGTGTCGTGCTTCTCTGTCTTCACCACAATATCGTCTACATAGACGTGGGCATTTATGCCGAGTTGCTTGAGCAGGCACTTCTGCATGGAACGCTGAAACGTGGGCCGACATTACTCAAGACGAACGTCATGGTCAAGTAGCAGAAGGCTCCGAATGGTGTGATGAAGGCGGTCTTCAGCCGATCGACCGGGTTCAGCTTAATCTGGTGGTAGCCGGAGTAAGCATCAAGGAAAGACAACAGCTCGCATCAGGCTGTGGAGTCAATCACTTGATCTATATGTGGCAGAGCAAATAGATCTTTGGGGAAGGCTTTGTTCAGGCTAGTGTAGTCGATGCACATACGCTACTTGTTGTTCTTCTTAAACACAAGGACTGGGTTGGCAAGCTAGTCCGGGTAGAACACTCCCATGATGAAGCCGGCTGCCAGAAGCCGGACGATCTCTTAACCAACGATTCTTCTCTTCTTTCCAACAAGCGGCGGAGGGGTTGCTTGACTGGCTTTGCATCCGGCCTCACATGTAGCTTGTGCTCAGTGAAATCCGTCAGAACACCCGGCTTGTCCTTGGGAGACCATGCAAAGATATCCCGATTCTCACGGAGGAAATCAACAAGCTCGCTTTCCTATTTCCTATCGAGGTTGGTACCTACAATAGCGTGCCTCTCCGGGTGCTCTGGATCCAAGGCAATCTTCTTGGTTTCTTTGGTCAGCTGGAAGGAGACCTGAGCCTCCGTGTCCTTGGGGTCGAATGGTATGTCCGGCTGCTTAATGGCCATGGCCACCACCCGGTCAAGGAGAGCTTCTCTTCGGCAATGACAAGGGACTTGGCCAGCCGACTGCTGGCAGCAGCGCACGCGACTGACTTTTGGTAGTCACCGGCGATGGTGATGATGCCCTTGGGACCCGGCATCTTCATCTTGAGGTAGGCGTAGTGCGGCACTGCCATGAACTTGGCTAGCGCACGCCGTCCCAAGAGCGCGTGGTAGGGGCTGTCCAGGTCAACCACCTCGAACTAGACTGGCTCACGGCGGAAGTGATCTTTGTCTTCGAATAGGACATCTATCTTGATCTTCCCGATTGGGGAGCAGGAAAGTCCGGGTACAATGCCATGGAAGACAGTCCGACTGGGCTGGAGCTGTTTCTCATTGATACCCAACTTCTCCATGGTATCGCGGTAGAGGATGTTGATGTTGCTACCGCCGTCTATCAAGATCCGGCAGAAGCGGCAGGCCCGCCTTTCCGTTGAGAAGGTTGAGTCCAGCATGATGGCGTAAGCACCCAGTGATGGCATCACAGCCGGGTGGTCAGCGCGACTCCAGGTGATGGGCTTCTCATACCAGTGCATGACACTAAAAAAATACACTTCCGTGATGATACGTGTTTGTCACAGTAGGTCGCGTTTTTTGTCATGCATGTACATCCATGACAAATTTATGACAGAATCAAGATAGTCATACCTGTGCTGTCATAGAAGTGTTCCATGACATTACCAAAATTATCATCATGGAAGTGTCCACTTCCATGACGATAAATCGCGCGTCATAGAAGTGCTTTCGTCAAGGGTGACCGACACGTGGCATCCACTGTAACGGAATGCTGTTAAGCTATCGGGTCGGGTTTTGGATCCGATAACCCATTAACAGCCCCGACCAATGGGGATTTTCCACGTGTAAAATCATCATTGGCTGGAGGAAACACGTGTCGGCTCATCGCTGGGACAGATGTCATCCACTCATTGGACAGAAGGCGCCTATGATACATCGACACGTGGCACGGCCCAACAGAGGCCCATTGCTGTGAAAAGGCCGGCCCATTTGACTTGGTCAAAAGGTGGCGGGCCGACCCATGGAAAGCCTGTTAACGGCCTGTTCGCATATAGCCCATTTACAGCCCGCTAACCCAAGTCCCATTACGCCCTATTCGAATTAGGCCCAGTAGCGTCATCTGGGCCATCCAATTTGATTCCAACCCGTTTTCACTTCTGCCCCATGTATGGCCCATGACGTCTTTCGGCCCATATGAGGCCCTATGTAACTCTTGGCCTATTAACGGCCCGTGGTGAAACTGGACCGTAATGAACAGTGTATCACTTTACACCCATTAACGGCCCGTATAGAACAGTGTATCACTTTGTACCCATTAACGATCCGTTATTCCGTTGGGCCATTTCCATCCCATGTTATCTTTCAGCCTTCTCAGAGCCCATTTATTCTTGGGCTCATTTCCAACATTTGTTTACTTACGGCCCATTACTGTCATTTTCTGCTTGTGGGCCAAATTCAGCCTGTGGTTACAGTCGGCCCGTTTGTGGTCCGTTAATACGTTGGGCCATTTTCATAGCGTCATCAAATACGATCTATTAACGATGGCCCGTTATGGTCGGCCCATGAACGGACAATTCCAACTCTAGCCCTTTTACAGCCAGAATGCGGTCCGTTTGGCCCATGTTTGGCCAATCGATCATACGGCCCGTATAAGGCCCATTGATGATACAACCCGTAGAAGGCCCATTGTTTCTACGGCCCGTAGAAGGCCCATTGTTTCTATGGCCCGTAGAAGGCCCACTGTTTCTACGGCCCATAGAAGGCCCACTGTTTATACGGCCCGTAGAAGGCCCACTGTTTATACGGCCCGTAGAAGGCCCACTGTTTCTACGGCCTGTAGGTCAAGTGTCACTACAGTAAATATTAACCCATGGTTATTGTGGCCTAGTTTTAAAAAATAGGTTATTGCAGCCACTAGCAAACCGCAGAAAAAGAACTGCACTGACTACAAGCAAACAAATAAACAAGACAACAAGGAAATAAATAAGCAAGCAACTTACACTAGGCTATCACGGCTATTACACATATTACATGGGCATCAAAGTTCGCCACCAGTGCAAATATAGGGAACACAGCAGCATATAAACGCCGCAGCAAAACAAGTCCAGAACTGAAACCACTTCAGAAGAGCTCAAGAAACAATATCCTGGGTACCCATAATGCTGGCAAGATGCTTAGCAAGCTTATTAACTTTCTCTTGTTTGGCGCTTAAGTCCTCCAGCGCTTGCTGTTGCACCAGAAAGCATGCATCTGAATTCTGCAGGGACTTCCTCAGTCCTTCGGCTTCCTGTCGCATAACATCTAATTGATGTCTTTCAACTTGAAGTTGAGACTCAAGAAGCCGAACTGATTCAGGCAACGAGTTTGAAGAGCTGGTGCCAGCAGTGGTAGCCAGTAACTCGAACACTACATCAAGACAGGATTTTGGGGTTGTCTCAGTGTCTTCAGTATAGTTTTTATGAGCTTTCTTGGAGACCAATAGGGATGTCTCACTATCTTGAACCTTATCTGCATTACTTCATTTACCATTGCATAACAGGGTACTCTTCTCCAATATTTTATCCGCGCTCTAAAAGAGAAACAAACAAACACATCTCAGGTTTACAATGTAGTATATGAAACTCATTTTGGTAAACCAGTTCAGTAGTAAGGTGGACAGGATAACAACATGAAACAAACATATATCTATGTAGTATGGTCACTGTATGGTCTATATCATTCTAGTTTATGTTGTCAAATCAAGATAGATACAGTTCGAATCATATCTATTTAAGACAAAGCAGCATAGACAGAATACAAGTGTGGGAAACTACACAGCAATAACAACACTTGTAATGTGCATGGCATGAGAACATAACTGTTTATTCAATTGAAACTGAAATCAACATAGAGCAAGTTACAACAGCAAACAGCCAAACACGTTGAAGAAATAGGTTTAAAACATACCTGTTGCGCCATTGGAGTTTCAATTGCATCCTTCAAATTTGAAATTGGTTGGTATCAGTAAATACAGTGATGCAAGAGCAAAGTAGTATGAACCATAGCTACGGAACCTGACCTGAGAACAATTCTTCTTCTGCTTTAAGCGTTGACTTCGGGTTCGGAGTGGTGGTCCTCGTGATTTGGGCACTGTAGTTGCCTTACTAACTGCTCGTGTTTGGGTGCTCTGTGGTGGAGACGGTGCCGTGTCAACGGGAACTGGGTGTCTATCTGCTGGGGTTGGGGTTAGAAGGGGTGTAGCTGGTTCTCTGTCCAACTGGGTAGGGTACAATATGCATGAGTTTGGGTTATGTGTGGTGGGGCTGGTTCTTGGGCAAGTACAATCGTGGTTCTATCTGCATCGACAGGTAGCACGATCTTTTCTGAAGACCGTGTTTTTACTCCCACAGATACTGCCATCACTCCCTCCAATTGAAATGGCTGATAAATAAGAAAAGTAATTGAATGTACAGACATTGTCAGATAGACAGGTGCAATGGATAGTAGGGAAGAAAACATGGCATGAAATAATTCACATTTATGTTGTCTAAGCAAACAGAATAGCAGGACATAATTTCACATATATGATGGCTAATTAATCAGGATAGCATGACACAAATTCACATGTATGATGGCTAACTAAACAGGATAGAATGACATACTTCAAAATATGATGACTATGTAAACAGGATGACATGATATAACTATACGATGTGTCTATTAAAGTGGTTGGCATGCCATAAATCACAAACATGCTGTTGATGGAAACATGATGGCATGATATAATTCACGGATAGAATGACATAATTTAAAATATGATGACTATGTAAACAGGATGAGATGATATAACTATATTATGTCTTTAGAAAATGGGTTGGCATGCCATAATTCAGATACATGCTATCTATGTAAACATCATGGCATGACACAATTCAAATATATGATTTATATACTAAGGAAGTGAGCAGAGGGCAATCACATATATGATGTGTCAACTAAGGAGATGGCATTCAATATTGTGTATATGATGTAGAAACTAAGCATTGCAATACAACATATGTATTATATGAGTAATATAACCCTGCCAAGTTTGAGCATACACCTCAGGGGGATAATAGGACTGGTCATCTGCCTCTGAATCCTCCTCTGAAGAGCTATCTGTAACCAGCAAGATATCTGCTTCAGTAGGTAGCATTGTCTGCTCTAAAGACCTTGTTTTCACTCCAGATTTCTCCATCGCCAATTCAAATGGCAAATGCACATGAAGAGCAGTTGAATATACAAACATTGTCGACAAAAGCAATGAAAAATACAAAAAAAGGACGGCATGATATAATTCACATATATGACGCTTTCCTAAACAGCATGGCATTGCATAATTCACATACATAATGCCTTGCAACAAGATAATATTGCATAATTCACATATATAATGTCTTGCAACAAGATGGCATTGCATAATTCACATATATGGTAATTAGACACTAAACATGTGGCATTCACACAAAGCATGTCTAAACTAAGCAAATGACATAGCAATGCAAGATACCATACGCACGATATGAGCAACATAACCCTGCCAAGTTAGGGCATGCACCTCGGGGGGGGGGGGGGGAGGGGAATATGACTGGTCATCTGTCTCTGAATCCTCCTCTGAGGAGCTACCTGTAACTAGCAAGACATGCGCTTTGTCAGATAGCATTGTCTGCTCTGAAGACCTTGTTTCCACTCCAGATTTTTCCATGACCATGCCGAATGGCTGATGCACAGGAAGAGTAATTGAATGTACTAAAATTGTTGAAAAATTTAACACGTAATAAAAAAATGATGGCATGATATAATTCACATATAAGATGACTGGCTAACCAGGGTGGCATTGAAAAATTCACATATATGATGCCTGGCTAGACAAGATGGCATTGCATGATTCACATATACAATAAAGAAACTAAACAGATGGCATTGACACAAAGCATGTCTAACTAAGCAGATGACATCTTTAATGTATACAGTAAGCAATGCAAGGCACCATATGCGTGATATTACCAACATCAGCATGCCAAGTTAGAGAGAAGACCTCATTGGGTAAATAGGAGTGGTCTTCTCCTTCTGAAAACCCCTCATAACAGTTATCTTCCTCTTAATTACGATCCAAAATGGGTGGAGGGGGGCTGCCTTTGCGCCCACCATGGAACGACGTCTGCATGAAATTTTATTGCCACGCAAGGCTCGTCTCTTTTGCTCTACATGATCAGTTCCATTGTGTACAATAACTGGCATGCATAGGAATAAAACATAGTGAGATTATGTAAGGAGTGCATATACAAATCTAGAGTGATGGTAGCAAACTGTGGATAGACCCAAAACCAATGATAGTAGGCAGATAATAGCTTTAGTTAAAAAATACAGATAATGGCTCCTTTAATGTTTGTTTGCACCCAACATGAAACTCATAGTAGACACCGGAGATTAACCAGATAGTAGACAGATAGTACTGATTGCTGCCCCAATATGTACCCCACAACCATTTAAAAACTCAAGTTTCAGCATTAGTTTGGACCTGACTCGGAGTCTAATAGGTGAACATGACGATAATGTAGCATGTCCTCATATTAAGCGACGCATAACGTAAGCAGACACGGAAGAGTGTGACCTCTCTTGCGGACCCGTGTAGTCCTCGAGGTCATCTGCTCAGTTGATGATGGTAATGCAGTTGTCGTGGCTGCCGGCGGCGAGGAAGAAGATCTGAGGCGGTGAAAGATAGTCTGGAGAGCGGATCCCTGCTGCGGTGAACCCTTCCGTTGTTGGAGCAGCTGAGCTGGGGTGGAACACAGTGCCGCAGGAGCAGGACAAACCACACAAGGTTTTCTTTGACACATATCTGTAACAGAAGTAATTTAGTAAGGGCTTGTTTGAATTTGAGGATTCTAACAATGCAGGGATAGGAAATAGACAGGAATAGGATAGGAATGCACGTGCAAAACAGAGAATTTAAAAACACAGGATTTCTGCCAATCTAGGTGTTTGATTCACAACAATTGGAAGATCACAGGATGCAAAAAAGCATGGTGAGATTAAGCCAAACCACAAGAAAATGTACGGTTATAATGCTATTGTGCTACTATCTCTTAGTCTTGTGCTTGATGAATAGGAATATGAAAAGGAGGAGAAGTGGAAATTAGAATTCCTACGGTTTTTCTTTCAAGGAGACACTAAAGGAACAAATCCTACAGTTTTCCTTTGCTCCATTCCTTTGCACCAAATTCATGAAAAGTAGTACCATAGGAAACTTTCCAATTCCTATGTTTTTCTTTCACTTTTCCTTTCAAGCACTGGCGATTCTAGTAGGCAGGCTTGAGCAAGGAAAATCCTACACTAAAAAAATGTTTTTGTGCTACTTCTATTACTTTGGACCCAGGCCACTGCCATACTAGCTCAACTCCCAGGCCCATCGACAAATGCACAGCTCAGACGCGCAGAGATAAATAATGATGGCGTTCAAGAGAGTCCATCACGGATAGCTAAGTTGCCTGGTACCTCACTGCTTGTCATATAGTAGGATAAAATAATCGTATTTCCCGTTACTATGAGTGCTCAGTGGACAATATATATAACATGTAGAGTAAAAAAGAGATGCAACAAGTGTACAACCTCTTTGGCGAAGCCATGTCGATCTCAGCGTGATTGGGTTGGCTGGTGAGGATGCTCCGGCTGACTTTGCTGTCGGAGGAGGGGAAGAAGATCTTAGGCGTTTGGAGATGGAGCCCGAGGTACTGCTCCGCTGTGATGGAGGGTTTCATCGTTGGAGCAGCTCCGGTGAGTTGTACGACGCCGAGGCTGAAGCAGGACAAGAGAGACAACGAACAACGTTAACCTGAGTGGAATTCTAATAGCACCTCCAATACATGATGTAAAATACAAAACCACAAAGTGCTAGATGTAAAATACATCAGCTGCTCATCTCTGAACTTAACTGTCGAAACTGAACTTAACTGTCGAAATTGAACTTGACTGTCGAAACTGAACTTAACTGTCGAAACTGAATTTTGCTGCCAAAACTGAATTTTGCTGTCGAAACTGAACGCACTAGCAAGGTGAGGCTACACGTCGGTCGATTGACTTTTTCATCTCTGGTCAGTCGATTTTGCAGCCGTTGGATACGAAATCAAGGGCCTGCGTTTCATCTTCAACCTCCACCCCCCTGAGCCGCCAGCCACCACCGGCCAAATAGTAGCCCCCCGCCGCCCGCGGCCGGCGGTGCGCCACCCCGCCCACCCCGAAAACACTCCCCACCGCCGGTCTGCCGCCGCCCCGGCCATCCCTCTAGCCCCCCGTGCCGAGCTTTTTCTCCGGCGATTCCCATGCCACCGCCCCACCAACGCCTCGCCACCGCCAGCGACCACCGCCCCCATCCTGAACCCTAAGATAGATAGTGGGGTACCTCTCCGGCGAGCCCCCCTCCCCGCTGCGGCTGGTTCTTCCTTCACCCCGGCGAGCCCACCCCCTGAAAATCGACTGACCCAAAAGTTGATTCAGTCGACTGAAGTGTAGCCAAATCGGAGCAGCATCGCAAGCAAGAGCAAGAGCGAGAGCAGCAGCGCGAGCAAGAGCAATAGCAAGAGCAGACCAGGTAGGGGACCGAGAGCAAGAGCAGAGCACCAGCGTGAGCGAGAGCTAAAGCAGAAGCAGCTCCTACTGATGTGGACGTCGCCGTCGAGGGAGCAATGCCGTGGAGGAAGTGCCTGGCGACGGCGCCGTGGATGGAGCCGCGCCGTGTCGGCTCGGGACCGAGCGCCGGCAGCACCGTGAGATCGAATAAATAAGAAAATGTGGTGATTAGTGTACAACCTCTTTGGTGGCGCCGATTAGGCCGCAGCTTCATCCGAGGAAACGGTGATGATGATGCTCTTCCGGGTGGTGCAGGTGAAGACGGCGGTGTGGGAATGGAGGTGGCGCGAAAGATGAGGGGAACGTCGGGGCAGCTCCTTGGAAGTGGAGGACGGGGTGGCTGAACCAGCGGGACGATGAGATCGACGACAGATCCTCATCCGGTACGGTGGATGAGGGACGTCGAGGTGTTGTTGTGGATGACGTCGTCGGGGAAGAGGCTCCGACTGAGTGGCGGACGGAGCAGGGTGTGGGGTTTCGTCGCAGGTTTTCGCGGCCTCGGTGTATGAATGGGTGGGCGGATGGGATGGCAGTGGGGAACCATGGCTTAGAGACGCACTTGTCCGAAATGTGGGGTAAGTTACGAAAGTACCCCCCATCGATTTGAGGCGGTTCTTTCGGTTCAGGGGTACCACGGGCATTTCGCGTGTTGGGATTTCATAGGAGGTGGGAGTTTTCGCGCGCGTTGTAATCTCAGAATAGCAAGGCGCGGGTTGAGATGGAGGGAGTTGTCGGAGCACAACGAGACAAAGATATATCTTAAATAATTCAGGCTAACAAGGCGCGGGTTGAAGAGGCGGGAGTTTCGCAGCACGATAAACAGAGACGCTAGCTTGAATTTTCGGCATAACAAGGCGCGGCTTGAAATTTCGGAAGAACAAGCTTAACGTGTACCTAAAAAAAGACAATTTGCACCTCAACACGCACAACACACACACAAACACCATAAGACTAGAGTAAGGTACACGTGCATTGCACACATGTGATTTGGCAACCAAATTATGAATAAATAGCACATTATAGCATGCAAGCTTTGAGTCATATATGCATGATGTAGATGTTCGTTTAATTCTTATAGTTCATTTCATTCAAAATCATCTAGTTTTTATAAGAAAGCTAATCTATTTTAAGATTCATGGAATTGTGCATTGTAAGACATAAAGTAAAAAACAAATAATGGCAAATCATGTATAAAACATTTGGGCAATTCTGATACGGAAGATTCTAGAACAAATAAGAAGTGCTTGTGTTTTGATGTTTGTGCATTATGCTTAAGTTCAACCATGGAGTCTTCTAGATTATACATGTGGCGAAATCTGGTGGAATCTAGATGATATCCAACGGCCAATAGTGCTCAAATTTGCCATCTTTGGACCATCAGATTCGCCTCATCCAACGACCATCTTTCAAAGTTAAAGTTACCCGCACACAATACAAAAAAATATAAAATATAAAATATATGTAGGGGTATAGATATAGATATGTGATGCGAAAGCCGCCCATCATCTCCAATTAGAATAGTGTGTCCATGCACGGATGCGACGTGGCCAAATGATGTCTGCCATCGGTATCTCAAATTCAAATCAGTCTGACCTTGTTCAATGTGTATACATTATAACATGCTCGTTTCCAAACCACACCGCGCAGATCTCCGTTATATTCATGCATGCATGGGTTTCAAACATCAGGATCTCTTATTCAAATATGTGAATTCAACTTTACATCGATTATGACCTCACCTATTCTTTTACACCCACACAGTAGTCTTCTCTTTATAATTGTACCACTAACTTTCTCTCGTGCATGCATGCACACACACTACTAGTCGGCATTATCCATCGCACGCATGCAATCTTTTTCTTCAGGTCGGTCTCCCATGAAGGCACACACCCACACACATCCCCCTCTGCATCATATCGGGCATTCTTTATCTCTCACGCGTGCATGCGCAATGATCGATGTTCCTCTATGTATGTGTGTATATAGCTAGGTCTTCCATAGTTTTCCACACAAACCGATCAATCAATATATCCAGTGAGGTGTCACCCTCTTTCCCACGTCCACATCGATCAATCTATACCTCTCTCTATATATAGGATTAACATATATAGCTAATACACCCACATTAATTATATATCCAACGTCCCCCTCTCATCATCCATGCCTTCCGCTTCATCTCTCAGACGCGTGCACAATGGCGAAGACAGGGGGCAGTAAGGGCCCTGCCCCCCCCCCTAACATCACTATATATCGAGGCTAATATGAATGTGATCATTAGACAATTGCTGCTAAAAAAGGTTTAATTTCATGAATTGACCCTCCTCGTAAAGGATTAGCAATGCTTGGTCCCCTAGCTCATTTATTTTTCATGGCTCCGCCACTGCATGCAACGGCGCACGTGTTCGCCCCCTCTCTCTAAATATCGATCTCGCACTTGTGCATTCCTTAATAGTCTCCCTCCACTCGCCCCCTCGCACCATCTTCTAGCCCCCACCGGATTTTGCCACATGTACAATCTAGCAGACTCCATGGTTGAACTTAAGCATAATGCACAAACCTCAAAACAACAGTGGTTCTCTTTTGTTCTAGAATCTTCCGTATCATAACTGCCCAAACTTTTTTCTAGTTGAATTGCCATTATTTGTTTTTACTTTATGCTTTACAACGCACAATTCCATGAATCATAAAATAGATTAAGGGCTTCTCTGATTCACAGGATTCTCAAAGGAATTTTGGAGGGTTCTAATCGTTAGGAATTTTTCCTATCTTGGTTGTTTGATTCGTAGGATTGTAAACCATAGGAATTTTTCCATATGATTCATTTGCACTAGATTTCATAGGAAACATCCCATCCACTCAAACCTCTTTGAAAGAATTCTGTGTTTTTTCCATGCACAATCAAACACTCGTACAATCCTGTAGGATTCAAGACGACATTCCACTATAATCCCATGTTTTTCCTATTCCCGCGTTCTTAGCTTTTTTATAAAAACTAAGAGGGTGCTTGGATCCAAGGGACTTATTTTAGTCTGTCTAAAAATAGTCTCTTTAAGAGACTAAAGTTCCAAGCGCCCCTGACTAAAGAGGGGCTAAAACTAGTCTTGAGACTAAATTTTTTTAGTCAGGGGTACCCCTACTAAAATGTGTATTAGTCCTCTCTTCCTCATTTAACTCCTCTCCTTTAACATGGGCGGGTTCTGGATTGGAGGGTTTGGAGGATAATAAATGCTCATTAACTTGATTTTAGTCTCCTTAGTATTTGGATCCAAGCATGGATGAGGCTAGCATGTTTTAGTCTCACTACTTTTAGTCATGGGACTAAAACGTATCCAAGCACCCTCTAATTGATTTTGAATGAGATGAACTATAAGAATTAAATGAAGGGCTACATCAGGCATATATGACTCAGAGCTTACATGCTATAGTGTGGTATTTATTCATAATTTGGTTGCAAAATCTGATGCGTGCAATGCACGTGTACCTTACTAGTACTTCGAGTATGTGCAAAACACGTAAATTAGAATACCAATGGCACGCTACACAGTGTCTCTCTTATAGTTCATGAAGCCACGTGGCACATGTGGAGGCGTTGTCGCGACCTCCTTGCGTGGATTGATCATAGTGACGTGCTGCTGGTTCCAGAAGAATGTACTCGTCCTCCCTGAGCCATACTGCCGTTACAAGCACGAAGCGAAGATGTGCATGCACGCCACGCATGCACTCATTCCCTTGCACGCACACGCAGGTACACGGGTGGACACAATTTTGTACCAAGATCCACCCCATGTGATAATTTGACACATGTAAAGTCGTTCACTTCATTGATGGTCAATTAGTACAGCGCATGCAAATTGAGTGGACGTGAGGGCGGAAGAAAGACATTATTACTCCACTGCGGGCATGCGAGTAGTTAAATCATGGGTTACTAGTAGTACTTCCATTGGGCTCCTTCGTATTTTGTGCCAATTTTTGACAGTAACATAATATCTACGCATTTGAGCAGTGTAGTACTTGAAATTTATGTTCCGCTAAACTCATCGGGAGCCGTTTCGGGCCCTGAAACCAAAACCATCAATTAATCTCTACCTTGTTCCCATCACATTCGAAAGCCTGCTCACACCTACTAGTACGTACCAAACCTGAACGTGTTCCCACTATGCAGGTATTAGTACTAGTGCTAGTACTTAGGTTATAAAAAGGGGAACTACCTAACCAAAAATTACTCTACCTTTCCTCCTCATAAGTGCTTCTTCTTCGTCCGTCGTTGCCATGGCCGGTGAGCAGAGCTCTAGGTCGAGAACTACTCGTAACAAGGGAGCGGCAACCAAGGATGCGGAAAAAAAGAGAGGGCTCGCCGCCACGCAGAGACCTCGAAAGATCTCTCACGGGCAAGCGATGGCTCCCAGGAGCGCCCTAGCCGCGGAGGCGAACATGCCGAGCCGGCGGAGCTGGAGTCGTTATCCCTCGACGGCATGCCCGATCAGCTCAATAAGCACCTCAATAAGTAGAAGGAGTTCATCCAAGCCTTGATGGAGTTGCTGAAGGAGAGCCTCGACGACATGCCCGCTGAGCTCGATCAGCAGGGGGAGTTGACCGCCGGCTTGGTGATGCTGCTGAAGAAGAGCATTGCCTCAGAGAAGAAGGCGACCGGCAAAATCCTGCAACTTCAGGAGGACAAGGCGAAGCTCTGCCACGAGATCGACCTGTTGAAGGAGAAGAATGCCGGCTGGAAGAAGCTGCATGAGAATAGTAGTTCGTCGATGAAGATGCTGCAGGCCCTCGTCATGGAACAGAAGGAGGAATTGGCGAAGCTCCGCATTGAGCACCCGGCTGCTATCAAGGTACGCAATGCGGCCGTGGAACAGATGATGAAGTCTCGCGTTGAGAAATCCCGCGTCATGGACAGAATGAAGAAGATGGCAGAGGAGACGCGCAAGGAGATGGAGGTCGTGGAGGCGATGAAGAAGTAGTTACGACTCCGCGGCGAATTAGATCATTTGGGGTGATAATCTTCCTTCTTCTTTTGCTGCCGTGTTTCATCTTTTGCTTCGGGTGTTTTGCCGCACGTGTCACGTTCTCTATGAGGCATGAATAGAACAATGGTTTTTTTTTGCGGGAATGAATAGAACAATGCTAACAATGAGATGACTAGCAAATTAGATCATTTTTTATCGCCATATGGCACTGGGCTGCCGTGTTTCGTGCTCCTCCGTCGTAGTACTACTCCAGTGGAAAACTTGAGTATACCGCACGGTTCTTTGCTCCTCCTTGATCAAGTCATCGGTGCATTTATACGAGCAGTTAAATCACAAGGCCCCGCCTTCCAGCAGTAATGAGCCGTCAAATCACAAAGGCCCTCGCCTCTCGTGAAACCGACCAAGCTAGAGTGCCCCGCCCTCTAGCCTTTTAAAAAATGTATACTTTTGTACAGCAGTAGTATCGATGGATTGCGCCATGGAGCAAAACATGAAATTAAAAAAAGGTGGTACATATAGAGAGCGCTTGTCGCTAAATTATGCATATAGTACTATTAAAAAGGCTAGTCACAATAATGGTGTCCAGCACAACCCACCCCTCAAATAAAACTAAGCACCCTGGAATTCTTTGACAAAACTAAGCACCCTGAAATTTTTTGACAACTAAACTGCTGGCTACATGATGTTGGCCATATATATTGTACGTATATAATGTGAAGAAACGAGTGGTAGTACTATACCAACTAAAAGACGAAATGTAAGAAATACTAGTATGTACGTACTGAAGAGTTAAAGTAACAAGAAGAAATATAACATAGTTTTGCTGGGGGCTCAGCACAACACACCCCTCAAATTAAATTAAGCACACCTAAAATTAAACTTTGCAACTATTCCAGTAGACACTGCATTAGAACCACCATGAGCAACGACACTGCCACCTTACTCGGAGTCCTCGTCCACGTCCTTGACTTTGTCCTTGTCCCTCTTCCTCTTGGCCGATACTTCTTTGCTTGAACCGCCAACTTGGCTGTTGCTCTTCATCCAACCCTTGTAAATATTGAAACAAAGGTAGCCATCCATTGCAGCATAGTGGATGTGGTCTATATCTAGTACATTCCGCTGCCATGCATGACGATGAAACGTATATGGAGGTTGCTCCAGTTTACTGTACGAAGGATGAACCATGGCTCCTGCCAGGGTCAGCATTGAAGGCTGACGAGAGGAAACCAGCCGATTCGTTTGGAGGTGGAAGGTGTTGCCTACAACGAGGCCTATCCGACGCAGCACTTCTTTGTCGTTACCAAAGTCTACAGTAACAAATTTGACTAGGTTGCTCTCGAGGAAGTCCTTAAAATCCTGGCACTCAATGTCGTCATGGCATATGTGGTAGACCAAGCATAAGTCATGCACGCAAACATGGATCACGGTGGGCTTCTTCCTCTCTCTGTCCTTTAGATCCTTCTCTTGTCCCAGGACTGTGGTGTACTCAACATCTAGCCCAGCGACCCACTCATCATCTGAGTCTTCGAACATGCGTCTGAAGTGAGAAAGGCATCCTTTCACCGTCGCGGAAGAACGGGTGTAGATGACGTCGAACTCATCGCCGGTGATGGTTCTAACCTTGTACTCACTGCCGATCGGGGGGATTTGGGACGCCATGGATTTGGGAGGAGGGTTAGGATTAGTGGAACTGCCGTAATGTGAATGGATGGGACGACTAGGATCAAACCGCCGTAGTATTAAAGGACGTGCGGGGATGAGTAGGAGCGAACTGCCAGCGTGTGAACGGCAGGGTAGTGGCTTTCCATTCTCCCATGATACGGGCTTCCGAGAGCCCTTGCATCTGAGATCGAACGGTTGCATGGCATTATTCTAGACCTATGGGTGAATATCCTATCTTGGAGGGTTATTCTGCAAATTTTCAGCAACTTAGCATGCGACCGTTTGATCTCAGATCCAAGGCCTGCCAGCAGCCCGTATCATGGTCGTGCCTACCACGACCGTCACGTCGCTCGCGCGGTCGCGCCCTTGGAGATTTAACACGGTGCGTTAGGCTATCTGATGTTGGCATGTCATACATAGTCATCACTTAGTCACTCATACTACAACAAGGTTGGCTATAAGGTTGGCTATAAGTGTATTTTTTTACTCCTCTCTATCTCTTTCTTCGTACTCCCTCCATCCCATAATATAAGAATGTTTTTGACACTAGTTTAGTGCCAAAAACGTTCTTATATTATGGGACACAGGGAGTACTAGTATTTATTGCGTTTGCCAAGGAGTAACCTCTTCCAATGAAATGGTGTTGCTAAGTTTGCTTCATTTAATTAGCTATAGACTCAAAATTGTCTTTTCACCTAGGTACATGCGCTTAGCACCGTTTCTTCCTTGGGTCACCAAACTAGTCTCTCTCTTCTTGATTAACTTGCCACATCAGACTTCATGCCTATGTGGCAAGCTTAAGCACCTGTAGGAGCAAGTAAGTACTCCCTCCTTCCATCTATATAGGGCCTAATGTGTTTTTAAGACCGCCTTTGACTATTGACAAGATTAATAGTACATGACATGCACAATGTGAAAGTTATATCATTGAAAGCTCCTTTCACACACGAATTTAACGGTGTGCTTTGTGTAAGTTGCATGTCATATATTATTGCTCTAATATTTGGTCAAAGTTAGCCTCGAAAAATACATTAGGCCCTATATAGATGGAAGGAGGGAGTACAATAGTGCGCTTTAAATGGCATTTTTGCATATGTGGAGGAAAGAGAGGCAAGGAAAAAGTGGAGAAGTGGGCTCTCATGCAAGAGCCAGCCTCTACTACATGGTGGAGCATTGGGAGAGGCACCTATATGGAGGTGGTCAGGAATCGGAAGACTCACGTCGGTCATAGTGCTGCAGTTAAAATGATAATGGCAAGTCAAATCACGGGGCCCCACCTGTCCAGCAGTAACTCGCTGTCAAATCACACAGCCCTACATTTGCAGCAGCCTACTCCCTCGTTTTCTCGCATCTCTGTCGAACCGACTAGGCGGAACTGCCCCGCCGCCTACCGCGCAGGAAAAGCCCAGCCCTCGACTTTTAAATAGTATACAATATACTAATTTTGTATCCATGGATTGCACCCGCACCATGGAGCAAAGCGTCTAGAAAACATCGGCACACATGTACGGAGTATACAGCACGCCCGTCGCGTTCGCGTCGCACCCCAGACGGTCGTTTGGTCTGGCACGCTGCTCTCCGAATGGAACGCGAGTCATATTGCGTTCGCACACACATGTGGGACGACAATTGAGAACCGACCATAGGCACACTCCCCGGCCCCGCAAGTCGGGTGACTTAATAGAAGAGGGAGACGAGCGATAGTACTAGAGAAGTGTTGTACTACGTTGGTGCCTGGATGATCCCTGCAAGACACGGAAGATTAGTTCGTCCATGCATGTGACCAGACTCCAGCAGACACGCCTGGATTGGCTATCGTCTACATATCGTGCATGCTGTGTTGTACATGGTTGTAGTTGTGGTGAGAAATCTAAAAAAAGGTTTCTTGTCATCTCGCAAAATTAGGTGTCATGTGCTTCGGATCACTGCGAGGGTTAAACAGCGACAACTGAGTTGGGCTAGTCATTGGGGGCACATGCACAAATAGTGACTACTCGGCTGCCATCTAGGTCAAGCCGACTATGTTAATTAGGACATCTATCGACGGACCCCTTTTCTACGAGTTTATCTTTAATTTGAGCTTTGTTCCTCGCCTAGTTTGTCCGTCGGGATTCATGTTGTCTCCTTTTGGCAGTGAGGTTATGATTTCTTGTCATGTGGCATTTTTTCGTGTTATATGTTATAATCCGGCGCTTCAAATCAAAATGACGACAACTGCGCCTCTGGGCCACGTGCATGAAGACTTCTCGACAGTCATTGACGAGGTCAAGCCGGCTCCGGTAGACAAAAGAAAACTAGTACTACTCCACTATATAGGCAGGAGCCTTCGCGCTTGCTTGTAGTGTTGCTCTCTTCACACTGTCTCGGCCTCTCCAGATCTAAACACGACAGCGGTGGCCACACACACTCTCTCTGATCACTGCTGGTCATAGATCCAGCCGGATCCTCTCCGCCGGGGAAGGTGAGAAGGTGCAATGTTCACGCGGTCGTCCTCGGCGACGGCTCTTACCCACTGCTGGGTGCGTCCTGATCAGCCTGCCTTGTCATTCTCTCCCAAGCACCGCTGGCGAGGGAGGGCCTCCGACCCCTTCTTCCTCGCTGCCGTAGTGTGGGTAGATCCGGCCTCCCACCGCCCACCTAGCGACATCCCGGCGACCATCAGGTATAGCTTCCTTCGAAACTGGCCTTGCTCTACTTCCCGAGCTCCTGACATCACTGCATTTGTATCTTTTACTATTTCTCAGGCCCCCTCGTAGATAGGATCGATCGGCTATTCGAAAACCACCTATTTTTTTTACGTTTAAAAGGTAAAACTAGTTCATGCACTCGAATCTAGTACTACTTGGTTCAAACAAGGAAGAAAGGGGGTGGGGGTGGGGGAGGATTTGTTACCTGAATCTAGGACTTGGTCGAAAGAGGAAATAATGGGGGTGAAAAGTAGCAGAGACTGGCTATCCAACTAGTCTCTAGGTCTAATAGGGAAATAAAGGGAAACGCAATACAAACTCAATATAAACCCGATCTATTGGTTGAAAAAGGAAAGAAAGTGGGGACTGGGGGACAAGTCAACAGAGTAAGTCCAACACTAGATTTTCTAGCCTCACACAGTATAAGGTGGCTATATCGAACAAAAATGGGACCAACCTAGATATCCTGTTCTGATGTTTGTTGCCCCGAGCCACTCTTATGTAATGCCACTGGTAAAATGTAGCAGTCGCACTGTTAAAAGTAAGGACACGTTAAACCAATGTTGTTTTCAATGTAATGCCTCCAATAATATGAATCAATGGCACTTCTTTACATGTCCTGCTAAAATTTCCCATTAAGATAAGTTGGTTCTTTTCGTTAGAAATGCAACTGTCCTGGTCCGCCTACTCTCCCGTGCCCAAAGTAATGTCGTATTTAACGGTTGTCATAGTTAATCCTAATGCCCACACTAATATCTAGCAATGCCACTGCTTTAGAAATTTCTACTGTCCTTGTAGGATTGCCATTTAGATAAGGAACATGCTTATTTTCATTTGATGCATGTTTCATCACTTGTTAGTCACCCTCCTTTCCACCTTTTTTGTGCAAACAGAGATATACATTTCACGCTCGATCTTAGTTGAACTACACAAATGATATCCAAATTATAGTTGAGCATTCCAGGAGCTTCACAACCAACCTTGATGTTGCTCAATTTTATTGCAACTAATGAAGAAGAAGCTTTGTGGGTTTCGTTTTCTGATGGAAATGGAACCGGGGCTGGAGCCCTTTTCTTAATTTTTTTTTGAAGAAGATGCTAGCTCACGGGACATTGCTTCATTTTAGGTGAACTGCACCAAAAGGTCCCATAAATTGAATCATCGATGTTGGTGACTAAAAGAGCCAGCTTCAGCATCCAAGTGTATGCACGGTACACCTCGTCTGCCACCTGCTCGACCCTAGTGTCACTGATAAAATGAAGTAATAATAAAGTTAAAATAGAGCGAGTGTCATCTCTATCATTTCATTTCCAATGTAGATAAAGAAAGTCCTTCTCTTTGTTAAAGTATGTTTCATCAACTAGTCCCATTGTTAATGTTTAAGCGTTTCTGCAAACTGGGGTGCTTAATTTTAGTGGATATGTACAAAAATAGAGATTTGAATGTCTCAAGGCGCCTCCTTGTACTACCGTTGTACACTGATGTTCATCACTGGTAGAAGGTCTATCTGGGAGACTTGGGACGATGTCCAGTATGAGGCGTACCGTATGAGGCGTCGCAGGGCCCATCTCGCCCTCGCAGCATGGCATACTATGATACTATCGCAATATTTTCTTCTATTTATTTTGTGTGTTTCATCAACTAGTGCCACTATAATGTAATCATGCTTTTTCATTATCTGTGCAAACAGGGTTATTCAGCTGCATTTTGGTGGAACTGCACAAATGTATGTATGGAACCGGCATATATGCAGAGTGCGAGGTGTGCTAAGTAAAAATTACCGACACCAACCATGCTGCATGCACGCATTGGCATCAACCACCACTAGTGGGATGTGTGGCGTTCTCTGTGGACGAATCTTTCTCGGCAGCAAATCCTCTAACCAAATACTAGTAGCTTATATTGGCAGTTTTCTAGGGAGTACTCTTTTCTGAAAGAAGCACCAATCTATTTTTCTTTATTTGTACACTGTGTCACAACTTTGACCCAAAGGTCCAGAGCTATTTTAGGGTGATTGGCGTAGTACTCGGAGACTGATTGTAAGCATGATTTTCATTAGCTGTCACACTGATTGTAAGCATGAGGAGGTGGAAGATTAGGTTAGTGCGAAGCTTACCTTAAACCCTACCGCCACCGTTGAAATGAGGCGAGCGTCGAGGGAACCGTGGAGAACGGCGGGGAAGCGTCGTCGCGCCATCCGGCCTCCTCTTGCGGTGGGAGAACAAATACTCATGTGGCTCCGGCTGGCTCTGCACCCTCACGAACGGCACACCATACTCGATCAATTCGTTATCCTCTGGGTGCTCGACCTTCAACCTGTACGCCCACCACCTCCGCCTGACTGTCGCCTCGGGCGAATCTGTCTGCTCCATCGCCCATAGGAGATACTCGATGAACTCGGAGGACTGCGGCGTGACTGCCGCCGAGGAGTACATGTACATCGCCGCCCTCATCGTTGCCGTCTCGCTCTTTCGCATACATTGCCACATGGCCCGCACCATCCTCGAAATCTCCCACTCATTGTCAAACCAACTAAGGATCTCCTTCAACCTGGCTAACTTTGCCTGGTCGCCGCCGGCGATCTGCCTGATTCGGTGCTGCATCCTCTCCATAGATGTCCTTCTGAGTGGTCCGGTGCTAGCTTTGGAAGATGGGAGGGGAGACGGTGGTCTTGGAGTAGAGAAAAGGGAGAGGCGAGACGGTGGTTTTGGAATGGAGATGATGGAGAGGAGCGGAGGTGGTTTTGCAATGGAGAGGATCAGAAGAGGGAGAGGTGAGATGGTGGTTTTGGAATGGAGATGATGGAGAGGAGAGGAGGTGGTTTTGGAATGGATATGATGGAGAGGAGAGGAGGTGGTTTTGCAATGGAGAAGATTAGAAGAGGGAGAGGTGAGACGGTGGTTTTGGAATGGAGATGATGGAGAGGAGAGGGGGTGGTTTTGCAATGGAGAAGAAGGAGAGGAGCGTGCGGCAGCGATTTACGATTGGGCGAGAGGGCCGGTGCGCTATGACTGGATCAAAATAAAAATCAATTTACCCTTCAATTAAGAGAGCGACCCCATATTAACTAGTCTCCCTTTTATTCTGGGTCATAATTGACCATGATTTTCTCACATAAAATATATGTTATATGTTGCAAAAATAATATAATTTGAAAGTGCATTCAGATATGAACAAAACGATACAATTTTTGGTGACATGCATTAACATTTTGCTTGTCAAATACAGTACGTGGTCAAACTTTGACCCAAAATACGCAAAACAACTAAAAAATACTTCCAAGAGCAGCGCCGCTCTTCCGCTCTTCTCCTCTTAAACCACCGTCGCTCCTCTCCTGTTCCAATCTAAATCCAGCGCCGCTCCTCTCCTCTTCCATTTCAAAACCACCGCCCCTCCTCTCCTGTTCCAGTCCAAAACCAGCGTCGCTCCTCACCCGTTCTAATCCAAAACCAGCGCTGCTCCTCTCCTCTTCCATTCAAAAACCACCGCCGGCGAGTGAAGGTGCTGTGGAGAAGTAGATCGATGGAGGAGTACAATCGATACATGAGGATCGCAGACGGCGACACTGTGAAGCTAGCTAGGATGTTGGAGATATAGTCTTGGTTTGACAACAAGGACCAACTAGCGGCGACGGCGACATCCATGGCCAAATATCTGCAACGGAGCGAAAAGGCGGCAATACACCCGGAGGGAGTCGCGCCAGAGTACATAGAGCTGCTCCTCAGGGCCATGGAGCAAACAGATTCACCGAATCCGATCGTGAGGGAGCGGTGGTGGGAGTATCGATCCCAGATGGAGCATCCACCAGAGATTGAAGGATCGAGCATCTATAGGGTGCCGTTTGTGAGGGTGTCCTGCCAGAGCGAGCCGGTGGAGTCTTCGTCGACCGAACCCAACTGCAAGAGGAGAAAAGCAGTTGGCCCGACGACGCTTCCCCGCCATCGTCTCCCTCGCCGTTCACATCGTCTCATGGGGCGGCTGTCTACCGCCGAGGAATTGGAGGGGGCTGCCCCCCTAGCCCAATAGTCAGGCAGGTTGTGAATTGTTAGGAGGAGCTTAGGGTTGTCAGTATTTGCAGGTTGTGAATTGTGTTTTGTGTTGTGTATTCTGAGAGTACTTTCAGATATGAATGTCTTTTGAATTTCAGATTTGCAGTATTGAGCATAGGAAGAATTTTATGAATTCTAGAGATCTATTTTTAGCACTTAAAAAATGTAGTTTCATAGGAGTATAAAAGTGCAGACAATGTGATTCTCAGAGAAGAAACTGCAAGTTTAGTTACAGAGAAGAAACTGCAAGTTCAGTTTCAGATAAGAAACTGCAACTTTCAGAAGTAGAGCATTTATATTAACACGACCTTTTCATACAGGGTTAACATCATGTTGGAAGTTTTATTCATGGTCGAAAATGGAACTACCAGCCAGTTAACATCATGCTGATCAATGTTCATGCATAGCACATCTTCATATGATGCACAGTCAAAATGCCCACACAATATATGTCGAGTGTGCGAAACACAGAGAAAATGAGGGACGAAGTTTTGGCAAGTGTTGGACGTGGTTTTGGGCTGCCCCGTCTAGGCTTTCATTTTTAACATGCGCAGCCCACGACCTCGGATGGGAGGGCCTGTTTGTATTTTCTTAGGGCCGTCATGTATCGACCGGCCTATGGACCTCCCATCTGAGGTTTTATTTTTGGCAGCCCAATTTATATTTTTTTTTGAAGAAACCGCAGAGGTCTGTTCTATTTTTCTATATAAGAATAGGAACGCCAGGTCCAACTTCCCTTCTAACTATATTATATATATATATATATATATTATTTTATATGTTATTATATATTATTTTTATTGTCATCATATATTTAACATATACTTACATATGTAAGAAAACAATATCCCACATCTTATTAACTTATAAAGATAATTTCTTAACAAATAAAATCCTAGATTATTTTGGCACGAAAATCCTAGTGATTGTGTACAAAACTTGGTAAGATTTAAGGACGAATGTAATAATATCACTTATTATTTAAATATATTTATAACAAAATGCTCAGCCCCTTTTTATTTTTTGATAACATTGCTGGCCCTACCCAACATTATAATTAGAATCAGCCCAGCAAAATCATGTATTTCGAGAAAGTGCAAATGGCCTGTAATTTTTTAGGAAATAAAATAAATGGGCCGCATGGACGCTACATTATTTGTTCACCCAGCTCAGCTAATGGTTGCAATTCAAAAAAAAAGATCAAATTGACTGTAAATTCTACCACGCAAAAAAAGACCGTAAATTCTGAAAAAATGGGTTGAATACGTGCCACATTTTTGGAGGCTGAAATGTGGGCCAATAGGTCGAAGCCAATGCAAGTCGTTGTCAATTTAGTCAACAAATGATTCTGACATGTTAGTCGTTGGATTTACTTCCAAAGACCGGCTTCCATCTTCAATCTCTCGTCTTCTTCCTCCAGCGCCGCCGGGACCACCTCCCGCCTCCTGCTGCTAGCAGCTCTGCTTAGCACGCTTCGCTATGAAGCGCTACTCCACCGTTGGCCAGGTCATCCCTCGACCCCTCCACACCTCCTGTTCTTCTCCACCGACTGCCGAACCACACCGCACTAGAACCAGTTAACCCTCGTACAGCTCTCCGTCTGCGACTCTACAATCGTGTCTTCCCATCTCCGGCTCATTGCTGTCCGGGGCCTCGCCGTTGTCCACCACCTTGGATGCGCTCGGCGCGGCGTGGTCAACGTGGTCAATGAACGACACCATCGGAAGTAGACTGTGCGTGGAGAGGCTGACAGCTGGGTCCACGGCCGCACACAAGGAAATGCCTCCTTATTACGCGCAAAATAATGATTCCTCCACCTGACATCTGGGACCCACCGGAAGGGCCTTTGTATTTCGCGAAAAAACGTGCCCCCTGCTGACATGTCGGACCCGCCAGCTATCTTCGCACGCAAGGAAGTGCCTCCTTATTATGCACAAAAAAATGAATACTCCCCCTGCCAGCTGGAACCCAGCATAGTGGGAGGCTGACTTGTGGGCCTACCAAGTTGATGGGGACGGAGGGCTTTGTCAACTTAGTCAATATGAACGATTCTAGCTCCTGTTACCGTACGATGTTCATCCAACGGCCGTAGTGCTTCTTCAACCTCTGGTCTTCTTGCTCCAGCAGCCCAAACCAGCGCCGGTCACGCCGCGTGCTCCTGCCTCCCGTGGCCGGCTGTGATGCCGCGGAGGCCTCACCGCCCCCTAGTACTCCCACCGCTGGCCAGGCCATCCCTCTACTCACCCACACCCCCTGTTATTCTGCGGCGACAGCAGCCTCACACCGCAGCCGAACCAGTGAACCCTTGTACTCCTCTTCGCATGGGCATCCACTGCTGTGTCTTCCCCGGCTCCGAGTCGTCCCCTTCTAGGCCTCGCCGTCGTCCACCACCGTGGTGCTCTCGGCGCGGCATGGTCAACGTGGTCAAGGAACGACTTCTATCGGACGTGGACTGTACGTGGAGAGGCTGACAGCTGGGTCCACGGCCGCAGCAAGGAAGTGCCTCCTTATTATGCGCAAAATAATGATTCCTCCACCTGATAGCGAGGACCCACCAGACGGGCCACCGTATTTCGTGAAAAAAACATTTCCCCCTGACTTCTGGGACCCACCAGCTACATCTTCACACGCAAGGAAGTGCGTCCGGGCAAAAAAAAAATGATTCGCCCCCCTGACTGCTGGGACCCACCAGCTACATCTTCGCACGCAAGGAAGTGCGTACGGGCAAAAAAAATGATTCGCCCCCTTGACTGCTGGGACCCACCAGCTACATCTTCGCACGCAAAGGAAGTGTGTCCGGGCAAAAAAAATGATTCGCCCCTTTGACTGCTGGGACCCACCAGCTACATTTTCTCACGCAAGGAAGTGCCTGACAGTCGGGACCCACCTGGTCGAAGCATAAGTAGCGTTGTCATTCTGGTTGCAAACGTGTATGTACATACTGGTCGTTGTAGAGGTGTGCACGTGTCGTAGTAGAGGCGCGCACGTAGCGTGTACATGTACGTATAGCGGCAGGGTGCAAGAAAGAAAATACGGCCACATACGTACATACGGGCAGGGTCTCGAACGCCTACTCGCGCATACGTACGGCCAGGTCTCGTGTACATGGCTGGGTCGGAATGGAGAAACAACATCGTCGTCGTGTTCATGGGGAACCAACCGGCTGGGTCGGAATGGAATGCGTGGTCGTGTTCATCGGGAGGGCTTGGATGTAACAGGCGATGGAAACGAGGCCTGGCGTACCGCACAACGGAGGAAACGGACCTCCTACATTCGGAACAGGGTCCTGTTGATCGGGAGGGGCGTGGCATACCGCAAAACAGAGGAAACGGACCTCCTACGGTCAAAACAGGGGTTCTGTTGATCGGGAGGGGTGTGGCGTACCGCAAAGCAGAGGAAACGGACCTCCTACGATCAAAACGGGGGTCCTGTTGATCAGGAGGGGTGTGGCGTACCGCAAAACGGACGAAACGGACCTCCTACAGTCGAAACAGGGGTCCTGTTCATTAGGAGGGGTGTGGCGTACCGCAAAACGGGACTCCACGGGATACTGTTCACCTCCACTGTCGACCTCCTCCAGCCTCCACGGGCTACTGTCGACCTCCTCCAGCCTCCACGGGCTCCTGTTCATCCAGCCTCCACCGTGCGTTACTCCACCGGCTACTGTTCAACCACCCCTCCACCGTCTACCGTTCATCCAGCCCTCCACACCATGGGGTCCTGTTCAACCACCCCTCCATGAGCACCCCTCCACCGGCTACTGTTCAACCACCCCTCCACCGTCTACTGTTCATCTAGCCCTCCACACCACGGGGTCCTGTTCAACCACCCCTTCACGGGCATCCCTCCATTGTCTACTGTTCATCCAGCCCTCCACACCATGGGGTCCTCTTCATCTAGAGGCAACGCCACTGCTCACTGTTCATCCAACCCCCCCGCAATGCTCACTGTTCATCCAATCGATCGGCATCAGTTACCAGCAGTAGCGAAGGAATCACTCAATCGGGTTCAGTTAACAGCCATCGATCGATCGCTCGGGTTCAGTAACGCGTAGCCTGCAATGCAATCACTCGGGTTTAGTTAGAGCCCAACGCCTCGCTCGGGTTCAGTTAGAGCCATTGCCTCGCACACACGCGCATACGTGTACGAGAGAAACGCGCATCGCTCGGCCCCCGACCTCCCACCGTAACCGGCAACTCCCCAAAATTTTCCTCCCCCTCGCTTCTACCATGGTTTTTTCCGTCATGGACGGCCCAAAGAATGTAATGCAGCTGCGTCTCCGGCCCACCCAGGACGAAAAGCCCATTTTCTATCATGATTTTTTGCCATAGAAGTAGGAGCCCACCACATCTATGATGATACCTGGTTTTGTCATAATTATCGTCATAGAAGTGTCATATGTATGACAGAAATTTTTTTCGTTCGGCCCAAAATGTCACGGATGTGTCTTTTTTTGTAGTGTGAGTTGGGGGACCTCTGAAGCAACAACATTCACCTCGCGATGCTGCTACCGTTGACTGTGCTTCTCGTTGGCCATGCTGGTGAAGATGACGTACGCACCATGCTCATTGGGGAATTCTTCTTGGATTGCGCCGACTAGTCGGACCACTGGCTGCTGAGGAGGCGGAGCTGGTGGACCTGTTGGCAGAGGCGGCAAGCCCTCACCCTTGGTGATTCGGGTGAGCCAGCGGTATTTCTAGGTGGTGTGGTTGGATGGCTTCGCATCGTTGTGGAACTTGCAGGGAGCATCAAGGGTTTGTTCGAAAGAGAAAGCGGGTAACCAAGCAGGTTTGCCGCCCTTCTGACGCTTGGGGCCGGGTTGTGCCTCCGGCTGTTGGTCTTTGACTGTTACAACTTGCCGGTTGTTGGAGGCTGGCTGTTGGGCCTTGCGCTTGTTGTCGTTCGGCTGTTGGCACCGGTTGGAGTCGCCAGCCGGCGTTTGAGGAGCCGGAGGGAGCACCTTCCTGGAGGTGTCCACGCGGAGCTCCAACTTCATGGAGGAGTCGGCCGTGGCGTACTTGTCTGCTATGATCAGCAACTCGTCTAGTGTAGCCGGCTCGTTGCACAGAAGCTTGTGCTTGAGCAGGGTGCCCTCTCTGCACCCGGCGGTGAAGTACTCTGCGGCCTGCACCTCGTGCATCCCTTCGTAGGAGTTGTGCAGCTCGGCCCAGCGCGTCAAGTAGTCGCGGGTGGACTCAGTCGGGCCTTGGACACACATGGAGAGCTGGTGAGGCTTGGGTGGCCGCTTGTAGGTGTTGGTGAAGTTTCGGATGAAGACATCGGCGAAGTCCAGCTAGCTGTTGACGCTATAAGGCTTGAGGCTGTTCAGCCGTGTCCAGGCCGTACCCTGGAGAATGAGCGGAACGTACTTCACAGCAACACGCTTGTTGCCGTTTGCTATGCTAACGGCTGTGGACTAGTCGATTAGCCAGTCCTCCAGCTTCACGGAGCAGTTGTACTTGGGAGTGTCTCGAGGGAGCGAGAACCCTTTGGGGAAGGGCTCGTTGCGAATGCGGGGGCCGAAACAGGGTGGGCCGATTGCATCTTCTTCTTCTACCGCCAGGGACCGAGCAAGCCGGTCGATCCAGTGGCGGGCGCCATTCTTTCCGACTCCTTCACAGGGGCCTAGCCGGCCTCCGAGAGTCGGATGCTCAACAGGCAGTGGGAAAGCGCGCCTCTCCCTGCGAGGGGGAAGCGGATGATCGTCCCGCCGTTCTACTGCTCGTGGGCGGCCGTCTTGGTCATGTTCAATCATGATGTGGGTGTGCCGACTGCGGCTAGCAACCGGCTCTTGGTCTCGCTGACCGCGAGCGCCGCCTGTCGGGGACCGGGAGGTCACCCCATGCTCGCGGCGTGGGGGATGATCTTCGGCTTGCGCATCAGGTTCCACCACATGGTGGCCGGCCTCCTGCTGCGCGGTAGCCGCGTCGAGGAGCTGCTGGAGGCGCGCCGTCATGCAGTGATGCTCGTCCGCCTCCAGGTGGCCCAATTCGTCTGCCGCCGCCTGGGCGACGCGCAAGTTCTCCATAGGGGTGGCATAGACAGGGCGGTCGGCCCCCAGCATGTTGGCGATAGCTGCGCCACGCTGCCGAATCGTGCCCACTCAGCTAGGTTCACCAGCAGTCGGCGTGCCGCACACGGCATGGTCGATCTCGCGCTAGCAGGCTTCAGTGAGGCGCCTCATGGTTGCCAGCTTGTTGGCGATATCGAGGAGCCAAACGCGGAATGACTCCACCATTGCTCCATCGGCATCTGCTGCCACGGGAGCGGAAAGACCCTGCATTGCCGCCTGCAGCGGGTCCTAGCCGGCCCCGTCAGAGGCTCTGTCGTGGCTGATGACCAGCACCTCCGTGATGGTGCTAGTGCTGGCGCTGCTGACCGCAGGAGGGAGCGGGTCGTTGATGGTCACCACGTCGCCAGGGAAGGCATTAGTGGACGCCGCATTGGAGTCGATGAGCATCTCGACGGGCGGGTCGGTGGAGCCAACGGACTCCAGGTCGGAGGCGTGCTCATTGTCGATGCAAAGCTTGCCGAGGAGGTTGACGAGGGAGCTCTCGGAGCTGGCCACTCCCACACCGGGCGCGGGCTCATTGGAGAGGTGGATCACGCCGATGAGATCAGCGAGGCAGCTTGCGATGCAAGCAGCCTCTGCACCGCGAAGCGCGTCGACACAAACGCCATCGGGCGTGCCGGGCTGGCTGCGCTCGCCAGGAAGGAAAAGGGTTCCCAGCCAGAACATGTTTCCGGACAACGGTGCACTTAGCTCCACGGTGGGTGCCAAATGTCGGGGATATCTAGCGACATATGCCAGGGGGTGGCTTATCATGGATGGGGGCAGGAGTACGTCGCCGGGCTCTAGAAGCGAAAGTGAGCGAGATCTCGAATGCCTACGAGTCTTACCTAGGTTCGGGGCTCTCCGAGGAGATAACACCCCTAGTCCTGCTCTGTGGGGTCTCCGCGTGATGACTATCGTCAATAGAGTAGCTACAAGGTTCCTCTTTGAGCTGTTTCGGCTAGAGGAGGAAGAAGGGCAAGGCTACCTCTATCATCTCTCTACGTATGTGTGCGGTTGCTGGGATTCTAAACCCTTTGCATGGGTGAGCCTGGTGGTTTATATAGGCCTACCCCTAGGGGTACAATGATAATCCGGCCGGGTGTAGGACCCGGCCGTCAGTGTCTCTGGCGTTTGTCTTCTCTGCCGGCTGCTGGGGCCCGCCGCTTGATGGGTCCTGCCGGCTGCCGCGAAGTTGGCCGACAGGTGGGCCTTCCGTCTTCGGGTCATGCTGACCGCTTTATACTGTAGCACTTCCCTTGATGATGGAGGCTTTGTCGGGGGGCTGATGACCCACAAGTATAGGGGATCTATCGTAGTCCTTTCGATAAGAAAGAGTGTCGAACCTAACGAGGAGCAGAAGGAAATGACAAGCCGTTTTCAGTAAGGTATTCTCTGCAAGCACTGAAATTGTAGGTAACAGATAGTTTTGTGATAAGATAATTGGTAACTGGTAACGAGCAATGAAAGTAAATACAGTGCATCAAGGTGGCCCAATCCTTTGTGTAGCAAAGAACAAGCCTGGACAATTTCTTATAATGAGAAAAGCGCTCCCCAGGACACATGGGAATTATCGTCAAGCTAGTTTCATCACGCTCATATGATTCACGTTCGATACTTTGATAATTTGATATGTGGGTGGACCGGTGCTTGGGTACTGCCCTTTCTTGGACAAGCATCCCACTTATGATTAACCCCTATTGCAAGCATCCTCAACTACAAAAGAAGTATTAAGGCAAACCTAACCATAGCATGAAACTAGTGGATCCAAATCAGTCCCTTACGAAGCAACGCATAAACTAGGGTTTAAACTTCTGTCACTCTAGCAACCCATCATCTAATTATTACTTCCCAATTCCTTCCTCTAGGCCCAAATAATGGTGAAGTATCATGTAGTCGATGTTCACATAACACCACTAGAGGAGAGACAACATACATCTCATCAAAATATCGAACGAATACCAAATTCACATGACTACTATTAGCAAGACTTCACCCAAGTCCTCAGGAACAAACGTAACTACTCACAAAGCATATTCATGTTCATGATCATAGGAGTATTAATATGCATTAAGGATCTGAACATATGATCTTCCACCAAGTAAACCAATTAGCATCAACTACAAGGAGTAATCAACACTACTAGCAACCCACAGGTACCAATTTGTGGTTTTGATACAAGATTGGATACAAGAGATGAACTAGGGTTTTGAGAGGAGATGGTGCTGGTGAAGTTGTTGATGGAGATTGACCCCCTCCCGGAGAGGATCGTTGGTGATGACAATGGTGATGATTTCCCCCTCCCGGAGGGAAGTTTCCCCGGCAGAACAGCTCTGTCAGAGCCCTAGATTGGTTCAACCAAGGTTCCGCCTCGTGGCGGCGGAGTTTCATCCCGTAAGCTTGCTTATGATTTTTTTCAGGGTAAAAGCCTTCATATAGCAGCAGATGGGTACCGAAGGGCCAGCAAGGGGCCTAGGAGACAGGGGCGCGCCCAGTAGGGGGGGGCACCCTCCTGGCCAGGGTGTGGCCCCCCCTTTGGTACTTTCTTTGCTCAATAATTCTTACTAATTCTAAAAATGACTTTCGTGGAGTTTTAGGACTTTTGGAGCTCTGTAGAATAGGTTCCCAATATTTGCTCCTTTTCTAGCCAGAATCCCACCTGCTGACATTCTCCCTCTTCATGATAAACCTTGTAAAATAAGAGAGAATAGGCCATAAGTATTGTGACATAATGTGTAATAACATCCCATAATGCAATAAATATCAATATAAAAGCATGATGCAAAATGGACGTATCAACTCCCCCAAGCTTAGACGTCGCTTGTCCTCAAGCGGAATCCGAAATCGAAAAATATGTCCACATGTTTAGAGATAGAGGTGTCGATAAAAATAAAATACGGACATGAGGGCATCATGATCATTCTTATTAACAACAACATATATAGATTTTGTCATATGATTTCTTATGCTCAAGTAACAATCTATTCACAATGTCAAGTATGGTTCAGAAACTTCATTGAGAACTAACAAACTATAATCTCAGTCGTTGAAGCAATTGCAATTTATCATAACATCAGAAAGAGTCAAGAATAGAGCTTTTCAACAAGTCCACATACTCAACTATCATATAGTATTCTACAATTGCTAGCACTCACGCAATACTTATGGTTATGGAGTTTTAATCGGACACTGAGAAAGATAGGGGCTTATAATTTCGCCTCCCAACGTATTCACCTTTGGGTGATGTCAACAATAATAGTTCATGCTAACTTACATCCAATTGGATATATATATATATATATATATATATATATATATATATATATATATATCAGGATCTTTCCAACACAAGGTGCTTGCCAAAGGATAAAATGAAAAAGGGAAAGGTGAAGATCACCTTGACTCTTGCATAAAGTAAAAGATAGGCCCTTCACAGAGGGAAGCAGAGGTTGTCATGTGCTTTTAGGGTTGGATGCACAAAATCTTAATGCAAAAGAATGTCACTTTATATTGCCACTTGTGATATGAACCTTTATTATGCAGTCCATCGCTTTTATTACTTCCATATCACACAATCGTATAAAGCTTATTTTCTTCGCACTAATAAGTCATACATATTTAGAGAGCAATTTTTATTGCTTGCAACATGACAACTTACTTGAAGGATCTTACTCAATCCATAGGTAGGTATGGTGGACTCTCATGGCAAAACTGGGTTTAAGGATATTTGGAATTACAAGTAGTATCTCTACTTGGTGCAAGGAATTTTGGCTAGCATGAGGGGTAAAGGCAAGCTCAACATGTTTGAATGATCCATGATAATATACTTTAACTGAGATGTGAAAAAACATAAACCATTAAGTTGTCTTCCTTGTCCAACATCAACTATTTAGCATGTCATACTTAATGAGTGCTCACAATCATAAAAGATGTCCAAGATAGTATATTTATATGTGATAACCTCTCTTTCTTTATTACTTCCTATTAATTGCAATGATGACCAAAACTATGTTTGTCAACTCTCAACAACTTTTAATCCTCATACTCTTTATATGTGAAGTCATTACTATCCATAAGATCAATATGAACTCTTTTATTATTTTTATTCTTTCTATTTTCTCAAGATCATAGAAAGATAGCAAGAGCCCTTGACTCAACACTAATCTTTATTATATAGCTCACAGACTCGATTACATAAAAGGATAACAAAGCAAAAAATCAAAACTAATTCAAACCAAAACTTTATTCTACTAGATCAAGATATTACTAAAAGAATCGAACTAAGTAAAACGGTAAAGATAGGAGTGTGATGGTGATACGATACCGGGGCACCTCCCCCAAGCTTGACAGTTGCCAAGGGGAGTGCCCATACCCATGTGGTTATGCCCTCGGAGATGATGAAGGTGGTGATGATGATGTAGGCTTCTTCCTTAATTTTCGCTTGAGAATGGCATTTTGCTCCCTTATCATCGATCTCTCGCTCAAGGCTTAATATCCTTTTACATAGTTCTTGTTTATTTTCCTGCAAGAGACAAAAAGGGATAAACTCAATCTTGGGCTTCTTTGCCCTATCAGGGAGGCTTGAATTTTTAAACTCCACATGCATATCCCCAGGTTGAGGTAACGGGACTTCGTCTTCGTCTGAGCTCGTCTCCTCCTTTCCCTTAGGCTTGTAGTCTTCTTCTTCCTCAGTGGTCTAGCCACAATGATCCAAGTCCCCATAGACCTTAGGGTCTACAAGGTAATCAGCCACATAGCTTTCTCCTTCCAAATCCTGGGATGACATATTGCTCTAATCTGCGACAAAAACAGCTCGAAACGAAAACAGAAGATTTTTGCGTGATACGGTGGTCAAAACCTTCGGTAGATTATATAATGAATTTTTACCGACCAAAAGAAGTAATGTGCAAGAAAACGGAGTCCGGGAGGCACACGAGGTGCCCGCGAGACAGGGGGCGCGCCCTCCACCCTCATGGAGGCCTCGTGTCCTTCCCAGATTACTTCTTGCTTTCAAAAATTCTTAAATATTCCAAAACAGAGAAAAACTGCCATTAGAATTGTTTTGGAGTCGGTTTACTTACCGTACCACATACCTATTCCTTTTCGGAGTCTAAAACATTCTAGAAAGTGTCCCTTATGTATTCCTCTGGGGTTACAGTTCCAATAATATTAGTTTCAACATTTATAGGATTACCTGAGATATAATGTTTGATTCTTTGACCGTTCACCACCCTCGGACTTGTGCCTTCGAAGTTGTTGATTTTTATGGCACCAGAACGATAGACTTCCTCGATAACGTAAGGACCTTCCCATTTAGAGAGAGGTTTTCCTGCAAAAAATCTTAAACGAGAGTTGAATAGCAACACATAATCACCTACGTTAAACTCACGCTTTTGTATCCTTTTGTCATGCCATCTTTTAACTTTTACTTTGAACAACTTGGCATTCTCATAGGCTTGGGTTCTCAATTCATCAAGTGAGCTAATATCAAATAACCTCTTCTCACCAGCAAGTTTGAAATCATAGTTGAGCTCTTTAGTAGCCCAATATGCCTTATGTTCAAGTTCGAGAGGTAAGTGACATGCTTTTCCATAAACCATCTTATACGGAGACATACCCATATGATTTTTATATGCAGTTCTATAGGCCCACAATGCATCATCAAGTTTCATGGACCAATTCTTTATAGATCTATTAATAGTCTTTTGCAAAATTAATTTGAGCTCTCTATTACTCAACTCTACTTGACCGCTAGACTGTGGGTGATAACGGGATGCAATTCTATGATTAACATCATACTTAGCAAGCATTTTACGAAAAGCACCATGAATAAAATGTGAACCACCATCAGTCATAAGATACCTAGGGACTCCAAACCTCGAAAAAATAACTTCTTTAAGCATCTTAATAGAGGTGTTATGATCAGCACTACTAGTTGGAATAGCTTCTACCCACTTAGTAACATAATCAACAACAACTAAAATATTTGTATATCCATTAGAGGCAGGAAAAGGTCCCATATAATCAAAGCCCCAAACATCAAATGGTTCAATAACAATAGAATAATTCATAGGCATTTCTTGACGTCTACTAATATTACCAATTCTTTGACATTCATCTCAAGACAAGACAAACTTTCGACCATCTTTGAAGAGAGTAGGCCAATAAAAACCGGATTGCAATACCTTATGTGCAGTTCTATCTCCAGCGTGGTGTCCTCCATATGGCTCGGAGTGACACTTGCATAGGATCTGTTCATGTTCATGCTCAGGTACACAACGTCTAATAACACCATCTACTCCTTCTTTATAAAGGTGTGGGTCATCCCAGAAGTAATGTCTTAAATCATAAAAGAACTTTTTCTTTTGCTGGTATGTGAAACTAGGTGGTATAAATTTAGAAACAATGTAATTAGCATAATCAGCATACCATGGAGCAGTACGAGAAGCATTAGTAACCGCTAATTGTTCATCAGGAAAGCTATCATCAATAGGTAGTGGGTCATCAAGAACATTCTCTAACCTACACAAGTTGTCTGCAATGGGGTTCTCAGCTCCCTTTCTATCAATAATATGCAAATCAAATTCTTGGAGCAAGAGAACCCATCTAATAAGTCTAGGTTTAGCATCTTTCTTTTCCATAAGATATTTAATAGCAGCATGATCAGTGTGAATAGTAAGTTTAGAATCAACAATATAAGGTCTAAACTTATCACAAGCAAATACAACTGCTAAGAATTCTTTTTCAGTAGTAGCATAATTTCTCTGGGCAGTATCAAGAGTTTTACTAGTATACTGGATAACATTTAATTTCTTATCAACTCTTTGCCCTAGAATAGCACCTACAGCATAATCACCAGCATCACACATAATTTCAAAGGGTAAATTCCAATCAGGTGGCTGAACAATGGTGCAGTGATCAAAGCTTTCTTAAGTATTTCAAATGCCTCTACACAATCATCATCAAAGACAAAAGGAATATCTTTTTGCAATAAATTAGTCAGAGGCCTAGAGATTTTAGAGAAGTCCTTAATGAACCTCCTATAAAAACTGACATGACCAAGGAAACTTCTTATACCTTTAATGTCCTTGGGACATGGCATCTTTTCAATAGCATCAACTTTAGCTTTATCAACTTCAATGCCTCTTTCAGAAATTTTATGCCCCAAGACAATGCCTTCATTAGCCATAAAAGTGGCACTTTTCCCAATTCAAGACAAGACTAGTTTCTTCACATCTCTGCAAAACTCGATCAAGGTTGCTCAAGCAATCATCAAAAGAGGATCCATAAACAGAGAAATCATCCATGAATACCTCACAAATCTTTTCACAGAAGTCAGAGAATATAGCCATCATGCATCTTTGAAAGGTAGCAGGTGCATTACATAAACCAAAAGGCATACGTCTATAAGCAAAAGTACTGAAAGGGCAAGTAAAACTAGTTTTTGATTGATCCACCGCTGACATAGGTATTTGAAACAAACCAGAATAACCATCTAGAAAGCAGAAATGTGTATGTTTGGATAGTCTTTCTAGCATTTGATCAATAAAAGGTAAAGGGTAATGACCTTTCTTAGTAGCTTTATTTAATTTACGGAAATCAATTACCATCCTATAACCTGTAATAATTCTTTGCGGAATCAATTCATCTTTATCATTAGGAACGACAGTAATACCTCCCTTCTTAGGGACGCAATGGACAGGGCTTACCCAATCACTATCAGCAACAGGATAAATTATACCTGCCTCAAGGAGCTTTAGTATCTCCTTTCTTACCACTTCTTTCATCTTAGGATTTAACCGCCGTTGAGGATCTCTAACTTGTTTGGCATCTTTCTCCAATTTTATTTTGTGTTGGCATAGAGTGGGACTAATGCCCTTAAGATCATCCAGAGTATATCCAATAGCAGCACGGTGCTTCTTCAGAGTTTTCAATAATCTTTCTTCTTCTTGCTCTGAAAGGTTAGCACTAATAATAACAGGATATATCTTCTTTTCATCAAGATAAGCATATTTAAGATTATCAGGTAATGGTTTGAGCTCAAACATGGGATCACCCTTGGGTGGAGGGGGATCCCCTAGGATTTCAATAGGTAAGTTGTGTTTCAGAATAGGACCCTGTTGAAGGAATACTTCATCTATTTCTCTTCTTTCATTCATAAACATATCATTCTCATGGTCTAGCAAATATTGTTCTAACGGATCAGTAGGAGGCACGGCAATAGAAGCAAGACCAATAATTTCATCCTTACTAGATAATTCTTTATCATGGGGTTGTCTACGGAACTTAGAAAATTAAACTCATGTTTCATATCCCCCAAGCCAATTGTAACAACATCCTTTTCACAATCAATCTTAGCATTAGCAGTATTCAAGAAGGGTCTACCAAATATAATGGGACAAAGGTCATCTTGTGGGGAACCAAGAATAAGAAAATCAGCAGGATATTTAACTTCCCCACACAAGACTTCAACATCTCTAACAATCCCAAATGGTGTAATAGTATCTATATTGGCAAGCTTAATAGTGACATCAATATCTTCTAACTCAGCGGGTGCAATATCATGCATAATTTCATTATATAAGGAAATAGGTATTGCACTAGCACTAGCACCCATATCACACAAGCCATGATAACAGTGATCTCCTATTTTAACAGAAATAACATGCTTGCCTACAACAGGTCTATGTATCTTAACATTGGGTCTAGCAATATTAGCAGTTTCACCGCAGAAGTAAATAACATGCCCATCTATATTATCATCCAGGAGATCTTTAACCATAGCAATACTAGGTTCAACTTTAATTTGCTCAGGGGGTGTATATGTTCTAGTAATAATCTTATGAACCAAAACTAAAGTTTTAGCATGATCCTTTATTCTAACAGGAAAAGGTGGTTTCTCAACATAAGTAGTAGGAATAATAGGATCATTATATGTGATAGTCTTTTCTTCAACTGTAACAGGTGCAACTACTTTTACTTCAATGGGAGCATTATATTTAAACCACTTCTCCTTAGGGAGATCAATATGAGTAGCAAAAGATTCACAGAAAGAAGCTACCATCTCAGAGTCAAGTCCATATTTAGCGCTAAATCCACGAAAAGCATCGGTATCCACAAAAGATTTAACACAATCAAACTTAGGTATCATACCTGACTCCTTACCATCGTCGGAACCCCAATCTTCAGAGTTGCGTTTAATTCTTTCCAATAAATCCCACTTGAATTCAGTAGTCTTCAGCATATAAGAACCAGCACAGGAAGTATCGAGCATGGTGCGATGATACGTCTCCAACGTATCTATAATTTTTGATTGCTCCATCCTATATTATCTACTGTTTTAGGTAATATTGGGCTTTATTATCCACTTTTATATTATTTTTGGGACTAACCTATTAACCGAAGGCCCATCCCAGATTTGCTGTTTTATGCCTATTTTAGTGTTTCAAGGAAAGGAGTATCAGACGGAGTCAAAACGGAACGAAATCAACTGGGGAGATACGAGCTGCCCACGAGGGTGCCCCCCTGGCGCGCCCCCCTACCTTGTGGGGCCCCCGTAGCTCCTCTGACGTACCCCCTGCACCCATATATACTCTTGTACCCTAAAACTTCCAGAACAGAAGATAGATCGGGAGTTCCACCGCTGCAAGCCTCTGTAGCCACCAAAAACCTCTCGGGAGCCCGTTCCGGCACCCTGCCGGAGGGGGATCCCATCACCGGTGGCCATCTTCGTCATCCCGGCGCTATCCATGACGAGGAGGGAGTAGTTCACCCTCGGGGATGAGGGTATGTACTAGTAGCTATGTGTTTGATCTCTCTCTCTCTCTCGTGTTCCATCTATGGCACGATCTTGATGTATCCCGAGCTTTGCTATTGTAGTTGGATATTATGATGTTTCTCCCCCTCTACTCTCTTGGGATGAATTGAGTTTCCCCTTTGAAGTTATCTTATTGGATTGAGTCTTTATGAGAACACTTGATGTACGTCTTGGTGTGATTATCTGTGGTGACAATGGGATATCATGTGCCACTTGATGTATGTTTTGGTGATCAGCTTGCGGGTTTCGTGACATAGGGAACCTATGCATAGGGGTTTGCACACGTTCTTGACTCTTCTGTAGAAACTTTGGGGCACTCTTTGAAGTACTTTTATGTTGGTTGGATGAATATGAGATTGTGTGATGCATATCGTATAATCATGCCCACGGATACTTGAGGTGACAATGGAGTATCTAGGTGACATTAGGGTTTTGGTTGATTTGTATCTTAAGGTGTTATTCTAGTACGAACTCTTTTATAGATTGATCCGAAAGAATAACTTTGAGGTGGTTTTGTACCCTACCATAATCTCTATGTTTGTTCTCCGCTATTAGTGGCTTTGGAGTGACTCTTTGTTGCATGTTGAGGGCTTGTTATATGATTTATCTATGTTATTATTGTTGAGAGAACTTGCACTAGTGAAAGTATGAACGCTAGGACTTGTTTCCTATCATTTCAATACCGTTTATGCTCACTTTTATCATTAGTTACCTTGCTGGTTTTATATTTTCAGATTACCAAAACCTTTATCTACTATCCATATTGCACTTGTATCTTCATCTCTTCGCCGAACTAGTGCACCTATACAATTTGCCATTGTATTGGGTGTGTTGGGGACACAAGAGACTCTCTGTTATTTGGTTGCTGGGTTGCTTGAGAGAGACCATCTTCATCCTATGCCTCCTACGGATTGATAAACCTTAGGTCATCCACTTGAGGGAAATTTGCTACTGTCCTACAAACCTATGCACTTGCAGGCCCAACAACGTCTACAAGAAGAAGGTTGTGTAGTAGACATCAAGCTCTTTTCTGGCGCCGTTGCCGGGGAGGCTAGGTAAGTGAAGGTATATCTTTAGATCTTGCAATCGAATCTTTTTGTTTCTTGTTTTAGCACTAGTCTAGTTTATAAAAGAAAACTACAAAAAAATGGAATTAAGGATGCCTCATATGCTTCATCTTTTTAATGTCTTTCATGAAAATGATGGGAAGGAAAATTGTGCTCAATTACTAGAAGAAGAATTACATAGAATGCTTGGCATAAAATATGTGAATGATGAGCATGATTGCAATGTTGTTAGTATGAATTCCTTGAATATCCATGAAGCTAATGATATGCAAAGCCACAAGCTTGGGGAAGCTATGTTTGATGAAGATGATATTTTTTGTCCCCCAAGCTTTGATGAGCAAATTTACTATGATGAAAGCATGCCTCCTATCTATGATGATTATTGTGATGACACGTATGCTTTAAAGAATAATGATAACCATGAAACTTGTCATCTTGATCCTAATTTTAAATCATATGATAGTTATTTTGTTGATTTTTCTCCCACTACTATTCATGAGAACAATTTTACTTATGTGGAGAGTAGTAAATTTTCTATGCTTGTAGATCATGAAAAGAATGCTTTAGGTGCTGGTTATATTGTTGAATTCATTCACGATGCTTGAGGGAGTCCTGGACTAGGGGGTGTCCGGACAGCCGGACTATCATCGTCCGCCGGACTCCAAGACTACGAAGATACAAGATTGAAGACTCCGTCCCGTGTCCGGATGGGACTTTCCTTGGCGTGGAAGGCAAGCTTGGCGATACGGATATGTAGATCTCCTACCGTTGTAACAGACTCTGTGTAACCCTAGCCTCCTCCGGTGTCTATATAAACCGGAGGGCTTTAGTCCGTAGGACACAACATACATTACAACAACCATACCATAGGCTAGCTTCTAGGGTTTAGCCTCCTTGATCTCGTGGTAGATCCACTCTTGTACTACCCATATCATCAATATTAATCAAGCAGGACGTAGGGTTTTACCTCCATCGAGAGGGCCCGAACCTGGGTAAAACATCGTGTCCCTCGTCTCCTGTTACCATCCGCCTAGACGCACAGTTCGGGACCCCCTACCCGAGATCCGCCGGTTTTGACATCGACATTGGTGCTTTCATTGAGAGTTCCTCTGTGTCGTCACCGATAGGCTTGATGGCATCTGCAACTAACGACGCTGTCCAGGGTGAGATTTTTCTCCCTGGACAGATCTTCATATTCGGCGGCTTCACACTGCGGGCTAATTCGCTTGGCCATCTAGAGCAGATCGAGAGCTACGCCCCTGGCCGTCAGGTCAGATTCGGAAGCCTAAACTTCACGACCGATGTCCATGGAGGCTTGATCTTCGACGGACCTGAGCCGCAGCCAAGCGCGTCGCACTGTTGCGATGGGCATGATCTAGCTCTGCCGCCAAACAGTGCCTTGGTGGCCGCACACGAATCCGCTCCGGCCACTGGTCCGGAGCAGACTGCCCAGATAGGGGATCGGTGCATGGACGCCGCCTTGGGGGCTTCAACTGCTATGGCGATGGAGCCAAACACTAATCTTGTCCCTCGCAAAACCCGTGATTCCGAGGTGCCGGACTCCTTGCCGGACTCCGAACCTCCCGCGCCCCTACCAATCAAATCGGATCGGGCGCCGGTTATGGAATTCACCGCCACGGACATCTTCCAATACTCGCCTTTTGGCGACATCCTGAATTCACTAGAGCATCTCTCGTTATCAGGAGAGCCCTGGCCGGACTATGGCCAGGTTGGTTGGGATTCGGGCGACGAAGAAATCCAGAGCCCACCCACCACCCACTTTGTAGCCACTGTCGACGACTTAACCGACATGCTAGACTACGACTCTGAAGACATCGACGGAATTGCCGACGATGCCGGAGACGAACAAGAAACAGAGCCTATAAGGCACGGGAGGACCACCTCGTCATATGACATATACATGGTGGATACCCCAAAGGAGAGCGATGACGAGGACCAACGGACCGTGGCAGAAGATAACCCCACCGATAAACAACCAAAACGGCGACGCAAACGCTGCCCTAAGTCCCGCCTCGACGACAACAACGCTCCCAAGGAGCCCGTAATACAGCAGGGCTCACAAGTGGACGACGAACATGCAGATAAGCAACCGTCCGAACATGACGAGTCAGATAATCAGTCCAGGCCCGGCGAAAACGACAGTCTGGACGACCTCATGCCGGACACGCCGCCGGAAGGTAAAAACCTTCGGAAAAGACTCGTCAACACTGCAAGAAGCTTGAAGAAAGAAAAACGGAAGCTCAAAACAGCGGAAGACACACTCAGAATGAGGTGGAGCAAAGTACTCAAAACCGCGGATAAATACGGCAATGGCCATCAATCAAAGAGCTACCCGAAGCGCAAGCTGCTGCCAGAATTCGACGACGAGGCCATAAAGCCCCCACAGTCAAAAAATAAAGAGGCAGCCTGGTTGGATAGACGGCCAGATGACAGGCCAAATTCGGAAAGCGGCGCCACACATAAACCAACCAACGAACTTGGAAGGACAGATGGCCCAGCCAGGTCCATCTACGGGCCAAAGAAGAAGGCCCAAAGAAGCAAGGCAACACGTCAAGTGTCCGAAGATAGCGGCACACACAAATACAGGGGCGCCGCACACCCACTATGTTTCACCAATGAGGTGTTGGACCATGAATTCCCAGCAGGATTTAAACCCATAAACATAGAGGCCTACGATGGAACAACAGACCCTGGAGTCTGGATAGAAGATTATATACTGCATATACACATGGCCAGAGTAGACGATCTCCATGCCATAAAATACCTACCCCTCAAGCTCAAAGGGCCAGCCCGTCATTGGCTTAAAAGCCTCCCAGAAAACACTGTTGGAAGTTGGGAAGAGCTCGAGGACGCGTTTAGAGCAAATTTTCAAGGGACTTACGTCCGCCCTCCGGATGCAGATGATCTAAGTCATATAACTTAACAGCCCGGAGAGTCAGCGCGGAAATTCTAGAACAGGTTTCTCATCAAAAAGAACCAAATAGTCGACTGTCTGGACGCCAAAGCCTTAGCAGCTTTTA
Source organism: Triticum timopheevii (assembly GCA_963921465.1). Lineage (NCBI taxonomy): Eukaryota > Viridiplantae > Streptophyta > Magnoliopsida > Poales > Poaceae > Triticum > Triticum timopheevii. The sequence goes on from OY997270.1 coordinate 115,858,121, forward strand.
AACACAATGTCCGAGACGAATGGCTTTCCAGGCACCTCGGCCAAGAGAAACTGAGGACAATGTCCGCACTAACAAGCCTCATGACCCGCTTTTGTGCGGGAGAGGATAGCTGGCTAGCAAGATGCAGCACCAGCGACCCAAGTACATCCGAGATAAGAGATGGAAACGGAAAATCACGGCGCAGAAAAGAGCAGCGCCGGAATAAAGAGAAAAGCCCAAAGAGCACGGCAGTCAACGCCGGATTCAAAAGCTCGCGGCCAAACAACAAAACACCGCCTCTTAAGGATGACAGCGATGAGTTGTCCAACTTAAACAAGATTTTGGGTCGGATTTGTCAAATCCACAGTACCCCCGGAAGGCCTGCAAATCACACCCACAGGGATTGTTGGGTTTTTAAACAGTCCGGCCGACTAAACGCTGAACACAAGGGGCTCGACGCGTCAAGCGAAGAAGATAAACCCCACCAGCAGAGCACTGGAAAACAAAAGACTTTCCCACAAGAGGTCAAAGCAGTAAACTCACTTCATGTGATAATACGGAAAAATAGTGCGGCACTTCCTAAAAAGAGCCTCGCACGGTCCAACCCAGCAGACCATAGAGATTGGATATCAAAACCAATCACTTTCGACCACCTGGACTATTCCAGAAGCGTTCGAAGCGCGGGACGGACTGCCCTGATATTGAATCCCATAATCGACGGATTACAATTTACTAAAGTCCTAATGGATGGAGGCAGCGACTTAAACCTGCTGTATTTAAACACAATCCGCAAGATGGGGATAGACCCTACCAAAATTCGACACAGCCGCACTTCCTTCAAAGGAGTGACGCCAGGCCCTTATGCCAAGTGCACCGGCTCCCTATTACTAGAAGTCGTGTTCGGATCACCGAACAATTTGCGGCGCGAAAAACTAATTTTTTATATCGTCCCATTTAAAAGTGAATATCAAGCACTCTTGGGACGAAAGGCTTTCGTCCGTTTTAATGCCATACCGCATTACGCGTCTCTTACACTCAAGATGCCCGGTCCTCGAGGCATCATTTTAGTGCGAGGGTCACCTGAAGACCCCGGACACGGATAGACGAGTCCGGCATTGGTTAGCTAGGGGCTCCCTAGCCGCACAACCCTTGACAAGGGGTTGCGCGCACAAAGAATTGCGAGTTCATACGAATCCCGCTTTACTTATTTATGTTTCTTCTTCTCCTTTTTTCGCACGAATTGTTTCCAAACTAAGCGTTCCTCTCTTTTTACAGATGAACAACGTGCATACCCGTCCAGGATAACGGCTCAACGGAGACACAGGCGCAGACGTGCAGTAGGGACCCGTTGCGAGGATTCTTTTCAGATTAAGACCCTGCGTAAACCTTTTTTTACTGTCTCTTGTTGTTATTCTCCCTTGGTTTCTTCCTATAACCAAAGCGGAGCCTGACGTTTTGGCATTGGGCGCGTCAGAAGACCATGCCCATACTTGGACACTAGGGGCTTAGGGCATTATTCTGCCCATTATCATAAAGACCGAACACCTTAGGGAGTGTTCGGCGTCTCGAGTTAGGCATTATATGCATCAGCTCCGAATCATGTCTTTGGTCAAATGTTGGGTTTTCCCGGCTCCTGTGTTTTGCTGCCTTACGTTCCGTATCATCGGCTAACGCGGCACCAGGAGAACTACTGCGATTGTGCCCCAGTTCGGCTGGGCGAGCACCTCAGTAGAGAAAGCCGAAAACTGATTGTCATGATATAACGAGAGACTGGTCAACCACTCGATCGACTACCGGAATGTTTAGAATTCCCCGCTTTGACGAAGGACCGTTTCCCAGTCAGGCACACACGCGCCCCACAATCGGAGAAGTGCGGTGCCCCCAGGGGCTATATCGTAGCCCCACCCTCGAACTCCACTGGCTAAGTGAAAGTGATAAAGCATTATAGTCCGGATTGCCTCGTTTGCTACGCTACCACCTCCTAAACAGGACCGAGACGTCGGATTAAGTGTGAACACACGCTATTTTTGCGAACACCCCCGCACCTTGTGCGTGGGGGCTGAAGCCGAAGACTGCAATCTTTCAGGTTATACAAATGTATACGAAAACGGCCGCTCAGGAGCAGTTTTACCACTTGGGACGCACAATTATAAAAAGCAGTTATAATCATTGTTTTACAAGCTAAAACGTTCATTTGAACGCGACATTTTTTGAGCACTGCGACTCTATTACACGAGCACCACACATAACTTCCCCGAAATAGTGCTCGGCGGGGAGCCGGCTTTCATCCGAACCCTGGGCGGCAACAGCGGTGGCATCCATCTCTGTCCAATGCGCCTTTACGCGGGCAAGTGCGATCCGCGCGCCTTCGATGCAGGCCGACCGCTTCATCTCCTTGATATGCGGCACCGCTCCAAGGAATTGCTGCAGTAAGCCGAAGTAGCTCGTCGCCTTGGGCCTCTCTGGCCAGACATGAGCCACGATGTCAGTCATGGCAAGTCCGGATAATCTATTTAGCTCGGCCCATTCGGCCAACCGGTCGGTCAACGGAAGTGAGCGATCCGGACTATGGAATTGAGACCAAAATAGCTCTTCCGTCTTGTGCTCCTTCTGGCTCCGGAAGTGCTCAACGGCATCAGCCGCACTTGTCGCTAAGTCCATATACGGATCCTCCGGACTCCACAGCCGATCAAATTGAGCATACTTTTGATCCATAAACCGGTGACGCAGCAGATAAGGCTTGCCAGCCACGATATCTCCGGCCTGGCGCAGCTCCTCCCTCATGGCCCGCATTGCAGAGCGGGCATCCTTGGCCTCGGCGGTGGCCTTCTTCAGGTCTTCCCGCTCCGATAAGCGCTCCTTTTCAAGAGCCTCGTTGCGATCGGTAGCATCTTTCACTTTTATGGCCAATTCGGCCACCTCTTCCCTGCTTAGGCAGTGAGCAGCCCTTTCGGCTTTCAACTCCTCGGCCGCCCTTGAGGCAGCCGCGTCACTCCTTCGGGCTTGCTCCTTAGCTTGAGCAAGTTCGGCCCGAAGGCTCTCCACAGCAGCAGCACCATCTGTATAACAGCATATAATTTATCAGAGGAGGGCTTTGACCCCATTAATGAAGCGATCGTGGAGAACTCATTTACCTTGCGACTCGTCAAGTCGCCAGTTGACAAGTGCGATGTCCGCATCCGCCGCGTCAAGTTGCCGCATTAACTCGGCAACCCCGCTAGTCCGGCTAGCCCTCGGACTATCCGCCACCTACATAGGAACGGCGACATTCATTACTTGCAATTTCGATCCTCGGCACGCTGTCGTCTTCGACAACCTACCGAGTCTCAGGGGCTACTATCTATACAGAGCACACTTTTATGTGCAAAACTCTCAAAAATAGAAGGTGCGTCATTTTCGCGTACCTCAAATCCCGCCAGCAAACTCATAGCGGCATTACGCAATCCGCTCTCGGCGGACGAAATCCTTCCAATCACCATGTGCATCAACGCACGATGATCTTCTGAGATGGACGCCCTCTCAAGCAGATTCTTCAGTTCTCCCAGCCGGATACTAGCGGGCGCCGAACTCTCCGGCCCCTCCGGACTTGGGGATACCCTCCGTGACGTTACTTCAGGCTCATCTGCCTTATCTGACGGCGCAGCAGACGGAGGCGTTTCGCTCTCCATCATCTCCGGAAGAAGGTCCCCCGAAGACGAACTCATCTGCGAAGGCTGCAAATCCGAACTGCAAGATAAAAATTTCGGTTACCCACGGAAGCACAAATGGAGGTATTTTCTTACTGATGAAATTCCCTTTTCATACTCACGGCTCGCTGGAGGGCTGATTCTTTAGCGATGATTGTGCGTCCGGATTCTCCCCGGACGCCGGACCCCCCCGGGGAAGATCTCTTCCCCCGTTTAGGGGCTTTGGCCTCCAGATCTTCGGAGGCGGTCCTCTTCTCCCCCTGGAAGGAGGGGTTCTTGATTCCCCCCTCTTCAGACGCCCCTTTGGGCGAAATATTAACTCCTCTATTTTCCCCTTCGCTCCCTTCTGTGGGCGCGACCTCCAACATTCTGACCAGCACGGGCTCCAGTGCGGTCTCTGGGAGGGGGGCCGGACACCTTATCAGCCTTGATCGCGCCACCCACTCCTGTGAATAGTAATGGGTCAGGAGGCGAACTCTATAAAGGCAGATAAACAGAATGTCCGGACTCTGAGCTATTTACCTAACTATCCGGGCGATTGCGGCTTAGGCCTGCGTCCTCGGCTAATTCCGGACACGCCACCTGCGGTCCGAAGAACAACTTGTACATCTCCGTGGGTGTTGCACCCATGAAGTGTTGGAGAATCCGAGGTCCCTCCGGGTTGAACTCCCATAGACGGAGAGGACGGCGTTTGCAGGGCAGAAGATGCCTGATTAGCATAACCTGCATCACCACGACCAGATTGATCTCCCTCGCTTGGAGGTCTCGAATCCGGCCCTGCAGTGAGGGCACGTCTTCGGACGACCCCCAATTGAGCCCTTGGTTGACCCACGACATCAGTTGGCGTGGAGGTCCCGGGCGGAATGAAGGCGGCGGCTTTTGCTTGCTGCCCCTCGGAGCGGTGATATAGAACCACTCCTGCTGCCACAGTCCGAGTTCCTCTTGGAAGGAACCCTTGGGCCACGGGGCATCGGCCTTTTTGCTTATGGCCGCCCCACCGCACTCCGCTTGACGCCCCCCGATCATCTTCGGCTTCACATTGAAGGTCTTCAGCCACAGGCCGAAGTGGGGAGTGATGCGGAGGAAGGCTTCGCAGACGATAATGAATGCGGAGATGTGGAGGATGGACTCCGGAGCCAAGTCGTGAAAATCCAGCCCGTAGTAGAACATGAGCCCTCTCACGAAGGGGTCCGTCGGGAAGCCTAAACCCCGACGGAGGTGGGATACGAAGACGACGTATTCGCCGGGCTCGGGGGCGGGCACGACCTGCCCTTGGGCAGGCAACCTGTGCGAAATCTCGTAGGTCAGGTACTTGGCCTCACGTAACTTCAATATGTCCTCCTCCGTGATGGAGGAAGGCATCCACCGGCCCTGAAGGTCGGAGCCGGACATGGTTGAGGATCCGAAGCGCTCGAATCTGAGGCTCTGGGTGTTGGAACTGGGAGCGAGGAGGAGATTCGATGCGATATTGAAGAACAAGAATGAGCCTTGGTCCTCTTATAAAAGGGAAAAATACCAAGAGCCGTCTCCGTGACCGTTTGGGATTCACCTTCGATAGAGGAGGCGTGGCGATGGGAACGGTTGGGTTACCCACGCACGTATTGATGAGAATCCCGGAGTAAGGGAACACGATCTCTGCTTCGATAAGACGTGCCAAGGAAACCGCTTCGCTAAACGTGTTGAGGTGGTATAGTAAAAAATGATTCAAACAGTGGCTTGGTAGCGGTGTGATGTCACGCCGCATAGTACGTCAGCAGATTGAACTAGTGTACATTTTATTCTCTCTACGGTGGAATGTGGAATTTATTTTGCAGAGCCGGACACTATCCTGGTGTTCATGATCTTCTCTGGATTATTCAAGGGAGGAACCCGCCTTGCAATGCCGAACGTTATGCGCGCCGGACTTATCGTCATTGAAGCCTGGTTCAGGGGCTACTGAGGGAGTCCTGGACTAGGGGGTGTCCGGACAGCCAGACTATCATCGTCCGCCGGACTCCAAGACTACGAAGATACAAGATTGAAGACTCCGTCCCGTGTCCGGATGGGACTTTCCTTGGCGTGGAAGGCAAGCTTGGCGATACGGATATGTAGATCTCCTACCGTTGTAACCGACTCTGTGTAACCCTAGCCTCCTCCGGTGTCTATATAAACCGGAGGGCTTTAGTCCGTAGGACACAACATACATTACAACAATCATACCATAGGCTAGCTTCTAGGGTTTATCCTCCTTGATCTCGTGGTAGATCCACTCTTGTACTACCCATATCATCAATATTAATCAAGCAGGACGTAGGGTTTTACCTCCATCGAGAGGGCCCGAACCTGGGTAAAACATCGTGTCCCTCGTCTCCTGTTACCATCCGCCTAGACGCACAGTTCGGGACCCCCTACCCGAGATCCGCCGGTTTTGACACCGACAATGCTACTGAAAATTATTATGAGGGAGGAATATATGCTTGTAGGAATTGCAATAATATCAAGTTTCCTCTCTATGTGCTTAAGTTCTTGAAGCTATGCTTGTGTTACCTTCCTATGCTTGTTGATTGTTGTTCCCATAAGTTGTTTGCTCACAAAATCCCTATGCATAGGAAGTGGGTTAGACTTAAAAGTGCTAGTCATATTCTTCATGATGCCCCCTTTATGTTTCAATTCTTATCTTTTATGTGAGCATCATTGTCATCATCATGCCTAGCTAGAAGGGCATTAAAGAAAAGTGCTTGTTGGAAGACAACCCAATACTTATCCTTACTGTATTTGTGTGTTCACATGATTATTCTACTATAGTAATCATGTTTTATAGCTTTTATTTCAATAAAGTGCCAAGTAAGACCTTTAGGATGGCTTACGGTGATAGTTGTGTTGATCCTGCTGAAAATCAGAAACTTTTGCACCCAGTAAATTAGTTTTGTTAATTCACAGAAACGTGATTCTGATCTTATTCTTTTTGCTACATGAATTTCTTAGGACTTCCTAATTTGGTAGGATTTTTGGAGTTCCAGAAGTATACATTTGATACAGATTGCTACAGACTGTTCTGTTTTTGACAGATTCTGTTTCTCGTGTGTTGTTTGCTTATTTTGATGAATCTATGGCTAGTAAAATAGTTTATAAACCATAGATAAGTTGGAATACAGTAGTTTTAACACCAATATAAATAAAGAATGAGTTCATTACAGTACCTTGAAGTAGTCTTTTGTTTTCTTTCTCTAACGGAGCTCAAAAGATTTCTGTTGAGTTTTGTGTTGTGAAGTTTTCAAGTTTTGGGTGAATTCTTTTGATGGATTATGGAACAAGGAGTGGCAAGAGCCTAAGCTTGGGGATGCCCATGGCCCCCCCAAGATAATCCAAGTACACCAAAAAGTAAAAGCTTGGGGGTGCCCCGGAAGGCATCCCCTCTTTTGTCCACTTCCATCGGTAATTTACTTGGAGCTATATTTTTATTCACCAACATGATATGCGTTTTGCTTGGAGCGTCTTGTATTATTTGTGTCTTTGCTTGTTAGTCTACCACAATCATCCTTGCTGTACACACCTTTTGAGATAGCCATCTATGAATTGGAATTTTTTAGAATACTCTATGTGCTTCACTTATATCTTTTTAGCTTGATAGTTTTTGCTCATAGTGCTTCACTTATATCTTTTGAGCATGATAATTTTTGCTCTAGTGCTTCACTTATATCTTTTAGAGCACGGTGGTGGATTTGTTTTAAAGAAACTATTGATCTCTCATTCTTCACTTAGATTATTTTGAGAATCGTTAATAGCATGGTAATTTGCTTAATGTTAATATACTTAGTGTTCAAGATATGTGAAACTTTCTTTTGAGTGAATTGAATACTAAGATAAGTTTGATGCTTGATAATTGTTTTGAGATATGGAGGTGATAATATCAAAGTCATGATAGTTGATAATTGTGAATTTGAGAAATACTTTTGTTGAAGTTTGCAAGTCCCGTAGCATGCACGTATGGTTAAAGTTGTGTAACAAATTTGAAACATGAAGTGTACCTGGCTTGTGCATCCTTATGAGTGGCGGTCGGGGACGAGCGATGGTCTTTTCCTACCAATCTATCCCCCTAGGAGCATGCGCGTAGTACTTGATTTTTGATGGCTTCTAAATTTTTGCAATAAGTATATGAGTTCTTTTGACTAATGTTGAGTCCATGGATTATACGCACTCTCACCTTTCCGCCTTTGCTAGCCTCTTCGGTACCGTGCATTGCCCTTTCTCACCTTGAGAGTTGGTGCAAACTTCGCCGGTCCATCCAAACCCATGATACGATACGCTCTATCACACATAAACCTCCTTATATCTTCCTCAAAACAGTCACCATACCTACCTATCATGGCATTTCCATAGCCATTCCGAGATATATTGCCATGCAACTTCCATCATCATTATTATGACATACATTACTTTTGTCATATTGCCATTGCATGATCATGTAGTTGCCATCGTATTTGTGGCAAAGCCACCATGCATTATTTTCTATACATGTCACTCTTGATTCATTGCACCATCCCGGTACACCACCGGAGGCATTCATATAGAGTCATATTTTGTTCTAAGTTTTAAGTTGTAATCCTTATGTTGTAATCAATAGAAGTGTGATGATCATCATTATTAGAGCATTGCCCAAAAAAAAGAGAAAGGCCAAAAGAAAAAAGAAGAAGAAAGGCCCAAAAAAAAGAAAAAGAAAAAAGGGGGAAAATAAATAAAAAGGGTAATGCTACTATCTCTTTTTCCACACTTGTGCTTCAAAGTAGCACCTTGTCCTTCATGTAGTGAGTCTCATATTATGTGCTTCAAAGTAGCACCAAGATCTTCATGATAGTGAGTCTTATAAGTTATCTTTTTATACTAGTGGGAATTTTTCATTATAGAACTTGGCTTGTATATTCCAATGATGGGCTTCCTCAAAATGCCCTAGGTCTTCGTGAGCAAGCGAGTTGGATGCACACCCACTAGTTTTCTTTTGTTGAGCATTCATAGCTCTAGTGCATCCGTTGCATGGCAATCCCTACTCCTCATGTTGACATCAATTGATGGGCATCTCCATAGCCCGTTGATTATCCTCGTCAATGTGAGACTTTCTCCTTTTTTGTCTTCTCCACACAATCCCCATCATCATATTCTATTCCACCCATAGTGCTATATCCATGGCTCACGCTCATGTATTGCGTGAAGGTTGAAAAAGTTTGAGATTATTTAAGTATGAAACAATTTCTTGGCTTGTCATCGGGGGTATAGAAGTTGGGAACATCTTTGTGTGACGAAAATGAAGCATAGCCTAACTATATGATTTTGTAGGGATGAACTTTCTTTTGCCATGTTATTTTGAGAAGACATGATTGCTTTGACTAGTATGCTTGAAGTATTTTTTTATGTCAATATGAGCTTTTGTCTTGAATCTTTCGGATCTGAATATTCATATCACAATTAAGAAGATTTGCATTTAAATTATGCCAAAGTATCACTCTGCATCAAAAATTATCTTTTTTATCATTTACCTACTCGAGGACGAGCAGGAATTAAGCTTGGGGATGCTTGATACGTCTCCAACGTATCTATAATTTTTGATTGCTCCATGCTATATTATCTACTGTTTTAGGCAATATTGGGCTTTATTATCCACTTTTATATTATTTTTGGGACTAACCTATTAACCGGAGGCCCAGCCCAGTAAAGCTGTTTTATGCCTATTTTAGTGTTTCGAGGAAAAGGAATATCAGACAGAGTCAAAACGGAACGAAATCAACTAGAGAAGTTATTTTTGGAAGGAAAGCAACCAAGGGAACTTGGAGTGCATGTCAGGGGAGATACGGGCTGCCCAAGAGCGTGCCCCCCCCCCCCCGGCGCGCCCCCCTACCTCGTGGGGCCCCCATAGCTCCTCCGACGTACCTCCTGCACCCATATGTACTCTTGTACCCTAAAACTTCCAGAACAGAAGATAGATCAGGAGTTCCGCCGCCGCAAGCCTCTTTAGCCACCAAAAACCTCTCGGGAGCCCGTTCCGGCGCCCTGCCGGAGGGGGATCCCATCACCGGTGGCCATCTTCATCATCCCGGCCCTATCCATGACGAGGAGGGAGTAGTTCACCCTCGGGGCTGAGGGTATGTACTAGTAGCTATGTGTTTGATCTCTCACTCTCGTGTTCCATCTATGGCACGATCTTGATGTATCCTAAGCTTTGCTATTGCAGTTGGATCTTATGATGTTTCTTCCCCTCTACTCTCTTGTGATGAATTGAGTTTCCCCTTTGAAGCTATCTTATTGGATTGAGTCTTTATGAGAACACTTGATGTATGTCTTGCCGTGATTATCTGTGGTGACAATGGGATATCATGTGCCACTTGATGTATGTTTTGGTGATCAAATTGCGGGTTTCGTGACATAGGGAACCTATGCATAGGGGTTAGCACACGTTCTTGACTCTCCGGTAGAAACTTTGGGGCACTCTTTGAAGTACTTTTATGTTGGTTGGATGAATATGAGATTTTGTGATGCATATCGTATAATCATGCCCACGGATACTTGAGGTGACAATGGAGTATCTAGGTGACATTAGGGTTTTGGTTGATTTGTATCTTAAGGTGTTATTCTAGTACTAACTCTTTTATAGATTGATCCGAAAGAATAACTTTGAGGTGGTTTCGTACCCTACCATAATCTCTACGTTTGTTCTCCGCTATTAGTGGCTTTGGAGTGACTCTTTTTTGCATGTTGAGGGCTTGGTATATGATTTATCTATGTTATTATTGTTGAGAGAACTTGCACCAGTGAAAGTATGAACCCTAGGCCTTGTTTCCTATCATTGCAATACCGTTTACGCTCACTTTTATCATTAGTTACCTTGTTGTTTTTATATTTTCATATTACAAAAACCTTTATCTACTAACCATATTGCACTTGTATCTTCATCTCTTCGCCGAACTAGTGCACCTATACAATTTGCCATTGTATTGGGTGTGTTGGGGACACAAGAGACTCTCTGTTATTTGGTTGCAGGGTTGCTTGAGAAAGACCATCTTCATCCTACGCCTCCTACGGATTGATAAACCTTAGGTCATCCACTTGAGAGAAATTTGCTACTGTCCTACAAACCTGTGCACTTGCAGGCCAAACAACGTCTACAAGAAGAAGGTTGTGTAGTAGACATCATGCGATCATTGGGAGAAAGCCGAGCATAAATTTTTTGAATAATCATTTCTCTTAAGAGCTCATGATTGGGGCATGAATATAACATTGACTTAAGCCTCCCCCAAGCTTGAGCGATACTTTCTCCTTCGCGAGGCCAAAAATTATATATATAACTAGCACACATGCCCATGCGTTGCAACGAGAGGTACAATTGTATGTGTGAAACATGTCACGTTGGAATAGGTCCATAATGAGACAATAAGGAGATCCATCGCGCCAGCTTGCGCCAGCGGCCTCTCACGCGCGTCGCTAGCGTAGAAACCTAGAAGTCAGAAGGGGGAGGTATGATAGAGGGTGGGCAGAGTGTATTCAACAATGACAATGAACAGCGACAACGAAAGAAGCAAACAGATGTCTTAGTTCCTGCTTTAAGCAGCTGGCTTGTATTGTATGTACACAGAAACGTAGAAAAGAAAGCATCGCTAGACTTGTCGCCAGCCAATACAAAATCACGCCACACACGCACACATGTTGGTCGATACTGGCCAGATGCTCTTGTAACACACACATGCATGCGAGACGTTTTGCTGATTGTCTTTATCCAAAACCTCAACACATAACCTGGTAGTTTTTTGGCGTACAAACGTGGGCAGTTATTTTCTTTGCTACGTGCGTGCATCCGGTTTCCGCCGGCCAATGCTTGACACGTATACATCCCTGCAATCCAATGCCAGATCATCCTTTGCCTTGGCGTCGTTTGTCTCAGCTTGAGGAAGGCGTTAGTGGCGATTGATCTTGTCTTGCTCGCTTTCGTGAACTTGAGCAAATCTTTTTTTGGAAAACTTGAGCAGCTCCAGCCAGCCAACAATTCCATCTGCTCCGAACATCGCTGTGGCATGCGGCCGAGCGCGAGCCACTGTGTCCCCCGCCGTCCACTTCGCTACCACACACCAGAGTCGTTGTTGGTCGACTTTTCCTTTCCACCTCAAGCGCCTGGCACATTACCACCTCATCTTCCTCTTCCCACACTGCTACCATGCATGACCAAACCCCCCACGCTTTTCTCCTCATCATCATCTCGGTGATCATCATTATGGGCAATGGCGACGCACCGTAGGCTCCACAACATGGCCAATGGAGAAGGAGATGGCCACCAGATTACTCCAATTATGGCTGTGACCGAGCAAGGCACGGAGAAACCGCTCCCTCACATGTAGGCAAAGGCTACCAGCCGATGAATACGACGACACTGTCGGAGCCACCTTGAAGACGTACATGTACGTATTTTCTTGCAATCTCACATGTCTACTTATCCTAGTTTTCCATGGCAATCTTGCTAGACTTTATGTTTATCGATCTTGGTAGTGTGTACTACTGCCATATCGACGGGCCCATGTTGCCGCCGATCGTCCGGAGACCAACTTGATCACGATGCTGCTATCTCTCCATACTCTCATAGCTGTAACCCTGCTGTTGCTGCCTTACCCTGCTCTCCGCTCGATTGGGTTGTGGTCATGGGGAAGTGCAGATGCATCGTTGGTGGAGGAAGATGGAGGAGGAATTGATCCTAGGAGGAGGAGGAGGAGGAGGTGGCCTTGGTCGGCAACAAGATAGCAATGTGGGGGACGTCTTGCTGGACAGAAACAGACATCAAGCGATAGTATGATGTTCTAGTCCTCATCATGTCGCTACCGACAGAATCCCCTCGAGGGCAACAGTCGTTTCGACCTCGACTCCTCAAACAGCCATGGGCGCGTGGGTGTTCCGGGCGCTTCAGCCGAGGCCGCCATCAGCCCCTTCCTGTATGCCTCGTTCTCGTCCTCCTCCTCCTCCCCTCTCGATCTACGAGACGGTCGGTGCGCTTCGGCCGAGGCTACCATCGCCTCCTTCATGTACGCCTCGTTCTATTCCTCCTCCTCTTTTCTCGATCTGCCAGGCGGCGACAACGATGCGCTCTGTAAAGATTGGTTCTGGACCGATGATTTATATAATAGTCCTTACAATAAAATTGGACGGGTAGCAGAAGTGTTTGACTCAATCCACAGAACGATCGTGGGGTTCTCTACGATCGCAGCAGGCTGGTTCGATGGCGCTAGATAGGCTGGGCTTTTGTGGGCTGGTTCGACTGGTCCGATCGATCCGGTTGAGAGATCGTTCGTGTGTGTCGTGCTAAAAAAAGAGAGATCGTTCGTGCCCCGATTGATGGGATCGTTCTCGTTTCCTGAAAAAATTCCTAAAAAAAAACTGAGGGATCGCTCGGGGTTTCGATGCGAAACGACTCCTTAGTGAACGATCGTTCCCACGTACCCTAAAAAAATTTGATCGATTGATCTGGGCTGCAAAAAACGAAAGGTTTTTCTATGTGACTTAAACATGGAGTGCGGGTTAATTTTAGAAAACTGTAGGGACTATTTCAAAAAAGGCGTGATGGTGAACCCGGAGACTCAATCCGTGCTTTATTATTAGGGAGAGATTACGATTAGGATGAACAAGATGCATATGATCGAACTTCTGGTGAAATTCGAACTTCAATCGTTTATAGTTCCAAGATCCCGTATCATCACATAGCATATACCATGTCAATGCATATCCCTTCAAAGATAAAGGGAAAGACCTTCCTCTTAACAACATCATCGGGAATACCTGCAAGTTTAAATAATCCACAAACTTCATCCACAAAGATAAGGTGTAAGTCGGGATGCAATGTTCCATCTCCTGCAAAGGGATTAGCTAGCAGTTTCTCTATCATACCCGAAGGAATCTCAAAGTAAACATTTTTAGTAGGTTCAGTAGGTTGAGGAGCAACTCTTTGCTCTACTTTTCTGGGCGAAGATGCCCCGAACAAGCCCCTCAAAGGATTAGTTTCCATAGTAACAAGTGACAGAAAATTTCAGCACACTATATAAATGTTTCCTTACCAAGTTCCACTCACGAAAGGCGCTTCACTCCCCAGCAACGGCGCCAGAAAAGAGTCTTGATGACCCACAAGTATAGGGGATCTATCATAGTCCTTTCGATAAGTAAGAGTGTCGAACCCAACGAGGAGTAGAAGGAAATGATAAGCGGTTTTCAGTAAGGTATTCTCTGCAAGCACTGAAATTGTAGGTAACAGATAGTTTTGTGATAAGATAATTGGTAACTGATAACGAGCAATGAAAGTAAATAAAGTGCAGCAAGGTGGCCCAATCCTGTTTGTAGCAAAGAACAAGCCTGGACAATTTCTTATAATGAGAAAAGCGATCCCGAGGACACATGGGAATTATCGTCAAGCTAGTTTCATCACGCTCATATGATTCGCGTTCGGTACTTTGATAATTTGATATGTGGGTGGACCGGTGCTTGGGTACTGCCCTTTCTTGGACAAGCATCCCACTTATGATTAACCCCTATTGCAAGCATCCGCAACTACAAAAGAAGTATTAAGGTAAACCTAACCATAGCATGAAACTAGTGGATCCAAATCAGTCCCTTACGAAGCAACGCATAAACTAGGGTTTAAGCTTATGTCACTCTAGCAACCCATCATCTACTTATTACTTCCCAATGCCTTCCTCTAGGCCCAAATAATGGTGAAGTGTCATGTAGTTGACGTTCACATAACACCACTAGAGGAGAGACAACATACATCTCATCAAAATATCGAACGAATACCAAATTCACATGATTATTAATAGCAAGACTTCACCCATGTCCTTAGGAACAAATGTAACTACTCAAAAAGCATATTCATGTTCATGATCAGAGGAGTATTAATATGTATTAAGGATCTGAACATATGATCTTCCACCAAGTAAACCAATTAGCATCAACTACAAGGAGTAATCAACACTACTAGCAACCCACAGGTACCAATTTGTGGTTTTGATACAAGATTGGATACAAGAGATGAACTAGGGTTTTGAGAGGAGATGGTCCTGGTGAAGATGTTGATGGAGATTGATCCCCTCCCGGTGAGAGGATCGTTGGTGATGACGATGGTGATGATTTCCCCCTCCCAGAGGGAAGTTTCCCCGGCAGAACAGCTCCGCCGGAGTCCTAGATTGGTTCCGCCAAGGTTCCGCCTCGTGGCGGCGGAGTTTCGTCACATAAGCTTGGTTATGATTTTTTTTCAAGGTAAAAGCCTTCATATAGCAGAAGATGGGCACCGGAGGGCCAGCAGGGGGCCCAGGAGACAGGGGGCGCGCCCCCACCCTCCTGGCCAAGGTGTGGGCCCCCTCTGGTACTTTCTTTGCTCAATAATTCTTATTAATTCCAAAAATGACTTTCGTGGAGTTTCAGGACAGAATAGGTTTCCAATATTTGCTCCTTTTCCAGCCAGAATCCCAGTTGCCGGCATTCTCCCTCTTCATGATAAACCTTGTAAAATAAGAGAGAATAGCCATAAGTATTGTGACATAATGTGTAATAACATCCCCTAATGCAATAAATATCGATATAAAAGCATGATGCAAAATGGACGTATTAGGGGCGCATGGCTACAGTCCCGCCGCCTGGCGGGTGTTCACTGTAGCCACACTCCATCTCATCAGACTAAAGGGGCGCAGATTACGAGGGGAGGGAAGGCCGCCTGCTGTGAGTCGGCCTCCCTTGAAGCCGCCTGCTCTGGTTCGTCGTCTTCTAGTGGCTCACGGATGGGTAGGGCCCACCACCTGCGGGCCGTACCGACCGCCCATCGTGGGAGCATGGCTCCCTCTATCGTAGGTGATGTCATGGGCTGCGTGGCAATAGTGTCGTGCCGAGCGAGGGGTGTCCTCTTGGTACACCCACACTGTGGCCACGTTCCGCCCTAGATTCGGGATGGCAGGTCGTACTATAGCCGCGCTGGGGCAAATCACAATAAGTGGGTGCAAACTTTGAGGAGGTGAAGGGCCGCCTGCTAGATGCCAGCAGCCTGGGGCCGCCTGTTGGGGGCTTGCCGTCTTGTGGTAGCCGACCCATTGGACCATATGGCCCAAAGGGTCGGCCTTTCGTCCGGAAGGTGTGAGGGGCGCAGCTAGCCCCGATGTCTTGAAATACTATAGGGTGCCGATGAGGCTACCCGTGGTCAATCCCTCCGACAGCTAGTAAATGAATATAAAACATCCAAGATTGATACTATAACAGCATGGAACAATAAACAATTATAGATATGTTGGAGACGTATCATTGATGACGACGACGAAGTTGATCGAAATGGTCGTCATGACGATTGTTGCGTGATACATCTCCAACGTATCTATAATTTTTTATTGTTCCATGCTATTATATTATCTGTTTTGGATGTTTTATATGCATTAATATGCTATTTTATATTAATTTTGGGACTAACCTATTAACCCAGAGCCCAGTGTTAGTTTCTATTTTTTCATTGTTCGCAGAAAAGGAATATCAAATGTAGTCCAAACGGAATAAAACTTTCACGATGATTTTTCTTGGACCAGAAGACACCTACAAGACTTGGAGTCCAAGTCAAAAGACCCTCGAGGAGATGGCAAGTAGGGGGGCGAGCCCCAGGGGGTGCCCCTAGGGCTTGTGGCCCCCTCGGAGACCACCTGACCTCCCTCCTTGGCCTATAAATTCACATATATTCCAAAACCCTCAGAGGAAGCCACGAAAATACTTTTCCACTGCCACAGGTCTCTAACCTCGTGAGATCCCATCTGGAGGCCTTTTCCGGCACTTTGTCGGAGGGTGATTCGATCATGGAGGTCTTCTACATCAACCCTATTGCCCTTCCGATGAAGCGTGAGTAGTTTAGCTCAGACCAACGGGTCCATAGCTAGTAGCTATATAGCTTCTTCTCTCTCTTTGATTCTCAATACCATGTTCTCCTCGATGTTCTTGGAGATCTATCCGATGTAATCTTATTTTGTGGTGTGTTTGTTGAGATCCCATGAATTGTGGATTTATGATCAGATTATGTATGAATATTATTTGAATCTTATCTGAATTCTTATATGCATGATTTCATATGTTTGTATTTCTCTTCGAATTATCGGTTTGGTTTGGCCAACTAGATTGGTATTTCTTGCAATGGGAGAGCTGCTTAGTTTTGTGTTCAATCTTGCGGTGTCCTCACCAAGTGACAAAGTAGGGGTAGCGAGGCATGTATTGTATTGTTGCCATCGAGGATAAAAAGATGGGGTTTTCATCATATTGCTTGAGTTTATCCCTCTACATCATGTCATCTTGCTTAAAGCGTTGCTCTGTTCCTATGAACTTAATGCTCTAGATGTAGGCAGGAGTCACTCGACGTGTGGAGTAATAGTAGTAGATGCAGAATCATTTTGGTTTACTTGTCACGGACGTGATACCTATATTCATGATCATTGCCTTAGATATCGTCATAACTTTAAGCTTTTCTATCAATTGCTCGACAGTAATTTGTTCACCCATCGTATTATTTTGTTTCAAGAGAAAAGCCTCTAGTGAAGCATATGGTCCCCGGGTCTATTTTCTATCTATTATTTTCAGATCTATAAACCAAAAAACCCAAAAATACCTCGCTGAGTTTTATTTACTCTTATTTTGTTTTACGTTTTAGTAATCTTTTATATCTATCTCAATCAGATCTCACCTTTGCAAGTGACCGTGAAGGGATTGACAACCCCTTTATCACGTTGGGTGCAAGTGTTTGATTGTTTGTGCAGGTGCATAGATTGGTGACTTGCTTGTATCTCCTACTGGATTGATACCTTGCTTCTTAACTGAGGGAAATACTTATCTCTACTATGCTGCATCACTCTTTCCTCATCAAGGGAAAAATCAATGCAAGCTCAAGAAGTAGCAGGAAGAATTTTTGGCGCCGTTGCCGGGGAGATCTATATCAAGCCTACCAAGTACCCATCATAAACTCTCATCTCTTGCATTACATTATTTGCCATTTGCCTCTCGTTTTCCTCTCCCCACTTTTAAAACGGTTTTCAAAAAAATACAAAAATATTTGCCTTTTTATTCGCCCTTCTTTCGTTCATCTTTTCGTTTGCTGGTGTGTTAGATTGCTTGCTTTGTCATGATGACTCAAGAGAATACCAAGTTGTGTGACTTTTCCAATACTAATAATAATGATTTTATTAGTACTCCGATTGCTCCCGCCACTAGTGTGGAATCTTATGAAATTAATGCTGCCTTGCTGAATCTTCTTATGAAAGATCAATTTTCTGGCCTTCCAAGTGAAGATGCGGCATCCCATCTAAATACTTTTGTTGAATTGTGTGATATGCAAAAGAAGAAAGATGTGGATAATGATATTGTTAAATTGAAGCTATTTCTGTTCTCACTATGAGATCGTGCTAAAACTTGGCTTTCATCTTTGCCTAAAAAAATTTCGTGGAATAAGTGTAAAGATGCTTTTATTTCCAAGTATTTTCCTCCCGCTAAGATCATCTCTCTTAGGAATGATATAATGAATTTTAAGCAACTTGATCATGAACATGTTGCACAATCTTGGGAGAGGATGAAATTGATGATAAGTGTTCACCCTAACTTTATTAATATTATTAAGGAACCAATTGCCACGAGTGAATTTCTTGATTTATTGCCTAGGAGTGTGATTACTGATAAAACCAAAGAATCTCCTAAGGGTTATAGGTGTGCAATTGAGCAATTGAATACCAAATATAGCAATACCTAGATCGTTTCTTTTTGCCTAGCTAGGGGCGGTAAACAATAGCGCTTGTCGGGAGGCAACCCAATTTTATCTTTGTTATAAACTTTCTCTTTCTGTTCTTGAATAAAAATTACATCTAGCCTCTGGTAGATGTGTTTTCATGTTTTAATTAGTGTTTGGGCCAAGTAAGACCTTTGGGATGGCTTACGGTGATAGTTGATTTGATCTTGCTGAAAAACAAAAACTTTTGCGCCCAATAAAATAATTTTCAAAATTCACAGAAGCATGCTTTCGATCTGAATTTTTTTACAAAATATTGATATACGAATTTCCCAGGCTTTCCTATTTTTTCAGAATTTGTAGATTTAAATAAGTATTCGAAATTTTCATATTGCTACAGACTGTTCTGTTTTTGACAGATTTTGTTTTCTATGTGTTGTTTTCTTGTTTTGATGAATCTATGGGTAGTATCAGGGGGTATGAAGCATGGAGAAGTTGGAATAAAGTAGATATTACACCAATATAAATAAAGAATGAGTTCACAACGGTACCAAAAAGTGGTGATTTATTTTCTTATATTAATGGATCTCATGAGTTTTCTGTTGAGTTTTGTGTTGTGAAGTTTTCAAGTTTTGGGTAAAGAGTTGATGGACTATGGAATAAGGAGTGGCAAGAGCCTAAGATTGGGGATGCACAAGGTACCCCAAGGTAATATTCAAGGACAACCAATCATCTAAGCTTGGGGATGCCCCGGATGGCATCCCCTCTTTCGTCTTCGTCTATCGGTAAATTTACTTGAGGCTATATTTTTATTCACCACATGATATATGTTTTGCTTGGAGCGTCTTGTATGATATGAGTCTTTGCTTTTTAGTTTGCCACAATCATCCTTGCTGTACACACCTTTTGAGACGGACACGCATGAATCGTGATTTATTAGAATACTCTATGTGCTTCACTTATATCTTTTGAGCTAGGCCATCTTGCTCTAGTGCTTCACTTATATCTTTTTAGAGCACAACGATGGCTTTATTTTATAGAAATTATTGAACTCTCTTGCTTCACTTATATTATTTTAAGAGTCTTTCTAAACAACATGGTAATTTGCTTTGGTTATGATTTTAGTCCTAATATGATAGGCATCCAAAGGAGATATAACAAAAACTTTCATATAGAGCATTGGATACATGAGAAGTTTGATTCCTTGCATTTGTGTTGAGATATGAAGATGGTGATATTAGAGTCATGCTAGTAGTAAATTGTGGAGGCAAAGAAATAATTGCATTAAGGTTTGTGATTCCCGTAGCATGCACGTATGGTCTTCTAGTTATGTGATGAACTTGGAGCGTAATTTATTCTTGATTGTTTTCCTTTGCGTGAAAGTCGGGAGCGCGCGATGGTTAACTCCTACCAACCTCTCCCCTAGGAGCATGTGTAGTAGTACTTTGCCTCGAGAGATAATAGATTTTTTGAAATAAGTATGTGAGTTCTTTATGACTAATGTTGAGTCCATGGATTATACGCACTCTCACCCTTCCACCTTTGCTAGCCACTCTAGTACCGCGCAACTTTTGCCGGTGCATTAAACCCACTTTTTACCCTTCCTCAAAACAGCCACCATACCTACCAATTATGGCATTTTCATAGCCATACCGAGATATATTGCCATGTAACTCCACCGTTCCGTTTATTATGACACATACCATCATTGTCATATTGCTTTGCATGATCATATAGTTGGCATAGTATTTGTGGCTTGGCCACCGTTCATTTTTTTATACATGTCACCCTTGATCATTGCACATCTCGATACATGCTACATCTTGAGCACTGCGTTGGTTTTCCTTGAAGAGGAAAGGGTGATGCAGTAAAGTAGCATAAGTATTTCCCTCAGTTTTTGAGAACCAAGGTATCAATCCAGTAGGAGGCTCCTCAAAAGTCACACGCACCTACACAAACAAACAAGAACCACGCAACCAACACAATAAAGGGGTTGTCAATCCCTTCACGGTAACTTGCAAAAGTGTGATCTGATAGAGATAATATGATAAGATAAATATTTTTGGTATTTTTATGATATAGATTGGAAAGTAAAGATTGCAAAATAAAAGTAGATGGAAAACTTATATGATAAAAGATAGACCCGGGGGCCATAGGTTTCACTAGTGGCTTCTCTCAAGATAGCATAAGTATTATGGTGGGTGAACAAATTACTGTCGAGCAATTGATAGAAAAGTGCATAGTTATGAGATTATCTAGGCATGATCATGTATATAGGCATCACGTCCGTGACAAGTAGATCGAAACGATTTTGTATATACTACTATTACTCCACACATCGACCGACTCCTTCCTGCATCTAGAGTATTAGGTTCATAAGAACAAAGTAATGCATTAAGAAAGATGACATGATGTAGAGGGATAAACTCATGCAATATGATATAAACCCCATCTTTTTATCCTCAATGGCAACAATACAATACGTGCCTTGTTGCCCCTGCTGTCACTAGGAAAGGACACCGCAAGATTGAACCCAAAGCTAAGCACTTCTCCCATTGCAAGAAAGATCAATCTAGTAGGCCAAACCAAACTGATAATTCGAAGAGACTTGCAAAGATAACTTAATCACACATAAAATAATTCAGAGGAGATTCAAATATTTCTCATAGATAAACTTGATCATAAACCCACAATTCACCGGATCTCGACAAACACACCGCAAAAAGAGTTACATCGAATAGATCTCCAAGAAGATCGAGGAGAACTTTCTATTGAGATTCAAAGAGAGAGAAGAAGCCATCTAGCTAATAACTATGGACACGAAGGTCTGTGGTAAACTACTCACAACTCATCGGAGAGGCCTTGGAGATGATGTAGAGGCCCTCCATGGTCGATTCCCCCTCCAGCGGAGCACCGACGAAGGCTCCAAGATGGGAACTCGCGGATACAAAAGGCTGCGGCGGTGGAATTAGGTTTTCGTGGTGCTCTCTGATGTTTTCAGGGTACGGGAGTAAATATAGGCGAAGGAAGAATGTCGGTGGAGCAACGAGGGGCCCACGGGGGTGGGGGACGCCCACCCCCAGGGGGCGCACCGGGCACCCTCGTGGCCGCCTCGTTTGTTTCTTGACATCCACTCCAAGTCTCCTGGTTGGCATTTGTTCCAAAAAGATCGCTCCCGAAGGTTTCATCCCGTTTGGACTCCGTTTGATATTCCTTTTCTTCGAGACACTGAAATAGGCAAAAAAAATAGCAATTCGGGCTGGGCCCCCGGTTAGTAGGTTAGTCCTGAAAATGATATAAAAGTGTAAAGTAAAGCCCATAAACATCCAAAACGGGTAATATAATAGCACGGAACAATAAAAAATTATAGATACGTTGGAGACGTATCAAGCATCCCCAAGCTTAATTCCTGCTCGTCCTCGAGTAGGTAAATGATAAAAACATAATTTTTGATGTGGAATGCTACTTAGCATAATCCTTAATGTAATTTTCTTTATTGTGGCATGAATGTTCAGATCCAAATGATTCAAAATAAAAGTTCATATTGACATAAGAAATAGTAATACTTCAAGCATACTAACAAAGCAATCATGTCTTCTCAAAATAACATGGCTAAAGAAAGCTCATCCCTACAAAATCATATAGTTTGGTCATGCTCCATTTTCGTCACACAAGAATGCTCTCATCTTGCACACCCCCGATGACAAGCCAAGCAATTGTTTCATACTTAAGTAATCTCAAACTTTTTTCAATTTTCACGCAATACATGAGCGTGAGCCATGGATATGGCACTATGGGTGGAATAGAATATGATGAGGGGGTTGTGTGGAGAAGACAAAAAGTAAGAAAGTCTCATGTTAACGAGGCTAATCAATGGGCTATGGAGATGCCCATCAATTGATGTCAACATAAGGAGTAGGGATTGCCATGCAACAGATGCACTAGAGCTATAGATGTATGAAAGCTCAACAAAAGAAACTAGTGGGTGTGCATCCAACTTGCTTTATCACGAAGACCTAGGGCATTTTGAGGAAGCCCATCGTTGGAATATACAAGCCAAGTTCTATAATGAAAAATTCCCACTAGTATATGAAAGTGACAACAAATGAGACTCTCTATATGAAGAACATGGTGCTACTTTGAAGCACAAGTGTGGAAAAAAATAGTAGCATTGTCCCCCCCCCCTTTTTTGGGCCTTTATTTTTTTATTTGGCCTTTCTCCCCCCCCTTTTTTAAGGGACGATGCTCTAATAATGATGATCATCACACTTCTATTTATTTACCACTCATGAGTTACAACTCAAAACTAGAACAAGATATGACTCTATATGAATGCCTCCGGTGGTGTACCGGGATGGGCAATGAATCAAAAGTGACATGTATGAAAAATTATGAAGGTGGCTTTGACACAATACGATGTCAACTACATGATCATGCAAGGAAATATGACAATGATGATGCATGTCATGATGAACAGAACAGTGGAAAGTTGCATGGCAATATATCTCGGAATGGCTATGGAAATGCCATAATAGGTAGGTATGGTGGCTGTTTTGAGGAAGATATAGGGAGGTTTATGTGTGATAGAGCATATCGTATCACGGGGTTTGGATGCACCAGCAAAGTTTGCACCAACTCTCAAGGTGAGAAAGGGCAATGCACGGTACCGAAGAGGCTAGCAAAGGTGGAAAGGTAAAAGTGTGTATAATCCATGGACTCAACATTAGTCAAAAGAACTCATATAGTTATTGCAAAAATTTAGAAGTCATCAAAAATCAAGTACTACACGCATGCTCCTAGGGGGATATATTGGTAGGAAAAGACCATCGCTCTTCCCCGACCGCCACTCATAAGGATGACAATCTAAGAACACCTCATGTTTCAAATTTGTTACACAACGGTTACCATACGTACATGCTACGGGACTTGCCAACTTCAACACAAGTATTCTTTAAATTCACAATTACCCAACTAGCATGGCTCTAATATCACCACCTCTATATCTCAAAAACAATTATCAAACATCAAATTGATCATAGCATCCAATTCACTTCCTATGATAGTTTTTATTATACCCAACTTGGATGCCCATCATTCTAGGACCAATTTTATAACCATAGAAAATACCATGCTGTTATAAAAGACTCTCAAAATAATATAAGTGAAGCATGAGAGATTAATAATTTCTACAAAATTAAACCACCGCCGTGCTCTAAAAGGTATAAGTGAAGCACTAGAGCAAAACTATCTAGCTCAAAAGATATAAGTGAAGCACATAGAGTATTCTAATAAATTCCAAATCATGTGGGTTTCTCCAAAAAGGTGTGTACAGCAAGGATGATTATGGAAAACCAAAAATCAAAGACTAATATCATACAAGACGCTCCAAGCAAAACACATATCATGTGACGAATAAAAATATAGCTCCAAGTAAAGTTACCGATAGACGAAGACGAAAGAGGGGATGCCTTCCGGGGCATCCCCAAGCTTAGGATTTTGGTTATCCTAGAATATATTGGGGTGCCATGGGCATCCCCAAACTTAGGCTCTTGCCACTCCTTATTACATAGTCCATCAAATCTTTACCCAAAACTTGAAAACTTCACAACACAAAACTCAACAGGAAATCTCATAAGCTCTGTTAGTGCAAGAAAGAAAAACCACCACATAAGGTACTGTAATGAACTCATTCTTTATTTATATTGGTGTTAAACCTAATGTATTCCAACTTCTCTATGGTTCATACCCCCTCGATACTAGCCATAGATGCATCAAAATAAGCAAACAACACACGAAAAACAGAATCTGTCAAAAAACAGAACAGTCTGTAGCAAATCTGTAACTTTAGAATACTTATGAACTCTAAAACTCCTACCAAAATAGCAAGTCCTGGGAAATTTTTCTATTGATCTACAGCAAAAAGAATTGCCGCAAAAGCACATTTATGTGATTTACTAAAATTATTTTCATGTGCGCAAAAGTTTCTGTTTTTCAGCGGAATCAAATTAACTATCACCGTAGGTTATCCTATAGGTTCTACTTGGCACAAACACTAATTGAAACATGAGAACACATCTAAACAGAGGCTAAATGAAATATTTATTACTAAACAGAAGCAAAAAGTAAGAAACAAAAATAAAATTGGGTTGCCTCCCAACTAGCGCTATCGTTTAACGCCCCTAGTTAGGCATAAAAGCGAGAATGGATCTAAGTAGTACCATCTTTGGCATTCAATTCATAAGTAGCTCGCATGATAGATTCATAAGGTAATTTAACTTTCTTTCTTGGAAAGTGTTCCATGCCTTTCCTTAATGGAAATTGGAATCTAATATTCCCTTCCTTCATATCAATAATTGCACCAACCGTTCTAAGGAAAGGTCTACCAAGAATAATAGGACACGAAAGATTGCAATCTATATCAAGAACGATAAAATCTACGGGCACATAATTCCTATTTGCAACAATAAGAATATCATTGATCCTTCCCATAGGTTTCTTAATGGTGGAATCCTCAAGATGCAAGTTTAAAGAGCAATCATCAAAATCATGGAAACCTAGCACATCACATAAAGTTTTCGGAATCTTGGAAACACTAGCACCCAAATCACACAAAGCATAGCACTCATGATCTTTAATTTTAATCTTTATAGTAGGTTCCCACCCATCATAAAGTTTTTTAGGTATAGAAACTTCCAAATTAAGTTGACTCATCTCCAGTCCCATCATTATCAAGATTCATATTGCAAAATAAGGATTTAATAGGGGACACATCAATAACTTTTAGATCTTCATCATTATTTTCATGGAAACTAGAAGAACACGCTTTTACAAAACAATCTTTCTTAGCACGCAATCTAGCGGTTCTTTCTTTGCACTCATCAATGGAAATTCTCAGACTCATTGATATCATGCTTAGGTGGAATAGATCTAAGTTTCAAAGAATCAACATCAAGCGAAAGTCTATCAACATTCCTAGCCAATCCATCAACTTTAAGCAATTTTTCTTTAAGCAAAGCATTAAAATTCTTTTGAGAGATCATAAATTCTTTAACGCTGTTCTCAAAATCAGAGGGCATCTTATTAAAATTTCCATAAGAGTTGTTGTAGGAATTACCATAATTATTAGAGGAATTACTAGGAAACGGTCTAGGATTAAAGTTAACTCTATAAGCATTGTTACCAAAATTATTCCTACCAACAAAATTCACATCCATAGATTCATTATTATTCTAAATCAAAGTAGACAAATACATATCATTAGGATCAATAGGAGCACTCTTAGTAGCAAACGATTTCATAAGTTCATCCATCTTTCCACTCAAAACATTAATTTCTTTTATAGCATGCACTTTTTTACTAGAAGGTCTTTCGGTGTGCCATTGAGAATAATTAGCCATAATGTTATCAAGAAGTTTAGTAGCTTCTCCTAAGGTGATTTCCATAAAAGTGCCTCCCGCAGCTGAATCTAAAATATTTCTAGAAGCAAAATTCAATCCGGCATAAAATTTTTGTATGATCATCCATAAGTTCAAACCATGAGTAGGGCAATTGCGAATCATTAATTTCATTCTTTCCCAAGATTGGGCAACATGCTCATGATAGAGTTGTTTAAAATTCATAATATCGTTCCTAAGAGAGATGATCTTAGCGGGAGGAAAATACTTAGAGATAAAAGCATCTTTGCACTTATCCCATGAATCAATACTATTCTTAGGCAAATACGAAAACCAAGTTTTAGCATGATCTCTAAGTGAAAACGGAAATAACTTCAATTTAACAATAACATTATCTATATCTTTCTTCTTTTGCATATCACACAAATCAACAAAGTTGTTTAGATGAGTAGCGGCATCTTCACTAGGAAGGCCAGAGAATTGATCTTTCATAACAAGATTCAACAAAGCAGCATTGATTTCACAAGATTCAACATCATTAAGAGGAGCAATCGGAGTGCTAAGGAAATCATTATTATTGGTATTGGAAAAGTCACACAATTTGGTATTATCTTGCGCTATCGTGACAAACAATCCAACACACAAGCACACAAAAAGGCAAGCGAAAGAGAGAGGAGAACGGGAAAGAGAGGGCGAATAAAACGGCAAGGGTGAAGTGGGGGAGAGGAAAACGAGAGGCAAATGGCAAATAATGTAATGCGAGGGAGATGAGTTTGTGATGGGTACTTGGTATGTATTGACTTGAACGAAGACCTCCCCGGCAACGGTGCCAGAAATCCTTCTTGCTACCTCTAGGGCACCGCGTTGGTTTTCCTTGAAGAGGAAACGGTGATATAGTAAAGTAGCGTAAGTATTTCCCTCAGTTTTTGGGAACCAAGGTATCAATCCAGTAGGAGGCTCCTCAAAAGTCCCACGCACCTACACAAACAAACAAGAACCTCGCAACCAATGCAATAAAGGGGTTGTCAATCCCTTCATGGTAACTTGCAAAAGTGAGATCTGATAGAGATAATATGATAACACAAATATTTCTGGTATTTTTATGATATAGATTGGAAAGTAAAGATTGCAAAATAAAAGTAGATGGAAAACTTATATGATAAAAGATAGACCCGGGGGCCATAGGTTTCACTAGTGGCTTCTCTCAAGATAGCATAAGTATTACGGTGGGTGAACAAATTACTGTCGAGCAATTGATAGAAAAGTGCATAGTTAGGAGATTATCTAGGCATGATCATGTATGTAGGCATCATGTCCGTGACAAGTAGATCGAAACGATTCTGCATCTACTACTACTACTCCACACATCGACCGACTCCTGCCTGCATCTAGAGTATTAAGTTCATAAGAACAGAGTAATGCGTTAAGAAAGATAACATGATGTAGAGGGATAAACTCATGCAGTATGATATAAACCCCATCTTTTTATCCTCGATGGTGACAATACAATATGTGCCTTGCTGCCCCTGCTATCACTGGGAAAGGACACCGCAAGATTGAACCCAAAGCTAAGGACTTCTCCCGTTGCAAGAAAGACCAATCTAGTAGGCTAAACCAAACTGATAATTCGAAGAGACTTGCAAAGATAACTTAATCACACATAAAAGAATTCAGAGGAGATTCAAATATTTCTCATAGATAAACTTGATCATAAACCCACAATTCATCGGATCTCAACAAACACACCGCAAAAAGAGTTACATCGAATAGATCTCCAAGAAGATCGAGGAGAACTTTGTATTGAGATTCAAAGAGAGATAAGAAGCCATCTAGCTAATAACTATGGACCCAAAGGTCTGTGGTAAACTACTCACAACTCATCGGAGAGGCCTTGGAGATGATGTAGAGGCCCTTCGTGGTCGATTCCCCCTCCGACGGAGCGCCGGCGAAGGCTCCAAGATGGGATCTCGCGGATACAGAAGCTTGCGGCGGTGGAATTAGGTTTTCGTGGTGCTCTCTGATGTTTTCAGGGTACGGGAGTATATATAGGCGAAGGAAGTACGTCGGTGGAGCAACGAGGGCCCCACTAGGGTGGGGGGCGCGCCGGGCACCCTCGTGGCCACCTCGTTTGTTGCTTGACGTCCACTCCAAGTCTCCTGGTTGGCATTTGTTCCAAAAAGATCGCTCGCGAAGGTTTCATCCCGTTTGGACTCCGTTTGATATTCCTTTTCTTCGAAACACTGAAATAGGCAAAAAAACAACAATTCGGGCTGGTCCTCCGGTTAGTAGGTTAGACCCAAAAATGATATAGAAGTGTAAAGTAAAGCCCATAAACATCCAAAATGGGTAATATAATAGCGTGGAACAATAAAAAATTATAGATACATTGGAGACGTATCAGTACACCGCCAGAGACATCCATATTGAGTCATACCTTTGTTCTAGTATCGAGTTGTAATTTTGAGTTGTAAGTAAATAAAAGTGTGATGATCATCATTATTAGAACATTGTCCCATGTGAGGTTATCAAAATAAAAGAGGCCAAATAAGCCCCCAAAAAGAGGCTAAAGAAGCCCACCAAAAAAGAGAGAAAAAGAAGAAGAAAAACGAGAAAAAGAGAGAAGGTACAATGTTACTATCCTTTTCCACGCTTGTGCTTCAAAGTAGCACCATGTTCTTCATGATAGAGGGTCTCCTATTTTGTCACTTTCATATATTTCTAGTGGGAATTTTTTGTTATAGAACTTGGCTTTTATATTCCAAAGATGGGCTTCCTCAAATGCCCTAGGTCTTCATGAGCAAGAAAGTTGATGCACACCCACTAGTTTTCTTTTGAGCTTTCATACACTTATAGATCTAGTGCATCCGTTACATGGCAATCGCTACTCACTCACATAGATATCAATTGATGGACATATCCATAGTCCATTGATTTGCCTAGTTGATGTGAGACTTTCTCCCTTATTTTGTCTACTACCACCTTCTACTCCACCAATAGTGCTATGTCCATGGCTCACGCTCATGTATTGCGTGAAAAGTTGAAAAGGCCAAAGCGCGTTAAGAAGTATGAAACAATTGCTTGGTTGACACCGGGGTAGGCATGATTTATAATTTGTGCTGAGAAGATGGAGCATAACAAGACTATATGATTTTGTAGGGATAACATTCTTTAGCCATGTTATTTTTGAAGCTTAATGATTTGCTTTCTAGTATGCTTGAAGTATTATTGTTTTTGTGTCAATGAACTTTTGTTTTGAATCATACGGATCTGAATATTCATGTCAAATAGAAGAGATTGCATTGATAAATATGTTAGGTAGCATTCCACATCAAAAATTCTATTTTTATCATTTACCTACTCAAGGATGAGCAGGAATTAAGCTTGGGGATGCTTGATACGTCTCCAACGTATCAATAATTTTTTATTGTTCCATGCAATTATATTATCTGTTTAGGATGTTTTATATGCACTAATATGCTATTTATATTATTTTCGGGACTAACCTATTAACCTAGAGCCCAGTGACAGTTTCTGTTTTTTCCTTGTTTTTGAGTTTCGCAGAAAAGGAATATCAAATGGAGTCCAAATGGAATAAAACTTTCGCGATGATTTTTCTTGGACCAGAAGACACCTACGAGGCTTGGAATCCAAGTCAAAAGACCATTGAGGAGACGGCAAGCTGGGGGCGCGTCCCGGGGGGCGCCCCTAGGGCTTGTGCCCCCCTCGGAGACCTCCTAAACTCCCTCCTTGGCCTCCGAATTTACATATATTCCAAAACCTCAAAGGAAGCCACGAAAATACTTTCCACCGCCGTAGGTCTCTGACCTCGTGAGATCCCATCTGGAGGCCTTTTCCGGTACTCTGCCAGAGGGGGATTCGATCACATAGGGCTTCTATATCAACCCTATTGCCCTTCCGATGAAGCGTGAGTAGTTTACCTCAGACGTACGGGTGCATAGCTAGTAGCTAGATGGCTTCTTCTCTCTCTATGGTTCTCAATACCATGTTCTCCTTGATGTTCTTGGAGATCTATCCGATGTAATCTTCTTTTGCGGTGTGTTTGTCAAGATCCAATGAATTGTGGAATTATGATCAGATTATCTATGAATATTATTTGAACCTTCTCAGAATTCTTATATGCATGATTTCATATCTTTGTATTTGTCTTCGAATTATCGGTTTGGTTTGGCACCATGGGCATGATGAACCCCTCCGTGATGGTGTCGAGATTGGATCTGGTGTTTCTGGAACTTGCAGCGACTGGAAGTGATTTTCGTCGACTCCCCTAGGGTTTCTGGAATATTGGGGTATTTATAGAGCAAAGAGGCGGTGCGGGAGGCGACCGAGGTGGGCACAACCCACCAAGGCGTGCTTGGGCCCCCAGGCGCGCCCAGGTGGGTTGTGCCCCCCTCGGGGCACCCTCTGGTACTTCTTTGTCCCATCTTGTGTCTTCTGGTCCAGAAAAAATCTCCAAAAAGTTTCGCTGCGTTTGGACTCCGTTTGGTATTGATTTTCTGCGATGTAAAAAACAAGCGGAAAACAACATCTGACACTGGGCACTATGTCAATAGGTTAGTACCAAAAAATGATATAAAATGATTGTAAGACATCCAAGAATGATAATATAACAGCATGGAACAATCAAAAATTGTAAATACGTTGGAGATGTATCAACATCCCCAAGCTTAATTCCTGCTCGTCCTCGAGTAGGTAAATGATAAAATAGAATTTTTGATGTGGAATGCTGCCTAACATGTTCATCACATATTCTTTTCTTTGTAGCATGGACATTTGGACTTTTATATGGTTCAAAGCAATAGTATAGTTTTAACATGAGGACTTTAATACTCAAGCATATCAACAAGCAACCATGTATTTCAAAAAATCAACACTAAAGCGAGTTATCCCTAGCCCATTACGCTCAATCATTGATCCATTCATGATACACACTCGCATATTAGCTACACCCAATGCTCAAGTATGATCATAGTGCCCCTTAGTTGGTGCTTTATAAGAGAAGATTGAGACTCAAGTAAAAATAAAGATTGCATAAAGTAAAAGAAAGGCCCTTCGCAGAGGGAAGTAGGGATTTGTAGAGGTGCCAGAGCTCAAAGCAAAAAAGATAGATAAAAACATTTTTGGAGGCATGCTTTTCCTGTCAACGAAAATGATCGAGTAGTTCCCAATACTTTCCATGCTAGATATATCATAGGCGGTTCCCAAACAGAAAATAAAGTTTATTCCTTTTTCCACCGTACTTTCACTTTCCATGGCTAACAGTATCCACGGGTGCCTTCCATACAAACACTTTCCAAGGAAATTATTATTTTACAACATAAAGTAAATTCATTTTTCATTTCGGGACTGGGCATCCCTAATACCTTTGCCATACTCTTGTGCAATGACAAGTGAATAAACAATCATCATGAGAATAACACATCTAGCATGGAAATATGTTAGCCACCCCTATCGTTTCATGAGCGGTACGAGCACACAAAAGAGAAGTTTATTTTGAAAATTAGAGATGGCACGTGCAAATTTGCTTAGAACGACATGAAAATACCGCATATAGGTAGGTATAGTGGACTCATATGGCAAAACTGGTTTAAAGGATTTTGGATGCACAAGTAGTGATCATACTTAGTGCAAAATAAAGGCTAGCAAAAGATCGAGAAGCGACCAACCAAGAAACGAAAAAATCATAAGCGAGCATTGAACATAATTAACACCGAATAATGCACCACAAGTAGGATGTAATTTCATTGCATAACTATTGACTTTCGTGCTTGCATAGGGAATCACAAACCTTAACACCAATATTCTTACTAAAGCACAATTACTCATCAACATGACTCACATATCACATCATCATATCTCAAAACTATTACAAAGAATCAAGTTTATTTTGTCCAATGATCTTCATGAAAGTTTTTATTATATCCTCCTTGGATATCTATCACTATGGGACTAGTTTCATATGTTGCTTTTTTAATAAGCTCAAACAAATATAAGTGAAGATCATGAGCATAATATTTCTTTCTCTGAAAATAAATTAAGTCAAGCAAGAGAGAATTTCTTAAAAAAATTACTAACTCCCAAATAAATCTAAGTGAAGCATGAGAGCATTTCTTCAAAAAAGAACAAAGCACACTGTGCTCAAAAAGATATAAGTGAAGCACTAGTGCAATTCCATAGCTCATAAAGATTTAAGTGAAGCATAGAGAGCAATTCTAGCAAGTTATAGCATAATTTTGGCTCTCTCAAATACGTGTGTCCAGCAAGGATTCAAGACTTAAAATAAAAAGCAAAACAAGCAAAGACTCATATCATACAAGACGCTCCAAGAAAAACTCATAATATGTGACGAATAAAAATATAGCTCCAAGTAAAATACTGATGGTCGTTAGAAGAAAGAGGGGATGCCACTCAGGCATCCCCAAGCTTAGTTGCTTGCTTCTATTTGGATAATAGCTTGGGATGCCATGGGCATCCCCAATCTTAGGCTCTTCTTACTACTTATTCTTCATCCATCGTAATATCACCCAAAACATGAAAACTTCAATCACACAAAACTCAACAAAACCTTCGTGAGATCCGTTAGTATAAGAAAGCAAATCACTAGTATAAGTACTGTTGCAAACCCATTCATATTTTATTTTTGCATTATATCTATTGTATTCCAACTTTTCTATGGCAAAAACTCTTCAAAGAAAACCATAGAATCATCAAAACAAGCACACAACACAAAAAAACAACAACAGAATGTGTCAAAAACAGAACAGTCTGTAGCAATCAGGGAACTTTGAATACTTCTATAACTCCAAAAATTCTGAAAATTAGGAAAACGTGGGAAATTTGTATATCAATCTTGTGTAAAATTTTCAAAGCAAAAGAACGTTTCTGTGATTTGTTAAAATTATTTTTCTGGGTGCAAAAGTTTCTGTTTTTCAACAAGATCAAATCAAATATCACCCAACATGATCCCAAAGGCTTTACTTGGCGCAAACACTAATTAAAACACCAAAAACAATCATAACAGAGGCATAGTTGTGCAAACACTCAAGAACAGAATAAAAGGACAAATATTAATTTTATTCATTGGGTTGCCTCCCAACAAGCGCTATCGTTTTACGCCCTAGCTAGGCATTGATAATTTTAATGATGCTCACATTAAAAGACAAGAATTGAAGCACAAAGATATCATCACAAAACATGTGACAAACATATTTAAGTCTAACATACTTCCTATGCATAGGCATTTTATAAGAAAAGAAAATATCAAGGCAAGCAAAAACTAGCATATGCAAGGTAGAAGAATAAAACATTGACAATCTCAACATAGCGAGAGGTAATTTAGTAAGATGAAATTTTCTACAACCATATCTCCCTCTCTCATAATAATTACATGTGGGATCATATTCAAATTCAACAATATAACTATCACATAACATATTCTCTATATGATCCACATGCATGAAAAGTTGACACTCTTCCAAAACAGTGGGATTATCATCAAATAAAGTCGTGACCTCTCGAAACCCACTTTTATCAAAAAATTCACAAGATTGATAATTTTCCAAAGTAGTGGGATCATTAATACCTCAAGTTGACACTCTTCCAAACCCACTTTCAATATTATTGCAAACATATTCATCATGAGGTTTAAATAAAACTTTAAGATCACAGGAATCATTATCACCCCAATCATGATCATTGCAATAAGTAGTGGACATAGAAATATTAGCATCCCCAAGCTTGAGGTTTGCATATTATTAGGACAATTGACATTAATATAATATATAGTAACATCATTGCAATCATGATTTTCATCTAAGGAGCTATCATGCATCACTTTATAATTTTCTTCTTTTACCACTTCATCATAATTTTCAGATTCATAAATCTCAAGCAAAACTTCATAAAGATAATCTAGTGAACTCAATTCACCAGCAATGGGTTTATCATAATTGGATCTCTTGAAAAGATTAGCAAGTGGATGAGGATCCATATCAATATATTTTTAGTAAGCGAAGATGCAGGGAAATAGAAGGCACATGGCAACACAAGCAAACATAAGATCTGACGAGAAAAAGGCAAACGAAAAAGGGGTCGAATAAAAACGGAAAATGGTTGTGAAGTGGGAGAGATGAAAACGAGAGGCAAATGTCAAATAATGTAAATTGCAAGGAGATGAGATTTGTGATTAGGAACCTCATAGATGTTGATGATGTCTCCCCGACAATGGCGCCAGAAATTCCTTTTGATGTGTCTTGAACTACGTCGGTATTTCCCCAAAGAGGAAGGGATGATGCAGCACAGCAACGGTAGGTATTTCCCTCAGTGATGAGACTAAGGTTATCGAACCAGTAGGAGAACCATGCAACACCACGTAAACAGCTCCTGCACACAAAGAACAAATACTTGCAACCCGACGTAAGAGAGGGGTTGTCAATCCCTCACGAGTAAAAAGATAGATAAAATTGAAGTAGATTGGATAAATAGATCTCGCAGGAACACGAGATAAAATAAATAACAATAAATTGCAGCAAGGTATTTTTGTATTTTTGGTTTAATAGATCTGAAAATAAAAGCAAATAAAAATAGATCGCGAAGGCAAATATAATAAAGAAGAGACCCGGGGGCCATAGATTTCACTAGTGGCTTCTCCCAAGAAAAATGGCAAACGGTGGGTAAACGAATTATTGTTGGGCAATTGATAGAACTTCAAATAACCATGATGATATCCAGGCAATGATCATTATATAGGCATCACGTCCAAGATTAGTAGACCGACTCCTGCCTGCATCTACTACTATTACTCCACACATCGACCGCTATCCAGCATACATCTAGTGTATTAAGTTCATGGAGAAATAAAGTAATGCAATAAGAACGATGACAAGATGTAGACAAGATCTATTTATGTAGAAATAGACCCCATCTTGTTATCCTTAATAGCAACGATACATACGTGTCGATTCCCCTTCTGTCACTGGGATCAAGCACCGTAAGATCGAACCCGTCACAAAGCACCTCTTCCCATTGCAAGATAAGTCGATCAAGTTGGCCAAACAAAACCCAAATATCGGAGAAGAAATACAAGGCTGTAAGCAATCATGCATATAAGAGATCAAAGAAGTCTCAAATAACTTTCATGGCTAAAAACATAGATCTTGTCATAAACTCAAAGTTCATTAGATCCCAACAAACACACCGCAAAAAGAGTTACATTATATGGATCTCCAAGAGACCATTGTATTAAGAATCAAAAGAGAGAGAGGAAGCCATCTAGCTAGTAACTACGGACTCGTAGGTCTACAATGAACTACTCATGCATCATCGGAGAGGCACCAATGGCCATGATGAACCCTTCCGTGATGGTGTCTAGATTGGATCTGGTGTTTCTGGAACTTGCGGCGGCTGGAATTGATTTCCGTCGACTCCCCTAGGATTTCTGGAATATTGGAGTATTTATAGACAAAATAGGCGGTGCAGGAGGCCGCCGAGGTGGGCACAACCCACCAGGGAGCGCCTGGGCCTCCAGGCGCGCCCTGGTGTCTTGTGCTCACCTCGAGCTCCCTCTTTGGTACTTCTTTGGCCCACTGGATGTCTTCTGGTCCAAAAAAATCCACAAATTTTTTTGCTGCATATGGACTCCGTTTGGTATTGATTTCCTACAATGTAAAAAACATGGAAAAACAACTACTGGCACTGGGCACTTTGTCAATAGGTTAATACCAAAAAATGATATAAAATGATTGTAAAACATCCAAGAATGATAATATAACAACATGGAACAATAATAAATTATAGATACATTGGAGACGTATCAATACTTCACTGAGTTTTATTTACTTTTATTTTGTTTTACATTTTAGCAATCTTTTATATCTATCTCTATCAGATCTCACCTTTGCAAGTGACCGTGAAGGGATTGACAACCCCTTTATCGCATTGGGTGAAGTGTTTGATTGTTTGCGCAGGTGCATAGATTGGTGACTTGCTTGTATCTCCTAGTGGATTGATAATTTGGTTCTTAAATGTGGGAAATACTTATCTCTACTGTGCTGCATCACCCTTCCTCTTCAAGGGAAAAACCAACACAAGCTCAAGAAGTAGCATTGCCCCAGCTGCGCTCCGACGCCGCCGGGAGAGAGGGGAGAGAGGTCCCCTCCTTTTCCTTTTTGATTGGCCTTCCCCCTAGATGGGAGAAGGTTTTCCCCTCTGGTACTTGGCTTACATGGCTACAGTAGGGCAGGAGCCCCTGATGACCCACAAGTATAGGGGATCAATCATAGTCTTTGATGTCGCTTGAAACTGCCTCGGTATTTCCCCAAAGAGGAAGGGAAGTACAGCTATGGTAGGTATTCCCTCAGTTATGAAACCAAGGTATCAATCCAGTAGGAGAACCAAGCAACACTATGTAAACAGTACCTACACACAAAGAACAAATAGTTGCAACCCAACACGTAAGAGGGGTTGTCAATCCCTCCTAGGTAACGGCGCCAGAAATTGGCAAGTTGACGGGAAAATATTTGTGATAGATTGATAGATGCAAATAGAATAACGGCAAATAAAATTCAGCGAGGTATTTTTGGGTTTTTGATAATATAGATCTGAAAATAAAAGATGCAAATAAAGGAAAAGGAAAATAGCAATGTACATATGAAAGTATATGATGAGAAAATAGACCGGGGATTGTAGATTTCTCTAGTGGCTTCTCTCAAGAAATAGCACACGGTGGGTAAACAAATTACTATTGGGAAATTGATAGAAGATCAAATAATCATGACGATATCCAAGGCAATGATCATTATATAGGCATCACGTCCAAGATTAGTAGACCGACTCCTACCTACATCTACTACTATTACTCCACACATCGACCGCTATCTAGCATGCATCTAGTGTATTAAGTTCATGGAGAAACGGAGTAATGCAATAAGAACAATGACATGATGTAGACAAGATCTATTCATGTAGGAATAGCCCCCATCTTGTTATCCTTAATAGCAGCGATACATGCGTGTCTTGCTGCCCCTTCTGTCAATGGGAAAGAACACCGCAAGATTGAACCCATCACAAAGCACCTCTTCCCATGGCAATAAAAATCGATCCAGTTGGCCTAGCTAAACCAAAGATTTGAAGAAGAAATACGAGGCTATAAGTAATCATGCATATAAGAGATCAAAAAAAGACTCAAGTAATATTCACAGATAGAAACTGATCATAAACTCGATCTTCATCAGATCCCAACAAACACACCGCAAAAAGAGTTACATCAAATAGATCTCCAGAGACCATTGTATTGATAATCAAAAGAGAGAAGAAGACATCTAGCTACTGACTACGAACCTGTAGGTCTATCGTGAACTACTCACGCATCATTAGAGAGGCACCAATGAGGATGATGAACCCCTCCATGATGGTGTCTAGATTGGATTTCGCGGTTCTGGAACTTGCGGCAGATGAAATTGTGTTTCGTCGACTCCCATAGGGTTTCTGGAATATTTGGGAATTTATAGGGAGAAGAGGCGGTGCAGGGGGGCTCCGAGGTGGGCACAACCCCCTGGGCGTGCCTGGGCTCCTGGGCGCGCCCTAGTGGGTTGTGCTCCCCTCGGGCCTCCCCCTTGGTACTTCTTTGTCCCAGTGGGTGTCTTCTGGTCAAAAAAAATTCCAAAAATTGTCGCTACGTTTGGACTCCGTTTGGTACTGATATTCTGTGAAGTAAAAAACAAGCAAAAAATAGCAACTAGCACTGGGCACTATGTCAATAGGTCAGTCCCAAAAAATCATATAAAGTTGCTATAAAATGATTGTAAAACATCCAAGAATGATAATATAACAACATGGAACGATAAAAAATTATAAATATGTTGGAGACATATCAGTCTTTTGGTAAGTAAGAGTGTCGAACCCAACGAGCAGCAGAAGGAATCGATAAACGGTTTTCAGCAAGGCATTTCTTGCAAGTGTTGTAAGATTGTTTTGATAGCAAATGTGATAGCAAGTAACAAGTAACCAAAGTAACAAGGCACAACAAGGTGGCCTGATCCTTATTAATTCTAAGGACAAGCCGAAAGAATTTCTTATAGTGATTAAAGCGCTCTTGAGGACACACGGGAATGAGAAAACTCAAACACGGTTAACTAGAACCCTCAGACACGAAAATGCATTGTTCAAGCTCCTCCATAGAAATTTCTTGATCTTTCCTAGGAGTATAAGGTTCGATAACCTGTACCATACAAGATGCGATGTTGAACCCCTGACGTGTCCTGATTTTGGCATCTCTGCACTGAAGTTCTCTTCCCATTGCTTGTAACACACCGATCTTACAAAAAAAATGCCATTCTTAGTTAGATGCCAAGCAAGAAAATCCTTTGACTCATTATGGAAAATAGGGATTTTGAGGATTCATTCGACATCTACATGCCCAGAATTATCCCAAATCAAATGCTCGTCCCATTCACCAGTACTTGGGTCATTGAGCTTGCTAACTCATGATAGAACTTGATTTCTGCGGACCGTCACATCTTCCTAGAGAAACTGTTCGGTATTTAATAATCTTCCCATATATTTGTTGGAAATATTACCTAGAGGCAATAATAAGTTGGTTATTATCATATTTCCTTGTTCATGATAAATGTTTATTATTCATGCTAGAATTCTATTGACTGGAAACTTAAATACATGTGTGAATACATAAACAACATCGTGTCCCTAGTAATTAAGCCTCTACTAGACTAGCTCGTTGATCAAAGGTGGTTAGGGTTTCCTAACCATAGACATAAGTTGACATTTGATAAAGGGGTCACGTCATTTGGAGAATGATGTGACGGACAGATCCAACCACAAGCTTAGCATATGATGGTGTCAAAACTTCACTTTGACATAGCTTCGGTAATGTCAAGTATCTATTCCTTAGAACATGAGATTATGCCACTCCCGGATACCAGAGGAATACTTTGCGTGCTATCAAATGTCACTTTGTAATAGGGTGATCATAGAGGTGCTCTACTGGTATTTTTGAAAGTGTTCGTTGGATTGCATGGACCGAGACTGAGATTGTCACTCCATGTGATAGAGAGATATCTCTGGGCCCTCTTGATAATACAGCATCATAAATAAGCTTGCAAGCATGTGACTAATGAGTTTAGTCATGGGATCTTGTATTACAGAATGAGTAAAGAGACTTGTTGATAACGAGATTGAACTAGGTATGGAGATACCGATGGCCGAATCTCAGGCAAGTAACATATCACCGGACAAAGGGAGTTGCATACGGTGTTAACTGAATCCTTGACATTGTCGTTCAACTGATAAAGATCTTCATGGAATATGTAGGAACCAATATGGGAATCTAGGTCCCTCTATTGGTCATTTACCACAGAGGAGTCTCGGTCATGTCTACATGATTCTTGAACCCGTAGGGTCGCACGCTTAATGTTCGGTAGTGCTAGGTTAGTATTGAGATATTAGTATGGTGAATTCCAAAGGTTTTTTGAAGTCCCAGATGGTAACCGAGACGTTACGAGGAGCTCCTGAATGGTCCAAAGGTAAAGATTCATATATGGAAAGTTGTTAGCGGGGTTCTGGAAAAAGTTTGATTTTTTCGGTATTGTACCAGGAAGCTTCCAGAAGGTTCCGGAGAGGTCCGGAAGTCCACAGAGGGTTTAACTACGTCCCTTAGGCAAGCATGGGCTATAGGGGGCGCCCTGGCCTTATTGGGCCAGGTGCACCAGCCCCTCCAAGGCCCATGCGCATGGGAAAGGGAAACCCTAAAGGGGACGGCCCTCCACTTGGCTTGGAGGGCACTCCTCCCCCTTGGTTGCCACCCTCTCCCTTGGAGGAGGGGCTAGGGCTGGCTAGCCCTCCCTATGACCCTATATAAAGGGAGGAAAGGGGATGTGCGCCACATCCATCCACCCTTAGCTGCCCCTCTCTCCCATTGCTCCTCCTCCATGTTTTGTTTACTGCTTGGCGAAGGCCTGCTTGGGTTCCCATTGCAATCACCACCACCATGTTGTCTTGCTGGTCACGATCTCATCTACCTCCTCTCCTTCAGTTGCTAGATCAAGAAGGAGAGGACACCACCGAGCCGAACGTGTGCTAAAATTGGAGGTGTCGTTCATTCCACGCTAGATCGTGATTGGATCACAAAGAGTACGACTACATCAACTACGTTATATACGCTTCCACTTTTGGTCTACAGGGGTACATATACACACTCCCCTCTCATTGATATGCATCTGCTAGATTAGATCTTGGGTGTTTCGTATGAATTTTTTTACTTTCATGTGACGTTCCCCATCAGTGGCATCACGAGCTAGGTCTATGCGTAGATATGCATGCACGAGTTGAACACAAAGAAGTTGTGGGCATTGATGTTAAAATTGCTTACTTCCTTTGTTAGTTTGGATTTGGCAGCATTGTGGGCTGAAGCGGCTCGGACCAACCTTGCATGTCCTCTCATAAGAGACTGGTTTCACTGACTAACATGCAACTTGTATTGCATAAAAGTGGCTGGCGGGTGTCTGTCTCTCCCACATTAGTTGAATCCGATTTGACAATTGCGGTCCTTGTAGAAGGTTAAGAGGCAACTTGCATATCACTATTGTGGTTTTGCGTAGATAATAACGGTTCTTATAGTTTGCCCTAGCAGCCACGTAGAAATTGCAATAACAAAGTAGAGGATCTCTAACTTGTTTTTGCAGGGCCTGTTGTGATGTGGTATGGCCAAAACATGATGTGATATGAGTTGATGTATGATGTGATCAAGTTTTGTAATAAGTTCACGACTTGCATGACGATGAGTACGGCAACCGGCAGGAGTCATAGGGTTGTCTTTAATTTATTGTATGACCTACATGTCAATCTTTAAACACCATGTAATTGCTTTGCTTTATCACTATGAGTTAGCAATAGTCGTAGAAGCAATAGTTGGTGGAGACAACCACATGACGGCACAATGATGGAGATCATGGCATGGGTGGGCCCAGGATTTCAACAGTGTGTATTCAAAATTTCAAAGGCGGTTTTTGAAAGCCTATAGCCTAGTTTTGGTGTATATAACCGATTCTAGTACCAGTTCATAATATAATAAATTCATAGAATTGGTCATAACTTCAAACTATCCACCATATAGAAATACTAATTCTTCAACATATCAAGGTGCCAACATCTAAGATATATAGAGACAGAAAAAAACAAATGGAGAAAAAGCTTACCTTTTATAGGATCACTTTCTGATCCTTGAGGCTTTGAAAATGAGTGACAATGTCCTCTTCCTTAACTTTTAAGAAGAAATCTCTCATGATGAATGTAACCAAGAAATCATTCAAGGATTTTTGCCCCATCTTGCTTCCTATCTTCTTAACTTTTAAACAAGCTAGGCCTCATTCGGTTTGGAGGAAACCAAAACGTAGAATTTAGGAATAGTAATAGGAAGTTGATAGGATGGCACTTGCCATCCTAAGAAATTGTCTTGCCTCGTTCCTACGCACAAAATTAGCTTTGAGTGGATGTGTAGATTCCTCTAGAAACATAGGAAATGAATAGTATTCCTACAAAAATTTCCGTACACCTATAAACCGAATGCATATGTAGGAAAATTTCCTCTAAAACCTTTGTTCCTATGCTTTTCTTGTAAAAATCCTTGAAAACGAATGAGACCTAAGAGGCATGAGATACAAAGGAAAACCAATAACCAACATCAAATTAGTTCAACTAAGAATTGGTAAGGGAGGAGCAACCCCAGATCCCGATTTACTAGTCCTAATGTATTAAGACACATGAACACATCTAATTTCAATGAACAGATCATATGTACTGCAACTTGAACCCAGGGCTTTAAAATTGAAGACCAATGTGCGTGCAATGATCAGTACCAAAGGGAGCGACGGATGGATGTCGTGCCGCCTGCTAGTGCCTGCCGTCGTGCGCGCGTGTGAACATGCGATGTCCAATGGAAATCAGAGCGGCAGCTTGCAGCAGAATTTGGGGAATAGGGGAAGGGTGGCGCCCGTTTGTTTCCTACTGGATCAGCGGATTTTTTAGCGAAGGTGACTAAACCACTGATGGATGCATGCCTCATGCATGGGCAGGTTACAGCGTGCAGCTTTTTGTGCTTATGGACCGTGTCGTGGGTAGTGAGGGTGGGCTAGCCTGTGTTTTTGGGCTAGATTAGTTAGCTAGCACGTTTATTGCCTTAGTTTCATTTTTTCCTTGTATGTACATGTGATATACACTTATATATACCTAGTTTTTGCATAAAAATAATGGGTATTTAGTTGAATACCCTTGAATTGAGGTGGGCCCGCCCCTGAATCATGGTGTCATGCCAGTGATGCTGGAAATAGTGCCAGTACTTTGGAGATGGAGATAAAAAGCACAAGATGATAATGGCCATATCATGTCACATGTTGATTTCATGTGATATTTATCTTTTATGCATCTTATTTTGCTTAGGACGATGGTAGCATTATAAGATCCCTTCACTTAATTTCAAGATAAAAGGTGTCTCCCTAAGTATGCACCATTGCAAAAGTCTATCATTTCGAAGCACCTCGTGATGATCGGGTGTGATAGACTCTTCATTCATGTACAATGGCTGTAAGCCAGTTTTACACATGCAGAATACTTGGGTTAAACTTGATGATCCTAGCATGTACAGACATGGCCTCGGAACATGGAGGACCAAAAGGTCAAACATGAGTCATATAGAAGATATGATCAACATTGAGATGTTCACCATTGATGACGACCCCATCTCACGTGATGATCGGACATGGGTTAGTTGATTTGGATCGTGTAACACTTAGAAAACTTGAGGGGTGTTGATTTAAGTGGGAGTTCACTAGTAATTTGATTAACTGAACCAATTATCATGAACATAGTCTAAATGTCTTTGCAAAATTATGTTGTAGACCAATGACTCGTGTTGTAGCTCCCTTGAATTTTAATGTGTTCCTAGAAAAATCTAATTTGAAAGATCATGGAAGCAATGTGACATCCCTAGCTTCTGGTGCTGCCTAGTGATTGCATCTTGCTTGCATCATGTCTAAATTTCTTTGAAAGTTGAAATGGGGATTGTTCAAACCCTAGCATCAAAAGGAATTCAAATAGGTTCAACCAAAATATTTTTCAATGATTTCAAAATGCCCTTTAAAAATGTTCATCATTTCTGGATCAAGGTGGAAGCATCTACCAAAAATGGTTCACATTTTTGCAGGACATATTTGGACTTTGAATTAATATAAACATATTTGAATTGGGGCTATTTAAATGCTATATATATTTTAGATGCTCCAAAAATGTTGGAAATTGTTGAGGGTCACTGGAATAATTCAGAAAGCACCCATAATTATTTCCAGGATTTTATGAAATGGTTTAGCATTATTACTAAACCAAAACGGAGAAACAAAATAGAAAAACAGAAAACAGAAGAGAGGGAGAACTTACATGTAGCTTACC
Source organism: Triticum timopheevii (assembly GCA_963921465.1). NCBI lineage: Eukaryota > Viridiplantae > Streptophyta > Magnoliopsida > Poales > Poaceae > Triticum > Triticum timopheevii. Next base: position 115,901,380 of record OY997270.1, read on the forward strand.
TGGCACAGCCCACCTAGCGCCCAGCCGGCCCAGCTTGACCGGCCCAGCCCACTTACCTCCTCGCTCGTCGTCTTCCTCTGCCAGTAGGCAGAGGCGAAGACGCACGCGCGTGCTGGGAGGCCTCCACCTCCACCCCACGAGTCCAGCTGCTCGCCTGGAGACGCCAAGCACCCCCTGCACCTCTTTCCTCTCTCCCTAGACCTCTCTCCCTCCTCTGCTCTCTCCCTATGACGCCACCGAACACGCTCATCGCCGCCGACGCCATTTACCGCGGCCACAGTCACCCCCTCGCTCCCTCTACGCATCCCTGAGCTCCGCCCTGACCCGTGGAGTTACACACTCGACGCACGCGACCAGAGGAGGCCCCAGTCGACCGGAGTGTCGTCGTCTTCATCTCCGGTGCCCGGAGATTGCCGTCGTCAATTCGCCGTCGCAGAAGCTTCCCCGAGCCCACCGAGCTTCTCTCCTGACCCCTTGTGAGCTCCTACGCCTTTCCCCTCTCTCCCCGCAGTCTAACTCGCCCTCTAGCACTAGCGCTGCCGCGCCCGAGAGCTTGCTGCCGCCGTCCATGGCGCCGCCGCGGCCACAGCTGCTGCCACTCGCGTCCGAGCGTTGCCCCGTGCTCAGCACGCTCCCAGGAGCCGGGCGCGCCCACCAGTTCGACCTACCGTTCCCCCTAGCGCCAACCCGCACCAACCCTGAGCTTCGGCCGCCGCCGCGAGCTTGATTCCGGCAAGCCCGTTCGACCTCAGCCCCTCCCGCTTGCTTAGATGGATGCGGCTGAGCGCCAGCTACGCGTAGATAATCGCTGCCGCTGTTTTGGTCGCCGGAGGGTGTTTCCCGAGCCCCTCCGCCGCGTCTGGACTCGCCGGCGGCTAAACGCCGGCGACCGCTGACCCGTTGACCAGCGTGGGTTGACCCCACTGCCCGGTTTGACTTCCCCCTCTCTCTCACTGACTTGCGGGCCCTGCTGACTAATTACTTTAGTTAGCATTAATTAACTAGTTCGGTTAGTTACTACAGTCACTGACTAGTGGGCCCTGCCCAGTTAGTTAGGGCTAACTAACTTAGTTAGTTGGCTGGGTCACTGACCAGTGGGTTCCACTGGTCAGGTTTGACCTGGTCGACGCCTGTTGACCGCTGACGTCACAGTGACGCAGTGCTGACGCATTAATTCAATTACTGGAATTATTCTTATATAGGAAATTCCAGAAAATAGCACAAACTTCTAAAATTCATAGAAATTCAATCGTAACTCCAAATGAAATAAATTATATATGAAAAATGATCAGAAAAATCCAATCTATCCATATGTACCATTTTCATGCATGTTATTTAAAACATCACATATGGAGTTTGAATTTGAACCCTTGGTTCAAACCAACTTCATTTAATCTTGTTGCTAGTTGCATTAGCTCAAATCACATCATATTGCCATGTCATGATCATGCATCATATTGTCGCATTGCATTGATCGTGTTCTTTCTCTGTTGCCGGTGTTTGTCCCCTCTCAGTAGACGTGGTTTCGACGATGAGATCGATGACACCGATGAAGAGCTATACTATCTTCGGAAGTGTCAGGCAAGCAATACCCCCTTGTTCATTCCGATACAATCCCACTCTCTCGCTTCTGCTCTCTTTTACTGCATTAGGACAACCACGATACATGTGTTACATGCTAAGGTAGTTGAACCCATTTCCTTTGCATGACCTGTCATTGCCACAGTAAATAGATGAAACCCACTAGCATGAGTAGGAGTTGTTTGAGCCCTGATGTGCCTACTCATTCATGCTTGTTTGTCATGCCTGCTACTGCTTAGAGTTGAGTCAGGTCTGATTCATCGGGAATGAATTGGAATGTGGTGAACATGTCCTACTGTTGAGAGCTCAGTGTGTGAACACGATTTGGTAAAGGTAGCGGTGAGAGGCCATGTAGGAGTACATGGTGGGTTGTCTCATTGAAGCCGTCCTCAGGAACTGAGTTCTGTGTTTGTGATCCATGAACAGCTACTACCACACATTGGGATCCTTAATTGACTCTCTCGACTTATTAATCAACCTGATCTCTGTCCAGGAGTCGCAACTAGTTTCTGGTGTTTGTAGGTAGTGTTAGTAGTCTACCAAGTGGCACCCGGTACAGGTGGGCTTGGGATAGACTAGGCACAGTGGCACGGTGTACCAAGCATAGATCCACCCGTCGAGGTGGGCTTGGGAACCCTGCTCACATCGTTTGGGGCCGTGAGCGACACCCCGGCCGGATCTCCTTGCGGATGGAACCCGAATAGGCGATAAACCTGGATGAGAGACTTGTGTGGTTAGTCAAGTCGTGGCCGACTCCCTCGCCAGGCTTCCGCTTGAAGGTTGCCGAGATACACGAGGTGTACATGGCGGTAAGTGGCGAGAGCGTGTGTGAAGAAGTACACCCCTGCAGGGTTAACATTATCTATTCGAATAGCCGTGTCCGCGGTAAAGGACTTCTGGGTTGCCTGTACAGTTCATAGACAAGTGAAAGTGGATACTCTAAAATACGCAAGATAAGCGTGAGTGCTATGGATGATGTTCTCGTAGGGAGACGGGCGCGGATCCATAGTGGTGTATTGATATGGTGAATATGTGGACTCGTGTGCGCCACCTCAAAAGAGTTACTTGCAGTCGTAGTTCAGGTTAGCCACCGAGTCAAAGCTGGCTTGCTGCAGTTAAACTCCACCACCCCCTTTGTTGATAATGATGCATATGTAGATAGTTCTGATGTAAGTCTTGCTGGGTACATTTGTACTCACGTTTGCCTATTTTATGTTTTTGCAGAGAGACTCTAGTCTCGCTAGTAGTTCCGCATGGACTTTGACGTTTAGCTTGATACCTCAGCTACGATCTTGTGCCCTCGGCAGAATCTGGTAGATAGTCAGGCTTCGCAGCCTTTTTCATTTGTAGATGTCTGTACTCAGACATGTTAAGCTTCCGCATGTGCTTTGACTTGTATGCTCTGAATGCTGGGTCGAGAGATCCATGTTTGTAATATCTCGCTCCTCGGAGCCTATTGAATAAAATACTTGAGTTGTAGGGTCATGTTGTGATGCCATGTTGTATTTGCACATATCGAGCATATTGTGTGTATGTTATTGAAATGCTTGGTATGTGTGGGATCTGACTATCTAGTTGTTTATCCTTAGTAGCCTCTCTTACTGGGAAATGTCTCCTAGTGCTTCCACTGAGCCATGGTAGCTTGCTACTGCTCCGGAATACTTAGGCTGGCCGGCATGTGTCCTTCTTCGTTCTTGTGTCTGTCCCTTCGGGGAAATGTCACGCGATGAATACTGGAGTCCTGTTAGCCCACTACAGCCCGGTTCACCGGAGTCCAGCTAGCCCAGTGCTACAGCCTGGATCCACTCGCTGATGACCGACACGTTCGATGCTGGGTCATGGATGCCTGTCCCTGTAAGTTTGTGCCACTTTGGGTTTACGACTAGCCATGTCAGCCCGGGCTCCTTATCATATGGATGCTAGCGACACTATCATATACGTGTGCCAAAAGGCGCACACGGTCCCGGGCAAAGGTAAGGCGACACCCGTGGGAATACCATGCGTGAGGCCGCAAAGTGATATGAGGTGTTACATGCTAGATCGATGTGGCATTGAGTCGGGGTCCTGACAGTTTTGGTATCAGAGCTTGACTGCCTGTAGGATTACCAAGCCAAACTGGTCGAAATTGAGTCTAGAAATTCTTTAGTTATATAAGGGAATTGATTGTGGGATGGAACGTAAGGCTCTTTTTACTCCTTTACCTTATGCCTTCTGATCTGAGTCATCCTATCTTTCCTACGGGGTTAAAAAAACTAGGCTTTCTCTTCTTCCTATCAGGATCACGTGTTACTAATCCGTAGGCTTATAGGATTGATGGATTTAAGCCTCTGTTCAGTCCCTACTACTTCCGTATGTTAACTGTTGATCTCTAAACCTTGATATTGTGCTTCTGAGTGGTTATGCCACCATTTTTGTAGCATGTCTCAAATCTTTTGAGCATTTACAGTCGTTATGCTGTCCGAGTCATCCCAGGTTTCTAAATAGTCTGATGCATTTGCAAATCCCTTCCTCCCGTTCCTGATGTCCTTTTAGGCCAGGTTAATCACACTAATTGCTGAGTTGAGGTACTCTATTGCCTCGACATATATGTTGGAATTATTATTATGACCCTAGGTGTCTTAGGGGATCATCTAGTAATCTAGCCATGTTTTGTGTTCCCAGTGTGATGATTCTGGCCATCATTCTCGAAAGCATCCCGTGATGCCACTTAATTAGTAGGCATTCTACTCCTGGGTTTCTGAACCCGAGACTCACACTACTTACTTCATGTTGATAGTGATTGCTAGTTTCTTTAGGTTATTAGTAACCTTTGTGATAGTCCTCGAGGTCCGTGGTATTTCCTTCCTCCAAATACTATGAACCGTTTATGGATGAAGTTCTTTGAACCAAAAGATCGCAGCCAGAATGCTCTTGATGAGTCCTCCATTCATAGTTGTGAATCTGCCAGTCCTTTCTCTTCAGCATGGGTTATCCGGAAGAAATATGCTGAATTTGTTCGGCATACTAATCCATGCATCCACAACTCAGAAAAACATATATTCCTTTGGGTTGTCCCTCTTTAGTTGTCTGCTGACCTCATCTATCAATTGATAGTCAGGAGTAGTTATGCATCCGTGTTCATCGATGCCACTACTCTTGTGGTCCGGCAAGCCATTCTATTCCGGAATGACTAGGAGAAACAAACTCCAGTACCTCATCCATATCCAGGATTGGGTCAAAGCAGTTGTATCCCGCAGATGAAATGCAATCCAGCTTCTGGTCTGTTCTACCTGGAAGTATTACCTTCTTTATGTCAGGATTGTCAAGAGAATTTCACCACCTCTTATGAATTCTTAACGCAGTAATACTTCTCGCCATCATTTTCATTCCTCGGTCCCCGTGTTGTTGCAACCAGAAAGACGACAAGTGAACTATGATGTGTGAAATCTATACTCCTAGCAACTCCATTGCTTGGTAGTTAAAGGACAATAATTTCATCCTTAGCATGTTGGTTATTGAATCATCATCCTAAGATAGATTGTGCTACCTAGTCCTTATTTCCGGTGCACTCCTCGATCAATGAGTTAGGATTGTGCCAGTCCCTCGCTCTTGTGATCATATCGTCTTGCCCTGAAAAGCAAGGTTGTTGTCGAGCTTAGTAACATATCGGTGGTTTGTGATTTTCCGAATGTCTTCTCGGAAGTATCACCAGGTTGTCACCTGACCGCTATGTTGAGTTCGTGATCAAGTTGGTTTTCTTGTAAACCACCCTTTCTCCAAGAATCCGTATGGAATACCCTGAGCTAGTTGGTTAAGCTAAACAACAACTTGGAGAGTTGGAATATAAAAGCTTACCTAACTTAGTTCATTCCAAAGGGATATCCTTGTGTTGGTGTGTTAGTTGAAGAAAGATGATATCTTCATTGATTGATCCTCGTGGTCAATTCCTGGATCTATTGTCTTACCAAACCTTTGATTTGCATATGGGCTATCGTCAAATCAAGTCAGAACCAACGATATTGGTAATGTTGTCTTACTCGTGGTTGTTTCCTCGAGCATACACCATTATATCTTCTGGGTCTGACCAATGCTAACACCTTGTTTACATAGTTATGGAATTCCATCTCCATGGGAATCTCAATGACTTGTTGTTGTGCTCATCAGCAGCATTTTATCCTCTCCATGATTCATGTTGAACATCTAAGTTGGTAATGGAAACTTGTGTAAACATTTTCTTCATGACCGTTCGTGAAGCATATGTTTGGACGAAAGAAGTGAGTCCCTCTAATTCATGTGCACTTGATGCAAGTTGCCGCCATGAATTTGAGAAGGCTTGTTTTACCTCCTCTGGAATCATCCCAAGTCAGTCATGCACGTGCGAAGTATTCTATGGTCTGATAGACTGATCATCTTCATTCCATACGTATCCCTAGCACACCAAGCCACTGATTGATTTGTTCAAGGATAAGAAGTTCATCGATAAGTGCACAAGGACTTTGATATCCTCAATGATGGTTCCCCACCTGAACTTGGTGGTGTTTTATTATAAGACTACTACGTGGTCATGCTTGTCTCGGACAACGTGTTCACATGTAGCAGAACCAGCTCATGTTTTGGAGCTTGCTATCGCAGTTTATTCCCCGAGAATCTTGCAACGCCGTCTCGTCGATTTGTGTTGCAGACTTTCATTTTCCTTCCTAGACTTGATGAGTCTGGAAAATCCTAACACCAACCAGATCTGAATCTTAGGCAGATATGATGGTTGGAACGTTTCCCAAGAACTATAATATTGGTCTCAACGTAACCGGTAAAGTGGATGTCGTGGTCAACACACCCAACCGTAAGACCTATTATTGTAGTATCTTGTTTGAGGAAGTTGGCCACCTCCCCATAAGGATTTCGTAGGATTTACTCCCTAGTTGTTCCTTATGGATTCTTGAGCTCCCGAAGTCCGACCTTTACTTGATGTTCTAGATATCAAACCATATCTATGAATGGATTATGCTAGCACATCAAGGAGAACATTAGAAGCGGAGTGCTAAATGTCTCTCGGTCGATCATCCAGATTTTGTTTCCTTGGCCTCGCTAAGGTGAAATCTGAGAAGGTGTTATCTTCCTTTGCATCTGCATCGTCCACCACTATTCATCATGGTAGTATGATGTGTCACCAGCATCCTCGGCATGGATGTTGGTAAGACCCTGATGAATATGGAAATGCTCAAGTTCTTGAGGGCATGCTCAGACACTAGGTTATATCCTCGGTATCAATTGGAATGTGCCTTCCGTTTGTCGAGTTGTCTTATAACTCTAGTTTCCTTTCCAAACTGAGTATGCCATTCTTTCGAATTCGTTCAAATGATCGATTGTGATTTGCCTTAGGCTGGTATAAAGAGTTTCAATGATCTCTGAATCAAAGGTAATTCTTTTTGCCACTTAAGGGGATATTTCTACGAGTCACCTTCCCTAAGGTGCCCTATTATGGTATCATGGCAACCCATCTCCTCGCTACGTCGACAACGGTTCACCACCCTCTTAAGCGTGGAATTGTTGTCTATTTAGTGAACCCTCGTCATTTGGTCCACTCCATCCCTCTAGATGTGTGTTACGTGTCTCAGCTCGAGTGATGTTGCTATGTCTCACTCCATGAGTTCATTTTGAGTGCTCGATCTTCGAGGAGATCGATTCCTGTAGAGTTCCTCCTATCGTCTTCGTGTTGGACAAAGATCTCGAAGGCAAGGATGTCAAGATCAACGTGATGCAAGGAATCAACGTCCTTACGAAGTGCAACCTGGATCGTGAAGATTGTGATAGTTTTGTGACCCCCTTTCCTTTTACCTCACGTCTTGAATCTCGGGACGAGATTCTTGTTTAGTGGGGGTGAGTTGTGACATCCCTAGCTTCTGGTGCTGCCTAGTGATTGCATCTTGCTTGCATCATGTCTAAATTTCTTTGAAAGTTGAAATGGGGATTGTTCAAACCCTAGCATCAAAAGGAATTCAAATAGGTTCAACCAAAATATTTTTCAATGATTTCAAAATGCCCTTTAAAAATGTTCATCATTTCTGGATCAAGGTGGAAGCATCTACCAAAAATGGTTCACATTTTTGCAGGACATATTTGGACTTTGAATTAATCCAAACATATTTGAATTGGGGCTATTTAAATGCTATATATATATTTTAGATGCTACAAAAATGTTGGAAATTGTTGAGGGTCACTGGAATAATTCAGAAAGCACCCATAATTATTTCCAGGATTTTATGAAATGGTTTAGCATTATTACTAAACCAAAACAGAGAAACAAAATAGAAAAACAGAAAACAGAAGAGTGGGAGAACTTACCTGTAGCTTACCTAGCGCAGCCCACCTAGCGCCCAACCGGCCCAGCTTGACCGGCCCAGCCCACTTACCTCCTCGCTCGTCGTCTTCCTCTGCCAGTAGGCAGAGGCGAAGACGCACGCGCGCGCTGGGAGGCCTCCACCTCCTGCTTCGCGCTGGCAGCGTCCCCGCGAGTCCAGCTGCTCGCCTGGAGACGCCCAGCACCCCCCTGCACCTCTTTCCTCTCTCCCTGGACCTCTCTCCCTCCTTTGCTCTCTCCCTACGACGCCACCGAACATGCCCATCGCCGCCGACGCCGTTTACCATGGCCACAGCCACCCCCTCGCTCCCTCAACGCATCCCTGAGCTCCGCCCTGACCCGTGGAGCTACACACCCGACGCACGCGACCAGAGGAGGCCCCAGTCGACCGGAGTGTCGTCATCTTCATCTTCGGTGCCCGGAGATCGCCGTCGTCAATTCGTTGTCGCAGAAGCTTCCCCAAGCCCACCGATCTTCTCTCCCGACCCCTTGTGAGCTCCTACGCCTTTCCCCTCTCTCCCCGCAGTCTAACTCGCCCTCTAGCACTAGCGCTGCCGCGCCCGAGAGCTTGCTGCCACTGTCCATGGCACCGCCGCGGCCACAGCTGCTGCCACTCGCGTCCGAACGTTGCCCCGTGCTCAGTACGCTCCCAGGAGCCGGGCGCGCCCACCAGTTCGACCTACCGTTCCCCCTAGCGCCAACCCGCACCAACCCCGAGCTCCGGCCGCCGCCGCGAGCTTGATTCCGGCGAGCCCGTTCGACCTCAGCCCCTCCCGCTTGCTTAGATGGATGCGACTGAGCGCCAGCTACGCATAGATGATCGTTGCCGCTGTTTTGGTTGCCGGAGGGCGTTTCCCGAGCCCCTCCGCCGTGTCTGGGCTCGCCGGCGGCTAAACGCCGGCGACCGCTGACCCGTTGACCAGTGTGGGTTGACCCCACTGCCCGGTTTGACTTCCCCCTCTCTCTCACTGACTTGGGGGCCCCGCCGACTAATTACTTTAGTTAGCATTAATTAACTAGTTAGGTTAGTTACTATAGTCACTGACTAGTGGGCCCTGCCCAGTTAGTTAGGGCTAACTAACTTAGTTAGTTGGCTGGGTCACTGACCAGTGGGTTCCACTAGTCAGGTTTGACCTGGTCGACGCCTATTGACCGCTGACGTCACAGTGAGGTAGTGCTGACGCATTAATTCAATTACTGGAATTATTCTTATACAGGAAATTCCAAAAAATAGTACAAACTTCGAAAATTCATAGAAATTCAACCGTAACTCCAAATGAAATAAATTATATATGAAAAATGATCAGAAAAATCCAATCTATCCATATGTACCATTTTCATGCATGTTAGAACAACTTATAACTGCTGTTTAGTACAAATCGTATGAAGGGCATTTAAAACATCACATATGGAGTTTGAATTTGAACCCTTGGTTCAAACCAACTTCATTTAATCTTGTTGCTAGTTGCATTAGCTCAAATCACATCATATTGCCATGTCATGACCATGCATCATATTGTCGCATTGCATTGATCGTGTTCTTTCTCTGTTGCCGGTGTTTGTCCCCTCTCAGTAGACGTGGTTTCGACGATGAGATCGATGACACCGATGAAGAGCTATACTATCTTTGGAAGTGTCAGGCAAGCAAAACCCCCTTGTTCATTCCGATACAATCCCACTCTCTCGCTTCTGCTCTCTTTTACTGTATTAGGACAACCACGATACATGTGTTACATGCTGCGGTAGTTGAACCCCTTTCCTTTGCATGACCTGTCATTGCCACAGTAAATAGATGAAACCCACTAGCATGAGTAGGAGTTGTTTGAGCCCTGATGTGCCTACTCATTCATGCTTGTTTGTCATGCCTACTACTGCTTAGAGTTGAGTCAGGTCTGATTCATCGGGAATGAATTGGAATGTGGTGAACATGTCCTACTGTTGAGAGCTAAGTGTGTGAACACGATTTGGTAAAGGTAGCGGTGAGAGGCCATGTAGGAGTACATGGTGGGTTGTCTCATTGCAGCCGTCCTCAGGAACTGAGTTCTGTGTTTGTGATCCATGAACAGCTACTACCACACATTGGGATCCTTAATTGACTCTCTCGACTTATCAATCAACCTGATCTCTGTCCAGGAGTCGCAACTAGTTTCTGGTGTTTGTTGGTAGTGTTAGTAGTCTACCAAGTGGCACCCGGTACAGGTGGGCTTGGGACAGACTAGGCACAGTGGCACGGTGTACCAAGCGTAGATCCACCCATCGAGGTGGGCTTGGGAACCCTGCTCACATCGTTTGGGGCTGTGAGCGACACCCCGGCCGGATCTCCTTGCGGATGGAACCCGAATAGGCGATAAACCTGGATGAGAGACTTGTGTGCTTAGTCAGGTCATGGCCGACACCCTCGCCAGGCTTCCGCTTGAAGGTTGCCGAGATACACGAGGTGTACATGGCGGTAAGTGGCGAGAACGTGTGTGAAGAAGTACACCCCTGCAGGGTTAACATTATCTATTCGAATAGCCGTGTCCGCGGTAAAGGACTTCTGGGTTGCCTGTACAGTTCATAGACAAGTGAAAGTGGATACTCTAAAATACGCAAGATAAGCGTGAGTGCTATGGATGGCGTTCTCGTAGGGAGACGGGCGCGGATCCATAGTGGTGTATTGATATGGTGAATATGTGGACTCGTGTGCGCCACCTCAAAAGAGTTACTTGCAGTCGTAGTTCAGGTTAGCCACCGAGTCAAAGCTGGCTTGCTGCAGTTAAACTCCACCACCCCCTTTGTTGATAATGATGCATATGTAGATAGTTCTGATGTAAGTCTTGCTGGGTACATTTGTACTCACGTTTGCCTATTTTATGTTTTTGCAGAGAGACTCTAGTCTCGCTAGTAGTTCCGCGTGGACTTCGACGTTTAGCTTGATACCTCAGCTACGATCTTGTGCCCTCGGCAGGATCTGGTAGATAGTCAGGCTTCGCAGCTTTTTTCATTTGTAAATGTCTGTACTCAGACATGTTAAGCTTCCGCATGTGCTTTGGCTTGTATGCTCTGAATGCTGGGTCGAGAGATCCATGTTTGTAATATCTCGCTCCTCGGAGCCTATTGAATAAAATACTTGAGTTGTAGGGTCATGTTGTGATGCCATGTTGTATTTGCACATATCGAGCATATTGTGTGTATGTTATTGAAATGCTTGGTATGTGTGGGATCTGACTATCTAGTTGTTTATCCTTAGTAGCCTCTCTTATCGGGAAATGTCTCCTAGTGCTTCCACTGAGCCATGGTAGCTTGCTACTGCTCCGGAACACTTAGGCTGGCCGGCATGTGTCCTTCTTCGTTCCTGTGTCTGTCCCTTCGGGGAAATGTCACGCGATGAATACCGGAGTCCTGTTAGCCCGCTACAGCCCGGTTCACCGGAGTCCTGCTAGCCCAGTGCTACAGCCTGGATCCACTCGCTGATGACCGACACGTTCGATGTTGGGTCATGGATGCCTGTCCCTGTAAGTTTGTGCCACTTTGGGTTTACGACTAGCCATGTCAGCCCGGGCTCCTTATCATATGGATGCTAGCAACACTATCATATACGTGTGCCAAAAAGCGCAAACGGTCCCGGGCAAAGGTAAGGCGACACTCATGGGAATACCGTGCGTGAGGCCGCAAAGTGATATGAGGTGTTACATGCTAGATTGATGTGGCATTGAGTCGGGGTCCTGACAAGCAACTATGCAGACTGGGTCCATAATCTAAGGATTATCAAAATTGCTACACAAAAGGCTTATGTCCTTGATGCACCTCTCGGTGCACCACCCCCTCTAGCTTCGTCTGTGGATGTTGTGAACATCTGGCCGGCACGTTCTGATGAATACATGATAGTTCAGTATGCCATGCTTTACGGCTTAGAACCGGAGCTCCAAAGAAGTTTTGAGCACTACAGAGGATATGAGATGTTCCAAGAGCTGAAATTGGTATTTCAGGCTCACGCCCGGGCTAAGAGGTATGACACCTCCGACATGTTCTTTAGCTACAAGATGGAGGAGAACAACTCCGTTAGTGAGCATGTACTCAAGATGTCTGGGTACTAAAACCGCTTGAATTAGTTGGGAGTTAATCTTCCGGATGAAGTAGCGATTGATAGATCTCTCCAGTCACTACCATCGAGCTACAAAATCTTTGTGATGAACTAGAACGTGCAAGGGATGGAGAAGATGATTCCTGAGCTTTTCGTGATGCTTAAGGCCTCGGAGGTAGAAATCAAGAAAGAGCATCAAGTGTTGATGGTCAAAAAGACCACCAATTCTAAGAAAGGCAAGGAAAAGAAAGGGAACTTCAAGAAGAATGGCAAGCCAGTTGCCGCTCCCATGAAGAAACCCAAGGCTGGACCCAAACCTGAGACTGAGTGCTTCTATTGCAAGGGGAATGGCCACTAGAAACAAAACTGCCCCAAGTACTTGACAGATAAGAAGGCTGGCAATGTCAACAATTTTATATTTGATATACATGTTATTGATGTGTACTTTACTAGTGCTCGTACTAGCGCCTGGGTATTTGATACTAGTTCGGTTGCTAATATTTGTAACTCGAAACAGGAGCAACAGAATAAACAGAGACTATCTAAGCACGAGTTGACGATGCGTGTTGGGAATGACTCCAAGGTCGATGTGATAGTCGTTGGCACGCTCCCTCTACATCTACCTTTGGGATTAGTTTTAAACCTAAATAATTGTTATTTGGTGTCTGCATTGAGTATGAACATTATATATGGTTTGTGTTTATTGTGAGACCTTATTCATTTAAGTCAGAGAATAATGATTGTTCTATTTATATGAATGATATATTTTATATTCATGCACCCAATGTGAATGGTTTATTCTTGTTGAATCTCGGTCGTAGTGAAACACATGTTCACAATATTGATGCCAAAAGATGAAAGTTAATGATGATAGTACCACATACCTGTGGAACTGCAGCTTAGTTCATATTGATGTAAAGTGCATGAAGAAACTCCATGCTGATGGACTTTTGGAATCACTTGATTATGAATCATTTGAGTGAACCATATGCCTCATGGGCAAGATGACTAAAACCTAGTTTTCCGGTACAATGGAGCGGGCAAGTGACTTGTTGGAAATAATACATAACGATGTATGCGGTCCAATGAGTATTGAAGCATGCGGTGGATATCATTATTTCTCATGGATGACTTAAGTAAATATGGGTATATTTCCTTAATTTAACATAAGTCTGAAATGTTTGAAAAGTTCAAGGAGTTTTGAGTGAAGTAGAGAATCATCGTAACAAGAAGATAAAATTCTTACAATCTAATCATGGAGGAGACTATTTGAGTTACGAGTTTGGCACGCCTTTAAGACAATGTGGAATTGTTTCACAACTCATGCCGCCTAGAACAGCACAACATAATGGTTTGTCCAAACGTCATAATCATACTTTATTAGATATGGTGCATTCTATGACATCTCTTACCGATTTGCCAGTATCATTTTGGGGTCATGCATTAGAGACAACCACATTCACTTTAAAAGGGGACAATCTAAATCCGTTGAGACAACACCGTATGGTTTGGCAAGAAAACTAAGCAATCGTTTCTTAAACTTTGGGGATGCGACGCTTATGTCAAAAGGCTTCAGCCTGATAAGCTGGAACCCAAAGCGGAGAATTGTGTCTTCATAGGATACCCTAAAGAGACCATTGGGTAATCGTACCTTCTCTCAAATTGGAGAGTAGCACATCACAGAAAGAAGTTCCCGTGATGCCTACACCAGCCGAAGAGGAAGCTAATGACGATGATCATGAAACTTCTGATCAAGCTAGTAATGAACTTCATAGGTCTACCAGGATACGTACTGCACCAGAATGGTACGATAATCCTGTCTTAAAAGTCATGTTGTTAGACAACGGTGAACCTACGAGCTATGGAGAAGCAATGATGATCCCAGATTCCAACAAATGGCTTTAGGCCATGAAATCCGAGATAGGATCCATGTATAAAAACCAGTATGGACTTTGGTGGATTTGCCCACTAGCGGGGCATTGAGAACAAATGGATCTTTAAGAAGAAGACAGACGCTGATGGTAATGTCATCGTCTATAAAGCTCAACTTGTTGCAAAGGGTTTTTGACAAGTTCAAGGGGTCGACTACTGTCGTGGTTTTGTCACGGCAAATGTCCTCATGAAAGGACTTAGTCGTGAAGCCATCGCCTAAAGGTGGTAGCTTGGACGGGGTTGATCAGAATTGAAAGGCATGGGTTTACCCAGGTTCGGCCCCTCATGACGGAGGTAAAAGCCTACGTCCTGCTTTGTGTGTTTATTGATGATGATGATCTCGATTACAAGGGTGTGACTTGGCTAACCTAGTACTCAAGAATTTTTAACTTAGCCTTTCCGCCTTAGGGGCTCCCCTTTATATACAGGTGGAGGCCCTGGGCTTACAATAGAGTCCAGGTCGTACTATAATCCGTGACCTAGCATATTTCCTAGTTGTCTTGTTTGCTAAGTAAGGAAACTCCAAGCGGCGACTTATACTTCTAGGCCAAGAGCCGCCGTCTTCAAGTACTGTGCCCTGAGTTGGCCCACTCCATGAGCCGCCCCACAGGCCTTTGAGATCTTGAATGTCACATCCCATCTTGAGTCTTGCTCATGAGTCACCACTTGTATAACCTGGCCCAACTAGGCGGGTCATATCATGGGGTTATGTCCCCAACATTAGCCCCCAGATTGATTTGAATTCATTCATGTCAATCTTCAATTACATGAACACGGCGGGTTACCTTCCCATCATATCTGCATCGTCTCCGGGTGTCAAACTCTGGCTTATGACATTTCCATACTTATTATTTTTTCATGTCCTTAAATCATGACAGCATCTTCCGGAATTCTAGGAGCTGTAGTGTGACATCACAACTGATCTTTGTGTATATCTATTAGGCCCGAAAATCAAGGCACCGTCGTAAAAAAAGTTACTGCGCCTCCTCTAATTTCGCGCCTGCCTCTTCTCCTTCTTTTTTACCTTATAAATACGCCCGAGGGGGCTCCTACTTCACTTTTACCCTTTCGTCCCTTCGCTTCTTCTTCCTTGCGCTCGAGCTCTCCCACATCTGGAACGCCGCCGTGCCTGTTCAACCTCGTCGGCCACTCATCCATGATTATGACGCCACCCAGTCATCGCTGGAGCTCGACCAAGCTTCTCCACCGTCTACTGCCGCAGCCAGGTATGCCAATACCTTTCCTCTAGATCCGCATTATCCCTTTCATAGTTCGTTAGAGTTCATCGATGTCCATTATCCCTTTACTGTACCATCATTTGAATCTAGTTTTTGATGAACTTTTCATAGAAATACAGAGGCGCTAGTCATGACACCATTTTTGCATCTAAAAACATCAAATCCCTGTTAGATTCCGCAAGTAGAACAATCCTTGCTTCCAGTGCCTACCTTAGGTTTAGCAAATATATTGTTTTTTAGACCATTTTCTAGATCTGTAGTTGCAGTCGTCTCAATGGAAACTTATTTATTCAACACTTAGCTGAAAATCAGAAGTCCTCATTTTAGAATAAGACGCCTTCATACCTTGTGGGCTCATTACTGTATGCCATAACTCACCTGATTTAGAAGTCGTTGTCCTTTGGTTAAGTCGGCTCATTTATTGGCGACTCATTGGTAATCAAGTAACCATGTTGACCTATTTAACCATAGCCGCCTTATTACACTGTCTTCTGATACGTCCATTTTGCATCATGTTTACCTACTGTTATTTATATTGTTTTTATGCATAATAATGCTTTTGGGGTAATTCTAGTGCCTTTTCTCTCATAATATGCAAGGTACACACAAAGAGGGAGAATTTCGGCAGCTGGAAATCTGGACTTGGAAAAGCTACGTCAGGCCACCTATTCTGCACAACTACAAATAAGTTGAAACTTTACGGAGAATTTTTATGGAATAAATGAGGAATATTGGAGCCAATAAGTACCAGAGGGGGCCCACCAGGTGGGCACAACCCACATGGGCGCGCCCTGGTGAGTTGTGCTCCCCTCGGCCCACCTCCAGTGCCCATCTTCTGGTATATAAGTCATTTTAACCTAGAAAAAATAAGGAGAGGACTTTCGGGATGGAGCGCCACCGTCTCGAGGCAGAACTTGGGCAGGAGCACTTTTGCCCTTCGGCGGAGCGATTTCACCGGGGGAACTTCCCTCCCGGAGGGGGAAATCATCGTCATCATCATCACCAACAACTCTCCCATCTTGGGGAGGGCAATCTCCATCAACTTCTTCAATAGCACCATCTCCTCTCAAACCCTAGTTCATCTCTTGTGTTCAATCTTTGTACAGGAACTATAGATTGGTACTTGTGGGTGACTAGTAGTGTTGATTACATCTTGTTGTTGATTACTATATGGTTTATTTGGTTGAAGATTATATGTTCAGATCCAATATGCTATTTAATACCCCTATAATCTTGAGAATTATTATCATTTGTGAGTAGTTACTTTTGTTCTTGAGATCATGGGAGAAATCATGTTGCAAGTAATCATGTGAACTTGATATGTGTTCGATATTTTGATAGTATGTATGTTGTGATTCCCTTAGTGGTGTCATGTGAACGTCGACTACATGACACTTCACCATATTTGGGCCTAAGGGAATGCATTGTGGAGTAGTTATTAAATGATGGGTTGTGAGAGTGACAGAAGCTTAAACCCTAGTTTATGCACTATTCCGTAAGGACCGGTTGGATCCAAAAGTTTAATGCTATGGTTAGAATTTATTCTTAATACTTTTCTCGTAGTTGCGGATGCTTGCGAGGGTGTTAATCATAAGTAGGAGGTTTGTTCAAGTAAGAACAACACCTAAGCACCGATCCACCCACATATTAAATTATCAAAGTAGCGAACACGAATTGAACCAACATGATGAAAGTGACAATATGAAATTCCCGTGTACCCTCAAGAACGCTTTGCTTATTATAAGAGGCCGTTTTGGCCTGTCCTTTGCCTCAAAAGGATTGGGCTACCTTGCTGCACTTTTGTTACTACTATCATTACTTGCTCGTTACAAATTATCTTGCTATCAAACTACTCTGTTACTTATAATTTCAGCACTTGGAGAAATTACCTTGCGGAAACCACTTGTCATTTCCTTCTGCTCCTCATTGGGTTCGACACTCTTACTTATTGAAAAGGCTACAATTGATCCCTATACTTGTGGGTCATCAAGGCCATTTTCTGGCGCCGTTGTCGGGGAGTGAAGCGCTCTTGGTAAGGAAAAATTATTACTACATGCTAAAATTTATTGTCACTTGCTACTATGGAAAACAATCCTTTGAGGGGTTTGTTCGGGGTATCTTCACCTCGACCAGAACCACACCCCTCAACCTACTGCACCTACTGAAAATATAGAATATGAAATTCCTTCGGGTATGATAGAACAACTGCTAGCTAATCCTTATGCACGAGATGGAACCGAACATCTTGATATGCACTTTATATATGTGGAAGAAATTTGTGGATTGTTTACGCTTGTAGGTTTACCCAGAGATGAAGTTAAGAAGAAGGTTTTCCCTTTATATTTGAAGGGAAAAGCATTGGCATGGTATAGGCTATGCGATGATATTGGATCCTGGAATTGGAATCGATTGGAATTGGAGTTTCACCAAAAAATTATCATATGCGTCTAGTTCACCGTGATTGGAATTTTGTGTGTGTGTGTGTGTGTGTGTATTGTGACGCCCCCAATTCAATCGTACACTAATCATGCACGCAAACGTGTACGATCAAGATCAGGGACTCACGGGAAGATATCACAACACAGCTCTAAAACATAAATAAGTCATACAAGCATCATAATACAAGCCAGGGGCCTCGAGGGCTCGAATACAAGTGCTAGATCATAGACGAGTCAGCGGAAGCAACAATATCTGAGTACAGACATAAGTTAAACAAGTTTGCCTTAAGAAGGCTAGCACGAACTGGGATACAGATCGAAAGAGGCGCAGGTCTCCTGCCTGGGATCCTCCTAAACTACTCCTGGTCGTCGTCAGCGGGCTGCACGTAGTAGTAGGCACCTCCAGTGTAGTAGGAGTCGTCGTCGACGGTGGCGTCTGGCTCCTGGGCTCCAACATCTGGTTGCGACATCCGGGAAGAAAAGGGAAAAGGGGGGAAAGAGGGAGCAAAGCAACCGTGAGTACTCATCCAAAGTACTCGCATGCAAGGAGCTACACTACATATGCATGGGTATATGTTTAAGGAGGCAATATCAGTGGACTGAACTGCAGAATGCTAGAATAAGAGGGGGATAGCTAGTCCAATCGAAGACTACGCTTCTAGCAGCCTCCGTCTTGCAGCATGTAGAAGAGAGTAGATTGAAGTCTTCCAAGTAGCATCGGATAGCATAATCCTACCCGGCGATCCTCCCCTCGTCGCCCTGTGGAAAAGCGATCACCGGGTTGTCTGTGGAACTTGTCTGGGTGTGTTTTATTAAGTATCCGGTTCTAGTTGTCATAAGGTCAAGGTACAACTCCGGGTCGTCCTTTTACCGAGGGACACGGCTATTCGAATAGATTAACTTCCCTGCATGGTTGCACCACATAACCCAACACGCTCGATCCCATTTGGCCGGACACACTTTCCTGGGTCATGCCTGGCCTCAGAAGATCAACACGTCGCAGCCCCACCTAGGCACAACAGAGAGGTCAGCCCGCTGGTCTAAATCCTATGCGCGCAGGGGTCTGGGCCCATTGCACACCTGCACGTTGCGAGGGCGGCCGGAAGCAGACCTAGCAACCTCCATTACAAAGGAAGTCACGTTACGCGGTCCAATCCGGCGAGCGCCGCTCCGTTGCTA
This sequence comes from Triticum timopheevii, assembly GCA_963921465.1. Lineage (NCBI taxonomy): Eukaryota > Viridiplantae > Streptophyta > Magnoliopsida > Poales > Poaceae > Triticum > Triticum timopheevii. The sequence continues at coordinate 115,920,148 of OY997270.1, forward strand.
ACGTCAAGAAGGCTTCGACTGATACCATGATGTCGAGTGCCCATATCTTTCCCGCATAGTTGGTTAGTGCGTATAGGCCAGTGGCCAGACTCATCAAATACCAAGATCTCGTTAAGCGTGTTATTATGAAGCAACCGCGAACGCCGACCAGGTCCAGGCCCACCTCTCACCTAGGTGGTCTCATCCTGCCCTGTTGCTCCGCCACAAAGATCCACACAGAGGGCCGTCGGGACAAAGGTCCTTTCAGCCCCCAATCCGTGAATCACTCGCGGGTACTCTTCGAGCAGACCCGACTTTAGTCACCATCTGTAGTATGTATATATGTATAGTATATACCCGTGATCACCTCCCAAGTGATCACGGCCTGATAGTATAGCAAGGCAGACCGACAAGAATGTAGGGCCAATGATGATAAACTAGCATCCTATACTAAGCATTTAGGATTGCGTGTAAGGTATCAATGACTGTAGTAACAATGACAGGCTATGCAACAGAATAGGAGTAATCGAACAGTAACATGCTACACTACTCTAATGCAAGCAGTATAGAGAAGAATATGCGATATCTGGTGATCAAGGGGGGCTTGCATGGTTGCTCTGGCAAGAGAGAGGGGTCGTCAACTCCGTAGTCGAACGGGGCGGCTGCAGCGTCGGTCTCGTAGTCTACCGGAGAGAAGAGGGGGAAGAAACAATGAATACAATGCAAACAGATGCATAACGATGCATGGCAAAGCAATGTGTGATGCTAGGCGTGCCCTCACGCGGTATGAGGTGATACCGGTGAAGGGGGGGGGGAACAACTGGGAAAGTATCCCCGGTGTTCCGCGTTTTCGGGCAGAGGAGCCGGAGGGGGAAAGTTGTGAGTTTGATATGTTAGAGGTGTCTGGCGGACGAACGGGTTGTGTATCCGGATTCGTCTCGTCGTTCTGAGCAACTTTCATGTATAAAGTATTTTCATCCGAGTTACGGATTAAAAGATATGATTTTCTAAAGATTTAAATCATTTTCTGATTTTAATTAGTTATTTAATTCTAACATTATCCAAAACAGTGAATGATGACGCAGGCATGACATCAGAGTGATGTCAGCAGGTCAACTGGTCGGTTGACCAGTCAAACCAGACAGGTGGGTCCAGTGGGACCCACATGTCATTGTCAGGGTCACAAACAGGGGGTTTAGTCTAACTAAATGGGTTAATTAGTGGGTGGGCCCCAACAGTCGGTGTCTAACTAGGTTTTAGTTAATTAACTTAATTAATTAGCAGTTTATATATTTGTTTTTATTTGTTTTATGGCATGGGGCCCGCATGTCAGTGGCAGTAGCTGCCACGTCAACATGTTGACTGGGTCAACCCAGTCAACGCGGCCCTCAGGACCCACTTGTCGGCGACACAGAGGCGGGGCCCACTGCGCTACGTCGGCGTCGGCGCCGGAGCGACTCCGGCGACCCAAACAGAGGCGGCCCCCCTCGCCGGGGTTGGCCGGAATCGCGCTACGGGGCTCGGGGAGGAGCGGGGCTAGGCCCATTCCAATGCCCGCGCCGTGTCGCATTCAATGGAGGTGGTGGCTTGGTCGGAGGAGGGCCGCAACGTCGCCGGCGGCGAGCGGGGCAGACGCCAGCGTTCGGCCGCGAGAGGGAAACGGCGCTGCGACACGGCAGCAAGTACCCTAAACGGCCAGGAGGCTTCTACGGACGCGTGCGAGCACAACGGCCACGAGCCCGGGACCAAATGGTCACCGGATGGCTACCGGCGACGAGCGCGTGCGGCGATGCGCTCGGGCAAGTTAGGGGCGGCGCGTCCAACTAGCGAACGGCATCGAGAGAGAGAGGGGAGGGAGCGGGGGCTCACCGAGCGGCAACAAGGTGGCCCTTGGCGGCTTAGTAGCTGCAGAGGGCGTCGCCGGAGTTGGGGATGAGCGGCGGCGAGGCGGAGGAAGAAGACGACCTCGTCCACGACGCTGCAATGTTGCGGAGCTCGAATCGACGGTCAGGGACGACAAGGCGGGCGATGAGGGAGACCGGCGACACGTTGGCGCGGTGCGGGGAGAACGGCGTCCGTGGTTAGCACGGCGGCGCGGCCATGGGCGCGCTCGGGCGCTGCAGATCTGGAAGGGGGAAAGAGAGTGAGTGGGAGAGCGAGGGGCAAGAGGGGAGGGGAGCCCGAGGGGGCGCAGCGTCGGCGCCCTTATCCTCTTCGGGGCCTGTAGCGGCGCGGGGCGGCGAGCTGGTCCGTCGGCAACAGCGGGCGCAGTCGAACGAACAGCGGGGGGGGGCATGGGGAGAAGGTGACAACGGTGGGGAGGTGGCATCTGGGCCACCTGGGCCGGCCGGGTGCGATGGAATGGGCCGAAGCCCAGGGGAGCCAGGGGGGTCTTTCTCCTCTCTTTTTTCTGCTTGCTTTTCCCTTTTGTATTTTCTTTCTTTTATTTATTTTCTTTTTGTTTTATTTTATTTTAGGGCATTTAGGTATTTTGTAAAATTGTGCCCACTACACCATAATTACTTATGCAATATTTGGCAACCCCCGAACAATTTTGTTTTGACCTTAGAAAACTTTTGTCGTCTGACTTGTTTAGAATTTTAAATTTGAAACGGTTCGAACTAACGCGAAACTAACAACAGTAATCGTGGTGATGTGGCATCCTTAGTAGATGGTTACTATAGCTTAACTATCTGGGCGTCACAATTCTCCTCCACTACAAGAAATCTCGTCCCGAGATTTAAGCGGTGGAGTAAGGGGGGGGGGGAGGTGCTGGTAGCGAAAAACCTAACGAGTCTTCTCGGTCTTGGATGCCCTTTCGAAGAGGTCAATCCCTTTCGTTCATGCCTTCATTTCTTTGCTTCATTTCATCATGATGGAGCCGTCATCCTTTCTTTGGGATCTCCATCGTCCTACGAAAGCGACCAAGGGGAAAAACTCCGGAAGAACGCATCTCCACAAAGTTGGGCATCTGACGGTGAACTCAATGGGAAATACAAAAGGTACCCCACGAGTTGTATTTCAGTGAATTCGTTGAGTGCAATATACGATGGTACCAAAGTTTCAAACGGGTAGGCAATCATTCGATGACTAGATAGAAGCTGGAATGGGGGTTTGAACACCGAGATTAACATGGTGTTTGATTCCAGGATGATTAATGGTATAGCATTTAGCTCGTGAACCGCATACGAAGCCAGGTGCAAAGGATACATTAGAATCCGGGTTGTGAAGAAGAGTCAGGTTTCGATCTAGTGGATCTATGGGTTATGGGCCCACCATGTGGGTTGAAAGTAGGAAAGGTGGTGACATCTTGCACAGCCGTGACAGGGAGGCACGTCAGTGGATAGCTTGTCAGCTATGTCGGCAACAATGTCGGTACCAAGGACGAGGAATGAAGAGAAACCATTTTCCTGCTCGTTGAATGAGGCGAACCAATTGGCAAAGTTCTCACTCCTCGGTGGTTACCGGAATGTCATCAACAATAGTAACAGGGTCTTACAAACAGAGTGGTACAACAAGGTGCTTACCTAAGCAGGGAATTATCTCTGCTCATTTAAGCCAGATTACAGTAAAGGTTAAACAAAAGAATGGAAAGGAAAACATGATTATCAGATTAAACAGACCAATGGAAAGAAAAATTGTGATTACACACAATTATTAGTAGTATATCCTTCTCATGGGCAAGCAGAACATGGCATACGGGGTAGGAGAGCAAGTACCCAACCATTCAAATAAAGAGGCAAGGATTAATCAAGATGTTACGCATACAATGGTGTTTGGATAACTGATCAAGAAACATTTAGCATCGCGCCTCAAATGTTCTTGTTGATCAGTGGGGTATCATAGTCATGCTTCGAGGTAGCAATGATATGGTGTTTCAATCAAGGGTCTGACTTTGGATACACAAATGATCCATCAGGAGCAACTTATAAAATAAGTTCTACAGTTTCCTCCAGGAAGAATGGTTATCCTTGCAAAAGAAATTATAATGATAGGTCCTCCAGCCGGGGGGGGGGGTGCTAGGCATGACATCATATTACCGGGTCATCAAAGGACCAACATCATATCTCATGGAAAGTTGCCCCAACCATCATATCTGACCGAGATTCAGATCCGATTGGTGTCATGATACCTCAGACTCAGGATGTCCAAGAAGAAAAGGTGCAACACAAATCGACGAAATGACATTGCAAGATTCTCGGGAAATGAACTATGGGAGTGAGTTCCTGAAACAATAGTTCATCATTAAACCAAGGAGGGGATGAGAAGGTGGCTGATGGGCTCAACGACAATTCATCGAGAATTCCAAAAAGATGGATTTCCACAACTATGTGAACAAGGAGATAACATTAGCTAGATCAAATGACTTAATGATGTATGCTCGAGGAAAACATACACAGTTAAACATTGGTTGAAATGTGCACCCGAAATATGGGCTAGGTAGCACGATCAATGTTTGAATGATGATTCAATAATCCATAGACGTAAAATGAAACTATAGACCAATAACTTCAAAGCAATAGGGTTGCTAGAAGTTTAGAATTTACACATCACAGACCATTTGTCGGTATTCCGGTTAGAAACAACACGGGGACCAAGAAAGAATGGTGATGGCAATAAGTATCACTTGTATCAAGAATTCTTAAGAGGTGGTGAAATTCTCACAACTTTCTTGATACAGAAGACAATAATACTACAAGGTAGATCATAACCTAAGCCAGATAGCAAGGAAATCAAGGTACAACACAAAACATGAACAAGTTTGCGTTGGGGAAGGCAAGAATGTTGTCGATGATACCACAATTCATCAAGGGGCAAGGATGGTATTACTCCTCACGGATTTGATTGATATCCTATAAGAGCTCGGAATGTTTGATGATGATCACGACACAATTGTCGAGAGATTTCATGAAGATGTAATCGATCGGCGATGACATCAAGTCAAAGGAATGATGAAGCGAAAGGTTATGGGAACCAAGGGTACGACACAAACTAGAAATCAAGTTTGCTGTTCAAGGAGAATTGATATGACGAGAAAGATCGACGCATGAATTGCTCATCTTCGAAAATTGTGCTCCGGGAATAAAGAACCAGGTAGCATAGTTAAAATTTAGCACGATAAGGATATAGTCTATCAGGCTAGGAATGACTTCAAGGATTATTAAACTCATAAGCAACGAAAATTACTTATCGGAGCACGGAATCGATTCACTAATGGATGTTCTCGGTTGACGACAACCCAGAACCCGTGGAGTCACTATGACAGGGAAGGTACTACTTCATCCGAAATTCATAAGATGTAGTGTAATGGGTTGATATCCTCGAGATACCAGGGGGTAATACTCGAAGGTATATCAAAATAGAGGTTGGGGAGACATAATGATCTGTAGAAGGCAAGTACTTTTAACTTGTCCGAAAATGGGATCAAAGAAGAACAATCACGGTCGGAACCATGATTGCAAAGGACAAAATCATAGACACAAGATCAAATTAAGTGAATAATTATTGTTACGAGAAGCTATCATGATAAGCTCGACATCGTTTCCATGGGCATGAACACAAAGTTCAAGATCGACTCCCACTTCTTTAATGCATAACCTCTCATTCACTTCTCGTCTTTAAAGAAGTTGTAGGGTAGAAAATTATCTGGTAAAATACCAGAAGGGTATATCTTGTGAAAACTTTTGGGTGCATATGGTTTTAGGGGAGGTATAGGTTCAACCCATCGGGGCATCTTAGGACATATACCATGAACTTCATGAGTAAATAACACAAGCTCAAAAGTAGAGCATGGTTGACAAAGCAGAGGATACAGCTTACCAAAGGCATTATGTATCCGAGGAAAGGCTCACAAGGTTATTGAGTATGAAGGACGATGTCGGATAAAACTCATCAAAGGATCCGGTGGTCCACGAGGGACCTGATGTGAGTAATGGTACTCAACCAGAAGAAGAAAGAATGCAAGGAGATCAGATTATAGAACATCTGAATAATTCGATGCTTAGGTAACAAAGGAATTATGATTTCCAAAACAAAGGATCAGAAACAAGGGCTCTGATTAAGGATGGATAAGCTGAGTAGGCTTAGGGGAATAATCCACGACAATCTGATTGGTTGATAAATAGCTCATGTTCAAAATGACATCTCAGCCGGAAAGATAATTTTAAAAGGATCAACCGATGATTGCGTGCATTCGCGCTCATGTTGAATCAATAGGATTAAATTGACGGTGTCAAAGAAGACTAATGAATATTGCCAGCCATATGGAAAGCATCCATAATGTAAGCAGTCAGGTATTTGTAGAGCAACAAGCTGCTAAGGATTATCAGAGGATCGAATAGTATTTCGAAGACTTTTGTGAAACACATGAACAACTGGAAATGAGCGGATACTCGGTAAGTGTAAGGAATTGTTTGCAGGTGTATTCATGAGGAAAAGGAGCTGCAAGGCAGCAGACACAAACGATCCTCAGAATATCCAAAGTATTTCAGGGTATCTTGTAATAACAAGATCAAATTGGAAATGAAGTTATGGACGACAAGTGTATGAAGCTTTCCATAAAAATTTATCGGTGGTATGGAATTGCAACGACAAAGGGCACAAGGGTCTTAGGGAAACATCGAAGAGTATCTTTAAAATTTTCTGGTGCAGCAGGCGATCATCTGGACTGGAGGGGCTCTCCGGGAGAAAGTATTTTCGAGAACCTAAAGTTAGATTTTAGTAAAATCGTTTAACCCGAATAGAAGAGAGTTCAGAATCCCAGAGTAAAGACCGAGGAGTAAAAGATCCTAATACCACCCAATAGCGACGTGGGCCCATGGGCCGCACAGCCATGTTAGTAAAAGTTTTGCAATGACTAGACTCAACTTCGGCCAAGGAGTTTGGAAGGGGGATTCCTACAGGCAGTCGGCTCTCATACCAACTTGTGACGCCCCCGATTCAATCGTACACTAATCATGCACGCAAACGTGTACGATCAAGATCAGGGACTCACGGGAAGATATCACAAAACAACTCTAAAACATAAATAAGTCATACAAGCATCATAATACAAGCCAGGGGCCTCGATGGCTCGATTACAAGTGCTCGATCATAGACGAGTCAGCGGAAGCAACAATATCTGAGTACAGACATAAGTTAAACAAGTTTGCCTTAAGAAGGCTAACACAAACTGGGATACAGATCGAAAGAGGCGCAGCCTCCTGCCTGGGATCCTCCTAAACTACTCATGGTCGTCGTCAGCGGGCTGCACGTAGTAGTAGGCACCTCCAGTGTAGTAGGAGTCGTCGTCGACGGTGGCGTCTGGCTCCTGGGCTCCAACGTCTGGTTGCGACATCCGGGAAGAAGAGGGAAAAGGGGGAAAAGAGGGAGCAAAGCAACCGTGAGTACTCATCCAAAGTACTCGCAAGCAAGCAGCTACACTACATATGCATGGGTATATGTTTAAGGAGGCAATATCAGTGGACTGAACTGCAGAATGCCAGAATAAGAGGGGGATAGCTAGTCCTATCGAAGACTATGCTTCTGGCAGCCTCCGTCTTGCAGCGTGTAGAAGAGAGTAGATTGAAGTCCTCCAAGTAGCATCGCATAGCATAATCCTACCCGGCGATCCTCCCCTCGTCGCCCTATGGAAAAGCGATCACCGGGTTGTCTGTGGAACTTGTCTGGGTGTGTTTTATTAAGTATCCGGTTCTAGTTGTCATAAGGTCAAGGTACAACTCCGGGTCGTCCTTTTACCGAGGGACACGGCTATTCGAATAGATTAACTTCCCTGCAGGGGTGCACCACATAACCGAACACGCTCGATCCCATTTTGCCGGACACACTTTCCTGGGTCATGCCCGGCCTCGGAAGATCAACACGTCGCAGCCCCACCTAGGCACAAGAGAGAGGTCAGCCCGCTAGTCTAAATCCTATACGCGCAGGGGTCTGGGCCCATCGCCCATTGCACACCTGCATGTTGCGAGGGCGGCCGGAAGCAGACCTAGCAACCTCCATTACAAAGGAAGTCACGTTACGCGGTCCAATCCGGCGAGCGCCGCTCCATCGCTGACGTCAAGAAGGCTTCGACTGATACCACGAGGTCGAGTGCCCATATCTTTCCCGCGTAGTTGGTTAGTGCCTATAGGCCAGTGGCCAGACTCAGATCAAATACCAAGATCTCGTTAAGCGTGTTATTATGAAGCAACCGCGAATGCCGACCAGGGCCAGGCCCACCTCTCTCCTAGGTGGTCTCAACCTGCCCTGTCGCTCCGCCACAAAGATCCACGTAGAGGGCCGTCGGGACAAAGGTCCTTTCAGCCCCCAATCCGTGAATCACTCACGGATACTCTTCGAGCAGACCCGACTTTAGTCACCATCTGTAGTATGTATATATGTATAGTATATACCCGTGATCACCTCCCAAGTGATCACGACCCGATAGTATAGCAAGGCAGACCGACAAGAATGTAGGGCCAATGATGATAAACTAGCATCCTATACTAAGCATTTAGGATTGTGGGTAAGGTATCAATGACTGTAGCAACAATGACAGGCTATGCAACAGAATAGGAGTAACCGAACAGTAACATGCTACACTACTCTAATGCAAGCAGTATAGAGAAGAATAGGCGATATCTGGTGATCAAGGGGGGCTTGCCTGGTTTCTCTGGCAAGAGAGAGGGGTCGTCAACTCCGTAGTCGAATGGGGCGGCAGCAGCGTCGGTCTCGTAGTCTACCGGAGAGAAGAGGGGAAAGAAACAATGAATACAATGCAAACAGATGCATAAAGATGCATGACAAAGCAATGCGTGATGCTAGGCGTGCCCTAACACGGTATGAGGTGACACCGGTGAAGGGGGGAACAACCGGGAAAGTATCCCCGGTGTTCTGCGTTTTCGGGCAGAGGAGCCGGAGGGGGAAAGTTGCAAGTTTGATATGTTAGGGGTGTGTGGCGGACGAATAGGTTGCGTTTCCGGATTCGTCTCGTCGTTCTGAGCAACTTTCATGTATAAAGTATTTTCATCCGAGTTATGGATTAAAATATATGATTTTCTAAAGATTTAAATCATTTTCTGATTTTAATTAGTTATTTAATTCTAACATTATCCAAAACAGTGAATGATGACACAGGCATGACATCAGAGTGATGTCAGCAGGTCAACTGGTCGGTTGACCAGTCAAACCAGACAGGTGGGTCCAGTGGGACCCACATGTCATTGTCAGGGTCGCAAACAGGCGGTTTAGTCTAACTAAATGGGTTAATTAGTGGGTGGGCCCCAACCGTCAGTGTCTAACTAGGTTTTAGTTAATTAACTTAATTAATTAGCAGTTTATATATTTGTATTTATTTGTTTTATGGCATGGGGCCCGCTTGTCAGTGGCAGTAGCTGCCACGTCAACACGTTGACTGGGTCAACCCAGTCAACGGAGCCCTCAGGACCCACTGGTCAGCGACACAGAGGCGGGGCCCACTGCGCCACGTCGGCGTCGGCGCCGGAGTGACTCCGGTGACCCAAACAGAGGCGGCCCCCCTCGTCGGGGTTGGCCGGAATCGCGCTACGGGGCTCGGGGAGGAGCGGGGCTAGGCCCATTCCAAGGCCCGCGCCATGGCGCATTCAATGGAGGTGGTGGCTCTGTCGGAGGAGGGCCGCAGCATCGCCGGCGGCGAGTGGGGCGGACGCCGGCGTTCAGCCGCGAGAGGGAAACGGTGCTGCGACACGGCAGCAAGTACCCTAAACAGCCAGGAGGCTTCTACGGACGCGTGCGAGCACAACGGCCACGAGCCCGGCACCAAATGGTCACCGGATGGCTACCGGCGACGAGCGTGTGCAGCGATGCGCTCGGGCAAGTTGGGGGCGGCGCGTCCAACTAGCGAACGGCGTCGAGAGAGAGAGGGGAGGGAGCAGGGGCTCACCGACCGGCAACACGGTGGCCCTTGGCGGCTTAGTAGCTGCAGAGGGCGTCGCTGGAGTTGGGGATGAGCGGCAGCGAGGCGGAGGAAGAAGACGACCTCATCCACGATGCTGCGATGTCGCGGAGCTCGAATCGACGGTCGGGGACGACGAGGCGGGCGATGAGGGAGACCGGCGACACGTTGGCGCGGTGCGGGGAGAACGGCGGCCGTGGTTAGCACGGCGGCGCAGCCATGGGCGCGCTTGGGTGCTGCAGATCTGGAAGGGGGGAAGAGAGTGAGTGGGAGAGCGAGGGGCAAGTGGGGAGGGGAGCCCGAGGGGGCGCAGCGTCGGTGCCCTTATCCTCTCTGGGGCCTGTAGCGGCGCGGGGTGGCGAGCTAGTCCGTCGGTGACAGCGGGCGTGGTCGGACGAACAGTGGGGCGGCGTGGGGAGAAGGTGACAACGGTGGGGAGGTGGCATCTGGGCCACCTGGGCCGGCCGGGTGCGACGGAATGGGCCGAAGCCCAGGGGGAGCCAGGGGGGTCTTTCTCCTCACTTTTTTCTGCTTGCTTTTCCCTTTTGTATTTTCTTTCTTTTATTTATTTTCTTTTTGTTTTATTTTATTTTAGGGCATTTAGGTATTTTGTAAAATTGTGCCCACTACATCATAATTACTTATGCAATATTTGGCAACCCCCGAACAATTTTGTTTTGACCTTGGAAAACTTTTGTCGTTTGACTTGTTTAGAATTTTAAATTTGAAACGGTTCGAACTAACGCGAAACTAACAACAGTAATCGTGGTGATGTGGCATCCTTAGTAGATGGTTACTGTAGAACATATATATTGGCCTCGTGAAGGAGAAAGTATCGCTCTAGCTTGGGGGATGCTTAAGTCAATGTTATGTTCATGCCCCAATCATGAGCTCTCAAGAGAAATTATTACCCAGAATTTTTATGTTCGGCTTTCTCATAATGATCGATCCATGCTTGATACTCCTTGTGCTGGTTCTTTTATGAAGAAGACTATTGAATTCCGGTGGGATCTTTTGGAAAGCATTAAACGCACCTCTGAAGATTGGGAACTCGACGAAGGTAAAGAGTCAGGTATTAAGCTTAAGTATGATTGTGTTAAATCTTTTATGAATACCGATGCTAGAGTGGGTGCTATTCCCTTTACCTTATATCAAGAAATTATGAATGACATAGCACCCGCTGAAATAGAAGAAATAGATGCTACTATTAAACTTGCTAATAAAGACACCATCACACCACTTGGGATTGTTAGAGATGTTGAAGTCTTGTGTGGGAAAATAAAATATCCTACTGATTTTCTTGTTCTTAGTTCCCACAAGATGAATTTTTTCCCATTATCTTTGGTAGACCCTTTCTTGAACACCGTCAATGCTAAAATAGATTGTAAGAAACAAATTGTCGGTGTCAGCTTTGGCGATGAGTCTCATGAGTTTAATTTTTCCAAGTTTAGTAGAAAACCTCATAAAAATAATTGCCTAGTAAGGATGAAATAATTGGTCTTGCTTCTATTGCTGTGCCTCCTACTGATCCTTTAGAACAATATCTGCTAGACCATGAAAATGATTTACATATGCATGAAAGAAATGAAATAGATAAGATCTTCTTTAAACAACGTCCTCTGCTTAATAACAATTTGCCTATTGAAACTCTAGGAGGTCCTCCTCCACCTAAAGTGATCCTATGTTTGAATTAAAACAATTGCCAGACACTTTCAAATATGCTTATCTTGATGAGAAGAAGATATATCCTATTATTATTACTGCTAACCTTTCAGAACATGAAGAAGAAAGATTGTTGAAAGTTTTAAGGAAGCACCGAGATGCTATTGGATATACTCTTGATGATTTAAAGGGCATTAGTCCCACTCTATGTCAGCACAAAATTAATATGGAACCTAATGCTAAACCCGTTGTTGATCACCAACATCGGTTAAACCCGAAGATGAAAGAAGTGGTAAGAACAGAAATATTAAAACTTTTGGAATCAGGTATAATCTATCCTATAGCTGATAGTAGATGGGTAAGTCATGTTCATTGTGTCCCTAAAAAAGGAGGTATTACTATTGTTCCTAATGATAAGAATGAACTTATTCCACAAAGAATTGTTACATGTTATAGAATGGTAATTGATTTTAGAAAATTAAACAAAACCACTAGAAAAGATCATTACCCTCTACCTTTTATTGATCAAATGCTAGAAAGATTGTCTAAGCACACATATTTTTGCTTCCTTGATGGATATTCTGGTTTTTCACAAATACCTGTTTCTCAACCTGATCAAGAAAAGACCACTTTCACTTGTCCATTTGGAACTTATGCTTATAGACATATGCCTTTTGGTCTATGCAATGCACCTGCTACCTTTCAAAGATGTATGACTGCTATATTCTCTGATTTTTATGAAAAGATTTTTGAGGTTTTCATGGATGACTTTTTTGTTTACGAGAAGTCTTTTGATGATTGTTTTTTAAGCAATCTTGATCGAGTTTTGCAGAGATGCGAGCAAATAAATCTTGTCTTGAAATGGGAGAAGTGCCACTTTATGGTTAATGAAGGTATTGTCTTAGGCCATAAAATTTCTAAAAGAGGTGTTAAGGTGGACAAAGCTAAGGTTGATGCAATTGAGAAAATGCCATGTCCTAAAGATATCAAAGGTATTCATAGTTTCTTAGGTCATGCTGGTTTCTATAGGAGATTTATCAAAGACTTTTCTAAAAGGCCTCTTACAAATCTTTTGCAAAAGGATGTTCCTTTTGTATTTGATGATGATTGTTTAGAAGCCTTCGAAACACTCAAGAAAGCCTTAATTACTGCACCTATTGTTCAACCACCTGATTGGAACTTGCCTATTGAAATTATGTGTGATGCTAGTGATTATGATGTTGGTGCTGTTCTAGGACAAAGAGTTGATAAGAAACTAAATGTTATTCATCATGCTAGTAAAACTCTAAATAGTGCACAACAAAATTATGCTACTACTGAAAAAGAATTTCTAGCAGTGGTGTTTGCTTGTGATAAATTTAGATCTTACATTATTGACTCTAAAGTTATCGTTCACATTGACCATGTTGCTATTAAATATCTTATGGAAAAGAAATATGGTAAACCTAGACTTACTCGATGTGTTCTCTTGCTACAAGAATTTGATTTGCATATTATTGGTAGGAAAGGAGTAGAGAACCACGTAGCTGATAACTTGTCTAGGCTTGAGAATGTCCTTGATGACCCACTACCTATTGATGATAGTTTTCCTGATGAGCAGTTAGCAGCAATAAATGTTTCTATTAACACTCCTTGGTATGCTGGCTATGTTAATTACATTGTTGCTAAATATTTACCGCCTAGCTTTACATACCAACAAAAGAAAAAATTCTTCTATCATTTAAGGCATTACTTTTGGGATGACCCACATCTTTATAAAGAAGGAATAGGTGGTATTATTAGACGTTGTGTACCTGAGCATGAACAGGGACAAATCCTATGGAAATGTCACTCCGAAGCTTATGGAGGGCATCATGCGGGAGACAGAATTGCTCACAAGGTATTACAATCTGGTTTTTTGGCGTACTCTTTTCAAGGATGCTCGTAAGTTTGTCTTATCTTGCGATGAATGTCAAAGAATAGGTAATATCGGTTAGCGTCAAGAAATGCCTATGAATTATTCACTTGCTATTGAACCATTTGATTTTTGGGGTTTTGATTACATGGGACCTTTTCCTTCCTCTAATGGGTATACACATATTTTGGTTGTTGTTGATTATGTTACTAAGTGGGTAGAAGCTATTCCAACTAGTAGTGTTGATCACAACACCTCTATTAAAATGCTTAAGGAAGTTATTTTCCCAAGGTTTGGAGTCCCTAGATATTTAATGACTGATGGTGGTTCACACTTTAGTCATGGTGCTTTCCGTAAAATGCTTGCCAAGTATGATGCTAACCATAGAATTGCATCAGCCTATCATCCTCAGTCTAGTGGTCAAGTTGAACTTAGCAATAGGGAAATAAAGTTAATTTTGCAAAAGACTGTCAATAGGTCCAGGAAGAATTGGTCTAAGAAATTACATGATGCACTTTGGGCTTATAGAACAACATATAAAAATCCTATGGGTATGTCTCCTTATAAAATGGTTTATGGAAAAGCTTGTCATTTGCCTCTTGAGTTAGAACATAAGGCTTATTGGGCAATTAAAGAACTCAACTATGATTTCAAACATGCCGGTGAAAAGAGGTTGTTTGATATTACCTCATTAGATGAATGGAGAACCCACGCTTATGAAAATGCCAAGTTGTTTAAAGAAAAAGTTAAAAGATGGCATGATAAAAGAATCCAAAAGCGTGAGTTCAAAGTTGGAGAATATGTTCTTTTGTACAACTCTTGTTTTAGGTTCTTTGCAGGAAAACTCCTCTCCAAATGGGAAGGACCCTATGTTATCGAGGAGGTTTATCGGTCTGGGGCTATCAAAATAAATAATGCCGAAGTCACTAACCCGAAGGTTGTTAATGGGCAGCGAATAAAACATTATATCTTAGGTACGTGCATTAATGTTGAAAGAAATATTATCCAAACTATGACACCGGAAGAACACATAAAAGAGTCCTTTCGGAACACTCCAGAATCGTGAAAAGAGGAGGTACATGATACGATAAGTAAACGGACTCCAAAAAATCCGCAAAAATATTTTTTGTCAGTTTTGGAATATTTAGAAAATTAGGAAAATAAGAAACTATCGGGAAAGTGACCCTGGTGGGCACAAGACAACAGGGCGCGCCTGGCTTGCCAGGCGCTCCTAGGTGGGTTGTGCCCACCTCGGGTACCTTCTGGACTCCGTTTTTCTTCCGTTTGCTTGTTTCCCAAGATAAAAAATCTTTATGTACCCCCCGAACCTATTGACCACCGTATCACGGAGAAATCTTCTGTTTTCTTTCCCCTGTTGTTTCCTGACAGATCCCATCTACCATGGCCACTTCAAGCTCCTCCAAGGACAAGTTCTTCAAGAACGTCATCAACCCATATTTGTGGGGGTGGTGCAGCACCCTCAGGCCATCCAGATGCATGAGGGGGTGTTGCACATCTGCGATGTGCAAGGACCCAAGGGGACGGGGACTATGGAGGCCAGGCTTGAAGCTATGGAGCAGGAACTCTTCCGGTGCAAGGGGATGGTAGAGCATGGACTCAATGCCAACCAACTCATGATTACGGATCTTACCCGTGATCTCAAGGTGGATGTCAAGTCCATAAAGGACATCGTCTTCACCCTCAACGAGCAAATCAACTTCCTCCAAAGCCAGATCTATGATCTCTAAAACCAAGTCTTTGAATGAGGCGTGGTTTAAAGGTATGAGTTTGGCTGACAGTTGGGACCCGTGAGACTCATTCTTCCTCTTACGATGGTGGACCTCTGCCATGGAAACCCGAGGACAAGATCGCATCTACTTCATCACCACCACCACCTTCTTCATCACCAAAAGAAAATTGAGTATCGGGTATGGGCACTCCCCTTAGCTTCCGCCAAGCTTGGGGGAGGTGCCCCGATATCGTATCACCCCCACTATCTTATTTTAGTTTGATATGTTGCTTTAGATGAATAAAAGTTTAGTTCGATCCTTTCTCTTTGAGAGTTTGCTTAGTGATCTATCCTTGTAATCGTGTGCGAGATATATAATAAAGTTTATTTTGAGTTTTTGCTTTCTTTATTTTTCATGTTCCCATAAAAAGAAAGGAAATAAATGAAAAGGATCATACGCTAATCTTATGGTAGGTAATGACACCACATAAGGAAAAGTATAATTAGAAAAAAAAAACTAGAGATTGACAAACATAGCATTGGTCAATGATGCAACTCATGAGAGAATTAATAAGGGAAGAGAAGATTCACATACAAATACACTATCCTGGAAATCTTTTGTGATTGTGAGCCCCCATCAAAATATTATATGCCAAAATTGTTGACGTTGGACAAGCAAGATAACTTAATGATTTATGTTTGATCATATTCACATAGAAGTTGTATTGTCATAGATCCTTCAACATGTGGTGCTTGCCCCCCATCTTTGCTAGCCAAAAATTCCACACTAAGTAGAGATACTACTTGTGCATCCAAAAACCTTAAACCCAAATCTTATTTTCAAGAGTCCACCATACCTACCTAAGGATTGAGTAAGATCCTTCAAGTAAGTTGTCATTGGTTCAATAAGGCAATAAAAATTGCTTCTAAAAGCGTGAGATCATTTAGTGTAAGAGAAAATTGAGCGTTGTATGAACTTGTGATGGCAAAGAATAAAAGCGACAAACTGCATAATAAAGGTTGCCATCACAAGGGGCAATATAACATGACATTCTTTTGCACTAAGGGGTTGAGCATACAAACAAATAAGCGCATGCAACCTCTGCTTCCCTCTGCGAAGGGCCTATCTTTTACTTTATGTATTTACTTTTATGCAAGAGTCAAAGTTTTCACTCTGTTCCTTTTTATTTTTTTCCTTTGGCAAGCATCATGTGGTGAGGAAAGATCTAGGCACATATGTCCAGTTGAATATGGGTAGCATGAGTTATTATTGTTGACATCACCCTTGAGGTGAATATGTTGGGAGGCGAAATTATAATCCCCTATCTTTCTATGTGTCCGGTTGAAACGTTTTGTTCATGTGTATGCGCTGAGTGTTAGCAATCATAGAAGACTATATGATGGTTGAGTATGTGGACTTGCCTAAAGGCTCCGATACGCGACCCTTCCTGAAAAGATGATGAATTGTAGTTGCAAAGTTGACTGAAAACATAGTTTGTTGGTTTCTAATAGAGTTTATGCTTTATACTTCGATAGTGTGATGAATTGCTACTTATTCATGAGAAGTCTATGATTAAAGTTCTATGATAAAAGTTGTATGTTTAAGTTTGTTATTGTTATGATAATTCATATGATGCTTCTATGTCTGTATTTTGTTTTTATCGACACCCCTCTCTCTCTAAGCATGTGGTCATGTTTTTCGATTTCGGTTTTAGCTTGAGGACAAGCAAGGTCTAAACTTGGGGGAGTTGATATGTCCATTTTGCATCATGTTTACCTACTATTATTTAAATTGTTCTTATGCATAATAATGCTTTTTGGGGTAATTCTAATACTTTTCTCTGATAATATGCAAGGTACACACAAAGAGGGAGAATTCCGGCAGCTAGAAATCTGGACTTGGAAAAGCTATGTCAGGCCACCTATTTTGCACAAATCCAAATAAGTTAAAACTTTACAGTGAATTTTTATGGAATAAATGAGGAATATTGGAGCCAATAGTACCAGAGGGGCCCACTATGTTGGCACAACCCACCTGGGCACGCCAGGGAGCCCAGGCGTGCCCTGGTGGGTTGTGCTCCCCTCGGCCCACCTCTGGTGCCCATCTTCTGGTATATAAGTCATTTTGACCTAGAAAAATTAAGGAGATGACTTTCGGGACGGAGCACCGCCGTCTCAAGGCAGAACTTAGGCAGGAGCACTTTTGCCCTCCGGCGGAGCGATTCCGCCGGGGGAACTTCCCTCCCGGAGGGGGAAATCATCATCATCATCACCACCAACAACTCTCCCATCTTGGGGAGGGCAATCTCCATCAACATCTTCAACAACACCATCTCCTCTCAAACCCTGGTTCATCTCTTGTGTTCAATCTTTGTACCAGAACTATAGATTGGTACTTGTGGGTGACTAATAGTGTTGATTACTATATGGTTTATTTGGTGGAAGATTATATGTTCAGATCCAATATGCTATTTAATACCCCTCTGATCTTGAGCATGATTATCACTTGTGAGTAGTTATTTTTGTTCTTGAGGTCACGGGAGAAATCATGTTGCAAATAATCATGTGAACTTGATATGTGTTTGATATTTTGATAGTATGTATGTAGTGATTCCCTTAGTGGTGTCATGTGAATGTGGACTACATGACACTTCACCATATTTGGGCCTAAGGGAATGCATTTTGGAGTAGTTATTAGATGATGGGTTGCAAGAGTGACAGAAGCTTAAACCCTAGTTTATGCACTATCCCGTAAGGGACCGATTGGATCCAAAAATTTAATGCTATGGTTAGAATTTATTCTTAATACTTTTGTCGTAGTTGTGGATGCTTGCGAGGGGGTTAATAATAAGTAGGAGGTTTTTTCAAGTAAGAACAGCACCTAAGCACCGATACACCCACATATCAAATTATCAAAGTAGCGAACACGAATCGAACCAACATGATTAAAGTGACTAGATGAAATTCCCGTGTACCCTCAAGAACGCTTTGCTTATTATAAAAGACCGTTTTGGTCTATCCTTTGCCTCAAAAGGATTGGGCTACCTTGCTGCACTTTTGTTACTACTATCATTACTTGCTCATTACAAATTATCTTGCTATCAAACTACTCTGTTACTTACAATTTCAGCACTTGGAGACATTACCTTGCTGAAAACCACTTGTCATTTCCTTCTACTACTCGTTGGGTTCGACACTCTTACTTATCGAAAAGGCTACAATTGATCCCTTATACTTGTGGGTCATCATATTCTTATCACATAGGTCACTTGGAGAGTTGTCATTCATAAATGACCCGCCGTTCATATTTCCGTAGTCTTTAGCCTTGCTTAGGTGACTCATCATGGCAAAAACCACAACTTGCAACTAGGTGAGGTCCCAAGTTTCCAAGGTCGTGCTCGATGATTTCGTGGGACAAGGTCTACTGCCAGCTCAAGAGGTGATTGGCTGGCGAGCTCCCGCAGAAGAAAGCATCCCTCAACCCGGCCAAGGAGAAGTTGTTGTGTTTACAGACCATCTCCTTAGGGGATTCTCTCCACCTGGGTCAAAAAAATTCCAGGATGTTCTTAACTTCTACAACATTTGTCCTCAAGATATTGCCCCAAATTCCATGACCAATCTGTGCCAGTTTCAAGTCTTTTGTGAAGTTTATCTACAAACAGAAGCAACCGTCCCTATCTTTAGGGAATTTTTCTATATCAACCGTCAAACTGAATGTGCAGATGGTCCTAGCATAGAACTTGGTGGGATTTCAATTCAGAGGCAAAAAAATTGTCCTTCCCTCAAGCTACCCTACCAAGTCACCCCAAAGGATGGAACAAAACCTGGTTCTACTATAGGAACACTGCTCCTGCCGATGAGAACCCTTTACCGGGTTACAGACCTGATCGCCTTGACGCCACTATTGAGTACCCCGGCTGGACTTCTACAGAAGAACATGCTCAAGTCGCCCAGATATATCCTAGGCTGAGAGCCTTGCTAGCCAATGGCCTAACTGGAATCGATTTAACCCGATGATGGGTCAGCTGGAGAATTCTTCCATTATGTCGTCGGGGCGATTTAATGTGCAATTATACTAGCGGTTTGAACGATGTGCAAAACTTCAGTCATGTTGACTTGTCAGCTGATGAAATAAACAAGACTATGAAGAGACAGCTAGGGGAGCCCTAAGAAGCATGTAACAAGACATGGCTTAACCCCTTCTATATTCTGAATCCAGCACCTCCAGTAAGTATGCTTGTAATCATTTGTCCGGCTCATCAATCTTTACTTATCTTGAACTCACTTGTTAAACTTGTCAAAATCGTGCAAGCCAATTCTCCATTTTGGAATAATAAGAAGAAAACACAAGCATGCAAGTATACTTGTACTTCGGCTGTTCGGATAAATGAGCTGGTCAATTATGATGAGCCGCCCGAAGAAAATGAGTCGGAGGTAGACCTTGACTCCCTTGGCCTTCTTTTTCTGCAACTTGCTGATGCTCATTCTTCCCAGGACAACGCTAAAAAAAGTCGAGTTGATGATGTTGAGGTAATTTCCATCTCCTTCGACTCAGAAACCTTTGTTCCCCAAAGATCAAGATGAATTGTCAGGAAAGTGCCATTTTCACATCCACGTGCTCACTTACATCCACAATTTATTTTGAAGAAGTTGTAGCATGCCGGTACATCAAAACGCCAAACTAGTAGTGGTTTTGGGGAGCTCATGGCCGGCTTAACAGATGCACTAGTCGCCCGTAAGCGACATACCGAGGTGCCTCACAGCCCAACCTCATCTCTTCCACGAGCCGGCCTTATTAGGAAACCTGTTAACCCGTCTAATTAAAATTATCAGGAATTGCCACCATCGTCTGGAGACTCAACGGCTTCAAAGCTCCCACCCTAGCAAGGGTAAGTATGTAAAAAATTCACATCTCTTCATGATCATTTCTTTGTTTACTTAGGCATATTCAATGTGATTGCAGAGCCCAAGCCAAGAAGAGAAAAACTGGCAAGTCATCTGTTTTACCTACTGACATGAGGCTCAAGATTTGCCACAAGATAACCCGGACATTCCGGTTACTCATTCAAACGTGGATAACCCGGAGGAGACTCAAGAGCCGGTCATAACTGACAAACCGCCTACGGATGAAGAAGCAACTATTATTGATTAGCAGGTCAAGCCAGACGAGCCGGTCGACAATCTCCAGCCACCGAGTCTGACTCATGCTCCCAGCCCTCGTTAAGAGGCTGAAGATGTCAACCTGATTATGATTGACATAGAGGTGGTCACTACTGGAGAAGGCCAAAGTGCTCCTGATGTTTCAACTAGTTTGGCCAAAATCCCGGCCAACGTTGAGCCTGTCTGTGAATACAAAGGGAAAACCAAATTGGAGCTTCCTGGCTTTGATAATATGACCATTGAAGAGCTTCATCATGAGTTTTTGACCTGTCTATCTGAAAGCCGAGACATTGAAGCGAACATAGTCAACATGTTAAGAAAAAACATGAGGTATGAAACAACTCGCCTTTCCCGTACTATATATATACATACATACATATATATATATATATGTATGTATGTATGTATATGTATATATATATATATATATATATATATATATATGCATAGCCCCCAAGTCTTAGACATAGGCAAACATAAGTATGTGTAAGACTTGTACGTAGTATCTTAAAACTGCAAGCTATAGCCCCCAAGGGCCGGGTTGTTATGAAAATAACAAGTTGGTTCTTTGAAACATTGTCCTCTCTGAAAATAACAAGCCGGCTAATATCTTTAAAATGATCGGGTCTTCTAATGATATGGAGTAAAAAAAAATTGAACTGTATAGCCCCCAAGGGTCGGGTTATCATGCAAATGATAGGCCGGCTCTTCAAGTATAGATCCTTAGCTAATTAGAAGAAACACCATGTAGCCACCAAGGGCCAGCTTATCTTGATGAGATGAGTCGGGTCTTCTTTTGATCTCCTTACTTAAAAAAGAAACTACTTGCATTAGCCCCCAAGCTCCTTGCAACTGCTTGGGACTTAAATTTGCCTTATGTTCCTCGCAACTGCTTGGGACTTAAATTTAGAGTAAATTTGCCTTATGTAACCCCTGAGTGCCGGGTCATGCATCCTCGCCGGCTGGGGACTTAAATGACTTGTAGTTGAATTGTTTGTCTACTTTTCAGGAGACTTTGAACACGGCCGAGTCACAATTGACCGATTTACAGAAAGATTTTGATGTTGAGCAAACTTTGTAAATCAAGGTGGAGTCAAGCCTGCAATCGTCCATAAAAGAGCTGGAGAAAGTCAAGGCGGCTTTGGATACGGAAAGAGCCACCTTTGAAACTGAGAAGGCCACCTTAATCAAGCGCAGGGAGGATGCTGAGGGCCAACTCAAGCCGATTACTGAAGAGTTGGATGGGTTAAAGCGTCATATCTCTCAAATGACACAAGCTATATTTGGTAAGTTACTTCTTTAAATATGTATGAATAACTCGCCTGACGACTCTTATGTATGAACAACTCGCCTAACGGCTCATGTGTTGAAATATTTGCAGGTAGCAGAAGTCACAACCTCCGGCAGGATAACATGATGAAATTAAAGGCCGTGTACTCTTTCCTAGAGAAGTTGTATGCTGGAAGCTTGTTTACCATCATGGTTGTGAAGGGTGGAAGAGACCGCCATGATTCATAAGACATGTGTTAAAGCTACTCTCAACTGTCCCCAAGCAAATAGAGGAGTTGAAGAAATCAGCTGCCCGGGCAGGCGCAATGATGTGTTTAAGCCGGGCCAAGGCTTATGTGCTAGATATGGATCCTTCGGAGATGGCCGGCGAGTTTCCACAATTTTGATGGTACTGAGTTTTCAATAGCAGATTACGCCCGTTGTGTGAAGGAGACTCGAGTGTTGGTGAGTCAATTGCTTGAAGGTGTCAACTTGAAGAAGTATCAAGCGACTTATGATGAAGATAAAACTCGAGTTAACCCACCGACCTTTGAGCCCTTTGACTTGAATCCACAACGGCATAAGCATATCTTTGCCCCTGATGTCGACCCATCACCTATCATGCATGATGACGCCATCTTCCAAGCTTTAACAACCATCGACTGGAATCTGGACAACCTTCAGATCAGAGACATAGAAGAGTCAGCGCGGGATAATCCGGAGGCATCAACCGCTGGAGACCATCAGGAAAGAGCTAACCCGGAGAGCAATAACTCGAAGAGTACAGGAGCCGCCTTGCAGGAGTAATGGCTCCAAAAAAACTTTGATGACTTACTTGAGCCCTGTTGTGGCTGTGTAATAGGATAGTACAAACTTCGGTGTCTATGGTGCCTTCGTGCACTCTTGATACTTTGGAGCATAAATATTATGACTGGTGTAGTTCTTCTTTTGACCCGCCCAGTATCCTTATAGTCTGCTGCTTGAATCAAATAATGTGGCGAGTTATAATTTGAGCCACCGATAATTCAAGTACAACTTTGACTGAAAAACATGCCAGTTGTACATATATTTACTCAACTCATGGTTGAGATCAACGCTCCACTGTTTAATCTGGTGTACATGGTGACTTATAACCACTGATAATCCAAATTATAAAAAAATAAGCTAGTGTACTTGATGACCTGGACGGCTTATAGGCATTGAGCCCGATCTTGATCAAATAAACCAGTGTATGAGTAACCTGGAGACTTATAATCGATATGATAGTTAATCAAGGGGCAAATAAACCTGCAAAAAAGTGCAAACACAGATATAGAAATTTTAAGTCAGCTTTCAAGGCACGACAAAAAGACCGGCTGTTGAGGCTCGAGTCTTGCTTCAATGAAGCAGGGGTGATAGCCTATGGTTTATCCTAGCTTTCTGTAGGCCGGCTCTCACATAACATAAGCCGGCGCTTTAACCTTGACAAGTTTAGGGTCATAATAGATTGATTGTCAAGAGTACGCCGGATCATCTTGGTGGATGAGCATCAAGCAAACAGGCAGGATTAACCATGATATATACTTGGCATATGCCGCGTCAAGAGGGATGTTAATAGCTAAACTCGATAAGTTGGAAGCCCCCAAGTGACCTATGATCAAGAAATAAAGACTCAAGCACAATATATGGGATGAAACGACAAAGGCCCCAAGTTTCAGGGATGCCGACTTTATTAATATTGATGATAAAAGATATATACATAGGTGTATGTACAGAGGTTCTAGTCAGTGGCTCTAAGTTTAGTATGAAGGGGGGTGAGCAATATTCCCAAGGCCTGTTGGTCTCCTCCTCAGATGTATGTGACTTATTATGCTCACGTATGTCAATCAGATAATATGACCCGTTGTTGAGGTTCTTGTTGATGACAAAAGTCCCTTCCCAAGGAGGTCAGAGCTTATGCATGCCAGCTTGTTCTTGGATCAACCGGAGCACTAAGTCGCCCTCCTGGAAAGTACGAGTATGAACTCTACGGCTATGATAGTGACATAGATCTTGTTGTTATATAGCAGAGAATGCTACAGCAAAATCACGTTCCTCCTCCAAGGCATCAATAGAATCATGTCGAGCTTGCTCATTATCTGCTTCAACATAAGCCGCCACTTTGGGGGAATCATGACGAATGTCACTTGGTAAGATGGCTTCTGCACCATAAACCATGAAGAAGGGCATACAACATGTTGATATGTTGGGAGTAGTCCGTATGCTCCAAAGGACTAAGGGAAGTTCCTCAGCCCAACAACACGGAGTACGCTGCAAAGGAACCATGAGCCTTGGTTTGATACCGCGTAAGACCTCCTGGTTAGTACGTTATGCCTGTCCACTGGACTGAGAATGTGTCACAGAGGCTACGTCAAGCCGGATGTGCTCTCGTTGACAAAACTGTTTCATAGCTCCCTTGGACAAGTTGGTTCTGTTATTAGTGATGATGCTTTGCGGATAACCAAAACAAAAATCAACTTCTTCATGAACTGAACTTCTGTAGCTGCATCACAATTCCTTATTGGCTCTGCCTCAACCCACTTGGTAAACTTATCAACAGCAACTAGGAGGTGGGTCTTCTTGTCCTTAGATCGTTTGAACGGTCCAACCATATCAAGCCCCAAGACAGCGAACGGCCAAGTGATTGGAATGATCTGAAGTTCTTGAGCAGAAACATGAGCTTGATGAGCAACTTTTGGCATCCATCACAATTACGCACAATATCCTCCCCATGTGCATGAGCCATGAGCTAGTAAAAACCGTGCTGGAACGCCTTTGCCATGAGGGATCTTGAGCCAGCATGATGACCACAATCACCAGAGGTGAATCTCATTGAGGATCTCTCGTCCTTCATCAGGGGAAACACAACGCTGAAAAACTCCAGTGATACTTCTACGGTGCAACTCACCCTTGACAATAGTCATGGACTTGGAGCATCGAACAATTTGACATGCGACAAGTTCATCCTCTGGTAACTCGCCTCGAGTTAAGTAGGCCAGATAAGGGATCGTCCAATCTGGTATAGCGTGTAGAGTCACCACCAACTGTGCTTCCGGGTCAGGAATAGCAAGGTCTTCTTCTGAAGGCAATTTAACAGAAGGGTTATGAAGAACGTCAAGAAACACGTTGGGAGGGACTGGCTTACGCTGAGAGCCGAGTCGTGACAGAGCATCAACCATCTCATTAAGCTGCCGATTGATGTGATCCACTTGATATCCCTTGAAGTGACCTGCAATGTTAGTCAGCACCTGCCGATAAGCCTCCATGAGGGGGTCCTTGGAATCCCACTTAAGAAACTTGCTGAGCAACCAAATCAGAATCGCCCAGGCATCTGACCCGGCTAAGATTCATATCCTTGGCCATATGGAGACCATGAAGGAGGGCTTCATATTAGCTTCATCGTTAGTACAAGGAAACATGATCCTGAGGACATAACAAAATTTATCACCTCGGGGAGAAGATATAACGACTCCAGCCCCCGAGCCTTCCAGTTGCCTTGAACCATCAAAGTGTATTGTCCAGTACGTGTTGTCTGGCTTTTCCTCAGGAATTTGTAGCTCAGCCCAATCGTTGATGAAATCCACCAATGCTTGAGATTTGATGGTTGTTCTAGGCATATATTTGAGATGATGAGGACCAAGTTCAATGGCCAACTTAGCAACCCGCCCTGTGGCCTCCCTGTTCTGGATAATATCTCCCAAAGGGGCAGAGCTGACCACAGTGATGGGGCGTTCCTGGAAATAATGCTTCAATTTGCGACTAGCCACGAAGACACCAAATACCAGTTTCTGCCAATGAGGATATCTCTGCTTGGATTCTGTTAAGAGTTCACTAATATAATAAACTCACCTTTGAACAGGATATTCCTTCCCTGTGTCCTTGCTTTCCACGACAACTGCAACACTTACCGCTTTATTAGTAGTAGCAATGTATAGGAGCATAGGCTCTTTGTCAATGGGAGCAGCCAAGATGGGTGGCTCAGCCAACTGCTTCTTGAGGGCTTCAAAGGCTTTATCTGCATCATCACTCTAGACAAAATTGTCAGTCTTTTTCAGCATCTGATAAAGTGGAATTGCCTTCTCATGAAGGCGGCTTATGAACCGGCTTAAAGCAACAATACGACCCGCCATGCGCTGAACGTCATTGATATTAGCCAGCTTGCCAAGAGAAGTCAGCGCCTTGATTTTCTCTGGATTAGCGTCAATGACGCACTCAGACACCAGAAAACTGATCAACTTGCCTGCAGGAACTCCAAACACACATTTGGCCGGGTTAAGCATCATCTTATAAACCCGAAGATTGTCAACGGTTTCTTTGAGGTCGCCCAATAGTGTTTTCTTTTTCTGAGATTTAACCACAATATCACCAACATAAGCATGAACGTTGCGCCCAATCTGATTGTGGAAACAATTCTGGACATAGTGTTGATAAGTCGCCCCCACACTCTTAAGTCCAAATGGCATCGAGACATAGAAGAAAGCCCCAAAAGGTGTGATAAAGGCCGTCTTCTCCTGGTCCTCAACAACCATCTTAATCTGATGATAGCCGGAGTAAGCATCCAGGAAACACAAACCCTCACACCCAGCGGTGGAATCAATGATCTGATCAATGCGGGGGAGTGCGAACGTGTCTTTGGGAGAAGATTTGTTGAGATCTGTGTAATCAACACACATACGCCAAGTACAGTCTTCTTTAGAACAAGTACTGGATTGGCTAACCACTCATGATGAAAAACTTCCACGATGAACCCGGCAGCTAGGAGCCATGACACTTCTTCCCCAATAGCCTCGCGTATCTCATCATTAAAACGATGGAGGTATTAATGGACTAGTTTAATCTTAGGATCAACATTAAGGTGGTGCTCAGCAAATTCTCTCAGTACACCAGGCATGTCAGAAGGTTGCATGCAAAGATGTCCCGATTTTCACAGATGAACTCGATGAGCGCGCATTCCTATTTGGGATCCATGTCGGTCCCAATAGTGAACTACTGAGATGAGTCGTCGAGGACAAAATCAACTTGCTTCATGTCTTCGGCCGACTTAAACTTGAGGGGTGGGTTAGACTCTATGGTGGGCTTCTTTAGAGATGTCATATCAGTCAGGTCAACATTGGATGTGTAGAATTTCAACTCCTCCGTTGCGCAAGCCGACTCAGCATAAGTCGCGTCCCCTTCTTCACACTCACGAGCAATCTTTCTGTCCTCATTGACTGTGATAGTACCCTTCGACTTAGACATCTTGAGCTTGAGATACACATAGCAAGGCTGAGCCATGAAACGAGCATAAGTCGGCCGCCCGAACAAGGCATGATAAGGACTCTTGATCTTGACCACCTCAAATGTTAGAAACTATTTTCTGTAGTTGTGCTCATCGCCAAATGCAACCTCTAGCTTGATCCACCCGATAGGGTATGTAGATTTTCCAGGGACAATTCTGGGGAAAACGGTCGAAGAAGATGAGAGTTGCTTTTCTGACAAGTACATACGCCTGAAGGTGTCATAATATAAGATGTTGATGCTGCTTCCTCCATCCATCAGTACCTTTTTGAGCTTATATCCATCCACTTGAGGCACCACCACCAAAGGTAGGCCACCAGGGTTATCAACCCGTGGTGGGTGATCAGCCCTACTCCAAGTGACTGGTTGCTCTGACCAATTCAAATACTGGGGAACCGCTGACTCAACCAGATTAACAGCACGTTTCTGAACCTTGTTGTACCGCTTGCAGGTACTAGTGGTAAAGACATTATACTGCCCACTGTTTAACGGCTTAGGATTGCTCTGAAAACCTGTTTGATTAGCCTGACGCTGAGTACCTTGGACGGATTGTTGATTTCCACCATGATGACCAGACCCCTGATATCCATGTCATGAGCCTCCCAAGCCTTGATAACCCAGGTTTTGATAGTTATCCGATGAGCCGCCTCCTAGGAAATTTGAGCCGCCAACCCCTGGCTGCCCAGGGTTGCCACCACCACCACCCTGATGGTTCTGGTGGACTTGATTATGATAAGACTGATATGACAATTCTCCCGGGAATGACTCGCCGGTCTATCCAGGGTACTGTGCTTGGGACATGGACCTTTGAGGTCTTCCTCAAAATTGCGAGCTTTATTTGCATTGAATGGCCTCCAAAATTATTCCATATCTGGCTCTTATTACCAGTGTTAATATTGGCAATGAGATCCGAGCCGCCTTTTGGGTGTTTGCGTTTGCCACCATTGTTCCGATTTCCATGGTTACCATCATACCCGGAGTTGTTCTGCTGCTGTCCCTTGCCACCACCATTTTTCTTGCCTTTACCAGCCTTCTCGTCATCTGACGTTGGATCCTTGGTGGTATCTGACTCGGTGTATCTGGTAAGAACATCCATAGGACCTCCCATGTCCTGCACCATACGCTTGAGTCGCCCGAGCTTCTGGACCAAAGGATCAAAATGACAGTTTTTCTCCAGAATCAAAATGGCCTGGGCGGTTGATATGCCATCAAAAGTGTGAATAATATCTGCGACCCGACAGACTAGTGATGAGCTGACTCGCCCTTATGTTGTACACACTGCTGCAGGTCAACAATCGTCATTGGACGCTTGCAAGTCCCTTGAAAGTGCTTGATGAAACATTCCTTCAACTCTGCCCAAGTAT
The DNA here is from genome assembly GCA_963921465.1 of Triticum timopheevii. Lineage (NCBI taxonomy): Eukaryota > Viridiplantae > Streptophyta > Magnoliopsida > Poales > Poaceae > Triticum > Triticum timopheevii. The sequence goes on from OY997270.1 coordinate 115,948,410, forward strand.
TGATGGAATTCGAGGGCAAGTGTTTCAGCCAAGTACGAGCTGGTCCCTCCAGCATCATGGTCAATTACTTAGCACACACTGCGTCGCTGACATCCAGCATGTCCATAGCAACCTCGTAGCTCTCAATCCAAGCCGCTGGCTCGAGGCCGGGCGTGTAATTAGAGACCTTATGAGGGCCCTTAAAGTCCTTGGGCATACGCTAGTTGCATAGAGCCGACACTAGACACGGGATCCCTATGGTTCTAGTGCTTGATCCAACACCTTCTGAACCCAAGGGGGTCATGGGGGGCGACTGATGAGCTGGCTGAGCTGCCTCTGCCACCCGCCATGCTCGAGCTGTGTCGACAATTTCCTGAGCATCCAAAGCCCCCTGTCGGGGAGGATCACACTACTTCTCCTGTCTCCTCTGGGCGTTGCTATAGATGGCCGGTGACTCAGCATGTCGGCTCCTACTACGGCTTGGGTGTGGGGTGAAGTGGAGGCGTTGATGAATGTAGGAGTGGTTTTGTTGTTGTGCAACCACAATTTTCAACAGCGCAATGGCATGCAAAGCTTCCCTTTCTACTGGGGTGTTCCCTATGATTGGAAGTGTAGAAAGGTTGGTAGCCGTTGCTACCAAGTTATCAACAGGATTGGAAAAATGACCTGCCGGTGTTACAAAGTGATTTGGGGTCGTCCTAATGGGTGGCGGGTGTGGTGCTGCCTGACGATGCTAAGCTGGAGATAGCCCGCCATTGCCGTCTTGAGGTATGATCTGGGTCAATTGGGGTATGACTGGTTCCGCGGGGGTGCTCGTACCAGCGCCTGGTGCAGGCATGTTGAACGGACGTCTTCCCTCAAAACTAGGGGGCAAGCGAGTCTCATGAGGTCTCTTGTGAACTGCCTCAGAGGTGTGCTGACGGAGATCCGGGCGTCACGCCTCTGTCCTTAGGCCCTCTGTTTCAGTGTGGACCTCGGTTTGTAACTGCACAATGCGAGTACTCTCAGTGTTGATATCCTCCTGAGCTTTAGTCATCTGCTCACGGATTTTAGCTACCTCTGCATTGCACTCTTCCCGGTTCTATGTTGTTAAGGGCGAATCAAGAAGAGCCGTCAACGAGGCGACCAGCTCTAAGAGAACATGAGTTGGCAGCTTGACGGGACCGGACGCACTTGGAACAGTCGCTGATGCACCAGTGCCTCCCACATTACCTGTCACGGTTGAGTCAAGAGCCGGGGCGGTACCTGCCATATAGACGGTGGTCCAACGGGGCGACTCACGATCGACCGGGGCCAACTCATCAGTGGAACAACCCCCAAGCATGTCGTCGTACAAGGGGTGGATTGACTTTGTCTCCCCTACCAATGACTCGCCGTTGGAGTAAACCAGGGTGTCGCTGCCAAACGCTGAGTTATCTGCGAGATTGACACCCTGGGTGAAGCTAACAAAGACGTGGTTACGACTAGCTTGAACTCGGCTGGTTGCGTGTGTCGAGAGCTTAACGATGTCGGTGCAGACGTCCGGCTCGAGTCCTGACTCGCTAATCTTGCCGATGAAGACATGGATCTTGCCGAAGGGGACCCGGTACCCGTACTCGATAGAGTCAGCCTCGGGGCCCCACCCTGAGTCATTGATGTAGAGCTTGCCATGGTGACTCTTCGTCATGTGACCGATCGCGTATCCCTCGATCCCTGGGAGAGCTCCCTCCAAGAACTCAACACCACCGAGCTAGCCCGACGGTGGGCGCCAACTATCGTGGTTTTGTCACGGCAGATGTCCTCATGAAAGGACTTAGTCATGAAGCCATCGCCTAAAGGTGGTAGCTTGGACGGGTTTGATCCGAATCGAAAGACAAGGGTTTACCCAGGTTCGACCCCTCACCGCGGAGGTAAAAGCCTACGTCCTGCTTTGTGTGTTTATTGATGATGATGATCTCGATTACAAGGGTGTGACTTGGCTAACCTAGTACTCGATAACTTGTAACTTAGTCTTTCCACCTCAGGGGCTCCCCTTTATATACAGGTGGAGGTCCTGGGCTTACAATAGAGTCCAGGTCATACTATGATACGTGAACTAGCATATTTCCTAGTTGTCTTGTTTTCTAAGTAAGGAAGCTCCAGGCGACGACTTATACTTCTGGACCAAGAGCCACCGTCCTCAAGTACTGGGCCCTGAGTCGGCCCAATCCATGAGCCACACCACAGGCCTCTTAGATCTTGAATGTCACGACCCATCTTGAGTCTTGCTCATGAGTCTCCACTTGGATAACCCTGCACAACTAGGCGGGTCATATCGTGGGGTTATATCCCCAACAACTACGATGAGACTTTCTCACTAAGGGAGTCCTGGATTAGGGGGTCCTCGGACAGCTGGACTATATGCTTATGCCGGACTGTTGGACTATGAAGACACAAGATTGAAGACTTTGTCCCGTGTCCGGGTGGGACTCTCCTTTGCGTGGGAGGCAAGCTTGGCAATTCGGATATGTAGATTCCCTTCTCTGTAACCAACTTTGTGTAACCCTAGCCCCCTCCGGTGTCTATATAAACCGGAGGGTTTAGTCCATAGAACAACAACAATCTTTATCATAGGCTAGCTTCTAGGGTTTAGCCTCTATGATCTCGTGGTAGATCAACTCTTGTAATACTCATATCATCAAGATCAATCAAGCAGGAAGTAGGGTATTACCTCCATAGAGAGGGCTCGAACCTGGGTAAACATCGTGTCCCCCCCTCCTGTTACCATTAGCCTTAGACGCACAGTTTGGGACCCCCTACCCGAGATCTGCCGGTTTTGACACCGACATTGGTGCTTTCATTGAGAGTTCCACTGTGACGTCGAAAAAAGGTTTGATGGCTTGCCTTGTTATCAAGGACAACATCGGCTCCGAGGGAGCCCTGGCTTTAGGCCAAACCCTCCGACTAGGCGGCTTTGTCATGACCGCCCGTTCGGCCGCCGCGTCGATGATGACTTCTCGGGTCATCAAAAACAGCCTCCATGTCAGCTCGGAATACGCCAAGCGGATGAATCCAATAGAACTATCTTCCTTGAACGAGCTCTTGGATCGCGTCGCCGCCTTGGGAGTCACTACGGACTATGATCGGATTGGGCTTAAACCCGATCAAAGCGAGATTAACTCTCCTCCTGTCACCCATCAAATAGCAGTGGTGGAGGAGCAATGCAATGATTCTTCCTCTATTTTGAGGATGAACTATGTCCGGATTCCCGAGCTCTCCGAGCCGGATACCCGCTCGCGGGAGGACATGACCCAAACTCTGAACTTAGAATCGGACAGCGGGCCAAAAAAATTGGGCAACATCCCGGAACCCGAACTACCAAGTTCGGAAGTTCCTTAGCCTCTGGGTCTCGGATCAGGCCAGGGTTCGGACTTAAATCCACCCACCCACCCAGATACAAGCGATCTTTCCCACATTAGACAACAATCCCAAGAGACAGTACATCACTTTTGGGCCAGATTCCTCCTTGTAATGAGCAAGGTTAAGGATTGTCGCGAGGAAGATGCAATCTCATTCTTTTGCAAAAATTGCACGGACAAGGGAATCCTTAACACCATAAGTCGCCATGACATATCACACTTTGCTGACTTGGGGGCCATAGTACAGAAGTACTGTGCGATGGAAAACGCCTGGAAAACCCCGGCAAAATTCTGGGATCCTCCGGCCCTCACTAAACCCCCCTTCCGAACCAAAAGGGTGCACTCTCGCAAGTCACCCGATCCAATCGCAAAGAAACCAAAGCCCACTACAGGGCGTGGAACCGTATTGGAGGGATGGCTCAATAAGCCATGCAAAATTCACACCACACTGGATACCATACCAACACACAGCCTTAGAGCATGTTGGATACTTCGGCAGGTGGCCAAGAGCGGCGAGGATCTCTTCATTAACAATACAGCAGAGCATCATCCCGCAGAAAACAACAATACAGTGTTGACAGTCTTCAAGACTTTCGCCTCGAATAACAGATGCAAGAGAGCACTCCGTGGCCTCGCCAAAGTCTGCCATGTTGCAGCAATAAATCCTGGGAACGACACGGCTATAACCTTTAATGCCAGTGACGAACCTCAATTCCGAACAGTCCGAGCACCAGCTGCTTTGGTCCTTAGTCCAATTGTGCACGGCTTCCGGCTTACTAAAGTGCTCATGAACGGTGGCAGCGGATTAAACCTCATCTATGAGGAAACTCTCGACAAAATGGAAATAGACAAGAGCTGCATTGAGCAAAGCAGCACGACCTTCTGAGGGATTATCCCTAGTCAAGAGGCACGATGTGCGGGCAAAATCACACTCGATGTGGTATTCGGCACGCCAGAAAATTACAGGTCTGAAGAGATAACATTCCAAGTGGCCCCGTTTAGTAGTGGATACCACTCCCTTTTAGGGCGGGACGCATTCGCGAGCTTCCAAGCTATACCCCATTATGGGTACATGAAGCTCAAGATGCCCGGGCCCAACGGAATAATAACTCTAGCCAGTGATCCGGACATAGCACTTCGCGCCGAAAATAAAACCGCCGCCCTGGCCCTTGAGGCATTATCCGAAGCCCTCGCGGCCGAAGAATTAACCGCTTTATGCTCCACAGTGGACAGGTATGACGTGATCCTCGATAAGCGGTCCAAGTCCACCTCTTTCAAACCAGCGGACGAAATAGTAAAATTCCAAGTCCACCCAACGGACTCTACAAAAACAGCATCCATTGGGCCACAGCTAAACCCCACAATCGACGTCGCACTGCGGGTGTTCTTACGCGAGAATTGGGACATCTTCGCCTGGCACCCTTCAGATATGCCAGGGATCCCACGCAGGCTGGCCGAGCATAGCCTCAACATATTGAAGGAATACAAGCCGGTCAAACAGACACTACGGCACTTTTCAGAGCCTAAACGACAAGCTATGGGAGAGGAGCTAGCCAAGTTACTCGAAGCCGGATTCATCAGAGAAATAAAACACCCGGACTGGCTAGCAAACCTGGTGATGGTACCAAAGAAGGATAAATCCTGGCGCCTATGTGTCGACTTCAAGGACCTCAATAAGGCTTGCCCCAAGGATCCCTTCCCTCTCCCCCGCATCGATCAAATCATCGATGCTACCGCAGGACACGACTCATTGTGATTCCTTGACGCATACTCCAGATACCATCAAATCAAGATGGCGGAGTCTAATCAAGCCGCAACGGCATTCATCACCCCATACGGCCCTTTCTGTTTCAACACCATGCCTTTCAGGCTCAAAAACGCCGGTGCAACCTACCAACGCATGATTCAGACATTCTTGGAGAAACAAATCGGCAAAACAGTTGAGGCATACGTGGACAATGTGGTCATCAAGACCAGACACATCGAATCTTTAATAGACGACCTGAGGCTCACGTTAGACAACCTCTGAACATATGACATCAAGCTCAATCCAGAAAAATGTGTTTTCGGCGTTCCCGCCGGAAAGCTCCCGGGCTTCATCGTTTCCAACAGAGGAATTGAAGCAAACCCGGCTAAAATCCGAGCTTTGTCACAGTTGGCTACCCCAACAGACCTCAAGCAAATCCAGAAATTAACTGGATGCGTGGCTGCCTTAAGCCGCTTTATCTCCCGATTGGGAGAAAAGGCACTACCTCTTTATCGCCTTCTTCGATGCACCGAACACTTTGAGTGGACGGATGCGGCTATGGCCGGACTGGAAGAAATAAAGGCACTCTTGGCCAGCAACCCAATCATGGCTGCACCAAACATTGGCAAACCCATGCTGTTATATATAGCTGCAACACACCAAATTGTAAGCGTAGTGCTCGTCGTCGAACGAGAGGATGACGGACATAAGTTCCCGCTTCAAAAGCCGGTATACTATGTATCCGCTGTCCTCACACCATGCAAGTCACGGTACCCACATTATCAAAAGATAGCATGCGTGGTCTTCATGGCATCCCAGAAACTACGACACTACATTCAAGAGTGTTCAATCACGGTGGCCTTGGAAGTACCACTCAACGATATAATAAATAACCGCGATGCCACGGGTCGGATTGCTAAGTGGGCCATTGAGCTCCTCCCGTTCGACATTACATTTAAACCACGGTGAGCCATTAAATCGCAAGTACTGGCTGACTTTGTCACCGAATGGACAGAAGCCAAACTCCCTAAAGAGTACGGCACATACTCCAATTGGATCATGCACTTTGGCGGCTCTAAGATGCTGGCTGGTCTGCGAGAGGGCGTTGTCTTGACATCCCCAACCGGAGATACAGCCAAATACGTACTCCAAATACTATACACAAACTCCAACAATGCAGCCGAATACAAGGCTCTCTTGCACGGTCTTAGGATGGTGGTCTCAATGGGCATCCAACGCCTAGAAGTGCATGGGGATTCGAACCTTGCAATATCTCAAATAAATGGAGACTTCGACGCCAAGGACCCGAAAATGGCGGCTTATCGTAATGTCGTCCTCAAAATGTCAGCTCGATTCGAGGGGCTTGAATTTCATCATGTGGTTTGAGAAAACAATCAAGCGGCGGATATCCTTGCCCGCATCGGTGCTAAGCGTGACCCCGTCCCACCTAACATCTTCTTGGAAAGGCCGTTCAAGCCATTCATGGTGTGGCAAGGGGAGATCGACAATACTAGTCCGGATCCAACCACAAATCCAGATCCCGAACACACTGACATAATCGGAGGCTCCGCCACTCAAATAACACCTTCGGCCCATCTAATCATGGTTGTCATCGCCTCGTGGACCGAACCCTTCTTAGCCTACCTAAATAGGCAAGAACTCCCCGAGGACCAAAATGAGGCACGTTGCATTGCGCGGCGCTCTAAATCCTACAAGGTCCATGAGGAAGAGCTTTATAAGAAAAGCGCTACCGGAGTACTTCAAAGATGTATCTCTGAAGAGGAAGGGCGGCAGCTCTAGGCCGAAATTCATGCTGGACTCGGCGGCCACCACGCCGCAGCTCGAGCCCTTGTAAGCAAGGCCTTCCGTACAGGTTTCTACTGGCCGACAGCCCGAGCAGATGCACAGGACCTCATCCAGCATTGCGTCGGTTGCCAGCTCTTCGCCAACCAAAGCCATATGCCGCCCACCGCTCTCCAAACAATCCCCATAACTTGGCCCTTTGTGGTCTGGGGGCTCGATATGGTCGGACCCCTTAAAGGAGGAAGCCATAAGAAAAAAATACATGTTGGTCATGGTGGATAAATTCACCAAATGGATAGAGGCCAAACTAGTTAAAACGACCGAATCCGAACCAGTGATAGACTTCATATCAGGGGTCATGCACCATTATGGTGTCCCCCATAGCATCATCACCGATAATGGCTCCAACTTCACAGCCGACGAGGTAAAAACTTGGTGCGGCAACATGGGCATTAAGCTCGATTGCGCCTCCGTCTATCACCCCCAAACAAACGGTCAAGTCGAACAAGAAAACGGTCTTATTATGAGCGGCATCAAACCCAGACTAGTGCGATCTTTGAAGGAATTAGACATGCACTGGGTCGAGGAACTTGACTCCGTACTATGGGGGCTGCGGACCATGCCAAATCGCACTACTGGATACACACCCTTCTTCATGGTGTACGTCGCAGAGGCGGTATTGCCCTGCGATATTATTCATGACTCACCTCGAGTGCGCATGTATGAAGAGAGAGAAGCCGAGCTTGATCGGCAGGACAGTTTAGATGTCCTAGAGGAAGAGCGCGACGTCGCAAAAGCCCGTTCCACATTCTATCAGCAACAGGCTCGCAGGTATCAAAGCAGAGAAGTACGGGCCAAAACTTATAACGTTGGCAAACTCGTTCTACGCCTACCGGAGAAGAAAAAGGACAAGCTCAAGCCCAAGTGGGAGGGTCCCTTCATCGTTGATAAAGTTCTCACCGAAGGGGCGTACCGCCTGCGTGATGCATCAGATAATCGACTCGAGCCGAACCCATGGAACGCGGCCAGACTCCGAAGATTCTACGCCTAGCGCCGAACTCTGTGTTCGTCTCCTTCCTTCCGCCTTTTTTAGTTATATCCTCTCCCTTTCTTTTTTATGGCTCTAAGGCTTTAAGTGTGACTCGACTACACACTCTTGACGCGCTAAATCCTCAAGTATGCGCACTCACTATACCTGGGGGCTTCTTATACAGAAGCTTAATATAATTATCTCCCAGGCATCACGCCCACTGCATATGTGTCGCTTTCCCATATGTACCTTTTCTTCATCATTATATGCATCGATATGACTTAAGTTTTGGCCAAGTTGGGTTTCCTGGCTCCTGTGTTTATGCCCTACGTTCCCGTTAGATCGGCTAGGGCATAAGGGGAGCACCTCTTCGATTGTTACTGCCGGGTACTCTGGACGTGTACCTCAGACTGGGTGAAGCCGAAAGCTAGTGTTCTTAAGGGAATATTTGGTCCGTGAACTAAAGATGTTTTTACCTATTACAATACAAACCCCCAGATGTTGCATATACTGTGTTTGTGCTTGTAGTTCGGACATGCACATTAATGCATGTGTACCTGTAACGCCCTCGATGCGGCTATATCTCCCATGTGTCGAAGCACGACTTAGAGGCATAACCGCATTGAAAGCAATGTCGCAAGTGAGGTAATCTTCGCACAACCCATGTAATACAAAAGGGAAAAGATACATAGTTGGCTTACAGTCGCCACTACACACAATACATAAATAAACATCCATCATTCAGTTTACACTCAAGGTCCGACTACGGAACCAAAATAAAAGAAGACTACCCCAAAATGCAACACAGATCCCCGATCGTCCCAACTGGGCTCCACTACTGATCGTCTGGAAAAGAAACATAGTAACGACCAAGGGTCTCATCAAACTCCCACTTCAGCTCAGCTGCGCCCTCTGCGCTGGTATCATCGGTACCTGCATCTGTTTTGGTAGAATCTGTGAGTCACGGAGACTTAGCAATCTCACACCCGCGAGATGAAGACTATTTAAGCTTAAGGGAAGGGGTGGTGTAATGAGGTGGAGCTGCAGCAAGCGACTAGCATATATGGTGGCTACATCGCAAAAGAGAGCGAGAAGAGAAGCAAGGCACGGTTGTGAAGCTAGTAGCGATCAAGAAGTGATCCTGAAAAACTTACATCAAACATAACTCCAACACCGTGTCCACTTCACGGACTCCGCCGAGAAGAGACCATCACGGTTACACACGCGGTTGATGTATTTTAATTAAGGTCAACTTCGGGTTTTCTACAACCGGACATTAACAAATTCCCATCTGCCTCATAACCGCGGGCACGGCTTTCGAAAGATAATACCCTGCAGGGGTGTCCCAACTTAGCCCATCACAAGCTCTCACGGTCAATGAAGGATAAACCTTCTCCCGGGAAGACCCGATCAGTCTCGGAATCCCGGTTCGCACGACATTTCGACAATGGTAAAACAAGACCAGCAAAGCCGCCCGATTGTGCCGACAAATCCCGATAGGAGCTGCACATATCTCGTTCTCAGGGCACATCCGGGTGAACACTACGTACGGCAACTGAGGATACCCCAAGTTGCCTCAGGGCGGCACCGCAAGTGGCTCTAGTTTGGACCAACACTCAGAGGAGCATTGGCCCGGGGGGTTAAATAAAGATGACCCTCGGGCTCGCAAAAACCCAAGGGAAAAAGGCTTAGGTGGCAAATGGTAAAACCAAGGTTGGGCCTTGCTGGAGGAGTTTTATTCAAAGCGAACTGTCACGGGGGTCCCATAAATCACCCAACCGCATAAGGAACGCAAAATCAAGGAACATAACACCGGTATGACGGAAACTAGGGTGGCAAGAGTGGAACAAAACACCAGGCCTAAGGCCGAGCCTTCCACCCTTTACCAAGTATATAAGGTGCATTAATTAAACAGGATATATTGTGATATCCCAAAATATCCATGTTCCGACCAGGAACAAACTTCATCTTCACCTGCAACTAGCAACGCTATAAGAGGGGCTGAGCAAAAGCGGTGACATAGCCAAACAACGGTTTGCTAGGAAAGGATGGTTAGAGGTTTGACATGGCAATATGGGTGGCATGATATAGCAAGTGGTAGGTAACGTAGCATAGGCATAGCAAAAGAGCGAGCATCTAGCAAGCAAAGATAGAAGTGATTTCGAGGGTATGGTCATCTTGCCTGCAAGGTTCTCAGAGTTGTCGAAGGCTTGATCCTCGTAAGCGTTCTCAACAAGTTCCTCGTTTAGTACTCGTCTCCTGGCTCTACCCAAAGCAAGAACACAAGCAATGGAACAACAATCAAACAAGGAGCAATGCACAAGCAATATGAGGCAATACATGACATGCTATGCGAGATGTGATATGCAATGCATATGTGGGCTCCGGAAAGGAAAATGATGAACAAGGCATCAACTTGGCAATCCAAGTATGCCGCTGGAAAGAGGAGATGATTTCAGTTGAAATCGATATAAAGATCACCGGAAACGGATGCACGGTTTGCAAATGACAAGCAAAACAAGAATGACGCGAATCTGCGTTTAACAGCACGATGCTACATAGCATGCAACAAGAAACTATGCTACAGCACCCCAACATAAAAACAAAGCATATGGCAGTGATCTACAGGAGATGCTTAACAAAAGAGGAACACTGAGCTACGGCTAAAACACATCAGAACTGGTTCAAACAAGCATGGTGAAAGTGCAAAAAAATATCAGGTTCACAGACTTAGTGAAAACACTAATATGCCAAAAATTAACATCAGGAAGGCATGTTTAGAGCAAGCAAACAACAAGCTACAGGAACTTATAATAGCAAAACAAGACATGGCAGGAATCTACTCAAAGCATAGATCAAAAGTCCCTTACTGACCATAAGCCAAAAGGACCATAAGAAATGATGGCACCCATGTAAACATAGCAAGTTTCATTACAGATCTCAGACTTGACAGAAAAACTAGACATGGCAAAAATAGATAACAAGTAGGCATGTTCGTGAGCTCGATGCACTCACTACAGAGCATCTCATGATAAACTAAGCATACTCCCATCAAGAAGACATGGCATAGAAGCTATACATGGCAAGAACAACATCATAGCATACAGGGATCAACTACAACAACCTTGTGAAAATTGAATATCATGTAAACAATCTGCCAGGAAACATTTTGAAGCAAAAGTAGAGCACGAAAATGACATGCTAGACTACTCCATAAATGCCAACAAAGGCATGGATGGATAGAGCACATCCATATGTTCAAAACACCCTTACTGATCATGCTCAGAAGAGGCATAGATCTCTCTGTAACAACATGAACACATGGCATAAAAATAACAGCAGGACATGACTTAGTGAAATTACTAAGTTCCTGAAATTAACAACATTATCATCCCTAGTTTGCATGCTTGTGCTAGTCACCACATTGATCACAAAAATACATGGCATACACCCCTGGAAAGATAGCATGGCATAGATCAAAACATATGTAGGGCTCAAGTTCATAAGGTGCACACATTAATCATGGCAAAAATAACAAAAGTGCATGTTCTGTTAAGAAACAGAAACTAACATCACATAGCCCTCTTCTAACAGCATTTCGGGCATCAAGATGAGCTCAAATGTAAATGGTGCAATGAGATGAAATGATGTACTCATCGAGACGAACAATTTGATATGCTACACGCCCAAAACGGAGCCACGAGTGCGAAGATGTGATGCAATGAAGATGCAATGATTTTTACTGCAGATCTCAGGACAGTGAAAAAAAAAACAGGGGGAGAGAGTCAACCCTAGCACCGGATCCGATCTGGCCGGATCGAGGCGCGGAAGCCGAGGTCGCCGGAGACGAAGCTCGCCGGAGGGAGGAGAGGCCAGGGCGGAGGAGGTCCGGCAGAGGGGCGGCGGGGCGCGGCGCCGGAGCTCCGCGGCTGTGGCGAGCCGAGGCGGCGGCGCCGGAGCTCCGCGGCTACGGCGAGCCGAGGCGGCGGCGGGAGGCGGCCGGCGGCGTGGCGCGGGAGCGGTCGGTGGCGGAGGCGGTCGGCGGCGGGGCGGCGCGGCCGGGCGCGGCGGCGGCGGCGAACGGGCCGCGGGGGCCCCGCACGGGCCTCGCGGGCCCGCGGGGTCGGCGGCGATGTGGGGCGCGGGCTGCCCACGTGGCGGCGCCCAATTCGTCCGGCGGCGCGGGCGGACATGTCCGGCCGCCCGGATTTCGTCCGGCGGCGCGAGGGGAGCGGGGAGACTAGGGTTTCATCCAGAAATTTGGGGGAGTGCACATATTTATAGGTAGAGGGAGCTAGGAGTGTCCAAATGAGGTGTGGTTTTCGCCCACACGATCGTGATCCGACGACGGAGAGCATGGAAGTGACTTAGATGGGTTATTGGGCTGTTTTGGAGGGGTGTTGGGCTGCAACTTAAAAGAGGCCTTTGCGAGAGTGCGGTTAACCGTTGGAGTATCAAACGAGCTCCAAATGACCCGAAACTTGACAGGTGGTCTACCGGTGCTATACCAGGGCCACTTGGCAAGGCTCGGTCCATTCCGAGAGTGTTCAACACCCACTCGCGACAAAGAGACAAGAGGGGTGCGCCGGTGCATGTGGGAGCGTCGGAATGCAAAACGGACAACGGGGAAAATGCTCGGATGCATGAGACGAACACGTATGCAAATGAGGTGCACATGATGACATGATATGAAATGCATGACATGAACAAAATGCAAAACAAAAGACAAAACCCAACCACGGAGGGAATATCATAGCACATAGCCGAAAATGGCAAGAGTCGGAGTTACAAATATGGAAAGTTACATCCGGGGTGTTACAACACTCCACCACTACAAGAGGATCTCGTCCCGAGATCTAGGACTGAAAGAACTCCGGATATTCGGAACGGAGGTGATCCTCGCGCTCCCAGGTGGCTTCTCGGTCGGAATGGTGTGACCACTTCACTTTCAGGAATTTGATTGACTTGTTGCGAGTCTTGCGCTCGATTTTTCAAGAATAGCAACGGGGTGCTCAAGATAAGAGAGATCTTCTTGGAGGTCAATTTCTTCAAAGTTGATAGTGCGTTCAGGAATCTTGAAGCACTTGCGAAGCTGCGACACGTGAAACACATCGTGCACGTTTGCAAAGTTGGAAGGAAGCTCAAGTTGATAGGCGAGATCGCCTCTTTTGCCAATGATCTTGAAAGGACCCACGTATCTAGGGGCAAGCTTCCCTTTGATACCGAAGTGACGAGTGCCTTTCATTGGAGAGATGCGGAGGTAGACATGGTCTCCAATTTCAAAAGCCACATCACGGTGCTTGTCATCATAATAGCCCTTCTGGCGCGATTGCGCGGCTTTGAGATTCTCACGAATGACTTTGCACATTTCTTCGGCTTCTGTGATCAAGTCGTTGCCAAGAAGTTGGCGTTCACCTATCTCGGACCAATTGAGAGGAGTACGACACTTTCTGCCATAGATAATTTCAGATGGGGCCTTGCCCGAACTCGCTTGGAAGCTGTTGTTGTAGGAGAACTCGGCATATGGAAGACAATCTTCCCACTTCATGCCAAAGGAAAATGACACAAGCCCTGAGCATGTCTTCAAGGATTTGATTGACTCGCTCGACTTGACCACTTGTTTGAGGATGGAAAGCTGTGCTGAAACGAATGTTGGTGCCCATGGCCTTCTGAAAGGAGTCCCAAAACTTAGAAGTGAAGATGCTTCCACGGTCTGAAGAGATCAATTGTGGAATACCATGCAAGGAGACAATTCTGGAGGTGTATAGCTCTGCCAGCTGAGCTGCTGTGATAGATTCTTTGATAGGAAGAAAATGAGCCACTTTAGTAAGCTTGTCAATGACAACGAAGATCGCATCATTTCCACATTTGGACTTAGGAAATCCAGTCACGAAGTCCATCTCGATATGATCAAACTTCCATTCTGGAATAGCAAGAGGTTGAAGGAGACCAGCTGGTCTTTGGTGTTCTACTTTCACCCTTCTACAGACATCACATTCATTCACGAATTGAGCAATTTCTCGCTTCATTCGAGTCCACCAATACGACTGCTTGAGGTCATGGTACATCTTCGTACTTCCAGGATGAATGGATAGAAGAGAATTGTGTGCCTCATTCATGATGACTTTTCTCAGATCGCCTTTGGGAACCACAATTCGATCCTCGAAGAAAAGAGTATCTTTGTCATCCAAGCGATAGCACTTGTATTTGGAAATGCCCTTGTCGATACCACGTTTCACCTTCTTCACCATGGTATCCAGGAGTTGTGCCTCACGAATTTGATCTTCCAAAGTAGGAGAGACTATGAGGTTGGCAAGAAAGCCTTGAGGAACAACTTCAAGATTCAGCTTGCGGAAAGCTTCACAAAGATCCGGTTGGAAGGGCTTGAGAATTAGACTGTTGCAATAAGCCTTTCTGCTCAGAGCATCTGCAATCACATTCGCCTTTCCAGGAGTATATTCAATACTTGCATTGTACTCTTGAATCATTTCGACCCATCGAGTTTGCCTGAGGTTGAGGTTGGGTTGAGTGAAGATATACTTGAGACTCTTGTGATCGGTGAAAATGTCCACTTTCCTTCCCAACAAGAGATGTCTCCATGTTATCAATGCATGGACAACTGCCGCCAACTCGAGATCATGAGTGGGGTAGTTCTTTTCGTTGGGCTTCAACTGACGAGAGGTATAGGCCACAACTTTCTTCTCTTGCATTAACACAGCACCGAGACCTTGAAGAGAAGCATCACAGAATACTTCGAATGGCTTGGATTCATCAGGAGGAGTCCAGATAGGAGCTGTGACGAGTTTCTCTTTGAGGGTGTTGAAAGCAACGTCACACTCAGGCGTCCAGACATACTTGACATGCTTCTGGAGGAGGTTGGAAAGAGGCTTTGCAATCTGAGAGAAATTCTCAATGAATCTTCGACAATAGCTTGCAAGCCCAAGAAAACTGCGGAGCTGCTTGACATTCTGAGGAGGTTCCCAATTCACAATTGAAGACACCTTCTCGGGATTAACAGCGATGCCCTTGGCGGAGATGATGTGACCAAGATAAAGAACTTCATCAAGCCAGAACTCACATTTGGAAAACTTCGCATAGAATTGATGCTCTCTGAGCTTGTCGAGCACCAAACGCAAATGTTTGGCATGATCCTGCTTGTTCTTGGAGAAGACCAAAATATCATCGAGATACACCAAGACGAAATCATTGGTGTAGGGGTTGAAGATAAAGTTCATCATTCGAGAGAATGTTGGAGGAGCATTGACAAGGCCGAAAGACATGACAGTATATTCATAAGAACCATGGCTTGTTCTGAATGCTGTCTTGGGAATATCTTGTTCACGAATGCGAATCTGATGATAACCCATCCGAAGGTCAAGCTTGGAGAATACTTCAGCACCTTTGAGTTGCTCGAATAGCTCATTGATGTTGGGAAGTGGATACTTGTTCTTGATTGTCTTCTTGTTCAATGGACGGTAATCGACGCAAAGTCGGTCCATGCCATCCTTCTTCTGGACAAAAAGAACTCCACATCCCCATGGAGATGAACTCGGTCTGATCAAACCCAGACGCTCTTGTTCATCGAGCTGTTTCTTCAATTCCTTCAGCTCCTTGGGTCCAAGCTTGTAAGGACGCTTGCAAACGGGTTCAGTGCCAGGCTCAAGATCGATAACGAATTCGACTAGCCGATGAGGAGACATACCCGGAAGCTCTTCTGGAAAGACATCTTGGTACTCACAAACGGCTGGAATCTGAGAGATAGCATCCAACTCGCCCTTCTCATTGAGAGAAAACAACCGAATGGTTTCGTCACGAGCGGCATAGATGATAACATCCTCAGAAGGGTGTGTCAATTGAATTTCCCTGGCAGCACAATCAAGCTGAGCCTTGTGCTGAGAAGGCCAGTCCATCCCGAGAATTAGATCAATATCAGAGTCGCCAAGAACCATTGGAGAAGATAGAAATCTATAGTCGCCCATCTTGATAGAAACATCCGGGACACAATTATTAGATGTCATTTGCTTACCCGGGGACACAATCTTCAACGGGATAGGAATCTTTTCCGTCACAAACTCATGCTTGGCAACAAAAGGTCTTGAAATGAAAGAAAGCGATGCACCAGTATCAAATAAGACTTTTGCAGGAATAGAGTTAACTGGAAGGTTACCCATGATCACATCTGAAGAATCCTCTGCTTGAGCTGCATTCATCATATTCACCTTTGCATGCTTTGGATTATGCTTGACCACTGCATTGCTTGAAGACCTCACAGGAGGAGGAGGAGGAAGGCGCCTTTGGTTGAAGCATTTGTTCGCATAGTGACCCTTCTGCTGGCACTTGTTGCAGGTCACCTCTGAGAGCGGACGGTGATAAGGAGCATTTGACCTTGGAGCTTGAGGCTGAGACTTGTTCTGGTAGCTTGGGTTGGGTGGGTGGGAAGATCCACGACCACCTGAGTTCTTCTGTTGATAAGGCTGACGGAACGGAGGAGGAGGAAGGTAGAACTTTTGCTGCTTAGCTACGCCTTGAGAGGAAGAAGAAGACTGAACTGCATCCCCGATTCTCTTCTTTGAAGCCTCACACTTGAGCTGAGCACCTTCTTGCTTGAGTGCCATATTGTAGAATTGATCAAACTGAGTAGGCTCAACAAGAACGAGAGCTAACTGCAGATCCTCTCTAAGGCCACCTCTGAATTGTTAGATCATACTCTTTTCATCAGGAACATCTTGTTTAGCGAAGCGATCAAGTTTCTGAAACTGCATGTTGTATTCGTACACTGACATGTTGCCTTGCTTGAGATTGCGGAACTCCTCACGCTTGCTCTCAACAACACTGGTAGGAATGTGGTGAGCTTTAAAGTCCCGACAGAAATCAGTCCAAGTAATCACTCGACCTCCTCTGGAATCCTTGTATTGCTGGAACCAATCAGCTGCTTGATCCTTGAGCTGAAAAGACGCGAACTTGATGTAGTCCTCAGGCCTGACATTGCTACATTCAAAATGCTTGTTGATATCCACGAGCCAATCGTCGGCGTCTGTGGCCTCGGCACAGTAGCTGAAAGACTTTGGCTGATTTGCAAGGAACTGGTTGAGGGTAGGAAACTGAGGCTGATGGTAGAACTGCCCTTGACCTTGATTCCCTTGGTTGCCTTGGCCTTGGTTACGCTATTGCATCAGCTGAATCAACAACTGAGCGTTGGCGTTAGTGGTTGCCATCAGAGTTTGCCATGCCTCCAGAGGCGGAGGTGGAGGTGGAGGGTTCGCCTGACTCCCATCACTGCGTTCCGGATTCTGACGCGTTGGCGGAGCCATCCTGAAGAGGGTGACATGCGTTAGCATCTTGATTGACAGATAGACAAGTTGAATCAATGGATAGAAATTGCAACATATAGTCTTCACAATAAACATTCGAACAGGGATGAACGAATGAATTCGAAAGTAAACATCACGTCCATTAAGGTGAGAAGCCACTTGATAAGAGATTGATGAATGAAAATAAAAACAAGGTATGAATGGAACAAATAAGTGGTAAGGATTACCCAATCACAAACCAAATATCTGCGGGAAGAAGTGCTAGAGCTACTTGAATCCCACCTATAAACTCCTGAAATTTTCTGGTTATGCAATCAGGTGTTGGGGATACAGGGGAAGCAATATATCTCACCCAAACTAACAATCCCTACATCCATCTGTATCCATCCATCAACACATAACCAACAAACCTTCGGAAATCGTGTACCTCAACCTTCGAAAAGCATCCGTTATACGAGTCATGGCAATACTCCCGTACTCACCTCAGTACTGGGTTATCGGGGTTATCTCACCAACAACTGCATAAAAGAGATTTTCGATGTCGGCGTACTAAACTCAGGTATTCCAGAACTGCAACAATAAAATTATGACGACAACACCTCAGAGCTCAACTCCCCGGGACACTTCCACTAAACCCCTGACAGGAGGCACCAAGACAATGTTCTCATCATAAAACCATCGGAACGATTCCAAGATACCCGCGTGATCCTAAAAATTTTTTTTAGAGAAATTTGAGGAGAGGAAAGTCAAAACTTCTATATCAGGAGACCTCACCAGAGCGACGAAGGGACTGAGGAGTAAAAAGAATTCCTAACTCTCCGATATATATAATCTTAAATGACTCAAAACATTTTTCTAGACACAACTCGGCCGCTAAAAACGATCAAGCAGTGGGGCTCCTAAGGTCGGGGAAGGCTCTGATTACCAACTTGTAACGCCCTCGATGCGGCTATATCTCCCACGTGTCGAAGCACGACTTAGAGGCATAACCGCATTGAAAGCAATGTCGCAAGTGAGGTAATCTTCGCACAACCCATGTAATACATAAGGGAAAAGATACATAGTTGGCTTACAGTCGCCACTTCACACAATACATAAATAAACATCCATCATTCAGTTTACACTCAAGGTCCGACTACGGAACCAAAATAAAAGAAGACTACCCCAAAATGCAACACAGATCCCCAATCGTCCCAACTGGGCTCCACTACTGATCGTCTGGAAAAGAAACATAGTAACGACCAAGGGTCTCATCAAACTCCCACTTCAGCTCAGCTGCGCCCTCTGCGCTGGTATCATCGGTACCTGCATCTGTTTTGGTAGAATCTGTGAGTCACGGGGACTCAGCAATCTCACACCCGCGAGATCAAGACTATTTAAGCTTAAGGGAAGGGGTGGTGTAATGAGGTGGAGCTGCAGCAAGCGACTAGCATATATGGTGGCTACATCGCAAAAGAGAGCGAGAAGAGAAGCAAGGCACGGTTGTGAAGCTAGTAGCGATCAAGAAGTGATCCTGAAACTAGTTACGTCAAACATAACTCCAACACCGTGTCCACTTCCCGGACTCCGCCGAGAAGAGACCATCACGGTTACAAACGCGGTTGATGTATTTTAATTAAGGTCAACTTCGGGTTTTCTACAACCGGACATTAACAAATTCCCATCTGCCTCATAACCGCGGGCACGGCTTTCGAAAGATAATACCCTGCAGGGGTGTCCCAACTTAGCCCATCACAAGCTCTCACGGTCAACGAAGGATAAACCTTCTCCCGGGAAGACCCGATCAGTCTCGGAATCCCGGTTCGCATGACATTTCGACAATGGTAAAACAAGACCAGCAAAGCCGCTCGATTGTGCCGACAAATCCCGATAGGAGCTACACATATCTCGTTCTCAGGGCACATCCGGATGAACACTACGTACGGCAACCGAGGATACCCCAAGTTGCCTCAGGGCGGCACCGCAAGTGGCTCTAGTTTGGACCAACACTCAGAGGAGCATTGGCCCGAGGGGTTAAATAAAGATGACCCTCGGGCTCGCGAAAACCCAAGGGAAAAAGGCTTAGGTGGCAAATGGTAAAACCAAGGTTGGGCCTTGCTGGAGGAGTTTTATTCAAAGCGAACTGTCACGGGGGTCCCATAAATCACCCAACCGCGTAAGGAACGCAAAATCAAGGAACATAACACCGGTATGACGGAAACTAGGGTGGCAAGAGTGGAACAAAACACCAGGCCTAAGGCCGAGCCTTCCACCCTTTACCAAGTATATAAGGTGCATTAATTAAACAGGAGATATTGTGATATCCCAAAATATCCATGTTCCGACCAGGAACAAACTTCATCTTCACCTGCAACTAGCAACGCTATAAGAGGGGCTGAGCAAAAGCGGTGACATAGCCAAACAACAGTTTGCTAGGAAAGGATGGTTAGAGGTTTGACATCGCAATATGGGTGGCGTGATATAGCAAGTGGTAGGTAACGTAGCATAGGCATAGCAAAAGAGCGAGCATCTAGCAAGCAAAGATAGAAGTGATTTCGAGGGTATGGTCATCTTGCCTGCAAGGTTCTCAGAGTTGTCGAAGGCTTGATCCTCGTAAGCGTTCTCAACAGGTTCCTCGTTCAGTACTCGTCTCCTGGCTCTATCCAAAGCAAGAACACAAGCAATGGAACAACAATCAAACAAGGAGCAATGCACAAGCAATATGATGCAATACATGACATGCTATGCGAGATGTGATATGCAATGCATATGTGGGCTCCGGAAAGGAAAATGATGAACAAGGCATCAACTTGGCAATCCAAGTATGCCGCTGGAAAGAGGAGATGATTTCAGTTGAAATCGATATAAAGATCACCGGAAACGGATGCACGGTTTGCAAATGACAAGCAAAACAAGAATGACGTGAATCTGCGTTTAACAGCACGATGCTACATAGCATGCAACAAGAAACTATGCTACAGCACCCCAACATAAAAACAAAGCATATGGCAGTGATCTACAGGAGATGCTTAACAAAAGAGGAACACTGAGCTACGGCTAAAACACATCAGAACTGGTTCAAACAAGCATGGTGAAAGTGCAAAAAAATATCAGGTTCACAGACTTAGTGAAAACACTAATATGCCAGAAATTAACATCAGGAAGGCATGTTTAGAGCAAGCAAACAACAAGCTACAGGAACTTATAATAGCAAAACAAGACATGGCAGGAATCTACTCAAAGCATAGATCAAAAGTCCCTTACTGACCATAAGCCAAAAGGACCATAAGAAATGATGGCACCCATGTAAACATAGCAAGTTTCATTACAGATCTCAGACTTGACAGAAAAACTAGACATGGCAAAAATAGATAACAAGTAGGCATGTTCGTGAGCTCGATGCACTCACTACAGAGCATCTCATGATAAACTAAGCATACTCCCATCAAGAAGACATGGCATAGAAGCTATACATGGCAAGAACAACATCATAGCATACAGGGATCAACTACAACAACCTTGTGAAAATTGAATATCATGTAAACAATCTGCCAGGAAACATTTTGAAGCAAAAGTAGAGCACGAAAATGACATGCTAGACTACTCCATAAATGCCAACAAAGGCATGGATGGATAGAGCACATCCATATGTTCAAAACACCCTTACTGATCATGCTCAGAAGAGGCATAGATCTCTCTGTAACAACATGAACACATGGCATAAAAATAACAGCAGGACATGACTTAGTGAAATTACTAAGTTCCTGAAATCAGCAACATTATCATCCCTAGTTTGCATGCTTGTGCTAGTCACCACATTGATCACAAAAATACATGGCATACACCCCTGGAAAGATAGCATGGCATAGATCAAAACATATGTAGGGCTCAAGTTCATAAGGTGCACACATTAATCATGGCAAAAATAACAAAAGTGCATGTTCTGTTAAGAAACAGAAACTAACATCACATAGCCCTCTTCTAACAGCATTTCGGGCATCAAGATGAGCTCAAATGTAAATGGTGCAATGAGATGAAATGATGTACTCATCGAGACGGACAATTTGATATGCTACACGCCCAAAACGGAGCCACGAGCGCGAAGATGTGATGCGATGAAGATGCAATGATTTTTACTACAGATCTCAGGACAGTGAAAAAAACAGGGGGAGAGAGTCAACCCTAGCACCGGATTCGATCTGGCCGGATTGAGGCGCGGAAGCCGAGGTCGCCGGAGACGGAGCTCGCCGGAGGGAGGAGAGGCCAGGGCGGAGGAGGTCCGGCAGAGGGGCGGCGGGGCGCGGCGCCGGAGCTCCGCGGCTGCGGCGAGCCGAGGCGGCGGCGCCGGAGCTCCGCGGCTGCGGCGAGCCGAGGCGGCGGCGGGAGGCGGTCGGCGGCGTGGCGCGGGAGCGGTCGGCGGCGGAGGCGGTCGGCGGCGGGGCGGCGCGGCCGGGCATGGAGGCGCGCGGCGGCGGCGGCGAACGGGCCGCGGGGGCCCCGCACGGGCCTCGCGGGCCCGCGGGGTCGGCGGTGATGTGGGGCGCAGGCTGCCCACGTGGCGGCGCCCGATTCGTCCGGCGGTGCGGGCGGACGTGTCCGGCCGCCCGGATTTCGTCCGGCGGCGCGAGGGGAGCGGGGAGACTAGGGTTTCGTCCGGAAATTCGGGGGAGTGCACATATTTATAGGTAGAGGGAGCTAGGAGTGTCCAAATGAGGTGTGGTTTTCGCCCACACGATCGTGATCTGACGACGGAGAGCATGGAAGTGACTTAGATGGGTTATTGGGCTGTTTTGGAGGGGTGTTGGTCTGCAACTTAAAAGAGGCCTTTGCGAGAGTGCGGTTAACCGTTGGAGTATCAAACGAGCTCCAAATGACCCGAAACTTGACAGGTGGTCTACCGGTGCTATACCAAGGCCATTTGGCAAGGCTCGGTCCATTCCGAGAATGTTCAACACCCACTCACGACAAAGAGACAAGAGGGGTGCGCCGGTGCATGTGGGAGCGTCGGAATGCAAAACGGACAACGGGGAAAATGCTCGGATGCATGAGACGAACACGTATGCAAATGAGGTGCACATGATGACATGATATGAAATGCATGACATGAACAAAATGCAAAACAAAAGACAAAACCCAACCACGGATGGAATATCATAGCACATAGCCGAAAATGGCAAGAGTCGGAGTTACAAATATGGAAAGTTACATCCTGGGTGTTACAGTACCCAGGGAAAGGAACCCTTAACGGAACTATTCTCCCTGGAATATGTTTCTTACTATCCATGTAATATAACATAGCTAGTTTGGTACTTTTCTGTTCAAGCAATTATGACCCCTACGCCTAGTTTCCACGCGTACCCCGGTTTACATAACTGAGCGGGTATTCGGAAACACTCCGGACTGTCGGGTCCGGAGGCTGAAGCGAAAATGTCCGCCACGACAAATGATTTACAATCTGACTAGGGACAAAATATGTCAATTGAACTACAGAGTCACTTAGACCCACATACTTCTTCTTCTTCTATGCCATCCAACAGGATGTCTAGCCTACAATCCTGTTGGGAATACTTTGTGGCTAATCCTACCTGGTCATATACCAGACTAACGGGAATCTCTTTCCCATCTGACCCTACAGGTCCGACTCGGGCCATGTGATTCGGATTGAGCTTGGTATACCGTGTTTTTACCATGGCCCAAGCTTCCCTCACACCTTGTCAATAGGCAGATATCTTCCATAATCAGAAGCGCCGCCGCGCTCCCTTGAGCAGATGTACAAGCTCCCCCATGCTTCCTGGCAGGGGGGCGGATGGACATAAGGCCTTGGCAACACCCTGCACCACCTGCCGAACTTGTTCGTGCAGTTGTGAAAGCTCTTGCAGAAGATCGCCTGAGGATCCGGGCATCTCCTCTTCGGGACGACCAGTCAGTATACCTATAGACATAACTCTGTTAGCCCATTTCTTCGCCAAACTATATAAAGGTTTGTTTGAGCACATACTAAAAATGCCGCGTTGAAGCCTCCTATTCTCGTTCACGGAGTCAGCTAGCTGGGCCCGAACATCTTTCAATTCCATGCCCAGCCGGGTATTGGCATCCTGGGGATCGTTTTTCTCTCGACCCGTGTAAGTACACGCTCGCCAGCCTCTAGTTGTCGTTGAGCTCTTTGTCCATCCTCTTGTAGGATCTCCGGATTCACTCCAGGATTGCCTGCAGAATCTATTGTTAGATCTGCAACGTGCCGAACACTAAATGGAACACGACATTACGTTTTTTCTCGATCAAGAGAAATATTACCAGATGAGGCCTTCTTGGGTTCCTCCATTTTGGCAGCTGCGGCCCTTAGCTGGGCTTTGCACTTCTCCAGCTCTTGAGACAGAAGGGTATTCTTCTCTGTAAGAACCTATTCATACAATGATCCTTAAATCAGTTGTACCAACTGTTTCAAGTCTCAGGGGCTACTGATATACATAATTATCAGATTTTGCTTACCCGTATATCCTTTAAATACTGGTCTGTGGCTCTAGCAAGCCCATCTTGATCAGCTCGGATTTATGCGTCTCCCGAGTTGAAGGCATTGAAAGCCTCTTCGGAAAAACTAGGGTCGCGGAGTGCGGCCCGCCAACGCCGATGATTCATAGCGCTCTCCACCTCGGAATTTGTAGCGGATATTCTATCCGAATCCTCCGTAGGAGGACCGTTCGGTGTCGTCCCCACGTTAGCCTCCACCCTTGAGGCCAGTTCTGGAATCCGGCTAGTAGAGACGTGACGGGCAGGATCCCTGGATACAGTCCGGCGAATGTTCTTTCTGCCAGGACACAGTGGATATTGTTATGTTTTAAGATAACAATCACAGAGCATGTTTTAAACCATACCTCTTCGCTGGCGGCTCGGCCATGTCTCTGCTGGCTTTCCTTTTCGGAAGCCTACCCGGTCTGGGCGCCCCTTGTTGGTGAGTCGCCGCGGGGTCGGCATGGCGCGCCGATGGCCTTCCCTGTATAGCACAATACATGTGCGGTGGGTAAGGTGGAAAGAGTGAATCCTTTTCGGAAGATAGGTCTCCTATTTTACTTACATGTGATGCAGGGAGGAGGCCGGGATAGTCGGCAATGATGGCCACCAAGGTGCCATCACAGCTTACCTGGTAAAACACCCTGTCGCCGAGCTCCACAAATATGTCCGGATCTTCTTCGAGTCCGGGGTCGAGGGCCCGGTTGTGGTCCTCTAGCTGTGGAGGCTGTCAGATTTCGGGTTCCAGCAGACCCTTGAGGTTCGAACACTGGGGTGCGCGTGGAGATTTCGCCCTCTACCTACCTGCTCCTCGCCGACTCGCTAGGATCTAAACAACAAAAGGAACAACACAAGAGACACAGAGTTTATACTGGTTCAGGCCACCATTGCGGTGTAATACCCAACTCCAGTGTGTGGTGTGGTGGATTGCCTCTTGGGCTGATGATGAACAATACAAGGAAGAACAGCCTCGCGAGGGTCTGTTCTTGGCTGGTGCGATGAACTGCTAGGAGGAGTTCAGTCGCCCTCTCTACTAGTTTTCTGGTGAGGATTCTGTTCTCCCAGATTCTCGATCCCCCTACCCTGGGGGGTGGCTAATCCTATTTATAGGCAAAGGCCCTGGGCCTCTTCCCAAATATTGAGCGGGAAGGGCGCAAACAATTGGCCATTTTGAAGGGGAACATCGGGTACACTTATCCTGACTAAAGTTGGTCCTCGCCTGTCAAAGGCTCTGGTGATGACGCCAGCTTGCACTCCATAATGACTTTCTTCCAGCAGTTGGGCTGGTCTTGGTCTTGTTGCACCGAAATGGATGCATTTGCTTGATGCTCTCGCCTGCGCTTGCTCCCTTTGCACCAAAGAGGAAAGGAGGACACTGCGCGGGCTAGCGCCCGACTGGCGCCCTTTGTCGTCATGGCTTGCATCATGGGCACCTCGTGATGTACCCCGCCTTGAACTCTCCGCCTCCTCGTGAGCCAGCCTGATGAGGCCGTGCCTGAGGAAGCTCCTTGTTGCCCGCCCCGCGAGGCTTGGCCCCTCGCGAGGGTCTTGAGCTTGTGTTGATGAAGATGGGTCGTGCTGGGCTCCCTTTTGAGCCACGCCGCAGGCCGCAGGCAGGCAAGTCTGGGGACCCCCGTTCCCAGAACGCCGACAATAGCCCCCGGGCCCAAGGCGCGCCCGGACTTGGCCGAGCAGAGAGGCGAA
The DNA here is from genome assembly GCA_963921465.1 of Triticum timopheevii. Classification (NCBI taxonomy): domain Eukaryota; kingdom Viridiplantae; phylum Streptophyta; class Magnoliopsida; order Poales; family Poaceae; genus Triticum; species Triticum timopheevii. Next base: position 115,973,847 of record OY997270.1, read on the forward strand.
AGGGCAAGTGTGAAGCGCCGCGGGCCCTAACAGCCTGCGGCCTTGGGTGCCGCGTGGCGGTTGATTGGACGTGGGCGGCACTGTTCCCCCATGCCTCCTTATTTTGTGCCATGCAAGGCGGACTCGTAGTCACACATAGCCGCTCCCCTTTTCGTCGCCCGAGCGCTCTCTACCCTTCCTCCTCTCGAACTCCAGCTTCCGCTCCTAATCCAATCTCGAACCTTCCCTCCCCTTCCGTTGCCATGGCTCCGACAAAGAAGGGAAGAGGGAAGAAGCCCATGCCGCCGCCTCGCTCACCGTCGGCGGCGGCCCCCGCCGTCGACCGGTCGATCATAATCAATCGAGAGGGCTTGGGCAAGGTCAGCTCGGCTCTGGCCACCATCTTCAACGAATGCGAGAGGACGACGGCCTGGCCCGCATCCCACTTCTCCATCGACAGGATAGTCACTGAGGTCCGGTATTTCGCCGACGCCCTGTGGGCGGGACTGGTTCCCCCCTTTACCATTTCTTCAATGTCCTGCTCTCCCACTACCAGATCCACATGATGCATCTGGGTCCTGAATCCATCACTCTTCTTGCGGTCTTCGCCTTCGTTTGTGAGGCGATGATGGGCATCCTTCCTTCGGTTGCCTTGCTGCGCCACTTCTTCTCTCTGCGCCTTGTCGACCCCACCCAATGCTTGGGTGCATGAGCTTCATTGCTGCACCTGAGACAGCGGCCTCAGGTATCAACTTCAGTCTTCCTCCATCCGCACCTGGGTTTCGCGAGCGGTGGCTGTATGTGGACGTAGGGGTGCCCAGCCCCCTACTATCGGAGCCATCTTCGCCTGTTGTCCCCAACTCAGGTTGGGGCCAAGAGACGCTCATGAGTTCCCGGCTTGTCTTCGTCTGGCGTCGCCTCGCGTTCTTGAGGGCGCTCGGCGTGACGGTGCCCAAGGTGGTGAAGGAGTTCCTGCTACGCCGTGTTGCCCCTCTCCAACGCCATTCTCACCAGATGTGGGCCTTCAGCGGGCGTGAGGATCGCATGCGGCTCCAGGAAGAGGACCTGACGCCTGAAGCGTTGAGGAAGGTGCTCTTGGTCTTGACTGGGGACCCCACCCCCGGCAGCATCCGGCAAGGGGGGGCCTTGTTGTACCTCTGCCCGAATAGAAACGACTTTGTGAATCAGATGCCCATCTTCGACGAATGGGGGCTACGCCCCGCTGGCCTCCAGGGGCCTCGCGAGAACCCAGTGGTGGTGGCCGCCCTTGCAGTCGGCCAGGGCGACTCTTCCTCAAGTGGCGGAGCAGGGAGGTATGAGCTGCCGGAGGACGAGGGTGCCCCTGCCGAGGTGACAGCGCTGGGCGGCGCTCATGAGGGAGCAACCCCTGAGACCCGTGTTGTGGCTGAGGGCGGCGAGCAGCCGCCCGCAGCACCTGCGGCTGGGGCCCCTGAGGCCCCAGCTACTCTTCTTGGTGAGGCGACCGACAGCGCGCATCAGGCAGACGCCCCTGACGCGCCTTGATGCTTCTTCCTTGTCGCAGGTTGACCCCTGCACTCAACTCCTGGGTCGCTTCCGCGTGGACTTTGAGGCCCTCCGGAAGAGAAGGGAGGCCCTGGGTGACGATTACCCTTGTCGTCTGCTGAAGCGTAGGAAGTACTTTGCCACCGATGAGTAAGCCTTCTCCCTTCCTGGCTCCTGATTCTTCTGTTGCTTTTCCTGATCCTTGCTTCGTAGGGCCCTTCCCGCCGAGCTCATGGAGATGACTGAGGAGCCATCCCCCTTGTCTCCGCCCTCTCCACTGTCTTCGATCGCTCCGAGCAGCAGAGCCCTTGTGGTGAGGCCGGTTGGAGAGACGAACCATCCTGAGGTGCATCGTGGCCCTGCGCGCCTCGCGACCTTCCTTCACGAGCCTTCTCATGGCATAGCCAGCCTGCCGTGGGCTTCGCGTCTAGTCGTGGACCGTGCTTGGCTGGGGTACTCCCTGCGCTCTTCACTTGGGGATGGACTGGCTCCAAGCCGGGCTTCCGGCGAGGCGTGCCCGGCTGCTGCAAGGGTGCCAGTCCCCAGCCCCCTGCCCGGAGGGGGAGTGCTGATCCGTGCCCCCCGGCGCTCGCTTGGGGCGGATGATGGTGTGGAAGACGTACTCGACCGCGCCCGGGAGCGCCGAGCTCTTCTCCAAGGGTTTCTTCGGAGGGCGGCTGACGCGGTGAGCCTGCTTGGTGAAGAGCTCGCTGATGAGGACGCGCGCCTTGAGGCCGAGGGCCTGCGCCTGGTTGCAGAGAGGCGCGAGCTGGAGGCGGCTGTCGCCCTCGCACGCTATCAGCGCGATCTTGATGATGAGGAGGCCAAGGCGTCGCTGGCGGCCTCTCGGGAGGTCCGTTCCCGAGCCGTCGAGGAGGCCCGGGAAGCTGACCGGCGGCAAGAGGCGATGGAGGAGCGGGCACGGGAACTCCTGGCCCGGTGCCGCTCACTGGAGGAGCAGGTGGAGCTGCACGAGGCGGCCCTCGCGTCGATGAAGGTGGCTTCAGGCGACCCAGCGGAGCTCTAGAAGCGTGAGGAGGCGCTGACGCTGGAAGCCGCTGAACGCGCACGCGAGTATGAACGCCTGGAGACAAGGGAGCGCTTGGTGATGCAGGCGGAGGATGATGTCGCTGCGCGGGAAGCCCGTGTCCTGGAGGAGGCCGGACGTTGGGTGGCGACGGCGCGCTTGAACCTCGAGCGTGAGTTCGAGGATAGGTTGGGGTTGATCCGGACCGAGGCTGAAGGTAGGACCACTGTCTTGAGGGTCAAGCTGGAGGAAGCGACGCGGCGGGTCGATGCTTTGCGGTCCGCACTTGAGGTGGCGCAGGGGGAGTCAACTACCTACCATGCCGAGGTGCTTCTCCTTCGCCAACGGGTGGACGAGGCTGAGGCCGTCGCGCGCCAGAATGCGGACGAGATACACCAGCGGCGTATCCTGGAGCATGAGCACGGCCCCATGCTCTCCACGCTTCGGGGGAGAGCTAACACAGCCTTGGGTAACATCTGCGAGGCGGCTGTAGGCGAGCCGCACGCAGTTAACTACGCCGGCAACCTTCAGTTCTTCACCGACGTGGTGACGCAGCTGGAGGCGCGGTCGGTCAGAGCCGACAGGTTGGTGGACGAGAGGAGTCGCGCCCTGCTCGGGCGCGCCTTTTCTCGCGTCTTCAGCCACCTCCGGAACATGGATCCCCACTTCGACTTCGACGCTGCCATCGCCCCAGTCCCCCAGGCCGTCCGGGACGACCTGGCACACTGGGTGGAAGACAACGTGGACGCTCTCGTCAGGGCCTTCGCTTCAGATAACGACGACGCGATCATGGCCACCAATGAGGGCGGCGTGGTGAACGGTCCTGACGCCGCTGATGGCAACGCAGAGGGCGATGGCGAGGCCAGCGACGCCAGCAACAGTTCGGGCGGTGCTCCTGAGGATGCATTGGGGGATTTATCCGACTGACCGCATATTGTTCCTGTCTCCTTACCCTGCATGGATAGAACTCAGGTTTTGGCCTGATGGTTGTAAGAGCATTTTGGGAGGAGGTGCCCCTCATGTAAAAATCATGTTCAGCGTACTAGTGGATGCTACATCACCCGTACGCCCGCGCCACGTGGTTGGCTAGGCGACGAGCCGGCTGGCTAGTTTACCTTTGTCCCGTGCGGGCCCTGCGATAGCTTGTGGGAGGTTGTGGTGTCTCGAGTGTCTCCTGATCGAACTCGTAGGATCTGCAGTGAAAAACTTCCTGAGAGGATACGACGGCGGTAGTCTGGGCTGCACGCAAGCTAGGCCAGACCCGGCTCGCGAGGGGCTCACGAGGGGCGGCAGCTGAGGCGAAGTTGTAACCAAAACGTGAGAGATTGCTCGAACGAGACTAAGCACCCCTTCCCCAAACACACGCAAATCTCAAATTCGAGTCCAACTTAAATCCAGCGGGGGAAAGCAACAACCAAGGGAAAAGCACTGAAAGCAAAAAAAGGCCGCATCCGGCACCTAGGCTAGTCTTGGACGTCTTCTCACCAGCGCGGAGCTAAGTGCTGCCACTGGGCGTGGGAGGGAGCCCCAGGGCCTGAGGCCGGCACCCCTGAGACTCCGGGGCGTGTACAGCCCCACTCATTATTACGTGAGAGTGTCACGGGGCGGCGAGCTTCACAGGCACTGGGCCTTCTTCACAGGTACTGTCCTTGCTTCATATCACCAGACGAGGGCCCCGCCTTGCGCCACACTCTAGTGCCATCAACGACGACTGGAAACCAGGACGCCGCCGATGGGGTAGAGAGGTCGCCAGCGGTTCCCCCGACGACCACGGGTCCTCTGCCAGGGGCAGGCCCTGAGGCACCTCCCCAGCAGAGGGCCTACCTCCTAAGAACGCCTTGCTCCGAACGCCGCGGTGGTGATGGGGTATCTCGGCCCCTCTCCTGCAGCCCCCGACGCCCTCCTCCTGAGGGGTAGGAGACCGCGGGAGCGGAGCAGTTTCTCGCTGCAGCGACCTGCACCTCCTACGATCCATGATTAGTGTATGCCTGCTCCTGAGGAATTAGTGGTACCCGATAATCGTCGCTTCCTGCATGGCCGGTGGGGCCGTCTCGGGGCTCCTGGAAGAGCTCAGCTTCTGGTGCCTCGTCCCCCCAGCTTGGGCTGAGGAGCGAGCCTTGTTCGCCCTCATGCGGGTGCCCTTGGTCCATCATGTGGGGCACGTATTCTTCTGGGGCCGCCATCCCAAAGGCCGCGCCATAGCATTCCGCGTGCCATGCAGCTCTGCTTGATGCGCCCACCTGGGGGTGGTGGCGCGGCGGCCCACTGGGGCCGTGGGTCACGATGAGTCCTTCGCTGGCTGGGGGCGGAGTCAGCGCTGCTGCTGGCCCGGTGCCGACAGCTTCGCTGGTGTTGGAGTAGCCTTGGAGCCCGCGAGCGCGCGTGGAGCCCCCGCGCGGGCCGCCCTGGGCCTGAGACAGGAGCTGAGTGCAGAAGGGGTGAGCCCCTGAGGTGGCAAAGCCCAGGAGCTCTGCCACCCGCTCTAGCAGCACGTCGCGGCCGCCTTCCATCAGCCTGCACTGCAGCAGCTCTCGGGCCACTATGAGCACGGCCCTTGAGTTCGCCTGCTCCCGGCGGGTGTACGGCATCATGGCCGCGGCGTGGTTGGAGGCCTGTAGGACCTTGAGAAGAGGTGTCTAGAGGGGGGTGATTAGACACTAAGTACCAAAGTTGCAGTTTTTAAGTTTCTTTAAGTTTAAGTGGAGTTTAGGCACAATTTCAACAATCACAATACATATCAAGCAAGCATGCAAAGAGTATATGAGCAGCGGAAAGTAAAGCATGCAACTTGCAAGAAAGTAAAGGGAAGGGTTTGGAGGATTCAAACGCAATTGGAGACACGGATGTTTTTGGCGTGGTTCCGATAGGTGGTGCTATCGTACATCCACGTTGATGGAGACTTCAACCCACGAAGGGTAACGGCTGCGCGAGTCCACGGAGGGCTCCACCCACGAAGGGTCCACGAAAAAGCAACCTTGTCTATCCCACCATGGCCGTCGCCCACAAAGGCTTGCCTCACTAGCGGTAGATCTTCACGAAGTAGGCGATCTCCTTGCCCTTACAAACTCCTTGGTTCAACTCCACAATCTTTTCGGAGGCTCCCAAGTGACACCTAGCCAATCTAGGAGACACCACTCTCCAAGAAGTAACAAATGGTGCATTGATGATGAACTCCTTGCTCGTGTGCTTCAAATGATAGTCTCCCCAACACTCAACTCTCTCCCAATGGGTTTGGATCTGTTGGAAAGAAGATTTGAGTGGAAAGCAACTTGGGGAAGGCTAGAGATCAAGATTCATATGGTAGGAATGGAATATCTTGGCCTCAACACATGAGTAGGTAGTTCTCTCTCAGAAAATGTATGCTGGAAGTGTAGGTTCAGTCTGATGGCTCTCTCCACGAATGAAGAGGAGATGGAGGGGTATATATAGCCTCCACACAAAATCTAACTGTTACACACAATCTTCCAAACTCGGTGGGACCGAATCGTTAAACTCGGTCAGACCGATTCAGCAAATAATGTGACCGTTAGGGTTTTCGGTGGGACTGAAATGCAACTCGGTGAGACCGATACGGTTAGGGTTAGGGCATAACGTAATCTCGGTAAGACTGATTACACAAACTCGGTGAGATCGATTTTGGTAATAAGCTTTCCAGAGAGTTGGTCACGCAAACTCGGTGGGACCGATTACTCGAACTTGGTGGAACCGATTTTGGTAATAAGTTTCCAGAGAGTTTGCATTGTAATCTCGGTAGTACCGATTGCTCAAACTCGGTGAGACCGATTTTGATAATGGGCATACACAGAGAGATTACAATCCCATCTCGGTGAGACAGAGATCCCTATCGGTAAGACCGATTTTCTTAGGGTTTGTGGCAGTGGCTATGACTTTTGGAATCGGTGGCGCCGGATAGGAAGTTTCGGTGTTTCCGATTTTGGCTTTGGGTTTAGGTCATTTGTGGATGTGGGAAGGTAGTTGAGGGTTTTGGAGCATATCACTAAGCACATGAAGCAAGAGGCTCATTAAGCAACACCTCATCCCTCCTTGATAGTATTGGCTTTTCCTATAGACTCAATGTGATCTTTGACCACTAAAATGTAAAATGAAGAGTCTTGAGCTTGAAGCCTGAGCCAATCCTTTGTCCTTAGCATCTTGAAGGAGTTCCCAAATCCTTTAGTCCATGCCACTCCATTGTTGAACGTGTCTGAAATATACTAGATAAAAGTGTTAGTCCAACAAGAGATATGTTGACATTAATTACCAAAACCACCTAGGGAGCACTTGTGCTTTCAATCTCCCCCTTTTTGGTAATTGATGGCAACATACATCAAAGCTTTAGATAAGGATATAAAGAATAGCAAGTAAAGCTTTGGAAAGACATGTAACAAACATAGACTCCCCCTACATGTATGCAATCATGTGAATATGAAATGTAAAGGCATGTGAGAGCATAAACATGATAGAGCAGGCAATGTGTTACATGTATCCTGGCCATATGCATCAGAGCAAAGAATGTTGAAGAAAATACCTTCATGCTCATGAGTCCTTCTTGCAAACAATATGTACATCAGCAAGAATTCCTCAAACACATGATTGTGATGCATATACTTACCTTGTAGTCTTGAGTTGTCTTAGGATGGAATGAACCTGTGTAAACAGGGTTAGATAACACAGATACATCCACTAGCCAGAGCAAACAGAAGAAACCACAAGAATACCAAGACTGGATGACATGTAAAGAGTGAGTACTAGGTACCACATTGGATTGGACATGTCCCCAAGAATAAAGATATGCAAGGAATTTAAATGATCTCTTTCCCTTAGATGTCTTGCTCCCCCTGAATCTAGCATGGGATACTGGGAGAAGATAGGGAACAGAAAATCAGAGCTTGAAAGAAAACAGAGCTGAAAGGTATGAATGATGATCAGAGTTGATGCATGCTAATGCAAATAATAAACACAACAGATCATATGAACATGTCTCTCCCCTCAAGAAGACATGTTGACATCTCTCCTCTCGAACACCAAGCATCTGGGATCCTTGAGAATTATTTTCTAGTTAAGTATTCTCTCCCTTGGAGATCTCTCTCTCCTTTTGAGGGTCTCTCCCCCTTAGGTCTCTCTCCCCCTTAAGAAGGAAGGTGATAAGCTTCGATGCTCTCTCTCTCTTCATATGATAAGCTTTGATGTTCTCTCTCTCTCCCCCTTTGACATCAATTTCCAAGAAGGGTCTTCTGGAATCTGTCGAATGGGTTTGGTCCTTGAGACACAGAACAAAGCAATGATAAAAATGTGATGCTTGTAGAGGACAAGATTCATTGAGTGGAGCTGGATCAGAAGAAACACAGAATTATGTGGCAAACTATTTTTCTTGTTATGAAGTCGGTGGCACTGAGTGATATGCTTCGGTCGTACCGAAAAGATTCGGTTGGTCTGAAAATAACAAATCGGTGAAATCGAGTTCATCGCGGAGAAAACACTTGTCACCTCAGCTCACTAAACTAGTAAGATCTCACAAAGATTTGCAAGGAATTTACTGAAAGATGGGCAATGAATAGGAATGCAGAAAATGCAGAGCAAACAAGAAGAAAGAAATCTAGATGAAGTTTTTTTTGAAAGGGGAAACAAATATGCATGAGACAAATGCAAAAACACAGAAAAGAACACAAATGAACTTCATCTAGAGATGGTCGGCGACAAAGTCACCTATGTTAGAGTATATTGACTTAGGAGTCAAGTGAGAGCACTTGATCATAGGTCATACTCATCGTTTAAGCTCAAAATGGGGTTGCCATTTTTCGTTTAAGCATCTTGATGTGTTCACATCTTGTCGAGTTGCTTTAGCTCATGACTTGGAGTAAAGCTTCTCTAAGATGGAATAACATACCTTGGTTGGTGGTGTTGTCCATGTAGTTGAACTTGTGTGGGTTGCTCAAGGTTGATGTAGATCATCAAGAGTTGGGAGCACCACTTGGAATTTGAGTCCATCTACCTACATGGGTTAGTTCTTGCAAGGAAGAGCACTTGTGTATCCAAAAATGACAATCATGAAGCTCAACATAGAATTTGTCAAAGGATATGTTTGAGAGGTTTCGTGCTTCCTTGTCTTCAACCACCATAGGTGTAGAGACTTGGTGATATAGAGATTGCTCAAGATATGAGTAGATTACAATCTCATGGAGTTTGATTCCACCAAGTACCTACATGGGTTAGATAACATGCAAGATACAAATATATCCAAGACATAAGATTTTCATCATAAGAGAAATATCAAGGATTAGTCATAAGCTCATGTCTTGCATGTATCCAATGGAGTTTCTACTCCAAGTTCGAAGCATCAATGATGTTCAATTCTCCTCTTAACCTGCAAAACACTTTCTCATCAAGAGGTTTAGTGAATATATCCGCTAATTGCTTTTCGGTGCGAACATGCTTAAGATGAATGTCACCCTTAGCAACGTGATCTCGAATGAAATAATGACGAACTTCAATATGCTTAGTTCAAGAATGTTGCACAGGATTATGACCAATTTTGATGGCACTTTCATTGTCACAAAGCAATGGAACATGTCTCACATATATCCCATAATCTTTAAGAGTTTGGGTCATCCAAAGTAATTGAGCACAACATGAACCAGCGACAATATATTCAGCTTCGGCAGTGGATAAGGATACCGAGTTTTGTTTCTTGGAGGACCAAGACACAAGAGATCTACCAAGAAATTGACAAGTACCCGAAGTGGACTTTCTATCAACCTTATCTCCGGCATAGTCCCAGTCGGAATAGCCAACAAGATCGAAAGAGGCCCTCTTAGGCTACCAAATGCCAAAGTTTGGTGTATGGATTAAGTATCTCACTATCCTTTTCATGGCCTTAAGATGACATTCCTTAGGAGCAGCTTGATACCGTGCACACATGCACACACTTAGCATGATATCGGGACGTGAAGCACATATATATAACAATGAACCGATCATAGAGCGATAAACCTTTTGGTCAACCGGTTCATCATCTTTGGTCAAGTCATTATGTCCACTAGTAGGCATGGGTGTAGACATACCTTTGCATTCTTGCATATTGAACTTCTTGAACAAGTCCTTGGTGTACTTTGTTTGAGAAACAAAGGTACCTTCCTTAGTTTGCTTGATTTGCAGCACAAGAAAGAATTTGAGTTCACTCATCATAGACATCTCAAACTTCTGCGACATTAGCTTCCCAAACTTTTCACTAAAATGAGGGTTAGTTGAACCAAATATGATATCATCAACATAAATTTGGCACACAAATAGTTCTCCATTAACCCTTTTAGTAAAAAGAGTAGAATCAATTTTCCCAATTTCAAACCCTTTTTCAATAAGAAACTTGGTCAAGCATTTATACCAAGCTCTAGGAGCTTGTTTAAGACCATACAGAGCTTTGTGAAGTTTGTAAACATGATTGGGTTTCTTAGGATTAACAAAGCCGGGAGGTTGCTTAACATAAACTTCCTCCTCTATTTCACCATTTAGAAAAGCACTTTTAATGTCCATTTGGTACAAGGTGATATCATGATGATTAGCATAGGCAAGTCAGATGCGAATGGACTCAAGTCTAGCAACGGGGGCGTAAGTCTCACCATAGTCCATACCTTCGACTTGTGTGTAGCCTTGGGCGACGAGACGTGCTTTGTTGCAAACTACTTGTCCATCTTCATCTTGCTTGTTGCGAAACACCCATTTGGTACCGATGACGTTGTGGTTGTTGTCGGGCTTCTCAACCAATGTACAAACTTGATTCCTCTCAAAGTTATGTAGCTCTTCATGCATGGCATTTATCCAATCCGGATCTTCCAATGCTTCTTCAACCTTCATAGGTTCAATGTTAGAGATGAAAGAATAGTTTTCACAAAAGTTAGCTAAACCAGTTTTAGAGCGAGTGATTCTCCCGGTTTGAATGTCATTGTAGATTTGCTCAACGGGATGATCTTTAGCAACTCTTGCTCGAACTCGTGAAAGCTTTTGCTTGGGTCTTCGTTGAACATCTTCTTCATCTTGTTCTTCTTCTTCTTGGCCTTCTTCACTGTTGGCATTGTCGTTTTCTTGTCGTGGTGGAGAAGGAGGTTGTTGACGTTCATCTTGATGCACTTCCTCGTTCCCTTCATCTTGGTGTGTCCCGCTTGTGGATGCTTCCGTATCAACTCTTGGTTCACCTTGTTGTGAAGTTGAAGCTTCCACTTGGACGGACGAGGTACTCTCTTTCACCTCAGTTGGACGAACCTTGCCAATAGCCAAGTCTTGAATTGCTTCTGAAGGATCTTTGTCTCCTACATCAATTGGCAATTGCTCTACTTGCGAGCCATTAGATTCATCAAACTTCACATCTACCGTCTCTTCAACCTTTTGGGTGAAATTGTTGTAGACACGGTAAGTGTGAGAGTTTGAGCCATAACCTAGTAGGAAACCTTCATGAGATTTAGGAGCAAATTTAGAGCGACGATGCTTATCAAGAATGTAGCGCTTTGAGCCGAATACTCGAAAGTATCCAACTTGGGGTTTGTTACCGGTGAGAAGCTCGTATGCCGTCTTGCCGAGTAGCTTGTGAAGATACAAGCGATTTGTTGCATGACAAGCTGTCTCAACCGCTTCTGCCCAAAAGTGCTTCGGCGTCTTGTACTCATCAAGCATCGTTCTCGCGATTTCGATGAGCGTCCGGTTCTTCCTCTCAACAACTCCGTTTTGTTGAGGTGTGTACGTAGCCGAGAAATCATGTGAAATCCCTTCTTCGTCAAGAAAGGTGTCCACATTTGCGTTCTTGAACTCCGTTCCGTTGTCGCTGCGAACCTTCTTGATCTTCACTTCAAATTGATTTTGGGCCTTCCTTGCGAAGTTTTTGAAGATCTTTTGGACCTGCGATTTATCATTGAGAAAGAACACCCACGTAAATCTGGAAAAATCATCAACTATAACTAGACCAAAAGAATTCCCACCGAGACTCTTGTAAGAGTTGGGACCAAAAAGATCCATGTGAAGTAGCTCGAGTGGCCTCCTTGTGGTCATGATGTTCTTCACGGGATGCCTTCCTCCAACCTGTTTACCTGCCTGACAAGTGCTGCAAAGTCTATCCTTATCAAATATGACATCGTTAACTCCAAGGATATGATTTCCTTTAATAAGCTTGTCAAGGTTTCGCATACCAACATGACCAAGTCGTCTATGCCATAACCAACCTTTTGAGGATTTAGCAATGAAGCAAGTTTTAGTTTGAGCCTTTTTAGTGAAATCAACAATGTATAGATCACCTCTACGTACACCGGTAAAGACCATTTTATGATTATCTCGATGAAACACTTGGCAATCTACTTCAGTAAATAGAACATTGAAACCGAAATGAGCAAGTCTAGATACTGAAAGTAAGTTGTAACCAAGAGATTCAACGAGCATGACATTTTGTATGGAGCTATCATGTGATATGGCCACCTTACCGAGGCCAACCACCTTACCCTTTGAGTTGTCACCGAAAGTGACATACTTTCGAGGACTATCATTATCAGCAAGCTCACGAAACATGTCTTTATCTCCGATCATGTGATTGGTACATCCACTATCAAGAACCCATTCCTTTCCTCCTGACATATATCCCCGAAGATTTGCCATAAGACCAAAATGTCTCATTGCATCATCAAGATCGAAGTCACTATCATCATCCTCATCATAGTATCCATGTTCAACACCGTCATGTGGTGGATCAAGTCCTAGAGAGGGTGATTCATTAGAATGAGTTTGATAATCTTGCTTATGAGTTTTTATAGCTTCGGAAATAATGTCACTAATGATACCAACATTTCCTTTGGCACGCATAAGGTTAGTAAGCTCAAATAGACGATCACCAAACATAGGATCACTAGTATTCATCTTACTCAAGGCAATAGACTTATGGAGAATTTCATCAAGATTTTTCAAGGAATAATCGGGAAATCGTTCCTCAAGAAATTTCCATATGGTGTAGGCACACTTAAAAGTAGGCAAACATCCAAGCAAGTTTCTAGGTAATCCTCTAATGATAAGATCGGCAGTTCTAAGATTCCTAATCATGTCAATTGACTCATCATGGGTAGGATGCATAGGATCAACATAAGGTGCACAAGGGCTAGCAATGTACTTGTTAAAATGATATTGATTGAAAATAACAAGCATTTCATTTTTCCACTTATGAAAATACTCCCCATCAAGAATAGGCACTCTATGTCTAATACTCCCAATAGTAGACTCATCCATCTTCCTCCAATGGTGATTAAACCAAAGCAATGGAGACCAATGCTCTGATACCACTTGTAGGACCTTGAGAAGAGGTGTCTAGAGGGGGGGTGATTAGACACTAAGTACCAAAGTTGCAGTTTTTAAGTTTCTTTAAGTTTAAGTGGAGTTTAGGCACAATTTCAACAATCACAATACATATCAAGCAAGCATGCAAAGAGTATATGAGCAGCAGAAAGTAAAGCATGCAACTTGCAAGAAAGTAAAGGGAAGGGTTTGGAGGATTCAAACGCAATTGGAGACACAGATGTTTTTGGCGTGGTTCCGATAGGTGGTGCTATCGTACATCCACGTTGATGGAGACTTCAACCCACGAAGGGTAACGGCTGCGCGAGTCCACGGAGGGCTCCACCCACGAACGGTCCACGAAGAAGCAACCTTGTCTATCCCACCATGGCCGTCGCCCACAAAGGCTTGCCTCACTAGCGGTAGATCTTCACGAAGTAGGCGATCTCCTTGCCCTTACAAACTCCTTGGTTCAACTCCACAATCTTGTCGGAGGCTCCCAAGTGACACCTAGCCAATCTAGGAGACACCACTCTCCAAGAAGTAACAAATGGTGCATTGATGATGAACTCCTTGCTCGTGTGCTTCAAATGATAGTCTCCCCAACACTCAACTCTCTCTCAATGGGTTTGGATCTGTTGGAAAGAAGATTTGAGTGGAAAGCAACTTGGGGAAGGCTAGAGATCAAGATTCATGTGGTAGGAATGGAATATCTTGGCCTCAACACATGAGTAGGTAGTTCTCTCTCAGAAAATGTATGCTGGAAGTGTAGGTTCAGTCTAATGGCTCTCTCCACGAATGAAGAGGAGGTGGAGGGGTATATATAGCCTCCACACAAAATCTAACCGTTACACACAATCTGCCAAACTCGGTGGGACCGAATCGTTAAACTTGGTCAGACCGATTCAGCAAATAATGTGACCGTTAGGGTTTTCGGTGGGACCGAAATGCAACTCGGTGAGACCGATACGGTTAGGGTTAGGGCATAACGTAATCTCGGTAAGACCGATTACACAAACTCGGTGAGACCGATTTTGGTAATAAGCTTTCCAGAGAGTTGGTCAGGCAAACTCGGTGGGACCGATTACTCGAACTCGGTGGAACCGATTTTGGTAATAAGTTTCCAGAGAGTTTGCATTGTAATCTCGGTAGTACCGATTGCTCAAACTCGGTGAGACCGATTTTGATAATGGGCATACAAAGAGAGATTACAATCCCATCTCGGTGAGACCGAGATCCCTATCGGTAAGACCGATTTGCTTAGGGTTTGTGGCAGTGGCTATGACTTTTGGAATCGGTGGCGCTGGATAGGAAGTTTCGGTGTGACCGATTTTGGCTTTGGGTTTAGGTCATTTGTGGATGTGGGAAGGTAGTTGAGGGTTTTTGAGCATATCACTAAGCACATGAAGCAAGAGGCTCATTAAGCAACACCTCATCCCTCCTTGATAGTATTGGCTTTTCCTATAGACTCAATGTGATCTTTGACCACTAAAATGTAAAATGAAGAGTCTTCAGCTTGAAGCCTGAGCCAATCCTTTGTCCTTAGCATCTTGAAGGAGTTCCCAAATCCTTTAGTCCATGCCACTCCATTGTTGAACTTGTCTGAAATATATTAGATAAAAGTGTTAGTCCAACAAGAGATATGTTGACATTAATTACCAAAACCACCTAGGGAGCACTTGTGCTTTCAAGGCCCTTGCTGCCGACCGCGCCTGCCGCAGTGTGAGAGCTGTCGGAGCCTGTTCGTGTCACCCGCGGCCCGCAGCACCCTGCAAACCGTGAGCTGCCTGGGGCATGGGGTCGCCCGGGGTGAGCGGCTCTGCGCGGGCGGGCCAAGCCGCCCAGGGGTCAGGGTTGCCTGCTGGTCGCCGGACATGGTGATGACGATGCGACGGGACGCGAAGTGGCAAAAGGCGGATCCCGGCGCACCCCTACCTGGCAGGCCAAATGTCGGATTTCGGGTTCCAGCAGACCCTTGAGGTTCGAACAGTGGGGTGCGCGCGGAGATTTCGCCCTCTACCTACCTGCTCCTCGCCGACTCGCTAGGATCTAAACTATGAAAGGAACAACACAAGAGATATAGAGTTTATACTGGTTCAGGCCACCATTGCAGTGTAATACCCTACTCTAGTGTGTGGTGTGGTGGATTGCCTCTTGGGCTGATGATGAACAATACAAGGAAGAACAGCCTCGCGAGGATCTGTTCTTGGCTGGTGCGATGAACTGCTAGGAGGAGTTCAGTCACCCTCTCTACTGGTTTTCTGGTGAGGATTTTGTTCTCCCAGATTCTCGATCCCCCTACCCTGGAAGGTGGCTAGTCCTATTTATAGGCAAAGGCCCTGGGCCTCTTCCCAAATATTGAGCGGGAAGGGTGCCAACAATTGGCCATTTTGAAGGGGAACATCGGGTACACTTATCCTGATTAAAGTTGGTCCTCGCCTGTCAAATGCTCTGGTGATGACGCCTGCTTGGGCTCCACAATGACTTCCTTCCTGCCGTTGGGCTGGTCTTGGGCTTGTTGCACCGAAATGGATGCCTTTGCTTGATGCTCTTGCCTGCGCTTGCTCCCTTTGCACCAAAGAGGAAAGGAGGACACTGCGCGGGCTGGCGCCCGACTGGCGCCCTTGGTCGTCATGGCTTGCGTCATGGGCACCACGTGAGGTACCTGAAGGAAATATGCCCTAGAGGCAATAATAAAGTTATTATTTATTTCCTTATATCATGATAAATGTTTATTATTCATGCTAGAATTGTATTAAACGGAAACATAATACATGTGTGAATACATAGACAAACATAGTGTCACTAGTATGCCTCTACTTGACTAGCTCGTTTATCAAAGATGGTTATGTTTCCTAGCCATGGACAAAAGAGTTGTCATTTGATTAACGGGATCACATCATTAGGAGAATTATGTGATTTACTTGACCCATTCCGTTAGCCTAGCACTTGATCGTTTAGTATATTGCTATTGCTTTCTTCATGACTTGTACATGTTCTTGTAACTATGAGATTATGCAACTCCCGTTTACCGGAGGAACACTTTGGGTGCTACCAAACGTCACAACGTAACTGGGTGATTATAAAGGAGTACTATAGGTGTCTCCGAAGGTACATGTTGGGTTGGCGTATTTCGAGATTAGGTTTTGTCACTCCAATTATCGGAGAGGTATCTCTGGGCCCTCTCGGTAATGCACATCACTATAAGCCTTGCAAGCAATGTAGCTAATGAGTTAGTTACTGAATGATGCATTACGTAACGAGTAAAGAGACTTGTCGGTAACGAGATTGAACTAGGTATTGGATACCGACGATCGAATCTCGGGCAAGTAACATACCAATGACAAAGGGAACAACGTATGTTGTTATGCGGTTTGACCGATAAAGATCTTCATAGAATATGTAGGAGCCAATATGGGCATCCAGGTTCCGCTATTGGTTATTAACCGAGAATAGTTCTAGGTCATGTCTACATAGTTCTCGAACCCGTAGGGTCCGCACGCTTAAGGTTTCGATGACAGTTATATTATGAGTTTATGAGTTTTGATGTACCGAAGGAGTTCGGAGTCCCGGATGAGATCGGGGACATGACGAGGAGTCTCGAAATGCTCGAGACGTAAAGATCAATATATTGGACGACTATATTCGGAGTTCGGAAAGGTTCCGAGTGATTCGGGTATTTTCGGGGGTACCGGGGAGTTACGGGAATACGAGGAAGAAGCATTGGGACTCATGGGCCAAGTGGTGGAAGATAGGAGGTAGGGCGCGCGGCCCCCCTAGCCCAAACCGAATTGGACTAGGGGGCCGGCCCCCCTTTCCTTCTTCTCCTCCCTCTCCTTCCTTCTCCATCTCCTCCCCTTCCTTCCCTTCTCCTAGTAGGACTTGGAAAGAGGGGGGAATCCTACTTGGAGTAGGATTGCCCCCCTTGGGCGCGCCTCCTCCTCCTTGGCCGGCCCTCCTCCCCTTGCTCCTTTATATACGGGGGCAGGGGGGCACCCCATTGTTGGGAAACGTAGTAATTTCAAAAAAATTCCTACGCACACGCAAGATCATGGTGATGC
Source organism: Triticum timopheevii (assembly GCA_963921465.1). Taxonomy (NCBI): domain Eukaryota; kingdom Viridiplantae; phylum Streptophyta; class Magnoliopsida; order Poales; family Poaceae; genus Triticum; species Triticum timopheevii. The sequence continues at coordinate 115,990,737 of OY997270.1, forward strand.
ATAGCAACGAGAGGGGAGAGTGTTGTCTACGTACCCTCGTAGACCGAAGCGGAAGCGTTGACGCAACGTAGAGGAAGTAGTCGTACGTCCTCCCGGTCCAACCGATCCAAGCACCGTTACTCCGGCACCTCCGAGTTCTTGACACACGTACAGCTCGATGACGCACCCCGATCTCCGATCCAGCAGAGGCGCGGGGAGGAGTTCCGTCAGCACGACGGCGTGGTGACGATCTTGATGTTCTCCTATCGCAGGGCTTCGCCTAAGCACCGCTACAATATGACCGAGGTGTAATATCGTGGAGGGGGGCACCGCACACGGCTAAGGAACGATCTCAATGATCAACTTGTGTCTAGGGTGCCCCCCCCCCCCCCCCGCCCCCGTATATAAAGGAGGGAGGGAGGAGGAGGCCGGCCTAGGGAGGAGGCGCGCCATAGGGGGGGCAAACCTACTCCAAGTAGGTTTGGCCCCCCTTTCCTATTAGGAGTAGGAGAAGGAAGGAAGAGGGGGGAGGAGAGAAGGAAAGGGGGGGCCGGCCCCCCTCCCAATTCGGATTGGGCTTGGGGGGGGCGCCCCCTTCCCTTGCTCCTTCTCCCTCCCTTCCACTAAGGCCCAATAAGGCCCATATACTTACCGGGGGGTTCCGGTAACCTCCCGGAACTCCGGTATATTTCCAATCTCACCCGGAACCTTTCCGGTATCCAAATATATCCGTCCAATATATCAATATTTATGTCTCGACCATTTCGAGACTCCTCGTCATGTCCGTGATCACATCCGGGACTCCGAACAACCTTCGGTACATCAAAATACATAAACTCATAATATAACTGTCATCGAAACCTTAAGCGTGCGGACCCTACGGTTCGAGAACAATGTAGACATGACCGAGACATGTCTCCGGTCAATAACCAATAGCGGGACCTGGATGCCCATATTGGTTCCTACATATTCTACGAAGATCTTTATCGGTCAAACCGCATAACAACATACATTGTTCCCTTTGTCATCGGTATGTTACTTGCCCGAGATTCGATCGTCGGTATCCAATACCTAGTTCAATCTCGTTACCGGCAAGTCTCTTTACTCATTCCGTAATACATCATCTCGCAACTAACTCATTACTTGAAATGCTTGCAAGGCTTAAGTGATGTGCATTACCGAGAGGGCCCAGAGATACCTCTCCGACATTCAGAGTGACAAATCCTAATCTCGAAATACGCCAACTCAACAAGTACCTTCGGAGACACCTGTAGAGAACCTTTATAATCACCCAGTTACGTTGTGATGTTTGGTAGCACACAAAGTGTTCCTCCGGTAAACGGGAGTTGCATAATCTCATAGTCATAGGAACATGTATAAGTCATGAAGGAAGCAATAGCAACATACTAAACGATCGGGTGCTAAGCTAACGGAATGGGTCATGTCAATCAGATCATTCAACTAATGATGTGACCTTGTTAATCAAATAACAACTCCTTGTTCATGGTTAGGAAACTTAACCATCTTTGATTAACAAGCTAGTCAAGTAGAGGCATACTAGTGACACTCTATTTGTCTATATATTCACACATGTATTATGTTTCCGGTTAATACAATTCTAGCATGAATAATAAACATTTATCATGATATGAGGAAATAAATAATAACTTTATTATTGCCTCTAGGGCATATTTCCTTCAGTATCCCACTTGCACTAGAGTCAATAATCTAGATTACACAGTAATGATTCTAACACCCATGGAGTCTTGGTGTTGATCATGTTTTGCTCGTGGAAGAGGCTTAGTCAACGGGTCTGCAACATTCAGATCCGTATGTATCTTGCAAATCTCTATGTCTCCCACCTGGACTAGATCCCGGATGGAATTGAAGCGTCTCTTGATGTGCTTGGTTCTCTTGTGAAATCTGGATTCCTTCGCTAAGGCAATCGCTCCAGTGTTGTCACAAAAGATTTTCATTGGACCCGATGCACTAGGTATGACACCTAGATCGGATATGAACTCCTTCATCCAGACTCCTTCATTGGCTGCTTCCGAAGCAGCTATGTATTCCGCTTCACATGTAGATCCCGCCACGACGCTTTGCTTTGAACTGCACCAACTGACAGCTCCACCGTTTAATGTAAACACGTATCCGGTTTGCGATTTAGAATCGTCCGGATCAGTATCAAAGCTTGCATCAACGTAACCATTTACGATGAGCTCTTTGTGCACACATCAGGTCTGGTACACAGCATTGCATACATGATAGAGCCTATGGCTGAAGCATAGGGAACACTTTTCATTTTCTCTCTATCTTCTGCAGTGGTCGGGCTTTGAGTCTTACTCAACTTCACACCTTGCAATACAGGCAAGAACCCTTTCTTTGCTTGATCCATTTTGAACTTCTTCAAAACTTTGTCAAGGTATGTGCTTTGTGAAAGTCCAATTAAGCGTCTTGATCTATCTCTATAGATCTTAATGCCCAATATGTAAGCAGCTTCACCGAGGTCTTTCATTGAAAAACTTTTATTCAAGTATCCCTTTATGCTATCCAGAAATTCTATATCATTTCCAATCAATAATATGTCATCCACATATAATATTAGAAATGCTACAGAGCTCCCACTCACTTTCTTGTAAATACAGGCTTCTCCAAAAGTCTGTATAAAACCAAATGCTTTGATTACACTATCAAAACATTTATTCCAACTCCGAGAGGCTTGCACCAGTCCATAAATGGATCGCTGGAGCTTGCACACTTTGTTAGCTCCCTTTGGATCGATAAAACCTTCTGGTTGCATCATATACAACTCTTCTTCCAGAAATCCATTCAGGAATGCAGTTTTTACATCCATTTGCCAAATTTCATAATCATAAAATGCAGCAATTGCTAACATGATTCGGACAGACTTAAGCATCGCTACGGGTGAGAAGGTCTCATCGTAGTCAACCTCTTGAACTTGTCGAAAACCTTTTGCAACAAGTCGAGCTTTGTAGACAGTAACATTACCGTCAGCATTAGTCTTCTTCTTGAAGATCCATTTATTCTCAATTGCTTGCCGACCATCGGGCAAGTCAACCAAAGTCCATACTTTGTTCTCATACATGGATCCCATCTCAGATTATATGGCTTCAAGCCATTTTGCGGAATCTGGGCTCACCATCGCTTCTTCATAGTTCGTAGGTTCATCATGATCTAGTAGCATGACTTCCAGAATAGGATTACCGTACCAGTCTGGTGCGGATCTTACTCTGTTCGACCTACGAGGTTCTGTATTAACTTGATCTGAAGTTCTATGATTATCATCATCAACTTCTTCACTAGTTGGTTTTGACGTCACAGAAACCGGTTCCTGTGATGTATTATTTTCCAACAAGGGAGTAGGTACAGTTACCTCATCAAGTTCTACTTTCCTCCCACTCACTTCTTTCGAGAGAAACTCCTTCTCTAGAAAGGATCCATTCTTAGCAACAAATGTCTTGCCCTCGGATCTGTGATAGAAGATGTACCCAACTGTCTCCTTTGGGTATCCTATGAAGACACATTTCTCCGACTTGGGTTCGAGCTTATCAGGTTGAAGCTTTTTCACATAAGCATCGCATCCCCAAACTTTAAGAAACGACAACTTTGGTTTCTTGCCAAACCATAGTTCATAAGGTGTCGTCTCAACGGATTTCGACGGTGCCCTATTTAACGTGAATGTGGCCGTCTCTAAAGCATAACCCCAAAATGATAGCGGTAAATCTGTAAGAGACATCATAGATCGCACCATATCAAGTAAAGTACGATTACGATGTTCGGACACACCATTACGCTGTGGTGTTCCGGGTGGCGTGAGTTGCGAAACTATTCCACATTGTTTTAAGTGTAGACCAAACTCGTAACTCAAATATTCTCCCCCACGATCAGATCGTAGAAACTTTATTTTCTTGTTACGATGATTTTCAACTTCACTCTGAAATTCTTTGAACTTTTCAAATGTTTCAGACTTATGCTTCATTAAGTAGATATATCCATATCTACTTAAATCATCTGTGAAGGTGAGAAAATAATGATATCCGCCACGAGCTTCAATATTCATCGGACCACATACATCTGTATGTATGATTTCCAACAAATCTGTTGCTCTCTCCATAGTACCGGAGAACGGCGTTTTGGTCATCTTGCCCATGAGGCACGGTTCGCAAGTACCAAGTGATTCATAATCAAGAGGTTCCAAAAGTCCATCAGTATGGAGTTTCTTCATGCGCTTTACACCGATATGACCTAAACGGCAGTGCCACAAATAAGTTGCACTATCATTATCAACTCTGCATCTTTTGGTTTCAACACTATGAATATGTGTATCACTACTATCGAGATTCATCAAAAATAGACCACTCTTCAAGGGTGCATGACCATAAAAGATATTACTCATACAAATAGAACAACCATTATTCTCTGATTTAAATGAATAACCGTCTCGCATCAAACAAGATCCAGATATAATGTTCATGCTCAACGCTGGCACCAAATAACAATTATTTAGGTCTAATACTAATCCCGAAGGTAGATGTAGAGGTAGCGTGCCGACCGCGATCACATCGACTTTGGAACCGTTTCCCACGCGCATCGTCACCTCGTCCTTTGCCAGTGTTCGCTTAATCCGTAGTCCCTGTTTCGAGTTGCAAATATTAGCAACAGAACCAGTATCAAATACCCAGGTTCTACTGCGAGCTCTAGTAAGGTACACATCAATAACATGTATATCACATATACCTTTGTTCACCTTGCCATCCTTCTTATCCGCCAAATACTTGGGGCAGTTCCGCTTCCAGTGACCAGTCTGCTTGCAGTAGAAGCACTCAGTTTCAGGCTTAGGTCCAGACTTGGGTTTCTTCTCTTGAGCAGCAACTTGTTTGCTGTTCTTCTTGAAGTTCCCCTTCTTCTTCCCTTTGCCCTTTTTCTTGAAACTAGTGGTCTTGTTAACCATCAACACTTGATGCTCCTTCTTGATTTCTACCTCCGCAGCCTTTAGCATTGCGAAGAGCTCGGGAATCGTCTTATCCATCCCTTGCATATTATAGTTCATCACGAAGCTCTTGTAGCTTGGTGGAAGTGATTGGAGAATTCTGTCAATGACGCTATCATCCGAAAGAGTAACTCCCAGTTGAATCAAGTGATTACAATACCCAGACATCTTGAGTATGTGCTCACTGACAGAACTATTCTCCTCCATCTTGCAGCTATAGAACTTATTGGAGACTTCATATCTCTCAATCCGGGCATTCTTCTGGAATATTAACTTCAACTCCTTGAACATCTCATATGCTCCATGGCGTTCAAAACATCGTTGAAGTCCCGGTTCTAAGCCGTAAAGCATGGCACATTGAACTATCGAGTAGTCATCAGCTTTGCTCTGCCAGACGTTCTTAACGTCGTCAGTTGCATCAGCAGCAGGCCTGGCACCCAGCGGTGCTTCCAGGACGTAATTTTTCTGTGCAGCAATGAGGATAATCCTCAAGTTATGGACCCAGTCCGCGTAGTTGCTACCATCATCTTTCAACTTAGCTTTCTCAAGGAACGCATTAAAATTCAACGGAACAACAGCACGGGCCATCTATCTACAATCAACATAGACAAGCAAGATACTATCAGGTACTAAGTTCATGATAAATTTAAGTTCAATTAATCATATTACTAAAGAACTCCCACTTAGACAGACATCTCTCTAGTCATCTAAGTGATCACGTGATCCAAATCAACTAAACCATAACCGATCATCACGTGAGATGGAGTAGTTTTCAATGGTAAACATCTTATGTTGATCATATCTACTATATGATTCACGCTCGACCTTTCGGTCTCCGTGTTCCGAGGCCATATCTGCATATGCTAGGCTCGTCAAGTTTAACCTGAGTATTCTGCGTGTGCAAAAACTGGCTTGCACCCATTGTAGATGGACGTAGAGCTTATCACACCCGATCATCACGTGGTGTCTGGGCACGACAAACTTTGGCAATGGTGCATACTCAGGGAGAACACTTCTTGATAATTTTTAGTGAGAGATCATCTTAAAATGCTACCGTCAATCAAAGCAAGATAAGATGCATAAAGGATAAACATCACATGCAATCAATATAAGTGATATGATATGGCCATCATCATCTTGTGCTTGTGATCTCCATCTCCGAAGCACCATCATGATCACCATCGTCACCGGCGCGACACCTTGATCTCCATCGTAGCATCGTTGTCGTTTACGCCATCTATTGCTTCTACGACTATCGCTACTGCTTAGTGATAAAGTAAAGCAATTACAGGGCGTTTGCATTTCATACAATAAAGCAACAACCATATGGCTCCTGCCAGTTGCCGATAACTTCGGTTACAAAACATGATCATCTCATACAATAAAATATAGCATCATGTCTTGGCCATATCACATCACAACATGCCCTACAAAAACAAGTTAGACGTCCTCTACTTTGTTGTTGCAAGTTTTACGTGGCTGCTACGGGCTTAAGCAAGAACCAATCTCACCTACGCATCAAAACCACAACGATAGTTTGTCAAGTTGATGTTGTTTTAACCTTCGCAAGGACCGGGCGTAGCCACACTCGGTTCAACTAAAGTTGGAGAAACTGACACCCGCTAGTCACCTGTGTGCAAAGCACGACGGTAAAACCAGTCTCGCGTAAGCATACGCGTAATGTCGGTCCGGGCCGCTTCATCCAACAATACCGCTGAACCAAAGTATGACATGCTGGTAAGCAGTATGACTTATATCGCCCACAACTCACTTGTGTTCTACTCGTGCATATAACATCAAACCATAAAAACCTAGGCTCGGATGCCACTGTTGGGGAATGTAGTAATTTCAAAAAATTTCCTACGCACACGCAAGATCAAGGTGATGCATAGCAACGAGAGGGGAGAGTGTTGTCTACGTACCCTTGTAGACTGAAGCGGAAGCGTTGACGCAACGTAGAGGAAGTAGTCGTACGTCCTCCCGGTCCAACCGATCCAAGCACCGTTACTCCGGCACCTCCGAGTTCTTGACACACGTACAGCTCGATGACGCACCCCGATCTCCGATCCAGCAGAGGCGCGGGGAGGAGTTCCGTCAGCACAACGGCGTGGTGACGATCTTGATGTTCTCCTGTCGCAGGGCTTCGCCTAAGCACCGCTACAATATGACCGAGGTGTAATATCGTGGAGGGGGGCACCGCACACGGCTAAGGAACGATCTCAATGATCAACTTGTGTCTAGGGTGCCCCCCCGCCCCCGTATATAAATGAGGGAGGGAGGAGGAGGCCGTCCTAGGGAGGAGGCGCGCCATAGGGGGGGCAAACCTACTCCAAGTAGGTTTGGCCCCCCTTTCCTATTAGGAGTAGAAGAAGGAAGGAAGAGGGGGGAGGAGAGAAGGAAAGGGGGGGCCGGCCCCCCTCCCAATTCGGATTGGGCTTGGGGGGGGGGGCGCCCCCTTCCCTTGCTCCTTCTTCCTCCCTTCCACTAAGGCCCAATAAGGCCCATATACTTACCGGGGGGTTCCGGTAACCTCCCGGAACTCCGGTATATTTCCAATCTCACCCGGAACCTTTCCGGTGTCCAAATATATCCGTCCAATATATCAATCTTTATGTCTCGACCATTTCGAGACTCCTCGTCATGTCCGTGATCACATCCGGGACTCCGAACAACCTTCGGTACATCAAAATACATAAACTCATAATATAACTGTCATCGAAACCTTAAGTGTGCGGACCCTACGGTTCGAGAACAATGTAGACATGACCGAGACATGTCTCCGGTCAATAACCAATAGCGGGACCTGGATGCCCATATTGGTTCCTACATATTCTACGAAGATCTTTATCGGTCAAACCGCATAACAACATACGTTGTTCCCTTTGTCATCAGTATGTTACTTGCCCGAGATTCGATCGTCGGTATCCAATACCTAGTTCAATCTCATTACCGGCAAGTCTCTTTACTCGTTCCATAATACATCATCTCGCAACTAACTCATTAGTTGAAATGCTTGCAAGGCTTGAGTGATGTGCATTACCAAGAGGGCCCAGAGATACCTCTCCGACATTCGGAGTGACAAATCCTAATCTCGAAATACGCCAACTCAACAAGTACCTTCGGAGACACCTGTAGAGCACCTTTATAATCACCCAGTTACGTTGTGATGTTTGGTAGCACACAAACTGTTCCTCCGGTAAACGGGAGTTGCATAATCTCATAGTCATAGGAACATGTATAAGTCATGAAGGAAGCAATAGCAACATACTAAACGATCGGGTGCTAAGCTAACGGAATGGGTCATGTCAATCAGATCATTCAACTAATGATGTGACCTTGTTAATCAAATAACAACTCCTTGTTCATGGTTAGGAAACTTAACCATCTTTGATTAGCAAGCTAGTCAAGTAGAGGCATACTAGTGACACTCTGTTTGTCTATATGTTCACACATGTATTATGTTTCCGGTTAATACAATTCTAGCATGAATAATAAACATTTATCATGATATGAGGAAATAAATAATAACTTTATTATTGCCTCTAGGGCATATTTCCTTCACCCATGACACACAAGTTGATCTACGGATCGTTCCTTAGCCGTGTGCGGTGCCCCCCTCCACCATATTCCACCTCGGTCATATCGTCGCGGAGTTTAGGCGAAGCCCTGCGCCAGTAGAACATCATCATCGTCACCACGCCGTCGTGCTGACGGAACTCATCCCCGACACTTTGCTGGATCGGAGTCCGGGTATCGTCATCGAGCTGAACGTGTGCTGAACTCGGAGGTGCCGTACGTTCGGTGCTTGAATCGGTCGGATCATGAAGACGTACGACTACATCAACCGCGTTGTCATAATGCTTCCGCTTACGGTCTACGAGGGTACGTGGACAATACTCTCCCCTCTCGTTGCTATGCCATCACCATGATCTTGCATGTGGGTAGGAAATTTTTTGAAATTACTACGTTTCCCAACAGTGGCATCCGAGCCTAGGTTTTATGCGTTGATGTTATATGCATGAGTGGAACACAAGTGAGTTGTGGGCGATACAAGTCATACTGCTTACAGCATGTCATACTTTGGTTTAGTAGTATTGTTGGATGAAGCGGCCCGGACCGACATTACGCGTACGCTTACGCGAGACTGGTTTCACCGTTACGAGCACTCGTGCTTAAAGGTGACTGGCGGGTGTCTGTCTCTCTCACTTTAGATGAATCGAGTGTGGCTACGCCCGGTCCTTGCGAAGGTTAAAACAGCACCAACTTGACGAACTATCGTTGTGGTTTTTTGATGCGTAGGTAAGAACGGTTCTTGCTAAGCCCGTAGCAGCCACGTAAAACTTGCAACAACAAAGTAGAGGACGTCTAACTTGTTTTTGCAGGGCATGTTCTGATGTGATATGGTCAAGACGTGATGAGATATAAGTTGTTGTATGAGATGATCATGTTTTGTTGAAGTTATCGGCAACTGGCAGAAGCCCTATGGTTGTCTCTTTGTTGCATAAGATGCAAGTGCCAAATAATTGCCCTACTTTATCGCTATGCGATAGCAATAGTTGCAAGAGCAATAGTTGGCGAGACAACCATGTGACGACACATTGATATAGATCAAGATGATGAAGATCATGGTGACGTGCCGGTGACGATAGAGATCATGACAGTACTTTGGAGATGGAGATCAAAGGCGCAAGATGATCATGGCCATATCATGTTACATATTTTGATTGCATATGATGTTTATCTGTTATACATCTTATTCTGTTTTGTTTGACGGTAGCATTTTAAGATGACCTCTCACTAATTATCAAGAAGTGTTCTCCCTGAGTATGCACCGTTGCGAAAGTTCTTCGTGCTGAGACACCACGTGATGATCGGGTGTGATAGGCTCTACGTTCAAATACAACGGGTGCAAAACAGTTGCACACGCGGAATACTCAGGTTAAACTTGACGAGCCTAGCATATACATATATGGCCTCGGAACACGGAGACCGAAAGGTCGAGCGTGAATCATATAGTAGATATGATCAACATAGTGATGTTCACCATTGAAACTACTCCATCTCACGTGATGATCGGACATGGTTTAGTTGATTTGGATCACGTGATCACTTAGATGACTAGAGAGATGTCTGTCTAAGTGGGAGTTCTTAAGTAATATGATTAATTGAACTTAAATTTATCATGAACTTAGTCCTGGTAGTATTTTGCAAATTATGTTGTAGATCAATAGCTTGCATTGTTGCTTTCATATGTTTATTTTGATATGTTCCTAGAGAAAATTGTGTTGAAAGATGTTAGTAGCAATGATGCGGATTGGATCCGTGATCTGAGGTTTATCCTCATTGCTGCACAGAAGAATTATGTCCTTAATGCACCGCTAGGTGACAGACCTATTGCAGGAGCAGATGCAGACGTTATGAACGTTTGGCTAGCTCAATATGATGACTACTTGATAGTTTAGTGCACCATGCTTAACGGTTTAGAATCGGGACTTCAATGACGTTTTGAACGTCATGGACCATATGAGATGTTCCAGGGTTGAAGTTAATATTTCAAGCAAATACCCAAGTTGAGAGATATGAAGTCTCCAACAAGTTCTATAGCTAAAAGATGGAGGAGAATCGCTCAACTAGTGAGCGTGTGCTCAGATTGTCTGGGTACTTCAATCGCTTGAATCAAGTGGGAGTTAATCTTCCAGATAAGATAGTGATTGACAGAATTCTCTAGTCACCATCACTAAGTTACTAGAACTTCGTGATGAACTATAGTATGCAAGGGATGACGAAAACGATTCCCGAGCTCTTCGTGATATTGAAATCGACGAAGGTAGAAATCAAGAAAGAGCATCAAGTGTTGATGATTGACAAGACCACTAGTTTCAAGAAAAGGGCAAAGGGAAAGAAAGGGAACTTCAAGTGGAAAAGACAAGCAAGTTGTCACTCCTGCGAAGATGCCCAAAGCTGGACTATAGCCTGAAACTGAGTGCTTACACTGCAAAGAAAATGGTCACTGGAAGCGGAAATGCCCTGAATATTTGGTGAATAAGAAGGATGGCAAAGTGAACAGGGGTATATTTGATATACAGGTTATTGATGTATGCCTCACTAGTGTTTATAGTAACCCCTGAGTATTTGATACTTGTTCGGTTGCTAAGATTAGTAACTCGAAACAGGAGTTACAGAATAAACAGAGACTAGTTGAAGGGGAAGTGACGATGAGTGTTGGAAGTAGTTCCAAGATTGATATGATCATAATCACACACTCCCTATACTTTCGGGATTAGTGTTAAACCTAAATAAATGTTATTTAGCGTTTGCGTTGAGCATGAATATGATTTGATCATGTTTATTGCAATACGGTTATTCATTTAAAGTCAGAGAATAATTGTTGTTCTGTTTACATGAATAAAACCTTCAATGGTCATACACCCAATGAAAATAGTTTATTGGATCTCGATCGTAGTGATACACATATTCATAATATTGATGCCAAAAGATGCAAAGTTAATAATGATAGTGCAACTTATTTGTGGCACTGCCGTTTGGGTCATATCGGTGTAAAGCGCATAAAGAAACTCCATAAAGATGGATTTTTGGAATCACTTGGTTATGAATCATTTGATGCTTGCGAACCGTGCCTTTTGGGCAAGATGACTAAAACTCCGTTCTTCGGAACAATGGAACGAGCTACTGACTTGTTGGAAATAATACATACTGATGTATGCAGACCAATGAGTATGAAGGCTTGTGGCAAGTATTGTTATTTTCTGACCTTCACAAGATGATTTGAGCAGATATGGGTATATCTACTTGATGAAACATAAGTCTGAAATAGTTGAAAGGTTCAAAGAATTTCAGAGTGAAGTAGAAAAATCATCGTAACAAGAAAATAAAGTTTCTGCGATCTGATCGCACAGACGAATATTTGAGTTACGAGTTTGGTCTTCAATTAAAACAATGTGGAATAGTTTCACAGCTCACGCCACCTAGAACACCACAACGAAATGGTGTGTCCGAACGTCGTAATCGTACTTTACTAGATATGGTACGATCTATGATGTCTCTTACTGATTTACCGCTATCGTTTTGGGGTTATGCTTTAGAGATGGCCGCATTCACGTTAAATAGGGCACCATCAAAATCCGTTAAGACAACGCCTTATGAACTGTGGTTTGGCAAGAAACCAAAGTTGCCGTTTCTTAAAGTTTGGGGCTGCGATGCTTATGTGAAGAAACTTCAACCAGATAAGCTCGAACCCAAATCGGAGAAATGTGTCTTCATAGGATACCCAAAGGAGACTATTGGGTACACCTTCTATCACAGATCTGAGGGCAAAAATTTTCGTTGCTAAAATCGGATCCTTTCTAGAGAAGGAGTTTCTCTCGAAAGAAGTGAGTGGGAGGAAAGTAGAACTTGATGAGATAACTGTATCTACTCCCTTATTGGAAAGTAGTTCATCACAAGAATCGGTTCCTGTGACAACTACACCAATCAGTGAGGAAGCTAATGATATTGATCATGAAACTTCAGATCAAGTTTCTACTGAACCTCGTAGGTCTACCAGAGTAAGATCCGCACCAGAGTGGTACGGTAATCCAATTCTGGAAGTCATGTTACTTGACCATGATGAACCTACGAACTATGAGGAAGCGATGATGAGCCTAGATTCCGCAAAATGGCTAGAGGCCATGAAATCTGAGATGGGATCCATGTATGAAAACAAAGTATGGACTTTGGTTGACTTGCCCAATGATCGGCAAGCCATTGAGAATAAATGGATCTTTAAGAAGAAGACTGACGTTGATGGTAATATAACTGTCTATAAAGCTCGACTTGTTGCGAAAGGTTTTCGACAAGTTCAAGGAGTTGACTACGATGAGACTTTCTCACCCGTAGCGATGCTTAAGTCTATCCGAATCATGTTAGCTATTGCTGCATTTCACGATTATGAAATTTGGCAAATGGATGTCAAAACTGCATTCTTGAATGGATTTCTGGAAGAAGAGTTGTATATGATGCAGCCAGAAGGTTTTGTTGATCCAAAAGGTGCTAACAAAGTGTGCAAGCTCCAGCGTTCCATTTATGGACTGGTGCAAGCATCTCGGAGTTGGAATAAACACTTTGATAGTGTGATCAAAGCATATAGTATTATACAGACTTGCGGTGAAGCCTGTATTTACAAGAAAGTGAGTGGGAGCTCTGTAGCATTTCTGATACTATATGTAGATGACATATTGTTGATCAGAAATGATATAGATTTTCTGGATAGCATAAAGGGATACTTGAATAAAAGTTTTTCAGTGAAAGACCTCGGTGAAGCTGCTTACACATTGAGCATCAAGATCTATATAGATAGATCAAGACGCTTGATAAGATTTTTTCAATGAGTACATACCTTGATAAGTTTTGAAATAGTTCAAAATAGAACAGTCAAAGAAGGAGTTCTTGCCTGTGATGCAAAGGTGTGAAATTGAGTAAGACTCAAGACCCGACCATGGCAGAAAATAGAAAGAGAATGAAAAGTTATTCCCTATGCCTCAGTCATAGGTTCTATAAAGTATGCTATGCTGTGAACCAGACCTATTGTATACCTTGCTCTGAGTTTGACAAAGGAAATACAATTTTGATCTAAGAGTAGATCACTGGACAGCGGTCAAGAATATCCTTAGTGAGGACTAAGGAGATGTTTCTCAATTATGGAGGTGACAAAAGGTTCGTCGTAAAAGGTTACGTCGATACAAGTTTTGGCACTGATCCAGATGACTCTAAGTCTTAATCTGGATACATATTGAAAGTGGGAGCAATTAGCTAGAGTAGCTCCGTGCAGAGCATTGTAGACATAGAAAATTTGCAAAATACATACAGCTCTAAATGTGACAGGCCCGTTGACTAAGCTTCTCTCACGAGCAAAACATGATCACACCTTAGTACTCTTTGGGTGTTAATCACATAAGCGATGTGAACAAGATTATTGACTCTAGTAAACCCTTTGGGTGTTGGTCACATGATGATGTGAACTATGGGTGTTAATCATATACATATATGAATATTGATGTTAAATCACATGGCGATGTGAACTAGATTATTGACTCTAGTGCAAGTGGGAGACTGAAGGAAATATGCCCTAGAGGCAATAGTAAAGTTATTATTTATTTCCTTATATCATGATAAATGTTTATTATTCATGCTAGAGTTGTATTAACCGGATACATAATACATGTGTGAATACATAGACAAACATAGTGTCACTAGTATGCCTCTACTTGACTAGCTCGTTTATCAAAGATGGTTATGTTTCCTAGCCATGGACAAAAGAGTTGTCATTTGATTAACGGGATCACATCATTAGGAGAATGATGTGATTGACTTGACCCATTCCGTTAGCCTAGCACTTGATCGTTTAGTATATTGCTATTGCTTTCTTCATGACTTGTACGTGTTCCTGTAACTATGAGATTATGCAACTCCCGTTTACCGGAGGAACACTTTGGGTGCTACCAAACGTCACAACGTAACTGGGTGATTATAAAGGAGTACTACAGGTGTCTCCGAAGGTACATGTTGGGTTGGCGTATTTCGAGATTAGGTTTTGTCACTCCGATTATCGGAGAGGTATCTCTGGGCCCTCTCGGTAATGCACATCACTATAAGCCTTGCAAGCAATGTAGCTAATGAGTTAGTTACGGAATGATGCACTACGTAACGAGTAAAGAGACTTGCCTGTAACGAGATTGAACTAGGTATTGGATACCGACGATCGAATCTCGGGCAAGTAACATACCAATGACAAAGGGAACAACGTATGTTGTTATGCGGTTTGACCGATAAAGATCTTCGTAGAATATGTAGGAGCCAATATGGGCATCCAGGTTCCACTATTGGTTATTGACCGAGAATAGTTCTAGGTCATGTCTACATAGTTCTCGAACCCGTAGGGTCCGCACGCTTAAGGTTTCGATGACAGTTATATTATGAGTTTATGAGTTTTGATGTACCGAAGGAGTTCGGAGTCCCGGATGAGATCGGGGACATGACGAGGAGTCTCGAAATGGTCGAGACGTAAAAATCGATATATTGGACGACTATATTCGGAGTTCGGAAAGGTTCCGAGTGATTCGGGTATTTTCGGGGGTACCGGGGAGTTACGGGAATACGAGGAAGAAGCATTGGGCCTCATGGGCCAAGTGGTGGAAGATAGGAGGTAGGGCGCGCGGCCCCCCTAGCCCAAACCGAATTGGACTAGGGGGCCGGCCCCCCTTTCCTTCTTCTCCTCCCTCTCCTTCCTTCTCCTTCTCCTCCCCTTCCTTCCCTTCTCCTAGTAGGACTTGGAAAGAGGGGGGAATCCTACTTGGAGTAGGATTGCCCCCCTTGGGCGCGCCTCCTCCTCCTTGGCCGGCCCTCCTCCCCTTGCTCCTTTATATACGGGGGCAGGGGGGCACCCCATGACACACAAGTTGATCTACGGATCGTTCCTTAGCCGTGTGCGGTGCCCCCCTCCACCATATTCCACCTCGATCATATCGTCGCGGAGTTTAGGCGAAGCCCTGCGCCGGTAGAACATCATCATCGTCACCACGCCGTCGTGCTGACGGAACTCATCCCCAACACTTTGCTGGATCGGAGTCCGGGGATCGTCATCGAGCTGAATGTGTGCTGAACTCGGAGGTGCCGTACGTTCGGTGCTTGGATCGATCGGATCGTGAAGACGTACGACTACATCAACCGCGTTGTCATAACGCTTCCGCTTACGGTCTACGAGGGTACGTGGACAATATTCTCCCCTCTCGTTCCTATGCCATCACCATGATCTTGCGTGTGCGTGGGAAATTTTTTGAAATTACTACGTTTCCCAACAGTACCCCGCCTTGAACTCTCCGCCTCCTCGTGAGCCAGCCTGATGAGGCCGTGCCTGAGGAAGCTCCTTGCTGCCCGCCCCGCGAGGCTTGGCCCCTCGTGAGGGTCTTGAGCTTGTGTTGATGAAGATGGGCCATGCTGGGCCCCTTTTTGAGCCACGCCGCAGGCCGCAGGCAGGCAAGTCTGGGGACCCCCGTTCCCAGAACGCCGACAGAGGCGGGTTGTGGACCTCCCTCATAGTTTTCCGTATTTCCTGTTATGGACTAGCGAGGTAAATATTTGTGATGAAAGACTGCGGGAATGAATAGAGTTCAGTAAAAGACAGCAGCTCACCCAGCTAGTTGGGGGTTGTACATGGAAAATCCATCCCGTGCTAAATGCGGATGAACTCCTTTTCTTCTCCTTTATATAAATCGGACAGTATTTTTGCCAGAGTGGTGGTGGAGTCCAGACCTTTCCGACCGCAGCGGGTGGCATCGTCTTCTCCATTGAAGTGCCACATGGGACGCCCCCGATACTGGAGTGGCTGCACCCCCCCCCCCCGCATTATGCATATTCACATAACCTCGATTATTGTCAACCCAGATTTGGCAAGCGTTTTTATCCTGCCCATCAATTGAGGGCCCTCTCTGCTATCTTCCTCCTTGGGGCTCCGAGGACACCCGCTATGGCATTTCTTGAATGGGGCATTTGTGAACTCGGGAAGACCCATTCGGATAGGGTCAGGGAGGGAGACGTCCTCTATATAAAACCACTCGGAAGGCCAATCTTCGGATGTTTTCTTCGGAGTGGCGGACAGGTATCCGGTCCCGGCGATGCGCCATATTTCGGCTCCGCCCACTTGGAATATTGATCCCTCTTGATCGCGAGGGACGAGGCAGAACAACCTCTTCCATAGATCGAAATGAGCTTCGCAACCCAGAAATAACTCACAAAGGGCGACATAACCTGCGATGTGCAGGATGGAGGCAGGGGTAAAATTGTGCAGCTGGAGGCCATAATACTCCAGGAGCCCGCGGAGGAACATATGGATTGGAAATCCAATGCCCCTCAGCAAGTAAGGGTCAAGGCACACTCGCTCCCCCTGGATGGGTTGGGAAAACTCTCCGCCGTCAAAGGTGGCTAATCTGGCTCGAACGGGGACAAGATAAGTAGGTGGGAGAAACCCCTGGGTCTGCAACTTCACCTATTGGCCTTGGGATACGGTACACTTCTCCCAATCACCTGGCTTGGCGCTATGGGGGCGAGAGGAGGAGCTGCGGTGGCCGGCCATGATGGGATGGTTTTTTCGGGCGCGCTCTGATGAATCCTTGCTTGGGAAGATGGCGCGGTTTGGATCTGAGGATCCCCATCTCTTTAATAGACGATTTATTTACATGGTCAGGGTGGCAAGTGTAAAAATGCCCCGACTTCTTGCATTCGCTCAACACGTGGAGATTGACATTATTAAGGTACAGAAGCCGATGAGTGCAACATTAAATGGGAAGCCGGACGCTGCTCATTACAACAGGTACTCTGGAGAATTCGGAGAAGAACTCGCCTTGCAATGCCGAAAACAATCTGCGTGTCGGACTCATCGTCATTGAAGCCTGGTTCGGGGGCTACTGAGGGAGTCCTGGATTAGGGGGTCCTCGGACAGCCGGACTATATGCTTATGTTGGACTGTTGGACTATGAAGATACAAGATTGAAGACTTCGTCCCATGTCCGTGCGGGACTCTCCTTTGCATGGAAGGCAAGCTTGGCAATTCGGATATGTAGATTCCCTTCTCTGTAGCCGACTCTGTGTAACCCTAGCCCCCTTTGGTGTCTATATAAACCGGAGGGTTTAGTCCGTAGAACAACAACAATCATTATCATAGGCTAGCTTCTAGGGTTTAGCCTCTACGATCTCGTGGTAGATCAACTCTTATAATACTCATATTGTCAAGATCAATCAAGCAGGAAGTAGGGTATTACCTCCATAGAGAGGGCCCGAATCTGGGTAAACATCGTGTCCCCCGCCTCCTGTTACCATTAGCCTTAGACGCACAGTTCGGGACCCCCTACCCGAGATCCGCCGGTTTTGACACCGACACTCACCCGTTGTATTTTTTATTATGAAATCTGGCAGATCCGTAGATGTATGTGAAAACCGCGGTCCTTAATGGGTTTCTTAAGGAAGAGTTGTATGTGATGAAGCCCAAAGGTTTTGTCAATCCTAAGGATGCTAATAAGGTATGCAAGCTCCAGAGATCCATCTATGGACTGGTGCAAGCATCTCGGAGTTAGAATATATGCTTTGATGAGGTGATCAAAGCTTTTTGTTTTATACAAACTTATGGAGAAGCTTGTATTTACAAGAAAGTGAGTGGAAGCTCTGTAGCATTTCTAATACTGTATGTGGGTGACATATTATTGATTGAAATGATATAAAGTTTTTGGAAAGCATAAATGGTTATTTAAACAAGAGTTTTTCAATGAAAGACCTGGGTGAAACTGCTTACATATTAGGCATCGAGATCTATATAGATAGATCAAAATGCCTGATAGGACTTTCACAAAGCACATATCTTGACAAGATTTTAAAGAAGTTCAAAATGGACCAGTCGAAGAAGGGGTTCTTGACTTGTTGCAAGGTGTGAGGTTGAGTAAGACTCAAAGCCTGCCAATGGCAGAAGAATGAGAAAGGATGAAAGTTGTCCCCTATGCCTCAACCATAGGCTCTATAATGTATGCCATGTTGTGTACCAGACTTGACGTGTGCCTCGCCATAAGTCTGGCAGGAAGGTACCGGAGTGATCCACGAGTAGATCACTGGACAACGGTCAAAAATATCCCTAAGTACCTAAAGAGGACTAAGGATATGTTTATCGTTTATGGAGGTGACGAGCTCGTCGCAAAGGGTTACATTGATGCTAGATTTGACACTGATCCGGATGGCCAAGTCTCAAATCGGATACATATTTATTTTGAATGG
Organism: Triticum timopheevii; assembly: GCA_963921465.1. Taxonomy (NCBI): domain Eukaryota; kingdom Viridiplantae; phylum Streptophyta; class Magnoliopsida; order Poales; family Poaceae; genus Triticum; species Triticum timopheevii. The sequence continues at coordinate 116,009,539 of OY997270.1, forward strand.
TGGAGCAGTCAGTTGGTGCAGTCCCAAACAGAGCATCGTAGCAGGATCTACATGTGAAGCGGAATATATGGCTGCTTCGGAAGCAACGAAAGAAGTCTGGATGAAGGAGTTCATATCCGATCTAGGAGTGATACCTAGTGCACCGGATTCAATGACTATGTTTTGTGACAACACTGGTGCCATTGACATTGCCAGGGAGCCCAAGCTTCACAAGAAGACCAAGCACATCAAACGCCGCTTCAACTCCATCTGTGGTTAGATCAAGGAAGGAGACATAGAACTTTGCAAAGTACATACGGATCTGAATGTGACAGACCCGTCGACTAAACCTCTTCCACGAGCAAAACATGATCAGCACCAGAACTCTATGGGTGTTAGATACATTACAACATAAACTAGATTATTGACTCTAGTGCAAGTGGGGGACTGTTGGAAATATGCCCTAGAGACAATAATAAATTGGTTATTATCATATTTCCTTGTTCATGATAAATGTTTATTATTCATGCTAGAATTGTATTGACAGAAACTTACATACATAAACAACAACGGGATCACGTCATTAGGAGAATGATGTGATGGATAGACCCAACCGTAAGCTTAGCGTTCATGTCACTAAGTTCACTTTGTTGTAGCTTTCGTAATGTCAAGTATCCGTTCCTTAGACCATGAGATCATGCCACTCCCGGATACTGGAGGAATACTTTGTGTGCTATCAAACGTCACTTCGTAACTAGGCGATAATAAATATGCTCTACAGTTATTTCCGAAAGTGTTTATTGAGTTGCATGGATCGAGACTGGGATTTGACAAATAAATGTTTATACAATGTACAAGAATATTCCCTTAGGCTAACTATTTTTATTTCCATTAGAAAAATATGTGTGAAATTTTTAAATAATATTCATGTGTGTCCAAAAAATGTTAGTAAAAAATTTAAACACTTTAAAATATGTCCATGTAGATCAAATAGTTCTTTATTGTCATTAAGAAAATGAACAATGTGTATTTGAAAAATGTTACCGTGATTCGAACAAGGTTCAAACTATGTATTTTTCTAAAATGTACATCATGTATTTGAAAAGTCTAAAATAAAATATTATTTTGCATGTACGTCAAAAATATACATTGTACGAATCAAAATTAGACGTGTGTTAAAAGAAAGAAAATCGACTAGAATCGACAAAGCAATAAAAAAGCAGGAAATAGAAGAAAACCAAAAGTACAACAAGTTGAAAGAAAAAACCAGTAAAAACAATTTATAACAAAGGAAAAAAATAAAAGACGAAGGTAACCAATTAGAAATCACAGGAAAAACAAAAGAAATAAGAAAAACAGAGCGAGGGAACCTACAGCTACGCACGGGTGACACAAGAGAGTGTGCTGATGGGCAGGCCGGTTCGCTCGCACAGCAGGCAATCTATATCTCTAATAATAAAGCACGGTAGGTTTCTGTCGTTCGTTATCTTTATTTGCAAAAAAGTCCCTGCAGTTTGTTGAAATCAACCCGCAGTCCATCTTTAAGTCATACCGAACCATTTTTTTAGCTTTCTCAGAAACCCCCCTGAGATTTTAGGTAATCAACCCGCCGTCCATATTTAAGTCATACGAATCGTTTTTTTGTGTTTTAACAGAAAACCCCCTGACCTTTCGGTTAATCAATCCGCAGTTTATCTAAAACAAAATTATCCATATCTTTTAAATCGTAACTCCGATTTTAACATATTATATATGAAATTTGATTAGAAAAATATGTAGAATCCAAATATGTTGTTATTTTTAGCTGTTAAATATTTCTAAACTATTAATTTAGATGCAAACTTAATCTATAGTGCATGGTCTATTTTTTTTCCGCATTGGCGGCGATCCAAATTGCAAATAAACACACATTAAAACCAGATTCAGAGGGAAAAAACATCGATAACCACGCATGCACAACTCTAAAAAACCTCGCGGGAAAAAACAACATTTTTCTCATCTTATTCTCAGCGATTGTGTGCGTGCGAGCGCACGTGTGTGTGTGTGTGTGTGTGTTTGTGTGTGCGTATGTGTGTGAGAAAGAGACGCCTTAGGACTGGCCATATTCAAATGCGTTTTCGTTGTGTGAGCATTGAGACCACCGTCGGAAACACAGATGTGATGCCATTTTAAAATAAAGAACGTCTACGTATCAAGGTCTCGAGTCGTGGTTATTGGGTTAAGAGCATGTGTTTTTTTCTGTCCCGTTGCAACGCACGGGCTCTTTTGCTAGTCTATATCTATATCTATATCTATATCTATATCTATACCTACTAATAAAGTAAGGTGCGTTTCTTCAATTTTTTCATCCCTCACCACCGAAAATATTTTTCTTATATCCGAGGTGGCACTAAATTTTCGTGATCCATCTGCTAAAATATAAAAAGTTTTGTCCGAAATTTCGTACGTGGTCCGCACGCACTAAGGACCAGAAAAGCCACCCATATATATCCTGTGCACGCAGCTGGGAAACCTTATTTGTCACTCAGAGCGGCATATAGTTGGAGCTTCCCATTGGTCGCCGGGTCGGCCCATTTCTATTTTTTGCAGTGTTCTTTTTCTATTTTTAGTTTTTCCCTTCCAATTTATTTTTTACTTTTCCCATAAATTAATTTAATAAATTTTCCGAAATTTCGTTTTTTGTACTATTTTTTGTTAAATCTTAGAATTTCAAAATTTGTTCCCACTTTCAAAAAGATTTGGAAATCGAAATTTTTATTTTTTTTCTAAATTTGTTTGAAACTAAAAAAATGTTCGCATTTTCAATAAAAATTATAGTTTTTTCTAGATTTCTAGAATAAATTTCATTTCAAAAATAATAGAAATTCGAAAAATATTCATTTTATCGAAATGTTCACAAATTCAAACTAATATTCGTGATTAAAAAGACAAATTGATTTGAATGTTCAAAACAAGTTTCCATTTAAAAAATTGTTCACAAATTCAGAAAATGTTTCGTTTCTCGGCCTTAAAAATGGTCATGTTTTCAAAAAAAGTGTTTGTGAATTTAAGAAAATCTTTCTATTTCAAGTGTTGTTTTCCTTATTCTAGAAATTAACCTTTTTTGAGAAAAAAAATTCTCACATGTTTTAAGAAAAATATCAGGAGGTCACCACAACCTCGACAAGGAGGCGGACCTGAAGGAAAAAAAGGCACGAATTGGATAGTGGTCGCCACTTCCACCAACCCCATTACTATAAAGATCTCGCGGGCCAAACATGACCCGCGAGAACACCACAGCTCCCCGCTCTATCGCCCCACTATTGTGTGGAGACCGTTTTGATGGACACATTAATTATCTCTTCTGATGCTTCTCGCAAAAAAACTCTCCCGTTGCAACGCACGGACATATGTGCTAGTTCCTGATAAGAATCGGTACGGACCAAATATACATATACCCGAGACCTATTTCTCGCGTACAGCGAGACGTAGGTTGTCTTGGCGAGCGTGAGCAGGCCAGCCCTTTTAGTGCAGTTTTCTTGTTCATTGTAGTCGCTCGCTGTAGATTCACTCTAGATCTGGTTTTCTCTGGGTTTTTTATTTTCTTTTATTTCACTAGTAAGAATGCACGTGCAACGCACATATAATTATCGGGTATATTTCAAGTTGATAAAAGGTTGCTTTGCTCCTCGTGGAGTATAGGAAAACTTGACAAGACATGAAATGTTGGATGTTCGCGTCTGGTACACAAATATATAAAACTGGACAATACAAATCAACCGATACAAGTTGCAAATTCATGCCTCCGATTACTCTTTATATGAATCAAGATACTCTTGACATGTAAATGTTTAGTTCATTCTGTACAAATTGTCAAAGCACTGAAAATCTGAAGCTAAACTTGGCAAGCAACATACATCATTCTACAAAGTTTCCTCTCTTTCATCTGTGTTCATCATCCTCCAAGCCAACAAGCTTTCATGCCAAAAATGCGAAAAGAACATTGCGCGTAAATACAAGGGTAGACACTGAAAAACAATAGTACAAAATAACATCCCAGGAACACAATGGGGACGTGGACAAGCACCAGTTATAGAAAATAAGAAAAAAATGCAAGTCATGACCATTTCTGACAGTTTGTTCTTTACACCCCCTTATGTGTAATACTATCAAACAATGAAAATACTTGTTGGTCATTAGTTCCTAACCATTAAACGAATGTACAACAAAAGGACCTTAAAGTATTTATACGTAGAAGAATATTAAAAAATGTATTTGTTTAGATTGTTCATGTGAGAAGAAAAAAATCACATCCTGCAATTTAGACCAAAACCAGCCCCTTTAGAAGTGAAAGGAGTTCCAAATATAACAACTTAAAATAAACCAACTCCAGCAATACAGATGTTACAAATTAAGAAAAAACAAAGAATGTGTTGATGACACATGTTTACGACATCTGTGTAGAAAGACCAAAGATATAAATATATAGCACACTCTGGTACACTCTGGTCAGCACAATGTTTACAGAAATTTCAGGCAGACCTTGTAAGTTCACAAGAAACCCGTAAATGTTGGCTGGGCAGTTGTCTTACAAGCAACATAACAAATGAAAAAGAACAGGTACATGAAGCAAAGTTTGCAGGAGCGCCTCTTCCATCACGGTCACATTTTGTAGTAAGATGTGCCAAAATGAACAGGCATATATTATTGTGAAAATAAATAATGGTTGGATATTAAACACACAATATGCATGACAGTAATGATGAGGCTGTCACCTTTTATATACAATCCAAATTCTCATGATATAGAAATCGTTATAATTTAAATGACCCTGCAAATAATTACTACATTCTGGTTATAATCAAAATTTCCTAAGCATCTATGTCGCAACATGATAATATCATCAGAATTTCGACCTGGTAAAATAAACCAGAGGAAGGGGTAAAACTTCAAGGATGGGTGAACTCTTTGTAGCAGCTGTTGCTGCTTAGTAGCCACTGAAAGAGTTCAAACTGTCAACATGCAATGCCTTAGATTTTCAAAATTGCAAGTGAACATGCAAGATGTGATTAATCATCAGAATATAAAATGCATCAAGAGTATAAGATGTATATTTTCTTCCGAGACATCGTTAGAGGGAGAGAAAAGCGGAAGACTGTAGCTATAGAATAGCTGCAGAAGGCACAACAAGGTTTCTAAACTCTTCAATTTGGAAAATTAATGCGTGCAAAAAACATTTTTAATTTAGATGAAAAGAACAGAAAAATGAAACTATAAACTGGAAAGAATTAATTCATCCTACCTTAGCATCCAGTTGATACATGACTATAAATACACAGACAACAAGCTACTATATTTTGCACATCAGCAACACCACATGCTAGATGCTACTCATGGCTTAACGATGAGTTGAAATGATAAATTAGCTTCCGCTAGTTGCTTCTGTAACCAACTGCCATGGATGCATTTTATTTGCATTACAAAATAGCATGCAAACTCAATAGTCAAGATAGAGTCGAGCTGAGGTACAATTATGCGACATGCAAGAGATATAAATGATCTTCAGAAGTGCATAAAGATAGAAGAGGAAAATAACACTGAAGTAATACTTATACAAAAGCAATGAAGTTATACTTCTGCACAAGTGTATTTCAAATAGAAGGGCCTTTAGAGAATGTGGTGGTCGTAGTTTGGGTCTTACTTCGGTTCTAAATTCCTGCAATATAACTAAATTTCCTGAATTTGTAGACTTCAAGAATGGGGAAATAATTTTGAATGGATCAATGAGCAAAAAATCATGAAAGGAGCTAAACATGAGCTTAACCAGATTCTTGAAATAAATGCATCACATTACATACAGATGAAAGGCAATCTCAACACAGGTTAACACATGCGTGAGCAGCAAATTAAATGAGAATAGCTGAACACCGTGAATGAGAAAACTTAATTGGCTGAATGTCCGAAGGAAAGGATAATGAGCGAATATGATCCAGTAAAACTCAACCTAGAAGAAAAGAGAAGCTCTGAGTAAGTACATCATTAAAAAATAGAACTAAAAATGTTCAATGTAAACTTTAATTGAATTAAACATAAACTTCAGCAAGAGAGAGAAGATGGCATAGATTCATATAAGCATCTACTAAATGCACACAAAAAAGGGGATATTCTGCAACTAACCATGAAATATTTACGTGCAACATGTACTAACGAAGTTACAATTTAATGTAGAATGATTCATCGAAGGAAAACATATTGCTGCTCATTGTCGCCTTCAGATGTCACAGAAGAACTACACAAAAGTAAATGCTTTCTACCCCACTAATGAAATTTCATCTTCATCTTCACTACTAATAAATAATCAAACAAGAACTTCTCTAAATGCACCCCATAAATATACGCGGGTCTATTATCACGGCACGATTAGGCCCACTAAACTTAATCTAACCGCTAGCCTTGATCTAGTTTATTCTCTGTGTGCACCTAGCAATTTATATTGACTGACTGTACTCCACCACCGCAGAGGAATAAACTACCCGCTTATTAGGAAGCTATAATCACGGGAAACTAATCACGGCCAGGTCGCCGCCCACCTCTCCTAAAAGCTAAAATACAGGCGATCCAGTGCCTTAGGATGGCAACATGCTATCGTGCATCCTGTAGGATTAAGCCGATGTCGAAGGCGGCTGCGCCATGCGCCCGCGTGCCATGAGCTGCCGAAGGGAGGGGCCGCATCGTCTGCAGCCAGTCACCCGTCCGCCTCCCCTGTGGCGCACGCTGTCCGCTGCACGCTCTGTCGTTCTGCTCGGTTCCCCCGGTACGCGCCTTCCCCCGCGCTCCTCCTCTTGCACCTCTCGTCGGCCACCGGCCACCGCCGCGCTCATCCCCACCTCCCAACAGCCGCGCGCCTTCTCCTCCCCCTTCTCAGTAGCGCCTCTCGCAAGCCACCGCCACCGGCACAAGGGAAAGCGTAGCATCAAACACTCGATCTGGACTTCACCCTTGTAACTTCTAACCACAATTATAAGCACCCTCGACCACTGTAATATTTGATATTTCTCGAATTGCAGTTTCTTGCTACTCAATGTCCCCCAATTCGCCTGAAACTAAATTATTGCCTCCCTCCCATAGTGTAACAAAACATCGCCAAGTACACGCAACGGAGACTGGAATCGCTGGCTATCACATGGATCCAATCCGAAGGTGTGTGGTAGGGCTTGGGGAGATGAGAGGGTGGATGAATTATTACTCTGCATCAGATGAGTAGTAGAGGACCTCGAGCGGCGACGCCACTGGTCACAAATTTTGGGCGCCGGCCCATAGGAGCACAGTTGGGCGATGGGCCTCAATAGCAGCAGCACCCTAAGAAGCGGCGGCGGCGGCGGCGCCCTGCTTCCTTACCGGATGGGGTGGCTCCCGTGTCGTTGGAAGCGGCGATCGGTGCGGCACCTTCGGCGAGCACTCCCCGGACGTCCCCTGAAGGTGTGGGTGGTGCCGACCGTCATGTGGATCAGTTGGGGACGGGAACGAAGGAGGAACACGGGCAGGATGATGGCAGGGCGGGGAGAATGGCACTGGGTGGTGGCACTGGGTGGTGGGGAGAAGGCGAGAGGCAGAGGAGAGAAGGAGTTGATGGTCCTCGGCTCCTCGTCGCGGCAAAATTTCGTGTTTTGACCCTTTTTGCAAACAAATTCAGGATCTGACCCTCGTTCGGAAAAATTTCGTGATCTGACCCTTTTCCTACCGCCATCATTCTTGGCGGTAGGGTAAGGCTATGGCGGTAGGACTTGATTGCGCCGCCACGGCCGTTTGGCGTTGAAACTACCCTACCGCCATAGTCTCTAGCGGTAGGGTCTAGAATATATAAATTAAGTATGGCGTCTAGTACAATCATATGAACTTTGTTGGTAGGTTGGCTAGCGTGTGCAGGTTTTTGGCTGCAGGTCTCGGGTTCGAGCCTACCTATGGCTAGTTTTTTTTCATTTTTATTTCGCCCAATAAAAAATAAAAAATTTGTCCAATTAATATTAGGATATAAATCATTTATAAAAATATATTTTTTATTTATCTGTAACTGTTTTAAAAAATTCGCTCAAAGATTATATATATATGTATATATGATCAATTGGTCTCACATATTACCTGCATAAAAAAGATTTGAAAGGCTATTCATTTGTCCAATTAATATTAGGATATAAATCATTTATAAAAATATAATTTTTATTTATCTGTAACTGTTTTAAAAAATTCGCTCAAAGATTATATATATATGTATATATGATCAATTGGTCTCACATATTACCTGCATAAAAAAGATTTGAAAGGCTATTCACCGAGATCAATTGGTCTCACACATTATTGGCCCCACATATCTCTTCATCGTTCGTATATGAAGCCTCCCTAATAGTTAGGTCGTTGCATTCATCTTCAGGTCTTTGCTCCATCATCTTTTTTTGCCCTCAATTAATCCCTGTCCTTGGACCTTCGTTTTCCCTCAGAAGCACTGCTAGACTGGGGAACTCCCTTGCCGGAGCAGGAGCAGCAGTGGCAGCTAGCTTGCACTTTATCAAGGTGAGTGCTCCATCTCCATCTTAAATTGTTCAACGCTTTTGGAATCAGTCAGACTTCTAGTTTACAGTTTGTATATGTTCTTTTGAAACTTGTGTTCTAACACTGGAACCCAAAAAAGAATGAAATACAGGTCTATGACCATTTACTTATCCTCTTTCATATCCACAATTAATTTGTTTACCCAGGGTTTTACTACTTCCTGCTATTTCTTAGTTAGTTTAAAGTTCGGAAGGCCTTTGCACACCTTGATTTGTATTTGTGTTTGGATGATAATACTGAGAACAAACCTTACACTGTATTTGATCTTACTGGAGAGGTCGTCTTTGTATCACGGATTTGATAATATAGTAGCAACTAAACTGGAGAACCTGGAGGTGCGTGTGTGTAGTGGTTTGAGCGCGGAGCCGACCAACCTTAGTGCTACTCAGGATAAACATTTTCTTTTACTTAACCGTTAAAAATCAAGCATAAAGTGCTTTTATTCTGATAATTTGTTGCAAACAATTATTAATTACGCACCATATGTAGCTCTTTTGGCAAAAGAACATGAAAGAAAACTCATCATTAACATAGTTGGGCGGAGACAAATAATAACAGAGCCAAACAAAGTAACATATGATGAGAACTTAATTGCAGAGCGCCTAATCTTCATGATGAGCAAAGAATAAAACTGCTCTCTCCCATGTATGTTACATATCTAATTCGCAAAAAGACTGCAGAAAAACAAATCTTTGCGGATTTTTTTTTAAACAGTTACATATAAGTAAAAAAATTATTTTTATAAATAATCCATAGCTTAACATTATAATTGGACAAATTGTTTATCCCATCATATTCGTTTATATCTTTGCGGGAATTTTATAAAACAGTTACAGATAAATAAAAATATATTTTTATAAGTAATTCTTGTCCTAATATTAGTTGGACACATTATTTAATTTTTATTGGGCAAAATAAAAATAAACAAAAAATTGGCCTTGTGAGAGCATCTCCAACAGCCGCGCTAAAGCGCCGCGCGCAAAAAACCTGTTAGCGCGCGCGCTGCGGCTGGTTTTGCGCGCCCGCCTGCGCTGGCTCCAGCAGCCGCGCTGAAATGCAGCGCGCGCGCGCCGCTCCAGCAGCGCGCTAAAATGCAGCGCGCGCGACTAGAAATGTATGCATTTTTGAAAATTGAATTTTTTTAATAAAACTAGATAGATTGCATAGATTAAACGATACAAAGGTATTTTACATCCGAAACATAGATTGCATAAAATAAAAACGACAAACGATAAACATAGATTGCATTAACAAAAAAAAAACTACTCTAAGTCGCTATCATCATCACCACTATCATCCTCGGCGGTGTCGTCCGAGGTAGATAGCCAGATGTCCAGCCACCGCTCATCGTTCGGCGTGAAGAACGACCGCCCACCTGCTGCAACGAGGTCAGACTGTGCATTCGCCAACGCCTTCCGCCGACGCCTGTCCAACCGCGACGCGCGACGCCTTTGCGTGTCCTCCTCGCGGCGCCTTGCCCAGTAGGCTTGCTCGCAGGCGACGTCCTCCGGGTGGCGCTGGCGCCAGTCCGCCATGACCCTCTCGTCCTCCTGGGCGACGAGGAGGCGGCGTTGCCGCTCGGCGTGCTCCGCACGGTCTTCCGCCGTGTTCAGACGAGGCAGAGGGGCGAGGTTGAGCGCTTGCTCGAGCGTGTACACATCTTGGAAGTTCATCTGGCCGTGCGGCCGGCCTAGGCGCCACGCCGCCGCGTCGTACGCGCGGGCGGCCTGTCGCGCCATCCCGTACGTGCCGAGGGTGAGCCGGAGTTCGCCGGAGCGTATCTCCGCGGTGTAGCTGCCGTTGGGCCGCAGGCGGACGCCGCGGTAGCCGGACGCTCCTCGGCGGCGCGGCGGCATGGCGGCGCGTCGGTGGCGGGGCGCTGGAGCGGTGGCGGGGCGCTGGAGCGGCGCGTCGGTGGCAGGGCGCTGGAGCGGCGCGTCGGTGGCGGGGCGCTGGAGCGGCGCGTGGCAGAGAGGGAGAGGGAGAGGGGAAGAGATGTGTGTGGAGAAGGCGCATGGCGCGCGCAGCTTTTATAGGCGCGCGCGAAGCGGCGCGCCAAATCTTGCACGCTCGCGCAAACGGTTCCCGCGCGCTCTTGTTTCCCGCGGCCGCTGGAGCGCGGCAAACCGCCCCGCGCGCGCTAAAAGCTGCGTTTACCGCGCGCGCGTCGTTTGGGGCGACTGTTGGAGATGCTCTGAAGGCTCGAACTCAAGTCCTGCTGAACCAAGCTCACATGAGCTAGCCAACTTTCCACTAGATTGATTCTGTTCTACTAGACGCCACACGTAATTTAAGACCCTACCGCCAAGGACTATGGCGGTAGGGTATTTTCAACGTTGGATGACCGTGACGGAGCAGTCAAGTCCTACCGCCATAGCCCTTGGCGGTAGGCAGTGTTACCCTACCGCCAAGGGTTATGGCGGTAGGAAAAAGGGTCAGATCCCAAATTTTTTATGAACCAGGGTCAGACCCGGCTAAACTTCATAAAAAGGGTCAAAACACGAAAATTGGCCCCTCGTCGCCATGCCAAATAGAGGCTGGTGATTGTGTGGCGCTGGGTGAGATGGGATCGGGATCCAGGAGGGTGACGAACATGTAATTCTGTACCAATACTCGATTAGAGCAACTCCAACGGGGTGACCCATTTCGTCCGGCGTTGTCCGTTTGGGTCGGCGCGGACAGAAAAGATGCCCAACCCACCGACCCAAACGGACGTGTGTCCGCTTTCGTCCGCCTGCCGACCCATTCCTGACCCATTTTTGAGCCGGATTTGCGTCGGCGTGGACACAAGACGGACGCGCGCGTGCGCCCTCTCTCCTCCCCCCGCGTGCACAACCTCCACCGCCTGCTTCGTGGCCGATGCCGCCGGCCATTTTTTCTAATGAAAAAGGACACATAGATAGTTCTTGCGTACATAGATAAAAGAAAAGATCAACTACTCGTCGGTTTCCGACTCTGACTCGGTAATGTCCTCCTCCGACATCTGAATATAGGCGTCAGCAGCCTGCTCGTCCGCGAAGTCCCACCCCGATGTTTCTCGCAGCCTCAGTCTCAATTGAGCGGCCTGCTTCCGCGTACGCTTGCCCTCCTGATAGACGGCTCGTTCTGTCCTCCTAACCTTCCTCTCCGTTCTCCTCTGCTCATAGAACTGACGTTTGTCGATGATGTCCTGCGGGAAGCGTTCGCGCCACACCACCAAGGCTTGCACGTCCATCTCGGCGATGGCGAGGCGACGCAGCCGCCTCCGGTGGACGCGACGATCCTCGTCGGTGAAAAGCCGCGGGAGAGGCGCCAGATCCTGCGCCCGCTGGCTCGACACGTCAGGAAAACTCATCTCCCGACTCGGCCGCCGGAGGTGCCACGCCGCCGCGTCGTACGCACGGGCCGCCTGCTCAGCGGTGTCGAAGGTGTCGAGGATGAGGCGTTTCTCGCCAAACAAGATCTTGGCGGAGGAGGCGACGGATGGGCGCTCGCGGACTCCGCGAAAATTCGAAGCACCGAGGATGCGCATCGACATGGTGGCGCACAGGCGGCGAGGCTAGTGAGGGGGCGAGACGAGTGGGCGGCGGACTGAGTGTGGAGGGAGCGCCATCTTATAACGAGCGCCGGCCGCGGCGCGCCAAAATGCGCGCGCAAACATTTCCCGCGCTCTGGAGCGCCAAAGCCAGCGCGCGCTAGGTCGATTTTTCCCCGCGCGCGAACCTTTCCCGCGCGCTGGCATGATCTAAAAGCGCGGGCGGTCATGAAATGGGTCGGCGCGTTGGGCGCGCTGCCAACCCAACTCTAAAAGAGGGCGGACGTCGGGCGGGCGGACGACCCAAACGGACAAAAAGCGGACAAAAGCGTCGTCCGTTTGGGTCCGCCCGTTGGAGTTGCTCTTATTTCCCAATAAAACACGATTGTGATTATCTTCCTAATAAATCACAATCGTGATTATAGTTTCCTAATTTATCGGGCGCGGAGGAACTCCGCGGTGGAGCACGGTCAGCCAATTTAAATTGTTAAGTGCACACAGAGAATATATTAGATTAAGGCCAGTCGTTAGATTAAGGTTAGTGGGTCGAATCATGCGATGATAATGAATCCGGGTATGTTTCGTGGGGTGTGTTTAAAAAAGTTCATGTTTGATTGTTTATTAGTATAGTAGAGATTATTTTTTTGCTGTTCTTATTGTTTTTTCACTGGTTTTCTTTTGTTTTTAACTGTTTTTTTTCTTGATTTTCACTAGGTTTTCCATATCTTTCTTGTCTTCTTTGTTCATTTTCTTTGGTTTTCACCGTTTTACTTTTGTTTTCTTTGTTTCTCTTTACTTTTCAGCATCTTTGCCCAATTCCTTTTGATATTTTCTTTCGTTTTTTGTATGTGTTTATCGTTTTTCTTTACCGTTTTCACCCGTTCTTAGAACCTTTGTTGATTGTTTCTTCTTCATCGGTTTCTTTTATGTCTTCAATTGTTTCTCACCTTTTTCTTTGTTTCTTTGTTGGGTTTCATCTTTATTACTTTTTCCTTTTCGTATAGAACATGAATGTCTCTCAAATACATCGATTTTTTTAAATGTTCCCTCCGTCCTATAATATAAGAGCGCCTTTGACACTACTATAGTGTCAAAAACGCTCTTAAATTATGCGATGGAGGTAGTACATATTTTCTATGTCAATATGTTTCATATACATTGTATATTTTTTTAAATATCAGGAACATTTTATATAAATGGCTCTAACAATTTTTATACACGTTTACTATTTTTCTAATACATGATTAAATTATATTAAAAATATTTTTTTACTTTTTCCATAGACGTTTTACAATTTTTGTATACACCAGAAACATTTTCTTATACATATTTAACATTTTATAATATATGATCAACATTTTTTACAGATATTCTTTATGTCTATTTTTCATACACATTTAAAAAAAATTATACACACGGAATATTTTGTATATATATGTTTAATATTTTTCATATACACCATCAACATTTTTCTAATACATGATTAAGATTGTTTAAACGTATATTTTTTTATGTCTACTTTCTTCATATGCACTGTACATTTGTCACATAAATCAGGGACATTTTAATACATGTTTAGCATTTATAAATGCATTATTAAAAAAATTACATACATGATTTTCTTATATATTTATATTTATATTTTCAATGTCTAGTCTTTCTAAACGCTTTGCAAATTTTTGGTGCACATTATAAACATTTATATACAAGTTTAACATTTAAAACACATATTTAACATTTTATAATACATGATTAGCATTTTATAAAACTTATATTGTTTATGTCTACTTTTCCATATGCAATGTGGATTTTTTGTATACATGAGAAACAATTTTTATGCTATTAACATTTGTAAAATGCATGATTAACATTTTTCATTTTTTATGTAAAGCAATTTTAATAATTGATATATTTAGAATATTTTGAAATATAAGCAAATGTAAAAAAAACTAAAAAGGAGAAAATGTGAAAAAAAATAAATAGAAAGAGCTGCCTACCTGGGCCAGCCCATTGTCGGTGATCCCTGATGCAAGCGAGCGCTACAGCTCGCGTCAGGCAATACATAGCTGCGCCCAAGATATACGCGAGAGCTATTTATCACATTTAGCGATGCGGTAGCGGAGACGGACGCCCCCTGAGCTGAGCTCCTCTCCCTCCCCACCTTCCGTGCCGCGGGCCGCTCCGGCTGCGGCGGCCACCAAATGCCCCAGCCCCTGCCTCAGGCGGCCGGAGGACCCGCCCCTGGCCATGCCGCACTGCTCCCAAGCGGGGGCCCCGGCCTCGCCGACCACCAGCCTGGCCTGGAGCACCCCGGAGAAGGGGGAGATCTGGGCCACGTCCAGCGGTCCGTCCCAGGTGCCGGAGACGCCTGCTGCCCCATCGCCGCGGATCCGCGCATCGGCTGGGCCCTCCCCATGCGGATCCGGCTCTGCTGCGGCGTCTGCCCCGGCGGATAATCCCGCGCCACTCCATCTTGGGGGTAGCCGCCTAAAATCCATTGTGGTGGCGCCTTCCCCCCAAGCTCGGTCGGTAGATGGAGGCATTGATGGCGCCATTGAAGAAGGATGGATGCTCCATCAATCCCGCAAGAACCGGCACGCGCGCTCGGATCCAGCGGCCCCTGGCCTGATCCGGAAGCAGCTGTCCTCCACTCGTTGCCATCGCCACGCCTCCGGCCGCGAGGCCTTTTTAAGCAGGTTCAAAGGTCTTTGTTTTCGTTGCCTGAGCACTCGCCATCGTAGAGTAGATTGTAGAGACCCCCTGCGCTGCATCATCTGCAAGCGGCAGGGGCACTACGGCTGGGAATGCCCGCAAAATCCACGCAGAAAGAGAGGAGGGGGCTCTGCTAGAGAGCGGCTAGGCGACCCTGCGCGCTCGGCCTCCCCTGCTCACGGCTCCCCTACATCCCTGCTGTTGGCGCCTCCACCGCCTCCTCCTCGGCCCCTTGCTGCCATGGAGCTGGCACCGGCCGTCGACCACACCCGCCGCCCGCGCAATAGCCACAAGGTCATCGCCTCCACCCCTGCGATGGAGCACCAAGTGTTCCTGCTGGACCAGCACGCCGTCGTCATCACCGCGGTGGGCACCAACACGCACGCCGCTAGCCCCCTGTCCATCGGGCGGGCACTGGAGAAGGAGCTGAAGATCCTGCCCCACCTGCTGCGCGTGACCGCCCACGACCTTGAAGACTTCTTCATCTTCTTCAACCTGCCGGCGCACAAGGACCTGGCGGTGCAGCACGGCTCGCTCACCGTTGATGGAGTGTCGTTCCTGCTGGAGGCCTGGAGGGAGGACGCCCACGTTGTGCACCATAAGTGGATGCTGCACGTCCGGCTGGTCATCGAGAAGCTGCCCATGCAGCTCTGGACGCTAGAAGGCGCTGTGGAGGCCCTTGGAGACAAGGTGATCGTCGACCGTCTCGACAGCCGGACCTACGAGCGCGCCGACACAAAGCTGTTCGCGTGCTGGGTCTGGATCTGGAACCTCTCCTTCATCCCGACCAAGCGGACGATCTGGAAGCATGCAAGGGAGGCGGGCCGCGTGGAGGAGATGCACGGATACTCGCCACGGAGCCGCGCGGTTGCCCCTCCGCCGGAGCTACTGCAGTACGACCTGCTGCTGCATGTCGATCGGGTGGAGGATTGGACGCCGCTCTCGCCGCGCTCCTCGCACTCGCCGCAGAGTGGCCTCCCCCCTGACGACGATGACAATGACGACCGCCCATACCCCCGCATCGACTCCGGGGTCTAGACCGTGCGCGTCGAGGACGGGCGGCCCGCGTAGGCCTCGGCGCCCCTACTGTGCCCGCCTCCGCGCGTCTCGTCCTCTGGCTGCAAGGGGATGCCGCTGGGGGGTGCACGCAGGGAGCACGACGGAGACGATCAAGGACACCACCGCCACTCGTGGAAGGAGACACTACTAGGGAGAGGGCGTGTGGGTGATCACGGCAAGGCGCCCAAGGCCACCAGCAGGCAACGTAGCCGCACGCCGACGTCGAGGCACCACCACTGTGCGCCTGGAGACCGGCCGCTCGACGCTGGTGCGCACCCGCAGGCACCCCGAGAGCATGCCGCTGGTGGCTCCAGAGGCAAGAGCAAGGAAGGCGCCCGCTCGTCGGCCCTCAAGGAAGCTGAGCCGACCAAGGAAAAGCTGCAGCGGTCGGGGCGGGGAGGGGGAGCCCATGTCCATGTCCCTGCTCGCCCCACCACGCAAGCTGCATAGAGACGCTGCATCCTCCTCATCTGCAGTGGCGGACGACCCGGTGGCCGAGTTCTTCGAGGGGGCCAAACGGCAGCTGACTCCACCTAAGCGCCCTAATGCTCTGGCTCCGGCGCTGGACAAGGTGATCGCGGCCAAGCTCAACAAGCCCCTCAGTTTCTCCGACAAAGACGGGGGCAGCGGGGAATCGCTGGACTTAGGGCCGGCGCTGTCCCTGGCGCGCCACACCCCTACCCCCACGACCTCACACGCGCTCCAGCTGGGGGCCGTGACCAGGCAGGTGACTGAACTGCAGCTGAGTGGGGGTGGTGGAAGTGAGGAGCCGCGGCCACCGACGCTTCCGTTCTTCACCAGTGCGCCCACTCCGGTGATCGGCAAGCCACCATCAAGAGACAAGCCCCCCCCCCCCCCCCCAAGACCAGAGCGACCAACATCCCAGTCTGAACTAGCACGCGCCAGGCAAGCAACCCATCATCGGTGCCCCATGCGCAGCGTGCAACCTTTCGCTTGGTGCATGGCCTTGGGATTCTGGGACCGAAGGAGAAGATGACAGCGGCAGCGGCCGAGGCGCTCATCCGTCGCTTCGACGAGCCCCTGACAGATGAAGACATTGCTGCGATCGCAAGGCTGACCCACCTGGACGCCCAGGCTCTCAAGGCTGCAGCTGGCATGCTTGGTGCCGATGGAGAGGCCTCTGGCCACCCGGTCTCCCCATGTTAGTTCAGCACCGTAGTCGACGACGACCAGCCATGGGCTGGGTGAAGTTAGGGAGTAGTTTGTTAGCCGTACAGCTTGCG
Source organism: Triticum timopheevii (assembly GCA_963921465.1). Taxonomy (NCBI): domain Eukaryota; kingdom Viridiplantae; phylum Streptophyta; class Magnoliopsida; order Poales; family Poaceae; genus Triticum; species Triticum timopheevii. The sequence goes on from OY997270.1 coordinate 116,026,633, forward strand.
AGTTGTAACAGTAGTTGGGCATGGTTGCTAGCTGTTTTCCGGCAGGTTTTTGGGCCTATTGGTGGCCGCCGGCAACCCCCGGATGGTAGGGAAGTGTACTCGTCGTTATTTTCAGTAAAAGTAGTCGTCGTCGTTCAGTCCTGGCTTGCACCTAGGGCCAGCCCCCTGCGTATGACATACATTCCTGATGAGTAGCACAGTCGGCCTGATCATGAGTTGGAATGTCCGGGGCCTGAACAATCCAGCCCGGGGATCCGTAGTGCAGGACACGGCAAACACGCACCGCCTCACCATTCTATGCATCCAGGAAACCAAGCTTGAACAGTGGAAGCCAGTGATCGCCAGGGAGGTAGGAGGCCCAAGGCTTGATGACTGCATTGTTCTGCCAGCTAATGGCACAAGAGGGGGCACCGCTATCTTCTGGGATTCAACCTCGGTTAGAATCCAATCTCACGCGATCGGGGAGTTCTCCATCACGGCCAAGGTCACCGTTCTCTCCTCAGGAGCTAGTTTTTGGTTGACAACAGTCTATGGTCCATCTGAGAGCGCTTGAAAGGACAGTTTCCTGGTTGAGGTAGTGAGAGGCGCCCCTCCCCGAGGAGAGCCATGGTTCCTAAATGGTGATTTTAACATCATCTACGAGGCCCGTGACAAAAACAACAGTAATATAAATAGGAGTGAGGGAGTCCCGGACTAGGGGGTGTCCGGACAGCCGGACTATCATTGTCAGCTGGACTCCAAGACTATGAAGATACAAGATTGAAGACTTCGTCCCGTGTCCGGATGGGACTTTCCTTGGCGTGGAAGGAAAGCTTGGCGATACGGATATGTAGATCTCCTACCATTGTAACCGACTCTGTGTAACCCTAGCCCTCTCCGGTGTCTATATAAACCGGAGGGTTTTAGTTCGTAGGACAGAACCATTACAACAATCATACCATAGGCTAGCTTCTAGGGTTTAGCCTCCTTGATCTCGTGGTAGATCCACTCTTGTACTACCCATATCATCAATATCAATCAAGCAGGAGTAGGGTTTTACCTCCATCGAGAGGGCCCGAACCTGGGTAAAAACATCGTGTCCCTTGTCTCCTGTTACCATCTGCCTAGATGCACAGTTCGGGACCCCCTACCCGAGATCCGCCGGTTTTGACACCGACATTGGTGCTTTCATTGAGAGTTCCTATGTGCCGTCACCGATAGGAAGGATGCCTCTTCCCGTCTTCAAAGACGGTATCTTCGCCAAAGGAGCCTTGGCCGCCGGCCAAACTATCCGGCTGGGTGGTTTTCTCATGACCGCCTGTTCGGCCACCGCTTCGACGATGACCTCTCGGGTCATCAAAAGCAATCTTCACGTCAACTCAGAATTCGTCGAGCAGCTGGATCCAACAGAGCTCTCGTCCGTAAACGAACTCTTGGATCGCATCGCCACCCTGGGAGTCGCTGCAGACTGCAATCAGATTGGGCTTAAAACCGATCTGAGAGAGATTAACTCTCCCCAGGTTACCCACCACATTGCGGTGGTAGAGGAACAACGCGGCGAATCTTCTCCTATATTGAAAACTAGTCATGTCCGGGCTTCCGAACCCTCCATGCCGGATTCCCGCGGGGGGACGGACTTTGATCAAGCACTGAACCTAAAGTCAGGCATCGGACCGGACTCGTTGGACAACGTCCAACGATCCAAGCTTCCAAATTCGGAAACTTCTCGGCCCTTGAGCCTCAAGATGGGTAGGATTCCGGACTTAATTCCACCCACCCACCCAGACATATGCGATCTCTCTCAAATCCGGCAAGAGCCCGCTGAAATAGTACATCATTACTGGGCCAGATTCCTCCTGGTTATGGACAGGATAAAGGACTGCCGAGAGGAAAACGCAATCTCAATTTTCTGCAATAATTGCACGGACGAGGGAATCTTGAACGCCGTCAGTCGCCGTGAAATTACACGCTTTGCCGACCTGGCGTCCATAGTACGAAAGTACTGTGCGATGGAGAGTTTCCGAAAAACTGAAACTAAGTTTTGGGACAATCCGGCCCCGAATACAACCCTAGTCCGTAACAAAAGGGTGCAGCACACTCAGGCACCAGGTACAAAAGCCAAAAAGCAAAAACCCCATAAAGGGAAAGGAACCGTACTGGAGGGATGGCTCAGCGGACCCTGTAAAATTCACAGTACAGAAGGCGCCACCCCAACACATAGCCTTCGAGCATGTTGGATATTGCGGCAGGTGGCCAAAAGTGGCGAGGAGCTTCTAGCCCCGGAAAACCACTCCAACAGTACCAGTACGGTGTCAACAGTCTTCGAGACTTTCGCATCAAATAATGTGCGAAAACGAACAATCCGCAGCCTCGCCGAAGTCTACCAAGTAGCAACAACAAATCCATGGAGCGACACGGCCATCACCTTCAACGCCAACGACGAACCTAAATTCCGAACAGCCCGAGCACCAGCCGCATTGGTCCTCAGTCCAATAGTGGACGGCTTTCGTCTTACCAAGGTACTCATGGATGGCGGCAGTGGACTAAACCTCATCTACGAGGAAACTCTTCAAAAAATGGAAATAGACTGGAGCCGCATTGAGCGAAGCAGCACAACCTTTAGAGGAATAATCCCTAGCCGGGAAGCGCGCTGCACAGGAAAAATCACACTTGATGTGGTGTTCGGCTCGCCGGACAATTACAGGTCCGAAGAGGTCACTTTCCAAGTGGCCCCGTTCAGCAGCAGATATCACGCTATATTAGGACGAGAGGCATTCACAATTTTTCAAGCCATACCCCATTACGGGTACATGAAGCTTAAGATGCCTGGGCCCGGCGGGATAATCACTCTCGCTAGTGATCCGGACATAGCACTCCGTGCCGAAAACAAGACAGCCGCATTAGCCCTGGAGGCACTATCCGAAGCCCTAGCGGCAGAAGAACTCATTGCGCTGCGCTCTACAGTTAATAGGGACGATGTGATACTCAATAAGAGATCCAAGTCCACCTCCTTTAAACCAGCGGAGGAAATAGTCAAATTCCAGGTCCATCCAATGGACCCAGCAAAGACGGCCTCCATCGGGGCACAGTTGAGCCCTGATGTAGATGCCGCACTGCGAGAATTCCTTCGGGAAAATTGGGACATCTTTGCCTGGCACCCTTCAGATATGCCAGGAATCCCACGCAGATTGGCAGAACACAGCCTAAACATCCTAAAAGGATTCAAGCCAGTCAAACAGGCTCTTCGGTGATTTTCCGAACCCAAAAGACAGGCAATGGGAGAAGAACTAGCCAAACTACTGGAAGCCGCATTCATCAGAGACATCAAACATCCGGACTGGCTAGCAAACCTGGTAATGGTACCAAAGAAGGACAAATCCTGGCGCCTATGCGTCGATTTTAAAGACCTCAACAAGGCCTGCCCAAAGGATCCCTTCCCCCTTCCCCGCATCGACCAAATAATCGATGCTACTGCAGGACACGATTCATTGTGCTTCCTTGACGCATACTCCGGCTACCATCAAATCAAGATGGCAGAAGCGGACCAAGCCACAACGGCAATCATTACTCCATATGGACCATTCTGCTTCAACACGATGCCCTTCGAACTCAAAAACGCCGGCGCAACATATCAGCGCATGATTCAGACATGTCTGGCTACGCAGATCGGCAAAAGAGTAGAAGCATACGTAGACGAGTAGTCGTCAAAACCAAACACGTCGAGACTCTAGTAGACGATTTGAGGCTCACATTCGACAACCTCCGAGCATATGACATCAAGCTGAATCCGGAAAAATGCATTTTCGGCGTACCAGCCAGAAAGCTCCTGGGCTTCATTGTATCCGGTAGAGGAATTGAAGCAAACCCAGCCAAGATCCGAGCTCTATCACAGCTAGATATTCCAAAAGACCTCAAACAAATACAAAAATTGACCGGATGCATGGCGGCTCTAAGCCGCTTTATCTCCCGTTTGGGAGAAAAGGCATTGCCCCTCTATCGCCTCCTCAGGTGCACCGAACACTTCGAGTGGACGGATGCAGCCACTGCCGGACTTGAAGAAATAAAAGCCATATTGGCAACAAATCCGGTCCTGGCTGCGCCTAACCTGGGCGAACCAATGTTGTTATACATCGTGGCAACACATCAAGTTGTGAGCGCGGTACTCGTCGTCGAACGAGAAACAGAAGGGCATAAATTCCCTCTTCAAAAACCAGTGTACTACGTATCCACTGTCTTAACTCCCTGCAAGTCCCGTTACCCGCACTATCAAAAGATAGCGTACGCAGTGTTCATGGCATCCCGGAAGCTCCGACACTACTTTCAAGAGTGTTCGATAACAGTGGCCTCCGAAGTACCCCTCAACGACATTATAAACAACCTCCTAGGCGATCGAGCTCCTACCATTTGATATAATTTACAAACCTAGGCGATCTATAAAGTCGCAAGTCCTGGCTGACTTTGTCGCTGAATGGACTGAAGCCGAACTCCCTAAAGAATACGGCGCATACTCCAATTGGATTATGCACTTTGACGGCTCCAAAATGTTGGCCGGCTTGGGGGCTGGCGTCGTATTGACGTCCCCAACCGGGGACACAGTCCAATACGTACTTCAGATAATGTACATGGAGTCCAACAATGCAGCCGAATACGAGGCCCTCCTACATGGCCTCCGGATGGCAATCCCCATGGGCATTCAACGCCTAGAGGTGCGCGGGGATTCAAACCTTGCAATATCCCAAGTAAACGGAGACTTTGACGCCAAGGATCCGAAAATGGCAGCCTATCGCAACACTGTCCTAAAAATGTCAGCTCGGTTCGAAGGACTTGAATTCCACCACATAGCCCGGGATAATAACCAAGCAGCCGACGTATTGGCACGCATCAGCGCGAAATGCGACGTTGTCCCTCCTAACATCTTCCTGGAACGGCTCTTTAAGCCATCCGTACTATGGGAAGAGGAATCCAGAAATAACAACCCAGAAGCAGCCGCACCACCCAACACAAAACAATCTGACATAATCGGCGACTCAGCCGATGAAATAACGCCTTCAGCCCATGAAATAATGGCAGTAATTGCCCCGTGGACAGAACCATTCCTAGCCTACCTGATTAGGCAGGAGCTTCCCGAAGACCAAAACGAGGCTCGCTGCATAGTTCGGCGGTCTAAAGCCTACAAGGTCCATCAGGGGGAACTTTACAAGAAAAGCACAACCGGAGTCCTTCAAAGGTGTATCTCCGAAGAGGAAGGGCGAAACCTTCTGGCTGAAATTCATGCCGGACTAGGCGGACACCATGCCGCAGCCCGGCCCTGGTAGGCAAGGCATTCCGTACAGGATTTTATTGGCCGACGGCCCGGGCAGATGCTCAGGACTTAGTCCAAAGATGCGTCGGTAGTCAGGTCTTTGCTAATCAGAGCCATATGCCACCCATCGCCCTCAAAACTATACCCATTACCTGGCCGTTCACGGTCTGGGGGCTTGACATGGTTGGACCCCTTAAAGGGGGAACCCACAAGCAAAGGTACCTATTGGTCATGGTGGACAAATTCACCAAATGGATAGAGGCCAAGCCAGTTAAAACGGCAGAGTCCGGACCAGTGATAGACTTCATATCCGGGGTAGTACACCGTTACGGTGTCCCCCATAGCGTCATTACCGATAACGGCACGAACTTCACGGCTGACGAGGTTAAATTATGGTGCAAAAATATGGGCATTAAGCTCGATTACGCTTCAGTCTATCATCCTCAAACCAACGGTCAAGTGGAACGAGCAAATGGTCTAATAATGAGCGGCATCAAACCCAGACTAGTGCGGTCCCTTACGAAATCTGACACACACTGGGTAGAGGAGCTCGACTCCGTACTCTGGGGGCTGCGGACAACGCCCAACCGTACTACCGGATTCACACCATTTTTTATGGTATACGGCGCAGAGGCAGTTTTGCCCTGCGACATCATTCATGACTCACCTCGCGTGCGCATGTACGAAGAAAGAGAAGCCGAGCTGGATCGGCAGGACAGCTTGGACGCATTGGAGGAAGAACGCGACATCACCAAGGCTCGTTCCGCATTCTATCAGCAGCAGGCTCGAAGATATCAAAGCAGAGAAGTACGGGCTAAGACTTACAATGTTGGCGAACTAGTTCTACGCCTGCCGGACAAGAAAAAGGACAAGCTCAAGCCCAAATGGGAGGGGCCCTTCATTATCGATCAAGTCCTGACCGGCGGAGCATACCGTATACGAAATGCGTCGGACAACCGACTCGAGCCGAACCCATGGAACGCAGCCCGCCTCCGAAGATTCTACGCCTAGCGCCGGACTAAGAGTTCGTCTCCTTCCCCCGTCCAAATTTTTACACTTCAGTTGTCTTTTGTTTCTCTTTTTTCTCTCACCCTTTTCATAAAAGCCCTTAAAGGCCTACTTGCGCATTGTTCGCACACACTTGATGTGCTATCCGCACTCATTATACCTGGGGGCTTCTTTACCAGAAGCTTACTTATAAGGGCTTCATGCCCAGCACATGTGTCAAACTTCCACATGTACCTTTTATTCACCATTATATGCATCGATATGACTTAAGTTTTGGCCAAGCTGGGTTGCCTGGCTCCCGTGCTTACCCCTACGTTCCCGATTGTTCGGCTAGGAGGTAAAGGGAGCACCTCTGCGATTGTTACTGCCGGGTCAGCCGGATGTGTACCTCAGACTGGGTGAAGTCGAAAGCTAGCGTTCTTAAGGGAATATTCGGTCGGTGATTTGAAAGATGATTTTTTACCTATTTATTTATCTGCACCCAGATGTTTTCCTGCTTTTTTCGCAGTCCGGACATGCACTTTAGGGCATGCCTCCCAGGGAAAGGTACCCTTAACGGAACTATTCTCCCTGGAAGATGTTTCTTACTAACCATGTAATATAACATAACTAGTTGGGCACTTGTCTGATAAAGCACTAATGACCCCTACGCCTGGTCTCCATGCATGCCCCGGTTGTTTCTTAACCGAGAAGGTATTCGGACACACTCCGGACTCTAGGGTCCCGAGGTTGAAGCGAAAAGGTCGGCAAAGACAAACGATCTACAATCCGGCTAGAAGGCATTTTACATGTCATTTTAAAATACATTGTCAAAACGACTGACTGTATTCCTCCTCAATCCCGTCTAATAGGCTGTCTAATATACAGTCCCGTTGGGAATATTTAGCGGCCAACTCTACTTGGCCGTACACTAAACTCACAGGGATCTCCTTCCCATCGGGCCCCACAGGTCCGACCTCGGCCATGTGGTTGGGATCCGCCTTCTTGTACCGTGTCTTCACCATGGCCCAGGCCTCCCTGGCACTTGGCGGCAGGCCGATATCTTCTATAAATGGAAGCGCTGCCGCGCTCCCTGAAGCTTCTCCGCTAGCTCTCCAAGGCCCTCGGGTAGGCAGAGGGACGGCCATAAAGCCTGGATGACGCCGCTCATCGCCTGCCGAACTCGTTCGAGCAGTTGCACCAGCTCGGGAAGTTGATCACCCGTTGATACAGGCATCTCCTCCGCAGGGCGACCTGTGAGCACACCTACAGACATATTTCTGTCAATTGACTTCCTCGCCGAACTCTTCTTTTCAAAGGAGTTCGCTCAAGAACTTACTATAGATGCCGCGACGAAGCTGCTGATTCTCCTTCACGGAGCCAGACAGCTCGGCCCGAACACCTTTCAGCTCCTCTCCAAGCTGGGCGTGGGCATCCTGGAGTTTGTTCCTTTCCTGCTGCACCTTCGTCAGCACCCTCTCGCCGGCCTTCAGCTGGCGCAGTAGTTGTTGCTTGTCCAGATCCAGTCCGACAACATCTGCAATATCATTGTCAGACTTACATGCACGCCGCACACTGCTTATCTTTTTGAAATAATGCGTTACCAGGAGGGGTCTCTGTGTCTCCTCCTGCGGCAGCGAGTGCGGCCTAAAGTTGAGCCTTGCACTCTTGTAGCTCCTGGGACAATTGGGTATTCTTCTTTGTAAGATCCTACATATCAAATGATCCTTAAATCAGTTACTCTAACTACTTTAAGTCTCAGGGGCTACTGGCATATACAACTATTAAAATATCTTACCCGTATGTCTTTTACATACTGCTCCGTGGCTCTGGTCAAACCATCTTGAGCAGCACGGATGTGCGCGTCCCCCGCGTTAAAGGCATTCAACGCCTCAGGGGAGAAGCACACGTCACGAAAAACTGTCCGGCGACGCCTATGGTTCATGGCGCTCTCCACCTCAGACTTGGTGGCGGACAGTCTGTCGGCGTCCTCCGTTGGAGGAGTATCCGGCTCGCGCCTTGTGCTCGCCTCCCCCTCCATACCAGGTGTTGGAGCCTGGCTGGCAGAGGCTTGGTTGGCAACCTCTCCGTCCGCAGTCCGGCGAGCACTCTTTCTCCTGCAAAAGTTATGAGCATTCGAACACCTCCTAGGAACTTTGTCCTAAACAATTGTCGCGAGCTATACCGTTGCGGTGACGATTCGATTTGCACCGCACCCCTCTTCCGCCTGCGGGGCCGGACTGACCCCTGTGGGTCAGCCGCCGCGGGTTTGGCTTCCTGCCTTGAAGGTACCTCCTGCGAGACACCATTGTATACGGTGGTCAAAAATGCGCAAGGACGAAATAATGGTGACAGGACTTCGGTCACAATCACCTGGGGAGCCGGAGATAGGCCGGGATAGTCAGCCGTAATGGCGACTAGAGCATTATCCATGCTGAGCTGGTAAAACACCCCGTCAATTAGCTCCACCTTTATGTCCGGATCCTCTTCGGAGGACAGATCAAGGGATCTTTCTGGATCCTCAGGCTGTGGGGCTGGGCTATGTATGCTCTCCACAGTCCAACGCAAATCCTGCGTCAAAACCATAAAGTTAGGTACTTAACTTTGAAAGCGTGGGTCGGATAAATGAACATCCGCTTACCCAGCTCCGAGGGTTGTTCATGGAGAACCCATTCAATGGGCTCGTCTGGAGGAAGTCCTCCTTCTCCCCCTTGTACAGGCCAGACAGAATCTTCACCAGATCTTTGGCCGATCCCGGCCCTTGGCGGCCATGACGAGTGGCATCATTCTCCCCGTTGAAATCCCACATGAGGTGGCCCCTGTATTGCAGCGGCTGCACCCCCCGCATAATGCACGTGGCCATGACTCCAATCATGGTCAGTCCGGAATGGGCCAGTAACCTTATCCGGCCCATCAAATAATGGACGCTCTTGTCTTCCTCCAGCTGAGGGCTCCGCGGGCGCCAACTCAGGCGTTTCTTCAGAGGAGCATTGCTAAACTCCGGGAGGCCGATCCGAACAGGGTCCGGCAGTGGAGCGTCTTCTACATAAAACCATTCTGAAGGCCAGTCTTCGGACGCCTTCTTAGGGGTTCCGGAGGGATATCCGGTCCCGGCGATGCGCCATATTTCGGCACTGCCCACTTGATATATTGACCCCTCGTGAGAGCGGGGTACGAGGCAGAATAGCCTCTTCCACAGCGCAAAGTGGGGCTCGATGCCCAGGAATAGCTCACAAAGAGCTACGAAACCTGCTATATGCAGAATAGAGGAGGGCGTGAGGTGATGGAGCTGGAGTCCGTAGAACTCCAGAAGCCCGCGGAGGAACGGATGTACAGGAAATCCAAGCCCCCTTATCAAATAGGGGACGAAGCATACCCGCTCCCCTTTGTTGGGACTAGGGGTGGCCTCCGCTTGCTTCCCACCTTTGTAGGTGGCCAGCCCGGCTCGAACCGGGACCATAAAGGCCGGAGGAAGGTATCCCTCCGCTTGGAGCATCACCAGCTCGTTGTGCGGGACAGAACATCTCCTCCAATCTCCGGGCAGAGGGCTGGGAGCGCGAGAAGAGGAGCTGCGTCGATGGTCCATGATGGAATGGATTCTTGGTCAGAAGCGCTCCGATGAGTACTCGCGGAAGGAAGATGGTGTGATTTGGATCTGGATTCTTGCCTCTCTTATAGGCAGATTGTTTGCGCAGCTAGGGGGTAAAACATAAAAGATACCCTGGCTTTTCGCATTCATGCGACGCGTGGAAGAAGGCCATTATTGGGCGTGGAAGCCAAGGAGCGCAACGTTTATAAAAGAGCCGGACACTATCCGGCAAACACATGGAATTTGAAGGAGAACCCGCCTTGCAACGCCGAAGACTATATATGCGCTGGACTCGACGTCATTGAAGCCTGGTTCGGGGGTTACTGAGGGAGTCCCGGACTAGGGGGTGTTCGGACAGCCGGACTATCATCGTCAGCCGGACTCCAAGACTATGAAGATACAAGATTGAAGACTTCGTCCCGTGTCCGGATGGGACTTTCCTTGGCGTGGAAGGCAAGCTTGGCGATACAGATATGTAGATCTCCTACCATTGTAACCGACTCTGTGTAACCCTAGCCCTCTCCGATGTCTATATAAACTGGAGGGTTTTAGTCCGTAGGACAGAACCATTACAATAATCATACCATAGGCTAGCTTCTAGGGTTTAGCCTCCTTGATCTCGTGGTAGATCCACTCTTGTACTACCCATATCATCAATATCAATCAAGCAGGAGTAGGGTTTTACCTCCATCGAGAGGGCCCGAACCTGGGTAAAAACATCGTGTCCCTTGTCTCCTGTTACCATCTGCCTAGACGCACAGTTCGGGACCCCCTACCCGAGATCCGCCGGTTTTGACACCGACAAGGAGGATCATGGGTAAGTTTAGGACGGCAATTGACGCCGATGGCCTGCGCGAGATCAAATGCAAAAATAGGCATTTCACTTGGAGTAGCGAGCGTCAGAATCCAACCCTAGCGAGCATAGACAAGTTTTTCTGCACAATCGAGTGGGAGGTCATGTTCCCGGATTTCATGCTGCATGCGACGTCCACCTCATGCTCGGATCACTGCCCGCTGCTTCTAGCAGCTGTTGCTGCCCCTAGGCTGGCGCCACGGTTTCGTTTTGAATCGTTCTGGCCAAGGTTCCCACGTTTCCACGAGATGGTGCAGCGAGCATGGCAGCGGCTAGCCCCAGCGGCATGCGCATTCGCTCGTCTGAACATCAAAATGCATCGGGTAGCTAGGGACTTGAAAAATTTGGAGTAGATCGCTGTTTAGCGATGCAAAAATGCAGCTGCAGCTCGCCACGCTAGTGGTGCTTCGACTAGATATAGCACAAGAACGACAGCCACTTACACAGAGTGAGTTTCACCTTCGAAAGCTTCTGAAGCTGCGTATTCTTGGGCTGACGGCAGTGGAAAGAGCCCGGAAACTTCAGGCATCCAGGATAACATGGCTGCGGGCAGGAGATGCCCAAACAGCCTTTTCAAGCCAAGATCAATGCCAGGCGCAGGAAAAACTTCATCCACTCGCTGCATGGATCGAGGGGTGTTGCCACCACCCATGATGAGAAGGAGGAAATCGTCCATAGCCATTTCACTAGATCATTAGGAACTAGGCAGAACCAACCACACACTATCAACTGGAGCTACATTGACATGCCTAGGGTACAAGGTGGTGGCCTAGACAATCCGTTCACTGAGCAGGAAGTGTGGCAGGCGATCAAGCAATCGCCGGCAGAGAAATCACCTGGTTCGGATGGTTTCTTAGGTGTCTTCTTCAGAAGCTGCTGGCCAACCATAAAAAGGGAGGTCATGGAGGTTTTTCATCAGTTCTACCATCTAGCCGGGGATAATTTCCACATGCTAAACACAGCTGTTGTAGTTCTTCTTCCTAAGAAAGATGGCACCGCTGCAATCAACGACTACAGACCGATTATCTTAGTACACTCCGTCGCAAAACTGATCTCCAAAGTGCTCTCGCTATGCCTTGCGACGGTGATCCAAAGCTTGATCTCCCTAGCACAGACGACGTTCCACAGGACAAAATGCATACGTGATAGCTACCTCTATGTGCAAAACTGTGTCAAGTCACTCCACGCAAAGAAAACTCCTGCCCTGCTACTCAAATTAGACATCTCCAAAGCTTTTGACAATGTCTCTTGGGATTATCTGCTTGAGCTCCTCCAACAGTTAGGCTTTAGCGCACGATGGTGTGACTGGATTGCCCTACTTCTCTCCACTTCCTCGTTGAACTTTCTGCTCAATGGCGTCCTAGGGCCGAAGATAGTACACCAAAAAGGGCTGCGGCAAGGAGAGCCCCTATCACCACTCCTTTTCATCCTAGCCATTGATCCGCTGCATAGAGTATTCAAAGCGACAGTGGAGCGCGATCTGATCTCTCCTCTACCAGGCTGCGAAGTCAAGCTTAGAGTTAGTCTTTATGTGGACGATGCAGTAATCTTCGCAAACCCGAACCAGCATGAAGTGCAAACTATCATGGAGATCCTAACTGAGTTTGGAAACGCCACTGGGTTGCATATCAACCCGGCCAAATCAACTACAACACCGATTCGATGTGAACACATTGATCTCTCTGAGATTCTCGGGAGTTCTGGTGGTTTCGTCGCCCATTTCCCCATTAGATATCTAGGGCTACCGGTAGCAACTACACGGCTTAGACTAGTGCACCTGTAGTTCCTTATTGACCGGATCAGAGCTCGGTTAGCAGGTTGGAAAGGCCGCCTTCTCCCCCTGAGCAGCAAAAGAGTGCAGGTACGCAGTGTGCTAGCGCCATGCCCACCTTCGCCCTCTCAGTGCTGCGGGTTCCACCAAAATTACTCAAAGAAATCGATAAGTGTAGGAGGCACTTCCTTTGGAAGCAGGAGGAGGAAGCAACGGGGGCTAGCTGCAAGGTAAATTGGCCAACGGTCTGTGCGCCAACTGAGAAGGGAGGGCTCGGAATCCTGGACCTGCAAAGCTTTAGCCGAGCACTCTGGCTACGCTGGCTATGGATTGCTTGGAAAGACCCGGACAGGCAATGGGTTGGCACACCGCCGCCATGCGACGACGTGTACAGAGCCCTGTTTGCTGCAGCAACAACGGTGACATTTGGAGATGGCAGAATGGCGTCGTTGTGGCGATCAACATGGCTGGGCCCTGGAACTCTTGCTCAAAACTATCCAGCCTTGTTCAAACACTCCCGGCGTAAAAACAGGACAGTTTCAGAAGCTATACAAGACGAAACATGGATCAACAACCTTGAGCACGGTGATATCAGCCTGATACTCCCTGAGTTCCTGCGGTTGCACCGAAGGATTCGAGAGGCAAACATCCTGCTAAATGTAGAAGAAAGGGACCAAATTCGATGGAGCATGGAGGCGAAAGGAGAATACACAACAAGCTCCGCTTACCAGATGCATTTTCAGGGCCGGCATAACTTAGTTTTTGAAGGCTACATCTGGAAAGCTTGGGCTCCAGGGAAGATAAAGATGTTTTGCTGGCTACTGCTGCAAAACCGAGTCTGGTCCAATGACAGGCTTCAGCGATGGGGCTGGCTAAATGGCTATTTCTGCCAGCTCTGCCACCGGAGCCTCGAAACAAGCAAGCACATTATCTGGGAGTGTCCCAAGGCCTGGAGCGTGTGGCAACAGGTGGCGTCATGGCGCGGCTGCTCCACCTTCACACCAACAGATGAGTGGCGCCAAAAAGAACCATTGACAATCATCTGAGATATCATCAACAGGGCGGCGCCAAGGGAGCGAAAAGGAGTAAAAACCATGCTTCTTGCAGCATGCTGGGAGATCTGGCAGGAGAGGAACATATGCACATTCCAAAACAAGGTGGCATCCACATTTGACATTGTGAGAGATTTGAAAAGTTCGCTGGAGCTATGGAGACTCATGGGAGCGAGCTGTATCGAGACCCCCTTCGGGGATCCTCCGTGAGATTATAGGTTGTGAGAGGCATCTCTTTTTATTTTCTCTCGATTTTCTCCTTGGTCAATGACCGTCACGCTACCTGTTTTATTTTCACCATGTTCTCCCTGCTATGATCAATGAAATAGCCAGCAATTGCTGGACATTTTCAAAAAACATTTAGCGATGCTACATACTAGGTCTCGCGCCAGGGTTTCCTGCCGTGGTCGTTTCCTGGGCTGTTCAATTTTCACGCAGAAAAAATGGAAGCAAAAAGGGATGTACGAGGGATTGATCCCTGGTCACGCACGAACATATGAAGCGCACTAGCAACTGCACCAAGCCAACAATTCATGAAAATAGGAAGGGCGCGAGCAAGACATGATGGTTTTCTCCCTTTTTCTCCTTTTTTGTTCGGAAATGTTAACGCCCACACGTGTGGGCGTTGACCATCTCGACCACACGCATCCATCATCGTCTAGTACTGTATGCACGAATCTTGGCACAATCTGGCCGATTTTCTGTGCCATGTAGGACAAGGCGCGTGTGTGGTGTGTGACATTGTTCGCCCGCATGTTGGTTGCCCCCCCCCCCCGGCGGTCAGCGATTGCCACTCGGGGGCATGCGGTGGAACTGCTATGCGCCCGCACGCCACGCGCCGACCGTGGTTGATGTCAAACACGCCGCGCACTTCGGCCCCCCTCCCCGTCACGATTCCATTTACTCATCCCCGCAGTTACTCGCACTACCCACTTCGCATTTCAGACTATTGGAGGAGAAAACAAGGGGAGAAGGTGACGGCGGAGATGGAAGAGTCGACGGCGTTCGCGGCCGTCAGTGGTGCTCGCCGGACCGGAGCGGCTTTGTCGGAGCGCCTACAGATTGAAGGTAATGCTCGCTCCCACTCTCACAATCCTTGCCTGCATTTTCTCCCCTTCCCTCCGTGTTCGATGCTTCGCTCGAGATTCGTAGATATTCAGGCATTTTGGCGATGCGTCGGCGTTCCCGCCGGCGGCGGAGTCCTGTGCTTGCCGTTTTCGGTGGCACTGGGCAGTTTCGTCGCCGCCGCGGTGGTGGTCTCGCCGGTGTGGTTCTGCCTGTCCGGAGACACACACTGGTTGTGCCTTGGGATTGGGCCGTTGTTTTCCAGTCTGGCAGTTTTGCATTGCTTCGAATTGGTGTTTGCGATCAGTTCGGGGAGAATTTTGGGGATGAATTTCAAGTCATTATAGTTGCCATTGAACCCTAGATCTAGTTAGTTGTTTTTCAAACTACAGTATGAAGGCAAAAGTGGTAGTTTCAGTAACTATCATGACTGTATGGCAACTAATTTCCTGAATGGCTGTGATAGTTGCCACAAACATGCTTTCCCATGCGGCAACTAATTTCTTGAATGACCGTGATAGTTGCCACAAACATGCTTTTCCATGTGGCAACTAATTTCCTGAATGACTGTGATAGTTGCCACAAACATGCTTTTCCATGTGGCAACTAATTTTGCTGAATTATTGTGATAGTTGCCACACTGTAGGAATGGGTAAAGTGTAGTAAATCGGTAGTCACTGCAATTTCAGCAACCAATTGCACTGGATGGCAACTAATCTGCACATCAACTGTGTCTGTTGCCACATGGATAGTATATTCTTGTGGCGAATAGACTGTGAACACACTGTGGCTGTTGCCATGTTGTAGGCAGGATAATGTGGCAATTTGGCTGCATAACATGGCAACTAATTTGCACATCAATTGTGTCAGATGCCATATATATGCTTTCCATGTGGCAAGTATTTGTCTAAACACAGCATGTCTGTTGCCATGTTACAGTCACTATAATGTGGAAAATTCATTGTACGGCAGACACAATTTTAGTGTTTTGCCATGATGACTTGTGATATCTGAACACACTGTGGCAATTTTCAGGTTGTCCATTAGATGTTTTTCATTGCTTTTTTGAATTATGTGTTGCATTTTAACATGGCAATTTCAACCTAGCACATTTTTGCCATTGAGAACATGGCAAGTCATTGTTGTATGAGGACAGGGTGTGAGCTGCCACATCTTAGGTTTGTGCAGTGGAGGATTTTTGTGACTTTCTTTCATACTATCTTGTGCTAACATGGCAACTTCAACATTTTGTTTTTAAGTGCATTTACGATCTGTACATTTTTTTTCAAATGTAACCAATGTGCTTAATTGCCACATTTATGTTTTCGACAATCATAGGAGGGGGGGTGCATGCGTGTCCATGTGATATTTTGCATTCACTAGTTGACATTTTCACTCGAGCCCATACAGCAAGGACATTCTGTTAGGTGGCAACTGCTTACTTGCTGCATTTTCATTTCCACCGTGACAATTTGGTTTGTTCTTACCTCAGCAGAATGGCTCGCGGCGATCATCAAAACGATGATGATGATTTCATGGATCCACCACAGCAGAATCGGGTAACTGGACGAAGAAAAGAGGGCGACGAGGTAACTGTCCACACACCCTCCTCCTCCTGCATATGTTATTGGTTGCCACCTCGAGTTTGCAGTCGTCTGTCATGAACTAAAATTTCATGACAGTGAATACATGGCAACAACTGATCATTTTTGTCTGTTTTTTGCAGAAGAAGAAACGTATTCGCAACGGGGCCTCCCAGGAACGACTGACTTCATTGACTGACAGATTTACCGACAATCAGAAGGGAGCTGCTACTGAGATGGGTATGCAAGCTCTGATGAATGTCCGATGCACGAATCTAGTCAACCCTGTATGCAACTGGCTTGGTGAGATTTACGACCCCGCCTCCAGGGAATTTGTGATTCCGGGACATGGAAGACTGTCGTTGAACGAGGAATCTGTGTTCTGCACTTTGGGTGTGCCTCGTGGACAAATCAAAGTCCCGTATGAGGTCAATAACAAGATCGAGGAAGCATTGTTCCCCCGTTTGTTTCCTGGGTTGGAATCCATGTCGAACACGTCTGTACTGGCAGATTTGTTGCAGGCCATGACAACCCATGGCGAGGTTTTTAAGATGAAACTACTCATGTACCTCATCTCAGCTGTTTTCGCGCCGACCACTTCTCTTCGCCCAAGCAACAGATGTTTCCCCATCCTGGTGAAAGATCTATCTTTACTACATTATTTTCCTTCAATCTTTTGGCTCCGATGTCATGTGCAAGCTAGTCACTGCCAGTGTTTTTTGATGTTTTTTCCATTTGATTTCTAATGCGGCAACTCGTTGTCCTGAAAATTGTGCGGTGCAGGCTAAACTGAAAGATGTGAAGAACATGAATTGGTGTAAGTTCATTGCCGACTTCCTGCATGATGCATTCTCAAGCAAGATGTACCAGAAGGGTTGTCGACTGCATTTAATGGTATTTTTTTTCACCAGTCCTTTCTGTGAACACTCTTTTTAACACCTTTTATTCATGCATGGCAACCTGATCATAACAAGATGGCAACTGCCATCATGACAATATGGCAACTGCCATCATACTATGATGGCAACTGCCATCATGACAATATGGCAACTGCCATCACACTATGATGGCAACTAGCACATACAGATGGCAACTTCTTCTTTTTCTTTTTTCATGCACTTCAACTTGATGATCGTAGGAACATATATTATCCTGTTTTTTCGCAAAATACCATGATGGCAACTGATATTTCTTTCTTTTTAAAATTGTTGTACATCAGCTCATGTACGTCGACTGTCTTGACCTGTCCACCGTGGATTTCACTGGGACAGGAGGCCCGCCGCCTATGCACAAGTTTGCTCTTTCTGCGTGGACTATCGATGCTGTCAAGGCTGTGCTTGCTGTAGACAGGGTAACTGATACCAAATATGGAAAACTACAGGTTAGTTTTGGTTTCTTTCTCTACACAGCATTCTTACAAATTTTTGCGGCATAACATATGAAAAAACGTCATGTGGCAACCGTCTGTGGTTAACAAGAGATGACTACCTTTGTTAGCCATGGCTATCTGCGTATGGTATCCATGTCTCACTCCACATGGCAACTCTGTCATTCGTGCTGAAACTTATATTCGCGTCTTCTTTTTTTGTTGTATTTGCAACACATGAACTGCTAGTCAGTGTTCATCATTCTCTCTTACATCCTAGCTTTTTTTGGGGTTTTCCAGCTGATGGCCAAGCATGCTATAGACTACAGCATGTTTGGGGGTAGGGCTGGAAAAAAAGCTCGAAGCTCGCGAGCTAAACAAGTAGCTCGTGACTCGGCTCGAATCGACTCGAACTCGAAGAATAACGAGTCGAGCCGAGCTTTAGTTTAAGATCGTTTATAGACCAAGTTAAACGAGCCAATCTCACGAGTACTCGTGTAACTTGTTAGGCTCGATACAATAGATCTTCCACTCCCAATACAAAGAAAGATCATCCACTAAACAGCCTACGTCCCAGGCGCACAACCGAAGGCCGAGCAATTGAAGGCCTAGCCTCCTAGGAGACTCACGCGTTACAAGAAAATTACAATTGTATAGTGATATATATGTTTAATATATACATAATCATTTTTATCATATTTGAGGGCTTTATGTTTATATCTTAAACAAGCTTAACAAGCTAAACGAGCCAGCTCGCGAGTTATACGAGTCGAGCCAATCTTGGGTTTGAGCTCGTTATAGTAACGAGTCGAGTCGAGCTAACTCGTTAACGAAACGAGCTCTAGCGAGTCGAGCCGAGCTGGCTCGACTCGGCTCGAATTCCAGCCCTATTTGGGGGCCTCAAAACTTTGGAAAGTGGATGGACGTGCACTCAGCTCCGTCTTGCCCTACTGAGGTAATCAAAGATATATATATCTATGGTTGCCTTGGATTATTTTTGATCTCGTGCAAGTGACTGTAATATGGTTGGTTATTGCTGCTTCTTGTTTTGTGCATAGGCGAGGGCACCTGTTGAGCATCTAATTGGGTAGTTTGCATCCAAAATGACCGGCTTGCTCGGGAAGTTGGTTGAGGGGTGGACGTCCCTTAATGGCTCTGACAGCGACGCGGTTGCGAGGCAGTTCACTACATTTGTCCCAGAACGGACACATCGGCCAACTGGTTGCCATGGCCGGTATGACTACAATAGTTCCCAAGAGCTTGCTGACACACAAGATGAACTAGATGGAACGCTGGTCTCAGCAAGGATGACGACGATGACATGGAGAACGTGCAACAGGACACCGATGATGATGAACATGTTGAAGTTTGTGCAGGTGGTAAGAAGGGCAAGGATGCACCAGATGTGCCCCCACCGGAGAAAGTCAAAGAACATACGGCTGCGGGAGGCGATGGGGTGTTGCCATCAAAGAGGGGGAGGGCTCCAGAGGATGTTGGGCATGGTTCTCCTGGCAAGAGGTCTAGGACCGATCCCATTGCTGCTAGGAGGAGGTTCGGCTTTAATTTTAGTTTTTTGTTTTGTCTATATTTTTTGGAACAGACTGATCCCTTTTTGCATTTGTTTTTGCTAAGCGTGGCAACGAGTTTGCTGTCTGATAATTGCCACCCTTTTTTTCCTCCATCTTATACGTGTAGTGAGGCGACAGTTGGTGGACGAGTAGTTACGAAGAAATAGGCACCAACGCCAACCCGTGTTTCTGCTCGGTTGAACAAAGGTGCCCCCATTGCTGGTGACACCCCTTCCACCAGGTCATCTCCTCATACGATGATGTCCAACACCGGGGATCCTGTCGTGTTGCCAGACCTGAGAAAGCCAGTCAAGAAGTAGGTTTTCCATGTGCTTTCATTGACATAGTGCTATATTTTTTATTTTTCAATGCATCCGTTCAGCTTGTCACATGGGCTTCTGTCATCATCCCCACATGGCAACTGCTGTTTTTCAAATGATTCTCCTTCCTTTTTTTAACTGCATGGCAACTCCTGCTTGTTTTCACATGGAACTGCTATCTAGGCCAAATGGCAACTCTTATTGTACCTACATGGCAACTGCCATCTTTCTATTGGCTTGTGTGCTCATCCCATACCTAGTTTTGAAATTGCATTCCTGGCACATCAGACATTTTTATCATTCTTCAAGTTGGCTAGCATGGCAACTCTTGCTGGATTTGCATGACAACTGCTAACTAGGCCACATGGCAACTCATGTTCCCCTTACATGGCAACTACCAGCTTTTCCACCTATTTTTCCATTTTTTTAGGTTTCTACCATGGCAAATATTTTTTGTTCATTTTTAATACCTTTTTCATGTGCTTTCTTTTTTGCAGGGTGAAGAAGACTACTACACGCGGGGCCAAGCATATCATTAGGGACCCACTTGAACGCCTTCATTCAAAGTTGTCAACAGGGGGCAACTCAGATGTTCATGAGGCGCCTGTCGACAAAACTGCTGCTGAACCGTCAACTGTTCCCACTAACTCTGACGCAAGTGGCCGACCATCTCCGCCGGTTGCAGATGTGCAGGTTAGAACAACAGGCATCCGTACATCGGGGAGATACGAGTCGGTATCTACTAGGACAGCTGAAATATTGCCAACTCTTCTGGCAATGAAGGATGCTGCTGTGAGCCATGCCACCCCATCAGCAAGCGTTGAAGTGGACGCTCCCGAGACCAACCTAAGCAAGGAAGATTCCCGCTCATCTGCCACTGATTCCAAGCGTGTGCGTGGTGGCACTCCTGTGTCCACGACAGAAGTGGCTGAGGCGGCAGTTCATAATGTTATGCCATCTACAGGTGAGAATCTTGGCACAACAGCTCCAGCTCCTGTCGGTGCAGATACTGCTAAGGCGACTGTTTCGCGTGCTGGTCTTCCACCTAGGCGTCGTAGCCCCCGCAAGCAATCAACAGACATACCCAATGCGCCAGCTATAGCTAGGAGCAGCAGAGATGAGTCTGGTTATGTTCCTGCGTCCACACTGTTCCTGCCACCTGCCAAAAGCAATGTGATGGAGAAACCAGAAGACCGGAGCACAACTGATGCAGGTGTCAAGCCAGGCACGAGTGACGCAGGTGAACGTCCGGAGCCGACTGCGCTTTTACCCGCAGTGGAGATCCCCAGCTTAAATCTGCGCACTTCCAGGCTCCCAGTCAATGTTGGTGTCCCCTACAGTCCAAACAAGAAGATTGTCAAGAAAGCCGCGGCTGATACCGCTGACAACACGCCCCGCCCTACAAATAAGCCCGATCATTCTGTAGCGGCCGATTCAGATATGTTTGTTGATCTTTCACCCTTGGATTCTGCCCCACAAGTTGTTCGCGGTCCGGCCAGTAGGCATGAGAGGCACCCAATGGCCTTCACCCCACCGAGCTTCAGTCTTGGCATCAGTCAGGATCAACCAGTGGTGCCAGATCCTATGCCAGTTGCCTTTGCTTTCCCGGGAGGCATGCCCGCAATGATGGCGCAGCCAATGGTCGAGGGCAGGAAGGCTGTCAAGTTCGCAGAGCCGATCGTCCAAGGTACATTTCTTATGTGCTTATCATTTTCTTGTATACATTTGTGTAGTCTGACTTTTGTACCAGGCATTCTTTTTGGGGTTCTCACTTGTGATGGCAACTGTTATGTGATGACATGGCACCTGGATTTGCTGCACCATGTCACCTACATTTTTTTTGTTGCCATGCTGCATTTTACATTCGGCAATCACGTGGCATCTGAAGTTGATTCAACATGGCAACCGTAGTTGTTGTCACATGGCAACTATAGTGCAATACACATGGCAACCTGATTTGCTGCACCATGTCACCTGTATTTTTTGTTTCCATGCTGCATTTTCCATTCGGCAAGCACATGGCAACTGGAGCTGACACAACATGGCAACTGTAGTTGTTGTCACATGGCAACTACAGTGCACTACACATGGCAACTGGATTTGCCTCCACATGGCAACTCCCTACTTTTTGTACCTACATTTCACATCATGCACCCTATCTTTTCACATTCCATTTGTTTTGTTTTCCAGGTATCCTAACCCACTTTTTTGATCCTTGCAGGCACCTCCGAGGAGTGATGAAGCTTACCGCAGGATCGAGGAGGCGGCATTGCAGAGGAGGTCCTCACGAGGTCAGGGGCAATCAAGTTCCAATGTGCCCGCAGATACGGTATCTGAGGATACCATTAGGAGTGCCACACCTGGTTCTGTGAGGTAGCAGAGGGTAGTTCACCCACCTCCCGTGGAAGACCACGAGCCCGAAGTCAGGGCCACAAAGGAACAGACCCAGCTGTACGATATTGTCAAACGATTTGGAAATGCGAGGGCCAGCAGCAAGCACATGAAGGAGCTGAAAGCGTAATGACCACATTTTGCTTTGCTCTTTCTACCATTCATATATTTTTCTACTTTCTAGATATGATCTGCTTACGTTTTAGTTCTTCCTTTTTTTACTTAGTAGACATGATTCTTTCATGTTATATCATTTTCATACAGCTCATGTTTGGACAGAACCAAGGTCATTCAATGCGAAGCGACGTACGTCGACCTGGGTGATCTTGTCGAGTCCGTGAGGCCAAACGGTAAAATGTCAACGAATGTAGTTGCAATGCGGGATTGACTACATCAACAAGCATATGGATATGTCTCTCGACAAAACAATCATGCATTACAATGTGACCTGCAAAATATGGGATGGTGACTTCCACCACAAAATCCTGAGGAAGAATTTTGCTCAACACGGTGAATTCAAGCTCACAGTGAAGAAATATGTGAGTACTCCTTCCCTGTTTGCACTTTTTTCACATGGTATGGTTTTTTTGCCATTATCTGCACTCTGTTTATGTGGCAAATGTTTCATGTGGCATCAGCTGCCGTGCAAACCGACTTTCTGATTTTTGCATCCTGTGCAAACTATGTGGCAACTTCAAAGTAAAATACACGGCAAATTTTGTTCATACATGGACGGCAACTTTCTTTCAACTACCCATTATAACTAAACATTCTACGTGATTCTAATTTTTTTGTCCCTCTGCTGTTCTTCATGTGAACTCTGCTTCTCATTTCCTTCACTTTTACATACAGGTCCTGTTCCCCATGTTCCAGGAGCTTGCACTACACGACCCACACGACAAGTGTGATCACCACTACGCGATCTGTCTTAACCTGAAGAACCAACGCTTCGAGGTGCTTGATTCAATGCGTTCGGCAGCTGAAGCAGACCTTACTTCGCATGCTGAATTCTTCAACAACAACGTCAAAGAGACATGGAACCGTCACTACGAAAACTCAAAGGTCCAGATCAGACATTTCCCGATTGAGTACGTCGGGACTACGAATCAAGGGAACACGTAATTTCCTACCCCCTCCGTCATGTGCCATTTACATCAATCCCACCCCTCTTTGATGTTACATCTGAATTGAAGTTTATCATTGCTATGTCTGTCCTTTTTGCGAGTTCACCTGTCTCTTTTTCTTGTGCAAGACGTACTGTGGCTTTCACACGTTGGAATACTTTGCAAAGCGGGAAGGTAGACTTGTTCCCGCTGTCACAGCTGCAACGGTCGTTGAGCTCCGAAAAATTTACACATGGAACTGGTTGACGAATGAAGATTTCAACAAGCGGTCTGGAGCACACGAGTTCGTGGAGGAAGCTATCAAGAAACTCATCAAGAAGTACAAGTGATCACGTGGCGTTACACACCGGACGCATACCTTACATTCTGTTGCCGAGGAATGTAAGGTACTATCTTTGTTCTTGTCAAAACTATGTCCGTGTGCTATGTTATGACTGCAACCCCGTGTAGCCTAGTATGTAGTGGTGGTGTGTGAGCGGCATTTGAATATTTTCTATAATATATGTGTGGATGTGAACCTATTTTAGGCGTGACAACAGATACGTTTTATGTTTATCATTATTATTATGGTTTCATCGTTTGTAGCACCAGTTTGCTGCTTCGAATGCGTCTATGATGTTTTAAAACATGGCAAATGTAGTTCATCAGATATGGTTAGTGAAAGTCATCGTCGTTTTTCATTTGGCTGTTTTGGTTCTTCTTTTTCATCGCTAACTGCACCGGCTAGCATGGTAGTTTGATCATGTAGCCGTAACCTTCCTGCGGTTGATGCACGTTACGCTTTTTCAACTTGTTTCCCATACATTGCACACAACACACTATGTGTGACTAAACCGCGTCGAATTAACATGGAAATATATGCGATGCAGAGTCATTACAAATAACATGGCATATTTCAGTACAACTAACATGGCAGATTCAGTACAAACAACACGACATATTCAGCAGAAACAACATGGTAGATCCAGTATACTTAACATGGCAGATCCAGTATAATTAACATGGCAGATCTAGTACAATTAACATGGCAGATCCAGTATAAAATATCATGGCATATTTAGTATAAAATAGCATGGCATATTTAGTATAAAATAGCATGGCAGATTAACTACACATAACATGGCAGATTAAGTACCCATAACATGGCAACTGCAGTTATCCATTCAATGTATTTTCCTTCAACTTCTGATGCCCCTCAAGAGTCATTCTCCCAATTTAAAAAAAATTCACAACATCTAGGTTACAAAACAAAATGTCCACAAGGACCATGTCACAGCACCCCAATTTTGCTTACGGATTGCCCGTCCCTTTCTTCATTTTCTTGTGTTTTGCTTGAATCTCCAATCCCGATTTGTACCTTATTTCTTTTGGACGCCCCTTTGTGATGGAACGGGGCGGGTTCCTGACCTGGGTTTGTGTGCTTACTGTTCCAGATCCTATCTCCGAGTTTTCAGATGATGGCCCCGTGGACGAAGGCACACTTGATGTGCGGGGGAACCTGTGTAAGGCTTCCTCAGCTTTCCTCTTCTTGATCTCATCAAGCTCTCTTTTCAGGGCCTTCCTGTGTTTTTCTGCAACTCTTGCTGTCTCATCACTCTTGCACGCTTAATGAGTTAGCTCAACACAGTTCTTTGTCAGCACAACGTGCCTCATGGCTTCCATGGTTGACTCAGGTCTCTCGTCATGCACAGCCAGAACTGCGTTTGTTGTCTGAGGCGCCAACGCGTCGTCAGCGTCCCAAGTCCATCGCCGCCTTATGAAATGGCGGGGCATCCGTGTCACAATGTTCATGTCCATTACTTTTAGTATGTGACAGCACACAATGCCGTCCCGTTCAAACTTGCAACATTGGCAGTAGTATTCGCCTTGGCCGATCAAGGCTTTCACGAAGTAGTTCCTTCCTTTGTCCGAGTCTTCAGGTTCTGAATCTGACATGCCCAAAATAGAACACACCTTGAATGTATGTTCGTCCACCTAGAAAGCCGTGAACATGCTGGCACACTTTATTTCTTCCTGGAATCTGCAAGTTTTGTGTGTTTTTCTGTTAAACTATCGTGTGCTCTTTTTTTGTAGCACCTTATGTTGTCATGGAAATAGAAATACATTTTGTTTGAACATGGCAAATATAGTACATTGAACATGGAAAATATAGTACCTTCAACATGGCAAATATAGTACATAAGACATGGCAACTGTAGTACATTAGACATGGCAACTGTAGTACATTAGACATGGCAACTGCAGTACATTAGACATGGCAACTGCAGTACATTTTCAACTAGCCATCGTTATTTCCACACCAACATTCCCAATGGAAGCACATTGCATAAAACATGGCAACTGCATTTTATCAAACATGGCAACTACAGTTGAGTAAACATGGCAACTGCATTTCAGCAAACATGACAGCTGCATTTTAGTAAACATGGCAATTGCATTTCAGTAGAAATGGCAACAACATAACATTTTCAGCTGACATTGGCTTTTGCATACCAACATGCCCGATGGAAGTACAGTGCATTAAACATGGCAACTGCATTTCATTGAACATGGAAACTGCATCCGAGTAAGCATGGCAAACAGAACTTTCATTGAACATGGCAATTGCAGCTGAGTAAGCATGGCAAACAGTATTTCATTAAACATGGCAACCACATATCATGGCAACTGCATTGCATTCTATATGGCACCTACTACCTTCGTGCTTTGTGCAAATAAGACTGTAACGCAACTGACTTACTTGTTAAAGATCTTGTTGGTGTATATCTTGCTCATTTGCCTCTCCATCGGTAAATACGTTAGCAATTTTGGCTGCTTTAGCACGGTGTTCGCTTCTTGCTGTAGCTCAGATCCCAGTATTTTTTGTTGCAAAGCTGTGTACTACTTGGCAAACTATAGCAATGAGTTGCCAGGGCTCACGTACCGCTTCAAAACAGCATTGAACCCCTCGCTGTGCTGCGTAGTCTGCAGAAACGGGAAGAAGCACTGCATGAAGTAGGCCGGCACCCAGTACATTCGCTTCTCCCACAGGCTAGCAAGAGTCTCGTTGTCTTGGACTTGATGTTTCAATCATGGCCATCCAGCTCCTTTCAAACTCCTCCACCGTCAAGCTGTGGTCCATGCACAGCTCGAATGCCTTGTGCAACTCTGGACAATCAGCAAAGAACGGTCCTAGTGTCTCCTCGGCCTTCTTTATAATGTGCCACCTGCAGTGCCTGTGCACTGCCAACGGAAAGACCTCCTCTATGCCTGCACGCATGCTAAAATCCTGGTCTGTTATTATGTTCATCGGAGCAAGTCCATCCATGCACTCCAAGAAGGTCTTGAACAGCCAAACGTACCCATCCGTGTCTTCGTTCCAAACGAGCCCGCATCCGAACTGCAACGACTGATTGTGGTTATTTATTCCTATGAATGGAGCGCATGGCATCTTGTACATATTAGTGAGATATGTCGCGTCGAATGAAATGCAATCTCGGAAATGTTTGTAGGCTCTCCTTGCAGCACCATCCACCCAATACATGTTCCTGACACGGTCCTCATCATCCAACCTTATCCTGTAGAAGAAATCTGGATCTTCCTTCGCTTTCTCATCGAAGTAGGACATTGTGGCCTCTATGTCAGCCAACTTTCTCTCTCTACGGTACTTTGCCTTTAGGTTTGTGACATCAGCTAGTATGTAGGGCATGCTACTCAGAGTCCCATTTTTGCTGTGGACGAGTGATAGTATCTGCACCATTCTTGATGGACCGACGTTACAATCATGTAGCAGCTTCATGAATTTCCTTTCGAGGGGGTGAATCCTCTATGGGCGGTCAGAAATTTTACCAGGTCGAACTTCTTTATGAGTTTGTGGTTGTGCTCATCAAAATATTCAGTGACCACATACTGTGTTCCATCTACGTTTAGCTTACACCGGACAGGGCATCCCGTCTTGAGAATGATACCTCTCTTTCATTCCAGAACGACAGGCGCAACACCTTTCCCCTTCTTGTTCCTTCGTGCCTTGTGGCACCTCATCTCACCTCTGTTGTACTCGTTAGTTTTCTTAATTTTCCTATGGTATTTGGTGTTGACCGCAAACCCATGGAACTTTGCATATGTCTGGTAGAATTCTTTTGCTTCTACAAACGATTCGAATCTCTGCCCAACGTATGGTGGCTGAGGTACCACGATCTCTGATTGCCCATCATCTTCATCCCCTTGTGCTTCATCATCAGTTTCATCATTCAATTCAGTATCGGCGGCAGTTTCATCTACTTGAGTGTTGCCAGTGCTTGTGTTCAAAGGGGTGCCTGTCGGCATTGCTGGAATGATTGCCATTTCCGACTCTGACTCGGCATTGTTTGCGTCATGATTGTCGGCTGGCTGGTGGAACACATCTTCCATGCGCTCAGAGCTCCCCGCAGTAGATGTCCCCGCGCCGCTGTTCACTGTAGCTGTAGGCCCTGTAATAGAAAAAACAGGTATGAGCGTAAGATTTGGCTTGAATAACATGTTGGGGAACGTAGTAATTTCAAAAATTTCCTACGCACACGCAAGATCATGGTGATGACATAGCAACGAGAGGGGAGAGTGTTGTCCACGTACCCTCGTAGACCGTAAGCGGAAGCGTTATGACAACGCGGTTGATGTAGTCGTACGTCTTCACGATCCGACCGATCCAAGTACCGAACATACGGCACCTCCGAGTTCAGCACACGTTCAGCTCGATGATGATCCCCGGACTCCGATCCAGCAAAGTGTCGGGGATGAGTTCCGTCAGCACGACGGCGTGGTGACGATGATGATGCTCTACCGACGCAGGGCTTCGCCTAAACTCCGCGACGATATGACCGAGGTGGAATATGGTGGAGGGGGGCACCGCACACGGCTAAGGAACGATCCGTAGATCAACTTGTGTGTCATGGGGTGCCCTCCTGCCCCCGTATATAAAGGAGCAAGGAGGAGGGGGCCGGCCAAGGGGAGAGGCGCGCCCTAGGGGCGTCCTACTCCCGCCGGGAGTAGGATTCCCCCTTTCCTAGTCCAACTAGGAGTCCTTCCAAGTAGTAGGAGTAGGAGACAAGGAAGGGGAAGAGGGAAGAGAAGGAAGGAGGGGCGCGCCGCCCCTCCCCCTAGTCCAATTCGGACTAGTCAATGGGGGGGCGCGGCCTACTTCTTCCTCTCCCCTAAAGCCCAATAAGGCCCATATACTTTTTTCCCCGTATTCCCGTAACTCTCCGGTACTCCGAAAAATACCCGAATCACTCGGAACCTTTCTGAACTCCGAATATAGTCGTCCAATATATCGATCTTTACGTCTCGACCATTTCGAGACTCCTCGTCATGTCCCCGATCTCATCCGGGACTCCCAACTCCTTCGGTACATCAAAACTCATAAACTCATAATATAACTGTCATCGTAACGTTAAGCGTGCGGACCCTACGGGTTCGAGAACTATGTAGACATGACCTAGAACTATTCTCGGTCAATAACCAATAGCGGAACCTGGATGCTCATATTGGCTCCTACATATTTTCTACGAAGATCTTTATCGGTCAAACCGCATAACAACATACGTTGTTCCCTTTGTCATCGGTATGTTACTTGCCCGAGATTCGATCATCGGTATCCAATACCTAGTTCAATCTCGTTACAGGCAAGTCTCTTTACTCGTTCCGTAATACATCATCCCGCAACTAACTCATTAGTTGCAATGCTTGCAAGGCTTAAGTGATGTGCATTACCGAGAGGGCCTAGAGATACCTCTCCGACAATCGGAGTGACAAAACCTAATCTTGAAATACGCCAACCCAACATGTACCTTTGGAGACACCTGTAGTACTCCTTTATAATCACCCAGTTATGTTGTGATGTTTGGTAGCACCCAAAGTGTTCCTCCGGTAAACGGGAGTTGCATAATCTCATAGTTACAGGAACATGTATAAGTCATGAAGAAAGCAATAGCAACATACTAAACGATCAAGTGCTAAGCTAACGGAATGGGTCAAGTCAATCACATCATCCTCCTAATGATGTGATCCCATTAATCAAATGACAACTCTTTTGTCCATGGCTAGGAAACATAACCATCTTTGATAAACGAGCTAGTCAAGTAGACGCATACTAGTGACACTATGTTTGTCTATGTATTCACACATGTATTATGTTTCCGATTAATACAATTCTAGCATGAATAATAAACATTTATCATGAAATAAGGAAATAAATAATAACTTTATTATTGCCTCTAGGGCATATTTCCTTCAGTCTCCCACTTGCACTAGAGTCAATAATCTAGTTCACATCGCCATGTGATTTAACATCAATATTCATATCTGTATATGATTAACACCCATAGTTCACATCGTCATGTGACCAACACCCAAAGGGTTTACTAGAGTCAATAATCTAGTTCACATCGCTATGTGATAAACACCCAAAGCGTACTAAGGTGTGATCATGTTTTGCTCGTGAGAGAGGCTTAGTCAACGGGTCTGTCACATTCATAGCCGTATGTATTTTACAAATATACTATGTCTACAATGCTCTGCATGGAGCTACTATATCTAATTGCTCCCACTTTCAATATGTATCCAGATTAAGACTTAGAGTCATCTGGATCAGTGCCAAAACTTGTATCGAGGTAACCCTTTACGATGAACCTTTTTGTCACCTCCATAATGAAGAAACATATCCTTATTCCACTAAGGATAATTTTGACCAATGTCCAGTGATCTACTCCTAGATCACTATTGTACTCCCTTGCCAAAACAGGGCAGAGTATACAATAGGTCTGGTCCATAGTATAGCATACTTTTATAGAACCTATGACTGATGCATAGGGAATGACTTTCATTCTCTTTTTATTTTCTGCTGTGGTCGGGACTTGAGTCTTACTCAATTTCATACCTTTGCAACACAGGCAAGAACTCTTTCTTTGACTGTTCCATTTTGAACTACTTCAAAGTCTTGACAAGGTATGTACTTATTGAAAAACTTATCAAGCGTCTCGATCTATCTCAATAGATCTTGATGCTCAATATGTAAGTAGCTTTACTGAGGCCTTTCTTTTAAAGAACTCCTTTCAAACACTCCTTTATGCTTTGCAGAATAATTCTACATTATTTCCGATCAACAATATGTCATTCACATATACTTATCAGAAATGCTATAGTGCTCCCACTCACTTTCTTGTAAATACGGGCTTCACCGTAAGTCTGTACAAAACTATATGCTTTGATCAACTCATCAAAGCGTATATTCTAACTCCGAGATGCTTGCACCAGTCCATAGATGGATCGCTGGAGCATGCACATTTTGTTAGCACCTTTAGGATTGACAAAACCTTCTGGTTGCATCATATACAACTCTTCTTTAAGAAACCCATTAAGGAATGCAGTTTTGACATCCATTTGCCAGATTTCATAAAATGTGGCAATTGCTAACATGATTCGAACAGACTTAAGCATCACTACAGTTGAGAAAATCTCATTGTAGTCAACACCTTGAACTTGTCAAAAACCTTTTTGCGACAAGTCAAGCTTTGTAGATAGTAACACTGCTATCAATGTCCGTCTTCCTCTTGAAGATCCAGTTATTTCTTATGGTTTGCCGATCATCGGGCAAGTCCACCAAAGTCCACACTTTGTTCTCATACATGGATCCTATCTCAGATTTCATGGCCTCCAGCCATTTTGTGGAATCTGGGCTCATCATCGCTTCCTCATAGTTCGTAGGTTTATCATGGTCTAGTAACATGACTTTCAGAACAGGATTACCGTACCACTCTGGTGCGGACCGTACTCTGGAAGACCTACGAGGTTCTGTAATAACTTGATCTGAAGTTTCATGATCATCATCATTAGCTTCCTCACTAATTGGTGTAGGAATCACTGGAACTGATTTCAGCGATAAATTATTTCCAATTCAGGAGAAGGTACAATTACCTTATCAAGTTCTACTTTCCTCCCACTCACTTCTTTCGAGAGAAACTCCTTCTCTAGAAAGGATCCATTTTTAGCACCGAATATCTTGCCTTCGGATCTGTGATAGAAGGTGTACCCAACAGTTTCCTTTGGGTATTCTATGAAGACGCACTTCTCCGATTTGGGTTCGAGCTTATCAAGTTGAAACCTTTTTCATATAAGCATCGCAACTCCAAACTTTAAGAAACGACAACTTGGGTTTCTTGCTAAACCACAGTTCATATGGTGTCGTCTCAACGGATTTAGATGGTGCCCTTTTAACGTGAATGCAGCTGTCTCTAATGCATAACCCCAAAACAATAATGGTAAATCAATAAGAGACATCATAAATCGCACCATATCCAATAAAGTGCGGTTACGACGTTCGGACACACCATAATGTTGTGGTGTTCAAGGTGGCGTGAGCTGTGAAACTATTCCACTTTGTTTTAATTGAAGACCAAACTCGTAACTCAAATATTCGTCTCCGTGATCAGATCGCAGAAACTTTATTTTCTTGTTACGATGATTTTTCCACTTCACTCTGAAATTCTTTGAACCTTTCAACTATTTCAGATTTATGTTTCATCAAGTAGATATACCCATATCTGCTCAAATCATCTTGTGAAGGTCAGAAAATAACGATACTTGCCACGAGCATCAACACTCATTGGATTGCATACATCGGTATGTATTATTTCCAATAAGTCAGTAGCTTGTTCCATTGTTCCGGAGAACGGAGTTTTAGTCATCTTGCCCAAAAGGTACGGTTCGCAAGCATCAAATGATTCATAACCAAGTGATTCTGAAAATCCATCTTTATGGAGTTTCTTCATGCGCTTTACACCGATATGACCCAAACGGCAGTGCCACAAATAAGTTGCACTATCATTATTAACTTTGCATCTTTTGGCATCAATATTATGAATATGTGCATCACTACGATCGAGATCCAACAAACTATTTTCATTGGGTGTATAACCATCGAAGGTCTTATTCATGTAAACAGAATAACAATTATTCTTTAACTTCAAATGAATAACCGTATCGCAATAAACATGATCAAATCATATTCATGCTCAACGCAAACGCTAAATAACATTTATTTAGGTTTAACACTAATCTCGAAAATATAGGGAGTGTGTGATGATGATCATATCAATCTTGGAACTATTTCCAACACTAATCGTCACTTCCCCTCAACTAGTCTCTGTTTATTATGTAACTCCTGTTTCGATTTACTAATCTTAGCAACCGAACAAGTATCAAATACTCAGGGGCTACTATAAACACTAGTAAGGCACACATCAAACACCTGTATATCAAATACACCCTTGTTCACTTTGCCATCCTTCTTATCCACCAAATATTTAGGGCATTTCCACTTCCAGTGACTATTTCCTTTGCAGTATAAGCACCCAGTTTCAGGCTTTGGTCCAGCTTTGGTCTTCTTCACGGGAGTGACAACTTGTTTGCCATTCTACTTGAAGTTTCCCTTTATTTTCCTTTGCCCTTTTCTTGAAACTAGTGGTCTTGTCAATCATCAACACTTGATGCTCTTTCTTGATTTCTACCTTCATCGATTTCAACGTCACGAAGAGCTCGGGAATCGTTTTCGTCATCCCTTGCATACTATAGTTCATCACGAAGTTCTAGTAACTCAGTGATGGTGACTAGAGAATTTTATCAATCACTATCTTATCTGGAAGATTAACTCCCACTTGATTCAAGCGATTGAAGTACCCAGACAATCTGAGCACATGCTCACTAGTTGAGCGATTCTCCTCCATCTTTTAGCTATAGAACTTGTTGGAGACTTCATATCTCTCAACTCGGGTATTTGCTTGAAATATTAACTTCAATTCCTAGAACATCTCATATGGTCCATGACGTTCAAAATATCTTTGAAGTCCCGATTCTAAGCCGTTAAGCATGGTGCACTAAACTATCAAGTAGTCATCATATTGAGCTGGCCAAACGTTCATAACGTCTGCATCTGCTCCTGCAATAGGTTTGTCACCTAGCGGTGCATCAAGGACATAATTCTTCTGTGCAGCAATGAGGATAAACCTCAGATCACGGATCCAATCCGCATCATTGCTACTAACATCTTTCAACACAGTTTTCTCTAGGAATATATCAAAATAAACATATGAAAGCAACAACGCAAGCTATTGATCTACAACATAATTTGCAAAATACTACCAAGACTAAGTTCATGATAAATTTAAGTTCAATTAATCATATTACTTAAGAACTCCCACTTAGATAGACATCCCTCTAATCCTCTAAGTGATCACGTGATCCAAATCAACTAAACCATGTTCGATCATCACGTGAGATGGCATAGTTTCAATGGTGAACATCACTATGTTGATCATATCTACTATATGATTCACGCTCGACCTTTCGGTCTCCGTGTTCCGAGGCCATATCTGTATATGCTAGGCTCGTCAAGTTTAACCTGAGTATTCCGCGTGTGCAACTGTTTTGCACCCGTTGTATTTGAACGTAGAGCCTATCACACCCGATCATCACGTGGTGTCTCAGCACGAAGAACTTTCGCAACGGTGCATACTCAGGGAGAACACTTCTTGATAATTAGTGAGAGATCATCTTATAATGCTACCGTCAATCAAAGCAAGATAAGATGTATAACAGATAAACATCATATGCAATCAAAATATGTGACATGATATAGCCATGATCATCTTGCGCCTTTGATCTCCGTCTCCAAAGTACTGTCATGATATCTATCGTCACCGTCATGACACCATGATCTTCATCATCTTGATCTATATCAATGTGTCGTCACATGGTCGTCTCGCCAACTATTGCTCTTGCAACTATTGCTATCGCATAGCGATAAAGACCGCGTTCGGCTCCTCTCCGCTCCCTCCACTCCGCTCCGGAGCGGACCAGGTGCTAGCTCATTTTCGCGGAGCTGCAAAAACTGAGCTCCACGACTCCACGGAGTCGGAGCGGTGAGGAGGGATCCCGAACAGAGCCAAAGTAAAGCAATTATTTGGCACTTGCATCTGTTGACACCAGATTTTGGCACGGTCAATAACTTATTTAAGATGGCCTCAAATGGAGAAGTGATATTCATGAAAGAGTTCCGTATTGCTGATATGAACATCTTTGAAGTTTGGGTCATCGCCGTCCGATTTCATCTCGAAGGCCTAAACTATGCTCAAAGTACTAAGATCTTATATTCAGAGTATAGTTTGGCCGATTAAGCCCCCAAGACGACCTCAAATGGAAAAATGATCTACACGGATTGTCTTCGTCTCGTCGAAATGATCAATTTTGATATAAAAATCGTCCAAATCAGAATTTGTATGCAAAATTTAGAGCAATCGGAGTGCAGCCCTGTCACGAGGCGAAATATGGCGCGCCCCACCAGACGCCATGTCTGATTGGTAGCGCGAGTAAAGAGATCTTTTGCGCGAGCTATTTGACCCTCAAGATGACCTCTGATCAAAAAACGTTCAACATGAAAGTTGTTCGTATCGTCGAAACGGTCAAGATTGCTTTTGGACTCATTTCCATCCAAGATCGTTTACCACCACAAAAAAGACCTGCAAGGTGCAGCCAGTTTAAACCGAACAGTTTTGGAAATTTCGGACAAGATCAATCCGAATTTGACTAGGGTTTTGGACGTGAATCCAAGCCTTTTCCTTGAATGGGAAGTCCAGCCGCCTCTTATATACCTAAGGGGTGACGGCCAATTGAATAACAACACACAATCGCAAAACCCATCTACTTTTTACCCTAGTTTTACATCTCTCCCTGGTTATTTCTCTCTCGTTCTTCGTTCGTTCTTCGTGTTGAAGGGCAGCGATCCTCGAGGCTCTAGGGGCGGGCGAACCGACCTAGGGCAGCCCATAGCCGCCGCACGTCCAGACGGGGTCCCTTCCGGGCGCGTGGGGTTTCGGGTGCTCAAAAGCACCCGCCGGATTGCTTGCGTACCGCGCTTCCGGACGGGTCTCCTTCGACGTGAGCTGCGGTGCATCACCCTCGGCGTTGGAGGTACACGGTGACGTGTTCGTGTGCGAACACACTTTTTGGCGACTCCGCTGGGGACGAAAGATCAAGAATCATCATCAACTATGTCTAATCTCCCCAAGCCCTCAGAAGTTGACGCCGATAACATCATTAAGCCCGGTCTTGATGAACTATCGGATGAACATCGCGAAGCCTATGAAGCGCGCAAGAAGAAGCGTGAAGAGGCTTTTGAGGCGCTCAAGAAGAAGCGCAAGGAGGAGGATTTGGAAGCGTTTCTGTCAAGTTTCAAGAAGGACCATCAAGGCAACATCACTCCGGTTGGAAACGTCAATTTTCCTCCCCTCATCGACGAACAAGATGTAATCACTGTGAGTAAAGTTTTTTCTCCAGAGCAAGTGGCTGTGATTGAAAGTCTTGTTAGTAAGGGTAATGTGATGGCATACAATTCTTTTGTGGCTAGTGCTAATGCTCAGAAAAATATGCCTCCATCATCTAGTGGTACTGTTGGTATATCTGAAAACCCTAGTCCAATTTTACCTATTTCATCGGCACCACCTATGAAACAACAATATAATATGCTGTTGAATTTTTATCCTACTCAAACCAACCAGCTTGTGGCTGCACCTACATACCCTAATCATATTATGAGTGTGCCCAATTCGGCGTCAATGCCGAATCACTTTGTTACACCACCCATAGGTGCAAGCATGTTTGGTCTTCCGCCGAATTATGGTTCGGCGCCCATCCCACAAGTTGCACCAATAGCTAGTACTCAGGTTGCTCCTATGTCATTGCCACAAACATCTTCATCTACATCGGATCCAATTTTAGCTAAATTAAGGGAGGATTTGCATAAGATGTTTCTAGAAACTTTCGGAAACGAGCCGAAAGTAAAGAGTCGTGTGTACCAAAAGCCTTATCCTGAACACTTCAATGCAATTTCTTACCCTCAAGGTTATAAGGTTCCTGATTTTGTTAAATTTAGTGGTGAGGGTACGAAAACAACTTGGGAGCAGGTGAGTCAGTATCTAGCACAGTTGGGTGAAGCAGGTTCCATAGAAGAGTTGAAAGTACGTTTATTTCCCTTATCTTTAACTGGCACCGCATTTTCATGGTTTGCTGCTTTACCACATGGCTCAATTATCTTATGGTCGCAATTAGAGCAAAAGTTTCATGATCACTTTTATAGCGGCGATAATGAGCTAAAGTTGTCACATCTTACATCGGTTAGGCAAAAACATGATGAATCGGTCACCGATTATGTCAAGAGATTTAGAGACATAAAAAACCGATGTTATAGCTTAGTGATAACTGAGAGAGACTTGACAGATCTTGTTCTTAATGGTTTGAAAACTCACATTAAAGAGAGGCTAGAAAGTTATGAGTTTTTGAACATTAATCAAGTCTTACAAAAAGCTTTGGCTCAAGAGAGTCGAAGTAAAGAGATTCATAGGTCTACAACCGATCATCCTAGAATGCATATGGTTGAACACAATGATGATAATTCGGATGATGAGGTTGATGTTTATACTACTGCGTTTGTTTGGTCCTCAAAGGCCAAACCCTATACATGCAATGCTCTTAAGCCGATTCGCAAGAATCGTGATGAGGAGATGAGGTTTACATTTGATATATCTAAGTGTGATAAGATATTTGATGCTCTCTTGCAGGATAAGATGATTCGAATATCACACACCATACCCCCGTTTGATGAGCTGAAACGGCGTGCTTATTGCAAATACCATAATTCATTTTCTCATGCTACTAACGATTGCAATGTTTTTTGACGACAGATACAATCGGCCATTAATGATGGACGATTGAATTTTGCTGAGATGCAAGTTGATAAACAGCCCTTTCCGATGAACACCATGGACTTGGAGGGAAAGAAAATGTTAATTCGGCCTAGCATAGCCGAATCTGCTAATAAAGATAATGTTGTTATTGGTGAACCCAGGAAAGGCAAGGAGGGCGACAAAGTCTTGGGAAGAGAGGTTGTGCTTGATAAGCAACCCGATGGCAAGGAAGTATTGAAGATCACCATAATAAATCCCGTACTCGGGGGCCAACCACAAGTACAAGAAGATACTCATGTTAAATTTATCAAGCCCAAGAATTCAGAAGTTGGCAAGTGGGGAAAGAGTGAAGCTAAGCGCAAGTGAATCAAGCCAACTTTTGATAGGCTGCTATCGAAATATGCAAGTCAAGTGGCCGGTTCTAGCTCTAATCGGCCATCACATTTGAAGCGTTCAAGATCGCTTCCGGAGCAAGAGTTTCGACGCTATGCAAGGCCATATGGGTCATGGGCACCGACACCATGGATGTCACAACCCACCTATGCACCATATTACATGAGAGACTTCAATGGAGGATGGGGGCAGCCCCCAATGGCTCCTTATGCTTTCCATATGGGGTGGACAACACCTAGAAGGCCTGCTCGCGAGAGGCTTTATTATCCCACCCAAGGCCGTTTGAGTTATGGTGCTAATCGGCCAACAAAAAATTCTCCAAGTAAGGCCAATAAAAAAGTGTGGCGTGTTAAGTCACCTAATGTGGAAATTTCAGAATGCGACAAGCAAAAGGAGATCAAAAAGCCGGTTGTTGGTAATCTGGCTACTTCTAATGGTGATATTGTTATTGTTCAGCAGGGTTCCATGGTTGATGATCATGAGGCGAGCACAAGCAAGGCCAAACCAAGGGATCCCAAATATACTCAACCTAAGTGGTGTCCTCCTGGTTTAACTAAGACCATGAAAAGGAGGTTACAACGCATGAGGAACCACGAGAAGGTAGAACACAAAGAGGAGAGGCAAAGGGACGAATTGTTTAGTGAAATTCGGCCCATAGCACTCACAAAACAAGTGTGGAGGCCTAAACAAAAACAAAACACAGATGCTTCTACATTAGCTGCAGCAACACCTTCACCACCAAAAGAGGATGATGCGACCCCTATTACATCGTCTACACTACCTGAAACATCCCCTTCAATTGAGGAATCTTTAAGCCCAATATACACATTGGGAGATGAAGATGAGATGGTGGATTATGAATCTACGCCGGTTCGGGAAGGTATGGATATTAATATGGTATATTACTTACCTGCCGAGTTTCGTGCTATAGGTGAAGAAGGGGAGGTAGCCCGGCTGAATTTTGGTCCTAAGAATGCTATTTTCGAGAAGGCAAGAGAACCGGTGAAACACTTGAAGCCATTGTACCTCAAAGGTCATATTAACGGATTGCCGGTTGCTAGGATGCTCGTTGATGGTGGTGCTGTGGTAAATCTTATGCCCTACTCGGTCTACAAAAAGTTGGGGTTAGATGATGATGCATTGATGAAGACCAATATGGTACTTAATGGATTCAAGGGTAAAGAAAAGACAGAGGCCAAAGGTGTGATGTGCATGGAACTCACCGTGGGAAGCAAAACTTTGGCCACCACATTCTTCATCGCCGAGGTGCAAGGTAACTATAATGTTATATTAGGTCATGATTGGGTTCATGCTAACCAATGTGTGCCGTCTACCATGCATCAATTTTTAATACAATGGATCAATGATGAGGTAGAAGTCATTCACGCGGATAATTCGGCTTGTGTTGCTTTGGCCGATGCATCGGTGGATTCAAATCATCCCGATGTAACTTTCTTAACAGGGCGTGACCTCTCGGAGTTTGATTTCCTTAGTGCTACAAGGAACGGGTTCATTCCCATCTCTTTAAAGCCAATTGGTGGTAATCGGTTACAAGGTATGATGTGAACAAGAAGTTAAAATCAACGGCCGATATATAACTTTCGCCCTTAGCATAAACATGGCCGATACATAATTATAGTCTTGAGAAAAATAAATGGCCGGTGGAGTGTTGACATCGTCCTTAGAACAAATACATTGCAAATTATTTTTCGGCACGCAAGTTTTGCCGAAAAATAATTTGCAATGTATTTGTTCTAAGGATTTTTGGCACGGTCAATAACTTATTTAAGATGGCCTCAAATGGAGAAGTGATCTTCATGAAAGAGTTCCGTATTGTTGATATGAACATCTTTGAAGTTTGGTCCATCGCCGTCCGATTTCATCTCGAAGGCCTAAACTATGCTCAAAGTACTAAGATCTTATATTCAGAGTACAGTTTGGCCGATTAAGCCCCCAAGACGACCTCAAATGGAAAAATGATCTACACGGATTGTCTTTGTCTCATCGAAACGATCGATTTTGATATAAAAATCATCCAAATCTGAGTTTGTATGCAAAAGTTAGAGCAATCGGAGTGCAGCCCTGTCACGAGGCAAAATATGGCGCGCCCCACCAGACGCCATGTCTGATTGGTAGCGCGAGTAAAGAGATCTTTTGCGCGAGCTATTTGACCCTCAAGATGACCTCTGATCAAAAAACGTTCAACATGAAAGTTGTTCATATCGTCGAAACGGTCAAGATTGCTTTTGGACTCGTTTCCATCCGAGATTGTTTACCACCACAAAAAAGACCCGCAAAGTGCAGCCAGTTTAAACCGAACAGTTTTGGAAAGTTCGGACAAGATCAATCCGAATTTGACTAGGGTTTTGGACGTGAATTCAAGCCTTTTCCTTGGACGGGAGTCCAGCGGCCTCTTATATACCTAAGGGGTGACGGCCGATTGAATAACAACACACAATCGCAAAACCCATCTACTTTTTACCCTAGTTTTACATCTCTCCCTGGTTATTTCTCTCTCGTTCTTCGTTCGTTCTTCGTGTTGAAGGGCAGCAATCCTCGAGGCTCTAGGGGCGGGCGAACCGACCTAGGGCAGCCCATAGCCGCCGCGCGTCCAGACGGGGTCCCTCCCGGGCGCGTGGGGTTTCGGGTGCTCAAAAGCGCCCGCCGGATTGCTTGCATACCGCGCTTCCGGATGGGTCTCCTTCGACGTGAGCTGCGGTGCATCACCCTCGGCATTGGAGGTACACGGTGACGTGTTCGTGTGCGAACAGCATCTTTATGCAACAAAGAGACAACCATAGGGTTTCTGCCAGTTGCCGATAACTTCAACAAAACATGATCATCTCATACAACAACTTATATCTCATCACGTCTTGACCATATCACATCACAACATGCCCTGCAAAAACAAGTTAGACGTCCTCTACTTTGTTGTTGCAAATTTTACGTGGCTGCTATGGGCTTTAGCAAGAACCGTTCTTACCTACGCATCAAAACCACAATGATAGTTTGTCTAGTTGGTGCTTTTTAACCTTCGCAAGGACTGGGCGTAGCCACACTTGGTTCAACTAAAGTTGGAGAAACAGACACCCGCTAGTCACCTGTGTGCAAAGCAGGGCGGTAAAACCAGTCTCGCGTAAGCGTACGCGTAATGTCGGTCCGGGCCGCTTCATCCAACAATACCGCTGAACCAAAGTATGACATGCTGGTAAGCAGTATGACTTGTATCGCCCACAACTCACTTATGTTCTACTCGTGCATATAACATCAACGCATAAAACCTAGGCTCGGATGCCACTGTTGGGGAACGTAGTAATTTCAAAAATTTCCTACGCACACGCAAGATCATGGTGATGACATAGCAACAAGAGGGGAGAGTGTTGTCCACGTACCCTCGTAGACCGTAAGCGGAAGCGTTATGACAACGCGGTTGATGTAGTCGTACGTCTTCACGATCCGACCGATCCAAGTACCGAACGTACGGCACCTCCGAGTTCATCACACGTTCAGATCGATGACGATCCCCGGACTCCGATCCAGCATAGTGTCGGGGATGAGTTCCGTCAGCATGACGGCGTGGTGACGATGATGATGCTCTACCAGCGTAGGGCTTCGACTAAACTCCGCGACGATATGACCGAGGTGGAATATGGTGGAGGGGGGCACCGCACACGGCTAAGGAACGATCCGTAGATCAACTTGTGTGTCATGGGGTGCCCCCCTGCCCCCGTATATAAAGGAGCAAGGAGGAGGGGGCCGGCCAAGGGGAGAGGCGCACCCTAGGGGTGTCCTACTCCCACCGGGAGTAGGATTCCCCCTTTCCTAGTCCAACTAGGAGTCCTTCCAAGTAGTAGGAGTAGGAGACAAGGAAGGGAAGAGGGAAGAGAAGGAAGGAGGGGGCGCCGCCCCTCCCCCTAGTCCAATTCGGACTAGTCAATGGGGGGGCACGCGGCCTGCTTCTTCCTCTCCCCTAAAGCCCAATAAGGCCCATATACATTTTGCCCGTATTCCCGTAACTCTCCGGTACTCCGAAAAATACCCGAATCACTCGGAACCTTTCTGAACTCCGAATATAGTCGTCCAATATATCGATCTTTACGTCTCGACCATTTCGAGACTCCTCGTCATGTCCCCGATCTTATCCGGGACTCCCAACTCCTTCAGTACATCAAAACTCATAAACTCATAATATAACTGTCATCGTAACGTTAAGCGTGCGGACCCTACGAGTTCGAGAACTATGTAGACATGACCTAGAACTATTCTCGGTCAATAACCAATAGCGGAACCTGGATGCTCATATTGGCTCCTACATATTCTACGAAGATCTTTATCGGTCAAACCACA
This sequence comes from Triticum timopheevii, assembly GCA_963921465.1. NCBI lineage: Eukaryota > Viridiplantae > Streptophyta > Magnoliopsida > Poales > Poaceae > Triticum > Triticum timopheevii. Next base: position 116,068,074 of record OY997270.1, read on the forward strand.
TAACAACATACGTTGTTCCCTTTGTCATCGGTATGTTACTTGCCCGAGATTCGATCGTCGGTATCCAATACCTAGTTCAGTCTCATTACTGGCAAGTCTCTTTACTCGTTCCGTAATACATCATCCCGCAACTAACTCATTAGTTGCAATGCTTGCAAGGCTTAAGTGATGTGCATTACCGAGAGGGCCCAGAGATACCTCTCCGACAATCGGAGTGACAAAACCTAATCTCGAAATACGCCAACCCAACATGTGCCTTTGGAGACACCTGTAGTACTCCTTTATAATCACCCAGTTATGTTGTGACGTTTGGTAGCACCCAAAGTGTTCCTCCGGTAAACGGGAGTTGCATAATCTTATAGTTACAGGAACATGTATAAGTCATGAAGAAAGCAATAGCAACATACTAAATGATCAAGTGCTAAGCTAATGGAATGGGTCAAGTCAATCACATCATTATCCTAATGATGTGATCCCGTTAATCAAATGACAACTCTTTTGTCCATGGCTAGGAAACATAACCATCTTTGATAAACGAGCTAGTCAAGTAGAGGCATACTAGTGACACTATGTTTGTCTATGTATTCACACATGTATTATGTTTCCGGTTAATACAATTCTAGCATGAATAATAAACATTTATCATGAAATAAGAAAATAAATAATAACTTTATTATTGCCTCTAGGGCATATTTCCTTCAGTTTATCGTAACGGATCACATCAACCTCAATTGATTTGGCATGGCATCATTCAAACAGCAAGCCGTGAGTCTGCGTGTTGACATGCATGGCAACTGTAGTTGTCTAGACATGGCAGCTACAGTCCAACAAACATGGCAACTATTGTTTGCCAATGCACGACAACCAGCTCCTTTTTAGTACGAAAACTTGGATTCTATATGCATGGCAGCTGCAGTCCTGCATACATGGCAAATACTGCTACCAATACATGGCAACCACTGTGTTCTAGCATCAAAACTTTGCATTCTAGGCTTGAGCTCACTAGGAAAATGCGATCAACCTTAGTGCTGCACATGTGCTTTTAGCAGTTGGCAAATTTCCGAAGACAATATATGACTCATTGCACACAACCACCTGTTAGCGTTTTATGCTTGATTTTGTCCACCATCACTGCTACAAATCTTCTTTTTCGTCACGTGCTATTTGCCACTAAAACAAATGTAGTGCTCTTTTGTGGTTCAATTTTTTTCTTACCTTGGTGTGCTGCATGTGCCCATCTTGTGTGGTCTGTCACACCAAATTGACGTGCTCTATCTGCAATCTGTGAAGCTTGCCACGAGACGTTTGCCGGGGTACCACCACCGTAATAACCTGTCAGCATCGTAGTAGTTGGTCAATACATGGCAACTGCAGTTTGTGCTGGCATGGCAACTGCAGTTATCGAGGCATGGCAACTGCAGCTGTCCTGGCATGGCAACTGCAGTTGTTCCTCCATGGCAACTACAGTTGTCCAGGAAGGGCAACTGCAGTTGTCCAAGGATGACAACTGCAGTTATTTATTCATGGCAATTGCAGTTGTCCAGTCATGGCAATTGCAGTTGTCAACTATGCTCCTTCTGCTAATTCACCGTCCGCAACTTCACTTTTTATGGACTCACCTGTGTATGCCGTCGATGGCAGGTACATGGGTGCTGCCTGATGCCACGTGCTACATGAAGGTTCTGCATTTTCCCCCGACAAAACTCGTGAGTATTTTGCCAACCTTTGCAAGTTTATTTTTCATGTCCAGACCAGTATGTGTTCTTTTTCGTATGCGTTACCTTGATTAGCCATATTAGCTAGTTGAAGATGGCTGCCCGTACATTTGTCAGTGTTAGCGCCTTGTGACTGAACTTGCCATGGAGCCCCCCTGAGTGTGTTTTGGTCATAAGAACCTGCGAAAAAATGACAGTGTAGGACATAAGTAGAATGTCATCTTCATCGTCGCGAACATGGCAAATGTTCTTTTCTTTGTTATCACGCATCATACCAATGCCTGCATACTGTTCCAGTAGTGGCAGCAACGGCCCTGCAGAAATGAGTTGACTGTACTCTGATGCATCCCAAGGGGGTGTTTCTGGTCTTTGAGAACCCCAAGTATCAGCGACATCTTCATGATTCATTCTTTTCCGCGTCTCGTTTCTGCCAATGTGCTCTCAATCACTGCATGAACAAGAACGCATCAACAATCCATAAAAAATGTATCCTTGTGCTGCTTGCATGTAGAAGTTAACACGTCAGTGTTATCACATTTTCATGCGTAGGCAACCAACATATCATGGCTAGTAGGACATGCACATTCACTATCTTTTCTAAAATCTGGGTGCTAGCTATCTGTTTGATTCGCTGGCATCAGCCACTACAATATGATGGCAAGCAATAAGTTGACATGGTGGCAAATGATGACAATGATAGGTGGCAACTGACGTTAGATACCAGTGGCAATTAATTTTCAACCCCCCATTATTCCAAATTTCTCAATTTTCTCTCCCTTTTTATGGATTCCTACACATCCATTCATTCACCAACTACGTGCATCAATCTACTGAGAACTTACGGTTATCTCTAGCGTAGTACATGGCAGATCTAGTGTATTCTGCTTGGCAACTGTGAAGACACACAAGCCATGTAGTGTTTTACCCCTGTAGGATGGATCTAGTTGCCAACTTCGTCGGTAATTTTGCAATTTTCTGCCCAGAAGAAGGATGAGAAGCAGTAGGGAGATCGGGAGATTCACCTGCTTTTAGCTGTTCGTCTTTGGAGGGCGTTGTTGGAGTGGGGGGTGGGGAGGAGGAGGGGTAGATAAGGGGTGTGGTTTGTGGTGGGAAGGCCCTACGGATCTGCTCTGGTTGCCATGGCAACCAGAGAAGGCCGGCAATGGAGGTAGGGGTTCGGGAGGTGGGAGAAGATGGCGGCAGTCGGGGTTGGGGATCGATCAGAGGCCGGGACTGCTGGATCGTGCGGGCTGCTGGGTCCTCTGGCCCGGACGTGCGGGCGAGGTTGCCACACACCGGACGTGCGGGCCGTGCCTTTGCGCGCCCGGACGCGGTCGTGCGGGCTGGTTCCTGTCCATGCCACACGAGGCGTGCGGCACAACTACCCGATACACCACACGTGTGGCAGTTATCGGGACCCTTTTTGTTTTGTTTTCTTCCTTTTCTTTTTTCTTCTCCACTTTTTTATCATTTCTTTGCTTTTGTTTCTTCATTTTTCTTCTTTAACGTTTTTCTTTATTTTTTTCATTGTCCGAACGCTTATTCAACCATTTTCAAATACTTGGTCAACATTTTAATATTTATTCAACATTTTCAAATACTTCTTCAAACTTTTTAAAATACTTTTTCAATAATTTTTAGTACTTATTCAACATTTTTCCAAACACTCGTTCAATATCTTAATACTTATTCAACATTTTTTAAATTGTTTTTCAACATTTTTTAAATACTCGTTCAATATTTTTTAATACTTATTCAATAGTTTTTAAGTACTTGTTCAATATTTCTAATACTTATTGAATATTTTTCAAATACTTGTTCGACATTTTTTGAATACTCTTTCAATATTTAATACTTATTCAAAAAAAAATACTTGTTCAACATTATTTCAAATGTGTTTTGAAGATTGTTTTTGTAAAATTATATGTATGTGTATATAGAATATTTTAAAGTATAAATAAAAATACAAAAATAAATCAAAAAACAAGTAGAAAACCAAAGAAAACTTGAAATAAGTCGTGGCTCCCGCGCGGCTGGGCCGGCCCGTCTGGGCTCCGGCAGACGCGAGCGCTTTCCGTTGTCTCGTGTCAAGCGAGAAATAGGGTGGCATATAGCCCTGTCGCTGGCTGACTTGCGTGGCAATTCCTATTTAGCGCTGCAGGCGCCGGTTTCTACTGTTTTTTCTAACCGGCGCCTGCAGCAGGATTTCGTGGGCCGGCCCAGCTTTCATTTTTCTTCCGCTTTCTAAACTCTATGGAAAACTGCAAAAACACAATGCGAGCTAGGATTCGAACCCAGCGTCGCAGGTTATCAGTGATCCTGGGGTGACCAACCAGATTACCTCACTAACTATGATAACAAACACGTTTTTCATCCATTTCTATCTTCCTTTTTTCCCTTTTTCTATCTTTCTCTTTTTTCTCTGTTCTTTTCTTCTTTCTTTTTCCAAATTCGTAGTTGTTTTCTTAAAATAGATGAACTTGTTTTGAAAATCCATGAACTGTTTTTAAATTCTTGAACCTTTTTCAAAAACAATGAACTTATTTTCAAATTTGATGAACTTTTTCATTTTTTTGAAATTTTTCTCAAAATTGAGGAACTTTTTTTTAACATTGATGAACTTTTTTCAAAATTGATGAACTTTTTCCAAGTCCGATGAACTTTCTTCAAATTTATGAACTTTTATCAAATTCAATGAACTTTTTTTATTCAAATCGATGAACTACTTTCATTGTTCAATGAACATTGTTGAAAATCGATGAACTCTTTTGAATCTGTGAACTTGTTTTTGAATACATGAACTTTTTTTAATTTAGATGAACTTTTTCCAAATCCGATGAACTTTTTTATTCAAATTGATGAACTTTTTTTATTGAAATTGATGAACTAATTTTGTTGTTCGATGGACATTTTTTGAAAACTGATGAACTCTTTTGAATCTGTGAACTTTATTTTGAATACATGAATTTTTTTTATCTGGTGAACTACTTTTTGAATACGCGAACTTCTTTTGCATGTGTAATTGGAAAATCTAAATGCTACAGTGTAATGCAAAATTAATAGTGCGTCTATGTTTCTATTCTTTAAAACGTTCACGCTCTAGATAATCACTACAATTTGGCTGGTCAAGTGGTTAGCCTCGCTCTTTGGAAGCGTGATGGCGCGAGATTGATCCTGATCAAGAGTAGTTTTTTCGGCCGCCTTTTTTCGCGCCGCGCCATTGTGGGCCGGCCCATCCAGCCGCGGCTGCAGGCGCCGGTTAGCTTGCGCGGTGCTGAAGGCGCTGACTAGGAGTTCCCGACTTGCGTGATATGCTGGCTTATGTTAGGTGGCTCAACTAGGATGGTTACATGGCCCATAAGACCCAACGACTAGCACTTCTCACTTTTTTTTAGCGAATTTCTTCAGGCGAACAGGCCGATTGCAAGTGCAGTTTCTATTTAACTGAAACCATTAGTTAAAGGTTATCCCTTGCAAATGTCAACCTTCTCCAGTACTGACAAGTGGTGCATTGCATGAGCGCCACTTTTCACATTTGACTTACAGTCTTCCGCTTCACCAAATATGGGCAGGCGTGGCAACGGCGTGCCACCATGATCTAGTAATATATATGGCATGGCAAACCAGTATGGTTATGATAAGAAATAACACGCTATTGTAGGGAGAGACAAGGGAGACATTTCCAATGAATATACACAGATAAATATATATTCAAAATAAGGAAATATTAGGAGAGGCCGTAATAATAGTATATAATAGCTGTGAACCTAAATTTGAGTTTAGCGGCAAGATATTGTTTGATATATGTGAACGATGAGAAACATAAGAAAACAACACATGACTTGTAAGAAAGAACAAAGAAGGCGTGAATTATATGATGATTTCAGGAATAAATAATATTAAAAATGCAGTTTTTTTCGGACATTAAAAATGCAATTGTGATTTGGAGGTGATTTAGAGAAACAATAAGACTCACAAATGAAAGAATCAATGCCAGATAACATTGCACAAAAAAATGTAAAAGAGTCATGTCAAGTATGTAATATATGAACGACAAAAATAAAATAAAAACCCACAAAAGACAGGCAAGAAAGAACAAACAACTGCGAGAATCACGATAATGATTCCCAAAATAAATAATATTCAGAAATACAATGGGATTGCGAGATCATTTACATAAACTATAAGACTCGCAATGAGTACGAGCAATGTTTTAACAAAAAAAGTTGTGAAAGAGTCATGTTAAGTATGTAGTGACGTTTCTTAGTTGTCCAATTGTACGACAAAGTCAAACAACATCCAGATGACCAGAGAAAACCCTATGATGTGTCCAACTAAAAGAGAGAATGTTTTTGAAACTTCGAATGACTAACAATTGTGTGGCCTTACATTGGTGGTCAGAAGACATGGGTAATTTAAGTAAGATGAGTTGCGGTTGAAGCCTCTAGAAGCATGAAATTGCACTAATCGGAAACACCATAAATGTCTAAATAAAGGAGGAAAATGGAGTAAGATGGTCGAAAAAAATGACACAAGATTTATGTGTAAGTCATTGATGTTTGTTTACTCTTAATGACAATATCGTGAAGTGGTTGAAAGATGAAAAATAAAGGGACAATGCAATGTACAAGAAGGGGAAGTTGGAAATTATTAAAAGTGGCACACTAAAATCCTTATAAATAGCACACTTTTTAGAGATACTAGATGATACCCCACGCGTTGCTGCGGTAATTTTGTTAAAAAATGCGTAGATAGCTGCTAAAAAATAACTAAATCTAATGAAAAGAAAATATAAGCTTGAAAATCAATAAAAGAAAATCTCTAAAACTAGAGTATAAACTTTTGATACTGTTAAAAATATCATTTTGAACAAAAATGTGAAGGATGACTAACTTGCATGTATGATGTGGCAGCATTACATGCATAGACTAATGCAAAAATAATTATAAGTTTGCTTATGTGGCATATTTTGCATGGCTTAGTGGGAGAGAATACCGAAATGCATGGCCTTAGTGAGGACATTCACTTATGTGGCATATTTTATATGGCTTAGTGAAAGAGAAGACTTAAATGCATGCTTTACTGGGGGATGAGGTGGACACTTTGCATGTTGAGAGAATTGGGACCAAATTCTTAAGAATTCAAGTTTTGTACCCCCAAAACAATCTCATCATGGTTTTGCTACACGTTTCGGTGCCAATGTCACATTCAATTATGTTAAAGAATGGATTCTTGTAAGTAAATGAAATATAGATGAATTAATACCATTACACCAACATGTAGTAAATCTAGCACGCGAATGCGCGGGCCACGTTGCTAGTGTTCATTAAGAAGGAAGGGTGTCAATTACAAGCCATTGGTGATGAACAAGAACAAGCTCTTGTTACGCCAAAGAAAAGGTGAAAAACCCCTCCTAAACCACTAGCTAGGCCTACTCCTCCCCATCTTTTGCCCCTATTCGCTTAACTCTTTTCCACGTTTTTGCACTTCCTTCGCCAACACAACCACCCTCTCAACGGGTGTTTCTTTCCCCTCAAAGACTAGAATTCTGTTCCAACTATAGCTTGTGTAAACCAACGATCATAATCGTAGCCATCAACTTAGCATTAGCATATGGAATCCTCCTTTCCATCAAGCCCCACCAATATCTAACTTTGGTATCCATAATAGCAGTCAATTGACGAAGCTTGAAGCTGCGAATGAAAGGAACAAAAAATATCTCACAAACCGACATTGTACCATAAGATGATCAATCGGTTCAGGCGTCTGATTGCAAAACAGGCAAGACGAATGGTGTTGCATTCCACATCTCGCAAGGTGGTATGTGTTGGGGAACGTAGTAATTTCAAAAAAATTCCTACGATCAAGCAAGATCTATGTGACGCATAGCAACGAGCGGGAGAGTGTTGTCCACGTACCCTCGTAGACCGTAAGCGGAAGCGTCTAGTGACGCGGTTGATATAGTCGAACGTCTTCGCGATCCAACCGATCAAGTACCGAAAGCACGACACCTCCGCGATCTGCACATGTTCAGCTCGGTGACGTCCCTCGAACTCTAGATCCAGCTGAGGCCGAGGGAGAGTTCCTCCAGCACGACGACGTGTTGACGATGTTGATGAAGTTACCGACGCAGGGCTTCGCCTAAGCACTACAACGATATGACCGAGGTGGAATTCTGTGGAGGGGGGCCACCGCACACGGCTAAAACAATTGTCAACTTGTGTGTTCTAGGGTGCCCCCCTCCCCATGTATATAAAGGAGGGAGGGGAGGCCAGCCGGCCCTCCTTGGCGCACCCCCAAGAGGGGAATACTACTAGGACTCCAAGTCCTAGTAGGTTTCCACCTAAAGGGAGAGAGGGGGGAGGAAGGAGAGGCAGAGGGGGAAGGAAAGGGGGGCGCCCCCCTTCCTAGTCCAATTCGGACTCAAGAGGGAGGGGGCACGCGGCCTGCCCTGGCCGCCCCTCTCTCTCCACTAAGGCCCATCTAGGCCCATTAGTTCCCCTGGGGGTTCTGATAACCCTCCGGCACTCCGGTTTTATCCGAAACTTCTCTGAAACACTTCCGGTGTCCGAATATAGTCATCCAATATATCAATCTTTATGTCTCGACCATTTCGAGACTCCTCGTCATGTCCGTGATCATATTCGGGACTCTGAACTATCTTTGGTACATCAAAACACCTAAACTCATAATATCAATCATCATTGAACTTTAAGCGTGCGGACCCTACGGGTTCGAGAACTATGTAGACATGACCGAGACTCGTCTCCGGTCAATAACCAATAGCGGAACCTGGATGCTCATATTGGTTCCTACATATTCTACGAAGATCTTTATCGGTCAAACCGCATAACAACATACATTGTTCCCTTTGTCATCGGTATGTTACTTGCCCGAGATTCGACCGTCGGTATCTCAATACCTAGTTCAATCTTGTTACCGGCAAGTCTCTTTACTCGTTCCGTAATGCATCATTCCATAACTAACTTATTAGTCACATTTCTTGCAAGGCTTATAGTGATGTGCATAACCGAGAAGGTCCAGAGATACCTCTCCGACAATCAGAGTGACAAATCCTAATCTCGATCTATGCCAACTCAACAAACACCATCGGAGACACCTGTAGAGCATCTTTATAATCACCCAGTTACGTTGTGACATTTGATAGCACACGAAGTGTTCCTCCGGTATTCGGAAGTTGCATAATCTCATAGTCATAGGAACATGTATAAGTCATGAAGAAAGCAATAGCAACAAATTAAACGATCATCGTGCTAAGCTAACGGATGGGTCAAGTCAATCACATCATTCTCTAATGATGTGATCCCGTTCATCAAATGACAACTCATGTCTATGGCTAGGAAACTTAACCATCTTTGATTAACGAGCTAGTCAAGTAGAGGCATACTAGTGACACTCTGTTTGTCTATGTATTCACACATGTACTAAGTTTTCGGTCAATACAATTTTAGCATGAATAATAAACATTTATCATGATATAAGGAAATATAAATAACAACTTTATTATTGCCTCTAGGGCATATTTCCTACAGTCTCCCACTTGCACTAGAGTCAATAATCTAGATTACACAGTAATGATTCTAACACCCATGGAGTCTTGGTGCTGATCATGTTTTGCTCGTGAGAGAGGCTTAGTTAAGGGTTCTGCAATATTCAGATCCGTGTGTATCTTGAAAATCTCTATGTCTCCCTCCTTGACTTGATCGCGGATGGAATTGAAGCGTCTCTTGATGTGCTTGGTTCTTTTGTGAAATCTGGATTCCTTTGCCAAGGCAATTGCACCAGTATTGTCACAAAAGATTTTCATTGGACCCAATGCACTAGGTATGACACCTAGATCGGATATGAACTCCTTCATCTAGACTCCTTCATTTGCTGTATGTACTCCGCTTCACACGTAGATCCCGCCACGACGCTTTGCTTAGAACTGCACCAACTTACAGCTCCACCGTTCAATATAAATACGTATCCGGTTTGTGACTTAGAGTCATCCGGATCAGTGTCAAAGCTTGCATCGACGTAACCATTTACGACGAGCTCTTTGTCACCTCCATAAATGAGAAACATATCCTGTTGGAAATATGCCCTAGAGGCAATAATAAAAGTATTATTATATTTCATTGTTCATGATAATTGTCTTTTATTCATGCTATAACTGTATTATCCGGAAATCGTAATACACGTGTGAATACATAGACCACAATATGTCCCTAGTGAGCCTCTAGTTGACTAGCTCGTTGTGATCAACAGATAGTCATGGTTTCCTGGCTATGGACATTGGATGTCGTTGATAACGGGATCACATCATTAGGAGAATGATGTGATGGACAAGACCCGATCCTAAGCATAGCACAAAGATCGTGTAGTTCGTTTGCTAGAGCTTTTCCAATGTCAAGTATCTCTTCCTTTGACCATGAGATCGTGTAACTCCCGGTTACCGTAGGAGTGCTTTGGGTGTATCAAACGTCACAACGTAACTGGGTGACTATAAAGGTGCACTACAGGTATCTTCGAAAGTGTCTGTTGGGTTGACACGGATCGAGACTGGGATTTGTCACTCCGTATGACGGAGAGGTATCTCTGGGCCCACTCGGTAATGCATCATCATAATGAGCTCAAGGTGACCAAGGTGTTGGCCACGGGATCATGCATTATGGTACGAGTAAAGTGACTTGCCGTTAACGAGACTGAACAAGGTATTGGGATACCGACGATCGAGTCTCGGGCAAGTAACGTACCGATTGACAAAGGGAATTGTATACGGGTTTTTTGATCGAATCCTCGACATTGTGGTTCAACCGATGAAATCATCGTGGAACATGTGGGAGCCAACATGGGTATCCAGATCCACTGTTGGTTATTGACCGGAGAGTGGTCTCGGTCATGTCTGCATGTCTCCCGAACCCGTAGGGTCTACACACTTAAGGTTCGGTGACGCTAGGGTTATTAGGAAGACTAGTATGTGACTACCGAATGTTGTTCGGAGTCCCGGATGAGATCCCGGACGTCACGAGGAGTTCCGGAATGGTCCGGACGTGAAGTTTTATATATGGGAAGTTGTCATACGGACACCGGAAAGTTTCGGGGGCTTATCGGTATTGTACCGGGGCCACCGGAGAGGTTCCGGGGGTCCACCGGGAGGGGCCACCCCTCCCGGAGGGCCACATGGGCCGCAAAGGGGAGGTAGCCAGCCCCTGGAGGGCTGGGCGCGCCCCCCACCTTGGGCCCATGCGCCTAGGGTTGGGGGGGGGGGGGAACCCTAAGGGGGGCGCCCCCCTTGCTTGGGGGGCAAGTCCCCCCTCCCTGGTCGCCGCCCCCCCTCTAGATCCCATCTAGAGGGGTCGGCCCCCCTTGTCCCTTCCCCTATAAATAGAGGGGTGTGGGGAGGGCTGCTGGACACATCTTCCAGGCGCAGCCCCTCCCCTCCCCAACACATCTCCTCCTCCGTTACGTGCTTGCGAAGCCCTGTCGGAGTACTGCTGCACCAACACCACCACGCCGTCGTGCTGCCATTGGAGCAATCTTCCTCAACCTCTCCTTCCCCCTTGCTGGATCAAGAAGGAGGAGACGTCTCCCGTGCCGTACGTGTGTTGAACGCGGAGGTGCTGTCCGTTCAGCACTTGGACATCGGTGACCTGAATCACGTCGAGTACGACTCCATCATCACCATCCCCTTGAAAGCTTCCGCACGTGATCTACAAGTGGTATGTAAATGCAAACTCACTCCCTTGACTCGTTGCTTAGATGAACTCATAGATGGATCTTGGTGAAACCGTAGGAAAAATTTTAATTTTCTGCAACGTTCCCCAACAGTGGCATCATGAGCTAGGTCTATGCGTAGTTCTCTAATGCACGAGTAGAACACAATTTTGTTGTGGGCCTGGATCTTGTCAACTTGCTTGCCACTACTAGTCTTTTCTTGCTTTAGCGGTATTGTGGGATGAAGCGGCCCGGACCAACCTTACACGTACGCTTACGTGAGACCGGTTCCACCGATTGACATGCACTAGTTGCATAAGGTGGCTGGCGGGTGTCTGTCTCTCCCACTTTAGTTGAAGCGGATTCGATGAAAAGGGTCCTTATGAAGGGTAAATAGAAGTTGACAAAATCACGTTGTGGTTATTCGTAGGTAAGAAAAAGTTCTTGCTAGAACCCAACTGCAGCCACGTAAAAGATGCAACAACAATTAGAGGACGTCTAACTTGTTTTTGCAGCGATTGTTCATGTGATGTGATATGGCCAGAAGTCGTGATGAATGATGAATTGTGATGTATGAGATCATGTTCTTGTAATAGGATTCACGACTTGCATGTCGATGAGTATGACAACCGGCAGGAGCCATAGGAGTTGTCTTTATTTTTTGTATGACCTGCGTGTCATTGAAGAACGCCATGTAAACTACTTCACTTTATTGCTAAGCGCGTTAGCCATAGAAGTAGAAGTATTCGTTGGCGTGACAACTTCATGAAGACACGATGATGGAGATCATGATGATGGAGATCATGGTGTCAAGCCGATGACAAGATGATCATGGAGCCCCGAAGATGGAGATCAATGGAGCTATATGATATTGGCCATATCCTGTCACAACTATATAATTGCATGTGATGTTTATTATGTTTATGCATCTTGTTTACTTAGGACGACGGTAGTAAATAAGATGACCCCTTACAACAATTTCAAGAAGTGTTCTCCCCTAACTGTGCACCGTTGCTACAGTTCGTCGTTTTGAAGCACCACGTGATGATCGGGTGTGATAGATCCTTACGTTCACATACAACGGGTGTAAGACAGTTTTACACAGCAAAGCACTTAGGGTTAACTTGACGAGCCTAGCATGTACAGACATGGCCTCGGAACACGGAGACCGAAAGGTCGAACACGAGTCGTACGGAAGATACGATCAACATGAAGATGTTCACCGACGATGACTAGTCCGTCTCACGTGATGATCGGACACGGGCTAGTCGACTCGGATCGTGTAACACTTAGATGACTAGAGGGATGTCTAATCTGAGTGGGAGTTCATAATTTGATTAGATGAACTTAATTATCATGAACTTAGTCTAAAACCTTTGCAAATATGTCTTGTAGATCAAATGGCCAACGCTCATGTCAACATGAACTTCAACGCGTTCCTAGAGAAAACCAAGCTGAAAGATGATGGCAACAACTATACGGACTGGGTCCGGAACCTAAGGATCATCCTCATAGCTGCCAGGAAGCAATATGTCCTAGAAGGACCGCTAGGTGACGCTCCCGTCCCAGAGAACCAAGACGTTATGAACGCTTGGCAAACTCGTGCTGATGATTACTCCCTCGTTCAGTGCGGCATGCTTTACAGCTTAGAACCGGGGCTCCAAAAGCATCACGGAGCATATGAGATGTTCGAAGAGCTGAAACTAGTTTTCCAAGCTCATGCCCGGGTCGAGAGATATGATGTCTCCGACAAGTTCTATAGTTGTAAGATGGAGGAAAACAGTTCTGTCAGTGAGCACATACTCAAGATGTCTAGGTTGCACAACCGTATGACCCAGCTGAACATTAACCTCCCAGATGAGGCGGTCATTGACAGAATCCTCTAGTCGCTCCCACCAAGCTACAAGAGCTTTGTGATGAACTACAACATGCAGGGGATGGTGAAGACCATTCCTGAAGTGTTCTCGATGCTTAAGTCAGCAGAGGCTGAAATCAAGAAAGAACATCAAGTGTTGATGGTCAATAAGACCACTAAGTTCAAGAAGGGCAAGGGCAAGAAGAACTTCAAGAAGGACGGCAAGGATGTTGCCGCGCCTGGTAAGCCAGTTACCGGGAAGAAGTCAAAGAATGGACCCAAGCCTGAGACTGAGTGCTTTTACTGCAAGGGGAAGGGTCACTGGAAGCGGAACTGCCCCAAATACTTAGCAGATAAGAAGGCCGGCAACACCAAAGGTATATTTGATATACATGTAATTGATGTGTACCTTACTAGTACTCGTAGTAACTCCTGGGTATTTGATACCGGTGCCGTTGCTCATATTTGTAACTCACAGCAGGAGCTGCAGAATAAACGGAGACTGGCGAAGGACGAGGTGACGATGCGCGTCGGGAATGGTTCCAGAGTCGATGTGATCCCCGTCGGCACGCTGCCTCTACATTTACCTACGGGATTAGTTTTGAACCTTAATAATTGTTATTTAGTGCCAAGTTTGAGCATGAACATTGTATCAGGATCTCGTTTAATACGAGATGGCTACTCATTTAAATCCGAGAATAATGGTTGTTCTATTTATATGAGAGATATGTTTTATGGTCATGCTCCGATGGTCAATGGTTTATTCTTAATGAATCTCGAGCGTAATATTACACATGTTCATAGTGTGGATGCCAAAAGATGTAAAGTTGATAACGATAGTCCCACATACTTGTGGCACTGCCGCCTTGGCCACATTGGTGTCAAGCGCATGAAGAAGCTCCATGCTGATGGACTTTTAGAGTCTCTTGATTATGAATCGTTTGACACATGCGAACCATGCCTCATGGGCAAAATGACCAAGACTCCGTTCTCCGGAACAATGGAGCGAGCAACCAACTTGTTGGAAATCATACATACCGATGTGTGCGGTCCAATGAGCGTTGAGGCTCGCGGAGGATATCATTATGTTCTCACTCTCACTGATGACTTAAGTAGATATGGGTATGTCTACTTAATGAAACACAAGTCTGAGACCTTCGAAAAGTTCAAGGAATTTCAGAATGAGGTAGAGAATCAATGTGACCGAAAGATAAAGTTCCTTCGATCAGATCATGGAGGAGAATACTTAAGTCACGAATTTGGTACACACTTAAGGAAATGTGGAATCGTTTCACAACTCACGCCGCCTGGAACACCTCAGCGAAACGGTGTGTCCGAACGTCGTAATCGCACTCTATTGGATATGGTGCGGTCTATGATGTCTCTTACCGATTTACCGCTATCATTTTGGGGATACGCTCTAGAGATAGCTACATTCACATTAAATAGGGCACCGTCTAAATCCGTTGAGACGACACCGTATGAATTATGGTTTGGGAAGAAACCTAAGCTGTCGTTTCTAAAAGTTTGGGGATGCGATGCTTATGTCAAGAAACTTCAACCTGAAAAGCTCGAACCCAAGTCGGAAAAATGCGTCTTCATAGGATACCCTAAGGAAACTGTCGGGTATACCTTCTACTTAAGATCCGAGGGCAAGATCTTTGTTGCCAAGAACGGATGCTTTCTAGAAAAAGAGTTTCTCCCGAAAGAAGTAAGTGGGAGGAAAGTAGAACTCGATGAAGTACTACCTGTTGAACGGGAAAGTGGTGCAGCTTAGGAAAATGTTCCTGTGATGCCCACACCAACTGAAGAGGAAAACAATGATGATGATCAAGGTACTTCGGATCAAGTTGCTACTGAACTTCGTAGGTCCACAAGGACACGTTCCGCACCAGAGTGGTACGGCAACCCTGTCCTGGAAATCATGTTGTTAGACAACGGTGAACCTTCGAACTATGAAGAAGCGATGGCGGGCCCAGATTCCAACAAATGGCTTGAAGCCATGAAATCCGAGATAGAATCCATGTATGAAAACAAAGTATGGACTTTGACAGACTTGCCCGATGATCGGCGAGCGATAGAAAACAAATGGATTTTTAAGAAGAAGACGGACGCAGATGGTAATGTTACCATTTATAAGGCTCGACTTGTCGCTAAGGGTTATCGACAAGTTCAAGGGATTGACTACGACGAGACATTCTCTCCCGTAGCGAAGCTGAAGTCCGTCCGAATCATGTTAGCAATTGCCGCATACTAAGATTATGAGATATGGCAGATGGACGTCAAAACGGCATTCCTTAATGGACATCTTAAGGAAGAGCTGTATATGATGCAGCCGGAAGGTTTTGTCGATCCTAAGAACGCTAACAAAGTATGCAAGCTCCAGCGATCCATTTATGGGCTGGTGCAAGCATCTCGGAGTTGGAACATTCGCTTTGATGAGATGATCAAAGCGTTTGGGTTTATGCAGACTTATGGAGAAGCCTGCGTTTACAAGAAAGTGAGTGGGAGCTCTGTAGCATTTCTCATATTATATGTAGATGACATACTCTTGATGGGAAATGATATAGAACTTCTGGACAGCATTAAGGCCTACTTGAATAAGTGTTTTTCAATGAAGGACCTTGGAGAAGCTGCTTATATATTAGGCATCAAGATCTATAGAGATAGATCGAGACGCCTCATAGGTCTTTCAGAAAGCACATACCTTGATAAGATTTTGAAAAGGTTCAAAATGGATCAGTCCAAGAAAGGGTTCCTGCCTATGTTACAAGGTGTGAGATTGAGCTCGGCTCAGTCACCGACCACGGCAAAAGACAAAGAAGAGATGAGTGTCATCCCCTATGCTTCAGCCATAGGATCTATTATGTATGCCATGCTGTGTACCAGACCTGATGTAAACCTTGCCGTAAGTTTGGTAGCAAGATACCAAAGTAATCCTAGCAAGGAACACTGGACAGCGGTCAAGAATATTCTGAAGTACCTAAAAAGGACAAAGGACATGTTTCTCGTTTATGGAGGAGACGAAGAGCTCGTCGTAAAGGGTTACGTCGACGCTAGCTTCGACTCAGATCTGGATGACTCTAAGTCACAAACCGGATACGTGTATATGTTGAATGGTGGAGCAGTAAGCTGGTGCAGCTGCAAGCAGAGCGTCGTGGCGGGATCTATGTGTGAAGTGGAGTACATGGCAGCCTCGGAGGCAGCACATGAAGCGATTTGGGTGAAGGAGTTCATCACCGACCTAGGAGTCATACCCAATGCGTCGGGGCCGATCAAACTCTTCTGTGACAACACTGGAGCTATTGCCCTTGCCAAGGAGCCCAGGTTTCACAAGAAGACCAGGCACATCAAGCGTCGTTTCAACTCCATCCGTGAAAATGTTCAAGATGGAGACATAGATATTTGCAAAGTACATACGGATCTGAATGTCGCAGGTCCGTTGACTAAACCTCTCTTGCGAGCAAAACATGATCAACACCAGAACTCTATGGGTGTTCGATTCATCACAATGTAACTAGATTGGTGACTCTAGTGCAAGTGGGGGACTGTTGGAAATATGCCCTAGAGGCAATAATAAAAGTATTATTATATTTCATTGTTCATGATAATTGTCTTTTATTCATGCTATAACTGTATTATCCGGAAATCGTAATACACGTGTGAATACATAGACCGCAATATGTCCCTAGTGAGCCTCTAGTTTACTAGCTCGTTGTGATCAACAGATAGTCATGGTTTCCTGGCTATGGACATTGGATGTCGTTGATAACGGGATCACATCATTAGGAGAATGATGTGATGGACAAGACCCGATCCTAAGCATAGCACAAAGATCGTGTAGTTCGTTTGCTAGAGCTTTTCCAATGTCAAGTATCTCTTCCTTCGACCATGAGATCGTGTAACTCCCGGTTACCGTAGGAGTGCTTTGGGTGTATCAAACGTCACAACGTAACTGGGTGACTATAAAGGTGCACTATAGGTATCTCCGAAAGTGTCTGTTGGGTTGACACGGATCGAGACTGGGATTTGTCACTCCGTATGACGGAGAGGTATCTCTGGGCCCACTCGGTAATGCATCATCATAATGATCTCAAGGTGACCAAGGTGTTGGCCACGGGATCATGTATTACGGTACGAGTAAAGTGACTTGCCGGTAACGAGACTGAACAAGGTATTGGGATACCGACGATCGAGTCTCGGGCAAGTAACGTACTGATTGACAAAGGGAATTGTATACGGGTTTTTTGATCGAATCCTCGACATCGTGGTTCAACCGATGAAATCATCGTGGAACATGTGGGAGCCAACATGGGTATCCAGATCCCGCTGTTGGTTATTGACCGGAGAGTGGTCTCGGTCATGTCTGCATGTCTCCCGAACCCGTAGGGTCTACACACTTAAGGTCCGGTGACGCTAGGGTTATTAGGAAGACTAGTATGTGACTACCGAATGTTGTTCGGAGTCCCGGATGAGATCCCGGATGTCACGAGGAGTTCCGGAATGGTCCGGAGGTGAAGTTTTATATATGGGAAGTTGTCATACGGACACCGGAAAGTTTCGGGGGCTTATCGGTATTGTACCGGGGCCACCGGAGAGGTTCCGGGGGTCCACCGGGAGGGGCCACCCCTCCCGGAGGGCCACATGGGCCGCAAAGGGGAGGTAGCCAGCCCCTGGAGGGCTGGGCGCGCCCCCCACCTTGGGCCCATGCGCCTAGGGTTGGGGGGGAAACCCTAAGGGGGGCGCCCCCCTTGCTTGGAGGGCAAGTCCCCCCTCCCTGGCCGCCGCCCCCCCCCCCCTCTAGATCCCATCTAGAGGGGTCGGCCCCCCTTGCCCCTTCCCCTATAAATAGAGGGGTGAGGGGAGGGCTGCTGGACCCATCTTCCAGGTGCAGCCCCTCCCCTCCCCAACACATCTCCTCCTCCGTTACGTGCTTGCGAAGACCTGTCGGAGTACTGCTGCACCAACACCACCACACCGTCGTGCTGCCATTGGAGCAATCTTCCTCAACCTCTCCTTCCCCCTTGCTGGATCAAGAAGGAGGAGACATCTCCCGTCCTGTACGTGTGTTGAACGCGGAGGTGCTATCCGTTCAGCACTTGGACATCGGTGATCTGAATCACGTCGAGTACGACTCCATCATCACCATCCCCTTGAAAGCTTCCGCACGTGATCTACAAAGTGGTATGTAGATGCAAACTCACTCCCTTGACTCGTTGCTTAGATGAACTCATAGATGGATCTTGGTGAAACCGTAGGAAAAATTTTAATTTTCTGCAACGTTCCCCAACATATCCTTAGTCCTTTTCAGGTATTTCAGGATATTCTCGACCGCTATCCAGTGATCCACTCCTGGATTACTTTGGTACCTCCCTGTTAAACTAATAACAAGGCACACATCAGGTCTGGTACATAGCATTGCATACATGATAGAGCCTATGGCTGAAGCATAGGGAACAACTTTCATTTTCTCTCTATCTTCTGCAGTGGTCGGGCATTGAGTCTGACTCAACTTCATACCTTGTAACACAGGCAAGAACCCTTTCTTTGCTTGATCCATTTTGAACTTCTTCAAAACTTTATCAAGGTATTTGCTTTATGAAAGTCCAATTAGGTGTCTTGATCTACCTCTATAGATCTTGATGCCCAATATATAAGCAGCTTCACCGAGGTCTTTCATTGAAAAACTCTTGTTCAAGTATCCTTTTATGCTATCCAGAAATTCTATATCATTTCCAATCAACAATATGTCAACCACATATAATATTAGAAATGCTACAGAGCTCCCACTCACTTTCTTGTAAATACAGGCTTCTCCAAAAGTCTGTATAAAACCATATGCTTTGATCACACTATCAAAATGTTTATTCCAACTCCGAGATGCTTGCACCAGTCCATAAATGGATCGATGGAGCTTGCACACTTTGTTAGCATCCTTTGGATTGATAAAACCTTCGGGTTGCATCATATATAGCTCTTCTTCCAGAAATCCATTCAGGAATGCAGTCTTTACATCCATTTGCCAAATTTCATAATCATAAAATGCAACAATTGCTAACATGATTCGGATGGACTGAAGCATCGCCACGGGTGAGAAAGTCTAATCGTAGTCAACTCCATGAACTTGTCGAAAACCTTTCGCGACAAGTCGAGCTTTGTAGATAGTAACATTACGTCAGCGTCAGTCTTCTTCTTGAAGATCCATTTATTCTCTATGGCTTGCCGATCATTGGGCAAGTCAACCAAAGTCCACACATTGTTCTCATACATGGATCCCATCTCAGATTTCATGGCCTCAAGCCATTTCGCGGAATCTGGGCTCATCATCGCTTCCTCATAGTTTGTAGGTTCGTCATGGTCAAGTAACATGACCTCCAAAACAGGATTACTGTAGCACTCTGGTGCGGATCTTACTCTGGTTGACCTACAAGGTTCAGTAGTAACTTGATCTGAAGTTACATGATCATCATCATTAGCTTCCTCACTAATTGGTGTAGGAATCACATGAACTGATTTCTGTGATGAACTACTTTCCAACAAGGGAGCAGGTACAGTCACCTCATCAAGTTCTACTTTCCTCCCACTCACTTCTTTCGAGAGAAACTCCTTCTCTAGAAAGGATCCATTCTTAGCAACAAATGTCTTGCCTTCGGATCTGTGATAGAAGGTGTACCCAACAGTCTCCTTTGGGTATCCTATGAAGACACATTTCTCCGGTTTGGGTTCGAGCTTGTGAGGTTGAAGTTTTTTCACATAAACATCGCAGCCCCAAACTTTAAGAAACAACAACTTGGGTTTCTTGCCAAACCATAGTTCATAAGGTGTCATCTCAACGGATTTAGATGGTGCCCTATTTAATGTGAATGCAGCCGTCTCTAAAGCATAACCCCAAAATGATAGCGGTAAATCAGTAAGAGACATCATAGATCACACCATATCTAATAAAGTGCGATTACGACGTTCAGACACACCATTACGCTGTGGTGTTCCGGGTGGCGTGAGTTGTGAAACTATTCCGCATTGTTTCAAATGAAGACCAAACTCGTAACTCAAATATTCTCCTCCATGATTAGATCGTAGAAACTTTATTTTCTTGTTACGATGATTTTCCACTTCACCCTGAAATTCTTTGAACTTTTCAAATGTTTCAGACTTATGTTTCATCAAGTAGATATACCCATATCTGCTCAAATCATATGTGAAGATCAGAAAATAACGATACTCGTCGCGAGCCTCAATATTCATCGGACCACATACATCAATATGTATGATTTCCAACAAATCTGTTGCTCACTCCATTGTTTCGAAGAACAGAGTTTTAGTCATCTTGCCCATGAGGCATGGTTCGCAAGTACCAAGTGATTCATAATCAAGTGATTCCAAAAGTCCATCAAAATGGAGTTTCTTCATGCGCTTTACACCAATATGACCCAAACGGCAGTGCCACAAATAAGTTGCACTATCATTATCAACTCTGCATCTTTTGGCTTCAATATTATGAATATGTGTGTCACTACTATCGAGATGCAACAAAAATAGACCACTCTTCAAGGGTGCATGACCATAAAAGATATTACTCATATAAATAGAACAACCATTATTCTCGGATTTAAATGAATAACCGCCTCACATCAAACAAGATCCAGATATAATGTTCATGCTTAACACACTAGCACCAAATAACAATTATCCAGGTCTATAATCCCGAAGGTAGATGTAGAGGTAGCGTGCCGACGGCGATCACATCGACTGTGGAACCATTTCCCACGTGCATCGCCACCTCGTCCTTAGCCAATCTTCGCTTAATCCGCAGTCCCTGTTTCGAGTTGCAAATATTAGCAACAGAACCAATATCAAATACCCAGGCACTACTGCGAGCATTAGTAAGGTACACATCAATAACATGTATATCACATATACCTTTGTTCACCTTGCCATCCTTCTTATCCACCAAATACTTGGGGCAGTTCCGCTTCCAGTGACCAGTCCCTTTGCAGTAGAAGCACTTAGTCTCAGGCTTAGGTCCAGATTTGGACTTCTTCACCTGAGCAGCAACTTGCTTGCCGTTCTTCTTGAAGTTCCCCTTCTTCCCTTTACCCTTTTTATTGAAACTGGTGGTCTTGTTGACCATCATCACTTGATGCTCCTTCTTGATTTCTACCTCTGCAGCCTTTAGCATTGCGAAGAGCTCGGGAATTGTCTTGTTCATCCCTTGCATATTATAGTTCATTACGAAGCTCGTGTAGCTTGGTGGCAGTGATTGAAGAATTCTGTCAATAACACTATCATCAGGAAGATTAACTCCCAGCTGAATCAAGTGATTGTATACCCAGACATTTTGAGTATATGTTCATTGACAGAACTATTCTCCTCCATCTTGCAGCTATAGAACTTATTGGAGACTTCATATCTCTCAATCCGGGCATTTGCTTGAAATATTAACTTCAACTCCTGGAACATCTCATATGCTCCATGACGTTCAAAACATTGTTGAAGTCCCGGTTCTAAGCCGTAAAGCATGGCACACTGAACTATCAAGTAGTCATCAGCTTTGCTCTGCCAGACGTTCACAACGTTCGGCGTTGTTCCTGCAGCGGGTCTTGCACCTAGCGGTGCTTCCAGGACGTAATTCTTCTATGCAGCAATGAGGATAATCCTCAAGTTACGGACCCAGTCCATGTAATTGCTACCATCATCTTTCAACTTAGCTTTCTTTAGGAACGCATTAAAATTCAAAGGAACAGTAGCACGGGCCATTGATCTACAACAACATAGACATGCAAAAATACTATACTAAGTTCATGATAAATTAAAGTTCAATTAATCATATTACTTAAGAACTCCCACTTAGATAGATATCCCTCTAATCATCTAAGTGATCACGTGATCCAAATCAACTAAACCATGTCCGATCATCACGTGAGATGGAGTAGTTTTCAATGGTGAACATCACTATGTTGATAATATCTACTATATGATTCACGCTCGACCTTTCGGTCTCAGTGTTCCGAGGCCATATCTGCATATGCTAGGCTTGTCAAGTTTAACCCGAGTATTCTTCATGTGCAAAACTGGCTTGCACCCGTTGTATATGAACATAGAGCTTATCACACCCGATCATCACGTGGTGTCTCGGCACGACGAACTGTAGCAACGGTGCATACTCAGGGAGAACACTTGTACCTTGAAATTTAGTGAGAGATCATCTTATAATGCTACCATCGAACTAAGCAAAATAAGGTGCATAAAGGATAAACATCACATGCAATCAATATAAGTGATATGATATGGCCATCATCATCTTGTGCCTTTGATCATCATCTCCAAAGCACCGTCATGATCTCCATCGTCACCGGCGCGACACCTTGATCTCCATCGTAGCATCGTTGTCGTCTCGCCAACTGTTGTTTCTACGACTATCGCTACCGCTTAGTGCTAAAGTAAAAACAATTATAGGGAAATTGCATTGCATACAATAAAATGACAACCATATGGCTCCTGCCAATTGCCGATAACTCTATTACAAAACATAATCATCTCATACAATAAAATTTAGCATCATGTCTTGACCATATCACATCACAACATGCCCTGCAAAAATAAGTTAGACGTACTCTACTTTGTTGTTGCAAGTTTTATGTGGCTGCTACGGGCTGAGCAAGAACCGTTCTTACTTACGCATCAAAACCACAACGATTTCTCGTTAAGTGTGCTGTTTGAACCTTCAACAAGGACCGGGCGTAGTCACACTCGATTCAACTAAAGTTGGAGAAACTGACACCCGCCAGCCACCTGTGTGCGAAGCACGTCGGTAGAACCAGTCTCGCGTAAGCGTACGCGTAATATCGGTCCGGGCCGCTTCATCCAACAATACCGCCGAATCAAAGTTGACATGCTGGTAAGCAGTATGACTATTATCGCCCACAACTCATTGTGTTCTACTCGTGCATATAACATATACGCATAAACCTAGCTCGGATGCCACTGTTGGGGAATGCAATAATTTCAAAAAAAATCCTGCAATCACGCAAGGACTATGTGATGCATAGCAACGAGCAGGAGAGTGTTGTCCATGTACCCTCATAGACCGTAAGCGTAAGCGTCTAGTGACGCAGTTGATGTAGTCGAACGTCTTCGCGATCCAATCGATCAAGTACCGAAAGAAGGGCACCTCCGCGATCTGCACACGTTCAGCTCGGTGACGTCCCTCGAACTCTAGATCCAGCTGAGTCTGAGGGAGAGTTCCGTCAGCACGACGGCGTGTTGACGGTGTTGATGAAGTTACTGACGCAAGGATTCGCCTAAGCACTACAACGATATGACCGAGGTGGAATTCTGTGGAGGGGGGCACCACACACGGCTAAAACAATGTCAACTTGTGTGTTCTAGGGTGCCCCCTCCCCACGTATATAAAGGAGGGAGGGGAGGCCGGCCGGCCCTCCTTGGCGCGCCCCCAAGAGGGGAATCCTACTAGGACTCCAAGTCCTAGTAGGTTTCCACCTAAAGAGAGAGGGGGGGAGGAAGGAGAGGGAGATGGGGAAGGAAAGGGGGGCGCCGCCCCCTTCCTATTCCAATTCGGACTCAAGGGGGAGGGGGCGCGCGGCCTGCCCTGGCCGCCCCTCTCTCTCTCCACTAAGGCCCATCTAGGCCCATTAGTTCCCTCGGGGGTTCCGATAACCCTCCGACACTCCAATTTTATCCGAAACTTCTCCGAAACACTTCCGGTGTCCGAATATAGTCGTCCAATATATCAATCTTTATGTCTCGACCATTTCGAGACTCCTCTTCATGTCCGTGATCACATTCGGGACTCCGAACTACCTTCGGTACATCAAAACACATAAACTCATAATACCGATCGTCATCGAACTTTAAGCGTGCGGACCCTACGGGTTAGAGAACTATGTAGACATGACCGAGACTCGCCTCCGGTCAATAACCAATAGCGGAACCTGGATGCTCATATTGGTTCCTACATATTATACGAAGATCTTTATCGGTCAAACCGCATAACAACATACATTGTTCCCTTTGTCATCGGTATGTTACTTGCCCGATATTCGACCGTCGGTATCTCAGAAACCTAGTTCAATCTCGTTATCGGCAAGTCTCTTTACTTGTTCCGTAATGCATCATTCCGTAACTAACTTATTAGTCACATTGCTTGCAAGGCTTATAGTGATGTGCATTACCGAGAGGGCCCAGAGATACCTCTCCAACAATCGGAGTGACAAATCCTAATCTCGATCTATGCCAACTCAACAAACACCATCAGAGACACCTATAGAGCATATTTATAATCACCCAGTTACGTTGTGATGTTTGATAGCACACAAAGTGTTCCTGTGGTATTCGGGAGTTGCATAATCTCATAGTCATAGGAACATGTATAAGTCATGAAGACTAGCAATAGCAACAAACTAAACGATCATCGTGCTAAGCTAACGGATGGGTCAAGTCAATCACATCATTCTCTAATGATGTGATCCCATTCATCAAATGACAACTCATGTCTATGGCTAGGAAACTTACCATCTTTGAGTAACGAGCTAGTCAAGTAGAGGCATACTAGTGACACTTTGTTTGTCTATGTATTCACACATGTACTAAGTTTCCAGTTAATACAATTTTAGCATGAATAATAAACATTTATCATGATATAAGGAAATATAAATAACAACTTTATTATTGCCTCTAGCGCATATTTCCTTCAGTATGCCGTCCAACAACGATTTCGCATAACCAACCAAGTGAAGAATTGCTCCCGGGTAGGGGGGCGTCGTTTTTCCAAAGAGCTTTGGCGTAATCAGCCTATTCGATGCGAAGAAATAGGCCGAGCTTGCCGAATAAATTCCTTCACCATTAGCCTCCATGAGAAGCAATCCTCTCCATTGTTAGAGTTAGAGCAACATGAATTTGGTGATATAGATCCATAAATTCAATGGTTGCATCCATCAAAAGAGTTCTGCTATCCACCTTCCCTTCACAAGATCTTCCGCTACCGTTCTTCTTTCCCACCTCTCACCTTGACAAGCGGATATAAGTTGGGCAATGTCCATGGCACTCCGGCCCGTGATCCACCTATCATTCCAGAACTCACCGGATCACCCTGCCAACCATGCATTTGGTCGCAGGGAGCAAGAGTTGCGTGTCCTCTGAAATGACAGGGGATAGCCCAGACCACACCCTAATCGACACAGTCCTTTGAAGCTACAACCAATGTCGATGAACCCACATACTTGTTACAAATGTCCTTACGCAGCTCTGATTCGGTAAAATCTTCTTATCGAAACAACCCAAAAAGAGTAAGTGCAATTTGCACTTATTTGGAAACGTGTTATCCATAGAACAAAATAAAGAAAGAACATAAAACCAAATTGTGCCCAACTATTTGCTATAAACCTAAGGGTATATCCAACGCTGACTCTCAAACCGCCCGCAATCTTTCGGACCACGCGATCCACGTGTGTTTTGCCATCCAGCACGGTCCTGCATCGGTCCATAGGTCGGTCTGGATGAGCTTTTTCCCGCAATCCGAAGACAAAAGTGCGTGTGTGTGTGTGTGTGGGGAGGGGGGGTAGGGTTGCAGGGTCCGGCCGCTGCCACGTCCTTGTCTGGCAACCGTGGCCCACCCAAAAAAACCTACCACACCCACGCGCGTTCCCGCCCGACGCCGACCTAGAGCGCACGCGGCCTCTCATTGCCGGCATTGAAGCAGCACACCGGCCGAGAGAGCGCCGCCTGCTGAACGTCCGGCTGAACACGTCTCCGCGCCACATTTAAACGGCTATAGACTGCCCACCTACCTCCATTAAACCCGAACGTGTGCCAAGAAACATACTCCGACCACACGTCTATTCGCGAGCCGGTCAACATTAAACACAAAGCTGGTTGGCTCATCGCGTCCGCGCGAGGCCAGATGCCGGACAAGAACCACACCACACCTCGTCTCGCTTCTCCTCCTTGCACCATATTCTCCACACTCCATGGCATCCAGCAAGCAGGAAGATGAGTTCTCTAGCATAAAAGCCGGCTGGGTGGCCCGCCGAATACGCGCCAGACAACTCGCTGCTCCACCTCCCTCGCCGCTCCAGGCTGTCAGTACCATGGATGAGGCTGCAAGCTGGCGCGCAGAGGAGCAAGTGGCGGCTCCAAGTTGCTGCATGGTTCATCAACTCGCTGCTCCAAGCTAGCTCGCGGAGGAGTGGCGAGTTGCTCCAGGTCAGAACGCTGGTGGAGCATGGCGGCAGCCGTGCACGATGCAGTGTCACACCGCTCCCCCACGCCATCCGGCGTCAACGTTCGCGGAATTGCGCCCTGCTGACGGAGAAAGAAGCCGGTTTCGCGGAGATCACAAAGCGGCCAGCACGGGCGCTCCCGACAGCGAGGAAAAGTAGACCATGGGAGGCCGCCGCCGCTTGGGTCCCACGAAGGTCGTCGCCGGCGTGCACCGTCGGTGTCTTTCCCTCTTCGCCGGCCACCGTCATCCCACGCCCCAAAAACACCCCTGGTCTCTGCTTCATGGAAGCCGAGGCCACTCCTATGAGCAGCATAGCCGGGCATAGGGAAGATAATGGGGAAGTGGAGGCTATTCTTCCCCTCTCGTGGAGGCATCCCTTGAGAGCATCGAGCAGCCCATTTATCGGGCTACCGGATATAAGAAAGACATGTCGTGGAAGTGGCGACCCACTGCGGCCGGCCGTAGACTAGTTTTAGTTAAAATATGCTTAAAATGTAGTCTGGACTGCGGACGTATGTGGTGTCCGATTAACTCTAGCAGATGATCGATCGTGCTTGTGCATTCGCATCTTCTGGTTGTTTAGTGTTCACCGTTGCCAATCCGTAGTCACGTACAGCGGTACACGTGCACCCATTGCAACAAATCAAGGCGCACGTACGTGCCAAACAACAGAGTGCGCATCTGCCACGGCACATGTCGCCATATAGGCTAGCTATAGGTGCGCGTGCTGCATGCTTTCCGCCGATCGAATGCCCGCGTGTGCTGCTAACAGCCACAGGCCAGCAATTCCTAATTAACGCGCCAAAATTTATATTAGGGTTAGTTACCGCGACAACCACGAGCCATGGACAAGAGTTGTTAAGTGGCTGTGATTAGTTTTTCTTTTTCTTTTTGCGGGGGGCTGTGATTAGTTATATTCATGAATGGTCTCATACATCATGGGTTGGCTGAACTCACCTGAACTATGATTGGAGCACCTCCTGCCTTCTTTTCCCTCTGTCGTCTACCGTTCCTTCTGTTCTAAAATTGATGAGCTTCTTGAAAGTATGAATCATTTTTTCAATTTTTATTATAAATTTTATGATTTTCACACATTTTCTTAAAAATACATATTGAAGACCTTTTTCAGGCAATTCATAGAACTTTATTCAAACAAAGTCATACCTAGGACAATCTCATTAGGAAGCTAGAAGTTTCATCAACCCAGTTTTCGACCACATTCATAGTGCAAGCGCACTTAGCACAAAGATGAACTTGCGAGCGAAATCGATATGAAACAGAAAAAAAAAAGAATTATACTCTCTCCGTTTCTAAATATAAGTTTTTTTCAAAAATTCCAATATAGACTACATGCGAAGCAAAATGAGCGAATCTACATTCTAAACTACGTCTACATACATCCGTATGTAGTTTATATTGAAATACGTAGAAAGAATTATACTTAGGAACGGAGGAAGTACAATACAGCGGGATGAAATGAAGATCAACGTCGTGTGTTGACGATAAGCATGTAGCGTAGCGCCTAGGGCTAGGTGCCAACTGGGTGATAACGAACAGTCTTACCCCGCCACTATGCAGGGTGTTACTTTTTTCTATTTCAGGGGCTCCAGTCTCACTCACATCTATCACCGTTGATGGCCGTCGTCGCCACTAACCGCTCCGCAAATCGGGATTAAGAAGGAAAACCCGGACTCTCTCTCTGCCTGTAATTCCTCCTTAATTGTCGCTCTAATCTGCCCCTTTTGGCGGTGATCGGATGGCTCGCTTGTCGGCCTGCGCTGCATCCATCGCCGTCACAGGACGCGGCCAGGGCCAGAGCACCACGGAAAGGAATACCAGCCGTTCACGGTAGAGATTCCAGCCACTAGAAATCGGTTTACTTTCACCGCCTGGTTCTCCTCTCCTGGAAAGGCATTTCTGATGGTTGCCGCGATCCTCACCACGAGATGAGAAGAGATGCGTCCTCACGTCGCGCTTTGCCGGAGGACGATGTGGAGGTGTGTCGCTTCCGACGTCGCGGCCTCGCGGGGGGATGCATGAGTGGCGGTCGCCGCCGGAGTATCGTGAACCGTCGTGTCTATGTCGCGGCGGCGGCGGGGCGGCGTGCATGCCGGCGTCTTTCACGTGGTTGTTGGTTCCTCCGCCGCTCCGCGGGTGAGGGTCCGTGTCCCGTGTCAGAGCAACTGACCGATAGTCCAGTCGGTGCGACACCCCAGTCGCTTTTGGCTAATCTTTAGTACAGTACCATTTTACCTTTTTTTTTCTTAGAACAAGCTTACCATTTTACATCTAGCGCTGATCGAGTGAATTGCACGTACCGTGCTGGTACTCGGTTAGGTCCAAAACAGTCCCGGAGCTCGCTAACTGCCTCGCTACGATCCTGCTACTCGCGAAATAGGTCCATCGACGGTCCTGGGCCGGCTCGCTGTACGTACGCGTGTACTTAGTTAAAAAAAAGGAGCCCGTATCCAGCCACGTAAGCACTACCAGACGAGGGCCGAATCAGTTCTTTGCAATGCGGCCCCTCCCTTTCAGTACAATTCTGCCCGCAGTACAACCTTCGAACTGGGCAGTTGAGTTGGAAGGACGAACAGGGCGGCGGCGGTTGATTAATTTATTTTAATCGGCAGCGATTGGCGGCGACATAGCGATCATTGAGGGAGAGTGAAGAGGCGACCGGAGACCGCGGCAACGACATATCAACTGTGCGTCGTCATCGGCGGTGATGGCTCCCGTCCAGCGGCACAAGAGGGGTCCCGTACCGAAATACGGTGTGTTTGATTCATCCCATAGCTTCTTCTCTAGAGTTGTGAGTAGGGGAATTATGTTGATTTCGATCCTTGGAATTTTTCTGGTCATCAGTTTAGTTCAATTCGGCACTGATTTGCTTAGAGTTTGGACACAACCGTAGGGTTTTTTTATGGATGAACTGAAAAAATGAATTTCCTTTTCTGTGTTTGACATCACAAGAGACTGACTACTTCACTGTGGAGTTCATTTATGATGGAGTTTCATGGGGACAGGAGGCAATAGGTCCTATGTTAATGGTAGGAAGGTTTCCTATGATTACTGTAAAGCTGATGTAATATGTATGGCCATGTTTGGTGATTTAATTAAGGCATTGGGTTATGAAAGAAGGGGCAGAATTAATATATACTTTTTGCTGCCCGGTATGCAAATCAATGAAGATGGTCTGCGGCTGTTATCAAAGGACAGTGACACAACGTGCATCAGGGCAATGGTTTGAGAGGGACGTAGGTTTCTCATGTTTTATCTTGAGCATGAGGATAACATTGTTGCAGAAACACATGATGATGTTATTGCAAACCCCACTGAGTTGCCCAATGTTATTAGCCCTATGAATTAAGGTATAGACCAGGAGCATGAGAGTGTTTTGGAGCAGAGCAATGTGTTACCTAGTCATGCTGATGAGAGTACAATAGAAGGGACGAGTACATGCAAAGGGAGAGGAAAATCAAAGGAAGAAGATGATGTGTGTAGTGATGATGAATCATGTGAATCTGATTACGTTGCATCATTAGTAGACAACGACTATGATCTAGAGGATGGCGATGCTGATTTATTCATTGATAGGAAGCATAATGGCGCAGAGAAGGAATACAAAGAGAAAAATAAAGAAGTTGTAGAAGATGACATTTCTGAAGATGATAGACTAGAGCTTCCAGATTCAGATGAAGAAGACATGCAATTCAATTTCAAGCATTTTACATATGCAGATATGAATGCTCCCAAGTTTCATTTGGGTCATGTCTTCACATCTATTGATCAGTTGAGGAAAGCAATTAGGGAGTACAGTTGCAAAGAGAGGTTGAACATAACCTTTCCGAATAATGACAAAACTAGGTGTAAGGGCATATTTATCCCCAAGATGTTTCGGTGATTGATGACAATGCTTTTGCGGACTAATCGTGTGCATTAAGTTCTTTCAGAGATTCATCCATTGGCACGAGACGATTACCTCCCCTCGGTGTTTTATTCTAGACGGTGTAGCTCCTTCGTTTCTCTGTTGGTGGACTAGTTTCGTAGGAGTCACCGTACTATCAAGAGGGGATCCGCTTTGGTAAGGCTAGGGTAGAATCAACACGTACACATCCTTATCACACCCGATGTTTCTTTCCGCTTCATTGGAGCTGCCTTTCCTATCTAAGCCTACCCCGTCCTGTCCCAGCGGTAGTACCACGGTCCTCAGCGGTAGTACCGCCGAAGCTCGTCAAGCGGTAGTACCGCTCCCCCAGCGGTAGTACCGCTCCCCGACGGGTAGTACCACTTGTGGTCTTCGGCCGTAGTACCACAGTGGTTCCGGGCTACTACCGCCTCGACTCGAGACCGATGTTTTTCGTGTCGGGTTTTATGGTACTAGTAGCGGCAGTAGTGGCGGTAGTACCGCTCGTACTCCTGCGGCAGTACCGCTCTGGGGCCAGGACCCTGCCTTCCTCGTCAGCGCGGCAGTACCGCTGGGTGGGAGCGGTAGTACCGCTCTTCAGCGGTAGTACCGCCCTGCCCCAGCGGTAGTACCGCTCTGTGCGTGGCTGTTCAGTGGGGTAACGGTTGGATTGTTTCCCCCACTATATAAAGGTGTCTTCTTCCCCAAAGTTGACCTACCTCTTTCCCCCAAAGCTCCATTGTTGCTCCAAGCTCCATTTTCGCCCGATCTCTCTCCCTAGCCAATCAAACTTGTTGATTTGCTCGGGATTCGTTGAGAAGGCCCCGATCTACACTTCCACCAAGAGAAATTTGATTCCCTCTCTTATCCCTAGCGGATCTTGTTATTCTTGGGTGTTTGAGCACCCTAGACGGTTGAGGTCACCTCAAAGCCATACTCCATTGTGGTGAAGCTTCGTGGTGTTGTTGGGAGCCTCCAATTGATGTGGAGATTGCCCCAACCTTGTTTGTAAAGGTTCGGTCACCGCCTTCAAGGGCACCAATAGTGGAATCACGGCATCTCACATTGTGTGAGGGCATGAGGAGAATACAGTGGCCCTAGTGGCTTCTTGGGGAGCATTTTGCCTCCACACTACTCTAACGGAGACGTACTTCCCCTTAAAAGGAAGGAACTTCGGTAACACATCCTCGTCTCCACCGGCTCCACTCTTGGTTATTTCGTGCCTTTACTATTGCAAGCCTACTTGTGTTGTATACCTTGCTTGCGTTTGTGCTAGTTGTTATTGCATCATATAGGTTGCTCACATAGTTGCATATCTAGACAACCTATTTTGTTGCAAAGTTTAAATTGGTAAAGAAAAGCTTAAAAATTGTTAGTTGCCTATTCACCCCCCCTCTAGTCAACCATATCGATCCTATCAATTGGTATCAGAGCCTCGTCTCTTTATTAAGGACTTTGCCATCCGAAGAGTATGGTTGACACCACAGACGGTGCGGAGGAGCACTCCGGTGTGAATCCTATCTTGTCTACGGCCGATGGGGGAACCTCGGTCTCTCGTGAGGACCTCAATGTGGCTCTAGACACATTGAAAGACTGCATGACGACCAAGGTTGAAAGCATGCTTACTAAATTTCTTGAAGGACTCAAACTGTCCACCTCGCCGATGAAAGTGGGTGATCCCACTAACAAGGTGACGGATGCTACCTCCGACAAGGGGGAAGCTAACAGTGAAAAGAGTCCATCTACTTGTGGTAGAAATGGCACCGACATCTTTGCCCATGTGGAACCTCCAATTTATGGAGGACCGATTCCCTCTACTCATTTAAATCATGCCGGTCCTCCTCCTAAGTATGAGAAAAATGAAGATTTTGATTATTGGGTTTATCGCTTCAAGCGTCATTTAAAACATGTGAATACTAATCTTTGGAGAATCATTGAAGAAGGTTTCTATCCTCATGACCCAAGCAACTTCACCCCTCGAGAAGCCGTGGATAATCAATTCAATGAGAGTGCTCTCTTCATCATCCAAGATGCAATCCTTCCCGAAGATCTCCCTCATCTTCGACCTCATTCCGTGGCTAAAGACGCATGGAAATGTGTTGTGTCTCTCTATCGAGGAAGTGCTAGCATTCAACGCTCCAACTATGAAGTGGTGCAAGATGAAGCCGATGAGTTTGCAATGAAAGAAGATGAAGAACCTCGTGAGCTCTTTCGAAGAGTGACCAAACTCGCGGTCTCACTCCGAGATCATGGAAGCAAGGACACGGATGACAATTGGATTAAGCGCAAATTCCTCAAGGCCATGATGCCCTAAAACAAGGCCATGTCCTCCGTCATTCGTCAAAGACCGGACTTCCACTCCATGACCTCAAGTGAAGTGTTGGATGAGTTCGTTGCAATGAGCATCTTGTACAAGACCGCCGACAATGCGGTGCTCTGTTCTCAAAGGGCAAAGAAGCCCAACCTTGCTTTGAAGGCCAAGGTTATTATGGAAGAAGAGGAAGAAGTGGAAGATGAGGAGAGCAACCCCGAAGATACCAAGTATGATTATCATGAGCACATGGCCCTTGCTTCAAGACAATTTTGGAGCAAGAAGAATACAAGACCCAACTTCATCAAGAACAACTCAAGTGGCGTCAAGGGCAAGCAACGAGTTAGAACTTGCTTCAACTGTGGCAATGTGAGCCATTTCATTGCGGATTGTCCTTACGAGAAGCGGGAAGACAATGGTGGTAAGTTCATCCGAAAAGACAAAGCCAAGTCCTTCCCCAACAAGAACAACTTCGCCAAGAAGACTCCCACTCGTGGGTTGGTCGTTCAAGAAGAATACCAAGAGGATGACGATGATGATGAAAATGGAGAAGCGATGGCCATGGCGTCCGTTGCCATTGCTACTACTCCTCGGGTGTCTCTCTTTGATTCACCCAACGAGAACATCACCGCCAAGTGCCTCATGGCTAAAGCTTCAAACAAGGTAACCCCTAACATTGAAACCACCATCATTACTAATCCCTCCTCGGAGGATTGCATTGATGAACATGATGGGTCTAATTAGGAAGTGAATGAATTTGAGTCTTTTATGAGTAAGCTCAAGGGAAACTCCAAGAAGCATTTTGTTGCTCTCTTGGAACAACTTGGTGAGGCTAATGACATGATCGAGGCTCACGAAGAAACCATCTCTAAGATGGAAGGTCATAGTCGTGACTATGCCGATGAGATATCGGATCTCTCTAATGCTCTTGAGGAAGAGCGTGTGCATCGTTTGACTTTTGAGGAGTCATACAACGATGACCATGCTAAGTTAAAGAAAGATCTTGATCATGCTCTTGTCGTGCCTTGTGTGCTAACCTCCGAGAAGGTTAAGCTTGGGGTTGATCGTGATAGACTCAAAGAGGAGTTTTAGATACTTGACAAGGCCCACAAGGTCTTGAAGGGTGTTCACGCTAGTCTCAAGGAGTCTCATGCTCAACTCCAAGTTAAGCTAACCAAGGAAAAGGCCACCTTCCCTCACATGATATTAATTGATAATGCATGTGCTACTAACCCGTGTTGTGAGCATGTGCATCTTGTGGAGGAGAATGCCAAGTTGAAGGATCAACTTGAGAAAGGGCTTGTGACTTGCATTCAAGGTGAGAAGAACCTCAACAACCTTTTGAGCAATCAAAAGGAGGTTGTAGCCAAGAAGGGAATTGGGTTTGCACCCAAGTCCAAGAGTAAGAAGAAGAACGACAAGACCAAACGTCCTCCTCCGCTCAAGCAAACTTTTGTAAAAGAGGGAGAGGGTGCTCCGAAGGAGAAGAAGGAGAAAGTGAAGGGAGTTGATGTCCAAAAGGACAAAACCATTTCCTCGAACAAAGCCAGCGACTTTAACCCATCATATGTGTTGTGCCGTGCTAGTGATGGACATGTTTATGCTAAATTTTTTGGTTCTCCTTATGAGTACATTGAATGGTCTATTTGGGTTCCTAAGACCCTTGTTACTAACATCAAAGGACCCATTACTAAATGGGTAGCTAAAACCAAGCATTGATCTCTTGTAGGTGTTTGCTTCCGGTGGGGGATCATGGTTGCTCGATAGTGGAGCAACAAATCATATGACCGGAAGCAAGGACTTGGTGGTGGACGTGCAAAAGATTCCATCTATTCCCACCAATGTCGAGTGGGATGATGCCTCACATTCTAAGGTATTGGGTCTTGGCAAGGTTGTCATTTCTCATGATCTAACGATCGAGAAAGTCATGCTTGTTGAGTCCCTTGCGTACAATCTGCTTTCCGTTCGTCAACTTGCACTCATGGGTTTTGCTACTTTCTTTGACATTGATACCGTGGCCCTCTTGTGGAGCAAGACTCTTAAAGTAGCCTTTGTTGGGCATGTCGAGAATGGTCTCTATGTGATTAACTTTTCGGAGCGACCCACTAAGACCGCGACATGCCTAATGGCTAAAGTTGACGTGGGATGGCTTTGGCATCGCCGTTTGGCCCACGTCAATATGAGATCTTTGCAAAGTCTTCTCAAGGGGGACCATGTCCGTGGACTAACAAATGTTAGTTTTGCCAAAGATCGTGCTTGCAGTGCTTGTATTGAAGGAAAGCTTCATGAGAAGGCTCACCCTCCCACGACCATCATCTACTCGAAGAGACCCTTGGAGCTCCTTCACATGGATCTCTTTGGGCCTCCATATTTTGATAGTCTTGGAGGTAGAAAGTATTGCTTGGTGATTGTGGATGATTATTCAAGATACACTTGGGTATACTTCTTCAAGAGGAAGAGTGAGACTCAACAAACCGTCATCGACTTTGCAAATGAAGCTCAACGTCAACATAATGCAAAGATCTTGACAATCAGAAGTGACAACAGCACCGAGTTCAAGAACTAACCTTGGATGAGTTTCTTAGTGATGAGGGGATCAAGCACCAATATGCTGCTCCATATACCCCTCAACAAAATGTTGTTGCGGAGAGGAAGAACCGGACGCTGATGGATGCGGCAAGGACCATGATGGCGGAGTTCAAGTCTCCATACAACTTTTGGGCCGAAGCCATCAACACCGCATGTCATGCATCCAATCAGCTCTATCTCCGCAAAGGCTTGAACAAGACTCCTTATGAGATACTCACCAGCAACAAGCCCAACCTAAAGTACTTCTGGGTGTTCGGTTGTAAGTGTTTCATTCTCAATAAAGGTGTTCGTTTGTCTAAATTTGAGGCTAGAGCTCATGAGGGCATATTTGTTGGTTATGCTACAAACTCTCATGCTTACCGTGTTCTCAGTAAGTCCACCGAACTCATTGAGGAGACGTGTAACGTGGAGTTTGACGAAAATAACGGCTCCCAAGTGGAGCAAAGTGGTACTTGTGATGTAGGTGATGAAATTCCTCCCCAAGCCATAAGAAGAATGGGTATTGGTCATATTTTACCCATTGAGGAACCCCTTGTGGCCGAAGGAGAAGGACAATGCTCCACTCAAGTGGAGCCATCACCTCCCCAAGACCCACACGCTTCCGAAGAACAAAGTGAAGGCCCTCAACCTCGTGAACAAGACCAAGGGCAAGATCAATCTCAAGATGGCGGTGAACCTCTAAATGATGCCCAAGGTCAAGTTCTCCCCCTCGAGCAAGTTCAAGATCAAGAACAAGCTCAAGACAACGCTCAAGATAATCAAGTTAACCCTCCTCCTTCCACATCCAAGGAGGAATTGGAGCGTTGTGCCGCGAAGATTGCTTCCAAGCTCGCCACCCAAGGCCATCTCATGGAAAATGTGGTTAGAAGCCTAAGAAAGGGGGTAAGCACTCGTAGACAATTAGCAAACTATTGTGAATATCACGCGTTTGTCTCTTGTGTTGAACCCCAAAAGGTCTATGAGGCGCTCGAAGACTCGGATTGGCTCAATTCCATGCATGAAGAACTCAACAACTTCGAGTACAACAAGGTGTGGAGATTGGTGCCAAGGCCATCGGGGAACCACGACGTCATTGGAACCAAGTGGATTTTCAAGAACAAGCAAGATGCTCA
The DNA here is from genome assembly GCA_963921465.1 of Triticum timopheevii. Taxonomy (NCBI): domain Eukaryota; kingdom Viridiplantae; phylum Streptophyta; class Magnoliopsida; order Poales; family Poaceae; genus Triticum; species Triticum timopheevii. The sequence continues at coordinate 116,104,520 of OY997270.1, forward strand.
TGGGAACATCGTTCGCAACAAGGCAAGATTGGTAGCACAAGGCTACTCCCAAGTCGAGGGTATCGACTATGGTGAAACCTTTTCTCCCGTTGCTCGTCTTGAATCCATACATTTGTTGATTGATTATGCTTCCCATCACAACTTTAAGTTGCGACAAATGGATGTGAAAAGTGCTTTTCTTAATGGTCCTATTAATGAGTTGGTCTATGTCAAGCAACCCCCCGGGTTCGAGGATCCCTACTTCCCGGATCATGTGTATCAACTCGATAAGGCACTCTATGGCCTTAAACAAGCCCCACGTGCGTGGTATGACCACCTTAACGAGTTGTTACAAGATCGTGGATTTGAGGTGGGGCTAATCGATCCTACTCTTTTTACTAAGAAGGTCAAAGGGGAGTTGTTTGTATGCCAACTATATGTTGATGATATTATCTTTGGTTCCCCTAACAAAGCTTTCAATGAGGAATTTGCCACTCTCATGACCTCCAAGTTCAAGATGTCTTCGATGGGAGAGTTGAAGTTCTTCCTTGGTTTTGATATCAAACAAAGAAGAGAAGGAACCTTCATCAACCAAGCCAAATACACTCAAGACATGCTAAAAAGATTCAAGCTAAGTGATGTCAAGCCGGCTACTACACCAATGCCCACCAAGTGCCAACTTGACGTCGATCCCAATGGTAAAGCGGTGGATCAAAAGGTATATCGCTCCATGATTGGCTCCTTGCTTTACCTTTGTGCATCTAGACCGGATATCATCTTGAGTGTGGGGATGTGTGCATGGTTTCAAGCCGCACCGAAGGAAAGTCACTATGTGGCGGTCAAGCGAATCTTTCGATATTTGGCTCATACCCCAAACTTTGGCTTATGGTACCCAAGAGGGGCAAACTTCAAGCTTGAAGGATTTACAGATTCCGATTGGGCGGAAGACAAAGTGGATAGGAAGTCCACTTCCGGGGGGTGCCAGTTTCTTGGGTGCTCTTTGGTGAGTTGGTCTTCCAAGAAGCAAAGTTGTGTGTCTCTCTCGTCCACCAAAGCGGAATATGTGGTGGCCGGTAGTTATTGTGCACAACTCTTATGGATGAGGCAAACTTTAAAGGAATACAGTGTCATTTGTGACAAAGTGCCTATTTGGTGTGACAACAAAAGTGCCATCAAGATTTCTCTCAACCCGGTGCAACACTTCAAGACGAAGCATATTGAGATTCGGTATCATTTCATCCGGGATCACATTAGGCAAGGGGAGATCGAGCTCAAGTATGTTAACACTCATGATAACCTTGCAGATATTTTCACGAAGCCCTTGGATGAAGCAAGATTTCGCGAGTAAAGGCATGAGCTAAATATCATTGATTCGAGCAATGTGACTTGAACCCTTGCACACCCCACCTCACTCAACTTGTTGTCTAGTTTAGATGTAGGCATGGACATAGGGGGAGTGTTGTTCTCTCAATGAACTCTCCCTCCCCCCATTATGCATAAAACGATCAACTCTTTCACATTAGCCATTTTTGATGGTACTTGTGCTTCAAAGACGAGTTTTGGTCATGGGCCCAAGGATAATTCTTCGCGGTGCCATACCAATTGACTCAAACATAGGTGGCTCCGGCCACCGCCCTCTCGTGAGAGAGGCCAGAGCTCACTCTGCTTTCGTGTGGTTGTTTTGAAGAAGTGAGTTCTGGACCGTTGTTAGTGTGTTTGTGGCCTTGTTGGTCTTTCCTCTTTCTTGGCTTTGTTTGTCGTTTCTTTTTGAGCTTTTGCCGTGTGTCTAGAGGCCTTTCGGTTGCTGAGCGGTACTACCGCTGGTGGTGAGCGGTACTACCGCTCTAAGCGGTACTACCGCCCTCCAGCGCGGTACTACCGCTACGAGGTGGGGGCAGGGGGTTATATCGGGGGCAGGGGGAGTTTTCTTCTCCCCCATACCCATTCGCTCGCCCCCTCACTCTGTTCGTCTCTCTAGCAACCGGCGTAGTGGGAGGGCTCCGGCGGATCTCCCTCTCCAGGGTGTTCCTCTCCATTTCCTTCGGTGGAGACGATCCCCACCTTGTCCTCTTGCCATGGATGCCGGTATTGCCCCCGTTCCCTCTCTCTTCTTGTCTAGATTTCCAATCTAGCATCTTAGGGGCAATAGTGGTTGCATCTCTAGATTTTTGGCCAAATCTAGGCTTGAGTAGGATGGAGAAGGCATCTAGGCAGTTTGGATTGGTGGTTGGTAGAAGTGTTTTTGAATTTGGTAGGACGTTAGTGCCGGATCTGACCACGACAGTAGGAAACTGCTGTTTTCCCGTCTCGAGCGGTACTACCGCTCTCCCTGGAGCGGTACTACCGCTTGGAGCAGTACTGCCGCTCACAGGTCGCGGTACTACCGCTTGGAGCGGTACTGCCGCTCACAGGTCGCGGTACTACCGCCCTCTACCAGATTCCACCATACTCCTACCTCTCAGTGATCTTTTTGGTTGTGTTTGATGGCTTATGCTCGTTCTTTCTAGTTGTTTGCGTGTTCTTGTGTGTTGTTCCAGGTGATGAGCTTCCTGAGCATCAGGCTCAGCGTATCAACCCCGGTCGTGCCACGTCCAAGCGTTACCGCACCACTGAGTCTGCAGGAGGTTCCTCAAGTGCTCCACCTCCACCTAAACTCAAAAAGAAGTCTGGTGTCAAGCCAAAGCCCTCTGGCAAAACTGTGCCAGAAATGCAACCCAAGGAGTTCTGGGCAAGGCGTCACCGCAACCCCTATGAGGCAGACCAAGATCCCACTTTGGTCAACCGTCCGTTCTGGAACAGGTTTCAGTTTGCCATCTTCTTTGATGTTCTCAAAGCCAAGAAGAACCTCTTTGTCAACGTGCACTCCATCGACACCGACCATATGGAGAAGGATCCTGAATACTTTGGTGAAGCTCTTCAGATGTGCACTCAACTGAACATTCTTGGGGTCATGCAATTCAACAAAGATTATGATGCTGATATTGTGGCCCAATTCTATGCCACAGTTCATCTAGGGACTGATGAGAACAGGACACTGACTTGGATGACCAACGACAAGTTGCTTTTAGTCAAGTGGAAAGCATTCATGGAGTTGATTGGGGTGGAAGATCAAGGACTTGAGTCTCCTGTCGGCTTTCACCCACACCGCAACACCACCTCCACCCACAAGTAAGCTCTATGGCCCTACTGCACTTTGAAGATCAACCCTGAGACGAAGAAGGAAACGTATGAGCTGCCTGCCTTTCTGTATATTCTTCACCATGTCTTCCAAGAGACTCTTTTCCCTCGTATCAGGAATCTGGATATGGTCCATTCTTATCTCGTGGACACGCTTATCTTCTGCCAGCGTCAGAAGGAACAGAACACCGGAGAGTCCCTGGATATCTCTCATGTTATGTGGTCTGAGCTGTTATCTGCTATCTCCGAGCGCAAGTGCCCGATTTATGGTCCATTCATCATGCTACTTATTGAGAAGGCCTGGGCTCGTGTCTATCCCAAGGTGATGCTGGAGACTGGAGAGCTGGTTTCTCACGACATCAAGCGTCTGAGGAAGAAGGACAACTAGGGCACTCAGGTTCCTAAATTTGGAGGTCCTTCGTCTGCTACTGCCATGGAGACCGAGGAGGAGACTGGGGCTGAGGCTGAGGATGATGATGATGACTATGTGCCTTTTGAGGCAGAGCCCTCTTGGGCAAAGAAGCTCAAGCTCAAGATGAAGAAGCTGTTCTGCATGGAGTCTCACGGTCAGTACATGACTCATGTGGCTGAGAAGAAGGCCCGAGGTCGTCACAAGGAGCTCATGCGTCAGTTGGGTGCCACAGTTAACAGTGGATCTGAGGACCAGCTTACTGAGGAGGAGGAGTGGATTCAGCAGCACTGCCCGTGGACCGATTCTGATGCCGAGCACTTCCCGACCGACGACGGTGGCGCAGATGATCCCGCTGAGATCTGATGCCTGTGTCCCTCTTTTGCTATCACCTGGAGCCGTAGCAACACTCCCTCTCCTTTTTGGTGTCTCGATGCCAAAGGGGGAGAGAGTTTAGGGATTTGTGCTTTGTGTCTTCCGTCTTCTGTGTTTGTGTTTTCCTCGCAGTTTGCTTTGTTTGGTTTGTGTCAGTGAGACCTAAGTTCCAGTCATATGGTGTGAGACATATGCTACCTTATCTTTCAAGTATCATTATCTATGTCACTATCTAGCTTATGAGATGCATGCTTATTCTGTTATCTATGTTGCTCTCATATACCCTGCTTAGGTGGTTGGTCTCTAAAATGTAGGGGGAGCGTTGATCCTAGTGTGTGTTACGTGCAGTCCAAAGCACTTATCTAGATAGCACACATCTAGGGGGAGCCCATCTACATTTTAGGACGGTGGGGTTTTTTGCGCTTGTCCTATATCTCTCATTTTGTGCAAATCCCGTATTATCATCAATCCACCAAAAAGGGGGAGATTGTAAGGGCATATTTATCCCCAAGATGTTTTGGTGATTGATGACAATGCTTTTGCGGACTAATCGTGTGCGTTAAGTTATTTCAGAGATTCATCCATTGGCACGAGACGATTACCTCCCCTCGGTGTTTTATTCTAGACGGTGTAGCTCCTTCGTTTCTCTGTTGGTGGACTAGTTCCGTAGGAGTCACCGTACTATCAAGAGGGGATCCGCTTTGGTGAGGCTAGGGTGGAATCAACACGTACACATCCTTATCACACCCGATGTTTCTTTCCGCTTCATTGGAGCTGCCTTTCCTATCTAAGCCTACCCCGTCCTGTCCCAGCGGTAGTACCGCGGTCCTCAGCGGTAGTACCGCCGAAGCTCATCAAGGGGTAGTACCGCTCCATGAGCGGTAGTACCGCTCCCCCAGCGGTAGTACCGCTTGTGGTCTTTGGCCGTAGTACTGCAGTGGTTCCGGGCTACTACCGCCTTGACTCGAAACCGATGTTTTTCGTGTCGGGTTTTACGGTACTAGTAGCGGCAGTAGTGGCGGTAGTACCGCTCCAAGCGGTAGTACCGCTCGTACTCCCGCGGTAGTACCGCTCTGGGGCCAGGACCCTGCCTTCCTCTTCAACACGGCAGTACCGCTGGGTGGGAGCGGTAGTACCGCTCTTCAGCGGTAGTACCGCCCTGCCCAAGCGGTAGTACCGCTCTGTGCATGGCTGTTCAGTGGGGTAACGGTTGGATTGTTTCCCCCACTATATAAAGGTGTCTTCTTCCCCAAAGTTGACCTACCTCTTTCCCCCAAAGCTCCATTGTTGGTCCAAGCTCCATTTTCGCTCGATCTCTCTCCCTAGCCAATCAAACTTGTTGATTTGCTCGGGATTGGTTGAGAAGGCCCCGATCTACACTTCCACCAAGAGAAATTTGATTCCCTCTCTTATCCCTAGCGGATCTTGTTATTCTTGGGTGTTTGAGCCCCCTAGACGGTTGAGGTCACCTCGAAGCCATACTCCATTGTGGTGAAGCTTCGTGGTGTTGTTGGGAGCCTCCAATTGATGTGGAGATTTCCCCAACCTTGTTTGTAAAGGTTCGGTCGCCGCCTTCAAGGGCACCAATAGTGGAATCACGACATCTCACATTGTGTGAGGGCGTGAGGAGAATACGGTGGCCCTAGTGGCTTCTTGGGGAGCATTGTGCCTCCACACCGCTCTAATGGAGACGTACTTCCCCTTAAAAGGAAGGAACTTCGGTAACACATCCTTGTCTCCACCGGCTCCACTCTTGGTTATTTCGTGCCTTTACTTTTGCAAGCCTACTTGTGTTGTATCCCTTGCTTGCGTTTGTGCTAGTTGTTATTGCATCATATAGGTTGCTCACATAGTTGCATATCTAGACAACCTATTTTGTTGCAAAGTTTAAATTGGTAAAGAAAAGCTTAAAAATTGTTAGTTGCCTATTCACCCCCCTCTAGTCAACCATATCGATCCTTTCACTAGGCTTGGAGAAAAATGCAATTATGGATGCCCTTGGTACTTGTATGCATCATATGACAACAGGACACAATCCATTATGATCAAGACATTCAAAGATGAACACACTTGCTGCAAAAAGTGGCAAGTAAAAGCTTTTACATCCAGATATATAGCTCATAAGTGTGTGGAGAAGATCAAAGCTGACGAGAAGATTACACTTAAGGGTTTAGGCTCACTAGTGCAACAAGAATGGAACATGAAAGTGAAGAGGGGAAAACTTGGGAGAGCTAGGAAAATTGCACACAACATAATATATGGAGATCAAATTGCACAATACAATAAGTTATGGGACTATGGGCATGAGTTGAGGAGATCCAATCCAAGCAACACTTTCTTTGTTGAGCTTGCCAATGATGGTCAGTTTCAGAAATGGTTTCGGGTCATTAGGGCTGTTAAGGAACTGTTTAGTGACTCGGAGCATAGATTTTGTGTTAAGCATTTGTGGCAGAATTTCACAAAAAATTTAAAGGTGAAATCTTGAAGAACCAACTATGGAGATGTGCGAGAAGTACTACAACAGGTCAATTTAGGGCCAACATGGACCAGATGTTGATTTTAAATAAAGAAGCTCATGACTGGTTGGATGAGATAGGTCCGAAAACATGGGTTAGAGCTTATCAAAGAGAATTCTCTAAGTGCGATGTCCTACTGAACAACAATTGTGAGGTCTTCAATAAGTACATATTAGAAGCAAGAGAAATTGCCCTTCTTAAGCATGGTGCAGACCATAAAGGGGTAGATAATGGCGAGAGTTTATTCCAAGAAGGAAGATGCAGGGAAGTGGCATGGCACCATATGTCGAAAAATTAGGAAAAGACTTCAGAGGCATGTGGTCGCTGCTAATACATGCACGGCTGACCTGCCGGTGTCAAAACCGGCGGATCTCGGGTAGGGTGTCCCGAACTGTGCGTCTAAGGCTAATGGTAACAGGAGGCAGGGGACACGATGTTTTACCTAGGTTTGGGCCCTCTCGATGGAGGTAATACCCTACTTCCTGCTTGATCGATCTTGATGATATGAGTATTACAAGAGTTGATCTACCACGAGATCGTAGAGGCTAAACCCTAGAAGCTAGCCTATGATTATGATTGTTTTTTGTCCTACGGACTAAACCCTCCGGTTTATATAGACACCCGAGGGGGCTAGGGTTACATAGAGTCAGTTACAGAGAAGGAGATCTACATATCCGAATTGCCAAGCTTGCCTTCCACGCAAAGGAGAGTCCCATCCGGACACGGGACGAAGTCTCCAATCTTGCATCTTCATAGTCCAACAGTCCGGCCAAAGTATATAGTCCGGCTGTCCGACGACCCCTTAATCCAGGACTCCCTCAGTAGCCCCTGAACCAGGCTTCAATGACGATGAGTCTGGCGCGTAGATTGTCTTCGGCATTGCAAGGCGGGTTCCTTCTCCGAATACTTCATAGAAGATTTTGAACACGAGAATCGTGTCCGGCTCTGCAAAACAACTTCCACATACCACCGTAGAGAGTACGATATTCAAAAATCTAATCTGTTGACAGCTTTTCATAACATGACATCACGCCACAGCCTAGTCATTTTTCAAACCATTTTTCACAACCTGCCACCGCACATATCGCGAGGCAGTTTTATCGGCATGTCTTGTCAAAGCAGAGATCCTATCCCCTTATCATAGGATTCTCATCAATACGGTTGTGGGTAACCCCACCGCGCCACCAATCGTGGCGCTTGGGAAATAAGCAATTTTAACGGGCAAGTGGGGAGGCGCAGGATCTCTGCTGCCTTGATAAGGGGATAAGAACTCCCTCTTTCACCCACGCCCTTCTCTGCTCATCCATTACTTTTCGCTCGAGCCCTAGTGCCCAATCGTTCATCTTCTCCACCTAAAAAGGCTTCCCAAAAATGTTCGGATCCAAAGCAGGAGGCAAATGGATGGCCTCTACCGTCCGGGAGAAGGATATCAAAAAGCTTTGGGGGCCCGGGTATCTGGCCAAGAGAATTGGCCACCGTCTTTCGACGGTGGGACAGATCATCCCCACTCCGGAACCCCACGAGAGGGTGGTATTCCTCCCTCATTTTGTTCGCGGGCTAGGGTTTCCCCTTCATCCGTTCGTTCGCGGCATTACAGGATTGATTTTCATGATCTATCCCCAAATTCCTTCCTCAACATCTCGACATTCATCGTCGTGTGTGAGGCCTTTCTCCGCATCCCGCCACACTTTGGCTTATGGCTGAAGGTTTTTAACGTGAAGCCCAAGGTAGTGAGCGGTGAGCACGCCGAGTGCGGAGGCGCCATGGTGAGCAAGATGCCAAACGTTACATGGCCGACGGGTACTTTCAATGATTCCGTCAAGGAGTGGCAGCAGTAGTGGTTTTACATCACTGAGCCGCGCGGCAAAGAATGGGCCACCGCTCCGGAATTTAGATCCAGAGCCCCTCTACGACTCACGTCCTGGCCCAAGAAGGGCCTGAATTGGGCTTCGTCTGACTAACTATCTGTGCTCCAGACGCATGTCCAAGATATGGAAGACAAGAATATCAAGCTCGTCAATGTAGTCCAGGTGATGTTAGTTTGTCGGATTCTACCTTGTCAACTCCAGGCTTGCAATCTATGGGAGTTCGACCCGGCCAAGCACCAGACCCTGCTAGAGCTCTTTGGCTCCACACATAAGGACATCTGGAAGGTGCTTTTTAAGTCTGGCAAATCGTGGCCAGACTCCGCCGAGGACCGCGGGTACCAACTGTCCCGCCCTGCAAGTTCGGTAAGTAACTGTACGTTGACAATTCATATGTTTTATTTGCACATCCTTAGGAAAATGCTTAACGTGTTTCCCATCAATTTCCTAGGGCTGGACGAAGAAGGCGGGGCGGATCTACTGTCCGGCCTCGCTGCCAGAAGAACCAGCCGGCCCACTTCTGATGAAGATGCTGGTCCCGGCGCCTTATAAGGCACCGAAGAAGAAGGCCGAAAAGGAGGCCAAGAAGACCAGGGGCAGCCTCCGTCACCGTGGTGCCTCGAACACAAAATATGAAGACTCCAATGCCCATTCTTCCTCCAAAGAGGATGGGGAGGAGGAGGAAGACGAATCCCCTGCGGGGGGAAGAAAGAAAAGGATGGCCTCCACATCCTTGGAGGCCGAGTCGCCTAAAAGTGGAAAAACTCCCCTTCCAGAGGAGTCCACTACCGCTGCCGATAGCAGCCCGGAGTGGGATCCCAGGGCCCAGCCCCTGGTAAACTCGTGAGTATAAAATCCGAACATACTTATATGTCCAGACTTGATGTGGCATAACATTTTAATCTGAGCCATACTTTTTATAGTCCTGCGAGGTCCCACGCCGAACAATCCTCGTCGGAGGATTTGCTGGGTTCGGATGCTATGGAGAGCGGGACACCCCCGAAGGCCCCCTCCCCTAGACATGTGAATGATACCAAGGTTTCGTCCCAGAGGGACCCGGGCCACGGAGGGGGAGGGGAGATCACAAAGGCGGCGCTAGGAGGCCAAACTTCAAGGTCCGGACACACGGGAGAGAAGGCTCCCGTGGATGTCGACGGCGGGGGTCGTTTTGAATCTCCCCCCAACCGAACACGGTACTGGAGACCCATAAGGCTCCAGCATCAGATAGGCGGCCTCCGTCGACTAAAGGGGGTGTGTTTGTTCCTCTGGCAACCTCCGTCTAACCAGAGGTGTCGGATGCTTTGTTAGCGGCACTGAAAAGCACCTCCATCATTGATGAACACCGTGCCCTTATGAGTGTGGTGATTGAGAAGATTCTGTCCGTCGAGAGTGGACTGCATGAATCATGTATCAGCCTCATGAGAGGTTTTGAGGTATGTTTTATGAGGTTTGGAAGAGTGTCATGGTATAGATAGCAGGCCCTGATACACTGTTCGTTGAAGGAAAGGACCGGACAGAGGATCAAATGTATGTTCACAGGAGACTCACTTGATGACCTCTACCTCTTTTTAATAAGCAGGCATCTATAGCGTCTGCTGCCTCTCATGCTGTGGAAGTATTCGGACTGAGGCATAGTCTGGAGTGGGCCGAAGGAGAACTTGGCCGAGTGCAGAAACAGCTGGAGGACAACCAAGGTATACAAAAAACTTGTTTGTTTAGCACAAATGAATAAGTGTGCATGATGAAAATATTTTTGTAATGTGCTCTAGGGGCGACGGCTGAAATTGAGGCTCTTAAACAGGCTGTGGCTGAAGCTGAGAAGAAGGCCACCGGAGAGCAGGCTCTCCGTGAGAAGCATGAGGCCAGAGTTATTGAGGTTGAGCGAGAGCTTCAAGAGGCCGTGAAGAAGTGCGAGACCTTGGAGCAGAGTGTATCATGGAAAGAATCCGAACTCTCCCAGCTCGCCAAGCCGCAAGTGATGCCCAGGGGGAAGCCCAAGGTGCCCTAAAGGAAATCCAGGCGGTGAGGAAGATTGCGGTTGGTAAGGCTTTTTCTATACAAAGCGGGTATCAAATTGAGAGTTTAATTTTGGATTTCTCCAGGGGTATTTGCGGAGCTGCCACGTAGCATCTCTGATGCCGCCCAATTCTACCGAGCCGAAGAGGGGAATACTGCGGATAAGCTCTTCTGGATGCAGTATCTAGCACCGAATTATCCGGTGCCTTTCTCCGATCAACTGAAGCAGCTGGTCGAACTGCATAAGGCGGCCGAGCTAGCCATGAAGGATTTATTATCCGGCTGTGACCCGCCGAGCCGATTCCAAGTAGTTACTTCTCGTGAAGCGTCTTGTGAGTGCCTGCCCTCAACTCGAAGTCGTGAAGCGGTCGGTCTGCATAGAAGGCGCGTGAATGGCCTTCGCCCGTGCAAAGGTGCATTGGGGGAAGATGGATGCGGAAAAGCTGATGACCGAGGGACCGCCGGAGGGAAAGGAGCACCGCAAGCCTGAGTTGTATTATGAAGGTGTCTTGAAAGGAGCCCGCCTTGCGGTGGAGCAATGCACCAAGGACATTATATTTCCATGAATACGGTCATGTTTGTCCTTTGTAATGTTTGAACAAGGTCATTTCTATTATTTATTGCTTGTCATTTGAAAGTTTTTCCTCCCGTGCGGCCGTTTTATATACTAGTCCTGAGAGTTGGCCAGTCGTCGGCTTCTGCCCCCACGTAGTAAGTACGGGGGTGTTCGGGATAAAACTGAGCACTCTTTATCCCAGTTTTGGGTCCTTGAAGGAGGTGTTCAGCACAGCGAACCAGGCAATCGGACTATAGGGCTTTATCACTCTCACTTAGCCATAGGAGCTTTAAAAGGAAGGTAGGCGCAGCCCCTGGTGTTCGGAAGACCGCACGAGGGGCTCTATAAGCGCCTGATCGGAAGAAAAGCCGATCCATCGCATGCTGCATTGGTTATGTCATTATGCGGAAGAAATCCTTAAAGATTTTACAACCTCTCGAACAGCTGACAAGCTCTCGCTGCATCATGACAGTCAGTTTTCGGCTTTCTCTACTGAGGTGCTCGTCCGGAAGAACCGGGACACAATCGCAGTAGTTCTGCATGTGCTACCTTAGCCGATATAGCGGAATGTAAGGTACCAAAACATAGGAGCCGGGCAAACCCAACTTTTGACCCAAGACATGATTCGGAGCTGATGCAAATAATGCTATAAGTTCGGGGTGCCGAACTGCCGTGAAGGTGTTCGGACTTTTTTGCCGTAGTATGGGTATAATGAAGCCTGTGGCATATTAAGGCATATCGCGATAGGCAGCTGCCTTTTAACAAAAGAGTTTTAATGAGAAATAGCAGCAGATGAGCATCATATAAATCCACATGTTGTATTTGAATAATACGTCAATGCGTATGAGTACAGGTAATGTGATAAAAAGAAATATGACTGCGGAACCTGCTGAGACCAGGCGGGAGGAAGTTGTACGCGGATCCGGATTGTAGTCGGATGATCATAGAGGGGGATATCTAGAGATTCCCTTATGCGCTCGAACTGTCTCCATGCCATCCATCCTGGCCTATGTAAATGTGAACCTGCAAAGAAAGTGCAAGAAATGGTTTTGCGCCTCAGAGCGGTTGAGCTGCGGTATGTGGCTTGTCTTAACCTCTTTCTAGAGTGTTTTTAATTAAGCTCCAGGCGAGTCGGGCTATCCGGCCGGACAGTAGTTCGGACTCCTTTGGCGGTGTTCGGGAGCTTGGCCGTCGAATCGAGGTTCGATTGAAAGGTGCCATCCGTTGCTCTTGCTGTTAAAGCGGCGTAGACTCTTCGGTAGTGAGGGGGAGTTCGGTCCTGCCATTAATCGTGATGACACCGCGTGGACCGGGCATCTTGAGTTTACGGTAGGCATAATGTGGCACCGTGTTGAACTGAGCGAACGCGGTTCTTCCGAGCAATGCCTGATAGTCACTGCAAAAGGGGACGATGTCGAAGACTAACTCTTTGGTACGGTAACTGTCCGGAGATCCGAAGACCACTTCCAGTGTGATTGAGCCCGTGCAACAGGCCTCTACACCTTGTATGACACCTTTGAAGGTTGTTTTTGTGGGTTTGATCCTTGAGGGGTCGATGCCCATTTTGCGCACTGTATCCTGATAGAGCAGGTTAAGGCTGCTGCCACCACCCATAAGGACTCGTGTGAGGTGGAATCTGTCAATGATGGAGTCGAGGACCAATGCGGCCGAACCGCCATGGCGGAGACTGGTAAGATGGTCCCTGAGATCGAAGGTGATCAGGCAAGAGAACCATGATTTGAACTTTGGGGCGACTGGCGTCATTGCATAGGCGTCCCTTAGTGCACACTTCCGCTTGGGAATATGGGTTGCGTATATCATATTCACCGCTTTCACCTGGGGAGGGAATTTCTTTTGTCCTCCTATTTTTGGTGATCGGGGCTCCTCGTCATCATCGTTGCTTTGAGACCCCTTCCCCTTGTTTTCGGCACCTGACCTGCCGGCTTGTCTGAAGACCCAGCATTCTCTGTTGGTATGATTGGCTGGTGTTCCTGGGGTGCCATATATTTGGCAAGGACGGTCGAGTATACGGTCCAAACTGGACGGCCCTGAATTGTTTTTGTTGAATGCCTTTTTCCACTGACTGGAGTTGGAGCCACTGAATCCGGCATTGACTGTCATGTCTTAGGCACTGTCACCATTTTTGCGACGCTTGTGTTTGTTGCGCCGTGGTTTGTCGTTGCTATCCCTGGCTTTTGATGTGCCAGGATTGGTTGCTGTGTTGTTGCTGCGAGTCAACCAGCTATCCTCGCCCACACAAAAGCGGGTCATGAGTGTTGTGAGGGCTGCCATGGACTTTGGCTTTTCTTGGCCGAGATGTCGGGAAAGCCACTCGTCACGAATGTTATGCTTAAAGGCCGCTAGGGCTTCGGCATCCGGACAGTCGACAATTTGGTTCTTTTTAGTTAGGAACCGGGTCCAAAATTTCCTGGCTGACTCTCCGGGCTGTTGGGTTATGTGACTTAGATCATCAGCATCCGGTGGTCGCACATAAGTGCCCTGGAAGTTGTCAAGGAATGTGTCTGCCAGGTTCTCCCAACTCCCGATGGAGTTTGCCGGCAAGCTATTCAGCCAATGCCGAGCCGGTCCCTTGAGTTTTAGTGGGAGGTACTTGATGGCGTATAGGTCATCTCAGCGGGCCATGTGAATATGGAGGAAGAAATCTTCTATCCATACCGCGGGGTCTGTAGTACCATCATATGATTCAATGTTCACGAGTTCATGATCCATTACTTCATCAGTGAAGCATTGGGGGTGTGCGGCGCCTCTATGCCGGGCTACATTGTATTCGGTTCGGCCGGATTTGTTGGTGTATCCGGCGTGACGGTCCTCGTAACACGTTGGGGTGCGCCCCCGTGATCCATAGATCGATCTTGACTGTCCTGCTTTGTTTTTCAATTTGTCTCGTTGGTCATGCGTGGAGCCCCGGGCCTTCGTGGTTTTGCTTGTTTGGCGTCGGGGTGCAAGCTGGACTTCGGGCTGGTACGCCGCTTTGTCGCGGCCACATGGTGGCCGGTCAGCCGCATCATGCATTGGTAGTGTGGGCTTTAACGCCTCCTCCTCAAGTTGAGGTAGCAACCTGCGCTTTGGGTAACTTTTGGTAGGGCGCTCGAGTCCGTATTCCTTGGCAGCCAGGACCTCGGTCCATCTATCGGTTAGCAGATCTTGATCAGCTTGTTGCTGCATTTTCTTCAGGCTTTTTGCATTGGCTATAAGCCGGCGCTTGAAGCGCTCCTACTCAACGGGATCCTCAGGCACGATGAATTCTTCGTCGCCAAGGCTCACTTCGTCTTCGGAGAGAGGCATGTAGTTATCATCCTCTGATTCTCCATCTGTTGCCTGTTCTTTAGGGCTAGCTTGCCCATCTTCTTGCTCGGCCTGCTTGAAGCCTGGCTGGGCAGGATTGTTTTGTCTTCGGCACCATCCAGATTGTTATCATCTCTTATGCCGGTATCACTATTTTTGCTATGGCGGGGCTTGGAGCGGCGCCTATGACGCCGGTGCCTAGGTTGCTTCTCCAAGGAATTATCTTCAGTTGCCTCATCGCCATTGCTTTCTTTGGGGGTGTCCACCATATATATATCGTGTGATGAGGTGGCTGTCCAGCGCCCTATAGGCGGCGGTTCCTGTTCTTCTCCTGCATCGTCGTCCAGACCGTCGATGTCTTCGGAGTTGAGGTCAAGCACGTCGGTTGAGTCATCGATAGTGGCTATTAAGTGGGTGGTGGGTGGGGAACGAATTTCTTCGTCGTCCGCTTCCCACTCGAGCCGGACATAGTTCGGCCAAAATCTCCCGACAAGGAAAGAGACCTTAATGAGTTTATCACATCACCTAAGGGCGAGTGCTAAAAAATATCCGCGGAGGTAAACTCCATGACCGGTGCCTAGTCAGATTCGATAGGCACGGACGTACGCGGTTCAGATCCTGTAGCCGGAGACGAGTCCGGGGGTCCGATGATACCGACCTCGTATGAGGTGGGGTTAGTGTTCGGCTCCAAGGCCGATGAGTATGCGACCTCCATGGCGGGGTCCATCCACCCGTCCTCAGAGGGCGCGATCTGCTCCGGATTGATTCCCGGGGCCGCCGCAGGTGCGATCTCCCGAACACTGTCTGATGGCAGATCTAAGTCATGCTCGTCGCGACTGTTCGGCGTACCTGCCATGGGATTGAATCCGTCGAAGATCAAGTCTCCATGGATATCGACAATATAGTTCAAGCTTCCAAACCTGACCTGATGGCCAGGGGCGTAGCTATCGATCTGCTCCAGATGGCCAAGCGAGTTGGCCCGCAGTACGAAGCCGCCGAATATGAAGATTTGTCCGGGGAGGAAGACCTCCCCCTAGACCGCGTCGTTGAAGATGATTGAAGGAGCCATCAAGCCCTATCGCGACGACACAGTGTAACTCTCAATGAAAGCACCAATGTCGGTGTCAAAATCGGTGGACCTCGGGTAGGGGGTCCCGAACTGTGCGTCTAAGACTAATGGTAATAGGAGGTGGGGGACACGATGTTTTACCCAGGTTCGGGCCCTCTCGATGGAGGTAATACCCTACTTCCTGCTTGATTGATCTTGATGATATGAGTATTACAAGAGTTGATCTACCACGAGATCGTAGAGGCTAAACCCTAGAAGCTAGCCTATGATTATGATTGTTTTTTGTCCTATGGACTAAACCCTCCGGTTTATATAGACATCAGAGGGGGCTAGGGTTACATAGAGTCGGTTATAGAGAAGGAGATCTACATATCCGAATTGCCAAGCTTGGCTTCCGCGCAAAGGAGAGTCCCATCCGGTCACGGGACAAAGTCTCCAATCTTGCATCTTCATAGTCCAACAGTCCGGCCAAAGTATATAGTCCGGCTGTCCGAGAACCCCTTAATCCAAGACACCCTCATGACCCAGCAGGACTTGGGATATTCCAAGTTAATGACAAAGGTGCAGATTTTGAAGTGGACATTAGGGTGAGGACTTGTAGCTGCAAGAGATGGGATTTGACTGGAATACCATGTTGTCATGGAGTGGCTACTTGTAGGCATGACCAAATACCTCCACAAGAAATGGTGCACTCATGCTACTCCATTCAAACATATTTAAAAGCATATTAACATATTATCATGCCATGCAAAGATGTGGCTAAGTGGTAGAGGACGTATGTAAGAGAAATACTTCCTCCACCAATCACTGAATTTCATTAAAGATTTTACCTCTACCACCTTGGGTGGTGGTGGTGCTTCAAGCCCATGTATTTCTTCGATAGGTGGTAAATTTTAACATCCTCGGCCTTAATACCTTTTTCCTTCATAAATTTCTTTACCTCTTGCATATCTTCAGGACTGAGATATAAGATACCCCTCTTCTTTGGAGTGGGTTTAATAGGTGCTTCAGGAGGAGTCCAATCATCATAATTTTTCAATATGTTATTCAATAATTTCTCAGCTTGTTCAATAGTTCGTTCCCTGAAAACACAACCAACAGAACTATCTAGGAAGTCCCTAGAAGCATCGATTAGTCTATTATAGAAGATATCAAGTATTTCATTTTTCTTAAGAGGATGATCAGGCAAAGCATTAAGCAATTGGAGAAGCCTCCCCAAGATCATGGGAGACTCTCTTCTTCAATTTGCACAAAGTTAAATATTTCCTGCAAGGCAGCTTGTTTCTTATGAGCAGGGAAATATTTTCTAGAGAAGTAATAGATCATATCCTGGGGACTACACACACAACAAGGAGCAAGAGTATTGTACCAAGATTTAGAATCACCCTTTAATGAGAACGGAAATAACTTGAGAATATAGTAATAGCGAATCTTCTCATCATGAACAAAAAGGGTAGCTATATCATTCAACTTAGTAAGATGTGCCACAACAGTTTCAGTTTCATAACCATGGCAAGGATCAGATTAAACCAAAGTTATTAACTCTGGGTCGACAGAGAATCCATAATCCTTATCAGCAATAACAATAGGTGAAGTAGCAAACTCAGGATCACATTTCATTTTAGCATTCAGAGATCTTTCTTTATACTTGCATAATAATTTCTCTAGATAATCTCTATCCTTACAAGCAAGAATATCTCTAGTTTCTTCCTCACTCATAGTATAACCTTCCGGTACCTTCGGCAATTCATACCTAGGAGGAATAGTTCTAGTAGGTGTTTCAGTAGTTTCAATTTCAAGTTCATCATCAGATTCAACAATATCATGTTGTCTTACTCTAGCAATTTGTTCATCAAGAAATTCACCTAGTGGCACATCATCAAGCAAGGTACTAACATCATCATGAGTAGCATTCATATCAGAAGTAGCATCATCAATAACTTGAGACATATCAGAATTAATAGCATGTTGTGGAGTTGCAAGTTTACTTATAATAGAAGGTGAATCTAAAGCAGAATTGGATGGCAGTTCCTTACCTCCCTCGTATTCGAGGGGAAAATCTTAGTCTTAGCATCCTTCAGATTCTTCACAGTGATACTGTGATAATAATCCCAAGTGACTCAACAAATATGGCTATGCTCCCCGGCAATGGTGCCAGAAAAAGGTCTTGATAACCCACAAGTATAGGGGATTACAACAGTTTTCGAGGGTAGAGTATTCAACCCAAATTTATAGATTCGACACAAGGGGAGCCAAAGAATATTTGAAGGTATTAGCAGCTAAGTTGTCAATTCAACCACACCTGGAGATTAATTATCTGCAGCAAAGTGATTAGTAGCATAGTAGTATGATAGTTTTGATGATAGCAGTAGTAGTAATGGTAACAGTAACAGTGATAGCAGTGTTATTGTAGCAGTAACGATAGCAGTATCAACAGTAGTAACTTGGCAAGAAAAATATATTATAAATTTGTAGGCATAGGATCGATGACTCGTTGGATGATATTCATCATGAGACAGTTATAACCTAGGGCGATACAGCACTAGATCCAGTTCATAAATATAATGTAGGCATGTATTCCGTAAATAGTCATACATGCTTATGGAAAGAACTTGCATGCCATCTTTTGTCCTACCCTCCCGTGACAGTGGGGTCCTATTGGAAACTAAGGGATATTAAGGCCTCTTTTTAATAGAGAACCGGAACAAAGCATTAACACACGATGAATACATGAACTCCTCAAACTACGACCATCACCGGGAGTGGTCCTGACTATTGTCACTCCGGGGTTGCCGGATCATAACACGTAGTTGGTGACTATAACTTGCAAGATCGGATCTAGAACATGGATATAATGGTGATAACATAAACGGTTCAGACTGAAATCATGGCACTGGGCCCAAAGTGACAAGCATTAAGCATGACAAAGTCATAGCAACATTAATCTCAGAACACACAACTAGGGAAAAGCCTATACACAGAATCTTACCAGCAGCGCTCCTCAAAATACCGCGCTACTGCTATTTAGCAGCAACGCGTTTCACCAAAACCCGCTGCTGACAGGAAAATAGCAGTAGCGCGTCCACCACAAACCGCGCTACTACTATAATTGCCATGACCTCGCCCCCCCGCTAGTTATAGCAGTAGCGCTCTGTACAGAACAGCGCTACTGCTATAGAAGTTAGCAGCAGTGCGCTTCTAGGAAAACCGCTACTTCTAAATCAGCCCACAAGTTTAGTCCCACCTCGCTCCGTGAACAGGGTGTTTACCACCTTAAATTTGTTATTTCTGAAACTACCACAACCAGTTGGTCTTCACTGAACTCTATGTGTAAAATTTGTGGCCGCAATATGAGTCCTCTCCGGTTCCTACCGGAGGGGACTCATATTGACAATTCAGATTGTACACAAAAAGATCATTGATGGCCAATGTATTTTTGCATTCATGTATTTTTTGTATAGTTACACTTAGCAGTAGCGGTTTATATGCAAAGCGCTACTGCTATTTAGATTAGCTGTAGCACGTTTTGGCAAACGCGCTACAACTATCCCTACCTTATCCCCACTCACACGACCGGCCCTCACTCACACTGATCTCACTCTCGCCCGCGTGCCGATAACCGTCGTCGTGCGTCGTCGCCGCCGCCGCCTTCGTCCATCCGCCGCCGAGGTACTCCCCTCCTTCCGTCCCTCCTCCCTCCTCCTCCCTCCTCCCTCCGCCTGCGGCCGCCCCTCCCTCCTCCGCTGCCGCCCTCCTCCCTCCGCCTGCGGCCGCCCCTCCTCCCTCCTCCGCCGGCAGCCCTCCTCCCACCGCCCTCGACCTCGCCGCCCCTAGCTACCTCTCCGTCGCCCCCACCCCCTGCCACTAGTTAGTACTAGATTTAGTAGTAGTAGATGTTAATTTAGGGTTCATAGCTAGTACCAGATGTTGCTTAGTTAGTACTAGATTTTTAGTAGTAGTAGTGGTAGTTGAACTACTTTAGTTGTAGTTGAACTAGTTTAGTAAGTAAATTAATAAACTAGTTGAACTAGTTGAATTAATAGAACTAATGTATTTTTAGTAAGATAATTAATATAACTAGTTGAACTACTTTATTTTTAGAAAGAACTAGTTTTTTTCTATTTATAGTAAGTTTATATTTAGTAAGAACTAGTTGAATTAATAAAACTAGTTGGACATGTCATATTTGTTGTTATTTTTTAGTTTAAGCAATTATTCGGGATGTATTAGTGATAACTTATATGGTTTCAGGTGACCACCGCCGTCCCGTCACCGACCCCCTCCGACATCCCCGCTGTCGTCCCAGTCACCGACCCCCTCCGACATCGAGGTGAGACCAGCCAAATATCCTTGTATATCTTGTGTTGTTGCTCAAATAGGATATGTGGTTGCCCAAGTGGCCGTTCATGTTCAGTTTACATCTCCGAGTGGCCTATGTTTTGCCGGAGTGTTGATTAATTTCCGTTCCGGCAAATTTCAGGCGCTCGGTATGTCCTTTTTTAGCAAAGGTCATGCCAAATTTTTTCGTGAATTCTGGCATGACTAGTGCTAGAATATGTACAAGTTTAATCTTTGAATTATGATTGTAGGAAATGTCGTACTCGGACGACGACAGTCTCCCGGGGGAGTGTAGCTGGTGCCACGACGATCGAGGTATGTGCGATAGGTTCGTTCGGCTGGACGAAGATCGGCGCTTCAGCATTAAGCTCGAGGAGACCTTCGATTGTGAAACGGTACGCAACAACGACAAGTATTTTTTTCGTAATTAAGCATGACTTCAACTATTTCAACGTCTAATTTTCATATTTTACAATTCGACTAGCTTATCCCATGCCATGCAAGACGCTATGTCTTGGAGAGGATGGGTTTTGAAGACCATGAAAATTTCGAAACAAAGAAAATACACCTAAGGACCCATCATGATATGGATTTTGAAGTAAATCTGTGCAATACTTAGAGCGTAACCCATTTTGGTTGCCAAAATTGGGAAGCACTTTGCAAAATGTATGGTTTTTATGAGGGTATGATTGTCACCATGGATCTTGGTGATTCTGACATCGAGCAAGACAATATGGACATTTGGGTCCTTGTTGATACACTTCTGATTGTACCGCTATGTGAGTTTCTCAAACATAGTTATTAACTAATTTATATTGTTTATTTCAAAATAGTTGATAGCTTATTTCCATTGACAGCTTATTTTGATTCTTCAAAGACTGTGCGGAAGATGGTAGATAAAACCCACTACACCGATGGCACCGAATTAACGTATAAGGAGAAAAATCATTTGATCGCATTTTGTACTCTTCTTGAGAATTACAATGACTATTATCGAACTCCTCCAAATTATGGTGAATACGTGCCACTAGTGCATGTGTTGAACCATGGTAACTTCTCTGGAGATACCCTGGTAAGATTTTTTACTATTACGACATGCGTGCATCTTTTGCATACTTCTAAAACTAGTACATCATTGCTAACTACGAAGTTATTATTATGTTTTTCAACAGAAACTCCCGATGGATTGTGTGCCTCATCTGATGTCTCTACATGGTCGCCTCTCAGTTCTGAACATACTGCCAGGTAAATCTACGGAGCTTACCTATGCATATCGGATTTCTAAAACCCATGAACACATGTTCATCAAAGAACTGAAGAAATGTATGGACATTCGCAAGGAGGTTCTTGGAAGTAACATTCAACGAAAGGCAAGAATTGGAGACAAGCTAATCTCCATTCTCCATAATGGAGAGTCAGGGGCTATCTTTTTTTTGCTATTTTACCTTAGAAAATGTAGTAGGTCTTAATCGAATGTAATAGGTCCTATGAGGTACAATATGTTTATTATGTGGTAATGTGTTAGAGTTGATAATGATGATCTTGAGGAGGTGTTATGTGATGTCAATGATGAAAACGATGATCTTGAGGAGGTGTTATATGACAATGATGTATTATGATGATAAGTTGTTAATGATATGATGATGATGATGATATTATTATATCATAGGGTGAAAGAACCACGGATTAGTTTCAAGTGGATGGACATCCACTTGAAACTAGTCCACGGTTCTTTCACCCCATGATGTAATAACTCATTATGATGTAAAAACAATCTCTAAATTCCTGTTGTATGAAAACTTGTGTAAAGGTGTATGAATACAACATGAAATAAAAAAGAAATAAAATACTAAATAATAGTGGTAGCGCGGGAAAGGAGAAGCGCTACTACTAATTACCAGTAGCACTGTTCTGAAGAAGCGTTACTACTAAGTCAATTTAGCAGTAGCGTGGGTCTAGGCGCACTATTGCTAAGCATTAGCTGTAGCGCCTTATCAGTAGCGCTCCTGCCCGCGCTACTGATAGGCCTAAAACCCGCTCTGCTGCTAGGCTTTTCCCTAGTAGTGACATAGTGGATACTAGGGATCAGGCCCTAACAAAACTAAATCGATTACATGATCTATCTCATCCAACTCCTCGCCGACCAGCGAGCCTATGAAGGAATTACTCACTCCCGGTGGGGAGCATCATGGAATTGGTGATGGATATGTGTTGGTGATGACGAAGATCGAAGATCCCCATCTCTGGAGCCCCAAACGGACTCTAGATCTGCCCTCCCGAGGAAGAACAGGGCTTGGCGGCGGCTCCGTCTCGTGAAACATGATAATTCTTTCTCCCTGATTTTTTTCTAGAAATATGGGATTTTATAGCGTCGGTTTGAGGGTCAGCGGGGCAACCAGGTGGGCAGCACCCACCTGGGCATGCCTGGGGGGGGGGGGCTGGTGCACCCTGGTGGGTTGTGCCCACCCAGGTGCCTCCCTCAGGTCCATCCTGGCTCCAAAAATTCTCTTATTTGATATAAAAAAATCCTCACAAAGTTTCGTTCCATTCCGAGAACTTTTATTTTTGCACAAAAATAACACCATGGTAGTTCTACTGAAAATAGCGTCAGTCCAGGGTTAGTTTCATTGAAATCATGCAAATTAGAGTCCAAAACAAGAGGAAAAGCGTTAGGAAAAGTAGATACGTTGGAGACGTATCATGCTCCTATTGATTTTAATGACGTTCCGTTGTCTACTTTGATTGAGCAAAATACTGATACCATAGATGTGAATTTTGTCTCGCGAGACAATTTCAATAACAATGCTTATAGAGGTAATTTGACTCCTAGGCCTTTTCCTAGTAATTCCTCTAATAACTATGGTAATTCCTATGGTAATCCAACCTATAATAACAATAGAAACACCTCTGATCTTGAGAGCAATATTAAAGAATTTATCAATATGCAAAAAGCTTTCAGCACTTCGATGGAAGAAAAGTTGAATAAAATTGATGATTTGTCTAGAAGTATTGATAGAATTTCTCATGATGTAGAAACTCTCAAGATAAAAAAATTTGTTCCTAAAGTTGAAGAATCAATTAAAGCTCTTTATGTTTCTATGGACGAAAGTAAAAGAACCGCTATGCTTAGAGCTAAAAGAGAATTTTTAGAAAGGGTGTTTTCTAGTGATTACTATCATAAAAGTGATGAAGATCTTAAAGTGATTGGTGTTTCTTCTAATGATTCTTTGTTTAGTAAAATTAAGATTGATGAAAAAGGGACTAGAGAAGAGTCAACTTTAGTTAGAAGGCGTCCCTATGGTTCGGAGGGTGAAAATCTTGTTGAAATATTTGATGAAAGTGGGTTTGAAGAGGTCAAGACTTTAACTAGTGATGTGCCCACTATTTTGGATTACAAAGACTTTAATTATGATAGTTGCTCTTTGGTTGATTGTATTTATTTGTTGCAATCCATGATAAATTCACCCCATGCTTATGAACAAAATAAAGCTTTTACTAAACATATTGTTGATGCTATGATGAAAGCTTTTGAAGAAAAGTTGGAATTAGAAGTTTCAATTCCTAGAAAATTGCATGATGAGTGGGAACCTACTATCAAAGTCAAGATTAAAATTATGAGTGTTTTGCTTTATGTGACTTGGGTGCTAGTGTTTCTACAATTCCGAAATCTTTATGTGATGTGCTTGGTCTTACCAATATTGAAGAATGCTCTTTAAATTTGCACATAGCGGATTCCACTATAAAAAAGACTATGGGAAGAATTAATGATGTTCTTATTCTTACAAATAGGAATTATGTGCCCATAGATTTTTATTGTTCTTGATATTGATTGCAATCTATCTTGTCCAATTATTCTTGGTAGACCGTTTTTGTGTACTATTCATGCCGTGACTGATATGAAAGAAGGCAATATTAAATTTCAATTTCCACTAACGAAGGGTAGGTAACACTTCCCTAGAACAAGAATTAGGCCACCATATGAATCAATCATGAGGGCATCTTATGGATCTATAACCAAAGATGACAACACTTAGATCCTACGTGTTATGCCTAGCTAGGGGCGTAAAACAATAGTGCTTGTTGGGAGGCAACCCAATGAATAAAATTTATTTTTACTTTTTTTTCTGTCTTGTGTGTTAGCACAATTATGCTACTATTATGCTTGTTTTTGTTTTTCTTTTAGTTAATGTTTGTGCCAAGCAAGGCCTTTGGGTTGATTTGGGTGAAAGTTGATTTGATCTTGCTGAAAAACAGAAACTTATGCACTCACGAAAATAGTTTTAATAAATCACATAAACATGCTTTTGAGTTGATTATTTTTGGAGAATATTAACATACAAATTACACAGGTTTTCCTAATTCCCAAGATTTTTGGAGTTACAGAATTATTCAAAATATTCAGATTGCTACAGACTATTCTGTTTTTGGCAGATTCTGTTTTCTTTGCATTGTGTGCTTGTTTTGACGATTCTATGGTTTTCTTTGATGATTTTTTGCCATAGAAAAGTTGGAATACAGTATATATAATGCAAAAACAAAATAAGAATAGGTTTGCAACAATACTTATAGTAGTGGTTTGCTTTCTTAAACTAACGGATCTCACGAAGGTTTTGTTGGAGTTTTGTGTGATTGAAGTTTTCAAGTTTTGGGTGATCTTACGATGGATGAAGGAATAAGTATTAGCAAAAGGCTAAGCTTGGGGATGCCCGAGGCACCCCAAGATAATATTCAAAGAAGTAGCAAGCAACTAAGCTTGGTGACGTGCCCGAGTGGCATCCCCGCTTTCTTCTAACAACCATCGGTATTTTACTTGAAACTATATTTTTATTCGTCGCATATTATGAGTTTTGCTTGGAGCGTCTTGTATCATATGAGTCTTTGCTTGTTTTAATTTGTGTTATAAGTGTTGAATCCTTGCTGAACACACCTTTTTGAGAGAGCCAAAAATTATGCTATGCTTGCTCCTATGCTTCACTTAAATTTTTAGAGCCATGGATTTGCTCTAGTGCTTCACTTATATCTTTTTGAGCACGGTGTGCTTTGTTAATTTTGAAGAAATGCTCTCATGTTTTACTTAGATTTATTTGGGAGTTAGTAAATTTTTAAGAAATTCTCTCTTTCTTCACTTAGATTATTTTGAGAGAAAGAAAAAAATTATGCTCATGTTCTTCACTTATATTTGTTTGAGCTTATCAAAAGCAACATATGAAAATAGTCCCAAAGTGATAGATATCCAAGGTGGATATAATAAAAACTTTCATGAAGATCTTTGGACAAAATAAACTTGATTCTTAGTAATGGTTTTGAGATATAATGATATGATATGTGAGTCATGTTGATGAGTAATTGTGCTTTAGTAAGAATATTGATGTTAAGGTTTGTGATTCCCTATGCAAGCGCAAAAGTCAATAGTTATGCAATGAAATTTATATCCTACTTATGGTGCATTATTCGGTGTTACTTATGCTTAATGCTTGGGTACGAGATTTTTTGTTTCTTGGTTGGTCGCTTCTCAATCTTTTTGCTAGCCTTCATTTTGCACTAAGTATGATCACTACTTGTGCATCCAAAACCCTTTAAATCAGTTTTGCCATATGAGTCCACTATATCTACCTATATGTGGTATTTTCATGCCGTTCTAAGCAAATTTGCATGTGCCATATCTAATTTTCAAAATAAATTTCTCTTTTGTGTGCTATACCGCTCGTGAGGCGGTGAAGGGTGACCAATATTTTCCATGCTAGATGTGTTATTCTCACGATGAGTGTTTATTCACTTGTCATTGCATGAGAGTATGGCAAAGGTATTAGGGATGCCGAGTCCCGAAATGAAAAAATGAATTTACTTTATGTTGTCAAATAAGAAATTCCTTGGTTCGACCTAGAGTACACCCGTGCTCGTGTCGGGTTTCGTCCCAAGGTCGCCGTCGCTCAGATGTGCGTGCGCAATCACGTCCTCGTCTACCACTACTACCTGGCCACAATGCCTTGCGAGCATTTCGCCAGGTTGTTGATAGCCCCCACTACATGTTCTCTATGGTGGACATCACCAATGATATAAAGGTGCTCAAGAATTCAGGCATCGCCTGCCAGAATCTTGTCGACATTCAGGGCCAATACAAGATCTAGGGCAGCAAGGAGCATGAGAAGGACTCACTGGTTCACCTCGCCGAGGCCATCATCGAACCATACTATAGAGACATAAAGGATTCCTGCAACAAGGACAAGCGTGCCTGGCACTCGGCCTGGATGGAGAAACTCGACAAAGCTCACGTCGTGTACGCGGCCAAGGAGGCATACATGAGCTACGAGATGTACAGGCGGATTGTTGACATGAGGAAGTACCTCCTTTCCCAAAACGGCCAGGGATCCAGTCAAAAGCAGAGCAATGGCAAGTGTCATCGCAACAAGATGTAGATGATTAGATGCTCGTTTCTCCTAGTTTGTATGCACGTAGTTGCTTACTTTGGTGTGTGGAAATGTTATGCGTGTAATCACTTAAGTAATTGTATGCTTAATTTGGTTATGCAATGATGTTCTTATAAGTATATATGTTGATCTTATGTAGACTGAACAAATCACATCGCACACAGACTAAACAATGGAACCCGTCAGTGATGATTTCATCAATCACTCACAATTGTATACCAGCAATCGTTTGCTCATAGCACACACGACTTATGAAGAGGAATCGTCTGTGTTGTTATCGGTCTTCCCACACATTTTCGATTATATACTTGTTTGTCGCGTATAATGCACATCTTGTTAAGTTGAACCATTTCTGTTCTCTTAGCTCAACGCAAACAGTTCATCCGAGTGAACTATATGGCGTATATCGCACACACCTTCATCTGGTTGACTGTTTCTTTTGTGTTGCCTAATCACAAATAGTTTATCCGAGTGAACTGTATGTCGTATATCGCACACACCTTCATCTGGCTTCCCATTTCTATTGTTCCGCCTCATCACAAACAGTTCATTGGGGTGAACTGTATGACGTATATCACACACACCTTGATCTGGCTACCCGTTTCTGTTGTTCTATCTCATTGCAAACAGTTCATATGGATCAACCGTATGCCCCGCATCGCACGCGCAACTAAAATCTAAATCGTGTTTGATGTAGCCACCATCGCAAACGTTTTGCATCTTCATTGACGGTTTTTTTTACATCATTGTTTGCGATTAATGCATCGCACACAGTTTCATCGAAGGGTCTCTGGTTGTATTGTCGCGTTAGAGGGATCCTATAGTGGTGATCATCAAGTTTCTTAGACCAATTCTTTCGGTACCTATTGAAAGTTTTTTGTAATACTAACTTTATTTCTCTATTGCTAAGTTCAACTTGTCCACTGGATTGAGGGTGATAAGGAGATGCAATTCTATGGTTGACATCATATTTAGCAAGCAATTTACGGAAAGCACCATGAATAAAATGTGAACCATCATCAGTCATTAAATATCTAAGGACTCCAAACCTAGGGAAAATAACTTCTTTAAGCATTTTAATGGAGGTGTTATGATCAGCACTACTAGTTGGAACAACTTCTACCCACTTAATGACATAATCAACAGCAACCAAAATGGTGTATACCCATTAGAGGAAGGAAAAGGTCCCATATAATCAAAGCCCCAAACATCAAATGGTTCAATAACATATGAATAATTCATAGCCATTTCCCAACGTCTACTAATATTACCAATTCTTTGACATTCATCACAAGATAAAACAAACTTACGGGCATCCTTGAAGAGAGTAGGCCAATAAAAACCAGATTGTAATACCTTGGGTGCGATTCTGTCTCCCGCATGATGCCCTCCGTAGGCCTCGGAGTGACATTTCTGTAGGATTTGTTCCTATTCATGCTCAGGTATACAATGTCTAATAATACCATCAACTCCATCTTTATAAAGATGTGGGTCATCTCAAAAGTAATGTCGTAAAGCATAGAATAATTTTTATTTTGTTGGTGTGTCAAACTAGGTGGTATAAATTTAGCAACAATATAATTAGCATAGTCAGCATATGAAGGAGTATTATGAGAAGTGTTTATGACAGCTAGCTATTCATCAGGAAACTATCATCAATAGGTAGTGGGTCATCCAGAATATTTTCTAACCTAGACAAGTTGTCGGATCCCTTCCTATCAGTGATGTGTAAGTCAAATCCTTGTAGCAAAAGAACCCACCTAATGAGTCTAGGTTTAGCATCTTTCTTTTCCATAAGGTATTTAATAGCAGCATGATCAATGTGAACAATTACTTTAGAGTCAACTATATAAGATCTGAATTTATCACAAGCAAAAATGCTAAAAATTCTTTTTCAGTGGTGGCATAATTTCTTTGGGCACTGTCTAGAGTTTTACAAGCATAGTGAATAACATTTAATTTCTTATCAAGTCTTTGTACTAGAACAACACCAACAACATTATCACTAGCATCACACATGATTTCAAAAGGCAAGTTACAATCAGGTGGTTGAACAATAGGTGTAGAAGTTAAGGCTTTCTTAAGCGTTTCAAAGGCATCTACACAATCATCATCAAAAACAAATGGAACATCCTTTTGTAAAACATTAGTAGGAGGCTTAGAAATTTTAGAGAAGTCTTTAATAAACCTCCTATAGAAACCAACATGACCAAGGAAACTATGGATACCTTTAATATCTTTAGGACACGTCATTTTCTCTATTGCATCAACTTTAGCTTTATCCACCTCAATACATCGCTCAGAAATTTGTGACCTAAGACAATACCTTCATTCACCATAAAGTGGCACTTCTCCCAATTCAAGACAAGATTAGTTTGCTCACGTCTCTGCAAAACTCAGTCAAGGTTGCTTAAGCAATCATCAAAAGAAGTTCTGTAAATAGACAAAATCATCCATGAAAACCTCAACAATCTTTTCACAAAAGTCAGAGAATATAGCAATCATACATCTTTGAAAGGTAGCAAGTGCATTACATAAACCAAAAGGCATATGTCTATAAGTTCCAAAAGGACAAGTAAAGGTGGTTTTCTCTTGATCAGGTTGTGATACATGTATTTGAGAGAAACCAGAATACCCATCAAGAAAGCAAAAGTGTGTGTGCTTAGATAATCTTTCTAACATTTGATCAATGAAAGGCAATGATCTTTCCTAGTGGCTTTATTTAATTTTCTGAAATCAATTACCATTCTATATCCAGTCACCACTCTTTATTGAGTGAGTTCATTTTCATTATTGGGAACAAGTAATACCTCCTTTCTTAGGGACACAATGAACGGGACTTACCCATCTACTATCATCTATGGGATAGATTATACCTGCTTCCAGAAGCTTTAATATTACAGCTTTTACCACTTCTTTCATTTTGGGATTTAATCGTCATTGATGATCAAAAACTGGTTTAGCATCGGGTTCGATATTGATCTTGTGCTGACAGAGAGTGGGACTAATGCCCTTAAGATCATCAAGAGTATATCCAATAGCAGCACGGTGCTTCCTCAAAGTTTTCAATAATCTTTTCTCTTCATGCTTTGTAAGGTTAGCACTAATAATAACAGGATATATCTTCTTTTCATCTAGATAAGCATATTTAAGAGTAGCATGTAATTGTTTCAATTCAAACACGGGATCACCTTTAGGTGGAGGAGGACCTCCTAGAGTTTCAACATGCAAATTATGTTTAAGGATAGGTTGTTGCTCAACGAGTATTTTGTCTATTTCATTTCTTTCATGCAAGTGCATATCATTTTCATGGTCAAGCAAATATTGTTCTAGTGGATTAGTAGGAGGTACAACAATAGAGCAAGACAAATTACTTCATCCTTACATGGCAATTCTTTATTACGATGTTGCCTAGGAAACTTAGAGAAATTAAACTCATGAGACACATCACCAAAATTAACACTGACAGTTTCTCTCTTGCAATCTATCTTAGCATTAACAGTGTTCAAGAAAGGTCAGATAATGGTACAAAAGTCATCTTGTGGGGAACCAAGAACTAGAAAATCAGTAGGGTATTTTATTTTCCCACACAAGACTTCAACATCTCTAACAATCCCAAGCGGTGTCATAGTATCTCTATTAGCAAGGTTGATAGTAACATCAATGTCTTCTATTTTAGTGGGTGCTATATCATTCATAATTTCTTGGTAAAGAGTAAAAGGAATAGCACTGACACTAGCACCCATATCACATAAACCATGGTAACAATGATCTAGTATTTTAACAGAGACAACAGGCATGCCAACAACTAGCCTATTTTTATCTTTAGTGTCTGGTTTAGCAATTCTAGCAGCTTCATCACAAAAATAAATAACATGCCCATCAATATTATCAACTAAGAGATCTTTAACCATAGAAATACTAGGTTCTACTTTAATTTGTTCAGAAGGTTTAGGTGCTCTAATATTACTTTTGCGAACCATAGCTGAAACCTTAGCATGTTCCTTTATCCTAACAGGGAAAGGTGGTTTTTCAATATAAGCAGTGGCACAACTGGGTCAACATTGTAAATGATAGTTTCATCTTTAACCATAGCTTGTTATTTAACCTCTTCTTTAATTGGGGGATGATATTTATACCACTTCTCCTTAAGGAGCTCAATATGAGTAGCAAATGATTCACAAAAAGAGGCTACTATCTCAGAATCAAGTCCATACTTAGCGCTAAACTTATGAAAAACATCGGTATCCATAAAAGATTTAACACAATCAAACTCAAGCTTTATATCTGAATCTTTACCTTCGTCGAGTCTCGAATCTTCAGGGATGCGTTTAATTCTTTCTAAAAGATCCAGCCTGAATTCAGTAGTCTTCTTCATAAAAGAACCAGTATAAGAAGTATCGAGCATGGATTGATCATTACGAGAAAGTCGAGCATAAAAATTCCGAATAATAATTTCTCTCGAGAGCTCATGACTGGGGCATGAATATAACATTGACTTAAGCCTCCCCCAAGCTAGAGCGATACTTTCTCCTTCACGAGGCCAAAAATTATATATATAATTCCGATCACGATGAACTAGATGCATAGGACATTTTTTGGGTGAAATTCCAATTTCAATCGATTCCAATCCCAAGCTCCAATATCATCACATAGCCTATACCACGTCAATGCTTTTCTACCCAAAGATAAAGGGAAAAACTTCTTCTTAACTTCATCTCCGGGCAATCATGCAAGCTTAAACAATCCACAAATTTCATCCACATATATAAGGTGCAAGTCAGGATGTTTCGTTCCATCTCCTGCATAAGGATTAGCTAGCAGTTTTTCTATCATACCCGAAGGAATTTCATAACCAATATTTTTAGTAGGTTCAATAGGTTGAGGTGCAAATATTTGTGTTTTCGTTCGAGGTGAAGATACCCCGAACAAACCCCTCAAAGGATTGTTTTCCATAGTAGAAAGTAACAATAAATTTCAGCACATAATATAAATGTTTCCTTACCGGTTTCCACTTACCAAGAGAGCTTGACTCCCCGGCAACGGCGCCAGAAAAGAGTTTTGATGATCCACAAGTATAGGGGATCAATCATAGTCCTTTCAATAAGTAAAAGTGTCAAACCCTATGAGGAGCAGAAGGAAATGGCAAGCGGTTTTTAGCAAGGTAATTTCTGCAAGCACTGAAATTGTAGGTAACAGATAGTTTGATAGCAAGATAATTTGTAACGAGCAAGTAACAGTAATGGTAAGAAAAATGCAGCAAGGTATCCCAATCCTTTTGTGGAAAAGTTAGGCTGGAAAGGTCTCTTATAATAAGTAAAACGGTCTTGAGAGCACACAAAAGTTTCATCTAGTCACTTTTATCATGTTGGTTTGATTCGTATTCGCTACTTTGATAATATGGTATGTGGGTGGACCGGTGCTTGGGTGTTGTTCTTACTTGAACAAGCCTCCCACTTATGATTAACCCCCTCGCAAGCATCCGCAACTAATAAAGAATAATTAAGATATCAATCTAACCATAGCATTAAACCATGTGGATCCAAATCAGCCCCTTACGAAATAGCGCATAAACTAGGGTTTAAGCTTCTGTCACTCTAGCAACCCATCATCTAATAACTACTCCACATCACATTCCCTTAGGCCCAAAGAAGGTGAAGTGTCATGTAGTCGACGTTCACATAACACCATTAAGGGAATCACAACATACATTCCATCAAAATATCAAACGAATATCAAATTCACATGATTACTTGCAATATGACTTCTCTCGAGTCCTCAAGAACAAAAGTAACTACTCACACACCATATTCATGCTCAAGATCATAGGAGTAATGAATATCATAATGGATCTGAACATATAATCTTCCACCAAATAAACCGGCTAGCATCAACTACAAGATATAATCAACACTACTAGTCACCCACAGGTATCAATCTACGGTTTTGATACAAAGATTGAACACAAGAGATGAACTAGGGTTTGAGATGAGATGGTTCTATTGAGGGTGTTGATGAATATTGGCGTCCCAAAGATGAGAGGGTTGTTGGTGATGATGATGGCTTCGATTTCCCCCTCCCGGAGGGAAGTTCCCCCGACAGAATCACTCCACTGGAGGGCAAAAGTGCTCCTGCCCAAGTTCCGCCTCGAGACGGTGGCGCTCCATCCCGAAAGTCCTCTCCTTATTTAGTTTTCTAGGTCAAAAGACCTTATGTACCAGAAGATGGGCACCGAAGGTGGGCCGAGGAGCCACTACCCACCAGCGCCCTGGTGCCTTGTGGGCACATGGCTACCCTCCTCTGGTAGTTCTTCTCTCCAATATTTATTATATATTCCAAAATAATTCTCCGTAAAATTTCAGCTCACTTGGAGATGTGCATAATAGGCATCTCTGACATAGCTTTTTTAGGTCCAGAATTCCAGCTGTCGGTATTCTCCCTCTTTGTGTAAACCTTGCATATTATGAGAGAAAAGGCATTAGAATTACTCCGGAAAGTGTTATAAAGCATAAAAACACTATAAATAACAGTAGGAAAACATGATGCAAAATGGATGTATCAATATCACACACATCTTGTTAAACTGAACTGTTTCTATTATGTTCCCTAATCGAACACAATTCCTCCAAGTGAATCGTATGCCGTATATCGCACACACCTTGATCTGGCTTAACATTTCTGTTGCATTCCCTAGTAGCAAACAGTTCATCCGAGCAAACTGTATGCCATATATCGCAAACACCTTGATATAGCTGCCCGTTTCTGTTGTTCTGTCTCATCACAAACAGTTCATATAGATTAACTGTATGTCATGCATCGCACACGTAATTATAATATGAACTGTGTTTGATGTATCTGCCGTCGCAAATGTTTTGCATCTTTTTTGCTGGTTTTTTACATCACCATTTGCGATTAATGCGTTGCACACAGTTTCGTTGAAGGGTCTCTAATTGTAGTGTTGCGTTAGCAGCATCCTGCAGTAGTGATGCAAAGCAATATGACAACGGATGCTCAAGTCATGTGAATAGTAACGATGGAAGTTGCATGACAATATACTCGGAATGGCCATGAGCCATGGTAGGTAGGTATCATGGCCATTTTGAGGATATGGGGTGTTTTATGTGTAGGAGAACAAGAGAAGGTCCTCCCATGGGTTTGGATGTACCTGTGGAGTATGCGCTAAGTCTCATTGTGACACTGGGCAATGCACGGTGCTATAGAGGCTAGCAAAATAAGATGAAACGAAAGTGCAAAGGCTTCGAACTCACATTAGTCATAAATAACTCAAACACTACACAAAAGCATCGTTGTGTCATATTGCATAAGACTCAAAGGCTAAGTACACCAAGGGGATAGTCTGGCGGGGATTAACCCCATTGCGCGTCCCGAATCAGCCAAAGATGTTGGGTTCATTATCAAAAAGCCTCTATAATTACTCAACCTCTACTCCAGTCACCACTAGAGTCCCCAACTTAAGTTATTAGGTGAAAGAAAGGCAAAAGTTCAAAGTACTCCTTTATTGGTTTTAGATAAAAGAACATGGCAATGTATTTCAGAGGATCACAAGATTTCATCATGCTAGGTGAAACTAAAGCAAAACAAGCATGTCAAAACAGTGAAATACACGATTGCACGAAAACCCTATGATAATGAACATTGCATAAGACCCTACTCATGCAAACATAACCTCCCCAAGCTTAGAACTTTGCAATACCAAACTCGAGAAAATTACGAAAGAAAAGAGAAAATGCAGTTTTAAAGTAGAGTGCAAGAAGTGGTTACCTCCCCAAGCTTAAGTTAAATCAAGGCTTAGACACTTTTACCGTGGAGGTTTTTCACATAACCTCTCCTTTATTGGACAAGAACCTTGCTTCATAGATTTCCTTGTTGTAGTCCGGTGGTTGTCCTCCAATAGAACCTGCTGAAAACAAACTAAAAGGGAAACATAATATTTTTGTGCTTTTTGAAGTTTTTCATTTTGTTTGTAGCACAAGGGATTAGCAACACAATTGGTAAAAAAAATATTTTCCTCATAAAGATCAGTTCATCTACCTAAGCACCTCGCTTAAGTCAATGAACTAAGTCTAAGAGTCTGCAGTGCTCCTAGATTATAAGTGAAGTGCAGGAGAGACAAAATTTATAACACGAGTGTGCTACCCCTAAGTGCCTATTTTAAAAGAGGGTTCTCACTTAAGGTGAGACACTCACTACTAAACAACTTTTATTTGAGCAAGGCTCAAATTATAAAACATTACGAGACATTCAGAGTTAAAACTTATCGAATAGAAGCAACCAAGTGGCTTGTGTGGATCTTCATACATTTGGCACCATACCATACACATCACCACATAAGGTTCAAGTCCCTACGAAAATAGCACACAAAATAAAAAAGCATTGACTCAGTATACGAGCGGAGTTTGTATACCCAATTAGAAAATAAAATTAAAAAAAGCATAGGTAGCTAAAGATTTCTTGGTCAAGGAGCTTCTAAGGTAATCAAATAAAAGAATGATACGTCTCCAACATATCTATAATTTTTGGTTGTTCCATGCTATTATAGTATAGATCGTGGATGTTTTAGATGCAATTATATGCTATTTTATATCATTTCTAAGACTAACCTAGTGTCAAGTGCCAGTTGCTATTTTTGCCTGTTTTTGGTATTCCAGGAAATCAGTACCAAACATAGTCCAAATGCTATGAAACTTTTTGGTGATTTTTTTTCTGGACAAGAGAGACCTTGGAAGCTTCGGGGGACCACAATGCAAACAAGGAGACAACAAGGCGACAAGGTGCATCTAGGGGGGTAAGCATGCCCTGATGCCTTGTGGGCCCCTCATGGCTCCGTCTGACCTAATTACACTTCCATAAATTCTGAAATATTGAGAAACCAACAGAGGGCCACCAAAAATACTTTTTCCGTTGCCATAAGTCTTTGTTCTTTCGCGATCCCATCTGGAGGCCTTTTTCGGTACTCTGTCGGAGGTGGAATCGATCACGGAGGGATTATACATCATCCTTGTTGCCCTACCGATGATGTGTGAGTAGTTCACCATAGACCTACGGGTTCATAGCTAGTGGCTAGATGGCTTCTTATCTCTCTTTGATCTTCAATACCACGTTCTCCTCGATCTTCTTGGAGTTCTATCCGATGTAATTTTCTTTTGCGGTGTGTTTGTTGGGATCCTATGAATTGTGGGTTTGTGATCATATTATTCATGAATATTAATTGAGTCTTCTCTTAACCTTTATTATGCATGATTTTTATAGCTTTGTATTTCTCTCCAATCTATCCGTTTGTTTGACCAACTAGATTGATTTTTCTTGCAATGGGAGAGGTGCTTTGTGATGGGTTCAATCTTGCGGTGCTCTATATCCCAGTGACAAAGTAGGGGACAAGACACGTATTTGTATTGTTTCCATTAAGGGGAAAACATGGTTTATTCATATTGATTGGATTTACTTTGTCTACATCATGTCATCTTGCTTAAGGCATTACTCTGTATTATACTTAATACCATAGATGCATGTTGGATAGCGGTCGATGGGTGGAGTAATAGTAGTAGATGCAGGCAGGAACCGGTCTACTTGTCTCCAACATGATACCTATATACATGATCATTGCCTTGAATATCGCCATAACTATGTGCTTTTCTATCAATTGCCCAACAGTAATTTGTTCACCCACCGTATGCTATGTGTTCTAGAGAGAAGCTATGCGGCCCGGGTCTAATTTTATCATATATAAAAACACAAAAATGCCTTGTTGCAATTTTATTTCTTTTATTTTGGTTTGTATTTATTTTATCTATCTACCACTATGAGATTTAAATCCTTGCAAATAACCTCCAAGGGGATTGACAACCCTCTTGTTCCCGTTGGGTGCAAGTATTTGCTTTTGTGTGTGTAGGTGCTGCTAACGAGGTTCTATGTGGTTCTCCTACTGGTTTATTAACCTTGGTTCTTAACTGAGGGAAATACTTATCTCTATTGTACTGCATCATCCTCTCGTCTTCGAGGAAATCCCAACGCAGCTCAAAGTAGTAGGAAGAATTTCTTGCGCCGTTGTCAGGGAGACATCACCAAAACCTATCATGTACCTTCGCATAAAATATCATATACTTGCTTTTATTTTCATTTTCAACTTTATTTGCATTTGCCTCTCGTTTTCATCTCCCCCACTTCTAAAACAATTTTACAAAAAACACAAAAATGTTTTCTATGCTAGTTTGTTTGATCTGCCATTATGGCCAGTTCTTTACTTGTTGCTTGTACCCCTCGAGAATGAAGTACTAAATTTTAAACAACGAGGAGGTGAAAGTTTAAAATATGCATGACATAGGATTTGCGATGCGCAGAATAGATCAACTCGTAAACAATCTACTTCTATTCTTCTTCACAATTTTTAAGTGGGTGTTACTACTTGGTTTGGATTTGTGATAGACACTATTACTGGAGGGAGTTTCTTGAGTAGTCACCCTATGGATGCTTTCAATGCTATGGGAAATTTAGTGGGATCACCCCCTATTACTATTAATGAAGCGACATTGACTTTGGAACATGTTATGCAAAGGCTAGAAACGATTAAGAATAAAATGCCTACTATATAACATATTGAAATTCTAGATCAGAAGATCCATAATCATATCACCCAATTTGTATCAAACGTGGGAACTATTTTGAAAGTGCTAAAAGAGAAGGAACCGGTAATTAATGAGAGGATAGAACAAAGTCCCGCTAGAATTAATACGTTGGAAGAAGTTATTAATAATTTGGGTTCCGCCTTTTCTTCCTTTAGAACTATTGAAAGGACTCCTCCTAATAAGAATTGCAAGTTTATGTATGTTCCTAAGAATAAGGGTACCACTTGTCGCAATGGAAGTGAAGATCTTAAAATGATTAGTACACCCTGACTTTATTGATTTAATAAAGGAACCTATCTATGAAAATAAATTCCTCACTTCGTCCCTAGGAGTGTGATCGTTAAAAACATATATGCCAAGACTCCTAGGAATAATGGTTGTGTAATTGAGGAGATGTAAACCAAAGATGATAATACTTGCAACAATGCCTTACGCCTAGCTAGGGGCGTAAAACAATAGGGTTTGTTGGGAGGCAACCAAATAGTTATATTATTTACCCTTTTTCTTTTCTATTTTGAGTGTTCACACAATTATGCTACTGTTATAATTGTGTTTTTATGTTTTAGTTAGTGTTGGTGGCAAGTAAAGCCTTTGGGATGATTTGGTTGATAGTTGACTTGATTCTATGAAAAAACAGAAACTTTTGCTCAGTCCAGGAATTTCTAAAAACCACTAGAACATGCTTTTGATCTGAATTTTTTACACATGATTGATATACAAATTGCCCACACTGTCCTAAGTTTTCAGAATTTTTAGATTTATAGAAGTATGGTCATTATTCAGATCTTTACGGACTATTCTGTTTTCGTTGCATCGGTTGCTTGTTTTGATAAATCTATGGATCATATCGGGGGGTATAAGTCATGGAGAAATTAGAATAAAGTAGGTATTATGCAATAATAAAATATGAATGGGTTCATAACAGTACCTAAAGTCTATGATTTGCTTGCTATACTAGCGGATCTCACGAGGTTTCTGTTGAGTTTTGTGTGCTGAAGCATCATGGTGGATGAAGGAATATGGAGCGGCAACAGCCTAAGCTTGGGGATTCCCAAGGCACCCCAAGGTAATACTAAGGGATACCCAAGTGCCCAAGCTTGGGGATGCCCTAGAGGGCATCCCCTTTTTCGTCTACAAACCATCGGTAAATTATTTGGAGCTATATTTTTAGTCATCACATTGTAACATCCCAAATTTCCTATTTGGCATGTTATACATAGGTCATCCATGCATATCATATTTATTGCTTTTTTGTTTGCAATCCTCGAAATCCTAACCAACTCAAGGACCCGCGGAGAGAGTTGGGGATTTTTCGAATTTCATATTTGATTTTTATCTAATATTGGAGACGAGGATTTTTGATTTTAATTATTTTTCTCTCTTGAAAATATTTCATTTTAATAAATAAATGAGGGGAGATAATATGACTTCTCCAAGATAATTGAAATATCGGAGGAAAAACGTTAAAATCATTATTTGGTTTTTATTTGATTTTATTTGCCCTAGAAAAATTTGCATGTTTTAAAAATTGCATTTTAGGGGCCAAGAAAAGTTCATCTCTTTCTAAATATTCCATTTAGACGGAGAAAACTTGTTTTGGAATTTTTAGATTTTTATTTATTTTCCTAGGATTTTTCTAAGTTGGCGGAACGTTTTAAAAAAAAAAGAACCCGCGCCCGACCGGGCCAAGGGCCCAGCCAGGCCGGCCCGCCTCGCCGCCGCCTCCCCGCGTGCGCCCCGTGCGCCGCACGGATGCCGAGGGGAGTCCGAGCCGGACTCCTCCCCGGGCGCCCCCTTCCCCAAGCCGGAGCCGCCCCCCTCCTTAAATACCGCCACCCGCCACCACCGCCGCCGCCTCCCGCGCCCGCCGAGTCGCGCCCGAGCCGAGCCGCCGCCGCCCGCGCCCTGCCCGAGGCGCCGCCGCCGCCTCCCGCGCCACCCCGCCTCTCGCCGAGCCCCCCCCCCCCCCCCCCGGAGCCGCCCGCCCCGCCGGACGACCTCGCCGGAGGTAGCCACCCCGCCGCCGGTTTTTTTTAATAAAATCCCTTCGTTTTTTTTTTGAGAAAATCGTAGTTCATTTTTTTTAATTTAGATCGGTTTTATTCTTCGGTTTATCTACTTAGCAGGCGTTCACTCGTTCATTCGTTTTAACGAACGTGTTCATCGTTTAGTTTCTGCTAACGAACGTTCGTTCGTTTAGCCGTTCGTCGTTTTTCTTTTTATCGGATTTATTCCGCGATTATTCTGATCGCGATTTCTGATACGATGTTCGCACCTATTTATCTTTTTGCTCGTTTATCAAAATCAGGCGATTCAAGCGCCTGGAGTTTCATCTCGAAACCCTCTTTCCGAATAATCAATTCAAACAAGTTTTTGTCTTTGTAAAATTTGTCCCTAGTTCAGATTAGTAAACGGATCTTATTTCTTTCGCCGTTTGAGTTTCGTTGTTCTGTTTGATTTGATTCTTTTGGTGAACCGGAGTTCTTAAGTTGAACTTCTGGTCAAACTCTTTTATTGGAGTTTTACTTGTGCATATTTGCTAGTTGCTTATGTATGTTATTGTTTGTTTGCGATAGAATTCCCGGAGTGGGAAGCGTGTTGCTACGAGTCTCTAGGATTCACGGATCGTCAGCAAGGCAAGTAACACATTGATCATACTCTTTCCATACCCAGTTTTCATTGCATTAGTTCAATCCTCAAACATTGCATGATTAGGATGTCTTTAACTTGTGGGTTGGGAAGTAGTTGCTGAGGTAGAACCTATTGCCCTGTTTATTATCAAACCCTTGGGAGTTACTTCTATGCGTTGCATATATTGCCATGATATGCTCGTAGACGTGGTTTGGGTTTTAGTGTTTCCATGACAGATGTGAGATTGTTTACTTAATGGTTCAACTTAAGGTGGCAACTTTAATACACATCTGGGTGGATTGAGGCACCTGGGGTATCCAGTGATTGCCTATTTTTTTTGGAAATCCCGGGGTTACCGTGTGATCTTCCTATGGACCGCCACCCAGGCTCAAAGGGAACTGAGTTTATTCATGCTAGAAACTTCCGTGTGCAGCCACAAGCTATTATGGGCTCTATCATAGTTGAGTAAGTTACATGAAGCTCTTGAAGAGGTAGATCAGCAGGTAGTGGGTTTTGTAGGTTTGGTATGGTCTACCCGGAGTAGAGAGTTAATGTTTCTGAAAGACTGTGTCTCGGTCATCCGTTTCTCAAACACCATGTAGTGTGAGAAATCCAACGGAGGCGATCGAGTCTTGTGGGGAAAAGTGTGCAAACCTCTGCAGAGTGTACAATCTAATCATGGTTAGCTGTGTCCCCGGTATGGACAATTCTGAGTATCTAGTACTTGAGTATTCACATGTATCTCATCACTCTAAATTAATATTGCTGGGATGTTAATTATCTTAATTGGGATTGAGTTGGGGTTATACCTTCTCAATGATATTTTAACCACCATGATAGTTAAATTAAAATATATTCCTTTGTTGTAGGGAAAAATTGGCTTTTCGCAAAAACTGTAACCATAGAGCTTTCCACCAGCCAAATATGCATGTAGTGGTAGCATTATTCTGTTATTGCTCTTTTGTGTTACATTGCCAGCATATTCCATGTGCTGACCCGTTCTCGGGCTGCAACGAATTATGTTGCAGACTTTTCAGACGAGGAGTAAGGTTCGATAGGTCGTTGCCGTGCAGCTCAGCTATGCCGTTGGTGTTGATGGACTCACTTTATCTTCCAAGCCTTCCGCTGTTATTGTATTATATGGCCTTAAGCCATATTATTGTAATAAGTTCTCTTTTGAGACATTCGATGTAATAAGTGTGTGATTGCTACTTTGTTATAAATCCTTCGAGTACTGTGTGTGTCAACATTACCGATCCAGGGATGACACGGAAGCACAGAGACTTGACCATCTGAGGTCGGGTCGCTACAGGATGGTATCAAAGCACACGCTGAGTGTAGGGCACGACCACTAAGATAAACCATAGGTCACTCTTCTCTACTCATTTCTGGCTCCTCTCCATTTTCCACTCTTTAGGATGAAGGAGATGAAGAACAAGTTTGCACAACCGGATGAAGACACACCTTTTGGACGCCACTTGAAGGAAGTCACTAGGTACTTGAATATTGGAATACCAAGCTTCACCGGGACGTACAACGCCATTTTACCAGAAGAAGAGCGCTGGATGATTCAAGTATGAGTTCCAGGAAGGACGATCTCGCCAACTTCCAAACCCATAGAGTTTTCTTTCGAAGCACCCACTTGGAGCCTTGTCAAGAGTATGGCAGCTCATATTACCATGGGACGCATTGGAGAAGTCTACAACAGGGAGCTTAAAGACACCACATATCAAATATGTGGGCGCCGAGATGAACAATGGGAGATGATCAACACCAGGAAGGATGGATCTGTCGCAGCTTTTATCCAGGAGCTAAACCAGCACATTCGACGTCAGGAGAACCAGATGTGCGCAGACATGATGGAGATGAAGAAGGCGAAAACTAGGATCATCGAGCTGGAGGAAGAACTCAAGTTTACATGCGATGGATATGGGGAGGAAATCAAGACCGTACTGGAAAAGAATGACGACCTAGTCAAGAAGATTGGAGTCTTCATGGGAGGACCAGCCCCGGGAGAAGAGGAAGAAGATCCCACTTGTCCGGACAACTACATCATCATCGACGACACTGATTCAGATCCAAGTGATGATGACTACGAAGATGAAGCTGGAGCAGACATCATGGAGTCTTCCACCGATCAAAAATTTTAGATGACCACCATATAATAGTAGTATTCCCCCATGTAACTAGTAGTAGTTGAGCACTTTTGCGATAGTCCTAGACCGTTTTGTATGCCCTTGCTTGATTGATTGAATGAATGTTTGTTTGCCTCATATGCATATGGGTAGTGTTTCTCCCCTAGATCTTTTTCTACTCTAATCTCTTCCATCTAAACCCTCAGATGCCTCCAAGAAGAGACCCCAATTTTGTTTTTCAGCCAGAGATCACCCAGTTGATCCAGCAGCAGAATGCCTTGATGCAATTGCTAGTTCAGAACCAGGGCAATGCCAACAACAACAATGCCAACAACAAACCGCTGCCAGTGGATAATCTAGCCCGTTTCTTAAGGTTACAGCCCCCGGTGTTTTCCAGTAGCACCGAGCCTATAGTTGCAGATGATTGGCTAAGCCGTATTGGAAGGGAGTTAATCACCATAGGGTGCACAGATGTTGAGAAGGTGCGTTTTGCCGCACACCAACTGGACGGACCTGCAGCAGCATGGTGGGAGAATTTCACAGCCACCTATCCTATCGACACTGACACATGGGCCCAGTTTCAGCAGGCTTTTCGTACTGCCTATGTCTCGACTGGAGCTATGCAGATGAAGAAGCGTGAGTTTCGCAATTTACGCCAGGGGAACCGTATTGTTGGCCAGTACGTGGATGAGTTTAGCAAGTTATCACGCTATGCCCCTGATGATGTGGCCACAGATGCCGCGAAGCAGGAGAAGTTTATGGAAGGGCTGAATGATGAGATGAGTATGCAGTTGATGGTGGCAACTTTCAACAACTACCAGGAGTTGGTAGATAAGGCTCTAATGATTGAAGGAAAGCAGAAGCAAATTGAGAGCCGTAAGAGGAAGTATGGACAAGGGAAATACAACTTAGGAGCTCACCAGAAGCCTCGCTTAACCCCGAACTCGGGAGGACTTGTTCAGAACCATGGAGGTCATAACCATACTGGAAGAGGATCGCATAACCATAATGGTGTGAAGAACGGGCA
Organism: Triticum timopheevii; assembly: GCA_963921465.1. Classification (NCBI taxonomy): domain Eukaryota; kingdom Viridiplantae; phylum Streptophyta; class Magnoliopsida; order Poales; family Poaceae; genus Triticum; species Triticum timopheevii. The sequence goes on from OY997270.1 coordinate 116,146,990, forward strand.
TGGGAACGGAGCCAACAATAATCAGAATTGCTCTAACCCATCTACACCCGCAAAGAGGGACTTAAGCCAAGTTATTTGCTATAAGTGCAGGAAGACAGGGCACTATGCCAATGACTGCCCTGAAGGAAAGAATGGAAACGGAAATGGGAGCGCTGGGAAGAAGCCCAATCCATTCAACAAAGGACAAGTGAACCACGTTAACATGGATGAAGTTGAAGAGCAGCCGGACGCGGTAATAGGTAAGTTTTTGGTTCAGTCATTTACCGCTATTGTTCTTTTTGATACTGGTGCATCGCATTCATACATATCAAGGGGATTTGTGGAAAAGTTTAAGTTACCAACCCAAACCCTTAGGACCCCTCTTTTAGTGAGCTCGCCTGGAGTAGAGTACATGGCTAGCAGATGGTGCACCCAGATACCTCTAATCATTGGCACGCATGTTTTTCCGTCTGACCTAATCATCTTGGAGTCGCAAGGATTGGATGTGATATTAGGTATGGACTGGATGTCAAAGTATGGAGGAAGTATTGACTGTGCTAGCAAGTCAATTTATCTTACCACCCCGGAGGGAAAAAGGATTAAGTATGTATCTAGGCATGTGCCTAGGAGGAGCCAAGTAAATGCCCTCACGGGAGTTTTACAGGAGGAAGTACCTGTAGTAAAGGATTTTCCGGATGTTTTCCCCAAAGAGTTACCCGTCATGCCACCGGATCGAGACATCGAGTTTTTGATAGAGCTATTGCCAGGTACAGGGCCAATATCCAAGAGACCCTATCGGATGCCCGCAAATGACCTGGAGGAAATTAAGAAGCAGATCAAAGAGTTTTTGGAGAAAGGTTACATTCGTAGAAGTTCATCACCTTGGGGAGCCCCAGTACTTTTGGTGGAGAAGAAGGATAAATCCCTGAGGATGGTTGTTGATTACCGAGCTCTGAATGAAGTAACGATAAAGAACAAGTATCCCTTACCGATGATTAATGATCTGTTTGATCAGTTGCAAGGAGCTAAGGTGTTTTTGAAGATTGATCTACGATCGGGATACCATCAGCTGAAGATCCGAGAGAAGGATATACCAAAGACAGCGTTTACCACACGGTATGGATTATATGAGTATACGGTCATGTCATTTGGACTGACTAACGCCCCTGCCTATTTCATGAGTATGATGAACAAGGTGTTCATGGAGTATTTGGACAAGTTTGTTATGGTATTTATTGATGATATTATGATATACTCGAAGAACGAAGAGGAGCACGCGGAACACTTGCGTTTGGTTCTCGAGAAACTCATGGAACACCAGTTATACGCCAAATTCAGCAAGTGCGAGTTTTGGTTGAAAGAAGTTGGATTTCTTGGGCATGTTATATCAGGAGAGGGTATAGCAGTAGATCCCAGTAAGGTTCAGTCAGTCACTGAATGGTTGGCACCCACTTCAGTTGGCGAGATCCGCAGTTTCCTTGGACTGGTAGGATATTATCGGAGATTCATTGAGAATTTTTCCAAGATTGCTAAGCCAATGACTAAATTGCTAAAGAAAGATACTAAGTTCAAATGGACAGAGGATTGCAAGACAAGCTTTCAAGAGTTGAAGAAACGGTTGACTATAGCCCCAGTGCTGACATTGCCAGATATACATAAGGAGTTTCAAGTGTATTGTGACGCCTCTCGCTTGGGACTTGGATGTGTGCTTATGCAGGACGGAAAAGTTGTTTCGTATGCCTCACGACAACTGAAGCCACACGAGTTGAACTATGCCACGCATGATTTGGAGTTAGTAGCCGTAGTGCATGCGTTGAAGACCTGGAGACATTACCTTATTGGAAACCGTTGTGATGTGTACACGGATCATAAGAGCTTGAAGTACATTTTCACACAGAAGGAGCTAAATCTCAGACAGAGGATATGGTTGGAACTTATAAGGGATTATGATATGAAGCTACACTATCATCCAGGAAAGGCCAACGTCGTAGCAGACGCTTTGAGCCGGAAGAGTTACGCTAATATCCTTGAAAGCAAAGGATTGCCAAAGGAGTTAGCTGCGGAGATCATGGAACTTCAATTGGAGATTGTTCCAAGAGGTTTTCTTGCAACAATGGAGGTTCAGACGACATTGTTGGACAAGATTCGAGAAGCTCAGAAGGAGGACAAAGAGATTGCTGAGATAAGAGAGAAGATGGGAGAAGGTAAAGCCAAAGGTTTTCGCGAGGATGAGCACGATACCTTGTGGTTTGAGGACCGGATTTATGTGCCCAACAATTCGGAGATCAGGAAGTTAATACTTCAGGAGGCCCATGACTCACCATACTCGATTCACCCCGGAAACACCAAGATGTATTTGGACTTGAAGGAACGTTTCTGGTGGACTGGTATGAAGAAGGATATTGCCGAGTATGTAGCCATATGTGATGTATGTCAAAGAGTGAAGGCAGAGCATCAGAAGCCAGCAGGACTGTTACAGCCTATGCCAATACCCGAATGGAAGTGGGACAAACTTGGTATGGACTTTATTACCGAATTACCCAGAACCAAGGCAGGATATGATTCAATATGGGTAGTTGTGGATCGTTTGACCAAAGTAGCTCACTTCATCCCAGTGAAAACAATGTATACAAGTGCAAAGTTAGCCAAGATATATATGTCCAGGATCGTATGTTTGCATGGAGTTCCGAGGAGCATCGTATCAGATAGAGGAACACGGTTTACTTCAAAGTTTTGGCATCAACTACACCAGACTTTGGGTACCCGATTGGAGTTCAGTACCGCTTTTCACCCGCAGACTGATGGACAGACAGAGAGAGTCAATCAGATTCTGGAGGACATGTTGAGAGCCTGTGCGCTAGATTATGGATCTAGTTGGGATGAAAATTTGCTGTACGCAGAGTTCTCCTATAACAACAGCTACCAGGCCAGTTTGAAGATGGCACCGTTCGAAGCTCTGTATGGACGCAGATGTAGAACACCATTGATGTGGGATGAGGTAGGAGACCGCCAACTGTTTGGACCAGATTTGATCAAGGAATCAGAGGAGAAGGTTAAACTGATCAGAGACAGACTAAAGATTGCTCAGTCCAGACAGAAGAGTTATGCAGATTCAAAACGCAAGGAAGAAACCTATGAAATTGGAGACAGAGCCTATCTGTGAGTATCACCCTTGAGGGGAGTAAAACGTTTTGGAGTTAAGGGAAAGTTAGCCCCGAGATTTGTAGGACCGTACCGTATTTTGGAACGGATGGGAGAAGTTGCCTACAAGCTGGAGTTACCTGAAGGATTGTCAGGAGTTCACGATGTGTTTCACGTATCACAGCTGAAGAAGTGCCATGCTGAGATGGCCGATATACTGTTAAATGATACAGTGCCCTTGGAGGCGATTCAGCTGGATAATAATCTGACCTATGAGGAGAAGCCAGTAAAGATTCTAGATTTTGACAGTCGAGTCACTCGCAACAAGGTTATCAAGTTTTGCAAAGTTCAGTGGAGTTACCATACCGAGGAGGAAGCCACCTGGGAGCGAGAAGAGGATATTCGCAAGGACCATCCGCACCTATTTTCTAGCCAACCCGAATCTCGAGGGTGAGATTCATCTTAAGGGGGGTAGGTTTGTAACATCCCAAATTTCCTATTTGGCATGTTATACAAAGGTCATCCATGCATATCATATTTTATTGCTTTTTCGTTTGCAATCCTAGAAATCCTAAGCAACTCAAGGACCCGCAGAGAGAGCTGGGGATTTTTCGAATTTCATATTTGATTTTTATCAAATATTGGAGACGAGGATTTTTGATTTTAATTATTTTTCTCTCCGGAAAATATTTCATTTTAAATAAATAAATGAGGGGAGATAATATGACTTCTCCAAAATAATTGAAATATCGGAGGAAAAATGTTAAAATCATTATTTGGTTTTTATTTGGTTTTATTTGGAATTTTATTTGCCCTAGATAAATTTGCATGTTTTAAAAATTGCATTTGAGGGGCCAATAAAAGTTCATCTCTTTCTAAATATTCCATTTAGACGGAGAAAACTTGTTTTGGAATTTTTAGATTTTTATTTATTTTCCTAGGGTTTTTCTAAGTCGGTGGAATGTTTAAAAAAAAAAGAACCCGCGCCCAACCGGGCCAAGGGCCCAGCCAGGCCGGCCCGCCTCGCCGCCGCCTCCCCGCGCGCGCCGCCGTGCACCACACGGATGCCGAGGGGAGTCCGAGCCGGACTCCTCCCCGGGCGCCCCCTTCCCCAAGCCGAAGCCGCCCCCTCCCCCTCCTTAAATACCGCCGCCCGCCGCCCTCACCACCACCCGCCACCGCCGCCGCCGCCTCCCGTGCCCGCCGAGCCGCGCCCGAGCCGAGCCGCCGCCGCCCGCGCCCTGCCCGAGCCGCCGCCGCCGCCGCCTCCCGCGCCACCCCGCCTCTCGCCGAGCCCCGCCGCCTCTCGCCGAGCGCCCCCCGGAGCCGCCCGCCCCGCCGGACGACCTCGCCGGAGGTAGCCGTCCCGCCACCGTTTTTTTTAATAAAACCCCTTCGTTTTTTTTTGAGAAAACCCTAGTTCGTTTTTTTAGATCAGTTTTATTCTTCGGTTTATCTACTTAGCAGGCGTTCGCTCGTTCGTTCGTTTTAACGAACGTGTTCGTCATTTAGTTTCTGCTAACGAACGTTCGTTTGTTTAGCCGTTCATCGTTTTTCTTTTTATTGGATTTATTCCGTGATTATTCTGATCGCGATTTCTGATCCGATGTTCGACCTGTTTATCTTTTCGCTCGTTTATCGGAATCAGGCGATTCAAGCGCCTGGAGTTTCATCTCAAAACCCTCTTTCCGAATAATCAACTCAAACAAGTTTTTGTCTGTGTAAAATTTGACCCTAGTTCAGATTAGTAAACGGATCTTATTTCTTTCGCCGTTTGAGTTTTGTTGTTCCGTTTGATTTGATTCTTTTGGTGAACCAGAGTTCTTAAGTTGAACTTCTGGTCAAACTCTTTTATTGGAGTTTTACTTGTGCATCTTTGCTAGTTGCTTATGTATGTTATTGTTTTTTTGCGATAGAATTCCCGGAGTGCGAAGCGTGTTGCTACGAGTCTCTAGGATTCACGGATCGTCAGCAAGGCAAGTAACACATTGATCATACTCTTTCCATACCCAGTTTTCATTGCATTAGTTCAATCCTCAAACATTGCATGATTAGGATGTCTTTAACTTGTGGGTTGTGAAGTAGTTGCTGAGGTAGAACCTATTGCCCTGTTTATTATCTAACCCTTGGGAGTTACTTCTACGCGTTGCTTATATTGCCATGCTATGCTCGTAGACGTGGTTTGGGTTTGAGTGTTTCCATGACATATGTGAGATTGTTTACTTAATGGTTCAACTTAAGGTGGCAACTTTAATACACATCTGGGTGGATTGAGGCACCTGGGGTATCCAGTGATTGCCTGTTTTTTTGGAAATCCCGGGGTTACCGTGTGATCTTCCTATGGACCGCCACCCAGGCTCAAAGGGAACTGAGTTTATTCATGCTAGAAACTTCCGTGTGCAGCCACAAGCTATTATGGGCTCTAGCATAGTTGAGTAAGTTACATGAAGCTCTTGAAGAGGTAGATCAGCAGGTAGTGGGTTTTGTAGGTTTGGTATGGTCTACCCGGAGTAGAGAGTTAATGTTTCTGAAAGACTGTGTCTCGGTCATCCATTTCTCAAACACCATGTAGTGCAAGAAATCCAACAGAGGCGATCGAGTCTTGTGGGGAAAAGTGCGCAAACCTCTGCAGAGTCTACAATCTAATCATGGTTAGCCGTGTCCCCGGTTATGGACAATTCTGAGTATCTAGTACTTGAGTATTCACATGTATCTCATCACTCTAAATTAATATTGCTGGGATGTTAATTATCTTAATTGGGATTGAGTTGGGGTTATACCTTCTCAATGATATTTTAACCACCATGATAGTTAAATTAAAATATATTCCTTTGTTGTAGGGAAAAATTGGCTTTTCGCAAAAACTGTAACCATAGAGCATTCCACCAGCCAAATATGCATGTAGTGGTAGCATTATTCTGTTATTGCTCTTCTGTGTTACATTGCCAGCATATTCCATGTGCTGACCCGTTCTCGGGCTGCAACGTATTATGTTGCAGACTTTTCAGACGAGGAGTAAGGTTCGATAGGTCGTTGCCGTGCAGCTCAACTAAGCCGTTGGAGTTGATGGACTCACTTTATCTTCCAAGCCTTCCGCTGTTATCGTATTAGATGGCCTTAACTCATATTATTGTAATAAGTTCTCTTTTGAGACATTCGATGTAATAAGTGTGTGATTGCTACTCTGTTATAAATCCTTCGAGTACTGTGTGTGTCAGCATTACCGATCCAGGGATGACACGAAAGCACAGAGACTTGACCATCTGAGGTCGGGTCGCTACACACATGATATGAGTTTTTCTTGGAGTGTCGTGTATTATAGTGGTCTTTTCTTTGTTTGCTTTTTAGTTTGCCACAATCTTGTTTTACTGGACACACCTTTTGAGAGGGACACACATTTATTCATATTTTGTTAGAATACTCTTTGTCCTTCACTTACATCTTTTGAGCTAGGCAGTTGATCTAGTGCTTCACTTATATCTTTTAGAGCATGGCGGTGGTTATATTTAAAAAAATAGTTGCACTCTAATGCTTCACTTATATAAGTTTGAGAGTTTGATAAATAGTAATGCCAATATGCACGGGTTATGAAATTTGTCCTAATATGATAGGTATTCAAGACAGATATAACAAAAACTTTCATGTAGATCACTGAATATGATAAATTTGATTCCTTGCAATAGTTTTGCAATATTAAGATGGTAATATGTGGGAGGTACTAGTGCATAATTTTGATTTAGTAAGAATATTGGTGTTAAGGTTTGTGATTCCCGAAGCATGCATGTATGGTCTCTAGTTATGCTAAGAATTTGGAGCATGATTTATTATAGATTGTCTTCCTTATGAGTGGCGGTCGGGGACGAGCGATGGTTTTTCCTACCAATCTATCCCCCTAGGGGCGGTCGGGGACGAGCGATGGTTTTTCCTACCAATCTATCCCCCTAGGGGCGGTCGGGGACGAGCGATTCCTTATCGATTCCTTATGAGTGGCGGTCGGGGACGAGCGATGGTTTTTCCTACCAATCTATCCCCCTAGGGGCATGCATAGTTTTACTTTGTGTCGAGGGCTAATAAACATTCGCAATAAGTATGTGAGTTATTTATGACTAATGTGAGTCTATGAAATATACACACTCTCACCTTTCCGCAATTTGCTAGCCTCTTTGATATCGTGCATTACCCTTTCTCACCTCGAGAGTTGGTGCAAACTTCGTCGGTGCATCCAAACCCCGTGATATGATACACTTTATCACACATAAGCCTCCTTATATCTTCCTCATAACAGCCACCATACCTACCTATTATGGCATTTCCATAGCCATTCCGAGATATATTGCCATGAAACTTCCACCGTTTCGTTTATATGAAAGACATCATCATTGTCATATTGCTTTGCATGATCATATAGCTGACATAGTATTTGTGGCTAAACCACAGTTCATCAATTTTTTACATGTTACACTATCATCTTGTGCATCCTGGTACACTGCCAGAGGCATTCATATAGAGTCATATGCTTCAATTTTATCGAGTTGTAATATCAATTTGTAAGTAAATAGAAGTGTGATGATCATCATTATTAGAGCATTGTCCCAGTGAGGAAATAAAAAGAAAAAAAAGCGGGCAAAAAGAGCCCAACAAAAAATGAGAGAAAAAGAGAGAAGGGGTAGTGTTACTATCCTTTCCACACTTGTGCTTCAAAGTAGCACCATGTTTTTCATATAGAGAGTCTCCTATGTAGTAACTTTCATATAATAGTGGGAATTTGTAATTATAGCTTGGCTTGTACACTCTGATGATGGGCTTCCTCCAATGCCTGAGGTCTTCATGAACAAGCAAGTTGGATGCACACCCACTTTGTTTTCATGTTGAGTTTTCACACACTAACAACTCTTAGTGCATCCATTGCATGGCAATCCCTACTCCTTGCACTTACATCAACTGATGGAATATCCATAGCCCATTGATTAGCCGCGTCGATGTGAGACTATCTTCCTTTTCTACTTCCCCTTATTAATCTCTACCACTGCATTATATTCCACCCTAGTGCTATAACCATGGCTTGCACTCATGTATTGTGTGGGGTTGAAAAAGTTGAAGCGCGTTAAAAAGCATGAACCAATTGCTCGGCTTGTCATCGGGCTTGTGCATGACAAATACTTTGTGTTAAGAAGATGGAGCATGAGAAGACTATATGATTTTGTAGGGAAAACTTTCTTTAGCATTTTTATTTTGAAAGGCATGATTAATTGTTGGTATGCCTGAGTATTGATGTCTTTATATCAAATTATAGACTATTGTTTTGAATCATTCTAATCTTAATATTAGTACCATAAAAGAAAGATTGCATGATGAACATGTTAGGTAGCATTCCACATCAAAAATTATATTTTTATCATTTACCTACTCGAGGATGAGCAGGGATTAAGCTTGGGGATGCTTGATATGTCTCCAACGCATCTATAAATTTTTATTGTTCAATGCTATTATAGTATCAATCTTGGATGTTTTATATGCAATTATATGCTATTTTATATCATTTTCTGGGACTAACCTATTGACCTGGTGCCAAGTGCCACTTGTTGTCTTTTGTCTGTTTTTGCTTTTCTAGGAAATTAGTACCCTACGTAGTTCAAACGCTACAAAACTTTTTGATGATATTTTTCTGGACAAGAAAGACCCTAGAAGCTTTGAGAGGACACCGGAAGGAAAACAAGGAGACGACAAGGCAACAGGGTGCACCCAGGGGGGTTGGCGCGCCCTGATGCCTTGTGGGCCCCTCGTGGCTCCGTCTGACCTAATTCCACTTCTATAAATTCTCAAATATTGGGAAACCAACGGAGATCCACCCAAAATACTTTTTCTGCCGCCACAAGTCTGTGATCTTCTGCGATCCCATCTGGAGGTCTTTTTCGGTACTTTGCCAGAGGGGGAATCGATCACGGAGAGCTTCTACATCATCCTTGTTACCCTACCGATGATGCGTGAGTAGTTCACCACAGACCTACGGGTTCATAGCTACTAGCTAGATGGCTTCTTCTCTCTCTTTGATCTTCAATACCATGTTCTCATTGATCTTCTTGGAGTCCTATCCGATGTAATTCTCTTTTGTGGTGTGTCTGTTAGGATAAATTGTGGGTTTATGATTAGATTATTCACGAATATTTTGAGTCTTCTCTGAACTTTATTATGCATGATTGTTATAGCTTTGTATTTCTCTCCAATCTACCCGTTTGGTTTGGCCAACTAGATTTATTTATTTTGCAATGGGAGAGGTGCCTTGTGATGGGTTCAATTTTGCGGTGCTCTATATCCTAGTGACAAAGTAGGGGACACGACCCATATTTGTATTGTTGTCATTAAGGGGAAAATGATGGGGGTTATTCATATTGATTGGATTTACTTTGTCTACATCATGCCATGTTGGTTAAAGTGTTACTATGTTTTATACTTAATACCCTAGATGCATGTTGGATAGCTGTTGATGGGTGGAGTAATAGTAGTAGATGCATGCAGGAGTCGGTCTACTTGTCTCGGACGTCATGCCTATATACATGATCATTGCCTTGAATATCGTCATAACTATGCGCTTTTCTATCAATTCCCCAACAGTAATTTGTTCACCCACCGTATGCTATGTGTTTGAGAGAGAAGCGTCTAGTGAAACTATGGCCCCGGGGTCTAATTTTATCATATATAAAAACATGAAAGTACCTTGCTGCAATTTTATTTCTTTAATTTTGGTTTGTATTTATTTTATCTATCTACCACTACGAGATTTAATCCTTGCAAATATCCGCCAAGGGGATTGACAACCCTCTTATTCATGTTGGGTGCAAGTATTTACTTTTGTGTGTGTAGGTGCTGCTAACGAGGTTCTGTGCGGTTCTCCTACTGGATTGATAACCTTGATTCTTAACAAAGGGAAATACTTATCTCTACTGTACTGCATCATCATCTCGTCGTAGAGGAAATCCAAACACGGCTCACAATAATAATTAGGAGGCTTTTATATTTAATTTAGTATGAACGGGCCTTAAAAGTCCAAGTGGTGGAAAGCATATTGGGCGGGCCCAATAGGAGGTGGCACCCCTTCCGCCTTATAGATGGAACGAGTAGGCTGAATAGGAGGGGGTTTCCCCCTCCTCATGGCTGGCCAGGGGGGCTTTCCCTCCTTGTGTGGTGTCCCCTCCCCCTCCTCCAACCTATATGTACTAGAGGTTTTAGCACTTTTGGACACACAAGTTTTTGGAGCCTCCTCTAGTTCTCTAGCCTAGTTCTAGTTGTTACAATTACAGCTGGATCTAGATCCTCTAATCCTCATAGTTAGAAGCCCAGTCTGGTTCTAATGTTCTCCCTTTAATTCTCAGGTGATGATCAGCTCTGGATGGTGAAGCACTGCCGGATCACAAAGACCGTTGATGTCCTGTAAGTGCACATGCTATGTAGCAATTTCGTGATAAGTAAGGTTTGTTGATCCCACAAGGAGCGAATAGGATGGCACCACAACCCCCACAGTTGTGTTTTCACTAACACAACCACACTCACACCCAAACCGGAGTTTGGAAATAGTTCACTTAAGTAGGTTGCTAGGGAACCGTAAAGAGAGAATTAAACTAAAGTACTAGAGAGAACGGAAATACAGAAATAAATAAAGGAAATAAACTAAGAGAAGTATGTGATGTTTTAGATGAGGTTGCTGCCATAACTGAGGGAAATACTTATCTCTACTGTATTACATCATCCTCTCCTCTTCGAGGCAATCCCAACACAGCTCACAAGTAGCAAAGAACAAAGCAAATAATCGGTTAGAAAATACCCCATCAACCCGAGACGTCGAAAATGAATCAAATGGGGGTATTTTTGCTCATATGACTGCTCGTATGACCAGGTGCGGTCGTTTGGTACGCCTTCTTTTGCTCTGGAAGTCCTTGCCCAGCGTCACCCTCTCATACTAGTTTGCTGCTACTTGTGAGCTGCGTTGGGATTTCCTCGGAGAGGGGAGGATGATGTAGTACAGTAGAGATAAGTATTTCCTCAGTTAAGAGCCAAGGTTACCAATCTAGTAGGAGAACCACACAGAACCTCGTTAGTAGCACCTGCACACACAAAATCAAATACTTGCACCCAACGCAATCAAGGGGGTTGTCAATCCCCTATGCTGTTCTCGTAGTGGTAGATAGATAAAATAAATTGCAAAACAAAATAATGGAAATAAAAATGCAGCGAGGTATTTTTGGATTTAAAATAGGATAAAAGTAGACCCGGGGGCCATAGTTTTCACTAGAGGCTTCTCTCTCGAACACAAAGCATACGGTGGGTAAACAAGTCACTGTTGGGCAATTGATAGAAAAGCGCATAGTTATGACGATATTCAAGGCAATGATCATGCATATAGGCATCATGACCGTGACAAGTAGACCGACTCCTGCCTGCGTCTACTACTGTTATTCCACCAATCGACCGCTATCTAGCATGCATCTAGGGTATTAAGTTAATAAAAACAAAGTAACACCTTAATCAAGAAGACATGGTGTTCAAGGCAATGATAGACTTGCTGCTCTGGAATTCAGAATTCCTCCAACACTCGGTACAGATATTGTGCTTACTTCACTCCCCCCAATCTTATGATAGTTTTATCATGGATTACAACATGAATGGGATGGAGAGAAGTGCAAACAAGTTATTCCCTATGCTCAAAATTGTGGAAGATGGAACACAGAAGGACAAACAAGTGTTGGTGGTCAATAAGACCAGTAGTTTCAAGAAGAAGGGAAAGTCCAAGAAGAAAACTTCAGGAGCCGGTAAGACCGTGTCACAGAAGAGGAACAAGGGCAGAAAGCGCAACTACAAGAAAACATGGCGGATAAGAAGAAAAATGGTTCTTCCGGTAAAGGTATAAAAGTTATAGAAAGTTAATGGTATTCTACTTGTGAATTTCCTGGAAGTGATGAGTATTTGATATTGATCAGTTGCTCTCATTTGGGACACTATTGGTAATATGTCCTAAAGGCAATAACGTTGCATTATTATATTTCCATACATATAATTAAGAGTTTATATTCTATGATATAACTGCTATGATTGTAGAATATGTGATTCAGCGAAGAACTCATATGCACATGTGCAATGATAAATGATAAAATATAATTCCTTGTCTCGCCTATAAGACTGGCTTAGTGGTGTTGATGATCATGTTTTCTGGATCTTAGGATATCGTTAAGTTAAACAATAGTTCTAAAACAACTTTGAGAATCTGACGTTAGAAGAACAACCCTATTGAATCGACCCAAGACTTATTTGTTATACTTTGAGATACAATAGTCAGAAGTCAATTGTTATTACACAGAGTCTTATGTGTGAATTAGTTCCTTAGACCATGAGAGTATCGTAGTCACTTCTTATCGTGCGACAAACTTTGGGGTTGCTCAAACGTCATGTCTAACATGGTGACCATAACGACAACTTATAGGCTCATCGAAAAGTTTGACAAGGGACTAGAGAACTCAGGATTGGGGTTTGCGCTGCCGACAGTGGAGAGATATTCTAGGTCCCTCTCGTTGTGACGGCATCCATCATCGTCTAGCCAGACACAAGTGACTACTTCATGGGGATTTGAAACATGTCAACGGGAAAGAAGAACAAAATCAGTAACGAGGAGACCGATGTAGTGAGCATGTGTATGACCCAAGAGGATACTGATACATCTCACATCGGGTTTTGTAAAGTATTGCAAAGCAAAGGGAATAGCACATCATAACCAAACATTCACTCGAATGTCATTAGTGTACTCATAGGGATCGGTATGGACGTCCACGGTTCCGCTATCGGTCACTGAACAAAAAGGGTTTTGTTCATGTCTATGTTTTACTGAACCTACATGGTCACAAGCTTAAGGTAATCATGATCTAATGAGTGTTAGTAGGACAGGAGTAATGAAAAATTATTTGTGAAATAGTTTCACTAATATTAGAAATTGTTTCGAGAGGAACTAGAAGCATTTCGGGGTCACCGAAAGGGCTTCGGATTTTATTAGGCAATACCGGGTATTTTTGATAAATAATATATAGGTGGAAAATGTTTTCGGTGATGTTAAATATATAAAATAATTATAGTGGCTAATCTAGAGCGCCTCCTATGTGTTTGAAGCTTTGTTGGATGCTCTCTCTATGTTTGACACGTGTATTTTCTTTCCAATTTGGTTAGATAAGCTTTGGTTGATTTTTTGTTTTGTTTTTACTTTTTCTGAGAAAAACTTTTGATTTTACGTATCCATGGGATTTAATGCACAAGGCCATCAAAATATCTCGGGCTGGGCCTTGATCTTCTTCTTCCACCGCTTGACCCGAGTGAGTATGTAACCCTTTGCGAATCTTCCTCAACTGATTTTCTACTCCCATGCAACCTCTTCCCCTAATTTCTTCCATCATCTCTCATCTCTCCCAGCTATCGATGGTACAACGGTTGAGCAGTGCAACAGGAGCTGTGGGCAGCATCACGATGCCCTCTCCTTCAACCTTTTCTTTGTGTCCTCTTCCCTGATATCTCCTACCAACATGTCATTCCTCTTCCCTGCTGGACATAGGAGTCAGTGGTCGATGGCCCCGAACCAGAGCCAGACGCACTTGTGACAATGTGATCCAAAGGGGCACCCCTCCCCTCTTCTCTCCATCTTGGGTGGAAGGTGGCCGCAGTGTTGGACTCTTGGAGAAGGTTTCACCATGGATGAGGAGTGTTGATGCCCGGTGTCGAAGGGCGTGCAAAGAGTCGGCCTGGGGGTTGCATGGATAATATGAACAGATGCATAGACATGCTACACCTCGAATGCATCACGCCGCTACCCAGGTTAGCTATTCTCCTTTTTAACCTTTCAATTATATCGATTTCTTCTTTTTTTGTTGGTTTAGTGGAAGAGTGTTTATTTTCCTCAATAAAAGATTTATACCTCCCAAACTTGGCGATTGATTCATGGGTACAAGATTTTTTATTAAGTTGTTATTAGGGTTTCTTCGTTCATGTTTTAGATGGAAAATATTATTGGCGCTTAGTGGAGGAGGCATAAATTTTCTCCACAAGGTTGACTTACTAAGTGCTGCCAAATTAATTGTGACGGTAAGTTGCAGGAACATGCAAAGATAGTTGGACCTTACAAATCTTTACTATCTTCATGTGGCAGTAAAAAAATGAGGATGGTCTTAGAGGCATGCCAATTGGACACATGACATTTGCTATACATGGATTTTTTTATTCATTCCTGGTGCATCACAAAATTTACCTTTTATTTGGCAAATAGTCTGATGTTGATTCCTACATAGTTTTCTTCTTGCATATGTGTCTGGTCATGTTCTGTCAATGCCGCAAACCAGTGCTACATGTGTTTAATAGTACATCGTGACAATCATCACATCACTCAGGCATGTTCTGTAAATGCTGCAGACCGACACATGTCAAAAAAATGATGTGAGTCAGTTTTCAGGTAAAGCTGAAGGATACCACTCCAACTACTACTTATACTATTACACACCCAGTTGTGGAAAATGAGAGACCTTAACAGTCTTCCATCATAAGAAATTTATGAATGAATAATTATTGCAATCTTGCTGGCATTCAAGAGCACCACTGTGATCACATAGTACATAATATACAAATCCGCAAAGCACTCACATGAGAAAGGTAATACAACAACAAAATGACTTGAATTGACGGACGCAATCACCCTAACCAACTCATAAACTAAAGGGTGCATCAAAATTCAGTACTAGGACTCTTTCATACTAGATTGAATGTCACATCACAAGGCGGCAGAGAAAATCAATATATGCATATTGCAGAGGAGAGGTTACGTGATGTCATATCCACCCAGTGGTCCCCAAAGATAGTTATTTAGTTTCTCAAGAGTTATCTTGGGACATCGATGAGCCTGCTTTAAAATATTTGTGTTTCACTGTTTGTCATCTATGTCTGTAGTTAAATGCTCTATCTTTTGTTAGTTGCATTCCTACAGAGTTATGTGAACATTGGAAAAAATTGGAGCCAAATTTAGAGTGCGAGCCGTCTATGAACAATTATATACGATAATATAAAGATCCAAGTAAACTAGGTAAAATTATGTCATTAAGTTAGTTGGCTTCAGTTATGTGAATTCAGGATTTAATAAATCTCAGAGGAGCTCACGTAATTTAGGCGTGCTAATGAGTCTTTCAAGAAATCATTTCGTTGAAGATTCAATAGTTATAACAAACTATCTCTTAGGTTGAATGCAAAAAAAATAGTTCCTTGCAATCTTTTTGCACATGTAGTACAAAGTAGTAATTATTTTTCTATGGTTAATGACTAATGATGCTAACCATTAAGTGTCTCTATTGCTTTACTGTCTGTTTGTTTGCTTTGTCCTATCAGCCAGATCCTTATTTCTATGATTGACAATGAAACACCGCTAGATTTAAGTGTTTTCCCTGCTTCATTACTCTTCATTTTTCTAAAGTCCCTTTACCAACTTTGTCTTACTAACCATTTTTCTGATTCCATGTGTGCCATCACATTATTTGTTGTTTGTTGTGTGGGCAACTATGCTGAAGAAATACCATTACACCGTTGCTTTACATTTTAAGCTTGATCCCAAGTTTTCTGTATCATCGTACTTTATTTTGCTATGGGGATTAAGTAGTTCCTTCCAATCCCTCTTAGTTACTATTTGTCTATCTTCATGCTTGATTTCTTGCATTAAAATCCCCATCCTAATGTATGCTTAGCTTCTTTTTCATTATGTTTTCTAACTTTAATAAACTTCATAATTCTTATAGACAAGTACTACCCCCTATCAAGAGAGGAATATCAACTCTTCTAGCTTGAAGAAAATTAAATAACGCCAAGTGAAAGAAGAATATTTAACATAACTCCAGGAAAAAAATCAACCCCACAATTATGCTCTCATCCGAAGAAGAAGGCGACGACAAATAATGTTGATCAAAAGCAAGTCATCCCAAGGACTTGCAAATTTCAACCAAGTCCACAAAGCTCTTCTTCTTATCTAGGTCTGTGAAGCTATAATTTGGCCAACAACGATCATAAAGGGATCTCTTTGCAATAGCTCAAACTCAATGTCGCCACCACTTCCTTCTCTTACTTAAGAAAAAACACACATTTACAAATAGGCTCAACGACAGGCGAGGCGTGCCATCGTGCTTTCTGCCTGCTAGTTAATAATAAAAGGCTCTAATAATAGTTAGGAGGCTTTTATTTTTAATTTAATATCAATGGGTCTTAAAAGGCCAAGTAGTGGAAAGCATATTTGGCCAATTGGGCCCAATAGGAGGCGGCGCTCCCTTCCCCCTTGTAGATGGAAGGGGAGGCCGAATTGAAGGGGTTTCCCCTCCTCATGGTCGGCCAGGGGGGACTTTCCCCCCTTGTGTGGCACCCCTCCCCCTCCGCTAACATATATATACACTAACTGTATTTTTTTTCTAGAATGGATTTCTTATGTGGAATACTAATGGATAGGGCCTCGTTGCTAAGTGCTACCAGATCTAGTGCTCTAGAGGTTTGGCACTTTTGGACACACAAGCTTTTGAAGACTCCTCTAGTTTTATAGTCTAGTTCTAGTTGTTCCAATTCGAGCTAGATCTAGATCCTCTAATCCTCATAATTATAAGACCGGTGTGGTTCTAATCTCCTCCCTCTAATTCTTCGGCGGTGATTAGCTTTGGACGGTGAAGCGCTCCTGGATTGCGAAGACCAAATGCTTGCAAACTGTGGAGAGGTCATGCTTTCGGTCATCTGTTTGAGGGATTATTCATGGGTGGTTGGAGGGATCATTCATCTACGGTTCAAGGAACTTCAAGAACGATTTACAACGACTCTTCTTCAGTTGCAACTCGGAGTTGGTAATGATGCAATCCAAACCACATCTTCATAGTGTTCCTGGTTGATCCTATGGCGAATTATTTTTCTACTACGTAGACTTTGGTCGTCCACGAATGATATGGTTATAAAAAAGTAAATGATCCAATCAGTTCAACAAGAAAATTTAGCAAAAATGGAGAAATAGAAGCGGCGCTCACCTCGATGACGAGCACGTCGGCCGAGAAGCCAGCATAGAAAAGTTCTATGGGAAACTCTAACGTTTTCCACTTGAACATTATGGAGAGCATCTATTGAATGGGCTTTTATTCAAAGAAGGCTCCCCAAATCACCCGGGTAGGTTTCTTGATGTAGGGTGGAACCCTAATGGTTGATATTTTCACACTTAGGGGGGAAAGAGAGCAAATCAATGGGAAACACAAGATGAACACTCAAATAGACAAGATCCAATCACACATGTGCTAAATCCACATACACATAAAGGAGATACAAGGATCCAAAGTCAACGCAAGAGGATACAAAGGTAATTAGTTCATCCCAACCCTTGAAGGAGAGAGGTCTTGAATCCTAGAAGGATCTTCAAATCCACTTGGGGGATCTTCTCACATGGAGGTGTTGAACTCCATGGGACTGGTAAGTGGATGAGCAAAACTCTATCTCAAATGAGCTCTAACCTTTGCTAACCCTATAAGTAGGAAGGGTAGTCTATTTATAGTGCTAGTACAAGTTGGGACGAAAGGAAGTGATACATGGGCCTTTGGCCCGGTCTCTGTGCACAAGTAGGTGCCGGATGTCCGAGCCCTGTAGCACTTCGGTTGCTGGCCTGCTGATGTGGCTGTGGCCTCCAGGCGCAAATGTCCAGGCCAAGGGCCGGATGTCGGGCCGCTGTAGACTTGCAGCGGTTCCTCTCGTCATTCTCCTTCATTCGTGTACTTGGAGACTTGTCCATGATCCCGAGCATCTCCGAGAGGGTCTTCTTGATACCTAAGCACACATAGCATTCAGATTGAGGTAGTAGCTATGTCTCACATGGATCATACGAAAGCTCATTAAGGAGAGATGTCACCTTGGTTTGCACGTGCTCGTGTCATCGGTCCACTTGGCACTTGAGGAGATGAAGGTAGGTCCATGGGGATGACCGTAGGATGCTCCACGTCATCTCCCTCCCCCCTTGGGAAAGATCCAACCTTGGATTGAAAACCTCATCACCATGGAAGGGAGAGAGATCCTTGACGTTGAATATGTCGCTCATGTTATACTTGTCGTGTGGAATGTCGATCTTGTAAGCATCATTGTTGTAGCATGCTAGCACCTTGAATGATCCATTGGCTCTAGGTAAAAACTTGGACTTGCGCTCATTGGGGAAGCGGTCTTTGCAGAGGTGTAGCCAAACAAGATCTTCGGGGCTGAACACCATGGGGTGCTTGTTGACGTTGATCTTGGTTGCGAGGCATTGTACTTAGTTCTTGATCATGTGCCTTGTATCTTCATGCGCCTTCTTGAGATAGCTTGCTCATGCACTCGGGTCCATGTTGATGCGCTCTTTTAGTGGTAGCGGTAGAATGTCCAATGGAGACAACGAGTCAAAGCCATAGACAACCTCGAAGGGGGACTTGCCGGTAGTAGAATGGCGTGCTTTATTGTAGGTGTACTCGACGATGGGCAAGCATTCCTCCCACTCCTTGATGTTCTTCTTGATCAACACGCGGAGGAGAGTAGATAGCATCTAGTTTGTGACCTCCGTTTGGCCATCAGTTTGTGGATGGTATGCCGATGAGAAGAGTAGCTTGATTCTGAGCTTGGCGCATAGTGTCTTCCAAAAATAGCTAAGGAAATTGATGTCACGGTCCGACACAATCATCTTGGGCACTCCATGCAATCTTAAGATTTCCCTACAAAAGAGATTTGCAACATCTGAAGCATCGTGTATCTTGTTGCAAGGAATAAAGTGTGCCATCTTAGAGAAACGGTCCACAACGACAAATAACGAATCTTTGCTGCCTTGAGTTCCTGGCAAACCAAGCACAAAATCCATACTAATGTCTTCCCATGGTGGGTATGATATAGGAAGTGGCATATATATTCCATGGGATTGAGCTTTAGACTTAGCTTTGCGGCATGTAGACCATCCGTTGGTGTAGCGTGAGACGTCACAAAACATCTTGGGCCAAAAGTAGTTCTTAGAGAGCATAGAGAACTTCTTGTCACGTCCAAAGTGTCTCATGAGTCCTCCACCATGAGCCTCTTGAAAAAGCAACAAAGAGAAGACTCGGGTATACAGAGCTTATTAGCTTGCATTAGATAATCATCCTTGATGTAACATTGCTCCCAAGATGTATGCGTTAGGCATTTGGCATAAGGAATAGAAAATGAAACATCATGCGCATACAAGTCTTTAATGTGCTCCAATCCTATAACATTCAATTCAAGTTGAGTTACTATCAAGCATTTGCGGGATAGAGCGTTCGCCACAACGTTTTCCTTAACCCTGATGTCCTTGATCACATAAGGAAAAGACTCAGTTAACTCACTCCATTTGGCATTTTGCTTATTCAACTTTGTTTGACCCTTAAGGTATTTAAGTGTCTCATGGTCCGTATGGATGACAAATTCATGAAGGCAAATATAATCTTCCCACACATGCAAGACTCTCACTAAAGCATATAACTCCTTGTCATAAATGGGGTAACTAAGTTGCACTCTAGAAAGTTTTTCGCTAAAGTATGCAATTGGGCACTTCTCTCGTATTAACATGCCACCTATGCCATTACCATTAGCCCGCAATGCACTTCAAAAGTTTTATCAAAGTTTGGTAAGGCAAGTAATGGAGCAAGCGTAAGCAAGTTTTTAAGCTCATGGAATGTGGTGTCTTGGGAAGGTCCCCAAACAAATGGTGCATTCTTCTTACTGAGTGCATGCAATGGTGATGCCATGGTGCTAAAGTCCTTAACAAATCGATGATAGAAATCAGGCTAGGCCAAGGAAATTATACACTTGTTGCAAATTGGTTGGTTGTGGCCAAGTTTTAATTGCGTAAATTTTACACTCATCAACTTGAACACCCTTAGAGGACATAATAAATCCCAAGAAGACAAGCTTGTCAACACCAAAAGTGCATTGTTCCATGTTTGCATAAAGTTGCTTATTTCTTAGAATTTGCAAGATGTCCCTAACATGCATGACATGATCTTCAAGAGATTGACTAAAACACAAGTATATCATCAAAGTATACCACAACACATATGCCAATATATTTGTGAAGAACATAGTGCATCACATGCATAAAGGTGCTAGGTGCTTGAGATAAGCCCATAGGCATGACTAACCATTCATACAAACTGAGCCGTTTTGCATCCATCACCCTCTTGCATGTGAATTTGATAGTAACCACTATTAAGGTCAATTTTTGAGAAAGTGGTGGCACCACTGAGTTCATCTAGCATGTCATCAAGGCGTGGAATGGGGTGTCGGTAGCGAACAGTGATAGCATTTATGGATCGGCAATCGGAACACGTGGAAAAACTACCATCTTTCTTGGGCACAAGAATAACCGGAACGACACATGGACTTAAGCTCTCACATACATACCCATTTTCCATGAGATGTTGATCTTGCTGCCAGATCTCTTTGGTCTCGCCAGGGTTGACGTGGTATGGTGCCTTGTTCAGTGAAGGTGCGTCGCGAATGAGGTCGATGTGATGTTCAATTCCGCGAAGTGGAGGAAGTCTGAGAGGTAGCTCATCAGGGAACACATCCACGAATTCCTGCAATAAATGAGACAACACCAAATGTAGATGTCGTGAAGTATTAGTCCTGGCCACCTCTTCTTTGCACACTAGTACAAAGTGAAGAACACTCGATGGGCTCTCACTCACATCCCTCATGTCTCTTTTGGTGGCTAAAAGCACTAAGTTTTTCTTGTCGCTCATCATGGAGTCGCTCAAGTTTGGCTTGTGGCGCTCACTCTCTTTTTGGTCGTTCGCTCTCTCACTATTATCTCCATGATGGATTGAAGCTTGCTTGTCGGCGATCACTTGACTTGGCAACATGGGTGGAAGCACGTACTCCTTGCCCTTCACCTTGAAGCTATAGTGATTGGTCCATCCGTTGTGGATGATGCCGCAGTCGAATTGCCAAGGCCTTCCTAAGAGGAGATGGCATACGGACATGGTAACCACATAAAACTCCAATGTGTCTTCGTACGCGCCAATCTTGAAGGACACTTGAATGGTTTCGGAGTCACTAAGCCACTGGACCTTGTAGGGGCGACGGTGCCTCTTCTTCGAACATAACTCATCGCTTACCAAATTGTGGCAACTTCCATCATCGATGATGACCTTGACGGAACGTCCATCGATGCTCGCTTTGGTATGGAAGATATGGCATCATTGATCTTCATCTTGTTGGTATTGAAGTGTCAAGACCTTGGAGACAACGAGAGCGGGGCTTGAGTCATTGTCGCAAAAGACTCGAGCATCTTCATCTTCATTCACTTGACGGTGCAAGGCCACGTGCTCTAGTGCTTCTATTTCTTCTTCGCTCATGGAGTCATAGGTGCCTGAAAGCACAAGTGCTCCCTGGGTGATTTTGGTAATTCATGACAAAATATCTCTTGTTGGACTAATAATTCTACCTAGTGCATTTCAGATATGTTCAACACTGGAGTGGCATGGACATGGATAAGAGGATGTCGAACCCCTTCAAGATGCTAAGGACAAATATTGGCAAAAGCTCAAGACTCTACATTTTCCATTTTAGTGATCGAAGATCACATTGAGTCCATACGAAACCCAATACTATTAAAAGGGGATGAGGTGTTGCTTAATGACTTGCTTGCTCAAAGTGCTTAGTGATATGCTCCAAAACCCTCAGCCACTTTCTCACATCCACATATGTCCTAAACCTAAATGTCAAACTCGGCCCCACCGATTTGATCTATCCAGCGCCACCGAGTTTCATCTAATCTAGCCACTGCCAAACCCTAGTCACTTCGGTCTCACCGTTGGGATCTCGGTCTCACCGAGATGGGCTTGCAAACTCTCTGTGATCTATTGCAACATTTTTGGTCTAACCGAATTTGTTCAATCGGTCCACCGAGTTTCCTTGACCAATCCTCTGTTTACTTATTACCAAAATCGGTCTCGCCGAGTTTGAGTAATCGGTCAAACCAAGTTGAGGTTTTACCCTAACCCCCGCACATCGGTCCCACCGGGATGACTATATCGGTCCCACCGAAAACTCTAACGTTCATATTTTTACCTGGATCGGTCTGACCGAGTTTGCTGATTCGGTCCCACCGAGTTTGGGAATCTGTGTGTAACAGTTAGATTTTGTGTGGAGGCTATATATACCCCTCCACCCATTCCTCATTCGAGAGGAGAGCCATCAGAACATACCTACACTTCCACTACTCATTTTTTTGAGAGAGAACCACCTACTCATGTGTTGAGACCAAGATATTCCAATCCTACCATATGAATCTTGATCTCTAGTCTTCCCCAAGTTGCTTTCCACTCAAATCATCTTTCCACCATAGCCAAATCTGTGAGAGTGAGTTGAGTGTTGGGGAGACTATCATTTGAAGCACAAGAGCAAGGAGTTCATCAACAACACAACATCTATTACCTTTTGGAAAGTGGTGTCTCCTAGATTGGTTAGGTGTCACTTGGGAGCCTCCGTCAAGATTGTGGAGTTGAACCAAGGAGTTTGTAAGGCAAGGAGATCGCCTACTTCATGAAGATCTACCCTAGTGAGGCAAGTCCTTCGTGGGCGATGGCCATGATGGGATAGACAAGGTTGCTTCTTCGTGGACCCTTTGTGGGTGGAGCCCTCCGTGGACTCGCGCAACCGTTACCCTTCATGGGTTGAAGTCTCCATCAACGTGGATGTACGATAGCACCACCTATCGGAACCATGCCAAAAATCTCCATGTCTCCAATTGCGTTTGCACACTCCAATCCCATCCCTTTACTTTCTTGCAAGTTGCATGCTTTACTTTCCGCTTCTCATATACTCTTTGCATGCTTGCTTGAATTGTATAGTGTATGCTTGACATTGTGTTAATCTACCACCTCAACTTGAAAAACTTAAAAACTGTCAATTTTGTTTGGTGAGGGTCTAATCACCCCCCTCTAGACACCTCTTCTCGATCCTTTCAATTGGTATTAGAGCTTTGGTTTCCATTGCTTTGGTTTAATCACCATTGGAGGAAGATGGATGAGTCTATGTTGGGGAGTCTTATACGTAGAGTGCCTATGCTTGATGGAGAGTTCATTAGTGAGTGGAAAAATGAGATGCTTGGAATTTTTCAGGAATGTCACTTGAACAAATACATTACTACTCCTTGTGAACCCCTTGTTGATCCCTTGCATCCTACCCATGATGAGTCTCTTGACATGATTCGCAATCTTAGAACTATCAATCTCATCACTAGAGGATTGCCTAGAAATTTGATTAGTCACTTGCCAACTCTTGATTGTGCCCCGCCGCCCGTGCCCGAGGCCCCGCCTCCCTCGCCGGCTGCGGCCGCCGCCGCCTCGCCGCCGCCGCCTCGCCGCCCTCCGCCGTCCGCCGCCTTGGAGCCTGCCGGAGCTCCCTCGCCTCCCGCCGGCACCCGCGCACCACTCGGGCCGGCGCTCCCGTGCCGCCCCGGTGCCTCGCCGCCCCGCCGCCGTGCTCCTCCGGCCTCGGCCTCCCGGCCTCCCGCGCCGCCGCGAAACGCCGCCGCCACCCCGGCCGCCATCCGCCGCGGCCCCCGCGTCGCGCCGCCCGTCCCCGACCGCGGCCGCGCCGCCCGGCCGCGAGCGCCCCGCCGCCGACGTCCTCCGGTAGCCCCGACCTCGCCGGCCCCTTCTCCCTCCTCAGCTCCGGCCCGAGTCCGGCCCGCCTCGATCCGCTCCGGCCGGATCCAGATCCAGATTCAACTTGAGGTTGTCTCCGAAATTGCCTAAGTCCCAGTTTTCTTACATTATCATGCCATATTCATCATGCTATATCTCTGCATCCGTGGCTCCGTTTCGTGCGTATAATATGTCAAATTGTTCGCCTCAACGAGTAATTCATTTCATTCCATTGAATAATTTTCATTTGAGCTCATCTTGATGCCCGAAATGCTGTTGGAAGAGTGCATGTTGATGTTAATCTGCTGAAACTGTTATAACTTGCTCATTTCTCATTTTTGCCATGATTGATGTGTGCATCCTATGAGGTTGATGTCTACATGTATGTTGATCTATGCCATGCCATCTTTCCAGGGGTGTTAACCATGTATTTTTGTGAGTTGTGTGCTGAGTGTATCAAGCTTGCTAAGTAGGGTACTTGCTGTTGCTGTTTTGCAAGACAGATTCTGTAATTTTGTGATGCTATGTTAACATGTTGCTACTAATCATTCTATGCATAATCTGGAGATGTTCTATAAACATGTTTTGATCTACATGTCTTGCTCTATCCATTCGTGCCCTTGGTTGCAATTATAGCCTGCTGGAACATGTTGTAATCTTGCTCTAAAGTTGCTTGATAATGTTGCTGTCAACCTGTTTACATTAAGTTCAGTTGTTTCCATGTGTTTTCCTAGTGTTCCATGCACCCTATGAACTTGCTCTTGCCATGCTTAGCTTCACAAACATGCCTTCTTACTGTTGGTTGCCTTGCCATGCCATGTATTGCCCTGTGGTGAGTGGTTCAAGCTCACCAACATGCCTACTTATTGTTGTTCCTGCCATGTATGAATCTGTCATATAACTTGCCATGTTTACATGGGTCCCATCATATTTTCTGATCCTTTTTGGCTCATGGTCAGTAAGGGACTTTTGATCTATGCTATTAGTAGATTCATGCCATGCTTTTGTTTGCCATGATAAGTTCCTGTAACATATTGTTTGATAGCTCTAAACATTGCAACCTGATGTTATTTCCTGATAAGTCTGAAACTGTTATTATTTGCAATATCTCCATGTCATTTTGAGCATGTTCTAGTGATTTCTGGAGATAGCTCAGTGTTCATGTTTTGTTATGCTTTACCTGTACTTCATGCCCATGCCTTTTGTTTGTATGTTGGGGTGCTGTAGCATATTGTTTTGATGCTTGTAAGATGCCTAGTTGCTGTTATGGATAGATTGTTCCTATAAATTGTATAGAGTGTATGTGTTGCACCGTTGCTCCGTTTTGAGTGTGATCTATATGAAACTTGCTTGATTTTGCATGTAGTTTCATATTATCATGTTGCATCCTTGTTTTGAGGTGTTTGCTTGATGTTTGTATGCATTTTTTATTAATGCCATGTTTAACTTGATTTGCTCATATCTTCTAGACCGTAGCTCCGAATCTAATGAACTTTATATGTAACTTGACTAGAATCTCGTGTAGATCATCTTGGTGCATCTTAACTTGCTGTTTAACAACTTGAACATAAGGTTTATTCAGTTCTGGACCAATTTCGAAATATGCATATGAGGACTTACCGGAATTGTTATATGTTGTTTCCGGCCTCATTTAAACTTGCCTTGACGTGTTGTTCTTGTTTGCATCATCTCTTTCCATGAGTAGCTTCATGTAGCTTTGTCATGCATCATGCTTGTTGTGCATCGTGTCTTGTTCATGTGTGGTGTGTTTACCATGTTGTGTGCTTCTTCTTGTTAGTTCCTGTTTCGTTGCGATCGTGAGGATTCGGTCGTCTACGTGTGGTTCGTCTTCGTGGCTTCATCTTCTTCATGGACTTGTTCTTCTTCCTTGCGGGATTTCAGGCAAGATGACTGCTACCTTGGATCTCACTACTATCATTGCTATGCTAGTTGCTTCGTTCTATCGCTATGCTGCGTTACCTATCTTTTGCTCTTCAAGCCTCCCAAATTGCCATGAACCTCTAACCTTTGACACCATTCCTAGCAAACCGTTGTTTGGCTATGTTACCGCTTTGCTCAGCCCCTCTTATAGCGTTGCTAGTTGCAGGTGAAGTTGAAGATTTCTCCATGGTGGACAGGATTTTGGTTGGGATATCACAATATCTCTTATATTATTAATGCATCTATATACTTGGTAAAGGGTGGAAGGCTCGGCCTTATGCCTGGTGTTTTGTTCCACTCTTGCCGCCCTAGTTTCCGTCATACCGGTGTTATGTTCCCGGATTTTGCGTTCCTAACGCGGTCGGGTGATTTATGGGACCCCCCTGACAGTTCGCTTTGAATAAAACTTGTCCAGCAAGGCCCAACCTTGGTATTACCATTTGCCTCACCACCACCTACCTTTCCCTTGGGAGTAATTAACCCAAGGGTCATCTTTATTATAGCCCCCCGGGCCAGTGCTTGTCTAAGTGTTGGTCCGAACTAAGCAGCCTGCGGGGCCACCTCGGGGAAACTCGAAGTCTGGTTTTACTCGTAGCTTGACTTATCCGGTGTTGCCCTGAGAACGAGATATGTGCAGCTCCTATCGGGATTGTCGGCGCATCGGGCGGCTTTGCTGGTCTTGTTTTACCATTGTCGAAATGTCTTGTAAACCGGGATTCCGAGACTGATCGGGTCTTCCTGGGAGAAGGTCTATTCCTTCGTTGATCGCGAGAGCTTGTCATGGGCTAAGTTGGGACACCCCTGCAGGGTATAAACTTTCGAGAGCCGTGCCCGCGGTTATGTGGCAGATGGGAATTTGTTAATGTCGGGTTGTAGATAACTTGACACCAGATCCGAATTAAAACGCATCAACCGAGTGTGTAGCCGTGATGGTCTCTTCTCGGCGGAGTCCGGGAAGTGAACACGGTTTCTGTGTTATGTTTGACGTAAGTAGGTGTTCAGGATCACCTCTTGATCATTGCTAGTTGACGACCGTTCCTTTGCTTCTCTTCTCGCTCTCATTTGTGTATGGTAGCCACCATATCATGCTTAGTCGCTGCTGCAGCCTCACCACTTTACCCCTTCCTTTCCCATTAAGCTTTGCTAGTCTTGATACCCATGGTAATGGGATTGTTGAGTCCTCGTGGCTCACAGATTACTACAACAACAGTTGCAGGTACAGGTTATGCGATGATCTTGACGCGAGAGCGATGCGTGCTTGCTTTGAGTTCTTCTTCTGCTTCTTCTTCGATCAGGGGATAGGTTCCAGGTCGGCAGCCTGGGCTAGCAGGGTCGATGTTGTTTGAGTTTCTGTTTATGATTCATCCGTAGTCGGATGTTGTTCTTGTATGTTGTATTGTTGTATTCATGTGGCATTGTATGCCTTTTGTATGTATCCCCATCTATTATGTAATGTTGATGTAATGATATCCACCTTGCAAAAGCGTTCCAATATGCGGGTCTATCCTTGGTGGGACCTTCGAGTTCCTTTTGGATAGGGTCGCATATTGGGCGTGACAAGTTGGTATCAGAGCCAGGTTCGACCCTAGGAGCCCCCTTGATTGATCGTGTAGTTTGGCCGTTGTTGAGTCTAGAAGAAAACTATTTTCGGAGTCTAGTTATATCGGAGAGTAGTAATTCTTTTTACTCCTCAGCCCCTTCGTCGCTCTGGTGAGGATTCTTGACGTAGGTGTTTTGAATTACTCCTCTTCCCCTTCAAATTTTTCTTTAGGTTCACGCAGTTGGTTTTCCGATCGTTGGTTCCTCAGCTCTTTGCATCCGGTGCATCTCTCGTCAAGTTGACTCGAGCCTCTTCATCTTTGCCAAGTTCAAGCCTTAGTTGTTTTCTTTTCCCACCCGCCCACCCCTTTTTCATCTTGGAAACGGAGTCCGTAATCGAGTATCCATCCTACTCGTGCGAAATCTTTGCCTTCTTTGCTCAATGATCTCAACTGGTGTTTTCTCTTCAAGATATTTGTCGATTCCCCCTTCCAGTTGCCTGTGTTTTTCCCGCCCTCCCACCCTCTTCTTCACGGAGCCTGAGTCTTTTTCGAGCATCAATTTTCATTCATGCGGAGCCTCTTCAGTCTTTTGTCAATCATTTCAACCGGTGAATTCTCGTCTCGTTTGACATTCTTCATCTCTTTTTCTTTCCGGTGTTTTCAATTCAAGTTTTTTCGGGTGATTACATTCTTTTCCTTGGATCAAGTGTTTTCCTTGCTCGTTCGCCTCTTGCCAGTTTATCCTTCCGGAGTGTTCAAGACATCTCAGGAGATTCGTCTGTGTTCGAATTAATTCGAGGTGGTCACCTCATTCAAATATTTCATTGTTCCGGCGCTTCATCTATCTGTTCAACATCCCTTTCCAACGGTATTTTTCTCTTCAGTGGGCCCTAACCCACAGGTCTTTTCCCAGGATCTTACCTGACTCTTCTAATTATTCCGGAGTTATTCTCAATTCTTTTCAACTGTGACGTAAGAATGAATTCCATCAGTCACAGACCTTCCCCAAGATCGCTTTCAAATTCTTTTCATTGTTGGCTCTCGATTCTTTGCTTCTTCTCTTGAGTTCTTGTTTCACCTCATCCCTTTTTTCCTTCCGTCTCGGTCCTAAGATCTCGGGACGAGATCTCTTGTTAGTGGAGGAGTGTTGTAACGCCCCGGATTCGATGCGCCAGGTGTCCGCCAGTTATTCGCCGTCGTTGCCATGTCATTTGCTTGCGTGTTGCACTTTGCCATGTCATCATCTGCATTTCATATCGTGTCATCATGTGCATTTCATTTTGCATACATGTTCGTCTCATGCATCCGAGCCTCTTCCCCGTTGTCTGTTTTGCAATTCGGCACTCCTATGCTCCCCGGCGCCCCCCTTTACCTCTTTTTGTGAGCGGGTATTAAACTTTCTCGGAATGGCCCGAGGTTTGCCAAGCGGCCTTGGTATAACACCGGTAGACCGCCTGTCAAGTTTCGTGCCATTTGGAGGTCGTTTGATACTCCAACGGTTAACCGGGTAACCGTTAAGGCCTCTTTTGTTACAGCCAAACACCCCTTCCAAAGTGGCCCAAAACCCAGCAAACTCCCCTCCATGCTCTCGGTCGTTCGATCACGATCGCGTGGCCGAAAACCGCACCTCATTTGGACACTCCTAGCTCCCTCCACCTATAAAAACGCCTTTCCCCTCTCCATTTTCGAATCATTTCCCCCCGAAACCCTAGCTTTTCCCTCTCCGCCGCCGGACGCGTCCGCCCCCGGCCGGACACGTCCATCCAGCCACGTCGCCCGACCAATGGGCGCATGACACGTCACCCCGCCGCCGCCCACGCCCAACCGGAGAGCGCCACCTGTCCCCGCCGCCGTCCACAGCCGCCGCGGCCCGCGGGGCCCAGATCGGGCCCGCGCGAGCCCGCGTGCCCCGCCGCCCGCGCCCGAGGCCCCGCCTCCCTCGCCGGCTGCGGCCGCCGCCGCCTCGCCGCCCTCCGCCGTCCGCCGCCTTGGAGCCTGCCGGAGCTCCCTCGCCTCCCGCCGGCACCCGCGCACCGCTCGGGCCGGCGCTCCCGTGCCGCCCCGGTGCCTCGCCGCCCCGCCGCCGTGCTCCTCCGGCCTCGGCCTCCCGGCCTCCCGCGCCGCCGCGGAACGCCGCCGCTGCCCCGGCCGCCATCCGCCGCGGCCCCCGCGTCGCGCCGCCCGTACCCGACCGCGGCCGCGCCGCCCGGCCGCGAGCGCCCCGCCGCCGACGTCCTCCGGTAGCCCCGACCTCGCCGGCCCCTTCTCCCTCCTCAGCTCCGGCCCGAGTCCGGCCCGCCTCGATCCGCTCCGGCCGGATCCAGATCCAGATTCAACTTGAGGTTGTCTCCGAAATTGCCTAAGTCCCAGTTTTCTTACATTATCAAGCCATATTCATTATGCTATATCTCTGCATCCGTAGCTCCGTTTCGTGCGTACAATATGTCAAATTGTTCGCCTCGACGAGTACTTCATTTCATTCCATTGCATCATTTTCATTTGAGCTCATCTTGAGGCCCGAAATGTTGTTGGAAGAGTGCATGTTGATGTTAATCTGCTGAAACTGTTATAACTTGCTCATTTCTCATTTTTGCCATGATTGATGTGTGCATCCTATGAGGTTGATGTCTACATGTATGTTGATCTATGCCATGCCATCTTTCCAGGGGTGTTAACCATGTATTTTTGTGAGTAGTGTGCTGAGTGTATCAAGGTTGCTAAGTAGGGTACTTGCTGTTGCTGTTTTGCAAGACAGATTCTGTAATTTTGTGATGCTATGTTAACATGTTGCTACTAATCATTCTATGCATAATCTGGAGATGTTCTATAAACATGTTTTGATATACATGTCTTTCTCTACCCATTCGTGCCCTTGGTTGCAATTATAGCCTGCTGGAACATGTTGTAATCTTGCTCTAAAGTTGCTTGATAATGTTGCTGTCAACCTGTTTACATTAAGTTCAGTTGTTTCCATGTGTTTTCCTAGTGTTCCATGCACCCTATGAACTTGCTCTTGCCATGCTTAGCTTCACAAACATGCCTTCTTACTGTTGGTTGCCTTGCCATGCCATGTATTGCCCTGTGGTGAGTGGTTCAAGCTCACCAACATGCCTACTTATTGTTGTTCCTGCCATGTATGAATCTGTCATATAACTTGCCATGTTTACATGGGTCCCATCATATTTTCTGATCCTTTTTGGCTCATGGTCAGTAAGGGACTTTTGATCTATGCTATTAGTAGATTCATTCCATGCTTTTGTTTGCCATTATAAGTTCCTGTAACATATTGTTTGATAGCTCTAAACATTGCAACCTGATGTTATTTCCTGATAAGTCTGAAACTGTTATTATTTGCAATATCTCCATGTCATTTTGAGCATGTTCTAGTGATTTCTAGAGATAGCTCAGTGTTCATGTTTTGTTATGCTTTACCTGTACTTCATGCCCATGCCTTTTGTTTATATGTTGGGGTGCTGTAGCATATTGTTTTGATGCTTGTAAGATGCCTAGTTGCTGTTATGGATAGATTGTTCCTATAAATTGTATAGAGTGTATGTGTTGCACCGTTGCTCCGTTTTGAGTGTGATCTATATGAAACTTGCTTGATTTTGCATGTAGTTTCATATTATCATGTTGCATCTTTGTTTTGAGGTGTTTGCTTGATGTTTGTATGCATTTTGCATTAATGCCATGTTTAACTTGATTTGCTCATATCTTCTAGACTGTAGCTCCGAATCTAATGAACTTTATATGTAACTTGACTAGAATCTCGTGTAGATCATCTTGGTGCATCTTAACTTGCTGTTTAACAACTTGAACATAAGGTTTATTCAGTTCTGGACCAATTTCGAAATATGCATATGAGGACTTACCGGAATTGTTATATGTTGTTTCCGGCCTCATTTAAACTTGCCTTGACGCGTTGTTCTTGTTTGCATCATCTCTTGCCATGAGTAGCTTCATGTAGCTTTGTCATGCATCATGCTTGTTGTGCATCGTGTCTTCTTCATGTGTGGTGTGTTTACCATGTTGTGTGCTTCTTCTTGTTAGTTCCTGTTTCTTTGCGATCGTGAGGATTCGTTCGTCTACGTGTGGTTCGTCTTCGTGGCTTCATCTTCTTGATGGACTTGTTCTTCTTCCTTGCGGGATTCCAGGCAAGATGACCGCTACCCTGGATCTCACAGTATCATTGCTATGCTAGTTGCTTCGTTCTATCGCTATGCTGCGTTACCTATCTTTTGCTCTTCAAGCCTCCCAAATTGCCATGAACCTCTAACCTTTGACACCATTCCTAGCAAACCGTTGTTTGGCTATGTTACCGCTTTGCTCAGCCCCTCTTATAGCGTTGCTAGTTGCAGGTGAAGTTGAAGATTTCTCCATGGTGGACAGGATTTTGGTTGGGATATCACAATATCTCTTATATTATTAATGCATCTATATACTTGGTAAAGGGTGGAAGGCTCGGCCTTATGCCTGGTGTTTTGTTCCACTCTTGCCGCCCTAGTTTCCGTCATACCGGTGTTATGTTCCTGGATTTTGCGTTCCTAACGCGGTCGGGTGATTTATGGGACCCCCCTGACAGTTCGCTTTGAATAAAACTTGTCCAGCAAGGCCCAACCTTGGTATTACCATTTGCCTCACCACCACCTACCTTTCCCTTGGGAGTAATTAACACAAGGGTCATCTTTATTATAGCCCCCCCGGGCCAGTGCTTGTCTAAGTGTTGGTCCGAACTGAGCAGCCTGCGGGGCCACCTCGGGGAAACTCGAAGTCTGGTTTTACTCGTAGCTTGACTTATCCGGTGTTGCCCTGAGAACGAGATATGTGCAGCTCCTATCGGGATTGTCGGAGCATCGGGCGGCTTTGCTGGTCTTGTTTTACCATTGTCGAAATGTCTTGTAAACCGGGATTCCGAGACTGATCGGGTCTTCCTGGGAGAAGGTCTATTCCTTCGTTGATCGCGAGAGCTTGTCATGGGCTAAGTTGGGACACCCCTGCAGGGTATAAACTTTCGAGAGCCATGCCCACGATTATGTGGCAGATGGGAATTTGTTAATGTCCGGTTGTAGATAACTTGACACCAGATCCGAATTAAAACGCATCAACCGAGTGTGTAGCCGTGATGGTCTCTTCTCGGCGGAGTCCGGGAAGTGAACATGGTTTCTGTGTTATGTTTGACGTAAGTAGGTGTTCAGGATCACCTCTTGATCATTGCTAGTTGACGACCGTTCCTTTGCTTCTCTTCTCGCTCTCATTTGCGTATGGTAGCCACCATATCATGCTTAGTCGCTGCTGCAGCCTCACCACTTTACCCCTTCCTTTCCCATTAAGCTTTTCTAGTCTTGATACCCATGGTAATGGGATTGCTGAGTCCTCGTGGCTCACAGATTACTACAACAACAGTTGCAGGTACAGGTTATGCGATGATCTTGACGCGAGAGCGATGCGTGCTTGCTTTGAGTTCTTCTTCTGCTTCTTCCTCGATCAGGGGATAGGTTCCAGGTTGGCAGCCTGGGCTAGCAGGGTGGATGTTGTTTGAGTTTCTGTTTATGATTCATCCGTAGTCAGATGTTGTTTTTGTATGTTGTATTGTTGTATTCATGTGGCATTGTATGCCTTTTGTATGTATCCCCATCTATTATGTAATGTTGATGTAATGATATCCACCTTGCAAAAGCGTTCCAATATGCGGGTCTATCCTTGGTGGGACCTTCGAGTTCCTTTTGGATAGGGTCGCATATTGGGCGTGACATCCTATTCTTAAGAGGAAAGTTGTCTCATGTCTTCAAGAGGGGAAAGGCATGATAGTATATGTTATGACTTTATCCTGCTCTGGTTATTTTCTTGTTTGCTCTGATTTTCTGCTACCCTATCTACTCCCATTATCCCATGTTAGATTCAGGGGGAGAAAGACATCTAAGGGAGAAAATATTTGGAATTCATTGCATGCATTTATTCTTGGGCACATGTCAATATCCAAATAGAGTACCTAGTACTCACACTCTACATGTCATCCCAGTCTTGGTATTCTTGTGCTCTTTAGTTCTTGCTCTGACTAGTAGATATTCTTGTGTTATCTAACCTTGTTTACCCAGGTACATCTTCTTCAAGCTAGCTCAAGACCACAAGGTATGTATATGCATCACACTCATGTGCATGAAGATCTCTTGTTGTGGTACATTTTTTTAGCAAGAGAGATTCATAAACATGAAGGTATATTTCCAGCATCTGTATCATTTGCTCTGATGCATATAGCCAAGACACATGTAACTCACTGCTTTCTCTGACATGTTTATGCATTCCCATACTCTTACGATCTATCATCACATGATTGCATACATGTAGGGGGAGCCAATGCAAGATGCATGTCTGTCCAAAGCTATACTTGCTATTCCCTTATATCTTTATCTAAAGATTTGATGGATATTGTCATCAATTACCAAAAAGGGGGAGATTGAAAGCACAAGTACTCCCTGGGTGATTTTGGTAATTCATGACAACATATCTCTTGTTGGAATAATACTTCTACCTAGTGCATTTCAGATAACTTCAACACTGGATTGTCATGGACATGGATAAGAGGATGTGGAACCCCTTCAAGATGCTAAGGACAAATATTGGAAAAATCTCAAGACTCTACATTTTCCATTTTAGTGATCCAAGATCACATTGAGCCCATAGGAAAGCCAATACTATTAAAAGGGGATGAGGTGTTTCTTAATGACTTGCTTGCTCAAAGTACTTAGTGATATGCTCCAAAACCCTCAGCCACTTTCTCACATCCACATATGTCCTAAACCTAAATGTCAAACTTGGCCCCACCGATTTGATCTATCCGGCGCCATCGAGTTCCATCTAATCTAGCCACTGCCAACCCCAGTCACTTTGATCTCACCGATGGGATCTCGGTCTCACCGAGATGGGCTTGCAAACTCTCTGTGATCTATTGCAACATTTTCGGTCTAACCGAGTTTGTTCAGCCGGTCCCATCGAATTTTCTTGCCCAATCCTCTGTTTACTTATTAACAAAATCGGTCTCACCGAGTTTGAGTAATCGGTCAAATTGAGTTGAGGTTTTACCCTAACCCCTCCACATCGGTCCCACCGGGATGACTATATCGGTCCAATCGAAAACTCTAACATTCATATTTTTACCTGGATCGGTCTGACCGAGTTTGTTGATTCGGTCCCACCGTGTTTGGGAATTTGTGTGTAACGGTTAGATTTTGTGTGGAGGCTATATATACCCCTCCACCCATTCCTCATTCGAGAGGAGAGCCATCAGAACGTACCTACACTTCCACTACTCATTTTGTGAGAGAGAACCACCTACTCATGTGTTGAGACCAAGATATTCCAATTCTACCATATGAATCTTGATCTCTAGCCTTCCCTAAGTTGCTTTCCACTCAAATCATCTTTCCACCATAGCCAAATCTGTGAGAGAGAGTTGAGTGTTGGGGAGACTATCATTTGAAGCACAAGAGCAAGGAGTTCATCAACAACACACCATCTATTACCTTTTGGAGAGTGGTGTCTCCTAGATTGGTTATGTATCACTTGGGAGCCTCTGTCAAGATTGTGGAGTTGAACCAAGGAGTTTGTAAGGGCAAGGAGATCGCCTATTTCGTGAAGATCTACCCTAGTGAGGCTAGTCCTTCGTGGGCTATGGCCATGATGGGATAGACAAGGTTGCCTCTTCGTGGACCCTTCGTGGGTGGAGCCCTCCGTGGACTTGCGCAACCGTTACCCTTCGTGGGTTGAAGTCTCCATCAACGTGGACGTACGATAGCACCACCTATCAGAACCACGCCAAAAATCTCCATGTCTCCAATTGCGTTTGCACACTCCAATCCCATCCCTTTACTTTCTTGCAAGTTGCATGCTTTACTTTCCGTTGCTCGTATACTCTTTGCATGCTTGCTTGAATTGTATAGTGTATGCTTGAAATTGTGTTAATCTACCACCTCAACTTGAAAAACTTAAAAACTGCCAACTTTGTTTGTTGAGGGTCTAATCACACCCCCTCCCCCTCTAGACACCTCTTCTCGATCCTTTCAGTGCCGTCATCGTTGGCGATCACGGTGCGCCTAGTGGGACAATTGGTATGTCTTGTGGCCTTGTCCTTGATAAGTGAAACATAGAATGTAACTTGTCTTGGTGGTCTTATCCGTTGGAGTAGTCGATGATGAAGCCTTTGGCTTATAGTTGCTTGTAATACGAGTGCGACTCGAAGATGTTGAAGGCTTCTTGTAGCTTGACTTGTCACCGTTGCTTGGTGAAGCTTCAGACGTTGTAGAAGGCGTTGTAGTTGAAACTTGATTGTATGAACCATAGATCTTGCAAGAGTACTTGGCATACTTGAGGTCATCTTGCACTTATCGCTCCACCTTGGTGGCATGGTGCACAATCTCGAGGAGGTTGGCGTAAGGTTGGAAATCAGTGATTTTCTTGACGGGGTGGTTGAGTCCATTCAAGAATCATGCCATAGTTTGCTCCTCATCTTCCGTGACATTGGCTCGTATCTTGCAATTTCCATCTCTTTGTAGTAGTCTTCAATAGACTTGATGACTTGCTTGAGGAGTTGCTTGAAGAGATCACGGCTATAGTGTGTAGGCACAAAACGCACTCTCATGATCTCCTTCATTTGATCCCATGTTGTGATGGAAGGATCGCCTTTCTCGCAGCGCCGCTCAAGGGATGCCATGGCGATCTTCGTTTCCTCTTCATAATTCTGAAGACGAAATATCTTGTCGACCTTCAATACCCATGAGAGGTAGTCTTTGGGATCAGTGCTTCCAGAGAACTTTGGCATGTTGAACTTGAGCTTGCTACAGCGTTGCTCTTCATTGTGTTGGGGGCGCTAACGATGTTGCTCTTGTCGTGGAGGTGGGTTTTCAAACACTTGGTCCTCGTGCTCCGCTTGATTATCTTAATGTTGAGGGTGGGATATGTGTCTGGTTCCTCACTTCTTGGCGCTCCTCAAGATGTGTGGCTTCATGTTATTGCTCTCGGTGGAAGGCATCTTCTTGTTCATGCACATAGTGATCACGCTCGTTGACGACATGAGTTGCTTCGCATGGAGCATGTTGAGCTTCAAGGGCTTGTTCCTCACGGTGTTGTTGTTCTTGTGGAGAGCATCGCCGTCTTGGTTTTCTTGTTCTTGGCATTGTGGAGCTTGGTCTTGGTGACGGTTGAGTTCATGCTCATGAAGGCGGTCTTGTAAACCATTTCCATGGAATGGCTTTTATGGAGCTTGATGATCTTCATGGTCTTGGCGATGATGTGAATGAGCTCGGGGATACTTGCATCTGAAGATGTATCCGAAGAGTATCGCCTTGAGTGGCGTCGTCTTGCTGATGACAATGTTGAGGAATCACAGTTGACCATCATGGTGCGAAAGTCTTCCATTTGAGTTGTCATCTCGGTGTCTAGGTAGTCATGTGTTCTTGCTTCGGATTGTCGCAAGTCGATGGTGAGTTGCTTGATGTGGTCACCCAAAGTTCATTCTCTTGATGCAATGCTCTGTGCGTGCCAAACAATTGAATCTTGGTGATGTAGTTGTTCGTCTCCTCTTCTTGCTCATCGAAGAGTGGGTTGGTAGAAGTGCTCGGCCTATCCATCATTCTTAATCAAATTATGAGTGGAAGCAAGGAAAGAACTAAACCAAATGTACCTTAACCAATGTTGAAGATGGATCAATGATCACCAATATGGTATAATTGAAGTAGCACAATTGGTACCGGATCTTGACAATCTCACACCTACACAAGTAAAGCTTTTGGAGTAGCTTGGTGAGGATGGTGGCACAAAATTTATGCAATTGTTAGCAAGATTCAATATTGTTGAAAGAGATTCACAAATTCGCAAGTTAAACCTAGACCAGTGACAATGAGTGGCACACGGAAACACACACACACACGGATAGATAATTGGGGTTGTGCACTGAAAAAATGAGCACAAAATGTGGATTCCATGAAAAATTCTTGTGTTGCACAACTCTAGAGAGATGCTAGCACGATTGCTCAATAGGCAAGACACGACACTTGTGCACAAAACCTATGAGAATGAAACATAATGAATTTCTATCCAATTATGCCATTTATGTATGGTTCTCGGCGAACTCTCACGATGAGCAAAGATGATCAAGTATGGCAATTTGATATGCAATGCAGCGATGCTATGGCTATTGCTTACAAGCTATTTGTTTGTCTTTTCTTTTGCTTAAAAGCTTTTCTCACTTTTGATATTTTCCTTTGGACACTTATGCAAAATGATCGTACCAAGATAGCAATGGTGTATATGTGGGAACAAATTATGACAATAATACAATGATCTATGCATGCTATGATAGCTATGTGGAATGTGTATCAATAAAGTGCACAAGTAACATTGTCCGACAATACTCAATGGCTAGTCTCTAGAGATAAGTGATGCAAAATTGGCTCGGGGGGTTAACAATGCAATGGCAAGGGAGATGTACAAGTGATGTCGGCGAGGTTACCGTCCTTACTTACGGTTGCAGTGTCAAAATGATGAAGTGATCGTTGTTGATGTCAAATCTATGGCGAAGTTGAGCGGCAGCGGTGTCGATAACAAACCGTTCCTAAGTAGTCGAAACATGTTAGGAAACTAAAATCACGAACTCAATTTCTTAAATGGCAAAACGTGGCATAAATGTGGTTTGTTGGGGAAGTCCATGGTGGTATGCGGAAGAGATGGTGGAAAACCCGGTCAAACATTGCCAAAATTAGGTGGTGGTGGAGATGTTGGCTGCGAGGCACCGGATGTCTGAGTGTCGGGCCGGATGTCATGGGTGGCAATCCGTGGATGAACGTGGGGAAAAGAAAAATTCAGGAAAAAGTTGCGAGAATTTCATGGATGGGAACTGGGGAAAAGTTGTGGGAAGCTAGATCCACTAGTAAATGACAAATTGATGGATCAAAATCAACTAAACATCATCAAACCAACAAATCACAAAAAAATGGCATGGCTCTTTTTGTGGGGATTTTTTAATTTGACAAAACACACAAAATTGGGGCTAGAAAGTGGAGGGGAAGACTCCTATGTGTGAATCAACCTTGGCTATGATCCAACATGTTGTAGGGTGGAACCCTAATGGTTGATATTTTCACACTTGGAGGGGAAAGAGAGAAAATCAAAGAGAAACACAAGATGAACACTCAAATAGACAAGATCCAATCACACATGTGCTAAATCCACATACACATAAAGGAGATACAAGGATCCAAAGTCAACACAAGAGGATACAAAGGTAACTAGTTCATCCCAATCCTTGAAGGAGAGAGGTCTTGAATCCTAGAAGGATGTGACAGCCCGGATTTTGCCTTCTCTCTTTTTCGGGACTTGATTTGTCTTTGCTTTGGATTTGAGTTTTAGGAATCAATTCAAATGGACTTATCACTTGGGCATGCCCTTGACTTTCACCCAAGTGACCCATCTACCTCTCGTTCAACCTCATGTATCTAAAAACCCCTAAAATGGCCCAATGGATATTTTTCATAAAAGAAAAATATTCATTTTCCTTCTGAAAACTCATTTCAAAAACTAGTACTCCAAAGCAACCCCTATTTTTATTGCTCCAAAAATCTTGAGATAATTCCTGAATTTTCTTTGAACCTTGACCCACCTCCCTGAGCAAAACTATTGCATGACTTTTTGTAATATTTTTGCTACAGAAAATCATTTCCCTTCTGGCCCAAAAATGCACTTTGTACAGCAAGTGTATTTTTCCTTGATCTTTGGAGCTGGTTTTTCTTGAGCCTCAACCCTCCTAAGTAACCCTTAACCCCAGGAGATCAGCCCTAATGACCTTCTAGAAGCCCTCCAAACTTGGCGACCAAGTTTTGGTCCAGAAAC
Source organism: Triticum timopheevii (assembly GCA_963921465.1). Taxonomy (NCBI): domain Eukaryota; kingdom Viridiplantae; phylum Streptophyta; class Magnoliopsida; order Poales; family Poaceae; genus Triticum; species Triticum timopheevii. The sequence continues at coordinate 116,186,171 of OY997270.1, forward strand.
TTGCCAGCAAGCTAGAGTCACATCTGGTCGGCCTGGCATTGAGTCTTCACCTTTCCTAGACTAAACACTGCATGGACTATAGCACAGACAAGGTTTGGCTGCGCATGGGCATCGTTTTGACCATGCCAGGGTGGTGACCGCATGTGGACACGGGGCCTGGCATGTGTTTGACGCGCTCTGCGTCGTGACAGTGCCTCTGTTCAGCGCGTGCTCGAGCCAGAGCTTGCCAACGACTGCCGCGCCACGCCACCAGCTTCGTCTCTTCACCCTTGACCCCTCCATGGTGCTCGCCGATGCCGGAGACGCTGCAACGAGCACGGGCACATCGCGGCCAAAAGCCACAGTGCACCCGTGCCCCTGTCTTCTTCTCCCCCTTCTCCTTGTGCTCGTCCGCGAGCGTGGACAGCCTCCGCGTGATTGCTGAGCCCCTCACCCCCTCGCTGATGCATCTCGTTGTTGCTCGCCAGCTTCCAGAGAGCTCTGGCGGTGACACGTTGCCTCCTTCCCTCTCCGTCTATAAATAGAGCCCTACTCTCTGTCCCGAAGCCACAAACCACACCACTCAACCTCCACGAACACACAACACAGCCGCAGCCCGGCCGGGCAGGCCTCTGACGGCCGTGCCCGACCAGAGCTCGCCGGCGACCCCCGCAGCCTAGCAACCCCGTTCCCGAGCTCTTGGAGCCCAACCAACCCCTCAGGTGCGTCTCTGGAGATCCACTGGTGACGCCTGGAAGCCATAGAGCCCTTGGAACCGCCCCTCGCCATTGCTTTCTTCTTCTCCGGCAAGTCCCGATCGCCGCCGCTTCTTGCGAGGTTGATTGCGAACAGCTCCGGCCATCCCCCGACGTGCCACAAGTACAGGCAGGTGCGCTGTAGCCTCCTCTTCAAACCTATCCCTCTAGTTTTGCCCTAGGACCCCTCCTCGCCGGCGTGAGCTCGCGCAAAGCGCCGCCGCACTCTGTTTCTTTCCCCCTCTTCTCTCTCCTGACTGGTGGGGCCATGCCTCTCCACTCGCATCCGAAGTGGTACAAGTGGAGGCGTCTTCTGGCTTTACGCGATCGACGTCACCCCACCCCCCAGGTTTTATGTTTATTCAAAATTATTCAAATATTTTGACCAGAACTTTGACCAGTGATATCTCCTAGCCTATAAGTCCAAATGAGTTGTTTCTTTTTGCATTGTGTTTGTTTCAGAAAGCTCTAGCATCACACCAAAGTGTGGATTTTTTGTTGCTGCCTAGAATTGCTGGTGATTTTCAGAATGGTTCTTAATATTTTGTTCTGTGGTTTTTAAATATTTTCAGAGGGAGAGACTTGTCTTGAAGCTATCCAGGAGGAGTGTGAACCTCCTTTGCACTAAGGCAAGCCACACCAACATTTGGATGGTGTCATTTCAATATCTATGATTTTCCTACTTGAATATGAGCTATTTTGCATGCATTTAAATTAGTTAAATAATTATTGTTTAATGCTAGTTACTTTGTCATGCTTGATATGCTTGTTTAAGTTACTGGTTGACTGCATGAACTAGTTTGGTCAAGTAGAGTAAAGTTTTAGCTTTATGAAAGCACTTTGATAAATAATGGTAGTTTATTTTTGATAATTAGATTTTTCATATAAATGCTAAGTTAACCAAAATGATGCATGATAATAACCAGTGTAGTAAAATCAGTAAGGTTTATTGATGAGTAGTGCAAGAAAGTTATTATTTTGGTAAGGTTGATCCGTTCTTGTGAGTTGCCTTGTTTGCATATCGAGTAGTTGCATGATCATGGCATCGTATGACTTGGAGTGAGTTTATTTTCAAGTTAAACCTGATAATAATCCAACTTGAATATAACGTTGATCAAGTCATGGTGCCACTGAATTGGGTTTTCTCAGTGCGACCACATTTACCTTATGGGGGTTCTTGATTCAGTCCTTTGTCGTGCCTCTTGCCGATGCCTCTAAAGAGAGAAGGTTATGGGCATGCGGTACCCTGGCCCGGTAAGCAGACATAACATTGTGTGCCCATTTGTTTTTATGGTACCTTGTCCCTGTTTGGGACCGTTTTGCCACGACGACGACCGAAGATGCCTTTGGTAGGCATGGGGGCACCCATGACTTAGACCTGAGAGGGAGTTGGTCGGAGTGGCCAGGAGAGTGTCATGTAAAGGGAAGGGTTTCGTCAAAACGCCGTTGGTCCACCCGAATGGGAGTGCGAGGCCATGGGTTCTGTGGTGTGGGTAAAGTGCGCTACCTCTGCAGAGTGTATTTAATCTATCGATAGCCACGTCCTCGGTTATGGACACAACTCGGAAGTAGGTCACACCCTGGATCAACAAATATAATTAATCTTGCACACTAAGTATTTATTGTTGGCATTGGTTTTATGATGATTTGTGGATCATGTGATGATTGTAAGTGATTGGCTTCAGTTGTGGTCCGGGTATGATCACCGTTCGGTTACGAGGTAACCCGTCTGGTAAGCGAGTCCGAGGGACTCGGTGCACATGTTGGTTTCACCGCATCAGTAGTATTACTTGCATTGCATTAACCTGATTAATTGTCATGATATTGTTTGTCATTGTGCTTATGTTTGTTGTGAGCTTGCAAGTATATTCAATGTACTGACCTGGCGTGTCATGCCAGCTTTCAGGCAAGTCGTATCGGATTAGAGAGCTTCCCGCGTCTAGATCGTGTCCACGTCGGTGTCCCTGTGCTATGGAGTTCCACTTCGTCGTTATTCCGCTGCCGCGTAGTTTATGTGATCAAGGCCCTTTCATGTTCATTAAATAATGTACATGCTGTTCAGCTGCACCATGTGTGCCGCTTAGACTCTTATCTCGATGTAATATTAGACTTATGTTTCCGGTAGCATCAATAAAGTGGTTGTTTTCTGTACCATGTTGTTGTATGTTGCCAGAAGACTTGATCTCTGGGCTGGCAATGCAAGGTAAACCGGTTGCTCTGAGCCAGGGTGCCACAACGCTTGGTATTAGAGTCGCGCTGATTGTAGGACACGCTAGACAATTAGTCCGTTAGTGGAACGGTAGATAGTTTCGTCTGAGTGCCGGTAGTCCTAGAAATTGATTGATGCATTGCATGCATGTTCATCTGTTGTTCTTACTAACTATCTGGTGATTGTGAGTGTAGATGGCTCCAATTCTGATCTTGTACCATCCCAAGCTAGCAACATACACATCGCCGCACCTGCTTCAGAACGTGTGGCGACGACTCTACCCACAGGGTGCTGATCTAGTGTATCAGGTGTATCGGGAGCATCTGGCCGGTTCGCTGTATGAGTATTATGTTGAGGTCACTCTACACCATAGTTCCCCTTCCGGCGCTTACACTCGTTCCTCTAAGGGTGGTTTTGCTTCTACGCCATCTCAGACGGTCCAGTTTGCTGCTATCGAGGCTTTTGTAGACTTGCGCTACAATGAGGTTTGTGCACACCCACCCAGGTTTTTACTACTACCCATCTCTGCACAAGAATGGGCGTACTCGCTTCCCTCTTATTGATCCGGCGTCACGATCATCCTTCTAGCCACCTTTCTCGTTATATCACCGCCAGTTATCTTTTGATCTATGAGTTAGCCCGAGAGCTAACCCGATCCCGGATAGCCCTTGCCGCCACTCGGAATAGGAACCCTCCACCCTCTGTCGGTTTCACTCCATACGTTCCTCCCGCCTCAGTTACCCTTGTGACCACTCAGGGTACCACCAACCCTTTGGCAGTGACCCCTCGCAGTACTCCTGCTGCGTGGGCTTCCCTTGTCGCTACTCTTGCAGCTCCTATGCTTAGATCCCATCCCGCACTTGCCGCTGAGGGAGAGTCCTCGAGGCAGCGTCGTCGTGTTTCTTTTAACCCGAAGGTCTCCACTATCAGTCCAGGGTCTGAGTCCGGTTCAGGAGAGGAGCCTGCAGCAGCACCAGCCGAGCAGTAGATTGCTAGAGTATCATCTTCGTCATGAGTATAATGTATGGATGTAGTCATACGCGTCATGATGTTTAGTTTCATGTATGAGGGTAGTGAACACATCATGATGTTATCTTTTATGTTGAGTCTGTGTATAATTATGTTGGAACCTTCTTATTCGCCTTGGTTTTTTTTGCTGTGTTTTTCTGGGATTGTCGCTGGCTTTTCCTCCCATTCTTGGATATTTCTCATCGCGATTGCTTTGTATTGGGAAAATAAATAATAGGATGACGTAGGGAGGTAGCAGCAGCCAGGCTTGTGAGGATGTCCCTGTTCGTCGCTCCGCAAGACAAGCAGGACATTCCCCCGAGCCATACCAGCGACCACCACCTCCACCGCCACATCCACCCTCCACTGAGCAAATCATGTGAATGTTTGAAGAAACAAGGAACAACAATCTGATGGAGATGTTGAAAAGTGTGCAAGTTATGGCTGGACAGAATGGAAATCAGAATGGTCATTACTCCAAGCTGACAGATTTTCAAAGGACCAAACCTCCTAGTTTCAGTCAAGCTATTGATCCGTTGGAAGCCGATGATTGGTTGAGGACCATTGAGAAGCTGGAAATTTCTCGTACTGAAGAAGGAGACAAAGTTCTGTTCACAACACATTATCTTGAAGGAGATGCTGCTATATGGTGGGATAATGCTAAGGCTACGTGGCCCGCGGACGAGGAAATTACTTGGACCAAATTCAAGGATCACTTCCGCAAGTATCATATTCCCACCAGAATTATGAAGATCAAGCAGTGCGGATTCCTCGCTCTCACTCAAGGAAGCATGTCAGTAAGTGAGTACCTGAATAAATTCAACCATTTGGCCCATTATTCTCTCTATGATGTGGCCACCGAAGAAAGGAAGGTCGACAGATTTCTTGGCGGACTGAACCAGCACCTTAGATGCACTCTCGGTATGTTTGATTTTCTGGACTTCCAAACTCTGGTGAACAAGGCCCTCATCGCAGAAAGGGAGCACAAACTCATGCATGATAGCAGGCCCACAAATAATGACCACAAGCGCAAATTCGAGCCTAAGAAGGATATGAAACCAGTGCAGAAGGCTCGTACTTGGCAATAGACTCAGGTTGAGTACAAACCCAACTGGCAACAGAATGTCAACAAGACCACCACTCAAGTCAAGAATGTCGTGACCAGTCCGGTATGTGAAGATTGTCAGCGCAACAATTCCTGCTTCAGCTATGGACAAACCGGACATTACGCCAGACAGTGTCCCAAGAACGGCAAGCCAACAGCTCCATTCCGCCCGCAAGTCAACCACCTGGAGCCATATTCCATCCCGAGGGCCATCCAAGGCCAAATCCATCATATCTCCGCTGACGAAGCCCAAGAAGACCCGGAAGTCGTCATTGGTATGTTCCCTATTAATAGCATACTTGCAGTAATTTTATTTGACTCTAGGGCTTCCCACTCTTTTATTTCACGGAGTTTTGTTGCACAAAACAAATTTCCTTGCTCGATTATGGGAAAGAGTATGATGGTACAATCCCCGGGATCAGTGCTCCGAAGCAACCTGGTCTGTTGTAATTTGGAGATTGAGATCAAGGGAGTCAAGTTTCCAACAGCCTTGATAGTCATTAAATCTGATAAATTGGACATTATTCTGGGAATGAATTGGTTAACCCAATACCAAGTATGCACCAATTGTGCGACCAGAGAAGTCACCATGGAAAATTAGGAAGGTCGCACCACAAGTTTTTATGCCCGCAGAAGTATACCCAAGAAGGATATGGTTTTCTCAGCTGTGGCTAAAGAAGTGGAATCGATTCCTGTGGTCAGTGAGTATCCAGATGTATCTCCCGAGGAATTGCCAGGAATGCCGCCAGACGGAGAACTGGAGTTTGCAATTGACTTGGTGCCCGAGACCGCACCGATATACAGGAAATATTATCCGATGCCTTCATCAGAATTGGTGGAGTTAAAGAAACAGCTCGATGAGATGTTGTAGAAAGGATACATCTATCCAAGCTCTTCACCTTGGGGATCACCGCCATATTCATGGACAGAAAGGACGACAGTCTCTGGATGTGTGTGGACTACCAACAGCTGAATGACGTCACCATCAAGAACAAGTATCCACTGCCGAGGATTGATGATTTGTTTGATCAACTCAGTGGGGCCAAAGTAGTCTCCAAGATTGACTTGAGGACCGGATATCATCAACTCAAAATCAAGAAGGAAGATATTCCCAAGACCGCGTTCACCACTCGGTACGGTCTTTATGAACATAACGTTATGTCATTCGGTCTCACCAACACCCCAGCCTTTTCATGCATATGATGAATAAGGTTTTTATGGATTTCCTGGACAAGTTTGTGGTGGTATTCATCGATGAAATCCTCATTTACTCAAAAAGCAAAGAAGAGCACTAGGACCACCTCCGAGCAGTTTTGCAAAGGCTCTGTGACCATCAGCTGTATGCAAAATTTAGCAAATGTGAATTTTGGCTCAACCAAGTTGGATTCTTAGGGCATGTTCTCTCAGCTCAAGGTATAGTCGTGGATCCAAGTAAAGTAAAGATGTGCTTGATTGGTCCGCACCCACGACAGTCTCAAAAATCCGAAGTTTCCTTGCATTAGCCGGATATTATCACCGCTTTATCAAAGGATTCTCTAAGACCGCCAAGCCAATGAAATAGCTCCTGAAGAAGGATAAGAAGTTTGAATGGACTGAGGACTACGAAAGGAGCTTCAACGAGTTAAAAACCAGACTGACATCCATGCCAGTATTGACTCTTCCTAACATCTACCGCAGTTTTGATGTCTACTGTGACGCATCCAGAAAAGGTCTTGGATGTGTACTCATGCAAGATGGCTAGGTTGTGGCCTATGCATCTCGACAACTGCGGCCTCACAAAGGAAATTATCCAACTCATGACTTGGAATTGGCCGCGGTGGTGCATGCATTGAAGATTTGGAGATACTATCTTATTGGAAAGAGGTGCCAAATATTTACAGACCACAGGAGTCTCAAGTATATATTCACTCAACCGGATTTAAACCCCCGTCGGTGAAGATGTCTTGAGTTGTTTAAGGATTATGACCTCGGGATAAACTATCACCCGGGTAAAGCTAATGTGGTGGTTGATGCCCTTAGCCGCAAGCCTGCCTGCCTGAATGCTCTAATGCATTCTTTGCCTCACAAAATTTGTGAAGAAATGGCTCAGTTCAATTTGGTAATAGTGGATGCCAGTATGGCCAGCATATTGGAAATTGCTCCTACCCTCAAGGAAGAAATTCGTAGCGCTCAAGCAGATGACGAATTACTGCAATTATATGCCAAGCAGACGAAGGATTTATCTAAAGATCAACAAGGTACGCTAAGGTTTCGAGGAAGGATTTGCATACCCAACCAAGAATGTCTGAAAAAGAAGATATTGGCAGAGGCACACGAATCTTCATACTCAATTCACCCCGGTGGCACCAAAATGTACGAAGATCTTCGTCAAGTATTCTGGTGGGATGGAATGAAGAAAGACATCGCTTACTTTGTGGCTTGTTGTGATATATGCAACAAGGTAAAGGCGGAACACCAAAAGCCCGCCGGACTCCTTCAACCCTTACCCGTATCACAATGGAAATGGGATGATATCTGCATGGACTTCATCACTGGTTTACCAAAGACACACCAAGGCAATGACACAATCTGGGTCATACTGGACACCTTAACGAAGGTAGCTCACTTTCTGCCCATCCGGACCACTTCTTGTGCCGATCAACTCGCACAGTTATATGTGTCCAGGATCATCAGTCTGCATGGAGTGCCAAAAACCATCACCTCAGACAGAGGGTCTCTCTTCACTTCAGCCTTCTAGTCCATTCTACATCAAGCCTTGGGAACTGCCCTGCAATATAGCATAGCTTATCATCCCTAGACAGATGGACAAACTGAGCGAGTAAATCAAATACTCGAAGATATGCTCCGAGCATGTGCATTGGCCCAAGGACCTAAGTGGGAAGATTGTCTGCCGTACGCCGAGTTTTCTTACAACAACAATTTCTAGACCAGCTTGAATATGTCATCCTATGAAGCTCTGTATGGTCGTAAGTGCCACACTCCACTAAACTGGTCTCAAACCAGAGACAGCTGTATTTTCGGGACTGATCTAATTATGGAAGCTGAGAAACAAGTCAAGGAGATTCGAGATAAACTGTAGTTGGCCAAGTCACGACATAAGAGTTGCTATGATGTAAAACACCGACAGGTCAGCTTCGAACCCGGAGAACACGTGTATCTACGAGTCACCCCAATGAAAGGAGTTAAGAGGTTTCAGACCCGAGGAAAATTGGCACCCAGATATATTGGTCCCTTCCCAGTCATGACCAAAGTTGGAGCAGTTGCTTCTCAGTTGGAATTGCCACCAGAACTGTCAAAGGTACACAATGTGTTTCATGTCTCACAGCTAAGAAGATGTATCTCGCCACCGGAGAAAAGGACTGATATGGCAGAGATAGAATTGGCTATGGATCTAACATATGAGGAAAGACCAATCCCAATATTGGATGAGACGGAAAGAGTCACTCGCAGCAAACTGATCAGGTTTTACAAGGTTCCATGGAAGCATCATACCGAGGAAGAGGCAACCTGGGAAAGAGAGGAATTTTGAAGGACTGCTTACCCAGAACTGTTTTCCCAAGCAATCGAATCTTGAGGACGAGATTAATCCTAAGTGGGGGAGGTTTGTGACAGCCTGGATTTTGCCTTCTCTCTTTTTCTGGACTTGATTTGCCTTTGCTTTGGATTTGAGTTTTTGGAATCAATTCAAATGGACTTATCACTTGGGCATGCCCTTGACTTTCACCCAAGTGACTCATATACCTCTCATTCAACCTCATTTCTCTGAAAAACCCTAAAATGGCCCAATGGATATTTTTCATAAAAGAAAAGTATTCAATTTCCTTCTGAAAACTCATTTCAAAAACTAGTACTCCAAAGCAACCCCGATTTTTATTGCTCAAAAAACCTTGATATAATTCCTAAATTTTCTTTGAACCTTGACCCACCTCCCTGAGCAAAAATATTGCATGACTTTTTGTAATATTTTTGCTACAGAAAATCATTTCCCTTCTGGCCCAAAAATGCACTTTGTATAGCAAGTGTATTTTTCCTTGATCCTTTGGAGCTAGTTTTTCTTGAGCCTCATTACCCTCCTAAGTTACCCTTAACCCCAGGAGATCAGCCCTAGTGACCTTCTAGAAGCCCTCCAAACTTGGCGACCAAGTTTCTATCCAGAAACTTGCCAGCAAGCTAGAGTCACATCTGGTTGGCCTGGCAATGAGTCTTCACCTTTCCTAGACTAAACACTGCATGGACTACAGCCCAGACAAGGTTTGGCCGCACGTGGGCGTCGTTTTTACCATACCAGGGTGGTGACCGCGTGTGGACACGGGGCCTGGCATGTGTTCGACGCGCTCTGCGTCGCTCCAGTGCCTATGTTCAGTGCATGCTTGAGCCAGAGCTCGCCGACGACTGCCGCGCCATGCCACCAGCTTCGTCTCTTCACCCTTGACCCCTCCCTGGTGCTCGCCGATGCCGGAGACGCCACAGCGAGTACGGTCACGTCGCGACCAAAAGCCACAGTGCAGCCATGCCCCTGTCTTCTTCTCCCCCTTCTCCCTGTGCTCCTCCGCGAGCGTGGACAGCCTCCGCATGATCGCCGAGCCCCTCACCCCCTCGCTGACACCTCTCGTCGTTGCTCGCCGGCTTCCAGAGAGATCTGGCGGTGATGACCCACAAATGTAGGGGATCTATCATAGTCCTTTTGATAAGTAAGAGTGTCGAACCCAACAAGGAGCAGAAGGAAATGACAAGCGGTTTTCAGTAAGGTATTCTCTGCAAGCACTGAATTATCAGTAACAGATACTTTTGTGATAAGGTAATTCGTAATGGGTAACAAGTAACAAACGTAAATAAGATGCAGCAAGGTGGCCCAATCCTTTTTGTAGCAAAGGACAAGCCTGGACAAATTCTTATATGAAGGAAAACGCTCCCGAGGACACATGGGAATTATCGTCAAGCTAGTTTTCATCACGCTCATATAATTCGTGTTCGTTACTTTGATAATTTGACATGTGGGTGGACCGGTGCTTGGGTGCTGCCCTTCCTTGGAAAAGCATCCCACTTATGATTAACTACTCTCGCAAGCATCCGCAACTACGAAAGAAGAATTAAGGTAAACCTCACCATAGCATGAAACATATGGATCCAAATCAGCCCCTTGTGAAGTAACGCATAAATGTCGCTCTAGCAACCCATCATCTACGTATTACTTCCCAATGCCTTCCTATAGGCCCAAACAATGGTGAAGTGTCATGTAGTCGACGTTCACATAACACCACTAGAGGAAAGACAACATACATCTCATCAAAATATCGAACAAATACCAAATTCACATGACTACTTATAGCAAGACTTCTCCCATGTCCTCTAGAACAAACGTAACTACTCACAAATCATATTCATGTTCATAATCAGAGGGGTATTAATGTGCATATAGGATCTGAACATATGATCTTCCACTGAATAAACCAACTAGCATCAACTACAAGGAGTAATCAACACTACTAGCAACCCACAGGTACCAATCTAAGGTTGTGAGACAAAGATCGGATACAAGAGATGAACTAGGGTTTGAGAGGAGATGGTGCTGGTGAAGATGTTGATGGAGATTGACCCCCACCCGATGAGAGGATCGATGGTGATGACGATGGTGACGATTTCCCCCTCCCGGAGGGATGTTTACCTGGCAGAACAGCTCTGCCGGAGCCCTAGATTGGTTCCGCCTCGTGGCGGTGGCGTTTCGTCCCGAAAGCTTCTTCTTGATTTTTTCCAGGGCAAAAGACTTCATATAGCCAAAGATGGGCACCGGAGGCCTGCCAGGTGGCCCACGAGGCAGGGAGTAGGGTGCGTCCCCCACCCTCGTGGACGGTGGGTGGCCCCCTCTGGTATTTTCTTCGCTCAGTATTTTTTATTAATTCCAAAAATAACTTTCGTGGAGTTTCAGGACTTTTGGAGTTGTGTAGAATAGGTCTCTAATATTTGCTCCTTTTCTAGCCCAGAATTCTAGCTGCCGGCATTCTCCTTCTTCGTGTAAACCCTGTAAAATAACAGAGAAAAGGCATAAGTATTGGGACATAATGAGTAATAATAGTCCATAATGCAATAAATATCAATATCAAAGCATGATGCAAAATGGACGTATCAACTCCCCCAAGCTTAGACCTTGCTTGTCCTCAAGCGGAAGCCAATATCAGAAAATATGTCCACACGTTTAGAGATAGAGGTATCGATAAAATAAAATACGGACATGAGGGCATCATGATCATTCTTATAATAGCAACATATATAAATATTGTCATATGATTTCTTATACTAAAGTAACAATCTATTCACGATGTCAAGTATGAATCAGAAACTTTATTGAAAACTAACGAACTATAATCTCGGTCATTGAAGCAATTGCAATTTATCATAACATCGGAAAGAGTCAATATAAGAGCTTTTTAGCAAGTCCACATACTCAACTATCATTTAGTCTTTCACAATTGCTAACACTCATGCAATACTTATGGGCATGAAGTTTTAATCGGACATATAGAAAGATAGGGGCTTATAGTGTTGCCTCCCAACCTTTTACCTCAAGGGTAATGTCAACAATAATAGTTCATGCTAACTTACATCCAATTGGATATATATATATATATATATATATATATATATATATATATATATATATATATATATCAGGATATTTCCAACACAATGTGCTTGCCAAAGGATAAAATGTAAAAAGGAAAGGTGAAGATCACCATTACACTTGTATGAAGGAATAAGACAATAATAAAATATAGGCCCTTCGCAGAGGGAAGCAGAGGTTGTCATGTGCTTTTAGGGTTGGATGCAAAAAATCTTAATGCAAAAGAACTTCACTTTATATTGCCACTTGTGATATGGACCTTTATTATGCAGTCTGTCGCTTTTATTTCTTCCACATCACAAGATCGTATAAAGCTTATTTTCTCCCACACTAATAAATCATACATATTTAAAGATCAATTTTTATTGCTTGCAACAATGACAACTTACTTGAAGGATCTTACTTAATCCATGGGTAGATATGGTGGACTCTCATGGCAAAACTAGGTTTAAAGATATTTGGAAGCACAAGTAGTATCTCTACTTGGTGCAAATAATTTGGCTAGCATGAGAGGGAAAGTCAAGCTCAACATGTTGGATGATCTATGACAATATACTTTATTTCGGATATAAGAAAACATAACCCATCACGTTGTCTTCCTTGTCCAACATCAACTCTTTAGCATGTCATATTTTAATGAGTGCTCACAATCATAAAAGGTGTCCAAGATAGTATATTTATATGTGAGAACCTCTCTTTCTTTATTACTTCCTATTAATTGCAACGATGACCAAAACTATGTTTGCCAACTCTCAAAAACTTTTATTCATCATACTCTTAATATGTGAAGTCATTACTCTCCATATGATCTCTTTATTTCTTTTTGTTCTTTCTTTTTCTTTTATTCCCTCAAGATCATAGCAAGATAGCAAAGCCCTTGACTCAAGACTAATCTTTATTATATATAGCTCATGGACTCGATTACATAGAGGAATCATAAAGCAAAACCCAAAACTAGATCATTCTAAAACTTTATTCTACTAGATCAAGATATTACCAAAAGGATCAAACTAAGAAAAACGGTAAAGATAGGAGTGTGATGGTGATACGATACTGGGGCACCTCCCCCAAGCTTGGCAGTTGCCAAGGGGAGTACCCATACCCATGTGATTATGTCTCCTTCTTTGGAGGCGATGATGATGGAGTTGTTGATGATGTAGGCTTCTTCCTTAATTTGCGCTTGAGGATGGAATTTTGCTCCCTTAGATCATTGATCTCCTGCTCAAGGCTTAATATCATTTTGCATAGTTCCTTTTTGTTCTCCTGCAAGAGACGAAAAGGGATAAACTCGATCTTAGGTTTCTTTGCTCTATCAGGGAGGCTTGACTTTTTAAACTCCACATGCATGTCCCCAGGTTGAGGTAATGGGACTTCATCTTCATCTGAGCTTGTCTCCTCCTTTCCCTTAGGCTCGTTGTCTTCTTCTTCCTTAGTGGTCCAACCATAATGCTCCAAGTCCCCGTAGACCTTAGGGTCTGCAAGGTAATCAACCACATAGCTTTCTCCCTCCGAATCCTGGGATGACATATTGCTCTAATCTGCAGCAGAAACAACTCAAAACAAAAACAGAGGATTTCATCGTGGTATGGTGGTCAAAACCTTCGGGAGATTATATAATGAATATTTGCCGACAAAAAGAAGTATCGTGCAAGAAAACGGAGTCCGGAGAGCAAACGAGGTGCCCACGAGGCAGGGGACGTGCCCTCCACCCTCGTGGATGCCTCGTGTCCTACCCGGACTACTTCTTATTTTCCTATTTCCTTAAATATCCCAAACGGAGAAAAAATTGTTATTAGAATTGTTTTGGAGTCGGTTTACTTACCATACCACATACCTATTCCTTTTCGGAGTCTGAAACGTTCTGGAAAGTGTCCCTTATGAATTCCTCTGAGGTTACGGTTTCAATCACATTGGTTTCAACATTTATGGGATTACCTGAGATATAATGTTTGATTCTTTGATTGTTCACCACCTTCGGATTTGTGCCTTCGAAGTTGTTGATTTTTATGGCACCGGGATGATAGACCTCCTCGATAACGTAAGGACCTTCCCATTTAGGGAGGAGTTTTCCTGCAAAAAATCTTAAACGAGAGTTGAAAAGCAACACATAATCACCTACATTAAACTCACACTTTTGTATCCTTTTGTCATGCCATATTTTAACTTTTTCTTTAAACAGTTTGGCATTCTCATAGGCTTGAGTTCTCCATTCATCAAGTGAGCTAATGTCAAATAACCTCTTCTCACCGGCAAGTTTGAAATCATAATTGAGCTCTTTAATGGCCCAATATGCCTTATGTTCTAGTTCGAGAGGTAAGTGACATGCTTTTCTATAAACCATTTTATATGGAGACATACCCATAGGATTTTTATATGCAGTTCTATAAGCCCATAATGCATCACCAAGTTTCTTGGACCAATTCTTTCTAGATCTATTAACAGTCTTTTGCAAAATCAATTTAAGCTCTCTTTTACTCAGTTCTACTTGGCCACTAGACTGTGGGTGATATGGAGATGCAATTCTATGATTAACATCATACTTAGGCCCTGTTTGTTTGGGCTTTTGCTTCTGCTTTTGCAGCTTTTCCACTTTGGCCAAAAAGCCATAAAAGCTCCTAAATAGGTGCTTTTGGAGCTTTTATGGCTTTTGGAGCTTTTATGGCTTTTGGAGCCAAATATTGTTATATTCATGCATAAAAAAACATAAAAGCTCCAAAAGCATCTATTTAGGAGCTTTTATGGCTTTTTGGTCAAAATGGAAAAGCTACAAAAGCAGAAGCAAAAGCCCAAACAAATAGGGCCTTAGTAAGCATTTTACGAAAAGCACCATGAATAAAATGTGAACCACCATCAGTCATTAGGTATCTAGGGACTCCAAACCTCGAAAAAAAAACTTCTTTAAGCATCTTAATAGAGGTGTTATGATCAGCACTACTAGTTGGAATAGCTTCTACCCACTTAGTAACGTAATCAATAGCAACTAAAATATGTGTATACCCATTAGAGGAAGGAAACGGTCCCATATAATCAAAGCCCCAAACATCAAATGGTTTAATAACAAGTGAATGATTCATAGGCATTTCTTGACATCTACTAATATTACCAATTCTTTGACATTCATCGCAAGAGAAGACAAACTTACGGGCATCCTTGAAGAGAGTAGGCCAATAAAAACCGGATTGCAATACCTTATGTGCAGTTCTATCTCTAGTGTGGTGTCCTCCATAAGCCTCGGAGTGACACTTGCATAGGATCTGTTCCTGTTCATGCTCAGGTACACAACGTCTAATAACACCATCTACTCCTTCTTTATAAAGGTGTGGGTCATCCCAGAAGTAATGTCTTAAATCATAGAAAAACTTCTTCTTTTGCTGGTACGTGAAACTAGGTGGTATAAATTTAGCAACAATGTAATTAGCATAATCAGCATACCATGGAGCAGTATGAGAAGCATTTATGACAGCTAATTGTTCGTCAGGAAAGCTATCATCAATAGGTAGTGGGTCATCAAGAACATTCTCTAACCTAGACAAGTTGTCTGCAATGGGGTTCTCAGCTCCCTTTCTATCAATAATATGCATATAAAATTCTTGTAGTAGGAGAACCCATCTAATAAGTCTAGGTTTAGCATCTTTCTTTTCCATAAGATATTTAATAGCAGCATGATCAGTGTGAACAGTTACTTTAGAGTCAACGATATAAGGTCTAAACTTATCACAAGCAAATACAACTTCTAAAAATTGTTTTTCAGTAGCAGCATAATTTCTCTGGGCACTGTCTAGAGTTTTACTAGCATATTAACATTTAGTTTCTTATCAACTCTTTGTCCTAGAACAGCACCTACGGCATAATCACTAGCATCGCAGATAATTTCAAAGGGTAAATTCCAATCAGGTGGCTAAACAGTAGGTGCAGAAATCAAAGCTTTCTTAAGTATTTCAAATGCTTCTACACAATCATCATCGAAGACAAAAGGAATATCTTTTTGTAAGAGATTAGTCAGAGGCCTAGAAATTTTAGAGAAGTCCTTAATAAACCTCCTATAAAAATCGGCATGACCAAGGAAACTTCTTATACCTTTAATGTCTTTAGGACAGAACATCTTTTCAATAGCATCAATTTTAGCTTTATCAACTTCAATACCTCTTTCTAAAATTTTATGCCCCAATCCAATGCCTTCATTAACCATAAAGTGGCATTTTTCCCAATTCAAGACAAGATTAGTTTCTTCACATCTCTGCAAAACTCGATCAAGGTTGCTCAAGCAATCATCAAAAGAAGATCCATAAACGGAGAAATCATCCATGAAAACCTCAACAATCTTTTCACAGAAGTCAGAGAATATAGCCATCATGCATCTTTGAAAGGTAGTAGGTGCATTACATAAACCAAAAGGCATACGTCTATAAGAAAAAGTACCGAAAGGGCAAGTAAAAGTGGTCTTTTCTTGATCCTCTTTTGACACAGGTATTTGAGAGAAACCAGAGTAACCATCTAGAAAGCAAAAATATGTATGTTTGGATAATCTTTCTAGCATTTGATCAATAAAAGGCAAAGGGTAATGATCCTTTTTAGTAGCTTTATTTAATTTGCGAAAATCAATTACCATCCTATAACCTGTAACAAATCTTTGTGGGATCAATTTATCTTTATCATTAGGAACGACAGTAATACCTCCCTTCTTAGGGACACAATGGACAGGACTTACCCGCTGACTATCAGCAACGGGATAAATTATACCTGCCTCCAGGAGCTTTAGTATTTCTTTTCTTACCACTTCTTTCATATTAGGATTTAACCGTCGTTGGTGATCAACAACTGGTTTGGCATCTTTCTCCAATTTTATTTTGTGTTGGCATAGAGTGGGACTAATGCCCTTAAGATCATCAAGAGTATATCCAATAGCAGCATGATGCTTCTTCAGAGTTTTCAATAATTTCTCCTTTTCTTGCTCTGAAAGGTTAGCACTAATAATAACAGGATATATCTTCTTTTCATCAAGATAAGCATACTTAAGAGTATCAGTGTGACGCCCCCGATTCAATCGTACACTAATCATACACGCAAACGTGTACGATCAAGATCAGGGACTCACGGGAAGATATCACAACACAACTCTACCAATAAAATAAGTCATACAAGCATCATATTACAAGCCAGGGGCCTCGAGGGCTCGAATACAAGAGCTCGATCATAGACGAGTCAGCGGAAGCAACAATATCTGAGTACAGACATAAGTTAAACAAGTTTGCCTTAAGAAGGCTAGCACAAACTGGGATACAGATCGAAAGAGGCGCAGGCCTCCTGCCTGGGATCCTCCTAAACTACTCCTGGTCGTCGTCAGCGGGCTGCACGTAGTAGTAGGCACCTCCAGTGTAGTAGTCGTCATCGACGATGTCGTCTGGCTCCTGGGCTCTAGCATCTGGTTGCAACAACCAGAGAGAAAGAAAAGGGGGGAAAAGGGGGAAGAAAGCAACCGTGAGTACTCATCCAAAGTACTCGCAAGCAAGGAACTACACTACATATGCATGGATATATGTGTAAAGGGCCATATCAGTGGACTGAACTGCAGAATGCTAGAATAAGAGGGGGATAGCTAGTCTTATCGAAGACTACGCTTCTGGTCACCGTCGTCTTGCAACAAGTAGAAGAGGGTAGTCTGAAGTCCTCCAACTAGCATCTCCAAGTAGCAACTCCAAGTAGCATCTCCAGTAGCATCGCATAGCATAATCCTACCCGGCGATCCCCTCCTCGTATCCCTGAGAGAGAGCGACCACCGGTTGTATCTGGCACTTGGAAGGGTGTGTTTTATTAAGTATCCGGTTCTAGTTGTCATAAGGTCAAGGTACAACTCCAAGTCGTCCTGTTACCGAAGATCACGGCTATTCGAATAGATTAACTTCCCTGCAGGGGTGCACCAACTTACCCAACACGCTTGATCCCATTTG
Organism: Triticum timopheevii; assembly: GCA_963921465.1. Taxonomy (NCBI): domain Eukaryota; kingdom Viridiplantae; phylum Streptophyta; class Magnoliopsida; order Poales; family Poaceae; genus Triticum; species Triticum timopheevii. The sequence continues at coordinate 116,203,794 of OY997270.1, forward strand.
GCCGGACACACTTTCCTGGGTCATGCCCGGCCTCGGAAGATCAACACGTCGCAGCCCCACCTAGGCAAAACAGAGAGGTCAGCACGCCGGTCTAAACCTAAGCGCACAGGGGTCTGGGCCCATCGCCCATAGCACACCTGCACGTTGCGAGGGCGGCCGGAAGCAGACCTAGCCTAGTGGCGTTCCAGTCCAATCCGGCGCGCGCCGCTCCGTCGCTGACGTCTGAAGTGCTTCGGCTGATACCACGACGTCGGGATACCCATAACTACTCCCGCGTAGATGGTTAGTGCGTATAGGCTCGTAGCCAACTCAGATCAAATACCAAGATCTCGTTAAGCGTGTTAAATAACCGCGAACGCCGAACAGGGCCAGGCCCACCTCTCTCCTAGGCGGTCTCAACCTGCCCTGTCGCTCCGCCACAAAGTAACAGTCGGGGGCCGTCGGGAACCCAGGCCCACCTCTACCGGGATGGAGCCACCTGTCCTTTCAGCCCCCATCTCCGAACAGTATCACAGGTAATGTAACTGTGTAAAATATATCGTATATGCCCGTGATCACCTCCCGAAGTGATCATGGCCCAGTAGTATAGCATGGCAGACTGACAAGAATGTAGGGCCAATGATGATAAACTAGCATCCTATACTAAGCATTTAGGATTGCGGGTAAGGTATCAATGACTGTAGCAACAATGACAGGCTATGCAACAGAATAGGAGTAACCGAACAGTAGCATGCTACACTACTCTAATGCAAGCAGTATAGAGAAGAATAGACGATATCTGGTGATCAAGGGGGGGGCTTGCCTGGTTGCTCTGGCAAGAGAGAGGGGTCGTCAACTCCGTAGTCGATCTGGGAAGCAGCAGCGTCGGTCTCGTAGTCTACCGGAGAGAAGAGGGGGAAGAAACAATGAATACCATGTAAACAGATGCATATCGATGCATGACAAGACAAGTAACGATGCTAGGGGTGCCCTAACGCGGTGTTAGGTGATACCGGTGAAGGAGGATAACATCCGGGAAAGTATCCCCGGTGTTTCGCGTTTTCGGACAGATGAACCGGAGGTGAAATGTTGCAGGTTCACTATGCTAGGGACACGTGGCGGACGAACGGGCTGCGTATCCGAATTCGTCTCGTCATTCTGAGCAACTTTCATGTACAAAGTTTTTTCATCCGAGCTACGGTTTATTTAATATTAATTTTAAAAGATTTAAATCATTTTTAGGATTTATTTATTTAATTTAATCAACATTATCCAGAATAGTGCCTGCTGACGTCATCATGACATCAGCATGACGTCAGTAGTTGACTTGGTCAACCTGACAGGTGGGTCCCGATCGTCATACTCTGTTTTAATTAACTAATAGTTAATTAGGTTAATTAGTGATTAGGTTAATCTAATTATAATTATTAAGTTAATTAACTCTCGATTAATTAAATAATTAATATTTTAATTATTTTTAGTTATTTATTTATCTATTATCTTTTTTTAAACCTTTTTTTTGTTAGAAACGTTCTGGTCGTGGGGCCCTCCTGTCATAGGCACAGGGGGCCTTAACGGGTTTTGGCGCTGGGGCGACGGCTGGCGCCCGACTCGGAGGGGGGGCGAGCAGGCGCAGCTGCGGCGCGGGAGCCGGCAGCAAGCAAGGGGCGGCGCCGGCGCGGCCTGGCACGGCGGAGCCGAGGCGGGAGGCGAGGTGACAGGAGGGGCGCGGCGTGACGGGGCAGAGGCGGCGCGGTTCAGGCGACGGCGCGGAGCAGGCAGCAGGGGAGGAGGCGCGCGCCGGGGCGAAGCCGTGGTGGGCGGCGGCAACAGCGCTGCGGTGCGGCGTGTGCGCGATGCGGCGAGGAGCGGCGGGGCTGCTGCGGTGGCCGCGCGGGCGCCGGCGAGGCGCGGGCGTGCCGGAGCGCAGACGGCGCGGGCATGGCGTGCACGGGGGCGACGAACGCAGGGAGGCCGCGAGTGAGCACGGGACGGGGCCGGTCTGGCGCGGCAGGGCACGGGCGACGGTGGCGCCGGAGCGCGGGCGGTGACCGCGGGGAAAGGGGAAGGAAGGGGGGGCGCTCACGGCGGGGAGTAGGGCAACGGGCAGCGGGCTCGGGGGCGGTCGGGGAAGACCGGCGAGGAGGAGGGCGAGGAGGCGTTCGGCGGTGGTTGCGCGGGCTTCGGGCGGCGGCTCCAAATCGGCGAGGGGCGGCGCGGATCAATCCGGCGGCCTCGGGGTTGGTGACGGGACGAGGCGACGGCGGCGATGCGGGTGGGGGCCGGCGGAGCGCCGGTGTTGGGTGAATCGGGGGGGGGGGGGGGGGGGGACGGCGGTGGTCTCCTCTGGATCCCGATCCAGATCGGGCGAGAGAAGGGGGGCGAGTGGGTGGAGTGGGGGGTTACGGGTTAGGGTTTGAGGAGGGTGAGGGGATAAGGTGTGGCCGGCTGGGCCTGGTGGGTGGCCCAGTGGGGTTGATGGCCTGCTGGGCCGGAGCCGGGGGGGGGGGGGGGTTCTTTTCCCCTTTCTTTTTTTTTGTCTGTTTAGTTTTTCTCTTTTGTATTTTCTTTTCTGTTTTATTTTAAGTTCCCTTTTATTACAGCTTTATAAAAACACTAGCACCTAAATTTGTATTTATAAATATACTACTGCCACCTTAATTCTCAACCGAAAATAAAATAGTTTAATATTTTATAAAATTCAATAGGCATTTATTTAACTGTTTTAACTACTGTTTTAATTATCTTAGAGCCTTTAAACACTTTATCAAAGTTTGGTTTCTCCACCATAATTACCGCTGCATTATTTAGTTCACTCCGAACATTTTAGTTTTAAAGTTTGGAAACTTTTGTTGTTTGCCTATGTTTTAAATTTGAATTTGAATCGGGTTCGAATCAACGTGAGTTTAATCACAGAAATGGAGGTGACGTGGCATCATTAGCTTGGGATTACTGTAGTCTAATTATCCGGGCGTCACAATCAGGTAGTGTTTTAAGCTCAAACACGGGATCACCCTTGGGTCGTGGAGGATCCCCTAGAATTTCAACAGGCAAGTTGTGTTTCAAAATAGGTCCATGTTTAAATAATACTTCATCTATCTCCCTTCTTTCATTCATAAACATATCATTTTCATGGTCTAGCAAATATTGTTCTAAAGGATCATTAGGAGGCACGCCAATAGAAGCAGGACCAATAATTTCATCCTTACTAGGCAATTCTTTATCATGGGTTGTCTATGAAATTTAGCAAAATTAAAGTCATGAGACATATCCCCTAAACCAATCGTAACCATATTCTTTTTGCAGTCTATCTTAGCATTAACAGTATTCAAGAAGGGTCTACCAAATATAATGGGACAAAAGTCATCTTGTGGGGAGCCAAGAACAAGAAAATCAGCAGGATATTTAACTTTCCCACACAAGACTTCAACATCTCTAACAATCCCAACTGGTGAAATAGTATCTCTATTGGCAAGCTTAATTGTAACATCAATTTCTTCTATCTCAGCAGGTGCAATATCATGCATAATTTCTTTCTATAAGGAATGAGGTATTGCACTTGCACTAGCACCCATATCACATAAGCCATGATAACAATGATCTCCTATTTTAACAGAAATAGCAGGCATGCCTACAACAGGTCTATGTTTATTTTTAGTATCGGGTCTAGCAATTCTAGCAGCTTCATCACAGAAGTAAATAACATGCCCATCAATATTATCAGCCGAGAGATCTTTAACCATAGCAATACTAGGTTCAACTTTAATTTTCTCAGGTGGTGTAGGTGTTCTAATATTACTCTTACGAACCACAGTTGAAGCTTTAGCATGGTCCTTTATCCTAACAGGGAAAGGTGGTTTCTAAATATAGGTAGTAGGACAATAGGATCATTATAAGTGATAGTCTTTTCTTCAACTTTAATAGGTGCAACTACTTTTACTTCAATGGGAGGATTATATTTAAACCACTTCTTCTTAGGGAGGTCAACATGAGTAGCAAATGATTCACAGAAAGAAGCTACTATCTCAGAGTCAAGTCCATATTTAGTGCAAAATTCATGAAAAGCATCGGTATCCATAAAAGATTTAACACAATCAAACTTAGTTGTTATACCTGACTCCTTACCTTCGTCGAGATCCCAATATTCCGAGTTGCGTTTAATTCTTTCCAATAAATCCCATTTGAATTCAATAGTCTTCATCATGAAAGAGCCAGTACAAGAAGCATCAAGCATGGAGCGATTGTTGAGAGAAAGCCGAGCATAAAAATTTCGAATAATAATTTCTCTTGAGAGCTCATGATTGGGGCACGAATATAACATTGACTTAAGCCTCCCCCAAGCTTGAGCGATGCTTTATCCTTCATGAGGCCAAAAATTATATATATAATTACGATCACAATGAACAAGATGCATTGGATAAAACTTCTGATGAAATTCCAATTTCAATCGGTTCTAGTTCCATGATCCCATATCATCACATAGCCTAAACCATGTCAATGCCTTTCCCTTAAAAGATAAAGGGAAGACCTTCTTCTTGATAACATCCTTGGGCATACCTGCAAGCTTAAATAATCCACAAACTTCATCCACATAGATTAGCTGCAAATCGGGATGCAATGTTCCATCTCCTGTAAAAGGATTAGCTAGCAGTTTCTCTATCATACCCGAAGTAATTTCAAAGTAAACATTTTTAGTAGGTTCAGTAGGTTGAGGAGCAACTCTTTGCTCTACTGGTCGGGGTGAAGATACCCCGAACAAACCCCTCAAACGATTACTTTCCATAGTAACAAGTGACAGTAAATTTCAGCACACTATATAAATTTTTCCTTACCAAGTTCCACTTACCAAAGGAGCTTCACTCCCTGGCAATGGCGCCAGAAAAGAGTCTTGATGACCCACAAGTGTAGGGGATCTATCGTAGTCCTTTCGATAAGTAAGAGTGTCAAACCCAACGAGGAGCGGAAGGAAAAGACAAGTGGTTTTTAGTAAGGTATTCTCTGCAAGCACTGAAATTATCGGTAACATATAGTTTTGTGATAAGGTAATTCGTAACGGGTAACAAGTACCAAAAGTAAATAAGATGAAGCAAGGTGGCCCAATCCTTTTTGTAGCAAAGGACAAGCCTGGGCAAATTCTTATATGAAGTAAAACGCTCCCGAGGACGCATGGGAATTATCGTCAAGCTAGTTTCCATCACGCTCATATGATACGCGTTCGTTACTTTGATAATTTGATATGTGGGTGGACCAGTGCTTGGGTGCTACCCTTCCTTGGACAAGCATCCCACTTATGATTAACTACTCTCGCAAGCATCCGTAACTATGAAATAAGAATTAAGGTAAACCTAACCATAGCATGAAACATATGGATCCAGATCTGTCCCTTACGAACCAACGCATAAACTAGGGTTTAAACTTCTGTCACTCTAGCAACCCATCATCTACCCAATGCCTTCCTCTAGGCCCAAACAATGGTGAAGTGTCATGTAGTCGACGTTCACATAACAACACTAGAGGAAAGACAACATACATCTCATCAAAATATCAAACGAATACCAAATTCACAGGACTACTTATAGCAAGACTTCTCCCATGTCCTCTGGAACAAACGTAACTACTCACAAATCATATTCATGTTCATAATCAGAGGGGTATTAACGTGCATATAGGATCTGAACATATGATCTTCCACCGAATAAACCAACTAGCATCAACTACAAGGAGTAACCAACACTACTAGCAACCCACAGGTACCAATCTGAGGTTTTGAGACAAAGATCGGATACAAGAGATGAACTAGGGTTTGAGAGGAGATGGTGCTGGTGAAGATGTTGATGGAGATTGACCCCCTCCCGATGAGAGGATCGATGGTGATGACGATGCTGACGATTCCCCCCTCCCGGAGGGATATTTCCCCGGCAGAACTGCTCCGCCGGAGCCCTAGATTGGTTCCGCCAAGGTTCCGCCTCGTGGCGGCGGTGTTTCGTCCCGAAAGCTTCTTCTTGATTTTTTCTAGGACGAAAGACTTCATATAGCCAAAGATGGGCACCGGAGGCCCGCCAGGTGGCCCACGAGGCAGGGGGTAGGGCGCGCCCCCACCCTCGTGGACGGTGGGTGGCCCCCCTCTGGTATTTTCTTCGCTCAGTATTTTTTATTAATTCCAAAAATAACTTTCATGGAGTTTCAGGACTTTTGGAGTTGTGCAGAATAGGTCTCCAATATTTGCTCCTTTTCCAGCCCAGAATTCCAGCTGCCGGCATTCTACCTCTTCGTGTAAACCTTGTAAAATAAGAGAGAAAAGGCATAAGTACTGTGACATAATGAGTAATAACAGCCCATAATGCAATAAATATCAATATCAAAGCATGATGCAAAATGGACGTATCAGGCGGGGACACGTTTCCCCCTTCCCCCTCCGGCTATAAATAGAGCCCTCCTCTCTGTCCCGAAGCCACACACCGCACCACTCAACCTCCACGAACACGCAGCACAGCTGCAGCCCGGCCGGGCAGGCCTCTGGCCGTCGTGCCCGACCAGAGCTTGCCGGCGACCCCCGTAGCCTAGCCATCCTGTTCCCGAGCTCTTGGAGCCCAACCAACCCCTCAGGCGGGTCTCTAGAGATCCACTAGTGACGCCTGGAAGCCGTAGAGCCCCTGGAGCCGCCCCTTGTCGTCGCCTTCTTCTTCTCCGGCAAGTCATGACCGCCGCCGCCGATTGCGAGGTTGATTGCGAGTAGCTCCGGCCATCCCCCGACGTGCCACAGGTACAGGCAGGTGCGTCGTAGCCTCCTTTTCAAACTTATCCCTCTGGTTTTGCCCTAGGACCCCTCCTTGCCGGCGTGAGCTCCGGCGAAGCGCCGCTGCACTCTGTTTCTTTCCCCCTCTTCTCTCTCCTGACTGGTGAGGCCCTGTGTCAGCCTCTCCACTCGCACCTGAAGTGGTACGAGTGGAGGCATCTTCTGGCTTTACGCCATCGACGTCACCCCCCCCCCCCCCCAGGTTTTCTGTTTATTCAAAATTATTCAAATATTTTGACCAGAACTTTCACCAATGATAACTCCTAGCCTATAAGTCCAAATGAGTTGATTCTTTTTGCATTGTGTTTGTTTCAGAAAGCTCTAGTAGCACACCAAAGTGTGGATTTTTCCTTGCTGCCTAGAATTTCCGGTGATTTTCAGAATGGTTCTTGATATTTTGTTTTGCGGTTTTTAAATATTTCCAGAAGGAGAGACTTGTCTTGAAGCCTATCCAGGAGGAGTGTGAACCTCCTCTGCACTAAGGCAAGCCACACCAGCATTTGGATGGTGTCATTTAAATATCGATGATTTTCCTACTTGAATATGAGCTATTTTTCATGCATTTAAATTAGTTAAATAATTATGGTTTAATGCTAGTTACTTTGTCACGCTTGATATGCTTGTTTAAGTTACTGGTTGACTGCATGAACTAGTTTGGTCAAGTAGAGTAAAGTTTTACTTTATGAAAGCACTTTGATAAATAATGGTAGTTTATTTTCGATAATTAGATTTTCATATAAATGCTAAGTTAACCAAAATGATGCATGATAATAACCAGTGTAGTAAAATCAGTAAGGTTTATTGATGAGTAGTGCAAGAAAGTTATTTTGGTAAGGTTGATCCGTTCTTGTGAGTTGCATGGTTTGCATATCAAGTAGTTGCATGATCATGGCATCGTATGACTTGGAGTGAGTTTATTTTCAATTTAAACCTGATAATAATCCAACTTGAATATAACGTTGATCAAGTCATGGTGCCACTGAATAGGGTTTTCTTAGTGCGACCACATTTACCTTAAGGGGGGTCTTGATTCGGTCCTTTGTCGTGCCTCTTGCCGGTGCCTCCAACGAGGGAAGGTTATGGGCGTGCGGTACCATGGCCCGGTAAGCAAACATAACCTTGTGTGCCCGTTTGTTTTTATGGTACCTTATCCCCGTTTGGAACCGTTTTGCCACGACGGTGGCCGAAGATGCCTTTGGTAGGCATGGGGCCACCCATGACTTAGCCCTGAGAGGGAGTTGGTCAGATTGGCCGGGAGAGTGTCATGGCAAGGAAAGGGTTTCGTCAGAACGTTGTTGGTCCACCCGAATGGGAGTGCGAGGCCATGGGTTCTGTGGTGTGGGTAAAGTGCGCTACCTCTGCAGAGTGTATTTAATCTATCGACAGCCGCATCCTCAGTTATGGACACAACTCGGAAGTAGGTCACACCATGGATCAACAATTATAATTAATCTTGCACACTAAGTATTTATTGTTGGCACTGGTTTTATGATGATTTGTGGATCATGTGATGATCGTAAGTGATTGGCTTCAGTTGTGATCCGGGTATGATCACCGTCCGGTTACGAGGTAGCCCGTCCGGTAAGCGAGTCCGAGGGACTCGGTGCACATGTTGGTTTCACCGCATCGGTAGTATTACTTGCATTGCATTAACCTGATTAATTTTCATGATATTGTTTTTCATTGTGCTTATGTTTGTTGTGAGCTTGCCAGTACATTCAATGTACTGACCTGGCGTGTCATGCCAGCTTTCAGGCAAGTCATATCGGATCAAAGAGCTTCCCGCGTCTAGATCTTGTCCACGTTGGTGTCCCTGTGCTATGGAGTTCCACTTCGTCGTTATTCCGCTGCCGCGTAGTTTATGTGATCGAGGCCCTTTCATGTTCATTAAATAATGTACATACTGTTCAGCTGCACCGTGTGTGCCGTTTGGCCACTTATCTCGATGTAATATCAGACATGTTTCCGCTAGCATCACTAAAGCGGTTGTTTCTGTACCATGTTGTTGTGTGTTGCCAGAAGACTTGATCTCTGGGCTGGCAATGCAAGGTAAACCGGTTGCTCTGAGCCGGGGTGCCACGAAGGATCTTCCCGTGAAGATGTCTTGAACCCACTTGGGGGATCTTCTCACATGGAGGTGTTGAACTCCATGGGAGTGGTAAGTGGATGAGCAAAGCTCTATCTCAAATGAGCTCTAACCTTTGCTACCCCTAGAAGTAGGAGGGGTAGTCATTTTATAGTGATAATACAAGTTGTGACCAAAGGAAGGGATACATGGGCCTTTGGTCCGGTCTCTGTGCACAGGCAGGTGCCAGATGCCTGGGCTGGGGGCCTGATGTCCGGTGGCTCACAAAGAGCCGGATATCCGAGGTCTCGGTCGGATGTCTGGGATGGGTTGGCCTGATTCCTGCTACTATTTGGATATGTCGGGCCGGATATCCAGGCGGTGGCCGGATGTCCGGGTAGATGCCGGTTGTCCAGGCCTTGTAGCACTTCAGTTGTTGGCCTGCTGTTGTGGATGTGGCCTCCAGGTGATAGATGTCCAACCGCTATAGACTTGCAGCGGTTCCTCTCATTGTGCTCCTTCATCCGAGTACTTGGAGACTTGTCTCCCGAGCATCTCCGCGAGGATCTTCTGGATCATACGGGAGCTCGTTAAGGAGAGATGTCACCTCAGTCTCGATAGCTCTTGCACGTGCTCGTGTCATCGGTCCACTTGGCACTTGAGGAGACGAAGGTAGGTCCATGGGATGACCGTAGGATGCTCCGCACAGTTCTTCTCCCCGGTGTACTTCTACATTAGGTGAGCCCAAGCTTGAAGTGGTTGGATTCCTCGGCTCAATGCAATGTGCATCACGTGAACTAGGGTCAAGCCAGAATATTGGACCAGCTCGAACGCCTTCTTGTGAAGTCTTTAAGTCACCTTGGACTCGACTGAGTTGTACTTGGGGCTCTAGGATTTGCGCTTGGCGGGGAGAGCTAGGTTGAAGGGGGTCACTATCCCAAGCCGAGGTGGATTATCAAGTTCTACATCCGGGATGTAGAACCACTCCTCCTACCACTTCTTGTTCGTCTCTGCGAACTCCCCGGTCAGGTATCCGTAGTTGGCATGTTTGCTAATGGCGGGCCCACCGCACTCGCATGTGTTGTGCATGTTGGTTTGCAACTTCACGCAGAAGTATCTCCTCCACAAGCTGAAGTGTGTATCAACGCAAAGGAAAGCTTTGCAAAGCGTGATGAACACGTGAGGTGAAGAATGGACTGTGGGGGAGATGGTGGAGTTGCATGCAATAAAATAGCAACAATCCGCGGAAGAAATGATGGATTGGAAAGCCGGGGCCACGAAGAAGAAAAAGGATAAAACATACCCTCTCATTGGATTCCAGCTCCGGTTGCATCTCCACCCTGACATTGTTGTTGGCTGCCACGGTGACCGGCGAGTGCGCAAAGGCGACGATCAGTGGTGGCAGATACCCGCTAGAGGAGAGGCGGTCCAGTTGACCGCCTATGGAGGTGGAAGACATCCACTTTCCCTCGATCGGGGAAGGGACCTTCTCCTTGGGCTCGATGATGGTGAGCTCCTTACCGGTGTTTGATGGCTTGACTACCCTTCATCAGCCGGCGTGCGCAACCATGGTGGTGCGGTGTTGCGGTGGTACAGCGAAGAACCGCGAAAAGCGCTGGGGTAGCAGAGCTCTGGGTGCGAGAAAGAAGATTGAGGCGAGAGAGGCTGATTAGAACATCACTTCCATCGTTACACCCACCATGGCTCCTTCATCAGTTATTCCACCTGGACCTATGACTAGAGTGCGTGCGCGTCAAATAAATGGCCAGGTACTATCGCTCCTTCGTACATATGATTTGACTGACAAAAATACGATGCTACACTCATGTTCCGATTTGCTTGTACTCAGGAATAATGAAAAGATTAGAGATGAAGTCAACTGCGCATTCAAATCAGATGGAGCAATGCATGCATGTCCACCGAATCCATCAACCATGTCACATGCATGCATGCATCCACATCGAACCATCCATGCATGCAACCACGTGTACAAGGGCCAGGACCAAAGGAGTTGTATAAGGGCCAAGACCAAAGTACTTGATTAGGTATTAGAATATTTGGCGGCCTGTGAAGGCCCACGCGTGGACGTACGCCTGAAGCCGTCCATGTCCGGATGGGACACAGCGAACCGACGTCTGCCTCTAAATAGCTAACCTATATTAGATTTTAGACCTGGGTTTTATTGTATCGCTACAATTTGCATCTACGAGACGTGTAGGACTACAGTCTTGTCAGATCCATAGTGAAACCCCAACTTTTGATCTAGTTCATGTGCTTAATTTTTCATCCGCAATTTCAGATTGCAATTCACCTTTGTTCTTGCCGGTTCTTCGGTTGCTTGCAGGAACTCGAACCTCGTTATTCAAGTTGATCGTGCTTACGGCAAGGTTAATAACCATCAGAGATTGGTTTAGTGGTTGTCGAGGCGTATCGTCGGGTACGGTATAGCCGGATTGTCAAGGTCAAAATCCACCAAATTGATAGTTATCCCCACTGTGATCGAAAGATCGGGCCGCCGTTATATCAGAGGCTAGGAGCGCAAAGCCCCATCTCCTCTATCCGCTTTGTTATATAGAGTGGCGGGAATGCGAAACGGCAGCTGGCTATCTCTGTCACATGGCCGCAAATCCCCTCGTATCCCCACGAAGAAGTTAATTGCGCGTAGGGGTCAAGGGGACCTGTGTTATCCTTCTGCGGGAATGGAGGCACACGTCCACTATTATGGGACGTGGCATGGGTGGGCCCTCAGCTCACTTATGCACGTCACATTGACCGTCGAGTCATGTCTGACATGTGCTCTCTATGAAGACCAGGTTAACCTTTGAAGATACTGCATGGGAATTCGGGTTGCGAAGAGCTAGCTACATGGGAATCATTTTTCAAGTGCAGATCGGCTATCTCCTTCGACCAATCAAGACCGAGGTGGATTGCACCACTTTGGATGCAAGCTAGTAGCTGGAGCCCAGCTGCACTTGGATGTTGTTGGGAAAGTTGTATTGAACCAGTTTCAAGCTTGGCGACTAAAGGCGAGTGCAGCACAGAGTACCGAGATGTGGCCAAGCTTGAAGACCGATTCAGGGGTTACTGTTGCTGCCCCGGCCCTGGGGACTCGCACAACGTCAATTCCTAGTCTGATGGGTTGGATTGAGGACCCCCTAGGTTGGTTCCGTCCTGGGCCACATTGGACGGCCCATGACGTGTTATACAAAGACTCCGGAAGACTTACAGTACAATACAAGCCAAATATAGCAGAGCCATGGAGAATTCTACCTCTACCGATGTATCCGACTAGGATATGTAACCCTGGGACCCCCAGTATGTTATATAAACAGGGGCTGGACTCGTCGATAGAACATACACATAATTCTTTGGTATTCACTTTCTAACGCCCCGAGACCGATGCGCCAGGTGTCTTCCAGTTATTCGCCGTCGTTGCCATGTCATTTGCTTGCGTGTTGCATCTTGCCATGTCATCATGTGCATTTCATCTGCATATTTTTCAAAACTTGCATCCGTCTCGGTCTCCCCGTTCTCTCCGTTGTCCGTTTCGGAATCTGACTCTCTCACATGCACCCGTTGCACCTTCCAGACCTTGTTTCGTGAGCGGGAGAAAAAGTTCTCGGAATGGGCCGAGATTTGTCGAGTGGTCTTGGTACATCACTGGTAGACCGCTTGTCAAATTTCGTTCCATTTGGACATCGTTTGATGTCCCAACGGTTAACCGTGTAACCGCAAAACCCCTCTCTCTTTGCAGCCCAGCACCCCTCCATAACAGCCCACTAGCCCATCTAAACCCCCTCCATGCTCTCCGTCGTTGGATCACGATCTTGTGGGCGAAAATCGCACCTCATTTAGACTCTCCTAACTCCCTCTATCTATATAAATGCCCTCCCCCGTCCAAATCTCAGTCCAAATTCTAGCCAACTCCTCCTCGCGTCGCCGGACACGTCCGCCCGCCGCTGGACGCGTCCACCGCCTCCAGCCACCTCGCCCCGACCAATCAGCCGTTGACACGTCGCCACCCCGCGCCCGGCCATCCACTCCCAGGCCACCACGCGTCGCCCCGCAGCTCCTCCCACCGTCGTGGCCCGTTGGGCCCAGGCACGGCCCGCCCAGGCCCGCACGGCCACCTGAGCCGCCAATCTCCTTGTCGCGCGCCCTAGCGCTTGCCACCGCTGCCCTTCGTCGTCCCCTCGCCGGGCATCGTAGCCGTCGCCGCCGACCACGCCCTACTCTGGTGCGCCGCCCTGCCGCCTCGGATCTCGCCGCCGCTCGCTCCTCCGATGAGCACCAACCCTGCCGCCTCATCCACGCGGGCTCGCCGGCCTCCCCGACGTCGCCTCGCCACCAGTGGCCTCCTCCCCCATCGCCGCCCTGCTCCCGTGCCCCGCCGCCGCGGGCGTCCTCGACCTCCGATCGGTACGGCCTCATCCACCCTTGGCCAGGACGACCTCAACCGCCGAGCCAAACACGCCTCTCACGCCACCGTCCTGAACCTCCCCGTCCTGTTTCGCTGGGTAAAATATAGCCAAGTCCCTGAAATCATCTTATCATGTATGCATGTTTGACTGCTTGTAACTTCGTGCATATAGCTCCGTTTTGCATGATTAATATGTCAAAATGTTCATCTCAGAGTGCTTTTCACGATGGAGTAGTTTGCATTCATGTTACTGTTCATCTTGATGCCTTAATCATCGTTGCAAAACTGCTAAGAGATATAAACTGCTGAAATCTGCTGCTTGTTAACATCATGTATGCCTCTTGTGAGTGTTGTAACTTTGTCCCTGTTGATCCTATGGTGATGAACTTGTTATTCAAATGTTAATCTCAGAGTGCTATACATGTTGGTGTGCTTTGCATTCATGTTAGGGTGCATCTTGGCATATTAATCTCTGTTGTAAAAGTGCATGTTGCTGTTAACTGCTGAAAACTGTTATAACTTTCCTATTTGTCATTTTTATATATTTTTGTGTGATTTTCTTTTGAGCGTCATGACCACATGTTTTAGGAGCATAATTATGCCATCTGTAAAGTTGTGCAATCCATGTATTTTGATATACCTTGTGATGAGTGCAACAAGCCTGTGAAGTGGGCTACTTGCTGTTAACATTCTATCAAGTCAGATTCTGTCATATCATGTTGCTATGTTTGTTTGATACTACCATCAAATCCATGCATAATCTGGAGATGCTTAGTTGACATGTTTTAATTTTCATGTTATGCTCTATCATGCCATGCCATTTTATGCCCTATATATGTCCTGTATCATATGTTTTCATTGCCATGAATTTGCCTAAATGACGTTTCAGTTTTCTGTTAACTTCATGATGCCATGTTGTGAGCTTGATATTAGTTGATCTATGCCTTTTTTGGAGATGCTCCAGTTACATGATTTGAATTATGCCATGAGTACTCTGTTAAAATGCCATGTTTGATAATTTTGGATATCATATGCCTTCGTTCCATGCTTGCAAACATGCTATGATAATGTTGTTGTTTTACACTTGCTGAAACTGTTTCAACATTCAATCTTGTCTTGTTGGTTCCCACTAGTCCATGGGTCATGTGCATATGATGCCTTGATGTTATTTGCTCTTTGTTATGTGTACTTTGATGAAATGCCCTTGCTTGTTATGTATAGTTCATGTAGCATGTTGTTTTGATGATTGCAAAGTGCCTGCTTGCTGTTTTTGGGCAGATTTTTGTTATAACTTGTTCGGAGTGTATGTGTTGCACCGTTGCTCCATTTTGAGCATGTTATATATATGAAACTTGCTTAGAATTGCATATAGTTTCATATTATATTGTTGCATCCATGTCTTGAGAGTGTTTGCTTAATGTTTGGATGCTTTTTGCATCAATGTCATGTTTGACTTGTTTTGCTCGTATCTTCTAGGTCGTAGCTCCGAATTAAATGAACTTTATATGTAACTAGAATTTCATGTAGATCATCATGGTGCACTTTAACTTACTATTTAACAACTTCAACTTAATGTTTTGTTCAAATCTGGACCAATTTTGAAAATTGCATATGAGGACTTACTGGCATTGTTATATGTTGTTTCCGACCTCATTTAAACTTGGATTGGTGTGTGTTATTGTATGCATAATCTCTTGCCATGAGTAGCATCATATAGCCTTGTCATGCATCATACTTGGTTGAGCATCATGCCATGTTTATGTGTTGTGTGTTTACCATGTTGTTTGCTTCTTTCTGGTTGTGCTTCTCGATAGTTCCTGTTTCGTTGCGATCGTGAGGATTCCTTCAACTATGCTTGGTTCGTCTATGCATGATCGTCTTCTTCATGGACTCTTTCTTCTTCCTAGCGGGATTTCAGGCAAGATGACAGTTACCCTGGATCTCACTACTATCATTGCTATGCTAGTTGTCTTGATGTTATCACTATGTCGCGCTTCCTACCACTTGTTTATCAAGCCTCCCATATTGCCAATGACAGCCTCTAACTTTTTCCACCATCCCAGCAAACCGTTGTTTGGCTATGTTACCGCTTTGCTCAGCCCCTCTTATAGCGTTGCTAGTTGCAGGTGCAGTTGCAGGTTGTTCCATGTTGGATATCACAATATCTCTTATTTAATTAATGCACATATATACTTGATAAAGGATGGAAGGCTCGGCCTTATGCCTGGTGTTTTGTTCCACTCTTACCGCCCTAGTTTCCGTCATACCGATGTTATGTTCCTTGATTTTGCATCCCTAACACGATGTGGGGTATGGGGCCCTCTTGACAGTTCGCTTTGAATAAAACTCTTCCAGCAAGGCCCAACATTGGTTTTACATTTGCCATAATAATACTTGAACTAAATAATTAATTGGCATAGGGCGTCATGAACCCGAGGATTTTCTATATAGCAGGGGGGCCAGCGCTGATGGTGTTGGTCCCAAACGGGCAATCTGCGGGGCCACGGGGAAACCCGAGGATCTGGTTTTACTCGTAGCTTGACCCATCCGGACGTGGCTTGAGACGAGATACGCGCGGCTACTATCAGGGTGTCAACACGCCGGGAGGCTTTGCTGGATTAGTTTTACCATTGTCAAAATGTCTTGTGCACCGGAATCCCGAGTCTGATCGGATGTCCCGCGATGGAGGATTGTCTCCGCGGATCGTGAGCTTGTCATGGGCTAAGTTGGGACACCGCTGCAGGGTTTGATCTTTCGAAAGCCGTGCCCGCGGTTATGTGGCAGATGAGAGTTTTTAATATCCGATTGTAGAGAACTTGACAGTAGACTCGAATTAAAATACATCAACCGCGTGTGTAACCATGATGGTCTCTTTTCGAGTGGTTCGAGAAGAGAACATGGTGGGGTTATGTTTGAACGTAAGTAGTTCAGGATCACTTATTGATCATTACTAGTTTGCGACCGTTTGCGTAGCTTCTTATCTTAGTCTTGTACTCGTAAGTTAGCCACCATACATTGCTTAGTCGCTTGCTGCAACCTCACCACTTATCCATTCCATACCCTTTAAGCTTTGCTAGTCTTGATACATGATAATGGGATTGTTGAGTCCTCGTGGCTCACAGTTTACTACAACAACAGTTACAGGTACAGGTAATGTGATGATCATGACGTGAGAGCGATGTTTGCTTGTTTTGGAGCTCTTCTTTTGCTTCTTCTTCGTTCAGGGGATAGGTTCTTGGTCGACAGCCTGGGCTAGCAGGGTGGATGTCGTTTGAGTTTCTGTTTGTGTTTCATCCGTAGTCGGATGTTGTTCCCATGTTTGATGCTTGATGTATTCATGTGGCATTTGTATGCCCTTTGTATGTATCCCCAAATATTATGTAATGGCACGATGTAATGATATCCACCTTGCAAAAGCGTCTTCAATATGCGCTTCTATCTTTGATGGGACCTTCGCTTCCTTTAGGATAGGGGCGCATATTGGGCGTGACATACTTATACTTTGTACACACTCCAATCACAATATACACGTGCAGGAGTAGATATTACCTCGATCATGAGAGTCCAAACTTATGTAAAAGCTCGCCTACTATTACCATTCAGCCTAACCGCCTAACCGGGATACTCTACCAAGAGATATGCCGGTATAGCATCCGACAAGTATACTTGAAGCGTGCAAATGATCTAGCATGAGAATTCGCAAGATAATAAGCTTTGCTTAGTTTCGCCATCCTTCCAACGAATATGGATGTAGCGAATCGACATCCGAAACGTGGGTGTCATTGGTTTTCCCTGTAAACCATGGGAATCCAACTGAACCATCATGGCTGATGGTGGCAACCAGTTGCAGCAAGGTTAAGAAAAGAATATATATATATATATATATATATATATATATATATATATATATATATATAAGTTTGTGGCGTAACTGTGCCATTTGTTTTTACCAGGTGGTCGTGCCGCTTACGGAAGGAATAAGTAAGGAAAAAGAGAAGAGGGAGAAAAGGGGGGGAATAATGCGTCCAAAACTTCATTGTCATCAGAATATGTGAAATGGCCTTTCATGGGAGCACATACGGTCACTTTTGCACGATTAAAGAAGAAGAAAAGTGGCAAGACGCAGTTTTGTCAAAAGGGAATAGCTGGAAATAGTGGTACAACGACTACTCTCCGATACATCAAAGAAATATTGTGTAGTCACATGATAAACGGTGCGAGATGAGAAACTTTATATTTGTTTCCTTTGTACTAGTAATCCAAAAGAAACAGATATTTTATGTAATCGATCAAAGATGGCATGGCACACATGCAGAAATGGAGGACAAAGGTATGAGGAAGAAATTTTAGGGGACAATGGTGACCTCTGAGACCCCGCCTGACTCTTGGGGCCTTGAACAGTCGACCAACGTCTCAGTAAAGCAAAAACAGCCAGGCAGGCTCAGAGATAAAGAGAGGGATGAATTGATGAAGAATGGACAAACTTGTCATTGCCCAGTCAGCCACAGTGGCATGAAGGGAACATGACACACACTAAGAATTGTCGAAATTTTACTCATCTGCTATATAGCCAGGAACAGATTACTGAACCCTTCTTACCAGGCTGTTCCAGGCACCACAATACTGTTCTCGCCACTAACTAATTCAGTGCAGTTGCACACGCAAACCAGAAATTTCTGGAACAGGCATAGTGAAGTCGTCAAGAAGAAGGATTGCAGTTGTACGTGTGGAGATTTCCACGGAGCACTCGATTGGCACTGAAATTGAAATTCACACCGACGATGATGACCGACCGATCCTGAAGATGAAGATAGTGCATTCTGCCACTGCCAGAAGAAGAAGCGGGCTGAGGCGGTCACCTACACGGCAGGTGATAGGGACACAAGAGAGGTCCAACACAGAAAAACAACAAGGCACAAGAAATGGAGAAAGAAAGGAGAGGAAAATAGATCAACGAATGGGGCTCCTTTGTACTAGTGGGGTGGAACAGTAGCGTGCCGCGCTGCAGTTGTGTTGGGAGGAGGCTCCCAAAAGCAAGATGCCAAGATAAAAAGGTGGTGGCTGCTGAGAGGAGAGGAGGCCACCCCGCAGCAGCAGCCCAAAGTGGACTGCAGCACAGATCGGAGCGGGGTGTGGGTGAATGGCCTCCACATCGGACCAGAGCTAGCTTCTTCCGTGACTTTTTGGCTGTCACAGCTGAGCCACACGCCAGGAAATCATTTCCCTTCTGTTAACCAGACTTTTCAGAGAGAAACAAACAAATGGTGGTACAGTAATGGAGGAGTTAGGTCCCATGGATCAAATTATTTCTCACGGCCCTACCGCTCTGCTCAAGTGGTCGCCACGCTCCACAGCAATTTTTGCCCATGATGCAGGCAAAAAACTTCAGGCTTCAGCATGGATGATGGCAGCAACGGAAAAAAAAGGCAGGATAGATGATGCAGGATCACTAAGCATATAACTAAAATGGAGCAGCATGTCCTAACACCCAGGTCAATAATCAATCATGCCACGTGTTATCGTATAACACGTGTCATCGGGGCCAAAATATTTCTTAATAAAGCAAAGCAGCCATAATTTGGGAGTAAGTTGGGGCTCGCTAATGGAGCATAAGTTGACCTGACGGCACCCAGACATTCAAAAAAGGATGCTCAAAACTTCCAAGACACATTGTGCATCGTTTCGGCTGCACAACGATGAAGAACATCCGTCCAAGGCTACGGTCAGCTTATGACCACCGATTCACAAAAAGCTTGATCTCAGCTTTGGCTCAAACAGCTCTAGAAGGACACTTCTTGCAAGGACAGGTTTGTGGCAGGCACTCAGCAGTAGTAGGTGTGCTGGGGTATGCCTATGATATCAACTTGTAAGATCTTTTTCTGAGCCTCGATAATGGCTGACAAAAAAGGTGGGATGGTGTCCTCCGTGCCAATGATAATGGCTGACAAAAAGGCCAATACTGCTTTTCATATCAAGAGGACAGAAAAAGAAAACCAAGGAAACCAGATAGAGACTTCACCAAGATTCCCATTTCCATTCGCAAGCACGAGGTAAAATTCTAGAATACATTACCTGTTTCATGTATCACAAAGTAGTAATTTACTCCCTCCGTTCCTAAATATTTGTCTTTCTAGAGATTTTAACAAGTGACTACATACGGATGTATATATACATATTTTAGAGTGTAGATTCACTCATTTTGTTCCGTATGTAGTCACTTGATGAAATGTCTAGAAAGACAAATATTTAGGAACGGAGGGAGTACATTCTAAATTACTACCGCCAATCAAAAGGGAGGAGAATTAATACTCATTAGTCAATTCAAAGTAATTCATTTCAGCCAGATAAAAGGGAAAAACAGCCGGTTTACAGTTGAATGCTGATTACTGTTTATTTCTCCCAGCAGTCAACAGTTTCCTGTTTAGCACAGACCATTATGCATCAGTACTTTCCAGGATTCAACTCTATGTAGGAAAATGTAGTGTGCATGTGTGCCTCAGCAAACACATAACACAAGTGATTCATTTAAAACCAAAGCATGTTTCCTGAACTTTCACACATGCACACCGCCAAACACGGGTGAATCTGCAAACCCTTTGTTGGAAAAAAATTAGTATGTCAAGATTCAAGAGCATCGGATATCCATCCAGTTTGATTGTAATTATAGGTCTACAATTCTCACATCAATCAACAAAAAGAAAATACTGCTTATAGTTCTATGCATGGTGGTCTATCAAAGCACCAAAAGGTTGATAAGCACAACAGCTTTTCTTTCTCGTGAAAACACAAAAGAATCACAATCCCATATTCCCATCAAAGAAGAAGAAAAGGAATCAAGAAAGCAGCAGCAACGCCTTCAGAATCACCATGTTTTGTACAAAGTTAGAGGTCTAACATTAGTTAGAAATAGGAAGTTCTGGCTAGCAGCCTGGTGGAGGTTTCAAGTCAGTAGTGGCATGAACACTAAATACTTGCTGACTTATTTATGTGGGAAACAGTGTTTCTATTTGATTTTTTTTTTTGAGGGAGTTTCTATTTGAAATTTAAAAGCATACCAGATGGCTATCACCAGCAAGAGTCAAATGTTTTAATTTTAACTAGCCAGTACTGAGTACAATCCAATAGCACTTCCTCCGTTCGGGTTTATTGGGCCCCCTCGTATTTTGGCTCAAACTTTGACCATCTATTTGACTAAAATAATATGAGATGTATGATACAAAAGGTATACTATTAGATTTGTACTTGAATGAGGTTTCCCACAGTATAATTCTTAAGGTCAAAATTTGTTAAACGGATGTAGTTAAACGGAGAGGCAATAAACCCAGACGGAGGAAGTAACTGCCTAATTGGTGGTGACAGGAATTTTGTTATCAACACTCGCAATAATGAATAATGGTGGGCATATATGATGCAACAACAAAACCTTTAGTCCCAAACAAGTTGGGGTAGGCAATCAATTATAGCGATCCTTGCCCCCCCCCCCCCCCCCCCGAGCCCCCGCGTCGCTCCCAGGGGCGACTCGGGAGGCGAAACCCTAGCCGCCGCCCAGGCTCCCCTCCTTCCCCTCCCTCCCCTCGCCGTCGCCGAAGGATGCCGGCGGGCAAAGCCCTCACTGGTGGACGGCGGCGGCGGGGCCCTCGTTCGTGTGCTCGCGCGCCGCTGCTAGGCGTGCTGGAGCGGCGGGAGCGCGCGGTGGCGCGGCGGGCGGCCGTCTGCTCGCGGGGAGGTCGAGATGGCGTGGACTGCGTGCGCGGTGGCGCTGCCATGGCGGCCGCCGGCCGCTGATGCGTGCGGCAGAGTTGAGGGCGCCCAGATCTGGGCCGCGCGAGCCCGCCCAGGCCCGCGACAAGAACTCTGCCCCCACCCACCCTTCTCCCTCCTCCCACCCCTCCCGTCCTCCGCCGGCGGTTGCCGCTGGGTTAACAAGCACGCGCGCGGCGACCCTGACGGTTGCTGCTCCGCTGTGCCCCGGCGGATCTTGGCGGCGGAGGCTGCGGGCCAGCGCGGCGGCGGCGCGGTGCAGGTGGCTGCTGCCGCCTGCTGGACGCGCTCCCGGCGGTGGCCGGCCTGCTGGAGCTGCGCTGGTCGGTGCCCACTCCTGCGACGACAACGTTTCTAGGCTTCCCCCATGTGTGTTGGTCTTCTCTGACGATTCTTCGCCATGCCCGGTTTGCCAATGCATCTGAGGTCTTCGTTCTTGGGTCGAGGCGAAATCCCCGCGCGGCGACGGCCTGCGCTGTCAACGGCGACGCCCGAGGGTGCCGTCACCTCCTTGGAGGCGTTGGCATGACCCTGACCGGACCTCCTCCTCAAGCACCGGGAGAAATCCTAGGTCCGGCCTCCCGGACCGGGCAGCGGCGGCGTCTCAACGCCGTTCCCCTCTTGATAGCGCTGCTTTGGCTGCAAGTGGAGTACTTGATGCGGCAGATGGTGGTTGGCGATGCATCGATCTGGCGTAGACTGCTAGACAAGGAGCAGGTCGCAACGTTTGCCTGCGCCAGCGATCCCCAATGGATGCTACACCAGTTCCAATCAGGCCCTGCCTTTCACCCGCCGACTCTCTAGGCACATGGGTGCGAGGTACGTCGGCCTGGGCAGTCCTGAAGCTGCATTCGTCCCTGGAAGTGTCTGGCAATGGCAGTGATGCTGCCCTGTTGCTCCGAGTCTCGGTGCTTCGCCATTTTGGCTGGAGGCAAGGCTGGGCGAGGCCTAATGTCGTTGCGTGTCTGTAGTTGAGGGCACCTCCTCACCTAGCTGTAGTCACTTGGTGAGGACGGTCGTGTGTGTGTGTGTGCGCGCGCGTGTGTGTGTGTCCCTCCTTTCTGGAGGTTGTACCCCCGATGTCTTCCTGTTCAATGCAATGAAACGCAACTCTTTTGCGTTTTCTCGAAAAAAGTTGGGGTAGGCTAGAATGAATAATGGTGGGCATATGATATTTGACTAAATTTATAAGTTACTTTTCTGGACAGCTTGACCAAAGCTAAAAGGTTTCAGCCTTTCAGGTATAGTTGCAAACAAGAAATATGAAGCTCATGAATTTGAAACGACACCCACTATTAACAACCAATTTACTAGTATAATGCATCAGCACTCGTGTGTACCTTGTAAGCCCCAAAAGGCATATACTGCTAGCACCAATGAAATCCACACACTAACCAAATAAACTGACCTCATAATATACACACTATGAAGTTGCAATATAGCTTATGCAGCATGAGCCAATTGAAAAGCTACCTTTATAAGTTAGAATCTGAGGACAGCCCAAATGATGGAACATAGGGTCTTTATGGGAGCTCCAAATCACACCCACCAGATCACATGACCCCCAAGAGGCCAAGAGCTCCCTCCCTCGCCTATAAATGAGAGGCAAAAGTCATCAGACCCTTAGGCAACAAAGGTCAGCTTCCTTCTCTCCCTACTAGCTTCATTCTTCTTCTCCCAAACAGACTGGAGTTCATCAAGGATCTCGTCCTGAAACTGGAGCCCACAAGCACTCAAAGGAAGAAGAGCAAGAAGACGGGCTCCCAGCCGATACAAGGTAGGAGCGAACAACGTTAGGGTACTGTCGTTATATCCTGAGTTGATATGGTGACAGTGAGAGAAGAGACACGCAAAGGGCCATGGACAGAGCAGGAGGACATGCAACTGGTATGCACTGTCCGTTTGTTCGGTGAACGCCGTTGGGATTTCATTGCCAAAGTATCAGGTTTGAGGGGTGGGGGATCCAAAAATTAGGTAGCTATATTGAAGTATTTTGCGCAAAGTCGCAACGACATATGTCACCTTTGCTAATAACTTTCTTCTTGCTTCAACCTCTGTAATATCCATGCAGGCCTCAACCGCACAGGAAAGAGCTGTCGCCTCCGGTGGGTTAACTACCTCCACCCTGGCCTAAAGCGCGGGCGCATGACTCCCCATGAAGAACGCCTCATCCTCGAGCTCCATGCTCGGTGGGGAAACAGGTTTGATTCAAAGAACAACCTAAGTAATTGGGTGATAGCTTTCCTCTGCTATTATGATGTATGAATGATATATCTGGAGGCTCTTCAATAGGTGGTCCAGGATAGCACGGAAGCTGCCAGGGCGTACCGACAATGAGATCAAGAACTACTGGAGAACACATATGAGGAAGAAAGCACAGGAGAGGAAGAGGAACGTGTCACCCTCATCATCTTCATCCTCAGTGACATACCAATCCATTCAGCCACAGACGCCATCGATCATGGGAATTGGCGAGCAGGAGCTTCATGGTGGCAGTAGCTGCATCACAAGCATATTGAAGGGCACGCCTGCTGACATGGATGGATACCTCATGGATCAGATATGGATGGAGATTGAGGCACCCTCTGGGGTCAACTTTCATGACGGGAAGGATAATTCATACAGCAGCCCCTCTGGCCCTCTGCTACCATCACCGATGTGGGATTACTACAGCCCTGAGGCAGGCTGGAAGATGGATGAGATAAAGATGGCCCCACAAGTTAGCTACAGTAAAGGAATTGGCCCCAGTTATTGAAGCCATATATATTGTATCAGATTATTAAGTTACTTGCAACCTAGCAGAAGTGAAATGCTTTTGTTGAAAGAACCATTAGCATGGATCTAAAAAGTATTTATATCTATCTAGCATTCCAAGTGTGCTCATGTTTTATGTATCTACTATGTAGCATCTAGTGTGCAAGACATGTAATGCAAGGACACTTCCACTCTGTATTCACAATAATCAGCTATCTCCTGTAAGACTTTTCCAAGGCAAACATGATTAGCAGGTGTTATATCAACTTAAATGCTTGCAGATTGGGTCTAGAAATGTTATAACTGAGAAGATCATGCTGATTCAATTGAAAATATAGTACAAACAATGGTAAAACTGCTGAAGATTGCTTTGCATTAACCGGGGAGAAGTCAACTGGAACTAGTGTCCCCATCTAGCTGTGATACTATTCCATAGTGGCAACTTGCAAGTTACGGGATAGGAAAAAAAAAGGCATAGCTATCAGGAGTCAGGAGCCACATGTCCACGACGTCTTGAAGATAAAATGCGAGGTCGAACAGCCAAAAGACTATGGCAAAACATTACAGAACAAATATCTGGAAGAGCAAATGAAACACAAAATAATTCCACTAAAAATGAGCTTTCAATTTACAGAAACTCCCAAGTCTATATTTAGAATTATTTCTTAAACCTGGCTCTAGATTGAGAAAGCGTTTCTTCAAGTATAAAATTTTATCCCCTAACCCTTCATGCATATGAACAAGTCATACAGCTGGAGGACAAGATTTCAGAATCATGATTACAAAAGAAAGACAAAATAGTGAACTCTGACATACAATGCAACACAAGCACGCAAAGCAGATGATTGGCAGATTGATGGCCCTGATGGCTACCTACTACCTAGAAACAGTGGTTCGGGAAATAAATGCGTAACCATATATGCTACTATATGAAAATTACAGGCAAAGTTCATGAATGTTGTGCTGGGAGATAGTACTTCCTTCGTTAAGTAAAAGACCCACAAATTTTAATGTTTTTCAAGATGCATTTCGACAATATATCTACATCGCAGCATAGGAGTACTTTACAACTATTTTCAAACATAGAAGTATACATGGTCTTAGTTTTATTTTAATTTTGTAACTACATTGTCTTAGTTTTTACATGACCAAACATACAGATTGATGGACCAACTGTTGGCTAAAGCTTATAAAATTTGACCCTAACAAAAGTGTGCATTGGCCTTAAAAGATTGAAATGGAGGGAAAATCTTTGATCTAAGCAAGACAAATAGGAAACTTCTGAAACACGTCATAAACAGCAGCAAGCAAGCAAAAGCTGTCTAGTTCTTTTACAGAATGCTCTACAATGGGCTCATCATCTCGTGGCTACAGAATTATCAATGTCTATAGCCTAGCCTGCAAAAAGATGAAAAGTTAAAAAAAAAAAACAAGTGGACTATCTTTTCTTCTTTGGTTTCTAGCAATCTTGCAGATTATGTGTGCAGGAAAGCAGAAATTACACGGCGATGGGGGAATTAGAAGGTGGTTATAAGTGGCCTGTATAGAGAACTTTGTATCATCTACTTTAGTGAAACAGACCCTTCATTTATCTTTTGATTGAACAAAATCCCTAGTGCTTAACCACCTGGACCCAACCAATATTGTCGTATGGTGCCTCCAGAAAAACCAAAAAGAGGGTAGCGCTGATAGCGATAGGATGACTGTGGACCCCCAGCAACTTAAAAAACTTATAGTTGTAACTTAGCAGGGTGAATTAAAAATATGATAAAGATCAAAATAAGGCAGACAAAAGTGCTTTGGACAAGAAATAAGACAGAACACCAATGCCATAAAATGGAGAGAGCCTTGGCAGGATGAATCCTGAACAAAGTGTTCTGCAGTTTTGCTCAATTGTTCTCTGACGAATCTAAACGTAAATGTTTAGTAAATCTAGCAATTAAAAGTTCAAAACAGATAATCCAAGGCCATCACATGTCAAAATTTTATGTCGAGGGGCTAAATCTGAAAGATCACATGGCTAATAAAATAGGAGCACACGAGTGCAAGGATATGATGCATGAGTGATGTTAAGTATAATAGTGCTTGAGACAGAAATGAGAAAACAC
Organism: Triticum timopheevii; assembly: GCA_963921465.1. Lineage (NCBI taxonomy): Eukaryota > Viridiplantae > Streptophyta > Magnoliopsida > Poales > Poaceae > Triticum > Triticum timopheevii. The sequence continues at coordinate 116,229,677 of OY997270.1, forward strand.
ATGGCTGGCACTTCAAGCAAATTCATATACATGGAAAGGCTTTCCGAGCAGGGAGGAGCAAACGGGTCCAAACCTCCAAAGTCCCACACTTGTCTTCAAGTGAAAATACATCAAATGCAAACAAGAATAACAAATTCACCAACTTGTATGATGTTATTTCTTCTTTCTTTCTGGACATAGTCGCATCAGTTGGTTTGGATGAAATTATTTTCACACATTTTACATATATATGCAGGAACCAGGTACATGACACTGCATTTAACCAGTGAAGTTCAAAACAGTTGATCAGATGATAGCTCCAGGATACCAGAAATGTTAACTAGCAAACATGGATTACTATCCAACATGTCTTGAAGATAAGTAACACTTATTCTTTCATATAAATACAATTCTAGTTGTGAATTAACAATGACTAATAGCCCATGATGTCAGCAATCAGAAGCCCAATCGTATACAAAAACTTCCTGATAATACCAAATCTCACCAATTAACAGATAAGCCCAATCATTATGCAGTAAATCAAGGTAAATTTGTAGACAACAATATTCAACCTATGCATAGGCAGCCCAAGCTTATTAGCAAAGAAAGAAGACAGGACAGATCCATAACCCAACACAGGGTTCTAACATGATACTGAAGGAGTACAAAAGGTTAAAATGTAAAATACACCTAAATTGGTTCAAAAGAAAGCCTCTAATTCTGCCCATAGCATTCCCTCGTTTTTGCCCACAGTGAGCAGTCATTATCAAGAAGGGAGGGACACTGGTACCAGGAAAGTGTTTTGAGAGACCTTGTAATCATTTTTTCAGGCTCTGAGTTATGTAACCCTTCCATCTTCGTCCCCAGCACCTAAAAAGTTTGGCAAGTACAATAAAAAAAGTCTGGTGAGACTTTGCATGCGTAATGTGAACTCATGAATTATGGCAAAATAGTGCAATAGCATCATGGCTTAGAGAAAGATCTTCATTTCACTTACTAACTTGCGCATGGCATTAGAACTATCAATCAGTTCATGATTATAACTAACTTGTAACATAATGAAATTCGTATACTAGATTAAATATTGGGTCAGAGAAAGATCTTCATCTCACTTAAATAAGTACTAACTTGTGCATGGCATTAGAACTGTCAATCAGTTGGCAAGTAAGATATTCTAATTAAAACTTGCATAAAAAGACGGAAAAATCAACAAGAGATAGATCCACATTACCCTCCCCCCCCACCACCACCACCACCGCCCCCCCCCCCCCCCCCCCCCCTACCCCACACGCCAACCCCCCAAACTCTTGGTGAAGTTTAAGTGACAACCCACAGCTCTCAAAACCACGGAGAAGACCCTCCTTGCCTGTTGGCTGTGGTTAACCGTGGTTTTGTCCTACGTGCCCACCACCTCAGCTCCTTTCTAATCTTCACATCAGCACCTCACAACAAACTTGAGAATTTATTTTCTCTTAAACTATTGTCAGTTCTAACTGAAATTTTAATGGTAGTGTCAGGGGATTATGTTTGATTCTCAACGTTTTCTGAATATTTTCAGGACAGTTTGAATTTTGAGCCAAACTTTGAACCAAAAACTTCAGAACTGATTCTCTCCTAAACTATTGCTAGGTTTCGGCTGGATTTTAACTGTTCTGTCAGAGGACCTCGAAAACAGAGATGTTTACTGAGCTGTGGGTGTATGTATCTATGTCTAGAACTGAAGTACTGAACTGTTCTTATCTACTCCCTCCGTTCCAAAATAGATGACTCAATTTTATACTAACTTTAGTACAAAGTTGGGTCATCCATTTTGGAACGGAGGGAGTATTTGATATCTATGTCAGAACTGAAGTTCTGAACTGCCACCTATGTTATGTAATATTGGACATTTTTATGTTTGGTTGTTGGCTTGTTGCTTGCTCTCTGTCTTGGTATCGTTTAACACTTGTTGTTAGCTGTTGCTAGATGGAAACATGGATTTGGAACTTGGAGTGTAGATCGATGCTTTAAATACTCAAAAGTGGTGTACTGATGTGCTGCTGAACCTTTCAATTTTCATTATTCAAAGTTAAAATATTTACATTGTTCAGGCTTGGAGGAAAAGAGCGAACAACAAGGTAATCTACCGTTCCTAGCAACCACACACATTTATTTGTGATTTTTAAAAGTAGTAAAACGTATTCCTGTACTTTAAAAATGAGAATAAAATATGTATCCGTATCAGTGCCGGCATAGCCTTGGCGCAGTGGTAAAGCTGCTGCCTTGTGACCATGAGGTCACGGGTTCAAGTCCTGGAAACAGCCTCTTGCAGAAATGTAGGGAAAGGCTGCGTACAATAGACCCAAAGTGGTCGGACCCTTCCCCAGACCCTGCGCAAGCGGGAGCTACATGCACTGGGGCTGCCCTTTATCAGTGCCGGCATAGCAGAGGACCATTTTCTGTATTTTTCAGATTTTTCTGGACAGTTTGAATTCTAGTTAAAATTTGAACCAACAAACTTCAGAACTGATGTTCTCCTAAACAGTTTATCAGTTTGGGCAGAAATCTGATGCTGATATGAAGGGAGGAGAGAAGCTGAGGTGGTGCCCACGTAGGAACAAACCATGGCCAACCAGAGTAAAACAAGCAGGGGGGAGGGGGGGGGGGGGGGGGTCTTTTGAGTGGCTCTGATAGCTGGAGGTTGTACTTTAAACCAAAAGGTTGAGGAGAGAGGGGGCGATGAGACAATAACTATGGAAAATTGACCTGGTTTTAATTAATATTCATAAACAAGTGATGATATACTTAAATAAAGAATTATTAACAGCAGGGCTAGCTCTTCTTTATTTTAAGTTTTTTTTTCTAAAAAAAACGCCGTAAACAACTGTATTGAGAAATCATTGATGACAACAGCCTAGTAGCCTACTACTCTTTCACAAGAACAGTGAGGGAGTAGTAGGCTACTGTAATTGCTTATTCCTTCAGGAGGCTACAGATTAGGCATTCTCCTGTAATCCCTAACTCCATTAGTATTGTCAGGTAAAACTGTTAAATCTGTGGCTTGCCCTTTCAGTTTGTGTTGCCCTAATAATATTTCCCAGTCAGGATCAAGGAATGCATTTTCAACAAACAGATATTAATGGAGGATAGCTATGTTTTAAAGGCGTCCGTAAGGCGACGCCTAGGCGTCGAGGCGCCCCCCCAGCGCTTTGCGCTTTAGGCGCCTAGGCGTCCGCTTTAGGCGCCTAGGCATCGCCTAGGCGTCGAAGCGCCCCCCCAGCGCCTTAAAGCAAGGCGTCGCCTTAAAAACATAGGAGAATAGACAACAGAAATACTAAGTTCGGTTAAATCAACACGCATGACCTTCAAAATAGTAAGACTCGCTACAAAGACTAAACTAATCTTGCCATTCAGAAGGTCCTAACAAAACAAAGAAATATATATTTTGTGCACGCTGATTATAATGACTTGAATAATAAACTTCTAAATATTTTCTTAAATCTTAATTCCTCATAGAGCAGCTGCCAGCAAGCTGACCTAGTGTACAACAGATCCGTAGAAGACAGCCTCAGCAGGACCAGTCATGTAAACATGATTGTTATCCTCCCTCCACTCAATTTCCAATGGCCCACCAGGCAAATCAACTACACATTTCTGTATCACAACAAAAAATATATACATCAACAAATAAGGTAAAATTGACAGTGTAGACAAAATAATAAGGTACAGACCCGTTCAGCTCGGCCCTCAAGAACAGCCGCAACAACAACGGCACAAGCACCAGCCCCACAAGCAAGAGTTGCTCCTACAGTCCAGATCATAAATTTTATTTTGTAATATCCACTACATGAAAGAAATGTCTGGAGATAAGAGGATATCTCACTCAAAATCATCAGATATTGGAGTTATTTACACTATGGGTTAATGTTTTGGAGGACCAAAAGATGTGTAACATTTTTATAACATATAAAGATAATGCAGGGAGGGAAAGGATTTCTCATGTTCAAGCACAATCATGTCCTATAAAATTGAAGGAAGATCAAGGGGATATCAGTTATACCAGCACCCCGCTCCCAAACTCGCATTTTGAGGTGTGAGCGAGACAAGACCTCCACAAATTCTGCAGAAAGAAACTTAATAAAACACAAATGCAAGGGCATTTACATTAAGCATATAGCAGCATAAAAAGTTACCAGTGTTGGTCCGAGCAGGAAACATTTCATGATGCTCAAATTTGGGCCCAATGTCACTAAGCTTCAAATCATCAACATGCAGAACCTGTGGTCCAGCCAAGAAAATAATAAACTCATCTGAACAGCTCAGGTAGGCTAACCTAAATATGATTTGCTAGCAAATAGCAGTCACTTCATTTGTAGCAAAATTTACAACAGACAGGTGGTAGAGGCAATTCATTACAATATCTGCAAAAATGGACCTCGAATTGAGCTTTAACAATATGCATCTTACAGAAACTTTCCTTGCAGTCCAAAGGCATACAACATAGGTGTTGTCACAAATTTATTGAAGAGAAAAAATACTTGGTGACAATTGGCAATGAACAAATGGAATGCAAAGACAACCGATCCCTCCCTATTGTTTTCATAAAGAAAACCCACTGGTTCACCTTTTTTTTCTCGAAAAGACATTCATCAAAATTGCGTCATTTTGTATCAGAAGAAGCACACAGAGAAGGCAGAAAAGCTTGCAGAGGCAAAACAAAACAGAAGTTCACATAAATTGTTAGGCGATGTCTTTGCTACAAGGACCTTTTGGTCATAGAAAACTGGAGTTAGAACACGCAGAGATGAAATTCAGTTGGCATAAAGAAATTTCTGAGCTTTGACAAAAGGCAGTTTGAAAGAAAAGGAAATGAAGTTGCAAATCTATTTGTTGAGGGAAGGCAGGCATTTTTCATCCGTATAGACAGAATAAAGCAAAGTTCAAAACATGTAAACGGGCAATTCGCAAACCGTTACCTTCAACTCTTCTGAACCAAACGTGATGCAATGAGGATTGCCCATACTAACACAGGTTACATGCCATGCTAACCCGTCAATTGCCAATTCCGCTTTTACAACAGCTTCATTCTTGGTGGATAGCAGTTTTGTGGGAACATCTGGTCCATAAAGAATGGGTTCGCCCATATCAACCTTAACCTGGGAACAAGATAAATATATTGGAATATGTGATTATTATCGACAATATAAGTTCAGAGTTGGAAGACAACCATATAGACCAAGATGGTGCTTTGAAATTTGGTAGGAAGGGAACACTCTCGAGGCTAATGGGGGCAAGAAAAGACGCCAGGGGATTCAACAGTTTAAAGCGTCCAAGAAAATTGCAAAACCTTGGAAAATAATTAAGATTATAACAACCATTATGAAATGCTTGCTACATGACACTGTTCTTGCAAGCACACTGAAAATTGTGCAAGTTGTTGCCAGTTACTCAACAATGCTAGCATAAAAGTTCGTCCTATTAGCAAATTGCAACAGGCATGGAAGCCAAGGCAGGTTTAAAACAAGAGAAAAGTATGTTTCTCGTCCCTCAAGTTTACAGAAGGTAGACATTTGGTCCCTTGTCTTTTTTCCTGCTATATTTAGTCCCTCATATTCCAAAACCTGACACAAATCGTCCAAAACCATAATGAGGGGAAAACCGCTGACATGTCGCGGGTTTTTTGTACCCACTTGCCACGTTGGATGGGGTATTATTTTTCTCTCTCCCCCCTTAACTTTTTCCTACAGCCGTCCATCCCCGCCGCCTCCCTCTGCCACTGGCCAGCGAGGACACAACCTTCCAGCGCTGCCACTATTACCCGCAGTCCCCCGCGCTGCCCTCGCTCCCCACCCGCAAATGACTCCCCGCGCCGCCAGATCCAGCCAACCGCTGCCGGATCTGAGCCGGTATCCTTTGTCGTCTACCTACCCTTCCTTCCTCACCATCCGCACAGGGATCCTGCTTGGGGAGTAGTGCTGAGCAGCGGCCGCGTGGGGCGAGCACTGCTGGCCATGCGACTCCAGCTGACAGGGACCTCCTGTTGCACCCGCAATTAGGACCTGTACGGCGCACTCAACGCCACTCCAAGGTCCAGGAGTTCCCGGTTGCGCCCTTTGTGTCTGGTTTTGGATGAAATTTGCAAGGTTTTGAGACACGAGGGACTAAATGTCACCCAAAAAATCTTGAAGGACTGAATGTCTACTTTTTGTAAACTTGAGGGACGAAAAACATATTTTCCTCTTAAAACAATCATGAACCACTGCAGAGCCAGGAACAAACCATAGCAGGCTGCTGGAGATGAAAACGAATAGTTTACCTTGCTCATGATTGAATAATATGAATGGAAGACTATGGTGGTGTATGCCTTCCAAATTTAGCGACAACAATAATAAATGACTAAACAAACTAAATGGCATTTACCTTTCCAGCGTCTTGTATTTCAGGAATAATTAATCCAGCGCCAGTATGGATTTTGAAGCTGAAACACGAGAATGTAACTTTAGGGGGCAATTAAAATAATGGTTCATCTATATAGGAGTACCAAATTACCAGTACCCACTTTAAAGAACAGGATACCATCCAATTAGAACTATATGAATATTAAACTGGGATTCTGGTAGACAGATTAAATCTACGGGTGGAACTTTCCTACCATTTCACTCCCAATTTAATTATCAAAGGATATCGAAAAGTTCGTGCATGAATTGGCACCTATGTGTTCCCTGTAGATTTTCAACCTCCGCTATAAAGCGAGCAAAGCAACGAACTCCATTGCCACACATCTGAAACATAAAATACATAATGGATGAAAAATACATATAAAACAATTCATGGTAACAAGATCCATAGTGAACACTTTTTTTTAGCAAAAATTGAGATAAAAAAAACACGGTGCAGAACAAGTGAACAACTAGAAGAAAAAAAAAACATATGCCAACTTTAATCCCTCTGGAAGGCAGCTCATTGACATGGTGTGAAGTGTATGACTAAAATGCTGCTTTGTACAGTAGGGTTGAAACATAATAGCACTTCCAAACCTTTACAGTCCGTCAAGCTCACAATTTGATAAATATGCAAAACATGCATATTATGCATGGGACATGTATGGTATACTGTGGATGATTCTAGATAGATCCTCAATATATTGGATAGAGTATTATGAACACACTCTAGACGACCAACTCTATGATCTACAACCACTGTGACTTAATGTAAGACGTTTTTGCAGTTTAAATTAAACTGCAAAAATGTCTTGCATTAAGTTACAGAGGGAGTATTATGTAAGTAGACTGACAGTACATGTATCAGTATACAGAAAATGTGAACTATAAAACTAGCTACAGAGACTGGATTTGCAGGCTATAGTTTTCCCCAGACAACACTTCAAGCATCACAGGAGCTTGTACAGCTACATCCTACATTTTCCCTTCTACAGACAATGTCACGAAACTATATGCATGTCGGCAAAGATGTCACAGCAGAGAATGGTCATAACAGATATGAACATAATGCCGGATAACCCATAACTCATTTCCTATGGCCCAACGTTATTCAGTGATGTAATGAAACAGCGGCTCACCTCCGGCTCGCTGCCATCAGAGTTGAATATCCTCATAGTGTAGTCCGCACCGTTGACCCCCGGCATGACAAAGATGACGCCATCAGCACCAATACCAAAGTTTCGGTCGCACAGCTTCGCCGCCTCCTCCGGTGTCACCTTCGGCACAGCTGAATCCCTGTTGTCGACCTACCAATCCAAACAGAACTCATCAAAATAACATAAATAAAATTGGCAACGGCAAGGATTGCACGAATTGATAGCGGCATGTCACCCCCAAATGTATTCACGACGTGTGGTAGCTTGAAAAGAAAGATGAGAGAGGAAAAAGCATCACCATTATGAAGTCGTTGCCGAGGCCCTGGTACTTGACGAAGTGGAGCGCGCGCTCGGACTCGCGGCGCTCGAGGAACGAGGCGGCGGCTGGCGACTTGGGAGCGGACACGGCCATCGAGGCGACGGCGCGGCGGGGGCGCGGATTCCCACGGAACGGACGGAGGAGGCGACCGCCCGAGGAGGGGGCAGTGGAGGTGGTGAAGTTGGCAGCGAAGGATGTGACTCTGGCGGCGGCGGCGGCGGCGGGCGACATGGCGACGAGTGCGAGAGCGGGGAGGGGTTTGGGGGAACGGGAGGGTCCCTGTCGCCGTCGCTGCCGGCTAATGACGGGGAGCTTTCTGCTCTATGCAAGCGGGCTCCATGTGACACGTTGGCCCACTGTCATTGAGGGCGAGGACTACCTGGGTTGACGTGGCCCAATCTTCTTTTTTTCTTGACGGAGCACGATCCTTTGCGCATCGGGTGGATTTATTTTTCTTATTTTGAGCTATCGGGTGAGTGTTGACCCGTCCTACGATGCCGCCGTATGTTATACGATTCCATAAAATCCAAGTCGTAAATCTAGTTTCGGATTACAAATTCGCCAGACGAAATAGATACGCAAAATGATACCGAATAATCCAAAAACCTACTTCATTGCGAGAATTTGTTTAGTGAGATCACGTGGCAATTCATTAACACGGTTCACAAAAAAGAGATTATTTTTTCATGCATCTGCTTCCGCTCGCTTTCGTGGGAACTACATCCCTGTCCTCTCTCTCGAGGGGCGCGAGGTCTCTTCCCATGAGGACAAGGCGCTCGCCCTCCGGGATTACTACAAATCCCTTCTCGGCACCACGACCCCCTGTGCCTGGACTTTCTCTGTTTTCGGCTTGTACCCTGACGCAACCCCTCTCCCAGCCTCCCTCTCGGCCCCCTTCACCGCGGACGAGATTCGAAACGCCTTTTTTGACATGAACCGCCTGTCAAGCCCCGACCCTGACGGTTTTGGCCCGTCTTTCTACGTCTCCTTTTGGGATGTCCTTTCTGCCGATGTGCAGGCAGTTTTCCATGACTTCTTTGCCGGCACTATCGACCTCACTAGGATCAACCGTGCCTTCCTGGTTCTCCTCCCTAAAACGGAAGCGGCTCGCTCCCCCTCGGATTTCCGGCCCATCTCGCTGTAAAACTGCATCATGAAATCCATCACGAGAGCCCTCTGCACTCGCCTTCAGCAGCACATCCACTCCTTGGTGGACCCCGACCAGACGGGTTTCCTTCCCGGAAGGCGCATCTCTGAGAACATCGTGTACGCTGCGGACCTCCTCCGTGCCTGCCATGTGCATAAGGTCCCCACTGTAGTGTTTAAAATCGACTTCCGCAAAGCCTTTGACTCTGTCAACTGGTCAAGCCTTCTCACGATCTTGTCTGCGCGCGGGTTTGACGAACGTTGGTGTGGATGGATCCATGCCATCCTCTCAACCGGGCACACGTCGGTTCTCCTTAACAATGTTCCCGGGGACTGGATCCTTTGCCGCAACGGCCTCCGCCAAGGCGACGCCCTATCCACTTATCTCTTTATTATTGTGGCCGATGTCCTTCAGCGCCTGATCAGGACGGCCAGCGCTACCGGGCAGCTGGCGCACCCAATCGACGCCTCCCTCCCTTGCCCTGTCCTGCAATACGCAGATGATACCCTTATCCTTTGTCGCGCCGACATTCCCTCCGTCACCCTTCTCAAAAAAACTCTCGATGCCTTTGCCCTCGTGACCGGGCTTTCTATTAATTTCCATAAGTCTGGGTTCATTCCCATGCATTGCGCCCCCGAGCTGTCAACTGAAATGGCTTCGATCCTCGGATGCCCTATTTCCACCTTTCCCCAGCCCTACCTCGGTCTTCCTCTCTCCCATCTCAAACTCCCCATCTCTACTTACGACCCCCTCATAAGGTCTTTTGACTGCTATTTGTCCGGGTGGCGCGCTCTTCTCCTTTCCTCAGGTGGTAGGCTTGTCCTCTGCAACGCGGTTCTTAATAACCTTGCCACTTATTTCATGTGCTCCTATATGCTGCCCCCTGGAGTGATTGAGCAAATTGATCGTCGGCGTCGTGCTTTCTTTTGGACCGGCAAAGATACTTGCTCCGGTGCTCGATGTTTAATTGCTTGGGACAAGGTGTGTGTTGATGTGCAGGAAGGTGGGCTCGGCATGCGCGACCTCCGGCGGCAAAATATGTGCCTTCTTCTCAACTTTGTGGATGCTCTTCATCGGCCCGGCTCCCCGCCCTGGAAGCTCTGGTTCCTCCGTCAGCTCAGGGGCGACGTTGGAGACCCCTGCTCGGCGCCTTCGTTCCTCCAGACGATCATCCAGGCGGCGCTCCCGACCTACAGATTCATCACTCGGGTGCACCTTGGTGATGGGCGCACTACCTCTTTCTGGCAGGATCGGTGGCTCCCAGGCGGTGCGCTCTGTTTCACCTACGAGGCGCTTTTCTCCCACTCGACGCGGCCCAATGCTTCCGTCGCTGCGGTCATGGAGGACGGCCTCGCGCTTCAGCCGAGGCTTTCCGCGGTGGCGGGCGCTCAGCTAGCCGACGTGCACGCTCTCCTGCGGGGTGTTCGCCTACTGGGAGTGCACGACCGTCGCCTCATGGCGTGGGGCGACGACGTTGCTTTCAGCTCGCGGGCTGCTTTCCGCGTCCTGTCGCCTCACGGCGTTCTCGACCAGGTCTCCATCGACATTTGGGGCTCCCGGCTCCCTAGCAAAATCAAGATTTTTGCTCGGCTCCTGGTTGGCGATCGGCTTAGCACCCGGGCTAACCTGTACGCCAAAAACTGCACTCCTTCATCTTCGTGTGCATCCTGCCAGGCGGAGGAGACGGCGGACCATCTCTTCGCGGCCTGTCCTCGTGTGGCACCGGTCTGGGCCGGTCTCGGCCTGGGGCCCTTTCTCTCCGTTGGGGGGATTCTCTCCACAACGCCCGCGGCGCAGGTCGACAGTGCTGCCTGGCCGGATGGCCTCTTCATCCTGCTCTGGAATGTGTGGAAAGCCAGGAACAATGTGGTCTTCAACTCCATCAGCTGCGGGGCTGGCGACGTGCTCCGGCGCGCGGCTGATGATACGCTCCTGTGGTCCAACCGTTTTGAGACTGGACCGAGGGAACAGCTCCTCCTGTTCCGCTCCTTCCTTCTCTCGGGCGCTTAGATTTCCTCTCTCTCTTTTTTGCTTTTTGCCTCTTTATCTTGTTGTTTTTTATCTCCTCGATGGAAAACACTGTATGACGCCTCGTTGTCTCGAGTAACATAACAACCGGTGGAGCTCCCGCTCCCCCGTCATTCTCGAAAAAAAAGAGATTATACAAATTACAAAGCAGACCCTAACCTAGGTAAAGGAAAACCTAACCCTAGGCTTCATGGATCAAGCTCGTTGCCATGCGGGTGTCCTCGATGTTGAGGTAGAACTGCACGATGGAGGTGCGTTGCGCCCATGCGAGCATGTGCTCCTCCCGGGCGTCCTCCTAGCGATGCTTAGCATCCGGGTCGTCGGTCACCGCCACCTCCTTGGCCTCTAGAAAGTCCGCTATGGTCTCGCGGGTCCGCACTATGTGTGGCGTGATGTGCTTGTCGAGCACATCCTAGCTCCACGGCCCCCGCCGCTGCTCTGGGAGAGGCCACGGTCCCGCGTCGTCGTGCGCTTGTGGTCCTCGTCGCTCCGTGGCACTGCGTTGCTTGAGCTTCCGGCCTCCATCTCATGCGCAAGGATGTGGCAACGATAGGCGGCAGGCACGCTTGCTCGGAGGCGCACCCCCATGGCTCCCACCAGCCCTAATTACCCCCATAACCGCGACCGGATCCGAAGACCATTGATCTTCCAGACTTTGAGAAAATTGTGCGGAGAGGAGCGGGAAATTACTCACCGGACTTGGCTAAGCCTAGTGGCGGAGGAGACAAAATGCGGCGGGGGCTAACCTTCTATGTCCCCGGATACCTTCCATATGGTGGGCTAGGGGATGCTTATCCGGTGCGCCGAATTTTTTTATCCATGTCAGGTATGCAAATATGCAGTGGTTGTTTAGCCAAAAAAGCCCAAATCACACATCAGTTAGTTTTCTTTTGTTGGGAAACGTTGCATGGAAAACAAAAAATTTATACGCACACGCAAGATCTATCCATGAAGATGCATAGCTACGAGAGGGGGAGAGCATCTACATACCCTTGTAGATCGCTAAGCGAAAGCGTTTATCAACGCGGTTGATGTAGTCGTACACTTTCAGGATCCGTTCCGATCAAGCACCGAACATACGGCACCTCCGCGTTCAGCACACGTTCAGCTCGATGATGCCCTCGCCTTGTTGCTCCAGCAAGAGGAGCGAAGTAGTAGATGAGTTCCGGTAGCACGACGGCGCGGTGATGGTGGTGGTGAAACTATTTCCCCAGGGCTTCGCCAAGCATAATGGATTTAGAGCAGAGGATGAACTAGAGGGAGAGGAGGCGCCGGCACACGGCTTGGTGAATCGTGGTGTGTGGCATCCCCTTCCCTCCTCTCATATATATAGGTGGAGGGGGAGGGGAGGCAGCCTAGGGCGCGCCCCAAAGGAGGCCAGCGGTTGCCGTAGGCGCCTGCCTAGGCGTGCCCCTCCCTTTCCTTCCTAAGGCGTGGAGAAGAAGGCAGGAGGGGGGCGGCGGCTGCCCTAGGGTGCCTGCCTTAGGCGCGCCCCCTTTCCTTTCTTAGCGCATGGAAGAGAAGGCAAGAGGGGGCCAACCCTCTTCCTTCCTTCCCTAGGGCTGGCAGCCATGAGGTGGGCGTGCCAGCCCCTCTGTGGGCTGATGTGCTCCCCTCGTTGGCCCGTTTGGCCCAATAACTCCTCGTGGCCTTCCGGAACCCCTTCCGGTGATCTGATAATTATCCGGTGTATTCTGAAACCCTTTTGGAGACCAAATACTATCATCCTATATATCAATCTTTACCTACAGACCATTCCGGAGCTCCTCGTCATGTTCGTGATCTCATCCGGGACTCCGAACAACATTCGGTCACCAACATACATAACTCAAATAGTACTATATCATCAACGAACATTAAGCATGCGGACCCTACAGGTTCGATAATGATGTAGACATGACCGAGACGCTTCTCCGGTCAATAACCAATAGCGAGACCTGGATGCCCATATTGGTTCCTACATATTCTACAAAGATCTTTATTGGTTGAACCTTTATGACAACATACGTAGTTCCCTTTGTCTGTCGGTATTTACTTGCCCAAGATTCGATCATCGATATCTCCATACCTAGTTCAATCTCGTTACCGGCAAGTCTCTTTACTCGTTCTATAATACATCGTCTTGTAACTAACTCCTTGGTCACTTTGTTTGCAAGCTTCTTGTGATGTTGTATTACCGAGAGGGCCCAGAGATACCTTTTTTCATACAGAATGACAAATCCCAATCTCGATCTATGCCAACTCAACAGACACCTTCGGAGATACCTGTAGAGCACCTTTATGATCACCCAGTTATGAAGTGATGTTTCATACACACAAGGCATTCCTCCAGCGTCCGGGAGTTGCATGATCTCATGGTCGAAGGAACATGTATTTGACATTAAGAATACGGTAGCAATAAACTGAATGATCATACGATATGTAATGGATGGTTCTTGTCCATCACATCATTCTCCTAATGACGTGATCCCGTTATCAAATGAAAACTCATGTCTATGGTCAGGAAACCTTAACCATCTTTTTGATCAACAAGCTGGTCTAGTAGAGGCTTACTAGAAACTTGGTATTTGTTTATGTATCCACACATGTATTTAAGTTTCCGATCAATAAAGTTATACCATGAATAATAAAACTTTATCATGATTAAGGAAATATAATAATAACCACTTTATTATTGCCTCCAGGGCATATTTCCAACAGTCTCCCACTTGCACTAGAGTCAATAATCTAGATTACATAGTAATGAATCTAACAGTCATGGAGTCTTGGTGTTGATCATGTTTTTCCCTTGGAAGAGGTTTAGTCAGCAGGTCGGCCACATTCAGATCTGTATGTACTTTGCAAATTTCTATGTCTCCATCCTTGACATAATCACGAATGGAGTTGAAGTGTCTCTTGATGTGTTTGGTTCTCTTGTGAAACCTGGGCTCCTTGGCTATGGAAATTGCTCCGGTGTTAAAACAAAAGATTTTCATTGGACCTGATGCACTGGGTATTACACCCAGATCGAATATGAACTCCTCCATCCAGACTCCTTCATGCGCTGCTTCCGAAGCAGCTATGTACTCTGCTTCACATGTAGATCCTACCACGACGCTCTGCTTAGAATTGCACCAACTGACAGCTCCACCATTAAATATAAAAAGTATTCGGTTTGCGACCTAGAGTCATTCGGATCTGAGTCAAAGCTAGCATCAATGTAACCCTTTACGACGAGCTCTTCGTCACCTCCATAAACGAAAAACATATCCTTGGTCCTTTTCAGGTACTTCAAGATATTCTTGACCGATGTCAGTGATCCACTCCTGGATTACTTTGGTACTTCCTCACCAAACTTATGGCAAGGCACACATCAGGTCTAGTACACATAATGGCATACATTATAGAACATATGGCTGAGGCAACATTATAGAACCTATGGCATACATTAATAGGACTTTCATTATAGAACCTATGGCATACATTAATAGGACTTTCATTCTCTCTCTATCTTCTGCCGTGGTCGGACTTTGATTCTTACTCAATTTCACATTCTGCAACATAGGCAAGAACCCTTTCTTTGACTGGTCAACTTCTTCATAACTTTGTCAAGGTATGTGCTTTGTGAAAGTCCTACTAAGCGTCTCGATCTATCCCTATAGATCTTGATGCCCAATGTGTAAGCAACTTCACTGAGGTCTTTCATTGAAAAAGTCTTATTCAATTTATCCTTTTATGCTATCCAGAAATTCTATATCATTTCCAATCAGCAATATGTCATCCACATATAATATCAAAAATGCTACAGAGCTCCCACTCACTTTCTTGTAAATACAGACTTCACCGTAAGTCTGTATAAAACCAAATGCTTTGATCACCTCATCAAAGCGTATATTCCAACTCCGAGATGCTTGCACCAGTCCATAGATGGATCGCTGGAGCTTGCACACTTTGTTAGCACCCTTAGCATCGACAAAACCTTCTAGTTGCATCATATGCAACTCTTCTTTAAGAAACCCTTTAAGGGATGCAGTTTTGACGTCCATTTGCCAGATTTCATAATCATAAAATGCGGCAATTGCTAATGTGATTCTGATAGAATTAAGTATCGCTAAGGGTGAGAATGTCTCACTATAGGCAGCCCCTTGAACTTGTCGAAAACCTTTTGCGACAAGTCGAGATTTGTAGACAGTGATATTACCACATCAGCGTCTGTCTTCCTCTTGAATATCCATTTATTATCAATGGCTTGCCGATCATCGGGCAAGTCCACCGAAGTCCACACTTTGTTCTCATACATGTATCCTATCTCAAATTTCATGGCCTCAAGCCATTTGTCAGAATCTGGGCTCATCATAGCTTCTTCATAGTTCGTAGGTTCGCCATTGTCTAACAAAATGACTTCCAGGACAAGATTACTTTAGTATCTCTGGTGCGGTACATGTTTTGGTCAATCTACGAGGTTCAGTAATAACTTGATCTGAAGTTTCATGATCATCATTTGCTTCCTCTTTTGTTGGTGTAGGCATCACGGGAACGGTTTTCTCTAATGTGCTACTTTCCAATTCAAGAGAAGGTACAACTACCTCATCAAGTTCTACTTTCCTCCCACTCACTTCTTTAAAGAGAAACTCCTTCTCTAGAAATGACCCATTCTTGGCAACAAAGATCTTGCCCTCAGATCTGTGGTAGAAGTTTGATACGTCTCCAACGTATCTATAATTTTTGATTGTTTCATGCTTTTATATTATCATTCTTGGATGTTCCACAATCATTTTATAGCAACTTTATATAATTTTTTGGGACTAACCTATTGACATAGTGCCAAGTGCCAGTTGCTGTTTTTTGCTTATTTTTTACTTCACAGAATATCAGTACTAAACGGAGTCCAAACGCAGCAAAACTTTTTGGACAATTTTTTTGGACCAAAAGACACAAGATGGGCCAAAGAAGTACCAAAGGGGAAGCCCAAGGTGGGCACAACCCACCGGGGCGCGCCCAGGGGGTTGTGCTCCCATCGGTGACCTCCCGCACCGCCTCTTCGCTCTATAAATACCCAAATATTCCAGAAACCCTAGGGGAGTCAACGAAAAACAATTCCAGCCACCGCAAGTTCCAGAACCACGAGATCCAATCTATACACCATCACGGAGGGGTTCATCATCCTCATCGGTGCCTCTCCGATGATGCGTGAGTAGTTCATCAAAGACCTACAGGTCCATAGGTGGTAGCAAGATGGCTTCTTCTCTCTTTTTGATTCTCAATACAATGGTATCTTGGAGATATATTTGATGTAACTCTTTTTGCGGTGTGTTTGTTGGGATCCGAAGAACTTTGAGTGTATGATCAGATCTATATCCATGAAATTTATTTGAGTCTTATTTGATCTCTTATATGCATGATTACTTATAGCCTCGTATTTCTTCTTCGAATCTTTGGTTTAGTTAGGCCAACTAGATCAATTTTTCTTGCCATGGCAAGAGGTGCTTTATGATGGGTTTGATCATGTGGTGTTCTTTCCCAGTGACAGAAGGGGCAGCAAGACACGCATGTATCATTGCTATTAAGGACAACAAGATGGGGGCTATTCCTACATGAATAGATCTCGTCTACACCATTACTACTTCTTGAGCTTGTGTTGATTTTTCCCTTGAAGAGGAAATGGTGATGTAGCAAAGTAGAGATAAGTATTTCCCGCAGTTAAGAACCAAGGTATCAATCTAGTAGGAGGCACAAGCAAGTCTCCAATCTATGCACCTGCACAAACTAACAAACAGTTGCACTCAATGCGAAAAGGGGTTGTCAATCCCTTCACGGTCTCGAACAAGAGTGAGATCTAACAGAGATAGGTATAAAAGATAAATAAAAAGGCAAACTAAAGTAAATATAAATAAAGTGCAGCAAGGTATTTTTGGGTTTCTTGGTTTATAGATCTGAAAATATATGATGGCAAATAGACCCGGGTGCCATAGGTTTCACTGGAGGCTTCTCTCTTGAAGAAAGCATGCGATGGGTAAACAAATTACTGTTGAGCAATTGATAGAAAAGTGCATAGTTATGACGATATATAAGGCAATGATCATGAATATAGGCATCACGTCCGTGTCAAGTAGTCTGACTCCTGCCTGCATCTACTACTATTACTCCACACACCGACCGCTATCCAACATGCATCTAGAGTATTAAGTTCATAAGAACGGAATAACGCCTTAAGTAAGATGACATCATGTAGAGGGATAAACTCAAGCAATATGATATAAAACCCATATTTTATCCTTGTTGGCAACAATACAATACGTGCCTCGCTACCCCTTCTGTCACTTGGTGAGTGCTACGTCTTGAGCTTGCGTTGGTTTTCCTTGAAGAGGAAAGGGTGATGCAGCAATAGTAGCGTAAGTATTTCCCTCAGTTTTTGAGAACCAAGGTATCAATCCAGTAGGAGGCTCCTCAAAAGTCCCACGCACCTGCACAAACAAACAAAGAACTCGCAACCAACGCAATAAAGGGGTTGTCAATCCCTTCACGGCCACTTGCAAAAGTGAGATCTGATAGAGATAATATGATAAGATAAATATATTTTTGGTATTTTATAATATATATATGCAAAAAGTAAAGATGCAAATAAAAGTAGATTCGAAGCAAATATGATAAGAGATAGACCCAGGGGCCATAGGTTTCACTAGTGGCTTCTCACAAGATAGCATAAGTATTACGGTGGGTGAACAAATTACTATCGAGCAATTGATAGAAAAGCGAATAATTATGAGATTATCTAGGCATGATCATGTATATAGGCATCACGTCTGCAACAAGTAGACTGACTCCTGCCTGCATCTACTACTATTACTCCACACATCGACCGACTCCTGCCTGCATCTAGAGTATTAAGTTCATAAGAACAAAGTAACGCATTAAGCAAGATGACATGATGTAGAGGGATAAACTCAAGCAATATGATATAAACCCCATCTTTTTATCCTCGATGGCAACAATACAATACGTGCCTTACAACCCCTCCTGTCACTGGGTAAGGACACCGCAAGATTGAACCCAAAGCTAAGCATTTCTCCCATGGCAAGAAAGATCAATCTAGTAGGCCAAACCAAACTGATAATTCAAAGAGACTTGCAAAGATAACTCAATCATACATAAAAGAATTCAGAGAAGATTCAAATATTATTCATAGATAAACTTGATCATAAACCCACAATTCATCGGATCTCGACAAACACACCACAAAAAGAGTTTACATTGAATAGATCTCCACAAGAGAGGGGGAGAACATTGTATTGAGATCCAAAAATAGAGAAGAAGCCATCTAGCTAATAACTATGGACCCGTAGGTCTATGGTAAACTACTCACAACTCATCGGAGGGGCAAGGATGTTGATGTAGAAGCCCTCCGTGGTGAGTCCCCCTCCAGCAGAGTGTCGGCGAAGGCTCCAAGATGAGATCTCGCGGATACAGAAGGTTACGACGGTGGAAATTATGTTTCGTTGGCTCCCCGGATGTTTTCGGGGTACGTAGGCTTATATAGGAGGAAGAAGTACGTCGGTGGACGCCCGAGGGGCCCATGAGACAGGGGCGCGCCCTATAGGGGGGGGGCACCCTCCTATCTCGTGGAGGCCTCGGCTGCTTCTTGACTTGCACTCCAAGTCCTCTAGATCATGTTCGTTCAAAAAATCACGCTCCCGAAGGTTTCATTCCGTTTGGACTCCGTTTGATATTCCTTTTCTTTGAAATACTTAAATAGGCAAAAAACAGCAATATGGGTTGGGCCTCCGGTTAGTAGGTTAGTCCCAAAAATGATATAAATGTGTAAAATAAAGCCCATAAACATCCAAAAGGGGTAATATAATAGCATGGAACAATCAAAAATTATAGATATGTTGGAGACGTATCAGTGAGGACACCGCAAGATTGAACTCAAAACTAAGCACCTCTCCCATTGCAAGAAAAACCAACCTAGTTGGCCAAACCAAATCGATAGTTCAAAGAGAAATACAAAGATATCTTAATCATGCATGAAAGAGTTCAGAGAGGACTCAAATAATATTCATAGATAATCTGATCATAAATCCACGATTCATCGAATCTCAACAAATACACCGCAAAAAAGTATTACATCGAATAGATATCCAAGAACATTGAGGAGAACATTGTATTGAAGATCAAAGAGAGATAAGAAGCCATCTAGCTACTAACTATGGACCCGTAGGTCTATGGTAAACTACTCACGCATCATTGGTAGGGTGGCAAGGTTGATGTAGAGGCCCTTTGTGATCGAATCCCCCTCCGGTAGATCGCCAAAAAAGGCCCCAAGATGGGATCTCATGGGAACAGAGGCTTGCGGCGGCAGAAAAGTATTTTGGTGGATGCCTCTAATGGTTTGGGAATATTTGGGAATTTATAGTGCAAAGATTAGGGTTAGAAGACCTCCGAGGGGGCCAGAAGACCTCAGGGTGCCCCCCCTAGTGCGTGCCTGGCTGGCTTGTGGCCTCCTCGGGAACCTTCTGGCCCCCTCTCCAAGTCCTCTGGATGTCTTCTGGTCCAAGTAAAATCATCGCGGAAGTTTTATTCTGTTTGGACTCCGTTTGATATTCCTTTTTTGTAGAAGCAGAAACTGGCACTAGGCTCTAGGTTAATAGGTTAGTCCCAAAAATAACATAAAATAGCATATTAATGCATATAAAACATCCAAAACATATAATATAATAGCATGGAACAATCAAAAATTATAGATACGTTGGAGACGTATCAATCATGTCATCGTTCTTATTGCATTACCTCGTTTCTCCAAGAACTTAATACACTAGATGCATGCTGGATAGCGGTCGATGTGTGGAGTAATAGTAGTAGATGCAGACAGGAGTCGGTCTACTAATCTTCGACGTGATGCCTATATAATCATCATTGCCTGGATATCATCATAATTATTCGATCGTCTATCAATTGCCCAAGAGTAATTTGTGTACCCACCGTGTGCTATTTCTTGAGAGAAACCACTAGTGAAACCTACAACCCCCGGGTCTATTTTCCCATCATATATTTTCAGATCTACATTGCTATTTTCCTTTTTTATTTATTTGCATCTTTTATTTTCAGATCTATTATTTCAAAAACCCAAAAACCTTGCTGCACTTTTTTACTACTTATTTTCTTTCACGTTTTATCGAGATCTATTTATCCAATATATCACAATTTTTATCCCGTCAACTTGACAATATCTAGCGCTGTTACCCATAGAGGGATTGACAACCCCTCATAAGCGTCTGGTTGCAAGTACTTGTTCTTTGTGTGCAGGTACCGTTTACATAGTGTTGCTTGGTTCTCCTACTGGATTGATACCTTGGTTTCATAACTGAGGGAAATACCTACCGTAGCTGTACTGCATCATCCCTTCCTCTTTGGGGAAATATCGACGCAGTTTCAAGCGACATCAAAAGGAATTTCTGGCATCGTTGCCGGGGAGACATCATCAACATCTATCAGGTTCCTAATCACAAATCTCATCTTCTTGCAATTTACATTAGTTGCCATTTGCCTCTCGTTTTCATCTCCCCCGCTTCACAAAAAATTATCGTTTTATTCGCCCTCTTTTTTCATTTGCCTTTTCTCGTCAGATCTATTTGCAATCTTGCTTGCCCTACCTTGTCATTATGACTAGTATGACTACCCCTCCTTTGTCACCAGATTTTGAAGTTTTATACTTCAAGCAGAAACAAGGAGAAAATTTGAAAGATGCTTGGTATAGGCTAATGGAATCCTATCACATTTGTAACCTAAAGGGAGATACAAAGATTTTGCTTCAAAATTTTTATATAGGATTAGCCTTGCATCATAGACAACTTTTGGATTTTGCCGCTAAAGGGAACTTTATGGAGCTTGATGCTAATACCGCTTATGAGATCCTAGAGGGGGTTTTGGGAATTCCACCGTCAAAAAGGGGATCTCTTTTACTCAAGGAGGGGTTCAAATTTTAGACAAGTTGAGTGATTTGCATAAACACTTAATTTAATTGCAAAAATATAATGAACCCCTCAAACATATCAGTGGGAACCTTAATCGCATGAATACTTTGATTACCTTTGCAATAAGCGTTTGGATATTTTGGATCTCAAGATGGTCTCTTTTCCTGAAAATCTTGGGAAGCATAAAGAGCCTCCCTGGTTTGAAAAGTCCCTTACAAAAGCTGCAAAAACCAAAGATGACAATACTTGAATCTATGCATTATGCCTAGCTAGGGGCGTAAAACAATAACACTTGTTGGAAGGCAACCCAATGAATAAAATTTATTTTTACCTTTTTATTTCTGTTTTTGAGTGTTTGCACAATTATGCCTCTGCTATGATTGTGTTTTTATGTTTTAATTAGTTTTTGTGCCAAGCTAAACCTTTAGGATCATGTTGGGTGATAGTTGATTTGATCTTGTTGAAAAACAGAAACTTTTGCGCTCAGTAGAAGAATTTAAAAAAAATCACAGAAACATGCCTTTTCTCTTAATTATTGACACAAGATTGATATACAAATTCCCTAAGCTATCCTAATTTTTCAGAATTTTTAGACTTAAAAATTATGAGATCAATTTGCATCTTTATAGACTGTTCTGTTTTTGACAGATTCTATTTTCTTTGCATTGTGTGCTTCTTTTGATGAATTTATGGATTGTATCGGAGTCTATAAGCCATGGCAAAGTTAGAATATAGTAGATACAATGCAATAACAAAATTTGAATGAGTTTGCAACAGTAGTTAAAGTAAAGATTGGTTTTTATACTAACGGATCTCCCGAAGGTTTTGTGTGATTGAAGTTTTCAGGTTTTGGGTGAGATCACGATAGATGAAGGAATAAGGAGTAGCAAGAGCCTCGGCTTGGGGATGCGCAATGGCACCCTGTCGGTGTCAAAACCGGCAGATCTGGTAGGGGGTCCCGAACTATGCGTCTGAGGATCGAAGGTAACAGGAGACAGGGGACACGATGTTTACCCAGGTTCGGTCCCTCTTAATGCAGGTAATACCCTACTTCCTGTTTGATTGAATTTGATGAGTATAGGGGTTACAAGAGTTGATCTACCTCGAGATCGTAATGGCTAAACCCTAGATGTCTAGCTTGTATAATTGTTCTGTCCCTACGGACTAAACTCTCCGGTTTATATAGACACGGGAGGGATATAGGGTTGTACAGAGTCGGTTTACGGAGAAAGGAAGGTGCATGATCCGAACGCCAAGCTTGCCACCCACGCAAAGGAGAATCCCATCCGGACACAGAGAAAGGTCTTTAATCTCATATCTTCACGGCCCATTAGTCTGGCCCCCTTAGTCCAGGACTCCCTCAGTAGCCCCTGAACCAGGCTTCAATGACAACGTATCCGGTGCGTAGATTGTCTTCGGCATTGCAAGGTGGGTTCCTTCTCCAAATACTCCAAAGCAACTTTCCATACACAAGAGCTGTATCCGACCCTGCTTAATACGTACAACCCTAAGCTGTAAAAGACAACAATACTTTAAAATAAGTCACATCCACGGGCAACTTTTTTGGCAAGATGTTATGTTCTGGCCATTATTATTTTGAACCGTTTTACAGCCCCGTTTCGCATTTCGAGGCACAACCATTGATACGTCTTCTCAAAGCAGAGATCGTGTCCCCTTATCACGGGATTCTCATCAATAGGGGTTTTGGGTAATCCAACTGTGATGTTCACACGTCCCCTTGGGAATAGGCGAGATTTAAGGCTTATGCGGGGGCGCTTGATATTTGTTGCCTCTATAAGAGGACAAAGACCCATCTGTTCACCTCACGCCTTCTTCCTCCTCTGCCTTCCAATCCCCTGAGCTCTAGCGCCCAAGTTCTAAACATTCCCTTCACCCCAACTTCTCTAGCCATGGCCGGATCCGGCTTTCAGGGCAAGTGGATGGCCTCCTCCGTAACAGAGAAGAACATCTAGGATCTGCGTGAGGCGAGGTACTTGACGGCGGAGACACAAGCTTCCAACCCCGGGGCAGGTCATCCCCACCCCGGAGCCTGGTGAGAGGGTGGTTTTTATCCCCCACTTCCTCTGAGGACTTGGGTTCACCCTTCACCCCTTCATCTGAGGTCTCATGTACTACTACGGGCTGGATTTCCATGATCTGGCCCCGAATTCCTTCCTCCACATCTCGGTGTTTATCGTCGTGTGTGAGGCATTCCTCCGCGTTCCTCCACACTTCGGCTTATGGCTAAAGGTTTTTAATGTGAAGCCAAAGATGGTCGAAGGCCAACACACCGAATGCGGCGGCGCCATGGTGAGCAAGCTCAACCATGTTACCTGGCCCAAAGGAAGATTTGTGGATATTGTTAAGGTGTGGCAGCAGGAGTGGTTCTACATCACAGAACCCCACGGCGCCAAGTGGGCCGCCGCTCCTGCCTTCAGATCTGGACCTCTGTTGCGGCTCGCATCCTGGACCAACAAGGGTCTAGATTGGGGATCTCCTGACGAGGTGTCAACACTGCAGAAGCGTATTAAGAGCATGATAAAAAGGGACATCACCCTTGCTGATGTGATTCAAGTGATGCTCATCCGCTGAGCTCTCCCTTGCCAACGACGGCCTCTCAAAATGTGGGAGTTTAATCTGGAGGGCCTCGGACTCTGCAGCGATTCTTTGGCACGACGCACAAAGGGATCTGGAAGCTGCTTTTAGAGAAGCAGAAAACATGGATAACCACGTCGGACGACACCAACCTAGATTGCAACAATCCGGCATCCCCAGTAAGTATCATATCTCCAAACATTATTTAGCTTGTCAACTTTAGGGAGGAGTCCTGAAAATTCCATCTCCTAAATAGGACTGGATAAAGAAGACAGAGCGGATTAAGTGTCCGGCCCCACTCCCCTAAAACTCGGCCGAGCCTCTGTTGATGAAGATGCTGGTCCCGGCGCCCTACCAGGCGCCGACAAAGAAGGGCAAGAAGAAGAAGAACAAGGAGGCCGAAGAGGGGCCTCCCTCACGAAGAAACTTCGGGGGACATGTCCAGAGGAACCGAGGCTCCTTCCTCTCATGAGGGAGATGAAGATGAGGACGAGGAGGAAGAGGAGGAGGAGGAGGAGGGAGAAGAGAACCCTCATCCCAAACGGAAAAAGAGGGCGGCCTCCGTAGATCCGGAGGAGGGGCGTCCAAGAGGGGGAGTATATCCCTCTCGAATGATTCGGATTCGGGCACCGAAGCTGTCCCCAGGCACCGCCCCCGAGCCAAGCCCCTTGCCGAAACGTAAGTACCTCAAGATGCCTTACATACATCTAATGTTTTTATAGATTATAAGTATAATACTAAATTTCATGTTTCAGTCCGGCCCGTGACATCCCTCAAGAATCATCGTCATCGGGGATCTCTCTCCGGAGAAGATGGAGAGCGAGACGCCTCCACAAGCTTCCCCGCCTCCTAGGGCGGATGACACCGAGGTGCCGTCCCAAAGGATTTATCCGCACTCCAGAGAAGTGCGGGAGGGGACCAAGACGGCGCCATAGGATAACGTCTTGGCTGCTGAGAACATTGGGGCGCAACCCTCATGGAGACCGGCGATTGGGGTCCTGAATTATCCGACCTCTGGCGGATACTGTTCCGGAGACACCAACGGCTCCGGAACCGAATCAGCAGCCCCCTTCGCAGGAGGGGGAGACGGCTATTCCAACGACAACCTCTATTAATGCGGAGGCGCCGAAGATGCTGATGGACGCTCTGCAAAGTGCGTCCGTCTTGGAGGAGCACCGTACCTTGATGGGTGCGGTGGTTTAAAAGGTCCAGTCTGCTAAGAGCGGACTGAATGAAGCCTTCACCAGCCTACTAACAGGCTTCGAGGTATGCGATGTAATGTCTTTTATTAAAAATCTGCCTGTATATAGATAGTAGCCTGGGAGACTCTGTTTGGCCAATGAAGGAGGGCGAACAGAGGGTCTATAGGTATCCGCAGGAAACAACATACTTATCTTCTTTTTTGATAGATATCAGACTTCACTGTTAGCAGCGACCGCTCAGGACGCCGAAGTTTCCGAACTGAAGCGGAAACTACAGCTGGTCGACGAGGATAATGTCTGGATTAATAAGCGGCTCGGCGAGGTGCAAGGTATGTTTAAAGTGCTCCGTACATAATTGAATCAGTTTGCAAATGCTAAGTTGAAGCTTTACGTGCTGCTATATGCATAATTGCAGATGGCGCTGCTTGTCGGCGTCCTGGACTTGGGGGTATCCAGTCCTGCCTGCCTGTAGCCCACCGTGTGGCTCCATCAACAGCTTGGTACGACCCACTGAAGGAGTTGGCCTCCTCGGGAGGGCTCCTGAGGGGCGGAGAGATCTATGCAGCTACCTCATGAGGCTCAGCTGACGTGAGCCATGACGACCGAGGCCTGGCGGGCGCCAGGCGGGTCCAGAGTGCAGGTTTCCTCTTTGGTGCAAGGGAGGCAAACCACAGGCGCGGAGTCCCGAGGAATCAGCCAAATGTTTCCATTCTGGTGCAACAAGACCAAGACTGCCAGGACGGCAAGACGGAGGTCATCACCGAGCCCACCGCAGCGTCACGACCAGAGGCTTTTCGCAGGCGAAGACTACTTTTGTCAGGATAGACTATACTACTTGTCTCCTTTCAAATCCCGCTGTTGTGGGATCCCTTCCCGCTCATATTTGAGAGGAGGACCAAGGCACTATATATAGGACTTAGCCACCACCATAGCAAGGAGAGAGATCAATTCCACCCCGAGCATCACACTAGCTCAAGAACACCTCGCCTCCTTAGGCTTGTTCATCCTTGTAACTAGTTCATCCATAGCCCCTTGAGGCAATCCACCACACCACACTGGAGTAGGGTATTACACCACAATGGTGGCCCGAACCAGTATAAATCTCTGTGTCTTTGTGCCTTTGTGAGCTCTTCGCGCTAGGCTAGGGAGGATCATGAGTAGGCAGGCTGGGCAGGTTGAGATCTCCGCATGCACCTCGGTGTTTGAACCTCTCACGGGTTGCCGGACCCCAAAATCCGACATTTGACATGCCAGGTAGGGGTGCGTCGGATCTTCTCTTTCGTCGTTCGACTCGTCTCTGCTCCGACATCTCCATGGCCGACGCGCGCAGGGCTCGCGCCAAGCATCTGGCCACGGTCGCTGCACGCGTCGCTCAGACGGCTCCAGCGGGTGACGGCTGCTCCCGCAGCGCTCCTTCTCCGGTGGACAATGCCGCTATAGGCCCCGCCGGCCACAAGCGGCAAGCTTCATCGCTGCACCCGTCGGTGCGCCGCGACGGCCGCACCGCTACTCCGTCCCTGACTCTAGCAGCTTCATCATCCCACGCGCGCCGCGGCCAGGTGGACGCGCAGGCCGCCCTGCTCACGGTGCGAGAGCTTCTTCGCTACTGTCCGGTGGGTGATCTCCACGAGGAGTGGCTCGAGCATATCGCGGAGCTCATCAGTGTCTCGCATGGGGGCTCCGACGGGCCGGCTCACTCGCTGCCTCCGCAACTGATACGTCTCCAACGTATCTACTTTTCCAAACACTTTTGCCCTTGTTTTGGACTCTAACTTGCATGATTTGAATGAAACTAACCCGGACTGACGTTGTTTTCAGCAGAACTGCCATGATGTTGTTTTATGTGTAGAAAACAAAAGTTCTCGGAATGAACTGAAAATCCACGGAGGCACTTTTTGGAAAATATAAAAAAATACTGGCAAAAGAATCAAGACTAGGGGGCCCACACCCTGTCCACGAGGGTGGGGGCGCGCCCACCCCCCTGGGCGCGCCCCCCTGTCTTGTGGGCCCCCTGAGGCTCCACCGACCTCAACTCCAATTCCATATATTCCGTTTCGCGGAGAAAAAAAATCAGAGAGAATGTTTCATCGCGTTTTAAGATACGGAGCCGCCGCCAAGCCCTAATCTCTCTCGGGAGGGCTGATCTGGAGTCTGTTCAGGACTCCAAAGAGGGGGATTCATCACCGTCGTCATCACCAACCATCCTCCATCACCAATTTCATGATGCTCACCGTCGTGCATGAGTAATTCCATCGTAGGCTTGCTGGACGGTGATGGGTTGCATGAGATTTACCATGTAATCAAGTTAGTTTTGTTAGGGTTTGATCCCTAGTATCCACTATGTTCTGAGATTGATGTTGCTATGACTTTGCTGTGCTTAATGCTTGTCACTAGGGCCCGAGTGCCATGATTTCAGATCTGAATCTATTATGTTTTATGAATATATGTGTGTTCTTGATCCTATCTTGCAAGTCTATAGTCACCTATTATGTGTTATGATCCGACAACCCCGAAGTGACAATAATCGGGATACTTCTCGGTGATGACCGTAGTTTGAGGAGTTCATGTATTCACTATGTGCTAATGCTTTGTTCCGGTTCTCTATTAAAAGGAGGCCTTAATATCCCTTAGTTTCCGCTAGGACCCCGCTGCCACGGGAGGGTAGGACAAAAGATGCCATGCAAGTCTTTTCCATAAGCACGTATGACTATATTCGGAATACATGCGTACATTACATTAATGAACTGGAGCTAGTTCTGTGTCACCCTATGTTATAGCTATTACATGAGGAATCGCATCTGACATAATTATCCATCACTGATCCAATGCCTACGAGCTTTTCACATCTTGTGTTTTGCTTATTTACTTTTCCGTTGCTACTGTTACAATCACTACAAAACCCAAAAATATTACTTTTGCTACTATTACCTTTATTATCATACTACTTTGCTACTAAATACTTTGTTGCAGATACTAAGTTATCCAGGTGTGGTTGAATTGACAACTCAACTTCTAATACTCAATAATATTCTTTGGCTCCCATTGTGTCGAATCAATAAATTTGGGTTGAATACTTTACCCTTGAAAGCTATTGCGATCCCCTACACTTGTGGGTTATCAAGACTAATTTCTGGCGCCATTGTCGAGGAGCATAGCTCTATTCTCTGAGTCACTTGGGATTTATATCTGTTGACCACTATGAGGAACTTGAAAGATGAAAGAACCAAGATTTTGCCCTCAACTACGAGGGGAGGTAAGGAACTGCCATCTAGCTCTGCACTAGATACTCCTTCTGTTATTAGTAAGCTTGCAACACCTAAACCTGCTACTGCTATGAATTCTGATATGTCGCATGTTATTGATGATACCACTTCTGCTATGCATGATACTTATGATGAAACTACTTCTGTGCGTGATACTACTTTGCCATTAGGTGAATTTCTTGATGAACAACTTGCTAGGGCTAGAGAGAATGAAATTATTGAAGATACTATTATTGATGATAGTGATGATGAAAGTTCTCCCCCTGATTATGAATTACCTGTTGTTCCTGAGGGTTATGTTATGGAAGAGGAAGCTGCTAGAGCTATCTTTGCTTGTAAAGATAGATATGATCTTAAGAAATTATTAGCAAAATGGAAGCAGCAATCTCTTAATGCTAGAATGAAACCTGACCCTGCTTTTGCTACTTCACCTATCTGTGTTACTGATAAGGATTATGAATTCTCTGTTGATCCTGAGATTATTACTTTAGTTGAATCTGATCCTTTTTATGGCCTTGAATCTGAAACTGTTGTGGCACATCTCACCAAGTTAAATGATATAGCCACCCTGTTTACTAATGATGAGAAGTCTCGCTATTATTATATCCTTAAGATATTTCCGTTCTCATTAAAGGGTGATGCTAAGACTTGGTTTAATTCTCTTGCTCCTGGTTGTGTGCGTAGTCCCTAGGATATGATTTATTACTTCTCTGCTAAATATTTCCCTGCTCATAAGAAACAAGCTGCCTTGCGAGAAATATATAATTTTGTGCAAATCAAAGAAGAGAGTCTCCCACAAGTTTGGGGGAGGCTTCTCCGATTACTTAATGCTTTGCCTGATCATCCTCTTAAGAAAAATGAAATACTTGATATCTTTTATTATGGACTAACCGATGCTTCCAAGGACTACTTGGATAGTTGTGTTGGTTGTGTTTTCAGGGAAAGAACAGTTGACGAAGCTGAATTACTATTGAATAATATGTTGACTAATGAAAATAATTGGACTCTCCCTGAGCCAATTCCTGAATCAACTGAGCCAACTCCTGAGCCTATTCCTAAACCCACTCCGAAGAAGAGAGGTGTTTTATTTCTCAGTCCTGAAGATATGCAAGAGGCAAAGAAATCAATGAAAGAAAAAGGTATAAAAGCTGAAGATGTTAAGAATTTACCACCTATTGAAGAAATACATGGTCTTAATATACCGCCTGTCGAAGAACCACATTGTCTTGATAACCCGACACAGGTAGTAAAGATAAATTCTCCCTATAGATATGATAAAGTTGAAACCCCCTCTACTAAATTTCATAGCCCATGCTTAGATGAATTTGATGACTTTATGGCTAGACAAGAAAGTTTTAATGCTTATGTTGGTAGAGAATTAAAGAATAATGCTTTCGAGATAGGACGTGTGAGCGATTATATGGCTAGAGTTAAAGGTGAACTTAAACTCGTTAGAATATATGCTTCTATGGTTGCTACTCAAGCTGAGCAAGTACTCAAAGCTCAAAATGATTTGCTTGATGAATTAAATAATAAAAATGACTTTGATGTTAAAGTGGCTACTAGAACCGGTAGAATGACTCAGGAACCTTTGTATCCTGAAGGCCACCCTAAGAGGATCGAGCAAGATTCTCAGAGAAACAATTTAGAGGCACCTAGTTCTTCTAAAAAGAAGAAAAAGAAAAACGGTAGGACTTTGCATGCTTCTGGTGAACCTGTTGTAGACACACCTGAGAATCCCCATGATATCTCTGTTTCTGATGCTGAAACACAATCAGGTGATGGACATGAACCTGGTGATAATGTTAATGATAATGTTCATGTTGATGCTCAACCTAGCAAAAATAATGATGTAGAGATTGAACCTGCTGTTGATCTTGATAACCCACAATCAAAGAATCAACGTTATGATAAGAGAGATTTTGTTGCTAGGAAGCACGGTAGAGAAAGAGAACCATGGGTTGAGAAACCCATGCCCTTTCCTCCTAAACCATCCAAGATAAAGGATGAGGAGGATTTTGAGCGCTTTGCTGAAATGATTAGACCTATTTTCTTACGTATGCGCTTAACTGATATGCTTAAAGTAAATCCTTATGCTAAAAGGATATCATTACAAACAAAAGAAAGATACTGGAAGTTGAAATTTCCACCATGCTTGCTAATTACACTTTTAAGGGTGGAATACCAAAGAAACTTGGAGATCCGGGGGTACCAACTATACCATGCTCCATTAAAAGAAATTATGTTAGAACTGCTTTATGTGATCTTGGAGCCGGTGTTAGTGTTATGCCTCTCTCTTTATATTGTAGACTTGAATTGAATAAGTTGACACCTACTGAAATATCTTTACAAATGGCTGATAAATCAACTGCTATACCTGTCGGTATTTGTGAGGATGTGCCTGTTGTGGTTGCAAATGTCACTATCTTAACGGACTTTGTTATTCTTGATATTCCCGAGGACGATAGTATGTCGATTATCCTTGGTAGACCCTTTTTGAATACTGCAGGGGCTGTTATTGATTGCAACAAAGGCAATGTCACTTTTCATGTTAATGGTAATGAGCATATGGTACACTTTCCGAGGAAACAATCTCAAGTTCATAGCATCAATTCTATTGGAAAAGTTCCAACTATCATTATTGGAGGTTTTGAATTTCCTCTTCCTACTATCAAGAAAAAGTATGATATTCTCATTATTGGGAATGTTCATATCCCCGTTGAGGTAACTTAGTGTTATTCGAAATTTCTCCGGTTCCGTGTTATTTGGAATGATTTTGTTAACAAGACTTGATCAACCTTGTTAGTGGATTCATTTTGATGATCACGAGATGGATGAAACTAGAAGGCACAACCTTCTGTACCCTCTTTTTACTTTCTATTATTTAGAATAAACAAAGCAAAAATAGTATTATCTGACTGTTTTCTGAATTATCCGTGCAATAAAAAATATGCTGAAAATAAAAGTGCTCCAAATGCCCTGCAAATTTAGTATGATTTTTATGGAATATTTGAGGATTTTAGGCACTGAAATCACTTCAGGAGGGGCAAGCACCAGGCCATGAGAGTGGAGGGCGCGCCCACCTTCCCTGGGCGCGCCCCCCTATCTCGTGGGCCCCTGGTGGCCCCCCTCCACTTATGCCAGCACCCACACACTCCATCTTCTTCCCAAAAAAATCCCCATCCAGCTCAAGCACGAGTTCTAGCTCATTTTGCTATGATTTCCGATCTCCTTGCTCAAAGCTCCATTCACAAAACTGCTTTGGGAGATTGTTGCTTGGTATGTGACTCCTCCATTGGTCCAATTAGTTTTTGTTCTAGTGCTTTATCCATTGCAAATTTTTGTTGCATAGGTGACCATGTTCTTGAGCTTGCATGTTAAATTTATGAGGTCCCAAGTAATTCTAATGCATGATATAGGCTCTAGGCACTTGTAGGAGTAGTTGCTATCAATCTTGTTTAGTTTCATTCACTTTTATTTTGAAGTTACTAAAATTTCAGAAATTTTTCAGAAAAAGAATTATGTCTAGGAGAATGTACCAAGGTGGTTCCTCGGTAAAGAAAGGACCCAGGATTGCTATACGTGAACAAGACGAGGAACTACCGAGGGACGCAGAAGTACGAGCTTGTGAGTGGCCATCCGATGATTTTATGGTCGAAGCAGGCTTTAAGGAGGAATTTGACGCGTAATTGTGTAATGTTGATCTGGAGGACTTCTTACAAGATAAGTGTCCTCAGTACTATCAATTGACTGATTCATTTGTGCAAAGGTTTAAATATAAATGTACACGTAATTCTCCGAGTGTCCTATTTGACATTTATGATACATCTTATACCATGGACTTAGAGGATTTTACAACTACTTGCAAACTTCCGCAGTGGGGTAATATTAATGATCCCCACAAATCTGAATTTAGAGGCTTTCTTGCTAGTATTACTGTGGGAGAATCCAGGGACATAGCACAAGCTACCATAGGGAGCATTCATTTTCCTGCTATACATTATTTTGCTCTCTTCATTGGTAGATGCATTAACGGTAAAGATGAAGCATGTCATATGTGTGTCCCTGAGCGTCCTCAAGAGTGTCGTGTTAGGTTATAGAGATTATAACTTGGGGGCAATAGTTGCACGTAGGTTGCATAATAATGGTAGGGTAGGAGATTTATTTGGAGGAATTTATGCGACCCGTGTGGCAAATTATCTTGGTATAGCCCCACAAGAGGGGGGTATGATGTTACCTCCTGCTTATTTAGATTATGACGCTATGGTCCAACATCATTTTCTTAAGAGGAATGAACAATTCCTCCAGTATTGACTAATCTATGACAGACGCAATGCTGTCCATGTTACTCTTCCTGCTCCTCTCCTTTTTGATTACCAGGCAAAAGGAAGATATGTTGTTACCAGGGAGGAAGCAGCTGAACACGAGGGGAGAGCGGAGGCGGCTCGCCAGCATGCCGCAGCTCAGGAGGCATTTGCTGCTGCATCTCAGTACGACCCCAGTTACAACTACGGATATCACCCAGGCTACCCTTGGCATTAGACCAACTTAGGCCAAACGCCTAAGCTTGGGGGAGTACGTATTTCTCACCGACTTTACATTCATGTTCAGTGCTCATACTCTTTCATTGTATTATCCATGCTAGTTTAAATTTCGTTTTCTCGCTTTCTTCTTGTGTGTTTGTTAAACCTTAAGAAAAACCAAAAAAATTAGTTAGTTTAATTTTTATGCTTGTAGTAGAAATTAAAATGAAAACCCAAAAAGATTTCTCGTTCTTCTTTTACTTGTTGGGAGCTTTCCCGTGTAAATAGTTTTATTTTCTTTTCTTTCCTTTGGGGGTCGAGAGTAGAAGACCATATTGAAAATGTTTAGTGGCTCTCATATGCATGATTGTTTATTTAACTTAGAGCCCATATTACCTTGTCTTCTCTCTTGAGTTGAATGCTTGCAGATTCCAACTTAGTCCAATGCACGTGCACTATTATTATTATACACATCGTTCGGTCGTGCAAGTGAAAGGCAATAATGACGATATATGATGGACTGATTGAGATGGGAGAAACTGGTATGAACTCGATCTCTCTTGTTTTTGTAAATATGATGAGTTCATCGTTCCTGGTTCAGCTTATTATGAAGTAAACATATTTGCAATGACATTTAGAGATTATAGTTGCTTGTGCCATGCTTGATTATCTATGAGTTATAATGGTTTACCTTGCGTGCCAACATGCTATTAGAATGATTATGATGTGGTATGATGGGATGGTATCCTCCTTTGAATGAATTGAGTAACTCAACTTGGCACATGTTCACGCATGTAGTTGAAACAAATCAACATAGCCTTCATGATATTTATGTTCATGGTAGATTATATCCCTCTCGAATGATTCGGATTCGGGCGCCGAAGCTGTCCCCAGGCACCGCCCCCGAGCCAAGCCCCTTGCTGAATCGTAAGTACCTCAAGATGCCTTACGTACATCTAATGTTTTTATAGATTATAAGTATAATACTGAATTTCATGTTTCAGTCCGGCCCGTGACATCCCTCAAGAATCATTGTCATCAGGGGATCTCTCTCCGGAGAAGATGGAGGGCGAGACGCCTCCACAAGCTTCCCCGCCTCCTAGGGTGGATGACACTGAGGTGTCGTCCCAAAGGATTTATCCGCACTCCAGAGAAGTGCGGGAGGGGACCAAGACGGCGCCAGAGGATAATGTCTTGGCTGCTGAGAACATTGGGGCGCAACCCTCATGGAGACCGGCGATTGGGGTCCTGAATTATCCAACCTCTGGCGGATACTGTTCCGGAGACACCAACGACTCAGGAACCAAATCAGCACCCCCCTTAACAGGAGGGGGAGACGGCTATTCCAACGGCGACCTCTATTAATGCGGAGGCGCCGAAGATGCTGATGGACTCTCTGCAAAGTGCGTCCGTCTTGGAGGAGCACCGTACCTTGATGGGTGCGGTGGTTTAAAAGGTTCATTCTGCTAAGAGCGGACTGAATGAAGCCTTCACGAGCCTACTAACAGGCTTCGAGGTATGCGATGTAATGTCTTTTATTAAAAATCTGCCTGTATATAGATAGTAGCCCGAGAGACTCTGTTTGGCCGATGAAGCAGGGCGAACAGAGGGTCTATAGGTATCCACAGGAAACAACATACTTATCTTCTTTTTTGATAGATATCAGACTTCATTGTTAGCGGCGACCGCTCAGGCCGCCGAAGTGTCCGAACTGAAGCAGAAACTGCAGCTGGTCGACGAGGATAATGTCTGGATTAATAAGCGGCTCGACGAGGTGCAAGGTATGTTTAAAGTGCTCCGTACATAATTGAATCAGTTTGCAAATGCTAAGTTGAAGCTTTACGTGTTGCTATATGCATAATTGCAGATGGCGCTGCTTGTCGGCGTCCTGGACTTGGGGGTATCCAGTCCTGCCTCCCTGCAGCCCAGCGCGTGGCTCCATCGACAACCTGGTATAGCCCACTAAAGGAGTTGGCCTCCTCAGGAGGGCTCCTGAGGGGCGGAGAGATCTATGCAGCTACCTCATGAGGCTCAGCTAACGTGAGACATGACGACCGAGGCCAGGAGGGTCCAGAGCGCAGGTTTCCTCTTTGGTGCAAGGGAGGCAAACCACATGCGCGGAGTCCCGAGGAATCAGCCAAAGGTTTCCATTCTGGTGCAACAAGACCAAGACTGCCAGGACGGCAAGACGGAGGTCATCACCGAGCCCACCGCAGCGTCACGACCAGAGGCTTTTCACAGGCGAAGACTACTTTTTTCAGGATAGACTGTACTACTTGTCCTCTTTCAAATCCTGCTATTGTGGGATCCCTTCCCGCTCATATTTGGGAGGAGGACCAAGGCACTATATATAGGACTTAGCCACCACCATAGCGAGCAGAGAGACCAGTTCCACCCCGAGCATCACAATAGCTCAAGAACACCTCACCTCCTGAGGCTTGTTCATCCTTGTAACTAGTTCATCCATAGCCCCTCGAGGCAATCCACCACACCACATTGGAGTAGGGTATTACACCATAATGGTGGCCCGAACCAGTATAAATCTCTGTATCTTTGTGCCTTTGTGAGCTCTTCGCGCTAGGCTAGGGAGGATCATGAGTAGGCAGGTTGCGCAGGTTGAGATCTCCGCATGCACCCCGGCGTTCGAACCTCTCACGGGTTGCCAAACCCCAAAATCTAACATTTGACGCGCCAGGTAGGGGTGCGTCGGATCCTCTCTTCCGTCGTTCGACTCGTCTCTGCTCCGACATCTCCATGCCGACGCACGCAGGGCTCGCGCCGAGCGTCGGTCCGCGGTCGCTGCCCGCGTCGCTCAGACGGCTCCGACGGGTGACGGCTGCGCCCGCAGTGCTCCTTCTCCGGTGGCCAATGCCACCATAGGCCCCGCCGGCCACGAGCAGCAAGCTTCATCGCTACACACGTAGGTGCGCCGCGACGGCCGCACCGCTACTCCGTCCCTGACTCTAGCAGCTTCGTCATCCCATGTGCGTCGCGACCAGGTGGACGCGCAGGCCGCCCTGCTCACGGTGCGAGAGCTTCTTCGCTACTGTCCCGTGGGTGATCTCCATGAGGAGTGGCTCGAGCGTATCGCCGAGCTCATCAGCGTCGTGCACGGGGGCTCCAATGGGTTGGCTCACTCGCTGCCTCAGCAACTGATACGTCTCCAACATATCTACTTTTCCAAACACTTTTGCCCTTGTTTTGGACTCTAACTTGCATGATTTGAATGAAACTAACCCAGACTGACGTTGTTTTTAGCAGAACTGACATGATGTTGTTTTATGTGTAGAAAACAAAAGTTCTCGGAATGACCTGAAAATCCACGGAGGCACTTTTTGGAAAATATAAAAAAATATTGGTGAAAGAATCAAGACCAGGGGGCCCACGCCCTGTCCACGAGGGTGGGGGCGCGCCCACCCCCTGGGCGCGCCCCCTGTCTCGTGGGCCCCCTGAGGCTCCACCGACCTCAACTCCAACTCCATATATTCCGTTTCACGGAGAAAAAACTCAGAGAGAAAGTTTCATCGCGTTTTACGATACGGAGCCGCCGCCAAGCCATAATCTCTCTCGGGAGGGCTGATCTGGAGTCTGTTCGGGGCTCCGGAGAGGGGGATTCGTCGCCGTTGTCATCATCAACCATCCTCCATCACCAATTTCATGATGCTCACGGCCGTGCGTGAGTAATTCCATCGTAGGCTTGCTTGACGGTGAAGGGTTGGATGAGATTTACCATGTAATCAAGTTAGTTTTGTTAGGGTTTGATCCCTAGTATCCACTATGTTCTGAGATTGATGTTGCTATGACTTTGCTGTGCTTAATGCTTGTCACTAGGGCCCGAGTGCCATGATTTCAGATCTGAACCTATTAAGGTTTCTTGAATATATGTGTGTTCTTGATCCTATCTTGCAAGTCTATAGTCACCTATTATGTGTTATGATCCGACAACCCCGAAGTGACAATAATCGGGATACTTCTCGGTGATGACCGTAGTTTGAGGAGTTCATGTATTCACTATGTACTAATGCTTTGTTCCGGTTCTGTATTAAAAGGAGGCCTTAATATCCCTTAGTTTCCGCTAGGACCCCACTGCCACGGGAGGGCAGGACAAAAGATGTCATGCAAGTTCTTTTCCATAAGCATGTATGACTATGTTCGGAATACATGCCTACATTACATTGATGAACTGGAGCTAGTTCTGTGTCACCCTATGTTATAGCTATTACATGAGGAA
The DNA here is from genome assembly GCA_963921465.1 of Triticum timopheevii. Lineage (NCBI taxonomy): Eukaryota > Viridiplantae > Streptophyta > Magnoliopsida > Poales > Poaceae > Triticum > Triticum timopheevii. Next base: position 116,266,490 of record OY997270.1, read on the forward strand.
TCGCATCCGACATAATTATCCATCACTGCTCCAATACCTACGAGCTTTTCACATCTTGTGTTTCGCTTATTTACTTTTCCATTGCTACTGTTACAATCACTAGAAAACCCCAAAATATTACTTTTGCTACTATTACATTTATTATCATATTAGTTTGCTACTAAATACTTTGCTGTAGATACTAAGTTATCCAGGCGTGGTTGAAATACTCAATAATATTCTTTGGCTCCCCTTGTGTCAAATCAATAAATTTGGGTTGAATACTTTACCCTCGAAAGCTATTGCGATCCCCTACACTTGTGGGTTATCAGCAACCACCTGCAGTGGGCGACGTCGCGCACGGGGCTCTTCCTCCGCCTCCTGCCTGGGGCGCCATCGTCAAGCCAAGGTGTATGGCTCCACGGCGCAACCCGCACCGCCCGGCGCCAGCTCGGGACGACGTGAGCTGCCAGGTGTTCCAGCGTCCCCAAGGAGAAGCTCGCGCTTCCAGTACCCCAGCACCAGGCTCGTGAGCCGCCATGGGAGGTGGCGGTGCGCGTGCACCAAGACTACGTTCCATCCCCTCGACGACCTCCGGTGGCCACGGCAGGATGCCGTGCATTCACTGCAGAGCTCCGTAACGTCGTCTGGCCGAGCAAGTTCAAGCCTGACCTGCCTCCATGCTATGACGGCACCGCAGACCATGCCGAGTTCCCGCAGCTCTACGAGCTGAGCATTGAGGCGGCCAACAGCGATGAGAAGATCATGGCAAATTGGTTCCCGATGGCCCTCAAGGATGGCGCGCGTTCTTGGCTCCTGAACCTGACCGAGGGGTCGGTTTCTTCTTGGGAGGAGATGCGCAGCCGCTTCATCGCCAACTTCCAAGGCACTCGCGACCGTCCGTCGGCCGCAGGAGACCTGCGTCGTGTCAAGCAGCAGCCTGGAGAGACCCTGCATAAGTACATCCAGCGCTTCAATAACGTCCGCCTCAAGATTCCCAAGGTGTCGGACGAGGCCATCATCCATGCGTTCACCGATGGCGTCCGAGATGTCAAGATGAAGGAGGAGCTCGCCATCCACGAGGACCTCTGTGATACGTCTCCAACGTATCAATAATTTTTGATTGTTCCATGCTATTATATTACCCCTTTTGGATGTTTATGGGCTTTATTTTACACATTTATATCATTTTTGGGACTAACCTACTAACCGGAGGCCCAACCCGTATTGCTGTTTTTTTGCCTATTTCAGTATTTCGAAGAAAAGGAATATCAAACGGAGTCCAAACGGAATGAAACCTTCGGGAGCGTGATTTCTTGGAACGAATGTGGTCCAGAGGACTTGGAGTGCAAGCCAAGAAGCAGCCGAGGCGGCCACGAGATAGGAGGGCGCGCCCCCTGTCTCGTGGGCCCCTCGGGCGGCCACCAACCTACTTCTTCCTCCTATATATACCCACGTACCCCGAAAACATCCAGGGAGCCAACGAAAAACAATTTCCACCGCCGTAACCTTCTGTATCCGCGAGATCCCATCTTGGAGCCTTCATCGGTGCTTCGCCGGAGGGAGAATCAACCATGGAGGGCTTCTACATCAACACCATAGCCCCTCCTATGAGTTGTGAGTAGTTTACCACAAACCTTCGGGTCCATAGTTATTAGCTAGATGGCTTCTTCTCTCTTTTTGAATCTCAATACCATGTTCTCCCCCTCTATTGTGGAGATCTATTCGATGTAACTCTTTTTGCGGTGTGTTTGTCGAGATCCAATGAATTGTGGGTTTATGATCAAGTTTATCTATCAGAAATATTTTAATCTCCTCTGAATTCTTTTATGTATGATTGAGTTATCTTTGCAAGTCTCTTCGAATTATCAGTTTGGTTTGGCCTACTAGATTGATCTTTCTTGCCATGGGAGAAGAGCTTAGCTTTGGGTTCAATCTTGCGGTGTCCTTTCCCAGTGACAGCAGGGGCAGCAAGGCACGTATTGTATTGTTGCCATCGAGGATAAAAAGATGGGGCTTATATCATATTGCTTGAGTTTATCCCTCTACATCATGTCATCTTTCTTAGTGTGTTACTCTGTTCTCATGAACTTAATACTCTAGATGCAAGCTAGATAGCGGTCGATGTGTGGAGTAATAGTAGTAAATGCAGGCAGGAGTTGGTCTACTTGTCACGGACGTGATGCCTATATACATGATCATGCCTAGATAATCTCATATTATTCGCTTTTCTATCAATTGCTCGACAATAATTTGTTCACCCACCGTAATACTTATGCTATCTTGAGAGAAGCCACTAGTGAAACCTATGGCCCCGAGGTCTATCTTTTATCATATAAGCTTTCAATCTACTTTTATTTGCATCTTTACTTTTCCAATCTATATTATAAAATACCAAAAATATATTTATCTTATCATACCATCTCTATCAGATCTCACTTTCGCAAGTGGCCGTGAAGGGATTGACAACCCCTTTATTGCGTTGGTTGCGAGTTCTTTGTTTGTTTGTGTAGGTGCATGGGACTTTTGAGGAGCCTCGTACTGGATTGATACCTTGGTTCTCAAAAACTGAGGGAAATACTTACGCTACTATTGCTGCATCACCCTTTCCTCTTCAAGGAAATCCAACGCAAGCTCAAGACGTAGCATGAAGGATTTCTGGCGCCGTTGCCGGGGAGGTCTTCGCTCAAGTCAAGACATACCTAGTACCCATCACAAAATCATCTCCCTCGCATTTACATTATTTGCCATTTGCCTCTCGTTTTCCTCTCTCCCACTTCACCCTTGCCGTTTTATTTGCCCTCTCTTTCCCAATCTTCTCCTCTCTTTTTCGCTTGCCTTTTTCCGTTTGCTCATGTGTTAGATCGTTTACCTTGTCGTAATGGCTAGTCCTCCTATCCTTGTTATTACTCCCGAACATGAAATTCTCAATTTTTAGCAAAGGGAGGGAGAAAATTTAAAAGATGCTTGGCATAGAATTTGCAATGCTCAAAATAAATCTACTAGGAAGCTTTCTACTTCCGTACTTCTTTGCAATTTTTATGTGGGCATTACTCCTTGGAATAGATGCGTTCTTGATACCTTTACCGGAGGGGATTTCTTGAGTAGCCACACATTTGATGCTTATAATGCTATGTTAGATTTGTTTGGCCCACCACCTCTTTTGGTTAATGGAACTGTTTTAACTTTAGAACATGTGATGCAACAGCTTGAAATTATTGAAAATAAAGTTGCCACTATTGAGTTGATTGAAAATTTGGATAAAAAGATTCATAATCAGATTACCCAATACGGCTCTAGGGTTGGAGTTACTTTGAAAAATCTTAAAGAGAAAGAACCTATAGTTAATGAAAAAATAGATCTAGATTCTGCAAGAATCGGTAAACTTGAGGATATCATTACCAACTTAGGTTCGGCGTTTTATTCCGTGAAAAACACTCAAAAACCTCCTACCAAAACTGCCAAATTTATTTATGTTCCTAAAAATATGGGTGAATCTTCTAGTAAGGGAGACGCGGATCACAAATCCATAAGTATTCATCCCAATTGTCCCTCTATCGTTAAGGAACCTTTTGCTACAAACGAATTTCTTGAATTTTTGCCTAAAGGTTTAATCATTGCTAAAAAGGGAGAAACCCCTAAAGATTATAAGTGTTCTATTGAGGATTTGAGTGCCAAAGATGGCACTACTTAGATCTACCTTCGCTTTTATGCCTAGCCAGGGGCCTTAAATGATAGCGCTATTTGGGAGGCAACCCAATTTTATTTGTGTTTTTTTGTTTTTGTTTCTGTTTAGTAATAAATTTTGCTTCTACCTTTTGTTTAGATGTGTTTTTATGTTTTAATTAGTGTTTGTGCCAAGTAGAACCTATATAGGATAACCTATGGTGATAGTTAATTTGATTCTGCTGAAAAACAGAAACTCTGCGCGCACGAAATTAGTTTTGTTAAATCACAGAAACGTGATTTTGCATTGATTCTTTTTGGTGCTGATAAATAGATAAATTTCCCAGGACTTCCTATTTTGGTAAGATTTGTAGAGTTCCATAAGTTTGCGTTAGTTACAGATTGCTACAGACTATTCTGTTTTTAACAGATTCTGTTTTTCGTGTGTTGTTTGCTTATTTTGATGCATCTATGGCTAGTATTAAGTGGTATGAACCATAGAGAACTTGGAATACAGTAGGTTTAACACCAAAATAAATAAAGAATGAGTTCATTACAGTACCTTATGTGGTGGTTTTGTTTTCTTTCACTAACGGAGCTTATGAGATTTCCTGTTGAGTTTTGTGTTGTGAAGTTTTCAAGTTTTGGGTAAAGTTTTGATGGACTATGGAATAAGGAGTGGCAAAAGCCTAAGCTTGGGGATGCCCATGGCACCCCAAGATATTCAAGAGTAGACAAAAGCCTAAGCTTGGGGATTCCCCGGGAAGGCATCCCCTCTTTCGTCTTCGCTCATTGGTAACTTTACTTGGAGCTATATTTTTATTCGCCACGTGATACGTGTTTTGCTTGGAGCGTCGTGTATGATATTAGTCTTTGCTTTTTAGTTTTCCACAATCATCCTTGCTGTACACACCTTTTGGGAGAAGCCTACTTGATTGAAATTTATTAGAGTACTCTATGTGCTTCACTTATATCTTTTGAGCTACATAGTTTTTGCTCTAGTGCTTCACTTATATCTCTTAGAGCACGGCGGTGGCTTAATTTTGTAGAAATTGCTTGTCTCTCATGCTTCACTTATATTATTTTGAGAGTCTTTTAGAACAGCATGGTATTTGCTATGGTTATAAAAATTGGTCCTAGAATGGTAGGCATCCAAGTTGGGTATAATAAAAACTATCATAGGAAGTGAATTGGATGCTATGATCAATTTGATACTTGATAATTGTTTTGAGATATGGAGGTAGTGATATTAAAGTCATGCTAGTTGGGTGATTATGAATTTAAAGAATGCTTGTGTTGAAGTTAGCAAGTCCCGTAGCATGCACGTATGGTTAAAGTTGTGTAACAAATTTGAAACATGAAGTGTACTTGGATTGTGCATCCTTATGAGTGGCGGTCGGGGATGAGCGATGGTCTTTTCCTACCAATCTATCCCTCTAGGAGCATGCGCGTAGTGCTTGGTTTTTGATGACTTATAAATTTTTGCAATAAGTATGAGTTCTTTTGACTAATGTTGAGTCCATGGATTATACGCACTTTTACCTTTCCACCATCGCTAGCCTCTTCGGTACCGTGCATTGCCCTTTCTCACCTTGAGAGTTGGTGCAAACCTCGCCGGTGCATCCAAACCCCGTGATATGATACGTGCTACGTCTTGAGCTTGCGTTGGTTTTCCTCGAAGAGGAGAGGGTGATGCAGCAAAGTGTAGGGTAAGTATTTCCCTCAGTTTTGAGAACCAAGGTATCAATCCAGTAGGAGGCTCCTCAAAAGTCCCACGTACCTACACAAACAAACTGAGAACTCGCAACCAACGCAATAAAGGGGTTGTCAATCCCTTCACGGTCACTTGCGAAAGTGAGATCTAATAAAGATAGTATGATAAGATAAATATATTTTTGGTATTTTATAAGATAGATGCAAAAAGTAAAGATGCAAATAAAAGTAGATTGAAAGCAAATATGATAAGAGATAGACCCGGGGGCCATAGGTTTCACTAGAGGCTTCTCTCAAGATAGCATAAGTATTACTGTGTGTGAACAAATTACTGTCGAGCAATTGATAGAAAAGTGAATAATTATGAGATTATCTAGGCATGATCATGTATATAGGCATCACGTCCATAACAAGTAGACCGACTCCTGCCTGCATCTACTACTATTACTCCACACATCGACCGACTCCTGCCTGCATCTAGAGTATTAAGTTCATAAGAATAGAGTAACACATTAAGCAAGGTGACATGATGTAGAGGGATAAACACATGCAATATGATATAAACCCATCTTGTTATCCTCGATGGCAACAATACAATACGTGTCTTGCAACCCTTTCTGTCATTGGGTAAGAACACTGCAAGATTGAACCCAAAGCTAAGCACTTCTCCCATGGCAAGAAAGACCAATCTAGTAGGCCAAACCAAACTGATAATTCGAAGAGACTTGCAAAGATAACTCAATCATACATAAAAGAATTCAGAGAAGATTCAAATATTATTCATAGATAAACTTGATCATAAACCCACAATTCACCGGATCTCGACAAACACACCGCAAAAAGAGTTTACATTGAATAGATCTCCACAAGAGAGGGGGAGAACATTGTATTGATATCCAAAAAGAGAGAAGAAGCCATCTAGCTAATAACTATGGACCCGTAGGTCTGTGGTAAACTACTCACAACTCATCGGAGGGGCAAGGATGTTGATGTAGAAGCCCTCCGTGGTTGATTCCCCCTCCGGCAGAGTGCCGACGAAGGCTCCAAGATGAGATCTCGCGGATACAGAAGGTTACGTCGGTGGAAATTGTGTTCCGTGGTGCCCCCGGATGTTTTCGGGGTACGTGGGTATACATAGGAAGAAGAAGTACGTCGGTGGCCGCCCGAGGGGCCCGCGAGACAGGGGGCGCGCCCTACAGGGGGGCGGCCCCCTATCTCGTGGGGCCCTCGGGAGCTTCTTGACTTGCACTCCAAGCTCTCCGGATCAGATTTGTTCCAAAAATCACGCTCCGAAGGTTTCATTCCGTTTGGACTCCGTTTGATATTCCTTTTCTTCGAAATACTAAAATAGGAAAAAAACAACAGCAATATGGGCTGGGCCTCCGGTTAGTAGGTTAGTCCCAAAAATGATATAAATGTGTAAAATAAAGCCCATAAACATCTGAAAGGTGTAATATAATAGCATGGAACAATCAAAAATTATAGATACGTTGGAGACGTATCAATACGCTCTATCACACATAAACCGCCTTATATCTTCCTCAAAACAGCCACCATACGACATTTCCATAGCCATTCCGAGATATATTGCCATGCAACTTTCCACCATTCCATTTATCATCATGACATACATTACTTTTGCCATATTGCCATTGCATGATCATGTAGTTGACATCGTATTTGTGGCAAAGCCACCATGCATAATTTTCCATACATGTCACTCTTGATTCATTGCACCATCCTGGTACACCGGCGGAGGCATTCATATAGAGTCATATCTTGTTCTAGTTTCGAGTTGTAATTCATGTGTTGTAATCAATAAAAGTGTGATGATCATCATTATTAGAGCATTGTCCCAAAGAAAAAAAAAGATAAAATGGCCAAAAAAAGAAAGAAAAGAAAAGGCCAAAGAAAAAAAAGGGAAAAAGAAAAAAAAATAAAAATAAATAAAAAGGGGCAATGTTACTATCTCTTTTTCCACACTTGTGCTTCAAAGTAGCACCATGTCCTTCATATAGCGAGTCTCATATATTGTGATTCAAAGTAGCACCATGTTCTTCATATAGTGAGTCTCATATGTTGTCACTTTCATATACTAGTGGAAAATTTTCATTATAGAACTTGGCTTGTATATTCCTACGATGGGCTTCCTCAAATGCCCTAGGTCTTCGTGAGCAAGCAAGTTGGATGCACACCCACTAGTTTTCTTTTGTTGAGCTTTCATTCATTTATAGCTCTAGTGCATCCGTTGCATGGCAATCCCTACTCCTCGTGTTGACATCAATTGATGGGCATCTCCATAGCCCGTTGATTATCCTCGTCAATGTGAGACTTTCTCCTTTTTTGTCTTCTCCACACAATCCCCATCATCATATTCTATTCCACCCATAGTACTATATCCATGGCTCACGCTCATGTATTGCGTGAAGGTTGAAAAAGTTTGAGATTATTTAAGTACGAAAAAATTGCTTGGCTTGTCATCGGGGGTGTAGAATTTGGGAACATTTTTGTGTGACGAAAATAAAGCATAGCCTAACTATATGATTTTGTAGGGATGAACTTTCTTTAGCCATGTTATTTTGAGAAGACATGATTGCATTTATTAGTATGCTTGAAGTATTACTATTTGTTTTGTCAATATGAAATTTTATTTTGAATCATTTGGATCTGAACATTCATGCCACAATAAAGAAAATCCACAATAAAGAAAATTACATTGAGAATTATGCTAGGTAGGATTCCACATAAAAAATTCTGTTTTTATCATTTACCTACTCGAGGACGAGCAGGAATTAAGCTTAGGGATGCTTGATACGTCTCCAACGTATCTATAAGTTTTGATTGTTCCATGCTATTATATTACCCCTTTTGTATGTTTGTGGGATTTATTTTACACATTTATATCATTTTTGGGACTAACCTACTAACCGGAGTCCCAGCCCGTATTGCTGTTTTTTGCCTATTTCAGTATTTCGAAGAAAAAGAATATCAAACGGAGTCCAAACAGAATGAAACCTTCCGGAGCGTGATTTTTGGAACGAATGTGATCCAGAGGACTTGGAGTGCAAGCCAAGAAGCAACCGAGGCGGCTACGAGATAGGAGGGCGCGCCCACCCCTATAGTGCGCACCCCCTGTCTCATGGCCCCTCGGGCGGCCACCGACCTACTTCTTCCTCCTATATATACCCACGTACCCCGAAAACATCCAGGGAGCCAACGAAAAACAATTTCCACCGCCATAACCTTTTGTATCCGCGAGATCCCATCTTGGAGCCTTTGCCGGCGCTCCACCGGAGGGGGAATCGACCACGGAGGGCTTCTACATCAACACCATAGCCCCTCCGATGAGTTGTGAGTAGTTTAACATAGACCTTCGGGTCCATAGTTATTAGCTAGATGGCTTATTCTCTCTTTTTGGATCTCAATACCATGTTCTCCCCCTCTCTTGTGGAGATCTATTCGATGTAACTCTTTTTACGGTGTGTTTGTTGAGATCTGATGAATTGTGGGTTTATGATCAAGTTTATCTATGAGAAATATTTGAATCTTCTCTGAATTCTTTTATGTATGATTGAGTTATCTTTGCTAGTCTCTTCGAATTATCAGTTTGGTTTGGCCTACTAGATTGATCTTTCTTGCCATGGGAGAAGTGCTTAGCTTTGGGTTCAATCTTGCGGTGTCCTTTCCTAGTGACAGCAGGGGCAGCAAGGCACGTACTATATTGTTGCCATCGAGGATAAAAAGATGGGTTTTATATCATATTGCTTGAGTTTATCCCTCTACATCATGTCATCTTTCTTAATGCGTTACTCTGTTCTTATGAACTTAATACTCTAGATGCAAGCTAGATAGCGGTCGATGTGTGGAGTAATAGTAGTAGATGCAGGCATGAGTCGGTCTACTTGTCACGGACGTGATGCCTATATACATAATCATGCCTAGATAATCTCATAATTATTTGCTTTTCTATCAATTGCTCAACAGTAATTTGTTCACCCACCATAATACTTATGCTATCTTGAGAGAAGCCACTAGTGAAACCCATGGCCCCCGGGTCTATCTTTTATCATATAAGCTTTCAATCTACTTTTATTTGCATCTTTACTTTTCCAATCTATATTATAAAATACCAAAAATATATTTATCTTACCATACTATCTCTATCAGATCTCACTTTCGCAAGTGGCCGTGAAGGGATTGACAACCCCTTTATTGCGTTGGTTGCGAGTTCTTTGTTTGTTTGTGTAGGTGCGTGGGACTTTTGAGGAGCCTCCTACTGGATTGATACCTTGGTTCTCAAAAACTGAGGGAATACTTATGCTACTATTGCTGTATCACCCTTTCCTCTTCAAGGAAAACCAATGCAAGCTCAAGACGTAGCACTCTGCACCACTCTGGAGATGTTCAACATGGCAAACAAGTGCGCAAGGGCTAAGGAGGGACACCTCTCCCTCCTCGAGCTCCCTGATGCTGATCCAGAAGACAAGAACACCAAGACCAAAGACACAAAGCGCAAGGGGTCAGCCGTGCTTGTGGCGGAGCCAGAGACCAAGCACGGCTGCGACCACCCCGAGTCATCCAAGGGCAAGCGATCGTTCCGCGCCTTCCACAACGTCTACAACCACAACACCGGCGACTGCCAGGAGCTCAGGGCTCTCCGCGACGGGCGCCTCGATCAACGCCTCGAGCGCAAAGATCAGGGCTACGGTCGCGGAGGTGGGTGAGGCGGAGGACGCTGGGATGGACGCGACCGCCGTCAGGAGTGGCGCGACGAGCCTCGTGAGGACCGCTGGCAAGACCAGCCTCGCGAGGGCAACTGGAGGGAGCAGCCTCATGAGGATCGCCCTCAGGGAAATGCAGCTTTCCCTCCTTTGCCTCCACCGCCACGAAGGAACAAAGATCACCACCAGGACGAGGAGCTGGGGGCTTCCAGGAGCCGCGAGCCATCGCTTGCATCTTGGGCGGCTCACAAGCCCTAGCTTCTCACCGTCTCTTCAAGCAGTTTGCACGCGAGGTCAACGCGGCGCTCCCCAAGCTTGAGGCAACTCGCCCCCTCAAGTGGTCCAAGTGCGCCATCACCTTCGACTCCTCAGACCAGCTCAAGTGCGCAGGCACCGCTGGCGCGCTCCCCATGCTCTGCTCCCCTGTCATCAGCAACGTAATCGTCACCAAGACTCTCATTGATGGCGGAGTAGGGCTCAATGTTCTCTCCATCCTGATGTTCAACAGGCTCCAGGTGCCATACTACCAGCCGCACCCAACCAAGCCATTTCTCAGGAGTGACCGATGGATCAATGCACCCGATCAGGCAAGTTCGCCTCCCTGTCACCTTCGGCGAGCGCAACAACTACCGCACGGAGCTCATCAACTTCGACGTCGCCGACATTCGTCTTCCCTACAACGCAATCCTAGGGTACCCAACACTGGCCATGTTCATGGCGGCCACCCACCACAGCTACAACATCCTCAGGATGCCAGGAAGCAGCGGCATCATCACGCTCGCCTATCAGGAGAAGGATGAGGTGTGCTCCTTAGAGCGCGCCATCCAGGCTGCAGCAGTTGAGAACCCAGACGACGAAGACGACGCCCTCCCTCTTGAGGTCGCCCCCAAGACGAAGAAGCTGCAGTTGAGCTAGGGGTCCCGTGAGGAAGCATCACTCGTGGACGCAACACTGAGTCTCGCGTCTCCGGACCCGGCGCCTTCCCCCATCGCGTAGGGAGGCACGCCCGGCGCCCCTCTCAGGTTGGGCTCAGGGGCTCTCCTTTGGAGATCCTCAGACCTAGCCCATGTCATGAGAGTGGCGCTCAGGCACCACACAGAAGCGCTCTTTAGAGCATGCTTCCCAAGAGAAGGCAGCAGGCGTGAGGCACCAGGCGTTCAGGAGTTCATCAGCAAGGCAATCGAGGAGATTCAGGAAGGAAGGGTTCTGCAAGGCGATCGTCGCCTGCCGCGAGGCGGAGCTCGCTTCCCTAGCGAGGTAAATAGTTCCACATCTGCATCGACATCCCTGGGCTCAACAGGGCCACGTCTTGGCAGCTCATGTGGCCGTCTCGTGTCGGTCGATGCAAGGGACCGCCGCACAACTACGTCTGCATGCCTTTTGGCCTGGCGGCGGCGGTTGAGGCGTTCCAGCGCTGCATGAGGGACGCTCAGGCGGCCCGCGAAGCCAGGCACCAGGCGTTCTTGGTGGAGATGGAGGAGCACCCTCAGGAGCTTTCTGGTCCCCCCGAGCCTCCCGAGGTTCGACATCGGAGCGGCTCATGAGGAACGGCTTCAGCAGCGCCTGTTTTTGGCTACTTCAACAACTCTTCAGCAACGGTACCAGGTGACATCTTCCTAGTTCGTTCAGTTTGGGGGCGCCCCTCGGGCCGCATCATCCCTAGGCCGTGTCGGTCCGACCCTACAACGTGTATTGTTTTGCACTCACCAGGGTTATCTAATCATTTCTGTGAACTTATTTATGTTTGTCACCTCGTGACCTCCGCCTCACGGCCATGATGCGCCTGACTAGCGCCATTTCCGCACAACACACACATCGGCACGGCGCTTGTCCTTGGGTTCGTCCCTGCAACACTGATAAACCCGGGGATCGAACTCTGGTTCGCGGCCCGCTTCGCATACACCACCTCGCAGGGTCCTTGGTGCCTCCGTCTCACGCCTGGGGTCCCGAACTGTGCGTCTAGGCGGATGGTAACAGGAGACAAGGGACACGATGTTTTTACCTAGGTTCGGGCCCTCTCGATGGAGGTAAAACCCTACTCCTGCTTGATTAATATTGATGATATGGGTAGTACAAGAGTGGATCTACCACGGGATCAAGGAGGCTAAACCCTAGAAGCTAGCCTATGGTATGACTGTTGTAATGGTTGTTCGTCCTACGGACTAAAACCCTCTGGTTTATATAGACACCGGAGAGGGCTAGGGTTACACAGAGTCGGTTACAATGGTAGGAAATCTACATATCCGTATTGCCAAGCTTGCCTTCCACGCCAAGGAAAGTCCTATCCGGACACGGGACGAAGTCTTCAATCTTGTATCTTCATAGTCTTGGAGTCCGGCCGATGATGATAGTTCGGCTATCCGGACACCCCCTAGTCCAGGACTCCCTCAGTAGCCCCTGAACCAGGCTTCAATGACGACGAGTCCGGCGCATGTTGTCTTCGGCATTGCAAGGTGGGTTCCTCCTCCGCATAATTCATAGAAGATTGTGAACACCAGGATATTGTCCGGCTCTATAAAATAAATTCCACATACCACCGTAGAGAGAATAATATGTACACAAGTTCAATCTGCTGACGTATTTTGTGGCGTTACGTCACACCACTACCAAGCCTTTACTTGAATCGTTTTATTATACCACCTCAGCGCGTTTAGCGAAGTGGTTTCCTTGGCATGTCTTGTCGAAGCAGAGATCGTGTTCCCCTTATTCCGGGATTCCCATCAATACGGACGTGGGTAACCCAACTGCGCCATTGATTGTGGCGCTTGGGAGATAAGCGAGTTTTACCAGGCCGGTGGGGACGCATAGTCTTCGTCCGCCCATACATAAGGGGATAAGGATCCACCTTTTTTACCTACGCCTTCTTCCTCCTTTGCTTATCCATCTCCGCGCACTCGAGCTCCAGCGCCCAAGTCTGCACATCTCGCCTCAACCTTCTCCAGCCATGTCCGGAGCGGGATGCAAGTGGATGGCCTCCTCTGTTACGGAGGGGCACATCGAGAAGCTGCGCCGCGCCGGATACCTGTCCGGCGACATCGCGCACCGGCTGCCCGACGAGGGGCAGCTCATCCCCACCCCCAGGCCCCATGAGAGGGTCGTATTTCTTCCCCACTTCCTCCACGGACTTGGCTTCCCACTTCACCCCTTTGTCCGGGGGCTAATGTAATACTATGGCCTGGACTTCCACGATCTGGCGCCAAACTTCATCCTCAACATATCGGTGTTTATCGTCGTGTGCGAGGCCTTCCTTTGCATCCAGCCCCACTTTGGCTTGTGGCTAAAGACCTTCAATGTCAAGCCGAAGGTGATGAAGGGCGTCCAAGCGGAGTGCGGAGGCGCCATGGTGGGCAAAATGCCCAACGTCACTTGGCTTGAGGGTGCCTTCGTGGAATCCATCAAAGGGTGGCAATCGGGGTGGTTCTACATCACCGAGCCGCGTGACCCTAAATGGGTAGCGGCCCCCGAGTTCAGATCTGGTACCCCCATGCAGCTCACCTCCTGGAAAGAGAAGGGCTTGCTATGGGGCAGTTCGGAGGAGCTGACCGGACTCCAGTCCTATCTCAGACCCTGGTGAACAAGAAGCTCAAGCTTGTCAGCGTGATCCAGGTCATGCTCGTCCGCCGGATTCTCCCCTGCCAGCAACGGGCCTTCAATTTGTGGGAGTTTGATCCGGCACAACACCGGACCTTGAGCGGGCTCTTCGACACGACGTACGAAGCTGCCTGGAGGGTGCTGTTCAAGGGCGGAGAAGCCCCCGCATCCGCGACTGAATATCGCGGATTCAGCATGCAGCGCCCGGCCGGCGAGGTAAGCTATGTTATCCTTTACGGGACACTCATTTCTTTCATAGTTTGACTCTATGTGGGATCTAAACTCCCAATGCCTTTAACAGGACTGGCAGAAGACATCCGGACAGGTTAACTGTCCGGCTCCCCTTCCAGAAGACCCAGCGACACCCGTTTGATGGGGCTGCTGGTCCCGACACTTTACATGGTGCCGGAGAAGAAGGCCAAGAAGAAGGCCACGGGAACCCGAAGGAGTTCCCGGCGCCAGGTGGTATCGGACTCATCGTCCGATGACTCCAAGGCGGACTCCTCCCCCGAGGAGGAGGAGAAAGAGGCCTCTCCCCCAGCGGGGGGAGAGAAGAAGAGGAAGGCCTCCCCAACGAGGGCGGCCGTGTTGGGGAACGTTGCAGGAAACAAAAAATTTCCTACGGTTTCACCAAGATCCATCTATGAGTTCATCTAGCAATGAGCGATTAGATGCATCTACGTACCTTGTAGATCGCGAGCAGAAGCGTTCAAAGAACAGGGATGATGTAGTCGAACACGACGTGATTCGAATCACCGGAGATCCTAGCACCGAACGGACGGCACCTCCGCGTTCAACACACGTACGGAACAGCCACGTCTCCTCCTTCTTGATCCAGAAAGGGAGGGAGGAGAGGTTGAGGGAGATGGCACCAGCAGCAGCACGACGATGTGGTGTTGATGGAGCTGCAGTACTCCGGCAGAGCTTCGCTAAGCACTATGGAGGAGGAGGAGGTGTTGGAGAGGGAGAAGGAGGCAACCAAAGGCCAAGGTGTGTTTTCTCCTCCTTTTCCCCACTATATATAGGGCCAAGGGAGAGGGGGAGGCGCAGCCCTTGCCCCTTCCTCCAAGGAAGGGTGCGGCCAAGGGGGGGGGGGGGAGGAGTCCATCCTCCCCAAGGCACCTCGGAGGTGCCTTCCCCCTTTAGGACTCTCCCCTTTTTTTCTTCTCTTGGCGCATGGGCCTCTTGGGGCTGGTGCCCTTGGCCCATGTAGGCCAAGGCACACCCCTTACAGCCCATGTGGCCCCCCGGGACAGGTGGACCCACCCGGTGGACCCCCGGGACCCTTCCGGTGGTCCCGGTACAATACCGATAACCCCGAAACTTGTCCCGATGCCCGAAACAGGACTTCCCATATATAAATCTTTACCTCCGGACCATTCCGGAACTCCTCGTGACGTCCGGGATCTCATCCGGGACTCCGAACAACATTCGGGTTACTGCATATACATATCCCTACAACCCTAGCGTAACCGAACCTTAAGTGTGTAGACCCTACGGGTTCGGGAGACATGTAGACATGACCGAGATTGCTCTCCGGTCAAAAACCAATAGCGGGATCTGGATACCCATATTGGCTCCCACATGCTCCACGATGATCTCATCGGATGAACCACGATGTCGAGGATTTAATCAACCCCGTATGCAATTCCCTTTGTCAATCGATATGTTACTTGCCCGAGATTCGATCGTCGGTATCCCAATACCTCGTTCAATCTCATTACCGGCAAGTCACTTTACTCGTACCGTAATGCATGATCCCGTGACCCGACACTTGGTCACTTTGAGCTCATTATGATGATGCATTACCGAGTGGGCCCAGTGATATCTCTCCGTCATACGGAGTGACAAATCCCAGTCTCGATCCGTGTCAACCCAACAGACACTTTCGGAGATACCTGTAATGCACCTTTATAGTCACCCAGTTACGTTGTGACGTTTGATACACCCAAAGCACTCCTACGGTATCCGGGAGTTACACGATCTCATGGTCAAAGGAAAAGATACTTGACATTAGAAAAGCTCTAGCAAACGAACTACACGATCTCACGCTATGCTTAGGATTGGGTCTTGTCCATCACATCATTATCCTAATGATGTGATCCCGTTATCAATGACATCCAATGTCCATAGCCAGGAAACCATGACTATCTATTGATCAACGAGCTAGTCAACTAGAGGCTTACTAGGGACATGTTGGTGTCTGTTATTCACACATGTATTACGATTTCCGGATAATACAATTATAGCATGAATAAAGACAATTATCATGAACAAAGAAATATAATAATAATGCTTTTATTATTGCCTCTAGGGCATATTTCCAACAGTCTCCCACTTGCACTAGAGTCAATAATCTAGTTACATTGTGATGAATCGAACACCCATGGAATTCTGGTGTTGATCATGTTTTGCTCTAGGGAGAGGTTTAGTCAACGGATCCGCTACATTCAGGTCCGTATGTATTTTACAAATCTCTATGTCTCCATATTGAACATTTTCACGAATGGAGTTGAAGCGACGCTTGATGTGCCTTGTCTTCTTGTGAAACCTGGGCTCCTTGGCAAGTGCAATAGCTCCAGTGTTGTCACAGAAGAGCTTGATCGGCCCCGACGCATTGGGTATGACTCCTAGGTCGGTGATGAACTCCTTCACCCATATTGCTTCATGTGCTGCCTCCGAGGCTGCCATGTACTCCGCTTCACATGTAGATCCTGCCACGACGCTCTGCTTGCAACTGCACCAGCTTACTGCCCCACCATTCAAAATATACACGTATCCGGTCTGTGACTTAGAGTCATCCAGATCTGTGTCGAAGCTAGCGTCGACGTAACCCTTTACGACGAGCTCTTCGTCACCTCCATAAACGAGAAACATTTCCTTAGTCCTTTTCAGGTACTTCAGGATATTCTTGACCGCTGTCTAGTGTTCCTTGCCGGGATTACTTTGGTACCTTCCTACCAAACTTACGGCAAGGTTTACATCAGGTCTGGTACACAGCATGGCATACATAATAGAACCTATGGCTGAGGCATAGGGGATGACACTCATCTCTTCTATATCTTCTGCCGTGGTCGGACATTGAGCTGAGCTCAATTTCACACCTTGCAAAACAGGCAAGAACCCTTTCTTGGACTGATCCATTTTGAACTTCTTCAAAATCTTATCAAGATATGTGTTTTGTGAAAGACCTATGAGGCGTCTCGATCTATCCCTATAGATCTTGATGCCTAATATATAAGCAGCTTCTCCAAGGTCCTTCATTGAAAAACTCTTATTCAAATAGGCCTTGATGCTGTCCAAGAGTTCTATATCATTTCCCATCAAAAGTATGTCATCTACATATAGTATGAGAAATGCTACAGAGCTCCCACTCACTTTCTTGTAAACACAGGCTTCTCCATAAGTTTGTGTAAACCCAAACGCTTTGATCATCTCATCAAAACGAATGTTCCAACTCCGAGATGCTTGCACCAGCCCATAAATCGAGCGTTGGAGCTTGCACACCTTGTCAGCATTCTTAGGATCGACAAAACCTTCCGGCTGCATCATATACAATTCTTCCTTAAGGAAACCATTAAGGAATGCCGTTTTGACGTCCATTTGCCAAATTTCATAATCATAAAATGCGGCAATTGCTAACATGATTCGGACGGACTTCAGCTTCGCTACCGGTGAGAAAGTCTCATCGTAGTCAACCCCTTGAACTTGTCGATAACCCTTAGCGACAAGCCGAGCTTTATAGATGGTCACATTACCATCCGCGTCTGTCTTCCTCTTAAAGATCCATTTATTTTCTATGGCTCGCCGCTCAACGGGCAAGTCAGTCAAAGTCCGTACTTCGTTTTCATACATGGATCCTATCTCGGATTTCATGGCTTCTAGCCATTTGTCGGAATCCGGGCCCGCCATCGCTTCTTCATAGTTCGAAGGTTCACTGTTGTCTAACAACATGATTTCCAAGACAGGGTTGCCGTACCACTCTGGTGCAGAACGTGTCCTTGTGGACCTTCGAATTTCAGTAGGAGCTTGATCAGAAGTATCTTGATCATTATCATTTACTTCCTCTCTAGTCGGTGCAGGCACCTCAGGAACATTTTCTTGAGTTGCGCCATTTTCCGGTTCAAGAGGTAATACTTCATCAAGCTCTACTTTCCTCCCACTTACTTCTTTCGAGAGAAACTCTTTCTCCAGAAAGGACCCATTCTTGGAAACAAAGATCTTGCCTTCGGATCTGAGGTAGAAGATATACCCAATAGTTTCTTTAGGGTATCCTATGAAGACGCATTTTTCCGATTTGGGTTCGAGGTTTTCAGGTTGAAGTTTCCTGACATAAGCATCGCATCCACAAACTTTTAGAAACGACAGCTTAGGTTTCTTCCCAGACCATAATTCATACGGTGTCGTCTCAACGGATTTCGACGGTGCCCTGTTTAAAGTGAATGCGGCAGTCTCTAAAGCATAGCCCCAAAAAGGTAGTGGTAAGTCGGCAAGAGACATCATAGACCGCACCATATATAACAGAGTGCGATTATGACGTTCGGACACACCATTACGCTGAGGTGTTCCAGGCGGCGTGAGTTGTGAAACTATTCCACATTTTCTTAAGTGTGTACCAAACTCGTGACTCAAGTATTCTCCTCCACGATCTGATCGTAGAAACTTGGTTTTCCTGTCACGTTGATTCTCAACTTCACTCTGAAATTCCTTGAACTTTTCAAAGGTCTCAGACTTGTGTTTCATTAAGTAGACATACCCATATCTACTCAAGTCATCAGTGAGGGTGAGAACATAACGATAGCCACCGCGAGCCTCAACACTCATTGGATCGCACACATCAGTATGTATGATTTCCAATAAGTTGGTTGCTCGCTCCATTGTTCCTGAGAACGGAGTCTTGGTCATTTTACCCATGAGGCATGGTTCGCACGTGTCAAATGATTCGTAATCAAGAGACTCTAAAAGTCCATCAGCATGGAGCTTCTTCATGCGTTTGACACCTATGTGACCAAGGCGGCAGTGCCACAAGTATGTGGGACTATCACTATCAATCTTACATCTTTTGGTACTTACACTATGAATATGTGTAGCATTACGCTCAAGATTCATAAAGAATAAACCATTCACCATCGGAGCATGACCATAAAACATATCTCTCATATAAATAGAACAACCATTATTCTCGGATTTAAATGAGTAGCCATCTCGAATTAAACGAGATCCTGATACAATGTTCATGCTCAAACTTGGCACAAAATAACAATTATTGAGGTTCAAAACTAATCCCGTAGGTAAATGTAGAGGTAGCGTGCCGACGGTGATCACATCGACCTTGGAACCATTCCCGACGCGCATCGTCACCTCGTCCTTCGCCAGTCTCCGTTTATTCCACAACTCCTGCTGTGTGTTACAAATATGAGCAACGGCACCGGTATCAAATACCCAGGAGTCACTACGATTACTGGTAAGGTACACATCAATTACATGTATATCAAATATACCTTTGGTTTTGCCAGCCTTCTTGTCCGCTAAGTATTTGGGACAGTTCCGCTTCCAGTGACCACTTTCCTTGCAATAAAAGCACTCAGTCTCGGGCTTGGGTCCATTCTTTGGCTTCTTCCCGGCAGCTTGCTTGCTGGGCGCGGCAACTACCTTGCCGTCCTTCTTGAAGTTCTTTTTACCCTTGCCCTTCTTGAACTTAGTGGTTTTATTGACCATCAACACTTGATGTTCCTTCTTGACTTCTACCTCTGCTGATTTCAGCATAGCAAATACTTCAGGAATGGTCTTTTCCATCCCTTGCATATTGAAGTTCATCACAAAGCTCTTGTAGCTCGGTGGAAGCGACCGGAGGATTCTGTCAATGACCGCATCATCCGGGAGATTAACTCCCAGCTGAGTCAAGCGGTTATGTAACCCAGACATAGTGAGTATGTGCTCACTGACAGAACTATTTTCCTCCATCTTACAGCTGAAGAATTTGTCGGAGACTTCATATCTCTCGACCCGGGCATGAGCTTGGAAAACCATTTTCAGCTCTTCGAACATCTCATATGCTCCATGTCTCTCAAAATGCTTTTGGAGCCCCGGATCTAAGCTGTAAAGCATACCGCACTAAACGAGGGAGTAGTCATCGGAACGTGCCTGCCAAGCGTTCATAACGTCTTGTTCTGCAGGGAGAACAGGTGCATCACCTAGCGGTGCTTGTAGGATATAATCTTTCTTGGCAGCTATGAGGATGATCCTCAGGTTCCGGACCCAGTCCGTATAGTTGCTGCCATCGTCTTTCAGCTTGGTTTTCTCTAGGAACGCGTTGAAGTTGAGGACTACGTTGGCCATTTGATCTACAAGACATATTGTAAAATATTTAGACTAAGTTCATGATAATTAAGTTCATCTAATCAAATTATAATGAACTCCCACTCAGATTTGACATCCCTTTGGTCATCTAAGTGTTACACGATCCGAGTCGACAAGGCCGTGTCCGATCATCACGTGAGACGGACTAGTCATCATCGGTGAACATTCTCATGTTGATCGTATCTTCCATACGACTTGTGTTCGACCTTTCGGTCTCCGTGTTCCGAGGCCATGTCTGCACATGCTAGGCTCGTCAAGTTAACCCTAAGTGTTTTCGCTGTGTAAAACTGTCTTACACCTGTTGTATGTGAACGTAAGAATCTATCACACCCGATCATCACGTGGTGCTTCGAAACGACGAACTGTAGCAACGGTGCACAGTTAGGGGAGAACACTTCTTGAAATTTTGTAAGGGATCATCTTATTTACTTCCGTCATCCTAAGTAAACAAGATGCATAAAACATAATAAACATCACATGCAATTATATAAAGTAGTGACATGATATGGCCAATATCATATAGCTCCTTTGATCTTCATCTTCGGGGCTCCATGATCATCTTGTCACCGGCATGACACCATGATCTCCATCATCATGATCTCCATCATCGTGTCTTCATGAAGTTGTCACGCCAACAAGTACTTCTACTTCTATGACTAACGCGTTTAGTAATAAAGTAAAGTAGTTTACATGGCGTTCTTCAATGGCACGCAGGTCATACAAAAAATAAAGACAACTCCTATGGCTCCTGCCGGTTGTCATACTCATCAACATGCAAGTCGTGATTCCTATTACAATAGCATGAACATCTCATACATGACATATAGATCATTCATCATTCATCACAACTTTGGCCATATCATATCACAAAGCACTTGCTGCAAAAACAAGTTAGACGTCCTCTAATTGTTGTTCGCAAGTTTTACGTGGCTGAAGTAGGGTTCTAGCAAGAACATTTTCTTACCTATGTGAAAGCCACAACGTGATTTGTCAACTTCTATTTACCCTTCATAAGGACCCTTTTCATCGAATCCGCTCCAACTAAAGTAGGAGAGACAGACACCCGCCAGCCACCTTATGCAACTAGTGCATGTTAGTCGGTGGAACCGGTCTCACGTAAGCGTACGTGTAAGGTTGGTCCGGGCCGCTTCATCCCACAATACCGCTGAAGCAAGATAAGACTAGTAGCGGCAAGAAAGTTGACAAATCTACGCCCACAACAAATTGTGTTCTACTCGTGCAAGAAGAACTACGCATAGACCTAGCTCATGATGCCACTGTTGGGGAACGTTGCAGAAAACAAAAAATGTCCTACGGTTTCACCAAGATCCATCTATGAGTTCATCTAGCAGCGAGTGATTAGATGCATCTACGTACCTTGTAGATCACGAGCGGAAGCGTTCAAAGAACGGGGATGATGTAGTCGAACACGACGTGATTCGAATCACCGAAGATCCTAGCACCGAACGGACGGCACCTCCGCGTTCAACACACGTACGGAACAGCCACATCTCCTCCTTCTTGATCCAGCAAGGGAGGAGGAGAGGTTGAGGGAGATGGCACCAGCAGCAGCACGACGGCGTGGTGTTGATGGAGCTGCAGTACTCCGGCAGAGCTTCGCTAAGCACTATGGAGGAGGAGGAGGTGTTGGAGAGGGAGAAGGAGGCAACCAAAGGCCAAGGTGTGTTTTCTCCTCCTTTTCCCCACTATATATAGGGCCAAGGGAGAGGGGGAGGCGCAGCCCTTGCCCCTTCCTCCAAGGAAGGGTGCGGCCAAGGGGGGGGGGGAGGAGTCCATCCTCCCCAAGGCACCTCGGAGGTGCCTTCCCCCTTTAGGACTCTCCCCTTTTTTTCTTCTCTTGGCGCATGGGCCTCTTGGGGCTGGTGCCCTTGGCCCATGTAGGCCAAGGCGCACCCCCTACAGCCCATGTGGCCCCCCGGGACAGGTGGACCCACCCGGTGGACCCCCGGGACCCTTCCGGTGGTCCCGGTACAATACCGATAACCCCGAAACTTGTCCCGATGCCCGAAACAGGACTTCCCATATATAAATCTTTACCTCCGGACCATTCCGGAACTCCTCGTGATGTCCGGGATCTCATCCGGGACTTCGAACAACATTCGGGTTACTGCATATACATATCCCTACAACCCTAGCGTAACCGAACCTTAAGTGTGTAGACCCTACGAGTTCGGGAGACATGTAGACATGACCGAGATTGCTCTCCGGTCAATAACCAACAGCGGGATCTGGATACCCATGTTGGCTCCCACATGCTCCACGATGATCTCATCGGATGAACCACGATGTCGAGGATTTAATCAACCCCGTATGCAATTCCCTTTGTCAATCGATATGTTACTTGCCCGAGATTCGATCGTCGTTATCCCAATACCTCGTTCAATCTCGTTTCCGGCAAGTCACTTTACTCGTACCGTAATGCATGATCCCGTGACCCACTTGGTCACTTTGAGCTCATTATGATGATGCATTACCGAGTGGGCCCAGTGATATCTCTCCGTCATACGGAGTGACAAATCCCAGTCTCGATCCGTGTCAACCCAACAGACACTTTCGGAGATACCTGTAATGCACCTTTATAGTCACCCAGTTACGTTGTGACGTTTGATACACCCAAAGCACTCCTACGGTATCCGGGAGTTACACGATCTCATGGTCAAAGGAAAAGATACTTGACATTAGAAAAGCTCTAGCAAACGAACTACACGATCTCACGCTATGCTTAGGATTGGGTCTTGTCCATCACATCATTATCCTAATGATGTGATCCCGTTATCAATGACATCCAATGTCCATAGCCAGGAAACCATGACTATCTATTGATCAACGAGCTAGTCAACTAGAGGCTTACTAGGGACATGTTGGTGTCTGTTATTCATACATGTATTACGATTTCCGGATAATACAATTATAGCATGAATAAAGACAACTATCATGAACAAAGAAATATAATAATAATGCTTTTATTATTGCCTCTAGGGCATATTTCCAACAGGCCGAAGGGTCCAAGAAAGGACGGACCCTTCCTCCGGACTGCTCCGCCAATGCCGACGACGGCGACGAGGACTGGCCCTCAAGGGCCAAGCCCCTGGCAAGATCGTAAGTGTCCGAATTCCTGGATGATTTATAATTTATCCTTTTGCCACGTGGTGTCCTTCTAACGCCGCATACAACCTGTAGTCCGGCCAAGGACGATCTTCCCACTTCGTCGAGCGGGTCCTTGGCTACGTCGGATATGGATTCCCTTCCGACCGCCTCCACTCCTCGTGACGCTGATGACGCCGAGGTGGGATCCCAAGAGGGACCCGCCAGGAGGGGGAGCTCTGGAGGTGCCACAGGGAAACCTCCCGGACTTTGCACCGGACTCCGCACCGGAACCTGCAGTGGTTCCGGAGTCCGGCAGGCGGCCCCTTCGTAAGAAGGGCAAGACTGTGACACCGGCGGCCTCCATCCAACCGGAGGCGCCGGATAACTTGTTGGAGGCGCTCAACGGCGCTTCCATCAAGGAAGAACACCGCACTATCATGAGTGCGGTGATTCAGAAGGTTCAGCTCGCCAAGAGCGGGCTGACTGAGGCCTGCAGCAGCCTTCTAACAGGCTTTGAGGTAAGAAATTTAAAATATGTAATATAATACCACATAGACAGTAGCCCTTGATGTTCGGTTCGGTGTTCGGAAAGAAAAGCCGGACTGAGGATCTAAAAAGATATACGCAGGAGGTCTAAAAAATATGTCGATATGGGATTGCAGGCTGCGCTGCTAACCTCTGCCGCGCTGACTGCGGAGGTCGATGCTTTGAAGCAGAACCTCGAGCGGTCCGAGAGTGAGCTCGGCCGTGCCAAGAAGCAACTCGAGGACAAGGAAGGTGAGTAACACCGTGTTAAATTTGTACCTTACAGAAAAGGATTTGGGTTGCAAGGGAAATAACAAGGATAATGTGGGTACTCCAGGGGCTACGAACGAGGTGGCGACCCTGAAAGAGGCCATGTCCACGGCTGAACGCAATGCGGCCACGGAACGAGCCGAGCGAGAGAAGCAGGAGGCACGGGTGGCGGAGGTGCAGCAAGAGCTCCAGGCTCTCGTGGAAAAGCATGAGAGTTTGGAGCGCGACTCGAAGACTCGAGAGTCCGAGCTTGCATCGGCTCTTGAGAGTGCCAAAGCCGCTAAGGCCGAAGCCCACAAGGCCCTCCAGGAAATCGAGGCGGTGAATAAAATAGCGGCGGGTAAGGCATTTTTCATGCAAAGCAAGCATGTGAATGTGAATTACCTGTTACTTACCCGAATTCGGAGCTCTCCAGGAGCGTTTGCAGATCTGCCTCGCAGCATGTCCGATGCTGCCGCTTTCTACCGGGCCGAGGAGGGGAGCTCGACGGAGAAGGTCTTCTGGTCTCAATATGCTGAGGCTGGACATCCGGTGCCCCTTAGCGACCAGCTGAAGCAGCTGGTCGAGCTCCACAAGGTAGCCGAACAGGCCATGAAGGGCCTCATAGTTCGGCTGTGGCCCAAGGAGGCCATGCCTGGGAGCTACTTCAGCCTGGTGCGGTGGCTGGTGGATGCATGTCCCTGGGTGGAAGTCATCAAGCGCTCCGCCTGCATTGAAGATGCCCGTCGGGCCCTTGCCCGTGCAAAAGTGCACTAGGGCAGGATGGACGCTGAGAAGCTTCTAACGGACGTGCCGCCGGCGGGCAAGGAGTATCGCATGCCCGAAATGTATTATAAGAGTGTCCTGAAGGGTGCCCGCATGATTGCGGGTGAGTGCTCCAAAGATGTAATATTTGAGTAGACTCGCAATGTGTTATCCTGTGCGCTGAAAACTTTGTTCATATGCGCTAACCAACGCTTATTAATTTAAAATATTACCTTCTGTGCGGCCGTTTATCAAATCTGAGAGATGGCAAGTCGTTGGCTTCAGCCCCCATGCCACGAGTGCTGGGGTGTTCGGGATAAACTTGAGCGCTCTTGTTCCCATTGTTGGGTCCATCTAGGGAGGCGCTCAACACAACAAACGAGGCAACCAGACTTATAATGCTTGAACACTCTCACTTAGCCATAGAATTCTATAGTTTTAAATTTCGGCGAAGCCCCTAGTGTTCGGAAGATCGAGTTCGGGGCGCTATCCACGCCTGGGCCGGACAAAGCCGGTTCCTCGCTCTAAGCGGCATAAGTCTTTAGGGACTCAAAGAGACCTCTCGAACAGCGACCAGCTCTCGCCTTATCATGACGGTCAATTTTAGGTTTCTCCACTGAGGCGCTCGCCCAGCTCAACCGGGGCGCAATCGCAGTGGTTCTCCCAGTGCTACCTTAGCCGATAAAACGGAACGTAAGGTACCAAAACATGGGAGCCGGGCAAACCCAACTATTGACCCAAGACATGATTCGGAGCCGATGCATATAATGCTATAAGTTCGGGGTGCCGCACTTGTGAAAGTGTTCGGACTTATCACACCATAATGCAGAGAACTTAAGCCCCTAGTGTATTAGGCCGTACCAAAGTGTACGGATGCAAGATGTCGTAAATGAACATATATATAAGAAAGAAATGCAATTATAAGCGAAAAGCGATGCATTGTTTATTCAAGGAATTCTGCGATGAATGCAGAATGATACAAATAGTGCGGTAAGCAAGGTGTAAGACTATTAAACATGTCCCCCTCCAGGGGTAGGCCGCGGAATGGTGTATGAAAACGGATTTAATGCTCGTAATGGAGACCACCTAGATATTCGCCGTAGCCGTCTTCTCCCCTGGCTGTTGCATCATGTGTTCGGCAGGTCTACTACCGGACAGGGCCTCTGGTGAACAAAGTCCTGTGCGGTTAAGCCGCATTCCGGGCCTGTGGTGGCCGTGCCCCTCCCCCTATGCCCATGGTATCTTCAGAGCGTAATGATGTACGCGAAGGACCAGTCTTGCAATTTGGCAGGGGCTGGGGTTGGGGCTGCATTGCTACGCGTGCTCGGAACGTGCCAGGTGGTCTTGTTGTAGGTTACTCCGGGCGCGTTTGGTAGTGTCCGGTCGCTTAACGGCCAGACTCGAAAATTGCCTTAAGAGGCTGCTCTGTACTTCTGCCGCGAGAGCCGCTGTGTGTTCCTCCGTTCGAAGGGAGCGTTCAGTGTTTCCGTTGACCGTGATGACTCCTCGAGGGCCTGGCATCTTGAGCTTGAGGTATGCATAATGTGGCACCGCGTTGAACTTTGCAAACGCGGTCCGTCCGAGCAGAGCGTGATAGCCGCTGCGGAACGGGACTATGTCGAAGATTAACTCCTCGCTTCGGAAGTTATCCGGGGATCCGAAGACCACTTCCAGTGTGACTGAGCCTGTACAATTGGCCTCTACACCTGGTATGACGCCTTTGAAGGTCGTCTTTGTAGGTTTAATCCTTGAGGGGTCTATGCCCATCTTGCGCACTGTATCCTGATAAAGCAGGTTCAGGCTGCTGCCGCCGTCCATCAGGACTCTGGTGAGGTGAAATCCATCAACGATTGGGTCTAAAACCAATGCGGTGAATCCGCCATGGCGGATACTGGTGGGGTGGTCCCTTCGATCAAAAGTGATCGGGCAAGAGGACCATGGATTGAACTTCGGGGCGACTGGCTCCATCGCATATACGTCCCTAAGTGCACGCTTCCGCTCCCTCTTGGGTATGTGGGTTGCATATATCATGTTTACCGTCCGCACTTGTGGGGGGAAACCCTTCTGTACTCTATTGTTCGGTGGCCGGGTCTCTTCCTCGTCGTCGCTATGCAGCCCCTTGTCATTGTTTTCGGCGATTAACTTGCCTGCCTGCTTGAATACCCAACAACCCCTGTTGGTGTGATTGGCTGGCTTTTCGGGGGTGCCGTGTATCTGGCACGAGCGGTCGAGTATTCGGTCCAAATTAGACAGACCTGGAGTAGTTCTTTTGAATGGCTTTTTCCGCTGACCGGATTTGGAGCCTCTGAATCCGGCATTGACTGCCGTATACTCAGTGTTATCGCCTTTAACGCGGCGTTTGTTTTTGTTGCGACGCGACCTGCCATTGTGGTCCTTGTTATCCGGACTGCCAGAATTTTTGCTGAGGTTGTTACTGCGGGCTAGCCAGATCTCTTCTCCCGTGCAGAAGCGGGTTATGAGTGATGTGAGGGCTGCCATGGATTTCGGCTTTTCCTGTCCTCCTGTGCTGAATCTTGCTGGAGGGGGTTGTCTTCGGCACTCTCTGGGGTGTTATTATCTCCGGTGCCGGAATCTCCATTCTTGCTGTGGCGGGATTTAGAGCGACGCCGCTGACGCTGGCGCTTGGGCTGTTTCTTGGAGGAGCCTTCCTCCGCTGCATCCTCGCCGTTCCCATCCTTTGGGATGTCCACCATGTATATGTCATATGACGAGGTGGTCTTCCAGTGCCCCGTAGGCACTGGTTCTTGGTCGTCTCCGGCATCGTCGTCCATACCATCAATGTCTTTGGAGTCATAATCTAGCATGTCGGTTAGATCGTCGACAGTGGCTACAAAGTGCGTGGTGGGTGGGCTTTGAATTTCTTCGTCGTCCGCATCCCAACCGTCCTGACCGCAGTCCAGCCAGGGCTCTCCTAATAACGAGAGACACTTTAGCGAATTCAGGATGTCGCCAAAGAGTGAGTGCTGAAAGATGTCCGCGGCGGTGAACTCCGTGATCGATGCCCAATCGGATTCGATTGGTAGGGGCGCAGGAGGTTCGGAGTCCGGCGAGGAGTCCGGCACCTCGGAGTCACGAGCTTTACAAGGGACATGGTCAGTATTCGGCTCCATCGCCGTAGAGGTTGCAGCCCCCGAGGTGGTGTCTAGCCACCCGTCCTCGATCTGCGCGGTCGGCTCCGAACTAAGGGTCGGAGCGGACTCATGTGCGGCCTCCAAGGGACTGTCCGGCAGCAGAGCTAAATCATGCCCATCATGACAGAGCGGCGCGCTCGGTTGTGGCTCGAATCCGTCAAAGATCAAGTCTCCGCGGATGTCAGCCGTGAAGTTTAGAATTCCAAATCTGACCTGACGGCCAGGGGCGTAGCTTTCGATCTGCTCCAGATGGCCAAGCGAATTGGCCCGCAGTGCAAAGCCGCCGAATACGAAGATCTGTCCGGGGAGAAAAGTCTCACCCTGGACTACGTTGTTGTTGATGATCGAAGGAGCCATCAAGCCTATCAGTGACGACACAGAGGAACTCTCAATGAAAGCACCAATGTCGGTGTCAAAACCGGCGGATCTCGGGTAGTGGGTCCCGAACTGTGCGTCTAGGCGGATGGTAACAGGAGACAAGGGACACGATGTTTTTACCCAGGTTCGGGCCCTCTCGATGGAGGTAAAACCCTACTCCTGCTTGATTAATATTGATGATATGGGTAGTACAAGAGTGGATCTACCACGAGATCAAGGAGGCTAAACCCTAGAAGCTAGACTATGGTATGATTGTTGTAATGGTTGTTCGTCCTACGGACTAAAACCCTCCGGTTTATATAGACACCGGAGAGGTCTAGGGTTACACAGAGTCAGTTACAATGGTAGGAAATCTACATATCCGTATTGCCAAGCTTGCCTTCCATGCCAAGGAAAGTCCTATCCGGACACGGGACGAAGTCTTCAATCTTGTATCTTCATAGTCTTGGAGTCCGGCCGATGATGATAGTTCGGCTATCCAGACACCCCTAGTCCAGGACTCCCTCAGGGGGCCTCCTGAGCATCGCGCCTCGGGAGCTCCAACTGGCTCTCCAGCCCTCATCCCCTGGCCTTGACCACAGCATCGCGACCTGGCATACCGGCGGCGTCTGAGCTCGCTCGAGGGCCTGGTCCCGAGGACGTAGAGCACTTTGGCAAGCAAGGCAGGGGGTGGCCAAGACGGGATGAACCTAGCGGCCCCATAGGTGCGATAACCAGCATCGCCTCTCCGATGGACTCAGACCGCAAAAGATAAGTCTCGGCTCGCTACGTCATCAGTTTCGCTCCACACGCCTCACCTCGTAGTTCCACTCGGGCGGTTCGACTCCCCTTTTCAATTTCATGCACAACTGCTTTCACGCCAAAGGGGACCTCGTGGGCATCGCGTCTCATGAGCTCTTACCGGACTTGGGCCGCTCACCTCCTAGCCTTGACCACGGCATCGCGACCTGGCATACTAGCGACGGCTGAAGCTTGCCTGGGGACTGGGTCCTGCCGGCGTAGAGCGCCATGCTGTCTAGGGAAGATAAAAGGGGTGAACTTAGCCGGATTGGAATACGCGCATTACAAAGTCAAAAGGAACAAACAACACTACTAAATACATCCCGATCCTTACAAGCCCTACGGGGGCTGGTTTTCATCTCACGCAGGAGAAACAACTACAGGGCCTTACGGCGTCGCTGGCGAGGCCGGGCAGCAGCAACAGCAGCACTCCGACCCCAGCGGGAGCTCGGCGGCACATAACTGACGTTGCTTGACTCCGGAGAATCACTTGGCTCAGGAGATTCGCTGGATTCCTAGGAGTCATAGCTGCTGCTAGGCGAAGCACTGAAGGGGCGGCAGCATATCTAGTGCCCATCACGGCGTCCCTTGAGCTGTCTCCTCCGGGGCAGCACTCCAGCCGCTCGCCTCATTCATTGAAGACCTTGAAGAACAAGGTGGCCGTGCCGTCGTACTCGAAGTGGATCGCCAGGGCTCCCTCCGCTCGGCAAGCCCGGGCGACCTCGCCCCATCCTCACGTCATGAAGATGTCTCCAGACGACACCACCTCAACCTCAGCTCCGGTGGCCAGGCTGCTGCACCCCGCGTGCTACAGCCACAACTCCACCAGTCTCCGCGGAGGCAGCTCGCTGGCGAAGAACCGCGGGAATCGGATCCAGGTACCGGGAGGCATCACCGCCCACACCACGAACTCGCACAAGCTATCCTCAGCGTGGGTCTGTGGTGCGGCTGGTAGGGCAATAGCAGCCCTGCCATCTTCATGAGGCGCCGCTCGATGGCGCGCTCCTTCACCTTGCGCTCGGGCATACAGGGGGAGGGGGAAGCCAGACGAAGGCCTCGATTGCCAAGGCCTGGCCACCTCTCGCCCCGCGCCGGTGTTGTCATGGAGGTGGAGTCGCTTCTTCGACGGGAGAGGGTCCGGCCCCTCCCTAGGAGCCTTCCCCTTCTCTGCCGCAGAGAACCTCCTGATCGGCGCCATGAAAGCAAGACGGAGAGGAGGAGAAGCAAGCAGGAGCAAGACGAAAGAGAAATGGGCAGAAGCTCCAGCCGCTCGCACGTTTATAGCCGGGAGAAGGTAAATCGTCGACCTCCCATGATTCCTAGTAATGATGATCCTCTCTGCATGCAGCATGCAGTTGTCACGTCGGGCAGTTGTCGAGGCAGCGTGGGGAAGTGGAGTCGCCCGTGTCCAATCAGTCGCCACGCGTCATCAAGGCCGCATGCGGTTAGGGCCCGCGGTGCTCCGCCCTTGCCCCTTGGCTTCGCCGGGAAGCCAAGTTCGAGCACACCTTGGTCCCGGGGGCTACTGTCGGCGTCCTGGACTTGGGGGTGTCCAGTCCTCCCTGCCTGCGGCCCACTGTGTGGCTCCATCGACGGCCTGGTACGGCCCAGCTTCGACATCAACACCACAAGACCCTCGCGAGGCGGACGATGCCAAGACCCTTGAAGGAGTTGGCCTCCTCAGGAGGGCTCCTGAGGGGCGGAGAAATCTATGCAGCTACCTCATGGGGCTCAGCTGACGTGAGCCATGACGACCGAGGCTAGGCGGGTGCCAGGCGGGTGTAGAGCGCAGGTTTCCTCTTTGGTGCAAGGGAGGCAAACCACAGGCGCGGAGTCCCGAGGAATCAGCCAAAGGTTTCCATTCTGGTGCAACAAGACCAAGACCGCTAGGACGACAAGACGGAGGTCATCACCGAGCCCACCGCAGCGTCATGACCAGAGGCTTTTCGCAGGCGAAGACTACTTTTGTCAGGATAGACTGTACTACTTGTCCCCTTTCAAATCCCGCTATTGTGGGATCCCTTCCCGCTCATATTTGGAGGAGGACCAAGGCACTATATATAGGACTTAGCCACCACCATAGCAAGGAGAGAGACCAGTTCCACCCCGAGCATTACACCAGCTCAAGAACACCTCACCTCCCGAGGCTTGTTCATCTTTGTTACTAGTTCATCCATAGCCCCTCGAGGCAATCCACCACACCACACTGGAGTAGGGTATTACACCACAACGGTGGCCCGAACCAGTATAAATCTCTGTATCTTTGTGCCTTTGTGAGCTCTTCGCGCTAGGCTAGGGAGGATCATGAGTAGGCAGGCTGGACAGGTTGAGATCTCCGCATGCACCCCAGTGTTCGAACCTCTCACGGATTGCCGGACCCCTAAATCCGACACTGCTGAGGTCGAGACCCTCAGGTGTGATCTTGCCTGCAAGAAGGAGCAGGCGAGGGTGTGCGATGCGGCCACTGAGAAAGCGGCTGCTGATTTGAGGGCCGAACAGGCCACCAGGCGCCAGTTCGAGGAGAGGGTATCCAAGATTAAGCAAGAGCTCAAGGATGCAAATCGCAAGTGTGATCTCCTCGGGGAGGAGAATAAAGCTAAGGCGGACTAACTCGCCAAGGCCCTTCAGGACGCCCAAGAGGCGAGGTCCGAATCCCAAGCGGCTCACGAGGAGATCCAACAGGCCGGACAGATAGCGGCTGGTAAGCCCTTTCTTTTACAGTCTAAGTTTGGCGATCAAAGGTATGCCTTACTTAATCGACTATGAAGTTCTCCAGATGTTTTTGCAGATCTTCCGAAGAGCGCCGCTGATGCTGTGCAATTCTACCAGGCCCAGGAGGGGCATATGACAAAGAAGTTGTTCTGGTCGCAGTTTGCGACGCAGCAACATTCGACGCTGCTAAACGACCAAATAGCACAGTGGACCGAGTTGCATAGGATGTCCGGAGCGGCCATGAAGGAGGTCATACTCCAGCTGTGGCCGTCCGAACCCGTTTCGAGTAGCTATTTTGGCCTAGTGCAGCGACTCATCGATGCCGTGCACCGAATTGATGCCATCAAACAGTCGGTGTGCATAGAAGGTGCACAGAGGGCTTTCGCCCGCGTCAAGGTGCACTGGGCCAAGATGAAGGCCACCGTTATCACGGTGGAGGGTCCTCCCGAAGGCAAGGACCACCGCACGCCGGAGCGTTATTTAGACGATGTCCTAGAGGGTGCTGGCTTGATAGAGGGTCAATGCTCAAAGGATATTATATTTGAATGAATGTATCCAAACGACCTGGGAGTGTTTGTTATATACACTAAGGCTTTGTAATATATTTGTGCCATTATCAAAAAGTTCTTTCCTCCTGTGCGGCCGTTTTTGTATTCCTGAGAGTTTTCGAGTCGTCGGCTTCAGCCCCCACATAGATGCTACGGGGGTGTTCGGAATAGCACATGAACACTCTTGACCCAATGTCTTGGTCCGTGACGAAGGTGTTAATGCGGCGAACTAGGCAATTGGACTATACGGCTTACCACTCTCACTTAGCCATAGGAGTTTGACGATGGGGCTATAAAATAGCCCCTGGTACGTATGCGGCTATCCAAATGCGGATGCATTACGTATATGACTGGAAAAATAGTCCTTTGTTTGATACAGAAAAAATCGTTAAAGATTTAGTAAGTCACCGAGCCGCTGACTAGCGATCGCTGCATCATGACAGTCAATTTTCGGCTTTCTCTACTGAGGTGCTTGACCGGACGAACCAGAAACACATTCACCCTAGCCGAACAAACGGAACGTAAGGTAGCAAACACAGGAGCCGGGCAACCCAACTATTGACCAAAGACATGATTCGAAGCTGATGCATATAATGCCAAGTTCGGGACACCAAAGTGTGCTGCAGAGCTGTTCGGGCTTTTGTTTGGTGGTACATATATGGCTGTATATAACCCCTGGCAATGGGTGTTGAGGTAGGTGACAACTGGAGAGACGGAGTACAGTTTTATGAATAAAGTTGACACCGATCAATTGTCCCTTCTAGGATCTGATTGATATGTCAAAATGTGATCTTACAAAAGGTACCATAAGCACCAAAATCATTTTACATGCCGGGGGTCTAATAATAAGGAGAAAAGCTCAGTACAGGTCCTTTAAATAAGGTTTGCTCTGAAGAGTTCTTTGGATATCCTGCCGCACGTCTGCGCCGCTTTCACCTTGTAGAGAGGGGTTCCTTGAAGGGAACGGTCTTCGGTTATCCGCACGAAACCGGGCTCGAAGAGAGTCCTTGTAAGTCCATAGGATATATAGGTTCGAGCACACCTGTGGTAGGAGAGAAAAATAATCAAAGAAAGGTGGAAGGTCATAAAGGTCGAACCATACTATAAACATGTTCGTATTGTGCCTCCGTTGATGCCCAAGGTATTTTGAGTGCATAGTGATGCATGCGCGGTACGAATTCCGCAGTTGTGGGCGCCAATCGACGGAGGTGAAACTGCTAGTCTATCTCCAGAGGTACCGAGCCATCGGCTTGCGGGACTAACCGGACTTTTTTAGCAAAGTCTGACGGCTTGATGGCCGATGAGGTGTGCGGCTTTAGGGGGCCGCTCTGTACTTTGGCTGCGAGAGCTGTAGTGTGCTCCTCGGTGCAGAGGGAGCATTCCGTGTTTCCGTTAACCGTTATGACGCCACATGGACAGGACATCTTAAGCTTTAAATAAGCATAGTGCGACACTGCGTTGAATAGAGCAAAAGCGGTCCGACTGAGCAGTGCGTGATAGCCACTTCAGAAGGGTACAATATCAAAGATCCAGTCTTCACTTTGTCAGGCGAGCCGAAGACAACTTCCAATGTTATTGATCCTGAGCAATGGGCCTCTACACCAGGTATTACTCCTTTAAAGGTAGTTTTAGTGGGCTTGATTCTTGATGGATCGATACCCATTTTGGGGACGGTGTCCTGGTAGAGCAGGTTAAGGCTACTGCCACCGTCCATGAGGACTCGTGTGAGGTGGAATCCGTCGATGATTGGGTCGAGGACTAGAGCTGCCGAACCTCCATGACGGATGCTGGTCGGGTGGTCCTTTTGATCGAAGGTGATCGGGCAAGCCGACCATGGGTTGAATTTTGGGGCAACTGGCTCTACGGCGTAGACGTCCCTAAACGCGCGCTTGCGCTCCCGTTTGGGGATGTGGGTGGCATAGATCATATTCACCGTTTTGACCTTGGGGGAAAATTTCTTCTGCCCCCCTGTGTTCGGTGGGCGAGGCTCTTCTTCGTCGTCCTTGCTGGGTGGGCTTTTCCCCTTGTGTTCGGTGTTGAACTTGCCGGTCTATTTAAAGACCCAACACTTTCTGTTGGTGTGATTGGCAGGTTTATCGGGGGTGCCATGAATCTGGCAAGGCCGATATAGTATTCTGTCCAAACTAGATGGACCATCTTTATTTTCTTTGAATGGCTTCTTCTGCTGACCGAATTTGGAGCCACTGAATCCGGCGTTGACCACCGTGTCTTTGGTATTGTTTTGACGCTTGTGCTTGTCGCGTCGTGGCTTGCCATTGCCGTCCCTGGCTTCAGAGGTGCATGGGTCGCTGGTGCTATTGCTTCTACGAGCTAGCTAGCTATCTTCTCCCGCTCAAAAGTGGGTCATAAGTGCGGTAAGGGCTGCCATGGACTCGACTTCTCTTGGCCGAGGTGTCGGACGAGCCACCCATCTCGGATGCTGTGTTTGAAGGCCGTGAGGGCTTAGGCATCCGGACAATCCATAATCTGGTTCTTTTTGATTAGGAACCTGGTCCAGAGCTTTCGGGCTGATTCACCAGGTTGCTGGATTATGTGACTAAGGTCATCGGCGTTCGGGGGCTGAACATAGGTACCTTGGAAGTTATCTCTGAAGGCGTCCTCCAAGTCTTCCCAGCTACCAATAGAGTTTTCTGGGAGGCTGTTTAGCCAATGCCGTGCTGGTCCCTTAAGTTTTAGGGGGAGGTACTTGATGGCATGTAAGTCATCACTGCGGGCCATGTGGATATGGAGAAGAAAGTCTTCAATCCATACTGCGGGATCTGTTGTGCCATCGTATGATTCAATGTTCATGGGTTTAAACCCTTCTCAGAACTGGTGCTCCATTACCTCATCGGTGAAGCATAGGGGGTGTGCGGCTCCTCTCGGGCGACGTCAAGACGCAGTTCGGATGGAGTCTGTATGTGGTTTTCAGCTCGGGTGAGGTTGTGTTTATCATGCCAGGCCTGATGGCGCCCTCTCTCGCTAGTGAAC
The DNA here is from genome assembly GCA_963921465.1 of Triticum timopheevii. Taxonomy (NCBI): domain Eukaryota; kingdom Viridiplantae; phylum Streptophyta; class Magnoliopsida; order Poales; family Poaceae; genus Triticum; species Triticum timopheevii. Next base: position 116,301,728 of record OY997270.1, read on the forward strand.
GCCCCCTTGATCCATAAATTAATTTGGTATGACTAGCTCTATTTTCCAGGTCCTGTCGCAGGTCGTGCGTGTACCCTGCAGCCGCTGTTTCTCTTCCTCTAGGGCGAGGTGGTGCAGGCTGGTGTTCGGCTTGGGTTGTCGATCTGTCCCGGCCACGAGGTGGTCGGTCAGGCCCATCAGCCACGTTACGTGCGGTCGGTATCGGCTCTGGGACCTCATCATCGAATTGGGAGAGCAACCCGCGCTTTGGGTAACTCTTAGTTGGGCGCTCGAGGCCGTATTCCTCGGCTGCCAGGAGATTAGTCCATCTGTCATTGAGTAAATCTTGATCGGCTTGAAGTTGCTGCCGCTTCTTTTTCAGGATTCTCGCTGTGGCTATTAGCCGGCACTTAAAGAGTTCTTATTCGAGGTGGTCCTCTGGTATGATGAAGTCTTCATTGCCAAGGCTCTCATCCTCTTTGGAGGATGGTAGGTAATTACTATCCTCCAAGCCCTCGTTCCCGATAGGATCATCGAGGTTGACTTGCCCCTCTTCCCAATCATCCTGTTCGGATGTTGGCTCGATAGGGGCGTCCTGGTCTTCGGCGTTATCCGGGGTGTTATTTTCTCCGGTGCTGGTATTGTTGTCTTTTTCGTGACACGATTTTGATCGGCGCTGCTGACGTCGATGCTTCATAGGTGCTTCAGTAGGTTCATCCTCTAGATTCTTCCCATTGTCGCTGTGATCCTCTTTCAGTGTGTCCACCATGTATACGTCATACGAGGAAGTGTCCGTCCAGCGTCCGGTGAACGACGGGTTCTAGCTCTTCTCATCTTCGGTATCATTATCCATACCGTCGATGTCTTCGGAATTGTAGTCGAGCGTGTCGGTTAGATCCTCGATAGTGGCTATGAAGTGGGTGGTGGGTGGGATGTGAAATTCCCCGCTCTCAGCCCCTAGTGAGGGCTGGGTGCAGTTTGGCAGCGATCCTTCTGTAATGGCGAGGGATCACATTAAGTACAGGGCCTCGTTTAAGAGTGAGGTTTGGACAGGAGAGCGAGAGTCCATGGAGCAGGGCGGGATAGGAGTTCCCACACTGAGCTCGTGTGACACAGACCTTGAGGGTTCGGAGCTGGTGTTCGGGGGTGAGTCCGGCTTCGTGTTGGTGAAGGGAGCCTGGTGGGGCTCCAGGCCTGCCGGTGAGACGACCCCCTCCATATCTTCGGTGTTGAGCTCCATGGCTACGGAGAGTCCAGCGGGCTCTAAGTTCCCGTCTTCAGACTCGGTGAGGTGTTCCAGATCTAAGGCTAGAGCTACGGTCGAGGCCGTGAACCCTTGGAATATCAAGTCTCCTCGGGCATCGGCAACATAGTTTAGGTTTCCAAAACTGATCTGATGACCAGGGGCGTAGCTGTCGATCTGCTCCAGATGGCCAATTGAATTGGCACGCAGTGCGAAGCTGCCGAATACGAAGATTTGGCCAGGTAAAAAGGTCTCCCTCAGGGCAGTATTGTTGTGGATGATTGATGAAGTCATCGAGCCTTCTGGCGACGACACAGTGGAACTCTCAATGAAAGCACCAATGTCGGTGTCAAAACCAACAGATCTCGGGTAGGGGGTCCCGAACTGTGTGTCTGAGGATCAAAGGTAACAGGAGACAGGGGACACGATGTTTACCCAAGTTCGGGCCCTCTTAATGGAGGTAATACCCTACTTCCTACTTGATTGACTTTGATGAGTATAGGGGTTACAAGAGTTGATCTACCTCGAGATCGTAATGGCTAAACCCTAGATGTCTAGCTTGTATAATTGTTCTGTCCCTACAGACTAAACCCTCTGGTTTATATATACATCGAAGGGATCTAGGGTTGTACAGAGTAGGTTTACAAAGAAAGGAAGGTGCATGATCTGAATGCCAAGCTTGCCACCCACGCAAAGGAGAATCCCATCCGGACACGGGCAAAGGTCTTTAATCTCATATCTTCATGGCCCATTAGTCCGGCCCATGTCACATAGCCCGGACGCCCGAGGCCCCCTTAGTCCAGGACTCCCTCACACCCCAAGATAATATTCAAGGAGAAACAAGCAACTAAGCTTAGGGATGCCCCGAGTGGCATCCCCTCTTTCTTCTAACAACCATCGGTAGTTTACTTGGAGCTATATTTTTGTTCATCACATATCATGAGTTTTGCTCGGAGCATCTTGTATTATATGAGTCTTTTCCTATTTTGCTTTTTAACTTGTCACAAGTATCCTTGCTGGACACACCTATTTGAGAGAGCCAAAATTATGCTATGATTTGTTAGAATTGCTCTTTATGCTTCACTTAATGTTTTTGAGCAATGGAATTGCTCTAGTGCTTCACTTATATCTTTTTTAGCATGACGTGCTTTAATATTTTTGAAGAAATTCTCTCATGCTTCACTTAGATTTATTTGAGAGTTAGTAACTTTGAAGAAATTCTCTCATGCTTCACTTATATTATTTTGAGAGATGATTTTTTTGCTCACATTCTTCACTCAGATTTGTTTGAGCTTGTCAAAAGCAATTGCAATATATGCAACTAGTCCCAAAGTGATAGATATTCAAGAGGGGTATAATAAAAACTTTCATGAAGATCATTGGACAAAATAAACTTGATTCTTTGTAATAGTTTTGAGATATGATGATAGTGATATGTGAGTCATGCTGGTGAGTAATTATGCTTTAGTAAGAATATTGGTGTTAAGGTTTGTGATTCCCTATGCAAGCATGGAAGTCAATAGTTATGCAATGAAATTACATCCTACTTGTGGTGCATTATTCGGTGTTAGTTATGCTTAATGCTCGCTTATGTGATTTTTTGTTTCTTGGTTGGTTGCTTCTCAATCTTTTTGCTAGCCTCCACTTGTACTAAGTAGATATACTACTTGTGCATTCAAAATCTTTAAACCCAGTTTTACCATATGACTCCACCATACCTACCTATATGCGGTATTCCCGCGCCGTTCTAAGAAAATTTATATGTGCCATCTCTAATTTTCAAAATGAGTTTCCTTTTTGTGTGCTCATACCGCTCATGAAGCGGCAGGGGGTGGCCAATATTTTTCATGCTATATGTGTTATTCTCAAGATGAGTGTTTATTCACTTGTCATTGCACGAGAGTATGGAGGTGTGGGAGTCCTAGACTAGGGGGTCCTCGGGTGTCCGGTCTATTGATGTGGGCCGGACTGATGGACCATCATGATACAAGGCAGAAGATTATCCCTCGTGTCCGGTGGGGACTCCCGTATGTGTGGATGGCAAGTATAGGTGTCCGAATATGTTATTCCTTTCTGTAAAACTGACTTTGTACAACCCTAAGCCCCTCCGGTGTCTATATAAACCAGAGGGTAGATTGGAGGCAGGATCACAACATTGCTATGCTAGCTACTCTAGGGTTAGCCGAATCGATCTCGAGGTAGATCAACTCTTGTAACCCCTATAACCTCGAATATAATCAAGCAGGAGTAGGGTTTTACCTCCATTAAGAGGGCCCGAACCTGGGTAAACACTGTGTCCTTTGTCCATAGTTACCATTGGTCCTCAGACGTACATCTTGGGCCCCCCTACCCAAGATCTGCCGGTTTTGACACCGAAATTGGTGCTTTCATTGAGAGCCCCGCTGTATCATCGACAGAAGGATTGATGGCTTACCTCTTCGTCAACAATGACGCTGCATCCAGGGAGATCTTTCTCCCCGGACAGGTCTTTGTGTTTGGTGGCTTTGTGCTTCGTGCCAACTCGATCGGCCGCCTAGAGCAGGTCGACAGTTATGCCCCCGACCATCAGATCAGGTTGGGAAACCTGAACTATGTTGCTGACATCCGAGGAGACCTAGTCTTTGATGGGTTCGCGGCCTTGGCCGCCACTATGAGTCCCCGCCAAGAAGAGTCTTCGGATCCCCTGTTAGATCCCATTCAGGGGTCAACATCCGCACCCGCCTTGGCCTTAGATCCGAGGCAGGTCTCATCATCCGAAGACGGGAGCTTGAGCCCCGCTGGACTTCTTCCCCTTGTGGAACTCCCAACCGAAGACCCAGATGCAATCTTAGACTTGGCTCTGGGTAACCATCCCAAACTATCGGGGTCTGCACTTAGCAGGTCCGATCTGGCACCCCATGCCGAACTTAGCCCAACAGATCCGCAGTTTCCGGTCTCACTTTCGCTCTTAGACGAAGCATTGGGATTGATGTAGTCTCTCTCCATCACGGAGGCCTTACCTCCAAACTGTACCCAGCTTGGATTGGGGGCTGAGAGCGGGGAATTTTATGCCCCACCTACCACCCACTTAATAGCCACTGTCGAGGACTTAACCGACATGTTGGACTATGCGTCCGAAGACATCGACGGCATGGACGACGATGCCGACGCCGAACCAAGCCAAGTCCCACCCATCACAGGGAGTTGGACGACCACCTCAACCTATGATGTATACATGGTGGACACTCCGAGGAACGACGAGGATAACCCAAGCCCAGATGAGGACAAACCAGTCGATAAACCACCAAAGCGCCGACGTTAGTGGCGCCGCTCACGATCACGTCGGGCAAAGGATAGTAATATCAACAACGGAGACAACGAGACTCCGTATGGTGCTGAAGATCCCGGATACCCTATCGAGCCCACATCCAAACAGGACGAGAGGGAAGAGGGTGAATATAGTCCCGAATACGCTGATAACGAAGATTCAGAGGACAACAACTACATGCTAGAATCTAAAGAGGAGGTTAGCCTCGGTGACGAAGACTTTATTGTCCCAGAGGAACCCCTCGACCAAGAGCGCTTCAAGCGACAGCTCATCGCCATGGCCCGGAGCCTGAAGAAGAAGTAACAGCAGCTCAAAGCCGAACAAGATACACTTAATGAAAGGTGGACTAAGGTCCTGGCCGCTGAGGAATACGGCCAAGAGCGACCTGTCAAAAGTTACCCTAAGCGCAAGTTGCTGCCTCAATTCAATGATGAAGCCCTTGATCCAATACCGTTGAAATACAATCAGGCAAATCAACCAGACTGACCACCACGTGGACGGGATAAAGCAACATATCAAGCCAAACACCAACCCGGACCTCCTCGCCGAAGAGGCAGGGAGACAACAGCTGCGAGATACACATATGACTTACAACGCGACCTAGCTAATAAAGTTGGTTAGACTAGATCAATCTACGGATCAAGGGGCCGTGCTCCAGTGCGAGACAACGGCTATGAAGCCCGGCGTGACGACTGTTACTATGTTCGGGATCAGAATCGAACTCAGATGTCAGCCAATCTCCGCCGCGACATTGCACGATATAGAGAGGCCGCACACCCCCTATTCTTTACCGACGAGGTCATGGAACATCAATTTTCGGAAGGGTTTAAACCCGTAAACATCGAACAATACGATGGAACAACGGATCCGACCGTCTGGATTGAAGATTTTCTTCTCCACATTCACATGGCTCGAGGAGATGATCTCCACACCATTAAATATCTTCCTCTAAAGCTGAAAGGACCAGCACTGTTGGGGATATTACCACTAGGCATAAACCGGCCTACTTGGACCGGGTTAACTTCATTAGTGGTATAAGCAGATGAAGGCCCAAGGCCTGTAGTCGGTTTAGAACATGTAGCCGTAAACCGGCCTGATGTATAAACTTGTATTGTAAGTTAGGAATAGAGAGACACCGACCGGGATACAAGTATGAACCGGTTGGGACTCTATGGACCGACGGGTGTCACCCGTGTATATAAGGGGGCGACCCGGCGGCGGTTCAGGACAGACAACCACAACTCGAGCCTAGGTGAAGCTTGTTTGCTCCCTAGCCATCGAGACTACATCAATTCCATCACAACTAGACGTAGGCTTTTACCTTCATCGAAGGGGCTGAACTAGTATAATACCCTCGTGTCTTTGTGTCCGCTTTAACCCCTTCAAGTAAACTCGTAGCGATGGCTCCACGACTAAGTCCTTTCACTAGGACATCTGCCGTGACAAATCCACGACAGTTGGCGCCCACCGTGGGGCTATCGCACGATGGTTTGACGATCTTGGAGGGCAAGCTCAAGGGACTCGAAGGCTATGTTGTGGGCCGGATGACCAAGAGTCGTCGTGGCAAGATCTACATCGACGACGCAGGATGGGGTCCCGAGGCCGATTCAATCGAGTACGGGTACCGAGTCCCCTTTGGTGGCATACACGTTTTCATTGGCAAGATCGGTGAGCCTGGGCCTGAGCCGGACATCTGCACCGACCTCGTCGAGATGGCTCAGCGTGCGAGATCTACCCAGGCTAAACTCGCCATGAAGCGTGCCTTCATTGGAATTATCCACGGAGGAGAGCGTGAGGACGAGTCAGAACACGGTGGCGAGACCGTCGTCTATTCCGGCGACGAGTCCTCGACCGGAGAGACCGAATCGCTGTACCAGTTGCAAGACGACCAGGTCAGGGGCTGTTCCGATGGCGACAGTATTCCGGACCCCCCGGGCCAGGTCAACCGAGTTGGAATATTCATGGCCGGCACCCAGGCGGCAAATCACTCTTCGACCGCCGCAGCAATGCTCTCCGGATCAGCAGCAGCAGCGGCAGTAGGGGCAGGAGGCCTTGTGCGCCCGCCGGTTCAAGTTCTATCTGATCTGTTTGATGCACTAGCCGCGCTTATGGCAGAGGCCAACCCGGCGGATCAGGAGGCCCATGATGCAGAGATTGCAAAGGTGAGAGAGCAGATTGTGCAAGCCAAAACGGATCTAGCGGCAGAAAAGGATAGGATGGCTGCAGAGCGGGCCGCTTTGGATGCCCAGGCCTATAAACTCATGCTTGATCAGAACGCGTCACATGAGGTTTTGAAGCGGAAGCACAGATCGCGCCTGCCGTTAGGGTTTGACCCCCGAAATCTCTTTCACACCCCAAGAGCTGGACCCAGTAATCCGCCGCAGTACCTGGAGACGAACCGGACTGAGGCACCAGGGGCAGGGCGACGGTCCAACCTCGTCTGATGGAACCTCCTCAGCAGAACATTTTGGTCCCTCCGCCGGTCCAAACGCCCCCGGGTCATTATTCGAATCCTATGGACAACCTTGTTGCAGCCGCCGCGCAATTAGAGGCTATCCCGGTCGAAGGGGACTCTCCGCAAGCGATAGAGACGCGCCGGGTTAAGGAGCTTCTCCGGACTGTGCTGATTCAGCAGGAAGCATATTCATACAGCCGTGATCGGATTCACTCTACACCCCATCCAAGCCGGAGCTATAGCAGGCGCATGGATGAACCGGCCATATCAAGCAATGCGCGAGGCCGTGAAGCGGCCCGTGGCAATAACCCAGCAGGTGGTGTTCGCGATGCTCAGGATGTGGTGGACCGGGCCCGGGCACGAAGGGAGGCCAAGTTAGCAGCACAGGATGATGCGGGTCAACTTACACCGGTTCGCCCTACCACCTTCGCCGGACCAGGAGTCACGTCCGCTTTGGGAGTGCCTTGTTTAATCCCCGCTTTACGCAATGTGCGCCTGCCCAAAGATTTCAAGGGTCCACGCAAGGTGCCGAATTACACCGCTGATTTATCCCCTGAAGTGTGGGTAGAGAGTTATGAGATGGCCATGGAGATGCTAGACGTGGATGAGACCACGTGTGCAAAATACTTCACCATGATGCTTGAAGGCACGGCTCGTACTTGGTTGAAGAGCCTACCGCCCAATTCTATCAGCTCATGGGCCCAGTTGCGGGCCCGGTTTATCCAGAATTTTAAGGATACATGTAAGCAGCCCAAGTCCATAGTAGACCTGGCGGCTTGTGTCTAGGAGGAAGGAGAATCAACGACCCATTGGGTGCGCCGCGTTTCGAAAATTTTGCACTTGTCTGACAGGATTAATGCTGACTCTACGATCTTAACTCTGGAAGGCAACTGCCGGTTTGAGCCTTTAAAATTGAAATTGGGACGCATGAAGCGGTTCTGTAATGACATGGGAACCCTCATGGCCGCTTTAGTGAAGTATGCTGATTCGGACAGTACCAAGGATCCCAAGGCTGATGATGAAGCAGGGAAGGGAAGGAAGAATAGCAACTCCAAACAGCAGCAGTACAAATCGGCGGGTCATGGAAACGGAGGCAAGCGCAAGGCGGATGGTAGCATGGACTTTGTGGCCAACACTAATGCACAGGACAGGGGGCAGCGGCGCAGAGGTAAAACGGCAAATCGTAATGGGGCTCCCAATCCTAACGCAAGCCGCTTGAATTATTTGTTGAATCAGCCTTGCCCGAAGCACGGGACGAAGGAGGCGCCGGCTAACCATCTTTGGAAGGATTGTTATATTATGCAGGAGTTTAAAAACTCTAATGCCTTCCAGTATGACCATGGGTCAGGTGGCGGTTCAGGATCCGGTTTTCATGGGCCGGGTCACGATGGAGCTTCCGGTTCAGGTCTCAATCAGGGCGGTCACAACCACCAGAGTAATCAGAACGGCCAGCAGCAGCAGCAGTCGGGTTATCAAAGCCAGCCAAAACAGTTGAACAATGGGCAATATCATGTTTTCACAACTAGCTTGGATAAACGTGACCGAAAACTCCACAAGCGAGCGGTGAATTCTGTTGAATCGGCCTTACCACGTTACTTGCGCTGGTTGGAGCAGCCTATCGTGTGGAGCAGAGAGGATCACCCGCCCCGGGTTGATAATCCGGGCCAGCTAGCATTAGTGGTAGACCCTCAGGTGGGGGGTTATAAATTCACCAAGGTACTCATGGATGGAGGAAGCAGTATCAACATACTGTACTATGAGATATTCCGCCGCATGGGTCTAACAGACAAAGATCTCAGACCATCTAATACGGTGTTCCATGGTGTGGTGCCTGGCAAATCTGCATATCCTGTTGGTAAGATAGGCTTGGATGTGGCTTTTGGGGACGAGCACGACTCCCGGTCGGAAAAACTAACATTTGAGGTGGTGAAGATCCGAAGCCCGTATCATGCCTTGTTTGGCCGGCCGGCTTACGCCAAGTTCATGGCGCGGCCTTGTTTTATCTACTTGCAGCTCAAGATGCCGGGTTACAAGGGGACAATAACGGTTCATGGGAGCCGTAGGGTCGCTTTGGAATGTGAGGAAGGTGATGCGGCTTATGCAGAGTCGGTCTGTGCCACGCAGGAGTTGAAATACTATAAGGACAATGTTGATCCGGCATATATGACTCCTTTAAAGAAGCCAACTACAGAGCATGATTCGGATCTGAAGTTCAAATCGGCAGCTGAGACCAAGCTTGTTGACTTCGTGCCCGGCGATTCGTCCAAGCAGTTCACTGTCAGTGCCAATCTGGATCCCAAATAGGAAAGCGCGCTCATCGAGTTCATCCGTGAGAATCGGGATATCTTTGCATCGAAACCGTCCGACATGCCAGGTGTACCGAGGGAACTCGCTGAGCACACTCTTAATGTGGATCCTAAGTATAAACCGGTGAAACAGTTCCTCCGCCGGTTTAACGAAGAAAGGCGCAAGGCTATTGGAGAGGAAGTAGCCAGGCTTTTGGCAGCTGGCTTTATCATTGAGGTGTTTCATCCAGAGTGGCTTGCTAATCCGGTGCTGGTTCTTAAGAAAAACAGCACTTGGCGTATGTGTGTGGATTACACAGATCTTAACAAAGCCTGTCCAGCGGATCCTTTTGCCCTCCCCCGCATTGACCAGATCATTGATGCCACGGCGGGTTGTGAGCGTTTGAGTTTTTTGGATGCATACTCTGGATATCATCAGATCAAAATGGCGGTTAAGGACCAGGAGAAAACAGTGTTCATTTCTCCCTTTGGAGCCTTCTGCTATGTATCTATGCCCTTTGGGCTCAAGAGTGCCCAAGCCACCTATCAACGGTGTGTACAGAATTGCCTGCATAAACAGATCGGTCGCAATGTGCACACCTTTGTGGATGATATTGTAGTGAAGTCAAGGCAGAAGGAGACGCTGGTGGATGATTTGAAGGAAACCTTTGACAACTTGCGCATTTACAAGATGATGCTTAATCCGGCCAAGTGTGTCTTTGGTGTTCCGGCAGGCAAGTTATTGGGTTTCCTGGTGTCTAACAGAGGAATTGAGGCTAATCCGGAAAAGATTACGGCTATTACCTCCCTGGCTAAACCGAAGTGTATCAACGATGTTCAGCGTTTGGCGGGCCGAATTGCCGCACTGAGCCGGTTTATCAGCCGCCTCGGAGAGAAGGCCATCCCTTTGTACCAAATGCTGAGGAAGACAGACAATTTTGTCTGGAGTCCGGCTGCTGATGAGGCATTTGAGGACTTGAAGCGGCAATTAGCCAATCCGCCTGTTCTTGCAGCTCCGGTTGACAAGGAGCCACTATTATTATACGTAGCAGCCAATGCTCGGGCAGTTAGCGTGGCTATTGTGGTGGAACGCAAGGAGGCAGGCAAGGAATATCCGGTTCAGCGGCCGGTTTATTATATCAGCGAGGTGCTTATTGAATCCAAGCAAAGATATCCGCATTGGCAGAAGCTGGTCTATGGTGTCTTCATGGCCAGCCGGAAGTTGAAGCAGTATTTTCAAGGGCACCCCATCACAGTGGTCAGTTCAACTCCCATGGGTGATATCATACAGAACCGGGAGGCGACTGGCCGGATTGCCAAGTGGGCTATAGAGCTTGGGCCACACGGACTGAAGTATGTACCTTGGACGGCGGTGAAGTCCCAAGCACTTGTTGATTTCATCAATGACTGGACGGAGTTACAAGCACCAGAGGAGAAGCCGGATCACACATATTGGACTATTCATTTTGATGGATCCAGGCAACTGGAAGGCTCGGGGGCTGGAGTTGTATTAACTTCCCCACGAGGTGATAAGTTTTGTTATGTTCTCCGCTTAATGTTCCCTTGTACTAATAATGCAGCTGAGTACGAAGCCTTGCTCCATGGTCTCCGAATGGCTAAAGAGATGAACTTAAGCCGGGTTAAGTGCTTCGGTGACTCAGACCTCGTGGCTCAATAGGTGTCTGGCACTTGGGATTCTAGGGACCCGCTCATGGCTGCATATCGTCGGGAAGTGGATAATATTGCGGGTTGCTTCAAGGGTTATCAAGTGGATCATGTGGACCGTTGGAAGAATGAAGCGGCGGACGCTTTAAGCCGGTTGGGTTCTCAGCACAAACCGGTCCCGCCTAATGTCTTTCTGGACGTGTTGCACAACCCGTCAGTCCAGCTCCCGGGTGAAGCGGATTTGGCTATTCCTGATCCGGAGGCTCAATTGGTGGCAGCATTACATGCTATTCCGGATTGGACGGTTCCTTATCTTGCATACATGAACCGAGGGGAGTTGCCAGAAGATGAGATTCTAGCCAGGCAGATAGTCCGGCGATCCAAGTCTATGACGATTCTCAATGGTGAATTGCATCATTGCAGTGTATCAGGGGCGTTTCAACGTTGTGTTTCTCCTGAGGAAGGCTGTGAAATCTTAAGAGAAATCCATGAAGGAGATTGTGGACACCACGCCGGTTCAAAGTCTCTGGTGGCAAAGGCGTTTCATCACGGGTTTTACTGGTTGATAGCGCATGCTGATGCGGAGGACTTGGTTAAACAGTGTGATGGATGTCAGAAATTTTCAAGGCGTGCTCATGTGCCGGCTCAAGAATTGAGGATGATTCCAATAACGTGGCCGTTTGCAACTTGGGGGCTGGATATGGTCGGACCTTTTAAAAGATCCAAGGATAAGAAAACCCACCTTTTGGTGGCAGTTGACAAATTTACCAAGTGGGTTGAAGCGGAGCCTATCAGCAAGTGTGATGCAGCAATAACGGTGTAGTTCATCAAAAAGGTGATTTTCCAGTTTGGCTTTCCACACAGTATCATTACTGACAATGGTACCAATTTATCCAAGGGTGCTATGAAGGAATTCTGTGAACGTGAGCACATCCGACTTGACGTGTCGTCAGTAGCACACCCCCAGTCCAATGGACAGGCAGAACGAGCTAATCAAGAGATTTTGCGAGGCATCAAACCCCGGCTTATGGTCCCATTACAAAGGACACCAGGCTGTTGGGTTGAAGAGCTACCATCTGTGCTATGGAGTATCAATACTACGCCAAACCGATCCACAGGATACACACCATTTTTCATGGTCTACGGAGCATAGGCAGTTCTCCCTAGTGATATCCGGCACGATTCGCCTCGTGTAGCAGCTTATGTTGAAGCGGACAATGAGACAGCACGGCAAGACGCTTTGGACCTATTGGACGAGGAGCGTGATCTAGCGGCTGCCCGTTTGGCGATTTACCAACAAGATCTTCGTCGCTATCACAGTCGCCGGGTTAGAACCAGAACTTTTCAAGAAGGAGATTTGGTGCTTCGACTCATCCAAGACCAGACAGATATGCACAAGTTATCCCCACCTTGGGAGGGACCTTTCGTGGTCAGCAAGAATCTGCACAACGGGTCGTACTATCTGATTGATATTCGAGAGCATCAAGACTCACGCACATCAGAGGAGGAGACCAACAGGCCGTGGAACATAGCTCATCTTCGGCCTTACTATACTTGAGCCATCGGCTCTATCTATGTACATATCATGACAATGTATATATTATCTTTGATATAATAAAACCGGAGCCTCAGCTAAAGCGGGGTCTCTGTCTTTCTTATCATGTGTGGTTACATGGAGTGGCTCTGTTTTTAAAGCGGCCTCCGGTTTACCCCTTGACATTTGCTTTTTATATATCACTGGGGGCCTTGGTCGTGTCCGAACCAACGCGACACCTTTTGATAGGCGACAGCCACCAGATCATTTGGGGACATGATCAAGTCTGAACCAGTCACGCCTCTTGGTCGGCCTAAGGCCACAAAATCACTTGGGGGCATGGTCGAACCCGAACCATTGCCACGCCTCTTGATCTGGCATATATGCCACGAATCATTTGGGGACCTGGCTAACTTGAATCATTGTCACTCCTATTGGGGGCTTGGTCCTGTCCGACCATGGTAAGACCATCTGATCAGCTCAGTATAGCATATTTTTGCAAACGATTTTTATCATTGCCTTTGCTTCCATGTTATTTTCATGGTTTGTTTGTTCTTTGTTTTTGTTGGATTTCTTTTATGTCAACAAGCACCTTTTTCCGGTTTAGCCGATGGATTTGCTTCCCCTTTAATCCGGAGAATTATGCCCGGTTTGCCTTTTCCTGTTAACATCATGGAGTAACAAGGGGGCTTGTATTGATTCAGTACGGTTTATACGGGAGCTGTTTTCTCCCCCCTTATTGACGGTAATGGTTTATAAAACCGCCGCTTCAAGCTTGGCTAAGCCAGCTTCATGCCCAAACATGGCAGGTATTTCTGTATCACCTATTTGTTACATTGCTGATACACATATCAAGATCATAAACCGGCTGGCGGTATAACCGCCACCGAAGTTCAAATTTTTCTGATTGCAGGAAATATGAATTGAAGTTTTTCAAACCAAAAGCTTAAGTACTTGTGCACGAAGGCATCATCAAGGCAGAAGTATTAACTATCCTATTACAAGGCAACACGGTGCCCAAATAAGATCATTGTCATTTTGGAAAGATTCCAAAGACAGTTATACAAACCGGCTCCCGGTTTAGGCCTGCTCCTCGTCATCATCCGCTTCAGCTTCTTCGTTTCTACCCATTGGCTGGAAATCAACAGTGGTCCAGTCGATTCCCATTAAAGCTTGAAAAACAGCCTCTTCATGGATCAGGGAAGACGGTTCAATATCAGGAGCATAAGTGTGCTTACGGATTGGAGGGATCAGATTCTCCGCTTCAAGAGTTGGGGCAGGCACTCGCTTGTTCTGATCATTGTATTGTGCTTGATAATGCGTCAATTCTGCCTCTTCAGCTAGCTGACAAGCCAGAGGGCGCACTGCATAGTTTATTGCCCTTAAATCCTCTTCGTTGAATTCAGAGCCATCTTCCTTCAGGCTGGGATAGCCTTGAGCTGCTTCCACAGGGTCAAAATCTGGCACCCATGCCTTTGCCCGGATCAAGGCGTTAATAGCTTCGGTTCGAGCAGCGGATTTTTTCAGCTCCTCAATCCGGGCCGGAAGCATCGGCAACCTATTAAGAGTGTCCTGGATTAAAGAAGGTGCCGGGTTGTTATGAGAGGCTGTGGTGATGATCTGCTGGGCTGCGGTATATAATTGTTCCACTAAGGTGTAGGCAGCCTTCAGTTTCTTCCGCACATCGTTTCCTAAGTGCCCGATGTGTGTGCCTATAACAATATAGGGACGGTCTCAAACTGGATTTACACTACAGCAGGTTCAACTTATCACAGAAGTTAAAAGGAGCTTACCAAAGATTGCAGCGGTCATGGAGTGTATTTGCCGCTTTACGGCCGTAAGTTCATCCACCACCGGTTTAAGGGCAGCTTCAGCATTTTCCGCTCTTTTGGTTAAAGCGGCCTTCTCAGTGGCCCAATCTGCCCGCTCTTTCTTGAAGCCCTCCTTCAGCTGTTCAGTAGTGCTCAAGGCGCTGGTTAGTTCTTCCTTTGCCTTGTCTGTTTCAGCCTGTTGGGTTTTCAAGGCCTCCTGCAAATCGGCAATCCGGTCCTCCTTGATTCTCACCTCAGCCTGCATACAGACAGCGTTTAGCTTTAAACAAGTGGTCCAAGAAATTGAAGTATCAACCACATAACAAAGTTATATGCCTGATACTTGGGGGCTAATGCACCTTCAATTTTTATATATTACTAGATTGCAAAGTCCCAAGCTCAATACAGGTATTCAACTTGGCACTTGGGGGCTAATGGTTATTTGATCAAATTATGTTCTAAAGTTAGTTTTCTGTCGGAGCCCCGGTTTAATTATGCTAAGTTAAACCGGCCCTTGGGGGCTATATTGATGGATTTCAAAAGTGTTGAGGATCATATTCAAGTCCCGGTTTGACCAAGGTTATAAACCGACCCTTGGGGGCTAGAAGGATGGATACAATGGCAGCAAGAAAAGCAGTAAGTTACCTCAAATTTATCCCTCATCATCTTGACCAGGCCAGCTTCATAGTCACGGCTAGTGTAAAGCCGGTTTAAATAGCCGGAATGGAGATCTTGGGCACTCAGAGCAGCATATGTCTCCAGTTCAACATCCCATTTTCCTTTGTTCAGAGTGGAAAAAAATCCTCTTTTATGCTATGCTTGGTAAGGGTGACAGGATTCCCGGGTTCAAAGCGGCTCACACCGGTAATCACAACGTCATCATCTTTGGACTCGCCGGTTTGTGTTGGTGCGGCCGGTTTGTCAGCAGGACTGTGGGATTTATCAATCCGGGCAGAGCTGGCAGGTGGATTAGCAGAAACGGAAGTGTTAACAGGCCTCTCTTCAGGAATAGCATCATCTTGCAAAGGAGGATCATTGGGAATATCTTCAGGAGCAAACTCTTCAAGATCTGGTGCTACATCTTCTTCAGCCGCTTTATCCAAGCGGGCTTTCTTGCTTGGTTTCGGTTTGGCCCTGAAAGAAAAACAAAGAGTCAAGAAAAAACATAAGCCATGACACAGTATACTGGAAGCATATGTTCAGTTTAGCTTACCCAGCAACTATCTTCAATGGTGGCAGCTGAGTGGCCGACGATTCACCAGAAGATGAATGAGAAGTAACCTGATAATCGGAGTCGGATGGATTAAGAGGTTGACGGAAGAAACCTGCTTTAGGATTTAAATCAATAAAAAGGTCGGAGACCTCGGAGCGGCGTTTTCGAACCGGACTGTTTGGTAAACCGGCGGAGGTAACTACCTGGCCACTGTGCCGGGTTGTGCGGCGAGCTTCATGTTGCTGGGTCTTCATAAGAAATTTAGGATCCAAATAAGCAAGAGGATGAGAAAATTTAACTTTCCGGTTTGCCTGGCGAAATTTTGGCAAAGGCAAGATTTCTGAATCGGAAGAGAGAATAGTTACCTCAACGAATCCCGCATTGCTGGCTTCAGCGTCGTCCTGACAAGCATCATCATCAATAAGGCGTGTAAAAAGTAAGCCAAGTGAATCAAGTTCTACCTCAAGGTCCGGGTTACCCACATCATCATCGATAGCTGGATCAGATGAAGCGGTGGTTTTTCTCTTATGAGCTGGCTTCTTGATAACCTTGGTCTTGGGCCGGGTTGACCGCCCTGCCTTCTCCGTTTTATCTTGTGGAAGCTTCTTGCTCCAAAACAGATTATCACCCTGGATCAGCAGTAATTAAATGTCAGACAGATAAGGCAGTAACAGGTTCAACAATAGGGCAACTAAAATCTTACCGCTGGCGGTTTGTTGGTGGTGCAGTAAGGAAGCAGACCGGTTTGAGCACAGAGGTGCTCCGGTTCATTCAACATCTTCTTTACAGAATCTGTGACTTCATCGTCGGAGAGTTGGATTTTAATGTGTCGGAGTGGGTCATCGACACTGCCAGTATACTTGCACATCAAACCGGGGCGCCGGCTCAGGGGCAGTATGCTCCATGATATCCAACAACGTGCAAGGTCTATTCCTGTTAAACCGTTGGCCATAAAGGCTCGGAGTTTGGACAGTTGTGGAGCATATTTAATTCTCTCCTTGGCGCTTAGTCTTTGTGGAAAAGGGTGAGTGTTGCTGAGCCGTTCCGGACGGAAGCCAGGCAAGGGATTTTCATTGTCAGGGGAGGTATCCTTACAATAAAACCAAGTTGCATTCCACTCCTTGGGGTGAGTATGGAGTTTGACGTGGGGATAGGTGATCTCCTTCCTCTTTTGAATGGCCATACCGCCCAATTCAGTATTGGGACCGTCGGTGAATTCAGTGCGATGGTTCAGATGAAAGAGGTCTCTAAACAGCTCGACTGAAGGCTCCTCTTGAAGGTATACCTCAGAAAGTACTTGAAAGTGACATAGATTGGTGACAGAATTGGGGCCAATATCCTGTGGACGGAGCTGAAAGTTGGCTAACACATCCCGGTAAAACTTAGAACCGGGCGGTTTGAAGCCCCGGGCCAAGTGATCTGCGAAGACCACAACCTCTCCTTCCTGGGGTGTGGGAGGACATTCATCTCCAGGAACCCTCCAATGGATCGTATCTTTACTGTCTAAAGCGCCGATCAGGACTAGATCATCCAACTGTGATTCTGTGACACGGGAGGGAACCCAATTGCATTCATACACTTGTTTGGCCATGGCGAGATCTACAAGAAATAGGTGATCCGGTTCAAGAACACGCTGGATAAAAGAAGGTATTGATCTAAACTATGATAAACCGGAGGCAGTATCTATAACCGGTCTTCTACAATGCGGCATCATACGGATTCTGGCGGTTCAACCAGGGGACTAATGGTATATACCGGTTTAGAAATTTTTTCTCTATGGTAAAGTTAAACCGCCTGACCTAAGCATCAGAAGCAATTGAAGCTATGGATAACTAGGTATGCAGAAACAAGTTTCACAAAATCTTGTTACAGCCGCGGATCTACAGCGAGCTCACAAAAACAGAAAATATTTCGAAGAGTAAGGCAAAAACAGAAGTGAACCATTGAGCGGATATGTGCGGGAGATCTATGAGCTTAGTTGAGAAACTACAGGAGGATGCTTAGAGATCACTATTAAACACAGCAGGAGTTCACGGATTCATTCAAGGTCAGAGAACAGATATGAGCGCGCGATGAACACAGCATGAACATGGAACCCTAAGAACAGATCTAAGTCAAGAAGAGGAGAAAGCTTACCGGGAACGGAGAAGGTGCGGAAAGATGCCGCAACGCTCTGGTACGTTCAGGTTGATGCAGCGGCCCAAGACGAGGCAGAGGTCGACGGCGGTGGCGGAGCTCCAAAGCTGGCGACGCGAGGAAGACGAAGAAGAAGGGACGAAGGGGAAAAATGACCCTTCGGTCTTATTTATAAGGCAGCAGAGCTAGGTCAAGCGCGTGGATCCAGGAGCTATTATTAAAAGAGGGCGTTATAAATGACAAATTTCATGATGACGTCATGCCGGTTTACAGCAACCAGAAATGATGACGAAATGGCGGTTTACCAATTACCCGAAGATGTCAAGACACAAGATTTGTTGAAGGATTGACATGAACCAGTTCAAATCAATCTGGGGCCTAATGTTGGGGATATTACCACTAGGCATAAACCGGCCTACTTGGACCGGGTTAACTTCATTAGTGGTATAAGCAGATGAAGGCCCAATGCCTGTAGTCGGTTTAGAACATGTAGCCGTAAACCGGCCTGATGTATAAACTTGTATTGTAAGTTAGGAATAGAGAGACACCGACCGGGATACGAGTATGAACCGGTTGGGACTCTATGGACCGATGGGTGTCACCCGTGTATATAAGGGGGCGACCCGGCGGCGGTTCAGGACAGACAACTACAACTCGAGCCTAGGCGAAGCTTGTTTGCTCCCTAGCCATCGAGACTACATCAATTCCATCACAACTAGACGTAGGCTTTTACCTTCATCGAAGGGGCCGAACTAGTATAAAACCCTCGTGTCTTTGTGTCCGCTTTAACCCCTTCAAGTAAACTCGTAGCGATGGCTCCACGACTAAGTCCTTTCACTAGGACATCTGCCGTGACAAATCCACGACAAGCACGACACTAGCTAAACAGCCTCCGAGAAAACTCCATTGGAACCTGGGAAGACATGGAAGATGCTTTTAGGGCTAACTTTCAGGGCACTTATGTCCGGCCACCGGATGCTGATGACTTGAGTCACATAATTCAGCAGCCAGGCGAATCAGCCCGCAAGCTTTGGAATCAGTTCTTAACTAAAAAGAACTAGATCGTAGACTATCCGGACACCAAAGCCTTAGCGGCCTTTAAACACAGCGTCCGAGATGAATGGCTCGCCCGACACCTTGGGCAAGAAAAGATGAAGACCATGGCAGCCTTAACGGCACTCATGACCCGCTTCTGCGCAGGCGAAGATAGCTAGTTGGCTCGTAGAAGCAACAACTCAGGTGACCCCGGCACTTCCGAGGTGCGGGATGGCAATGGTAAAACTCGCCGCAATAAAAACAAATGGCGGAACAAACAACAACAACGACGCAGACGATACGATAGTCAATGCCGGATTCAGCGGTCCTAAGTCCGGTCAGGGGAAGAAAACTTTCAAAGGTAACAAAAACGGGCCATCCAGCTTAGATAAAATCCTCGAGAGGCCCTGTCAGATTCATGGCATACCCGATAAGCTTGCAAACCACACCAACATGAATTGTTGGTTTTTCAAATAGGCCGGTAAGATAAATACCGAACACAAGGGAAAAGGGCCTCCAAGCGAATACGATGACGAGCCCCGTCAGCCGAACACCAGGGATTAGAAGCAGTTTCCCCCTGAGGTGAAGACAGTGAACATGATATATGTCACTCATATCCCCAAAGGGAGCGCAAACGTGCATTGCGGGATGTCTATGCCGTAGAGCCTGTCACTCCCAAGTTTAACCCATGGTCAGCCTGTCTGATCACCTTTGATCGTAGGGACCACCCAACCAGTATCCATCACGAGGGTTCGGCCTCCTTGGTTCTTGACTCAATCATTGACGGATACCACCTCACTAGAGTCCTTATGGACAGAGGAAGCAGTCTCAACTTGATCTATCAAGATACTGTCCGTAAGATGGGGATTGACCCATCAAGAATCAAGCCTAGTAACACTACCTTTAAAGGTGTGATACCAGGAGTAGAGGCCCATTGTACAGACTCAGTTACACTGGAGGTTGTCTTCGGCTCCCCAGATAACTTTCACAGCGAAGAGCTAATCTTCGACATCGTCTCTTTCCATAGTGGCTATCATGCATTGCTCGGACGGACTGCTTTTGCCCACTTCAATGCAGTCCCACACTACACTTTCTTGAAGCTTAAAATGCCTGGACCTCATGGCGTTATTACAGTCAATGGTAACATGGAGCACTCACTCTGTACTGAAGAGCACACCGCGTCCCTTGTAGCCAAAGTGTATGGTGGCCTTACCAAGCCGAACAGTTCTCCGGCTAATAAAGCCAATGATATAACCAAGCGAGTTCGGTCCGCGCCTAATAGCAGTTCGGCCTCCGCCGATCGCCCTACTAGGTTGCGGCTTGTGTACCGCGCGTACATAACTACACACTAAAAATACCTTGGGCGGCGCCAGAGACACATTGCCGAAAAGATCCATTGTACGACTCGACCCTATTTGGACCGCCTATATCTTTTTTCTCCTTAACTACAGGTTCCTCCAGAGCCCTACTCGCGAGATGGTTGCCACAGACAATCTCTTTTAAGGCTAGTGCTTCCCAACCATCAACTACTCCTCTCAAAGGATTTATTACTAAGGCGAAATGGCGCAGATGTGCGGCAGGGCATCATAGAAGTTTCTTTTTTTGAACTATGATCTTTAGGCCCTATGTTAGACTTTCCCTTATGTAAAACCTTTTTATTTTTTCTACGGCCATGTAATGTGACCGTAATAATGAACGACACCATCTATCGCTGGCGTATAAATAAAGATATAAAGGAAGCAGATGATTATCACCTTAATGGTTGGGTCCTGCTATTACCTATTAATCTGTGTTTCCTACCTACATTCGACTGACATATGTGGTTCAACACGGACTTCACACCAGGGGCTGTATTCGGCCCCACAACATTCTTAAAGTCCGAACACCTATAGGGAACTCTTCGGCATCCCGGATATTGTATTATATGCATCAGCTCCGAATCATGTCTTTGGTCTATAGTTGGGTTGCCCGGCTCCTGTGTTTGCCACCTTAGTTCCACAAGTTCGGCTAAGGTAATAAAGGGAGAACTACTGCGATTGTATTTCTGGTTCATCTGGTTAGTACCTTAGTAGAGAAAGCCGAAAACTGACTGTCATGATAAGCGAGAGCAGGTCAGCGATCCGGTGACTTAGTGTTATACTACGAATCATTCGCGATTTATGCCATGTTATATGAGGGGTTGGGTTTTTGACAAGCCACGTTGCAAAGGTGCCGCACTCCGGATTGCCGATCATGCAACAAGGGGCTAGTACTTAGCGCCACCAATGGACTCTTATGGCTAAGTGAAAGTACTAAAGCCGCATAGTCCGATTTCCTGGTTCACTCCACAAGACGCCTCCTACATCGGACCAAGACATTGGATTAAGTGTCGTCATGCGTTCCCGAACACCCTTGTAACATTTATGTGGGGGCTGAAGCCGACGACTGGTAAACTTTCGGACATATAGACGGCCAAATAGGAGGATAAACTAATCATAAAAGCATAACCATTCTTACATCATGAGTTCATTACATGGCTCTTACAAACCGGACACGATTATTCAAATATGATGTCCTTGGAGCACTGGCCCTCTACAATACGAGCTCCCTCAAGGACCTCGTCGTAGTACTTCTCCGGCCGCCGGTGCTCCTTTCCTTCAGGTGGCCCTGCGGTGGCAATCTCGGTGGCCTTCATCTTCTCCCACTGCACCTTGACATGGGCAAAGGCCATCCGAGCACCTTCCATGGAGGACGACCGCTTGAGGGCATCGATCCGAGGAAGCGCCTCCACCACCCTCTTCACGAGTTCGAAGTGACTTCTAGGGACGGCCTCGGCCGGCCATAGACGGACTATTACATCCTTCATGGCTAGGCCGGCCACCCTATGCAGCTTGGACAACTGCTTCAGCTGGTCAGTTAGGGGCACTGAAAGTTCGGGCGCAAGGTACTGCGACCAGAACAACTTCTTCGTTGAGCTCCCCTCTTCGGCTTGGAAGAATGCGGCGGCATCCGCAATACTCCTCAACATATCTACAAAGGCGCCCGAAGAGCTCCAAACTTGGGTCAGTAAAATATATCTCTTGCTAGTAAATCTACTCTGCATGATAAAGACCTTACCAGCCGCAATCTGCCTCGCCTCTTGGATCTCTTGGCGAGCGCCCTGGGCATCAACCTAGGCTTCCTTCCGTCTCTCAAGAGCTTTGGTGAGCTCAGAGGCCTGCTTCGAACTCTTCTGCTCCAAGGACTCACACCTAGCGATGGCGTCCTTGAGCTCCTGCTCGACCTCCCCCGCCCGCGCCTCATGTCGTAGGCGGGTGGTTTGCTCCTCCTCTAAATGCTTGGCCGCTTTGTCTACGTCCGCCTTGCTCACCGCCGCCTCCTTATTGGCTTCGGCGAGGGTGCTCTTGAGGGACTCGACCTCAGCTGCGCCAACTGTGAGTATTTCATAACATTTTTAGTCAGTTTACACGACTACATACAAACATCACTCTCGGGTATGGAGTACTTCCACATACCTTGGGTTTCATTAAACCGCTTGTTGATGCAGTCGAGTTCCTCGTCGGATAGCCGAAGCTTCCGATTAAGCTCGGCTATCTCTGCGACCTGGGCAGTAGCTGCCAACATCGAAGCCTGTCCAACAATATATACGACACATTATTAACCTATTTTGATCCTCTGTCCGAATTGTCCTAATCCGAACATAGTTTCAGGGGCTACTGTCTACACATGGTTTCACCTAACACATATATGTGTACAAAAATAAAAGCTAGTACATAATATTACATCGCTTACCTCAAAGCCTGTCAATAGGCTGTTGAAGGCTTCGGTCAGTCCGCTCTTCATGGAGGCAAACCTTTTCCATGACCGCACCCATCAGGGTGCGGTGTTCCTCCGTGATGGAGGCATGTCACAGTGCTTCCTGCATAGCATCAGCGGCCTCCGGATTGGCAGAGGCCACCGATGGAGCACCTGCTCCTCCCCCCTCTGTCGAAGGAGGATGTTGGTCCAAACCCGAAGCCGTACTGGTCTCCGGGACGGTGTCCGACGAGGGCTCGGATGGTTGAGGCCCCCACCCTCGGTGGTCATGGGGGTCACCGTGCCTTGCTCTATAGCGTCCGAGGCATTGTCCTCGGGCGCCTTCTGGACGGTCTTGTCCGCCCCTCCC
Source organism: Triticum timopheevii (assembly GCA_963921465.1). Classification (NCBI taxonomy): domain Eukaryota; kingdom Viridiplantae; phylum Streptophyta; class Magnoliopsida; order Poales; family Poaceae; genus Triticum; species Triticum timopheevii. Next base: position 116,324,535 of record OY997270.1, read on the forward strand.
CGGCTAGGAGATGGCCTTTGGGATGACACCTCGGTGTCCTCCACGGTAGGGGGAGATAGGGCGCAGTAAGGGCCGTCACTTTCCACCTCTCTAGGGGCTAGAGAGTTCCCCTGCGAAGAAGAGGGGATCGGGATCTCGCGCGGAGGGCTGAAAAGCATCAAAAGATTGGGCATTATAGAGGCAGATTAAAGCGATAATTGAAGCAAGCAAGTTTCTGACACTTATGTTTCGGCAAGGGGCTTCTCCCTTTGGACCGTCTTCGGGCTGTGTTCGGACTCTGAGTTCGAACTATCCAAGAGGACCACCCTCCCCTTCTTCGGTGTCGCCCCCTCTAGGTTCTCGGAGGCTGTCCTCTTTCCCCTCCTCGTCTTGAGGGGGGAGTCGCTCTCCACTTCCTCTTCCTCCTCCTCCTCCTCCTCTTCGTCCTCATCTTCCTCGTGGGAGGAGATGGGCTCGGTCTCTCCGGACACAGCTTCTGGAGGGACTTTGCGGTGGGGCCTGTCCTTGGGCCCCTTGCTCTTCTTCTTGGCCTTCTTCTCCATCGGCTCATAGGGTGCCGGGACCAGCATCTCCTCCGGCTGAGGAGTGACTGGGTTTTCAGGGAGCGGAGCCAGACTCTTGATCCGCTCCGCCTTCTTGGTCCATGCGCCGGGACCAGCATCTCCTCCAGCTGAGGAGTGACTGGATATATCTTCGGAAATATCGAATACTTACTAGAGAGGTCGTATTCGTGGCGTTGAGGCTGATGTCTTCAGTCTCCATGGGCCAGCTGCTCTTCTGCGCCTTGAAAAGCAGCTTCCACATTCCCTCGTGCGTGGTGCCGAGGAAGTGTTGTAGCGTCCGCGGCTCCTCCGGCTTGAATTCCCACATGGGGGAAGCCCAGCGCCGGCAGGGGAGAATGTGGTGAAAGAGCATGATCTGGACCATGTTGGTTAGACCAACGTTCATCCCCAGCACGTTGGTGGTGCACATTTGCAGCGCTTGCACCTCCGTCTGGGACCCCCAGTCGAGGCTCTTCGCGTTCCAGGAGGTGAGCCTCATGGGGGGTCCGGATCTGAACTTCGGAATGGCCGCCCACTTAGTGCGGCATGGCTTGGTGATGTAGAACCATTCCTATTGCCAGAACTTCACGGTCTCCACAAAGGCCCCCTTGGGCCATGTGGTGTTCGGCAACTTGCTAATCATAGCTCCGCCGTAGTCTGCATGCTGCCCGTCGACCACCTTCGGCTTCACATTGAAAACCTTGAGCCATAGGCTGAAGTGTGGGTGGATGTGGAGGAGAGCCTCACACACGACGATGAACACCGAGATGTGGAGGAAAGAGTTCGGGGCTAGATCGTGGAAATCTAGCCTGTAGTAGTACATGAGTCCACGGACGAACGGGTGGAGTGGAAAACCTAGCCCTCTGAGGAAGTGGGGCAGGAAGATGACCCACTTGCCGGGCTCTGGAGTGGGAATGATTTAACCTTCGGGGGGAAGCCCGTGCTTGATGTCGGCGGCGAGATACCCCGCACTTCGGAGATCTTTTATCTCCTTCTCCGTCACGGAGGAAGCCTCCCACTTGCCTTTGGAGCCAGCTCCGGACATGGTCGGAGAAGGTGGTGGCGGTGGTGAGGAAGACGAAGACTTTGCGGGTGTAGAGAGCTTGGGAGATTGGGAGGCTGAGAAGATGCGAAGGCGTGGAGGAGAAAGTAAAGATCTATTGCCCTCTTATAGGCAGAAAAAATGCCAACCACCCCCCACCAGTGCCTTGAATCTTGCCTATTCCCAATGAAGGCGTGCACCACAAACGGTTGGATTACCCAGATATCATTGATGTGCAATCCCGTATTAAGTGGACACAATCCCTGTTTTGACAGACGTTCCAATAAGGCATGGCCTCGAAACGCAAAACACGTGGTGTAAAAATGTTCAAAATGCCGAAGGGTCAAGTCTGACGCTTCGTCGAAAAAGTTGTCAGTGAAAGTCACTGTTCTCATTTTTTATATATCCTGCCTTCGCGGCTAAGGGTTGTGCTCATTATGAAAAGATGGATATAATTCTTTTACAGAGGAAAGTCGATGAGTATTCTTCAAGGAACCCACCTTGTAATGTCGAAGACAATCTGAATGCCGAATATATCATCATTGAAGACTGGTTTAGGGGCTACTATGGAAGTCCTGGACTAGGGGGTCCTCGGCGTCCGGTCTATTGATGTGGGACGGACTGATGGGCTGTCAAGACACAAGATAGAATATTATCCCTCATGTTCAGTGGGACTCCCGTATGCATGGATGGCAGGTATAAGTGTCTGGATATGTTATTCCTTTCTGTAAAATCGACTTTGTACAACCCTAAGCCCCTCCGGTGTCTATATAAACCGGAGGATAGATCGGAGGCAGGATCACAACATTTCTAGGCTAGCTACTCTAGGTTTAGCCGAATCAATCTCGAGGTAGATCAACTCTTGTAACCCCTATACCCTCGAATATAATCAAGTAGGAGTAGGGTTTTACCTCCGTTAAGAGGCCCGAACCTGGGTAAACACTGTGTCCTTTGTCCATAGTTACCATTGGTCCTTAGACATACAGCTTGGGCCCCCTACCCGAGATCTGCCGGTTTTGACACTGACATGCGGTAATAGGGATGCCCAGTCTCAAAATGAAAAAGAAATTTACTTTATTTGTCAAATAATAAATTCCTTGGAAAGTGTTGGTATGGAAGGCACCCGTGGATACGGCTAGCCATGGATTGTGAAAGAATGGTGGAAAAAGGAATACAATTTCTTTTCTGTTTGGGAATCGCCTATGATATATCTAGCATGGAAAGTGTTGGAAATTACTTGGTCGATTTCGTTGACAGGAAAAGTATGCCTCTAAATTTTTTTTATCTCTCGATTTAAGCTTTGAGCTCTGGCACCTCTACATATCCCTACTTCCCTCTACGAAGGGCCAATCTATTTACTCTATGTAACATTTATTTTTAATTTGAGTCTCCATCTTCTATTATAAAGCAACAACTAAGGGGCACTATGATCATACTTGAGCATAGGATGTAGCTAATATGCGAGTGTGTTTCGTGAATGGATGAATGATTGAGCATGATGGGCTAGGGATAACTTTCTTTAGTCTTGATATTTTGAAAGACATGGTTGCTTGTTGATATGCTTGAGTATTGAAATCTTCATGTCAAAACTATACTATTGCTTTGAACCATATAAAAGTACAAATGTCCATGCTACAAAAGAAAAGAATATGTGATGAACATGTTAGGCAGCATTCCACATCAAAAAATTTGTTTTCATCATTTACCTACTCGACAACCAGCAGAAATTAAGCTTGGGGATGCTGAAACGTCTCCAACGTATCTATAATTTTTGCTTGTTTCATGCTGTTATATTATCTTTCTTGGATGTTTTAGAATCATTTTATAGCAACTTTATATAATTTTTTGGGACTAACCTATTGACATGGTGCCCAGTGCCAGTTGTTGTTTTTTGCTTGTTTTTTACTTCACAGAATACCAGTACCAAATAGAGTCCAAACATAGCAAAAGTTTTTGGAGAATTTTTTGGACCAGAAGACACAAGATGGGCCAAAGAAGTACCAGAGGGGAGGCCCGAGGTGGGCACAAGCCACCATGGCACGCCCTAGAGCCCAGGTGCGCCCAGGGGGTGTGCTCCCCCTGGTGATCTCCTGCAGCACCTCTTCACTCTATAAATACCCAAATATTCTAGAAGCCCTAGGGGAGTCGACCTAAAACAATGCCAGCCGCCACAAGTTCTAGAACCACGAGATCCAATCTAGACACCATCACGGAGGGGTTCGTCATGCTCATTGGTGCCTCTCCGATGATGCGTGAGTAGTTCATCAAAGACCTACGTGTCTATAGGCAGTAGCTAGATGGCTTCTTGTCTCTTTTGATTCTCAATACAATAGTCTCTTGGAGATCTATTTGATGTAACTCTTTTTGCGGTGTGTTTGTTGGGATCCGATGAACTTTGAGTTTATGATCAGATCTATATCCATGAAAGTTATTTCAGTCTTATTTGATCTCTTATATGCATGATTACTTATAGCCTCGTATTTCTTCTTCGAAACTTTGGTTTAGTTAGGCCAACTAGATCTTGCCATGGGAAGAGGTCCTTTGTGATGGGTTCGATCGTGCGGTGTTCTTTCCCAGCGACAGAAGGGGCAGCAAGACACACATGTATCCTTGCTATTAAGGATAACAAGATGAGGACTATTCCTACATGAATAGATCTCGTCTACATCATGTCATCGTTCTTATTGTGTTACTTCGTTTCTCCCTGAACTTAATACACTAGATGCATGCTGGATAGCAGTCGATGTTTGGAGTAATAGTAGTAGATGCAGGTAGGAGTCGATCTACTAATCTTGGACATGATGCCTATATAATGATCATTTCCTGGATGTCGTCATAATTATCCAATCTTCTATAAATTGCCCAACAGTAATTTGTTTACCCACCATGTGCTATTTCTTGAGAGAAGCCACTAGTGAAACTTACGGCCCACGGGTCTATTTTCCCATCATATATTTTCAAATCTACATTGGTATTTGCCTTTTTCTTTATTTGCATGTTTTATTTTCGAATCTATTATTTAAAAAACCCAAAAATATATTGCTGCACTTTTTTATTACTTATTTCATTTGATGTTTTATCGAGGTCTATTTATCCTATCTATCACAATTTTTATCACGTCAACTTGACAATATGTGGCGTTGTTACCCGTAGAGGGATTGACAACCCCTCATAAGCGTCGGGTTGCAAGTATTTGTTCTTTGTGTGCAGGTACCATTTACATAGTGTTGCTTGGTTCTCCTATTGGATTGATACCTTGGTTTCATAACCGAGCGAAATACCTACCATAGTTGCACTGCATCATCCCTTCCTCTTTGGGGAAATACTGACACAGTTTCAAGCAGCATCATGGTATACCCAATAGTTTCTTTAGGGTATCCTATGAAGACACACTTCTCTGCTTTGGGTTCGAGCTTATTAGGATGAAGCCTTTTGACATAAGCGTCGCATCCCCAAACTATAAGAAACGACATCTTAGGTTTCTTGCCAAACCATAGTTCATACGTTGTCGTCTCAACGGATTTAGATGATGCCCTATTTGACGTGTATGTGGTTGTCTCTAATGCATAAATCCAAAATGATAGCAGCAACTCGGTAAGAGACATCATAGAACCCACCATATCTAATAAAGTACAGTTATGACGTTCAGACAGACCATTACGCTGTGGTGTTGCAGGTGGCATGAGTTGTGAAACATTTCCACATTGTCTTAAATGAAGGCCAAACTCGTAACTCAAATATTCATCTTCGTGATCAGATCATAGAATCTTTATTTTCTTGTTACGATGATTCTCCACTTCATTATGAAATTCTTTGAACTTTTCAAATGTTTTAGACTTGTGTTTCATCAGTTAGATATACCCATACCTACTCAAATAATCTGTGAAGGTTAGAAAATAACGATACCCGTCGCGTGCTTCAACACTCATCGGACCGCATACATTAGTATGTATTATTTCCAGTAAGTCATTAGCTCTCTCCATTGTTTTGGAGAACGTAGTTTTAGTCATCTTACCCATTGTCGGTGTCAAAACCGGCGGATCTCGGGTAGGGGGTCCGATCTGTGCGTCTTAGGCTGATGGTAACAGGAAGCAAGGGACACAATGTTTACCCAGGTTCGGTCCCTCTCGATGGAGGTAAAACCCTACTTCCTGCTTGATTAATATTGATGATATGAGTAGTACAAGAGTAGATATACCACGAGATCGTAGAGGCTAAACCCTAGAAGCTAGCCTATGATGATTATGGTTGTGATTGGGATCGGCCTTCTAAGGACCAACCTCTCCGGTTTATATAGACACCTGAGAGGGCTAGGGTTTACATGGAGTCGGTTACAAGGAAGGAAACATAATATCCGGATCGCCAAGCTTGTCTTCCATGCAAAGGAGAGTCCCATCCAGACATGGGGCGGAGTCTTGAGTCTTGTATCTTCATGCTCCAAAAGTCCGGATGAAGCACATAGTGCGGCTGTATGGATACCCCCTAGTCCAGGACTCCCTTAGTAGCCCCTGAACCAGGCTTCAATGACGATGAGTCCGGCGCGCAGTCTTGTCCTCGGCATTGCAAGGCGGGTTCCTTCTCCGAATACTCCAAAGTAATTTATCGAACACCTAAACCGTGTCCGGATCTGCAAAATGATCTTCACATACCACCATAGAGAGAATGATATTTCACAAATGTAATCTGCTGACAACTTTTTAGACAACGCAACATGTCATTATGGTCGGGTCATTATTCGAACTGTTTTCCCACAACCAGCCATAGCACATATTGCGAGGCGGTTTTCTTGACACGTCTTGTCAAAACAAAGATCGTGTCCCCTTATCACAGGATTCTCATCAATACGGGTATGGGTAATCCCACCGCGCCATCAATCGTGGCGCTTGGGAAGTAAGCGATTCTCAACGGGCAAGTGGGGAGGCACACCGCTTTCGTCGCCTTTATAAAGGGATAAGGGCTCCCCATTTTCACCCACGCCTTCCTCCTCCTTAATTTGCTCATCCTTGCCTCCTCGAGCTCCAGCGCCCTAGTCCAAGTCTTCTCCGCACATCTAAACATGTCCGGAGTAGGAGGCAAGTGGGTGGCTTCCACCGTGAAGGAGAAGCATATCGCGAATCTTCGGGCGGCCGGATACTTGGCCGTAGACATAGCGCGCCGGCTACCGGACGACGGGCAGGTCATTCCAACCCCGGGACCCCACGAGAGGGTTGTGTTTCTCACCCACTTCGTCCGTGGACTGGGGTTTCCACTTCATCCCTTCGTCCGCGGGCTCATGTTCTACTACGGGCTAGATTTCCATGATCTAGCCCCAAACTTCGTCCTCAACATCTCGGCATTTATCATCGTATGCAAGGCCTTCCTCCGCATCAAGCCTCACTTCGGCTTGTGGCCACAAATCTTCTACATGAAGCCGAAGATCGTGAGCGGCCAGCAAGTGGAGTGCAGAGGGGCCATGGTGGGCAAGATGCCTAACATCACCTGGCTTGACGGCTCCTTCACGGAGACCGTGAAAGGGTGGCAATCGGGGTGGTTCTACATCACCGAGCCACGCGACGCCAACTGGGTGGCGGCCCCCGAATTCCGATCCAGAACCCCCATGCGGCTCACCTCCTGGGAAAGGAAGGGCCTGGCCTGGGGCGAACCTGCAGAGCTGACCAGACTCCAAAACTGCATCAAGAATATGAAGGACACGAACATCAAGCTTGTCAACGTGATCCAGGTCATGCTCGTTCGCCGGATTCTTCCGTGCCAAAGGCGGGTATTTAATCTGTGGGAGTTCGTCCCGGCCGAACACCAGACGCTTCAAAAGCTCTATGGCATGACGCACAAAGACGCATGGAAGGCACTGTTCAAGGCCTCCGAAGTACCTCCTCCCACATCCGAGGACCGTGGACTTCATGCCGCGCGGCCTCCTCGTCCGGTGAGTTTTCTGATTACCACCGGATTTAGTTCTTCCCAATATATTCATGAGGGAGTCTTAAGTATTTGTGTATATTTGATCAGGACTATGTGGAGATAGCGGAGAGGATTGACTGTCTGGCTCCGCTGCCAGAAGGTCCAGCCGATGCTCTCCTGCCGGAGATGCTAGTCCCGGCGCCCTACAAGGTGCCGGAAAAGAAGGCCCCGGGGGCCAGGAAGGGTCTCCGGCGTAAGGTCGCACCGGACGCCTCGTCCAAAGACGACGAGGCACACTCCTCCCCCGAAGGGGAGGAAGAAGAGGAAGGGGCCGCACCATCCGGAGAGGATGGGGGGCCTAAGAAGGCGGACTAGGGGGCCGGAAAAGGCCCCCGGCGCAAGGCCGTCATACCCTCATCGTCCGACGACGATGAGGCAGATTCCTCCCGCCGAGGCAGGGGGAAACAAGAAGAAACTCCGCCTCCCTGCACCGGGAAGGAGAAAAAGAGGAAAGCTGCCCCGGAGGGGGAGGCTGGGACGTCCAAGAAGGGAAAGGCGTCCCTTCCGGACTATTCCACCACGGCCGCCTATAGCGAGGAGGGGTGGCTGCCCAGGGGGAAGCCCCTAGTACGATCGTAACTATCCGCACTCTATTGTGATTTTTCTTCATAGTCCTGTTATAATGCCGAACATATATGCAGTCCGGCCAGGGTCCATCCCGCTGTATCGTCTTCGGATGGGTCCCTGAGCGATTCAACGATGAACTCGCTCTCGACGGCTACTACTCCTCAGCCTGCGGATGACACAGAGGTGTTGTCCCAAAGGCTCCCAGAGCGGGAGGAGGTGACTCTGGAGACGCCCCAAGGCGGAATTCCAGACGTCGTACCCACGGGGTTCAAGATCCCTGCGGATCGTGCTGATGAGAGCCACAGCAAGCAGGGATTTCAGCCGGATACTGTGCCGGAACCTTCAACGGTTCCGGATGCGGGCAGGCGGCCCCTCACTGGGGAGGATGAGCCGTCCGTGCCGATGAGTTCCGTTACGCCAGAGGCGTCAGATAGTCTGCTGGAAGCTCTTCGCGGCGCTTCCATGGATGAAGAGCACCGTACTCTTATGAGTGCGGTGATTCAGAAGGTTCTGTCTGCCAAGAGCGGACTAACCGAAGCCTACACCAGCCTCCTGATAGGCTTTGAGGTAAGTAATAAAGATGTGTGAAATTACCACCTGATAGGTAGTAGCCCCTGATGCTCTGTTTGGTGTTCGAAAAGAAAAGTCGAACAGAGGGTCAATTATAATCCGCAGGAGTCTAATAGTAAGTGTGCATGTGAATAAGCAGGCTGTGCTGCTTGCCACTGCTGTCCACACAGCCGAGGTCGCCGGACTAAAACGGGACCTGGAGCAGGCGTAGGGAGAGCTCGGCCTCATGAAGAGGCAGCTTGAAGATAAAAAAGGTGAGTAATATCCCGTTCGCATATAATGAAGGATAGACAAAATTGGTTATTGTAACGACAAAGCGTCGTGACTTTGTAATAGGGGCCACTACCGAAGTGGCGTCTCTAAAGAAGGCACTGTCCAAGGCTGAGGACAAGGGGGCCTTGGAGCGCAAGGAGCGCGAGAAGCAGGATGCTAGAGTGGGCGAGGTGCAGCAAGAGCCCCAGGAGCTCGGCAAGAAGTTCGAGTCCTTGGAGCATGATCTTAAGGTGAAAGAGATTGAGCTTGCGAAGGCGCTTGCAAGTGTGAAAGACGCCAAGGCCGAAGCCGAAAAGGCACAACAAGAAATCCAGGCGGCCAAGAAAATAGCGGCGGGTAAGACATTCTTTATGCAAAGCAAATATGTGGAGGAGGCGTTTCTTTTACTTACCCGAATTCGGAGCTCTCCAGGGGCATTCGCAGATCTGCCACGCAGCATGTCAGATGCCGCGGAGTTCTACCGTGCCAAGGAGGGGAGCTCGATAGAGAAGGTATTCTGGTCTCAGTATGCTGGGACCGAACACCCAATGCCTCTGAGTGACCAACTGAAGCAGTTGGTTGAACTCCATAGGGCAGCCAAAGTGGCTATGAAAGATTTCATATTCCGGATGTGGCCTGGTGAGCCTTTGCCCACTAGCTACTTCGGCATGATCAAGCGGATGGTGGATGCCTGTCCGTGACTTGAAGTTATCAAGCGATCCGTTTGCATTGAGGGTGCCCGCCAGGCCTTTGCCCGCGCGATGGTGCATTGGGGCAAGCTGGATGCGGAGAAGCTGGTGAAGGACGGGCCACCGGAGGGCAAGGCGCATCGCTATCCCGAGAAATATTACGATGGCGTTATGAAGGGCGCCCGTCTCGTGGCCGATGAATTTACCAAGGACACAATCCTTGGGTAATGTACCTCTGTCGTTGTTGTAATATAAAGACGAAGTTACTTGCGCTATGTAGCGCTGTTTGATTTAAAATATTACCTTCTGTGCGGCTGTTTATAGAATTCTGAAAGTAGGCCAGTCGTCGGCTTCCGCCCCCATGTAACTAGTACCAGGGTGTTCCAGGAAAAAACCCGGATACTCTTTATCCAAATTTTTAGTCCCTTAAGGAGGTATCCGGCGCAGCGAACAAGGCAATCGGACTATGCGGCTTTATAACTTTCACTTAGCCATAGAAGTCTACAATTTTAAATTTCGGTGAAGCCCCTAGAATTCAGAGGGCTGAATTGGGGCGCTATATACGCCTAAATCGGACGAGGCCGATTCCTTGCCTAAAGCGGAAAAAATCTTTAAGGATTTTAAGACCTCTCGAACAGCGACCAGCTCTTGTCGGCGTTCTGGGAACGGGGGTCCCCAGACTTGCCTGCCTGCGGCCCGCGGGCGTGGCTCAAAGGGGGGCCCAGCATGGCCCATCTTCATCAACACAAGCTCAAGACCCTCGCGAGGGGCCAAGCCTCGCGGGGCGGACGACAAGGAGCTTCCTCAGGCGCGGCCTCATCAGGCTGGCTCACGAGGAGGCGGAGAGTTCAAGGCGGGGTACCTCGCGAGGTGTCCATGACGCAAGCCATGACAACCAAGGGCGCCAGTCGGGCACCAACCCGCGCAGTGTCCTCCTTTCCTCTTTGGTGCAAAGGGAGCAAGCGCAGGCGAGAGCATCAAGCAAAGGCATCCATTTCGGTGCAACAAGACCAAGACCAGCCCAACGGCAGGAAGGAAGTCATTGTGGAGCCCAAGCAGGCGTCACCACCAGAGCCTTTGACAGGCGAGGACCAACTTTAGTCAGGATAAGTGTACCCGATGTTCCCCTTCAAAATGGCCAATTGTTGGCGCCCTTCCCGCTCAATATTTGGGAAGAGGCCCATGGCCTTTGCCTATAAATAGGACTAGCTACCCGCAGGGTAGAGGCATCGAGAATCCTCACCAGAAAACCAGTAGAGAGAGCGACTGAACTCCTCCTAGCAGTTCATCGCACCAGCCAAGAACAGACCCTCGCGAGGCTGTTCTTCCTTGTATTGTTCATCATCAGCCCAAGAGGCAATCCACCACACCACACTGGAGTAGGGTATTACACCGCGATGGTGGCCTGAACCAATATAAACTCTGTGTCTCTTGTGCTGTTCCTTCCGTAGTTTAGATCCTGGCGAGTCGGCGAGGTGCAGGTAGGTAGAGGACGAAATCTCCGCACGCACCCCAGTGTTTGAACCTTAAGGGTGTGCCGGAACCCTAAATCCGACATTTGGCGCGCCAGGTAGGGGTGCGCCGGAATTCGTCTTCCGTCGCCCTGTTCTTCTCCGACCATCGCATCCATGTCTGATGCTCGTCGGACCCGCGCCGAGCGCCGAGCCGCCCTTGCTTCCCGCGTCGCCCAGACGGCTCCCATCGGCGGGCGCCCTCGTCGTTCCCCGTCGCCTGCCATCAACGCCGCCACCGGCCCGGCAGGAAACGAGCAGCAAGCATCGTCTCAGCATCCCTCCATGAGGCAAGACGGCCGCACTGCTACACCCTCGCTCACCCCATCTGGTTCTTCGTCTCGCGCGTTCCGCGCACCCATGGAGGCTCGGGCTGCGCTCATCGCGGCAAACGAGCTCCTGCACTACCGTCCCGTCGACGACGTCTATGAAGAATGGCTCGACCGCGTCGCCGAGCTCGTCCGTGCCGCAGGGGGCTCTCCTGCGCCACCCGTCCTGCTGCACCGCACCCCGCTCTGCGTGGGCGACGAAGCTCCGGGGGCGCCTCAGCCGCCTCCCCCTCAAAAGGCGCCCTGGCCCCAAGGCGCGTGGCCCCTGGGCGGAACCCATTCCGTCAGGCGCTAGCGCGGTAAGAGCAGAGCTGCCAAGAAGTCCCTCGCCCGCGAGAATCCGCCCGAGCGCTCCCTGCTCCGGCTCGTCGCGACCACGCTCCTGCCCCAGCACGTCAAGACCCCGCGCTGCTGCCAGCTGCAGTGCATGGGGACCCGCAGGACCAAGCTCTTAGTCACCCAAGGCCTCCCGTGGCCATGGTGGGCTGCCGCGCCTTCACCACCGAGCTGCGCATCGTCGCGTGGCCCGGCAAGTTCAAGCCAGACCTGCCTCCTCGCTACGACGGTACGACTGACCCTGCAGAGTTCCTCCAGCTCTACGAGCTGGGCATCGAGGCTGCCAACAGAGATGAGAAGGTCATGGCGAACTGGTTTCCCATGGCGCTCAAGGACGCGGCCTGCACCTGGCTCCTGAACCTGGCTCCAGGCACGATCTCCTCCTGGGACAAGATGCGCACCCGCTTCATCGCCAACTTCCAGGGTACACGCGACCGGCCACCCGCAGTGAGCAACATGCGCCGTATCAAGCAACAACCAGGGGAAACCCTGCAGAAGTACATCCAGCGCTTCAACAACGCACGCCTCAAGATCCCCAAGGTGACCGAGGAGGCCATCATCTCAGCCTTCTCCGATGGCGTGCGCGATGTCAAGATGAAGGAGGAGCTGGCGATGCATGAAGACCTATGCACTTCCTTGGAGCTGTTCAACTTGGCGACCAAGTGCGCCAGGGCTGAGGAAGGGCGTCTCTCCCTCCTCGAGCTGCCTGCCGCAGACCCAGAAGAGAAGAAACCCAAGGCCAAGGATGTGAAGCGCAAGGGGGCTGCCGTGCTCGCGGCAGAACCAGACACCAAGCGGGGCAAAGATCAGCCCGAATCTTCCAAGGGCAGACGGTACTGCGTGTACCACGACCTCCACACCCAGAACACCAATGAATGCCAAGAGCTCCGAGCCATGGGTGAAGGAATGGTTGACCGACGTCCCGACCGCAGCGACCGGGGCTACGGTCGAGGAGGAGGAAGGAACGCAGGACGCTGGGAAGACCGCGGCCCTCGCCAAGGGTGGCATGACCAACCTCGCAAGGATCGCTGGCAGGACCCGCCTCGCGAGGGAGCCTGGAGGGATCAGCCTCGCGAGGACCGCCCGCAAGGGAACGCAGGCCTCCCTCCACTGCCGCCGCAGCCAAGGAGAAATGAGGACCGTCATCAGGATGAGGGGGCTGGGGGCTTCCAGGAGCCACGTGCAATCGCCTGCATCCTGGGCGGAGCTCAAGCCCCAGCCTCTCAATGCATCTTCAAGAAGTTCGCCCGCGAAGTAAATGCAGTCCTCCCCAAGCTCGAGGCCACGCGCCCTCTCAGGTGGTCGGCGTGCACCATCACATTCAGCTTAGCAGATCAGCTCAAGTGCGCGGCCACCGCCGGAGTCCTCCCAATGCTCTGTTCCCCAATCATCAGCAACGTGCTAGTCACCAGGACCCTCATCGACGGCGGGGCAGCGCTCAACGTCATGTCCGTGGAAACATTCAACAATCTCTAGGTGCCCTACAATCAGCTTCAGCCAACCAAGCCTTTCTCCGAAGTCACCGATGGCTCCACGGTCCCGATTGGGCAGGTCCGCCTCCCTGTCACCTTCGGGGCACGCGACAACTACCGCACCGAGCTCATCGACTTCGACGTCGCCCACATTCGCCTGCCATACAACACCATCCTCGAGTACCCAGCGCTGGCCAAGTTCATGGCAGTAACCCACCGCGGCTACAACGTCCTCAAGATGCCAGGGAGTGGCGGAGTCATCACGGTGCCCTGCGAAGAGAAAGACGCGGTGTGCTCCCTGGAACGAGCCTTTCAGGCTGCATCACTGGAAGACCCGGATCGCGGAAGCAGGAGGCTTCCCGAGACCGCCCCCAAGAAGAAGAAGACATCGTCCGGCCCGACCCCTTAGGAGGAAGGCCCCTCAGGGCCCGCGCCTGCCCAAGGGGAACCTCCTTCCATCACATAGGAAAGCGCGCCTGGCGCCCTCCTGAGGCAGGGCTCGGGGGCTCTCCCCTGGAGGGCCGCCGACCTCGCCAAGGTCACGAGGGAGGCGCTTGGGCACCACTTGGAGGCGTGTTTCGAAGCACGTTTCCCTCAAGAAGGAGCAAGGCAAGGAGGGCCAAACCCTCAGGAGTTCATCAGCAAGGCCATTCAGGAGCTACAGGAGTCAAGAGTCATGAGAGGCAGCCGCCGCTTACCCGCTGTGGCCCCCATCCAGGCGAGGATGGTGGGCTGCGCGTCTGCATCGACATACCAGGGCTCAACCAAGCCGCCTGTCAGGAGCGCCTCTGGCCCTCGCAAGTGGGGCGCTGCGAAGGTCCACCCCATAGCTACGTTCGCATGCCTTATGGCTTGCCGAACGCGGCTGCCAGGTACCAGCGCCTCATGAGGGGCATCCTGGAGGCTCAAGAGGTCAGGCGTTCCGCAGCCCTGGCGGAGATGGAGATGGCCCGCGAGGAGCCACCAGCGCCTCCGGAGCCTCCCGAGGCCCCAGGGCCTGGGGACTCATGAGGATCGGCTCCCGCAGCCCACCGAGTCTGCTACACCAACCCCCTTCGTCATTAATACTATCAGGTGACATCTTTCAAGTTTCATTTCCAGCTGGGAGCACCCTCAGGGCTGCATTATTCCCAGGCCGCTTGAGTCCGTCCCTGCGGCGTGTATCCCTTTTGCTCGTGTTTTCTTAGCTTACTTTGTTGGGGGCGCCCCTCGGGCCGCATCATCCCCAAGTCGCTCGGGTCAGACCCAGCGGCGTGTACCCCTTTTGCATTTATCTTTGGGCCATGCATTCGACCCATCATGCTTGTTATTTGGTGCCTATCCGTGGCACCTTTTCTTCCTTGATGTCGGCAGCTTGCGCGTTAAAGGGGGGGTACCTGAGCATCGCGACTCAGGGCTCCTACTGGCTCTCCAGCCCTCACCCTCTGGCCTTGTCCACGGCATCGCGACCTTGCATATCAGCGACGGCTGAGACCAGCTCGAGGGCTGGGACCCAAGGACGTAGAGTTTCGACATCTAACCAAGCTTGCGCGTTAAAGGGGGGGTACCTGAGCATCGGGACTCAGGGCTCCTACCGGCTCTCCAGCCCTCACCCTCTGGCCTTGTCCACGGCATCGCGACCTAGCATACCAGCGACGGCTGAGACCAGCTCGAGGGCCGGGACCCAAGGACGTAGAGCTTCGGCATCTAACCAAATTTGCAGGAACACACCCCAAGATAAGGCCCAGTGCCAGGCGCAACCCGCCTTGAGGTAGGGCCCCGTGAGTCCCGTGCTGGCTCACGGGTGCCCAGATACACCTCGTCAGGCCCTACCGTGCCAGCCACGTGTCAGGGCGGGGCTGTACACGCCCCGGGGGCTCCTCCCGGAGGGGAGCCCCCTCCCACGCACCAGTGGAAGCACCATGCTCCGCGCTGGCTGACGACACTGCCGAGGAGCGGCTATGCCCGTACACATACGAAAGCGCTATGCTCCGCACTGGTGATAAACAACTGAGGGTGGCCCCCGGGCCGCATCAACCTCAGGGAGCCCAGAGCTCAGTGTCTAGTCTCATCGCAACGCCTCCCCTCGGGAGTGCCGCGTGAGGGGGATGGGCACGGGGGCTGCGCCTGGGTCACGCCCAGACGCACGCCACCTAGCCAGGCCCCCCGGGCCTGGTTCGCCGCGCGTCCCTCCCCGAGTGGAGCCAAGGTACGAAGGCCGTTTGAGCGTCAAGGGGGACTCCTGAGCATCGCTACTCAGGAGCCTAACTGGTCACGTAGCCCCTCACTCCTTAGTTCCGAAAGGCTAACGGCGGTTGAGGTATGCACGGGGCCGGGCTCTGCAGACGTAGAACGGTAGATCCACCCACATCTCACCTCCCTAAGGAGTCACCCCCACATCTCACCTCCCTACTTGCTGTTCGAGCGCCATGGGGGACTCCTGAGCATCACGACTCAGCAGCCTAACTTGTCATGTAGCCCCTCACTCCTTGGTCCCATCCTGGTTTCCGGTCGGGGCTAACGGTGGCTGAGGTATGCACGGGGCTGGGCTCTGCCGGCGTAGAACATAGGCAAGTAGGAAGGAATAGCGCAAATTTCAAGGAATTCAAAAGCAAATATTACAGTCCATACTGTTATCACAACACCAAATGTAAGTTTTAACGCCTCCCCGAGGCATGGTACATGTGCAGGAATTAAAAGCAGGACGGGAGCCGCGACGGAGTCACTTGCCGGCGGTGGAGCTGCGCGGAGCGGGTTCGCCTTGTGGAGCTGCAGGGCCGGCAGCACCCCGCTTCGGCTTGGTGCTGAAGGCCCGGAACTTCCCCAGCAGAGCCTCGCGACCTTTCACGGCCTCAGCAGCGGCAGCGGCAAGCTCGTCTCTCGCTGGCTCCAGTAGGCTGTCGAGGTCGACGTTGGGGTCGCGAAGATAGATGTGGGTAAGGACCCGTGTCAGCGCTGCAGAAGACAAGACGCGCGCCTCGGCCTCAGTCGTAGGGCCAAGGCCAAGGGTGACATCTTCAAGAGCACGAACCAGGAAGGGAAGCAGCTTGGCGGGGCCGTCCTCGGCGCCGGCCAACGGGCTCTCCAGGCCGCTGTCATAAAGCATCTTCAGCGAGGTGCGAGCCTTCTCCTCCATCTCCGCGAAGGCCACGCGATCCTCGGCAAGAACCCGTGCCTTGCTGTCCAGCTCGATCTTCTTCGCCTCCAACTCTTGCTCCAGCGTGCCCAGGCGGTCACGGCACTTCTTGAGCTTGGCTTCCCGGTCCTTGATGGCCGCCTCGCGAGCCTTCATGCTTTCCTCCTGCTCTTGGCGAAGGCAGGTCTCCTCGGCGAGCTGGTCCTGCAGGCCCTGCAGCTTGCTCTCCAGCGCACTGCAGTGACCTAGGACATTAGCCACCTCCCCCAAGGCGGCGTTGCGAGCAGCCTTCGCCCCAAGGACGGCCTGCTTCTCCTCATCGCAAGCCGTCGAGGCCTGGACCAGCGCCGCCCGAATCTAAGCGTCGGAGCGAATCCAGCCAGAAGCCAGCTCCAGATGCCCGGCCACTAAACGAGGGTCGCGCCCAGAAGATCCTGCCACAGACGGTCCAATTCGGCAGCAGCACAATCCAGAACAGTAGGAGGAGTCGGGGAAACAGCAGTCGATGGAGTAGGAGGAGAAGACGGCAGCGTGACCAGAGTATCGTGAGGTGGAGCCTGTTGCGCCCCAACGGCTGTGGTGGCGGCATCAGGCAAGGACACCTCGGGAGTCGCTTGGGCCATGGGGGCTAAGCTCGCCCCAGTCGGCTCATCCAGGCCTCGCGAGGACGCCCGGGCAGGAGAGGCTCGTGCGTCATGGTCATCTTCTTTCGCGGGCAGAGGCGCTGCCCCGGAGGAAACCTCAGGAGCTCCCTTCGACTTCCTTGCCGCAGGCGCCAGCCTAGCCGGGAGATACAGACGTCAAGCCTCAGCAACAAAACAAGAAATGACACAGGAATCAAGCACTTACAGGTCGTCGCTCGCGAGCTCGAGCAGCCTCCGGCCGTACTTGAAGCCCGAGAGTCGGCTGCAAGGATCAGCCTCAAGGAGCTCGGGAGCAGGAGGTGCGTCTGCGGATCGCCTCGGGGCCGGGGCAGACCCGCGGGGGATCATCCCGGTCCTGTCCTTCTTCAGGACCGGGGGCAGGCTCCTGCCGCCCTGCTCGTCATCATCCTCGTCGTCATCACTCAGAGAGAGGCGGAGAGCGCGGGACCTGCGCCGAAGGGGGGGAGCCCTCGACTCTCCGTCAGTCGCCTCGGAGTTAGGCCCTTTTTCCCGCTCCCCTTCTTCCTTCTCTTCGCTGGAGTCGCCGGAGGACACATCCACTGGGTCCTCGGGAGCCTCCGCAGGCACATGCCTGTCCCCATTGAAGACAAGCATGGACTCCACCACCCGCTCCCAGTCCTCGCGGAGGAACAGGGGCGTAGGAGCGCCCTCCAACCTCGCCACGTCGCCCCCGACCAAAGACTGGAGGACCGCAGCCAGATCCTCGTCGGCCAAGACCGCGGGCCTCGGGTGGGGCCTCCACATCGGAAGTGGGTACTGACGAAGCGGAGCCAGCTGGTGCTCCAGGAACTCCCTCAGCAGCGATGCGCCAGTCAGCTTCGCCGCCACCATGCTGGCCGACCTCAGATCCGCATCCATCTTCTCCAACACCAGCCTCATGCGGGGATCCACAAGATCCACTCGAGACCAGTCGTCGGAGCTCGAGGGGTGCCCTGTGGGCAAGATCAGCCGAGGGTGGATGCGACCGACATCTACCAAGACCCACTTGCTCCTGAAGCCCTCAATCCTCTTCCCGGGGTTTGAAATGGCGATGGAGGTACCGTACACGACGAAGCTCGCGCACGTAGAGACGGGACCTCGAGAGGTCCGGAGGGAAAAGTAGTGACGCAGCAAGGCCACTGAGGGCTTCACCCCTACGTGAGCCTCGCAATAGTAGGCGAAGATTGCCAGAAGAAGGACAGAGTTGGGGTGGACATGCAGAGCTTGAAGCTTATAATGGCAGAGGACAGAGAAGAAGAACTCAGAAAAGGGAGGCACCAGACCAGCAACAATGGTGCTCACAAAGAACAGATAGAAGGTGCTCCCTTGGCCCTCAGGGAGGGCAGAGCCGGCCATGAACACCTTCGCCCCGTCGATGCCCTGCGCCGCCGCCATCTGGCGCACCCCGGCAAGGCTCGCCTCCAACACGTTCGGCGAGTCCAAGGCGGACGAATACCAAGCTCCGGCCGGGGCCTGGCGAGGCGCCATGTCTTGCTAGGGCGCGCAGACGGAGTAGATCTGAAAATTTCGGAGGCAGGAAGGAGAGGCGCAACAAAGGGGATCTGAGCAGCAACCGGAGAAAGCAAAGGAGGCAAAGCCTAGACATATGCCGCTCCTTTATCAACTCGCGCGGTTGCTTAGGCGCCCACGTCCAATCAACCGCCATGCGGTGCCCAAGGCCACAGGCTGTTAGGGCCCGTGGCGCTTCACACTTGCCCTTTCGCCTCTCCGCTCGGCCAAGTCCGGGCGCGCCTTGGGCCCGGGGGCTACTGTCGGTGTTCTGGGAACGGGGGTCCCCAGACTTGCCTGCCTGCGGCCTGCGGCGTGGCTCAAAGGGGGGCCCAGCACGACCCATCTTCATCAACACAAGCTCAAGACCCTCGCGAGGGGCCAAGCCTCGCGGGGCGGACGACAAGGAGCTTCCTCAGGCGCGGCCTCATCAGGCTGGCTCACGAGGAGGCGGAGAGTTCAAGGCGGGGTACCTCGCGAGGTGTCCATGACGCAAGCCATGATGACCAAGGGCGTCAGTCGGGCGCCAGCCCGCGCATTGTCCTCCTTTCCTCTTTGGTGCAAAGGGAGCAAGTGCAGGCGAGAGCATCAAGCAAAGGCATCCATTTCGGTGCAACAAGACCAAGACCAGCCCAATGGCAGGAAGGAAGTCATTGTGGAGCCCAAGTAGGCGTCACCACCAGAGCCTTTGACAGGCGAGGACCAACTTTAGTCAGGATAACTGTACCCGATGTTCCCCTTCAAAATGGCCAATTGTTGGTGCCCTTCCCGCTCAATATTTGGGAAGAGGCCCAGGGCCTTTGCCTATAAATAGTACTAGCCACCCCTAGGGTAGAGGCATCGAGAATCCTCACCAGAAAACCAGTAGAGAGAGCGACTGAACTCCTCCTAGCAGTTCATCGCACCAGCCAAGAACAGACCCTCGCGAGGCTGTTCTTCCTTGTATTGTTCATCATCAGCCCAAGAGGCAATCCACCACACCACACACTGGAGTAGGGTATTACACCGCGATGGTGGCCCGAACCAGTATAAACTCTGTGTCTCTTGTGCTGTTCCTTCCGTAGTTTAGACCCTGGTGAGTCGGCGTGGTGCAGGTAGGTAGAGGACGAAATCTCCGCGTGCACCCCAGTGTTCGAACCTTAAGGGTCTACCGGAACCCTAAATCCGACAGCTCTCGCTGCATCATGCCGGTCAGTTCTCGGCTTTCTCTACTGAGATGCTTGTCCGGAAGAACTGGGACACAATCGCAGTAGTTCTCCCTGCGCTACCTTAGCCGATATAACGGAACGTAAGGTACCAAAACAAGGGAGCCGGGCAAACCCAACTATTGACCCAAGACGTGATTCGGAGCTGATGCATATAGTGCTATAAGTTCGGGGTGCCGCACTGTTGAAAGTGTTCGGACTTGTTTTGCCGTATCTTGAGGCGCCATAGGAAGCCCCTGGCAAACTGATTGTACCAAGGTGTATGGATGCAATATTAAATAAATATTTGCAAGAAAAATGCGCAAATAGGAATAATAAGCTGACGCTATATATTATCTCCCATTGATGAATAATACATTTAAGCGTATGTTTACAATGGTTGCGTTTAAGCAGAAGTAAATAGGACTATTTAACATGTCCTATCCAAGGGCAGGCTGCATGTAGGTATATAAAACAGGTATAACGATCATGAACATATTCCACCTGGGTATATCCTTTTGTGTGCAAAGCCTGTTGCCTCCTTGGTCTTCTCTCCTGTGTAAGTCCGACATCCGTCTCTTCTGAAGAGGCTGCACCAAAGCAGTGTCCTGAAAGATAAAAAGGGAGGGTTATGAAGGTATGTTGCGGTTGTACCGCACTGTTGACTGCTGCGCCTCCGCCTATGCCCATGGTATTTTGAGTGCGTAATTGTGTACGCGTGGCACGAATGCTGCTTTGATGGGGCTTGAGCGGAGGCGGGACTACTAGTCGCGCTCTTGGCGTGCCTGGTGATCCTGTTGTGGGGTGCCCCTGACTCGCTTGATGGTGCTCGAGGTTGTCGTCGCCGGATTGGTGGTTTGTCGGAGGAGGCCGCATTGTACTTCTGCCGCGAGGGCAGCCGTATGCTCTTCTGTTCAGAGAGAGCGGTCCATGTTTCCGTTGACTGTTATGACCCTGCGCGGTCCTGGCATCTTGAGCTTGAGGTATGCATAGCGTGGTACCGCATTGAATCTAGCGAATGCGGTTCATCCAAGCAGTGCGTGGTAACCACTACGGAAAGGGACGATATCGAAGATTAACTCTTGCTTTGGAAGTTATCCGGAGATCCGAAGACCACTTCCAATGTTATAGAGCCCGTGCAACGGGCCTCTACTCCAGGAATTACACATTTAAAGGTGATTTTGGTTGGCTTGATCCTTGAAGGGTCCATGCACATTTTTCGCACTGTGGTCCTGATAAAGCAGGTTCAGGCTGCTGCCGCCATTCATAAGGACTCGCGTGAGGTGGAATCCGTTGATGATTGGGTCTAGGACCAATGCGGCCGAGCCGCCGTGCCGGATGCTGGTAGGGTGATCCCTACGATCAAAGGTGATCAGAAAAGCTGACCATGGGTTGAATTTGGGGGCGACTGGCTCCATCGCATAGACGTCCCATAGTGCTCGCTTCCGTTCCTGCTTGGGAATGTGGGTGGCGTAGATCATGTTGACTGTTTTCACCTGGGGAGGAAATTTCTTCTCTCCTCCCGTGTTCGGACGCCGGGGCTCCTCGTCATCGTCGCTGTGCAGCCCCTTGTCCTTGTTTTTGGCATTTATTTTACCGGCCCGTTTGAACACCCAACAGTCTCTATTGGTGTGGTTGGCTGGCTTGTCCGGGGTGCCGTGAATTTCGCACGAGCGTTCAAGTATGCGGTCCAGACTGGAGGGTCCCTGATTGTTTCTTTTGAACGGCTTCTTCCGCTGACCAGATTTGGATCCGCTGAATCCGGCGTTGACTACCGTGTCTTCAGTGTTGTCACCGTTGTTCCTTTGCTTATGTCTGTTGCGCCGTGGCTTGCCGTTGTTGTCACAGACATCCGAAGTGCCCAAATGTGGCGTAGTGCTGCTACGAGCCAACCAGCTGTCCTCGCCCACGCAAAAGCGGGTCATTAGTGTCGTGAGAGCTGCCATGGACTTGGGTTTTTCCTGGCCGAGGTGTCGGGCGAGCCACTCATCACGGATATTATGCTTAAAAGCCGCCAGGGCTTCGGCGTCTGGACAGTCGACTATTTGGTTCTTTTTAGTTAGGAACCAAGTCCAGAATTTCCTGGCTGACTCTCCGGGCTGTTGAGTAATGTGGCTCAAATCATCGGCGTCCGGTGGTCGCACGTATGTTCCCTGGAAGTTGTCGAGAAACGCGTCTTCCAGGTTTTCCCAACTGCCAATGGAATTTGCGGGCAGGCTATTTAGCCAGTGTCGGGCGGGTCCTTTGAGCTTAAGGGGAAGATACTTGATGGCGTGTAGATCATCTCCACGGGCCATGTGAATGTGGAGAAAGAAATCTTCGATCCATACTGCGGGGTCTGTTGTGCCATCGTATGATTCGATGTTTATGGGTTTGAACCCTTCTGGGAATTCATGATCCATCACTTCGTTAGTGAAGCAGAGGGGGTGCATGGCGCCTCTGTGCTGAGCTATGTGGCTACGCAGTTCGAATTGGTCTGGGTGGCTATGTTCGGCCCGGCCGGACTTGTTGATAGTGTATCCGCGTGACGGTCATCGTCGCGTGCTGGGGCGCGCCCCCGCGATCCATAGATCGATCTTGACTGTCCTGCTTTGTTTTCCAGTATATCTTGCAGGTCTTGCCTATTGCCCCGGGCCGTAGTGTATTGGCATGGGGGTGCGGGCTGGTATTCAGGCTGATATGCCATTTTATCCCGGCCACGGGGTGGCCGGTCAGCCATGTGGCGCTAGAGTCCGTATTCCTCAGCTGCCAGGACTTCAGTCCATCTATCTGTGAGCAGGTCTTGATCAGCTTGGAGTTGCTGCTGCTTCTTTTTCAGGCTCCTTGCAGTGGCCATAAGCCGGCGCTTGAAGCGCTCCTGCTCCACGGGATCCTCAGGCACGCTGAACTCGTCGTCGCCGAGGCTAATCTCGTCTTCGGAGGGGGGGGGGCATGTAGTTGTCCTCCTCTGGATATCCGTCCATCGCCTATTCGTCTGGGCTGACCTACCCGTCTTCCTGCTCGGCCTGCTCGAAGGCAGGCTGATCAGGGTTGTATTCCTCTTCGGCACCATCTGGATTGTTTTTGTCTCCTAGGCTGGTATTGCTATGGTGGGGCTTGGAGCGGCGTCGACGACGCCCATGCTTTGCTTTTCTCCCCAAGAGGTTATCCTCCGTTGCCTCATCGCCATTGGTTTCCTTTGGAGTGTCCACCACATATATATCATATGAGGAGGTGGCTGTCCACCGCCCAGTGAGCGGTGGTTCCTATTCTTCTCCTGCATCATCGTCCATACCGTCGATGTCTTCGGAGTCGAAGTCAGGCACGTCGGTTAGATCATCGACCGTGGCAATGAAGTGGGTGGTGGGTGGGCAACGAATTCCTTCGCCGTCTGCTTCCCACTTGAGCCGGACATAGTTCGGCCAAGAGCCTCTTGACAAAGAGAGAAACTTTAACGAGTTCATCATGTTGCCAAAGGGCGAGTGCTGGAAGATATCCGCAGTGGTAAACTCCATTACTGGAGCCCAACTAGGCTCAGCAGGCTTGGGAGCGCGCGGTTTGGAACCTACAACCGGATACGAGTCTGGGGGTCCGGAGTCACAGGCTTCCTTAGAGGTGAGGCCTGTGTTTGGCTCTACCGCCGATCAGTGTGCGGCCTGTGGGGCGGGGTCCATCCACCCGTCCTTGGGCCATGCAGTCTGCTCCGGATTTAGGTCCGGGGCTACTGCAGGGGTGATATCCCGAGCATTGTTCGACAACAGGTCTAAGCCGTGCTCGTCGTGACTATCCGGCGCTCCTGGCAGAGGCCCGATTCCGTCGAAGATCAAGTCTCCACGGATATCGGCTGTGTAGTTCACGTTTCCGAACCTAACTTGGTGGCCAGGGGCATAGCTGTCGATCTGCTCCATTTAGCCAAGCGAATTGGCCCGCAGTGCAAAGCCGCCGAACACGAAGATCTGTCCGGGGAGAAAAGTCTCACCCTAGACCGTGTTGTTGACGATTGAAGGAGCCATCAAGCCTTGCAACGACGACACAGAGGAACTCTCAATGAAAGCACCAATGTTGGTGTCAAAACCGGCGGATCTCGGGTAGGGGGTCCCGATCTATGCGTCTTAGGCTGATGGTAACAGGAAGCAAGGGACACAATGTTTACCCAGGTTCGGGCCCTCTCGATGGAGGTAAAACCCTACTTCCTGCTTGATTAATATTGATCATATGAGTAGTACAAGAGTAGATCTACCACGAGATCATAGAGGCTAAACCCTAGAAGCTAGCCTATGATGATTATGATTGTGATTGGGATCGGCCTTCTAAGGACCAACCTCTCAGGTTTATATAGACATCGGAGAGGGCTAGGGTTTACATGGAGTCGGTTACAAGGAAGGAAACATAATATCCGGATCGCCAAGCTTGTCTTCCACGCAAAGGAGAGTCCCATCCAGACACGGGATGGAGTCTTGAGTCTTGTATCTTCACGCTCCAATAGTCCGGACGAAGCATATAGTCCGGCTATCCGGATACCCCCTAATCCAGGACTCCCTCACCCATGAGGCATGGTTCGCAAGTATCAAATGATTCATAATCAAGTGATTCCAAAAGTCCATCCGCATGGAGTTTCTTCATGCGTTTTGATTTAAATAGCAGTGCCACAAGTATGTTGCACTATCAATATCAACTTTGCATCTTTTGGCATCAATATTATGAATATGTGTATTACTACGATCGAGATTCAACAAGAATAGACCCTTTATAAAGGGTGCATGACCATAAAAGATGTTACTCATATAAATAGAACAACCATTATTCTCTGACTTAAATGAATAACTGTCTCGCCATAAAAAAAGATCCGAATATAATGTTCGTGCTCAACACTGGCACCAAATAACAGTTATTGAGGTCTAAAACTAATTGCGAAGGTAGATGTAGAGGTAGCGTGCCGACGGCGGTCACATCCACCTTGGAACCATTTCCGACGCGCATCGTCACCTCGTCCTTAGCCAATCTTCGCTTGTTCCACAACTCCTGCTTTGAGTTACAAATATGAGCAACAGAACCAATACCAAATACCCAGGCGCTACTACGAGCATTAGTAAGGAACACATCAATAACATGTATACCAAATAAATCTTTGTTCACCTTTGCCATCCTTCTTATCTGCCAAGTACTTGGGGCAGTTCCGCTTCTAGTGACCATTTCCCTTGCAATAGAAGCACTCAGTTTTTGGCTTGGGTCCAGCTTTGGGCTTCTTCCCGGGAGCGGCAACTTGCTTGCCGGTCTTCTTGAAGTTCCCTTTCTTTCCCTTGCACTTTTTCTTGAAACTGGTGGTCTTGTTAACCATCAACACTTGATGCTCTTTCTTGATTTCTACCTCCGTTGATTTCAGCATTGCGAAGAGCTCGGGAATTTATTTCGTCATCCATTGCATATTATAGTTCATCACAAAGCCTTTGTAGCTTGGTGGCAGTGACTGAAAAACTCTATCAATAACACTCCCAACTGGAAGATCAATTCCTAGATGAGTCTAGTGGTTATGGTACCCAAACATTCTGAGTATGTGTTCACTGACAGAACTGTTATCCTCCATCTTACAGCTAAAGAATATGTTGGAGACTTCATATCTCTCAACCTGGCCATTAGCTTGAAATATCAACTTCAGCTCTTGGAACATCTCATATGCTCTGTGGTGTTCAAAACGTTTTGAAGTCCCGGTTCCAAGACGTAAAGCATGGCACAATGAACTATTGAGTAGTCATCACATCGAGCCTGCCATACATTCATAACGTATGCATCAGCTCCTGCAGCAGGTCTATCACCTAGTTGTGCATCAAGGACATAATTCTTCTGTGCAGCAATGAGGATAATCCTCAAGTTACGGACCCAGTCCGTGTAGTTGCTACCATCATATTTCAACTTAGCTTTCTCTAGGAACACATTAAAATTCAAGGGAACGGTAGCACGAGCCATTGATCTACGACATAGATTTGCAAAGACTATTAGGACTAAGTTCATGATAAATTTTAGTTCAAATAATCAAATTACTAATGAACTCCCACTTAAATCAACATCCCTCAAGTTGTCTAAGTGATACATGATCCAAATCAACTAACCCATGTCCGATCATCACGTGAGATGGGGTAGTCTTCAACGGTGAACATCTCCATGTTGATCATATCTACTATATGACTCATGTTCGACCTTTCGATCTCCAGTGTTCCGAGACCATGTATATACATGCTAGGATCGTCAAGTTTAACCCAAGTATTATGCATGTGCAAAACTGGCCTACACCCATTGTATGTTTACGTAGAGTCTATCACACCAGTATCATCACAAGGTGGTTCAAAACGACGAAATTTAGCAACAATGCATACTCGGGGAGAACACTTATATCTTGAAATTAAGTGAAGGGATCATCTTATAATGTTACCGCCGTTCTAAGCAAAATAATATGCATAAAGGATAAACATCACATGCAATAAAATATGTGACATGATATGGCCATCACCATCTTGTGCTTTTGATCTCCATCTCCAAAGCAATGGCATGATCTCCATCGTCACCTGTGCGACACCTTGATCTCCATCGTTGTGTCGGGGTCGTGTTGCCAACTATTGCTTCTATAACTATTGCTAACGCATAACAATAAAGTAGAGCAATTACATGGCGCTTAGTGATTGACACGCAGGTCATATAATAATTAATGAGAACCCTAAGGCTCCTGCCGATTGTCATACTCATCGACACGCAAGTCGTGAATGAAGGAAATATGCCGTAGAGGCAATAATAAAGTTATTATTTTATATTTCCTTCTATCATGATATTTTTTTATTATTTATGCTAGAATTGTATTAACCGGAAACTTAATACATGTGTGGATACATAGACAAAATACTGTGTCCCTAGTAAGCCTCTACTAGACTAGCTAGCTCGTTGATCAAAGATGGTTAAGTTTCCTAACCATAGACATGTGTTGTCATTTGATAAATGGGATCACATCATTAGGAGAATGATGTGATGGACAAGACCCATTCGTTAGCTTAGCATTATGATCATTCAGTTTTATTGCTATTGCTTTCTTCATGTTAAATACATATTCCTCCGATTATGAGATTATGCAACTCCCGGATACCGGAGGAATGCCTTGTGTGCTATCAAACGTCACAATGTAACTGGGTGATTATAAAGATGCTCTACAGGTATCTCCGAAGGTGTTTGTTGGGTTGGCATAGATCGAGATTAGGATTTGTCACTCCGAGTATTGGAGAGGTATCTCTGGGCCCTCTCGGTAATACACATCATAAGAAGCCTTGCAAGCAAAGTGACTAATGAGTTAGTTGCAGGATGATGTATTACAGAACGAGTAAAGATACTTGCCGGTAACAAAATTGAACTAGGTATGAAGATACCGACGATCGAATCTCGGGCAAGTAACATACCGATGGACAAAGGGAATAACATATGTTGTCAGAATGGTTCGACTGATAAATATCTTCGTAGAATATGTGGGAGCAAATATGAGCATCTAGGTTCCGCTATTGGTTATTGACCGGAGAGGTGTCTCAGTCATGTTTACATAGTTCTCGAACCCGTAGGGTCCGCACGCTTAACGTTTGATGACGATATTGTATTATATGAGTTATGTGATTTGGTGACTGGATGTTGTTCGGAGTCCGAGATGAGATCACGGACATGACGAGGAGTCTCAAAATGGTCGAGAGGTAAAGATTGATATATAGGACGATAGCATTCAGACACCAGAAGTGTTCCGGAGGGTATCGAGTATTTATCGGGTCACCGGAAGGTGTTTCGGGTACCCCCGACAATCCTATGGGACATATGGGCCTTGTGAAGGAACACACCAGCCCACAAGGGGATGGTGCTCCCTATAAGGCTATAGGAGGAGGAGAAGGAAAGGGGGGAAGGGCAAGGAAAGTGTGGATTAGGATTCTCACATCCTTCCCTCCCCTCCCCTCTTTCCTTCCCCTTCATGCATACATGGAAGGGGGGGGGAGGGGGCGCAGGGCAACGCAGGGCCCCTAGGGGGCGGCGGCCAACCCTAGGATGCCCCAAGGCTGCCTCTCTCCCCCTCCCACCTATATACATGGGGAGGAGCACCTAGAACACAGACCAATGATTGTTAGCCGTGTGCGGCGCCCCCTCCATAGTTTACGCCTCCGGTCATATTCACGTAGTGCTTAGGCGAAGCCCTGCGTGGATAACTTCACCATCACTGTCACCATGCCATCATGCTGATGAAACTCATCTACTTCCTCGACACTCTGCTAGATCAAGAATTCGAGGGATGTCATCGAGCTGAATGTGTGCAGAACTCAGAGGTGCCGTACGTTCGGTACTTGATCGGTCGGAACGAGAAGAAGTCCGACTACATCAACCGCATTGGCAAATGCTTCCACTTTCGGTCTACGAGGGTACATGGGCACACTCTTCCCCTCTCGTTTCTATGCATCTTCTAGATAGATCTTGCGTGAGCGTAAGATTTTTTTTTGAAATTGCATGCTACGTTTTCCAACACTGGCATCAGAGCTAGGTGTATGCGTAGATGATATGCACGAGTAGAACACAAAGAGTTGTGGGCGGTGATCGTCATACTGCTTACCACCAATGTCTTATTTTGATTCTGTGGTATTGTTGGATGAAGCGGCCTGGACCAACCTTACATGACCACGTTCGTGAGACCGGTTCCACCGGCACACATGCAACTAGTTTTGCATAAAGGTGGCTGGTGGGTGTCTGTTTCTCCTACATTAGTTGAATCAAATTTGACTGTGGCCGGTCGTTGTTGAAGGTTAAAACAGCAAACTTGATAAATTACCGTTGTGTTTTTGTGCCATAGGTAAGAACGGTTCTTGCTAGAAGCCCGTAGCAGCCACGTAAAACTTGCAACAACAAAGTAGAGGATGTCTTACTTGTTTTTGTAGGGCTTGTCGTGATGTGATATGGTCAATACATGATTTGATATACGTTGTTGTATGAGATGATCATGTTTTGTAGAAGTTATCGACAACTGGCAGGAGCCTTATGGTTGTCGCTTTATTGTATGAAATGCAAACGCCATGTAATTAACTAAGCGGTAGCGATAGTTGTAGAAGCAATAGTTGGCGAGACGACCACAACGCTATGGTGGAGGTCAAGGTGTTGAGCTGGTGACGATGTAGATCATGATGATGCTTTGGAGATGGAGATCAAAAGCACAAGATGATGATGGCCATATCATGTCACATATTTTGATTGCATGTGATGTTTATCTTTTATGCATCTTATTTTGCTTAGTACGACGGTAGCATTATAAGATGATCCCGTAACTAAAATTTCAAGGTATAAGTGTTCTCCCTGAGTATGCACCATTGCGACAGTTCTTCGTGCTGAGACACCACGTGATGATCGGGTGTGATAGGCTCTACGTTCACATACAATGGGTGCAAGACAATTTTGCACATGCGGAATACTCGGGTTAAACTTGACGAGCCTAGCATGTACAGACATGGCCTCGGAACACTGGAGACCGAAAGGTCGAACGTGAATCATAGATATGGTCACCATTGATGACTACTCCATCTCACGTGATGATCGGACATGGTTTAGTTGATTTGGATCACGTATCATTTAGATGACGTGAGGGATGTCAATCTAAGTGGGAGTTCTTAAGTAATATGATTAATTGAACTTAATTTATCATGAACTTAGTCCGGATAGTATTTTCAAATTATGTTGTAGATCAGTAGCTCGCGTTGTATCTCCCCTATGTTTTTTGATATGTTCCTAGAGAAAACTAAGTTGAAAGATGATAGTAGCAATGATGCGGACTGGGTCCGTGATCTAAGGATTATCCTCATTGCTGCACAGAAGAATTATGTCCTCAATGCACCTCTAGGTGAGAGACCTATTGCAGGAGCAGATGCAGACGTTATGGACGTTTGGCAAGCTCAGTATGACAACTACTTGATATTTTAGTGTGCCATGCTTTATGGCTTAGAATCGAGGCTGCAAAGACGTTTTAAACGCCATGGAGCATATGAGATGTTCCAAGAGCTGAAATTGGTATTTCATACTCATGCCCGTGTCGAGAGGTATGAGACCTCTGACAAGTACTTTGCCTACAAGATGGAGGAGAATAGCTCAGCCAGTGAGCATGTGCTCAGAATGTCTGGGTACTACAATCGCTTGAATCAAGTGGGAGTTAATCTTCCAGATAAGATAGTGATTGACAGAGTTCTCTAGTCACTATCACCAGGCTACTAGAACTTTGTGATGAACTATAATATGCAAGGGATGACGAAAATGATTCCCGAGCTCTTCGCGATGCTGAAATCAGCGAAGGTGGAAATCAAGAAAGAGCATCAAGTGTTGATGGTTAAGCAGACCACTAGTTTCAAGAAAAAGGGCAAGGGAAAGAAAGGGAACTTCAAGAAGAATGGCAAGTAAGTTGCCGCTCCCATGAAGAAGCCCAAAATTAGACCTAAGCCTGAAACTGAGTGCTTCTACTGCAAATGGAATGGTCACTAGAAGTGGACTACCCCAAATACTTGGTAGATAAGAAGGATGGAAAAGTGAACAAAAGTATATTTGATATACATGTTATTGATGTGTACTTTACTAGTGTTCATAGTAACCCTTGGGTATTTGATACTAGTTCAGTTTCTAAGATTAGTAACTCGAAAGAGGAGTTGCAAAATGAATAGAGACTAGTTAAGGGTGAGGTGACGATGAGTGTTGGAATTGATTCCAAGGTTGATATGATCAACATCGCACATTCCCTCTACCTTTGGGATTAGTGTTGAGCCTAGATAAATGTTATTTGGTGTTTGCGTTGAGCATGAATATGATTAGATCATGATTATTGCAATACTGTTATTCATTTAAGACAGAGAATAATTGTTATTCTGTTTACAAGAATAAAACCTTCTATGGTCATACACCCAATGTTAATGGTTTACTGAATCTCGATCATAGTGATACACATGCATATTCATAATATTGATGCCAAAAGATGCAAAGTTGATAATGATAGTGCAACATATTTGTGGCACTGCCGTTTAGGTCATAGTGGTGTAAAGCACATGAAGAAACTCCATGTAGATCGGCTTTTGGAATCACTTGATTATGAATCATTTGATACTTGCGAACCATGCCTCATGACAAGATGACTAAAATTCTGTTCTCCGGAACAATGGAGCGAGCCAATGAATTATTGGAAATAATACATATCGATGTATGCGGTCCGATGACTGTTGAGGCATGCAGCGGGTATCGTTATTTTCTGACCTTCATAGATGATTTGAGAAGATATGGGTATATCCACTTAATGAAACACAAGTCTAAAACATTTGAAAAGTTCAAGGAATTTCAGAGTGAAGTGGACAATCATCATAACTAGAAAATAAAGTTTCTACAATCTGATCGCAGAGGTGAATATTTAAGTTACGAGTTTGGCCTTCATTAAAATAAACATGGAATAGTTTCACAACTCACGCCACCTAGAACACCACAGCGTAATGGTGTGTCTGAACGTCATAACCGTACTTTATTAGATATGGTGCGATCTATGATGTCTCTTACCGATTTACCACCATTGTTTTTGGGTTATGCATTAGAGACAGCCGCATTCACGTTAAATAGGGCACCATCTAAATCCGTTGAGACGACACCGTACCGCTTCATCCCACAATACCGCCGAATAAAAATAAGACATAGGTGGTAAGCAACATGAACATCACCGCCCACAACTCCTTTGTGTTCTACTTGTGCATATCATGTACACATAGACTTGGCTCATGATGCCACTGTTGGGAAATATTGCATGGAAAACAATATATTTCTACCCACAAACAAGATCTATCCATGGATATGCATAGCTACGAGAGGGGGAGAGCATCTACATACCCTTGTAGGTCGCTAAGCGGAAGTGTTTATCAACACG
Source organism: Triticum timopheevii (assembly GCA_963921465.1). Taxonomy (NCBI): domain Eukaryota; kingdom Viridiplantae; phylum Streptophyta; class Magnoliopsida; order Poales; family Poaceae; genus Triticum; species Triticum timopheevii. The sequence goes on from OY997270.1 coordinate 116,356,169, forward strand.
GTTGATGTAGTCGTACACCTTCACGATCCATTCCGATCAAGCACCGAACGTACGACACCTCCGCATTCAGCACACGTTCAGCTTGATGGCGCCCTTGCCTTCTTGATCCAACAAGAGGGGCGAAGTAGTAGATGAGTTCTGGCAGCACGACGGCGTGGTGACGGTGGTGGTGAAACTATTTCTGTAGGGCTTCGCCAAGCATAACGGATTTAGAGCGGAGGATGAACTAGAGGGAGAGGGGGCGCCGACACACGGCTTGGTGAATAGTGGCGGTGCCCCCTCCCCTCCTCTCATATATATAGGTGGAGGGGGAGGGGAGGCAGCCTAGGGTGCGCCCCAAAGGGGGCCGGTGGTTGACCTAGGTGCCTGCCTAGGCGCGCCCCTCCCTTTGCTTCCTAAGGCGTGGAGGAGAAGGCAGGAGGGGGGCCGGCGGCTGCCCTAGGGCGCCTGCCTTAGGCCCGCCCCCTTTCCTTTCTTAGTGCATGGAAGAGAAGGCAAGAGGGGGCCGACCCTCTTCCTTCCTTCCCTAGGGCCGACGGCCATGAGGTGGGGCGTGCCAACCCCTTTGTGGTCTGGTGTGCTCCCCTTGTTGGCCCATTTGGCCCAATAACTCCTCGTATCCTTCCAGAACCCCTTTCGGTGATCCGATAATTATCCGGTGTATTCCGGAACCCTTCCGGAGACTGAATACTATCATCCTATATATCAATCTTTACCCTCGGGCCATTCTGGAGCTCCTCGTCATGTCCGTGATCTCATTCGGGACTTCGAACAACATTCGATCACCAACATACATAACTCATATAGTATTATATCGTTAACGAACGTTAAGCGTGCGGACCCTACGGGTTCGAGAATGATGTAGACATGACCGAGATGCTTCTCCGGTGAATAACCAATAGCGGGACCTGGATGCTCATATTGATTCCAACATATTATACGAAGATCTTTATCGGTTGAACCTTTATGACAACATACATAGTTCCCTGTGTCTGTCGGTATGTTACTTGCCTGAGATTCGATCATCGGTATCTCCATACTTAGTTCAATCTCATTACCGACAAGTCTCTTTACTCGTTCCATAATACATCATCTTGTAACTAACTCCTTAGTCACTTTGCTTGCAAGCTTTTTGTGATACTGTATTACCGAGAGGGCCCAGAGATACCTTTCCGTCATACGGAATGACAAATCCCAATCTCGATCCATGCCAACTTAACGGACACTTTTGGAGATACTTGTAGAGCACCTTTGTGATCACCCAGTTATGAAGTGACGTTTGATACACACAAGGTATTCCTCCGGAGTCCGGGAGTTGCATGATCCCATGGTCGAAGGAACATGTATTTGACATTAAGAAAGTAGTAGCAATAAATTGAATGATCATATGCTATGCTAATAGATAGGTCTTGTCCATCACATCATTCTCCTAATGACGCGATCCCGTTATCAAATGACAACTCATGTCTATGGTCAAGAAACCTTAACCATGTTTTGATCAACGAGTTGGTCTAGTAGAGGCTTACTAGGGACTTGGTATTTGTTTATGTATTCGCACAAGTATTTAAGTTTTCGATCAATACAATTATAGCATGAATAATAAACCTTTATTATGATTGAGGAAATATAATAATAACCACTTTATTATTGCCTCAAGGGCATATTTCTAACATCTTTTCATGGATGTTTTAAGAGATGCTCTTAGGGTATCTCAACGTCGCCATCTATAATATCCATCTGTGGATAGTGATACTCAAAATTATAGCATATCAAATATTCTGTGAGTGAAAGTATTCAATTTAAATACTAGTCCAAATAATAATATTACAATCCAACTAAATTTTGAAATGATATGGTAGTTGAAAGGATTGATTGGTTGACTAGAGGGGGCTGAATAGGAAACTACCAATTTTTAGCTTTTCTTAACAAATTAGGTTAAGCAACAAATAGGTTGTCTAGATGTAACTAGGTGAGCAACGTGTATGATGCTAGCAACAACAACAACACAAGCAAGTAGAGGATACAACACAAAGATAGCTTGCACAGAATAAAGGTAAGAAGTAACCACGAGTGGAGCCGGTGGAGACGAGGATGTGTTACCGAAGTTCCTTCCCTTTGAGGGGAAGTACATCTCCGTTGAGCGGCGTCGAGGCACAATGCTCCCCAAGAATCCACTAGGACCATTGTATTCTTCTCATGCCCTCACACAATGCAAGATGTCGTGATTCCACTAGTGATGCCCTTGAAGGTGTCAACCGGACCTTTACAAAGAAGGTTGGGGCAATCTCCACAACCGAATTGGAGACTCCCAACACCACCACGGAGCTTCACCACAATGGAATGTGGCTCCGAGGTGACCTCAACCGTCTAGGGTGCTCAAACACACAAGAGTAACAAGATTTGCAAGGGATTAGTGGGGGGAATCCAAATTTCTCTTGGTGGAAGTGTAGGTAGACCTTCTCAATCAATCCATAAAGAATCAACAAGTTTGATTAGCTAGGGAGAGAAACCGGGCAAAAATGAGCTTTGATGATCCACATGTATAGGGGATCAATTGTAGTCCTTTCGACAAGTAAGAGTGTCAAACCCAACGAGGAGCAGAAGAAAATGGCAAGTGGTTTTCAGCAAGGTAATTTTTGTGAGCACTGAAATTGTAGGTAACAGGTAGTTTGATAGCAAGATAATTTGTAACAAGCAAGTAACGGTAATGGTAAATAAAGTGCAGCAAGGTAGCCCAATCCTTTTTGTAGCAAAGGACAGGCTGGAATGGTCTCTTATAATAAGCAAGGCGTTCTTGAAGGCACAAGGGAATTTCATCTGGTCACTTTCATCATGTTGGATTCATTTGCGTTCGCTACTTTGATAATTTGATATGTGGGTGGATTGGTGCTTGGGTGTTGTTCTTACTTGAACAAGCCTCCCACTTATGATTAACCCCCTCACAAGAATCCACAACTATGAAAGAAGTATTAAGATAAAATCTAACCATAGCATTAAACATATAGATCCAAATCAGTCCCTTACGGGATATAGCATAAACTAGGTTTTAAGCTTCTGTCACTCTAGCAACCCATCATCTAATAATTACTACACAATGCATTCCCTTAGGCCCAAAGATGGTGAAGTGTCATGTAGTCGACGTTCACATTGTTGGAAATATGCCCTAGAGGCAATAATAAAAGAATTATTATTATATTTCCTTGTTCATGATAATTGTCTTTATTCATGCTATAATTGTGTTATCCGGAAATCGTAATACATGTGTGAATAACAGACACCAACATGTCCCTAGTAAACCTCTAGTTGACTAGCTCGTTGATCAATAGATAGTCATGGTTTCCTGACTATGGACATTGGATGTCATTGATAACGAGATCACATCATTGGGAGAATGATGTGATGGACAAGACCCAATCCTAAACATAGCACAAGATCGTATAGTTCGTTTGCTAGAGTTTTCCAATGTCAAAGTATCTTTTCCTTAGACCATGAGATCGTGTAACTCCCGGATATCGTAGGAGTGCTTTGGGTATACCAAACATCACAACGTAACTGGGTGACTATAAAGGTAGACTACGGGTATCTCCGAAAGTGTCTGTTGGGTTGACATGGATCAAGACTGGGATTTGTCACTCCGTATGACGGAGAGGTATCACTGGGCCCACTCGGTAATGCATCATCATAATGAGCTCAGAGTGACCAAGTGTCTGGTCACGGGATCATGCATTACGGTATGAGTAAAGTGACTTGCCGGTAACGAGATTGAACGAGGTATTGGGATACCGACGATCGAATCTCGGGCAAGTAACATATCGATTGACAAAGGGAATTGCGTACGGGGTTGATTGAATCCTCGACATCGTGGTTCATCCGATGAGATCATCGTGGAGCATGTGGGAGCCAACATGGGTATCCAGATCCCGCTGTTGGTTATTGACCTGAGAATCGTCTCGGTCATGTCTGCTTGTCTCCCGAACCCGTAGGGTCTACACACTTAAGGTTCGGTGACGCTAGGGTTGTGAAGATATGTATATGCAGAAACCCGAATGTTGTTCGGAGTCCCGGATGAGATCCCGGACGTCACGAGGAGTTCCGGAATGGTCCGGAGGTAAATAATTATATATAGGAAGTGCAGTTTCGGGCATCGGGACAAGTTTCGGGGTTATCGGTATTGTACCAGGACCACCGGAGGGGTCCCGTGGGCCCATCGGGTGGGGCCACTTGTCCCGGGGGGCCACATGGGCTGTAGGGGGTGCGCCTTGGCCTACATGGGCCAAGGGCACCAGCCCTATTAGGCCCATGCGCCTAGGGTTTCCACCAAGGAAGAGTCCAAGTGGTGGAAGGCACCCCTAGGTGCCTTGGGGGGGGGGGGGAGGGAAACCTCCCCTTGGTCGCCGCACCTAGGAGATCAGATCTCCTAGGCTGCGCACCACTCCCCCTTGGCCCTCCTATATATAGTGGGGGAGAGGAGGGACTTGATACACCAGCCCCTGGCGCCTCCCTCTCTCCCCGTTACGTCTCTTCCTCGTAGTCTTGGCGAAGCCTTGCTGCTGTGACGCCCTGCATAAACCACCACGCCGTCGTGCTGCTGGATCTTCATCAACCTCTCCTTCCCCCTTGCTGGATCAAGAAGGAGGAGATGTCTCCCGTCCCGTACGTGTGTTGAACGCGGAGGTGCCGTCCGTTCGGCGCTTGGTCATCGGTGATTTGGATCACGTCGAGTACGACTACATCATCACCGTTCTTTTGAACGCTTCCGTGCGCGATCTACAAAGGTATGTAGATGCATCTAATCACTCGTTGCTAGATGAACTCATAGATGGATCTTGGTGAAACCGTAGGAAAAATTTTGTTTTCTGCTACATTCCCCAACAGTGGCATCATGAGCTAGGTCTATGCGTAGTTCTTCTTGCGCGAGTAGAACACAATATGTTGTGGGCGTAGATTTGTCAACTTTCTTGCCGTTACTAGTCCTTTCTTGCTTCAGCGGTATTGTGGGATGAAGCGGCCCGGACCAACCTTACACGTACGCTTACGTGAGACCGGTTCCACCGACTAACATGCACAAGTTGCATAAGGTGGCTGGCGGGTGTCTGTCTCTCCTACTTTAGTTGGAGCGGATTCGATGAACAGGGTCCTTATGAAGGGTAAATAGAAGTTGACAAATCATGTTGTGGCTTTAACGTAGGTAAGAAGACGTTCTTGCTAGAACCCTAATTCAGCCACGTAAAACTTGCAACAACAATTAGAGGACGTCTAACTTGTTTTTGCAGCAAGTGGTTTGTGATATGATATGGCCAAAGTTGTGATGAATGATGAATGATCTATATGTGATGTATGAGATGTTCATGCTATTGTAATAGGAATCACGACTTGCATGTCGATGAGTATGACAACCGGCAGGAGCCATAGGAGTTGTCTTTATTCTTTCATATGACCTGCGCGTCATTGAGAAGCGCCATGTAAATTACTTTACTTTATTGCTAAACGCGTTAGCCATAGTAGTAGAAGTAATAGTTGGCGAGCAACTTCATGGAGACACGATGATGGAGATCATGGTGTCAAGCCGGTGACAAGATGATCATGGAGCCCCAAGATGGAGATCAAAGGAGCTATGTGATAATGGCCATATCATGTCACGTTTATTATTTGATTGCATGTGATGTTTATCATGTTTTGCATCTTGTTTACTTAGAACGACGGTAGTAAATAAGATGATCCCTCATACTAATTTCAAGAAGTGTTCCCCCTAACTGTGCACCGTTGCGACAGTTCGCTGTTTCAAAACACCACGTGATGATTGGGTGTTTTATTCAGACGTTCACATACAACGGGTGTAAGACAGATTTACACATGCAAACACTTAGGTTGACTTGACGAGCCTAGCATGTACAGACATGGCCTCGGAACACAGTAGACCGAAAGGTCGAGCATGAGTCGTATAGAAGATACGATCAACATGAAGATGTTCACCGATGTTGACTAGTCCGTCTCACGTGATGATCGGACACGGTCTAGTTAACTCGGATCATGTAATACTTAGATGACTAAGAGGGATGTCTAATCTAAGTGGGAGTTCATTAATAATTTGATTAGTTGAACTTAATTATCATGAACTTAGTCTAAATTTTTACAATATGTCTTGTAGATCAAATGGCCAACGTAGTCCTCAATTTCAACGCGTTCCTAGAGAAAACTAAGCTGAAAGACGATGGCAGCAACTATACGGACTGGGTCCGGAACCTGAGGATCATCCTCATAGCTGCCAAGAATGATTATGTCCTACAAGCACCGCTGGGTGATGCACCTGTTCTCCCTGCAGAACAAGACGTTATGAACGCTTGGCAGGCATGTTCCGATGACTACTCCCTCGTTCAGTGCGGCATGCTTTACAGCCTAGAGCCGAGGCTCCAAAAGCGTTTTGAGAGACATGGAGCATATGAGATGTTCGAAGAGCTGAAAATGGTTTTCCAAGCTCATGCCCGGGTCGAGAGATATGAAGTCTCCGACAAATTATTCAGCTGTAAGATGGAGGAAAATAGTTCTGTCAGTGAGCACATACTCACTATGTCTGGGTTACATAACCGCTTGACTCAGCTGGGAGTTAATCTCCCGGATCATGCGGTCATTGACAGAATCCTCCAGTTGCTTCCACCAAGCTACAAGAGCTTTGTGATGAACTTCAATATGCAGGGGATGGAAAAGACCATTCCTGAGGTATTTGCTATGCTGAAATCAGCAGAGGTAGAAGTCAAGAAGGAACATCAAGTGTTGATGGTCAATAAAACCACTAAGTTCAAGAAAGGCAAGGGTAAAAGGAACTTCAAGAAGGACGGCAAGGAGGTTGCCGCTCCCGGCAAGCAAGCTGCCGGGAAGAAGCCAAAGAATGGACCCAAGCCCGAGACTGAGTGCTTTTATTGCAAGGGAAGCGGTCACTGGAAGCGGAACTGCCCTAAGTACTTAGCGGATAAGAAGGCCGGCAAAACAAAAGGTATATGTGATATACATGTAATTGATGTGTACCTTACTAGTGCCCGTAGTAGCTCCTGGGTATTTGATACTGGTGCAGTTGCTCACATTTGTAACTCAAAGCAGGGGCTGCGGAATAAGCGGAAACTGGCAAAGGACGAGGTGACGATGCGCGTCAGGAATGGTTCCAAGGTCAATGTGATCGCCGTCGGCACGCTGCCTCTGCATCTCCCTTCGGGATTAGTTTTAAACCTTAATAATTGTTATTTAGTGCCAGCTTTGAGCATGAACATTGTATCAGGATCTCGTTTAATTCGAGATGGCTACTCATTTAAATCCGAGAATAATGGTTGTTCTATTTATATGAGAGATATGTTTTATGGTCATGCTCCTATGGTGAATGGTTTATTCTTTATGAATCTCGAACGTGATGCTACACATGTTCACAATGTGAGTACCAAAAGAAGTAAGGTTGATAATGATAGTCCCACATACTTGTGGCACTGCTGCCTTGGTCACATAGGTGTCAAACGCATGAAGAAGCTCCATGCAGATGGACTTTTAGAGTCTCTTGATTATGAATCATTTGACACGTGCGAACCATGCCTTATGGGAAAAATGACCAAGACTCCGTTCTCAGGAACAATGGAGCGAGCAACCAACTTATTGGAAATCATACATACTGATGTGTGCGGTCCAATGAGCGTCGAGGCTCGCGGTGGCTATCGTTATGTTCTCACCCTCACTGATGATTTGAGTAGATATGGGTATATCTACTTAATGAAACACAAGTCTGAAACCTTTGAAAAGTTCAAGGAATTTCAGAGTGAGGTTGAAAATCAACGTGACAGGAAAATCAAGTTTCTACGATCAGATCGTGGAGGAGAATACTTGAGTCACGAGTTTGGCACACACTTAAGAAAATGTGGAATAGTTTCACAACTCACGCCGCCTGGAACACCTCAGCGTAATGGTGTGTCCGAACGTCGTAATCGCACTCTATTAGATATGGTGCGATCTATGATGTCTCTTACCGATTTACCGCTATCTTTTTGGGGCTATGCTTTAGAGACTGCCGCATTCACTTTAAATAGGGCACCGTCGAAGTCCGTTGAGACGACACCGTATGAATTGTGGTTTGGGAAGAAACCTAAGCTGTCGTTTCTAAAAGTTTGGGGATGCGATGCTTATGTCAAGAAACTTCAACCTGAAAAGCTCGAACCCAAATCGGAAAAATGCGTCTTCATAGGGTACCCAAAGGAAACTATTGGGTACACCTTCTACCTCAGATCCGAAGGCATGATCTTTGTTGCCAAGAATGGGTCCTTTCTAGAGAAAGAGTTTCTCTCGAAAGAAGTAAGTGCGAGGAAAGTAGAGCTTGATGAAGTATTACCTCTTGAACCGGAAAATGCCGCAACTCAAGAAAATGTTCCTGAGGTGCCAGCACCGACTAGAGAGGAAGTTGATGATGATGATCAAGATACTTCTGATCAAGCCCCTACTGAAATTCGAAGGTCCACAAGGACACGTTCCGCACCAGAGTGGTACGGCAACCCTGTCTTGGAAATCATGTTGTTAGACAACAGTGAACCTTCGAACTATGAAGAAGCGATGGCGGGCCCGGATTCCGACAAATGGCTAGAAGCCATGAAATCTGAGATAGGATCCATGTATGAAAATGAAGTATGGACTTTGACTGACTTGCCCGTAGAACGGCGAGCCATAGAAAATAAATGGATCTTTAAGAAGAAGACAGACGCGGATGGTAATGTGACCATCTATAAAGCTCGGCTTGTCGCTATGGGTTATCGACAAGTTCAAGGGGTTGACTACGATGAGACTTTCTCACCGGTAGCGAAGCTGAAGTCCGTCTGAATCATGTTAGCAATTGCCGCATTCTACGATTATGAAATATGGCAAATGGACGTCAAAACGGCATTCCTTAATGGTTTCCTTAAGGAAGAATTGTATATGATGCAGCCGGAAGGTTTTGTCGATCCTAAGAATGCTGACAAGGTATGCAAGCTCCAACGCTCGATTTATGGGCTGGTGCAAGCATCTCGGAGTTGGAACATTCGCTTTGATGAGATGATCAAAGCGTTTGGGTTTACACAGACTTATGGAGAAGCCTGTGTTTACAAGAAAGTGAGTGGGAGCTCTGTAGCATTTTTCATACTATATGTAGATGACATACTTTTGATGGGAAATGATATAGAACTCTTGGACAGCATCAAGGCCTACTTGAATAAGAGTTTTTCAATGAAGGACCTTGGAGAAGCTGCTTATATATTAGGCATCAAAATCTATAGAGATAGATCGAGACGCCTCATAGGTCTTTCACAAAGCACATACCTTGATAAGATATTGAAGAAGTTCAATATGGATCAATCCAAGAAGGGGTTCTTGCTTGTGTTACAAGGTATGAAATTGAGCTCAGCTCAATGTCCGACCACGGCAGAAGATATAGAAGAGATGAGCGTCATCCCCTATGCATCAGCCATAGGTTCTATTATGTATGCCATGCTGTGTACCAGACCTGATGTTAACCTTGCCGTCAGTTTGGTAGGAAGGTACCAAAGTAATCCCGGCAAGGAGCACTGGACAGCGGTTAAGAATATCCTGAAGTACCTGAAAAGGACTAAGGAAATGTTTCTCGTTTATGGAGGTGACGAAGAGCTCGTCGTAAAGGGTTACATCGACGCTAGCTTCGACACAGATCTGGATGACTCTAAGTCACAAACCGGATACGTGTATATTTTGAATGGTGGGGCAGTAAGCTGGTGCAGTTGCAAGCAAAGCGTCGTGGCGGGATCTACATGTGAAGTGGAGTACATGGCGGCCTCGGAGGCAGAACATGAAGCAATGTGGGTGAAGGAGTTCATCACCGACCTAGGAGTCATACCCAATGCGTCGGGGCCGATCAAGCTCTTCTGTGACAACACTGGAGCTATTGCACTTGCCAAGGAGCCCAGGTTTCACAAGAAGACAAGGCACATCAAGCGTCGCTTCAACTCCATTCGTGAAAATGTTCAAGATAGAGACATAGAGATTTGTAAAATACATACAGACCTGAATATAGCAGATCCGTTGACTAAACCTCTCCCTAGAGCAAAACATGATCAACACCAGAATTCCATGGGTGTTCGATTCATCAAAATGTAACTAGATTATTGACTCTAGTGCAAGTGGGAGACTGTTGGAAATATGCCCTAGAGGCAATAATAAAAGCATTATTATTATATTTCCTTGTTCATGATAATTGTCTTTATTCATGCTATAATTGTGTTATCCGGAAATCGTAATACATGTGTGAATAACAGACACCAACATGTCCCTAGTAAACCTCTAGTTGACTAGCTCGTTGATCAATAGATAGTCATGGTTTCCTGACTATGGACATTGGATGTCATTGATAACGAGATCACATCATGGGGAGAATGATGTGATGGACAAGACCCAATCCTAAACATAGCACAAGATCGTATAGTTCGTTTGCTAGAATTTTCCAATGTCAAAGTATCTTTACCTTAGACCATGAGATCGTGTAACTCCCGGATATCGTAGGAGTGCTTTGGGTATACCAAATGTCACAACGTAACTGGGTGACTATAAAGGTAGACTACGGGTATCTCCGAAAGTGTCTGTTGGGTTGACATGGATGAAGACTGGGATTTGTCACTCCGTATGACGGAGAGGTATCACTGGGCCCACTCGGTAATGCATCATCATAATGAGCTTAGAGTGACCAAGTGTCTGGTCACGGGATCATGAATTACGGTACGAGTAAAGTGACTTGCCGGTAACGAGATTGAACGAGGTATTGGGATACCGACGATCGAATCTCGGGCAAGTAACATATCGATTGACAAAGGGAATTGCGTACGGGGTTGATTGAATCCTCGACATCGTGGTTCATCCGATGAGATCATCGTGGAGCATGTGGGAGCCAACATGGGTATCCAGATCCCGCTGTTGGTTATTGACCTGAGAATCGTCTCGGTCATGTCTGCTTGTCTCCCGAACCCGTAGGGTCTACACACTTAAGGTTCGGTGACGCTAGGGTTGTGAAGATATGTATATGCAGAAACCCGAATGTTGTTCGGAGTCCCGGATGAGATCCCGGACGTCACGAGGAGTTCCGGAATGGTCCGGAGGTAAAGAATTATATATAGGAAGTGCAGTTTCGGGCATCGGGACAAGTTTCGGGGTTATCGGTATTGTACCGGGACCACCGGAGGGGTCCCGTGGGCCCACCGGGTGGGGCCACTTGTCCCGGGGGGCCACATGGGCTGTAGGGGGTGCGCCTTGGCCTACATGGGCCAAGGGCACCAGCCCTATTAGGCCTATGCGCCTAGGGTTTCCACCAAGGAAGAGTCCAAGTGGTGGAAGGCACCCCTAGGTGCCTTGGGGGGGAGGGAAACCTCCCCTTGGCCGCCACACCTAGGAGATCAGATCTCCTAGGCTGCGCACCACCCCCCCTTGGCCCTCCTATATATAGTGGGGGAGAGGAGGGACTTGATACACCAGCCCCTGGCGCCTCCCTCTCTCCCCGTTACGTCTCTCCCTCGTAGTCTTGGCGAAGCCCTGCTGCTGTGACGCTCTGCATCCACCACCACGCCGTCGTGCTGCTGGATCTTCATCAACCTCTCCTTCCCCATTGCTGGATCAAGAAGGAGGAGACGTCTCCCGTCCCGTACGTGTGTTGAACGCGGAGGTGCCGTCCGTTCGGCGCTTGGTCATCGGTGATTTGGATCACGTCGAGTACGACTACATCATCACCGTTCTTTTGAACGCTTCCGTGCACGATCTACAAAGGTATGTAGATGCATCTAATCACTCGTTGCTAGATGAACTCATAGATGGATCTTGGTGAAACCGTAGGAAAAATTTTGTTTTCTGCTACGTTCCTCAACACACATAACACCACTAAGGGAATCACAACATACATAGCATCAAAATATTAAACACATATCAAATTCACATGATTACTTGCAACATGACTTCTCCCGTGGCCTCAAGAACAAAGGCAACTACTCACAAACAATATTCATGCTCAAGATCAGAGGGATATTAAATAGCATAATGGATCTGAACATATAATCTTCCACCAAATAAGCCATATAGCATCAACTACAAGATGTAATCAACACTACTAGTCATCCACAGGTACCAATCTGAGGTTCCAGTACAAAGATTGAACACAAGACATGAACTAGGGTTTGAGATGAGATGGTGCTGTTGAAGATGTTGATGAAGATTGGCCTCCCAAAGATGAGAGGGTTGTTGGTGATGACGATGGCTTTGATTTCCCCCTCTGGGAGGGAAGTTCCTCCGCCGGAGGGCAAAAGTGCTCCTGCCCAAGTTCCGCCTCAAGACGGCGGCGCACTGTCCCGAAAGTCCTCTCCATATTTTTTTCTAGGTCAAAAGACCTTATATACCATAAGATGGGCACCAGAGGTGGGCCAAGATGCCCACCACCCACCAGGGCGCGTCTGGAGGGGCTGGCGCTCCCTGGTGTCTTGTGGACACCTAGTAGCCCCCCTTTGGTAGTTCTTTTCTCCAATATTTATTATATATTCCCAAATAATTCTTTTTAAATTTTTAGCTCATTTGGAGATGTGCAGAACAGGTATCTCTGACATAGATTTTTCTGGTCCATAGTTCTAGCTGTCGGTATTCTCCCACTTTGTGTAAACCTTGCATATTATGAGAAAAGGCATTAGAATTACTCCATAAAGTGTTATAAAGTATAGAAACATTATAAATAACAATAGGAAAACATGATGCAAAATGGACGTATCAATAGCCCAAATCTTAGACCTCGCCTGTCCTCAAGCGAAAGACGATATCGAAAATCATGCATGTCCACATGTTTAGAGAGAGAGAGAGGTGTCGATAAAAACAAAATACAGACATAGTAGCATCATGCATATTATTATAACAACAACAATCTTCATCACAAAACTTTATCATACAACTTATCATGAACAAGTAACAATTCACCACAACATTGAAGTAGGAAGCATAAACTTTATTGAAACCAATAAACTATGTTCTCAGTCAACTTTGCAACTACAATTCATCATATTTTCAGGAAAGGTCTCATATCGGAGCCTTTTGGCAAGTCCACATACTCAACCATAATTTAATCTTCTATGATTGTTAACACTCACAACAGCATGCGAGGGGTCGCTTGGCGAGGTCCTCGCGTACCTCTCCCCTCTCGCCTTTGCTCCCCTTTCTACTCTACGTCCTCGGGTCCCGGCCCTCGAGCGAGTCCCAGCCGTCGCTGGTATGCCAGGTCGCGATGCCGTGGTCAAGGCCAGAGGGTGAGGGCTGGAGAGCCAGTAGGAGCCCCGAGTCGCGATGCTCAGGTACCCCCCTTTAACGTGCAAGCGGTTTGCGCAGACGAGAGTGAAGAAGACACTGTGAGGGCCTCGCTTGACGCTACTCCTTGAAGAGATCCTGCAGGCTCATCACAGAAAGAACGAGAGTTTGCCATGACAACCGACAGTCAGCCGTTGGTTGCTCTGGAGAGGTGGTGAGGCACTGAGGGCTCGACGAGGTGGCGCTATGTGGGGCTGCTGCGGCCAGAGCTCAGCCATTCAGGTTTGTCGGCGTTGCAGGGACGGACCCATGCGCAAGCGTCGTGCCGTTTGGGAGCAGCTCCATCAGTTGGTGTCAGTTGAGCGAGCAACTAGGTCAAGCATGTTAATCACGGAGGAGTGAATTCATTCAAATAGATGCTGGAAAGGCAGACATCATTGGGTCTAGCCCGAGCGACTTGGGGATGACGCAACCCGAGGGGCGCCCCCAACAAAGTAGGCTAGGAACACGAAATAAAAGGGATACACGCCGCAGGGACGGACCCACGCGGCCTGGGAATGATGCAGCCCTGAGGGCGCTCCCAGATGGAAATGAAACTTGAAAGATGTCACCTGATAATGTTGAAGACGAAGGGGTGTTGGTGTAGCAGACTCGGTGGGCTGCGGGAGCCGATCCTCACGAGCCCCCAGGCTCTGGGGCCTCGGGAGGCTCCGGAGGCGCTGGTGGCTCCTCGCGGACCATCTCCATCTCCGCCAGGGCTGCGGAATGCCTGACCTCTTGAGTCTCCAGGATGCCCCTCATGAGGCGCTGGTACGTGGCAGCCATGTTCGGCAAGCCATAAGGCATGCGAACGTAGCTGTGGGGTGGACCTTCACAGCGCCCCACTTGTGAGGGCCAGAGGCGCTCCTGAGAGGCGGCTCGATTGAGCCCTGGTATGTTGATGCAGACGCGCAGCCCACCATCCTCACCTGGATGGGGGGCCACAGCAGGTAAGCGGCGGCTGCCTCTCATGACTCTTGACTCCTGTAGCTCCTGAATGGCCTTGCTGATGAACTCCTGAGGGTTTGTCCCTCCTTGCCTTGCTCCTTCTTGAGGGAAACGTGCTTCGAAACATGCCTCCAAGTGGTGCCCAAGCGCCTCCCTCGTGACCTTGGCGAGGTCGGCGACCCTCCAGGGGAGAGCCCCCGAGCCCTGCCTGAGTAGGGCGTCGGGTGCGCTTCCCTATGCGATGGAAGGAGGTTCCCCATGGGCAGGCGCGGGCCCTGAGGGGCCTGCCTCCTGAGGGGCCGGGCCGGACGATGTCTTCTTCTTCTTGGGGGCGGTCTCGGGAAGCCTCCTGCTTCCACGATCTGGGTCTTCCAGTGATGCGGCCTGAAAGGCTCGTTCCAGGGAGCACACCACGTCTTTCTCTTCGCAGGGCACCGTGATGACTCTGCCACTTCCTGGCATCTTGAGGACGTTGTAGCTGTGGTGAGTTATGGCCATGAACTTGGCCAGCGCTGGGTACCCGAGGATGGCTTTGTATGGCAGGCGAATGTGGGCGACATCGAAGTCGATGAGCTCGGTGCGGTAGTTGTCGCGTGCCCCGAAGGTGACAGGGAGGCGGACCTGCCCAATCGGGACCGTGGAGCCATTGGTGACTCCAGAGAAGGGTTTGGTTGGCTGAAGCTGATTGTAGGGCACTTGGAGATTGTTGAACGTTTCCACGGACAGGACGTTGAGCCCTGCCCCACCATCGATGAGGGTCCTAGTGACTAGCATGTTGCTGATGATTAGGGAACAAAGCATTGGGAGGACTCCGGATGTGGCCGCGCACTTGAGCTGGTCCGCTGAGCTGAACATGATGGTGCACGCCGACCACCTGAGAGGGCGCGTGGCCTCGAGCTTGGGGAGGACTGCATTTACTTCGCGGGCGAACTGCTTGAAGATCCGTTGAGAGGCTGGGGCTTGAGCTCCGCCTAGGATGCAGGTGATCGCACGTGGCTCCTGGAAGCCCCCAGCCCCCTCGTCCTGATGACGGTCCTCATTTCTCCTTGGTTGCAGCGGCAGTGGAGGGAGGCCTGCATTGCCTTGCGGGCGATCCTCGTGAGGCTGATCCCTCCAGTCTCCCTTGCAAGGCGGGTCCCGCCAGTGATCCTCGCGAGGTTGGTTGCGCCACCCTTGGCGAGGGCCGCGGTCTTCCCAGCGTCTTACGTTCCTTCCTCCTCCTCGGCCGTAGCCCCGGTCACTGTGGTCGGGACGTCGGCCGATCCTTCCTTCACGCACGGCTCGGAGCTCTTGGCATTCATTGGTGTTGTGGGTGTGGAGGTCGTGGTACACGCAGTACCAACTACCCTTGGAAGATTCAGGCTGATCTCTGCCCCGCTTGGTGTCTGGTTCTGCCGCGAGCACGGCAGCCCCCTTGCGCTTCACATCCTTGGCCTTGGGTTTCTTCTCTTCTGGGTCTGCGGCAGGCAGGTCGAGGAGGGAGAGATGCCCTTCCTCAGCCCTGGCGCACTTGGTCGCCAAGTTGAACAGCTCCAAGGAAGTGCACAGGTCTTCATGCATCACCATCTCCTCCTTCATCTTGACATCGCGCACGCCGTCAGAGAAGGCTGAGATGATGGCCTCCTCGGTCACCTTGGGAATCTTGAGGCGTGCGTTGTTGAAGAGCTGGATGTACTTCTGCAGGGTTTCCCTTGGTTGCTGCTTGATTCGGCGCATGTCGCTCACGACGGGTGGCCGGTCGCGAGTACCCTGGAAGTTGGCGATGAAGCGGATGCGCATCTCGTCCCAGGAGGAGATCGTGCCTGGAGCCAGGTGCGGGCCCCGTCCTTGAGCGCCATGGGAAACTAGTTCGCCATGACCTTCTCGTCTCTGTTGGCAGCTTCGATGCCCAGCTTGTAGAGCTGGAGGAACTCTGCGGGGTCAGCCGTACCGTCGTAGCGAGGAGGCAGGTGTGGCTTGAACTTGCCGGGCCACGCGATGCTGCGCAGCTCGGCGGTGAAGGCGCGGCAGCCTGCTGTGGCCACGGGAGGCCTTGGGTGACGAAGAGCTTGGTCCTACAGGCCCCCATGCGCTGTAGCTGGGAGCAACGCGGGGTCTTGACGTGCTGGAGCAGGAGCGTGGTCGCCCGCGCAGGGCGGGGTGCGGTGCAGCGAGACGGATGGCGCAGGAGAGCCCCCTGCGACACGGACGAGCTCGGCGATGCGGTCGAGCCATTCTTCGTAGACGTCGTCGACGGGACGGTAGCGCAGGAGCTCGTTTGCCGCGATGAGCACAGCCCGAGCCTCCATGGGCACGCGGAACGCGCGAGACGAAGAACCAGCTGGGGTGAGCGAGGGTGTGGCAGTGCGGCCGTCTTGCCTGATGGAGGGATGCTGGGACGATGCTTGCTGCTCGTTCCCTGCCGGGCCGGTGGCGGCGTTGACGGCGGGTGACGGGGAACGACGAGGGCGCCCGCCGATGGGAGCCGTCTGGGCGACGCGGGAAGCGAGGGCGGCTCGGTGCTCGGCGGGGGCCCGAAGAGCGTCAGACATGGATGCGATGGTCGGAGAAGCACAGGACGACGGAAGACGAATTCCGGTGCACCCCTACCTGGCACGCCAAATGTCGGATTTCGGGTTCCGGCAGACCCTTAAGGTTCGAACACTGGGGTGCGCGCAGAGATTTCTCCCTCTACCTACCTGCTCCTCGCCGCCTCGCTAAGATCTAAACTACTGAAGAAACAACACAAGAGACACAGAGTTTATACTGGTTCAGGCCACCATTGTGGTGTAATACCCTACTCCAGTGTGTGGTGTGGTGGATTGCCTCTCGGGCTGATGATGAACAATACAAGGAAGAACAGCCTCGCGAGGGTTTGTTCTTGGCTGGTGCGATGAACTGCTAGGAGGAGTTCAGTCGCTCTCTCTACTGGCTACTTGGCGTGGATCCTGTTCTCCTATCTCTGCGTGTCCCTACCTTGTGGGTGGCTAGTCCTATTTATAGGCAAAAGGCCCTGGGCCTCTTCCCAAATATTGAGCGGGAAGGGTGCCAACAATTAGCCATTTTGAAGGGGAACATCGGGTACACTTATCCTGACTAAAGTTGGTCCTCGCCTGTCAAAGGCTCTGGTGGTGACGCCTGCTTGGGCTCCACAATGTCTTCCTTCCTGCCGTTGGGCTGGTCTTGGTCTTGTTGCACCGAAATGGATGCCTTTGCTTGATGCTCTCACCTGCACTTGCTCCCTTTGCACCAAAGAGGAAAGGTGGACACTGCGCGGGCTGGCGCCCGACTGGTGCCCTTGGTCGTCATGGCTTGCATCATGGGCACCTCGCGAGGTACCCTGCCTTGATCTCTCCGCCTCCTCGTGAGCCAGCCTGATGAGGCCATGCCTGAGGAAGCTCCTTGTCATCCGCCCCGCGAGGCTTGGCCCCTCGCGAGGGTCTTGAGCTTGTGTTGATGAAGATGGGCCGTGCTGGGCCCCCCTTTTGAGCCATGCCGCAGGCCGCAGGCAGGCAAGTCTGGGGACCCCTGTTCCCAGAACGCCGACATAGCTCTATCCACATCAATACCTCGTTCAGAAATTCTATGCCCAAAGACAATGTCTTCATTAACCATAAAGTGGCACTTCTCCCAACTCAAGACAAGATTAGTTTGTTCACATCTCTGCAAAAATCGATCAAGGTTGCTAAGCAATCATCAAAAGAAGTTCCGTAAATGGAGAAATCGTCCATGAAAACCTTAGCAATCTTTTCACAAAAATCAGAGAATATAATAGTCATACATCTTTTGAAAAGTAGCAGCCGCATTACATAAACCAAAGGGCATACGTCTATAAGCATAAGTTCCAATAGGGCAAGTAAATGTAGTTTTCTCTTGATTAGGTTGTGAAACAGGTATTTGAGAGAAACCAGAATATCGATCAAGAAAACAAAAGTGTGTGTGCTTAGATAGTCTGTCTAACATTTGATCAATAGAAGGTAGAGGGTAATGATCCCTCCTAGTAGCTTTATTTAATTTTCTAAAATCAGTTACCATTCTTGTCACGCCCAAGATGCGACCCTATCCTAAAGGAACTCGAAGGTCCCACCAAGGATAGAAGCGCATCTTGAAGACGCTTTTGCAAGGTGGATATCATTACATCAACATTACATAATAGTGGGGATACATCCGATACATACAATGTCACATGAATACAACAATACAACACACAAGAACAACATCCGACTACGGATGAATCATAAAAAGAAACTCAAACAATATCCACCCTGCTAGCCCAGGCTGCCGACCCGGAACCTATCCCCTGATCGAAGAAGAAGCAGAAGAAGAACTCAAGCAAGCAAGCATCGCTCTTGCGTCATGATCATTGCATAACCTGTACCTGCAACTATTGTTGTAGTAATCTGTGAGCCACGAGGACTCAGCAATCCCATTACCATGGGTATGAAGACTAGCAAAGCTTAATGGGAAAGGAAGGGGTAAAGTGGTGAGGTTGCAGCAGCGGCTAAGCAAGTATGGTGGCTAACATACGCAACGAAGAGCGAGAAGAGAGCAAGCGGAACGGTCGTGAAGCTAGCAATGATCAAGAGGTGATCCTGAACACCTACTTATGTCAAACATAACCCCGAAACCGTGTTCACTTCCCGGACTCCGCCGAAAAGAGACCATCACGGCTACACACGCAGTTGATGCGTTTTAATTCGGATCAGGTGTCAAGTTATCTACAACCGGACATTAACAAATTCCCATCTGCCACATAACCGCGGGCACGGCTCTCGAAAGTTTATAACATGCAGGGGTGTCCCAACTTAGCCCATGACAAGCTCTTGCGATCAACGAAGGAATAGACCTTCTCCCAGGAAGACCCGATCAGTCTCGGAATCCCGGTTTACAAGACATTTCGACAATGGTAAAACAAGACCAGCAAAGCCGCCCGATGCGCCGACAATCCCGATAGGAGCTGCACATATCTCGTTCTCAGGGCAACACCGGATGAGACATCCTACGAGTAAAACCAGACCTCGAGTTGCCCCGAGGGGGCCCCGCAGTCTACTCGGTTCGAACCAGCACTTAGACAAGCACTGGCCCGGGGGGGGGGGGGCTAAAATAAAGATGACCCTCGAGAGAGCGACTCCCAAGGGAAAAGTAGGTGGTGGTGAGGCAAATGGTAAAACCAAGGTTGGGTCTTGCTGGACAAGTTTTATTCAAAGCGAACTGTTAGGGGGGTCCCATAAATCACCCGACCGCATAAGGAACGCAAAATACGGGAACATAACACCGGTATGACGGAAACTAGGGCGGCAAGAGTGGAACAAAACACCAGGCATAAGGCCGAGCCTTCCACCCTTTACCAAATATATAGATGCATTAATAATATAAGAGATATTGTGATATCCCAACATAAACCCTGTCCACCATGGAGAAATCTTCAACTTCACCTGCAACTAGCAACGCTATAAGAGGGGCTGAGCAAAAGCGGTAACATAGCCAATCAATGGTTTGCATAGGAAAGATGTCAAAGGTTAGAGGTTCATGGCAATATGGGATGGCTTGATAAACAGGTAATAGGTAGCGCAGCTGTCGGTGTACTAAAGTAGGGGTACCTTAGTACCCCGAACTTGTGCACGGGCAGTCGCAGCGTCCCGCGGCAAGGCTTGCCGGGCGTCCGCCAAGATCCTCCGCTATTCCTATTTACTGCCATTGAAGAACAAAGTGTTAGCTGAGAAGACAGAACCCCGGCAAGAGGGGCTTGCCGGGAAGGACAAGACCCCGGCAAGAGGAGCTTGCCGGGAAGGCCAGCCAAGGCGCTTCAGAAAACTTGCCGCGACGCTCCACGCCTCCCGGCAAGACCCAGCGAGCGGCAAGCTTGCGGGTGCGACAAGACAACGGCCGCGGCAAGGCTGCCACTCTGCACCCGAGCTCCAGCGCATCCGACGACGTGTCACCCCAGGACCATCCCAGGAGCACGTGGCGAGGCGCTGTGCAGCCATGCGGTGCGAGGTGGCAAGAGGAGATGACAAGGAGGCCATCGTGGTGATCGGTGGTGCTCCTGACGGTCGCTTCCTTGCACTGTTTGAGCGACCAGACGGGCATTAAATGCCCTTGTCCCCTGCCGTCAGAGTTAGGTAGGGGGGCACTGTTGGTAGCAGTTGTACCAACCCGTGTTTTTACTCTTTTACCCCTCTTTCTACGCAGCCACCTGTCGGTGACCCCTTTAACCTATAAAAAGGAGGCCCATGCGCACGTAGAAGGGGTTCGGTCCAGCTTGACTCATTCGACACCACAACTCACATACGTTCTTGAGAAAGAACAGAATACAAGCACAAAGCAGCAGTAGGAGTTTTATCTCTCTGGAGAGCTCCGAAGCTGGGTAAAATCCCCCGCGTGCTCTCGCCTCGATCTGCTCTGCGTGCGCCCTCCGCTCCCTTGCCGGACAAGAAGGGGCCCCCTGCCCCATAGGTGCTCGTTCCCCACGACATCTCTGGCGCGCCAGGTAGGGGCGCGTCGAGGTCGTGCGCATCTGATCCGGCATCTGCGCGCGCTACATCAACATCTTCATCGACATGCCACCGAAGAAGAAGACTTCGGAGGTGGCCGCTCCGTCTGCGACTATCCTGCCGCCACCGGAGCAAACGGGCGGTGGAGTGGACGCCGGCGGTGGAGCGGGCGCTGACGGTGGGACTCACGTCGTCACCAGGTCCAAGGACAAGGCCCCGCAAGGTTCAGCGTCTGCACATCCACCGCACCCCTCCCAGGAGGTGCAGGATCGATAATGCCACGGTGCTCCTAGCACCGTACTCGCGTTGGAACATGGCTAAGCTGGTGGGTCGCGGGACGCTCAAGGCCAACACGCGCGTCAACACGCCGGCACGAGCGCAGTGCGGTCGCCTGGACGAGATGTTGCTCCTTCTAACACTGTTAGAAGTTTGAGCATGTCCCGCACCTCGCGTCGTTCGCCACCGCCACCCAACACTCCGGAGGAAGCGCTGGCCCGAGCCCAGCTGCTTCTAGATTACCCTCTAGCGCCAGACAAGATCGACGACTGAGGGCCGCCATTCAGAGCCTCATCGGCTTCGCTAACGGTGACAAGCCCCGGCAACCGAGCGCATCGAAGCCCCGGCAAGACGCCCAGGCGCGAGCCGACGCCGACAAGACCGCTGGGGGTGCTACCACCGTGCACTCCCCGCCTCGAAGGCCAAGATCGCCAACTCGCCGGGCCAACCTCGACGCTGACTCCACCGCGTCGTCGGACCCGCGAGCTCGCCGCGATCAACACCAAGTTCTCCAAGAACGACGACACGAAGACGCTCGCACTCGCATCGAGCGTCGAAGAGAAGCGCGACGTCAATCTGACCAGCGCGCTGGGCCCACTGTCGGTATGCA
Source organism: Triticum timopheevii (assembly GCA_963921465.1). Classification (NCBI taxonomy): domain Eukaryota; kingdom Viridiplantae; phylum Streptophyta; class Magnoliopsida; order Poales; family Poaceae; genus Triticum; species Triticum timopheevii. Next base: position 116,377,811 of record OY997270.1, read on the forward strand.
TGCGCCAGGGGAACCAGGCAACTTGCCGTACACGGTAGGTTGCCCTACGTTCACCCGTGAGCTGCGGCAGGTCCAGTGGCCCAGTACCAAGAACTTCAAGCCAGACGTGCCTGAGAAGTACGATGGCAGGATACATCCGTCAGAGTTCCTCAGCGTCTACACCATCGCGGTGCAGGCTGCCGGAGGGCGCGACGAGAAGATCCTCGCCAACTACTTCCCGCTGGTGCTCAAGCCCAACGTCAGATCTTGGCTCATGCACTTGCCGGACAACTCCATCTCTTCGTGGGCGGACCTGTGCCATCAGTTTGTTGGCGCCTTCACAGGCGGCCACAAACCCCATGGCCAGGAGAGCGACCTTCATTTGCTCGCCCAGAAGGAAGGAGAACCCCTGCGCAAGTACATACAGAGATTCAGTCAGGTGCAGCGTAACATCCCCGACGTCCACCCTGCCGCGGTTATCAGTGCGTTTCACCAGAACGTGCGTAACCGCAGGATGAGGGAGGAGATGGCGATGTGCAAAATCAGAGATGTCAGCGAGCTATATGCTCTGGCCGACAAGTGCGCACGGGCTGAAGAGGGAGGAGACTCCCCGGAGAGAACGCAGGAACAGAAGGATCTGACAGTGAGGACGCCCCTCCGGCAAAGAGGAACCGGAGGCGGAATAACAGGAAAAGGAAAGCTAAGGATGTGCTAGTTGTTGAGCAGTCCGGCAGCGGAGGCGGTTCCGAGAAGGCTAGAGCTGGTGACTCCGGCGAGGCTGTGGTAGCCGCCGACAAGCAGGATGGCTCCGGCAAGCAGTACTGCAAGATCCACCGCACCAAGGGCCACGACCTCCAAGCTTGCAAGAAGGTTGAGCAGATGGCAGAGCTACAGAAAGCTGAGTACGAGCGCCACGACAAGGAGAAGGCCCAGGTAGGTGGCGGAGGATCCGGCAAGAAGCGTCCTGCCCGGGGAGGGCGCCGCGGCAAGGTCAAGCAGCGCCAAGGAGATAGGCCTCCCCGTGGCCGTGACAAAGACGAAGACGAAGATGAGGATGATGAGATGGAGGAGGATGAGACTGACGATCAGGAGTTCCAGAAGGCAACAGAGGTGTTGTGCATCGACGGCGGTGCTTCTCTGCACACCTCGCACCGCCAACTCAAACAGTGGGTGCGGGAAGTGAACGCAGCAGAACCGTCCGTTGAGTCGCGCAAGCTCCTGAAGTGGTCCAGCACGCCCATCATCTTTGATGTTGAGGATCACCCTGATCGCATCACCGTGGTCGGGTGCTTGCCGATGTTGGTCTCGCCAACGATCCACAACCTCAAGGTCACGAAGATGCTGGTTGACGGTGGGGCCGGCCTAAATCTAATCTCCTCCGTAGTGCTCAAGAAGCTCCAGATCCCCCACAGCGAGCTCGAAGAGACTGGTACCTTTCAAGGAATAAACCCGGGAAGGAGCAAGCCGAAGGGGAAGATCACGCTACCAGTGACGTTTGGCAGCGAGCTGAATTTCAGGACAGAGAGAGTCACATTTGATGTTGCTGATTTCCCATTGCCCTACAATGGGATACTTGGCCGTCCAGCGCTTGCCAAGTTCATGGCAGCCTCTCACTACGCCTACAATGTGCTCAAGATGCCTGGTCCGATAAGTGTCATTTCTGTCCAAGGCGACAAGAAGGATGCACTTATCTGTACCGACAAGATCTACCGGGAAGCAGCAGCCGCAGCAGAATGCAAACCACTTGCCGCTGAAGCTCCCACGGGGAAGAAGAAGACCAAGTCCGGCAAGAGTAGCTCTGATGCCCACTCCGGCAAGCGCACCTCTTTGGAGTGCTGCGCTACCGTCGAGGACGCACCATCGAGCTCCACCGGCAAGTGCAAGAAGGCAAAGACAGCTTCACCAGAGACCAAGAAAGTGGCCGCCAAGGAGGATGGCACTGGTGGTACCTTCACCATCAGTGCCACGCTTGACCCTAAATAGGAAAGCGCGCTCGTTGCTTTCCTGCGGGCGAACATCGATGTGTTTGCATGGCAACCATCTGACATCCCCGGTGTTCCCAGGAAAGTAATTGAGCACCACCTTGCCGTCTGCCCTTACGCGCGGCCCGTCAAACAGAGAGTCAGAAAACAAGCAGTGGAGAGACAAGAGTTCATTGCAGAAGAGATCAAGAAATTGGAAGCAGCAGGCCTGGTCCGAGGAGTACTCCATCCAACGTGGTTAGCCAATCCAGTAGTCGTGCGCAAAGCAAACGGGAAGTGGAGGCTTTTTATTGACTTCACTGATGTTAATAAAGCTTGTCCCAAGGATCCATTCCCCTTGCCGCGCATTGACCAGATTGTCGACTCCACGGCAGGATGTGACCTGCTTTCATTCCTGGATGCATATTCAGGATATCATCAGATCTTCATGGTTGAAGAGGATGAAGAGAAAACCGCATTCATTACTCCATGTGGCACGTACTGCTTTGTACGGATGCCTTTCGGACTAAAGAATGCTGGTTCAACATTTGCAAGAGTAGTCAGTCATGCTTTTGAGCCACAGCTGCACAGAAATGTAGAAGCTTACATGGATGACATAGTGGTCAAGAGCAAGGACAAAGAGACTCTGATCCAAGATTTGGATGAGACTTTTGCAAATCTGCGCAAGATCAATCTCAAGTTGAATCCCGAGAAGTGCGTGTTTGGAGTTCCTTCCGGCAAGCTTCTCGGGTTCTTTGTGTCCCAGAGGGGGATTGAAGCCAATCCCGACAAGATCAAGGCCATCGAGCAAATCGAAGCACCGAGGCGAGTCAAGGACGTACGAAGGCTTGCCGGCTGCGTTGCTGCTCTCAGTAGGTTCATCTCTAAGTCTGCTGAACGCGCCCTGCCATTTTTCAAAATTTTGAAAAAGGCAGGTCCAATGAAATGGACTCCGAAAGCGGAGGCTGCGCTGCAGGACTTGAAGAGATACCTATCCTCCACTCCAACACTTGTCGCACCTAAGCCACAAGAGAAGTTGCTGCTATATCTGGAAGCAACCAATCAAGTGGTTAGTGCTGCGTTAGTAGCGGAGAGGGAGGCGGATGATGAGCCAGCGGCCGCGGCAAGCGAGTCCAGCGACAAGCAGGGGGCTTCCCCGACAAGTTCTGGTTCCGGCAAGGATGGATCTGCGCAGCCACAAGAAGAGAAACAGAAGAAGATGGTGCAGCGCCCAGTTTACTTTGTCAGTTCCCTTCTGCAGGGGGCTAGATCGAGGTACTCTGGTGTGCAGAAGTTTCTTTTCGGCCTTCTCATGGCCTCAAGGAAGCTGTGCCATTACTTTCAAGCACATGAGATTACAGTAGTCACTCGCTTTCCGTTGAAGAGGATATTGCAGAATCCAGAGGCAACAGGCAGGATTGTCGAGTGGGCACTGGAATTGTCAAGCTTTGGCCTCAAGTTTGAAAGTACTTCAACTATACAGAGCCGAGCATTGGCAGAATTCATAGCAGAATGGACGCCAACACCCGATGAAGAAACTCCGGAGAGGAGCATCCCCGTCAAGGAAGCGAGCAAAGAATGGATCATGTACTTTGATGGTGCCTTCTCGCTGCAAGGCACCGGTGCGGGCGTACTACTTGTCGCACCCACCGGAGAGCACCTCAAGTACGTGGTCCAAATGCACTTTCCCAAGGAGCAAGCAACAAACAATACTGCAGAGTATGAAGGCTTGCTTACCGGACTCAGGATCGCGGCAGACCTTGGGATCAGGAAGCTTATTGTCAGGGGTGACTCACAGCTTGTCGTCCGTCAAGTAAACAAGGATTATCAGAGTCCCTTGATGGAAGCCTACATTGATGATGTGAGGAAGCTAGAAGAACATTTTGAGGGCCTGCAGATGGAACACGTTCCAAGAGCTCAGAATGACATTGCAGATGGCCTGTCAAAGTGTGCCACACTCAAGTTACCTGTGGAACCAGGAATTTTTCTGCTCAAGCTGACTCAACCATCAGTTACACCGTCAACTGGACAGAGCAAGAAGAGGAAGTTGATTGCTGGCGACTATCTTCCGGCAGAGCTCCCCGAAGCCACCGCCAGGAAGGTCCCCAGGATCGACACAAAGAGTGCTGAGGAGCAGTCTGCTCCGACAAGCCCCAGGGCTTGTTTCGTTGAAGCAGACGCTCCCAACAAGCTGTGTCCCGACACGCTTGATGGGGAGCATCATGCTCCGGCAGAATCGCAGATTCTTGCCGTAGAAGCAAATGTTCCCGTAGCAGCATTTGCGCCTTTAGTCCTTGTCGTCGAGCCACAAGCTCCGGCATGGGCACAGCAGATCGTCCATTTCCTTCAAACAGGAGAACTTCCCGAGGAACAAGAAGAAGCGGAAAGAGTAGCCCGGCAATCAAGTATGTACCAGTTTGTCGATGACATACTGTGCAGAAGAAGATTCAACGGAGTGAAATTGAAGTACATTTCCCGGGAAGATGGACAGGAGCTGTTGGCGGAGATACATGGAGGCATATGTGGTCACCACATTGGCGCAAGAGCGCTTGCCGGCAAAGCTTTCCGGCAAGGTTTCTTCTGGCCGACAGCCCTCCAGGATGCAACTGCACAAGTAACCAAGTGTGAAGCGTGCCAGTTCCACTCCAAACAGATACATCAACCAGCTCAAGCTCTCCAAACAATCCCTTTATCCTGGCCATTTTCAGTCTGGGGGCTCGACATCCTCGGCCCCTTCCCCCAAGCTGTCGGGGGCTTCGAGTACTTGTACGTTGCAATCGACAAGTTCACGAAGTGGCCTGAAGTGGAAGCAGTGAGGAAGGTGACACCACAGTCAGCAGTCAAGTTCTTCAGGTCAATTGTTTGCCGTTTCGGAATCCCTAACAGGGTCATCACCGACAACGGCACACAATTCACGAGCCGCACCTTCATGCAGTGCGTCCAAGATCTTGGCACCAAGATCTTCTTCGCTTCTGTTGCTCACCCGAGAAGCAACGGTCAAGCGGAGAGGGCAAACACTGAAGTGCTGCGCGGGCTCAAGACCAGAACTTTCGACAGGCTGCGCAAGTGCGGAAGAAATTGGATTGAGGAGCTGCCGGTGGTTCTTTGGTCGATCAGGACGACGCCAAATCGAGCCACTGGCCAGACACCTTTTGCTCTTGTCTATGGAGCAGAAGCAGTTCTCCCCACGGAACTCGTATACGGATCGCCTCGAGTGCTCGCTTATGATGAGCTTGAGCAAGAGCAGCTGCGGCGAGATGACGCGCTGCTCCTCGAGGAAGATCGTCTTCAGGCTGCTGTACGAGCTGCTCGTTACCAGCAAGCTTTGCGTCGCTACCATAGCCGCAAAGTTAATGCCAGAAGCTTCGAGGAAGGCGACCTTGTTCTTCGGCGCGTTTTATCCGCCAAGAATTCCAACAAGTTGACGCCGAAGTGCGAAGGCCCTTATCGGGTGAAACGAGTCACTAGGCCCGGCGCTGTCCGCCTTGAGACCGAAGATGGCTTTCTGGTGAGCAATTCCTGGAACATAGAGCATCTTCGCAAGTTTTACCCATAAGGCGCGGTTGCCGGAATCTGTTCCGGCAACCACCTTTTGTACAAGCCTTGCCGCTGTTGCATGTAACCCTTTGTACAAAGCCGGGCGCAGATCCCGTGCATAAATAAAGATCATGTGTGCTTCGCACATCCTGTCAAATTTCATGCATTCTTTCTTTTTTGCATGTTTTATCTGACACTTTGTGCAGCACTTCCCCCGGTAAGCAATAACGAGCCCTAAGGCCCCATACCATTATTTTCTCTTCTTTCTTGTTCTCAAAAAGAAGGTTCCTTCGCCCACAAGTTCACGGGGGGGGGGGGGGGGGGGAGGATAAAGGTGTGGACCAGGCGTCGTTGGAAGAAGTATGGCCTTGCCGGGACACAGACGACAGAAAAGCTAAGTTGCCAAAGTTTGAGCACAGTCAGTTTAAATTTTTAAGTTATATTCCTTGAACGACCGTGCCTTGTATGGAAGCCCTGTGCGCGGAGGAACCAGCTCGTGGCTAGATCGCGCCCTTACTTTGTTTCGAGTCCGCTCAACAATGAAAGTGTGCTGCGATTAGTCCCGACAAGGTTTCTTGCCGGTGGCAACACCGCCAGCAAGCTGCTCATGTTCCGCACTCAGCGCTCGCGGCAAGTGTGCTCGCGCCGGCAAGTTCCCTAAAAGCGTAGGGTAAAAACATGCAAGGGATGGAATCAAGTAAAGGAAGTAACATAGCAGACAGTGCCCAGAATAGAGTTATATTACAAAAATAGCTTGTTGCGGCACTGACTAAATTGTTCTCATGGCTTAAATAAACAGCGACAAGGAAAGGAGAAGAAGGATGGCCTAATCCACGCGCTCGCCATTGATCCTCCTGACTTCGTTCACCTTGTCCACGATGGGTGCAACGATGGCTTTGAGCTCCTCAAGATCAGCACCCTCCGGCAGCTTCTTGAGGACGCGGGAGAGGTCGAGGCCTGGATTGCGGAAGAGGATCTTCACCAGCACCTTCTCCAAGACCTTGGCGCAGATTGCGCGCGACTCGTCTGCCAGCTTCTTCGGGATCCTTTCCCGGAGTTGCTGAAGGGCCGTCACCACGCCCTTGAAGAAAAGAGTAAGCTTGGCGCTGGGCTGGAGGTTTTCGTTGGTGGAGTACCCGAAGCCCGCCAAGTCCAGCTCCGCCAGCTCCTCGTTAATGGCTGCAGCGATGTTGACGAGGCCCTCCGTCCAGAGCTCCACCGTGGCCTTGAAAGTGTTCTGAGTCTCGGCGGCCCTCGTCAGAAGCTCTTCGTTGCCCTTGACCTCTTTCCTCAAGTCATCTTCTTGCTTCTTGGCGGCGCCCAGCGTATCCGTCAAGGTGGCCAGCTTCATCTCCAGATCAGCGCTCGAGTCCTTGGTGGCGTTCAGTTCCTTGATCTTGTCGGCAAGCTGAACTTGCAGATCGCCATGGGCGCGTGCATCCTTCTCGCGTTCGCGCTGGAGTGCGGCAAGCTCTTCATTCTTCCTTTTCATGTCCGCCTCCAGCTGCGTCACCTTCACCTCTAACTCCTTCTTGGCGGCCTCAGCAGCCGCGGCGGCATCCTTCGCCTCCTTGAGTGCCCCACGAAGTGATTGCTCCCGGACGGCGAGCTCCTCTTCGTGGCTGTCCAAGTTCACCTTCTTCTGTATCAGCTCACCGTCCCGCTTGGACAGCTCCTCGGTGGCGAGCCTCTGCTGCTCTTCGGCTTCAGCCTTTTCCAGGATGAACGCCTCCTTCGCCTCGTCGAGCTGCGCCCTCTCCTCAGCGATGGACCGGAGGGCCTCCTGGTTGCGGCTCTTGAGCTCCTCCGCGTGTTTCTCTATGTCAACTCCCGCCTGCGCGACAAGCGCTTCCCGGGACTCAAGCTTCGCTTGCCGGGCGCGATAGAGTGACACTAACTTCCGGAGCAACTGCTCCTCCTCGGACTCGTCGCTGCTGCTGCTTGGCTTGTCAACCACTGCCAGCCCAGCAGAGGCGAGTACTTCCCCGTCAAACTCCTCTCCTTCCACCGGAGCCCTGGAGCTCGACGCCCAGGGAAGCTTGATGTATACGCCCTCGCTGGCCTTCAAGTATGCGCCTGGCTGGGGCTCCTCGGAGCCCGGCACCGCATCAGCGGCGGAGGGGTCGGCGGACGGTGCAGCGCCTTGCGCTCCTGCGTCCTCCGGGTCGTCAGTGCGATCACTGGACCCCTCGCCGGCTCCTGCGCCAGCAGCCTTGGCGGCTTCCTCGTCGACGGGTTCATCAGCGCCGGCTGCTTCCTCGCCAGCGGCGGCATCTTCAGTGTTGCCGCGTGCGCCTTCCTCGCCGGAGGCCTCGGTCTCCATCGGGTCTACAAGAGGGGGATCTGAGGATAGGAAGAGGAAAGAAAAGTCAAGCAAATATCCAAAAAAGAAGATCAGAAGAAGAACCCAAGGGAGGATTTCCGACAAGGAAGGTTACCTGTGCTGGGCTCTATGACCACGGGCTCCTCCACCAAGGGCTCATTGGTTCCGTCCCTCGCCGGGGACCTCTCCCTTGCCGGGGAGCGCTCCCTTGTCGGGGAATCGCCCCTTGGCGGCGTAGTCGAAGCAGACAGCACCTCCGGGGCGGTTTCTGATTGCCCCTGATGGGCCTGCTCTGCTCCTACATGAATGAATCAGCAATCAAGATGTCAGCAAAAGAAGAAGCACCCATGCGCGCCCCACAACAGAAAGTGAACCAAACACTTACGCTGGGGGCTGTGCTGGGGGCTGCCGCGCGGAGAAGGAACCGGGTCCGTCAGGGTAGTCTCGGACGTGTCCTCTGTCGTCACAGCAGGATCGTCCTCGATGACAACCACAGGGACCTTGGCCCTCTTTGCCGCTCTCTCGGCCAGAGTCCTGAAATAGAACAAGGATTCAGAGGGAAGCAAATCAGATGCGAAACCAGAAACAACAAAGATTGAAGAAATACAAGTACAACGAGAAGAAAGCCTTACTCCTCCTCCTCTTCTTCCTCCTCGTCGGAGCTCAGCGCAGGGAGGTCGAAGTTTGGTACCCTTTCTGCGCGGCGAGGCGGAGGAGTGGGCTTCCTTGGACGTTTGCCAGGAGCTGCGGCAGGATCGGGTATGGCAGCCCGGGAAGACCCCGCCTCAGTTGCCGGCACGGCCTGAGATGCTCCTGCGGCAACCGTACTTGCCGCGGTGGAGCGCGTCCCACGACGCTGCGGCTGTTGGCCTGCTTGCCGCCCTGCCAGATCTCCAACTCGACGGCGGCGCCTTCTTGGTTGGAATTGGGGCTGCGCTGGGGGCTCCGCCTGCGGCAAGCTGCTCGAGGACGGCTGGCCGCTCGCGCCCCCAGCGGGCTCGCTCGCTTCGGCCTCGGGCTCCCCCTCGCCAACGACCTCTTCGGCAAGGTCTTCCCGGTCGGCAAGGCTTGCCGCCTCGGCCACATCCGCCTCCTCCAGCGTGAAGCCAAACTCGCCCGCGGCGGCAGCTGCCGCCGCCTCTTCGGCCCTGGTGGCGATGTACCGCATCTCGTCATCGGTGGTGTCGCAGGTGAGGAGCCTCTGCTCGTCGGAGTTGATTGCTACCTCCGTCAAGCTATCAAAGAATTGCTGCACGACGTCGTCGGCGGGCTCTATCCAAGTTGCGCTTATCCCGTGCGAGTCGCACTCTGGCATCATTGCGCAGATGCGATCGCGCTGGGAGTTGTTGCACAACGGGATGACGCCCTGCGGCAACCTGAACCACTCTGGATGGTTGGCGTCATGCTTGAACAGCTCCCTCAGCATCCCGTCAAGCTCCAGAACCGTGAAGTTGAAGTTGAGGCCTGGACGCAGCCTCATGATATCCGCCGGGCCGCCAAACATCCAGGCGGGCCTCCCCCTCTTCTGTAGAGGGGCGATGCGACGGCGAAGGAAATCCGCGCCAACCGCCCCTGATGTGAGCCCGGCAAGCCTGAGCCGGAGGATTCGGGTGGTGGCAATCTTCAGCTTGGCGTCATCCGGCGACAGAGCGCTCCAGTCGCCGCCGCGCACTACCCGGGTCTGGCGCAGGTTGGTGAATGGCTGTGGGTTGGCGTCAACGATCCAGCACCACTCCGCCCTCCACTCATCCCACTTGCTGCGGAGCTCGCCCGTCAAGTACACCTCCTTCATGCCGATCCGTGAGGTCCAAGCGATTCCGCCAGCCAGTGGCTCCCCTTTCTCGGCCCGGGGGGTGAAATAATGACGAAAAAGAGCGACATTGGGGAGGATGCCAACGAAGTTCTCGCAGAGGTGTGCGAAAACCGCCATTGTCAGAACGGCGTTGGGGGTGAAATCAAGAAGATGAAACCCGTAGGTATTGATGATGTCGCAGAGAAAATCGGAAAAAGGTGGGCAAAGCCCGCAATAGAAGAACACAGGAAAGAAATAGTACCCTTTCGGGCACCGCTTCGATTTGGAAGCCTCAGCGGAAAGCACTGGTGTGCACGGATGCGCCCGCGTCTCCGTCGACCAAAAGAGGTAGAACTCCTCCCGCAGCGCCTTCGGGGTGAGCTCGGGGGAGAAAAGTGCTTGCTTCTTGCGCAGTGCCTCAAGCTGCAGTGCCTCGGCCGACTTTGCAGCCTTCGCAGCCTTCCCGGTCTTCGGAGCCATGGCGGAAGCGGTGGGGGAAGGCGAGGGCGACGGCGGCGACGGCGGCGACGGGAGGCGGAGCGCAGCTCTCTTTCGGCTTGGGAAGCGGAGGGGAGCGGCGGGGCTTTCGGAGGAAGGAACTGCAAGTGGCGAAGGTGGGGGAACGGCCCTGTTTCCTCTGCTTATAAATAGGGGATGCAAACGTTACGCATTTCCTGGAATTAAGTATTGCCCACGTTCTCTCCCACGACGCCGCGATTGACGCGTGCCGTTGCGGGAGGGCGCAGTGGACATGGAGTCAGATTTAATGTGGACCCAGGCCGCGTGTGCCCGTGCCCTGTTTTGGGCCTGGCCCAACAGCGCTCGGCACCGTGTATGGCCCAGGCCCGGGGGCTCCTGTCGGTGTACTAAAGTAGGGGTACCTTAGTACCCCGAACTTGTGCACGGGCAGTCGCAGCGTCCCGCGGCAAGGCTTGCCGGGCGTCCGCCAAGATCCTCCGCTATTCCTATTTACTGCCATTCAAGAACAAAGTGTTAGCTGAGAAGACAGAACCCCGGCAAGAGGGGCTTGCCGGGAAGGACAAGACCCCAGCAAGAGGAGCTTGCCGGGAAGGCCAGCCAAGGCGCTTCAGAAAACTTGCCGCGACGCTCCGCGCGTCCCGGCAAGACCCAGCGAGCGGCAAGCTTGTGGGTGCGACAAGACAACGGCCACGGCAAGGCGCTTGCCGTGGCAAGGCTGCCACTCTGCACCCGAGCTCCAGCGCATCCGACGACGTGTCACCCCAGGACCATCCCAGGAGCACATGGCGAGGCACTGTGCAGCCATGCGGTGCAAGGTGGCAAGAGGAGATGACAAGGAGGCCATCGTGGCGATCGGTGGCGCTCCTGACGGTCGCTTCCTTGCACCGTTTGAGCGACCAGACGGGCATTAAATTCCCTTGTCCCCTGCCGTCAGAGTTAGGTAGGGGGGCACTGTTGGTAGCAGTTGTACCAACCCGCGTTTTTACTCTTTTACCCCTCTTTCTACACAGCCACCTGTCGGTGACCCCTTTAACCTATAAAAAGGAGGCCCATGCGCACGTAGAAGGGGTTCGGTCCAGCTTGACTCATTCGACACCACAACTCACATACGTTCTTGAGCAAGAACAGAATACAAGCACAAAGCAGCAGTAGGAGTTTTATCTCTCCGGAGAGCTTCGAAGCTGGGTAAAATCCCCCGCGTGCTCTCGCCTCGATCTGCTCTGCGTGCGCCCTCCGCTCCCTTGCCGGACAAGAAGGGGCCCCCTGCCCCATAGGTGCTCGTTCCCCACGACAGCAGCATAGCGATAGAACAAAGCAACTAGCATAGCAATGATAGTAGTGAGATCCAGGGTAGTGGTCATCTTGCCTGAAATCCCGCAAGGAAGAAGAACAAGTCCATGAAGAAGATGAAGCCACGAAGACGAACCAAGCGTAGACGAACGCATCCTCACGATCGCAACAAAACAGGAACTATCGAGAAGAAGCACACAACATAGTAAACACACCACACATGAACAAGACATGATGCACAACAAGCATGATGCATGACAAAGCTACATGAAGCTACTCATGGCAAGAGATGATGCAAACAAGAACAACACATCAAGGCAAGTTTAAATGAGGCCGGAAACAACATATAACAATTCCGGTAAGTCCTCATATGCAAATTTCGAAATTGGTCCAGAACTGAATAAACCTTAAGTTCAAGTAGTTAAACAGCAAGTTAAGATGCACCAAGATGATCTACACGAAATTCTAGTCAAGTTACATATAAAGTTCATTAGATTCGGAGCTACGGCCTCGAAGATATGAGCAAAACAAGGTAAACATGGCATTGGTGCAAAATGCATACAAACATCAAGCAAACACACCAAAACAAGGATGCAACATGATAATATGAAACTACATGCAAAATCAAGCAAGTTTCATATAGAGCACACTCAGAACGGAGCAACGGTGCAACACATGCACACTATACAAGTCATAGCAACAATCTGTCCATAACAGCAACTAGGCATATTGCAAGCATCAAAACAATATGCTACAGCACCCCAACATAATAACAAAAGGCATGGTCATGAATTACAGGTAAAGCATACCAAAACATGAACACTGAGCTATCTCCAGAAACAACTAGAACATTCTCAAAAGGACATGGTAAGATTGCAAATAATAACAGTTTCAGACTTTAGCAGAAATAACATCAGGTTGCAATGTTAAGAGCTATCAAACAACATGTTACAGGAACTTATCATGGCAAACAAAGGCATGGCATGAATCTACTAATTGCACAGATCAAAAGTCCCTTACTGACCATGAGCCAAAAGGGCACGGAAAATATGATGGCACCCAAGTAAACATGGCAAGTTATATTACAGATTCAAACATGGCAGAAACAACAATAAGTAGGCATGTTGGTGAGCTTGAACCACTCACCACAGAGCAATACATGGCATGGCAAGGCAACCAACAGTAAGAAGGCATGTTTATGAAGCTAAGCATGGCAAGAGCAAGGTCATAGGATGCATGGATCGCTAGGAAAGCACATGGGAACTAGTGAACTTAATGTTAACAGGCTGACAGCAACGTCATTTAGCAACTTTGGAGCACGATAACAACATGCTACAGCAGGTTATAATTGCAACCAAGGGCATGAATGGATAGAGCATGACATTTAGATCAAAACATGTTTATAGGACATCTCCAGATTATGCATAGAATGATTAGTAGCAACATGTTTATATAGCATCACGCAATAACAGATTCAGCCTAGCAAAACAGTAACAGCAAGTACACTACTTAACAAGCTCGATTCACTCACCACAAGTCATTGCATGACAATATAAGCATAGCATCATCAAGAAGGCATGTTTGTGAAACAAACCAAGTCAAGAACAAGTCCATAGCATGCAAGGATCAACAATAGCAACCTTGGCTAAATTGAATAAAAAGTAAACAATCTGCCAGGAAACATTTTGAAGCAAAAGTAGAGCACTCAAATGACATGCTAGACTACTCCATAAATGCAACCAAGGGCAGGGATGGATAAACAACAACCATATGTTCAAAACACCCTTACTGAAGTATCTCAAAATATGCATGGATCTCTCTGTAGCATCAAGTATACATGGCATCAAAATAACAGCAGAGCAGGGACTAAAAACAGCAATATCACGAAGCCTAGTTTGCATGCTTGTGCTAGTCACCACATTGATCACAAAAATACATGGCATACACCCCTGGAAAGATGGCATGGCATAGATCAAAACACATGTAGACATCAACCTCATAGGATGCACACATCAATCATGGCAAAAATGACAAATGAGCAAGTTATAACAGTTTTAGCAGATTAACATCAACATGCACTCTTCCAACAGCATTTCGGGCATCAAGATGAGCTCAAATGAAAATGGTGCAATGTAATGCAATGAATTACTCGTCAAGACGAACAATTTGACATATTACACGCACGAAATGGAGCTACGGATGCAGAGATACAGCATGATGAACATGGCATGATTATGCAAAATGCTTCAGGGACTTAGTGGATTTAGCACCTCGGGGAAAACGGGATGGAGGAGACCCGTGACGGAGAGATCCAGGGACGGGGCTGGCGTTTGGATGGCCGAGGTGGTGGATCTGATCCAGGCCACCGGATCCGGATCGGAGTGAGCTCGGGCGAGCTCGGGAGGTTGGCGGCGCCGGAGGAGCTCCGGCGAGCTTGGGAGGTGACGGGGCGGCGCGGAGGGCGACGGGCGGCGTGGGGCGAGTGGTGGCGCGGCGGAGCGCTCCGGTGGCCGGCGCGGGGCGGCCGGGCGGCGCGACCACCGGGCGTGAGGCGGCGGCGCGGCGACGGGCGGCCGGGACCGCGCCGGCTCGGGGCCGAGCGCGGAGGCGCCGGCCGGCGGCGGTGAGGACCGGGGCAAGGCGACGGAGGGCGGGGCCGGCGGCGGCGCTCGCCGGCGGCGGGCACGGCGGCCGGCGGCGGGGCAGGAGGCGCGGGCGAGGCGCGGGGTGGCTCGGGCCCAGATCCAGCCCTGGCGGGCCGCAGACGGATCCCGGCGGGCTGCGGCGAAGCTGCGTAGGCGAGAGGGCGACGTGGCGCGTCGTGGTTGGCCGGTGGACGGTGGCTGGAGATGTCCGGTAGGGCGCGGACATGTCCGGCGGCTGGAGGAGGAAGAAGCTAGGGTTTGGACCCGAAAATTCGGAGGGGATCACATATTTATAGGTAGAGGGAGCTAGGAGAGTCCAAATGAGGTGCGGTTTTCGGCCACGCGATCGTGATCGAATGACCGAGAGCATGGAGGGGAGTTAGGTGGGTTTTGGGCCACTTTGGAAGGGGTGTTGGGCTGCACAAAAGAGGGCTTTACGGTTACCCGGTTAACTGTTGGAGTATCAAACGGACTCCAAATGTCACGAAACTTGACAGGCGGTCTACCGGTTCTATACCAAGGCCGCTTGGCAAACCTCGGGACATTCTGAGAAAGTTTAATACCCGCTCACAACAGAAGACAAAAGGGGACGCCGGGGGACATAGGAGTGCCGGATTGCAAAACGGACAACGGGGAAAAGGCTCGGATGCATGAGACGGACATGTATGCAAAATGAGATGCACATGATGACATGATATGAAATGCATATGATGACATGGCAAAGTGCAACACGCAAGCAAATGACAAGGCAATGACGGCGAATAACTGGCAGACACCTGGCGCATCGAATCCGGGGCGTTACAATTCTATAGCCAGTAACAATTCTTTGTGGGATAAGTTCATTTTTATCATTAGGATCAACAGTAATACCTCCTTTCTTAGGGATACAATGGACAAGACTTACCCATCTACTATTAGTTATGTGATAGATTATACCTTCTTCCAGAAGCTTTAAGATTTCAGTTCTTACCACTTCTTTCATCTTAGGATTTAAACATCGTTGGTGATCAACAATGGGTTTAGCATCAGGTTCCATATTAATTTTGTGTTGACAGAGAGTGGGACTAGTGCCCTTAAGATCATCAAGAGTATATCCAATAGCAGCATGGTGCTTCCTCGGCATTTTTAATAATCTCTCTTCTTCATGTTCTGAAAGGTTAGCACTAATAATAACAGGATATATCTTTTTCTCATCAAGATAAGCATACTTCAAAGTGTTAGCCAATCGCTTTAATTCAAACACAGGATCACCTTTAGGTGGAGGAGGACCTCCTAGAGTTTCAATAGGCAAATTGTGTTTAAGGATAGGTTGTTTTTCAAAGAATATTTTATCTATTTCATTTCTTTCACGCAAGTGCATATCATTTTCATGGTCTAGCAAATATTGTTCTAGTGGATCAGTAGGAGAGCTACGACAATAGAAGCAAGACCAATTATTTCATCCTTACTAAGTGATTCTTTATCATGAGGTTATCTACCAAACTTAGAGAAATTAAACTCATGAGACACATCACCAAAATTAACACTAACAGTTTCTTTAAGGCAATCTATCTTAACATTGACAGTGTTCAAGAAAGGTCTGCCAAAAATTAAGGGACAAAAGTCATCTTGTGGGGAACCAAGAACTAGAAAATCAGTAGGGTATTTTATTTTTTCACACAAGACTTCAACATCTCTAACAATCCCAAGTGGTGTGATGGTGTCTCTATTTGTAAGTTTAATAATAACATCTATGTCTTCTATTTCAGCGGGTTCTATATCATTCATAACTCAAAGAAATAACACTCACACTAGCACCTAAGTCACATAAACCATGATAGCAATGATCTCCTATTTTAACTGAGACAACAGGCATGCCAACAATAGGTCCATGTTTATCTTTTTCATCGGGTTTGGCAATTCTAGCTGCTCCATCATAGAAGTAAATAACATGCCCATGAATATTATCGACCAAGAAATATTTAACCATAGCAACACTAGGTTCTACTTTAATTTTTTTGGAGGGTTTAGGTGCTCTAATATTGCTTTTGTGAACCACTGTTGATACCTTAGCATGTTCCTTTATCCTAACAGGGAAATGTGGGTTTTCAATATAAGCAGTTGGAACTACTGGATCAACATTGTAAATGATAGTTTCGTCTTTAGCTATGACCGGTTCTTTAGTTTCTTCTTCAATAGGGGGATGATATTTAGACCACTTCTACTTAGGGAGATCAACATGAGTAGCAAATGATTCACAAAAATAGGCTACTATCTCGGAGTCAAGTCCATATTTAGTGCTAAACTTGTGAAAAGCATCGTATTCATAAAAGATCTAACACAATCAAACTCAAGCTTAATACCTGACTCTTTACCTTCTCAAGTTCCCTATCTTTAGAGTTGCGTTTAATTCTTTCTAAAAGATCCCACCTGAATTCAATAGTCTTCTTCATAAAAGAACCAGCACAATAAGTATCGAGCATGGATTGATCATTACGAGAAAGCCGAGCATAAAAATTCTGAATGATAATTTCTCTTGAGAGCTCATGATTGGGGCGTGAATATAACAATGACTTAAGTCTCCCCCAAGCTAGAGCGATACTTTCTCCTTCATGAGGCCAAAAATTATATATATAATTCCGATCATGATGAACAAGATGCATAGGATAAAACTTTTGGTGAAATTCCAATTTCAATAGGTTCTAGTTCCATGGTCCAATATCATCGCATAGCCTATACCATGTCAATGACCCCCCCCCCAAAGATAAAGGGAAAACCTTCTTATGAACTTCATCTCTGGGTAAACCTGTAAGCTTAAACAATCCACAAATTTCATCCACATGTATCAAATGCATATCAGGATGTTTTGTTCCGTCTCCTGCATAAGGATTGGCTAGCAGTTGTTCTATCATGCCCGAAGGAATTTCATAACTAATATTTTCAGTAGGTGGTTGAGGGGCAACTCTTTGTTTTTCTGGTCGAGGTGAAGATACCCCGAACAAACCCCTCAAAGGATTGTTTTCTATAGTAACAAGTGACAATAAATTTTAGCACGTAATATAAATTTTTTCCTTATCGATTTCCAGTTACCAACAGCATTTCACTCCCCAGCAACGATGCCAGAAAAGAGTCTTGATGACCCACAAGTATAGGGGATCAATCATAGTACTTTCTATAAGTAAGAGTGTCGAACCCAACGAGGAGCAGAAGGAAATGGCAAGTTGTTTTTAGCAATTTAATTTCTGCAAGCACTGAAATTGTTAGTAATAGGTAGTTTGATAGCAAGATAATTTGTAACAAGCAAGTAATGGTAACGGTAAATAAAGTGCAGCAAGGTAGCCCAATCCTTTTTGTAGAAAAGGATGGGTTGGAACAGTTCTTATAATAAGCAAAGCGTTCTTGAGGGCACATGAGAATTTCATCTAGTCACTTTCATCATGTTGGTTTGATTCACGTTTGCTACTTTGATAATTTGGTATGTGGGTGTACTGGTGCTTGGGTGTTGTTCTTACTTGAACAAGCCTCCCACTTATGATTAAACCCTCCCCCCTGCAAGCATCCGCAACTGCGAAAGAAGTAGTAACATAAAAGCTAACCATAGCATTAAACATACGGATCCAAATTAGCCCCTTACAGAATAACGCATAATCTAGGCTTTAAGCTTCTGTCATTCTAGCAACCCATCATATGATAACTACTCCACAATGCATTCCCTTAGGCCCAAAGATGGTGAAGTCTCATGTAGTTGACGTTCACATAACACCATTAAGGGAATCGCAACATATATGCATATCATAAAAATATCAAACACATATCAAATTCACACAATTACTTGCAACATGACTTCTCCCATGGCCTCAAGAACAAAGAAAACTACTCACAAATAATATTCATGCTCAAGATCAGAGGGATATTAAATAGCATAATGGGTCTGAACATAGAATCTTCCACCAAATAAACCATATATCATCAACTACAAGATGTAATCAACACTACGAGTCACCCACAGGCAGCCCTGGCCATGGGCAGTCCGACCTGGATAGCGCGGCCTGAAAAAGCCTGACCCGGCCCGGCCCGACTGAGGGAGTCCTGGACTAGGGGGTGTCCGGATAGCCGAACTATCATCATCGGCCGGACTCCAAGACTATGAAGATACAAGATTGAAGACTTCGTCCCGTGTCCGGATGGGACTTTCCTTGGCATGGAAGGCAAGCTTGGCGATATGGATTTGTAGATCTCCTACCATTGTAATCGACTTTGTGTAACCCTAGCCCTCTCCGGTGTCTATATAAACCGGAGGGTTTTAGTCCATAGGACACAACAACAATCATGGCATAGGCTAGCTTCTAGGGTTTAGCCTCCTTGATCTCGTGGTAGATCCACTCTTGTACTACCCATATCATCAATATCAATCAAGCAGGAGTAGGGTTTTACCTCCATCGAGAGGGCCCGAACCTGGGTAAAAACATCGTGTCCCTTGTCTCCTGTTACCATCCGCCTAGACGCACAGTTCAGGACCCCCTACCCGAGATCCGCCGGTTTTGACACCGACATTGGTGCTTTCATTGAGAGTTCCTCTGTGTCGTCACCGATAGGCTCGATGGCTCCTTCGATCGACAATGACGCAGTCCAGGGTGAGACTTTTCTCCCCGGACGGATCTTCGTATTCGGCGGCTTTGCACTGCAGGGCCAATTCGCTTGGCCATCTGGAGCAGATCGAAAGCTACGCCCCTGGCTGTCAGGTCAGATTTGGAAGTCTGAACTTCATGGCTGACACCTGCGGAGACTTGATCTTCGATGGATTCGAGCCACAGCCGAGTGCGCTGCACTGTCACGATGGGCATGATTTAGCTCTGCCGCCGGACAATGCCCTGGAGGCCGTACATGAGTCTGCTCCGACCCCTAATTCGGAGCCGACTGCGCAGATCGAGGATGGGTGGCTAGACACCGCCTCGGGGGCTGCTACCTCTACGGCGATGGAGCCGAATACCGACCTTGTCCCTTGTGAAGCTCGTGACTCCGAGGTGCCGGACTCCTCGCCGGACTCCGAACCCCTCGCGCCCCTACCAATCGAATCCGGTTGGGCTCCGATCATGGAGTTCACCGCTGCGGACATCTTTCAGCACTCACCTTTTGGCGACATCCTGAACTCGCTAAAGTATCTCTCGTTATCAGGAGAGCCCTAGCCGGATCACGGTCAGGACGGTTGGGATGCGGACGACGAAGAATTTCAAAGCCCACCCACCACCCACTTCGTAGCCACTATCGACGACCTGACCGACATGCTAGACTTCGACTCCGAAGACATCAACGGTATGTACGACGATGCCGGAGACGACCAAGAACCAGCGCCTACTGGGCACTGGAAAGCCACCTCAACTCACGACGTATACATGGTGGATACACCAAAAGGAAGCGATAACGACGAACAACGGGACGCGGCGAAGGATAATTCTCCCGAAAAACAACCAAAACGGCGACGCAAGCGCCGCTCGAAGTCCCGCCTCGATAACAACAGCACCCATACTGACCCAGCCGTAGAGCAGGGTAAACCAGTGGACGACGAACATGCCACCAAGCAACCATCCGAACAGGATGAATTGGACGAGCAACCCATCCCCGGTGAAAACAACAGTCCAGACGATCTCACGCCGGACACACCACCGGAGCATAAGAACCTTCACATAAGGCTCGTCGCCACTGCAAGAAGTTTGAAGAAGTAGAAGCGGAAGCTCAAAATAGCGGAAGACGTAATTAGAATGAGATGGAGCAAAGTACTCAAGACCGCAGATAAATACGGCAATAGTCACCAAGCAAAGAGCTACCCGAAGCGCAAGCTGTTGCCCGAATTCGACGAGGAGGTCGTAGAGCCCCCACAGTCAAAAAAAAGAGGCCGCCTGGCCGGATAGACGACCAGATGACAGGCTAAGAGCAGCAAGCGGCGCCGCACACAAACCGGCACACGACCCACATAAGGATCCTCGCAGAAAGGATGGCCCGATCAGGTCCATCTATGGGCCAAAAAAGAGGGCTCCAGGAAACAACACAACACGCCGAATGTTCGAAGATAACGGCACACCTAAATACAGGGGCGCCGCACACCCACTATGTTTCACCGATGAGGTACTGGATCATGAATTTCTAGCGGGATTCAAGCCCGTAAACATAGAGGCATACGACGGAACAACAGACCCCGGAGTCTGGATTGAGGATTACATCCTACACATACATATGGCTAGAGGAGACGATCTCCATGCCATAAAATACCTACCCCTCAAGCTCAAAGGGCCAGCTCGGCACTGGCTCAAAAGCCTCCCAGAAAATACCATTGGAAGTTGGGAGGAGCTCGAGGATGCATTTAGAGCAAATTTTCAGGGGACTTATGTCCGCCCTCCGGATGCAGACGATTTAAGTCACATAACTCAACAGCCCGGAGAGTCAGCACGCAAATTCTGGAACAGGTTCCTCACCAAAAAGAACCAAATAGTCGACTGTCCGGACGCCGAAGCCTTAACAGCCTTTAAACATAACGTCCGAGACGAATGGCTCGCCAGACACCTCGGCCAGGAAAAACCAAGAACAATGGCCGCGCTAACAAGCCTCATGACACACTTTTGCGCGGGGGAAGATAGCTGGCTGGCAAGATGCAGCACCAACGACCCGAGTACATCCGAGGTCAGGGATGGAAATGGGAAATCACGACGCAGAAAAGATCAGCGCCGGAATAAGGAAAATGGCCCAAATAGCACGGCGGTCAACGCTGGGTTCAAAAGCTCTCGGCCGAATAACAAAACACTGCCCCTTAAGGACAACAGTGACGAGCTATCCAACCTAAACAAAATCTTGGACAGGATATGTCAAATCCACAGTACCCCCGGGAAGCCTGCAAACCATACCCATAGAGATTGTTGGGTCTTCAAGCAGTCCGACCGACTTAACGCCGAACACAAGGGGCTCGACACACCAAGCAAAGACGATGACGAACCCCACAAGCAGCACGCCGGAAAACAGAAGACTTTCCCACTTGAAGTCAAAACAGTAAACTCACTTCATGTGATAACAAGGAAAAATAGTGCGGCACCTACTAAAGCACGCGCCGCACGGTCCACCCCAGAGGAGTCCCGAAATTGGATGTCAAAACCAATTACTTTCGACCATTAGGATTACTCCAGAAGTACTTGAAACGCAGGAGGGACTGCTTTGATATTGGATCCCATAATCGACGGACTACAATTCACACAAGTCCTAATGGATGGCGGCAGTGATATAAACTTGCTATACCAGGACACCAACCGCAGAATGGGGATAGACCGTACTAAAATTCGCCATAGCAGCACTTCCTTCAAAGGAGTGACGCTAGGCCTTTATGCCAATTGTACAGGCTCTATACTACTAGAGCTTGTGTTCGGTTCATCCGACAAGTTCCATCGCGAAAAGCTAATCTTCCATATCGCCCCATTCAAAAGTAGCCATCAAGCACTACTGGGACGCGAAGCTTTCGCCCGCTTTAACGCAATACCGCATTACGCGTCTCTTACACTTAAAATGCCCGGTCCACACGGCATAATCTCATTAAAGGGTAATTTTGAGTGTTCCTCGACCACGGAAAACGTGAGACTGCTTTGACAGCCACACACTAATCCGGCCTTGCGGATCAAAGCCCCCAAAAATAGGTCATTCAGACCTCGGACACGGTTAGGCGAGTCCGGTATAAATAAACAAGGGGCTTCCTAGCCGCATACCTCTTTACAAGGGGCTGCACGCATGAACAATGAGAGCCAATAAAGCTCAACTTTATTCATCTTCCAAATCATACTCTGTTTTAAATACATTTTTTGCACGATATTTTTTCCAAACTAAGTTCTTCTCTTTTACAGATGAACCATGTGCTACACCTGTCCAGGATACAGCACAACGGAGACACAGGCGCAGACGTGCAGCAGGGACCCGTTGCCAGGATTCTTTTCAGATTAAGACCATGCGTAAACCTTTTTTACTATGACTTGTTGATACACATCCCCCAGTTTCTTACCATAACCGAGGAGGAGGCTGACGTTTTGGCATCGGACGCATCAGAAGATTTCGCGCGTACCTGGGCACTAGGGGCTTAGGGCATCGTTCTTCCCGTTTTCATAAAGACCGAATGCCTTAGGGAGTGTTCGGCGTCTCGAGTTAGGCCTTATATGCATCAGCTTCGAATCATGTCTTTGGTCAAATGTTGGGTTTGCCCGGCTCCTGTGTTTTGCTGCCTTATGTTCCGTATTATCGGCTAACGCGGCACCAGGAGAACTACTGTGATTGTGCCCCGGTTCGGCCTGGCGAGCACCTCAGTAGAGAAAGCCGAAAACTGACTGTCATGATACAGCGAGAGACTGGTCAACCACTTGATCAACTACAGGAATGTCTAGAATTCCTCCGCTTTGACGAAGGGCCGTTTCCTGGTCAGGCATACATGCGCTCCGAATTTGGAAGAGCGTAGTGCCCCCAGGGGCTATATCATAGCCCCACCTTCGAACTCCTATGGCTAAGGGAAAGTGATAAAGCATTATAGTCCGGTTGCCTCGTTTGCTACGCTACCACCTCCTTCACAGGACCAAGACGTTGGATTAAGTGTGAAAATGCGCTTTTTTGCAAACACCCCCACACCATGTGCGTGGGGGCTGAAGCCGAAGACTGCCATCTTTCAGGTTATATATACATATACATTAACGGCCGCACAGGAGAAATTTCAATACTTGAACGCACAAGTATAAAAAGACCTTATATTATAAATATGGGTTTACAAATCATACATGTCATTTGAACATAACGTTTTTCGAGCACTGCGACTCTACTAAACGAGCGCCCCGCAGGACTTCCTCAAAATAGTGCTCGGCGGGCAACCGGCTTCTGTCCGAATCCCGGGATGCAACGTCGGTGGCATCCATCTCTGCCCAGTATGTTTTGACACGGGCGAGAGCCATCCGTGCACCCTCTATGCATGCCGACCGCTTCATCGCCTTGATATGCGGCACCGCATCAAGGAATTGCTGCACTAAGCCAAAATAACTCTTCGGCTTGGGCCTTTCCGGCCACAGATGAGCCACGACATCCTTCATGGCAAGTCCTGACAGCCTATTCAGCTCAGCCCACTCAGCCAACCGATCGGTTAGCAGAAGGGGACGCTCCGGACTATGGAATTGAGACCAAAAAAGCTCTTCCATTTCGTGATCCTTTTGGCTTCGGAAGTGCACAACTGCGTCCGCTCACTCGCCGCCAAATTCAGATAAGGATCCTCCGCACCCCACAACTGGCTCAACTGAGCATACTTCGGATCCGTGAACTTCCTACGCAGCAAGAAGGGCTTTCCAGCCGCAATGTCTCCGGCTTGACGCAGCTCCTCCTTTATAGCCCGCATTGCAGAACGGGCATCCTTGGCTTCGGCGATGGCCTTATTCAGGCCCTCTTGCTCCGCTCGGCATTCTCTTTCAAGAACCTCATAGCGGTCGGTAGCATCCTTCAGCTTCACGGCCATTCCGGCCATCTCCACCCTGCTTCGGCAGTGAGCAGCCTTTTCGGCTTTTAGCTCTTCGGCTGCCTTCGAGGCAGCCGCATCACTCCTTCTGGCTTGCTCCTTGGCTCGAGAAAGCTCTGCCCGAAGGTCCTCTATAGCAGCGGCGCCATCTGCATCAAGCATACATGTTGTAAGGCATGGGCATCAGCTCCCTTACCAGGTGACCGCGGAGAAACCACGCACCTTGTGACTCGTCAAGTCGCTTATTGACCAGCGCGATGTCCGCATCCACAATGTCCAGTTGCCGCTTCAGTTCGGCAACTCTATCAGTCCGGCTGGCCACCGAACGCTCCGGCACCTGAATAGGAACGGCGACATCTTAACACTGAGATTATGATCCTTGGCATGCCGTCACTTCTGACAACGTACCGAGTCTCAGGGGCTACTATCTATACATGGCGCACTCTATGTGCAAAACTGTCAAAAGGTATGTCATTTTTACGTACCTCAAACCCCGTCAGTAAACTTCTGACGGCCTCATGCAACCCGCTCTCAGCGGATGAAATGCTCTCAATCACTGTACTCATTAATGTACGGTGATCTTCTGAGATAGACGCCCTCTCGAGCAAATCCTTCAGCTCCCCCGGCCATACACCACTGGGTGCCGCACTCTCTGGCCCCGCCGGACTCGGGGAGACCCTCCACGACGACACCTCAGGGTCGTCCGCCCCGCCTGACGGGGCGGAAGATGGAGGGGTTTCGCTCTCCATCATCTCCGGACGAAAGTCCCCCGAGGATGAGCTCTGCTGAGAAGGGCTGAGACCCAAACTACAAGGTAAAAACTTCGGTTATCCTCATAAATAAAAATAGGGATGTCCCTTATTACAAAACTCCCCTTTTTCAACTTACGGCTCACTGGAGGGCTGATTCCTTTGGGAAGATAGTGCGGCCGGGGCTTCTCCTGGCGCAGGACCCTCCGGTGAAGATTTCTTTCCCCGCTTTGAGGCCTTGGCCTCCGGGTCTTCGGAAGTGGTCCTCTTCTCCCCCTGGAGGGAGGGATTCTTGATTCCCCCCTTGCTGAGAGCCTCCTTAGCAGAGGCGATAGTTTCCCTGTTCCCCCCTTCGCCCTCCTCCGAAGGCGCAACCTCCAACATTTTGATTAACACGGGATCCGGCGTGGTCTCAGGGAGGGGGGTCGGACACCGTATCAGTTTTGCTTGCGCTATCCTCTCCTGTCCAAGGGATAGCTGGTTAAAAGGCAAATCCATGATAAATAAATGGACGGTATGTCTGGACACAGGGCTACTTACTTGAGTATCCGGGCGATTGCAGCTTAAGCCGGCGTCCTCGGTCAAGTCCGGACACATCTCTTGTGATCCGAAGAACAGTTTGTACATCTCCATGGGTGTTGTACCCATGAAGTGTTGGAGAGCTCGTGGTCCCTCCGGATTGAATTCCCACAGGAGGAGGGGGCGACGTTTGCAGGGCAGAAGATGCCGAATCAGCATAACCTGCGTCACCACGCCCAGATTGATCTCCCTCTCTTGGAGGTCTCGAATCCGGCCCTGCAATAGGGGTACGTCCTTGGACGGCCCCCAGTCAAGCCCTTTGTTGACCCATGACATCAGCCATTGTGGAGGGCCCGAGCGAAAGGCGGGCGGCGGCCTCTGCCTGCTGCCCCTGGGAGCGGTGATATAGAACCACTCCTGTTGCCACAAGCCGAGCTCCTCCTGAAAAGAGCCCTCGGGCCATGGAGCATCGGCCCTCTTGCTTACAACCGCCCTGCCGCACTCTGCCTAACACCCCTCAATCATCTTCAGCTCCACGTTGAAGGTTTTGAGCCACAAACCGAAGTGAGGGGTAGTGCGGAGGAAGGCTTCGCAGACAATAATGAATGATGAGATGTGGAGGATGGACTCCGGAGCCAAGTCGTGGAATTCCAACCCATAGTAAAACATGAGCCCCCGCACGAAGGGATCCATCGGGAAGCCTAACCCCTGACGGAGGTGAGACACGAACACGACACTCTCGCCAGGCTCGGGAGTAGGAATGACTTGCCCTTGGGCAGGCAACCTATGCGAAATCTCGTAGGTTAAGTACCTGGCATTTCTCAGCTTTAGCACGTCCTCTTCCATGATGGAGGAAGGCATCCACCGGCCCTGTAGGTCGGAGCCGGACATTGTCGAAGGTCCGAAGCACCCGAATCTAAAGCCCTGGGTGTTGGAACTCGGGGCGGGGGGCGGAATCGATTGAGGATTGAAGAAAAGGAACGGGCCTTGGTCTCATTATAAAGAGGGAGAATACCAAGAGCCGTCCCCATGACCGTTTGGAACTCTCCTTCGATGGAGGGGGCGTGGCAACGGGCGCGGTTGGGTTACCCACATCCGTATTGATGGGAATCCCGGAATAAGGGGAACACTATCTCTGCTTCGACAAGACGTGCCAAGGAAATCGCTTCGCTAAACGCGCTGAAGTGGTATAATAAAAATGATTTGAATAAAGGCTTGGTTGTGGTGTGACGTCACGCCACAAAATACGTCCGCAGATTGAACTTGTGTAAATATTATTCTCTCTACGGTGGTATGTGGAATTTATTTTACAGAACCGAACACTATCCTGGTGTTCACAATCTTCTATGAGTTATTCAAAGGAGGAACCCGCCTTGCAATGTCGAAGACAATATGCGCGCCAGACTCGTCGTCATTGAAGCCTGGTTCAGGGGCTACTGAGGGAGTCCTGGACTAGGGGGTGTCCGGATAGCCGAACTATCATCATCGGCCGGACTCCAAGACTATGAAGATACAAGATTGAAGACTTCGTCCCGTGTTAGGATGGGACTTTCCTTGGCGTGGAAGGCAAGCTTGGCGATACGGATATGTAGATCTCCTACCATTGTAACCAACTCTGTGTAACCCTAGCCCTCTCCAGTGTCTATATAAACCGAAGGGTTTTATTCCATAGGACACAACAACAATCATACCATAGGCTAGCTTCTAGGGTTTAGCCTCGTTGATCTCGTGGTAGATCCACTCTTGTACTACCCATATCATCAATATCAATCAAGCAGGAGTAGGGTTTTACCTCCATCGAGAGGGCTCGAACCTGGATAAAAACATCGTGTCCCTTGTCTCCTGTTACCATCCGCCTAGACACACAGTTCGGGACCCCCTACCCGAGATCCGCCAGTTTTGACACCGACACCGACCTTGACCACGGGCCGGACACAGGCCTAGATTTTGAGCCCGACAGCCGTGCTGGGCCAGGCCCGGGCCCGTCAAAATCGATGTTTAAGGAAGAGGCCCGGCCTGCGGCCCGACGGGCTTTTAGCGTGATGGGTCGGGCTCAGGCCTAATTTTTAGGCCCAACAGCCGGGCCGGGCTTAGACATGGGTTTTCTGCATCGGGCTTTGACAGGCCCGGCCCGATAGATGGCTAGGTATACCCATAGGTACCAATCTAAGGTTTCGGTACAAAGATTGAACACAAGAGATGAACTAGGGTTTGAGATGAGATGGTGCTGTTGAAGATGTTGATGAGGATTGGCCTCCGAAAGATGAAATGGTTGTTGGTGATGATGATGGCTTTGATTCCTCCTCCAGAAGGGAAGTTCCCCCGGCAGAATCACTTCGCCGGAGGGAAAAAGCACTCTTGCCCAAGTTCCACCTCGAGAAGGCGGCGCTCCGTCCCGAAAGTCCTCTCCTTATTTTTTCTATGCCAAAAGACCTTATATACCAGAAGATGGGCACCAGAGGTGGACTAGGCTGCCCACCACCCACCTGGGCGCGCCTGGAGGGGCTGGCGCGCCTTGGTGTCTTGTGGACACCTGGTAGCCCCCTCTGGTAGTTCTTTTCTCCAATATTTATTATATATTCCAAAATAATTCTCCATAAAATTTCAGCTCATTTGGAGATGTGCATAATAGGTATCTCTGCCATAGCTTTTTCAGGTCCAGAATTCCAGATACCGGTATTCTCCCTCTTTATGTAAACCTTGCATATTATGAGAGAAAAGGCATTAGAATTACTCCAGAAAAGTGTTATAAAGCATAAAACATTATAAATAACAGTAGGGAAACATGATGAAAATGGACGTATCAAGCTTGTGAGCAACAACAGAGCTTGGAGGATGAAGAGGTAAGTCAACTTGAAGAAGATGAGTCCCTTTTTATAATGGAGGGTAGAATCCAACCGTTATGCCCCTTCAGCCCATGCACAACCGGTAGTACCGCTCAGGCGAGCGGTACTTCCACTGGCATGGAAGTTTCAATAGTTGCATTCAACTGAACATGTCAGGGAGGCGGTAGTGCCGCCGGAGCGGTACTACCGCTCCCACTAGAGGTACTTTCGCTCGGTGTTGAGTAGCCAGAAGAAACATCGACAGTAGAGGTGGGGCAATGCGGTAGTGCTAGCGGAGCAGTACTACCGCTAGGTACTGCCGCCCTACTTTCGCTCGTAGGACAGAGTAGTACAGTGGACTAAAAATAAGCGGTACTCCCGGCGGTAGTGGAGCAGCGGTAGTACCACCGAGGTGGTACTACCGCTTAACTCACAGATGCCTAGTAAACCTGCGGTAGTGGGGTGGTAGCCAGAGCCGCAGTACCACTGGAGCGGTTCTGCCTGATACGTCCATTTTGCGTCATGCTTTTATATTGATATTTATTGCATTATGGGCTGTTATTACACATTACATCACAATACTTATGTCTATTCTCTCTTATTTTATAAGGTTTACATGAAGAGGGAGAATGCCGACAGCTAGAATTCTAGACTAGAAAAGGAGCAAATATTAGAGACCTATTCTACACAACTCCAGAAGTCCTGAAACTTCACGGAGAATATTTTCAGAAAATATAAAAAATATTGGACGAAGAAAGCACCAGAGGGGGGCCACCTGGCATCCACAAGGATGGAGGGCGCACCCTCCAGTCTTGTGGGCCCCCTGGCAGGCCCCCGATGCCCATCTTCTATTATATGGTGTGTTTTTACCTAGAAAAAATAAGAAGGAAGCTTTCAGAATGAAGCGCCGCCGTCTCGAGGCGGAACCTGGGCAGAACCAATCTAGGGCTCCGGCGGAGCTGTTCTACCGGGGAAACATCCCTCTGGGAGGGGGAATCATTGCTATCGTCATCACCATCGATCCTCTCATCGAGAGGGGGTCAATCTCCATCAACATCTTCACCAGCACCATCTCCTCTCAAACCCTAGTTCATCTCTTGTATCCGATATTTGTCTGAAAACCTCAATTGGTACCTGTGGGTTGCTAGTAGTGTTGATTACTCCTTGTAGTTGATGCTAGTTGGTTATTCGATGGAAGATCATACGTTCAGATCCTTAATTATAATTAATACTCCTCTGATTGTGAAATGAATACGCTTTGTGAGTAGTTACGTTTGTTCCTGAGGACATTGGAGAAGTCTTGTTATAAGTAATCATGTGAATTTGGTATTCGTTCGATATTTTGATGAGAATTATGTTGTCTTTCCTCTAGTGGTGTCATGTGAACGTCGACTACATGACACTTCACCATGATTTGGCCTAGGGGAAGGCATTGGGATGTAATAAGTAGATGATGGGTGATAAGTCTCCATCGTATCTACTTTTCATAGCGCTTTTCCTCTTGTTTTGGTCTCTAATTTACATGATTTGAATGAAACTAACCCGGATCAACGCTGTTTTCAGCAGAACTACCATGGTGTTGTTTTTGTGCAAAAATAAAAGTTCTCGGATTGGAACGTAACTTTGCGAGGAATTTTTATACAAATAAAGATAATTTCTGGAGCCAAGAACCACCAGAGGGGGCACCTGGGTGGGCACAACCCACCAAGGTGCGCCCCCTTCAGGCGCGCCCAGGTGGGTTGTCCCCACCTGGTGGCCCCGCAGACCCTGAGAGGGGGAAAGAACTATTGCATTTCACAAGACGAAACTGCCGCCATCTCCTATTCTTCATTGGGAGGCCAGATCTAGAGTCCGTTTGGGGCTCCATAGAGGGGGATCTTTGATCTTCGTCATCACCAACCCTTCTCCATCACCAATTCCATGATGCTCCCCATCGGGAGTGAGTAATTCCTTCGTAGGCTTGCCGGTCGGTGAGGAGTTGATGAGATTCATCGTGTAATCGAGTTAGTTTTGTTAGGGCTTGATACCTAGTATCCATTATGTTCTGAGATTGATGTTGCTATGAATTTGGCATGCTTAATGCTTATCACTTTGGGCCTGAGTGCCATGATTTCAAATCTGAACCGTTTATGTTATCATCATTATATCTATGTTCTAGATCCGATCTTGCAAGTTATAGTCACCTACTACGCGTTATGATCCGACAACCCCAGAGTGATAATAGTCGGGACACTTCTCGATGATGACCGTAGTTTGAGGAGTTCATGTATTCACCGTGTGTTAATGCTTTGTTCCGGTTCTCTATTAAAAGGAGACCTTAATATCCCTTAGTTTCAAATAGGACCCAGCTGCCACGGGAGGGTAGGACAAAAGATGTCTGCAAGTTCTTTCCATAAGCACGTATGACTATTTATGGAATACATTCCTACATTTTATTTATGAACTAGAGCTAGTGCCGCATCACCCTAGGTTATGACTGTTACATGATAAATATCATCCAACAGATCGCCAATCCAATGCCTACGATTTTCCTACATATTGATCTTGCTAAATTACTACTGCTGCTGTTACTATCATTACTGCTACAAAACAATTGCTATCAGTGTTACCGTTATCATTGTTGTTGCTACTACTATCAAAACTATCATACTACTTTGTTACTAATCACTTTGTTGCAGATGATTAATCTCCAGGTGTGGTTGAATTGACAACTCAGCTGCTAATACTTGCAAATATTCTTTGGCTCCCCTTGTGTCAAATCTATAAATTTGTGTGGAATACTCTACCCTTGAGAACTGTTGTGATCCCCTATACTTGTGGGTTATCAAGACCTTTTTCTGGTGCTATTGCCGAGGAGCATAGCTATATTTGTTGAGTCACTTGGGATTATTATCAAGTTATCATTATAAAGAATCTGAAGGACGTTAAGACTAAGATTTTTCCCTCTAAGACGAGGGGAGGTAAGGAACTGCCATCCAGCTCCGCTTTAGATTCACCTTCTGTTATAAGTAGACTTGCAACACCACCGCATGCTATTAATTCTAATATGTCGCAAGTTATTGATGATGCTACTTCTGCTATGAATGCAACTCTTGATGATGCTAGTACCTTGCTTGATGATAATGTGCCACTAGGTGAATTTCTTGATGAACAAATTGCTAGAAACATGAGATTGTTCCAACTGATGAAGAACTTGGAACTGAAAATCTTGAAATGCCTATTAGAACTAGCCCTCCTAGATATGAATTGCCAAAGGTACCGGAAGGTTATGTTATGAATGAGGAGGCAACTAGGGATATTCTTGCTTGTAAGTATAGGGATGATCTAGAAAAATTATTATGCAAGTATAAAGAAAAAACTTTGAATCCAAGAATGAAAAGTGATCCTTAGTTTGCTACTTCACCTATCTTTGTTGATGATAAGGATTATGAATTCTCTGTCGATCCAGAGTTGATTACTTTGGTTGAATCTGATCCTTTCCATGGTTATGAAACTGAAACTATTGTGGCACATCTTACTAAGTTGAATGACATGGCCACCCTGAGGGACACCCAAAGAGAATTGAACAAGATTCTCAAAGAATTAACGCTGATGCACCAAGTCCTTCTAAAAAAGAAGAAGAAGAAAAATGATAGGACTTTGCATGCCTCTAGTGACCCTGAAGTAGAAAAACCTCCTGATAATGATAATGAAGTTTCTATCTATGATGCTAAAACTCAATCTGGTAGTGAACACTCACCTTCTGATAATGAAGAAGATAATGATAAGGTTCATGAAGACACTCAACCAAACAATAAAGAACCAGACAATGATGTTGAGATAGAACCAACTGTTGGTCTTGATAACCCACAACCAAAGAATAAAATATTTGATAAAAGAGACTTTGTTACTAGAAAACACGGTAAGGAAAGAGAACCATGAGTTCAAAAACCTATTCCCTTTCCACCTAGGTCAACTAAAAACAAAGATGATGACGAGTTTGAATGCTTTGCTAAAATGCTGAGGCCAGTCTTTTTGCGTACTCGCTTGACTGATATCTTAAAAATGCCTCCTTATGCAAAGTACATGAAATACATCATCACCAATAAGAGAAAAATACAGGAAGATGAAATCTCCACCATTCTTGCTAATTATACTTTTAAAGATTGGGTACCTAAAAAACTTGGAGATCCGGGAATACCAACTATACCTTGCTCCATCAAAAGAAATTATGTGCAAACTGCTTTATGTGATTTGGCAGCCGGTGATAGTGTTATGCCTTTCTCTTTATATAAAAGATTGGATTTGAATAAACTCACACCTACTGAAATATCTTTGCAAATGGCTACCAAATCAACTGCCATACTATCGGTATTTGTGAGGATGTGCCCGTTGTTGTTGCTAATGTTACTATTTTGACTGACTTTGTTATACTTGAGATGCCCGAGGATGACAACATGTCGATTATCCTTGGTAGACCCTTCTTGAATACTGCAGGGGGTGTTATTTATTGCAATTAAAGCAAGGTCATTTTTCATATCAATGGTAATGAGCATACGGTGCACTTTCTGAAGAAACAATTCCAAGTGAATGGTATCAATGTTATTGAAAAATCTCCGACAATCACTATTGGAAGTTTTCAGCTACCTCTACCTACTGTTAAAAAGAAATATGAGATGCTTATTGTTGGGGACATTCATATCCCCGTCGAGGTAACTTAGTGATTTACGAAAGTTCTTCGGTTTCATGCTAATCGAAAGTATTTGTTAATAAGACTTGATCAACCTTATTAATGAATCATCTTTTGGAGGTATGAAGTTGATGAATTTAGTGAGCACTACCTTCTATCCCCACCTTTTGTTTTCTGTTTTTAGTTAAATAAAATAAAATGCCATGTTTTGTCCGTTTTCTGATTTTCACTTACAATAAAAAAAACGATCCAAAATAAAAGTTCTCAGAATGCTCTCAAATTTTAATATGATTTTTTCCTGAATTTTTAAGAATTTTTGGTGCAAATAATATCAGAGGGAGGTGCACCAGGTGGGCACAACCCACCTGGGCGCGCCCCGGTGGGTTGTGGTCCCCACATGGGCCCCCTCACTTATCTCTTCATCCCACATCACCACCTACCTCAAGAAATAAATAACCATTGCTCTCTCTCTCTCTCTCTCTCTCTCTCTCTCTCTCTCTCCTCTCTCGTGTTCTTGCTCCCGAAACAGCTGATTTCGATCTCTTTGCTCGAAGCTCCATTCGCGAAACTGTTTGAGGGGATTATTGCTTGGTATGTGACTCCTCCATTGGTCCAATTAGTTTTTGCTTTAGTGGTTTATATTTTGAATAATTAGTTATTCTTGGTGCTGTTGTAGATGAGCTTGCATGTTGAATTCTTAGAGTTCTAAGTAGTTTGAATGCTTGCTATAGCCTCTATGCATGCCTATGAGTAGTTGATATCATTCTTATATGGTTTTGTTGACAAAAAATTGTGACCCAAAAATTTTCAGAAAATTGTAAGCAAATATGATGAACCTCTTTGGAAGGAGTTCTTCGAGGCAGAGGTCCTCGGAGGCATCTTCTATTAGCAGCTCCATTCATCGATCTTATGTTGAACCAAGTGAAAATTCCATTCGAGATGCCGCTACCAAATCATGTTTATGGCCATGCAACGGTTATATGATGCGTGTGGACATTAAGGAAGAATTTGAGCAATATGTTCACAATGCCGAGCTCGGTCCCTACATTGCAGATAAGTGCGACCAACACCTCAGCCTCACTGAATCATCTACCAAAGAATTTAAACTCCATCCTCATGAATCGAGAGTATCATTTAAGCTATATGGCAATTCATTTAATATATCTCTGGAGACATTTTTAATCACTGCAAAATTAAATTTTGGGGTTCATTGGACGAACCACCAAGGTCGGAGTTTGAGATATTCTTAACTAGCCTTTGCTATGGTGAGACTAGAGGAGTGACTCAAGGTAGAATAAAGAGCTTTCATTTTCCCTCAATCCAATACTTTGCTCTATTTAATGGAAAATGCATTGTAGGAAAACAAGATTGTAGAACACTTTGTGCTCCCGACTTGAGCCTTATCCGCACCGCTCTCACTGGTGACGAAAGTTATAACCTTGGAGCGATAGTGGCACGTAGATTGCAACACAATGCTGGTAGTGGATATTTTTATGGTGGGATTTACGCCACACGCTTAGCAAGGGAGCTGGGTGATACATCTCCAATGTATCTATAATTTTTTATTGTTCCATGCTATTATATTATCTGTTTTGGATGTTTTATATGCATTTATATGCTATTTTCTATTATTTTTGTGACTAACCTATTAACCTAGAGCTCAGTGCCAGTTTCTATTTTTTGCCTGCTTTAGAGTCTTGCAGATAAGGAATACCAAACAGAGTCCAAACGGAATAAAACTTTCACAATGATCTTTCTTGGACCAGAAGCAAATCAGGAGACTTAGAGATGAATTTAGAGATGCAACGAGGCGGCCACGAGGGTGGAGGGCGTGCCCAGGGGGGTAGGGCGCACCCCCTACCTCGTGGGACCCTCAGAGCTCTCCTGACCTAGTTCTTTCGCCTATATATACTCATATACCCCAAAACCATCACGGGGAGCCACGGAAACACTTTTCCACTGCCACAACCCTCTGTACCCGTGAGATCCCATCTAGGGGCCTTTTCCGGCGTCCTACCGGAGGGGGATTCGATCACAGAGGGCTTCTTCATCAACACCATTACCCTTCCGATGAAGCATGAATAGTTTACCACAGACCTATGGGTCCATAGCTAGTAGCTAGATGGCTTATTCTCTCTCTTTGATTCTCAATAGCATGTTCTCCTCGATGTTCTTGGAGATCTATTCGATGTAATACTCTTTTGCGGTGTGTTTGCCGAGATCCATGAATTGTGGAAATATGATCAGATTATCTATGAATATTATTTGAATCTTCTTTGAAATCTTATATGCATGATTTGATATCTTTGCAAGTCTCTTCGAATTATCAATTTAGTTTGGCCTACTAGATTAGATTTTCTTGCAATGGGAGTGCTTATCTTTGGGTTCAATCTTGCGGTGTCCTTTCCCAGTTACGGTAGGGGCAGCAAGGCACGTATTGTATTATTTCCATCGAGGATAAAAAGATGGGGTTTTCATCATATTTCTTGAGTTAATTCCTCTACATCATGTCATATTACTTAATGCGTTACTCTGTTCTTTATGAACTTAATACTCTAGATGCATGCTGGATAGCGGTCGATGTGTGAAGTAATAGTAGTAGATGCAGAATCGTTTTGGTCTACTTGACACGGACGTGATGCCTATGTTCATGATCATTGCCTTAGATATCGTCATAACTTTGCGCTTTTCTATCAATTGCTCGACAGTAATTTGTTCACCCACCGTATTATTTGCTACCTTGAGAGAAGCCACTAGTGAAACCTATGGCCCTCAGGTCTATTTTACATCATATTAGTTTCCCGTTAACTTGCAAATTTCTGTCCCCGTTCCTTTATTTTGCAATCTTTCACTTTTCGTTCTATAAACCAACTACAAATATTTACTTTACCATTTATCTATCTCTATCAGATCTCAATTTTGCAAGTAACAGTGAAGGGATTGACAACTCCTTTATCGTGTTGGGTGCAAGTTTGTTGATTGTTTGTGCAGGTATTCAGTGAGTTGTGTGTTGTATCCTACTGGATTGATACCTTGGTTCTCAAACTGAGGGAAATACTTACTCTACTTTGCTGCATCACCCTTTCCTCTTCAAGGGAAAAACCAACGCAAGCTCAAGAAGTAGCAGGAAGATTTTCTGGCGCTGTTGCTGGGGAGATCTACGTCAAGTCAAGCCATACCAAGTACCCATCATAAACTCTCATCCCCTGCATTACATTATTTGACATTCGCCTCTCATTTTCCTCACCCCCACCTCTAAAACGATTATCGAAAAGATTCGCCTTTTCTTCACCTCTCTTCTGTTCCTCTTCTTCGCTTGTTTCTTGTGTGCTCGTGTGTTGGATTGCTTGCTTTGTCATGATGGCTCAAGATAATACTAAACCGTGTGACTTTTCCAACACCAACAAAAATGATTTTATTAGCACTCCGATTGCTCCCACTACTAATGCAGAATATTGTGAAATTAATGCCGCTTTGCTGAATCTTGTTATGAAAGATCAATTTTCTGGCCTTCCTAGTGAAGATGTCGCATCCCATCTAAACGATTTCCTTGATTTGTGTGATATGCAAAAGAAGAAAGATGTGGATAATGATATTGTTAAATTGAAGCTATTTCGGTTTTCACTTAGAGATCATGCTAAAACTTGGTTTTCATCTTTGCCTAAAAATAGTATTGATTCATGGAATAAGTGTAAAGATGCTTTCATCTCTAAGTATTTTCCTCCCGCTAAGATCATCTCCCTTAGGAACAATATTATGAATTTTAAGCAACTTGATCATGAGCATGTTGCACAATCTTGGGAGAGGATGAGATGGATGATACTAAATTGCCCTATACATGGTTTGAATTTGTGGATGATTTTACAAAACTTTTATGGCGGATTGAATTCTGCTTCTAGAAATATTTTAGATTCGGCCACGAGGGGTACTTTTATGGAAATTACTTTAGGAGAGGCTAATAACTCCTAGATAATATCATGGTTAATTATTCTCAATGGCACACCGAAAGATCCACTAGTAAAAAGGTTCATGCGATTGAAGAGATTAATGTTTTGAGTGGAAAGATGGATGAACTTATGAAATTATTTGCTAATAAGAGTGCTTCTTCTGATCCTAATGATATGTCTTTTTCCAATTTGATTGAGAATAATAATGAATCTATGGATGTGAATTTTGTTCGTAGGAACGATTTTGGTAATAATGCGTGTAGAGGCAATTTTAATCCTAGGTTGTTTCCTAGTAATTCCTCTAATAATTATGGTAATTCCTACAACAATTCTTTTGGAAATTTTAATAAGATGCCCTCTTATTTTGAGAATAGTGTTAAAGAATTTATGAGTTTGCAAAAGAATTTTAATGCTTTAATTGAAGAAATTTTTCTCAAGATTGATGATTTGGCTAGGAACAGGGATAGTATTTCTCTTGATGTTGATTCTTTGAAACTTACATCTATTCCACCTAAGCATGATATTAGTGAGTCTCTCAAATCCATGAGAATTTCCATTGATGAGTGCAAAGAAAGAACCACCAAGATGCGTGCAAAAAATGATTGGTTTGTAAAGGCGTGTTCTTTTAGTTTTCATGATAATATTGATAAAGATA
The DNA here is from genome assembly GCA_963921465.1 of Triticum timopheevii. Taxonomy (NCBI): domain Eukaryota; kingdom Viridiplantae; phylum Streptophyta; class Magnoliopsida; order Poales; family Poaceae; genus Triticum; species Triticum timopheevii. Next base: position 116,414,675 of record OY997270.1, read on the forward strand.
TAAAAGTGATTGATGTGATTCCTATTGAATCTTTTTTTCTAATATAAATCTTTATAAAGATGGGACTGGAGATGAGTCAACTTTAGTTAAAAGGCGTCCCAATGATTCGGATTTTTTAGATCTAGATGCTAAAATTGATAAAAGTGGGATTGGGGTCAAGACTTTAAGTAGCAATGAACCCACTCTTTTGGATTTCAAGGAATTTCATTATGATAATTTTTTAATAGATTGTATTTCCTTGTTGCAATCCGTGTTGAATTCTCCTCATGCTCACAATCAAAACAAAGCTTTTACTAAACATATCATTGATGTTATGATGCAATCTTTTGAAGAAAAGCTTGAATTAGAAGTTTCTATCCCTAGAAAACTTAATGATGAGTGGGAACCTACTATTAAGATTAAGATTAAATCTTATGAATGCCTTTGTGTGATTTGGGTGCTAGTGTTTCCACGATTCCAAAAACTTTGTGTGATGTGTTAGGTTTCCGTGAATTTGATGATTGTTCTTTAAATTTGCATCTTGCGTATTCCACTATTAAGAAACCTATGGGAAGGATTAATGATTTTCTTATTGCTGCAAATAGGAATTATGTGCCCATAGATTTCATTGTTCTTGATATAGATTGCAATCCTACATGTCCTATTATTATTGGTAGACCTTTACTTAGAACGATTGGTGCAATTATTGATATGAAAGAAGGAAACATTAGATTCCAATTTACGTTAAGGAAAGGCATGGTACACTTTCCTAGGAAGGAAATTAAATTGCCTTATGAATCTATTATGAGAGCCACTTATGGATTTCATACCAAAGATGACAATACTTAGATCTATTCGTGTTTTTATGCCTAGCTAAGGGCGTTAAACAATAGCGCTTGTTGGGAGGCAACCCAATTTTATTTTTGTTCTTTACTTTTTGTTCCTGCTTAGTAATAAACACTTCATCTAGCCTCTGTTTAGATGTGGTTTTATGTTTTAAGTAGTGTTTGTGCCAAGTTAAACCTTTAGGATAGCTTACGGTGATAGTTGTGTTGATCCGGCTGAAAATCAGAAAACTTTTGCGCCCAGAAAAATACTTTTCAAAATTCATAGATATGTTATTTTGATCTGATTAATTTTTATCTTGATTGGTACACAAATTTCGCAGGTTTTCCTAATTTTTTAGAATTTTTGAAGCTACAGAAGTATTCGAGAGTTACAGATTGCTACAGACTGTTCTGTTTTTGATAGATTCTGTTTTTTTGTCGTGTTGTTTGCTTATTTTGATGAATCTATGGGTAGTATCGGGGGGCATGAACCATGGAAAAGTTGGAATACAGTAGATATTACACCAATATAATAAAGAATGAGTTTGCAACAGTACCTTAAAGTGGTGATTTATTTTCTTATACTAACGGAGCTCATGAGATTTTCTGTTGAGTTTTGTGTTGTGAAGTTTTCAAGTTTTGGGTAAGGATTTGATGGACTATGGAATAAGGAGTGGCAAGAGCCTAAGCTTGGGGATGACCAAGTCACCCCAAGGTAATATTCAAGGACCACCAAAAGCCTAAGATTGGGGATGCCCCGGAAGGCATCCCCTCTTTCGTCTTCGTCCATCGGTAACTTTACTTGAGGCTATATTTTTATTCACCACATGATATGTGTTTTGCTTGGAGTGTCTTGTATGATTTGAGTCTTTGCTTTTTATTTTACCACAATCATCCTTGATTTACACACCTTTTGAGGGAGAGATGCATGAATCATGATTTATTAGAATACTCCATGTGCTTCATTTATATCTTTTGAGCTAGGTAATATTGCTCTAGTGCTTCACTTATATCTTTTTAGAGCACGGCGGTGGCTTTATTTTATAGAAATTTATGAACTCTTGTTCTTCACTTATATTATTTTGAGAGTCTTTTAGAACAACATGGTAATTTTATTTGGTTATAAATTTAGTCCTAATATGATAGGCATCCAAGAGGGATATAATAAAAACTTTCATATAAAGTGCATTGAATACTATGAGAAGTTTGATTCTTTATGATTGTTTTGAGATATGAAGATGGTGATATTAGAGCCATGCTAGTGGATTAATTTTGAATTTGAGAAATACTTGTGTTGAGGTTTGTGAGTCCCGTAGCATGCACATATGGTGAACCGTTGTGTAACGAAGTTGGGGCATGAAGTATTTATTGATTGTCTTCCTTATGAGTGGCGGTCGGGGACGAACGATGGTCTTTTCCTACTAATCTATTCCCCTAGGAGCATGCGCGTAGTACTTAGTTCAATGACTAATAGATTTTTGCAATAAGTATGTGAGTTATTTTTGACTAATGTTGAGTCCATGGATTATACGCACTCTCACCCTTCCACCATTGCTAGCCTCTCTTGTGCCGCACAACTTTCGCCGGTACCATACTGTCGGCGTCCTGGACTTGCAGGTATCCAGTCCTGCCTGCCTGCAGCCCACCCCATGGCTCCATCGACGGCCTGGTACATCCCAGCTTCAACATCAACACCACAAGACCCTTGCAAGGGGCCAAGTCTCGCGAGGCAGACGACGCCAAGACCCCTGAAGGAGTTAGCCTCCTTAGGAGGGCTCTTGAGGGGTGGAGAGATCTATGCAGCTACCTCATGAGGCTTAGCTGACGTGACCCATGACGACCAAGGCCAGGCGGGCGCCAGGCGGGTGCCAGGCGGGTGTAGAGCGCAGGTTTCCTCTTCGGTGCAAGGGAGGCAAGCCACAGGCGCGGAGTCCCGAGGAATCAGCCAAAGGTTTCCATTCTGGTGCAACAAGACCAAGACCGCCAGGACGACAAGACGGAGGCCATCACCGAGCCCACCGTAGCGTCACGACCAGAGGCTTTTCGCAGGTGAAGACTACTTTTGTCAGGATAGACTGTACTACTTGTCCCCTTTCAAATCCCTCCATTGTGGGATCCCTTCCCTCTCATATTTGGGAGGAGGACCAAGGCACTATATATAGGACTAAGCCACCACCATAGCAGGGGAGAGACCAGTTACACCCCGAGCATTACCCTAGCTCAAGAACACCTCACCTCCTGAGGCTTGTTCATCCTTGTAACTAGTTCATCCATAGCCCCTCGAGGCAATCCACCACACCACACTAGAGTAGGGTATTACACCACAACGGTGGCTCGAACCAGTATAAATCTTTGTGTCTTTGTGTCTCTGTGAGCTCTTCGTGCTAGGCTAGGGAGGATCGCGAGTAGGTAGGCTGGGCAGGTTGAGATCTCCGCACGTTTGAAATCTTCCTATCCAGCAAAACTACTTCGTAGATTAGTCTTTGTAACGCCCCGGATTCGATGCGCCAGGTGTCCTTCAGTTATTCATCGTCTTTGCCATGTCATTTGCTTGCGTGTTGCACTTTGCCATGTCATCATCTGCATTTCATATCATGTCATCATGTGCATCTCATTTCGCATTCGTGTTCGTCTCATGCATCCGAGCATTTTCCTCGTTGTCCATTTTGCAATCCGGCACTCCTATATCCTCCGGCGTCCCTCTTTTTGTCTCTCGTTGTGAGCGGATGTTAAACTTTCTCGGAATGGACCGAGGTTTGCCAACCGGCCTAGGTATAGCACTGGTAGACCGCCTGTCAAGTTTCGTGCCATTTGGAGGTTGTTTGATACTCCAACGGTTAACCGGGTAACCGTAAAGCCTCTTTGAGTTGCAGCCCAACACCCCTTCCAAAGTGGCCCAAAACCCACCAAACTCCCCTCCATGCTCTCGGTCGTTCGATCACGATCGCCTGGCCGAAAACCGCTCCTCGTTTGGACTCTCCTAGCTCCCTCTACCTATAATATGCCCTCCCCCTCCAAATTCGCGGTCTAATCCCCCCGAAACCCTAGCTTTCGTCCTCCTCCCGCCGCCGGACATGTCCATATCGGCCGGACATGTCCGCGCCGCCGCCCCGCGCCCAATCTCCGCCTGCCACGTGGCATCTCCGCCGCCACCCGCCGCCACGGCCCGGCGAGCCCGGATCGGGCCCGCCCGGCCCGTCCGCCGCCGCGCGCTGGCCGCGCGCCTCTGCCGCCCTCGCTCGCCGGCGCGCCTCGCCGGCGCCGCCCCGAGCTGCCCCGCCGCCTCGCCGGACTGCCCCGGGCCCCGCGCCTCCTCGGCCTCCGCGCCGACCGCCGCCTCTCCGCCGGCGCCCCGCGCCCTCCGCCCGGCCGCGCGCCCCGCCGCCTCGCTCCGCCGCTCGGCCGCGCGCCCTGCGCCGCCGCCCCGCATTGGCTCCTCCGGACCGGCGCCGCCCCGGCCTCGCGCCGCCGTCTCCGGCCGCTCCTCCGCCGGATCCGGCCTCCCCGGCCCCGATCCGCGTCGCCCGCGTCCTCCGGCCGCCGTTCTTGTCGTCTCCGGCGTATCTCCGGCCAGATCCGCCGCGCCTCGTAATCCGTGCAGCAACCTCAAGGTTGACCCCGTTTTCCCACTAAGTCCCAGATTATTGACATTATCATGCCATGTTCATCGCATCACATCTCTGCAACCGTAGCTCCATTTCATGCGTATAATATGTCAAATTGTTCGCCTCGACGAGTACTTCATTTCATTCCATTGCATCATTTTCATTTGAGCTCATCTTGATGCCCGAAATGCTGTTGGAAGAGTGCATGTTGATGTTAATCTGCTGAAACTGTTATAACTTGCTCATTTATCATTTTTGCCATGATTGATGTGTGCATCCTATGGGGTTGATGTCTACATGTGTTTTGATCTATGATATGTCATCTTTCCAGAGGTTTTTACCATGTATTTTTGTGAGTTGTGTGCTGAGTGCATCGAGCTTGTTAAGTAGGGTAGTTGTTGTTGTTGTTTTCCTGACAGATTCTGTTATATTTTGTTGCTATGTTAACATGTTGCTACTAATCATTCTATGCATAATCTGGAGATGTTCTATAAACACGTTTTGATATACATGTCTTGGTCTATCAATTCATGCCCTTGGTTGCAATTATAGCCTGCTGGAACATGTTGTTATCTTGCTCCAAAGTTGCTTGATAATGTTGCTATCAGCCTGTTAACATTAAGTTCCATGTTTCCATGATTGTTTGCTAGTGATCCATGCACCCTATGACCTTGCTCTTGCCATGCTTAGCTTCACAAACATGCCTTCTTACTGTTGGTTGCCTTGCCATGCCATGTAGTGCTCTGTAGTGAGTGGTTCAAGCTCACCAACATGCCTACTTATTGTTGTTCCTGCCATGTATGAATCTGTCATATAACTTGCCATGTTTACATGGGTGCCATCGTATTTTCTATGCCTTTTTGGCTCATGGTCAGTAAGGGACTCTTGTTCTACGCATTTAGTAGTATCATGTCATGCCTTTGTTTGCCATGTTAAGTTCCTGCAAAATGTTGTTTAATAGCTCTAAACGTTGCAACCTGATGTTATTTCTGCTAAAGTCTGAAACTGTTATTATTTGCGATCTTACCATGTGTTTTGGAGTATGTTCTAGTGATTTCTGGAGATAGCTCAGCGTTCATGTTTTGTTATGCTTTACCTGTACTTCATGCCTATGCCTTTTGTTATTATGTTGGGGTGCTGTAGCTTGTTGTTTTGATGCTTGCAATATGCCTAGTTGCTGTTATGGACAGATTGTTGCTATGACTTGTATAGTGTGTGTGTGTTGAACCGTTGCTCCGTTTTGAGTGTGCTCTATATGAAACTTGCTTGTTTTTGCATGTAGCTTCATATTATCATGTTGCATCCTTGTTTTGGTGTGTTTGCTTGATGTTTGGGTGCATTTTGCATCAATGCCATGTTTAACTTGTTTTGCTCATATCTTCTAGACCGTAGCTCCGAATCTAATGAACTTTATATGTAACTTGACTGGAATTTCGTGTAGATCATCTTGGTGCATCTTAACTTGCTGTTTAACAACTTGAATATAAGGTTTATTCAGATCTGGACCAATTTCGAAATATGCATATGAGGACTTACCGGAATTGTTATATGTTGTTTACGGCCTCATTTAACTTGCCTTGATGTGTTGCTCTTGTTTGCATCGTCTCTTGCCATGAGTAGCTTCATGTAGCCTTTGTCATGCATCATGCTTGTTGTGCATCATGCCTTGTCCATGTGTGGTATGTTTACCATGTTGTGTGCTTCTTCTCGATAGTTCCCGTTTCGTGGCAATCATGAGGATTCGTTCGTCTATGCTTGGTTCGTCTTCGTGGCTTCATCTTCTTCATGGACTCGTTCTTCTTCCTTGCGGGATTTCAGGCAAGATGACCGCTACCCTGGATCTCACTACTATCATTGCTATGCTAGTTTGCTTCGTTCTATCGCTTTGCTGCGCTACCTATCTTTTGCTCATCAAGCCTCCCAAATTGCCATGAACCTCTAACCTTTGACACCCTTCCTAGCAAACCGTTGTTTGGCTATGTTACCGCTTTGCTCAGCCCCTCTTATAGCGTTGCTAGCTGCAGGTGAAGTTGAAGATTGCTCCATGGTGGACAGAGTTTTGTTGGGATATCACAATATCTCTTATATTACTAATGCATCTATATACTTGGTAAAGGGTGGAAGGCTCGGCCTTATGCCTGGTGTTTTGTTCCACTCTTGCCTCCCTAGTTTCCGTCATACCGGTGTTATGTTCCCGGATTTTGCGTTCCTAACGCGGTCGGGTGATTTATGGGACCCCTGACAGTTCGCTTTGAATAAAACTTGTCCAGCAAGGCCCAACATTGGTTTTACCATTTGCCTCACCACCACCTATATTTCCCTTGGGAGTAATTAACCCAAGGGTCATCTTTATTCAGCCCCCCCGGGCCAATGCTTGTCTAAGTGTTGGTCCAAACTAGAGCCCTTTGCAGCTCCCCCTCAGGGAAACTTGAGGTCTGGTTTTAGTTGTACAGACTGCTTATCCGGTCGTGGCCTGAGACGAGATACGCACGGCTACTATCAGGATGTCGGCACGCCGGGAGGTCTTGCTGGTCTTGTTTTACCGTTGTCAAAATGTCTTGTAAACCGGGATTCCAAGACTGATCGGGTCTTCCTGGGAGAAGGTCTATTCCTTCGTTGATCGCGAGAGCTTGTCATGGGCTAAGTTGGGACACCCCTGCAGGGTATAAACTTTCGAGAGCCGTGCCCGCGGTTATGTGGCAGATGGGATTTGTTAATGTCCGGTTGTAGATAACTTGACACCAGATCCGAATTAAAATGCATCAACCGCGTGTGTAGCCGTGATGGTCTCTTCTCGGCGGAGTCTGGGAAGTGAACACGGTTTCTGGGTTATGTTTGACGTAAGTAGGTGTTCAGGATCACCTCTTGATCATTGCTAGCTTCACGACCGTTCCTTTGTATCTCTTCTCACTCTCATTTGCGTATGTTAGCCACCATATCATGCTTAGTCGCTGCTGCAACCTCACCACTTTACCCCTTCCTTTCCCATTAAGCTTTGCTAGTCTTGATACCCATGGTAATGGGATTGCTGAGTCCTCGTGGCTCATAGATTACTACAACAACAGTTGCAGGTACAGGTTATGCGATGATCATGACGCGAGAGCGATGCTTGCTTGCGTTGAGTTTCTTCTTCTGCTTCTCCGATCAGGGGATAGGTTCCAGGTCGGCAGCCTGGGTTAGCAGGGTGGATATTGTTTGAGTTTCTGTTTATGATTCATCCATAGTCGGATGTTGTTCTTGTATGTTGTATTGTTGTATTCTTGTGACATTGTATGTATTGGATGTATCCCCACTATTATGTAATTGTTGATGTAATGATATCCACCTTGCAAAAGCGTTCCAATATGCGGGTCTATCCTTGGTGGGACCTTCGAGTTCCTTTTGGATAGGGTCGCATATTGGGCGTGACAGTCTTGGATTGAAAATTTAGGGTTAGGTTTCCGCCGAATTCATCTCAGACCGACCGAGTTGTAGAAATCGGTCTCACCGATTTGGCTCAGGCCATTGCACATGTGATTCTCGGTCTGACCGAGAATTGCAAATCGGTGTGACCGAGATCGATTCTTGATGAAACCCTAGCAGTCTCGGTGCCACCAAACTGTGACTCGGTCTGACCGAGTTCACTAGTTTAGGTTCCAAAAGCTGCTTCGGTATCACCGAGTTTACAAATCGGTAGCTCCGAAATGCTTTCTGTGGAAAACTAAAACTAAGTTTTTGACTCATTTTTTTGCAAAAACCTCTGTGCTTTGTGATGCTCATCTACTCTACCTCATCTAACATCTATTCACAGGGTCTGCTGTCAGTGTTTGCATCATGTCAGATCAGAGTGATAGTCAGAACAAGTCTGAGGAGCAAGTTCATATGAGTGAGGGCACTAGTCCCTCCAGTACCTTAGATGATGGTAGTAGGAGCACACCCAGCTATTTGCCAAAGGCAGCCACCAGGACAAGGAAGAAGAGAACCTCAGATTCTGAAGATGAGGACTATGTGGCTGTTGAGGATGAGGCTACCTCAAAGAAGAAGGTGCTGAAGAAGGAATATGGCACAACTGCATCCACTAAGCCAGGAATGAAAACCAAGGATCCTGCAAAAAGAGTTCCAATGTCTAAGGCCAGAGCCTCTACTCAAGTAACTTTGGGAACAGACCCCAAAGAACCAATTGTGGCTGAGAAGAAAAGGAAAGAAAGGGTCAAGAAGACCATGGCCAGAGTAGTTGGGAAGCCCTCAATGATGGAAGAAGAGGAAGAGGTTGCTGCACCAGCACCTAAAGCTCAGAAGCTGATGGGAGATGCTATAAGATCAGGGGCTGCTCCATCTACACCCAAAGATGCTCCCAAGGTTGCTGCTCCTAAGCCCAAGTCTGCACCTAAGAGGAACACCAGAAGTATTCAAGATGAAGAGAAGAACATGGCCCCAGTGCCTGAGGCTGCTGATGATGAAGAAGATGACACACTTGTCTTGAGAAAGTTGAAGCCCAAGATTCCTGATCATAATGATGCTCATCTAGTTGCAGAGGATATGGAGCTCAGGAAGGATGCAGGACTGAGACTCTGGAGACAGAGTGATCCCTATGCTGTCAGAAGAAGAACTGCAGTGGACTACATGTTCCACACTAAGGAACAACAAGATTTCTATGAGACAGTTCTGCTTGACAAGAAGCCCATAGTATGTGACATGAGATGGGTTGACTGGGAGTACATCAGGAAGAATGAAGAGCACCATCCAGGAGTGTATGAAAATTTCAATGCTTGTGGAGTAGATGACTTTGTTGGCCATAAGCTCACCAAGTGGAATGATGAGCTCATCACGCAATTTTACTCCACAACTCATTTCTCCCCAGATGGGAAGATAGTCTGGATGTCTGAAAGTACTAGGTACCAATCCACAGTTGAAGAATGGGCTGAGTTGATAAATGCTCCAAAAGAGAAAGAGGATGACTTGGATGTCTATGCCAAGAAGAAGAAAGACCACAACTCTATGGCTCACATGTACAGAGGGATCCCAGATGCTGCACTAGAGACACATAAGTTTGGATCTGTACACTACCTGTTGTCAGGATTGCCTACTATCAAATGGATCTTAAGGCACACTTTGCTGCCCAAGTCAGGTGATCACAAGATCATCAGAGGCCATGCAATCAACCTGCTGCATATATTTGATGTGCCTCAGAAATTCAAAGTCATGAGTTTGATTGTGGAAACAATCAAAAGGACTGTTGTGATCAGAAGAGATCTTGTGGATATGCCCCCACACATTCAGGAGCTCATAAACTCCAAGATGGGCACAGGCACATATCTTTTGGACAAGGAGGACCTGCCCATCTACCCTGATTTTGAGGACAACACCATTGTGATGGATGAAAATGAACCATCATCTGTGCAAGCACAAGAGAAGAAAGAGAAAGCAAGGGCTGAGAAAGCTGCAAAGATGCCAACTGCTGAAGAGGCATCTCAGATTTTCTTAAAGAGCAAGCAAGATCAGCTTGGCTACTTGATTGCCTCCACCTTGAGGATTGAGAAAAGCTTGGCCACCCTGACTGAAAACCAGGAGAGCTTGGAGAGAATCATAGAGCAGAAGTTTTATGCTCTTGATCTCAAAGTTACTAAGATCCAAACTGCAGTTGGGCAACTTCAGGAGGATGTGGAGGAGAAGAAGGGCAAGTCTACCACAGATGCTTTTGCTAGAGTGCCCAGAGGACAGAGATCTGTTGTAGTGCCTGTTCTAGACACCAGAGCTACATCATCTGCACCAGCTACAGCTTCAGTGCCACCAGCTCCAGCAGCCACTCCACCAGCTACATCAACAGAAGCTTTCGTCCTTGGAGCCATCTCTACACCATCACATGAAGACCAAGCTTGAGAGTCGTTTAGCACTATGCATTTTTTGTGAACTTTTTGGTAACTTGTTGCCAAAGGGGGAGAAAATGTATAGATCATAGGCTTCGAGAGAGAGTGTTGCTTTTGATCCTGTCTTTTTGGTGGTTGAACTTTGTTATTCGTGTGTTTTCTTGTTTGCTTGATACATTATGCCTTTTGTGAGATACTTGGATGATCATGTGTTTGATCATATGCTATGCTATGTTAATGCTTGTTGGATGACATTATCTCTTATATCCTCATATGATCATTCACTTTGCTTGGTGATGAGTGCATGTATTTAATTATTATCATTTTGAGCGCTCCACCAAGATGTATGTGACATGGAAGAGTGACTCACGATCCTAACTCATTGTGCATTTGCAGTCCAAAGCAAATTCTAAATAATGCACAAATTTAGGGGGAGCTCTTACTTATCACATACTTCTCAAAGCAACAATGTTTTTCAATCTTATTGTCATTTGTCGAAGCTTTGATCTATAGGTTGTTATCAATTACCAAAAAGGGGGAGATTGAAAGTGCAACTATACCTGGGTGGTTTTGGTAATTCCTAACAACATATAGCTCATTGAGCTAATGCTATTTCAAGATAAATATTTCAGGAAAGCTCAATGATTGGCATGGCATGGATGAGAAAAGTGGATCCCTCAAAATGCTAAGGACAAAAGGATTGGCTCAAGCTCAAAGCTCAAGACTCTACATTTTCTATTTTAGTGATCCAAGATCACATTGAGTCTATAGGAAAAGCCAATACTATCAAGGAGGGATGAGGTGTTGCTTAATGAGGCTCTTGCTCAAAATGCTTAGTGATATGCTCCAAAGCCCTCAACTACTTTCTCATATCCACATATGACCCAAACCAAAAGTCAAACTCGGCCCCACCGATTCTTTCTATCCGGCGCCACCGAGTTCAGATGTCGTAGCCACTGCCACAAACCCTAGTCAAATCAGTCTCACCGATAGGGATCCCGGTCTCACTGAGATGGGATTGTAATCTCTCTGTTTCCCTTTGTAACATTTCGGTTCAACCGAGATGAGCGATCGATCCCACCGAGATTGCAATGCAAACTCTTTGTTTCCCTTTCGTAACGTTTCGGTCTCACCGAGATGAGCGAATCGGTCCCATCGAGTTTGCCTGACTAACTCTCTGGTTAGCTTATTACCAAAACCGGTCGCACCGAATTTGTGTAATCGGTCTCACTGATATTATGTTATGCCCTAACCCTAATATCGGTCCCACCGAGTTGACATGTCGGTCCTACCAAAAATCCTAACGGTCACATTATTTGCTGAATCGGTCTGACCGAGTTTCACGATTCGGTCCCACCGAGATTGGTAAGTTGTGTGTAACGGTTAGATTTTGTGTGGAGGCTATATATACCCCTCCACCCACTCTTCATTCGTGGAGAGAGCCATCAGAACATGCCTACACTTCCAACATACATTTTCTGAGAGAGAACGACCTACACTTGTGTTGAGGTCAAGATTATTACATTCCTACCATATGAATCTTGATCTCTAGCCTTCCCCAAGTTGCTTTCCACTCAAATCTTCTTTCCACCAAATTCAAATCCCATGAGAGAGAGTTGAGTGTTGGGGAGACTATCATTTGAAGCACAAGAGCAAGGAGTTCATCATCAACACACCATTTGTTACTTCTTGGAGAGTGGTGTCTCCTAGATTTGCTGGGTGTCACTTGGGAGCCTCCGACAAGATTGTGGAGTTGAACCAAGGAGTTTGTAAGGGCAAGGAGATCGCCTACTTCGTGAAGATCTACCCTAGTGAGGCAAGTCCTTCGTGGGCGACGACCATGGTGGGATAGAAAAGGTTGCTTCTTCGTGGACCCTTCATGGGTGGAGCCCTCCGTGGACTCGCGCAGCCGTTACCCTTCGTGGGTTGAAGTCTCCATCAACGTGGATGTATGATAGCACCACCTATCGGAACCATGACAAAAACATCCGTCTCTCCAATTGCGTTTGCCTTCTCAAACTCCTCCCCTTTACCTTCATATGCAATTGTTTTACATTCCGCTGCTATACTCTTAGAATTGCATGTGTAGGTTGATTGCTTGACTTGTGCTAAGTTGCTAAAATCTGCCAAGAACTAAAATTGGGAAAAGGCTAGATTTTTATTTGGTCAAGTAGTCAAATCACCCCCCCTCTAGACATACTTTCGATCCTACAGAGAGACCCTGCATAAGTACATCCAGCGCTTCAACAACGTCCGCCTCAAGATTGCCAAGGTGTCGGACGAGGCCATCATCTCTGCGTTCACCGATGGCATCCGAGATGTCAAGATGAAGGAGGAGCTCGCCATCCACGAGGACCTCTGCACTGCTCTGGGGATATTCAACATGGCGAACAAGTGTGCGAGGGCTGAGGAGGGACGCCTCTCCCTCCTCGAGCTCCCTGATGCCGATCCAAAAGACAAGAAGACCAAGACCAAGGACACGAAGCGCAAGGGGCCGACCATGCTTGCGGTAGAGCCAGAGACCAAGCGCGGCTGCGACCATCCCGAGTCATCCAAGGGCAAGCGGCCGTTCTACACCTTCCACAACATCTATAGCCACAACACCAGCAACTGCCAGGAGCTCAGGGCTCTCTGTGATGGGTGCCTCGGTTGACGCCCCGAGCGCAACGGTCGAGGCTACAATCTCGGAGGTGGCCGAGGTGGAGGTCACTAGGATGGACGCGACCGTCGCCAGGAGTGGTGCGACCAGCCTCGTGAGGACCGTTGGCAGGACCAGCCTCGCGAGGGCAACTGGAGGGAGCAGCCTTGTGAGGATCGCCCTCAGGGCGATGCAGCTTTTACTCCTCTGCCTCCACCGCCAAGGAGCAAACATCACCGCCAGGACGAGGAGGCTGGGGGCTTCCAGGAGCCGTGAGCCATCGCCTGCATCTTGGGCGGCTCACAGGACCTAGCTTCTCACCGTGTCTTCAAGCAGTTCGCGCGTGAGGTCAATGCGGCGCTCCCCAAGCTTGAAGCAACTCGCCCTCTCAACTGGTCCAAGTGCGCCATCACCTTCGACTCTTCAAACCGGCTCAAGTGCGCAGCCAACGCTGGTGCACTCCCCATGCTCTGCTCCCCCGTCATCAACAATGTAACCGTCACCAAGACTCTCACTGATGGCGGAGCAGGGCTCAATGTTCTCTCCGTACAGACATTCGACAGGCTCCAGGTGCCGTACTACCAGTTGCACCCCACCAAGCCATTCTCAGGAGTGACCGATGGATCGACACACCCGATCGGGCAAGTTCGCATCCCTGTCACCTTCGGCGAGCGTAACAACTATCGCACCGAGCTCATCGACTTCGACGTGGCCGACATTCATCTTCCCTACAATGCCATCCTAGGGTACCCATCACTGGCCAAGTTCATGGCGGCCACGCACCACGGCTACAATATCCTCAGGATGCCAGGAAGTAGCGGCATCATCACAGTCACTTGTCAGGAGAAGGATGCGGTGTGCTCCCTCGAGCGCGCCTTCCAGGATGCAGCAGTTGAGAACCCAGAAAACGAAGATGGTGCCCTCCCTCCTGAGGTGGCCCCCAAGACAAAGAAGTTACAGCTGAGCCAGGGGTCTCGTGAGGAAGCATCACTCGAGCATGCAGCGCTGAGCCTTGCGTCCCCGGACGCGGCACCTACATCCATCGCACAGTAAGGCACGCCTGGCACCCCTCTCAGGCTGGGCTCGGGGGCTCTCCTCTGGAGGGCCTCAGACCTAGCCCATGTCGCGAGAGTGGTGCTTGGGCACCATGTGGAGGCGCGCTTTAGAGCATGCTTCCCAGGAGAAGGCAACAGGCGCGAGGCACTGATACATCCATTTTGCATCATGCTTTTATATCAATATTTATTGCATTATGGGCTGTTATTACACATTATATCTCAATACTTATGGCTATTCTCTCTTATTTTACAAGGTTTATCATGAAGAGGGGGAATGCCGGCAGCTGGAATTCTGGCTGGAAAAGGAGCAAACATTGGAAACCTATTCTGCACTGCTCCAAAAATCCTGAAACTCCACGAAACATGTTTTTGGAATTAATAAGAATTATTGGGCGAAAGAAATACACTAGGGGGCCCACACCCTGCCCAGGAGAGTGGAGGGCGCGCCCCTATCTCCTGGGCCCCCTGGTGGGCTCCCGGTGTCCATCTTCTGCTATATAAGAGCTTTACCCTGGAAAAAATTGGGGGCAAGCTTACGGGACGAAACTCCGCCGCCACGAGGTGGAACCTTGGCGGAATCAATCGAGGGCTCCGTCGGAGCTGTTATGCCAGGGACACTTCCCTCCGGGAGGGGGAAATCATCACCAACGTCATCACCAATGATCCTCTCATCGGGAGGGGGTCAATCTCCATCAACATCTTCACCAGCACCATCTCCTCTCAAAACCCTAGTTCATCTCTTGTATCCAATCTTGTATCAAAACCACAAATTGGTACCTGTGGGTTGCTAGTTGTGTTGATTACTCCTTGTAGTTGATGCTAATTGGTTTACTTGGTTGAAGATCATATGTTCAGATCCTTTATGCATATTATTACTCCTTTGATTATGAACATGAATATGCTTTGTGAGTAGTTACATTTGTTCCTGAGGACATGGGTGAAGTCTTGCTATTAGTAGTCATGTGAATTTGGTATTTGTTCGATATTTTGATGAGATGTATGTTGTCTTTTCTTCTAGTGGTGTTATGTGAACATCGACTGCATACACTTCACCATTATTTGGGCCTAGAGGAAGGCATAGGGAAGTAATAAGTAGATGATGGGTTGCTAGAGTGACAGAAGCTTAAACCCTAGTTTTTGCGTTGCTTCGTTAGGGGCTGACTTGGATCCATACGTTTAATGATGTGGTTATGTTTACCTTAATACTTCTTTTGTAGTTGTGGATGCTTGCAATAGGGGTTAATCATAAGTGGGATGCTTGTCCAAGTAAGGGTAGTCCCCAAGCACCGGTCCACCCACATATCAAATTATCAAAGTACGGAACGCGAATCATATGAACGTGATGAAAACTAGCTTGACGATAATTCCCATGTGTCCTCGTGAGCTCCTTTCTCATTATTAGAAATTGTCCAGGCTTATCCTTTGCTACATAAAGGATTGGGCCACCTTGCTGCACTTTATTTACTTGTTACTCGTTACTATTTATCTTATCACAAAACTATCTATTACCTACAATTTTTGTGCTTGCAGAGAAAACCTTACCGAAAACCGCTTATCATTTCCTTCTGCTCCTCGTTGGGTTCGACACTCTTACTTATCGTAAGGACTACGATAGATCCCCTACACTTGTGGGTCATCAAGAATCTTTTCTGGCACCGTTGTCGGGGAGTGTAGCGCTTTTGGTGAGTGGAACTTGGTAAGGAAACATTTATATAGTGTGCTGAAATTTTCTGTTACTTGTCACTATGGAAACTTATCCTTTGAGGGGCTTGTTCGGGGTATCTTCACCCCGACCAGAAGAGCAAAGAGTTGCTCCTCAACCTACTGAACTTTATGAAAATATTTACGTTGATATTCCTTTGGGTATGATAGAGAAACTGCTAGCTAATCCATTTGCAGGAGATGGAACATTGCATCCCGATTTACACCTTATCTTTGTGGATGAAGTTTGTGGATTATTTAAGCTTGCAGGTATTCCCGATGATGTTGTCAAAAGGAAGGTCTTCCCTTTATCTTTGAAGGGAGATGCATTGACATGGTATAGGTTATGTGATGATACGAGATCTTGGAATTATAAGCGATTGAAGTTGGAATTTCACCGGAAGTTGTATCCTATGCATCTTGTTCATCGTGATCGTAATTACATATATAATTTCTGACCTCGCGAAGGAGAAAGCATCGGTCAAGCTTGGGGGAGGCTTAATTCAATGTTATATTCATGCCCCAATCATGAGCTCTCTCGGGAAATGATTATTCAAAACTTTTATGCTCGGCTTTCTCTTGATAATCGCAACCTGCTCGATACTTCCTGTGCTGGTTCTTATATGCTGAAGACTATTGATTTCAAATGGGACTTATTGGAAAGAATTAAATGCAACTCTGAAGACTGGGGTTCCGACGTGGTAAGGAGTCAGGTATGACACCTAAGTTCGATTGTGTTAAATCTTTTATGGATACCGATGCTTTTCGTAGATTTAGCGATAAGTATGGACTTGACTATGAGATAGTAGCTTCTTTCTGTGAATCTTTTGCTACTCATGTTGATCTCCCTAAACAGAAGTGATTTAAATATAATCCTCCTATTGAACTGAAAGTAGTTGCACCTATCACAGTTGAAGAAAAGACTATCACCTATAGTGATCCTATTGTTCCTACTACTTATGTTGAGAAACCTCCTTTTCCTGTTAGGATAAAATATCATGCTAAAGCTTCGACTGTTGTTTGTAAGAGTAATACTAGGACTTATACACCTCCTGAGCAACTTAATGTTGAACCTAGTATTGCTATGGTTAAAGATCTCTTGGAATATGATTTAGATGGGCATGTTATTTATTTCTGTGGTGAGACTGCTAATATTGCTAGACCAGATACTAAGATACATAGACCTGTAGTAGGCATGCCTGTTATTTCTGTTAAAATATGAGATCATTGTTATCATGGCTTATGTGATATGGGTGCTAGTGCTAGTGCAATACCTTATACTTTATATCTAGAAATTATGCATGACATTGCACCCATTGAATTAGAAGACATTGATGTTACTATTAAGCTTGCTAATAGGGATACCATTAAACCCTTTGGGATTGTTAGAGATGTTGAAGTTTTGTGTGGGAAGGTTAAATACCCTGCTGATTTTCTTGTTCTTGGTTCCCCACAAGATGATTTTTGTCCCATTATTTTTGGTAGACCCTTGAATACAACTAGTGCTAAGATTGATTGTGAAAAAGATATTGTCACCGTTGGCATAGATGGTATGTCTCAAGAGTTTAATTTTGCTAAGTTTCGTAGACAACCTCGGGATAGGGAACCACCTATTAAGGATGAGATTATTGGTCTTGCTTCCATTGTTGTTCCTCCTACTGATCCGTTAGAACAATATTTGCTAGACCATGAAAACGATATGTTTATGAAGGAAAGAAGGGAAATAGATGTAGTGTTCCTTAAACAGGAACCTATGCTGAAACTTAACCTTCCTGTTGAAATTCTTGGGGATCCCCCTCCACCCAAGGGTGATCCCGTGTTTGAACTCAAACCATTACCTGATAATCTTAAGTATGCTTATCTTGATGAAAAGGAAATATATCCTGTTATTATTAGTGCTAACCTTTCAGAGCAAGAAGAAGAAAGATTATTGAAAACTCTGAAGAAGCACCGAGCTGCTATTGGATATACTCTGGATGATCTCAAGGGCATTAGTCCCACATTATGCCAACACAAAATTACAGTGGAAAAAGATGCCAAACCAATTAGAGATCCTCAACGACGATTAAATCCCAAGATGAAAGAAGTGGTAAGAAAGGAGATACTAAAGCTCCTTGAGGCAGGTATTATTTATCCCGTTGCTGATAGTGAATGGGTAAGCCCTGTCCATTGTGTTCCTAAAAAGGGAGGTATTACGGTTGTTCCTAATGATAAAGATGAATTGATCCCTCAAAGAATTATTATAGGTTACAGGATGGTAATTGATTTCGGTAAGTTAAATAAAGCTACTAAGAAAGATCATTACCCTTTAGCTTTTATTGATCAAATGCTAGAAAGACTATCCAAACACACTCATTTTTGCTTTCTAGATGGTTATTCTGGTTTCTCTCAAATACTTGTGTCAGCGAAGGATCAATCTAAAACTACTTTTACTTGCCCTTTTGGTACTTTTGCTTATAGACGTATGCCTTTTGGTTTATGTAATGCACCTGCTACCTTTCAAAGATGCATGATGGCTATATTCTCTGATTTTTGTGAAAAGATTTGTGAGGTATTCATGGATGAATTTTCCATTAATGGACCTCTTTTGATGATTGTTTGAGCAACCTTGATCGAGTTTTGCAGAGATGTGAAGACACTAGTCTCGTCCTAAATTGGGAAAAGTATCACTTTATGGTTAATGAAGGCATTGTCTTGGGGGCATAAGATTTCCGAGAGAGGTATTGAAGTTGACAAAGCCAAAGTTGATGCTATTGAAAAGATGCCGTGTCCCAAGGACATAAAAGGTATAAGAAGTTTCCTTGGTCATGCCGGTTTTTATAGGAGGTTCATTAAGGACTTTTCTAAAATCTCTAGGCCTCTGACTAATTTATTGCAAAAGATATTCCTTTTGTCTTTGATGATGATTGTGTAGAAGCATTTGAAATACTTAAGAAAGCTTTGATCACTGCACCTATTGTTCAACCACCTGATTGGATTTTACCTTTTGAAATTATGTGCGATGCTAGTGATTATGTTGTAGGTGCTGTTCTAGGGCAAAGAGTCGATAAGAAATTGAATGTTATCCAGTATGCTAGTAAGACTCTTGACACTGCCCAGAGAAATTATGCTACTACTGAAAAAGAATTCTTAGCAGTTGTGTTTGCATGTGATAAGTTTAGACCTTATATTGTTGATTCCAAGGTTACTATTCACACTGATCATGCTGCTATTAAATATCCTATGGAAAAGAAAGATGCTAAGCCTAGGCTCATTAGATGGGTTCTCCTGCTCCAAGAATTTGATTTACATATTATTGATAGAAAAGAGCTGAGAACCCCATTGCAGACAACTTGTCTAGGTTAGAGAATGTTCTTGATGACCCACTGCCTATTGATGATAGCTTTCCTGATGAACAATTAGCGGTCGTTAATGCTTCTCATACTGCTCCTTGGTATGCTAATTATGCTAATTACATTGTTGCTAAATTTATACCGCCTAGTTTCACATACCAGCAAAAGAAAAAGTTCTTTTATGATTTAAGACATTACTTCTCGGATGACCCACACCTTTATAAAGAAGGAGTAGATGGTGTTATTAGACGTTGTGTGCCTGAGCATGAACAGGAACAGGTCCTATGCAAGTGTCACTCTGAATCCTATGGAGGACACCACGCTGGAGATAGAACTGCACACAAGGTACTACAATCTGGTTTTTATTGGCCTACTCTCTTCAAAGATGCTCGTAAGTTTGGTTTATCCTGTGATGAATGTCAAAGAATAGGTAACATTAGTAGACGTCAAGAAATGCCTATGAAATATTCTCTTGTTATTGAACCGTTTGATGTTTGGGGCTTTGATTATATGGGACCTTTTCCTGCCTCCAATGGTTATACACATATTTTAGTTGTTGTTGATTACGTTACTAAGTGGGTAGAAGCTATTCCAACTAGTAGTGTTGATCATAACACTTCTATTAAAATGCTTAAAGAAGTTATTTTTCCGAGGTTTGGAGTCCCTAGATATTTGATGACTGATGGTGGTTCACATTTTATTCATGGTGCTTTCCGTAAGATGCTTGCTAAGTATGATGTCAATCATAGAATCGCATCTCCTTATCATCCGTAGTCTGGTGGTCAAGTAGAGTTGAGCAATAGAGAGCTCAAATTAATTTTGCAAAAGACTGTGAATAGATCTAGAAAGAATTGGTCCAAAAAACTTGATGATGCATTATGGGCCTATAGAACTGCATACAAAAATCCTATGGGTATGTCTCCATATAAGATGGTTTATGGAAAAGCGTGTCATTTACCTCTTGAACTTGAACATAAGGCATATTGGGCTATTAAAGAGCTCAACTATGACTTCAAACTTGCCGGTGAGAAGAGGTTGTTTGATATTAGCTCACTTGATGATTGGAGAACCCAAGCCTATGAGAATGCCAAACTATTCAAAGAAAAAGTCAAACGCTGGCATGATAAAAGGATACAAAAGCGTGAGTTTAAGGTAGGAGATTATGTGTTATTATTCAACTCTCGTTTAAGATTTTTTGCAGGAAAACTTCTCTCAAAATGGGAAGGTCCTTACGTTATTGAGGAGGTCTATCGTTCTGGTGCCATAAAAATCAACAACTTCGAAGGCACAAGTCCGAGGGTGGTAAACGGTCCAAGAATTAAACATTATATTTCAGGTAATCCTATCAATGTTGAAACTAATATTGTTGAAACTGTAACCCCGGAGGAATACATAAGGGACACTTTCTAGAACGTTCCAGACTTCGAAAAGGAATAGGTATGTGGTACAGTAAGTAAACCGACTCCAAAACAACTCCAATGGCAATTTTTATTAGTTTTGGAATATTTAAGAATTTTAAGAAGAAAGAAGTAGCCCGAAAGGGACACGAGGCCCCCACGAGAGTGGAGGCCGCGCCCCCCTCTACTGGGCGCGCCCCCTATCTCGTGGACACCTTGTGTGCCTCCCGGACTCCGTTTTCTTGCACATTACGTATTTTGGTCGGTAAAAATTCATTATGTATACTCCCAAAGATTTTGACCACCATATCACGCAATTATCCTCTGTTTTCGTTTCGAGCTGTTTCTGTTTCAGATCTAGAGCATCATGTCATCTCCAAGCGCTCCCAAGGACAAGTTTTTCGAGAGGGTTATCAACCCCTATCTTGCGGAGGTACTGAAACACCCTCAAACCATTGAGATGCGTGAGGGGGTGCTGCACATCCGCAACATGGAGGGACCAAGGCGTACCGGAAGCGTGGAGACAAAGCTCGAAGCCGTGGAGCAACAAGTTTTCAAGTGCCAAGGGATGGTGTAGCGTGGACTCAACGCCAACCAGATGATGATCACGGAGTTCACCAACAACCACAAGCTGGATGCCAAAGTCATTGGGGAGACCATCTTCAAGCTTCAAGAGAAAATCGAGCACCTCCAAGCCCAGATCTATGACCCGTAAAACCAGAACTGTGAGTATGAATATAGATTCAAGAGGATGAGTTTGGCTGCAGATTTAAGGATTCCGGAGACTCGATCATCCTTTTATGTTGGAGAGCCTATGCCTTGGAAGACGACGACAAGCCTACATCATCAACAACTCCTCCATCACCTCCGAGGACATAATCACATGGGTATGGGCTCTCCCCTTGACAACTGCGAAGCTTGGGGGAGGTGCCCCGGTATCGTATCACCATCACACTCTTATCTTTACCGTTTTATTTAGTTCGATCCTTTTAGTAGTATCTTGATCTAGTAGATTGAAGTTTTGATATCAAGTAGTTTTGAGTTTTGCTTTGTGATCTCTTTTTGTAATCGAGTCCGTGAGCTATCTATAATAAAGATTAGTGTTGAGTCAAGGGCTTTGCTATATTGCTATGATCTTGAAGAAGTAGAAATAATAAAAGAGTTCATATTGATCTTATGGTTAGTGATGACTTCACACATAGAAAGTATGAGGCATAAAAGTTGTTGAGAGTTGATAAACGTAGTTTTGGTCATCGTTGCAATTAATAGGAAGTGATAAGGAAAGGGAGGTTCACATATAAATATATTATCTTGGACACCTTTTATAATTGGGAGCACTCATTAAGTATGACATGCTAAAAGAGTTGATGTTGGACAAGGAAGAAAACGTAATGGTTTATGTTTTCCGACATCTCAGTTAAAGTATATTGTCATTGACCTTCCAAACATGTTGAGCTTGCCTTTCCCCCTCATGCTAGCCAAATCTCTTGCACCAAGTAGATATACTACTTGTGCTTCCAAATATCCTTAAACCCAGTTTTGCCATGAGAGTCCACCATACCTACCAATGGATTGAGTAAGATCCTTCAAGTAAGTTGTCATGCTGCAAGCAATAAAAATTGCTATCTAAATATGTATGACTCATTAGTGCAGAGAAAATAAGCTTTGTACGATCTTGTTGTGGAAGTAAAAAAAGCGACGGACTGCATAATAAAGGTCCACATACAAGGGGCAATATAAAGTGATGTTCTTTTGCATTAAGATTTTGTGCATCAACCCTAAATGCACATGACAACCTCTGCTTCCCTCTACGAAGGGCCTATCTTTTACTTTGTGTTTTTACTTTATGCTTGAGTCAAGGTGATCCTCACCTTTCCCTTTTTCATTTTATCCTTTGGCAAGCTCCTCGTGTTTGAAAGATCATGATATATATATATATATATATATATATATATATATATATATATATATATATATATATATATATCCAATTGGATGTAAGTTAGCATGGGCTATTATTGTTGACATCACATAAAGGTGAATACGTTGGGAGGCAACACAATAAGCCCCTATCTTTCTCAGTGTCCGGCTGAAACTCCATAACCACAAGTATTGCGTGAGTGTTAGAAATTGTAGAAGACTACAAGATAGTTGAGTATGTGAACTTGCTGAAAAGCTCTATTGTTGACTATTTCTGATGTTATGATAAATTACAATTGCTTCAATGACTGAGATTATAGTTTATTAGTTCCCAATAAAGTTTTTGAACCATACTTGACATTGTGAATCGATTGTTGCTTGAGCATAAGAAATCATATGATAAAATCTATATATATTGCTGTTATAAGAATGATCATGATGCCCTCATGTCCGTATTTTATTTCTATTGACACCTCTATCTCTAAACATGTGGATATATTTTTCGATTTCGGCTTCCGCTTGAGGACAAGCGAGGTCTAAGCTTGGGGGAGTTGATACGTCCATTTTGCATCATGCTTTTATATAAATATTTATTGCATTATGGGTTGTTATTACACATTATATCTCAATACTTATGGCTATTCTCTCTTATTTTACAAGGTTTATCATGAAGAGGGGGAATGCCGGCAGCTGGAATTCTGGCTGGAAAAGGAGCAAACATTGGAAACCTATTCTGCACTGCTCCAAAAATCCTGAAACTCCACGAAACATGTTTTGGAATTAATAAGAATTATTGGGCGAAAGAAATACACTAGGGGGCCCACACCCTGTCCAGGAGAGTGGAGGGCGCCCCCCCCCCCTACTGGGCGCGCCCCCTATCTCCTGGGCCCCCTGGTGGGCCCCTGGTGCCCATCTTCTGCTATACTAGAGCTTTTACCTTGGAAAAAATCGGGGGCAAGCTTACGGGACGAAACTCCGCCGCCACGAGGCGAAACCTTGGCGGAATCAATCTAGGGCTCCGGCGGAGCTGTTCTGCCGGGACACTTCCCTCCGGGAGGGGGAAATCATCACCAACAATCCTCTCATCGGGAGGGGTTCAATCTCCATCAACATCTTCACCAGCACCATCATCTCTCAAAACCCTAGTTCATCTCTTGTATCCAATCTTGTATCAAAACCACAAATTGGTACTTGTGGGTTGCTAGTAGTGTTGATTACTCCTTGTAGTTTATGCTAATTGGTTTACTTGGTGGAAGATCGTATGTTCAGATCCTTTATGCATATTATTACTCCTCTAATTATGAACATGAATATGCTTTGTGAGTAGTTACGTTTGTTCCTGAGGACATGGGTGAAGTCTTGCTATTAGTAATCATGTGAATTTGGTATTCGTTTGATATTTTGATGAAATGTATGTTGTCTTTTCCTCTAGTGGTGTTATGTGAACGTCGACTACATGACACTTCACCATTATTTGGGCCTAGAGGAAGGCATAGGGAAGTAATAAGTAGATGATGGGTTGCTAGAGTGACAGAAGCTTAAACCCTAGTTTATGTGTTGCTTCGTTAGGGGCTGATTTGGATCCGTACGCTTAATGTTGTGGTTACGTTTACCTTAATACTTCTTTTTTAGTTGCGGATGCTTGCCATAGGGGTTAATCATAAGTGGGATGCTTGTCCAAGTAAGGGTAGTGCCCAAGCACCGGTCCACCCACATATCAAATTATCAAAGTACCGAACGCGAATCATATGAACGTGATGAAAACTAGCTTGACGATAATTCCCATGTGTCCTCGGGAGCTCCTTTCTCATTATTAGAAATTGCCCAGGCTTATCCTTTGCTACATATTGGGCCACCTTGCCGCACTTTTTTTACTTTATTTACTTGTTACTCGTTACTATTTATCTTATCACAAAACTATCTATTACCTACAATTTCAGTGCTTGCAGAGAAAACCTTACCGAAAACCGCTTATCATTTCCTTCTGCTCCTCGTTGGGTTCGACACTCTTACTTATCGAAAGGACTACGATAGATCCCCTGCACTTGTGGGTCAACAGGCACCAGGCGTTTAGGAGTTCATCAGCGAGGCGATCAAAGAGATTCAGGAAGGAAGGGTTCTGCAAGGCGATCATTGCCTGCCGCGAGGCAGAGCTCACTGCCCTAGAGAGGGTAAAGAGTTCTGCGTCTGCATCGACATCCCTGGGCTCAACAGGGCCACATGTCGGCAGCTCATGTGGCAGTCTCGTGTCAGCCGATGCGAGGGACCGCTGCACAGCTACGTCTTCATGCCTTTTGGCCTGGCGGGCGCGGCTGTGCCGTTCCAGCGCTGCATGAGGGACGCTCAGGCGGCCCGCGAAGCCAGGCACAAGGCGTTCCTGGCGGATATGGAGGAGCACCCTCAGGAGCTTTCTGGTCCCCCCCGAGCCTCATGAGGTTCGGCACCGGAGCGGCTCATGAGGAACGGCTTCAACAGCGCACGTTTTTGGCTACGTCAACGGTACCAGGTGACATCTCCCTAGTTCGTTCAGTTTGGGGGCGCCCCTCGGGCTGCATTATCCCCAGGCCGTGTGGGTTTGTCCCTATGGCGTGTATCCCTTTTGCATTTTATTAGAGCTAGTTACAATCCTTCGCAAACTTCTTTCAAATTATCGACTGCGCGCTTCATCGCTAAGAACATCTCGCGCCCTTGCAAGCCCTCCCACGACCGCCTCATGATTAAGGACTGGCATGGCGTTTGTGCTCGGGTCCGTCCCTGCAGCATCGCTAAACCCAAGCAGCTAAGCTTTGGCTCACGGACCGGTCCCGTGTACGTCACCTTCCGTGGCTCTTGGTGCCTTGTTCTCGCATGAGCTAATCGTGATGTGTAAGCAAAGGCGTGCGACATGGTGCCCCCGTGGCCACGGAAACTGCGCGTCGGTTGTTTTTCTTTAGGATCTTTTCATGAGAAGACTGGGCACGACGTCTGTGTCGGGTTCGTCCCTACAGCATCGATAAATCCAGTGGCTGAGCTCTATCTGGCAGGCCGGTCCCGTTCATGTCACCTCCTGGGGTCGTTGGTGTCTGGCCTTCTCATGCAATAACCTCAGGAAACTCATTAGGCGCAGGCTGCCTAACCATCTCACAGGACCAATCCAAGCATCCCCAATCAAGACCAGGCGCAACCCGCCTTGAGGTAGGGCCTTGTGAATCCCGCGCTGGCTCACGGGTGCCCATATACACCTCCTCCAGCCCTGTCGTGCAAGCCATGTGTCAGGGCGGGGCTGTACACGCCCCAGGGGCTCTCCTCAATGGGAGCCCCCTCCCATGCACCAATGGAAGCATCATGCTCCGTGCTGGACGTCGACACCACCGAGGAGCGGCTATGCCCGTGCAAGAGCGGAAGCGCTGTGCTCCGCGCTGGTGATAAACAACTAGGGGTGGCCTCACAGCCTCATTAACCCTAGGGAGCCTCCGGACTTAGTGGCTAGCCTCACCGCACTACTCTCCCTCGGGAAGGTAGCGCGAGGGGGCTGGGCACGGGGGCTACGCTCAGGTCACACCTGGCGTACCCAACATCGCCAGGCCTCACGGGCCTGGTCTTCATGCACCCCTACCAAGCGAGAGCTTGGCGAGGGAAAGGTAGGATGGTCTGTTCGTACGTCAAGGGGGACTCCTGAGCATCGCGACTCAGGAGCCTAACTGGTCACGTAGCCCCTCACCTCTTGGGCTCGTCCTGGTGATCCGGACGACCCAACGACGGCTGAGGTATGCACGGGGTTGGGCCCTGCCGACGCAGAACGCCGAGACCTAGTTGTCGCCCTTCTCTTTCAAGCCGTTCATACGTCTAGGGGGACTCCTAAGCATCACGACTCAGGAGCCTAACTGGTCACGTAGCCCCTCACCTCTTGGGCTCGTCCTGGTGATTCGGACGACCCAACGATGGCTGAGGTATGCGCGGGGCTGGGCCCTGCCGATGCAGAACACTAAGGCTTTCCCCTGCATCTTTTCCTAAGCTGTTCACACGTCAAGGAGGACTCCTGAGCATCACGACTCAGGAGCCTAATTGGTCACGTAGCCCCACACCTCTTGGGCTCGTCTTGGTGATCCGGACGACCGAACGACGGCTGAGATACGCGCGGGGCCGCGCTATGCCGAAATAGAACAATAAAGCAAACCGAAAAGCTGAAGGAGCATAATCTAGTTATTACAAGACATATTGTCCCAAGCAAATAGTTTTAAACGCCTCCTCGAGGCATGTCGCATGGTGTAGGATAAAAAGGCGAAGGCAGAATCTCTGAGCCACCCCTTCAGACTTGGGCGTCACCACCGCTCGCCAGTGGAACCTCATCGCCAGGCGCGTCTCTTGTACCACCGGCATCACTTGGAGGACCAACCACCATGTACTTGTTCAGCATGGCGTCCACGAAGCTCTTCACAGCGGCAGCAGCAGCATTCCGGGAGTCGGTGTCCACCGGAGTGAGGAAGGAGGAGAGGTTGAAGTTGGTATCCTGGAGATCAAGATGGTTGTAGACGCACGTCAGAGCCGAGGAAGAAAGTGAGCGTGCCTCGCCTTCCACCAGAGATGTAAACCCGTCGACAGCATCTTCGAGCACCGCCACGACTTCAGGAAGCAGAGCAGCAGGGATCTCCCTCGGGGTCTGAAGGAAATATGCCCTAGAGGCAATAATAAAGTTATTATTTATTTCCTCATATCATGATAAATGTTTATTATTCATGCTAGAATTGTATTAACCAGAAACATGATACATGTGTGAATACATAGACAAACTTAATGTCACTAGTATGCCTCTACTTGACTAGCTCATTAATCAAAGATGGTTATATTTCCTAACCATAGACATGTGTTGTCATTTGATTAACGGGATCACAACATTAGGAGAATGATGTGATTGACTTAACCAATTCCGTTAGCTTAGCACTTGATCGTTTAGTATGTTCCTATTGCTTTCTTCATGACTTATACAAGTTCCTATAACTATGAGATTATGCAACTCCTGTTTATCGGAGGAACACTTTGTGTGCTACCAAACATCACAATGTAACTGGGTGATTATAAAGGAGCTCTACAGGTGTCTCCAAAGGTACATGTTGAGTTGGCATATTTTGAGATTAGGTTTTGTCACTCCGGTTGTCGAAGAGGTATCTCTGGGCCCTCTCAGTAATGCACATCACTATAAGCCTTGCAAGCAATGTAGCTAATGAGTTAGTTACGAAATGATGCATTACGTAACGAGTAAAGAGACTTGATGGTAACGAGATTGAACTAGGTATTAGGATACCAACGATCGAATCTCGGGCAAGTAACATATCGATAACAAAGGGAACAACGTATGTTGTTATGCGGTTTGACCGATAAAGATCTTCATAGAACATGTAGGAGCCAATATGAGCATCCAAGTTCCGCTATTGGTTATTGACCCGAAATGGTTCTCGGTCATGTCTACATAGTTCTCGAACCCGTAGGGTCCGCACGCTTAAGGTTTCGACGACAGTTATATTATGAGTTTATGAGTTTTGATGTACCTAAGTTTGTTCGGTGTCCCGGATGTGATTACGGACATGACGGGGAGTCTCGAAATGGTCGAGACATGAAGATTGATATGTTGGAAGCCTATATTTGGATGTCGGAAGTGTTCCGGGTGAAACCGGGATTTTACTGGAGTACCGGGAGGTTACCGGAACCCCCAGGGGGCTTATTGGGCCTACATGGGCCTTAGTGGAGAAGAGGAGAGGAGGCAAGGGCTGGGTTGCGCCCCTCCCCCTAGTCCGAATAGGACAAGGAGAGGGCCCCCCCTTTCCTTCCTCTCTCCCTCTTCCTTCCCCCCTTTCTCCCAGTCCAACAAGGAAAGAAGGGAGTCCTACTCCCGGTGGGAGTAGGACTCCCCTTGGCGCGCCCTCCTTGGCCGGGCGCCCCCTCCCCCTTGGCTCCTTTATATACGGGGGCAGGGGGCACCTCTAGACACAACAATTGATCTCTTGATCTCTTAGCCATGTGCGGTGCCCCCCCCCCCACCATAGTCCTCAATAATATTGTAGCGGTGCTTAGGCGAAGCCCTGCGACGGTAGAACATCAAGATCGTCACCACGCCGTTGTGCTGACGGAACTCTTCTCTGACATTCTGCTGGATCGGAGTACGGGGATCGTCATCGAGCTGAACGTGTGCTAGAACTCGGAGGTGTCGTAGTTTCGGTGCTTGATCGGTCGGGCCGTGAAGACGTACGACTACATCAACTGCGTTGTTCTAACGCTTCCGCTTTCGGTGTACGAGGGTACGTGGACAACACTCTCCCCTCTCGTTGCTATGCATCACCATGATCTTGCGTGTGCGTAGGAAATTTTTTGAAATTACTACGTTCCCCAACAGTGGCATCCGAGCCAGGTTTTATGCGTAGATGTTATATGCACGAGTAGAACACAAGTGAGTTGTGGGCGATACAAGTCATACTGCTTACCAGCATGTCATACTTTCGTTCGGCGGTATTGTTGGATGAAGCAGCCCAGACCGACATTACGCGTACGCTTACACGAGACTGGTTCTACCGACGTGCTTTGCACATAGGTGGCTGGCGGGTGTCTGTTTCTCCAACTTTAGTTGAACCGAGTGTGGCTACGCCCGGTCCTTGCGAAGGTTAAAACAACACTAACTTGACGAACTATCGTTATGGTTTTGATGCGTAGATAAGAACGGTTCTTGCTCAGCCCGTAGCAGCCACGTAAAATTTGCAACAACAAAGTAGAGGACGTCTAACTTGTTTTTGCAGGGCATGTTGTGATGTGATATGCTCAAGACGTGATGCTATATTTTATTGTATGAGATGATCATGTTTTGTAACTGAAGTTATCGGCAACTGGCAGGAGCCATATGGTTGTCGCTTTATTGTATGAAATGCAAACGCCCTGTAATTGCTTTACTTTATCACTAAGCGGTTGTGATAGTCGTAGAAGCAATAGATGGTGTAAATGACAACGATGCTACGATGGAGATCAAGGTGTCGTGCCGGTGACGATGGTGATCACGACAGTGCTTCGGAGATGGAGATCACAAGCACAAGATGATGATGGCCATATCATATCACTTATATTGATTGCATGTGATGTTTATCCTTTATGCATCTTATCTTGCTTTGATTGACAGTAGCATTTTAAGATGATCTCTCAGTAATTATAAAGAAGTGTTCTCCCTGAGTAAGCATTGTTGCGAAAGTTCTTCGTGGTGAGACACCACGTGATGATCTGGTGTGATAGGCTCTACGTTCAAATACAACGGGTGCAAAACAGTTGCACACGTGGAATACTCAGGTTTGACGAGCCTAGCATATACAGATATGGCCTTCGAACATGGAGACCGAAAGGTCAAACGTGAATCATATAGTAGATATGATCAACATAGTGATGTTCACCATTGAAACTACTCCATCTCATGTGATGATCGGACATGGTTTAGTTGATTTGGATCACGTGATCACTTAGATGACTAGAGAGATGTCCGTCTAAGTGGGAGTTCTTAAGTAATATGATTAATTGAACTTAAATTTATCATGAACTTAGTACCCGATAGTATTTTGCTTGTCTATGTTTGTTGTAGATAGATGGCTCGTGTTGTTGTTCCGTTGAATTTTAATGCGTTCCTTGAGAAAGCTAAGTTGAAAGATGATGGTAGCAATTACACGGACTGGGTCCGTAACTTGAGGATTATCCTCATTGTTGCACAGAAGAATTACGCCCTGGAAGCACCGCTGGGTGCCTGGCCTACTGCAGATGCAACTGACGACGTTAAGAACGTCTGGTAGAGCAAAGCTGATGACTACTCGATAGTTCAGTGTGCCATGCTTTACGGCTTAGAACCGAGGCTTCAACGACGTTTTGAACGTCATGGAGCATATGAGATGTTCCAGGAGTTGAAGTTAATATTTCAAGCAAATGCCCAGATTGAGAGATGTAAAGTCTCCAATAAGTTCTATAGTTGTAAGATGGAGGAGAATAGTTCTGTCAGTGAACATATACTCAAAATGTCTGGTAATAATCACTTGATTCAACTAGGAGTTAATCTTCCTGATGATAGTGTCATTGACAGAATTCTTCAATCACTGCCACCAAGCTACAAGAGCTTCATGATGAACTATAATATGCAAGGGATGGACAAGACTATTCCCGAGCTCTTCGCAATGCTAAAAGCTGCGGATGTAGAAATCAAGAAGGAGCATCAAGTGTTGATGGTCAATAAGACCACCAGTTTCAAGAAAAAGGGCAAAGGGAAGAAGAAGGGGAACTTCAAGAAGAATAGCAAACAAGTTGCTGCTCAAGAGAAGAAACCCAAGTCTGGACCTAAGCCTGAGACTGAGTGCTTCTACTGCAAGCAGACTTGACACTGGAAGCGCAACTGCCCCAAGTATTTGGCGGATAAGAAGGATGGCAAAGTGAACAAAGGTATATGTGATATACATGTTATTGATGTGTACCTTACTAATGCTCGCAGTAGCACCTGGGTATTTGATACTGGTTCTGTTGCTAAATTGGCAACTCGGAACAGGGACTACGGATTAAGCGAAGGTTGGCTAAGGACGAGCTGACGATGCGCGTGGGAAATGGTTCCAAAGTCGATGTGATCGCGGTCGGCATGCTACCTCTACATCTACCATCGGGATTAGTTTTAGACCTGAATAATTCTTATTTGGTGCCAGCTTTAAGCATGAACATTATATCTGGATCTTGTTTGATGCGAGACGGTTATTCATTTAAATTAGAGAATAATGGTTGTTCTATTTATATGAGTAATATCTTTTATGGTCATGAACCCTTGAAGAGTGGTCTATTTTTATTAAATCTCGATAGTAGTGATACACATATTCATATGTTGAAGCCAAAAGATGCAGAGTTGATAATGATAGTGCAACTTATTTGTGGCACTGCCGTTTGGGTCATACTGGTGTAAAGTGCATGAAAAACTCCATACTAATGGACTTCTGGAATCACTTGAGTATGAATCACTTGGTACTTGCGAACCGTGCCTCATGGGCAAGATGACTAAAACGCCGTTCTCCAGAACTATGGAGCGAGCAACTGATTTGTTGGAAATCATACATACTGATGTATGTGTTCCAATGAATATTGAGGCTCGCGGTGGGTATCATTATTTTCTCACCTTCACAGATGATTTGAGCAGATATGGGTATATCTACTTGATGAAACACAAGTCTGAAATATTTGAAAAGTTCAAAGAGTTTCAGAGTGAAGTGCAAAATCATCATAATAAGAAAATAAAATTTCTACGATAATCCTATTCTGAAATATGTGTTTAAGCACATTTTCCCTTCCATTGTTTTGTTTAATCTAATAAACATAATTTCCTTTCCATTTTTTTGTTTAACCTTTCTGTGATCAACATGGCATAAGCAGTAATATCTCCCTGCTTATGTAAACACCGTGGTGTACAACTCGGTCAGTAAGACCCTGTTACTATTGTTGATGATATTCCGGTAACCACCGATGGATGAGAACTTTGCCTATTGGTCCGCCTCGTTCAACGAGTAGGAAAATGGTTCTCTTCATCCCTCGCCCTTGGTACCGATGTTGTTGCCGACTTAATCGACAGACTATCCTCTGACATGCCTTGCTTACATGATCGTGCAAGATGTCACCGCCCTTCCTACTTTTAACCCACATGATGGGCCCCTAACCCATAGTTTCACAGGATCAAAATCTGACTCTCCCGTACACCCCTTGTTTCCAAAGTTATTCCTCATGCTTGGCTTCGTATGTAATTCATGAGCCACCTACCAGAGATCATTACTTCTGGTATGAAACACAATACTTATTCCCGTTGCTCTAGACCCCTTTCACACTTTGTTTCAGGCATCGAACGATTGCCTGCCCGCTCGAAACTTCCCATGATACCTCCTTACTTTGCTCTCGATATTTTCATAACTTTCAATTCGAGAGTTACTTCCGCCACCTTCCTCGATATTATTGACCAGATAGTCAACCTTGCAGAAGTCTGTTCTCCTGGAATGCTCCCCCTTTATTCTTTCATAAGTACGATGGAGTTTCCGGAGAAAGGATGCCGACTTCATCTTAATGACCTGAAGCAGAAAAATGAAGACATCAATGTAATGGATCGACCACTTCGAGAAGAGCAACCAAGAACGAGAAGATTCGTTAGAATTCTGTAACCAGACCTTACCCCCTAGTTCCCCTCTTAAATCTCGGGATGAGATTTCTTGTAGTGGAGGAGAATTGTAATGCCTGGGTATTTAAGCTACAGTCAACCTCTGCTAATGATGCCACGTCACCTTTATTATTGTTACTAATCTCGCATTAGTTCAAAATCGTTTCAAAATTCAAATTCAAATTAATGTCAACAATAAAAGTTTTCAAATATACAAAACAAAATGTTCGGGCTGTGCCAAAAATGGCATAGGTATTTATAGTGCAGCAAACTCATTTTTAGAAATGGCCTAAATGATTTCAAATGAAATAAAACAGAATAGAAAATGAATAAAAGAAAGAAAATACAAAAGAGAAAACAAACTAACAAAAAAAAGAGAAACCCAGCAGGCCACCGGCCCAACTGGGCAGGCCCAAACCGGCCCAGCCGGCCACTCCCCCCCCCCCACTCCCCTTATCCATCCCCATGGTCCGAACCACCACCGACACTCCCCACTCCTCCCCGAAAATATCTCCTCCCCCCCTCTCCCCCGATTTGGATCGGGATCGAGGAGGAGGCCACCGACGCCATTGCCCGTCGCCGCTAGGAGACCACGCCACCTCACCGGAGCCCTACCTCACCGGCCTGCCCCTCTCCGTCGCGTCGACCCCGACGTCCCCCTCCACCCCCGCTGCCCTTGCCCTACAATCCCCTTGTGAGGTCCCCTCCTCCTCTCTCCCGCGCACGCGCCCGCACCGGCCGCGCTCACCGCGGCCACCTGGCGTTCCCCCCTCGCGCACGCGCGCGTGCGAGCGGCCGCGCCCTCGTCCAGCCCCTAGCCTTGTGCATCACCGCCGCACGCGCCTACGCGCATTGCATCGGCCCTCGCTCTGCTCCAGCTCGCTGGCCTCGCCCCGCTCATCGATCGCCCCGCCTGCCGTCGCCACTGCGGGCCGCGCCCAAGGCCGTGGTTGTCTCCACCCGCGCCCGCCTCCGGCCTCCCATGGCCTCGCAACTACCACCTCGGTCCGCCGCTGCTGGCCGCACCCCTCCCCATCTCCCCTGCCCGCCTATGCTCAACGCGTTGTCGTGCCGCGTCCACGCCTGCAGACCCGCGCACCATCCCCGCGGCGCCCTACCGCCCCTCCACGCCGGCTACATCCCGCAACCCTGCTCTGGCTTCGCCGCGCCCGCTCGCCGCCGACCCCGCGGTCGCCGTCCCAGCTCGCGCCGACCGTCCCCGCCCTCGCGACCAACTGCGGCGCCCCGCCCCGGTTTGGCCGTAGGGCCAATGACAGGGGGGGCCCGCCCCAGAACGTTTATAAAAAAAGAGTTAAAAAATTATATATAAATAAATAATTAATAATAATAAATAAATAATTAATTAATTAACTTAATTAACTCTTTAACTAATTATGATTAATTAACCTAATGACTAATTAACCTAATTAACTACTATTAATTAACTAACAGAGTATGACAAGTGGGACCCACGCGTAAGTTTGACTAAGTCAACAGGACTGTTGACTGCTGACTGGACCTGCTGACTGTGCTGTTGACCCAGTCAATGGCCCCATCTGTCAGTTTGACTTAGTCAATCCCTGTTGACTGCTGATGTCAACATGACATCATGCTGATGTCATTAATCCAATTTCGAATTAAATTAAAGGATTAATTAAATTCCAGAAATTAGTAAATCTTTAGAAAATCATATCTTTTAATCCGTAACTCGGATTAAATTATTTTCAACATGAAAGTTGCTCAGAACAACGAGACGAATCCGGATACGAGCCTGTTCGTCCGCCACACATCCCTAACATATCATACATGCAACTTTCCCCCTCCAGATCACCTGTCCGAAAATGCGAAACACCAGGGATACTTTCCTGGATGTTTCCTCCTTTCGCCGGTATCACCTACTACCGCGTTAGGGCACACCTAACCCCTCTCATTGTCATGTCATGCATCGTCATGCTTATGTTTGCATTGTATTTACTATTTCTTCCCCCTCTTCTCTCCGGTAGACTACGAGACCGACGCTGCTGCTGCCCAGTTCGACTACGGAGTTGACGACCCCTCCTTCTTGCCAAAGCAACCAGGCAAGCCCCCCTTTGATCACCAGATATCGCCTATTCTATCCTCTACTACTTGCAATAGAGTAGTGTAGCATGTTACTATTTCGATTAATCCTATTCTGTTGCATAGCCTGTCATTGTTGCTACATCTGTTGATACCTTACCTGCAATCCTAAATGCTTAGTATAGGATGCTAGTTTACCATTAGTGGCCCTACATTCTTGTCAGTCTGCCATGCTATACTATCGGCCGTGATCACTCGGGAGGTGATCACGGGTATATACAATACATACATACTATTCAGATGGTGACTAAAGTCGGGTTGGCTCGTTGAGTACCCGCAAGTGATTCCGATATGGGGGCTGGAAGGACAGGTGGCTCCATCCCGGTAGAGGTGGGCCTGGGTTCCCAATGGCCCCCGACTATTACTTGTGGCGGAGCAACAGGGCAGGTTGAGACCACCTAGGAGGGAGGTGGGCCTGGCCCTGGTCGGCGTTCGCGATTGCTTCATAATAACACGCTTAATGAGATCTTGGTATTTGATCTGAGTCTGGCCACTGGCCTATACGCACTAACCAACTACGGGGGAACAGTTATGGGCACTCGACGTCGTGGTATCAGTCGAAGCCTTCTTGACGACAGCGACTAAGCGGCGCGCGCCCGGTTGGACCGCGCAACGCAACTTCCTTTGTAATGGAGGTTGCTAGGTCTGCTCACCGGTCGCGTACGCAACGTGCAGGTGTGCAATGGGCGATGGGCCCAGACCCCTACACGCATAGGATTTAGACCAGCGTGCTGACCTCTCTGTTGTGCTTAGGTGGGGCTGCGATGTGTTGATCTTCCGAGGCCGAGCATGACCCAGGAAAGTGTGTCCGGCCAAATGGGATCGAGCGTGTTGGGTTATGTGGTGCACCCCTGCAGGGAAGTTTATCTATTCGAATAGCCGTGTCCCTCGGTAAAAGGACGAACCGGAGTTGTACCTTGACCTTATGACTACTAGAACCGGATACTTAATAAACACACCCAGACAAGTTCCACAGACAACCCGGTGATCGCTTTTCCACAGGGCGACGAGGGGAGGATCGCCGGGTAGGATTATGCTATGCGATGCTACTTGGAGGACTTCAATTTACTCTCTTCTACATGCTGCAAGATGGCTGCCAGAAGCGTAGTCTTCGATAGGACTAGCTATCTCCCTCTTATTCTGGCATTCTGTAGTTCAGTCCACCGATATGGCCCTTTACACATATACCCATGCATATGTAGTGTAGCCCCTTGCTTGCGAGTACTTTGGATGAGTAGTCACGGTTGCTTTTCTCCCTCTTTCCCCCCTTTCCCTCCTACCTGGTTGTCGCAACCAGATGCTAGAGCCCTGGAGCCAGACGCCACCGTCGACGACGACTCCTACTACATCGGAGGTGCCTACTACTACGTGTAGGCCGCTGGCGACGACCAGGAGTAGTTTAGGAGGATCCCAGGCAGGAGGCCTACGCCTCTTTCGATCTGTATCCCAGTTTGTGCTAGCCTTCTTAAGGCAAACTTGTTTAACTTATGTCTGAACTCGGATATTGTTGCTTCCGCTGACTCGTTTATGTTCGAGCACTTGTATTCGAGCCCTCGAGGCCCCTGGCTTGTAATATGATGCTTGTATGACTTATTTTACTTTTAGAGTTGTGTTGTGATATCTTCCCGTGAGTCCCTGATCTTGATCGTACACGTTTGCGTGCATGATTAGTGTACGATTGAATCGGGGGCGTCACATGTCGGCCCATAATTGATCTGGTCCATTAATGGCCCGCCACGTTCCGGGCCTAATAATGGCCCATATAAGATCCGGCCCGTTAAAAGCCTCCCACTTTCTTCGCCAAATCACGGCCCAGATCAGGCTCGGCCTTTTAAGAGGCTTTGGGCTCAATTATGGCCCATATCAGATTTGGCCCGTTGACTGGACGCTATGCTTTTGGGCCCACTTGCTAAAGGCCCATTTAGTAATTCGGCCTGATATTAGTTTCGGCCTGTTAAGGCCCATTTAACATTTCGGCCCTATATTAATTTCAGCCTGTTAAAAGCCTGTCATATAGTTGGGCCTAACTACGGCCCGGAATGCATCCGGCCTGCTCGCAGCCGATATATGATTGGGCCAAACAAGGACCGAGACAACTTTGGCCTGTTAAAAGCCCGTGAATTGATTCGCACAATCATGGGCCGGGGTCCATTTTGGGCTGCCGCCGGCCCGTGAGCTATTCGGCACATTTCAGGCCCAGCCTACTTCTCAGCCTCCTAAAAGCCCATTGAGTTTTCTTGCGAAAAGAGGGTCGGGGGTTACTCGGCCTATTAAAGGACCGAATCTACTAGTGGGCCAGTTTGACGGGGCCCATGATGCGGATCATACATTGTGATTGCATGACGGCCCGATTATGTACCGTAATTTTACGGTTTGGCCAGTTACTGCGAAGACAGGATATATATACAGAAAAATAATTGCAGCATAGTGAATAAGAAAAAACCTAGACTATACAATAAAGAAATTACGGCATATTACATCCACTAGGCATGAAAGTTCGCCACTATGATAATAAAGCACAAGCAGACAGCAGATTACATACACTGGGCATCAAAGATCGCCACCAGTGCAAATAAACATGCCAACAAAATAATATACAAAACCGACAGCACTTCAATAGAGTTCAAGAAAGGTTAGCCCTGCTGGGGAGCTGCAGCGCAAGCAGCTGAGCAAGATGATGAGACTGAGCTTGTTCAACACTTATATCTTCCTCACTCTGAAAGATAAACAAGCAGACAGATGATAGGTTTTGCATATAAAAGTATCAGTGCTGACAATTCATCACATTTCTTACTGACGAATAAAGTGACACAGTTTAAAATTGCATTAACACAATATGGCATTGTTCAGGTCAAGACATGGCAGGAATTGACATTGTGAAGGAGTTGGCAGCTTCACGACACCACTGGATTACAGATCAAGAACTCATAAGTATCAATGGTTAGTGTGCTGTCAGTTTATCCCATTTCAGATTGGCAAATAAAGAGGCGGTTTAAATAATAGTAGAATGATATGACATTGTTCATAGTTAAGACATTGCAAAATATGACACTGTGCTGTAGTGGATAGGTTCACCACACCACTGGATTACGGATGAAGAACAGAAGCATACATGCAGTGCAAAAGAAGATCACTTGCACTATATAGTTTAGTTTACATGGTATGAAGAAGGAACTTGGTTGTACAACTGAAAACTTAAATTGAGAAGGACAAACTTTTGTTTATGAACTACATAATAAACTTTAAACATGCAATTTGATGCAAACACCAAAAATAAACAGCTGTTGCAGTCATGCCTAACCAAATATACACAACAAAGTTTGAAGGCTTGAGAAGGACAAACTTACATTACTGGTGAAGACAGGCTCTATAAAGCCCTTGTCCATGCTGATGGGGGGGGGCAATTTTCAAGAAGTTTAGCACAGAATCTTCTTCATAGGCATTGCCTTTATTCTACATTTTGTTAAGAGTAAATATAGATGTGATAATATACGAAAAAATGGAGAATATTTAAGATAAGATGAAGAGTGATGCTACATAACCAAGTATCTATAAATGTATGTGCAGCAATACAGGAAAAAGGCACAGCCAAGAGCAATGCACAGCTAAACTTCTTCAGTACCAACCTTATGGTAAGAGTAAATATAGATCTGATGTGTAGAAAATGGAGGGCAAAGGAAAATAAGCTACAGAGTGATGGTACATGAACAACTACCTGTCATTATAAGTACACTGATAAAGGATAGCATGTACTTACAAGAACAATGCAGAGCTAAAAAAACATTGGCATTGGATATATTCTACACTAATGTAACCATTCATACAGATCAGATAATTTGGAGCGAACAATTGATAAGCAAGCTATCATGCATACTTCTGTCACATAATGAACCAGGTATGTATGCAAGTACAGTGATACAGGACAACAGGTACTAACAAGAGCAAAGTAGCGGGCAACATATTTGTGATATCCTGTCGTTCTTTTCAAACTGGAATTCTTCTTCGAGCTGATTTCCTGCAAAAAAGATCCGTAAGGCACATGCGGAAAAGTAGAAGTTCAAATTGTCATGTGATTTCATAGACAGTACCTCATCCTGGGAACGAGACCAGTGCATAACAAGGTTTTTCCATTCAACGCCTTCTAAATTTAGCACAGGAGACTTCACCGGAAATTCGTTTATAGACTTGCCATCAAAGTGTGATTTCCTCAGGTAACACCGATACTGCTGCAATGCTTCCTTGAAAAGCACAAGAAAGCTTTGCTCGTCATGACTACCTAGATTGACCCTCACCTAGTTACAACAATGTAATGTAAATCATTGGTGTGTTCGATCAGCAGAAAACAGGAAAATAATAACCATGAATAATAGCACTTACACGTAAGTTGGACATGAAGATGTGAAAATGGTGTTTGTCTTCACTATAATCTTCCCATGATGGGAATATATGCACGTAGTCCCTAACAACATTGAAAGCATTGTCTTTTAAACTGGGAATAAATGGAATGGGGTTCCAATCTGCAGGAATTGGTCGTCTCTGCAGTTGGGATAGGTCTTCGGCTGGTGGACTTGCTGTACTTTTTGCTGGAGTGGGATTTTTCTGTGGTACGGCTGGTGCTATGGAAAATGAAATCAGTATACCTTTTGCTGGAGTGCAGGTCCTGTGTGGTGGGGCTAGTGGTGTGGCCAGTGAAGTATGGGTACAGTCTGCTGGAGTCGGTCCTATGTTTTGTGGCACTAGTTGTACAGCCAATATAAGTGGGGCGTTGTCTGATTTCTCCGGCACCACCACGTTTTTCAAGGACTTTGCTGGTGCTCCTTCAGGTTCGGCAATCACCCTCTTCCTTTTTGATGTCTGGTGCACAAGAATAGCATTTGAGTGGAAAAACATGGTATGACGACAGATGGAATATGTATTGATAATGGATGGGCATGGCATCTCGAGTTATATGATGAGTAAACTAAGCAGATGGTGGTGCAACAAAGTAGAAGAAATGCAAGACAACATATGCAAGATACGCGCAATCAATAAAACCTTGCCAAATTAGAACAGGCACCTTGATGGGTGAACAGGACAGGCCATCTGCCTTTGACTCCTCGAGGTTAGAATAGTCATTAGAATGATATTCTGAACAAGAATCAACAGGTGGGGAGCGTACGAGTTTCATTGCTTCCAGAATGGCACTCAATGCCTTGGTGCCAATTTTGCAAGTCATTGCAGTGTTCCACAATATTCTTCTGATGCGCGGATTCTGATATTCACTGTAATTGCGTATAATATCTGAGAACCATGAAAACATAAATAGTTGTGAGATTATTTTTGTAATGCAGATGATATTCTAATATAGGGGCGCCCATGTAAACACTTATGTGCTATCACTGGATTCTAATGAGAGAGCTCACGTGTGCTGTAATATCGTGCGTGCATTTATATAACCTGGCACAAGTACACAAAAAAATAGGCTCCAGAAGTAAGGATAGCTGGCAGATGATAGGTTCATAATATATTGTATAGAGAGTTTATTGCCAAACCATGATAACAAGAGCACACAGCAACTAGGCAGATCATACTGTACATAACAGGGGTACACCATAACCACGATATATAAATCGGGAAAGTGGAACTAGCTTGAAAATACAGTGTTGTATTGCCGCTAGTAAATTTTTTTGACTGTGGCCGCTAGTAATTGAAAGCCTATCGATCACGTACAGGCCAGCACTATCAAACATGGTAAAGAAGAGCAAGTAGATTTTGAATAATAAAATGTTGGTTGCGCAGTGCCCACACATGATGAACCAGAGCGCATTAAGAATGCAACTCTCAGCTGTCTCTCGACCATTTCAGGCGGTTGGATGAAGATCCTACGTCTCCTAACCCTTCTTCTTCCTCGTCTCTGATTCTTCCCATACAGAACACCACATGGGCCGCCGGCCGGACCACCGGCCCCCACCGCCTGTGTTCCTCCGCCACCCCCACCCCCACCCGCGTCGAGTTTTCTTCGTTCGGCGAGGCCCCACAACCACCCGAGCCCCTTGGATCACACCGGCGAACTCTGGCGAGCTTTGAAAAATCGACTGACCCAATTTTGAAATTTAGTCTACTGTGATTTAACTAGTGTGGAATATAAAAGGGGAAAACCATAAGCATTGGGAGTATAGTGTTGAGCGTGCCATGGCGGATCTGAAGGTGCAAACCGAACAAAGGCAACTTCGCAACCAAGACAAGAAATCAGAGTAAAGCAGTGGCAATCTATTTTCTTGCTGTGATAAATAAGTTGAGCAGATACGAAAGAGTACCGCCTCTGGTGCGGCGCCATGTACGCATCTGCTGAGAATTTGACGGTGCTGCGGTAGCGATGGCTATCGGCGGTGTGGAAGCAGATCTAGCAGGGTAGACGGTGGCGGCACGGCGTGGTGGACGAGATGGTCGTAGGAGCAGCGCCGGCAAGGTGGACGACAGCGGGGATGAAGCGAGAGGATGGGATTTAAGGATCCCGGTCCAAACGCGTGGATGAGAGAGGTCGATATCTTGTAATGGATGGCGGCGGCGGGGTATCAGCTCCGGCATGGTGGAGGAGGACGGCGGTGGATGGGGTGGCGGACGGCCGCGGACGGAGGAGGGTGGGGTGGAGAGGGTGTTTTGGCGCCCACGGAGTATGAATGAGGAAAAGGGAGGTAGAGAGGAAGGGGGGAACCATGTATTCAGGGCGCGCTTGTCTCAAATGCGAGGAAATTTACAAACTTAGCCCCCGTTTCAAATTTCTACTACATCATAGCAACATTAGTTGGTTGGGGATAGGACGGTAATCTCGCATACACCGAATATTTGCCGACGAGAGTTTGTTTTTGGCGCCCACCGTGTATGAATATGAATCGGGGAGGGAGTCGATTTCGGCCGAGGGCACACTGTGTTTTGGCGCCCACCATGTATGAACCCGGGTGAGAGGCGGTTACGTCACGTTTGGGTGAAATTACAAACCTACCCCTATCGAAACCTATAGAAATCCAGCAGATAGGCTTTGCGTGGCAGGGATAGGCAGTAGTGATTTCCATCTCACAGATTTTGGTTTCGGGCGGTTACTGCGACTTTCCCCGCTTCGTTCAAATTTTGCACAGTGCATGTTTACCGTGCCAACTCAATTCGAATCCCGTTTGTATTCTAATATATTTTTTCTCGGCGGGATCCATTTTCAATTGGAATTACATTCTATATACATCATTTTTTATATATACTTTCAAAAGCATAACACCATTTATACATAAATATGGTTTACAAATGGCATGATCTCAGATTCATAAGGTTGTATCCATCAATTTGGATTTTCAAATATTTGAAACCACTTTATGTTGAAATCCAATGTATGCATTCCTCGCTAACTGTCTCCAATTAATGTGTGTTTCATGCGGGGGTTTTTTAACTTCTCAAACATGTATAATGTGTTTCACACACGCAACATATAGTGTAATCCCGTTTAGACATTAATTTCATATAAGCCATGCATTGTTTGTAATTGAAGAATCTATGGATCACCAATATTGATAACCTATATAACATTACACGTGTGCCCAAATTCAAATGAATATGCATGTTTGATACACCAATTTGCGTTATGATATTATCGATGTCGTGATCTCCAGTTTAAATATTTGAACCCCCTTTAATCCAGATATTCGTCTCATATAGCTATCACTCATCCTTATATAGGACTATCTCTCTGGACCTATGCGCGTTCATCGTCTCTCAGGCATCTCTCGTGCTACCTGTACGTCGACAATGATCTTTTATCTTCGTAACACACTGACGGTACTCTCTCCCTCGACCTTCACCACTCTATCTCTCTCTAGTATATCTCGCTCCCTGCTATGTGTCTCTAGCTATGATTCTCCATGTGGAATCTCTTTCTCTCACACAAACACAAAACTTTGTCTCTCGGGGTCTCATTTCTCTCAACTATTCCCATGTGTGCCACTCGCACACCCCTCATACAGAGAGGTCTTTCGCTCCTTAGATATGAGAACCTACGACTCTTCCGCTTCAATATCTCTTTCTCACACACAAACACAAACTCTGTCTCCCGGGGTCTCATATTTCTCCATTGTTCTCTTGTATGTCGCTCAAACACACCCTATCTCCCTAGAGATATCTTGTGTTCCCTCATATGTCTCTCTAGCTATCACTCTCGTTGTGAAATATCTTTCTCTCTCGCAGACACAAAACTCCGTCTCTCTGGATCTCATTTCTCTCTGATATTTGTTTGTATGTGACTCACATGCACCCTCTGTCTATCTCTCTCACACCCACACACATAACCTAGCCTTCTGATCCACTCGACTCCTATATCTAGCGCACACTAGCTAGCATCTTTATCTTTCTATTTATCTGTTTCTCCATCAACCTTCTTTCTCACCCTCACTCTTGATTCCTATCATGCACACTACATATGTTTCTCTATACATGCAGTCAAGTGCCCTCTCACACACATATATAACTTCACCCTTTGAACCACCCGACGGTCATCTCCGACACCCAAACTAACGGATGTCTCTCTAGCTAGCATCTCCATCTCTGTATTTATCTGTAGTTTCTCCGTCAGCATTTCTTTCTCGCACGGAGTCTTGCTTCCTATCACCCACAATATATATGTCTATCCATACATATGCATTTATAGGTTGATCTCTTTTGCACAATCGTTGCACCTCACCCCCTCTGCTCGCCATAGATGCATGCTCCAGCCCACGCCACTATCTCTTAAAGACAAAAACACATGCTCAATTATCGGGCCTTCTTCCCTGCATTCTCACATGCATGCATATTGTCATACCGATCTGTCTCTCCCATGTCGTTGATCTTAGGACTTATGTCTTCTTTCTTTTATCTCGATCATGCGTGCGCGCACACACACACATCCCACGTATACATGTATACCTCTCACACATGCACGTTCAAGGTCTCTATGTCTCCATACGTAGTTAATTACCCTCAATCCTAACGCCACATCGAATCGTTCTCCTCTTTTGTGCACATAACTTCCGCCTAGATGGCAAAACACACAC
Organism: Triticum timopheevii; assembly: GCA_963921465.1. Classification (NCBI taxonomy): domain Eukaryota; kingdom Viridiplantae; phylum Streptophyta; class Magnoliopsida; order Poales; family Poaceae; genus Triticum; species Triticum timopheevii. The sequence continues at coordinate 116,458,317 of OY997270.1, forward strand.
TCACACTTAACAATCTCCTTCTAGCTACCCCCCCACCCCACACGCCTCTCACTCTTCCCCTATATCCCCGAAACCAATAAGACCATCCCTTTGTTTAATTCCCGCCTACATGCACCATCGATATATAGTAGTCTTCCGTGGTGTCTCTTGAACAAACATGTTCTCTCGATGTCGACTCCTCTCACGCGCACGCACCTTCTCTTCCCTCCCTATGGGAATTTTCTCTCTCGCACCACATCGTTGGTGGCCTCTTCCATACACATCACCTCTCTATGATGAAGCCATGCACACTCAAATTACATCCTCCACAGAGGACCCCGCGACACACACACACACCCACACACACGCACGCACGCACGCACCCCCCCCCCACACACACACTAAGACTCCATCTCTCTCACACACACACACACAAACACACACACACACACACATGCACGCACCTCCCCACACACACACTTAGACTCCATCTCTCTCTCTCTCTCTCTCTCTCACACACACACACAAACTAAGACTCCATCTCTCTATCTCCTCTCTCTCTCTCTCTCTCACACACACACACACACCACACACACACACTAAGACTCCATCTCACACACACATGCTCTAGGCGGAGCATTTGTTCCTACCACCCTTCATCCAACCTTACCCGTATGATAAACAATCACCTTTATTTACTTGCATAACATGGACAGATTCCACTTTACTTTAGTAGTCAGCAAGCTTATCATCTGTACCCTTATAAAAAACGAGTTGGCGATGACGGTGTGCCTGCCATCTTGTACTCCCTCCGTTTCTTTTTAGTCCGCATATAAGGTTTGGTCAAAGTCAAGCATTATAGAGTTTGACTAACTTTATATTAAAAAATGTAAACATTCACAATATGAAATCAATATATTTAGATGCACCATGAAACTTATTTTCATACTATATCGTTTTAGTACTGTAGATGTTCATAATTTTTTATGTAAATTTGGTCAAACTTTATGTAGTTTGACTTTGACCAAATCTTATATGTAGAGTAAAAAGAAACGGAGGGAGTAATACAGACCATATGATCTATATCTGACGGATAGGAAGCAAACTATGATAATTTTACAAAAGATACCCGCACCTCTCTCCACATCATTATCTCCCGCAATCTCATTGCTCAGCAATTAAAAAAGGAATAAGTCTATGGAACAATCTAGCATGCATGGTGGCCGCTGCCGCCTGCCGGCGCCGTCCATCCCCATGCCTCCACCCATTCCGACCACCAGTCACCACCACGCTCCACTCCTCCTCGCCTTATCTCTCATCTTTCATTTTTTTCGATGACATTCTTGAGATACCAGTTTTCCGATAAAATTCTCGAGATATCATTAGTTTTTACACATGGGATTACTCCTGCATGGGTCGATCACAACAGGTGTTTTGTAAAAAATACATATTGATGTTCCGTGCAATGCATGAGAATCTTGCTTGTAATTATATAACGCAAATCACGAGTAGGAAGTGACATTTCTTTGACACAACCACGTTAACATGGACACGTAAATCACGAGCAGGAAGGAGAAGGGAAGTGGGCTGTGGAGTAACGTTTTTTACCACAATTTCTTAGGAAACTGAGTGCAATAATTGAGTACTTTTGCAAACTACCATTACTACTACACCTGAAACGGTTCAAAACCTATACTCCCTTGCCAGTGCGCGCTTCCCGTGTGAAATGGTCAGCGTCGCCTTGGAGCGTCATTGCCGCATTAATGCCCGGCCAGAGCGGAGGCGACCTCTCACTAGCGCCGGCTTTGAAGTGGCACGACGGCCGAGAGAGCGCCGCTTCCCGGTGCACGCGACTGCTCCGCGTCGAGACTGGCCATAGGACCTGTTTGGATCCATGGGTTAGAGTTAGTTTGAGCTAGTTGGGGCTCAAATAGCCCTAAAGTATCCAAGCATGAGGGTTTAAATTGGAGAAAGTTGCACCGAACCCACCAAAAAAAACTATCCCACCCAAGAGGTGCTAACTAGAGATAGTTCTCATTGGAACCACTGAAAAATCACTTTTCTCTCTCCATGAAGTGCATTTATTATCGATCTAACCCTGTCACCCAAACACCTCTTTGGCTACAGTTAGTTCAGGGTTAGTCATGAGTTAGTCTAACCTCTAGCTAAGTTAGAGTATCAAACAGGAGCAGTATAGGACATGCAAGTTGCTGAAAGCAACAGGCAAATTCGTAGGTGAAAGGATTTTTTTTCTTTTTGAGAACGGAACGTGAAAGGAATTTTTTTAGAATGCTCTTGGCATGTCGCTAACATTAGTTAACCGACCTCAATAGACGGCAGAAACGCCAGCCCGCCGCACTTTGATAGATACGAGGAGGGAGAAGCGATACAGGCTGTTGGATTACTAGAGATAGGTGTCGCACAGAAGCCAAGAAATATGGTGATAGCGTGGGTTAGCCATGTACTAGTATGATGTAACTACACTGGGCTTCCGTGTTTCGTACTCTTCCAGTCCACTATGGAGATGATTGGTTAATTTTATATCGCTGAATAATATTAAATATTATGTGTGCAGACGCTCCACCACGAGGTTCCTTGCTCCTTCTCGGTCGTCTGGAATCTATGTTCTTCCACTATATTTTTTTATGTGAGCTTTGTTCATCCTTTTGCCAACACGCGATACATCTAGCATCGAGGCACACGTGTTATGCAACGATCGTTCCATCTATATGAAGAACACGTGGCACTGGAACTACGAGACGGACATGTACCCAGGAGTGGAGGTACGAACCTGAGTAATGTAGCGCAGTAAGTGAAGTAGAAAGGCACAAATGGTATGAACATGCGTGGCATACAGGGTGTGTTTGGTTGCGTTCTCGTCTCAGCATAATTGTTCCCTCTTCATGCATGCTCAACTCAACACCCCTCTTCATGCATGCTCTCTTCATGCATGCTTCTAGTGTATTTGTGCTAAACTAGTGTGGACTCATGCACCCTCCATACACTCTACCAAACACCCAAAAGTAGGTCGAGAAGGGAACTCTTGGGTGGCATTTGTCTCTTACTACGTACTACCACTAAATGTTGTACGTGCAATGCACGATGATGTTATGGAGTACGTGCCTAAGTACTCTACTACTACTATATTAGTTGGAGGCACATATTAACTTTTATATTTGTTTACGTGTATGCCCTAAGACCTTCCAACTAGACGTGTCTTTCTCTCCAGGTCGCACTTTGTATCGTTCATACAACTAAGTACTACTACGTGTGGTCTCCGACCCAGAAGTGGAAGAAGTGGAGACGCTCTACCACGCTGTTCTTTTACGCTGGGCTCTACCACGCTGTTCATGTCCCACTCCTTTCGCTGACATGTGGGACATCCAGCATGTGCCGTGTTTGGCACCCTTCGTCGTAAGAGTTGAAACGCTAGCATTCATCAGAAATAAAAAATATTATAAATCGGCAGTGATACTATTTTTTTCGAACCAATCAGCAGTGATACTATACCATGCGGTTTCCTTGCTCCTCAATATCGGAAAGAATACTTCCGTTCGCCAACATGTGGGACGTCGACCATCCTGGTCCACTTGCCATGCACGCAGAACTCCAAGGGAGAGTCACCTAGGTCGTCGCGCCGCAGTAACAATGACTAATGAGCTGTCAAATCACGGGCCCACTTCCCACTTCGAAGTTGCTCGGACGAAGAAACCATCATGACTTCGTTGAATTCAGCTTCTTGAAGAAAACTACTGTACCAGCAGTACTGCTAGCTACAGTATTTACTCCAACAGAGGCCTCCTTTCGTTCATAGGATAGGAATATGAAAATCATAGGAAGTGAGATGACATGCATCTCAATTCCTATAGAGAAAGAGATGCCATTTGATGCATAGGATAGGAATTTTCCATTTAGTCTAGGCTAATGTACTGGTAATTTGCTCTAAAAACTACAGTAGTAACTATACATGCTCGTACTCAGACACAGACACACACACTAACTACTAGTACTACTACTCACATGCTGGCCAGACACCGTCGTTCTCCTTCCCAGCTTTGTCGGTGACACCCCACCATGCTTGGATCTCCGCCGACCTCTCCGCAGCAGCGCGTGCATCCTTTTCTTTCTTGCGGCAGCGGGCCTCTCTTTTCTTGAGTGCTTTCTGACTTTTCCGCTCCCTCTGTGCGGCTTTGGCCGCCTCTTGCTCTACCGCCCATTAGGCCTTGGCATCTTCAAATTACTCCCACATAGTTGTGAGGTCGCGAACGGCGATGAACTCGGCACGGCGGGATGCCATCGCTTCCCTACCATTTTGTGTGCGTTCGTGGGTGGCGAGGAACTCGGCATGGCGGGATGCCATCGCTGCCTTACCGGTTAGTGTGTGGCACGGTGGCATGAATGACGCTTCGTGAGAGCTCTGGGGTGGAGTGGCCGGACAACCGTATAGTGCATTGATTTGTCAAGAGCTCAAGGACAGAAGACGAAGCAAATTAGGATTCCCCTTCAATCCTGGTCATTTATTACTGAGTAAAATGCATTGGCGGTCATCGAACTTGTCTTGATAGCTCACTTTGATCATTGTATACGAGATCAGGTGATTATACGGTTGCTGGCTCAGCGTATAGCTCCGTATTTGTATGGTTGACCAGTCAAACAGTCCGCATGCGTCTCATCAGATCATGTTCTTTATCTATCTACGCGGGCCTACCTGTGAATGGAGAAAGAAATACTGTAAAACCAAAATTATGCGTATGTGGGGAATCAAACCACGGACTCGTCGCTACAACGCACCCTCGTTAGCCAAATGAAAATGAAATATTTCGTGTCAGACACTCACGCTCACACTGTCAAAGCATGCTAATGCATGCACATCACCCTCTAAATCAAAGTCCTGCTCATGGCGCAACGCAAACAATGAGCCCATCACCTGCGCGCCCCGGCGGTGCCTGACATTACTGTTTAGACATTTGATAGAGGCCTACGCGAACGCCGAGCATGTATTCACCTGGCTCAACACCAACGGTCATACTCGGACCACCTTGCTCATGTATATCGTCCATCACAACGACAATCTATAAAACAGCCTAGGCTAGAGAGGGTACTATGGTAGTATGGTACAGAGTATGTACTATCGTCAGCGACCGATCTTAGTGCCACTGCACACCGAAACCCCTTCCATCGCTAGCGCGCGCGTCCCGCCTGAAACGGTCACCGTCTCTCCAGAATGTCAATGCCGCATGCACTAGACTTAACTGCAGGTGCAATTGGTGTGTCACTGACATGCGGGCCAGACGCCCATTAGGCCCACATGTCAGACACCCAAACGCATCTGCAGTTAAATCACTAAAGCAACGTCCGCATTCACGCCCGATGAACCTACTCCGGCGCCAGTTGTCCATCCGTCTGCCGTGGCTCGTTGCCATTCCCCCGCTATATTAACTTGAGCCCAAGCTCCCAGCCATAGCCAAAGACCCACACTTATTCTCCTCCGGTCCCTTCCTTCTGTCGGCACCACTTCAACCATGGCCTCCTAGCGCTCCGAAGCTCTCTTGGACGTACTGTCGCAGGAGCAGACGAGGGACATCGGCGGCTCCGCTCCGGGCGTGCTCCAAAGCTCTCTTCGACGTACTGTCGCAGGAGCAAACGAAGGAGATCACCGGCACCCCCCGGGCCGCCCTCCACCGCCACGACCACGAAGCCGGCGCACGTGCGCGGGCGCAACCGGCAGCGAGGAAGAGTAGTACACGGTAGGTTGCCGCCGCTCTGGTCCCGGGAAGGCCACCGCTACTCCACTCAGTCGACGCCAAGCTTGGTGGGGTAAACATCGGCGGCCGATTAGCCGCTTGACGGTGACGTGGAGGCAGAAATCTTCATAACCTTGTGCTCCGGCCGGAGGAGGAGGTTATCGAGGCGGATGAGGAGGAGGCAAAGGCAATGGCCGGCTTTCTCGGGTTCATGGCCGGACATGGTGGTCGGGTGCCGGCGATCGTTTAGATTAGGTTTACAGTAGGTTTAGTACAGTTTGTGCGAAATATGTAATGAATTTTGTCCCGTTTGTAGGAAAAGTTTTCGAAATGTAATGAATTTCACCCGGTTATTTTGAAATTTGCTTTGTTTGCACGAATTTCATCCAGTTAGTTCGTATAGTTGTCGAAAGGTATGCGGGCAGCATCGTATGGCATCCATCAGTGTCCTCGGACAGATTCCGGTGTAAATTTGTGGGCCAGCACTGGAGATGCCCTAACTATCATGCTATAATCGCTAATAATCCTCCATTATTTGGCAGGGAACAGTTATCCCTCGATCAAAATCAGATCCGCGGTGTTTCGCACTCCTCCCGCATAAGAGTGTAAACTCTTGCTTACATAAAAATGGAGCAAGTGGACAGCACTGTAGCACGTCATATCACTCGAACTAGCCCGCCTAACGAGCGGGAAAACACCGCCCTCGTCATTTTTTTCTAGATTTCTATCAATTGATCGCACGAAAATGTTACGCTTTGCAAGTTCTAAAGGAAAAAGCAGCACACTTACGACTCGTACGCGTCGCAACCCCGACAGTCCGGCTCGCACGCCGCTCACCAGAGGGGACACACGTTGTCTTGCAATTTCACTGACATGTGGGACCGTAATTGAATAAACCGTCGATAGCCGAAATCTAATTGCTCGGTGGGCTTCGGCTGAGAAGAGAGAAACGGGGGAGGGAGAAGAGATCGCCCGCCCGCCGCGCACGGACTCCAAGAAATATATGGTGATAATGTGAGGTGGGCCATGCTGGAGTCTGGACCGCTTCAGGAGCCCTCTCTCACTGCCCTGGCGCCTCAAGACGCCAGCTGCCCGCTGCATGCATAGCAAGTAGTCCCTGCTTATGTGGAGGAGAGAGAGGCATTGACAAAGTCAAGGAGTAACAGTGGAGACAATAGCTTTCATCAAAAATAAACAATGAATACTCGTTGCTTGTCCTCTATATCGGAAAGAATACTTTCATTCGCCGACATGTGGGCCGTCGACCATCCTGGTCCACCTGCCATGCACAAAATTATCCTGGTCTACCCCGGTCGTATCGCAGGCCCAACCTTTCCCACTGTAAGTTGTTCGGACGAAGGAACCATCATGACTTCGTTGAATTCCGCTTCTTCAAGAAAACTTACTGTACCCGCAATACTGCTAGCACACGCGAAGACTGGACGGCACTGTACCACGTCATATCACTGAAACCCACTAGGCCAAACTAGCCCGCCTAGGTCATCTATTTTGGAATGGAGGGAGTACGTCTCTGCACTTCTTTGATTTTGTGTTGCATATTCTCTGTACTTTTGCGACGATTTTCCTACCCTATGAACCAAATGAGACCTGGATGTATGTCGACTATTGTCTGATTGCTCGCTAAGCCTACAATTTTAGGAGCTACGGCTATTGGTTGATTGACGAGGGATAAGTATAAGCGTACCACGAGCTCATCAGCCCCAATGTTTCTCTTTGGTGAGTGTTTTGCAAGTACTATAGCTCGCACAGTAGCTAGCCTACTAACACCAAGAATCATCAAACAAGCCCTGCTGATATGATAAACAGTTCAAACTTACATCTAAGCATGCCATATATTACATCAAAAGCTGGTGAGGACACATCTGTTTCCATAACTCGGAGAGGGTTCGCATGATTCATCGCATGATTCACTATCAAACAAAAGTAGCAAGATCCGCCCACACAAGACAGTGCACTAGCCCTAAGATGGTTTGATAACACACATCGTTCTGGTAATTAAACACAGGGCAATGCAAACTACCCTGAAGGATTAGCGCGACCAACTATTTCTTGTCATCGATCTCTCGGGCAATGACCACAGCATGGACAGCGGCATGGGAATCGATTTCTGGGGTGATGTCCACAGGACTGACCGCGACATCGGAATCGATCTATGGGGCGATGTCCATAGGATGGACAGCGGCATCGGAATCGATCTCCGGGGCGATACCAACAGGACGGGCCACGACATTGGAATCATCAAGGACAACCATCGGCACCTGCACAACACTAACATATTAGCAAGCACATTGCAAATAATCAAAAAGCAAGCACATTGCAAATAATCAAAAACCACAACTATGGTAACAAGCCATTATTTTTTACCTTGTGCAGCTCACCGGGGGATCTCATCCCTCCGGGGACCATCTCCTCATCCTCGATGGGGGCCATCACCTTGCCAGGGGAATACTGCTTCTCAACAGCGACTATCTCCTCACACTCGATCTTGAGCCTCACATAGGTGGCAATCAGAGTTCCTGGGGTAGGCACGGTGGGGCCCTTGCTGTTCTTCCAACTTTCTTTGAGGAGTTCATCCGCCAACGTCCTCAACTCTTTGGCCAGTGCTTGTTTCTTGGAGTTCTTCGTCTCCATGGGTAGGCCCGCCAACATGGTCAACTCGTTGGTCGGTGCTCGCTTCCTGGAGATCACTATCTCCAGTGGGTTGTCCGCCGACAACTCTTTGCCTAGTGCTCCAAGATCCATCAATGAACTGACAAACAAAAAGCAATTGAAAGGAAACCACAATCGCAATGAAAACGGGAAAAGAATAGGATGTGAGAATCGGTCGGTGCTTTGCAAAAAGAAGATTATTGGAATGAAAGTATAGCAGCATAAATGATTCGCCCACCTTTCCTTCGTCGGTAGAGAAGAAAAATGGCAGAAGTGAGTAGCCTGGAGTGAGGTTTTCTTCAAGAAAGAGAAGAAAGGGCTTGAACGAGCATTCCAATGAAATGATGGTTGCTTCGTCCAGTCCAACTTGGAGGCCACCTTACCACTGCTGGTAAAGGTGTGGGTTTTGTGATATGACGGGTCATGACGGCCACACCGGGGTGACAGGTGAGTCTCGACTGTAGCACCTCGCTGTGATTTGGTGGATGGCACGCGGGCCCGGATGCTTTGAAATGTCATTAACTTGATTTTAGTCTCTTTAGTATTTGGATCCAAGCATGGATGAGGCTAACAAGTTTTAGTCCCACTACTTTTAGTCATGAGACTAAAACGTATCCAAGCACTCTCTCAATATTGTGCACCACGACCAAGGCGGAGAGGAAAACGAGAGAACTACGTAATTAATGCATGAGTTTAATTAGGGTAGTTTTGTAAAGTACGAGATACATTCCTCCAATCGCAAAATGCCTTGGTTCATGATATTTGAGATTTGAGCCCTATAAACCGGAAGGGAGGGGGTACTGCACACGGTGTAGTCTAGTCACTTGTTTTTTTAGCCGAAGTCTAGTCACTTGTTGAAATCTCTAGAAAGGCAAATACTCCTTTCTGGTTTACAGGTCTATACAACTCCCTCCTTCTAGGTGTGTAAGTCATCTTACGAAAACCAAATAGTCCCAAAACAGTTAGGCGCAGTGCATTAACTTCTACCTTGTTTCTTGTTTCTTGACATATGTATCAACAATAAGAGATGAGAGGTGTGCATGCTTTTAATGACTTGCAATGGCTAGTTCATTGCATGGAATGCTATTAATTAGCAAATAAACATTGGTGACCCCAGGAGGAAACGGTGCTAAGCACGTGGACCTATGCAGAATGAGTATCAACCAATGGATAATGGAGTTTAATTGTTAAACAATAGCAATTTTGTCTCATGCAAGAGCCTGGCTAGTACTCCAAGGAACCGCACCACGTGAGCGTTCGCAACTTCCACGTTCGGTTTGCGCTTGGCTCTTCGCCTCTTCGAGAAGACGAACAATGATGTTACTCCTACTTCTACAGTATCGAATCCACTGCTGCATGTCCGTCCACCTCGTGCGGGAGGGATAGCGTGTAGTGAAAGCTTCTACTTACTGCTCCTGCCTTTGCGTCCATGACAGGTGGGCCCAACAGGTGGTTGGCCCACCTGTCATGCATCCAAAGGCAAGTGCAATTAAGGCACTTGAGCTCAGTCCGTGAGGGAGAGGGCATCATAGTAATCAAATTTCTCGGTCTTGTACGAGTTGACACGACACATCAAAGCACTGCATTCGATAAAAGTCTTTTTACACATTTCAAATGGGCTACTTCGTATGTAGGAGTAGACATATTCTGCTTCGTATGTACTCCCTCCGTTACAGAATATAAGTCTTTTTAGAGATTTCACTATGAACTACATACGAAACAAAATGAGTGAATCTACACTCTAAAATATGTCTATATACATCCGTATGTAGTTTGTAGTGGAATCCCTAAAAAGACTTACATTTAGGAACGGAGGGAGTAGTCACTTGTTGCAACCTCTAAAAAGACTTATATTTGGAAACGGAGGGAGTACAATGCATGCATGCATGTCGTGACTTTCCTTTTGATACTTGCATGTGTTGATTTGATGCACCTTGCCAAATTTTGACTATAAATTTAACTAACCAAATTTTCATGCATGTCACAAAAAATCACGGGGCTATTTGGATTGTGACTATGTTTGTCTTATGTTGCCACATTATTTTTCCCACACTTGCCACACTTGCGTTGCTCAAATTGTTAGACACACTTTGGCTTGCCTAAGGGAATCTTGCCACAATTTTTGTGTCTATGACATGTGGGGTTCACTACTAATAAAAAAATTCTTGTCTTAGGTGTGTCTAATAAAAAAGACTTATATTTAGGAACGGAGGGAGTAGAAAATATAAATAATAATGCATGTTGGGGTAACCCACGTTTCCGCTAATTTTAGCCGTGGGCTTGTTCACAATTTTTACGAGGGGGTGGTTGTTCATTTAATGGAGGGACTTGTAGTACCAGACTTGAACAATACAAAGTGCGACCTGGCACACCGTAACACCACTTGGAACAAGCGGGTAGCTATCTCAAAAAATAATCAACAACTAAAAAAACCGCGACCTGGCGGCATGTAGAATTACACAATTTTAAACGATTGTTTTGATGGAGTGAAAAAGGAAAACTACCCCACTACTTATATATAGGCCGGAGCCTCTGAGCTTACTTGCTAGGGCTGCTCTATTCACACACTCTCATCTTCTCCAGATCTAAACAAGATAGGGGTAGTAACACTGTCTTTCTCCCTTCAGAAAACATTGGCTTTCTATCCTCACCGCTGGTTACAGATCCGGACGTATCCCCCTCCGCCGGTGAAGGGGAGGAGGGGCAGCATTTAGTCCGTCATCGACAGCAAGGGAGGAGACCCACTACCGGCCGCACCGTTATCTCTGGCCGAGCGCCGGCGCGGGAGGTCCTCCGATCCCTTCGTCGTTGGCTGTGGGCGGATCCGGCCTCCCGCCGCCAACCTATCCACATCCCAACGACCTTCAGGTATATCTTCGTTCGAAACCGCCTTAGCTCTACTTCCCCAGCTCGCTACGTCGCTGCATGTGCATCATTTTCTACCTCTCAACCCCTCTCGATCGGATGGTCCAACGTCACCTATTTTTTTCTTCTATTGTTACAGGTAAAGCTACTTCATGGAGTTGAATCTTGTACTCCCTCCGTCCGAAAATACTTTTCATTGAAATAAAGTGGGGGTGGGGGAATTTAGTATGTACATCGGACTTGGTACAAACAGGAAGGAAAGGGGATGAAAGTAGTACAGACTGATCATCCAACCGGTCTCTTGGTCGAAAAGGGAAATATAGGGGTAACGCTGTACACAGTGGTATGACCAGGACTAGATTTGCTATCCACACATAGGAGTAGGTGGCTAGAGTGAACAAAAATGGGACCAACCCAGATATGTTTCTTGGATGTTTGTTTGTCGGGGCAACAAACTATGAATCACCACTTTATGCCCCTGTTTACGTACATGGTGATGTACTACTGGTGCACCCACTGTCCCATGCCCTTATACCAAATATTTAGGCTTCGGTCGGAATAATGGGGCAGAAAACATAGGTCTTGATGAAAATAGAGGAATATGAAAGGAATGTAGGTATAAAACTATGGAACAGTGAACCGGAAGAAATTCTCAAGAGAATGTGTTCGGATGGACTACGAAATGTATAGATTTGTTTTTTTTAGAGTAGCATGCTTGGCAGTATGAGATGATATTTGTTTATTCAGTTGTCCTCACCTCACGTACCACACATAGGTTGATTTTTTTTATTCCGGCAAACACAGCACAGCAACCTGTCTAACGCATGGCAGCGAGCACCTACCTCGGGCTTCCACCCAAAAAATGAGTAGCGCGTGGATGTTTCTAATCCGATGGAATCAGTACTACCAGACCAGCTTTCCTATGAAACACTATTCACCTTTCCCGTGTTCCGAATGGTTGGAAGGGAAAGAATACCGTAGGAATTGTGTTCCTACGAAAATCCTGCACCAAACCTGTGAACCGAACGCAGCCTTAGATGTTCTTAATATAATGTCCCTGGTAAAAATGAAGCCATGCCACTATTTTTGCCTGTAATTGTTTGAGACTCTGACGAGTTTAGCCAAATGTTTTTTCCTGTAATTGTTTGAGACTCTGACTATTTCCCTCTGTGCCTTTTTGTGCAAACAGGGATACCAATTCACCTGGTTGCTGTTGTGACCTTTTGGTGCACTACACAAAACTCTTCTTAAAAGAAGTGACTTTTGTGTTGTTTAACTGGAATGTCAGATGGAACAGTTGGTTCATTTTGGTGGAACTGCACAAAGGGAGATCTGTGTTCCAATCCTCATCATCCATATTGGCGCCATAACCTTCCTTTAGGTAAGAATGATATTTAATGCATGTGTTCATCTCTATTTTCTGACTGCCATGAGAAAATAATGATGTTTTTACTAGTACACTTGTACTCCCTCACTGACAAAACCAATTCTGAATTAGAAGGCCAATCATGTACTTGGTTTCACCAACTGGTGAGGAGAAAGAGAAACAGAGCATGAAGAGGAAGAAGAAGAAGAATAAACAGTGCCAAGGCGATCTTGCTGAAGCCAGAGGCCTCAGTCGAGGCTATTCAAGGGCTCCGGCAATGACTACCTTACATGTGAGACGGTCCTCCAGGGAGCCCTTCCACTTCTGCTGTCTCACTTAATTAATTAGGAGTACTTAAGTACCACTAATTTATTACTGCCTAATTTTCCTGTTGGAGTTAAACAAATCTTTAGTAGGACCCTATGTTGAATCATGTACGTGTGAATGTTTGTCTATGGAGGTGAATCATGTGGTGGAGCGGGGAGGGAATATTATTAGTGTCATGACATAATAGTGCTATTATTTTGCATGTCAATTTATTGCCATTGGTTCAATGAGGCAATGTTTTGCGTATTGTTCATCATGAATTTGATGCTACTGTTTGAGTAATATGCTAATGTCTTCCTATCCTTTCTCACTAAGCTAATGAAGGTTTCACCTTGTTCCTACTTGTGCAAACAGGGATCATGTTGTGCCAATCATACATTTTAGTGGAACTACAAAAGACAATACAATGAACTATATCCCAGTCAGTGCTTTAACTCTGTTGGAAGTTCTTGATAATCTTTCGATATAATCTCAGCACTGGTAAACAAGAGTGATTTCAACCATACATTTGAAGTGCACAAAAATATATACTATTGTGTGATTCCAGTGAGTGCTTTATCATCTCTTATGGGACTACATGAATAAGATTTTTTTTCTCAGGTTGGTACGGGCCTAAGGCCTTCATCCACATTAGTTTGTTGTCATCTCTATTTGTATCGTGCTACTGTCATGAGAAACTCCTTTATCTTTGCACTTTTAAGTTTTGCAACCTATGATAAATGGCATGCTTTGAGTGTTGAGTTGAGCTAATTGGCACTGATTAAATAAACTAATACCTCTCTTTAAGCAAGACTACTATGTTGCTAACTTTACCCATTAAGATAATGAGGGTGCTTCTATTTGTTAGTGTATGTTTCATCAACTAGTCCCACTATTACAGTAATCTCACTCTCTCAATATATGTGCCAACAGGGATGCTCGATTTTGGTGGAACTGCACAAAAACTTTGGGTGCTTCATTGCCTCGACAGCTTCCGTCCTTTCCTGTCAGTCGCTAATCTCCGCTTGCTTTCTTCCTTTGTTGTTAGTCGCTTGGCTTATCTCGGCTTCCAGTCAAAGGAAATAGTAATTGATATGCTACCTCACACAGGTTGGTACTGGTCTTTATCCTGATTATTGTGCCTGTCATATGTATTGGTAATTTGGTATTGTGCTACTGTTTGCCGATTTCATAAAGGAGTAATTTGGAGCCTGAACTCGCAGGCAAATCATTACATCGGGTGATTTCAGTAGAACTGCACAAAATGATCAGATAGACATGTACTTATGCTGCTGCTATGTACTCCAAAGTTCACTTAGACAACCATCGATGTTGACAAGAAGTGCCTATATTCATTCGAGTATCAACCGACGCCAACCAATTGTCAAACTCCAAGTATTAGGAGAGTGAACGCCTAAAATATTGCTTGGTGCATAGCCCAGAAAAACGCAGTCCAGTCTTTGGTCCCAACTTGTGCCTTTTGGTTATCGACACATATGGTAGCGAACTATATGGCATGGAGTCTAAAGATTCCAGACAAGTTGGTTGACGCATATATTCATCTGGCACTTAATCAGTCTGCATGCCAAGGATGCTCCATTTCAGTTGAACTGCACAAAAAATTTGGGTGGTTCATTTTCTCAACCGCCTCCTTTCTCGTCTGTAATGTAGAATTTTGGTGAGATACAGGACCAAGATGAGCCAGTAAACTAGTTGGATGAAAGTAGTGGCCAAGTTGCTCAAACCTCCCTCGGCACGAGGCCACTATTTGAGGATAAACCTACAAGCAATGTTCAGATTGTCTGTGCTGCCTCTTATGTACTCGAAAGTTTACTCGTACAAGAACTAATTTTAGCAAGAAGTACCTCTGATTGAACACCATTTACCAGTCTGTACCCTAGGTAATTAAAGTTCGTCCATGGATCATATTGGCTGTGATCTCAATCATTTGGATGCATAAACATACTAAACATGTGTATATTTGAATCTTTTTGTGAATTATGTATGAATATTGTCGTGTGATCTATCAATCATTTGGATGCATAGATATGCTGAGCTTGTGTATATATGAATCTTTTGAGTTGTTGATAGTGAATGTTGGCTATGAATATGAACGTGTCCTGTGAACCTGAGTTTGATATGAATTGCAACAGAACCAGTTATAACCCTTCTCCTCCTCTCAATCTGCGACTCCACTGCCGCGTTTTCCCATCTCTGAGTCATTCTCGTCCGGGGCCTTGCCGTCGTCCACCGCCTCATTGTGTTCGGTGCGGCGTGGTCAACAAACGAGAGTCATCGGAAGAGGACTATACGTGGAGAGCCTGACGGCTGGGACCCACGAGGTCCATGGTCGCACGCAAGGAAAGTTCCTCCTTATTAAGCTGGAAAAAAATGTTTCCTCCACTTGACAGCTGGGACCCACCGGCTGTATCTTCGCACGGAAGGAAGTGCCTCCTTGTTTTGCGAAAAAAAATTATTCATCCCGTTGACAGCTGGGACCCGTCAGATTTGGTGACTGACTTGTGGGCCTGCTAAGTGGACGTGTACGCACGGCTTTGTCAACTTAATCAACAAATGATTCTAGCAGCTGGAACGTTGGATGTTAATCCAATAGCCGTGCTCCTTCTTCAACCTCTGTACTTGCTCCTGTCTCCCGTGGGCGGCACCGCGGCTGTGCTGCCGCGCACCCAAACCAGTGAAGTTTCCCACTCCTCTCCATCTGCGACTCCACTGCCCCGTCTTCCCCATCTCTAGGTCGTTCCAGTCTGGGTGCGCTCGGCACGGTGTGGTCAACGTGGTCAACAACCGAGAGTCATCAGAAGATGACTGTACGTGAGAGGCTGAGAGTGGACACACACGCCCATGGACGCATGCATGCAACGGAACGCGGCGAGGTCAACGTGGTCAAGGAACGACTTCCATCGGAAGTATACTGTACGTGGAGAGTCTCAGCTGGGTTCACGGCCGCAGCAAGTAAGTGCCTCCTTATTACGCGGAAAATAATGATTCCTCCAACTAATAGCAGGGACCCACTGGACGGGCCACCGTATTTTGCGCAAAAAACGTTTGCGCATTGACTGCTGGGACCCACCTGACGGGCCACCGTATTTCGCGAAAAAAACGTCCCCCCCCCCATTGTCAGCTCGGACCCACCGGAAGTGCCTCCTTATTACGCACAAAAAAATGAATACTCCCCCTGCTAGCTGGGACCCACCTTGGTGGGAGGCTTGGGCCTACTAAGTTGACGGGGACGAAGGGCTTTGTCAACTTAGTCAATATGAATGATTTTCTAGCTCCAGTGATCGTACGATGTCCATACAACGACCGTAGTGCTTCTTCAACCTCTGGTCTTCTTGCTCCAGCCGCCCAAACCAGCGCCGGTCGTGGCTCATGCTCCTGCCTCTCATGGCCAGCTGTGCTGCCCCGGAGGACTCACCGCCCCCTACTATTCCCACCGCTGGCCAGGCCCTGTGGCGACAGCATCCTCGCACCGCAGCCGAACCAGTGAACCCTCGTACTCCTCTCCGCGCGGGCTTCCATTGCTGCGTCTTCCCCGGCTCCGCGTCATCCCCTTCCTAGGCCTCACCGTCGTCCACCGCCGTGGTGCTCTCCGCGCGGCGTGGTCAACGTGGTCAAGGAACGACTTCCATCGGAAGAGTACTGTACGTGGAGAGGCTGACAGCTGGGTCCACGGCCACAGCCCAGTTTTTTTGTGATTTGCCAAGTAAGTCACTTTGTCATGCCTGTTGGGCTGCAAATCTTTCAAGATGAGGAGAGCTTTCATCCGGCTGGCCGAGAAAATGGCCCATCAGTAATGAGAAATGGGATGTACATTTTTAAAACACATCAAACCGGCAATTAGTTTCAAATATGTTTTTTTTATTTTGAGATTTTAAATTACATTAATTTTTATGCGTGGAGAATTTGTTGGATTTTATATTGATATACATTTATTTAAAAATCAGTTTGAATGTGAGTCGAAATTTCGGGATTAAAAACAGTTCGGAATGCACCGAAATATGCAAAATTTCATATAATTTTTTAACCCTGGCCAGAGTATGGGCTGTAATGCTAACAAAAAGAATATGGGCTCCAAAAAAACCTTTAGAATTAGCAAATGGGCTGTAAATTATTAGAAATAATGGCAGTTGGGTTGTATGCCGTTTTCCACATATTTGAGGCTTTCCTAAAAAAAGGTTGACGCACAAGCAGCGACTGTTGGATTGCCATCCAACGGCCATCGTGCTTCTTCAATCTCTGCTCTTCTTGCTCCAGCCACTCAAACAAGCGCCGGCGGGACTGCCTGCTCCCTCCTCCCCGCGGCCGGCTCTACTGCCGCGCAGGCCTCACCGCCCCACCGTACTCCCATCGCTGGCCTAGCCATCCCTCTACTCACCCACACCTGCTATTATTCTCCGGCGACGGGAGACGAACCACTAAACCCTCGTACAGTCGTACTCCCCTCCGTGTGGGAAACAATTGTCAAGTCTTCCCTGCCTCCGTGTCGTTCCTTTCCTAGGCCTCGTCGTCGTCCACCGCCCTGGTGCTCTCGGTGCGGCCTGGTCAACGTGGCCAACGACCGACATGCATCTGAAGTAGACTGTACGTGGAGAGGCCGACAGCTGGGTCCACGGCCGCACGCAAGGAAATGCCTCCTTATTACACGCAAAATAATGATTCCTCCACCTGACATCAGGGACCCAGTGAAAGGGCCTCTGTTTTTCGCGAAAAAAAACGTTACCGCCGCTGACAGCTCGGATCCACCAGCTATATCTTCGCACGCAAGGAAGTGCCTCCTTATTACGCACAAAAAAATGAATACTCCGCCTGTTAGCTGGGACCCAGTATAGTGGCAGGCTGACTTGTGGGCCTACTAAGTTAACAGGGACGGAGGGCTTTGTCAAATTAGTCAATAATATGCACGATTCTAGCTCCAGTGACCGTACGATGTCCATCCAACGGCTGTAGTGCTTCTTCAACCTCTGGTCTTCTTGCTCCAGCCGCCCAAACTAGCGCCGGCCGTGCCTCGTGCTCCTGCCTCCCATGGCCGGCTACGATACGGCGGAGGCCTCACCGCCCCCTACTACTCCCACCGCTGGCCAGGCCATCCCTCTACTCACCCACACCCCCTGTTATTCTGCGGTGACGGAAGCCTCACCCTCGTACTCCTCTTCGCGTGGGCATCCACTGCTGCATCTTCCCCGGCTCCACGTCGTCCCATTCCTAGGCCTCGCCGTCTTCCACCGCTGTGGTGCTCTCGGCGCAGCGTGGTCAATGTGGTCAACGACTGACTTCCATCGGAAGAGTATTGTGCACGGAGAGGCTGACAGCTGGGTCCACGGCGGCCGCAAGGAAGTGCCTCCTTATTACGCACAAAATAATTATTCCTCCACCTGACAGTATGGACCAACCGGATGGGCCACTAGTATTTCGCAAAAAAAACATTTGCCCCCTGACTGCTGGGACCCACCAGCTACATCTTCGCACGCAGGAAGTGCGTCCGGGCAAAAAAAACCAAAACGATTCGCCCCCCTAACTGCTGTTACCCACCAGCTACGTCTTCGCAGGCAAGGAAGTGCCTGACAGTCGGGACCCACCTGGTCGAAGCGTACGTAGCATTGTCATTCTGGTCGCGAAAGTGTACGTACATACTGGTCGATGTAGAGGCACGCACGTGTCGTAGTAGAGGCACGCACGTGTCGATGTAGAGGCGCGCACATAGCATGTACACGTACGTACAGCGGCAAGGGTGCAAGAAAGAAAATACGGTCACATATGTACATACGGGCAGGGTCTCGAATGCCTACTCACACATACGTACATGGCTGGGTCGGAATGGAGAAACAGCGTCGTCGCCGTGTTCATGGGGAGCCAACGGAATGCGTCGTGTTCATGGGGAGGCGACGGAATGCGTCGTGTTCATCGGGAGGCAACGGAACGCGTGGGAGCAAACCGGCTTGGACGGAACAGGCGATGGAAACGAGGCCTGGTGTACCGCACAACGGAGGAAACAGACCTCCTACATTCGGAACGGGGTCCTGTTGATCGGGAGGGGTGTGGCGTTCCGCAAAACGGAGGAAACGGACCTCCTACGGTCGAAACGGGGGTCCTGTTCATCGGGAGGGGTGTGGCATACCGCAAAACGGATGAAACGGACCTCCTACGGTTGAAACGGGGGTCCTGTTGATCGGGAGGGGTGTGGCGTACCGCAAAATAGATGAAACGGACTTGTGTTGGAGCACTACGGTCGAAACGGGGGTCCTGTTCATCAGGAGGGGTGTGGCGTACTGCAAAACGGGACTCCACGGGATACTATTCATCTCCACCGTCGACCTCCTCCAGCCTCTATGGGCTACCGTCGACCTCCTTCAGCCTCCACCGCGCGCTACTCCACCGGCTACTGTTCAACCACCCCTCCACTGCCTACTGTTCATCCAGCCCTCCATCGTCTACTGTTCATCCAGCCCTCCACACCACGGGGTCCTGTTCAACCACCCCTCCACGGCCACCCCTCCACCGTCTACTGTTCATCCAAAGGCAACGCCACCACTCACTGTTCATCCAACCCCCCCCCCCCCCCGGCAACGCTCACTGTTCATCCAATCGATCGGCTTCAGTTAGCAGCAAGAGAAGGAATCGCTCCATCGGGTTCAGTTAACAGCCATCGATCGATCGATCGGGTTCAGTAATGCGTAGCCTGCAGTGCAATCGCTCGGGTTCAGTTAGAGCCCAACGCCTCGCTCGGGTTCAGTTAGAGCCAACACCTCGCATGTGTACGAGAGAAATGCGCATCGCTCGGCCCCCGACCTCCCACCATAACCGGCAACTCCCCGAAATTTTCCTCCCCCTCGCTTCTACCACGGTTTTTTCCGTCATGGACGGCCCAAAGAATGTCATGCAGCCGCGTCTCCGGCCCGCCCAGGACGAAAAGCCCATTTTCTATCATGATTTTTTGTCACAGAAGTAGGAGCCCACCACATCTATGATGATACCGGGTTTTGTCACAATTATCGTCATAGAAGAGTCATATGTATGACAAAAAAAAATTCGTTCGGCCCAAAATGTCACGGATGTGTCTTTTTTTGTAGTGAGTTGACATAGTATTTATGGCAAAGCCACCTTTCATAATTCTTTCATACATGTCACTCTTGATTCATTGCACATCCCGTTACACCGCCGGAGGCATTCACATAGAGTCATATTTTGTTCTAAGCATTGAGTTGTAATTTTTCGAGTTGTAAGTAAATAGAAGTGTGATGATCATCATTATTAGAGCATTGTCCCATGTGAGGAATAAAAAAGAAAAAAGAGAGGCCAAAGAAGCCAAGAAAAAAAGAGAAAGAACAAAAAGGGAAAAAATGAGAGAAAAAGAGAGAAGGGGCAATGTTACCATCCTTTTTCCACACATGTGCTTCAAAGTAGCACCATGATCTTCATGATAGAGAGTCTCTTATTTTGTCACTTTCATATACTAGTGGGACTTTTTCATTAGAGAACTTGGCTTGTATATTCCAACTATGGGCTTCCTCTAATGCCCTAGGTATTCATGAGCAAGCAAGTTCGATGCACACCCACTTAGTTTCTTTTTGAGCTTTCATACACTTATAGATCTAGTGCATCCGTTGCATGGCAATCCGTACTACCTCACATTGATGGGCATGTCCGTAGCCCGTTGATACACCTAGTTGATGTGAGACTATCTCCCTCTTTTCGTCTTCTCCACAACCACCATATTCTCTTCCACCATAGTGCTATGTCCATGGCTCACGCTCATGTATTGCATGAAAGTTGAAAAGGTTTGAGAACATCAAAGTATGAAACAATTGCTTGGCTTGTAATCGGGGTTGTGCATAATTTGAGTATTTTGTGTGATGAAGATGGAGCATAGCCAGACTATATGATTTTGTAGGGATTAGCTTTCTTTGGCCATGTTATTTTGAGAAGACATAATTGCCTTGTTAGTATGCTTGAAGTATTATTGTTTTTATGTCAATATTAAACTTTTGTTTTGAATCTTTCAGATCTGAACATTCATGCCACAATAAAGAGAATTACATGGATAAATAGGTTAGTTAGCATTCCACATCAAAAATTCTATTTTTATCGTTTACCTACTCGAGGACGAGCAGCAATTAATCTTGGGGATGCTTGATACGTCTCTAATGTATCTATAATTTTTTATTGTTCCATGCTATTATATTATCTGTTTTGGATGTTTTATATGCATTTATATGACATTTTGTATTATTTTTGGGACTAACCTATTAACCTAGAGCACAGTGTCAGTTTCTATTTTTTGCTTGAGAGTTTCGCAGAAAAAGAATACCAAACAGAGTCCAAACGGAATGAAACTTTCGCGATGATCTTTCTTGGACCAGAAGCAAACCAGGAGACTTGGAGATGAAGTTGGAGATGCAACAAGGCGGCCATGAGGGTGGAGGGCGCGCCCAGGGGGTAGGGCGCGCCCCCTACCTCGTGGGCCCCTCGGAGCTCTCCTGGCCTAGTTCTTTCACCTATACACCAAAACCATCAGGGGGAGCCACGAAAACACTTTTCCACTGCCGCAACCTTTTGTACTTGTGAGATCCCATCTAGGGGCCTTTTCCGGCATCCTGTCGGAGGGGGATTCGATCACGGGGAGATTCTACATCAACACCATTACCCTTCCGATGAAGCGTGAGTAGTTTACCACAGACCTACAAGTCCATAGCTAGTAGCTAGATGGCTTCTTCTCTCTCTTTGATTTCTCAATACCATGTTCACCTCGATGTTCTTGGAGATCTATTCGATGTAATACTCTTTTGCGGTGTGTTTGCCGAGATTCGATCAATTGTGGATTATGATTAGGTTATCTATGAATATTATTTGAATCTTCTCTGAATTATTATATGCATATTTGATATCTTTGCAAGTCTCTTCGAATTATCGATTTAGTTTGTCCTACTACATTGGTTTTTCTTGCAATGGGAGAAGTGCTTAGCTTTGGGTTCAATCTTGTGGTGTCCTTTCCCAGCGATAGTAGCGGTGCCATCGAGGATAAAAGATGGGGTTTTCATCATATTGCTTGAGTTAATTCCTCTACATCATGTCATCTTACTTAATGCATTACTCCATTCTTTATGAACTTAATACTCTAGATGCATGCTGGATAGTGGTTGATGTGTGGAGTAATAGTAGTAGATTCAGGATCGTTTCGGTCTACTTGACACGGACGTGATGCCAATGTTCATGATCATTACCTTAGATATCGTCATAACTTTGCGCTTTTCTATCAATTGCTCGGCAGTAATTTGTTCACCCACCATAATATTTGCTATCTTGAGAGAATCCACTAGTGAAACCAATGGCCCACGGGTCTATTTTACATCATATTAGCTTCCCATCAACTTGCCAATTTCTGTCGCCGTTCCTTTCTTTTGCAATCTTTTACTTTCCATTCTATAAACCAAAAATACTAAAAATATTTACTTTATAGTTTATCTATCTCTATCAGATCTCACTTTGCAAGTAACCATGAAGGGATTGACAACCCCTTTATCGCGTTGGGTGCAAGTTTGTTGATTGTTTGTGCAGGTATTCGATGAGTTGTGCGCTGTCTCCTACTGGATTGATACCTTGGTTCTCAAACTGAGAGAAATACTTACTCTACTTTGTTGCATCACCCTTTCCTCTTCAAGGGAAAAAACAACGCAAGCTCAAGAAGTAGCACTGGGTGTTTCACCTTGGCCTTATGACCCCATCCTACCCACGCAGTACATTGACTTCAATGCTATGAAATGTCATTAGATCCTCAGTGGTGAACCCCATGATTTTACTTATAACTTGTTGTTTAATAAAAGGTCCATTGTGGACACCTTTTTGCTTGCACCAAGAGCCTCCGTGAGCACATAACGAGGCAGTTGTGGCGAGGTCTGAGCACATAACGAGGCAGTTGTGGCTACACGGCGGGCTGAGGCATCCGCACCAAGAGCCTCCGTGAGCTATCACTCCGACCATTATGCAGGTCACTGATGGAGTACCGAGTTAGGCCAAAAGCCTAAACTTGGGGGAGTACGTATTTCCACCGACATTACTTTCATGTTCACACATTTCATTCCAGTTGTCGGTGTCCACACTTTTTCATTATATTATCCATGCTAGATTTATCTTCTCGCCTTTTTCTTGTGTGTTTGAAAAACTTTAAGAAAATACAAAAATAGTTCCTGTTTTTTTATTTTTCTTTCTAGTGTAGTTAGTTGTAGTATTTAAAATGAAAACTCAAAAAGATTTCCTTGTTCTTATTTTGCTTGTTGGGAGCTTCCCATGTAAATAGTTTTTCTCGTTCTTGTTTTTCCCTTTTATTTGCTCGTTCACGAAAAAAAACCAAAAACTCCAAAAATATTTCAGTGTTTCGTTGAATTTCTTTTCTTTCTATTGAGTCATACTGAGGAGAAGACCACGATGAAAATGTTGAGTGGCTCTCATATGCATTAGTGTTGATCTAATAAAGAGCACATATTACCTTGTCTTCTCCTTTCGAATAAAATGTTTGTAGATTCCAGCTTAGTTCACGACACTCTTACACTATTATTATTTTCACATCGTTCGGTCGTGCAAGTGAAAGGCAATAATGATGATATTTTATGAACTGGTTGTGGCAGAGAGAAACGGGTATGAACTCTGTCGGATTTAGGGTTCCGGCAAAACCCTTGAGGTTCAAACACTTGGGTGCGCACGATGATTTCCCCCTACCGAATCTCGCCCTCAGCCTTACCGTGATCTCTAAGATTAGCTCGACGAACTCGCAACACAAGAGACACAAGATTTATACTGGTTCGGACCACCATTGTGGTGTAATACCCTACTCCAGTGTGGTGGTGGTGGATTGCCTCTTGGGCTGATGATGAACAGTACAAGGGAAGAATAGCCTCCTGAGGAGAGGTGTTCTTGTGCTAGGTGGGTGCGAGGATGAACTGAGTTCGCTTCTCTCCTCGCTTGTCTGTCTACTTTTGTCGCTAGTTCAGTTATGTTCTCGTTTTTCTTTCTACTGTGGTGGCTAGCCCTATTTATAGAGGCCCTGGTCCTCTCCCCAAATATTGAGTGGGAAGGGATCCAACAACGGCCGATTTGAAAGGGGACAGCTAGTACAAGCTATCCTGACTAAAGGTGGTCTTCGCCTGTCAAAGGCGCTGGTGGTGACACCGTCTTGGGCTCCACGATGACCTCCGTCCTGCCGTCCTGCTGGTCTTGGTCTTGTTGCACCAATATGGAAACCTTTGCCTGATGCCTCGGTACTCCGCGCCTACGCTTGCCCCCTTAGCACCAAAGGGGAAAACGAGGACACTGCACGCTGGCACCTGCCTAGCACCCGCCTAGCCTCGGTTGTCAGGGCTTTCATCACGAGAACCTCACGAGGTACCCCTTGCTTTGATCTATCAGCCCCCTCGTGAACCTTCCTGGTGAGGCCGCTCCTGAGGAGGCCTCATGTCGTCCGCCTCGCGAGGCTTGGCCCCTCGCGAGGATCTTGAGCGTTGGTTGATGAAGACAGGTCGTACTGGGCCACTGGTGGAGCCACGTCGTGGGCTGCAGGCAGGCAAGTCTGGGGACCCCCGTTCCCAGAACGCCGACACTAGCCCCCGGGCCCAAGGCACGCTCGGACTTGGCTTAGCAGCGAAGCCAAAGGGCAAGTGCGGAGCGCCGCGGGCCCCGATAGCCTGCGGCCTTGGTCGACGCGTGGTGACTGATTGGACGCGGGTGTCTCCGCTTCCTCACGCTGCCTCAGCAACCGCCAGACTTGATGAGTCCCTGCTGCATGCAAAAAAAGGGTTATCTTTACCTGCGATCGTGGAGGTCGACGGTTGGCCTTCCTTGGGCTATAAACGAGGAGGGGTAGAGCCCTTGTCGCCCATTTCTTCCTGCTTTGCCTGCTACTTCTTCCCTGCTCCACCTCCAGTCTTGACACCAATGGTGCTGATCCATAGATTCTCGGCCGAAGAGAAGGGGAAGGCTCCCCGGGACGGACCCGATCCGCTCCCGCCGAAGAAGAGGCCGGTCCACCATCATGGCGAGGTCGTGAGGCAGGAGATGACGATGCCTTGGTGCGAGAGGCCACCTCCTAGGTACCCGCTACCCCAGTGCGCCCAAGCCGAGGGCTCCGGAGAAAGGCGCGGAGAGCGGCACCGCCCACACCGCAGCCACGGTCGGCGCGCAGTGGTGGCGCGCGCTGTCGCCCCTAGAGTCCACGCCGCGGACTCCTCTCGCAAGCTCGTGTTGTGGGCGGTGATGCCTCCAAGCACCTGGATCTGCTTCCCTTCGTTCTTCACCACCGAGATGCCACCGAGGGGGCATCTCGGGCTTTGGCTGCAGCACGCCGACTGTGGCGCCCCGGCAACCGGAGCGGAAGTTGAAGTCGTTCCCTCGGGCAAGATCTTCATGACCCGAGGCTGGGGCAAGGTCGCCTGGGTCTGCAGAATGGGTGCGCCCTCGCGATCCATTTTTAATACGATGGCGCCTCCACGTTGTCCTTCAAGGTCTTCAACGTGGAAGGCTGTCGCCTGGAGTGCTGCCCCGGAGGGGGCAGTCGAGATATCGACGCGGCAGGGGCTGGGCCTACCGTCCGCTCCTCCAGCGGCCCCTCCGGCAGCAGCAGCAACGCTTGGGAGTCCGGCGACTCTCCCGAACTCTACGAGACTCCGGAGACGAGCGATGACAGCTACACGCCCCCGAGATCTTGCCGCGCCCGGAGCAAGGCGGCAGCATTGGTCTGTCGCCGCCTCTGATCTAGAAGGGGTTGGCGCCGGTCTCCCGTGGCCCACTGTTGATAATGGCGTCGGCCACGAAGGCACGTGTAGTTAGGGCTCCTCAAAGTTCTTTCTTTTGTTCCTTGTGAGGAATCAAGAAACACCCCGCGGGGGCGTGTAAAGGGTCCGTGATGTCTTTTGTTGATGTTATCCTTATTATGAAATCGTGCGAGTGCTTGTCCTGTCCCGGCTTGGTTCCCCCTTTCTAACCTCGCGACGACTTAGCACTCTACGCTGACAGGTCCCGGTCCCTAGGCAGGCTGCAGCCGTCGCTAGTATGCCAGGTCATGATGTCGTGGTCAAGGCCAGGAGGTGAGCGGCCTGAGGTCTAGTAAGAGCCCCTGAGGCGCGATGCTCAAGAGGTTCCCTTTAGAACGCAAGCAGCTGCCGAGAGGCAAGAAAGGAAGGCTACATTGCCGCCACAGGGCTGCATCAAGTGAGAATTTTGCGTCGTAATGATTAGTTGTTCCAAGCGCGAAACTTATCTCGGTAATCTGGAGTCGTTCAAATGCGTTGCACCAGACTTGAGCGTCGGCAGCCGTGGCGCAGCTAGGTTAGGCCCATGCGAGCCTCCCCCTTATTCCCCACACTCTCCTTCGTGCTCTACGTCCTCAGGTCCCGGCCCTCGAGCAGCCGCCGCTGGTATGCCAGGTCGCAATGTCATGGTCAAGGCCAGGGGTGAGGGCTGGAGAGCCAGTAAGAGCTCCTGAGTCGTGATTCTCAGGAGTCCCCCTTTAAACGTGCAAGCGGATCGCATGGGAAAGAGAGGGAACTCGTGGTGCTGCCCGCAGTAGACCTCAGGAGGTTCCTGCAAATCAGCATGAGAAAGGCACGGGTTGCCATTATGATTGTCTTCCGGCCACTGGTTGCTCCGAGAGAAGGCTGGGGGCACCGATGGCCTAGTGAGGTGGCGCACGCGGGGCATGCCGCGGGCCAGAGGTCGACCACTCAGATTTGTCGGTGTTGCAGGGGCGGACCCGTGCGCAAGCGTCGTGCCAGTGCGAGCGACTCCCATGGTAGGTGGCAATCGAGCAGGTGATAATCACAGGTAGATTAGGCATGAAAGGCAAATCAGCTTAGGTAAATGCACAATGAATACATGCCACTGGGTTAGACCCAGGCGGCTTGGGGATGATGCAGCCCGAGGCCCCCTCCCCCATGAAGGTAAGCTAAAGACATAAAAAGAGATACATGCCGCAGGGACGGACCCATGCGGCCTGGAAATGATGCAGCCCTGAGGGTGCTCCCAGCTGAAATGAACTTGGGAGATGTCACCTGGTTCCTTTGTAGAGGGGGTGTTGGGGCAGCTGAAGATGCGCGGTGAAGAGGCCGACCCTCACGAGCCACCGGGGCCCTGAGCCTCAGGAGGCTCTGGGGGTTCATGTGGTTCCTTGAGGACCGTCTCCATCTCTTCTAGGACCGCGTGGTGCCAGGCCTCCTGAGCCATCAGGATGCTCTGCAGGTGACGCTGGTAGGTGGCAACCGCGTTCGGCAGGGCGAAAGGCATGCGAACATAGTTGTGCAGTGGACCCTCACAGCGTCCCATGCGCGAAGGCCAGAAGCGCTTCTGAGATGTGGCTCGGTTGAGCCCTGGGATGTTGATGTAGACGCGCAGCCCATCATCCTCGCCTGGATGGGGAGCCACGTCAGGCGAGTAGCGGTCGCCGCGCACGGCCCTCGCTTCTTGAAGCCCCTGAGTGGTCTTGGCAATGAACTCCTGAACGTTGGGCTTTCCATGCCCTCCAAGTCCATTGGGGCGTTGGCAAAGGTGGGAGGAAAGAAATCCCATCATTTCCTTCCCCACCGATTGCTATCCCCCCTTTTTAGGGATCTTGATCTTATCCCTTTGGGATATGATCTTATTCCTTCTAAGGGGGGATCTTGGTGCGCCTTGACCAGGGGTGTGGGGCCTTGCCCCCACTACCCACGTTCATGTGGGTCCCCCCATGCAGGTGGGCCCCACTCCGAAACCTTCTAGAACCTTCCCGGTACAATACCGAAAAATCCCGAACATTTTCCGGTGGCCAAAATAGGACTTCCCATATATAAATCTTTACCTCCGGACCATTCCGGAACTCCTCGTGATGTCCGGGATCTCATCCGGGACTCCGAACAACATTCGGTAACCACATACAAACTTCCTTTATAACCCTAGCGTCATCGAACCTTAAGTGTGTAGACCCTACGGGTTCGGGAGACATGTAGACATGACCGAGACGTTCTCCGGTCAATAACCAACAGCGGGATCTGGATACCCATGATGGCTCCCACATGTTCCACAATGATCTCATCGGATGAACCATGATGTCAAGGACTTAATCAATCCCGTATACAATTCCCTTTGTCTAGCGGTATTGTACTTGCCCGAGATTCGATCGTCGGTATACCGATACCTTGTTCAATCTCGTTACCGGCAAGTCTCTTTACTCGTTCCGTAACACATCATCCCGTGATCAACTCCTTGGTCACATTGCGCATATGATGATGTCCTACCGAGTGGGCCCAGAGATACCTCTCCGCTTACACGGAGTGACAAATCCCAGTCTCGATTCGTGCCAACCCAACAGACACTTTCGGAGATACCTGTAATGCACCTTTATAGCCACCCAGTTACGTTGTGACGTTTGGTACACCCAAAGCACTCCTACGGTATCCGGGAGTTGCACAATCTCATGGTCTAAGGAAAAGATACTTGACATTATAAAAGCTCTAGCAAACGAACTACACGATCTTTGTGCTATGCTTAGGATTGGGTCTTGTCCATCACATCATTCTCCTAATGATGTGATCCCGTTATCAACGACATCCAATGTCCATAGCCAGGAAACCATGACTATCTGTTGATCACAACGAGCTAGTCAACTAGAGGCTCACTAGGGACATATTGTGGTCTATGTATTCGCACGTGTATTACGATTTCCGGATAATACAGTTATAGCATGAATAAAAGACAATTATCATGAACAAGGAAATATAATAATAAGTAATTTATTATTGCCTCTAGGGCATATTTCCAACAGTCTCCCACTTGCACTAGAGTCAATAATCTAGTTCACATCGATATGTGATTAACACTCAAGGTCACATCCCCATGTGACTAACACCCAAAGAGTTTACTAGAGTCAATAATCTAGTTCACATTTACCATGTGATTAACACTCGATGAGTTCTGGGTTTGATCATGTTATGCTTGTGAGAGAGGTTATAGTCAACGGGTCTGAACCTTTTAGATCCGTGTGTGCTTTACAAATCTCTATGTCATCTCCTAGATGTAGCTACCACACTCTATTTGGAGCTATTCCAAATAACTGTTCTACTTGGAGCTATACTAAAAGTTGCTCCATTATACGTATCCGGTATTTCTACTCAGAGCTATCCGGATAGGTGTTAAGCTTGCATCGACATAACTCTTTACGTCGAACTCTTTATCACCTCCATAATCGAGAAAATTCCTTAGTCCACTAGTTACTAAGGATAACTTTGACCGCTGTCCTGTGATCCATTCTTGGATCACTCTTGTACCCCTTGACTGACTCATGGAAAGGCACACTACAGGTGCGGTACACAGCATAGCATACTGTAGAGAGCCTATGATAAAAGCATAGGGGACGACCTTCGTCCTTTCTCTCTATTCTGCCGTGGTCAAGATTTTAAGTCTTAACTTCATACCTTACATCTCAGGCAAGAATTCCTTCTTTGACTGATCCATCTTGAACACCTTCAAGATCATGTCAAGGTACGTGCTCATTTGAAAGTACCATTAAGTGTTTTGATCTATCCTTATAGATCTTGATGTTCAATGTTCAAGTAGCTTGATCCAGGTTTTCTATTGAAAACACCTTTCAAATAACCCTATATGCTTTCTAGAAATTCTACATCATTTCTGATCAACAATATGTCAAGAACATATACTCATCAGAAATTCTGTAGTGCTCCCACTCACTTCTTTGGAAATACAAGTTTCTCATAAACTTTGTACAAACCCAAAATCTTTGATCATCTCATCAAAGTGTACATTCCAACTCCGAGACGCTTACTCCAGTCCTTAGAAGGATTGCTGGAGCTAGCATACCTTTTAGCATCCTTAGGATCGACAAAAACTTTCTGATTGTATCGCATACAACCTTTCCTTACGACTGGCAAGGAAACTCGTTTTGACATCCATCTGCCAGATTTCATAAATGCAGCTTGTGCTAACGTGATTCTGACGGACTTTAAGCATCGCTGCGGATGAGAAAATCTCATCGTAGTCAACTCCTTGAACTTGTGAAAAACTCTTCGCCACAAGTCGAGCTTCATAGATGGTGACATTACCATCCACGTCCGTCTTCTTCTTAAAGATCCATTTATCTCAATGGCTTGCCGATCATCGGGCAAGTCCACCAAAGTCCATGCTTTGTTCTGATACATGGATCCTATCTCGGATTTCATGGCTTCTAACCATTTGTCGGAATTTGGGCCCACCATTGCTTCTCCATAGCTCATAGGTTCATTGTTGTCTAGCAACATGACCTTCAAGACAGGATTACGTACCACTCTGAAGTAGTACGCATCTTTGTCATCCTACGAGGTACGGTAGTGACTTGATCTGAAACTTCATGATCACTATCATAAGCTTCCACTTCAATTGGTGTAGGTGCCACAGGAACAACTTCTTGTGCCCTGATACACACTGGTTGAAGTGATGGTTCAATAACCTCATCAAGTCTCCACCATCCTCCCACTCAACTCTTTCGAGAGAAACCTTTCCTCGAGAAAGGACCCGATTCAAGAAACAATCCATATTGCTTTCGGATCTGAATTAGGAGGTATACCCAACTGTTTTGGGTGTCCTATGAAGATGCATTTTATCTGCTTTGGGTTCGAGCTTGTCAATTCTGAAACTTTTTCACATAAGCGTCGCAGCCCCAAACCTTTAAGAAACGACAACTTAGGTTTCTCTAAACCATAATTCATACGGTGTCATCTCAACGGAATTACGTGGTGCCCTATTTAAAGTGAATGTGGTTGTCTCTAATGCCTGACCCATGAACGATAGTGGTAATTCGATAATAGACATCATGGTACGCACCATATCCAATAGGGTGCAACTATGATGTTCGGACACACCATCACACTATGGTGTTCCAGGCGGTATTAATTGTGAAACAATTTCCACAATGTCTTTGTTGCGTGCCAAATCTCGTAACTCAGATACTCATCTCTATGATCATATCATAGACATTTTATCATCTTGTCACGATGATCTTCACTCTGAAATTACTTGAGCCATTCAATAATTCAGACTTGTGTTTCATCAAGTAAATATACTCAGTATCTACTCAAATCATCAGTGAAGTAAGAACATAATGATATTCACTGCATGCCTCAGCACTCACTGGACTGCACACATCAAAAATGTGTTGCTTCCAACAAGTTGCTATCTTGTTCCATTTTACTGAAACCGAGGCTTTTCAGTCATCTTGCCCATGTGGTATGATTTGCATGTCTCAAGTGATTCAAAATCAAGTGAGTTCCAACGGTCCATTTGCATGGAGTTTCTTCATGCATATACACCAATAGACATGGTTCGCATGTCTCAAACTTTTCAAAAATGAGTGAGCCCAAAGATCCATCAACATGGAGCTTCTTCATGCGTTTTACACCAATATGACTTACATGGCAGTGCCACAAGTAAGTGGTACTATCATTACTATCTTATATCTTTTGGCATGAAAATGTGTATCACTACGATCGAGATTCAATAAACCATTCAGGTTTAATACTAATCTTGATGGTAGAGGGAGCGTGCGATGTTTGATCACATCAAACTTGGAAACAATTCCAAAGTATATCGTTAGCTCACCTTTAGCTAGTCTCCGTTTTTCTTTTCCGTAGCTATTATTTCGAGTTACTAACACTTAGCAACCGAACCGGTATCTTATACCCTGGTGCTACTAGGAGTACTAGTAAAGTACACATTAACATAATGTATATCCAATACTTCTATCGACTTTGCCAGCCTTCTCATCTATCAAGTATCTAGGGTAATTCTGCTCCAGTGGTTGTCCCCCTTATTACAGAAGCACTTAGTCTCGGGTTTGGGTTCAACCTTGGGTTTCTTCACTAGAGCAGCAACTGATTTGCCGTTTCATGAAGTATCCTTTCTTGCCCTTGCCCTTCTTGAAACTAGTGGTTTCATCAACAATTGATGCTCCTTTTTGATTTCTACTTTCGCGGTGTCAAACATCGTGAATACCTCAAGGATCATCATATCTATCCCTGATATGTTATAGTTCATCACAAAGCTCTAGCAGCTTGGTGGCAATGACTTTTGGAGAAACATCACTATCTCATCTGGAAGATCAACTCCCACTCGATTCAAGTGATTGTTGTACTCAGACAATCTGAGCACAAGCACAACAATTGAGCTTTTCTCCATTAGTTTGCAGGTTAAGAAAATCGTCGGAGGTCTTAGACCTCTTGACGTGGGCACGAGCCTGAAATCTCAATTTCAGCCCTCAAAACATCTCATATGTTCCGCGACTTTTCGAAAAACGTCTTTGGTGCCTCAACTCTAAACCGTTTCACTGAACTATCACGTAGTTATCAAAACGTGTATGTCTGATGTTCGTAACATCCACAAACGACGTTTGGGGTTCAGCACACTGAGCGGTGCATTAAGGACATAAGCTTTCTACTGTCCGCATAATAGCTACTATCAACTTTCAACTATATTTTCTCTAGGAACATATCTAAACAGTAGAACTATAGCGTGAGCTATGACATAATTTGCAAAAGGTCTTTTTGACTATGTTCAGGATAATTAAGTTCATCTTATGAACTCCCACTCAGATAGACATCCCTCTGGTCATCTAAGTGATCACATGATCCGAGTCAAACTAGCCCGTGTCCGATCATCACGTGAGACGGACTAGTCATCATCGGTGAACATTTTCATGTTGATCGTATCTACTATACGACTCATGCTCGACCTTTTGGTCTCCGTGTTCCGAGGCCATGTCTGTACATGCTAGGCTCGTCAAGTTAACCCTAAGTGTTTTCGCGTGTGTAAATCTGTCTTACACCCGTTGTATGTGAACGTAAGAATCCATCACACCCGATCATCACGTGGTGCTTAGAAGCGACGAACTGTAGCAACGGTGCACAGTTAGGGGAGAACACTTCTTGAAATTTTGTAAGGGATCATCTTATTTACTACCGTCATCCTAAGTAAACAAGATGCATAAACATGATAAACATCACATGCAATCAAATAGTGACATGATATGGCCAATATCATTTTGCTCCTTTTGATCTCCATCTTCGGGGCTCCATGATCATCATCGTCACCGGCATGACACCATGATCATGATCTCCATCATCGTGTCTCCATGAAGTCGTCTCGCCAACTTATTACTTCTACTACTATGGCTACCGGTTAGCAATAAAGTAAAGTAATTACATGGCGTTGTTCAATGACACGCAGGTCATACAATAAATTAAGACAACTCCTATGGCTCCTGCCGGTTGTCATACTCATCGACATGCAAGTCGTGAATCCTATTACAAGAACATGATCAATCTCATACAACACATATCATTCATCACATTCTTGTTGGCCATATCACATCACATAGCATACCCTGCAAAAACAAGTTAGACGTCCTCTAATTGTTGTTTGCATGTTTTACGTGGCTGCTATGGGTTTCTAGCAAGAACGTTTCTTACCTACGCAAAACCACAACGTGATATGTCAATTGCTATTTACCCTTCATAAGGACCCTTTTCATCGAATCCGTTCCGACTAAAGTGGGAGAGACTGGCACCCGCTAGCCACCTTATGCACCAAGTGCATGTCAATCGGTGGAACCTGTCTCACGTAAGAGTACGTGTAAGGTCGGTCCGGGCCGCTTCATCCCACAATACCATCGAAACAAGATTGGACTAGTAACGGTAAGCATATTGAACAAAATCAACGCCCACAACTACTTTGTGTTCTACTCGTGCAAAGAATCTACGCAATAAACCTAGCTCATGATGCCACTGTTGGGGAACGTAGCAGAAATTCAAAAAATTTCCTACGTATCACCAAGATCTATCTATGGAGAGACCAGAAACGAGTAGAAAGGAGAGTGCATCTACATACCCTTGTAGATCGCTAAGCGAAAGCGTTCAAGTGAACGGGGTTGATGGAGTCGTACTCGTCGTGATTCAAATCACTGATGATCAAGTGCCGAACGCACGGCACCTCCGCGTTCAACACATGTACAGCCCGGTGACGTCTCCCAAGCCTTGATCCAGCAAGGAGAGAGGGAGAGGTTGAGGAAGACTCCATCCAGCAGCAGCACAATGGCGTGGTGGTGGTGGAGGAGCGTGGCAATCCTGCAGGGCTTCGCCAAGCACCGCGAGAGAGGAGGAGCACTTGGGAGAGGGAGGGCTGCGCCAGGGGCAAGGGTGAAGCTCCCATGCGCCTCCCCACTATATATAGGGGTGGAGGGGGCTGGTTTCTTGCCCTCCAAGTCCATTGGGGCGTTGGCAAAGGTGGGAGGAAAGAAATCCCATCATTTCCTTCCCCACCGATTGCTATCCCCCCTTTTTAGGGATCTTGATCTTATCCCTTTGGGATATGATCTTATTCCTTCTAAGGGGGGATCTTGGTGCGCCTTGACCAGGGGTGTGGGGCCTTGCCCCCACTACCCACGTTCATGTGGGTCCCCCCATGCAGGTGGGCCCCACTCCGGAACCTTCTAGAACCTTCCCGGTACAATACCGAAAAATCCCGAACATTTTCCGGTGGCCAAAATAGGACTTCCCATATATAAATCTTTACCTCCGGACCATTCCGAAACTCCTCGTGATGTCCGGGATCTCATCCGGGACTCCGAACAACATTCGGTAACAACATACAAACTTCCTTTATAACCCTAGCGTCATCGAACCTTAAGTGTGTAGACCCTACGGGTTCGGGAGACATGTAGACATGACCGAGACGTTCTCCGGTCAATAACCAATAGCGGGATCTGGATACCCATGATGGCTCCCACATGTTCCACGATGATCTCATCGGATGAACCATGATGTCAAGGACTTAATCAATCCCGTATACAATTCCCTTTGTCTAGCGGTATTGTACTTGCCCGAGATTCGATCGTCGGTATACCGATACCTTGTTCAATCTCGTTACCGGCAAGTCTCTTTACTCGTTCCATAACACATCATCCCGTGATCAACTCCTTGGTCACATTGCGCATATGATGATGTCCTACCGAGTGGGCCCAGAGATACCTCTCCGCTTACACGGAGTGACAAATCCCAGTCTCGATTCGTGCCAACCCAACAGACACTTTCGGAGATACCTGTAATGCACCTTTATAGCCACCCAGTTACGTTGTGACGTTTGGTACACCCAAAGCACTCCTACGGTATCCGGGATTTGCACAATCTCATGGTCTAAGGAAAAGATACTTGACATTATAAAAGCTCTAGCAAACGAACTACACGATCTTTGTGCTATGCTTAGGATTGGGTCTTGTCCATCACATCATTCTCCTAATGATGTGATCCCGTTATCAACGACATCCAATGTCCATAGCCAGGAAACCATGACTATCTGTTGATCACAACGAGCTAGTCAACTAGAGGCTCACTAGGGACATATTGTGGTCTATGTATTCACACATGTATTACGATTTCCGGATAATACAGTTATAGCATGAATAAAAGACAATTATCATGAACAAGGAAATATAATAATAACTAATTTATTATTGCCTCTAGGGCATATTTCCAACAGCTCTGTATGGTAGTTGTCGCGCTGTTCGAAGGTGACAGGGAGGCGGACCTACCCTATCGGGATGGTGGAACCGTCGGTAAGTCCTGAGAAGGGCTTGGTGGCTGGAGCTGATCGTATGGTAGTTGAAGGTTGTCGAACATCTCAACGGACAGGACGTTAAGCCCTGCGCCGCCATCGATGAGGGTCTTGGTGACTTGCACGTTGCTGATGACAGGTGAACAGAGCATCGGGAGAACGCCTGCAGTAGCCGCACACTTGCGTTGATCTGCCGAGTTGAAGGTGATGGTGCACTTGGACCACCTGAGCGGGCATGTGGCCTCGAGCCTGGGGAGGGCTGCGTTCACCTTGCGAGCAAACTGCTTGAATATACGCTGAGAGGCTGGGGCCTGAGCTCTGCCCAAGATGCAAGCGATAGCACATGGCTCCTGGAAGCCCCCAACCCCCTCGTCCTGATGACGGTCGTCATTCCTTCTTGGCGGCAGCGGCAGTGGAGGAAGGCCTGCGTTACCCTGGGGGTGGTCCTCGCGAGGCTGGTCCCTCCAGGCGCCCTTGCGAGGCTGGTCCCTCCAGGCGCCCTCGCGAGGCTGGTCCTGCCAGCGATCCTCACGAGGTCAGTCACGCTACTCCTGGCAAGGTCCACGGTCATCCCATCGTCCTCTGCCACGTCCTCCTCCTCGGCCATAGCCCCGGTCATTGCGCTCGGGGCGTTGACCGAAGCGTCCTTCTCGAACAGCCCTGAGCTCCTGGCAATCGTTGGTGTTGTGGGTGTGGAGGTTGTGGTAGGTGCAGAATGGTCAGCTACCCTTCGACGACTCTGGTTGGTCCCTGCTGCGCTTCGTGTCTGGTTCCACCGCGAGCACGGCCACTCCCTTGCGCCTCACGTCCTTGGCCTTGGTCTTCTTTTCTTCCGGGTCGGCAGCTAGGAGCTCGAGGAGGGAGAGGCGTCCCTCCTCAGCTCTTGCGCACTTGGTTGCCGGGTTGAACAGCTCCAGAGATGTGCATAACTCCTCGTGGATGGCGAGCTCCTCCTTCATCTTGACGTCACGGACGCCATCAGAGAACGCTGAGATGATGGCCTCGTCCGTCACCTTGGGGATCTTGAGGCGGACGCTGTTGAAGTGCTGGATGTATTTCTGTAGGGTCTCCCCGGGCTACTGCTTGATGCGGCACAGGTCACCCGCGGCCGGGGGCGGTCGCAAGTGCCCTGGAAGTTGGCGATGAAGCGGCTGCGCATTTCGTCCCAGGAGGAGATCGCGCCGGGAGGCAGGTTCAGGAGCCATGAGCGGGCACCGTCCTTGAGTGCCACGGGAAACCAATTCGCCATGACTTTCTCGTCGCCCTTGGCCGCCTAGATGCTCAGCTCGTAGAGCTGCAAGAACTCTGTGGGGTCGGGGGTGCCTTCATAGCGAGGAGACAGGTCCGGCTTGAACTTGCCCGGCCAGGCGACGCTACGCAGCTCGGGGGTGAAGGCGCGGCGGCCTGCTGTGGTCACCGGGGCCCTTTGCTTGCGCGGAGCTTGCTCTTGATGGTACCCGCGCACCGCTACCATAGGCAGTACACGGTCTTGTCGTGCCGGTGCAGGGAGCACGGGGGCTCCTTCTTGAGGCTAAGGGATTTCTTGACAGCTTCCTTCTCCTCGCGCGGGCGCCGGTCGTGGTGGGTCACGCCCAGGGGTCGCACGCCTTGGCGCCAGGGCGCCATCTTGGGGCAGAGGTGGTGGTGGCGCTCCATGAGCCACGTCGCCCATACCTGGCGGAGGGAGAGGCAACGAGAGGGACGATGCGAGAGAGCCCCCTGCAGCACCGACGAGCTTGGTGATGTGAGCGAGCCATTCCTCGTAGAGGTCGTCGACGGGGCGGTAACACAGGAGCTCACGTGCCATAAGCACCGCAGCCTATGCGTTCGTGGGGGCGCGACGAGCGTGGGAAGACGAGCCGACTGGGGTCAGCGACGGAGTGGCGGTGCGGCCGTCCTGCCGCACCCAGGGGTGCAGCGAGGATGCTTGCTACTCGTTCCCCGCCGGGCCGGTGGAGGCATTGGTGGCAGGCGACGGGGAATGTCGGGGAGGCCCGCCGACAGGAGCCGTCTGGGCGACACGAGCGGCGAGAGCGGCCCGGCGCTCAGTGCAGGCTCGGCGGGCATCAGACATGGATGCGACAAAGTGATGGGACACGGATCAGTGGAAGGAAGAATTCGGCGCACCCCTACCTTGCGCGCCAAATGTCGGATTTAGGGTTCCGGAAAAACCCTTGAGGTTCGAACACTTGGGTGCGCACGAAGATTTCCCCCTACTGAATCTTGCCCTCAGCCTCGCCGCAATCTCTAAGCTTAGCTCGACGAACTCGCAACACAAGAGACACAAGATTTATACTGGTCCGGCCACCGTTGTGGTGTAATACCCTACTCCAGTGTGGTGGTGGTGGATTGCCTCTTGGGCTGATGATGAACAGTACAAGGGAAAAACAGCCTCCTGAGGAGAGGTGTTCTTGTGCTAGGTGGGTGCGAGGATGAACTGAGTTCGCTTCTCTCCTCGCTTGTCTGTCTAGTTTTGTTGCTAGTTCAGTTCTGTTCTTGTTTTTCTTTCTACTGGGGTGGCTAGCCCTATTTATAGAGGCCCTGGTCCTCTCCCCAAATATTGAGCGGGAAGGGATCCAACAACGGCCGATTTGAAAGGGTATAGCTAGTACAAGCTATCCTGATTAAAGGTGGTCTTCGCCTATCAAAGGTGCTGGTGGTGACGCCGTCTTGGGCTCCACGGTGACCTCCATCCTACCGTCCTGCTGGTCTTGGTCTTGTTGCACCAATACGGAAACCTTTGCCTGATGCCTCGGTACTCCACGCCTGCGCTTGCCCCCTTAGCACCAAAGGGGAAACAAGGACACTGTGCGCGCTGGCGCCCACCTGGCGCCCGCCTGGCCTTGGTCGTCATGGCTTGCGTCACGGGAATCTCATGAGGTACCCCTTGCCTTGATCTATCCGCCCCCTCGCGAACCTGCCTGGTGAGGCCGCTCCTGAGGAGGCCTCGTGTCGTCCGCCTCGGGAGGCTTGGCCCCTCGTGAGGGTCTTGAGCGTTGGTTGACGAAGACATGCCATACTGGGCCACTGGTGGAGCCACGCCGTGGGCCGCAGGAAGGCAAGTCTGGGGACCCCTGTTCCCAGAACGCCGACAAACTCGACTTATTCTGTTTTTGTAAATATGTTTAACCTAGTGTCCATGAGTCAGCCTATTATGATCAAACATGTTTGCAATGACAATTAGAGATTATAGTTTCTCATTCCATGCATAAGTAGCTAGGAGTGGATAATGATTTATCTTGGATGTCAACATTGCGTTAAAATGATTATGATGTAGTATGACGATATGGTATCCTCCTCTGAATGTGCGAGTGGCTTGACTTGGCACATGTTCATGCATGTAGTTGAATCAAAACCAACATAACCTCTATGACATTTATGTTCATGGTTTTCCTATCCTACTCATGCTATGTTACTTATGCATAATGCGTGTTCATGACCATTTTGCTCTCTAGCTGGCCGCTTCCCAACCTAATTGCTAGCATTCGCCTGTACTAAGCGGGGGTTCTGCTTGTGCATCAAAACCATGAAACCCAAGTTATTCCAGATGAGTCCACCATACATACCTATATGCGATATTACCCTGCCGTCCTAAGTAAATTTTCATGTGCCACCTCTAAAAACTTCAAATAAATATCCTTTTTGTGTGCATGGATTGTTCATAGAGCGACATGAGGTAGTCGGTATCTTCCATGCTAAGCGGTTATTCTCATGATGGGTGTTTATTCACTCGTCCTTGCATGAGAGGGGGGTAATAGGGATTCCCATTCCCGAATTCAAATTGCAAATAATTAAACAAAACTTCCCCCGGACTGTTGTTGGTATGGACGGCAGCCGTTGTTTCAGACAAGCCGTGGAGTGTGGTTGTTGGTGGAGTGCGAGTAAACCTTTACTTTTGTTGCTTGGGAACTGCCACTAATGTGTTTAGCATGGAAGATATCGATAACTAATGGCCGCGAAGTAAATAAGAAGGGTGCATTTCTCAAAATTTCATTTACCTCTGCTTTAAAAACTTGAGCTCTGGCACCGCTGCAAATCACTGCTTCCCTCTGTGAAGGCACTATCTATTTACTTTTATGTTGTATCATCACCTTCTCAAAAAAGCGCCAGAACCTCAGAGCACTATTGTCATCCTCATGCATTGTCCGTATCTACTTTTCCTAATGCTTTTTCTCTTGTTTTGGACTCTAATTTTGCATGATTTGAATGAAACTAACCCGGACTGACGTTGTTTTCAGCAGAACTACCATGGTGTTGTTTTGTGCAGAAATAAAACTTGTCGGATTGGAACGAAACTTTGTGAGGAATTTTTATACAAATAAATATAATTTTTGGAGCCAAGAACTACCAGAGGGGGGGCACCTGGGTGGGCACAACCTACCAGGGCACGCCCCCCCCCCCCCCCTCCAGGCGTGCCTAGGTGGGTTGTCCCCACCTGGTGGCCCCGCAGACCCTAAAACCGATGCTATAAAATCACATATTTCCAAAAAAATGAGGGAGAAAGAATTCTCATGTTTCACGAGATGGAGCCGCCGCCACCTCCTGTTCTTCATTAGGAGGCCAGATCTGGAGTCCGTTTGGGGCTCCGGAGACGGGGATCTTCGATCTTCGTCATCACTAACCCTTCTCCATCGCCAATTCCATGATGCTCCTTACCAGGAGTGTGTAATTCCTTCGTAGGCTCGCTGGTCAGTGAGGAGTTGGGTGAGATTCATCATGTAATCGAGTTAGTTTTGTTAGGGCTTGATCCCTAGTATCCATTATGTTCTGAGATTGATGTTGATATTACTTTGCCATGCTTAATGCTTGTCACTTTAGGCCCGGGTGCCATGATTTCATATCTGAACTGTTTATGTTATCATCATTATATCTATGTTCTAGATCCGATCTTGCAAGTTATAGTCACCTATATGCATTATGATCCGGCAACCCTAGAGTGACAATAGTCGGGACACTTCCCGGTTATGACCATAGTGTGAGGAGTTCATGTATTCACCGTGTGTTAATGCTTTGTTCTGGTTCTCTATTAAAAGGAGGCCTTAATATCCCTTAGTTTCCAATAGGACCCCGCTGCCACAGGAGTGTAGGACAAAAGATGTCATGCAAGTTCTTCCCATAAGCATGTATGACTATTTACGGAATACATGCCTACATTATATTTATGAACTGGAGCCAGTGCCGCATCGCCCTAGTTTATGACTATTACATGATTAATATCATCCAACAAATCGTCGATCCAATGCCTACGATTTTCCTACATATTGATCTTGCTAAGTTACTACTGTTGCGGTTAATATTGTTACTGCTACAAAACAATTGCTATCAATGTTACCGTTATCATTGTTGTTGCTACTACTATCAAAACTATCATACTACTTTGCTACTAATCACTTTGCTGCAGATAATTAATCTCCAGGTGTGGTTAAATTGACAACTCAGCTGCTAACACTAGCAAATATTCTTTGGCTCCCCTTGTGTCAAATTTATAAATTTGGGTTGAATACTCTACCCTTGAAAACTGTTGCGATCCCCTATACTTGTGGGTTATCAATGGGTTGCTAGAGTGACAGAAGCTTAAACCCTAGTTTATGCATTGCTTCATAAGGGGCTGATTTGGATCCGTATGTTTCATGCTATGGTTAGGTTTACCTTAATTCCTCTTTCGTAGTTGCGGATGCTTGTGACAGGGGTTAATCATAAGTGGGAGGCTTGTCCGAAGAAGGGCAGCACCGAAGCACCAGTCCACCCACATATCAAATTATCAAAGTAACGAACACCAATCATATGAGCATGATGAAAACTAACTTGAAAGTAATTCCCATGTGTCCTCGGGAGCGCTTTGCTTTATATAAGAGTTCGTCTAGGCTTGCCCTTTGCTACCAAAAGGATTGGGCCACCTTGCTGCTAATACGTCCATTTTGCATCATGTTTACCTATTGTTATTTATGTTATTTTATTGCTTAATAATGCTTTTTGGAGAAATTCTAATGCATTTTCTCTCATAATATGCAAAGTACACACAAAGGGGGATAATTCCGGCTGCTGAAAATCTGGACCTGAAAAAGCTATGTCAGGCTACCTATTCTGCACAACTCCAAATGAGCTGAAACTTCACGAGGATTTTTTATGAAGTAAGTGAGAATTATTGGAGCCAATAAGTACTAGAGGGGAGCCACCAGGTGGGCACAACCCACCTGGGCGCGTGGGTTATGCTCGCCTCGGCCCACCTACGGTGCCCCTCTTCTGGTACATAAGTCATTTTAACCTAGAAAAAATAAGGAGAGGACTTTTGGGACGAAGCGCTGCCATCTCGAGGTGGAACCTGGGCAGGAGCACTTTTGCCCTCCGACGGAGCGATTCTGCCAGGGGAACTTCCCTCCTAGAGGGGGAAATCATCGTCAATATCATCACCAACAACTCTTCCATCTTGGGGAGGGCAATATCCATCAACATCTTCAACGACACCATCTCATCTCAAACCCTAGTTCATCTCTTGCGTTCAATCTTTGTACCGGAACTATAGATTGGTGCTTGTGGGTGACTAGTAGTGTTGATTACATCTTGTAGTTGATTACTATATGGTTTATTTGGTGGGAGATTATATGTTCAGATCCATTATGCTATTTAATACCTATCTGATCTTGATCATGATTATAATTTGTGACTAGTTAATTTTGTTCTTGAGGTCACGGGAGAAATCATGTTGCAAGTAATCATGTGAACTTGATATGTGTTCGACATTTTGATGATATGTATGTTGTGATTCCTTTAGTGGTGTTATGTGAACGTCGACTACATGACACTTCACCATAATTGGGGCTATGGGAATGCATTGTGGAGTAGTTATTAGATGATGGGTTGCGAGAGTGACAGAAGCTTAAACCCTAGTTTATGCGCTATTCCGTAAGGGACCGATTGGATCCAGAAGTTTAATGCTATGGTTATAATTTGTTCTTAATACTTTTCTTGTAGTTGCGGATGCTTTTGAGGGGGTTAATCATAAGTAGGAGGTTTGTTCAAGTAATAACAGTACCTAAGCACCGGTCCACCCACATACCAAATTATCAAAGTAGCGAACATGAATTGAGCCAAAATGATGGAAGTGACTAGATGAAATTCCCGTGTACCCTCAAGAACACTTTGCTTATCATAAGAGATCGTTTTGGCCTATCCTTTGCCTCCAAAGGATTGGTCTACCTTGTTGCACTTTTTCTACTATTATCATTACTTGCTCGTTACAAATTATCTTGCTATCAAACTACACTGTTACTTACAATTTCAGCACTTGCAGACATTACCTTGCTGAAAACCGCTTGTCATTTCCTTCTGCTCCTCGTTGGGTTCAACAGTCTTACTTATCGAAAAGGCTACAATTGATCCTGTATACTTGTGGGTCATCAGCTGCACCTTGTTTACTTTTGTTACTTGTTACCCGTTATGAATTATCTTATCACACAACTATCTGTTACCGATAATTTCAGTGCTTGTAGAGAATACCTTGCTGAAAATGTCTTGTCATTTCCTTCTACTCTAGGTTCGACACTCTTACTTATCGAAAGAACTACGCTAGATCCCCTATACTTGTGGGTCATCAAGACTTTTTTCTGGCGCCATTGCTGGGGAGTGAAGCGCCTTTGGTAAGTGGAATTTGGTAAGGAAACATTTATATAGTGTGCTGAAATTTACTGTCACTTGTTACTATGGAAAATAATCTTTTGAGGGGCTTGTTTGGGGTATCTTCACCTTGACCGGAAGATCAAAGAGTTGCTCCTCAACCTACTGCACCTACTAAAAATATTTATTATGAAATTCCTTTCGGTATGATAGAGAAACTGATAGCTAATCCTTATGTAGGAGATGGAACATTACATCCTGATACGCGCCTAATCTATGTGGATGTAGTTTGTGAATTATTTAAGCTTGCAGGTATACCCAAGGATGCTGTCAAGAAGAAGGTC
Source organism: Triticum timopheevii (assembly GCA_963921465.1). NCBI lineage: Eukaryota > Viridiplantae > Streptophyta > Magnoliopsida > Poales > Poaceae > Triticum > Triticum timopheevii. Next base: position 116,501,834 of record OY997270.1, read on the forward strand.
TTCCCTTTATCTTTTAAGGGAAAGGTATTGACATGGTTTAGGCTATGTGATGATATTGGATCATGGAACTACAACCGATTGAAATTGGAATTTCATCAGAAGTTTTATCCTATGCATCTGGTTCATCATGATCGAAATTATATATATAAGTTTTGGCCTCGTGAAGGAGAAAGTATAGCTCAAGCTTGGGGGAGGCTTAAGTCAATGTTATATTCATGCCCCAATCATGAGCTCTCAAGAGAAATTATTATTCAAAAATTTTATGCTCAGCTTTCTCATAATGATTGATCCATGCTCGATACTTCCTGTACTGGTTCTTTTATGAAGAAGACTATTGAATTCAGATGGGATTTATTGGAAAGAATTAAACGCAACTCTGAAGATTGGGAACTCGACAAAGGTAAGGTGTCAGGTATAAACCTTAAGTTTGATTGTGTTAAATCTTTTATGGATATCGATGCTTTTCGTGATTTTAGCACTAAATATGGACTTGACTCTGAGATAGTAGCTTCTTTCTGTGAATCATTTTCTACTCATGTTGATCTCCCTAAGGAGATGTGGTTTAAATGTCATCCTCCCATTGAAGTCAAAGTAGTAGAACCTATTAAAGTTGAAGAAGAAACTATTACCTATAATGTTGATCCTATTGTTCCTACTGCTCATATTGAGAAACGACCCCTTCCTGTTAGAATAAAGGATTATGCAAAAGCTTCAACTGTGGTTGGTAAGAGTTATACTAGAACACCTACACCCCCTGAACAAATTAAAGTTAAACCTAGTATTGCTATGGTTAAAGATCTCTTGGTCGATAATATTTATGGGCATGTTGTTTATTTCTGTGATGAAGCTGCTGTAATTGCTAAACCCGATACTAAAGATAAACATAAACTTGTTGTTGGCATGCCTGTTGTTTCCGTTAAAATAGGATATCATTGTTATCATGGCTTATGTGATGTGAGTGCTAGTGTGAGTGCAATTCCTTTTTCCTTATATACAGAAATTATGAATGATATTGCACCTGCTGAGATAGAAGATATTGATGTTACATTAAGCTTGCCAATAGAGATACTATATCACCAATTGGGATTGTTAGAGATGTTGAAGTCTTGTGTGGGAAAATTAAATACCCTACCAATTTTCTTGTTCTTGGTTCCCCACAAGATGATTTTTGTACCATTATATTTGGTAGACCTTTCTTGAATACTGTTAATGCTAAGATAGACTGCGAGAAAGATATTGTTACAGTCGGTTTAGGGGATATGTCTCATGATTTTAATTTATCTAAATTTCGTAGACAACCCCGACCCATGATAAAGAATTTCCCAGTAAGGATGAAATTATTGGTCTTGCATCTATTGTCGTGCCTCCTACTGATCCTTTAGAACAATATTTACTAGACCATGAAAATGATATGTTTATGAATGAAAGAAGGGAAATAGATGAAATATTCTTTAATCAAGGACCTATTTTGAAACACAACTTGCTTGTTGAGAATCCTTGGGGGTCCTCCTCCACCCAAGGGTGATCCCGTGTTTGAGCTTAACAATTACCTGACACTTTGAAATATGCTTATCTTGATGAAAAGAAGATATATCCTGTTATTATTAGTGCTAACCTTTCAGAGCATGAAGAAAAGAAATGATTGAAAACTCTGAAGAAGCACCGTGCCGCTATTGGATATACTCTGGATGATCTTAAGGGCATTAGTCCCACTCTATGTCAGCACAAAATTAATTTGGAGGCCGATGCTAAACCAGTTGTTGATCACCAACGAAGGTTAAATCCTAAAATGAAAGTGGTAAGAAATGAAATACTAAAGCTTCTGGAGGTAGGTATAATGCTGATAGTAGATGGGTAATTTCCGTTCATTGTGTCCCTAAGAAGGGAGGTATTACTGTTGTTCCTAATGATAAGAATGAATTGATTCCATAAAGAATTGTTACAGGTTATAGAATGGTAATTGATTTTCGCAAATTAAATAAAGCTACTAAAATAGATCATTACCCTCTACCTTTTATTGATCAAATACTAGAAAGACTATCCAAACATACACATGCTTTCTAGATGGTTATTCTGGTTTCTCTCAAATACCTGTTCAAAAGATGATCAAGAAAAGACCACTTTTACTTGCCCTTTCGGTACCTTTGCTTATAGACGTATGCCTTTTGGTTTATCCAATGCACCTGCTACCTTTCAAAGATGTATGACTGCTATATTCTCTGACTTTTGTGAAAAGATTGTTGAGGTTTTCATGCATGATTTCTCTATTTACGGAACTTCTTTTGATGATTGCTTAAGCAACCTTGATCGAGTTTTGCAGAGATGTGAAGAAACTAATCTGGTCTTGAATTGGAGAAGTGCCACTTTATGGTTAATGAAGGTATTGTCTTGGGGCATAAACTTTCTGTAAGAGGTATTGAAGTTGATAAAGCTAAAGTAGATGCTATTGAAAAGATGTCGTGTCCTAAATATATCAAAGCACTAGTAGAAAACAGGGCTTTGGTTCAGGCTAGATAAGCCCATTAGTCTCGGTTTAGTCATGAACTGGGACCCATGGGGGCATTGGTCCCAGTTCGTGAGGCCAGGGGGCCTGCCGGGCCTCGTGGGGGCATTGGTCCCGGTTCGTCTGGCCCCTTTGGTCTCGGTTGGTGGGACGAACCGGGACCAATGGGCCTCGCTTCTGGCCCACCACCATTGGTCTCGGTTGGTGGCTTGAACCGGGACCAAAGGCTGCCCTTTAGTCCCGGTTCAAGCCACGAACCGGGACCAATGATGTGCCTACATATACCCCCTTGCCGGCGAGCAGAGCACTCCACACTGCTCTATTTTTTCTGGCCGGCGAGGGGAGGGATTTGTGGTGCTCTAGCTCACCTCCTATGCACATGAGGTGTTCGATGGAATGCCCGAGCCACACTACTTAAGCTTTCTCCTCTCCAAGCTCGACATCCAAGATCCATTTTCCTCAATATTTGTCTAGGTTTAGCGGTCCGTCATGTCCCGTCCCTGTCTTCACCGCCGTTGATCGCCCACACCGATCTCGTCGCCGGCACCACCATGGTGAGCCTCTTGTTCTTATCTTCTTTCTGAAAGGAATTTTTTTACTTGTATGTTTAGATAGATACTTGTATCATTTTCTTACTTTTATTATTGCTTCCTATTATATAGTGCGATGGTTTTGGTATCCGCCCCGTCGGCCCTCGTCCTGTCTATGATTTGGATGTGGTATATATTATCTTTTATAACTATTTGGTTCATTTATTGTTTATGACAATTATGCCGACCAACTTGACAAAGATTTTATTTATCTAGGAGGTATGTGAACCCGAAATTCCAACCGACCCTATTGTCGAGAGGTTAAATTTAGTTGAAGAAGAAAGCAATTTCTTAAAGGAAAAAATAAAAAAAATGAGGAGGAGAAGATGATATTGGAGTTGCATGTTGCAGATGTCGTCAATGATCACAAGATCAAGATGGATGCAATGCGCTTGAAGATTAGAAAGATTAGAAAATATGCCATTCATACCGAGGCTTGGTATCATTATGTAGTTGGATCAATTGTTACCTTGGTTGCGATTATGATCACATTTGTTTTTGCATTGAAATGTCTTACATAGTTTCAATGTATGGTTTAATTAATTAGAGGCCCTGGAGAGCTATATGTTGTTCAATGACAACTATGTATGTACATTGGTTTTAATGTGATGATGAACTTCTATTAATTTGATCACTTAATTATCTATTCATGATGTTCTATAATGGTTTTTGACACACTTAATTATATATAATGCATGCAGATGAACCGGCAATGGATGTACGGTGACAGACACACCTCCGAGTATATTAAGGGCGTGCGTAATTTTCTCGAAGTGGCTGGGGCAAACAAGAAGAATGGTTTTATGTGTTGTCCATGCCCTATATGTGGGAATACGAAGTCTTACTCTGACTCAAAAACCATTCACACCCACCTGCTTTATAAGGGTTTCATGCCACACTATAATGTTTGGACCAAGCATGAAGAAATAGGGGTTATGATGGAAGACAACGAAGAAGAAGAGGATGATGACAACTATGTGCCCCCTGAATACGGTGATGCTGCAACGGGGGAAGCTGTTGAATATCAAGAGGAACCAGACGATGTGCCTGATGATGATCTCCGCTGGGTCATTGTTGATGCAAGGAGATAGTGTGAAAGTCAAAAGGAGAAGTTGAAGTTCGATCGCATGTTAGAGGATCACAAAAATGGTTTGTACCCTAATTGCGAAGATGGCAACACAAAGGTCGGTACCGTACTGGAATTGCTATAGTGGAAGGCAGAGAACAGTGTGCCTGACAAAGGATTTGAGAAGCTACTGAAAATATTGAAGAAGAAGCTTCCAAAGGATAACAAATTGCCCGACAGTACATATGCAGCAAAGAAGGTTGTATGCCCTCTAGGATTGGAGGTGCAGAAGATACATGCATGCCCTAATGACTGCATCATGTACCGTGGTACATATGAGGATTTGAACGCATGCCTGGTATGTGGTGCATTGCGGTATAAGATCAGGCGAGATGACCCTGGTGATGTTGATGGCGAGTGCCCCCGGAAGAGGGTTCCTGCCAAGGTGATGTGGTATGCTCCTATAATACCACGGTTGAAACGCCTGTTCAGAAACAAAGAGCATGCCAAGTTGATGCGATGGCACAGAGAGGATCGTAAGAAAGACGGGAAGTTGAGAGAACCCACTGACGGGTTGCAGTAGAGAAAAATCGAGAGAACATACTGGGAGGAGTTTGTAGGTGACGCAAGGAACGTATGGTTTTGTTTAAGCGCGGATGGCATTAAACCTTTTGGGGAGCAGAGCAGCAATCACAGCACCTGGCCCATGACTCTATGTATCTATAACCTTCCTCCTTGGCTCTACATGAAGCGGAAGTTCATTATGATGCCAGTTCTCATCCAAGGCCCTAAACAACCCGGCAACGACATTGATGTGTACCTAAGGCCATTAGTTGAAGAACTTTTACAACTTTGGATTGGAAATGGTGTACGTGCGAGGGATGAGCACAAACAGGAGGAATTTGACCTGCATGCGTTGCTGTTTGTCACCATCAATGATTGGCCTGCTCTCAGTAACCTTTTAGCACAGACAAACAAGGGATACCACGCATGCACGCACTATTCAGATGACACCGAAAGTATATACCTGGACAAATGTAGGAAGAATGTGTACCTGGGGCATCGTCGATTCCTTCCGACCAACCATCAATGTCGAAAGAAAGGCGAGGCAGATCATCGAAAGAAGCCCGCCATGCATACCGGTGATCACGTACTTGCTATGGTCAATGATTTAAAAGTAATCTTCGAAAAGGGTCTCGGCATACTATCTGTTCCGAATGACGCCGAGGGACATGCACCCATGTGGAAGAAGAAATCTATATTTTGGAACCTACCCTACTGAAAAGACCTAGATGTCCGCTCTTCAATTGACGTGATGCACGTGACGAAGAACCTTTGCGTGAACCTGCTAGGGTTCTTGGGCATGTATGGGAAGACAAATGATACGCCGGAGGCATGGGAGGACCTGCAACGTTTGCACGAAAAAGACGACATGCCTCCAAAGCAGTATGAAGGTCCTGCCAGCTACGCTCTTACCAAAGAAGAGAAGGAAATCTTCTTTGAATGCCTTCTCAGTATGAAGGTCCTGTCTGGCTACTCGTCGAATATAGAGGGAATAATAAATATGGCAGAGAAAAAGTTTCGGAACCTAAAGTCTCATGACTGCCACGTGATTATGACGCAACTACTTCCGGTTGCATTGAGGGGGCTTCTACCAGAAAATGTTTGATTAGCCATTGTGAAGCTATGTTCATTCCTCAATGCAATCTCTCAGAAGGTGATCGATCCAGAAATCCTACCCTCGTCCTAGTTCATCTAGTCGACGAGATTGTCGTTCTGGGCCCTATATTTCTACACAATATGTTCACCTTTGAGAGGTTCATGGGAGTCCTAAAGAAATATGTCCGTAACCGCGCTAGGCCAGAAGGAAGCATCTCCATGGGCCATCAAACAGAGGATGTCATTGGGTTTTGTGTTGACTTCATTCTTGACCTTAAGAAGGTAGGTCTCCCTCAATCGCGGTATGAGGGGAGACTGGGTGGAAAAGGCATGCTAGGAGGGGACTCAATAATATGTAGGGATGGGCATTCTTGGTCTACACGGTTCTATGGAATTCTACCTTGGTGACCCCGTATGTCGATGAACACAAGAACATTCTGCGCTCCAAACACCCGGACCAGTGTGATGACTGGATTACATGTGAACACATCAGGAGTTTCGGCAGTTGGTTCCAAACACGTCTCAGGTATGACAACACTGTTTCTGATGACCTGTACTCATTGGCGAGGGAACCATCTTCGACTGTAATGACTTACAAAGGGTACGAGATAAATGGGAATACATTTTACACGATCGCCCAAGATCAAAAGAGCACCAACCAAAACAGTGGTGTCCGCTTTGATGCAGCAACCAAGAGGGGAAAGGAAACATATTATGGTTACATAGTGGACATATGGGAACTTGACTATGGATATGATATTAAAGTCCCTTTGTTTAAGTGCAAATGGTTCAATCTGTCACGAGGCGGGGTACAAGTAGACCCACAGTACGGAATGACAACAGTGGATCTGAACAGTTTAGGGTACACAGACAAACCATTCGTCCTAGCCAATGATGTGGCACATATTTTCTATGTGAAGGACATGTCTACCAAACCTAGAAAAAGAAAAGATAAGGAAGCGGATACATCATACGATGAGCCAAAGTGCCTCATAGTTCTTTCAGGAAAAAGAGACATCGTGGGATTGGAGGGCAAGACAGACATGTCTGAAGATTATGAAAAGTTTCATGAAATTCCTCCCTTCAAAGTCAAGGCTGACCCAAGCACCCTATTAAACGATGAATATTATCCATGGTTACAGCGCAATAAGCAAAGGACACAAGCGAAGAAAAAGCAAAGACTTTCTATCAACAACTATTATGATGATGCCTTTGATCTAGAATATCACTGCAGTTACATGTTAACAAATGAAATCCCTTTGTAACAGATGAGTTTTCGTCCAAAACCCTGATACTTCCAAAGAGATTGTCTCTTTTGTACACGAAGTGCATCCAGTTTTTGTTGTAACCCTCTCAACTTTTTAGCACATGCTATGTGGGTGAAATGATGATACCATGCCAACTTTCAACCTTTTCAAAGTTCATTTGTAGTGCTTTTCAATTTAATGGTCATTTAGCTCAAAAAAATTCAGTACATGCATGAAAAATACCAAATGAAGTCATAGAGGGTTGAAAATTGATGATGTGTCTTTGAATGGTGCATTTTGAACACACAAAAGTCTGGAGTTCAAATAAGTTCAAAAAAATGGAATCCCTTTGTAACAGATGAATTTCCGTCCGAAACCCTGATACTTCAAAAGAGATTTTCCATTTTGCACACGAAGTGCATCCCATTTTTGTCGTAACCCTCTCAACTTTTTAGCACATGCTATGTGGGTGAAATGATGATACCATGCCAACTTTCAACCTTTTCAGAGTTCATTTGTAGTGCTTTTCAGTTTCAGGGTCATTTAGCTCAAATAATGAACTAATAGCAAAAAGAATGAACTAAAAATAATCAACTAACATATTCTGTTGTGATCAACTCAAAACTATAATATCCTTCAATAGCAAAAAGAATCAACTAAAAAGCTTTTATAAAAATCCAATAGCAAAAGGAATCAACTGAAAAAACTTTTATAAACCTCTAGTATTATTGAAACTAAAATTATATAAAATTTATGCAACCAAAATTATCAAAGTATTTTCTGTTCAAAACATTAAAAGCAAAAAGAATTTTCATAAAGAATTTTTTTGTTAGAAACTTTAATAGCAAAAAGAATTATCATAAAGAATTTTTGTGTTAGAAACTGAAATATAAAAAATCTGTTTTTGAATATAATGATAAAACACTGTAATATTAAATAGCAGGAAAAAGAATCACTCAAAAATCTATTTTTATAGTAAAGTTATTCAAAAACTAGTGATTCACACAAATTAAAAAAAAACAAATTTAAACTATTCAAATTGGAAAACAAATGGCACTAACAGAAAGTTTATAATTTTTATTACCTAAAAGCAAAAGGAACTAAAAAATAAAGCAAAAAACAAAAAAAATGCAAAAAATAAAAAAAACTGGAAAAAATAAAAAAATCCACCTACTGGGCCACCACGGCCTGAATACGACTAAAAATCCAACCATGGGCCAGGATTCACGCCCGCAGAAGGCCCAGTAGGCCCATCAGGCATGCAGTGACAAATTAGGCCCGTAAGCCTGCAATGGAGAGGGGCTCGAGAGGGGTGCGGCAGTGGGGCTTATAAACCACTACGCGCCCCTCTCAACTAGCGAGGTGGGACTAAAGGTTTTGGCCACGGGCAGCAGGAGGCCTTTGGTCCTGGTTGGTGGCACCAACCGGTACCAAAGGGGGGTACCCCCTTTGGTACCGGTTGGTGCCACCAACCAGGACCAAAGGCCTCTGTTTCCCGCCCTTTGGGCTGCTGAAAAGAGGCCTTTGGTCCGGGTTGATGGCACCAACCAGTAATAAAGGGGGGCATTGGTACTGGTTTGTGCCACAAACTGGTACCAATGCCCAGGGTATATAAGAAAACACTTGTGAAAATTTTGTTTTAGTTCTTCTTCCCGCCCCGACGACGCCGCCAGGCTGCCCCTCTGCCCCGACGACGCCGCTCCCCTGCCTCCGACGCCCTCATCACCGCGCGCGCCCCTGCCATGACGCCGTTGCCGCGTGCGCCCCTGCCCTGATGCCCTCGCCGTGCTGCCCCTACCCTGACGTCGTCGCCGCGCCGCCCCAGCCACGACACCGTCGCCACGCTACCCCTGCCCCGACGCAGTCGCCGCCCCGGTCTGCGTTGCCCCGCGCTAGGTCCAGCCGACCCCTCCATATATGCATTTTTTTCATATATGTTGATGATGATATATATGATGATGTTTTTTCATATATGTATTAATTTTTTTATTTAAGTAGTTAGTAGGTATCGATTTTAGGTTAGTGCATTTTATCACTAATTTTAGGTTAGTTGATCGATTTAGTGCATTTTAGGTTCGATGATGTATGATGATGTAATTTTGTCGATATATATACCCCCTCCCCGATAACTTTGACATGAGGGGAGTCGATATACCCCCTCATACCCCCTCCCCGATAACATTTTTTTTTCTATATATATGTCGTCGTTGTCGATATACCACCTCCCCGATAACTTCGACATGAGGGGGGTTGATATACCCCCTCCCCGATAACATTTTTTTCTATGTATATCTCGTCGTTGTCGATATACCCCCTCCCCGATAACTTCGACATGAGGAGAAGAAGAAGGAGAAGAAGAGCAGAGGAAGAAGAGGAGAAAAAAAAAGAAGAGGAAGAAAAAAAAGAGTAAATTCTATTTTTTTTTCTTCTTCTCCTCTATTCCTTCTTCTTCTCCTCTTTTTTCTTCTATTTTTTTCTTCTTCTACTTTATTTTTTCTTCTTCTCCTCTATTTTTTCTTCTTCCTCCTCTTCTTATTTTTTTATCGGGAATGAGGGTTTCGGGAACTAGGGTGTCGGAAACTAGGGTAGAGGGTCGAGGGTCGCTGAGGGGTCGAGGGTCATCGAGGGGTCGAGGGTCGAGGGTCGTCGAGGGGTCGAGGGTCGTCGAGGGTTGAGGGTCGATGGTCGTCGAGAGTCGAGGGTCGAGTGTCGAGGGCTCGAGGGTCTAGGGTCGTCGAGGGGTCGAGGGGTCGAGGGTCGAGGATTGCCGAGGGTCGAGGGTCTCCGTTTAACAAGAATGCCCCCATTATGGATGTGCACAAGTTGATCCATTCTTTTTATGATCTCATCCATGGCTACATCATTTGCTGGAAATAACAGGCGTATGACGCTACAAAACTCTTCAAAGTTGTTTTGAAACGGATTCCCGGATAGGATGATTAGCCCTTTGGTACGGATTTCAGCAAAGGCCTTCCAAATAGCGCTATTTGGAAGGCTCTTGCTGAACTTCCTACCCAAAAGTGAATTATCCTATCCGGGACTCCATTCCGAAACAATTCTGGAGAGCTTTGTACTGTTATGCGCCTGTTACTTTCGGCAAATGACGAAGCAATGGTTTTCTTGAGATCAGAAAAAATATGGGCCATTTTCTACACATCTAGAATGGCACCATCTTGTTAAATCCCTTATAGGTTAAGAGAATCCGAGCAGTCGAGGATCGGAACTAGCTAGGGTAGGGGGTCAAGGGTCACCGAGGGGATGAGGGTCGAGGGTTGAGGATCGCCGAGGGGTCTATGTTTGCCACTATTAATTATCCATCTCTCATGTTTGTATATTAATTGCCATGTTGTAATATTTGCAGAAACTATGGATCAACAAAGACACTTTGAACAAGAAGAGATATTGGGGGACATAATCCGCGACGGAGGTGATGTCTTGTTGTTTCTCAATGACCTCGAAGAAGGTCTGGAAGGAGAGGAAGCAGGCTACGGTGATCAAACAATGAACGAGCAAATTCATGATCGTGATGATGGCTCCGGCGACCGTGATGGCGGCTCCGGTGACCGAACAGAGTCGGGATCAGCTGTTGCAAAGTCCGGCGAGGTATGTATATATTAATTAGGATTGTGCTGACTAGTTAATTGATGCATTAATTGTTTTGGTATGTACATATATTAACTCTTCTTTCTTCTTTTATAGCCCTCCGGATCAAGCAAAACTTCGGTAACGAAACGAGGCCCGAAGAAAAAGTTGCGCCCAGATGAAAGGTTCATGATCACAGAAATCGTGCGCGATGGCCAACCGATTAAACCCCTCCGGACCAAGGAAGCATTTTCTGCTCAGTGCGGGGTTCTTGTTAGGGACATGATCCCGATCAGCATCGAGCAATGGAATCAGCCTAAGAAGGAAGAGCTTCAAGTTTCTTTTGTCAAAGATAGATAGAAAGCTGATCTTTGGACCGCGCTGAAGGTAAATTTACCCTACTAGAAGAGGAGGATCCAGAGAAGCTAGTTATAGAGCCATTGATCAAGTCTCATGCTCTCAAGAAGATGGCAGGTCTATTCAGGAGGTGGAAGAATGAGTTGAAATCAACGTATGTCGATCAAGACAAGACTCTAGAATTCACCGGCCGATTTGAGAAGATAAGAAATCACTGGCCCTCATTTGTGACCCACAAGACATCGGAGAGGAGTAAGAAGATGTCAGCGATTAACAAGATAAATGCTGCTAAGAAGGAGCATCACAATCACACGGGGTCAGGTGGCTACCTCAAAGCCCGGCCGTTGTGGGACAAGGCTGAGCAGGAACTGATTGCTAAAGGGGTCAAACCAAAGACATTGCACTGGCCAGACCGTTCAAGGACTTGGTTCTTCGGGGTTGGGGGAACTTTGGACCTTGAAATAGGGAAGTGCTATTGGACGGACTAGCAACTTGCAGCACCCATCACGAAGCTTCAGAAAGCAACCAAGGAAGTGCAGGAAGGGATGTTCGTTCCCGACAGAGAGAGCGACGAGCTCACAAGGGCCCTCGGGAATCCCGAGCACCCTGGACAAACACGAGTCACGCCCGGCTCCGTTGCGTGGAAGGTTGGGTTTCCCGACGTAGGCGGTTACAAAACCGAAGAGAGGAGGAGGAAAGTGGAGCAGAGTGAACTGCAGCAGCTTAAGGCAAGGGTACGAAAGCTAGAGGAACGACAAGATGTTGGGAACCAGCTGCGAGATCCTGCCCAAGAAGCTACCCCAGAAGCTACCCCGCCATCTCAGTGGAGAAGCAGTGTGGCTTCCACCGAGCTCGTTCAGCAGCCTGACTTGATGGGTCCTATCTACCCCGTGGATTTTATCACGGATTCACACCAGTGCCACCTTATGACGCAATGGCTTCAGCTCAAAGTCAAGGCGGCTGTCGGCTCTGTGTACCCTCCTTCACCCGGAGCAACTTTTCACTGTCGTCCGATTCCACAAGGCTATGCTGTTGTGATGGTGGAAGAAATAACGGAGGGATTTGAGGAGCTCTAGCTTGAGCATTCTACAGGTGATGGGGAGACTCAGCTTGGTCCTGCTATGAAGACTCCGTGTCTATGGTGGAAGGAGCACATCAACCTTCTGAACTTCACAGCTCCGGCGAGTCAGCTGGGCACTCTGCCTCCTCCGCCTCCTCCTCCTCCTCCGGCGAGTGATCAGAGAACTCCGCCTCCTGCTCCGGCGCGTGAGGGCGGCAGTACTCCGCCTCCTTCTCCGCCTGCTCCGGCGCGTCTGAGCAGCCCGTCTCCTCCTTCGCCGCCTCGTAAGCGACGGTGGAACACAGACGCCGCCGCTCCGGCGTGTCGTAGCAGTCCGCCTCCGGCTGCTCCGCCTCTTAAGCAACAAAAGAAGATAGCCGCATCCGCTCCAGCTACTCTGGCGTCTAGCAGTACAGCCAAAGGCGGGAGGCAATACAGATTCGGTCCATCGTCTCTCAAGCCTCTAGAGAAGTTACCATATGAGAGGAGCGATGAGGAAAACCAGAAGATCTATGAAGGCCAAGTGAATGACTTCTTTGAATCGATAAAAGCTAAGAAACATCCACCTCCGGTGGAGAAGATAGATCGGGTGAAAGCGAAGCGCACTTTGGATGCCCTGCAGCGACCACCACCGCCTCCGCGCAATCCAACTATGACTGCATCATTGAAAGGACATATAAGGAAGTGGAGTGGTTGGGAAGTACTTGCACTGATCAAAGGCTAGCAGAACGAACAAAAGGGGAAAAATTCCCCAGCTTGGCGAACAAGCGAAGCAATCGTGCCCCCCGCTCAATGTGTCTAGCGATATCGTCGCTAATCTTCCGGGGATGCTGCCCGGCACCAATCCTGGAGATTACATGCCCGGCAATGCACTTTGAAACAATGGAGGTGGACACATTAAGATTCCGGCACGGGAAGCCTCTCGTCAAACCTGGTACTCCTCTAACAACGATGATGCGAAGATTCCATGATTGGTACATGGACATCTACAAGAAGTCTGGGATGATACTTTGACGGTGAGAGTTAAAGAGGAGCACGACCTCGTTGGAATTGATCTGTTGTTTGTTCCATATGAGGAGTTCTTCCAGTTTTTCAATCAAAAGGCCCTCGATAAAACAATCATCACTTGCTACTGTCTATAAGTACTACTTCTTTGTAATTAATTAAGTCTCTATATATAGCTCAGCTCCTTCATTGCATGTATATATAATTATCCTCACTATATTATGCGGATTGAAGATCGCCGAATTGAAGAAAAGACAAATAGGTGATATTGGGTTCATTAACACAAATCTCATGGATGAATGGAATGTTAAACATGATCCCAAAGAAACCGAGGCCAACTTTCTATGATCGTTACTTTGGAATCAAAACAAAGATACAATACTCTTTCCTTACGAATATAGGTGAGTGTTACTGTCTTGTGCATATTCAGTTTCCCTTATTACTCGAGGTTATAGTAATGTAATTGATGAGTTATGCATGTGTGCGCATCTTCCACTTTATTCTGCTAGAGATTAAACTTGAGCAGGGACTAGTAACCGTCATAGACTCGAAACAAAAAAATCTGGAGGAGTATGCGACCATGACTACAATGCCCGAGAAGTAAGTTCAATCAATCACTATCGCACCATATCGGCAACTTTGTTCATTTCCTGATATCAAGTAATTGGTCTCTTTGTCTGGCAAGGTTTGGAAAAAGTTCACCGCACAAGCTCCGGGACTGCCAGCGCATCTGCGATTTAACCACCCGAAAGTAAATACTAGCTACTAGCTAGGTCCGCGCATATCCCATTGATTCTAGCTAGTTTCATCAATACCATTTAGCATGCTTGCTTATCAGTTTTATTGACCTCCATTTCTTGTAAAGTGGTCGTGGCAGGAACCTGGGAATGATTTCTGTGGATACTACATTTGCAAGTTCATCCGCCACACAACCTGTGAGTGGGGCTACTCTAAACAACAATATGAATTGCGTAAGCAATAATATTCACAATTCTATTTTATTACCATCATTTGTGTTGAGTTTCATTCATATATATGTATTGGCCCCCTTATTCAAATTAGATGTTTCAGATGCGGGATGAACTCCTACCACAAGATCGCATAAGAGCAATTCAAGAGGAATTGGCGGGATTCTTTCTTGACCATGTCATCGACAAACACGGAGAATTCCATGTGGAAGTTGAGTTTAGATGTTAGGAGATTTTGTAAGAGATCTTATATATAGTAAGAAGTAGCGTCGGATAGATATACAAAAACTTGTTGTTCGACCAATCTATCGGAGAAGGAGAGGTCAAACACTTCTCTCTGTGTATATGTTCATGACGATCTTCTGTACTTAATAGTTTTCTTCATTTGCTTACTAGCTAGCTAGCATGTCGAGTCCTCTCTATACGTATAGTACGTAGCGTCGACCAAGCACGGAGATAAGAGAGGACACTTCTCTCTATTAGCTAGCTAACACAATATATGAAACCCCTAAATTAACCCTACAAAACCCCCAAAACCCCCAACCCCCCCCCCCCCCCCATTCAGAAAAAACAAAAACCCCAGCCCCTGAACTGCTGATGCGTGGAAGCCTTTTGGTCCCGGTTGGTGGCACCAACCGAGACAAAAGGCCCTCCTTCCTGGGCAAGCGGCAGCAGCCACGTGGAGCCCCATTTGTCCCGGTTCCTGGGTGAACTGGGACTAAAGGTATTGGGCTTTAGTACCGACCCTTTAGTCCCGGTTCGGCAACCTGGACAAATGGGCCTCATGAACCGGGACAAATGGGCCTTTTTCTACTAGTGAAGGTATAAGAAGTTTCCTTGGTCATGTTGGTTTCTATAGGAGGTTTAGTAAAGACTTCTCTAAAATTTCTAGGCCTCTCACTAATCTCTTGCAAAAATATGTTCCTTTTGTTTTTGATGATGATTGTGTAGAAGCATTTAAAATACTTAAGAAAGCCTTGATTTCTGCATCTACTGTTCAGCCACCTGATTGGAATTTACCCTTTGAAATTATGTGTGATGCTAGTGATTATGCTATTGGTGTTGTTCTAGGACAAAGAGTTGATAAGAAATTGAATGTTATTCATTATGCTAGTAAAACTCTAGACAGTGCCCAAAGAAATTATGCTACTACTGAAAAGATATTTTTAGCGGTTGTTTTTGCTTGTGATAAGTTCAGATCTTATATTGTTGATTCCAAAGTAACTATTCACACTGATCATGTTGCTATTAAATATATTATGGAAAATAAAGATGCTAAACCTAGACTTATTAGATGGGTTCTCGTGTTACAAGAATTTGATTTTCATATTATTGATAGAAAGGGAGCTTAGAACCTCGTTGCAGACAACTTGTCTAGGTTAGAAATTGTTCTTGATGACCCACTGCCTATTGATGATAGCTTTCCTGATGAACAATTAGCTGTCATAAATGCTCCTTGTAATTCTCCATGGTATGTTGATTATGCTAATTACATTGTTGCTAAATTTATACCACCTAGTTTCACATACCAACAAAAAAAGTTTTTCTATGATTTAAGACATTACCTTTGGGATGACCCACACCTTTATAAAGAAGGAGTAGATGGTGTTATTAGAAATTGTGTACCTAAGCATGAACAGGAACAGATCCTACACAAGTGCCACTCCGAGTCTTACGGAGGACACATGCTGGAGATAGAACTGCACACAAGTTATTGCAATCCGGTTTTTATTGGCCGACTCTCTTCAAGGATGCTCGTAAGTTTGTCTTGTCTTGTGTTGAATGCCAAAGATTAGGTAATATTAGTAGACATCAGGAAATGCCTATGAATTATTCACTTGTTATTGAACCATTTGATATTTGGGTCTTTGATTATATGGGACCTTTTCCTTCCTCTAATGGGTATACACATATTCTACTTGATGTTGATTATGTTACTAAGTGGGTAGAAGATATTCCAACTAGTAGTGTTGATCATAACACCTCTATTAAGATGCTTAAAGAAGTTATTTTCCGAGGTTTGGAGTCCCTAGATATTTAATGACTGATGGTGGTTCACATTTTATTCATGGTGCTTTCCGTAAAATGCTTGCTAAGTATGATCTTAACCATATAATTGCATCTCCATATCATCCTCAGTCTAGTGGTCAAGTAGAATTGAGTAATAGAGAGATTAAATTGATTTTGCAAAAGACTGTTAATAGATTAGAAAGAATTGGTCCAAGAAACTTGATGATGCATTATGGGCTTATAGAACTGCTTATAAAAATCCTATGGGTATGTCTCCGTATAAAATGGTTTATGGAAAGGCTTATCACTTACCTCTCAAACTAGAACATAAGGCATATTGGGCTATTAAAGAGCTCAATTATGATTTCAAACTTGCCGGTGAGAAGAGGTTATTTGACATTAGCTCGCTTGATGAATAGAGAACCCAAGCCTATGAGAATGCCAAGTTGTTTAAAGAAAAAGTTAAAATATGGCATGGCAAGAGGATACAAAAGCATGAATTTAATGTAGGTGATCGTGTTTTGCTATACAATTCTCGTTTAAGATTTTTTACAGGAAAACTTCTCTCTAAATGGGAAGGTCCTTACATTATCGAGGAGGTCTATCGTTCCGGTGCCATAAAAATCAACAACGCCGAAGGCACAAATCCGAAGGTGGTAACGATCAAAGAATCAAACATTATATCTCAGGTAATCCCATAAATGTTGAGACCAATATGATTGACACCGTAACACCGAAGGAGTACATAAGGGACACTTTCCAGAACGATTCATACTCCGGAAAGGAATAGGTATGTGGTACGGTAAGTAAACAAACTCCAAAACTATTCTAATAGCAATTTTTCTCCATTTTGGAATATTTAAAAAATTAGGAAATTAGAAGTAGTCCGAAAGAGACACGAGGAGACCACAAGGGTGGAGGGAGCGCCCTACCCCCTGGGCGTGCCCCCTACCTTGTGGACACCTCGTGTGCCCCCCGGACTCCATTTTCTTGCACAATACTTATTTTGGTCAGTAAAAATTCATTATATAATCTCCTGAAGGTTTTGGCCACCGTACCATGACAAAATCCTCTGTTTTTATTTTGAGTTGTTAAAGCAGCAAATTTAGAGCAAGATGTCTTCTCAAGAGTCGGTCGGGGAGTGTCGGTTATCTCACCTGACACCGAGCCCGAGAGCATACAGCGAAGCTGACCACTTCGGGCAATCAATGGAGGAAGAGATGGAGGCTGACTTGAAAAGGGTGGATGCCATGGAGGAGGATCAAGAAGTTACCTCTTGTCTTTGAACTAGATTCATGCTGGAGGTACTTCAGAGCTCAGCAATACCAAATTCGATAATTCCTCCCAATGCTAGATTTCTCTCTTATGAAAATATGAAAAAGAGTGTTGCTTTTTCTCCCGTAGCTATGAAACATCTATGGGTGGATGGAGCTTTAGCCATCATGGGTAAACTCCGCAAGGAAGTAATGGATCTTAAGCAGAAAATTAATAAGCTCGAGGAAGAGAATCTCATCCTAAGGGGCATCATCGCCAAGAATATCACATCACCACCTCCGAAGAAAGAGACATAAATACATGGGTATGGGCACTCCCCTTGGCAACTGCCAAGCTTGGGGTAGGTGCCCCGGTATCATATCACCATCACACCTCTATCTTTATCATTTTTATTAGTTCGATCATTTTGGTTATATCTTGATCTAGTAGAATAAAGTTTTAGTATGATCTAGCTTTGAGTTTTGTTTTGATCTTTATCTATGTAATCGAGTCCATGAGTTATATATAACAAAGAGTAGTTTTGAGTTGAGGGCTTTGCTATCTTGCTATGGTATTGAGGGAATTAAAGAAAGAATAAAAAGAAATAAAAAGATCATATATTGATCTTATGGAGAGTAATGACTTCACATATAAAGAGTATGATGAATAAAAGTTGCTGAGAGTTGACAAACATAGTTTTGGTCATTGTTGCAATTAATAGGAAGTAATAAAAGAAAGAGACGTTTCACATATAAATATACTATCTTGGACATCTTTTGTGATTGAGAGTACTCACTAAAATATGACATGCTAAAAAGTTGATGTTGGACAAGGAAGACAACATAATGAGTTATGTTTTCTTATATCTGAATAGAAGTTATATTGTCATGGATCATCCAACATGTTGAGCTTGCCTCTCCCTCTCATGCGAGCCAAATTCTTTGCACCAAGTAGATATACTACTTGTGCTTCCAAACATCCCTAAACCCAGTTTTGCCACGAGAGTCCACCATACCTACCTATGAATAGAGTAAGATCATTCAAGTAAGTTGTCATCGGTGCAAGCAATAAAAATTACTCTCTAAATATGTATGATCTATTAGTGTGAAGAAAATAAGCTTTATACGAACTTGTGATATGGAAGAAATAAAAGTGACAGACTGCATAATAAAGTTATTTATCGCAAGCGGCAATATAAAGTGACGTTCTTTTGCATTAAGATTTTGTGCATCCAACCATAAAAGCGCATGACAACCTCTGCTTCCCTCTACGAAGAGTCTATATTTTATTTTTACCTTCTACCCTTATACAAGAGTCATGGTGATCTTCACCTTTCCTTTTTACACGTTTTCCTTTGGCAAGCACTATATGTTGGAGAGATCCGGATATATATATCCACTCAGATGTAGGTTTTCATAAAGTATTATTGTTGACATTACCCATGAGGTAAAATGTTGGGAGGCGAAACTATAAGTCCCTATCTTTCTCTGTGTCTGATTGAAACTTTGTACCCATAAGTATTGCGTGAGTGTTAGCAATTGTGAAAGACTAAATGATAGTTGAGTATGTGGACTTGCTGAAAAGCTCTTATATTGACTCTTTCCTATGTTATGATAAATTGTAATTGCTTCAATGACTGAGATCAAGGTTTGTTAGTTTTCAATGAAGTTTCTGATTCATACTTACCTTGTGAATGAATTGTTACTTTAACATGACAAATTATATGACAATATATGTTGCTATTCTAAAGATGATCATGATGCCCCCATGTCCGTATTTTATTTTATCGGCACCTCTATCTCAAAGCATGTGGACATATTTTTTGATTTTGGCTTTCGCTTGAGGACAAGCGAGGTCCAAGCTTGGGGGAGTTGATATGTCCATTTTGCATCATGCTTTTATATTGATATTTATTGCATTATGAGTTGTTATTACACGTTATATCACAATACTTATGTCTATTCTCTCTTATTTTATAAGGTTTACATGAAGAGGGAGAATGCCGACAACTAGAATTCTGGACCGGAAAAGGAGCAAATATTAGAGACCTATTCTGCACAACTCCAAAAGTCCTGAAACTTCACAGAGAATATTTTTGGAAAATATAAAAAATATTGGGCGAAGAAAACACCATAGGGGGCCACCTGCCATCCACAAGGATGGAGGGCGCACCCTCCGGTCTTGTGGGCCCCCTGGCAGGCCCCCGACGCCCATCTTCTGCTATATGGTGTGTTTTTACCTGGAAAAAAATAAGAAGGAAGCTTTCGGGATGAAGCGCCGCCTTCTCGAGGCAGAACCTGTGCAGAACCAATCTAGGGATCCGGCGAAGCTGTTCTGTCGGGGAAACATCCATCCCAGAGGGGGAAATCATCGCCATCGTCATCACCATCGATCCTCTCATCGAGAGGGGGTCAATCTCTATCAACATCTTCACCAGCACCATCTCCTCTCAAACCCTAGTTCATCTCTGGTATCCGATCATTGTCTCAAAACCTCAGATTGGTACCTATGGGATGCTAGTAGTGTTGATTACTCCTTGTAGTTGATGCTAGTTGGTTTATTCGGTGGAAGATCATATGTTCAGATCGTTAATGATAATTAATACTCTTCTGGTTATGAACATAAATATGCTTTGTGAGTAGTTACGTTTGTTCCTGAGGACATGAGAGAAGTCTTGTTATATCATGTCTAGTGGTGTTATGTGAACGTCGACTACATGAAACTTCACCATGATTTGGGCCTAAGGGAAGGCACTGGGATGTAATAAGTAGATGATGGGTTGCTAGAGTGATAGAAGCCTAAACCCTAGTTTATGCATTGCTTCGTAAGGGGCTGATTTGGATCCATATGTTTCATGCTATGGTTAGGTTTACCTTAATTCTTCTTTCGTAGTTGCGGATGCTTGCGAGAGGGGTTAATCATAAGTGAGAGGCTTGTCCAAGGAAGGGCAGCACCCAAGCACCGGTCCACCCACATATCAAGTTATCAAAGTAACGAACGCGAATCATATGAGCATGATGAAAACTAACTTGACAGTAATTCACATGTGTCCTCAGGAGCGCTTTGCTTTATATAAGAGTTCGTCCAGGCTTGTCCTTTGCTACCAAAAGGATTGGGCCACCTTGCTGCACCTTGTTTACTTTTGTTACTTGTTACCCGTTATGAATTATCTTATCACACAACTATCTGTTACCGATAATTTCAGTGCTTGCAGAGAATACCTTGCTGAAAATCGCTTGTCACTTCCTTCTGCTCCTCGTTGGGTTCGACACTCTTACTTATTGAAAGGACTATGGTAGATCCCCTAGACTTGTGGGTCATCACTACCACGATGAACTACCGCCCTACTACCGCTCATTTATAGAGCACTGTAAATAGGTGGAAGTCCTAGTAGTACTGTACTACAGCAGTACCGCTGGAGCAGTACTACCGTGCAGCAGAGCGGTACTACCGCTTATGTGCCTCAAGAAGTCCCAAGCACAAGGAGGACAAGCTCAATTGTCAGGAAATAAAGAGGGTGCAAAAAGAATGTGTACGTGTTGAGTCCACCCAAACCTTTATGAAGCGGACCCCCTCCTAATAGTACGGTGGTCCTGCAACTCAAATCTATCGAAAATGAAATGCAAGAAAAACACCGTCTTCGCAAAGTTCCGAGGGGCACGAATCGTCTTATGCCATATGATAGGTTCTCTGAAATGCTCAATGCACACGATTAATCCGTAAAAGTATTGTCATTAATCACCAAAACCACTAAGGGAGAAATATGCCCTAACAGTAGTACAAACTTGAATTCAGCTCACACATATATTCTAATTGTCCCCTTAAGCGTCGTACATGCTTGAGCTTCTCATGAGTTGCTCGATGATGATTTTGTCGATGCATTTGAACAAACTCATCAAGCGTGGGCGAATTCTGATTTGAAAGTTGGATAGGATCACCCATATTCTCAAATCTGCGACCTCCGACAACATACTCACATTCATCCTCCACGATCATGATGTGCATGATCACACAACATGTCATCACCTTCCATAAGGTTTTTGATCCCATATTTTTGTAGGTTCTTGAACAACTACAAAACAGACTTCTCTCCCGCAGGCACGCTGAACACTAAAAAAAGGGCATTGTCAACCCGCACGCCACTAGGCCCTAGTCTCCATGGTCTCGCACCGTCGGAATGGCCTTCGACGCTCGTCATCGTCGCCCTTCATCATCGTCGCACCTCGCCATCATTTTCTTGCACAAAAAAGCTTGTTGTAGCATTGCTTCCCGCCGGTCCCAGCAAAATGTTTTTTGCCCGACCGCAGCTTGCCGTCTCGCCGTTCCCATCAAATCGCAACAAACCGTTGTAGCTTTTGCAGACGTCGGTTGAAGCTTTCGCCACCCATAGTCATAGCTTTTGTGGTCGGCTGTCGCAACTTTCCTTGTTGCATGATGCCTCGTCAGCAAACCTTACAACTTCTCCATTGTCGCGTTGTAGCACCATGGCACCCGGTTCCAGCAATCAGCGCAATTGGTCCCAAAAAACCATGTCACCGGTCCCATCGTGTGGCATTCCGCTCCTAAACGAATGATGCCATCAACTCCAGCATACGGTGTCGTCAGTCGCAACATCGCCAAATGCCGGTCCCAGCAAACTATGTCACCGGTTCCAACATCTGGCGCGTCAGTTCCCAACAAACGATGCCGTCGGTTCCATCACCGGAGGCCGGTTCCAGCACCATCAGCAGCTCGTTCCAGCAAATGTCGTTCATGATAACTTGCAAAATACGACACACCGTTTTTTCTCCAAGGAATAAAAGAAGCGCCACTTGCTGGCATTTGTGCACACGGCTTAAAATGACACCAGACTTAATTGTATGTTTCTTTTAGCACGACTACAATATGCTTTGGCGAATGAACATATAGTGATCTAAAACACCTTATAAAAATTTACAGAGGGAGTATTTGTCAAAAAAGAAGAAGAAACATAATGAATATGAGAAGCTCCCGTATAGCTAAAAAAAGAAATACTCTATTCGTCCGAAAATGTAAGATCATTTAAAAAATGATCTTATATTTTATGACGGAGGGAGTACTATGTAGACAAATCACTAAGCTATATGGATTCAAGAAAACTAGAAAGCAAAACTTCCCTTGAAAAATGAAAAAAGGAAATAAAAGCATTAGCCAAAATATGATCACAATTATCAGAAAAGCCCCTGAGATTATCTGGAACGTAGCAGGCTACTAGTTTTTGTCCTTGAGTCTTTTCTTATGCAACACAACTCCAGACTTTGTTCACAGACACCCTTGGAACGTCACGAATTTGAAAAGCCCATACCCTTCCCTCCCCAAATCATCACACACGAAACCGAACGATCCGGCAGTTGACTCCTCCCCCAATCAGGCCAGCCGGACGCTCCACGCCGGCCGCGATGGGTTCCACAGCGACCGGACCCGAGCTCGCGGCGTCCCACGACGACGAGGAGGCGGCTCCCCTCGTCTCCGCCGCCGGCGACGGCCGCCGGGGCGCAGGCACAGCGTCGCAGACCCGCGACCTGCACCTCCTCAGCCTGGCTTTCTTCTTCGTCTTCCTCGCCTACCACGCCGCCCAGAACCTCCAGAGCACCGTCAACACGGTACGCATCCTCCCATCCCAAGAATTCCTTGAGCACGCGCGCGCGCACGCTCGGATGTGACCGTCGGTGGCGTGGGATATGACTGATTGGCGCCGGCCGCACGGGCTCTCGCACGCAGGACGGCAATTTGGGGTCGATATCGCTGGGCTTGCTGTACACGTCGTTCACGGCGTTCTCGGTCGTGGGTTCGCCGGTGGTGCGGGGGATGGGGTCCAGGCGCGCGCTCGTGCTCGGCACCTCCGGCTACCTCCTCTTCATCGCCGCCAACCTCGCCCCCTCCTGGTATGTACGCTACCACCAAGCCGCTAGCTCAGATTGCTTCTGCTGTAATTTCTCTGTCCTTGGTAGAGTATATTCTTGACGGTTCCGACATATCTCGAGCTTACTGAATCTGTGTGGCGAAGATTCATCCGAGTGACAGTGGGATTCATCCGAGCTTGGTAGAGTATGTGGCGAAGGTTCATCCGAGTAGTACAAAATAGGGGAACGCATTGGTGGTATAAAAAATGACAAATCTACTAACTTGCCAGCTCAGTATTTGCTTTCCACTATGTCGACGTCCCTTTCGTGCTTGCCGTGCAAGCAAAATGAAATGCGTGACCCTACGCCACGCCCCAATGTAGTTGCTTAAGAGCATCTCCAACAGCCGCGCAACGTGCGGCGCGCTAAAATACAGTTTAGCGCGTTGGAATTGTGAGTTTTTGCTCGCCGTGGTTCGCTGGCTCCAACGGTCGCTGCAAAATATAGCGCGTCGGAGCCGCTCCAGCAGGCGCTGCAAAAAAAAAAACGACGCTATACACTCTAAAAAAATAAAAAATCATAGGCATAGATTAATAAAATAGATAAAAAGGCGATACATAGATAGTTTGGATGATAGCATAGATAGGTAAAAAAAGACATTAGTCCAAGGTAAAAACTACGGTACAACTAGAAACTACTCCGAGTCGTCGTCCTCCTCCTCCTTGCTTGTGTCGTCCGACGTATCAAGAAACACGTCGTCGTTGTCAGAGAAGAATGATGCTTGTCCCAGATTGCACAGCGATATCGCCAGTGCCTTCCGACGACGCATGTCCACCCGTTCCGCGCGCCTCCTTTCCCCCCTCTCCGCCCAGAAGGCGTTCTCGTTGGCAACGTCCTCCGGGTGGCGTTGACGCCACTCCGCCATGGCTCGCTCGTCAAACTCGGCGATGAGGAGGCGGCGCTGCTGCCGACGGTGTTCCTCACGGTTGGCGTCAGTTACTATCTGCAGCGGAGGGGCGACTGCTTGTGGCTGCTCGGACGTCCAGACGTCCTGAAAGTTCATCCGCGCGCGAGGCCTCCGGAGGCGCCACGCCGCCGTGTCGTACGCACGGGCGGCCTCGTGCGCGGTCTCGAACGTCCTGAGAGCGAGTCGCGCGTCACCGGAGCGGATCTCCGCATAGAACGCGCCGGAAGGGTGGACGTGGACGCCGCGGTAGCCGGAGATGCTTCGGCGGCGCGGGGGCATGTCGGCGTCGGGGGAGAGAGCATCGGGAGCGGCGACGGGTGCGAGGAAGAAGAGGACGGCGGGCGGGAGGGAAGGGGAGAAGGGGGCAGTGGTGCTTGAGTGTGCGGTGAGAGCATCGGACCCGTGCGTTTTATAGAGCGCGTCGGACGCGGTGCGCTAAAATTAGCACGCGTCGGGCCGGTTTTTTCTGCGCGCGATTCTTTGCAGCGGGCTGAAATTTCCTGCGCGCGCTAAAAGAAAGGTTTCCCGCGCGCACGGCTGTTGAAGATGTTCTAATCTGATCCGCTCGCCAATTTCAATTTGTTCTGAATGGGAGTAAACAACTCAATTCTCACTGGAAAAAGATGTTTGATATGTGCGACAAAATGCCACCAAATACAAATATGAGGCGGGGCGAGCATCTGCCGTTTTTTTTTAAATAACCGCATATGGCTCCTAGGTGCATATGCACCCATTATCGAAATACACATTTCGAAAAATTGAAAAATTCGGAACAAAAATTCCACGTGTATATCCGGACATTTTATGTGCGTTCACAAGGTTTCGGTGAAAAACGACGTTTTTTGTGGCTTGTGTAAAAAAGATAAAGAAATGCCTCGTGAATAGTTAGAATGAAGCATCAGAAATTGTCTTTTTTACACAAGCCACAAAAACGTCGTTTCTCACTGAAACCTTGTGCATGCACATAAAATATCCGGATATACACGCGGGATTTTTGTTCCGAATTTTTTAACTTTTCAAAATGTGTATTTCGACAATGGGTACATATGCACCTAGGAGTCAAAGGCAATTACCGCATATATATTCATTAGATAAACATATTACAAAGAGTATACACGTGGTCATCATAAGAGACATATATAGGTGTCTTGCAATATTGCACCAAATACTTCGCAAGAAATAAAACTAGAATTTCACTTCCACTGAATCTTGTGCCACACCAAAAGGCCGTCCATCATCGTCCTCCTCCGCCACCGAGGCAATGTTGAAGAAAGAGAGGAATTGCCGTCATACCAAGATCTAGAGGAGCATCTTTGCATACAAGGATGTTTTTCGAGCTGATGAACGGGACCGCCGCAAGCGACGAGACCGAGGCTTTGTGGCACGTCAGCCGGGGTTCTTCCCCATGCCCGCTAGATCCCAGTGTCGTCAACTTCATTTGACGCGATCGGAGAAGAGGAACGCCGTTGCATGCCACCATCCACGCACCTCATTGCAAGACATCAAACACCACTACAATAGCCGACAACAACGCTACCCGGGAGAGTGAGGTGCGCCGACCATGAGACACAAATTTTATCGGATCTGAAGACCTGCAAAAAGACCGAGCCACCTGCTCCCTGGCGCTGCCCATTAGAACACCACCAAGACGGAGCAGAAGCAAATTATTTCGACACAGCCTCATCCTCACCGTTGATGTAGCACCCCTGAAAGCAAACTACGCCTATCCTATACCACTATCAAAGAGAAACTGCGAGGTCACCGCCCGCTCCCGCCGCTGGAGCGGCAGACGGAGACGGACGAGGACCCAACATCGCCAGTGTTGAGGAAGGTTGCAAAAAAGTCGCCTCCTGATCGCCTGTCTTGGGCGGTTCCAAGAGTGAATGAAGCGGTTTGTTCGTTTCCCTGCCACTTGTTGAGCAAACAGCGAGGTATACTTCTCCTCTTCATCTTTGGGAGCTCCACGCGATAGCCACGTCAACCCACCTTGCCCACACCCAGTGGCGAGTCCAGTAGTGAGGCTTAATAGGGCTTCAGCCTACCCTCCAAAAAAATGAAAATAAAAATAGTACTACTCTTCGTCACAACCCAGCAGCCCAATCTCGTGAACCCAGCCCACTGCACCATCAGCCCACAGGAATCTAGCGAACAAGCACATCGATCGGGTGGGCACGCATGCACGAGAGCACGCATGCACGAGAGCGAGACAACGCTCAGGCTCCACTACTCAGACCTATTCGGACAAAAGAATAAGGAGATAATGGTTTTTTTTCTTCACACAAATGTTTCGTTTTTTTCGCCGTTAACTTTGAGCCCACCCTTCATTTTTTTTCTGGATTCGCCACTGCCCACACCCACCTCTGCCCACGAGCAATGAGGGTTGACGGCCATTGTCGCCAACATTGCCGGTTAACGCCTTCCCACGACCATCCCTCTAAGTCAGTGGGTCATAGATTTTTTTTTTTGTGTGTGTGAACCCTTTTCCTATCTCTCTCCCTTCTCTCTTCCGTCCTGCTTGGCCCTTCTCCATGTAGATAGTCAACACTCGAAAAATGAGAGTTTGTACTTCACTCTTTTTTTTTAAAGAAAATCATGTACACCCAATTTTGGCTGGTAACATTTTGGCTCATTTCATATCGAGATGGACGCCGGATAACTAGCGCATATTTTCGGCTTGCACATGTCCGGTTGTAGTTGGAGCCTTGAGCAGAAAAGCTTCGTCGGCAGCAGCTGGTGCGCGGCTAGCGCCACTTTTTTAAGATCCGGTCAGATGTGCCACCTGACAAGTGGAACCGTTGGAGTAGGCATACGAGGATTACCCGAACAGCAACTGGATATATACGTAAATAGACAAAAGCTTTATGTCCATCGGCGGCAGCATTGGATACAAAGCAAGTTCCAACCACCGTCGCCGTCAGTCGTCACCTTGCAGAAGCTCCAAGCAGGATACCAACAAGGTGTGCAGGCCAGGATCTGAATGCTTTATGTGCTTATAAGTGCATCGTGGATCTTAAGCTAATACACGGCGGGCGGAGCGATTAACCTAAGTAATTAAGCAGGGTTGCGATGTTGTCGATGGATCCGTGTCACCATCCTAAGTTGGACCATTAAGTTTGTTTAGGGAAAAAAGTCGGACCATTAATTTGGCTGTACGGCCTGCCATGCACTCCTAGTCTCAAGTTGAGTAGTATTACTTCCTTCGTCCGAAATTAGTTGCCGTTCGAACAGACGTATTTAGCACTAAATTCCGGACGGAATTAGTAGATTTTTTGGATGATTCGAGTTTTGTGGTTATAGTGAAGTGGAGTTACTTCGAGACAGGCAGATCCTCTAGCTCCACGTGTATCTCTCCTACACTCACATGGCATCGATAAAAAAAAGAAGATCTTTCCCACAGACGGCAGACACACCAACAATGCACAGACAGCGATCGCCGGAAAGATTAGAACAAAAACGGCACACGGCCAAGAAAACGGCAGCAAGATGGCAGGCGCGCACGGCCAAGTAAGTAGTTCCCGGCAGCCACGGTCTACGGCTAGCAAAACGAGCCACTGCCACGCGGGCCCACGCGACGCCTAGTTCTCTCCGCACTCCGCTCGCTCGCTCGCCGGCCGCCTTCTCCTCCTCGGTAACAAAGGAGCGACCGCAGCATAAAAAGCTTCTGCAGGCGCCACTCTCGCGCCCAGCTCCCGCACTTCCCCCTCGCGCTGCTTCTAGAAGCCTCCCGCGATGGACGCCCGCCGCGACGACGAGGAGGCGGCGGCGCCGCTCCTGGCCGCGCCCGCTTCGAGGAGCCACGCCGCCGACGTGCACGTCCTCTCCGCCGCCTTCGTGTGCTTGTTCTCCGCCTACAGCGCCGCCCAGAACCTCCAGAGCACCGTCAACAACGTACGCGCACCTCCCTCCCTTCTTCCTCGCGTCGATCTCGCTCGCTTCGATCCTGATGGGGATCCTGGCTGCAGGAGGGCGACCTGGGCACCGTCTCCATGGGGGTCCTCTACACCTCCTTCACGCTCTTCGCGGTCGCGGCGTCGCCGGTGGTCAGGTGGCTGGGCGCCAGCCGCGCGCTCGTCATCGGCACCAGCGGCTACCTGCTCTTCATCCTCGCCAACCTGGTCCCGACATGGTGCGTATCGTCATGAGTCGCACAGTCGGACATACTCTGACATGATAGTGCCTCGCTGGTCTGTGTAGCAGTGTTTGGTTTGGATGCTTGGTCCCTGCTTGATAGAATGCCTGCCTAGACAATGTTCATTCCCCTGAAAGAAGTTCAGTTAAGTTAGAACAGAAGTGTCAATTTCATTCGATAATTTGTTGTCTCGTCATGTGATTTTTGTTCTTAGTTGAGACGTTGATTATAGCCAATCGATTTTTATGGGCTGCAATCTCCCCCCTGATTGCTACTTGAATTGTGAGAAGGTTAGGCTCTTTGGCCTTGTTAAGATCATGGATTCAAATTATTTCCGTGCTCATTTAGTTCATGGATTCGTTAGAGGCTTTGCATTATGGCCCAGTTTAGTAGGTCGTACATTGTGCATACAATTTAATCTATATTTCGAACAACACAATGAGCCGATGCCCTGTTTAGCTGGAGTTAAAAAAATCTCAACTAACCCAAATAGCTAATTCGGTGAAGTGTATGTCGGTAAAAACCTCATATTAATCACGAATGGCCTTTGGCCCTATTTGATGTGTTCATAATCCGGTAAAAAAAAGCGGTTGTGCAATATGCCAGTTTGTATTTATTTTCAAGTTCAGTAAACTCAACAATCTGCAATAATGAGACTCCTTTGATGTTAACTTGAACAACAAATTATCAGGTATACAATGGTACCAGCTTCACTGTACCTGGGTTTTACCGCATCAATCATTTGGGTTGGGCAGGTAATAATTTTGCTTTCAAATAAACTATTTAGTACCCATTTATGTCTGGTTAACGTACATGCCCATCGCAATGCAGGGCACATATCTTACTTCTGCTGCCCTCAGTCATGCAAGAGACAACAATTTGCCTGACGGTCCAACTTTAGGAAGCTTTAATGGAGAATTCTGGGGTGTGTTCGCTAGCACACAGGTACAACACACGAGCTATTTACTATTAAAACATGCAAAGAGCTACTTTAACAGTTGTTCATACCTGAGTGTAGTTTCTATTACTTTCTGCACATAGGCACATACCCTGTACAGCTACGAGGGTACAATGGTCTCTGACATAACAAATTCTATTACATTTGAATTGTGTAGGTCATTGGGAATTTGATCTCACTTGCTCTACTGAGAAATGGAAAGGTTAGCATCTCAATTTGGATCCTTTCAGTGTCTTATGAGCATCTTGTGGACTGCCATTTTACTTGCACATCATATGTGTTTGATCCTATCATCTTCATATCACTTCAGGATGGAGGAAGTGTAACAGGAAAAAATCTGCTGTTTGTTGTGTTCCTTGGCTGCATGATTATCGGCATTGTATTGATGTGTTTACTGTCCAAAAGGGACGAGAAACGAGATAATGCTTCGACACACTCCTCATTTGGAGCTATGTTGAAGTATATTGTTGCCCCTCTCAAGGACCGAAGGATGATTCTTCTGATCCCTCTTATCGCATATTCAGGTTTACAGCAGGCATTTGTGTGGTAAGTAACAGATAATCTTTTCAGCATCGGTGGTGGTTCAGCTCTTTTCTGTGCCTTTTCTAACAGGATACTGTGGTTTTCTTAGGGCTGTATTCACAAAGAGTATTGTGACACCTGTGCTTGGCATATCTGGAGTCGGTGGTGCCATGGCAATTTATGGCGCATCTGATGTAGTTGTAAGTGAAACTATCAACTTGGTGTTAACATTATCCAGTATCAGTTCATCCCCCTTTTTTTATTTGCTGTTGCTTAAGGTTTGAAAAATAGCGAAGTCCACAACTTAAACAAACAACTATAAAACATGTCATCTTCCATTTATTTACAGTTTATACACATCATTCAAACTGCTGGAAAGACCATACTGTATGTTTAGTTGATTTGAAGCTCGCTTGACATTGCAGTGTTCATTGGTTGCTGGACGTTTTACCTCTGGGCTTCATTCAGCTACATTTATAGTGTCAGTTGGAGCTATTGTTCAGGCTGTGGTCTTGTTCTGGTTGCTTCTTTTTTACAGGTTTGATTTTTTAAGTTGTCCTTGTTTGCCGTGCTACTCTTCCCGTATCATTGCTATTGCAGTCTACTCATTGTTATCTTGCTTGCAGTCCAATGGAGGGACTACTTGGTTCAGCGATTCCACTATTTATAGGTGCCTTATGGGGTGTTGGTGACGGAGTCTTGAACACACAGTTAAGCGCATTACTTGGGTTGTTGTTTGAGGATGTCAAGGTAATCATACTATAGTTTGTTTTCTCTAGTGTTTCTTGTACAGATACATCCTAGTTTTGTACAGATCTTGTTTTATTTGGGTATTCTTAGTTTCTTACCCAAGTGCGGTGGTTTGGCTCGTGGGTCTATTGGTGGTAGGCATTTTTCAGAAAAATGAAAATTCATATCTCAAAGTTTCAGATTAAAAAAGATTGTATATACACCCAGATGTGGTCTACATACCTGTAAAATTTCATTGATAAATATGTTCATCTGTGCGCTACAAAAAAAGGTGTGTATCTATATAATCGCAAAAACACTTAATTTTGTGTTTCCGATTATTACCTTGCCTTCAATGAAAAGATATCAACGGCTGCTTCATCTTAAAATAAATGTCAGCGGTGTAATGCTTTGATTTCATTTGCTGTGGACCTTGTGTTTAATGACAAAATGTATAATTTGACACGTTCTATTTACCGATATAACTAAGTTATCTTAAATGAATACTAAGCTTGTGTTGAAAAATGACAAATGCAGGAAGCAGCTTTTGCACAGTTGAAGGTTTGGCAATCAGGTGCCATCGCAGTCATCTTCTTCTTGAGCCCAAGCATCACACTACAAGCAATGCTTATCTTGATGGCCACATCACTCGTCATCTCCTTTGGCTTGTTCCTGTTACTTACCCTTGTTGTCGAGAAGCCATCAAGCATCAGAGCGTGAGGCAAATCCTATTTCGGTGTGCAGACGGTGTCGTCGTCACCACATGGTTAGTGACCAACAGCATGTACAACCACACTGGTGTCTTGACCTGTGATATGAAACTGAGAAGGAAGAGCATCATCATCCATCACGACGCGACGCCATGGCAACATGCACATCATGCTATTCATGTCAGACATTGTTTGCTGGAGGTCTGAAGTGAAGAGGTTGCAGGCAAAATGTGGGAAGTGGCCGATTTCCTGCCACTTTTCAATCTCCTGTTATTGCCAATGACTGTGTCTTGTTACAGGAATCACATACTCCACTATGATTATAATTTATATAAGAGGCAACATTTCATTCAAACAAGTGATGATATTTTGTGTTGGGGAAACCTACATCTTTCTCTGCCTTTCCATATGGGCCATGATCCACCTGCAAAATAATCTTTTTTTTTTGCGGGGAACCTGCAAAATAATCTGACTGACCCGATATCGTCCCAACCAAACAGGCCCCTTAGTTCTAACTGAAACTGTGGGTTAAGTTCTGTTTTTGTCTTTTATGTTTGAGGAATTAAGCTCTGAAATTTGATGTTTGTCAAGTGCCCTGCCTTTTCCATTTCCCGGTAGCCACAAATATTATGGAACACCACACAATACGCATAGTTGAAGGAACACAATAACACTGCAACACAGATGAAATTAAAGGAGTGGTACTAGAGAAGGAATGAGAGCAACAACCAGAAAATCAAGTGAAGTACTGAAACAAATGTACGTTGAGATACATGCATGATGCATGCTCCTCTGTTTATTCATGGTACATCACACGGGAGATACACTGACGCGAAGATGGCTCACACGAACAAACTGGGGACAGTACGTGCAGAGACGGAGGGAACACATGCAGCACATATTACTAACCATCACCGGAGACAAAATAAGCACCAACATCCATGCAAATGCAGGCAGGCTAATTCTCCATTACCAAGCGGCTGCTGACGAGCCTCCCTCCCATCAGTTGAAGAAGCCTGACGGCGAACGTGGCGGCTGCTTCGGCTGCGAGGACGACTGTTCCGGCGGCTGGGGTTTGGGATCCGGCTTCGGGCTGGGGCCCGGGGCAGGCTTTGGGTCGGGCGTGGGCTTGGGGTCAGGCTTTGGCCCCGGTTTAGGGTCGGGCTGCGGGTCTGGTTTGGGATCGGGCTTGGGTGCTGGGTCAGGTTTCGGCGCCGGTTTAGGGTCGGGCTTGGGCGTTGGGTCAGGTTTCGGCGCCGGTTTAGGGTCGGGCTGTGGGTCTGGTTTTGGTTCAGGTTTTGGCGCTAGTTTAGGGTCGGGCTTGGTAGTCGGGTCAGGTTTCGGCGCCAGTTTAGGGTCGGTCTGCGGGTCTGGTTTGGGGTCAGGCTGTGGCGTAGGCTTGGGCTCTAGGCCGGGCTCATGCTTCAGCCCCGGCACCCTCCCAGCGACGGCGAGGCTTGCAACATTTGCCGCGACTAGGGCCAAGAGCAAGCACAGCGAGAAGGCAGCTGCCCTCATCGTCGTCGCCGCTCACTGGCTAGCTAGCTGCTCACTCAGGTCACTCTCCTTGTGTGTGTCACCGGAATCACACTTGGCTGTGTGAGTGTGCGGCAGACGTAGTAGAGGATTTATAGGCCCGGCGAGCGAGCCGACGCCGGACGCGTGTCCATCGCCTTTGCGAGCCCGTGACCGGCACGGTGACCAGCTACAGTGACATCTCTCAGCTTTTCTTCATGTCACCTTTGCATGGCATGCGCGCACCGGCCAAATCATCCAGCAGAAAAGAGCCAAAGGATCCACGAGACGGCATGGATCGACGGACACGTACGCGGGCATTTTGCGAGATCTAGGACCCCCGCCCGGACACAAACAAGTGGCACGTACGCATGCATGCAAAGAGCCGGTCCCCAGCTCCACCTTCGTCTTCTTCGATTGTCTCTGCTTTTGCTACGCGCTCCTTCTCAATTACTCGATCCGGCGGAGAGACAATGCTCTTAGGCCAACTCCACCCCGCGATCTCAAACAGACGTCCGCTTTGGTCGGATTCTGTCCCTTTGGTTGGCGATGTGGTCGTGTCCGGGCCTGTCCTGGGATGCGGTGGCCGTGCGCCCAGCGCGCGGTCGCATCCGTTTGCCCCACCCCGTCCGCCAGGGCCTAAAATTCCCATATTTTCATATGAAAACAAGTTTGCATGTTCAAATATTAATTGTTTGAAAATTAAAATAGTTTTACAACCCAGTCGAAATTGTCTCTAATAAAAATAGTTTTACAACCAAATCGAAATTGTTTTGAATGAACATCAAATGAACTAATTCATCTATCAGTTGCAAATATGATCCCACCCGTGCTCAACCAAGTCATTTTAAAAATTCACATGAGTGTGCCAATCACGCAACTCACAATGGAACTGGACAAACTGATCAAACGTGGCCGGTTCTTGGTGCAGGGGCTCAACATTGTCACCTTGAAAATCAAATCCTTGGTCGAAGATACTGTCATCACACTCGTCCTCGACGATCATGTTGTGCATGATCCCACAAGCAGTCATCATCTCCCAAAGCTTCCTTTCATCCTATGACTCGAACGATGCCCCATCGGAATTGAAGCACACCAAAAGCACGTTCCACATCCTTTCTAGCACTCTCTTGCATTTGGGCAAATCTCTTTCTCTTCTCACCTTGGGGCTTCGAGATTGTCTTCACAAAAGTTGACCACTGAGGATATATACCATCAACTAGATAGTATCCTTTGTTGTATTGGTGGCCGTTGATCTCAAAGTTGACAAGTGGGGAGCGGCCTTCCGCAACCACGTTGATCTCAAAGCTTCGAGACTGGAGAACGTCGCAGCACGTTGATATCATTGTAAGAACCTGTCATGCCGAAAAAAGAATGCCATATCCAAAGATCCTGCGATGCCACCGCTTCTAATATGACAGTGCACTCGTTGATATGCCCCTTGTACTGGCCCTGCCAAGCAAATGGACAGTTCTTCCACTCCCAGTGCATACAATCTATGCTGCCAAGCATGCCTGGAAAGCCTCTAACTGCGTTGGTCGCCAACAATCTCTCTGTATCAGCGGCAGTTGGCTGCCTCAAGTACTCTGGGCCAAACACCTCGATCACAGCCTGGCAGAACTTGTACATTGACATCAGACATGTTGTCTCACACATACGCACGTACTCATCCACCAGATCGCCTGGAATTCCATACGCAAGCATGCAGATGGCCGCGGTGCATTTCTGGTAAGAGGAGAATCCAAGCTTGCCAAGGGCATCCGTCTTGCACTCGGAATATGGGTCATGAGCAACCACTCCCTCTCGGATACGATTGAACACATGCCTTGCCATTCGAAAATGGCAACGGAATTTATCCGACTTGAAGAGCGGTTTGTTGGACTGTCGGCGTTCTGGGAACGGGGGTACCCAGACTTAACTGCCTGCGGCCTGCGGCGTGGCTCAGGGAGTGGCCCAGTACGGCCCATCTTCATCAACACATACTCAAGACCCTCGCGAGGGGCCAAGCCCCGCGGGGCGGACGACATAAGGCTTCCTCGGGCACAGCCTCGTCAGGCAGGCTCGCGAGGAGGCGGAGAGATCAAGGCGGGATACCTCACGAGGTGCTCATGACGCAAGCCAGATCAAGGCCGGCCTGCGCAGAGTCCTTGTTTCCTCTTTGGTGCAAAGGGGCAAGCGTAGGCAAGAGTATCAAGCAAAGGCAACCATTTCGGTGCAACAAGACCAAGACCAGTAGGACGGCAGGATGGAGGTCATCGTGGAGCCCAAGCCGGCGTCACCGTCAGGGCCTTTGGCAGTCGAAGACCAACTTTAGTCAGGATAAGTGTACTAGATGTTCCCCTTCAAAATGGCCTATTGTTGGCGCCCTTCCCGCTCAATATTTGGGAAGAGGCCCAGGGCCTCCATCTATAAATAGGACTAGCCACCCACATGGTAGGGGCATCTGAGAAGAGATTTGAGGCATCTAGAGAGAGACAGAGAAGCGACGGAACTCCCCCCTAGCAGTTCATCGCACCAGCTCAAGAACAGCCCCTCGGGAGGCTGTTCTCCCTTTATACTATTCATCATCAGCCCCTGAGGCAATCCACCACACCACAAACTGGAGTGGAGTATTACACCACAATGGTGGCCTGAACCAGTATAAATCTCGTGTCCCCTGTGTTGTTCTTCGTGTAGTTTAGATCCTTGCGAGGCGACGAGACGTGGGTAGGCGAGAGGTGTGATCTCTGCGTGCACCCCAGAGTTCGAACCTTGAGGGTCTGCCGGAACCCTAAATCCGAAATTTGGCGTGCCAGGTAGGGGTGCGTCGGAATCCGCCTTCCGTTGCCTCGTGTTTCGCCGCCCGTCGCATCCATGTCAGACGCTTGTCGAGCCCGTGCCGAGCGCCGAGCCGCTCTCGCCACTCACGTCGCCCAGACGGCCCCTGTCGTGGATTTGTCACGGCAGATGTCCTTAGTGTCAGGACTTAGTTGCGAGGCCAACACATCTATGTGGTAGCTTGAGAGGGGTTGAGCGGAATCGAGAGACGCAACACAAGACAGGGATTTAGATAGCTTCGGGCCCTGGGAAACATCATCCGGTAAAAACCCTACATGCTGTTTGAGGCTAGGTCTCACTATCATCACGAGGGAGTCGCCGTAAACCGGCTCTCCTATTTGTGTCTAGCCCTAAGATTGTTTCTTCTTGCTTGTAGCTTCTAGCTTCTAACTTCTAACTTCTAACTTCTAACTTCTAACTTGTCCCTCTTTGGGGAGCCCTGCCCCTCCTTATATATGTTGAAGGGGCGGTTTACATGTGGAGTCCTATTAGGAGTCTATCTCTAATACAAACCGGATACAAGTCCTGGTCTTAACTCTTTGTAAGGTAAATATTCCTTTCCTCTTAAACCAGCCCACAATAGTTGAACCGGCCTTCTGGGCCTTGGGCCTTGTCATCCGTCTGATCCGCCCGCCGGGTTACCAGTGAGTCATAACGACCAAGCGGGTTGCTTGTAAACCGCCAAGGTCAGGGCGGGTCTTCAGACAAACCGCCAAGTCCGGCCGGGTTAACTTCCGGCCGGTTTACGCCGCGGGGTATATCCCCGACATTAGCCCCCAAGTTTAGCTTGGATTTATCCATGGTAAACTCATGCTGCAAAATAAACACAAGAACAAATTTGACAGGTTGCACTCCGGGTTAAGAATTCTTGAAAACCGGCACCTGATCATCCTTAAGTCCTTATCATTCCTCCTCCTAGAAAATCCGGGTCAATAACCAGCTTCATACTCAAATTGCTGATGTTGGCTTCTCATAGAAAAATATTGTGAAGAATAATCCAGCTGAGTCGGCTTCCAAAGCACCGGTTTAAGAAATATTGGTCTTGAAACACTCATCTGATATTCAACCGGTTTGAAGATGCAGAACTTGCCGGTTTATCATTGCCAAAAACTGTCGGGTTATAAAATCTGATAATTCTAGGTCATGATCTTTGCAGACACCGGTTCATGATTGTTGCCAACACCGGTTTATGATTATTGATGACACCGGTTTGCAGCCACAGGGTCATAATGATTGGTGACGCCGGGTCAATCTAGTTTGCTCAAACAGAGAATTTGAAAATATTTCCTTGATAATAATATAATACCTGTAGCCCCCAAGTCTTGAACAGAATAAAGTGATGATTTGAGACTTGTTTCCATATAATTACTGCCACTTTGAAGAAATCCATGTTGTTCATCTCAGTTACTAATAAAAACTGAATACTCCATATATGTAGCTCCCAAGTGCCGGGTTGTCATGCTTGCAGCAACCAGGGACTTGAAATTGCCTTATACTCATAAAACTTCAACCAGTGTAGCCCCCAAGGGCCGGGTCATTTATGCAATAATGAGCAGGGACTGTGTAAATATAATCATGTAGATTTGAACAATGATGTGTAGCCCCCAAGGGCCGGCTTAGTAAGATAATATTGAGCTGGGACTTGATATATACTTCAATGAAAATAACATCATATGATGTAACCCCCATTATGGGCTTGAATCCACGTCCATAAGGTTAAGAGCCTTGTGCTTTACCAACTGAGCAGTGGACCCTTCAATATAATGGATTTAACTTGTGTACCTTGAGTTGTTGACAGGAGCAATTGGTAGCCCCCAAGGGCCGGCTCATTATAATGTGATGAGTCGGGTCTTCAATAAGATGAACAAAGAATGACTTTGCATTAGCCCCCAAGTGTCATGGTGTATGCTTGCAGCGACATGAGACTTGCATATTTGATGTAATCTGAACTTCAATAATGTAGCCCCCAAGTGCCGGGTTGTAAGCCTGCAGCAACTCGAGACTATTCCTTCAATTGTAGAATAAAAGCCATATCCATTGATAACATAATATCCATTGCGCTAAAGCGATTTTGAAAACCTCAATCATAATATTAATAATCATAATAAAAATCCAGCCATGTTGGCTATTCAAGATAATATAATCCGGTATGAAACCTTATTCATCCAATATCATAATGAAAATTCAGCCAAGTTTGGCTATTTGAATAATATAACCCAATCATTTATAAGCGCATGATTCCAATGGCGCAATCCAAATATATACTGGCGACGTATAGTCCAAAGCTAGGCCGGTTTAATAAACACTGGATAATTTATAATCATGCTTTATTCAACCTGTTTCTGCATACAACAAGTTTAAAGTGTCCTGTGACATTGAATCACATTGCTGGCTTACCAACTTTTTGTAGTAAGAGTGATAATCCCAATCTTGAGTAATGATAACTCCTTCCATATTGTGCCGGTTTATGATAAAACCGTACCGGGTTGTGATAAACACCGGATTATCCATATATAACACTGGCGACTTGTAGTCGAAACCAGACCGGGTTGATAGTCTCCGGATTATAACTTGATCATGTACTGACAATTTGTAATTTGAAAGTCAAACCGGGTTAACAAACACTGGTTTACTCCATAATAGGATGGTAACAGAAAATCAAACCGGGCAGATAGTCTCCGGATTAAAGGGGAATCAAATCCATCGGCTGAACCGGAAAAAAGGTGTTTGTCGACGTAAAGAAATCCGACAAAAGCAAAGAACAAACAAACCATGAAAATAACATGAAAGCAAAGGCAATGATAAAAACCACTTGCAAAGATATGCTATACTGAGCTGTTCAGATGGTATTACCATGGTCGGACAGGATCAAGGCCCCCAATAGGAGTGACAATGATTCAAGTCAGCCAGGTCCCCAAATGACTCGTGGCATATATGCCAGATCAAGAGGCGTGACAATGGTTCGGGTTCGACCATGCCCCCAAGTGATTTTGTGGCCTTAGGCTGACCAAGAGGCGTGACTGGTTCAGACTTGACCATGTCCCCAAATGATCTGGTGGCTGTCGCCTATCAAAGGGTGTTCGTTGGTTCGGACACGACCAAGTCCCCCAGTGATATATAAAAAGCAAATGTCAAGGGGTAAACCGGAGGCCGTTTTAAAAAACAGAGCCACTCGGTGTAACCACGCATGATATACAAAGAACAGAGACCCCGCTTTATGAAGCAGAAGCCCCCATGTGATCAATAATATGTCAGGCCAATAAAGGCAGGATACCCATGTTTGAACCGCGCATCATGGCAGCAGGTCCTCTTCGGCAATTTTAACTTTTTTTGCAAGATATAAATTCTTCTTGAACCGGGATCTTGAACCGGATATTGAGAGCTTCAGTGAGACTGGCTCCCTTGAGCCGGATTTTAAACCGGAAACTTTTCTGATGACCCGAAACTTCTTCATTGAGCCGGGATTTTGTAATTGTCATATATTTTCTAAGCCGGAAATTTTCTGACAGCCTTCAAATAACAGTAGCCTCCGGGACCGGGTTAGCTTTCCCTCCATTGTCCTGGGGTTTTTTAAATTTGCTGAAACTGGCAAAACTTGTTGCGTCATGTCATCGTAGCCCCCGAGTCTCAAGGTGACTCGAAGAGTTGGCTTGAGATTCTCCATATTTGACTGTTATATAAACCGGCATAACTTGTATATCATTGGTGTTGATAGCATGATGTGAATCCACAGAAAGTTGAGGTGACTGCAGTGGGTTATAAATGATCCCGTATGAGCCGTGTCAGCAACTCGGCCAATGGTTCCTTCCAACTGATGATTTAAGTTAACTAAACTGTAGTGGCGGCGATTTGTGCGCCTGCCCATTGAGCCATCCAGTACAGATGGCGGCTGATGATAATTTGCCTCCAATTAGAAAGAAAACCGGGCTACCCAAGCTGTGACTTGTTCATGCAGACATGTGCGGCCTGGTATGTTGATGTAGACCAGGCCGCAAGAGACGGATGGCAAGGACGACCGCAGCATCAGAAGCGGTTTAGACAGATGAACCGGACACGGCGTTGTAAGCCGGCGCGGACGGGAGAGTATGTGAACTTGTGTTTTAGTAACGAACAAAATCCATTTTTTCACAAATTCTGGCTTGATAGCCCCCGAGGCTTGAGGCGACTCGAGGAGTCGTCTTCAAGCTCTTTGTTCCTGAAATAAAACACATGAATGCATTACACCGTTCGTGATATATACAACAAAATTAAATAATAATTTTGATGACTTTGTCAACTTGTGTTCAAGTTGTTAATCGTTTGACTCGACTAAGTAGGATCACGCGTGGACTTTTTTCGTGGAATATGATATGTTCAAGGTCGACAAAGTCCATAATAAGCATCAGAGTCGATTGACAATACCATACCCACTACTTGGTCGGTTACGAGTTGCATCTGACTTAGCAAAGAACGATCATAAAATTATTTCACTGATATGTAGGGCACCCATGTTTGAACTGTGCATCGTGGCAAATAGTCCTCTTTGGCAACCTTACGACTCAACTTTATGAAAAGAAATGATAGCACCCAAGATTAACTCAAAGGTGTCGGATATATTTAATTGGCTGGAAAAAATGAAACTTAAATATAAAAGTGACTTAGCTTGTTTTTATGATGTGGCATAAGCCGGCGAAGTCGGAGATGGTCCAGCAGGAGTCGTAAGCAGGTAACCTGACTGACGGCTCGAGACAGCGGCGAGAGCCGGCATTTTGAAGACTTCACAGCGCGAGATTGCTGAACCGCAGGTGTTGTAAGCCGGTGCGGACGAATGTCCGCCGCGGGTGTTGTAAACCGGACCACCGGCGGTTTACGCGCGTCCATTAAGCAGTGTGGAATGGTCAAAAGCCAGTATATAATGACGCCGGTGCACGCTCCATATGCATGGTGTAACACCAATGTTGTGGCGAATAATTGTCCTGCATATAGAAATATGCAAAACCAACGTAATTGTTCTTTTTATAAAAACAATATATGTCAAAAAATAGATTTAGATGGATATCACCTGATTCATTCGGGCCGGAAATAACCCGCCATGAAGTTGATGATAACTGTGTGAAGCTGAAATCAATCACGGGTGAACCGGCCGCAGCGTGGTAAAGCGGTGCGGACGGGCGAGTCGGCCGTGATGTTTGTAAGCCGGCGCAGACGGGCGAGTTGGCCATACAAGAAAACGGATGAATCGACCGCGGCGTCGTAAACTGGCGTGGATGAGAGAATCGGCCGCGTCATTGAAATCGGCGCAGCCTCAAGAATACGACGCCACTTTTACACCGGTGCGAGCGTCCTGTCCATGGTACGACGCCACTTTTGTGGTGGACTTTGTCCTACATAAAATATATTGCAAAAAAAACAGAGTAATTGTTCTCAGAAGTATTAATACATACTAAAAATATTGAGAACAGATAGCACCTGATTTATTTTTCGGATGAACGCGGATACTGGCATCAGATAAGTTTGAACAGTATCAGACGACCGCAGATTGTCATTTGATTTTTGATATGATGACTTCCACGTGATACTATCAATTTGGAGGTCATAATGGGCCTGGGAACTTGTGCCCTTGAGAAATTTGCCTCTTCCATCATGCAAGGAGCCAAAAGTAGTGCTCCACACGCGAATTGATTCTTGCTCTTCACGTGGTGGTGGCAGCAACAACAATTAATGTTCTCAGGTGTGTCCACTCCGCACAAGTAACCAGGTTCCCAGGCGCCTTGGGTACAGCCAGGGGGTCAGTCCGTTCCCAATAAACAAAAGCGTGTTAAACCAGTACTTGGTAGTAGAAAATATCAGCGGTGCTCGGACCCATCCAATAGCCGCTCGGAATCGATTTGTAAACCATGGACCGGACTGATTTTTATGGCAGCCACCTAATAACAATCGGACCCGGCCGTCGAATCCGTAGCTCAACTCACCAATGATTGCGGTGGATTCCTGTAGCATATTGTGCCTGGCGGAAACGCTCCTGTCAATCTCGGCGACTTGCAGAAAACGAACATGCCTCAGCCTTACTTTTCTTGAATTTTAAAAATCTCAGACTAACAATCTGGACCGATGAACTCAACACTGATATAAGTCCTTTCAAACCGGCTCTTCTTCATCCGGAAAATTGTGAGCTCTTCAATCCCTAGGAGAAATCCCTCCAAGAACTCAACACCACTGTGCGCAGGCCCCACGGTGGGCGCCAACTGTCGTGGATTTGTCACGGCAGATGTCCTTAGTGTCAGGACTTAGTCGCGAGGCCAACGCATCTATGTGGTAGCTTGAGAGGGGTTGAGCGGAATCGAGAGACGCAACACAAGACAGAGATTTAGACAGCTTCGGGCCCCGGGAAACATCATCCGGTAAAAACCCTACATGCTGTTTGAGGCTAGGTCTCACTATCATCATGAGGGAGTCGCCGTAAACCGGCTCTCCTCTTTGTGTCTAGCCCTAAGATTGTTTCTTCTTGCTTGTAGCTTCTAGCTTCTAACTTCTAACTTCTAACTTCTAACTTGTCCCTCTTTGGGGAGCCCTGCCCCTCCTTATATATGTTGAAGGGGCGGTTTACATGTGGAGTCCTATTAGGATTAGGACTAGTCTATCTCTAATACAAACCGGATACAAGTCCTGGTCTTAACTCTTTGTAAGGTAAATATTCCTTTCCTCTTAAACCGGCCCACAATAGTTGAACCGGCCTTCTGGGCCTTGGGCCTTGTCATCCGTCTGATCCGCCCGCCGGGTTACCAGTGAGTCATAACGACCAAGCGGGTTGCTTGTAAACCGCCAAGGTCAGGGCGGGTCTTCAGACAAACCGCCAAGTCCGGCCGGGTTAACTTCCGGCCGGTTTACGCCGCGGGGTATATCCCCGACAGCCCCCATCCGCGGACGCCCCCGCCGTTTCCCGTCGCCTGCCGTCAACGCCGCCACCGGCCCGGCGGGGAACAAGCAGCAGGCGTCGTCCCTGCATCCTTCGGTGCGGCGAGAAGGCCGCACCGCCACCCCGTCGCTGACCCCATCCGTTTCCTCGTCCCACACCCGTCGCGCTCCTGCGGACGTGCACGCCGCGCTGCTCCTGGCGCGGGAGCTCCTGCACTACCGTCCCGTCGACGACCTCTATGACGAGTGGCTTGCTCGCATCACCGAGCTCGTCAGCGCCGCTGGGAGCTCCCCTGCGCCATCCCACTCGCTGCACCGCGCCCCGCCTTGCGCGGGCGACGAAGCTCCAGGGGCGCCTCAGCCGCCTCCCCCTCAAGAAGGCGCCTTGGCCCCAAGGCACGTGGCCCCTGGACGGAACCCACTCCGTCTAGTGCCAGCACAGCAAGAGAAGAGCTGCCAAGAGATCCCTCGTCCCCAAGAAGCTGCCCGTGTGCTCCCCGCACCGGCCCGGCACGAACGCGCTCCTGCTCCAGCGCGCCAAGACCCCGCGCTGCTCCTAGTGGCAGCACACGGAGACGTCCAAGATCAAGCTCTCCGTCACCAAAGGCCTCCCGCGGCCACTGCAGGCTGCTATGCCTTCTCCGCCGAGCTGCGCAGCGTGGCCTGGCCGGGCAAGTTCAAGCCAGATCTGCCCCCTCACTACGATGGCACGGCTGACCCTGCTGAGTTCCTCCAGCTCTATGAGCTGGGCATTGAAGCAGCCAACGGGGACGAGAAGGTCATGGCGAACTGGTTCCCATGGCGCTCAAGGACGGTGCCCGCACCTGGCTCCTGAACCTGGCTCCTGGCACCATCTCCTCCTGGGATGAGATGCGCACCCGATTCATTGCCAACTTCCAAGGCACACGCGACCGGCCCCCGGCCATGAGCGACTTGCTCTGCATCAAGCAACATCCGGGAGAGACCCTGCAGAAGTTCATCCAGCGTTTCAACAGCGCTCGCCTTAAGATCCCTAGGGTGTCTAAGGAGGCCATTATCTCAGCCTTCTCCGATGGCGTGCGTGACGTCAAGATGAAGGAGGAGCTTGCAATCCATGAGGACATGTGCACCTCCCTGGAGCTGTTCAATTTGGCGACCAAGTGCACTAGGGCTGAGGAAGGGCGCCTTTCCCTCCTTGAGTTGCCAGCTGCCGACCAAGAAGAGAAGAAGCCCAAGGTCAAGGACGTGAAGCGCAAGGGGGCTGCTGTGCTTGCAGCAGAGCCAGACACCAAGCAAGGCAGGGATCAGCCTGAGTCATCCAAGGGCAGCCGGTACTGCGTGTACCACGACCTCCACACCCACAACACCAACGAATGCGAAGAGCTCAGGGCCGTGCGAGACGTGCGTGCCAGCCGACGCCCCGAGCGCAGCGACCAGGGCTATGGCCGGGGAGGAGGAAGAGGTGGAGGACGATGGGAAGACCGTGGCCCTCGCTAAGGGTGGCGTGACCGACCTCGCGAGGACCGCTGGCAGGACCAGCCTCGTGAGGGAGGTTGGAGGGACCCTCCTCGCGAGGGAGGTTGGAGGGATCAGCCTTGCGAGGATCGCCCACAAGGCAACGCGGGCCTCCCTCCTATGCCACCACAGCCGAGAAGGAATGAAGACCATCATCAGGACGAGGGGGCTGGAGGCTTCCAGGAGCCGCGTGCAATCGCTCGCATCTTGGGCGGCACTCAAGCCCCGGCCTCTCAGCGCATCTTCAAGCAGTTTGCTCGCGAAGTGAATGCAATCCTCCCCAAGCTTGAGGCCACACGCCCTCTCAGGTGGTCAGTGTGCGCCATCACGTTCAGCTCAGCGGATCAGCTCAAGTGCGCGGCCACAGTCGGAGTCCTCCCGATACTTTGCTCCCCAATCATCAGCAATGTGCAAGTCACCAGGACCCTCATCGATGGCGGAGCAGGGCTCAATGTCCTGTCCGTCGAGACGTTCAACAATCTCCAAGTGCCCTACAATCAGCTGCAGCCAACCAAGCCTTTCTCAGGAGTCACTGATGGTTCCACGGTTCCGATAGGGCAGGTCCGCCTCCCTGTTACCTTCGGGAAGCGTGACAACTACCACACCGAGCTCATTGACTTCGACGTCACTCACATTCGCCTGCCGTACAATGCCATCATCGGGTACGCAGCCCTGGCCAAGTTCATGGCCGTGACTCATCACAGCTACAATATCTTCAAGATGCCATGAAGCAGTGGAGTCATCACGATGCCTTGTGAAGAGAGAGACGCCGTGTGTTCTCTGGAACGTGCTTTCCAAGCCACGTCAATTGAAGACCCAGATCATAGGAGCGGGAGGCTTCCCGAGGCTGCCCCTAAAAAGAAGAAGACATCGCCTGGTCCGACCCCTCGGGAGGCAGGCCCCTCAGGGTCCGCGCCTATTCAGGGGGTGCCTCCTTCTGTCGCATAGGAAGGCGCACCCGATGCCCTCTTCGAGCAAGGCTCGGGGGCTCTCTCCGGGAGGGCCATCGACTTTGCTAGGATCACGAGGGAGGCGCTCGGGCACCACTTGGA
Organism: Triticum timopheevii; assembly: GCA_963921465.1. NCBI lineage: Eukaryota > Viridiplantae > Streptophyta > Magnoliopsida > Poales > Poaceae > Triticum > Triticum timopheevii. Next base: position 116,546,783 of record OY997270.1, read on the forward strand.
GGCATGCTTCAAAGCACGTTTCACTTAGGAAGGAGCAAGCCAAGGAGGGCCAAACCCTTAGGAGTTCGTCAGCAAGATCATTCAGGAGCTGCAAGAGTCAAGAGTCATGAGTGGCAGCCGCCGCTTGCCCGCAGTAGCTCCCCATCCAGGCGAGGATGGTGGGCTGCGCGTCTGCATTGACATACCAGGACTCAACCGAGCCGCCTCTCAGGAGCGCCTCTGGCCCTCACGCGTGGGACGCTGCGAAGGTCCACCCACACCTATGTTCGCATGCCTTACAGCCTGCCGAACGCGGCTGTTGTGCGTCAGCGCCTCATGAGGAGCATCTTGGAGGCTCAAGCAGCCAGGCATTCCACAGTCCTGGCGGAGATGGAGATGGTCCGCGAGGAGCCGCCAGCGCCTCCGGAGCCTCCCGAGGCTCCTGGGCCTGGGGGCTCGTGAAGATCGGCTTCCGTAGCACACACCGTCCGCTACTTCAGCATCCCTTCATCTTCAAACATCATCAGGTGACATCCTTCGAGTTTCATTTTCAGCTGGGAGCGCCCCCCAGGGATGCATCATTCCCAGGCCGCGTGGGTCTGTCCCTGTGGCATGTATCCCTTTGGTTCATGTTTTTAGCTTACTTTATCGGGGGCGCCCTGTTGGGGAACGTAGTAATTTCAAAAAATTTCCTACGCATACGCAATATCATGGTGATGCACAGCAACGAGAGGGGAGAGTGTTGTCTACGTACCCTCGTAGACCGAAGCGGAAGCGTTGACGCAACGTAGAGGAAGTAGTCGTACGTCCTCCCGGTTCAACCGATCCAAGCACCGTTACTCTGGCACCTCCGAGTTCTTGACACACGTATAGCTCGATGATGCACCCCCGATCTCCGATCCAGCAGAGGCGCAGGGGGGGAGTTCCGTCAGCACGACGGCGTGGTGACGATCTTGATGTTCTCCTGTCGCAGGGCTTCGCCTAAGCACCGCTACAATATGACCGAGGTGTAATATCGTGGAGGGGGGCACCGCACACGGCTAAGGAACAATCTCAATGATCAACTTGTGTGTCTAGGGTGCCCCCCTACCCCCGTATATAAAGGAGGGAGGGAGGAGGAGGCCGGCCCAAGGGGGAGGCGCGCCCTAGGGGGGCAAACCTACTCCAAGTAGGTTTGGCCCCCCCTTTCCTATTCGGAGTAGGAGAAGGAAGGAAGAGGGGGGAGGAGAGAAGGAAAGGGGGGGCCGGCCCCCCTCCCAATTCGAATTGGGCTTGGGGGGGGGGGCGCCCCCTCTCTTGCTCCTTCTCCCTCCATCCCACTAAGGCCCAATAAGGCCCATATACTTACCGGGGGGTTCCGGTAACCTCTCGGAGCTCCGGTATATTTCCAATCTCACCCGGAACCTTTCCGGTGTCCAAATATGTCCGTCCAATATATCAATCTTTATGTCTCGACCATTTCGAGACTCCTCGTCATGTCCGTGATCACATCCGGGACTCCGAACAACCTTCGGTACATCAAAATACATAAACTCATAATGAAACTGTCATCGAAACCTTAAGCGTGCGGACCCTACGGTTCGAGAACAATGTAGACATGACCGAGACATGTCTCCGGTCAATAACCAATAGCGGGACCTGGATGCCCATATTGGTTCCTACATATTCTACGAAGATCTTTATCGGTCATACCGCACAACAACATACGTTGTTCCCTTTGTCATCGGTATGTTACTTGCCCGAGATTCGATCGTCGGTATCCAATACCTAGTTCAATCTCATTACCGGCAAGTCTCTTTACTCGTTCCGTAATACATCATCTCACAACTAACTCATTAGTTGAAATGCTTGCAAGGCTTAGGTGATGAGTATTACCGAGAGGGCCCAGAGATACCTCTCCGACAATCGGGGTGACAAATCCTAATCTCGAATTATGCCAACTCAACATGTACCTTCGGAAACACCTTTAGTACTCCTTTATAATCACCCAGTTACGTTGTGACGTTTGGTAGTACCCAAAGTGTTCCTCCAGTAAACGGGAGTTACACAATTCTCATAGTTATAGGAACATGTATAAGTCATGAAGAAAGCAATAGCAGAATACTAAACGATCAAGTGCTAAGCTAACGGGATGGGTCATGTCAATCACATCATTCTCCTAATGATGTGATCCCATTTAATCAAATGACAACACATGTCTATGGTTAGGAAACATAACCATCTTTGATTAATGAGCTAGTCAAGTAGAGGCATACTAGTGACTATATGTTTGTCTATGTATTCACACATGTATCATGTTTCCGGTTAATACAATTCTAGCATGAATAATAAACATTTATCATGAAATAAGGAAATAAATAATAACTTTATTATTGCCTCTAGGGCATATTTCCTTTAGTCTCCCACTTGCACTAGAGTCAATAATCTAGTTCACATTGCCATGTGATTTAACACCAATATTCATATCTGTATATGATTAACACCCATAGTTCACATCATCCAAAGGGTTTACTAGAGTCAATAATCTAGTTCACATCGCTATGTGATTAACACCCAAAGAGTACTAAGGTGTGATCATGTTTTGCTCGTGAGAGAAGCTTAGTCAATGGGTCTGTCACATTCAGATCCGTATGTATTTTACAAATATTTTATGTCCACAATGCTCTGCACGGAGCTACTCTAGCTAATTGCTCCCACTTTCAATATGTATCCAGATTGAGACTTAGAGTCATCTGGATCGGTGTGAATACTTGCACCGAGGTAACTTTTACGACGGGCTCTTTTATCACCTCCATAATCGAGAAATATTTCCTTAGTCCTCACTAAGGATATTCTTGACCAATGTCCAGTGATCTACTCCTAGATCACTATTGTACTCCCTTGTCAAATACAGAGCAAGGTATACAATAGGTCTGGTACATAGCATAGCATACTTTATAGAACCTATGACTGAGGCATATGGAATGACTTTTCATTCTCTTTCTATTTTCTGCTGTGGTCGGGATTTGAGTCTTACTCAATTTCATACCTTTGCAACACAGGCAAGAACTCTTTCTTTGACTGTTCCATTTTGAACTACTTCAAAATCTTGTCAAGGTATGTACTCATTGAAAATCTTATCAAGCGTCTTGATCTATCTCAATAGATCTTGATGCTCAATATGTAAGTAGCTTTACTGAGGTCTTTCTTCGGAAAACTCCTTTCAAATACTCCTTTATGCTTTGCAGAAAAATTCTACATCATTTCTGATTGACAATATGTCACTCACATATACTAATCAGAAAGGCTGTAGTGCTCCCACTCACTTTATTGTAAATACAGGCTTCATCGTAAGTCCATATAAAACTATATGCTTTGATCAACTTATCAAAGCGTATATTCCAACTCCGAGATGCTTGCACCAGTCCATAGATGGATCGCTGGAGCTTGCACATTTTGTTAGCACCTTTAGGATTGACAAAACCTTCTGGTTGCATCATATACAACTCTTTTTTAATAAATCCATTAAGGAATGCAGTTTTGACATCCATTTGCCAGATTTCATAAAATGTGGCAATTGCTAACATGATTCAGACAGACTTTAAGCATCGATACGAGTGAGAAAATCTCATCGTATTCAACACCTTGAACTTGTTGAAAAACTTTCGCAACAAATCGAGCTTAGTAGATAGTAACACTACTATCAGTGTCCGTCTTCCTCTTGAAGATCCATTCATTTAACATAGCTTGCTGATCATCGAGCAAGTCAATCAAAGTCCATACTTTGTTCTCATACATGGATCATATCTCAGATTTTATGGCCTCAAGCCATTTCGCGGAATCTGGGCTCATCATCGCTTCCTCATAGTTCGTAGGTTCATCATGGTCTTGTAACATGACTTCCAGAACAGTATTACCGTACTACTCTGGTGCGGACTGTACTTTGGAAGACCTATGAGGTTTTGTAGTAACTTGATCTGAAGTTTCATGATCATCATCATTAGCTTCCTCACTAATTGGTGTAGGAATCACTGGAACTGATTTTTGTGATGAACTACTTTCCAATTTGGGAGAAGGTACAAATTACCTTATCAAGCTCTACTTTCCTCCCACTCACTTCTTTCGAGAGAAACTCCTTCTCTAGAAAGGATCCATTTTTAGCAACGAATATCATTGCCTTTGGATATGTGATAGAAGGTGTACCCAACAATTTCCTTTGGGTATTATATGAAGACGCACTTCTCCGATTTGGGTTCGAGCTTATCAGGATGAAACTTTTTCACATAAGCATCGCAGCCCCAAACTTTAAGAAACGACAACTTTGGTTTCTTGCTAAACCACAGTTCATATAGTGTGGTCTCAACGGATTTAGATGGTGCCCTTTTAACGTGAATGCAGCTGTCTCTAATGCATAACCCCAAAACGACAATGGTAAATCAGCAAGAAACATCATAGATCGCACCATATCCAATAAAGTACGATTACGACGTTCGGACACACCATAATGTTGTGGTGTTCCGTTGGCGTGAACTGTGAAACTATTTCACATTGTTTTAGTTGAAGACCAAACTCGTAACTCAAATATTCGTCTCCTCGATCAGATCGCAGAAACTTTATTTTCTTGTTACGATGATTTTTCCACTTCACTCTGAAATTCTTTGAACCTTTCAACTATTTCAGACTTATGTTTCATCAAGTAGATATACCCATATCTGCTCAAATCATCTGTGAAGGTCAGAAAATAACGATACTTGCCACGAGCCTTCATACTCATTGGTCTGCATACATCAGTATGTATTATTTTCAATAAGTCAGTAGCTCGTTCCATTGTTCCGAAGAACGGAGTTTTAGTCATCTTGCCCAAAAGGCACGGTTCGCAAGCATCAGATGATTCATAACCAAGTGATTCCGAAAATCCATCTTTATGGAGTTTCTTCATGCGCTTTACACCGATATGACCTAAACGGCAGTGCCACAAATAAGTTGCACTATCATTATTAACTTTGCATCTTTTGGCTTCAATATTACGAATATGTGTATCACACGATCGAGATACAACAAACCATTTTCATTGGGTGTATGACCATAGAAGGTTTTATTCATGTAAACAGAACAACAATTATTCTCTAACTTACATGAATAACCGTATTGTAATAAACATGATCAAATCATATTCATGCTCAACGCAAACACCAAATAACACTTATTTAGGTTTAACACTAATCCCGAAAGTATAGGGAGTGTGCGATGATGATCATATCAATCTTGGAACTATTTCCAACACACATCGTCACTTCACCCTTTAACTAGTCTCTGTTTATTCTGCAACTCCCGTTTCGAGTTACTAATCTTAGCAACCGAACAAGTATCAAATACTCAGGGGCTACTATAAACACTAGTAAGGCACACATCAATAACCTGTATATCAAGTATACCCTTGTTCACTTTGCCATCCTTCTTATCCACCAAATATTCAGGGCATTTCCGCTTCCAGTAACCATTTCCTTTGCAGTGTAAGCACTCAGTTTCAGGCTTTGGTCCAGCTTTGGTCTTCTTCACGGGAGTGACAACTTGCTTGTCATTATACTTGAAGTTCCCTTTCTTTCCCTTTGCCTTTCTCTTGAAACTAGTGGTCTTGTCAATCATCAACACTTGATGCTCTTTCTTGATTTCTACCTTCATCGATTTCAACATCACGAAGAGCTCGGGAATCGTTTTCGTCATCCCTTGCATACTATAGTTCATCACGAAGTTCTAGTAACTTAGTGATGGTGACTAGAGAATTCTATCAATCACTATCTTATCTGGAAGATTAACTCCCACTTGATTCAAGCGATTGAAGTACCCAGACAATCTGAGCACATGCTCACTAGTTGAGCGATTCTCCTCCATCTTTTAGCTATAGAACTTGTTGGAGACATTATATCTCTCAACTCGGGTATTTGCTTGAAATATTAACTTCAACTCCTGGAACATCTCATATGGTCCATGACGTTCAAAATGTCTTTGAAGTCCCGATTCTAAGCCGTTAAGCATGGTGCACTAAACTATCAAGTAGTCATCATAATGAGCTTAGCCAAATGTTCATAACGTCTGCATCTGCTCCTGCAATAGGTCTGTCACCTAGCGGTGCATTAAGAACATAATTCTTCTATGCAGCAATGAGGATAAACCTCAAATCAAGGATCAAATCCGCATCATTGCTACTAACATTTTTCAACACAATTTTCTCTAGGAACATATCAAAATAAACATATGAAAGCAACAACGCAAGCTATTGATCTTACAACATAATTTGCAAAATACTACCAGGACTAAGTTCATGATAAATTTAAGTTCAATTAATCATATTACTTAAGAACTCCCACTTAGACAGACATCTCTCTAGTCAGCTAAGTGATCACGTGATCCAAATCAACTAAACCATGTCCGATCATCACGTGAGATGGAGTAGTTTCAATGGTGAACATCTCTATGTTGATCATATCTACTATATGATTCACGCTCGACCTTTCGGTCTCCGTGTTCCGAGGCCATATCTGTATATGCTAGGCTCGTCAAGTATAACCTGAGTATTCCGCGTGTGCAACTGTTTTGCACCCGTTGTATTTGAACGTACAGCCTATCACACCCGATCATCACATGGTGTCTCAGCACGAAGAACTTTCGCAACGGTGCATACTCAGGGAGAACACTTCTTGATAATTAGTGAGAGATCATCTTAAAATGCTACCGTCAATCAAAGCAAGATAAGATGCATAAAGGATAAACATCACATGCAATCAATATAAGTGATATGATATGGCCATCATCATCTTGTGCTTGTGATCTCCATCTCCGAAGCACCGTCGTGATCACCATCGTCACCAGCGCGACACCTTGATCTCCATCGTAGCATCGTTGTCGTTTATGCCATCTATTGCTTCTACGACTATCGCTACCGCTTAGTGATAAAGTAAAGCAATTACAGGGCGTTTGCATTTCATACAATAAAGCGACAACCATATGGCTCCTGCCAGTTGCCGATAACTTCGGTTACAAAACATGATCATCTCATAAAATAAAATATAGCATCATGTCTTGACCATATCACATCACAACATGCCCTGCAAAAACAAGTTAGATGTCTTCTACTTTGTTGTTGCAAATTTTACGTGGCTGCTACGGGCTTAGCAAGAACCGTTCTTACCTACGCATCAAAACCACAACGATAGTTTGTCAAATAGACTCCGTTTTAACCTTCACAAGGACCGGGCGTAGCCACACTCGGTTCAACTAAAGTTGGAGAAACTGACACCCGCCAGCCACCTGTGTGCAAAGCACTTCGGTAGAACCAGTCTCGCGTAAGCGTACGTGTAATGTCGGTCCGGGCCGCTTCATCCAACAATACCGCTGAACCAAAGTATGACATGTTGGTAGGCAGTATGACTTATATCGTCCACAACTCACTTGTGTTCTACTCGTGCATATAACATCAACGCATAAAACCTAGGCTCGGATGCCACTGTTGGGGAACGTAGTAATTTCAAAAAATTTCCTACGCACACGCAAGATCATGGTGATGCACAGCAACAAGAGGGGAGAGTGTTGTCTACGTACCCTCGTAGACCGAAGCGGAAGCGTTGACGCAACGTAGAAGAAGTAGTCGTACGTCCTCCTGGTTCAACCGATCCAAGCACCGTTACTCCGGCACCTCCGAGTTCTTGACACACGTATAGCTCGATGACGCACCCCCGATCTCCGATCCAGCAGAGGCGCAGGGGGGGAGTTCCGTCAGCACGACGGCGTGGTGACGATCTTGATGTTCTCCTGTCGCAGGGCTTCGCCTAAGCACCGCTACAATATGACCGAGGTGTAATATCGTGGAGGGGGGCACCGCACACGGCTAAGGAACGATCTCAATGATCAACTTGTGTGTCTAGGGTGCCCCCCTACCCTCGTATATAAAGGAGGGAGGGAGGAGGTGGCCGGCCCAAGGGGGGCGCGCCATAGGGAGGGGGAAACCTACTCCAAGTAGGTTTCCCCTCCTTTTCCTAATCCAAGTTGGAGGGGAAAGGAAGGAGTAGTAGTAGTAGGAAGGAAGAGGGGGAAGGAGAGAAGGAAAGGGGGGGGCCGGCCCCCTTCCCAATTCGGATTGGGCTTGGGGGGGCGCGCCCCCTTCCCTTGCTCCTTCTCCCTCCCTTCCAATAGGGCCCAATAAGGCCCATATACTTACCGCGGGGTTCCGGTAACCTCCCGGAGCTCCGGTATATTCCCAAACTCTCCCGGAACCTTTCCGGTGTCCAAATATATCCGTCCAATATATCAATCTTTATGTCTCGACCATTTCGAGACTCCTCGTCATGTCCGTGATCACATCCGGGACTCCGAACAAACTTCGGTACATCAAAATACATAAACTCATAATATAACTGTCATCGAAACCTTAAGCGTGCGGACCCTACGGTTCGAGAACAATGTAGACATGACCGAGACACGTCTCTGGTCAATAACCAATAGCGGGACCTGGATGCCCATATTGGTTCCTACATATTCTACGAAGATCTTTATCGGTCAAACCGCACAACAACATACGTTGTTCCCTTTGTCATCGATATGTTACTTGCCCAAGATTTGATCGTCGGTATCCAATACCTAGTTCAATCTCGTTACTGGCAAGTCTCTTTACTCATTCCGTAATACGTCATCTCATAACTAACTCATTAGTTACATGCTTGCAAGGCTTAGGTGATGAGTATTACCGAGAGGGCCCAGAGATACCTCTCCGACAATCGGGGTGACAAATCCTAATCTCGAATTATGCCAACTCAACATGTACCTTCGGAAACACCTTTAGTACTCCTTTATAATCACCCAGTTACGTTGTGACGTTTGGTAGTACCCAAAGTGTTCCTCCGGTAAACGGGAGTTACACAATTCTCATAGTTATAGGAACATGTATAAGTCATGAAGAAAGCAATAGCAGAATACTAAACGATCAAGTGCTAAGCTAACGGGATGGGTCATGTCAATCACATCATTCTCCTAATGATGTGATCCCATTTAATCAAATGACAACACATGTCTATGGTTAGGAAACATAACCATCTTTGATTAATGAGCTAGTCAAGTAGAGGCATACTAGTGACTATATGTTTGTCTATGTATTCACACATGTATCATGTTTCCGGTTAATACAATTCTAGCATGAATAATAAACATTTATCATGAAATAAGGAAATAAATAATAACTTTATTATTGCCTCTAGGGCATATTTCCTTCACGCCCCATGGGCTGCATTATCCCCAAGCCACTCGGGCCAGACCTAGTGGCATGTATCCCTCTCGCGATTATTCGAGTCGTGCGCTTTACTCATCACGATCATTACTCGATGCCTGTCCACGGCACCCGTCTTCCTTCATGTCGGCTGCTTGCACGTTAAAGGGGGGGTACCTGAGCATCGCGACTCATGGGCTCTTATTGGCTCTCCAGCCCTCACCCTCTGGCCTTGTCCACGGCATCGCGACCTGGCATACAAGCTGTCGGTGTCAAAACCGGCGGATCTCGGGTAGGGGGTCCCGAACTGTGCGTCTAGGCGGATGGTAATAGGAGACAAGGGACACGATGTTTTTTACCCAGGTTCGGGCCCTCTCGATGGAGGAAAAACCCTACTCCTGCTTGATTAATATTGATGATATGGGTAGTACAAGAGTAGATCTACGACGAGATCAAGGAGGCTAAAACCCTAGAAGCTAGCCTATGGTATGATTGTTGTAATGTATGTTGTCCTACGGACTAAAGCCCTCCGGTTTATATAGATACCGAAGAGGGCTAGGGCTACACAGAGTCGGTTACAATAGTAGGAGATCTACGTATCCGTATCGCCAAGCTTGCCTTCCACGCCAAGTAAAGTACCTTCCGGACACGAGCCGAAGTCTTCAATCTTGTATCTTCGTAGTCTTGGAGTCCGGCGGACATTGATAGTCCGGCTGTCCGAACACGCCCTAGTCCAGGACTCCCTCAGTAGCCCCTGAACCAGTCTTCAATGACGATAAGTCTGGCGTGCATAATGTTCGGCATTGCAAGGCGGGTTCCTCCCTTGAATAATCCAGAGAAGATAATGAACACCAGGATAGTGTCCGGCTCTGCAAAATAAATTCCACATTCCACCGTAGAGAGAATAAAATGTACACTTAGTTCAATCTGCTGACATATTATGCGGCGTGACATCACACCGCCACCAGGCCTTTGTTTGAATCATTATACCACCTCAGCATTAGCAGAGCGGTTTCCTCGGCACGTCCTATCGAAGCAGAGATCGTGTTCCCCTTATTCCGGGATTCTCATCAATACGTGCGTGGGTAACCCAACCGCGCCATCAACGGTGACGCTTGGGAGATAAGCGAGTTTTACCAGGCCGGTGGGGGACACATAGTTTTGTCCGCCTATATATAAGGGATAAGGATTCACCTTCTCACCTACGCCTTGTTCCTCCTTTGCTTATCCATCCCCGCGAATTCAAGCTCCAACGCCCGAACTCGCGCATCTCACCTTGACCTTCTCCGAATATGACTGGAGCGGGAGGCAAATGGTTAGCCTCCACCGTCAAGGAGGAGGACATCACCAAACTGCGCAGCGCCGGATACCTTTCCGGCGATATCGCGCATCGGCTGCCCAATGAGGGGCAGCTCATCCCTACCCCCGGGCCTCATGAGAGGGTCGTCTTCCTTCCCCACTTCCTCCGCGGACTGGGCTTTCCGCTCCATCCATTTGTCCGGGGTTCATGTTTTACTACGGCCTGGATTTCCATGATCTGGCGCCGAACTTTATCCTCAACATCTCGGCGTTTATCGTCGTGTGCGAGGCCTTTCTCTGCATCCGGCCCCACTTCGGCCTGTGGCTCAAGACCTTTAACGTCAAGCCGAAGGTTGTGAAGGGTACGCAAGCGGAATGCGGAGGCGCTATGTTGGGCAAATTGCCCAACGTCCCTTGGCTAGAAGGGACCTTCGTGGACTCCGTCAAGGGGTGGCAATCGGGGTGGTTCTACATCACCGAGCCACGCAAATCCACATGGGCGGCGGCCCCCGAGTTTAGATCAGGCATCCCCACGCAGCTCACCTCCTGGAAAGAGAAGGGCTTGCAGTGGGGGAATCTGGTGGAGGTGACGGGACTCCGAGCATGTATCAAGAAGATGGTGAGCAATAAGCTCAGGCTCGTCGACGTGGTCCAAGTCATGCTCATCCGACGGATCCTCCCATGCCAAGAACGGGCATTTAATTTGTGGGAGTTCAATTCGGAACAGCACCAGGCGCTAAACCGGCTCTTCGATACAACATACGAAGGCGCCTGGAGGGCGCTGTTCAATGGCGCCGAAGCCCCTACGTCCACGACCAAAGACCGCGGATTCAGCTCGCAGAATCCAACTGACGAGGTAAGTGATTCAACCCCATTACGGGACACTTGTGATAATTAGATTGACTCTAGTGAGGCTTCATTTTGCCTCTTCCTTTGACAGGAATGGACGGAGAAGGCCAAGCTGCTCATCAGCCCGGCTCCCATGCCAGAAGACCCAGCGAACGCCCGCTTAACAAGGCTGCTGGTTCCGGCACCGCACGTGGTGCCGGAGAAGAAGGCCAAGAAGGTGGCCGCGGGGACTCGAAAGAGTTCCCGCAATCAGGCGTCTGACGACGACGAGGATTCCTCCTCCGAAGACGAGGAGGAGGAGTACTCTCTCCCAAAGGAGGGAGAGAAGAAAAGGAAGGCTTCCCCAATCGGGGGGGCCGAAGGGTCCAAGAGGGGGAGAATTATCCCCCCGGACAGTTCCGCCAACATCAGCGTTGGTGAGGATGAGCGGCCTCCAAGGGCCAGGCGTCCGGCAAGATTGTAAGTATCCGGATCCTTGATGTGTAATTTCTTTTATGTCGCGAAGTATCCTTCTAACGCCGCATTCTGTCCGTAGTCCGGCCAATGATGATCTCCCCGACTCATCGAGCGGGTCATTGGCCTCGTCGGATGTGAATTCCATCCCGACTACCTCCACCCCACGCGCCAACGAGGACGCCGAGGTGGGATCCCAAAGAGGGACCCATCAGGAGGAGGCTCCGGAGGCGCCGTCAGGCAGCCCCCCGGACTTCGTGCCGGACTCCACATCGGAACCCGCAGTGGTTCCAGAGTCCGGCAAGCGGCCCCTTCGAAAGAAGGGCAGGACCGTGACGCCGGCGGCCTCCGTCCAACCGGAGGCGCCGGATAACCTGCTGGAAGCGCTTAAAGGCGCTTCCATCGTGGAAGAACACCGCACCATCATGAGTGCGGTGATTGAGAAGGTTCAGCTCGCGAAAAGCGGGCTGACCGAAGCCTGCAGTAGCCTTTTAACAGGCTTTGAGGTAAGAAGTTAAAATTATGTAATATAATACCGCATAGACAGTAGCCCCTGATGCTTGGTTCGGTGTTCGGAAAGAAAAGCCGGACTAAGGATCTATAACAAGATATACGCAGGGTTGCCTAAAATATGTCAATATGGGTTTGCAGGCTGCACTGCTGACCTCTGCCGCACTAACGGCGGAGGTTGACGTGCTAAAAAAGAATCTCGAGCGGTCCGAGCAAGAGCTCGGCCATGCAAAGAAGCAGCTCGAGGAAAAAGAAAGTGAGTAACACCTCTTTGAATAAGTACCTTACAGAAAAGGATTTTGGTTGCGAATAAAATTGACAAGGATAATATGTGCATTACAGGGGCCACTAACAAGGTGGCAACCCTGAAGGATGCTGTGTCCGCGGCCGAACGCAATGCGGCCGCGGAACGGGCTGAGCGAGAAAAGCAAGAGGTGCGGGTGGCGGAACTTCGGCAAGAGCTCCAGGTTCTCATGGAAAAACATGAGAGTTTGGAGCGTGACTCCAAGACTCGAGAGTCCGAGCTTGCCTCGGCTCTCGAAAGTGCCAAGTCCGCCAAGGCCGAGGCCCGGAAGGCCCTTCAGGAGGTTGAGGACATAAAGAAGATAGCGGCGGGTAAGGTGTTTTTCATGCAAAGCAGGCATGTTAATGTGAACTACCGGACACTTACCCGAATTCGGCGCTCTCCAGGGGCATTTGCAGATCTGCCGCGTAGTGCGGCTGATGCCGCCGCATTCTATCGTGGCGAGGAGGGGAGCTCGACGGAGAAGGTCTTCTGGTCTCAGTATACTGAGGCCGGCCATCCAGTGCCCCCAAGCGACCAGCTGAAGCAGCTGATCGAACTCCACAAAGTAGCTGAGGAGGCCATGAAGGGCCTCATAGTCCGGCTGTGGCCTGGACAGGCCATGCCTGGTAGCTACTTTGGCCTCGTGCGGCGGCTGGTGGATGCATGCCCTAGGCTGGATGTAGTCAAGCGCTCCGCCTGTATCGAAGGTGCTCGTCGGGCCCTTGCCCGCATAAAGGTGCAATGGGGCAAATTGGATGCAGAGAAGCTTCTCACGGACCCACCGCCACCGGGCAAGGAGTATCGCACGCCGGAGAAGTATTATAATCTTGTCCTGAAGGGAGCCTGCAATATTGCAGATGAGTGCTCCCGAAATGTAATATTTGAGTGAACTCGCTGTGTATTTATCCTGTGCGCTGAAAACTTCGTTCATATGCGCCATGAGCAACGCTTGTTTAATTTAAAATATTACCTTCTGTGCGGCCATTATAAAATCTGAGAGATGGCAAGTCGTTGGCTTCAGCCCCCAAGCCACAAGTGCTGGGGTGTTCGGTGATAAACTTGAGCACTCTTGTTCCCATATTTGGGTCCATCTAGGGAGGCGCTCAACACGACGAACAAGGCAACCGGACTTATAATGCTTGAACACTCTCACTTAGCCATAGAATTCTATAATTTTAAATTTCAGCGAAGCCCCTGGTATTCGGAAGACCGAATCCGGGGCGCTATCCACGCCTTCATCGGACATAATCCGGAACTTCGCTCGAAGCGGCATGAGTCTTTAAGGACCCGAAAAAACCTCTCGAACAGCGACCAGTCTCTCGCCTTATCATGCCGGTCAGTTTTAGCTTTCTCCACTGAGGCGTTAACCCGGCTCAACCGGGGAGCAATCGCAGTGGTTCTCCCAGTGCTACCTTAGCCGACGGAACGGAAACGTAAGGAGCCAAACATGGGAGCCGGGCAAACCCAACTATTGACCCTAGACATGATTCGGAGCCGATTCATATAATGCTATAAGTTCGGGGTGCCGCACTTGTGAAAGTGTTCGGACTTTATCACACCATAAAGTGGGGAACATAAGCCCCTGGTGTATTATGCCGTACCAAAAATATACGGGTGCCAGAATGTCATATAATGAACATATATATAAAATGTAATGCAATTGCGATCATAAAGGTGCTGCATTATTAATGAAAGAAAAAGTCTGCTAGTAGAGCGGACTGATACAAATAGTGCGGTAAGCAAGGGATTTGGACTAAATAAACATGTCCCCCTCCAGGGATGAGCTGCGGATTTGGTGTATATAATCGAATTTAATGCTCGTAATTGAGACCACCTGAGTGTTCGACGCGGCCTTCTTTAGTCCCTGACTATTGCATCATGAGTTCGGCAGGTTCACCGCCGGACAGGGCTTCTGGTTAACAGAGTCTTGTGTACAAAAAATAAGAAAAATAATAATAATAAAAAAGAGGCACATTTGCGAGCCCCTGGTGTGGTCGAACCGCACTCTGGGTCCGTTGTGATCGTGCCCCCTCCCCTGTGCCCATGGTATCTCCAAAGCGTAATGATGTACGCGGAGTGTTATTCTTGCGATCATACGCGGGCGAGGGTTGGGGCCGCATTGCTACGCGTGCTCTGATCGCGCCAGGTGGTCTTGGTTGATATTGCTCCGGGTGCGCTTTGCTGTATCCGGCCGTTTAACGGCCGGGCTCGAGAATTGCCTTAAGAGGCTGCTCTGTACTTCTGCCGCGAGAGCCGCTGTATGTTCCTCCGTTCGGAGGGAGCGTTCCGTAATTCCATTGACCGTGATGACTCCATGAGGGCCTGGCATCTTGAGCTTTAGGTATGCATAGTGCGGCACCGCGTTGAATTTGGCAAACGCGGTTCGTCCGAGCAGAGCGTGATAGCCGCTGCGAAACGGGACTATGTCGAAGACTAACTCTTCTCTCCGGAAATTATCCGGGGATCCGAAGACCACTTCCAGTGTGACTGAGCCTGTACAGTTGGCTTCCACTCCTGGTATGACACCTTTAAAGGTTGTCTTTGTAGGTTTAATCCTTGATGGGTCTATGCCCATTTTGCGCACTGTATCCTGATAAAGCAGGTTCAGGCTACTGCTGCCATCCATCAGGACTCTCGTGAGGTGAAACCCATCGACGATTGGGTCTAAGACCAATGCGGCGAATCCGCCATGGCGTATGTTGGTCGGATGGTCTCTTCGATCGAAAGTGATCGGACAAGAGGACCATGGGTTGAACTTTTGGGCGACTGGCTCTATCGCATAGACGTCCCTTAGTGCACGTTTCCTCTCCCTCTTGGGTATATGGGTCGCGTATATCATATTCACCATCCGTACTTGTGGGGGAAAACCCTTCTGTCCTCTGTTGTTCGGCGGCCGGGTCTCTTCCTCGTCGTCGCTATTTAGCCCCTTGTCATTTTTTTCGGCAATTAACTTGCCGGCCTGCTTGAACACCCAGCAATCTCTATTGGTGTGGTTGGCTGGCTTTTCAGGGGTGCCATGTATCTGGCATGAGCGGTCGAGTATTCGGTCCAAATTGGACGGACCCGGAATGGTTCTTTTAAATGGCTTCTTCCGTTGACCGGGTTTAGAGCCTTGGAATCCGGCATTGATCGCCGTATCCTCCTTATCGTCGCTGTTAATTCGGCGCTTGTTTTTGTTTCGACGTGACCTGCCGTTGTTGTCCTTAGTATCCGGACTGCCAGAATTTTTACGGAGATTGTTGCTGCGGGCTAGCCAGCTGTCCTCTCCCGCACAAAAGCGGGTCATTAACGATGTGAGGGCTGCCATGGATTTCGGCTTTTCCTGCCCCATGTGCCGGGCTAGCCATTCGTCCCGGATATTATGTTTGAAGGCTGCAAGGGCCTCTGCGTCCGGACAATCGACGATTTGATTTTTCTATGTCAAGAACCGTGTCCAGAATTGCCTGGCCGATTCGTCTGGCTGCTGAATGATGTGGCTGAGGTCATCGGCGTCTGGTGGTCGCACATATGTGCCTTGGAAGTTATCAAGGAATGCGGCCTCCAGGTCCTTCCAACACCCAATTGACTCTGCGGGCAAGCTGTTAAGCCAATGCCGAGCTGGTCCTCTAAGCTTGAGTGGGAGGTATTTTATGGCGTGGAGATCGTCGCCGCCGGCCATATGGATGTGGAGAAGATAGTCTTCGATCCACACCGCGGGGTCTGTTGTGCCATCGTAAGATTCGATGTTTACGGGTTTAAACCCTTCGGGGATCTGATGATCCATTACTTCGTCAGTGAAGCATAACGGGTGTGCGGCGCCCCTGTATTGAGCAATATCGCGACGCAGCTCGAGAGGGCGCTGTCTGCTGTGTTCGGCCCGGCCGGGGTTATTGTATCCGGCACGACGGTATTCGTAATGGGTCGTAGGGCGCCCACGTGATCCATAGATGGATCTGGATTGCCTTGCTTTGTCCTCCAATATGTCTCGCAAGTCCGGCGCGTTCCCTCTTGGCTTCGTACTTTTGGAGCGATGCCGGGGTATGGTCTTGGCTGGGGGCCTAGATGCCTCTCTGTCACGACCACGGGGTGGTCGGTCAGCCATATCGTGCGCTGGTGATGGATGTATGTATGCTTCCTCCTCTAATCGGGGGAGCAGCTTGCGTTTTGGGTAACTTTTGGAGGGACGTTCGAGTTTATACTCTTCGGCCGCGAGGACCTCCGTCCATCGATCGGCCAGCAGGTCCTGATCAGCTTGAAGCTGCTGCTGCTTTTTCTTTAGGCTGTTTGCTGTGGCGATAAGCCTGCGCTTGAAGCGCTCTTGTTCAACGGGATCCTCGGGTACGACGAATTCGTCATTGTTGAGGCTTGCTTCGTCTTCGGAGGGAGGCATATAATCATGATCCTCAACCTCTTCACTGCCGCCCCCTCATGAGGGCTTGCTTCTGCATCCTCCTGCGCTGAGTCTTGCGGGAGGGGATTGTCTTCGGCACTCACTGGAGTGTTATTATCTCCTGTGCCGGAATCTCCGTTTTTGCTGTGGCGAGATTTAGAGCGGCGCCGCTGACGCCGGCGCTTGGGCTGTTTCTTTAAGGAATCTGCCTCCGCTGTTCCTTCGCCGTCCCCATCTTTCGGGGTATCCACCATGTATACGTCATATGACGAGGTGGCCTTCCAGTGCCCTGTGGGCGCTGGTTCCTGTTCGTCTCCGGCATCGTCTTCCATAGCGTCGATGTCTTCGGAGTCGTAGTCTAGCATGTCGGTTAAATCGTCGACAGTGGCTACAAAGTGGGTGGTGGGTGGGCTCTGAATTTCTTCGTCGTCCGCATCCCAACCATCCTGGCCATAATCCGGCCAGGACTCTCCTGATAACGAGAGATGCTTTAGTGAATTTAAGATATCACCGAAAGGCGAGCATCGAAAGATGTCCGCGGCGGTGAATTCCATAACCGGCGCCCGATCTGGATCGATTGGTAGGGGCGCGGGAGGTTCGGAGTCCGGCGAGGAGTCCGGCACCTCGGAATCACGAGTTTCGAAGGGGACAAGATTGGTGTTCGGCTCCATCGCCGTGGATGTTGAAGCCCCCGGGGCGGCGTCTATCCACCAACCCTCGATCTGGGCGATCGGCTCCGGGCTAATGGCCGGAGCGGATTCATGTGCGGCCACCAAAGCACTGTTCGGCGGTAGAGCTAGATCATGCCCATCGTCACAGTGCGGCGCGCTTATGTGGCTCGAGTCCATCGAGGATCAAATCTCGGACATCGGCCGTGAAGTTTAAGCTTCCAAATCTGACCTGACGGCCAGGGGCGTAGCCTTCGATCTGCTCCAGATGGCCAAGTGAATTGGCCCGCCGTGCGAAGCCGCCGAATACGAAGATCTGTCCGGGGAGGAAAGTCTCGCCCAGGACAGTGTTGCAGGTTGAAGATGCCATCAAGCCTATTGGTGACGACACATAGGAACTCTCAATGAAAGCACCAATGTCGGTGTCAAAACCGGCGGATCTCGGGTAGGGGGTCCCGAACTGTGCGTCTAGGCGGATGGTAATAGGAGACAAGGGACACGATGTTTTTTACCCAGGTTTGGGCCCTCTCGATGGAGGCAAAACCCTACTCCTGCTTGATTAATATTGATGATATGGGTAGTACAAGAGTAGATCTACCACGAGATCAAGGAGGCTAAAACCCTAGAAGCTAGCCTATGGTATGATTGTTGTAATGTATGTTGTCCTACGGACTAAAGCCCTCCGGTTTATATAGATACCGGAGAGGGCTAGGGTTACACAGAGTCGGTTACAATAGTAGGAGATCTACGTATCCGTATCGCCAAGCTTGCCTTCCACGCCAAGTAAAGTACCTTCCGGACACGAGCCGGAGTCTTCAATCTTGTATCTTCGTAGTCTTGGAGTCCGGCGAACATTGATAGTCCGGCTGTCCGAACACCCCCTAGTCCAGGACTCCCTCACCAGCGACGGCTGAGCTCGCTCGAGGGCCGGGACCTGAGGACGTAGAGCGTCGGCATCGAACCAAATTTGCAGGAACACATTACAAGTAAAGGCCCAGAGCCAGGCGCAACCCGCCTTGAGGTAGGGCCCCGTGAGTCCCGCGCTGGCTCATGGGTGCCCAGATACACCTCGTCAGGCCCTACCGCGCCAGCCACGTGTCAGGGCGGGGCTGTACACGCCCCAGGGGCTCCTCCCGGAGGGGATCCCCCTCCCACGCACCAGCGGAAGCACCATGCTCCGCGCTGGCTGACGACACTGCCGAGGAGCGGCTATGCCCGTACGCATACGGAAGTGCTATGCTCCGCGCTGGTGATAAACAACTGAGGGTGGCCCCCGGCCGCATCAACCTTAGGGAGCCCACAGCTCAATGTCCGGCCCCATCGTAACGCCTCCCCTTGGGAGTGCCGCGCGAGGGGGCTAGGCACGGGGGCTACGCCTGGGTCACGCCCAGGCGCATGCCACCCAGCCAGCCCCCTCGGGCCTGGTTCGTCGCACGTCTCTCCCCGAGCGGAGCCAAGGTACGAAGGCCGTTTGAACGTCAAGGGGGACTCCTGAGCATCGCGACTCAGGAGCCTAACTGGTCACGTAGCCCCTCACCCCTTAGTTTCGAAAGGCTAACGACGGTTGAGGTATGCGCATGGCCGGGCTATGCGGACGTAGAACGGTAGATCTACTCATACATCTTCCCTCCCTACTTGCTATTCGCGTGGCAAGGGGGACTCCTGAGCATCGCGACTCAGGAGCCTAACTGGTCACGTAGCCCCTCACCCCTTAGTTCCGAAAGGCTAACGGCGGTTGAGGTATGCGCGGGGCCGGGCTCTGCCGACGTAGAACGGTAGATCTACTCATACATCTCCCCTCCCTACTTGCTATTTGCGCGTCAAGGGGGACTCCTGAGCATCACGACTCAGGAGCCTAACTGGTCACGTAGCCCCTCACCCCTTAGTTCCGAAATTCTAACGGCGGTTGAGGTATGCGCGGGACCGGGCTCTGCCGACGTAGAACGGTATATCTACTCATACATCTCCCCTCCCTACTTGCTATTCGCGCGTCAAGGGGGACTCCTGATCATCGCGTCTCAGGAGCCTAACTTGTCACATAGCCCCTCACTCCTTGGTCCCGTCCTGGTTTCCGGTCAGGGCTAACAGCGGCTGAGGTATGCGCGGGGCCGGGCTCTGCCGACGTAGAACACAAGCAAGTAGGAAGAAAAAGCGCAAATCTCAAAGAATTCAAAAGCAAATATTACAGTCCATAGAGTGCATTCACAGCGCCAAACACAAGTTTAAACGCCTCCACGAGGCAGTATGCATGTTGCAGGAGCTAAAAACAGGACAGGAGCCGTGAAGGGGTCACTTTCTAGCAGTGCCATCGCTGGTGACGGAGCTGCGCTGGGCGACTTCGCCTCATGGTGCCTCAGGATCGGCAGCGCCTCGCCTTGGCTTGGTGCTGAAAGCGCAGAACTTCGCCAGCAGAGCCTCCGCTCGACCCTTCACGGCCTCAGCAACGACAACGGCAAGCTCGCCGCTCACAGGCTCCAGCAGGCTGTCAAGATCAACGCCAGGGTCGCGAAGTTAGACGTGGGTGAAGACGCGCGTCAGCACCGCAGAAGAAAGGACACGCGCCTCGGCCTCAGCCGTGGGGCCAAGGCCGAGGGCGACATCTTCAAGGGCGCAGACCAGGAAGGGAAGCAACTTGGCAGGGCCGTCCTCGGCGCCGGCCAGCGGGCTCTCCAGGCCGCTGTCATAAAGCGACTTCAGCAAGGTGCGAGCCTTCTCCTCCAGCTTCGTGAAGGCCACGCGGTCCTCGACCAGGACCCGCGCCTTGCCGTACAGTTCGATCCTCTTCGCCTCCAACGCCTGCTCCAGTGCACCTAAGCGGCCATGGCGCTCATCAAGTTTGGCATCCCGGTCCTTGGCGGTAGCTTCACGAGCCTTCATATCTTCCTCCTTCTCTTGGCGGTCACGGGCCTCCCTGGCGAGCTGGTCGCGCAGGCCTTGCAGCTCACTCTCCAGCACCTTGCAGCGACCCCGGACATCCGCAACCTCACCCAAGGCGGCGTCGCGAGTGGCCTTGGCCTCAAGGATGGCCTGCTTCTCGTCGCAAGCCGTCGCGGCCTGAGCCAGCGCCGCTCGGACTGAAGCATCAGAGCGGACCCAGTTGTAGGCCAGCTCCAGGCGCCTGGCCACTAAGCGAGGGTCGGCGCCCTGAAGATCTTCTCGCAGCTGGTCCAGCTCAGCAGCAGCACGATCCAGGACAGTAGAAGGAGTCGGAGAAATGGCAGTTGGCGGAGTAGGAGGAGAAGACGACAGCGTGATCACAACACCATGAGTTGGGACCTTCTGCGCCCCGATGACTGCGGCAGTGGCGTCAGGCAAGGACGCCCCGGAAGCCGCTTGGGCCACGGGGGCTAAGCTCGCCCCAGCACGCCCTTCCTGGCCTCGTGAGGATGGCCGAGCAGGAGAGGCCCGGGCCTTGCCGCCCCCTCCTCCTGCGGATGGAAGTGCTGCCCCAGACGAAGCCTCAAGGGCCCCCTTCAGCTTTTTCGCCGCAGGCACCGGCCTAGCCAAGGAATATGGACGTCAAGTCTCAGCAACAAAGCAAGAAGCAAAACGAGAATCAAGCACTTACTGGTCATCGCTCGCGGGCTCAAGCAACCTCCGGCCGAACTTGAAGCCCGAGAGCCAGCTGCTGGGATCAACCTCAGGAGACTCGGGAGCAGGAGGCGCATCTGCAGATCGCCTCGGAGCCGGAGCAGACCGCGGAGAACCAGCCCCGTCCTGTCCCTCTTTGGGATCAGGGGAGAGCACTCACCACCTCGCTCGTCGCCATCCTGATCGTCGTCCGGCATGAGGCGAAGAGCGCAGGACCTGCGCTGAGGGAGGGGCGCTCTCGACTCCCCGTTGGTCGCCTCGGAATCGGGCTCCTCTCCCCGCTCCTCTTCTTCCTCCTCTCCACTGGAGTCGCCGGAGGATACGTTCACCGTCGCCAAAGCCACCAGGTCCTCAGGAACCTCCGCGGGCACAGGCCCGTCCCCGTTGAAAGCGGGTGTGGAGTTCACCACCTGCTCCCAATCATCCCGAAGGAACAGGGGTACGGGAGCACCTTCCAATCTCGCCACGTCTCCCCCAACCAAGGATTGGAGGACCGCGGCCAGATCGTCGTCGGCCAGGACTTCAGAGCTCGGGCGAAGGGCGGCATCGCCCCCTCCCCCCCCCCCCCCCCGAGCCTCCACAGCGGGAGCGAATGTTCCCGGAGCGGAGCCACCCGGTGCTCCAGGAACTCCATCAGGAGCAACGCCCCAGTCAGTTTCACCGTCGCCATGTTGCCCGGCCACAGGTCCGCGTCCATCCTCTCCAGCACTGGCTTCGCACAGAGATCGACGAGCTCCGCGCGGGACCAAGCATCGACAGACTTGGGCTGCCCCATGGGCAGAATCAGCCGGGGATGGATGCACCCAGGATCCACCATGACCCGCTTGCTCCTGAAGCCTTCAATCCTCTTCCCGGGCTTCAAGATAGCATTGGAGCTGGCGTATGCAACGAAGCTCGCGCACGCGGTGATGGGGCCGCGGGAAATCTGGAGGTAAAAGTAATGGCGCAACAAGGCCACCGAGGGCCTTACCCCAACATGAGCCTCGCAGTAGTAGGCTAAAATCGCCATGAGAAGAACAGAGTTGGGATGGAGGTGCAGAGCTTGCAGGTTGTAATGGTGGAGAACAGAAAGGAAGAACTCGGAAAAGGGGGACACCAAACTGGCGGCGATGGCGCTCACGAAGAGTGGGTAGAAGATGCTTCGTTTGTCCTCGGGAAGGGCAGAACCAACCTTGAGCACGGCCGCCCCGTCGTTGCCTTGCGCCGCCATCATCTAGCGCGTCCGGGCAAGGTTCTTCTCTGACACATTCGAAGGATCCAGGGCAGGCGAGTACCAAGCTCCGGCCGGGGTCTGGCGAGGCGCCATGCCTTGCTAAGATACAGGGTTGGAGTAGATCTGGGGATTTCGAAAGCAAGAAGGATAGGAGCGAGAAAGGGGATCTGGGCAATGAATGGAGAAGGCAAAGAAGGTAAGCCTGGACGGGTACCGCTCACTTGTCAATTCGTGCCATTGCCGAGGCGTCGTGGGGGAGCCAGGACGCCCACGTCCAATCAACCGCCACGTGGCGCCCAAGACCGCAGGCTGATGGGGCCCGCGGTGCTTCACACTTGCCCCTTCGCTTCTCTGCTAAGCCAAGTCCGGGCGCGCCTTGGGCCCGGGGGCTACTGTCGGCATTCCGGGAATGGGGGTATCCAGACTTGCCTGCCTGCGGCCTGCGGCGTGGCTCAGGGAGTGGCCCAGTACGACCCATCTTCATCAACACATACTCAAGACCCTCGCGAGGGGCCAAGCCTGGCGGGGCGGATGACATGAGGCTTCCTCGGGCACAGCCTCGTCAGGAAGGCTCGCGAGGAAGCGGAGAGATCAAGGCGGGATACCTCACGAGGTGCCCATGACGCAAGCCATAACGACCGAGGCCAGGCGGACGCCGGCCTGCGTAGAGTCCTTGTTTCCTCTTTGGTGCAAAGGGGTAAGTGCATGCAAGAGTATCAAGCAAAGGCAACCATTTCGGTGCAACAAGACCAAGACTAGCAGGACGGCAGGATGGAGGTCATCGTGGAGCCCAAGCCGGTGTCACCGTCAGGGCCTTTGGCAGCCGAAGACCAACTTTAGTCAGGATAACTGTACTAGATGTTCCCCTTCAAAATGGCTAATTGTTGGCGCCCTTCCCGCTCAATATTTGGGAAGAGGCCCAGGGCCTCCATCTATAAATAGGACTAGCCACCCACAGGGTAGGGGCATCTGAGAAGATATTTGAGGCATCTAGAGAGAGACAGAGAACGACGGAACTCCCCCTAGCAGTTCATCGCACCAGCTCAAGAACAGCCCCTCGGGAGGCTGTTCTCCCTTTGTACTATTCATCATCAGCCCCTGAGGCAATCCACCACACCACGAACTAGAGTAGGGTATTACACCACAATGGTGGCCTAAACCAGTATAAATCTCGTGTCCCCTGTGTTGTTTTTCGTGTAGTTTAGATCCTTGCGAGGCGACGAGACGTGCGTAGGCGGGAGGTGTGATCTCCACGTGCACCCCAGAGTTCGAACCATGAGGGTCTGCCGGAACCCGAAATCCGACAAAAAGTAATCAACATAAAGCAGGGCGTGGCCTCTCTCCCTATTGCGGTTTATGTTGGGAGCACGGCCAGGGACTGACTCCCTGTACCGAGGAAGCTGCCGTTGAATGTGGTCGTGAACGACCAATGCAGCCACCACAAGATCTTCATCATCCGACGATGAATCGTCCGATGAACAAAGGAAGTGGTGGAAGAAAAACTCATCTCCACTGTCCATACCTATGTCAGCAAAATGTCAAACACCTTGCGGTCGTGGTGGCGAAGAGGCCGCGATGATCACCTCGACGCAGCAGGGGTGGTTGCCGGACGGCTACTGGCCGCTCTGGAGCCGTCAGAAGCTGCCGTGGCCTCCGTGGTACGTCGCTGGCGGTCATGTCCCCTCTGCCACCGGCAAAGACGGCGACGGCCAAAACTCCTCCGATCGACGACCAAAACTACGACGAAAGCGCGGGCGTGGTGGCGGCCATGTCGAGACGTGGTTTGGTATGGACGACCGGGGGCTACGCAATGAGGAGGCATCCGAAGAATAGCGGCGGCGGCGGTAGCGGGGTGGGGCGGGAGAGAGAGGGTCGAAGCGTTGGGAGCGGAGGGACTGCTAGTGTCCCCGACAGGCGGGCCACGGGAAGGGGGGGGGGACGGGGGGGGGGGGGGGGGACAAGGGCGTGCGTCGCGGCTGTCCGCGCGCGTCCGTTTCACCCCAAATCGAGCGCAACTTTGGGCCGGGGATGGGTCGAAAACGGACGGAATCCGGACATTTGTCCATTTGAGGCCGCACGTTGGGCCGCGCTATTCGTCCATTTTACCCCAAACAGACGCACCTGGACAAGATGGGGTCGCGCGGTGGAGTTGGCCTTATGCCAACCGCAACCGCCCACCCACTTAATCCACGCGCGTCAATTTGTGTTAAAACAGACAAAAATCGCAACCCAACGCGTCGACGCAAACTGATGAACGTCCTTTTTTTCCATTTGCGACCAATTTTCGGTTTGAATTTGGACCGGATTTGTATCGGCGTGGACACGACGTCGACATGCATGATGCTCTCTCTTTTCCCTTCCCTGGTCCGTCCGTCGGTGGCACATCTCCGTTTTCGCTCTTCCTCCTACACACCCGACACCCTTCAACCATGTCCGCAAGGCGTTCGACGTTTTGCCCGCAAGGTACCATGGACAGTGGGATGAGTCTTTTTCAATAACTTCATTTGTTCATTGCATGATTCATCATCGGACAATGAGCATTTTGTGGTTGCGACTATGGTTGTCAATGACCACATTGCTAGGCAGCATGCGAGGTTTAGAGGATCGATCATGGGCCATGCTCCAGCGTTGAACCGCGATAGAGAGAGCGGCCATTGCCTACTGTACGCCAGTTACTTTTATTGCACGTCCCCACTCTTCAATCCCAAGCTTTTCTGGCGCCGTTTTCGGATGGCGAGACATGTGTTCAACTGCATACGGGAGGGAGTGATGGGGTATGATGAACTTTAGATGCAAGGAGATGCCCTTTTAGGTTGGATTATCCTCTTATTAAAAATGCATTGCAGCTATTCGGATGCTTGCTTATGGAATGCCCGATGATCTTGTGGATGAGTATGTCTGTATGAGCGAGTCCACATGCCTTGCATCATTGTACAAGTTCTGCGAGGCTGTGATAGCACTGTTTGGCCGAAGTACCAGAGAGAGCCAAATGCTGTGGATACACTCCGGTTGTTGGCGGTCAATGCAGAGGTTTTTTTTCAAGAATGCTTGGTAACATAGATTGAATGCACTAGAAGTGGCAAAACTTTTCATTTGCTTGGATGGGCGGTATAAGGCGCATGTTAAGCTTGATCAGTCATACTTGAAGTTGTCGCTTCACAAGATCTTTGAATTTGGTACTCTTTTTTGGTATGACTTGTTCCCACAATGACATCAACATGCTTCGGCGCTCTCCGTTGTTCGGAAGGTTTGCAGAAGGCAACTGCTCGGTGGTCGACTTTAAGATCAATGGCCACCACTACAATAAAGGATACTACCTAGCTGATGGTATCTATCCCGAGTGGTCAATACTTGCAAAGACAATCTCCAATCTAGTAGGAGAGAAGAGGGCCAGGTTTTCCCAAACACAAGAGAGTGCTAGGAAGGATGTGAAGCTTGCTTTGGGTGTGCTTCAATCTCGACGGGCTATCGTTCGACACCCTGCTAGAATATGAAGCCAGTATAAGATGTAGACGGTGATGACTACTTGTGTGATCATGCATAACATGATCATAGATTAAGAGCGTGATGACAACATCTTCAACCAAGGGTTTTAATTTCTGGGTGAAAATGTTATGCATGAGCATGGACCGGCAACGCTTGCACAGTTCACCAAATTTCACCATGAAATGCGTGATTGGGCAACTTACATTCAACTCTAAAATGATATCGTTCAGCACATGTAAACTCATCTAGGCAATAAATAGATGTATCGTATCTTTTTCTTTTAATATATTCGTGACGATTCGAATTTGATGTAAACTATGAGATTTTTATTTGGTTGTAAACTATTTATTATTATGATGTAACACTATGTGATTTATTTTGTGTGCAATGTATATTTCGTTAGATTATATGCATGAAAGTCTAAAATTTTGTGTAAATTTGGCCGTCTACTAGCCGGGTGGACCAAATGGGCAGTCTGATTGGACGCACTACTCAGCAAAACGCGGGCGCGAGCGGAAGCCGCCCCTTCGGCCGATCCAAATGGACAAAAGGCAGACCAAATCCGCGTTCATTTTAGTCGACATGTTGAAGTTGGCCTTAATTGCCTGGCACCACTCTTCCTTCAAAAACGAAGAAATAGTTCCTTGTTCATGTCCATCTATGCTAGCAATTTCCTTTCATGTCCATCCATACTAGCTAATACTATTCGTTCCACGAGAAATTTAAGATGATCTCAAAGTAACAAGAGCCATTAATTCTCTTAGATCCAAGAGATGATCCTCTATTAATGAAACCACGTGGCCAATAGGACACTGTACTACGTTCAAATATGAAAACAACTATAACATTTTAAGACAACTAAGGAAAGACACGATAAATGGTAATGAAAATGGACTCCAACAGCGATGTGAAGTTCGATCTGGGGTGGTTTTCTTTTATGTAAAGTTCGATCTGGGGTGTAAACCGAGGAAACAAATCGTTCCCATCAGAAGGTAGGATCGATCGAACGATTTCAGATACTCAGAAACCCCCCGTGCAACCTCAGGCTAAACCCAGCCCACAATAGTGATCAAGTCTAGTTGGACCAAAAAGCCCAATTTTCATTTGATACACAGCATGCCTTAAAGACTGGAATTCACACTTGACTCCAAAAAATAAAAAACATTATAAATTGTCCTAATTTAGGAAAATCATGGCAAATTTATACAAATCAGATGACAAGTTTAGAGAAATCTTTTGTCCTAAATCATGACAATATTGCTGGAATGATATTGTTTCTGAAGTATGGTAAATTTGTCGATGGCAATGTTTGATGCAATCAAAAAAAATACAAACAACCCATTGGTTGGATGCATGTTTTGAACATAAGTTTGCTAGGCCAAAATGTGATACATAAAATTTTACAATTACCATGCATGAGAACTAAATCTGTCATATCTTAGAAACAAAACAAGAGAACTTAACGATTAATATTTGAACCAAAGTTGCCATTGTTTCATATGATGAAGGCAAAAAAAATGAAAAAAATTATGAAATAGTTTTGTGAAAACAAATTTACCCATTGCATTTGCCATGGTGTAGAAAAGGAATTTACCATGGTTTTGTTCAACAAATGTGTACAAAGAAACACAGTTATCATGATTTGTTCGGCAATATGAAAACAAATTTGCCCATGGCATGTTCAAAATATTTTTCATGGTGTACAAAAGGAATCTACCATGGTTTCTTCAACAAGTGTCTTTGAAAAAGTATTTTTACCATGGCTTGTTCAACAAATTTGCCATGTTCCAAAAATAATGAATAAAATTTACCATGGTCCAACAAGTAAAAAAATTCTATGGTCCAACAAATATTCTCGCCCTCCTCCACCAACATCTGGGGCCTCGCGCCGCCTTCGAACGCCAACTACGCCATGTCTCCGGTTTGTTCACACCTGTGTTTAGGGAAAATACGAGTAGTTTAGAAATACATGCTAATGTTTCTTAGTTTTATTTCTGTTTAGGGTAAATATAAGTACAAATTTGATTGATATTTTACGCATGTTAAATTTGAGTATTGTGTCTTACTGTTATTTGTGCCTAGAGTAAATACGATCGAGTAATTTAGAAATAAGATCCATTGTAGTGTGGTTGTCTTATATTTGCAGGTATTGACATGAGTGCCAATGTTCTCACGAAACGTCGATTTATTTCTGTTTTATTGAATTTCTGGCACTTGTTATGTCCTCTTTTTAGCAAAGGTCATGTCGAATTTTTTTCTTTCATATTCCGCCTAGGATCCATTGTAGTGTGGTTGGCTTATATTTGCAGGTATTGACATGAGTGCCAATGTTTTCACGAAATGTTGATTCAGTTTTGTTTCGCTGAAATTCTAGCACTCGTTATGTCCTCTTTTTAGCAAAGGTCATGTCGAATTTTTTTCTTTCATATTTTGCCTAGGATCCATTGTAGTGTGGTTGGCTTATATTTGCAGGTATTGAGATGAGTGCCAATGTTTTCGTGAAACGTTGATTCATTTTCGTTTCGTCGAATTTCTGGCACTCGTTATGTCCTAATCCTATATACCTAAAAGATTCATGAGTGCCAATGTTTTCGCGAAACGTTGATTTATTTTTGTTTCGTCAAATTTCTAGCACTCGTTATGTCCTAATCCTATATACCTAAGGGATTCACCCCCACTATCCTATTTATCTTGATATGCAAGCTATCCACATCATCAAGTAGGTCCATCATTTAAAAATTCTTTTCCACTAACTCTTCATGCGCATGCAGTCTACCACAAATAATCATTAACTATTTTTCTCATGCACTCTCAAGCAAGCACGCCATCCTAGGTCTCTTTTGCTATTTGTATGTGTATTGACGTCATCCGAGCTGCTCCAAACGTACATCATGAGTCCCCATCCAATCATTTGGTTGGACTTCAAGTGTTGTTAATGCTCTCTTCTGATTCTGAAAGCCCGAACGATTGTCTTTTTTTCATTCTCATTCTCTTGCGCTTTTGTCCATGTCTCTGTTGCTCCTCAGAGGTCAGAGAATTGCTTTAGATGCATTCGGTCCCTCAAACCTCCAATGTTCTAAGCATCCTTTTAATATCAATTTGATTTCATTACTCACGGAGCGGTGGCTCATCAAGTTTTTCTTTTTAAAGAACCCACTATTCCCATGCAACCTTTTAATCCCAATTTTATTCATTTGCATACACCCAAAGCTAATCAAAACTTTTTATGACGGAACTAAAGTTCACCTAATGGGGTGGCATGCATGGTTGCGCACGAGACAAGTTAAACAAAAAAAAAAAACTTCGTTCCCTCAAACCTCAAGTGTTCTAAGCATCCTTTTAATCTCAATTTAATTGCATTGCCTACAAAGTGGTAGCTCATCAAAATTTTCTTTTGAAAGAATCCACTATTCCCATACAACCTTTTAATCCCAATTTTATGCATTTGCATACACCCAAAGCTAATCGGACTTTTTTATGACGGAACTAAACTTCACCTAATGGGGAGGCATGCATGGTTGCGCACCAGACAAGTAAAAAAAAATAATCCTGGGTATATTGTGGTGAATGAGCGACCTCTGTAAGTGACCTTTTTTAATAGAAAATCAAATTATGAGTGAACTCAAATTTTATTTTACTATACAAGCTCTATTTTTTTTTAATGAATGCACATATATAGTTGATATCATTGTTTTTGGTTTAGCCAAGAATGAGATGTCTCCACTGTCTCTACGCAGCGCTGTTTTCACTTCATAATGCATCACTGATATATTGTCAAGGTAATAAATTAATAGGGCAAAAGTCACACCTATTTTCAGTTTTTCATCAAAATTCCTACAAATGCTTACTCTAAACAATATTTCTTCCAAACAAATTCTTTACATCTACTTATACTATCTTTCATATACTTTTTATGTTTTTAAACATTAAATTATTCATTAAAAGTTCCCGCAGCAACGCGCGGGGTATCATCTAGTTTTAGTAAAGGTCATGTCGAATTTTTCTTTCACATTTTTCCTAGTATCCGTTCTAGTGTGGTTGGCTATATTTGCAAGTATTGACATGAGTGCCAATGTTTTCGTGAAACGTCGATTCATTTTTGTTTCGCCGAATTTCTGGCACTCGCTGTCCTCTTTTTAGCAAAGGTCATGTCAAATTTTTTCTTTTCTATTTTGTTTGTTATGCTTTTTGACCCATAATTGCCACACTAAATTTTAGCAAACACAACAAATGGATTCCGGAGAACCATCTTCTATGGACCCCACAGTCAAGCTCGTATAAAGGGCAGAACTCGAAAGATGAAATCAGCCAATGAACCTATCGCCAATAAGGCACCAAAAGAAGATGTGGTGAATATTTCAGCCGGTTCATGCATATGGCGAATGTTTAAGCCTGGTCAACCGATGTTACCCCAACACAAGTTTAGTGCCCTAAGCATTGAAACTCAGTTTCTACACAAAGACGTAGTACGTCAGGAAAGGGCGAGATGTATTACACGGCCAATGTCATAGACAGTCTTGGATTTCTTTTGAAAGATCCAGCTTAGCTGGCTTTTCATGTTGACCATAGCAGAGAGCAGTGGATAAAAATCAAATACATGGAGTGATCAGGATGATCAAAGGATTAAACTGAAACTGGAAACTGAAAACTGAAGCAAAACATGGCGGCACGTTCCTCTACTCAGCCTATCCCTTCTGGTGGCAGCGTGAATGGGTACATCAGGCATGTTGCTCCTGCCTGCCTCCATAGCTCAATGCCTCGCCTGATGGCCTGCAAGATTACTCTCCCAGATGCCTCCTTACCCCTGAAAGTGCAGTCGTTCCTGTGTCTCCAAATTTCCCAGGCTGCTAGCATTGTGAGTGACTTTATGCCCTTCCTGAACACTGGTGCTGAGGCCTGGACAATGCTCATGATCCGCTCGGCGCTGCTTGTGGGCTGTTCATCAGATTGCAAATGCAGTGCTTCACAGCCCTTCCAAAGCGAGATGCTGTTCCAAATTGTGATGGTGAAGGGGCAGGACCAGAAGATGTGGCCAACCGTCTCGAGGTTTCTGAAACAGAACTGATAGAAGTATGCATTAGGCCACCCTCTTCGCTGCAGCCGATCATTGCACCAGAGCCTATTTAGCAGCAGCAACCAAAAGAAAATCTTCAGTTTCCCTGGCGCCCAAGTCTTCCAGATTATCTGCGGGTATGTGGAGTTGAGGTTCGCTTGGAATCGCGCCCAGTAAGCCGAAGCAGCAGTGTAGCAACCGGTGCCCTCCAAGTTCCATCTGATCTCGTCACTCATGTCAGAAACGAGGTTTACGGGCAGCAGTCGTAGCAGTCTTGCCAGGGCAACACAGTCGCGTACTATTTGATCTGTCTGCCCGTGCGAAAGGTCGAGGATCCATTGAACATCCCGTATGGCATCTGCCACCGATCTGTTCTTCCTCCTGGAGTGCTTATACAGCGCTGGAAAAAGGAGGTGCAGCGTACCGGCCTGGTGCCAGGAGCAGGTCCAAAACCTTGTCGTCTGCCCATTACCAATCGTGACCGAGGTGGCCGCGCTGAAAAACAGCCGATCAGAGGCAGTGCACGACACCTCCGTGCCCACCCATGGCTTGTCGGGGTGCTTCCAGGATTGCCATAGCCAATGTTGTCGCAGGGCCCTGCTAAAGCGCTCAAGGTTGAGGATGCCAAGTCCTTGCTTATCCACCGGTGAGCACACTTTGCTCCAGTTTACTTTACATTTGCCTCCGGAAAGCTCATCCTCTTGTGCCCACAGGAAGCGACGCCTGACCTTGTCGATTTCTCTGAAGAATTTCTTAGGCATGCGAAGCACTGTAATTGCAAACACTGGGATTGCAGCTAGGACTGCTCTGACGAGGACTCGTCGGCCAGCAATGGACATAAGCCTGCCCTTCCATCCCGCTAGCCGTGCTCTGATTCGGTCCAAAACAAACTGGAGGTGCACAAGTCTCGTTCTTGTCAGAGTTAGCGGAAGCCCCAAGTATTTTAGCAGGAAATTTGTGATGATGCCTTCAAAGCTTTGGAGAATTTGCTGGACATCCACTTCTTCACATCTAATTGGGGTCGCTGTTGATTTCTGCCTGTTGATCTTCAGACCCGTGGCCTCGCCAAACAGGTTCAGTATGGTGGTGAGTACCTCCATCTCTTCTTTCACTGGGTTCATAAACTACTGCATCATCTACGTACAGGCTGACTCGCAGCTTCAGCTCCCTCCTCGGCAGTGGCTGCGTCATCTGTTGTTGAACTGCTGCATCAATTAGGCGCTGCAACGGGTCAATGGCCAGAATAAACAGCAGTGGGGACATCAGGTCGCCCTGTCGCAGGCCCTTGCGGTGCCTAATCTTCCTCCCTGGCACTCCATTAAGCATGAACTCC
Organism: Triticum timopheevii; assembly: GCA_963921465.1. Lineage (NCBI taxonomy): Eukaryota > Viridiplantae > Streptophyta > Magnoliopsida > Poales > Poaceae > Triticum > Triticum timopheevii. The sequence goes on from OY997270.1 coordinate 116,579,107, forward strand.
GAGTTTGATGTTGCCAACAGCCAGGCAACCCAGTCCCTCCATCTGGCGCTGAACCCCAACTCCTACAGCAGCTCTAGCAAGTAGTCCCAGGACACGCTGTCAAAGGCTTTGGAAATGTCCAATTTGAGTAGCATCGCTGGGGTTTTGGATCGATGCAGAGCCCGCACTCCATTTTGGACATAGAGAAAACTGTCCTGTATGCATCTCGTCTTCAGGAAGGCTGACTGAGCAGGGGAGACGATCGTGCTGATAACTTTGGAGAACCGAATTGACAACACCTTAGTGACTAGCTTTGCAAAGGAGTGGACTAGACTGATCGGGCGAAAATTTGTCATCCGCACAACTCCATCTTTCTTCGGCAGCAGTGCAACAAAGGCCGAGTTCAAAGCAGCTAGGTTCCCGCCTGCTAAGCAGTAGAATTCGTGGAAAGCTGCCATGAGATCAGCACTGATGATCGACCAGTAGGCACTGAAGAAAGTTCCATTGAAACCATCAGGGCCTGGCGCCTTATCTGCTGGTGACTGCATGATTGCTGCCCAGACCTCTCCCTCTGTGAATGGATTGTCCAGCCCTGTCGCTTCAACCCTTGGCAGCTGCAACGCTCTCCAGTTCAGAGTGACGCGTCGTCCCGCGCCTGCTGCCATCATGCTGCTGAAGTGATCGTGTATCAGCTGCTCCTTGTCTCCATGCGCCGTGGCACAACGATCATCGCTCTGGATTGAATGGATGAAGTTTTTGCGCCTTCGGGAACAACATTTGGCGTGGAAGAACTTCGTGCTGGCGTCGCCTGCTCGCAGCCAAAGAACCCTGGATGCTTGCCTCCTTCTTGCCCACTCGATTGCCGCAACTAACAGTGTTCGAGTCTCCTGCGCCACGTCAAGTCGAAGGATCACCTCACTGGCTATATGGAATTGGGTCTTGGCGTCGCTGAACAACGATCTGCTCCAGATCTTCAGATCGTGCGCCACCCTGGTAAGCTTGACCTGCAGACGCGCAAACGCGCAACGCTGCTGAACCGGCCTGCTCTAGGCGCGCTCCACAGTAATGTGAAAGCGCAGGAACTGTGGCCAGAAAGATTCAAATCTGAAGCGAGCACGACGGATCGGAGCTTCACATGGCGCTAAGACCAACGGGCAGTGATCGGAGCACGCCGTGGCTGCAGCCATCAAACCATAGGCGGGGAAGAGAAGCTCCCAGCTCACAGTGCAGAAGAATTTATCTATACTAACCAGCGTTGGGTTTTGCCGCTCGTTACTCCAGGTGAATCGCCTGTTTTTACATTTGATTTCCCGCAAACCTGCCGCATCTAGTGCCGCTCTAAACTTTCCCATGATGCGCCGATTAAGGTTGAAATTGTTCTTATCTCTAGCTTCGTAAATGATGTTGAAATCGCCAGTGAGGAGCCATGGTTCACCAGGGGGGGGGGGGGCAGATCTTGCCAGCTCCAGAAGGAACGCATCCTTCCGATTGTCCTCTGCCGGACCATAGACCGCGGTCAGCCAAAAAGTGGTGGCCGATTGGCTGACCGTTACTTTGGTAGTGATGGAAAATCTCCTATCGCCTGGGACGCGATCGAGACAATCTCGCTATCCCAAAGAATGGCCACCCCGCCTTTGGACCCGATCGCAGGCAACACTACGCAATCAGCTAACCTGCTACCTCCTATATCCCTAACTAGAGCTGGCGACCAAGTGTCGATTTTCGTCTCCTGAAGACAAACAATCGCTGGGCGATGTGCCGCGACAGCTTCACAGACAGCGTCACGCTTGGCTGGCATGTTAAGCCCGCGTACATTCCAACTAACTATCGGACAGTGGTTGTCATCCATATGAACACTTGATCATCCTCCAACGGCTACTAGTTTTATTGATTGAAGATAGAAATACTGACGACGACAAGAACACTCCCCCAACATTCAGGGAACGTTGCTGCCCACCAATAGGCCCCAAATTGCAGCAACGCCAGCTACTTGTAACCACTAACCCTACAAGAATTACAAATAGTCCTAACTCAACCCCGCTTAAGGCCGGGCGCCGCTGGAGAGACCTAAGATATTGCACTAACATGATCAGACTACGGCCTCCTCGGCCACTCCATCAGCGCCGGCCATGGAAGCCGCTACGCGCAGCGCCTCCTTGTTGAGGCGAGTCAGCTTGGCGATGCACGCGATGTCGTCGTCGGTGAGCGGCTCATCGAATTTCCGGAGCAGCTTCTCAGCGGCCTTGGCGGTCATCTTCTCCTTCGGGCCAAGTAGCCCCAGCTCGCGCACAAGTCGCAGCGTCCCCCGCTGCGCGACTGGCACCGTCGACGGGTTTGCCGCTTGGTGGGCACTGTGGCGCACCAGAGCAGGCACGACCCTGGTCTTTGGCGGAGCCGACGAGCGTCGCACCGGCGCGTCCGGCACCAGCGGCGGCTTGGTGGCTTGGAAGAGGTGCAGCGGGGCCGCACGCAGGTCTGAATCTTCGCCCTCTGCACCCAGCTGGAGGCAACAGACCTGTTGCGTGACTGCACCGAGCTACACCTCCACAGCTGCAGCGCGGGCCGGCTCCTTGTGACTGAGGAGGCCCACCGCAACAGCTGGGCCCGCCAAGGTTGGGCCGAAGGCGTTTGGCAGGCCCGCGTCCGCCTCGTTGACGCAATTGACTTGGTCGTTGAACTCCAGTGGGGTCACGACGGCGACAGACACGTGAGCCTCCAGCTCAGCAGCCATGCAGTCGAAAGGTGGTGGCCGCGGGAGCTGGGTCTTGGCGCCGGTGAAGAAATCGGCAATCGGGTCTTGGTCCGTGGCAGCCGCAACAGCAGCCAGCGGGGGTAGGGGGCGCGGCGCATGGAGGGCAGCACCCCCGGTGGCCGCAGCTTGATGGCGGGCGGAGCTGCGACAGCCGCGCGAGCTCTCCGAGTGGCGCTGCCCCGGCGGTGAGCGGCTACGGCGCCTGGAGGAGCTCTCCTGCTCCCCCACCTTCTCCTTGCCGGTGCGGCTCCAACCTAGCAGCGTGTCCTTCCATGATCTGCGGCCGCCCTGATCTTCTCCATCGTCGTCCTTGCTGCCACCGCCACGGGGCGCACCGCGGCAGCCCACATCGGCGAGCACGGCGAGCTGGCGGCGGTGCTGAGGGTCGCGCTGACCGTCCTCCACTCCTTTCTTCCAGGAGGCGACGGGAATGATCCGCGGCATGGGCCTATCGTCGTCATCAGAATCCGAGGAAGGCAGGCCGCTCTGCGCCGAGCGCGGCGACGTCGACTCGTAGGGCGACCAATCTTCGATGCGGTCCACGTGGATGAGGACGTCGTGCCGGCTCGCAGATGGTGGTGTGGCAACGACGCGTCCCGGCGGAGAGAAACTGAGCATCTCCTCCACGCGGCCCGCCCCTCGCTCCATCCGCCAGAAAGTGTGCTTGGTCGGGATGAGCCCCACATCCCACACACACCCAGCAGGCGAAGCTCTTGGTGTGGCTCCGCTCAAAGATGCGGCTGTCGAGGCGGTCAACGTGGCAGCCAAGGGCATCCTCCGCCCCCTCGACGGACCAGAACTGCTGCGGCATCTTCTCAATGACCACCCGGACGTGGTAGTTGAAGGTTTGCATCACCGCGTGGTCATCCTCGTGCCAGCGCTTGATGAAGAACTTGGCGCTGTCGACTGACAGCGAGCCGAGCTTGAGGACTTGGTCTTGATGGATCGGCAGGTCGAAGATGATGAGGTAGTCCTCCGGGTCGTGGCTGGTGATCCGCAGCTGGTGCGGCGGGATGCGCAGCCGCGCCTCGAGCTCCAGCCCGACCGCCATGGCACTGGAGGGTCTGCGCGCATTCGCCGCCGTGAGCAGCACCGCCTGGCGCTTGAGGACGAAGGTGGCGTGCTCCAGCGCAGGGGTGGACATCACCACCTTGCAGCTGTGCCGCGGGCGGCGCGCAGGGTCGGCAACGTGGGTACCTTCCATGGCGAGGAGCGGCGGCGCGGCGGTAGCTGGTGGAGATGCGGGGGCAAAGCAGAGTCTATCCCTCGCCGGCACCCTAGCGGTGGCCGCGGCAGGGTTGTGCCTAGGATTCTGCGGGCACTCGCGGCCAAAGTGACCAGACTGGCTACAGATGATGCAACAGATTGGGTCACGGCAATCCTTCCTACGATGCTTCTTGCTCAGGCATCGAAAGCATTTGCCGCGGAACTGGCTTAAGAAGGCAACCCGTCCGGCAACAGCATTGAAATCGTGACGACGCCCATGCCGGACCGAAGATGAGCGCAGCCTATTGCCCGCCGTGCCAGAGCTTAGGCGCCTGCTTTTCCGGGATGAGACCTCGGTCCATCCCCCATCCGGCCCCGCAGGGGGGAGTTAACACGAGCAGCCGGGGCGACGACAATGGATTGAAGGCGTGGTCGCTTCGAAAGAGGAAAGGAGAGGGGATCCGCGGCCAGATCCGCCGGGCAGAGCCGCGGAGCCGCGGTAGAGCATTCACCGTGCAGCAGGATCCGGGGCGGAGAACCGGGATCTCGCGCATTGACTCCGCGGGACGGCTGCGAATCCGGCACCAAGGACGGACCAGAGGACGCAGGGGAGGCCATCGACGACGCACGCAGGCTATAGCTAGAGCCAGATCTACGAGAACGCGGCCGGCCCATGAGCCCCAGCGGACAGGAGCTGGCAGGTCCCGCGGGGTGGCCGCCGTGGCCGGAGTGGCCCACGGCGCAGGGAGCGGGTGGCCGCCGCGGCCGGAGTGGCCAGCGGCGCTGCTAGGAGCGGGGAGCGGCGCTGCTAACTTGTTCTCGTATGTGTAAGCTATTGTCGTCCGGACAGTCTTGGATTTGTCGACGTGTTCCCTGCTGATAAAATATATCTCGGGTTTGACAGTGCGGTAAACAGCAATATTTTTCTATGTGGACGTAGTCAGGTCGTGCTTAATGAGGCTTTGGTCGCTCTGGCATGCTACAAACCCATTACTCCAGAATGGAGAAGTTGCCTTCCTTGATCTGCATCTCATGCATTTTGCCAATGTGCATTATTGATAAAGGCCAGTACGACATTGTGACTTGCCTCCACCGGACCATTCTTCATAGTCCTCGGTACAAGGATAACTTTATCGAGCCTTACTTTGAAATGCAAGTTCATTCCTTTATGCTTTCACACATGCCTGACTACTTCGATGTCAATATCATTCTTTTACATTGTTCATTTGTTTAGCGCAACAATGAACACTGGATCGTCATCGCACTAATGCCCCGGGACGGCCGAGCTTATTTCTTTGATTCCACGAGAGACCCTAACAAGCTGTGGACCGATCTAAAGTAAGTTCTCAATGTTGCTCTTTTGATGTGTCATAAGTCCAACCATAAGAGCATGCCGCATTCACACTACAAATTTCACACCAGCTTCTTGTCGCCAATACCGAAAGACGAAACCATGCACATATCTGGCTACTATGCCATGGCCCTCATGGATGACTATGTGCGCGCATGACCACCTTTGAGAAGTCATTCAATGTTGAAGAAATGGTGCGAAGAGAATGAGAAGGAAGTTAGGCCAACTCACTTTTGGGCAGAGCATGAGCGCCTTCACAGGGTGCTCGCGAATATCATCAATCAATGGTAGCCAGGGATGAGGGGATGTTCTACCGCGGAGCAGAGATGTAAGAAGAGATGTAAGAAGAATGCTCCTTTCGAAAAACTTGTCAAACTTTAAATTAGGTCATAACACAATGCTTGTTGTCTTGCATTACTGTATTAATTACCTTGTGATCTTTAGTTTATATGTACGTGTGTCGTATGTTCTTATGAATTACCTTGTGATCTATAGTTTATATGTACGTGTCATATGTTTATATGTACCCTGTGATCTTTTCTACTTGTATATATTTTGAATGTTATTGTGTGCTAAAAATAACGGATGGGACCGCAAGAAGAATTGTGGGAGAGGGTCTCTGCAGCGGACATGGAGAAGCACTATCTATGGACGCAGGACAAGCATCGGGCAGAGCACCTTAGGGAGGTGTTATCTTGGGTCAGAAGTGTTCCAACGGCCCGATGTTCTCTAGTGATGGAGAAGATATCAGAGAGGCGCAGTTCAATGACCTCGCGGTCTGCATCCCGACGGAGGCGCCCCCGGATGAGAGGTTGAGGATCTGGCCAGGTTTGAGTCCAACCACCATACCCACGCCGGGTGAGGTAGTTAAATGGGCTCTTCGAGAGACCAAATCTCCGATTCCAGAGCAAGCGGCCCGATGGTCCATGTTCGTTCCATCCACTAGTCATTCATATAGTATGTACGGGTTCTAGTAACACTCTACGTGTTGAACATCGCCCGACACTCTTTCACTCCTAAACATCTCGTCAAACGGTGATGAGCTACATATGCTTGTTATTGTAATGCACTTGTCGTAATCCGATGATCCAATGTAGGTGCATTATGCTGCAATAGCATCAACTCGGCATAGATTAGTATTAGTGGCGGACGGAACAAAGCGCCTACAATTGCTAAATTAAATTTCGGTGGCAGGCGAAGAGAGACGCCCGCCACTTCTAGTGTGCTATCACTGGCGAGCGAGCGCCCGCCACTGATGGCATGTTAGTAGTGGCGGACGCCCTTGAGAGTCTTGCCTGTCATTGGTAGCCTTTTTATGCTTGTCGTGCTAGGCATTCCTGCAGTAGTGTGTCAGGGCACAAGGTTGGATGACCGACTCCCACCTCATTGCACGTGCTGGTCCGGTCTGCACACAAATATGTTGTCGTTTTGAGAGCGGAGATGCCCTAAGTCTTGTTGTGACAAATATAAAAACAAATGTGTGAGAATCTTGTGTCTTTACGTATGACATATGTCCTATCTGTTAAAGTTTTTCATATTGGGAAAAGACAATGATCCCATCTCCCTATGCACTGACCAAAAATGGCGGTTAATTTAGACGAAAGTAGGTAAGTATGCGTAAAGAAATTGCAGTTACCGTTGTTTTCCTCGTCGTGGGGCAGAGCGTGTGCTTTGCCGAAAAATATATTTCTCTCACTCTCTCTCCCTCTTGAACACTTGCATTGTGTCGACTCATCTGGTAAAGCAAGTATATTCATGAGTGCAACTATCTAGCAATCCAGAGACATAGCTTGGGGTACGCACGTGAAGCTAGCTCCGGGCGCGCGGCAATGGACTCCCGCCGGGACGAGGAGGAGAAGGCGGCCACCATGGTGGACGCACCCCTCCCGGCGGCCTCTCCAATCAAGACAGGGAGGCACGCCGGCGACGCGCACCTCCTGTCGGCCGCCTTCTTTTTCCTCTTCTCCGCCTACCTTCCGACGCAGAACCTGCAGAGCACACTAAATACCGTACGTATACATACCTGCGTACGCAGCTCAATGGTCTTTCCGTCCCTAACGTACGTGTTTGACGGTACATGTGATATACGTAGGTGCGTGCCCTCAGGACGGCGACATGGGCGCCGTGTCAATGGGGATCCTGTACGTCTCCTTCACGCTCTTCGCGGTGGCGGCGTCACCGGTGGTGAGGTGGCTGGGCGCCAGGCTCGCGCTCGTCGTCCGCACCAGCGGCTACGCGCTCTTCATCCTCGCCAACCTCCTTCCAACATGGTGCGTTCTGGCACACATTCTGACTCTGGCATGACATGGACTGTGTGGTTTGGGCGTGCTGCTTGCAGGATGGACGCCTATCTAGATTATTTTCATTTAAATTATTCCACAATCTGTTCGTATTGTCAGTGTGTTTTAGTTCCTGCTCCATGGTTCTATTCAGCTGCTTTTCATGGCTGCATTCTCCCGTACTTGAATTGGAATAACCGAAGAAGTTCTCAGCGACCTTGTTAGGATTATGGATTCGAATTTCCATGGTCTTGCTTATGATAGGGGCTTTGCAGTTATATAGCCCAATTCGCAGGGCACTACATTATGCACGTTATGCATTAAAAGAAATCGCAGTAAAACTCAATACCCTGTTTAGCCGGGAGTAAAACACGGTTCAAGTAGCTAGTTCGGGGCGCACAAGCAAATTTTCTTTGGGAGGCCCCCGTGTCGCCCCCGCTAGGGCGGCTCGGGCGGAACCTAACCCCCACCGCCGCCGGGTACAACCAACCTCTCCCTTCCCTCCGCCGCCTTTGGAGGAGGTCGCCAGGCGAAGCCTCGGGCGGCTGACGGCGGCGACGGAGGACCCTTTCCCTCCTGCATTGCATTGGGTGAGGCAGGTCACCCGTGGCGCAGGGGCCCTCCTCCCGGATCTGCGTCGCGGCGGCGCGGCCGTTCGTCCGGCGACGACGCAAGGTGGCGGCATGGTGATGGGAGGAGGCAGCGAAGCTGCGGGCTTCGTGGAAGATCTGGTGGCGCCGGCTGCTTGGTAGGCTTGCATGGTCATGGCGGTGGAGGTCGCTGTGGCTGGCGGCGGAACATGGTTGTGGCAGCGGCAATGTTCTGTCTGGATCCCGGGGCGGCGGCCCTGGATGGTGGCGGCTGGTGAAGCTAGGGCTTCCCGCGGCGGCATGGTGTGGTGCGGTCTCTATCCAAGGCGGATCTGTGACGGCGATCTGATCTACGGATTGGTTCGGATCAAAGACGGTAATGAGCGCGGGATCCATCTCGGCGGCTCTCGTGGCTTGGCGAGGTGGGGTGGGAGCCCTCCTCCTAGGCTCCAGTGGTGGCACACTCAGGCAGTGGCCGGTGCGTCAGGGCTCCTACAGTGGCGCTGCTGTTGCGGTTGGTTGCGGATCTAGGCGGCTAGATCTGGGGCTTTGAAGGCGGTCGAGACGGTGCACAGGTTGTCGGGTTGATTACTTGGGACGGATCCGGGTGAAAACCCGGTCTTCGGTCGATGGCCGGTGCCGGTGATGACGATGCCCTTATCATCGTTTCCTTCATGAAGGCATCATCGAGGTGAAGCTCCCAACTCCACTCAATACCTCCGGGGGAAACCCTAAATCAGTTGATCGGATGTTGGGGGCAATCATGTGTCGTTACCCCCTTGGGGGCGGCATTCTTGGAGGTGCACTCGGCCTCGAGGGACCAGCAAACGGTCTCTTCGGTGGAGCGGTGTTTCTCTCCACATATCCATGGCGGCGGGTCTCGGCGGCGTGGAACAGCGGAGGCTCGACGTTCGATGTGTGGCGATGGACACGCGCAGGACGAGGACACTGTCTGGCGGCGTGGTGGCATCGATGGCAGAGCGGCCTGGCAAGGTCGATGCGTCAGTTATGTTCTGAGGATGGATCGATGGAAGATGGAGATGACGGCCCTTGCAGCGTGCGGTGCTTACTGGGAGCGTGTCGGTCCGGTGTGTGACCCAGTCCAGGTAGTGGCTTGGATGGAACATCCGGCTTTAGATGTTATGCTTTGATGCGATGTCTGTTTGGTATTAGGCCCGGACATTCGGCACCCTTTCATCAAAGGAATAGGAGTAGCAACAAGCGTTGTCAAGATGGTGGCTTCAGGCTAATAGATGTAATACCTTGTATGGTCCTGGTGAATAATTAATAAAATAACTGCATGCATCATTCTGATGCAAAGGCCAGGGGTACATCCTCCTTTTCTAATAATAATAATAAAGTAGCTAGTTCGGTAAAAAAAAAGTGTATCCTGGTTATGTACTGATGCCTTCAATGAACTGTCTCTGATTAATTGATAACACCCATATGATGCGCATCAGTCCATGCGTGAGTGACCTCTTTTCCGGAAAAAAACACACACCAAATATGCATCAGAAATGGCCTTCAGGCCAGGTTGATGTGCTCGTAATCCCACAAATTGCAGTCACAAAGTACATGCGAAATATTTGATTAATTCCATTTTTACCCTAAGTTTCAAGTTTGTGACTGCAATTACCCCATCTAGCAGATTTTTCACATTTTTACCCTATTAAGCAAACCTGTGTGCCACAGTTTACCCCTTTAAGAAATGTCGAAAATCTGCTAAATGGGGCATGTGTTGTCACACACATGAAACTTAGGGGTAAAAAGTGAAATTAACTATAATTATTTTTGGATTGAGTAAACTCATTATGCTGTCATAATGAGATTCCATTTGATGTTAAATGGATAATTATCAGGTATACAATGGTACCAGCTTCAGTATACCTGGGTTTTACTGCGGCAATCATTTGGGTTGGGAAGGTAATCATATTGATTTCCAATAAGCTATTTATCTTCATTTCTCTCCGGCTCACATACATACCTTTCACAATGCAGGGCACATATCTTACCTCTGCTGCCCTCAGTCATGCAAGAGACAATAATCTACCTGATGGCCCGGCTGTAGGAAGATTTAATGGAGAGTTCTGGGGAGTGTTCGCTAGTACGCAGGTACAGAAAAGTTGTGAAAAACAAACTATTTCATACCTTGAGTGTTTTTCTTTTTTTTCGAAAAGGGGGTGTACCCCGGACTCTGCATTAACTTATGCACACAACCATCATACCTCAAGTGTAGCTTCTATTCTTCTTGCACATAAGAAACATACCCTCTACAGTTACAACGGTACAATGATCTCCGACTTGGTGACTTGTGCTACATCTGAATTATGCAGGTCATTGGAAATCTGATCTCATTTGCTGTACTGCGAAATAGAAAGGTCGGTATCTTAATTCAGAGTGTTATTAGAATCCTGTGGACTGCAATTTACTTGCACAACATATGTGTAGTCATCTTGTTTGATCCTTCACTGTCATATCACGTCAGGGTGGCGGAACTGTAACAGGAAAAAATCTGTTGTTTCTTGTGTTCCTTGGCTGCACGGTTATCGGCATTGTATTAATGTGTTTACTGTCCAAAAGAGATGAGAAACAAGATCATTCTTCAGCACACTCATCGTTTGGAGATATGTTGAAGTGTATTGTCGCCCCTCTCAAGGACAAAAGGATGCTTCTTTTAATTCCTCTTACGGCATATTCAGGTTTACAACAGGCATTTGTATGGTAAGTTTCCCCCAAAAAAAGTTCGCCATGCACGGTGGTTCCATTTGTTAGTGTGCTTTTTTTCAAGAATTTGTTGTGGATTTCTTAGGGCTGTATTCACAAAGAGTATTGTGACACCTGTGCTTGGCCTATCTGGAATCGGCGGCGCCATGGCAGTATATGGTGTAGCTGATGTAGTTGTAAGTGAAACTATTAAACCTGAAGTCAACAGTTCATACTTCCCAATAGATTATTTAATCTTCAATTGGATCACTCATTCATTCTAAACTACTGAAAAAGACCATGATGTCTGCTTGCCTGAGTTTTGAAGCTTGTCGAACATTGCAGTGTTCATTGGTTGCTGGACGTTTTACTTCTGGGCTTCAGTCAGCTACATTTATAGTGTCAGTTGGAGCTATTCTTCAGGCTGCTGTCCTCTTCTGGCTGCTTCTCTTTTACCGGTTTGATTTCTTTGCTCGCCCTCGTGCAGTTTCTGCTATTTTCGATGCACTCATCTTTGTCTTCCGTGCAGCCCAATGGGCAGATTACTTGGCGCAGCAGCTCCACTATTGATAGGTGCCTTATGGGGTGTTGGTAACGGAGTCCTGAACACACAGCTAAGTGCATTACTTGGGCTGCTCTTCGAGGATGTCAAGGTAATCTTAGTTTACGTACATGAGAATGCTGGATTTAGTTTGCTCTCTTATAGTAGTAATTTTCATCCTGTCAATGAATGCACCAAATCTGTATGGAAAAATGAAAAATGCAGGAGGCGGCTTTTGCGCAGTTTAGGGTCTGGCAATCAGGTGCCATGTCAGTCATCTTCTTCCTCAGCCAAGTCATCACACTGCAAGCCATGCTTATCTTGATGTCCACGTCGCTCGTTGTCTCTTTTGCCTCCTTCCTGACACTCACCCTTGTTGTCGACAAGTCATCATCAACTATCAGAACGTGAGGCTATTATTTCTTTTTTTGAGGAAACTGAGGCTATTATTTCTCTCCTCGGGTTGATCTATTCTTCGTTTTTTCCAAATTGGCCAAGTTACCCATTGCATATTGGCACTTATCAAGTATAGAATAGATCTGCTTCTCTTTCTTCTTATGAACAGAATTGACTTCTTATTTTTAATGGAATGAAATAATATTCGCGCTTTCTGACACAGAATCCCCTAGAAGGATTAGGTACATAGGATATGGATAGTCTTTTTCAATACGATAAAATAAAGCGACATCGTGTCTATTTTTCTTTGCTAAAGGGGTATTTCCAAGGGTTTGCCTTGGTATCGTGTTCATACTGTCGTATTGAATGATTCGGGTCGAATGCTTGCGGTGCATACAATGCACACAACTCTAGTTTCTGGTTGGGCTGGCTCAATGACTTTATACGAATTAGCAGTTTTTGATCTTTCTGATTCTGTTCTGGATCCAATGTGGAGACAAGGTATGTTCTATGTCGTTGTTACCACACGTCTTCACCATTGTTACTATTAGCATGCAGTTCAACCAGAATGTTGTATCTCCTACATATTTTTAGCAACGTTATAGTAATACTAGGAACCAGCTGGAGAATGCACGTTGATACTGCTGTGGATTCTCTAGATTGCTGTGGCAAAGGCCAAGGGAAATTTGGTTGCCTCCTGCATCGTTCGGTCTAACATAAGTTATGGTCGATCATGGGGTGATATATGTTAAGGAACTCTGTAGAAATCTAATGTCGAAAATGTCTTCCTCCCCTCCCCCCGCGGGCGAAGCGTACGAGGCGCCATTAAAGCGAGCTTATCCCCGACCTCCCACCCATCCCCGCACCTTGTCGAGCTCTCCCCGCCCCAAATCCCCATTGGAGATCTCGCATGGCTGGAGCGCGTCGCCGTGGCGCTCGGGTTTGCCGACTTGTGCCGGTGTCGAGGGTAGCAGAACCGCGGGCACTCCCACTTTCGGCAGCGGTGCCGCTGCCCGAGATCGACCCGAACTCGCCGGAGGCTCGCAACGAGATGCGTCAGGTGGTGCTGGAACGCTTCGCCGTCTGGGACGAGTGGGGGGAGATCCATCTCCACATCCTCCGCCACGCGAACTTCGTCAAGCGCGCGCGCTTCATCGAAGACGACGGCTGCGAGGATCTGGAGCTCCTCTTCTGGGCGATCTAGAAGGCCGAGTCAACGGATCCGCGTCAAGCTGCACGGTGGGAGAACTTCAGGACGACGAACCCATCCAGTCTCAGCATCCGACCGCTTTCGTGGGAGGGCATCGCCAACATCCCGCCGGAGTTCCTTCCACCGGGGATCGTTTGGCACCAACGCTGTCAGTAGATCGACTGACCCGACTGATTCGAGCTCAGCGACGACCCATCGAACCCCCGCCATGGCCTGGTGAGATAGGTATGCACTACATTCATACAGATTTATCATTGAAAGCTCAGTTGCGGGATTTTGATTGCGCCGGAGAAGGATGGCAAACCTAATTGATTCGAGTGTTCATACTCGGGGTGAGGAATTGGTAGTGAAATTAGGGGTTCTCCCTCACACATCTGTGCGTGTTGAGGAATGTGGTGTTGTTTCTACAGCCGGTGAGGCCTTGTCGGGGTTGTGTTCCGGCGAGGGGATCGGTCGAGACACAGGCAGGAATGCCAATTTGGGGACGACGACACTTTGCCGTTCCTCCCCTTCAAACCCAACGTTGACTGGTCCCACCTTCAAAATACTTGTCCTGGGTGAGAAAGCGGGTAGAACGAGTCGTTTACATAAAGTGGAAACCCTAGAAAGTGTGGAGTAGCATTTTGGCCAGCTCTGGCTTATCCCTCATCCCCCCCCCCCCTCGTGCCGCCGCAATCATAAATCTCACTACCCGCGGCCTCAGACCAACCCAAAATCCAGATTTCTCTGTTGGATTCGCAAAGACCTAGTTGAGAGCAATTCTTTCATGGCTGCTGATTGCTGCCCTGCCTCAATTCGGCCATTCGATCCACCACCAAAAAACATCAAAGTCTCGCGGGAGGGGATTGGCCCCAGCTCGCTTTCCTTTGCGGAGGTAGTGAGGCGTGGGTAGGAGATGGCCGATCGCCGTGTGCAGGAGGGAGCGGCAATCTTGCTGCTAGTCAATCCAATGTGACGGGGCAGAAGTCCACCTCGCTCACTGGACAGAAGCAGCCATCTGCTCCGCCTGCGAAGGAGCAAGCCCCTGCCACCAAACCAACCAGATCCACGGCCTCGACTGCGGGCTCGGCCCAGGTACAATCATCTCAATCTGGCGGAGTTGAAGTGGAACAAGTCCTTGATCCTAGGTATAACGACATGATCTGCTTCAATTGTGGGGGCCCTGGGCATTATGTTGGGAATTGGGTGAAGCCGAAAGCCTGCTTTATTTGTCAGCAAAATCACAACGTCAACGACTGTGCAGTGTGGTCAAAGGTGCAACCTACTGCTGCTTTCTTTGGAAGTGGAGCTCGAGGGCTTGGTTTCTACCATGGCGATGTTCCTGTAGCTAATGAGTCAAAATGGCTAAACTTCCATAACTGTGTTGTGGTGAACATTTTAAAAGGAGAGGTAGACTGCACTAAGCTGATGGAACTTCTGACTGCAACTTTTTGCCAGACTAAGCAATGGCCATGGCAGATTAGAGGGCTATCCAGCAAGTTCTTCTTGGTCAGATTTCCCCCTTGGAAGAAAGTTGAGGACCTCATTGAGCTGCTTGGGTTTTCTCTTCCACAGGATGTGAATGTCACTTTGACTGAATGGAAGGGAGGTTGTGACCCTTTTGGGGAGCTGGTTGAAGCCTGGATTCTGATTGTAGGTATTCCTCCAAAATGGTGTACATGGAAAGTATTTGCTCAAATTGCTTCACTCTTTGGGGTGCTTACAGATGTTCATTGGAATGGCATGTTTAGGACTTTCTTTGAGAATGTTAGGATAAAAGTTGCCTGTAGAGATCCCACTAAGATACCTTTTGAGAGTCTGATTGAGATGAACAAGAAATTCTTCCTGGTAGGTTTTACTGTGGAGGGCTTTGAACAGGTGGGTGGAGTAGACTCTGTCATTGATGTGGATGATGATGAGGATGGTGATGAGGAAGAAGAAAGAGCTGTGGAAGATCAAGTAGAAGAAGAAAGGGGGACTCATGGAGAACATACATCTCATGGATCAGGTGATGGGGGTCTGGCTATTGATGATCTAGATAAAGCCAATTTCTTAGCTAAACATGGGTCTACTAGCAAGCATGTGACTCAGTCACTCAGAGTTTGGTGATTTCACCTATGGAGTTGTACCCTGATTTTGATCAGGAGAATTTTATCATGAAATGTGCAATGTCTGAGGTTGATCATGATGCCCATCTTCTGATGGACATGAGGTTAGGATTGAACACAAAGATAGTCTCCTGGAACAATACAAAAATGATGATGGAAATGAGGGAGAGGGTGATATAGTGATTGGAGAGAGTCTGATCCAAAAAAATCCTGCTCCTTCTGGAAAGAATGACAAGCTAACTATATCTGGGGAGAGATCTGGTAGTATGGAATACTGTGAGGACCTGCTTAGGTCTGTGGACTTGTCTGACTCTAAAAATGAGGAACCCAAAGAAGAGGATCTAGGGGTTCTCGCCACTGAGGCCATCCATATCTTGCAAAGTGAGACCTGGAAGAGATCCTTACTGGAATCACTATATCAAGCCCAAAAAGATGGAACCATTCCTGAGAAGAAATCTAAATGGGGACCTGTGCTAACTCAGAAGCCTGCTACCAGAGGGCATGGAAATGTCAACATCACGGAGAATGCTGCTGCATACAAGAGGAAGAAAAACCTGGAGATCCCAACAACATTAAAGGTAAATCTTTTACTACTATTGATAAATCTATCCTTGTTGATCAAATGGGTCAAATGAACTTAACAACTGGAGGAGATGAAACTCAAAATAATTACACCATTGATGAGATGGTAGCCGAGGAGAAAGAGAGATGTCTGATTTTTGCCAGCAATAATCTTGAAATAGTTCTTCGTGATAACCTACATATTGAAAACAATGAAGTAGTTAGTACACCTGTGAGTGACCTTTCCTTTGAGCCAGTTGGCACTGCTGTTGCTGTTAGGAAAACACCCACTATCCTAACTAAGGCTAAGCCTTGTGGCTTATCTCATCCTTTTAAAATTGCTTAATCCATGATAGGTCTTATTTGGAATATTAGGGGTCTTGGACAACCTGGAAAAAATCA
Organism: Triticum timopheevii; assembly: GCA_963921465.1. Lineage (NCBI taxonomy): Eukaryota > Viridiplantae > Streptophyta > Magnoliopsida > Poales > Poaceae > Triticum > Triticum timopheevii. The sequence continues at coordinate 116,595,164 of OY997270.1, forward strand.
GTGCCTTTGTGATACTATTGCTAAAACTGATCCTGATTTTATTGGTTTCCAAGAGACTAAGAGAGAAATCATTTTTGAGGGTTACCTCAAAGCTATTGATAGATTTGATAATTTTGTTTGGCACTTCTTGCCTGCTGATAATACTACTGGAGGGATCCTCTTGGGGTTTAAGAAAAATATCTTTGAGGTTGTTGGTTTTATTAACCAAAGATTTTCTATTGCTGCTACTATTAAAAATAAGAATGACGGCTTTGTTTGGCAGTTGGTGCTGGTTTATGGTTCTGCATATCTTGAGTTTAAAATGGATTTTGTTGCTGAACTGCATGATACTTTAACAAATGCATATTATCCTATCATGATTTGTGGAGACTTTAACTTAGTTAGGAATGAAGCTGAAAAAAGTAGTGGCTTGATTAACCAACAGACCACATTTGTCTTCAATGACTGGATCAACAAATGGGCCCTGATGGAGATTTCTATCTCTAACAAAGTTTTTACCTGGTCTAACAACCAAATTTCTCCTATTTTTGCTGTTCTTGATAGAGTGTTCACTTCTGTGGACTTGGATGCCCATTTTCCTTTCTCAACCTTGTCAGCACTCCCCAGAGTGGGGGGTGATCACACCCCTTTAGTGCTTGACACTGGTGCTAGAACCCCAGCTAATCCCAAACCTCTTAGATTTGAAAAATGGTGTCTCTCTCTCAGCCAGGGTTCCACCAAATGGTCACAGAAGCTTGGAATTTCGTGTCCTCATCTAACTCACTGGATGGCCAAGACTAGGGTTCTTAGGAAGAAAACAAAAGGGTGGAGTATTAACAGAGAAGCAGCTCTGGAAAATAAGAAGAAGGTACTCCTTATGGAGTTTGATCCCCTTGATGTCCTGTCTGAATCTCAGCAACTCTCTGTTACTGATTTTGATAGGATGAAGGATATTAAAAAGGAACTTGATGAGATTTTGAAAAAGAGGAAACTGCCTTATGGCAGAGACCTAGGGACAGGAAAATTTAGAGGGAGATAGCAACAATGCTTACTTATAGGCCCTTGTAATCATAGGTATAGGAAGAATCATCTTACTGAGTTGAATGGCCCTAATGGTGTGGTTACTGCTAACCCACAAGTATTGGGGATCGCAACAGTTTTCGAGGGTAGAGTATTCAACCCAAATTTATTGATTCGACACAAGGGGAGCCAAAGAATATTCTCAAGTATTAGCAGGTGAGTTGTCAATTCAACCACACCTGAAAGACTTAATATCTGCAGCAAATTATTTAGTAGCAAAGTAGTATGGAAGTAACGGTAACGGTGGCAAAAGTAACAGTAGCAGTTTTGTAGCAATCGTAACAGTGGTAACGGAGAAATAACTTAGCAAAGATCAATATGAAACGAGCTCGTAGGAAATGGATCAATGATGGATAATTATGTCGGATGTAATTCATCATGCAACAGTTATAACATAGGGTGACACAGAACTAGCTCCAGTGCATCAATGTAATGTAGGCATGTATTCCGAATATAGTCATACGTGCTTATGGAAAAGAACTCGCATGACATCTTTTGTCCTACCCTCCCGTGGCAGCGGGGTCCTATTGGAAACTAAGGGATATTAAGGCCTCCTTTTAATAGAGAACCGGACCAAAGCATTAGCACTTAGTGAATACATGAACTCCTGAAACTACGGTCATCACCGGGAAGTGTCCCGACTATTGTCACTCCGGGGTTTGCCGGATCATAACACGTAGTAGGTGACTATAACTTGCAAGATAGGATCAAGAACTCACATATATTCATGAAAACATAATGAGTTCAGATCTGAAATCATGGCACTCAGGCCCTAGTGACAAGCATTAAGCATGGCAAAGTCATAGCAACATCAATCTTAGAACATAATGGATACTAGGGATCAAACCTTAACAAAACTAACTCGATTACATGGTAAATCTCATCCAACCCATCACCGTCCAGCAAGCCTACGATGCGATTACTCATGCACGACGGTGAGCATCATGAAATTGGTGATGGAGGATGGTTGATGATGACGATGGCGACGGATTCCCCTCTCTAGAGCCCTGAACAGACTCCAGATCAGCCCTCCCGAGGAAGCTTAGGGCTTGGCGGTGGCTCCGTATCGTAAAACGCGATGAATCCTTCTCTTTGATTTTTTCTCCTCGAACGTGAATATATAGAGTTGGAGTTGAGGTGGTGGAGGTCCAGGGGGACCCACGAGGCAGGGGGCGCGCCCAAGGGGGCTGGGCGCGCCCTGCACCCTCGTGGACATGGTGTTGGCCCCCCTCTATTGATTCTTTCGCCAATATTTTTTATTAATTCCAAAACGTGACTCCGTGGAGTTTCAGGACATTCGAGAACTTTTATTTCCGCACAAAAATAACACCATGGCAATTCTGCTGAAAAGATCGTCAGTCCGGGTTAGTTCCATTAAAATCATGCAAGTTAGACTCCAAAACAAGGGCAAAAGTGTTTGGAAAAGTAGATACGTTGGAGACGTATCAACTCCCCCAAGATTAAACCTTTGCTTGTCCTCAAGCAATGCAGTTGACAAACTGAAAGTGATAAAGAAAAACATTTACAAACTCTGTTTGATCTTGTTGTTGCAAATATGTAAAGCCAGCATTCAAGTTTTGAGCAAAGATTATGAACTAACCACATTCAAAACAACATTTTGGTCTCATGTTTACTCATATCAATGGCATAATCAATTAACGAGCAATAATAATAAATCTCGGAGGACAACACTTTCTCTAAACAATCATAATATGATATAACAAGATGGTATCTCGCTAGCCCTTTCTAAGACAGCAAAACATAAATGCAGAGCACCCCTGAAGATCAAGGACTGACTAGACATTGTAATTCATGGCAAAAGATATCCAGTCACAGTCATACTCAATGTAAATTATTAGCATTGCATGCAAAGGACAGCGGTGCTCTCCAACTGGTGTTTTTTAGTAAGAGGGTGATGAGTCAACATAAAAGTAAAAAGATAGGCCCTTCACAGAGGGAAGAAGGGATTTGCAGAGGTGCCAGAGCTCGAGTTTTGAAACAGAGATAAATAATATTTTGAGCGGCATACTTTCATTGTCAACATAACAACCAAGAGATCTTGATATCTTCCATGCTACATACATTATAGGCGGTTCCCAAACAGAATGGTAAAGTTTATACTCCCCCACCACCAACGAGCACATTCCACGGCTGGTCCGAAACAATGGGTACCGTCCAACTAACAACAATCCTGGGGGAGTTTTGTTTGCAATTATTTTGATTTGATTTGAGCATGGGACTAGGCATCCCGGTTACCGGCCATTTTCTCATGAATGATGAGCGAAGTCCACTCGAGAATAACCCACCTAGGATGGAAGATATAGACAGCCCTAGTTGATACATGAGCTATTCGAGCATACAAAACAGAATTTCATTTGAAGGTTTAGAGTTTGGCACATGCAAATTTACTTGGAACAGCAGGTAAATACCGCATATAGGAAGGTATGGTGGACTCATATGGAATAACTTTGGGGTTTATGGAAGTGGATGCACAAGCAGTATTCCCGCTTAGTACAAGTGAAGGCTAGAAAGATACTGGGAAGCGACCAACTAGAGAGCGACAACAGTCATGAACATGCATTAAGATTAACCAGCAATGAGTGCAAGCATGAGTAGGATATAAATCACCATGAACATAAATACCGTGGAGGCTACGTTGATTTTGTTTCAACTACATGTGTGAACACGTGCCAAGTCAAGCCACTCGAATCATTCAAAGGAGGATATCACCCTATCATACCACATCACAACCATTTTAATGGCATGTTGGCATGCAAGGTAAACCATTATAAACTCCTAGCTAGTTAAGCATGGCATGAACTACTATAATCTCTAATTGTCATTGCAAACATGTTTCATTCATAATTGGCAGAATTAGGAATGATGAACTAATCATATTTGCAAAAACAAGATAGGTCGAGTTCATACCAGCTTCTCTCATCTCAATCGTTTCATCATATATCGTCATTATTGCCTTTCACTTGCACGACCAAACAGTGTGGATAATAATAATAGTGCACATGCATTGGACTAAGCTGGAATCTACAAACATTTAATTCAAAGGAGACGACAAGGTAATATAGGCTCTTGGTTAGATCAACAATAATGCATATGAGAGCCACTCAACATTTTCATTGTGGTCTTCTCCTCTCGACCCCCAAAGAAAAGAATTTCAAAGAAAAATAAAATTATTTACACGGGAAAGCTCCCAACAAGCAAAAGAAGAACGGGAAATCTTTTTGGGTTTTTTATTTTAATTACTACTACTACAAGCATGGAAAGTAAACTAGCCAAAAAGCTACAACTAATTTTTTGGGTTTTTCTCAAGGTTTTTCAAACACATAAGAAGAACGCAAAAAAAAACTAGCATGGATAGTACAGTGAAAAAGTATGAACATCGACAACTAGAACGAGTGTGTGAACATGAATGTAATGTCGGTGAGAAATACGTACTCCCCCAAGCTTAGGCTTTTGGCCTAAGTTGGTCTATGCCCATGGATCGAAGCGACCCTCTCCGATGTACTGAGGAGGGTCCTCGGGGTGCCACTGGTTAGCGAGCTCCTCTGGATCCCACTTATAAACAGACCCTCGATATGGATCAAGTGGTGACTCAGGCTCAGGCTTTGGGACTCATGTCAGCTCCCAGTATGCATAAATGTCCTCGGGAAGGATGAGGCATGTGCCTGAATTTATATTAAACAAAGATGGTGGAGGCAAGATAATAGTCTCACACTTACTTTTAGCAAATATCAAGTTATACTTAAGTATTTTCTTCTTATTTTTAACAATAAAGTCATGTGCTACCATACTCTTATAGTCTAGCAACATAGTGGGCATCAACTTTTCCTCTTTCTCATAATGCCCAATAGGTATCTCAAAATGCTTAGCAAGGCGTGAAGATAAGATACCTCCAAAGATGGGGCCCTTTATACGGTTCGGACTTAACCATTTGGCAACAATAGCGCCTAAACTAAAAGTTGTATCGTGAAATAAAGCATGGCACAAAATAGCAAGGTCAGGAGCACTGAGGCCCCCACTGTTCCCACGACCAATTAAACATCTACTCGCAAATATTGCAAAGTAGCGTAGAACAGGAAAATGTACACTACTAGTCCTTGCCTCTGAAACTTTTCTCGTTTCCCCTACATCAATTCTATCAATAAATTCATCCACATCTCTAGGATGTGGTTCCTCGACGCAGCCCGCAAAGGGCAACTTGCAAACCACACAAGAATCATAGAGAGACATCTCCTTAAACTCATGATATAAATAAAACTCCACTGAAGGTGGTGATCTTCTAGCATGGAAATAAAAGTTTTACACGAAAATATTAGTGAGTAGGAGATATTGTTCACATTGGTCGTGGAGGAAGTCGGTGAGGCCTGCATTCTCAGCTGAATAATGAAAGTCGTCGTAAATTCCGGCAACTCTCAAGAATGCATCACAAGGCCATTCACACGGCCAAACCTCCGCGGTGCAAGGAAGATTGTATTTGGGCTTTTTATTCTCTTCATTCTGCTTATCCTTCGAGCTTCGGCTCGAGGAGCCTCTCAAAAATCTCTTCATCATTTTCTTCCTCTGAAAAATTTCTGAAATTTTTAGTGACTCAAAATAAAAGTGAACCAAACTCAACAAGATTGATAGCAACTACTCCCACTAGTGCCTAGAGGCTATATCATGCACTAAAACTACTTTGGACCATATAAATTTGACATGCAAGCTCAAGAACAGGGTCACCTCAGCAACAAAAATTTGCAATAAATATAGCACTAGAACTAAAACTAATTGGACCATTGGAGGAGTCACATACCGAAGATCAAACCCCCAAAAGCAGTTTGTGAATGGAGCTTTGAGCAAGGAGATAAAAAATGGCAGCAAAACGAGCAAGAACATGGGTTTGAGCTATGGGATGATTTTTTTCTGGAGGAAGACGAAGTGTGTGGGTACTGGAATAAGTGGAGGCGGTCCACGTGGGGCCCACGAGGCAGGGGCGCGCCCAGGGGGTAGGGCGCGCCCTCCACCCTCGTGACCAAATGGCGGGTCCCCCTAGTGTGTTCTAAGTGCCAGAAATTCTCTAATATTCTACAAAAAACCATACTCTATTTTCAAGGCATTTGGCGAACTTTTATTTTCGTGGTATTTTTATTTCACGGATAAATCAGAAAACATGCAGAAAATACTATTTTTGCTTTATTTAATCTAAACAACAGAAGTAAAATGAGGGTACAAAAGGTTGTGCTTTCTAACTTCATCCATCTCATGCTCATCAAAAGGAGTCCACTAACAAGGTTGATCAAGTCTTGGTAACAAACTTCTTCTGAATAACATGGAACCGGAGAATTTTCGAAATAGCACTAGGTTACCTCAACGGGGATATGCATGTCCCCAACAATAAGAATGTCATATTTCTTTTTCACAATAGGAAGAGGGAATTCAAAACCTCCAATAGTAATCGTTGAAATTTTTCCAATAGAATTGATACTATGAACTTGAGGCTATTTCTTCGGAAAGTGTACCGTATGCTCATTACCATTAACATGAAAAGTGACATTGCCTTTGTTGCAATCAATAACAGCCCCTGCAGTATTCAAAAAGGGTCTACCAAGGATGATCGACATACTGTCGTCCTCGAGAATAACAAGAATAACAAAGTCCGTTAAAATAGTAACGTTTGCAACCACAACAGGCACATCCTCACAAATACCGACGGGTATAGCTGTTGATTTATCGGCCATTTGGAAAGAGATTTCAGTAGGTGTCAACTTATTCAAATCAAGTCTATGATATAAAGAGAGAGGCATAACACTAACACCGGCTCTAAGATCACATAAAGCAGTTTTAACATAGTTTCTTTTAATGGAACATGGTATAGTTAGTGCTCCTGGATCTCCAAGTTTCTTTGGTATTCCACCCTTAAAGGTGTAATTAGCAAGCATGGTGGAAATTTCAGCTTCCGGTATCTTTCTTTTATTTGTAACAATATCTTTCATATACTTAGGATAGGGATTCATTTTAAGCATATCAGTAAAACGCATACGCAAAAAGATAGGTCTAATCATTTCAGCAAAGCGCTCAAAATCCTCATCATCCTTTTTCTTGGATGGCTTAGGAGGAAAAGGCATGGGTTTCTGAACCCATGGTTCTTTTTATTTACCGTGCTTCCTACCAACAAAGTCTCTCTTATCATAACGTTGATTCTTTGATTGTGGGTTATCAAGATCAACAGCAAGTTCAATCTCTACGTCATTGTTATTACCCGGTTGAGCATCAACATGAACATCATCATTAACATTATCACTAAGTTCATGTTCATTACCAGATTGTGTTTCAGCATTAGAAATAGAAATATCATTGGGATTCTCAGGTGTGTCTATAACAGGTTCACTAGGAGCATGCAAAGTTCTATCATTTTTCTTTTTCTTTTTCTTAGAAGGACTAGGTGCATCAATATTAGTTCTCTGAGAATCTTGGTCAACTCTCTTAGGATGGCCCTCATGATACAAAGGTTCCTGTGTCATCTTACCACCTCTAGTCATAACTCTAACAATATTATAATTGTTCTTATTATTTGATTCATTGAGCAGATCATCTTGTGCCTTCAGCACTTGTTCTACTTTAGTGGTAACCATGGAAGCATGTTTACTAATAAGCTTAAGATCACCTTTCACTTTAGACATGTAATCACTCAAGTGTTCAACCATATAAGCATTACGTTTCGATTGTCTACCAACATAAGCATTGAAGTTTTCTTGTTTAACAATAAAATCATCAACCTCATCCAAGCATTGGCTAGCAAACTTAGTAGATGGGATTTCACACTTATCAAATCTATAGAGAGAATTTACCTTTACTACATGTGTCGGGTTATCAAGATCATGTATTTCTTCGATAGGCAGTAAATTCTTAATATCTTCAGCTTTAATACCTTTTTCTTTCATAGATTTCTTTGCCTCTTGCATATCTTCAGGACTGAGAAATAGGATACCCCTTTTCTTTGGAGTTGTCTTAGGAGTTGGTTCAGGAAGTGTCCAATCATTATCATTACTCAATATATTATTCAATAGCAATTTAGCTTGCTCATCAGTTCTTTCCCTAAAAACACAAACAGCACAACTATCCAGGTGGTCTCTGGAAGCATCGGTTAGTCCATTATAAAAGATATCAAGTATTTCAATTTTCTTGAGAGGATGATCAGGCAAAGCATTAAGTAATCGGAGAAGCCTCCCCCAAGCTTGTGGGAGACTCTATTCTTCAATTTGCACAAAATTAAATATTTCCCTTAAGGCAGCTTGTTTCTTATGAGCGGGGAAATATTTTGAAGAGAAGTAATAAATCATATCCTGGGGACTACGCACACAACCAGGAGCAAGAGAATTAAACCATATCTTAGCATCACCCTTTAATGAGAAAGGAAATAATTTAAGGATATAATAATAGCAAATTTTTTCCTCGTGAGTGAATAGGGTGGCTATATCATTTAGTTTAGTAAGATGTGCCACAACAGTTTCAGATTCATAGCCATAGAAAGGATCAGATTCAACCAAAGTAATTAACTCAGGATCGAAAGAGAATTCATAATCCTTATCAGTAACACAGATAGGTGAAGTAGCAAAAGCAGGGTCATATTTCATTCTAGAATTCAAAGACTTTTCTTTCAGCTTAGCTAACAGTTTCTTAAGATCATATCTATCATTGCAAGCAAAAAGGTCTCTAGCAGTTTCTTCATCCATAACATAACCCTCGGGCACAACAGGCAATTCATATCTAGGGGGAGAATCTTCATCATCACTTTCATCAATATCATCAGTTTCAGTAATTTCATTGTCTCTAACCCTAGCAACTTGTTCATCCAGAAATTCACCTAATGGCACAGTATTATCAAGCAGAGAAGCAGTTTCATCAAAAGCATCATGCATAGCAGAAGTGGCATCATCAATAACATGCGACATATCAGAATCAATAGCAGGTGTAGGTGTTGCAAGTTTACTCAAAACAGAATGAGAATCAAGTGTAGAGCTAGATGGCAGTTCCTTACCTCCCCTCGTAGTTGAGGGAAAAATCTTGGTTCTTTCATCTTTCAAATTCCTCATAGTGATATAAATCCCAAGTGGCTCAAAGAATAGAGCTATGGTCCCCGGCAACGGCGCCAGAAAAAGGTCTTGATAACCCACAAGTATAGGGGATCGCAACAATTTTCGAGGGTAGAGTATTCAACCCAAATTTATTGATTCGACACAAGGGGAGCCAAAGAATATTCTCAAGTATTAGTAGCTGAGTTGTCAATTCAACCACACCTGAAATACTTAATATCTGCAGCAAAGTATTGAGTAGCAAAGTACTATGGAAGTAACGGCAATGATGGCAAAAGTAATAGTAGCAGTTTTGTAGCAATCGTAACAGTGGTAGCAGAGAAGTAACTTGGCAAAGATCAATATGAAACAATCTCGTAGGCAACTGATCAATGATGGATAATTATCTCGGATGTAATTCATCATGAAACAGTTATAACATAGGGTGACACAGAACTAGCTCCAGTTCATCAATGTAATGTAGGCATGTATTCCGAATATAGTCATACATGCTTATGGAAAAGAACTTGCATGACATCTTTTGTCCTACCCTCCCGTGGCAGCAGGGTCCTGTAGGAAACTAAGGGATATTAAAGCCTCCTTTTTAATAGAGAATCGGACCAAAGCATTAGCACTTAGTGAATACATGAACTCCTGAAACTACGGTCATCACCGGGAAGTGTCCCGACTATTGTCACTCCGGGGTTTGCCAGATCATAACACGTAGTAGGTGACTATAACTTTTTTTGACTATAAACAGTAGGGTAAAACCCCACTGCAATTTTTATAAATAAAGAGAGCAAAGCTCAACACAATGTTTGTCAGGCTTGAGATAAGCCTAAAGAAACAACATAAAAGAAAAATAAAACTAATAAAGAAAATTACATAACATAAAAGAAAGAAAGAAACCTAGAAGAAATAAAATTACAACAAGGCTTCAAGCCAAGCAGAGAATTGCCCCACATGTTTCTGTTTCATTCTGAATCTTAAAAGCTTCAGTTCCTCCATGTAAATGAACTTCCAGCCTTGAAAAGAAGGAGCAATATTTTCAAAGATCTTATTATTTCTGGTCATCCAAATGGCCCATGATCCAAGAATGATGATCTCCATAAAGAAAGGGTAGTTGAGCTTATCCTTTAAATCCTGAAATGCTTCTAGCACTGATAGGTTTTGTGTTCTTGTTGGGCAAATAAAATCCCAGCACTGTTGCACAAAGGGGCATCCCCAGAATAAATAATGTAGTGTTTCCTCTTGTTGGCAGCCTCCTATTGCACAGTTATATGCCTCTAGTAGAAAAGTCTTTCTTCTCAGCAGGTTTCTTGTATTAACTCTGTCATGGAGCAGTTTCCAGAAGAACACCTTGTGTTTAGGCTAACAAGAGCTTTTCCAAATCCAGGTAAAGTGTGGAGGTGCTTGCTTGTGTCCAATCAGAACCTTATATGCTTTGATTGATGAGTATAATTCATCCCCCCAAATGTAACTCCATGTGTCCGATGAATCCAAAAATTCATAATGTCTCAGAGAGATGCAGATATCCTCCATTTGTAAGAATTCCTGATAAGCTTCGGTGGTGAGTGGCAGGTAGAAAAGGTCTTGCAAGCATTCAGTGTGTACCACTTGATGAATGTTTAGCTGTGTTTTTTTACAAAGGAGTATAAGTGGTGAAATTTGTGCTTGAGAACTGAATCATGCCATAAATCATCCCAAAAGAAAGCACTGATCACATCACCCACATTGCATCTTGCAATAGCCTTGTAATGATCAATGAGAGCTAGATTTGATTTCCACCAAAATGAGCCTACCATGCTTTCTCCTGGAAACTTACCATCACTGTAATAAGTCTCGCAGATGAGTTTGACCCAAGAATGTCATGTCTGTTGAAGAATTTGTGCAAGTTCTTCACGAGGAGTGTTTTGTTGTGAGTTTAAATGTCTAAAACTCCCAGTCCTCCCTGTTCTTTTGGCCTACAAACTGTGTGCCAAGCCACCAAAGCTGGTCTATGGTCCTCCATGTCAGGGCTTCTCCAAAGGCAATGTCTCAAATATTTTATGATCTGCTTCTTTATAGTGATAGGGATGTCCAAATAGCACATGAAAAAGACTGATAGAGATGTAAGCACTGATTTGACCAGTAGTAGCTTGCTTGGTTGAGTCATGAAGATAGCTATGCCTGCTAGCCTCTTTGCAACCTTGTTCACTAGTGGTAGACATTGTTCCACAATTTGTTTATAAATTCCCAATGGAAGACCCAGATATGTAAAGGGGAATTGCCCTCTGGCACAGTGCAGGGTGTTTGTAAAGATGTCTACCCTTTCTTCAGCAATGTTCAAAGGGACCATAATTGATTTCCCATAGTTGACTTTGAGCCCAGTAGCTGATGCAAAAGTATTGAGTAGAGCTTTCAAGCAGATGAGTTGTCTAGCATTTGCTTGCATAATTACGAATGTGTCATCTGCATATTGTACAATTGGGAAATGAGGGCAGGAGTTAACTTGAATTGGTGGAGTGATCAAATTGAGCCTCATTGCTTTGTTAAGGATAGATTGTAGCAGATCACCAGCAAGCACAAAAATTAGAGGGGAATATGGGTCTCCTTGCCTCACTCCTCTTCTGATGTAGAATTTTTTTCCCGGGTACTCCATTTAGTAAAACAGATGAGGATGCAGAGGAGAAGAGTGAGGTCATCCAAGAAAGTCATTTCCCTCCAAATCCCTTTGCTCTAAAAATATCAATGATTGGTGAGTGTCCAATTGTGTCAAAAGCCTTTTCAAAATCTAGCTTTAGAACTAAAATTTCCTCTTTAGACTTGTGACATTGATGAATATACTCATAAGCCCATCCTAGGCAATCATAACTCACTCTATCTTTGAGAAACCCATACTGATTAATGTGAACCATTTGCAAAATAACTCCTTATAACCTATTGGCCGGCAGTTTTGTAATGATTTTGAGCATCCCATTTAGTAAAGAAATTGGCCTGAAGTCATTTGGAGATAGTGGCACTTCTTTTTGGGGGATTAGAGTGATGAAAGAAGTGTTGATGCTTTCAAGATTAACAGTTCCAGCATGAAAGGCCATAATAAGCTCATAAATGTCTGCCTTGATGATATCCCAACAGTTCTTAATAAACTCATTATTGAAACCATCTGGTGCTGGGGATTTTTCTGCTAGTAAGTTCTTCACCACATCATCAATTTCTGTATGGTTGAATGGCTTTTCCAAGCCCAAGAACACTTGGGGATCCACAGTGTTTTCATATAGATCATTAAGCTCAAAATGCATAGAGTGCGCATTGGATTGCCCTAATCTACTTTTAAAAGTCTCCCACGAGATGGCAGCCTTTCCATCATGATCTGTAACTTCAACTTGGTCATTGTTTAAAAGCGTAGCAATCTTATTGTGTCTATGATTGATAGAAGCCTTTGTATGATTTTTTTGTGTTTTCATCTCCAAATTTGACCCCTTTAATTTTTTCCCTCTGCTTCCAATATATTTTCTGATTATTGAGCACTGTTAACAAAAGATCCTTTAGCATTGACCAGCAGTTTGCTTCAAAAACTGATAATTCTCTGTATTCCTCAATCAAGTCCCATTGAAAGATACAGCCATCCAGCTCAGCTATTTGCCTCTTTAGACAGGATAAGATTTTTGCCCATAGCTTGAGTGCTCTCTTGACATTCTTAAGCTTAGCATTGATCTTTTTTGCATGATCAGAATGACCCACAGGAATGTTCCATGCAGACTAAACCACTTGCTTGAAAGAACTATGCTTTAGCCAATAATTCTCAAATCTGAACACTTTGGATTTTGGGATATTTGTGCCAATTTTTATCATCCAAGGAAGGTGATCAGACATTGGTTTAGCCATGGGTAGAGCAGTGGAATCTGGGTAGCTGGTCATCCAAGCAGCAGATGTAAAAAACCAGTCTAATTTCTCCAGGAGGGGCTGTCCTACATATTACTCCAACTAAACTGCCTATCTTTTAGAGGAAGTTCAATCAACCCAAGTTCACTTATAGCTTCATAGCATTTCATTTACATCTCCTCCAGGTTTATTTCTGTCCTCGGGTGATCTAATGAAGTTGAAATCTCCCATGATAATCCAGTCCACATCATTTGGCATTTGGATATTACCAAACCATTCAATGAATTCAATTTTGTCTTCATGATTGCATGGTACATAGATATTTGTAAGAATCCAGGACTTTGAAGAAGTGCTGCATGTAAATTGAACTGATAAAGAGAATTTGTTTTGAAACATCAATTCTCCAGTGAACAGTGATCCATTCCAAGCAGTTAAAATACCACCAGAGGCCCCAATAGAAGGTAGGTATTCAAATTTGTTAAATCTCTAAGGGCAGAATTTATTAAAATAAGCCAAGTTAAAGTTCTCTCTCTTTGTTTCCTGAATACACACTATCCCAGCAGCACTTTCTTCTACTTTCTATCTAATAGCCAACCACTTGTCTGAAGAATTAATCCCTCTAATATTCCAGTTAAGAATATTCCATGATCTATTGTTACTCATTTAAAGATGAGGTTTAAATAGCTCCCTGTCCCAGGGTCCATCCCCTGGCAACACACACCAATTGAATTTGGAGGGAAAGGATATACAACAATGCTCAAGCATTGTAGGATTGCAAGCAGGCAGTGAACAGGAACATTTGTGTCCCAAAGTAAAAGCATCATGCAGTTGAGAAACAGGACTCTCATAACATCACATAAAGCAGTGCACACTCTCAGAAACAACTCAATATCACATACAAGTAGCATAAAGTGAACAAACAAAAGGTGCCTCCCATGACAATCATCCATAGCCATATAAGTTCTGATTTTAGATGACCTAACAAACATATAGTCCACAATTTCCAAAAGAGAGTAACATGGCACTCTGATACCCAGAGCAAACTCTTTGAGCAGCTCAATCATTACACAATCTTGGGTTGAGAAGCATCTCTTGTGGCCTTGGTCACCTTAGCCACCTCCTCCTGCCCCTTCGTCTTGGGTTTCTTGGAAAGCCTTTCATGCAACTCCTCCTCAGCAACCTTACAAAAAGATTTAGTGAGATTTTTGACCACTATATTGTGAAGTATTGGGGGAACAACATTACATGGTAAGCAAGATTTAGAATCACATGACTTTATTCTATAACCATTATTATCTTTCTTTATCCTCTCACTTCTTATATCAGATTCTACCAGAGGCTCTTTCTCCCTCCTTTTCTTGGAGATAGCTTCTCCCAGGTGTAGCACTTTGCTGCAGTGGGCTACCAACTCCACTTGAGGAGTGAGCAGCAGGGCTAATTCCATCATTTTCCTTGCCCAACCCTAGCATTATATCCTTACATGTAGGGGCCTGTGATGCAGCACATCCATCAGGAATGTGAAAAAGCATAGTTTCTTCAGATTCACAATTTTTTTTGAAAGCTTAGATTCACAATTAGAAGTCAATAGCTTCCACAGATCAGATTTAAGCAAGTGCATTTTCCATCCAAATTTATCAGGTGTAAATAGTAAGTGTGTGATGAAATTGAACCAACTTACAGGGATCTCAATTTTGAATGTGTTTGCAGCTCCCTGGGTAGCAGGAGCAAAGTGTTGAATCCAGAGGTCCAATCCTTCTTCAGAAATTAAGTGTGAGCCATCAATAACTTCCATAGCATGATGTTCAGCCAATGCGTGGAAATCAAAAACAGAAGGAGAGCCTGGCAAGGAGTATGAGCTATAGGTACCTTTAGTATTTATGTCTGAAGAAGTGCCCACCTGAGGGATGGGCACATCTTACTTGCCTTTGTCAGAAGAGCGCACAAACTAAGAAGCAGGTACCAAAGCTTCCTCAGGTGTAGAGACACCAGCCTCAAGAGTGGTTACAGTAACATGTTGCTTGCCCTTGTCCATCTTAGGAACAGAAGAACCAGAAAAATCAGTTTCTGTAATTCCAAGGTGTAAATCTGTCTGACCAACTTGTTGCTGGTTGAGTTAAGAGTCTGAAACTGCAGCCTGCACCTCCACAACAGCCTGAATGGCTACATTATGTATTCGAGTGTTATCCACTATGTGTTGATCCCCTTGAATCTCATCATCTTCTCCTTCTGCATTATAAGCCATAGCAATGTTGAGAAGTCCCTGGCCAATTGGTGGCACTGGCAGTCCTTGATTTACCTGCTCACTAGCAAAGTGAGTAATGGAAAATATTCCATCAGATAGTGAAACTGTAGTAGTGATGCTGCTGTTTGGGGCCCCATCCTCTGGCAGAGCTGGAATTTCAACTTGAGGCTGATGGGCCTGAATTGGTTCTGGTTGTGGGAAGGCCCAGTGCTGTCCTTGTTCTGCTTGCTCCTCCTAGTCATCCCATCCTTCATTTTGGGCATGAACATTATGATCAGTGAGTGGCTGAAAACCTGGAAAGTCATTTGCATGCATAGGAACAGGGTGTGGGTCAACACCATCAGGTGGAATTGGGTCCTCATTCGCAGGCCCACCACCCAGCATTTCTTCTCGGAGAACTTCCACATAACAGGTCCATGATTCCTCTTCAAAGTGCTCTCCCTCAGACCATCTGATGCTTTTAGGAATGTCAATAAGCTCAATAACCCTAGCTTTAACCAAAAAATTTCCCTTAAGAGCATCTTCTCTCTCCCAACTAATGATCTTGCCCCACTTGGAGATGCCTGTTGCAATTGCAGAAATCGAAGGGAACTCCTACAAACAGTAACCAACATGTCCTATTGAATTGCACTCTGCACCAGTTTCTGCCCTCATTATGCTTTGTGAACGAAATGAAAATGTCTCCAAAAGCATGCAGACCCTGCCTGATGAAACTATATATCTCTATCTCTGACATGTTGAAACTGAACATAAGCCTCCCCAAAAGGACATGGCTGGATTTCTCTAAAATCAACTTGCTCATCTTGCAGAAACTCTTCCAAAACCTCGCGAACATTGGGAAAAAAAATACCTCGTCTGGGTGAGGATGGATGGAAGCAATCGCCCAGTCTTCATGTCTTCGCTGGCGATGAGGAACTATTGCTCGAGAAACCCTAGTTCTTCCCTCTATCGCTTGTATCTGGAACCCATGCGGCACAAACGGAAGTGGGTCGATGGGGATGTTGGCCATCGGGGTCGAATCCGGCGAGGAAACCAACAATGCCCTCTCCGATGGTGAGGAGCGCAGAAGCGAGCTTGCTGAGGCAGGAGTAGAGGTGGAGGCAGAGAAGGTAAGTGCAGTGGAATGCGAGGAGGCAAGCGATGTGTTTCGGTTGGAAGTTTGGGAAAAAAATCTTTGACCAGCTCCTTAAATGAAGGTAGCTGCCTAATCTGTGCCACCGGCCCAGTGCACCGAAACCAAGACTCCACCTCCCCGTCAGCCCAAGCTTCCTCTGGTGGGCTTGGAAACGAGCTGAAACTCAAAAAGGGCCAAAGCCCAGGCAGATATGGAGAGGTGCAAAAGCAAGCAAAGTGACCATTGGCCCCGCATGCATGGCAAACTACGTGATTATGCATAGACGAACGTTGCACACGTTGTGGCTCCATTTGCAGCCTAGCCTCAATAAAATTAATCTGCGATGAATTGTGATTAATTCCTTGATTGGAGCCCTCATGAATGGGCCCCGATAACCTCTCGAAAACTGATCTACCATCCCTAACTGCCAAGGAATAACTCCGGCGATCACCAGAGTGAGGAACAACAGCCTTTCCAGCTCGACCCACAAAAGTCCATTCTTTATCAAGCTTAGCATAGTAAAGTGCTTCTTCTTGACGCTAATTTGTCCCACCAAAGTTCCATAAACTAAACACCATTTCAAACTCTTCCTCAACAATTCTGCCCGCATTGTAGATCTCAAACCCTACTGACTTTGAGGCAACCAAAAATTTGAAAGATCTGTCTCTAAGGAAACTAACTCGAAAACCTTGGGTATAACCCCCAAACATAGCATGGAGGGAAACACTAACCGTGTGAATATTGTGCTTGAAGGATACTCGACCAAAAGATAAAACCAAAGTAAATTCTCTTTGACGAAAACCCGGAGAGAAGACCACCGGGTGACCAAACTTGCTCCTCACATCCGCTTGAAACTTCTTCCCACGATCAAAGTTGAGTGCAAAGGGAGCCATAGCTTGGAGGGGGTGGCTACCAGGACCCGAGTGGCCACTGGTAGGGGTTGGGTGGCCGCCGAGGCCGGAGTGGCCGCCGACGCAAGGAGGGGGAGCGCTAGGAGGGGGACTCCAGCCAGGTGACTATAACTTGCAAGATAGGATCAAGAATTCACATATATTCTGTTGGGGAACGTAGTAATTTCAACAGTTTTCCTACGCACACGCAAGATCATGATGATGCATAGCAACGAGAGGGGAGAGTGTTGTCCACGTACCCTTGTAGACCGTAAGCGGAAGCGTTATGACAACGCGGTTGATGTAGTCGTACGTCTTCACGATCCGACCGATCCAAGTACCGAACGTACGGCACCTCCGAGTTCAGCACACGTTCAGCTCGATGACGATCCCTGGACTCCGATCTAGCAGGGTGTCGGGGATGAGTTCCGTCAGCACGACGGCGTGGTGACGATGATGATGCTCTACCGACGCAGGGCTTCGCCTAAGCACCGCAACGATATGACCGAGGTGGAATATGGTGGAGGGGGGCACCGCACACGGCTAAGAAACGATCACGAAGATCAACTTGTGTTGTGCCTAGAGGTGCCCCCTGCCCCCGTATATAAAGGAGCAAGGGGGAAGGGGGCGGCCGGCCTAGGAGGGGCGCGCCAAGGGGAGTCCTACTCCCACCGGAGTAGGACTCCTTCCTTCCTTGTTGGAGTAGGAGAAGGGGGAAAGAGGGGGAGAGGAGGAAGGAAAAGGGGGCCGCACCCCTTGTCCAATTCGGACCAGAGGGGGCTGCGCGCTTCCATCCTTTCGGCCTCTCTCCTCTATTCCCGTATGGCCCAATAAGGCCCATATACTCCCCGGCGAATTCCCGTAACTCTCCGGTACTCCGAAAAATACCCGAATCACTCGGAACCTTTCCGAACTCCAAATATAGTCGTCCAATATATCGATCTTTACGTCTCGACCATTTCGAGACTCCTCGTCATGTCCCCGATCTCATCCGGGACTCCGAACTCCTTCGGTACATCAAAACTCATAAACTCATAATATAACTGTCATCGAAACCTTAAGCGTGCGGACCCTACGGGTTCGAGAACAATGTAGACATGACCGAAACACGTTTCCGGTCAATAACCAATAGCGGAACCTGGATGCTCATATTGGCTCCCACATATTTAACGAAGATCTTTATCGGTCAAACCGCATCACAACATACGTTGTTCCCTTTGTCATCGGTATGTTACTTGCCCGAGATTCGATCGTCGGTATCCAATACCTAGTTCAATCTCGTTACCGGCAAGTCTCTTTACTCATTACGTAATGTGTCGGTGTCAAAACCGACGGATCTCGGGTAGGGGGTCCCGAACTATGCGTCTAGGCGGATGGTAACAGGAGACAAGGGACATGATGTTTTTACCTAGGTTCGGGCCCTCTCGATGGAGGTAAAACCCTACTCCTGCTTGATTGATATTGATGATATGGGTAGTACAAGAGTGGATCTACCACGAGATCAAGGAGGCTAAACCCTAGAAGCTAGCCTATGGTATGATTGTTGTTCGTCCTATGGACTAAAACCCTCCAGTTTATATAGACACCGGAGAGGGCTAGGGTTACACAGAGTCGGTTACAATGGTAGGAGAACTACATATCCGTATTGCCAAGCTTGCCTTCCACGCCAAGGAAAGTCCCATCCGGACACAGGACGAAGTCTTCAATCTTGTATCTTCATAGTCCTGGAGTCCAGCCGATGATGATAGTTTGGCTATCCGGACACCCCCTAGTCCAGGACTCCCTCAGTAGCCCCTGAACCAGGCTTCAATGACGACGAGTCCGGCGCGCATATTGTCTTCGGCATTGCAAGGCGGGTTCCTTCTCCGAATAATTCATAGAAGATTGTGAACACCAGGATAGTGTTCGGCTCTGCAAAATAAATTCCACACACCACCGTAGAGAGAATAATATTTACACAAGTTCAATCTGCTGACGTATCTTGTGGCGTGACGTCACAGCACAACCAAGCCTTTACTCGAATCGTTTTTATTATTTCACCTCAGCGCGTTTAGCGAAGTGGTTTCCTTGGCACGTCTTGTCGAAGCAGAGATCGTGTCCCCTTATTCCGGGATTCTCATCAATACGGACGTGGGTAACCCAACCGCGCCCGTCGCCCCACCCCCTCCATCGAAGGCGAGTTCCAAACGATCACAGGGATGGCTCTTGGTATTCTCCCCCTTTATAATGAGACCAAGGCCTGTCCCTTTCCTTCGATCCTCTATCGAATCCGCCCCTTGCCCCGAGTTCCAACACCCAAGGCTCCAGATTCGGGCACTTCGGACCTTCAACAATGTCCGGCTCCGACCTACAGGGCCGGTGGATGCCCTCTTCCATCACGGAAGAAGACGTGCTAAAGCTGAGAGACGCCAGGTACCTAACCTACGAGATTTCGCATAGGTTGCCCGCCCAAGGGCAAGTCATTCCCACTCCCGAGCCTGGTGAGAGTGTCGTGTTCGTGCCTCACATCCGTCGGGGTTTAGGCTTCCCGATGGACCCCTTCGTGAGGGGGCTCATGTTTTATTATGGGCTGGAATTCCATGACTTGGCTCCGGAGTCCATCCTCCACATCTCATCGTTCATTGTTGTCTGCGAAGCCTTCCTCCACACTACCCCTCACTTTGGTTTGTGGCTCAAGACCTTCAACGTGGAGCCGAAGATGATCGAGGGGCGACAGGCAGAGTGCGTAGGGGCAGTTATAAGTAAGAGGGCCGACGCTCCATGGCCCGAGGGCTCTTTTCAAGAGGAGCTCGGCTTGTGGCAACAGGAGTGGTTCTATATCACCGCTCCCAGGGGCAGCAGGCAGGTGCCGCCGCCCGCCTTTCGCTCGGGCCCTCCACAACGGCTGGCGTCATGGGTCAACAAAGGGCTTGACTGGGGGCCGTCCAAGGACATACCAATATTGCAGGGCCGGATTCGAGACCTCCAAGAGAGAGAGATCAATCTGGTCGTAGTGACGCAGGTTATGCTGATTCGGCGCCTTCTGCCCTGCAAACATCGCCCCCTCCGTCTGTGGGAATTCAATCCGGAGGGATCGCGAGCTCTTCAACACTTCATGGGTACGACACCCGTGGAGATGTATAAACTGTTCTTCGGATCACAAGAGATGTGTCCGGACTTGACCGAGGACGCCGGCTTAAGCTGCAATCGCCCGGATACTCAAGTAAGTAGCCCTGTGTCCGGACATACTGTTCGTTTATTTATCATGGATTTTCCTTTTAACCAGCTACCCCCTGAACAGGAGTGTATAGCGCAAGCAAAACTGATACGGTGTCCGGCCCCCCTCCCGGAGACCACGCCGGATCCCGTGTTAGTCAAGATGCTAGAGGTTGCGCCTTCAAAAGAGGGCGAAGGGGAAAACAGGAAAGCTACCGCCTCTGCCAAGGAGGCTCTCAGAAAAGGAGGGATCAAGAATCCCTCCCTCCAGGGGGAGAAGAGGACCACTTCCGAAGATCCGGAGGCCAAGGCCTCAAAGCGGGGGAAGAAATCTTCACCGGAGGGTCCTGCGCCAGGAGAAGCCCCGGCCGCACTATTTCCCCAAGGGAATCAGCCCTCCAGCGAGCCGTAAGTTGAAAAAGGGGAGTTTCATAATAAGGGACATCCCTGTTTTTATTTCTGAGGGTAACCGAAGTTCTTACCTTGTAGTTCGGATCTCAGCCCTTCTCAGCAGAGCTCATCTTCGGGGGATCTTCGTCCGGAGATGATGGAGAACGAGACACCTCCATATGCCGCGCCGTCAGGCGGGGCGGACGACCCTGAGGTGTCGTCGCGGAGGGTCTCCCTGAGTCTGGCGGGGCCGGAGAGTTCGGCACCAACTGGTGTACGGCCGGAGGAGCTGAAGGATCTGCTCGAGAGGGCGTCCATCTCAGAAGATCACCGTACATTAATGAGTACAATGATTGAAAGGATTTCATCCGCTGAGAGCGGGTTGCATGAAGCCGTCAGAAGTTTACTGACGGGGTTTGAGGTATGTAAAAATGACATACCTTTTGACAGTTTTGCACATAGAGTGCGCCCTGTATAGAGAGTAGCCCCTGAGACTCGGTACGTTGTCAGAAATGATGGCGTGCCGAGGATCATAATCTCAGTGTTAAGATATCGTCGTTCCTATTCAGGGGGCGGAACGTTCGGTGTCCAGCCGGACTGGTAGAGTTTCCAAACTGAAGCGGCAACTCGACGTTGCGGATGCGGACATCGCGCTGGTCAATAAATGACTTGACGAGTCACAAGGTAGGTGGCTTCCCCGCAGTCACCTGGTAAGGGAGCTGATGCCCACACCTTACAACGTGTATGCTTGATGCAGATGGCGCCGCTGCTATGGAGGGCCTTCGGGCAGAGCTTGCTCGAGCCAAGGAGCAAGCCAGAAAGAGTGATGCGGCTGCCTCGAAGGCAGCCGAAGAGCTAAAAGCCGAAAAGGCTGCTCACTGCCGAAGCAGGGAGGAGATGGCCAAAATGGCCGTGAAGCTGAAGGATGCTACCGACCGCTATGAGTTTCTCGAAAGAGAACGCCGAGCGGAGCGAGAGGACCTGAAGAAGGCCACTGCCGAAGCCAAAGATGCTCGCTCTGTGATGAGGGCCATAAAGGAGGAGCTGCGTCAGGCCGGGGATATCGCGGCTGGAAAGCCCTTTCTGGTGCGTAGGAAGTTCACGGACCCGAAGTATGCTCAGTTGGGCCAGTTGTGGGGTGCGGAGGATGCTTATCTGAATTTGGCGGCGAGTGCGGCGGATGCGGTCGTGCACTTCCAAAGCCAAAAGGATCACGAAATGGAAGAGCTTTTTTGGTCTCAATTCCATAGTCCGGAGCGTCCACTTCCGTTAACCGATCGGTTGGCTGAGTGGGCTGAGCTGAACAGGTTATCCGAACTTTCCATGAAGGATGTCGTGGCTCATCTGTGGTCGGACAGGCCCAAGCCGAAGAGTTATTTTGGCTTGGTGCAGTAGTTCCTTGATGCGGTGCCGCATATCAAGGCGATGAAGCGGTCGGCATGCATAGAGGGTGCACGGATGGCTCTCGCCCGTGTCAAAACATGCTGGGCAGAGATGGATGCCACCGACGTTGCATCCCGGGTTTCGGACAGAAGCCGATTACCCGCCGAGCACTATTTTGAGGAAGTCCTACAGGGCGCTCATTTAATAGAGTCGTAGTGCTCGAAAAATGTTATGTTCAAATGACATGTATGATTTGTAAAACCATATTTATAATATAGCGGCTTTTTATACTTGTGCGTTCAAGTATTGAAATATCTCATGTGCGGTCGTTAATGTATATGTATATATAACCTGAAAGATGGCAGTCTTCGGCTTCAGCCCCCACGCACAAGGTGCAGGGGTGTTTGCGAAAAAGCGCATTTTCACACTTAATCCAACGTCTTGGTCCTTTGGAGGAGGTGATAGCATAGCAAACTAGGCAACCGGACTATAATGCTTTATCACTTTCACTTAGCCATAGGAGTTCGACGGTGGGGCTACTATATAGCCCCTAGGGGCACCGCGCTCTCCGAACTCAGGGCGCGTGTGTGCTTGACAGGGAAACGGTCCTTCGTCAAAGCGGAGGAATTCTAAACATTCCAGTGGTCGATCGAGTGGTTGACCAGTCTCTCGCTATATCATGACAGTCAGTTTTCGGCTTTCTCTACTAAGGCGCTCGCCCGGCCGAACCGGGGCGCAATCGCAGTAGTTCTCCTGGTGCCGCGTTAGCCGATAGAGCGAAACATAAGGCAGAAAAACATAGGAGCCGGGCAAACCCAACATTTGACCAAAGACATGATTCGAAGCTGATGCATATAAGGCCGAACTCAAGACGCCGAACACTCCCTAAGGTATTCAGTCTTTATGATAACGGGCAGAACAATGCCCTAAGCCCCTAGTGTCCAGGTACGTGCGAAAACTTCTGACGCGGCCGATGCCAAAACGCCAGCCTCCTCCTTGGTTATGATAAGAAACCGGGGGATGTGTATCAACAAGAGACAGTAAAAAAGGTTTACGCAGGGTCTTAATCTGAAAAGAATCCTTGTAACGGGTCCCTACTGCACGTCTGCGCCTGTGTCTCTGTTGTGCTGTATCCTGGACGGGTGTAGCACGTTGTTCATCTTTAAAAGGAGAAGAACTTAGTTTGGAAAAAGAGCATCCGAGAAATGTATCTAAAACAGAGCATGATTAAAAAATGAATAAAATTGAGCTTTATTTGGCTCTCATTGTTCGTGCGTGCAGCCCCTTGTAAAGGGGTACGTGGCTAGTAAACCCCTTGTTTATTTATACCGGACTTGTCTAACCGTGTCCGGGGTCTGAATGACCTGTTTTAGGAGCTTTTATCAGCAAAGCCGGATTAGTGTGTGGCTATCAAGGCAGTCTCACGTACTTCCGCGGTCGAGGAACACTCGAAGTTTCCCTTCAATGAGATGATACCGCGTGGGCCGGGCATTTTAAGTGTAAGATACGCGTAATGCAGTATTGCGTTAAAGCGGGCGAAAGCTTCACGTCCCAATAGTGCTTGATGGCTACTTTTAAATGGGGCGATATGGAAGATTAGCTTCTCGCGACGGAAGTTGGCGGATGAACCGAACACAACCTCTAGTAGTAAAGAGCCCGTACAATTGGCATAAGGGCCTGGCATCACTCCTTTAAACGAAGTGCTGCTATGGCGAATTTTGGTAGGGTCTATCCCCATTCTGCGGATGGTGTCCTGGTATAGAAGGTTTATATCACTGCCGCCATCCATTAGGACTTGTGTAAATTGTAGTCTGTCGATTATAGGATCCAATATCAAAGAAGCCATCATGCGTTTCGAATACTTCTGGAGTAATCCTGATGGTCGAAAGTAATTGGTTTTGACATCCAATTTTGGGACTCCGCTGGGGTGGACCGTGCGGCGTGTACTTTAGTAGGTGCCGCCCTATTTTTCCTTGTTATCACTCGAAGTGAGTTTACTGATTTGACTTCTTGTGGGAAGTTCTTTTGTTTTCCGGTGCTCTGCTTGTGGGGTTCATCATCGTCCTCGCTTGGTGTGTCGAGCCCCTTGTGTTCGGCGTTAAGTCGGCCAAACTGCTTGAAGACCCAACAATCTCTGTGGGTATGGTTTGCAGGCTTCCCGGGGGTACTGTGGATTTGACATATCCTGTCCAAGATTTTGTTTAGGTTGGATAGCTCGTCACTGTTGTCATTAAGAGGCAGTGTTTTGTTGTTCGGCCACGAGCTTTTGAACCCAGCGTTGACTGTCGTGTTCTTTGGGCCATTTTCCTTAGTCCGGTGCTGGTCTTTTCTACATTGTGGTTTCACATTTCCCTCCCTGACCTCGGATGTACTCGGGTCGCTGGTGCTGCATCTTGCCAGCCAGCTATCTTCTCCCGCGCAAAAGCGGGTCATGAGGCTTGTTAGTGCGGCCATTGTCCTTGGCTTTTCCTGGCCGAGGTGTATGGCGAGCCATTCGTCTCGGACGTTATGTTTGAAGGCTGCTAAGGCTTCGACGTCCGGACAGTCGACTATTTGGTTCTTTTTGGTGAGGAACCTGTTCCAGAATTTGCGGGCTGACTCTCCGGGCTGTTGAGTTATGTGACTTAAATCGTCTGCATCCGGAGGGCGGACATAAGTCCCCTGAAAATTTGCCCGAAACGCATCCTCGAGCTCTTCCCACCTTCCAATGGTATTTTCTGGGAGGCTTTTGAGCCAATACCGGGCTGGCCCTTTGAGCTTGAGGGGTAGGTATTTTATGGCATGGAGATCGTCTCCTCTAGCCATATGTATGTGTAGGATGTAATCCTCAATCCAGACTCCGGGGTCTGTTGTTCCGTCGTATGCCTCTATGTTTACGGGCTTGAATCCTGCTAGAAATTCATGATCCAGTACATCATTAGTGAAACATAGGGGGTGTGCGCTTCCCTGTATTTGGGTGTGCCGTTATTTTCGAACACTCGACGTGTTGTGTTGCTCCCTGGAGCCTTCTTTCTTGGCCCATAGATGGACCTGACCAGGCCATCCTTGTTGCGAGGATCCTTATGTGGATCGTGTGTCGCCTTGTGTGCGGCGCCGCTTGCCACTCTTTGCTTGTCATGTGGTCATATATCCGGCCAGGCGGCCTCTTTGTTTTTTGACTGTGGGGGCTCTACGGCCTCCTCGTCAAATTCGGGCAACAGCTTGCGCTTCGGGTAGCTCTTTGCTTGGTGACTATCGCCGTATTTATCTGCGGTCTTGAGTACTTTGCTCCATCTTATTCTGAGTACGTCTTCCGCTGTTTTGAGCTTCCGCTTCTGCTTCTTCAAACTTCTTGCAGTGGCGACGAGCCTTTTGTGGAGGTTCTTATGCTCCTGTGATGTGTCCGGCGTGAGATCGTCTGGACCGTTGTTTTCGCCGGGGATGGGTTGTTCGCCCAATTCATCCTGTTCGGACGGTTGCCTGGTGGCATGTTCGTCGTCCACTGGTTCGCCTGCTCTACGGCTGGGTCTGTATGGGTGCTGTTGCTATCGAGGTGGGACTTCGGGCGGCGCTTGCGTCGCCGTTTTGGCTGTTTTTCGGGGGAATTATCCTTCGCCGCGTCCCGTTGTTCCTCGTTATCGCTTCCCTTTGGTGTATCCACCATGTACACATCGTGAGTTGAGGTGGTTTTCCAGTGCCCTGTGGGCGCTGGTTCTTGGTCATCTCCGGCATCGTCGTCCATACCGTCGATGTCTTCGGAGTCGAAGTCTAGCATGTCCGTTAGGTCGTCGACAGTGGCTACAAAGTGGGTGGCGGGTGGGCTTTGAATTTCTTCGTCGTCCGCATCCCAACCATCCTGACCGCAGTCCGGCCAGGGCTCTCCTGATAACGAGAGATACTTTAGCGAATTCAGGATGTTGCCAAAAGGCGAGTGCTGAAAGATGTCCGCAGTGGTGAACTCCATGATCGGCGCCCAATCAGATTCGATTGGTGGGGGCGCGGGGGGTTCGGAGTTCGGCGGGGAGTCCGGCACCTCGGAGTCACGGGCTTCACAAGGGACAGGGTCGGTATTCGGCTCCATCGCCGTAGAGGTAGCAGCCCCCGAGGCGGTGTCTAGCCACCCATCCTCGATCGGCGCAGTTGGCTCTGAGTTAAGGGTCGGAGCAGACTCTCGTGCGGCCTCCAAGGCACTGTCCGGCAGCAGAGCTAGATCATGCCCATCGTGACAGTGCGGGCGCACGACTGTGGCTCGAATCCGTCGAAGATCAAGTCTCCGCGGATGTTGGCCATGTAGTTCAAACTTCCAAATCTGACCTGATGGTCAGGGGCGTAGCTTTCGACCTGCTCCAGATGGCCAAGCGAATTGGCCCACAGCGCAAAGCCGCTGAATATGAAGATCTGTCCGGGGAGAAAAGTCTCACCCTGGACCGCGTTGTTGTTGATGATCGAAGGAGCCATCGGGCCTATAGGTGACGACACAGAGGAACTCTCAATGAAAGCACCAATGTCGGTGTCAAAACCGGCGGATCTCGGGTAGGGGGTCCCGAACTATGCGTCTAGGCGGATGGTAACAGGAGACAAGGGACACTATGTTTTTACCCAGGTTCGGGCCCTCTCGATGGAGGTAAAACCCTACTCCTACTTGATTGATATTAATGATATGGGTAGTACAAGAGTGGATCTACCACGAGATCAAGGAGGCTAAACCCTAGAAGCTAGCCTATGGTATGATTGTTGTTCGTCCTATGGACTAAAACCCTCCGGTTTATATAGACACCGGAGAGGGCTAGGGTTACACAGAGTCGGTTAGAATGGTAGGAGATCTACATATCCGTATTGCCAAGCTTGCCTTCCACGCCAAGGAAAGTCCCATCCGGACACGGGACGAAGTCTTCAATCTTGTATCTTCATAGTCTTGGAGTCCGGCCGATGATGATAGTTTGGCTATCCGGACACCCGCTAGTCTAGGACTCCCTCATAATGCATCATTCTGTAACTAACTAATTAGCTACATTGCTTGCAAGGCTTATAGTGATGTGCATTACCGAGAGGGCCCAAAGATACCTCTCCGACAATCGGAGTGACAAATCCTAATCTCGAAATACGCCAACCCAACATGTACCTTCGGAGACACCTCTAGAGCTCTTTTATAATCACCCAGTTACGTTGTGACGTTTGGTAGCACACAAAGTGTTCCTCCGGTAAATGGGAGTTGCATAATCTCATAGTCATAGGAACATGTATAAGTCATGAAGAAAGCAATAGCAATATACTAAACGATCGGGTGCTATGCTAAGGGAATGGGTCAAGTCAATCACATCATTCTCCTAATGATGCGATCTCGTTAATCAAATGACAACTCTTTGTCCATGGCTAGGAAACATAACCATCTTTGATTAATGAGCTAGTCAAGTAGAGGCATACTAGTGACACTCAGTTTGTCTATGTATTCACACATGTATTATGTTTCCGGTTAATACAATTCTAGCATGAATAATAAACATTTATCATGAAATAAGGAAATAAATAATAACTTTATTATTGCCTCTAGGGAATATTTCCTTCAGTCTCCCACTTGCACTAGAGTCAATAATCTAGTTCACATCCACATGTGATTTAACACCAATATTCACATATGTATGTGATTAATACCCATAGTTCATATCGTCATGTGATCAACACCCAAAGGGTTTACTAGAGTCAATAATCTAGTTCACATCGCTATGTGATTAACACCCAAAAGAGTACTAAGGTGTGATCATGTTTTGCTCGTGAGAGAGGCTTAGTCAACGGGTCTGTCATATTTAGAGCCGTATGTATTTTGCAAATATTCTATGTCTACAATGTTCTGCACGGAGCTACTCTAGCCAATTGCTCCCACTTTCAATATGTATCCAGATTGAGACTTAGAGTCATCTGGATCGGTGTAAAAGCTTGCACCGATGTAACTTTTTACGACGGGCTCTTTTATCACCTCCATAATCGAGAAATATTTCCTTAGTCCTCACTAAGGATATTCTTGACCATTATCCAGTGATCTACTCCTAGATCACTATTGTACTCCCTTGCCAAATTCAGAGCAAGGTATACAATAGGTCTGGTACATTGCAAAGCATACTTTATAGAACCTATGACTGAGTCTTACTCAATTTCATACCTTTGCAACACAGGCAAGAACTCTTTCTTTGACTGTTCCATTTTGAACTACTTCAAAATCTTGTCAATGTATGTACTCATTGAAAATCTTATCAAGCGTCTTGATCTATCTCAGTAGATCTTGATGCTCAATATGTAAGTAGCTTTACCGAGGTCTTTCTTTGAAAAAACTCCTTTCAAACACTCCTTTATGCTTTGCAGAATAATTCTACATTATTTCCGATAAACAATATGTCATTCACATATACTTATCAGAAATGTTGTAGTGCTCCCACTCACTTTCTTGTAAATACAGGCTTCGTCGCAAGTCTGTATAAAACTATATGCTTTGATCAACTTATCAAAGCATATATTCCAACTCTGAGATGCTTGCACCAGCCCATAGATGGATTGCTGGAGCTTGCATATTTTGTTAGTACCTTTAGGATTGACAAAACCTTCTGGTTGCATCATATACAACTCTTCTTTTAAAAAAACTATTAAGGAATGTAGTTTTGACATCCATTTGCCAGATTTCATAAAATGTGGCAATTGCTAACATGATTCAGACAGACTTTAAGCATCACTACAGTTGAGAAAATCTCATTGTATTCAACACCTTCAACTTGTCGAAAAACCTTTTTGTGACAAGTCGAGCTTTGTAGATAGTAACACTACTATCAACGTCCGTCTTCCTCTTGAAGATCCATTTATTTTCTATGGCTTGCCGATCATCAGGCAAGTCCACCAAAGTCCACACTTTGTTCTCATACATGGATCCTATCTCAGATTTCATGGCCTCCAGCCATTTCGCGGAATCTGGGCTCATCATCGCTTCCTCATAGTTCGTAGGTTTATCATGGTCTAGTAACATGACTTTCAGAACAGGATTATCGTACCACTCTAGTGCGGACCGTACTCTGGAAGACCTACGAGGTTCTGTAGTAACTTGATCTGAAGTTTCATGATCATCATCATTAGCTTCCTCACTAATTGGTGTAGGAATCACTGGAACTGATTTCAGTGATGAACTATTTTCCAATTCGGGAGAAGGTACATTTACCTCATCAAGTTCTACTTTCCTCCCACTCACTTCTTTCGAGAGAAACTCCTTCTCTAGAAAGGATCCATTTTTAGCAACGAATAACTTGCCTTCGGATCTGTGATAGAAGGTGTACCCAATAGTTACCTTTGGGTATTCTATGAAGACGCACCTCTCCGATTTGGGTTCGAGCTTATCAGGTTGAAACTTTTTCACATAAGCATCGCAGCCCCAAAATTTAAGAAACGACAACTTTGGTTTACTGCTAAACCATAGTTCATACGGTGTCGTCTCAACGGATTTAGATGGTGCCCTATTAAACGTGAATGCAGCTGTCTCTAATGCATAACCCCAAAACGATAGTGGTAAACCGATAAGATACATCATAGATCGCACCATATCTAGTAAAGCACGATTACGACGTTTAGACACACCATTACATTGTGGTGTTCCAGATGGCGTGAGCTGTGAAACTATTCCACATTGTTTCAATTGAAGACCAAACTCGTAACTCAAATATTCTCCTCCACGATCAGATCGTAGAAATTTTATTTTCTGGTTACGATGATTTTCCACTTCACTCTGAAATTCTTTGAACTTTTCAAATGTTTCAGACTTGTGTTTCATTAAGTAGATATACCCATATCTGCTCAAATCATCTGTGAAAGTGAGAAAATAACGATACCCACCGCGAGCCTCAATATTCATTGGACCACAAACATCAGTATGTATGATTTCCAACAAATCATTTGCTCGCTCCATAGTTCCAGAGAACGGAGTTTTAGTCATCTTGCCCAAAAGGCACGGTTCGCAAGCATCAAATGATTCATATCCAAGTGATTCCGAAAATCCATCTTTATGGAGTTTCTTCATGCGCTTTACACCGATATGACCCAAACGGCAGTGCCACAAATAAATTGCACTATCATTATTAACTTTGCATCTTTTGGCATCAATATTATGAATATGTGTATCACTACGATCGAGATCCAACAAACTATTTTCATTGGGTGTATAACCATCGAAGGTCTTATTCATGTAAACAGAATAACAATTATTCTTTAACTTCAAATGAATAATCGTATCGCAATAAACATGATCAAATCATATTCATGCTCAACGCAAATGCTAAATAGCATTTATTTAGGTTTAACACCAATCTCGAAAATATAGGGAGTGTGTGATGATGATCATATCAATCTTGGAACTATTTCCAACACTCATCGTCACTTCCCCTCAACTAGTCTCTGTTTATTATGTAACTCCTGTTTCGAGTTACTAATCTTAGCAACCAAACAAGTATCAAATACTCAGGGGCTACTATAAACACTAGTAAGGCACACATCAAACACCTGTATATCAAATATACCCTTGTTCACTTTGTCATCCTTCTTATCCACCAAATATTTAGGGTAGTTCCGCTTCCAGTGTCCAGTCTGCTTGCAGTAGAAGCACTCAATTTAAGGCTTAGGTCCAAACTTAGGTTTCTTCTCTTGAGCAGCAACTTGTTTGTTGTTCTTCTTGAAGTTCCCCTTCTTCTTCCCTTTGCCCTTTTTCTTGAAACTGGTGGTCTAGTTGACCATCAACACTTGATGCTCCTTCTTGATTTCTACCTCCGCGGCTTTTAGCATTGCGAAGAGCTCGGGAATAGTCTTGTCCATCCCTTGCATATTATAGTTCATCACGAAGCTCTTGTAGCTTGGTGGCAGTGATTGAAGAATTCTGTCAATGACACTATCATCAGGAAGATTAACTCCCAGTTGAATCAAGTGATTATTATACCCAGACATTTTGAGTATGTGTTCATTGACAGAACTATTCTCCTCCATCTTGCAGCTATAGAACTTATTGGAGACTTCATATCTCTCAATCGGGGCATTTGCTTGAAATATTAACTTCAACTCCTGAAACATCTCATATGCTCCATGACGTTCAAAACATCGTTGAAGAACCGGTTCTAAGCCGTAAAGCATGTCACACTGAACTATCGAGTAGTCATCAGCTTTGCTCTGCCAGACGTTCTTAACGTCGTCAGTTGCATCAGCAGCAGGCCTGGCACCCAGCCGTGCTTCCAGGACGTAATTCTTCTGTGCAGCAATGAGGATAATCCTCAGGTTACGGACCCAGTCCATGTAATTGCTACCATCATCTTTCAACTTTGCTTTCTCAAGGAACGCATTAAAATTCAAAGGAACAACAGCACGAGCCATCTATCTACAACAAACATAGACAAGCAAAATACTATCAGGTACTAAGTTCATGATAAATTTAAGTTCGATTAATCATATTACTAAAGAACTCCCACTTAGATAGACATCCCTCTAGTCCTCTAAGTGATTACGTGATCCATATCAACTACACCATGTCCGATCGTCACGTGAGATGGAGTAGTTTCAATGGTGAACATCAATATGTTGATCATATCTACTATATGATTCACGCTCGACCTTTCGGTCTCCGTGTTCCGAGGCCATATCTGTTATATGCTAGGCTCGTCAAGTTTAACCTGAGTATTCCGCGTGTGCAACTGTTTTGCACCCGTTGTATTTGAACGTAGAGCCTATCACACCCGATCATCACGTGGTGTCTCAGCACGAAGAACTCTCGCAATGGTGCATACTCAGGGAGAACACTTCTTGATAATTTTAGTGAGAGATCATCTTAAAATGCTACTGTCAATCAAAGCAAGATAAGATGCATAAAGGATAAACATCACATGCAATCAATATAAGTGATATGATATGGCCATCATCATCTTGTGCTTGTGATCTCCATCTCCGAAGCACCGTCGTGATCACCATCGTCACCGGCGCGACACCTTGGTCTCCATCGTAGCATCGTTGTCGTTACACCATCTATTGCTTCTACGACTATCGCTACAACTTAGTGATAAAGTAAAGCAATTACAGGGCGTTTGCATTTCATACAATAAAGCGACAACCATATGGCTCCTGCCAGTTGCCGATAACTTCGGTTACAAAACATGATCATCTCATACAATAAAATATACCATCATGTCTTGACCATATCACATCACAACATGCCCTGCTGAAAGGATCGATATGGTTGACTAGAGGGGGGTGAATAGGCAACTAACAATTTTTAACCTTTTCTTTACCAAATTAAACTTTGCAACAAAATAGGTTGTCTAGATGTGCAACTAGGTGAGCAACCTATATGATGCAATAACAACTAGTACACAAGCAAGCAAGGGATGTAACAACAAGTAAGCTTGCAAGAGTAAAGGCACGAAATAACCAAGAGTGGAGCCGGTGGAGACGAGGATGTGTTACCGGAGTTCCTTCCTTTTAAGGGGAAGTACGTCTCCGTTAGAGCGGTGTGGAGGCACAATGCTCCCCAAGAAGCCACTAGGGCCACCGTATTCTCCTCACGCCCTCACACAATGCGAGATGCCGTGATTCCACTATTGGTGCCCTTGAAGGCGGCGACCGAACCTTTACAAGCAAGGTTGGGGCTATCTCCACAACAATCGGAGGCTCCCAACAACAACAACAATGCCACGAAGCTTCGCCACAATGGAGTATGGCTTCGAGGTGACCTCAACCGTCTAGGGTGCTCAACACCCAAGAGTAACAAGATCCGCAAGGGATAAGTGGGGGGAATCAAATTTCTCTTGGTGGAAGTGTAGATCTGGGCCTTCTCAACCAATCCCGAGCAAATCAACAAGTTTGATTGGCTAGGGAGAGAGATCGGGCGAAAATGGAGCTTTGAGCAACAATGGAGCTTTGGGGGAAAGAGGTGGGTCAACTAGGAGGAAGAAGACCCCTTTATATAGTGGGGGAACACATCCAGCCATTACCCCACTGAGCAGCCCCGCAGAGAGCGGTACTACCGCTGGGGCAGGGCGGTACTACCGCTGAGAGCGGTACTACCGCTCCCTGCCCAACGGTACTACCGCGCGGAAGGGGAAGCCAGGCCACTAGCCCCAGAGTGGTACTACTGCGGGAGTAGGAGCGGTACTACCGCTCGGAGCGGTACTACCGCTTCTACTACCGCTTGTAGTGTCGCAAAACCCGACACAAGAAAACATCGTCTCGAATCGAGGCGGTAGTAGGCGCGGTACTACTGCGGTACTACGGCCGAAACCCACGAGCGGTACTACCGCTCAACGGAGCGGTACTACCGCTGAGAGCGGTACTACCGCTCGGTGGAGCGGTACTACCGCTGGGGGGCTTCGGCGGTACTACCGCTGTAGATCGCGGTACTACCGCTGGCACAGGGCGAAGCAGGTTACGAAAGAGAAGTGCAGCTCCAAAGATGCGAAGGGAAGACGACAGGTGTGATAAGGATGTGTACCTGTTGATTCCACCCTAGTCTTACCAAAGCGGATCCCCTCTTAATAGTACGGTGACTCCTACGAAACTAGTCCACCAACAACGAAACGCAGGAGCTACACCGTCTTGAATAAAACACCGAGGGGAGGAAATCGTCTCGTGCCAATGGCTGATCCTCTGAAAGAACTTAACGCACACGATTAGTCCGCAAAAGCATTGTCATCAATCACCAAAACCACTGGGGAATAAATATGCCCTTACAATCTCCCCCTTTTTGGTGGATTGATGACAATACGGGATTTGCATAAACATGATATATGGTAAGCATACAAACCCCACGGTCCTAACATGTAGATGGGCTCCCCCTAGATGTGTGCTATTTAGATAAGTGCTTTGGACTGCACAGCACACATACTAGGATCAAAGCTCCCCCTACATTTTAGAGACCAAAAATCTAAGCATGGTGTATGAGAGCAGCATAGATGATATAACAAGATAAGCACGCAACTCATACGCTAGATAGACATAGATAATGATACTGGAAAGAAGGTAGCATATGTCTTACACCATATGACTCGAACTTAAGTCTCACTCGAACTTAGGTCTCACAGACAAACCAACCAAAGCAAATGCGAGGAAAACACGAACACGACACAAAAGAGACGAGAGACACACTCGCAAATCCCTAAACTCTCTCCCCCTTTGGCATCGAGACACCAAAAAGGAGAGGGAGTGTTGCTACCGCTCCAGGTGAGAGCAAATGAGGGACACATGCATCAGAGCCCAGAGGAATCATCGGCACCACCGTCGTCAGTCTGGAAGTGCTCGGCCTCAGAATCGGTCCACGGGCAGTGCTGCTGAATCCACTCCTCCTCCTCAGTAAGCTGGTTCTCAGATCCACTCTGGACAGTAGCACCCAACTGGCGCATGAGCTCCTTGTGACGACCTCGAGCCTTCTTCTCAGCCACATGAGTCATGTACTGACCTCGATCCTCCATGCAGAACAGCTTCTTCATCTTAGACTTGAGCTTCTTAGCCCAAGAGGGCTCTGCCTCAGAAGGCATGTAGTCATCATCCTCATCATCATCAGCTGCAGGCTCCTCCTCTGTCTCCATGGCAGCAGCAGACGAAGGGACTCCAGTCTTAGGGGCCAGAGTGCCCCAGTTATCCTTCTTCCTCAGACTCTTGACATCATGGGAGATCAACTCCCCACACTCCAGTGGCACATTAGGATATATGTGATCCCAGGCTTTCTCAATGAGCAGCATGATGAAGGGACCATAGATCGGGCACTTGCGCTCGGAGATAGCAGACAACAGCTCAGACCACATCACATGAGAAATATCTAAAGACTCTCCGGTGGGATTTTCCTTCTCACGCTGTCAGAAAAGAAGCATGTCCACAAGATAAGAGTGAACCTGGTCCAGATTCCCAATGCGAGGGAAAAGAGTCTCTCTGAAGATGCGGTGAAGGATATCCAGAAAGGCAGGCAGCTCATAGGTTTCCTTCTTTGTCTCCTGGTTGACCTTCAGAGTGCAGTAGGGCTAGAGAGCTTGCTTGTGGGTGCAATGGGCGCGGGCGTGAGGGCGAAAGCCAACAGGAGACTCAAGTCCAAGATCTTGCACCCCAATCAACTGCATAAACGCTCTCCACTTGACGGAAAGCAACTTGCCATTGGTCATCCAGGTGAGAGTCCTGTCCTCATCAGTCCCAAGGTGAACCGTGGCATAGAATTGGGCCACAATATCAGCATCAAAGTCCTTGTTGAATTTCATGACTCCAAGAATGTTCAGTTGAGTGCACATCTGAGGAGCTTCACCAAAGTAGTCAGGATCTTGCTCCATATGGTCAGTGTCGATGGAGTGCACATTGACAAAGAAATTCTTCTTGGCCTTGAGAACATCAAAGAAGATGGCAGACTGGAACTTGCTCCAGAACGGACGGTTGACCAAAGTGGGTTCTTGGGCAGCTTCATACGGGTTGCGGCGGCGCCTTGCCCAGAACTCCTTTTGCGGCATTTCTGGCACAGTCTTGCCGGGCTTGGGCTTGACCCCTGACTTCTTCTAGAGTTGAGGTGGAGGTGGAGGTGGAGGTGCAGCACTTGAGGATCCT
Source organism: Triticum timopheevii (assembly GCA_963921465.1). NCBI lineage: Eukaryota > Viridiplantae > Streptophyta > Magnoliopsida > Poales > Poaceae > Triticum > Triticum timopheevii. The sequence goes on from OY997270.1 coordinate 116,630,933, forward strand.
CCGGCAGGCTCGGTGGTACGGTAGCGCTTGGACGTGGCACGTCCGGGATTGACACGACGAGCCTGATGCTCAGGGACCTCATCACCTGGAACCACACACAAGAACACGCAAACAACCAGAAAGCACAAGCATAAGCCACAAAACACGAGCAAAAAGATCAATGAAAGGTAGAAGTGGAGTGGAATGTGGTAGAGGGCGGTAGTACCGCGACATGCTAGCGGTAGTACCACCATGAGCGGTAGTACCGCTCCACAGGGAGCGGTAGTACCGCTCCAAGCGGTAGTACCGCCCTGGAGAGGGCGGTAGTACCGCTCGAGGCGGGAAACAGCAGTTTCCTACTACCGTGGACAGATCCAGCACTACCGTCCTACCAAATTCAAAAATACTCCAACCAAACATCAATCCACACTGCCTAGAAGCATTCTCCATCCTACTCAAGCCTAGATTTGGCCAAAAATCTAAAGATGCAACTGCTACTGCCCCTAAGATGCTAGATTGGAAACCTAGACAAAAAGAACAAGAGAACAGGGGCAATACCGGCATCCATGGCAAGAGGACGAGGTGGGGATCGTTTCCACCGAAGGGAATGGAGAGGGACGGCCCGGAGAGGGAGATCCGCCGGAGCCCTCCCGCGGCACCGGTTGCTGCAGAGAGAGAAGAACAGGCGAGGGGGCGTGCGAATGGGTATGGGGGAGAAGAAACTCCCCCTGCCCCCGATATAACCCCCGCCCGCGCCTCTCAGCGGTAGTACCGCGCTGGCGGGCGGTAGTACCGCTTAGAGCGGTAGTACCGCTCGCCAGCGGCAGTAGTACCGCCAGCAACCAAAAACTGCTTCTAGACCAAAAAAACGCACGAAAAAGACGGAATGCAAAGATACTAAAAACAAAGATCAACAAGACACCATAAACACGAGTAGCGAACCGGAACCCACTCCTTCAAGGCAACCAAACAAAAGAGAAGCGGGCTCTGGCCTCTCTCAAGAGAGGGCGGTGGCCTGAGCCACCTATGTTTGAGTCAATTGGTATGGCACCGCGAAGAATTATCCTTGGGCCCATGACCAAAACTCATCTTTGAAGCACAAGTACCATCAAAAATGGCTAATGTGAAAGAGTTGATCGTTTTATGCATAATGGGGGGAGGGAGAGTTCATTGAGAGAACAACACTCCCCCTATGTCCATGCCTACATCTAAACTAGACAACAAGTTGAGTGTGGTGGGGGGTGCACGGGTTCAAGTCACATTGCTCAAATCAATGATATTTAGCTCATGCCTTAACTCGCGAAATCTTGCTTCATCCAAGGGCTTCGTGAAAATATCTGCAAGGTTATCATGAGTGTTGACATACTTGAGCTCGATCTCCCCTCGCCTAATGTGATCCCGGATGAAGTGATACCGAATCTCAATGTACTTCGTCTTGAAGTGTTGCACAGGGTTGAGAGAAATCTTGACGGCACTTTCATTATCACACCAAAGAGGCACTTTGTCACAAATGATACTGTACTCCTTTAAAGTTTGCCTCATCCATAGGAGTTGAGCACAACAACTACCGGCTGCCACATACTCCGCTTCGGTGGACGAGAGAGACACACAACTTTGCTTCTTGGAAGACCAACTTACCAAAGAGCAACCAGGAAATTGGCACCCTCCAGAAGTGGACTTCCTATCCACTTTGTCTCCCGCCCAATCGGAATCCGTGAAACCTTCAAGCTTGAAGTTTGCTCCTCTTGGGTACCATAAGCCAAAGTTTGGGGTATGAGCCAAATATCGAAAGATTCGCTTGACCGCCACAAAGTGACTTTCCTTTGGTGCGGCTTGAAACCGTGCACACATCCCCACACTCAACATGATATCCGGTCTAGATGCACAAAGGTAAAGCAAGGAGCCAATCATGGAGCGATATACCTTTTGATCCACCGCTTTACCATTGGGATCGATGTCAAGTTGGCACTTGGTAGGCATTGGTGTAGACGCCGGCTTGACATCACTTAGCTTGAATCTTTTAAGCATGTCTTGAGAGTATTTGGCTTGGTTGATGAAGGTTCCTTCTCTTCTTTGTTTGATGTCAAAACCAAGGAAGAACTTCAACTCTCCCATCGAAGACATCTTAAACTTGGAGGTCATGAGAGCGGCAAATTCCTCATTGAAAGCTTTGTTAGGAGAACCAAAGATAATATGGCATACAAACAACTCCCCGTTGACCTTCTTAGTAAAAAGAGTGGGATCGATTAGTCCTACTTCAAATCCACGATCTTGTAGCAACTCGGTAAGGTGGTCATACCACGCACGTGGGGCTTGTTTAAGGCCATAGAGTGCCTTATCGAGTTGATACACATGATCCGGGAAGTAGGGGTCCTCGAACCCAGGGGGTTGCTTGACATAAACCAACTCATTAATAGGACCATTAAGAAAAGCACTTTTCACATCCATTTGTTGCAACTTAAAGTTGTGATGAGAAGCATAGGCAATCAACAAACGTATGGATTCAAGACGAGCAACGGGAGCAAAGGTTTCACCGTAGTCGATACCCTCGACTTGGGAGTAGCCTTGTGCTACCAATCTTGCCTTGTTGCGAACGATGTTCCCATGAGCATCTTGCTTGTTCTTGAAGATCCACTTGGTTCCAATGACATTGTGGTTCCCCGATGGCCTTGGCACCAATCTCCATACTTTGTTGTACTCGAAGTTGTTGAGTTCTTCATGCATGGCATTGAGCCAATCCGAGTCTTCGAGCGCCTCATAGACCTTTTGGGGTTCAACACAAGAGACAAACGCGTTATGTTCACAATAGTTTGCTAATTGTCTATGAGTGCTTACCCCCTTTCTTAGGCTTCCAACCACATTTTCCATAAGATGGCCTTGGGTGGTGAGCTTGGAAGCAATCTTCGCGGCACGACGCTCTAATTCCTCCTCGGATGTGGAGGGAGGAGGGTTGACTTGATCATCTTGAGCGCCGTCTTGAGCTTGTTCTTGGTCTTGAGCTTGCTCTTGAGATTGAGTTTGCTCTTGATCTTGAACTTGCTCGAGGGGGAGAACTTGACCTTGGGCATCATTTTGAGGTTCACCGCCATCTTGAAGTTGATCTTGCCCTTGGTCTTGTTCACAAGGTTGAGGGCCTTCACTTTGTTCTTCGGAAGCGTGTGGGTCTTGATGAGGTGATGGCTCTACTTGAGTAGAGCATTGTCCTTCTCCTTCGGCCACAAGGGGTTCCTCAATGGGTAGGATTTGACCAATACCCATTCTTCTTATGGCTTGGGGAGGAATTTCATCACCTACATCACAAGTACCACTTTGCTCCACTTGGGAGCCGTTATTTTCATCAAATTCCACGTTACACGTCTCCTCAATGAGTCTGGTGGATTTGTTGAGGACACGGTAAGCATGAGAATTTGTAGCATAACCAACAAATATGCCCTCATGAGCTCTAGCTTCAAATTTAGACAAACGAACACCTTTCTTGAGAATGAAACACTTACAACCGAACACCCGAAAGTACTTGAGGTTGGGCTTGTTCCCGGTGAGAATCTCATACGGAGTCTTGTTCAAGCCTTTGCGAAGATAGAGCCGATTGGATGCATGACATGCGGTGTTGATGGCTTCGGCCCAAAAGTTGTACGGAGACTTGAACTCCGCCATCATGGTCCTTGCCGCATCCATCAACGTCCGGTTCTTCCTCTCCGCAACACCATTTTGTTGAGGGGTATAAGGTGCCGCATATTGATGCTTGATCCCCTCATCACTAAGAAACTCATCCAAGGTGTAGTTCTTGAACTCAGTGCCGTTGTCACTTCTTATTGTCAAGATCTTTGCATCATGTTGACATTGAGCTTCATTTGCAAAGTCGATGACGGTTTGTTGAGTCTCACTCTTCCTCTTGAAGAAGTATACCCAAGTGTACCTTGAGTAATCATCCACAATCACCAAGCAATACTTTCTTCCTCCAAGACTATCAAAAGATGGAGGCCCGAAGAGATCCATGTGAAGGAGCTCCAAGGGTCTCTTCGAGTAGATGATGGTTGAAGGAGGGTGAGCCTTTTCATGAAGCTTTCCTTCGATACAAGCACTGCAAGCACGATCTTTGGCAAAACTAACATTTGTTAGTCCACGAACATGGTCCCCCTTGAGAAGACTTTGCAAAGATCTCATATTGACGTGGGCTAAACGGCGATGCCAAAGCCATCCCACATCAACTTTAGCCATTAGGCATGTCGCGGTCTTAGTGGGTTGCTCCGAGAAGTTAATCACATAGAGACCGTTCTCGACATGCCCAACAAAGGCTACTTTAAGAGTCTTGCTCCACAAGAGGGCCACGGTATCAATATCAAAGAATGTAGCAAAGCCCATGAGTGCAAGTTGATGAACGGAAAGTAAATTGAATGCAAGGGACTCAACAAGCATGACTTTCTCGATCGTTAGATCATGAGAAATGACAACCTTGCCGAGGCCCAATACCTTAGAATGTGATGCATCACCCCACTCGACATTGGTGGGCATAGATGGAATCTCTTGCACATCCACCACCAAGTCCTTGCTCCCGGTCATATGATTTGTTGCTCCACTATCAAGCAAGCATGATCCCCCACCGGAAGCAAACACCTACACGAGATCAATGCTTGGTTTTAGGTACCCATTTAGTAATGGGTCCTTTGATGTTAGTAACAAGGGTCTTGGGAACCCAAATAGACCATTCAATGTACTCATAAGAAGAACCAGCAAATCTAGCATAAACATGTCCATCACTAGCACGGCACAACACATAAGAAGGGTTAAAGTCGCCGGCTTTGTTTGAGGAAATGCTTTTGCCCTTTTGGACATCAACTTCCTTCACCTTCTCCTTATTCTTCTTCGAAGCACCCTCTCCCTCTTTCACGAACGTTTGTTTGAGAGGAGGAGGACGATTGGTCTTGTTGTTCTTCTTCTTCTTGCTCTTGGACTTGGGTGCAAACCCAATTCCTTCTTTGGCCACAACTTCCTTTTGATTGCTCAAAAGGTCATTGAGGTTTTTCTCAGCTTGAATGCAAGACACAAGGCCTTTCTCAAGCTGATCCTTCAACTTGGCATTTTCCTCCACAAGATGCACATGCTCACAACAAGGGTTAGTAGCACATGCATTATCAATTAATACCATATGAGGAAAGGTGGCCTTTTCCTTGATTAGCTTAACTTGGAGTTGAGCATGAGACTCTTTGAGGCTAGCATGAGTACCCTTCAAGACCTTGTGGGCCTTGTCAAGTATCTCAAACTCCTCTTTGAGTCTAGCATGATCAACCCCAAGTTTAGCCTTCTCGGAGGTTAGCACACGAGACATGACAAGAGCATGATCAAGATCTTTCTTTAACTTAGCATGGTCATCATTGTGTGACTCCTCAAGAGTCAAATGATGCACACACTCTTCCTCAAGAGCATTAGAGAGATCCGATATCTCATCGGTATAGTCACGACTATGACCTTCCATCTTGGAGATGGTTTCTTCATGAGCCTCGATCATGTCATTGGCCTCATCAAGTTGTTCCAAGAGAGCAACGAAGTGCTTCTTGGACTTTCCCTTGAGCTTACTCATAAAAGACTCAAATTCATTCACTTACTCATTAGACTCAACATGTCCATCAATGCAATCCTCCAAGGAGGGATTAGTAATGATGGTGGTTGTGATGTTGGGGGTTACCTTGTTTGAAGCTTTAGCCATGAGGCATCTAGCGGTGATGTTTTCGTTGGGTGATTCGAAGAGAGACACCCAGGGAGTAGCAATGGCAATGGACACCATGGCCGTTGCTTCTTCATTTTCATCATCATTGTCATCCTCTTGGTATTCTTCTTGAACCACCAACCCACGAGTGGGAGTCTTCTTGGCGAAGTTGTTCTTGTTGGGGAAGAACTTGGCTTTGTCTTTCCGAATGAACTTGCCACCATTGTCTTCCCGCTTCTCGTAAGGACAATCCGCAACGAAATGGCTCACATTGCCACAGTTGAAGCAAGTTCTAACTCGTTGCTTGCCCTTGACGCCACTTGAGTTGTTCTTGTTGAAGTTGGGTCTTGAGCTCTTCTTGCTCCAAAATTGTCTTGAAGCAAGGGCCATGTGCTCATGGTAGTCAAACTTGGTGTCTTCGGGGTTGCTTTCCTCATCTTCCACTTCTTCCTCTTCTTCCATAGTGACCTTGGCCTTCAAAGCAAGGTTAGGCTTCTTTGCTCTTTGAGAACGGAGCACCGCATTGTCGGCGGTCTTGTCCAAGATGCTCATTGCAACGAACTCATCCAACACTTCACTTGAGGTCATGGTGTGGAAGTCCGGTCGTTGACGAATGACGGAGGACATGGCCTTGTTGTAGGGCATCATGGCCTTGAGGAACTTCCGCTTGATCCAATTGTCGTCCGTGTCCTTGCTTCCATGATCTCGAAGTGCTACGGCGAGTTTGGTCACTCTTCGAAAGAGCTCACGAGGTTCTTCATCTTCTTTCATTGCAAACTCATCGGCTTCATCTTGCACCACTTCATAGTTGGAGCGTTGAATGCTAGCACTTCCACGATAGAGACCCTCGACACATTTCCATGCTTCTTTGGCCACGACATGGGGTCGAAGGTGAGGGAGATCTTCGGGAAGGATTGCATCTTGGATGATGAAGAGAGCACTCTCATTGAATTGATTGTCCACGGCTTCTCGAGGGGTGAAGTTGCTTGGGTCATGAGGATAAAAACCTTCTTCAATGATTCTCCAAAGGTTAGTGTTCACATGTTTCAAATGACGCTTAAAGCGATAGACCCAATTATCAAAATCTTCATGTTTCTCATATTTAGGAGGTGGACCGGCATGATTCAAATGAGTGGAGGGGATTGGCCCTCCATAAACCAGGGGTTCCACATGGGCAAAGATGCCGGTGCCATTTCTACCACTAGTAGAAGGACTCTTTTCATTGTTAGCTCCCCCCTTGTCGGAGATAGCATCCGTCACCTTGTTAGTAGGATCACCCACTTTCATTGGTGCGGTAGATAGTTTAAGTCCCTCTAAAAAATCATTAAACATGCTTTTAACCTCGGCCGTCATGGAGGTTTTCAATGTGTCTAAAGCCACATTGCATTCCTCACGAGAGACCGAGGTTCCCCCTTCGGCCGAAGACGAGATGGGATTCACACCGGAGTGTTCCTCTGCACCATCGTTGGTGTCAACCATACTCTTCGGACGGCAAAGTCCTTAATAAAGAGACGAGGCTCTGATACCAATTGAAAGGATCGATATGGTTGACTAGAGGGGGGTGAATAGGCAACTAACAATTTTTAACCTTTTCTTTACCAAATTAAACTTTGCAACAAAATAGGTTGTCTAGATGTGCAACTAGGTGAGCAACCTATATGATGCAATAACAACTAGTACACAAGCAAGCAAGGGATGTAACAAAAAGTAAGCTTGCAAGAGTAAAGGCACGAAATAACCAAGAGTGGAGCCGGTGGAGACGAGGATGTGTTACCGGAGTTCCTTCCTTTAAGGGGAAGTACGTCTCCATTAGAGCGGTGTGGAGGCACAATGCTCCCCAAGAAGCCACTAGGGCCACCGTATTCTCCTCACGCCCTCACACAATGCGAGATGCCGTGATTCCACTATTGGTGCCCTTGAAGGCGGCGACCGAACCTTTACAAGCAAGGTTGGGGCTATCTCCACAACAATCGGAGGCTCCCAACAACAACAACAACAACAACGCCACGAAGCTTCACCACAATGGAGTATGGCTTCGAGGTGACCTCAACCGTCTAGGGTTCTCAACACCCAAGAGTAACAAGATCCACAAGGGATAAGTGGGGGGAATCAAATTTCTCTTGGTGGAAGTGTAGATCTGGGCCTTCTCAACCAATCGCGAGCAAATCAACAAGTTTGATTGGCTAGGGAGAGAGATCGGGCGAAAACGGAGCTTTGAGCAACAATGGAGCTTTGGGGGAAAGAGGTGGGTCAACTAGGAGGAAGAAGACCCCTTTATATAGTGGGGGAACACATCCAACCGTTACCCAACTGAGCAGCCCCGCAGAGAGCGGTACTACCGCTGGGGCAGGGCGGTACTACCGCTCCCTGCCCAGCGGTACTACCGCGCGGAAGGGGAAGCCAGGCCACTAGCCCCAGAGCGGTACTACCGCGGGAGTAGGAGCGGTACTACCGCTCGAAGCGGTACTACCGCTTCTACTACCGCTTGTAGTGCCGCAAAACCAGACACGAGAAAACATCGTCTTGAATCGAGGCGGTAGTAGGCGCGGTACTACTGCGATACTACGGCCGAAACCCGTGAGCGGTACTACCGCTCAACGGAGCGGTACTACCGCTGAGAGTGGTACTACCGCTCGGTGGAGCGGTACTACCGCTGGGGGGCTTCGGCGGTACTACCGCTGTAGATCGTGGTACTACCGCTGGCACAGGGCGAAGCAGGTTACGGAAGAGATGTGCAGCTCCAAAGATGCGAAGGGAAGACGACGGGTGTGATAAGGATGTGTACGTGTTGATTCCACCCTAGTCTTACCAAAGCGGATCCCCTCTTAATAGTATGGTGACTCCTATGAAACTAGTCCACCTACAACGAAACGCAGGAGCTACACCGTCTTGAATAAAACACTGAGGGGAGGAAATCATCTCGTGCCAATGGATGATCCTCTGAAAGAACTTAACGCACACGATTAGTCCACAAAAGCATTGTCATCAATCACCAAAACCACTGGGGAATAAATATGCCCTTACACCTGCAAAAACAAGTTAGACGTCCTCTACTTTGTTGTTGTAAATTTTACGTGGCTGCTACGGGCTTAGCAAGAACCGTTCTTACCTACGCATCAAAACCACAACGATAGTTCGTCAAGTTAGTGTTGTTTTAACCTTCGCAAGGACCGGGCATAGCCACACTTGGTTCAACTAAAGTGAGAGAGACAGACACCCGCCAGCCACCTTTAAGCACGAGTGCTCGTAATGGTGAAACCAGTCTCGCGTAAGCATACACGTAATGTCGGTCCAGGCCGCTTCATCTCACAATACCGCTGAACCAAAGTATGACATGCTGGTAAGCAGTATGACTTGTATCGCCCACAACTCACTTGTGTTCTACTCGTGCATATGACATCTACGCATAAAACCTGGCTCTGATACCACAGTTGGGGAACGTAGTAATTTCAACAGTTTTCCTACGCACACGCAAGATCATGGTGATGTATAGCAACGAGAGGGGAGAGTGTTGTCCATGTACCCTCGTAGACCGTAAGCGGAAGCGTTATGACAACGCGGTTGATGTAGTCGTACGTCTTCACGATCCGACCGATCCAAGTACCGAACGTACGGCACCTCCGAGTTCAGCACACGTTCAGCTCGATAACGATCCCCGGACTCCGATCCAGCATGGTGTCGGGGATGAGTTCCGTCAGCACGACGGCGTGGTGACGATGATGATGCTCTACCGATGCAGGGCTTCGCCTAAGCACCGCAACGATATGACCGAGGTGGAATATGGTGGAGGGGGGCACCGCACACGGCTAAGGAACGATCATGAAGATCAACTTGTGTTTTGCCTAGAGGTGCCCCCTTGCCCCCGTATATAAAGGAGCAAGCGGGGAGGGGGCGGCCGGCCTAGGAGGGGCGCGCCAAGGGGAGTCCTACTCCCACCGGAGTAGGACTCCCTCCTTCCTTGTTGGAGTAGGAGAAGGGGGGAAGAGGGGGAGAGGAGGAAGGAAAAGGGGGCCGCACCCCTTGTCCAATTCGGACCAGAGGGTGGTTGCATGCCTCCTTCCTTTCGGCCTCTCTCCTCTATTCCCGTATGGCCCAATAAGGCCCATATACTCCCCGGCGAATTCCCGTAACTCTCCGGTACTCCGAAAAATACCCGAATCACTCGGAACCTTTCCGAACTCCAAATATAGTCGTCCAATATATCGATCTTTACGTCTCAACCATTTCGAGACTCCTCGTCATGTCCCCGATCACATCCGGGACTCCGAACTCCTTCGGTACATCAAAACTCATAAACTCATAATATAACTGTCATCGAAACCTTAAGTGTGCAGACCCTACGGGTTCGAGAACAATGTAGACATGACCGAAACACGTTTCCGGTCAATAACCAATAGCGGAACCTGGATGCTCATATTGGCTCCCACATATTCTAAGAAGATCTTTATCGGTCAAACCGCATAACAACATACGTTGTTCCCTTTGTCATCGGTATGTTACTTGCCCGAGATTCGATCGTCGGTATCCAATACCTAGTTCAATCTCGTTACCGGCAAGTCTCTTTACTCGTTACGTAATGCATCATTCCGTAACTAACTGATTAGCTACATTGCTTGCAAGGCTTATAGTGATGTGCATTACCGAGAGGGCCCAGAGATACCTCTCCGACAATCGGAGTGACAAATCCTAATCTCGAAATACGCCAACCCAACATGTACCTTCGGAGACACCTGTAGAGCTCCTTTATAATCACCCAGTTACGTTGTGACGTTTGGTAGCACACAAAGTGTTCCTCTGGTAAACGGGAGTTGCATAATCTCATAGTCATAGGAACATGTATAAGTCATGAAGAAAGCAATAGCAATATACTAAACGATCGGGTGCTATGCTAACGGAATGGTTCAAGTCAATCACATCATTCTCCTAATGATGTGATCTCGTTAATCAAATGACAACTCTTTGTCCATGGCTAGGAAACATAACCATCTTTGATTAATGAGCTAGTCAAGTAGGGGCATACTAGTGACACTCAGTTTGTCTATGTATTCACACGTGTATCATGTTTCTGGTTAATACAATTCTAGCATAAATAATAAACATTTATCATGGAATAAGGAAATAAATAATAACTTTATTATTGCCTCTAAGGGCATATTTCCTTCAAATATTCATGAAAACATAATAGGTTCAAATCTGAAATCGTGGCACTCGGGCCCTAGTGACAAGCATTAAGCATGGCAAAGTCATAGCAACATCAAACTTAGAACATAATAGATATTAGGGATCAAACCCTAACAAAACTAACTCGATTACATGGTAAATCTCATCCAACCCATCACCGTCCAGCAAGCCTACGATGGGATTACTCACGCACGGCGGTGAACATCCTCAAATTGGTGATGGAGGATGGTTGATGATGACGATGGCGCATGGATTCCCCTCTCCGGAGCCGTGAATGGACTCCAGATCAGATCTCTCAAGGAAGATTAGGGCTTGGCGACGGCTCTGTATCGTAAAACGTGATAAATTTTTCTCTCTTATTTTTTTCCCCGAACATGAATATATAGAGTTGGAGTTGAGGTCGGTGGAGGTCTAGGGGACCCACGAGGCACGGGGCGCACCCCGGGGGGTTGGCGCGTCTTGCACCCTCATGGACAGGGTGTGGGTCCCCCTCTACTGATTCTTTCTCCAATATTTTTTATTAATTCCAGAACGTGACTCCGTGGAGTTTCAGGACATTCCGAGAACTTTTATTTTTGCACAAAAATAGCACCATGGCAATTCTGCTGAAAACAACGCCATTCCGGGTTAGTTCCATTTAAATCATGCAAGTTAGAGTCCAAAACAAGGGCAAAAGTGTTTGGAAAAGTAGATACATTGGAGACGTATCAGTTACTTCTACCAATGATATGCTTGAGGTGGCTACCTCCTTTTATAAAGATCTATTTGCTTTTGAACCTAAACCTGACCTCTATTTGGATGCTGATTTTCGGTCCATTGATGGAATGGTTAGTGATGAGGAGAGAGAACTTCTAGAGAGACCTTTTTCTGAAGAGGAAATTAAACATGCTATTATGAGCTCTTATGCTAGTGGTGCTCCTGGCCCTGATGGCCTTTCCTTTTTATTTTACCAAACCTGCTGGGAGTTGATCAAAAAAGATTTTATGTGGATGGTTAGAGATTTTGAGAATGGTGATCCAGATATGTATAAACTGAATTATGCCGTTATTACCCTCATACCTAAAGTGTGTCTGGCTAGAGACATGGTTTTTTTTAGACCTATCAGTCTGAGTAATTGTGTTGTCAAGATTTTCTCTAAAGCTATGACTACTAGGGTTTCCCCTCTGTGTGAGAAGCTTATTTCTCCCAGTCAGACTGCCTTTATTAAAGGTAGATTTATCCTAGAAAGTGTGGTTATGTCCCATGAGGTTATTCATGAGATACATAGCTCTGATCTAGTGGTTTGATTCTTAAACTTGATTATGAGAAAGCCTATGATAGAGTTAGTTGGGATTTTTTTAAGGAAGTGCTTCTTTCTAGAGGTTTTGCCAGCAAATCGGTAGGTTGGGTTCTGTCTACTATTCACCAAGGGACCTTTCAGGTGAGAATTAATGACACCAGTGGCCCCCAGTTTGCTGGGGGGGGAGGCTTGAAGCAAGGTGATCCTCATTCACCCTTGTTGTTCAACTTGGTGGCTGATGTCTTTTCTAAGATGCTTCATAAAGTTGTCAATAGAGGCTTGATTTGTGGGCTCTTGCCCCATGCCATTCCTGGGGGGTGGTCAGTCTACAATATGCCGATGATACTATTCTCTACCTTGGCAATTCTTTAGAATGTGCCAAAAATTTGAAATGGATTCTAACTTGCTTTGAGAAACTTTTTGGTTTGAAGATTAACTTTCACAACAGTGATTTACATACTATTATTGTCTCTGATCAACTGTCTAAAGATTTTGCTCAAGTTTTCTGTTGTCAACTTGGGGATTTCACCTTTAAATACCTAGGAGTTCCTTTGCATTTTAAAAGCTTAGAAGGGAGGATCTTCAACCCATTATAGACAGAATTATTAAGAATATAGCTGGCTGGCTGGGGAGATTTCTCTCCTACATGGGCAAATTGATCCTTCTTACTACTTGCATTGCCAGTATTCCTGCCTATTTAATGTCTATTGTTAAATTTCCCAAATGGGCTATTGATATGATTACATCTCAAATGTCCCACTTTTTCTAGGAACATGTGGGTGAAAACCATAAATATTATCTTGCTAACTGGGGGCTGATCTCCAGGAAGAAAGAATATGGTGGTATGGGGCTTCCCAACATGGCCCTTTTGGCTTCTTGGGGGAAAAGATTTTATGATGATAGAGATAGTGATTGGAAAAAGATTTTGGCCTACAAATGTAATACTAACCGCCCCAATTTCTTCAGTGCTAGGGCAACCTTGGGTTCCCCTTTCATGAAAAGCTTATTCTGGGCACTTGCAGCAACTAGAAACTTCTACAGGTGGGTCCCTGGGGATGGCAAAAGTATTGCCTTCTGGCATGATATATGGATTGGGGACTGCTCTCTAAAAACTACATTTTGGGACATGTTTGATATATGTCAACAACAAGAGGCCACTCTTGCACAGGTCTGGGTGGGAGGTGAACTCCAACTTACTTTTAGGAGATGTGTAGACAAGGGGGCTATGGTTAGATGGAATGATCTCATCAATATAGTTAAGCAGGTTGTGCTGTCTGATTCTCCAGACCAACCTATGTGGATGTTGGATTCTTCCAGCAAATACTCTGTCAAGTCTTTTTACAAGTTAATCAACTTGGGGGGGGGGGGGTATCTGCTGAGGTTAAAGATGATATTTGAAAAATTAAAATCCCTCCCAATATCCATGTCTTTCTGTGGTTGATATATTATAATAAGAGCTTGACCAGAGATAATCTTGCCAAGCGCAGACATGTAGAGGACATGACCTGTGTCTTTTGTGATGAACCAGAGACAATTCAACATCTTTTTTTGAGTGTATTGTTGCTAGACAAGTGTGGGAGCTGGTGGTTGAAAGCTTGAACATTATTGCACCTAATTCTTTTTTTTACTGTCTTCCTTCTAGAAGAGAAGGAAACATTGTGAAGCTTTGAACATAGTTACTGCTGCTGCCTTGTGGAGCTTATGGCGTTTGCGAAATGACTTTGCTTTCCAGGGGCGAAGATGGCAAAGTATACGATGTGCTTTGGATCTGTTGGGAGCAACGATCAGGCAATGGAAAATCCTATGTTCAAAGGCTCAGGGTGCGCTTCTTCTCCGGTGCTTAAGGTTGTTGGACCACCGAAGACGGGAGTTGCTTAGGATCGCTTGGAACCAATGAAACGCCGGAGCGTCGCTGGGTTTGCATATGCTAGTTTACCATCTTCTCTTTGATCTATTTGTGAGATGGCATGTATGTTTCCTTGGCTATGTATCCCCACCGGAACTTCTTAAAACCGCTGTAATAGGGGTAGTGTTTAAACCTGGATGTTCCTTCTGTGGCAGCTACTCTCCGGTTGCCGCTGAGCGCTGTTAACAGTCTGTTGCTGTGGTTTGCCTTGGCTTTAATAAAAGTTGGGGCGGGGGGAAACCCCTAGGGGAATCCGATTGGCACAAAAATAAAAATCCAAGCACCACATTTTCCATACATTCTGCAAGATCGACATTGTGTAACATTTCTTGAAGGGATAATTGATTTTGTACCCCTAGTTGGGTCACACTCGGCAATTTTGCCCCTAGTTCTCAAAAACCCTTGGTATTGCCCAAGTGCATTTGGTTCTCTTATGCTTTTGCCCTTCCGTCCCAATTTCGTCTGGTCAAATGCGTTTGATCGTTAGAGAGATATTTCTCTGGACCATTTTGCCCCTCCTTACAAGTCCAATGAAAAGATAAAGAAAAAACATGACGCTTACAAGTGGGTCCCAACCACATAGAAAAGAAAAAAAAAGCCAAATAGGAAAATTAGTCTCTCTCTCCTCGCTCACTCTCTGCCGCCGGGCAAACAATAGCAGCGACAGCGAGCAATTGTCATCGGAAAGTCGGGGCAGGCCGGCGAGTTGGCGAGCTCAGACGGAGGGCGCGAGGCGGGGTCGGGCGACTGGGAGAGGTTAACTACAAGGGGCGGCGACAGATGCAGGGGAGGCCCGAATAGGCATGGGACATGCGGGCGCGATGGAGAGAAGGGTGGATCTGGCCGCAGGAGGCTCGGGATGGACCGGATCCGGCCGGGACGGAGGTCGGGGAGGTGCCCGCTACCGACGGTGACAGATGCAGGGGAGGCCCGAATCGGCATGGGGCATGAGGGCGCGGTGGAGAGAAGGGTGGATCCGGCCGGGACGGAGGTCGGGGAGGTGCTCGCAACCGGCGGCGAGGCAGATGGGCAATTGTTTTCGTCCTGGGGCTCACAGCGCCATGGCCATGGTGCCTTGAACCTGCGGGAGAACGGCGGCGCGCTCAGACGAGAAGAAATAGAGGGGGAAAAGAAAGGAGAAGGGCGGCGCGGTCCTGCTGTCGTCACCGGCGGTGGTCCAATGGTGCGGTGGCCTGGGCAGGCGCCGGATCGGCTGGCGCGGCGCGCATCCTCTTCTGGCGGCGGCGCTATCTGGGAGGGAGCGAGGGATCGGGGCTGGGATAGAGGCCTTTTTCCCTCTATGACAGGTGGACCCACTGATCTAGTTGCCCTATTTGACCGGCGAGAGCCAACACGTGAGGAGGGGCAAAATGGTCCAGAAAAATGTCTGACTAACGGTCAAACCCCTTTGACTGGACAGAATTGAAATGAAAGGGCAAAAGCATAAGGGGACCAAACACACTTGGGCAAGACCAAGGGTTTTCGAAATTAGGGGTAAAACTGCCGAGTGAGACACAATTAAAGGCACCAAATTAATTATTCCTTTCTTGAATATCATCTTTATTATAGATTGCACATGACTTGTCAGATAAACTCTATTTTATATAGGATGCCTATTAAGAAATGGGTCCTCGCTGATAGCGCTAGACTTGTAGTTTCATAGTATGAACGATTATTTGGCTAACTGCATAGTGTTGTATAGTCGATGTGTGTGTATGCGAGTGTTTTTGTATATATTATGTTTTAAAAAGAAGTTGGCTTACAAAACAACAACTCTGAGACGAGCAAATAGCCAAATATACTCCGAGTGAAAAAGAACAACAAAAGATTAATTGCGTCGCAACTTCATCTTCAGTTGCCGAGGAAAACCGAAAATGTAAGGCGCTCTCGGAGCTTATGCTCCCATGGTACGGAAGCAACCGGGCTGTCAAATCTGAGATCCAATGATCATTCGGAGATACAAAAGCTGCACGTAATTAGATGACTCGTAGAGAACTTCCATCACAAATTTACGGGAGATCTGCAGGAGAGATCCGATGGCCCGAGTAGTCCCGTATCATGGGAGGGAGCACCTGATGATCTGTCCAGTTGTTGTATGCTCCGTGTAACTTGCACTACAGTTAATGAACTACCCGGAGCCTTCGAGCTCCTACCGTGTTGAAAAAAAAAAATCGCCGCGTCACACACCTGATCGCGTGGATTTCTCCCTTCAGTATAGCCAGTCAGGATCCTCAAAAGGGGAAAAAAAATATAGCCAGCCAGCCGAAAGAATATACAAACATGCATGCTGAATCAGCAGTGAGAGGGTTAGCGAGCTCGCGTAGCCGCGTGCTGAATATTCAGTACTGCCATTATTGCAGTTTATCAATCAGTGCTTTTGTTTGGTAGCTATAGACTTCTAGAGCGCTACTAATATTATTGTTTTCGCAGCACATGTATGCATGAGCGGCCGCTGATCACACGGCCGGATATGCATGAACCAACCGAGGATTCATACACACAGAACAAAGTGGTTCAGCTAGCTAGAGGACTATGCCAAGTTGGCAACCTAATAAGCAACAATAGAGAAGTTTTCCTTCAACGGAAAAAGAGCAATATAAGTAGAAGATTCTACTTGGTGATTTGGCGATCCCATCTTATAAGTCCGATCTTCCACCTAGCGGCGGGTGCCATCGTCGACCTCATCTGGTGATCTGGAGGCCGACGGAGCATGTGCTTTTGACCTGTGAGACCCCACCTGATGCATGCATGCCACCTTAGCTCGTACTACTAGCACAATACAAGTGGAATGAGAGTAGTTTTCTTCCTCTCTCCTTATAAGCAGAGTACCTAGCTAGCTAAGAGAATTGTGCAAACACTTTCCTAGTTGCCTCTGTTAATAACCTAAGTATATATTTCATCAGAAATAGAAGTAGAACTATTTGCTGTCTCTAGCTAGTATATTTTCGGCGTGGTCACACGGCAAGCTTAGCTTGCTGCTGGGTGGCAATGGGCTCCCGCCGCGACGACGAGGAGCAGCCGGCTGCCGTGCCCCTCCTAGCGGCGGCCTACCCAACTCCGAGCGGCCTGAGACGGAGCCACGCCGGCGACGTTCACCTCCTGTCGGTCGCCTTCCTCTTCGTCTTCTCCGCCTACCTCCCCACGCAGAACCTGCAGAGCACACTCAACACCGTACGTACCTGACGTGTTCTGGTAGTACCAAAGCTGCGGTGAATCTTTGGGTCCATGACGTGTTCCGGTAATCCACGTCTACGTGCGTACCTGTAGGAGGGCAACCTGGGCGCCGTGGCCATGGGGATCCTGTACGCCTCCTTCACCGTGTTCACGGCGACGGCGGCGGCCGTGGTGCGGCGGCTGGGGTCGAGGGGCGCGCTCGTCGTCGGCACCAGCGGCTACGCGCTCTTCATCCTCGCCAACCTCCTCCCAACGTGGTACACGATGGTGCCGGCTTCAGTCTACCTGGGTTTTACTTCATCCCTCATGTGGGTTGGCCAGGTACTTAGTTGACCACAGGCAGCATAGTAGTACTACTCTTTAGTCATAAATCATGTGGATTATTTCCAACAGATTAAACGCTTGGAACTTTTGATCATGTTCATATTATACCTTTTGTACATGAAGGAATCAAATTGTTCATGCATTTTTCATCAAATCTCTTTGTCGAATTTTTTAATCAAATTTGGCAAAACAGTTGTTATAGCATTATTTGAGTTTTTGGCGTGAAGGAAATACATTTCGGATGTGAATAGGCCCTAGGAAATTCTGCTGACTATGCATCTTTACCTATTTGGTTTCAGGGCACATATCTCACGTCTGCTGCCTTCAGCCATGCGACAGAGAACAAGCTTCACTTGGGCCAAGTTTTGGGTCGATTCAACGGAGAATTCTGGGGAATGTTTGCAAGCACGCAGGTACGTACGTGTATATTATGTAAGTTCGCTACCTAGAGCACTAGCTTGGCAGAGAAATTTTGGTTGAAACGTATCATGTATATGTACTAAATTTCAATATATTTTGCAGGTCACTGGAAATTTGATCTCGCTCGTCGTGCTGGGGAATGACAAGGTATATAATTAGCACCTTAAGTTGAGTTCTTCACTCGCTACATATATCCCTGTGTGATTTCCTACTAGTTTCATCGAGCCGACGATCTTCTGAAACCACTTCAGGATGGAGGAGGTGCCAACAAGAAGAACCTCTTGTTCATTGTATTCCTCGGCTGCATGGTCATCGGCATCGTGCTCATGTGCCTGCTCTCCAGAAGAAATGAGAACAGAGCAGAAACAGACGGCCATGAACCCCAAGGGCGTTCCTTTCTCGCTGACACGTCGACATCTGCCGTCACGCCGCTCGCTGACCCGAGGATGCTCCTCCTCGCTCCTCTCCTCGCCTACTACGGCCTGCAAAAGGCATTTGTATGGTGAGCATCTCGTTTGGTTTTCTACTTGTATGGGCGGGTATGATCAGATCAAGCACAATATGTTATGAACAATGAACAATGTTTGGTTTGGATTATGTAACCAGGGCTGTGTTCACCAAGAGTGTCGTGACCCCCGTTCTCGGGGTCGCCGGAGTCGGCGGGGCGATGGCAGTCTACGGCGCGGCCGGTGTCGTCGTAAGCGCCAAACAACCACCAATCCGATATATCTCCATTGATAACATACCATGCTTTTTCGAGGTGTTGAGCTAACCTTGAGAGGTTTCTTCCCACTGGATTACAGAGCTCGCTGGTCGCCGGCCGTCTGACCTCCGGCCTCCGTTCGTCCACCTTCATTGTGTCAACCGGAGCTGTTCTCCAGGCCGGGGTGCTGCTCTGGCTGCTATTTTTCTACAGGTTAATTGTTTACACCAGAGATTTTTAATTGTTTCTTTCAGATGCATATAAGTTGTCGACTGTCATTGCTGTGGTCATAATGTACATGCATGTTCCTGGAATCTGGTTACAGTCCCATGCTCGGGTCAGCAGCTCCGCTGGTCGTCGGCGCCGTATGGGGCGTCGGAGATGGGATTCTGAACACGCAGCTGAGTGCGTTGATCGGGCTTCTCTTCGAGAACGACAAGGTATATATGTTCAGCTCGTGCCAATGATCCAATTATTTTCTCTGACGAAGCTGAAAAGTAGTAATATGTAATGCCTGCGTGCGTGCAGGAGGCGGCGTTCGCGCTGGGGAAGATGTGGCAGGCGGCGGCGACGGCAGCGGTCTTCTTCCTGAGCCCCGGCGCCACGCTGCAGGGGATGCTTGTTGCACTGGCCGCCGCGCTGGTCGTCGCCGTCGCGGCTTTCCTGTTCCTCTCAGTCGTCATCGAGAGATCGCACGCGCTGAAATTCTGACGCATGCACCGCTCCGCGGCATTGTGATTTTCATAGGCGTTGAGGATAGAGATGTAAGGAGAACATGTAGTTTTTGGAAAAGAAAGATTTTTTTCTTTTGACCTTTTTCGACAAAGGGTAAACTTTTATTAGCTCAAAATGGAGCATCGAAAAGATACAAACATAGTTACGATGAACACAGTCAACATCAAACGTACACACACAAAAACAGGTCAGTAAATAGCAAAATCATATAAGATAGAAGCTAAGGAAATAAACACCCAAAGCAATCAGATCCGCAATCGGTAAATTATAACAATGACCATATCCGCACCAATTATCTCATGACACCATACAGACGACGAGATTCTTCAACAGCAACACCTTCAGGAAGGGAATGACGCTCAAGCGTCATCGTCACCGGATCCAACCTCCCAAGGTTAGAATCTAGATTTTCGCCCTGAAGAATCAGTCCGAGCATATCTGAGCAATGCCTTCAACAAGGACGCGATATAAAAATATCTTCATTGCAGATATAACCAACTCTTGTCAGACCTAGGCTTTCACCCCGGAGTTCGAGATCAGGTGCTCAAGTAGTACCACCTTCGATGTCACGCATGTGTTGATGCCACCACTTTTTCGCGATCCCAACAGCAACATGTGATGTGTGTTCGCCGCCGCTGCACAACCATCCCTCTGCGTCAAGCCGTCATTCTAGTTTACATCTCCCCACTAAAGTCGACCACGGAATCTGGAAGAAAAAACTCTCACTGAGATCTTTCGGTGGCCACCGCAGTCAGGCCCGCCACTATGTCTTCTGATTGGAAGCCGCACATAGGCCTGCCTGCCGCATCCGGCAAAACCTCCTCCGCTGCCTCCCGATGTGTGACCATTGTGATCATCGCCGTGATCAAATCCAAGATGTCACCGCGCTGGCATCCACCGCGAGTGCCTTTCCCGGCGGCAGACGGACAGGGGGTGCATCGAGGAGAGGGTGCTGGTGGTGTTGGCATGAAATTCAGATGAGCAGGGCGGGATTCAGCAGCCGGAGAGCTCAACGGTCAACTACGGGAGGCAGCCCGCGGTTGCAGTTGGAGGAGCACCGACCATGACATCACAACTGTGCACCCGATGGGAGCAAGATCCACGTGGATCCAGCCGCTGCTATATCTATTGATGTAGAAGCACGGTTGTCTCTCACTGCCGGAGCGGGAATCAATCACGAAGGGCTTCTACATCAACCTTGCCACCATATCCATTGCCCAAAATTCTGGAGCATGTCCCTCACTGCCGGACACTTGAGGTTGATGTGGAGGACAAGCCATGGCTCCCTTGGCCTTCCCTTGTCGAGAGACGCGTTTGGGAGATCACGGTGCTTGGATCTGAGGGAAAGGGAGGGAGTAGGTTGCGCATGAAGGAATCCCACCATTGCTGGCCACCGGCGGGCTTTTCCCGGCGTCAAATGCCGGTAGCGGTGAGGGGCGTTGGCAGAGATTGTAGCACCGATGTCGGGGAGGTGAGACTCCCGCTCGTGTCGCCTCTGGGAGACCGCACGGGGGCAGTAATGATTTTTCTTTTGACCTTTTTTTTGCGAAAGGATCAGATCTATTATAAAAATTCACCAAAGTATAAAGCATCTCAGACATAATAGAAATTACATCGAGATTCTGAGACCACCGAATGACCACTACTGCCGCAAAAACAAGCCTGACGTGCCGTTGTTGCTGCTCCTCTATCGGAGCTAACTTGACCTTGTCAATGACAAACGAGAAGTCTTCGGGCATATGCCCTGGAGCTGCAGTTGTCATCGTTGAAACCTATATAGATCTGAAGCACCTACATGAAATCTCGCCAAATGACGAGAAACCCTAACCTCACTTTCTGAAGGAGATGACAGGAATCTACGCCGGAGCTCCATCGATTACGTCTAGACGGACGAACTCGAGGAGGATCAAAACCCGGAAGACAAACTCGAGGAAGAAGCGCCGCCATCTGCCCGAGGGCCGCACCCGCAGGACTAAACAACCCTAACCTAAACTACTATCCGGAGAAAAGGCACCGGGATTCCCCTCCCGCCACCGGCCATTGAAGCGGCAGGCAAAGGGAAGGCGAATTCACGGGCTCACTGGTGAAGTCTGAAGGGGAGAGATTGCCCTAACCGCCTAGGGTTAGGGAAGAAAAATTTGAGGAAGTTCGACCTAGGGTTAGGACCCCCTAGAGACTTGATCTATAAATTAAGCAAGTCTGCAAATGCACTAAGTCCACAAAAAAGTATTCCCTATGTTTCATATTAGATTTGTCTTAAGATAAAATTAGTCAAATTTATATTAAATATAACATCACAATATCAAATACAATATGAAAATATATTTTGTTATGAATGTAATAGTATTGAATAGGTATATCTTATGTGATGACTTAAGACAGCCTAATACGCGGAGTACAATATTATGACGTTCAACTTAAAATAGAAATACGACAATGGCATATGTGAAACATCAACAACAAGATGATCGTGTCCAAGTTCTTGCACCTTCTTTTAAATGAAAACCATGGGCACGTCCGGATTCGATTAAGCATGAAATCAAAAATCAGTTCGTATATAGCATTTCAGTTCCAGCAAGAGAACCAAGTATAGTAAACAGGTTGGTTGGAGGTAGCAAAAAGGTGAGAAAGAAAACAAAGAACCGTGTACAAAAAGAAAAGAACTCAGGAGACGCCGGGATGGCTCACCATCACCACCTCCGAGCGTGCTGTTTTCTTGTCCTTATTCTTGAAACAAATGGCAAAGCTTTGCCATTTTTCATTGATTAAGAAGAGAGTAAAGTAATATGTACAAACGGTGGCCAACAAAAAAGGATTACTCCCCTCGAATAACAATAGCGAGCAACGGCAACAAACCAAAGTGCCGCCTCTTTCTTGATGTTGGAGAATATGATCAAGGTATGGTTGACACATTCTGGAAGGCTCATTCCAAATTTCTCAAGTGACGAGCGTGAGGATTGTGTGTGGCAGCCTTCATAGGAACGCCAGTCCGGGTGGTGACTGCTACGCACCAACCGTAAACCGAGTCAAAATGTTGCCAAGTCATGGGGTCGAGGCTATGACGGTCGAGAAAGTGCTTTTAGCATGTTCTAAATTTTAACAAAGAAACCAACAGTGAAAGAGAATATGAACCTACGTTTCTGGCTCCTTCTTGCATAAATGGCAAAAACTATAATTAGGCTAACTCCTCCGAGCCACACGGTCCGCGATCCAAACATGATTTTGGTTGATGAGCCAAGCGAATACTTTACACTTGGAAGTGCCCAAGGCTCGAACATGGAGGATTTAGTACCAGTGAATTGAGCATGGTAAGCAGATGAGGTGGAGTAGCACAGTTCAGCCATGTGTTCCAAATGATGGTGTCACCATTCTCGGTCCTTGTTGTCCGCAGGAATGATCACCACTCCTTAACCCGGAGCGAGAGGGGAGTGGGATCTCTCCGACAACAACTTGGCGTGCGCAAGTGCTTTTCTGTGGAGCATGATTTCGTTCTTATCAGTGCCCTTGAGTGCCTTTATGTTGGGTTCGCTACTCCTGTACTCATGCTCGCCGTCGAGTTGGTGGCGCCCTATAGGGCACTTGTGCTTTGCTCTGCATAACTCTCTCTATTGGTGTTTATCTCATTAATATGCTTTATGAGAAGATTTCATTATCACCATGTATGAGTTCGAGCGTAGGTATTTATATTTACCGAAAAAGGCTTCCGCCCCGCTTTATATATAAAGCAAACCGCCAGAGCACAACAATGAAACCAGGTTCAACCCACGCACACACACGTAGGCACAAAGGCACACACACAAGGTAGCACACGACACAAGTACGAGATACTGCTGAGGGCACAGCTCAACAAGCTCTACTAAACACACACGCCCAGACCCAACACCGGGTGGGGAAGCCACATCAGGCTAATCGGGCTCTGGAGGAGGCGGCGGAAGCGGCGGAGACATACGAAGCGCCATCGAGCGAAGGTCGGCGATGAAGGTTTTGATGTCGTCTTGGTTGGAAGGGCGGCTAAGCGGCCGCCAGAGCTGCAGGTAACCACATAATTTAAAGACAACGTCAGTTGCACATCGAAGGGGAACGCGCTGGATCACAAGCTTATTGCGGACCGTCCAGAGCGTCCACGCGAGCACTCCAACGGAGAGCCACCTAATGTGGCGGACCGAAGGAGGGATGGCCTGAATCTCCGCGAGGAGGTTGGTGGGGTTGGTGTGCCACCAATGACCGCCCACGGCCTCGCGAAAACAACTCCAAAGGAATTGGGCCGTGACACACGCAAAGAATATGTGGTTCGAATCCTCCACCGTACCACAGAGGGGACACATCTCGTTCCCAGGGCCATTACGTTTGAGCACCTCCTCCCCAGAAGGTACCCGACCCCTAATCCATTGCCACAAGAATATCCTGATCTTGAGCGGCAGCCTGATGGCCCGGACAACAGTGAAAGCCGCTGGGGCCATCGACGGGGCGATGGCCTGGTACAAGGACCGAGTGGAGAAACGGCCTGAGGGCTCAAGGCGCCACGAAATGCGATCTGAGACCCTGTCTACGTTGGGGGTGTGGAGGGCGATGCACTCGAGCATCTCATCCCAGGCAGCAACATCTGGGGGACCAAAGGGGCGCCGGAACGCGAGGCGCCCAAGATCCGAAAGTGCAACCTCGACAAAGATCCTAGGCTCCACCACAGTGGAGAATAATTCCGGGAATCAGGCGGCAAAAGGGACATCACCCGCCCACCTATCGAACCACAACAATGTAGTAGAGCCGGAGCCGATCGAGATGGATGAGTCGATGCGGAGGACCGGAAGCAGCTGGATGATAGACTTCCAGAACTGGGACCCTCCGGAGCACTGGCAAAAGGCAAGCGGCCGACCCCGAAGGTATTTGTTTCTAATGATGTCAAGCCAAAGACCGCCCTTGATACGTCTCCAACGTATCTATAATTTTTATTTGTTCCATACTATTATATTGTCTATTTTGTATGTTTAATGGGCTTTATTATACACTTTTATACTATTTTTGGGACTAACCTATTAACCGGAGACCCAGTCCAAATTGCTGTTTTTTTGCCTATTTCAGTGTTTCGCAGAAAAGGAATATCAAACGGAGTCCAAACGGAATGAAACCTTTGGGAGAGTCGTTTTTTGAACGAACGCAACCCAGGAAACTTGGAGTGGACGTCAAGGAAGCAACGAGGTGGCCACGAGGCAAGGAGGCGCGCCCAGGGGGGTAGGCGCCCCCCCCCCCCACCCTCGTGGGCCCCTCGTGGCTCCCCTGATCGACTTCTTTCACCTATATATACTCATATACCCTGAAAACATCCGAGAGAAACACGAAACCCTATTTCCACCGCCGCAACCTTCTGTACCCATGAGATCCCATCTTGGGGCCTTTTCCGGCGCTCCGCCGGAGGGGGAATCGATCACGGAGGGCTTCTACATCAACACCATAGCCTCTCCGATGATGTTTGAGTAGTTTACCTCAGACCTTGGGGTCCGTAGTTATTAGCTAGATGGCTTCTTCTCTCTCTTTGGATCTCAATACAAAGTTCTCCTCGATCTTCTTGGAGATCTATTCGATGTAATTCTTTTTGCGGTGTGTTTGTCGAGATCCGATGAATTGTGGGTTTATGATCAAGATTATCTATGAACAATATTTGAATCTCCTCTGAATTCTTTTATGTATGATTTGTTATCTTTGCAAGTCTCTTCGAATTATCAGTTTGGTTTGGCCTACTAGATTGATCTTTCTTGCAATGGGAGAAGTGCTTAGCTTTGGGTTCAATCTTGCGGTGTCCTTTCCCAGTGACAACAGGGGCAGCAAGGCACGTATTGTATTGTTGCCATCGACGATAAAAAGATGGGGTTTATATCATATTGCTTGAGTTTATCCCTCTACATCATGTCATCTTGCCTAATGCGTTACTCTGTTCTTATGAACTTAATACTCTAGATGCATTATGGATAGCGGTCGATGTGTGGAGTAATAGTAGTAGATGCAGAATCGTTTCGATCTACTTGTCGTGGACGTGATGCCTATATACATGATCATGCCTAGATATTCTCATAACTATGCACTTTTCTATCAATTGCTCGACAGTAATTTGTTCACCCATCGTAATACTTATGCTATCTTGAGAGAAGCCACTAGTGAAACCTATGCCCCCTGGGTCTATTTTCCATCATATAAGTTTTCGATCTATTTTATTTTACAATCTTTACTTTCCAATCTATATCGTAGAAAAACCAAAAATATTTATCTTATTATCTCTATCAGATCTCACTTTTGCAAGTGGTCATGAAGGGATTGACAACCCCTTTATCGCGTTGGTTGCAAGATTCTTATTTGTTTGTGTAGGTACGAGGGATTTGAGTGTAGTCTCCTACTGGATTGATACCTTGGTTCTCAAAAACTGAGGGAAATACTTACGCTACTTTGCTGTATCACCCTTTCCTCTTCAAGGGAAAACCGACGCATGCGCAAGAGGTAGCAGCCCTCACCATTGGCAATCCTCCAGAGCCATTTGGTCAGCAAGGCGATGTTCATGCGTTTGGACGACATGATGCCCACACCACCCTAGTCACGGGGCTTGCAGATGTTGGGCCAGCTGACCATATGGTATTTCTGCTTGTCTCCCTCGCCCGCCCAGTAGAATCTAGACTGGTACTTGGCAATCTCGTGATGAAGGGTTTCATGGAGACTATAAAAGCTCATCAGGAACAAGAGGAGGTTGGATAGCGAGGAGTTGATGAGCATGGTCCTGGCTGCCTTGGACAACCATCTTCCCTGCCACGGCTCGATCCGGTGCTGGATTACTTTAGTCACTGTAGGCCGAAGATCCGCGATGGATAGTCGCGAATCACTAATGGGAACCCCTGGGTAAGTCGTGGGGAAGGATCCAAGCTGGCAGTTGAGGCGGTCCGCAATGAGCCGAGCCTCCTCAGGAGAATACCCAAGGACCATAACTTCACTCTTGTCAAAGTTGATTTTAAGCACAGACATCCGCTAGAAGCATAGGAGGAGGAACTTAAAATTGGCAATGTCACCCTCAGAGCCCTCCACCATGATGATGGTGTCATCGGCGTACTGCAGGAGGGAGACCCCTCCCCCTCCCACCAGATGGGGGACAAGCCCGCGAATATGACCGGCCGCCTTAGCCTTATCGAGGATGGCGGAAAGGGCGTCAACCACCATGTTGAACAAGAACGGGGAGAAGGGGTCGCCCTGTCTAACCCCACAGAAAGTGGGGAAGTAGGGGTCGATCTCCCCGTTGATGTTAATTGCGGTCCAACCAGACGAGACCAACTGCATAACCCGGGTGACCCACCGGTCATCAAAGCCTTTGTGGAGGAGCACTTCCCGCAAGAAGGCCCAGAAAACATTGTCATAAGCTTTGTGGAAGTCGATCTTCAACAAGACCGCACGCTGTCGCCTAGTGCGCACTTCGTGCAGGACCTCATGGAATACTAAGACTCTATCCAGGATAAAACGGTCGTGAATGAAGGCCGTTTGATTAGGATGGGTGATGCGATCAGCTAGCAGGGTCACCCTATTGGCGTACCCCTTGGCCAGAATACGGAAAATGACGTTGATCACCATGATCGGCCGGAACTGGCGGATGTCAGAGGCGCCCGCCACTTTAGGGATGAGAGTGATAATCCCATAGTTGAGGCGGGATAGGTCATTGGTGCCCACATATAATTCCTCAAACAGGGCCATCACCTCCGGCTTAATCACATCTCAGAAGGTCTGGAAGAACTTCACGGGGAGGCCATCAGGGCCAGAGCGGAGGCAGAGTTCATCCCCTTGATGGCCGTCCAAACCTCGATCTTAGAGAAGGGGGTCGTGAGGGCAGCGTTCTTCGCGTCCGACACGAGCTGGTGCGGGTCCCAAAAGGACGGGGCCAGAGATAACCCTCCCCGAGGGGAGGTGGAGAAAAGGGCTTTGTAAAAGCCATCCACGTGAGCGCGAATCTCACTGGGGTGCTGGAGCAAGGTCTCCCCATCCTAGAGGAGGGGTGAGGGAGTCCTGGACTAGGGGGTGTCCGGACAGCCGGACTATCATTATCCACCGGACTCCAAGACTACGAAGATACAAGATTGAAGACTCCGTCCCGTGTCCGGATGGGACTTTCCTTGGCGTGGAAGGCAAGCTTGGCAATACGGATATGTAGATCTCCTACCATTGTAACCGACTCTGTGTAACCCTAGCCTCCTCCGGTGTCTATATAAACCGGAGGGCTTTAGTCCGTAGGACGACATACATTACAACAATCATACCATAGGCTAGCTTCTAGGGTTTAGCTTCCTTGATCTCGTGGTAGATCCACTCTTGTACTACCCATATCATCAATATTAATCAAGCAGGACGTAGGGTTTTACCTCCATCAAGAGGGCCCGAACCTGGGTAAAAACATTGTGTCCCTCGTCTCTTGTTACCATCCGCCTAGACGCACAGTTCGGGACCCCCTACCCGAGATCCGCCGGTTTTGACACCAACATTGGTGCTTTCATTGAGAGTTCCTCTGTGTCGTCACCGATAGGCTTGATGGCATCTTCAACCAGCAACGCTGTCCAGGGTGAGACTTTTCTCCCCGGACAGATCTTCGTATTCGGCGGCTTCGCACTGCGGGCCAATTCGCTTGGCCATCTGGAGCAGATCGAAAGCTACGCCCCTGGCCGTCAGGTCAGATTTGGAAGCTTAAACTTCACGGCCGATGTCCGCTAAGACTTGATCTTCGACGGACTCGAGCCACAGCCAAGCACGCCGCACTGTAACGACGGGCATGATCTAGCTCTGCCACCGAACAGTGCCTTGGTGGCCGCACACGAATCCGCTTCGGCCATCAGCCCAGAGCCGATCACCCAGATCGAGGGCCGGTGGATAGACGCCGCCCTGGGGGCTTCAACATCCACGGCGATGGAGCCGAACACTAATCTTGTCCCCTGCGAAACTCGTGATTCCGAGGCGCCGGACTCCTCGCCGGACTCCGAACCTCCCGCGCCCTTACCAATCGATCCGGATTGGGCGCCGGTCATGGAATTCACCGCAGCGGACATCTTCCAATACTCGCCTTTTGGTGATATCCTGAATTCATTAAGGCACCTCTCGTTATCAGGAGAGTCCTGGCCGGACTATGGCCAGGATGGTTGGGGTACGGACGACGAAGAAATTTAGAGCCCACCCACCACCCACTTTGTAGCCACTGTCGACGATCTAACCGACATGCTAGACTACGACTCCGAAGACATCGACGCCATGGACGACGATGCCGAAGACGAACAGGAACCAGCGCCCACAGGGCACTGGAAGGCCACCTCATCATATGATGTATACATGGTGGATACCCCAAAAGATGGGGACGGCGAAGAAACAGCGGAGGCAGATCCCTTAAAGAAACAGCCCAAGCGCCGGCGTCAGCGGCGCCGCTCTAAATCCCGCCACAGCAAGAATGGAGATTCCGGCACAGGAGATAACAATACCCCAGAGAGTGCTGAAGACAATCCCCTCTAGCAAGACTCAGCGCAAGAGGATGCAGAAGCAAGCCCTCACGAGAGGGCGGCAGACGAAGAGGTTGAGGATCATAACTATGTACCTCCCTCCAAAGACGAAGCAAGCCTCAACGACGACGAACTCGTCGTACACGAGGACCCCGTCAAACAAGAGCGTTTTAAGCGCAGGCTCATCGCCACAGCAAGAAGCCTGAAGAAGGAAAAGCGAAAGCTCAAAACAGCGGAAGACACGCTCAGAATGAGGTGGAGCAAAGTGCTCAAAACCGCAGATAAATACGGCAATGGCCACCAATCGAAGAGCTACCCGAAGCGTAAGCTGCTACCAGAATTCGATGAGGAGGCCATAGAGCCTCCACCGTCAAATGGCCCAGCCAGGTCCATCTACGGGCCCAAAAAGAAGGCCCCAGGAAGCAAGGTAACACGTCAAGTGTCCGATGATGGCGGCATACACAAGTACAGGGGCGCCGCACACCCACTATGTTTCACTGACGAGGTGCTGGACCATGAATTCCCAGCAGGATTTAAACCCATAAACATAGATGCCTACGATGGAACAACAGACCCTGGAATCTGGATAGAAGATTATATACTACATATACACATGGCCAGAGGAGACGATCTCCACGCCATAAAATATCTACCCCTCAAGCTCAAAGGGCCAGCCCGTCATTGGCTAAAAAGCCTCCCAGAAAACACTGTTGGAAGTTGGGAAGAGCTCGAGGACGCGTTTAGAGCAAATTTTCAAGGGACTTATGTCCGTCCTCCAGATGCAGGTGATCTAAGTCATATAACTCAACAGCCCGGAGAGTCAGCGCGGAAATTCTGGAACAGGTTTCTTACCAAAAAGAACCAAATAGTCGACTGTCCGGACGCCGAAGCCTTAGCAGCTTTCAAGCACAATGTCCGAGACGAATGGCTCGCCAGGCACCTCGGTCAAGAGAAACCGAGGACAATGTCCGCACTAACAAGCCTCATGACCCGCTTCTGTGTGGGAGAGGATAGCTGGCTAGCAAGAAGCAGCACCAGTGACCCAAGTACATCCGAGATAAGAGATGGAAACGGAAAATCACGGCGCAGAAAAGAGCAGCGCTGGAATAAAGAGAAAAGCCCAAAGAGCACAGCAGTCAACGCCGGATTCAAAAGCTCGCGGCCCAACAACAAAACACAGCCCCTCAAGGATGACAGTGACGAATTGTCCAACTTAAACAAGATTTTGGGTCGGATATGTCAAATCCACAGTACCCCCGGAAGGCCTGCAAATCACACCCACAGGGATTGTTGGGTTTTCAAACAGTCCGGCCGACTAAATGCCGAACACAAGGGGCTCGACGCGTCAAGCGAAGAAGATAAACCCCACCAGCAGAGCACCGGAAAACAAAAGACTTTCCCACAAGGGGTCAAAGCAGTAAACTCACTTCATGTGATAATACGGAAAAATAGTGCGGCACTTCCTAAAAAGAGCTTCGCGCGGTCCAAACCAGCAAACCATAGAGATTGGATATCAAAGCCAATCACTTTCGACCACCTGGACTACTCCAGAAGCGTTCGAAACGCGGGACGGACTCCCTTGATATTGAATCCCATAATAGACGGATTGCAATTTACTAATGTCCTAATGGACGGAGGCAGCGACTTAAACCTGCTGTATTCAAAAACAATCCGTAGGATGGGGATAAACCCTGCCAAAATCCGACACAGCCGCACTTCCTTCAAAGGAGTGACGCCAGGCCCTTACGCCAAGTGCACAGGCTCCATATTACTAGAAGTCGTGTTCGGATCACCGAACAATTTTCGACGAGAAAAATTAATTTTTCATATCGTCCCATTTGAAAGTGAATATCAAGCACTCTTGGGACGAAAGGCTTTTGTCCGCTTCAACGCCATACCGCATTACGCGTCTCTTACACTCAAGATGCCCGGTCCGCGTGGCGTCATTTTAGTGCGAGGGTCACTTAAAGACCCCGGACTCGGATAGATGAATCCGGCTTCAGTAGGCTAGGGGCTCCCTAGCCGCATACCTCTTCACAGGGGGCTGTGCGCACAAACAACTGCGGGTTCATGCAAACCCCACTTTAATTATTTATATTTCTTCTTTTACACATATCTTTCGCACGATTTATTTTTAAACTAAACTTTCCTCTCTTTTTACAGATGAACAACGCGCAGGCCCGTCCAGAATAAACGGCATAATGGAGACACAGGCGCAGACGTGCAGTAGGGACCCGTTGTGAGGATTCTTTTCAGATTAAGACCCTGCGTAAACCTTTTTTACTGTCTCTTGTTGTTATTCTCCCTTGGTTTCTTCCTATAGCCAAAGCGGAGCCTTACGTTTTGGCATTGGCCGCGTCAGAAGACCATGCCCGTACCTGGACACTAGGGGCTTTGGGCATCTCTGCCCATTATTATAAAGACCGAACACCTTAGGGAGTGTTCGGCGTCTCGAGTTAGGCATTATATGCATCAGCTCCGAATCATGTCTTTGGTCAAATGTTGGGTTTGCCCGGCTCCTGTGTTTTGCTGCCTTACATTCCGTATTACCGGCTAACGCGGCACCAGGAGAACTACTGCGATTGTGCCCCAGTTCGGCTGGGCGAGCACCTCAGTAGAGAAAGCCGAAAACTGACTGTCATGATACAGCGAGAGACTGGTCAACCACTCGATCGACTACCGGAATGTTTAGAATTCCCCGCTTTGACGAAGGACCGTTTCCCGGTCAGGCACATACGCACCCCGAATTCGGAGATGTGCGGTGCCACTAGGGGCTATATCGTAGCCCCACCCTCGAGCTCCACTGGCTAAGTGAAAGTGATAAAGCATTATAGTCCGGATTGCCTTGTTCGCTACGCTACCACCTCCTTAAACAGGACCGAGACGTCGGATTAAGTGTGGCAATGCGCTATTTTTTGCGAACACACCCGCACCCTGTGCGTGGGGGCTGAAGCCGAAGACTGCAATCTTTCAAGTTATACAAATGTATACGTAAACGGCCGCACAAGAGAAGTTTTACTACTTGGGACGCACAAGTATAAAAAGCAGTTATAACATAATCATTGTTTTACAAGCTAATACGTTCATTTGAACGTGACATTTTTCGAGCACTGCGCCTCTATTACACGAGCGCCACGCAATAGTGCTCGGCGGGGAGCCGGTTTTCATCCGAACCCTGGGCGGCAATAGCGGTGGCATCCATCTCCGGATAGTGCGCCTTCATACGGGCAAGAGCCATCCGCGCGCCCTCGATGCAGGCCGACCGCTTCATCTCCTTTATATGCGGCACCGCTCCAAGGAATTGCTGCAGTAAGCCGAAGTAGCTCGTCGCCTTGGGCCTCTCTGGCCAGACATGAGCCACGATGTCAGTCATGGCAAGTCTGGACAACCTATTTAGCTCGGCCCATTCGGCCAACCGATCTGTTAACGGAAGTGAGCGATCCGGACTGTGGAATTGAGACCAATACAGCTCTTCCGTCTCGTGATCCTTCTGGCTCCGGAAGTGCTTAACGGCATCAGCCGCACTTACAGCTAAGTCCATATACGGATCCTCCGGACTCCACAGCCACTCAAATTGAGCATACTTTCCATCCATAAACCGGCGATGCAGCAGAAAAGGCTTGCCAGCCACGATATCTCCGGCCTGGCGCAGTTCCTCCTTCATAGCCCGCATTGCAGAGCGGGCATCCTTGGCTTCGGCGGTGGCCTTCTTTAGGTCTTCCCGCTCCGATAAGCGCTCCTTTTCAAGAGCCTCATTGCGGTCGGCAGCATCCTTTACTTTCATGGCCAATTCGGCCACCTCCGCCCTGCTTAGGCAGTGCGCAGCCTTTTCGGCTTTCAACTCTTCGGCCGCCCTCGAGGCAGCCGCGTCACTCCTTCGGGCTTGCTCCCTAGCTCGAGCAAGTTCGGCCCGGAGGCTCTCCACAGTAGCAGCACCGTCTGTATAACAGCATATAATTTATCAGAGGAGGGCTTCGACCCCCTTAATAAAGCGACTGCGGAGAACTCTTTTACCTTGCGACTCGTCAAGTCGCCTGTTGACAAGTGCGATGTCCGCATCTGCCAAGTCAAGTTGCCGATTTAACTCGGCAAACTCACTAGTCCGGCTAGCCCCCGGACTATCCGCCACCTGCATAGGAACGACGGAATCCATTACTTTAGATTTCGATCCTCGGTACGCTGTCGTTTTCGACAACCTACTGAGTCTCAGGGGCTACTATCTATACAGGGCGCATTTTTATGTGCGAAACTGTTAAAAGACAAGAGGGTGCGTCATTCTCGCATACCTCAAATCCCGCCAGTAAACTCATGGCGGCATTGCGCAATCCGCTCTCGGCGGATGAAATCCTTCCAATCACCATACGCATCAATGCACGGTGATCTTCTGAAACGGACGCCCTTTCCAGCAGATTCTCCAGTTCCCCCGGCCGAATACTAGTGGGTGCCGAACTCTCTGGCCCCTTCGGACTCGGGGATACCCTCCGTGATGACACTTCGGGCTCGCCTGCCTCATCTGGCGGCGCTGCAGACGGAGGCGTTTCGCTCTCCATCATCTCCGGAAGAAGGTCCCCCGAAGATGAACTCCTCTGAGAAGGCTGTGGATCCGAACTGCAATATGGATATTTCGGTTACCCATAGAAGCACAAATGAAGGTATTTCTTTACTAATTAACTCCCTCTTTCATACTTATGGCTCGCTGGAGGGCTGATCCTTTGGCGATGATTGTGCGTCCGGATTCTCTCCGGACGCCGGACCCCCCGGTGAAGATCTCTTCCCGCGCTTAGGGGCTTGGGCCTCCAGATCTTCGGAGGCGGTCCTCTTCTCCCCCTGGAGGGAGGGGCTCTTGATTCCCCCCTCCTCAGACGCCCCTTTGGGCGAAATATTAGCTCCTCTGTTTTCCCCTTCGCCCCCTTCTGTGGGCGCGACCTCCAACATTCTGACCAGCACGGGCTCCAGTGCGGTCTCTGGGAGGGGGGCCGGACACCTTATCAGCCTTGATCGCGCCACCCATTCCTGTAAAGAATAAGGGGTCAGGAAGCGAACTCTAGAAAGGCATATAAACAGGATGCCCGGATTCGGAGCTATTTACCTGAGTATCCGGGTGATTGCGGCTTAGACCTGCGTCCTCGGCTAATTCCGGGCACGCCACCTGCGGTCCGAAGAACAACTTGTACATCTCCACGGGTGTCGCACCCATAAAGTGTTGGAGAATCAGAGGTCCCTCCGGGTTGAACTCCCATAGACGGAGAGGGCGGCGTTTGCAGGGCAGAAGATGCCTGATTAGCATAACCTGCATCACCTTGATTAGGTCGATCTCCCTCGCTTGGAGGTCTCGAATCCGGCCCTGCAGTGAGGGCACGTCTTCGGACGGCCCCCAATTGAGCCCTTGGTTGACCCACGACACCAGCTGGCGTGGAGGTCCCGTGCGGAATAAATGCGGCGGCTTTTGCCTGCTGCCCTTCGGAGCGGTGATGTAGAACCACTCCTGTTGCCACAATCCGAGTTCCTCTTGGAAGGAACCTTCGGGCCACGGGGCATCGGCCTTTTTGCTTATGGCCGCCCCGCCGCACTCCGCTTGACGCCCCCCGGTCATCTTCGGCTCCACCTTGAAGGTCTTCAGCCACAGGCCGAAGTGGGGAATGACACGGAGGAAGGCTTCGCAGACGATAATGAATGCGGAGATGTGGAGGATGGACTCCGGAGCCAAGTCGTGAAAGTCCAGCCCATAGTAGAACAGGAGCCCTCTCACGAAGGGGTCCGTCGGGAAGCCTAAACCCCGGCGGAGGTGGGATACGAAGACGACGTATTCACCGGGCTCGGGGGCGGGCACGGCCTGCCCTTGGGCAGGCAACCTGTGCGAAACCTCGTAGGCCAGGTACTTGGCTTCACGTAACTTCAATATGTCCTCCTCCGTCACCCACCGGCCCTGGAGGTCGGAGCCGGACATGGTGGAGGATCCGAAGCGCTCGAATCTGAGGCTCTGGGTGTTGGAACTGGGAGCGAGGAGGAGATTCGATGCGAGATTGAAGAACAAGGACAAGCCTTGGTCCTCTTATAAAGAGGAAAAAATACCAAGAGCCGTCTCCGTGACCGTTTGGGATTCACCTTCGATAGAGGAGGCGTGGCGACGGGAACGGTTGGGTTACCCACGCACGTATTGATGAGAATCCCGGAATAAGGGGAACACGATCTCTGCTTCGACAAGACGTGCCAAGGAAACCGCTTCGCTAAACATGCTGAGGTGGTATAGTAAAAAACGATTCAAACAAAGGCTTGGTGGCAGTGTGATGTCACGCCGCATAATACGTCAGCAGATTGAACTAAGTGTACATTTTATTCTCTCTACGGTGGAATGTGGAATTTATTTTGCACAGCCGGACACTATCCTGGTGTTCATGATCTTCTCTGGATTATTCAAGGGAGGAACCCGCCTTGCAATGCCGAACATTATGCGCGCCGGACTTATCGTCATTGAAGCCTGGTTCAGGGGCTACTGAGGGAGTTCTGGACTAGGGGGTGTCCAGACAGCCGGACTCCAAGACTACGAAGATACAAGATTGAAGACTCCGTCCCGTGTCCTGATGGGACTTTCCTTGGCGTGGAAGGCAAGCTTGGCAATACGGATATGTAGATCTCCTACCATTGTAACCGACTCTGTGTAACCCTAGCCTCCTCCGGTGTCTATATAAACCGGAGGGCTTTAGTCCGTAGGACGACATACATTACAACAATCATACCATAGGCTAGCTTCTAGGGTTTAGCCTCCTTGATCTCGTGGTAGATCCACTCTTGTACTACCCATATCATCAATATTAATCAAGCAGGACGTAGGGTTTTACCTCCATCAAGAGGGCCCGAACCTGGGTAAAAACATTGTGTCCCTCGTCTCTTGTTACCATCCGCCTAGACGCACAGTTCGGGACCCCCTACCCGAGATCCACCGGTTTTGACACCGACAAGGGGGGATGGTGTTGCGCCGGCGGCTGCCATTAGCGATGGCCTGGAAGTACGCCGTGTTGGCATCTCCATGCATAACCCAACGTTGGGTGTCGCGCTAACGCCAAAAGGCCTCCTTGTCGGTGTAGATCAGCGACAGCTGGTCCTCCAGGTTGTACCGGATAAGCCACTCATCTGGGGACAGACCAGAAGAGTCTGCCCGGAGGTCTAGAGCCTGGATGGACTCGATGAGTCCCTTCTTCCGCTCACGGAGGTTGCGGCCCAGGTTGGCGCCCCAGCCTTTCATAAACTACCAGGAGAGCTTAGCACAGAGCTGCCAGGCATCAATGGCGGAGACAGAGTGGAGAGGAGAGTCACGCGAGGCCAACCAGCAGGCACGGACAGCGTCGGCAAATCCGGCCTGGTTGAGCCAAAAGGACTCAAAGCGGAAGCGTGGAGGAGGGAGGGTCTGTCATTCTCCAAGGAGAGAAGGAGGGGGACGTGATCGGAGCCCACGCGAGTAATGGTGCGGAGGGAGGCCAGGGGGCATTTGAGCTCCCATTCTGGGGCCACAAAAACCCGGTCGAGGACCGACATCGTCTGGTTCGCCTGACGGTTGGTCCAGGTGAATCTGGCACCTACCCTATCAAGCTCGCGAAGGCCCAAATCCGCGATGCAGTCATTGAAGAGCTGCATACGAGGGAAGTTCACTCGATTGTTGCTCTTGTCTGCAGCACAACGGATAAGGTTGAAATCGCCACCCACCACAACCGGGAGGGGGCGGAAGATATCTTCCAGCAGAGCTCATCAAGAAAGGACTCCGAGCGGCGGTGGTCAGCCGGGCCATACACAACCACAATTTCCCACTTGAAATTGATGGCCCGCTCGTAGACCTCCATACTAACGTAGAACTCCCCTCGGTCCATGCTACCTATCTCTAAGGTGGCATCCTTCACACCTAGAAGGATGCCCCCCGAGTGGTCGGTCGTCCCACTAGAAGGGAGCTAGTGCCAAGCAAAGATATGAGGGCTCAAGTGTTCCAATTCTTGAAGGAAGAAACCAGTCTGCATTGTCTCTTGGACCGCCACTATGTCAATTCGCTTATCGCGCATATACTTGATGAGTTGGCGGCGTCGGCCATCCTGGCCGAAACCGCGGAGGTTCCAGAAGAGGACGCGCATCAAGTAACCATGGATGGGATGCTTGACCCCAGGACGAGAGAGGCACTCTGGGCACGGAGTGCGGCAGTGCGGGACCGTGTGCGGCCACGGATTTCCGCGCCAGCTGCATCGGCGGCAGGGGGCGGGAGGCGGGTGTCTCCTGGGATGGGGTCCGGAGGAGGCGGGCCCGTGATTCGGCGAGCTTACCATCGAGGATCTCTCGGGCTCGGATAGCCGCAATCTACTCTAAAGGGGGACCCACTTCCCCCCTGAAAACTATCGCAGAGTCGATTGCCACCTTGGCGAGCTGGCCAAGCGGTACCGACTCCACGGCAGAAAACGAACATGAAGCTGAGGATGCAGGGAGCACTGGGGTACTTGTCTCGAGGTTTCGGGCCACGGCTCTGAGCTCC
Source organism: Triticum timopheevii (assembly GCA_963921465.1). NCBI lineage: Eukaryota > Viridiplantae > Streptophyta > Magnoliopsida > Poales > Poaceae > Triticum > Triticum timopheevii. Next base: position 116,668,347 of record OY997270.1, read on the forward strand.
GCCCGCTCGGCGATGGATGGCGACGGGCGGTCCACCAGGCGGGGATGGGTACTATTTCGAAAACTAGGCATGATCCCTTCCCTATCCTAACCTCTACCATGCGCAAATGCTAGCAAAAACAAACACTAATAGCACATTTTAATTAAATAAAAATAAAAAATATGTGTAATTTTAGGCTCTCATTTATGGTGAAAAAAATTGAAAAAAAGGTTAAGCTTTATTTCTAAAACCCAAAAATATTACACAAACAAACTATGTTTTGTCATGCTGGCGGTAGCTGGTCCACCTCCACACCTCGTCCCTCTGCCAGATTCAAGATCTTCTCGTCTCGGCACAGGCAAAAACATGTGCACAGGCAAAAGCAATGGGAGGTTTGGGATTTCGAGACATGCACAGCTTTAACATGGCGATGTTGTCTAGGCAGGGGTGGCGTCTCCTACAAAACCCCACCAGTCTCTGCGCAAGGATCTTACAGGTGAAATATTTCCCCGGACGGTCAGTACTAGAGGCCCAAGCCCAAGATGGGGTCTCCTATTCGTGGTGAAGCATTCTGAGTGGCTTGGATCTTGTGAAGCAGGGATATATCAAGAGGATCGGAGATGGATCCACAGTGAACATTTGGTCAGACCCATGGATTCCCAGATCATGGTCAAGACGTGTTATCACACCACGGGGTGCAAACCTCCTCACCACAGTTAATGAACTCATCGATCCAACGTCGGGCTACTGGGACGAAACTCTTGTACGGGACACCTTTTGCGAGGAGGACACGAAACATATTCTGAATATTCCCCTCAGGGAGGGGGTGGAGGATTTCATTGCCTGGCACTTTGATACGAAAGGAGAATTCTCAGTTAAAAGCGCCTACAAGCTTCATGTTGAGCTAGGTAAACAGGCACTAACGGGTGCGCCTGGGTCAAGTACTGCTGGTGCGGGACAGCTCGAGAGATCAGACGACCCAACCTGGAAACGTATATGGAAGATGCGTTGTCCTGTTAAGCTACAGATGTTTGTCTGGCGGATGAAACACCAATCCTTGGCACTCTGCACTAACCTGGCAAGGAGAGGTATGAAATTGGAGAGCTCGCGCTGCTTTCTTTGCGGGCGGGCAGAAGAGGATGGGGCACATTTGTTTATCAAGTGCAAGTTCGTGAAAGAAGGATGGCGAGCGTTGGGCCTAGAGAAGGAACGCATGCAGATTTAGGGCCTAAGGGGGGTGCATGTAATGCTTGATAAGCTGTGGGAGTTAGATGAAAAAAAAGAGAATGATCATAATCATATACTGGTGGCATTGGTGGAATAACAGAAATAAAATACGGGAAGGAGAACAGCCTGTCCAGATCTCTGAGCTAGTTCGGCGGACAAGATGTGATGCACCGGAGTATGAAGAGGTGTACAACAAACCACACAAAGCGGCTCCGATCGCGTGGAAACCGCCAGCAAGTGATGAGATCAAAATAAACCTTGATGGAGCCTTTATGCCAGGAGGTAGCATCGGAGGATGGGGCGTTGTGGCCAGGGATGATGGAGGAACGGTGATCATAGCTCGGGCGGGGAGGATCGACAATACAGCGGACGCCTTTGCTGCTGAGGTCGGAGCAATGACTGCAGCGGTGGCGACAGCGGCAGATCTCGGCGTCACTAGAGTCACCTTTGAAACGGACTCGCAACTGCTCGCGGATGCTCTGGACATAGGAAGGACGGACTCCTCACCCTATGCTGCAGCCATAGAAGACATAAAACTTCAGCTAAATATGTGGTTTTTGAAGTTCACTGTACGAGCCTGCCGTCGGGAGGCGAACTCTATTGCTCATGAGCTAGCTCGAATAGGTCGTATGTGTTTGACCAACACTTGCATGGAGTGGGACACATCTGTACCGCCCATTGTGGCTGATCGAGTGCTGGGCGACATGCCCAGCCACCGTTGAGTTATAAAGCTTTCCTTTGCCTTCAAAAAAACATGTGCACAGAATTGCACTAAGGAAAAAAGCACCCAAAAGTCCCTACCACAAGTGCGCATGGCCTACGTCGTCAGCCACATTACGTGTCTGCTCCTCCACCACAAAGGCATGTCGACAGGGCAACGACTCACATTAATTAATCAACATGATGATGTGTAGGCATGGAAGCTACCCTCAGCTGATGATCAGCTAGTGCTCAGTCACCGCCCGATCCATCGGTCTACCTGTACGATGAGGAAGATGTCCATGGTGGCGGGCGCTGCTTTGTTGCTAGCCGCCGCCGTCGTCTGGTCCTCGGCGGACGGCGAGAGCGAGGCTCGCCGTCGCGCAGTCCCCGCGGTGTACGTGTTCGGCGACTCCCTCGTGGACGTCGGCAACAACGACTTCCTGCCGCCGCCGGCGCCCAGGGCGGGTTTCCCCTGCGGCGTCGACCTGCCGCGCGCGATCCCCGGCGGACGGACCGGGAGGTTCACCAACGGCTACAACCTGGCCGACATCATCGGTAAGTCTGAAGCTAATTTTAGTTGTGCAGACCTTGTGCATTCGCTGTGCCTATGCTTCACACTGCTGTTAGCCCACAGATCTGAAGCTAATTTAGTCTGATCCGGTTTCTCACAATCCTGGTACCGATTTAGAGTTGCCAAGCTGCTTGAGATGATGCAAATTAAACGATGCCTTCAGATATTTTGAGTGCCAGCACGCTCAAATCTTTGCCAAAACTTACAGGAAATTACAGACAGGACCTCATATAAAGTGGTGGGCAATAAAGTTTACAAAAAGGTGGTCATATAAGCGGAAAATTACATATACATCCTGGGTTCTTGCAAACAGGACTCTGGTCACAGATTAAAGATTGCAGTTGGGTCTAAATCTGCTCAAGAATGGAACCAATCTCGCCAGCTGGGGACGAAACCACTTTGTCTGATGAGACCTCCACAGTAGAATATGCAATGGACTCCACCCTGAAGCAGCACTGCCTCTTAACTCTGCCATCATGTCCGGGAGGCATAAACTTGACCGCTCTTCGGCCATATAATACAACGGCTCGTCGGAGGAGACCACCCTTCGACCATCACATGGGCATCGTAGCTCCTCCAAAACCAGTGTTGTTGATGCGCACGGTCCCCATTTGTAGCACCCAGATCTCAATACAAATGTGCATGATACTCATTATGGTACTTCCCACTACAAGAGGTCTAATAGCAATTCACTTGAAATGCTGCATACTGTCTTTCCAAATGTTGCAGTTATTACCATTTTATTTAGAAATTCTTTGTGTTTATTTCCGTTCCAATTTGGTAATACTAATACATACATTACTTATTTATATATACACAGCACAACGTGTGGGGTTTGACATGAGCCCCTTAGCTTACCTCTCCTTGACGCCGCAAACGAGCCTTGACCTCCTGAGCGGCCGCGTTGGGGCCAATTATGCTTCCGGTGGATCAGGAATCCTTGACGACACTGTATGTATGTACAAATGTACATAATTTAGAACCTGCACTTACATCACTCGAGTTACCATCCACACACACAGTATGATTTTGCCCAATCAACACCTCTTATTTCTGCACATATCTTAGTTCGTTATGTTTATTAGCAGTGCAAATTAGACCCTGAAGTCTGAAGAGGGAGAGTACTTGTTGTGAATTAAGCTTGATTGACATTTACTATCTCGGTTTCAAGATAGATGATGTGCTATAAAGCATGCAGTAAAGCTTCTCTAACTATGACATTCAAATGTAAAAATATTATTGTGACTGGTCAAATGGAAACAATGTCATCAGTATTTTCATAAAAAATATGCTATAATTCTCAAATTTTAATTTTATTGCTGACATATCCTTATGAACCAGATGAACTGCAGTTTAGAGAATGTGTCCATGTTTTCAGTTACATGTGGCCTCTGCCTTACAAAATGTAGGGGAACGGCACGATCACCCTCCGAGAACAGATCAAGATGTTTGCGGACACCAAGGCGACCATGATCGAGGCCAACAAGCTGGGAAATAATAGGGTCAATCGCTTGCTGTCCCAGTCCCTATTCCTCATCAGCACCGCAGGCAACGACTTCTTGGCGTTTAGTGACGGTAGGGCAACCAGAAGTGATGCATCGGCCTACATCGCCAAAATGGTCACCACCTACCTCAAGCACATCAAGGTAGGTTCACGTGAGCAACAGGAGGTTGAAATCTTGTCTGGTATTTCGGGAGATCTCAGTGACATTTGATTTCAGATAAACCTTATCAGTATGTCCATCTCAATGTCCAGGATGTTATTTTAACTTGACTGTTTTCATAACATTTTGCCAGAATAGCAAAAGAACCACACATGTTTAAATGAAATCTCTTTGACCCTCATAATTTCAAACGCACGGATGCACACACACAATATGTGGGCAGGAGTTGTACAGGCTGGGGGCACGGAGGCTAGGACTGCTGGACGCGCTGCCCATCGGATGCTTGCCGGGCTGCAGAATTTCCTTTGGACATGATGGCACGTGTGACGCCACTGCCAACTCTCTGGCCCGGCGGTTCAATGCCCTACTCCGGCTTGAAATGGCCAGCGCCACGGCAGCTTCGATGCCAGGCATGGAGTACTCCATCGCCAGCATCTACGGCATCTTCTCCGACATGATCACCAACCCGGAGCTGGACAACGGTTAGCTCTCTTTGCCTGAGTTCGATGCAACAAGGGTCAATTTCTTTCTTCAAAATTTCTATTACAAGGTCTGCGCAACCAAAAATATATTGGAGTAAAATGGAATGAAAACATTCGGCTAATCTATACACGGTTACCTCTGAGGCACCAATCGGTTACTGGAACACTGGTCGTTCACGATCTCTGTGAAAGTCAAACTGTTTCATGTAATATTCTGCATTCCAAACGGCGCGCGTCCGACTGTTCTTACCTAATGAACTGTTGGATCGTATCATCAGGACTGCAGGAGGCGACCAGCGCGTGCTGCGGAGGAGGGAGGCTCAACGCGGAGCTCGACTGCTCGGCGAGCTCGAACCTTTGCACCGACCGCGACGGCTACGTGTTCTGGGACAAGGTCCACGGGACGCAGGCCGCCTACCAGCGAGCCGTTGCCGCCATGTTCGACGGCGCGGCGGCGACAAAGTTCACCAAGCCCGTCAGCTTCGGGAAGTTGATCACCGGGAAACAGCCAGCGCCGGTTGCCGTGTTAGATAAAATGGAGCGTCCGTACGTGGATCTGGAGGCTGTGATCTAGCCAAGGGAAGGGAATTCGGAGGATTCTTCCGCAGTGTTCGGTGCAGTACATCTTCAACTCTGTTGAGCCATCACCAGGCAGCAAGCCTGGTAAGCTATCTCAAAAAACAAAAACTCTGTTGAGCCACCGATGTCATTCCTGCCACAGCAACCATCGAAATTAAGGTGGAACTACATGCGATCTCTAGGAGTTAGGGGGTTGTATGTCCGTGCGTCCAAACTACCCCTCGCCTCGATGTTCCCTCCCCTCTTGCATTAACTTAATCAAATCGTACTAAAACCTCGACTAAATCGAAACTTTTCTCATCTTCCTTTACACATATTCAAATCAAATCCATGGTAGAGGATTGAGGCAGGGTGACTCCACCGCCCCTGCTTTGTCCTCGCCATTGACCCTCTGCAGCAGCAGATCCTCGATGTTGCCATGGAACATGACTTTTTACACAAGATTAGAGGGAAGGTGATCCTTATATGCTGATGACGCGGCCATCTTGGTCACTCCTGCCACACAAGACGTCTCCGCTCCTTTGGCGAGGACACCAGGCTTGCAACGAACTTTCAGAAGAGCTCTGTCGTCCCTATCCGTTGCGGGTACTTAAATCTAGACAAATTCCTTGGTGGCCTTTCGGCCATGCGACATCCTTCCCTCTGAAGTATGTTAGCACCCTCACCATGCATGTCGCTTGGGTGATTTGGAACCAGACGAATGCGGGAGTGTTCCGAAAAACAATCCACGACACCATTCTACATTCTAAAGCTTATTAAGGGTGAGGCCAAACTTTGGGTCACCGCGGGGGCTAGACACTTGGGTGCTATGATGCCACGAGAATAATCAGTTAAATTACTATTAACAATGAAGGGCTCCTGAGGGAGAAGACTCATGGGAGTATCAAGGCCACCCACGGGTGAAGATTCCTCTTGTGGAATGAATTCCTCCTTGTCCTAAGACTTTGGGGAAGATGATAGAGGCAAAGGTGTCCCGTCTTTCGATGAGATGATGGATATCGCTTTGGTGGAAATCGACTTTGACGATCCGACTACGAACGTGCGAGGACGTCGCGCCTTAGCAATCGCTAAACCAACTCCGAGAGGTTATTGACCACGCCGGAGCACGATCAACCTGACCACGAGGGTCTGTTTCCTGCGAGCAAACGAAGAACAAGCAAGAAACTGAGATTGCAATCTGGATATTGCGGATACAAGATGAAAGCTTTATTGATCAAGGTGGGGTTCTGTGACGCCTTTGTCTGGTCGTTGAACACAAACGAAGTACGCGAAGTTGCAGCTATGGCGAACTTTAATCTAAACAAAACCCAAAGTCTAAACGGTGCCCTAAGGGCTGTATATATGGAGGAAGAGGGGGTGAATTTCGTGGCCCTTGTTGGAGGGGTCCGAAACTATCCCTATCTCTTGTTTCCCCACACATACGGACTCTAAAAATAGCCTATACTTATGTATTTCGAAATTACATGGGCCTGGCCCAATAATAAGGTGACGCAGCACCTAGAATAGCCTCTGGACGAAATTTATGAAGTGGCATCTTGTATATTTCGTCCAAGGCTTCATGCACTCATTATGGTGGCTTCAAAGTCCTGAAATCATCACTTGTAACTCTGTTCTTGTTCCCCTTGCGCATGCCATCATCTCCATGCTTGTTCTTGCTCCAATGTTCATCCTTCTCCAAGCTAGGCCCTTCATTTGTAAGCAAAAACAAATGTATCCAATTTAGGCAGCATCATATTCTCATGAACATTAGAATCATTACCAAGAAACGAAAGTACCTGGTAATTTAGTTGGCGTGCACGAGCTCTAGTAATTGGTCCAGTATGTATAGCAGCAGGGGCTGTGGGTGTAACAATGGTATTGATGTCCTCATCAGAAGAACTCTCTCTTGTTTTATCTCTTTCTTTGGATGATTTGGATCAAGGATCTATCTGTGTGTATCTTTTATCATCTACATGTATTGATTCTGTGTTTCCCTAGTGTTTTTTCTCGATTCCCCCTTGTGTTCTCTGAGCTCATCCTCAAATCCACTTCCGGTGCATGAAAATTGGGCCACCATAGGGTTTGCCCCGTATTATATGTTTTCACTGAAAATTTTAAGACTGCCGCACCATACTATTACTGCATCTCATTAGTTACAATTTTGTCTTTTTTGAAAGAAAAACAAACAAAGTCAAACTTTTAAAACGTTTTGAGCACTCAATTTAGGAGTATGACAGACATATAAAGATTTGGCAAAATTTGTTGTGCCACTACTAGTCAAACTATGCAAAAAAAAAAAAAACCTTTACATCACGTGTATAGCTAGCGTGTATGTGATTCCTTTTTTCCACATCCAACAACTTAAGAAACCAAAGGTTTTTCTTCCTAGAATCTTTGCCCATACAGAAAAGGCTGCAGTCCACTTTGCTAGGCCACTGAATTAAGTAAACACAGGGTGTATGAACAGCACTTGAGTAGCCACATGCCGGTTTCCATTTATATTGCCAAAGTGCCACTCACGCACTATACATCATGGTCTCACTAACTTTGATCAACAACAACAATAATGTGCACATAATTTTTCATTTCTCTAAGCATATGGCCGGTCCCTTGGTCGCTGGCTAACATGGCTTTAACCCCAAAAGGAATATCTCGAAAATATTAAACTCGAAAAGGGGAAGGGAAAGAAGTGTGAAAAATCAGAAGCTTTTGGAGCTAGCAGTGGCCGCAATCATGCTGGACACTGATTTCTTGATGGAGGATCGAACACTACTCGTACTAACCACCTCCTCGATCGCTTAGACATAAAATAGAGTGTGCATGGTTACTTGATTAGTATTATGGTGAGACATTATACATTAGTAAGCCAAGGCATGATTGGTCTGTACGTGACCTAGTTACCGTGTGATGGGCACGGTGGATTAATCAATTCCTTGCATGGTGACTTTAAACGTGCGGGACATTTTGCGAGAGAATCGTAGGAGTAGTTTCTTTATGCAGGTGGCATTTTGCGAGAGAAGGGGCTGGCACGTAAGAATTATTCCCCCAGACTATATATTTTAGGCGCGGAATAACCACCGCCGACAGAGTTGAGTGAGTCGATCGTGTCCTTCCAGTCCAGGCGAATGGAAATGCACATGCTGCTTCCACTAGTTACCACCACGGTGCTGCTCTCGATCCCAGCATGGCAGCCGTTGGCCGCGGCGCCGGCGTGCCAACGGCAGTGCGGCGGAGTGGACATCCCGTACCCGTTCGGCATCGGCCGCGGCTGCTTCCTGGACACGGGGGACAGGACCTTCGAGGTCACCTGCCGCAAAGCCACCGCTTCCGACGACGCCCGGCCCTTCGTCGACGGCTACGAGGTGCTTGGCATTGACCCGGGCCGCGGCAAGATACGCATCCGCAGCCCGGTCAGCTCGTGGTGCTACGACGGCGCGAGGCGGTCCATGGGCGCGCCGCACACGTGGTCCTTCAACTCGACGGCGCTCCGCGTCTCCGACGCGGACAACAAGCTCGCCGTCGTCGGGTGCAGCGCGCTCGCCTACATCGGGTCGCAGGACGGCGCCGTCGAGAACCGGTACGTGGTCGGGTGCCACGCCGAGTGCGCGAGCGCGGCGTCGCTGTCCGACGGCCCGTGCAACGGCACGGGATGCTGCCTCGCGCCGGTGCCCCCCGGGATCAGCTCCTTCGACGTGGCCTTCGACGACGCCTACAACAACTCCGCTGTCGCCGGCTTCAGCCCGTGCAGCTACGCCGTGCTGGTCGAAGCGGCGGCGTTCGAGTTCCGGGCGACCTACGTCACCACCGGCGCGCTCGGGGACGCGGGCGGCGTTCAGGTGCCGGCGGTGCTGGACTGGACGGTGGGCAATCAGACGTGCCGGGATGTGCTGCGGAAGAAGACGGGCTCGTACGCCTGCGCGAGTGCCAACAGCGAGTGCGTCGACGCCAAGAACGGCCCGGGCTACCTCTGTAACTGCTCCAAAGGGTACCAAGGAAACCCTTACGTCATCCATGGCTGCCAAGGTTAGTTTCTCACCAGTTTTGATTTATCTTTTGATCCATTGATTCTCTTGCGGAAATCTATGTGTTTCCCCATCGCTGTTCAGGCTCAACCTTTTTTGGGGGGCAATGTGTCGTTAGCAATAGATTCAAAATTAAAATGGAAATTTATGTTTTGAAAATGCCTCGAATAACATCAATTTTGCGGCACATTACTTGTTTCTTACACTAGCACATATGCTTCGTCATCATACTCTAGCACGCTGCATTAGCAAGCCCCCCTCTGCACCGACTTGTAATTTTGTGGATGTATAATGTTACTAAATGTCACCCTAGTCTCATCAACACATAATGCATTTATCGTACCCACGCTCATGCACCCTTGTCGAAGACCCACCCATGTCATGGGTCCTCCTCGCCATGAGAACCGCTCCCTGCTCATACTTGTATTTGCTTGTACAGATGACAGGAATGTCTCACTCGCATCTGGTGCATGCATCGTTCCCCACGAAAATGAAAGCATAAGGAGTGATACTCTAGTTAGAAATCCCGAGTTGATACCCAAGTAAGTTTTAAGGTTTCGTTGGGTTCTGACTAAGTGAGAAAAATGAACCAAGTTCGATTGGATCAATTGTGTTCCAGCTAAACGACATAAACACCAATGGGTCTCACATCTTGCTAGGGATGCAAGGTTGCACCCGAGCCCATCCCGCTTCATATACAAATTAGACAAAGTTAGTTCTACCTAGGTTGTGGTGGTGTTAAGCAAAGTTGTGCTAATTCAGCGCTTTAGCGGGTCTATGCAGGACGTCACTCTGCACCCCTACATCTTGCACGGAGATGAGGCCCATATTTCTTATATTATGTGCCTAACATGTTAGGTGTACACCAAACACTCACCCTGTTGGATCCTGTTGGACCTACACAATACGGGCTTTTCGTGTTTCTCTCTGATTTCCAAAAGGTTCTAGAAGTTTATTCGTCTAGTCTTTTCTTTTTTCTGTGTATTCCCTTCTTGTTTTGTTGGTTTACTTTGGTTCTTCAATTTTGTTAATTTCCTCTTTTCCTTCTTTTAGTTCATTAATTTTTTTCAAATAAATGAAAATTTTGTGAAAACCAAGGCCAATTTTTAAATTCATAAAAAAATCAGTTTTTTAATTCAAGGTTTTCTATCATTTTTTGAAAATAAATAAATAACGGAACACAATTTAAAATTCATGATTGTTTTAAATTTGGAGGCAATTTTTAAATTCTACAACTGTTTTAAAGTTCATGAATACTTTTTCTAATACTTTAAAAATTCGTGCACATTTTTAAAATTCTAGAAGTTATTTTTCTATTTTTTAAAAAAATCCAGAAACATTCTTATAATTCAAGAACATATTTTAAATTGTCGAACATTTTATAAGTTCTTACAGTAGCTGGTTTTTAGGAAAAAACATACTCAAAAAGTTCGACCCAGCACACCTACAGTAGCCTGCTCCATCCCAACAAACCGAATGAAAAATAATTTTATGTTAGAAACACATGTAGTTTTATTTATACTAATAATAATTACAGGTACAGTGATTTGAATCTAAGATCCAAGGAAATACAAATTAACTTCTATAACTAAGAATTATATTGAAATCTCTTGGAAACACCTTCTTCACGATATCAATCTCTACTAGAATAAATACTTCAAAAACTTTGGTAAAGAGGTTGTAACTGGACTGGAGCAATAATGTTGTCCCTCTTTCACTCGCATGAAAATTATCAATAATGGTTTCTGAAAGCGCCTTGAATCGCCCATCCAAAAAGATGGGAGGTCTTGATCGATGAACGCACTTGGGCCGGGATGATGCCCTGGAAGTGTAGGCCGTCAAATCACGATATCTTCACCATGGTGTTGATGAAAAATTTCACCTCCAAAAAGAATCAAACCAACACAAAAATCTTGACACACCAACATAAACTCATCATATTCGAATAATCGGATATGTGAGGACTGGAAAATCTCTAACCTCATGGCATTGCATCACCCACACAGTGCGCATTCAGGCTCATGGAGAGTTCCTAATTGGCACCTTGGGCGCGAGCTAAGATAGCTGGCACCAACGCGCGCGAGAGTATGGGCCGGACCAACTTTGTTTTGTTTTAAATCAGTTAACTGGTGGACCTGCTACATTTGACCGCCGACCATGGCGAGTTGAACATTGAATTTATAGAAGGAGAAAAGAAGATTTTGAAAATTTTGAAAAAATGTCTTTTAAAAAATCATGTAATTTGAAAAGAATATTCATAAATTTGTAAAAAGTCCATGAATCTCCAAAAAAAAGTCCACGACTTAAAAAGTTTGTAATTTGGAAAAAAAATGAAAGAAAATTACGAATTACAATAAAAGTTCACAAGATTTGGAAAAACAATTATTTCAAAATATTCAAATATTTTGGGAAAATTACACGAATTTAAGGAAAGTTCATAAATTTTGTAAAAATAAAAACAAAATTTAAAAAGTTTGTGAAATTGTGAAAAGTTCATGAATTTGATGAAAACGAAAAATGAAAAACGAAAGAAAGTAGGAAAAAAGAAAGGAAATGAAAATGAAAAATAAAGAGAAATGAAAAATAAAAGAGAAACTGAAAAATAAAAAAGGAAATAGAAAGTGAAACCAAAATGAGAAAACCGGCAAAACCCGTACTGGGGAAAAATGTCAGAACAAATCATGGGAAGGTTCCCTGCAAAACCGATGAAAAAAACAACATGGGGCGGTCCATTCACATAGACAGTGTTGTGAAGGGTTATGCGCCGGTTTGCAGTGTGCACTACAACCGGCGATTAAGAGCCGAATAGGAGAATTCTTTTTAAACCGCACATATTATATTAATCAATAAACGGAGTACAATTGTACATACATGTGGAAACTACCAGAATGACCGGGACATGACAGGTGTCCAGGAAATTTTTCAAGAACCCCGAATACAAGAATATTACAAATAAATCCCTTGGGGTCCCTGCAAACAACCAGACCTGAAACTGCCCTCGACCACTAGCGCCGCCAAGACGCACACCGGAGGAAGAGATGAAACACCAACAAGCCAAAAATCCAAATACTGATGTGCGTATCGCGGGATAGAACATCCTGGTGATGCACTAAGTCGGTATCTCCTCCGGACACAAGGAGTCAGTGGCGGAGCCAGGGGACTTGCTGCATATTTGTTGCCATATTGCTACAGGATTGCACAAATGAATACCAAGGAATACCTAGCAGGAAATTCCTGGCTCCGCCACTGCAAGGAGTGGGTCAGTCCAATACTATAGTGCCAGAGTTTTCTCTTTTTTTCCCTGTGTTTCTTATCGGTTTTCCTCTGTATTTCATTTTGTCGTCGTTAACAAATGAAAAATACAAAGGTTATGTTTTGTATTATACACGGATCTTCAATTTGGTACGTATTTCATCAAACCAATTATTGGTCTTTGCCTTGTGCAGATATTAACGAGTGCGAGGAGAAGGCGTCGTACCCATGTGCCATTCGTGATTCCTGTATCAACACGATCGGAGGGTACAAATGCCCATGCCCTGCACAAAAGCGAGGCTATGGAACATGCGAAGCGGATAGATCCATAACTAAATTGCAAATCGCAATAGGTATGATCGACATTGCCATCTCCATCTCCATCTCAATTTCATTTCATTCCAGGAAAAAAATGTCGGCACAATACAATATCAGTATTATTTCATCAATTAGACAATAAAACCAGGAAATGATTTTCTTCTTCTTCATTTGCACAGGTTTTAGCATCGGCGTGGTTATGCTTGCACTGGGCATGACCTGCACCTACGCCATCCAAGAGAAGCGGCGAGTCGCCGTCGTCAAGACGCGGCACTTCCGGCAGCACGGCGGCCAGCTGCTGTTCGAGGAGATGAAGAAGTCCAACAAGCAGGGGATCTCCTTCACGCTCTTCACCAAGCAGGAGCTGCAGGAGGCCACCGGCAACTTCGACGAGCGGCACGTGCTGGGCAAGGGCGGCAACGGCACCGTGTACCGTGGCACGCTCCAGGACGGCACGGCGGTGGCGATCAAGCGCTGCAGGATCGCCGGCGAAGACGAGCGGCAGCAGCGGGAGTTTGGCATGGAGACGCTCATCCTCTCCCAGATCAACCACAAGAACATCGTGAAGCTCTACGGGTGTTGCCTCGAGGTGGAGGTCCCCATGCTCGTCTACCAGTTCATCCCCAACGGCACCCTCTACCAGCTCATCCACGGCGGCGCCGCCGTCGTGCCGTTCGCGGTGCGTCTGCGGATCGCGCACGAGACGGCCGAGGCGCTGGCGTACCTGCACTCGATGGCATCGCCGCCGATCATCCACGGCGACGTCAAGTCCCCCAACATCCTCCTCGACGAGAACTACGGCGCCAAGGTGTCCGACTTCGGGGCGTCGTCGCTGGCGCCGGCGCCGACGGACGAGGCACACCTGGTGACGTTCGTGCAGGGGACGTGCGGGTACCTGGACCCGGAGTACATGCAGACGTGCCGGCTGACGGAGAAGAGCGACGTGTACAGCTTTGGCGTGGTGCTCCTGGAGCTGCTCACGTCGCGGAAGGCGCTGAACCTCGCCGCCCCCGACGACGAGAAGAGCGTCGTCGCGAGCTTCCTCACGGCGGCGAGGGACGGCAGGCTGGACGGCCTGCTGGACGAGCGGATCAAGAGCGAGGTGAGGGCGGAGACGCTGGAGCAGGTGGCCAAGCTCGCGAAGCTGTGCCTGGAGATGTCCGGGGAGAAGAGGCCATCCATGCGAGAGGTCGCCGAGGAGCTTGACGGGATCAGGAAGGCGTCGTCACAGAATCCACGCTTATTAGGTGAGGGTGAAGAAGCTCTGTCACACTACTCTGTTGTGGATGTGTGTGACTGGTGAGAATGATCAGACCTACTCCTTAATTTCTGGATGGATTTGGAGGCGATGGGGTTGGAGATTCTTGATTAGATCACCAACCATGTACTGCTCAGTTTGAATGAGATGTACATTGCGTGGTAGCTTACTTACGAGTATTAGGATTAGTAAAGCAGGTTTGACAAATGCACAGCACAGTGATAACGACATCGACATGAACATTTTTCTGTATGATAAGAAGAACATGCCCTGGATAATTGCATTTTGTGCGCATTTCCTTGATCCGATTGAGGGATCGGGGTATTGTGACTATATTTCAGATTAACCACCGAGTATCATCAATGTACCCAAAGAAATGAACATCTATGACGGAGAGAAAACGAAGCCGGGGCATAATACGTGTTCAGAAGCGGGAGGCGTGCGTCGCACAGCAGAGGGGAAGGACACGGGCTTGCTCCAATGATGGCTAGTAGCCGTGGCGGCGGCCGATGGCGATCGTCCGGACGAAGCACGCCGAGGCGCCGACGGAGAGCGCCGCGAACACCGGCGGCACGATGATGTCGGCGCAGGTCCGGCCGGCCATCCTCGCCGGCACGCAGACGTGGTCCCCGCCGCCGTCGAGCGGCACGCGCACCGACCCGGCCGCGCACCCGCCGCTGGCCAGCGCCCACACGAACGCGGCCTCCGGCGCGAACGACGCCACCGACACGGCCAGCGCCAGCGCGCCGGCCCACGCCGCGGCGTGGCGCGCCGCCGGGCCCCAGCACGGCCACCACCACCGCTCCCCGGCCCCCACCAGCAGCGCCCCCACGAGCGGATGCATCGGTCGAGGGAGGGCTCGAGATCGCTCGCTTGGCTCGACCTTGATTTTCTTGGCCTCCCTGCAGAGGATCGAGTCGGGTTCGAGACGCCGCGCAACTGGCGTTGCGAGTTGCGAGCCGGCCGTGCGGCGCGCGGGGTGGTGGTTATGTACGCAGCGCGGAGGCGAGTGAAGCGGCTGCGTCGCGCGTCGTGGGGGGCGGAGGCGGGGCAGATAGAATGGAGAGGTTATACGTTACGCATACGTGGCCGTTGAGTAGGTGAGCGGAGGAGCGAAGAGGGGCCGCGGGGTTTCTAAACCGGCCATGTTGAAACCAAAGATCGGTCCAAGGAGACGTGTTGGGTGCGTAAGTTGCCCTGCGCCCGGGCTATCTTAGTCTCGTGTTTTCTTTCTTTGGGTGAAGTCTGTTTTAAACCCTGAGAATGTAGAGTGCGACACAAATAAACCCTGACGTCTAAATCCCTGAAGTTCGTACCCTGAAGTCTTCGATCCCAGTTGTAATCACCCTTACACCCGTTTAGAACTGGACTTGCTGACGTGGCACCGAGGGATGATTGGATTGCAAATTAAAGACGGATACCTAGGATAGGGTTGTGCATGCCCTCTAAGCCTACCGCCACCGCTGCTCCAGCTACTCTCCGCCTCCCTGCGTTCCTCTCAGCTAACACCACGCGCAGGTTCGCCGCGGAGGCGCGGACTACGTGCGCGCCGCTGTTCGCCGTTGGCGTCGTTAGCCGCCGTCGTTCGGCTTGTACTGCGCTGCTGCTCTCACGTCAAACTATCTCCTGTTGCAACCAAATCGGACCTACATGTTCGTGTGTGTTGCGTATGTATCCGGCCGGAATCAATCAGCTCCGTAGGTTTGAAGCTAGTGTACGTGCGTCTTGTCCGACACAGCAGCGAATAGGCATTTCGTCGAACAGCTTGGCCGCGGCAGCGGAGTTCGAGAAGGCATGCAGGACGCCGGCCTCGGCTGCGAGCTCGCCAGCGTTTGACGAGGCGTGCTTGGCTATGTCCGTGCTGCGACGTGCTGGACCAAACATGGTGGCTGCATGCCCTGGATCAGAAGCAACCCCGTGGAGATGGACGCCGCCGGCTTCCATCTGCAGACATTGTCGTGCCATGACGGAACAACGACGTCGGCGAGATGGTCGGGGTCGCTGCTGGCGCTTCTGCAGCCCTGTCCCTGCTGCGGTGCGCATGCACAGTATCTTCAAGGCGGATTTATACGGCCATAGTCGTCGCCGGCGCGCGAGCCAACTGAAGGTCTCTGTTTTGACTTTTGAACCCCACATCATCCAACGCTGCCGCGCTGGGGCACCCGCAGGGCTGTGGCAAGCCTTGTAAGGGAGCTGCACCGTGGTGGACGCGCCACCGGACGCCAAGCGATGCCCGAGCCTCATCTTCTCGAACGGCGGCGGCCGAAGGCTTTGGCACCAGCGAGATGGCTCATGGATGGCCTTGCACTACGGCGGAAGCACCTTGTCGCCGGTTGAAGTTGCTCCCGCATGTGTGCTTGAGGTCACCGGCGGCAGGCCCAAAGGTTAGACAACACACAGAGGGCATGCGCTCGGGACCCTGCAGAGCAAGCCGACTATGGGACCCACCTGCAGGTAGCTGACTCACCCCGATCCCGTCCTTTATCTGGCGAGGTAGAAATCCCCTTGTTTGGATACAATCTAAAGGTCAAAAACAACCGGGATCGGTGAGGTCAGGGTATGGATTTCAGGGATTTAAACGTCGGGGTTCATTTGTGTCGCGCTCTACATTCTCAGGGTTGAAAACAGACTTCACTCCTTTTCTTTCTTGCTTGAGCGGTTAGAAATCATGGACTAAGATGTGGAGCGTTTATGTACCATCGAAAATTAAAATGTTACATCCTCAAAACAAGAAAATAATTAAAATGTCATTGTGGCGGCTCTCATAAGTCCATCCCGACTTCTGATCTTCTTAACCATCGCCATATACCCGCAAGTTCAGCTTGTGGGATTTCTGGCAACACTGACTCATGGCGGCATTCCCTCGTCAGATGTATACGGGCCCTCGAAGACGAAGACTTGGTTGAAGTTGTGATAAGCAACAGAGAACCAGATGCCAGAAGATTCATCTTAAGCCTCATGACCTCGCTCCCCCACTCTGACTTTGTAACGGTGCGGGTAACGCTATGGGCAATATGGCACTCACACCGCAAGGCAACACATGGAAATTTCTTTCAAAGCCCGGCTTTTACCCATCATTTTGTTAAGAGGTATATGAAAGGGCACGATGAGTGTAAGCCAAAAGAGGTATTTTTGAGTTTGTGAACAAAATTTGAAAAACAGGAATAATTTTCAAGTGCCGAAAAATTCAAAAAAGGTCATTTTTTCAATTCTCAAACATTTGTTTCCTTTGTGAACAAAATCAGAAAAACAAGAACAATTTCTATACTTCTGAACAATTTTTGAAGACACGAAGAACTTTTTGAAATCCTGAACACTTTTTGAAGTTGTGAACAAATTTGGAAAAGCAGGAACACTTTTTAAAATTGTGAACATATTATTTTACAATGCAAACAAATAGTGAAATTTCAAACTTCATCGAAAAAGGGCAAACAATTTTTGTAGAAAGTGATCATTTTTTGAAACTGTTATTTTCTTTGAAATTCTGAACTTTTTTCAAACAATGAACGATTTTAAAAATTCTGAACAAATTTGAAAACCTCTGAACATTTTTTGAACTACTCGAACATTTTATAAGTTCATGAACCAAATTTGAAAAAACAGGAATAGTTTTTAGAAATTCCGAAAAATTCAAAAAATATCATTTTTCAATTCTTGAACATTTTTTCCCATTTGTGAACAAAATTGGAAAAACAGGACCAATTTTTATACTTCTGAACAAATTTTGAAGACATGAAGAAATTTTAAAAATCCTGAACATTCTTTGAAGTTGTGAACAAATTTTGAAAAGGAGGAACATTTTTAAACTTCTGAACAAATATTTGAAAACATGATCATTTTTGAAACATGGAATTTTTTTCTCAGTTTATGAACAAATTTTGAGAAAAGGAACTTTTTAAAATTTCGAGTCCAAACTTTTTCTAAAAAGAAAATAAAACAGAAAAAGAAAAATGAAAAAATATGGAAAAGGAAAAGAAACAAAAACCGAAAAAGGAAAAAAACAACTTGATAAAGAAAAAGCAAGAAAGAAAGAATCAGGAAAAAATATGAAAAAACCACTAGATATCCAGTTTAGGAACTTTCTAGTAGGTTCCCAAAACCAGAATCCTGTAGCACGTTAACGCGACTGAAAATGGGTCAGGCCATATCGTTCGCTCAGACTTTTTTTTTAACATCAGTATAGACACAAGCGCTCATATACATGCGCATACACTCACTCTTATGAACGTACACACGAACACTCTACCCCTATGAGCACCTCCGGAAGACTGAGCCGGCATATCATCTTGAAATTTACGAAGTCACCGTAGGCACCTCATCGTCGACGGGAACGTCTCTTCCCACTAAATGCGCATCGCCGGAAATTCTGAAATAAATCCAGGAATAAATGTGAGCATCAGGATTCGAACCCTGGTGGGCTGGGGATACCATAGTCCCTCTAACCATCCAACCACAGGTTGGTTCGCCCGTTCGCTCGGACTTGTCCCTGTGCATTTCATCGACCGTTTGGCACAGCGAGCGTCATACAGGATATGCCGTAGTAATCAGCGTCAAATAGGAAGTCTCCTATCGTGAAACCCTAATAATCTCGTGGCTTGTCGACCCGATGTTTCCTTTTTTTCCATCAGTTTTCGGAAGGTTCTAGAATCTTCATTGACCGGTTAATTTATCTATGTTTTTTCTTTTGGTTATTTTCTTGTTTGTTTTTCCTTTTTTTTCATTCCATTTTTAGATTGAGCATGTTTTGAAATCAAGTAATGTTTTCTGAACTGCGGGAACATTATTCAAATTCAGAAAGATTTTTGAAAGCCCGAAATACTTTTCGAATTTATGTTTTTTAATTCATGAACATATTTAAAATTCGTTGTATGTTTATAGAAGTCATGAATATTTTTCGAAATTCAGGAGCATTATTTAAATTTCCAAACATATTCACAAAATTTATGAATATTTTTGAAATTATTTTAAATTCCAGAATTTCTTTTAAAATTCAGAAAGTATTTTAATAGAAAACCTCCGAAATTAAAGAAAAATCACCAGTGCCAAGTATGGGCATATGGGCGGCCGGCGCACACGGGCGCTGCGGGTCGTGCGGGGTGAGCGATTGGCGCGTACCCAGCGCGTTAGGCGTCGTGTACCCGGACGTGATTCCCGTAGGTAACCCTAGTAGTGATAATACGAGTAGTTCAAAAGAGAAACCTACGTGATAACGGGAGATGAGACGAAGCGGATACGGAGATCCAGCTTGAGGCCGGTGGATCCAAGCAAGCATTACAAATTAACTACGTACTCCTACGTGCCAAACTAGCAAACCAACCAAACCGGAGGAAAATGACTAGACCCACCAGGTGATCGCGGAGGCCGACGAGCGTAGCAGGTGGGCGCTCACGTGCCTTTTGGGCAGCGCCGGTGTCTAGCTTTTCTGCATATCTGAGACGTTGACGCGAGCTTACCGCCTAACGTCGCATTCGCCCTTGGGGCTCTGCTTTCCTTTCCAACCGTCTTCCTTTTCGTCTTTGCTGCAATCGTGGTTACTGAGTGGTATTGCGGCAATTTTAATGCAGGGGACCAATCGTTTGTGGATACATTGTTGTCGCTCTAATTACATAGTTCATTAATCTATATATCTATCTTCTACGTATATCTAAATAGTGGCTGCGTATTGGCTCAGACCACGTCCCATTAATTCTATCTTCCAAGGAAGATAGTGTGCGTCGTAGTCGAAGATTCTTCTTTGAGACTGCCTGGTTCGAGGCTGAAGGGTTTACACGGTTGGTCTCTGACCGCTGGGCTATGATTGGTAATCAGATCGGGTGCCAACGTGGTCCAGTTGATTTCTGGTCATCCGCGGTTGCGCCCTTGCGGGCCTTCCTCCGGGGCTAGGGGGCTAACCACGGTAGTGTCCAAACGGGAAAGGGAACGACTCATTGAAGAGATCGCGCTCCTTGATGAGCAGGCCGATGCCAGACCGTTTTCAGGAGATGAGTGGGAGCATAGGTACTCCCTTGGAAACCAAGTCTTGGCTATCCTCAGAGCGGAGGAGGAATATTAGCGCCATAGGGGTGGTGTCAAGTGAGTCACGAAAGGCGACACCAATACCGGTTACTTTCATGCCTACGCCAATGGCCGAAAGCGCAAGAGCACCATCTTGAGACTGCAATCTGAGAATGCGATTTTGGTGACCCAAAGTGATATTGTGAAACATATTTACGACTTCTTCATTGAGCTGTTGGGAACATCCGAAGAGAAGCGTCTTAGTCTCCGGGATGACTTGTGGGTGCCTACGGAGCGTGTGTCCCAGCATGAAAAGGATGCCCTCGCATTACCTTTTCTGCCGCAAGAAATTGATAAGGCTCTTGCTGATATGAAGAATGACACAACACCAGGCCCGGACGGCTGGCCGGTCGAGTTCTTCAAAAAGTTCTGGCCTATACTTCGGGAATTATTCTATGCGATAGTAAATGGCTTCGCCCTCGGCACGGTAGACTTAGCTCGCCTCAACTATGGCGCGATATGCCTGATCCCTAAGGTAAAAGGGGCGGATGCAATCAAGTTGTTCCGCCCTATCACAGTCATTAACGTGCCTTTTAAGCTATATGCCAAAGCTTACACAACTAGGTTGGCCCCGGTAGCGCAACGAGTCATACTTAAGAGCCAAACTGCCTTCCTCAAGGGCAAAAATATCCTCGAAGGCCCAATTGCTCTCAGGGAAATTATCCATGAACTGAAACGCACTCGAGGGCGGGGGGTAATCCTTAAGTTAGACTTCGAAAAAGCCTACAACCGCGTAAACTGGGAGTTTGTGCGTGAGGTCCTCCTCAAAAAGGGTTTTGAGGCTGGATTCGTCCATCGGATAATGCAACTGATTTCGGGTGGACACACCGCGGTTATTGTCAATGGTGAAATGGAGAATTTCTTCCGCAATAAGAAAGGGTTACGACAGGGAGACCCCATTTCCCCGCTTGTCTTTAACTTTGTGGCGGATGCCTTGTCGGCTATGATTGCTAAGGCCAGGGCGGCTAGGCATATCAAGGGGCTGGTTTCACACCTCATTCCGGAAGGGGTGACCCACCTTCAATACGCGGATGATACCTTGTTGATGTCCGAACCAGACGACCATAGTATAGCCTCCATCAAACTTCTGCTACTCGTATTCGAGATCCTTTCAGGACTCAAAATAAACTTCCTGAAAAGTGAGGTCATCACCATGGGGATGGACGACCAACAAAGCGCACGAGTAGCTAACCTACTTAATTGTAAGCAAGGGAGCTTTTCAATTAAGTACCTCGGGCTCCCGATCTAGCACCGGAAACTTTCTATCCTCGAGTGGGAGCCTCTTTACGGGAAAGTGGCAAATAGAGTTAGCACGTGGCGTGGGCGATTTATGTCCTCTGCCGCTCGGCTAATTCTAACAAACTCGAGCCTCTCCTCCCTCCCCCTTTTTACTATGGGGATGTTCTTATTAGCAGATGGCGTGCATGCTAGGCTCGACACTCCTCGATCCCAGTTCTTTTGGGAAGGAACCGGCATCAAACGTAAATACCACCTAGTTAAATGGGCGTTCGTATGTAGGTCTAAGAAATTTGGTGGGTTGGGGATCACAAACTCGAAACTTATGAACGTGTCTCTACTCACCAAATGGTGGTGGTGGCTTCACGGCCTCACCGACCAGATCCACGTTTTGGAATGGGATCCAAGCGGTCCGGCCCGCTTTTTCGGTTGGGGCCAAGTTCCGGGTCATCAACGGCCAATCCACGCGGTTTTGGCTAGATTGCTGGCTGGGAACCGCCCCCCTCTGGCACAGCCACCCCAACCTTTACCAGATCGCCACGAATATCAATATCATGGTTGGGGAGGCTCAGATCTCCTCTCCTCCTGCGATTTATTTTTTGCGGGCCCTCACCAACGCCGAACGAGAGTCATGGGATGACTTGGTTCAAAAGATTGGTGGCTATCGACTTGGCGCGGGTGCCGACTCGATAGAGTGGAGTTTGACCGCCTCCAAAAATTTCTCGGTAAAATCTCTCTATAGCAAACTTACTGAGGGGAATACGCTTGACATAGCTAGGGGACTATGGAAGGCTGACTTGCCACTGAAGATAAAAAATTTCATGTGGCAAATGTTCAGAAATAGGCTGCCTACTTCGAACAACTTAGCTAAACGAAATGGACCGGCCGATGGACCGGCCGATGGATCTTGCACTGTTTGTGGCCTGGCAGAAGCCGCTAACCACGTGTTTTTTAGCTGCCATCTCGCCAAGTTTGCGTGGAGTGCGATTAGGGATGCATTCCACTCGAATTGGAATCCCGCTTCGGGAGCTAACTTGCTCACTTTGATCAAAACACAAAAAGGGTTCAGCGCTAGAATCGCTTGGTGATGTGTAGGGGTGCTTTTGTGGTCGCTATGGACGACTCGTAACAAAATTACGACTCAGAAGAAATATCCTAACCACCCTGCTGACGTCATCTTCAAATGCCACTTATTTTTACAGATGTGGATACCGCTGGGGAAGGAGCGCGATGCTGAGCGCATGACGGAGGCTATGACGTGTATCAAGACGACTCAGACTTTGGCAAGACAAGAATCGTCGTGCGGATGAGACGCTTTTGGTTAGCCTTTTGCTGGCGAGGCCTAGTAAGGCTGGTTGATTTCATGGATGTAATATTTGAGCCTGCGTGCTCCTGAACCTTGCGATTGTGTGCTGTTGGCCGAGCGAAACTGCTTACTGTTTTATGTTTCCGTATTTATTTTTCCGTCTTTGAACCTTGTATGAATGGTGCTTTGTGGCTTTATTAATTTAAAGCCGGACGCTTCTAGCGTCTTCGTTTTAAAATGTATATCTAAATAATGTTATTGATCGTACATGCGGCGATTCAAATAGATCAGTTGATCAGTGTGTATGTATGTGTCTTTCCTTTTTAGAGCCATATGCGCGTCTTATCATCTTATTATTATTTGTTTCATTGAGAAGTGTTGAGATGTAGATATAGCTTGAGTATTTCTTGTACAACAAGCCCTCCTCCTTCCATGTATAGTTGAGGATGTGGCTATCCTTTGTAATTATATATACGTGCATATTGCACCCGATCAATATATTGTGAGTTGCAAAACCTTTCACATGGTATCAGACTCCCTTGGATCCTCCCTGCCCTAGCCGCGCCGCCGCCTCTTCCCAAGCCGCCTCCGCTAGCTCCTCTGCTACGCCCGCGCCGCCGAACCTCTCGCTGCCACAGTAGCCCTTCCCGCGCGTCGCCGGCTCTCCTGTTGTCGCCGTAACCACCCGCCCCCTGCCTCGCGATCTCAACCCTCCACCCCATCCCGCTGCCACCTAAACCCTAACCCACGCCGCTACCCGGCCACCCGCTGCCACCACAAACCCTAACCCTACCCCGACCGCACCAGCACCATGTCTGGTTCTGACCTATCCACCGGTCCGCCGCCTCCACCCCTCCGGTCGTCCGCCCGCCGAACCCCTTCGACTCCTCCGCCGGTTCCTCCGCCGCTACTCTTCCCAATCCTGCCTACATCCGTGATGTTCCCATCGAACGTCGCGTTCCGGTCATCCTCTCCCACAAAGAGGCGAATTTTTATGCCTGGAAAACATACTTCAATCTCCTTTTTCGTGAGTATAACCTGCAGGATCACATCGACGGCACCGCCAACCTCTTCGTCCTGAAGGATGATGCGTGCACGATGCCACCATTGTCAGGTGGCTCTTCCTCACCGTGTCTTCGCGACAAGGATGATGCGTGCACGATATGGAACAAGATCATCGGTCTCTTCACCGACAACAAGCTCCAATGGATCGTCTTCCTGTGGCAGGAGTTCTTCGGGTGTCACCAAAACGACTCCTCCGTCGACGACTACTGCATGTGCCTCAAGACCCTCTCCGATGGGCTCAACGATATCGGCTTCAAGGTGGGTGACGAGCTACTCCTCTCCACCCTCACCGCCGGCCTCAATGAGGATCTCGGCAACGCCGCCTCCAACCTCACCCTCATGGAGAACCCTACCTACGAGAGGGCGGTGGCATATCTCCGTCTCGAGGAACGCCGGTTGAAGCATCTTCGCTCCCGTGCCGTTCACACCGCCTTCACCGCCGGCTACTCGCGCAGCAGTCCTGAACCCGTGGGCGCGCCTCCCGGCTTTCCAGCGCCGTTTCAGGTGCCTCGGCCGCCGGCCCCTCCCGCACCGGCTGGTGCCTACGACACCCCGTACCAACCGCGGCCGCCTGGTGCTCCGGCTCTTCCCCAACACCCGCCGCAGCAGCAACAACAGCAGCCGCGCCAGCGGCGCCGTGGCCGCTGCAAAGGCCAGCAGCAATAACAGCCGACGCGCGCCGGGCCACCTCAATAGCAATAGCCGACGCCGCCTTGGGGGGGGGGGGGGGGGGCGACCACAACCCCTAGACAGGGTTCGTGCACGCCTACACCATGCCCGTGCCATGCCCCCTCCCCCCCGCTCCGAGTCTCCTCGTGCCTGGACCCTCCGGTCACCAGGCGTACTTCGCCGGTCAGCAATCAGGGTCGGTTGCCCCGTAGCCCTACTACTCCCCCGCTCCGGTTGGCTATGGCGTGCCAAACCCTAGTGTTGGAGTGACCGGCTACTCGGGCTAACCCTCCACCAGTCTCCTACGACCCGGCCCTACTAGCTGCACTTCATCAACAGCCTCCGACCGGGGCCTATACCGGCGGTGGCAACTGGTTCATGGACATCGGTGCCTCATCACATATGGCCACTTATCCGGGTAACCTCTCTTCCGCATCTCCTATTCACACTTCTTCTCGTATCATTGTCGGTAATGGTACTGGTCTTCCCATCACTCATGTTGGTTCCACTAGTTTTCCTTCCACCTCTCCACCACTTTATCTCAATAATGTTCTTGTGTCTCCTGAACTTATTCAGAACTTAGTCTGTGTTTGTAAACTTTCTCGTGATAACTCTGTAACTATGGAATTTGACGAAGTTGGTTTTTCTGTTAAGGACGCCCTGTGACGCCCCCGATTCAATCGTACACTAATCATGCACGCAAACGTGTACGATCAAGATCAGGGACTCACGGGAAGATATCACAACACAACTCTAAAAACATAAATAAGTCATACAAGCATCATAATACAAGCCAGGGGCCTCAAGGGCTCGAATACAAGTGCTCGATCATAGACGAGTTAGCGGAAGCAACAATATCTGAGTACAGACATAAGTTAAACAAGTTTGCCTTAAGAAGGCTAGCACAAACTGGGATACAGATCGAAAGAGGCGCAGGCCTCCTGCCTGGGATCCTCCTAACTACTCCTGGTCGTCGTCAGCAGGCTGCACGTAGTAGTAGGCACCTCCAGTGTAGTAGTCGTCATCGACGGTGGCGTCTGGCTCCTGGGCTCCAGCATCTGGTTGCGACAACCAGAAAGAAAGGAAAGGGGGAAAAGGGGGGAGAAAGCAACCGTGAGTACTCATCCAAAGTACTCGCAAGCAAGGAGCTACACTACATATGCATGGGTATATGTGTAAAGGGCCATATCAGTGGACTGAACTGCAGAATGCCAGAATAAGAGGGGGATAGCTAATCCTGTCGAAGACTACGCTTCTGGCAGCCTCCATCTTGCAGCATGTAGAAGAGAGTAGATTGAAGTCCTCCAAGTAACATCTCCAAGTAGCATCTCCAAGTAGCATCTCCAGTAGCATCGCATAGCATAATCCTACCCGGCAATCCTCTCCTCGTCGCCCTGTTAGAGAGCGATCACCGAGTTGTATCTGGCACTTGGAAGGGTGTGTTTTATTAAGTATCTGGTTCTAGTTGTCATAAGGTCAAGGTACAACTCCGGGTCGTCCTTTTACCGAGGGACACGGCTATTCGAATAGATAAACTTCCCTGCAGGGGTGCACCACATAACCCAACACGCTCGATCCTATTTGGCCGGACACACTTTCCTGGGTCATGCCCGGCCTCGGAAGATCAACACATCGCAGCCCCACCTAGGCACAACAGAGAGGTCAGCACGCCGGTCTAAACCTAAGCGCGCAGGGGTCTGGGCCCATCGCCCTGAGCACACCTGCACGTTGCGTGGGCGGCCGGAAGCATACCTAGCCTAGTGGCGTTCCAGTCCAATCCGGCGCGCGTCGCTCAGTTGCTGACGTCACGAAGGCTTCGGCTGATACCACGACGCCGGGATACCCATAACTACTCCCGCGTAGATGGTTAGTGCGTATAGACCAAATGGCCAGACTCAGATCAAATACCCAGATCTCGTTAAGCGTGTTATTATGAAGCAACCACGGACGCCGACCAGGGCCAGGCCCACCTCTCGCCTAGGTGGTCTCAACCTGCCCTGTCGCTCCGCCACAAAGATCCACACAGAGGGCCGTCGGGACAAAGGTCCTTTCAGCCCCCAATCCGTGAATCACTCGCGGGTACTCTTCGAGCGGACCCGACTTTAGTCACCATCTGTAGTATGTATGTATGTATAGTATATACCCGTGGTCACCTCCCAAGTGATCACGACCCAATAGTATAGCAAGGCAGACTGACAAGAATGTAGGGCCAATGGTGATAAACTAGCATCCTATACTAAGCATTTAGGATTGCGGGTAAGGTATCAATGACTGTAGTAATAATGACAGGCTATGCAACAGAATAGGAGTAATCGAACAGTAACATGCTACACTACTCTAATGCAAGCAGTATAGAGAAGAATAGGCGATATCTGGTGATCAAGAGGGGGCTTGCCTGGTTGCTCTGGCAAGGAGGGTCGTCAACTCCGTAGTCGAACCGGGGTCGCCGGCAGTCTCGGGGTCTACCAGAAAGAAGTAACGAAGGGGGAACACAATAAATAACAAAGCAATCAAAGCATCACAAAGCATAACATGGCAATACGCGGTGCTAGGTGTGCCCTAACGCGGTAGTAGGTGATACCGATGAAGGGGGGAAACATCCGGGAAAGTATTCCCAGTGTTTCGCGTTTTCGGACAGATGAACCGGAGGGGGAAAGTTGCGTGTTTGCTATGCTAGGGGTGTGTGGCGGACGAACGGGCTGCGTATCCAGATTCGTCTCGTCTTTCTGAGGAACTTTCATGTAGAAAGTATTTTCATCCGAGCTACGGTGTATTTTATATTAATTTTAAAAGATTTAATCATTTTTAGAATTTATTTAATTATTTAATTCTAACATTATCCAGAATAGTGTATGCTGATGTCATCATGACGTCAGCAGTCAACAGGGCGTTTGACTGGGTCAAACTGACGTGAGGGTCCCGCATGTCATTGACCGATTAATTAACGGTTAACTAATCCAGGTTAATTAGTCCTAATCAGTAATTAGGTTAATCTAAACAGAATTAATTAAGTTAATTAGTTAATTAATTAATTAATATTATTGATGTATTTATTATTATTATTTTTCTTAAAAAACGTTTTAGGGGCGGGCCCCACGCGTCATAGGCACAGGGGGCCTTAACGGGTGCTGGGTGGCCCGAACGGGCGCTGCGGGCACCCGACCGCAGGCAGAGGCCATGGCCCGACGTGTCTGGGCGCCGGCGGCCAAGGCACCGACCAAGGGAGGCAGCGGAGGTGGCCGCGGGGCGCGACGATGAGGAGTAGTGCGGGAAGGAGGCCGCGGGTGGTGGCCGGAGTGGGGAGGCTGCCGGAGGGGCGAGTCAGGGCGCCAGGGGCGAGTCAGGGCGCCAGGAGCGCGAGGTCAGCCGGCAAGGCAAGCGCGGTGGTGCGGCGGTCGGCGCGAGGAACGGGACGAGCGGGGGCGGGCAGCTGCAGAAGCAGCAGCCGCAGTGGCTGCAGCAGTATTAGGCAGCCACGGCACGGGCACGCGCGGCCAGGGCGCTGGCGAGTACGGGGCTGTGGGAGCAAAGGTGCGCGCGGGGAACGGCATGGCTGGACGTGGCCGCAATCGACGGCGGCGAGCTCGCGGACAACGCGTGCGGAGAGAGGAGGAGAGGTCGGGCCTCACCGCGATTCGTGGGGTCAAGGGCAGCGGGCTCGAGCTCGAGGAGGAGGACGGGGACGACAGCGGCGTAGGGGAGGCAGTCCGGTGAGGCGGCATCGAAGACGGGAACGGGGAGCACCGGCGACGGAGAGGACCACGGCGATGGCGGGGTGGCGCCGGAGACGACTAGTGGCGTCGGCGCGTCGGGGTCGGGGGCAGCGACCCGTGGGGAGGAGATGAGGAGGCGTCGGTAGTCCGGCGGGGAGGTCCGGTGAGGGGAGAACTCCGGGCGGCGAGGCGCGATCGTCGGTGGGGTCGGGGCACCGTTGCCCCGATCTGGATCGAGCAGAGGGGGCGAGGAGCAAGGGGAGTGGGGGAGGTTGGTCCCGGATCCAGATCGGATCGGGAGAGAGAGTGGCGACGTGGAGGGAAGTGGGGTGTCGGTGGGTTAGGGTTTGGCCTGGGAAGGCCATATAGGGGGTGGGGTGGGCCGGCCTAGTAGGCCGATGGCTGGGCTGAGGCCCAGTAGGTCGGGGGATTATTTCATTTTATATTTCCTATTGTTTTCTATTCTTTTCCCGTTTTAATTTTAGTTCCACGTTATTATAATTTTAGTTAGTAAAATATGACAATAGCTCCTAAAATTACGTTTCAAAATAACCCTCTGCCACAAAAGGTTTTAACCCAAAATAAATAGTTTAGTATTTTATAAAATACCAAAGGCATTTAAATAATGTTTTTGCCTACCGTTTAAATCATTTTAGTGCATTTATACCTTATATAAAGATGTGGATTCTTCATCATAATCACCTATGCACTAACTGGTACAACCCGAACATTTTGGTTTTAATATTTGAAAATTTTGATGTTTGGCTTTATTTCGAATTTGAATTTGTATCGGTTTTGAACTAACGCGAGATTAGCAATAGTAATCGAGGTGACGTGGCATCATTAGCAGCGGTTCACTGTAGCTTAATTATCCGGGCGTCACAATTCTCCTCCACTACAAGAAATCTCGTCCCGAGATTTAAGCGGTGGGGTAAGGGGGGAAGGTGCTGGTAGCGAAAAACCTAACGAGTCTTCTCGGTCTTGGCTGCCCTTTCGAAGAGGTTGATCCCTTTCGTTGACATCTTCATTTCTCTTCTTCAAGTCACCATGATCAAGTCGTCATCCTTTCTTCAGGATCTCCAACGTACTTACGAATAGGTCAGGGGCAGCTCGGTTACGACAGAATGCTTATGAGGGAAAACAATCAGGGGTTAACCCATGAATGAGCACAAGATTATCTCTCGAGTTGAACATATAAAAATACATCGAAAGTAAGGTATGAAGGTACAATAAGAGGTTCCCAGCGGGTAGATAGTTGCTCGAAGTCTGAACTAGAGTGAGAAAGGGGTTCAGAGCGGCAAGAGTAAGTATTGCGTCTGATACCTTAACAGATTACTAGGCATGTGGCCCGTGAATTACATACGAAGTCAAGCTCGAGGAATAACTTTGACAACAGGGTGTGTACAGGAGAGTCAGGTTTCGATCCTAGGGAACTTGTGGGTTATGGGCCCACCATGTGGTTAAATGTAGGAAGGTCGGTGACATCTTGCACGATCATGTAAGCAAGGCATGTCAGAGGATAGTCTGTCATTCATGTCGGCAACAACTTAGGTACCAAGGGCGGGGGACGAAGAGAACCATTTTCCTGCTCGTTGAACGAGGCGGACCAATAGGCAAAGTTCTCGTCCATCAGTGTCTACCGAAATGTCATCAACAGTAGAAACAGGGTCTTACTGACACGGTTGTACACCAAGGTGTTTTACATAAGCAGAAGATTACTACTACTTATATATTATAGATCACAAGAAGGGTTAAGCAAACCAAAGGAAAGGAAAGGCGATTACCAGGTTAAACAGGCAATGGAAAGGAAAATGTGCTTAAACACGTATATCAGGGGTATATCCTTTCCAAAGTCAAGCAAGGGATGATATCCAAGACAGGATATAAAGTCGAAAACCCTTTAGATAATAGGGGAGAAATTTCATGACATTACCTTACTGGGTCATATAAAGACCAGTGTTATAACTCTTGGAAACATGTCCCAACCATCATATCTGACCGAGATTCAGATCTGATCGGTGTCAGGATACCTTAAACTCAGGATGCCTAAGAAGAAGAGGTGCAACACAATTGACGAGACGACATTATATGATTCTCGGGAAATGAACTATGGAACCGAGTTCCGAACAGGGGTTCACCATTAAATCAAGGAGAGGTGAGGAGGTGACTGATTGACTCAGCGACAATCCATCGAGGTTAACAAAAGATGGATTTCCACAATTATGTGAACAAGGAGATAACATTTGTCAGATCAAATGGTAAAATGATGTATGCTCGAGCAAAACATGCACAATTAAACATTGGTTGAAAGGTGCACCCGAAATATGGGCTGGGTTGCACGACCAACATCGGAATGGTGATTCAATAATCAATAGTCTAAGAATGAATGGCCGACCATTAACTTCAAAGCAATAGAGTTGCTAGAAGGGCAGAATCCAAACAACACCGCTCACTTGTTGGTACCCCGATTGGAACAAACACGAGGACCCAAGAAAGAATGGTGATGGTGAGAAGTATCACCATACCAAGAATTCTTAAGCAGTGGTGAAATTCTCACAACATAGATGACATAAGAGATGTTAATGTTCCAAGGTAAGGGAGAACAATTGCTAGATAGCAAGGAACTCAAGGTATAACATCAAACACGAACAAGCTTGTGTTGGTGGGAAGGCAATAAAGTGGTCGATGATAACGCAGATCATCGAGGGCAAGGATAGTATTTCTCATCATGAACTCAATTGATATCCTGGAAGAGCTCATAAGGTTGATGATGATCACGACACAATTGTCGAGAGATTTCACGAAGGTGTAATCGATCGGCGATGACATCAAGTCAAAGGACTAATGAAGCGAAAGGTTATTGGAACCATGAGTACGACACAAACTCAAAATCAAGCTTGCTGTTAAAGGCGAAATGATATGACGAGGAAAATCGACGTAAGCTTAGCTCATCATTGAAAGTGGTGCTCCAAGAATAAGGACCAGGTAGCACAGTTAAAAAGTTGCACAATAAGGATATAGCCGATTAGGCTAGGAATGGCTTGATCGGGTACAAACTCGTACTTAAAGAAGATTACTAAGAGTAGTTGAACCGTAGTGCGGACTCGGTTCAGTTATCGGTGTCTTTGAGTGTTTTAATAACTCAGAGCCCATGAAAAATTGTAATCAGTGAGAATGTGGTACTTGATGAAGAACTCATAAGAAGTTATGCAGTTCTGTGACAATCTCGAGATACCAGGGGGTAATACTCGAAGACGGATCAAAGTAGAGGTTGGACTGGGGTATTGATCCGCAGAAGACAAGTGCTTGAACTTGTCCGAGAAATTGGATCAAGGAAGAACAATATGGTCGGAAACCACGATTGCAAAAGACCAAATCCCAGATATAAGATGAAATTATATCAAGGGGATAATTATTGTTTACGAGAAGCTTACATGACAAGATCTACATCATGTCCATGGGCATGAACACAAAGTTCAAGGTCGACTCCCACTTCTCCAATGCAAAACCCATCATTCACTCCTCATTTTCGATGGAGTTGTAGTGTGGAAATTTTATCTGGTAAATCACCCGGAGAATATGACTCGTGAAAACTTTCGGGTTCACACGGTTTTAGAGAAGGAATAGGTTCAACCCATCGGGGCATCTTAGAAACACATACCACAATCTTTAGGAGTAATTTAACTCAAGCTCGAAGGCAGAGCATGGTCGAGAAAGCAGAGGATACAATTTACCAAAGGCATTATGTATCCGAGAATAGGCTCACAAGGTTATTGAATATGAAGTGCGTTGTCAGATAAAATCCAACAAAGGATCTGGTGGTCCATAAGGGATCTGATGTGAGCATCGGTACTCAACCATAAGGAGAAAGAATGCAAGGAGATCATATGATAGAAACAACTGACTAATTCAAAGCTCAATCGCAAGAATTTATGATTTCCCATTTCAAGGGATCAGAAGAAATTTCTCTGATTAAGGAGGGAATAGTTGAATAGACTTAGGGGTACAACCGACAGCAATTTAATTGGTTGAGAACCAGCTCATGTTCAAACTGACACTGTGCCGGAAGGATGAATTCTAGGATTCGATTGAGGGATGCGAGCATCCTCAACATATTGGTTCAACGGACTTAAAATGATAAAGACAAGGGGTGCCAATAAGGTTACGAGACTTATGGGATTAACCATAATGCAAGCAAGCAAGAACTTCAAGAGCAATAGGATGCTCAGGATTTTTGGAAGATCGAATGGTATTTCGAAGTCTTTTGCGAAACACATGAACAACTGGGAATGAGCGGATACTCGATAAGTGAGAGGAATTATCCGTAGGGGTATTCATGCGGCAAGATCTGTAAGGCAGTAGGCACAAAATATTATCGGGACAATAGAGAGGATTTCAGGGTATCTTGTAATAACAAGACCAACTAGGGATGAATGTAAGAAATGACAACCGCAAGTAGTTATCCATCAGGGTTGACAGTGGAAGGGGAATTGCAAATGCGATGATACAAGTTCTCGGGTTAACAGCGGAGAGTATCTTCAGGATCTTCATGTGCAACAGACGATCATCAGAAATAAGGGGCTCTCCGGGTGAAAATGATAATGAGATCCTAGAGTCAGAGTTAGTAAAATCGTTTAACCCGAATAGAAGAGATGTCAAAGTCCCAGAGTATAGATAGAGGAGTAAAAGATCCTAATACCACCCAATGGAGACGTGGGCCCATGGGCCACACAGCCATGTTAGTAAAAGTTTTGTAAAGTCTAGACTCGACTTCGGCCAAGGAGTGTGGAAGGGGGATTCCTACAGGCAGTCGGCTCTGATACCAACTTGTGACGCCCCCGATTCAATCGTACACTAATCATGCACGCAAACGTGTATGATCAAGATCAGGGACTCATGGGAAGATATCACAACACAACTCTAAAAACATAAATAAGTCATACAAGCATCATAATACAAGCCAGGGGCCTCGAGGGCTCGAATACAAGTGCTCAATGATAGACGAGTCAGCGGAAGCAACAATATCTGAGTACAGACATAAGTTAAACAAGTTTTCCTTAAGAAGGCTAGACAAACAGGGATACAGATCGAAAGAGGCGCATGCCTCCTGCCTGGGATCCTCCTAACTACTCCTGGTCGTCGTCAGCAGGCTGCACATAGTAGTAGGCACCTCCAGTGTAGTAGTCATCATCGACGGTGGCGTCTGGCTCCTGGGCTCCAGCATCTGGTTGCGACAACCAGAAAGAAAGGAAAGGGGGAAAAGGGGGGAGAAAGCAACCGTGAGTACTCATCCAAAGTACTCGCAAGCAAGGAGCTACACTACATATGCATGGGTATATGTGTAAAGGGCCATATCAGTGGACTGAACTGCAGAATGCCAGAATAAGAGGGGGATAGCTAATCCTGTCGAAGACTACGCTTCTGGCAGCCTCCGTCTTGTAGCATGTAGAAGAGAGTAGATTGAAGTCCTCCAAGTAGCATCTCCAAGTAGCATCTCCAAGTAGCATCTCCAGTAGCATCGCATAGCATAATCCTACCCGGCAATCCTCTCCTCGTCGCCCTGTTAGAGAGCGATCACCGGGTTGTATCTGGCACTTGGAAGGGTGTGTTTTATTAAGTATCCGGTTCTAGTTGTCATAAGGTCAAGGTACAACTCCGGGTCGTCCTTTTACCGAGGGACACGGCTATTCGAATAGATAAACTTCCCTGCAGGGGTGCACCACATAACCCAACACGCTCGATCCTATTTGGCCGGACACACTTTCCTGGGTCATGCCCGGCCTCGGAAGATCAACACGTCGCAGCCCCACCTAGGCACAACAGAGAGGTCAGCACGCCGGTCTAAACCTAAGCGCGCAGGGGTCTGGGCCCATCGCCCTGAGCACACCTGCACGTTGCGTGGGCGGCCGGAAGCAGACCTAGCCTAGTGGCGTTCCAGTCCAATCCGGCGCGCGCCGCTCAGTTGCTGATGTCACGAAGGCTTCGGCTGATACCACGACGCCGGGATACCCATAACTACTCCCGCGTAGATGGTTAGTGCGTATAGACCAAATGGCCAGACTTAGATCAAATACCCAGATCTTGTTAAGCGTGTTATTATGAAGCAACCGCGGACGCCGACCAGGGCCAGGCCCACCTCTCGCCTAGGTGGTCTCAACCTGCCCTGTCGCTCTGCCACAAAGATCCACACAGAGGGCCGACGGGACAAAGGTCCTTTCAGCCCCCAATCCGTGAATCACTCGCGGGTACTCTTCGAGCGGACCCGACTTTAGTCACCATCTGTAGTATGTATGTATGTATAGTATATACCCGTGGTCACCTCCCAAGTGATCACGGCCCAATAGTATAGCAAGGCAGACTGACAAGAATGTAGGGCCAATGGTGATAAACTAGCATCCTATACTAAGCATTTAGGATTGCGGGTAAGGTATCAATGACTGTAGCAACAATGACAGGCTATGCAACAGAATAGGAGTAACCGAACAGTAACATGCTACACTACTCTAATGCAAGCAGTATAGAGAAGAATAGGCGATATCTGGTGATCAAGGGGGGGCTTGCCTGGTTGCTCTGGCAAGGAGGGTCCTCAACTCCGTAGTCGAACCGGGGTCGCCGGCAGTCTCGGGGTCTACCGGAAAGAAGTAACGGAGGGGGAACACAATAAATAACAAAGCAATCAAAGCATCACAAAGCATAACATGGCAATACGCGGTGCTAGGTGTGCCCTAACGCGGTAGTAGGTGATACCGATGAAGGGGGGAAACATCCGGGAAAGTATTCCCAGTGTTTCGCGTTTTCGGACAGATGAACCGGAGGGGGAAAGTTGCGTGTTTTCTATGCTAGGGGTGTGTGGCGGACGAACGGGCTGCGTATCCAAATTCGTCTCGTCTTTCTGAGGAACTTTCATGTAGAAAGTATTTTCATCCGAGCTACGGTTTATTTTATATTAATTTTAAAAGATTTAATCATTTTTAGAATTTATTTAATTATTTAATTCTAACATTATCCAGAATAGTGTATGCTGATGTCATCATGACGTCAGCAGTCAACAGGGCATTTGACTGGGTCAAACTGACGTGAGGGTCCCGCATGTCATTGACCGATTAATTAATAGTTAACTAATCCAGGTTAATTAGTCCTAACCAGTAATTAGGTTAATCTAAACATAATTAATTAAGTTAATTAGTTAATTAATTAATTATTATTATTAATGTATTTATTATTATTATTTTTCTTTAAAAAATGTTTTAGGGGCGGGCCCCACGCGTCATAGGCACAGGGGGCCTTAACGGGTGCTGGGTGGCCGGAACGGGCGCTACGGGCACCCGACCGCAGGCAGAGGCCATGGCCTGACGTGTCTGGGCGCCGGCGGCCAAGGCGCCGACCAAGGGAGGCAGCGGAGGTGGCCGCGGGGCGCGGCGATGAGGAGTAGCGCGGGGAGGAGGCCGCGGGTGGTGGCCGGAGTGGGGAGGCTGCCGGAGGGGCGAGTCAGGGCGCCAGGGGCGAGTCAGGGCGCCAGGGGCGAGTCAGGGCGCCAGGGGCGCGAGGTCAGCCGGCAAGGCAAGCGCGGTGGTGCGGCGGTCGGCGCGAGGAACGGGACGAGCGGGGGCGGGCAGCTGCAGAAGCAGCAGCCGCAGTGGCTGCAGCAGTATTAGGCAGCCACGACACGGGCACGCGCGGCCAGGGCGCTGGCGAGTACGGGGCTGCGGGAGCAAAGGTGCGCGCGGGGAACGGCGTGGCTGGACGTGGCTGCAATCGACGGCGGCGAGCTCGCGGACAACGCGTGCGAAGAGAGAAGGAGAGGTCGGGCCTCACCGCGATTCGTGGGGTCAAGGGCAGCGGGCTCGAGCTCGAGGAGGAGGACGGGGACGACGGCGGCGTAGGGGAGGCAGTCCGGTGAGGCGGCATCGACGACGGGAACGGGGAGCGCCGGCGACGAAGAGGACCACGGCGATGGCGGGGTGGCGCCGGAGACGACTAGTGGCGTCCGCGCGTCGGGGTCGGGGGCAGCGACCCGTGGGGAGGAGATGAGGAGGCGTCGGTGGTCCGGCGGGGAGGTCCGGTGAGGGGAGAACTCCGGGCGGCGAGGTGCGGTCGTCGATGGGGTCGGGGTGCCGTTGCCCCGATCTGGATCGAGCAGAGGGGTCGAGGAGCAAGGGGGTGGGGGAGGTTGGTCCCGGATCCAGATCGGATCGGGAGAGGGAGTGGCGACATGGAGGGAAGTGGGGTGTCGGTGGGTTAGGGTTTGGCCTGGGAAGGCCAAATAGGGGGTGGGGTGGGCCGGCCTAGTAGGCCGATGGCTGGGCTGAGGCCCAGTAGGTCGGGGGTTGTTTTATTTTATATTTCCTATTGTTTTCTATTCTTTTCACGTTTTAATTTTAGTTCCACTTTATTATAATTTTAGTTAGTAAAATATGACAATAGCTCCTAAAGTTACGTTTCAAAATAACCCTCTGCCACAAAAGGTTTTAACCCAAAATAAATAGTTTAGTATTTTATAAAATACCAAAGGCATTTAAATAATGTTTTTGGCTACCGTTTAAATCATTTTAGTGCATTTATACCTTATATAAAGATGTGGATTCTTCATCATAATCACCTATGCACTAACTGGTACAACCCGAACATTTTGGTTTTAATATTTGAAAATTTTGATGTTTGGCTTTATTTCGAATTTGAATTTGTATCGGTTTTGAACTAACGCGAGATTAGCAATAGTAATCGAGGTGACGTGGCATCATTAGCAGTGGTTCACTGTAGCTTAATTATCCGGGCGTCACACGCCCTCACCCGGATGGTTCTTCACCGCTGTGACAGCCCCGGCGATATGTACTCTGTCCAGCCTCCATCATCCACACCTGCTGGACCAGTTGCTCTTTCTGCCGGTGTCGATCTTTGGCACGCCCGTCTCGGTCATCCTAGCTCCAGCGCTCTTCGTCAAATAA
The DNA here is from genome assembly GCA_963921465.1 of Triticum timopheevii. Classification (NCBI taxonomy): domain Eukaryota; kingdom Viridiplantae; phylum Streptophyta; class Magnoliopsida; order Poales; family Poaceae; genus Triticum; species Triticum timopheevii. Next base: position 116,705,368 of record OY997270.1, read on the forward strand.
TTAGGGATTTTTCTTTTACATGTAATAAAACGGGTGCTCACTCTTGTCACGCATGCCGTCTGGGCAAACATGTACGCCTTCCCTTTAGCACTTCATCCACAGTTGCGTCGTTACCTTTTGAGTTAATTCATAGTGATGTCTGGACCTCTCCCGTTGCTAGTAATATTGGTTTTTCATATTACCTCGTTATTTTAGATGACTACTCTCACTTTGTGTGGACCTTTCCCTCTGCGTAAGAAGTACGAAGTTGCTGCCACCCTTACCGCCTTCTACTCTTATGTGTCTACACAATTTGGTCGGCCCACTCGCGCATTGCAAACGGATAACGGGAAAGAGTTCGACAACACCACCATCCGCAACCTTCTCTCCACCCATGGCACCATCTTTCGCCTCACATGCCCTTACACGTCACAACAGAACGGTCGGGCTGAACGCATTCTTTGCACTCTGAATGATTGTGCCGTGCCCTCTTATTCCATGCCTACATGCCCTCCCGCTTCTGGCCTGATGCTCTCGCTACTGCCACCATCTTCATTAACCTTCGTCCGTGTCGCACCCGCTGGAACTTTACACCACACCACCTTCTCTTCGGGTCTCCACCCTCATACGACGACCTTCGTATTTTCGGTTGTCTTTGTTACCCGAGTACCGCCGCCACTTCCCCTCATAAACTTATCCCTTGCTCCCTCCTGTGTGTCTTTCTTGGTTACCCGGCTAACACTAAGGGCTACAGGTGCTATGATCCGGTTGCTCACCGTGTCATCACATCAACACATGTTTATTTCGACGAGTTTTGTTTCCCGTTTAAACAGGAACAACAGGTGGCTTCTCCTTCAGCGCCCGACTCTTCTACGCCCGACACCGTCCGCCCTGGCTCTTTGCCGCGGCGTGGTGCGCCCCTCGGCCGTACGGTGTTATGGCTGCTGCCTGCTGCCTTCCCGGCTGCACCCTCTTTGCCAGCCCCGTCGGCGTCTCCACCGGCCTCGCCGGCCCTGACGGCCACTCCGATGTGCACGCCGGCCTCGCCGGCCTCGCCGGTTTCACCGGCTTCGCCGGTTTCACCGGCTTCGCCGGCCTTGCCAGACTGGCCGGACTCACCGGCCTCGGTGGCCCCGTCAGCCTCACCAGCTCCACTGGTCTCGCTGACCCCCGCGGTGGCCTTGCCAGCCTCTGCGGCCACCCAGTCGGCCTCGCCGGCCTCGTCCCCGGCTTCTTCACCGACTACGGCTGCACCTTCGCCGCCTACTGCCCCTCCTGGAGCTGGGTCCATCGGGGCTGTTGTGCCTCCACCACGGCCCCGTCACTCGGTCCCGTATGGGCGTCTTCCGGTCGAGTACCCGATACTCCTCGGAGGAGTACACCTGTGTGGCTTTGACGTCCGCGCCATCACCATCGCCTCTGCCGGCCTCCGCCCGTGCTGTGCTTCGTGACCCCTTGTGGTTTGCAGCCACGAAGGAGGAATTCGACGCCTTGCAGCGCAATCACACTTGGCAGCTTGTCCCACGACCCCTCATGCCAACATTATTATTGGGAAGTGGGTCTTCAAGCACAAGTTCCGTCCCGATGGCACCCTCGACCGCCACAAAGCGCGTTGGGTTGTTCGTGGCTTTCGTCAGCGCGCTGGTGTCGACTTCACCAACACTTTTGCCCTGGTGGTTAAGCCCGGGACGATTCGGACTGTCCTTCAGCTAGCGGTGTCCTGCTCTTGGCCTGTGCATCAGATGGACGTCTCTAATGCTTTCCTTCATGGTCATCTTGAGGAACAGGTGTTCTGTCAGCAGCCCACGGGATTCGCTGGTGAGTCTTCTCCGGATCATGTGTGCTTGCTCTCTCGGTCCTTGTATGGGCTTAAGCAGGCTCCTCGCGCCTGGTACCAGTGCATCGCAGCGTTTCTTCATCAGCTTGGCTTCCGCTCCACTCGCTCCGATGCTTCACTGTTTGTCTACAACCAGGGCGATGCTATTGCTTTCCTGCTGCTCTATGTCGACGACATCATCTTGATAGCATGCTCGACTGCCCTTCTTCGACAGCTCACTAGTTTGCCATTAAGGACTTAGGTCCTCTGCAGTATTTCCTCAGGATCGAGGTTATTCGTCGAGCAGATGGTTTCTTTCTTCATCAGTGGAAGTATGCTCATGAGCTTCTGAATCGTGCTGAGATGCTTAACTGCAAACCGGTTGCCACGCCTGTCGATACGAAGGCCAAGCTCTCTGCCACAGATGGTTCTCCTGCTTCAGATGCTCCGTTCTACAGGTCGATTGTTGGTGCTCTTCAGTACCTCACTCTTACTCGTCCGGAGCTCCAATATGCTGTGCAGCAGGTGTGCCTCCATATGCATGCTCCTCGTGATGCTCACTGGACCGCGGTCAAGCGCATTCTGCGCTATATCCGTGGCACCTTGGACCTTGGGTTGTCACTTCAGGCTTCGTCCTCTCTGGACTTGACGGCTTATTTTGATGCCGATTGGGCCGGCTGCCCCGACACGCGCCGCTCGACCTCCGGCTATTGCGTCTACCTTGGACCATCACTCATCTTCTGGTCGTCCAAGCAGCAGCCCGTTGTCTCCCGCTCCAGTGCTAAAGCGGAGTACCGCGCCGTTGCCAACGTCGTCGCCGAGTGTTCCTAGCTTCGTCGGCTTTTGCATGAGCTCTTGTCTCCGGTTGACAAGGCCACGATTGTTTACTGTGACAACGTTTCTGTGGTCTACCTCTCCGCCAACCCGGTTCATCATCGACGCACCAAGCACATTGAGATTGATATCCACTTTGTTCGGGAGCAGGTAGCTCTTGGTCATGTACGCGTGCTACATGTCCCTACGTCCCAACAATTTGCTGACATCATGACCAAGGGCTTGTCTACCGCGTCCTTCGAGGAGTTCCGATCCAGTCTTTGCGTCGATCATGGTGCCGCTTCGACTGCCGCGCGGGGGGGGGGGGGGGGGGGGGGGTTGTTGAGATGTAGATATTGCATGTGCATTTCTTGTACAACAAGCCCTCCTCCTTTCATGTATAGTTGATGACGTGGCTATCCTTTGTACTTATATAATGCATATTGCACCCGATCAATATATCGTGAGTTGCATAACCTTCCACAAGAAAGCCATCATGTTCTGCAATGCAATTTTAATTCAGGGGACCAATCGTTTGTGGATACATTGTTGTCGCTCTAATTACATGGTTCATTCATTCATATATCTACTATATTCTATGTAGGTAGTGTTATTAATTGTACATGCGGTAATTGGAATAGATCAGTTGATCAGCCACAAAATTCCTACTTCTAAATTTATGATTTTTCAAACTATTTTGTTGAAAAGATGGATGGGCGTAACAAAGCGCCCTTGGATGATCGAGTAATCCCTGGAAAGTCGTATCTCTGGTTCCCCTCTCTCACAACACGCAATTGGCCAAAAATTAACTCAAAAGAAGAGAAGAAAACACGCAGTTGGACACTTTTGTACTAGGGCCCGGCAATTACCTTTGTGTTAGTATCCCAAATGGATTCGGACGGGCGCAAGCCGCAGGCGATATCCGAATCCAACCGAGGGCGCATGGAGTAATAAAAGCACCCGAGGCTGGCGTCCTTGATCACAATTCACAAACAAGCCAGCTCGTTTCAAAGGAAGTACTAGGATGGATCGTCAGTCGGAGTGGATTACCCTGCGGCGCGTGCACGCGTTCCTCAAGTCGAGGGGCTTCAAGGCGACGGCCTACGAGCTGGAGCAGGAGGCGCGGCTCAAGTTCGACTACCCCCGCGTGCGCGGCCTGCTGTCGCGCGGCCGCTGGCGGGCGGTGGACGTCTACGTGTCGTTCCTGGGGGACAGCCTCACGCCTGAGGCGTCCGACACGCTGTTCGTGATAAGGTTCGAGCGCTTCGTCCGCGCGCTCAAGAGGGGCGACAGGGCGTGGGCGGCGCGGTATTACGACCGCAGCGTGAGGCCCGTGCTGGCGAACCACCCTTACAAGACCACGGTGATCACCGACGTCCTCAATGCTCTGCTCGCGAGCGCTAGATCGCTCCGCCGGAACCACCCGGACAACGCCTGGTACAGGGAACGATGCGTTATCAAGTTCATGTGCCGCATCCACTGCAACCCGCAGCTCCACCGTTGCACGGGAAGTTTCCTTCACGACAGATTTACGCGCTACAAGATGAAGGGAGCCCTTGGAGCCCTTGGCTTGCGCCGGCACGCGCGAAGAAGATCCACCGCCAGATAGACAGCACCAGCTCAGAGCATCTCCAGCATCTCCAACAGTGGTTGGCGGCGAAGGCGGCGAAGGCGGTGGCTCGGTGATGCGGCGTAGACCCCTCGTTATAAAAAGGGAATGGAAGTGTTCTTTTATCGCAGAAAATTTATTAGTTAAGGGGTGTACCGAGTGTGTGTTTTGGCGAATTTTTGAGAAATAGAGCTGTAGAGATGCTTTTTTTTTCTTTTTGCATGGTTGCGAAGATGCTTTTATCTGTGTCACCAATCCATACCAATTTAACCGTCACATTTTTCACTAAATAAAGATCGACCAAGGTGTAGTGTTCTGTACGAATATGATCACCCCCTGTATCATAAAGTATTTAGTTTCTCAATTACTTATTGGGGGGGGGGGGGGGGGGGGGGAGGGGGAAGAAAAACATAGTTAGGGACCTTGGCTGCAGTGGCCAACACATGTCGCTCGGAGCTCTCGCGAGTCTAGCCCATCCTCTCACTGCCATTCCTTTCACCTGTGTATACTCACAAACACATTAGTCCCTTCAATTTTTTATCATTAATCTTACAAACTCCTTTAGGGCGCATTAGATACACTTACAATAGATCATCCTATATTAGCATAAGAGTTCACCATGGTAAAGATCGTTAGAGAATGGGGGAATAGGCTCTACGCCGTCCAGGCAGGAGAGGAGAATAAAACCCCGCTGAGATGGAAAATTGAAACCCATGTGTTAGAGAACTCTTGCTTACTTCACCTTTCACAAACTAGCCTGATCATAGGATGCAACACATATATAATAAACAACTTAAAGTGTGATAAGTCCCCACCTCATGCACACCTACTCCATGCCATCTGTTACTATTGCCTTTGGACCCATGTACGATTGATCGATCGATCTGCACATCTTAAGTTCCTTCCTAGAAGATGCCAAAATCGATGGATACGACATATAATTCCAAGAGTAGTAATGAGATTGAACGAAACAGGTACAAACTGTGTATACTCCAAGTTGCTTATCCATAACAACATACACTGGCTTGCGTTGATCGATGCGCAACCTAACTAAAATTTTCCTAATGGACTATGCTTCGTGTCGTAGCGGTTCCTATTTGACACATATTGCGCCAAACAGTCGGCTATTCACATATGGGAGCGAAAAGCAGAGTAGACTAGGTAAAATGATTGTAAAACATCCAAGAATGACAATAAATAGCATGAATACTTCATAAATTATAAATACATTGAAGACATATCAGTTAGCATTTCTTGCTCCGCAAGGAATGTTGCCGTTGTGCTAAATTTCTGACCGTTGGAATCGTGTCGTTCGACCAATGTCTGGTCCGCATGTCCAATTTGGTCATTTTCCATCAAGGAAGGCTGTGACTATAAATAACCACCCCACTCCAACATTGTCCATTGGCCGTTCCACGTAGGATTTCTGAGAAGATTGATTGAGCATCCCCTCTCCGAGAGATTTGAGTTTAAAATCTACTGAGAGAAAAAACAAGAGCCGAAACTTAGAAAGTGGTTGATCATCATAGTAGTTCTATGCTAGGGTTGTTGTACCTATTACTCTTGAGAGTTGCACTCTCTCTAGATGGGTAGGTGTTGGCTTGAGTGACAAAGAGTAATTGTCTTCACCAAGCAAAGTCTTCAGCAACCAAGAGTCGTTGTGGTTCACAAAGAAGTTTGTCGAAAGTTTGGAGATTGCCGACAAGTATCTACCACATGTGAAATCAACTAGAGTTTGATCAGCTCCTAGTTAAAGGAGAATAGGATGGAGACAAGTTTTCTCCTGTGGTCAATCACAAGTCCCTCCAACCAGACGTAGTCCTTTGGCAGAAGGGCGAACTGGTCTACCAAATCTATCTGTCGCCATTGAGCACCACTGGTTCACCTTTCTTTAATACAATTCATTTAGTAGTTTACTTTCATGCTCTGTGTCGATTGCTTCATCTGATCCATTAACACATCTGTTTAGTCTGTGTATTTTCAATGTGTTCCTATTTATCTTTTCGCTCGTATCTCTACTGTCTCGTCTTCCCATGCTACTTCATCTAATAGCTTACAACATCACCATTGTTATAGTTAAGTCTGTGATCTATTATGCTCGAATAATTATATCATCTTTCCTCGAAAGATTCGCTCCTCACTGAAGTGCTCGTTTATTATTCTCTCATCCAAACGTTTTCCGTTGCTGAGTTTGGGTTCAATTCAAATCATTCGCAAGATTTTTTGAATCTCCTATTCACCCCCTCTGGTCGATACACTCTCAGTCCTAACAATTAGTATCAGAGCGGGTTCTTCCTCTCTGTTTATTAAAGGTCTAACAACCTTGGAGTTTTGAGTATGTCGTATGCAGGTAGATCCTCGCGCTCTGATCGATATACTATCGGCCTAACACTATTACTACAGTGCAGCCCAGTCCTCCTAGTGTCTCCTTCCTCATGTTCAGGAAACAGAGAAAACACCGTGTCGGCCATCCACAGTGTTGGGGAACGTAGTAATTTCAAAAATTTCCTACGCACACGCAAGATCATGGTGATGCATAGCAACGAGAGGGGAGAGTGTTGTCTACGTACCCTCGTAGATCGAAGCGGAAGCGTTGACACAACGTAGAGGAAGTAGTCGTACGTCCTCCCGGTCCGACCGATCCAAGCACTGTTACTCCGGCACCTCCGAGTTCTTGACACACGTACAGCTCGATGACGCACCCCGATCTCCGATCCAGCAGAGGCGCGGGGAGGAGTTCCGTCAGCACGACGGCGTGGTGACGATCTTGATGTTCTCCTATCGCAGGGCTTCGCCTAAGCACCTCTACAATATGACCGAGGTGTAATATCGTGGAGGGGGGCACCGCACACGGCTAAGGAACAATCTCAATGATCAACTTGTGTGTCTAGGGTGCCCCCCTACCCCCGTATATAAAGGAGGGAGGGAGGAGAAGGCCGGCCCAAGGGGGAGGCGCGCCCTAGGGGGGCAAACCTACTCCAAGTAGGTTTGGCCCCCCCTTTCCTATTCGGAGTAGGAGAAGGAAGGAAGAGGGGGGAGGAGAGAAGGAAAGGGGGGGGGGCGGCCCCCCTCCCAATTCGGATTGGGCTAGGGGGAGGGGGGGGGGAGCCCCCTCCCTTGCTCCTTCTCCCTCCATCCCACTAAGGCCCAATAAGGCCCATATACTTATCGGGGGGTTCCGGTAACCTCCCGGAGCTCCGGTATATTTCCAATCTCACCCGGAACCTTTCCGGTGTCCAAATATATCCGTCCAATATATCAATCTTTATGTCTCGACCATTTCGAGACTCCTCGTCATGTCCGTGATCACATCCGGGACTCCGAACAACCTTCGGTACATCAAAATACATAAACTCATAATGAAACTGTCATCGAAACCTTAAGCGTGCGGACCCTACGGTTCGAGAACAATGTAGACATGACCGAGACATGTCCCCAGTCAATAACCAATAGCGGGACCTGGATGCCCATATTGGTTCCTACATATTCTACGAAGATCTTTATCGGTCATACCGCACAACAACATACGTTGTTCCCTTTGTCATCGGTATGTTACTTGCCCGAGATTCGATCGTCGGTATCCAATACCTAGTTCAATCTCGTTACCGGCAAGTCTCTTTACTCGTTCCGTAATACATCATCTCACAACTAACTCATTAGTTGAAATGCTTGCAAGGCTTAAGTGATGTGTATTACCGAGAGGGCCCAGAGATACCTCTCCGACATTCGGAGTGACAAATCCTAATCTCGAAATACGCCAACTCAACAAGTACCTTCGGAGACACCTGTAGAGCACCTTTATAATCACCCAGTTACGTTGTGACATTTGGTAGCACACAAAGTGTTCCTCCGGTAGAGTTGCATAATCTTATAGTCATAGGAACATGTATAAGTCATGAAGGAAGCAATAGCAACATACTAAACGATCGGGTGCTAAGCTAACTGAATGGGTCATGTCAATCACATCATTCTCCTAATGATGTGATCCCATTAATCAAATGACAACCCATGTCTATGGCTAGGAAACATAACCATCTTTGATTAACGAGCTAGTCAAGTAGAGGCATACTAGTGACACTCTGTTTGTCTATGTATTCACACATGTATCATGTTTCCGGTTAATACAATTCTAGCATGAATAATAAACAATTATCATGAAATAAGGAAATAAATAATAACTTTATTATTGCCTCTAGGGCATATTTCCTTCAGTCTCCCACTTGCACTAGAGTCAATAATCTAGATCACATCACCATGTGATTAACATCGATAGTTCACATCATCATGTGATTAACACCCATAGTTCACATCTCCATGTGACCAACACCCAAAGGGTTTACTAGATTCAGTAATCTAGTTCTCATCGCTATGTGATTAACACCCAAAGAGTACTAAGGTGAGATCATGTTTTGCTTGTGAGAGAATCTTAGTCAATGGGTCTTTCACATTCAGATCCGTTATGTATTTTGCAATTTTCTATGTCTACAATGCTCTGCACGGAGCTACTCTAGCTAATTGCTCCCGCTTTCAATATGTATCTAGATCGAGACTTAGAGTCATCCAGATCGGTGTCAAAACTTGCATCGACGTAACCCTTTACGACGAACCTTTTGTCACTTCCATAATCGAGAAACATATCCTTATTCCACTAAGGATAATTTTGACCGCTGTCTAGTGATCTACTCCTAGATCACTATTGTACTCCCTTGCCAAACTTAATGTAGGGTATACAATAGATCTGGTACACAGCATGGCATACTTTATAGAACCTATGGCCAAGGCATAGGGAATGACTTTCATTCTTTTTCTATCTTCTGCTGTGGTCGGGTTTTGAGTCTTACTCAATTTCACACCTTGTAACACAGGCAAGAAACTCTTTCTTTGACTGTTCCATTTTGAACTACTTCAAAATCTTGTCAAGGTATGTACTCATTGAAAAAACTTATCAAGCGTCTTGATCTATCTCTATAGATCTTGATGCTCAATATGTAAGCAGCTTCACCAAGGTCTTTCTTTGAAAAAACTCCTTTCAAACACTCCTTTATGCTTTGCAGAATAATTCTACATTATTTCCGATCTACAATATGTCATTCACATATACTTATCAGAAATGCTGTAGTGCTCCCACTCACTTTCTAGTAAATACAGGCTTCACCGCAAGTCTGTATAAAACTATATGCTTTGATTACACTATCAAAACGTTTATTCCAACTCCGAGAGGCTTGCACCAGTCCATAAATGGATCGCTGGAGCTTGCACACTTTGTTAGCTCCCTTTGGATAGATAAAACCTTCTGGTTGCATCATATACAACTATTCCTCCAGAAACCCATTCAGGAATGCAGTTTTTACATCCATTTGCCAGATTTTATAAATTGTGGCGATTGCTAACATGATTCGGACAGACTTAAGCATCGCTACAGTTGAGAAAATCTCATTGTAGTCAACACCTTGAACTTGTCAAAAACCTTTTTGCGACAAGTCGAGCTTTGTAGATAGTAACACTACTATCAACGTCCGTCTTCCTCTTGAAGATCCATTTATACAATATGGCTTGCCGATCATCGGGCAACTCCACCAAAGTCCACACTTTGTTCTCATACATGGATCCCATCTCAGATTTCATGACCTTAAGCCATTTTGCGGAATCTGGGCTCATCATCGCTTCCTCATAGTTCGTAGGTTCATCATGGTCTAGTAACACGACTTCCAAAACAGGATTACCGTACCACTCTGGTGCGGACCGTACTCTGGAAGACCTACGAGGTTCTGTAGTAACTTGATCTGAAGTTTCATGATCATCATCATTAGCTTCCTTACTAATTGGTGTAGAAATCACTGGAACTGATTTCAGTGATGAACAATTTTCCAATTCGGGAGAAGGTACAGTTACCTCATCAAGTTCTACTTTTCTCCCACTCACATCTTTCGAGAGAAACTCCTTCTCTAGAAAGGATCCATTTTTAGCAACGAATATCTTGCCTTCGGATCTGTGATAGAAGGTTTACCCAACAATTTCTTTTGGGTATTCTATGAAGACGCACTTCTCTGATTTGGGTTTGAGCTTATCAGGATGAAATTTTTTCACATAAGCATCATAGCCCCAAACTTTAAGAAACGACAACTTTGGTTTCTTGCTAAACCACAGTTCATATAGTGTCGTCTCAACGGATTTAGATGGTGCCAAATTTAACGTGAATGCAACTGTCTCTAATGCATGATCCCAAAACGATATTGGTAAATCGGTAAGAAACATCATAGATTGCACTATATCCAATAAAGTGCGGTTACGATGTTTGGACACACCATAACGTTGTGGTGTTCCAGGTGGCGTGAGCTGTGAAACTATTCCACATTGTTTTAATTGAAGACCAAACTCGTAACTCAAATATTCGTCTCCGCGATCAGACCGCAGAAACTTTATTTTCTTGCTACGATGATTTTTCCACTTCACTCTGAAATTCTTTGAACCTTTCAACTATTTCAGACTTATGTTTCATCAAGTATATATACTCATATCTGCTTCAAATCAACTGTGAAGGTCAGAAAATAATGATACTTGTCGCGAGCCTTAATATTCATCGGACCACATACATCAGTATGTATGATTTCCAACAAATCTGTTGCTCGCTCCATTGTTCCGGAGAACGGAGTCTTAGTCATCTTGCCCATGAGGCATGGTTCGCAAGCATCAAGTGATTCATGATCAAGTGATTCCAAAATCCCATCAACATGGAGTTTCTTCATGCGCTTTACACTGATATGACCTAAACGGCAGTGCCACAAATAAGTTGCACTATCATTATTAACTTTGCATCTTTTGGTTTCAATATTATGAATATGTGTATCACTACGATCGAGATCCAATGAACCATTTTCATTGGGTGTGTAACCATATAAGGTTTTATTCATGTAAACAGAACAACAGTTTATTCTCTTACTTAAATGAATAACCGTATTGCAATAAACACGATCAAATCATATTCATGCTCAACGCAAACACCAAATAACATTTATTTAGGTTCAACACTAATCCCGAAAGTATGGGGAGTGTGCGATGATGATCATATCAATCTTGAAACTACTTTCAACACAAATCGTCACTTCACCCTTAACTAGTTTCTGTTTATTCTGCAACTCCGTTTCGAGTTACTACTCTTAGCAACTGAACCAGTACCAAATACCGAGGGGTTGCTATAAACAATAGGAAAGCACACATCAAACACCTGTATATCAAATATACCCTTTTTCACTTTGCCATCCTTCTTATCCACCAAATATTTAGGGCATTTCCGCTTCCAGTGACCATTTCCTTTGCAGTATAAGCACTCAGTTTCAGGCTTTGGTTCAGCTTTGGGCTTCTTCGTGGGAGTGACAACTTGCTTGTCAATCTACTTGAAGTTCCCCTTTCTTTCCCTTTGCCCTTTTCTTGAAACTAGTGATCTTATCAACCATCAACACTTGATGCTCTTTCTTGATTTCTACCTTCGTCGATTTCAACATCACGAAGAGCTCGGGAATCATTTTCGTCATCCCTTGCATACTATAGTTCATCACGAAGTTCTACTAACTTAGTGATGGTGACTAGAGAACTCTGTCAATCACTATCTTATCTGGAAGATTAACTCCCACTTGATTCAAGCGATTGTAGTACCCAGACAATCTGAGCACTTGCTCACTAGTTGAGCGATTCTCCTCCATCTTTTAGCTACAGAACTTGTTGGAGACTTCATATCTCTCAACTCGGGTATTTGCTTGTAATATTAACTTCAATTCCTGGAACATCTCATATGGTCCATGACGTTCAAAATGTCTTTGAAGTCCCGATTCTAAGCCGTTAAGCATGGTGCACTAAACTATCAAGTAGTCATCATATTGAGCTAGCCAAATGTTCATAACGTCTGCATCTGCTCTTGGAATAGGTTTGTCACCTAGTGGTGCATCAAGGACATAATTCTTCTGCGCAGCAATGAGGATAAACCTCAGATCTCGGATCCAATCCGCATCATTACTACTAACATTTTTCAACACAGTTTTCTCTAGGAACATATCAAAATAAACATATGAAAGCAACAACGCGAGCTATTGATCAACATAATTTGCAAAATACTACCAGGACTAAGTTCATGATAAATTTAAGTTCAATTAATCATATTACTTAAGAACTCCCACTTAGACAGACATCTCTCTAGTCATCTAAGTGATCACGTGATCCAAATCAACTAAACCATAACCGATCATCATGTGAGATGGAGTAGTTTTCAATGGTGAACATCACTATGTTGATCATATCTACTATATGATTCACGCTCGACCTTTCGGTCTCCATGTTCCGAGGCCATATCTGCATATGCTAGGCTCGTCAAGTTTAACCTGAGTATTCTGCGTGTGCAAAACTGGCTTGCACCCGTTGTAGATGGACGTAGAGCTTATCACACCCGATCATCACGTGGTGTCTGGGCACGACGAACTTTGGCAACGGTGCATACTCAGGGAGAAAAATTCTTGATAATTAGTGAGAGATCATCTTAAAATGCTACCGTCAATCAAAGCAAGAATAAGATGTATAATAGATAAACATCATATGTAATCAAAATATGTGACATGATATGGCCATGATCATCTTGCGCCTTTGATCTCCATCTCTAAAGTACTATCATGATCTCTATCGTCATCGGCACGACACCATGATCTTCATCATCTTGATCTATATCAATGTGTCGTCACATGGTCGTCTCGCCAACTATTGCTCTTGCAACTATTGCTATCGCATAGTGATAAAGTAAAGCAATTATTTGGCACTTGCATCTTTATGCAACAAAGAGACATCCATAGGGCTAGTTGCCGATAACTTCAAGAAAACATGATCATCTCATACAAAAACTTATATCTCATCACGTCTTGACCATATCACATCACAACATGCCCTGCAAAAACAAGTTAGACGTTCTCTACTTTGTTGTTGCAAATTTTACGTGGCTGCTACGGGCTTAGCAAGAACTGTTCTTACCTACGCATCAAAACCACAACAATAGTTTGTCAAGTTGGTGCTGTTTTAACCTTCGCAAGGACCGGGCGTAGCCACACTCGGTTCAACTAAAGTTGGAGAAACTGACACCCGCTAGCCACCTGTGTGCAAAGCACGTCGGTAGAACCAGTCTCGCGTAAGCGTACGCGTAATGTCGGTCCGGGCCGCTTCATCCAACAATACCGCCGAACCAAAGTATGACATGCTGGTAAGCAGTATGACTTATATCGCCCACAACTCACTTGTGTTCTACTCGTGCATATAACATCAAACCATAAAACCTAGGCTCGGATGCCACTATTGGGGAACGTAGTAATTTCAAAAATTTCCTACGCACACGCAAGATCATGGTGATGCATAGCAACAAGAGGGGAGAGTGTTGTCTACGTACCCTCGTAGACCGAAGCGGAAGCGTTGACACAACGTAGAGGAAGTAGTCGTACGTCCTCCCGGTCCGACCGATCCAAGCACCGTTACTCCAGCACCTCCGAGTTCTTGACACGCGTACAGCTCGATGACGCACCCCGATCTCCGATCCAGCAGAGGCGCGGGGAGGAGTTCCGTCAGCACGATGGCGTGGTGACGATCTTGATGTTCTCCTGTCGCAGGGCTTCGCCTAAGCACCGCTACAATATGACCGAGGTGTAATATCGTGGAGGGGGGCACCGCACACGGCTAAGGAACGATCTCAATGATCAACTCGTGTGTCTAGGGTGCCCCCTACCCCCGTATATAAAGGAGGGAGGGAGGAGGAGGCCGGACCAAGGGGGAGGCGCGCCCTAGGGGGGCAAACCTACTCCAAGTAGGTTTGGCCCCCCCTTTCCTATTCGGAGTAGGAGAAGGAAGGAAGAGGGGGAGGAGAGAAGGAAAGGGGGGGCCGGCCCCCCTCCCAATTCGCATTGGGCTTGGGGGGGGGCGCCCTCCCTTGCTCCTTCTCCCTCCATCCCACTAAGGCCCAATAAGGCCCATATACTTACCGGGGGGTTCCAGTAACCTCCCGGAGCTCCGGTATATTTCCAATCTCACCCGGAACCTTTCCGGTGTCCAAATATATCCGTCCAATATATCAATCTTTATGTCTCGACCATTTCGAGACTCCTCGTCATGTCCGTGATCACATCCGGGACTCCGAACAACCTTCGATACATCAAAATACATAAACTCATAATGAAACTGTCATCGAAACCTTAAGCGTGCGGACCCTACGGTTCGAGAACAATGTAGACATGACCGAGACATGTCTCCGGTCAATAACCAATAACGGGACCTGGATGCCCATATTGGTTCCTACATATTCTACGAAGATCTTTATCGGTCATACCGCACAACAACATACGTTGTTCCCTTTGTCATCGGTATGTTACTTGCCCGAGATTCGATCGTCGGTATCCAATACCTAGTTCAATCTCGTTATCGGCAAGTCTCTTTACTCGTTCCGTAATACATCATCTCACAACTAACTCATTAGTTGAAATGCTTGCAAGGCTTAAGTGATGTGTATTACTGAGAGGGCCCAGAGATACCTCTCCGACATTCGGAGTGACAAATCCTAATCTCAAAATACGCCAACTCAGCACGTACCTTCGGAGACACCTGTAGAGCACCTTTATAATCACCCAGTTACGTTGTGACGTTTGGTAGCACACAAAGTGTTCCTCCGGTAAACGGGAGTTGCATAATCTCATAGTCATAGGAACATGTATAAGTCATGAAGGAAGCAATAGCAACATACTAAACGATCGGGTGCTAAGCTAACTGAATGGGTCATGTCAATCACATCATTCTCCTAATGATGTGATCCCATTAATCAAATGACAACCCATGTCTATGGCTAGGAAACATAACCATCTTTGATTAACGAGCTAGTCAAGTAGAGGCATACTAGTGACACTCTGTTTGTCTATGTATTCACACATGTATCATGTTTCCGGTTAATACAATTCTAGCATGAATAATAAACAATTATCATGAAATAAGGAAATAAATAATAACTTTATTATTGCCTCTAGGGAATATTTCCTTCACACAGTGCCATGACGACGTCTGGCAGCTAGAGGAGTCTGAGGAGAGGATAAGGCCACCATGTTGGTGTCCTAGACTAGAGGGTGCTTGCCACTTCGGTCCGTCAGTTACGGGCCAGGCCGAGGAACCGCCGAAGACTGGTGAATGGGCCATGCTAGCCATGGTGCTCGATGTAATCAATATGAAGATCTCTCGGAGGCTTGGCATACACTTCAAGCATATTTGAAAGATTAGCGTGTTTATCCCTAAATTGTAACTAGCCATGTGTAAACCCTAGGTACCCCCAGCATCTATATAACCGGTGGGGTTTAGTCTCTAGAGATACATTCGCAAGATTTAGAGTTTAGAACATCTTCATACCATCTCGAGGTAGATCATCTTGTACCTTGTACCCCATCACAATCAATATATAAGAAGCAAGACATAGGGTTTTACCTCATCAAGAGGGCCCGAACCTAGGGAAAACATCATGTCCCTACTTCCCCTATTACCATCTAGCTCAGATCACCAAGCTTAGGACCCTCTACCCGAGATCTACCGGTTTTAGCACCGACATTTGTGGCCCATGCAGGCCCTGCCAGGTGATCACAAGAGCTCAATGGCGAGTCTTCTGACCGATCATAGCATTGGCTGCGGGGACATCTTCATCCCTGGCTAGCTTTTTGCCTTTAGCAGCATTGTACCACTCGCCGACCCCGTAGGCCATCTTGGCCAAGTGGAGAACCTTCCCCCAGACCAAGATCTGTGATTTAACAATCTGGAATATGTCGTTGTCATGGCAAACTCGTTTTCTCGGGCTGGGTATCAGATCGTCTCTAGGACTCTACGGATGTCATTGCCCACAAGCCAGATTTGATCTTAGAGCAGGCTCATGATGAGATCTATTCCCTGGACCCGGTGTCGTGGTAATCTCACGTCAGATGCCAGGGGTGTTGGGGAACGTAGTAATTTCAAAAATTTCCTACGCACACGCAAGATCATGGTGATGGCATAGCAACGAGAGGGGAGAGTGTTGTCTACGTACCCTCGTAGACCGTTAAGCGGAAGCGTTATGACAACGCGGTTGATGTAGTCGTACGTCTTCATGATCCGACCGATCCAAGCACCGAACGTACGGCACCTCCGAGTTCAGCACACGTTCAACTCGATGACGATCCCCGGACTCCGATCCAGCAGGGTGTCGGGGATGAGTTTCGTCAGCACGACGGCGTGATGACGATGATGATGTTTTATCGATGCAGTGCTTCGCCTAAGCACCGCAACGATATGACCGAGGTGGAATATGGTGGAGGGGGGCACCGCACACGGCTAAGGAACGATCACGAAGATCAACTTGTGTGTCATGGGGTGCCCCCCTGCCCCCGTATATAAAGGAGAAAGGGAGGGGGTGGCCAGCCTAGGAGGGGGCGCACCAAGGATGAGTCCTACTCCCACCGGGAGTAGGATTCCCCCCCTTCCAAGTAGTAGGAGTAGGAGTCAAGGAAAGGGGGAAGAGAAGAGAAGGAAGGAGGGGGCGCAGCCCCTCCCCCTAGTCCAATTCGGACTAGGCATTGGGGGGGCACCCAACCTCTCCTCTCTCTTTCCCCTAAAGCCCAATAAGGCCCATATACTCCCCGGCGAATTCCCGTAACTCTCCGGTACTACGAAAAATACCCGAATCACTCGGAACCTTTCCGAACTCCGAATATAGTCATCCAATATATCGATCTTTACGTCTCGACCATTTCGAGACTCCTCGTCATGTCCCCGATCTCATCCGAGACTCCGAACTCCTTCGGTACATCAAAACTCATAAAATCATAATATAACTGTCATCGTAACGTTAAGCGTGCGGACCCTACGGGTTCGAGAACTATGTAGACATGACCTAGAACTGTTTCCGATCAATAACCAATAGTGGAACCTGGATGTTCATATTGGCTCCTACATATTCTACGAAGATCTTTATCGGTCAAACCGCATAACAACATACGTTGTTCCCTTTGTCATCGGTATGTTACTTGCCCGAGATTCGATCGTCGTTACCTAGTTCAATCTCGTTACCGGCAAGTCTCTTTACTCGTTCCGTAATACTTCATCCCGTAACTAACTCATTAGTTACAATGCTTGCAAGGCTTAAGTGATGTGTATTACCGAGAGGGCCCAGAGATACCTCTCCGACAATCGGAGTGACAAAACCTAATCTCGAAATACGCCAACCCAACATGTACCTTTGGAGACACCTGTAGAGCTCCTTTATAATCACCAAGTTACGTTGTGACGTTTGGTAGCACACAAAGTGTTCCTCCGGTAAATGGGAGTAGCATAATCTCATAGTCATAGGAACATGTATAAGTCATGAAGAAAGCAATAGCAACATACTAAACGATCAAGTGCTAAGCTAACGGAATGGGTCAAGTCAATCACATCATTCTCCTAATGATGTGATCCCGTTAATCAAATGACAACTCTTTTGTCCATGGCTAGGAAACATAACCATCTTTGATAAACGAGCTAGTCAAGTAGAGGCATACTAGTGACACTATGTTTGTCTATGTATTCACACATGTATTATGTTTCCGGTTAATACAATTCTAGCATGAATAATAGACATTTATCAAGATATAAGGAAATAAATAATAACTTTATTATTGCCTCTAGGGCATATTTCCTTCAGTCTCCCACTTGCACTAGAGTCAATAATCTAGTTCACATCGCCATGTGATTTAACACCAATATTCACATCTGTATGTGATTAATACCCATAGTTCACATCATCATGTGATCAACACCCAAAGGGTTTACTAGAGTAAATAATCTAGTTCACATCGCTATGTGATTAACACCCAAAGAGTACTAAGGTATGATCATGTTTTGCTTGTGAGAGAAGTTTAGTCAACGGGTCTGTCACATTCAGAGCCGTATGTATTTTGCAAATATTCTATGTCTACAATGCTCTGCACGAAGCTACTCTAGCTAATTGCTCCTACTTTCAATATGTATCCAGATTAAGACTTAGAGTCATCTGGATTAGTGCCAAAACTTGTATCGACGTAACCCTTTACGACGAACCTTTTTGTCACCTCCATAATCGAGAAACATATCCTTATTCCACTAAGGATAATTTTGACCAATGTCCAGTGATCTACTCCTAGATCCCTATTGTACTCTCTTGCCAAACCATGGCAGAGTATACAATAGGTCTGGTCTATTGCATGCATACTTTTATAGAACCTATGATTGAAACATAGGGAATGACTTTCATTCTCTTTCTATTTTCTGCCGTGGTCGGGATTTGAGTCTTACTCAATTTCACACCTTGTAACACAAGCAAGAAACTCTTTCTTTGACTGTTCCATTTTGAACTACTTCAAAATCTTGTCAAGGTATGTACTCATTGAAAAAACTTATCAAGCCTCTTGATCTATCTCTATAGATCTTGATGCTCAATATGTAAGTAGCTTTACTGAGGTCTTTCTTTTAAAGAACTCCTTTCAAATACTCCTTTATGCTTTCCAGAAAAATTCTACATCCTTTCTGATCAACAATATGTCACTCACATATACTTATCAAAAAGGCTGTAGTGCTCCCACTCACTTTATTGTAAATATAGGCTTCACTGCAAGTCCGTATAAAACTATATGGTTTGATCAACTTATCAAAGCATATATTCCAACTCCGAGATGCTTGCACCAGTCCACAGATGGATTGCTGGAGCTTGCACATTTTGTTAGCACCTTTAGGATTGACAAAACCTTCTGGTTGCATCATATACAACTCTTCTTTAAGAAAACCATTAAGGAATGAAGTTTTGACATCCATTTGCCAAATTTCATAAAATGTGGCAATTGCTAACATGATTCGGACAGACTTTTAAGCATCGATACGAGTGAGAAAATCTCATTGTATTCAACATCTTGAACTTTGTCAAAAACCTTTTTCGACAAGTCTAGCTTTGGAGATAGTAACACTACTATCAGCATCTGTCTTCCTCTTGAAGATCCATTTATTCTTAATGACTCACCGATCATCGGGCAAGTCAATCAAAGTCCACACTTTGTTCTCATACATGGATCCTATCTCAGATTTCATGGCCTCAAGCCATTTCGCTGAATCTGGGCTCATCATCGCTTCCTCATAGTTCGTAGGTTTGTCATGGTCAAGTAACATGATCTCCAGAACAGGATTACCGTACCACTCTGGTGCGTATCTCACTCTGTTTTACCTACGAGGTTCGGTAGTAACTTGATCTGAAGTTACATGATCATCATCACTAGCTTCCTCACTAATTGGTGTAGTAGTCACAGGAACAGATTTCTGTGATGAACTACTTTCCAATAAGGGAGTAGGTACAGTTACCTCATCAAGTTCTACTTTCCTCCCACTCACTTCTTTCGAGAGAAACTCCTTCTCTAGAGAGGATCCATTATTAGCAACGAATGTTTTGCCTTCGGATCTGTGATAGAAGGTGTACCCAACATTTTCCTTTGGGTATTCTATGAAGATGCACTTCTTCGATTTGGGTTTGAGCTTATCAGGTTGAAAACCTTTTTCACATAAGCATCGCAACTCCAAACTTTAAGAAACGGCAGCTTAGGTTTACTGCTAAACCATAGTTCATACGGTGTCGTCTCAACGGATTTAGATGGTGCCCTATTAAAGTGAATGCAGCTATCTCTAATGGATAACCCCAAAACGATAGTGGTAAATCGGTAAGATACATCATAGATCGCACCATATCAAATAGAGTGCGGTTACGACGTTCGGACACACCATAACGTTGTGGTGTTCCAGGTGGCGTGAGCTGTGAAACTATTCCACATTGTTTTAATTGAAGACCAAACTCATAACTCAAATATTCATCTCCACGATCAGATCGCAGAAACTTTATTTTCTTATTACGATGATTTTCCACTTCACTCTGAAATTCTTTGAACCTTTCAACTATTTCAGACTTATGTTTCATCAAGTAGATATACCCATATCTTCTCAAATCATCTGTGAAGGTCAGAAAATAATGATACCCGCCGCGAGCCTCAACACTCATCGGATCGCATACATTAGTATGTATTATTTCCAATAAGTTAATTGCTCGCTCCATTATTCCGGAGAACGGAGTCTTAGTCATCTTGCCCATGAGGCATGGTTCACAAGCATCAAGTGATTCATAATCAAGTGATTCCAAAATCCCATCAGCATGGAGTTTCTTCGTTCGCTTTACACCAATATGACCTAAACGGCAGTGCCACAAATAAGTTGCACTATCATTATTAACTTTGCATCTTTTGGCTTCAATATTATGAATATGTGTATTACTACGATCGAGATCCAACAAACTATTTTCATTGGGTGTATAACCATTGAAGGTCTTATTCATGTAAACAGAATAACAATTATTCTTTAACTTCAAATGAATAACCGTATCGCAATAAACATGATCAAATCATATTCATGCTCAACGCAAATGCTAAATAACATTTATTTAGGTTTAACACTAATCCCAGAAGTATAGGGAGTGTGCGATGATGATCATATTAATCTTGGAACTACTTCCAACACTCATCGTCACTTCCCCTTCAACTAGTCTCTGTTTATTCTGTAACTCCTGTTTCGAGTTACTAATCTTAGCAACCGAACAAGTATCAAATACTCAGGGGCTACTATAAACACTAGTAAGGTACACATCAATAACCTGTATATCAAATATACTGTTGTTGGTCACTTTGCCATCCTTCTTATCCACCAAATATTCAGGGTATTTCTGCTTCCAGTGACCATTTCCTTTGCAGTGTAAGCACTCAGTTTCAGGCTTTGGTCTAGCTTGGAGCTTCTTCACGGGAGTGACAACTTGCTTGTCATTCTACTTGAAGTTTCCTTTTCTTTCCCTTTGCCCTTTTCTTGAAACTAGTGGTCTTGTCAATCATCAACACTTGATGCTCTTTTCTTGATTTCTACCTTCGTCGATTTCAGCATCACGAAGAGCTCGGGAATCATTTTCGTCATCCTTTGCATACTATAGTTCATCACAAAGTTCTACTAACTTGGTGATGGTGACTAGAGAACTTTGTCAATCACTATCTTATCTGGAAGATTAACTCCCACTTAATTCAAGCGATTGTAGTACCCAGACAATCTGAGCACTTGCTCACTAGTTGAGCGATTCTCCTCCATCCTTTAGCTATAGAACTTGTTGGAGACTTCATATCTCTTAACATGGGTATTTGCTTGAAATATTAACTTCAATTCCTGGAACATCTCATATGGTCCATGACGTTCAAAACATCTTTGAAGTCCCGATTCTAAGCCGTTAAGCATGGTGCACTAAACTATCAAGTAGTCATCATATTGAGCTAGCCAAACGTTCATAATGTCTGCATCTGCTTCTGCAATAGGTCTGTCACCTAGCGGTGCATTAAGGACATAATTCTTCTGTGCAGCAATGAGGATAAACCTCAGATCACGGATCCAATCCGCATCATTGCTACTAACATCTTTCAACACAGTTTTCTCTAGGAACATATCAAATAAACATATGAAAGCAACAACGCGAGCTATTGATCTACAACATAATTTGCAAAATACTACTAGGTACTAAGTTCCTGATAAATTTAAGTTCAATTAATCATATTACTTAAGAACTCCCACTTAGACAGACATCTCTCTAGTCATCTAAGTGATCACGTGATCCAAATCAACTAAACCATAACCGATCATCACGTGAGATGGAGTAGCTTTAAATGGTGAACATCACTATGTTGATCATATCTACTATATGATTCACGCTCGACCTTTCGGTCTCTGTGTTCCGAGGCCATATCTGCATATGCTAGGCTCGTCAAGTTTAACCTGAGTATTCTGCGTGTGCAAAACTGGCTTGCACCCGTTGTAGATGGACGTAGAGCTTATCACACCCGATCATCACGTGGTGTCTGGGCACGACGAACTTTGGCAACGGTGCATACTCAGGGAGAACACTTCTTGATAATTAGTGAGAGATCATCTTAAAATGCTACCGTCAATCAAAGCAAGATAAGATGCATAAAAGATAAACATCACATGCAATCAATATAAGTGATATGATATGGCCATCATCATCTTGTGCTTGTGATCTCCATCTCCGAAGCACCGTCGTGATCACCATCGTCACCGGCGCGACACCTTGATCTCCATCGTAGCATCGTTTGTCGTTTACGCCATCTATTGCTTCTACGACTATCGCTACCGCTTAGTGATAAAGTAAAGCAATTTACAAGGCATTTGCATTTCATACAATAAAGCGACAACCATATGGCTCCTGCCAGTTGCCGATAACTTCGGTTACAAAACATGATCATCTCATACAATAAATATAGCATCACGTCTTGACCATATCACATCACAACATGCCCTGCAAAAACAAGTTAGACGTCCTCTACTTTGTTGTTGCAAGTTTTACGTGACTGCTACGGGCTTAGCAAGAACCGTTCTTACCTACGCATCAAAACCACAACGATAGTTCGTCAAGTTAGTGATGTTTTAACCTTCGCAAGGACCGGGCGTAGCCACACTCGGTTCAACTAAAGTTGGAGAAACTGACACCCGCCAGCCACCTGTGTGCAAAGCACGTCGGTAGAACCAGTCTCGCGTAAGCGTACGCGTAATGTCGGTCCGGGCCGCTTCATCCAACAATACCGCCGAACCAAAGTATGACATGCTGGTACGCAGTATGACTTGTATCGCCCACAACTCACTTGTGTTATACTCGTGCATATAACATCTACGCATAAAACCTAGGCTCGGATGCCACTGTTGGGGAACGTAGTAATTTCAAAAATTTCCTACGCACATGCAAGATCATGGTGATGGCATAGCAACGAGAGGGGAGAGTGTTGTCTACGTACCCTCGTAGACCGTTAAGCGGAAGCGTTATGACAACGCGGTTGATGTAGTCGTACGTCTTCATGATCCGACCGATCCAAGCACCGAACGTACGGCACCTCCGAGTTCAGCACACGTTCAGCTCGATGACGATCCCCGGACTCCGATCCAGCAGGGTGTTGGGGATGAGTTCCGTCAGCACGACGGCGTGGTGACGATGATGATGTTTTACCGACGCAGGGCTTCGCCTAAGCACCGCAACGATATGAACGAGGTGGAATATGGTGGAGGGGGGCACCGCACACGGCTAAGGAACGATCACGAAGATCAACTTGTGTGTCATGGGGTGCCCCCCTGCCCCCGTATATAAAGGAGCAAGGGAGGGGGTGGCCGGCCTAGGAGGGGGAGCACCAAGGATGAGTCCTACTCCCACCGGGAGTAGGATTCCCCCCTTCCAAGTAGTAGGAGTAGGAGTCAAGGAAAGGGGGAAGAGAAGAGAAGGAAGGAGGGGGCGCAGCCCCTCCCCCTAGTCCAATTCGGACTAGGCCTTTGGGGGGGTGCCCAACCTCTCCTCTCTCTTTCCCCTAAAGCCCAATAAGGCCCATATACTCCTCGGCGAATTCCCGTAACTCTCCAGTACTCCGAAAAATACCCGAATCACTCGGAACCTTTCCGAACTCCGAATATAGTCGTCCAATATATCGATCTTTACGTCTCGACCATTTCGAGACTCCTCGTCATGTCCCCGATCTCATCCGAGACTCCGAACTCCTTCGGTACATCAAAACTCATAAAATCATAATATAACTGTCATCGTAATGTTAAGCGTGCGGACCCTACGGGTTCCAGAACTATGTAGACATGACCTAGAACTGTTTCCGGTCAATAACCAATAGTGGAACCTGGATGTTCATATTGGCTCCTACATATTCTACGAAGATCTTTATCGGTCAAACCGCATAACAACATACGTTGTTCCCTTTGTCATCGGTATGTTACTTGCTCGAGATTCGATCGTCGGTATCCAATACCTAGTTCAATCTCGTTACTGACAAGTCTCTTTACTCGTTCCGTAATACTTCATCCCATAACTAACTCATTAGTTACAATGCTTGCAAGGCTTAAGTGATGTGTATTACCGAGGGGAAAATTTTGTTTTTGCCACTCTAGATTTTGCCAATTTTCCTTATGCCACTCTAGATTTTGACATTTCACTTTTGCCACCCTTTGTTTTTGACAATTATCACAATTGCCATTTTGTGGCAAAATCAAAATAATTTTATTTCATTTTTGCCACTCTTAGATTTTGATAATTATCACAATTACCACTCTGAAAATTTTGCTTTTGCCACGGGAATGGCAATTGTGATAATTGTCAAAAACTAAGAGTGGCAAAAGTGAAATGTCAAAATCTAGAGTGGCATAAGGAAAATTGCCAAAAACTAGAGTGGCACAAACAAAATTTTCCCATTACCGAGAGGGCCCAGAGATACCTCTCCGATAATCGGAGTGACAAAACCTAATCTCGAAATACGCCAACCCAACATGTACCTTTGGAGACACCTGTAGAGCTCCTTTATAATCACCCAGTTACGTTGTGACGTTTGGTAGCACACAAAGTGTTCCTCCGGTAAACGGGAGTTGCATAATCTCATAGTCATAGGAACATGTATAAGTCATGAAGAAAGCAATAGCAACATACTAAACGATCAAGTGCTAAGCTAACGGAATGGGTCAAGTCAATCACATCATTCTCCTAATGATGTGATCCCATTAATCAAATGACAACTCTTTTGTTCATGGCTAGGAAACATAACCATCTTTGATAAACAAGCTAGTCAAGTAGAGGCATACTAGTGACACTATGTTTGTCTATGTATTCACACATGTATTATGTTTCCGGTTAATACAATTCTAGCATGAATAATAAACATTTATCATGATATAAGGAAATAAATAATAACTTTATTATTGCCTCTAGGGCATATTTCCTTCAAGGGGATGGCTTATCATGGGTGGAGCCATGAGGACGTCATCGGGTTCCGGAAGCGAGAGTGAGCACGATCTTGATAGCACACGAGACATACCCAGGTTCGGGGCTCTCGGAGAGATAACACCCCTAGTTCTGCTATCATGACTATGATCAAGTGTGTATAAGGTTGCTCCTGGAGCTGGATCGCTAGAGGAGGAAGAAGGGTAGAGCTACCTCTCTTCTCCTAGATATGGTGAGTGTGTGAGGAATGAAGGCTCAACCCTTTGGATTAGTGAGCCCGGGGGGGGGGGGGGGGTCTGCTACCTCTTGAGCTTGCGTTGGTTTTTCCCTTGAAGAGGAAAGGGTGATGCAGCAAAGTAGCGTAAGTATTTCCCTCAGTTTTGAGAACCAAGGTATCAATCCAGTAGGAGACAACGCACAAGCCACCGAATACCAGCACAAACAAACACCAACCTTGCACCCAACATGATAAAGGGGTTGTCAATCCCTTCACGGTTATTTGCAACATGAGATCTGATAGAGATGGATAAACGGTAAAGTAATATTTTTGGTATTTTTGGTTTATGGAACAGAAATTAAAAGATTGCAAAAGAAAGTAAATAGGAAACTAGAATTGTAGATCCGAAACTTATATGATGCAAAATAGACCCAGGGGCCATAGGTTTCACTAGAGGCTTCTCTCAAGATAGAAATTATTACGGTGGATGAACAAATTACTGCCGAGCAATTGATAGAAAAGCGCAAAGTTATGACGATATCTAAGGCAATGATCATGAATATAGGCATCACGTCCATGCCAAGTAGACCGAACCGATCCTGCATCTACTACTATTACTCCACACATCGACCACTATCCAACATGCATCCAGAGTATTAAAAGAACGGAGTAACACCTTAAGCAAGATGACATGATGTAGAGGAATTAACTCAAGCAATATGATGAAAACCACATCTTTTTATCCTCGATGGAAACAATACAATACGTGTTGGTTCCCCTTATGTCACAAGGATCGAGCACTGAAAGATTGAACCCAAAGCTAAGCACTTCTCCCATTGCAAGAAAAACCAATATAGTAGGCCAAACCAAATCGATAGTTCGAAGAGACTTGCATAGATATCAAATCATGCATAAAAGAATTCAGAGGATATTGAAATAATATTCATAGATAAGCTGATCATAAATCCACAATTCATCGGATCTTGTCAAACACACCACAAAGGAGTATTACATCGAATAGATCTCCAAGAACATCAAGGAGAGGCAGTGGTGTTGATGTAGAAGCCCTCCGTGATCGAATCCCCCTCCAGCAGGACGCCGGAAAAGGCCCCAAGATGGGATCTTACGGGTACATAAGGTTGCGGCGGTGTAAAAGTGGTTTCATGGCTCCCCTTGAAGTTTTTGGGGTATAAGAGTATATATAGGAGGAAGATCTAGGTCAGGGGGTCACCGAGGGGCCCATAATGTTGGGGGGCGCGCCCTCCACCCTCGTGGCCGCCTTGTGGCTCTTCTGAGTTGCACTCCAAGTCTCCTGGGTGTCTTCTGGTCCAAGAAAAATCATCGTGAAAGTTTTATTCCGTTTGGACTCTGTTTGGTATTCCTTTTCTGCGAAACTCTAAAACAAAGGAAAAAACAGAAACTGACACTGGTCTCTAGGTTAATAGGTTAGTCCCAAAAATCATATAAAATAGCATATTAATGCATATAAAACATCCAAAACAGATAATATAATAGCATGGAACAATAAAAAATTGTAGCTATGTTGGAGACGTATCAAGCATCCCCAAGCTTAACCTCGAGTAGGTAAATGATAAAAACAGAATTTTGATGTGGAATGCTACCTAACATATTTATCCATGTAATTCTCTTTATTGTGGCATGAATGTCCAGATCCGTAAGATTCAAAACAAAAGTTAAATATTGACATAAAAACAATAATACTTCAAGCATACTAACAAAATAATTATGTCAAAATAACATGGCCAAAGAAAGCTTATCCCTACAAAATCATATAGTCTGGCTATGCTCCATCTTCATCACACAAAACATTCAAATCATGCACAACCTCGATGACAAGCCAAGCAATTGTTTCATACTTTTGACATTCTCAAACATTTTCAACTTTCACGCAATACATGAGCGTGAGCCATGGACATAACACTATAGGTGGAATAGACGATGGTTGTGGAGAATACAAAAAGGAGATAGTCTCACATCAACTAGGCGTGTCAACGAGCTATGGAGATGCCCATTAATAGATATCAATGTGAGTGAGTAGTGATTGCCATGCAACGGATGCACTAGAGCTATAAGCTTATGAAAGCTCAAAAAGAAAACTAAGTGGGTGTGCATCCAACTTTCTTGCTCATGAAGACCTAGGGCGTTTGAGGAAGCCCATCATTGGAATATACAAGCCAAGTTCTATAACAAAAAATTCTCACTAGTATATGAAAGTGATGTCATAGAGAACTCTCTATCATGAAGATCATGGTGCTACTTTGAAGCACAAGTGTGGCAAAAAGGATAGTAACATTGTCCCTTCTCTCTTTTTCTCTCATTTTTTCTCTTTTTTTCTTTCTCTTTTTTTCTTTCTCTTTTTTTTCTTTCTCTTTTTTTGGGCCTTCTCTTTTTTTATTTGGCCTTTCTCTCTTTTTTCCTCACATGGGACAATGCTCTAATAATGAAAATCATCACACTTCTATTTACATACAACTCAAAATTACAACTCGAAACTACAACAAAAAATATGACTCTATGTGAATGCCTCCGGCGGTGTACCGGGATGTGCAATGAATCAAAAGCGACATGTATAAAAAATGATGAACGGTGGCTTTGCCACAAATACGATGTCAACTACATGATCATGCAAAGCAATATGACAATGATGAAACTGTCATAATTAACGGAACGATGAAAAGTTGCATGGCAATATATCTCAGAATGGCTATGGAAATGCCATAATAGGTAGGTATGATGGCTGTTTTGAGGAAGGATATGTGGTGGGTTTATGGTACCATTGAAAGTTGCGCGATACTAGAGAGGCTAGCAATGGCGGAAAGGTGAGAGTGCTTATGATCCATGGACTCAACATTAGTCATAAAGAACTCACATACTTATTGCAAAAATCTATTAGTCATCAAAACAAAGTACTACGCGCATGCTCCTATGGGTATAGATTGGTAGGAAAATACCATTGCTCGTCCTCGACCGCCACTCATAAGGAAGACAATCAAAAAACATCTCATGCTCCAACTTCGTTACATAACGGTTCACCATACGTGCATGCTACGGGACTCACAAACCTCAACACAAATATTTCACAAATTCACAACTAATTACTAGCATGACTCTAATATCACCATCTTCATATCTCAAAACAATCATAAGGAATCAAACTTCTCATAGTATTCAATGCACTTTATATGCAATTTTTTATTATATCCCTCTTGGATGCCTATCATATTAGGACTAATTTGTAACAAAAGAAAATTACCATGCTGTTCTAAAGACTCTAAAAATAATATAAGTGAAGTATGAGAGTTCATTAATTTCTATAAAAATAAAATCACCGCCGTGCTCTAAAAGGGTATAAGTGAAGCACTATAGCAAAATTGCCTAACTCAAAAGATATAAGTGAAGCACTCCGTTAGTATAAGAAAATAAATCGCCACTTTTGCTACTGTTATGAACTCATTATTTATTTATATTGGTGTAATATCTACTGTATTCCAACTTTTCGATGGTTCATACCCCCCGATACTAGCCATAAATGCATCAAAATAACCAAACAACACGCGAAAAACAGAATCTGTCAAAAAACAGAACAGTCTGTAGCAATCTGGATATTTGAAATACTTATGTAACTCTAAAAATCCTGAGAAATTAGGAAGTCCTATATAATTTGTCTATTAATCTTCTGCAAAAAGAATCAGCTAAAAATTACTCTTCAGCTAAAAATGATAATTGTTTTTGTGAGTGCAAAAGTTTCTATTTTTCAGCAAGATCAAATTAACTATCACCGTAGGCTATCCCAAAGGTCTTACTTGCCACAAACAGTAATTAGAACAAAAAAACCACATCTAACGAGAGGCTATATGAAAAATTTATTTAAAAAATCACCTAAAAAGCAAGAACAAAAATAAAATTGGGTTGCCTCCCAACAAGCACTATTGTTTAACGCCCCTAGCTAGGCATAAAAACATGAATAGATCTAAGTATTATCACCTTTGGCATGCAATCCATAAGTGGCCCTCATAATAGATTCATAAGGCAAATTAATTTTCTTTGTAGGGAAGTGTTCCATGCCTTTCCTTAATGGAAATAGAAATCTAATGTTCCCTTCTTTCATATCGATAATTGCACCAATCGTTCTAAAAGGTCTACCAAGAATAATAGGACATGTAGGATTGAAATCTATATCAAGAACAATGAAATCAACGGTCACATAATTTCTATTTGCAACAATAAGAACATCATTAATCCTTCCCATAGGTTTCTTAATAGTGGAATCCGCAAGATGCAAATTTAAGGAACAATCATCAAATTCACGAAAACCTAACACATCACATAAAGTTTTCGGAATCGTGGAAACACTAGCACCCAAATCACACAAATCATAACATTCATAATCTTTATATCTTAATCTTAATAGTAGGTTCCCACTCGTCATAAATTTTTCTAGGGATAGGACCTTCCAATTCAAGCTTTTCTT
Organism: Triticum timopheevii; assembly: GCA_963921465.1. Taxonomy (NCBI): domain Eukaryota; kingdom Viridiplantae; phylum Streptophyta; class Magnoliopsida; order Poales; family Poaceae; genus Triticum; species Triticum timopheevii. The sequence continues at coordinate 116,735,172 of OY997270.1, forward strand.
CAAAATATTGCATCATAGCATAAACAATATGTTTAGTAAAAGCTTTGTTTTGATTATAAGCATGAGGAGAATTCAACAAGGATTGCAACAAGGAAATACAATCAATTAAAGAATAATTATCATAATTAAATTCCTTGAAATCCAAAGGAGTGGGTTCATTGCTACTTAAAGTTTTGACCTCTCCAATCCCACTTTTATTAATTTTAGCATCAAGATCTAAAAACTCCGAATCATTGGAACGCCTTCTAACTAAAGTTGATTCATCTCCAATCCCCTATTTATCAAGATTAACATTGGAAAACAAAGATTCAATAAGAGTCACATCAATCACTTTAAGATCTTCATCATTATTTTCACGGAAACTAGAAGAACACGCTTTTATAAACCAATCTTTCTTAGCACTCATCTTAGCGGTTCTTTCTTTGCACTCATCAATGGAAATTCTCATGGCTTTGGGAGACTAACTGATATCATGCTTAGGTGGAATAGATCTATGTTTCAAACAATCAACATCAAGAGAAATTCTATCCACATTCCTAGCCAAATCATCAATCTTAAGCAGTTTTTCTTCAATCAAAGCATTGAAATTCTTTTGCGAACTAATAAATTCTTTAACACTATTCTCAAATTCGGAGGGTATATTATTATAATTTCCATAAGAATTGTTGTAGGAATTACCATAATTATTAGAGGAATTACTAGGAAACGACCTAGGATTAAAATTACTTCTATACGCCTTATTACCAAAATTGTTCCTACCAACAAAATTCACATCCATAGATTCACTATTGTTTTCAATCAAAGTAGATGAAGGCATATAATTAGGATCAATAGGAGCACTCTTATTAGCAAACAATTTGATAAGCGCATCCATCTTTCCACTCAAAACATTAATCTCTTCAATTGCATGCACTTTTTTACTAGTGGAAGATCTTTCGGTATGCCATTGAGAATAATTAACCATAATATTATCTAGGAGTTCAGTAGCTTATCCTAAAGTAATTTCCATAAAAGTGCCTCCCGCGGCCGAATCTAATAGATTTCTAGAAGCAAAGTTCAGTCCGACATAATTTTTTTTGTATAATCATCCATAAATTCAAACCATGAGCAGGGCAATTTCTAATCATCAATTTCATCCTCTCCCAAGATTGTGCAACATGTTCACGATTAAGTTTCTTAAAAATCATAATATTGTTCCTAAGGGAGATGATCTTAGCGGGAGGAAAATACTTGGAAATAAAAGCATCTTTACACTTATTCCATGAATCAATACTATTTTTAGGCAAAGATGAAAACCAAGTTTTAGTGCGATCCCTAAGCGAGAACGGAAATAGCTTAAATTTAACAACATCATTATCCACATCTTTTTTATTTTGCATATCACACAAATCAAGGAAATTATTAAGGTGGGATGCGACATCTTCATTGGGAAGGCCGAAAAATTGATCTTTCATAACAAGATTCAACAAAGCGGTATTAATTTCACAAGATTCCGCATTAGCATCGGGAGCAATCGGAGTACTAATAAAATCATTGTTGTTGGTATTGTAAAAGTCACACAATTTGGTATTATCTTAGGCCATCGTGAGAAAGCAAGCAATCCAACACACGAGCAAACAAAAAGCAGACAAAGAAGACGAACGAAAGAGGGGCGAAGAAAAGGCGAATCTTTTCAAGAATTGTTTTAGAAGTGGGGAAGAGGAAAAAGGGAGGTGAATGGCGAATAATGTAATGCGAGGGATGAGAGTTTATGATGGGTAATTGGTATGTCTTGGCTTGGCGTACATCTCCCCGGCAACAGCGCCAGAAATCCTTCTTGCTTACTCTTGAGCTTGCCTTGGTTTTTCCCTTGAAGAGGAAAGGGTGATGCAGCAAACTAGCGTAAGTATTTCCCTCAGTTTTGGGAACCAAGGTATCAATCCAGTAGGACACAACACACAAGCCACTGAATACCTGCACAAACAAACACCAACCTTGCACCCAACGCGATGAAGGGGTTTTCAATCCCTTCACGGTTATTTGCAACATGAGATCTGATAGAGATGGATAAATGGTAAAGTATTATTTTGGTATTTTTGGTTTATGGAACGGAAAGTAAAAGATTGCAAAAGAAAGTAAATAGGACACTAGAATTGTGGATCAGAAACTTATATGATGAAAATAGACCCGGGGGCCATAGGTTTCACTAGAGGCTTCTCTCAAGATAGAAATTATTACGGTGGGTGAACAAATTACTACAGAGCAATTGATAGAAAAGCGCAAAGTTATGACGATATCTAAGGCAATGATCATGAATATAGGAATCACGTCCGTGTCAAGTAGACCGAAACGATTCTGCATCTACTACTATTACTCCACACATCAACCGACTCCTGCCTACATCTAGAGTATTAAGTTCTTAATAACAGAGTAACGCATTAAGTAAGATGACATGATGTAGTGGGATTAACTCAAGCAATATGATAAAACCCCATCTTGTTATCCTCAATGGAAACAATACAATACGTGCCTTTCTGCCCCTGCTGTCACTCGGAAAGGACACCGCAAGATTGAACCCAAAGCTAAGCACTTCTCCCATTGCAAGAAAAACCAATCTAGTTGGCCAAACCAAATCGATAGTTCAAAGAGACTTGCAAAGATATCAAATCATGCATATAAGAATTCAGAGAAGATTAAACTAATATTCATAGATAAGTTGATCATAAATCCACAATTCATCGAATCTCGGCAAACACACCGCAAAAGAGTATTACATCGAATAGATCTCCAAGAACATCAAGGATAACTTTGTATTGAGAATCAAAGAGAGAGAAGAACCCATCTAGCTACTAGCTATGGACCCGTAGGTCTGTGGTAAACTACTCGCGCTTCATCAAAGAGGCAATGGTGTTGATGTCAAATCCCTCCATGATCGAATCACCCTCCGGCAGGATGCCAGAAAAGGCCCCAAGATGGGATCTTACGGGTACAGAAGGCTTAGACGGTGGGAAAGTGGTTTCGTGGCTCCCCTCGAAGTTTTTGGCGTATAAGAGTATATATAGGAGGAAGATCTAGGTCACGGGGTCACCGAGGGGCCCACAAGGTTGGGGGGCGCACCCTTCCCCCCCTGGGCGCGACCTCCATCCTTGTGGCTGCATCGTGGCTCTTCTGACTTGCACTCCAAGTCTCCTGGGTGTCTTTTGGTCCAAGAAAAATCATCGCGAAAGATTTATTCTGTTTGGTATTCCTTTTCTGCGAAACTCTAAAACAAGGAAAAAACAGAAACTGGCACTAGGCTCTAGCTTAATAGGTTAGTCCCAAAAGTCATATAAAATAGCATATTAATGCATATAAAACATCCAAAACAGATAATATAATAGCATGGAACAATCAAAAATTATAGATACGTTGGAGACGTATCAGGGTCTTATAGGCCGACCCCCAAGGGTACAATGGTAATACTGTTGGGTGTAGGACCTAGACGTCAGTGTCTAGGGTCACCGGGTTCTCTACCGGCTGCTGGGGCCTGCCTCTGGAGGACCCTGTCGGCTGCCGAGAATCCGGCCGACTGGTAGGCCCCGCTATTGGTGTCAAAACCGGCGGATCTCGGGTAGGGGGTCCCGAACTGTGCGTCTAAGGTCGACGGTAACATGAGACGGGGGACACAATGTTTACCCAGGTTCAGGCCCTCTTGATGGAGGTAATACCCTACTTCCTGCTTGATTGATCTTGATGAATATGAGGATTACAAGAGTTGATCTACCACGAGATCGTAATTGCTACACCCTAGATGTCTAGCCTGTATGATTGTGATTGCCTCTACAGACTAAACCCTCCGGTTTATATAGACACCGGAGGGTCCTAGGGTTGTACAAAGTCGGTTTACAGAGGAAGGAATCTTCATATCCGAATGCCAAGCTTGCCTTCCACGTAAAGGAGAGTCCCATCAGGACACGAGAGGAAGTCTTCTGTCTTGTATCTCCATGGCCCATCAGTCCAGCCCATGTCACACAGCCCAGACGCCCGAGGACCCCTTAATCCAGGACTCCCTCAGTAGCCCTAAACCAGGCTTCAATGACGATATGTCCGGCTCGCAGATTGTCTTCGACATTGCAAGGCGGGTTCCTCCTCCGAATACTCCAAAGCAGTCCTCGAACACAGAAAACATGTCTGGCTCTGCAAAACAAGTACCACACACAATTGTAGAGAGTATAATATTTCATGGATCCCTGACTACTTTTGTAGGATACATCACGTCCCTGCCCGGTCATTATTTTGAACCATCTTTTAGCCTCCCGCTCCATGTTTCGAGATGCGGTTTTCATTGGCACGTCTTGTCAAAGCAGAGATCGTGTCCCCTTATTGAGGGATTCTCATCAATACGAGCGTGGGTAATCCAACCGCGCCATCAGCACGACCCTTGGGGAATAGGCGAGTTTTAAGGCGAATGGGGAGGCGCTTGATATTCGCTGCCTTTATAAAGAGATAAGGATTCACCCTTTCACCCACACTTTCTTTCTCTCTGCCGACCCATTCTCGAGCTCCAGTGCCCAAGCTTCCATCCTCTCCGCCTAAAAAAAGCACTCCGACCATGTCCGGATTTGGAGCGCAGGGCAAGTGGATGGCCTCCTCCATCACGGAGAAGGACATCACAAATCTCCGGGAGGCGGGGTACTTGGCCCAGGAAATCACCCACCGGCTTCCGGCCAAGGGGGAGATCGTCCCCACCCCGAAGCCCCGTGAGAGAGTGGTGTTCATTCCCCACTTCGTCCGTGGGTTAGGGTTTCCTCTCCACCCCTTTGTCCGCGGGCTCATGTTCTACTATGGGCTAGATTTCCATGATCTGGCCCCAAACTCCTTCCTCAATATCTCGGCATTCATTATCATGTGCGAGGCCTTCCTCCGCATCCCATCCTACTTCGGATTGTGGCTAAAAACCTTCAATGTGAAGCCGAAGGTGGTGGGTGGCAACACGCAGAGTGTAAAGGCGCTATGGTGAGCAAGAAGTCCAACATCACATGGCCCAAAGGCACCTTTGTGGAGACTGTCAAAGGGTGGCAGCAGCAGTGGTTCTATGTCACAGAGCCCCGCGACACCACCTGGGCCACGGTTCCCGAATTCAAGTCCGAGGCCCCAATGCGGCTTACCTCCTGGCTAGAAAAGGCCTGGACTGGGCGTCGTCGGACGAGGTGTCAGCACTGTAGATGCGCATCAAGAGCATGGTGGACAAGAACATCAAGCTTGTCAATGTGATCCAGGTGATGCTTTTCGCTGGATCCTTCCTTGCCAAAGTCGGACTTGCAATTTGTGTGAGTTTGATCCGGCTAAGCACCAGACCTTGCAGCAGTTCTTCGGCTCCATGCACGAGGGCATTTGGAAGGTGCTTTTTAAGGCCATCGAGACGTGGCCGCAGACAGCCGAGGACCGTGGGTACGACCTGACCAATCCCGCCAGTTCGGTAAGTTTTTCATATTTCAAGGCGTATCCTTCACCTATACATTCAAGGAAGATGTTTGAGCTTCCCTATTTGTCTTTTCAGGGCTGGACAAAGACGGCGGAGCGGATCCAGTGTCCGGCTCTGCTGCCCGAAAACCCAGAAATCCCACTTCTGATGAAGATGCTGGTTCCGGCGCCCTACCAGGCGCCGGAGAAGAAGGCCAAGAAGAAGGCCAAGGAGACCAGAAGTGGCCTTCGCCGTAAAAGCACTTCGGACATGATGTCCGAAGACGCCGAAACCCATTCGTCCCCCACCGAGGATGATGAGGAGCAGGAGGAAAGCAACTCTCCTCCTGAGGGGGGAAGGAAGAAAAGGTCGGCCTCCATGAATCTGGAGGCAGAGGCGCCCAAGAAGGGAAAGGTCTCCTCGCGGACAACTCCACGTTGCACACCGATAGCAGCTCCGAGTGGCACCCCAGGGAGAAGCCCCTGGCCAAATCGTAAGTAGTCAAAGGCACTTATACACACATATATCCAACTTCTTTACTTTGTGGTTTTAATATGTCGAACCATGTGCTGTAGTCCGGCTCACGCCCGCCCCCAACGATCCTCATCTTCGAGGAATTCGCTGGATCCCAAGGTGATGGACAGCGGGTTGCCTCCGCCGGCCTTCTCCCCCAAGACTACGGACAACGCTGAAGTGTTGTCTCGAAGGACCCTCCCAGGTCAGGGGGAGGCACAGGAGGCCATCACGGTGGCGCCAGAGGATGATACCTCGGCCGCCGGACACATGGGGGAGCAAATCCCCCTAGAGATTGGCGATAGGGGCCATATCAATTTGGCCCCCAGCCGAATACTATTCCGGAGGCCCATATGGCTCCGGAATAAGGCAAGCAGCCTCCTTCAAAAGAAGGAGGTGCACCTATTCTGCCGGTGACCTCTGTCCATCCAGAGGCACCAGATACTCTACTGGAAGCGCTGCAAAGTGCTTCCATTTTTGAGGAACACCGTATCCTCATGGGTACGGTGGTTGAAAGGGTTCAGTCCGCTAAGAGTGGACTGACCGAAGCCTGCACCAGCCTTCTAACAGGCTTATAGGTATGCGGCGTAATTATGCAAAAAGAATGTCATAGTATAGACAGTAGCCCCTGAGACTCTGTCCGGTGTTCGAAAAGAAAAGCCGGACAGAGGATCAAATAATTTTCACAGGAGACTAGCCATACATGTCTATGTGAATAAGTAGGCGTCGATGCCACCTGCGACCTCTCATTCTGCCGAAGTCCCCAAACTGAAGCAGAGTCTGGAGCAGGCCGAGAAAGAGCTCGGCCGTGTGAAAAAACAACTAGAGGACCGGCAAGGTATGCAATGGCCTATTCAAATCTAGAAAGATGTGAATTGTTTGTGTTGATCATGTTATCATGATATTTCGTGGGAGCGGCGTCCGAGGTGGAGATCCTCAAGAACGCACTGGTCGAGGCCCAAAAGAGAGCGGCAAAGGAACAAGCCACCTGCGAAAAACATGAGACAAGGGTTGGGGAGGTCCAGCAGGAGCTCCAAGACGCCGTAAAGAAATGCGAGTCCTTGGAGCGCAAGTTCGCGGACCAAGAGTCCGAACTTGCGAAGGCCCACCAAAGCGCACAAGAGGCCCGGGTTGAAGCCTAGGGCACCCTCCTGGAAATCTAGGAGGCCAGGAAAATCACGGCGGGTAAGGCCTTTATTATGCAGAGAAAATTTGTGAAGAAAAAGTACCTCTTACTCACCCGGATTTGGAGTTCTCCAGGAGCGTTTGCGGATCTGCCATGCAGTGTTACTGATGCAGCGGAGTTCTTCTGAGCCGAAGAGGGGAGCTCAACGGAGAAGCTGTTCTGGTCGCAATACCTTGCACCGGAGCATCCGATGCCCTTTAGCGATCAGCTGAAACAGCTGACCGAACTGCATAGGTATCCTCCTTCCGTCTAAGGCCTGCCGAAGCCATACCAAGTAGCTACTTCGGGCTCGTGAAGCGGCTGGTCGATGCCTGCCCTCGGCTTGATGCCATCAAGCGTTCGGTCTACATCAAAGGTGCGCGGATGGCCTTCGCCCGTGTCAAGGTGAAGTGGGCGAAGATGGACACCGTCAAGCTCGTGACCGAGGGACCGCCCGCGGGCAAGGAGCACCGCACGCCCGAGCGGTATTTTGATGATGTCCTGAAGGGATCCCGCATTGTAGAGGGCCAGTGTGCAAAAGACATTATCTTTGTATGAAAACATTCATGTTATCCCGTCCTGTATTATGAAACAAAGCTGATATGTAATATAATGCTTTGTTGTTTGTTTAAAATTTTGCCTCCTGTGCGGCCATTTTACTAAATCTGAGAGTTGGCCAGTCGTCGGCTTCAGCCCCCACGTAGGTAATACGGGGGTGTTCTGTTGAAACCTAAACACTCTTGATCCAAGAGTTTGGTCCTTCAAGCAAGTGTTTAGCACAACGAACCAGGCAATCAGACTATGTGGCTTTATCACCCTCACTTAGCCATAGGAGTTTGACAATAGAAATGTAGGTGCAGCCCCTAGTTACTATTTGTTAAATGGACTAGGGTGCTGTAGACACCTGATCGGGTAGAGGCCGATCCGTCGCATAATGCGGAAAAAATCGCAAGAGATTTTAACCACCGAATAGCTGACTAGCTCTCGCCATATCATGACAGTCAGTTTTCGTCTTTCTCTACTGAGGTGTTTACCCGGATAAACTAGAAACACAATCACAGTAGTTCTCCCTTTACTACCCTAGCCGATAAGATGGAACGTAAGGTAGTAAGCACAGGAGCCGGGCAACCCAACTATTGACCAAAGACATGATTCGGAGCCGATGCATATAATGCTCAATACGGGGTGCCGAACTATACTGTAAAAGTATTCGGACTTTGTTGCCGTAGTATGGAGCGCAATGAAGCCCCTGGTGAATTAAAGCGTACCAAAGTGTATGGGTGCAATCAATAAGAATAGCAAAATAAAATGAAGTAGTAAGCTAGTGCCACATAAGTTGGGCCGCAAACTGTTTCCATTATTATTCGATTAATACGTCAAAGCGTATTTGTACAAATAGTGCGATAAGCAACGAGGCTATTTAACATGCGAGATCAAGGGGGAGCTGCGTGCGGGTCCTGAAAACAGGTAGAGTGATCGTCAAGAAGACCACCTAGAGATCCCCCCACATGTCTATGCTACTTGCCACCTTGGTATATCCATCCTTCGAAAGGATCGATGATCAGGCCGTCGTGAGGGGCCCGCGTAAAAGGAACCTGAAAAAGGATAAAAAAGAAAAGGGAAAGTATGTGTGCCCAGGGAAGGTCGAGCCGTATGATGGACCACAATCGAGTTACGCCTCCATCTATGCCCATGGTATTTTGAGTGCATAGTTATGTACGAGCGGTACGTACGCCGCCATTTGGTCGGGACTGAGACGGAGACCGAATTGCTAGTTGAACTCCTGACGAGCTGGACTGTCAAGCTGCGGAGTAGTCCAGACTCGTTTGATAGTGTCCGGGAGCTTGGCCGTTGAATTAAAGTTCTACTCGATAAGGCCGCTCTGTACTTCCACTGCTAGGGCCACGGTGTGCTCCTCGGTACAGAGGGAGTGTTCTGTGTTTCCATTGACTATTATGACACCGCGTGGTCCGGGCATCTTGAGTTTGGGATAAGCATAGTGTGGCACCGCATTGAATCGAGAAAATGCAGTTCGTCCGAGCAGTGCGTGATAGCCACTGCAAAAGGGGACGATATCGAAGATCAAGTCTTTGCTTTGGAAGTTGTCCTGGGATCCGAAGATGACATGCAATGTGATTGAGCCCATGCAATGGGCCTCTACACCTGGAATTACTCCTTTAAAGGTAGTTTTTGTGGGCTTGATCCTTGATGGATCGATGCCCATCTTGCGGATTGTATCCTGATAGAGCAGGTTGAGGCTGCTGCCACCGTCCATTAGGACTCGCGTGAGGTGGAGTCCATCAATGATTGGATCGAGGACCAGTGCAGCTGAACCACCATGACGGATACTGGTCGGATGGTCCCTGCGATTGAAAGTGATCGGGCAGGACGACCATGGGTTGAATTTTGGGGCGACTGGCTCTATCGTGTAGACGTCCCTGAGCGCGCTCCCTCTTGGGGATATGAGTAACGTATATCATGCTCACCGTTTTGACCTGGGGGGAAACTTCTTCTGTCCCCCTGTGTTCGGCGGATGGGGCTCCTCGTCGTCGTCCTCACTTTGCGACCCCTTCTCCTTGTTCTCGGTATTTAACTTACTGGCTTGTTTAAAGACCCAACAACTTCTGTTGGTATGATTGGCTGGTTTATCGGGGGTGCCGTGGATCTGACATGGACGGTCGAGTATGCGGTCCAAGCTAGATGAGCCCGGATTGTTTCTTTTCAATGGCTTCTTCTGCTGGCCGGACTTGGAGCCATTGAATCCGGCGGTACCGCCGTGTCATCAATATTGTCACCGTTGCTTCGACACTTATGCCTATTGCGTCGAGGCTTGCCGTTGCTATTTCTGGCTTCAAAGGTGCCAGGTTTGCTTGCATTATTATTACTATGGGCTAGCCAACTATCTTCGCCCGCGCAAAAGCGGGTCATAAGTGCCGTGAGGGCTGCCATGGACTTCGGCTTTTCTTGGCCGAGGTGTCGGGCGAGCCATTCGTCGCGGATGCTGTGCTTAAAGGCCGCTAGGGCTTCGGCATCCGGACAGTCGACAATTTGGTTCTTTTTAGTTAGGAACCTAGTCCAGAATTTCCTGGCTGACTCTCCGGGCTGTTGAACTATGTGACTTAAGTCATCGGCATCCGGAGGTCGGACGTATGTACCTTGGAAGTTGTCCCGGAAGGCGTCTTCCAAGTCCTCCCAGCTACCAATAGAGTTTTCTGGCAGGCTATTTAACCAATACCGAGATGGTCCCTTGAGTTTTAGCGGGATCTATTTGATGGCATGAAGATCATCGACGCGGGCCATATGAATATGGAGAAGAAAGTCCTCAATCCATACTGCGGGATCTGTTGTTCCATCATATGATTCGATATTCACAGGTTTAAACCCTTCTGGGAATTCGTGCTCCATTACTTCATCAGTGAAGCAGAGGGGGTGTGTGGTGCTTCTATATCGGGCCATGTCGTGACGTAGCTCGGGTGGAGTTCGTCTGCGGTTTTCGGCCCGGACGTGGTTGTGCTTGTCACGTCCGACTAGGTAGCCGTCGTCACGCACCGAGGCACGCCCCCGCGATCCGTAGATCAACCTGGTCTGACATGCTCTATTTTCCAGGTCCTGCCGCAGGTCATATGTATATCCCCGGGCTGTTGTGTCTCTACCTTTACGACGAGGTAGTATGGGCCGGTGTTCGGCTTGAGTTGCCATTTTGTCCCGGCCACGTGGTGGCCTGTCAGCCGCGTTACGTGCTGATGGTACGGGCTCAAGTGTGTCGACATCGAATTGAGGTAGCAGTTTACGCTTTGGGTAACTTTTGTTTGGGCGCTCGAGGCCGTATTCCTCTGCTGCTAGGACACTAATCCACCTATGGTTGAGTAAATCTTGACCAGCTTGAAGCTGCTGTTGCTTCTTTTTCAGGCTCCTTGCAGTGGCTATTAGCCGGGCTTAAAGCGTTCCTGCTCGAGGGGTTCCTCAGGCGCGATAAAATCTTCATCGCCGAGGCTCACCTCATCCTTGGAGAGTGGAAGATAATTACTATCCTCGGAGTCTTCATTTACGGCCTGTTCATCAGGGCTAACCTACCCATCTTCCCAATCGTCCTGTTCGGAGGTTGGCTCGACAGGGTTTTCTTGGTCTTCGGCATCATCCGGAGTTGTCTCTCATGCCGGTATTGCTATCTCTTCCACGCCGTGATTTAGAGCAGCGCCGTCAGTGCTTTGGTTGTTGATACGTCTCCATCGTATCTACTTTTCCAAACACTTTTGCCCTTGTTTTGGACTCTAACTTGCATGATTTGAATGGAACTAACCCGGACTGACGCTGTTTTCAATAGAATTGCCATGGTGTTATTTTTGTGCAGAAATAAAAGTTCTCGGAATGACCTGAAACTTCACGGAGAATATTTTTGGAATTAATAAAAAATACTGGCGAAAGAATCAAGGCCAGGGGGCCCACACCCTGTCCACGAGGGTAGCGGGTGCGCCTACCCTCTGGGCGCGCCCCTGCCTCGTGGCCCCCCTGGTGCTCCACTGACCTCAACTCCAACTCTATATATTCACGTTCAAGGAGAAAAAAATTAGAGAGAAGGATTCATCGCATTTTACAATATGGAGCCGCCGCCAAGCCCTAATCTCTCTCTGGAGGGCTGATCTGGAGTCCGTTCGGGGCTCTGGAGAGGGGAATCCATCGCCATCGTCATCATCAACCTTCCTCCATCACCAATTTCATGATGCTCACTGTCGTGCGTGAGTAATTTCATCATAGGCTTGCTAGACGGTGATGGGTTGGATGAGATTTACCATGTAATTGAGTTAGTTATGTTAGGGTTTGATCCCTAGTATCCACTATGTTCTGAGATTGATGTTGCTATGACTTTGCTATGCTTAATGCTTGTCACTAGGGCCCGAGTGCCATGATTTCAGATCTGAACCAATTATGTTTTCATGAATATATGTGAGTTCTTGATCCTATCTTGCAAGTCTATAGTCACCTACTATGTGTTATGATCCGGAAACCCCGAAGTGACAATAATCGGGACCACTCCCGGTGATGACCGTAGTTTGAGGAGTTCATGTATTCACTAAGTGTTAATGCTTTGGTCCGGTACTCTATTAAAAGGAGGCCTTAATATCCCTTAGTTTCCAATAGGACCCCGCTGCCACGGGAGGCTAGGACAGAAGATGTCATGCAAGTTCTTTTCCATAAGCACGTATGACTATATTCGAAATACATGCCTACATTACATTGATGAATTGGAGCTAGTTCTGTGTCACCCTATGTTATAACTATTGCATGAGGAATCGCATCCGGCATCATTCTCCATCACTGATCCAATGCCTATGAGCTTTTCACATATTGCTATTTGCTTAGTTACTTTTCCGTTGCCACTGCTATAATTACTACAAAACTGCTACTGCTACTTTTGCCACCGTTACCGTTACTTCCATACTACTTTTCTACTAAATACTTTGCTGCAGATATTAAGTTATCCAGGTGTGGTTGAATTGACAACTCAACTGCTAATACTTGAGAATATTCTTTGGCTCCCCTTTTGTCGAATCAATAAATTTGGGTTGAATACTCTACCCTCGAAAACTGTTGCGTTCCCCTATACTTGTGGGTTACCAAGACTATTTTCTGGCGCCGTTGCCGGGGACCATAGCTCTATTCTTTGAGTCACTTGGGATTTATATCTGCTGGTCATTATGAGGAACTTGAAAGACGAAAGAACTAAGATTTTTCCCTCAACTACGAGGGGAGGTAAGGAACTGCCATCTAGCTCTGCACTTGATTCTCCTTCTGTTTTGAGTAAGCTTGCGACACCTGAACCTGCTTCTGCTGTTAATTCTGATATGTTGCATGTTATTGATGATGCCATTTCTGCTATGCATGATACTCATGATGAAACTACTTCTATGCTTGATACTACCATGCCACTAGGTGAATTTCTTGATGAACAACTTCCTAGGGCTAGAGAGAATGAAATTATTGAAACTGATAATATTGATGAAAGTGATGATGAAGATTCTCCCCCTAGATATGAATTGCCTGTTGTGCCTGAGGGTTATGTTATGGATGAAGAAACTGCTAGAGATTTTCTCGCTTGCAATGATAGATATGATCTTAAGAAATTATTAGCTAAGCTGAAAGAAAAATCTTTGAATTCTAGAATGAAATATGACCCTGCTTTTGCTACTTCACCTATCTGTGTTACTGATAAGGATTATGATTTCTCTGTTGATCCTGATATAATTACTTTGGTTGAATAAGATCCTTTTTATGGCTATGAATCTAAAACTGTTGTGGCACATCTTACTAAATTAAATAATATAGCCACCCTATTCACTAATGATGAGAAAACTTGCTACTACTATATCCTGAAATTATTTCCATTCTCATTAAAGGGTGATGCTAAAACATGGTTTAATTCTCTTGATCCTGGTTGTGTGTGTAGTCCCCAGGATATGATTTATTACTTCTCTGCTAAATATTTCCCCGCTCATAAGAAACAAGCTGCTTTGAGGGAGATATATAACTTTGTGCAAATTGAAGAAGAGAGTCTCCCACAAGCTTGGGGAGGCTTCTCCAATTACTTAATGCTTTGCCTGATCATCCTCTCAAGAAAAATGATATACTTGATATCTTTTATAATGGACTAACCGATGCTTCCAGAGACCACCTGGATAGTTGTGCTGGTTGTGTTTTCAGGCAAAGAACAGTTAATCAAGCTGAATTGCTATTGAATAATATGTTGACTAATGAACATAATTGGACACTTCCTGAACCAACTCCTAAGCCAACTCCGAAGAAAAGGGTATTCTATTTCTTAGTCCTGAAGATATGCAAGAGGCAAAGAAATCTATGAAAGGAAAGGGTATTAAAGCTGAAGATGTTAAGAATTTGCCTCCTATTGAAGAAATACATGGTCTTAATTTGCCGCATGTTGAAGAAATACATGGTCTTGATAACCCGACACAGGTAGTAAGGTAAATTCTCTCTATAGATTTGATGAAGGTGATATTCCTCGTTATAAGTCTGCTAGCCAATGCTTAGATGAGTTTGATAATTTTATTGTTAAACAAGAAAACTTCAATGCTTATGTTGGTAGACAATTGAAACACAATGCTTATATGATTGAACACTTGAGTGATTATATGTATAGAGTTAAAGGTGAAGTTAAACTCATTAGTAAACATGCTTCTATGGTTACCACTCAAGTAGAACAAGTGCTTAAAGCTCAAAATGATTTGCTCAATGAATTAAATAATAAGAAAAATGATAATGCTATTAGAGTTGTGACTAGAGGGGGAAAAATGACTCAGGAACCTTTATATCCCGAGGGCCACCCGAAGAGAATTGAACAAGATTCTTAGATAACTAATGTTGATACACCTAGTCCTTCTAAAAGGAAGGAAAAGAAAAATGATAGGAATTTGCATGCTTCTAGTGAACCTGTTGTAGACACACCTGAGAATCCCAATGATATTTCTATTTCTGATGCTAAAACACAATCAGGTGATGAACATGAACCTAGTGATAATGTTAATAATGATGTTCATGTTGATGCTCAACCTAGCAATAACAATGATGTAGAGATTGAACCTGCTGTTGATCTTGATAACCCACAATCAAAGAATCAACATTATGATAAGAGAGACTTCATTGCTAGGAAGCATGGTAAAGAAAGAGAACCATGGGTTTAGAAACCCATGCCTTTTCCTCCTAAACCATCCAAGAAAAAGGATGATGAGGATTTTGAGCGCTTTGTTGAAATGATTAGACATTCTTTTTGCATATGCGTTTTACTAATATGCTTAAAATGAATCCTTATGCCAAGTACATGAAGGATATTGTTACAAATAAGAGAAAGATACCGGAAGCTGAAATTTCCACCATGCTTGCTAATTGTACCTTTAAGGGTGGAATACCTAAGAAACTAGGAGATCCAGGAGTACCAACTATACCATGCTCCATTAAAAGAAACTATGTTAGAACTGCTTTATGTGATCTTGGAGCCGGTGTTAGTGTTATGCCTCTCTCTTTATATTGTAGACTTGATTTGAATAAGTTGACACCTACTGAAATATCTTTGCAAATGGCTGATAAATCAATTGCTATACCTGTCGGTATTTGTGAGGATATGCTTGTTGTGGTTGCAAATGTTACTATTTTAACGGAGTTTGTTATTCTTGATATTCCCGAGGATGGTAATATGTCGATTATCCTCGGTAGACCCTTTTTGAATACTGCAGGGGCTGTTATTGATTGCAACAAAGGCAATGTCACTTTTCATGTTAATGGTAATGAGCATATGGTACACTTTTCGAGGAAACAACCTCAAGTCCACAGTATCAATTCTATTGGAAAAATTCCATCGATTACTATTGGAGGTTTTGAATTTCCTCTTCCTACTGTCAAGAGGAGATATGATATTCTTATTGTTGGGGATGTGCATATCCCCATTGAGGTAACATAGTGTTATTCGAAATTTCTCCTGTTCCATGTTATTCGGAATGAGTTTGTTAACAAGACTTGATCAACCTTGTTAGTGGATTCATTTTGATGAGCATGAGATGGATGAAGTTAGAAAGCACAACCTTCTGTACCATCCTTTTACTTTCTGTTATTTAGATTAAATAAAGCAAAAATAGTATTGTTTTGTTTGTTTTCTGAACTATCCGTGCAATAAAAAATACCCCAAAAATAAAAGTTCTCCAAATGCCCCGAAAATGAAATATGATTTTTTCTAGAATATTTGAGAATATTTGGCACTCAGAACACATCAGGGGGAGCAAGCACCTGACCACGAGGGTCCAGGGCGCGCCCCTGCCTCGTTGGCCCCTGGTGGCCCCCCTCCACTTATTCCATCCACCACACACTCCTTCTTCCTCCCCCAAAAAAATCACCAACCAGCTCAAGCACGAGTTCTATCTCATCTTGCTGCGATTTTCGATCTCCTTGCTCAAAGCTCCACTCACAAAACTGCTTTGGGGGATTGTTCTTCGGTATGTGACTTTTCCAATGGTCCAATTAGTTTTTGTTCTAGTGCTTTATTCATTGCAAATTTTTGCTGCTTAGGTGACCCTATTCTTGAGCTTGCATGTCAAATTTATATGGTCCCAAGTAGTTCTAATGAATGATATAGTCTCTAGGCACTTGTGGGAGTAGTTCCTATCAATTTTGTTGAGTTTGGTTCACTTTTATTTTAAGTTACTAAAAAATTCAGAAATTTTCAGAAATTGATGAAGAGATTTTTGAGGGGATCCTCGAGCCGAAGCTCGAAGGATAAGCAAAGTGAAGAGGATAAAAGGCCCAAATATAATCTCCCTCGCACCATGGAGGTTCGGCCGTGTGAATGGCCTTGTGATGATTTCTTGAGGGCAGCCGGGATTCATGATGATTTTTATTATTTGGCGGAGAATGCGGGCCTCACCGACTTCCTTCACGACTAGCGTGAATAGTATCTCCTATTCACTAATATACATGTGTGTGTGTGTATATATATACATGATGAGTTTAAGGAGATGTCACTATTTGATTTCTGTCGGGTCTGTAAGATACCCTTTGCGGGCAGCATAGAGGAACCACATCATAATGATGTGGAAGGGTTTATTGATATGATTGCTGTAGGGGAAACGAGGAAAGTTTCCGATGCAAGAATTACTAGCATACACTTTCCTATTCTGCGTTACTTTGCAATATTTGCTAGTAGATATTTAATTGGTCGAGGGAACTGTGGAAACCTTAGTGCCCTGATATTGTTATTTTGTGCCATGCCTTGTTTCGTGATAACACTTTTAGTCTAGGCGCTATTGTTGCCAAGCGGTTAAATCTGAACCGCACGAAGGGTCCCATCTTGGGAGGTATCTTCGCCTCGCGCCTCGCTGCACACTTTAACATACCTATTAGGCATTATGAGAAAGAAGAAAAGTTGCTGGCCCCTGTTTTTCTAGATTATAAGAGTATGGTAGCACAGGATTTTATTGTTAAGAATAAGAAAAATATGCTTAACTATAAGCTGATATTTGATAAAAATTACTTTGAGACTATTACTTTGCCTGCTCCTTCTTTGTTTAACCTATCTTCAGGCAAGTATCTTGTTCTACCGGAGGCTATTCACGCCTACCGGAACCTCACACCAGCTCCAGAGCCAGAGCTGGAACCACAACTTGATCCTCACCGTCAGTCTGTTTACCAGTGGGATCCAGAGGAGATTGCCAACTAGTGGCACCCCGAGGATCCTCCTCAATACAACCCCAGCTACAACTTTGGATATCCGCCAGGCCAGCCATGGCCCTAGACCAACTTAGGCAAAATGCCTAAGATTGGGGGAGTACGTATATCTCACCGACATTACATTCATGTTCACACACTCATTCTAGTTGTCGGTGCTCATACTTTTTCATTGTACTATCCATGCTAGTTTATTTTCCTTTTTATGCTTTCTTCTTGTGTGTTTGATAAACCTTAAGAAAAACAAAATAAAATTAGTTGTAGCTTCTAGCTAGTTTACTTTCTATGCCTGTAGTAGTAATAATTAAAAGAAAACCCAAAAAAGATTTCTCGTTCTTCTTTTGCTTGTTGGGAGCTTTCCCGTGTAAATAGTTTTATTTTATTTCTTTTGTTTGGGGGTCGAGAGGAGAAGACCACAATGAAAATGTTGAGGGGCTCTTATATGCATTATTGTTGATTTAACAGAGAGCCCATGTTACCTTGTCCTCTCCTTTGTATTGAATGCTTGCAGATTCCAGCTTAGTCCAATGCACGTGCACTATTATTATTATCCACACCGTTCAGTCGTGCAAGTCAAAGGCAATAATGACGATATATGATGGATTGATTGAGATGAGAGAAGCTGGTATGAGCTCGACCTCTCTTATTTTTTGTAAATATGATTAGTTCATCGTTCCTGATTCAGCCTATTATGAATGAAACATGTTTGCAATGACAATTAGAGATTATAGTTGCCCATGCCATGCTTAATTTGCTAGGACTTTATAATGGTTTACCTTGCGTGCCAACATGGTATTAAAATGGTTGTGATGTGGTATGATAGGGTGGTATCCTCCTTTGAGTGATTCGAGTGACTTGACTTGGCACATGTTCACACATGTAGTTGAAACAAAATCAATATAGCCTTCATGATATTTATGTTCATGGTGTATTATATTCTACTCATGCTTGCACTCAATGTATATTAATTTTAATGCATGTTCATGACTGTTGTTGCTCTCTAGTTGGTCGCTTCCCAGTCTTTTTCTAGCATTCACTTGTACTAAGCGGGAATACTGCTTGTGCATCCACTTCCTTAAACCCCAAAGTTATTCCATATGAGTCCACCACACCTTCCTATATGCGGTATCTACCTGCCGTTCCAAGTAAATTTGTATGTGCCAAACTCTAAACCTTCAAATGAAGTTCTATTTTGTATGCTCGAATAGCTCATGTATCAACTAGGGCTGTTTGTATCTTCCATACTAGGTGGATTATTCTCAAGAGGAGTGGACTACGCTCCTCACTCACGAGAAAATGGCTGGTCACCAGGAAGCCCAGTCCCATGCTCTAAGCAAATCAAATCGAAATAATTGCAAACAAAACTCCCCCAGGCCTGTTGCTAGTTGGAGGCACTCGTTGTTTCGAGCCAGCCATGGATTGATGCTTGTTGGTGGTGGGGGAGTATAAACTTTACCATTCTGCTTGGGAACCGCCTATGATGTGTGTAGCATGGAAGATATCGAGATCTGTCGGTTGTTATGTTGACAATGAAAGTATGCCGCTCAAAATATTATTTATCTCTATTTCAAAATCGGGCTTTGGCACCTCTACAAATCCCTACTTCCCTCTGCGAAGGGCCTATCTATTTACTTTTATGTTGAGTCATCACCCTCTTATTAAAAAGCACCAGTTAGAGAGCACCGCTGTCATTTGCATCCATTAATATTAATTTATATTGGATATGGCTCGATCTCTTTTACCATGAATTACAATGTTTAGTTAGTCCTTGATCTTCAGAGGTGCTCTGCATTTATGTTTTGCGGTCTCAGAAAGGGCTAGCGAGATACCATCTTGTTATATCATATTGTGATTGTTTTGAGAAAGTGTTGTCATCCGAGATTTATTATTATTGCTCGCTAGTTGATTATGCCATTGATATGAGTAAACATGAGACCTAAATGTTATTGTGAATATGGTTAGTTCATAATCTTTTCTGAAAACTTGAATCCTGGCTTTACATATTTACAACAACAAGAGCAAACATAGTTTGTAAAAGTTTTTCTTTATCACTTTCAGTTTGTCAACTGAATTGCTTGAGGACAAGCAAAGGTTTAAGCTTGGGGGATTTGATACGTCTCCCTCGTATCTACTTTTCCAAACACTTTTGCCCTTGTTTTGGACTCTAACTTGCATGATTTGAATGGAACTAACCCGGACTGACGCTGTTTTCAGCAGAATTGCCATGGTGTTATTTTTGTGCAGAAATAAAAGTTCTAGGAATGACCTGAAACTTCACGGAGATTATTTTTGGAATTAATAAAAAATACTAGCGAAAGAATCAAGGACAGGGGGCCCACACCCTGTCCACGAGGGTGGGGGGCGCGCCTACCCCCCTGGGTGCACCCCCTGCCTCGTGGCCCCCCTGGTGCTCCACCGATCTCAACTCCAACTCTATATATTCACGTTCGGGGAGAAAAAATCAAAGAGAAGGATTCATCGCGTTTTATGATACGGAGCCGCCGCCAAGCCCTAATCTCTCTCGGGAGGACTGATCTGGAGTCCGTTCAGGGCTTCGTACAGGTGAATCCGTTGCCATCGTCATCATCAACCTCCTCCATCACCAATTTCATGATGCTCACTCATACGTCTCCAACGTATCTATAATTTTTGATTGTTGCATGCTATTATATTATCCATCTGGGATGTTTTATATGCATTTATATGCAATTTTTTATGATTTTTGGGACTAACCTATTAACCTAGAGCCCAGTGCCACTTTCCGTTTTTTCCTTGTTTTTGAGTTTTACAGAAAAGGAATACCAAATGGAGTCCAATTGACGTGCCAATTTTTGACGATTTTTATGGACCAAAAGAAGACCTTGGAGTAAAAGAGTTGGGCCAGAAGAGTCCCCAGCCGTCCACGAGAGTGGGGGGCACGCCCACCCCCCGGGCGCGTGGGCCTACCTCGTGACGACTCGGGCACCTTCTTGATGTGAGACCTACGCCAAAAATTCCTGTAAATACCAAAAACATCCAGAAGCACAATAGATCGGGAGTTCTGCCGCCGCAAGCCTCTGTAGCCACCAAAAACCAATCGAGATCCTATTCCGGCACCCTGCCAGAGGGGGGATCCCTCACTGGTGGCCATCTTCATCATCCCGGCACTCTCCATGACGAGGAGGGAGTAGTTCACCCTCGGGGGTTAGGGTATGTACCAGTAGCTATGTGTTTGATCTCTCTCTCTCTCTCGCGTTATTGAGGTGGTACGATCTTGATGTATCGCGAGCTTTGCTATTATAGTTGGATCTTATGATGTTTCTCCCCCTCTACTCTCTTGTAATGGATTGAGTTTTCCCTTTGAAGTTATCTTATCGGATTGAGTCTTTAAGGATTTGAGAACACTTTATGTATGTCTTGCATGTGCTTATCTGTGGTGACAATGGGATATCACGTGATCCACTTGATGTATGTTTTGGTGATCAACTTGCGAGTTCCGTGACCTCGTGAACTTATGCATAGGGGTTGGCACACGTCTTCGTCTTGACTCTTCGGTAGAAACTTAGGGGCACTCTTTGAAGTACTTTGTGTTGGTTGAATAGATGAATCTGAGATTGTGTGATGCATATCGTATAATCATGCCCACGAATACTTGAGGTGACATTGGAGTATCTAGGTGACATTAGGGTTTTGGTTGATTTGTGTCTTAAGGTGTTATTCTAGTA
Organism: Triticum timopheevii; assembly: GCA_963921465.1. Lineage (NCBI taxonomy): Eukaryota > Viridiplantae > Streptophyta > Magnoliopsida > Poales > Poaceae > Triticum > Triticum timopheevii. The sequence continues at coordinate 116,756,200 of OY997270.1, forward strand.
TGAACTCTATGATAGATTGAACGGAAAGAATAGCTTCGTGTTATTTTACTATGGACTCTTGAATAGATCGAGCAGAAAGGATAACTTTGAGGTGGTTTCGTACCCTACCATAATCTCTTTGTTTGTTCTCCGCTATTAGTGACTTTGGAGTGACTCTTTGTTGCATGCTGAGGGATAGTTATATGATCCAATTATGTTATTATTATTGAGAGAACTTGCACTAGTGAAAGTATGAACCCTAGGCCTTGTTTCCTAGCATTGCAATACCGTTTACGCTCACTTTTATCATTAGTTACCTTGCTGTTTTTATACTTTCAGATTACAAATACTCATATCTACCATCCATATTTCACTTGTATCACCATCTCTTCGCCGAAATAGTGCACCTATACAATTTACCATTGTATTGGATGTGTTGGGGACACAAGAGACTCTTTGTTATTTGGTTGCAGGGTTGTTTGAGAGAGACCATCTTCATCCTACGCCTCCCACGCATTGATAAACCTTAGGTCATCCACTTGAGGGAAATTTGCTACTGTCCTACAAACCTCTGCACTTGGAGGCCCAACAACGTCTACAAGAAGAAGGTTGTGTAGTAGACATCAAGATCTTCTGGAGCCATTGCCGGGGAGGTGAGTGCTTGAAGGTATATCTTTAGATCTTGCAATTGAACCTTTTAGTTTCTTGTTTTATCACTAGTGTAGTCTATAAAAGAAAACTACAAAAAATGGAATTAAGTTTGCCTCATACCCTTCATCTTTTTAATATCTTTCGTGAGAATGATGGAAAGGAAAATTGTGCTCAAGTGCTAGAAGAAGAAGTCTATAAAATGTTTGGCACTAAATCTTTGAATGATGAGCATGATTGCAATGTTGTTAGTATGAACTCTTTGAATATCCATAGTACTAATGAATATTGCACTAGTCATGATGAAAATGTCTCTTGTAAGCATGCCAATTTTTGTGGAATAAATAGAGCTTGCAAGTACACACCAAATAGGGAAGATAGATTTTGCAAGAGGCATAAGTATTTGGAAACTAAATGGTTGCAAGAAAGGCTAGATGATTGTGCTGAAAGATTCAATATTTATCGCCATCCTTGTGAACTTTGCAATGAACATGGTCATTTAAAGCTCCAATGCTATTTGTTTCGTGATCAAATCGTGTCCAAAAATTGTGATAACTTGATTACCCTTGAGCATCATAAAGATCTTAGTCTTCTTTTGGGGTATGAAGAAATGAAACGTATAACTGAGGGTATTCCAAAATTTAATCTTGATAGATTTCTTGATTTTGATCTAGAAGAAATTTTTATGTATTGTACAGTAAATTGCATTGAAAATCCTTATATTGCCAATTACATAAAGACAAGAAAACAAATAAAATATGAAGAGAATACTAATGAAAGGGAAGAGATTTCCCAATATCTTCCTATTATTTCTTATGATGAATCAAGTAACAAGGAGGAGCCTTCTATTCAACCAATCTCATTAATAGGGAGCTCCAAAAAGAGGATTAAACCCACACATGATGTGAAGAAGAAAAAGAAAAGACGGAGAAGCAAAGGTAAAAAGGTATCCCTCCCAAATGATGCTGCTCCTACTACTCATTGTGATGATGATAATTGCTATACTATTGGTGCTATCCATACTATTAATGATGAGAGTGATTATGCTTATGACATGAAAAGGCCCAAGCTTGGGGATGCTATGTTTGATGATAATGACATGTTTCAGAATATATTTGCTGAAATTAATGTTTGTCCCAAGCTTGGGGATGCTAGGTTTGATGAAGATGATATTTTTAGCCTCCCAAGTTTTGATATGCAAAGTTGTTATGATGATAGCATGCCTCCTATTTATGATGATTATATTGATGAAAGTGGGTTTGGATGAGCGTCAACTTTAGGAAGTAATGATACCACTATTTTGGAGGATGTTGAATCTTATTGTGATATTTATGAAAGTGGATTTGGAGAGGTCATGACTTTATTTAGTGATGAATCCTTCGGAAGAGGTTTCAATTGATTATGATGAGAACGAAGTTGCTACGTATGATAATTATTGTGATGAAACTTATGCTATAAAAAGTACTGATGATTATATTTATAAAACTTGTCATGATTATGATTACCCTTTTTCTAAACATTACTTTTTAAATGTGGAAACAATTTATAGTATTCGAGTCTCTTATGATACTCCCACTATTCTGAATGAGAAGAAAATTGCTTATGTGGAGAGTAATAAAAATTCTATGCTTGTAGATCATGGAAAGAACACTTTATGTGATGGTTATATTGTTGAATTCATTCATGACGCTACTGAAAATTATTATGAGGGAGGAACATATGCTTGTAGGAATTACAATAATATCAAGTTTCCTCTCTATGTGCTTAAAGTTTTGAAGTTATGCTTATTTTGTCTTCCTATGCTAGTTGATTATTGTTCACATAAGTTGTTTTCTCACAAAATCCCTATGCATAGGAAGTGGGTTAGACTTAAATGTTCTAGTCATATTCTTCATGATGCTCTCTTTATTTTTCAATTCTTATCTTTTATGTGAGCATCATTGAAATCATCGTGCCTAGCTAGGGGCGTTAAACGTTAGCGCTTGTTGGGAGGCAACCCAATTTTATTTTTGTTCTTTGCTTTTTGATCCTGTTTAGCAATAATTTATCTAGCCTCTGGTTAGATGTGGTTTTATGTTTTAATTAGTGTTTGTGCCAAGTAGAACCTTTGGGAAGACTTGGGTGAAGTCTTTGTGATCTTGCTGTAAAAAACAGAAACTTTAGCGCTCACGAGATTAGCTGCCATGTTTTACTGGAGAGTGCTTTTAGGTTACTACAGACTGTTCCTCAGGTCCACCAATTTATTTCAGAATTTTTGGAGTTACAGAAGTATTCGAATGATACAGATTACTACAGACTGTTCTGTTTTTGACAGATTCTGTTTTCTATGTGTTGTTTGCTTGTTTTGATGAATCTATGATTAGTATCGGAGGGTATGAACCATAGAGAAGTTGGAATACAGTAGATATTACACCAATATGAATTTATAATGAGTTCACAACAGTACCTAAGTGGTGATTTATTTTCTTATACTAATGGAGCTTACGAGTTTTCTGTTAAGTTTTGTGTTGTGAAGTTTCCAAGTTTTGGGTAAAGATTCGATGGACTATGGAATAAGGACTGGCAAGAGCCTAAGCTTGGGGATTCCCAAGGCAACCCAAGGTAATATTCAAGGACAACCAAGAGCCTAAGCTTGGGGATGCCCCGGAAGGCATCCCCTCTTTCGTCTTCGTTCATCGGTAACTTTACTTGGAGCTATATTTTTATTCACCACATGATATGTGTTTTGCTTGGAGCGTCATTTTCTTTAATTAGTATTTTCTTGATGTTATTTATAATAATTTTTTTCACCTATATTTTCAATAAAAATGTCAAGGATAGCCTTTACCATGCTTATTTTGCAAGTATACATGTTGCTGTTTCAAAACAGGAAGTTTACCGCTGTTGCAAAAATTCCTTAGAAAAGTAAGAAAATGATAAAATGTTGAAACTTTTTGGATATTGAGATATGATAAATGTTCTAAAATGTGATATTTTTCTCATAATTTTTGGAGTTAGGGAAGTATGATGAATCTTGCATTCTTTACAGACTGTACTGTTTTGGCAGATTGCTGTTATGTTTGCATTGTTTGCACATGTTTGCTTGTTTAATGATTCTATTCGAGGATAGGAGTATTAAATATGCAGATACATTTAGTATGAAATGTTGAATAATAGTTTTAGTGATTTGCTACAGTAGAGAATGATAAGGTTTTTGCATTGGTTTATACTAACTTATCTCACGAGTTCCTGTTGAGTTTTATGTGGATGAAGTTTTTGAGAAATAGAGAAACCATGATATGAGAGGAATTAAGGAGACACAAAAGTTCAATCTTGGGGATGCCCAAGGCACCCCAAGATAATATTTCAATAAGTCTCAAGCATCTAAGCTTGGGGATGCCCCGTTAGGCATCCCACCTTTCTTCTTCAACAACTATCGGTTAGTATCGGTTGAGCCTAAGTTTTTGCTTCTTCACATGAGTTGTGCTATCCTTGCAATTTCATTTTATTTTGCTTTGCTTGCTGTTTGAATAAAATACCAGGATATGAAATTCTTAAATGTTAGAGAGTCTTCACATAGTTACATAATTATTCGACTACTCATTGATCTTCACTTATATCTTTCGGAGTAGTTTGTCGTTTGCTCTAGTTCTTCACTTATACCTTTAAGAGCACGGTGGTGGTTTTATTTTATAGAAATTATTGATCTCTCATGCTTCACTTATATTATTTTGGGAGTCCTTTAGAACAGCATGGCAATTTGCTTTGGCTATAAAATTAGTCCTAATATGATAGGCATCCAAGATGGATATAATAAAAACTTTCATAAAGAGTGCATTGAATACTATGAGAAGTTTGATACTTGATAATTGTTTTGAGATATGGAGATAGTGATATTAAAGTTGTGCTAGTTGAGTAGTTGTGAATTTGATAAATACTTGTGTTGAAGTTTGCAAGTCCCGTAGCATGCATGTATGGTAACTGTTGTGTAACAAATTTGAAACATGAGGTGTTCTTAGATTGTCATCCTTATGAGTGGCGGTTGGGGACGAGCGATGGTCGTTTCCTACCAATCTATCCCCCTAGGAGCATGCGCATAGTGCTTGGTTTTTGATGACTTGTAGATTTTTGCAATAAGTATGTGAGTTCTTTATGACTAATGTTGAGTCCATGGATTATACGCACTCTCACCCTTCCATCATTGCTAGCCTCTTCGGTACCGTGCATTGTCCTTTCTCACCTCGAGAGTTGGTGCAAACTTCGCTGGTACATCCAAACCCCATGATATAATACACTCTATCGCACATAAACCTCCTTATATCTTCCTCAAAACAGCCACCATACCTACCTATTATGGCATTTCCATAGCCATTCCGAGATATATTGCCATGCAACTTTCCACCGTTCCATTTATTATGACACGCTTCATCATTGTCATCTCTCCTTGCATGATCATGTAGTTGACATCGTATTTGTGGCAAAGCCACCATGAATAATTTATCATACATGTCACCCTTGTTTCATTGCACATCCCGGTACACCGCCGGAGGCATTCATATAGAGTCATACTTTGTTCTAGTATCGAGTTGTAATCTTGAGTTGTAAATAAATAGAAGTGTGATGATCATCATTAATAGAGCATTGTCCCGAAAAAAGAAAAAGAAAAAAAGGGGACAATGCTACTATCCTTTTTCCACACTTGTGCTTCAAAGTAGAACCATGATCTTTATGATAGAAAGTCTCTTATTTTGTCACTTTCATATACTAGTGGGAAATTTTCATTATAGAACTTGGCTTGTATATTCTAATGATGGGCTTCCTCAAATGCCCTAGGTCTTCATGAGCAAGCAAGTTGGATGCACACCCACTTAGTTTCTTTTGTTGAGCTTTCATACATTTATAGCTCTAGTGCATCTATTTCATGGCAATCCCTACTCCTTGCATTGACATCAATTGATGGGCATCTCCCTAGCTCGTTGATTAGCTGCGTCAATGTGAGACTTTCTCCTTTTTTGTATTCTCCACACAACCCCATTATCATATTCTATTCCACCCATAGTGCTATATCCATGGCTCACACTCATGTATTGCGTGAAGGTTGAAAAAGTTTGAGATTACTAAAGTATGAAACAATTGCTTGACTTGTCATCAGGGTTGTGCATGATGAGAGCATTCTTGTGTGACAAAAATGGAGCATGACCAAACTATATGATTTTGTAGGGATGAACTTTCTTTGGCCATGTTATTTTGAGAAGACATGATTGTTTTGTTAGTATGCTTGAAGTATTACTGTTTTCATGTCAATATTAAACTTTTGTCTTGAATCTTATGGATCTGAATATTCTTGCCACAATAAAGACGATTACATTGATAAATATTTTAGGTAGCATTCCACATCAAAAATTCTGTGTTTATCGTTTACCTACTCGAGGACGAGCAGGAATTAAGCTTGGGGATGCTTGATACGTCTCCAACATATCTATAATTTTTGATTGTTCCATGCAATTATATTATTCATCTAGGATGTTTTATATGCATTTATATGCTATTTTATATGATTTTTTGGGACTAACCTATTAACCTAGAATCCAGTGCCCATTTCTGTTTTTTCCTTGTTTTTGAGTTTTACAGAAAAGTAATACCAAACGGAGTCGAATTGACGTGCCAATTTTTGACGATTTTTTATGGACCAAAAGAAGTCCCCGGAGTAAAAGAGTTGGGCCAGAAGAGTCCCGGGCCGTCCATGAGGGTGGGGGTCCACGAGGGTGGGGGGCACCCCCACCAGGGCGCATGGGCCTACCTCGTGGATGACTCAGGCACCTTCTTGACGTGAGACCTACGCCAAAAATTCCTATAAATACCAAAATCATCCAGAAGCACAACAGATCGGGAGTTCCGCTGCTGCAAGCCTATGTAGCCACCAAAAACCAATCGGGACCCTATTCCGGCAGCCTGCTGGTGGGGGGATCCCTCATCGGTGGCCATCTTCATCATCCCAGCGCTCTCCATGACGAGGAGGGAGTAGTTCACCCTCGGGGCTGAGGGTATGTACCAGTAGCTATGTGTTTGATCTCTCTCTCTCTCTCTCTCTCGTGTTCTTGAGGTGGTACGATCTTAATGTATCGCGAGCTTTGCTATTATAGTTGGATCTTATGATGTTTCGCCCCCACCACTCTCTTGTAATGGATTGAGTTTTCCCTTTGAAGTTATCTTATCGGATTGAGTCTTTAAGGATTTGAGAACACTTTATGTATGTCTTGCATGTGCTTATCTGTGGTGACAATGGGATATCACGTGATCCACTTGATGTATGTTTTGGTGATCAACTTGAGAGTTCCGTG